>OX123196.2:0-10000000 GCA_944739405.2 Euclidia mi
GCGCTGGGGTGCACAAGTCTGCTCTTCCACTCCGCCACTAGGATCTGGCGGAGCTCTGACCGACGCGCCTCGATGTCACGGTGCGCCGGTCTCTCGCCCTGCTCCAGAGCTTGCTGGCGCCATGTATAGAGTGACGCCAGCAGCTTAGCTTCCAGATCCCAGGGCGGTGATCCGGCTAGGAGGCTCGCTGTCTCGAATGAGACCGTGCGGTAGCCTCGTATTAACCTGACGGCCATGGCGCGCTGCGGTGCGCGAAGCGCCGTGATATTGTGGGCCGTCAGGTCGTGCGCCCATATCGGGGCCCCGTAAAGGGCCATGGACCGCACGACTCCTTCGTAGAGCCTCCGGCAGGAGGCGGTTGGCCCCCCCAGATTGGGCAGCAGTCGCGATAATCCTGCCGCTGCCCCTAGAAGTTTGGGGGCCAAGCGTCCAAAGTGCTCACGGAAATCCCATCGGCTATCGAGTACGAGCCCCAGGTATTTTAGGCTCGTCCCAATGCCGATGCGGACCCCTCCTACCATAATGTGGGCCCCTGCGGGTGGCCGTTTCCGAGGCCCGTGGAAACAAATGGCCTCGGATTTAGAGAGGGCCACCTCTAGGCCCAAACGCCGGATCCTTCCAACGACTTGTGCGACCCCAGCGGTCGCCCTTATAGCCGCCGCCCGGTACGTCTTATCACTCGCAGTGACGAGGGTGTCGTCGGCGTAACAAGTGACACCCACGCCAGGGAGGAGCGTACCGCGCAGCACCCAGTCGTAGCCGATGTTCCACAGAAGGGGGCCGAGGACCGACCCCTGTGGAACACCGCACGACATAACTCGCCGACTAATACCGAGATGACTCGGGTAGACGATATTTCTCTCATTTAAATAATCCCCGACTATACGGCGGAGGTATGGAGGCACTCCATGATAAGTGAGTGCCTCACGAATACAACTCCAAGGCAGGGTGTTGAAAGCGTTGGCGATGTCAAGAGACACCGCCAAGACCACCCCGCCCCGGGAAACCTGTTCCTCCGCCAGACTCCTCACTGATTTTATGGCCTCTATTGTTGAGCGCCCTCGGCGGAAACCAAACTGCACGTCCGCCAAATCCGGGCCCACCGTAGTAACGTGGTGGACGAGGCGCTCCGCGATGATATACTCGAAGATCTTCGCGACCTCGTCCAACAACACTATGGGCCGGTAGGCGGACGGGCTGTCCGCCGGGCGCCCTGCCTTTCTGATGAGGACCAGTTTCCCCGTTTTCCAGGCTCGTGGAAACTGGCCCCCCTCAAGGCACGCTGTGAGGAGTCTCCCTAGTCGGGGTCCGAGCTCCTCAATTGCCAGGACCCACGCTCGGCCAGGAATGCCGTCGGGTCCTGGGGCGGTGTTTTTGATCCGTAACACCGCCGCTCGGAGTTCTACCCGAGTCACCTCGGGAACGTCGTCGTCTATGTCCGCGTTGGCTGCCGCGGAAGGCGGCGCCGTCATGGGCGGAGGGATGTGTTCCGCCCGTGACGGGAACAGAGCGGCCACAACTTCTTCAACTAGCTGTGGCCGGAGACTTTCCGTTAGAGGGGGCGCCCAGGAACGTAACTTGTTCCTGACCATTAAATATGGGCGCCCCCACGGATCTTCATTTAGCGTCTCCAGCAGTTCCTGGCGGGCGTCTTGCTTGGCCCGCCAGATAGCTTCCTTCAAGTTGCTCTTGGCCGCTCTGTATGCCTCGTACAATTCCGCCTCCCGGGCAATGGAATCGGGAGGGCGGCGACGCCTCCTGCGAAACCGGGCGTACTGGCGGCGCGCTGCGACACAGATTCGCCGCAACTGCGCGATGGTGTCGTTCCACCAGTACACCCGGCGTGGCCCAGACGTGTTACGGACTCTAGGCATCGCCGCATCGCAAACTTGCGTCATTGCCCCCCTGAACCAATCGGCCTCCATATTAATATCGTCAGGCCTGGAAGGTGTTGATACCCAGGCCTGAACTATGGAGGCTTCCAGGAGGGCCTCCCGATTCAGCCTTTTCAAGGCCCAACGCGGACCGCCCTCAATCGGGCCTAACCTAACCTAACCTAACCTAACCTAACCTAACCTAACCTAACCTAACCTAACCTAACCTAACCTAACCTAACCTAACCTAACCTAACCTTTTTTTTTTTTTTTTTTTTTTTGTTCACTACGGTGGTAAAACTCTCCTTATGAGTCATCTCAACTCCGCCAACCCAGCCATTAGAACGGCTGGGCTTGGGACTGGCGGAGGAGGTATGTGGAGGCTCTCCCCTAAAGGCGTTCGGGGCATACCCACTAAAAACCACCGCGGTGTCCCTACGGGTCCCGTGTGTTGGCGGGGTCACGCGATTCGCGATTTGCATACTTTCTCGCGACCCCGCCCGGGATTGGCCCGCCGTTGGTGTTGGCGGGCCCCGTCTACATATGATCTCGCAATCATCCATCAAACTTCTTGCATCCATCAAACTTCTTGCATCCATCACCTCACAAAGCTACTTGGGAGGCGGCGAGGACACGCACCGCCTCCCGCCTTTTGGCGGACAGGGAGCAGCCCCAGCGCTCACCGTCCGCAGGCACTAAGATAAATTACGGTGGTCGGAGGTCGTCTCTTGTACGGCGTCCCCGACGCCCGGACCTACGGTTGGGGAGAGGGCGATGTATTTCCCTCTCCCGCTCCGCCGCCTCCTTGCTCAGCATGACTGCTTCGCAGAAGGAGGCGACGGCGTTCCAGGACCTCTCACTCCGGACCATAGACAGAACTACGGCCGGGAGCGAGAGGGTAACCGTATCGAGAACCGCGACCAGATCACGGCGCTGCGATGCCCAGGCTGGGCACTCCGACAATGTATGCAGCGCCGTGTCTTCTACGGGGTCGCGGCTGCTGCCACAATGGTGGCATCCGGGCGTTTCCTCCCGGCCTATCCTCCACAAATACCGGCCAAAACAACCATGGCCGGTGAGGATTTGTGTCAGCCGGAAGGTGAGGACGCCATGACGTCTCTCCGACCACTCTTCAACCACGGGACTTACCGCCACTATCGTGGCGTGCCCGGCGCTGGGGTGCACAAGTCTGCTCTTCCACTCCGCCACTAGGATCTGGCGGAGCTCCGACCGACGCGCCTCGATGTCACGGTGCGCCGGTCTCTCGCCCTGCTCCAGAGCTTGCTGGCGCCATGTATAGAGTGACGCCAGCAGCTCAGCTTCCAGATCCCAGGGCGGTGATCCGGCTAGGAGGCTCGCTGTCTCGAATGAGACCGTGCGGTAGCCTCGTATTAACCTGACGGCCATGGCGCGCTGCGGTGCGCGAAGCGCCGTGATATTGTGGGCCGTCAGGTCGTGCGCCCATATCGGGGCCCCGTAAAGGGCCATGGACCGCACGACTCCTTCGTAGAGCCTCCGGCAGGAGGCGGTTGGCCCCCCCAGATTGGGCAGCAGTCGCGATAATCCTGCCGCTGCCCCTAGAAGTTTGGGGGCCAAGCGTCCAAAGTGCTCACGGAAATCCCATCGGCTATCGAGTACGAGCCCCAGGTATTTTAGGCTCGTCCCAATGCCGATGCGGACCCCTCCTACCATAATGTGGGCCCCTGCGGGTGGCCGTTTCCGAGGCCCGTGGAAACAAATGGCCTCGGATTTAGAGAGGGCCACCTCTAGGCCCAAACGCCGGATCCTTCCAACGACTTGTGCGACCCCAGCGGTCGCCCTTATAGCCGCCGCCCGGTACGTCTTATCACTCGCAGTGACGAGGGTGTCGTCGGCGTAACAAGTGACACCCACGCCAGGGAGGAGCGTACCGCGCAGCACCCAGTCGTAGCCGATGTTCCACAGAAGGGGGCCGAGGACCGACCCCTGTGGAACACCGCACGACATAACTCGCCGACTAATGCCGAGATGACTCGGGTAGACGATATTTCTCTCATTTAAATAATCCCCGACTATACGGCGGAGGTATGGAGGCACTCCATGATAAGTGAGTGCCTCACGAATACAACTCCAAGGCAGGGTGTTGAAAGCGTTGGCGATGTCAAGAGACACCGCCAAGACCACCCCGCCCCGGGAAACCTGTTCCTCCGCCAGACTCCTCACTGATTTTATGGCCTCTATTGTTGAGCGCCCTCGGCGGAAACCAAACTGCACGTCCGCCAAATCCGGGCCCACCGTAGTAAGGTGGTGGACGAGGCGCTCCGCGATGATATACTCGAAGATCTTCGCGACCTCGTCCAACAACACTATGGGCCGGTAGGCGGACGGGCTGTCCGCCGGGCGCCCTGCCTTTCTGATGAGGACCAGTTTCCCCGTTTTCCAGGCTCGTGGAAACTGGCCCCCTTCAAGGCACGCTGTGAGGAGTCTCCCTAGTCGGGGTCCGAGCTCCTCTATTGCCAGGACCCACGCTCGGCCAGGAATGCCGTCGGGTCCTGGGGCGGTGTTTTTGATCCGTAACACCGCCGCTCGGAGTTCTACCCGAGTCACCTCGGGAACGTCGTCGTCTATGTCCGCGTTGGCTGCCGCGGAAGGCGGCGCCGTCATGGGCGGAGGGATGTGTTCCACCCGTGACGGGAACAGAGCGGCCACAACTTCTTCAACTAGCTGTGGCCGGAGACTTTCCGTTAGAGGGGGCGCCCAGGAACGTAACTTGTTCCTGACCATTAAATATGGGCGCCCCCACGGATCTTCGTTGAGCGTCTCCAGCAGTTCCTGGCGGGCGTCTTGCTTGGCCCGCCAGATAGCTTCCTTCAAGTTGCTCTTGGCCGCTCTGTATGCCTCATACAATTCCGCCTCCCGGGCAATGGAATCGGGAGGGCGGCGACGCCTCCTGCGAAACCGGGCGTACTGGCGGCGCGCTGCGACGCAGATTCGCCGCAACTGCGCGATGGTGTCGTTCCACCAGTACACCCGGCGTGGCCCAGACGTGTTACGGACTCTAGGCATCGCCGCATCGCAAACTTGCGTCATTGCCCCCCTGAACCAATCCGCCTCCATATTAATATCGTCAGGCCTGGAAGGTGTTGATACCCAGGCCTGAACTATGGAGGCTTCCAGGAGGGCCTCCCGATTCAGCCTTTTCAAGGCCCAACGCGGACCGCCCTCAATCGGGCCTCTTCGGACTGGGGCGTCGGAGTTGACTGTTTCGGCGGAGACGTCGAACCGAATATAACGATGGTCCGACAACGTCTCCACCTCCTCGACGACGCGCCAGTCTCGGATACGGCGTGCTAGTGCGGGGCTCGCGAATGAAACGTCCACAATGGAACCGCCCCGCTGACGCACGCACGTATGCACTGACCCCTGATTGAGGACGAGCAGGCCGTTTTCAACGGCCCACTGCTCCAGCAGCTCGCCTCTAGCGTCTGTGGCCGGAGAACCCCAAGCCGTAGACTTGGCGTTGAGGTCCCCGGCGAAGAGCACGACGCGAGGACGGCTGCGAGCGACGACGACGTTCAATTCGAGGAGATACTCCTCGAAGTCGGCGAGGGAACGGTTGGGTGAGAAGTAGCCACCCACCACAACCGTATCCTTTACGAGTGCTGCGACGCAGCCCCGCCCTCGGTAGATGTTCTCGAAGGACGGGGTGCGGGCGGCGGCTAACGAAATTAGCGCCACCGAGCCGCTGAGGTCCCCCACCCAATCGTCACGGGGGGGGATAAAATACGGCTCGGCGACGAGGGCGACGTTGATGGACCACTGCGCCATGCTCTGGAGAAGAAGGTCCTGAGCTCTGGCGCAGTGGTTTATATTCGCCTGAATGAGGCGCAAAAGTGGAGCCATTATTCGTGGTCCATTTGTGGCGTGTCGCCTGGCGCCTTATTCGCCACGGGAGTGGCGCCCTTGTTGGCCGATTGGCCGTCTCTTGCTGCCTTCTTCTTGGTGGGTGCAGCGCAACTTCTTGTGCCGGCCCTATGATCGGCCGGCTTGCCCGCCGCCGCACACAAAACGCAGTGCGGCGGGGCCTCACAACTGCCGGCCAAATGGCCGGGCTGGCCGCATCTGAAACAGCGGCCGCTGCAGTCGACCGCAGAGGTGCACTTTGCGCCAACGTGGCCACCACTCAAACAGCGGAAGCACCTCTGCGGTTTCGGCTCCAGGAGCCGCACTTGCGCTGACACCCAGCCTATCAATACCCGACGGCCATCGGCCAACTTTTTAGCCACAGCCACGGGGCAGGTGATTACGGCTGTGCCCATACCGGCACGGCCCGGACGAATCGGGCCGCACCGGATTTGTTCCGGGGGACATTCCCCAGCCTTAGAGACCGCGGCAACGACTTCGTCCACAATAATCGAATCATCCAGGCCCCCGATTCGAACTTCTGCACACTTTTGGGGCCTGGTGATTTTGACATCCTCCGCCGGAAGGAGTTGGCGAAGGCTCAAAGCCAGTGCGTCGGCCTGCTGGGCGCTACCGGCCCCAGGCACCTCGATAAGGCGGGCCCCGGTCTGTGTGATTTTACACCGGAGGCCCGTCGTTATTCCTAGCGTGGTGGGGTCGATAGCCCCACGCGCCTTCTTTAAGAGCTCCGCGTAGGTGGTCCCCCGCTCCAACGCTGCAGGTTGCAGTGTTAATACCACTGCAGTGGAGCTGGGGGTGCGGAGCTTCTTGGCCGCCTTCTTTGCCGCCTTTTTTGCCTTTTTTGTGGCTTTTCGTCTGGCCTTCGCGGCTTGCTTTTTTTCGCCGACGGTCTGCCAGCCGTCAGGTTGGGGAGCTGAGGGGGCGGAGGTCGCTGGCACACTGGTCTGCTGGGCAGCGGGAGCGGGCTGGGCCTTTTTCTGGCCCCTCTTCCTGCCCTTTGGGGCGTTAGTTGCCGCGGCTTTCTTGGGCGCCGTGGTCGTGGCCTGTCGTGGTGCAGCCGCTGCAGCCGCGTAGGATGTTGACGGCTGAGGCTGTGGCTGCGGGGGCGGCTGCGGTTGTTGGGCCGCTTGCCGGCCCGCCGTAGGGGGCCTTATTAATAATTTGCCCTCCAGGGCGGAGAGGCTCTGCCTCATCTGGGCCATCTCTCTGCGGAGGGCAGCCAAGTCCTCCGTGGCTTTGTCCGGCGCATTGCCCTCCGCGCGCCTCTGGAATGCGACACGGAGCTCCTCTTGTTCGCGCCTAAGGGACGCGATTTCAGTGGCGAGGCGTGCGTTCTCCGCCTGCAGCTTCTTTGTCTCCTCAGACGCTGTGCGACTGAGGAGAACGTCAGCGATTTCACTTATCGCGACTACCGACTCCTTTAAGGACTTCTGACTCGTCCCTTTCAGGCCCTTTGACTTTTTGGAGACCATAGTTATGGCCTCCAGGGCGCTTTTGAGGCGTGACCGCAGATCAGTGGCGGTGGCCTCGTCCGGCTCGCCGGCGGAAGTCTCCGAGAGACGCGAGCTTCGATCGGCGACCACTTTCTTCGTGGCCGCTTCAATGCGCCTCTCTTCCTCCTCGTCGCGCTCGAGAAGCTTTGCGCGCCGCTTGGCGGCTGCGAGCTCCGCGCGAGCCTTGCCCAGGCCCACAAAGTGCCCGTGGGTGGGCGGTCGTCCACGAGTTTTGAAACCCCTTACCGTTAATTTTGGTTTAGTGGGGGTTCCTTCATCGCTCGAAGCCGAGCCTGGCTCCGAGCGTGGGCGCTTGCGCAGTGCCCGACTTGGGCTTTCCGCGCTGCGCACGCTAATCATCGATACTATGGAGCTATCCGACTCGGACAGCTCCAACTGCTCCTTCAGCGCTTTCAAGCGCTCATCATCCTTGGAACCCGCATTACTGGGCGTGCGAGTTACCGGTTTGTCGACCGACTTCGGTATAGTTTTTTGGTTTTTAATACTGGAATCCATAATTAAACCCACGAGTGCGGGAGAAATAAACAGTCGACCCGGGCAGAGATCCCGCAATACCCGGGCAAGCCTAATACCTCAGAGCGGCGGCTGGTGCCCTGAGGGGGCCGCACTAGAGACTGACCTCCCTGTCAGCCACGCATCTCCTCGCCGTGCGGCAGCAACTTGAGATTAGGGGATTTTTATAGTGCTTACCTTGCACGCGGTCCGGGCGGTTAAGCCAAGACCCTCGGTCCCGTAGACAGCCGCGAGACGTGACCACAGACACTGCAAACTACGGGATTACGATCTAGTCTGGGACGGTGACAACGAAGGTGGAAGAGGGGAAAAGGAAAGAATAAAAGGGGGAAAGGGAAAAAGGGGGGAGGGGGGAAAGAAGACAAAAATAAAAGTAAAAGTGTAAAAATAAAAAGTAAAGGGGGGGAGAAAACAAAAAATAAAAACGTCCGAAGACGGAAGGAAGAAGCCTCCGCTGTCTGCCCGGCGGCAGTGCGAGTGCACACCGAGCCCGTCCAACACCCCATCCCATGTCCACTCTGCCCAGGCAGAGAAGTACCGGGAGAGGCGGTGGCACCCAAAGTGGGCGCAGGAAGCAGGGCCAGGAAAACAGGCCCGCACTCCCAGCGGCGCTCCGAGAAGCGCCACTCTATGGTAACTTTTTAGTGAGGTTTTCTCCCTCTTGGTCCGAAGACCCGCGGGCAGGAGGCCAAAAAGCCCCCTGCTAACGCGTTGACCGGACGGTGGCCGGAGTTCGACCATGCCCGCAACCCACAAAAGGCGCAGGAAGCGAGCCCGCCCGCCCAAGTGTCCCCGCAAGACCCCAAAAGGAGCCGTACGGGAACGGGGTGGAAGCGGGGTCCCGAAGGACCCCCAATTCCGGGTGATTTTTTAGTGAGCTTGTCTTGCTCGCAGCCCGAAGACCCGCGGGCAGGAGGCCAAAAAGCCCCCTGCTAACGCGTTTTGACCGAACGGTGGTCGGAGTTCGACCATGCCCGCAACCCACAAAAGGCGCAGGAAGCGAGCCCGCCCGCCCAAGTATCCCCGCAAGACCCCAAAAGGAGCCGTACGGGAACGGGTGGAAGCGGGACCCCGAAGGACCCCCAATTCCGGGTAATTTTTTAGAGAGCTTGTCTTGCTCGCAGCCCGAAGACCCGCGGTCCCGAAAGAGTCGGGATTACGCGTTGGTAACCGGACGGTAGTCGGAGTTCGACCCACCGTCCGCCCACTGTCAGAATTAGCCGCGAGCAGCAGCTTGCTACTCACGTTGCCCGGGGTGCACCACGCGGAGGTTTCTGACACGCACCCCAACCTAACCTAACCTAACCTTTTTTTTTTTTTTTTTTTTTTGTTCACTACGGTGGTAAAACTCTCCTTATGAGTCATCTCAACTCCGCCAACCCAGCCATTAGAACGGCTGGGCTTGGGACTGGCGGAGGAGGTATGTGGAGGCTCTCCCCTACAGGCGTTCGGGGCATACCCACTAAAAACCACCGCGGTGTCCCTACGGGTCCCGTATGTTGGCGGGGTCACGCGATTCGCGATTTGCATTCTTTCTCGCGACCCCGCCCGGGATTGGCCCGCCGTTGTTGTTGGCGGGCCCCGTCTACATATGATCTCGCAATCATCCATCAAACTTCTTGCATCCATCAAACTTCTTGCATCCATCACCTCACAAAGCTACTTGGGAGGCGGCGAGGACACGCACCGCCTCCCGCCTTTTGGCGGACAGGGAGCAGCCCCAGCGCTCACCGTCCGCAGGCAATAAATTTACGGTGGTCGGAGGTCGTCTCTAGTTCGACGTCCCCGACGCCCGGACCTACGGTTGGGGAGAGGGCGATGTATTTCCCTCTCCCGCTCCGCCGCCTCCTTGCTCAGCATGACTGCTTCGCAGAAAGAGGCGACGGCGTTCCAAGACCTCTCACTCCGGACCATAGACAGAACTACGGCCGGGAGCGAGAGGACAACCGTATTGAGAGCCGCGACCAGATCACGGCGCTGTGATGCCCAGGCTGGGCATTCCGCCAAAGTATGCAACGCCGTGTCTTCGACAGGGTCGCGGCTGCTGCCACAATGGTGGCATCCGGGCGTTTCCTCCCGGCCTATCCTCCACAAATACCGGCCAAAACAACCATGGCCGGTGAGGATTTGTGTCAGCCGGAAGGTGAGGACGCCGTGACGTCTCTCCGACCACTCTTCAACCACGGGACTTACCGCCACTATCGTGGCGTGCCCGGCGCTGGGGTGCACAAGTCTGCTCTTCCACTCCGCCACTAGGATCTGGCGGAGCTCCGACCGACGCGCCTCGATGTCACGGTGCGCCGGTCTTTCGCCCTGCTCCAGAGCTTGCTGGCGCCATGTATAGAGTGACGCCAGCAGCTCAGCTTCCAGATCCCAGGGCGGTGATCCGGCTAGGAGGCTCGCTGTCTCGAAGGAGACCGTGCGGTAGCCTCGTATTAACCTGACGGCCATGGCGCGCTGCGGTGCGCGAAGCGCCGTGATATTGTGGGCCGTCAGGTCGTGTGCCCATATCGGGGCCCCGTAAAGGGCCATGGACCGCACGACTCCTTCGTAGAGCCTCCGGCAGGAGGCGGTTGGCCCCCCCAGATTGGGCAGCAGTCGCGATAATCCTGCCGCTGCCCCTAGAAGTTTGGGGGCCAAGCGTCCAAAGTGCTCACGGAAATCCCATCGGCTATCGAGTACGAGCCCCAGGTATTTTAGGCTCGTCCCAATGCCGATGCGGACCCCTCCTACCATAATGTGGGCCCCTGCGGGTGGCCGTTTCCGAGGCCCGTGGAAACAAATGGCCTCAGATTTAGACAGGGCCACCTCTAGGCCCAAACGCCGGATCCTACCAACGACTTGTGCGACCCCAGCGGTCGCCCTTATAGCCGCCGCCCGGTACGTCTTATCACTCGCAGTGACGAGGGTGTCGTCGGCGTAACAAGTGACACCCACGCCAGGGAGGAGCGTACCGCGCAGCACCCAGTCGTAGCCGATGTTCCACAGAAGGGGGCCGAGGACCGACCCCTGTGGAACACCGCACGACATGACTCGCCGACTAATACCGAGATGACTCGGGTAGATAATATTTCTCTCACTTAAATAATCCCCGACTATACGGCGGAGGTATGGAGGCACTCGATGGTAGGTGAGTGCCTCTCGAATACAACTCCAGGGCAGGGTGTTGAAAGCATTGGCGATGTCAAGAGACACCGCCAAGACCACCCCGCCCCGGGAAACCTGTTCCTCCGCCAGACTCCTCACTGACCTAATAGCCTCTATTGTTGAGCGCCCTCGGCGGAAACCAAACTGCACGTCCGCCAAATCCGGGCCCACCGTGGTAAGGTGGTGGACGAGGCGCTCCGCGATGATATACTCGAAGATCTTCGCGACCTCGTCCAACAACACTATGGGCCGATAGGCGGACGGGCTGTCCGCCGGGCGCCCTGCCTTTTTGATGAGGACCAGCTTCCCCGTTTTCCAGACTCGTGGAAACTGGCCCCCCTCAAGGCACGCTGTGAGGAGTCTCCCTAGTCGGGGTCCGAGCTCCTCCATTGCCAGGACCCACGCTCGGCCAGGAATGCCGTCGGGTCCTGGGGCGGTGTTTTTTATCCTCAACACCGCCGCTCGGAGTTCTACCCGAGTCACCTCGGGAACGTCGTCGTCTATGTCCGCGTTGGCTGCCGCGGAAGGCGGCGCCGTCATGGGCGGAGGGATATGTTCCGCCCGCGACGGGAACAGAGCGGCCACAACTTCTTCCACCAGCTCTGGCCGGAGACTTTCCGTTAGAGGGGGCGCCCAGGAACGTAGCTTGTTCCTGACCATTAAATATGGGCGCCCCCACGGATCTTCATTTAGCGTCTCCAGCAGTTCCTGGCGGGCGTCTTGCTTGGCCCGCCAGATAGCTTCCTTCAAGTTGCTCTTGGCCGCTCTGTATGCCTCGTACAATTCCGCCTCCCGGGCAATGGAATCGGGAGGGCGGCGACGCCTCCTGCGAAACCGGGCGTACTGGCGGCGCGCTGCGACGCAGATTCGCCGCAACTGCGCGATGGTGTCGTTCCACCAGTACACCCGGCGTGGCCCAGACGTGTTACGGACTCTAGGCATCGCCGCATCGCAAACTTGCGTCATTGCCCCCCTGAACCAATCCGCCTCCATATTGATATCGTCAGGCCTGGAAGGTGTTGATACCCAGGCCTGAACTATGGAGGCTTCCAGGAGGGCCTCCCGATTCAGCCTTTTTAAGGCCCAACGCGGACCGCCCTCAATCGGGCCTCTTCGGACTGGGGCGTCGGAGTTGACTGTTTCGGCGGAGACGTCGAACCGAATGTAACGATGGTCCGACAACGTCTCCACCTCCTCGACGACGCGCCAGTCTCGGATACGGCGTGCTAGTGCGGGGCTCGCGAATGAAACGTCCACAATGGAACCGCCCCGCTGACGCACGCACGTATGCACTGACCCCTGATTGAGGACGAGCAGGCCGTTCTCAACGGCCCACTGCTCCAGCAGTTCGCCTCTAGCGTCTGTGGCCGGAGAACCCCAAGCCGTAGACTTGGCGTTGAGGTCCCCGGCGAAGAGCACGACGCGAGGACGGCTGCGAGCGACGACGACGTTCAATTCGAGGAGATACTCCTCGAAGTCGGCGAGGGAACGGTTGGGTGAGAAGTAGCCACCCACCACAACCGTATCCTTTACGAGTGCTGCGACGCAGCCCCGCCCTCGGTAGATGTTCTCGAAGGACGGGGTGCGGGCGGCGGCTAACGAAATTAGCGCCACCGAGCCGCTGAGGTCCCCCACCCAATCGTCACGGGGGGGGATAAAATACGGCTCGGCGACGAGGGCGACGTTGATGGACCACTGCGCCATGCTCTGGAGAAGAAGGTCCTGAGCTCTGGCGCAGTGGTTTATATTCGCCTGAATGAGGCGCAAAAGTGGAGCCATTATTCGTGGTCCATTTGTGGCGTGTCGCCTGGCGCCTTATTCGCCACGGGAGTGGCGCCCTTGTTGGCCGATTGGCCATCTCTTGCTGCCTTCTTCTTTGTGGGTGCAGCGCAACTTTTTGTGCCGGCCCTATGGTCGGCCGACTTGCCCGCCGCCGCACACAAAACGCAGTGCGGCGGGGCCTCACAACTAACGGCCAAATGGCCGGGCTGGCCGCATCTAAAGCAGCGGCCGCTGCAGTCTACCGCAGAGGTGCACTTTGCGCCAACGTGGCCACCGCTCAAACAGCGGAAGCACCTCTGCGGTTTCGGCTCCAGGAGCCGCACTTGCGCTGACACCCAGCCTACCAATACACGACGGCCATCGGCCAACTTTTTAGCCACAGCCACTGGGCAAGTTAGAATAGCTGTGCCCATCCCAGCGCGGCCCGGGCGAATAGGACCGCACCTGATTTGATCCGGGGGACATTCCCCGGCCTTCGCGACGGCGGCAACCACTTCATCCGCAACTATCGAATCATCCAGGCCCCCGATCCGAACCTCAGCGCTCTTTTGGGGCCTGGTGATTTTTACGTCTTCCGCCGGCAGAAGTTGGCGGAGGCTCGAGGCTAGTGCATCTGCCTGCTGGGCGCTACCGGCCCCGGGCACCTCGATGAGGCGGGCCCCGGTCTGTGTGATTTTACACCGGAGGCCCGTCGTTATTCCTAACTTGGTGGGGTCGATAGCCCCACGCGCCTTCTTTAATAGCTCCGCGTAGGTGGTCCCCCGCTCCAAGGCTGCTGGTTGCAGCGTAAGAACGACTGCTGTGGAGCTGGGGGTGCGGAGCTTCTTTGCCGCCTTTTTGGCCGCCTTTTTCTCTTTCCTCGTTGCCTTTCTTCTGGCCTTCGCCGCTTTCTGTTTGTCGCCGACGGTCTGCCAGCCGTCAGGTCGTGGAGCTGGAGGGGCTGAGGTCACTGGCACGCTGGTCTGCTGGGCAGCGGGAGCGGGCTGGGCCTTCTTCTGCCCCCTCTTCCTGCCCTTTGGGGCGTTAGATGCCGCGGCTATATTCGGCGCCGTGGTCGTGGCCTGTCGTGTTGCAGCCGCTACATCCGCGTAGGAGGTTGACGGCTGCGGGGTCGGCTGTGGGGGCGGCTGAGGTTGTTGGGCCGCTTGTCGGCTCGCCGTAGGGGGCCTTATTAATAATTTGCCCTCCAGGGCGGAGAGGCTCTGCCTCATCTGGGCCATCTCTCTGCGGAGGGCAGCCAAGTCCTCCGTGGCCTTGTCCGGCGCATTGCCCTCCGCGCGCCTCTGGAATGCGATACGAAGCTCCTCTTGTTCGCGCCTAAGGGACGCGATTTCAGTGGCGAGGCGTGCGTTCTCCGCCTGCAGCTTCTTTGTCTCCTCAGACGCTGTGCGGCTGAGGAGAGCATCCGCGATCTCACTTATCGCGGCCACCGACTCCTTTAGGGACTTCTGACACGTCCCTTTAAGGCCCTTTGACTTTTTGGAGACCATAGTTATGGCCTCCAGGGCGCTTTTGAGGCGTGACCGCAGATCGGTGGCGGTAGCCTCATCCGGCTCGGTGGCGGAAGTCTCCGAGAGACGCGAGCTTCGTTCTGCGACCACTTTCTTCGTGGCCGCTTCGATGCACCTCTCTTCCTCCTCGTCGCGCTCGAGGAGCTTTGCGCGCCGCTTGGCGGCTGCGAGCTCCGCGCGAGCCTTGCCCAGGCCCACAAAGTGCCCGTGGGTGGGCGGTCGTCCACGGGTTTTGAAACCCCTCACTGTTAGTTTAGGTTTAGTGGGGGTTCCTTCATCGCTCGAAGCCGAGCCTGGCTCCGAGCGTGGGCGCTTGCGCAGTGCCCGACTTGGGCTTTCCGCGCTGCGCACGCTAATCATTGAGACTGTGGAGCTATCCGACTCGGACAGCTCCAACTGCTCCTTGAGCGATGTAACGCGCTCCGCGTTTGAACCCGCAATACTGGGCGTGCGGGTCGGTTCGTCAACCGACTTCGGTATGGGGGGGGTTTTTTGTAATAAAGAAACATCCATAATGAATCCCACGAGGGCGGGAGAAATAAAATGTCCACCCGGGCAGAGATCCCGCGATACCCGGGTAAGCCTAATACCTCAAGGGCGGCGGCTGGTGCCCTGAGGGGGCCGCACTAGGAACTGACCTCCCTGTCAGCCATGCATCCTCTCGCCGTGCGGCAGCAACTTAGGATTAGGGGATTTTTATAGTGCTTACCTTGCACGCGGTCCGGGCGGTTAAGCCAAGACCCTCGGTCCCGTAGACAGCCGCGAGACGTGACCACAGACACTGCAAACTACGGGATTACGAGATTGGGGTGACGGTGACAACGGGGCGGGGAGGGGGGGGAGAGATTGAAAGAAGGGAAAAGAGAGAAAAAACTAAAATATATAAAATAAAACAAAAACAAAAGGTAAAATAAAAAGGTATAAAAGTAAAATAAAAAGAGAAAGTAAAACGTAAAATAAACAAAACAAAAACAAAACAAAACAAAAAAATAAAATTTAAAATAAAAGGCGTCCGAAGACGGAAGAAGAAAGACAGCCCCGCTGTCTGCTTGGCGGTAGGGTGAGTACACACCAAGCCCGTCAATGTCCCGTCCCGTGTCCCCTCTGATGACCAGAGGAGTACCGGGAGGGACGTGAAGGCAGTGCCCAACGGGGACACTGCAAAGGAGCGGCGCCGCAAAAGGCGACACCGCCCGCCGACCGTCCCCACGGGTGGAGTCCCGCGGAGACAAGCAGCGCAAGCGCCACTCTTTGGTAACTTTTTAGTGAGGTTTTCTCCCTCTTAGTCCGAAGACCCGCGGGCAGGAGGCCAAAAAGCCCCCTGCTAACGCGTTGACCGGACGGTGGCCGGAGTTCGACCATGCCCGCAACCCACAAAAGGCGTAGGAAGCGAGCCCGCCCGCCCAAGTGTCCCCGCAAGACCCCAAAAGGAGCCGTACGGGAACGGGGTGGAAGCGGGGTCCCGAAGGACCCCCAATTCCGGGTGATTTTTTAGTGAGCTTGTCTTGCTCGCAGCCCGAAGACCCGCGGGCAGGAGGCCAAAAAGCCCCCTGCTAACGCGTTTTGACCGAACGGTGGTCGGAGTTCGACCATGCCCGCAACCCACAAAAGGCGCAGGAAGCGAGCCCGCCCGCCCAAGTGTCCCCGCAAGACCCCAAAAGGAGCCGTACGGGAACGGGTGGAAGCGGGGCCCCGAAGGACCCCCAATTCCGGGTAATTTTTTAGAGAGCTTGTCTTGCTCGCAGCCCGAAGACCCGCGGTCCCGAAAGAGTCGGGATTACGCGTTGGTAACCGAACGGTAGTCGGAGTTCGACCCACCGTCCGCCCACTGTCAGAATTAGCCGCGAGCAGCAGCTTGCTACTCGCGTTGCCCGGGGTGCACCACGCGGAGGTTTCTGACACGCACCCCAACCTAACCTAACCTAACCTAACCTTTTTTTTTTTTTTTTTTTTTGTTCACTACGGTGGTAAAACTCTCCTTATGAGTCATCTCGACTCCGCCAACCCAGCCATTAGAACGGCTGGGCTTGGGACTGGCGGAGGAGGTATGTGGAGGCTCTCCCCTACAGGCGTTCGGGGCATACCCACTAAAAACCACCGCGGTGTCCCTACGGGTCCCGTATGTTGGCGGGGTCACGCGATTCGCGATTTGCATTCTTTCTCGCGACCCCGCCCGGGATTGGCCCGCCGTTGTTGTTGGCGGGCCCCGTCTACATATGATCTCGCAATCATCCATCAAACTTCTTGCATCCATCAAACTTCTTGCATCCATCACCTCACAAAGCTACTTGGGAGGCGGCGAGGACACGCACCGCCTCCCGCCTTTTGGCGGACAGGGAGCAGCCCCAGCGCTCACCGTCCGCAGGCACTAAGATAAATTACGGTGGTCGGAGGTCGTCTCTTGTACGGCGTCCCCGACGCCCGGACCTACGGTTGGGGAGAGGGCGATGTATTTCCCTCTCCCGCTCCGCCGCCTCCTTGCTCAGCATGACTGCTTCGCAGAAGGAGGCGACGGCGTTCCAGGACCTCTCACTCCGGACCATAGACAGAACTACGGCCGGGAGCGAGAGGACAACCGTATCAAGAGCCGCGACCAGATCACGGCGCTGCGATGCCCAGGCTGGGCACTCCGCCAATGTATGCAACGCCGTGTCTTCTACGGGGTCGCGGCTGCTGCCACAATGGTGGCATCCGGGCGTTTCCTCCCGGCCTATCCTCCACAAATACCGGCCAAAACAACCATGGCCGGTGAGGATTTGTGTCAGCCGGAAGGTGAGGACGCCGTGACGTCTCTCCGACCACTCTTCAACCACGGGACTTACCGCCACTATCGTGGCGTGCCCGGCGCTGGGGTGCACAAGTCTGCTCTTCCACTCCGCCACTAGGATCTGGCGGAGCTCTGACCGACGCGCCTCGATGTCACGGTGCGCCGGTCTCTCGCCCTGCTCCAGAGCTTGCTGGCGCCATGTATAGAGTGACGCCAGCAGCTCAGCTTCCAGATCCCAGGGCGGTGATCCGGCTAGGAGGCTCGCTGTCTCGAATGAGACCGTGCGGTAGCCTCGTATTAACCTGACGGCCATGGCGCGCTGCGGTGCGCGAAGCGCCGTGATATTGTGGGCCGTCAGGTCGTGCGCCCATATCGGGGCCCCGTAAAGGGCCATGGACCGCACGACTCCTTCGTAGAGCCTCCGGCAGGAGGCGGTTGGCCCCCCCAGATTGGGCAGCAGTCGCGATAATCCTGCCGCTGCCCCTAGAAGTTTGGGGGCCAAGCGTCCAAAGTGCTCACGGAAATCCCATCGGCTATCGAGTACGAGCCCCAGGTATTTTAGGCTCGTCCCAATGCCGATGCGGACCCCTCCTACCATAATGTGGGCCCCTGCGGGTGGCCGTTTCCGAGGCCCGTGGAAACAAATGGCCTCGGATTTAGAGAGGGCCACCTCTAGGCCCAAACGCCGGATCCTTCCAACGACTTGTGCGACCCCAGCGGTCGCCCTTATAGCCGCCGCCCGGTACGTCTTATCACTCGCAGTGACGAGGGTGTCGTCGGCGTAACAAGTGACACCCACGCCAGGGAGGAGCGTACCGCGCAGCACCCAGTCGTAGCCGATGTTCCACAGAAGGGGGCCGAGGACCGACCCCTGTGGAACACCGCACGACATAACTCGCCGACTAATACCGAGATGACTCGGGTAGACGATATTTCTCTCATTTAAATAATCCCCGACTATACGGCGGAGGTATGGAGGCACTCCATGATAAGTGAGTGCCTCACGAATACAACTCCAAGGCAGGGTGTTGAAAGCGTTGGCGATGTCAAGAGACACCGCCAAGACCACCCCGCCCCGGGAAACCTGTTCCTCCGCCAGACTCCTCACTGACCTGATAGCGTCTATTGTTGAGCGCCCTCGGCGGAAACCAAACTGCACGTCCGCCAAATCCGGGCCCACTGTGGTAAGGTGGTGGACGAGGCGCTCCGCGATGATATACTCAAAAATCTTCGCGACCTCGTCCAACAACACTATGGGCCGGTAGGCGGACGGGCTGTCCGCCGGGCGCCCTGCCTTTTTGATGAGGACCAGCTTCCCCGTTTTCCAGACTCGTGGAAACTGGCCCCCCTCAAGGCACGCTGTGAGGAGTCTCCCTAGTCGGGGTCCGAGCTCCTCCATTGCCAGGACCCACGCTCGGCCGGGAATGCCGTCGGGTCCTGGGGCGGTGTTTTTTATCCTCAACACCGCCGCTCGGAGTTCTACCCGAGTCACCTCGGGAACGTCGTCGTCTATGTCCGCGTTGGCTGCCGCGGAAGGCGGCGCCGTCATGGGCGGAGGGATATGTTCCGCCCGCGACGGGAACAGAGCGGCCACAACTTCTTCCACCAGCTCTGGCCGGAGACTTTCCGTTAGAGGGGGCGCCCAGGAACGTAGCTTGTTCCTGACCATTAAATATGGGCGCCCCCACGGATCTTCATTTAGCGTCTCCAGCAGTTCCTGGCGGGCGTCTTGCTTGGCCCGCCAGATAGCTTCCTTCAAGTTGCTCTTGGCCGCTCTGTATGCCTCGTACAATTCCGCCTCCCGGGCAATGTAATCGGGAGGGCGGCGACGCCTCCTGCGAAACCGGGCGTACTGGCGGCGCGCTGCGACGCAGATTCGCCGCAGCTGCGCGATGGTGTCGTTCCACCAGTACACCCGGCGTGGCCCAGACGTGTTACGGACTCTAGGCATCGCCGCATCGCAAACTTGCGTCATTGCCCCCCTGAACCAATCCACCTCCATATTAATATCATCAGGCCTGGAAGGTGTTGATACCCAGGCCTGGACTATGGAGGCTTCCAGGAGGGCCTCCCGATTCAGCCTTTTCAAGGCCCAACGCGGACCGCCCTCAATCGGGCCTCTTCGGACTGGGGCGTCGGAGTTGACTGTTTCGGCGGAGACGTCGAACCGAATATAACGATGGTCCGACAACGTCTCCACCTCCTCGACGACGCGCCAGTCTCGGATACGGCGTGCTAGTGCGGGGCTCGCAAAAGAAACGTCCACAATGGAACCGCCCCGCTGACGCACGCACGTATGCACTGACCCCTGATTGAGGACGAGCAGGCCGTTCTCGACGGCCCACTGCTCCAGCAGCTCGCCTCTAGCGTCTGTGGCCGGAGAACCCCAAGCCGTAGACTTGGCGTTGAGGTCCCCGGCGAAGAGCACGACGCGAGGACGGCTGCGAGCGACGACGACGTTCAATTCGAGGAGATACTCCTCGAAGTCGGCGAGGGAACGGTTGGGTGAGAAGTAGCCACCCACCACAACCGTATCCTTTACGAGTGCTGCGACGCAGCCCCGCCCTCGGTAGATATTCTCGAAGGACGGGGTGCGGGCGGCGGCTAACGAAATTAACGCCACCGAGCCGCTGAGGTCCCCCACCCAATCGTCACGGGGGGGGATAAAGTACGGCTCGGCGACGAGGGCGACGTTGATTGACCACTGCGCCATGCTCTGAAGAACAAGGTCCTGAGCTCTGGCGCAGTGGTTTAAATTCGCCTGAATGAGGCGCAAAAATGTAGCCATTAATCGGCATCCATATTTGGCGTGCCGCCTGACGCCTCAGTGGCCACGGAAGTGGCGCCCTTGTTGGCCGATTGGCCGTCTCTAGCTGCCTTCTTCTTGGTGGGTGCAGCGCAACTTTTTGTGCCGGCCCTATGGTCGGCCGGCTTGCCCGCCGCCGCACACAAAACGCAGTGCGGCGGGGCCTCGCAACTGGCGGCCAAATGGCCGGCCTGGCCGCATCTAAAGCAGCGGCCGCTGCAGTCTACCGCAGAGGTGCACTTTGCGCCAACGTGGCCACCGCTCAAACAGCGGAAGCACCTCTGCGGTTTCGGCTCCAGGAGCCGCACTTGCGCTGACACCCAGCCTATCAATACCCGACGGCCATCGGCCAACTTTTTAGCCACAGCCACGGGGCAGGTGATTACGGCTGTGCCCATACCGGCACGGCCCGGACGAATCGGGCCGCACCGGATTTGTTCCGGGGGACATTCCCCAGCCTTAGCGACCGCGGCAACGACTTCGTCCACAATAATCGAATCATCCAGGCCCCCGATTCGAACTTCCGCACACTTTTGGGGCCTGGTGATTTTGACCTCTTCCGCCGGAAGGAGTTGGCGAAGGCTCAAAGCCAGTGCGTCGGCCTGCTGGGCGCTACCGGCCCCAGGCACCTCGATGAGGCGGGCCCCGGTCTGTGTGATTTTACACCGGAGGCCCGTCGTTATTCCTAGCGTGGTGGGGTCGATAGCCCCACGCGCCTTCTTTAAGAGCTCCGCGTAGGTGGTCCCCCGCTCCAATGCTGCAGGTTGCAGTGTTAATACCACTGCAGTGGAGCTGGGGGTGCGGAGCTTCTTTGCCGCCTTCTTCGCCGCCTTCTTTTCCTTCTTTTTGGCCTTTCTTCTTTCCTTCGCCGCTTGTTGCTTCTCCCCGACGGTCTGCCAGCCGTCAGGTCGGGGAGCTAGGGGGGCGGAGGTCGCCGGCACGTTGGTTTGCTGGGCAGCAGGAGCGGGCTGGGCCTTCTTTTGGCCCCTCTTCCTGCCCTTTGGGGCGTGAGTTGCCGCGGCTTTCTTGGGCGTCGTGGTCGTGGCCTGTCGTGGTGCAGCCGCTGCAGCCGCGTAGGATGTTGACGGCTGCGGCTGTGGCTGCGGGGGCGGCTGCGGTTGCTGGGCCGCTTGCCGGCTCGCTAGTGGAGGACTTATTATTCTGCCCTCCAGGGCAGAGAGACACTGCCTCATTTGAGCCATCTCTCTTCGGAGGGCAACCAAGTCCTCCGAGGACTTTGCCGGTGCGTCGGTACTGTCCCGCTTCTCGATTGCAGCGCGGAGCTCCTCTTGTTCGCGCCTTAGGGCCGCGATTTCAGTGGCGAGGCGGGCGTTCTCCGCCTGCAGTTTCCTGGTCTCCTCAGACGCTGTGCGACTGAGGAGAACGTCCGCGATTTCACTTATCGCGGCCACCGACTCCTTTAGGGACTTCTGACTCGTCCCTTTCAGGCCCTTTGACTTTTTGGAGACCATAGTTATGGCCTCCAGGGCGCTTTTAAGGCGTGACCGCAGGTCAGTGGCAGTGGCCTCGTCCGGCTCGCCGGCGGAAGTCTCCGAGAGACGCGAGCTTCGATCGGCGACCACTTTCTTCGTGGCCGCTTCGATGCGCCTCTCTTCCTCCTCGTCGCGCTCGAGGAGCTTTGCGCGCCGCTTGGCGGCTGCGAGCTCCGCGCGAGCCTTGCCCAGGCCCACAAAGTGCCCGTGGGTGGGCGGTCGTCCACGAGTTTTGAAACCCCTTACCGTTAATTTCGGTTTAGTGGGGGTTCCTTCATCGCTCGAAGCCGAGCCTGGCTCCGAGCGTGGGCGCTTGCGCAGTGCCCGACTTGGGCTTTCCGCGCTGCGCACGCTAATCATCGATACTATGGAGCTATCCGACTCGGACAGCTCCAACTGCTCCTTCAGCGCTTTCAAGCGCTCATCATCCTTGGAACCCGCATTACTGGGCGTGCGAGTTACCGGTTTGTCGACCGACTTCGGTATGGTTTTTTGGTTTTTAATATTGGAATCCATAATTAAACCCACGAGTGCGGGAGAAATAAATGGTCGACCCGGGCAGAGATCCCGCAATACCCGGGCAAGCCTAATACCTCAGGGCGGCGGCTGGTGCCCTGAGGGGGCCGCACTAGAGACTGACCTCCCTGTCAGCCACGCATCTCCTCGCCGTGCGGCAGCAACTTGAGATTAGGGGATTTTTATAGTGCTTACCTTGCACGCGGTCCGGGCGGTTAAGCCAAGACCCTCGGTCCCGTAGACAGCCGCGAGACGTGACCACAGACACTGCAAACTACGGGATTACGATCTAATCTGGGACGGTGACAACGAAGGTGGAAGAGGGGAAAAGGAAAGAATAAAAGGGGGAAAGGTAAAAAGGGGAGGGTTAAAGAAGAAAAAATAAAATAAAGGTAAAAGTGTAAAAACAAAAGGTAAAAGGGGGGGAAGAAAACAAAACATAAAAACGTCCGAAGACGGAAGGAAGAAGCCTCCGCTGTCTGCCCGGCGGCAGTGCGAGTGCACACCGAGCCCGTCCAACACCCCATCCCATGTCCACTCTGCCCAGGCAGAGAAGTACCGGGAGAGGCGGTAGCACCCAAAGTGGGCGCAGGAAGCAGGGCCAGGAAAACAGGCCCGCACTCCCAGCGGCGCCGAGAAGCGCCACTCTATGGTAACTTTTTAGTGAGGTTTTCTCCCTCTTAGTCCGAAGACCCGCGGGCAGGAGGCCAAAAAGCCCCCTGCTAACGCGTTGACCGGACGGTGGCCGGAGTTCGACCATGCCCGCAACCCACAAAAGGCGCAGGAAGCGAGCCCGCCCGCCCAAGTGTCCCCGCAAGACCCCAAAAGGAGCCGTACGGGAACGGGTGGAAGCGGGGCCCCGAAGGACCCCCAATTCCGGGTGATTTTTTAGTGAGCTTGTCTTGCTCGCAGCCCGAAGACCCGCGGGCAGGAGGCCAAAAAAGCCCCTTGCTAACGCGTTTTGACCGAACGGTGGTCGGAGTTCGACCATGCCCGCAACCCACAAAAGGCGCAGGAAGCGAGCCCGCCCGCCCAAGTGTCCCCGCAAGACCCCAAAAGGAGCCGTACAGGAACGGGTGGAAGCGGGGCCCCGAAGGACCCCCAATTCCGGGTAATTTTTTAGAGAGCTTGTCTTGCTCGCAGCCCGAGGACCCGCGGTCCCGAAAGAGTCGGGATTACGCGTTGGTAACCGGACGGTAGTCGGAGTTCGACCCACCGCCCGCCCACTGTCAGAATTAGCCGCGAGCCGCAGCTTGCTACTCACGTTGCCCGGGGTGCACCACGCGGAGGTTTCTGACACGCACCCCAACCTAACCTTTTTTTTTTTTTTTTTTTTTTGTTCACTACGGTGGTAAAACTCTCCTTATGAGTCATCTCAACTCCGCCAACCCAGCCATTAGAACGGCTGGGCTTGGGACTGGCGGAGGAGGTATGTGGAGGCTCTCCCCTAAAGTCGTTCGGGGCATACCCACTAAAAACCACCGCGGTGTCCCTACGGGTCCCGTATGTTGGCGGGGTCACGCGATCCGCGATTAGCATACTTTCTCGCGACCCCGCCCGGGATTGGCCCGCCGTTTGTGTTGGCGGGCCCCGTCTACATATGATCTCGCAATCATCCATCAAACTTCTTGCATCCATCAAACTTCTTGCATCCATCACCTCACAAAGCTACTTGGGAGGCGGCGAGGACACGCACCGCCTCTCGCCTTTTGGCGGACAGGGAGCAGCCCCAGCGCTCACCGTCCGCAGGCACTAAATTAAATTAGGGTGGTCGGAGGTCGTCTCGTATTCGACGTCCTCGACGCCCGGACCTACGGTTTGGGAGAGGGCGATGTATTTCCCTCTCCCGCTCCGCCGCCTCCTTGCTCAGCATGACTGCTTCGCAGAAGGAGGCGACGGCGTTCCAAGACCTCTCACTCCGGACCATAGACAGAACTACGGCCGGGAGCGAGAGGACAACCGTATCAAGAGCCGCGACCAGATCACGGCGCTGCGATGCCCAGGCTGGGCACTCCGCCAGTGTATGCAACGCCGTGTCTTCTACGGGGTCGCGGCTGCTGCCACAATGGTGGCATCCGGGCGTTTCCTCCCGGCCTATCCTCCACAAATACCGGCCAAAACAACCATGGCCGGTGAGGATTTGTGTCAGCCGGAAGGTGAGGACGCCGTGACGTCTCTCCGACCACTCTTCAACCACGGGACTTACCGCCACTATCGTGGCGTGCCCGGCGCTGGGGTGCACAAGTCTGCTCTTCCACTCCGCCACTAGGATCTGGCGGAGCTCTGACCGACGCGCCTCGATGTCACGGTGCGCCGGTCTCTCGCCCTGCTCCAGAGCTTGCTGGCGCCATGTATAGAGTGACGCCAGCAGCTTAGCTTCCAGATCCCAGGGCGGTGATCCGGCTAGGAGGCTCGCTGTCTCGAATGAGACCGTGCGGTAGCCTCGTATTAACCTGACGGCCATGGCGCGCTGCGGTGCGCGAAGCGCCGTGATATTGTGGGCCGTCAGGTCGTGCGCCCATATCGGGGCCCCGTAAAGGGCCATGGACCGCACGACTCCTTCGTAGAGCCTCCGGCAGGAGGCGGTTGGCCCCCCCAGATTGGGCAGCAGTCGCGATAATCCTGCCGCTGCCCCTAGAAGTTTGGGGGCCAAGCGTCCAAAGTGCTCACGGAAATCCCATCGGCTATCGAGTACGAGCCCCAGGTATTTTAGGCTCGTCCCAATGCCGATGCGGACCCCTCCTACCATAATGTGGGCCCCTGCGGGTGGCCGTTTCCGAGGCCCGTGGAAACAAATGGCCTCGGATTTAGAGAGGGCCACCTCTAGGCCCAAACGCCGGATCCTTCCAACGACTTGTGCGACCCCAGCGGTCGCCCTTATAGCCGCCGCCCGGTACGTCTTATCACTCGCAGTGACGAGGGTGTCGTCGGCGTAACAAGTGACACCCACGCCAGGGAGGAGCGTACCGCGCAGCACCCAGTCGTAGCCGATGTTCCACAGAAGGGGGCCGAGGACCGACCCCTGTGGAACACCGCACGACATAACTCGCCGACTAATACCGAGATGACTCGGGTAGACGATATTTCTCTCATTTAAATAATCCCCGACTATACGGCGGAGGTATGGAGGCACTCCATGATAGGTGAGTGCCTCACGAATACAACTCCAGGGCAGGGTGTTGAAAGCGTTGGCGATGTCAAGAGACACCGCCAAGACCACCCCGCCCCGGGAAACCTGTTCCTCCGCCAGACTCCTCACTGACCTGATAGCGTCTATTGTTGAGCGCCCTCGGCGGAAACCAAACTGCACGTCCGCCAAATCCGGGCCCACTGTGGTAAGGTGGTGGACGAGGCGCTCCGCGATGATATACTCAAAAATCTTCGCGACCTCGTCCAACAACACTATGGGCCGGTAGGCGGACGGGCTGTCCGCCGGGCGCCCTGCCTTTTTGATGAGGACCAGCTTCCCCGTTTTCCAGACTCGTGGAAACTGGCCCCCCTCAAGGCACGCTGTGAGGAGTCTCCCTAGTCGGGGTCCGAGCTCCTCCATTGCCAGGACCCACGCTCGGCCAGGAATGCCGTCGGGTCCTGGGGCGGTGTTTTTTATCCTCAACACCGCCGCTCGGAGTTCTACCCGAGTCACCTCGGGAACGTCGTCGTCTATGTCCGCGTTGGCTGCCGCGGAAGGCGGCGCCGTCATGGGCGGAGGGATATGTTCCGCCCGCGACGGGAACAGAGCGGCCACAACTTCTTCTACCAGCTCTGGCCGGAGACTTTCCGTTAGAGGGGGCGCCCAGGAACGTAGCTTGTTCCTGACCATTAAATATGGGCGCCCCCACGGATCTTCATTTAGAGTCTCCAGCAGTTCCTGGCGGGCGTCTTGCTTGGCCCGCCAGATAGCTTCCTTCAAGTTGCTCTTGGCCGCTCTGTATGCCTCGTACAATTCCGCCTCCCGGGCAATGGAATCGGGAGGGCGGCGACGCCTCCTGCGAAACCGGGCGTACTGGCGGCGCGCTGCGACGCAAATTCGCCGCAACTGCGCGATGGTATCGTTCCACCAGTACACCCGGCGTGGCCCAGATGTGTTACGGACTCTAGGCATCGCCGCATCGCAAACTTGCGTCATTGCCCCCCTGAACCAATCCGCCTCCATATTAATATCGTCAGGCCTGGAAGGTGTTGATACCCAGGCCTGAACTATGGAGGCTTCCAGGAGGGCCTCCCGATTCAGCCTTTTCAAGGCCCAACGCAGACCGCCCTCAATCGGGCCTCTTCGGACTGGGGCATCGGAGTTGACTGTTTCGGCGGAGACGTCGAACCGAATATAACGATGGTCCGACAACGTCTCCACCTCCTCGACGACGCGCCAGTCTCGGATACGGCGTGCTAGTGCGGGGCTCGCGAATGAAACGTCCACAATGGAACCGCCCCGCTGACGCACGCACGTATGCACTGACCCCTGATTGAGGACGAGCAGGCCGTTCTCAACGGCCCACTGCTCCAGCAGCTCGCCTCTAGCGTCTGTGGCCGGAGAACCCCAAGCCGTAGACTTGGCGTTGAGGTCCCCGGCGAAGAGCACGACGCGAGGACGGCTGCGAGCGACGACGACGTTCAATTCGAGGAGATACTCCTCGAAGTCGGCGAGGGAACGGTTGGGTGAGAAGTAGCCACCCACCACAACCGTATCCTTTACGAGTGCTGCGACGCAGCCCCGCCCTCGGTAGATGTTCTCGAAGGACGGGGTGCGGGCGGCGGCTAACGAAATTAGCGCCACCGAGCCGCTGAGGTCCCCCACCCAATCGTCACGGGGGGGGATAAAATACGGCTCGGCGACGAGGGCGACGTTGATGGACCACTGCGCCATGCTCTGGAGAAGAAGGTCCTGAGCTCTGGCGCAGTGGTTTATATTCGCCTGAATGAGGCGCAAAAGTGGAG
This sequence comes from Euclidia mi, assembly GCA_944739405.2. Lineage (NCBI taxonomy): Eukaryota > Metazoa > Arthropoda > Insecta > Lepidoptera > Erebidae > Euclidia > Euclidia mi. The sequence goes on from OX123196.2 coordinate 26,762, forward strand.
CCATTATTCGTGGTCCATTTGTGGCGTGTCGCCTGGCGCCTTATTCGCCACGGGAGTGGCGCCCTTGTTGGCCGATTGGCCGTCTCTTGCTGCCTTCTTCTTTGTGGGTGCAGCGCAACTTTTTGTGCCGGCCCTATGGTCGGCCGACTTGCCCGCCGCCGCACACAAAACGCAGTGCGGCGGGGCCTCACAACTAACGGCCAAATGGCCGGGCTGGCCGCATCTAAAGCAGCGGCCGCTGCAGTCTACCGCAGAGGTGCACTTTGCGCCAACGTGGCCACCGCTCAAACAGCGGAAGCACCTCTGCGGTTTCGGCTCCAGGAGCCGCACTTGCGCTGACACCCAGCCTACCAATACACGACGGCCATCGGCCAACTTTTTGGCCACAGCCACTGGGCAAGTTAGAATAGCTGTGCCCATCCCAGCGCGGCCCGGGCGAATAGGACCGCACCTGATTTGATCCGGGGGACATTCCCCGGCCTTCGCGACGGCGGCAACCACTTCATCCGCAACTATCGAATCATCCAGGCCCCCGATCCGAACCTCGGCGCTCTTTTGGGGCCTGGTGATTTTTACGTCCTCCGCCGGCAGGAGTTGGCGGAGGCTCGAGGCTAGTGCATCTGCCTGCTGGGCGCTACCGGCCCCGGGCACCTCGATGAGGCGGGCCCCGGTCTGTGTGATTTTACACCGGAGGCCCGTCGTTATTCCTAACTTGGTGGGGTCGATAGCCCCACGCGCCTTCTTTAATAGCTCCGCGTAGGTGGTCCCCCGCTCCAAGGCTGCTGGTTGCAGCGTAAGAACGACTGCTGTGGAGCTGGGGGTGCGGAGCTTCTTTGCCGCCTTATTGGCCGCCTTTTTCTCTTTCCTCGTTGCCTTTCTTCTGGCCTTCGCCGCTTTCTGTTTTTCGCCGACGGTCTGCCAGCTGTCAGGTCGTGGAGCTGGAGGGGCTGAGGTCACTGGCACGCTGGTCTGCTGGGCAGCGGGAGCGGGCTGGGCCTTCTTCTGCCCCCTCTTCCTGCCCTTTGGGGCGTTAGATGCCGCGGCTATATTCGGCGCCGTGGTCGTGGCCTGTCGTGTTGCAGCCGCTACATCCGCGTAGGAGGTTGACGGCTGCGGGGTCGGCTGTGGGGGCGGCTGAGGTTGATGGGCCGCTTGCCGGCTCGCCGTAGTGGGCCTTATTAATAGTTTGCCCTCCAGGGCGGAGAGGCTCTGCCTCATCTGGGCCATCTCTCTGCGGAGGGCAGCCAAGTCCTCCTTGGCCTTGTCCGGCGCATTGCCCTCCGCGCGCCTCTGGAATGCGATACGGAGCTCCTCTTGTTCGCGCCTAAGGGACGCGATTTCAGTGGCGAGGCGTGCGTTCTCCGCCTGCAGCTTCTTTGTCTCCTCAGACGCTGTGCGGCTGAGGAGAGCATCCGCGATCTCACTTATCGCGGCCACCGACTCCTTTAGGGACTTCTGACACGTCCCTTTAAGGCCCTTTGACTTTTTGGAGACCATAGTTATGGCCTCCAGGGCGCTTTTGAGGCGTGACCGCAGATCGGTGGCGGTGGCCTCATCCGGCTCGGTGGCGGAAGTCTCCGAGAGACGCGAGCTTTGATCTGCGACCACTTTCTTCGTGGCCGCTTCGATGCACCTCTCTTCCTCCTCGTCGCGCTCGAGGAGCTTTGCGCGCCGCTTGGCGGCTGCGAGCTCCGCGCGAGCCTTGCCCAGGCCCACAAAGTGCCCGTGAGTGGGCGGTCTTCCACGGGTTTTGAAACCCCTCACCGTTAGTTTTGGTTTAGTGGGGGTTCCTTCATCGCTCGAAGCCGAGCCTGGCTCCGAGCGTGGGCGCTTGCGCAGTGCCCGACTTGGGCTTTCCGCGCTGCGCACGCTAATCATTGACACTGTGGAGCTATCCGACTCGGACAGCTCCAACTGCTCCTTGAGCGCATTTATGCGCTCTGCACTTGAACTCGCAGAACTGGGCGTGCGAGTTTCTGGTTTGTCGACCGACTTCGGTATAGGTTTTTGGTTTTTAGTAGAATTTTCCATGTGTAAACCCACGAGTGCGGGAGAAATATATAGTCGACCCGGGCAGAGATCCCGCAATACCCGGGCAAGCCTAATACCTCAGGGCGGCGGCTGGTGCCCTGAGGGGGCCGCACTAGAGACTGACCTCCCTGTCAGCCACGCATCTCCTCGCCGTGCGGCAGCAACTTGAGATTAGGGGATTTTTATAGTGCTTACCTTGCACGCGGTCCGGGCGGTTAAGCCAAGACCCTCGGTCCCGTAGACAGCCGCGAGACGTGACCACAGACACTGCAAACTACGGGATTACGATCTAATCTGGGACGGTGACAACGAAGGTGGAAGAGGGGGAAAGGAAAGAATAAAAGGGGGAAAGGTAAAAAGGGGAGGGTTAAAGAAGAAAAATAAAATAAAGGTAAAAGTGTAAAAATAAAAAGGTAAAAAGGGGGGGAGAAAACAAAACATAAAAACGTCCGAAGACGGAAGGATGAAGCCTCCGCTGTCTGCCCGGCGGCAGTGCGAGTGCACACCGAGCCCGTCCAACACCCCATCCCATGTCCACTCTGCCCAGGCAGAGGAGTACCGGGAGAGGCGGTGGCACCCAAAGTGGGCGCAGGAAGCAGGGCCAGGAAAACAGGCCCGCACTCCCAGCGGCGCCGGGAAGCGCCACTCTATGGTAACTTTTTAGTGAGGTTTTCTCCCTCTTAGTCCGAAGACCCGCGGGCAGGAGGCCAAAAAGCCCCCTGCTAACGCGTTGACCGGACGGTGGCCGGAGTTCGACCATGCCCGCAACCCACAAAAGGCGCAGGAAGCGAGCCCGCCCGCCCAAGTGTCCCCGCAAGACCCCAAAAGGAGCCGTACGGGAACGGGGTGGAAGCGGGGTCCCGAAGGACCCCCAATTCCGGGTGATTTTTTAGTGAGCTTGTCTTGCTCGCAGCCCGAAGACCCGCGGGCAGGAGGCCAAAAAGCCCCTGCTAACGCGTTTTGACCGAACGGTGGTCGGAGTTCGACCATGCCCGCAACCCACAAAAGGCGCAGGAAGCGAGCCCGCCCGCCCAAGTGTCCCCGCAAGACCCCAAAAGGAGCCGTACGGGAACGGGGTGGAAGCGGGGTCCCGAAGGACCCCCAATTCCGGGTGATTTTTTAGTGAGCTTGTCTTGCTCGCAGCCCGAAGACCCGCGGGCAGGAGGCCAAAAAGCCCCTTGCTAACGCGTTTTGACCGAACGGTGGTCGGAGTTCGACCATGCCCGCAACCCACAAAAGACGCAGGAAGCGAGCCCGCCCGCCCAATTGTCCCCGCAAGACCCCAAAAGGAGCCGTACGGGAACGGGTGGAAGCGGGGCCCCGAAGGACCCCCAATTCCGGGTAATTTTTTAGAGAGCTTGTCTTGCTCGCAGCCCGAAGACCCGCGGTCCCGAAATCGTCGGGATTACGCGTTGGTAACCGGACGGTAGTCGGGGTTCGACCCACCGTCCGCCCACTGTCAGAATTAGCCGTGAGTAGCAACTTGCTACTCACGTTGCCCGGGGTGCACCACGCGGAGGTTTCTGACACGCACCCCACCCCAACCTAACCTAACCTTTTTTTTTTTTTTTTTTGTTTTACGAGGTGGAAAATCCCTTCGGATCTCCGACTCTTGGGGGAAACAAGAGCCGGAGTATGTGGTGTTTCCACTAAAAACCACCTCGACTTCCGCCATGTACCCATGTGTCGGAGGGTGGGGCATCACCAAAGCACTCGTCGCCACCCTCCGACGGGTATTGGCCCGCCAGATGGTCAGGCGGGCCCCGAACAAAGCCCCCTTGGCGACGGATTAAGGTGTTGGACTCCGCCGCCAAAACACCCAGCGGCCGCAGAGGATAGGGAGGACGGCAACGCAACACCGCATCTCCTCTTCCTCTGCGGCCCCATCGCGACGCATCGAATGGTGCGCCCCCATTTGGTCGCGGGAGATAGGGCGCGCGGCAACGCAACACCGACACGCCTCTCCTCCCGCGACCGCACCCGACTGCGAGGGACAGACAGAACTGTCCCCCGCACCCGCACCGTTGGACGCATCCTGCGCAGGCCCCTCCAAGCCCACGCGGAGCGTCCCCTCCTGGATCCCTCTTAGCTTCACCGCGGGTGACCAATCCACGGTTACTGAGCCCCCCCACCACGACAAGGTGGAGATCCCACGGGGGGGAACCTAACCTAACCTAACCTTTTTTTTTTTTTTTTTTTTTTTTTGTGTCGGGTTGGAAAATCCTCATGGAGTCCCTTCGCCCTGGGGGGGGAAGGACGAAGGGGACTGTCAGACTCTTACTGACTAAAAACCAACCCGTGCTCCTCATGTACCCATGTGTCGGAGGGTAGGGTTTCACCTAAGCATTCCTCGCTACCCCCCGACGGGTATTGGCCCGCCAGATGGTCAGGCGGGCCCCGAAAGAAACCCCCTTGGCGGCGGATGAAGGTGTTGGACTCCACCGCCAAAACACCCAGCGGCCGCAGAGGATAGGGAGGACGGCAACGCAACACCGCATCTCCTCTTCCTCTGCGGCCCCACCGCGACGCAACGATGGTGCGCCCCCATTTGGTCGCGGGAGATAGGGCGCGCGGCAACGCAACACCGACACGCCTCTCCTCCCGCGACCGCACCCGACTGCGAGGGACAGAAGAACTGTCCCTCGCACCCGCCCCTTTGGACGCATCCTGCGCAGGCCTCCGTCAAGCCCACGCGGAGCGTCCCCTCCTGGATCCCTCTTAGCTTCACCGCGGGTCACCAATCCACGGTTACTAGGCCCCCCCACCACGACAAGGTGGAGATCCCACGGGGGGGAACCTAACCTTTTTTTTTTTTTTTTTTTTTGTTCACTACGGTGGTAAAACTCTCCTTATGAGTCATCTCAACTCCGCCAACCCAGCCATTAGAACGGCTGGGCTTGGGACTGGCGAAGGAGGTATGTGGAGGCTCTCCCCGACAGGCGTTCGGGGCATACCCACTAAAAACCACCGCGGTGTCCCTACGGGTCCCGTGTGTTGGCGGGGTCACGCGATTCGCGATTTGCATACTTTCTCGCGACCCCGCCCGGGATTGGCCCGCCGTTTGTGTTGGCGGGCCCCGTCTCGTTATGATCTCGCAATCATCCATCAAACTTCTTGCATACATCAAACTTCTGGCATCCATCACCTCACAAAGCTACTTGGGAGGCGGCGAGGACACGCGCCGCCTCCCGCCTTTTGGCGGACAGGGAGCAGCCCCAGCGCTCACCGTCCGCAGGCAATAAATTTACGGTGGTCGGAGGTCGTCTCTAGTTCGACGTCCCCGACGCCCGGACCTACGGTTGGGGAGAGGGCGATGTATTTCCCTCTCCCGCTCCGCCGCCTCCTTGCTCAGCATGACTGCTTCGCAGAAAGAGGCGACGGCGTTCCAAGACCTCTCACTCCGGACCATAGACAGAACTACGGCCGGGAGCGAGAGGACAACCGTATTCAGAGCCGCGACCAGATCACGGCGCTGCGATGCCCAGGCTGGGCATTCCGCCAAAGTATGCAACGCCGTGTCTTCGACAGGGTCGCGGCTGCTGCCACAATGGTGGCATCCGGGCGTTTCCTCCCGGCCTATCCTCCACAAATACCGGCCAAAACAACCATGGCCGGTAAGGATTTGAGTCAACCGGAAGGTGAGGACGCCGTGACGTCTCTCCAACCACTCATCAACCACGGGACTTACCGCCACTATCGTGGCGTGCCCGGCGCTGGGGTGCACAAGTCGTGCCTTCCACTCCGCCACTAGGACTTGGCGGAGCTCCGACCGACGCGCCTCGATGTCACGGTGCGCCGGTCTCTCGCCCTGCTCCAGGGCTTGCTGGCGCCATGTATAGAGTGACGCCAGCAGCCCAGCTTCCAGATCCCAGGGCGGTGATCCGGCTAGGAGGCTCGCTGACTCGAAGGAGACCGTGCGGTAGCCTCGTATTAACCTGACGGCCATGGCGCGCTGCGGTGCGCGAAGCGCCGTGATATTGTGGGCCGTCAGGTCGTGCGCCCATATCGGGGCCCCATATAGGGCCATGGACCGCACGACTCCTTCGTAGAGCCTCCGGCAGGAGGCGGTTGGTCCCCCAAGATTGGGCAGCAGTCTTGATAATCCTGCTGCTGCCCCTAGAAGTTTGGGGGCCAAGCGTCTAAAGTGCTCACGGAAATCCCATCGGCTATCGAGTACGAGCCCCAGATATTTTAGGCTCGTCCCGATGCCGATGCGGACCCCTCCTACCATAATGTGGGCCCCTGCGGGTGGCCGTTTCCGAGGCCCGTGGAAACAAATGGCCTCGGATTTAGAGAGGGCCACCTCTAGGCCCAAACGCCGGATCCTTCCAACGACTTGTGCGACCCCAGCGGTCGCCCTTATAGCCGCCGCCCGGTACGTCTTATCACTCGCAGTGACGAGGGTGTCGTCGGCGTAGCAAGTGACACCCACGCCAGGGAGGAGCGTACCGCGCAGCACCCAGTCGTAGCCGATGTTCCACAGAAGGGGGCCGAGGACCGACCCCTGTGGAACACCGCACGACATAACTCGCCGACTAATACCGAGATGACTCGGGTAGATGATGTTTCTTTCACTTAGGTAATCCCCGACTATACGGCGGAGGTATGGAGGCACTCGATGGTAAGTGAGTGCCTCTCGAATACAACTCCAGGGCAGGGTGTTGAAAGCGTTGGCGATGTCAAGAGACACCGCCAGAACCACCCCGCCCCGGGAAACCTCTTCCTCCGCCAGACTCCTCACTGATGTTATTGCGTCTATTGTTGAGCGCCCTCGGCGGAAACCAAACTGCGCGTCCGCCAAATCCGGGCCCACCGTGGTAAAGTGGTGGACGAGGCGCTCCGCGATGACATGTTCAAAGATCTTCGCGACCTCGTCCAACAACACTATGGGCCGGTAGGCGGACGGGCTGTCCGCCGGGCGCCCTGCCTTTCTGATGAGGACCAGCTTCCCCGTCTTCCAGGCTCGTGGAAACTGGCCCCCCTCAAGGCACGCTGTGAGGAGTCTCCCCAGTCGGGGTCCGAGCTCCTCCATTGCCAGGACCCACGCTCGGCCAGGAATGCCGTCGGGTCCTGGAGCGGTGCTTTTAATCCTCAACACCGCCGCTCGGAGTTCTACCCGAGTCACCTCGGGAACGTCGTCTATGTCCGCGTTGGCTGCCTCGGAAGGCGGCGCCGTCATGGGCGGAGGGATGTGTTCCGCCCGCGACGGGAACAGAGCGGCCACAACATCTTCGACCATCTCTGGCCGGAGACTTTCCGTTAGAGGGGGCGCCCAGGAACGTAACTTGTTCCTGACCATCAAGTATGGGCGCCCCCACGGATCTCGGTTGAGGGTCTCCAGCAATTCCTGGCGGGCGTCTTGCTTGGCCCGCCAGATGGCCTCTTTCAAGTTGTTCTTGGCCGCTCTGTACTCCTCGTACAATGCCGCCTCCCGGGCAGTAAAATCGGGAGGGCGGCGACGCCTCCTGCGAAACCGGGCGTACTGGCGGCGCGCTGCGACGCAAATCTTGCGCAGGCGCGCGATGGTGTCGCTCCACCAGTACACCCGGCGTGGCCCAGATGTTCTACGGACTCTAGGCATCGCCGCGTCACAAACTTGTGTCATTGCCCCCCTGAGCCAATCGGCCTCCATATTGATATCGTCAGGCCTGGTAGGTGTTGAAACCCAGGCCTGAACTATGGAGGCTTCCAGGAGGGCCTCCCGATTCAGCCTTTTCAAGGCCCAACGCGGACCGCCCTCAATCGGGCCCCTTCGGACCGGGGCGTCGGAGCTAACTGTTTCGGCGGAGACGTCGAACCGAATATAACGATGGTCCGACAACGTCTCCACCTCCTCGACGACGCGCCAGTCTCGGATACGGCGTGCTAATGCGGGGCTCGCAAAAGAAACGTCCACAATGGAACCGCCCCGCTGACGCACGCACGTATGTACCGACCCACGATTGAGGAGGAGCAGGCCGTTCTCAACGGCCCACTGCTCCAGCAGCTCGCCTCTAGCGTCTGTGGCCGGAGAACCCCAAGCCGTAGACTTGGCATTGAGGTCCCCGGCGAAGAGCACGACGCGAGGACGGCTGCGAGCGACGACGACGTTCAATTCGAGGAGATACTCCTCGAAGTCGGCGAGGGAACGGTTGGGTGAGAAGTAGCCACCCACCACAACCGTATCCTTTATGAGTGCTGCGACGCAGCCCCGCCCCCGGTAGATGTTCTCGAAGGGCGGGGTGCGGGCGGCGGCTAGCGAAATTAACGCCACCGAGCCGCTAAGGTCCCCCACCCAATCATCACGGGGGGGGACAAAATACGGCTCGGCGACGAGGGCGACGTTGATTGACCACTGCGCCATGCTCTGGAGAAGAAGATCCTGAGCCCTGGCGCAGTGGTTTATATTCGCCTGAAGTAGGCGTAAATATGGAGCCATTACTGGACATCCATATCTGGCGTGCCGCCTGACGCCTCATTGGCCACGGAAGTGGCGCTCTTGTTGGCCGATTGGCCGTCATTTGCACCCTGCTTCTTCTTGGGTGCGGCGCAACTCTTTGTGCCGGCTCTATGATCGGCCGGCTTGCCCGCCGCCGCACACAAAACGCAGTGCGGTGGGGCCTCACAACTGCCGGCCAAATGGCCGGGCTGGCCGCATCTAAAACAGCGGCCGCTGCAGTCGACCGCAGAGGTGCACTTTGCACCAACGTGGCCACCACTGAGGCAGCGGAAGCACCTCTGCGGTTTCGGCTCCAGGAGCCGCACTTGCGCCGACACCCAGCCGATCAAAACGCGACGGCCATCGGCCAACTTCTTGGCCACAGCCACTGGGCAGGTGACTATGGCCGTGCCCATACCGGCACGGCCCGGACGAATCGGGCCGCACCGGATTTGCTCCGGGGGACATTCCCCAGCCTTGGCGACCGCGGCAACCACCTCGTCGACAATAATCGAATCATCCAGGCCCCCGATTCGAACTTCTGCACATTTTTGGGGCCTGGTGATTCTGACATCCTCCGCCGGAAGGAGTTGGCGGAGGCTTGAAGCCAGTGCGTCAGCCTGCTGGGCGCTACCGGCCCCAGGCACCTCGATGAGGCGGGCCCCGGTCTGGGTGATCTTACACCGCAGACCCGTCGTAATGCCAAGCTGGCTGGGGTCGATAGCCCCACGCGCCTTCTTTAAAAGCTCCGCGTAGGTGGTCCCCCGCTCCAACGCTGCAGGTTGCAGTGTTAATACCACTGCAGTGGAGCTGGGGGTGCGGAGCTTCTTTGCCGCCTTTTTGGCCGCCTTCTTGGCCTTTTGGTTGGCCTTCCTCTTCGCTTTCGCCGCCTTTTCTTTTTCGCCGGCAATTTCCCAGCCATTCTTTTTGGAAGCGGTGGCTGCAGGAGCACTTTGTGGGACAGCAGGGGTGGGCTGGGCCTTCTTCTGGCCCCTTTTCCTGCCCCTTTGGGCCTTAGTTTCTTCGGCTTTCCTGGGCGCCGAATTTGTGGCTTGCCGTGTCGCAGCCGCTACAGCCGCGTATGATGTTGACGGCTGCGGGGACGGCTGCGGGGGCGGCTGCGGTTGTTGGGCCGCTTGCTTGCTCGCCAATGGAGGCCTTAATAATCTGCCCTCTAAGACGACGAAGCTTTGTCTCATCTGTGCCATTTCTTTGCGTAGGGCGGCCAGTTCATTCATGGGCTCCGACGCGTTGGTAATGGCACGCTTCTCAACAGCGGTGCGGAGCTCCTCCTGTTCCCGTCTAAGGGCCGCGATTTCAGATGCCAGGCGGGTGTTCTCCGCCTGGAGCTTCTTCGTCTCCTCAGACGCGGTGCGGCTGAGGAGAACATCCGCAATTTCGGCTATTGCCGCCACCGACTCCTTAAGGGACTTTTGGCAAGTCCCTTTGAGTCCCTTGGACTTCCTGGAGACCATCGTGATGGCCTCCAAGGCGTCTTTGAGACGCGACCGCAAGTTGGTGGCGGTAGCCTCCTCCGGCTCTCCTTCAGAGACCGAAGTCTCTGAGAGGCGCGAGCTTCTTGAAGCGGCCACCTTTTTTGTGGCCGCTTCGATGCGCCGCTCCTCCTCTGCGTCGCGCTCGAGGAGCTTTTCTCGCAGCTTGGCAGCTGCGAGCTCCGCGCGAGCTCTGCCCAGGCCCACAAAGTGCCCGTGGGTGGGCGGTCTGCCGCGAGTCTTGAAACCCCTCACTCTCGAAAGTTTCGGCGTGGGGGTCTCTTCTTCGCTCGAGGCCGAGCCTGGCTCCGAGCGCGTGCGCTTGCTCGCCCGGCTGGGGCTTTCAGCGCTGCGCACGCTGATCATGCTCACAGTGGAGCTGTCCGACTCGGACAGCTCCAACTCTTGCTCCTTCGGCGCTGTAATGCGCTCTGCATCCGAACCCGCAGGACTGGGCGTGCGGGTTGATTCGTCAACCGACTTCGGTATGGTTTGTTTTTTGAGTTTACTTGCCATATTAAAACCCACGAGTGCGGGAGAAATAAAAACGTCCACCCGGGCAGAGATCCCGCTATACCCGGGTAAGCCTAATACCTCAAGGGCGGCGGCTGGTGCCCTGAGGGGGCCGCACTAGAGACTGACCTCCCTGTCAGCCACGCATCTCCTCGCCGTGCGGCAGCAACTTGAGATTAGGGGATTTTTATAGTGCTTACCTTGCACGCGGTCCGGGCGGTTAAGCCAAGACCCTCGGTCCCGTGGACAGCCGCGAGACGTGACCACAGACACTGAAAACTACGGGATTACGAGATTGGGGTGACGGTGACATCGGGGCAGGGGGGGAAGAACGAAAGAAGGGAAAAGAAAGAAAAACTTAAAATTGTAAAAAAAAAAAAAAAAAAAAAAAAAAAAAAAAAAAAAAAAAAAAAAAAAAAAAAAAAAAAAAAAAAAAAAAAAAAAAAAAAAAAAAAAAAAAAAAAAAAAAAAAAAAAAAAAAAAAAAAACAAAAGGTAAAATAAAAAGGTATAAAAGTAAAAATAAAAGACAAAAAAATTAAACGTAAAGTAAACAAAACAAAAACAACAATTTAAAAATAAAAAGGCGTCCGAAGACGGAAGAAGAAAGACAACCCCGCTGTCTGCTTGGCGGTAGGGTGAGTACACACCAAGCCCGTCAATGTCCCGTCCCGTGTCCCCTCTGATGACCAGAGGAGTACCGGGAGGGACGTAAAGGCAGTGCCCAACACAGGACACTGCAAAGGAGCGGCGCCGTAAAAGGCGACACCGCCCGCCGACAGTCCCCACGGGTGGAGTCCCGCGGAGACAAGCAGCGCAAGCGCCACTCTTTGGTAACTTTTTAGTGAGGTTTCCTCCCTCTTAGTCCGAAGACCCGCGGGCAGCAGGCCAAAAAGCCCACTGCTAACGCGTTGACCGGACGGTGGCCGGAGTTCGACCATGCCCGCAACCCACAAAAGGCGCAGGAAGCGAGCCCGCCCGCCCAAGTGTCCCCGCAAAACCCCAAAAGGAGCCGTACGGGAACGGGGTGGAAGCGGGGCCCCTAAGGACCCCCAATTCCGGGTGATTTTTTAGTGAGCTTGTCTTGCTTGCAGCCCGAAGACCCGCGGGCAGGAGGCCAAAAAGCCCCCTGCTAACGCGTTGACCGAACGGTGGCCGGAGTTCGACCATGCCCGCAACCAACAAAAGGCGCAGGAAGCGAGCCCGCCCGCCCAAGTGTCCCCGCATGACCCCAAAAGGAGCCGTACGGGAACGGGGTGGAAGCGGGGCCCCTAAGGACCCCCAATTCCGGGTGATTTTTTAGTGAGCTTGTCTTGCTCGCAGCCCGAAGACCCGCGGGCAGGAGGCCAAAAAGCCCCCTGCTAACGCGTTGACCGAACGGTGGCCGGAGTTCGACCATGCCCGCAACCCACAAAAGGCGCAGGAAGCGAGCCCGCCCGCCCAAGTGTCCCCGCAAGACCCCAAAAGGAGCCGTACGGGAACGGGTGGAAGCGGGACCCCGAAGGACCCCCAATTCCGGGTAATTTTTTAGAGAGCTTGTCTTGCTCGCAGCCCGAGGACCCGCGGTCCCGAAAGAGTCGGGATTACGCGTTGGTAACCGGACGGTAGTCGGAGTTCGACCCACCGTCCGCCCACTGTCAGAATTAGCCGCGAGTAGCAACTTGCTACTCACGTTGCCCGGGGTGCACCACGCGGAGGTTTCTGACACGCACCCCGGGGGAACCTAACCTAACCTAACCTAACCTTTTTTTTTTTTTTTTTTGTTCACTACGGTGGTAAAACTCTCCTTATGAGTCATCTCAACTCCGCCAACCCAGCCATTAGAACGGCTAGGCTTGGGACTGGCGGAGGAGGTATGTGGAGGCTCTCCCCTAAAGGCGTTCGGGGCATACCCACTAAAAACCACCGCGGTGTCCCTACGGGTCCCGTGTGTTGGCGGGGTCACGCGATTCGCGATTTGCATACTTTCTCGCGACCCCGCCCGGGATTGGCCCGCCGTTGGTGTTGGCGGGCCCCGTCTCATTATGATCTCGCAATCATCCATCAAACTTCTTGCATACATCAAACTTCTGGCATCCATCACCTCACAAAGCTACTTGGGAGGCGGCGAGGACACGCGCCGCCTCCCGCCTTTTGGCGGACAGGGAGCAGCCCCAGCGCTCACCGTCCGCAGGCAATAAATTTACGGTGGTCGGAGGTCGTCTCTAGTTCGACGTCCCCGACGCCCGGACCTACGGTTGGGGAGAGGGCGATGTATTTCCCTCTCCCGCTCCGCCGCCTCCTTGCTCAGCATGACTGCTTCGCAGAAAGAGGCGACGGCGTTCCAAGACCTCTCACTCCGGACCATAGACAGAACTACGGCCGGGAGCGAGAGGACAACCATATTCAGAGCCGCGACCAGATCACGGCGCTGCGATGCCCAAGCTGGGCATTCCGCCAAAGTATGCAACGCCGTGTCTTCGACAGGGTCGCGGCTGCTGCCACAATGGTGGCATCCGGGCGTTTCCTCCCGGCCTATCCTCCACAAATACCGGCCAAAACAACCATGGCCGGTAAGGATTTGAGTCAACCGGAAGGTGAGGACGCCGTGACGTCTCTCCAACCACTCATCAACCACGGGACTTACCGCCACTATCGTGGCGTGCCCGGCGCTGGGGTGCACAAGTCGTGCCTTCCACTCCGCCACTAGGACTTGGCGGAGCTCCGACCGACGCGCCTCGATGTCACGGTGCGCCGGTCTCTCGCCCTGCTCCAGGGCTTGCTGGCGCCATGTATAGAGTGACGCCAGCAGCTCAGCTTCCAGATCCCAGGGCGGTGATCCGGCTAGGAGGCTCGCTGTCTCGAAGGAGACCGTGCGGTAGCCTCGTATCAACCTGACGGCCATGGCGCGCTGCGGTGCGCGAAGCGCCGTGATATTGTGGGCCGTCAGGTCGTGCGCCCATATCGGGGCCCCATAAAGGGCCATGGACCGCACGACTCCTTCGTAGAGCCTCCGGCAGGAGGCGGTTGGCCCCCCGAGATTGGGCAGCAGTCGTGACAAACCTGCTGCCGCCCCGAGAAGTTTGGGGGCCAAGCGTCTGAAGTGTTCACGGAAATCCCATCGGCTATCGAGTACGAGCCCGAGATATTTTAGGCTCTTCCCGATGCCGATGGTGACCCCTCCTACCATAATGTGGGCCCCTGCGGGTGGCCGATTCCGAGGCCCGTGGAAACAAATGGCCTCGGATTTAGACAGGGCCACCTCTAGGCCCAAACGCCGGATCCTTCCAACGACTTGTGCGACCCCAGCGGTCGCCCTTATAGCCGCCGCCCGGTACGTCTTATCACTCGCAGTGACGAGGGTGTCGTCGGCGTAACAAGTGACACCCACGCCAGGGAGGAGCGTACCGCGCAGCACCCAGTCGTAGCCGATGTTCCACAGAAGGGGGCCGAGAACCGACCCCTGCGGAACACCGCACGACATAACTCGCCGACTAATACCGAGATGACTCGGGTAGATAATTCCTCTATCATTAAGATAATCCCCGACTATGCGGCGGAGGTAGGGAGGCACTCGGTGATAATTGAGTGCCTCACGAATACAACTCCAGGGCAGGGTGTTGAAGGCGTTGGCGATGTCAAGAGACACCGCCAGGACCACCCCACCCCGGGAAACCTCTTCCTCCGCCAGACTCCTCACTGATCTTATTGCGTCTATTGTAGAGCGCCCTCGGCGGAAACCAAACTGCACGTCCGCCAAATCCGGGCCCACCGTGGTAAAGTGGTGGACGAGGCGCTCCGCGATGATATGTTCAAAGATCTTCGCGACCTCGTCCAACAACACTATGGGCCGATAGGCGGACGGGCTGTCCGCCGGGCGCCCTGCCTTTCTGATGAGGACCAGTTTCCCCGACTTCCAGGCTCGTGGAAACTGGCCCCCCTCAAGGCACGCTGTGAGGAGTCTCCCCAGTCGGGGTCCGAGCTCCTCCATTGCCAGGACCCACGCTCGGCCAGGAATGCCGTCGGGTCCTGGGGCGGTGTTTTTAATCCTCAACACCGCCGCTCGGAGTTCTACCCGAGTCACCTCGGGAACATCGTCTATGTCCGCGTTGGCTGCCTCGGAAGGCGGCGCCGTCATGGGCGGAGGGATATGTTCCGCCCGCGACGGGAACAGAGCGGCCACAACATCTTCGACCAGCTCTGGCCGGAGACTTTCCGTTAGAGGGGGCGCCCAGGAACGTAATTTGTTCCTGACCATCAAATATGGGCGCCCCCAAGGATCTCGGTTGAGGGTCTCCAGCAATTCCTGGCGGGCGTCTTGCTTGGCCCGCCAGATGGCCTCCTTCAAGTTATTCTTGGCCGCTCTGTACTCCTCGTACAATGCCGCCTCCCGGACAGTAAAATCGGGAGGGCGGCGACGCCTCCTGCGAAACCGGGCGTACTGGCGGCGCGCTGCGACGCAAATCTTGCGCATGCGCGCGATGGTGTCGTTCCACCAGTACACCCGGCGTGGCCCAGATGTTCTACGAACTCTAGGCATCGCCGCGTCACAAACTTGTGTCATTGCCCCCCTGAACCAATCGGCCTCCATATTGATATCGTCAGGCCTGGTAGGTGTTGAAACCCAGGCCTGAACTATGGAGGCTTCCAGGAGGGCCTCCCGATTCAGCCTTTTCAAGGCCCAACGCGGACCGCCCTCAATCGGGCCCCTTCGGACTGGGGCGTCGGAGCTGACTGTTTCGGCGGAGACGTCGAACCGAATATAGCGGTGGTCCGACAACGTCTCCACCTCCTCGACGACGCGCCAGTCTCGGATACGGCGTGCTAGTGCGGGGCTCGCAAAAGAAACGTCCACAATTGAACCGCCCCGCTGACGCACGCACGTATGTACCGACCCACGATTGAGGACGAGCAGGCCGTTCTCAACGGCCCACTGCTCCAGCAGCTCGCCTCTAGCGTCTGTGGCCGGAGAACCCCAAGCCGTAGACTTGGCGTTGAGGTCCCCGGCGAAGAGCACGGCGCGAGGACGGCTGCGAGCGACGACGACGTTCAATTCGAGGAGATATTCCTCGAAGTCGGCGAGGGAACGGTTGGGTGAGAAGTAGCCACCCACCACAACCGTATCCTTTACGAGTGCTGCGACGCAGCCCCGCCCTCGGTAGATGTTCTCGAAGGACGGGGTGCGGGCGGCGGCTAACGAAATTAGCGCCACCAAGCCGCTGAGGTCCCCCACCCAATCATCACGGGGGGGGATAAAATACGGCTCGGCGACAAGGGCGACGTTGATTGACCACTGCGCCATGCTCTGGAGAAGAAGATCCTGAGCCCTGGCGCAGTGGTTTAAATTCGTCTGCAGGATGCGCAGATGTGGAGCCATTATTCGTGGTCCATTTCTTCCGGCGCTTTACTGGCCACGGGAGTGGCGCCCTTGTTGGCCGACTGGCCGTCCTTTGCGCCCTGCTTCTTCTTGGGTGCGGCGCAACTCTTTGTGCCGGCCCTATGATCGGCCGGCTTGCCCGCCGCCGCACACAAAACGCAGTGCGGCGGGGCTTCACAACTGCCGGCCAAATGGCCGGGCTGGCCGCACCTAAAACAGCGGCCGCTGCAGTCGACCGCAGAGGTGCACTTTGCGCCAACGTGGCCACCGCTGAGGCAGCGGAAGCACCTCTGCGGTTTCGGCTCCAGGAGCCGCACTTGCGCCGACACCCATCCGATTAAAACGCGACGGCCATCGGCCAACTTCTTGGCCACAGCCACGGGGCAGGTAACTATTGCCGTGCCCATACCGGCACGGCCCGGACGAATTGGGCCGCACCGGATTTGCTCCGGGGGACATTCCCCGGCCTTGGCAACCGCGGCAACGACCTCTTCGACGATAATTGAATCATCCAGGCCCCCGATTCGCACCTCGGCGCACTTTTGGGGCCTGGAGATTTTCACTTCCTCCGCTGGAAGGAGGTCGCGGAGGCTCGAGGCCAAAGCGTCTGCCTGCTGGGCGCTACCGGCCCCAGGCACCTCGATGAGGCGGGCCCCGGTCTGTGTTATCTTACACCGGAGGCCCGCCGTTATTCCCAGCTTGGTGGGGTCGATAGCCCCACGCGCCTTCTTGAGAAGCTCCGCGTAGGTGGTCCCCCGCTCCAGCGCTGCTGGTTGCAGCGTTAGTACCACTGCAGTGGAGCTGGGGGTGCGGAGCTTCTTGGCCGCTTTTTTGGCCGCCTTCTTGGCCTTTTGGTTGGCCTTCCTTTTTGCCTTCGCCGCTTGTTTCTTCTCTCCGACGGTCTGCCAGCCGTCGGAGGTCGTCGGTCGGGAAGCTGGGGGGGCTGAGGTCGCTGGCGCGCTGGTCTGCTGGGCAGCAGGAGCGGGCTGGGCCTTCTTCTGGCCCCTCTTCTTGCCCTTTGGGGCCTGATTTGCCACGGCTTTATTGGGCGCCGGATTCTGCCGTGGCGCAGCCGCTGCAGCCGCGTATGATGTTGACGGCTGCGGCTGTGGCTGCGGGGGCGGTTGCGGTTGTCGGGCCGCTTGCCGGCTCGCCAATGGAGGACTTAATATTCTGCCCTCCAGGGAAGAGAGGCTCTGCCTCATCTGGGCCATCTCTTGTCGGAGGGTAGCTAGCTCCTCCGTGGCCTTGTCCGGCGCATTACCCTCCGTGCGCCTCTTAAAAGCGACACGGAGCTCCTCCTGTTCGCGCCTTAGTGCTGCGATTTCGGTGGCGAGGCGGGCGTTCTCCGCCTGGAGCTTCTTTGTCTCCTCAGACGCTGTGCGACCGAGGAGAACGTCGGCAATTTCAGCTATTGCTGCCACCGATTCTTTAAGGGACTTTTGGGATGTCCCTTTCAGTCCCTTAGATATCTTGGAGACCATCGTGATGGCCTCCAAGGCGTCTTTGAGGCGCGACCGCAGGTCTGTAGCGGTAGCGTCTTCCGGCTCTCCCTCAGAGACAGAAGTCTCTGAGAGGCGCGAGCTTCTTGAAGCGGTCACCTTTTTTGTGGCCGCTTCAATGCGTCTCTCCTCCTCCTCGTTACGCTTGAGGAGCTCTTCGCGCCGCTTAGCGGCTGCGAGCTCCTCGCGAGCCTTGCCCAAACCCACGTAATTTCCGTGGGTGGGCGGTCGTCCACGCGTCTTCGCTTGACGTCGCCTCGCCGAGTCATCGCTCGAGGCCGATTCGGGCCCCGAGCGAGGGCGCTTCCGCAATGCCCGACTGGGGCTTTCCTCACTGGCGCTGCGGACGCTCATGAGGCTTGTGGTTGAGCTGTCTGACTCGGACAGCTCCAACTCTTGCTCCTTCAGCGCTTTTGAGCGCTCATCGTTGGAACCCGCATCACTGGGCGTGCGAGTTTCCGGTTCGTCGACCGACTTCGGTATAGAGGTTTGGTTTGTATTTAATGCATCCATAATTAAACCCACGAGTGCGGGAGAAATAAAACGTCCACCCGGGCAGAGATCCCGCTATACCCGGGTAAGCCTAATACCTCAAGGGCGGCGGCTGGTGCCCTGAGGGGGCCGCACTAGGAACTGACCTCCCTGTCAGCCATGCATCCTCTCGCCGTGCGGCAGCAACTTAGGATTAGGGGATTTTTATAGTGCTTACCTTGCACGCGGTCCGGGCAGTTAAGCCAAGACCCTCGGTCCCGTGGACAGCCGCGAGACGTGACCACAGACACTGCAAACTACGGGATTACGAGATTGGGGTGACGGTGACATCGGGGCAGGGGGGGGGGGGAAGAACGAAAGAAGAGAAAAGAGAGAAAAACAAAAATTGTAAAATAAATCAAAAACAAAAGGTAAAATAAATGGTATAAAAGTAAAAATAAAAAGACACAAAATAAAACGTAAGGTAAACAAAACAAAAACAAAACGAAACAAAAATTTAAAAATAAAAAGGCGTCCGAAGACGGAAGAAGAAAGACAACCCCGCTGTCTGCTTGGCGGTAGGGTGAGTACACACCAAGCCCGTCAATGTCCCGTCCCGTGTCCCCTCTGATGACCAGAGGAGTACCGGGAGGGACGTGAAGGCAGTGCCCAACAGGGACACTGCAAAGGAGCGGCGCCGCAAAAGGCGACACCGCCCGCCGACAGTCCCCACGGGTAGAGTCCCGCGGAGACAAGCAGCGCAAGCGCCACTCTTTGGTAACTTTTTAGTGAGGTTTCCTCCCTCTTAGTCCGAAGACCCGCGGGCAGGAGGCCAAAAAGCCCCCTGCTAACGCGTTGACCGGACGGTGGTCGGAGTTCGACCATGCCCGCAACCCACAAAAGGCGCAGGAAGCGAGCCCGCCCGCCCAAGTGTCCCCGCAAGACCCCAAAAAGAGCCGTACGGGAACGGGGTGGAAGCGGGGCCCCGAAGGACCCCCAATTCCGGGTGATTTTTTAGTGAGCTTGTCTTGCTCGCAGCCCGAAGACCCGCGGGCAGGAGGCCAAAAAGCCCCCTGCTAACGCGTTGACCGGACGGTGGCCGGAGTTCGACCATGCCCGCAACCCACAAAAGGCGCAGGAAGCGAGCCCGCCCGCCCAAGTGTCCCCGCAAGACCCCAAAAGGAGCCGTACGGGAACGGGTGGAAGCGGGGCCCCGAAGGACCCCCAATTCCGGGTGATTTTTTAGTGAGCTTGTCTTGCTCGCAGCCCGAAGACCCGCGGGCAGGAGGCCAAAAAGCCCCCTGCTAACGCGTTGACCGAACGGTGGCCGGAGTTCGACCATGCCCGCAACCCGCAAAAGGCGCAGGAAGCGAGCCCGCCCGCCCAAGTGTCCCCGCAAGACCCCAAAAGGAGCCGTACGGGAACGGGTGGAAGCGGGACCCCGAAGGACCCCCAATTCCGGGTGATTTTTTAGAGAGCTTGTCTTGCTCGCAGCCCGAAGACCCGCGGTCCCGAAAGAGTCGGGATTACGCGTTGGTAACCGGACGGTAGTCGGAGTTCGACCCACCGTCCGCCCACTGTCAGAATTAGCCGCGAGTAGCAGCTCGCTACTCACGTTGCCCGGGGTGCACCACGCGGAGGTTTCTGACACGCACCCCAACCTAACCTAACCTAACCTAACCTAACCTAACCTAACCTAACCTAACCTAACCTAACCTAACCTAACCTAACCTTTTTTTTTTTTTTTTTTTTTTTTTTTTTTTTGTTCACTACGGTGGTAAAACTCTCCTTATGAGTCATCTCAACTCCGCCAACCCAGCCATTAGAACGGCTGGGCTTGGGACTGGCGAAGGAGGTATGTGGAGGCTCTCCCCTACAGGCGTTCGGGGCATACCCACTAAAAACCACCGCGGTGTCCCTACGGGTCCCGTTTGTTGGCGGGGTCACGCGATTCGCGATTTGCATACTTTCTCGCGACCCCACCCGGGATTGGCCCGCCGTTGGTGTTGGCGGGCCCCGTCTCGTTATGATCTCGCAATCATCCATCAAACTTCTTGCATACATCAAACTTCTGGCATCCATCACCTCACAAAGCTACTTGGGAGGGGGCGAGGACACGCGCCGCCTCCCGCCTTTTGGCGGACAGGGAGCAGCCCCAGCGCTCACCGTCCGCAGGCAATAAATTTACGGTGGTCGGAGGTCGTCCCTTGTTCGACGTCCCCGACGCCCGGACCTACGGTTGGGGAGAGGGCGATGTATTTCCCTCTCCCGCTCCGCCGCCTCCTTGCTCAGCATGACTGCTTCGCAGAAGGAGGCGACGGCGTTCCAAGACCTCTCACTCCGGACCATAGACAGAACTACGGCCGGGAGCGAGAGGACAACCGTATTGAGAGCCGCGACCAGATCACGGCGCTGCGATGCCCAGGCTGGGCATTCCGCCAAAGTATGCAACGCCGTGTCTTCGACAGGGTCGCGGCTGCTGCCACAATGGTGGCATCCGGGCGTTTCCTCCCGAACCTAACCTAACCTAACCTAACCTAACCTAACCTAACCTAACCTAACCTAACCTAACCTAACCTAACCTTTTTTTTTTTTTTTTTTTTTTTTTGTTCACTACG
This sequence comes from Euclidia mi, assembly GCA_944739405.2. NCBI lineage: Eukaryota > Metazoa > Arthropoda > Insecta > Lepidoptera > Erebidae > Euclidia > Euclidia mi. The sequence continues at coordinate 47,163 of OX123196.2, forward strand.
GTGGTAAAACTCTCCTTATGAGTCATCTCAACTCCGCCAACCCAGCCATTAGAACGGCTAGGCTTGGGACTGGCGGAGGAGGTATGTGGAGGCTCTCCCCTAAAGGCGTTCGGGGCATACCCACTAAAAACCACCGCGGTGTCCCTACGGGTCCCGTGTGTTGGCGGGGTCACGCGATTCGCGATTTGCATACTTTCTCGCGACCCCGCCCGGGATTGGCCCGCCGTTGGTGTTGGCGGGCCCCGTCTCGTTATGATCTCGCAATCATCCATCAAACTTCTTGCATACATCAAACTTCTGGCATCCATCACCTCACAAAGCTACTTGGGAGGCGGCGAGGACACGCGCCGCCTCCCGCCTTTTGGCGGACAGGGAGCAGCCCCAGCGCTCACCGTCCGCAGGCAATAAATTTACGGTGGTCGGAGGTCGTCTCTAGTTCGACGTCCCCGACGCCCGGACCTACGGTTGGGGAGAGGGCGATGTATTTCCCTCTCCCGCTCCGCCGCCTCCTTGCTCAGCATGACTGCTTCGCAGAAAGAGGCGACGGCGTTCCAAGACCTCTCACTCCGGACCATAGACAGAACTACGGCCGGGAGCGAGAGGACAACCGTATTGAGAGCCGCGACCAGATCACGGCGCTGCGATGCCCAGGCTGGGCATTCCGCCAAAGTATGCAACGCCGTGTCTTCGACAGGGTCGCGGCTGCTGCCACAATGGTGGCATCCGGGCGTTTCCTCCCGGCCTATCCTCCACAAATACCGGCCAAAACAACCATGGCCGGTGAGGATTTGTGTCAGCCGGAAGGTGAGGACGCCGTGACGTCTCTCCGACCACTCTTCAACCACGGGACTTACCGCCACTATCGTGGCGTGCCCGGCGCTGGGGTGCACAAGTCTGCTCTTCCACTCCGCCACTAGGATCTGGCGGAGCTCTGACCGACGCGCCTCGATGTCACGGTGCGCCGGTCTCTCGCCCTGCTCCAGAGCTTGCTGGCGCCATGTATAGAGTGACGCCAGCAGCTCAGCTTCCAGATCCCAGGGCGGTGATCCGGCTAGGAGGCTCGCTGTCTCGAAGGAGACCGTGCGGTAGCCTCGTATTAACCTGACGGCCATGGCGCGCTGCGGTGCGCGAAGCGCCGTGATATTGTGGGCCGTCAGGTCGTGCGCCCATATCGGGGCCCCGTAAAGGGCCATGGACCGCACGACTCCTTCGTAGAGCCTCCGGCAGGAGGCGGTTGGCCCCCCCAGATTGGGCAGCAGTCGCGATAATCCTGCCGCTGCCCCTAGAAGTTTGGGGGCCAAGCGTCCAAAGTGCTCACGGAAATCCCATCGGCTATCGAGTACGAGCCCCAGGTATTTTAGGCTCGTCCCAATGCCGATGCGGACCCCTCCTACCATAATGTGGGCCCCTGCGGGTGGCCGTTTCCGAGGCCCGTGGAAACAAATGGCCTCGGATTTAGAGAGGGCCACCTCTAGGCCCAAACGCCGGATCCTTCCAACGACTTGTGCGACCCCAGCGGTCGCCCTTATAGCCGCCGCCCGGTACGTCTTATCACTCGCAGTGACGAGGGTGTCGTCGGCGTAACAAGTGACACCCACGCCAGGGAGGAGCGTACCGCGCAGCACCCAGTCGTAGCCGATGTTCCACAGAAGGGGGCCGAGGACCGACCCCTGTGGAACACCGCACGACATAACTCGCCGACTAATACCGAGATGACTCGGGTAGACGATATTTCTCTCATTTAAATAATCCCCGACTATACGGCGGAGGTATGGAGGCACTCCATGATAAGTGAGTGCCTCACGAATACAACTCCAAGGCAGGGTGTTGAAAGCGTTGGCGATGTCAAGAGACACCGCCAAGACCACCCCGCCCCGGGAAACCTGTTCCTCCGCCAGACTCCTCACTGACCTGATAGCGTCTATTGTTGAGCGCCCTCGGCGGAAACCAAACTGCACGTCCGCCAAATCCGGGCCCACTGTGGTAAGGTGGTGGACGAGGCGCTCCGCGATGATATACTCAAAAATCTTCGCGACCTCGTCCAACAACACTATGGGCCGGTAGGCGGACGGGCTGTCCGCCGGGCGCCCTGCCTTTTTGATGAGGACCAGCTTCCCCGTTTTCCAGACTCGTGGAAACTGGCCCTCCTCAAGGCACGCTGTGAGGAGTCTCCCTAGTCGGGGTCCGAGCTCCTCCATTGCCAGGACCCACGCTCGGCCAGGAATGCCGTCGGGTCCTGGGGCGGTGTTTTTTATCCTCAACACCGCCGCTCGGAGTTCTACCCGAGTCACCTCGGGAACGTCGTCGTCTATGTCCGCGTTGGCTGCCGCGGAAGGCGGCGCCGTCATGGGCGGAGGGATATGTTCCGCCCGCGACGGGAACAGAGCGGCCACAACTTCTTCCACCAGCTCTGGCCGGAGACTTTCCGTTAGAGGGGGCGCCCAGGAACGTAGCTTGTTCCTGACCATTAAATATGGGCGCCCCCACGGATCTTCATTTAGCGTCTCCAGCAGTTCCTGGCGGGCGTCTTGCTTGGCCCGCCAGATAGCTTCCTTCAAGTTGCTCTTGGCCGCTCTGTATGCCTCGTACAATTCCGCCTCCCGGGCAATGGAATCGGGAGGGCGGCGACGCCTCCTGCGAAACCGGGCGTACTGGCGGCGCGCTGCGACACAGATTCGCCGCAACTGCGCGATGGTGTCGTTCCACCAGTACACCCGGCGTGGCCCAGACGTGTTACGGACTCTAGGCATCGCCGCATCGCAAACTTGCGTCATTGCCCCCCTGAACCAATCCGCCTCCATATTAATATCGTCAGGCCTGGAAGGTGTTGATACCCAGGCCTGAACTATGGAGGCTTCCAGGAGGGCCTCCCGATTCAGCCTTTTCAAGGCCCAACGCGGACCGCCCTCAATCGGGCCTCTTCGGACTGGGGCGTCGGAGTTGACTGTTTCGGCGGAGACGTCGAACCGAATATAACGATGGTCCGACAACGTCTCCACCTCCTCGACGACGCGCCAGTCTCGGATATGGCGTGCTAGTGCGGGGCTCGCGAATGAAACGTCCACAATGGAACCGCCCCGCTGACGCACGCACGTATGCACTGACCCCTGATTGAGGACGAGCAGGCCGTTCTCGACGGCCCACTGCTCCAGCAGCTCGCCTCTAGCGTCTGTGGCCGGAGAACCCCAAGCCGTAGACTTGGCGTTGAGGTCCCCGGCGAAGAGCACGACGCGAGGACGGCTGCGAGCGACGACGACGTTCAATTCGAGGAGATACTCCTCGAAGTCGGCGAGGGAACGGTTGGGTGAGAAGTAGCCACCCACCACAACCGTATCCTTTACGAGTGCTGCGACGCAGCCCCGCCCTCGGTAGATGTTCTCGAAGGACGGGGTGCGGGCGGCGGCTAACGAAATTAGCGCCACCGAGCCGCTGAGGTCCCCCACCCAATCGTCACGGGGGGGGATAAAATACGGCTCGGCGACGAGGGCGACGTTGATTGACCACTGCGCCATGCTCTGGAGAAGAAGATCCTGAGCCCTGGCGCAGTGGTTGATGTTCGCCTGGATAAGGCGGAGATATGGTGCCATTATTGGACATCCATTGTTGGCGTGACGCCTGGCGCCTTATTCGCCACGGGAGTGGCGCCCTTGTTGGCCGATTGGCCGTCTCTTGCTGCCTTCTTCTTGGTGGGTGCAGCGCAACTTTTTGTGCCGGCCCTATGGTCGGCCGGCTTGCCCGCCGCCGCACACAAAACACAGTGCGGCGGGGCCTCGCAACTGGCGGCCAAATGGCCGGCCTGGCCGCATCTAAAGCAGCGGCCGCTGCAGTCTACCGCAGAGGTGCACTTTGCGCCTACGTGGCCACCGCTCAAACAGCGGAAGCACCTCTGCGGTTTCGGCTCCAGGAGCCGCACTTGCGCTGACACCCAGCCTATCAATACCCGACGGCCATCGGCCAACTTTTTAGCCACAGCCACTGGGCAAGTTACAATAGCTGTGCCCATCCCAGCGCGGCCCGGGCGAATGGGACCACACCTGATTTGGTCCGAGGGACATTCCCCGGCCTTGGCGACGGCGGCAACCACTTCATCCAAAACTATTGAATCATCCAGGCCCCCGATTCGAACCTCGGCGCTCTTTTGGGGCCTGGTGATTTTCACGTCCTCCGCCGGTAGGAGTTGGCGGAGGCTCGAGGCTAGTGCGTCGGCCTGCTGGGCGCTACCGGCCCCAGGCACCTCGATGAGGCGGGCCCCGGTCTGTGTGATTTTACACCGGAGGCCCGTCGTTATTCCTAGCGTGGTGGGGTCGATAGCCCCACGCGCCTTCTTTAAAAGCTCCGCGTAGGTGGTCCCCCGCTCCAAGGCTGCTGGTTGCAGCGTTAGAACAACCGCTGTGGAGCTGGGGGTGCGGAGCTTCTTTGCCGCCTTTTTGGCCGCCTTCTTCTCTTTCCTCGTTGCCTTTCTTCTGGCCTTCGCCGCTTTCTGTTTTTCACCGACGGTCTGCCAGCCGTCGGGTCGGGGAGCTGCAGGGGCTGAGGTCACTGGCACGCTGGTCTGCTGGGCAGCGGGAGCGGGCTGGGCCTTCTTCTGCCCCCTCTTCCTGCCCTTTGGGGCGTTAGTTGCCGCGGCTTTATTTGGCGCCGTGGTCGTGGCCTGTCGTGTTGCAGCCGCTACATCCGCGTAGGAGGTTGACGGCTGCGGGGTCGGCTGTGGGGGTGGCTGAGGTTGTTGGGCCACTTGCCGGCTCGCCGTTGGGGGCCTTATTAATAATTTACCCTCCAGGGCGGAGAGGCTCTGCCTCATCTGGGCCATCTCTCTGCGGAGGGCAGCCAAGTCCTCCGTGGCCTTGTCCGGCGCATTGCCCTCCGCGCTCCTCTGAAATGCGACACGGAGCTCCTGTTGCTCGCGCCTGAGTGCCGCGATTTCGGTGGCGAGGCGGGCGTTCTCTGCCTGAAGCTTTATTGTCTCTTCCGACGCTGTGCGGCTGAGCAGAACGTCCGCGATTTCCGCAATAGCGGCCACCGACTCCTTTAGGGACTTCTGACACGTCCCTTTAAGGCCCTTCGACTTTTTGGAGACCATAGTTATGGCCTCCAGGGCGCTTTTGAGGCGTGACCGTAGATCGGTAGCGGTGGCCTCATCCGGCTCGGTGGCGGAAGTCTCCGAGAGACGCGAGCTACGATCTGCAACCACTTTCTTCGTGGCCGCTTCAATGCACCTCTCTTCCTCCTCGTCGCGCTCGAGGAGCTTTGCGCGCCGCTTGGCGGCTGCGAGCTCCGCGCGAGCCTTGCCCAGGCCCACAAAGTGCCCGTGGGTGGGCGGTCGTCCACGGGTTTTGAAACCCCTCACCGTTAATTTTGGTTTAGTGGGGGTTCCTTCATCGCTCGAAGCCGAGCCTGGCTCCGAGCGTGGGCGTTTGCGCAGTGCCCGACTTGGACTTTCCGCGCTGCGCACGCTGATCATAGATACTGTGGAGCTGTCCGACTCGGACAGCTCCAACTGCTCCTTGAGCGCATTTATGCGCTCTGCACTTGAACTCGCAGAACTGGGCGTGCGAGTTTCTGGTTTGTCGACCGACTTCGGTATAGGTTTTTGGTTTTTAATAGAATTCTCCATGTGTAAACCCACGAGTGCGGGAGAAATAAATGGTCGACCCGGGCAGAGATCCCGCAATACCCGGGCAAGCCTAATACCTCAGGGCGGCGGCTGGTGCCCTGAGGGGGCCGCACTAGAGACTGACCTCCCTGTCAGCCACGCATCTCCTCGCCGTGCGGCAGCAACTTGAGATTAGGGGATTTTTATAGTGCTTACCTTGCACGCGGTCCGGGCGGTTAAGCCAAGACCCTCGGTCCCGTAGACAGCCGCGAGACGTGACCACAGACACTGCAAACTACGGGATTACGATCTAATCTGGGACGGTGACAACGAAGGTGGAAGAGGGGGAAAGGAAAGAATAAAAGGGGGAAAGGTAAAAAGGGGAGGGTTAAAGAAGAAAAATAAAATAAAGGTAAAAGTGTAAAAATAAAAGGTAAAAAAGGGGGGGAGAAAACAAAACATAAAAACGTCCGAAGACGGAAGGATGAAGCCTCCGCTGTCTGCCCGGCGGCAGTGCGAGTGCACACCGAGCCCGTCCAACACCCCATCCCATGTCCACTCTGCCCAGGCAGAGAAGTACCGGGAGAGGCGGTGGCACCCAAAGTGGGCGCAGGAAGCAGGGCCAGGAAAACAGGCCCGCACTCCCAGCGGCGCCGGGAAGCGCCACTCTATGGTAACTTTTTAGTGAGGTTTTCTCCCTCTTAGTCCGAAGACCCGCGGGCAGGAGGCCAAAAAGCCCCCTGCTAACGCGTTGACCGGACGGTGGCCGGAGTTCGACCATGCCCGCAACCCACAAAAGGCGCAGGAAGCGAGCCCGCCCGCCCAAGTGTCCCCGCAAGACCCCAAAAGGAGCCGTACGGGAACGGGGTGGAAGCGGGGTCCCGAAGGACCCCCAATTCCGGGTGATTTTTTAGTGAGCTTGTCTTGCTCGCAGCCCGAAGACCCGCGGGCAGGAGGCCAAAAAGCCCCCTGCTAACGCGTTTTGACCGAACGGTGGTCGGAGTTCGACCATGCCCGCAACCCACAAAAGGCGCAGGATGCGAGCCCGCCCGCCCAGGTGTCCCCGCAAGACCCCAAAAGGAGCCGTACGGGAACGGGGTGGAAGCGGGGTCCCGAAGGACCCCCAATTCCGGGTGATTTTTTAGTGAGCTTGTCTTGCTCGCAGCCCGAAGACCCGCGGGCAGGAGGCCAAAAAGCCCCCTGCTAACGCGTTTTGACCGAACGGTGGTCGGAGTTCGACCATGCCTGCAACCCACAAAAGACGCAGGAAGCGAGCCCGCCCGCCCAAGTGTCCCCGCAAGACCCCAAAAGGAGCCGTACGGGAACGGGTGGAAGCGGGGCCCCGAAGGACCCCCAATTCCGGGTAATTTTTTAGAGAGCTTGTCTTGCTCGCAGCCCGAAGACCCGCGGTCCCGAAAGAGTCGGGATTACGCGTTGGTAACCGGACGGTAGTCGGAGTTCGACCCACCGTCCGCCCACTGTCAGAATTAGCCGCGAGCAGCAGCTTGCTACTCGCGTTGCCCGGGGTGCACCACGCGGAGGTTTCTGACACGCACCCCAACCTAACCTAACCTTTTTTTTTTTTTTTTTTTTTTTTTTTTTGTGACTCATGGAGGAAACTACAGTTTACGAGCTAACCCCCCTAGACTGAGACCGAAGTGTCAGCCTAGGGGGAGTGTGGGACTCCCCGATGAGAAGCTTCGGGACTACCCACTAAAACCCCCATGGTGTTCCGCTAACCGATCCCATTAACAGCGAGGCCACAGGTACTGCGTTGCATAACATCTGTGACCCCGCCTGAGTTGGCCCGCCTCAGACACGGCGGGCCCCGTCTACCTTCTCGCATGCATCCATCCACGGAAAACATACATCACGCTCACATTCCAGTTAAAACTTTTGTAAGTTTTCCTCTCATTTTAATGTCGTGAGACATTACCTCATTCATCTGTCATACTTACAAGCAACGTAAGACAACAAAGCTACTGCTACGAGAGGCGTGCGCGGAACACAACGCCGTCTCTCGGACCCAACGGACGGCGGGCGGCCCCACGGTGCCGCCGCCCGCTGGCAACTTATGGTGGCCGGAGGTCATTATACGCCCTCCGGCGACGCCCGGCTCTACGGATGGGGAGAGGTCGCGCGAGCTCCCTCTCCCGCTCCGCCGCCTCCTTGCTCGACATTACTGTCTCGCAGAAGGAGGCGACGGCGTTCCAACAAGTCTCGCTCCGGACCATGGCGTGAACCACAGCCCGAAGCGAGAGGTCTGAGTTACGGACCGCCGCAACTAGATCGCGGCGCTGCGTAGCCCACGCGGGGCAATCCGCTAGTGTGTGCAGCGCCGTGTCCTCTACTGGGTTGCGGCGGTCTCCACAATGATGACAGCCGGGCGTCTCCTCCCGGCCTATGCGGTGCAGGAACCGGCCGAAACACCCATGGCCGGTAAGCACCTGCGTAAGCCGGAAGGTGAGGGCGCCATGTCGCCTCTCCAGCCACTCCTTCATGTCGGGTCTTACGGCGTCGATGATCGCCTGCCCTGCGCTGGGGTGCACCAAACTTTGAGTCCACTCCGCCACCAGGACCTGGCGGAGTTCGGTCTTCCGCGCCTCTACCTCACGAGGCGCGGGCACCTCGCCCCGTGACCGAGCTTCTTGGCGCCATGCGTATAACGACGCCAACAGCCCGGCCTGCAGGTCCCAGGGCGGGCATCCGGCGAGGAGGCTCGCCGCTCCGAAGGAGACCGTGCGGTAACCTCTAATTAACCTGACGGCCAAGGCGCGCTGCGGTGCGCGAAGCGCCTTGACGTTACGGGCCGTCAGGTGTTCGGCCCATACGGGACACCCGTACAGGGCCATCGACCGCACGACTCCTTCGTAGAGCCTCCGGCAGGAGGCGCTTGGCCCCCCCAAGTTGGGCAGCAGCCTAGAAAGAGCTGCCGCTGCCCCTAGGAGTTTGGGGGCCAAGCGTTGGAAATGCTCGTGAAAGTCCCATCGGCTATCGAGAACGAGCCCTAGGTACTTGAGGCTCGTCCCGACGCCGATGCGGACCCCTCCTACCATTATGTGGGCCCCCGCAGGTGGCCTATTCCGAGGCCCGTGAAAAGAAATGGCCTCGGATTTGGAAAGGGCCACCTCGAGGCCCAATCGCCGGATGCGACTTACAATATGTGCGACCCCAGCGGTCGCCAATATGGCCGCCGCCCGGTGCGACTTACCCCTAGCCGTGACTAAAGTATCGTCGGCATAACAAACGATGCCGACGCCACGGAGGAGCGCACCCCGCAGCACGTAGTCGTACCCGATGTTCCACAGGAGGGGGCCGAGAACCGAACCCTGTGGAACACCGCACGACATCTCTCGCCGACTCCAACCGTCGTGACCCGGATAAACAACAAACCTCTGACTTAGATATGCCCCGACAATTTGGCGGAGGTACGGCGGCACTCGATGGAAAATGAGTGCCGCTTTGATGACACTCCAGGGCAAGGTGTTGAACGCGTTGGCGATGTCTAACGACACCGCCAGAACCACCTCGCCCCGGGAAACTGCGACCTCCGCCAGGCTCCTCACTCTCTCAATTGCATCTATTGTAGAGCGCCCTCGACGGAAACCATACTGTTCGTCCGCCAGGTCCGGCCCCACTGTTGACATGTGCTGGACGAGGCGCTGAGCAATGACGTGCTCGAACATCTTTGCGACCTCGTCCAGCAATACGATGGGCCGGTAGGCGGACGGACTGTCCGCCGGGCGCCCTTCCTTCTTGATCAGGACCAGTTTCCCCGTTTTCCAAAGACGGGGAAACCGGCCCTCCTCCAAACACTTATTGAGGAGCCCAATGAGTCGGGGCTCGAGCTCGGCTATCGCCAGGGCCCACGCTCGGCCTGGAATGCCGTCGGGCCCTGGGGCGGTGTTTTTCATGCGTAACACCGCCGCTCGAAGCTCGACCCGGGTCACTTCGGGAACCGCGTCGTCGTCCGCGTCCGCGCTGGTCGCCATGGAAGGCGGAACCATCGGCGGAGGAGGGTGCTCCGCCCTTGAAGGGAACAGAGCGGCCACCACATCCTCCACAACCTGCGGCCGGAGACTCTGGGTGAGCGGGGGCGCCCAGGGGCGAAGTTTACCCCTCACCATGAGGTACGGACGCCCCCACGGATCTTGGTCCAGAGTCCCCAAAAGCTCGTTGCGGGCCTCTTCTTTGGCCCGCGCAATCTCATCGTTGAGTCTCTTCTTGGCCGCTCTGTACTCTTCATAAAGCTCCGCCTCCCTGGCTTCGGAATCGGGAGAGCGGCGACGCCTTCTCCGGAACCGGGTGTACTGGCGTCGCGCGTGCACGCAAAGATTGCGCAGGCGCTCGATGTTATCGGACCACCAGTACACCCGGCGTCTGGGTGAGTTATTTGTCACCCTCGGCATCGCCGCATCGCAGATGTTGGTCATTGCCCTCCGGAACCACTCGGCCTCCATCTCGATGTCTTCAGACCCGGTCAGTGATTGAGACCAGGTCTCTACGATGGAGGCCTCCAGGAGGGCCTCCCGATTCATCCTCTTGATGGCCCAGCGCGGACCGCCCCCAATCGGGGCTCTTCGTGCTGACGCGTCGGAGATGACTGTTTCGGCGGAGACGTCGAACCTGATGTAACGATGGTCCGACAACGTCTCCGCCTCCTCGACGACGCGCCAGTCTTGGACACGGCGTGCTAGTGCGGGGCTCGCAAACGTGATGTCCACAATGGACCCGCCCCGCTGACGCACGCACGTGTGCACCGTCCCCCGATTGAGGACGAGCAGGCCGTTCTCGACGGCCCACTGCTCCAGCAACTCGCCCCTCGCGTCCGTGGCCGTGGAACCCCAAGCCGAAGATTTGGCATTGAAGTCCCCGGCGACGAGCACGTCGCGAGGGCGGCTGCGAGCGACGACGACGCTAAGTTCAAGCATGAATGCTTCGAAGTCGGCGAGAGAACGGTTGGGGGAAAAATAAGTACCCACCACAACCGTGTTGCCAATTTGTGCTGCGGCACACCCTCTCCCTCGGGAGATGTTCTCCATGGAGGGGGTGCCGGCGGCGGCCCTAGTGATGATGGCCACCGAGCCGTCAAGATCCCCCACCCAATCGTCTCTGGGGGGGATGAAATACGGCTCGGCGGCGATGGCGACATTAATTGACCACTGCGCCAGGCTTTGGAGGAGCAGATCCTGGGCTCTGGCGCAGTGGTTTAAATTGCCTTGTAAGAGGCGGAGGGGTGGAGGCATTATTGTGTTTCCATCACAACCCCCACCCCTTCAGCCGTTTCGGCGACGATATTAACGGAGCCTTTGCTCCCTGGCTGCCTCTTTTTGGGTGCGGCGCAGGTTTTGGCACCCACTCGGTGCGTGGCCGGCTTGCCCACCGCTGCACACAAAACACAGTGCGGCGGGGCTTCGCAAGTGGCGGCCTTATGTCCTGCTTTTCCACAGCGGAAGCATAGGCCGCTGCAGTCCACTGCCGAGGTGCATTTTGCACCCACGTGGCCGGCCGTGAGGCACCGGAAACACCTAAGCGGCTTAGTGTCTAACAAGGTTACCTGCGCCGACACCCAGCCGACCAACAAACGCCGGCCTTCAGCCAGCTTTTTCGCCGTGCTGATTGGCGCGCTGACAACGATGGTGCCCATGCCTGCACGGCCAGGGCGTATTGCACCGCATCTCACCGATGACGCGGCACAGCCAGTCGTCTTGGCAATGGCGGCCGATACTTCCTCTGAAGTTATACTATCGTCCAGGCCCGAAATCCGAAGCTCGGCGTTCTTTTGGGGCCTGGACACTTTGACGTCGTCCGTCGGGAGGACCTCAGCGAGCTTCTTGGCCAGAGCGTCGGCCTGCTCGCCGCTAGCAGCCCCCGGCACCTCAATGAGGCGGGCGCCGGTCTGGGTGGTCTTAAGACGTAGCCCTGCCGTTATGCCCAACTGGGCGGAATCCACAGCGTTGCGGGCCGTCTTGAGGATCTCTGCATAGGTCGTCCCCCGCTCAATAGCTGCAGGCTGCAGCGTGAGTACTACCGCTGTGGAGCGGGGGGTGCGGAGCTTCTTCGCCGCCTTCTTGGCCGCCTTCTTGTTCTTCCTTGTCGCCTTCGCCGCTTTTTCTTTGGCCCCGGCGATTTCCCAGCCATCCGTTTTTGGGGTGGAAGCTGCGAGGGCTTTTTGCGGAACTTCAGTTGTGGGCTGGGCCTTTTTCTGGCCCCTCTTCTTGCCCTTTGGGGCCTGTGGTTCTCCGGCTTTCTTGTTCGCCGGAGTTGTCTGCGGTGCAGCCGCCACAGCCGCGTACGATGTTGACGGCTGCGGTGACGTCTGCGCGGGCGGCTGCGGTTGTGGGGCCGCATGTCGAGTCACGGTTGGGGGCCTCATAATTTGGCCCTCTAAGAAAGAGAGGCTTTGCCTCATCTGGGCGATGTCCTCTCGGAGGGCGGCCAATTCGCTGGTGGCCTTCTCCGGCGCGTCGGTGCGCTGCTGTGCGAATGCAGCACGTAACTCAGCCTGTTCCCGCCTGAGTGCCGCGAGCTCAGTTGCCAGGCGAGCGTTCTCCGCCTGGAGCTTTTTCGTCTCTTCTGACGCTGTGCGGCTGATGAGAACGTCTGCGATTTCCGCAATAGCGGCCACTGAGTCCTTAAGGGACTTCTGTGAAGTCCCTTTTAGGCCTTTTGACTTCTTGGAGACCACCGTGATGGCCTCCAAGGCATTCTTTAGGCGCGACCGTAGGTCATGGGCGGTAGCCTCCTCCGGCTCTCCCTCGGTGGCAGAGGTTTCACTAAGGCGCGCGCTTCTGTCCGCGGCCACTTTCTTTGTGGCCGCTTCAATGCGCCTCTCCTCCTCCGCTTCGCGTTCCCGGAGTTTTGCGCGCCGCTTAGCGGCTGCCAGCTCCGCACGAGCCTTGCCCAGACCCACAAAGTGCCCGTGGGTGGGCGGTCGTCCGCGTGTTTTGCGCGCGCTCACAGCGTGCTTCGCCGTTAGTATTTGTTTCGGCGTTGGGGTGCCTTCATCCCCCGAGGCCGAGTCTGGCCCCGAGCGTGGGCGCTTTCGTAATGCCCGAGAGGGGCTTTCAGCGCTACGTGCGCTGACCATGCTGACTGTGCTGTCTGAATCGGACAGCTCCAGTTCCTCTCTCAGCGCTTTAACGCGCTCATCTTCAATGGAACCCGCATTACTGGGCGTGCGAGTTTCCGGCTTGTCGACCGACTTCGGTATAGTGTTTTGGTTTAGATTTGAACTTTCCATATTTAAACCCACGAGAGCGGGAGAAATAAATGGTCGACCCGGGCAGAGATCCCGCAATACCCGGGCAAGCCTAATACCTCAGGGCGGCGGCTGGTGCTCTGAGGGGGCCGCACTAGAGACTGACCTCCCTGTCAGCCACGCATCTCCTCGCCGTGCGGCAGCAACTTAAGATTAGGGGATTTTTATAGTGCTTACCTTGCACGCGGTCCGGGCGGTTAAGCCAAGACCCTCGGTCCCGTAAGCAGCCGCGAGACATGACCACGACGCTACACACTACGGGATTACGATCTGATCTGGGACGGTGACAACGAAGGTGGAAGAGGGGTAAAGGAAAAATAAAAAGGGGAAAGGTAAAAAAAGGGGGAAAGGGGAGAAAGAAGTTAAAAACAAAAGTAAAAGTGTAAAAATAAAGGTAAAAGGGGAAGAACAAAAAATAAAAACGTCCGAAGACGGGAGGAAGAAAACCCCCGCTGTCTGCCCGGCGGCAGTGCGAGTGCACACCGAGCCCGTCCGACACCCCATCCCGTGTCCACTCTGCCCAGGCAGAGAAGTACTGGGAGAGGCGGTGGCACCCAAAGTGGGCGCAAGAAGTAGGGCCAGGAGGTCAGGCCCCCACTCCCAGCGGCGCTCCGAGAAGCGCCACCCTATGGTAACTTTTTAGTGAGGTTTTCTCCCTCTTAGTCCGAAGACCCGCGGGCAGGAGGCCAAAAAGCCCCCTGCTAACGCGTTGACCGGACGGTGGCCGGAGTTCGACCATGCCCGCAACCCACAAAAGGCGCAGGAAGCGAGCCCGCCCGCCCAAGTGTCCCCGCGAGACCCCAAAAGGAGCCGTACGGGAACGGGGTGGAAGCGGGGCCCTGAAGGACCCCCAATTCCGGGTAATTTTTTAGTGAGCTTGTCTTGCTCGCAGCCCGAAGACCCGCGGGCATGAGGCCAAAAAGCCCCCTGCTAACGCGTTTTGACCGAACGGTGGTCGGAGTTCGACCATGCCCGCGACCCACAAAAGGCGCAGGAAGCGAGCCCGCCCGCCCAAGTGTCCCCGCAAGACCCCAAAAGGAGCCGTACGGGAACGGGTGGAAGCGGGGCCCCGAAGGACCCCCAATTCCGGGTAATTTTTTAGAGAGCTTGTCTTGCTCGCAGCCCGAAGACCCGCGGTCCCGAAAGAGTCGGGATTACGCGATGGTGACCGGACGGTAGTCGGAGTTCGACCCACCGCCCGCCCACTGTCAGAATTAGCCGCGAGTAGCAACTTGCTACTCACGTTGCCCGGGGTGCACCACGCGGAGGTTTCTGACACGCACCCCAACCTAACCTAACCTAACCTAACCTAACCTTTTTTTTTTTTTTGTTTTACGAGGTGGAAAATCCCTTCGGATCTCCGACTCTAGGGGGAAATAAGAGCCGGAGTATGTGGTGTTTCCACTAAAAACCACCTCGACTTCCGCCATGTACCCGTGTGTCGGAGGGTGGGGCATCACCAAAGCACTCGTCGCCACCCTCCGACGGGTATTGGCCCGCCAGATGGTCAGGCGGGCCCCGAACAAAACCCCCTTGGCGACGGATTAAGGTGTTGGACTCCGCCGCCAAAACGCCCAGCGGCCGCAGAGGATAGGGAGGACGGCAACGCAACACCGCATCTCCTCTTCCTCTGCGGCCCCACCGCGACGCATCGAATGGTGCGCCCCCATTTGGTCGCGGGAGATAGGGCGCGCGGCAACGCAACACCGACACGCCTCTCCTCCCGCGACCGCGCCCGACTGCGAGGGACAGACAGAACTGTCCCCCGCACCCGCACCGTTGGACGCATCCTGCGCAGGCCCCTCCAAGCCCACGCGGAGCGTCCCCTCCTGGATCCCTCTTAGCTTCACCGCGGGTGACCAATCCACGGTTACTGAGCCCCCCCACCACGACAAGGTGGAGATCCCACGGGGGGGAACCTAACCTAACCTAACCTTTTTTTTTTTTTTTTTTTTTTTGTTCACTACGGTGGTAAAACTCTCCTTATGAGTCATCTCAACTCCGCCAACCCAGCCATTAGAACGGCTGGGCTTGGGACTGGCGGAGGAGGTATGTGGAGGCTCTCCCCTACAGGCGTTCAGGGCATACCCACTAAAAACCACCGCGGTGTCCCTACGGGTCCCGTATGTTGGCGGGGTCACGCGATTCGCGATTTGCATACTTTCTCGCGACCCCGCCCGGGATTGGCCCGCCGTTGGTGTTGGCGGGCCCCGTCTACATATGATCTCGCAATCATCCATCAAACTTCTTGCATCCATCAAACTTCTTGCATCCATCACCTCACAAAGCTACTTGGGAGGCGGCGAGGACACGCACCGCCTCCCGCCTTTAGGCGGACAGGGAGCAGCCCCAGCGCTCACCGTCCGCAGGCACTAAATTAAATTAGGGTGGTCGGAGGTCATCTCTTATTCGACGTCCTCGACGCCCGGACCTACGGTTGGGGAGAGGGCGATGTATTTCCCTCTCCCGCTCCGCCGCCTCCTTGCTCAGCATGACTGCTTCGCAGAAGGAGGCGACGGCGTTCCAGGACCTCTCACTCCGGACCATAGACAGAACTACGGCCGGGAGCGAGAGGACAACCGTATCAAGAGCCGCGACCAGATCACGGCGCTGCGATGCCCAGGCTGGGCACTCCGCCAATGTATGCAACGCCGTGTCTTCTACGGGGTCGCGGCTGCTGCCACAATGGTGGCATCCGGGCGTTTCCTCCCGGCCTATCCTCCACAAATACCGGCCAAAACAACCATGGCCGGTGAGGATTTGTGTCAGCCGGAAGGTGAGGACGCCATGACGTCTCTCCGACCACTCTTCAACCACGGGACTTACCGCCACTATCGTGGCGTGCCCGGCGCTGGGGTGCACAAGTCTGCTCTTCCACTCCGCCACTAGGACCTGGCGGAGCTCCGACCGACGCGCCTCGATGTCACGGTGCGCCGGTCTCTCGCCCTGCTCCAGAGCTTGCTGGCGCCATGTATAGAGTGACGCCAGCAGCTCAGCTTCCAGATCCCAGGGCGGTGATCCGGCTAGGAGGCTCGCTGTCTCGAATGAGACCGTGCGGTAGCCTCGTATTAACCTGACGGCCATGGCGCGCTGCGGTGCGCGAAGCGCCGTGATATTGTGGGCCGTCAGGTCGTGCGCCCATATCGGGGCCCCATATAGGGCCATGGACCGCACGACTCCTTCGTAGAGCCTCCGGCAGGAGGCGGTTGGTCCCCCAAGATTGGGCAGCAGTCGCGATAATCCTGCCGCTGCCCCTAGAAGTTTGGGGGCCAAGCGTCCAAAGTGCTCACGGAAATCCCATCGGCTATCGAGTACGAGCCCCAGGTATTTTAGGCTCGTCCCAATGCCGATGCGGACCCCTCCTACCATAATGTGGGCCCCTGCGGGTGGCCGTTTCCGAGGCCCGTGGAAACAAATGGCCTCGGATTTAGAGAGGGCCACCTCTAGGCCCAAACGCCGGATCCTTCCAACGACTTGTGCGACCCCAGCGGTCGCCCTTATAGCCGCCGCCCGGTACGTCTTATCACTCGCAGTGACGAGGGTGTCGTCGGCGTAACAAGTGACACCCACGCCAGGGAGGAGCGTACCGCGCAGCACCCAGTCATAGCCGATGTTCCACAGAAGGGGGCCGAGGACCGACCCCTGTGGAACACCGCACGACATAACTCGCCGACTAATACCGAGATGACTCGGGTAGACGATATTTCTCTCATTTAAATAATCCCCGACTATACGGCGGAGGTATGGAGGCACTCCATGATAAGTGAGTGCCTCACGAATACAACTCCAAGGCAGGGTGTTGAAAGCGTTGGCGATGTCAAGAGACACCGCCAAGACCACCCCGCCCCGGGAAACCTGTTCCTCCGCCAGACTCCTCACTGATTTTATGGCCTCTATTGTTGAGCGCCCTCGGCGGAAACCAAACTGCACGTCCGCCAAATCCGGGCCCACCGTAGTAAGGTGGTGGACGAGGCGCTCCGCGATGATATACTCGAAGATCTTCGCGACCTCGTCCAACAACACTATGGGCCGGTAGGCGGACGGGCTGTCCGCCGGGCGCCCTGCCTTTCTGATGAGGACCAGTTTCCCCGTTTTCCAGGCTCGTGGAAACTGGCCCCCCTCAAGGCACGCTGTGAGGAGTCTCCCTAGTCGGGGTCCGAGCTCCTCTATTGCCAGGACCCACGCTCGGCCAGGAATGCCGTCGGGTCCTGGGGCGGTGTTTTTGATCCGTAACACCGCCGCTCGGAGTTCTACCCGAGTCACCTCGGGAACGTCGTCGTCTATGTCCGCGTTGGCTGCCGCGGAAGGCGGCGCCGTCATGGGCGGAGGGATGTGTTCCGCCCGTGACGGGAACAGAGCGGCCACAACTTCTTCAACTAGCTGTGGCCGGAGACTTTCCGTTAGAGGGGGCGCCCAGGAACGTAACTTGTTCCTGACCATTAAATATGGGCGCCCCCACGGATCTTCGTTGAGCGTCTCCAGCAGTTCCTGGCGGGCGTCTTGCTTGGCCCGCCAGATAGCTTCCTTCAAGTTGCTCTTGGCCGCTCTGTATGCCTCATACAATTCCGCCTCCCGGGCAATGGAATCGGGAGGGCGGCGACGCCTCCTGCGAAACCGGGCGTACTGGCGGCGCGCTGCGACGCAGATTCGCCGCAACTGCGCGATGGTGTCGTTCCACCAGTACACCCGGCGTGGCCCAGACGTGTTACGGACTCTAGGCATCGCCGCATCGCAAACTTGCGTCATTGCCCCCCTGAACCAATCCGCCTCCATATTAATATCGTCAGGCCTGGAAGGTGTTGATACCCAGGCCTGAACTATGGAGGCTTCCAGGAGGGCCTCCCGATTCAGCCTTTTCAAGGCCCAACGCGGACCGCCCTCAATCGGGCCTCTTCGGACTGGGGCGTCGGAGTTGACTGTTTCGGCGGAGACGTCGAACCGAATATAACGATGGTCCGACAACGTCTCCACCTCCTCGACGACGCGCCAGTCTCGGATACGGCGTGCTAGTGCGGGGCTCGCGAATGAAACGTCCACAATGGAACCGCCCCGCTGACGCACGCACGTATGCACTGACCCCTGATTGAGGACGAGCAGGCCGTTCTCAACGGCCCACTGCTCCAGCAGCTCGCCTCTAGCGTCTGTGGCCGGAGAACCCCAAGCCGTAGACTTGGCGTTGAGGTCCCCGGCGAAGAGCACGACGCGAGGACGGCTGCGAGCGACGACGACGTTCAATTCGAGGAGATACTCCTCGAAGTCGGCGAGGGAACGGTTGGGTGAGAAGTAGCCACCCACCACAACCGTATCCTTTACGAGTGCTGCGACGCAGCCCCGCCCTCGGTAGATGTTCTCGAAGGACGGGGTGCGGGCGGCGGCTAACGAAATTAGCGCCACCGAGCCGCTGAGGTCCCCCACCCAATCGTCACGGGGGGGGATAAAATACGGCTCGGCGACGAGGGCGACGTTGATGGACCACTGCGCCATGCTCTGGAGAAGAAGGTCCTGAGCTCTGGCGCAGTGGTTTATATTCGCCTGAAT
Organism: Euclidia mi; assembly: GCA_944739405.2. Lineage (NCBI taxonomy): Eukaryota > Metazoa > Arthropoda > Insecta > Lepidoptera > Erebidae > Euclidia > Euclidia mi. Next base: position 65,555 of record OX123196.2, read on the forward strand.
GAGGCGCAAAAGTGGAGCCATTATTCGTGGTCCATTTGTGGCGTGTCGCCTGGCGCCTTATTCGCCACGGGAGTGGCGCCCTTGTTGGCCGATTGGCCGTCTCTTGCTGCCTTCTTCTTGGTGGGTGCAGCGCAACTTCTTGTGCCGGCCCTATGATCGGCCGGCTTGCCCGCCGCCGCACACAAAACGCAGTGCGGCGGGGCCTCACAACTGCCGGCCAAATGGCCGGGCTGGCCGCATCTGAAACAGCGGCCGCTGCAGTCGACCGCAGAGGTGCACTTTGCGCCAACGTGGCCACCACTCAAACAGCGGAAGCACCTCTGCGGTTTCGGCTCCAGGAGCCGCACTTGCGCTGACACCCAGCCTATCAATACCCGACGGCCATCGGCCAACTTTTTAGCCACAGCCACGGGGCAGGTGATGACGGCTGTGCCCATACCGGCACGGCCCGGACGAATCGGGCCGCACCGGATTTGTTCCGGGGGACATTCCCCAGCCTTAGAGACCGCGGCAACGACTTCGTCCACAATAATCGAATCATCCAGGCCCCCGATTCGAACTTCTGCACACTTTTGGGGCCTGGTGATTTTGACATCCTCCGCCGGAAGGAGTTGGCGAAGGCTCAAAGCCAGTGCGTCGGCCTGCTGGGCGCTACCGGCCCCAGGCACCTCGATGAGGCGGGCCCCGGTCTGTGTGATTTTACACCGGAGGCCCGTCGTTATTCCTAGCGTGGTGGGGTCGATAGCCCCACGCGCCTTCTTTAAGAGCTCCGCGTAGGTGGTCCCCCGCTCCAACGCTGCAGGTTGCAGTGTTAATACCACTGCAGTGGAGCTGGGGGTGCGGAGCTTCTTGGCCGCCTTCTTTGCCGCCTTTTTTGCCTTTTTTGTGGCTTTTCGTCTGGCCTTCGCCGCTTGCTGTTTTTCGCCGACGGTCTGCCAGCCGTCGGGTTGGGGAGCTGAGGGGGCGGAGGTCGCTGGCATGCAATGATGGGCTTGGTGTCGTAAATAAAAGATGTTATTAGGTTCGATGATTACAGTATAATGTATATCAAATAAGTATTACATTAGCTTATATAGTTGGGAAGGTGCATCGCACACTACACCTCCCCCGTTTATAAAAATAAAAAATATGTTTACATACATGTTTTTTATGTAATTTAAAATACAGTTTTCCAATAAAATCATGATAAAAGTATACCTCTCTTTTTCATTATTTAATATAATCGCAAAAACAACACTAAAATATTCAATATATCTAATCCTAATTAATAAAATTAAAGCATTAATAAAATTTTATTGAAAATAACCACAAATAGAGAATTTTTGAAACTGGTAAAGTTTCAAAAATTCTATTGACATAAACTAAAATGAAATACTAATTCCATATTTATTTTGAAGTATAAAATAAACACATTCACTAAACTTAATTCGAGAAGAAATTCTAATAAAAGTTACCATAGGCATTTTTTTTTAAAGTAGATTATAGTAATACAATTTTAATAAAAAGAAATTAAATGGAACATTTTGGTCAATGAAATAATTGAAACAATTATAAAAAGAAATATAAATGACCAATACAAATTAAAACGCTTCACTCATTAAAAAAAGGACACAAAAATATAACTTAATTCTAATGCACTGTTGACAATACCTATTATTACAACAACAATAATACTTTATATTTATTTAAAATGTTGATTGGCTAATTCTTTTTTTACCAATATATTATTTTATTTATAAATCATTTAACCATTTTATTATAAATCAGAACAATAAAAACATTTTACGAATAAAATATCATCTGAACCCAAAAATACGTTATTCAATATTACTATTATACAAAAAAAACAGGTATGTCTAATGTATAAAATCCTTGGTATACAATTATATTGTGACGTTAATTAGGAGAGGCTTAAGTCCAGCAGTGGACTGCTAACGGCCGTAGTAGTAGTAGTTTACAACACAAACATTTAAAAAAATCACAATTTACACATTTTCTTTTCTCAAAACAGTACAGTGACAGTTCAGTAACAGTAAACACGAACACTGAAATATAAAATTGAATTGTATATTATTATTTTTTTAAATCTGAGTGAACTATGAAAAAAAAAATCTTATTACATATTATTTTGTAACATTAGAGTATTGGTATTGCATATCATTTTATATTTAAATACAAACATCAGATTTTATTTCTTTCAACAACTCTTTATTACTCATCAACATAATTTTATTTCCATTTATCACATACTTTTCACAACATCTCATAATTTTTTATTCTTTATCCATTTCAATACACAGTAAGGTACACATTTATTTTCTTATCATAATATCGGTCCGGCCGGACATTTTCATCATTTATTTATAATATTCATTTCTCATATTCATCATTTATTATCACAAGGGGCTCAATTTAAGGCTTCTTTGGCCTCCAACAATTTTCACAGAGGAATCTCGTTCGCACCATGATCAAACTGAAGGAATGGCACCCTTTTATTCACCTTATTAATTTGTGTACCTATATTTAAATACCACTTTCATAATAGCATTACATAACAAAACATTTATGCTTACTTCCAAAATGAATACTTCAGTACATACGAATCCAACATCGCTTTTGGGTGATCAGTCCAAATTGCTGTCGAAAACCTAGTTACTGAATATTCCCTTCAACTTCATACATTCCTATAGCAATCTAAACACTCATTTCAAATTACTCATTCCAATACCATGCTTCCAAATAACATAAACCTTTCAATATCCCCATCTAATCACAGCGGTACCTAATTGCATACTAGTGATTACAAAAAGATTTTTAATACCGTGCCTATATCCGACCAATTTTCCCTATTCCAAAACATAAAATAATATCCATAAATATCACAAGTATATAAGTATTGAAATATTATTCAAATCTTTTACACGAAAATGAACTCGTCTCAAATGTTACAATCGTTATAAATTACAAAATATGAAATTTTGTATAAGTACATACTGTTACTATATTTAGCCACATGATTCAACATAATATTTCTATAGAAGACTAATGTTCACACAATCACATGCAGGTGGCAAAACTTTTAGACGAATGCATTCCTTAAGATATTGCATCATAGCATAGGTGTCAAGTTTACTAGGTGTCGTTTTTATTAGCGCGAACTAACACACTACTGGACTAATTATAACTTATGATTCGTTATCACCAATAAAATAAAAGCTTGAAAATTAAAATATTTATAGTAAAATATGAATATCTATCTTTGATTTACTAATGCTTTGATACATTTTATATAATAAATAAAATATATGTATTAACTAATTACGTTTGGAAGTTAAGTTTATCGAAAATAAATTGCTACAAAGATTTACAAAAAAATTTCATAAATTTAAATTATAACAATGTTACTTATGCAAGTTAAAAGAAATGAAGAAGCAAATCCGTGCGCAACATGTAGTGTTGCTAAGGTATCGTATATCGGCGCTTGCACATTGGACACCTTATGCGCAATAACTTAGGAATGCGTTCTTACATGGGACGATTACAATAATTTCTTTAACAACAAAGAATAAAAATCTATAATTTGGCAACAATTTGGCAAATTTGTTGTGGGTTGAATTGCCAAACATATAATATTATTGTCAACAGGCATGGTTTTACTTTCATATTACTAATTACGACTACATAAAAGAGTATATGAAAAATAAAACTAACATAAAATGATCAATTGTTGTCCGCGCGGCAAAATTGAGAAAAAAAGAAAACCAAAACAAAAAAAAGAAATACAGTTCACCTTACAATGTTCACGTTCAGGCACTGTGAGAAAAGGACACCGTGTCGTGTCCACGTTTCACGCGGAGCCCTCCTAGGCATCGTCGTCGTGTGGCCTTCACGAGACCGAAACCCAGGGCTCCCGGCTGCATCATCCTCGTGCAACCTCGCAATCCAGCTTTCCGCAGTCTCAAGTCATATAATATCGTTCGCCAGAAAATCGCAACAGGCGCAACGGCTCGATACGCCATTTCATTGTCATAATATCTTCGCCAAATATACGTCGATTCCACAAATAATATCAAAAACGTTTATCTTTAAAAAAACCACTGGCTCAGTACTGCCAGAAGGCAGCACTGGCAGGGTCGCCATGCAATGATGGGCTTGGTGTCGTAAATAAAAGATGTTATTAGGTTCGATGATTACAGTATAATGTATATCAAATAAGTATTACATTAGCTTATATAGTTGGGAAGGTGCATCGCACACTACAGGCACACTGGTCTGCTGGGCAGCGGGAGCGGGCTGGGCCTTTTTCTGGCCCCTCTTCCTGCCCTTTGGGGCGTTAGTTGCCGCGGCTTTCTTGGGCGCCGTGGTCGTGGCCTGTCGTGGTGCAGCCGCTGCAGCCGCGTAGGATGTTGACGGCTGAGGCTGTGGCTGCGGGGGCGGCTGCGGTTGTTGGGCCGCTTGCCGGCCCGCCGTAGGGGGCCTTATTAATAATTTGCCCTCCAGGGCGGAGAGGCTCTGCCTCATCTGGGCCATCTCTCTGCGGAGGGCAGCCAAGTCCTCCGTGGCCTTGTCCGGCGCATTGCCCTCCACGCGCCTCTGGAATGCGACACGGAGCTCCTCTTGTTCGCGCCTAAGGGACGCGATTTCAGTGGCGAGGCGTGCGTTCTCCGCCTGCAGCTTCTTTGTCGGCGTCAGCGTCAGCGATTTCACTTATCGCGACTACCGACTCCTTTAAGGACTTCTGACTCGTCCCTTTCAGGCCCTTTGACTTTTTGGAGACCATAGTTATGGCCTCCAGGGCGCTTTTGAGGCGTGACCGCAGATCAGTGGCGGTGGCCTCGTCCGGCTCGCCGGCGGAAGTCTCCGAGAGACGCGAGCTTCGATCGGCGACCACTTTCTTCGTGGCCGCTTCAATGCGCCTCTCTTCCTCCTCGTCGCGCTCGAGAAGCTTTGCGCGCCGCTTGGCGGCTGCGAGCTCCGCGCGAGCCTTGCCCAGGCCCACAAAGTGCCCGTGGGTGGGCGGTCGTCCACGAGTTTTGAAACCCCTTACCGTTAATTTTGGTTTAGTGGGGGTTCCTTCATCGCTCGAAGCCGAGCCTGGCTCCGAGCGTGGGCGCTTGCGCAGTGCCCGACTTGGGCTTTCCGCGCTGCGCACGCTAATCATCGATACTATGGAGCTATCCGACTCGGACAGCTCCAACTGCTCCTTCAGCGCTTTCAAGCGCTCATCATCCTTGGAACCCGCATTACTGGGCGTGCGAGTTACTTGTTTGTCGACCGACTTCGGTATAGTTTTTTGGTTTTTAATACTGGAATCCATAATTAAACCCACGAGTGCGGGAGAAATAAACAGTCGACCCGGGCAGAGATCCCGCAATACCCGGGCAAGCCTAATACCTCAGAGCGGCGGCTGGTGCCCTGAGGGGGCCGCACTAGAGACTGACCTCCCTGTCAGCCACGCATCTCCTCGCCGTGCGGCAGCAACTTGAGATTAGGGGATTTTTATAGTGCTTACCTTGCACGCGGTCCGGGCGGTTAAGCCAAGACCCTCGGTCCCGTAGACAGCCGCGAGACGTGACCACAGACACTGCAAACTACGGGATTACGATCTAGTCTGGGACGGTGACAACGAAGGTGGAAGAGGGGAAAAGGAAAGAATAAAAGGGGGAAAGGGAAAAAGGGGGGAGGGGGGAAAGAAGACAAAAATAAAAGTAAAAGTGTAAAAATAAAAGGTAAAGGGGGGAGAAAACAAAAATAAAAACGTCCGAAGACGGAAGGAAGAAGCCTCCGCTGTCTGCCCGGCGGCAGTGCGAGTGCACACCGAGCCCGTCCAACACCCCATCCCATGTCCACTCTGCCCAGGCAGAGAAGTACCGGGAGAGGCGGTGGCACCCAAAGTGGGCGCAGGAAGCAGGGCCAGGAAAACAGGCCCGCACTCCCAGCGGCGCTCCGAGAAGCGCCACTCTATGGTAACTTTTTAGTGAGGTTTTCTCCCTCTTAGTCCGAAGACCCGCGGGCAGGAGGCCAAAAAGCCCCCTGCTAACGCGTTGACCGGACGGTGGCCGGAGTTCGACCATGCCCGCAACCCACAAAAGGCGCAGGAAGCGAGCCCGCCCGAACCTAACCTAACCTTTTTTTTTTTTTTTTTTTTTTTTGGTATCGGGTTGGAAAATCCTCATGGAGTCCCTCCGCCCCGGAGGAAGGACGAAGGGGACTGTCAGACTCTTACTGACTAAAAACCAACCCGTGTTCCTCATGTACCCGTGTGTCGGAGGGTAGGGATTCGCATAGGCATTCGTCACTACCCCCCGACGGGTATTGGCCCGCCAGATGGTCAGGCGGGCCCCTTGGCGGCGGATGAAGGTGTTGGGCTCCGCCGCCAAAACACTCAGCGGCCGCAGAGGATAGGGAGGACGGCAACGCAACACCGCATCTCCTCTTCCTCTGCGGCCCCACCGCGACGCAACGATGGTGCGCCTCCATTTGGTCGCGGGAGATAGGGCGCGCGGCAACGCAACACCGACACGCCTCTCCTCCCGCGACCGCACCCGACTGCGAGGGACAGACAGAACTGTCCCCCGCACCCGCACCGTTGGACGCATCCTGCGCAGGCCCCTCCAAGCCCACGCGGAGCGTCCCCTCCTGGATCCCTCTTAGCTTCACCGCGGGTGACCAATCCACGGTTACTGAGCCCCCCCACCACGACAAGGTGGAGATCCCACGGGGGGGAACCTAACCTAACCTAACCTTTTTTTTTTTTTTTTTTTTTTTTGTTCACTACGGTGGTAAAACTCTCCTTATGAGTCATCTCGACTCCGCCAACCCAGCCATTAGAACGGCTGGGCTTGGGACTGGCGGAGGAGGTATGTGGAGGCTCTCCCCTACAGGCGTTCGGGGCATACCCACTAAAAACCACCGCGGTGTCCCTACGGGTCCCGTATGTTGGCGGGGTCACGCGATTCGCGATTTGCATTCTTTCTCGCGACCCCGCCCGGGATTGGCCCGCCATTGTTGTTGGCGGGCCCCGTCTACATATGATCTCGCAATCATCCATCAAACTTCTTGCATCCATCAAACTTCTTGCATCCATCACCTCACAAAGCTACTTGGGAGGCGGCGAGGACACGCACCGCCTCCCGCCTTTTGGCGGACAGGGAGCAGCCCCAGCGCTCACCGTCCGCAGGCACTAAGATAAATTACGGTGGTCGGAGGTCGTCTCTTGTACGGCGTCCCCGACGTCCGGACCTACGGTTGGGGAGAGGGCGATGTATTTCCCTCTCCCGCTCCGCCGCCTCCTTGCTCAGCATGACTGCTTCGCAGAAGGAGGCGACGGCGTTCCAGGACCTCTCACTCCGGACCATAGACAGAACTACGGCCGGGAGCGAGAGGGTAACCGTATCGAGAACCGCGACCAGATCACGGCGCTGCGATGCCCAGGCTGGGCACTCCGCCAGTGTATGCAACGCCGTGTCTTCTACGGGGTCGCGGCTGCTGCCACAATGGTGGCATCCGGGCGTTTCCTCCCGGCGTATCCTCCACAAATACCGGCCAAAACAACCATGGCCGGTGAGGATTTGTGTCAGCCGGAAGGTGAGGACGCCGTGACGTCTCTCCGACCACTCTTCAACCACGGGACTTACCGCCACTATCGTGGCGTGCCCGGCGCTGGGGTGCACAAGTCTGCTCTTCCACTCCGCCACTAGGATCTGGCGGAGCTCCGACCGACGCGCCTCGATGTCACGGTGCGCCGGTCTCTCGCCCTGCTCCAGAGCTTGCTGGCGCCATGTATAGAGTGACGCCAGCAGCTCAGCTTCCAGATCCCAGGGCGGTGATCCGGCTAGGAGGCTCGCTGTCTCGAATGAGACCGTGCGGTAGCCTCGTATTAACCTGACGGCCATGGCGCGCTGCGGTGCGCGAAGCGCCGTGATATTGTGGGCCGTCAGGTCGTGCGCCCATATCGGGGCCCCGTAAAGGGCCATGGACCGCACGACTCCTTCGTAGAGCCTCCGGCAGGAGGCGGTTGGCCCCCCCAGATTGGGCAGCAGTCGCGATAATCCTGCCGCTGCCCCTAGAAGTTTGGGGGCCAAGCGTCCAAAGTGCTCACGGAAATCCCATCGGCTATCGAGTACGAGCCCCAGGTATTTTAGGCTCGTCCCAATGCCGATGCGGACCCCTCCTACCATAATGTGGGCCCCTGCGGGTGGCCGTTTCCGAGGCCCGTGGAAACAAATGGCCTCGGATTTAGAGAGGGCCACCTCTAGGCCCAAACGCCGGATCCTTCCAACGACTTGTGCGACCCCAGCGGTCGCCCTTATAGCCGCCGCCCGGTACGTCTTATCACTCGCAGTGACGAGGGTGTCGTCGGCGTAACAAGTGACACCCACGCCAGGGAGGAGCGTACCGCGCAGCACCCAGTCGTAGCCGATGTTCCACAGAAGGGGGCCGAGGACCGACCCCTGTGGAACACCGCACGACATAACTCGCCGACTAATACCGAGATGACTCGGGTAGACGATATTTCTCTCATTTAAATAATCCCCGACTATACGGCGGAGGTATGGAGGCACTCCATGATAAGTGAGTGCCTCACGAATACAACTCCAAGGCAGGGTGTTGAAAGCGTTGGCGATGTCAAGAGACACCGCCAAGACCACCCCGCCCCGGGAAACCTGTTCCTCCGCCAGACTCCTCACTGATTTTATGGCCTCTATTGTTGAGCGCCCTCGGCGGAAACCAAACTGCACGTCCGCCAAATCCGGGCCCACTGTGGTAAGGTGGTGGACGAGGCGCTCCGCGATGATATACTCAAAAATCTTCGCGACCTCGTCCAACAACACTATGGGCCGGTAGGCGGACGGGCTGTCCGCCGGGCGCCCTGCCTTTTTGATGAGGACCAGCTTCCCCGTTTTCCAGACTCGTGGAAACTGGCCCCCCTCAAGGCACGCTGTGAGGAGTCTCCCTAGTCGGGGTCCGAGCTCCTCCATTGCCAGGACCCACGCTCGGCCAGGAATGCCGTCGGGTCCTGGGGCGGTGTTTTTTATCCTCAACACCGCCGCTCGGAGTTCTACCCGAGTCACCTCGGGAACGTCGTCGTCTATGTCCGCGTTGGCTGCCGCGGAAGGCGGCGCCGTCATGGGCGGAGGGATATGTTCCGCCCGCGACGGGAACAGAGCGGCCACAACTTCTTCCACCAGCTCTGGCCGGAGACTTTCCGTTAGAGGGGGCGCCCAGGAACGTAGCTTGTTCCTGACCATTAAATATGGGCGCCCCCACGGATCTTCATTTAGCGTCTCCAGCAGTTCCTGGCGGGCGTCTTGCTTGGCCCGCCAGATAGCTTCCTTCAAGTTGCTCTTGGCCGCTCTGTATGCCTCGTACAATTCCGCCTCCCGGGCAATGGAATCGGGAGGGCGGCGACGCCTCCTGCGAAACCGGGCGTACTGGCGGCGCGCTGCGACACAGATTCGCCGCAACTGCGCGATGGTGTCGTTCCACCAGTACACCCGGCGTGGCCCAGACGTGTTACGGACTCTAGGCATCGCCGCATCGCAAACTTGCGTCATTGCCCCCCTGAACCAATCCGCCTCCATATTAATATCGTCAGGCCTGGAAGGTGTTGATACCCAGGCCTGAACTATGGAGGCTTCCAGGAGGGCCTCCCGATTCAGCCTTTTCAAGGCCCAACGCGGACCGCCCTCAATCGGGCCTCTTCGGACTGGGGCGTCGGAGTTGACTGTTTCGGCGGAGACGTCGAACCGAATATAACGATGGTCCGACAACGTCTCCACCTCCTCGACGACGCGCCAGTCTCGGATACGGCGTGCTAGTGCGGGGCTCGCGAATGAAACGTCCACAATGGAACCGCCCCGCTGACGCACGCACGTATGCACTGACCCCTGATTGAGGACGAGCAGGCCGTTCTCGACGGCCCACTGCTCCAGCAGCTCGCCTCTAGCGTCTGTAGCCGGAGAACCCCAAGCCGTAGACTTGGCGTTGAGGTCCCCGGCGAAGAGCACGACGCGAGGACGGCTGCGAGCGACGACGACGTTCAATTCGAGGAGATACTCCTCGAAGTCGGCGAGGGAACGGTTGGGTGAGAAGTAGCCACCCACCACAACCGTATCCTTTACGAGTGCTGCGACGCAGCCCCGCCCTCGGTAGATGTTCTCGAAGGACGGGGTGCGGGCGGCGGCTAACGAAATTAGCGCCACCGAGCCGCTGAGGTCCCCCACCCAATCGTCACGGGGGGGGATAAAATACGGCTCGGCGACGAGGGCGACGTTGATTGACCACTGCGCCATGCTCTGGAGAAGAAGATCCTGAGCCCTGGCGCAGTGGTTGATGTTCGCCTGGATAAGGCGGAGATATGGTGCCATTATTGGACATCCATTGTTGGCGTGACGCCTGGCGCCTTATTCGCCACGGGAGTGGCGCCCTTGTTGGCCGATTGGCCGTCTCTTGCTGCCTTCTTCTTGGTGGGTGCAGCGCAACTTTTTGTGCCGGCCCTATGGTCGGCCGGCTTGCCCGCCGCCGCACACAAAACGCAGTGCGGCGGGGCCTCGCAACTGGCGGCCAAATGGCCGGCCTGGCCGCATCTAAAGCAGCGGCCGCTGCAGTCTACCGCAGAGGTGCACTTTGCGCCTACGTGGCCACCGCTCAAACAGCGGAAGCACCTCTGCGGTTTCGGCTCCAGGAGCCGCACTTGCGCTGACACCCAGCCTATCAATACCCGACGGCCATCGGCCAACTTTTTAGCCACAGCCACTGGGTAAGTTAGAATAGCTGTGCCCATCCCAGCGCGGCCCGGGCGAATAGGACCGCACCTGATTTGATCCGGGGGACATTCCCCGGCCTTCGCGACGGCGGCAACCACTTCATCCGCAACTATCGAATCATCCAGGCCCCCGATCCGAACCTCGGCGCTCTTTTGGGGCCTGGTGATTTTTACGTCTTCCGCCGGCAGAAGTTGGCGGAGGCTCGAGGCTAGTGCATCTGCCTGCTGGGCGCTACCGGCCCCGGGCACCTCGATGAGGCGGGCCCCGGTCTGTGTGATTTTACACCGGAGGCCCGTCGTTATTCCTAACTTGGTGGGGTCGATAGCCCCACGCGCCTTCTTTAATAGCTCCGCGTAGGTGGTCCCCCGCTCCAAGGCTGCTGGTTGCAGCGTAAGAACTACTGCTGTGGAGCTGGGGGCGCGGAGCTTCTTTGCCGCCTTTTTGGCCGCCTTTTTCTCTTTCCTCGTTGCCTTTCTTCTGGCCTTCGCCGCTTTCTGTTTGTCGCCGACGGTCTGCCAGCCGTCAGGTCGTGGAGCTGGAGGGGCTGAGGTCACTGGCACGCTGGTCTGCTGGGCAGCGGGAGCGGGCTGGGCCTTCTTCTGCCCCCTCTTCCTGCCCTTTGGGGCGTTAGATGCCGCGGCTATATTCGACGTTAGCGGAGCCTTTGCTCCCTGGCTGCCTCTTTGTGGGTGCGGCGCAGGTTTTGGCACCCACTCGGTGCGTGGCCGGCTTGCCCACCGCTGCACACAAAACACAGTGCGGCGGGGCTTCACAGGTGGCGGCCTTATGTCCCGCTTTTCCACACCGGAAACATAGGCCGCTGCAATCCACTGCCGAGGTGCATTTTGCGCCCACGTGGCCGGCCGTGAGGCACCGGAAACACCGAAGCGGCTTTGACTCTAACAGGGTTACCTGCGCCGACACCCAGCCGACCAACAAACGCCTGCCTTCAGACAGCTTTTTTGCTGTGGTGATTGGCGCGCTGACAACGATGGTGCCCATGCCTGCACGGCCAGGGCGTATTGCACCGCATCTCAGCGATGACGCGGCACAGCCAGTCGTCTTGGCAATGGCGGCCGATACTTCCTCCGAAGTTATACTGTCGTCCAGGCCCGAAATCCGAAGCTCGGCGTTCTTTTGGGGCCTGGACACTTTGACGTCGTCCGTCGGGAGGACCTCAGCGAGCTTCTTGGCCAGAGCGTCGGCCTGCTCGCCGCTAGCAGCCCCCGGCACCTCAATGAGGCGGGCGCCGGTCTGGGTGGTCTTAAGACGTAGCCCTGCCGTTATGCCCAACTGGGCGGGATCCACAGCGTTGCGGGCCGTCTTGAGGATCTCCGCATAGGTCGTCCCCCGCTCAATAGCTGCAGGCTGCAGCGTGAGTACTACCGCTGTGGAGCGGGGGAACCTAACCTTTTTTTTTTTTTTTTTTTTTTTTGTTTCGGGTTGGAAAATCCTCATGGAGTCCCTCCGCCCTGGGGGAAGGACGAAGGGGACTGTCAGACTCTTACTGACTAAAAACCAACCCGTGTTCCTCATGTACCCGTGTGTCGGAGGGTAGGGATTCGCATAAGCATTCCTCGCTACCCCCCGACGGGTATTGGCCCGCCGGATGGTCAGGCGGGCCCCGAACAAACCCCCTTGGCGGCGGATGAAGGTGTTGGGCTCCGCCACCAAAACACCCAGCGGCCGCAGAGGATAGGGAGGACGGCAACGCAACACCGCATCTCCTCTTCCTCTGCGGCCCCACCGCGACGCAACGATGGTGCGCCCCCATTTGGTCGCGGGAGATAGGGCGCGCGGCAACGCAACACCGACACGCCTCTCCTCCCGCGACCGCACCCGACTGCGAGGGACAGAAGAACTGTCCCTCGCACCCGCCCCTTTGGACGCATCCTGCGCAGGCCTCCGTCAAGCCCACGCGGAGCGTCCCCTCCTGGATCCCTCTTAGCTTCACCGCGGGTCACCAATCCACGGTTACTGAGCCCCCCCACCACGACAAGGTGGAGATCCCACTGAACCTAACCTAACCTAACCTAACCTTTTTTTTTTTTTTTTTTTTTTTGTTCACTACGGTGGTAAAACTCTCCTTATGAGTCATCTCAACTCCGCCAACCCAGCCATTAGAACGGCTGGGCTTGGGACTGGCGGAGGAGGTATGTGGAGGCTCTCCCCTACAGGCGTTCGGGGCATACCCACTAAAAACCACCGCGGTGTCCCTACGGGTCCCGTGTGTTGGCGGGGTCACGCGATTCGCGATTTGCATACTTTCTCGCGACCCCGCCCGGGATTGGCCCGCCGTTGGTGTTGGCGGGCCCCGTCTCATTATGATCTCGCAATCATCCATCAAACTTCTTGCATACATCAAACTTCTGGCATCCATCACCTCACAAAGCTACTTGGGAGGCGGCGAGGACACGCGCCGCCTCCCGCCTTTTGGCGGACAGGGAGCAGCCCCAGCGCTCACCGTCCGCAGGCAATAAATTTACGGTGGTCGGAGGTCGTCTCTAGTTCGACGTCCCCGACGCCCGGACCTACGGTTGGGGAGAGGGCGATGTATTTCCCTCTCCCGCTCCGCCGCCTCCTTGCTCAGCATGACTGCTTCGCAGAAAGAGGCGACGGCGTTCCAAGACCTCTCACTCCGGACCATAGACAGAACTACGGCCGGGAGCGAGAGGACAACCGTATTCAGAGCCGCGACCAGATCACGGCGCCCTGCCTTTCTGATGAGGACCAGTTTCCCCGACTTCCAGGCTCGTGGAAACTGGCCCCCCTCAAGGCACGCTGTGAGGAGTCTCCCCAGTCGGGGTCCGAGCTCCTCCATTGCCAGGACCCACGCTCGGCCAGGAATGCCGTCGGGTCCTGGGGCGGTGTTTTTAATCCTCAACACCGCCGCTCGGAGTTCTACCCGAGTCACCTCGGGAACATCGTCTATGTCCGCGTTGGCTGCCTCGGAAGGCGGCGCCGTCATGGGCGGAGGGATATGTTCCGCCCGCGACGGGAACAGAGCGGCCACAACATCTTCGACCAGCTCTGGCCGGAGACTTTCCGTTAGAGGGGGCGCCCAGGAACGTAATTTGTTCCTGACCATCAAATATGGGCGCCCCCAAGGATCTCGGTTGAGGGTCTCCAGCAATTCCTGGCGGGCGTCTTGCTTGGCCCGCCAGATGGCCTCCTTCAAGTTATTCTTGGCCGCTCTGTACTCCTCGTACAATGCCGCCTCCCGGACAGTAAAATCGGGAGGGCGGCGACGCCTCCTGCGAAACCGGGCGTACTGGCGGCGCGCTGCGACGCAAATCTTGCGCATGCGCGCGATGGTGTCGTTCCACCAGTACACCCGGCGTGGCCCAGATGTTCTACGAACTCTAGGCATCGCCGCGTCACAAACTTGTGTCATTGCCCCCCTGAACCAATCGGCCTCCATATTGATATCGTCAGGCCTGGTAGGTGTTGAAACCCAGGCCTGAACTATGGAGGCTTCCAGGAGGGCCTCCCGATTCAGCCTTTTCAAGGCCCAACGCGGACCGCCTTCAATCGGGCCCCTTCGGACTGGGGCGTCGGAGCTGACTGTTTCGGCGGAGACGTCGAACCGAATATAGCGGTGGTCCGACAACGTCTCCACCTCCTCGACGACGCGCCAGTCTCGGATACGGCGTGCTAGTGCGGGGCTCGCAAAAGAAACGTCCACAATTGAACCGCCCCGCTGACGCACGCACGTATGTACCGACCCACGATTGAGGACGAGCAGGCCGTTCTCAACGGCCCACTGCTCCAGCAGCTCGCCTCTAGCGTCTGTGGCCGGAGAACCCCAAGCCGTAGACTTGGCGTTGAGGTCCCCGGCGAAGAGCACGGCGCGAGGACGGCTGCGAGCGACGACGACGTTCAATTCGAGGAGATATTCCTCGAAGTCGGCGAGGGAACGGTTGGGTGAGAAGTAGCCACCCACCACAACCGTATCCTTTACGAGTGCTGCGACGCAGCCCCGCCCTCGGTAGATGTTCTCGAAGGACGGGGTGCGGGCGGCGGCTAACGAAATTAGCGCCACCAAGCCGCTGAGGTCCCCCACCCAATCATCACGGGGGGGGATAAAATACGGCTCGGCGACAAGGGCGACGTTGATTGACCACTGCGCCATGCTCTGGAGAAGAAGATCCTGAGCCCTGGCGCAGTGGTTTAAATTCGTCTGCAGGATGCGCAGATGTGGAGCCATTATTCGTGGTCCATTTCTTCCGGCGCTTTACTGGCCACGGGAGTGGCGCCCTTGTTGGCCGACTGGCCGTCCTTTGCGCCCTGCTTCTTCTTGGGTGCGGCGCAACTCTTTGTGCCGGCCCTATGATCGGCTGGCTTGCCCGCCGCCGCACACAAAACGCAGTGCGGCGGGGCTTCACAACTGCCGGCCAGATGGCCGGGCTGGCCGCACCTAAAACAGCGGCCGCTGCAGTCGACCGCAGAGGTGCACTTTGCGCCAACGTGGCCACCGCTGAGGCAGCGGAAGCACCTCTGCGGTTTCGGCTCCAGGAGCCGCACTTGCGCCGACACCCATCCGATTAAAACGCGACGGCCATCGGCCAACTTCTTGGCCACAGCCACGGGGCAGGTAACTATTGCCGTGCCCATACCGGCACGGCCCGGACGAATTGGGCCGCACCGGATTTGCTCCGGGGGACATTCCCCGGCCTTGGCAACCGCGGCAACGACCTCTTCGACGATAATTGAATCATCCAGGCCTCCGATTCGCACCTCGGCGCACTTTTGGGGCCTGGAGATTTTCACTTCCTCCGCTGGAAGGAGGTCGCGGAGGCTCGAGGCCAAAGCGTCTGCCTGCTGGGCGCTACCGGCCCCAGGCACCTCGATGAGGCGGGCCCCGGTCTGTGTTATCTTACACCGGAGGCCCGCCGTTATTCCCAGCTTGGTGGGGTCGATAGCCCCACGCGCCTTCTTGAGAAGCTCCGCGTAGGTGGTCCCCCGCTCCAGCGCTGCTGGTTGCAGCGTTAGTACCACTGCAGTGGAGCTGGGGGTGCGGAGCTTCTTGGCCGCTTTTTTGGCCGCCTTCTTGGCCTTTTGGTTGGCCTTCCTTTTTGCCTTCGCCGCTTGTTTCTTCTCTCCGACGGTCTGCCAGCCGTCGGAGGTCGTCGGTCGGGAAGCTGGGGGGGCTGAGGTCGCTGGCGCGCTGGTCTGCTGGGCAGCAGGAGCGGGCTGGGCCTTCTTCTGGCCCCTCTTCTTGCCCTTTGGGGCCTGATTTGCCACGGCTTTATTGGGCGCCGGATTCTGCCGTGGCGCAGCCGCTGCAGCCGCGTATGATGTTGACGGCTGCGGCTGTGGCTGCGGGGGCGGTTGCGGTTGTCGGGCCGCTTGCCGGCTCGCCAATGGAGGACTTAATATTCTGCCCTCCAGGGAAGAGAGGCTCTGCCTCATCTGGGCCATCTCTTGTCGGAGGGTAGCTAGCTCCTCCGTGGCCTTGTCCGGCGCATTACCCTCCGTGCGCCTCTTAAAAGCGACACGGAGCTCCTCCTGTTCGCGCCTTAGTGCCGCGATTTCGGTGGCGAGGCGGGCGTTCTCCGCCTGGAGCTTCTTTGTCTCCTCAGACGCTGTGCGACCGAGGAGAACGTCGGCAATTTCAGCTATTGCTGCCACCGATTCTTTAAGGGACTTTTGGGATGTCCCTTTCAGTCCCTTAGATATCTTGGAGACCATCGTGATGGCCTCCAAGGCGTCTTTGAGGCGCGACCGCAGGTCTGTAGCGGTAGCGTCTTCCGGCTCTCCCTCTGAGACAGAAGTCTCTGAGAGGCGCGAGCTTCTTGAAGCGGTCACCTTTTTTGTGGCCGCTTCAATGCGTCTCTCCTCCTCCTCGTCACGCTTGAGGAGCTCTTCGCGCCGCTTAGCGGCTGCGAGCTCCTCGCGAGCCTTGCCCAAACCCACGTAATTTCCGTGGGTGGGCGGTCGTCCACGCGTCTTCGCTTGACGTCGCCTCGCCGAGTCATCGCTCGAGGCCGATTCGGGCCCCGAGCGAGGGCGCTTCCGCAATGCCCGACTGGGGCTTTCCTCACTGGCGCTGCGGACGCTCATGAGGCTTGTGGTTGAGCTGTCTGACTCGGACAGCTCCAACTCTTGCTCCTTCAGCGCTTTTGAGCGCTCATCGTTGGAACCCGCATCACTGGGCGTGCGAGTTTCCGGTTCGTCGACCGACTTCGGTATAGAGGTTTGGTTTGTATTTAATGCATCCATAATTAAACCCACGAGTGCGGGAGAAATAAAACGTCCACCCGGGCAGAGATCCCGCTATACCCGGGTAAGCCTAATACCTCAAGGGCGGCGGCTGGTGCCCTGAGGGGGCCGCACTAGGAACTGACCTCCCTGTCAGCCATGCATCCTCTCGCCGTGCGGCAGCAACTTAGGATTAGGGGATTTTTATAGTGCTTACCTTGCACGCGGTCCGGGCGGTTAAGCCAAGACCCTCGGTCCCGTGGACAGCCGCGAGACGTGACCACAGACACTGCAAACTACGGGATTACGAGATTGGGGTGACGGTGACATCGGGGCAGGGGGGGGGGAAGAACGAAAGAAGAGAAAAGAGAGAAAAACAAAAATTGTAAAATAAATCAAAAACAAAAGGTAAAATAAATGGTATAAAAGTAAAAATAAAAGACACAAAATAAAACGTAAGGTAAACAAAACAAAAACAAAACGAAACAAAAATTTAAAAATAAAAAGGCGTCCGAAGACGGAAGAAGAAAGACAACCCCGCTGTCTGCTTGGCGGTAGGGTGAGTACACACCAAGCCCGTCAATGTCCCGTCCCGTGTCCCCTCTGATGACCAGAGGAGTACCGGGAGGGACGTGAAGGCAGTGCCCAACAGGGACACTGCAAAGGAGCGGCGCCGCAAAAGGCGACACCGCCCGCCGACAGTCCCCACGGGTGGAGTCCCGCGGAGACAAGCAGCGCAAGCGCCACTCTTTGGTAACTTTTTAGTGAGGTTTCCTCCCTCTTAGTCCGAAGACCCGCGGGCAGGAGGCCAAAAAGCCCCCTGCTAACGCGTTGACCGGACGGTGGTCGGAGTTCGACCATGCCCGCAACCCACAAAAGGCGCAGGAAGCGAGCCCGCCCGCCCAAGTGTCCCCGCAAGACCCCAAAAAGAGCCGTACGGGAACGGGGTGGAAGCGGGGCCCCGAAGGACCCCCAATTCCGGGTGATTTTTTAGTGAGCTTGTCTTGCTCGCAGCCCGAGGACCCGCGGGCAGGAGGCCAAAAAGCCCCCTGCTAACGCGTTGACCGGACGGTGGCCGGAGTTCGACCATGCCCGCAACCCACAAAAGGCGCAGGAAGCGAGCCCGCCCGCCCAAGTGTCCCCGCAAGACCCCAAAAGGAGCCGTACGGGAACGGGTGGAAGCGGGGCCCCGAAGGACCCCCAATTCCGGGTGATTTTTTAGTGAGCTTGTCTTGCTCGCAGCCCGAAGACCCGCGGGCAGGAGGCCAAAAAGCCCCCTGCTAACGCGTTGACCGAACGGTGGCCGGAGTTCGACCATGCCCGCAACCCGCAAAAGGCGCAGGAAGCGAGCCCGCCCGCCCAAGTGTCCCCGCAAGACCCCAAAAGGAGCCGTACGGGAACGGGTGGAAGCGGGACCCCGAAGGACCCCCAATTCCGGGTGATTTTTTAGAGAGCTTGTCTTGCTCGCAGCCCGAAGACCCGCGGTCCCGAAAGAGTCGGGATTACGCGTTGGTAACCGGACGGTAGTCGGAGTTCGACCCACCGTCCGCCCACTGTCAGAATTAGCCGCGAGTAGCAGCTCGCTACTCACGTTGCCCGGGGTGCACCACGCGGAGGTTTCTGACACGCACCCCACCTAACCTAACCTTTTTTTTTTTTTTTTTTTTTTTGTTCACTACGGTGGTAAAACTCTCCTTATGAGTCATCTCAACTCCGCCAACCCAGCCATTAGAACGGCTGGGCTTGGGACTGGCGGAGGAGGTATGTGGAGGCTCTCCCCTAAAGGCGTTCGGGGCATACCCACTAAAAACCACCGCGGTGTCCCTACGGGTCCCGTATGTTGGCGAGGTCGCGCGATTCACGATTAGCATACTTTCTCGCGACCCCGCCCGGGATTGGCCCGCCGTTGGTGTTGGCGGGCCCCGTCTCGTTATGATCTCGCAATCATCCATCAAACTTCTTGCATCCATCAAACTTCTGGCATCCATCACCTCACAAAGCTACTTGGGAGGCGGCGAGGACACGCGCCGCCTCCCGCCTTTTGGCGGACAGGGAGCAGCCCCAGCGCTCACCGTCCGCAGGCAATAAATTTACGGCGGTCGGAGGTCGTCTCTTGTTCGACGTCCCCGACGCCCGGACCTACGGTTGGGGAGAGGGCGATGTATTTCCCTCTCCCGCTCCGCCGCCTCCTTGCTCAGCATGACTGCTTCGCAGAAAGAGGCGACGGCGTTCCAAGACCTCTCACTCCGGACCATAGACAGAACTACGGCCGGGAGCGAGAGGACAACCGTATTGAGAGCCGCGACCAGATCACGGCGCTGCGATGCCCAGGCTGGGCATTCCGCCAAAGTATGCAACGCCGTGTCTTCGACAGGGTCGCGGCTGCTGCCACAATGGTGGCATCCGGGCGTTTCCTCCCGGCCTATCCTCCACAAATACCGGCCAAAACAACCATGGCCGGTAAGGATTTGAGTCAACCGGAAGGTGAGGACGCCGTGACGTCTCTCCAACCACTCATCAACCACGGGACTTACCGCCACTATCGTGGCGTGCCCGGCGCTGGGGTGCACAAGTCGTGCCTTCCACTCCGCCAATAGGACTAGGCGGAGCTCCGACCGACGCGCCTCGATGTCACGGTGCGCCGGTCTCTCGCCCTGCTCCAGGGCTTGCTGGCGCCATGTATAGAGTGACACCAGCAGCCCAGCTTCCAGATCCCAGGGCGGTGATCCGGCTAGGAGGCTCGCTGTCTCGAAGGAGACCGTGCGGTAGCCTCGTATTAACCTGACGGCCATGGCGCGCTGCGGCGCGCGAAGCGCCGTGATATTGTGGGCCGTCAGGTCGTGCGCCCATATCGGGGCCCCATATAGGGCCATGGACCGCACGACTCCTTCGTAGAGCCTCCGGCAGGAGGCGGTTGGTCCCCCAAGATTGGGCAGCAGTCTTGATAATCCTGCTGCTGCCCCTAGAAGTTTGGGGGCCAAGCGTCTAAAGTGCTCACGGAAATCCCATCGGCTATCGAGTACGAGCCCCAGATATTTTAGGCTCGTCCCGATGCCGATGCGGACCCCTCCTACCATAATGTGGGCCCCTGCGGGTGGCCGTTTCCGAGGCCCGTGGAAACAAATGGCCTCGGATTTAGAGAGGGCCACCTCTAGGCCCAAACGCCGGATCCTTCCAACGACTTGTGCGACCCCAGCGGTCGCCCTTATAGCCGCCGCCCGGTACGTCTTATCACTCGCAGTGACGAGGGTGTCGTCGGCGTAACAAGTGACACCCACGCCAGGGAGGAGCGTACCGCGCAGCACCCAGTCGTAGCCGATGTTCCACAGAAGGGGGCCGAGGACCGACCCCTGCGGAACACCGCACGACATAACTCGCCGACTTTGACCGAGATGACTCGGGTAGACAATTGCTCTTTCATTGAGATAATCCCCGACTATGCGGCGGAGGTATGGAGGCACTCGATGGTAAGTGAGTGCCTCTCGAATACAACTCCAGGGCAGGGTGTTAAAAGCGTTGGCGATGTCAAGAGACACCGCCAAGACCACCCCGCCCCGGGAAACCTCTTCCTCCGCCAGACTCCTCACAGATTTTATTGCCTCAATTGTTGAGCGCCCTCGGCGGAAACCGAATTGCACTTCCGCCAAATCTGGGCCCACCGTGGAAAGGTGGTGGACGAGGCGCTCCGCGATGATATGAAAAGTTATGAATGAAAAGTTATTTTATTGTTAGGAAAAAAGATACATGCACAAGTTATAAACATGATAATATTATAAATAAGTAGGTATACAGTGCTCCTCAAAAAAAATCAAAAAGCATAAGTAAGTACACGTTAACCGCTTGAGAAATAAGCACCTAAGTACATTATATTATAATATTTATAATAATTACACACAAAAAATAAAGAAATACAAAAATAAGATAACAGAAATTTCGCTAACAACGGGTCGTTTTATTCAGCTTTTTGCTGCAATATACCTACGTATAAGTATACTACAGCGCTGGTTTTCAATAAAACGCCCTATATCTAACGTTACAACATCAAGTCAGTGCACTTTATAAAAGGTAAATAACAGATTAATACAACGCACATCACAATATCATCTAAAACCAAGATCATTACAATAGGAAGATGCATAAGTACTGAAATAAGTCTTTGCTTGATTGAGCAGCAACATTACAAATATATAATAAAAAGTGTTTAGTGACACTATACCACAGTGTGCGGTGTTGTATGCATGTGTCCATTGTTCCCACTCGCCTCGCCTAGCGGGTTAGAGCGGGATGCAACGGAATGAGTCTATGTGTTTCGAGTTGTGTAGGTACGGCGTATTAAATTCACACAATGACACAAACTATCAATATTATTATGCGATCGTTCGAACGAAACTAGCTTCGCGCAGTCTGCGAGTGCGCACGCGAACGGGGCTCAGACCAGTCGCGTGATGATAACATTGACAACAGTACGTAATAATTTTTTGTAAACAACGCTAGCAGGTCTGACTATTGCAGGCGTACTACATGTTCATAGTAGATATTCCTAGATAATGATATACGGCAGCGCTAATATCTAGCAATTATCCACTCGGACGATAAAATTATTACCCGAGGAATCCGAGAAAAAGTTGGTTTGTTTACATACGCTGCGCTGCGGCCGACGCCGCCATTATGGACTCATCTTAAAACTGGACAAAAATATCCAACACAGGCACCGAATATAAAGGTAAGATGATTATTTTTTTATGAATAGGATAATATTATTGTTATATAATGTAGTTCAGTTTATTGATGCCTAAGCGGGTTTGTTGATAAACATAGTTTAGACCAGTGTGATATTTTAGTTAACTCACCTCCTGTGACAACTGTCAAACATCTAAATCAATATGCACATAGCTTCGAAAAGTCAGTGGTGCGCGCCGTGGATTAGAACTCGAGACCCTCTGCGTGGCAGTCTGCCGGTCTCTGCACTAGGCTATCGCTGCCTCTAGCCGGAGTGATAACATAACGTATCTATGTAAAGAAGTCATCACTTTATTGTGTACTTTTTTGTGTATTCAATAGAATTCTCTTGTATAAGTTCTTAAAGCCTGTCCTGCTTATTTTAGATGCTACTGGAGGTGGTAATGAGTTCCAGCATTTGGTGGCCGCGAATTTGAAACTACCTCTAAACGCCGTGGTCCTATGCTGCGGTATTGAAAGCGGTTTGGTCATGGAACGCGCGGGGTGTGCAAGGTGATTCTGCCTCCAGTTTAACTTCTCGTATAAATATTTAGGCGAGCACGTTTTAACAATGCCGAACAGTAACGAAGCTAAGTGAAGCTTTCGTCTGTTACACATTTTTAACATATTAGCGTCATTTAAAAAAGGCGTAACATGGCTACGACGCGGGATGTCAAAACAAAATCTGGCGCATGCGTTTTGTACTCGTTGTATTAAACGTTCAGTTCTTGACAGTAGACAAGGGCCATATACTATATCGCAATAGTTAAATTTAGAAAGGATTAGACTATCTACTAATCTTTTTCTTATCATTACACTGAAATATTTTCTAAATCTATACAATGTCTTCAGCCTATAAAAACAACTCTTAACCACATTGCTAATGTGCGCCTCAAAACGGAGTTCAGGGTCAATTGTTAGACCTAGGTTACAGGCTGTTTCTACCCTGTCAATAATTTTATCCTTATATATATAGATATACTCGAAGATCTTCGCGACCTCGTCCAACAACACTATGGGCCGGTAGGCGGACGGGCTGTCCGCCGGGCGCCCTGCCTTTCTGATGAGGACCAGTTTCCCCGTCTTCCAGGCTCGTGGAAACTGGCCCCCCTCAAGGCACGCTGTGAGGAGTCTCCCTAGTCGGGGTCCGAGCTCCTCCATTGCCAGGACCCACGCTCGGCCAGGAATGCCGTCGGGTCCTGGGGCGGTGTTTTTAATTCTTAACACCGCCGCTCGGAGTTCTACCCGAGTCACCTCGGGAACGTCGTCGTCTATGTCCGCGTTGGCTGCCCGGGAAGGCGGTGCCGTCATGGGCGGAGGGATATGTTCCGCCCGTGACGGGAACAGAGCGGCCACAACCTCTTCCACTAGCTGTGGCCGGAGACTTTCCGTTAGAGGGGGCGCCCAGGAACGTAACTTGTTCCTGACCATCAAGTATGGGCGCCCCCACGGATCCTGGTTTAGCGTCTCCAGCAGTTCCTGGCGGGCGTCTTGCTTGGCCCGCCAGATAGCTTCTTTCAAATTGTTTTTGGCCGCTCTGTATGCCTCATACAATTCCGCCTCCCGGACAGTAAAATCGGGAGGGCGGCGACGCCTCCTGCGAAACCGGGCGTACTGGCGGCGCGCTGCGACGCAAATCTTGCGCAGGCGCGCAATGGTGTCGTTCCACCAGTACACCCGGCGTGGCCCAGATGTTCTACGGACTCTAGGCATCGCCGCGTCACATACTTGTGTCATTGCCCCCCTGAACCAATCGGCCTCCATATTGATATCGTCAGGCCTGGTAGGTGTTGAAACCCAGGCCTGAACTATGGAGGCTTCCAGGAGGGCCTCCCGATTCAGCCTTTTCAAGGCCCAACGCGGACCGCCCTCAATCGGGCCTCTTCGGACCGGGGCGTCGGAGCTGACTGTTTCGGCGGAGACGTCGAACCGAATATAGCGGTGGTCCGACAACGTCTCCACCTCCTCGACGACGCGCCAGTCTCGGATACGGCGTGCTAGTGCGGGGCTCGCAAATGAAACGTCCACAATGGAACCACCCCGCTGACGCACGCACGTATGTACCGACCCACGATTGAGGACGAGCAGGCCGTTCTCAACGGCCCACTGCTCTAGCAGCTCGCCTCTAGCGTCCGTGGCCGGAGAACCCCAAGCCGTAGACTTGGCGTTGAGGTCCCCGGCGAAGAGCACGGCACGAGGACGGCTGCGAGCGACGACGACGTTCAATTCGAGGAGATACTCCTCGAAGTCGGCGAGGGAACGGTTGGGTGAGAAGTAGCCACCCACCACAACCGTATCCTTTACGAGTGCTGCGACGCAGCCCCGCCCTCGATACCTAACCTAACCTTTTTTTTTTTTTTTTTTTTTTTTTTGGTATCGGGTTGGAAAATCCTCATGGAGTCCCTCCGCCCCGGGGGAAGGACGAAGGGGACTGTCAGACTCTTACTGACTAAAAACCAACCCGTATTCCTCATGTACCCGTGTGTCGGAGGGTGGGGATTCGCATAAGCATTCGTCGCTACCCCCCGACGGGTATTGGCCCGCCAGATGGTCAGGCGGGCCCCGAACAAAACCCCCTTGGCGGCGGATGAAGGTGTTGGGCTCCGCCGCCAAAACACTCAGCGGCCGCAGAGGATAGGGAGGACGGCAACGCAACACCGCATCTCCTCTTCCTCTGCGGCCCCACCGCGACGCAACGATGGTGCGCCTCCATTTGGTCGCGGGAGATAGGGCGCGCGGCAACGCAACACCGACACGCCTCTCCTCCCGCGACCGCACCCGACTGCGAGGGACAGAAGAACTGTCCCTCGCACCCGCCCCTTTGGACGCATCCAGCGCAGGCCTCCGTCAAGCCCACGCGGAGCGTCCCCTCCTGGATCCCTCTTAGCTTCACCGCGGGTCACCAATCCACGGTTACTAAGCCCCCCCACCACGACAAGGTGGAGATCCCACGGGGGGGATACCTAACCTAACCTAACCTAACCTAACCTAACCTAACCTAACCTAACCTAACCTAACCCCACACGGCTGTCGCCCGCGCCCCTGACAGCCACGAAAATACTTAGCTCCGCGATAAAAAATTTTATAACTTTGGACATTGTGGTGATAGAGACTCGTACGATACGTGAAAAGTTGCGCGATCGCGGCGCGCACAAGTGCAATAAAGTGGCAAAAAGGATTGCAGTGGGAGAAAAAAGTTATTGATAAAAAACTCAAATTTTGGTTTTATAACCTATAAACAAAGTGTGAAAATTATCAGTTTTTTAGTGATAACTCGAGAAAACGATCGACGACCCCCAAATTTTTTTGTGCATCCAGGAGGGGGCAACTTGCCCGCAGCTGCCGCCACCATCAGAAGCCCGAAACACCCAGGGGTTTTCCCGGAAAAAGGGAAAGCATCACATTTTTTCACAAACCACGTGCGTGAAAAAACCTGAAGGAGTGGAGCTGCGCGCACAGGATTTTGGCAAGTCGTTGATCACTATTTACATAGCACGGAGGCACTTCAAGAAAAATTTTCCGGTTGCTGGAAAATTTTCTATTTCAATTAGAAGATCCGGACTTTGGAGGCCTGCAGCCGGGTAGCGAGAGGGAGTTCAGCGGTTTTAAGACTGCTATCGGCTGCGCGCTGCGGACCTCTACAGGGACACTGGTTGGGGAAAATTTTTCAGCACCTGCCTGGACTAGGAGAATTAAAAAAAAAAACTGAAATTTTTGATTTTTTGAAAAATTTTGTGTGTTTTTTCAAAATTTTGTGTGTTGTCTATTGGTGTCGATAGCGCCCTGTTTATGTTATTTTTTGAAATTTTTTCCGAATTTTTGCGACCAACATTGGCGAAGTTATTAAATTTTTTCTATTTTTTCCTTTTAATTTAATAAATAATAAATAAATTCAAAATTTTACGTTATAAATAGTTTTAGAAGGCGTATTTGTCCTGGAGGAAGCCCAAATCCGGGTCAAATACGACTCCATTTAAAAAAGTTACCCTTTTTCGGCCATTTTGTTTTTAGAGGTTAAAAACTTGTAAGTGTCATAACTCGCGAACCGTTGGTCGTAAGAATTCCGGATTTTCTTAGCCGTGTTTAGTTTTAAGTGTAGAATAGGTAAAAATAGTTTTCAGGCGATTTCCCGTCCTGAAAGTTTCAGGCTTCAAAACTTACCTGGGCAGATAGCCGGGGTCAAGCCGGTCACTTAGGAAAAAACCCGGTCCTTCTAGGCCTAACGGTTGCGGAGATACAGCGTGCCAAACACGGCGTTTGACAGCTGGGCGGCCATTTTGTTTTTCTTTTAGAGGCTGTATCTCCGAAACTATAGGTCCGGGAGAGTTGGGGTTTCCGGATTCCTGACCAGGAGACCGACCTCTTCCAGGTCTACTACTTTTCAGGCCGTTTGGAGCCTGAAATTTTCAGGATCCTGAAGGTGGGTCCGGCGGGTAGGGTGGGCTGCGCTGAGTACGCCGAGCCCAAACTCGAGGGTTCGCGGCTTCTCCGTCGCGGAGCTATAACACGTTAAAAACGGTGTTTGACAGCTCGGCCGCCATTTTGGAAAACTTCAACTGGCCATAGCTCCGAGACGGTGCGCCTTAGGAGCTCCGGGTTTTCGCTCGGGGGCTCGGCGTGGCACGGTCTGCATGCCTGGCACATTTTCAGCCGTTTTCAGGGGTGAAAAATTTTTCAGGCTGAAAGCTGAAAATCCTTGTAGGTCTCGCCAGGCCCTTTCAGAAGAACCCAAGCACGGTGCCATTCGGAAGGATAGTCCGGGAGATACAGCGTTTTAACCTTCGGTTAACCTTTTAACCTAGGTTAGGCCAGATATTTTGAAGCGCTGTATCTCAGGGACCCTTTGGGCTAGGTGGGCCGTGTTTGGTGTCGTTTGGAAGGGCTTGAGGAGCCCTTTAACCCTACAACAGCCAATTGACTCTACATAGAGTCCCAAGGGTTTTTCGGTGTAGGGCTGTTGTTTTTCACCCCTGAACGACAAATTTTTTGGCCTGACACAAAATAAGAGGCAGACTATCAGTTTGTTTGACGGTAGAGTCATTAACTCTACCAATTACATAAAATCATTGACCTAAAGTTTTTGAAATTATATTGACTGCTAAATAGAAATAAATACCTGACTGTTTGACACAGCCTTCAGGCTTTATAGTTCTAAATAAGACTAGTCCGTGAGACTATTTTAACGGCCCCTATTGGGCAAAACTTGACTTTATTTTATAAAGGGTCTCGGTCAAAATGGGCGTAAAACCAACAGCTTTAAAATATATTTTATGTGAAAGCTAGTGACCATTACTTAATTTTATACTATGACGGCAATCACCCAAACAACCGATGAGCAGAGATATTCAGTGATGTTCAAACGTATTTTTTATACAATCCAAAACAATCGCTAATACAACGGAGATAACACGACACGATGTTGTGCAGAGCTAGGCCACTGAAACCAATCTATTGGTTGGTAACCTAACAGAATTACTACATTCCATCCCTTTCTAACTTCTCTCTTACTCAGGCGCCGACCAAAACACAAGCGTGCGGGCAGGCCGGGCAATGCGCGTCAGTCGTTATTTATATTTAATAGAATTATATAGAGAGGAGTCATAAGATGATTTAAGGCGAGGACATATGTGAATTGGGCGTCATTAGGGGTAAATTAAAACCGCTTTTCTGCGTAATTGTTTTAGAAAAAAAATTCAAAAAAATATGTCTTAATCTACATCATATACTTAAAGCATTTTCTCTTTTGTACCAAATCCTCAAAAAAAGTATTTTAAATATCTGAATAAAATATGCAAAGTAACCTCTGTTTTTGTAGTTATTACCTTTTTCTCCTAATCTATCAATCATAAGATTGTTTAAATTAAATCAGCCTCTCGTATATTAGAACACCAAGGGAACCTTCAGTTTTTTGCAAATAACTTTACTTATTATTTTCTAAGGATTTTTTACGTCACTGATACTCGCAAATCGCGCGTGGACAACTAACCAGTAGTAGGTACGAGCAAGGTCAACGGCGTATATCCACCTCTTAAACAGATGTAATATTCTGCAAACTAATGTGTGGTTTCTTCGAATTAAAATTAAACAGCCGCGGAATGTCAGATCGCGCACATATAATACTTACATTTTGATTGATAGGGACCAAATCGGTAGAAATGCGATAGTTGAGTATTACTGTACTTGCTTAACAGGCAGAAGAACAGTAGGAAGTTGTGCCACGAGTGTGTTTGTGGCACGAGCCTTTCTTTGCACCCGCAGAACATTTATTAGATGTTATAGTTGATGATAACCATTGATATTTAAATAAAAGGTATCTATAGTAGTTTTTAACAAATATGTGTGATTTATTTAACCAATCTTTGGGATTTTTTTGCAGTGATACCCGGTCGATATTTGGGTTAACAAGTATATAGGGGGTATTTAGAAGTATAATAAAGTAAATTACAACACATTTTATTTCTGTTGGTTTTACGCCCAGCTCTCATACAAAAATGCCCATGATCCTTTATATTGTGTATTTGACTATTTCCTTATTGATCCTTTATCGATCAAACGACGGCCTTATTGGGCAACATAACATACTGACAAACAGGGAAGCGTTTTTAAAACTTCTACAAGTTTGTCCCTGTTCCTCCTACCGTAATTAGGAATGAAGTCGATGTTTAGGACACCTGACAAGCGGACGAGCATGGAGAGGGCGGTGTCGAAGACACCGGAGAAGACAGTAGACAAGCCCTCTGTCCGCCGGAGTATCGACAAGATTGAGGGGAGTATGCCCAGGACCGGCTCCGCATCCCCCACCAATACCACCAACACTACTACCACAACTACCGTTCCCATTACCACCGCCATGGCATCGGGCACCGGGAAACCGATTGGACCGGCTCCGAAGACAACTAAGGTCGCAACATCTCAAAAGCCATCAACAACTAAGGCAGTGTCTTCGGAGCAAACATCTCCCCGGAAGACCTACCTGAGTCGCACGACGGAGGCGGCAGCGTGCGTCTCAAGGGCGAAAGGCCAACTGGAGCTGTCCAAAAACACAAAGCGAGAAATCGTGGAGGAGGTGAAGAAGGCCGTGGATAGACTAAACGTGTTGGTGAGGGAGGCGGAGGCGGAACTCAAAGAATTGCGCCGTACTAGGCCTGAATCGGAACCATGCGCGCCAGCCAAAAAAGCGCCTAAAATACCAACGCCAACGCCAACCGTACCAAAAGCTGCCACAGACGCAGACATCGCAGCCAAACTCGAGCAGCATACACAGTTGTTGCTCGAGAACAGTAAAAAGTTGGACGAGCTACAGGAGTCCCTTCGCGTCGCAGCAACGGCAAGACCGGAGGTTACAAAACCCTCTTACGCGGAGGTAGCCGAGCGCCGGGCCCCCAAAAGGAACACCCTCCACTCCATCGTGGTCGCCTCGACTAATGAGGAGGAGTCTGGAGAGGAGGTGATGGAGAGGGTCCGGCAAGCGGTCGACGCCAAGGAGGGTTGGGTAAGGGTCGAGCGCGTACGCAAGGGAAAAGACCGGAAGATTATCATGGGCGTCTGTACGGAGGACGAGAGGCGAAAGCTAAAGGAAAGGCTTGCGGAGAGGGCAAGGGACCTCACTGTCGAGGAGGTGAAGAATAAGGACCCGATGCTGGTTCTTAAGGATGTCCTGAAAATCAACTCTGACGAGGATATCTTGAAGGCCCTTAGGAACCAGAACCGGGACGTTTTTCACGGCCTCGACAGTGGGGAAACAAGGGCCACCGTGAAATACCGGAGGAGAGCACGGAATGCATTAACCGAACACGTTGTGATCGGTGTGTCGCCAATAGTATGGCAGCGGGTGACACTGAAAGGGCACGTTCATATAGACCTACAGCGTGTCCGGGCGGAGGACCAGAGCCCCTTGGTCCAGTGCACCCGCTGTCTGGGTTATGGCCACGGACGCAGATTCTGCAGGGAGACGGCGGACAGCTGCAGCCACTGCGGAGGCCCCCACTTGAGGGCAGAATGCGCCGAACGGCTGGCTGGAGAGCCGCCGTGCTGCAGGAACTGTAAGAAAATTGGAATGGCGAACACCGAGCACAACGCGTTCAGCGATACATGTTTAACGCGGAGAAAATGGGACAAGTTAGCCAGGGATTCGGTTGCTTACTGCTGAAGGCACTCCAGTCTCCCCCCTAGCTCCCGCCGCGTATATCTTCGGCCAGGCCAACCTCCAACGAAAAAAGCTAGCGACTGACGAGATGCTTCAGGAAGGTGAAAAACGGCACTTTACTGCGGCCTTACTGCAGGAGCCGTATGTCGGCGGAAGTAGACGGATGAAGAATTACAGCGGAGTTAGGGTCTTCCAGAACGCCATATTAGGGGAGGGTACTGTTAAGGCGGCAATAGCTGTCTTCAACAAAGACGTTAGAGTCAAACAGTACCCAGAACTCACCACAAATAACATCGTTGTGGTGGGGATCCAAACTGGCGCCTGGGAGATCACGCTGGCATCCGTCTACTTCGAGCCGGACAAGCCAGTGGAACCGTACCTGGAGCATCTCAAGACAGTGAAGCTCAAGATCGGCTCCAAGCCGTTAATCGTTGGAGGGGACGTCAACGCCAGGAGCACGTGGTGGGGCAGTTCCGCCACTGACGCGAGAGGGGAGGAGGTCGTTGGGGCTCTCGGGGAGCTCGACCTCCACGTACTCAACTCCGGAGACACACCGACCTTCGACACAATCCGAGGAGACCGCAGGATTACCAGTTTTATCGACATTACGGCAGGGACTTCCAACATCCTAGGGCGAGTCAGTGGATGGAGCGTGGATGAGGACATGGTGAGCTCCGACCACAACGGCATTGTATTTAAAGTGTTTCTCCAGAAATCGAAAGGCATCGAGGTCAAAAGAACGACCAGAATCTATAACACTAAGAAGGCCAATTGGCCACAGTTTCATGGTAAACTTGGCCAATTGGCCACTGAACAACAACTGGAAGAAGCAGAAATAACAAATATAGATAGCACTACAGCGCTGGATGACACAATTAATAGATACACAAAGGTCATCAAAGAAGCTTGCTTGGCATCTATGCCGAGTAAGAAAAATTCAAGTAAGATCACACTGCCGTGGTGGTCGGAAGAGCTCACCGTGCTGAAAAAGGAAGTCTCCCGTAGGAGAAGAAGGATAAGGAATGCCGCACCGGTCAGATTGTCGAAGGTCCTGAGAGAGTATTGGGAGAAAAAGGAGGAGTACCAGAGGGAGGCGTCGAGGGCCCAAACGGAAAGCTGGAAGGCCTTCTGCAGTAAGCAAGACCGAGAGGGGGTATGGGAGGGGATATACCGGGTGATCGGGAGAACAAGGGAGAGGTTGGAGGACTCACTGCTGGTTAGGGACGGTTGTACCTTGGGGGAGAGGGATTCCGCCAAATATTTGGCGGAATCCTTCTACCAAGAGGACGACCCCGGTTTAGACAACCCATACCACAGCCGCATCAGAGCGGAATCCCAAATAGCGGAACAAGGTGGTACTTGCGACCCGCCATTTACACTACAGGAGCTAAGAGCGGCCAGTGAGTCCTTCAACCCCAAGAAGGCCCCGGGAGTGGATGGCCTCACAGCCGACATATGCAGCCGGGCTATCGCCAACTCGCCACGGACTTTCCTGGCTCTCGCAAACAAATGCCTCCAACTCCGGTATTTCCCCAGGAGTTGGAAAGAGGCAGTAGTGGTCGTTTTACGAAAGCCAGGAAAGCCCGATTACACCACCCCGAAGGCGTACCGACCCATTGGCCTTCTGCCCGTATTGGGCAAAGTCTTTGAGAAGATGCTGATGGCCCGCCTCAGGTTTTATTTACTACCCAGGATGAGTACTCGCCAGTACGGATTCATGCCACAAAGGAGTACCGAAGACTCCCTCTATACCCTGATGCAACACGTGCAAACAAAACTAAAGCAGAAGAAAATTATTGTTTTAATATCTCTGGATATAGAGGGAGCCTTCGATAATGCCTGGTGGCCAGCTATAAGAGTTCGTCTGGCTGAGGAAAAGTGTCCTGAGAACCTGAGGGGGGTCATCGGCAGCTACTTGAATGACCGGAGGGTCAATGTTAGGTACGCTGGAGAGGAGTACTCAAAAGCCACGGCGAAAGGCTGTGTACAAGGCTCCATAGGAGGCCCCACTCTCTGGAATCTCCTTCTCGACCCGCTCCTTAAGAGCATGGAGCGTAGGGGGATCTACTCCCAAGCGTTTGCCGACGACATCGTCCTTGTCGTCGATGGTGACACGGCACTGGAGATAGAGCTCCAGGCGAATGGCGTCCTCGAACATGTTCGGGCGTGGTGTGTCGACAACAAATTAAAATTCGCGCCGCAAAAAACTTGCGCAATAACAATCACAAGGAAACTAAAGTACGACACCCCACGCTTGAGCATGGGCGGGGTCGACATTCAAATGTCAAAAGAGTTAAAGTTGCTAGGTGTCACCATCGACGACAAGCTAACGTTTAGTCGGCATGTGAGCAACGTCTGCCGAAAGGCGATCGCGGTTCACAAGCAATTGACCAGGGCAGCAAAAGTCAGCTGGGGTCTAAACCCCGAAATTGTCAAGACAATATATATCGCGGCGATAGAACCAATCGTCTTGTACGCGGCCAGCGTATGGGCGCCGGCAGCCCATAAAATCGGGATCATAAAGCAGCTGGGCACCGTGCAACGAGGTGTCGCACAGCAAATGTGCAAGGCATACCGCACTGTCTCCCTGAATGCCTCCCTCTTGCTGGCTGGGGTGCTCCCACTCGACCTTCGCATACGCGAGGTGGCATCGCTGTACGATGCCAAGAGGGGGGCACCACAGCCAGTACTGAGGGGCAGGGAGGTGGAGCGGATGTCTTCCGCACTGGAGTCTCCCCATCCCGCCGAGCGTATTGACCTGGAGTTCGGTATCCTGGCAGACCAGGAGCAGTATAGCGCCAACCCAATCCCGGACGTCAGTGTGTTTACGGACGGGAGTAAGATCGGCGGGCGCGTCGGAGCCGCGTTGTCCATTTGGACAAACGGTGCCGAGATACGCGCTCGCAAGTTGGCGCTACCAGATTACTGCACAGTTTACCAAGCGGAACTCCTGGCGATATGCAGAGCGACTGGGGAGATTCGGAAGAGCGCGGCGTCGTCATTCGGGGTCTTCAGCGATTCGATGGCGGCCTTGCAGGCAGTGAAAAACCACGATTGCCTTCATCCCCTAGCGGTAGAAACAAGAGAGAACTTAAGATCCATTTCTCGCCAGAACAAGATAGTAAACTTGTTCTGGATCAAAGCGCACGCAGGGTTTGAGGGCAACGAAAGAGTGGATCAGCTCGCCAAAGAGGCCGCACTCGATAGCAGGGGGGCCCCGGATTACGACTTGTGCCCGATTTCATTCATCAAGCGTTACATTCGTTTGGGAGCGCTTGATGAATGGAATCGGAGATACACCACCGGTGCCACAGCTGCTACTACCAAGATCTTCTTCCCGGATGCGGTGGCCGCGTACACGACGATTAGGAAGCTCAGCCTGGATGGGATCATAACACAGGCGTTGACGGGGCACGGTGGATTCTCAGAATACTTGACCCGTTTCAAGTGTAAGGAGAATCCATCGTGCGTTTGTGACCCCATCCAGGCTGAATCGGTTGAGCACGTCCTGTTTTGCTGCCCTGTTCATGCTGTGGATCGCGAGAACCTGAAGCAGGCACTGGGGGTAGAGATCACCCGGTATACAGTAGGGAAAATTATGGTAGGAAAGGACAGGGACAAGCTTATTAGTTTCCTTAAAAAAGTGGTAAACATGGTAAATAAGAGAAATAGTTAAAGTAAATATGCACAATTCTATAGATGGTTCTATAAAATATGTACATAGGCATAATATAAAGTTAAGAAAGTATGTTAAAGGAACGCAAAGAAGCTTCCCTAAAAGTAAGAATGTAAATAGTATAAGAAATTAGATAAATAACTAGATAAGAATTAATATAATAAGACACACAATGTAATAGATTAAGTAAATAGATTTAAGACATAAATGTAAAGTGAAAATAAAAATGGGAACAAATAAAAATGAAAACCCCTACGCCCTCCCGTGTACATAGTTATAAGTAAGTTAAAAATAAAGAAAGTACAGAATAGGTAATCTATGGGTATCCCCCCATAATGGGAAAGTATGATGAAAGAATGCAAGAAAGATACAGTATGAGGAATGAAAGTGCGAGAGGAATAAGAGCGAGAACTGGTATGACAAAGAGAATTAGGTTAAGAATAGGCGCCGACTAACAGCGGCGGTAGGAGAAAAAAAAAAAAAAAAAAAAAAAAAAAAAAAAAAAAAAAAAAAAAAAACCTAACCTAACCTAACCTAACCTAACCTAACCTAACCTAACCTAACCTAACCTAACCTAACCTAACCGAAGTGCATGACCGAGGAAGAAATAGCAAAAATAAACACTACATCAGCAATAGAACAGGCCATCGATAAATACAACCAAATTATTAGAGACACATGTGACAAAATTATACCCAAAAAACAAAATAAACACACACTTACCATGCCATGGTGGTCGGAGAACCTAGCCAACCTGAAAAAGGAGGTCAACACCAGGAGACGCCGGATAAAAAATGCAGCTCCAGTCCGTAGAGAACGAGTCGTCGCGCTGTACCTGCAGCATAAAGAAAAGTACGAGTCAGAAGTGAGACGTGCCCAAGCCGAGAGCTGGAAGGAGTTCTGTGGGAAACAGGACAGAGAGGGAATGTGGGAGGGGATATATCGAGTCCTAAATAGAGTTACCGACCGAGAAGAAGATCTCCCACTAACGCATCACGGTAAGCCATTGGACGCTAAAGGGTCAGTCAAACTACTGGCCGAGACCTTCTACCCCGAGGACGGGACGGAGGGGGACAGCGAACACACAAACACACGTGCAAAAGCCAGGCAACTGAACGAGGATGCCCATAGTGAATATGTGCTCCCGTTCACGGATGGGGAGCTCATGAGTTCGCTCCTGTCCTTCAATCCGAAGAAGGCGCCGGGGGGCGACGGTTTTACGGCCGACATCTGCACCCAAGCCGTGATGTGCAACAAACCCGTATTCCTGAGCCTGCTCAACAAGTGCCTGATGCATCGCCTCTTTCCGAAGAGCTGGAAAAGCGCTACAGTCATCGCGCTCAGGAAACCCGGCAAGGACTCGTATACCGTACCAAAATCATATAGGCCCATTGGACTTCTGCCTATCATGGGCAAGGTGTACGAGAAAATGCTGGTTGCCCGACTGAAACACCATCTATTACCCGGCATGAGTACCCGCCAGTATGGCTTTATGCCCCAGAAAAGTACCGAGGACTCCCTCTATACCCTGATGGAACACATCCGCAATAAACTCACGCAGAAGCGGATAGTTGCTCTAGTGTCCCTGGATATAGAGGGAGCGTTCGACAACGCATGGTGGCCGGCCATTAAGGTCAGACTGGCTGAAGAAAAGTGCCCAGTATACTTACAGCGGGTCATGAACAGCTACCTTAGTGATCGAGAGGTACGGGTCAGGTACGCTGGCGAAGAACATGTCCAAGCTACTAGTAAAGGTTGCGTCCAGGGGTCGATCGGAGGCCCCATACTATGGAATTTGATTTTAGACCCACTGCTCAAGCAGCTCGTCAAGCGAGGAGACTACGTGCAAGCTTTTGCAGACGACGTCGTGCTCGTCTTTGATGGTGAGACGGCCCAGGAAATCGAGCGACAAGCCAACCCCGCTCTCGACCATGTTCAAGCGTGGGGTATCCGAAATAAACTTAACTTTGCGCCACATAAAACATCGGCTATGGTCATAACCCGCAAACTAAAGTACGATACACCACGCTTGAGCATGGGCGGTTCGCACATAGACACTGTACAAGAAATTAAAATTCTGGGTCTCACAATAGACAGCAAACTCACCTTCAACACGCATGTCGCTAACGTTTGTAAAAAAGCTATAGGCATCTACAAAAAACTAGCCAGGACCGCTCGGGTTAGTTGGGGATTGCACCCCGAAATAATCCGCACTATTTATACAGCGGCGGTTGAGCCAACAATCTTGTATGCGGCGAGCGCGTGGTACCCAGCCGCAAGTAAACTGGGCGTGCGCAAACAATTCAATATAGTCCAGCGCGGATTCGCGCAAAAGTTGTGCAGGGCCTACCGCACGGTCTCCCTGAACTCGGCCCTTGTATTGGCGGGAATGCTCCCTCTGGACCTCAGAGTTCGCGAGGTGGCTTCACTGTTCGAAGCCAAGAGGGGCGACCCCAAGCCATGGCTCGGGGACAGGGAGGTCGAGCGGATGACCCCTGCAATCAATGCACCACATCCCGCGGAGCGCGCCAGCCTGGGATTCGGGACCTTGGTAGACGAGGAACAATATTGTAATCACAGCAACTATGCTGTTAAAATTTTCACTGATGGCAGCAAAATTGAGGGCAAGGTCGGTGCTGCGCTATCCGTGTGGGATGGTGAGACCGAAACCGATGCCCTCAAGTTTGCCTTGCCATCATACTGTACCGTCTACCAGGCCGAACTACTGGCTTTGAGTAGGGCGATCGGGGTTGTCTCGCAGAGTAAAGAAAGCACTTTTGGGATCTACAGCGACAGCATGGCGGCTCTCCTTACCGTTACCAACCGGGACTCCCTTCACCCCCTAGCAGTAAAGACAAGGGACATTCTAAAGCAATGTACTCTTCAGAACAAGGATATCTCCTTGTTCTGGATTAAAGCACACGCGGGGCTGGAGGGAAATGAGAGAGCCGACCAGCTCGCGAAGGAAGCCGCGAAAAACCTGAAGAAAAAACCCGACTACGACCTTTGCCCTGTTTCATTCGTCAAGCGTGTCATTCGTCAGGGCACGCTTGAGGAATGGAACAGGAGATACCGGGAAGGCGAGACAGCCTCGATAACCAAGCTCTTTTTACCTGACGCTTGTTACGCATACAGGATTGTTCGCAAAATACCAACAAACAGTGTGACGAGCCAACTGTTAACTGGGCACGGCGGGTTCTCCGAATACTTGCATCGTTTCAAGTGTAAGGATAACCCGTCGTGTCCATGTGAGCCGGGCGCCGTGGAATCGGTTCCCCACATACTCTGCCACTGTCCCATCCACGCAGTAGCTCGATTAAAAGCGGAGACAGAAATGGGGGAAGCTATAAGAGAGGACACCCTTCACTCCCTTTTAGCAAACTCGAAAACCAGGGACAGTTTTCTATTGTTCTGTACGGGTGTTGTGGAGCGGGTCGTGCGCAGAAATAGATAGAGCAGGGTGTAGAATCTTATTTGGTAAAATATGATCTTCCGACACCCTGAAAAATCTTTTTGTGCGCGGCCTGCTTTACAGCACTTGCGCACGAAAGGATGGATAGATAAATGTATTTTATTGAATATTTTGATTGTTAGATTTTATAAATGACTGTATTATTATGAAATGATTATTATTGTAAATTAGTAACTAAGATAGCATAAGAAAACTGTATTAAAACTGTATATTGTAACTAAATATTAAAATCCCCCAACTGTCCTATCCAAGGAGCTATCGTGAGAGAGATGTAAGAAAGGCGATTTAAAAAGGACTTCGACTACGTCGGAGGAACTGGGCTCAACACCCTGTGATGACGGGTGCCATTATAAAAAAAAAAAAAAAAACCTAACCTAACCTAACCTAACCTAACCTAACCTTTTTTTTTTTTTTTTTTTTGTTCACTACGGTGGTAAAACTCTCCTTATGAGTCATCTCAACTCCGCCAACCCAGCCATTAGAACGGCTAGGCTTGGGACTGGCGGAGGAGGTATGTGGAGGCTCTCCCCTAAAGGCGTTCGGGGCATACCCACTAAAAACCACCGCGGTGTCCCTACGGGTCCCGTGTGTTGGCGGGGTCACGCGATTCGCGATTTGCATACTTTCTCGCGACCCCGCCCGGGATTGGCCCGCCGTTGGTGTTGGCGGGCCCCGTCTCATTATGATCTCGCAATCATCCATCAAACTTCTTGCATACATCAAACTTCTGGCATCCATCACCTCACAAAGCTACTTGGGAGGCGGCGAGGACACGCGCCGCCTCCCGCCTTTTGGCGGACAGGGAGCAGCCCCAGCGCTCACCGTCCGCAGGCAATAAATTTACGGTGGTCGGAGGTCGTCTCTAGTTCGACGTCCCCGACGCCCGGACCTACGGTTGGGGAGAGGGCGATGTATTTCCCTCTCCCGCTCCGCCGCCTCCTTGCTCAGCATGACTGCTTCGCAGAAAGAGGCGACGGCGTTCCAAGACCTCTCACTCCGGACCATAGACAGAACTACGGCCGGGAGCGAGAGGACAACCGTATTCAGAGCCGCGACCAGATCACGGCGCTGCGATGCCCAAGCTGGGCATTCCGCCAAAGTATGCAACGCCGTGTCTTCGACAGGGTCGCGGCTGCTGCCACAATGGTGGCATCCGGGCGTTTCCTCCCGGCCTATCCTCCACAAATACCGGCCAAAACAACCATGGCCGGTAAGGATTTGAGTCAACCGGAAGGTGAGGACGCCGTGACGTCTCTCCAACCACTCATCAACCACGGGACTTACCGCCACTATCGTGGCGTGCCCGGCGCTGGGGTGCACAAGTCGTGCCTTCCACTCCGCCACTAGGACTTGGCGGAGCTCCGACCGACGCGCCTCGATGTCACGGTGCGCCGGTCTCTCGCCCTGCTCCAGGGCTTGCTGGCGCCATGTATAGAGTGACGCCAGCAGCTCAGCTTCCAGATCCCAGGGCGGTGATCCGGCTAGGAGGCTCGCTGTCTCGAAGGAGACCGTGCGGTAGCCTCGTATCAACCTGACGGCCATGGCGCGCTGCGGTGCGCGAAGCGCCGTGATATTGTGGGCCGTCAGGTCGTGCGCCCATATCGGGGCCCCATAAAGGGCCATGGACCGCACGACTCCTTCGTAGAGCCTCCGGCAGGAGGCGGTTGGCCCCCCGAGATTGGGCAGCAGTCGTGACAAACCTGCTGCCGCCCCGAGAAGTTTGGGGGCCAAGCGTCTGAAGTGTTCACGGAAATCCCATCGGCTATCGAGTACGAGCCCGAGATATTTTAGGCTCTTCCCGATGCCGATGGTGACCCCTCCTACCATAATGTGGGCCCCTGCGGGTGGCCGATTCCGAGGCCCGTGGAAACAAATGGCCTCGGATTTAGACAGGGCCACCTCTAGGCCCAAACGCCGGATCCTTCCAACGACTTGTGCGACCCCAGCGGTCGCCCTTTTAGCCGCCGCCCGGTACGTCTTATCACTCGCAGTGACGAGGGTGTCGTCGGCGTAACAAGTGACACCCACGCCAGGGAGGAGCGTACCGCGCAGCACCCAGTCGTAGCCGATGTTCCACAGAAGGGGGCCGAGAACCGACCCCTGCGGAACACCGCACGACACAACTCGCCGACTAATACCGAGATGACTCGGGTAGATAATTCCTCTATCATTAAGATAATCCCCGACTATGCGGCGGAGGTAGGGAGGCACTCGGTGATAATTGAGTGCCTCACGAATACAACTCCAGGGCAGGGTGTTGAAGGCGTTGGCGATGTCAAGAGACACCGCCAGGACCACCCCACCCCGGGAAACCTCTTCCTCCGCCAGACTCCTCACTGATCTTATTGCGTCTATTGTAGAGCGCCCTCGGCGGAAACCAAACTGCACGTCCGCCAAATCCGGGCCCACCGTGGTAAAGTGGTGGACGAGGCGCTCCGCGATGATATGTTCAAAGATCTTCGCGACCTCGTCCAACAACACTATGGGCCGATAGGCGGACGGGCTGTCCGCCGGGCGCCCTGCCTTTCTGATGAGGACCAGTTTCCCCGACTTCCAGGCTCGTGGAAACTGGCCCCCCTCAAGGCACGCTGTGAGGAGTTGGGCAGCAGTCGTGACAAACCTGCTGCCGCCCCGAGAAGTTTGGGGGCCAAGCGTCTGAAGTGTTCACGGAAATCCCATCGGCTATCGAGTACGAGCCCGAGATATTTTAGGCTCTTCCCGATGCCGATGGTGACCCCTCCTACCATAATGTGGGCCCCTGCGGGTGGCCGATTCCGAGGCCCGTGGAAACAAATGGCCTCGGATTTAGACAGGGCCACCTCTAGGCCCAAACGCCGGATCCTTCCAACGACTTGTGCGACCCCAGCGGTCGCCCTTATAGCCGCCGCCCGGTACGTCTTATCACTCGCAGTGACGAGGGTGTCGTCGGCGTAAACCGGGCGTACTGGCGGCGCGCTGCGACGCAAATCTTGCGCATGCGCGCGATGGTGTCGTTCCACCAGTACACCCGGCGTGGCCCAGATGTTCTACGAACTCTAGGCATCGCCGCGTCACAAACTTGTGTCATTGCCCCCTGAACCAATCGGCCTCCATATTGATATCGTCAGGCCTGGTAGGTGTTGAAACCCAGGCCTGAACTATGGAGGCTTCCAGGAGGGCCTCCCGATTCAGCCTTTTCAAGGCCCAACGCGGACCGCCCTCAATCGGGCCCCTTCGGACTGGGGCGTCGGAGCTGACTGTTTCGGCGGAGACGTCGAATCGAATATAGCGGTGGTCCGACAACGTCACCTCCTCGACGACGCGCCAGTCTCGGATACGGCGTGCTAGTGCGGGGCTCGCAAAAGAAACGTCCACAATTGAACCGCCCCGCTGACGCACGCACGTATGTACCGACCCACGATTGAGGACGAGCAGGCCGTTCTCAACGGCCCACTGCTCCAGCAGCTCGCCTCTAGCGTCTGTGGCCGGAGAACCCCAAGCCGTAGACTTGGCGTTGAGGTCCCCGGCGAAGAGCACGGCGCGAGGACGGCTGCGAGCGACGACGACGTTCAATTCGAGGAGATATTCCTCGAAGTCGGCGAGGGAACGGTTGGGTGAGAAGTAGCCACCCACCACAACCGTATCCTTTACGAGTGCTGCGACGCAGCCCCGCCCTCGGTAGATGTTCTCGAAGGACGGGGTGCGGGCGGCGGCTAACGAAATTAGCGCCACCAAGCCGCTGAGGTCCCCCACCCAATCATCACGGGGGGGGATAAAATACGGCTCGGCGACAAGGGCGACGTTGATTGACCACTGCGCCATGCTCTGGAGAAGAAGATCCTGAGCCCTGGCGCAGTGGTTTAAATTCGTCTGCAGGATGCGCAGATGTGGAGCCATTATTCGTGGTCCATTTCTTCCGGCGCTTTACTGGCCACGGGAGTGGCGCCCTTGTTGGCCGACTGGCCGTCCTTTGCGCCCTGCTTCTTCTTGGGTGCGGCGCAACTCTTTGTGCCGGCCCTATGATCGGCCGGCTTGCCCGCCGCCGCACACAAAACGCAGTGCGGCGGGGCTTCACAACTGCCGGCCAAATGGCCGGGCTGGCCGCACCTAAAACAGCGGCCGCTGCAGTCGACCGCAGAGGTGCACTTTGCGCCAACGTGGCCACCGCTGAGGCAGCGGAAGCACCTCTGCGGTTTCGGCTCCAGGAGCCGCACTTGCGCCGACACCCATCCGATTAAAACGCGACGGCCATCGGCCAACTTCTTGGCCACAGCCACGGGGCAGGTAACTATTGCCGTGCCCATACCGGCACGGCCCGGACGAATTGGGCCGCACCGGATTTGCTCCGGGGGACATTCCCCGGCCTTGGCAACCGCGGCAACGACCTCTTCGACGATAATTGAATCATCCAGGCCCCCGATTCGCACCTCGGCGCACTTTTGGGGCCTGGAGATTTTCACTTCCTCCGCTGGAAGGAGGTCGCGGAGGCTCGAGGCCAAAGCGTCTGCCTGCTGGGCGCTACCGGCCCCAGGCACCTCGATGAGGCGGGCCCCGGTCTGTGTTATCTTACACCGGAGGCCCGCCGTTATTCCCAGCTTGGTGGGGTCGATAGCCCCACGCGCCTTCTTGAGAAGCTCCGCGTAGGTGGTCCCCCGCTCCAGCGCTGCTGGTTGCAGCGTTAGTACCACTGCAGTGGAGCTGGGGGTGCGGCGCTTCTTGGCCGCTTTTTTGGCCGCCTTCTTGGCCTTTTGGTTGGCCTTCCTTTTTGCCTTCGCCGCTTGTTTCTTCTCTCCGACGGTCTGCCAGCCGTCGGAGGTCGTCGGTCGGGAAGCTGGGGGGGCTGAGGTCGCTGGCGCGCTGGTCTGCTGGGCAGCAGGAGCGGGCTGGGCCTTCTTCTGGCCCCTCTTCTTGCCCTTTGGGGCCTGATTTGCCACGGCTTTATTGGGCGCCGGATTCTGCCGTGGCGCAGCCGCTGCAGCCGCGTATGATGTTGACGGCTGCGGCTGTGGCTGCGGGGGCGGTTGCGGTTGTCGGGCCGCTTGCCGGCTCGCCAATGGAGGACTTAATATTCTGCCCTCCAGGGAAGAGAGGCTCTGCCTCATCTGGGCCATCTCTTGTCGGAGGGTAGCTAGCTCCTCCGTGGCCTTGTCCGGCGCATTACCCTCCGTGCGCCTCTTAAAAGCGACACGGAGCTCCTCCTGTTCGCGCCTTAGTGCCGCGATTTCGGTGGCGAGGCGGGCGTTCTCCGCCTGGAGCTTCTTTGTCTCCTCAGACGCTGTGCGACCGAGGAGAACGTCGGCAATTTCAGCTATTGCTGCCACCGATTCTTTAAGGGACTTTTGGGATGTCCCTTTCAGTCCCTTAGATATCTTGGAGACCATCGTGATGGCCTCCAAGGCGTCTTTGAGGCGCGACCGCAGGTCTGTAGCGGTAGCGTCTTCCGGCTCTCCCTCAGAGACAGAAGTCTCTGAGAGGCGCGAGCTTCTTGAAGCGGTCACCTTTTTTGTGGCCGCTTCAATG
The DNA here is from genome assembly GCA_944739405.2 of Euclidia mi. NCBI lineage: Eukaryota > Metazoa > Arthropoda > Insecta > Lepidoptera > Erebidae > Euclidia > Euclidia mi. The sequence goes on from OX123196.2 coordinate 108,037, forward strand.
CGTCTCTCCTCCTCCTCGTTACGCTTGAGGAGCTCTTCGCGCCGCTTAGCGGCTGCGAGCTCCTCGCGAGCCTTGCCCAAACCCACGTAATTTCCGTGGGTGGGCGGTCGTCCACGCGTCTTCGCTTGACGTCGCCTCGCCGAGTCATCGCTCGAGGCCGATTCGGGCCCCGAGCGAGGGCGCTTCCGCAATGCCCGACTGGGGCTTTCCTCACTGGCGCTGCGGACGCTCATGAGGCTTGTGGTTGAGCTGTCTGACTCGGACAGCTCCAACTCTTGCTCCTTCAGCGCTTTTGAGCGCTCATCGTTGGAACCCGCATCACTGGGCGTGCGAGTTTCCGGTTCGTCGACCGACTTCGGTATAGAGGTTTGGTTTGTATTTAATGCATCCATAATTAAACCCACGAGTGCGGGAGAAATAAAACGTCCACCCGGGCAGAGATCCCGCTATACCCGGGTAAGCCTAATACCTCAAGGGCGGCGGCTGGTGCCCTGAGGGGGCCGCACTAGGAACTGACCTCCCTGTCAGCCATGCATCCTCTCGCCGTGCGGCAGCAACTTAGGATTAGGGGATTTTTATAGTGCTTACCTTGCACGCGGTCCGGGCAGTTAAGCCAAGACCCTCGGTCCCGTGGACAGCCGCGAGACGTGACCACAGACACTGCAAACTACGGGATTACGAGATTGGGGTGACGGTGACATCGGGGCAGGGGGGGGGGGAAGAACGAAAGAAGAGAAAAGAGAGAAAAACAAAAATTGTAAAATAAATCAAAAACAAAAGGTAAAATAAATGGTATAAAAGTAAAAATAAAAAGACACAAAATAAAACGTAAGGTAAACAAAACAAAAACAAAACGAAACAAAAATTTAAAAATAAAAAGGCGTCCGAAGACGGAAGAAGAAAGACAACCCCGCTGTCTGCTTGGCGGTAGGGTGAGTACACACCAAGCCCGTCAATGTCCCGTCCCGTGTCCCCTCTGATGACCAGAGGAGTACCGGGAGGGACGTGAAGGCAGTGCCCAACAGGGACACTGCAAAGGAGCGGCGCCGCAAAAGGCGACACCGCCCGCCGACAGTCCCCACGGGTGGAGTCCCGCGGAGACAAGCAGCGCAAGCGCCACTCTTTGGTAACTTTTTAGTGAGGTTTCCTCCCTCTTAGTCCGAAGACCCGCGGGCAGGAGGCCAAAAAGCCCCCTGCTAACGCGTTGACCGGACGGTGGTCGGAGTTCGACCATGCCCGCAACCCACAAAAGGCGCAGGAAGCGAGCCCGCCCGCCCAAGTGTCCCCGCAAGACCCCAAAAAGAGCCGTACGGGAACGGGGTGGAAGCGGGGCCCCGAAGGACCCCCAATTCCGGGTGATTTTTTAGTGAGCTTGTCTTGCTCGCAGCCCGAAGACCCGCGGGCAGGAGGCCAAAAAGCCCTCTGCTAACGCGTTGACCGGACGGTGGCCGGAGTTCGACCATGCCCGCAACCCACAAAAGGCGCAGGAAGCGAGCCCGCCCGCCCAAGTGTCCCCGCAAGACCCCAAAAGGAGCCGTACGGGAACGGGTGGAAGCGGGGCCCCGAAGGACCCCCAATTCCGGGTGATTTTTTAGTGAGCTTGTCTTGCTCGCAGCCCGAAGACCCGCGGGCAGGAGGCCAAAAAGCCCCCTGCTAACGCGTTGACCGAACGGTAACCGAACGGTCCGCCAGGCTCCTCACTCTCTCAATTGCATCTATTGTAGAGCGCCCTCGACGGAAACCATACTGTTCGTCCGCCAGGTCCGGCCCCACTGTTGACATGTGCTGGACGAGGCGCTGAGCAATGACGTGCTCGAACATCTTTGCGACCTCGTCCAGCAATACGATGGGCCGGTAGGCGGACGGACTGTCCGCCGGGCGCCCTTCCTTCTTGATCAGGACCAGTTTCCCCGTTTTCCAAAGACGGGGAAACCGGCCCTCCTCCAAACACTTGTTGAGGAGCCCAATGAGTCGGGGCTCGAGCTCGGCTATCGCCAGGGCCCACGCTCGGCCTGGAATGCCGTCGGGCCCTGGGGCGGTGTTTTTCATGCGTAACACCGCCGCTCGAAGCTCGACCCGGGTCACTTCGGGAACCGCGTCGTCGTTCGCGTCCGCGCTGGTCGCCATGGAAGGCGGAGCCATCGGCGGAGGAGGGTGCTCCGCCCTTGAAGGGAACAGAGCGGCCACCACATCCTCCACAACCTGCGGCCGGAGACTCTGGGTGAGCGGGGGCGCCCAAGGGCGAAGTTTGCCCCTCACCATAAGATACGGACGCCCCCACGGATCTTGGTCCAGAGTCCCCAAAAGCTCGTTGCGGGCCTCTTCTTTGGCCCGTGAAATCTCATCGTTGAGCCTCTTCTTGGCCGCTCTGTACTCTTCATAAAGCTCCGCCTCCCTGGCTTCGGAATCGGGAGAGCGGCGACGCCTTCTCCGGAACCGGGTGTACTGGCGTCGCGCGTGCACGCAAAGATTGCGCAGGCGCTCGATGTTATCGGACCACCAGTACACCCGGCGTCTGGGTGAGTTATTTGTCACCCTCGGCATCGCCGCATCGCAGATGTTGGTCATTGCCCTCCGGAACCACTCGGCCTCCATCTCGATGTCTTCAGACCCGGTCAGTGATTGGGACCAGGTCTCTACGATGGAGGCCTCCAGGAGGGCCTCCCGATTCATCCTCTTGATGGCCCAGCGCGGCCCGCCCCCAATCGGGGCTCTTCGTGCTGACGCGTCGGAGATGACTGTTTCGGCGGAGACGTCGAACCTGATGTAACGATGGTCCGACAACGTCTCCGCCTCCTCGACGACGCGCCAGTCTTGGACACGGCGTGCTAGTGCGGGGCTCGCAAACGTAATGTCCACAATGGACCCGCCCCGCTGACGCACGCACGTGTGCACCGTCCCCCGATTGAGGACGAGCAGGCCGTTCTCGACGGCCCACTGCTCCAGCAGCTCGCCCCACGCGTCCGTGGCCGTGGAACCCCAAGCCGAAGATTTGGCATTGAAGTCCCCGGCGACGAGCACGTCGCGAGGGCGGCTGCGAGCGACGACGACGCTTAGTTCAAGCATAAATGCTTCGAAGTCGGCGAGAGAACGGTTGGGGGAAAAATATACGCCCACCACAACCGTGTTACCAATTTGTGCTGCAGCACACCCCCTCCCTCGGGAGATGTTCTCCATGGAGGGAGTGCCGGCGGCGGCCCTAGTGATGATGGCCACCGAGCCGTCAAGATCCCCCACCCAATCGTCTCTGGGGGGGATGAAATACGGCTCGGCGGCGATGGCGACATTAATTGACCACTGCGCCAGGCTTTGGAGGAGCAGATCCTGGGCTCTGGCGCAGTGGTTTAAATTGCCTTGTAAGAGGCGGAGGGGTGGAGGCATTATTGTGTTTCCATCACAACCCCCACCCCTTCGGCCGTTTCGGCGACGACGTTAGCGGAGCCTTTGCTCCCTGGCTGCCTCTTTGTGGGTGCGGCGCAGGTTTTGGCACCCACTCGGTGCGTGGCCGGCTTGCCCACCGCTGCACACAAAACACAGTGCGGCGGGGCTTCACAGGTGGCGGCCTTATGTCCCGCTTTTCCACACCGGAAACATAGGCCGCTGCAATCCACTGCCGAGGTGCATTTTGCGCCCACGTGGCCGGCCGTGAGGCACCGGAAACACCGAAGCGGCTTTGACTCTAACAGGGTTACCTGCGCCGACACCCAGCCGACCAACAAACGCCTGCCTTCAGACAGCTTTTTTGCTGTGGTGATTGGCGCGCTGACAACGATGGTGCCCATGCCTGCACGGCCAGGGCGTATTGCACCGCATCTCAGCGATGACGCGGCACAGCCAGTCGTCTTGGCAATGGCGGCCGATACTTCCTCCGAAGTTATACTGTCGTCCAGGCCCGAAATCCGAAGCTCGGCGTTCTTTTGGGGCCTGGACACTTTGACGTCGTCCGTCGGGAGGACCTCAGCGAGCTTCTTGGCCAGAGCGTCGGCCTGCTCGCCGCTAGCAGCCCCCGGCACCTCAATGAGGCGGGCGCCGGTCTGGGTGGTCTTAAGACGTAGCCCTGCCGTTATGCCCAACTGGGCGGGATCCACAGCGTTGCGGGCCGCCTTGAGGATCTCTGCATAGGTCGTCCCCCGCTCAATAGCTGCAGGCTGCAGCGTGAGTACTACCGCTGTGGAGCGGGGGGTGCGGAGCTTCTTCGCCGCCTTCTTGGCCGCCTTCTTGTTCTTCCTTGTCGCCTTCGCCGCTTTTTCTTTGGCCCCGGCGATTTCCCAGCCATCCGTTTTTGGGGTGGAAGCTGCGAGGGCTTTTTGCGGAACTTCAGTTGTGGGCTGGGCCTTTTTCTGGCCCCTCTTCTTGCCCTTTGGGGCCTGTGGTTCTCCGGCTTTCTTGTTCGCCGGAGTTGTCTGCGGTGCAGCCGCCACAGCCGCGTACGATGTTGACGGCTGCGGTGACGTCTGCGCGGGCGGCTGCGGTTGTGGGGCCGCATGTCGAGTCACGGTTGGGGGCCTCATAATTTGGCCCTCTAAGAAAGAGAGGCTTTGCCTCATCTGGGCGATGTCCTCTCGGAGGGCGGCCAATTCGCTGGTGGCCTTCTCCGGCGCGTCGGTGCGCTGCTGTGCGAATGCAGCACGTAACTCAGCCTGTTCCCGCCTGAGTGCCGCGAGCTCAGTTGCCAGGCGAGCGTTCTCCGCCTGGAGCTTTTTCGTCTCTTCTGACGCTGTGCGGCTGATGAGAACGTCTGCGATTTCCGCAATAGCGGCCACTGAGTCCTTAAGGGACTTCTGTGAAGTCCCTTTTAGGCCTTTTGACTTCTTGGAGACCACCGTGATGGCCTCCAAGGCATTCTTTAGGCGCGACCGTAGGTCATGGGCGGTAGCCTCCTCCGGCTCTCCCTCGGTGGCAGAGGTTTCACTAAGGCGCGCGCTTCTGTCCGCGGCCACTTTCTTTGTGGCCGCTTCAATGCGCCTCTCCTCCTCCGCTTCGCGTTCCCGGAGTTTTGCGCGCCGCTTAGCGGCTGCCAGCTCCGCACGAGCCTTGCCCAGACCCACAAAGTGCCCGTGGGTGGGCGGTCGTCCGCGTGTTTTGCGCGCGCTCACAGCGTGCTTCGCCGTTAGTATTTGTTTCGGCGTTGGGGTGCCTTCATCCCCCGAGGCCGAGTCTGGCCCCGAGCGTGGGCGCTTTCGTAATGCCCGAGAGGGGCTTTCAGCGCTACGTGCGCTGACCATGCTGACTGTGCTGTCTGAATCGGACAGCTCCAGTTCCTCTCTCAGCGCTTTAACGCGCTCATCTTCAATGGAACCCGCATTACTGGGCGTGCGAGTTTCCGGCTTGTCGACCGACTTCGGTATAGTGTTTTGGTTTAGATTTGAACTTTCCATATTTAAACCCACGAGAGCGGGAGAAATAAATGGTCGACCCGGGCAGAGATCCCGCAATACCCGGGCAAGCCTAATACCTCAGGGCGGCGGCTGGTGCCCTGAGGGGGCCGCACTAGAGACTGACCTCCCTGTCAGCCACGCATCTCCTCGCCGTGCGGCAGCAACTTAAGATTAGGGGATTTTTATAGTGCTTACCTTGCACGCGGTCCGGGCGGTTAAGCCAAGACCCTCGGTCCCGTAAGCAGCCGCGAGACATGACCACGACGCTACACACTACGGGATTACGATCTGATCTGGGACGGTGACAACGAAGGTGGAAGAGGGGTAAAGGAAAAATAAATAAAAGGGGGGAAAGGTAAAAAGGGGGGAAGTGGGAAAGAAGATAAAACAAAAAATTAAAGTGTAAAAATAAAAGGTAAAGGGGGGAGAAAACAAAAAATAAAAACGTCCGAAGACGGAAGGAAGAAAAACCCCCGCTGTCTGCCCGGCGGCAGTGCGAGTGCACACCGAGCCCGTCCGACACCCCATCCCATGTCCACTCTGCCCAGGCAGAGAAGTACTGGGAGAGGCGGTGGCACCCAAAGTGGGCGCAGGAAGCAGGGCCAGGAAGACAGGCCCGCACTCCCAGCGGCGCTCCGAGAAGCACCACTCTATGGTTACTTTTTAGTGAGGTTTTCTCCCTCTTAGTCCGAAGACCCGCGGGCAGGAGGCCAAAAAGCCCCCTGCTAACGCGTTGACCGGACGGTGGCCGGAGTTCGACCATGCCCGCAACCCACAAAAGGCGCAGGAAGCGAGCCCGCCCGCCCAAGTGTCCCCGAAAGAGACCCCAAAAGGAGCCGTACGGGAACAGGGTGGAAGCGGGGCCCCGAAGGACCCCCAATCCCGGGTAATTTTTTAGTGAGCTTGTCTTGCTCGCAGCCCGAAGACCCGCGGGCATGAGGCCAAAAAGCCCCCTGCTAACGCGTTTTGACCGAACGGTGGTCGGAGTTCGACCATGCCCGCAACCCACAAAAGGCGCAGGAAGCGAGCCCGCCCGCCCAAGTGTCCCCGCAAGACCCCAAAAGGAGCCGTACGGGAACGGGTGGAAGCGGGGCCCCGAAGGACCCCCAATTCCGGGTAATTTTTTAGAGAGCTTGTCTTGCTCGCAGCCCGAAGACCCGCGGTCCCGAAAGAGTCGGGATTACGCGATGGTGACCGGACGGTAGTCGGAGTTCGACCCACCGCCCGCCCACTGTCAGAATTAGCCGCGAGCAGCAGCTTGCTACTCGCGTTGCCCGGGGTGCACCACGCGGAGGTTTCTGACACGCACCCCAACTTTTTTTTTTTTTTTTTTTTTTTTTTTTTTTTTTTTTTTTTTTTTTTTTTGTGACTCATGGAGGAAACTACAGTTTACGAGCTAACCCCCCTAGACTGAGACCGAAGTGTCAGCCTAGGGGGAGTGTGGGACTCCCCGATGAGAAGCTTCGGGACTACCCACTAAAACCCCCATGGTGTTCCGCTAACCGATCCCATTAACAGCGAGGCCACAGGTACTGCGTTGCATAACATCTGTGACCCCGCCTGAGTTGGCCCGCCTCAGACACGGCGGGCCCCGTCTACCTTCTCGCATGCATCCATCCACGGAAAACATACATCACGCACACATTCAAACTTTTAGAAGCTTTCCTCCTCAAATTGACTTAAATGTCGTAAGACATTACCTCATTCATCTGTCATACTTACAAGCAACGTAAGACAACAAAGCTACTGCTACGAGAGGCGTGCGCGGAACACAACGCCGTCTCTCGGACCCAGCGGACGGCGGGCGGCCCCACGGTGCCGCCGCCCGCTGGCAACTTATGGTGGCCGGAGGTCATTATACGCCCTCCGGCGACGCCCGGCTCTACGGATGGGGGGAGGTCGCGCGAGCTCCCTCTCCCGCTCCGCCGCCTCCTTGCTTGACATTACTGTCTCACAGAAGGAGGCGACGGCGTTCCAACAAGTCTCGCTCCGGACCATGGCGTGGACCACAGCCCGAAGCGAGAGGTCTGCGTTACCGACCGCCGCAACTAGATCGCGACGCTGCGTAGCCCACGCGGGGCAATCCGCTAGTGTGTGCAGCGCCGTGTCCTCTACTGGGTTGCGGCGGTCTCCACAATGATGACAGCCGGGCGTCTCCTCCCGGCCTATGCGGTGCAGGAACCGGCCGAAACACCCATGGCCGGTAAGCACCTGCGTAAGCCGGAAGGTGAGGGCGCCATGTCGCCTCTCTAGCCACTCCTTTAAATTGGGTCTTACGGCGTCGATAATCGCCTGCCCTGCGCTGGGGTGCACCAAACTTTGAGTCCACTCCGCCACCAAGACCTGGCGGAGTTCGGTCTTCCGCGCCTCTATCTCACGAGGCGCGGGTACCTCGCCCCGTGACCGAGCTTCCTGGCGCCATACGTATAACGACGCCAATAGCCCGGCCTGCAGGTCCCAGGGCGGGCATCCGGCGAGGAGGCTCGCCGCTCCGAAGGAGACCGTGCGGTATCCTCTTATTAACCTGACGGCCAAGGCGCGCTGCGGTGCGCGAAGCGCCTTGACGTTGCGGGCCGTCAGGTGATCGGCCCATACGGGACATCCGTACAGGGCCATCGACCGCACGACTCCTTCGTAGAGCCTCCGGCCGGAGGCACTTGGCCCCCCCAAGTTGGGCAGCAGCCTAGAAAGCGCTGCCGCTGCCCCTAGGAGTTTGGGAGCCAAGCGTTTGAAATGCTCGTAAAAGTCCCATCGGCTATCGAGAACGAGCCCCAGGTATTTGAGGCTCGTCCCGACGCCGATGCGGACCCCTCCCACCATTATGTGGGCCCCCGCAGGTGGCCTGTTCCGAGGCCTGTGAAAAGAAATGGCCTCGGATTTGGAAAGGGCCACCTCGAGGCCCAATCGCCGGATGCGACTCACAACATGTGCGACCCCAGCGGTCGCCAGTATGGCCGCCGCCCGGTGCGACTTACCCCTAGCCGTGACTAGAGTGTCGTCGGCATAGCAAACGATGCCGACGTCACGGAGGAGCGCACCCCGCAGCACCCAGTCGTATCCGATGTTCCACAGGAGGGGGCCGAGAACCGACCCCTGTGGAACACCGCACGACATCTCTCGCCGACTCCAACCGTCGTGACCCGGATACACAACAAATCTCTGACTTAAATATGCCCCGACTATTTGGCGGAGGTACAGCGGCACTCGATGGAAAATGAGTGCCGCCTTGATGACACTCCAGGGCAAGGTGTTGAACGCGTTGGCGATGTCTAACGACACCGCCAGAACCACCTCGCCCCGGGAAACTGCGTCCTCCGCCAGGCTCCTCACTCTCTGAATAGCATCTATTGTAGAGCGCCCTCGACGGAAACCATACTGTTCGTCCGCCAGGTCCGGCCCCACTGTTGACATGTGCTGGACGAGGCGCTGAGCAATGACGTGCTCGAACATCTTTGCGACCTCGTCCAGCAATACGATCGGCCGGTAGGCGGACGGACTGTCCGCCGGGCGCCCTTCCTTCTTGATCAGGACCAGTTTCCCCGTTTTCCAAAGTCGGGGAAACCGGCCCTCCTCCAAACACTTGTTGAGGAGCCCAATGAGTCGGGGCTCGAGCTCGGCTATCGCCAGGGCCCACGCTCGGCCTGGAATGCCGTCGGGCCCTGGGGCGGTGTTTTTCATGCGTAACACCGCCGCTCGAAGCTCGACCCGGGTCACTTCGGGAACCGCGTCGTCGTCCGCGTCCGCGCTGGTCGCCATGTAAGGCGGAGCCATCGGCGGAGGAGGGTGCTCCGCCCTTGAAGGGAACAGAGCGGCCACCACATCCTCCACAACCTGCGGCCGGAGACTCTGGGTGAGCGGGGGCGCCCAAGGGCGAAGTTTGCCCCTCACCATAAGGTACGGACGCCCCCACGGATCTTGGTCCAGAGTCCCCAAAAGCTCACTGCGGGCCTCTTCTTTGGCCCGCGCTATCTCGACGTTGAGCCTCTTCTTGGCCGCTCTGTACTCTTCATAAAGCTCCGCCTCCCTGTCTTCGGAATCGGGAGAGCGGCGACGCCTCCTCCGGAACCGGGTGTACTGGCGACGCGCGTGCACGCAAAAGTTGCGCAAGCGCTCAATGTTGTCGCTCCACCAGTACACCCGGCGTCTGGGTGAGTTGTTAGTTACCCTTGGCATCGCCGCATCGCAGATGTTGGTCATTGCCCTCCGGAACCACTCGGCCTCCATCTCGATGTCTTCAGACCCGGTCAGTGATTGGGACCAGGTCTCTACGATGGAGGCCTCCAGGAGGGCCTCCCGATTCATCCTCTTGATGGCCCAGCGCGGACCGCCCCCAATCGGGGCTCTTCGTGCTGACGCGTCGGAGATGACTGTTTCGGCGGAGACGTCGAACCTGATGTAACGATGGTCCGACAACGTCTCCGCCTCCTCGACGACGCGCCAGTCTTGGACACGGCGTGCTAGTGCGGGGCTCGCAAACGTGATGTCCACAATGGACCCGCCCCGCTGACGCACACACGTGTGCACCGTCCCCCGATTGAGGACGAGCAGGCCGTTCTCGACGGCCCACTGCTCCAGCAGCTCGCCCCTCGCGTCCGTGGCCGTGGAACCCCAAGCCGAAGATTTGGCATTGAAGTCCCCGGCGACGAGCACGTCGCGAGGGCGGCTGCGAGCGACGACGACGCTAAGTTCAAGCATAAATGCTTCGAAGTCGGCGAGAGAACGGTTGGGGGAAAAATATACGCCCACCACAACCGTGTTGCCAATTTGTGCTGCGGCACACCCCCTCCCTCGGGAGATGTTCTCCATGGAGGGGGTGCCGGCGGCGGCCCTAGTGATGATGGCCACCGAGCCGTCAAGATCCCCCACCCAATCGTCTCTGGGGGGGATGAAATACGGCTCGGCGGCGATGGCGACATTAATTGACCACTGCGCCAGGCTTTGGAGGAGCAGATCCTGGGCTCTGGCGCAGTGGTTTAAATTGCCTTGTAAGAGGCGGAGGGGTGGAGGCATTATTGTGTTTCCATCACAACCCCCACCCCTTCAGCCGTTTCGGCGACGATAGTGACAGAGCCTTTGCTCCCTGGCTGCCTCTTTTTGGGTGCGGCGCAGGTTTTGGCACCCACTCGGTGTGTGGCCGGCTTACCCGCCGCCGCACATAAAACACAGTGCGGCGGGGCTTCGCAGTTGGCGGCCTTATGTCCCGGCTTTCCACACCGGAAACATAGGCCGCTGCAGTCCACGGCCGAGGTGCATCTCACGCCTACGTGACCGGCCGTGAGGCACCGGAAGCATCGAAGCGGCCTGATCTCCAAAAGACGCACCTGCGCCGACACCCAGCCGACTAATAAACGCCGCCCGTCAGCCAGCTTTTTCGCCGTGGCAATGGGCGCACTGACAATAATTGTGCCCATTCCGGCGCGGCCTGGGCGTATCGCTCCACATCTTATAGACGATGTTGTGCAGCCAGTCGCCTTTGCAATGGCGGCTGATACTTCCTCCGGAGTAATGCTGTCGTCCAGGCCCGAAATCCGAAGCTCAGCGTTCTTCTGAGGCCTGGACACCTTGACGTCTTCTGTAGGAAGGACCTCGGTGAGCTTCTTCGCCAGGGCGTCGGCCTGCTCACCGCTAGTAGCCCCCGGCACCTCAATGAGGCGGGCGCCGGTCTGGGTGGTCTTCAGTCGTAGCCCTGCCGTTATGCCCAGCTGGGCGGGATCCACGGCCGCACGTGCTGTTTTTAATATATCAGCATAAGTTGTACCACGCTCGATCGCAGATGGCTGCAGGGTAATAACTACCGCTGTTGAGCGAGGAGTACGGAGCTTTTTCGCTGCCCTCTTTGCTTGTTTGGCGGCTTTTCTATTGGCCTTTGCTGCTTTCGCCTTTTGGCCGACCGTCTGCCACTCGCTGGTGTTTGCAGTGGGCGCGGACTCGCCTTGGGTGCCAACGGATGTTGGAGCCGGCATCTGAGCGTTTTCAGGCTTCTTCGTCTTCTTCTTATTTTTTTCTGCAGAAGCGGTCTGATTGGCAGCTGCCGTCTTTACTGCCTTTTTAGAGGCTGGCGTCGGTGTTGGGGCCGCTAGTTTCGCCGCGTATGTAGATGGCGTCTGAAGTGGCGGCGACGATTGTGTGTTGGCTGCGCGCCTGTCTGCAGCTAAGGGAGCGCGCCAGATCTTGAGGCGGTCCTCCATTAAGGATATATTCTTGCGCACGTCAGCAAACTCTTGCCTCATTGTGGCCGCCAGATCCATGACCGCGCTTTTATCGGCGTCTTGCATCGGTCTCTTTTCGAACGCAGTGCGCAGTTCATTTTGTTGCCGACGCAGCTCGGCTATCTCAGCCGAAAGCCGAGCATTTTCGGCTTGTAATTTCTTCGTCTCCTCCGTTGCCGAGCGTTCCATAAGAACATCAAAGATCTCTTGTATGGAGGAGACGGCATCTTTAAGGGACTTCTGGCTCGTTCCCTTAAGTCCCTTAGACTTTTTTGAGACCAATCTGATGGCCTGCAGAGACAAGTCCATTCGACTTTTTAGCTGCCCGGCAGTTAAATCCTCGGGCTCTGCTTCCGTCGCCGATGTTTCAGAGCGGGAAACACGTTCAGCGGCGACTTTCTTGGCTATGGCCTCGATGCGCTTATCTTCTAATGAAGCTCGTTCTTCTCGCTCCGCTTTGCGCATGGCAGCGGCCAACTGTGCCTGCGCTTTAGCCAAGCCAATGTATTTGCCATGGCTGAATGACCGACCTCTACGTGCTATGCCTCCACGCTTTGCCGTCGTTATCTTCGGCTTAGGCACGATTTCGTCGCTTGAGGCTGATGACGACCTCGAGCGGCAGTCCGCATGTGGATGCGGACGCTTCAAAAATGTCCTTTTGGGATCTTCAACGCTGAAGACACTCATTCGGTCAGAACCGGTGTCTGAGCGGTTATCTGCGACGTGCGACTGCACGCAATCTTTTCCTGACCGCGCAGAACTGGACGTGCGCGATCGTAACTCCCTTTCGTTCGTCTTAACTTTTAAAGAATTATTAGGAGAAGCCATAATTGTTCCCACGAGTATGGGTGAAAAGGTGGTCGACCCGGGCAGAGAACCCGATACCCGGGCAAGCCTACTACACTCAGGGCGTCGGCCGGTGCCCTGAGGGGGCCGCACTAACGACTGACCTTCCCGTCAGCCACGCATCTTCTCGCCGTGCGGCAGCAACTTAAGATTGGGGGATTTTTTATAGTGCTTACCTTGCACGCGGTCCGGGCGGTTAAGCCAAGACCCTCGGTCCCGTAAGCAGCCGTGAGACATGACCACGTCGCTACTCACTACGGGATTACGATCTGATCTGGGACGGTGACAACGAAGGTGGAAGAGGGGTAAAGGAAAAAATAAAAGGGGAAAGGTAAAAAAGAGGGAAGGGGGAGAAAGAAGATAAAAAATAAAAAGTGTAAAAATAAAAGGTAAAGGGGGGAGAAAACAAAAAATAAATACGTCCGAAGACGGAAGGAAGAAGAAACCCCCCGCTGTCTGCCCGGCGGCAGTGCGAGTGCACACCGAGCCCGTCCGACACCCCATCCCAAGTCCACTCTGCCCAGGCAGAGAAGTACTGGGAGAGGCGGTGGCACCCAAAGTGGGCGCAGGAAGCAGGGCCAGGAAGACAGGCCTGCACTCCCAGCGGCGCTCCGAGAAGCGCCACTCTATGGTAACTTTTTAGTGAGGTTTTCTCCCTCTTAGTCCGAAGACCCGCGGGCAGGAGGCCAAAAAGCCCCCTGCTAACGCGTTGACCGGACGGTGGCCGGAGTTCGACCATGCTCGCAACCCACAAAAGGCGCAGGAAGCGAGCCCGCCCGCCCAAGTGTCCCCGCAAGACCCCAAAAGGGGCCGTACGGGAACGGGGTGGAAGCGGGGCCCCGAAGGACCCCCAATTCCGGGTGATTTTTTAGTGAGCTTGTCTTGCTCGCAGCCCGAAGACCCGCGGTCCCGAAAGAGTCGGGATTACGCGATGGTGACCGGACGGTAGTCGGAGTTCGAACCACCGCCCGCCCACTGTCAGAATTAGCCGCGAGTAGCAACTTGCTACTCACGTTGCCCGGGGTGCACCACGCGGAGGTTTCTGACACGCACCCCACGCACCCCAACCTAACCTAACCTAACCTAACCTAACCTAACCTAACCTAACCTAACCTAACCTAACCTAACCTAACCTAACCTAACCACACACGGCTGTCGCCCGCGCCCCTGACAGCCACGAAAAATAACTGCTCCGCGCGAAAAAATTCATAAAAGTGGCAAAAGTGAAGTTATAGTGACGTACAATACACGAAAAGTTGTGGAATCGCGACGCGCATGTGTTTACAAAAGTGCCTAGACGGATTTCAGTGGAGGAAAAAACTTATAGTGAAAAAACTGAAAATTTGGTTTTATAACCTAAAAACTTGTGCAAATTTTAGCAGTTTTTCTTGAATAACTCCGCGGATCGATCGACGACCCCCAAATTTTTTGGTGCCTCCGTGGAGGGGCAAGGTGCCCGCAACTTTCTGCAGCATCAGAAACCCCGAACACCAGCGGGTTTTCCCAGGAAAATTGAAAATAGCCTTCGCCACGTGCGTGAAAGAACATCAAGGAGCTGTCGGAGCGGCACCAAATTTGAGCAAGTCATAGACCCTACTAATATAAGATCTAAGGCGTTTAGTACGGAATTTTCCGGCCACAGGAAAATTCTGTACGGCTAATAGAAGTTCCGAACTTTGGAGGCCTGCAGCCGGGTAGCGAGAGGGAGTTTGGAAGTTTTGAAACTGCTGTTTGCTGCGCGCTGCTTGTTTCTATAAGGACACTCATTTTCAGAATTTTCCATTTGTGACTTTTTACAGGAAAATTGAAAAACCAAATTTTTCGGTTTTTTGTTAAAATTTTGTGTAAAAATTTTGAAAATAATTTTGCTGTGTATATGTGCTGACAGGGCGTGATTTATGCTATTTTTTGATATTTTTGCCGAATTTTTGCGACCAAGGGTCACGAAGTTATAGAATTTTATCTCTTTTTTGTTAATAAATAGGAAAATAATCAATAAATTCAAAATTTTTTGCTTTCATTAGCTTCAGAAGGCGTATTTGGCCTGGAGGAAGCCCAAATCCGAGTCAAATACGACCTCATTTAAAAAAGTTGACATTTTTCGGCCATTTTGTTTTTAAAGGTTAAAAGTTTGTTATTTAAATAACTCGCGAACCATTGGTCGTAGAAATTCGGGACTTTTTGTGTCGTGTGTAGATTTAAGATAGGCATAAGTTAGGATAGGTTTCAGGCGATTTTCAGGCCTGAAAATTTCAGGCTCCAGTACCATTCGGAAGGATAGTCCGGGAGATACAGCGTTTTAACCTCCGGTTAACCTTTTAACCTAGGTTTGGCCGGAAACTTTGAAGCGCTGTATCTCAGGGACCCTTTGGGTTACTAGGGCCGTGTTTGGTGTCGTTTGGAAGGGCTTGAGGAGCCCTTTAAACTGGTGTCATCAAATCGACTCTACATAGAGTCCCCAGGGTTTTTCAGTGCAGGGCCGGAGTTTTTCGCCCCTGAAAGCCCAACTTTCGCCTGGACGTCGAAAAAGAAGGAGACTGACTGTCCTTTTGACTAATAGAGTCGGTGACTCTATCACCAACAAACATTTTTATTGTTTTATTTTAAAATTCTAAATCGACTATTGGACATAGCCATTAGGCTAAGTAGACGACAGAGACTAGTCAGTAGACTAAATAAACGGCCCCTATTGGGCAAAATATTATTATTAAGGTTTTTCTTGACTGTTTTTCGTGTGTGACCCTGTCTAGAAGATAGGAGAACGGTCTTATTGGGCAAAAATTTTTGACAATTTAGACAACAGGGCGACAATTTACTTTTACAAGTTTGTCCCTGTTATCCTACCGCTGCGCGATGATGCCAGGAATTAAGACCCCGTCGGTAAGGACGGAGAAAGTAGATAGGGAAAAAGAGAGAGGGGTAACGAGGTCACCGGAGATGGCCAAAGACAAGCCATCAGTCCGAAAGAGTGTGGACCTAATAGAGAGCTCTCACACCAGAGCTGGCTCTGCCTCTCCCACCACCAGTATGACAAAGCAGGCCGGTCCTGCTGTAAAAATGACCAAGGCACCTTCCTCCACAGCCCAGAGATCGCAGACCGCGAAGGCAACAACACAGGGCAAAGCGGCTGCAGAGTTGATAAATATATCCCCACCAAGAAAGCAGTATGCCAGTCGATCGACGGAGGCGACAGCCTGCCTAATCAGGGCAAGGGGGTACCTCGAGCAGTCGAAAAATACAAAGACCGAAATAAAGGAGGAGGTGAAGAAAGCCCTTGACAGATTGGGGGAGCTGGTGAGGGAGGCAGAGGCGGAGATACGTGCTATTAAAAAAGAGAGGCCCCAAAAGGGGGACGTGAGAAGTGGGAAGGAAGAGCAGAAAGAGCCTTGCCCGGAGAAGACCAGCCCGATAAAAAAGAACCCGGACATAGTAGAAATCATGTCAAGACTCGAGCAGCACACCCAGATGCTGCTCGAAAGCGACAAAAAACTGGAGGACATAAAAGAGGCTATCCGCGAGCGAAACACAGAGTTGCAGGGAATGGAGAAGCCCTCATATGCGCAAGTAGCAGGACAGAGAAGTGCAGCGGCGGCGGTAAAACGCGACACGCTGCACTCAATAATCGTCTCATCCACCGACGAGACGGAGACCGGTGAAGACGTGTTGGAGAAGGTCCGTAAAGCGGTGGATGCAAAGGAGGGTTGGATTAGAGTGGAGAGGGTCCGGAAGGCTAAGGACAGAAAGATCGTCATGGGGGTGGGCACAACGGAGGAAAGGGAGAAACTCCGGGCCAGATTGGCAGAACGGGCCTGTGGCCTCACCGTCGAGGAAGTTCGGAACAAGGACCCGATGCTGGTTCTAAAGGATGTCCTGAAGATTAACTCAGATGAGGATATTATAAAGGCCCTGAAGAACCAGAATCGGGACGTGTACCATGGACTCGGCGGTGCGGAGGCGGGCACGGTGGTCAAGTTTAGAAGGAGAGCCCGAAATGCCCTCACGGAGCACGTTGTGATCAGCGTGGCACCGGCCGTGTGGCAACGCGTCATGGCAAAAGGTTTTGTCCATATAGACCTACAAAGGATCCGGGCCGAAGACCAGAGCCCCTTAGTGCAATGTACGCGTTGCCTAGGATACGGCCACAGCAGAAGATTCTGCAAGGAGACGGTGTACAGCTGTTGTCACTGCGGAGGCCCTCATCTGAAGGCAGAGTGCGCGGACTTCTTGGCTGGGGAACCGCCTTCTTGCAGAAACTGCAAGAAAGCCGGGCTGGCGACCGCTGATCACAATGCGTTCAGTGACTCTTGCCAAACAAGAAGAAAGTGGGACCGGTTAGCACGAGCGGCGGTGGCTTACCACTGCTGAGGGCACCCACGTCTCCCCCCGGGCTCCAATGGAATATATTTTTGCACAGGCGAATCTTCAGAGAAAGAGACTGGCTACCGACGAGATGCTCCTGGAAGCAGAGAAACGGCACGTGACCGCGGCACTGTTACAAGAACCTTATGTCGGCGGAAGTAGACGGATGAAGATGTACAGCGGAGTTAGGATCTTCCAGAGTGCCAAATTAGGGGAGGGTACTGTCAAAGCGGCAATAGCCGTTTTCAATAATGACGTGAGGGTAAGACAGTACCCAGAACTCACCACAGATAACATCGTTGTGGTGGGGATCCAAACTGGCGCCTGGGAAATCACGCTGGCATCCGTCTACTTCGAGCCGGACAAGCCGTTAGCGCCATACCTGGAGCATCTCAAAGCCGTTAAAACCACAGTCGGAGCTAAGCCCTTTATAGTTGGAGGAGACGCCAACGCCAAGAGCCCTTGGTGGGGCAGTGACGTGATTGACTCCAGAGGAGAAGAGGTTGTCGGGGCCCTCGGGGAACTCGACCTGTACGTCCTCAACACAGGAGATACGCCTACCTTTGACACAATAAGAGGGGACCAAAGACTGACCAGCTATATAGATGTGACAGCGTGCACTGCAAACATCCTCAACAGGGTAACAAGTTGGAGCGTGGAGGAGGACCTGGTTAGCTCCGACCACAACGGCATCGTTTTTAAGATCTCACTCGAGAAATCCAAGGGCGTTGAGGTAAAGCGGACCACCAGAATATACAACACCAAAAAGGCCAATTGGCCGCAGTTTCATAGTAAACTCGACCAATTGGCCAATGACAACCAGTTAACAGAGGCAAACCTTAACCAACTTCAGGGGAAAGCCAGTATTGACAACGCGGTGGACGCATATACCAGGGTTATCGGGGAAGCCTGTCGGGCATCGATGCCCATAAAGAAGACAACGGGGAAACTAACGCTGCCGTGGTGGTCGGCGAAGCTCACTGAGCTGAAGAGGGAGGTCTCCAGGCGAAGACGGAGGATAAGGAACGCTGCGCCGGTCCGAAGGTCAAAGGTAGTGCGGGAGTACTTAGAGAAAAAAGAGGAATATCAGAGAGAGGCCTCGGGGGCTCAGACAAGAAGTTGGAAGGAGTTCTGTACAAAACAGGATAGGGAAGGTGTCTGGGAGGGTATCTATCGGGTTATAGGTAGGACTAGGGAGAGGCTGGAGGACTCACCGCTGTTCAGGAATGGTCAAGTCCTGGACGAGGGGGATTCCGCCAAATATTTGGCGGAGACCTTCTTCCAGGAAGACGACCCTAACTCCGATAATGATTACCACCGACGCATCAGAGCGGAGGCACAAATGGTGGGACAAGGTGGGTCTTGTGACCCGCCATTTACATTGACAGAACTGAAAGCAGCGAGTGAGTCCTTCAACCCCAAAAAGGCCCCGGGAGTGGATGGCCTCACAGCCGATGTATGCAGCCGGGCCATAGCCAGCTCGCCGCGGACTTTCCTGGCTCTCGCAAACAAATGCCTACAGCACGGGTATTTCCCGAAGAGCTGGAAGGAGGCAGTGGTGGTGGTTTTGCGAAAGCCAGGAAAGCCCGATTACTCGACCCCGAAGGCGTACCGCCCCATAGGCCTCTTGCCCGTCATGGGCAAAATATATGAGAAGATGCTGATGGCCCGCCTCAGGTTTTATTTGTTACCCGGGATTAGTACTCGCCAGTACGGATTCATGCCACAAAGGAGCACCGAAGACTCCCTCTATACCTTAATGAAACACATTAGATCTAAACTCAAAGAGAAGAAAATTATCACATTAATTTCTCTAGATATAGAGGGAGCCTTCGACAATGCCTGGTGGCCGGCAATCAGGGTCCGACTGGCTGAGGAAAAGTGTCCTGAGAACCTGAGAGGGGTCATCAGCAGCTACCTCAGCGAGCGAAGAGTCAGGGTAAGGTACGCCGGAGAGGAGTACTGTAAAGAAACTGCGAAAGGCTGTGTACAAGGTTCAATCGGGGGCCCCACTCTCTGGAACCTTCTTTTAGACCCGCTCCTCAAGAGCTTGGAACCCAGAGAGATATACTCCCAGGCATTCGCGGATGACATAGTGTTGGTCGTCGATGGTGATACCGCGTTGGAAATAGAGACTCACGCGAATGGCGCCCTCGAATATGTTCGGGAGTGGGGTGTTCGTAATAAGTTAAATTTTGCACCACAAAAAACAAGTGCCATGGTGCTAACCAGAAGGTTAAAATACGACACCCCACGACTGAGCATGGGCGGGGTCGACATCAAGATGGCGAGGGATATGAAGCTGCTCGGTGTCACCATCGACGACAAACTTACCTTCGGCAAACACATAACGAATGTCAGCAGGAAGGCCATTGCGGTCCACAAACAGTTGACCAGGGCAGCAAAAGTTAGCTGGGGTCTAAACCCTGAAGTCGTGAAGACAATTTACACCGCGGTCATTGAACCGATCGTGATGTACGCGGCCAGCGTGTGGGCGCCGGCAGCCCAGAAACTGGGGACGTCAAGACAGCTGGGCACAGTACAACGGGGTGTGGCACAGCAAATGTGCAAGGCGTACCGCACCGTCTCCCTGAATGCCTCCCTCTTGTTGGCTGGGGTGCTCCCACTCGATCTTCGCATACGCGAGGCGGCTTCGTTGTACGAAGCCAGGAGGGGGGCACCACAGCCGATACTGAGGGGCAGGGAGGTGGAGCGGATGGCCTCTGCACTCGAGTCTCCCCATCCCGCCGAGCGTATCGACCTGGAGTTTGGAATCCTGGGGGATCAAGAGCAGGCTAGCGCCAACCCAACCCCGGACGTATCTATTTACACGGACGGGAGCAAGATTGGTGGGCGCGTCGGGGCCGCGTTGTCCATATGGACAAACGGCACCGAGACACGCGTCCGCAAGTTGGCGTTACCTGCTTATTGCACGGTCTATCAGGCCGAACTTCTGGCGATATGCAAAGCGACTGGGGAGATTGTTAAGAGCGCGTCGTCGTCGTTCGGGGTCTTCAGCGACTCAATGGCGGCCTTGCAGTCGGTGAAAAACCACAGTTGCCTTCACCCCCTGGCGGTGGAAGCCAGAGATAAATTAACAACAGCATCTCGCCAGAACAAGCTAGTCAGCCTGTTCTGGGTAAAGGCTCACGCAGGGATCGAAGGCAACGAGAGGGTGGATCAGCTGGCTAAAGAGGCGGCCGAGAGTAGCAGGAGGGCTCCGGACTACGATCTGTGCCCGATTTCATTCGTCAAGCGTCACATTCGTTCGGGGACGCTTGACGAATGGAATCGGAGATACACCACCGGTGCTACAGCTGCCACGACGAAGTTGTTCTTCCCGGATGCGGTGGCCGCGTACACCACGATCAGGAAACTCAGCCTGGACGGGGTCATCACTCAGGCTTTGACTGGGCACGGTGGATTTTCAGAATACTTGACGCGATTCAAGTGTAAGGAAAATCCATCGTGCATTTGTGACCCCGTCCAGGAAGAGACGATTGAACATCTGCTCTTTTGCTGCCCTATTCACGCTGTGGATCGCATGAACCTTGAGCAAGAATTAGGAGAGGTCGTTGACAGACACAGTGTGGCAAAAATCATGCAGGGGAAAAGCAGGGACAAACTTGTAGAGTACTGCAAAAAAGTCGTTACAATTGTTAACAAACGCAATAAATAGGCATTAAAATTATGTACATTTATATTATGTGTAATATAAAATGCTACATATATTGTTACTATATAGTATAAGAAATACAATTAAGATAAAGCAGTAGATAAAAGAGCCCTAGTCTAAGAAACACCTATGTACTATGTAAAAGATAAAGAATATTTGTAAATAGAAAATAAGAATGTAATAAGTTAAGAAATATAAAATAAGTAACCAACTGTAAATAAAAAACAAAAAGATGTGTAAAACCCCTAATTGAACACCTCCCTGGGTTCCTAGACTTAAGAAAAGAAATAAAGTTAAAATATTAGAATAGAATAGAGTCGATATGGGTGAGACCCCCCATGATAAGAATAAATGAGTGATGAATGAACAAGACAAAGTATGAGGAATGGAAGTACGAGAGGCATGCAAGAGAGAACTGGAATGACAAAGAGCATTAGTTTTAGTAAGGCGCCGAACAAACGCGGCGGTAGGACGGAAAAAAAAAAAAAAAAAAAAAAAAAAAAAAAAAAAAACCTAACCTTTTTTTTTTTTTTTTGTTCACTACGGTGGTAAAACTCTCCTTATGAGTCATCTCAACTCCGCCAACCCAGCCATTAGAACGGCTGGGCTTGGGACTAGCGGAGGAGGTATGTGGAGGCTCTCCCCTACAGGCGTTCGGGGCATACCCACTAAAAACCACCGCGGTGTCCCTACGGGTCCCGTATGTTGGCGGGGTCACGCGATTCGCGATTTGCATACTTTCTCGCGACCCCGCCCGGGATTGGCCCGCCGTTGGTGTTGGCGGGCCCCGTCTACATATGATCTCGCAATCATCCATCAAACTTCTTGCATCCATCAAACTTCTTGCATCCATCACCTCACAAAGCTACTTGGGAGGCGGCGAGGACACGCACCGCCTCCCGCCTTTAGGCGGACAGGGAGCAGCCCCAGCGCTCACCGTCCGCAGGCACTAAATTAAATTAGGGTGGTCGGAGGTCATCTCTTATTCGACGTCCTCGACGCCCGGACCTACGGTTGGGGAGAGGGCGATGTATTTCCCTCTCCCGCTCCGCCGCCTCCTTGCTCAGCATGACTGCTTCGCAGAAGGAGGCGACGGCGTTCCAGGACCTCTCACTCCGGACCATAGACAGAACTACGGCCGGGAGCGAGAGGACAACCGTATCAAGAGCCGCGACCAGATCACGGCGCTGCGATGCCCAGGCTGGGCACTCCGCCAATGTATGCAACGCCGTGTCTTCTACGGGGTCGCGGCTGCTGCCACAATGGTGGCATCCGGGCGTTTCCTCCCGGCCTATCCTCCACAAATACCGGCCAAAACAACCATGGCCGGTGAGGATTTGTGTCAGCCGGAAGGTGAGGACGCCATGACGTCTCTCCGACCACTCTTCAACCACGGGACTTACCGCCACTATCGTGGCGTGCCCGGCGCTGGGGTGCACAAGTCTGCTCTTCCACTCCGCCACTAGGATCTGGCGGAGCTCTGACCGACGCGCCTCGATGTCACGGTGCGCCGGTCTCTCGCCCTGCTCCAGAGCTTGCTGGCGCCATGTATAGAGTGACGCCAGCAGCTTAGCTTCCAGATCCCAGGGCGGTGATCCGGCTAGGAGGCTCGCTGTCTCGAATGAGACCGTGCGGTAGCCTCGTATTAACCTGACGGCCATGGCGCGCTGCGGTGCGCGAAGCGCCGTGATATTGTGGGCCGTCAGGTCGTGCGCCCATATCGGGGCCCCGTAAAGGGCCATGGACCGCACGACTCCTTCGTAGAGCCTCCGGCAGGAGGCGGTTGGCCCCCCCAGATTGGGCAGCAGTCGCGATAATCCTGCCGCTGCCCCTAGAAGTTTGGGGGCCAAGCGTCCAAAGTGCTCACGGAAATCCCATCGGCTATCAAGTACGAGCCCCAGGTATTTTAGGCTCGTCCCAATGCCGATGCGGACCCCTCCTACCATAATGTGGGCCCCTGCGGGTGGCCGTTTCCGAGGCCCGTGGAAACAAATGGCCTCGGATTTAGAGAGGGCCACCTCTAGGCCCAAACGCCGGATCCTTCCAACGACTTGTGCGACCCCAGCGGTCGCCCTTATAGCCGCCGCCCGGTACGTCTTATCACTCGCAGTGACGAGGGTGTCGTCGGCGTAACAAGTGACACCCACGCCAGGGAGGAGCGTACCGCGCAGCACCCAGTCGTAGCCGATGTTCCACAGAAGGGGGCCGAGGACCGACCCCTGCGGAACACCGCACGACATAACTCGCCGACTAATACCGAGATGACTCGGGTAGACGATATTTCTCTCATTTAAATAATCCCCGACTATACGGCGGAGGTATGGAGGCACTCCATGATAGGCGAGTGCCTCACGAATACAACTCCAGGGCAGGGTGTTGAAAGCGTTGGCGATGTCAAGAGACACCGCCAAGACCACCCCGCCCCGGGAAACCTCTTCCTCCGCCAGACTCCTCACTGACCTGATAGCGTCTATTGTTGAGCGCCCTCGGCGGAAACCAAACTGCACGTCCGCCAAATCCGGGCCCACTGTGGTAAGGTGGTGGACGAGGCGCTCCGCGATGATATACTCAAAAATCTTCGCGACCTCGTCCAACAACACTATGGGCCGGTAGGCGGACGGGCTGTCCGCCGGGCGCCCTGCCTTTTTGATGAGGACCAGCTTCCCCGTTTTCCAGACTCGTGGAAACTGGCCCCCCTCAAGGCACGCTGTGAGGAGTCTCCCTAGTCGGGGTCCGAGCTCCTCCATTGCCAGGACCCACGCTCGGCCAGGAATGCCGTCGGGTCCTGGGGCGGTGTTTTTTATCCTCAACACCGCCGCTCGGAGTTCTACCCGAGTCACCTCGGGAACGTCGTCGTCTATGTCCGCGTTGGCTGCCGCGGAAGGCGGCGCCGTCATGGGCGGAGAGATATGTTCCGCCCGCGACGGGAACAGAGCGGCCACAACTTCTTCCACCAGCTCTGGCCGGAGACTTTCCGTTAGAGGGGGCGCCCAGGAACGTAGCTTGTTCCTGACCATTAAATATGGGCGCCCCCACGGATCTTCATTTAGCGTCTCCAGCAGTTCCTGGCGGGCGTCTTGCTTGGCCCGCCAGATAGCTTCCTTCAAGTTGCTCTTGGCCGCTCTGTATGCCTCGTACAATTCCGCCTCCCGGGCAATGGAATCGGGAGGGCGGCGACGCCTCCTGCGAAACCGGGCGTACTGGCGGCGCGCTGCGACACAGATTCGCCGCAACTGCGCGATGGTGTCGTTCCACCAGTACACCCGGCGTGGCCCAGACGTGTTACGGACTCTAGGCATCGCCGCATCGCAAACTTGCGTCATTGCCCCCCTGAACCAATCGGCCTCCATATTAATAAAACTAACTATGGAGGAACTATGGAGGCTTCCAGGAGGGCCTCCCGATTCAGCCTTTTCAAGGCCCAACGCGGACCGCCCTCAATCGGGCCTCTTCGGACTGGGGCGTCGGAGTTGACTGTTTCGGCGGAGACGTCGAACCGAATATAACGATGGTCCGACAACGTCTCCACCTCCTCGACGACGCGCCAGTCTCGGATACGGCGTGCTAGTGCAGGGCTCGCGAATGAAACGTCCACAATGGAACCGCCCCGCTGACGCACGCACGTATGCACTGACCCCTGATTGAGGACGAGCAGGCCGTTCTCGACGGCCCACTGCTCCAGCAGCTCGCCTCTAGCGTCTGTGGCCGGAGAACCCCAAGCCGTAGACTTGGCGTTGAGGTCCCCGGCGAAGAGCACGACGCGAGGACGGCTGCGAGCGACGACGACGTTCAATTCGAGGAGATACTCCTCGAAGTCGGCGAGGGAACGGTTGGGTGAGAAGTAGCCACCCACCACAACCGTATCCTTTACGAGTGCTGCGACGCAGCCCCGCCCTCGGTAGATGTTCTCGAAGGACGGGGTGCGGGCGGCGGCTAACGAAATTAGCGCCACCGAGCCGCTGAGGTCCCCCACCCAATCGTCACGGGGGGGGATAAAATACAGCTCGGCGACGAGGGCGACGTTGATTGACCACTGCGCCATGCTCTGGAGAAGAAGATCCTGAGCCCTGGCGCAGTGGTTGATGTTCGCCTGGATAAGGCGGAGATATGGTGCCATTATTGGACATCCATTGTTGGCGTGACGCCTGGCGCCTTATTCGCCACGGGAGTGGCGCCCTTGTTGGCCGATTGGCCGTCTCTTGCTGCCTTCTTCTTGGTGGGTGCAGCGCAACTTTTTGTGCCGGCCCTATGGTCGGCCGGCTTGCCCGCCGCCGCACACAAAACACAGTGCGGCGGGGCCTCGCAACTGGCGGCCAAATGGCCGGCCTGGCCGCATCTAAAGCAGCGGCCGCTGCAGTCTACCGCAGAGGTGCACTTTGCGCCTACGTGGCCACCGCTCAAACAGCGGAAGCACCTCTGCGGTTTCGGCTCCAGGAGCCGCACTTGCGCTGACACCCAGCCTATCAATACCCGACGGCCATCGGCCAACTTTTTAGCCACAGCCACTGGGCAAGTTACAATAGCTGTGCCCATCCCAGCGCGGCCCGGGCGAATGGGACCACACCTGATTTGGTCCGAGGGACATTCCCCGGCCTTGGCGACGGCGGCAACCACTTCATCCAAAACTATTGAATCATCCAGGCCCCCGATTCGAACCTCGGCGCTCTTTTGGGGCCTGGTGATTTTCACGTCCTCCGCCGGTAGGAGTTGGCGGAGGCTCGAGGCTAGTGCGTCGGCCTGCTGGGCGCTACCGGCCCCAGGCACCTCGATGAGGCGGGCCCCGGTCTGTGTGATTTTACACCGGAGGCCCGTCGTTATTCCTAGCGTGGTGGGGTCGATAGCCCCACGCGCCTTCTTTTCTACTACCTTCACTAAGGAAATCACTAATATTAAACATAATTGTGATGAAAAGTTTTTAAATAGATCTGATTATGTCAAAGAAAGCGATTTGTCAATGAGATATAAGAAAGCTAGCCCGCAATGTATTGCAAACATTATAGATAAGCTAAACTGCTCAAAATCACCTGGCATTGATAAAATTCGGGTACGAGATATTAAACTAATAAAAAATAAAATAAGCCCTATTATTGCCTTATTTGTAAATCTTTGTGTAGAAAAAGGAATTTATCCCCATATATTGAAAACCGCATTAATAAGGCCTATTTACAAACAGGGCTCGCATAAAGATTATACTAATTATAGGCCTATTGCCATATTATCTGTCATAAACAAAATTGTTGAAAAGTATGTAATAGGGCAAATAAGTAGCTTTGTTGAAAAATATAATATTTTAAATAGCGCGCAGCACGGCTTCAGGCGGGACCGCAGTACCACTACGGTGCTTGCGCACTTTGCGGACGCAATCAACTGCAGTCTGGGTGATAGGAAGCAGGTGGTGGTGGTCTACATTGATTTCAAAAAAGCTTTTGATACCCTGGGCCACCACCAGCTGCTTCAGGCCATGGATGAGTGCGGCATTCGAGGCCCAGTCAACCGGTGGTTAAAAGCCTATCTGACGGGGCGCACCATGCGGACTGCAGTTGGAGGCGTGATGGGTGATGCTGCAAATATCACATGTGGCGTCCCGACCGGCTCCGTCTTTGGTCCGGTGGGCTATATTATGCATGTAAATAGTATGTGTAATGTAGTCAAAAACTGTCAGATATATATGTATGCAGATGACACCTGTTTGATATACTCTGACCGGGAGTTAAGTGTCATAGAAAAAAATATACAAGATGATTTTAATAACATCATAAGGTGGGCTCACGATAATGGCATAATTATAAACATTAAAAAGACTAAATGTATGCATATATATTCACCATATAACAAAACAGTGACGCGTGTACCCCACATACTGGGACATGACTACGATTGTATACACAAAAAGAACAGCATGTGTACATGTGGGGAGCTTGAGGTGGTGAGAGAATACAGGTACTTAGGCTTGACTGTAGACATTTTCTTCACATGGCGAAAGCACGTAGAAGTCGTATGCGAAAAACTGAGATCAGTGCTTGTAAAATTCCACCACCTTAAGTTCTTTACAAATAGGGCCATTTTGTATACTGTCTATCATGCATTGGTGGACTCAATCGTGTCTTATGGACTAAGCTGTTATGGACGAACGTTTAAGTCTTATTTAGATAAAATTAAAATGTTGCAAATCAGATTTATGAAAACCTTAGTAGATAAAAATACAAAGAACGCATGTCGACCAAACTATGATAAATTATTCGCAGAATGTAAACTGTTGCCAATCCACGAAAAAGTGTTGCTGTCCATTGCCGTGGAACAGTATGATAGCGAGCTTTTTAAGAATGTAAAATGTCAACCGCGCTCGAATAGACGCGGTGTGCAATATATGATCCCTCGATGTAACAATTACTATGGCCAAAGGGCTAGAAAGTATATGGTACCATCTATTTATA
This sequence comes from Euclidia mi, assembly GCA_944739405.2. Classification (NCBI taxonomy): domain Eukaryota; kingdom Metazoa; phylum Arthropoda; class Insecta; order Lepidoptera; family Erebidae; genus Euclidia; species Euclidia mi. The sequence goes on from OX123196.2 coordinate 134,939, forward strand.
ATGAATTGTCAACCAACATAGTAAATGAAAGATTATCTAAAAATGTATTTAAACGAAAGTGCAGAGAATTTTATATGAACAGATTTATTAGAACAATAGTTGAATAGCTAATCTTGTAATAATAACATTGCACCTATACCTTAGTCTACTTATGAATTATACTATCATGTAATGTGTAAAAAGGGAGTGATCTTTCTGCCAACAAACTGCCATGCAGTTTGGCGGAGGATATATAAAAGTGAATATTGTAAACATTTTCTGGAAATAAACGTTATTATTATTATTATTATTATTATTATAAAAGCTCCGCGTAGGTGGTCCCCCGCTCCAAGGCTGCTGGTTGCAGCGTTAGAACAACCGCTGTGGAGCTGGGGGTGCGGAGCTTCTTTGCCGCCTTTTTGGCCGCCTTCTTCTCTTTCCTCGTTGCCTTTCTTCTGGCCTTCGCCGCTTTCTGTTTTTCACCGACGGTCTGCCAGCCGTCGGGTCGGGGAGCTGCAGGGGCTGAGGTCACTGGCACGCTGGTCTGCTGGGCAGCGGGAGCGGGCTGGGCCTTCTTCTGCCCCCTCTTCCTGCCCTTTGGGGCGTTAGTTGCCGCGGCTTTATTTGGCGCCGTGGTCGTGGCCTGTCGTGTTGCAGCCGCTACATCCGCGTAGGAGGTTGACGGCTGCGGGGTCGGCTGTGGGGGTGGCTGAGGTTGTTGGGCCACTTGCCGGGTCGCCGTTGGGGGCCTTATTAATAATTTACCCTCCAGGGCGGAGAGGCTCTGCCTCATCTGGGCCATCTCTCTGCGGAGGGCAGCCAAGTCCTCCGTGGCCTTGTCCGGCGCATTGCCCTCCGCGCTCCTCTGAAATGCGACACGGAGCTCCTGTTGCTCGCGCCTGAGTGCCGCGATTTCGGTGGCGAGGCGGGCGTTCTCTGCCTGAAGCTTTATTGTCTCTTCCGACGCTGTGCGGCTGAGCAGAACGTCCGCGATTTCCGCAATAGCGGCCACCGACTCCTTTAGGGACTTCTGACACGTCCCTTTAAGGCCCTTCGACTTTTTGGAGACCATAGTTATGGCCTCCAGGGCGCTTTTGAGGCGTGACCGTAGATCGGTGGCGGTGGCCTCATCCGGCTCGGTGGCGGAAGTCTCCGAGAGACGCGAGCTACGATCTGCAACCACTTTCTTCGTGGCCACTTCAATGCACCTCTCTTCCTCCTCGTCGCGCTCGAGGAGCTTTGCGCGCCGCTTGGCGGCTGCGAGCTCCGCGCGAGCCTTGCCCAGGCCCACAAAGTGCCCGTGGGTGGGCGGTCGTCCACGGGTTTTGAAACCCCTCACCGTTAATTTTGGTTTAGTGGGGGTTCCTTCATCGCTCGAAGCCGAGCCTGGCTCCGAGCGTGGGCGTTTGCGCAGTGCCCGACTTGGACTTTCCGCGCTGCGCACGCTGATCATAGATACTGTGGAGCTGTCCGACTCGGACAGCTCCAACTGCTCCTTGAGCGCATTTATGCGCTCTGCACTTGAACTCGCAGAACTGGGCGTGCGAGTTTCTGGTTTGTCGACCGACTTCGGTATAGGTTTTTGGTTTTTAATAGAATTCTCCATGTGTAAACCCACGAGTGCGGGAGAAATAAATGGTCGACCCGGGCAGAGATCCCGCAATACCCGGGCAAGCCTAATACCTCAGGGCGGCGGCTGGTGCCCTGAGGGGGCCGCACTAGAGACTGACCTCCCTGTCAGCCACGCATCTCCTCGCCGTGCGGCAGCAACTTGAGATTAGGGGATTTTTGCCCACTGTCAGAATTAGCCGCGAGTAGCAACTTGCTACTCACGTTGCCCGGGGTGCACCACGCGGAGGTTTCTGACACGCACCCCAACCTAACCTTTTTTTTTTTTTTTTTTTTTTTTTTTTTTTTTGTGACTCATGGAGGAAACTACAGTTTACGAGCTAACCCCCCTACACTGAGACCGAAGTGTCAGCCTAGGGGGAGTGTGGGACTCCCCGATGAGAAGCTTCGGGACTACCCACTAAAACCCCCATGGTGTTCCGCTAACCGATCCCATTAACAGCGGGGCCACAGGTACTGCGTTGCATAACATCTGTGACCCCGCCTGAGTTGGCCCGCCTCAGGCACGGCGGGCCCCGTCTAACTTCTCGCATGCATCCATCCACGGAAAACATACATCACGCACACATTCGGGTTAAAACTTTTACAAATTTTCCACTCATTTTAATGTCGTGAGACATTACCTCATTCATCTGTCATACTTACAAGCAACGTAAGAAAACAAAGCTACTGCTACGAGAGGCGTGCGCGGAACACGACGCCGTCTCTCGGACCCAGCGGACGGCGGGCGGCCCCACGGTGCCGCCGCCCGCTGGCAACTTATGGTGGCCGGAGGTCATTATACGCCCTCCGGCGACGCCCGGCTCTACGGATGGGGAGAGGTCGCGCGAGCTGCCTCTCCCGCTCCGCCGCCTCCTTGCTCGACATTACTGTCTCACAGAAGGAGGCGACGGCGTTCCAACAAGTCTCGCTCCGGACCATGGCGTGAACCACAGCCCGAAGCGAGAGGTCTGAGTTACGGACCGCCGCAACTAGATCGCGGCGCTGCGTAGCCCACGCGGGGCAATCCGCTAGTGTGTGCAGCGCCGTGTCCTCTACTGGGTTGCGGCGGTCTCCACAATGATGACAGCCGGGCGTCTCCTCCCGGCCTATGCGGTGCAGGAACCGGCCGAAACACCCATGGCCGGTAAGCACCTGCGTAAGCCGGAAGGTGAGGGCGCCATGTCGCCTCTCCAGCCACTCCTTCATGTCGGGTCTTACGGCGTCGATGATCGCCTGCCCTGCGCTGGGGTGCACCAAACTTTGAGTCCACTCCGCCACCAGGACCTGGCGGAGTTCGGTCTTCCGCGCCTCTACCTCACGAGGCGCGGGTACCTCGCCCCGTGACCGAGCTTCTTGGCGCCATGCGTATAACGACGCCAACAGCCCGGCCTGCAGGTCCCAGGGCGGGCATCCGGCGAGGAGGCTCGCCGCTCCGAAGGAGACCGTGCGGTATCCTCTAATTAACCTGACGGCCAAGGCGCGCTGCGGTGCGCGAAGCGCCTTGACGTTACGGGCCGTCAGGTGATCGGCCCATACGGGACATCCGTACAGGGCCATCGACCGCACGACTCCCTCGTAGAGCCTCCGGCAGGAGGCGCTTGGCCCCCCCAAGTTGGGCAGCAGCCTAGAAAGCGCTGCCGCTGCCCCCAGGAGTTTGGGAGCCAAGCGTTGGAAGTGCTCACAAAAGTCCCATCGGCTATCGAGAACGAGCCCTAGGTACTTTAGGCTCGTCCCGACGCCGATGCGGACCCCTCCCACCATTATGTGGGCCCCCGCAGGTGGCCTATTCCGAGGCCCGTGGAAAGAAATGGCCTTGGATTTGGAAAGGGCCACCTCGAGGCCCAATCGCCGGATGCGACTCACAACATGTGCGACCCCAGCGGTCGCCAATATGGCCGCCGCCCGGTGCGACTTACCCCTAGCCGTGACTAAAGTGTCGTCGGCATAACAAACGATGCCGACGCCACGGAGGAGCGCACCCCGCAGCACGTAGTCGTACCCGATGTTCCACAGGAGGGGGCCGAGAACCGAACCCTGTGGAACACCGCACGACATCTCTCGCCGACTCCAACCGTCGTGACCCGGATAAACAACAAACCTCTGACTTAGATATGCCCCGACAATTTGGCGGAGGTACGGCGGCACTCGATGGAAAATGAGTGCCGCTTTGATGACACTCCAGGGCAAGGTGTTGAACGCATTGGCGATGTCTAGCGACACCGCCAGAACCACCTCGCCCCGGGAAACTGCGACCTCCGCCAGGCTCCTCACTCTCTCAATTGCATCTATTGTAGAGCGCCCTCGACGGAAACCATACTGTTCGTCCGCCAGGTCCGGCCCCACTGTTGACATGTGCTGGACGAGGCGCTGAGCAATGACGTGCTCGAACATCTTTGCGACCTCGTCCAGCAATACGATGGGCCGGTAGGCGGACGGACTGTCCGCCGGGCGCCCTTCCTTCTTGATCAGGACCAGTTTCCCCGTTTTCCAAAGTCGGGGAAACCGGCCCTCCTCCAAACATTTGTTGAGGAGCCCAATGAGTCGGGGCTCGAGCTCGGCTATCGCCAGGGCCTTAAGGGACTTCTGTGAAGTCCCTTTTAGGCCTTTTGATTTTTTGGAGACCACCGTGATGGCCTCCAAGGCATTCTTAAGGCGCGACCGCAGGTCAGTGGCGGTAGCCTCCTCCGGCTCTCCCTCGGTGGCAGAGGTTTCACTGTTGCGCGCGCTTCTGTCCGCGGCCACTTTCTTTGTGGCCGCTTCAATGCGCCTCTCCTCCTCCGCTTCGCGTTCCCGGAGTTTTGCGCACCGTTTAGCGGCTGCCAGCTCCGCGCGAGCCTTGCCCAGACCCACAAAGTGGCCGTGGGTGGGCGGTCGTCCGCGTGTTTTGCGCGCGCTTACAGCGTGCTTCGCCGTTAGTACTTGCTTCGGCGTTGGTGTGCCTTCATCGCCCGAGGCCGAGTCTGGCCCCGAGCGTGGGCGCTTGCGCAATGCCCGACTTGGGCTTTCCGCGCTGCGTACGCTGACCATTGAGACAGTGGAGCTGTCTGACTCGGACAGCTCCAGTTCTTCTCTGAGCGCTTTAACGCGTTCATCATTAGTACCCGCAATACTGGGCGTGCAGGTTGGCTTGTCGACCGACTTCGGTATATTGGTTTGGTTTTTTATATTCGAATCCATAATAAAACCCACGAGTGCGGGAGAAATAAACAGTCGACCCGGGCAGAGATCCCGCAATACCCGGGCAAGCCTAATACCTCAGGGCGGCGGCTGGTGCCCTGAGGGGGCCGCACTAGAGACTGACCTCCCTGTCAGCCACGCATCTCCTCGCCGTGCGGCAGCAACTTGAGATTAGGGGATTTTTATAGTGCTTACCTTGCACGCGGTCCGGGCGGTTAAGCCAAGACCCTCGGTCCCGTAAGCAGCCGCGAGACGTGACCACGACGCTACTCACTACGGGATTACGATCTGATCTGGGACGGTGACAACGAAGGTGAAAAAGGGGTAAAGGAAAAAATAAAAGGGGGAAAGGTAAAAAAGGGGGAGGGGAGAAAGAAGACAAAAAACAAAAAATAAAAGTGTAAAAATAAAAGGTAAAAGGGGCAGAACAAAAAATAAAAACGTCCGAAGACGGAAGGAAGAAAAAACCCCCGCTGTCTGCCCGGCGGCAGTGCGAGTGCACACCGAGCCCGTCCAACACCCCATCCCGTGTCCACTCTGCCCAGGCAGAGAAGTACCGGGAGAGGCGGTGGCACCCAAAGTGGGCGCAAGAAGTAGGGCCAGGAAGACAGGCCTCCACTCCCAGCGGCGCTCCGAGAAGCGCCACTCTATGGTAACTTTTTAGTGAGGTTTTCTCCCTCTTAGTCCGAAGACCCGCGGGCAGGAGGCCAAAAAGCCCCCTGCTAACGCGTTGACCGGACGGTGGCCGGAGTTCGACCATGCCCGCAACCTACAAAAGGCGCAGGAAGCGAGCCCGCCCGCCCAAGTGTCCCCGCAGGACCCCAAAAGGAGCCGTACGGGAACGGGTGGAAGCGGGGCCCCGAAGGACCCCCAATTCCGGGTAATTTTTTAGAGAGCTTGTCTTGCTCGCAGCCCGAAGACCCGCGGTCCCGAAAGAGTCGGGATTACGCGATGGTGACCGGACGGTAGTCGGAGTTCGACCCACCGCCCGCCCACTGTCAGAATTAGCCGCGAGTAGCAACTTGCTACTCACGTTGCCCGGGGTGCACCACGCGGAGGTTTCTGACACGCACCCCACCCCAACGTAACCTAACCTAACCTAACCTAACTTTTTTTTTTTTTTTTTTTTTGGTATCGGGTTGGAAAATCCTCATGGAGTCCCTCCGCCCCGGGGGGAAGGACGAAGGGGACTGTCAGACTCTTACTGACTAAAAACCAACCCGTGCTCCTCATGTACCCATGTGTCGGAGGGTAGGGTTTCACCAAAGCATTCCTCGCTACCCCCCGACGGGTATTGGCCCGCCAGATGGTCAGGCGGGCCCCGAACGAAACCCCCTTGGCGGCGGATGAAGGTGTTGGGCTCCGCCGCCAAAACACCCAGCGGCCGCAGAGGATAGGGAGGACGGCAACGCAACACCGCATCTCCTCTTCCTCTGCGGCCCCACCGCGACGCAACGATGGTGCGCCCCCATTTGGTCGCGGGAGATAGGGCGCGGGGCAACGCAACACCCACACGCCTCTCCTCCCGCGACCGCACCCGACTGCGAGGGACAGACAGAACTGTCCCCCGCACCCGCACCATGGGACGCATCCTACGCAGGCCTCTACCAAGCCCACGTGGAGCGTCCCCTCCCGGGATCCCGCTTAGCTTCGCCGTGGGTGGCTTCTAACCCACGGTTACTGAGCCCCCCCACCACGACAAGGTGGAGATCCCACGGGGGGGAACCTAACCTAACCTAACCTAACCTAACCTTTTTTTTTTTTTTTTTTTGTTCACTACGGTGGTAAAACTCTCCTTATGAGTCATCTCAACTCCGCCAACCCAGCCATTAGAACGGCTAGGCTTGGGACTGGCGGAGGAGGTATGTGGAGGCTCTCCCCTAAAGGCGTTCGGGGCATACCCACTAAAAACCACCGCGGTGTCCCTACGGGTCCCGTGTGTTGGCGGGGTCACGCGATTCGCGATTTGCATACTTTCTCGCGACCCCGCCCGGGATTGGACCGCCGTTGGTGTTGGCGGGCCCCGTCTCGTTATGATCTCGCAATCATCCATCAAACTTCTTGCATACATCAAACTTCTGGCATCCATCACCTCACAAAGCTACTTGGGAGGCGGCGAGGACACGCGCCGCCTCCCGCCTTTTGGCGGACAGGGAGCAGCCCCAGCGCTCACCGTCCGCAGGCAATAAATTTACGGTGGTCGGAGGTCGTCTCTAGTTCGACGTCCCCGACGCCCGGACCTACGGTTGGGGAGAGGGCGATGTATTTCCCTCTCCCGCTCCGCCGCCTCCTTGCTCAGCATGACTGCTTCGCAGAAAGAGGCGACGGCGTTCCAAGACCTCTCACTCCTGACCATAGACAGAACTACGGCCGGGAGCGAGAGGACAACCGTATTGAGAGCCGCGACCAGATCACGGCGCTGCGATGCCCAGGCTGGGCATTCCGCCAAAGTATGCAACGCCGTGTCTTCGACAGGGTCGCGGCTGCTGCCACAATGGTGGCATCCGGGCGTTTCCTCCCGGCCTATCCTCCACAAATACCGGCCAAAACAACCATGGCCGGTAAGGATTTGAGTCAACCGGAAGGTGAGGACGCCGTGACGTCTCTCCAACCACTCATCAACCACGGGACTTACCGCCACTATCGTGGCGTGCCCGGCGCTGGGGTGCACAAGTCGTGCCTTCCACTCCGCCACTAGGACTTGGCGGAGCTCCGACCGACGCGCCTCGATGTCACGGTGCGCCGGTCTCTCGCCCTGCTCCAGGACTTGCTGGCGCCATGTATAGAGTGACGCCAGCAGCTCAGCTTCCAGATCCCAGGGCGGTGATCCGGCTAGGAGGCTCGCTGTCTCGAAGGAGACCGTGCGGTAGCCTCGTATCAACCTGACGGCCATGGCGCGCTGCGGTGCGCGAAGCGCCGTGATATTGTGGGCCGTCAGGTCGTGCGCCCATATCGGGGCCCCATAAAGGGCCATGGACTGCACGACTCCTTCGTAGAGCCTCCGGCAGGAGGCGGTTGGCCCCCCGAGATTGGGCAGCAGTCGTGACAATCCTGCTGCCGCCCCGAGAAGTTTGGGGGCCAAGCGTCTGAAGTGTTGACGGAAATCCCATCGGCTATCGAGTACGAGCCCGAGATATTTTAGGCTCGTCCCGATGCCGATGGTGACCCCTCCTACCATAATGTGGGCCCCTGCGGGTGGCCGATCCCGAGGCCCGTGGAAACAAATGGCCTCGGATTTGGACAGGGCCACCTCTAGGCCCAAACGCCGGATCCTACCAACGACTTGTGCGACCCCAGCGGTCGCCCTTATAGCCGCCGCCCGGTACGTCTTATCACTCGCAGTGACGAGGGTGTCGTCGGCGTAACAAGTGACACCCACGCCAGGGAGGAGCGTACCGCGCAGCACCCAGTCGTAGCCGATGTTCCACAGAAGGGGGCCGAGGACCGACCCCTGCGGAACACCGCACGACATAACTCGCCGACTAATACCGAGATGACTCGGGTAGATAATTCCTCTATCATTAAGATAATCCCCGACTATGCGGCGGAGGTAGGGAGGCACTCGGTGATAATTGAGTGCCTCACAAATACAACTCCAGGGCAGGGTGTTGAAGGCGTTGGCTATGTCAAGAGACACCGCCAGGACCACCCCGCCCCGGGAAACCTCTTCCTCCGCCAGACTCCTCACTGATCTAATGGCGTCTATTGTTGAGCGCCCTCGGCGGAAACCGAACTGCACGTCCGCCAAATCTGGGCCCACCGTGGAAAGGTGGTGGACGAGGCGCTCCGCGATGATATGCTCGAAGATCTTCGCGACCTCGTCCAACAACACTATGGGCCGGTAGGCGGACGGGCTGTCCGCCGGGCGCCCTGCCTTTCTGATGAGGACCAGTTTCCCCGTCTTCCAGGCTCGTGGAAACTGGCCCCCCTCAAGGCACGCTGTGAGGAGTCTCCCTAGTCGGGGTCCGAGCTCCTCCATTGCCAGGACCCACGCTCGGCCAGGAATGCCGTCGGGTCCTGGGGCGGTGTTTTTAATTCTTAAAACCGCCGCTCGGAGTTCTACCCGAGTCACCTCGGGAACGTCGTCGTCCATGTCCGCGTTGGCTGCCTCGGAAGGCGGCGCCGTCATGGGCGGAGGAATGTGTTCCGCCCGCGACGGGAACAGAGCGGCCACAACATCTTCGACCAGCTGTGGCCGGAGACTTTCCGTTAGAGGGGGCGCCCAGGAACGTAACTTGTTCCTGACCATCAAATATGGGCGCCCCCACGGATCTCTGTTGAGGGTCTCCAGCAATTCCTGGCGGGCGTCTTGCTTGGCCCGCCAGATGGCCTCTTTCAGTTTATTCTTGGCCGCTCTATACTCCTCGTACAATGCCGCCTCCCGGGCAATGAAATCGGGAGGGCGGCGACGCCTCCTGCGAAACCGGGCGTACTGGCGGCGCGCTGCGGCGCAAATTTGCCGCAACTGCGCGATTGTGTCGTTCCACCAGTACACCCGGCGTGGCCCAGATGTGCTACGGACTCTAGGCATCGCCGCGTCGCAAACTTGCGTCATTGCCCCCCTGAACCAATCGGCCTCCATGTTGATATCGTCAGGCCTGGAAGGTGTTGAAACCCAGGCCTGAACTATGGAGGCTTCCAGGAGGGCCTCCCAATTCAGCCTTTTCAAGGCCCAACGCGGACCGCCCTCAATCGGGCCTCTTCGGACTGGGACGTCGGAGCTGACTGTTTCAGCGGAGACGTCGAACCGAACATAGCGGTGGTCCGACAACGTCTCCACCTCCTCGACGACGCGCCAGTCTCGGATACGGCGTGCTAGTGCGGGGCTCGCAAAAGAAACGTCCACAATGGAACCGCCCCGCTGACGCACGCACGTATGTACCGACCCACGATTGAGGACGAGCAGGCCGTTCTCAACGGCCCACTGCTCCAGCAGCTCGCCTCTAGCGTCCGTGGCCGGAGAACCCCAAGCCGTAGACTTGGCGTTGAGGTCCCCGGCGAAGAGCACGACGCGAGGACGGCTGCGAGCGACGACAACGTTCAATTCGAGGAGATACTCCTCGAAGTCGGCGAGGGAACGGTTGGGTGAGAAGTAGCCACCCACCACAACCGTATCCTTTATGAGTGCTGCGACGCAGCCCCGCCCTCGGTAGATGTTCTCGAAGGACGGGGTGCGGGCGGCGGCTAACGAAATTAGCGCCACCGAGCCGCTGAGGTCCCCCACCCAATCGTCACGGGTGGGGACAAAATACGGCTCGGCGACGAGGGCGACGTTGATTGACCACTGCGCCATGCTCTGGAGAAGAAGATCCTGGGCTCTGGCGCAGTGGTTTAAATTCGCCTGAAGTAGGCGTAGCGTATATGGAGCCATTATTCGGCATCCATTGGCGTGTCGCCTGACGCCTTAGTAGCCACGGGAGTGGCGCTCTTGTTGGCCGATTGGCCGTCCTTTGCGCCCTGCTTCTTCTTGGGTGCGGCGCAACTCTTCGTGCCGGCCCTATGATCGGCCGGCTTGCCCGCCGCCGCACACAAAACGCAGTGCGGCGGGGCCTCACAACTGCCGGCCAAATGGCCGGGCTGGCCGCATCTAAAACAGCGGCCGCTGCAGTCGACCGCAGAGGTGCACTTTGCACCAACGTGGCCACCACTGAGGCAGCGGAAGCACCTCTGCGGTTTCGGCTCCAGGAGCCGCACTTGCGCCGACACCCAGCCGATTAACACGCCACGGCCATCGGCCAACTTCTTGGCCACAGCCACGGGGCAGGTGACTATGGCTGTGCCCATACCGGCACGGCCCGGACGAATGGGGCCGCACCGGATTTGGTCCGGGGGACACTCCCCGGCCTTGGCGACGGCGGCAACAACCTCCTCAACCACTATTGAGTCATCCAGGCCCCCAATTCGCACCTCGGCGCACTTTTGGGGCCTGGAGACACGTACGTCCTCCGCTGGGAGGAGGTCGCGGAGGCTCGAGGCCAAAGCGTCTGCCTGCTGGGCGCTACCGGCCCCAGGCATCTCGATGAGGCGGGCCCCGGTCTGTGTGATCTTACACCGGAGGCCCGCCGTTATTCCCAGCTTAGTAGGGTCGATAGCCCCACGCGCCTTCTTGAGAAGCTCCGCGTAAGTGGTCCCCCGCTCCAACGCTGCTGGTTGCAGCGTTAGTACCACTGCAGTGGAGCTGGGGGTGCGGAGCTTCTTGGCTGCCTTTTTTGCCGCCTTCTTGGCCTTCTGTTTGGCCTTTCGCTTGGCCTTCGCCTCCTTTTGCTTGGCGCCAACAGTCTCCCAGCCATCCTTTTTGGGAGCGGAGGTTGCAGGAGCACTCTGCAGAACGGCAGGGGTGGGCTGGGCCTTCTTCTGGCCCCTCTTCCTGCCCTTTGGGGCCTCAGTAGACGCGGCTTTATTGGGCGCCTGAGTCGCGGCCTGCCGTGGCGCAGCCGCTGCAGCCGCATATGATGTTGACGGCTGCGGAGACGACTGTGGGGGCGGCTGCGGCTGTTGGGCCGCTTGCCGGCTCGCCGTTGGGGGCCTTATTAATAATTTGCCTTCCAGGGCGGAGAGGCTCTGCCTCATCTGGGCCATCTCTTTGCGGAGGGCAGCTAGGTCCTCCGTGGCCTTGTCCGGCGCATTGACTTCCGCGCGCCTCTGGAACGCGACACGGAGCTCCTCCTGCTCACGCCTGAGTGCCGCGATTTCGGTGGCGAGGCGGGTGTTCTCCGCCTGGAGCTTCTTTGTCTCCTCAGACGCTGTGCGACCGAGGAGAACGTCCGCAATTTCAGCTATTGCTGCCACCTATTCCTTAAGGGACTTTTGGGATGTCCCTTTCAGTCCCTTAGATATCTTGGAGACCATCGTGATGGCCTCCAAGGCGTCTTTGAGACGCGACCGCAGATCTGTAGCGGTAGCGTCTTCCGGCTCTCCCTCAGAGGCAGAAGTCTCTGAGAGGCGCGAGCTTCTTGAAGCGGACACCTTTTTTGTGGCCGCTTCAATGCGCCTTTCTTCCTCCTCGTCACGCTTGAGGAGCTCTTCGCGCCGCTTAGCGGCTGCGAGCTCCTCGCGAGCCTAGGCCCAGACCCACGTAATTTCCGTGGGTGGGCGGTCGTCCACGCGTCTTCACTTGACGTCGCCTCGTCGAGTCATCGCTCGAGGCTGAACCTGGCCCCGAGTGAGGGCGCTTCCGCAATGCCCGACTGGGGCTTTCCTCACTGGCGCTGCGGACGCTCATGAGGCTTGTGGTTGAGCTGTCTGACTCGGACAGCTCCAACTCTTGCTCCTTCAGCGCTTTTGAGCGCTCATCGTTGGAACCCGCATCACTGGGCGTGCGAGTTTCCGGTTCGTCGACCGACTTCGGTGTAGTGGTTTGGTTTTTAATTAAATTATCCATGTTTGAACCCACGAGTGCGGGAGAAATAAAACGTCCACCCGGGCAGAGATCCCGCTATACCCGGGCAAGCCTAATACCTCAAGGGCGGCGGCTGGTGCCCTGAGGGGGCCGCACTAGGAACTGACCTCCCTGTCAGCCATGCATCCTCTCGCCGTGCGGCAGCAACTTAGGATTAGGGGATTTTTATAGTGCTTACCTTGCACGCGGTCCGGGCGGTTAAGCCAAGACCCTCGGTCCCGTGGACAGCCGCGAGACGTGACCACAGACACTGCAAACTACGGGATTACGAGATTGGGGTGACGGTGACATCGGAGCAGGGGGGAGGGGGGAAAAACGAAAGAAGAGAAAAGAGAGAAAAACTAAAATTGTAAAATAAATCAAAAACAAAAGGTAAAATAAATGGTATAAAAGTAAAAATAAAAGACACAAAATAAAACGTAAAGAAAAACAAAACAAAAACAAAACGAAACAAAAATTTAAAAATAAAAGGCGTCCGAAGACGGAAGAAGAAAGACAACCCCGCTGTCTGCTTGGCGGTAGGGTGAGTACACACCAAGCCCGTCAATGTCCCGTCCCGTGTCCCCTCTGATGACCAGAGGAGTACCGGGAGGGACGTGAAGGCAGTGCCCAACAGGGACACTGCAAAGGAGCGGCGCCGCAAAAGGCGACACCGCCCGCCGACAGTCCCCACGGGTGGAGTCCCGCGGAGACAAGCAGCGCAAGCGCCACTCTTTGGTAACGTTTTAGTGAGGTTTCCTCCCTCTTAGTCCGAAGACCCGCGGGCAGGAGGCCAAAAAGCCCCCTGCTAACGCGTTGACCGGACGGTGGCCGGAGTTCGACCATGCCCGCAACCCACAAAAGGCGCAGGAAGCGAGCCCGCCCGCCCAAGTGTCCCCGCAAGACCCCAAAAGGAGCCGTACGGGAACGGGGTGGAAGCGGGGCCCCGAAGGACCCCCAATTCCGGGTGATTTTTTAGTGAGCTTGTCTTGCTCGCAGCCCGAAGACCCGCGGGCAGGAGGCCAAAAAGCCCCCTGCTAACGCGTTGACCGAACGGTGGCCGGAGTTCGACCATGCCCGCAACCCGCAAAAGGCGCAGGGAGCGAGCCCGCCCGCCCAAGTGTCCCCGCAAGACCCCAAAAGGAGCCGTACGGGAACGGGTGGAAGCGGGACCCCGAAGGACCCCCAATTCCGGGTGATTTTTTAGAGATCTTGTCTTGCTCGCAGCCCGAAGACCCGCGGTCCCGAAAGAGTCGGGATTACGCGTTGGTAACCGGACGGTAGTCGGAGTTCGACCCACCGTCCGCCCACTGTCAGAATTAGCCGCGAGTAGCAGCTCGCTACTCACGTTGCCCGGGGTGCACCACGCGGAGGTTTCTGACACGCACCCCAACCTAATCTAACCTAACCTAACCTAACCTAACCTAACCTTTTTTTTTTTTTTGGTTTCGGGTTGGAAAATCCTCATGGAGTCCCTCCGCCCTGGGGGATGGGCGAAGGGGACTGTCAGACTCTTACTGACTAAAAACCAACCCGTGTGCCTCATGTACCCGTGTGTCGGAGGGTCGGGTTTCGCCCAAGCATACGTCGCAACCCCCCGACGGGTATCGGCCCGCCAGATGGTCAGGCGGACCCCGAACAAAACCCCCTTGGCGGCGGATTAAGGTGTTGGGCTCCGCCGCCAAAACACCCAGCGGCCGCAGAGGATAGGGAGGACGGCAACGCAACACCGCATCTCCTCTTCCTCTGCGGCCCCACCGCGACGCATCGAATGGTGCGCCCCCATTTGGTCGCGGGAGATAGGGCGCGCGGCAACGCAACACCGACACGCCTCTCCTCCCGCGACCGCACCCGACTGCGAGGGACAGACAGAACTGTCCCCCGCACCCGCACCGTTGGACGCATCCTGCGCAGGCCCCGTCAAGCCCACGCGGAGCGTCCCCTCCTGGATCCCTCTTAGCTTCACCGCGGGTCACCAATCCACGGTTACTGAGCCCCCCCACCACGACAAGGTGGAGATCCCACGGGGGGGAACCTAACCTAAGCTTTTTTTTTTTTTTTGTATCGGGTTGGAAAATCCTCATGGAGTCCCTCCGCCCCGGGGGAAGGACGAAGGGGACTGTCAGACTCTTACTGACTAAAAACCAACACGTATTCCTCATGTACCCGTGTGTCGGAGGGTGGGGATTCGCATAAGCATTCGTCGCTACCCCCCGACGGGTATTGGCCCGCCAGATGGTCAGGCGGGCCCCGAACAAAACCCCCTTGGCGGCGGATGAAGGTGTTGGGCTCCGCCGCCAAAACACTCAGCGGCCGCAGAGGATAGGGAGGACGGCAACGCAACACCGCATCTCCTCTTCCTCTGCGGCCCCACCGCGACGCAACGATGGTGCGCCTCCATTTGGTCGCGGGAGATAGGGCGCGCGGCAACGCAACGCCGACACGCCTCTCCTCCCGCGACCGCACCCGACTGCGAGGGACAGAAGAACTGTCCCTCGCACCCGCCCCTTTGGACGCATCCAGCGCAGGCCTCCGTCAAGCCCACGCGGAGCGTCCCCTCCTGGATCCCTCTTAGCTTCACCGCGGGTCACCAATCCACGGTTACTGAGCCCCCCCACCACGACAAGGTGGAGATCCCACGGGGGGGAACCTAACCTAACCTAACCTAACCTAACCTAACCTAACCTAACCTAACCTAACCTAACCTAACCTAACCACGGGTGACACAAAAAGGACATGTGCACATAGACCTTCAACGTGTCCGGGCAGAAGACCAGAGTCCATTGGTCCAGTGCACCCGTTGTTTGGGATATGGCCACGGACGTAGGTTCTGCAGAGAGGCGGCGGACAGCTGCAGCCACTGCGGAGGCCCCCACTTGAGGGCAGAATGCGCCGAACGGCTGGCTGGAGAGCCGCCATGCTGCAGAAATTGCAGGAAGGTCGGACTGGCGAACACTGAGCACAACGCGTTCAGTGACACATGCTGGACAAGAAAGAAATGGGATAAACTAGCTAGGGACTCGGTTGCTTATTGCTGAGGGCACTCCAGTCTCCCCCCTTGCTCCCGCCGCGTATATCTTCGGCCAGGCCAACCTCCAACGAAAAAAGCTAGCGACTGACGAGATGCTTCAGGAAGGTGAAAAGCGGCATTTTACTGCGGCCTTACTGCAGGAGCCGTATGTCGGCGGAAGTGGACGGATGAAAAACTACAGCGGAGTTAGGGTCTTCCAGAACGCCGTATTAGGGGAGGGTACTGTCAAGGCGGCAATTGTCGTCTTCAATAAAGATGTTAGAGTCAAACAGTACCCAGAACTCACCACAAATAACATCGCAGTGGTGGGGATCCAAACCGGCGCCTGGGAGATCACGCTGGCATCCGTCTACTTCGAGCCGGACAAGCCAGTAGAACCGTACCTGGAGCATCTCAAGACAGTGAAGCTCAAGATTGGCACCAAGCCGTTAATCGTTGGAGGGGACGTCAATGCTCGGAGCACGTGGTGGGGCAGTCCCGCCACTGATGCGAGAGGGGAGGAGGTCGTTGGGGCTCTCGGGGAGCTCGACCTCCATGTACTCAACTCCGGAGACACGCCGACCTTCGACACCATAAGAGGAGACCGACGGATTAGCAGCTTCATCGACGTCACAGCGGGGACTTCCAACATCCTAGGGCGAGTCGGTGGATGGAGCGTGGATGAAGACATGGTGAGCTCCGACCACAACGGCATTGTATTCAAGATCTTTCTGCAGAAATCCAAAGGGATCGAAGTTAAGAGAACAACAAGAATCTTTAATACAAAAAAGGCCAATTGGCCACAGTTTCAACATTGTACCATGAAGGGTACCTGCCGCGACAATATCGTTTCTGGGGTATGTAGCTATTTTGAAATTTATTAATATTATCATTAAAAAAGTCCACTGCCTCATTCATTGAACGATGTGAAAACTCACGTTCCCAGTCAACTAGACCAATAGCGTCATTCAAGGACTGAAAATCACCTCTACTAAACAAATAACGCAATCTCGGTACACATTTTAGAATAGGTAATACTATTAGTTTGATGTTAATCATTAAAGCTGGATGGTAGGGATCTATTGGCACTAAAGGAGCACAGCATTCAGATACATTTACAACATTATTTGACAAAACTAAGTCCAATAATTTGCCATACCTATTGGTAACATTATTGTATTGCTCAAAACCCTACACACATAACTCATCTGCGAGTAGATATTCGTCAGCAGTAGAAAGATTAGTCGGGACCAGCGAGGAAATATTATTCGACGAGATCCATGCTATGCCGCTCATGTTACAATCACCCACCACTAAATAAACATCATTACTTTTACTAATTGATAGGTCGCTTAATTTGGATAGAAAGTTACTTAGTTGCATCGAGAATGAATGGCCATTATTTTGATTACACAGGTTGGTGCGGCGTCGTTGTGCTGGTTCCCGAAGAAAGATTGTAGTGTGGAATAAAACTGTAGTGGACTGTAATACTTTGCGTTATATTCGTGAAGTACTAAATTACTGAGGTTTACAAGTACAATATAGTCGCGTCTACGGAACAAACAATAAAGGTATTTAGGTTGCGCGAGAGCGGCTGATCGTAATGACGTGTAACAGCTGATTATCGATGACAGCGGCGCACGAGCCGGCGAGCCGTCCCCTCGCCCCGCACCGCAGACCCCGCGGCGACGTTTCGTTATAGCTGTTGAGTGCATGTCTCAACATACTCCCCCGGTTGAAGAGTCTTCAACAGCAGTGACTGGAAGAGGGCAGATCGTGTTAAAAGCGCGCCGAATGACACCTAAGACAGACACATATATATAAATTTATAGAGTCGCGCGAATTACATCTTTTTACACTTATCTTCAGCCATAGATCTTCTGCTGAAGAATGCAATAGATGCTGTGGACAAACTGCTAAGTCCCTACGAGTAGCAATAAGTACACCACCTCCACGTGACTGCCCCGTGAGTGTATAATCGCGGTCTCGACGCCATGTAATGTACCGATCATCAAAGATTTCCGAATCACGGATACCATCCAATAACCATGTTTCTGTTAGTAAAATGATATCGAAATTGTTTATCAATACTTGACGATAAAAACTATCTGTTTTTGATCTTAATCCGCGTACATTTTGATAATAAACATTCAAATCATTAAATCCGTTAGCCATTACTTATAAAAACAACAGCTGTAGAAACAAACATGATAACTAATGAATAAAAGCAATCATTAACGTGTCTATACACGAAAGTTCGTCTATTAATAGAGTGATTGATAATTACCGACAATGTAAAATAGAAAACAATTAATAACAAGCCACAAAACCTACAATAGCGTAACCAATACGGTGAAAGCGCAAGCAAGATAAGCATATTTCCAAACGTAGCAGATAAATAGCAAACAACGCGATCAACAACGAAATGGGCATAGTCAAACAAACAAAGAGGTTGTAACGTATGTCCGGTACTTACCGCGTTGCGTCACAGTACCGCCCATACGCTCGGCCAATCAGAGAAAGCCATCGTCCGCACTCGCAAGGCCTGACCAAATATGGCCATAAACGGACTCTCAGCCTGATGGAGGGCCCGGTATATAAAGGGGCCGACAGAGAGGCCGGCACCGCTACTCTAACGTCGCTTCTACTATAACTAAGCGTACCTACTGACCCTACGTCGTATTTACGTGTATCCTGGTCCCAGCTACGGGTAAGCACTACATTTACTGCGTTAGCGTACTGCCCATCTCTCTACCTGCTAGCTGAGGCCGGCTGACGCTGCCTGCCTGACTCTATTGGTTGTGGCTCTCCTAATGCTGCTTTCCTTCAGGTTCCAGGTTCACCTTAAGACTTCGGCTACGCTCCTAGACCGCTACACTTCCTGTATCGCCTTCGGCGTCACTTCTGCCGAAGAGTCTGGCCTGCCCTGCTCCTCGTACTTGCACCGCCGGCGTCTGCCCGCTGAACCAACGGCCTGCGAGGATCTACCGCTACGCGTAGCCTTCGAGCAGCCTGCCTACACACTACCGGAGGGAACAGCGTGGGAGACTGCAGCCCTTAGTGTTCAGGCCAGTGTCGTGTTGTTGGTCGGTCATACTCGTGGCAAGGGAAGTGAGACAATACTCGGCAAATAAACGCATAGAACCTTTTCTGCGTTTTAATACCAGAACCCGTTACAAGTCCGACGCACAAGCACAGCAGATATGCTGAACCTTTTCAAGCAATTAGTTGTATCATAAAACATATAAGCAATAATAGCAAAACACAAATGATTCAACGTTACAATAATTAAACTAGCATGCAAAAATAAAAACAAGTACATGAATGGGTGACACTTTAAAGTAATTTGTTTAAATCGGACTCTTTACGTATAATAAACGATTTACTGGTGTTATTTTTACGTACATGTATTTTACTGTGTTTCACCCATACATAGTCATAATTCCTTTCCTTAGCAAGTAGTTTAGTTTTCGTTAGCAATTTTTTAGAGTCCGCGCTCAAGTGGTCGTTGACATAGATACGGTGACCTCCTTGTATGTCCGACAGATCCTTCACCATGCGTGCGGCAGCTATAAAATCCTCTTTTATATAGCGATTGAGAAAACTAACGACTATTAATTTCTCATTTGTACTATGCATAGGAACCCTGGAAATATAATTAATCTGCATCTTCGGACAGATGTAATCAATCTTACGACCAATGGCGTCCATAATGGAGAATAAATTTTCATCCTTCTTGAAAGGAACTCCTTTGATCTCTACGTTATTCAGACGAGAACGCTGCTCCTGGTGGAGAAGATCATGTTTAATTTTCGATACATCTGCTTGCATCAAGTCGCATCTCTCCTGAATCTTATCAAATTCAGCTGCTTTTGTTTCGAGTTCCAGTAGTCTATTGCCAAAGAGTTGCTTATAATGTTATCTATTTGGCTGAGAATTGAACATGTAAGTATTTTGTCTGCAGGGCAGTTAAGTAGAGTATGCGTGCACGATAACTTGAAATATAAGTGCGAGACCTCACTGTTTAAAACATAAAATATTATTTTAATACAATCGAACTTCATATCTTCACTTATCCTGGACGCGTGCGATTACACATCTGTCTACTTACTAACTTATGGTATGTGACAGACAACTACTAACACCCATTGTTTTGTTTTCAGCTTCCAATGGAGGATGTATTATGTCATGCTTGATATTTATTGTTACAAAATGCTGATGTAAACACATCTAGAATATTAGGTCATACTAATATCTGTGCTGGCTGTGGCTGTTCTTTGAATGAAGCTCTAGCTTCATCAAGTCCATTTTCTTCACTCTCTTGAAGAAAATGGACCATTTAATGAATATTTTCCATGGATTAGATCAATACAGGTATTTATCTGAATCCTTTTATACATATTACTATTAATATTGCATATGGTTACTGGTAATAATACATTACACACCCACACTTCGCCAGTTATGTTTCCGTCCCAATGTATTACATTGGGGGCGAGCCTATTGCCATCTACCGGGCACATCATTAAGTGAGCGATAATTAAAGTTAAGTGTGGGTGTGTAATACCCCTCTGCCTACCCCTTCGGGAATAAAAGACGTGAAATTAAGTTATGTTATTTTAATAACATAAAAACATATTAGAAAATAATCCTTATAACTGTATCAGTGGAAGTAGTTTTTTAAAATGACAAACATTTGCTGCTTTTTTTAATCATACCTTAGATAAACGTCAGCTCTCTTGGTTGGTATTTTTTTCTCAACCTAGTTTTTTTAAGAGCTTGTACGTTCTATCATTTTTTATATTGCTTTATTTAATTATTTAACAATGGTAATTATTTTCAGAATGGAAGAGACAGCTATGCAATTTGTCATAATTGTTGGCGGCGAGCTAACCGACAAGCTGCCCAAGATTCTCAACGAGAAATGGTTAAAGCACAGTTACTAACTGTCCCTACCCCTGCACCTGCACCTGGCCCTGCACCTGCATCTGGCCCTGCACCTGCCCCTGCACCTGCACCTGTCCCTGCCCCTCAACTGGCCAGGCCTGAAGCTGCCGCTGTCTATTTACCTCATTACAAGAGAGCTGCTAATACATCACGACACGGCATTTATTCTGACTGTGGCAATGCATCCATGCATTTAATACCAACATTTATAAAAAAAATGTTGATTACAGAACATAACTTTTATGTGCCGCGGTTTGCACTTGTTTGCCAGTATCATCTTTTTTCAAATACTTGGCAAGAATTACCAGAACAATCATCTACTATATCAAGTTTTACTGTTAATCAAATAGAAGATTTAATTGATATTGCAAAACAAAAAACTGTCACATTTGATTTTGAATGTGTAGAAGAAATCAAAATTTCCGGTTCCGGCCACGAAAGTGTAAACACGTATAAGTCCGTTAAAATCTATTATTAGACAGTGCAAAAAGTGAAAAACCAAACGCATACTACAGTGAAATCTTCAAAACACCAAACCACAAGAGTGATTCAGAAGAAATATAGTGAAATAACGAATTATTTGTTGATTTTGTTCAAACAAAGTTTTGATCGTTATAACCTCAAAGTCAAGCACACACACCATAGACATCAAAATCACAGGTAGTGCCAACAAAATCAATCTGTCACTGCCACCTGACAGTGACAGTTGTCAACTGCAAAATTGTTGCCAACAAAGAAAAAGGATTACCATAAATTCAAGTGTTACCATTTCATAACAACAAATTACCCAGAAAAAAAAGGATGGATAAACAGATGGAGATTTTACTCTCTAAAATAAACGAAAAGTTTAATGAGCAAACAATAACATTAACAACAGCAATAATAAAAAATGTAATGGAGGCCCTGGACGATAAGTTAAAAATATTAACAGAAGAAAACAACAACCTTAAAACGAGAGTCAGTAACTTGGAACAAAAAATATCCTTTTTAGAGAAGGAAAAACGTATGAATAATCTGGTTATTTTCGGCATCGAAGAAAAAGGAAAAACAGAGCTAGAGTTGGTGGATTTTGTAAAGGAAATTTTGCAAGATTCGCGAACTCATATAGATAGTCAGGAAATAAGCAACATCCGTAGAATCGGGCAAAATTATGAAAAGAACCGACCAATAACATAATAACCGATAAGAATAACCGATCTTTAACAACATCTTGGAAAAAACATCTTATCCTGAAAAACAAGCGTAACCTTCCTAAAAATGTGTTTGTCAATGAGGACTACCCTAAAGAAGTCCTGGAAATACGCAAACAACTTAAACCAGAATTAGAAGCGGAAAGAAAAAATGGAAATATAACGTTCATAAAATACGATAAGCTAATTGTTAAAAAACCAAATAACTCCAACCGCGAAAAGAGGAAGAGAGAATCGCAAACAAGATCTCCAACCACTCCCACTACATCCCAGAAAAAGCCAAATACGATGAACGAAATAATTGAAATGCAGCCTCCAAGTACAAATAAGGAAGTAGTTAAGCCAAGCATACTTACATTTGTAACGCGTGAAAGATCCGCCTCGATGTCAGAGATGCAAAAAAACGAACAAAGGCCTCCTCGGATGGAAACAACAAACAGATGTAACAACAAACACAGATCCAAGAAAATCTCCAATGTTTTGTCCCCCAATCCGGCTGGTCACCGAGGGGAAGTCGACCACCACCCTCCAACATATCAGCCAATAAAATCCAATACACAAAAAGAGAAACAAAAAAGGAAGCAGTTTGTATATATGTACACTTAACACACGAACCCTGAGAACACCAAAAAGTTTATATGAGCTAGAGTTAGCTATCGAAAACCTGAAATGGGACATCTTGGGCATAAGCGAGATGCGGAGAACAGGAGAAGGAATAGAAGAGCGAGACAGCTATATTATGTACTTCAAAGGCGAAACCGCCGGACACAGAGGAGTTGGATTCCTGGTAAAGTCAAAACTCAAAAGCCAGATAATTGGTTTTGAAGGAATATCGGACAGGATAGCGGTGATTCATATTAACTTACCAACGTACAGGAAAAAATGGACAGTTATCCAAGTCTACTCGCCGACAGAACAAGCAACAAAAACAGAGATCAACAATTTTTACGACAAACTACGTGAAGCTATCGAAAAGTATTCCGAAAACAATCTCGTGCTCATGGGTGACTTCAATGCCCAAGTGGGCATCCAAATACCCGGAGAAGAACACATAATAGGGAAATATGGAAGAGGCAAAAGGAGTAAAAACGGAGAAAAACTAGTAGAGTTCCTTCTTGAGCATAACCTAACACTTCTAAACTAGGCATGGGCGTTTTCAGATTTTTGCACAAACCGATACAAATTCGATTTCAGATACTGAAATCGATTTCAAAAACCGATTTTAGAAATCGATTTCTGTAGCGGATGTCAGAGCGACGAGCGTAGTTACTAGTTGCGTAGACAAACGCAAACAATCGAATTCATAATGTCTCGTCATGTCATGCGTCCATATTTCGCTTGGTTGGCGTGACATATTGAAAAAGAAAACCTCCTAACTACCTAAAACTAAGAGTTAAAAAACTCAGTCACCAAACAAACTAAAATTACACAACACGAATAAAATTGTTTCTATTTATTTACACTTTACAATCCTAAACTACTACTACCTAAATCTAATTGTTAAAAAACTAAGTCGCCAAACAAACTAAAATTACACTATACGATTTTTTTCTATTTATTTACACTTTACAATCCTAACCTGACCTGCTAACTACCTAAAACTAATTGTTAAAAAACTCAGTCGCTAAACAAACTAAAATTACACAACACGAATTGTTTCTATTTATTTACACATTACAATCCTAACAACGTAACAATAAAACTTTTTAAATCCTAATATTATAACTTTCACAAAAACCATATATAGGTACTTAATTATTATTACGCGCGCACCGCACTGCACGTGTCACCTAGGTCAAGTGAACAAATAAACATCGATCAAGTCAAAACTCTCCAAACATAAATCCCTAATAACTATTAAAACTATTTGCAATTTTCAAAACAAACATTAAATAGCTGCAATCTGAATTAGATCTTATCGCCTCGATGTTTAGTTTTATTTTATATATTCAATCCTTCTGGAATTCATAAAACCGCCTAAATCCAAAACGATTCGCTTGCTTGGCGACAATAAAATTCGCTTCATCTCTTTCGCTCTTTCAACGGATCAGTAAGTTAGAAAGAAAGGGAAATGAAATTCGCTCTCTCTCATTCTAACTAACTAGTTGTTTGGTAGTGTGAAAGAGAACGAATGAATATGAAAACTATCGAAAACTTAAGCTTTAGATTTACTTTGTAGTTTGGTTGCGTTTGCACCGTTTTCGTTTGGTTCGTATTCGATTGTTTGCGTTATCGTGGTATTGTTTTGCGTTTTCTAAAATCGGTTTTCTCATATTGGAATATCGATACGATACGATTTCTGACTGCAATCGGATTTCAGTTTCGTTTTGATATATCGGTCTCATGCCTATTCTAAACTCCATGTTCCGTAAAAGACCCAAAAATTTATGGACATGGATGTCTCCAGACGGAAAGGTTAGAAACGAAATCGACTACATAATAACTAACAAAGCTAGGGTATTTAGTGATACGGAAATAATACAGAATCTAAATTTCAACACAAACCATCGTATGGTACGCAGCTGTCTAAATGAAAGGAGTCCGAAAGCTCCTAGACATCATATGAACAATATGCAAACATTTAACAGACAAAGGGACACAGACAACATGATGGAAGACCTGATGGATGCCGTTAATTCAGATATGGACCTTAATGAAAAATATAAACAAATAGAAGATAAGCTTAGAGCACAGACAGGAAAACAAACAAACAAGAGTAAAGAAAACTTTTTGAGTGAAACAACGTTAAAACTAATTGAAGATAGAAAGAACTTGTTATCAAAAAAGGATAAAAAGGAGAACCAAAAAGAAATATCTAACCTTAGCAAACAGATTCGTGAAAATATGAGGAAAGACAGAAAAAACAGGAGAAACAAAACATTAGAGAATCACATTAATAAAACGGGAGGCACCAAAAAAGCGCTTAAAGAACTGCGTGAAAAGGGGAAAGAATGGATACCAAAGTTAAGAGATAAAGAAAAAGAACTGCCAGCTACTACTCGGAATTCAATCCAAAATATAGCAACAAATTATTATCGATTACTATATTCAAATCAATCAAGCTTGGACATGCACAATAGTGGATACAAACGCAACCATGTGACTGAAGATAATGAAGACATACCAGAAATATTAGTATCGGAAGTAGAGAAAGCTATAAAAAGCCAAAAAATGGAAAAAGCACCCGGCCCTGACAGGATCACAAATGAACTCATGAGAGGGACAATCACAGAACTAAGCCCACTACTAAGAAAAATCTTTAACGAGATTCTACATACCGGTAGCATCCCTAGCCAATGGGCAGAATCCCATATAATACTTCTTCACAAGAAAGGTCCTAAAGATGATGTCGGAAATTACAGACCCATATGTCTCATCTCAAATGTTTACAAAGTTTTCACCAAAATTATTTTAGAAAGAATCTCAATTAAACTCGACGAAAATCAACCTGTGGAACAAGCCGGGTTCAGGAAAGATTTCAGTACAATAGACCATATTCACACTATCAAACAGCTTCTAGAAAAATACAACGAATATATAAAAAACTATTTACATTGCCTTTATAGACTACGCCAAGGATTTTGACAGCCTCAGACATGAAGTAGTATGGCAAAGCCTAAAAGAGCAGGGCATCCAAAATATTTACATCAACATCATCAAAAATATTTATAGTGAGAGTAAGGGTAGGATAAGACTGGAATCTACAGGAGACGCTTTCCCAATAAAAAAAGGTGTCAGGCAAGGTGACCCTCTTTCACCAAAGCTGTTTACAGCAGTGCTAGAACAAATGTTCAGAAAGCTAGATTGGGAGCATCTAGGTCTAAACATAAATGGATCAAGACTAAATCATCTCAGATTTGCGGATGACCTGGTCCTATTGGAAGAAGATCCAAGAATACTGGAGTCCATGATACAAACCCTAGCAGATAAAAGTAAGAATTAGGCCTAGAGATGAATTCCAGCAAAACTAAGATGATGACTAATTCAATTCCCGTAGACATAACGGTTAACGGGCAGAAACTGGAATATGTAGAGGAATATGTATATCTCGGCCAGATAATATCCCCAAATGACCAGATGTCGAAAGAAATAGATAAAAGAATTGCAACGGGATGGAAACCTACTGGGCTTTGAAAGAAATAACTAAAAGCAAGGAAATAAGTATAAAAATCAAGAAGAAGACCTTTGATACCTGTATTTTACCCTGCATTACATATGGCTGCGAAACCTGGGCTTTGACAAAATACCATAGGGATAAACTTGCCAGATGTCAGAGAAGTATGGAAAGAAGTATGTTAGGTTTAACACTAAAATACAAAGTAAGAAGTACAGACATCAGGCACAAAACGAAACTAACTGATATCCTAGCTCGCATTGATCAACTTAAATGGAGGTGGACTGGGCATATGCTCAGGTGCAAAAAAGAGAAATGGAGCAAACAGGTGACAATCTGGTACCCAAGAGATGGAAATAGGAGTAAAGGTCGTAAAAAGAGAAGATGGGAGGATGACCTGAAAATGACTTTAG
The DNA here is from genome assembly GCA_944739405.2 of Euclidia mi. Taxonomy (NCBI): domain Eukaryota; kingdom Metazoa; phylum Arthropoda; class Insecta; order Lepidoptera; family Erebidae; genus Euclidia; species Euclidia mi. The sequence goes on from OX123196.2 coordinate 160,758, forward strand.
GTCCGCTCTGGACAAGAGTGGCGGCAGACAAAAAGCAGTGGAAAGAGTTGGAGAAGGCCTTTGCCGTAAGGCACACCGAATTAAGAGACTTCTTGTAATCTAAGCTTTTAAGTTGTAATTGTGAAAAACTGTTAAAAAGTTCGGAAATAAAGGCTTTATTATTATTATTATTATAGAAGAAATGCCCAACCACATATGTCATTATTGGACTAGTCTCGAAGTGTCTGAATTTGTTAATTTATTTAATGAGTTACCATTAGCTAATCTAGTACCATCACCAAAAACTGCTTTAGCTATTTTTTTAATTAAAATTAGAACGGGGGACAGTAACAAGAGGTTATCTTCTTTATTTAATATACCTCGATCAACTATGGAGAGGCACATGAATAAAGTACGCTTATGTTTTGTGGAACATTTTGTACCATTACATATTGGGTTGCAACATCTTACTAGACAAGATGTCATAAGAAGAAATCTCAGCATTCCAAATGCTTTTCTGGGAATCCAAATGACTCTGATCAAACAAGACCTGCAATCACAATATGTGATGGTACTTATATATATATTGAAAAGAGTTCCAATTACTTTTACCAAAAGGAAACTTATAGTTTACATAAGTATTTGAACCTGGTCAAACCATTTCTTTGTGTGTGTACTGACGGACATATTATTGATGTGATAGGTCCTTATGCTGCCAATCAGATTGATGCCGAAATCATGAAAGATTTATTTAGTGATAAAAGTGGGCCCATGCGAACTTTTTACAGAGAGAGAGATGTATTTATACTTGACCGAGGCACGGTAATATAATCTAACAGTATTGTAACTCGGCCGCCTCCGTGAGTTATATACCTACAGACGCGCCGCATGCGAGCTGCGGCACGATCGCGGCTGTGGGTACTGTAGGCACAGTCCGCACAGTCTAATGGGTACTCTGCTCGAGGCGCGTAGGTATAACTCGAGTTTCGTGCGTTTGTATGGAGTTACAATACTGTTAGATATTATTACCGTGACCGAGGGTTTAGAGATGCAATTCCACTGTGGGAGGCCTGCAATTACAATGTGCAGAAGCCTGAGTCGTTAAATGAGGGAGAACACCAATTAACAACCATTCAGGCGAATAAAAGTCGATTAGTGACATTATGTCGATGGGTAGTTGAAGTAGTTAACGGACGGTTTAGAAGAGATTACTTATTTCGCCAGGAGTTTTTTAATAGAGCTCATGTGCATTTAATGGATGATTTTAAAATTGCAGCTGCATTAATTAATAGGTTCCATCCCACAATCCAAGATCGGCCAGATTCTGCTGTTATAATAGAAAGGGCCATGAGGTATCTACATACCCCAAATTATTTGGCAGAATTTGTGAGAAATTATAATTTAAATAGGCGATTAGTCATGTTTAGACGCATCGATGGGAGGTTTCCTCAATTAAATATGTTTCCCGTATTTAGTTACTCTGAATTGTTTTTTTTTTTTTTTTATGTATTATCATTACATTATTATTATTTTATACGTAACTAAGTCTTAAAATACTATACAAAGAAATATATACAGAACACACAAAAAAATATATACAGAAAAAGAAAAATAAAAAATTTTAGAGCGCGTCATGAAATTCATCCACATCGCCGTCAACTGGCAGCGTGCCCAGAACGCTGGCAGTGTTGCCACGTTGTATGGCGATACTTACCTTCTGGGCCAAATACAACCCAGCCTTCTGGTCACGCGAGGCGTCGACAAGTCTCTTTGCGATGTCTCTAAAAAGAGATCTCGCACTTGGACCCCATGGCCCCAACGTTTCGACCCCAAACGGCTCAAATACGTAATCCCCTACTAGGTTTACGTATTTGCGCCGTTTGAGGGTTTCCGCTGTAGCAGCAGCAGCGCCCGCACAACCGGCTGTGCTAGGAAGATGTGATGGCGCGAGGGTATCGACACACGTTGCGTCCCATACCAAAGGCCTACCCAACTTCCATGGCAGTAAAGACATATCGTCTGGTCTTTTGCCGTCGTTGCGTACCAGGCCCTGAGGTTCAAGGTGGGCTGGAACGCCAGCGGAGACAAGAGCCCGACGGAGAATGTCATTAAGGTTGCCGTGTCGTGAAATACGACCTGCGCTCCTGCTGCATGATAGGCCATGGTGACCAAGGCTGTCGACAGCCTCTCCACAGTGACAGCGATGTTGAGTAACACATGGCGCGCCTAAACGGAGGCAAGACGCGATGCGGAAGGTCGTATCGTCCAGCATGGTACCGATGTTGGACGATGGCAGTGCTTGAAGCCAGAGGCCCGACTCCCACTCTCCCACAGCCAGTAGGCGAGCACGCTCTGCAGCATTAGACGATGTGCTAAGAAGGTTTTCTCGTATTCTGCTGCAAAGCGGCCCATCCCACTGCCTCTGAGAGGATAGGTTTCGGGGTAACTCAGTGCTTGGACAAGCTCTTCTCCAAGCATTCGTGGCATCGGTCTTACACGGCACCTCAGAATCGACCAGTGTTGGTGCTAAGATTTTCCTGGTCAATTCTGCAGTGCTGTGGACCGAGGACAGGAATGCTGGTAGGCTAACATCAGAAAGTTTTCGAATACCGAGGCCGCCAAAACGTACAGGTAAGGACGCCTGTAGCCACAATCGGTCATTCAGTACTATATTCAAAATTTTACTAAGAGTAGTTTGTATAATTTTGTCCATTTCAATGAGTAGGCTCGAATTTTTTCAAAAAGGCGAAGCTCGAATAGCGTGAGTAAATTTAGGCACGAAAAGACAATACCGAATTATAGTGAAAGCCGAATGAATGTTAATTTTGAGGAGCCTGTCCGAAATTTCACTAAAATTTTGAATTTTTTCATGAATAAATGTATCGAAACCTTCGTCTAAAATCGGGGACCCAAGGAGGCGAAGAGAACTTTTTTCAATGTGGGTTATATTGGGAGTCAGAAATTGAAATTTGGAAAGTATAGAGGATTTATTTAAATTGTCGTTTATGAAAATTTCACATTTAGTTGGATTTAGGTCTAAGCCTATGGATGAAAATTTAGATTTCAAGAAAGCCAGATCTTGATAAACAGTCTGTACGTCGCCTGCCAGGGTTCCGTCATCGAGGTACCAGATATTGAATTTTGAATTTAACTGGCTGATGATTGGGTGAATAGCTAGGCTAAAAATGAGTGGTCCAAGAGGGTCACCTTGTTGACAGCCAACGGCGGATTCCAGAAGATTTTCCTTGAAGATCAATTTTGAAGGGTTTCTGTAACACTGCCAAAGAAAGTTGTAAATTTTGGGTGTTTCAATTTTAACTTATTACTGAATTGATTATTTTCGCTTTGGGCCCATATCAGGTCAAACAAGCACGGTCATATTATGGCGAACATGTTCGGCAAAATGGGTTATACGAAATAGAAATATGTCCTGAGCTGGAACACTCGGAAGAAATGGTTGCGGCTGTTGGAGGAAATAGACCTTATTAATTGAGGGGTCGAATACAATCGGGCCATGTTGGTCGGCGTAAATATTTTATTTATATTTTATTCGATGCACAACCATCTAATAATAATTGTTTAGATACCATATTAGGATACTCTTGTAACTGTCTCGTAGGTAACAGAACAGTGGAATGCTGTTGCCACGTCATGTCCATAATATATTATGGTATTTGGGATGGGCTAAATATCAAACCAACTTAACTGCACCAGCATCATATTTAGATAATATATTACTTGTTATTGAAGAATAAATCAATAAAACCTTATACCTCTTTTTATTTTTTCGAAACCTGTACCATTTCACACAAGTCTTAAAACATATTGAATTGAAATAATAGAAAAGGTAAACAACCTACTAATTAATGTAAATACTTAACAGACAGTACTTAATATAATAATACAATTATATTAAGTATTTGAGTCAAACAGTTACATAATTGATGTCAATTATATATAAAAACACATGAGAACATAGTACAACATATAACCTGTTCGATTTTATTGCAATGTGCTTTTATAATCTCATCAGAAATACCGGTTTGTTATGAGTACTGGTCTCTTTCCATATTATTATTAACCAAATTGTTTTCACTTTTATATAGAGAGACAAATAACAAATAAGAGAGAGAAGAGAGACCAAATAACTGAAATGTTTACAGGCATTTAAGTATATAAAAGAACACTGATCTGGCCTAGCTGTGATGATTATGAAGTTCCTAGTGGAAAACGAATAGCAATGCTGTCTGTAAACGATAAAATGTATACACAATACCAGTAGGCAGTTATCTTGTTTAACGTCCAATAACTTTTCAACCAGTGCTTTATATGACATTAATACTAGATATCATAAAAATACTGTTAATAAGCTATCGTATGACATAGAGCTGCAATTTGGGCATTCCATTGCATTACTGACTTTCACCTCCGTACTAATATGGGCATGGTCCTTTAGACATTCGCGGATGCATATGCGGTTGCGGATTATTAGAAGAACACATCCGTGGACGCGGATTCGATGCGGATGCGGATGCGATACGGATGCGGATGCGGATTTTGGGCTTTTACAAGGATAATTATATAAATTTTAAGTACATAAATAACTGAAAATCAATTTAATTTTAACTTTTTATTTATTTAATCATATTTTTAGAAAACACAACTGACACAACTGAATTTTGAGCTTCGAGTTTCATTATAAAAAATGTTTGTTTAATAATTATTTTTTTTTTATTTATAGCAATATTGCCGCCTTTTCAGCTTCCAACCTGTTTCTTAATGGATTATACCTATTAACCCAACTCCACTAAATAAGTGGGAACACTGGCTGGTGGAGGTGATAAATATCTGCATGCTAATTTGGAGAGATTTTTTTACAACGGTTAACTTTCCACCAATTAAGTGAATTTTCATCTAAATCCAGTCTTCTCTGGCTACGATAAATAACTAGCATCGTGGCTACTGTTGTCCGGTTCTCCTTCACCATAATCTTCGCTCGATGAATCTAAGACCATGGCAAGATCGCCTTTTAAGCAAGTTTTCTTACCCGTAAAGGACTTTGCTGGTTCAGGATCGAGAGAATCGCCTATTCTTGGGGGTAGCTTTCGATACGCAGCTTCCAAGATATGGAACAATTTGCCCCCACCTCTAAGGCAAATAAACAGTTCTTTAACATTTAAAAAGCGACTTAAAAAACATCTATTAGATGCTCAATGCCAGCTGGGTATCGTGAATATGCACATGTCTTTTGTTTGAATGCCTACTGACAATTTTATACTTATGTAAATACCTACACAATATATTATATAATAAAATTCTCGTGTCACAGTTATCGTTCCCATACTCCTCCGAAACGGCTTGACCGATTTTGATAAAAAAAATTGTGCTTATCCGGTATCTATGAGAATCGGCCAACATCTATTTTTCAAAAAAAAAAAAATTGCAAAACAACGTTTGCCGGGTCAGCTAGTATTATATAATTATATTCAATTTAATATCAATTTAATTTATTAATTTATAAGTTTTATTTATTTTTTAATTTCTGTTATAGTCAATGCCTTAATAATAATATACAATCTTTATTCAATACACTAGTCATAGAAAATAATTATATTATAAGTTATGTATAATAAAATAATACTGATTAATATTTACCTTCAATTGGAATTCAAATTTTATTATAATTTGCGACAGCATCATTCGTGGTCTAGCACTGTGACCGAATCTTTACACTTTACTTACAGACAGCAATATTTATTTTATAACTTTATGAATTTAGTATAGGTTTTATTTATTTATATATAAGTCACAACGCAACACACTGCACAAACAAGAAAACATACACATTTATGTAGGTACACATGGAATTGCACTTTGTTGCGCGGCAATGGTTTGTGCATCCGTGACGCATGGAAGGGGCCGGCATAATATCAGTGTCTGGTATGCACTAGCATTACTTGACAAAATGCTGATCTGGCTACCTATTTGGTCAGCGCTGGGACACATACCTACATCATCTTTTTATTCTTTTATTGTATTGTATTTCTGCACTTTTAATATATTCTTTATTTGTTATGTTTACTTCTGTTTAATTATTGTTCTTATTACTGTATGCATATTGCATGTTAGTGTCATAATCTAAATATGTATCTATCTACCTTGTGTCCCTTGTGCTTTTGTGACCAAATAAATTTTTCATTCATTCATTCTCATTCTTTTTGTTTTGTCCGCCGGCGGGTCCGGCGACATAGGAGAATTAGAGACGATCCGGTCATTTACCATCTTTATTATTTAATCTTCTATTTTTCTTCGGTGACTGGTTTGAAAAAATTATGCTTAAAGCGAGGATCTAAATATGCGAAAATTGCATATAAATTGTTATCTTCCATACACAGAATTGAATTATACCAGAAGGAACGATCGCTTGTCAAAGTGAAGCCAAACGACTACGCTCAAAATGAGCGTACCGGGCGCAAATGTCAATGATCGGGCGTTACGTCATTCAAAACATCACATTACATTTACAAACTTTTAATTTTATTAAGCCATCGTGTAAAATTTACAAATGTAAAATTCTGCCACATATAACCATATAAAAAAAAATTCGATCTCATTTTATGTGTAAATAGCATATTCAATAATTGATTAATAAAATATTTCATAATTATTGTCAAAAATATCATAACATTGCTTCGCCATTTTGTGAGTGTTGTCAGTGTGTCCTCGAACGATTACCCCATAATGAGTATGGATCATAAAAAAGTTACCTATTTTATTTCATATATTATTTTCGTCATTATATTGTGCGATTTGGCTAATTTAATTTAATTGTATTAGTAGTAGCGTAATTTATATCTATCCCAAATACCTTCATATGTACCTAACATATATACATAATTTGTTCCTGTTGATTAATTAAATGTTTACAACAGTTAATATTTAAATCAGTCATGATCATTTACGTGTATTGTATTCACAAAATTGTAAATTATACCAGAAGGGGCCATCGCTTGTCAAAGTAAAGCCAAACGACGGGTCGGGTTTCGAAACGCGTCGCCCGAATTTGAGGGTATTGGTGCTGTAGGGGGCTTAAGGAAGTTAGTTTTAATCCCCTAAAAGTAATTTTGGCTGCCGGAGTTGCGTCTAAATATTTTTAAGCAATTTCCAAAAATTCTTCATTCAAATATGCAAAACGCAACGTAATTTTAGGTTTTATGTGAGAGTAACTAAATAGGTTGTGTGTCTCTTTTGACGCTTAACACGAAAATAGGAGCCCTGCAGGGCTCCTGTCAACCTTAGTTTATTAAGCTAGTGGAATCAATAAAAGCGACATTTAGGTTTTATGTGAAAAACGTGAAACGAAGCGCAACCGCCATTTTGTATGCATGATATTGACAGCTAATGTCAAATTTGTGCGTCATTGCTTTCGAGTACCTAGGGTTAGGTGCCACTGTAATAAGTAACTAAATAGGTTATGTTAGGTTCTCTTTTGAACCTCAATCCGAAAATAGGATGTCAACCTTAGTTTATTAAACTAGTGTGAAGAATGTGGAAGTTGGCAGTGCCATACACACCGATGTTTGGAGATATTTTTTTTTTCAAGGGAAACCAAGTAGGTATTTCCGACAAGTGAAAATGGTGAGGGGGGTTCCGAGACCTCCTCCCCTTCCCCCCAATCACTCACAACCTCTAAAACGGCGACGTATTTCAAAACCTTAACCCAAACGACTTGGCATGATGTGCAAAACGAGTAGACTTCGGCTTGGTGATGGGTCTTGTGACACCCTGTATAGTAATGACTTACAAACAAGACTAACAATCACTTTGGGTTTAGTTTTTGTATTCTAAAAACTCTTTAACAGAATAAAATGTGTTGTGTAAAAGTAGTTTTTTCAAAGCATATGAGAATTGCTTTAATGGTAATTGTTTTATTTCTTCAGGTATCTTATTGTATACCGTTTTACACATAACATGGCAATTGTTTTGCAATTTACTTGTTTTTGGAACCAAGTCTATCACTAGTCTATTGGGATTCCTAATATTAGTTCTCTTTGTTACATCTCTGGCTTGTTTGAACATATTATGATTTTGTTTTACATATTTGCCAATTTCCAGTATATATAAACAAGGCAATGGTAATACACTTAATAGTTTAAAATAATGACGACAAGATACATCTGGAGCAACTCCAACTATAGATCGTATACAGTTTTTTGGTGCTACGAATACTTTATTTACGTTAGTTCCGTTGCCCCAGATCAATAGACCATATCTGAGCACAGATTCAACATAGGTATGCATAATAAGCTGTTAGGGCAGTATCCTTGTTTGCCACTAGTGTAAGTTTATGTAGAGCGAACGTGGCAGTAAATGTAAATGTAGAATCATCTAGTAATTAACTTTAATCTTTGAAGTTCATAAGCGTCACTTTGTGACCTAAATGAATAAATGATTTTGAGTTTGAGTTTGAGCATATGCAAACCTATTAATTTTACCACAAACCTTATCAATTTGTTCTTTCCATTTTAGCTTTGTGTCAATTGTAAGTCCTAAGAAAGTTGCATTATTGGAATTTTTTAGAATATGTTGATTATAATTTATGTCAGTATTTTTATTTCTATAATTATTAAAATTTATCAAATTTGTTTTATCTAAATTTATTTGTAAATTATTCTGATTTAACCAATTTATTACCAATGTCAAAGTATTTTTAATGTCAATTTTATGTTCTTCCAATGTCACTGTTTTATTCGATGTCACAATAATAGAAATGTCATCGGCGAACAGAATAGTTTTGTGTTCTGTAACTTCAGGCAAGTCATTAACGTAGATAAGAAATAGAAGAGGACCCAATACGCTGCCCTGAGGAACACCAAATTCATTGTGCTTGTAATCTGATTCATAAATTTGCTCAGTGTTTGAAGCTAGGTGAGTCAGTTGAACGCATTGGTATCTATCTTTTAGATATGTTGCCAACCAATTAAGAGGTAGCCCTCTAATACCATTGTGCTCTAGCTTTCTCAGTAATTGGTTATGCGATACAAAATCGAAAGCTTTCGACATATCCAAAAACAAAACGGTGGTAATTTTTGTATCATTTACACTCTTTAGAATTTCATTAACCAAATTAAAAGCTGCATCTTTAGTAGACTTATTTTTTTGAAAGCCATATTGGTGTTGCCTTATAATACTATTTTGGCTAAAAAATTATACTAATTTATGGTGCATTACCTTTTCAAATATTTTTGAAAATATGGGCAATATTGTTACTGGACGATAATTACAAATATGGTGTTTGTCACCTTTCTTATATAAGGGCTTTACAATTGCGTACTTTAGCTTCTCTGGGAATCTTCCAGTTTCTAATGAAAATTGATTAGAAATACTAAAATAGAACATAGCTGATCTTTGCAGGCTGCGCAGCCACTGACAGCTTGTCTTAAAAAGGGTAAGAGAGTAGTCATCGTTCAAAAGTATTTTGAATCTTTCAAAAAATTTAAAGAACTTCTTATTAATGCTCCAATCTTACAATACCCTGACATGACTAAACCGTTTGTATTAACAACCGACGCGTCCGAAGTAGCAATTGGCGCTGTATTATCACAAGGCCCTATAGGCGGTGACAAGCCGATAGCCTATGCCAGCAGGACCTTGACGGATACCGAAAAATATATAGTACTATTATGGTACTATAGAACGCGAGTTGTTAGCAATCGTATGGGCCACGAAACATTTTCGACCGTATTTATATGGACATAACTTTGACGTTTACACTGACCACAGAACGTTAGTTTGGCTATACCAACTTAAAGAACCTAATAGCAAGTTAACACGTTGGCGTTTGCGCTTGCAAAAATACGACTTTTGTGTCATATATAAAAATGGGAAACAGAACGTGAACGCAGACGCGTTATCTCGCATTAAACTTAACACATTAGGAGCCGGTGAACCCGATGATAGTTCAATGATTGTTAACGTAGACGAGAAAGAAAAAAGACTCCAAAGCTATTTGGAAGACGTGACTAAACATATTACTGACATTTCAAAACGACGAAGTACTGACGACTCTAAGACTATTTTAATATCTGACTCCGAAAGAACGGCGACAGCTAGTCCTATAACGATTTCAGACATAGCTACGGTTGAACAACCATCTAATTATCCCATACCATCTGAATCTACTTCTACTTAAACAATTCATTCGGCTAAAGATCTTGAATCTCACGGAATACGTATCATAAACGAAGCAATAGATACAAAGCCAAACCAGATACTTATTTTTAGCTGGTTCCGTAATGAAACCCAGGTGAGAGATATATCTAAGGACAAACAAAAAGTGTTGGAGGTATTTTTGCCCCTACACAACCTTGAACTTATAAAATAATTTTTAAAGAACTAGGTACATAGAACTAACTAAATACTTCATTTACTTTGAGAAACCTGAACATGTAAAGATTTCAGTAATGTTATTGTTCCGTTATTTAAAAGGGTATGGTTAACTTTTACGAATGTACTGAGCGTGTGGTTTATATTGAGGATGAACAGGAAGAAAGAGCTATTGTAGTTAAGCTACATGAAGGCAAGACTTGCCACCGTGGTATTACAGAAACTATCAAACGAATCCAACGTACTTATTATTGGCAAAATATGAACGAAACTGTTTCCGCCATCATAAATTCCTGTGAACAATGTAAAACTTCCAAATACGATAGAAAACTATCAAACCAGTTCTCCAACGGATTTCAAGAAATCTTTATCGATTTGTTTACGATAGAATTCAAATACTATTTGACCTTAATAGACGCATTCAGTGAATTGGGACAAGCCATAGAAATTCCTTCACGGTCAACACCAGAAGTGGTTAGAGCACTTATGAAATACTACTCTTTTTACGGCATTCATCAGAAAATAAGTTCAGATCCTGGATCAGAGTACCTGTTATCATTTTAAATATACAGTATTGCTAAAAATGTACTTATTTTTTATTACCTAACCGATCGTATTAAATATTTGGAAGTAATGTTTGTAACGAAACCTCTTGATATCGGCATGGCTATACGCATGTACATTTATTTTCTAACGAAATAACTAATTTCCTATGAAGATAAATAGTTATAATAAAAATTTTGTTTATTTAATATACAAAGGTAAACGCATCATAATTACGCCAATGTGAGGTTTTAATTATCAAATACAAATACTGCAAATTTATGATGATTCGTAACTGCTGTCAGATTCTGTATCAGACTCATAATTTAATTCTATTATGAACCTGTCCATTTCAGCATCCGTAGACCCATCTGTTTCGCGAAGCTTGTCTTCAATGTGGCGCACATGTTTGCATTGTTTTTGCCAGTCATTCTGCAGTGATAGATTGAAAAGCTTATTCAGCTGAATTCAGCAACCAACATTGTGAATTACAATGTTGGTTGCCTCTTGTCCTACATTTTTGCTTGTGACTCGCCTTTTAATGAGACTCCACATAAATTCAATTGCATTTAGCTTACAGTGGTATGGCGGTAATCTAACCACATTGTGGCCATGAGCTTCAAGCATTTGATCAGTTTCATATATTGGAGCTTCCTTATGGTCTTTTATAATTTCAAACAGATGAGCTTCACCATGGTAGGCAGATAAGATAACCCCTTATTTGTGATCCAGTTTTGCATTTCAGCTTTAGTAGAACTTAATGTTGGTACCTTGTTTAACTTGACTGTGTGATAAGGGGCATTATTCATAACAACTAACTATTAGACGGCAAATAAGGAATTAGTCTTTTCTGAAGCCATTTCATGAAATTATTTTTGTTCATGTCTTCATGGTAGTCACCCGATTTCGACTGGGATTTAAATATTAATAAAGCGTTTGGTATAAACCCTATTTCACCACCCGCATGAACAATTATATCCGTGTGGCACGGATTAAGAATACGGATTGTCACCACCCCATATCATCCCATGGGTGTCGTAAGAGCCGACAGAGGGAGCATATTATGCAGAAAACAGCACTGTAAGAGAAGGAAAACTTGATACAAACCCTATACCAACCCGTTTGGCCAGCGTGGTATAGTAGACCAATTCCTCCTTTCAAAGGAGAGGCCTAGTCCAGCAGTGGACTGATAAATCAGTGGGCATATCTACAACATGTAATTCGAACAATTTGACACCACTAAGGTTTTATTCACCGCAATATAGAGGGCGTTTGAAATACACGGAGGCCAAAATAGATCTACCTACTTCAAACGCCATAAACGTGCATACACCTAAAAACAATCGAATATTAACTACCGTTTCTAATGGGTGTTTCCCGTTGGTCAGATTGGTGGTTAGATCGGTCTAACCACTGGGAAGTTTTCTTCCCAATGGTCAGATCAGTGAGTAATCTATGAAAGTATAATTGAACACAAAAATATTTTGGCTAAACTTTTCTATTAACAATGATATATTTTGTATTACATAATTGTAGGTTTTATGTTCAGTCTATTGATATATGATTGTTTTCTTTTTTTCTGCTTGTCAAGTAACGTCATTCGTATTAGTCACCTTTTCTCCTTCTAAATAATTTATCAAAATTTACTTCATTGAAACCTAAAGCATATTTCGAAATGGATCTTAATTTTATAAATAGAAAGGGAGGCATTATTCTTTTATATAACGGGTTTCAATTTTATAAAAATAAAATATTTAATAATGGCAACGAAATTTGGCTATGTAGTCAATACAAAAAAATTGGGCAAGTGCGAGTCGGACTCGCGCACAAAGGGTTCCGTACCATCATCTATAAAAGAAAATCACGTTCGTTGTATGTATACTTAAATACTTTATAAGTTTCTACCTGTTTATTAAGATCGAGTAACAAATTGCTTAAAATTTACGTTTGTTGTATGGGAGCCCCGCTTTATTATTTACTTTTTTTAAAATTTAATTATTTATTTTGAAAGGTAATATACAACTACATATTCTGTAAAAATTTAAAGCGTCTACCAGTAACAGTTAGTAATTTTGAGCAAAAAATACGAAAAAAAAACACGTTTTTTGTATGGGACCCCCCCTTAATTTTTTATTTTTATTTTTAGTATTTGTTGTTATAGCGGCAACCGAAATACATAATTTGTGAAAATTTCAGCTTTCTAGCTATCATGGTTTATGAGATACAGCCTGGTGACAGACAGATGGACAGACGGACCGACAGACAGACAGACAGACAGCGGAGGCTTAGTAATAGGGTTCCGTTTTTTACCTATTAGGTACGGAACCCTAAAAATGCGATGCATCGGATCTGTGACAGTTCAAGTAAGTATAATGGTTACTGAAATTAGTTTTTGCTCTGTTTAATTTAAGTTCGACTGATATTTCTTCTAATAAATATGTGTTCCTATATTAATTCCCCAAATAATTCTGATATTATGTTTTACAGAACCGCAATACAATTATTAAACACACAGATCACACCTGCACTCAAGACGTAGGTAAAAATGAGATAGATCTTGCATTGCATAAAATGAAAAATCAGGCGTGCAAAGAATTTCAACCATTTGTTTACAAAGAGTGTGTGGCCAAGTTACAAGATTCTGGTCTAAATCTTACAAACAACATACCGCCTTTTCAATCGGTCAAAAGTAGTATGTACCGGAGAAGAAATAAAGAGGCTAACGTGTATAAATTGTATCACGATGATCCTATTGCTGTGGAGATCCCTGACCAGTTTCGAAGTCTTATTCTAGCGGAATATTTTGACCAAAAAAATTGAATAATTATTTTCTCTACTCCGCAATCAAAAGAATATTTAAAAGTCTTGAAACATTTTTTTGTCATGGAACTTTCAAGAGTGTGGCTTCTACTCCATTTTCACAGCTTTATACCATTCATGGTGATATCGGTGGTAGCATGGAATCCACGAATATTATTCCATTAATTTATGTATTGATGTCCGACAAATCGGAAAGAAGCTACATTAGTCTTTTTAGCATGTTACGATCACAACTGCCATATATGGAACCAAAACAATTTACCCTGGATTACGAAGTTGCGGCTTCGAATGCCTTAAAAACGTTTACCCAAATGCGCAAATAAAGGGCTGCTATTTTCATTTCTCACGTAACGTTTGGAAGCAAGCAAAAAAATGTCAGTTGACTAAGTCAAAATCATCAAAACGCATAATTGCACTTGCAGGTGTTCTTCCATTACTACCGCCCCAATTGATAGACGAAGGATGGCATTATATAATAAATGATGCGCTGGATACACTAAATGTACAGAAATTCATTAAATATTTTCAGAAGCAATGGCTAGATAAGCCTAGTTTTAAAGAAACTTGGTCGGTTTTGGCGAAAGGCACAGGACCACAAACAGTTATCGCGACTATATTTATTTAGCGGAATTGGGCCCCTGATGTTGGCTAATGGCGCATTCAATGTTGGCCATTTTTTAGAACGCCTACATTGATTTAAATACTAAAGATACGTGCGACCGAATATTTGACAGACGCAGTCACCTTACAAAAAAAAATAACGCCATCTATTCAAACTAGTATGAACTACGATGTAAATCGGTATGGTCTGCTCCTTGACATAACCTTGTAAGAGCGGGGTGAGGTATTTTTCGAGGTACAAAAAAATATATATTTTTCCATTTTGGATTCGTACCTAATGTTTTTTGACGTTGGTGTATCTTTAAATTTTAAGAATCAATTAAAAATAATTTTGTTAGAACATTATGTAATCTTATAGTAATAATAATAAATCTTTTCATTTCATCGGGTACAACGCCCGCCGCTTCAAAGTTATGTCGCACTTTTACGCGGCTTCGCGCCGTTTTTACCAAAATGAAAGAAAATTGCTTTAAATAATTTTAGAAGTTGATTTATTGTCATATTTTTAAGTTACCGGTGACATGCAATGTTATCATATTTTTTATTATGGTTTTTGTAGTAGTTCACGCAACCTTTCACGGCACAATTGGCATTTTTGTTCGCAAAATATACGACCGCTCCCAATGACAGCTGATCGCGTTCTAGTTCACTTCGTTAAAGAGAAGACCATTTTAGGACCAACTTCGAGGCGTCATTGTAACATGCGGTCCGCCCACTCCTTACGCAGTAATATATATGTCAATGAACGCCTAAGATAAAGAAAGTTATTTCTTTTTAATTTTTATTTCATTAAACATACATTTTTGCGTTAACGTCATGTTTAGTAAGTACTTTTTCGTTTAAGTAAAATAATATGTAGTGGTATCTTTGTCAGTATCATAATAAAAAATATAAAATGCGAAACTGTTTTGACTTTAACTGTACTTTTTGAACTTGTCATCTTGCTAAATCGCTAGCAGTCAAATCAATCTGACCATTGGGAAAAAAACTTCCCAGTGGTTAGATCGATCTAACCACCAATCTGACCAACGGGAAACACCCTTTCTAATCGTCCCTATAGTCATTCCATGCAGTTTGACATTGTAAAACAATGTAAACAAGTTGATTTGGCTTCAATTGTGGATAACTCCCAAACCTCCTCTTCACGTGAATGTGTGACCCAAAAAGCCCCACAATCAAAAGGACCCGAGGTAACGTGCGAGATGCCTCATATAACTTCGCACAGCAATGGACAAATAAGGCAATAAAAAAAGAGGATAGTTGTTATAGCAGACCAGCAGGGACGAAACTTACGGCATACCCTAAAGAAACTGGTTGGTGATGAGTACGTGGTCCAATGATCAGTACGGAAGGCTGGAGCAGCATTGAAGGAAGTGTTACTCTCAGAGAGATTAGACATTAGAAAATTAAATAAGGAAGACTTTATTATTGTGTTGGAAAGTATAAATGATGTTAACCCAAGTGAACTTCAATTCTCATTGCATAGTTTTTTAAATGCTATGACATTCACAAACGTCATAGTCTCTGAGGTACCGTATAGTCATCAATTAAATGAGAAAAAAATAAATTATGAATTGAAATTCATTTGCTCACAATACAGACACGCTACGTATGTTGATATGAACTATTCTTCTTACTTTCCAAATAACAGATATCGTTCATTGCATATAGCCCGGTTGATGCTTAAAGAGATATTATAGTCTAAGAGCCCGTGAACCCCAGACCTACGTTATTTTATAAAAGCTGAAAGTTTGTCAGCGGATGTTCCCAACACAGGTAAGAACGATGGACCATTATGGAGTTTGGGTTATAGTGGCTTTGGCAGGTAAACGGTACTAAAGGTGTCTAAAATACCGATCTAAATACGTCAAATAATAAAGTCTGTATAATCATAGTTGTCAAATAATAATAGTTGTTTTATATTAACGATATACACTACTTTATATTAACTATTTACACTATTTTTAGCTATTTTTTAACGTTTTGACACGTCCGGGAACCGAACCCGGTGTACCACTCGCGGTTTCGAATACACTATTCACTGTCATAGTTTTAATGTCTGTCGCGAACAATTTGCTATTGTGTCATATAAAAATGTAAAAATATTATGCTGTGTCGTGTATTTACCTCTTAACTATAAAGATGAGCAGTATTTGAATGTTTTGACATGTATAGAAAATGTAGTTTTAACTTCGCGCTCTCCTACAGCAGCCTACATGCTTGTCTGGCAAGGGGTTGGAACTATAAAAAGTGTCTGGCTGATGAGGAAATATCATCTACTTATTACCCAAGTATTATATGTAAAAATCAGCTTTTATACTATAACGTAAGTAAAATTATAATTTCAGGAACATTGAGGGTGTCTGGCAAGAGGTTGCCACTATGTTAAGTGTCTGTTAAGGAATAACGTGATTTTAAATGATATTCTGAAGGTAATACCGAAAAATTGGACTTTATTATTTGACGTATTTAGATCGGTATTTTAGACATCTTTAGCACCGTGTACCTGCCAAAGCCACTATAACCCAAACTCCATAATGGTCCATCGTTCTTACCTATGTTGGGAGCATCCGCTGACAAACTTTCAGCTTTTATAAAATAACGTAGGTCTGGGGTTCACGGGCTCTTGCTCTATTACGTATAGGTTACAAAAAAAAGTATGATGACTACATCAACAACCAGAAATCAATAAAAAATAATCGGCAATCTACTTACAAATTATCTGAGCCTTATGTATGTTTTGATAAATGTACTCAAACTGACATTCAAAATATTACTGGTAATACACATTGCAAATCGGGGTTAAAAAATAATGACTTTTTTCGTATTTAAAGAAATAAATATTTTACACCAAAACATTAATGGACTTCGTAGTAAATCGGATTTGCTGATGTTATCTTTAGAGCAATTACAAAATGAGAACAAGACCATAGATATTCTGTGTATAACGGAGCATAATTTAATTAAAACAGATATTAAATTTATTGATATTGACAACTTTATGCTTGGATCAAGCTTCTGTCGAAAAAACCGTCGCGGTGGCGCATGTATCCTTATACGAACTCATCACAGGTACAAAACAATAAACGGCCTGACCAGATTTAGTGAGGAAGGAATAATTGAAGTCGCCGGTATAGAGCTACTGGATTATAAGTTGTTAGTTTTCTGTATTTATAGACCACCTAAAACTAGTCAAGAAGATATAAATATTTTCTTGCAGAAACTTATATCTTTACTGACGGAATTTTGTCGTAGTAAATATAAAGTTATTCTGTGTGGTGACTTCAATATAAATATTCTTGTTAAAACAAAAATATCAACGGATTTCCTAAACATATTATTAAGCTACAATTTAAAATGGGCTCTTAAGGAACCGACTCGCATAATAAAAAAAAGTAAAGTACATGTATAGATAACTTTATGTGCAATATTCCTAAATATAAAGTGAGAATAATAGAATTTGCACTATCCGATCACACCGCACAGCTTTTTACGTGCCCCGTACAAACTAGTGTCGCTTTTAAATATTGGTACGTTGAAAAACGAGATCTCTGTGATGAGAATGTAAGAAAATTTTGTGAATGCTTAGACTCATTGACTTTTAGCGATTGTTATAATAACTGTGACCCAGTTGAATCTTTTAATTACTTTTATGATACATTTGTTTTGTTCTATCAATTGTGTTTTACTATTATTCGAACAAAAGTTAGTGTACAAAAACGGCCGAAGTGGATCACAAAGGGTATTAAGCTATGCTGCAAGCGCAAACGACAATTATTGTGGCAATATCGCAAAACACGTACTGAAAAGAACAAAAATGAGTTTACTACTTTATCATATAGGCTTAATCGCATAATTAAATGTACGAAAACCATTCAAAATGAACAATATATAAATACGGCTCGGAATAAATGTAAAGCTATGTGGACATTAATTAACAAAGTGAAATTTAATATGCCGAAGAGCGATATTAATTATATTAATAGTAATGACGGAACGGTTATTGACGATCCTTTGGAGATAGCGAAAGCATTTAATAATTTTTTTATTAACCAAATACAAAGTCTCGATATTGGTAGCAGACCACATCACATGGTAAAAATTTCACAGTCTCTGTTTATGGATCCCACTTCACCAGCCGAAATATTAACAATAATATCGACCCTTAAAAATACTCGCAGTACCGGATACGACGATATATGCACAACAATTCTGAAGCAAGTATCAACTAAAATCTGTTGTGTGCTAAGTCATATAATTAATCAGTGTATATACCAAGGAGTTTTCCCAGATAGATTAAAGAGAACTATTATTAAACCACTGTTTAAAAAGAACGACCCGCACTGCCTGGGCTCATATCGACCCATTGCTCTAATACCGACAATTTCTAAAATTTTTGAGAAAATTATGCATGACAGAATATACAAATTTATTGAAAGACATGATTTATTTGCCATTGAACAGACAGGTTTTAGGAAGAATAAAAATATAAATATGGCTATTTATAATTTTTTGAAAGAAATCACCGATTGTGTCGATAATAAAATGCCCGTATGTGCGCTTTACATCGATCTGACAAAGGCATTTGACTGCGTGGATCATGACATATTGCTGAGTAAATTAGACTCATATGGGATCAGAGGAAACATTTTAAATCTAGTTGGGTCGTATCTTTCTAACAGAAGTCAATGTACTCAGGTTACACGTTTGTGCCCAAAAACCAGAAAACAGACATATTGCCGCTCAGATTATAGACAGGTTAGCATAGGATTCCCACAAGGCAGTGTAATGGGACCGCTTTTATTCAATATATATATTAACGATCTCCCGAAGATAACAAAACATCCCACAGTTTTATTTGCAGATGACAGTACAATTATATTTAAGGGTAAAAACAAGTCGCTTCTTGAATCTGACATTCACAGCACCTTATCTAATGTAATTCAATGGTTGACATCTAATAATTTAAAAATTAATCTAAGTAAGACGCATTTAATGACATTTAAAAATCGTATTCCCTTATTAACTGATATTGACGTAACCTACAAAGGCGATAAACTTCATACAATAGACTCAACAACATTTTTGGGATTGAACATAGATAGCAGTTTGAATAAAATTGGAAAGGGCATATAGAAAAAAATCTGCTCAAAATTAAATTGTCAGTCATACGCTCTATACATGCTTACAAAAAAATTAAACCTTACTGCAGTACTTACGGCATATCATGGATATGTAGGATCCATATTACGGTACGGGATCATATTCTGGGGCAATTGTACAGAAATAGAACAAGTATTTAAGGCTCAGAAAAAATGTGTCAGGGCAATGTGTAATGTTAAGCAAACTGATAGCTGTAAACCGTTATTTAAACAACTTAAGATATTAACCGTACCGTGTCTGTATATCTTCGAATTAATATTATTTGTTGAAACTAATTCAAACATGTTCAGTAATTTTACAAGTAAGCGTCACAACCTCAAAGTACGTTGTCCTCAACATAAAAGTGCGTTGATGGACAGGAGTGTTTTCTGTATGGCGCCACGAGTGTATAATCACCTACCAAAATGTCTGTCGTCAATAGATTGCATCCACAAATATAAAAGCAAACTCAGACTATTTCTTTTAGACAAAGCTTACTATAATATTAATGACTATTTAAGTGATAATTACTCCTTCCAATGATTTATCTATGTTTAAATACCAAATTGATTTGTGAAATATGTAAAATGTAGCGACTAATGATTAATTGACTAATTGAAAATTGACTAATTCTTATAGTAAATACTTACCTGTTTTTGATTTATGACATACTTAAACAAATAATTTTGACATTAGCCATTAATTAATAATTGTATTGCATGCCTTGCGGCGGATGATGGAGGAACCAATACATAATTATGTACCTATATAATACCACAATAATGTACCCATTTTCGCAATAAAGACATTTGAATTTGAATTTGAATTTGACCATTTTTATGTATGTGTAGTTAGATATCACTATAAATCAAATAAAAATCGTCATTAGAAAAGCGTGTAACATGCTGAAATTATACACATTATAAATTTATTATGCAGAACATGGTCAACCAATATTTTACTAGTTCATTGGATACATAAAACCATAATAATGATGTATTGTGTTTCTCATTGAAATCAAACTACGGTTTACGGATTCTATCGCGATATACCTACTAATTTTGCTACGGAATTCAATATTAGATCTATAGAAAGATCTGTAGATTTTAGATTCATTTTTGACATAAGCTCCATACCAAATATGTCAAACACGAAAATCTCGAATCTCAAAATCCCTGTATGGATCGAATATTGAAAATGGCCGTTAGTTAAATTACATTTAAACGGAATGAGCTAGAACTACATTTTTTTATTATTACTAGCCAACGTCTAAACAAATAGTACTGTTCTAAATCTTATATTTAAAGAGCCTGCTTGCCAATTTAGTAAATTAATTACTGGCAACATTCTCCAGTCGTTACTTTGGTTTTGTTTATGGTGTTACCGGCAAGAACCTCAAAATATTTTACAATAATACAAAAGTGCTCTTATCTAAATACTTACTTGTGAAACGATATTCTTTCAGTATTATTTTCACTTCTGAATTGTTTTTGCACAGTTGAACTACACACGACGACATATTTTTGGTAAACTTATTGTTTGTTTACTAGTGTGCTGCGTTTGTGTGCGTGGCTAGTGTATTTACAGCAAATGGTTTGCCCCGCAACTGGTTTGCTGCTGTTTTTGGCTTCAAACGTAATGTAGGGCGTCCTCTGTCTGTTCTTTTTGTTCGTCTATGGTTAAAATAAAATAAGACTTGACCTAAAAGTCCAGTTACCAGGTCATAAAATACCAAAAAAAAAAGCATGTCACATGTGATGTCACATGTGTCAACTGTCATTACTGTCAAGAAAAATCAACAAAGTGAATTTGAAGCACGTGTACTAAAACTTTGAAAACTTTGTATTGATTTCAAAATAATATAGCCAGTTTGTCAAATAAATCAACGCCACAAACGAGTGCAAAATGAAGAAAAACAAGGCTCCCGTAGAAGCTTCAGAAAACTCAGGTTACAATCACATTTTATTATTGTTTTGCCGAACTTGCGTCTGCACAAAACACAACACTTTATTGTACTTTTTATTTGTACGTTCTGTCTTATGTACATTTAGCAAAAAGCAAGTGCTATGAAAGAATATTACGCTCAAACTTTTTTAATACACACATGATAATGTTACATAGTGCGAGTTGTATAAGTAGCCAACTATGATACCGTGATACGTTTATAACATAACAATGTGTTCAGAAACTAATCACTTACAGACTTTTTGTGTAGTCTAAAGACACATTTATTATCACTATACAACATTACCCACAATTAGCATTTTTTAAACATTGTTAGTGTACATGCCATTGGACTTTTAGGTTAAGCATACTTTACAAATATTGTGTAACTTACAACAATTGATCAAATATTGTGATTCAATACATAGGTACTTTTACTTTTGGTATTTATTTTAATGTTAATTTCAGACTCTGAAGAAGAACTAAGTCCAGAGACTCACAAGAAATCATTAGAAAAATTAAAAAAGATTGATCCTGACTTTTATACTTTCTTGGAAGAGAATGATGAAAATCTGTTAAACTTTGATGTTGAGTCTGGAGATGAAGCGCCTGATGATGACAATGAGGATGAAGACGAGAAGGTGCACAAGCCGGGCCCGCTCCAGGGAGACAGTGATGAGAGTGACTTTGAGGTACGTCCAGCTGGTCTAGGTTTTAATTATATCACATACTTACGCATCCTTTTGCCATAAACACTTGACAACATGCAGAATTATGGATTCAGGTTAGTAATGTGCTGATGATAAGAGATAGCTCTTGGTCCATTATAAGTATAAGCAATTATTAAGTCTAGATTATGGACTTAGTAATATAAATTTGTCTGTAACATTTATTGAGTTCTAATCAATAAACAGTTTTATGTAGCTTGTACTTTATTGATGCCCTGTTTGTTTATCTTTATGAAATCTGGGTTTGTTGACTTGTTATTGAAAGATGGTTGATTATTTAGGTACCAAAACTACTGTTTTAATTTATTATTATGCACCACTCTAAGGTAGACTGGCAGAAAATGCCTAAGGCATTAAGTCCACCTTTATGCACTATGTGTGTATATTAAGTTAATAAATAAAAATAATAGTGGGTTGTGCCGTCTGATGTTTCTGTTAAAGATATAACAAGCTACATAGATATGTTCCTAAATATTGTTATTTTATTGTGAACCAGCTGGTGCCCACAACATTGTTCACATGGACTTTATGATGCTTGATGATTTTAGAATGCTTGTAACTCAATCATGCATAAACAGCTGGTAGATTTCAATTAAATGTGGTATAAGGTATGTACATTGTGTGTAGTAGACCAGATGGATTATAACTTAAAGATAAACATAAAGATGTAACATACTTGTCATCCCAAACTTTGCAGCCCATATTAAATTAACAACAATTAACAGTACTCTAGCTGTAAGTTTTCCATGTATGAAATAAATATTTTCAAACATTTTAATAAAATTCTTAATATAATATGTTGGGGGACCTCCTCCAGGAGCCAAGAGCCCACCAGGTGTATTTTTTCTTTGACAAGCTGCAATTGTTTATATCTTATAGTTTCGCTGGTCTGCTTTGGTTCTGCATCAGGTGTTCCACTATCCAAAATTAATTGTAGCCAATATGTTGCCCAGACTTAATAGCAATATAACAAAAAACTTTCATTCAAATCCGTCCAGTAACTTTGGTGATTAGCATTGTAGGAGAAACAAACAGTCATTCTTTTTTAATTCTTGCCCTAGTACTGTTTCTTAGCTCTTTTTTTTAAATATATGTATTTAAGTAATGAACAGAAAAGTTTTTTTATTGTTTTATTATACATATATGTATAGATTCGTCCATTCGTCGAGTCCGTGTGGTGACAGTTTAAGAAAACGGATTGTCACCACCCCATAATATCATCCCATGGGTGTCATAAGAGACAACAGAGGGAGCATATTATGCAGAGAACAGCACTGTGAGAGAAGGAAAACTTGATACAAACCCTATACCAACCCATTTGACTAGCGTGGTATATAATAGTAGGCCAATTCCTCCTTTCAAAGGAGAGGCCTAGTCCAGCAGTGGACTGTTAAAGGCTGATGATGATGTATAGATTATCATAATTTAAGAAAATATAAATAATTATTCAACATTTAATGTAATTTGTATAAAATTTTAGGATGAGGATGCCAAACCAGTTAAAGGTAAAATCACTCTTAAAATGGTGGCTGCGTGGCAAGCGGAGCTGCAGAGTGAGAGCAAGGTGAAGCTGAGCACTCTGAGCGCGGTGATCAAGGCCTTTAATGCAGCCATGTTAAGAGCCACCAGCGAGGACGGCGCGCCCACCGACGGAGAATACAAAGTGGAAGGTACGGCACTTGATCATTGTTTACAGTGTAGTGGTTACTATAGCCAATATTCATTAAAGGGAAATAAATACCGTGCTTCAGAGGGCACGTAAAGCTGTCGGTCCCGGTTCTTGTCTTAGGATAAGAATGGTTAGGCCATGTCGGAGGCCTTTGGGCGGTCTGAAAAATTCCGACACGAGAGTTGGCCACACACTTACACGAAAAACAAAAAAAAACAAACAAACATTAAAGGGAAGAAGTAGTTTTCTAACATCAGATACGGATTAACACTACATGATACATACTTATACCAAAATGACATTTATTTTTTAATGTTTGTCTGTCTGTCTGTTCTCGCTAATCTCTGGAACGGCTGGACCGATTTCGACGGGACTTTCACTGGCGGATAGCTGATGTACCAAGGAGTAACTTAGACTATAAATTAACCGTGTACGCAAAGTAGTTCCCTCAGGACGCGGGTGAAACCGCGGGAAACAGCTAGTAACTAATAATTTCATAGGATATCAATGATATCACAAGGTGTAGATATGTTATAGGCGTGTGATAAAACTTTGCCAGATGATGGCGTGACTATTCATGTGTGAGTGTGACCACCTTTTTACTAGTAATATCATTGTAGTATGTTGTTAATTTTTTAGTATTAAACCCACCCACAGGATTTCATGACTTTTACTTGGAATTCAGATGTTTCTCATAAACAGAATAGACTGTACACTGCCTAGGTAGAGTGTTGGTATTTTCACAGTAATTAAGTAATTAATCAATTTTAGATAATTAATTTTGGATATTACACCCAAGACATTCTAGGAGTTGGTCTTCTTTCTTACTTACCTTACTTATTTTGCCATTATTTTTGTAGTTTTATAGTTAATTTACAAGTTACCAAGTTATAATAAATAATTCATACTATACTAAATAGCATAAAACTAGGCCACAGCTTACCTCACCCCCTTACCATAGGAATTTCCAAAAATACTCTCTTAGTGCTGCCCTGCATTCCCCCTACATAGTAGAGAAACTGGCTCTTGGTGTTAAACATATAATTGATGTATGTCTCATAATTCTGTGGCCTACAATTTTATTCCCATGCATAGGGTTCCCACCAAGAACTTAGGGTCCCAAGCCAACCTCACCTGCAAGTGGTGCACCTGCCGATCAACGGACGAAGCTCTGACAAACAAAATATCCCGATAAGCGGCAATAGGCTCGCCACCTATTACGTGGGATCAAAACACTGGCGAAAAGTGGGCGTTTAATAAGCCTCTGCCTACCCCTTCGGGGAAGCAGGCGTGAGTCTATGTATGTATGCATGTATGTATGTACAATTTTATTAAAGAGATTGTTGTGATGTGTGGATTCAATTACTTTGTTAAAGGATCAAGGCATAGTCAAATAGTGTGTACTAGGGAGAGATGTACTGACAGATGCCAATACTTGTGTTGAAGGAAGGAGCGGATACAAGAAGTAATTGAGCATAAATTAATGTTATTTTATGACTTTCGTTTCAGGGTCATCTGTTTTCAATGCCGTTATTCAGATGTGTGTATTATATCTGCCCGGTGCCATTAGGAAGTATTTGGGAATGGAGCAGTCGGGAAAAGATCCTCAGAAGTGCAAACATTTCATAAAGATCAAGACCAACTTGATCGCATACCTCAGTGATCTGCTCAAACTGCTGAGTGGAGTCACCTCAGAGAATATCCTGACAGTGTTGCTGAAACACTTGCATCAGATGTCCAACTTTGTAGCTTGCTTCATAAGAATAGCAAAACAAGCGCTCAAGAAGCTGCTCACGTTCTGGAGTACCGGCGAGGAGACGGTCAGAGTGCTCGCGTTTCTTTGTATCCTGAGGATCACTAGGAACCAGCAGTCGGCCCTGTTGGACCTGGTGCTGAAGGCGATGTACCTCACGTATGTGAAGAACTGCAAGTTCGTAAGCCCCTCTACGTGGCCCGGCATCAACTTCATGAGGCGCTCGCTCGTGGAGATGTTCACGCTGGACCTGAACGTGTCCTACCAGCACGTGTTCCTGTACATCCGGCAGTTGGCCATACATCTGAGGAACGCTATCGTCGTGCAGAAAATTGAGAACAGACAAGCTGTGTACAATTGGCAATTTGTGAATTCCCTACACTTGTGGGCAGATTTATTAGGCAGCACGTCCAACAAGGCGCAACTGCAGCCGTTGATCTACCCGCTCGTCATGATCATCACTAACACGATAAAGTTGGTGCCCACGCATCAGTATTACCCGCTTAGATTCCACTGCGTCGAAATTCTAATAGGACTGTCCAAGGAGTCCAACACCTTTATACCTATTCTACCATTCCTTGTGGAGGTAAATATTTTAACGACTTCAATATTTTTTTCTTTACAACAACGACAAGTGATCAGTAATAAAGTTTGTGTAAATTACAGGTTCTGACAAATTATGATTTTAATAAGAAACACAAAAAGGTATCTATGAAACCACTGGACTTCTCTTGCATCCTTCGCCTGGCCAAGTCCCAGCTGATGGAGAACGGGTTCAAGGACTCGGTGGTGGAGCGAGTGTACGCCCTCACGCTGGAGTTCGTCGCCAACGAGGCGCACAACATCGCCTTCCCGGACCTCACGTTACTCGCTGTCATTCAGGTTTGTTGTTTCTATTGTAACCTCTCACTGCTCATTTCGTCGAGTGAGTCCCGACCACCCCGGTGGTCTACCCCGGCATCAGGGCACATGAGAACAATTGTTGCATCTGTCCTGGCGGCGCCGACATCGCCATTTACGGGGCACATGACACACATTTAAGTTGCATCTTGCTGTTTGCAATGAAAGTTGGGCTGATGCAACAATTGTTCCCATGTGCCCCAGTACCGCGGCAGACCACCGGGGTGGTCGGGACTCACTCATTTCGTTTCATAATTACTATTAAATTCATAATTTAATTTCTCAATTGTTATCAAATAAATAATAACCAATTTCATGATTTCAGTTAAAAGAATTCCTGAAAACATGTTCAGTATCAAATTACACGAAAAAGATGCGACAGTTAGTAGACAAGATAGTAGAGAACGCCAAGTTCATCGAGCGAGAGAGGAGTAAGGTGAGCTTCTCCCTGAGCGACGACAAGCTGATGTCGGCGTGGGAGGAGGGAGTGCGCGCGCGGGGCTCGCCGCTCGCCGCCTTCTACGACAACTGGAGCAAGATTAACAAGATACAGAAACGTAAGAAAGTGACCAAGAATGACGAGCTGGCGGGCGACCTGCCCAAGATCAAGCGCGCCAAACTGTCGGACGACGCGCCGCCCGCGCCTCGAGCCAGGCAGGGACCTCTCGTGCTGTTCCCCTCGGACGACGAAGACGAAGACGACCACTTCAAAACTGAGCAGAACGAGGACGACGCCGCCCCCCCACACAAACACAAGAAACCTAAAAGGAAAGAAAAGAAAAAGCTCTCGAAGAAGAAGGACATCGAACTGGAGGACAACGTGACCGAGGACAAGGCGGACATCGTGCAAGAGTTGAGCGTCAACGACTGGTAGTCAATAAAACTTGTTGTAACATACATGCGTTTTATTTAAT
Organism: Euclidia mi; assembly: GCA_944739405.2. NCBI lineage: Eukaryota > Metazoa > Arthropoda > Insecta > Lepidoptera > Erebidae > Euclidia > Euclidia mi. The sequence goes on from OX123196.2 coordinate 188,157, forward strand.
GTGGTTAAAGTACAAGTGTATGAGGTGTGTGTCAGCGCGCGGCCTGCAGGAAGTAGGTCCAGATGACGCCGGGCTCGGGGGGCTCGGCGGTGCTGACGCACAGCGCGGCGGTCAGAGGCTCCTCCTCCCACGACGCGTCCTCCGACAGGAACACGCTCAGCTTCACCTCCTGCACACACAAACAACACAACACATCACATCACATCGATACACTACCTGCACGTATGACGACACAACGTGTTGTGTGTATCCCCACATGAGACAACACTTCGTAGGTGGTCAGGGCCGAACCTTCCCTATGTGCAATGTGCGCAGCGCACACAGGCGCCACGCTGACAGGGGCGCCGCGCGCCGAGATATGCGTTAATTATAACACTTATTTTCGAAAAAGGATGCCAAAAAAGGCGCTTCACAGATTTCGCACATAGGCGCAGTGGCGTAGGAGGGCCAAATAATTTAGGCCGGAATTGTTAGGTAACGACTAAAAAAAACGGTCATCCGCCCTACGCCACTGCACAGGCGCTTCATAGATTTCGCACACAGGCGCTGCATTGGGTCGAAACGGCCCTGTAGGTGGTCACTTCAAATTGTTGTTTTAAGTCTACGGATTTATCCCTAGTGTACAAGTTGTATCTTAAAGAGACTGATATTACAGTGGCAGAACAATTTACACGTAGGTAACATTTAAAATAAATATTTAGATGAATCCGTCTTCTCTAAACTCAAGAGACGAATATGCCAAAGGCAGTATAATTTATAAGATACTATGCAGTATGTTTTCGAACAACCGGGATAGGTATTTGGGATCTAATCTTGCATCGTTATAGGTAATAAGGGGCCGAATACATTTACGTATTTTTGACTCGCTGTAAGGTCAGATTACCGTACTAACCGTGACCCACAAGAATGTAGATTGTAGATGGTATGTCGCGGTTCAAAATAGTCGAAGCTGTTACCTACTGATGTATATAGCATGTACCTAGCGGTACTTACTTGTTTGGGTTTGATGTGTTCATACATCGACTTGACGTAGAACGTTTCTTTGTCCACGGATATCTTGAACGTCCTCTCCTCGGTGAACACGTTCTTGAAAGGTATCACTGCGAATTGGCCGGCTTTTATTTCATACGGACCTTGTGGCTTCGGCCGTTTGCCTTTGCCACGTATATTATATCTGAAATAATTAGGTAGGTGTACCTTTAGTAATTCATATTTATGTAGATGTTCTTATATCGTGTAAGGTCCCCTCTCTAAAAGCTGTAACAGACGATCGAATTTGTTCGGAACGGACCACGAACCGTACGGTGCGGTCTACACAACAGACAAGCGCACCAGACTCCGAACCGTTCAGTCACGTTGTGCTAGCATTGCGTGAACACGTCTCCTCGACATGCCGTATATTCTGTCAAAACAGGCCAAAATTGTATTAGTTGCGGCAACTGTCGTTGCTACATCGCCATTACAAAACCAACGAAAAAAAAGAAAAGAATGGGCAAAGTTTTATCTCAGAAACAGACAACAGTACAGTCATATGAATCTCATTAAAGATTTCGATGATAAAGATTTTCGTGTATATCTTCGATGGAAAGTCTTTATACAATTCCAACAGCTCTATAACAGCTCTTTTACCGACGTCTTCTTGGCGTCACTCCGAATCCATGTCTGTGAACACGTTGCGAACTTGCGACGTTTTGCGCGTACGGTGGCACAATAGCGACTAGACCGAAATTTGGTTCGGTGCGCCGTCCACACGATCGAATCGGTTCGGAACGCACCGCGTTCGATGTGCAAGCGCTCCGAACCAGCCGTACCGATATTAATAATAATAATGTCCGGCGAACCGTGCGCCACACGATCGAATTTGGTTCAAAGCGCACCATGTTCGTGGTCCGTTCCGAACCAAATTCGATCGTCTGTTACAGCTTTAATAAACCGACCGAAATATGTAGGTAGGTATCCCTGCCGTACAGCCGTCTTTAATTAGATATTATTTTAGATGTGTGGTGTTAGTCAGAGTTTGCACACGAGTAGATCGGGCTCAGGTCGCAGGGAACGTTTGGCATAACAATTAATGTTGTGTGGAAACAGTTCCCAACGACGAAGCAGCAGGTTGAGCCGTGAATTAGTAACAGTGGTTGGTAACGCTCCTAGCGTGACGTGTCTTGCAGTTTATACAGTCTAATAGATCGGCAAAATTATATTTATTTATGAATATAGCGGCCGCCTCACCGCTTGACACTGCGCTGCGCCGAGTGTTATGGGTTCGATGCCCACACGAGGCAAAACTTTGTGTGATTCATAAATATTTGTTTCGAGACTGGTTGTATGTTTGTTAAGTTTCCCGCGACACAGGTTTTAGTCCTAGTGCGGAGTCTTTAAAAAAAAGAAATGCAACTTTTACAGAGTTAACCCCTTGCTGGATGACCCATTTATGTAGCTTACAACAACGTAGATGCTTCGGATGGCAAGTAATACCACCAGTCCGCGATCTCAGACAGGAATCGTTAGGCCATGATTTTAGCCGCATCAGAGTTTGCCATAGGTATACACACTAAAATAAATAAGAAAATATGTGTCGATAGTTGATATATAGGTACATACATGAACTCTCCCGCAACACTCGAGTCAAAGGAAACCCTTGCGAGCTGCAGGCCGGGCGCGATGGGCTCGAACCACACCAGGAACTTGCCCTTCTCCAGCGGGCCCAGCGAGTACTGCGCGTCCGCTTGTATAGACTCGTGCGATACCTGCAAACATAACGGGTAATATGCCTTTATTACTGAACCGACACACTCGACACACTCTACACGCTCACAGATTAATATCCTATCTAAGTATGTACGACTTGTGATGTTTAAAACATCATAAGGACCAAGGACCAAACTGTCTGCCACTCCATAAGCGCACTTACCTATAGTTGGTGCCACGAGAAGATATATATACTCCCAGCCAATTTCGGCTGCGGTGACTACAACTGATCAATTATCATTAGAAGAGCTATTAGCTCTCGCATGTGCCCTCTGATGGCTGCAGTATCCAATTTTATGTTTAAACGTACGCGAGCATTAGTTGCACATGAGGATCCCGTGGACATAGGTATAAGCGATGGCTGCTGGTGGTTTAGCCTTAAGAGCATCACGTTTCGCATCCAGTTCGGATTGCCTCTGCTCTTCGAAGTCACCAACTTTGTTCCTCACCAAACGCCTCCAATCAGAGCGGCAACTGGCGTTTTCTCCCAAGTCTGAGCATCAATGTTGCACCTCTTCATGTGCCTTTTCTGAACGTCCTTAAAGCGTAAGAATTAGCCACCTTGTTTCCGAGAAGAAGATGCGTTTAGCCATTCTCTCATTAGGCATTCGTGAGACATGTCCACACCGTCGAAGCTGTCGCCGCATCAAGGACGCTTATATGCCGGAGACATTTGCGCGTCGAAGCACTTCGGGTATTTCTCATTCGATCCGACCATTTGATGTTGAGAATGTCCCGTAAGCACTTTAAATGAAACCTGTCCAGCGTCCGTATTACTCCGTATGTGTTTCCTATAAAGGACCCATGTCTCCGAAGAATATAAAAGACTAGAGGACGCCAGCAGCTACACCTGCATTTTAAGTTTACCCGTTTTGGCCAGAATGGGATATACTTTCTTAGTGCACCCCTACGGTCCCCAAGGAACATACATGTCAAATTTCAGCTTTCTGCGCCTAATAGTTTCGGCTGTAGCGTGTCTGTCAGTCAGTCAGTAACGCAAGGATTTTATATATTAAGATTTGGGAGTACTACGGCCATGTAAATGGAAATTTTTGTCGAGAGCTTCAAATCATGTGATTGTAAAACCTTGGCTCGTAGTTTACCGAAAGCAGCTGATGCAGCGCCTATGCGATGATTTATTTCAGCATCAAGGTCGCACTTAGATGTAATTGTGCTGCCTAGGTATTTGAAACTACTAAAACTACTTGCTTCAGCTCAGCCCCGCCAATGTACACCTTGATCGGTTCCGTAGCTCCATAAGGGTCTATTGCCATAACCTCAGTCTTCTTCACACTGATTTTGAGACCGAAACGGCAACAGGCTTCCTGGAGATTCGTTATCAGGTTCTGAAGCTCCTGTGGAGAGTTGGCTACAAAACACAGATCATCCGCATACATGATCCGTGTGATACCTTAGAATAGGCTTTTAATCTGGCTAGGTTGAAAAGTCCCCCATCAGTCCGGAAACTTATTTTGATGCCAGCATTAGCCTGCTCGAGTGATTCACTGACTACGACAGAAAAGTAGAGAGCAAACAGTGTTGGTGCTAGAACACAACCCTGCTTGACTCCACAACTCACAGGAAAGTAATCTGACTGATCGCCATTGTAAGTTACACAGGAAGTCATTTCGTCGTGTAGAAGGCGAATCACTCGCACAAACTTCTCAGGGCAACCTAATTTGGCCAGTATGGTCCAAAGGGCTTCCCGCGGCACACAGTCGAATGCTTTCTCTAAGTCCACAAAGCACATATACAAAGATTGGCTTAGTTCTCGACTTTTTTCCTGGAGTTGGTGGACAGAAAAGATTGCTTCGCAGGTCCCTCTATCTGGACGAAATCCAAATAAATTGAGTTTCTGGCAGTATGTTCTCCGATATAGGGAAAAGCCGGTTGAGGAGAACTTTGGCAAATATCTTCCCAGGTACAGAGAGCAGCGATATACCGCGGTAAGAGTTGCAATCAGAACGGTACCCTTTGTTTTTATATAGGGTCTGTATTCGGGATATTTTAAATTCTGGTGGAATTGTTTCCTTGTTCCAAATGCGATTGAAAATTTGCCAGATGTAGGTATGAAGTTGCTCCCCTCCATATTTAAGCACTTCTCCAGCAATATGATCAACCCCAACAGCCTTTTTATTTTTCTGCTCTTTGATGGCTCGAACTACTTCAGCCAGTGTTAATGGCTCAGTAAGCGAAGCTTGAGGTGGAAGAGGGTGAATACCTCTAATATGCTCAAGATCTGCTAATCGATCCACATTGAGCAGGTTGTTGAAGTGCTTTGCCCAACGATCTGGTATATCTCCTGCTTCGCAGTGAGTTTTTGTGAACCATCCAGGGACATTAGAGGAACGCCTTTTCGAATTGAAACGCCAATCAACTTACGAACTTTTTCATAAAAAGCGCCTAGTTGGTGTGTATCTGCAAGCCACTGTATCTTTTCCGCCTTTTCAAGCCACCATCTATGTTTGATCTCTCTTATTAGTTTCCTTAAGGACACACCACTATTACAGACTTCCTGTGTGAGATTCTGATTGCGTTGATTGCGCTTCAATAGTGTACGATGCTGCTCGAATGCCTCAGTTAACGTACTGTCATTCTGGTCAAACCAATCCTCGTTGACACGTTTCTTTAGTCCTATGACATCTGTGGCCACTGTCATTACGGTGGACGAAATCCGTTGCCAGTTCGATATAAGATCACCTTGCTGGGCATCAAAAGCATCTAGCGCGTCAGCCAGCTTTTGCTCGTATTGTTGTTGAAGTTCTATAGAATATAATTGGTCTAAATCGAGGGATGTTGGTTTAGCCCTGCAGGGTCTAAGCGGTACGCGTAGGCGAAGTCTCAATTTAGTAACCAGGAGTCTGTGGTCTGTCCAGCAATGTGCCACGAGAAGATAGACTTTTTGTAAACACACATTCAGGGCTTCACAACCTTTTTTCAAACAGTTGTGTTTTAGATTTTATACTTTTTGAACAGTCTTTCTTTTCAATGCCTAATTATGCCACTATGATTTTAAATTTATAATGTTAAATTTAACTGAAATAAAAATATTTGATTTTGTGTTTGAATGGTCGAATGTTTATAAATTTGCCGATTTTTTGTCTAAAAATAGAGTACCATGTATGTTAATAATAAGAGTACATACATGTTACTCTATTATTGACATGTTTTTTTTTAAATCATAGACAATAAATCATTTGCTCAAAGTAGCCAACCTATCCTAAAATATTAAATTATTGACCAATAATTAATAATATTGCAGATAACTAGCTAGTAGGTAGGTACATTGCATAAAAAATTCAAGGCATGGAGATTTTACGTTGTCTGTGAATGAAATCGTCAGAATGAACTTAAACAAAATCCATTAAAAGTTACGGTGGTCTGAAAACGCAATTTCTTTTTAGGTATAAATAATTTTCTGGGCGACTAATAGTTTGCCATCTGCTATTCTGTACCTACCCGCTTTTTCGAGATGCCGGCAGCCGGAAGAGCGTTGCGATTGAATCCTGGAGTCAAGAATATCATTTCTACATACCATACCTACATTCTCCAAAGTATCTCCAAAGTGGTGACCCTCTCCGGAACACAAGAAGTACAAATCAAGAACGGAAAAGCTCTGCCCATCAAGCCACCGAAAAACCGTATTCATTCATTCAACATAGTACCAACATAGTCGATAAATCCCTGCTCCGCAACTCTCAACATGTCACAACAGCAAGAAAATTCTATCCCGGCCAGCTCACTCAACTCTACATCAATCAACACCGTCACTGAAATTGGTGGCATATCGCTAACCATGCGTATCCCACCATTCTGGCGTGATCGACCACGTCTGTGGTTTATCAGTTTCGAAGCCGCCACCGACGACCTGAAGAAAAGCCAAGCCCAGCTCGCTCAGATGGTAATCGCACAGCTGGAACGCCAAGACATCGAGCAGATCACCGACCTTCTATACAACCCACCAGAGCAAGACCAGTACAAGGCGATAAAAGAGCGTCTCATATCTGCCTATGAGGAGTCCGACAGCCGCCAGTTCCAAAAACTGCTGTCAGAGATGGAACTCGGCGATCAGAAGCCGACCCAACTACTCCGGCGTATGAGAAACCTCGCTACAGACAAAGTTCCAGACAGTACGCTGCGACTCATGTGGACCAACCACCTTCCACCACACATACGTTCTGTGCTTGCCGTCAGCGAGACCTTCGCAACCCAATGTGGAGGATAAAGGTGTGGTGTTCCTCCAACTAGAGGGAGGAGCCTCTAACCAAGCTGGGTGGTCGTGCTTGGTGGCCTGCAGGCCAACGGACATACTTTGGAAGTTGTATATATGCCGCTTGGCTCGCGAAAGTTGATATCGCGGTTCAGGATTGTTTGAATTGTTCCCGCGTTGTTAGGTGGCGAGTGTCGAGGTAGTTCTGTGTCGTAGAAGTTTCATCGTCATTGGCTAGATGGCGTTGTGCGGGTGTTATGTAGCTGGCCGCTACACGATCATATAAACTTGTATTTAACTTTACATTTACCCCTTGATAACGTCCTCTGATTAATGCATGTTAAGCCCAAGAATGTAACATTTCAATGAACTAGGTAACCCCAAATGTTGACATTCTACGCGTCAGTACCTCAAAACATTAAAAGATCCTGTTGACAGCGCATAATATCGATAAAAACCCGATCCATTGACATATTAGTTTCCAATGACACGTATCTATGTACCTTACCGTTGCCATAGCCGTTGCGCTCATTGGATTTGACATTATTTGTTTTTGACAGAACTATCGCTAAGTCACTTAGTAGAAATTCTTTGTTTACAAAAAGTCTATTTCTCGTGGCACAGACTATACATCACTATTGTTAAACAAGTTGATATAAATAAAATGTGTCTACTTACCTACTTACAATATCGCTAGACCTAAAAAGTCCTTTCAATCAAACAGTCAAAAATCCCTATGCATGCCCTTTGCATTAATTACAGACTTACTGAACGTGAACACGTACCTAAACTCTCAAATGTATAGTTGCATATCTAAGTGAGTAGAGACGGTCACTGCAATCATCTACGGACCGAGAGTGGCATGAGGAGTGCTCGACAATGCCTGATAGTTGATGATGTTGAATTGTTGACGAAGGTCAAGGACATGAGCTGACGATGCTGGTTCAGGTTACCTATTATTTGACAATACGCCATATAGCCAATGACGTCTTATTTGAAGCTCCTGATCGAGTCGCATTTACCATTCCAGGGCAGCAGTCAGTGAACGCTGTGAGAGGTATAGCAGAGCTATAGGTACCTACCTACTGAAATTAATAACGGGACGGGGTTTTTTTTATAGACAGGTCCATAGATTATACACTTATACTGGTAGGCAGGTCTACGGAGTTTATGGTAATATACAGCGCGGGCTGCGCTGTATCATCATCATCAGCCCTTTATGCTGTCCCACTGCTGAGCACGGGCCTCTTCTCACTATGAGAAGGGTAAGGCCATAGTCCACCACGCTGACCAAGTGCGGGTTGGCAGACTTCACAAATCTTTCGAGAACATTATGGAGAACTCTCAGACATGCAGGTTTCCTCACGATGTTTTCCTTCACCGATGTATTTCCCTCATGCGCCCTTTCATTGAAATGGACTACAGATTGATCGCGGGCATCCAGTAGACAATGGTATTCGGTAAATGGGCGGTTAAGTGTTTTGGGAAGATGCCACTAGTATATTTAAGGAGTTGGACAACCGTTGTTTATGACACTTGTCACAACATCATCATGTTAAAAATGAGCTGTAGGAAAACTAATGAGATACTATTATTCAAAAAGTAAACCTGGCATATGAAGTCGGCCTTGGTGTCACTTTTATTGTGCACTCTGAGTCGTATGGGGATCATCTTCCCGAGGCAGGTGGCGAACTCCAGCGTCTTCTCCTTGGCGGGCAGGCACTTGAGCATCACCTTGTACACGAACGTGCCCACCAGGTAGTTGGACACCTCCAGGAGATCCTCCGTCTCGCCCACCACCAGCGGCGAATACGTCATCGTCAACACCGCCTGAAACACAATCATTATATGATTATACTCCAAGAGAATGCATCTGACATAGTTTAATTATGGCTTTGATAAAAAAATGGCATCATAATCTTTATAGAAGTGCCGAGCATTGTAGCGCTTTGATGCAAAGGCCTCGACAAACGGTTGAAAATCGATCCAAATGGTGATTTTACAATGCGGCTTAACTTTGGGTAACTATGACGATCGGGAAGTAGTCTCGCTTTGACCCTACCTCGTTCGCAGTCGATGACGATACAACCCTTAGCGTCTAAGCTTCTGCTACCGCAAGCGAGTCTATACCTACTAGCAGAGATAAAGCCAGATAAGCTTAGTACTCTTACACCTATTATAGAAATAAAACGATATACTTAGTAGTTACTCTACTTAGCCGCTTGACCGCGCACAAGTGACTATTTTCCCTTTTTGCAAAAACAGATAAGCGCGTATACTGTCATTTTTCCCACGCTTTTCCGCTGCGCACTAATCTGTTTGTGGAACACGATTGCGGTATGTTGCATATTAATAGACGCGTAGTTAAATCAGCTTTCCAATGATATAAATTAAAACCATATAATATGGTTGAAGCCCACGCAAGGGCAGTATAAAGTGAAAATTTGAAATTTTTGTCCCGCCATTTTTGAGCGCGATTTTATATTTCTGACAAATTCTTTTTTCTCGTCGTTTTTTATTATGGGAGGTATATAAGTATTATACACAGTTAGAAAGGATTTTTAATTTACTTTTAGAGGAAATAAATATAATGAAAAGAAACATTTTAATACAAAACATAAAAAAATAAAACAAAGTTTTTTTTTTAATTGGAGCCAATTTTCATCTTTTATTTTTTTTAAATACCGTTTTCTTTATATATCAGATTCAAACCTAGATAACTTTCTTTCCAACTAAATTTCCAAGTATAAAAACCAATTCTGATAAGAATCTGATAAGAATTATTTTTATTGGAACCTGCACAGTTGTTTACTTTTTCCCGCCAAAAAAAAGATAACTAATATCTCATAAATAATATGAGAATTATATATTTTATCAAAGGTTTATTTATATACTCATAAAAAAAATAATACAACGCATAAGTGTAACCTTATATGTATACCTACATACATATGTATTTAAACTTTTTTACATAAAATGACGTTTTTACGAGAATTTTTTATCTATAATTAAAGTAATACACATTATTTATTCATTTTTTTGCTGTAACTTCAAAATTAATCAGTTAATTTACAATAAAAACAAAAAAGTATGATATATAATTACATACTTTATTGACAATGATGTTTTTAATCCATAATTACGCCCCGCGCGCGGAATGCGAATCTGCAAATATTGCTATAACTTTATTTTATTACATAATATCACCAGGTACATGAAAATACAACAGCAAACCAGATTCAGCTTATACTTTTATTATGATAAACAAAAGTGTCGAGTAAGTCGGTAAAGACGACATTGTTTACGTTACGACCGCTCGCCTAAAGTAAACATTTCATTCAATGGTAATTTGTTTTGTACCTACTACCATTAGAATGAGTCATTCATTAGGTTGCAGAAAAATAAACACCACTCCTCTCAAGTTATTAACAATCGCACAAAAACTAATTAATTGAGCGCGCCCGTCTTTAACTGGCGGCGCGCACTTGAAATTTGTCGATGCTGAGTAAGCACTTAAAACTGGTGAGCGGTCAAGCGGTTAGTAAAATAACATTATTAAAAGGTAGGTTTAAAGAAAAGTACCTCAGACTTCCTGTTGATCTTGAGTACGTTGGGGCACTGTAGTTGATCGCACTTGATGTAGAAGTCGGAGTCGTTGGAGAGCGGGTTGTGCACGACCAGCTCCTTCTGCAGCGACTCGCGCGCGCGCGACACGAACGTGAGCGTGGCCACCACGGGGCTGGCCGTCACCGACACCGCGATGTTGTAGAACTGGTACTCGCGACTCTCCTCGTTTATGAACATCACCTGTTCTTATTAAAGAGCAGTTAAGTACAGGCGCTCAAGTGCCGGATAGTACTGTGTAAGAAAGAGTTAGCAACACCAATGATGTCTTGCAGCTAACGATGTCTTGCGATCGTTCATTACGAAAAGATTTTTCGTTCTTGTTACAGAAGAATCTTCTCGAAAGACATTAATTTGAAGTCTGCCAACCCGTACTTGACACTTGGCCAGCGTGTGGACTTGGACTATGGCCTATTTAACTATTCTCATAATGAGAAAAGGCACTGTTGGTCATTGATGATGTAAGCACTCTTAATCGTATTGAAAAATATCAGTAAAGCAGAAAAGGCTATGTTTACCACGTAATTTTGCCAGATTAAGAATTGAACTAACTTTCAATTGCATCTCGCAGGTCTCATAGCAGACGAAGGTCCAGCGGCAGGTGGCAGTGGCCTCGCCCCACGTCTTGATGGTCTCGGGGTGCGAGATCTCGTAGTACCCCTCAAACTTGTCCGGCACCACCTTCACCAACTCCGTTATCACTACGTACGACTCAGGATTCTGAAATACGACAGACAAATATAAGCCCAAATTTTTGATATTGGATTTATATTATTTGATCCTTTCTCGCATATTATCTAACATAGAGTCCGTCGGCCGTCTAGTTAACAAAACTAGACGGCCCTTTGGCAGTCGTACAACGCGACATGGTTCCAACACGCAGATGCCCTTGGAGAGGTTTAATCTAGAAGATAATGGAACATCTACTGAGGAATCTCTCCCTAACTGCACAGACTGCACAATTAAGTATCAACAGTTAAGGCTTAGCTACAGCTTGTATAGGTCTATTGTATGGAGACTTATTATTCTGGGCTAGGATTTTGTTTAGGAACCTCTAATTGGGAGCCAAATCTTATATAATATATAATTTCTCCTTCCATTTGTAGATGACCTTGCACTTGATGAACTTCTCCTTCCACTTGAACAGTGCACCTATTTCATTTGGCGGGCACGCTGACGGCTGACGGCGAGCGAGCCGTTGCACTTTTGGGTTATAGTACAGTATAGAGCACTGCAGACCTCTGTGATGTTGTGAACACTGAGCAGCTCGGTGTGCGTGTCCTTGGCGGCCACGCTGACGGTCAGCGAGCCGTTGCACGTTTGGGTTATAGTACAGTATAGAGCACTGCAGACCTCTGTGATGTTGTGAACGTTGAGGAGCTCGGTGTGCGTGTCCTTGGCGGCCACGCTGACGGTCAGCGAGCCGTTGCACGTTGGGGTTATAGTACAGTATAGAGCACTGCAGACCTCTGTGATGTTGTGAACGTTGAGGAGCTCGGTGTGCGTGTCCTTGGCGGCCACGCTGACGGTCAGCGAGCCGTTGCACGTTGGGGTTATAGTACAGTATAGAGCACTGCAGACCTCTGTGATGTTGTGAACGTTGAGGAGCTCGGTGTGCGTGTCCTTGGCGGCCACGCTGACGGTCAGCGAGCCGTTGCACGTTGGGGTTATAGTACAGTATAGAGCACTGCAGACCTCTGTGATGTTGTGAACGTTGAGGAGCTCGGTGTGCGTGTCCTTGGCGGCCACGCTGACGGTCAGCGAGCCGTTGCACGTTGGGGTTATAGTACAGTATAGAGCACTGCAGACCTCTGTGATGTTGTGAACGTTGAGGAGCTCGGTGTGCGTGTCCTTGGCGGCCACGCTGACGGTCAGCGAGCCGTTGCACGTTGGGGTTATAGTACAGTATAGAGCACTGCAGACCTCTGTGATGTTGTGAACGTTGAGGAGCTCGGTGAGCGTGTCCTTGGCGGCCACGCTGACGGTCAGCGAGCCGTTGCACGTTGGGGTTATAGTACAGTATAGAGCACTGCAGACCTCTGTGATGTTGTGAACGTTGAGGAGCTCGGTGTGCGTGTCCTTGGCGGCCACGCTGACGGTCAGCGAGCCGTTGGGGTTGGGGTGCTGCGCCACGCCCGACACCTTCACGAACAGCGCGCTCTCGCCCAGCGGGGAGTACAACAGCTGGCACTGTACGTACATGACATAATGCCTAATTATGCTATTACATGGTCCTTCATAAAAGATAAACGTATTAAATTATTTTCCTTCATTCTGTCATCAATAGCGTATTTTTTAATTTTATGACATATACTTATGGGTTGAGTTTGTTTAATATATACGAATAAACTGTAGGTACGTTTAAGTATACAATTCAGATATCTTCTCCGTCTGTGGATGAGTGAAGAAATAGCTATTCTATTTACATAGATCTCTAGACAAGATGTGGTAGTTTATCTATCTAAGTTGCAAATGTTATTTTCTCATGGATCCAGTCATTAAACCGTCGAAGAGAAGAACCTACATTTGCAGAGCAGTATTAATCAACACATCAAATTTACCTCATGTTGGCCGATGGTCTTCGGTTTGAAGTTGACAGGAATATCGAAGGTAGAGTTGGGCTCAACGTTGAACTCTCGCAGAGTATCGAACGGACCACCCGACACTTCTGACAAAATCAGCCACAGGTCATCCGTACTGCAATTCGTTTTTTAATGTTGATCATGATCTGTTTTTAAAAGCGGCGACAGCCCCGTGTCGTACGTATCGGACTTTTGGTTTGATCTCCGGGCACACTCTAACAGTTGGAGTCTAACTTTACGAAGTTATGTGTGTATTAAAAATGTAAATTATCGCTCACTTAATAATGTGCCCGGTAAACATAACTGGCGAAGTGTGGGTGTGTACCTAACACTCTGCTTATCCCTCCGGGATAAAGGCGTAAAGTTATGTTGTACTTAGAAACTTTATGATTAGATTTTCATTATTAAGTAAGAAAATGCTTACGGATTAGTAACGGTGATGTAATCAGTCTTCACTTCCCGGACGGGGCATTCTAGGTACAAAGTTTTGTTCTGAACATTGCCGATGTCCACGCAGGTAGCATACAGCGCCAACTCCAGCGGTTTGTAGTTCTCTATGTTACAACTTGCCTGCGAATCAGGCAACATGTCGGTGACAGGACGTTTTTATTTCATTTCAAATATGGCAGGAAAAATAATGCCATATAAACTATTATATTCGAACTAAAGATACTTACTAATAACGTTTATCACGGCGAGCGTGGGAAATTAAACGTTAGGTACATGCCCCGTATCACAATCGGACTGAGTGGCGTGCCATCGGAGAGGCTTATGTCCAGCAGTAGCCAGCAGTGGACTACGGCAGGGTGATGATGATGACCCCATACCACCAGATTAAAGGCCCCACAGGATCAATGACTTCACAGTGGAATCGAATTTCAAGAGATCACATAGAATGGTCTTTTGCTGCGGGTAATAACCTACTAATAAGATAGAGCGTGAACTCACCCAAACCTTGACGAAGGGGTTGTGAATGGTAGGTCTGTAAGTGATGGTGAACGTGACGTTGGTCTGCGCGGCGATCGTGCCCTGCTGCGGGGCAATCGTGAAGTCTTTTGTTTTTAGCGGCTGCCACCAGAACCTGTGTATATTTCACAATGAATGATTAATCTTACATCTTCTATTCTATATATAAGTAATAAGTACTTAAGACATATAATAAGACAGTAAAAAAAATCTGTACCTACATTGAATATATTTACAAAAAAAATATACAGTTAGGCTAAGAATCAGTAATAGAGCAAGAATCCAAAAAAAAGTCTGTCTGTTTATCTGTTTGTCTGTATGTTTGTTTGTACACGCTTATCTCCGAATCTACTGGACGGATTTGAATGAACGTTTTTTGTTGTAAGTATTGCTATTGAGTCTGGGCAACATAAAGGCTATAATTGATATTGGAAAATTTAAGACTGATCCAGAACCACAACAGCCCAGCTAAACTATAAGACGTAAAAATGCGGTTTGGCAAAAAACATTACGCCTGATGAGCATTTTCTGATAAGAGATTAAAATTTGAAGATCTCGAACATCTAAATGTGGCACTCTAAGAGCCCAGCTACACTATAACATATACCTACAGACTTGACGTCTTAGCAAAACTTGGCTCTGATTTGCATTTTCTGTTGACTTATAAAAATCGAAGATCTGAAACTTCTGATGAGGAACTATAAGAGGAGACTATAAGAGCCCATGTGCACTATAGGATATACAGACTTGACTGCTTAGCAGTACTTGACCAGTATGATGAGGATTTTCTGTTGAGAGATCAATATTTATTATTTTAAAGACCCGAGAAAGGACATAGGATAGTTTTATCGCGATAACCGACATACACGCGGGCGGAGCTGCGAGCGACAGCTAGTGATTAATATTGGAGTCTAATATTCGCATTCACAAATGTACAAGATTCACGTAAGTACTTAGGAAGACCAGTGGATGTGACACCATAGCAGTGCAGCGCTCTGTGCGATGGTTATTGATGAAATCAGCTAAGCTATAATCACAGTAAGTGATTATAGCTTAGCTGATGATAGACCGGTACACTATGTGTAATGCTAGGTTTGCAAGAGTGGTGTAGACCTGGCTCCGAAGTTGCCGGTGTTGAGCAGCATGACCTTGAGGATCTTGCAGCCGCGGCGTCGCACGCGGCCGAACTGCAGCGAGTCCTGACTGAAGCGCAGCGCCATGCCCGTCGCGCACCCGCTCAGCCGCACCAGCGGCCGCGAGAACTCGAACACCTTCATGTTCAGCTGACACACATACACACACACATATCGACATAAACTAACGTTTACGTTAACTAAGTTTGGTGAGAGAGAGAGTGCTGCAGGCCCCATTCCATTTACGTTATCCCAAATCTTTTCCTATTCCTTTTCCCATCCTCGCAATCGCGGATCTAGAACTTTGTTTTCGAGGGGACGATGGAGGGGTTTATTTGAAACTGGTAAAGGATTGTTTTATCAAAGTAAAGACTAAACAGTATTTGTCCTAGTAAAAGAACTGACACTTTGAGGGTGTTTGAGGCCACTAACGCCTGCCCTGGAAACGCCACTACAGCCATGTGAGAGCCGGGGTTACCACTTACCATCAGGTTGACCACTGGCTCAGACAACTTGGTGGTGTACTGCAATTAGCAATAGCCATATGTACCTACGCCTTATGCCTTATGTAGGTAAAGAGTCAGAACTAAGTAACAAGTACCTAACGCATCTATCTCTGATGGACAAACACACTTTGTTTTACAAAGACACTGACGACAATGAATAAACGAAGTTTATTATAAAGCAGGTTATATTGCGTCTTACCTGAACATTGAGAGTACTTATAAGGCCCACCGGCTTGAATTGTATTTTGAGCGGAACTTTCCTGAAAGGCCTTATAGTGCACTTGTTCGGAACCACTTTGAGCGATGACAGCGCGTTCTCGATATCCATCGCGATCTGCGCGCGAACCTTGTCATCTTTGTAGTTTTGGAGCATTTCTGCCCTACAACCATTCACATCGACTTATACCTCGATAACTTATTTTTTTAAATATGATCAAGTCTTAAATTGTTTTCCTGGTTAATATACTGCAACAAATTGACGACGGCGACTGCGGCTACGTGAAGCTCTTTTTGAGCAATGGAGTTCGAATCTAAATCCTTATGTAGAATAAACCGTCCAACTAATTTACCTTATTAGAATTCCTCAAAACTTATATTATACAAATAGAAAATCATCATTAGTTGGTAGAATAATCTAAACAAAATTCACTTCCATTTTTGTTTAAAAAGGTACCTAGACATCTCGTTGGCGGCCACCACAAGAGGCGTGGAGGGGTCGAGGCACACGCTGGTGGTGTCGGAGTCTGCCGAGTCCCCCACCACGGGGTACATCTCCCTGAAGATGAAGGCGGCGTCGATCGCCTTCTTGCTGTGGTTCATCACCTCGATGGTGCGCACGATCTTCTCGCCGACCTTCACGTGCCCCAGGTCGAAGCTCTTCTGACACCCTTCGTATAGATCGAACAGAAGAGGAATACCTAAAACAGTTTCATCATGCAGTCTCACTCTGACCAGCATGTCCCGTGAGTCAAGAAGCACTTTGTTATCAACTATCGTACAAACCTTCTCCTCGTATGGTTATAATTTCTTCACAAAGAGAATTTACCCAATACTGTAGCTTGAATTCATATTCTTTGACTTGCTTGGGTCGGAAAAATATTGATATCTTTAGACGCTTGCCGGGCTCCACTTTCGGAACCTTTTTATGATCGACAAATAGTTCAGGCAGATTTGAAAAGTTTAAGTCCAGCCTAGAAATTTCATTTAAGTCCTTCAATTACTTTAATATTGAGCAAATATTTCTTATTTAAAATAAATTGCAAAAAAGTCTTACAGCACAGGAACCGTGTCTCCGTTTGTAAACGCAATGGTCTTCTTATACGTCGCATCAGGCGCGTTTACAAAACATTTTCCAAAATCATATTCCATGCACGAAAAATGATACATAGGCTTTTCTATGACTGCATAAAGGAATATGTTGTACTCCGGGCCATCTGAGATCTAAACAGAACATTATTGCTGAAGGATCAAAATGTGTTGCATGGTCGTATAACGAGCTCAAGAGTGTGTGCGCACCAGCAGCTTGACGGGGAAGGCCTCGACGGGGATCTGCCGCAGCGTGAAGTACAGCGTGCAGGAGGCCTCGTCACCCGGCGACACGTGCCCGCCGCGCGGCTCCACCGACACCTGCAGGTACTTCTTCACGTTCGCGATGTTGTACTGCCACTCGAAGAAGAACGTCGCCGAACCCTTGTTTTTGATTACGAACGGTATCGTCCGTTCGTACGTCGATGCCGTCTGAAAAATGCAATATCTTGCTTTCAATAATTGTTATTAGATGGAGTTGAAAGTACTATAAGATGTGAATACGAACGGATATTTCAGGAGACATCTAATTTGCCATTACCAGCATAACTGATAGTAATCAGTAAGCAAGATGAGTGCCTATCTAACTTAGTCAAACCGATTCCGGTGAAAGTCAGCCAAAGCCTTTGCCAGTCAATATGACTTTTATCTTGATCAAACTGCGTGTAGGTACCTGCTCTAAATAAATGTTGGTATCGACGTTGCTGTTCAGTATATGTTCGTTGCCAATGATGTAGTAGGCGACGCTAGGTTTGATGGAGTAGCTGAGCGCGTTCACGCACAGCATCAGGTACTTGGTCATGTAAGTGATGCTGCAGAAGATCTTGAATGACAGCGGGCCGTCCACGATGGGCGTGTAAATCATCCTAGAATTATAATAGTTCTTTTTTATTCCGCACTTTAAGTCATTGCTATTTGTTTAGGTATAATTTGGATAAAATAAAACCCTTAAAGTATAAAAGAATAAAATGTGCAATATCATACTTGATAGGTGTTTCTGAGCGAGGCTTGAGAGTGCCCTGGTTGGGCTCGACGATGACGGGCGTCTTGCCGGACTCGTTGACCATGGAGTTACCCATGAACTCGAATTTGAGCGACTCGTTCTCGTTGTTCTTGAGCAGCACCTGGTGCGTGGTGGTGAACCCCACGAGCGAGTTGCGCACCACGAGGATGGTGGGCACGAACAACACGTCGGGCTCGCGCACCAGTCCCACCACCAGCAGGTTCATCACCAGACTGTACACCGGGATTATGAACTTCCACTGCGACTCGTACACCTGCACCACACCAACAACCATTTCTATTTTTATACACTTGGTAGTCTTGGTACACGGTAGCGGTACAAAAGAGATGTAAACAAATCATACAAGTTGAACATATAGCTACGTCATCATCTACATTAAAATTGGGCGGTCTTAGTTTGTAAGTGAAAATGAATAGTCTGCTCGTTACCCCTGGCGCAGTCGGAGAAAAGGTAAACGTAACGTCAGTAGAAGTGCCGCCCTCCACGTAGCCCTTGAGCATGTTGCAGTGCATCGGGATCAGCTCCGGCTTGTTCGACATCACCATCTCGAAGATAAACTCGTACGCCTCCGTCGTCGGGTTTATCACGCTAAACGTTCTAGAAACAAACCACAAAAACATTTCTCAACTACGAACATTAACTGCCTAAGTCGTGCTGTTTACCAAGAATCAAATATATTACTTACTTTTTATAACACCCTGAGCCTAGGACATTGAACTCCAGCACAGTGGTGTGTGGCGGGAGAGCGACTCCGGCCACTTTCCTTCTGCCTGACGTTAAGTAGTCGCTCTCTTCGATGTCTAAGTGCACGTACGGGATCAAAGACCTCGCGGTCAGCTTGCATGTCATGTTTTGATCATATGGATCTAGATTATCTATAAATATATTACAAAATAAGAATACGACATAAAATAAAAATCATTATTTGGTTTAAGTTAGTTTTCCGTCATGGTCATGTGTGGCGTACCTATGACACTCTTCAACTTGACTTTGAAGTCGAACGCGTCGAGCGGCGAGAAGGTGACGGTGAACACTTGCTTGTCGCTGGGGTTGAGGCAGCCCTTGGTGGGCTCGATGCGGAATGGCAGGTCCACCTCGAACCACGTGTCCACGCTCTCACGGCCCTCGCTCATGCTGAACAACGTCACTTCACTCGCATCTGCAACACCGCATATACAAACATTTCACTGCCACACTGCTCAATTTATCAAGAATCTGTCAAAAAATTACAACGAAAAATTACCTTTCTCGCTCAGAGGCTCTGGCTGATCGACGACGCTGTTATAACTTTCCCCCACAGAGCCTCTTCGTTCTGCGTCCGACGCCTGCTGAACCACCTGAAACGTTGGTTACAAACAGTAGCTTAACTACCTACATTAGTGAGAGAGTAGTGAAGAGTACAAGTGTGTGTACCTCTGGCTCGGAGGTGTATCGCTTGTCGGTGCGCGCGGGGTACTCGTCGTCGATGACGAAGCTCCACACCACCTTCATGGGCACCGTGCCCACGTTCTCCACCGAGAAATCGAAGCTCCGCGACTGCAGAAGCATAAAACAACAATAAATACCCTGTATTATATTATAGCGTCATAAACGCAGCTGCTAGCGTATAAGGATTCTACTCTGCTTTCAAAATACATCTGTGATCTGGCTCATTTGTTAAAAAGCCGGGTGGTCGTGCTTGGTGGCCTGCAGGCCGACGGGCGACGGACATACTTTGGAAGTTGTATATACTCGTATGCCGCTTGGCTTGTGAAAGTTGCTTGCGCGATTCAGGATTTTTTAATTTGGCGCGTCGGCTGCGATAGGTAGGGTCGGTTCGTAGAAGTTCCGTCGTCATTGGGTAGATGGCGCCGTGTTATGCAGCTGGTCGCTACATCACTGCC
The DNA here is from genome assembly GCA_944739405.2 of Euclidia mi. NCBI lineage: Eukaryota > Metazoa > Arthropoda > Insecta > Lepidoptera > Erebidae > Euclidia > Euclidia mi. The sequence goes on from OX123196.2 coordinate 208,138, forward strand.
CCCCAAGCCCGGAGGTCGTTCTTGAAGGTGATGGGTCAGTTGTCGAGGCTTCTGAGGAGTGTGCCAGTGGGGAGTAGTTGCTAGTTGCAGTGTGCTTCGCAAGTCCCACGGTGAGTCGGGGATAGGTTGCGAAGGCGAAGTGCAATCGGTGATGAGCAGTGAGTGTTGAGCAGTAGGCCATGAGCAGTGAGTGATGTGTAGTGAGTGTCCCACAGTGAGTCGGGGAGTTGCTGCGTAGTGGCTGCGTCGTGGCTGCGTCGTGGCTGCGTCGTGGCTGTGTCGTGGCTGCGTAGTTGCTGCGTAGTTGCTGCGTAATTTCTGCGGAACGGTTGAGAGTGGCACTGCTGCGTAGACGGGAGCGATGTGCGCTGCTTACGAGAACCGTGTGTGCAGTGTGGTGTGCCTTGACGCTGAAGAGGCTGCAGGGAGGACCAGGCATGCAAGTCTGCATGGCCTACGGTGGGACCCCGGCTGGCGGCGACTTGATTGCTAACCATCAGAAGTACGAAGTGAGGTGAGGCGAAGATGACGACGAAGCTGCTGCTGCTGGTCTGACCGGTGAAGGCTGCTTCAGATCACGTCGGGAGCTGGTGGTAATCTGACCGGTGAAGGCTGCCTCAGATCAAGTCAGGGTCACCAATATGGAGGACAGAGGTGTGGTGTTCCTCCAACTAGAGAGAGGAGCCTCTAACCAAGCCGGGTGGTCGTGCTTGGTGGCCTGCGTGCCTACCCTGTATTACATTATAGCGTCATAATCGCAGCCGCTAGCGTCTAAGGTTTCTACTCTGCTTAAACTACATCTGTGATCTGACTCATTTGTTAAAAAGCCGGGTGGTTGTGCTTGGTGGCCTGCAGGCCGACGAACATACTTTGGAAGTTGTATAAATATGCCGCTTGGCTTGTGAAAGTTGCTTGCGCGATTCTGGATATTTTAATTTGGCGCGTCGGCTGCCATATGTAGGGTCGTGTCGTAGAAGTTCCGTCGTCATTGGGTAGATGGTGCAGTGTTATGTAGCTAGTCACTACATTTGGATATGGCATCAATGTAGAAAGCTGTTAGTACTTAGTACCTAATCAGAAAGAACCAAAGTAACGCTTCAATGCTTCAAAGGACAGTTTACTTTGAGAAAATCGCCACATGAGGTAGGTAATGTAATAGTATAGGGTCTAGTTCATAATATCGTCAGTCACTACATCGATGGTCACTGTATCGAAAACGTTCCATCGACGGGCTAATGTATCGACAGTACCCCAAATCGATGGTACGCTACATCGACAGTACCCCAAATCGTTGGTACGCTTCATCGTTATTACACTAAAAGGACGGTATGTTACATCGACAGTAAACCAAATCGACTTAAATACGCGATTGGGGTACTGTCGATACATTATTAGCCCGTCGATGGAACGTTTTCGATACAGCGACCATCGATGTAGTGACTGACGATATTATGAACTTCACCCAATAGTATATGCCTGAAACTTGAACTTTGCCTAAATACTTATTTGCAATACGATAACAGTACCTGCGGCGTCTAATAACAGTAATAACACAAAAGAACTTACTTGATAAATGAAGGTATCCTTGAGCACCTTGGTCTCGGGCAGCGTGCACGTGTATTTGGTGTAGGACGTCATGGCCGAATACACGATCACCATGTTGATGACGCCGAGGAACGTGTCCGACGCCGGGATCACCAGCTCTTCCGTCACCGTCTCGCCGCGCTGGTTCAGGCTCATCTCTCTGCAATACAAGACATTCGTTGACTTTATTATTGTAAGAAATACAACTGTTGTATAATACAATATCATGTGTCATACGGGTCGTGTTCAAACACGGTGAGCATCTGGCGGTTGTCCCACGTGGCGCCCTTCATGTCAAGCGTCAGCGCGTCGTCGCTGATCGCCACCAACGTGCAGTTCAGGAACTCCTGCAAGTTTATTAATTTTATGGCATCATTTATAATTACAGGTCTCCCAAAGTGATAATGCGCATAGAAATCTTCGTCACTGTTCGGCAACGGTCGTATTCCCCGAGCGTTGGAAGACGATATGTATATATGTAGAGTTGTTAAGTGCATAATTTAGTAAAATTATGTTTTTTGTGCTAAAAAAAATAAATATTGATTTATCAGTAAAGAAATTTGATTCGATAGTTCCATATAAGTAAATAGTGAAGAAAACTACACGATAGCGAATATGCTACAATTTTTGTTGAATTGATTTACTTCGATTATAATACTTTTTAAGTGTCTTGCTGTAGCTGGTGTAATGATGGAAGAAAAGAAGGTTTAAGTAATACAAGGTTTATATTAGAAGAAGAAAAATGGTTTTCAAACACAGGTTACATTAAAATCTTAGAAATCTAATCATAACATCTCAGTTCAAAAGTATTTACAGCAGTGATCATTCCAGAATAATATTACAATTACAAAAAAAATAATCAGAATCAGGGAGGATCTCTATTCCTGACATCGTAGGTTCATCAGAACTTTCATTATGCTCTTGTTCATTGACACTTTCCTCACTGCTATCACCTGTGTAAATAATCATTTCATCAGAAAAACGATCGATTCTTGGGTCAAATTTTCTATATTCATCTTCGCATTTAACAGCATGATCACAAGCTTTTTTCCATTCTTCTGGTCCTATATTATTGATTTTTTCTAATATAGCATCTTTAACTGACGTGACAGTCATTGCAATATTTTTTTTGGCTACGTGTTGCTTTATTTGGGACCAAATATTTTCAATGGGGTGAAAATCGGGATGATATGGTGCCAATCGTATAATTTGATGCCCACGTTCCTCCATTATACGGTCAATGACAAATTCTGTGTATTTCTCTTTATGTCTTTTTATAATTTCATACAAATCGGGTTTCAGTTTCTTTAGGTCATGCGGAATGTTGTGTTGTTGTAACCAAGCTATCATTTGTGGTTTAGGTCTGTTTGAGTTTGGTGGTTTCACAGACAGCTTATTATGATATGGGGCGTTGTCAATTACCAACACACTATTAGGAGGCAAGTTAGGAATCAATTGATTGCGTAGCCAAACTTGATAACGTGCCGCGTTTATTTCTTTATGATAATCACCTTCTGAGTCGACACAGTTATGTAACATTAGAACCCCTGGGACGAAGCCTTTTTCATTGCCTGCGTGTACAATAATTATTCTCTCTCCTTTGGAAATGGGTTGTTTGATACCTTTTTTGCTGCTATCTTGCCAAGTTTTACCCTTAGTATGTGATGTATGCACGTATGACTCGTCCGTAAACACTATATTTCTACCAGAATTCCTCAGCTGTTGTATTTCTCTGATATATTTGATCCTTTTTAAACGTATATCATGCTTTTCCATAAGTAACCGTCTGTTATTATCAGTTTTCAGAAACCTAAACCCCATTTCTTTCAAGATTAGCTTTAAGTCTCTGCACAGCCTTTGAAATTAATAGCTTCGATCAACTTTTTTCTCAAATTATTTACAGTTGGGAGTTCTTTGAGCGTCAAGTGAAAATTGTATATCATATTACGAATAACACAGTAGTCGAAATCATCAAGTCCCAGCCTAAATCTACTTTTAGGTTTTCCTTTTTTCGGTGTGGAAAATTTCATTGATTGATTCTGTTTTATTTTCGTTTAAAATATTAGTCAAAGTTCGTCGTGAAATTCCTGTAGCTTTTGTAACACGGTCCTGATTTTTTTTTAAATAACCATCATGGTCTTTTTTGAAAACATTGGCTTCATTTAAGAAATAAAGGTACACATTAAATACCATTTGCCGTGCTTGTGACTTAAGTGGCTTTCCACGTTTAAATTTATCCATTCTGGAAGAATACGTCTGAAAGAAAATGGTATGGGCAGAGTTAGACATATTTTTATTTATTTGTTGTATTATTGCTGTCGCACGGGTGATCGATTTTCACGGGATAGCCGGGATCGATCACTCGCCGAGCAATAAAAAGAGATGCTTAGGTTGTCTTACGGGAAATAAATAAAAATATCACCAGGACAGATTAAACTCGCGTTATATTCCAGATTCACAATTTTGATTAACAAAAGAACCGACACTAGGGGTTAACCGGCTAGATAGTTATCCAGGGCGTAGGTCGTAAGTTAACACTCCACAGGTCCACGGATGGATACTCAGCTTTTCGTGTCTCCCAGCAGAAGCAAGCCCCAACCACGTGTGTCGCCGGCATATATACGGTCGGCAAGCGGGTGAGGCTCCCCACCGCAGTGCGTCATCGCAGTGGGGCTCGCGAGCGCGGAGGCACGACGTCACACACCCCCCCCGTTAGGCCGGGATTTTCCCTAAGGAAAATTCCCTAGCCCAACGGGCGTAGCAGCCCTGAAGATACTCCCTGGAATTAGAGAAAACAGGGGCATGGGTACCTTGAACAAGTGACAACCCTATACGCTAATTAGTATACCTAAATAATAATGACCCACGCTTGCATTCTTCACGCGTACAACGGCAGTCTGAACTTGAACATAAACATTTATCATTCCTAATTCATCACACATACCTACAAGTAAATGCCAAGGCCAGTGTAATGGCCCAATAGCAAAGATAACAATCTATGGAGAAGCGCTTAGGGTAATTATTAGGTAATAATGGTTTGTAGATATAAGAACTTGATCTAGCCCTACGACTTAAAAATCTTGGGTTCGGCCTTTGCCACTAGATAAGTAAACTTTTTGAATATAGTTAGGTGTAACAACAAATTTTTCGTAACGATGAACAAAAGTAATATAAGCCTCAGACACGACCGGACCGCTCAATGTCAAAGGAAAGAATTTAATAAATATTTTGCTCTAATTAATACTACAACACGACCAGTAAACACCTTTTGAATGTAAACAATGGTGAATCATTAGTTAGACATTTATTTATCGGCGCGTCGCTGAGTGAACGCGCGTGCGTCATAACGACAACTAGGTAGGTACGATTCGACTATTCCGAGCTCGCGACGCACGGTTAATTACTCTGAATGTTTATAAAGTACCTATAATAACAATTGATTATGGAATTTATACAGAATTAAGAATAACAACAGAACTTCAGAACAAGGCACAGCGAAAAACAACACGCCAATCAATATGCATTTATAGAAAATACACATGCGAGAATCGAACACTAGACCGATCCTACAACGACTTTTTAACCATTGAGCCATAACTGATAGATAAACAACAGATTCTTTGTAACAATATTACGTGTAATAAACTTTGTTACCATTTATAACTGAAACATTTATTCATTTTATGTTAGCCTGTTTACATAAATCATTAACACAACACAATACATTATCTTGTGGGCTTCGACTCGAAAACATAAGAACCATTGTTGGCCTTCACAAATGATTATGTAGGTAATTATAACTTAGTGTAGATATGCGTCTTACATTGTTGTGTTTATGCTTTTATTATTCTTTGTAATTAATCAACTTTAGATCTTTGATGTGCCATTCTCCTAAAGGTTTACCGGCCATGTCGTTAAGTTTGTATACTAGAGGTGACTTTTTTGAGGCAATCTTACATTTAATAAATTTAGGCGCCAATTTCTTGCTAAAGTATTTATCCTTGTCACTAAGTAGAAACGTTCTGCGCCAAACTATATCACCGACATTGAATTCTGCCGGTTTACGGCGAAGATTATAAGATGAACAATTTCGTTGGTGGGCCGACAACAGAGCTGAATGTACCTTCTCGAAAATAGAGGATAAGCAGCCTAAAGTTTCGGCATAGCCGTCCCGTGGTTCGAGCACCATATTGGAATTAAATTCCTTGTCAATATACTGAGAACCACATGTTATGACCTCCCTACCAAAAACAAGGAAATTAGGAGAATAACCAGTAACCTCACTAACTGCGCAGTTAAGGGCGAACTGAACCTTAGTGATTAAAGTGTCCCAGATTCGATGATCAGATTCTATGAAAGTTGAAATAGCTGTAATAATGGTTTTGTTGTAGCGTTCAACTGAGTTAACGTGGGGAGTATACAACGGTGTAAAATGCAAATTTGGAATTTTATATTTTGACAACATACTTTTAAAGGTTGCGCTAATAAATTGTTTACCGTTATCCAAAACAATAGTAGATGGAATTCCATGCACCAAAAATACATTTTCCTCGAGAATTTTTGTTATCACTTCTGCAGTTGCCCGTTTAATGGGGAAAAGCAAACAATATTTAGAGAAACAACAACTGACCACAAATATAAAAGTGTTTTGTTTTCTGCTGGGGGGCAATGGACCAATCAAATCAATACTAATCGTCTGAAAGGGCTTTTGACATGATTTGGGTTTTCCCATTAGACCTAAATTTGGGTGGTTTTGGTGTTTATGGGTGATACAAGGTTCACATGAACTGACGAACTTGACAACATCGGAGTACATACCAGGCCAAAAGTAATTAAGTGCAAGACGTTTGTATGTCTTAAAGATACCCAGATGTCCAGCAGTGGGCGAAGAATGATTCTCCCTTAGAATGTCAGTTCTTTGGTCAGACGGAATAACCTCTTTCCATTGAAATTCTCTAGTGAGAGGGTTTAATGTTTTTTTAAAACAATACAATTTATTGTTTATTACTTGATAGTTAACAAAGGAAGTCGGAGAACTTAAACAGCCTTTATAGATATTTAAATACCAAGGATCATTAGTAGAAACTGGTAAATTCTGATTAGGATTAATATCTATATTTATATCATTAGCAATAGCAGAAACGGGTAAAGAGCGAGACAGAAAATCAGGTAAAACGTTATCGGAACCCCGACGATGACGTATTTCGAAATTATAGGAAGATAAGCGAACTCCCCATCTGGCTAACCGCCCAGTAGGGTTATTCAAGGTCAAGAACCATTTCAAAGCAGCGTGATCAGTGTAAACAATAAACTTTTTACCATTTTCAACATAACAACGCCAGTGTTCTATAGCAGATAGAACAGCCAGGGCCTCTCGCTCAGTGGCACTGTAATTTTTTTCTTGCTTACTGAGTGATTTGCTATAGTACGCTATGACTCTTTCCTCACCATTTAACCTTTGACAGAGGATCGCGCCAAGACCAAAATCGCTAGCATCTGAGTGTATTTCAAACGGTTGCGAGTAGTCAGGACAAGCCAACACCGAGGAGGAAATCAAACAATTCTTTAGGTTATTAAACGCCTCATTAGCCTCTGTCGTCCAGCAGAATGGAGGTGCGTTTTTACTTTGAGATGTTAACTTATTTAAGGGTGCAGCAATAGAGCTAAAATTCGGTATAAAACGCCTGTACCACGAGGCTGCGCCTAAAAATCGACGTACTTCTTTTCTATTAGAAGGAGTGGGATAATTTTTCATTGAATTAACTTTATCCGGATCGGGATGCAATCCACTAGAGTCGACAACATAGCCTAAATATTTTAGTTTATCTCTAAAAAATTGACATTTTTCGAGATTAATTGTTAAATTAGCGCTTTTTAGTTTATCAAGAATGCGTAATAAAAGAGTAATATGCTCGCTGAAGCTGGACGTGATACAGATTATGTCATCGATAAAACAGAAAACCTTATTTTCAAATTCTGGGCCATAAAATAAAATATCAACTAATCGTTGTTGAGTAGCTGGTGCATTCGTAAGACCGAAAGGCATTCTTTTGAATTGAAATGTGCCACGCGTGGGAATATAAAAGGCTGTTTTGCAACGGTCCTCTTCTTTAATTAATGTTTGCCAAAAAGATTTAGACAGGTCTAAACTAGACAAGTATTTAGCATCTCTCAGATTATCTAAAATTTCCGAAATATAAGGCAAGCTATAAGCATCTTTTTTTGTAACGGAATTTAATTTTCGACTGTCCAAACAGAAACGCAGTTCACCATTCTTCTTTGGTGTCAAAATGACCGGATTTGACCACGGGCTTTCTGATCGTTCAACAACATCCTCTGAGAGCATGTCGTCAAGATGCTTTATTAATATTCTTTGTTTATCGGGAGACATGCGATAAAATCTTTGCCGAATAGGGGGACAATCACCTGTATCAATTGAATGAGAAATAATATTTGTGCAACCGAGACCCCGCTTCTCGTATGAAATATCGGTAAATTTAGAAATAATGTTGTCAGCGGTAGCTCTCTGGTCGACTGTAAGATGATCATAAGAAACAAGATGTGTAGGGGGAACTGCCTGCAACTCCATTACTTGAGCGTCAGACTTGTTCACAATCAAAACAGACTCCAATTTGTTAGGAAATAGGCCAAAGCTTCGCCAAAAATCCATGCCAAGGATAAGGGAATTTTGAATCCCAGGTACAACATGAACTTCTAAGTTAATCAATTTATCCTGAAACTCGAAGGGTAGAAACACCGATCCCAAGGACTCAAATCGTTCACCGCCTGCTGTTATTAACCTTAAAGGTTTCGATTTATCCAAAACATTGTCTTTCAAAAATAAGTTATGCAAATTATTACCTAAAATTGTAACGCAAGATCCAGAATCTAAAAGACCTGTGGTAGGTATTCCGTTTAATTTTAGAGTAACGTAAGGTAAATATTCTACTTTAGAATTACGGATTGAGGAAATATGATAGCTATTAAAGAATTTTTTTAAAAAGTCTAACCAATTATTCCACTCTGTTTTATTACAATTAGTTGTATAATTTGATTTTCCACAATCCTTATTAACTAGTTTTTTGAAACTGTAGGGGTCGACTTAGATTTACAATTGGGGCAGTCTGACACCTTGAAACCCTTTGTGCCGCACTTAAAACAGATTAGGTAGTGTGGCTGACGGCAATTACGTAATGAGTGCGAATTGCATCTACAACGCACGCAAAAAGTTTTATTTATATTAGAAGTACTCGATACGGCGTTGACTTGTGGCACAGACTTGTATCTCGATGTATCGGCGACAGAGTTATATTTATTGAAGTTATTATGATTGTAAACATTTTTGTTTGAAGAAAAATTAGAAAACGGATAATTATACGCTAGATCGGGTGCTACAGTATTCTTTGAAACTTTAGGGGGTTCGGAAAATTGCTTACTGCGACTTTGGTAATTTTCGAAAAGACGACAAACTTCGACCAGACTATCAACGTCAACAACCTTTGCAGTGAGCAGACAATTAGTGTAACAAGGTCTAATATTATTTAGTAAAATTTCTAGCTTCTCCGAATCAGCGATAGGAGAACTAAGTCGCGAAAACAGACCGTGCATTTTTGCCACGTAAATAGTTATTGATTCGTTCTCGCCTTGTGAGCGCTGACGAATCTCCGTCATAAGACGGTAATCGTAGTTATGCGGACTAAAATCTCGTTTTAAAAGTTCGCAAAGTTCTAACCAAGTCTTTACGTTATTTTTAACAGAACGATACCAAACTAATGCGTCACCCGAAAATATTTCAAAAGCGAAAGACAACATCTTGTCATGTGGAATAGATCTACAGGACATAAATTCATCAATTTTTTCAATAAAAGATCTTACACATGATTTACCGTTAAATTTGAATTTACCTAATTCCGAGAAAAGCTTACGGTCGTAATTATAGGAAGTGTTTCCCTCTGCCACTGAGCAATCCGACCGCGAACTACGACGCGTGATTAATTGTAATTTCGCATATAAGTCATTAAATTTATTCCACACAGACTCAATTTTTTTAATATCAAGACTGCCGGTATCCACCCTATTCAGTCGATGAAAACAATGGTGAAGCACGGTTTCGACCTTCTGTTGAAGCTCGGAGGTATAGTTTGCTTCCAACATAGATAAGTGTCTATTTGATCTTAATAACGACTTTTCCACTTCAGCCACATCCTCCTCTGGTGGGAAGGGTGAAGATAATATATCCTCCGAGGGAATTTTAACTGAAAGTTTAGCGATTTGTTTGCGGGGATCGTCAGGCTTTGAAACGCCGCGTATTGTGGTCTCATATTCTAATTCCGCTTTAGTTAATAATGAGAAATTTATAATGTAAGCCATTATTACAAAACAATAATAGAAAATCTAAGTATTTACGCCGGTACTAGAAAAAAATTAAATATCGCCAGAAAATCGAATACCGTGCTAAAAAAGCTGAAATACACTAAATTATACAATGGTGTGATGATTGGTAAAGGATTAAGAAAAATTACTTAAAGGTCACTCAAAGGTTGAATCACAATATTTTATTCGCGAACACGAGGCACGTAGTTCAACGGCAAAGCGGTTAGAACCGGTTGGCGACTGGGCACGCTGCCCGCAGTGAAACGTGATTTTAGACCGACGTTAATTAAATCACCGTTATGTTATTTACACAGTTAAATTGCTTATGGCCAACCAAAATAGATAGAAACTGTACCTGTACGCAATTCACCACACCAGAATATATGCACACACAGGAGAAAAATATACAAGAGAAAAAGAAATTATTTCACTCACCTGTAAAGTGCTAACTTACGTTTTAAAAATATATTTAAAAATTCTATTGGGCGCCAATGTCGCACGGGTGATCGATTTTCACGGGATAGCCGGGATCGATCACTCGCCGAGCAATAAAAAGAGATGCTTAGGTTGTCTTACGGGAAATAAATAAAAATATCACCAGGACAGATTAAACTCGCGTTATATTCCAGATTCACAATTTTGATTAACAAAAGAACCGACACTAGGGGTTAACCGGCTAGATAGTTATCCAGGGCGTAGGTCGTAAGTTAACACTCCACAGGTCCACGGATGGATACTCAGCTTTTCGTGTCTCCCAGCAGAAGCAAGCCCCAACCACGTGTGTCGCCGGCATATATACGGTCGGCAAGCGGGTGAGGCTCCCCACCGCAGTGCGTCATCGCAGTGGGGCTCGCGAGCGCGGAGGCACGACGTCACATTGCATTATGTACTATAGTATTTTCGCTGTATAATGATATGCATGACAGTTCATGACTGACAATTATAGTGATGTAACCTAAGGAAATTTAAGCGATTATTTATAAATATCGAATTAATTGGCAAACGACATGCAGTCGTACGTACGACTGCATGTCGTTACCGTTTTACATCTTCGAAATAAATTCATATTAAAAGTGTTTTGGCAAATACATTCACAAATAAAACGCATCAATTTTAACATTTATTTTTTATTATTCGTCACTGTCACTCGAAATAAAACCTCATATCTGAATCGGAATCTTCTCCGACTGAGATAATTAATTGCTGATCTCAAATTCGGTCGAGGTGGACATACTTATCCCAAGTATGTAAATTTAGTCGATTATGTTATTCCTACGACTGATTAATTTTATCAATGTATGGATTTCGTATTGCCAACACATCGGAACTATCTACGTCAGTTATTGAAGCTTTACACTCACGTTTCTTCGGAGTGGACAGCTTTTTGTCTTCAAAACTAGTTTCTTCAAATTTTTCTTTGGTTATTCGAGTAACTGAAGCTTTGCTTGCCGATGTCCAGAGCTGCCGCAACTCTGTACACAACAGTGTCGATCGGTATTACCGGGCCCCCGTTTGCACGCTCTCGTTCAAAGAAGGTCCTCAAACGAAGCACTAACTCACGGCTTTGAGAGTTTAAAACTATCTTTTTTGTTGTTTTTGGCAAAACAAAAAAATAAAAAATAACACGCCAAACAGGCAGAATCACAAACGGCATACAAGGCGCTCGTACTGACGTATTCGATCACAAGATGGGCGCTCCTTTTAATCGATTTCATGTCGATTCAATGGTGTCAATCTCTACTGACAGAGGGTTCGTTTCATGCATCTGACATTTTGAGGATAATATTTTATTATATTTAAATTATTTATTTACCGTTAATTATAATTATACAAATAGAGAGAGAGACATACTAGTATCAATTTACATTGTAATTTTTAATAGATATTATTTGAAATATTTGTTTTTTTTGCCAATTTATTTTCATAAGTTGAAAGTAGTATGCGTAATATGTAAAATGAGAACTGTCATGCATTTCATCATACAGCGAAAATACTATAATATACTTTATAATATTATTTATTCCTATATCTATTTGTTTATTGTGTGTATCTTTTTAAAATGTTTTTTCTAGTACAATATGTATTTAAAGTAGGTATTTTTATTTTTTTTATATTAACAAGCCGTGAAAAATGTTAGTATATTTACCTATTTTACAAAATAAAATATTTAAATTTGAATAACATAATTAAATTCACCTTTGAAAACAAAACCAAGAAGGGTGTGTAATAGCAGCTCTATATAATTCCACACAGAGAGAGAACACGTGCAGTCACCACCATTATATAAAGACGACTGACGGACCTTTGACGGACCGGCGACCGCCGCCGACCGCCCGAATTGTTTTCGATTGTGTACACATAATATTCACTCCTATTTCTTTCGAACAAGGTGCAAAATGCAAGTGCATTGTTTAGGGCTCTTACAATTCAATGATTCGGGTGTTTCCGGGAATACGACAATTAACGAAGATCTGCATGCGCATTATTAATTTGGGAGTACTGTACAATGTTTGAGTATAATGTACAACTGTAAGCCTAATTGTATACCCTGTCTATTGTAACAGGCTCTCCAGAGTAGAACATGATTTCCAAGTCTTTCTCCTCGGCCGGCGATATGTAGCCCATCGATGGTTTAATAACAACGTAGTCGACATTAGCCCACGTGAACTTGTACACTTTCTCTGAGTTGTTGACCATCACCACAGACCGTCGCTGCAGCGAGCACAGCTCGCATCCACCTGCAATATAATTTATGAAGTAAATGTATAAATAACATGTGATTCTAAATACTTGTTGGTTGTTGATCATAAACCCTTTACCGAATTCTAAGTCGTATTTGAGCAGCGAAGGTTGCGTGAGGCTGTTAGTGTTGATGGAGGTCCCCGACACTCTCCTCTGGCCCTTCTTCACGTCGTCAGTCTTGGAGGCTCTCCTCGCGGAGCCAGGCTTCGTAGACGCCGATCTTACTTTCCTCTTACTTTCTTCCGTAGAGGCCGAAGATACAGTCGCAACACTTTTCACAGGGCTAATTGATACGAATAAGTTTCATAATTATTTGTTATCAAGGACAGGTCTGTACAGATTATTGGAGAATAAATGGTTGTAAGCCTAGCGTCAAAAATTGCCGTTCAATTTCCATAACGTAGTGGACGTCCGTGGGCTAAATAATATACATATTCTGTAGTGAAGGCCGCGATAGCCTAGTGGAGATACCAACAGACTGCCATGCAGAGGGTATCGGGTTCGAATCCACGGCGCACACCAATGACTTTCGGAGTTATCATGTGCGTATTGAATGGTTAATTATCGCTTGTCCCGTGCCTCGGAGAGCACGTTAAGCCGTCGGTCCCGGTTGTCATGAAGATCTTTGACAGTCGTTACAGGTCGTCAGTACCTTCTAAATAAACTGACACTAGTCTAAACCATGGAATATCGCTATCCCTTTGGGTTGCGGACGTCAGACAGGCAGTCGCTCTGTGGAAAAGCTTATATTCAGCCAAATCCGGTTAGACTATATAGTAAGCGGACCCCGGGTTGAAACTGGGATAACGCTTGGAGGATGATCAGTAGTGAATACTTACTACTCTGCATGAGCTTTATATGCTTCAAGGTCCGTTTCCATGGGCAGCATTTTCAGTCCCATCAGTATGACATCCTCCATGAATGCTTCTCCTTCGCATATCACCTTGAAGCATCACGCGACGGTCAGGTGCGGAAATAACAGTAGTTACCACACATTACATTGGCTAAAGCTAACTATCTAATCTAAATATTAACATGATCGTTTTAATAATTCATCTTTCATAATTCTGGTTGCTCGGTTTCTTTGCGGTGTGCATATATTTGTTATAACGGGGTGTTGAACGTCGTCGCAGAGTTTGCATCCTCCGTAAGCATTTCGTCAATCATACATCCGTCTCCTCAGCTTGCACGCTGTTCTTTTGAATATTATTATATTTTATCTTAATCTTAATATAGAAAATCCTTGCGTTAATTACTGACTGACAAACACGCTACGGCCGAAACTATCCTTTATTGGCCGAAACCGGGTGCTGGAAGCTGAAATTTGGCATGTCTGTTCCTTGGGGACCGTAGGGGTGTACTAAAAAGGGATTTCCCGAAATTCCCACGGGATCGGCCAAAACGAATAAATTAAAAAAAAAAAATGCTTGCGTCCTCTAGTATATCTATATGGCTCCTTATAATACGCTACGTCATTCCTCATCAAATACAATTTTTACATAGTAAGTACTTTTCACTTTAATCAAAATATTTGTTGGTTGGTGGGATCTTTCGGTTCTGTTGCAAGTGCCATAAACTAAACATCAACACGACGATATTCTGTCTAGTATATTGGTATATGGCAAGTAAAACTCGTACATTTTTTCGAGAAGGCGTAATCCGAGCAGTAATCGAATATTAAAAATAAAACAAAGAAACGTTAGTTGCTGAACAGAACACTTACCGTAAAATGTTCATAGGGGTTGTCGACAATAGAGAGTCTGACGTCACAGCTGGTGCGGCCCTTGTTGATCGGGTTGTAGTTAATCTCAATGGTGGCCGCCTCCGATGGCTTCAGGACGACCCGCAAAGATACGTTCAACTCATCATCACTATTGAAATTCGTCGAATTCGAATCTGCAACATCCGTGTCAGCAGCAGATAGATAAATTGCAAAGTAGGTGTAAAGTAGGTGTGTACAAAAGCTATTATAAAGGGTGCCTACCTAAACTTTGTGCCATCACAGTACTGGATGCCGCAGTCAACCAGAATACCGGTCTCTTCTCAGGAATGGCGTCCAACACTTCTATGATCACCATGCTCTTGGCTGGACTTATGTTTTTAAAGCATATCGGCTTGCTACTGACAGAGCCGAGGCACGTCACGGGCAGGTGGAGATGACAAACTCCCTGCTCTTTTAGTAGAGGTCGCACCAGTTGTATTCTGGGTATGACGCCTTCTCCGATCAGGCATATTTTAAATGATTGTTCCTGGTTATCCAACAACTTTAATTTTATTTCTAAGATCGCTCTATACTCCTGCAAAATTCAATGTATTATGATTTATAGAATATCCAAACGAATGCTTCAAATTCATTGATTGCAATAGTTCACATTTAAACACTTTGTAATTGAAATTTCACTTTGTTATACCTGGAGTGCTTTTGGAGTAAAGATGATGCCTAGATTTTTGTGCATCAAGGGTTCTATATGTGTTTGATATTTATCCAATGAGAAAATGCGCTCATTGGAATTAGATTGATAGTGCAGTTTCATAGTGAGTGCGCACGCGACGAGGCCGTTGTTATACAGGTCGATGGAGGCCGTGAAGCGCGTGTTCACGATCACGCAGAAGAAATGCAACGTCACCGAGTTCTCGGCGAACACGCAGTGCGGCGACGGCTGAAAGTGACACAACAACCTGTACATAATGTCGCTAATATTTTCAGAATTCCTACTGCGCCTAGTTACCTACGCTAGGCAATACGTAAAGCAAGTCGCAAAGGTTTACCTCAAGTACTTTATAGTCAGCTAAATGTTTGACGATGAGGTGTTCGCGGAAGGTGGTCTCGATGTTCCAGAGGTCTAGCGAGGGCATGGCGCCGGTGCCGACGAGGCGCAGCGGCACTCCGGAGGCCTCGGCCGGGCACGTGTCGCTGATGACGAACTTGATCGTCTCCACGAACTGGCGCGCCATCGACGCCAGGAACTGGATCTGGATCGTGCGGCTCGTGCCCGGCGGCAGCAGGTTGTCCTCGTTCATTATCATGAAGTTGCCACATCGCAATGGAGGATTTTTTATTCTGGAAATTATAAATAATAGAATTCAATTCATATATGCCAGCTCGCAAAGCAACTTAATTGAATCAGTTGAAGACATAATGTTACTTGTTATCCTTGGTCCTCGGCTGGACGGCCGGCACGTTGGGGTCGGGTTGGAGTTCGGGCGGCAACACGATCTCGTAGGTAACGGGGCACTTGCTCGTGTTGTTCAGTATGACTTCCCTCGTTATCGACGTGCCCACCGGAATTATGTGGAAGTTCAGCTCGCCGAGCGGGAATAACGTGAACCTTCAATGATATAACAACATAACAATACATAATATATGCATAATATATATGACAAGCCTCTACAATCGCTAAAGTTATTAGAATTTACTAAAATCTAGAGGTTATGAAAATAGACAAATGTAGAGCTCAAGGCGCAACACAAGCGGTGAGGCACATCGGCGTCAATTGTACAGACACAACCTGTGTGTGTGCAACTGACGTTCTGATACTGACGTGTTGTAGAAGGAGGCGATGGAGACACAGACGGGGAACTTGGCGACGACGACCTGGTCCTTGCTGCTGTCGAGCAGCGAGCAGGTGTAGGCGGGCACGTTGTGCAGGCTCATGGAGGTAGTGGGCGTGCACGAGAACTCGATGGCCTGCATCTTCAGCGACGCGGGGATCACGCCGCTCTCCGGCACCGCCTCGAACGACTTCAGCAGCGTCGGCTCCGGGAAGTTTTTCACCTTCTTTAACCTAACAAATATCAAGCGTTTCCTGTTCTTTCAAAAGACACACTTGAATTTTACTTCAGTTTTAGAAGTAATATTCTGCACGCATACTCGCTTGGCTTAGGATTAATAATAGAAAATAATGGATGACTGGATTCCAACAAGAAAGTTTCTCGCATTGTTTAATTTGAATGTCGTTTTTTAAAAAGAAAGACCCGCACTGGCTTTACATCCTGCGTTGTGTCATGCAGTGTAGAATCCAACATGTGAGCTAACTTGTAGTAGATATTATATTTGCCGCGGTTGAGCGGGTACATCTCCTAGTAGACGGTGGAGTTGACCTCAAGACGTAGTTGAGGTAAGACATGCGAGCTAACCTGTAATAGATGTTGTATTTGCCGCGGTTGAGCAGATACATCTCCTGGTAGACGGTGGAGTTGACCTTGACGTAGTTGAGGTAAGACATGACAGCTAACTTGTAATAGATGTTGTATTTGCCGCGGTTAAGCAGGTACATCTCCTGGTAGACGGTGGAGTTGACCTTGACGTAGTTGAGGTAAGACATGACAGCTAACTTGTAATAGATGTTGTATTTGCCGCGGTTGAGCAGGTACATCTCCTGGTAGACGGTGGAGTTGACCTTGACGTAGTTGAGGTAAGACATGACAGCTAACTTGTAATAGATGTTGTATTTGCCGCGGTTGAGCAGGTACATCTCCTGGTAGACGGTGGAGTTGACCTTGACGTAGTTGAGGTAAGACATGACAGCTAACCTGTAATAGATGTTGTATTTGCCGCGGTTGAGCGGGTACATCTCCTGGTAGACGGTGGAGTTGACCTTGACGTAGTTGAGATAAGACATGTCAGCTAACTTGTAATAGATGTTGTATTTGCCGCGGTTGAGCAGGTACATCTCCTGGTAGACGGTGGAGTTGACCTTGACGTAGTTAAGGTATGACATGCGCGCTAACTTGTAATAGATGTTGTATTTGCCGCTGTTGAGCGGGTACATCTCCTAGTAGACGGTGGAGTTGACCTCAAGACGTAGTTGAGGTAAGAAATGCGAGCTAACCTGTAATAGATGTTGTATTTGCCGCGGTTGAGCAGGTACATCTCCTGGTAGACGGTGGAGTTGACCTTGACGTAGTTGAGGTAAGACATGCGAGCTAACCTGTAATAGATGTTGTATTTGCGGCGGTTGAGCAGGTACATCTCCTGGTAGACGGTGGAGTTGACCTTGACGTAGTTAAGGTATGACATGCGCGCTAACTTGTAATAGATGTTGTATTTGCCGCGGTTGAGCGGGTACATCTCCTAGTAGATGGTGGAGTTGACCTCAAGACGTAGTTGAGGTAAGAAATGCGAGCTAACCTGTAATAGATGTTGTATTTGCCGCGGTTGAGCAGGTACATCTCCTGGTAGACGGTGGAGTTGACCTTGACGTAGTTGAGGTAAGACATGTCAGCTAACTTGTAATAGATGTTGTATTTGCCGCAGTTGAGCAGGTACATCTCCTGGTAGACGGTGGAGTTGACCTTGACGTAGTTAAGGTATGACATGCGCGCTAACTTGTAATAGATGTTGTATTTGCCGCGGTTGAGCGGGTACATCTCCTAGTAGACGGTGGAGTTGACCTCAAGACGTAGTTGAGGTAAGAAATGCGAGCTAACCTGTAATAGATGTTGTATTTGCCGCGGTTGAGCAGGTACATCTCCTGGTAGACGGTGGAGTTGACCTTGACGTAGTTGAGGTAAGACATGTGAGCTAACTTGTAATAGATGTTGTATTTGCCGCGGTTGAGCAGGTACATCTCCTGGTAGACGGTGGAGTTGACCTTGACGTAGTTGAGGTAAGACATGTCAGCTAACTTGTAATAGATGTTGTATTTGCCGCGGTTGAGCGGGTACATCTCCTAGAAGACGGTGGAGTTGACCTCAAGACGTAGTTGAGGTAAGAAATGCGAGCTAACCTGTAATAGATGTTGTATTTGCCGCGGTTGAGCAGGTACATTTCCTGGTAGACGGTGGAGTTGACCTTGACGTAGTTGAGGTAAGACATGTGAGCTAACTTGTAATAGATGTTGTATTTGCCGCGGTTGAGCAGGTACATCTCCTGGTAGACGGTGGAGTTGACCTTGACGTAGTTGAGGTAAGACATGCGAGCTAACCTGTAATAGATGTTGTATTTGCGGCGGTTGAGCAGGTACATCTCCTAGTAGACGGTGGAGTTGACCTTGACGTAGTTGAGGTAAGACATGCGAGCTAACCTGTAATAGATGTTGTATTTGCCGCGGTTGAGCAGGTACATCTCCTGGTAGACGGTGGAGTTGACCTTGACGTAGTTGAGGTAAGACATGCGAGCTAACCTGTAATAGATGTTGTATTTGCCGCGGTTGAGCAGGTACATCTCCTGGTAGACGGTGGTTGAGGTAAGACTTGACGTAGTTGAGGTAAGACATGCGAGCTAACCTGTAATAGATGTTGTATTTGCCGCGGTTGAGCAGATACATCTCCTGGTAGACGGTGGAGTTGACCTTGACGTAGTTGAGGTAAGACATGCGAGCTAACCTGTAATAGATGTTGTATTTGCCGCGGTTGAGCAGGTACATCTCCTAGTAGACGGTGGAGTTGACCTTGACGTAGTTGAGGTAAGACATGCGAGCTAACCTGTAATAGATGTTGTATTTGCCGCGGTTGAGCAGGTACATCTCCTGGTAGACGGTGGAGTTGACCTTGACGTAGTTGAGGTAAGACATGCGAGCTAACCTGTAATAGATGTTGTATTTGCCGCGGTTGAGCAGGTACATCTCCTGGTAGACGGTGGAGTTGACCTTGACGTAGTTGAGGTAAGACATGCGAGCTAACCTGTAATAGATGTTGTATTTGCCGCGGTTGAGCAGGTACATCTCCTAGTAGACGGTGGTTGAGGTAAGACTTGACGTAGTTGAGGTAAGACATGCGAGCTAACCTGTAATAGATGTTGTATTTGCCGCGGTTGAGCAGGTACATCTCCTGGTAGACGGTGGAGTTGACCTTGACGTTGCCGTAGTTGAGGTAGTTCTCGCTGGGGTTCTCGTAGGCGCACTCCACCAGCACGTCGTAGCACTCGGCCGACAGGAACAGGCAGTCGATCACCATGGGCTCGCCGCGACCCTCCGCGTCGTAGATCTGACATACATGCTTAAATTCATTTATAAATATCAATATATTCTTGTTTATAAGCATAATACTCTAAGGTCCAGGTGGCGGAAGATGAAGGACATTCACCTCACTGACAAAGCGTGTTTGTGTAATAACCAAGTGTATTCATTGCAGACATCAAACCTGAAGCTCTCCTCAGTTCCTGATCGGTGTAACAAATCACTTGTTTGTTTGTTTTTCGTGTGAGTGTGTGGCCAACTCTGGTGTCGGCGTTTTCAGACTGCCCGAAGGCCTCCGACGTGGCCTAACGATCCTTATACTTAGACAAGAACGGGGACCGACAGCTTTACGTGCCCTCCGAAATACGGTAGCGCTCAGATGTAAATGCCACACACGGTCACCCATCCAAATGGCGACCTGAGCAAGCGTAGCTTAACTTTGCCGATCTGTTACGAACCACAAGCCAAGTCTCACTATGAGCGCTACGATATATAATAAATCACTTGTATATCAGTAGCATATTCAAGAAGAATTTTCATATTTTCTGATTTCATGAAATTTACATACTACAAATACAAAATATAAAAATAGTGGTACTTAGTATCGTACATCGATGGCGAGTATCTTGCCGTTGATGACGCCGACCTGGCACGCGATGTAGGTGATGGGCACGACCTGGTTGTCGTGGCGCGCCACGATGCCGCTGCTCTGCGCGATGATGAAGTCCTCGGCGAAGTCCCCCGCGTTGCGGATCACCCACTTCACCGGCAGGATCGAGTCGTTCTTCACGATGAACCGGTCGTCCTCGCGCCGGTACAGCAGCAACTTGCCGTAGTCTACACCGTCAATTGTGTACCAAGTTAAATACATTTTCGACTATTCTATTTAAATAGATGACAGATGCTGATGCGGATTCCGCTCTCCAAGACGAGAGCTTTGTATCGCATCGAATGATGATGATGATGATGATGATAGATGTTCAAATAAACAGCTGTATGAGAGATCTTATTTTGAACCACATTTTATGCATGTGATTCAACTTTGTGATAAACATAGCTTACCGATAGTTTTAGTGAGTGGCAATATTTCGACGATGGGCTTGACGCCGCTGCAGCCGATATTGACGGTGACGATTTCGGGGTTGTCCTTGACGCAGAACAGCAGCACGGCCGCGTGCACGCCCTCGTCCGCCGGCGCCGCCGATATCGTCAGCTGGTCGCGACACCCGGGCTGCACCACGCACCACGCCCATCATACTCATTCATTAATTGTACATAAAGCCCACATCGTACCTTATACTCGTATGTAATACTAACTGGCGGCATTTTCATCGTGCCAGCTTCAAAATTTATGGCTTAATTTTCTGACACTATTTCATTTTTAATAATTAGTGGCAGAATTAGGGAATGCAAATCTCGCGAGATTTGGGCTCAAGCGAGATCTCGCGAGTTTATGAAGCCAATCTCGCGAGATCTCGCCAATTTCGAGATCTCGCGAGATTGGCAGTTTTGTATGTTTTTTTGTTAATAATCCCAATATTTAAATAAATTAGGACTAAAATAATTACAATTTTAAGTATAATAAGATAAACATTATTTTTCACGAATTTTTCAATAGACTTTTATGCTTCAAACATTGTTTGACGTACCTATCTGCACATGAGTAGATAAACGGAACAGAGACACAGCTTCATACAACAGTGCGAATCGGTTGCACTACTACGAGCACGCGGCTTATGTGTGCGTGACCACTGGCCGCTTGTCGTGTACGCGGCGAGAGTGGAAAGAACCGGTTTACGTAGACACAGGCAGTTGACAATCTTAGGGTTATTACGACGCACGTTGTTTGTTTTGTACGTTGCAAGTTTTAATATTTTAATGTAAAAAAGTGGTGTTTTATTATTAATAATGGTTGTTTCTTGTACTATGTGTATGAATAATACTAGATGAAATAATTAAATCATTATAAAGATTTTAACAATGGTAACGTACAATTGGGTTTTTTAATTAGGTATAACTCCTGATAATTTTGTCGCATTTGTTGAATTGCTCGAGCAAAAGTTTGGCGAATATTTCGATCTTGAAATAAATATTGTCAATGTTGGCAACGAAATACTTAACAACTCATTAGTTGTGAAATTGTGTAAAAGCAATTAATGTTTACAAAACCAATGACTATCAGAAAGTGATCAGCCATCGATAGGGATTACAAAAAACAGGTGCATGCGATTTTCGACCTTATTGACGTAACTCAGAATTTATAATTTTAATAACGTATCAATGTCAGAAAGCAAGAAAATACAAAAAAAAGTCTGTCATGAATTGTCAATAAGGTCGAAAATCGCATGCACCTGTTTTTTGTAAGCCCTATCGATGGTTGATCACTTTATAGTCATTTGTTTTGTAGACGTTCATTTGTCTTACACAATTTCTTTTTAAACTTATTTTAGATACCTATCCCCGTGGTAAAACTAGTGGCCATAATAGCTAAAGGAGATTCCTATGTTTATTAGTAAAATAGATCATATTACCAGAAAATATTCAACACTATTAGTGGTATCGTTGGGAATGTCAAATAAATCACGTCGTCACGTCGTGTCCTTGGTAACAAATGTATATTTTTATTCCGTGCTTTTAAAAGTTTCAGGTGCATGCCTTTTTTGGTTCCACTCGCTATTTTATTTATAACTGTACTTCTGCCGTATAGCGAATCCGTCAAGTCCAAGAATCTGCCCAATTCACGAATCTGTCGAGTTGGGAATCTGCCAAATCACGAATCTGTCCAATCCAGAATCTGTCGTATACCGAACAAGCGATTTGTCTTAACCTATTGTGACAACCCTACCAAAATAGGTAACAAATTTACAAGCTCTTAAGAAGCTGTCTCTCTGTTCGGTTTATTTACTCATGTGCTATCTGTCTATATTTTTTTAATAAACTTTTATGAAGTAAACTTTTACGGACGGATCTGTCAAATAAGAAATGTAATATCAAACCAAAAAAGAAATAATGTAAAATCAAATGTGTAGTATCAAACAAAAATCTTTTAGTAATAAAACATTTCTTTTATAATAAACAAAACAACGAGAGGTCAAAAAAAATAAACTTACTTATCATCTATGTTACGAAACTGAGGTATTATTATCAATTAGGTAAATAAACCTATATCTACTCAGTAGATCTTTTGAATATTACAGATTAATAAACAAAATATACCGATAGGACAGACTATTAGAAATTACAGATCCTAATTAACAAATCAAAGGAACGATTAGTTCAGTTCAAATCACAAGCGATTATTACGAATTATTTTCAAAGTTCTTCTTCAGAAGCACAAAATGTCTAAAGAATCGTCTGCTAAACGGCTTCCTTTTCTGTTGGCCAGATAGCCAGCTGCTGAGAAGGCCCTTTCGGATTCAACGCTAATTGAAACCGCAGTTCTCAGGCAGACATCCACGAATTGCAAAAGTTTGCCTTTTGACCACCCGGACTCGTATAAATTCATTTCAGTTTTTATTAATGCCGATACCGATAGATTGCAACTCCGTCCGTGTCAGTTTGCGCTTCGAATAAGACGTTTTTATGCTCGAGTCTCGCGAGATCTCGCCCTTTTTTCGACCGAGATTAATCTCGCTAAAAAAGGACGAGGTCTCGCGAGATTTACGAGATCTCGTCCTTTTTTAGCGAGATTGCATTCCCTAGGCAGAATACACAAAAATATCTTTAACTTGTCCTTTTGTTTTGGAACTAACCAACAATTACGTACATTACCAGAGCATTTAAATGTTACGTTGTTAGATGAGTCAATTGAACGAGTCACTGAGCCTAAAAATGCAAATCTACGTTTTGAGAAGCATGTAACCACTTCTATCCAGAATTGCTTCTATCGTCTAAGGGTTCTATACAAAATAAGACCGTATTTGTCACAGGAACTCAGAGTTCAGTTGGTTGAGTCCTTAATTTTATCTAAGTTAAACTACGCCGACACTGTGTACAGTCCTCGCCTATTCTGCGAACTAAACGCCTCATACAAAGAGTTCATAATGCTAACTGCTACGGCTAAGTTCTGTTTCAACATTTTTTCCAGAACACATGTGGCGCCTTTTTTAAACAAGTCGGATATTTTAAAAATGAAATCCCGTAGAAAACTACACTTGCATGTACTATTTAACGTTATTAAACATCAAGAACCCAGCTATCTGTCTAATAAACTTTCGTGGACGGCGAGTAGGCGAGAATGTGCGACTTGTGCGAGTAGGCAGTGCTCCAATCAATTATCCATACAACACCTCAAGTCGGCTGCTTTTAAGGGGAGTTTCCGATATGCAGCGGCAAAAGTGTGGAATATCCTACCACCACCTTTGCGCTGCTTAAACTCGTTGCATGTTTAGGCACCATTTGCGACAGTACCTCTTTAGTGCCTTTTATTGATATGAACATTTTAACCATTTAGTGCCAACTCCAGGCTTGCTTGTCTTGGGTACGTGTGTAGCTATATTTTCACCTTAGTACTGCCTTACCTTGCCTTTCCGATCCTTATATCATTTGATATGGATATTGGAGATACACACACAAGGCAGCGATAGCCGAGTGGGGATACCAACAGACAGAGGGTATCGGGTTCGAATCCACGGCGCGCACCAATGACTTTTCGAAGTTATGTGCTTATTGAATTGTTAATTATCGGTTGTCCCATGCCTCGGAGAGCACATTAAGCCGTCGGTCCCGGACCGGTTGTCATGAAGATCTTTGACAGTCGTTATAGGGCGTCAGTACCTTCTAAATAAACTGACACTAGTCTAAACCATGGAATATCGCTATCCCTTCGGGTTGCAGAGGTCAGACAGGCAGTCGCTCTGTGGAAAAGCTAATATTCAGCCAAATCCGGTTAGACTAGTAAGCGGACCCCGGGTTGAAACAGGGATAACGCTAAGAGAATGATGATGGATATTAGAGATATCGGATATTGTTATGCATTACTTCTATGTATTAAATACTTGTACTAGAGGACGCCAGCAGCTACGCCTGCAATTATTTTAAATTTACCCGTTTTGTCCGATCCCGTGGGCATTTCGGGAAATCCCTTCTTGTGCACCCCTACGGTCCCCAAGGAACTTACATGCCAAATTTCAGCTTCCTGCGCCTAATAGTTTCGGCTGTAGCTTGCCTGTCAGTAACGCAAGTCAAAGTCAAAATCATTTATTCATTTAGGGCACAAAGTGACGCTTATGAACGTCAAAAATTTAAGTTAATTGCAAGATGATTCTACATTTACATTTACTGCCACGTTCGCAATGCAATAGGTAGAACCACGAGAAAGAACGGGCAATAAAACTCGTGGCCACTCTTTTTAACTGCCAGTATAATGTTATTACATGTTATCTTTGTAAGGAGCTGCAACTGTTTCATATTGTGAGTTATCTACAAATGCAAAATTTTAATAGTTATTGATATCATACTCAAGCAATAAATGATGTTTATTTGGTCAGCCTCCCAAAGTAAATGTGGTGAAACAGGACGTCAGACGTCAACGTACGTCTTTTGATGTTGGCAACTCGCGAACATGGCTGCTCAGAGCTATGGTGGAACAGTATGTCCCGAAAAGTAACGGTATATAAACCTGCAGCAATTTACAATCTATTAGTTAGCAGTTCATGACCACGGGTTACCCTCACCTTACAAATCCGAGAAATTATAATAAAAAGAGTAGAACAAGAACGTAAATGTAGTAAACAATAAGAAACTGCGGTAATTAACTAAACTATTAACTGCTTATTGACCTAATAAACAAAAATTTGGCCTAATAAAATTTTATTTTTATTTCCAAGCGTACCTACTTGTCGTCAAGATAATCATTTACACTATAATATGCCTTTAGTATAAGATCATTTTTAACTAATTGTCTGAAACGACCTTAACGGCAATTCTAAAATATTAGATGGTATTTTATTATACATTCTTATACTAAGCCCAATAAAAGAGCTATGTGTTTTGTGTAAACGGATATACGGTACACATAATTTGTGCCTGTTCCTAGTATTAATATTGTGTATGTCACTATTCATTTTGTAAGAATTTATATGTTGTCGTACATGCATAACACTGGCATAAAATATATATTGTGATGCTACAGTAAGAATACCAATATTTTTAAAATTTTCTTTGAGTGAAACTCTGGTCTTTAACTGGTAAATGGCCCTAACAGCCTGTTTTTGCAATATAAAGATATTTTCGATATCAGCAGCCCTACGCCATAATAGTATGCTATATGACATAACACTGTGAAAATAGCTAAAGTAAACCAATCTAGTCGTATCGACATCAGTCAACCTACGAACCTTCTTAATGGCATAAGCAGCTGAGCTAAGTTTCCCTTAGAGATATGTAACGTGCAAGTGCAAGTGTTAGTCCTAGAAATAATTTAGATTCAGATGTTTCGAGTACATCATCATTTAGAACTATACTAGGACCAAAGGTTTCTGACATTAGGCAGGGCAAGCTTAATACATTTTGTTTTTTTGGCGTTCAGTACTAGATTGTTAACATTAAACCATTTCATCTACTTTGAATATCGAAAGTATGATCATGTGTCGGAATTTCGAGCTAGGTTGAAGTGGTTGCCTATTCGTCGGCGCCGGGATTCTCACATTCTTTCTCTTCTTTACACTATTCTTCACAATCCTACTACTTCACCTTCATACCTTCGTGACCGGTTTGAATTTCTTATTCCGCGGGAGAAGCCCTGTCGTTTAGCCACCTCTCTTCTCTTACGCACCCCTCCTCATAGCTCCACTGTGTACGACCATTCTTTCTCCGTCTATGCTGTCCGCCTGTGGAATGCTTTGCCGCATCACATTCGCGCTAGCCCGTCCTTGGCAGTGTTTAAGGTGAATGTTAGGAGGCACTATCTATCGATATAAATATAATACATATGTATTAGAAGTATTATATGAATAATATATATATATATATTTAGATTATATATATTACATATATATAATATTGTATGTAGTTTATTTATTAACTTATATATATTTATTGGTATCCTATATTTTTTTTATTAGTATTATTATTTTTTGTACACTAAGATTACCCTTAGCTCTAAAATCAAATCTCCAATCTCAAAGGTTTGCTGGTAGAAAACTCAGTGTTGAGTTAAGCTCGCCTTTGTATACAAAATTAATTAGTTATAATTTTTTTTAATCGTTTCATGTATTTTTTGTTTTATTTTTTGTGTACAATAAAGAATTAAATATCAAAGAAGTATCGTCAGCAAATAGTACAACGTCACAAATGGTTTTCAAGTAAAAAGGTAAATCGTTAATGTAAACAAGAAACAAGAAAGGCCCTAGGATACTGCCTTGCGGCACTCCTAAATCAACAGGTAAACCACTGAATTTTGAGCCGTTTATTTCAACACATTGGATCCTGTCGCTTAAGTATGACTTATTGACATCCAATGCTTAAGTCTGTACGCCGTAATGTCTAAGTTTGCATAAGAGCCTTTCATGGCAGACACAATCGAATGCTTTCGAAAGGTCGCAAAACACACCAATAGCATTTTGGGCATTCTCCCATGCACTGAATATGTGTTTAAGTAACGCTACTCCTGCATCTGTTGTCGAGTGACCCTTGGTAAAACCATAAGAATTTTATATATTAAGATTAAGATGTATTTCTTCATTAAAATATGTATATGTTTATTCTTATGTACAACAGTCATTGTTGGTAGTTTATTTGTATGAATTTATTTAGTATATTTTAATAAAGTATATTGATTCTTATTATTAGACTAGAGGTCGCCAGCAGCTACGCCTGCATTTTTTTTTAATTTACCCGTTTTGGCCGATCCCGTGGGAATTTCGGGAAATCCCTTCTTAGTGCACCCCTGTGGTCCCCAAGGAACTAACATGCCAAATTTCAACTGCCTGCGCCCAATAGTTTCGGCTGTAGCGTGTCTGTCAGTCAGTCAGTAACGCAAGGATTTTATATATTTAGATTATATATATTAAGATTATTATCTAAGGGTTCTGTGTTACAATGCAACTTGGTGTGACATTCGTGGGTTCACTGCAGGGTCCAGTTGAAAACCAGCGTCGGGCTTCAAGTCCGACATATGCTGAACTGAACACCTGATTGCTGCTGTTCATTTTTAAATATCATAATGTCTATTATGTGTGTTTCGCTTTTGTGTGTTGTTATTCCTTTTATTTTATTATTATTTTTGTTATTTTTTTATCTGGCTTAATGGGTCATTCTTCAAGGCCTCGATTTTGGTGGTCACACGGCAGTATGTCAATAGTTTTTGAAGTTATGGCTTTAAACTATTTTTTATATGTTTCTTTATGTAATACGGCAACCAAAAAAACAGTTTTACTGATATCGACCAACAATAAATAGCCGATACCTAAATCCAAAGACTGAAAACGGGGACAATATTGCTGTTCTCCGCATGTCACACTCGTTGTGTAATTCAAACAATCGTGTATAATTTTCTATTCCCTTTACGAATTGCTATGTATTATACCTTAAAATATTTGTCCCGGGTAGTAGTTTTCGAAATAAATATGGACTTACATAAATGTTATAATATTTAAGAAATTTCATATAAAATGTATCGGTCACACGATTTTGGCACTCGTGTGAACGCGTGATTCAACCCTCAATAATTCGACTATTGAATGACTTTCGGCATCTTATTTGTATTCACGCGCATCACCAGTCAGCAAGCGACAGCCGAGGGAACCACACATGATTCTCGATGGCACATACGCGACAGCAGGGGTACGTAATTATTTCGTCAATATTTTTTTTACCTACGTAGGTAAGATTCGTGGCTACTAAGTTTTAATGATTCATAGGATTCTCAACAGTTCTTATTTATTGTAATAATAGTCTGAATAGGTAAGATTGCCATAAGAGTTCTTGAATTACGATAGTGTTTTACTGTAAATAGTTATTTAGGAATTACAAAAAATTCATCAGATTTGTGGCATCAGATTCGTGTTCCCAGTACCATGAATCTGACTCATTGAACCACGAATCTGATTAGCAGCTTTTTAATACCGTGTAATTTCATTTAAAACGTTATTTTACGGTTTAAAACTACTTAAAGCCATTTAATAAGCATTTTTGCGATATTTTTTTTTAACTTACCGCCGTAAATGAAAACGCTATTGGAGAAGGTGGATTGTATTATTTGATTTTTTGTTGTCTTGGTGACCTTTTAGTTAATACTTTGTTTAGATGGAACATATAGACGACGCAGGCTGTTTTTATATCTATAACTCATTATGCATTGTGTAACATGTATTATACTTATCAATAAAACTATCTTTATTACAGATCAATCTACATCTAGTCAAACATACCGCGACGTAGCCAAGAGGAGAAACTAGATCTTTCTTTGGCCATCCATCCAGTTATAATCCAACTAAATTAAAAATTAAACATCTGGTACCTAGATGATGAAACCCTAGGCGGTGACGTAGAGTCTGTTTACCAAGATCTAGCACTTCTGAAATAAATTTTTTTATCCATAGGCTTAGAACTCAATACAAACAAATGCGAAATTTTTATTAATGACAATTTAGATAAATCCTCTATTCTTTCAAAATTTCAATATTTGGCTCCCAATATCACTCAAGTTGAAAAAAGTCCTCTTCGCCTCCTGGGGTCCCCAATTTTAGACGACGGTTTTGATTCCTTTATACAGCAAAAAATTCAAAATGTTAGTGAAATTTCTGACAGGCTACCCAAAATTAATACACCTACATCCGGCTTTCACTATTATTCGATATTGTTTTTTTGTCCGTAAATTTACGCACGCATTAAGGTGTTCACTTTTTTGGAAAAATCCAACTCCACTCATTCAAATTGACAAAATTATACAGAATACTCTGAGTTAAATTTTGAATGTGACCCGGAACGACCCGGTGTGGCTACAGGCGTCCTTACCTGTGCGCTTGGGCGGCCTCGGCGTTCGCAAAATTACCGACGTAAGCCTGCCAGCGTTCTTGTCATCGGTCCACAGCACTGCAGAATTGACTAGGAAAATGTTAGCTCCCACACTGGTTGATTCTGAGGTGCCGTTTAAGACCGATGCCTTGAACGCTTGGAGAAATGCTTGTTCAGGAACTGAGTTTCCCCGAAACTTATCCTCCCAGAGGCAATGGGATGGGCCGCTTTGCAGCATGGTACGAGAAAACCTTCTCAATACATCGTCCAAAACTGCAGAGCGTGCTCGCCTGCTGGCTGTGGGAGAGTGAGAATCGGGCGTCTGGCTCCAGGCACTGTAGGTACCTCCAATATAGGTACCGTGTTAGACGATACGACCTTTCGCTTCGCTACTTGCCTCCGTTTAGGTGCGTCATGTGTCTCTCCGCATCGTTGTCACTGTGGAGAGGCTGTCGATAGCCTTGGTTACCATGGCCTGTATATATGCAGCAGGAGCGCGGGTCGTATTTCACGACACTCCAACCTCAATGACATACTGCGCCGTGCTCTTGCCACAGCTGGCGTTCCAGCCCAACTTGAACCCCAAGGCTTGGCACGCGACGATGGCAAAAGACCAGACGGGATGTCGTTAATGCCGTGGAAGCTGGTTAGGCCTTTGGTATGGGATGAAACATGTATCGATACCCTTGCGCCATCTCATCTTCCCAGCACAGCAGGTTATCCGGGCGTTGCTGCTGCTACAGCAGAGACCCTCAAACGGCGCAAATATTTAAATCTAATAGGAGATGGGGTCGAAACATTGGGGCCATGGGGTCCAAGTGCGCGATCACTTTTTAGAGATCTCGCAAAGAGACTCATAGACGCCTCGCGTGACCGGAGGGCTGGCACGTATTTGGCTCAAAAAATAAGTATAGCCATACAACGAGGCAATGCTGCCAGTCTTCTGGGCAGGCTTCCAATTGACTGCGATGAGTTTAATGACGCCTTCTAAATTAAAATTTTTAATTTTTTGATTTTTCACTTGTAACTATATATTAATTAGTTCTTTTTAATTATTTTAAGACTTAATCTAATTATTTTTAAATAATTATTGGATAATATGATCTTTGATTAATGTTTAAATAATCATTAATCAAAGACTTAATAAAATGTTTTTGTTAGTGAAATGCGAAAAATACTGTGATTTAGTAAGCTGTGCTAATAAATTAATCAAAAGAAGAGTCAAGGTTATATTCTTGTTGTAATTTTTTTTTCAATCCTTCTTTATGCCAGTGTGATTGTAATTAATAAGACTTTTACTTTTAATGTTACGATAATCATAAAGACTGATTTATAAAATAGCTAGTTACTTTTATCAGACAATTATAAAGTAACACTGTGATGTGTGAGCTTATGCAAGATTGTAATTATACTGTACATGTTACATTTGTATTGTAACTTGGGAACATAATAAGTCAGTATGATTGTAATTATTGAACAGTATATTTGTGTTAGTTATTGAATTAAAGTGAAGTCATGTTAATAATTGAAATAAATATTACTTTTTGATTGTATTTGAGATATTTCATTAATGTTCAAACAACCTTACTATCTTAAATGTTATATCAGTGTGCCTATTGACATTGCAAATCTGAAAACATTAATATCTCATTGGATGATGACTATAATATAGACCTTCATCCTTTATGTTCGCTTAGATACGATTAGACCAATAGCTATGCAAGCAGTAACGTGTAAACTATTCTAAAGTGTGTATTTCATAGGCATATCACATAATAAAAATCTAAACTTAGATGCTTGCTTGATCTTACAGCTTATGAGTCTGTTAAACGAGCTTAAGCTGTTGATTTTAACATCAAATTTTATCATGTCAGATTCGTGGTTTGCTACGTCAGATTCGTGGCACCAACATTTTTAAAAGTGAATATTTTCTTTATTTGTCGATCGATTTTGGTGTAATTACACCATTTGGTTTGTATTGTTTTGAAGTTTGATAAACAGAAGCCAATTTTGTAAAAATATGAAATAAAAAAAATGACACGAATTTGATGCGAAGAATCTTGCGCGAAGAATGACCCTTATACATATGTATACTGTTTTCATGCCTTCGTTATGTGAGTGTTGTAATGCTTGCAGAAATTAACGTTTCTTTCTTTCTTTAGCTACATATTTATATCATAAAAGAAACCTAAATTCAAATTTGTCCAAATTTCAAATTTGTAGCTTTAGTAGCTTAGGTGGTGATCAAAACTAGTTGGTAAAATAATGAGCTTACCTCCAACCGTATGGAGTTCTTATCCATCTGGAAGACCAAAGTGTCTTCTAGGAATTCTATCTCAACGTCTGCAGTTATGAGAGAAGCATTTTTTAAGTCGAGTGTGTATTGTTCCTCGTAGACTCTGTTGGCGCCCACAAATATCGGTCCAAACTCGAACATTTTAAGATCATCTAAGTAAGTTATTTTGTACACATGGTCCTCGATGGTTCTTCTCGCGAAATTAGCAAACATTTTTTTAGGACGACTATCCAGTCTGTAAAGGAAAATTGGACATTCATTTTAGGACGCTTTTACAAAATAAATTGGTAATTCGCAAATGTTAGCTTCAGACCCGCCATGATACGTCGGCCGTGGTGTACTTCTATTAAAAACGAAACATTACCACCAATGATATAAAAGCTGAGAGTGGAGTACATGTTCCCTGACCTGGGCAGGTCGCAGACGCCGCGCACGTTGACGTCGACGCGGGAGGCGGGCCAGCCGGCCACCTCGACGAAGCGCTTGACGCTGAACGTGCCCTCCTCGTGCGGGCTGAACGCGTACTTGCAGCGCACCAGCTCGCCCGGCTGCAGTATGATGCGCGACGACCGAGCTGCCAATCATAACAGACACGTGGCTTACCTTTTAGCCACCTAAGTCACGTAAAGGTTACAAGCCAAAATGAACCCATCGCACAACGTGTTCGCTTTTTGGTTTGTCCGAACGTCTTTACTAGCTGACAGTGGCGTACGTACACAAGGTAAATAAATTTAATGAAATACTAAATCACTCCCTCTGAAGCTTGGACTACCAAACGTGGGTACAGCTGTTCGATAATGAAAATTGTGCAGGTTATAGTACGAGTGTAGCAAGGATCGCGGTACCGTGCATGGAGCGCACGGCGTGCAGCGGCTGCGGCTCCTCGTCGACGGCGTCCTCTCCCACCATCTTCTCCAGCGTCGACGGCATCTCGCTCGTCGACGTGTGCGACGACGTCATCTGACAAACAGTACCGTTTTATTGCCAGGGAACGTAACGTTATAGTTATAATATGAGTACTTTCTTATAATGAAATATAACCTTTTTGCCGCAGGTGCAGTGCCACTTCGAGAGAATCATCAACACGTTATCTTGGGTGGAATCATCCAACAAATTAAGATCAGTTAATTGGTTGCATTCACATTTTTTTATCTGAAACAATATTGTGAGAGACGACATTAGCATTTCTTTGCTAAGTAAATACGGTCTGTATAGCAGGTATGCCATTATCAATGTTTATCTCTGACCAGAAATAAAATGTAATGTTATAAGTAGGTACATGTTTACCGGCACTTCATCTAAATATCTCCACTTGAGCGGTGCCTCGTGGTATATATCGGGGAATGTTTTAGGAAGCAGCACTGTGTACTCTTTCCTGTTGACTGGCGACTGCAGTATGTCGAAGGGTTTGTGCTCGCTGAGCGCGGCGACGACGGCCGGCGCGGACTGCAGCGAGTTCACCACGGCCTCCTTGTAGTCTTGGCACGGACACATTATCAGCGTCAGCGGGAACCCGCGCTCGCCCAGCTCCGACTCGGGCATTTGCTGCTGGAATATCAAACATTGCTATCGCTACACACAATATGCTTCAGCGTGTGTATATAGATAAAAGATTATTCTACAGAATATGACCACAGCACGTGTTGTCAATAATTAAATTATTTTATCGAACATATTAGGCAGAACACTTTATAAGAAACCACGTATCATTGAATTATAAGCGAATTGAAGTCTTAATAGCTAAGAAGTTTATTTCAGGTATGTAATTTTGAGCTCGCATACAGGCTGCAAGTGTGTTTCTGATTTCTTCTTAGCTTTCTTGTAGGCGACGCCGACTTGTCCGTTGATGTTGTAGAGCGGGAAGCCCACGTCGGACTCCTCGAAGATCCAGTTGCAGGCGATGGTGACGAGGTTGTCGTACGTGGTCTTCAAGTATTCGTTGTACTTGGCGTTCATCGCAGCGTGCAGCGTGTTCGTTTTCACTAAAACCAAAACATCATGTCGCTAATTTTTAGGAAAGTACTCCACATGCAGGACCGCACTTTGACAGGCAGCCCCATGCTGGTTGCAGCAGAAACAAACATTACGTACCAGACAGAGCACTGGCACAGTAGGTACCTCTCTCCCAGAGTCATGTACCGTTATATTCAAATACTATGTTACAAGTAAGTACTGAAAGATGAATAATTAAAAATAACAATTTGTATTTTTCTGAGGCAAGATACACCAGGAAAGACCTTTGAAACCAATTATTTTTAATCTCTAAAAGATGCAGCTAACCTTTGGGTTCTTCCTTTTTCATCTTTTTCTTAGAATCAGATCCAGTTACCGTAACGGTGGACTTGGCAGCCGAAAGATCTGTTACAATAATACATGTTTATTAGACGCAATATAAATATTAACCAAGCTGTATGTACATTTCTCACCGTATTTAGAACAATAATCTTTATAACTTACCTTTACCATGTTTTTCTTTGGGGCTTGGTATTGGCATAGGTGGTCTGAAATTAATAATTTGAACAAATGTTTGTTATCAAAACAAATTCACACTTAATTTTTATTACAAAATGTGCCGCTAAACTGTGCAAGTCTAGTGTTCGCCGGGCGCTACTCATTCTACTTGAATAATAATGATTTTATCATTGAGACTGCCTAACAAGGACACTAGTTAACTTATAACCAACCAAATCCAAAATATTAAATCAACTAACTTCTTCTCAGCCATTTTCTACCAAATTGGTGTAGGCCTCCTTCAGATTCCGCCATATAGTTCGATCTTTTGCTACTCGCATCCATTTCGATCCTGCAGTTTCCCTAACGTCATCTTTCCAACGCATCTGTGATGCGTAGGGCCTCTTGGCCCTTTTTCACCCCATGGCCTATTTTAAAGTTGAAATATAAAGTAAAGATTAAATCAACTAACTTAGTCTTTTCCAAATATTTCCTCCTGCGTTCCTCCAGTCCGTGTTCAATGTAAACTGCCTTTAATTCCGGAGGAGCGTTCTCATATTCCTCTTCGTCCATTTCTTCAAAAGTTTGAACTATTTCTAATATTTCCTGCTCGTCGTATGTTTTTGGCACATCCCTATAAAGATATCAGAGTTCTAGTGTTTACCAAGAGTTAAATAAGGTCGATACAATCAGTATTTATGAAAGCATTTTTGAAACTCTAAAACTTTCAGCGTCCTAAAGAGTTGGAATGAAAGCAACACCAGTCTATGCATTGCATCAGATTTGGTGAAGGTATTTTAAATTTCAATCTACATACATATACATACTTAGACTCACGCGTGTTTCCCCGAAGGGGTAGGCAGAGACATACGCCCACTTTTCGCCATTGTTTTGATCCCACGTAATAGGTGGCGGGCCTATTGCCGCTTATCGGGATATTTTGTTTGCCAGAGCCTCGTCCGTTGATTGGCAGGTGCGCCACTTGCAGGTGAGGTTGGCTTGGGACCCTAAGTTCTTGGTGGGAACCCTATGCACCTAACATAACATTGCAATCTAACATAAATGTTTATACCTATCATGCAATTTAAGGCAGCGATAGCCTCAAAAGTCAAAGTCAAAATCATTTATTCATTTAGGCCACAAAGTGACGCTTATGAACGTCAAAAATTAAAGTTAATTACTAGATGATTGTACATTTACATTTACTGCCACGTTCGCAATGCAATAGATAGAACCACGAGAAAGAACGCCCCGAGTGCCCATCCAAAAAATTGTTAATCAACTAAAAAAAAACTAAAAAAAGGTCATCCGCCAACTTCCGGGTGCCACCCAACAGGCGCTTCACGGATTTCGCACACAGGCACTGGATTTGGTCGGAACGGCCCTGGTACCTTCTAAATAAACTAACACTAGTCTAAACCATGGAATATCGCTATCCCTTCGGGTTGCGGAGGTCCGACAGGCAGTCACTCTGTGGAAACGCCATGTTGAAACTGGGATAATGCTAGGAGGATGATGACCTATCATACAATTTCTTATTATCAGATACTGTAATGTAGTTTTAATGACTTAAATACCACGACTGTCAAAGTGAATGATGGGAGTAGTAAAATGCCACAAATAGCTACATCAAGCTGTGACGTGTGAGTGGACGCAGCACTTCAGCTGGCGTCATGAACACCCACGAACACACATCAACACACATGAACACAAGCGCACACTGTCACGTACTCTTGCACCTCCACCTCCTTGGTTTGTTCCTCGTGCGCGTGCAACCATTTGTTATAATCTGACTGACACAAGATCAGCTGCACATTCCATATGTTAGGCTTGCACTTGAGTAGTGTTGTCAGCACTAGAGGAGGGTTCTTTATCATTATACTGGTCAGCGACTCTACTACGAAGCCTCGCAGGAACTTCGATTGATTTAAAAAATGATTCAGAAGTTCCTGGATTAAATCCTGCAAACAAAAAGTTTAATTTACATCCGTTGTGAACATTGTTCAAATAATGTACTGTAATTGATACTTGGTTGCACAACCATCTGAAACAACGTAGTGGACCCGAACGCCTGCAGTGCGGTCTGAGAGTGTAAAGATGTAAGAGACTTCCTTT
The DNA here is from genome assembly GCA_944739405.2 of Euclidia mi. Classification (NCBI taxonomy): domain Eukaryota; kingdom Metazoa; phylum Arthropoda; class Insecta; order Lepidoptera; family Erebidae; genus Euclidia; species Euclidia mi. The sequence continues at coordinate 244,555 of OX123196.2, forward strand.
TCTTCTTTTCACTTATTTTCGATCGCGGTGTGGCTGTATTTTTGTTATTTACTAAACACACTATTTTCTTAAAAAGAATTTCAAAGTCGTCTTCAGCTCCATCGAATTCATCTGAAAATGAAATCAAAGTAGATATTTGTTCTTATTTATTTGTTATAATGTAAGTATATATATTGTTTATAAAACCTTCTGCTTGCTCGTCCGCGTAATCGACCTTGACGTTTCTCTTGACGTTCTCGTAGCTGTCTCCAATGGCATTAAGCAGAACTTCTCTGGAGGTGCTATCGTTACAGTTGAGCAGAGCCTCTACTATACAATTATCAACGTTGATCACAGGCAAATTAAGCCTCTTGCCGATTGCATACGCAATTTCTTGACATTGTGCTTCTGTAAACATAAATCCAATTTACTGGATACCATCAAAACGTACGCACATCTATCAAAACGTCATACAAGCATGTTCAACGGGCCTTGATCGTGTAAGCCAACGTACCTACGAGTACCAACCCATTTAAAGTATTTCTCTTATTTCCCGACGTTTCAACCGGATTACATCGGTCGTAGTTACAGATTAGTCTGTGTGCTAGCGTAAGTTACGTGACTAAGCCACATTAAATATACTTGTATAAAATATATACATATGTGTAGTTAAGCAAAATAGTGGTGACCTTCACAGGGCGATCCGTGGACGAACACAAGGAACCCCTTGAGTCCCTTGTCGTCGCCGTCAGACACCGACTCCTCCTCGTCCACTGTACTTGTACAAGCCTTCAACGGATCTACTTTGGCTTCTTTCATCTGATGTATCACATCTGGAGAATAATATCTAATTTGTGTCTTTTTATTTAAAGTTAAGAAGATGAAACATTATAATGATCAATAAATAAAAAGATGAATAATAAATAATAATTAAAATTATATTCTAAACTAATATGTTCTTAGATCGGCGACTACTTGTATAAAAAAGCTAGTTACGACCACCTTCATTCGCCCGTTACCGTCAAGTGGCGCCTGTGGCGCGGGACCACCAATGATGGCTGTGGTCGGTGGCCCGTTTGCACAATATCCTCACACGATCGCAACATGGATTATCAGCAGAGAAATTAAGCTTAGGAAGTACATCCGGAAAAAAAGTTTATTATCACAAGTAACATTTCGTAGTATGAAATTATAATACGAGTATTTACTCGTAACAATAAAGAGGCAATAAATGTATGGAGCTGAGTGTTGGGCTACTAAAAAGATGGAAAAAAAACGATTACATGTGGCAGAGATGAGAATGTTGCGATGGATGTGTGGAGTTACGAGAATGGATAAGATTAGGAATGAATAAGTGAGATGTAGTCTGAATGTGGTGCCTATAGACGAGAAAGTAAAAATGAGAAAAAATCCAATGCAAGAGATGTCAGAGATTTGGGCACTCCAAGAACCAATGTTTTAGACCCTATCGCTGTGTTAAATGCGGTAGCGCCCACCCTACAACAACATATACTAAAAAAAACAGACACTGAGGCTACCTGCGTAAACTGTGACGAAAAACACCCCGCTAGCTACAAAGGGTGCAAAGTGTACAAACAATATAGAGAAAGAATTCGCAAATTAGACTCTAAGCCAAAAGAAAAATCAATGCCTAACAATATAGAGATCAGAAACCCGGATCTCCACCCGGATTCTAAGTTTAACCGCACAGATAATCCAAACTTATGTAAAACCTGCATGCAGAAGCTACGAAAACCAAAGAACTAAATACCCAGCAAGACACAAAGAATGACTTGGCCGACCTTACTGATCTAATGGACAAAATGTTTGAAAAACTACAAAATTCAATGTTGACAATGATGGAAAAAATGATAGACAAAATGATGGACCGCATGGTCCAGCTAGTCAGCAGCCTGGTGAAAAAATTACACGAAACCTCCAAGTAGTTACTTGGAACGCCAACGGCTTGACGGAACGCCGTCAAGAATTAGAAACTTTTCTCAAAACAGAGATGATTGACATAGCACTTATCTCTGAAACAAGATTTACACCGAAGACACACATAAACTTTAATAATTATATAGTGTACACAACTAATCACCCAACTGGGAACAGCCATGGAGGAACAGCAGTAATTATTAAAAGTAATATTAAACACTACCCTATAGAGGAATACCGAACAGAAAAAATACAAGCAACATCTATTAAACTTGTAGACAGCAAACTAGAAACCATATTCTCCGCTGTGTATTGCCCTCCAAAGCATACTATATCTGCCAACGACTTCGCAAAATATTTTTCTACACTGGGTAACAGATTCATATGTGCTGGCGACTGGAATTCTAAACATCTAAATTGGGAATCTAGGCTGACCAATACTAGAGGAAGACAACTTTATAAAGCCACAGAAGAGATGAAATTAGAATGTCATTCTGGTAGAGAACCTACCTATTGGCCTACCGACAGGCAAAGAATCCCAGAATTATTGGACTTTTTTATTGTTAAGAACATAGATAGTAATTACCTAAACATAGAACCACGATTAGATCTCACATCTGATCACTCACCAGTTATACTGAATGTTACTACAACAGTTAATCTGGTAGCACCGCCCCTAAGAATATACAACTCGAACACTACAGACTGGACAATCTATAAAAATATAATCAAGACAGAGACAGAACTAAAGACCAAAATTAATACAATTGAAGAACTTGAAAGACAACTGGAACTATTTAATATGACTATCTACATTGCTGCCAATTCTGCAACTCCAAAAAGGACAGGTAAAAGACAACCTCTGAAACATAACTTATATCCAAAAGATATTAAAGAGAAAATACAAGAGCGCCGACGTTTGAGAAAAATCTGGCATACTACAAGATATCCAAGCGATAAAGCTGCATTCAACAGTTTCTCAAATCAATTAATTTTACAAAAACCGGAATTTTCGGTATTTTTGGTTTTAGTAAAATAAATAAAACACAAATAGAAATAGAACCATCTTAGTAGAAATTAACAGATTATTTTACAAGTACCTTTCAGTTGTTTTCTTACCTACTTATGACCAAAGACGCAATCTGGCCAGAAATTGCCTACATTCGATTAAAATATTGTGATGAAGCACGGTTAAATTGTAAAATTAACATTAATAAACCAACTTCGAGAACTAAATAATGACGGAGTTAAGGTCTCGGTGACTCTAGATGAATGAACTAGATCAAGTAATCGATGTTTTATGAATGTCAATGTGCATGGTCCTATGTTGATCAATAAATTTGTATAAGTTTATTGGGAGCATGCCAGCCTGAACTTGCTTGCAGTTGCTGGAGAATAGATTGTTAGCATTCGAATTATCTCTGAAACACGACGTAATTTGTACCACAACTGACGGTGCTTCTGCAATGGTAGCCTTTGGCCGTGATGCATCGATTCTCCATCAGTACCTTGCAATACTAGATGTCTCGTACAAAATAAAGAAAATTGACAATCTCGGATAATTGAAACAGAAGTCAATGAAAATAACCTTGCTTCAGATCATGATGAAGATGATAATTATGTTTTTCTTGTAACGGTTTATTCCCGCCGAATCCGCCACCCCGGTGGTGGTTGGCATAGATTGATGTTTACAGTAGCGTGTGCCAAGCCCGTGGTCGATAGCACTAATTTATGTGTTATAGTTTCATCGGTTTATTCCCATCTACCCCCACCGGGTTGGCGGTTGACACAGATTGATTTAAAATACCTATTTGTTATGAGTTCTTCAACCATGCGGTTAATAACTTTTTAAGTAATGTCTTGTTTTTTTATACTACTGTTGGTAAAACATAACATAATATGTATAATGTTTGGTTTTACCAACTGTAAAAATAACCAAGTATATAAAAGATAATTTTAATTGCTAATCATTCAATCTCGCCTTCCCCTTTAAGACGTCCATCATCACGATAAGCATAGTGAGGCCGCGCGGCAGTAAGGATGTGTATGAGAATCGACCACCTAACTACAATTAAGAAGGGAGCAGATGAAACTAAATACGTGCCATCGACTACCGGGGTGGTAAACGCCACTGTAAAAATTAATCTCTGCCTACCAGCACCCCAGGGGCAGATGGGAGTAAACCTAGGCGCCACTTTAAAAATCAATCTGTGCCAGCCGCCACCGGGGTGGCGGATTCGGAAGTGGCCGATGAGAATAAACCCTTGTAACTGTAAGAAGAACGAGAATTGTTTTTATTGTAATTGTGAAACTAATTAAAACAACGAATTTATTTTCAAAGAATTAATAGAAAAAGTCCGTAAAATCGTGAAACTTTCTAGAAAGTTGCCAACAAAAAATTATTTATTAAAAATATGTAAACGATAAAATGACTAGTGAAATTAATTTCATTTTAGAAAACAAAATCATTTAGTTACTATTCCTCCGGAAACTAACTTTATTAAACTAAAGGACTATGGGCAAAAATGTATGGGCTCCGTCCTCATATACCAACACACATGGAACTGATGCCAATGTGTACCTTAAGTATCCACTATTTGATTAAAATCCTTCTTTTTACTTAAATCCATGGGATAAATCCATAAAAAACAATTGATTATAATTAATTAACCTATATTTGCATTTTACACTTGCAAGTTATTTTAACATTAGGTATGGTTATATTGGGTTATTCACCAACTCGACACGAGAGACTGGACACACGTGTGTCCAGTTGGTGAAATTCAAAATTAGTACTACTAATTATTTCGTCATGTGGACACGCCATGATTTTTACGCGTGTCCACATGCTGAAACTTAAATTAAATCACTTTAATGTTTTCGTCAACTGGACACACGGCCGTATTTTACCCGAATTCTTGACAAAGTACAGTCACGCAGATAAATGTTTTTGACACATTTATCAACGGCTACTAAACGTCCCGCAGCTGGGAACAAATGATTTGTATGTCATTTTAAAAATTATTTTCCGTTTTTATCGTTTATCGCATTTAACGGTTTTGCCCACCATAGCACGAGAGAAATTGTTGCGAATTCAGAGAGGTTCTTCTTGATGGAACGTGTAAAACATGTGTTAGAAAATTTCATCAGCTATTTTACGATTCATGTCGATATTGGGAGTACGATATATCATACGAACATTATTCCTACCATTTATGCTCTGCTGCCCAATAGCACAGAAGAAACGTACATTTTCTTTAATTAAAATACCAGAGTGGCACCCAAAAACTATGGCATGTGATTTTGAAAAGCCACTTATACAAGCTTTACAACATGAATTTTCGGATGTGAAAATTATGGGGTATTATACACATTTCAAGAGATGTCTGTGGCGAAAAACAGAAACGTTGCACATAACAAAGTCAAAATTGAGCACAGATCACATAAAGAGATTTTTTTCTCTTTTGAAAAAGACAACTTCCGCACTAGGAATAAATCCTGTGTCGCGGGGGACTTTACAGACATAATTATATGATGAGATGTTGTACATTGCCACTTTTACCGATGGATGCGCAATCAGATGCCTGGTTATAAATCATGGCTGAATACTTAAACACTGAAGATATAACAACATTTAATGACTATTTTATTAAAACATGGCTCGATGACAATTCCTGTTATGCAAAGACTTTTAATTGCTATAAACAACATCATCGAACTAACAATTCCGTAGAGGCATGGAATGCCGGTATAGCTAAAAAATTTAAACGAAAACCAAATATGGTAAAAAAGGGATATGAACGATTTTTGGCACCGAGCTATCAATTATGGACCCATATCAAAGAAAAAAATTGAAACAGTCAGAATTAATAATATGATCGCAGCCACTGTAAGGCAGTTTGAATCAGGTGAAATTAGCATCGGTCACTGTATCAAAAAAATTTAGTAAGTTACTTAAAATATTTTTATATTTATATTTTATGTTTTCTTGTAATGTTGCTGTTGATTTTCTTGATATTATCTTAATCGTAGTAAAATGATTGTGATACTTATTATTAATTATATTAAGGTAATTACTATATGTCCAAAGAGTCAAATATTGTTTATCTTATACTGATGTTATCTTGTAATGTTTAGCTGTTGATTTTTTGATCTCTATTTGTAGTAAAATGATTGTGATAAGTACTTAATATTAAGCTTGTTGATTATTATAATAAGGATAATTACTATATTTCCAAAGAGTCAAATATTGTTGTTACAGAGCTACGTAGATTGATAATTGTTTGCAAAATTACCAATTTAAGTATTGTTATGCTCCAATAAGGTTTTTTTATATTTAATTTTATGGGCACCTATAGCAGCTCGAGATCAAACGATGCAAGTTTGTTTGTCAAAAAAAAAATCAAAAATACATTTTTAATGGTGAATTATCTAAGTCTTTATTTGATTTTTCTGTGAATATTTTAAATCATTAGGATATATTTAGATTAAGTATTTTGAATATTTTGAATGCCGTTGTAATATAAGTACGTGTTTAAAGATACTTAGAAGTATAATTATTTTTCTTCATATTAATAAATCATTATAATTATTATTTAATTGTTATGTATTTGTTTTATTTCAAAATTTGGACATCAATAAAAGTCAATAAGGTTTTTCAATAAAAAAGTAAAGCAACTTTTTCATGACATATTATGTACATCGTCCTGCATTATTGTTTTTAAATTACATTGAACTTTCTAACTCGGCTTTGCAGTCTAACCAGATTTGCCTAATATTTTTTCACAAAGCGGAATTCGAGATTCTAAGGTTAATTAGATGTCAGATTATTTGAGGGTACTGACAACCTATACCAACTGTTATAGATGATAATGACAATCGAAACCGATGGTTTAACGTGCACTTCAAGGCACGGACTACTTTTTATATATGGTCACCCATCTATAAATTCATACGGTGGCGGAGTCGCTTGACTTTGCAAATCGATCGAGCTACGCGCTTACCCCTGTGTTGCGACTTTTATTATGAAATCGCCACGTTTAATAATTAAATGATAGAGGCGATTATGAACGTAACTGTACCTTTTATTGCAAAAAAACTGAGTGTGTCCAGTTGACGAAAATGTTAAAGTGATTTAATTTTAGTTTCACCATGTGGACACGCGTAAAAATCATGGCGTGTCCACATGACGAAATAATTAGTAGTACTAATTTTGAATTTCACCAACTGGACACACGTGTATCCTGTCTCTTGTGTCGAGTTGGTGAATAATCCGTTATATTACAGTACAAAACATGATTTAGTAACGATACAAAATAAAAATAATGTATTTTTAATCAAATACTTACATTTAATGATTATGAACGAATAATACGAAAAATAAAAAACTAAAGGTGAAGATGTGGGAAAAAGGCTGCTAACCTTAAATGGAACTGGGCAGGCCATGTCAGCCGTATACATGAGGATCGTTGGGCGAAAATGTCGACAATGTGGGTGCCAGAAAATGATCGTCGTTACCGGGGTTGGCCCCGAAAACGGTGGCGAGATGACCTAGACCCCTACCACAAGAGTTGGCTTGAGATTGCAGGCGACAAGAGAGCGTGGAAAGATCTGGGATCTTTGCTCAGCAGTGGGACAGTAGAGACTAAAGAAAAATAAGAACATAACGAATATAAATGAATGAATCATTTAAATTCATTATCTTCTAATATTCATTCTTACAATGCTCATAGTAGGCAAATAACAATAGTAATAGAGTGTTAATATTACTGGTCTATTTTATATACTATATTGACGACCGGCTAGGCCGCGGGAGTGTAAGCGACTGCTACGCCGAAGGTCGCGGGTTCGATTTCCGCTCAAGTCAAACATTTGTGTGCATGAACATGGATGTTTGTCTTAATTTGGGTGTTTCTATATATAATATGGATGTATTTAAAAAAAAAGAGGTATATGTGTATGTTTATCCATTATCAGGTACCCATATTACAAGCTTCTGCTTAGTTTGGGACCAGATGGTGTTGTGTGAATGTGGTAGAATGTACCGTAACTTCCTATAACAGATAAATGAGTAGGTATTTTACAATTAATCGTCAATAATGCGTCAACAAAATATTTATTGAAACGTTAATTACTATGAAAACCCCATGCATTTGGGCAACGTCGCCATAGTAAAAAAATATCATCTTGCCAAGATGTGTCGATTGACCTACATTTCATTTCTGTTGATGGGTGGGGACGATTCCGCCCATGGTCCTTTACTTATCAAATTTATCTTAATCTCAGAAATATCGAAAATACCGGAATACCGGTATTTGTCGAGGGCCAATACCGAAAATACCGGTTTTGCTTAAATGATTCGGTATTGCGACCCCTACAGCAGATATCCCAACAACTGACTTCACCACCACTGCGACATACGCTGATGATACGGCGCTACTATCGGCTCATAGCAACCCAGAAACGGCATCATCACGGTTGCAAAAACACCTGACAGAAGTGGAGATGTGGCTGAAGCGTTGGAGAATAAAAGCCAATGAGAACAAATCAGTACACGTAACATTCACACTCAGGAGAGAAACATGTCCACCGGTAACGCTAAACTGCAAAGTAATCCCTCAAGATAATCACGCAAAATACTTGGGAATGCACCTGGACAGGAAACTTACGTGGCAAAAGCATATTTGGACTACTAGACTACTAACTAGACGGAAAACTACGGTCACTGAACTGGTTATTGGGGCGCCATTCACAACTAAATCCTAACAGCAAGATGCTTGTGTACAAAACTACCATAAAACCAATCTGGACTTACGGAATACAACTGTGGGGAACGGCCAGCAACAGTAATATAGACATCCTAGAGAGATTCCAGACCAAAGCTCTGAGAAAAATGTTTTGCATCCCTCATTTTATAAGTAATCTTAATATATAAAATCCTTGCGTTACTGACTAACTGACAGACACGCTACAGCCGAAACTATTGGGCGCAGGAAGCTGAAATTTGGCATGTATGTTCCTTGGGGACCGTAGGGGTGCATTAAGAAGGGATTTCCCGAAATTCCCACGGGATCGGCCAAATCGGGTAAATTAAAAAAATGCAGGCATAGCTGCTGGCGTCCTCTAGTAGATACATATACCTCGACCTCGGCCTCAAAACAGTTCTACAGGAAATAGCCCAAAACAGCCTGAAATACCAGGAGAAACTGACCATCCATGTAAACAAACTGGCACACGCTCTGAGTGGAGAAGGCGCTCTTCAGCATACCCGGCTAAAAGGAAGTGACATACCGAGCCTACATCAAAGATTTATCACTGGACATCAAGACAGTCGTGTGAAATTAATTTTCATACAAATATGACTCTTGAGGAAAACATAAACTGAGAAATTCAAACAAAGGAATGGGCTATTGTTGTTAAACAGATTGCCATGAAGCAGAAACATCAAGAAAAAAGAAGACGAGAAAGTGAAAGGAAGTCGTTTGGTCTCAGGTATGGACATATTATGGGAAGAGATGTAGGTAAACAAGTGATGAATATGAAGGTAGGGAGATGGAAAGATCGAGGGAGGCCAAGGAAAAGATGGATGGACTGTGTGAGGATGGATATGAAAGAGATCATCTGATCATTTACCCCTTGGTAAATGATCAGATGAAGGGCGACAGAAAAGAATGGAAACGAAGGACGTACTGCGCCGACCCCAAATAAATTGGAACCAGGGCTAGAAGATGATGAATAAAGAGGCAATAAAAATAAATATTTTAATCTGTACTGCATATAAACTCGGTAGATAACCTAGACCATGTTGCTTAAGTGGATAGTAGTGAACGTAATACCTGCTACAATTTCAGCGTCGGTTCTAAACTTCTTCGGCGCGCTGATGTTGTCCTTCTGAGCGACCGGTGTCTTAGCACCTGTCTTAGGAGTCTTGGCTTTCCTACAATCATAACGTGGCACGTGTTGGTACATGCATAGTATGTTCAGAGCCTTACTCTAAAGTGTTATAAGAGCACGAATATATTGCAGACTTCAGCGACTGCAAATCAACATGGACGTATGCCCATAGTATATTTTACTTTTATTTTATTCGAAGTGTACCACTATTCGTAAATGTAACGAAACCATAATTTACAGTTTACATGAAAAATAAACCATTCAGTGGAAAGTGTTTTATCCTTAGAACACTAGGTAACTACGGAACCCTACTTACATTGAGCGGGACTTGACAGGCACATGGCCGGTTTTTTAGAATACGCAGGTAACCGGATTAGTTGAGCGATACTTACTTCGCCGGTGTCGCCGGTTTAGCACTCGCTTTGGCCCTGCCTACTGATTCTTCCTCCTTGATACTGTAATACACAAATATAACAATTGTATATTGCTTACACAAAACCACAGCTCATTGAGCAGTAGTTACTAGGTACATAACTGAACGTACGTTTTGACTCGCTCGGTGAAAGTTCTGTAGAAGTTGAGAATCTCATCGGGCAGTCCGGCTCCCGGTTTTAAAGCTGGGATCAATATCTCTTCAGGTTTATTGTAGTATTTGTAAAGCAAATTATATATTTCCTCTTCCTCGTGCCATTTTCTGCAATATTAAAAAAGTTAAAATTATTTTAAGACACATTTAAAAATGTTATCTAATCTAGGAAAGATTTAGAGGTGATCGGCGCTCTCCTGTACATCTGATACCCACTAGCAAGTTTGAAGGCAACCGCTAGCAGTGATACCCTAAGAAAACGTAAATTTATTCTCGTCTTTTATTGACGAGTGATGAAAGATGTTTGCGTAAGTAACATAACATAACTTCACGCCTTTTATTCCCGAAGGGGTAGGCAGAGGTGTATTACACCACCCACGTTTCGCCAGTTATGTTTAGGTCCCAATGTAATAGGGGGTGAGCCTGTTTGCGTAAGTACTAGATACAAATGAGCGAATGAGCATGCCATAACAGCATCCTGAATGTCGTCGATCCCCGATGGTACTCGCTGGCAAATAGACCACAAAGGACATGTGGTATTAATAAAACATGCGGCTTACTCATCGCTGTGAGCTATGATGAGCTCGATGGGGAAGGGGCAGGGGTTGGTGAGTCCGAAGTAGATGTGCGTGGTGTCGGCCCAGGGCAGCGTGGGCGGGAAGGTGACGCTGGGCCCGATGACGTGCACGTGCGGCACCACGCCGCGCCCCGTCACCGGCACCGTCAGCCGCGTCGGGTTCATGTGGAACCGGAACACCAGCAGGCCCTCGTACACCATCTGTGCCACCAGTAACACGCCTTATATCTATCGACTACACTTTGCCGGCGACTCTCCGGTTATAGTGGTAAACATAGCCTGTGCCACTCTCCAGATCCCGCACAAAACTCATAACATAACAGCTCTGTTATGTTATGAGTTTTAGCTCTCAACATGAAAGAAGGAGACACAAACAACACTTTCGCATGTAGGTACCTACAATATTAAGTATAGATTTTATTGACGCAGTGGCTCTTTTACGAATTAATGAAAATCAGCATTGATATTGTAATAGTATCCGATAAACCCCAGGCTAATTAAACTTTTAGTTCTCCTAAACTGGGTATTCTCACATCCAGCTCACTCCCACTGGGAGTGAGCTGGAAGAATGTGGGGAATTCCGTATATAAATAGCAACATACATTTAAATAGCACAACTAACCTCCATAGTTGGTTTGAAGGCGACGCTGAGCCAGCCGCCCTGGTTGGGCTCGTACATGCCGGAGTTGTCCATCACCACCATGGGGGGCGGGCCCGGCGCCTTCAGCTTCAGCGTCACGTACCAGATGCACGCTGGCTTACCTCTACAAACAAATAATAGTGGCAGTTTTCGTAAATCATGATAATTCCTATCACAATTGTTCCGATTTTGGTATTAATAGGGCCTTATTAAAATGGCCATTCGTCAAATCCAACTCGCTTGGGCGGCGTTCGGCGAAGGCTACGGCTAGTTACGGCATATCTTCACGCCCGATATCCCGCAGTGTCTCAAGACGAAAGCTTTGACCAGTGTGTTGCCAGCGATACTACTACGGAGCCGAGACGTGGTTGCTAACTATGGGCCTTATCCTGAAGCTTAAGGTCACTCAGAGGGTGATGGAAAGAGCTACGCTCGGAGTTTCCCTGCGAGATCGAGTTAGAAATGAGGAGATCCGCAAGCGAGCTAAAGCCACCGACATAGCTCTCCGAATAGTCAGGATTAAGTGGCAGTGGGCAGGGCACATAGTCAGAAGAACCGATGACCGTTGGAGCAGAAAGGTTCTGGAGTGGCGGCCACGCACCGGACGTCGTAGCAGAGGTAGGCCTTCCGCGAGGTGGACTGACGATCTTGTTGCGATCGCGGGCAGCGGATGGATGCGGGTGGCTCAGGATTGGTCTATGTGGAGAGCCTTGGGGGAGGCCTATGTCCAGCAGTGGACGTCTTTCGGCTGATATGATGATGATTAAAATGTTTCCAAGAATTCATTGCTTCGATAACTATTGCAAAGTGCAATATGCTTCTCTTAACGTTTCAATAAACTAAGTAGCGGATTAAAATTGGAGAAGAAAAGAATTTGGTCACATTTACAAAGATAATTCGAAGTTTCATACGCTTTCATAGTATGAGCTAGTAAGATACGTACACATTTTTTAAAGGAAGGGAATAGATAACTTTATCGCCGCATCTCACGGAGCCGAAGTCCACAAGCTTGACGTTGGACATCAGGTAGGGCACGGCGCACAGTGCCTTGATGTGCATCGGTATCGTCACACCGAAAGGCACCTGAATTCAAAATTGTGCTTTTAGTTCGATACAATGTAACTCTAAGGACTATCAATTATCTAACTAAGTTTTACGGGTTTGAGTAAAAGAACACAATTCGCAGTCTGGCTCTCCTGCCCTGGTCTCAATTTATTTACGCAGAGCCTGCGAAGCTTGTCATACAGTTCCTAACTTTTCTATCACCAGTCAATCATTTACTCCTTTCTCCTCCATCCATCCTCACACAGATGGATGGATCCATGTGTTATTCGCCTCCTTCTCTCTCTCTCATTAAATTACCGTAATTACTTTTCTAGACACCACTCATTCTACAACAAGAATACATGCCAGATGTACAAACCTCCAGATTGAAAGAAGTCTCAACATGTTGCTCGAGTTCAGTGAAGTCTGCGGAGGTGGGCGAGAACGTGATGTCCAGTCTGTCGGCCTGTCCCGGGTTCAGCTTGCCGCACAGCTTGATGCTCAGCCACGCCGGGATGTGCGTGCCTTTCGAGAACACGGGCTTGATCGCTATCGGCCCATAGTTTATTATTTCAGCGATACACTGTACCTGTTGATTATAAACAAGGTCAGCTACAGAATGTATAATTTTTACCTTAGGGCTCCAAACAAAAGCCTACCAAGATTTGGCGCGTGGTTAAGCTATAATTGAACGGACCGTGCTGCCTGTGATGACGACCCCGTAGTCGACGACGTAGGGTATGGCGTGGAAGCCGTGGATGGGCCCCGTCCTCGCGCTGGTCTTGTAGGGCGCCAGAGCCTCCGGGCGCTCCGTCACGAACTCGATCACCAGCAGCCTCTCTATGGCCAGGTCTATGTCCATCGTCGAGGGGAAACCGTCCTTCAAATAATAAAGTGATATGCATTCATTGAAACACTAAATAGCTCTAATTTCACGTACAGACTGGCACTTTATTGTTATTTTACGGTTGGTATATTAGCAAGCGTGTGTATTCGCATATATATATATTTAAATCGCGGAAGACTTCTTGCGTCTTTTCAAAGTCCAACCTTGTGGCATCTACCACTGTTAATGAGATTTCAATTGTTCATTGTGCAAATATAGTTACACTTTTGTCTTGCGAATGCCATTATCTACAAGAAATTTTGATTAAACACGAAATGAAGATATTCAATTTCAAATAATTCTCGCTGGTTTCTGGCGTCCGTTCATGATGGAAATAATGTGACGCACTGTATATTTCTGAATATGTTCTATATGTATTACAGATTTTCCTACATCCATCTAAATTTAAGTTTATATCGGTTCCGCATATTTTCCTGTATTCAATATAGGCATTCCATTAATTAAATGACTTCCTACTACATTACAGGTTATATTGATACCGAATATTTTTGGAACGAAGTTTCTTATCGCGCGTTGCGAAAGGGGGCTCGACGGAAAAAATTAAGACGATAAGTTGTAACGACCCGTTTTGCTATTGTAAGCCGTGCGGCGTGCGCATGTTTCTCTGTCTGTCTCTCTCTCTCTCTTATAGAAAGGAAGCATCATGTTCATACTTTCTGATCACGAAAATGACATCTATTTGGGAATCCAATATGGCGTACGGGACATTTTTAATAAAATTAATATGGGTATCATTTTCAGGGTTTTTATGGATTCTGGTCACGAAAATGACATCCATTTGGGAATCCAAGATGGCGGATGGGACATTTTTAATAAAATTAATACGGGTATTATTTTCGGGGTTTTTATGGAGTCTGGTCACGAAAATGACATCTATTTGGGAATCCAAGATGGCGGACGGGACATTTTAAATAAAATTAATACGGGTATCATTTTCGGAGTTTTTATGGATTCCGGTCATGAAAATGACATCTATTTGGGAATGGAAGATGGCGGACAGGACATATTTAATAAAATTAATATGGGTATAATTTTCGGGGTTTTTATGAATTCTGGTCACGAAAATGACATCTATTTGGGAATCCAAGATGGCGGACGGGACAGATTTAATAAAATTAATACGGGTATCATTTTCGGGGTTTTTATGGATTCTGGTCACGAAAATGACATCTATTTGGGAATCCAAGATGGCGGACGGTACATTTTTAATAAAATTAATATAGGTATCATTTTCGGGGTTTTGATGGATTCTGGTCATGAAAATTACATCTATTTGGGAATCCAAGATGGCGGATGGGACATTTTTAATAAAATTCACATGGGTATAATTTTCGGGGTTATGCTATTCGCAGATGACCTTAAAATCTTTAGAACTGTAGAGTCACTTAATGAGGCCCTACTTCTTCAGAAAGATCTGCATTCGTTGTCTATAATTATGGTGTAATAACAATGGTATGCAATTGAATCCAAATAAATCTCAGTTTATGAAGTTTACTCGTAAGATTAACAAAATAACATCAAAACACTCGATCAACGGCGTAGAATTAAATGAATGTGATTGTGTTAGAGATTTAGGCGTTTTGTTAGACAAAAAGTTAAACTTTGTACCTCATTTGGAAATGATCATTAGGAAAGCATCTAGATCTCTGGGATTTATTATAAGAAATGGAAAGGATTTTCGCAAGCCTCATACAACATTTTTATTATACAAAAGTTTTGTGAGAAGTCATTTAGAATACTGTAGTGTTGTTTGGCGACCGCATTATGCCGATCACAATTTAAGGCAGAAAATAATTCGAAAAAGATTTCTGTGGCACTTGTCGCCCTCGCGTTTCCCAAGAATGGTTTCTTATCAGGATAAACTTAAAAATACGGCATGGAAACACTTGAAAACAGAAGAAAATATTTAGACCTGGTTTTCTTATATAATCTTGTCCGCAACAAAATTGACTGTACACAACTCCTTCATAGAATACATTTTAGAGTGTCATACTAATATCCTACAGTATACATCAGTCTCCTTTATCCGCCAACCAGAAGAACTGTTTAGGTTCTACCTCTCCTGTCCCTCGCATGTGCAAGTTATTTAACCTCTTCAATTACGATGCTGATATATTTGCTGATTCTCTTACAAAATATCGCAAAACTATAAAATGTAATGCTTTCTTGTTTGGCGAATTTTTGTATCAGGAAAAGGTATGCTATGTAAAAAAAACTGAACTTTGTTTTAACTTGTTATTAGTAATACTTACTTATGTTTTTAATCGTAAGTGTAAGTGGTGTTTGCTTATAATTGGATGTAACTGTTACTCTAGATATCTACGTAAGATGTTTATAATAGGGCGGCGATAGCCCAGTGGTGTACGTAACGGACTGCCGAGACGATGGTCTCGGGTTCGATCCCCAGTTACCCCGGGCACACACCTATGACTTTTCGAAGTTATGTGTGTATTAAAATAAAAATATTAATTATCGCTCGCTTAAAAATGTGCCCGGTAGATGGCAATAGGCTCGCCCCCTATTACATTGGGACCGAAACATATCTGGCGAAGTGTGGGTGTGTAATACACCTCTCCCTACCCCTTCGGGGATAAAAGGCGTGAAGATATGTTATGTTATGTTATGTTTATAATATTTGCTTGTATTACTGTTATATTTGTTAACAAACCTAAAGTCAAAGTCAAAATCATTTATTCATCTAGGTCACAAGGTGACGCTTATGAACGTCAATTTTTTTAAGTAAATTACTTAATTCTTCTACATTTACATTTATTGCCTCGTTCGCAAAGCTATAGATAGAACCACGAGAAAGAACGGGCAATAAAACTCGTGGCCACTCTTTTTAATCGCCAGTGTTATGGTACATATTTTGCTTTTTGTAAGGAACTGCAACTGTTTCACATTGTAATTAATTACTTGTTAATAGTAATAAGGAACATACATAATACTTAAATAATAATGCAGTTACCAATTTAAGTGCTGTAGTAGCCTTCCGGTGTGAATCTTGTGTAACAGGAGCATCCACTTACGTCTTATAATGTAGGCAACTCGCGGTCATGTTCAGAACTATGATGGTAATGTATGTTACAGAAAGTGACGGTAGGTATATGAATACACAAAAATTTACAAAGACGTTAGTGTACAGCCCATGCTCACGAGTTATCTTTTTCTAACACAGAAGCAAACTTTTGGAATAAAATTTGTGGAATAACAATGCAAATGGAAATGTAGTAAGTTGAATGACCTTATAATACATGAATAGTTGTTTAAAAGAAATAAAGATATTAAATAATAAAAAAACTGAAAAGCAAGGTATCTATATAAATCTGAATAAGTACAAAGATCAAGAGTTTGCTAGTGTAAGTGACCATCTATCCTTATCACTTAAATAATCATTAATGGTATAACAACCCTTCCTAATAAGGCAGTCTTTTATTTTACTTTTAAACGTACTAAATGGTAATGCACTAAATAAATAAAAATAGACAGTCCCAGTTGACACAGTCAAATGCCTTACTGTAGTTGACGAAGCACATTATGACAGGTGTGTCGAAGTCGTAGCATTTTTCTACAATTTGCCTGACGTTTAATAATTGTTCACGCGTGCCAAGCGTCTGCCGAGTCAAGATAATACCGGACCCGGTTGTTTATGATGTCTAACAGGACTTTGCTTGCGTGACAAATTAAAGCGAGTGTGCAATAGTTATCACATTTTTTGCTCGAACCCTTTTATGAGTTTTATGTAGTGGAAGGATGATCGACTGAGTCCAAGCCTTAGGGCACTCACCGTTCTGCCATACGTAGTTGCAGATGTTGTGCAGTGTGTCAATACCTTTTTCACCCAGAGCCACCCACAGCACACTTCAGCTGTAATTTGATCCGGGCCTGGCGCTTTATTAGTTTTTGACGATCCAATGGCCGTTACTATCTCCGATCTTAGGATGTCTGGTTCCAGGTCCAATTTAGTCCATATGGATAACCTCGACGTCTGAATGATTAATAACTAACTAAGAGAATATCGTATGACGAGGTACATTTCCAAATTTCATTTAAATCGTACTAGTAGTTTAAGAATTATATTGCTTGTCAAAGTTATTTGATTTGTAATCGACTTGAAGAAGGAGGTTATCAATTCAACTGTATGTTTTTTTTGTATGTTTATTTCGCGGATTACTCCGCCAATAAGAAACCGTTTTCAATGGTTCTTTTTTTTCATAGGTCATACTTCAAAGTTGGTCCTTTTTTTAATTTAATCGAAATTAGCTGAGCTGTTTTTGAAAAATTAAGAATAATTAAAAATATATATTAATTTATCAACTCGAGTGAGCTATTCAAATTTTATACATGATTAAAATCGGTTGTGTGCCATCTTTGGTGAGAAATAATTAGTCACCGACAACTGAGTCACTCACTCCTCGATCATCGTAACAGGTTCACGAGTTAAAAATATATAAAGACAACCAGATGATACCAGGAGAGGCATCAAGGGAAGCAACCAGAAAATAATAAGAAACGTTTAGGCTGCGCCACACAACTTGGCGGATGTGAAGTTAGCTACAAGCTGCGCAATATCCAATCCTGACTGCACCTCACATAAAGCTGCGCGTTGATTGGATATTGCGCAGCTTGTAGCTTATTCAACATCCGCCAACTTGTGTGGCGCGGCCCATAACCAAGGTGGCATCAAGGGAAGTAACCAAGGTCCATCAAGGGGCCCAACCAAGGAAGCATCAAGAAAAAAAGAATTGTTTCGGTAATACCATCAAGCTTTATTTTTGCCGAGTTCTTAAGTACAATTTTAAGACCATAATCATAAAATTCACATTTTTTCACGATTCAATCAAATCAATCAACAACATCAGACATATTGTTGTTGTAAATTTGACCCAAACAAACAAATAAATTGGTCAAGCTAAATAAAACCGTTTAATAATGCGTAAAAAAATTAGGTAAAAAAGTAGTTTTTCTTACAAATGCTCCCTTTCACTTAAAGAAGAAATGTTGTTACATTGTTTGATAGTTATCTAAGTTTATTATTTTCAAATATATGTAAAGCTTTTGTTGATAGCTTTACCTAATTCAGCAAAAAAAATGTTTTATTGAAGGAAGTACGAGTTACGTAAACAAAACATATTCAACATTTCTTGGTATATTTTCAATAAATATATTTACTCTCAGCTTAAAATTTGATTACAAGTTATTTACTTAACCGCTTGACCGCGCACAAGTGACTATTCTCCTTTTTTCGAAATGCCTTAGACCGCGCACAAGTGACTATTTTCCCTTTTTGGTTACAGCGCTATACTCGGTCTGAATTGACTTTTTCTTTCTATTACGTAATGTTATAAATTATTTTTCTCTGTTCTATTCAAATCATTGAACATTTTTTTATGCTAAAAATACGAAGCGAGTCTTAAAATCGTTAACCCGGAACGAAAAAATTATGTCAAATGCCACTCTTTGTTTCACGCGCTCCGTTATTACGTGGTTATCGTATGCGTGCAATTAAATATTTTTATACTATGATACATGTTTTTTTTTATTTAATTCGGCGTAGATAGAATCCCTCTACAGTTAAAACTCATAAAATATGTATGTCATCGATTTACTTTTTAAAATAATCCTGTTTAAAATACACAAAGTGTTTTTTTCAACGATAGTCAATGTTCGCTGCTAAGTAATTAAGTGCTTATCGTATGTGTGTACTTAAATATTTTTATACTATGATACATGTTTTTTTTTATTTAATTCGGTGTAGATAGAATACCTCTACAGTTGAACTCATAAAATATGTATGTCATCGATTTCCTTTTTAAAATAATCCCGTTTAAAATACACAAAGTGTTTTTTTCAACGATAGACAATGTTCGCTGCTAAGTAATTACGTGCTTATCGTATGCGTGTAATTAAATATTTTTATACTATGATGCATGTTTTTTTTTTATTTAATTCGGTGTAGATAGAATCCCTCTACAGTTAAAACTCATAAAATATGTATGTCATCGATTTACTTTTTAAAATAATCCTGTTTAAAGTACACAAAGTGTTTTTTTCAACGATAGTCAATGTTCGCTGCTAAGTATAATAAATTAGAAAATAAATATCAACAAAGAATTCAAACGACTTGAAAGAGTCATTTATAAGGTTGAAGAAAAATATCACTTCAACTTACTCATGTTACGGACTTATCAACAATAAATGTTTATGTTAGCGCGCCCATCTGGCGAGCGGCGGCGCGACATTTTGTTTAGAACGTGAGCGGTCAAGTGAATTCGGCGAATTGGCGCTAGCGGTCAAGCGGTTAAAAATACTCATTTACCTATAAATCATTTTAATTTAACTTAACGATACTAGTTACTTGCTAATGAAAGTATCCTGGCACTTCTTTTCATGTTGTTGGTTATTTTACTTGCACTTCACATCACAAGTGTTTTTGCATCCGACCCGGCCGGCTAGTCAAAACGGTGTAAACAAAATCACGCTGTGGGCCTCTAACAGGTTGCAACCCGCGTGCTAACTCCGCCCCTTCACACTAGCCATCTCCGCATTTCCACCGTTTTGTTGGACGCAATTAAATCGCTAATTAGAATCGATAAAAACTTTTTATAATACTGAATAAGAATTACGGAAGCAACATTATCGACATGATGTATGTAACCAAAATAATGAATATACGCCATTAATATACATCTCTCAGTAGCGGCCTCTAAAATTCGCGCGGCTCACTGCGGAACTAAAAAATACGCCGAAATTCACTCTCGTGACAAAACTACGTCCATGCCAATATTTCACCCATGCATTGTACTGATCTTTTGATGGCTTCTGGCTGAATTTGAGAGATGGTCAATCTTGCGTCCGTATACAGGACGCAACAAGTCAGTCGGACGCAACATCATCGGTAAAACCCGCCATGTAGGACGCAATATCAACATGGGGATATATATATATATATATATATATATATATATATATATACAGGGTGTCACAAGACCCATCACCAAGCCGAAGTCTACTCGTTGTGGACATCATTCCAAGTCATACTAACCAAAAAGAATACCTGGGACCCGATTTTTTTTTAAGTTTTCACATTTTTTAAACCGCAATCCAAAGCGCGCGCGCAATTCTCGAAATGCCTCCTTATCCATGGGCTCATAGGGCATCTAAAGAACATATTGGTGGGGCAAATGTATCGATTTTGTACCTATTTAGAAAAATGCCATACTAACTTTGAGCCTCAATATCTCCTGAACCAGTCATTTCCCAGGTATGGTGCCGAAGTAAAAAATGTTCGTAGTGATTGGTACAACGTGGGATTTCAGTTTTCGTTAAGGGTCTTTTTACACCCTGTATATATATACAGCTTTTGTTCAATATCTAACTAATGCTTTTTTGGTCTAGAATTTCAACGGGATTTGAGTGTAAACTCAAATCGCGATCCAGTGATCTGGTGCTGATGGAGGCGAAGTGTGCGACTGCTAACTTCTGACCGAAAGTTTAGCGTGGCGCCTCGTGGTAGCCTCACGTCCTGTGTTGGGTACAATAAAGAATAAATTTATACATAGCAAATACCCATGCCGAACAGATATGCCAATCTTGTCTGAAGTCGGGATCATCGAAACACTTCTCAGTCAAGGGTGAGTTGAGATGTTCCGAGTTGGTCTTCGCGAAGATCTCTCTCACCGCTTCCAAGTAGTCGTTGGTCAGCATCTGAATCGCCCTGTATCCTACCTCCGCGTCCAACTGCAAATGTACATTATTGCGAGATATTACTTATTTTGACCACGTGGGCTTTTTATTAAAAATAGGTAGAAATATTATCCTCGTATTTATGTACTGGACCGTACCGTCAAAACATACAAAACAAATATTTGTAGAAAGTATAGATGTAGTGTCGGGTGCTGTGAGTATTATGCTAGAGCTTCTTTCCATCATGTTAAAATTAAATGTTGCAGTGTTACCAGTGTCATAAACAGCTCTAAAGCTAATAAAGTATGTAGCAATAGCGAGCGCAACATTTTAAAACTATTGCACAAACTGTTTGTTAGTAATAAGACCATAATAATAATTGTTAAAAAAACTCACGGGCGGTGTAGTTGTTCTCTGAAGAGTTAAATATATTTGAGGTATGACTCCCCAACCGTACACTTCTATGGGCATGGAGGGAAGGTAGCCGATCTCCAGCAGAAATATCCTGTTGAAGTATCCCACTATGCCGGGCTGTACGACGACTTGCATCTGTATCTGCTGATCGGGCTCCACAAGTTTTGTTGCAGGCAATAATTCCATAATGTATCCGTGGAGCGCATCTTTAGGTTTGCCGTGGGTCAAGTAAGTGGTATACTCGAAACAAAGTTGAGCTACATTGGTGATCAACAATTGTTCGATGGCTTTCTCGTGGAAAGACCTTATTTTGAAGTTGATCTTGTGCGCGCTGATCTCGTAGCGCAGGTCGGCGCTGCAGCCGGTGACGGTGATGGTCTCCACCGGCCCCCCCACAACCTCGAGGTCGAGCGCGGCGCGCACGCACACGTCGCGCTGCGGGGAGAACACCACCTGGATGTACTGCACCTCGCCGGGCTTCAGCAGCCCGCGGTGCGGCACCAGCCGCAACATCGCGTTGATGTCTGTTCGCTTCACTTTAGGTTTCTTGGCGAACTTATGTAGCCACTCGAATTTAGTATCGTATTTACCGTTTAGCAGGGGCGCTACTTTCCTCAGGACCCGTTGTTTTAAATATTCAAAGTCGGGTTCGATAGTGACATCGGTCTCGGTGACGTCTGCCGACGAGTGGTCGTCGGAGTGCTCCTGGTTGGTCTGGTCTAGTTGCGACGCTTTATGAGCGCGGTTGATTTCTGTGTGGATACCGTCGTCAATAACATGGATACCATTATTCGTCTGAGATATAACTTCGCGAAGTGCGCTCGCTGAAACATTTGTAGTTATAAATAGTATTTTATGTTCCTATACCTAGAAGCAAACAGCTGTTGAAAAACATGAAAATGAAAAAGACATGTTCTGTTCACAGCAAGTCACTCTTCCCATATACACATAGCTAGGTATTAACCAAAGTGTTCTGAAACTTGTTACCTGAGTAGCTCCTGAGCTCTACTGGATATATCTGTGACGTCCAGCGACATGTGATACGTGACCGTCGGAACAAAAATATATTGTTGTATAGGAACCGATTTTATGATTATATTATCATTTTTGTCAGAAGTAACTAAAATGGAATAACTTTTCCTAAAAGGTAGGTATAGCAAAACGGCCTTAATGACAGATAATACACGATTAGTTGTTTGTAAATAAATTGTTTATGTAAGGAACTTTTGAGGAGCACACATTCTTATTTGTCTAGTAGAGTTAGCGCGCGTGGGAGTCGGTGATATCGGTATAAAGTGACCTGTATGTTATGTCACTCTCTAGCTGCTGCTGCCTAATTAACTTAAATCTCGACATCCTTTCTAAAATTGTAAATGCCTAATCCCTCTTTCACTTCGCAACGGGGCTGAATAATGGCGTAGGCATTTGGCTTTTCACCGTTACAGATTCCCACGCGAGCACGAGTAAAGTCATTTAGAAAAACACCGTTATGTAGATCACTACTTTTGTTCGTTAGCGATAAGCGCATGCGATGTCAACCCGTATCATACCAAAAATGTACCATAAGCACTAAGGAAATAAAACGAAAACAAAGCTCACTTGTAGTGTCATCTGTGGGAAACGATTTCATTTCACTAGATTCAGGATAATCGACCTATTATGGAAAATTAACGAATTAAATGGACGTAATCGGCAAAAAGTATCTAAGTTATACTTAAATAGTGTAATTTATCTAATTCAAACAAAATACAACCTAGTAAATATTTTAGATACGTTGAGGTTTAACTATGGAACGTTTATTTATAGGTATAACTGTTTCATATTATGTTGATGCTATATACTTGTACTTACATACGTTATGTCGGTAATGGAAACTTTCTTCCAGTTAAGTGTATAGCAAGCAAGAAGTGGGGTGGCATTTAGTATTTTTATAGTTTTGCTTGTATTACTTCCATTTTGAATACATCCAAATTCAATCCGCGGCGTTAGCACCAGAATGTTTGGGAAGTTAATTTGCCCCGTCAGTTTGATGGCGTCCTACAAGTAACGACCAAAACAACTTAACATTTTGTTCAAATTCGATTGTGAACTAAAGGGAAAAACCACTTACTTTATTTTTATGTCCCTTGAACCTAATTCTCAATAAATCACTGAACGTTTTCGACTTAAAGCTTCCGTATTTAGTTGTATCGAAAAGTATCTGTAACTTCATAACGTCGCGATCCTCCATGCGTTGTTCTATCGCGTGGGTGAGGTTGAACGCTAGCTTGATTTTGTGAATGTTGCTGAAGAAGTCCAGGGAGCCTCTCCTGGTGGGTTCGATGGGCTCGTTGGTGAGGCAGTCGACGAAGGTGTGCGACTCGTGCGGACCGAGGGTGTCGAGCAGGCGCTGCAGGTTCACGTCCGACTTGCGATACTGTATGCAGTAGCACAGGTTCGCCTCGTCCGGCGGCACTATGTACGTGTCGTGCTTTTGTATTATTGCAAATGGTGGTCGCGTTGAGATCTCTAGATCTAGTGGCAGCCTCGACAAGTTTTGAATTGTAACTATATCTGTTAAAGGTGCAATTGATATTTTTGTATTCTTGTATGTAACAGGATATGCTTGTTGTATAATGCTCTACTCATTTTACCTGTTAATTTGTATAATTCACTGTAGGGTCCATAGTCGTACTGGAACTCCATGGCAGTGCAGGAGAGCTCTATCTTGGGGTCGACGAACTCGGCGACTATGGGGCACTCGAGCAACAGCTCCTTCTTGTTGATGCCCTCGACGCTGCCCACCAGGTACCACACCTCCCTCACCGTCGTCACTTTGTGCGATACGCCGGTTATCAGCAAATCTAACTTTTCTCCAGCCGCCATTTTAAATGATCTCGGTTCTAAATTAAAAAATGCCCTGCAAAGATATAAACTTACAGAGCATGCTCCAGAAACGTCGGATTATATTGTAAATGTAGTACCTAGTGTCTTTAAAATTCGTGGTCACTAACATTACTTTCTAATATTCCTAGGTTATATCCACCACGTACCTTTGTTTGGAGTAACCGATATTCGGCACTGTTGCAAGCGTCATGTTCACGGATGTACTGAAGTATTGCAGGTGAATAAATTATTGTTTTGAGTAACCGTATATTTCCCGTGGAAATATTAAAAAGTAATGTGTAGTAGTGTTTGAGTTTTTAAGTGGTAGAAGAGCCCGGTGGTGTCTCTACCACTCGAGAACCTTGAACATATAACCCTCTCACAGAAGATCGACATAAAGTATCAGTAACCATACTAAAGCGAATCATTCTTTATTCCCAGCCTATAAGTTAACGTGAGGGAGAAACAGAATGAGTGGTGAGCGCGGCTACGTCGTTATGCTAGCGCGGAGGACGGAGGTACGTACGCGGAGGGCGGTTTGTTCTTGGGCGCCTTGTAGTGCTCGTTCCAGTCCAGTACGTGCAGCTTGGTGCCGCGGTTCTCCATGACGACGGGCGCGCGCAGCGGGATCTTGGTGAAGTGGCGCCCCAGCACCACAGTGTCGCGCAGCTCGCCCACCACGATGCTCGTGCCCACGCCCGTCGCCGACAGCGGCACCAGCTGGGAAGGGTCACTGCATGGTTGGCGGGGTGGTTTAAACGGCCGCCTCGCCGCTTTACACTGCGCCGAGTGTCGTGGGTTCAATCCCCACACGAGACAACACTTTAGGTAATCCATATCTTGTTGTATAGGTCTGGGTGTACTTGGTGTCCGTTGGTTGTATGTTTGTAAAAATTGTAAAGTCCCCTACGACACAGGATTTATTCCTAGAACGGTAGTTTCTCTTAAAATAATGGTCCCAAACGTATTCGTAGGTTTTACAATTTGACCAATTCATTGACTGCACGTATGGTGCAGTCGCCTAACCAGTCAGCACCAGCACTGCGCCGCAGCGCCATTGTGTGATCCACTATTTGTTATTTCTAATCTGTGTGTACTTCGTGTCCGTAGATTGAATATTTGTAAAGTCACGCTCGCCCCAAGATTCTTTACTCTTAGTGCGGGAGTTGTATTTTAAGAATAATCGTTGGCTGAATAAATAACAATCAGTGCTATACTCACTATATCTTTAACTTTTTCTATTTGTATGACGACTTTATTGGTGTAGGTGTTGGCGTCGATGAGGTACAACGTCAGCGTCAGATCTGTCTCAGACTCCGGCTCCACGCACCCCTCCTCAGGGGATATCTGCCATCTGGAGTCTTTAGTTAACTGGAACATAGTAACAATGCAGAAATGCTGTCGATTAAGTAGCATCTGAGATAAAAAAAACTGGTTCCATTGCCACCAATTTTAAGATCTAACTCTTTTTCCAATGCCTTCACTCTTTACTTGCTTACTTTAGTTCTTGTTATCACGAAAATCAAAGTAAAAAGAAAAAGGATACATTTTTCTGGCATTATGCATCTACATACGATCCTTTGAATTTCCCACTTTGAACCTTCAACTATCAAATGCTTTGTAAAAACATTCCTGTCCTAATGGATCCATATCACAATAGCTGTATGTCTAGTGCGAGTTTGCACTCGATCGTCACGATGGACGATAGCCTAGTCGTCGGGAACAAGCGCCCCTAACGGAGAGTAGCGATCGATAGAGACCGCTAGGGGGCGCATTTAGAAAATGTATGGAAATTGTTCCCGACGACTAGGCTATCGTCCATCGTGACGATCGAGTGCAAACTCGCACTAGACATACTGGCCAATTAAGTTCGCGTTCTGCTGCTACACTCAGTTGTACATCATTATACTCATATAGTTGGGAAACCCACGATGCTAAATCGGGATTTACTTACTCGGGGTTTGTAGAGACCTACTGGATTGTTGATATTAGATGATAGGAAACTTAAAGGTTTTTAGTGTTTTTCATTTTTGCGATGGGCGAAGCGGATATAGGATTTCAAAAATGTTAAAAGATACTATTACAAGGATATTATTATATAGAAGCTTGTCAGATATTGTAGCTACTCCAACTGTGGATGTGAAAAATACAATTCAATCATGTTTGAGCATATCAATAGCATATCAATTTGCAACTTTGTGACAATCTTACGTCATGCTCAAACAGTCAGATTTTGATAAATATACACTTTCTATAGTATTTTCGCTGTATGATGATATGCATGAAGGTTCTCATTTTACGTATCACGCATACTACTTTCAACTTATATTTTGGCTTTACTAAATAAATTGACAAAAGAAAACAATTATTAAAATAAATATCTATAAATTACAAAGTAAATTGATACTAGTATGTCTCTCTCTATTTTTATAATTATTATTAACTGTAAATAAATTATTTAAATATAATAAAATGTAATCCTCAAAATGTCAGATGCATGAAACGAACCTTCTGTCAGTAGAGATTGACACCATTGAATCGGCATAAAATCGATGAATAGGAGCGGCCATATTGTGATCGAATACGTCAGTACGAGCGCCTTGTATGCGGTTTGTGATTCTGCCTGTTTGGCGTGTTATTTTTTTGTGTTTTATTTGGTATGTACAATGCCAAAAGTAACAAAAAAGATAGTTTTAAACTCTCAAAGCCGTGAGTTAGTGCTTCGTTTGAGGACCTTCTTTGAACGAGAGCGTGCAAACGAGGGCCCAGTAATACCGATCGACAGTGTTGATTACAGAGTTGCGGCAGCTCTGCTCTGGACATAGGCAAGGCTTCAGTTTCTCGAGTATCCAATAAAAATTTGGAGTAACTAGTTTTGAAGACAAGAATCTGTCCACTCCGAAGAAACGTGAGCGTAAAGCTTCAATAACTGACATAGATAGTTCCGATGTGGTGGCAATACGAAATCCCTACATTGATAAAATTAATCAGTCGTAGAAATAACACAATCGACAATATGGTAAAGGTTTCGAAATACATCGCCGTTTTTAGGGGTTGTGAGTGATTGGGAGGGGAGGGGGGTAGGTCTCGCAACCCCCCTCACCATTTTCACTTGCCGGAGATACTTGGTTTTCTCTGAAAAAAAAAAACTCCAAACATCGGTGTGTATGGCACTGCCAACTTCCACATTATTCACACTAGTTTAAAAAACTAAGGTTGACGGAGCCTTGCTTCGCAGGGCTCCTATTATCGGATTAAGGGTCAAAAGAGAACCTACTATAACCTATTTAGTTACTTATTACAGAACCCTAAGTACTCGAAAGCAATGAGGGCAATGACGCACAAATTTGACGTTACCTGTCAATATCATTAACACAAGATGGCGGTGGCGTTTCGTATCACATTTTTTCACATAAAACCTAAATATCGCTTTTATTGATTCCACTAGTTTAATAAAGTGAGGTTGACTGTGGTTAAGGGTCAAAAGAGAACCGAACACATCTATTTAGTTACTTTCACATAAAACCTAAAATTACGTTCCGTTTTGCATATTTGAATGAAGAATTGTTGGAAATTGTTTAAAAATATTTAGACGCAACTCCGGCAGCCAAAATTACTTTTAGGCTAACTCCCTTAAGCACCCTACACCACCAATACACTCAAGTTCGGGCGACTCGTTTCGAAACCCAATCCGACAATATTTACAGACTGGCATAAATATGTCCTCGACCTCGACCGAATTTGAGATCAGCAAATAATTTTCTCTGTTGCAGAAGATTCAGATATGAGGTTTTAGTTCGAGTGACAGTGACTAATAATAAAAAAATATATTTTAAAATTACTGCGTTTTATTTGTGAATATATTTGCCAAAACACTTATACAATGAATTTTATTTCGAAGATGTAAAATCGGTAACTACGTACGATTCCATGTCGTTTGCCAATTAATTCGATATTTATAAATAATCGATTAAATTTCCTTGGGTTACATCACTATAATTGTCAGTCATGAACTATCATGCATATCATGATACAGCGAAAATACTATAGTTGTTAATTAAGCCATCATACGATTTTGTATAGTTGTTCGCAATGATGGACAGATGCATGTAACTCTTTCACGTAAGAACTAGTGAACGGGCCATAATAAAATGCAGCAAAGTAGCAAATACATCAGAATACCACATGAGCTACCTTTTGTCCCGATTGACGAGCTCTGCGGACGACGCCGCGGGCGGAAGCTGTTAGATGCTAAAACTTACCAAGGAAGCTTTGAAGTTGACGACGACGGGCGAGTCGTTGCAGAGCGTGAGCGTCTTGAGCGAGTCGTGCAGCAGGCGCACGGGGCCCCAGTGCAGCGCCATGGGCGCGCACGTCACGATGGGCCGCACGCCGCAGCCCCACACGCGGCACACCTCCAGCGGCGACGACATGCCGAACAGCTGCAGCCTGACCGACAACCACCATCATACAGTCTGAGCACTCTACTGTTGGATCTAGTCCTCTTGTTATTTGAGACACAATATCGTTGTCATTTGTGAGTTAATTGGAGGATTTGCCCTACTACATCACGCTGGCGGCTGGCCAGGTGGATTGGTAAAGGATCTGATGTCGAGTTTTCCGTCTCTCCCCTCATTCTTACGACATGGAATGAAATGGTGTAGTGATGCATTGTGTTCTTAGCACTTTGAAGGACAGTTGACGTCTATAGATGTCATAACAATAAAAATTCTATTGTGTCTCGCTTACTGTCCTTGAATGGGTTATTCCGTCATCAGATGGATAACGTACAATAATAAAATATTTATTTATTGAAGACCAAATGACGCACAACGGTACAACGAAACCAGCTCAATATTATTTACTGATACAATACACCTATGAGACAGTTGATTCACGGGCTGCTTATTATCATGCCAACATCCGAATTAATAAATTATTGCTTACTTATTTAATACTATCTTCTTGGGTTGACGCGAATGTTACACATTAGAATTAAACTACATTTAACGGATTTTATCGCGATATATTGGTGTCACTGTACCTATTATTACATTTAAGCCGAATGATCTAGAAACTAAATTTTTTACTTTATTACTAGCCGATGTTTCGAATTCCTATTAACTGTAACAAAAGAAACGATTTCAAATTTCTCTCGTTCCTTTCCATCAAATATAAAAAATATTAAACGATTTGACGTCTTCTTCCTTTCTCAAGTCGCATAACCGCGCCACAAGTCAGTGCACAAAACCGGCGTACTATCGTTCATAACAGCTAAACTCCGCTATGAACACATCATAAAGTCAAGAGAACCAACATGTGTACCTGAGTGAATATTCCTGCGGACCCAACACACTCGTCGTGATGGTGAGAGGCATAGTCAGCGTGCTGTTCGGCTCTATGAACCCTTCCTTTATCGCACATTCTACTATCAACGTGGCTTCTTCCTGGAAATGTAATCTGAGCGTGGGTGCAGGACTCTTCAACCAGAACGAGCTCACCGAGGAGACCGACAGTACCCGAGAGTACGGTGCGGACACCTGATCACTCTCCCAGGCACGAATTCGAATTAAACTACTAACACCAAAAAGCTCTTAAGCATTTTGTGAACAAAGGCGGCAACATCATTCCATATCAGATATTGCTAAAGTGAATAGAATATTTACTACAAAAATAGGCTAAAATTTACATCCCGTTGAGTGCCGCTATCATATAGGTTGAAGTTCTACGGGTGCTACGTCTGTAGAGGTCTGCGCATGCTACGTACGTAGAACGGTCTACGTCTGCTACGCGCGTAGTAGGATTTGGTCACGCATGCTACGTACATTTTAAAATCTCTGTAGTGATTCAAACCGTTACTGTGATAATGTTGTTAAATACATACATAAGTCAATAATAATACATAGACAATACGTTAAATATTTGTAAAATCTCCCGAGACACAGGATTTCGTCCTATGGCAGGAATTTTCATTTTAAAGACAAGATTTTTATGTACAGGATTCCTTGGCACCTTTGGGGTACAAACCCTATAAATGGGCTACTTATGGTGGATGATCAATTCGGTGAGTCTTATCAACATAGAATGATATTATATTATTTGTAATAAAAGGTACCTTGTCCGATTCATCGACAGTAAAATAGCCAGTGAAATCATCTGCGATGAGGGTGATGTCCACGTGGTAGGGGAAGTCGACGAAGCAGGCGCGCAGGTTGATGGGCGGCGCGGGCGCGAGGGCGGGCGCGCGCGCGTCGTACCGCACGGGCAGCACCACCGGCGGCGAGTCCGACTGCGCCAGCTCCAGCTCCAGCGACGTCTGGTTCGCGCGCACCAGGTTCGCCACCAGCGTCACCTGACAACACAACACACTGATTCAATAGGCTTGCGTCCACTAAGAATAAATCGGTTTGATTGTAGTATCTATAGATTCATTATTATTTGCAGATGTCAATAAAGTTTATCATTTATTATAAAAACGTTAGATTAACGTGATTTTTAGGATTCTAAAAATAATATATTTATTCTTGTGACAGTGAACATCAATCAGAGAGCATTACGTCACAAAGTGCGTCCACCATTGATGTTGTTGACGTTTTAATAGTAAATACAACTAAAACGTCAAATTTGATACCTGTCAAATCAAATATAACAAAATAAAAGTGGGTACACCAGACAAGACTTCAATCGCAGATTCTTTTGTTTTGCACTTCGTGACATCACTCAACCGCCATGATGGTTTACAGCGTTTTGGCGTCAAATTCAAAAAGGTTTTTAAAAAGCCGTAATTAATAAGGCTGCTGACCGATTTTTGAAGAAAAATTCTGTTATCTCGATTTAACATCTAATAAAGGAACGAATCAATTACTAATTACATTTTAGGACACAAGCCTATTAAAACACAACATAAAACTCGCCGACAGCAGCCCTTACGAAGACATACGCAGCATCATGCTGTTGGGGATGTACAAATAAAAGAGATGTGATGCTTTTAAATAAATAGGCAGAACCTGGCCTACTGTGGCATATTGGAAGAGTGCAATGGAAAACATTGTCTGGCGATAGTACAGCTCGTGTAAGAAAATCGAGATACCCATGTGCGTCTATATTCAACAATTGAGTACTTGTGTAGATACGTATTATGAAAATACCTTTATAGTGATCTTGGACTGAGGTGCGATGTTAACCTTGCACGGTTCTATCCGAAACTCTCTTGGCCACGGAGGGATGCTGGGCTTGGGCAGCTCGGCGGCGGCGAAGTCCTGCAAGGTGATGCTGCTGATCTCAGGTCCGTCCGACGAGATCTTCACGGAGCCCACCACGCTCACCACCGACGAGTTTATTACATCCAGCTCCAATGTCTTAGGCAAGCCTGTTTCAAAATTAGCTCCAGTAAGTTTATAAAGCTACGGATATTATTATTGATACAATCATTAATTTAATGTTTGAAATTGATCATACCTACGCTTACCATCCCAAAGTCTAAAGACGGAGTGCTGAACTTGAGCGATGGGTAGATAATTTCACCCCTGAAATGAATACATTCAAATAGTTATGCATATTCATTCTTCTGCTTAAACAGACACAGTTCCATGCTGGATGTAACGGCTCAACTAGAAAAACTTTTGGCTAAAAATATGCATGTTACATAGTCACCACAAGGAGCCAACAATACGCTATTACACAAATGAGACACGGAACGAACAAGTGAACTTCTAACTTATTTATATCTTGTATGCAGATTCCTTTCTTTCCTGTTTTCGTATGAATGTGTGGCCAACTCTTGTGTCGGAGGTTTGATACAGATTAATAATAATCAATTACAATGCTTTGTGCTCAGGTCTTTGATATAAATTGAGCTGAACGATGATCACATAAATAAATACATGTATAACTCACTTGAGGTAGAGTTTCAATACGACGTCGGTGTCGCGTATGACAAAGTTGATCTCTTCGAAGAAGGGCCCCTGGTTGGAGTTGCTGAAGGAGACGACGAAGATGGCCTTGTCTCCGGGGCGCAGGCAGTGCAGCGCCGGTGCCACCGCCACACTGCTGCCGAACAGCGTCGGTGACGCGCGGTAGCTCAGCGAGCCGTTGATGTGACCTGATGCAGTTTAACTCCAAGTCATGTCATCAGGGGCAGCTCCAGGGTAAGCTAAATCCCCTTATACATATCTGTATATATACGTATACATATACGTTGATAACAATGCAAACTTGCCAAACTTGCTGCAAGTTTAAATCAAACTTGCTAGTTTCACTGTGACAAACTTGCATGAAGTTGGTTTTTCAAGGGATTTGGATGACGACGAGCACAGGTTGGTGGTCGGTCGACCTCCTAGATACAGCAGGAGGTGCTCGACGACCACCTGTTGTCGGACCACCAACCTGTGCTCGTCGTCATCCAAATCCTTTGGAAAACAAACTTTATGCAAGTTTGATGCAAGTTTATCACAGTGAAACTAGCAAGTTTGATTTAAACTTGCTGCAAGTTTGTTGCTATCTGGTATAGTGACTGAACGAAAGACAAGCTACAGTTAAAACCGTTAGGTGCAAGAATTAGGCATGCATGTTCCTTGAGGACTGTAGGGGTGCACTAAGAAGGGATTTCCTGAAACGCCCACGGGACCGGGTGGCAAGGGTTTCATAAAAAATGTAAGGGTATAGCTGCGGGCTTCCTCTATTTATTAATAAATTACTTCAATCCATAATCAAATCTATCATGTATAGTTGCAATTATCGGTCCAATTATACTTTAGTATTAAGTT
Source organism: Euclidia mi (assembly GCA_944739405.2). NCBI lineage: Eukaryota > Metazoa > Arthropoda > Insecta > Lepidoptera > Erebidae > Euclidia > Euclidia mi. The sequence goes on from OX123196.2 coordinate 277,849, forward strand.
CATGCGGTGCTTACCTTTGTTGATGGCGATGATCTCGTAGTTGTACACCTTGTTTATGTAGACCTTGTCCAGGTCGAGCGTCTCCACGTTGAGCTGTATGAGGGGGGGCAGCGCGGTGCCCACCAGCGTCAGCGGCACGCGGTCCTTCACGCCGTCCACGTCCAGGTACACCGTGCCCTCGCACTCGCCTATTTGTTGCGGACTGAACGTTATCGTCAACTCCGTTGGCTTGTTGGGCCAGAGCTTGCCTTTCTGGAAATAAAAAATAACAATAATTGAGAAATTGACTCGTCAAACGTAGTGTAGGGCGTCCATTGCAGTAGCCAGATGGGGCGATGATATTCGAGGGGCAGCGGGCAGGTATTAGAAGAGGAAAGCTGAAGACCGAGCTCACTAAGCGTGCCATAGGAGAGGCCTACGTCCAGGAGTGGACAAATACAGGCTGATGATGATAATGATGAGGAGTTGACTACTGCAGCTGACTGGGCTTCGTAATAAAAGTGTGAACATGGAGGCCATAATGTGAGATGACACATGAATATAGTGCCGGTGCTCACTATTGGCGAGACAGAGAAGTGCGTGTGTCGGAACAGCAGCGCCTCGTCGGCGACGAGCGAGTGCACCTCGTCGTAGAAGATCCGCGTGTAGACGCGCTCGTGCTCGGCGCTGCTCAGCACGTCGTAGTGCACCAGCCGCTCGCTCTTCTGCGACTCGCTCTCCTTCACGCCGTGGCACACCATCGCCAGCTTCAACTTCTCGTTGAAATCTATACCAAATGGACTATTATTACTTTTTACTTTAAATTAGCTATCCTTGGATCCGGCTTCGTCAAGAATATGGTTTTGATTTGTATAAGTGTCGTAAACAACCAAAATGCATAAATAAATACGTCTTTATGTCTTTGGGTACGCCACCGTTGTGGCCGTAACTCCCATTTTTAGAAGAGTACCTGGAAAGGTATTATGGCCCTTTAACCTCCTGGTTTACACAGAATTTGACCGGCCATGGTTGTTTTGGCCGGTTTCTATGACGAAGGGGCTGGGACTTGGGACGAAATGTCCGGATGTGACTGCGAAAACTGCCGCGGTCCTGTCGACGACACGGCGTTGCACACTATGACGGAATGCCGCTTGGGCATCGCAGCGCTGTGATCTAGTCGCGGCAGCTGGTTTGGTTGTGCTCTCGCTCCCGCCCACCGGCCACTGTCCATGCTCCGGACTAGAGATTGCAAACCGGACCCGGCCCGACCGGGCCCGGTGCCTTTTTAAGCACCCGACGGGCCCGGCCATTCTTAACAGGCCCGGTCATCGGACCAGTAAGAATCTTACAATTACTTAGAAAAGACTTTAAAAAAGGGATGAGTCAGAATGAAGCTGAAGGCGAGAAAGGTCACTAACTCTTATTCGAGACTACATGATGTCCATAAAACCAAATAGTGTTACTATGTGACTAGCAGGGTATATATCTGCAGTAAGTTGCGAACCAGGTTAGGTGATAAAACTATCAACACATTTTGTTCTTTAAGATGAAAGAATGCTTTCAGACTGAAAAATAATAAAATTGTTTTGCCTCATGCAAGTTAAAATATACCTTTTGTTTTGTTATATAATACTTATGAAGAATACATAACGTAACCAATTTTTCGTTACATTTTGTTAGTTAAGTTTGGTTGCTAACAGTTACAGTGTTACCTGGTCTACACTGTAACTGTACTGTAAACAACCAAACTTGTATACGCCTAGCCTATAAGATTTCGCTATTTGCTCAATTAATAATAGTAACAATCACACATTAGCCAAACGTTAAGGAAGAACATAATACTTTACTTTTAGCAAATAAGAATTGATTTTGTTTATATCAAAGCTACCAAAGTTTATATATATATCATCATCATCAGCCCCTTACAGTCCACTGCTGGACTAGGCCTCTCCTATGAAAGGAGGAATTGGCCTACTATACCACGCTGGCCAAACGGGTTGGTGTTTGAAATAGAATTAGTTTTTATTATAAGTCAAATCGATTAGATCGATTGAGTAACATTTTGTTTAGTCTATTGAAAATTTCTGACAATGGTCACACTGAACTGTCACTTCCGTCTTCCGCTTGAAAAAAATATCTCGTCGGGTGTCGTCTCGTACGTAAAATATCGCCTTTTGAATTAACGCGAATTGAATTAAATTGAGTAAACCGTTTTGAACGCCGCCTGATCTAGTGCTGGCAACGGTAAATTGATTGTGAACTATTGATGGACATTTGTGAAAATTGTGAATCTGGTATCGACTTCCACGTGCCAACGTGTCCTGAAAACGTCGCGTTTGAAGCTTAATAGCTAAGTATAAGATACTTCATTCATTTATTTTGGCCAATATACTTGTATGAATGTGTCTAATTTAGCTCAAGCCTGACATCAGCAAGGATAGCGGGTAAGTGAAACATAATATTGATATTGATTGATTTCAATTCATCACTGTGCAACGCAGTGCATTGTGTCTGGATCATTGTCTATCGTGGTCAGGTAGATGTATTACATCTTCCACTGCGCACTTCTGATACACCTTCCTGCCTGGCTACGGTAATTCTAGACATAATTTTGGTGCAGAGCTGTAGTTGAAATTTAGCCGCTGTTGCATTACTGAGTATAAACTCAGATTGGTATGAGCTTGTATCTTATCACCTTGTAGACAGTATTGTAGTGTTTGTCAGGTCAGTTATTGTCTAAAATACATAATATTTAATTGTATAAGTTGACCTAGATAATTTGAAACACATTGTCACATAACCTCAATCAGTAATTGTTGATTTGTATTGTTGAAAAATCTAACTTAAATTTGTTGTTGCATTAATAAGTCAGTTTGTTTGGATACATAACAGCTGTATGTATCAATAAATTTAGTAAATTTAGTTTCATATATTCATAAACATTGTAATAATCCAACTTGACCTTGCCACTTGGGCGGGTCACATTAATAAACTTTGTTTTGTTATAATATAGATAATATTGCTAGGTAACACATATTCTGTGCTTACTTACTATTGTATATCTCAAATAATACAGCCAGTCTGTCTGTTGCAAGTAACTAGTTAATTTATTTGAATATATAACTTTAATTAACTTATTCGAAGGTTCAACTTTGATAACTTTGACTTTGTTTTGTGTCAATATATATTGAAATTATTAATTTTGTTGGACAGTAGATACCTGTCACTTGCCTGCACTTGCAGTAAACAGGCTAATACTTTGTTGGTTTCAAAGAATTAAGAAAAATTAAGTTTTGATTGTTAATTGTATTTAACGCTTGTCCGGGCTCTTTTGAATTTTGATTATGTCAGCTATCAAGGACTTGCGTGCGGCTGCTGGTGCTATTGCATCAGATTTGCGCTGGTTTGCCTCGGCCAGTGCTTTAGTGAACCGGCCTGATCGCCAGCAGGCCTTACTTCAGAGGTACGAGCGGATTGACGATCGCCTGGCAAGTGTGGAACAGCAATTCCGCACTTTCAGCACTTGCTGTCTTGAAGTGTCAATCAATGATTTCACCGCTGACCAGCGAAATAAGGTCAGCGAAGACTATGCCCAGGTCTTAGACCTGTATGATGCTGTCTCCAATACTGCGAGACAACTAGTTGCCGATAGGGAAGGGCAACCCGGCCTGAAGCAGGAGCTTCCTAGGTCAGCACCGGGGCTGGTGAGTAGGCTCCCTACTTTGGACCTCCCCCATTTTGATGGCTGCCTAGGAAGCTACCTGGGCTTCGTTAATTTGTTCAACAGCCTAGTCAATGATAGGGCTGACCTTCGGCCGGCACAAAAGTTGGCCTATCTAATGTCGGTTCTGGATGGGGAGGCTAAGGGCCTCATCCAGCATCTGCCCGTGTCTGACGAGGCGTACCAGACGGCTCGGGACCTAATTACCCGTAGGTACCATAATAAGCGTGGCCTCGCCGACACGCACATCGAGCAGATTTTGGGTTTGCCGACGCTCACCCGGGTCTCTGGGTTGCGCACCCAACTTTTGAACCCGCTTTTGGTGGCCATCAACGCACTTATAGTCGTATTTTTAATTAGACGAAGCCAACTGACAGTAGCTAATGTCACATTGTAAAATAATGTTGTCATATTTAAAGTAATAGTGATGCGTTTAGTTCTCGTTCAATCAGATGAACGAACAATGAGTGTGAATAGTTAGTCATTTCAAACTATAAAAGAATTCCTCTTTAAACCAAATTCCGTAGTAGTGATGGATAATGCCCCCTACCACTCCAGGAAACTAGAATCGCTGCCTACAATGTTTTGGACTAAACCTAGAATACAAGAGTGGCTAACGAGCAAAACTATTTCATTCGAAGCAAAAATGGTTAAAGTTACTCTTATAGACATTGTATGGCAGCACAAAAAAGAACATTGCGATAATGTTGTGGACGAGATGGCAGCGCAGCATGGGATAATTGTTTGACGTCTGCCCCCATACCACTGTGAGCTCAATCACATTGAGTTGGTATGGGCGCAGGCTAAAGGATATGTTGCAAGAAATAACAAAACCTTCAAAATGACAGAAGTAAAAACTTTATGAAAAAGGACTTCATCATATCACTCCTGAAAAATGGAGTAGCTGCGTGTACAAGTTTCCTCGCAATGTTTTCCTTAATGTTTAAAACACTCGGTATTCAGTATAGGTAAATACTATAGGAACATAAGTCTTCGAAAACTCGTTGGTATACATACAAAGCACGCCTAAAATTTGAACACTGTACCCGGCCGTTCGGCACACTAACTATTCACTAGACAATCGAGGCAATTTCATTCATTCAAGAGTTTTTTCAATCATTCACTTTGTCACAACACTATTTTTATTTCATCATAAACTGACAACACAGTAAACGTCAGTTGACTTCGTCTAATTAAAAATACGACTATAAGTGCCTTGACCTGCCCGTGGACCAATGGTCCTATCTATTGGTGCACATTGTCCTTAAAAAGCTGCCTGCCGACCTGAGGTCGCGTTTTGAACAGCGCTTTGGTGGGGATAGCGCGACCCATCTGCCCCCCTTTGCTGACCTGGAGAAGTTCCTGGAGCATGAGTGCCGGGTCTTGGACAACTCCGGTGGTGACACGCCGGCTAAGTCGCAGCCGCCCAAGGTCAAGGAGCAGGCTCGCGTTCACACCCGAGCCAATGTTGACCGGCGCCCTCCTCGCTTTGCGGTCACGTAGAGCCCAGCGGACTGCTCCTACTGCAAGGTCACGGGGCACAGAAAGGCCAGTTGTAGGGCATTCTTGGACCTACATGTCGCCTCTCGTAGGCGCATCGCGAATGCCCGCCGCCTTTGCTTCTCTTGTTTGGGGTCCCACTACCAGCGACACTGCCCAAACTCTCGCCCCTGTCCTCACTGTGGAGGACAGCATTTGGACATTCTCTGTATGAATGCCAGAGAGGTTGGCCGCTTGTCCAACCAGCTGACGCCGCGCACGGGCGGGTGTTTTGAAGGTGGCAGCCGAGGCTCACCGGCGCGTAGCCGAGAGTCGCCTCGCTCAATTGATCGCCACTCGCCCCGCTTGGAGAACCGTAGCGTGCGCACACCTCCTCTCTCTCGCGCACCTGAATGTGCGACCGCGCAACGTCACCAGCACCATGACTGCTGCCCCAGGTATTCCCCTCCTTTGGCGGAGCGTCCCCGCCTTGACTCGCGCCCACCTCGTTTTGGGCGGGTGCGTCATTATGACCCCCCACAGATGGCGCGCGGATCGAGTCATCGCGCTTTTGAGGACTTCAAGCCGCACCCTCATTTTGATTTGCCTGGTCCTGGCCAACGGTCGCCGCCCAGGCAACAATAGGTCTTAACAATAGGCAATTGAGACCGTTATCCTACCAACGGTTGCTGTTCGGGTCTGGGGACCCACGGGGACCTCTGTTGTTGTCCGTGCTATATTGGACACAGGTTCACAAGGTTGCATTGTTTCCACTTATTTGGTAGGGCAGGTTAAATTAAATATGGGCTCTTTTCCAGATTGTATACGGGGCATAGGGGACGTAGCCTCTAATGTTGAAGGGCAAGTTAAGGTTTTGTTTGGCCCTGTTGAATCTTCACACCCGAGGATTAGAACCTCGGCTATTGTGCTGAAGAATATTTTGGGTATGCACCCACAGAAGCAGCTATCTGCTGCTGTGGTGAATTTGACATCGGGATTGGAACTGGCAGACCCCAAATTTGACACACCGCGCCGGGACAAATCGACTTGTTGATTGGCTCTGATGTCCTCGGTGGAATTTTGATTGGTGGGAAAAGGGTCTTGGTGCCAAATGGTTTAACTGCCATCCCGACCATATTTGGATTTGCTTTGATGGGACCTGTACCTAGGGACCCCCCTCCACCTGAACTTGACAATTTGTTAGCTGTAGGCTCCGCTCTCTCTGATGCGGTTCAGAGGTTTTGGGAGATAGAGGAGCCCCCTCAAGCTGCCCGTTTGAATCCAGAACATGAGGAGTGCGAGCTGTTCTTCCAGAACAACACTGGTCGACTCCGTTCTGGTCGGATTATTACGAGGCTACCTTTTCTGTCTGTTCGGCCTCCGCTTGGTGAGTCACGACCTTTAGCCGAAAAGAGGTTGTTGGCCATGGAGCGCCACATGTGTCGTGATCCGGAGCTCAGACAGAAGTACATTGAGTTCATGAGGGAATATGAACAGTTGGGACACATGTCTGTGTCAAATTTGGATTGGCCTTCGGTGGAGCACTACTTTCTCCCGCATCATGCGGTATTGAAGCCATTGACTGGGAAGCTGCGCACAGTATTTGATGGTTCTGCGCAGACTTCAACAGGCGTATCCTTGAACCAGTGCTTGCATTCTGGTCCCAAGTTGGTCAAGGACCTTTGTGACGTCATCACCAGCTTCCGACGACATCAGGTTGTCTTTGTGGCCGACATAAAAATGATGTTCAGGCAGACTATTATCCACCCTGATGACCGTCGCTTCCAGCTGATCCTTTGGAGAGAGTCTCCTCGCGATCCCATGGTCGTCTACGAGCTCAATACCAATACCTACGGGTTAAGGTCAAGCCCCTACTTGGCAATACGTTCTCTTTGGGAGCTCGCAGACCGCGAAGGCTTAAGTTTCCCACGAGCCTCCGCCATCTTGAAAGACGATATTTACGTCGATGACATTTGCTCGGGCGCCTCCACAGCGGACGAGGCGATCCTCCTGCGGGACGAATTGATAGGTATTTTGGCCTCCGCTGGTTATGAGTTGCGCAAATGGATTTCCAACTCACCAGCGCTTTTGGAAGGCTTGCCAGAGGATCATCAGCAAGATCCACATTTGTTTGAGATTGTTGACAACCCCGCCATGATGGCTGTTCTCGGCGTTCAGTACAGACCAGTCCAAGACATCTTTACGTATAACGTAGACTTGAAACTGCCTTGTTCTTGGACTAAACGTCTCGTATTGTCTACTGTCGCCAGAACCTTTGATCCGAACGGTTGGATCTGTCCAATTATATTTTGGGCAAAATGCTTCTTGCAGAAGCTTTGGACAGCAGGATTGATCTGTTTGTAAAAATTAATATTATGATTTGTCCTCAATTTTTGCTATACCTGTAAAAGGTTGCTAAGTTGTAAGCACATAATGTATACCAAGTAAGACCATAAACTGTACACTTAGTTTGCAAATAAACATCTTTGAATCTTTGAATCTTTGAATCTGGGACGAACCTCTGCACGGCACTCTTGTTGAGGAATGGACCTCCTTTGTGTCCTCACTTCCTGCCGTCAACGAGATCTCTTTGCCTCGTCCCATCCTTCCTCCCGGGAAGTACAAGGCCACCCTTCAAGGGTTTTGTGATGCCTCGGAACGTGGTCACGCGGCTGTGGTGTACTTGCGCACAGTCAGTGCCTCAGGTCAGGTGAGAGTTTCCCTGATCATGGCGAAGAGCAAGGTCGCACCCCTTCGGACATCTCTGACCATCCCAAAATTGGAGCTCTCGGGAGCAGCCCTACTTGTACGCTTGTTGAACCACGTGTCCAGTACTTTGGGTAAAAGCATTTGCATTAATGGGACCTACGCCTGGACAGACAGCCAAATTGTTCTTTGTTGGTTGAAGGCTTCTGTCCACACCTTGGAGGTATTTGTCGCTAATCGCGTTTCCCAAATCCAGAAATCCGAATTCAAACTTGTTTGGAGACACGTGCCAGGTGAGCTCAACCCCGCTGATTGTGCCTCGCGCGGATGCTTGACGCCTAGTTTGATAGGTCATTCGCTGTGGTGGGGTCCGGAATGGTTGAGTCGACCAGAAATTGATTGGCCTCGAACGCCAGGTTTGAATACTTCTAATTTGCCGGGTCTACGAACACTCGCTCTTGAGAAGGTGGAATGCGCCTTCGACCCCGATTTTTTGTTGAATCGTTACAGCTCCCTCGACAAGTTGTTAGGTGTCACTGCTTGGATAAAGCGTTTTGTTTTTAATTTTAGGCACCCACAACAGAAACGACTGACACCGTTTCTCTCACCACAGGAACGACAGGAGTCCCTCACCTTTTGGGTTCGTTCTGTGCAATTGGCGCATTTTGAAAGGGAGATTGCTATCCTCAAGTCGGGGAAATCGAAATTGTCGGGAGCTGTATCTAAATTGAACCCCTTTTTGGACGAAACGGGTCTCTTGCGCGTTGGAGGGCGTCTCAAGAACGCCAACCTCCCTTACGGGGCTCGTCACCCCCTTTTGTTACCTAAGGACGGTCATTTGGTACGCTTGTTGGTAACTGACCGTCACCTTAAAAATTCGCATGCTGGTTGTAATGCCTTGTTGGCCATTTTGCAACGCGAGTTTTGGATTTTGTCTGCCCGAAGAATTATTCGGAGTGTAGTCTTTCGCTGCATCCCTTGCTATAAGCTCAAGGCTTCTACCATGCAGCCCTTGATGGGGGACTTACCGGCAGATCGCGTAACTGAAAGCAGGACGTTTGACGGTGTTGGCACGGACTTCGCTGGTCCTTTTTTGGTGAAAACGTCGACACTTCGAAACAGCAAGACTGTCAAGGCCTACTGTGTGTTTTTGTTTGTCTTTCCACAAAGGCCGTACACTTAGAACTGGTCTCCTCGCTTACGACCGAGGCGTTTGTAGCCACATTTGACAGATTTGTATCCCGCAGAGGGCTGCCTTCCTTGATCCGTTCTGACTGCGGCACTAACTTCAAGGGCACTTATAATTATCTGAATGATGTTGTTAATTTTCTTGAAACCAACAAAGCTGATATAGGTGATAGGCTTGCCCGACGTGGGATAAATTGGTTGTTTTCCCCACCAAATTGTCCACACTGGGGTGGTATATTTGAGGCCGCCGTAAAATCGGCCAAAACACACTTGCGCAGGACAATCGGTGAATCTGTCCTTACATTTGAGGAACTCGCAACTGTGTTTTGTAAGATTGAGGCCGTTTTGAACTCTCGGCCATTGTGCCCGATCTCCTCAGATCCGAATGATTTGGAGGCCCTTACGCCGGGCCATTTTTTGATTAGTCGCCCACTTGTCGCCTTGCCTGAGTACCCCGATATTGATACGAGACCTGGTCGTCTCTCGCGTTTTGAATTGGTACGCCAGATTACTCAGAGCTTTTGGAAACGCTGGAACTTGGAATATTTGCACATACTCCAGCAACGCGTTAAGTGGACCGACAAGACCGATCCACCCAAGATTGGTGACCTCGTTTTGATCAAGGAGGCTAACCTTCCGCCACTCAGATGGCGCAGGGGGCGCATCCTTCGTTTGGTAACTGGGGCTGATGGAGTTCCCCGATTTGCTGAGGTCTTGGTGGACGGTTCGATTCTGAGGAGAGCGGTTGCAACATTGTCACGTCTACCAACTGATTAGCGGACCGGTAGGCCGGTCCGGGGCGGGTGGATGTTTGAAATAGAATTAGTTTTTATTATAAGTCAAATCGATTAGATCGATTGAGTAACATTTTGTTTAGTCTATTGAAAATTTCTGACAATGGTCACACTGAACTGTCACTTCCGTCTTCCGCTTGAAAAAATTATCTCGCCGGGTGTCGTCTCGTACGTAAAATATCGCCTTTTCTTTTGAATTAACGCGAATTGAATTAAATTGAGTAAACCGTTTTGAACGCCGCCTGATCTAGTGCTGGCAACGGTAAATTGATTGTGAACTATTGATTGACATTTGTGAAAATTGTGAATCTGGTATCGACTTCCACGTGCCAACGTGACCTGAAAACGTCGTGTTTGAAGCTTAATAGCTAAGTATAAGATACTTCATTCATTTATTTTGGCCAATATACTTGTATGAATGTGTCTAATTTAGCTCAAGCCTGACATCAGCAAGGATAGCGGGTAAGTGAAACATAATATTGATATTGATTGATTTCAATTCATCACTGTGCAACGCAGTGCATTGTGTCTGGATCATTGTCTATCGTGGTCAGGTAGATGTATTACATCTTCCACTGCGCACTTCTGATACACCTTCCTGTCTGGCTACGGTAATTCTAGACAGGTTGGTATAGGGTTTGTATCAAGTTTTCCTTCTCTTACAGTGGTGTTCTCTGCTTAGTATGGTCCCTCTGTCGGCTCTTACGATACCCATGGGATGATATGGGGTGGTGACATTTCGTATTCTTAATCCGTCACCACATGGACGGAATGAAAAGTTTATCCATATATGTTGGTGTGGCATGCAACCACACAGTGAGTAAGATTAAATATAGAAAGAGTATGTTGGGGTTGAGAGATTAGATTGAGAGTGAAAGGGGACAGAGTGAATACGGGAGTAACGGATAGACATGCGTGATATGGAGTCTCTTACCTGATTTTGCTGGTCTTACAGGTGCCTTGATTTGCTCTGTTCTTGTAACAATCCCAAGAAGTTCTCCGCTACGAAGCCGGCCGGCTGACGATAGGTACCTACTTGCCACGTTTTTTCAAAGAGTCCATTCACACGCACAATATCCAACACAATCGATGAAATCACAATATATTATTAGAAAAGGCGGTTCTAGATACTATTGTAACGGATGGATAGCGGTAAAGAATCCCGAAATTCACAATTATCAGCTAGCAGCGAGTTTTAAGATCGCGAGCACTCGGCGGTTGGAGATGAAGTTCGTTCAAAAAGGCACGACGTGAAGTTCACCGCGATGACAGCGCCACCAAGTGAAGATATCCAAACACGCATGCCATATGATGTTTATCAATTCAGAGACCAATTATTAATGAATTTTACAGCTATAAGAAATTACTCTCAATCCTTCCATGTGGAAAAATCCAAAATGGGATTATGAGCCGATAGATATCAATTAAAAGTGTGAGCCTGCCTCACCATGCTCCCCCCCTTGGAAGGACGCGAGTGCTTTCAACAGGAAGGTGATAAAAATTATAAAGATTGATTGACCTAAATCATGATCAACAAAATAAGCTATAAGCTAGGAGCGTTGAAGCTTTATGGCTGAATGCGGACGTAAACGATATTTATAAGTTACTTAAGCCTAATTACTAACCTAACACTTTACACTTATGTATTAATCATCATTGCGTTGGGATAGGATATAATTTAACGATAGCTCGTTTGAAATTACCGAACTTCGTCTTAACCATTGCTACGCGAGCTACGTTATCAGAGCCTTTATATACCTCCGTGATAACCCCTAAAGGCCAACTAAGCGGGGCGGAATTGTCCTGTCCAACAAGTACGACAGTACCAACTTCTACAGGCTTGCCTGGAGTAGCCCATTTTTGCCTCACTTGCAGCGTATGCAAATACTCAAGATGCCATTTTTTCCAAAACGATTGGACCATACTATCCAACAATTGTTTACGCTGTGCCAGACTAACACGCTGGTCAGACAAATCGGCTGCTGGCAGGTACGTTAACGGTGTTGACATCAAGAAGTGAGCGGGAGTAATGACTTCCGGATAAGGATCTGAAGATATCACGCTTAGTGGACGTGAATTCATGATACACTCTATTTGAACGAGGACGGTTTGTAATTCCTCATAAGTGAGAATTTGGCTACCGATTACCCGGTAAAGATGCGTCTTTAATGATTTAATGTTTGCTTCCCACAGAGAACCGAAGTGTGGGGAGCGAGGAGGAATCATTTTCCACCTTATGCGGCGCGTTGAGAGCTCATCTAAAAGAGACGAATTAAAACTAGAATTTCTTAAAAAACTATACAGGTCATCTAGTTGTGCCCTGGCACCGACGAAGTTAGTAGCGTTATCTGAATAAAGACACGATACCGGCCCCCGACGCGAAATAAAGCGTTTAAACGCGCCCAAGAAAGCATCGGACGTTAAGTCAGAGACAAGCTCTACGTGGACGGCTTTGGTGACCAGGCATACGAACAAACAAATGTAAGCCTTTTGCGTACGTTGCCCTCTGCGTCGGGCGAGGGTTATACGTATGGGGCCAGCATAATCTACTCCAGTGTGGACAAACGCCTTGGATTCAGACACCCGACATTCGGGAAGGTCAGCCATCATTGGTGTAGGATGCGTCGGACTAACTCGAAAGCAGGTGTTGCATTGCCGCAACTGAGACCGTATGACAGTCCTGGCATCTAGTATCCAAAATCGCTGTCTTAAAATAGACATAAGAAGTCCTGACCCAGTATGACAATGCATCACATGATAATGCCGAATTATCAGATCCACTACATGGTCCTGTTTTGGCAGCAGTAACGGGTGCTTAGCGTCAAAAGGGAGGCCAGATTTGGAGAGCCTACCACCGATGCGTAGGAGGCCTTCATCGTCCAAGAACACAGCCAAACGCTGAAGCTTCTTGGGCAGTAGTTTGCCAGATTTGATGAGCTTAATGTCATCAGCAAAGTGTACAGATTGCACAGCTCGGATCATAACTCGTTCCGCAGCTGACAGACTCTGAGCGGAGCGAGGCTGGCAATGAGCCTTTGGATACACAAATTTAAGTACATAAGCAACGATACGCAATAATTTATCCCATGAAGAGGCACGTGATGCCACTTGGCATAGGAGCAGTTGTTCCAATCGAGTGCTCACCGTCAGTACGCTTGCTCGAAGCTCGGGAAGCTCCTCACAATTAGTAGGCGAGAATGGTTTTACAGGCCACTCTTCCGGAGGGCTACAAAGCCAAGGCGGACCATTCCACCAAAGCTCATGGAACACCAATTGAGAGGGAAGGATACCGCGAGATAAACAATCGCTGGGATTCTCCAGACCAGCCACATGATAAAAATTGCAAGAATCCAAATTCTCTTGACACTGAGCGACCCTATTACTGACAAAGACCGACCAACGATGCGGGGAAGAATGGATCCAAGATAAAGCGATCATTGAATCCGAAAAGGCGTAAATTCCTGCAATAGGAACACGTAAAGCATAAGTATCGCGCACAGTCCTTATTAATTTTGACATGAGCACGGCGGCACATAGCTCGAGACGTGCAAGGGTTACCACCTTTGTCGGGGAAACCTTTGATTTTGCACAAAGCAAGCGAACCGCGACACCGGACGAGCTAACAGAGTGTATATAAATCACACACCCATACCCACCCATACTGGCATCGGCAAACGCGACTATACGAATAGCGGAACCATCAGTGACACCCACGTGACGCGGTATCCGTAAGGTCTCCAATAAAGGGAACTCTCGCATGAGAATAGAGAAACGTTTAAAGATATCGTCAGGAACGGGTTCATCCCAACCAATCTTACTTAGCCATAGCTCTTTGATGAGCAACTTGGCGTAAAAGATCACGGGGGCGACCAAACCAAGAACATCAAATAAACGCGCGACTATCGAGAGTATATTTCTCTTAGTACATTTCTCGACTACTTGAGCGGAGGTGAAAAACAAATTGTCCTGGGAAGGTTCCCACGACAGACCCAACACCTTGGACACATCATTTCCAGTATGAAAATCGAGGGACTTACGATGAGAGTCAGGAAGACTATTTAAAAGCGAGGGTGAATTACTACACCATTTAACCAAGTCAAAGTCCCCCGATTTGAACATCTTTATAAGATCGTGGGATAGCCGCTTGGCGGTGTCTTCATCCTGCACAGAATACACCAAATCGTCCATATAAAGACTGGTCTCTGCCACTTTAGCAGCTTCAGGGTAATGCGGACTATCAGAGGCCAGTTGTCGCACCGTACGCATAGCTATATATGGACTCGATTTAAGTCCGAACGGCAAGCGGTTAAAAGAGAATGTTAACACAGGTTCGTTCTCGTTAAAGCGAAATAAAATGCGTAGGTATTTACGCTGGTCAACGGGTACACCAATCCGTAAATACATGTGTTTGATATCTGCATTTATAGCTATAGGAAATAATCTAAAATCTATTAATAGAAGGAATAAATCGGTTTGTAAATTTGGACCAATGTGGAGTATATCATTTAAAGATAGACCCGTATGAGTCCTAGAACTAGCGTCCAGTACAATGCGCGGCATCGGTTTGTCCGGTCGAACAACAGCGTGGTGAGGGATGTAGTACCCGTCATCCAAGATATCTGATTCGTTGACTTGGCTTAAGTAACCATTATCAATGTACTCTTTAATCACCGCGTTATAACTTTCCCTCAACGTAGATGATTGTCGAAGCTTTCGTTCAAGCGCCATAAGCCGACGATATGCGACGGCGCGGGAGTTACCTAATTCTGCAGGATTCTTACTAAAGGGTAATGCGACTGTATAACGTCCCGCCTCGTCACGCGACACTGTAGAGGAAAAAATATTCTCACATTCGGTTTCCTCGGGCGAGAAAAAGCGTTTATGATTGACTTCCTCCAATTCCCAGAATTTTTGTAACAAATCATTAATAACCAATGCTGAAAACGAAGAAGTAGGCCCACTTACATTATCATTATCAGGAGGAAAATCACCCACAAGAACATAACCGAATGCGGTCAATAAGGCGGGAGGGGCACGAGAACCGAAGTCAACCCTCTTCCCCAAATATATGTACGGAAACAGTTGAGCGCCCAACACTAAGTCAACCTCTCCCGGAACATTCCAGCTTAAATCCGCAAGCGGAAGCGAGTCAAAGTCCACCTGACCACCCAACTCCACACGATGCGAAGGGAGCCGATCAGTAATGCAATCAACTACTAATGCATGTATAGTATATTTTTGATCTGGATAAATGCGTGACTCAATATTTAAATGTACGTAACCTATTATTGGACGCGATACAGCACCAACTCCTTTGACAAATGAGTTACTCAAAGGAGTTATTTGTAGTCTAAGTTTTCTACAACATGCGGTGGTTATTAAATAACTCTGCGAACCATTATCTATTAGACATCGTACTATTGTCTTTTGCCGCGCGCCATCGTTATTCGCTCGCGCATAAACTTGGGCAGTTGACAACAATACGGTCGACCTAGGGTTCGCCCCGGCAGAGAATAAAACCGCAGAGCTGTGAGTGAGTGCATTTGACACCTTATCTGACTCACGCGGGACGCGAGAACGCGTCGATGTGCCAGTCGACCGGACTAGCGAAGAAACTGGCGATGGTAAGATCGCGGAGAGGTCGCGAGAAGGTGGGGCATGAGAAGAAACCGAAATCATATTACAACTCGTATCGACGCTATCAACCTCAGTGGTGCGCGCGGTTTCATTATTTTTTGGGAAATGCAACAAAGTATGATGTCTTCGTTTACATAAATTACAGACTGATGTTGACTTGCAGTTACTCAGTCCGTGTGACGTGCTTAGACAGTTGGCGCAACCTCGCTTCGATTTAATAAACTCGAACCTCTTTCTAGGAGTGAGATCCGATTTAAATTTAGCGCACTGATACAAATGAACATGATCGTTATCATTGCAATATGCACACGGCGGAGGCGCAGTCGCGAGACAAACTGCCGGCTCGTCGGGTGGGCCACTTATGATGAATGCTTTCGATCGAGCGGGTAGCGACGCGGGTTTTCTAACATTATTTCTCGCATTCGAATAAGATGAATTCGAGCGTGCCAATATTTTCGCTTGATCCTGCACAAAACTAATCAATAACTTAGCGGTGGGAAATTCAGTATCTCTAATGGAAAGTTCGAATAATTGAGTTGTTTGTGAATCTAACTTTCTCATGGCACAGTGCAGGAACATAAAATCCATAAGATCTTTAATCTCAAGTTGTTTCAATGCGGAAATAGATGCACTAAATGTTTCTATGAAAGAATCGAGACTATTCGCGTTATATGAAGTACTTTTCAAATCAAGAATATTATTCAAGTAATGTGCACCTAATATGCGTTTATCTTGATATTTCTTGACTAAACTGTCCCATATAAACCGGTACGTTTCACCCGTAGGTACAATGCCAGCGGTAACCCTCAAAGCGTCATGTGTGAGTCTACCTATTAAATACTGTACCTTCTGCGAGTCTGTGAGCTGTTCATTATCATGTATATTCGCCTTGAACGACTCATAGAAGACTGGCCAATTCTCAGTTTTGCCGTCAAACGATGGCAGCGCTAACGGAGGCAACTTTATTTTAAGCGGTTCAAATGATTTATTTGGGTTAGAATTACCGGGTGTTGATGGAGTCTGGCTACTGTTTATTTTATTTCTAACACGTTTGACCTGGATATACAAATCCTCAAAAGACTCCAAACAAGCATAGTCGGGACTGGTGTCCGGTCTTAAATTCATATTAATTTCATTAATTTGATCGACAAACGATTGGAATTTATCGCGCATGTCATCAATTGTCTCAGATTCAGCCATAAAACTTTCATTTTTCCTAGACTCGAATGACGAGATATTTTTTGATGAATCATATAAACGATTCATGCGTTTAAACAATAATCCCTTCTTTTCATGAAGAATCGTCAATAAATCTTCTGGCTTTCTTTGCCTAGCAGTCATATTGCTGACTAATAATAAGCGACAAATACACTAAAAGCACTCAGCAACACCCAAACAAAGGCAGATTGCAAAAGGTGATAAAATAGAATATGATTATATTCAAATGTAAACAAAGCGGTGCGGGACTATGATACCTACGTTTGAACTAAAGAATGCCAAACGCTATAGGTAGGTAAGTATGCAGCGAAGCGACTTGTGAGTGGATAAGTACCTACCCACATATTACGCCATGAACTATTAACATAAATGTGCGGTACATACAAAAATAACCGACCAGATTTATACCAATGAATTACGTAAAATCTATTGTCAATTATGCAGCTTCGGAGAAAACATTTACCAAAAAAATTACGTAAATGTATGAAAGTTTTACGTACCAATTAATTACGTACGTAAATCAGGTTCAACATACTATCGTATCCGGCTCGAAGGACCAATAAATTATGGTGTGGCATGCAACCACACAGTGAGTAAGATTAAATATAGAAAGAGTATGTTGGGGTTGAGAGATTAGATTGAGAGTGAAAGGGGACAGAGTGAATACGGGAGTAACGGATAGACATGCGTGATATGGAGTCTCTTACCTGATTTTGCTGGTCTTACAGGTGCCTTGATTTGCTCTGTTCTTGTAACAATCCCAAGAAGTTCTCCGCTACGAAGCCGGCCGGCTGACGATAGGTACCTACTTGCCACGTTTTTTCAAAGAGTCCATTCACACGCACAATATCCAACACAATCGATGAAATCACAATATATTATTAGAAAAGGCGGTTCTAGATACTATTGTAACGGATGGATAGCGGTAAAGAATCCCGAAATTCACAATTATCAGCTAGCAGCGAGTTTTAAGATCGCGAGCACTCGGCGGTTGGAGATGAAGTTCGTTCAAAAAGGCACGACGTGAAGTTCACCGCGATGACAGCGCCACCAAGTGAAGATATCCAAACACGCATGCCATATGATGTTTATCAATTCAGAGACCAATTATTAATGAATTTTACAGCTATAAGAAATTACTCTCAATCCTTCCATGTGGAAAAATCCAAAATGGGATTATGAGCCGATAGATATCAATTAAAAGTGTGAGCCTGCCTCACCATATGTATAATCTAAAATATATAGTTACTTATTTTAATACTACATTTTCAAATACACACTATAAGGAGTCAAAAAAAGACCTGGTAGTTTAAACTTATAAAAATTGGGCAAGTGCGAGTCGGACTCGCGCACTTCGGGTTCCGTACCATCATCTATAAAAGAAAATCACGTTTATTGTATGTATACTTAAATATTTTTTAAGTTTCTACCTGTTTATTAAGATCGTGTAACAAATTCCTTAAAAATTACGTTTGTTGTATGGGAGGTCCCCTTTATTATTATTTACTTTTTTTTATTTAATTATTTATTTTGAAAGGTAATATACAACTACGTATTCTGTGAAAATTTTAAGCGTCTATCTGTTACCTTTAGTAATTTTGAGCAAAAAAAATACGAAAAAGACACGTTTATTGTATGGGACCCAATTAATTTTTTTATTTTTTTTATTTTTGGTATTTGTTGTTATAGCGGCTAGCGGCAACCGAAATACATAAATTTTGAAAATTTCAGCTTTCTAGCTATCACGGTTTATTAGATACAGCCTGGTGACAGACAGACAGACAGACAGACAGACGGACAGACAGACAGACAGCGGAGGCTTAGTAATAGGGTTCCATTTTTACCTTTTAGGTACGAAACCCTAAAAATGATTAATTACTAATACTCGTGTTACTTTTCCATCCATAAGTAGATGTAATCAATTCTGTTTTGAGTGTGATTTTGAGACTTGAGTGAGACTAATTATGTGATAATTGTTCATAAGGCACTTTGAATTAAATATTATCCTTGAATCATTGTCTTTTTTATTCATACTTATATAGAAAATTTTCTTAAAATACTATAGGTTTGTCCGTTAACACACATCCCGGTTTGGCGACGAATGTAACCGGGCCCGGCTGGATTGAGAAACATACCGGGTTACAATTTCTAGTCTGTAGCGAGAACTCTTGGAACGCCGTCGTCCCTTTCTGTGAGGCAGTAATGCTGACCAAGGAGACGGTAGAGCGGGAGAGGGCCATCTCTCCACAACCGAAGATCCGGGCGTCGAACTTCAGCCACCATTCAATATGAACCTGAGGCCGCTCATCACTATTAACGACTGTCAAAAATCTCCATGACAGCTGCGACCAACGTCTTACGTGATCTCCGAGGCAAGGGGCAAGCGATAATTAACAATTTATTTGTAAACTACTGATCTATTTTGTTGCAATAAAATAGGTACCTTCATAGACGCAGTCGTTGTTGAGGCACAGGTAGGTGAGCACGTGCTGGGACTTGTTGTACACCTTGAAGGTCTGCTGGCGCGTCATGGTGTTGTACGTGTCGGGGAACCGCACCACCTGCTTCTCCAGCTCCACGCGCACCGTGTGCGACGTGCCCGACACATCGATCTTGAAATGTTCACCTGCACATTGTATATAGTCAGATCATTGATTGGAAAACTGCCCACTGATCTACATAACATAACTTCACGACACGTCTTTATCCAAGAAGGGGTAGGCACGGGTGTATGATCACACTCTCTGATTACAATCACACTTGGCCAGTTATGTTTAGGTCTCAATGTAATAGGGGGCGAGCGTCTTGCCATTTACCGGGTACAATATTAAGCGAACGATATTTTTTTATAGACTCACGCCTGAATCCCCGAAGGGGTAGGCAGAGGTGTAATGTTACACTCACATTTCGCCATGATTTGTTAGGTCCCACGTAATAAGGGGCGAGCCTGTGCTGCTACTGAGAATTCGAAAAACACAGTAACACTTTTGCCTGACCCGGGAATCGAACCTGGGACCGCCGATCAGCTGTCGCATACGCTATCCACTGGACCACGGAGGCAGTCACGCAGGCAGAAGGCAGTATTTTTTTTAATACACACTCAACTTCGAAATGTCGGAGGTGTGTGCTCGAAATGTCAGAGGTGGGGATCGAATGCGAGACTCTGTCTGGGCAGTCCGTTACGTACACCACAGAGCTATCGCCGCTTCTCTGATCCAGTGATTTTGTCAATTAATAATCCAGTTAATAAATGCTGCGTAGGTATACCTGTCTCAAGATCAGCGTACAGTACTCCGCGCGCTTCCCCCAGGATCATTGTTTTGAACTTCACTTCGACTATTACACTTTCGTTCGGTTTCAGAATCGCAGACTTTGGTGAAACAGAGAATGGACTGAAAATAAGTAAATAACATATCAGCTACTAAACCTACTACGACATGTACTTTAATATATAAGCGCTGTAATTTCATCATCATTATTAAACACCTAGGTATTGTCGTCAGATAGACATTATTTTGTGAGCACTGTAAATATTATGTAACTTAAATAAAATGTACTTATATGCTAATTTGTTGACGATCGTTGTGAGATGTGTACAGACACTATACCATCAAATATGAAAAAAAAATGTGGTATTGCCTGGTCCAGCTCAGATATAATCGCAGGTAGACCCTTGCTGATATCAGCATCAATGGGCCGGCTCGACTGGAAAAGTACTATCCTCTCACAGTAGGTGCAGATCGGTTCACGAAAGTTGACCACAAATGGCGGCCGTCGCGCATATGTACATTCGTGCACCAATGGCGTGGCTCCGTTCTTGACGCATTCCCTAAGCATTCCACCCGCGCCTCACCCCGCACCTCCACGGGGACCTAAAAATGATTTCTGCGCAGTGGTCATTTTTCATGAACCGACCTATACTGGTGTGATAAAGGTTTAAGTCCGTGTGGTGACGGATTAAGAATACGCAATGTCGCCACCCCATATCATCCCATGTGTGTCGTAAGAGCCGACAGAGGGACCATACTATGCAGAGAACAGCACTGCAAGAGAAAGAAAACTTGATACAAACCCTATACCAACCCGTTTGGCCAGCGTAGTATAGTAGGCCAATTCCTCCTTTCAAAGGAGAGGCCTAGTCCAGCAGTGGACTGTAAGGGGCTGATGATGATGATGATGAAAGGTTTATGTTTGCGTATTAATTTCAATAACGCCTACTAATGAAATATACAGGGTGTAAAAAGACCCTTAACGAAAAATGAAACCCCATATTATACCAATCATAACGAACATTTTTTACTTGGGCACTATACCTGGGAAATTACTGGTTCAGGAGATATTGAGGCTCAAAGTTACTATGGAATTTTTGTAATTAGGTACAAAATCGATGCAATTACCATGCCAACCTGTTCTATAGATGTCCTATGAACCCATGGATAAAGTAGGTGTTTCGAAAATTGTACGCGCACAATTTTAATTGCGGCTTAAAAAATTAGATTATTTGAAAAAAAATCATTTCCCAAGTATTATTTTTGCTTAGTATGACTTGGCATGATGTCCAAAACGAGTAGGCTTCGGCTTGGTGATGGGTCTTGTGACACCCTGTATAGCATAGTATACATATAATTGTCATAGAATATGTCACCACACAGCACATGTTTCATACCAGCGAGTGAAGAGCGTAAAGCCGGCGGGCGCGGTGCCGAGGTTGTGCACCATCACCGACTGCGTGCTCTCCATCTTCAGCGGCGTGTTGGGGACCTCCACCGAGTCGGGGAAGTCGAAGATCGGCCGCGGGCCCAGCGCTGCAATACGTGCGCTCCAGTTAGACGCGTAAAGACGCCCACGAAAATAACTAGTAGGTAACCTACTTCCGCTAAGCATTGCAATAGTGTAACAGGATCATTTCGACCGATATCGTCCTACTTATAACAGAGTTTATTAACAAAATGTTCTGATAACACCGGGCGTACCCATCAGACGGGAATGTGATCGAGTTCTAGTCGGTAATAAATAACCTCTATTGGGCTCTGGACTCATCTATTTTCCCTTGGTGCCATGTGAACTTTTACCACAGAAACGTCAATGAACATCATGGCAAATCAGATTACCTCGAAAATGACCTGGGTAATAGCCGCAAAAGGACTACATCTTGGTGTTTATCCCAGGCTCGCTTACTAGGTGTGGCTTTACGGATAAAAGGAACCACTATAGCACCTAATGACGATTGCTTAATATGCTACATTACGGCTGCTACATTAACCTCCTAAGGCCCAAACGAAAAAACCTATGTAACTAATTACCACCCATTGTCCTTATGTGATGACATAATCCCCAAAGCAGCTGCAGCCCAGAACAACTATTTTGTAAAAAGTGAAGATAAAGTGAAAAGAAGCACATGGTTTCACTTAGAATATATGTAGGTTAAAAAATAAAATGAACTAAATAGCAAAGTTCCAGCATACCAAACAAAGGCAAGACATATTGATCGACATCGGTGTAGAAGGTGACCCGGTGCGCGTAGTCCTGTGCGAGCTCGGGCGTGAAGGTGACGGCGAAGGTGACGGCGATGCCGGGCGCCAGCCGCGACACCAGGTGTCCCCCGCTCACGCGCACGCTGAAGAACGACGACTCGTTGAACGCCATGTTGAGGCACGTGGGGCTCTGCAAGTAACACTCAGTTGCATGTCTGCTTCAAACTGGCTGCTCACGTTCCGCAGTCGAGAGGACGGACACGCGCGTGAGTCGGCTAAATTCAAAGATGCCGTGCACGTCCGTAAAAACTAGGCACCGTAGGAAGCCCGCTTAACGAATATAATTAAACTAGAGGACGCCAGCAGCTACGCCTGCATTTTTTTTTAATTTACCCGTTTTGGCCGATCCCGTGGGAATTTCGGAAAATCCCTTCTTAGTGCACCCCTACGGTCCCCACGGAACATACATGCCAAATTTCAGCTTCCTGCGCCCTATAGTTTCGGCTGTAGCGTGTCTGTCAGTCAGTCAGTAACGCAAGGATTTTATATATTAAGATTAATTCCGTCAAGAATTTGCGTTACCTTGCTAACATTTTTAACAGAAAACTTAGCGACGAGTTTGTCATTAGGCTTAAAGTTCTGAAACACGAGAACTCTGGGCGTGAAGGACAGGACCACTCTCTGCGGCGCCGTGCCCACTATCACTATGTTGTCCACTTCTAAATTGTTTAAATTCTGCAGGCGCTCCTGTGTGCTCATTTTCATGTGTTTCTGATATTCCGAAGGTACAATCTGTAAACACATTTTTGTTACAGTCAAAAGGTTTTTGCACCATAGCCAGGTTTTTGATAAATCAGGCAATGGCAGGCAGTGTGTACATGTGATATATTGGAGAGTTCTGAACAATTTTCTAAATACATACAATAGCATACGCGTGAAAAACGAATGCTTAATATCACACGCGACAAATTTCACGACCTAGATTAAAATATCCTCATCTCATTAAAAATAGCTCAGACAATGCATTTTTGCAAAAATGCTTCTTCGATTTCATTAAGTCCCCATTCGACAGGCGACCTTTTATTGATTTTAGAACGATTGGCATATCAGAGTAATGTAGGTATTGTTCATTCTATCAAGTTTCGATTAAGATTGAAGGTAGCTTTATTCTCTTCCATGCTCCTTCTCTACCTACATCCCTGCTTCTCAGTGCTTCCTCGCAGTACGTGGTAGATAATATTCATCTCATTGAACTCGAACGCTCAGTGGATCAGGGCCATCTTATTTGACTTATCCGTATTGGCTACTTGGAGCGGAATTACCAAGAATGCAGGACTTACATCTCTGGCTTGCCTTGGTTGGCCGGCCGGCAAGAGTTATTTGCTAAGGAATGGAATTGTAATTTTGAAGAGCGTAATTATGGTGAAACAGACACCGCACCGCTTGCTATCGAACTTAGCGACACCCATAGGTGTTGCCCTCTTGCCACCTTTAACTACTGACAGACCTTGTTTGATTGTCCTTTAGTGAAGTAGCGAATCGCCGTCTGAAGTTCCGACGGGTCCCACAGGAGAGTCGCGAGCGCGTGCCAATTTCATCCATAGGCTCAGTTACCAGTTCATTACCCACCTATCCTCATAACCCAATTCAATATAGCAACAATAGTCATAAACGTGCTGCGGCTAGTCCATAGCTGTACTTAATAGTGCAGTTATCAGGTTGCGGTGGCATGTGTCCTCCCACACTTAAAAATTAAATCTCTCTGCGGGCCTATGGACTCTCCACCTATAGATAAAACTATCCCTAAGAGCCGCATATTCAACTATAGTTAGAATATTATCCGTAAAAGAGAAACATAATATCTACAGAATAAATATTAAATGTCTATGTAACAATAGGTCTATAGTTTGCAAACACATGTGTTGTGTCGGAGATGTTGCAAACTCAATAGCACATGAGTAAGTCTCAATAGTGCAGCGTGCGGCGCCGAACATAAATAGATGCTCCATGGACATCGACGTGGCCGCTCATGCACTCGTCCTCTGCTCACATAGGTTAAACACAGTACACTACTGGCGTATTTTAGAACATTACTAAATTATTTGTGACCGGACACCTATCTAATGAATCTCACTAATGGATAAATTCACTGGATCGCTCTGAAAGCTTTGTCGTAATGCAGAAATAATGTATTTTAAGTGTTTCACTTAGCGTTAAAGTATTTCAGTATTGAGTACTAGTTTTTACCCACAGCCCCGCCCGCTTGCGGCTCGATTGTCGGGCCAATAGATAGCATATGTATTGTTGTATTCTGCTTTGATACTTGTAACTTACACCAAAGTCGAAGAGTAACAAACCTCCATCCATCCACGGTATTTTTTTATTTCTCTGGCTACCAGAGACCAGTAGCGAAACGAGGGCTCTACATTCAGTAAGTATAGTAATTTAGCTAAGACCACTTGTAAAATAATACATAACCTGTAGAGCATTACTGCAAGTAATTATCTGTTTTGCATCGATACTTATAATAAGTGGTTCTCAGATTATCTTCTTCGCTGGAGTCAATTGACACCCTATAGCTGAGCCTGATCCCTGTATCATTAGTTAGTATAGACACAATAGTAAACTTGTGATTAGTGCACCAGCACTGGCATATTCCAATGAAAAAGGACGAAGACAACAACCATTAGCAATTATGTGTACCAATGAGCCAAAACATAGATGCAGGACTGCAGGAGCTACAGCTAACACCATCCCATTACTTACCTCAGTTGAAGGAGGCAATATCTTCTTTTTAGCGAGTAAGTGATACAATTTTGCGGTGAAATAACCATTTCGCTTAAATTGTTCCAATATCTCCATACTGCGTAGGGAACAATAACATTCGTGGTGCAACGATTTATATCACAGATTTATATCTGTTTACGCGTTACAATTTCGGTATATAAAAAGGTACTCTGTGCGTTACAACAACACGTTGCGTATAAACATGACAGCAACATTGTTTACTTGGAGACAGTCACTAGACATTTAGTTGTTGACACATTTTAAAATAGGTTATAACCTCATTCGAACACTACGACTGATATAACTTAACGGAAGACTTGTTAAGAATTGTTAGATTGAAAGCATGTAATACTAGAAGAGGCGTTAAGTGTAGTTTTAGAAGAAGTTAATTTTTAATACCAATATAATGCGCAAAATAAAATGAAGATTTCACAATTTAAACCTCAATTCTTTTAATAATAACAATTTAGCAAATAAATTTGGTACGAAACCAGTGTTTGCTCAAAATACATTTAATAATAATAATCATCAATCATTTAAATTTGGTATTCCACAAATACCACAAAACAAATTTAATATACAGAACGCAGTTTCTAAGCAATCAGGTAGATTGCTTAGAAACTGCTTGTGCAATGTATTTTGCAGGAAGTTTTAAAATAAAAATAAATAAATGAAGTTTTAAAATAGATTTAATTTACACGGTCAAAACCAAGTAAATCCTAATTATAATAATAATCAGTTTGGATATAAACCAAATTTTAATAATAACAATAAGTTCAGATATAAACCTAATTATAACAACAATCAGTTCGGATATAAACCAAATTATAATAATAATCAGTTCGGATATAAACCAAATTTTAATAACCAGCAGTTCGGTTATAAACCAAATTTTAATGCAAATCAGTTTGGTAATAAACCTAATTTTAACAATCATCAATTTAATGCTAAACCTCAGCCAAATAAATCGGATGATGTGACAATGCGCACAGCTCCGCAGCCGAAAGTGCAACAAGCACGTGTAAATGAATTATACGATGAAAATGGAAATTTTCAGGTGGATACTTTAGACGAAAGTATGAGATAATAAATATTAATTGTTTTTCAAAGTTAAGATTGCCACACATAAAATACCAGAAATAAATGCTACATTTATGATAGATACGGGAAGTTCTAGATCATTTATTAGCCCTAAAAAGGTTTGCTATGAACCATTTGAAGTTATTAATACTCATGCTTCGAGTCAACATAACAGTGTTATTTATATTCCTTTATTTCCAACTTTTAATTGTTGGGATATACATAAGTTTTACGTATACGATGTAGACAGTCGTTACGATGGGTTGATAGGAAGTGATTTATTAAAATATTTAAATGCAAAAATAGATATGCAAAATAATATAATATACACACAACATAGTAAGATACCTTTAATATATAGTCCAACATGCCAAATTAATATTGCACCGCGATGTGAACAGCGTGTAAAATTGCCAACAAATATACAAAATGGAAATGCTATAATAAATTATGTTTGTTTTATGAAAGGTGTTAGGATGCCTAGTGCATTAGTTAAGTGTGAGAATGGTTATGCTACCACAATAATTCAAAACACGTTAGACACAGAATTAAGACTAACGGTTACGAAACCATTTATTGTAACAGAATATAACAATTCTCAAATCGAATTAAATTTAAATGATGTTAGTTAGTTGGACAGGTGTTTTCCGCACTTAGCCACTTAATTGGGCCATTGTGCGTTAGCAGGGACACGGTTGTCGCCTGCTACTCATACCATGCAAGCTCCTTCCAGAAGGCCATGAGTTGACCAGTGTTGCGTATGGCTTCGCTCATGGTTCTGGGGTTGTTCAGGAACCTCGTCCGTTGGTCGCTCACGCTGGTACAATGTAGGATCACATGAGCGGGTGTTTCTTCGGTCTCCATGCAGCCCCTACATAGTGGGCTGTCCGTGACGCCGATGTTGTAGAGATGCTTGTTTAGTGGACAGTGGCCGGTTATTATGCCAGTCAGATGCTTGAGTGTTTTCCTGTTGGAGTGCAACAGTTTTTGCCAGAGTCGTTTATCTAATTGGGGAAGGGCATCTTTAGATTGCCTACACTCTTTTAACTCTGCCCACTCCTTTGCATGTTGTTGTAGGGTTCTCTCGCGTAACCACGTTTTTAGTTGGTTGAAAGGTATCGGAACAGTTGGTTCGGAACAGTTGGTTTTGCCAGTTGGTTTGCTGCGTCATTGCCCGTGGAGTCACTGTGTCCTCGTATCCACTGGAGCGTGATCCAATTTCTCGCTGCAGTTTTCTGCAGCTCTTGGTGGCACTCCATAATTAGGCCGCTGTTAAAGCAGTTGCCCTCAAGAGCTTGTAGTACTGAGGCACTGTCTGTGATGATGCGTATTGACAGGTTACTCACGTTTCTGGCCGCGATTGCCGTCGCCGCCTTTATAATCCCAACGCATTCAGCTTGGAAGATGGTGTTGAGTTTACCAAGCGATGTTGAGAGATTGATGTTCAAGTCATGGGAGAATACTCCGGCACCTGTCCCATACTTTGTTTTTGAGCCGTCTGTGTATACTCTAACTTCGTGTATACCAGAGCTATCCTTGTGCTCTTCTTGCAGTTGTATGCGGTATTTTTTGTCAAAGACAAAGGTTTTAGGTATGAGGTCGCACGTTGCATCTAGCATCGGGATCTCGTTAGTTAACGTACTTTTCAGGCGTGCATGGGTTATTCGGTCGTCTCTTCTCCAAAGCCCGAACTTATCGAGCCGGATCGCAGTGGCACCTGCTTCCTGCTGGATGATGAGGTGCAGTGGTCGCAAGTCAAGAAGCACCTCCAATGCCGCCGTTGGAGTTGTTTTCGTGCAACCTGTTGTGGCCAGACAGGCGAGGCGTTGTATGCTGTGCAGCTTGCTCTTGACTGTGCTTAGTTGAGTGCGTGGCCACCACACTACTGCACCGTATGTGAGCATGGGGCGTATTATGGCAGTGTAGATCCAGAGGGTGATGAATGGTTTGAGACCCCATTTCTTGCCTATTATTCTCCTGCACTGCCAGAAGATTGTACATGCTTTTGTGGTTTTAGTGGTGATGTGTTTATTCCAGTTGAGCTTGTGGTCGAGTGTTACGCCCAGGTACTTGACTTCACTCGATAGGTTAAGCTCCGTGCTAAAAAGTTTTAGTTTTCTGGTCATACGGGTGTTCCTTTTGTTAGTGAAAAATACTAGCTCCGTTTTATTTGGGTTGACCGTCAGTTCATGGTGGTTGCACCATTGTTCCATGATCCTGATGGCTGCTTGCATCCGATAATGGATCATGTCTTCCGAGTTTCCTTTGATTAGGATGGTTATATCATCTGCGTAGCCGACCGTGTAGAAGCATTTGTCATTCAGGCTTCTCAACAGATCGTCTACCACTATGTTCCAAAGCAGGGGTGATAGGACACCTCCCTGTGGGCAGCCTTTTGCTACTATCCCCCTTGTGGTGGTGTTAACCGTGAATTGAATAGCCCTTTGTTTCAGGAGTTGATCAATCCAGCCACTGACGGTTTGTTCAACTCCGAACTTGTCAAGGGCTCGGCTAATGCTGGTGAATTTAGTTTTGTCGAAGGCGCCTTCCATGCCAATGAATGAATGAATGAATGAATGATATTTATTTGCATAAACATGTTGTATACATACATTGGTGTGCATGCAAGATCTTACAGTGTATTGGTTCATACATGTTTGCCATAACTTGTGGCGTGCAAATTTTATGAGGAATGTTATAATTAATTATTAATAATTCAATTATCAAAATTTGCCGTGTGGTTGACGGCATAGAATACAAGTGTCACCACCCCCTATCTTCCCGTGGGTGTCGTAAGAGGCGACTAAGGGATAACACGATGCAAATACCATCTTTGCGTAGAGACGGAAAACTCGACATCAAACCCTCTACGACTGCCTCGTTGGTCACACGGCATAGATGTGCGCGTGGAATCGGGAGGTCCCGGGTTCGATTCCTGGGTCGGGCAGTGTTATTGGGTTTTTCTGTCACGAAATTCTCAGTAGCAGCACGGAGTCTGGAAATGTGCCCGGTACGGCAATAGGCTCGCCCCTTATTACGTGGGACTAAAGTATATCTGGCGAAAAGTGGGTGTAGAAATACTCCTCTGCCTACCCCTTCGGGGATAAAAGGCGTGACGATATGTATGTATGTATGTATGTAATTCAATTAAATTTAAATTTTTGAATAAACAAATAAGAGTCAATCAAAGAATATAAACATAAAATAAAAATTAAGAAAAAACTAAATGTCATGTACAAAAGTAATGAAATAAATGTCAAATCAATTAATAATATTTTTAAGTTACGCACAATAATAAAGTCAACAATTATATCTAATGTCAATCTTATAAACATATATTAATTCATTGGATTATTACAATTTATTAATACATATTATAACAATAATAATTGGAGCTGGTGTAAATAATATTTTATTTATATTGAGTCGTTCAAAAACTCTGTGACACTATAATATGCTTTAGGAATTAATAGCGATTTCACTTGACTTTTAAAAGCTTCTGTGGTAAGTGTTTTCCAACTCTTAGGGAGTTTATTGTATATAACTGGAGCCATACAAAAAATGCTTTTGCGCATAAGTGTTGTCCGAGCCGTGTGCAGACACAACTTGCTATTATCTCGCCTATTTCTAGGTGCTACGTCTGATAGACGAGGAAATAAATTTGGGTTGGATTTAACAAATGAAGCTATTTCCAATATATAAATACATGGCATTGTGAGTATATTGAATTGCTTAAAATACGGTTTACAACTATCAGTAACTTTGAGATAAAACATAGATCTAAGGCACCTTTTTTGGGCTTTGAATATTGTGTCCTTTTCGGTTGAGTTGCCCCAAAAAATAATACCGAATCTGATTAGAGATTCCACAAGTCCATGATATGCAGCCAACAATGCTTCTCTGTTAATTACTCGTGAGAGCATGTAAAGAGCATACGCACTACTGCTAATTTTTTTATTAAGTTTATGTATGTGCGCCTTCCAATTGAGATTCCTATCCAGAGTTAAACCTAAAAACCTAGTCGTGTCAACTGCGTCAATATTATTATCATTATATTCAATGTCAAAACTACTACATGTCATTGCTCTATGGCTAAAGTGCATTATTACCGTCTTTTTAACATTTATTTTAAGATTATTGCTATCCAACCATGATATAGTTTAAGTTGATCTACCACCTCTGTAGGCGTGTTGTTGCGAGTGTAGTGGTCTGCGTAGCAGTTCGCCTTCCCGCAGGTAATTGTCAGCGAGCCTCTCCAGCGTTTTCAGCAGGAAGGAGGTTAAACTGATAGGTCTGAACGATTTTGCTTGAGTGCAATCCGTTTTGCCCGGTTTTGGGAGAAATATGACTTTTACTTCCCTCCACCTTCGTGGTATGTAATTGTGCGCTATAGATGCTCTATATATGCTGAGTAGCTGTGGCACAATCGTTGTGCAGCCCCACTGTAGAAGTGCTGGTGTTATTTCGTCCAGGCCTGCAGATTTGTACGGCTGGAAGCTATTAATTGCCCATTTCAGCCGGTCCACGGTAACCATGTTGTTGGCTATCGTCCAGTCTGTTTGGGTCGGTGGTCTGTGTTCTGATTCTTCCCAGTCACAGTCGTCGGTCACAGTGCAACCTGGGAAGTGTGTTTCGATTAGCACTTGGCTTATTTCCATGTCTGTGATTGCGTAGGTGCCATCAGGCTTTCTGATGGAGCCTAGGGTCTTGTTGCTGTCCTGGGATAGGATCTTTTATACCCTGGCTGCCTCGCATGTGGAGTTAATGTTGGTGCAGAAATTTCGCCAGGACTCTCCCCTGCGTAAAATTTAAATGATAATATAAATAATTTAGAAATAGATCAAATATTAACCGAAAATTTAAATAAATTAAGATTAGATCATATGAACGACGAAGAACGTGATAAGATTAAAACATTATGTACAGAGTATAAGGATATATTCTACTCAGAAAAAATACCTCTTACTTTTACAAATAAAGTTAAACATCATATAAGAACACAGAATGAAGATCCAATTTTTATAAGGGCTTATAGGCAGCCACAAGTTATAAATGAAAAAATAAATAAGCAAGTAAAGAAAATGTTAAAAGATAATATTGTATCAGAATCTCATTCTCCTTGGAGTGCTCCTGTGCACTTCCCAAAGAAAATGGATGCATCTAATGAAAAGAAATATAGGTTAGTTATAGATTATAGGAAATTGAATGATATAACAATAGATGATAAATATCCTTTACCTAATATAAATGATTTATTTGATAAGCTAGGAAGAAGCTGCTATTTCTCTACTTTAGACTTAGCTAGTGGATATCATCAAATAGAATTAGCTGAAGAAGATAAACAGAAAACTGCATTTAGTACGCAATCAGGTCATTATGAATTTTCAAGGATGCCGTTTGGACTTAAACTGCACCCGCAACTTTTCAGCGTTTTTTTTTATAGTAATAGGCGGCAAACGAGCAGACGGATTGCCTGATGGTAAGCAATTACCGCCGCCCATGAACACAAGCAACACCGCAGGAGTCACAAGTGCGTTGCCGCCCCTTGGGGTTGGGA
This sequence comes from Euclidia mi, assembly GCA_944739405.2. Classification (NCBI taxonomy): domain Eukaryota; kingdom Metazoa; phylum Arthropoda; class Insecta; order Lepidoptera; family Erebidae; genus Euclidia; species Euclidia mi. The sequence continues at coordinate 309,469 of OX123196.2, forward strand.
AAAGGGAAAGGATAAGGAGTGGGACGATGGAGAAGGAATAGGGGACAGGGCCTCCGGCCCTCTCACTCACCGAACGAAACGCAACAGTTTAGGTACTGTAACTTTACGTCGATTTTCTGTAAGAGGGTAGTACTTCCCCGGTCGAGCCGGCCCATTCATGCTGAAATCAGCAAGGCTCTACTACCTTAAGCCTACCTTGGACAATGTCTTAAGAGGGTTACAAGGACTACATTGCCTGGTATACCTAGATGACATTATAGTATTCTCATCAAGCTTAAATGAGCATATAGATAAGTTAAGAACTATATTTAATAGATTACGAGAAACGAATCTAAAAGTCCAACTAGATAAATCAGAATTTATTCGTAAAGAAGTACTTTATTTAGGCCATACAATTACTCCAGAAGGATTGAAGCTAAATAATGATAAGATAAATGCTATACTTAATTACTCGTAATATAAAAGAAATAAAAAGTTTCCTAGGATTGATAGGATATTATAGAAAGTTTATCAAAGATTTTGCTAAAATAACACAGCCAATGACGGCTAGATTAAAGAAGAAATGCACAATGCCATTTACTGACCAAAGATATATAGAATCATTCCAAAAATGTAAAGAATTATGAACTAATTCACCTATTCTTCAATATCCAGATTACACTAAACCATTTATTTTAACAACGGATGCATCTGAGTTTGCTTTAGGCGCTGTCCTATCTCAAGGAATAATAGGCAATGATAAACCAATAGCATATGCTAGCAGAACATTAAATGATGCAGAGTCACGTTATAGTGTTACGGAGAAACAAATATTAAATTAAATATTGGTGATAAAGTTTACGCTAAAGATATAAACAAAAGAAGTAGTAAAGATAAACCCAGATTTGTTGAAGCGGAAGTAATAAGCCGAAACAAATAGAAATGTAGTTCCGATAAAAGTTAAAAATCGAGAAACCAAAGCACCATTAAAAAATATTAAACGTCCTCCGCAGATACATCCTAATCGCACTGGCGGTCAGCACGATGACGCGACTCCAGGCCCTTCAACTTCAGGCGTTACCTGATAATCCAGGTATACTACCGGTGAAAAAAGGATTAGCAGTAATAAGCAATGATAAATGGATAATAGTTAAGATATTAGATTTTAAAACTATCGTGGAAGATATAGAGAGTAACATTGTAAGATTTAATGAATTAAATAAATTAGTTAATCATTATGATAAAGATTTTACTTCAAATTTTATAAACGTTGTTATACAAATAGATTATATGAAGAATTTAACGATTAATAAATTACATCAAATTAAACCATCTATTAGAATAAAACGTGGTTTACTAAATCCATTAGGATCTTTAATTAAGTTAATAACTGTAAATCTTGATAATGATGATGCTATTAAATATGTTAAAATTATTAATGAAATAAAATTAAACCAAAACACTGGAAACAAAAGACTCACTTTGATCACTGCAATGGTACAAACATTAACAAATTCAATACAATGACTTAAAACTCCTGTCATTTGCATTAAAGAAAAGTTTTCAAATAAGTGAAAGTGAAAAGCCAATAATAACAGTGAAAAGTGTCAGCATATGGACATTAGTACTTTACGTATTAATATTAGTTATTCTGTGTACCTTAGCTTATAAGTATTATACTGTGCTTATCAAATGTTGTAAGCGTAGTTCACTAAGGGTGAACTCCGATCTTAAGGAGGGAGGAGTTATGGTTAACGCATCCCACACCAAAGTACAGAGACAACCATTATTTTAATACCCCTTTGTTTTGTTAATAAACTTAATCGATGTAGATCAGTTACTAATGAGTTTATAGAAATGAATCATGGCGTGAGCCCACCTACGGTGGCCCGCACACCTCTTTGTCTTTGATTTAGTATAAGAACTGTTGTACTGAATAAAGTTAGTTAGTCTTGAGTAATCTTTCGTCAGTCTTGTGTCATGCGCAGTCTTGTGACAATCTTGTAAGCGACTTAACATAAATATTGTAAAATTATATTAAAAATTAATATAGTTGTTTGTTAAAAAGTCTTTTTTTAAAGAAATAACAGCTCACGCAAAGTTTGACTAGATAGAGTCATTTAATAGCACCTAGAGTGTTTAGCATTAAAACAATCTTAAAACTTCTATGAAAGTGTATAATCATATACCACGAGCAATACGAGAACTTTATATAATATACTAGCGGTTGCGCGCGGGCGGCGGTTGCACACGCGCTGTTTTTGCTACTTACATCTGAGGCTATCTATTGTACAGTTGCGAAAACCACCAACTCATGCGACATCTAGCAGATTTCGACGGAAATAGATCCCAAATTGCGCTATTAAAATTCTCGTATACGATTACTTTTCAACAACTCCTGTCGCATGGGGTCGCAGTCCACAAGGCAAATCTCCTAGCCAGGTCAAAGGGTTGTCCCTCCAGTAAGGTGAACACCACATGTTCGTTCCTTAACATAAATATATAAAATAAAACACATTAAATAAAATTCGGGAACTTTAAGATAACTTCATCTCATAGGCAAAATAATATGTAAACTGTGTACAACAGCGAGTCAATAAAACTCACTAGAGTCATCTATGTTGCCGATGCATACAATTGAGCCATCCTCGTTCGCTTTGTTGTACGTCCGCAGTGCACCCAGTCTTACTAGAGCTACATAGTCTTACTAGAGTTATATGCACTCCCTGCGCAGCCTGTGCGAGTTCAGCGTTATGAAGCATGCAAGTGCACTTGATCCGTGACGTTACAGCGTCCATGAGAGTATACCAACTGTGTAGTCATCACCTTCGTCGAAGCAGCTTAAAGGAGGCAACAAAGTGAAAATGTATTTTTTTCTATTTCCTTTAAGCACACTTTCTTTCCTCCTACCGTTCTCCCAGTTTGAACCCGGGGTTCGCTTTCTAGTCTACACGGGTTTGACTGAATATTCGCTTTTCCACGGAGCGAATGCCTGTCCGACCTCTGCAACTCAAAGGGATAGCCTATAGATAGTCTAAACCATGGAATATATCCATGGTTTAGACTAGTGTCAGTTTATTCATAGGTTTTGACTCCCTGTAACGACTGTCAAAGATCTTCATGACAGTCGGGACCGACGGCTTAACGTGCTCTCCGAGGCACGGGGCAAGCGATAATTTACAATTCAATACGCACATAACTCAGAAAAGCCAGTGGTGCGCGCCGTGGATTCGAACCCAATACCCTCTGTATGGCAGTCCATTGGTATCTCCACTAGGCTATCGCTTTCCTTTTACTACATATAGGTATGTATAATACTGACGGGTGACTTCCAAAGTAGCTTCCGTTCTTGGCAAATGACTCGAGGACAGCAACAATTATATATACAATTTTGAGTCATATTTAGGTTATATAGGTATCTACATGTGTCTCTCGTGGTCGGAAATATAAACATCGATATTATCAATTGTATCAGCTAGCGGAAGCGTGCCTGACTCTTGTGTTATTAGTAAACAGTGGCAAGTGCAGCCCAACGACCAGATGAGAGCCCTTGGAGCCACCGCCGCCGCCCGCCACCCACGCAATGCCTCGCGAACTATTAATACAGCGGGCCTCTCTTCATCAACACTGTGTGATCATTAACCAACTAGTGCAACATGACGCGAGACATTTTATTGATATGATTATGAGTGGTGAGTGGCTTCCGTTTAGAAAAATGGTTAAGCCCCAGACATAGCTGACTTATACAGTTTTATAATATTTAGGCGTAAGTATGTAACATTTGACTGCCAAGATAATAGTTATACGGCATACCTCATACAATAATACAAAATAGCAGAAGATACGCGCAGCTTGCCTGCACATTTTATTTTAATTTAACCATTACTGCCCGATCCCGTAGGACTTTTGGGAAATCCCTTCTTAGGGTCGCTAAATAACATACATACATGCCAAGTTTCAGCTTCTTTCACCGAATAGTTTTGATTGTGCGTTATCTGTCAGTAGGTACCTAACGCAAGAATTTTATATAATAATAATATATGCAGATTTGAGAATCAAACATAAAAATATCGTACATTTGTAATTGATAGAACTATCAAGCTGGAAAGCGTTTCTTATTTTATAATAAAAATATGACTTCGAAATTATAAGATAACATATTCGCAAGGTATTTGACTCCGGCGAGAGGGGCATCGGGTTGAGTGCGGAAATAGCAGCGCGTCGTAATTTTAGTAGAATCGGGGCAACGCGGCCGCGGACAGAAATAGCGGCGGCGGCACCGGCGTCTTCCCGCTGACAATTTCGTCCGCATAGGGCGCGCGATTAGCAGCGTCCGCGCACTCGCGCCCAGAGCCCGCGCGCGCCACGCACCGGCGCCGCCGACACCGCGCTGTTGCATAATATTGTGAAGTGACGATGACTTGTGCCCCGCGTTGTGACTAGTGCTGTTCCTTACTGCACACAGGACTATTGGAATACTCACTCAACGATTCAGGTAGGTTCCGACAACATACGTGCGAACCTTAACTGGGAAATTATTTTCGCCTTTATAAATTTTGCACGAACATAGTGCACGAAAATATACTCACTAATTATTATTTACATAGACAACACAGTTTCGATATTTTTGGATTAGAGTGGCGGAATATAGGTCGACGCGGCTTCAACGACGCGGCAACGCCCGCACTATCCCGGTCACAGCTGCCGCTTGCAAATGTTAATAATAACGATATTATAACTTGTAAGCTCGACACCTGCCGCCCTGCAGGTGCACAAAGAACGTCTATAAAATATTTAACAAAGGTGTAATGTTTATACGACATGAATCACTCGCCATGAAAATAAACACTTAGCGATAGATCAAGTCTCGCATGTACACGAGACGTGAGATATGTTCATCACGTTATTCCTGTGCGCCGCTATCGTCTGCTATTATAAAACAATACGCACCATATTGTATGCAACGCTCAGAGCGACATATACAACTTTGTAAAAACAAAGCATTAATAAATATAATTGTAATGTGAAGGCAGCGACATCGCATAGTAGGTCGCGTGTAGGTAGGGCTCCAGGGCGCCACTCGGTGCGCTAGACGTATCACGTTGTGTGTTGTGTGCAGAGATGCTGAAGGGGCGCAGCCGCGACCCTCGGTTCGCGAGCGCGCCGGGCCCGCCAGCGCACCTGGCGGCGGTGCTGCGGCCCCCGGGGCTGTCCACTGGCGGCACTCGTCCCAGCACGCCGGCGCTGCAGCGCGCGCCGCCACCGCGCCCCGAGCCTGACTACGAGGTGGTGGAGTTCCCCGGCGACCAGTACGTCAACGCCAAGCTGCAGCCGCCGCCGCCGCCGCCGCCGAGACCCCCCACCGGTACACACACACACTACTTACATAGCTTGCACTGACCAACCTAACGCACACCTGATGGTAAACAACGATCAGCTGATCAACTGCGACTAAGTACCAAACGCACAAACATTCACTTTGATGGTTGAATGTTTACACAATGTCAAACGCCAGTGCTTTTAATACACAATTTTAAGTTGTAGCACCAAAGGCTTTTTGAGTTGTACAAGGGACAGTTAAAATTGCACAAAGCCATTTATATTATACAAGACGACGATCTACGCTCACTCATTATATTTTTGTTAAAAATAAATGTTTTTCACTCCCACGATAATATCAGGAAATCTCTTCTTAGTGCATCCGGTGCCCGAGAAACATACATGCCAGATTTCAGCTTGCGCTTAAAAGTTTTGGATTTCAGCAAGTTATTCAGAGAGCTATGACTTTGGTTCTTCTGCGAATCTCCTCATTTCTAATCAGATCTAATGAGATCCCACAGGAAAACTCCAAGCATAGCTCTCTCCTTGCGTCTTGAGACGATGCGGGACACAGTGAGTCCGTAACGCCAGAATTTTATATAATTATGTAGATTATTTATTGATGATTTATTGTTGCTTGGAAGAGTGTTTTTTGCCCAGCAGTGTGGCAGTATAGGTTAAAAAATATTTTAGTTCTCAATTGCTCACCACAGCGTAACGGCCTTACACCAACCAATAACCATAGATGGAATAAATTAACGCAATTCTGTTACCAATATTATGATTAGCTCCTATGTTTCATTGAGGCATTTAACTTTTTAGGTATCAATAAGTATAAATACCATCCTATTTTTGTACAACGCTCCTATACCTCGTGCATGTTGGTCCTTCGAGCCGGATGGCATAATTATGAATTTGAAGGATATTCAATAAGTATTCTAATGGTAGGAAAGAGGAACCCACCACGCACCCTCAGATTGACCACCCCACTATTGCAATAGAAAAAGTATCCCGCAGTATCCCGCTGTATGCGCTAACTATTCTTCGACACGTGTTTCGCCTCTGCAAGACTGAGCATTGCTCAGTTTTGCCCATCGCTCCTGAGGATGCCTCGTGCAGAGGCGAAACACGTGTCGAAGAATAGTCGGCGCATACAGCGGGATACTGTAAGTTAGGTATCTTCCTGGAACCCATACCATTCCTATATCCCTTACCATTTTAGAGGAGTTCGGTATTGTCAACCTTATTCTAATGCAATAGTTGGGGTGGTCAATCCAAGGATGCGTGGTGGGTTCCTCTTTCCTTCCATTAGGTTACAATGGAGTTCCGCCAAGTAACGCCTGATTCAATCAACTATATCAATAAGTATTATTGAATATCATTACTGACCAGCTGCATTTCGAGTCATGCTATCCAAGAAATTATCGTAACCAATCGATTGTCTTAAGATTTCCCGTTCCCTCCAGTCACAGCCTCTTTTCCTATCAACATAACTAACTACATATAACAATCACATAGTTACACAATCGCGAACTAGACGAACATTACAAGTTCATCGCTCGCTATTCATCGTCGTTATTCATCGACTTCTACGTGTCTATATTGTAGAATTGTTGCTGTGGTCTTCCGATTTAACCAAAATATTTAACATTTACTGACTTAAACCCAGATTCACAGAAAGTTCTTAGAAGCTTCTTAAAATACAACTGCTTGCAAATGAACGACACAATGCACATAGTGAGTGGTATTTCAAAAGTTCATAGAAACAAATATTATTTTCACTTTACAATTTCAACAATGCGTACTCGTACTTTATGATTCGGATGTATGTCGTGTTCTGTGCTCATTAAATACCTATTTCAGTAACGAAAACAGAACAACATTAGTGTTTCCTGAATGAAAATCGTAAAGCAGAGAGCATAAGGTGAAAAGTTCGGCAATATTGACTGTACTTCGTACAGCTGTTATTAACTTCGACTCTACATTTGTTTCAACGCATTTTATAGACAGTGATTTCAGAAAAATACAGTAGATGACTTAAAACTTTTAAGGCTTGGGCTTAGTGTAGGCTTCATATACCTTTACATAACACATTCATAACTTCACGCCTTTATCCCCAAAGGGGTAGGCAGGGGTCAAAGTCAAAATCATTTATTCATCTAGGCCACAAAGTGACGCCTATGAACGTCAAAATTTATGCTTGCGATCTATTCGTCAAAATTTGTTGCTATACAACGAGGCAATGCCGCCAGTCTTTTGGGCACGCTTCCGATTGACTGCGATGCGGATGACTTTCATGACGCCTACTAAATTTAATTTAAATTTATTTTTAGTCTTGTATATATTAAATAGGCTTATTTTAATTTTAAGACATGATAAAAGTTAATTACTTAATGATTATACATTTACATTTACTGCCACGTTCGCAATGCAATAGATAGAACCACGAGAAAGAACGGGCAATTAAAGTAATGGCTACTCTTTTCAATCAAATATAATGGTTGTACATTTTATTTTTGTAAGGAGCTGCAACTGGTTCACATTGTAAGACATCTATTAGAAAAAAATGTGTAACTATTGATATCATACTCAAGCACTCAAGCAGTAAATTATGTTCATTTGGTAACACACTTCCCCGGCATGTTTCGTTCCTAACCGACCCTTCCGAGAGCATTATTAAGCGAGCGATAAATATCATTCTTAATGCACACATAAGTTCGAAAGTAGTTCATAAGTTTGACTACCAGAAACCAGAGACCGGTCGTAACGACAGTAGGTATGGCTTGTCTTTTTATCACAGTTACGGTCCTAATTACCGCTTCCGTAATATGTGTTTTAAATACAGCAATCATGATTATTGGTTTATACCATGGAGTTTATACCTACTACTCAAAAACAATTAAATTTTGGTAATGGAGACGTAGAAGTTATGGCATCTCCTCTCACTAGGGTGTACGTTTTTACGCAACGAAAAAAATAAAACACTTGTATTGATGGAACTCAAAGAAAAGATAGAGCAGTGGTGGATCCAGGGTTTTGTTTTGAACTGCTTGAATCCAGTGCCAAGGCAATAAATAAAATCCTGATTTGCTTTTGAATAATATTGTGTCTTTTGTACTCCTCCAGTGCACAACCCAAAAAGCCGCCATTGGAAGGTGTTGTTCAAGAGGCGAAACAACTTAGGTTGTTGTGATAAACAAAGCATGAACATTGCAGCGTTTGTTTGTGTGCTCAACTCACTGAGCACGAATCAAAAGTTTCGTAACGAGATACAATGCGAACGATGATTAGTGAGCCGAGTGCTTCTGCGCTGATGTTGTCGGCTAGCGGCTAGGCTAGCAATCGACACGACAGCTGTCAGGTTTTATGAAACTATGACCTATGCTATGACCAAATGAGTAAGAGCCGCACAGTTAATTTACAGTCATCCGTATTCAATAACATTTTCCATTGCAATTACAAGGATGCACCTAATTAGCAACAACTATTATCTGTATTTTTATACTCTGATGATTAATAGGTACACATAAATAGTTTGGTAGAGAAGCCTCGATGGTTTTAGCAGAAAAGGGTCGGGAAGTAATACCCTTGTGGAGGACCCAAGTCCAATTAACATTATTATCTAAAGTATCATCACACATTAAAAGTAAAAGGTCAGTTTCACAGAAGCTCAGTCAAAGCAACCAAAACAAAAGGTAACAGCATTATAGCAGACTCTTATAAACATCGCCATAAGCTCAATGTAACAGTACCCGCGTAAGGACTATTTCGAGCTTATTTAAAAATACATGTAGTGTGTACCTACTTGTTCGCGCATAATTAGCGAGCGACTGACACGTGTTTATATGTTTAGACTAATACGTCGCATTTAATACCTACTCATCACTTGCACTCAATCAGAACGCAGCTGTCTTCCTTCTTACAAAAAGCACTAGAAATAAATGTAATGTCGCGGGGAACTTCAAAAACATGCGACCAACGGACACAAAGCACAAGCAGACTCGAAACTACAATTCATGGATCTCATAAAGCTTGACTTCTAATAAAGTGTATTTTCCTGTGGGGATCGAACCCACAACACTCAGCGCCATCTGAAGCGGTGCACTGCTAGAAGAGCAAAAGCTAAAAACAATGAAACAAAGTGAACTATTACTTTTTTTGTCTGATCATGAGAAGATTGCTGCGTAAACGATTTGATAACAAAACTATTCAATGCAATTGCTGGACTTGCTATTCAACTCAAACTCAAACTCAAATATGTTTATTTCCATAAAAATGTTAAAATTTTTTGGTCACGTCAGAAAGTCATACAAATAAAGAAAAAAAAGTAACTTTAAAGGCATATTAACATAGTTGAGCATTGAAAAAAAAATGTCTGTTCAGAAAGTAGAGCCTCGTGAGAAGAATCAGGCAAGAAACTCCGGGCCACTCTTTTCTACGTCTTGATTCTATACAATTTAAAAACTTAGTAACTACATTGAATTTTTCATAGGTATATGAGCTGGTGTGTCTATAATGTTGTTGTCAATTAATAAAGTTTTTTTAATAATAATATAAAAGTACTAACTAGCATAATATAGACACAATAAGTCACACTCACATGAAACTTAACACTAATCAAACATAAGTAGCCTGTGGGACCGAGCAAATTAATCCCAAGGATTTTTATCTTTCAAATTCAAATTCAAATTCAAAATTTTATTTGTGTGAAATTGGGTACAGTATAGGTCTTAAAATTAATACAGCGGATCTCCAATATCTGCCTGGCGGCTTACACAATTTCATTACAATACATGCAGGCATTTCTTTTAACAATGAATTAGTTAAGGTATCAATAACTGAATAAAACGAGATGCAAATATTAAAATGTCAAACAATTAGTAACATATTCAAATTTTAGAATTAATAATGAGAATAATTAAATGACAAGATTAATAATACAATGAATAAAATATCAAGATTAATTATACAAATAATAAAATGTCAAGAATAATAATACAAATAATAAAGTGTCAAGATTAATAATACAAATCATAAAATGTCAAGATTAATATTACAAATAAAATGTCAAGCGTAATAAACAAAATCATAACATGTCAAAAATAAATGGATATTCAATATGTGCAAAAGAGAATTAAAATTTAATGTATTTTATAATTTGTCATTTAAGAAACTGTCTATTGTGTAATAACTTTTGTCTATTAGAATTTTTTTTAGGTTATAGTTAAATTGAGAATTATTTAAATCCTTGATGTAATCTGGTATTTTATTATATATTTTTGGCCCCATGCAAAAGACGCTTTTGTGCATCAAGGATGTTTTTGATTCTCTTAAGCATAATTTATGTTTATAGATGTGTCTGGTCGATCTCGATTGGTACTCAGATACTTTTTTGAATAAATTTATGTTTTGTCTGACAAATATAGCTACCTCGTAAATGTATATGGATGGAACTGTTAATATTTTTAAGTCGGTGAAATGTTGTTTGCTACTATCTGTTATTTGAAGTCGACATATGGCTCTGATGCATCGTTTCTGTGCCTTAAAAATTATCTCCTTATCGGTAGAGTTGCCCCAGAATATCACTCCGTAACGTAATAAGGCACCGACGTAACCATGGTAAGCAGTTACCACTGCTTCACGGTTAACTTTTTTGCGAAGTGAATATAATGCGAACGCGAATTTACTTAGCTTTTTACTCAGTGTTTCTATATGCTCTTTCCAAGTTAATTTGCTGTCAATGATTAGGCCTAAAAATTTTGTGTAGGTAACTTCTTCAATTATTTTGTTATGAAATTCTATAGGAGTTTTTAAAGGGGCTAGGCGTTGATAAAAGTACATTATCTTTGTTTTGTTAAGATTTATTAACAGATTGTTCTGTTCTAACCATTTGACTGACTGATTTAAAGCAGTTTTGACATTTATATCGAGCTTTTTGTTTGGTTCGTGTTCAATAATTACCGTGCTGTCGTCAGCAAACAAAACCATAGGAAAGGCTACATTTTTTGGAAAGTCGTTTATGTATATCAAAAAGAGTAAAGGTCCTAAGACACTTCCCTGTGGCACGCCGTATGTAATAGTACGTTCATTCAAGGCATATTTTAATTCTCTTTTAGTCGTGGTACATATATTTCTTATTTCTACATATTGTTTTCTATTAGTTAGGTATGATTCTAAGACAGCCAAAACATTACCACGAATGCCGTAGGCATTCAGTTTCAACAGTAGTAATTTATGATCCACATGATCAAAGGCCCTTGTCATATCCATAAATATGGTACATGTCAAAGATCTTTTATCAATATTTGTCATAATTCTATCCAGAAATTCGTAAATTGCCATATTAATAGTTCTGTTTTTTCTAAAGCCCTTTTGTTCATTTACCAAAATATTATATTTTTCTAGATAAGAATATATAGAATCATACAGTATCCTCTCAAATATTTTCGAAAAAACTGGTATAAGAGCAATCGGTCGGTAGTTTTTCATATCTTTTTTATTTTCCTTTTTGTACAATGGCTTTACTATACTAACTTTTAATTTCTCTGGGTACACTCCTGCACAAATACTTAGATTAATAATATAACTAATTGGCCTTGATATAATATCTGATACATATTTGATAGGTTTGGTTGATATACCATCGTAACCAATACTAGATTTATTTTTTAAGTTATTAATTACATGTCTTATTTGATCAGGTATCGTTGGTGGCATAAAAATTGAATGGTTGCATATATTTTGCATCGAGTATTTAGACTTTTGAGTGGCAGGTCTTGTAAGATTTTCTGCTTGGCTAATAAAATAATTATTGAAAGCATTAGCTATATTTTTAGGACTGCTAATTATAGTACCATTATGTTCTATCTCTAAAATATTTTCAAGATGTCTGTTACGTATGTTTTCATTAATTATCGCCCATGTTGTTTTACATTTATTTTTAGATGATGAAATTCTATGATTATTTTTTGCATATTGAGTGAAGTTGATAATTTTTCTAAGTCTAGTTGAATATTGTCTTAGTCTAGTATGACTACTTCTACTTGGCTTTAATCTATGCTTCCATAATAATGGTCGTTTCCTTTTACTACAACATTTTATGCCAGGTGTTATCCATGATGGTCTTTTTATGTTAGTTATGGATTTGTTTAACCAGGGAAAGCATAAATTATAATATAGTGTAAAGGTTTCCAGAAAACTGTTATATGCTATATTTGTATCATCTGTCATGAATACCTCATTAAATGAAATTGAGGACAGACATTCTTTAAATTTATTAAGGTTTTCTTTACTAAAATCACGATATTTTATACGCCAGCAATGTAATATACAGGCTATTTTAACAGGAAATCTAAAAATTTGAGCTGTATGATCAGACATATTCAAATCCAAAACAGAGTTATGACATTTCCCTAAAATATTATGAGCAAAATTATCAATACAAGTGTTGCTTGACAATCTGGTGGGCTGATTAATTTCCAACTTAAGGTTATAGTTCAATAAAAAGTTATGGAATTCAAGAGAGGCTGTGTCTTTTTTTTAAATGTTAATATTAAAATCGCCACATATGATTACTTGTTTCCGTGGTTTATAACATATAGATTGTAAAACCATATTAAATTGCTTATAAAATATTTCCAAATTATGCCTAGGAACTCTATACACACATACAATAATAACATTATGGTTCAGTAATTCGATTGCACAGAATTCAACAATGCCTTGGATAGAGCACTTTTTAACATCTAAAATTTCTTTATATTGAATTCCTAATTTTGTGAGTATACATGACCCTCCTCTTCTCACGTTTCTCGAATAACATGCTGCTAATTTGAAATTGGGTAATGCTAAAATTTCTTCTTGACCATTTACAATAAAGTGCTCGGTTAAGCAAATTATATCTACGTTTACATTGTTATTAGAAAGTTCGTGAAGGTGTAGGGTCAATAAGTCAGATTTATTAATTAGTCCCGCAATATTCTGATGTAATATAGTCATTTGGCTTAAGAAAAAAAATTGTCTATGTTTTGGTCTTCTTTACTGTGGTCATCTTGGATAATATATTGTTTATTTTCGATCTCTATTTCAGTCATAAGTTTCTCTAAGTTATTAAACACGTTCCTCATACCTGTGTTATTTAGGTGGCCCGTTCGGCCTGAGAACATAGAAGAATCATAAGCGAGGTTGAGGTTAGAGTCCAAAATGTAGGCATATTCATGTGTCAAATTATCTAAGTATAGTAGATTGTTAAACATTTCTACTCTGTAGTTGTGTAAGGCTTTCAGTTCACTGTTTATAAATGTTGGTAAACATATGATGACATTAGTGTGTTCTAGTCCATTTAGTGTATTTCTTATCAGAAATATGAGTTCATGGTAATTGCCTGTTCTTAAAAAGTCTCTTTCGCCTAATAGTAATACACAATAGTCATTCTTGTTAAAATATTTTAATTTATTTCTCATGCCATTCATCAACTCCTTAATACCGCCGTTATTATACAGGTAGTGACAGAAATCATAAGTGTTACCAAAGGTTGCCTCAGTTATTCTGCATATATTATTGCGTGAGTTGTTACTTATTATACACAGTTTATTCTTTGTGGGCTTACGTTTCACAGTATTGGTAAATGGATCTATAAGCGGTGTGTTTGAGACGCTTTTATTATTCGTTTCCTCTAATGTTTTTTTAAATTGCTGGCGATAATATTTTGTTTACGAGTTATTTTCGGCGTAATATTTTTTTTCTTCGGTGTTGGTTTTATCTCGCTAGTAGTAAGCTCTTTGTAGATGTTCTTTTTCTTTGTGAGATCTTCTATAGTTTTCTTCAAATTATTATTTTCGAAGTTGAGTGTTTCGACCTCACGATGAGCCGATTGCAACTCTGAAGTTAATTCCTTTATTTGCCTTTTTAACTCAGATATTTCATCGCAGTCTTCGTCTTCTGTTAAAGGCAAGCTACAATTCATACTAGTAGTGCCCTCTAGATCTACCTTTGAGTCATCTTCGCTATTTGTAACAGAGTGAGTCCGATTGCGTCGGAATGTAATATTTTCTATGAAATTCATCGTAGAATATTGCTATGTTAACTCAAGTATTAACTTTGAATTTTAGCTTAATAATATTTGTATTAGGCAGTTATATCTCAAAAAGAACACTTGGCTCCTCGGATTCGATCTTGAGATATTATTCTCAAAGTACTCAACTGACGCGATGTGCCACGGTATCAGTGACCAAAGAGTTGAAATTGTTGTTCCTATGTGGCAGTAAGCTAATGATATGAATATTGTCGTTCACCACGGGAAGATAGATGGCTCAGTATTAAGTTGTTTGAAGTTTTAGTTCACTAATAACGTGGATCGTTCAACGCTTCGTCGATAGATGGTGTTTGACAGAGTCACATAGTTTCAAATAAAAAAAACGGAACAGTGCTAGATCTTCAATATAATCTAGCACTGAATAATACCCTTTTTGACAAAGTTTCCTTTTTGTAATATTTTTGAATTTATTATAACTTAAATTTTGAATATTGCTTGGCACTTTATTGTAAAAGCACACACATTGGCCTTGAAAAGATTTTTTTATTTTCTCTAGCCGGGTAGCCGGCACTACTAGCTTACTCTTATTTCTAGTATTCAAATTGTGGATATCACTTTTCTTTGAGTATGAGGCCTTGTTTTGGAATAAATATATTAGGTTGGAATAAATGTACTGGCTCGCAAATGTTAAAATGTTTATTTCCTTGAATTTATTCCTTAACGAAGCCCCATAATCCAAATTATAAATTGCTCGAATAGCTCTTTTCTGCAGAATAAATATGGTCTGAATGTCGGCAGCATTTCCCCACAGGAGAATACCGTATGACATTATACTATGAAAATAGCTATGATATACAAGCCTGGCAGTGTCAATGTCAGTTAACTGGCGAATTTTTCTGACTGCGTATGCTGCAGAGCTGAGTATATTCGACAATTTACTAATATGTGGTCCCTATTGCAGCTTAGAATCAAGTGTAATGCCTAAAAATTTGGTGTTATCCACAAGATCCAACACATCATCCTTAACCTTTACTGAGGTGCTCACTTGTTTGACGTTAGGCATCAAAAATCGAATACATTTAGTTTTTAGTCTATTTAAAAGCAGGTTGTTAACCTCAAACCAGCGAACCACCTTTGAGATAGCAATGTTTACATCGTCCATATCAATTTGCTGTCGTTTTAATTTAAATAAAAGTGAGGTATCATCAGCAAACAGTACTATCCCGTGCTTGTCATTGACGAGGTGTGGTAAGTCATTAATATTAACTAAAAATAAAAAAGGACCGAGGATTGAACCCTGTGGGACGCCTATTTTGACTACAGACCCATGCGAACGCGTCCCGTTGACATCAACTCTCTGAATCCTATTACTCAAATATGCAGTAAGAAGATGCAGAGCAGAACTACTTAAACCATAGTGATGTAATTTCCTGATCAATGTATCATGTTCTACACAATCAAAGGCCTTGGACAAATCACAGAAGACACCTAAAGCATCATGTGAATCCTCCCAGGCATCAAAGATATGTTTTACAAGCTCAACACCGGCATCGGTCGTGGAGCGCCCCTTTGTAAAACCAAATTGTTTAGAGTGTAGAAGCTCGTTGTTATTAAAATAACTTTGCAGTTGGTCTAGTATCAATTTCTCGAAAATTTTGCTAAATGTGGGCAGCACAGAAATTGGCCTATAGTTGGTGGGGTCTGATGTGCTACCTGCTTTGTACAAAGGTATTACCTTGCTATCTTTCATAAGATCAGGAAATACAGCACAGTCAATACACTTATTAAATATTAAAGCTAATCTGTTAGCAGCTAAAGCAATAATGGACTTGGTAATAGTAACGGAATTTCCCCACAAGTCTGCAGTCTTCTTTAAATTTATAGTATTAAAAGCTTTTATAAAATCATTTGAATTTATATACTGAAATGAGAAATTACTATAGGTTGTACTCATGTTTTCTTTTAAAGATGAGTACAACCAACGATCGTTTCATCTAGTGTTTTTTGTTTTTTTTTTTATTGCTGGTAGTGGCAGACGAGCGAACGGTCCATCTGATGGAAAGGTAACCGCTGCTCATGGACTTCGCTAATGTCAGGGTATACACAGCAAAGCCGCTGCCTACCGTGAAAGTAATGCTCGTTTGAAGAAGTACAAGTCATAGCGCTCGGGAAACACCGCAGCAGGTAGTTTATTCCAGAGCCTACATGTACGTGGTAGAAAAGATCGCTGGGAGCGCACCGTACTAGATGAGAACGCTTCCAGGTAGTACGGGTGAACTCTACTGCGTCGGCGAGTGGTACGTTGGTAGAAGGGTGACCCTGGTACCAAATTAAACAATTCTTCGGAGCACTCCCCGTGAAAGAGTCGGTAAAATACGCAAAGAGAACCAAAGTCTCTCCTCTGCTCCAGCGACTCTAGTCTAGCCGTGAGATTGGGATCATCGACGATTCGAACAGCTCGTCTCCTTAGGGAGTCAAGTGGATCAAGCTGATATACTGGCGCTCGGCCCAGAAATGTGAGCAGTACTCCACATGTGGCCGGACTTGCGCTTTATAAAGCATAAGCCGCTAGCATGGTGTGAAGTACCGCTTAGCCCGGTTCAGCACTCCCAGCTTCTTGCTTGCCAATTTGGCTTTATCTTCAAATGACTCCCAAATTGGACTTTGTTCGATATTTCGACGCCGAGAATCCCAATATTCTCGGCAATATGCAGGGGTACTCCTTGAAACCGAGGCGCTATTACGAAAGGGTCTTTTTTCGCAGTGAACGCGCATACTTGTGTCTTAGTGGGGTTAAATTCAACAAGGTTCTTTTCACCCCATTTGGAGGCTCGCGTAGAGAGTCCTCGACTTCAGACACAATTTGCAATCGTCTTTCCTGTACCTGGCTCCGAGGGACATTCTAATGGCTGGTGTATCGCGCATCACCCGTATTGTCATCTGCATAGCAATGCATGTTCTCAATTCACAACAAGTCATTGATATACAAGATGAACAGCGTTGGGGAGAGCACCAAGCCTTGTGGGACGCCAGCGTTGATGGACTTCATTTCGGAGCAACTGACTTCTGCGACGACTTTAATGCTCCGATCAGCCAGAAAGCTGGCAATCCTTTTGCAGAGTCCCTCGGGGATTCCATAAGATGGTAACTTCGATAGAAGTGCCCTGTGCCAGATCCGGTCAAACGCCTTGGCAATGTCAAGGCTAACGGCTAGAGCTTCGCCCCCACTCTCCAAGGTTTCTGCCCAGAGGTATGTAAGGTACACTAGATGATCGCCAGCCGAACGACCATGACGGAAACTGTGCGGTCGCTGATCAGCTGGCGATCTTCTAGGTACATACATACATACATAGACTCACGCCTGTTTCCCCGAAGGGGTAGGCAGAGGCATATTAAACGCCCACTTTTCGCCAGTGTTTTGATCCCACGTAATAGGTGACGAGCCTATTGCTGCTTATCGGGATATTTTGTTTGCCAGAGCCTCGTCCGTTGATCGGCAGGTGCACCACTTGCAGGTGAGGTTGGCTTGGGACCCTAAGTTCTTGGTGGGAACCTTGGTGGGTACTGGAGGAGTTTGTTGTTGATGACTCGCACCATTACCTTGGAGAGTAAGGACGTTACGGCTATTGGCCTGTAGTTTGACGGGTCCGATCTGTTACCGTTTTTAGGAATAGTAGCTGTGTATTTCCATTATTTGTCAAAACACCTAGAAAGTGCGATATGGTTACATAGTAATCAGCATAATTATGTTGAAGAGGTGTGTGTGCAGGTCACCCGGCGGAGGCGGGTGCGTCGTGCGGTCTGTGCGGCGGCGGCGGCGCGCGCGTGCGCTGCGGCGAGTGCGGGCGGCGCGCGCTGTGCGCGTCCTGCGACGACATGTACCACCGCCACCCCAAGCGGCGCCACCACACGCGCCACGCGCTGCCCCCCCACCAGCTGCGCGACGAGCGCCCGCCGCTGCCGCCCAAGGCCGCGCCGCCCGTGCCGCCGCCCCGACGACACAAGGTACAAGCACCCACCCACCGCATCCCGACTCACTACCTCACTACCGAGCTCGACCGACCTTCTACTGACCGACACCTATTTAATCACATTCTTATCTTTCAGATTGGCGGTGACAGGATGAGCGCGAGTCCTAAACCGCCAGCGCTAGACCAGCGACGGGCCACTCTAAACCACAATATGACCATGCTAATGTCGTCGGCCGGCGCACACGGCGCTCCGCCGAGCCACCACGTGACACACCCGCCACAGCACGGGCACCCCCAGGTGCCTCCGCACCTGCAGGCCAAAATGAGCCCGACACCGACCCCGAACCACCTCGGTAGTATGCCATTTCTTCCGACAAATATGCATCTCGGTGCGCCCGTCGGCCAGCCTCAAGGACAGGCCAATACTCTGTCACACGTTGGCACGGGTTGGAACAGACCGCGGGGATCGCTGCAGGAATTTGGACTGCATCCAAACATGGTAACGCAACTAATATTATTATCGTATTTACTGATTCATTATACCTATTTGAGTGGAAATAAAGTTGTTATATTCCATTTAAGGTAGTCCAGCCAGAAACATGGGATAACTCACAGAGTATGCAGCAGGGGGCGCAAAACTGGGGCCGGCCGCTTCGGCGGGGTGCGTCAGTACTGGAGCTGAGCGGCGGCGGCATTGTGGGGGGGCCCGCGGGGTGTGCGGGGTGTGCGGGGTGCGGGGCGGCGGGCGCGGCGCCGGCGTGGCGCTACGGCAGCTGCGCCAGCCTCGAGCACGCGGCGTGGGGCGCCGCCTTGGGCGCCGCCTGCTGCGCGCCGCCGCACGCCCCCGCCCCCCACCTGCACCCGCACGCGCACCTGCACTCGCCGCAGACACCGCAGCCCTACAGGAGAGGTAACTACATAATAAATCACGTAATGAACAACTGCCACACTTGTTAAATCTATACCACAAACATTATATGCCGATCGTTCCAGCCGAGAGTCGCGCGGTGTCCCGCGCCGCGTCGCGCGCCGGCTCGCGCGCGGCGTCGCCCGCCATGAGCGTCCGCTCGCGCACGTCGCGCCGACACAAGCCGCGCACGCCGTCGCCGCCGCTGCCCTCCAGCGACGCCGACTCGGAGAGCGAGAGCGAGAGCGAGCACCACAGGCCGCAGGACAAGGACGAGGAGTCGCTGAGCCCCGCGCCCCCCCCGCCCCCGCCCAGCTCCGCGTGGCAGTGCGAGCACTGCACCTTCGTCAACGAGCCCGGCGTGCGCGTGTGCGTCATCTGTTGTCGCACGCCGACCACTGTCCCCAAGCCCATATCTAACAAACAAGATATAAGCGAAAATATTGAAAGACTGAAAATTACTCCGAAGCAATCTCCTGTGCGAACACATTACAGGGAGGAGCCCCGTGTTGAACGAGGTGAGAATACATCTTCAACTTGTGCATGTTTATGTCAACCCATCATATAATGCCAAGTAACAATATTTATCACTTACTGCTTATCTTATGTTTTAAATAGCTACGTAAAACTTTCAGTTGTAGAAAAGTCAAGCACCAAGCAGAAAAAAGAACGAACTTCAACGGGCTGCGGCCCATCGCCACCGCGAGACAGTTCCGCTCTAAAGAAACCAATAAACAGACTGGTAACACCGACGAGAGAACCGAGCGTCAACAACCGGCAATACCACGAGGAGGCGCACATGAAACACGACATGGGCGTGGGGCCCTCGCCGCCCCGAGACCTGCACAACGGCACACGCGCCCAGCGAGACATGAGCACCGACGTATCGCCACCGCGAGAGGGTCACAAAACGATGAGAGTGTCCCCTTACAGGGACAACCGGGAGTCGCCCAAGGTTGAACCTCCCAAACGCCACAACATATCAGTGGGACCATCGCCGCCTCGTGAAAGCTCCGTCAGCAAATCGCTGAACAATGCTCCTGTAAATATCCAAAAAAAGTCCACTGGGACGTCGCCGCCGCGCGACGTCACTGACCGACGCTCCACCGTGACGTCTAGCAGAACCAACGTATCCAACACCGGCACGTCCCCTCCTCCACAAAGCATCTCTACACAGGTACGCAGCCATTGCAATCAAGCATGCATGGAACATATTGAAGCTCTGACACGCATTACTGAATGTTGTCACGTGTGCGGTGTGTGTGCAGACGTACGAGGTGCCGACGACGTGGGAGCGCGCGCCGTCCGTGTCGCGCTCGCGGCCGCGCCGCCGCTTCCGGGACGACGCCCGACGAGAGCGATCTCACAGCAGGCACTCCTTGTCCAGTGACACCCGTGTAAGTCGTACTTAGAAAGTGATACTGTGTTTTGGGACTGTTCTATGAATAGTTTTTTTTTTTAAAGTAACAGGTTTTGAAGTTCATGACGCTGTTAACATTCAAACATAAACATACAAAATATTTGGACAATGACAGGAGAGCGAGCGCAGCGTGCGCACGGCGGGCGCGAGCAGCCGGTGGGAGTGGCGCGAGCGCGACAGCAGCCCCGGCGACTGGGCCGAGGGCGGGGGCGCCGCCCGCCTCGCGCGCCGCGCCTCGCACCTCGACCTGCGCCGCGCCCCGCGCCCCGCACGACGCACCAGCTACTACGGCTCCGAGGTAACGCTGCCTACCACATATTACCACGCTGCATAACATACCTCATGATCAGTAAATGCAGATCTACCTTGCATTTTGAAACTATGGTGGACACTCGCGATTAGTCTATTTCTTCGCAGGCACCTTCTCCCGAGCGTCAATCGACAACTCGAGCGATCTCTTTGGAAGCGTTGGCCGGCGCTGGTTCTCGACGAGAAGCAGAAAGAGGAATGGAATTGGCTCAATTAATGAGCGAAGCCGAGAGAATTGGCTTCAGCGCAGCCGAGGTGCAGGCCGCGCTCACACAGAGCCCGACGGCGCCACTGGGCTGGCTGCGTGAACGCTGGCCGAGCCTGTGCGCGGGCGTGCGAGCTGCCGCCGCGCGCCTGGCGCCCGCCGCCAACATCAGCGAGCTGGAGGCGAGGGCGGCGCTCGCGAGACACAGAGGTGCCATGTGGCCCGCTGTCACTGAGTGCGTCGAAAGACACCGCCGCCAAGTAAGCTTCACTCATTTATCGTTCTTTAGAATATCCCCTTACAACTCAAAGTGACCATTTGCTATTTTTCAGAACGAAGTTGTGAGTGTCGGAGAGGAAGGCAGGCTACGCGGTCACGTTTGGGGCTCCCCCGTGGGCGCGGACGACGACGCGGCACCTCCTCGGTCCCCATCCCGCCACTCGCACCGCATGCGCGGTAATCTTAAACGAACCACAAACCAATAACATTTCGTTGCATTACAAGATCACATCATCATCGTACCACGTCATAACCTTCACTTTAAATTTCAGCAGAAGATAGTTCAGATGAGTTTGAAGCACCGACACCACCTAGATTTCAAGACGACGACTGGATGTACTTACCGCTAGATATCAACATCAATGATTATGAAATGGAAGCAAATCGATATGGAATGAAAAATACTGGCGACAAGACTAAGGAAAATAAAGACGACGTAGTAACAAAAATTAAATTACTTCTGGAGGAAGCTGGAGTGCCATCAATTGATGAAAATTTGCTACTAAAAGGATTACTATCAGGCAATTCTAAATTTGAAGTAAGAACAGATAGTAATACTAATCTAAAGCCTCAGTCAGTTGACTTTAATCAGTCTGAAAATGATTTTATCGACGCTTACAATGCTTTAACGCGAACGAGTCCATTACCTAATATAAATGATCATACCAATCAGACCATTGTTACGAATAATGAGATACCATTACATCCATTAAATGAAGCCTTGGAGAACAAACAAACATCAAATGCAATGAAATCTAATAACAATGTCAAAACACAAGATTTAAATACCAAAAATATATTACTATTAGATGATAACTTGAATGATAAACAAGTAATAGATAATTCATTAGCTATTTCAAATAACAAGAACATTCAACAATCATTGTCGCGTGGGGGACAGATGAATCAGTCAAAAGTTCAAATAGATAAAAATATTTCAAATAATCAAATTGAAATTACATTGCGTGAGCAGTTTGAAGATGACACAAACAAAAACGTCACTGAGAATACCACTCAACAAAATACAATCTCACATGAGGAACAAATAGAACGCGCTTCAGTTAACTTTAACAATAAGAATACTCAGGATATAAGCTCCAATGGGGATCAGATAAAAGATTCAGAAACTGATTCAAACACTGCAATTAAACAGCATGTAATACAAAATGTAAATCAGACTAATGCACCACCAGTTAATCCAAATTACATGCCTCCTGCAAAAGTTAAGTTACAAAAAGTAAAAAAATCGGTAAATTCAGGAGCAGACTCAGTATTGGCAGACAATATGCCAGTGCGTGAAACTCAGAGACAACTTGATGAAAAATCTAATAACCTTTCAGATATGGTTGATAACACTCAGAGACTAATACAACAAATGAAAGAAGAAATAAACTCGGATATAAATTCTATAGATGGTAGGACAGTGTCACAAAGTGAAATAGAAAGTAGCTCTGAAGAAACAAATGATGAACAAGAGTCAAGCTATAGCGAGACGGAAGCAGGAACAGATAATTTAACTTCTGATGAAAAGGAAATAAGTAGTTCCGAAGAAGAAGGTTCCGAGGAAGAAGGTTCTGAGGAAGAAGTTTCCGAAGAAGAACAGTTTGAAAAACAAGGAGAATTGCAATATAGAGCAAGCTCGGAAGATAATGAAAATTTCGAAGAAGCATTAGATCATGTCGAACTTCAACTCGAAGATTTCAAAAATGCCAACATAGAAATGCTTAATTCTATAGCACGTACATTGCAAGAAGAGCATGAATTCACAGTTGAATCAAATAAACCAGAAGTAGAAAATACACAAAAGATTCCACGAAAACAAGACTTAAATAATAATCTATTCGTTGCTGTTAATAGTTTTGAAGAAATATATGAAGAACTCAATGCCAAAAATAATGAAGTTAGAATAGAGATACCTAAGAAGCCCGAAATGGTGCCTGAGCCAAAAATCATAAACTTATCTGCAAAAGAAACGATAATATTTTCAACAATAAAGACTGAAACTCCATATAAATTAGTAATATTAGAAAACAAAATCCCTACATTTAAAGCTAAATTTGAAACTATCGAAGATAACCGAACCCATGATGCAGAAATTAATATTCAAACCACACCTATTGCAATATCAGAAAACATTACAAGTGATCAAAGTTATGACCAAAATGACAATAAGCTCGATTTTAACGGCTTACCAGATAATATAGCAGATAATGAAACCCCAGAAAATACTAATACAACTACTAACTTAAACTTAGCGTCTAGTATAGATCAAATAGAAGAAAATAGTATAATTGGCGCAACTGAGTCTGCATTGACCAATTTGGAAGCAGACACTGCTGAAAATCGTCACATTATAGAACAAGCGGTTATAACCCAGGATAACCCTAATGATGATACTATAGTACAAATTCAAACGAATTCTAAAGCAAATGAATTTCTAGCGAAAGATCAATCACCTACTCCAAATAACCAAGAAAGTAGCTCACTTGGCAAAGTGAATGGAGACAAAATCAATGAAAATATTAGTAGCAAAACCTCTGTGCCAAATAAGTCGAGCATACCTAAGCTAATTAAAGTTATGCCAAACAATAAAACAAAAAATGATAAAAATTCTCCAAAATTATTAGTTTCAAAAGTCCCAGTACGTCGCACTTCCATTAAACAATATCCTGCTCCTGCTCCTCCAAAAAGCCATTTTGGTAATGTCCAAAGTGGGCACGTCAAACAACTGCAAACTAGGCTGTTCAATAACAAAGAGGCACCGCCCACTCCAGCCCCAGCTACGACCGAAACAATCGAAGTTAAACCATCGACTTCAACGCTAAATAAAAAGAAACAGGCTCCACTGCCACCAACAAAACCACAAGAAAAGCAAGTGTCACCTCCAAAAATATCAACTCCACCCAAAGATAAAAAGCAATACTTCCGGGAAACATGTCGCACTGAAGACGAATGGACAGAAAGTGAATCTGATGATTCGCAAATCCAAGTGAGACCGAGTGAAGAGACGGTGCGTTCGCCGCCGTCGCCGCCTCCTCCTCTCACTCTGCGGCGAGTCTCTGGACATCTTATAGATTTGGCTAAAATTCGACTGCCAGAAGGTTCGCCTGAGGTACGCATAGTTATATTTTTCATAAAAGTATCTTTCTGGATGATTTTCTTTACAGACTTAGTGATACTTTTGTAGAGACAAGCTCGAATGCTGCTGGCCGAGGGGGCGACAGAGACGTGGGAGCAGGCGCAGTTGGCGGTGGAGCTGGTAGCGCGCGGCGCCGAGCCGCCCGCCGCGCTCGTGGCCGCGCTCGAGTGCGCCGACCTCACCTCGGCCCTCGCCTACCTGTACCAAGACTGCGAGCTTTGTGCCTCACGCCTGCCTGAACACGAAGTGAGTACCACACTTCACCACATTCATTACATGACCTAAGAAATAAGTGCAATGGTAATGGCATGCTTGGAATAGCCGCTTAGAAGAGCTTTGCTGATTTCAGCGTGAATACCGGCTCTTACTAAGAAGTATATGCCTCTAACAGAATATCAACGTAAAGTAACAGTACCTATCTATGTATACTATTGCATTTAGTTTAGTGAGTGAAAGTGCCAGAGGACCCAACCACATTTCTGTCTCTAATTCTGTTGCTCGACTTTTCCGTTTTCCCATCCAGGTCAGCACTCCTCTGGGGTTGTGCCATTTCTGTTGTTACATGTAGGCAACGCCATATGTGTTTTGTTTTTGAACTGTAAACTTCGGGTGCCTGTTAGAGCAATGTAAAAAGCTCTATATTACGTAAAGCTAGTGTTATTACTTGAGACGTACGTATATAGCGTTGGTAACACGTGTTTGCAGATGGTGTCGATGCTGCGCTGCACGCACCGCTGCTGCCGCGAGTGCGCGCACCTCTACTTCACGGTGCAGATCACGGAGCGCAGCATCGCCGACTGCGTGTGCCCCTACTGCAAGCTGCCCGAACTTGAGAGCCTGCCGGAAGATGCCTGGCTCGAATACTTTGCGCATTTGGATATACTTCTAAAAACACTTCTTGAAGCCGACGTACATGAGTTATTTCAGAGAAAGGTAAGTGCTAACTGCTACAGAAATAATAAAATATGAAGCACTTTTTGGTTTACGCATAGTTCAATAATTTATTTATAAAGGATTTACACGAATATCATTTTCTAGGTCGTTGAACATTTCATTATCTCTTAGCAAATCCAAGATCATATGATCAGGTTGTTTAGGTTACAAATGAGGTAATCTTTAGCAATATCAAAGACATTTAATGACTCAGGTCTATAGATTCGCCTCTCAGTATAAAAGCGAGGTGACCCGAGAGGGTCGGCATTGTTAAACTCGCACTCGTGTTCTACTAGCACATCTTTGTCACACTCTGTCTCTACGATAGATCTTGCTGTATCTATTGTTATACTACATATAAAGATAAAATAAATTATCGCCTTTCAGTAGTGTACACGGTAATAGATTGTCACTTAAAATACAATAGAATTATGTTTATCATACCACTTAAATCAATGACCTGAGCTCAGATAATAAAATTGGCCGATTGCCCGCAATCCAATCAATCTCATTGTAATGTTTACAGAATCTAATTTTATCGAAGCACTTAGAACACTGACCAAAAAAAAAGTATGAGTGCGATAAAATTCTGTATAAATTCTGTAAAAAGCTTTCATGAGATTAATGTTGTTGACAGTTACGAGACCGAACGTTGGCTCGAGATCCCAACTTCAGGTGGTGCGTGGAATGCTCGTCTGGTTTCTTCGTTCATCCAAAACAAAAAAAGATACGCTGCCCAGAATGTCGGTCTGTAAGCTGCGCTTCTTGCAGGAAAACGGTGAGTCACGCATGTAAAGCTGTCGGTGTCATGCGTGTTAACTTAATGTGCCTTAGATATATAAATGTGAATGTGTGTGTGGCGCAGTGGAGCAGCAACCACGAGGGGCTGTCGTGCGAGCAGTACACGGCGTGGCTGGAGGACAACGACCCCGAGCGATCCGTCACCGCGATACAACAGCATCTGCGTGACAACGGCCTCGAGTGTCCACGATGTCACTTCAAGTATTCACTGTCGAGGTAAATATAATTTATTTATTTATTTAATCACACATACCACTATCATCACAGGTCTTAACCTAATATAATAGTGCTGTTCTAGTACATACCTATAATTATGCATATTTCTTCCATATTCTTACTCCGGCTAGGTGGAAGGACGATATGCGATATGCAAAATGGCTGGCAGCGGCTGCAGTGTGCAGCCGCTGCCAGCCATTTTGCCGCGGTGTGCAGTGCACACGCAAGGCCGAAAGCCGAGTGCCATTGAAGATGCCTATAGCCAGCAGTGGACTATCATATGGCCGGCTGATGTTGGTGAGGATTATGATATGCCTTCTTATTAAATCTTCAAATCAAAATTTAGAATATCTATCGATGTTGCCGTGCAATAAACTTATTACCTAAACTATTGAAGGATTTTTCGTCAAAATATTATTTACTAATTCAGTCCATCAAAAACATGTCATAATAAACATTTGCATTTTTTTTTAATTAGATAGGTTTTGCCAAAACATCGAGGTCATTAATTATACCTACTGCAAAATCATTCTATCTCTACAATTGAGATAAACAGGCGAGGCAAGATGGTAGGTACAGTAGTAGAGTAGACATGAACAGTCAAATTGATAAAATCCATATCTTTCTGCCTGAACCGCATCAAATATAGAAAGAAAGAAAGAATGAAGAAATATATACATTTATTTGTCAGACTGTAACTATTTACGTCCATTACCTGTACACAATTAAGTACAATGAAATATTCGTCGTATTCCAGAGGAGGTTGCATGCACTTCACATGCACTCAGTGTAAGTACGAGTTCTGCTACGGGTGCGGCAAGCCGTTCACGATGGGGGCGCGCTGCGGCCTGAGCGACTACTGCGCCAAGCTGGGCCTGCACGCGCACCACCCGCGCAACTGCCTGTTCTACCTGCGCGACAAGGAGCCGCACGAGCTGCAGACTCTGCTGCAGGTCAGCACCACCACATTATATCACTTAACATGATGCTTGCGTAGTGCTCATAGCGTGTCTTGACTTGCAACTTTGGTAAAGTAAAAGTCATTGGCACAGGTCAACACTGGGATCGGTGACCGTTAGCTGCGGCATACGCATCTCATGCTGCCGTGTTTCGGAGTAGGTACACGTGAAGCCGTTAGTTCCGGTTTTTGTCTCTGACAAGAAAGGTTTACGCCATGTCAGAGACATTAGGGTTGTCTATAAACTTCGATACCAGAGAGCCATACCCTCGGACAAAAAGAAATTAAATCCTTGTATAGACAGTCTAACTATTAGATTTGCGACTAATCAGAGGAGCAGCAGCATCCGTTTTCAACAACAGCAGGAACTACGGTGCGGCGACTATCGCTGCTTCCCGCTAAGCATCCCCAGTTGAAGAAGCGGGGCTTTATGAAACATTTGAGCAGCACAATCATACTAGTGACCGGTATAGTTCTGCAGTTTGCATGTCTGTCCAGATGAACAACGTGGAGTACGAGACGGAGGCGGCGGCGGGCGGGTCGGGCCGCTGCCCCGTGCAGCTGCAGCGCGAGACTCCCGCCGGGCTCGTGGACGGCACCTGCGGCAGCGAGGCCCCCGCCAACTACGCCGGCCTCTGCAAGTGAGTACACACCCACACACCGAGCGGTCCACCTGCAACCCACTACACCCACTGTTGAGGGTTCGAGCCCCACGACAATATTACGTGTGATCTTCAAATGGTTGTTTCAAGTCTGGTTCATGCCCGCTTATTGATTATTTAAGTTCCTGGCGACGTAGGAATCATTCCTAAGGAAGAGCTCTTATAAAATAAAGTTACAGATATTTAGTACAGCTAAAGAAATCAGAATCTAATTACTATACTACTACTATAGCTATATAATATTACTATTTGTTAAAATATTTATGTGGATATTGTGGAATAAATAACTGATTGAAGAATTTAATACGAAGATAAAAAATGCTTGTAACGATGGCTAGACAGAGACAGGTCACTGAGAGACATTCTTATAGCCCCGTCGAAGTAATTAATTACCTACTATAGGACCTAGCACCTGCAGTGACCTGATTCGGCTGAATAGCAGTTTTGCCAGGAGGCAACTGCTAACAGACCTCCACGACCTGAAGAGGCAGGCCTTACTAAAACGTATTCATGTAACTAAATCTACTAGCATGCCATGGGTCGGTCGGGCCTATAGATATGTGATTGGCGATACACGCGGTGGCCGTCGCCAGGACGTGGCGTGTGATGAGTCTCGCGCTGAGACAGACTGCGCGGCGGAGAGTGACGCGTGTGCTTGCAGGAACCATTACCTGGAGTACCTGAGTCGGTCGATCCGGCGGCGGCGCGTGGACCCGCTGCCGATCCTGGGCGTGGACGACCTGGAGACCCTGGTGCGGCGCGCGGCGCTGCGACCACCGCCGCGGCCCTACGGCTCGCTGGACGGGCTCTACAAGCGCGCGCTGGCGGAGGTGCGTTGTCGTTGACGGTGGGCGTGTACTTGCAGGGGGCACTACGTGGAGTACCTGGCGGGGCTGGCGCGCGCGCTGGACCCGCTGCCCATCATGGACGTGGCCGAGCTCACGGCCGAGCTGCGGCGCCGCGCGCTGCCGCTGCCCGAGCGCGGCCCGTGGGACACCGACCCCATCTACGCCGGCATGTGCGCCGAGGTATCGCCGCATCACACACACACACACTCCTGCTCACACCCCTCTTCACACCCACTTGTGTACTCAGCACTAAGTATAAGATTTCGATACTTATTAATCCTAAACGGCTGCCAACGTCTCTCATTTGACTAAAATAATAATATCTAATTACTAAAGCGACTGCCGTCTGACCTCCGTAACCCAGACAACATGGGAATATCGTACGGGTAGACTAGTCCCGGGGTATTGGAGGATGCTATGCTGGCTCCCCGTAACGGCCATCAAATATGTTCATAAGTCATAACAGCTGGGACTGTCCGCTAACGTGCTCTCCGAAGCATAGGACAGACGTTCACTTCCATTAGTCTAGAAATATCCAACATGAAAATATGTTATTTAAATGCGTCATTTTCCATATTCGTGATACTCTATTCAGTTCACGGTGAACCCATTTTCCGACTTTCTGAACTTTTCCCGCCCACGGTTTCCTAAAGAATGGACAGACCTTTTCTTGTCACATTCAAATGACCCACGAGTTTTTTATTCACTTTGAATATTATTCGTCCAATATCCAACGCTTACCTATAGTTCGTTGTCAGCGAATTTTGCCGGTATTTTGCCACGCTATTCGTCTTTCAAGTCAAAATCAGCACTAGATTTTTTTGACTACTGGAATCATTACGTTTTGCCAAGAGCATATTCACCGTAAGATTCAGCTAGCATTCAATGCCATTCTGCACCAGTTTTCGTCAAATGATTACAAAAACAATAATTTCGGCAATGCCCAGTATGTAGGCACCGTGGAAGATTAAGGTGGTTCTTCCTCCGACTAGAGGAAAGATCCTCTGACCAGATTACGTGATCGTGTCTGGTGGATTGTGATACGAAATTTCAATTGCGCGATGCAGATATGCATCATGATGCATGCCTGTGTTCTTCGCCATTGTACGGTAAACTGTCTCAATGGTGTGTGGCTACCACTACATCATCAAATAAGACATGTTTAACTTTAGGTGGATATTTTACTTGGGCCACCTGGGTATTGTACCTACATCTTCGTCACCGTTTGAGGTAAAAGGTAGCGCAGAATAATCAGTCGTACAGGAGATTTCCGGTTTCATACTTGTACACTTGATAATTTTGAAAAGTCTGTGAAAAATACCCTGAGATGTGGGGACTACCCCTTGGTAGACATCCCCCTGCACCATTTTCGGCTGTCGCTGCTGATGGTGAATGTCTCTAGGTGGAAACCGTGTTGCGGGTTCTCTTCGCTTGGGGCTCGTTGGACGGAGACTTTGACTCTCCTCTAGAGGCAATCGGGTCTACTCACTAAAACCACCGCAGTATTCCTCTAGTGAGCCATAGCACAGCGAATGTCGGTGTCGCAGGCACTACACTTAGAATAAGTGATCCGCCTGAGTTTGTCCGCCTCCTCTACACTCTATTATTTCTCTTGTATTTTTTTGTATGGCAGTCACTAAACTATAAATTGGCCCATGTAGTAACGGATTAAAAATACAAAATTCCAGTAAAATTTCATTGCACGACGCGTGGGTGTCGTAAGAGGTGCCAAAGGACAATAGACGAACAAAATATAATATACCTACTTGTAAAGTAACAGACAAGTTGACATCAAAGCCTGTATCGCCCCGTCTAGCCAGCATGTTAAAGCAAACAGCTCATATTACATAGAACCGCAGTCCTTAAGGATTTCGTGTACGGATTCAAAGTGGGGTCTGCCCCCAGTTTAGTTCGTAGTTGTTGGCGTAGTTGGCGCATCGGCGCTGTTGGCGGCGCTGGCGTCGTTCTCCGTCTCTCGTGCTCTCGTAGTTGAGATACACTGGGGGATCTTCCGTCTCTCTTGCTCTTTCACTAGGGGAACGACTGCCACGCGAAAGTTTATCTTCAGAGCGCCCATAGGAAATGTGATTCTATATAAAAATCTAAGTTTTTTGGTTAATGTAACTAAATCCTCCTATTGGCTGACAGTGCTACTGTAAAGCAAATAAGTAGAGGCTTAAGTGGATGAAAGACTGTAATTACCCAGTTGATACAGTGCGTGGTGATGGTCTAGCGACCACAGCGACTTACTATAGTATTTTCGCTGTATGATGATATGCATGACAGTTCTCGTTTTACATATCACGCATACTACTTTCAACTTATTAAAATTAATTATAATTTATTATTTTATATTAAATTTTATATTAAAAAATAATAATTAATATGCATTAAAAATTACAAAGTAAATTCATACTAGTATGTCTCTTTTTATTTTTAAAATAATTATAAACTGTAAATAAATTATTTAAATATAATAAAATATAATCCTCAAAATGTCAGATGCATGAAACGAACCCTCTGTCAGTAGAGATTGACACCATTGAATCGACATGAAATCGATGAATAGTAGCGGCCATCTTGTGATCGAATATGTCAGTACGAGCGACTTGTATACGGTAGTTTGGCGTATTATTTTTTATTTTTTTGTTGTGTTTTATTTGGTACGTACAATGCCAAAAACAACAAAAAAGATAGTTTTAAACTCTCAAAGCCGTGAGTTAGTGCTTCGTTTGAGGACCTTCTTTGAACGAGAGCGTGCAAACGGGGGCCCGGTAATACCGATCGACAGTGTTGTGTACAGAGTTGCGGCAGCTCTAGACATCGGCAAGGCTTCAGTTTCTAGGAAAATTTGGAGAAACTAGTTTTGAAGACAAGACGCTGTCGACTCCGAAGAAACGTGAGCGTAAAGCTTCAATACGAAATCCCTACATTTATAAAATTAATCAGTCGTAGAAATAACACAATCGAAAATATTTGCAGACTGGGATAAATATGGCCACCTCGACCGAATTTGAGATCAGCAATTAATTATCTCAGTCAGAGAATATTCCGATTCAGATATGAGGTTTTCTTTCGAGTGACAGTAACGAATAATAAAAAAATATATTTTAAAATTGCTGCGTTTTATTTGTGAATGTATTTACCAGAACACTTTTAATATGAATTTATTTCGAAGATGTAAAATCGGTACCTAACTACGTACGATTGCATGTCGTTTGCCAATTAATTCGATATTTTTAAATAATCGCTTAAATTTCCTTAGGTTACATCACTATAATTGTCAGTCATGAACTGTCATGCATATCATTACCTAGCGAAAATACTATAGATTACGTACCTACAGTACTCGCCAATCTTTATGGCCGCTCTGAATGTAGCCATCGGTACGAACTTGCGCATGGTACAGTCGGGTGGACATGTCATAACCAAGAAAATATATTTGTAATTATTGAAAATTAAAATCTTCAGTTACGTTGTTAGATTAGCTATATTATATTGTTTAATTACATATTCAATCAAATTCGAGTAATATAAATTCAGTTAGGTGAAGGGACTTTTAAGCCTAGACTTCTTTCCTTCTTCATAAACGTTACTACATCATACACTATTTTCCGTGTTTGGCGACGTAAAACATTAAAACGACCGCAAGGCATGATCAATGACAATGGTAACTATATCAGTACAAATAACAACAAGAAACAACGATAGCAACGAGAAACAATAAAGAAGTAACACTACGA
Source organism: Euclidia mi (assembly GCA_944739405.2). NCBI lineage: Eukaryota > Metazoa > Arthropoda > Insecta > Lepidoptera > Erebidae > Euclidia > Euclidia mi. The sequence goes on from OX123196.2 coordinate 342,192, forward strand.
AACTATTTTAAACGCGACGATACTGTCAGAGCTCAGCGATTATGTGAGTCGTGTACGAACGTAGCACACTCACACTAACGCGCGGGAGGCGAGGACGGTAGCGGGTGGAAGACAGCGCGCGCGGGCGTGCCCTGCCTCCACGCCCCGCGTACGTCCCGCTGATACCTGATTTTGTGTTCTGCGCAGCGCAATGCGGCTAGGTTCGGAGCGGCCATAAAGTTTGGCGAGTACTGTACCTAACTGACTATGAAAAATAGTTGAGTGAAGACTTAACCGTACTTTTACTTATAAATAATAAATTTCCACCAGTTAACAAAAGGTTCCAAACTTAACAAGAGGTTGTCGTAATTTTATATTTAACAAACTTAGTAATTTTTTATTTGCTGCAATATCGTGTCATACCTAATCCAGAAAGTTTTAAAACTCATTGATCTCTGAGATATTTGTTTTCGTTAACCAATTGACACATGTTTTGTTCTATTATTTTATATCTAGTAAGAAAAAGTACGTAGGTACTTGCAATGTATAATGTCATTTCATTTTAGCAAAATTTTACTTTACCCAAATTGAATTCAAATTATTTTAATACCCATGTATTAAAATAATTATGGACCCTGCGGGCTCAGGACACGAATCGTACTTTGGTTCAACGAGAGCGCCACGGATCAATGCATCTACAGTAGACAAAGTAATAGGTATTCTTTACTCTTACGACTCAAATATGTTCTGTGAGAGATGATATTTTATTTAGGGTACTTTCTTGATTTGTATTTATGTCTACTAGTCATACAATTTTTTCTTGAATTACTTTTCCGGCCTTATGAAGTCAGATTTTGATACTGCTAACTAACATTAAACAATATTTACAGATCGTCAAGGAGAAGATTCCACTGGACTAGAGCAGCCGCAGCACTGCGGGACTAAGAGTCGTCGGTCGCTTCACAGTACTACGAGTTAACTTCGAAACCATAATTTATTACTTATATTTAATATCTAATTAATTAACTTATTAATAAAATACTGAGATAAAATTCAAAATTGATTTTATTTAATGTCCATGTAGTGTTGTGGTGATGTGGTCACAGTCACCGTCGCGCGAAGTGTTCGTTCATGTGTCGTGTGTCGCGCTGTATGTAGTGTCGCGTGGAGTGTATGCGGCTCTCCAGCGAGGCGGGCAGCGCGCGCGAGGCGAGGCGCGCGGCGGGCGCGGCCGCGCGTGCCTCGCGCGAGGCCTCGTCCCGCCGCTGTGCCGCCACGCGCCGCTCGCGGTCCGCCTCGCGCGCGGCACCCTCCGCCGCCATCTCGGCCAGCCGCGCCGCTTTCTCTGCCTCGCTCAGGCCGCCGCCGCCTCCGCCGCCGCGCCGACTACTGTCTCTCTCGAGCGAGGGCCGCCCCCGGCGGTCCCGCTCGTCGGAGCGTGACCGTCGTCGCTCGCGCTCCCTGCTGCTGGTGTGTGTGCGCTCGCGCTCGCGTCGGCCCCGCGGGGATGCCTCGCGTTGTCGCCGCCCGCGCTCGCTCGGCGAGGCACCTCGCTTGTGACGTATGGTGGCCGCGGGGCTCGGCGTGCGCCCGCGCGGAGAGCAGCTTCTCCTCCTCGTCGACTTGTCCCTCCGGCCGCTGTCACTCCGTTGTTTAGAGGAGTCCCTCTCTCCCTGGCGCTCCTCGCGGCCGCTCTTTTTACTTTTGTGCACGGAGTGATCCGACTCGTCGTCGGTCGAGTGTTTACGTTTTTTCTTCTTCTTGGACTTCTCCTTGTTACGTTTATGTTTCTTCTTTTTCTTCTTGGACTTGTGCTCGTCGGAGTCGGACGACGAGTCGCCGGAGTCCAGCAGAGTCGCTAGGTCTATTCCCTTCTGTCCTCCGAGCGCGTTCAGCTTTGCCGCGAGGAGGTCGTCCAAATCCTTATCTTTCTTCTTAGGTTTCTTTTTGGCTTTACTTTCTTTTCTTTGATCCTTTGATAACAAAAAGTAATTGTTATAAAGATGCTAGATCTTATCGCAGAATATAAAAGAGAAAGATTATAAGTAGGTATGTACCTATAGGTAATGTAACGATTATAGTACGAAAGCCATTTGAATAACTACGAAATTATCAGCTTGCACTCATCTGGTTTTTAAAGATTTTCTTAGGTTTTATAAAAGCACTTTTTGTTACCTATACATATTTTAAATTTTATTTGTATACATGTCAAGTCCGTGTGGTTGACGACATAGAATACAAGTGTCACCACCCCCTATCTTCCCGTGGGTGTCGTAAGAGGCGACTAAGGGATAACACGACGCAAATACCATCTTTGCGTAGAGACGGAAAACTCGACATCAAACCCTATACGACTGTCTCGTTGGTCTCGCGGCATAAATGTGCGCGTGGGATCGGGAGGTCCCGGGTTCGATTTCTGGGTCGGGCAGTGTTATTGGGTTTTTCTGTCACGAAACTCTCAGTAGCAGCACGGAGTCTGGAAATGTGCCCGGTACGGCAATAGGCTCGCCCCTTATTAAGTTATTACGTGGGACTAAAGTATATCTGGCGAAAAGTGGGTGTAGAAATACACCTCTGCCTACCCCTTCGGGGATAAAAGACGTGACGTTATGTATGTATGTATGTTGTATACATGTAATTTCTTCTTTTTTGATAAATTTAACTTTCATTGTCATGTTCAAAACATTTGCGTCACCGTAAGTTACGATGTTAATGGCCCTCACGACGTGATTGATTTTATGGATTTGGAGATTCGAGATACATGTTTGACAGATTTTGTGTGGAGTTTTGGTCAAAACTTAATCTAAAATGTCAAAAAAATGTATAGATTAAATCTTGAATTTAGCGGCAAGTGTAGGTACAGCCAGCCGAAGTCGCAGATTCGCGAATGATATAATATAAGAGTGGCGCGCGGGTATCGTCTACAACAGGGATTCTCAAAGTGGTCGAACCGATATCGACCCCAAGGAGTCGATATCGGTTTCCTAGGGGTCGACATAAACGAAAACTGATTTTGGGGGTCGAGGAGGTCTAAAAATTGACCCCTTTTAAATTAACACAAGTTTTCACAAAGTCTAGACCAGGGATTCCCAAAGTGTCCCCCGTAAATCCCTGGTCTACAACATCCCGATTATGATTGCTAGCCTGTTTATCTGTTCTGCAAGTTGTACTTTAACCTATGCCAAATTTATTTACTCAGTAACTTTATACCTACACGAAAGCGTATATCAAGGCGGACTTGATGCCTTAGGCTTTCTCTAGACTACTCTAGAGTGGTGCAGAGATTAATATTTGAGTAAAAACGTGAGTAGTGACCTGTTCCTGTCGGAGCATGAGCGCGAGCTTGCGCCGCTGCAGCGGGTTGTTGAGCAGGGCGGCGCGGGCGGCGCGCTCCCGCTCGCGGATCTGCAGCAGCGGGTCCTCGCGCAGCTTGCGGGACATGTCCACCTGCGCCCCGTCGCCCCCCACGCCCCCACTCGCGCCCCACGTCTGCAGGCTGCTGCCCCCCACGCGCCGCGACACGCCCGCCATGGCGCCCGCCTCCGCGCCGTCCGCCGCCGCCGCCGGGGCCTTGTCCAACGCCTTGCCCAGCAGATACGCTTCTTGCTCCACTTTCTTGTCCGGTTTCTGAGGGCAAAGCATTACACCACTGTAACGTTAGTGGTGATAACTTACTTTCTGAAGGTAGAAGTTCCAGAGGTAAATAAATACAATTTTGCAGACACATTTTTCTAATTCCATTCCAATTCTTAATTGTTGCTTGCTAAATACTGAAGAAAAATCAGAAAGAAACCTACATGTTTGAGAGTTCTCCATAATTTGCTCTAAAGACAACAAACCTGCAGTTGGCCAACAAATCGCCCTATGACCTTATCTCTGTCATAATGAGTAGAGCCTTATGTGCAGAAATGAATCAGTTGATAAATTTACACACACATAACAACACGCCTTTATCCCCGAAGGGGTAGGCAGAGGTGTATTACACACACACACACACACTTCGCCAGTTATGTTTCGGTCCCAATGTAATAGAGGGCGAGCCTATTGGCATCTACTGGACACGTTATTAAATTAATTTAATAATCGATAATTAACATGTTTAATAAACACATAGCTTCAAAAAGTTAGAGATGTGTGCCCGGGGTACCTGGGGATTGAACCCGAGCCCATCGCCACGGCATGCAGCAGTCCGTTACGTACACTACTGAGCTACCGCCATCCAAATTTAAATAGCCTTAAATTATTTGCTGTCTCGTTGGTCTCGCGGCATAAATGTGCGCGTGGGATTGGTGGGTCTCGGATTCGATTCCCAGGTTGGGCAAAGTGTTATTGGGTTTTTCCGTAAGGAAATTCTCAGTAGCAGCACTAAGTCTGGTAATATGCCCGGTACGGCAATAGGCTCGCCCTCTATTACGTGGGACCTAAAAATTCATGGCGAAATGTGGGTGTAATACCCATTACACTCCTGCCTACTCCTTCGGGGATACAGGCGTGAGTCTATAAAAAACAAAAGAAAAAATTTGATATTCCTATATTTATAAGGGTGTGAAGCTATATTTACAAGGTAGGTTTGTTAAGTTTGCTGTTCTCATTAACCTTATGAGTACTTCTCAAATACCTGTCTGTCCAAGCGCACTGGGCATTCCCATACACCCATTTGACAAGAACTGGGTAGGTAAGAAGTGTAAGAACAAAAGCTAGATTTGACACATTTTACCAGCTACCTGAGTGTTGTTAAAGTGAAGTATAAAAGTAGCAGTAGTGTCCCGATATTGAAGTTTCCTTGATAGTTACTATCAAGTAGCCTGTTCATTCATCTCATCATTGATCATCACTTGGCTGTGATGATTACAACATGCAAATGAGCTATGGCCTGCCTGGTTGTTTATGGCTAACTACAGTTCACTTACATGATGACAAACCTAAGAAAATGGAAAGGTTGATCAAACCTATCCTCATCCATTTCAGCCAAACACTCATAAATAGGACTGTCATAAAATGCAATTTTTTTTTTGTTTATGCACAAACAATGTGTACAAAGGTGGACATAATGCCATAAGGCATTCTCTACCTGTCAACCTTAAGGTGGAGCAGAGATAAAGTGGTAGGTGCATTAATACTGAACCGATAGTTAAGTATATAGTGTAACATAAAAAAAATTGTGTAACTGGCGGACAGACAATGCACACCCAAAACTAATGGGTGCAGGAAGCTGAAATTGGTCATGAGCATTCCTCCGGAAGCATGTGGGTGTACTAAAGGATTTCTTGATTTTGGACTGAAAAGGTGAAATAAAAATAAAACAGTTTAGTTGCCGCTGCAACCATCTTCTGGCATAATATAAAACTACAATATCTACATAATAGTCTGTTAATAAATAAGTTTTTAAAATGAAGTATTCTTATCAGCAAGTAATTATACAGCATTAAAATCAATTAAGTAATATATTAAAGCATTACTTAATATTGTGTTATTTACCTAATGAAGTCATTAAAATACTACCATGATCATCATCACTAACTTAGCGTGCCGGTTGCAATCAACAATCCTTGTCTTGCAGACAAGGGGCCACTTGAAATACTACTAGCTTATATAGCAACTACAAATATGTAATTTGGCTGACTATGAGGCATATTCTTTGCACATCAACTTGTAAGTGAGTACATACGTCGTACATCCAGGCGAGGCGGTTGTCGCCGGCGGACTGTGAGGCGCTCTTGTGTTTGTTCATAATGTCGTTCAGCTCAGCGCGGTCCCGCTCCTCCGCGCGCTCTCGCTGCAACTCTACCATTCGCTTCTTTTCCTCGGCCGCTGCTTGCTCTGCCTTCCAAACTCGCTCCTGATTCTTCATAGTGTTTGGATGCCATGATTTCTTTGAATTCTGGAAATTATACCAATAAATTAATTATTGGCACGCTATTTAGCAAATATGCTTTGGTGTGTCAACTTAGTACCTACATAATATCTTAAATTGAGACGTAAGATCAAAGAAATATACACATTTCAAATAGAAAGCTTACCAAATCTCCGCCTCCCATTTTGAATGAACATCTAGTTTAGATAACTAAAACCAACTTATTGGATTTATAATTTATGTTAAGAATAACTGTTTAAGATTAAATTATAGTAATTCATGCAAACAGGATTAAAACTTTACCCTAAAGAGTAAAGACTAAAAGTAAAACAACAGAAATTGGCACATCACAAATCAAAATAATATCAACTGTCAAAGTGACAACACAAAACGTTTGACAGTCAGAGATGTACACGTCAGAATAAGTCACTAATACTTTATGTAATCGACTAAGCTTAGTAAATAAATGTCTGACGAAGAACACAATTTTACATTCACTAAATTGGTATGGAACAGTGATATTCATAGGTGACTGTGAAACGATGCAGAAAGTAATTCATCAATTCTTTAAATATAAATAAGCTATATTTAAATGAATACATTAGAAAGCTGATGAATTTGCTTGGTTGAACCTATTAATCTCAGGAACTACTGGTTCGATTTGGATGATTATTTTTGTGTTAGATAGCCCATTTATCGTAGAAGGCTATAATTTATAATTATAATATCATGCTATGCGCCACGCGTATGAAGTAGTAAGTAGCCTTATACATAGTGTCACCCCGGGCTCAGTTGAGAATTGGGAATGAATACGTAGGTAAGAGGTAGTCTTGAAAGTGGCACCCATAGACGAAAAGTTGGAAGGGGTGCAAGTCGGTTGGTCTGGTATGGACATAATGCATAAATGCGAAGAAATTATTTGCATGTAAGTAAAAAAAGGATATATGTATATGCAGATTGCAGATAGACAAAAAGGGAGAGGGTGGCCAAGTAAAAATGGATGGATATGAAACAGAAAGGGGTGAACGTCTGGTAACAGAGAAGTATGGAATCGAAGGATATACTGCGCTGAAGCCACCCGCGTTTTCAACTGATCAATAAGCGCCCAAATATCTGTTTGGTATAAATGCCGGCAAACTTCTTGAACACTACCATAGACCAATGTACATGCGCAGGAGACATTTTTGTACGTAAAATTGCTGCTGCGCAGCTCTTTTGGGCTATGGTAGTGTTCTAGAAGTTTGCCGGCGTCTATACCTGTAATTCTATAAAAAATAAAAAAGAACTCATCTGCAATCTCAAAACAATACTTGAAATCGTTTCAATAAAATGTATACTTTTTGTACAGAGACATACAATAATTCAGGTATGTATAATTATTATACATACCTGAAACGCATTGAGCAACATTTAAACGTCTTCACATTACATTTGTACTTCCAAAATACTATTATAAAAAATCGTCTAAAACAATTCGTTTTATTTTAGTATATCATGTTACGTCACTAAATCCAGTGATACCAGTTTATGAGCAAGATCTAAACTCGGTTTATTTCTTAAAAGGTTATATTTGGCAGAGATTTAGATCGTTTGATGCCAGATGATGTATTCATATCATACTAATGGCGCACGAAAACGTGTCATGGTGTCACCGTAGTCATAGTAATTTGTATATGAAATGAAATGAAATTATTTATTTGCCAGAATGTAGTACAATAGGTGATAATAATTAGAATTAGTCCGTTACATTCTACCATAACAATGGTGTGCAAAAGATATTATAAGTATTATATTATGTAATTTAAAGACTATGATAGTATTACAGAAGAAAAATATATAATAAAATTAATTAGGTAAAATAAAAAGGAAATAAACTATAATTTAACAATGTCAACAATGTACAGTACATAATTATTATATTATTCTTTATATGTCATAAACTCATTGATATTATAAAAACACTTGTCTAAAAGCCATTTCGTCAATTTTGTCTTAAAGATTGTCAGTGGAAGATCCTTAAAAATATTAGGTACCTAATTTATTATAAATAATAACAGCATTGACATATGAATTTCTTTTAAATATTTCCAGTTTACAATTGATGCAATTTATGTAAGTGATTGAAGTATAAAGTATTCCGAATGTTGTTTCACATATACACAGACTTCCTTAATATACATGCAAGCTACCGGCAAAATACGTTTTTTTTTTAAATAGGTTTACAACTATCCAAAGACCATGCTCCAGGAATTGCAGTCACACATTTTTTTTGGATCCGGAAAGCATTTTCAAATTCCACTGAATTTCCCCATAACAATAGTCCATACATAAGGACTGAAGAAACGTATCCGTGGTATGCACTAAGTGCTGCTTCCGTTGACAGTGTTGTTCGGAGCTTTTTTATAGCATATACAAATTTATTCAGTTTGTCACAGATACATTCAATGTGTGCTTTCCAGTTGCAATTTCTGTCCAACATAATACCTAAGAATTTAAATGTATCAACTTCTTCTATGCGTGTGTTATTACACGTTACATTTGAATTTATTTCATTACGCTTATATGTTAATATTAAGCTAACTTACAACATTCTTTAGTGTACTATTTATATCATCCTGATAAGTACTTATATTTTCGTATTTGATGATGAAGCACAGTTTTGTGGGGAGTTACATTGGGCAAATCATTTATGTACATTAGGAACAGAAATGGTCCCAGGACGCTACCCTGCGGCACACCGAAACTACTATGCTGAAAACTAGATTTATAACTGATTTTGTTATCTTTGTCTATTTTAGTTATTTCGACACATTGAGATCTATCCGAAAGATAACTTTTCAGCCAATCATTAGCCTTCCCTCTTACGCCATATTTACTTAATTTATGAAGAAGGATCTCATGGTGAACAAGATCAAAAGCTTTGCTCATATCAAGGAATATTGCAGTTACGGGTTTATTATTATGGATCGCTTCAGTTACCTCTTTAACAAGATCAAAACATGCCAGTGTTGTGGAGCTATTTTGTCGGAATCCAAACTGTTTTTTTTTATATTTTTAATTTTATAACAAAGTCATAGAGTCTTTTTAATATAGCCTTTTCGAATATCTTTGAGGTATTAGGGTAATTGGGCGGTAATTGTTTACATCAGTTACCTCTCCTTTTTTGAATAAGGGCTTAACAATCGATTTTTTAAGAGCGCAGGGAAAAGTTCCCGCTTCAAAAGAAGTGTTAACTATGTGACTTAGTGGTTTACAAACATTCTTTGAGCAAGCTTTGATTATTTTTGTGTTAATTCCGTCTATTCCAACTAATGCGGTGTTATTGAGATTATTAATTATACGGAAAATTTCTAAAGAATCAGTTGGTTTCAGGAATATTGAATTGGAATTATTGCTGTCCATACTCTTATTTATGTCATTTATATTAAAACTAAAGTCATTGTCATGTGTTAGGCTTATAAAGAAATTATCAAACGTGTCACTTATTTCTATTGGATTATTATATACCATATTTTTATTAATAATTGCTTTTATGTCCGTTCTTATATTATTATGTCCTATTTTTTTCGTTTATAATGTCCCATACTGCCTTACATTTATTTTTCTTACTATCTATATATTTTTTACTTTGTATCTGTTGAGATTAACAAATGCATTTTTTTAGTTTTTACTATAGTTTTTATAAATTATTTTATTACGGTTTTTGTCTGAGTTGCTAATATGTTCATATTTTAAATACAGGCTTTTTTTCTCTTACTAGACTTCTTTATTCGTTTAGTTATCCAAGATGTTGATTTCATTTTTGTACTTCTTTTGATTTTAATGATTGGAAAATGTAACTCATAAAAAAGTAACAACAATTCGTGAAATTGTTGGAATTACTGTTCTAAGTTAGGTTTATTATAAATGTCTGAGAAACTTAAAGGGGCAATATTGTTACAGAATTTCACAATATTTTCTTCACTATAATACTATAATTATTTGCTCATACCAACTTCTATTTTCACATTAAGTTCGTGATTTTATTGTTAAGGTTTGGCCTGTTTCGTGGGCTGATAAGGCAAGATAGTGGACTTCACCTAAAATATTTTGTTTAATTATATTACTGGCAAATTGGTCAAGGCAGGATAAGTGACGTGTCGGGGACTTTATGTGAAGTTTTTGAAGAAGTATATTTAGTAATTGTTCAAACATGAACATGACATTCTTGGCATTCCAACACACATCCAACTTATCACCGAGGAAGATGCGTGATATTTTAAGATCATGTAATTTATCACGTACGGCGGTCGGCTCAGACATGCTGCATCGGCACAATACACCGACGGCACACAACTAAATACGTGTATATGTGTACATAGAATAAGTTAGTATATAAGATTATAGTTTTAAGAAATAAACCAGTCACAAGTTCACTCCCGGCTTGGACTCATACCCTACCCCACACCTCTCACTGCGGCCAAGACACCTTTAGCCGTCACCATGATCGGTCTTGTGAGTCTGCTCGACCGGCAGTGAGATAACCCACTCCGCTACACTTTAATCCTACCCACTTTCCGTCTGCCGCAGGTCTCCCGGCGACAGATATCCCGGCCCAGGGATCCCAGGGACTGCTAGGGAACTAGGGATTAGGGTTGTATACGCGACAGTCTGTGTGACCACAGTGTACACGGCTTCACTATACAATATACCTAACAGGGGTAGGGTAGCACTAGGGAGATAGGGAATAGGTGGACTTGGTTACTGCGACGGTAGCCAAGTTGAGGGATACTACTACAACAAGGGAATAGGAGGACTTGGTTACTGCGACGGTAGCCAAGTTGAGGGAAACTACTACTACTACAAGGGAATAGGTGGACTTGGATACTGCGATGGTACCAAGTTAAGGAAAACTACTACTACAACAAGGGAATAGGTGGACTTGGATACTGCGATGGTACCAAGTTGAGGGAAACTACTACTACTTTTACAACAAGGGAATAGATGGACTTGGATACTGCGACGGTACCAAGTTGAGGGAAACTACTACTACTACAAGGGAATAGGTGGACTTGGATACTGCGATGGTACCAAGTTAAGGAAAACTACTACTACAACAAGGGAATAGGTGGACTTGGATACTGCGATGGTACCAAGTTGAGGGAAACTACTACTACTTTTACAACAAGGGAATAGATGGACTTGGATACTGCGACGGTACCAAGTTGAGGGAAACTACTACTACTACAAGGGAATAGGTGGACTTGGATACTGCGATGGTACCAAGTTAAGGAAAACTACTACTACAACAAGGGAATAGGTGGACTTGGATACTGCGATGGTACCAAGTTGAGAGAAACTACTACTACTATTACAACAAGGGAATAGATGGACTTGGATACTGCGACGGTACCAAGTTGAGGGAAACTACTACTACTACAAGGGAATAGGTGGACTTGGATACTGCGATGGTACCAAGTTAAGGAAAACTACTACTACAACAAGGGAATAGGAGGACTTGGATACTGCGACGGTACCAAGTTGAGGGAAACTATTGCTACAACAAGGGAATAGGAGGACTTGGTTACTGCGATGGTACCAAGTTGAGGGAAACTACTACTACAACAAAGGAATAGGAGGACTTGGTTACTGCGACGGTAGCCAAGTTGAGAGAAACTACTTTTACAATTGCTACTACTACAACTAATACTACTGTTAGATAAGGGAAGGAATATAATTACTGGAGGGGTGAAGAACATGCAATTGTATAACAAAAAATTATTACAATTGCGTGTTGACTAAATATATATATATATTTTTTTTTAATACATATTTACCTACCGATTAAGTACTTAACACTTCCCCCGCAACGATCGCCTTAAGACTCTACAGCATGCAACGAGGTCAACTGTCGCTGCCAGGGTTGCATCGCACTTGGCCTACAGCCAGCCAACCGAAGCCGTCAAGAAAACAACTCACCAGTGAACAACCAACTACCGATGCAGACGAAGTTGAGCTGAAGCCTACGCCAGACACCCGCCAGAATGTTCACGCCTGAACATAAGAACTTTCTAGAGCCTGCCCCGGAGAGGCGCTAGAATGTTCACGCCGGAACATGACCTTCCTGAAGCCTATCCCGGAGAGACGCCAGAATGTTCAAACATGAACATGACATTCTTGGCATTCCAACACACATCCAACTTATCACCGAGGAAGATGCGTGATATTTTAAGATCATGTAATTTATCACGTACGGCGGTCGGCTCAGACATGCTGCATCGGCACAATACACCGACGGCACACAACTAAATACGTGTATATGTGTACATAGAATAAGTTAGTATATAAGATTATAGTTTTAAGAAATAAACCAGTCATTAGCTCACTCCCGGCTTTGACTCATACCCTACCCCTCACCTCTCACTGCGGCCAAGACACCCTTAGCCGTCACCATGATCGGTCTTGTGAGTCTGCTCGACCGGCAGTGAGAAAACCCACCTCACTACACCCTAATCCTACCCACTTTCCGTCTGTCGTCTTAGGTCTCCCGGCGACAGATATCCCGGCCTAGGGATCCCAGGGACTGCTAGGGAACTAGGGATTAGGGTTGTATACGCGACAGTCTGTGTGACCACAGTGTACACGGCCTCGCTATACACTATACCTAACAGGGCTAGGGTAGACTAGGGAGTTAGGTTAGAGTTAGATCTAAAATAGGGATAGGTATATCATAAGATAGGTTAGGCTAGATATAGGAACCAGTAGGCTTAAATTAGGATAAGTCTAGGTGTAGGTACGTGCAAGCTTAGGGCTATACTTAAGAGCTATCGAAGGTTAGGCCCTAACTTGTACAGTAATGATACTCGTAACTTATACTGGAGAGAGTGCTTCAGCTAGTAACTTAAATGCAAGTTACAATTAAGTAGGTAAGTACTTGAACTTTAATTGATTTACAGGGCGTTTGGTAATTCGACCTATTTGGGGTCATTTGACCAAATTGACCCTCGTCAACTAGGGGTCCAAAATTAGCGGTATCCGAGATATCGAGATTTAAAAATATTTTTTAAATGTTTCACCTTGTCATGAAAATAATCGAAAAAACACTATTCACTTCTTAGCTCAAAATTTTTACTTTTAAAGAGTTTAGAAATAAAAGGTCCTAAGTGACGAAATTTTATATTTTTGGATGATTTTCTGATAGTTAAAATAAAATTTATTCAAAAAATATGTACAACCATTGTACAACATAAAGTATGTAGGTACATACACTTGGCGTACCTACAGATTAATTAAAAAACATCAAGGGTTCATTATCGTTCTATAATGATAGAATTATAGTGCACTTTTTTAACAGGGAAAAGTACAAGCCGATTTCTCAACAAAAGCGAAAGATTTTATGCATCAAAATTCGCATATCCTCGATTTTTCAAAATTGAGCTATTATATTTTCTTGTCTCTAAACAATTTCTATTAAGATTTCCATTATGAATATGATATACCATTTCCCCTAGAGATTAAAAAAACTTCTCTCATTTTCTAAGTATATGAAATTGGCCCCCCTCCCTTGGGCAAACGGCTGGCGACGCCTTTGTCGGCCCACCATATACGAATAGTCCAGTTGAAGTAAGTATAGGCAGAGCTCAGAATCGCTGGAAGCAGTTCAACATGAGGCGGCTAAAGATCAATCTGTGTGGAGCTCGAAGAACAGCAAGTGCAGGCAGATTCTTCAATTGTTCTTACTTACATACATACATACATAGACTCACGCCTGTTTCCCGGAGGGATAGGCAGAGACCACGGAACGCCATTTACAACGATCCTGACATATCTCTCTTGCTTCACTCACTCCCATCAAATTTCTCATGCATGCTTATATATTGCATAACCGAAGCTAAGGGTACTTCTAACCTGTCCTTTTTTTAGGATGTCTCCAATCTGGTCAGAGAACGTCCGTCTAGGTCTTCTCCTTCCTCCTGTCCCATTCACACTTGACTTATACATATAACTTCTTGGTCAGTCTTTCGTCATCCATCCTCTCCATTGTGTCCAAACCATCTTAGCATACCTTTCTCAATAGTTGTTACTACATCTTCTTTTACCCCACAACACTCTCTTATCACAATTCTTTACTCTGTCGTTCAAAGACACTCCACACATACTTCTCAGTGCTCTAATTTCTACGACATTTATTCTACAGATAAAGTGAAAAACAGTGTGGTACGAGAGAAGTGTGGTCTGAAAGAAGATGTAGTGACAAAGATTGAAAAAGGAATGTTGCGTTGGTTTGGACATTTGGAACGGATGGATGAAAGAAGAAATACGAAAGAAGTGTATCGTGTAAGAATGAATGGAGATGTCGGTAGGGGACGCCCAAGACGGACGTATGCCGACCAAATAGGTGACGTACTAAAAAAGGGCCAAATTAAAAGTAGGTACCCATAACCGGCGAGCATGAATGATGAGGTTAATTAATGTCGAGGAAGCGAAAGAGGTGTGTTTGAACCGGAGCATTTGGCGTTCCATAGTCTCTGCCTACCCCAATGGGAGACAGGCGTGACGATAGATAGATAGATCATGTCTATTCTGCCATACCCAACTCTCACTACCATACATAAGTGTAGGTACCAACACCCGAAACACCGTCTATGCACACCCGAACGTGCCTTTTTGGACACGTTTTGACTGTTCATAAAAGCCTTCAAAGCTCCATTCACCCTATTACCTGCATTAACTCTTCTTTCAATATCTTAATTCTTAAATTGTATTTTTTTTTAATGTAATAGGCGGCAAACGAGCAGACGGTTCGCCTGATGGTAAGCTATTTATTATCGCCGCCAATGGACCCAAGTAGCACCAGAGGAGTCACAAGTGCGTTGCCGACTCTTGGATTGGGAAAAGTAATAGAAGGAGGAGTGGAATGAGAGAGAAGGAATAGGGGATGGGGCCACCGGCGGATGTCGAACTAGCAGATGCTGCGCGAACTCTAAACAAGATTTCACTGTACTCCCTTCTATGCAACACATAAAGTGTACTAAGTATCAGTATTGTGCCTTAAAAACTTAATTAACTTCTTTGTATACATATACCTGTAAAAGCCCGAAGTACGGTAAATCTTAAGATTTACCGTAATTCGGGCTTTTACAGGTATATGTATACAAAGAAGTTAGTATATGTATACAAAGTCTTAAGATTTACCAGGGTGGTTGGTAAATTTCCGAATTTTTACCGTACCTTTACGGGGTTTTACAGGAACATATGTATATATAAAGATGTAAGAATTTATTGATATTTTATTATGGGGTATACCATATTTATATATACCTCATAATACACTGGTATTATAGCCCACGGGTCGCGAACCTGGAACCTTGCCCTACCTAGCCAAGTAAAATTATTCCAGTCGGCGAAAAAGTACGTTACTTGCCTGCACTTGTACACCTGCCACGAATTGACACGACAGATTTTTGTTAGTTCCCGTAGTTTGTGTAACAAGTCGGTGAAGTACAGTCTTGCGAGTGGTTTGATAAAATGGATAATAGTGCACAATATTGTGACGTGTATAAAACTTTCTGCCTCGCACCTCTAAACTGTGGAATGATCTGTCACCTGCGGTTTTTCCGAACCAATACGACCTTCAAACCCTTAAAAAAAGAGCGTATTCCTTTTTAAAAGGCCGGCAACGCACTCGTGACTCCTCCGCTTAACATCAGGCGATCCGTCTGCTCGTTTGCCCCCTATTCCATAAAAAAAAAAAAAACACAGTCCTTCATTGTTAGGCCGAGCACTCACCACCTTGGCCTCGAACCTACATTGATTGATCTGATACCAATCCTTGCAGAGTTGCAGCACTTGCGCTCACTAATAGAAACATCTGCAAAAAAATACATTCGCGACGTTGCCTTGAAACATAGGTAGGTATCATACTTAAGTGCAACTTGATGCAACATGTCTCAAAATCCTTCGCCTCTTCGGTACCTTTTGCTTTTTGTACATAGATAGGCATATACAAGCTAAGGTAATCCTTCCCTGAATCCAATCCTCGATCCACACCTGAATGTATCAATACTTTTTTAGTTGATCTGAGCATCCAATCCCAGTATAAGTTGAACTACTATCTAGTATAATGCTGTAAAAAGGGCAGGCAGTACCGAATACGGGATTTTATTTTGCAGTCGCCTTGTTTTGGTTTTGGAGCTACTTGAATCTAGTAAAGGAATTATCAAGGTAAACACTAAAATCATACTTATGTCTTTGAAATAGATGCTTTGGGAGTGGGGGAGAGGCGCATAAACAACCTAGCTCCTTCTGGATCCGCACCTGGAGCAACAGGCAAGCAATATATATACTAGAACTGTTTAGGTAGACTTTATCCTGTGTTTAGCTGGTCAAGAGCTCAACGCGTTACATGCCTACCTTATCACAATAACTGATAATGATTTATCTTGGATTGAATACACGCATTTTCGTCCACAATATGCTATCTATATCAGTAGTAGACGCTTTAGGTAGGTCATAGTTGTAGCAGATATTAACTAATAGTACTACAGCTGTACTCATACAATTCGATCGTAACTATCGGAATGTCAACAAATGCATTGTCTTATGGCCGGAATAGATTCTGATGATAATAGATATTATTTAAAAAAATCTTCTCCCGCTCTAGAAATAATCCTGTATCACGGAGGACTTTACAAACATAAGTACAAGCAGCGGACACAAAGTACACTCAGATTAAATTTGAAACAACAATTTGTGGAACACGCAAAGTGTTGTCTCGTGTGGGAACTGAACCCACACATTGTGCCCAATTGGCAATGCTATACGGCGAGGTGTCCGCTTAAACCAGAGCCACCAGAGGGTACTTAAACCAGTACCTGTAGACCCTGTAGTAAAAATAAATATATTTATTTGCAACACTTCGTAGTGAATTTGACTGAACACTTAATTTTGGCTGTGGTGGCACTTTAAATACAACACCAGCACAGTTGTATTTCCTCGCTTCTTCATTTTCCTTTATTGCCCATACGGCTGAGATGGCCTTTCATCGTGTTGATATTTTTTAATCTTTTGAAAATATACCTAGTTTCTTTTGAAATTTTCCTACTTTTGAAGCTAGGTCTCTTCAGTTTATTTGTTCCTATTATGAAACCTAGGTCTCTTCAGTACTTACATCATTTTTCGATGGCTAAACTCATGATATCGGGTAGAGTCACTGACAGGTCCGTGTGTTCGGTGAAAGATAGGTAGGTATATGCATCATCCTTTACTGTTTAGGAATTCCTAAACAAAAATGGCAAATACCAGCACCATTTAAACCTTCGACATGTCAGTCTGTCGTATCGTACGTGTCATATTAACTCGGAGTATTGACTGCCGCCGCCACTCAGCTGGTCGCCAATGCAGGTGCCTAACACACACAAGCACACATACCTACAGTGACTACGCGATACAGTCTTATTTTGCACGATTCAACAGTTTATTCTGATTGACCTTCTATCTAAGTAGGTAAGATTGAATGAAAATAGGGTCTTATATAATCGCAGACTGTTCAAAATAATTTTAGGTGAATAAGTATACTCGATATATTGTGTTATTAAAATATTTTGCAAATGCAGATCAACATATTGTAGGTAAGTATATGCTGTAGATTAGTGTAGATCGTAATAAAAACTTTCAATGAAAATTGGTTTGAACGAGATATTATAGTCAGCAGTTTATGTTTATGATGTACCTAGCACATTTTCAGAAACGGCTAATATAACTTTATCGCTTATACATACATACATACATACATATCGTCACGCCTTTTATCCCCGAAGGGGTAGGCAGAGGTGTATTTCTACACCCACTTTTCGCCAAATATACTTTAGTCCCACGTAATAAGGGGCGAGCCTATTGCCGTACCGGGCACATTTCCAGACTCCGTGCTGCTACTGAGAATTTCGTGAATGAAAAACCCAATAACACTGCCCGATCCAGGAATCGAACCCGGGACCTCCCGATCCCACGCGCACATTTATGCCGCGAGACCAACGAGGCAGTCGTATAGGGTTTGATGTCGAGTTTTCCATCTCTACGCAAAGATGGTATTTGCATCGTGTTATCCCTTAGTCGCCTCTTACGACACCCACGGGAAGATAGGGGGTGGTGACACTTGTATTCTATGCCGTCTAACACTAAAAATAAAATAAACTATTTTTTGCTGGCGAAAAAGTGATGGTTGTATTTGGTTGGGTGAAGGTAATGGGTATGTTAACTGGTCTTGGATTCTAGACCAACTGCAAAGTTATTTTAATAACAACGAGCTTCTACACTCTAAACAATTTCGTTTTACAAAGGGGCGCTCCACGACCGATGCCGGTGTTGAGCTTGTAAAACATATCTTTGATGCCTGGGAGCATTCACATGATGCTTTAGGTGTCTTCTGTGATTTGTCCAAGGCCTTTTGATTGTGTAGAGCATGATACATTGATCAGGAAATTACATCACTTTGGTTTAAGTAGTTCTGCTCTGCATCTTCTTACTTCATATTTGAGTAATAGGATTCAGAGAGTTGATGTCAACGGGACGCGTTCGCATGGGTCTGTAGTCAAAATGGGCGTCCCACAGGGTTCAATCCTCGGTTCTTTTTTATTTTTAGTGTATATTAATGACTTACCACACCTCGTTAATGACAAGCACGAGATAGTACTGTTTGCTGATGATACCTCACTTTTATTTAAATTAAAATGACAGCAAATTGATATAGACGATGTAAACATTGCTATCTCAAAGGTGGTTCGCTGGTTTGAGGTTAACAACCTGCTTTTAAATAGACTTAAAACTAAATGTATTCGATTTTTGATGCCTAGCGTCAAACAAGTGAACACCTCAGTAAAGGTTAAGGATGATGTGTTGGATCTTGTGGATAACACCAAATTTTTAGGCATTACACTAGATTCTAAGCTGCAATGGGGACCACATATTAGTAAATTGTCGAATAGACTCAGCTCTGCAGCATACGCAGTTAGAAAAATTCGCCAGTTAACTGACATTGACACTGCCAGGCTTGTATATCATAGCTATTTTCATAGTAACTATAATGTCATACGGTATTCTCTTGTGGGGAAATGCTGCCGACATTCAGACCATCTTTGTTCTGCAGAAAAGAGCTATACGAGCAATTTATAATTTGGATTATGGGGCTTCGTTAAGGAATAAATTCAAGGAAATAAACATTTTAACAGTTGCAAGCCAGTACATTTATTCCAACCTAATATATTTATTCCAAGGCCTCATACTCAAAAAAAGTGATATCCACAATTTGAATACTAGAAATAAGAGTAAGCTAGTAGTGCTGGCTACCCGGCTAGAGAAAATAAAAAAATCTTTTCAAGGCCAATGTGTGCGCTTTT
This sequence comes from Euclidia mi, assembly GCA_944739405.2. Taxonomy (NCBI): domain Eukaryota; kingdom Metazoa; phylum Arthropoda; class Insecta; order Lepidoptera; family Erebidae; genus Euclidia; species Euclidia mi. Next base: position 361,398 of record OX123196.2, read on the forward strand.
ACAATAAAGTGCCAAGCAATATTCAAAATGTAAGTTTTAATAAATTCAAAAAGGTTATAAAACGTAAACTTTGTCAAAAAGGGTAGGTACTATTCAGTGCTAGATTATATTGAAGACAAAAATGCTTGGGATTAATTTGCTCGGTCCCACCAGTGGCGGCGCTAGGCGTCGGCGACGACGTCGGCGACCGCCGACGGCCTCGCGCCTGAGGGGGCCTCACAAAAAGTTTTACAAGTTACTTACATAATAATATGTAGGTAGGTACTTAATTTCGTTTCGCTAATCATCCTGGCTTAGGTAGCCGACACTGAAGAATTCGGGAAAAAGCTAAGCAGATGATAATGACTTTAATTATTTTCGAACACGTGCGTGACAAGATCTGTGTTGGGTGAAATTTTTTGAATTGTCATTTATTGATTCATACATTATTTTATAAATTTGGCTTACTTAATTTTAACGGTTTTTTTTATTACGAAGTAAACGGGGCCTTGCCATCGATTTAAAGGGCCTCGCGAAATTGATATCGCCGACCACAGATATGAGAATTAGTCAGATAGAGCGCATTCGTCCAACTAAGCGTGGCACGTTGACAGCTATGTGTGCGTGACCTTTGGCGACTGGCACTGTACGGACACGCGCGTCTATGTGTGTGAAAAGTTGCCAGATTATGAATAATCTCCCAGTATTTTGCATATAGTTATGTAATATTCTTATATTCATTTGCGGTTTTGAAGAATTTACCATGGATTTAATTAATGCTTTTATAAATACATTTCTTAAATGTAGGTACCGAGTTAAGTTTTAACTACTTCGTAAATCTGTATATATAAAATCCTTGCGTTACTGACTGACTGACAGACAAGCTACAGCCGAAACTACTCGGCGCATGAAGCTGAAATTTAGCATGTATGTTTCTTGGGAACCGTAGGGGTGCACCAAGACGGGATTTCTCGAAATTCCCACGGGATCGGGCAAAACGAGAAATAAGAAAATATGTGCGTGCGAAGCCGCTGGCGTCGATTAGTTGAGAAATAAATAGTATGTATGTACACACGGCACCAAGTCAAGCTAAACAGTTGCTGTACGATTTTGATACTTATTCCCTACGCCATAAGTATGTATGTACACACGGCACCAAGTCAAGCTAAACAGTTGCTGTACGATTTTGATACTTATTCCCTACGCCATAAGTATATATGTACACACGGCGCCAAGTCAAGCTAAACAGTTGCTGTACGATTTTGATACTTATTCCCTACGCCATAAGTATGTATGTACACACGGCACCAAGTCAAGCTAAACAGTTGCTGTACGATTTTGATACTTATTCCTTACGCCATAAGTATGTATGTACACACGGCGCCAAGTTAAGCTAAACAGTTGCTGTACGATTTTGATACTTATTCCCTACGCCATAAGTATGTATGTACACACGGCGCCAAGTCAAGCTAAACAGTTGCTGTACGATTTTGATACTTATTCTTTACGCCATAAGAACGGTGCAAAGGACAAAGTGTATAAGCTTGACGAGTAGCAGGGTGTACACGAATATTAGGATATCGTTTGGGGATCGAACTCAAAACAATATAATGTAAGGTATATACTAATGGAAATTGAAATTCTATTACTATATTTATGAGAAAGAAGATATATCTACAATATACTTTTATAATACGGTAATGTATTTTTCATTAACATGACAATCATTATCACATAATCAATTGACAAGTGCATTTTCCCTAATGCAGGCAGAACGGCGTCGACAAAAACTGGCAACACTTACATATTTCTAGCACGAATACGAATTTTATCGAAATCAAATTAGGAAACAGTCAAATTATCAATAGTTACCTGTGAAAAGATATTCCATTTTCCTGTTTTTGTTTTTAGGAACAACTTTTACAGTGTTTAAGAACACAAGACGGCATTTTGAGAATAGGGAACATTACGCAAAGCTCCACGCAGATGGCAGCACAAGCAACTACAGTAAACAAACTTTCGTAGCGCGTTTTTCAAATATTGTCATCAACAAGACAACAATGTATCTATACTTATTTATATATGGAAAACAGTTAACTATGGGGAAATTATCAATAACAATAAAAATGGTACAATGTTTCTGTTTTAGTGACTTGTTTGAGATGAGATAATGAGATCGCGCATAAAAAGGTACTCTTTGACGAATTGTTAAGTTGTCACTCAAATGTCATACTTGCCAAAATTCATTGTTTACTGTAGTCGGTGATACCGCCATCTGGTGGATTAACTTGGCAGTAATCTTCCCTATTTATAAGTTGAAATGATCGTGACGCGTGAACTGTACGATGCTTCGTAGCGCACTGAGACGAGTTTGTATTCGCTTTTCAATTTTGTATTTGCTTTAGTGGCCGCACGCAACTGTGCCGCGCGTTCCATCTGACTAATTCTCATATCTGTGTCGCCGACGTCCACATTTGGTCTAGCGCCGCCACTGGGTCCCACAGGCTACTTATGTTTGATTAGTGTTAAGTTTCATGTGAGTGTGAGTTATTGTGTCTATATTATGCTAGTTTAGTACTTTTATATTATTATTAAAAAAAACCTTATTAATTGACAACAACATTATAGACACACCAGCTCATATACCTACCTATGAAAAATTCAATGTACCTAGTTACTAAGTTTTTAAATTGTATAGAATCAAGACGAACAAAAAGAGTGGCCCGGAGTTCCTTGCCTGATTCTTCTCACGAGGCTCTACTTTCTGAACAGGCTTTTTTTTTTCAATGCCCAACTATGTTAATATGCATTTAAAGTTATTTTTTAATTTGTATGACCTTCTGACGTATCCAAAAATTTAAATTTTTTTATGGAAATAAACATATTTGAGTTTGAGTTTGGATACGGAACCCGTTTTGGGCGAGTCCAACTCTCACTTGATTTATTTGATAATTTCTTACAAAATGTTTAATTTAATAAAGTTACAGATAGGTACATATTTTCAGATTTCGCAATCAGCAATTTATGCAAAAATGTATTTGTTGTAGAGATCTATTTTTGTTCACAACATACGCTACTCATGCTTGTTATTCAACTAAGCTGAATGCATCTATTATGAGAGAATTCATGTCGTCCACAAAACAACAATGATGTCACGTCGGATCGAACCCGCGACCTCGAGTGCAGCTCAAACAAAGGTCGCGTCAGACAGACTTTATCGTCGATCTCTTCATGCAGATGCACCACTGCATAGTAAACGATTCCTGCAACTCGCATTTTGTTTACAACCGTAGCACATAATCATAGACACAAGTAGTTCCAACCAGCCATCCATTATAAACATGTTACCAACCCTGCTGAAAGGGAGAAGAAAGCGAAATTGTTATTCCCTCTCGTTTTCTCCCATATAGGATAGAAAGAGACACCGGGAAGGGGAATTGCGGCCTCTATCGCTCTCACTTACCGCACGAAGCGCACAGTTACTGTAGGAATACTGGTAGTTTACATCGATCTACTGAGAGAGGGTGTAACGGTGCCGCTAGGAGGGTTCATTCATGTTGTAATCAGTGCGACGCTGCCAGTAATAGACTTACGCTATTTTATTAACTACATGAAACTGCGCAACTTCGTACTATCGCAGTTTAACTTGAGCGGTTCAAGTTACACCTGTATTCGAGAAACGAGAACTGGCGTGACTCTACGCGACCAGTTAAATTATTCATAGGCCCGAGTGCCCCACTCCTTGTATCAAGCGCGCGTTCATCTACAATAATCTAGAATAGTCTTAGGTTTCAACTTATTTTCAACACACAGAGACAGTGGAGGTGACACGAGGCAGTTATGTAACAACAGGCACACGAGCGGCGCGTCGCATCGGGCTGGGGAACACGACCGTAGCCTCTCGTAGCACATGGACACAACACAAGCGACTTTAAACCACTTACAATGTCGAGTTGTGTAGTTATCATTTCATAACAAACAGAATCAAGTATTTGTTAACTCGCCCCATCATTAGCTCAGCGAATAGAAAGCATGTCAATGTGCGGGTTAGCGCATAGAGTTAACTAACTAAGCTAATCTGGTGCCTAACGATTATGTAAAGTTAACATTTGTTCATTTCCAGACCAGTGGGGCACTGAGCAATCAATTAAAATTAACTTCGAAAATGACTGCGGCATGTCATCATCATACGATTATAAATAATATACTTAAACTCTTTGTGAAATATCAACCATAATGTGTATTTATCTATAATTGAATGCATACGTAACTTATAGGTACATATACTTACTTAATAATTTAATTAAGTTGGTAGTAGGTAGTTAGGTACGTAGCTAGTTACGTACCTATGTACTGAACTTATTCAACTATGACAAGACTAGAGCGCTATTTAGGTAGGTAGAGTAATAAAAGTTGTAGGTATGTAGGTAAATGGCAGCTAGGCGAGTGGCATCTTTACAAGTGGCTAGATAAATTTATGAACATTGTAGTGTTCACTTATTTACGAAACATGAAATGTTCGAATGAGTTTAATAAACCGATAGAGACGTACATACCAGCCTATATTCCTTATTTTACTTAAAAACTACTCATTAGAATGTGGGTACACAAATAGGAATCAAAATTTGGTAAGTAGGTATATTACCTGTATGTGTTGTATTATGAAGCGGACATACGAAACGAAAGAATAAGCGCAGGCGGGTGTGTGCGGGGCGCGGGCGGGTGTCGCGCGGGGTATGCGCGGGGCGCGGGCGGGGCGGCGGCGCGGGTCAGTTGCGGTCGCGTTGAGGAAGGTTGAATCGGGCGCACGAGCCGCGCGGCCTCGCCACCGCGGTTCCGAACGTTCGGTGACCGTGCAGCGCGTGTCGCGCTCACCCCCCCCCCCCCCCGCACACCCGCACACCCGCGCCGCCGCTGCGCTCTCCTCGCTGCTTACTTTGTGAACTAGGAACCTTTCCTCTGACACTGACACACTACCGAGCACCCGACAACCCGCGTACACCCCTACGCCCGCTCCATCGCCACATACCTACTCATGTTATTAACTTTATTATTAGGTTGAATGTAATGATGGCGATAGTGCACTCGATAGATTCGAGAGCGCCGACACCGCGCACCGCTCAGCGCGAGCAGACAGTTATCTTCCTCAAACATTACTTACACGTGTACGAATAATTAAAACGGCATACGCGTGGAGACTCACAGCACAAGGCAACATTCAAATTGTTATTTATTATTTTTCATTATGAAAGGAATTGCGCGGTCGCGCCGGCGCCACGCCATCGCCGTGTGTCGTATCATGCCTACGCCATTTCTAACTACACTTTTACTAAACGGCCGAGTTCAGATTCTATTTTTAGCATAATGTTTATGCATAGCGCTTGATAGTGATTGCGTCGTGGCCGACTGACGCAGGTTCGATGTCGGGACAAAGGTATTGAGTACTTACTGTTAAATGTCTATAATTAAACCTGTACCTATGTCAATTTGTAGGTAGGTACCAACCCTAAGTTAAATTACCTAAGCACTTTCTATTTTAATTGTGTCGCTGTCGCAATTTCAATCTTTTTTAATGGCTCTATCATTAAAATGCAAACACAAAATAATTACTTAAACATAAAATTATCGCGGATATCTGTCATAAATTAAAACACTTTTATTATAGTGTATAGGTATGTTTATAAATTAAATACAAAGTATGTATGTGTAATAAAAATCCTAAGCAAGGCCGCAAGTGTACAATAATCTGTAGGTAGTGCGAGGGACTGACCAGCATTAACATCATAATTTCGATGACTGGAATAACACCCTTTTCCAACCACCCTCCCCAATGCTAGTGTACTTCTTATTAATTTCGTTCGAGGATGATGTATAGGCCGCCCAAAGGCCTCCGATATGTCCTAACTAGACATGAATCTTGTCTTGACGCACACTCCGAACAAGGTAGCGCTCAGATGTAAATGCACACGTTGTCGCCCATCCACACGGTGACCTCTGCAGGCGTTGCTTAACTTTTTCGATCTGTTACGATTAGCAAGGCAAGCCACGCTATGGGCTACACAAAACTGACAGCCGCAAATATTGGCTTGGAGTAAGTTTTGTTTGTACCAGGATTTTATGTTTGTAGAGTCTCTACATCGACACTGCGACCATACTAGCGGCAAATAGTGTTAAAATACACAAATATACATAAATACAAATACCCATGATCAGAGACACGGAGAGCAGCTTGCTTATAGCAATTACTTTTATTGCTTATACTATAGCTTATGTCAAAGCTAGTGAATTAAGGATGCCTAATGTCCTTTTCAGTACCCATCCCTTGACAACGTGTGTATTCAACATTTCATGATGGCCGGTTTAGTATTAAAGGCGTGATAGTAGGCATGGCCGGCCCAGTCATATTTTAACTTGCCTACTTTTTGGGACACATCTATGATTTGGGTTTTGGAGCGCAGTGTACATATAAAATACTACACTCGCAAATATACGAATTTAAAACTATGTGGTCGTGGCATTCGATTGCTAGTTAGAGTGGTATATATCCCGAAATACAATCTAATCCTTCGTAAATTTTAAAATATCAATTGATGTGCCCTTTCAAAAGATAATATCAAAGTATCTAGCCTAAACGGACTCTACCTGTCAAAGCCCTGGTGAATCGACCCAGCTATTTCGGAGATTAGTGAAAAGAAATTGAGTTATGCAAATAATTATTGGGTACCTATACTTTTATTTGCATTAAGTAAAAAGTTGTTACTTAGTTTGACATCACATATCACACATGTTTGTCCGATATGCACAAGTAGTGCCCATTGAAGTGCATAACTCTGCGGGAACGTTGGACAATGCTCAACATGCGGCTCTTTCTACCTGCTGCCTGTTACTTGCAATACGTACTGTTTCGTTACACCCGCCTACATATGGCCTATAATTACACCCATCTCTATAATTACATTTTATTGGCCCTATTGTCCGAATGCAAAGCCCGAAGGTTCATAAAGCTTGCTTCAAAATTTACAGATTTCCAAACAAACCTTTAACTCTTATTTTACACAGGGTTGGCATAGAAAGCCTATTCCTTATCCTTCCTTAGTTTGGGTGCCTTCGGTATCATCATCATCAGCCCTTAACAGTCCACTGCTGGACTAGGCCTCTCCTTTGAAAGGAGGAATTGGCCTACTATACCACGCTGGCCAAACGGTTTGGTATAGGGTTTGTATCAAGTTTTCCTTCTCTTACAGTGCTGTTCTCTGGATAATATGCTCCCTCTGTCGGCTCTTACGACACCCGTGGGATGGTATGGGGTGGTGACATTCCGTATTCTTAATCCGTCACCACACGGACAGCCTTCGGTATACGATGAACCCAATGTTTAAATTAGTTATATCTAGCTTCAGTGGTTATATTATTTTAACTTGAGAAGTGAATCCGGCACTTTACGGTCGACTCTACATTTAAGGCACGAGTAAAACAAGGTTATTATGTCATCATAATTAACAAACTAACCTACTCATACATATCTATTAATAGATTATGTACTTAGTTAGTAATTTGTATTATAAAAGTGCAACAGAGTGCAGTTGCTGAGTAAGGATAATTATTGTAATGACTAATTGCAATATCCACAACTTAACTATACCTACTGTGGACTCAGATAACACGCGATTATTAAATGTTTTCATGCGTTATTTAATAAGTTTAGATTATAATTCAAATAATACTACGTATACCTACTAGGTTAATAATTTAGCAACATTGAATGTTTAAGTATAACCTTAATAAAATACAAAACAAACATTGTTTAGAGATAGGTCTAGTTAGTTAGTGATGTAATAGAAAATCAATCATTGCAAACTATACCTACATGGTTCAGCGTTCCTTGGTGACAATATTGTCGGTTGCTGAGTGCCGACATTACAAATGATACCTACTTAGTTACATACAATTACAAAGCGCTATACTTAATAGAGCAACAATGGCGTCGCCGCGCGCTCATAGTTATCGTTATTATACCTACCTACTAGTCTATTTATATTTAACAGCTGCTACCCGTCAATATTTGTATTTTGGTATTATATTATGTGGTCATTGTCATGTATTTTAGATTGTCTTTTTTTGCTCATTCTTAGTTAAGTACCTCTACTAGTCGACCAAGCCAACTAGACGAATGTTAACGTGACAAAATTCAACATAATTCAATAATTATAATCCAGAAATTCCTAGTACCGATTGCAGGCGCATTGTACGTTCACACGCCGCGTTCGCACGTTACGATAAATAATTTCTGGATTATAATTGTTGAATTATGTTGAATTTTGTCACGTTGACATTCGTCTAGTTGGCTTGGTCGACTAGTACATGCCTATGAACCAAATGATCACATAGTGTGTATGGACGAGGAGCGACTACTAACAGTCAAGCTCGCAGACTGATGAGTGATGTGATGAGCTACGGTCAAGCTCAACCATTGTTGTATTCTTTATTAATTCAGTACTTAGTACTTACCAATACACGATGTTTCGCGTTAATTCAACACTGACGGCCTGGTCACAGCGGCGAGCGTCTTCGATGTACATGGCGCGTTTACTTTGACGCGGCGCGCGGCCGCCAAAGAGTAAACGCGCCATTTACATCGCCCTTGCCGCGCCGCTCGCCGCTTAGACCGATCTCGTAACCAGGCCGTGAGATCCCAAGAGAGCGCGCTAGTTCATAATTATGTCTTCAAGTCATCAAATAGGAGCTATTCATTTTGATGGTTTACCCTAAACCACAGGGTGGCGCAAAAGTCATGATCCTATAGAAATTCCTTATATTTTTTTATGTCATCTGTCATTCTGATATTGAAAATGTTGTAGTAATCCAATGTAAAATTCACTTAAAATAATCAGGGACTGCTTAGTAAAGCAGTGCTTAGTAATGCAGGGCTGGGGAGTACCCCAAGAACGTGGAATAATCGCGTCATAAACCTCAACCTTGAAGAGTATAATTTTTCTTCAAAATTGATTTGAAGAAGCGCATTTCGATCTCTCGGGGCATGTCAATAAGCAGAATACTCGCTTCTAGGGCACTGAAAATCCGCGCATTATTCAACAAACACCTTTACATCCACTAAAAGTAACTTGTATGGTGTGGCGTCCAGACTTCTTTCTTTGGGGTTATTTGAAATCTCGGGTGTATGAGAACAAACCACAAACTCTCGCAGCTTTAAAAGAAAACATACACCAAGAAATAAGAAACATATCACAGGAAGTGTTACGGCTAGATATGAAAAATTTCATAAATAGGGCTCAAATGTGCTTCAACTCTGGAGGTCAACATTTAATAGACATCATATTTAATTCATAATGCAACTAAATTTCGTGGCACAAATATATACAGGATGTCTCAAGACCCATCACCAAGCCGAAGCCTGCTCGTTTTAGACATCATGCCAAGTAATACTAAGCAAAAATAGAACTTGGGAAATGTTTTCTTATTTCAAATAATCACATTTTTTAAGCCGCAATTAAAATTGTGCGCGTATAATTTTCGAAATACTTACTTATCCATGGGTGCATAGTACATCCATAGAACAGGTTGGCATGGTAATTGCATCAATTTTGTACCTAATTACAAAACTTTCATAGTATCTTTGAGCCTCAATATCTCCTGAACCAGTAATTTCCCAGGTATGGTGCCGAAGTAAAAAAAGTTCGTAATTATTGGTATAATACCTACGGGGTTTCAGTTTTCGTTAAGGGTCTTTTTACACCCTGCATATTTAAAAAAACTATTCTAGTTTTCTAATTTAGAAACGAAATTGTAGCTGAACCAAATAGGGTACCAAACATTTGCGCCACCCGGTATAATGAAAGAGCTCACAGTTTGAGTCAACTTGATGTTGTTTTGAAAGCAACTGTAGTCGCTGCGCGGTTTTCAATGTATATGTCCAGCATCCAGCCATGCGATACACAATATCGTTATACCATTGCAGTTGCAGTGACATCACACAATAGTACCTTATAATAAACTAAAAACGTGGCAAAGTATGCCATGAATACTATTAAATACCAGCACTTTTTGACTCTACCTGTTAAAAATACAATGTTGGTTTAATATTATGTTTAAGCATATAAGTATACGATAAGAGACCATTTACATACATATTTACGTAACAACGTATAAATTTGTGTGAAAATCTGCAGCGTTAATAAATATATATAAACATAATTATATGTATTTTTATGCAGGTAGCTATTATAGGTATTTAATGTCTCAGCGCGTTTATATCTTTTATATGGAAATAATTAATAGAGTTTTATTGATCAAGTTTATAGCTGAAAATAAACTTCAAAAGAATCTGCGAATTTGCCAGAAAAATACAAACACAATTCTCATGAAATAAAGTTTAATTCTAAAAGATTTTTATCCACTCTTAAATTAATAATTATTTATTTCGTCGTTAAAGCACAGATTACTAAATAGTTACTTCATAAGTTAAAGGCAGTTCACAAGCAGTGCCTACCGAAAGGTATAAATATTATGATTTGTTGCTGACGAGTTCTACACTATAAAAAATAATTTGAAAACCAAAAAAACAATGTTCATTTATCAAGAAGATAAGAATAAGTTGCAAAAAGTAGCAAAATTCAAATAAAAAATTATTAGTAACAGTAAGTCGAAGAGACAGGAACTAGTTAATACTCGTGGCGCGCGGATACTTGACACTGATATTTAATTTGAGTGTTTAATAGAGAGCCAATAAATTAGTCAGATATATAAATAATAAATACATTAATTAGATAACGTTTATTTTAATAAAACTAAATTCGATTTATATTATTATTTGATGTTCATTCTCGTGGCATAATTTTGTTTTAATAGTTTTATGAGATACGAAGTTCCATTCTTAGATTAGGATTAGTGAATTATTTGAGTTAGTTATGGGAGAGTAGTAGGCGTAGGAAATATATACATACAGGACTAGAGTCTTGCCTTCTAATTCGTCTTTGATCTTATAAATCATGCCTCGGGAAACTGCGCTACAGTTTTTCTGTTAATAATCGATTTTAAACTTTCGCGATTTGTAAGTATACATCATAGAAAATAATTTAGCGGGTCTTAATCGCGTTAACTTAACTTATTTAAGGTATAAATACCTATATATTCTTTCTGTATAATAGTTTTTCTGTTGTGTTGTAGAGTAGGCGTCAGCGCTACACCTACTGTACTCATTGAACATTAAGTACTATAATTGGGTAAATTAAGTAGGCTATAAAAGAAAACAGCATAAATTTGAGTAACAATTTATTTACTAGAATGTTATAACATCTTAAAAGTCATTGAGCTAAGGTATGTAGAGTACCCATTATCAGTAAGCATCAGGTATCGCATGCACAATGAAACTCCTCACAGGTGCAATGAGTGAATGACTTACATGGTCGTTATCTGATAATAGGTGGCAGAGATCACAAGTGTACGGCGCTACTGGGCCCCGTCACTGGTGGCGCTAGTGTCGCCACGGAACTGTGCCAAATGATAATATTACGTAGGCACTAAATATTCAAACTTGCATTAGAAAATGGAAAGTTTAAGTAGCATTAGTATAACTCGCCGGATTAACATGTATTTATTTTAATAATTTATTATAATAGTTAGCAATAGGCACACAGAAATATAAAAATAGGTATACAGTTACTTAACTAGATATAATTTTTATTATAATTGTGGTCCACCTAGTGATAAGCAGAAGCAATATGGTATGAGGCTGTCGCTTCTCTAATCTCTAATCGTCATAGACGCGTCCTGTCACCAACATAGACGTGTCTTGGACATGGAAAGTCAGATTGAGCAGCACAATTACCAAAAGTGACTGAATCGTCTCACCAAATGAAGCATACTTAACTGTACGGTCAGTTATATTATAACAGAAGCGCTTTGTCGGTATTTTGTTATCACAGCAGCTCAGTCCTTGTGTTGGTGAACCGGAGCTCGTTTGACGGCCTTAGGTAAAAAGGAGCCAAGCTATCGTCGCTTTCAAACCTCTTTGATCAATATGCCTCCCCTTATAAGGAAGGAAGAGGGGACAGGAAGACATAACGAAACGCGGGAATAAAACTGATGCTTTGTGCCAATCTTCTGTAAAGGAGGAGCACGACTAAACTAGTCCAACTAGTGTGACTCTACCTTTTATCCGCAGCTTACACTCTAAAATTAGAGCTCCGTTTTATGTCAACAATAGCTCCTGTTCCTATTTTAGGAGTCTTCCTGTAAGATCTATAATTATAAATATTATGTTAATCGTCATCTGGCTTTAATATTATGTCAATTAGAGAAAACCTCACATTTAGTAAATAAATTTTATTGTTCAATAATAAGACACACTTAAGTATATATTTTTGCGTAACAAATACCGTAGCCTATATCGACGTATGGTGGAATAGTTTAAAATTATAATGCGTCCTTGAATTTTTAATCAAATCAAATCTAAAATAAGTTGTCTTTGTTTGTAAGCAGCGCAACCTGCGCCACCACAGCGCGACACAATACACGTGTATGCTGTTTTTATAACAAAACCCAGTATTGTCCCAAATAAGTAAAATTGATCCGGTCAGGGTCACGCTATTATTAAATCAGCAGAATTACGTGATTTACCTACAACTAATACTAAATCCGTATCGGAAAGTAGATAATGCTGTAATAGCTGCTATATTTATATAAACAATGGCTCGTACTATTTAATATCCGAGGTATGATGTGGCGCTTACATACATGAAAGGCCTTGATTCAAGATAGAGGAACATTGATTTCTTTTTTTAGGTAGAGTCCCAAAAACAACGCGGCGTCTGGAACTGTGCGTCGTCGGCAGCCACAGGTCACCGACCTCTTACGTGTCCCTGAAGTAGAGCCGGCGAAATGTAGGTAAGTATGCGCAGACTTGGTCCTGTCCGTGGTGGGTTGTGAGCCCTTGTTACTACGCGCCACGCTCAGCCGAGTGAGGCGTGATGTACGCATGTCTGTTTGCTCACAGTTTACCTAGATAGTTTGCGTGCAACATAGTAATAAATTATATTAACAAAGCACCCCGCACCCGCACCTCGCGACACTTGGATTGCGACGATAAGAACCATTCATTGCAAAAGTATTAAATATTAGAATGTTTAGAATGTTAAATTGTTGTAGTAAATATAAGAATGTTTCAAATTACCACTACGTTCTATATTAGATAGACAGAAACTATTTATTATACATCATATCTGATGTACATCCTAAAAACAGGACAGATTTGAAGTACCCTGAACAGAAGAGCATGTATGAGGAATCTGATGGGAGTGAATGAAGCAAGCGAGATATGTCAGGATCGTTGCAAGTGGCGTACCGTAGTCTCTGCTTATCCCTCCGGGAAACAGGCGTGAGTCTATGTATGTATGTCATCATCATCATCATCATCATCAGCCTTCATCAGTCCACTGCTGGACTAGGCCTCTCCTTTGAAAGGAGGAATTGGCCTACTATACCACGCTGGCCAAACGGGTTGGCATAGGCTCTGCATAATATGTTCCCTCTGTCGGCTCTTACGACACCCATGGGATGATATGGGGTGGTGACATTTCGTATTCTTAATCCGTCACCACACGGACAGTATGTATGTAATAAATAGTTTCTGTGTAACTTAGTTCAGTATAAAAAGAAAATTTTCGCCTTCGTTCAGGCAAGTTGTTAAAATTAGAGTCATGCTGAAGCTTATCCAGCACGAGTGCAGTGCAGCTAGGCCAGGCAACTACGACTGTCTTGCTGAATATCGCATACAGTAACAATATATCTACTACTTCAACATTTCTTTTAGCGAGTGAGAGCGCCGCTGAGAGACTTATTCATCCATCCAAACCCAATTAGCTCGGTCGTTTACCGAAAAAAAAATCTCATCACTAAACTAGCATTTGCAGGATTCCGAAAAATTGGTTTTTCAGCATTCAGAAATAAAGCAAAATGAAAATGAAGCAATTTTTGGGACTCTATCAACTTCAATTTTATCACAGTGCCGTGGGACACCAGATACTTGGTGTTATCTCCAGGACGTTCCTCGGCTCTACCTCAACATAAATAAATCCACATGAAGATTGTTATCTTGATGTACATTGGAATAACTTTATTTTCACTACACGAATATATAGAGTAGAGTCACCATCTCATACTACTGCTAACGGTGGCTGTCCCGAAGCAATCAACTTGATTCAGAAATACGTACTGCATTCCTCTATAATCTCTATATCGGGTTAATATAAATATGTATAAACATTAGCAACATCCATAATGGATGCTAAATCGCTAACATTAACGGAGATAAAATACGTTTAACTCCAATGTTACGTAAATATTTATTTTTTATTTGCAATCATGAAGCAAGTGGTTCATAATATGTCAGCGTTAACTTTGTTACAAACAAGTGAGATGGCATTTACAGGCGAGGCTAGCCACTCCATATTTATTGCACATTATCGAATCTTGATCTATAACTTGTCGTTATTTTTACCCGCTGTGTCTCTGCCTCAGCCACTGCGCTTACATAACAACGAACATGTAAATATATGTACATTTCTCATACAATACAGTCGAACCACAATTTATTTGTTTACTTACTATGAAGTACAATTGAATAACATTATGTGATATCAGTGATTGTTGCCGAGCGACGATTAACATTTACACCACCCACATAACATAATAATAACTTTTTTAGATATCAGGAAATCTTTGGAATTCACTTCTAGTGAACATATTTGTGCAATCGCAACAATGTATCAGTAAACAAGCGGTTTGAAGGTTCGAATGTAATGTAAGTGTATTATTGTAGATAGAGCAGCTATGTGATTATGTTTGATAAGTGTGTGTAACCTGCTGCATTCAGGTACCTACACGCGACTGTTTATCAAAGCAAGTGTGTGAGCATGGGCTCTGTGCTCGTCTATGGTGGTGCGATGTGTTAGGTGATGGTGCGTTGGATGTCGCGAGCATGGTGGCGGCGGTTACAAGACGCACCTAACATAGTTCGCGTTATGTTGTTGTCGTAGACAGCAGACAGATAAGTGCCACCGGAGAGAGGGAGAGTGCGGCGCGGGCGGTGCGGCGGGACGCGCGGGGTGTGCGGGGCGTTACGCACGCGCTCTGTTGCCGAGAGTTCACACGCGCCCGTCGGAACCGCGGTGGGCCTCCACGTGTACGCGAGCCGTGCGCGCCCCCCTCCCGCGGCCCGCGCGCCGCCCGCTCGCTCCTCGGACATTCCAAGCAACCTTCAACAAACGCGCGCGCGGCGTCTATCGCGCGCTACAGCGCTAGCGCTAGGTACATAACACAACATAATAGCGTTCTGCTTGTATAACAATTACATGTACCAGCTCCACCCGTGGACAACACTTACACACACCTCATCACTACCGCAGCCTATCTCATCACATTGTACATATTATTTATTTAAGGTCGCACTGATATTGCAGCTCTACAATGTAGAGCTGCATTTTGTTCGACACGAATTGTTTACTTATTGCTGATTTTCTCATGAGAATTGAACACGTATGCGCTTTAAAGCCACAGGTTCAGCACGGCAGGTAGTAAAATAAGATTTTTTTAAGAAATAAATAATTGGGCGTGTAGTAAATAGATAGATATTGGTACCTACCTAAAGTACCTAATGATTGCAGTGAGCAAAAGTAAACAAACCGAATAGTATAGCCTAAATTTGTAATATTTTAATGTTCATCACAATGTATTATGTAATGGTACTATTGATACAGGTACCTACTTCTCATGCATACGTCAACACAACTTGTAGAGTTACAAAATATATAGGTATCGCGTTGCACTTGCACCTACGCAGGCAAGTAAGTAGCTACTTATATGTAATGGTGTGAGTACACGGTACACGGTGGGTGCAAACTGTTGAAACTGTAAGTGCGTGCACTCAAATACACAACATTTGCGTAACATGGCATCAGGAAATGAGTAAATGCAAAACGCACGGGACATGTCGAATAGAGAGATTGGATAATACAGAGGATTGACATTTTAATGGATAATGCTACATAGTAGAGTTGTTTCTTAGATAGGTAGTTTAAATGCGAATCGTATCGTGTAGCTGTTGTTATACGATAGAGGCTTAAATACGTGCAATATTGTCAATGCAGTGGGTGCTTGAGTGTAAGTGTAGTCACAGGCGGCGACGGGAGCGGGCTCGGTCCGCTGTCGCTCGTGTTTCGTAACGGTGTGAGGCGGTGCGGCCGCGGCGGCGATGCGTCGCGCCGCATTCGGCCGCCAACGAGCGCCGAGCGAGCGTGTCACCGCCGGACCGACCGACAATCGCGCGCCGCTGTGCACAACCTACATCAACATTCACTATATTGAACCACACACTAAATCAACATCATTTACCAACATGATAGGTAAGCTATTTATTTACATTATTACCACCTTCTCTCCTCCCTAGTACCCACTGCGATTTCCGATTTGAATTTTTTATAATATTTTTCGGTCTTGAACTAGAAAATGCAAAATTAATTTTAATAAGACCCAGTTATCTTTTCCCACGGTTGGTTGCCATACATTATTTAAATGTGGATTTATATAATAATTAAAATAATGACTGTATCGTTCAGTTAGTGTGACAGTGTGATGGCTCATACCTACAGAATTCGGTTACTTCATTGGCCAAAACATCAATTTCCTTGTAGTAGGTATAGGTCATAGCGTCGACTCTACTCGTACGTAACGACGTACTGCTTCCAACTAGCTGTGTCAATGAGTGTGTCCGTGGATGTGGCCTTTACTTCCGCAACCTTATTTATTTGTATTTTTACTGAGCTAGGTATATTTTGTTTTTTAGTATCCATGTTATTTATTATTTTGGTGCATATTGGCACATTTTCTACAACGGCAACAATAAAAAACAAATGAGGCACTCTCATAAATGGGGCGGGGTAGGTCGGGTGGCGGGCGGCGGGCGGCGGAGTAGCGCGCGGACGCGGGGTCGGCGGCCCAAACACGTGGAGGCCTGCACCGCGGCCGCGGCGCGTCGGAACCGCGGTGCAGGCCTCCACGTGCGGCCGGAGGACATTCACTCGGGCTGCGCGCCGCGCCCCGCGCACCGCGCCGGCCCCCGCGCGCCCCTGTTATGTCGGTGCATCCTGATATTCCTGATCGCTGCATGCCACACACAACAGACACTGTACTGCGGACGGTCGTCGCGCTCGCACCGCATACCTCTCTTAGGCTCTCGGCTCTAGTGGGTCTCCACGATGGAGCGTCTGTCTAGGTGTAGTGTAACCGTAGTGACCGGTGTCGCTTGTGCAGGTGAGGAGGAGCGCGCGCACCAGTGCGGCGAGTGCGGGCTGGCGCTGGCGACGCGCAGCGCGCTGAGTGCGCACGCGCGCGCGCACCGGGCCGCCGGCGCCGCCGACGCGCACCGCTGCGACGTGTGCCACAAGACGTTCGCGGTGCCGGCGCGCCTCGTGCGCCACTACCGCACGCACACGGGCGAGCGCCCCTTCGAGTGCGAGTACTGCCACAAGATGTTCAGCGTCAAGGAGAACCTGCAGGTGCACCGGCGCATCCACACCAAGGAGCGGCCGTACCGCTGCGCCGTGTGCGACGCCGCCTTCGAGCACTCGGGCAAGCTGCACCGGCACGCGCGCATCCACACGGGCGAGCGGCCGCACGCGTGCCCGCACTGCCACAAGACCTTCATCCAGTCGGGCCAGCTCGTCATCCACCTGCGCACGCACACCGGCGAGAAGCCCTACCGCTGCCCCGCGCCCGGCTGCGGCAAGGGCTTCACCTGCTCCAAGCAGCTCAAGGTGCACTCGCGCACGCACACGGGCGAGCGCCCCTACACCTGCGACATCTGCCTGCGCGACTTCGGCTACAACCACGTGCTCAAGCTGCACCGCTTCCAGCACTACGGCGAGCGCTGCTACCGCTGCACCGTGTGCGACGCCACCTTCAACACCAAGAAGCAGATGGAGGCGCACATCTACAAGGAGCACGGCGCCGACGCGCCGCGCGCGCCCCCTGCCGGCGCCCCCGACGTGTGCCAGCTCGTGGAGGCGCTGCAGCAGCTGCCGCCCACGCCGCCCAGCTCGCCGCCGTCGCCGCAGTGCGCCAGTACCGCCGGCGCCGGCGCCGCGCCCGCCGCCGCGCCGGCCTCGGCGTCGCCGCCGCCGTCGCCGTCGCCGCCGCCCCCCACGCCGCTGCAGTGCACGCTGGACCGCTCGTCGCTGCCGCTGCGGAAGCGCAAGCTGCTGCCGCCGCCGAGCGAGGCTCCGGCGCCGGCGCCGGCGCCCCCCGCGGCCGTGCGGCACACCTCCGTCATACAGTTCGCGCCCGCCGCTATCGACTCATAGTACGCTTGTAGTTTAGCGGGACATGCTCCTTGTATTACGTACCCTAGCAGTGTTCTAATGTCATTTACAAGGCTTTTCAATTCAATGGCTGTAGGTGTATCGACTGTTAGAGATTGTAGTGCTAATGTAAGGAGCCGCGAGGACAGCGTGCGTAGACTAGGACCTAGGCGGTGGACGACATCCAACACTAG
This sequence comes from Euclidia mi, assembly GCA_944739405.2. Lineage (NCBI taxonomy): Eukaryota > Metazoa > Arthropoda > Insecta > Lepidoptera > Erebidae > Euclidia > Euclidia mi. The sequence continues at coordinate 379,942 of OX123196.2, forward strand.
AATATTTGTATCCGATCGTAAGGAATGTGAGTTATTATTGTAATGAGTTGAGAAAAAGACTAATTAACTACCTACTAAGTGCATTTGTGCCGTTATTATTAGCTAAATAAGTTTTATATTTATCAAGTATGTATGTTAAGTCGAGTAAGAATAAAAGTACAACATTGTATTTAACTAACGACTATTATTTACTCCACGCCCTAACTACCAAAAATAGAGCAATCAGCTAAACGTACAGATTAATATAAAAAGAGGAATAACTGTAGGTAGGTACTAATAGGAGGCAATAAATTTATTGCCTGACTGGCGAGAAGTGGCCAAAGATCAGGTGAAGTGGCGTTCTCTCGTATTGGAGGCCAAGGTACATTTCGGGTCGATGAGCCACTGGAGTAAGTATAAATAAATTACATGTACTAATGAGTAACATGAAATTTAAATATCCTGAAATATATCGCAGAAACAAGATACGGATAAAACGTTGACAAAACAAGGCGAGTGCGTGGTTGGTCGGACCTCGCACAATGAACACTGGTTTAGCCCACATATTGAGGTAAAAATAATAAGGCAGACTTGTGTTCAGTCCCGGCGATTAATCGTCTGTAATATATTATATTTTATCAGAGCACGACTGAGATTATTAAGAGACTCATTGCGCTACTCATCTGCATGGGGTTTCGCTGAGTCGTGTCAGTTTTCGTAACGTGTTACCAGGTAGAGTCGTACTATCTATTATCTAACGCGTTGAGTACGTTTCTACACATAAACCAAGAGAATACGTATTCACGTCGTAACTCGGTGCGTCGCCGTCGTCGCCTCGTACATAATATAACTCGGCTCTTTTCGCAGTTTTCACCATCACTTTGAAGGGTTTTCTTCCAATTCCTAGTTATCGCCACATTCGCAGATCATTAAGTAATGCGTTGCTGTTCAAATATCTATAGAAATGTTAGTAAGCAACTTGAGTGAACTTGAGCTCAACATTTTGAAAGTGAAAATGTTGGCAATGTATGGATTTTCGTGATGGGAACACTAACACTCCCATGATGAAAATCAATAGATTGTCAAGTTTGTGCGCTCTGTCAGTAGGTGAAGCACGCAGGAGCTCAATAACTAGAGCGAGTGCCGCGGCTCTACCTGCGTTACACATACTACAATGTCCACAGTAATTACACGCATGTGAGCAACGCGATGACGCGAGTACGAGACACATACTTATTTACATACAACATACATTGCTTACGCCATTAACCAGCTAAATAATAGAGAAAGTGCGTCTCTATTATTTAGCTGCGATACAGAAGAGTCTTCAAATATGTTACAAAACCTAAAAAGCTCGCTATTTTTTCCGTTGTTTTGGTGCGAATGTTTCTCTACATTACTAAAAGGTGAAAATGTATGTCGCCAAATTCAAGGGATTGTAAAAAATATACGTCGATACATCGTGCGTGCCTAGTTGTGGCCACCGTTTCAGGTCATATTTTGTCGTATTACTCGTATTATTAAAAAAAGTACAATAATTAAATAATTAATATAGTTAGTTAATTATTGTTTTTTTTTTCAAACAATTATAATACGTTCGAAAGTATAAGATGAACGAGTCTTCATTCAAAACACGAGCACATACCTCTATTTCGGACAGCGACGAACAGGACTCTACTTATGTAAGTATATGCTCAACCCACATTTGACGGCGGATTCGTCGGGAGTATCGACCCGGTGCACGCACCACGCACTCTCCGAACTTCGCCATCGCCGCGCAACGCTCCAGTGCAGTGTCAGAACATGTTCTGTCAACTTACACGTTCTCACGTTACGCAACCGTCGCGTCGTCGTCGGTACGGTGCATTCTCCGTCAGGTGTGCAGCCACCCTTATATTCACAATGTTTAGTTGTTTACTTACGTAGTATTTTCAGATAAAAATCACTTTTGAACCTGTTTTAAGATATAGGTACCTACATACTTAAATATCTGCAGCACGAATTATTTTAATATTCTGTGATCGCGTACATTTTTTACTAATAATATATTATCTTATTTAGAGGTACATTTGTTAACGAACTTGTCTTTCGACTTTATAAGAGCCTGCGTAGATGAAAAAGCCATTTCAGATTGTTTCCCATTACATTGAATGCTACCTACAAATAAAGGACTAAAATAAATGTAATAGTCCTATGTGGCATGCGTGGTTGCATGTTTATATGGAGTCAAGCAACGTCGCCGCTAAAATCTGCAAATTTTAATCATTGGATCCCAGCTATTAATTACAGTAATTGTTTTATTTTTCCTTTTTAAGGACCTGCTTGTTCGTTAGTTTTGGTGCATCATTGAGGTAAATACGGTGATATCGACTTGTGCAATAAGTAGGGAGAGACATAAATACAACTCTACAAAAGCGCTATTGTAGAGAATTTCTGGCCTTGGATACGCTAACGTACCTACATACCTAAAACTATACGTTACTGCTAATTTCAGTAACTATTTTTTACATTAATAGAGCTTGCGTTACAAAGCTGTAAACAGTAACAACAAAAACAAATGTAAGTATGTATACATACTTACTTTTACTAAATTTGATGAGAATTACCCGTATATGGTATAAATAATGTTTTTAAAGGCAACTTACATATGTATTTCATCTATTATAGCTTTCTGTGGCTTGGGATTTTAACAAAACTTAAACCCAGAGCAACCATTTGTGAATCACACAAAATTTTGTCTTGTCTGGGCATAGAACCCACAACACAAGGCAAAATTATCAGCGGCGACGGCCGCGATAAGTAGGGTCATTTCGCCTGTTCGCGTCCACCCCCCTATTCGCGTCCATCCAGCAGACCTCCCTTTAAAAATGCTCGGAAATAAATATACTAACACACTAATAAAATGAAAAGTCAGTATCGCCAATACCTCGACGTATAAGAGACACGCACAAATAGACAAAAGTTCCGTGCGCCCAGCTTATCCTGTTTAAAAAAATTAGTTAATCTCGGTTGTTCAACAAAAGAGTGCAGATGCGCGGGATATAAATAAAAAAATAGTGTGCAGCGACGTGTTTGACGGTAAGTATTTTATTGTTTTATGTGAATTTTAGGATACATAGCTGTTTTTAGACATTAATAATGAAAAGACGAATAGTATGAATTATTAATTAGCTTGTTTTTTTTATAGTTAACAATTAAAATAAGGTGGACGCGAACTACAACACCGAATTTATAAAACTTCCAGTTTGCGTCCACAATGGACGCGAACTCGTCTATTTATGATTTCTTTAGTTGTTTATTTTTATGTGATTAAAATATGAGAGAGAAATTGGGATTTTGTTTATTTTAACATTAATAGTATGCAATTGTAATGACTAATTTGCGTCCACATTATTATGATTGTAATAAAAGATACAATCGATATAATAATCGATCACAAGTGGACGCAAACTATACCTGCAAGGGATAATATTATAGCAAATTGCGTCCATATTTTCATGAAATAGAAATAATCCCATAAGTACATTTTATACATATATATTTTTATAATTTAAAATGCATTTTTGGTTAAGACCGAGTTTAAAATTGAATTATTACATTTAATTTCTTTTATTCCATATTTTTTCTATTCAAGATGAGTTCTTAGGAGACAAGAAAGAAGAAGGAAAAAAAATACAAAAGATGATTAAATAAAGAAAGCGTTTTGTGATATTCGTGAGAAGAAGAAATCGATAAGACAAATATGTACATAATTATGTAAAAAATATGCTATTCCGAAGACCACAATATTGGACAACATGTATCAACATGTATATTTTTTTATCTTTGATTTTAAGTTCCATCGATGTTGAGAACAATAAATAGTTATTTATAGTTTCTTTAAAGTGATTTAATAATGATAATAATGTAGATTTTTTATAACTTTAATCTTAAATTTAGAAATTGTTAAAAGCCAATCTTTCTTTAGATTGTCTTAACAATATCACCCTTATATGAAGGATAATAAGGCTGATATTGTTAAGACTAAGCTGGTGGACGCAAACTGGTCCACAGGTGGACGCAATTTGGATTTTTTGGACGCAAACTGGGTAAAATGCCATATTTTGAAGTTTGTCTATTAAAAAAAAAACACAACAAGTTTCGAACAAAACCGAAAGTTATTAATAAAATAGACTATATAATGAACGCATTACATACATTTTTCATTGAATCAATTTGCTGGAACATTTTTATTTTCTCCTTCAAACTTGCCAACTGCACTAAATGGACGCGAACAGGCGAAATGATCCTACGGCCGCGGCCGTGAAATCGACTGCGCTCATCGTTATGCACTCAAAAGTATGATCATATAATAGTTCCTAAAAATATCTGGTATTTTTATTAATATCATAACGGCCGGTGCATAATAAACTAATAACATTAAATTATAAATTAATGACACACACAGCCACGGGCGTCGCGTCGCCTGCACTATGTGCGTGTGTGTACTAATATTTTGGTGTTGTGTGGGTGAGTGAGCCGTTGCCCCGTTGCATTATTTTTACGTCCGTGCCTCCCTTTATCTATAACTACTGTCTCTATCATTCAAAATCTAAACTTTACTACTCAAACAATAAGACTGATTGTACCTTGACAAGCTTTTCGTTGATAGCTTTCCTCTATAAGTTTTTGTTGAAAGTACTTTTTTATACGTGTACTTACTTTTATTAGATGACGGAAGGTACAACATTTACAATTTAAACCTAAATATAGGGGTCCTACGTCTATTAAGTACTACTAGAGACAAATCGCTATTCGCAGATGGTATTTGCCGTAATGATAAATTCATCATCAAGCCAATTTTAACCTCATTTTAGGGTTTTATTTTATTTGAACAGATATGCCTGTCTAATAATAATGCTCAAAGAATACGATTTACCTATTGGCTAGAAACTATTTAATCGGAAATGCCTTATTATGGCTACGTAAGTAGGTAAGGCTCGGACCATGTGGAGAGCCTTGGGGGAAGCTTATGTCCAGCAGTGGACGTCTTTCAGCTGATATGATGAAGTAAAACTAGGTAGATATGTAAGTATAATAGGGTTGTTTCCAACTAGTCAAATCAAGCACTTTTAATGAAATGTCAAAAACGAAACGGCCTTTGCTACGACGGCGGCGATTTTTGCGTCATAGTTTTTTGCTGTCAAATAGAATACTTATTATCAATAAATTGTCGATAAAAAATGTTAAATAAAGTTTTAACATTATTTGATGAATGAAACTACTATTATTTTGACATGTTTCACTAGATAAAAATACTTGTATAATTTATTTCAGTTGCAGGAAACTGCCCTATTATCTTACCTGCCGCAAAGTTTTGTTTTAGCTCTAGGTACTTACCAAAACCAATAGATTTTTGTAACAGATTGCTCTTAGGTATATAATAATTTTGTACCCATTACTCCAGGTAGGTAAGTACATAGCTATTAATCGCAAGCACATAATACTATACTAGTAAAACTTGAGACACATTCTTGTGAAAGATTGAACCATAACTTTTAAATGCATGTATGTCATCTCGTGACCACAGCCGGTGTAACCCATGCCGAAACGTCATCGTCATGTGAAAAATATGTTATTTCACCTACATTTTCCAATAATCACACGATATAGACATAAATATTACTATGAAACATAACTGACTCTACATCGCCACTTTACAGTGATTTTGAGTAAAATTACTATTTCGAATGATTGGGTATGGATTGGGTAACTTGCAAGTAATGTCGCTGCTTTTCTTTTATAGATTTTGCAGATTTCAATTATAAAAATATAGTAAAGAAACTTAAGTACCTATTGCCGTTGCCTTCTCATCTAGGGAATGAGATCTCGGCCTTTTTTAGCGAGATTAATCTCGGTCGAAATATGGGCGAGATCTCGCGAGATTTACGAGATTGCACTCGAGCATAAAAACGTCTTATTCGAAGCGCGAACTGACACGGACGGATCGCAATCTGTCGGTATAGGCATTAATAAAAAATGAAATGAATTTATACGAGTCCGGGGGGTCAAAAGGCAAAATTTTGCAGTTCGTGGATGTCTGCCTGAGAACTGCGGTTTCAATTCGCGTTGAATCCGAAAGGGCTTCTCAGCGGCTGGTTATCTGGCCAACAGAAAAGGAAGCTGTTAGCAGACGATTCTTTGGACATTTTGTGCTTCTGAAGGAGCTCCTTTGAAAATAATTCGTAATAATGGCTTGTGATTTGAACTGAACCAATCGTCCCTTTGATTGGTATATTTTGTTAATTAGGTTCTGTAATTTCTAATAGTCTGCCTTATTGGTATATTTTGTTAATTAATCTGTAATATCTAAACAGTCTACTGGGTAGATATAGTTTTATTTACCTAATTGATAATAATACCTCAGTTTAGCAACATAGATGATAAGTAAATTTCTTTTCTACCTCTCGTTGTTTTATTTATTATAAAAGAAATGTATTACAAGAAGATTTTTGTTTGATATAATTAGAAGCGAAGCCTTGTCACATGAGTAAATAAACGCCTTGTTGTTTCTTTCATTTCTTACTTGACAGATCCGTCCGTAAAAGTTTACTTCATAAAAGTTTATTAAAAAATATAGACAGATAGGTACGTCAAACAATTTTTGAAGCATAAAATTCTATTGAAAAGTTCGTGAAAAGTAATGTTTAGGTATCTTAAAATACTTAAAATGGTTATTATTTATGTCCTAATTTATTCTAATAATGCGATTATTTACAAAAAAACATAAAAAACTGTCAATCTCGCGAGATCTCGAAATTGGCGAGATCTCGCGAGATTGGCTTTTTAATCTCGCGAGATCTCGCTTGAGCCCAAATCTCGCGAGATTTGCATTCCCTATTCTCATCCTATTATGCTTTTCATCAAAAGGAATATTATCACCTGTAGACAAACTGATGGCGTTCAGTTGTAATTAACAGTGGCTCTTAAGGTAAGTAGCCATATAGCACAAATTAGCACAGCGTCATGTGGTGTGGGTTCGATTCCGACACAACATTTTGATCTGTTGTTTCGAGCCTGTGTGTTTTGTGTCCGCTGGTTGTAAAGTTCGCCGCGACGATGACGTGGGATTTCTTAGTGCAAGAGTTGCCTATAAAAAATAGTTCTGTCATTAAGGTCACATGACATAATTAACATAATATACCTACCAAGACACTTCTAATTTTTTATACCTAATCCACCGCGGTGTGTACCCATTAAGATGTTTTAGGTAAGTATACAAAGTAGTTTAGTTTTCCTAACCACTTTTCCCCGAACCCGTGGCAATTTCCGAAAATCTCTTCTTAGTACACCACCCCTACGGTCAAATTTAATCATCTTGCGCCCAATGGTTTTGGCTGTCCCTTGTCTGTCAGTGTACACACTCACTACACCTTTGTAGATACACTGCGGGTCGGATAACTTGAAAGGTGCGATGTGAAAAAATCACGAAACAAAATCACGTACCGTGGGAAGCCAACTTTAGACATCTCTATCAATATGCTAGTATGATAAGTGGTTAAGTATAGGCTGGTTGCACTGTCCGTTCACACACACACAGATTTGGCAACTACAGATACCTACATAATGTTTTGCCATAAGCTGCATACAAAATATTATGTCATATGTATATGTAAATTCATGGCGTGAACATCATATTCACAAATGAGAATATCGCCAGCGCCACGCTGTCGCCGCGCAAACCGCATACCTAAACAGCAATACTTAAAGTCCATATTTGAATGATATTTTTTGGTTCGGTGTGAGGCGAGTCGTATATGTGGGCTAAGCTAAGACCTTAAGACGATGCCGCGCAAAGAATAAATCCTGTCTCGGGGGACTTACAAACGAAGTATTGTCTCGCGTGGGAATCGAACCCACATTACTCGGCGCTTTGTCAAGTGGCTATGCAACTATAGCGATGCAACAGAAGTTGTAGATAGTATTTTAGGCAGTATGTATAAATAGGTATACTTAGGTAATCAATCTGATTTTAAATTGTCTTTCGGGATATATACCACGTACCTTTGCTTGGAGTAACCAATATTTCGGCACTGTTGCAAGCGCCATGTTCACGGATGTACTGAGGGTATTGCGGGTGGATGAATGTTACCAGCAAGTATAACGATCTACCCGCTTTCTTACTCGTTTTTTGCGTTCAACAGCAAAAAACGAGTAAGAAAGCGGGTAGACCTATGCGGGAATCCAAACAAAGGTACGTGGTATATGTATATCCCGAAAGACAATTTAAAATAAGTTTAAATTACCACGAAAGTTTAAATTCCTATGTAATAAATCTGAAATTGTCAATAACGTCTCAGAGAAATGAATATATTCACGTAATTTAAAATACTAACACATTTTCATAACGTAGGCAGCGATAGCCTATTGGTATCAACCAGCAGACTTCCATTTCAGAGGGAATCGGGTTCGAATCCACGGCGGGCACCACCGACATTTCGAAATTTTCGGAGTTATGTGCCTATTTTATAATTAACTAGACGTCGCCAGGGGCTTCACCCGCCTCAATTACAATATAAACCTTCCTCTTGAATCATTAAAGCATTAAAATCCGTTGCGTAGTTTTTAAGATTTAAGCATACATAGGGACAGACAGACAGAAGACAGACTTTTTTTATACTATGTAGAGTAAACAGTATAATGATTGGCACCCTAAGCCGGTTTCTACTACTAGGTAACAAATTCTCAGGAAAATACAAATTCAATAATATTTTCTATGGTTTTGTCGGAATTGTGTTTACATGGGCATTAATAAAAATAAAACATCGTATTTAATAAAGCCGATTTATTAGCATAAAAATGTGCTCAAACTTATTTCTTAAGAAAAGTACCTACGTACAATCATTGGCACCCTGGTATAGTTATTGGCAGTACCAAAAAGGTACAATCATTGGCACTCTTGGCCTAAAGCCGTGATACCCAGACAGTCTTAAGACTTGATATCCGGATCTTTATACATGTATTCTATGTAATCAAAATAATATAAATATATGAATGTTTATGTAACTTTCTAATATTTATAACAGAAGTCTATATTTGAAAGAAGTTTAGTTCATTTACCAAGTTTTATACCTTTTTCGGCATATTTTTATAATGTAGCTCATCTTGTCTCTTAGATACATTGTAGCAAATGAGCCCTGTTTCAGTTTCTCACAAGCATTTTGTTCGTAATATTTATGTTTCTTTGTTTTAAGCGATATCTGTCCTGATTTCTGGGTCCTTTGTAGAGAAAGGTTGCCATCTCTGTACAACCGTTTACCGTACCATAGTAAGTTGGGTGTAAAATGCGAAGAAATATACAATCTAAAGTTGTTTGTATGCGAATTTGACGGAAGACAAACAAAAATCTGAAAAAAATATGATTATAGAATGTGCCAATGACTACGTTGTTGAACAATTTTTAAGTATAGTCATTGGCATTATCGGAAAAGACTACCCAACTATTTATTAGCGCAAAACTAACGTTTATTAAGCTTTAATGAAGATAACAGATAAAAAAATAGGTACTTTTGTGTAAAATTAATTAAACATTTCATTAATTTTTTAGGCCATTTTCCTAACATTTTTTAAAAACAGTTGTTAAAGAAAAATGGTTCATAGTTAAGATTTAAATATTTGTTCTGTGTATAAGAAATAGGTTAATCCTGCTTATGAATGTATTTCTGTGAGATAATAATATAAGATTTTCCTAATATTCAGGATTCAGCAGAGTGCCAATCTTGGGGGGGTGCCAACATTACTATAGTTTACCCTACCTAGTGATAGTGATTACGCTTGCCCCGTGCCTCCAAGGCGTAAGACTTGGATGCAACCGAGATAACGCTAGGACGATGATGATAACATGTTTTCAAAACATAAGTAGGTAGTTAAAAAAAATTATTGAAGTTTTCAGTTTTAGTTTTGTTTAATTCATTTTATTTTATCTATTTATTTATTGTTATTTTGCAAGCATATAATCTTTTCACCTCAGCAGCTCAAACATGCCGCTATTGCTGCGAGACAACAGTGAACAAAACGCGATTTTGATTCGAGCGTGAGTAAAAGTAGCTTTTTAAATTTTCAATCTTCAGTGTAACGAATTGACATTGTTCAGCCACAAAGTTCAGCCATAAATTTGAAACATTCGAATTTTACTGTGCTCTGTCTCTTTCACATGCATATCAAAAAGTGAGTGAAAAAAACAAACCCCTTCGAATTCGAAATTCGATTTTGGAATTTGACCTCAAAGAAAACACGTTCGAAAACGCATAATACCCTAAAAAAATATATTTGTAATAAAGAAATTGCTTTTTTTATATGTTATTGTTTATATGTTTAATTTATTATTGGATTTAAAAAAAAAATTAATTAATAGTATAAAATTGGTATTTAACCAATACATTTTTATTTGGAATTACAACAATGATACATTTTAAAAATAAACATCAGGGACGCGGTATTAAAACGCGATTTAAAAAAGTAGCGGGAACAAAAAATTTCGCTGATGCTGATACAGTATAGCGTAACGTGTTAAATTATATTAATATATAAAATAATCTAAAAAGATGACTGAAACTAGCGATGGTGACTGTACTTTAAAACCAAATCAACAAGTGATTAATGCAGAATTCAATCTATTCCTGTTCCTTTCTATGGATCCTAAGTAATATGTGTTCTCACTGCTGTGGTGAAAAGTTATGTGTGCTACACGAGAGCAAAGCTTTTTGTATCTCGTGCTGTTGAGTCCCTCACTACGCTCAGGATTCTAACTTTGATTCACTCGCTACGCTCGTGAATCAATCATAGAATCCTTCACTTGCTCGGGACTCAAAATCAGTACTCGAAACAAAAAACAACTTTGCTCTCTTGTTGCACAAATAACTATTTGTTTGCATGTTTTCGTCAATTTTTTTTACAACTGACAACTCCATTAGCGCCCTTGTTAGCGCCAAAGTTGTCTTTGGGTAGAATAATAAAATTATGTAACAAATAAATAACAAGTTAGCTAAACTCTATACCTATATACATGCAAAGTGACCACATTTAGCACCTTTCTACTATTTTAGTAGATTCTAAATAAAAAATCGAATATAGCACAAAAGATCTTTTATCTGTAATATGTATCCGTAATAACTACCGTTATCATCCTACAATGTAACTCAGCAGGTCTTATTCGCGTAAACGCATGACCCCCCAAATCTAAGGTCAAGCTGAAAAATCTCAAAAATTTGCCAAATAATAAAAGGAAAGGACATTGGGCAAATAGTATGGGAGAAATACCCACGGCGGACAGAAATGAAATTGTGAGTATATATCGGTAAATGTCTCTAGTTTATCATGGTAAGGGTCGCATTCTTGTGGGTTGTGGGAATTTAAAAAAAAAATGAAAAAACTGATTCATATTTTTTTACATTATTTATTCATTATTTATTTTATTTTTTATAACGATTGTGTAATTATAATTATTAAATTCGAATCTTTTATAAACTGTAATTAGTTCTATGCTTTTGTAAACTAAATGTTATTCAATAAGTGGAAGGCGCTGGCACCTGTAATACAATGTCTCATTAGTACAGGTGTCACCGTTTCATCGTGTTTTGTGCAACGTTTTATAAAAGTGTAAATGACCTAATCATTTGTTGTAATGTTTTTGTGATTTTTAAGGACAAATAAACTATTATTATTATTATTATTATTATTATTATTCAGTTGCCTCCGTTGTCCAGTGGATAGCGTATGCGACTGCTGATCGGAGATCCCGGGTTCGATTCCCGGGTCGGGCAAAAGTGTTACTGGGTTTTTCCAAATTCTCAGTAGCAGCACGGAGTCTGGTGATGTGTTCGGTAACGGCAATACGCTCGACCTCTATTCCGTGGGACCTAAAAATTCATGGCAAAATGTGCGTAAGTCTATAAAAAATAAAAATATTTATTCAGCGTAATCTATGTCTATGGTTATTTCATCTAAAAATACCGCAGGAGTGTCAATTTCTTGTTGGTGCCTAGCCCAGGATAAAAAATAAACGATACTGACAATATGCGCACAACTGCCTATGGTACGGCGGCCATGTATACATGAGCAGTAATAATCCTCAACACTTTTTCTTCCTTGTCTCGCTGGGTTTATTACAATATATGTGTAGTATTGTCGCGCTCTGACATGTCGCGACTGAATTCGTCCTCTTATCATTACTTTATTGCTCATAAAATCTTGGTGCCGATAGAGCTCTATCAAGTAGACGCCATTTGGTCTCAGATGCTCATGGCAGTACGACTTGGCCAGTCTTAAATGATAGCTTCCCAATGTGAATAATGTCAGCTCTTCATATGTTAACTGTGGGAAATCTCTAAAATCTGGATTGTTTCCATCTAATGTCATGAATGCAACTCTCTGTCTATTCATTAACTTGGTCCAGTAAACGTGTTTCGTTAATGAATAAATTCAAAAGAAAACCGGTAAATGACATTCGCGTTATTTTCTACTTTCGATGCTTGCCATGGCAACACAAGGATTTCCTTCATCGTTGACCACGGGACGTATCGAAAGCCTATGTCAGTTCCATACATTTTTGCACTTAGCGATAAGTGCTATCGCTAATCGAATGCCATTTGTCTACAGGCTCTGATGTGTGAAAGAGAGGAACCGAACGTATACGATTACACGGCAGTTCGTTAAAAGCACATGCATGCAATGCACATGCATGCAGTCGACGGAACCCATAATTTATAGCTATTTTTAACAGAACGACAATTTATATTACTTAAATAGAGTATTCGATTTTCTTTTTATATAAATATACTTCTAGTTCTAACTTTGTTCTCCCATGGATTCTAAAAAAAATTACCATATGTAATGGTAAGTGAATTTGTACTCTTTCATTTTATACCAAGCTCATCAATGTCCGTGACCGGGTCGGAATACGCCCAATGTCCTTTCTAGCTATTATATCTAGTGGTGTTTTATGAACTACGTACGATGGCCAAACTTACTTGGAAATTACATCTAGTTTAGAAACAAGTAACCGAACTACGTAGTTTTGGTAATCCTAGCAAAATCGATATGCGTCGACGGTCGATAAGATAAAGATTGTTTAACAATATTCTAATAATGTAATTTGTCGGTTTATTGTAAAGATTCAAGACAAAGGCTGTCTACTTAGTTGTGAATTGTGATACTTCTAGTTAACTTTTGTGATTGAGGAAAAATTTTAATATAACTTAATTGTCGAATACTTACTACATAATTATAATTTAATTTGAAGAACAGTGCTTCATTTAATGATAATTTTATAACAATGGTAAGACATTGTAAGTAATATCGAGCCTTTCCCGCCATTTAAGCGCAACCGACAAAAATTAAATTTTACATGAGAAGGTTTTTTTTTAATATTTTTATACAGAAATGTGCTAATAAAGTAAAATTTGATGAACATTAATGATTTTTAGACATTTACATGTATAATTAATAAAGCTACAAGTATAATAAGTATTTCGCTATAAATGGCGATCCAGATAGGTACCTATTTTTTATTAGTGTAGTGAGTGACCTCCTCCAAAATTTCAAGCTGCGACCGCACCTGGACTAGACTAGACTATACTTAAAATTATATATAAATGTCTAGTTTGATTTCATCTGACCATGTTCAGTGTTATTTATGTACTCTAAATACTATCAGTGAAAACTTTTAATTGACCTTCATTTTCTATTTCATATGAATTGATTTTCTAGCTGTAATTTTTAAAGAAAATAAAAATAAATAAAATACATATGGCTTGAAATAAAGTCTTACCTTCGTATCAACCCTGAATTTGTAGTCGTTATTTTCCGCCTGATTACTTGATATAACATCGTACTTGTCTATATTTATTATGTAAGTATTGAATTCAATGATTTATAGTTTCAACGAATATTCTATTAATGACAGTTTTTATCTAATGAAGGGGTAAAAAGCTATTGTCTCTGGATATAGTTTCGGACAAATAAGTTAACATAGTTACTGTAAATGAATAGGAAAGACACATATTCACCTGGACATTAGACCATAGCGAGACTTGGCTTGCCGTTCGTAACAGATCGGTAAAGTTAAGCAAAACTTGCAGAGGTTGCCACTTGGATGGGTGACCGTGTGTGGCATTTTCATCTGAGCGCTACCGTGCTTCGGAGGGAGAGAAGCTGTCGGTCCCGGCTCTTGTCTAAGGATAAGGGTCGTTAGGCCATGTCGGAGGCCTTTGGGCGGTCTGAAAACTCCGACACCAGAGTTGGCCACACACTCACACGAAAAAAAAAAAAAAAAAAAACCTGGACATTAAGATACTGTTTGTTTTGAGACCATACTTGAGAGTTCTCAGATTAAGTAGGAAATGATAAATTCAGCACGCCTTACATAAAGAGAGTACGTCAAGACATCCCTGGTCAATGATACGATGAAGTGCCTGGTTCTGTGTGGCGCTTTCAGAAGGTGAAGCTTTCACTTTAAACTTTACAATAGTGGGACCAAGAACGTCTTGACGTACTACCTTCGGCTTTTAGAATAAATGCAAATAGTACATAATTATGTAGCACAAACTGGTTATTGTGATAGATTTTAAATTGATGACCTGCCATTTTGACGTTGTCCATTCAACCACTTCTCCCAATCTCAACAAGATCGTCTGTCCACCTCGCTAGAGTGTCTATCCAGAGCCTTTTATGCTTGGGTTAGTCCGTTGCCGGCCAGCCAGTGTTATTTACGTTCGGTGTTAGAAAAGCAATGACATCTTAACGCCTCATTTAGAGTCTCATATACTCAGATGTAAATATAGAGTATTTAATATTTTCTTGGGCTTACGCGAATGTTACACATTGAAATTAAATTAGATTTTTTTTTTCTACCAAGTTTTGTAGTAGATTTTCTTAAAAGAGCGACAAACACTGATGCGTCTAGTAGATTCAAGATTGTCTTTGGTTGTTGTTTATGTTGGTTATGCTTGTTGCTGTCATTTTTGGAAGCTGAATCATTAAAGTTTTATCCAAAGTTTGTGAAATAATCAAACATTCAAAATGGTATGTATATATTTCCCAAAATTATAAAGTTAATGTTACTTTTAACGGACTTATTATTTCGCTGCATTTATAAAGTTCTGCAAAAGAGTTATCCGACCAAACATTTTACCGGGTAAAACCGGCGAAAATATAAATGAGTACGTTAGTTAGTCACAGGTCTTTAAATATGACATTACTTTGTTTCAGACTATCGGCAAGAATAATAAAATGCAACAGCATATTAATTATAGAGTTAGAGTTATACTTCAAGACTCTCGTACATTTATAGGAACATTCAAAGCATTTGACAAGCACATGAACTTAATTCTAGGAGACTGTGAAGAATTCAGGAAAATTAAATCCAAAAACAGTAAAACTGCTGACCGAGAAGAGAAAAGGACACTAGGCTTTGTATTGCTTCGAGGCGAAAACATTGTATCCCTAACGATTGAGGGACCTCCTCCTCCAGAAGAAGGTTTACCCCGCGTACCGTTGCCGGGTGCAATTGGAGGTCCAGGAGGAGGTCGCGCGGCGGGTCGTGGCGCCGGCCCCGCTGGCGCGCCACCAGGATTGCAAGGCCCCGCTAGAGGAGTCGGTGGGCCATCTCAGCAACATATGGCACCAGGCTCCCGCGGCCAATTATCTGCACCTCCTCAGATGCGAGGAGGGCCCATGATGGGCGGCCCACCACCTGGCATGATGGGAGCTCCTCCAGGCATGGGTCGTGGCGGACCAGGTGGACGTGGACCGCCTGGAATGCGACGTTATTAGGAATATAATATAGTTTAAGTGAGTGCAGTGATTGGTAATGTCTTATTATTGAAATACTGGCAGACTGTATAGTTTTGTGTTATCAGTGATACCAGGAAATACATTAAATTGTCACAGTGAAACTAAAAGTGCACTTATTATCTCACAGTATACATTTATATTAATGTCATTGAATACTTGTACATGAAGCTTTATATGAATGTGATTTAAATTGAAATAATCTTGAATCAACATTTTATTTGCTATGCCTGAGTTTAGACCATTTTACTTCATATTTTATTGCATATTCACCATCATGTTGGCAAACTGCTAAGAGATATGTCTAGCACTTGGGCTTATTTAAATTGTAGGCATTATATATGTTAATAGATAACAGTAGATAACTGTTAAACAAATGCCAAAGTGACAATTTGTGTGAAATTAAATTTAAAATTTCAGTTACTGAGTTCTGAATTACAGCACCTATATTGTGCGAAAGTCCCAATTAAGTAAATAATAAAATAGTGTAATACATTATGTACTGTGTTTATAGATGGTATGTAAGACTTTCCTACTGATAATATTATAGTTTTAAGGGCACATTGGAAGTTTCATTTTGTGTCAATCAAATCAGTCAAGTTTCAATCCTCACTTTTATTACCAAATTGAAGATTGGTGCTGCTGACAAGTAGTAAATCATTGCCAATTTTAATCGACAAAATACTAGTGTTAATAGCAAGATACTAAAAACTTGATTGTAGAAATCATAAACTTGCAAACTAAACAAACTTGTATTTTTATATTATGCAGAACACTATGGGACATTTCATGTCAAGTTGAAGTAGACAATGATAATGCTATGCACCTGTGCCTTATATTATAATGGCAATGTGTTATAATTATAGCCTTCTATAATAAATGGGCCATTAGACTCAAAAATAATTATTCAAATCAAACCAGTAGTTCTTAAGATTAGTGCATTTAACCAAACTAAACTCTTCAGCTTTATATTGGGTAGGTACCTAGTGTAGTGAGCTAAAGCATTATTAGTTTCACCTGTATGAAAAGGTTTATACAAAATCTTGCCCCCGTTTTTACTCTTTTTGAGATGGAATTTTGTAAATTCTTCTGAATTGCAGCACAGATAATTTTTCACTGTGAAACTATTATCTACATTGTTCTCTTTACAAATATTTAAAATCAAATATGTCTATCACAACAAATTGTTTGCATGGGTATAGTGTACTTCTTCCTCAGCCTTTACCAGTCCACTGCTGGACTAGGCCTCTCCTTTGAAAGGAGGAATTGGCCTACTATACCACGCTGGCCTAACGGGTTGGTACAGGGCTTGTATCAAGTTTTCCTTCTCTTACAGTGCTGTTCTCTGCATAATATGCTCCTTCTGTCGGCTCTTACAATACCCATAGGATGATATGGGGTGGTGACATTCTGTATTCTCAATCCGTCACCACACAGACGTATTGTGTACATTGTTGTGAAAATTGCTCTCAGGTGCGGTTTGCTACTTCTATGCCAGCCCTTACTGGTCCCATTCTATCCATTGTATATTCCTTAAGAAACATGCATGCCCATTTTGTTTTTACGTGATAGATTGCAAACAATTAGGGTCGGCGCAAACGGGCCACCGACCACCAGCCACTGGCGGCCAGCGACAGCCACTTAACACACTTCTTTCATATTTTGTATAGACGCGCCGCACTCGCTACAGAAGTAAAATATATGCAAATGTGTGTTAAGTGACTGTCGCTGGCCATCAGTGGCTGTGGTCGGTGGCCCGTTAGCGCCGACCCCTAGACAGTGTTATGTGTGTCAATAGTTTGTAGTTACAACTGCCCATAGAAACAAGCAACACTAGATGAGTCAAGTGTATTGCCGACCTTTAGGATGGGAAAAGAAATAGGAGGAAGGGATTAGGAAGATGGACTAGATGATGGGAGCACCTTGGACGGGATTCTTGAGCTCAGTAGTTTCAGCTGTACATTGTCCCTGGTACTTCTGGCACTATCATTAGTCCCATGAGACTACTGACAAAAATAGTGCCAAATATTTTAGAAACAAATGAAGTAAGAAGTTCAAATCTCCTCCTAAACCTTTTACTCTTCCTAAGACATGACTTTTTAAGTCTATTTTTTTTTATAGACTGACGCCTGTATCCCCGAAGGGCTAGGCAGAGGTGTAATATTACACCCACATTTCGCCAGGATCATTTAGGTCCCACGTAATAGGGGGCGAGCCTATTGCCGTACCGGGCACATTACCAGACTCCGTGCTGCTACTGAGAATTTCCTAACGGAAAAACCCAATAACACTTTGCCCGACCCGGGAATCGAACCCGAGACCTCCCAATCCTACACGCACATTTATGCCGCGTGACTAACGAGGCAGTCGAGTCTATCCCTTAGAAAAACCGTCTTGCACCAGCAGATTCGAGACGCTCCCTAAACCAAAATAAAATGGTGATTCCACGACGCCATTCTGCATTCCAAAGATTACCCCAGACATGGTATTGTATAGTAACTAACTACATCAGGGTATCACCAAGCCGAAGTGTATCCAAAAATAATACCTGGGAAATGAATTTTTTTTTTAAGTTTTCTCCTATAACCGCAATTAAAAGCCCGTGCGTGCAATGCTCGAAATACCTACTTATCCGTGGGGTCATAGGGCATCTTCTATAGAATATATTGGCGGGGTAAATGCATCGATTTTGTACGTAATTAGAAAAATTCCATACTAACTGAGCCTCAATATCTCCTGAATCAGTTATTTCCAGGTATGGTGCCAAAGTAAAAAATGTTCGTAGTGATTGCCACAAAATGGGATTTCAGTTTTCGTTAGGTATGGGTCTTTTTACACCCTATACACACATCAACAAAGTCTAGGGATATCTTAATCCTAAATTATTTACGAGTTTATAGTTTAGAACCTTGTTAGTTTCCACAAAAAGTTTATATACAGATTAAAACCTCTTTTATTCTATTTTCAAAATTTGAACATGGAAAGAAAAAAAACAAAATAATAAACAAAATATGGCGGCAAATTTGCTAGTAATTCGTTACATTAAAGAAAGTTAAAACTGTTTTATTATAATTATTAATGAAAAGGGTTTTTAATTGTTTTTCTTTTTTAATTTAACGTGACGTACGAACTTTAAAAGTCATGTCACGTCGTCATTTGAGTCGAGATGAAATGTTACGAGCCGTGGGCATGTTAGAAAATGGTGCAATTCAACGCGTCGTTGCTGAGGCCCTACATACCAGTCAAAATGTGATATCAAGGTTGTGGTCACGTTATCGCAGTACTGGAGATGTGGCCGAACAGCACACAGGTAGATATCGTGTTACTACGCAGAGACAGGATCGATTTCTCCAAATGACCGCCAGAAGACAACCCAATATCACAGCGCTGCAACTAGTGCAAAGGCTCCAGGAGGACCACCAGCTGCTGGTAAGCGACCAAACCGTGCGAAGAAGGTTACATGAAGTTGATCTTCATGCTCGAAGACCATTGCGTGTTCCAGCATTGCGACGTGGCAATCGCGGTCGGCGGCTTTCGTGGGCTCGGGAGCATTTACCATGGAGTGACGAACAATGGTCTTTGGTGCTGTTCACCGATGAGTCCCGGTTTGGGTTTCACCCGGATTCACGAAGAACACGCGTTTGGAGAGCTCCAGGGAGAGTTAGCCGTCTACGGCACCCTCAGGAGGTCCACCCATACCAAGGCGGGACAATCATGGTGTGGGCAGGAATTCGTCTTGGCGGACGAACCCAACTCGTTTGGATCCAAGGCAGCATGACTGCACAAAAATACCACGAGGAGGTAGTAGAGCCCGTTATTGTCCCACACAGAACTCAAATAGGCCATGAATTTCTACTCATGCACGATAATGCTCCTTGCCATACGGCGCGGCTGGTATCGACCGCTCTCCGAGAACACGATATTCAAGTTTTGGATTGGCCTGCACAGTCGCCCGACTTAAATCCTATCGAGCATGCCTGGGACATGTTACAACGAAAAGCTTTGAGAGATTTTCCACCAAATTTGACGACTGAACAACAACTTTACGAACACTTGCAAAGGACATGGGACCTCATACCGCAGCAAGACATTGACAATTTAATTTTAAGTACCCATTAACAATCGATGTCGATGTGTAATCAATGTAAGAGGCGGCAACACTGATTATTAATGATTAGATTTTACAAGATTTTTTCCATTTTTATTAAAAATTAATAGTTTTTTAAGAAGAAATGTGTGTTGTTATCATACTAATTTTCCATGATGATTAAAAAAAATATTTTTTTTATTTTAAACAAAAAAAAAAACACGGAATGTTTTTTATTTTTATTAAAGACCTTAAAATAATCTATGATTCTTCTATTTACTGTATCAGAAAATTCTTCATAGATTTTTAGATATTTGATGAAATATAAAATATCCCTAGACTTTGTTGATGTGTGTATGTATATGCACTTACCATATAAGACTAGAGTAGGTAGGTATAATGTACCTACTCTAGTGTCTCTAGTCTTATATGGTATTTTACAGAAATTTCAAACTAACCTTTTTCAATTGCAAAAAGTAAAAAAAAACGGCGGCGTTAGCCGAGTGGATATACCAACAGACTGCCATGCAGAGGGTATCGGGTTCGAATCCACGGCGCGCACAATGACTTTTCGGAGTTATCATGTGCGTATTGAATGGTTAATTATCGCTTGTCCCGTGCCTCGGAGAGCACGTTAAGCCGTCGGTCCCGGTTGTCATGAAGATCTTTGACAGTCGTTACACGTCGTCAGTATCAGTACTAAATAAACTGACACTAGTCTAAACCATGGAATATCGCTATCCCTTCGGGTTGCGGAGGTCAGACAGGCAGTCGCTCCGTGGAAAAGCTAATATTCAGCCAAATCCGGTTAGACTAGAAAGCGGATCCCAGATTGAAACTGGGATAACGCTAAGAGGATGATGAGGTATAATGTACCTACAATGTAGTCAGTAGACACACATTCATAAATAAATTAAATAATTTGTGTATGTACCTCGTAATTGATTAAAATTTTAATTGCACATTATCACAATTAAATATGTTACATTTATAAAAATATATAATAATTATAACTAAGACATCAAATTATTAGTTCAAACAAAACTTTAATTGTGATGGATAGATTCTGAGATTTTTTTTTAAACTACAGCCATTATGACGATAACAGAGCTTAGTCTGCATAGCATAGTCGAATATATAAACGGACAGAGTAGATTCCAATACAAAGAATAAAATAACTTCCAATACCTCCCCAGCAGCCAGTAATGGCCGGCGCGCACTGACGTCGCGGCATGGCACGGCATGGCAAAGGATTTTATTTATGATCAAGTCATTTTTATTCTTATTTCTAGGAGTTTAGAGTTCATATTACTTTATTTCGATACAATCGTACCGCGGCTTGCCGTGGCATGCCGCGGCACGTCGCGGCATACTTCGGGACGCCGCGGTATGCCACGGCGTCCCACAGTGTGCCACGACGTAATCAATAGGTAAATAAGTTCCTGAATTCATCGTTAGTACCTAAATCTTGTTCTCCATAGATAATGTATTCAGAATTGTTTTCTCTTCGACATATCAGTTTGTATTTGTCGTTCTTCATCTTCAGCAAGAAGTACTATTGATACGAAATTCCAGTCAGTTGGACGCTTCGGCATGCCAAAGCGTCCTTCGGGCTGCTGATACATGCCGTGCCGTGCCGCGACGTCAGTGCGCGCCGGCCTTACAGTACTAGAGCCTAAGCACTAGATGACACTAGTACACTATTAAATAAATTATAATAAGTATGTACGTATTTTACATTGGCAAATAATAATATCTAACAACTTTCAGTATTCTCTTACAGTAGAAGTTTATAAGTCTACATATAGCTATTGGAGTTTAACAGTATGTGGTAACTGTTTTATACAGCTGTAGGTATAACAAGTATATTTTTGTATTGGTGATACAAAAAGATCGTAATAAAACGAAAACAAGTAGGTAGGTACCTAGCTATTATTATAGATTCGTTTAACATACATATCAATATGTGGTAACTTACAATTTCTTCCCTACCAAATGATTGCACATGATACATTATATAATTGCACACACCCATTTTAAATAAATAATTTCTAAATACAAATATTGTTCGTAATCTTCGACTTTTAGCCTCTTAGGTTACTACATGTAGTATATGAATTTGATAAGTGGTAGGTAACGGTAGTGTTGTATACAATAATTATTATGGCTGCCAAGTGTCCTGTGTCTAGTGGGCAGTGGGCAGTGGGCTAGTGGCAGTAGCCGCAGGAGGGGTGGCAGCGCTTGCCGTCGAGGCCGCAGCGACAGCCGGCGCTGGTGTCGCCCCTGCCGCCGGGCCCCCAGCGCCGGCCGCGCGTCACCCAGCAGATCTCCGTCTTGCAGGCCGAGCACTTGACCCAGTCGCAGCCCCACTTCTTGGTGATGATGGCGCTGCACTCGGGGCACTCGAGGGCCTCGCCCTTGGCGATGAGCGCGTTCAGCAACGTCCTGGTTCCGTCGTCGTCGTCACGCGCCTTGCTGGTTTTACTCGCAGCCGCCTGTTTCAGTTTGTTGCGATGCTGCTCGCATGTTTCTCCGTCGTGAATAGCCTGGAAGCGGAAATGTATACCTTGAATTACCTTTTAAGGTATACGAACCTTGTACCGCCAACATTGTTTTCTTGCAAATATTAATAACTTTTTAGTTTCCCTTGATAGAACCTTCGTCCAGCAGGTTCAACAAGCAATCCCCCCAAACAAAAGTAAACCCCTGACCTATGTCTCCTGCCTCATAAAACCAAAGCCTGGATCCACTACAGCCTGACACGTTAAGGCTGCGGTATACAAAATGCGCACTAAATATAATACCAGACAGTCTTATCAGTAAAGTGTTATTTTTTTTATGGTAATAGGCGGCAAACGAGTAGACGGATTGCCTGATGGGAAGCAATTACATCAGCCGATGGACACAAGCAACACCACAGGAGTCACAAGTGCGTTGCCGTCCCTTTGGGTTGGGAAAAGGGATAGGATGAGGAGTGGGATGAGGGAGAAGGAATAGGGGGGATAGGGCCTCCGGCACTCTCACTCACCGAACGAAACTCAACAGTTTAGGTACTGTTACTTTACGTCGATTTTCTGTGAGAGGGCAGTACTTCCCCGGTCGAGCCGGCACATTCATGCTGAAATCAGCAAGACTCTACTACCTGGATAACCTAGTTAGCTGCTGTTATCGCTTTGCCAAAAAATAGGCACAACAAAGATCAACAAATAATCCGACTGCGCTTACATAAAACTACTTGCAGGTTTGTTGAGCTGAATTTATTTTTATAGTAGAAGGTAAATAATGCAAAATCACTATTTAACTGAAAAACACTAAACAACACTATTGATAATGACATTGTGGACGGTGAAATCAAATTTAGTTCGAACCGATTGCGGTTTTGATATTTTAATGGCTCTCCCATTTTTTATTTTTTCAATTACAATTTTTTACTTAAGTAATATAACGCAGTTATAATAAGTAAAAAATAGACGCAGCAGGGGTAGGCCTCCCGCAAGGTGGATCGACGATCTGGTTAAGATCGCGGGAAGCGGTTGGATGCGGGCGGCTCAACATTGGTCTGTGTGGAGAATCTTGGGGGATGCCTATGTCCAGCAGTGGTCGTCTCTAGGCTAACATGATGATAACGCAATTAATAGTTTTTTGATACCTGTATACAGTAGATACCTACGTAGTTAAGGTATGATCCCATAGCAAAAACAAACGTAACAAAGAATATAAGTAGGTACTTATTTAACTCATATTTTGATCATCGCATGTCTAGTCATACACTAATTATAAAATATCGTTCTATGATTTAAGCAATAAGTTTGGTCACACACCTGACATGGTACACAGTTGATATGCTTGCACACAGGGCACGGAAACCTTTGAACGCCTGGTTCACAGAGCGCCCAGCCCTTGCAGTCGCGCGTGCGGCAGTGGAACGCGTTCCTCGTGCCGCTCTCAGCCGCGGCCAGACCGCGCGCCAACCAGCGCTCGTAGTCTTGCGGCGTCACTAACGCGCGGATCTCGCGCTCCTGCAGCATGCCGCGGCACCCCATGGCGGGACACGCCACGTCCGGCTCCTCGCAGTGGTGCACCACATCCGCCAAACATTCTCTACAGAAGATATGCACGCACTCGCGCAATACCACGCCTCGACCAGGCAAGTATTCCTCCATGCAGACGCCGCATTCGAAGTTCTCTGCATTAGGGACGAGTGCCTGCTGCTCCAATTGCATTAGTTCTGTATAAACGTTGCCAGCTTTAGGTTGCGCGTTGTCTGTGCCAATTTTTGATTTCTCAATTATTTTTGTTTTTGAAGTCGGCTCAGTTTTCGTTTCTGGAATGAATAACGTCATACATTTTAATTTTGGCAAAATGCATTATATTAACAAGAGGAATATGTAAGTAGATACCTAAATGTAAAAGATGGACGAGACAGCAAAGCGTACTTTTTTGTTTACAACAATCAGTTCGTGATCGGTTACTATTACATAAGCACGTTCATTTCCAAATGGACCAAATGTAATTGTATTCGTAAAAGGGTAGAAGATTTGCCTAGGCCTGGAAGATTGGGAACTTGAACATGTAATAAAATGGTAAATATATCCAATGATAGATATTAAAGTACGTACCCACCTGACTCAACGACACACAGGTAGAAGGGCGCGCTGAAGTCGTCGCCGGCCAGCGAGGCGACGGGCGTGTCGTCGTCGGCGCACAGCACGCGGCCCACGATCCATCGCTGCAGGTTGATGGCCACACCCAGCGATGTCTCCGCCTCTCGCCGCAGGTCCCTCATCAGAGCCGCTCGCCTTATTCGCAACTTGACCGGACCTCGCGTTGCTTCCCTGTCTTCTACCAATACGGAAATTCTGAAATGAATTGATCATTCATGTAATTATCTGAATACGTTAGTCCTCCCAAAGAAACAACAACAAAGAAACTCACGTAATCATGGCGTCGTTGGTAGGTGCGTTCTCTTTTTTAGATTCCAGTAAGATTTTTTTAACTATTGCTCCCTGTGTATTTTGTCCAGGTTTATCTTTGGGGGATTCAGTAACAGTTGCTGGCGTAGTCGCCAAATTAGTTCTTACCAATCCAGTGCTAGTAGCAGCGTTACTGACTACCTTCTGTGGTGACCTTTCTTTGACTGCGTGTAGCTGTTTAACCTCTGGTTCCTTCTTTTCTTTTTCTCTAGGAATATTATTTATTACAGAAATATTTGGAGCGCTCGTGTCTGCTCCAGGCACAGAAACAGCTGTAGATGTAGAAGGCTCAGATAAAATGTGTGAAGAGAACGAGAGCACTGAGCATGACAGTCTCAACTGCGCTAATTTGGCCGCAGCTTCAGCCGCCGCGCGTTCGTCTCCTTTAGCTATCGACTGTTCGAGCTGATGTATTAGATCTCTACGCCTCGAGTACTGATCATGTGCGCTATTATCCTTCTGTATAACGTTTTGTTCCTTTGTTGAAGCAATGGGTGTTATTATTTTGTTTTCGGTAGACGTTAATTTTGTCACTTTGTCTTTTTCCACAGCAGGCGAAAGAAGATTAATTAGCTGTGAAGGTCCAGGTGATTCTACTGATTTTTGTACGTGTTCAATTCTTGGCTTGATTTCGTCTTTATTAATACTTATAGGCAACCGACTTATTTGGGACTTGGATGAGCTGGTTAAGGCATCTGTAGATGTAGTTGCATTAACTGTCGGTTGACCTGTTTTATTTAATACATCATTTGTTTTTTCAAGAAACCTTTGCTTTTCAGTCTTTGCTTCAGCTCCTGAAGCGTTTGTCATCTGCAACTTGTTAGAATCTAACTTCTTTGGAACATACATTGGATTTAGCAGTGATGATATTTTTAAGGGCGTATTCAAATTATTATTAATAATTTGTGGAGTATTCGCACTTTGCGAAACTTTACATACATTTGATTTTTGTACATTTGGCACAGCTTTTGTTTCAGCACCTTCGAGGGCATTATTATTAAGATTAATTACTTTGTTTTCTGGGCTAACTCGAACAGTTATTGCAGATCGTGACGTAACGGATGATTGCTTCTGCGATAAAGGAACGACTGCAGGTAAAACTGGTTTTACAGCGGCAATTTCTGTAATTTCTGGCTGTGTCGGCTGAATGCCTGCGGGCGTTTTATGCTCGTTCTGAATAGTACTGCCAACTCGTAAAGTTGGTGTTTCTGTCGAATAGGAGCTTGAACTTGTATGTGCTTCTACGGTGGCAATAGTTTTGATATTCGTTTTACTATCGTGCTTCGGTCGTTTCGGCAGTGAGTCTTTCATTTCTTTCAACATTTCTTTGAGTTTTTGTTTTTCTTCGGCTGCATTTTTATTTGCCGATGTAGTATCTGTGTTTTTTTCTGTTTGAGTGAAGCTGTTTGTCGCCTTTGACGTAGATCCAATCGCAACATTGCCTGTGTCGTTAACTTTTTGATTGACTATGCAATTAGGGCAGGTAATTACAGATGAATTATACTTTCTTAAACAACTAACGCATATCCACGATTCAGACTGACTAGAACGTTGGGCATCTCCTTTGCCCATAATCATATTCTTAACATTATTATTTTGCTCGGAGGGATTCTGTTTACATGTTTCTATAATCTCAGCGGCTTGCTTATCTAACTCACTAATGCTGGGAAGTAGTTTCACGGTAGATATATCTATGCCTGAATTTCTCTTTTTGCTGTCGAAAATGTGTTTCAGAAAACTTTTCTCAGATTTAACCTTCGTTTCTTTGGCACATCCTTCTTTTTTGCTGTACTTCTCTGGCTTACACCCCATCGACACGTCATTATTGCGTAGCTTTTGTTTATCAAGAGGAGGCTGCGAGTTCATTTGTGTAACGATGGTCTTCACTTCCACGTGATTCTCTTTGTGTTTATCAATTAATTTGACAGGAGGTTGTGGTGCCCGCCGCTTTCTAGTGTTCCGTCGAGTTAGAGACGACGTCGGCGTGGTAGGCGCCGTGGTGACAGGCGGCAGGGGCGCGCGTCGTTTCCCGGGCACGTGCGCGAGGCGCCGCTGGTAGCACTCGCTCGTCGCCCGCCGGTCTCGCTCCCACCGGCTGCCAGAATCACCGCTTACTCTCCGCGCAGATGGTAGACTGAAAGCGTCGTAGCCGCAGGGAGGCTCGCCACTCTTGAACAAGCCGTACTTTCGGTGGAGCGTTATGTCGCGGTCATAGTGTCGCCGAAGGTTCCTGTCGTGTACCCTCTTCTTGTAGGAGTCAGTGGGCGGAGGGAGCGGCGGCAGGAGGACGGGCGCGACGGCGGAGGGGTAGTGGTTGGGGGGGAGGAAGGCGATGCTGGCGACGGTGCGGTCGGAGCCGGCGCTGGACAGCGACTCGCTGGAGGCGGCACGCTCCTGGCCGCGCAGCCACGCCAGCAGCGACCACACACCCGACGACGGACGAGCGGCCGCGCCCGCCTCGCTCATCACCCCTGCAACCACACGCACACATCCTCACTACACTAACAACACACAACACTATGCAACTCTACTTAGCTAACAAACCTACTACTCAGGCTAGCACGTTGCTACTTTACTATACATAATTATGGTAACCATGTCGTGCTGTTAGAACCGCTGGTCGTGGTGTATGGCGCACAGCATTTAAGGTGTTGACAAATACCAAAAAATATTTTGATTTCTATCTGATTGGAAGTGCGTAAGATAAGCGCTTGTAAGCAAACTGTGCTATCAATTAAGTACGTTATGCTACTTCTTTGCCATTCTTTAAGAATGCAGTCAATAGCAACAACGATTCTGCTAACAACACAAATACTATGACGAATAGGCATTACCCAATGAGTCACAATACAGACAATGACAGAATTCAGGGGCGGATACAGAGGAACAGCTAAGGGGCTCGGGCACTCCAATAGCATGTTTTCTTCCAAAGTAAAATGACTTATTGTTTCCGTTGATAAAGCCTTGCTTTACGTCCAAGATGGTTCCTCAGGTTCAAGCTCTACCATACCAAGAAAACTTATCTTAAAAACCAACTCATGGAGCCGCTGCTGACAGACACGGAACGATTTACGGCAGTAAAATATGTGATCCAGTTGATCCTCTAAACAAAATATCAGCAGCTGCTAATGGTGCGTGCTGGTAAACTTACCATTAATCCGAAATACACAGCACTTGAAACGCTTACAGTTGCAGTCATATGTTCATTGTTGTGCTAGTGATGCGCCACACACGACTGTCATCAGCGGCACTCAGTACAGTGTCTCTACTTACTATTTTTGTTATATTAATCAATGATGAAAATATTTCACGAGAGCTTATTGATGCTCAGAGCGATCTAGCGCGCTGCCACCATCTACATTTTTAGCTCTGAAGATAGGTTAACTATGCACAAAATAAACAAGTATTAAATAAAGTACTTACGGAGCGGTGACTCGAACTGACTTAACAATTTTCGCGTCTGCTACAAACTAGAACATATTAACCTCAATTTAACAATTTATTATGCAAAGCTAGTGCAGCTACGGACGATTCGCAGACACCGTTTATGCTCCATTGGCAGGTGGAGGTGTGGTATCAGATAAGAGTGGCACTGTTTGTTCGTCACAAATGGTATTGTCGGGTGATTTATGAAGTGAATGTATAATAAACAACGTCTGTACGCGGCGCGCTTGTGAACAAAGCGAGAGTGGCACTGGCGCGGTGCGGTGCGGCCGCGCTCCGCCCGCGCGGCTAAATTTAGCGGAACTTTGCGACTCGGTTTTTGCTATTTTCATTTCATTCTTAAACACTATAGGTGCTCCGACCTGACTTCTTTACACTTTTAACTTCCTGTATGTTTTTGTTAGTTTTATTACTGCCTAGCGATGCGTAGTGTAGGGCGCACCGACGCCGCCGTGCACCGCCGCCGGCGCGACGTAAGACAAGGCGCACTGCTTGTTAAGTATGTAGGTCACTTGGATCTAAATCCGAACAATTGACCTTATGACTTACCGATCTTTTCAGATACACGGTAATTACCAATCGAGATACGCACAATCTAAAAGATATACCTATGTTGAGTTCAACATTTTTCAAGAACTAATTTCGGTTTTCAGATTACACTATTGAATCTTACCAATAAATTCTACCTACTTATATAGGTACTCATTATATTCTTTACTTCGTTTGATCATTTGTGCCAATATTTTTAACCTTGTAAACGTCGACAGTGTGTATTTAATGATCTAATTTACTCTTTCTTAAAATAATATTATGTGAAGTAACCTATCGACATGTAGCAGATACCATAGCTAACTATCTATTTTCTATTATGTAAATAAACAAAAGCGGTATGTTTTGCAATTAATATGTTATTTGTACTTACTTACTTAGAAAACTACTTCATTCCATCAAACATAAAAATTACATTTTCTATATCGAAAATCTGTATGGCCATTTGAAAATCACATCCGGTTGATATTCTGTTTTTAAAACTCTACTTTTTAAACAAAGGAACTCAATGAGGTGGCGTCATTTCACGGACAAATAAAAGTGAAGGTACTAAGGAGCAATTGACGTTTATATTTGTAACAATGACAGCCGATTAGGACATGATAACTATATACACAACTAATAAATTACACAGCTTTTAATTTATTAAATCTATAATCAAATTAAAGTTCCTCTCAGACAGTTGTTTGTAATTGTTCTATGTTTTACGGTGTAAGTATATTCATTGGCTCTGTTGTGCTGTAGTCTTGGCCTTGGCGGAGTGTCTGTCGGTGGAGCTCTGTACGACGAGCAACGCGGCGGCCACGCGCGCCGTCAGCTCCGCCTGATTGATCTCGTGCGCCCACGGCACGCGCCCCCACTGCACCAACTAACAACAATACATCATATCTTGTATTGACAGACCCATATCTGCAGCTATTTTAATATACTAGCTTTGATGTTACTATTAAGTAGGTGTTAAATATGATCTTAGCACATTTCAGTAGTTCATCCGTCACAATCCGCGACGTAAGTAGGTACCTTTTCGAATTATGGTTTCTTAGGATACGATTTTAAATGCACGAGATTTAAGTTACTTTACGATATCAAGCCTTAATATCTGATCTAATATTCTAAATTTAAAGACATTGCCGAAATCGAACGGACACAGTCAGCACCCCTTTCCAAGAATAATAGAGGATCTTCCTTATTAATTTCGCCAAGCCATCTAACAGGGTCAAAGTCAAAATCATTATCATTTATTCATCTAGGGCACAAGGTGACGCTTATGAACGTCAAGATTTAAGTTAATTAATTAATGATTCTACATTTACTGCCACATTCGCAATGCAATAGGTAGAACCACGAGAAAGAACGGGCAATAAAACTAATGGCCACTCTTTTTAATCGCCAATAATATAATGGTTATACATTTTATTTTTGTAAGGAGCTGCACTCAAACTGTCGATTACCGCTTGCCCCATGTCCTGGCCACAGTGGCCACAGAAATTGATCATTTTCGGTGGTCCTGGCTCTCATGAAGATCTTTGACAGTCGTTATCGAGATTCGTCGTATTCGGAGCACCTTTGAATATACTGACTCTGGTCTAAATCATGGTATATTGCTAGCGCTTTGGGTTGCAGAGGTCTGACAACAGTCGCTTTGTGGAAATACTACTATCCTGCCACATTTGGTTCGACCAAATCCCCGCAAACGGCTTTTTAGCCTAACGGCCATCGGTTCTTCGAGCTACGAGTATGTGCCCTGTCCTTCAGCACTTCAATTTGGCTATTTGGAGAGATATGTGGGCAACTTAGGTTCTCCAAGATCAGCTACTGATAAGCCCCATAGTGAGTGACCACAGAACAATTAAAGGGGGTTAGAACGGAAATAGTTACTGATTTGTATTAGAACGCGTGTCGCCGATTGTCTCCCACTCTCTATCTCCACTACAAGCAATACACTAATACGTACGCGCATTACGCACACAAATCAACTGCACTTACTTAGATCGCGAGTTTGCCATTGGTTGTCACACTAGCGCAAACACTTCGCTTGACATGGAACTATCGCGCTTGACGATCACTCACACACTCTCATTAATGTTACGGTGTCCAAAAGGTCGATTATTTATATCGATAAAATACTGTTGTTTTGTTACTTTAAGTTTTGCAATTGTTTGTTTTTATTTCTGGGTGGTGGGATAGGGTACAAATAGTGTGGCCTTTCTTAATATATATAAATAATAATATAAAATTAAAGGGGAAGATACAATATGGCCTGTATCATATCCGAATACCAAGAGTTAAAAACCATGTCCACCTAGGATGTCAGTGTCCGTGATAAACTATTCATGTGTACAACCATAGAAGCTAAAGTTTGTAAAGAAATAAATGACACAAGTATATAATACAATAATATTTTGATGTTGAACAATAATTTAAATTAAATTTCAACCCAGATTCTATTATTGTCCCTGAAATAAGACGTATTTATTAAGAAGCATACGCTTGCTATCTTTTAAACTCGAATTTTTCAAAATAAAATGCAATCTTACATTGATATATTTTTCTATGATAGCTTTAGATAGGTCTGTAACATGGCTCGCACTAGGATAAAATCCAACCTGGTGATAACTAATGTTGCTAAATAATTCAGTTCCGACAAAGGTGCGCAAGATCTTTATTGTCAACATATATTATGTTCATTAATTTGCCGAAGATTGTCGGTGTAAATCTTTATATAATGACACAGGAGACCTCTTTATCTTTTGCTACACTAAATTTATGGTCCGAATTTATTTCATTTGACAGCAGTGCTCCAACGCATGTCACAATCAATTTTCTTAATTAAAATATGTGATATGTAACCTACGATACTAAGTTAATAACCCACAATAAACATTAATCGGTAGTAATAAACATACATACATACATAAACTCACGCCTGTTTCCCGGAGGGGTAGGCAGAGACTACGGAACGCCATTTGCAACGATCCTGACATACCTCACTTGTTTCACTCACTCCCATCAAGTTTCTCATGCATGCTCTTCTGTTAAGGGTACTTCTGACTTGTCCTGTTTTCAGGATGTCTCCAATCTGGTCAGAGAACGTCCGCCTAGGTCTTCCCCTTTGTCCTGTTCCATTCACACTTGCCTTATATATCTTCTTTGTCAGTCTATCGTCATCCATCCTCTCCATGTGCCCAAACCATCATAACATGCCTTTCTCAATGCTTGTCACTACATCTTCTTTTACCCCACACCACTCTCGTATCACACAATTCTTTACTCTGTCGGTCAAAGATACACCACACATACTTCTCAGTGCTCTCATTTCTACAGCATTTATTTTACTTTCAAATCTCTTCTGCCATACCCAACTTTCACTACCATACATAAGGGTAGGCACTAACACACCTCTAAGTACAGCCAAACGTGCCTTTTTGGACAAGTTTTGACTGTTCATAAACGCTTTCAGAGCTCCATTCACACTATTACCTGCATTAACTCTCCTTTCAATATCTTCTTCATTCTTACCATCTCTTGTAAACAACGTACCTAAGTAAACAAACTCATTCACTTGTTCCACTCGCTGTCCATCGATCAAAACATTACAAGCCGTAACGCATTCCTATATTCATCCATAGTAATAAACAAAGTTATGTTAATCTTAATATTACTGATAACAATCATTTGAATACATTCACACGAAGGAACTCACAATCGACATTGTTCACAACTTGGTAGGTACAACACTATCGGACCCACCACCATAGATTTAGCAGAATTCAAGCTTTGACGTTCGCAGTGAACGAAATACATTGCGCTATCGCCTACGTAGTACTAGATGGTACCCACGTATTGCCAGCAATGTATATTTTTTTATTTGCTTGCGATAGTATCGTTTTTGTCTACAAATTACATAATACTATTGTAATAATTACAAATATCATTTTTATTTTAAGGTTTTTGGACTTACCGGTGAAAAGAAATCCCTTCTCGAGCCACAGTACATAACTGGCTTCCTTTTCGACACGTTATTATAGCGCAAGACGGCATAATTCTTTTATTTTCGCGGAGCTTCGTACGCTGTCGCAATATGAGCACGATTGTTGACAGCGTAAATCAAATTTTTCGGCATATGAGCGTTTGCTCACAAGTACGGCGAGCCTGTCACGCCCACAAGGGCGTTCTAACCTCTCTTAACTGTTCTGTGTGAGTGACCCTGTCTCGAATCTATGTGTTATCACTGCCCACACATACTGGCCCAAGACTTGGTCTTAAGACACTGGGATATCGCACGTGAAGATGTGCAGTAGCTTCCCGAAAATTGCCCAACTGAGTTGGATTCGGCAATCGACCTCTTGCTCTAAGCTGTGTGTATGTGTACCTACTTGACGACAAGTTCGAATTCCCAACATGAATAGGAGCAGACACGAAATGGACGATAGTTATTATTATAGTCTTGTTCTTGTCCGTCTCACAATCTTTTTGTCGGGAAACTCTACTGAGACCTTCGTGCATTGTACCGAGACTCCTTCCTTCCATTGTCTCAGTATTATTGTCATCGAATCGAAAGCAAGTGACGTACTCGTCGTTGATGCTGATGCTCAATCTAACTAACCCAGTCCAGAAACTTGAAAAGATCTTTCAGATTTTTAAAGGAGCCGACCAATCGCAACTCTGCACGCGGTTCACGTAACGATCTAAAAAATATTTCACATTTTGAACTGAGACTAATTTTATTTTATTCAAGTACCTATCCAATATTTGTGGTGCGTAGATCTGTGTGTTTAATTCAATACTTTAGGTCGTCCACCTAATTATTTTCGGCTAACACTTATTTTAGAAACATCGACAGTTCACGAAGCGAATCTACTACGTATAACGTAGCTGTGAGTCACAGAAACTTCGGCACATCGAACACAAAGAAAGACTACTCATACATACAACAGCTATCAGTGAATCACACAATATTAATATGAAGTGGGGACCGGGAAAGAACGGTTGAGAGAAGAGTGGTGATCGTCGGGGTGACCGCTCCAGCCACTACGTAATAGTGCACTCTACCAGACGATTGCGTCGTGGTCGCGACGCTTGACGATGCCTTTCCGGTGCGCAGTTATGCGGGTAGCATCGATTGAATATAATTTTAGCATCAGCACTTGTGCATCAACTCAAATGACATTGACTTATGTTGCGAGCAGGGGTCA
Organism: Euclidia mi; assembly: GCA_944739405.2. Lineage (NCBI taxonomy): Eukaryota > Metazoa > Arthropoda > Insecta > Lepidoptera > Erebidae > Euclidia > Euclidia mi. Next base: position 413,997 of record OX123196.2, read on the forward strand.
GATTCGCGTTTGAGATGTAATATTACAAAATTTGAGCACGCGGATATAACTGCACATCTGCATGACGAGACAAACAGCCTTGATCCTTAAAACAAACTCGCGACTTGTGTCACACAGAACTTAACCAACATGCAGTAAAGGCGCATTCCCACTATATCTTGACGACAGATTATCCTGTCGAGCGTCGCCGCTTCTATATTTAAATAGAAGTGTTTACACAGTTCACATAGGTATAGGAAGACACGATTAACTGTAGTCCAAAACTTTTGTTTTAGCGTCAACTGACGACAGATTCGATCTAACGAGAATAGCTAGAAACGAAAAAAGGAAGAAGACACAGTGAGAACGCACCTTAATAGACACAAACGACACCCTGTTGTCTGCGGAGCTCACAAAGTGATATATGAAACTGTGATTGAACAGGAACTTCAAACACTTTGTGCGCATGGAGCTCTAACGAATATCAAATCTGTCGCTGTTTAAAAATTTTCGAAGAATCTAATTTAAGTATGTTTATATTAAGATGTACTTTGTTCGTTTCTGCTTCGCCACAAACAGGACATGTAGTTGCAGGGAATCGAAAACAAAACATGGAGGCAGAGGCTGCTATATTTACCAGCGTGATATTCTATTATAATAAAGTGCTGTAGGTATGGCAGCAAATTCGGACTGTAGCATGTTCAACTGAAGGTTCGGGTACTTTGGTGTCTCTATGGATGGCGCATTATTTAACGGAAGACCAGAAACGACTACTTGTCTAATAGCGCTGTGAAATGATAAGCTGGTCTACAATAATCACGGTGAACAAAACCTGAGTGTACTGCTTTGAAACCGAAAGAAAAAGCCAGTCATAGATTATACAGATATACTGGTATAGATGCGCAACTCCCTTAAGGAAAAAGTTCAATAGGCATCCTCTACGCTAGATGGCGTACAAACAATTTTATTTTTATTCCGATCGTATAGATGGCGTTAGTAGTGGATTCATTTTTCAAAATAAAATAAATGTTGAATTTCGGTGTTAATAAATAAGTAAATGACAACTATTATGTAAAATATGCAATTTAAAAGTAAAAAAAAATATATCGTCACGCCTTTTATCCCCGAAGGGGTAGGCAGATGTGTATTTCTACACCCACTTTTCGCCAGATATACTTTAGTCCCACGTAATAAGGGGCGAGCCTATTGCCGTACCGGGCACATTTCCAGACTCCGTAATGCTACTGAGAATTTCGTGACAGAAAAACCCAATAACACTGCCCGACCCAGAAATCGAACCCGGGACATCCCGATCCCACGCGCACATTTATGCCGCGAGACCAACGAGGCAGTCGTATAGGGTTTGATGTCGAGTTTTCCGTCTCTACGCAAAGATGGTATTTGCATCATGTTATCTCTTAGTCGCCTCTCACGACACCCACGGGAAGATAGGGGGTGGTGACACTTGTATTCTATGCCGTCAACCACACGGCATAAAAAAAAAATCACAAAATGTAATTCTTGGTAAGCGTGGATTCGATCCACGGACATCTAATTTATGAGTAGAGCACGCTCCCACTGCGCCACGCAGATCTTATCATTGTTGGCGAAATGACAGTTCAGTTGTCGCTTTTTCTTTAGTTCTTGCCCTCATCGGTAGATGGCGCTGATTATATGAAATTTATCCATGTATGGAACTTTCACGGCCTTGAAGCCAGTCGGCAGATTGAGTCTCACATTTTTAGTTTGCCGACAAAAGTAAAGAAAATTTGCCATTGGTTGCTCCTTTTTAGGGTTCCGTACCTAAAAGTTAAAAACGGAACCCTATTACTAAGCCTCCGCTGTCTGTCTGTCCGTCTGTCTGTCACCAGGCTGTATCTCATAAACCGTGATAGCTAGAAAGCTGAAATTTTCACAAATTATGTATTTCGGTTGCCGCTAAAAATAAAGGAAATGAAAATATTAAGGGGGGGTCCCATACAAAAAACGTGCTTTTTTGCTCAAAATTACTAACAGTAACAGGTAGACGCTTTAAATTTTCACAGCATATGTAAGTGTATATATAACCTTTCAAAATAAATCATTAAATAAAAAAAAAAATAATAAAGGGGGCTCCCATACAACAAACGTAATTTTTAAGCAATTTGCTACTCGATATTAAGAAACAGGTAGAAACTTCAAAAGTATTTAAGTATAGGTACATACAACGAACGTGATTTTCTTTTATAGATGATGGTACGGAACCCTTCGTGCGCGAGTCCGACTCGCACTTGCCCAATTTTATTTCAATAAATCATGACATTAGGTATACACAACAGTATCGCTTGAAGGAGTTTAAGAGCCCTGAATCGTCGGTACCGGTACATGAGTTGTACGAAGCCATTAAAGAGGTTCCCAAGGAAGAATGGCCTGGCTGCTTTTTAGAAATGCTTTCAACGAATGCAGAAATGTTTTAATTTAGAGAACACATGTGTACTTTAAAAACTAAATGTACTCAAAGTCTAGACCAGATATAGTCTTATTTAGCAAAAGCTATAAACTTTCTGTACCTATACTCCTATATATAATCCTTAGAATTTAATGTTCTAAATTGTAATCTGTGACAAGTGTTGAGGGTTCGATTCTCACGCGAGATATTACTTTGTGTGATCCATAAATCATTGTGTCAGTCTGTGTGTACTTGGTGTGCATTGAATGAATGTTTGTAAACTTCCCCATGACACACGCCTTTGTGTAGTGGAAGTTGTTGAAAAATACAGTTTTGAATTTGAGCGTCCTAACGTAAGGGACCCACTAGGCGAGTGGGTCCCTTACGGCCACAGCCTACAGCGGCGGCGACAGCGGTGAGCGATTTCGATGTACACCATCTGACATCCATGCACTCAACACAGAAATAATCTGTAAAACATATAATACTAGCTGACTAGGCGAACTTCGTATCACCATATTTTATTTCTCTAGATTTAAATGTGTGGCGTCCCATCTGATTATGAGAGTGAGGGCATAGAAAGTGCACTTGTGCACACACTTGTGAACTATAATATGCAGTTTGCAAATCTCATATATGTATAGACAAGCCACCGGCCACAAACTCCGGCACCGGTCGGGAGGACACTATTATTATATATTATGCTGTGATAAAGTACATACCTGGTATTCTTCTTCAAGTCGCGCCAAAAATACTGCTTCACTGGGTGTTATGTGTCGCTCCACACAAGCCATCATCAGTATGGGCGACTTGATAGCTTCAATGCCAAAAGACATTGCTGCGTAATAAGAGAGATAATACAGTAATACTAAACCTGCATGGCTGCTTTGTGGCTGAATATATGAACCGTGAAGCATGCACCTTCTAGTTTGCTTTTTTAGTGAAATTCCAAGAGTACCAATAAAATTCAACTCTGGTTCCCTTGGTTGGCTGGCCAGAGGGAAACAGCTAGGACTTAATGGAATGATTACAGGTAAACTTCTTATTATAAATCCTATAAAATGTCCTCAGACATTAACCAGGGATAACCTTTAATAAAATTTACAACAAACCATGTTTTACATCAATTTTACTAGCTAAAGCACTAATAAAGACTACATGTAAGTATGTATATATGTTTTAATGAACAAATTATAATGAATTTATGTACTTACCACTTAGTGCTGTAAAATCATATGACAGGAAATACTTGGCGAGCACAGAACGAGTTTCATTAGTGACCGGTGGTGGCACCAACCCTGTGGTCACCTCCTGGCTCACATTAAATCTCTTCTCAAACCATTCTATCACAGGTCTCCATTTCTGTTCTTGTAAAACATACAAGTCCTTTTCATCCTTAAAATTTAAAATTATTGAGCCTAGCTTAGCAGAAATTGTGTTGCAATAAATTTTTAGCAATACCATAGTAAATGTTTACCTCGGAGAAGAATAGGAGTGTGTCTGTGGGAAAGAAGTCCAACAGGAAACTGGCTATATCATGCTTTGTCAATTTGCCAGGATTGTCCAGTGCAGTGTTGCACAGTGCAGTCTAAAACAAAATAAATAGATTTGTATATTAATGTTTGGCATGTGTTAAAGTTAGGCAGAGAAGTGCATAGAAAACAAAGTTTTAATTTTGATAAGATTGTCCCAAAGATACCAGAAATGTTTATTGTATTTGATCTAACCAGGTGCATAGTGGGCAGTGTGATGTGTTCGGTCTGTGCGTCCCACTCGGCCGCCACGGCGCGCGCCAGCGGCTCACTCTCCACAGCAAACACTTTACCACTCGGAGTCTTCAGCCGACGATGGTCTAGAGTCACCTCCCACTTGTTATCGCTTTGAATCACACTTGTGCCACGAAAGAATCTCTTACGAGTTGCTGAAAACGTTAAGAAGTTGTAGCTCTCAATGATTTGAAAGGTACTCTTAACAGATTTTTTTCTTGTCACTCACTATCAAATAAATAAGTTACTGCCGACTTATAGACGCAAGATCATTGGTTACATTCGAAACTAAGTAGTAGCGACAAATGCAACAGTCTATAAAACAATTCTTGTTATATTTTGTAAATTACACTGAAAACTCACCGTAATTCTGGTATCTGTAACATTTAGGACAGGTAGTCCTTAATAATTTGGTAACAGCTATAGATATAGATAACATTTTTGTTAATAATGTTATATAATTCTAAGTATTACGATGTCTTGACTATTTATCTTACAAATTTTAAATTATTGTGTATTTATTCGTATTTAAGGTTATCCACAACATGTCAATCTATTTATTGTTAACTTATAAAATGTCATAACTGTCAATAGTGTCAATTAATAGATCGACAGCACCGATCTGTGAATAACATGGATTGGACGTACCTACGAAATTAGCGTGCATACCTACGAAACGATGAGGCGAATAAAATGGCTGCCATTGGGTTGGACTCCAAAATATTATCGATATCGACATTTAACCGGTTCGAGGTAAATAATACAGTATTGTAGATTTGGAAAAAATATGAACATTTATATTTGTAGTAAGTTACTTTTGTTAGTTTAAATCTTTTGCCAAGCGTTTGTGAACACGGTAAAGCGAAAAACGTCCCTTGTACCTGTAACAAAATATTCTCTGGTAGCCAATAATGATACTGTGTCGCTGAGAAAGTACCGGACATGAATGGTGCCATACATACCGTAATGAAACACACAGCTACACTGAAATACCATGAGGAGGTAAGAAAAATCATAATTGATTAATACATTTTATTTATTTGTTTTTAATAATAATACGCGACGAGTACTTCTCGCCGCCGTCGTCGCCGTCACCTGTGCGTCGGAGAGGCAGAGGCCGGCCACCAGCCTGCCTGGGACCACGAGACCCACCGGTCTCAAACAGGGTCCTCGCTGCTGGTGGTAATGTGCAGCGCATGCGATGGACAGAATCCATCAACGAAAACGTCATGCGCGCATATTTTGGGGCTACAGAGGGGGGGACTAAACTCACTGCGTATCGCAGTCGCATGCTCCTTCTGTTTCAGGCTTTGGAACCTGGTATCAACGTTACCGCTCAACGATTGTCGGATCAGGTGCGAGTTATCCAGCGTAGTAATAAGCTGGATAACGTCGTACTTGATAGGCTACGCTCAGACTACTTACCTACGAGCCAGGCCGTTCACGTCCAACCCGCTAGTGCTCCCGTAAACACAGATACACCGCGGACGGGTAATAATGACGATGTGGAGATGGATGATATGGTTTGTATCGTAAGTATTCAGTACAATGAGGAGGTTATGGATGCTTTGAAATGTGCGATTGAGCAATATCGGTACATGTCACCAACAATTAGGCCGCGCCTGCCCCGGTTGCCAATGCATAGACGAAATATGGCACTGGTAGGTGCCCTTGATTCGCTATTAACTAGTTTTCTAGAAAATAGTGAAAATCTTGGTGATACGCACTCAATTCTGTACTGCGCCGCCGTAGCGGCATGTCGTATGGCAGGTGTCAAGTTTCAAGAACATGATACTGTCATGCGACAAAGATCTGCTGTCCCGGCGTGGCAGTGCAGAATTGAGCGGCGTATTACTGAGACAAGGGCACTTATCGGTAAGCTAATCTGCTTTAGGTCTGGGAATACACGTCCCAGGGTCATGCGCTTTGTGCGCCGAGTCTTCTTGGGGACTGGCATCAGTCCTCATGAATATACATCTCGGATCACAGAGCGCATTGACTTCCTAAAGCAGAAAGTCTATGCATGGGCAAATCGGATACGCAGATATAGAAAACGCGTGGACCGATATATGTTGAATTGTACATTTGAAAGGGACCAAAAGTGGGTTTATAGAAACTGGGACCGACCAGACCAAGATGTGGCTAATGGGCAGCTGCCGGATACAGACGCCACAAACCGGTTTTGGCGTAGCATATGGTCGGCGCCTATTGGTCACACTGAGGGTGGTTGGATTCGGGATGTTGAACGGACATGTGAACATATTCCAGAGGTGGATAACGTAGTCATTTCAGGCGAAGATGTCACTAGTGCAGTCCGGTCGTTATCCAATTGGAAATCTCCAGGACCGGATGGACTGCACAATTACTGGCTGAAATGGCTACGTAGTTCACATGACCGATTAGCATCCCAATTTCAATCAGCCATAGAATCTGGATCGATCCCAGATTTCATGACAACTGGAGTAACCCACTTGCTCCATAAGACAGGTAGTACCACAGAGCCCGGTAATTATAGGCCGATTACATGTTTGCCATCGATCTATAAACTTCTTACGTCTATTCTGAGGGCTAAAATATTAAAACACATAGAGTTAAATTCCATTATGTCGCACACTCAGAATGGATGTAAGAAGGGGGCTCGTGGTACTAAGGAGCTCCTCCTTATAGATATGACCATTAGCCAACAAGTTCATCGTAACCGAAAGGATCTGGCGGCATGTTGGATAGACTACAAGAAAGCGTATGATTCTGTGCCACATACATGGCTTTTGAGGATGTTGGAGTTGTATAAAATAAATACAACTCTACGCACCTTCTTAAGGTCATGTATGGGGCAATGGAAAACGGTTCTTGGCTATCCAGGATGCCGACGGATCCAGGGAAATGGCGAACTTGTTAAAATTGAGCGGGGTATCTTCCAGGGCGATAGTCTGAGCCCGTTGTGGTTTTGCTTAGCGCTGAACCCTCTTAGTACATTACTAGAGGGCTCAGGGTTAGGTTATAGGCTACGCAGAGGTGGTCAGGTCATATCCCACTTGTTGTTCATGGATGACTTGAAGCTGTTTGCTCACACCAATTCACAGTTGATGGATTTACTAAAAATTACTGAAAGTTTTAGTAATTCTATCAAAATGGAATTTGGTGTGGATAAATGTGCAGTGATACATGTGAAACAAGGAAGGATGGTGGAATCTGAAGGGATTCAACTCTCAGATTCCATTAACCTCAGATCACTTCTGCGAACCAATACCTATAAATACTTGGGTATGTCACAGGCCTTATGTATTAACGAGACAGACATGAAACAATCGTTGCAAGAACGTTTCTTTGGCCGCCTGACAAAAGTACTGAAAAGTCTTCTGTCAGGTGGCAATAAGGTTCGAGCTTGCAACGGTTGGGTCATGCCGGTTCTGATGTACTCCTTTGGCATACTCAAGTGGACTCAGACTGAGTTAGACGCCCTGGACAGAAAGGTGCGTACAATGCTGACAGCTTACCGGATGCATCATCCACGCTCGTCCGTAATGAGGTTGTATATTCCGCGGAAGTGTGGAGGTCGTGGCTTTTTAAATGTCAAATCTCTACACAACCGCGAAGTATGCAACCTCAGAGAATATTTTCTCAACGCGAACGTGGATATGCATCGGGACGTTGTCGCAGTGGACGCCGGATTAACCCCGCTCAGTTTATCGAAGGACAACTGGCGCAGACCTGTAGTGCTTAGCACTGACGATCGCAAGCTTGTTTGGCAGAGCAAGGAGCTTCATGGCAGGTTCTACCGGGCTCTACATGGGCCGGAAGTAGACTTATTAGCCTCGGTGAACTGGCTACGCTTCGGTGACCTCTTTGGGGAAACCGAAGGGTTTGTCTGTGCAATTGCTGACGAAGTGATCAAGACGAATAACTACCGGAAATATATCCTGAGGGATGGCACTACTGATATTTGCCGTGCGTGTCACCAGCCTGGTGAATCCCTCAGGCATATCATTTCCGGTTGTTCTCGTCTTGCTAACAGTGAGTACTTGCACAGGCATAACCAAGTAGCCAGGGTCATTCACCAGCAACTTGCTCTGAAATACAGGCTTGTAGATGGTGAGGTGCCGTACTACAGGTATGTGGCGGAGCCTGTCCTGGATAATGGTCATATCACGTTGTACTGGGATCGATCTATCATCACAGACAGGACTGTTGTTGCCAACAAACCTGATATTGTGTTGATAGATCGATCAGAGCGCCGCGCAATAATTGTTGATGTTGCCATCCCTCATGATGGCAATCTCGTGAAGGCTGAGAAGGACAAGCAGATAAAATATCTGGACTTGGCTCACGAGATTGTTGACATGTGGGATGTTGATTCAGCAATTATTGTGCCGATAATCGTTACAGTGAACGGTTTAATACCCAAGAGCCTCACCCAACATCTTAGGAGGCTCGCGTTGGAACCTTGGGTCAGGGACCTGATACAGAAGGCAGTACTGCTGGACACGGCACGCATAGTGAGGAGGTTCCTTTCTCTAGAGCCCTAACCACCAGTAGCTTGGAACCTGTTCCCGATACTGGTGGGTTTCCATAACATACTTTTATATTTTTAAATGTATTTTTTTTATATTTAAAAATATATTAATATGGTATGAGAGAAATATTAAATAAAGGTGATAATAATAATATATTTATTTGCTGTATAATATATAAAATCTGTATAATATATAAAATCCTTGCATTACTGGCTGCCTGACAGGTAAGCTACAGCCAAATTTATAAGATGCGGGAAGCTGAAATTTGGCATGTATGTTCTTAGGGGATCGCAGGAGTGCACTAAGAAGGAGTTTCTTGAAACTCCCACGGGATCGGAAAGAAACAGTCAAATAAAAAAAATGTGCGGGTGTAGCTGCGGGCGTCCTCTTGTTTATAAATAAAATTATTTTCTTCAACCTTTCATGGCTAGGAATTCTCGCATACAGTTGCTGTTGATTTAATATAATTAGGTTAAGGTTTCGAAATACGTCGCCGTTTTTTATGAGTGATTGGGATTGAGGGGGGGATGTCTCGGAACCACCCCTCACCATTTTCACTTGCCGGAAATACTTGCTTTCCTCTGGAATAAAAAAAATATCTCCAAACATCGGTGTGCCAACTTCCACATTCTTCACACTAGTTTAATAAACTAAGGTTGACGGAACCCTGCTTTGCAGGGCTTCTATTTTAGGATTAAGCGTTAAAAGAGAACCTAACATAACCTATTTAGTTACTTTCACATAAAACCTAAAATTACGTTCCGTTTTGCATATTTGAATGAAGAATTTTTGGAAATTGTTTAAAAATATTTAGACGCAGCCAAAATTACTTTTAGGGGATTAAAACTAACTCCCTTAAGCAATAAGCTTAACAATATTTTGTACAAATACTAATCCTATTAACGATATAAATCATGACTTGTTACCTACTTGTGAAGAGTGCATTTGTGTTTATTATAGCTTTATCTTGCACTGCACAGTTCAAATCAACACTTAGGCATGATTTTACGATCCCTAGCTAAGTCTGAAGCACTGATTCATTTGGTTTTTAAACATATTTATGCACAAAAACAAAATTATTATGTTCGATACATAACGATTTGAGAGCAGATGTACCACACAACTTGTCGAATAATATGGCGACACTGGCACAATTCACATTTCTAAAGTGGTCTACACACGTCCCTAAAATCAGAGGCGATATCGGAAGAGCGAAAATCGGCTACGACTCTACACACGTCCCTGCAAGCTAGTACGTAACCGACTGTGTAGCAGAGCGCTCTTCGATAAGATGCCGCCGTCGTCGCTTCCAAAATACAAAAATAGGCATCGCTTTGGCTCTTAAAAACTGGCTTTGGCATTTAAAACTTGCATAAGCATTTTTAAAGCCTCCTGCCTCATATCTCGATTAAAATAATCTTTGTTTCTTATCCCATAGACAGGACAACTCCCTATAGAACTCGAGGGTTTTCGTCCAAGCCTCCCGCTCCTTCTCCTTCGACATTTCCTATAGCAGTGTTCTCGCCGCGCCGCACACGCAGGCACGCTCGAAATAAAATCTCGACCTGTCGCAGCCGCACACGCTGGCGTACTGCGGCGAAATCGGCCCGATCACGCTACACACGACACGACAACGCTACCTGCACGATTTTTGCCCCTAAATCGTGAGCTCGCCCGAACCGATTTCAGAGTTAGGGTCAATAATAATAATTATGATTCCGATTTGCCTACAGACGACGCGATTTCGGGTACGATCTAGGGCGCTCCCCACCACCGGCCCGATATCGCCTCTGATTTAGGGACGTGTGTAGACCACTTAATAAAATATCGTTATGATTAATGTATTCAGTAAACTATGGCTATCTCTTTTTTCCGACAGAGATATCCCTAAGACAAAACGAGACAACACTATGTTTGGTGGCTTTATGTCGATTTCATATGTATTTGAATAATGTAATGTATCCATTTATGTACTATTTGTCGTCTCCATCCATATATTCTTTACTCAAAGATCGACAGTAACACCATAGTATTTGATTGGATGTTTATCACTGTCTGTAAAGCTTAGGCAAATATTGTTATTAAATATAATCATATGATAATTATGATGACTGTCTATTTCTCTTTCTATAAACAGTTTCTTTTACTCTGACCTATTGTATTGTCTGTGCTCTGACTGACCCCTCTTACTCACTACTGTGATGAGTTGATTACACCTAACGAGTACAGTGAGTCAGTGTCCTCGGCCGAGTACTCGGTTGGTATAAACACTTTAACGAGTGCTCGGCCGAGTGCTCGGCCGAGCAAAGAGGCGAGAGAGTCACTAGAATCCCAATCTGTTTACTAGGCCGAGTACCCAGTTACCCACCTCCCCGCATCATTTTTCTACCCCCGCAGCGACTCCGTATACCGCTCGGCACGTATGAACACGCTCTCGATTGTCACTCGGCCACTCGCCACTCGTTCGTTCGTTATGTTTGTTTATGTTTTTGTTTTCAAATTATCCTAATCTCAATTAAAATGTCCGTTAATAACAAATAGAGCATGGAAACAACAATAAAATTAATTCAGTGTTACAAAATACATGAATGTTTGTGGAATTTTTCTAAAGTCATTCTAAAAAGTGCCTTGAATTCTCTGGGATCTTCTGACTGCAATTCATTAAAAAGGCAATTTGTTGCTCCAAGAACATTTCGCCTTAACATCCATGTTCTAGTCCAAATTCTTCAGTCTTCATCTTCTAATAAATCCAACAATTCGTTTATTATGTCTGGTAACAGCTGGTTATAAACTTTTTTAAATTCTTTTTTTTTTGCGATCCATTGCAAACATAAGCGTGATCAAAACTAAACTGTCTCGCCACTATAGTAAATACGTGTGACCACCCACTCGGTTCGGCGACTCTCTCGGCCGAGAGCGCATTTACTGACTCGCCACTGTACTCGTTAGGTGTAATCAACCCATGAAATGGGAACATGAAAGAAGTAGTGTGCTGTTAAGGGAATGAATTTAGAACCACAGATCACTACTAAATATTTAGACCTACAATGTGCTTTTTCTGAAATAAACTTATTATTATTAACCTTTTAACCGCCGGAGTCGGATAAATCCGACTACGAACTTTTGTGCCATACCTGCCGCAGACGTAAATATACGACTATAGGTTTAAAAGCCACGTATTTCGAAAATGTATTAGATTATGTAAAAGTTTTAAACAAAAATATAACATGATTAAAGTACGAATGTTTTTGTATCATTGCTTTCTAAAAATAACCTACTGAAACCTGATAATTTCAATTAAAAACAACAATCAAATTCTTAGTAATTCAACCAAGTTTTATTATGTATGTGTAACGCCGCAGTCGTAGATATCCGACAATAGTGTTGGGGTACAAGTCGATAACCATTATGTGCAAGGATATGGGAAAAAACTTGTTAGGTCAATGATAAAAAGTTACGAATTGTTAGTTATATAAATAATGGTGGATATTTCAACGTTACATATCTTTATAATTATTAATTATTTTTATAATGGCTGCTATAAGACATTAAAATATTCATATATTGTTTAAACATTTTCCTTACGGATACATCACTAAAACTTGTGAAAACATCCACTGTGGCAGCGCTGGAGTCGTATATGTCCGACCGCATGTGACGTCATAAGCGAAAATATATTGCATTAGTGAGGGAAGTTGCAATTAATTATGAAGTATGAAATACATTTTATAAGTGGATATTTAGTACAATATTATTTTCACCACTGCAGCTCAAACATGCCGCTTTTGCTGCGAGACAACAGTGAACAAAACGCTTTGAGAAAAGAATATGATATGGAGTGGACAAATGATACATATGGATACTTTACGTTATAGAAATATATATGAAATCGACATAAAGCCACCAAACATAGTGTTGTCTCGTTTTTACTTAGCGATATCTCTGTTAGAAAAAAGAGATAGCCATAGGTTACTGAATACACTGATCATAGTGATTTTTTATCAGAAATGTCAATCGTGCCAGTGTCGCCATATTGCTTGCCAAGTGTTTTTGGTACAACTGCTGTCAAATCGTTGTGTATCGAACATAATAATTTTGATTTTGTGCATAAATATGTCTAAAAACCAGATGAATCTGTGCTTCAGGCTTTCCTAGAGAGCGTAAAATCATGGCTAAGTGTTGATTTGAACTGTGCAGTGCAAGATAAAGCTATAATCGACACAAATGTACTCTTCACAAGTAAGTAACAAATCATGATTTATATTGTTGAAAAGGATTAGTATTTGTACAAAATATTGTTACAAGAGGTTCTTTTTATAGTTAATTTAACAGGTTTTAGCTTCGTTATGGCCTAAATGTTGTTATTTTCGTAGTTTGGAATTTTCCATATTTACGTATTAGAGGTTAGTAGTGATGTTACTGCTAATGTCGATATGGGTTATCGATATATAGATAATGTATAGAGACTTCCACAAACGATAACATTGTTAAAACTATCTCGTGTCTGTAAATGGAAATAAATTGATAGATTGATGATATAAATTGAAGCGATATTTGACAAACTTACTTTACTTAGACCTGATTACATAAAACCCAAAACCGCTGCATCCTGCTCTATGTTGAGAAAAATAAGCAGTTAAAATAATTATATTATGTTTTTTGCCAACAGATAACATGAACAGCAACTGTATGCGAGAATTCCTAGCAATAAAACGTTGAAGAAAATAATTTTATTTATAAACAAGAGGACGCCCGCTGCTACACCTGCACATTTTTTCAACTGTTTCTGTCCGATCCCGTGGGAATTTCAAGAAAGTCCTTAGTGCACTCCTGCGATCCCCAAAGAACATCCATGCCAAATTTCAGCTTCCTGCACCTTATAATTTTGGCTATAGCTTATCTGTCAGGCAATCAGTAACGCAAGGATTTTATATATTATACAGATAAAAAACAAATAAATAACATGCATTAATCAATTATGATTTTTCTTACCCCCTTATGATATTTCAGTGTAGCTGTGTGTGTCATTACGGTATGTATGGTGCAAATCAGAAATCGCCGACATAAGGCCGGCGCGCACTGACGTCGCGGCATGGCAAAGGATTTTATTACTGATCAAGTCATTTTCATTCTTATTTCAATGAGTTTAGAATTCATATTACTTTATTTCGATACAATCGTATCGCAGCCCGCCGTGGCATGCCACGGGACGTTTGGGGCGCGTCGCGGCACGTCGCGGCATCGGCGGCACACTTGGACGCCGTGGCATGCCCTGGCGTCTTGCAGTGTGCCACGACGTAATCAGTAGGTAAATAAGTTCCTGAATTCACCGTTAGTAAATCTTGTTCTCATAAATAATGTATCCAGAATTTTATTGTTTTCTCTTCGACAGATCAGTTTGTATTTGTCGTTCTTCATCTTCAGCAAGAAGTGCTATTGATACTAAATTCCAGTCAATTGGACGCCTCGGTATGACGCGGCATGCTGCGAGGTGCCGAAGCGTCTTTCGGGCTAACGAAACACGTTCCGCGCCGTGCCATGCCATGCCGTCAGTCGGCGCCGGCCATTAGCTATCCTGATAGCCAAGCTGAAGGGGCAGTGGCCAGAGGACATAGCTCGAAGAAGCGATGGCCGTTGGGCAGAAAGGTTCTGGAATGGCGGCCTCGTACCGGACGACGCAGCAGAGGTAGGCCTCCCGCAAGGTGGACCGACGATCTAGTCAAGATTGCGGGAGGCAGTTGGATGCGGGCGGTTTAAGACTGGTCTGTGTGGAGAACCTTGGGGGAGGCCTATGTCCAGCAGTGGACGTCGTTTGGCTGATATGATGATGATGATGATGTATGGTGCCATTCATGTCCGGTACTTTCATTCACAGCGACACAGTATCGATATTGGCTACCAGAGAATATTTTGTTATATGATACAAGGGACATTTTCCGCTTTACCATGTTCGCTCGCATTTGCATTATGGAATAAACTAATTTGGCAAAAAATCTAAAGTAACTTACTACAAAATATCAATTTAATTTTTTTCTAAATCTACAGTAATGTATTATTTACCTCTAACCGGCTCAATGACGATATCGATTATATTCTGGAGTCCAACCCAAAGAGATATAAAGGATAGAGTGGCAGAACAGTACCTAACTCAATACTGTGTCGTGTCCGTCGGTGCGAGAGAGAACGCTATAGGTTAAAGGCCCCCTGCATATCTCTCTAACAGTACATGCACAACATCAACATTGCGCAATGGCGTGCTACCTGTAGCTATTATTTCTATCAGTTTATCAGTAATCAATAGTTTAAAAATATATAAACTTTTTTGTCACTTCTAACTATCTTCGTGTATCAATAAAAACAATGTTTAAACTATTTATTACTAATAAACTGATTTAAATAATAGTCACAGGTAGCACGCCACTGCGTAATGTTGATGTTGTGCATGTATTCTTAGAGAGAAATGCAGGGGGCCTTTAATGTTGCGTTCTCTCTCCCACCGGCGGACACGAATAGGCCCCTCTCTGCCACTCTGTTCTTAATATCTCTATGGTCTAACCCAACGGCAGTCATTTTATTTTCCACATAATTTCGTAGGTATGCGCGCTAATTTCGTAGGTACGTCCAATCCATGTTATTCACAGATCTGTGGTTTATTACTAGAAAAAGTAAGAACCCTTCAAAAACTTAAAAAATATAGTTTTATTTTTCATCTTTTAGCAACACAAATCGCATTCGCTAGTACGTTAGCTTTAATAATTTCGACTTCTTACTGAACCGAGACAACAGTGATTTTAGTGCTGGTATGAACGCTCTCATCGCAAGTTTTTAAAAGTGCTTACGCCAGAGTTCAACGCAATCGTTTTTTAAATCCTCGTGCGAATGATGCCTAAAGGTGCTATACTTTGTCGATAACAAAAAAACTTGTCGATATATGCTTTGCGTTGCCTAATATGCGCCCAACCCTAATGGACGCCATTTTATTTGCATACGTTTCGTAGGTATGCACGCTAACTTCGTAGGTACGTCCAATCCATGTTATTCACACATCTATGACAAAACGCGATTTTGATTCGAGCGTGAGTAAAAGTAGCTTTTTAATTTTCAATCTTCAGTGTCACGACTTGACATTGTTCAGCCATAAATTTGAAACATTCGAATTTTACTGTGCTCTGTCTCTTTCACATGCATATAAAAAGTGAGTGAAAAAACAAACCAACCCCTTCGAATTCAAGATTCGATTTTGGAATTCGACCTCAAAGAAAACACATACGGCAACGCAAAAAAAAAGATATTTGTAATAAAGAAATTACTTTTTTTTATATGTTATTGTTTACATGTTTAATTTATAATTGGATTTTAATAAAAATAAGTCTAATTAACGGTATAAAATTAGTATTTAACCAATACATTTTTATTTAGAATTACAACAATGATACATTTGAAAAATAAACATCAGGGACGCGGTATTAAAACGCGATTTAAAAAAGTAGCGGGAATAAAAATCTTCAGTGTCACGACTTGACATTGTTCAGCCATAAATTTGAAACATTCGAATTTTACTGTGCTCTGTCTCTTTCACATGCATATAAAAAGTGAGTGAAAAAACAAACCCCTTCGAATTCGAGATTCGATTTTGGAATTCGACCTCAAAGAAAACACCGGTCTACGGCAACGCAAAAAAAAAAAGATATTTGTAATAAAGAAATTACTTTTTTTTATATGTTATTGTTTACATGTTTAATTTATAATTGGATTTTAATAAAAATAAGTCTAATTAACGGTATAAAATTAGTATTAAACCAATACATTTTTATTTAGAATTACAACAATGATACATTTGAAAAATAAACATCAGGGACGCGGTATTAAAACGCGATTTAAAAAAGTAGCGGGAATAAAAATTTCGCTGATGCTGTTACAGTAGGTATAGCGTAACGTCTTAAATTATATTAATATATAAAATAATCTAAACAGATGAGTGAAGCTAGCGATGATGACTGTACTTTAACACCAGAAGAGATAAATCAACAAGTGATTATGCAGAATTCAATCTATTCCTGTTCATTTCTATGTCTCCTAAGTAATATGTGTTCTCACTGCTGTGGTGAAAAGTTATGTGTGCTACACGAGAGCAAAGTTTTCTGTATCTCGTGCTGTTGAGTCCCTCACCACGCTCAGGATTCTAACTTTGATTCACTCGCTACGCTCGTGAATCATAGAATCCTTCGCTTGCTCGGGACTCAAAATCAGTACTCGAAACAAAAAACAACTTTGCTCTCTTGTTGCACAAATAACTATTGTTCACTGAGTATGGGTCGTTCGTGTGTGCGCGATACAGAATTGGTATGGTCACGGGAAGGTAATACCTCGTTAGTAGAAGACTGACGCTTTCAACTCTCTGGTTTTACAAATATTAATTTAACTACGGAGTCCTGTGAATTTGATTTCTTTGAGTATTATTCAGACGAAGTGTGACATCTGAGTAGTAGATGCTAATCCTGCACTATCAATATAAATATGCATAAAACGAGCAACGCCGCAGTCTAATATATCCGACAGATTGTGATAGAACTAGGGATTTCTTATATCGATACTTTCTCGGGTGTTTAAATAGATGGTTTAATTTTTCTGAATCGAATGTTTCAGTAATTTCTGATACAAACGATCATATGTACTCAAATAATTATATTGTTATGATATAATTAGTGAAACAAGCTCGTCTTTGGTTAAAAATGTTTAAATGAAAAATAGTTTTATTTAAAATATGATTGATATTTCCCATCACTAGTAATATTGTTACCAAATGATGCGTCGGCGCTAGGGGCATATTTTGTTGATGGAACTCGTGGCGGTTAAAAGGTTAACATTACCACCTCAGATGAACTAAAATTACCACCCGTTCACTAGACGTGGATGGGAAGTTTTCTGTTAGGACTCTTAGGATCTAACATAATAACGGTGTGTTTACTTCATGTACGACAAGGCACGAGGGCAATATAATCTGACATGGCTTAGGATTTGCACAGCTCACGTGCAAATATATTTGACAAGTCACGGTGAAAATTTTTCCCTGATTTGTATGATCTATCTTAATGTTGACTGCACATGTGGCTTGCCTGCCATGCATGTAGTTTAGGCAGCCGCCTCGTCGCTTGACTCTACGCTGAATGTTGTGGGTTCGATTCCCACACGAAACAACACTTTGTGTGATCCTTCATTGTTGTTCGTATCTTGGTGTTTATTTGTTTATTGTGTCCGTTTTATGTTTGCAATGTCCCACGTCACACAGGATTTATTCTTAGTACGGGAGTTGTCTTCTAAAAGAAAGAAAATCTACACTAATTTCAGCCGTTTGTGTAGCATGCATAATTAATATTAAGTAATTAGCATTGTTCAGGTCTAACTGCGTGCGTAGATTGCGTAGAACACTGTGTCTGATGAGTAGCGTAGCATACCTTAGGCTAGACGAGAACGCTATGGCATTTCAGTCGTT
This sequence comes from Euclidia mi, assembly GCA_944739405.2. Lineage (NCBI taxonomy): Eukaryota > Metazoa > Arthropoda > Insecta > Lepidoptera > Erebidae > Euclidia > Euclidia mi. The sequence goes on from OX123196.2 coordinate 432,177, forward strand.
TCACTTTTTAGCCCCATCAAAATTGGTATGTACATACCTTTGGCTGACACGCTGCATCTGCAGCTACGTCCCTGCAGATATCGCCATTGCTTTAGCTCAAAAACCCGTCCATATATACTACTAAAATTTGTAGGCAGCAAACGGTTGCATAATACTGCGCCATTTATTAATAAAGGGATCACAATATTTCATCCCAATTTTTTATTAATAAAATTACTAAACGTATGAAATCTCAGTACTATGAAATTGTGTTGCCTAATTTAATTTCATAATATTTTCATGTTATAATTTTAGCTGTTGCAACACTAAGTTGATCCGCCATTGAAGCATTCAGTATTGTCGTAACAAAGCAGTTTTGTGATTAATATCAAATAGCTCTCTATTACGCAGAAAGCTACGTATTTATAAGTTATTCTATCTTTGTGTTGTTTATTGTTGTTTTGTGACCATGTCTTCTATGGATACTTATCTGTAATTGTTAATAAAGTGTTTTACTATTTTTGTGGGACAACAAGTGAAGTGACGCGATCTCCTTGTATTAGGGCAAAACAAGCTATAAATAATTTGCTACCGTACAGCAATTTGATAAATCTACTTTTCTTCTTATTTGTGATGTTCCCGCATTCCATCAGCGCGGAAGAAGAACAGAAGACGAAATTGATTCCGAGTGTAAATCTACTACACTCTAAGAGAAAAGGAATATTCATACACCCTACGGCTATGTACAGAAATAGTGCACCGTGCTGCACAAGTATAAGGACGCCGTTTACAATAAACAATTTGAGTGGGTAAATTACGTGAAAGTAAACCAAAGTAGAGAAAATGAAACTTTTAGAGAGTGGCCATTTAGAGGCGCTGAGCAGAGCTCTGTCAATTCTGAACGGAGACAGCGCCGTGCAAGGCCGCGTCGAGAGCTACAGCTGCAAGATGGCTGGCACCGAGAAAGCTTTCTATAAGCGCTTCACAGCAGATGGGGAAACAACTCACAACCTGCAGGCTTTGTCACCACCAGAGGGCATCATGTACAGGTACATTAGTCACCCACTACTCACTGTTGTCTATTGAAGTACACAACTAACTGTTAACTGTTCCATTCCAGCCGAAGTTTGTCTGGAGATGAAGATGGTGTACTCTGCGACACCATATCCCGGAAGACTTTGTTTTACCTGATTGCTACACTGAACGCTGCATTTCCTGATTATGATTTTTCAATGGCTAAGGTTGGTTGATGATGTTATTAAACTTTATATCAATGAATAAGATATTGCCAAAAATAGTAACTTGAAGCTTGATAAGATATACACTTTGTGGATATCAGTTGTTTGTTTCCCATCCGTACAACATTATGTAACTAAGCTAAAATATTTACAATAGTTATTCATAAATGATGTAGGTATCTCAGAATATGTATCTGCCTGTAGCATTGTGTATTTTTATAGTAAACAGAAGTTTGGTATATTTGTAAACAAATAGCTGTCAAATAAGTGTCAATGAAGATATTTTGTAAACTTTAGTTTAAAAACATACCTAATATGTAGGTAGTTGCATAACAACTTTTTCTATATACCTACTACAATTTAATAGTGTTTATAATTTTATTATAATAGTTCATCATAAATTAAAAAAGAAACTTTTACTATCATCAGCTTTACCACGGTAATATAATCTAACAGTATTGTAACTCGGCCGTCTTCGTGAGTTATATACCTACCAGACGCGCCGCATGCGAGCTGCGGCACGATAGCGGCTGCGGGTACTGTAGGCACAGTCCGCCCACTCTAACGGGTACTCTGCTTGAGGCGCGTAGGTATAACTCAAGTTTCGTGCGTTTGTATGGAGTTACAATACTGTTAGATATTATTACCGTGGCTTTACTAATGTCCTAAATTTTGACATTTGACAGTTGTTTGTTTACAAATATTTCCTATTGACTCTGGGCTAAATAAAGGTTGGTAAAGAGAAGTATCTGGCAAATATTTTATATTAACATGCTGTTTAAATATATTTTTAGCTCTATAGCTCAACTATAATAAAAGCTACAGCTCTCTAGTCAGGCATATAAAATTAATAATTTAGTTTTATCTTGAAATACTGAACACAAGGTATGCTCAAATAGCACATAAAATATAAATAGCTTCTAGTAAACAACACTGATCTTACATAACATGTATCTTTCAAGAGCATTGCTCTTCAAATTATTTGGCAGGCCCTGTCTTTTTATATAATGGTAGTAAACAAGCTTAAGTGTGGCAAATAGTTTACTGTAATTCTAAGATGCCGGTATTGCTATTGTGGCATATCTTCCTATACTCTCAAATTTACTGAATGGTGCTCTCATTTAAAAAATAAATTGCAACAGTTGTAATGAGACTGGTGAAATTATGAACTGTCCCTCTGCTGGACACAGGTCATGGACATCTTCTGACTATAAGAATTCTTAGGCCATGATCCACTAATCCGGCCAAGTGGTTGACACTGTTGACAATTAACAGACAGACAGGTTTTACTGTATTTGTGTTTTTATTTATTTACAATGAAAGGTAGCATGCAGCTGTGCTCACATATATTTTTTGTTTTTTTGACACAGCCAGAACCAGTGGATATTTTGGAAAATCCCTTAGGGGTGCACCATATGATCCCCAAGGAACAAACATGCCATGTTTCAGCTTCTTGCACGTAATAGTTTTGACTGTGGCCTGTCCGTTGGTCAGTAACGCAATAATTTGATATAAAAAGATGACATTAGTTGTCAAATATTGTATTAAAAACTGCTGTTGTGTCAAGAAAATATTGCATATTATCTTATTCTCCTTTGAAAACAAGAATAGGAGTAAGTTAAATCAATGCTACATACATAAATGATAATGAAAGTGGGTAATTAAGTTAAAATGAGAATTTGAGTTTGTCACACTTTCACACTGTTAGTGCTCACCCAATCATAATGTAATAAAATTATACTTATATGTACTAGAAAATGCCCGATCATAATGTAATAAAATTATACTTATATGTACTAGAAAATGCCCGCGGTTACACCCGCGTCATTTGAGGCTCCTGCTCCGCTCCCGTCGCTAATAGCGCGATGTTATATAACCTATAGCCTTCCTCGATAAATGGGCTATCTAACACTGAAAGAATTTTTCAAATCGGTTCAGTAGTTCCTGAGATTACCGCGTTCAACCAAACAAACACTCTTCAGCTTTATATATTAGTATAAGATTTTGATAAGGTTACATGAAATATGGTACATTCTTATTCTCCAGTGGATTTGCTACTTAAACAGATTAGATGCAAGTGCATCTAATCTGTTTTAATTCATAGGTCATCTATTTCAGGTACATTTGAAACTGGTATGATTTTAATGTAGGGAAATTGGTATGTTTTCTACAGCATGATAAACAGTATAAGCATCCAAACAAAATAAATGATGTTATTACAGATAACCCATTTTTTATGTATTTATACTGTTTAGTGTTTATTGTGCACGGCAAATGTAGCTGTTATCAGTAAGTAACAAACAATCAAGTCATTATGAGTTTAAAATTGTGTTGAACTCACTGTGGAGAGGTGTTTATGGTCTATACTCATTGTTCTACAGCATTGTGGCATTATTAGGCATGAGACCATTATATCAAAACGAATCCGAAATCCGATTGCAGTCAGAAATTGTATCGTATCGATATTCCAATGTGAAAATCCTGATTTTAGAAAACGTAAAACAATACCACGATAACGCAAACTACACAACAAATCCGAACCAAACGGTGCAAGCGCAACCAAACTACAAAATAAATCTAAAGCTTACGTTTTCGATAGTTTTCATATTCGTTCGTTCTATGTCACACTACCAAACGACTAGTTAGAATGAGAGAAAGCGAATTTCATTTCCTTTTCTTTCTAACTTAGTGATCCGTTGAAAGAGCGAAAGAGATGAAGCGAATTGTCGCCAAGCAAGCGTTTTGGATTTTGGCGGTTTTATAAATTGCAGATTGAATTGAAAAAAATAAACTAAAAATTGAGGCGATAATATCTAATTCAGAATGCAACTATTTAGTGTTTATTTTGAAAATTGCAAATAGTTATTAGGAATTTATGTTTGGAGAGTTTTATTTGACTTGATTGATCTCATGCCTAAAATACAATAAGATTTCGATTGATTACATTTGTCGTATGCTACGCTCCAACATCCGCTACTGAAATCGATTTCTAAAATCGGTTTTTGAAATCCATTTCAAAATCTGAAATCGGATTTTTATTGGTTTGCGTAAAAATCCGAAAATGCCCATGCCTAGGCATTATCAGTTAATGTATTGATTATGTGTTTTATCTGTTACAGAATCAGTGAGACCCTAAAATGTTAATTTAGAGTTCAATATTATTATTACATTAAAGTGATATCAACAGTCCTATACCATTGTCTAAACATTAACACCCTAGGTCAACATTGAAGTAGACTATTTTAATTTGATAGCTTTAAATGTTATCATATTGGCAACTCGTGCTTTCCTAATATTCAATTTATGGAGATGAGAGCAGTCATATTTGAAGCAACAATGAGCCTGTGTTATACTCTTAGACCCTTAAATACCACAGAGTGCCATGTGTGCGTCGATTTTAAACTGTCGCAATTTGTATACATTATACAAAACCATTTCTCCACGACCACGATCGGTGTAAGACGATCGAAACGTCGGAAACAAATAGATATTTATACCTTTAATAAGTTAATTTTACGAGATTAAGACCTGCTAAATTATTTTGTATGATGCCATATGTGCAGTCAATTGTCAACTTGGCAGGGCAGTCAAGGAAGTCCTTGTTTGACAGACCACTATTTGGAGTGCTAGATTGGCGGCATGGATGTAGTTCGTGTGCATGTGTGAGTAACGTGTGCGTTGTGTGTTGTGTTGTACAGAGCAGCGAGTTCAGCGCGGAGCCGTCGCTGGTGTGGGTGCAGGCGGCCGTGGACGCGGCGCTGTCGGCCGTGGGCGGCGCGCGCTGGAGGTCCCTCCGCCCGGCGCTGTGGGGCGCCGTGGAGCGGGAGGTGGCACTCGCCGACTGCCGCATCTACTCGTACAGCCCCGACCTCGCCAGCGACCCCTTCGGCGAGCCCGGCTGCCTCTGGGCCTTCAACTACTTCTTCTACAACAGGAAGCTCAAGCGGATCGTGTTCTTCACCTGCAGGGCCATGAGGTGACCACACATTCACATTAACACTTATTACCTACCTTTAACTTTACTTTTTGTAAATGGACTATCGAACATTAACATAAATTATGTATTTTAATAGTTACGCCTCTTGTTGATGACTCATAGCCGGTGAAACGTATTACAACTTTGCCTAATCTTTAACCTTGTCAATACACGAGATACCACGCTCGTAACAACATACATAAATAAATTAAAATTATTTATAACTATGTATATTTTAATCTCGTTTTTCAGTCCCGTGTGCGCTGTTGACTCGGGTGTGGATTTCGCGATGGACGAAGATGAAGAGTATAACTGAGTTACGAACATGGATGACGTCGCACCAACCACCGTCATCGTACTGACACTGACACTGTCAACTATCACCTCGACAGTCACGATCTATGCAGACAATCAGCGTAGATCTATTACAAATACTAAAGTACCTAATCAAGTAATCTACTTAATTAAGTATTATTTAAAAATACTTTTGCCAACTTTCTAATTTTTGCAGTGTTATCAATACACTTGAAAAAGCTGACTGTAAATTTCATTAAATATTCTGTTATGAAAAGAAATTATTTGATACCGAAATTCAGATACACCATCTTATAATGTCTTTAAACAAATCAAATGAACAAAAAATAAAGATACTCATATTATTATGTTATGCAGATACACCACCAACGAACTTTACAACAGAGTAGGTTGTTAGCAAGCTTTTGCTGCTGCAAAATATATTGATAGGACACATGAATATATTACACAACATTTAGGTAATAAACCAGTGCCGCTGCCATCTGAAGTCCATTAGTGGTTAGAAGCCTTCCACTCCAACCTTAGTGCGCGTAAAGTTATCAATACCATCAAGACTTTAAATTATTCCTATCAAGCTTATGAACTACTAAAGATCCTAAGAATTTTTAGATATTTTTTTCAAGACTTCATGAAATCCTCTTAAACATCACGCAAAAGACCTTGTGAAGTAGTCTTACAATAATAAAGGAAAATGGTGCGTTTTAAAAAACGGTATTCCCTCAACAATGGTGTATCTTTATTTCTCGCTAAGCGTCATTGCATCTGTCATTAATCGGTTTGTGGTAATTAGGTGTAATTCTGTGTAAGTAAATTGGATGTAATTATTGAACAAACAATAAGATGGTAGCCACATAATGTTAGAGATATTATGTACCTATCGTTAGTTTTCTAGTTCTTTTTCTTCTATTGGTAACGCTATTACGGACTTCTTTCGTTTGGATGCCGTATCCGTAACTGGCCATAGAAATTAAAAACATGCTACTTTGACGAGAACTTAGTTTGAAATTACTGTTGTTACGTTATCGTGTTTCAGATCGTGCTCGTATATCTCATACCAGATAATAAAATGCTTTTACTTAACGAACCTAAGTCTTCTTCCATTTATATATTTTCATATCTACATTCAGATGCTTCCTTTATAACGCATGGCAAAGTGACCATGTAGGAAAGCTTGCATTTATTGTTGTATTCACACGTTGACCTGACTAGTTCCACACGAAAGAAGCCCCATACATATCCTTATCTTATAATTATTACTCTAGCTCGCAGTTACAATATAATTATTATAATTGACATCTTCGAAATGTTATTAATCCTTAGTTGTAGGTCACATTTGCTTTATTTACACATTAGAATATTCTTCAACGTTTACATTGTTGCACTTTAAAATAGGCATTTAAGAAATAGCTTTATGGTGCAAAGTCGCGTATGTGCTCTGCTCACTCTAGTGCTAAGAGTGACAAGAACCACTGACGAGGAGCTGTGCGTACAACTGCTGTCATGACATCAGTACTGCTTCCTGAAATGTGTACTCGGTTCACAAGATCTCGTGTAAATAGTTGTCTATCAGGAAGTATAGAGCGGCCATTACCGTGTAGCCTCAGACATGTACGCGGCTCGGTGCTCGTTGTTTTAATTCTAAGTCTTTTATTTTATGCTACTTATGTAAAATTGCATCTTATCTTTCTATTATCTATGTGTGACGAGTGGAATTCACCGCTTAAGCGCGAAGCGATTGCACGAAATGATTGTTGAAGTAAATTGTGAACCGCAACCTTAAACACGTATTATTATAATTATTATAAAATTAAATTACCAATAGTTGTTTACAAAATCTTTCTCATTGGAAGTAACGTTTGTGTGTACCTGCTGTGTCTGTGTCACACGTGTCTGTTAGCTGAATGTTTATACAGTAAGTTATGTCTAAGTGTTTGAACTTACTCGCGCAGGTTTATATCACTTTACGTTGTACATTTGGAATACGGTTAATAAATAATATTCGAGAGCTTGGGAAAGTTAACATTATAATTTTTCGCATCTTCTCACACCAAAATTCATCTATTTTAAGATCTCATATTAACTTAAATAATTATGTTCTAATTTGGTTTAAGATACTTTAAAATTAAAATAATTTGTTTAAATTTGTCGTCGAGTTGTAAATCATTAAATGTATTAATTAATGGAAGAGTTATCTTTATCTTAAAGTAATTCTAACATCGTATGTACCTGTTTGATAAATATAATGTTTGTCTTGTTTTGTAGTAAACATAGTTAACAAAATAAGTGACATATTTGGTGGTTAACATAGACTACATAATATACTTAGTGAACGTTTGGCGATTACGCGAGAGCGGTCGCCTCGGAGTGCGCTCAGACTAACACATATATGGATTAAATATATGTATAAATATTTTTAGATAACATTACACAAATAAAATATTATAAGAGAATCTTGTTTTATTGTAAGCGAAAACCCTACGCAATATTTTACCAGATAACGTGTTAGAATAAGGGTAAGGGACCGATGATGGTGCCTTTAGGCACACCAGTTGTATCTGTTAATTAATGACATGACACGTTGTTACTAATGCACTCGCTGCTGCTCTGACTGATGGCCTGAACTGTTCTAATAGAAAATTTCAGCCATGTAAATAGCTGAGTGCAAGGTCTATGCGATAAGTAGGTCGGATGTCGTGAGGGCAGACTCTTCAGAATGACATGCTTTTTATCTTACTCCCTATCCAATCACCATGTCACAAATTTTTAAAGAGTCGCTGCAGTCCTCATCATCAGCCTTTAACAGTCCACTGCTGGACTAGGCCTCTCCTTTGAAAGGAGGAATTGGCCTACTATACCACGCTGGCCAAACGGGTTGTTTTCCTTATCTTACAGTGGTGTTCTCTGCATAATATGCTCCCTCTGTCGCCTCTTACGACACCCACGGGATGATATGGGGTGGTGACAATCCGTATTCTTAATCCTTCACCACACGGTCAGCTGCAGTCCTACGTGAAAGTAATCATCCCAATAACCTAACATAGCATGATCGCCCTGACCCTTGACGAACTAGAGTAAAGCTTGAGGATTATAGAAGGAAAGGAACACGTAGGCTGGTAAAAGGTGCGTTTTTGTCTCACTTAAGACTGCTCTTAATCTCAGAAACCTTCAGACTATGCTCCAAGATCTTAACTTTATCTCACTAAAAGTAGGTTTAGAAATGAATCGGACCAAGACGGAGGGTATGGCAAATAGTTAACGCTGTAAAACATGGACACACAAAAGAGGAAGTACACAGATAGTCGCATAAAGAGCTCCATGTTTGGTATCCGTCTGATAGACCGAATTCCCAAGGTTGAAATTCGAAAACGTACAAAGGCGCTCGATGTGGGAACTCAAATAATGACATCAGAATGGACTTGTTCAGGGCATTTGGCTACATGTGGTGACAACAGATGGAGTCCCAGATAGGTAACAATGTAAACTTGCTAGTTTCACTTTGACAAACTTGCATGAAGTTGGTTTTCAAAGGATTTGGATAACGACGCACAGGTTGGTGGTCGGTCGACCTCCTAGATACAGCAGGAGGTGCTCGACGACCAGCTGTTGTCGGACTACTTACCAACCTGTGCTCGTCGTCATCCAAACCCTTTGGAAAACAAACTTCATGCAAGTTTGTCACAGTAAAACTAGCAAGTTTGATTTAAACTTGCTGCAAGTTTGTTGCTATCTGGGATAGAACCGAACGGAGTCGCCACGGATGGGTAAAATAAGTGTCGGCCGTCCCTTAGCAAGATGAGCTGGCGATATCACTGCAATCGCGTGCCGGACCTGGGCTAGATAAGCTCAAGATCAGGGGCAAATGACAAGAACAAAGAGAGGCCTATGTTCAGCAGAGGACAAAGTCGGGTTGTGGATGATGATGATGAGACTGGTATCGAGTTCCATAAGTCATCGAACCATTTACGGTATCTGTCCTTCTGTGTAAGGGTGGCACACCTCAACTCGATCGTGCTGTTCTGGATAAAAATGAAGAGGATGGAATTGATTAGAGGAGTTCTTCGCAATACTCACTAAGTAAAAGACAGCAACGTCTCTGCGTCATTGCTGACTCAAGAATAAGCACAAAGATCCCCAATATGACATGGACAGTACACTGCTGCAACCTGTCGAGGACATCCAATAAGTACTGTGCGGTGTTGCTACAGAGGTGACAGCAGTACCTACCTATTCCACGCAGGGCCGCAGCCGACTCTTGTATGGCAGACACAGCTGCACAGCGTGAAAGACGTCTCACTCTGTTCAGGGCTCCGAGTATATGGGTGCATATACAATAAATTACCAACTTAAATTTTAGACTTGCCATTAAGTTCGTTTCAGGCAGAAGTTAAAAAGAATCTTATAAATAAGGCATATTACAGTTTGAAGGATTATTTTGATGACAGGAGAGCTTGGAAGTAGTTGTTCGCTTTTGACTAGGTCAATAATTACTTAGTAGTTTTATTTTATACTGTAGTTAATTACGATATTCTCATTTCATACTATATTTTGCATTCATGTTCCACACTTTCATCGTCCGTGTGGTGACGGATTAAGAATACGGAATGTCACCACCCCATATCATCCCATGGGTGTCGTAAGAGCCGACAGAGGGCGCATATTATGCAGAGAACAGCACTGTAAAAGAAGGAAAACTTGATACAAACCCTATACCAACCCGCTTGGCCAGCGTGGTATAGTAGGCCAATTCCTCCTTTCAAAGGAGAGGCCTAGTCCAACAGTGGACTGTTAAAGGCTGATGATGATGATGCTTTGGTTTCATAATACCGTTACTTTCTGCTTCATTCACTTCTACCATAGTTCTGACCATGATCGCGAGTTGCCTACATTAAAAAGACGTAAGTGGATGCTCCTGTTTCACCATATTTACTTTGGGAGGCTTACCATATGAACATCATTTACTGCTTGAGTATGATATCAATAGCTACTAAAAATTTTACTAGTAGATGTCTACAATGTAAAACAGTTGCAGCTCCTTACAAAAATAAAATGTACCACCATTATATTTGTTTGAAAAGAGTGGCCATGAGTTTTATTGCCCGTTCTTTCTCGTGGTTCTACCTATTGCATTGCGAACGTGGCAGTAAATGTAGAATCCTTAAGTAATTAACTTAAATTTTGACGTTCATAAGCGTCACTTTGTGGCCTAGATGAATAAATGATTTTGATTTTGATATGGGAGGCTGATTTAGTGGCATAATATTCTGGTTGAGATTGTAGTGTACCTATGTCCATACCAAGGATATTGAGAATGTCTTGTATCGGTAGTGGAGTGCACAAAGGTCGGGGGACTTTGTCTGAAAATGTTTTCTTGGCGTTGAAATCGACCAGGTTGCTCAATTCGAAGCACCCACGACAGAGATTGTAATTCTAAAGTAGGTTGCAAATTGAACTGAAAACGTACTCTACATCACTGGTTCTAACGTCGTCATTCAACGATTTTATTATTGTGAAATTTGGTGTTTTAAATGACATCCAACTCAGAAATCACATACCTATTGAACTTGAGACAATCTGTCTACTACTATTTGTCGTACAGCTTGGCGTACGTTACTATATATGCAGGGGTAGGCAGAGGTGTAATACTACTACACCCACATTTCGCCATGAATTTATGGGTCCGGGCATGTTTGGTAACCGGGCACTTTACCAGACTCCGTGCTGCTACTGAGAATTCGGAAAAACCCAGTAACACTTTTCCCGACCCGGGCATGGAACCCGGGATTTCTCGGTCAGCAGACGCATACGCTATACACTGGACCACGGAGGCAGTCAACAATTTTATTAATTATGGGGATATTTAATGATGTTCACTTAAAATATGAAGTTTGCATGCTTTACGAGTGACAAGGAAGTATTCAAATGGGAAAACGCTTTTTTTTTTCAGAAAATATAATAAACAATCAAAACATAATAAACTTTATCGAACTATACAACAGAGAAGGGAGATAAAAAAAAGATACCCTACGTATCAATCCTAAATCTATCTATGTATATAATTATGTATATTTTATTTACATGATTCGACACTATATACAGATGAAAACATTTCCACACTTCATTAACTTATTGATAAATAACGTTCCGAAACTTTCATTTCATTAGTTTAACGGACACTTCGGATTCAGTTCATTCAACAATACAATCGTGATTTCACTTCATCGCGGGACGTAATATTACAATTCATTCTATAAATTCATTTTTACAACTGTTATGTTTAAAACGCACATAAATGTTGTAGATTGCACGAAATTAAAGTTATTATCGTTTAAACCGGATAGCTGCAGATACAAACACAAAGCCGATAGATACGGAGCCACTCTTAGACATGTATCTTGCACTATAATTCACGAGCAGCCTGCAGAGTGCTGGCAGTCCTCACAGCGACGCGGATACATCGTCACTGACGTCACTATCGGACTAGATGACGTTCGTTTCAACCACACGAGCGAACGGGATCGTCGGTCTTGACTTCAGAGAAGACGCTCGAAACGACCGGCGACCGACGCTGTCGCTCGATCGGGCGAAGTGGAGAGTGCGCGTACGGTGTACGGTCGGTAGCTCGTGCCTGTGGCGAGGCACCTTAAAGGAAGGTTCTAGTGTCAGGTAAATGCAGTCCGTGTGGCGGGTAGTGTGTGTGTGGCGGCGACTAGCGCTTGTCGCTGGGCGCGGGGGCGGGGGCGGGCGCGGGAGCGGGCGCGGGCGCGGGCTCGGGCTCGGGCGGCGGCTTGTGTCGCGGGCGCCAGGCGTCCAGCAGCGCCTCCACGCGCTCGTCCGTGGGCCCCCAGCGCGCGTGCCCCGCCGCGTTCTGCAGCCACACCACCACCGTGCCGCCGCCCCACCGGAAGTACACCTCGGTCCTGCAACACACACACACGCATACATTACAAACTTGCTACGTGTGCGCCGCCAAACTCCCGGGTTCTGAGGCACGCAGAACCTTGATGACCTATTCGTAAGTGGCGTCTTTTCCTACAGACTGTAGAACCAGTATGCAGCATTGCGCAACGTAATTCCAGCCGTTTCTCCGGTAATCAACAAATGTAAACCCCGCCGCAGTAACACAGCTCATCAGTGTGTAGACGTCATAAGTGTTGTGTGTCAACAACGTACCAACAGTTCGGATAAAAATAAAAAACAAGTGAGGGTAGCTGCCGAAACCCGCGCTTCACAAGGACGACGCTAAGATAACATCAGTCCTACCGCGACCAAGGCTGTTGTAAGGCGGCCGAAACGTCGGTAAAAACAAAGGTATTTATACCTTAAATTAATTAAATATCGTAAATAAGACCCATTTTTGTAAAATTATATGATGCATTCGAGGTTCCACCTAACGATGGCACTTTAAAATAACCACCAGCACTTAATGTACAGGCACAAATTCTACTTTAGCAGTTTAGTTGCATCTCCTTACTAACAAGCTCCTTCTCTGCAGCCGCTTTCATGCGTAAAAATTCCTGTGCTAACGACTTCCGGATTCGCGAGTCCTTTGTCCTGAGCAGCTCTCACGCGTGCCGGCCCTTCCCTGGGCATCACTGGCACCGTATACGGTGAAAGAAGTGGGGCCGGAAGGTTCCTCCGATCCCACTTCTGACACCAAATGTCACTGGCTATCGCGATTGAAAGGAAACATCGGGTTTGTGAAATGAATCTTTTGTGTGCCGATTCGCTTCCGCTTCTTTCTTTCTTTCTCGTGTGAGTGTGTAGCGCACTAGTATCGGAGTTTTCAGACCGCCTTAAGGCCTCTAACGTGGCCTAACGATCCTTGTCCTGAGACAAGAACCGGGACCGACAGCTTTACATACCCTCCGAAGCACGATAGCGCTCAGATATAAATGTCACCCATCCAAGTGGCGACCTGTGCTAGCATTACTTAACTTTGTTGACCTATTACGATCGGCAAGCCAAGTCTCGCTATGAGCGCTACGCTTCGCTTCCGCTTAGCGACGTGCTTTAAGTAACGCGGTCCCCTAGTCAACGTCGCAGTCTGGTGGCAGACGCTGCATCAGTCGTCGGAGGACTGCGTGGTGAGAAGATATTCCTTTGATGCTGTAGGCACCCCTTTAGGAAGATATTTTTATATACCACCCGTAAAGGAGTAAAATAGGAGGTGAAACTTAAGTGTGGTGAAGTCAATGGCGACTGCCAGTATGATTTTGCCTCAAAATTCCTATCTTATTTTCTTCTACCCTCCCGAAAACTTCAAACGCTCATCAAAATTACAGCCCACGTCGATAACACATACGTTAAGAGTGTGATTACCAATAAAACGTAAAATCAAAGTATCAATAAAACGTAAATAATCTACTGTAAAGCAGTTTAAGACGATACTCACTTGGGTATGACGTGCTGGAAGCCATGCCGGTACTCGTGCTCGAAAGCGGGAATGACCACCTGGAACAGATAATATCAGATCTTAGTGGTATGTTTCGTAGAGCTACGTTAGGTGAGGTGAGTGTGCATCAGAATATAGCTTGGGTAAATATGACTTATTTAAAACATTCTTAAAAAAAATATTTCTTCTTTCTTCCTTTTTCCTGTGACTGGGCTAATTCAGGAATCAGAATTTCACGACTACCCGAGGCCTCCGACATGGTTTAACGATTTTGTTCTGAGACATTGGTTGATTTACTTTGCCAATTTATAACGTACGACAAGTCAAGTCACGCTATGAGAGATGAAAATAAGGCTAAAGTAAGATACAGTCTGTGGCAATAACCGATTGTTTTCAAACAACGAACATTTATTATTAAGCTGCGTCTCAATCAAAACCAATTACTAACTTTCTGTTAGTTGGCAATTTTGTCTTTGGTGTGTAGCTGCTTTATATTGTGTATAGTGTGTGGTTCGGCGAACCGAATGTTCCTAGTCGATTTGAGAAAACTATTAATATTGTGGACTGTAGGATTTCGGTTCTTATCGACTAGGAAATGAGGAAGTTAAAAGGTGATGTGGATTGTGGACTGTAGGATTTCGGTTCTTATCGACTAGGAAATGAGGAAGTTAAAAGGTGATGTGGATAGGAGCCTCTTACCTTGCACGGCAGTCTTTTTCTTTGCAAATGGCAGCCTCCTGGTGTCTTCGGGAATCCTGAAGCTGCTTGAATCACTACACTTCACTAGTAGCTTCACTCGCGAGCGGTTTTGTTAGGTTTTGGTATAAGCGGTAATAATTATATATGGCGGTGCGGACTGCGGTATACGACGGACACGAGTTCCGAGCGTCTCGAATCTTCCAGTGTTTTTCTTCGTCGCCGTTGAGCAGGGCGGCCAATAGCGAGGCGTTTTGGGAGGGAATTCATGAAAGGATCGCTCGGATTAGCCGAGCAGCGACGAACCATTGACGTTGGCATAATTAACTAGGAATGGAAAAGATAGATGGCACTACCATATCCCCCGGCCCTAAAGGGTTGCCTTTAAAAAATAAATAAAATTGAACTTAGCTATGTTGGGTGTACTACCGCATAACCCATCAATAGGCTAAGACAGCGATATGACAATAAAATTTATCTAAATTAACTTTAGCGAAAACTACAAACGCAATAACAGCGAAAACTACAAACTAAATACTTAAACTAAGAGGTAGATCCAACTTCAGGCTAGATCTCACTGAGTTGGAAGCGGACAGACGTACAACAGGGCGCACGTAGCTCCCCTTCGCGGTTTTAACGGTAACAACGCGGGTTGTACCGTCCTTGGAAGTATGCAGTTTCTCTACGATGGCTAATGGCCATGAAAGCGGCGGAGTATTATCATGTATTAGGACGACCAACGTACCCTCCTGTATAGGGGATGCAGGACTATTCCACTTGGATGTTGTAGATATTCCGCACGCCAGCGCCGCCAGAACGACTGCACGAGTTTATCCAGCAGAGTATGTCTCTGGAGCAAGCTTGAAGAGTCTGTACGGATGGTTCTGCAGGGTCACTACTCAATGCCGTGAGCGGACGCGAGTTGATCAGTGCCTCGACTTGTGCAAGGACAGTTAAAAGCTCTTCGTAAGAGAGGATCTGTTGACCTATAACTTTGAAGAGATGCGTTTTAATTACTTTGACCATGCTTTCCCAACATCCACCGAAATGTGGAGATGCTGGCGGAATAAACTTCCAGTCAATATGATCTATGGAAAGTTCTTCCTGAAGACGAGTACGATATTCCTCTCTGAGAAACTTATAGAGGTCGCGTAAATAAGAGCTTGCGCCCACGAAACAAGTGCCGTTATCCGTATACAAACACTGTATAGGGCCGCGCCGTGAGAGAAATCGTTTAAGGGCTGCAAGGAACGACACCGTGCTTAAATCTGTCGCAACTTCAATATGCGTAGCGCGCGTCGTTAAGCATGTAAAAATACATAGCCAGGCTTTACGGCTTTTAACACCTAGACCACGCACTGGCGTATACTGCAGTGGTCCTGCGTAATCACAACCGGAGTGTGTAAACACTTTATCAACCTGGTTGACGCGCTGGCTAGGGAGATCTGCCATGGGAGGGAAAGTCGGACGCGGACGAAATTTGAAACAGACGTTACATTTATGTATTCTGTGACGAATTATTCGTCGAGCGGCTAAAATCCAATACTTATGCCTAAGTAAGGACATAAGCAACTCTGGACCAGCATGGAGGTGCTTCTTGTGATAAAAATCAACAAGAAGGTCGACAACATAATCATGTGTCCATCATCCGTGTTCATCGAGAAACGGCTTGAGTCTAAGGATAGCGGGAGAACAAGGTACATTGTCTTTCAAATTTTGAATGTCGTTACTAAAATGAACAGCCTGTACAGCTCGTAGTAACTTACATTCTGCGAATTTGATATCGGTACTTGATACAAAAGTCCCATTAGGTAGTGCCTAAGAAACCTATAGACTTAAACGATGGCGCGGAGTAACTTAGACCACGATGACATGCGTAGTGCGAGTGCATAGATGGGAGACTCCGCAACCTCAGCAATCACGGGATAAGAAACAGACTTCCGTTCGGGTACATCTTCGTCTTCTGCACTGTGGTCAAAGGGTTGCATGGGCCATTCCGACGGATCATGGGAAATCCAAGAAGGTCCACGATGCCACAATGGATGATGCAGAAGATTAAGTGGCGTGACACCACGAGACAAGCAATCTGCGGGGTTCTCGGTACCCGCGACGTGATTGAAACAAGTAGCGGGAACCAGTTCAATCAATTTGCTAACGCGGTTGGCGACAAGTCTGCCAGCGATGAGGAGAAGAATGAATCCAAGCGAGCACTACTTTGGAGTCGGAAAATGCGTATATTTTATTATTAGGGTAGTGGGGCAAAACTGTGTCTTGAACCTTGCGGAGCAACTGAGACAGCAGAAGGGCCGCGCACAACTCCAGTCTCGCAACCGAAATGGTTTTAACAGGCGAGACCTTAGACTTGGCACAAACTAACTGCACCGAGTAGTTAGAACCAATGCGGACTTGCAGATATACGACTCCGCCGTAAGCACGCTCGCTGGCGTCAGCGAAACCTATTAAGTTGATGGTACATCCATCTACTAACCCAAGATGACGTGGAATAGTAATTTGATTGAGCGCGGTAAGCTCAATACAAAACTGGCCCCAAGCGGCGACAATATGGTCAGGGGGTGTTTCATCCCACTCACACTTTGATAGCCAAAGTTCCTTGATCAAGAGCTTGGCGTACAAAATTGTGGGAGCCACAAAACCCATTATGTCCCATAGTCGAGCCACTGTGGACAGCATAGTGCGTTTGGTGCACTTATCATCTGGTGGTGAGACGTCGAACCGAAAACTATCGCAGGATTTGTCCCAGCGTAAACCGAGAACTTTATGCGGTACAGACTTCTCAAACTCAATGTCTGGAGAAGCTTTATGAGAATCTGGTATGCGTGCGAGAACCTCCTTAGAGTTGCTTGTCCATTTGACAAGATCAAACTGGCCTCGCTTGAAAAGCTCTTCACAAAGCGAAATTGCTAGCGGAGCGGATTTGACACTACAGGCAATGTCATCCATATACAAAGCGGAAGTAGTAACAGCTGCTGCGGCGGAAAAGTGATCGCCTTCATCAGCGATCAACTGGCGAACAACTCGTAACGCGTGATATGGGCTAGACTTCAGTCCAAAACAAACACGATTGAACTGATACACAGATAAAGGTTCCTTATTGTTAAAACGATAAAAAATCCGTTGAAATCTACGGTCAGACTCGCAAACGCCGATATTGAGGAACATTTGGCGGCAATAAGCTGACAGAGCGATTTGGAAAAGACGAAACTTTATTATGATGTTAAATAAATCACCCTGTAGATTGGGGCCGGCATGCAAAATGTCATTAATCGACTGACCCGATGTAGTCTTACAACTAGCATCTAAAACCACGAAGTTTAGTAGAGGTTTTATCTTCGCGAACTACGCCGTGATGCGGGATATAATATGAGGGAAGAGAGTTGCCTTCGTTGTTTACAACTACACTCAAAAAACCTTTATCTAGTAGTAGTCACGAATGACGTCATTATAGGCGCTGCGTAACTTAAGTGATGCATCAAGTTTACGTTCCAAACAATGGAAACGTCTAAGCGCAGCAGCGTACGAGTCGCCTAACGAAAAAGGGTCACCATAGAATGGCAACGCCACAACGTATCTGCCACTGTCGTCACGAACAGTGGTAGCACGGAAATGTTCTTCACACTCGAGATCTTTACGGCTCATCGAGGGCGGTGCGGTAACCTCTTCAAGCTCCCAAAATCGCTTGAGAAGAGAATCAATATTATTTTCTTGAAGAACAGAACAACAGCAAGACGTAATGTATTGAGAAGTATGTAACGTAGGTACGGTACCCATAATCACATACCCAAATACCGTCTCAATAGCGGGCGGTAAGTCATGTTGCTCACCACGTACCACGTCAGTTAGTAGCAAGTGCGGGAATATTGCAGCTCCGATCAAAACATCAATGTCTGCCGGATTCGCAAACTCCGAGTCTGCCAGCGGCAATGACTCGAGGTGTGTGAGTAGCGATACGACCACATTAGCGTTTGGCAATATGTCCGTAATACGCTCCACGATAAGCGAAGAAATGTTAAAATTAATATCCCTATCAAAACGCGAATGTATGTTAATATCTACGGAACCCTTGCAATGTTTTTCAGAACCGCCGATCCCTTTGACCACTGAACTAGTATTTCTCAAGTTATTCCACAATCCGAGGCGTTTGAAACAATCCAATGTTATTAAATTGGTCTGAGACGCGCTATCGAGTAGACAACGTACCATGTGCGGCGACCCATTAACATCATAAACGATAACTTGCGCTGTCGCTAACAGTACCGTCTTGGACGCCATACACAGCGTTTTGGCCCCGCGCGGATCATTATAGATGCGCGAGGGCCGTCCGCGCGTGCTCGTCGCCCGCGCGATGGATGTCGTACACAACGATATTTCATTCTGAATCGTGGGAGGCGCAGTTATCGTAGCCTGCACCTGCGACGTAAGTGTGTCAAGGTTAGCGGCTTGGCTTGACAACGGACTACCTTTATCGAAGTGCAACAATGAGTGGTGTCTCTGATTACATGAACGACATCTCGTCCTACTAGAACAATCACTCGTTTTATGCTTTATACTTAAGCAATTAATGCATGCTTTGTTATCTTTTACGCACTTGTAACGAGCAGTTGGATTTAAACCATTAAAGGCGGGACACTTGTAGAAATGGTCGTGTACTATATTACTGCACAGACACTTAGACATTCCGAGCATGTTACGTAAGATTGTGGATTAGGGACCGAGTTATTATTACTATTTCGCGCTTTATTCAATCTTTGTTTGCTGCTGTTAGTGTTAGACGGGCTAGGTGAACTAGACTGCGTATTATGAAATATTCAACACTGATCTTTGATGAACGAAATAAAACTATCTAGTGTAGGTATTTTATTATTGCGTTCTGTCATTTCGAAAGCACGAATTGTTTCAGTGTCAAACTTTTTTGAAGCGAGTTGAAGCAACATAAAGTCGAAAGATCTTCTAATTTTAAGTTTTTAAGAGAATTAACCGCCGTAACAAAGTTGTCTATAAACAGCTGGAAATTCGAGACAGATGCGGCACCGGACAGTTTAAGATTTAAAGCTTGGTCAAAGTAGGTAGACGCTAGAACGCGAGTATCTTGATATCTATTAAGTAGTGACTGAAATATGACCTGATAATTCTCAGCACTGGGTGTGACACCTGCAAATACGGACTGGGCCTTCGGTGACAGTTTACCTATTAAATAGTACAACCTGTCAGCATCTGTCAGAGAACCATTATCGTGCACTGTAGACTTAAAGGTCAACGCTCATTAGAGCCACCCGGCACCCACTCCGCACCGCCTCGCCTCGTGCGGTTAGTATTCTTTATATGGATTTGTATGGGTATGCGCTCACTACATCAACTCCGTAGCGCCACCGACTCGCCTCTGTCGTAAGCCGTCAAGGCGCGGGCGGCGGGTGGTCCACCCGCCGTCCGCGCGTGGAGGCGCGCCGTCCGCGCGCACTCTCTCTCACTCTCACAACTCGCTGCTCGCATGCTTGCTGCGCGTTGACTACTCGTCGCCGCGTTGACCGCGCGGCGTTCACTCGTTGACGGCGCGCGGTCCGCTGGTTGACCGCGCGACGTCCACTCGTGGACGCCGTGCGGAGTGGGTGCCGGGTGGCTCTAATGAGCGTTGACCTTTAAACTAATAATAACTTATAATAACTTTATTCAATAAAATAAACGTCACATGTTACATATAAGAAAAATATTACAGTAAAAATAATTAAATTAAATTTTATAATTCAGTATAATGTATGCGAAAAGTGCCTTTGTTAAATTGTGGTACATTGATGCGTACTTACTTTATTTATTACGGTAATACATTATATTTGGTAAATATAGCTATTTTAATGTTTACCTGAACTAGGCTTTAACACCTGTGTTTCAGGAAAAAAATCTTAAATAATAATAATAAAGGGCTATATTTTAACATAATAATAATCATGAACTGCCAATATGTAATAGAAAGTAGACTTAATATTATGATTTGTTGTAACTTAGCGTAGGTACTTACACACTATTTTATTACTGTAAGCAAATTCTCTGTATCAGAGTAGGTCATTGTCATTAGGTGTTTTGTAACAACAAGATGACACTGCTTATAACTTATGCTATATAAATCTAAGGTTTTATTTAATTTATTATATAGGAAAGGTCCGAGGAAAGCAAAGAATCTATTTACATAAACATGTTTACCTATAGGTTTGGTGCAGACTAGATCTTTCCGTCTTTTGCCTGATGGGATTGGTGTATAAGGAAGAAGGGTGTGTTGTTTTAGGATGGTGCGTAGAATAAATAATGTGGTGGTGGTGGACTGATATAACTCGTAAGTGGGAAAAATGAAAGGGCGAAGGGTTGCTACCTTTAAGATAGCTCTTTGAGCCCGTTCTAAAGGCAGTAGGATCGTTTTAGCTGCCCCTCCCCATGCGGTTATACAATATGAGATGATGGATTCACATAGTGCAGTGTAAACCTGTCTTAACAATTTTAAGTTTACAACATCGCGTATATTTTTAAATATGGAAATTAGTTTCCGCACTCGCATAGAATAACGGCCAGTTTCGTATATCGCCATCAAACGACACAATCTCGATTGGTGGTAACCTCGGCGTGCGAGCCTCGGAAACGGGCTGTGCCGAATATTTACCCTCCAATTGCGATTGTATACGCCTAATAATACAATAAAGGTCTTCGAAAGAGGTGTACGCCTGATAATTCGGTTTTTCATCAGAATTAGTAGAAAGCAATCTTGCGTTATAATCGTCTAACAACTTATGAAAATCTGTTCGAATACTATCTACTGTCATACAATAACTGAGAAATGACTCCCTATTACTATCAGAAACGGCTGCGGTCTTTGAACGCTCGTAAATGTTTTGAATACGCTCAAATAAAATATTGCGTTTTGCTTCTAAGATTGTCATCTCTTTGTCTTCCGACACGCGTGACTTCTTTTGTTGTGACATGCTTACGTAAGTATAAGCTAATGAGACCGAAACAAATTAATAATATCTAAAGTACCTATTATTTTACCTAAGTAGGCAACACTTTAAAGCGGTGGAATTAAAAGTTGCTTGAAATATGAGATTTACAAGACAACTATGATAGTTCCAGAAATAATAATTGGGTAAGTAGGTAGCTACATAAAGGTATATTACCTACTGATGCGTGCGGAAACAACCATGTGACGGTTATGTGAATGGACTAGGAGTATAGCTAGGTGCTATAACTGCCTAGGTATAGAGATATAACGAGGTGTTACGTATAAAACGTAAATGAATCCGACTCGTATGGATCAAAAAAATGGTTCGGCGAACCGAATGTTCTTAGTCGATTTGGGAAAACTATTAATATTGTGGACTGTAGGATTTCGGTTCTTATCGACTAGGAAATGAGGAAGTTAAAAGGTGATGTGGATAGGAGCCTCTTACCTTGCACGGCAGTCTTTTTCTTTGCAAATGGCAGCCTCCTGGTGTCTTCGGGAATCCTGAAGCTGCTTGAATCACTACACTTCACTAGTAGCTTCACTCGCGAGCGGTTTTGTTAGGTTTTGGTATAAGCGGTAATAATTATATATGGCGGTGCGGACTGCGGTATACGACGGACACGAGTTCCGAGCGTCTCGAATCTTCCAGTATTTTTCTTCGTCGCCGTTGAGCAGGGCGGCCAATAGCGAGGCGTTTTGGGAGGGGATTCATGAAAGGGTCGCTCGGATTAGCCGAGCAGCGACGAACCATTGACGTTGGCATAATTAACTAGCAATGGAAAAGATAGATGGCGCTACCAGTGTGTGTATAGTGACTTGTTTCAGCTTGTAGTGGCGTGTGTGTATAGTGTATAGTGACCTGTTTCCGCTTGAAGTGGCTGGCCTGCAGCTTGTGCAGCGCGCGCGAGGGCCGGTCGGGCCACTCGGGCAGCACCACCACGAAGGACAGCGGCTCGGCGGAGTCGTGCAGCAGGCGCTCCATGTGGCGCAGCGCCGCCTCCAGCAGCTCCTCGCAGGGCGGCGGGTGCGCCACCAGCGAGCCCGACACCGGCCGCAGCTCCAGGAACGGCCTGACACCACACACCACCACTCACCACTCATGCTCAATGCCTGACCAAACAAACGGCTGCCGCCCGAGGCTCGCACCACACGCTACGATTGGAAGACTATCACGCGCCAACATATTCAGAAGTGGTTGCATTCTACAGTCATCTAATGTGCACATAAAAGCGCGGTGCGGGCTCCGAGTAGCAGCTGCACTCGATTGCCGAGTTCGATCATCTCTACTATTACACTACTACAGATTCATAGGATAATAAGACTTATTGCAAGGCAATAAGGTGCAGTAATGGGCTCCGGTGCAACGGGTAGTACGAAATTAACTCATGTACCAGTATCCAGTAAAAAAGAGTATAATATTGCCGGTTACTGGGTCAAGTAGGGGTTTCTAAGTCCCAGTTAATGTAATATGCAAAAATACTTAATATTTTATTAAATTTATCGCAGCTTATGGGGTATATGGCTAGATAATTTACTAAAATATTTGGGCAAAGAAACACTGTTACTGTGTCGCTATCCGCAGCAATATAATAAGCAAACCAATACAACGCGATAGCTTCGTAGCTTAGTGACAGAACCTCGAAATTCCACAAAATTGTAGCATACCACACTTTCATAGTAGTATAGTTTTACCGCCATAACAATTACTGACCAGCGCTAATATTATAATTATACGAAATAATATGAAGTATGTATTGTAATTTTCAAACTTTAATTTATCTTTCATAGAAACCTACAAAATGAGAAAAACCGACTAGTTACCGGGCACTGGGACACTACCGGAATTACGTGCGTTTACCTTATGTCATCAGGGGCAAATCCATGAAGAGGATTTTGAGAAACAAAACCCCAAATAATTGCACTCTGGATAAATCTTCCCTCATTAGATTAAAGCCAAAATTACCTAGTTTACAGACGGTCACTAAATAGATGGCTTGTTTGACAAAAAAGAAATGATTCATACCCATTAGTACACCACTTAGCTAGCACAAACATAAAGAGTGTCTCACCCCCTCGAGCCGAAGTATGAGTCGGTATCCGCGAAGGCGGAGCAGTACTGGCGGAAGTAGCAGTCGAGCGGGCTGGCGAAGCACTCGAAGGAGACGCCGAAGCAGCGCTGCAGGCACTCCAGCACGCGCTCCGGGAGTGCCATCTGCGGCACGTGCGCCTCCGCCCCCGCGCCACTCCCTCCCCCCACCCAGGCCGCGTACCGCCGCAGCACGCACCACACGCGCGACAGGAACTGCTCGAACTTCTTGTCGTCGAAGCAGCTGTAGCGGTACAGGCACTCCTGCCACGTAACCACACACTCGTTACTCACCGAAGTTTGCTTTTTACGGATTGCAAACCTGAATTCTGACCAAAAATAAGCTAGACTAGAAAATTAATAGCGCATGCGTCGCACGTTTTCATGGTTGCCTTTGCAGCAGATATAACAACAGACACAAGTTTGATACGTGGTTTCTGCGAGTCGCGCACACGTGTACACTTGTACAGTGTGCACATATGGTATAGGTACCAGTTTCTGCAGGTAGAGCGCGTTGATGAGCTGCGTGTCTCCGGCGTAGCGCAGCAGCGTCTGGTCGCGGTCGAGGAAGTGCTCGACGAGCGGCGGGCGCGGGGCCGGCAGCGCGAACTGCACCGGGTAGCACCACACCTTGCGCAGCGCCGCCATCTGCAGCGGGGCCGGCAGCTCCTGCGCACACACACACAAACACTTATGGTACCAATCTACCACTTATGGTACCAACCTACCACATATGGTACCGACCTACCACTTATGGTACTAACCTACCACTTATGGTACCCACCGAATCACTTATTGTACCGACCAAATCACATTTGGTACCGACCGAGGTCGAGACACTTAGGTACTTTCGCTTTAACCATTGCCATCCGCCTGTCATCATCAATGTCAAAAAGGCAGCGATAGCCGAGTGGAGATACCAACAGACTCCCATGCAGAGGGTATCGGGTTTGAATCCACGGCGCGCACCAATGACTTTTCGGAGTTATGTGCGTATTGAATTATTAATTATTATCGCTTGTCCCGTGCCTCGGAGAGCACGTTAAGTCGTCGGTCGGGTCGGTCCCGATTGTCATGACCATCTTTGGCAGTCGTTACAGGGCGTCAGTACCTTCTAAATACCACTAGTCTAAACCATGGAATATCGCTATCCCTTTGGGTTGTGGAGGTCAGACAGGCAGTCGCTCTGTGGAAAAGCTAATATTCAGCCAAATCCGGTTAGACTAGTAAGCGGACCCCAGATTGAAACTGGGATAACGCTAAGAGGATGATGATGTCATCATCAATGTCCTGGCATTGTCCCAGTTGCAATGCACAGCCAGAACCAATTTGAGCAAGAAGCTGAAATTTAGCATATATGTTCCTTGGGGACCGTGGATGTGCACTAAGGTATTTCTTGAAATACCCATAATATAAACAAAGAAGCCTTTCGAATCATTGGGCAGTACTAAATTCTGTAACAACCTGATTATTGAGATGTCACTACATTACGTTACTACAGATACTAAGTCATAGTATTCAACATATATATCTATACTTGAAGAGATTGTTTGTTTGAATAATACTTTTTGTTTTAGCCCATTTATCAAGGTAGGCTGTATTATAATAACATCACCCTTTGAGTCATGGGTGCGGAGCAGTAGTATATTTATACAATTGTGTGACCTAACTGAAATATTATAGCAGAGGATAAACTACCGCAGCTAGGAATATGAAATTTGGAGGGTTACTTCCTTTTATGACAAAAACCTCAAAGCAGATAAAATATTTGTTAGAAAATTCACTGATGTAGTACTATGAAAATGAGATATAGCATGTTATTGTAAGTAAAGTCAAACCATAGCCCAGAGGAAAATTTTTTCTAAGGCTCTGAGACTGCTCGACATAAAATAAACATTGAAAATGGAGAGGTAGTGGAGACTGTAGATAGAATGGCCCCGTCATGGCATGCCACAACTACACACTGTGAGTCATATTTCAATCTAAGCCATGGAATATTGCTAGCGGTTTGGGTTGCAGAGCCCAGCCTACAGTTGCTCTGTTAGCCTAGTAACCCCAGTCCACTGGACCCCAGGCTCTAAGGCAAAAAGTCTTGATGAAATGCAACCAGAGTAACACAAGGACTATGATGATGAGAATGTACTGTGTCATCACCACTTCCATAACAAATGTAACGAGAGAGCTCAGACAGAAGAAATTGTCATTTAATGGGATCAATAAAGACAAGAAAAATTATGTTAGTTGCCCAAGGCTACCAAAATCAGCCTTGTGGCATATTATCTTTATCAATTCTTCCAGCAACTTACACCAACATAACAAAGACCTAAACTGTACACATACCTGTATTCCATTTTCTTTTAATAAAGCACTATGTTTCTCCCGTATTTTGCGTGCATATTCAGCAGACAGATGATAAATTTTTAAGCAAATGCCCTCTACAGAAGCCTTTACTGTCTCAGCCAAATGTGGTTGACATTGTCTCTGAAAAAATAAACGTAAACAATGGTTATATTCAAAATATTCAAAAATATGTAGTAATGCTAAAGTATGTTGATAAATTATTTATATGCTAAAATACTATTTTAAAACAGCAACTAACCCTCAGATGTGCCAGTCTGTCTTGAAAATCATCATAGGTGGCACCAACGGTACGTCTCAACCACTGGAATGTGTCTTCAGCATTCCATTTCACCACTTTACGACTTTCAGGTGAAGCATTTCTAGATTCTATCATCTTTTTTGCTGCCTCTGCATATCTTGAGAGCTGCTTCCTAGCATCTCCAGTAAACTTTGGGTGTGTTAGCTTAATAGGAATGTCATTCATAATTTCTTCATACATAGAATGTGAGATTTCAGGGAAACAATGACTAGGAAGTAGAGGATCTGACCCACCCTGGTCATTTACTTTTCTCTCCATCAACCATCTGTTAAATGAATCTTTAGGAGCATCAATGCCCTCTCTAGTGTGGCACAGCTCCTGGTAACACTGGCGCAGTTTATTGGCCAAAGTAAATCTGAATCCCTCAATTTCAGGATGTGGGTGCGGACAGATAGTTGGTGGACGCTCATAAATAACAACATTAGTGGGCACTTCTATGTCCCATGGACCTGCTAATACAAATTTCTTTGGAGGTGGGCCATTGTCCTCGGACGGCCGTCGTTTATTTGCACCGGGTGTCATATTGCCTGCATTTGATGGTCCTGTATGGCAAATACCCAGCGGGTCTGTGATAGGATCAAAGTCCCTTTTTACTGCTGGTAATTCCCACATTGATTCGCCAGATAACTTATTCCAGAAGTAGGGCCTATTTTCTCGTTTGGACCAATATTTTCTCCAGCCTTGTTGTATAAGATCAGGATGCAAGTCCGCCGCGAGATGTGGCGCGAGCGGCACCGGAGCGCCCGGCGTCTGCGGCGTCTCGCCGCTGGCACTTGGAGACGACTGAATCTCCGGCGAGGAGTCACTCTGAATAACGTTATTCTCCCACGTTGAGGATCCAGCGACAACTTTGTCGCGAACATCATTCATATTGACTAACAATCACACAAATATTATTGAGTGTATAAAATACGTAAACTCTTTAAAAAAAAACTTTAAAACTTAATTTTTATCATTTGCAGATCTGATTATGGGCTAATAAGGTTCCAATAAGTGTCTTTTTTATTAGGAATCACAATATTGATAGCACCAAGCGATGAAAGCAAAAAAACACTGTTGATTCTAAAGTTATACATTATAACACATATCTAATGATGATTAATATAAAAGAATATAAAATAAATAAAAATGTTATTATAAAAAGTGAGAAAACTCCGCGTCGTATGTTTTAATAAAGTAGCGTAACTCCCCAAGCGCCGCCATCACAAAATGACAACTGAAGAGTCGTCGATGTTATGATACCATATCGAGAAATAGGAATTAGTAATTTAGTAATATCGATTAAATTTTTCATAATATTTTTTGTAGTTTTTATTAAGAGTAAAATCTATATTTGAGGTTGTGCTTTGTTGTGCCAGACCTGATTTTTTAGTATGGTTAAAAATAACTCAGTCAAAAAAATGGATTGTTCGAATATTGAATTCAGCGGTAAACTGAAGTTACGAACGGAATATGTACCTAATAAGAAAGAATATTATGTGTCAAGTCCTAGAACGTAATTGAATACTTGTGATGAATATGAAACCAGTTAAAACTTATAATTATTGGTGAAATTAACTTTGTGGTTTATCAATAATTATAATACATAGACATAGAGCTGATATGGATTGGAAAGAGCTTTATTGTTTACAGGCAACACTAAATGTCTGTAGGTATTTGTACTGAGATGAACTTTGTACTTGGTTTCTTTTATTATGTTTATCTGTGTTAAGTATTTAGTACCTAGTTTTAGTATCTAGTTCGGTTTGATTACTGTTGCTCGTGCCATGTTTTAGGTGCTGTGTTATAATTTAAGATAACAAGCTTGAAAGTAACTTGATGTACTTAGTTGTGCTATAATACTGATGTGTAAGTATCAATTTTATTCAGAATATTTTATTGTAAACTTTCTTTGCCCATAAATAATTCATATCTTAAAAACCTAATTTGTTTTACCAAGAGACAAAATTATTCGTCAGGTATAATGACTCGTAGCTATGCATCAGTATAGTATATAATTATGTTTATTACAATATCATAACGCTCAAGAGTGTTTGTTTGGTTGAATGCGCTAATCTCAGGAACTTTATTAATTCCTCAGTTGTAATGAATAGTATCATTATAGTATTTAATCTATAAAATGAAATGTAGGCAAGCTATATAACATAACGCTATGAGCCACGAGCGCGGAGCAGAAGTCTTAATATCCAATTACAACGCTGGGTGGGGGATATAACCGCAGACTCAGCTAGTCTAGTGCAAAAATTAAATGTCTACGCTTCGACGTCCTTTCTTTTATATTAACTATTATGTCCCGCGAAATTTGAAATACGTTGGTAGTTATTAAACTACATAATAATTTATTTATATTATAACAAAGGGATAGATCCAACATAATGTACTAGTGATATTTTATAATATTTTGTGGTTTTAAAATGCCTATAAGTAGGTTTTTGATCAATTAATGTTAGCTCTATGCCGTTGCGAACTATGTATTGTAATTTTATTGAATATTGACTGTTTTTCGTGTTTTCACACGCGTTATTTTCAGTATCTCTACTACAGCCGGTCGAATGATAGCCTATATGTAGCGTATCTATCTTACGGTGAAAGTTGCATTAAAATCTGTTCAGCTATTCCAGAGATTACCCCGGTCAAAAAGAAAGACATGTTACTGTGTAACCCACTATACATCTATAATTGGTCATCGCACGTTTGCGCCGAGTAACGTGCTTATAGGTAAGTAGGTAACTATTCGAAGCATACGCAAGACAATACATTAATGTGTGATGTGATATTATACTAAATCCCTCTAGGCTGGGGGCCGGTGCTAAAGCGCCTCTGCCGATCACCTATGACCGTTACTAAACGCTAGGGGTTAAAGAAAACTTAAATTTTATTTAAATAATACATAGATGGATTCTTGTGAATAGGTATTTAATATGCTATTTAAAATTCATTTAATTAGGTACCTACTTACTGACGCGTGTTGGACTTTGGTATCGCCGCACCGCCGTGCCATTTAATAAAATTGTGTTACCGCACTTTCTCAAAGAAATTGTATAATAACTAGGTACCAACAATGCTTTTCATCGTGGCGTCAGCCCGGTTGTATCCAATACTTTCACGCTGAAGCCCGGCTTGCCGCGTACGCACCTTAGGCTAACCAGAAGCTTCTCTGTAGGCCGATTGCCATCTGACTTCGGCAATCCAAAGGTACTGACACCCTATAAGGGTTGTCAAATATCTTCATGACAACCGGGACCGACCTCTTATCGTGCTGCCCGCAGCGCGAGTTTACATAATTTTGCAAAGTCAATGTTGCTCAGCGTGAGCTGGAATACGACACCCTCTGCATGGCAGGCTATTTATATGTCAATTAGGCTACCGCTGCCTGAAACCTGAGTATGATGGCCAAACTTTAATTTGCCGAAGCTAGATAAGGAAAAGCTGCGAGCTACTAGTAGGTGCCCACAAGTTATAACTGGCGCGAAGTAATACAAAGATAGCCTAACTTGTAACAGATAAATACCATGCTATCCTCCTATCCCGTGCAAGTTTATAAAGGTGGATTAAAAATTGGAAAGATATTTGCTACAGTAGCGCCTATACATCCATGAAATATTAATTATCGCTTGTCCCGTGCCTCGGAGAGCACGTTAAGCCGTGTCCGTCAGAATGAACGGTCACTAGGCGTATTTAACGTTGAATTTATGCCTAACAGTTGCTTCCCTATTGCTTCTATTTGCTTCCTATTCTCAAACAATTGCTTCCATCGTATTGTAGAAGAAAAACACATTTTAAGAGTGACCGTTCATTCTGATGTCAGGACGGCCGGTCACCGAGTCGTAGTGTCCTTGATAAATAGAATTATTGAAATTCACGGTGGCCATTAATTACTTCCCGTTTGCTTCTCTCAATGTTTTACAACGATAATACTATAACTATCCTGGCAACAAAGATATCGACAAAAGTGTTGTTTATCAATATTTTCAGTGCCTGACAAAAAATAAAGGCAAAACTCTTATTTGACATTGCAGTTACGCTTGATTAGGCGATAAATATTTGGTATTGTACCGGTGGCTAAAGCTGCGCGTCCACAGGATCGGAATCGGAGCGTACGGAGCGGACGGAGCGTCGTCATTTACAAAATGCCGATGGGGTGCGTCCACTGCATTCGGATTCAGCATCGGCAATTTAGGTATTTTTAAAGCAGAAGGATAGTGACGAGAATATTGTTGTAATTAGATAAATTTTCGGAGAATATCATACATTATATTCTGATTTATTAGAAGATGAAAATAGATTTTATTTGCCCAATTTCGTCCCAAATATTGTCTGTCCTAAGTTGATTATGTTAATGTTAATGTTTTAGATTATAAAGTTCTTCATAACTTTCCACTAAAATAATTAAAACATCGTCGTTCATCGTGAGTAAGTATTTTTGCCTACAGTTTAACGTCACAAACACGTCAGAACTTGAAACGCTCGGAATCCATATGATGCATTCACTGCGGATGACGTCATCAGCACAAATACCGGTCTCAGGCGCAGAAATGCCGATCCAGTGCACGCAGTTTCATAGAAATTAATACAAAGCAACAAATCCTTTCGCTCCGTACGCTCCGATTCCGATCCGGTGGACGCGCAGCTTAAGGCCGCTGCCTCGAATTTTGCGTGCAGCGGGGCGGTGGCGGCAGCGACGCGGGAACGGCAGTATCTAATGCATAAAATCAAATGGAGCGACCCTCGAAAACAGCGGCGCGGCAGCGGCGCGTCGGCGGGCAACGAGCGGTGCACTCCAGTCAAGCGGTGACCGCCCGCGCGTCTGCATTGCAGTGTTGTGCAATTTATTTTTCTGGTTGACTAATGACTATTTTTGAATC
Source organism: Euclidia mi (assembly GCA_944739405.2). Taxonomy (NCBI): domain Eukaryota; kingdom Metazoa; phylum Arthropoda; class Insecta; order Lepidoptera; family Erebidae; genus Euclidia; species Euclidia mi. The sequence continues at coordinate 463,386 of OX123196.2, forward strand.
AAAAAGAGGTTGTCGTTCCTGTTCAGACATTTCGTTCGCGAATAAAAATAAATATCTCAACTACACAACCTCGAACACAACACTACGCCGCTATAGTGCCGCGCGATCTGCTCGCTGGTTTCGAGAACGGGTCGGCGTTGCCCGCACCGCTCCCGCGCCGCCACGCCACCGCCACCGCCCCGCTGCACGCAAAATTCGAGACAGCGGCCTTACAGCTAAGTATTATGTTATTAAAAATAAAAAGAAGTGCCTATCGTATTTAGTGACAAATATTCATACAAATTATTATATATATTATACAAATTATTATATATATTTAAAGGTGTAATAAACACCTTTAAATATTTCAATTCAAGTGTGTGTGGAGTGTATAATGCAACAATAAAGAGTAGAAAAAAAAAACAGTGACTACAGTTTATTAATTAAATTTTAATGTACATAATGCAAACCTTTTTATTACTCCTTACAACTCTTACTTAAATCATCATAAGTTCATAACATTCCCCCCGCTTTCCCCAATAAACAGAAACTATCAATGATAAAATAGAGTAATAACGACAAAGTAATAGGTATTTATAGGTAGCGCTCATAGCAAGACGTGGCTTGCGGTTCGTAACAGATCGGCAAAGTTAAGCAACCCTTGCTCAGGTCACCACTTGGATGGGTGACCACGTGTGGCATTTACATCTGAGCGCTACCGTGCTTCGGAGGGCACGTAAAGCTGTCGGTCCCGGTTCTTGTCTAAGGATAAGAATCGTTAGGCCATGTCGGAGGCCTTCGGGCGGTCTGAAAACTCCGACACCAGAGTTGGCCACACACTCACACGAAAAACCAAAAAAAATAGGTATTACATGCTTGCAGCAAAAACAAAATCTACCCTCGATTATTAATACGTGAATAAGGTACACAGGGCTCCATTAGCGAACAGTGGCTAGCGCCTATAAGAACACTCCCTAGGAAGTTAAAATTGAAATATTATCTTTATAGGTGTTTATTACATTTGTATGAATTTTTGTCACTTAATACTATAGGCACTTTTTATTTTTAATAACATAATAGTTACTTAGCTGTAGGCCACCGGTACAATACCAAATATTTATCGCCTAATCAAGCGTAACTGCAATGTCAAATAAGAGTTTTGCCTTTATTTTTTGTCAGGCACTGAAAATATTGATAAACAACACTTTTGTCGATATTTTTGTTGCCAGGATAGTTATAGTATTATCGTTGTAAAACATTGAGAGAAGCAAACGGGAAGTAATTAATGGCCACCGTGAATTTCAATAATTCTATTTAACAAGGACACTACGACTCGGTGACCGGCCGTCCTGACATCAGAATGAACGGTCACTCTTAAAATGTGTTTTTCTTCTACAATACGATGGAAGCAATTGTTTGAGAATAGGAAGCAAAAAGAAGCAATAGGGAAGCAATTGTTAGGCATAAATTCAACGTTAAATACGCCTAGTGACCGTTCATTCTGACGGACACGTTAAGCCGTCGGTCCCGGTTGTCATGAAGATCTTTGACAGTCGTTACAGGGCGTCAGTACCTTCTAAATAAACTGACACTGGTCTAAACCATGGAATATCGCTATCCCTTCAGGTTGCGGAGGTCAGACAGGCAGTCGCTCTGTGGAAAAGCTAATATACAGCCAAATCCGGTTAGACTAGTAAGCGGACCCCAGATTGAAACTGGGATAACGTTAAGAGGATGATGAGCGCCTATACATCCATCTTGTGCATCATGCAAAGTTTCATCGGAATCAGGGCAGTAGTTTGTGCGTTCGAACTACTGCTTTGATTTGATGAAACTACAGTTTGATAACTTGTCAGAGTTTTGTTATTTTTCAATATTATCTTGGATTCACACTTTACTGAGCTTGCAAGCGGTTAGTTGTCGGCCTACTTTCGTTACTTATGACCAGATAGTTACCCAGTGGAAACACAAACTCGCGCTCTCAAGAGTATAGGTACCCAGTACCCACCTAGGTAGCTAGGTTCCTAGTAGAAAATGTGCTATAAAAATAGCTTTGTCCATAAAAAATCTCATAAGACAACTGAAATCTGCTAAAATAACTATCGACTATTTATGTTGATGATGGTATCATACTAGCTGACCCGGCTAAAGTCCCTTTGCTACATATTTGTATTGTTTGAAGCAAAATCCCAAATAAATACACCTGCTTCCAAGCCGATCCTCCTACCTACCCGAAATATTCACAAAAAACATGTAAATCGATCAATCAGTTTCGTAGGGGTTCTACCTATATGGCAAACTCTGTGTCACGAGATTTTTGTTTATTACACAAACAAAAGTCTGCTAGAATCTAAGTGGAATATATTTTCTGTTAAAAAGATATACAAAGTAAAATCCTATAAGTACCTAGAAAAGTAATTTATTAAATATTTTTTTTTTAAATACATACATAGACTCACGCCTGTTTCCACGAAGGGGTAGGCAGAGGCATATTAAACGCCCACTTTTCGCCAGTGTTTTGATCCCATGTAATAGGTGGCGAGCCTATTGCCGCTTTTCGGGATATTTTGATTGCCAGAGCCTCGTCCGTTGATCGGCAGGTGCACCACTTGCAGGTGAGGTTGGCTTGGGACCCTAAGTTCTTTTTATAAACTTTACATACATACATACATACATACATAACGTCACGCCTTTCATCCCCGAAGGGGTAGGCAGAGGTGTATTTCTACACCCACTTTTCGCCAGATATACTTTAGTCCCACGTAATAAGGGGCGAGCCTATTGCCGTACCGGGCACATTTCCAGACTCCGTGCTGCTATTGAGAATTTCGTGACAGAAAAACCCAATAACACTGCCCGACCCAGGAATCGAACCCGGGACCTCCCGATCCCACGCGCACATTTATGCCGCGAGACCAACGAGGCAGTCGTATAGGGTTTAATGTCGAGTTTTCCGTCTCTACGCAAAGATGGTATTTGCATCGTGTTATCCCTTAGTCGCCTCTTACGACACCCACGGGAAGATAGGGGGTGGTGACACTTGTATTCTATGCCGTCAACCACACGGCGTTTTATAAACTTTTTTTTAAATAAATGCCAATATTAGGAATTTGACGTAAAAGAACAAGGAGCAATTATTATAGAACCAATACCTATGTATAAATATTCTATGTTTTACAATGAGTGGACACTAATTAAGATAGCCATAATAAGTATTATTTTCTTGAAGTTTTCAGACGCTAATTTTAAATAGGCAAGCACTGAACATTTTAAAATAGCTCGTATAATTTATAAAATTGTTGTTAACATAGGTACCTAGTTGTTTCTATTAGCTGCGATGAATTATTTGTCTCTCCTGCGTGCAGATGTTCGGGCATGCAATACGTAGGTACTTAATGTGGAATTACTACCACAGTACCACACCGGTCCTTTGAAGGAAACTGTTATAAGCCAGCAAGTTATCGAGTGCTGTATACTCTCTAAAAGTTGTAAGAGGCTTTCGAAAATCGCACGATCACCATAACGATCACACGGTGGTCACCTACTGCGCATAAGGCTGCATTTCTTGCTACGAACAGTACGAACTATAGGTAAGTACCTCCCTCGGTTCAGTAAATTTAATTAGTGATACCTCCTCTCCCACCCCTTCCTTGCCGAAAAGGGGATCGCCAAATAGTCCACCTGGACCCTCGGTTAACTACGGATATTTATAAAAAAGCGAAGCATATTCACTAACTTGTCACATGCGAGATGGGGTGGGGATGTCTGCCATCAAAAGTCATAAGTAGGTACCTATCGTATTTCACACGAATATGTAGTAATTTATCAAAACTGTTTAAAATAAGTATTCAGCCTCGCTAATCTCACATAAGTCGGTTTAAAATAAGCGGTAGATAAGATATAACATCAAACAAATTATGGTCTATTTTTGATAAAAGTATTTGGATGCTATTCACATATGCATGTTATCTACAAAGTCATTATTATCCAGAATTTATCAAAATGGTGTAGCTAGGCCATACTGCCCTTTAGTCTCTACAATCTACATAATAAAAGCTAATTGAAGGCTGCCGTATACGTTTACAATTTTTGAGTAATGCGCTTGCCAAACGCTGTCTCGTAATTGTTTTATACTTAATTAACTAGAGGATGCCGTAGCAGGCAGTGATAGCCCAGTGAAGATATCAACAGACTGTCATGCAGCGGGTATCGGATTCGAATCCACGCGCGCACCACAGACTTTTCGGAGTTATGTACGTATTGAATGTAAATTATCGCTTGCCCGGTGCCTCGGAGAGCACGTTAAGCAGTCGGTCCCGGCTGTCATAAATTTCTTTGCCAGTCGTTATAGAGCGTCAGTTGGTATCTCATAAACGGGCACTAGTCTAAACCATGGAATATCGCTATCCCTTCGGGTTGAAGAGGTCAGACAGGCAGTCGCTCTGTGGAAAAGCTAATATTCAGCCAAATCCGCTTAGACTAGTAAGCGGACCCCAGACTGAAACTGGGATAACGCTATGAGGATGATGAGAGGTTGCTCGTACATTTTTTTTTACTAAAAGGTAACTGTAGTCAAGGCTTGAAGTAGGCTCCAATAAAAGTCATACACGGACGCTCAACGTTTATTGTACCACGATCAGTAGACGAACGCAATTGAAGATAATGTCACAACAGTTTAAATAACACTCCTATTCAAACTGCCTTGTACAAAGTATGTACACACCATAAACATAACTTCACGCCTTTTATCCCTGAAGGGGTAGGCAGAGGTGTATTTATTACACACCCACTTTTCGCCAGTTATGTTTCGGTTCCAATGTAATAGGGGGCGAGCCTATTGCTATCTACCGGGCACATTATAAGCGAGCGTTTTTAATACACACATAACTTCGAAAAGTCAGAGGTGTGTGCCAGAGGGTACCTGGGGATCGAACCCGAGACCATGGTCTCGGCAGTCCGTTACGTACACCACTGGGCTATCGCCGCTTTCAGAGCAGTACACAGAATGTTGGATTATATTTTATAACATAACATACAAAGTCAGAGGTGTGTGCCCGCGGTAACTGTTGATCGTACCCGACACCATCGTATCGGCAGTCGGTTACGTACACCACGGGGCTATCGCCGTTTCCATTCTTTCTTCTTATATTTTATATAAATCAAATAATCACGTTTTTAAATGTGTTAGGTACATAATATATTATGTAATTAACTATAATATTTACAAACATAATTTTTAATTACTTACACAATAAGAGTAGTATACTCACTGGTCACTCAATAATTTATATAATATTCTATTATTATTTAATTTTATATTTATAGGTAAGATAGGTGTGTGTGCTGTGTGTATCATTTAAAATTATTTGTAACGTAATATTAATTATTTCTACCCGATCCCGTGGGAATGTCATGCTATCCCTTCTTAGTGCACACATACGGTCTCAAGGAACATACATTCAGCCTCTTGCGCCGAGTAGTTTTGGCTGTGTATCATATTTCATGACAGTAACACAAGAATTGTATGTATACAGTTATCGTCTAATATCTTATACGTAACTAGAACATAATCATTCACCTGAACTTTCACTAGGAATTACCCTATTTATGAGGAAAATCCGTTCATGAGTTCATATATGGACTAGGTACTAGGTATATGGTAACAGTACTAACAGTTTTTCGGATTCCTGCTCATCCCGACTGTGATTTTCAACTCTTGTCTTTACGAGAGCAGGCTACAGATTGTTCCAGATTGTACTACTTAAGATCCTTTGCCGTGTTTAAAACTTCGTAAAATGTTTTCGAGACGTAGGTACTAGGTACCTAAAGTGGTTACTGGACTACTGGTAATTAGCGGTATTCAGAATTTTAGATGAATCTACTGATAAATTTCTAGAAAGTAATCCCTAGGCCAGTGATATTGGTTTACAGTGATGAATGATTGGGTGTGGCTGTGTATCTCAGAGTAGCTAAGCTTGCGGTTAGGTACACGGTACACCAGCGTTAATTGGGGCTACTGCTCCACAACCGTGGCGCGTAGCGCGATGTCATATAGCCTTTTTTTTTTTTTGGTTTCGGGTTGGAAAATCCTCATGGAGTCCCTTCGCCCTGGGGGGGAAGGACGAAGGGGACTGTCAGACACTTACTGACTAAAAACCATTCCGTGCTCCTCATGTACGCATATGTCGGAGAGTAGGGTTTCACCTAAGCATTCCTCGCTACCCTCCGACTGGTATTGGCCCGCCAGATGGTCAGGCGGGCCCCGAACGAAACCCCCTTGGCGGCGGATGAAGGTGTTGGGCTCCGCCGCCAAAACACCCAGCGGCCGCAGAGGATAGGGAGGACGGCAACACAACACCGCATCTCCTCTTCCTCTGCGGCCCCACCGCGACGCAACGATGGTGCGCTTTGGTCGCGGGAAATAGGGCGCGCGGCAACGCAACACCGACACGCCTCTCCTCCCGGGACCGCACCCGACTGCGAGGGACAGACAGAACTGTCCCCCGCACCTATGGACGCATCCTACGCAGGCCTCACGCAAGCCCACGTCGAGCGTCCCCTCCCGGGATCCCGCTTAGCTTCACCGTGGGAGAAAATCAAATCCACGGTTACTAAGCCCCCCCACCACGACAAGGTGGAGATCCCACGGGGTGATGTCATATAGCCTGCTATATAGCTTTCCTCGAAAAATGGATTATCCAATACAAAAAGAAATTAACAAATTATTTTCCTTTTATTTCCAGACTAGTATTTAACGGAAGCGATGGCGCTCAAGGGGATCAAAGTAGTGGAAATGATGGGCCTAGCTCCAGGACCTCTCTGTGGCACCATACTGGCAGATTTTGGCGCCACTGTAACTGTGGTCCAAAAGGTAAGTTACATATTCGGTAGTTAGAGTTACATATTCGACCTACTAGGTCGTCACACCAATGGCGATTTTTTTAACCTCTTGTATAATTACTATGGACGCCAAGTACCTAACAATACCTATAAAGCTGTTGCTTTATGTTAAAAAATCGGTGAAAACCATCGCTTGTCGCCTTTTATTAGGTACATGGCGACAAACCAGGTGGGCAAAAAGGTGGTGTTGCCGGCCGCCCTGCTTCACCTGTATTGTTGTAGTCGCGAGGTCATGGCCTGTCTGACTCGAGCTTTGTTTATCAGTTAGTCGACGGTCGTTCCTTAGGACATTATCCAAAACATTGTTTAGTTGTGGTTGCATTTTATACTTTCATATCCAAACGATGAATAAGTATGATATCCGAAAATATTAATATACAACGTCATTAGGTTCGTTTAGATGTTCAGAGACGCAACAGCCCCTATTTACAACTCTAATTATATTATGTTTTCCTTTACAGATGGAGCCAAATCCATTTGAAGTAATGGCTAATGGAAAGAGATTAATATCAGTGAATCTGAAAAGTAAGGAAGGTGTAAATGTTGTGGAAAAGCTTTGCGCATCCTCAGACGTCCTGATAGACACATTTCGTCCAGGTGTCATGGAAAATCTCGGACTGGGCCCAGACACACTCCTGAAGAAGAATTCGCGTTTAATATATGCAAGGCTAACAGGATACGGACAGACTGGCTTCTACAAAAATAAAGCTGGGCATGATATAAACTATGCGGCAATGTCTGGAATACTTTCACTTCTTAGCAAGAACAAGGAACCTCCAACACCACCTCTTAACATTTTGAGTGACTTTGCCGGCGGTGGAGTTCTATGCGCACTGGGTATCACTTTAGCTTTATATGAACGATCAAACTCAGGTAAAGGTCAGATAATTGACGCTAGCATGACGGAAGGTACATCCTATGTAGGCACATGGTTGTATAAATCTAGAAATTTGCCAATCTGGTCAGGGGAACCTGGGCGAAACGCACTTGATGGTGGACTGGCTTGTTACAGGTCATATAAGACTAAAGATGGCAAATTTATGGCCGTCGGTGCCCTTGAACCACAGTTCTATTCCAACTTTTTAAAAGGTTTAGGCCTGTCTAAAGACGAATACACACAAATGGGCGATAATGATTTAAACGAAAGAAAGTTTCAAGAAATGTTCCTAACAAAGACGCAAGAAGAGTGGTGTCAAATATTTGATAAACTAGATGCGTGTGTCACGCCCGTTGTGGATTTAGACATGGTGGACAAACACAAATATCGCGCGTCAGACACATCGTTCTACAGAGATGCAGACGATCTGGTCGTGCCTGAAGCAGCGCCGCGACTGTCTCGCACCCCCGCCTCCTCCAGGGGGAAACTAGCTCAGCCAGAGCCTGGCCAACATACCATACAAATATTGAAAGAATTGGGCTACAACAAAAACGACATAAACACATTTATAAAAAATGGAAGCGTTTATGCAATTAAAAAGTCAAATTTGTAATGACTAGTATTTATTACTATTTATTAATACGTATTTCATTTGTGCAATCATATTTTTTATATTTATAAAATCAGTCATGGCTGTTGGTGATAATACATCTTTATTTAAGAATACTGGGTGTGAATAAATTGAATTTATCACTTTTGATATATGTTTTAAATCAAATTTAATAACATTTATACCTATAGAAAAGTTGCTCAAAGCAACTCTTGATCCTCCTTGGAGTTGGTTGAGTCTCTTCTTCGCGATGTAGCAGAGAAAAGTAACAAAGGATTCAAAATCCATACCAAAACGAGATTTCAGTATAAGTTGGCATTGAGAAGGAAACTCAGGTGTGTTCTTGAATTCTTCAATTTGGTGTTCCACCATTAGCAGATTGTCCTGCAGTGCTTGCCACACGGTGTGTATATTGCAGCCGTTGATCCAGTTGTGGTTGATAGAGATGGTGTCGGCCTCATTCACCACCTGGTGATGCCACCCAGATGGTACAAATATAGCATCTCCCTTCTCCTGGGTAATTTCAAAGTATGTGATGTTTTTATATTTGTCAGCTGCAAATACTAAAGGTAGATTGCCAAATGTATCTTTTAATTTGTTTTCCTCTCCAGGTGGAAACAGAATCCATTTCTTTCTGCCTACTATGTTCACAGACCAGCTGTATGAGCAATAAACATCTTCATGCAATGGTGTCCTGTCAAACAAAATAAAGATACTATTATGATTTCTATTTTGAGTAGATTGACTCAACCATTTTGTTTATAAATTATTATTTAGTGGCTCTTAATATAGGTACGTAGGTATGAGTAGAGTATGAGTAGAATGTTACGATGGATGTGTGGAGTGACAAGAATGGACAGAATTAGGAATGATTACTGTTACGGACGCGGACGTCGTAGCTTTGTAATACAATTAAGTAATGATCATAAATAATGTAAATAAATATGAATATATAAGTAGACTTAAGTAGATATAAGGATGATCCAATAAAAACGATTTGAGAGTAGGGAAATGTTTATTGTTATTCGATTAAGGCTGTTTTATTATCCCATAGTAAATAAGAAATCAAAACATGACGATGTAAAGTGGACGCGAGCACGATCGAACAGGTTTGAACATGTCGAAACCTGTCCGAACGCCACCACAAGTAAAACTCAGACGAAGCGCTGTGATTGGTCGAACCGAATGCGTTGCGCTCACATCCACTTACTACTTGCACCCTGTAAAATAGAACATAAGCAGGACGGTTTGTTGCACCGATGTAGTTCAGTTCAGTCAGCAGTAGTTCTCTCAAGAAATCCGAAGCAACAAGCCGATCCTGATCAAGATTAAAATAAATCAACTCACCATCAAGCCAGGCGTTTCATTCCTTTGGAAGATAAAAACTACAGTCCACCTCAACAGTTTGGTCCTACGCTCGCCGGATACAGTCGGATCATCGTTCGCCTGACGAGTTGAAGACAAAGAAAATACGCAAGTACAGTGTTCCTGAAAATGAAGACTAGGAGTATTGCGGCCAAAGAGAGTGAGGCAGAATCGGGATACGACAGCCGACGTCGCCGAACATTCGAAGAGCCACCGAGATCACCTTCAACCATTGCGTCCGCGTTGCCGCGCGTCCAACATGAAGTGCCCGCAAGTGGAATCGACAGTGCCACGCCCATCGCCGCTGTGTCGGTGACCGCACCGCCCGCCACCGCCGCGACGGGAGGAGTTGTGCCACCGTCTGGTGCGTCCGCCGCGCTTACCGCACCCGCTCCACGCCACGTACCGGCGAGTCGAGCAACCGCGATCGCGAGCGTAACAATGCGTGAAGAACAACTCGTCACTCCAAGCACGTCGTTCCAGCCAAGAATTCAGGACTCTGTCAGAACAATGACGGCAAATAGGTCAATGAGAGACACCGCAAGTACGATAAGATCAAGGGGATCTTATAGCAGTGATGTGGCAAGAGTAAAACTAGCGGAATATGAGGCACAAAAAAGAATTGCTGCAATTAGGAACGAGCAATTGGAAATTGAAAAGGCCCTAGTAAACAAACGGTTCGAGTACGAAGTGTCGGCGATTGAAGCAGAGGCAGAGGCTCGTGAAGAGGGCTCCAGACATAGGAGTTAAGACAGGGTGGATGAGTGGCTGCAAAGTATTGATCAAGCCCACCCACCAGTCACCGAAGAGAGAACTCAGCCGACGCACCCCGCCGCCCAACGAACCGCCGCAGAGCCGAACACATGTGTCGACGCTACAACGCCTGCCATGCCACGCAGGAGACAACGTTCGATCTCACGTTCACCCACAAGAGGGGAACGCAGAGTAGGAAGAGGCATTGAACAACTGGCCGACACGCTGGACAAAATGATGCGTGTACGCCCGCCGCCACGACAAGTGACTGAGCTACCTGTGTTCACCGGAGCAGCTACGGAATGGCTGCCATTCAAGGCAGCTTATGAAGATTCATCGAGTGTCTACAAATTCACCGCGATGGAAAACTTAGCGAGACTGAGGAACTGCGTCAGAGGTCCAGCAAGGGAAGCAGTCTCCGCGCTCCTGTACTCTGCGTCTGACCCACGGACAATTATGAAGACGCTAGAACAATACTATGGAAGGCCGGAGATATTAATGGACCATGTGACGGAGGACATAAAGAAGTTGCCTCGGCTCACTAGTGTGGCAAGTGAACTAAACTCGTTCGCAGTGAAGCTACAGAACATAGTGTGTGTGCTAACCAATATGGACAACCGCGGATACTTGTGGAACCCGATGCTAGTGCGTGAAGTTGTAGACAAATTAAGCCCGCACGTGAAATCAAGGTGGTGCGACTACGCTTCTGAGGCAGTGGAAACGTCACGTGAGCCTGAAATTACGATATTATCTCGGTTCCTGATGCGTGAGGCTGACCGTGCAATGAAGTACGCCTTCACAAGCCCGACGCCTACGCCCGCACCAAAGAGAGAACAGAAAAATGTGGTGCAAGCAAGCACAAAAAGGAAAGCGAGCAGAGAAGTTATTTACGCCACGACAGAAAAAGAAGATGAAAAGAAACACGTATGTCTGTGTTGTGCTGGGGACCATGAAGTGCCTAAGTGCGCCAAGTTTTCAATGATGAGTGTCGACGACAGGTGGGAATGGGCACGAACGGAGAAAGTGTGCTTTAAATGTCTGAATAATCGCCACCGACGAGAGCACTGCCGAGCTAAGCGATGTGGCAAAGAAAATTGTACCCGCCCGCATCACGCGCTGCTCCACAAAGAGATGTTGCAACGAGACACCAAAGAAAAAGCGACGGATGCCAAACCGACAGCGGAGTCCGTGATGACTGTCTCAGCAAGCAGCGACGCGCCGCATCGCGTACTCTTAAAGATGTGCCCCGTCGTTTTGAAAGGATCAGGCGGTCAAGTGACCACATTCGCGCTAATGGACGAGGGATCGACGATCTCACTCATCGACGAGGATTTAACACGCCGTATCCAAGTGAAAGGGCCAATTTCTTCACTCAAAATACAAGGAGTGACCTCACAGCCACACGAAGAACACAGTCAAGAGGTCAAACTACAAATTCGTGGTCAGAACGGCGACTATCAAGAATTACGCGCACGAACGATGAAGGATCTACGACTTCATGGTCAGACAGTGGATAAATCAATGTTAATCAAATATCCACACCTCCGAGACATGCAAAAGGACGCATTCTTTGACGAAGCCACACCGAAAGTATTGATAGGTGCGGACAATTGGCACCTGATCGTGACGCGAAAACTACGCATGGGCAAGAAGAATGAGCCTGCGGCCTCGTATACCCAACTGGGATGGGTAATTCATGGGACGGCGCCACGCTCAGCGTTGACTCAAAAGGAGGGTCAACTAGTGCTTCATATCTACGACGTGTCTGCGAACAAACAGACAGAAGATGTACGGCGCGTAGAAGAAATAGTGAAAGCACACTTCAAGATTGATGCCCTTGGAGTCTCCCTGGCAAAGAAAGTCAGACCAGAAACCAAAAGGCAATCGACGTGGTCCAACGAACAATGAGGAAGGTTGGTGAACACTTCGAAGTGGGTCTGCCATGGAGAGATGAAGACGCTCCGATGCCCAATAATTATCACTGTGCCGTGAAGAGACTAAAGATGATAGAAAAAAAGATGGACGCCTCTTCGGATTTCGCTGCACAGTATCGCGCTCAAGTAAGAAACCTCCTCGATAAAGGTTATGCCCAAGAGTGCGATGGACAAGAGGAACGAAGCAAGAAGATATGGTACCTGCCACACTTCCCGGTCGTGAACCCTAACAAGCCGGGAAAGATGCGACTGGTTTTTGACGCGGCGCACCGATACAGCGGAGTGTGCCTCAATGATCACTTACTAGAGGGACCTGACCTCCTGAAATCGCTACCAGGAATCCTCTTCAGATTCAGAGAACGTCAGGTAGCCGTGACAGCAGTTATTCAAGAGATGTTCCTCCAAGTAAGAATAAGACCACAAGACCAAGCAGCTCAAATGTTTCTTTGGCGAGACAAAGAGCGTGATAAGCCGCCGAAAAAGTACAAGATGATATCAATGATCTTCGGGGCATCGTGCTCGCCGTTCATCGCGCACTCAGTGAGAGATGCCAACGCGAGACGGTACGAACAAGCATACGCGGCGACCGCCTACTGGAGGATCCTGAAACCAGATGGAAGAGTGACTGTGAGCCTGGTTGCGGCAAAAGCAAGGGTCGCACCATTAAAACCAGTAACCGTCCCTCGACTCGAACTCCAAGCGGCAGTGATCGGCGCACGATTAGCGGAAACAATCGTGAGAGAGCATAGAGACAAGCCCAAGAACGTGACGTATTGGACGGACTCACAAACCGTTCTGCGTTGGATAGAAAAAGATGCCATCAAGTACACACCCTTTGTGGCACACCGCTTGGGCGAAATAGCGGAGCTGACCGACGCCAATCAATGGAGATGGGTGCCCACGGAACAAAACGTGGCAGATGATGCAACGCGCCCTAATTATAAACTACAAATGAAACCAGAAGACAGATGGTTCACCGAGCCTGAATTTCTATATGATGAAAAAGAACTCTGGCCGAAAGAGAAAGCCAGGAAAGAAGACCAAGAGGAAGAAGTGACTTATGTAGTCACAGAAAAGAAACACGCTTCTCATCTGCCCGACATAAGCAAATTCTCCTCATATGAGAAGCTGATACGAACTACAGCGGTACTCTTTCTCTTCAAGGAAAAGTACAAAAATCGAGCTAGCCAGATGACCGTCGACCTGATAGAAAAGGCTGAGAAGACCTGGGTGAAACAAGCGCAGCTCGACGACTACGCAGAAGAAATAAGACTGTTGGAAAAAGGAAGACCAGTGCCCAAGTCCAGTAGCCTGTATAAACTGGACCCTTACTTGGAAGACCAGATTCTCAAAGTGAGAGGGAGGATCGGGCACGCTGCGGTTCCAGACACGAAAAAGAAGCCGGTCATATTACACGGCAAGCACCCGTTTACCAGACTGCTAATAGAAGACGCCCATCGAAGGGCCGGCCATGCAAATAACGAACGCGTGGTCAACGACTTAAGGCAAAAGTACTGGGTGGTCAATCTGCGCCCTACAGTAAGAGCCATAGCGCAGCGATGCCAACTTTGCCGCATCAGAAGAGCGACACCAGTAAAACCAGTCACGGGGGACCTACCGATGGAACGACTAACAGAGACGCAGCGACCCTTTATTCACTGCGGAGTCGACTATTTTGGGCCAATGACAGTGGTCATAGGAAGAAGACACGAGAAGCGCTGGGGAGCACTGTTCACTTGCCTGGTGACCAGGGCAGTTCACCTGGAACTGGTGGCGAGTCTGTCGACCGACTCGGCTGTAATGGCCATAAGGAGAATGGAAGCACGACGAGGTTGGCCCCGAGTAATGTACTCCGACAATGGCACCAATTTTCGAGGAGCAGACACAGAACTGCGCACGGCCTATGAAGAATGGGCCAAAGAATTCGTCCACTTCGGACTTTCACACCGAATGAAGTGGAAGTTTATACCACCAGGGGCGCCGCATATGGGGGGAGCGTGGGAACGATTAGTACGCTCTGTCAAAACGGCGTTGGGGGCGACACTGCATCAGCGGGCGCTAAAAGAAGAAGTGCTGCTGACCCTGATGGTAGAGGCCGAACACTCTATAAACTCTCGGCCTCTCACCCACGTTTCCGTCGATCCCAAGGATCCGGAGGCGTTGACTCCGAACCACTTCCTCATCGGGACCTCCTCAGGCCTTCCCTATACTGGGCCTTGCGAGGAGGTCAGCCGAAAACAGTGGAGAGCTGCCCAGGCGCTCGCCGACCATTTCTGGCGACGCTGGGTAAATGAATACCTGCCGACGCTGGTGCCCAGGGGGGCATCCGACGACCGAGGACGACCTCTGCGCGTTGGCGACCTGGTTGTCGTCATCGACCCCACACTGCCACGAGGGACGTGGCCCCGAGGCGTCGTGGAGACTACGTACGTCGGTCCAGACGGCAAGGTGCGATCAGCCGACGTCAGGGCCTCAAGTCTGTTATTACAATAGTGCCAAAATGGTCAATCACTGACTTCATAATTGTTGATTTTGACAAGTTTGGTAGTCTACTGTTACAATGGTGCCATTATGATTTTCCGATGGTCAACCACTGACACTCCATTGAAAGACATGGCATAGATTGGTAGTCTCGTACATAATGACAAATCGATGACTGACGTATGCGGTAGTCTGGTAATATTTTGACAGTTCTTTTGATCAGTGACCTACCATCGTAACGCCATCGTGCATTCATTGCTTTTGTCTAGTGTTTGCTTGTGAAACAGTGATAGACAATCAAAAAGTTTAATGTACTACAAAAAAGAGATAATGTATTAACTGCGAACTAATATTCTCGAGCTAACTAACAAATAAAAATATTGAAGATTGAGTTAGATCATAGATACATTCCTATGACAATTAAAATATTATTTGTGTTTCATGTGTTGTAACTGTATCAAGAAGGAAAATAAAACTCATAATTATGTGTTATTATTTACAATGTTGTTTTATTAAAGATAAATCATTTCTGTACATGAATTTATTAAGAATTATTGGTTCCAATTATAGACAAAAATATTGAACACTATTCTCATAGACTAACTATCACAAATCTTCACTTTTGTATCTACTAGCAAAGCAACTTTCTTCATACTGGCTTTGCAGAATCCTCACATATATGTAGGTATGTCTCAAACAGATGGATATGAGCGGTCACAAAACTCATAAAGAAGTTGCCCGTTTGCTTGAATTTTGTATCTGTAAGAGAGATAAGTAAATATTTATAAACACACCACTCATTACATCATATTCTTTTATACTAAGATCTTCTATACTATGCAATTAATTTAAAAACACTTCATCATAATTCAGACATTATTTAATTGAATTATGTAGGTAGGTACTTAAATTCTTTACAGGACTCCATAAAATGTAGGTAGAATATATTGATAAATTAGGAACATTATATAAAGCATCATTAACATAACTGTTCCTGTCATTTAGGTATGGCAATATTAAAAAGAGATCAGGAAGGTCTTATTGTACTAATACTTCAAACTATCACATAGGTATGACATTATCATTTATTTAATTACCAAACCACTGCTGGTCACTATCTATAGTCATATCATTATCTACTACTAACACTTCCATTCCCAATGTGTAAAAACATTACTCTTTCTTTTTAGCTCCGTCACTCAGATGAACTAAGTTCATCTGAGCTCTGCCATAGTTGGGTTAAAAGCATAGCTACGTTTGAAAATATTATTTAATTTCCTGTTTCTTATGTTTGGAATATGAGTATTTAGCTTTGATGTTCTTGTATATTTCGGAAGGCAGAATGTACATGTATAATTTGATGTTCAAGTACACACTTGAACATCAATCGTTGCAAGTGTATTAAGCGACTGATCTGTTTGGCGGGGGGTCCTCCAAATGTAAATAAACATAAACATAGGTGTTTCAATTGAATGAACTATTCACAACATACCGCCCACCAAAAGGACTGATGGTCCTTTTCCAAACAATTATACAAAATAATGTTAATAATTTTTGTAAACATGCATGAATCATTAAACAAATTATGTATCATGTGCATGACCTATAAATCAAAAGTTATTTATACATAGCAAAAAACTACAGTGTAAGTTTATTTAATCCGAATATTGGACAAAACTTTAGATTCATCAATGTCAATAGGTAATGGACATAATTTGGTTACAGTTCTTTTAGTCACCGCATTTCCACTTTTTACACTGTAGACCCTTGTAAATAACTCGTCCTAAACTCCATTTACCCGGAGGCAAGTTGTCGGTTTTAATCAGAACGATGTCTTCAATGGTAAACTCCTTCTCTTTCTTAAGCCATTTGGGGCGTTGTTGTAATTTTGTTAAATATTCATCTTGCCAACGCCGCCAAAAGTCATTTACGAGTTTTTGAGTGTGCTGCCAGCGAGATAAATGCGAAACTCTCGCGTCTCGTAAAGAAGGTGACGGTACGACTATTGGTGCTTCCCCAATCAAGAAGTGGCCTGGTGTGAGTGGGTTCATATTATCTTGTGTTTCATCAAGAGGACACAATGGACGCGAATTCAGACAGGCTTCTATCTGGCACAATACAGTTGTCATTTCTTCGAAAGTAAGGTGATTTGTTAGAATCCTTTCGAGGTGGTATTTTACGGACTTTACGCCCGCTTCCCACAAACCACCGAAAGAGGGAGTGTAGGCAGGAATAAAGTGCCATTGAGTACCTTCTGTAGCAAGTGTCTCTGCTATATCTCCTGTAAATTGTAAACCTGCTTCTTTCCATGCTTTCCTCAGCTCCTTACTAGCGCCCACAAAATTACGACCTTGGTCGCTCCATAAGTTACAGCATTTACCTCTTCCAGTGTTGCCACCTGCCAAACCAAAAAATCTGCCTTGCAAAATCTAAGAATCTGTATAAAATCTGTACGATAAAATTTAAATATACCTATAAAATATTATTGTTAGTTAAATGAAAAAATAAACTATAAAAATCGGAAAAATAAAACAGACATTAATAAATGAAATTATATATATTTATTATCTACTTTTCATACATATTTGTATTCATCTTACTGATAAGTTAATTTCCTACATTAAATTTATAGCATGGCTCATTGTTTAGCAATTGCTTCGTCAGTAGCAGCCCCTCTGTTGTCTCAGTACTTAAAAGGTTCCGTGTTTTAGTTTTGATCAGGTTTATTGAAGAAAATATCCTTTCTACTGCAGCGCTGGAATGGGGGAGGCATAATAAAGCGGTAACCAGCTGCTTTAGAGTCGGATAAAGATTTCCGTCACTGTTTTGTGCAGAAAAAACTTTTTCCCAGAAAACTTAAGGATCTTCTTCATTGCAATCTAAAAGACTATCATTCATTCTTAAATGGCGCCACTCATTGTCTAATGTTTGTAAATTTTCTGGTTGTATTATGTTTGGAAAAGCCTGTGCAATGTGACTCAACGATGCTACACTTCGGCGTTTAACTACAATCGGGTCAAGAAATTCCAAGCTCTTTGTGATTTGGTTGTCTAAACTGTAACGGGCCTTTATTTGTTTTGCTCCTTCTATTAAAAAATCCAGGCATCGTAACTTGAACAATTTCACATCACTGGGCTTCAAGTTTGAATCAGACAAGGACAGGGCAACATTTACACCAAGATAAAGATCTTCAATTGGTTTGTAGTGCCGCGGATTATCGTGTTGTATGTTCTTAATTTCCGTTCGCGATAAGTATGAACTGTCCATGTAACAGTCTAGAAGTGTTTTATAGGTATTGCTCACATGTTCATGGAATTTATGTATCTGCGGCTTTTCTGATTGCATTGTGTTATTGAGTTTGTTAAAAAAATCTAAGACGAACTCAATAAACTGCAAATATATTTTGTTGTATGGATTATTGATCATCTGCAAAATCAAGTCTGCCGAGTTTAAGCGATCGGTAAAAGCAGCATCGGTAAAAAATAACTTAAGTGCTTCATACTGTTCCAAAACACGCATCACAGCAGGACGTAATGAGAGCCATCTGGTTTGGCACGGATGTAGTACTTTATGGGGTTTTAATGAAAGGAACTCTTGAAATTCTTTTAGTATACCTGATCGTTTTGGACTCGTACTGATATAATTAAATACATATCTCACAAGCCCTTCTGGTTCCCGGGGAAACTTTGTGCAAGCGTATGATGCGCATAATGCAAAGGAATGGCAAATGCATTTCATAACATAGAGATTGGGTATATCTATACGTAATCTACTGACTACGGAAATATGCTGACCCATCATTGCATTTGCCCCGTCGGCGGCAAACCCAACCATATTAATTTTATACGGTATGTCGTTCTCTGTGAATAGTTTTACAAGATGGTCATACAATTTTTCGCCTGTAGCGTCCTGAACAGGTACAAGACCAAGAAGCGCATCTTTTATGGTGTTCTTCTTATAATATCTTACCACGACACATAAAAGTTTGACACATCCTCTATCTGTGCTTTCATCTATCATAAGAGAGAATTTGCTGCTTTTCAAATCAGCGACTAAATTTTCCTTTTCCGTAGCACCGGTCACAGAGTTAATAATCGCAGTTGTTTTTGTCCGACTACAGGCAAGTTCTTTTGCGATGTTGCTATCTTTGCATATAGTTTTTATTAATTGAGGAAGGTGTTCCATAACCTTCATAGAAAGGTTGTGTTTGGCAACAAAAGAGGCTAGAAGAATTTCACTCCTCTTAACATCATCAGCAATAGTACCAGTTTTCTTTAAAAAATCTGTGACAGGCTTTTGTGCACACGAGGTGCTAGGTATTGAGGCTTGGTGTTTAGCTGTCTTCATATGCCGCACGAGGTCGTTTTTACCACCTCCAATAGCTAGATCTGATAAACAACACTTACAGTATGCATATTTTTCTCCTTTTTGACTTCCTTTTAACCATGATTTAAAATAATTCTCTTCCAGCCAACACTGATTAAAACGTTGTGGTATCCGCGGCTTTTTAGCTGACATGTCAGAATATGTTTCACTTACTAGCCGATATAATCACAATATTCGCAGCTGAACAACAGTAATTACCACAAGCAACAAGTCTCAAGTGTGTAAAATATAAAAATACGTATTTAAAAGAAGTTGTAAGTGTTGTAACCCGACCGAACAAAGCAGACTATTAAAATGAATGTACCCGTAAAGAGTTTCTTCCGCACAATTCAACTACATAATTTGGTCGGATATTGTTCATTCACATTTGACGGGAAATTCCCGTCCAAAGAGGATACAATAATACGTCTCCGTAGTACATTACATGATGTTGCCATAACAAACCCATGAAATATCCTACTATATCAATAATATTATCAAATGCGAATCAAAAAATTTTTTTTTGCCTTCATTTTGTCACAAACTATATCCGATTCCAAAAAATCTGTATAAAAGTAAGTTAAAGTGAGGTAAAATCTTTCATCTGTAATACTAGCCAAAACTCTGTATGAATACAGATAAATCTGTATATTTGGCAACACTGACCTCTTCTCGCAACGAAGCGTCGAAAAGCGCCAATAAAAGATTCCGAAGTGAGGTCACCAACAAGCTCAATGTGTATGGCCTTAGTTGACATACAGACAAATATTGAGATGTACGCCTTAGATGTTTTATTTCCTCGACCTCTGGACTTCAAAACTTGAAATGGGCCCGCAAAATCTACACCACTATTCAAAAATGCTCTTGATGGTGTCACTCTTACTTCGGGCAAGTCTGCCATTAATTGAGCCCTCGTAGAAGCGTTAAGTCTGGCGCATATCAAGCACTTATGAATGTGTTTCCTTGCTATGGATTTGGCTTTCAGAATCCAAAACTTAGACCGAAGATAGCACAACAATAATTGCACGCCTCCGTGTAGTGTCTTGTTATGTGCATCAGCAATAATTAAAGGTGTCAATGTATTTTTGTTTCCCAGAATAACTGGATGTCTTGTATAATCTGGTAAGTGTGTATGTCTAAGGCGACCGCCCACCCTGAGGATCCCTTTTTCGTCTAAGTAAGGATTGAGAGATCTTATCTTACTATTACTTTTAACTGTTTTGTTTGTCTTCAACCTGTCTATTTCTTCCTTGTATTCTTCTTCTTGAACTCTTTTAATACATATTTCTAATGCGTCTTCTAATTCGTGTGTCGTTATTTCCTTCGAGGTGTCTATTTCCCTGTGGTGTAGAAACCGTTTGCAATAAGTTATAGTTTTCAGTAATTCTGGTAAACTGGTAAACTTCTCAAAATCTGTGGTAATGCTTTTGTCTTGTTCGCATGTGTTATGGTAAGTATTCATTTTCATTGTTTTTGTTTCCATATCTGTTGTCTTTACATTTGGTTTAATTAATCTTATTTCCATTTCAGATAGCCAGCTTGGACCTTTCCACCACAAGTCACATTTCTTTAGATCTGATAGCAACATTCCTCGCGATGCTATGTCAACAGGATTTTCACTAGACTGGACGTGGTACCATTCTTTGTTGTTGAGGTTTTCTATGATTTCAACCACGCGGTTCGCAACAAATGATTTCCATCTGTTAGGATCGCCATTTAGCCATGAGATGACAATTGAGGAATCCGTCCAGGTGTACATATCAGACGTTGGAATATTCATTGCTGACCCAAGTTGTTTCATTAGCTTCGAGAGTAACAACGCGCCGCAAAGCTCTAATCTCGGCAAGGAAATGGTCTTCAGCGGAGCAACTCTTGTTTTAGCAGCAACAAGTTTGGTTTGAACTTTGTTATTTGTTTCAGTTCTTATGTACACAACCGCGGCAAATGCACGCATCGACGCGTCGCTGAATCCATGCAATTGTGTGTACGTACTAGTCTTAGTAGTCCCAAGCCATCTATCCACATGTATGTCATTCACAGTATTAAAATCTTGCTTTATAATATTCCATTCTGAATTTAGTTGTTTACACACATTCTGGTCCCATGTTACTTTCTCTAGCCATAACTTCTGTAGCAGTATCTTGGCCATTACAGTACTTGGTGCAATCCAACCAAGCGGATCGAATAACCGCTGTATATCAGACAGAATCTTTCGTTTTGTTACAAATGGTTCATGGGAAGTTGGCAGAGTTAGGTTGTATCGAAATGTGTCTGTGCCCAAATTCCAAACTATACCTAACGCCTTCACCGTTCCGTCTAGGTTCATATTTATGTGTGCAGAGTTCGATCGTTCTTCTTCTTGTATGGATTTCATAAATTCGAGATCGTTAGATGACCATTTAGTTAGATGAAAGCCACCCTTTTGTAATATGTTCGTTACCGCTTTGGCCAGAGATATAGCTTGTGGTGTTTGATCTGCACCATCCACATAATCATCCATGTAAAAATTGTTCTTAATAGATTGTACAGCGGCGGGTTGGTCTTGTCCTTCATCATAGGCAACTTTATGAAGTGTCTTAACAGCTAAATATGGCGCCGATGCAGTACCAAAAGTGACTCTTGTTAGGCGATATTCTTGCAATCTCGAATCGTTTGTCCTCCATATAATGCGTTGAAAGTTTGCATCGTCTTTCGATACTAGTACCTGACGGTACATTTGTTTGATATCGGCCATAAAACAAACACGATGCATTCGCCATTTGGTCAGGATATTTCTCAAATCGTCTTGTAGCTGAGGTCCTACCAATAGTTCTTCATTCAGTGAAATGTTGTTAGCGCCTTTGCAGGAAGCATCGAAGACGACGCGTGTTCGAGATGTCTCTTTGTCGTCGCGTACTACGGCGTGGTGTGGTAAGTACACCGATTTCTTTGTGTTCTTTTCTATTTCAGGTATCTTCTCCAAATGCTTTTGTTCTATGTAATCATTAATGACTTTCGTGTATTCTGTTTTCAGGTCTGGTGACTTATTGAACCGCCGCTCTAACTGCAGGAATCTTCTCATAGCTATTTCCTTTGTGTTGCCTTCAGGTGTTTGTGGACTGTCAGTTTTGAATGGTAATTTCACTATGTATCTTCCATCCTTGTTTCTAGTAGTGGTTTTATTGTAAATGTCTTCACAAAGTTTTTCTTCTTTAGTTAGATGTCTGCTGCGGTCAACTTCTATTTCCCATATAGACTTCAATATTTCATCTATATCAACCTGATGGTGCATAACGAGGTGAGTATCTTCTTGTTGATTTTCAGATATGTCTCCAAAAATTAACCAACCGAGTGCTGTTTTCTGTGCAGTTGGGGTGCCTGGTGGACCCCGTATTATGTCTGCTTGAATAATCTGGGCGTACTCCTTGACGCCTAGAAGAAGATCTATCGGGGCTGATGTCAGATAACTGGGATCAGCCAAATCAATTCCGTCGATATGAAGCCATGGTTTTGTAACTGTGATTGTGTTGGTAGGTAATTTCGTCGTTAATGGTTTTGACATCACGTAGGCCTGTATTTGTAAACTATAATTATGGTCCCACTGTGATCGTATGGTAAGCTGTACTGCATGCTTGAGTTCTGTTCTCGTTGATCCTACTCCAACAACGCTTCCTTTAATTGACTCACGCTTCAGTCTCAATAGTTGTGTTGCTTTCTCGCTGATAAAACTGGCTTGTGAACCTTGGTCTACCAGTGCACGTAATGTAATAATATGTCCATGTTCATTTATTGCTTCTACTAGAGCTGTTGATAATAATGCTACTCCTTGTCTAGTAGTGTAGTGTGACGCGATCATTGTGTTCGTCTGGATTGTTTCTTCTTCTTCTGCTACATGCTGTGAAGCCAACGGCTGTGTTGAAGTACTCGCTGAATCCGCTGGTTCTGTCTGCTTGGTCTCATGTAGCAGCGAATGATGGCGTCGATGGCATATTTGACAGGATACTGGTAGTTTGCATCTCGTAACTGAATGACCTAGTGTCAAACAGTTAAAACACAAATGTTTGTTTTTCACGTACTCGCTCCTCTGTTTAGGTTCCATTTTTATAAACATCTTGCAATGACACAGTGTATGATTTTCTTTGCACATGATGCACGTCTTATCTTTTGTTGGTGTGGTAACGTGGTATGTACGTTCTTTGACTTGCTTTGGTTCTCTGGTGTTGTTGTTTGCCGATACTAATTCCAAGGTGCGAAACTTTGATTCCAAAAACTTCTTCAAGGTATTCCAAGTAGGCAAGGCTTCAATTTCATCACGATAGGCATGCTCTTCCCAACTTTTATGTGTCTCTGGGTCCAACTTCTGCACCAGAAGATATATAATTATAAGATCCCAAGAGCCAGTGTTGATCTGTAAGTTTTCCAGATTATTGAGACATTCTGTGGTTGTGTCCAATAATCCTTTCAATTGGCAAGCTGATTGAGAAGTCATTCTGCGTTGATTAAATAATCTTTTCAATATACAATTCAAGATTATTCGTTTATTGCCATACCTGGTATTCAAAACATTCCATGCACTTAGATAATTACTGGATGTCACATGAATATGTTTTAACAATAGCTCAGCTTCGCCGGTGACACTGGTTTTTAGGTAATGGAGCTTCTGAACGTCACTGAGGTTATTATTTTCATGCACCAACGATGTAAACAAATCTTTGAAAGTCGGCCAGCCTTCATAATTACCACAGAACTTAGGTAATTGAATTTTCGGTAAATGTACAAAATTGCTAGCCATAAATGTATTGTTCATGCTTAAATTCGCAGATCTTGACTCCATCGATTGATCTTTTATGGTTGTGAGCATATCTTTCAAGTCACCTTGCAATATATTGTACAAATCTTCGTAAACAAAAAATTCTTCGTTCAAAAAATACGGCAAAACTCCCTTTTGTTCTTTAGGTGTAATCTTCACTAAGCCGTCATGTGACACTTTTGAATGAAATCCAATATTCATCGATAATTTTCAAACGTGCTTCGATATAACCTTTGGTTAATCGTGTCTTCGGGCACTTCTTTAAATTAATTGGAGTTTTTTGCAATAAATTAGCACTATCTTCTAACACTGAGAGTAATTGCTGTTGTTCTTTTGTTGTAGACATTGTTCACGATGATAAATAACGTTATAATTCTTCAAAGCAAGTCCTTTTGATTATGTAAACAAACTAAGTTCACTGCCGAAGCCACTATATTATAACGATGTTAGTTATAATAATTAATAAATTGCAATATTGAAGCGCCGGCGACGAGTCGTTATCGCTCAGGAATGTGGTTCTTTTGTTCTCACGGCCCAGGTGTGCGACCGCTCCGAGATCCTTTTATGCGGCTCGATTTCGACCATATGTTGATTGTAATAGGGTTCACTTTGGTTTGTAGGTGTTTTTAAATGAAAAGACGTATGTATCGTTGCAAGTGTATTAAGCGACTGATCTGTTTGGCGGGGGGTCCTCCAAATGTAAATAAACATAAACATAGGTGTTTCAATTGAATGAACTATTCACAACAAATGTCAAATGCATAGCGATAATACAATCCCATAGTTATGAACTCTTTAGACAGGCTCTAATTTTATCAGCTCTTGTCTCATATTGTATGGTGGTATTATAGACAGAGTCTAACGAAAATCGCCACGAAAAAGTACTGTTATACCGCCATGGGTTCGTCATTTTGCTTGATTTCCCTTGGTTTGCGATCTACATGCTCAGACCGCTTCACGGTTTGCCATCGTATATTGTCGTGTATGTTTAGAGTTGCCGTAGGCAGGCAGGAAATTGTTCAGAGTGCGCAGTGGAAGTTGTAATACATCTACCTGACCACGACAAGGCAAAGATCTAAACAGCTATGCACTGCGTTGCACAGTGAATTACAACTAGCAATATTAATTTACTTACCAAATTTTCACTGATGTTCTTGAGTGGACCTATAAAATGAAACTCATAATTTTGGCCAAAATAACAAGCAAATCGTTATAAATACCAGTCCAATGATCAGGGTTTTCTTCTACGAAGTCGTCGGGCACCAACCACGTGCACGGATTCACACAAATTTTACAATGTTCAATATGTAATAAGTTTATCTTTTATCATAAAACGATTCGCGAAGCTACTAGGACGAGCTTTCCAAAAGGCGAACAATTTATTTCAATTACAAAACCACGCGAGAGACAAAAGGGCGCGAGCGCAAGACCCAACGTGTCGTCCAAGCGAATTTTCAGAACAGGAAGTCAATGACAGTTCAGTGTGACCATAGTCAAAATTTACAATAGACTAAACAAAACGTTACCAAATCGATATAATCGATTTGACTTATCATAAATAATATTTCTATTTCAAACATCCACCCGCCCTGGACCGGCCGACCGGTCCACTAATCAGTTGGTAGATGTGACAACGTTGCAACCGCTCTTCTCAGAATCGAACCGTCCACCAAGACCTCAGCAAATCGGGGAACTCCATCAGCCCCAGTTACCCAACGAAGAATGCGCCCCCTGCGCCATCTGAGTGGCGGAAGGTTAGCCTCCTTGATCAAAACGAGGTCACTAATCTTGGGTGGAACGGTCTTGTCGGTTCACTTAACGCGTTGCTGGAGTATATATATGGAGAATATTTGCACTGGAGTATGTGCAAATATTCCAAATTCCAGCGTTTCCAAAAGCTCTGAGTAATCTGGCGTACCAATTCAAAACGCGAGGGACGACCAGGTCTCGTATCAATATAGGGGTACTCAGGCAAGGCGACAAGTGGGCGACCAATCAAAAAATGGCCCGGGGCGTAAGGGCCTCCAAATCATTCGGATCTGAGGAGATCGGGCACAATGGCCTAGAGTTCAAAACGGCCTCAATCTTACAAAACACCGTTGCGAGTTCCTCAAATGTAAGGACAGACTCACCGATTGTCCTGTGCAAGTGTGTTTTGGCCGATTTTACAGCGGCCTCAAAAATACCACCCCAGTGTGGACAATTTGGTGGGGAAAACAACCAATTTATCCCACGTCGGGCAAGCCTATTGCCTATATCAGCCTTGTTGGTTTCAAGGAAATTAACAATATCATTCAAATAATATAAGTGCCCTTGAAGTTAGTGCCGCAATCAGAACGGATCAAGGAAGGCAGCCCTCTGCGGGATACAAATCTGTCAAATGTGGCTACAAACGCCTCGGTCGTAAGCGAGGAGACCAGTTCTAAGTGTACGGCCTTTGTGGAAAGACAAACAAAAACACACAAGTAGGCCTTAACAGTCTTGCTGTTTCGAAGCGTCGACGTTTTCACCAAAAAGGGACCAGCGAAGTCCGTGCCAACACCGTCAAACGGCCTGCTCTCTGTTACGCGATCTGCCGGTAAGTCTCCCATCAAGGGCTGCATGGTAGAAGCCTTGAGCTTATAGCAAGGGATGCAGCGAAAGACTACACTCCGAATAATTCTTCGGGTAGACAAAATCCAAAACTCGCGTTGCAAAATAGCCAACAGGGCATTACAACCAGCATGCGAATTTTTAAGGTGACGGTCAGTTACCAACAAACGTACCAAATGACCGTCTTTGGGTAACAAAAGGGGGTGACGTGCTCCGTAAGGGAGGTTGGCGTTCTTGAGATGCCCTCCAACGCGCAAGAGACCCATATCGTCCAAAAAGGGGTTCAATTTAGATACAGGTCCCGATAATTTAAATTTCCCTGACTTGAGGATAGCAATCTCCTTCTCAAAGTGCGCCAATTGCACAGAACGAACCCAAAAGGTGAGGGACTCCTGTCGTTCCTGTGGTGAGAGAAACGGTATCAGTCATTTCTGTTGTGGGTGCCTAAAGTTAAAAACAAAACGCTTTATCCAAGCAGTAACACCTAACAACTTGTCGAGGGAGCTGTAGCGATTTAACAAAAAATCGGGGTCGAAGGCGCATTCCACCTTCTCAAGAGCGAGTGTTCATAGACCCGGCAAATTGGAAGTATTAAAAACTGGCGTTTGAGGTCAATCAATGAGGAATGTTACCTAATTTTGATTATTAGCTCTCCATATTCTGTCAAAAATAAAAAATACTAGTGAAAGAATTACTTCGATACGTTAATTAGTTTCCGATTTAGAAGTAAAACAAGTTGTAACCACACGACGCGGGCTGCCGTGTCGGTGTGACGTCATCGTACAACACGCTCAGTCTGGCTCACTCAGTTGACTCAGTCCGCTCGCGGTCGCGCGCCCGCGCCGTTGAAATAATATCTAAATATGTCCATTCCAGGTACTAGGAAATCATGTGTTGTGCCTAAATGTAAAAATACAACTACCAATTCGCCGGAAAAGTTGTTTTTTATAGTTACAAAGGACATTAAAATGCGAAAAAAAATTATAAAGCTACGAAGAGGTTAGATCCATTTGGAGATAAACGATTAATTAAATAATGAATAGACATCTTTCAACTTCTTTAATTTTCACATATAAAATATGAAAGAGAACACTGTATTTGAAACTCTCAAAGTTTATTGCTAGTTTGTCAAAAAAAAAAAAATTGATTTTTTCTAATAACACTTGGTAGCAGGCGTTGAAGGCTCCTCGCTTCGACGATGCAGCTACATTAAAAATGCTATAGTATGTTTACAGCCACCTCTGCTAGCGGCACAATCTTCGCAGGTTACATTTAAAGTTTCTTGGTCCTTTTCATTGCATTCTAAACTGCAATGATAAGGAGTGGTACGTACGCGGTGTTCTGGCGTGATTCTACATTTATTTATTTATTTATTTTAAAACTTCATATACACAATGCGTATACAAGGTGGACTTAATGCCTTAGGCATTTTCCGCCAGTCTACCTTAGGGTAGTGCAGAGATTAAAGGTAGGTGTATTTTACATTTACCCGTACATAACATCACCTACTCTTTTTACTTGAACATAACCAATAGATCATCGCCATAGCTGTCTCTTGCCGATCTGAAATAAGTTTCAAATAAAAATAAATGGCCTTACGTATTTTGTTAGTAAAAGAACAAATAAAAAAGGTTTAGTACATCTGTTCAAACATCTACATTTGCAATAAAAATAAATGGCCTTACGTATTTTGTTAGTAAAAAAACAAATAAAAAAGGTTTAGTACATCTGTTCAAACATCTACATTTGCAATAAAAATAAAATAAAATGGCCTTAGGTATTTTGTTAGTAAAAAAATCCAAATAAAAATAAGGTTTAGTACCTACATCTGTAACGTTCAACCCACTACATCTATATCCTAGGTACCTATCCTACTTTTTACTAATATTATAAATGCGAAAGTTTGAGAGTGTGTGTTTGTTATCTTTCACGCAAAAACGACTAAACGGATCTGGACTAAGTCTGGAATAACACATATCTAGGCTACTTTTAATTCATGGGGAAACGCGGGCGAAGCTGCTGGCGGAAACTAGTTTGCAATAAATTAATGTACCTATGTATTTATTTAAAGGGGTTTGGGTAATTTTGTATGAACCAGTGGCATGATTTTTTTTTTGAGCGGCCACTTAATTTATTGTTGCTAACGTATAGTTATATATATAATAATAATGACTCACAAAATAACTTTGCCCTAAGTATATGAAATCGGAGCTGAAATATATGAGAAAGACTCAAGAAAATAATACAATTTACACAAAGGTCACAAAATATAAACTATATAAACTCTGCAAAGACTAAAAGTAAAGCAACTTGGAAAATAATTAACAGAAACAAAAATAGATTACCTGAGAATAATATAGATCAAATAAAAATTAATAACCTAACATTAACGAACCCCTCCGCAATAGCACAAGCTTTTAATGATTTCTATGTAGATTTAGTAAAAACAGATAACATCCCAAAACAAACCCAATTTCATAACGCGTCTCTTAGTAATAAACCTACATCTATGTTTATGCAGCCTACAATACCCCAAGACATATACCATATAATAAAGGAATTAAAAAATACAACAAGCACAGGATACGACGGCATTAGTACGAAAATAGTTAAACTGGTGTCGGTGCCAATTTCACCTATATTGAGCCACATGATAAATAACTGTATCGCCCAAGGTGTATACCCCGAAAAGCTGAAAATATCCCTGGTAAAGCCGCTCTTTAAAAAAGAAGATAAAGAAAACATGCAATCCTATCGGCCGATTGCCTTAGTACCCATATTTTCAAAGATTTTTGAAAAAGTCATTTATAACAGCTTAAATAACTACTTTGAAAAAAATAATCTGTTCACAAAAAACCAGAAAGGATTTAGAAAAAATAAATCCATTGATGAAGCTATTTATGAGTTTTTAAATATTATTATTTCTAGAATGGACAAAAGAATGCCAGTACAAGCACTATACATGGACATGACAAAGGCATTTGATTATGTGAACCACAAAATATTAATTGATAAATTAAATGCCTATGGTGTCCGAGGCAATGTATCTACACTAATAGAGTCATACCTTAGCAATCGCCAGCAGATTACAGTTATTGATAAAATATGCCTTAAAAGCAAAACAAAAACTTCTTACAAGTCAAATGCTAGAACTATAAAATACGGAGTTCCACAGGGAAGTACACTCAGCCCTTTGCTATTCATTATCTATATTAATGACTTTCCATCCGCTACAAAATTTCCGATGGTAATGTTTGCTGACGATAGCACCGTCGTATTTAATCATGATAATCCTCTTACCACTAACTCAATTATTGAAAGCAATATTGTGTCATTGGTAGATTGGTTGGAATCGCAAAATCTGAAAATCAATCTAAGTAAAACTACTGTTATGAATTTTGGTCAAAAAGAGGACAAAACAAAGGATATAGATATCAAATACAACAATAACCGTATTAGTGACATTAAAGTAACAAAATTCTTAGGCTTGCAAATTGAAAGTACTCTGAAATGGAATAAACAAATAGAACAGGTGTGTGGCAAATTAAATCAATATGCATATGCGCTACACATGCTGAGTAAAACTGTTAACCAAGACACAATTGTTGCTGCTTATCACGGATTGGTTGCATCAACAATGAAATATGGAATTATATTTTGGGGCAATGCAACTGGTAAAGAACTAGTTTTTAAGTCTCAAAAGCGCTGCATAAGAGCAATATGTAATATCTGTTATACTGACTCATGTAAACCGCACTTCATCCAGTTAAAAATATTGACAATGCCATCCATGTATATCTTTGAAACGGCGTTATTTGTTAAGAAAAACTGGTCCACATTCTCAAAGATAACTAGTAACCGTAGACTTGGTAAACTACATCTAGTTCAAGCTAAAACTACCTTATATCACAACAGCATATTTGTGATGGCCCCCAAGATATACAATAAGTTACCTAAATGTATACAAACTGCTGAAAGTTTAAAATTATTTAAAAACAAATTGAAAGAGTTTCTTATAAATAAAGCCTATTATTCTGTTGATGAATATTTTAATGACAAAATAATGTAATATAATTGTAATTGTAATATGACATAATTAATTCCTATTCACATTCAACTATTACTTGTGACATTCCTATTATTATTTGAAATTTTTAAAAATGATTTTAATTAAGTTTTATTTAAATTGATGACATTATATTGTATTACCACTTTGAATTATTATTTGAATTGGTGACATTGTTTTGTTTTATAATATATTTTTTTTAATTATTTCCTTAATATTAATTTGATTGTAACTATTTTCTTTTTATCTCATATTATTTGTACACCGCAAATGTGGTAGGATGTAGTGGTACTATAACATAACGTTAAGATCTGTAACTAACCTACTTTCCACAAATAAA
This sequence comes from Euclidia mi, assembly GCA_944739405.2. Classification (NCBI taxonomy): domain Eukaryota; kingdom Metazoa; phylum Arthropoda; class Insecta; order Lepidoptera; family Erebidae; genus Euclidia; species Euclidia mi. The sequence continues at coordinate 494,437 of OX123196.2, forward strand.
GTATTATGAATTATGAATTATGATACCGAAGTAGGAAGAATTTCAACATCATGTCGTCTAAATAAAGACGTAACCACGTATATGTATTGTGAAAAAATACAGCACGCATGGCACAATACATACATTCATAAAGTTACGCATGTTATTGGAGGAGTATGTACGGCATTCATCATCATCATACCAGCCACACGACGTCCACTGCTGCTCCCCCAAGGTTCTCCACACATACCGGTCTTGAGCCGCCCGCATCCAACCGCCTCCCGCGATCTTGAGGAGATCGTCGGTCCACCTTGTGGGGGGGCCTACCTCTGCTGCGTCGTCCGGTACGTGGCCGCCACTCCAGAACCTTTCTGCCCCAACGGCCATCGGTTCTTCGAGCTATGTGCCCTGCCCACTGCCACTGCAGCTTGGCTATCCTGAGAGCTATGTCGGCGACTTTGGTTCTACTGCGGATCTCCTCATTTCTGATTCGATCACGCAGTGAAACTCCAAGCATACCTCTCTCCATAGCCCTCTGAGTGACCTTGAGCCTTCTGATAAGGCCCATAGAGAGCGACCACGTCTCTGATCCGTAAGTCATCACTGGCAACACACACTGGTCAAAGACTTTCGTTTGAGATACTGCGGGATATCGGACGAGAAGATATGTCGTAGCTTCCCAAACGCTGGCCAACCGAGTTGGATTCGACGATTGACCTCCTTCTCGAAGTTGGACCTACCTAATTGGACTACTGGTACCAGGTTGATATACTTGTCCACAACTTCGACTGTAGAGTTCCCAACCTGAATAGGAGCAGGTACAACATGATTTTTGTTCGACATGATTTTCGTCTTGTCCATGTTCATCTTAAGACCTACTTGTTGGGAAACTCTACAGAGGCCATCGAGCATTGTGCCTAGGTCTTCCATGGTCTCAGCCATGACTACGATATCGTCTGCGAATCGAAGGCGAGTGATGTATTCTCCGTTGATGTTGATGTTTATGAAGGCTATAAGATTTTCTTTGAAAATAATAGTTACTGCTTTTTTGCAAGTAAACGTATGTGCCGTCTAGTATAATAATGGCTCTACGATCACCTATAGGGGCATCTGGATTTTCAAATAGAGCATTTGGAATGCATAGACATCGGGATACCACTCTTATCATCTTCACGGGTCCACCCCGGACCCGTGAAGATGATAAGTTAAAACCCATGTGGTTAAAACCCAAGTTCTGTGCCACGAATTCTGCGATTAAATCTTGTCTAACCAGTCGCATTGTCTTCAATTTTTAGCAAATGGCAATTTGATTTTATAGATTACTAGACGATACCCGCGGTTACACACGCGTTATTTAAGGCTACTCCTCTGCGCCCGTCACTCATAGCGTGATGTTATATAGCCTAAAGCCTTCCTCGATAAATGGGCTATCTAACACTGAAATAATTTTTCAAATCGGACCAGTAGTTCCTGAGATTAGCGCGTTCAACCAAACAAACACACTCTTCAGCTTATATCTTATACTAATATATAAAGCTGAAGAGTTTGTTTGTTTGTTGATTTGTTTGTTTGTTTGGTTGAACGCGCTAATCTCAGGAACTACTGGCCCGATTTGAAAAATTATTTAAGCCTATTTATCGAGGAAGGCTATAGGCTATATAACATCACGCTATGAGCGACGGGAGCGGAGCAGTAGCCTTAAATAGCGCGTGTGTAACCGCGGGCGTCATCTAGTATTAGTATCAGATTTACTTTAAATATCTCGGCTTCGATGAAAGTGGGAAAGTACCGTTCATAGAAAAAAATTAACGACTTAATGTGTTCTTTTTAACAAAACACTTTTCATTAGTGGCCGCGTATTTAAAAAAACATGCCACTTTTACCCAAACCCCTTTACTAAGAACAGCGGTACCTATATATACATACGTATACCTATAGCTACAAAACTATAATACATATTTGTTGCCATTAACGTAAAAATTGTATGGTACCTAGGTAGGTAGGTACCTACTTCTACTATTTGAGTTGCATTCTTCCATTACCTACAACATTAGTTGGGTATTTTGTTTTGATAATATTATATCTATATGTAAATTAGTCTCCAAAAACAGTCTCATAGAATTAACAGCCTTAATGATAGATGTTAGCACAAAAATAGGATGTAGCTTTATTATTTGTGCATTGCCTTATTCATATGCTCTCACAGATGACCAAAACAGGCAGATAGGCAAATTAAATCAATAGGACATGTCATAGTGACAGTATTTTATTTTTTGACACTAATATTTTTATTAGTAATTTCTTTTTAACAAAAGATACTATGTATCTTTCTTATGTACATAGGCGACAACTTGCTAAATTATTAGCATTTAATTTATATACTGACAGGAGTACTACTAGAGTACTTAGGAATTTGGTAGATAATAGTTATACCAATAGTAGTATTGACACATCTATTAGTTTAAACTACTAGATGAGACAACAGATAGGCATTCATGTGTTTTAAACTTAGTTCATCAAAACATACAAGGCCTATCTGGCAAAGAATTAGAAATAGATTTATTTTTAAATAAACATAAGATTGATATCTTATGTATTACAGAACATTGGTTGCGAGGTGACCAATTAATATTTAACAATCAACATTACTCAGTTATAAGTGCATTCGTAAGAAAGAAGGCTATTCGTGGTGGCTCTCTAATATATGTATGTAATAGTTTGAAATGTAAAGAACGTAAGGATATAGCTAAACTTTCTATCGAGCGCACTGCTGAGATTTCTTGTGTTGAGCTTGAACAACATATCGAGGGTTCACGGGCAAAATGTATTAAGCGACATTTTTTAAACTTTACAGGAGAGCGTTTTAAAGTTTCAATTTTACGAAGAAAAATCGTTATTAAAAAAGTATAAGGTTATTAACGAAAAAGTGACCGAAGTTGAGTTCCATGACAAAAGCTGCATAATTGAGTACAGTTTTCATTTCTTTTAAGCTACTATTAATAGAAATAAAAGTCGCTTGATACAATATTACCCCAGTTTACTTTTAATTAGAAACAGGCTAAATGATATAAGTGCCATAAACTTCACAATACAGGTATAGGAAAAACGATTTAAGCGACACTCTGGTATTATTTTGTGTAAGGCTAAATATATGAACAACCATTGGAATACTAAAATAAAATCAGGCTAATCGGTTTAAGCAATTGAAATATCATAAAGTAGTTGCAGATTAAAATGATTTATGTAGCACTTTTCTCTAAAAGTAAATTGTTTGAAATAACAATTAATTTGTATGTATAATTAGGATTGGCGGTTAGATCAACATTAATTTGGACTATTGTTTATTTCCTACAAATGAAAAATCTTAAGAAATTTTAAAATAAAACAAATACGTGTTTAAAATCAGACAAGTGATCGTTTTTATTATATATTTTATATTTGAAAAATATTCAGCTAACACGCTGGTGATAACAACAAAAAAAAGGCTTTTCTAAAAATAATAATAATATTTTAACTACTACTAAACTATTAAATTGCGACCGAAACATAACTGGGCCTCAAGTCTGTTATTACAATTGTGCCAAAATGGTCAATCACTGACTTCATAATTGTTGATTTTGACAAGTTTGGTAGTCTACTGTTACAATGGTGTCATGATGATTTTCCGATGGTCAACCACTGACACTCCATTGAAAGATATGGCATAGATTGGTAGTCTCGTACATAATGAATGACAAATCGATGACTGACGTATGCGGTAGTCTGGTAATATTTTGACAGTTCTTTTGATCAGTGACCTACCATCGTAACGCCATCGTGCAATCATTGCTTTTGTCTAGTGTTTGCTTATGAAACATAGTGATAGACAATCAAAAAGTTTAATGTACTACAAAAAAGAGATAATGTATTAACTGCGAACTAATGTTCTCGAGCTAATTAACAAGCCCGTCGCTTAACGAAGATGACTACAAACCCTTTTACGGATATTCTCGAGGCGAAATTTGTAAAAACGTTTCATCTTAGAGAGGAAAGGATTCAGTAAGGGAGTTATTTCAAAAACTCATTCCCCTTAAGGCCAGACCGCGTCAAAACGATAGAGTATCGGCAGAAATAAAGGTGAGAAAACTGAAGTTAATATTGATTTATTATTCTATTCCTATAAAGAAGAAATTTATTAATTAATGTTATATTTTTATTGCTGATTCTGGTAGCACTCATTTTACGCATCAGGATCTTACCAGACCTTGATTGGACAGGGTGCCCTCCATGACATTTCGCCAATTACTGTGTCGCAGCCCACTAAAGAAGTTACAGAGGCATTATATAAAATATACCATCAATATATTAAATGGGAAGGAATATCATAGTTCGCCTAGTTCAGTTTGTGGTTTTCCAAATTTGATGTTCAAGTGTCTACTTGAACATCAAATTATACATGTACATTCTGCCTTCCGAAATATACAAGGAGGTCAAAGCTAAATACTCATATTCCAAACATAAGAAACAGGAAATTAAATATTTTCAAACGTTGTAGCTGTGCTTTTAACCCAACTATGGCAGAGCTCAGATGAACTTAGTTCATCTGAGTGACGGAGCTAAAAAGAAAGAGTAATGTTTTTACACATTGGGAATGGAAGTGTTAGTAGTAGATAATGATATGAATATAGATAGTGACCAGCAGTGGTTTGGTACTATAAATAAATGATAATGTCATACCTATGTGATAGTTTGAAGTATTAGTACAATAAGAAGTGGTTTGGTACTTAAATAAATGTTAATGTCATACCTATGTGATAGTTTGAAGTATTAGTACAATAAGATCTTCCTGCTTTTTAATATTGCCATACCTACCTGACAGGAACAGTTATGTTAATGATGACTAGATAGTGACCAGGCTTTATAGAATGTTCCTAATTTATCAATATATTCTACCTACATTCTATGGAGTCTTGTAAAGAATTTAAGTACCTACATAATTCAATTAAAAAATGTCTGAATTATGATGAAAAGTGTTTTTAAATTAATTGCATAGTATAGAAGATCTTAGTATAAAAGAATATGATGTAATGAGTGGTGTGTTTATAAATATTTACTTATCTCTCTTACAGACACAAAATTCAAGCAAACGGGCAACTTCTTTATGAGTTTTGTGACCGCTCATATCCATCTGTTTGAGACATACATATATGTGAGGATTCTACAAAGCCAGTATGAAGAAAGTTGCTTTGCTAGTAGATGCAAAAGTGAACATTTATGATAGTTAGTATATGAGAATAGTGTTAAATTTTTGTGTCTATAATTGGAACCAATAATTCTTAATAAATTCATGTACCTACAGAAATTATTTATCTTTAATTAAACAACATTGTTAATAATAACACATAATTATGAGTTTTATTTTCCTTCTTGATACAGTTACAACACAAATAACATTTTAATTGTAATAGGAATGTATCTATGATCTAACTCAATCTTCAATATTTTATGTTTTGGTTATGCCAATTCTTCTTCGTATATAAACACCTTTAGTAGTTTACTCGCTATCTTTATTTATAGCATTTACTTCTGTCGATATAATCACTTTTCTTTGAGGTGTGAACTGCATAACCTTGCTGTATCATTTCCTTTGGAATTTGTTATCCATAGAGCATTTTCCATTGATATCTTCGTTTTGGCTCTAAGAGAAACATATGAGCTACTCGGTATTTAACAATTCAACGCAGTGCATTGAGAATTTGAGATTATTATCATTATTGAGAAATACCTATAACAAACTAGGACTTTGTTTACAAAACTTTTGACAGTTCTTACGTCAAAACATGATTTGACTTTGACAGCTAAACAGAACAAATATTATTGAGTTGAATGGTTAAATTCATTGTTTTTTTGCTATTTACGAACTTTAATACAACTTTAGAGTGCTTATAACACTAGTAATGAATATTTAAAAAATATATAAATGAAATCTGGCATGAAAAATTATCAAATTTCATGGTAGTTTTTCAAAAATAATTTCTTCTAATGGTTTTTTTATCTATGGCAATACAACAATGCCATTCTGCCACCATTCAATTACGAGACCACTGATCGATCACTGAACTATCATGATGAATTACCAGACTACGAACTTTTGTCAAAATGACAATGGGATCGTGTTGGAATGACGAATGTGTTTAAAATAGCAGACTTGAGGCCCTGGTGAAAAGTGGGTGTGGTAATACACCCTTCGGGGATAAAAGGCTCACGCCTTTCGATAGAGCATAAATAATAACGGAATTATCAGGGATTACAAATGATTTATCCGTCTTGATATTGGCTGAGTCATGCCAAAATATCGGCGCCTCAATAGACAGATATCTAAGCCTCTGATCTGCGATATCCGCCGATAAAACACCAAATGTGTTCAAGAGGCGGTCGAGCGGAACAAAGGCTCTAATGTATTCTAGAGAGATCTTTCTATCGGGCAAAGTCAGCTAACAAAGATGAAGACGGAGGATGGCAGTGTTGTGTCATCCAGACCTCAGTTCTTGGAGGAGATCGAAAGATTCTATGGAATGATATACACGACCTCGCGACCACACGCGACCCTAGAACTAGATTGACCTGACACCATACCGAAGACATCCCGGACGTCAGCATGCACGAGATTTTTTTTTATTCTTTTTTCTGCCGAACAAATTGACTCCATGCTGCCTGATGTTAAGCAGTCAGTGAAGTCCCATAGTGATGGCCATCATCCCAGCAGCCAGCATGGCATTATGGCATGATGGCCCTCACCTTGACGGCCTTGAGTAAAGCTTTTTCACGCCCCGCTTAAAGGAACCGGGATCATAAGTGGAGGGAAACACGTGGACTGGTAAAGAGTTCCACATCTTAATGGTACGGCAGAGATAAGAGGCGCCGAACCGTTTGGTGCGTGACGGTATCTGTTCTACCGTGTAAGAGTGGCACCTCAACCCAGCACGTGTCGTTCGGGATAGGAAAGGAGAGGGTGGGATTAGTTGAAAGAGCTCTTCGGAGCACTCACCGTGATAGATGCGGTAGAAGACAGCCATTGAGGCCACGTATCTGCGTAATTGCAGTGACTCAAGAGTTTTAGTGGCCACTGGATCCCCGATGATACGGACAGCACGCCGCTGCAATCTATCGAGGGCGTCCAATAAGTACTGAGCGGAGCCATTCCAAAGGTGAGAGCAGTATTCCACGCAGGAGTGAACCTGGGTCTTGTATAACAGACACATCTGCTCCGGCGCGAAAAACCTCCTCACCTTGTTCAGGACTCCGAGTTCCCGAGATGCGGATTTGATGACACCCTCGATGTAGTTCTTCTGGTTGAGATTTCTGCGTATGTCCATACCCAGGATATTGAGGCTGTCTTGAATCGGTAGTGGAGTGTCCAGAAGAGAGGGATGGGGAAGGAATGGAGATACCTTGGCTGAGAATGCACACACCTGTGTGTTCTTGGCGTTGAACTCGACCAGGTTCTCATCACCTCAATGCGAGATGGGTCCTAAAACAGCTCATAAACAACAAGGCACCGGGTGATGACAGAGCTTTTGAAAGCTGGCGGCATACCCGCTTTGGAAATGCTTCGTAAGCTTTTTAATTCCGCCATACACAAAGGTAAAACGCCACAGGCGTAGCACAGAAGTGTGGTTGTGCCGTTATTGAAAAATTTCGACAATACCCTTTTAAAGAATTGCAGACCCATCTCTCTGAGCCACGTCTATAAGCTGTTTTCAAGGTTCATCACGAATCATCTCGCTTGCAAGCTACATGACTTCCAGCGTTCTGAACAAGCCAGTTTCCGAAAAGGATAATAGTACTATAGACCACATACTGAACACATATAGAAGCCCGAGGAGTATAACGAGCCTATATGCTTGGCGTTTGTAGACTATGAGAAAGCCTTCGATTCGATCGAAACCTGGGCGATGGTGCTGCAGTCTCTCCAACGGTGCCAGATCGACTATCGATACGTTGAAGTACTGAAGTGTTTGTACGAAAACGCCACCATGTCAGTCCGCCTCCAGAACCAGAGCTCGAAACCTATTACGACTACAGCGAGGGGTGAGGCAGGGAGATGTGTATTCACCGGTGCGCTTGAAGAAGTCTTCAAGCTTCTGGACTGGGAAGGACTCGGTATCAACATCAACGGCGAGTACTGCATAACTCACCTTCGACTCACTGACAATATCGTAGTCATGGTTGAGACCATGGTAGACCTCGGCACAATGCTCGGTGGCGTCTATAGATTCTCCCAACAAGTGGGTCGAACAAGACGAAAATCATGCATAACGTCCGTGCGGTACCAGCTCCTACTCCTATAGATGTCTTCACGTCTGATATCCCGCAGTGTCTCTAGATAAAAACCTTTGAACAGTGTGTGTTGCCAGTGTTGTCACTCAAAGGACGATGGAGAGAGCTATGCTTGGCGTTTACTTGCGAGATCGAATCAGAATTGAGGATATACCTACGCAGGCGAACCAAAGTCACCGACAAGAATCTCCGAATAGTCATGCTTGAGTGGCAGTTGCAGGGTACATAGCCAGGAGAACCGATGGCCGTTGGAGCAGAATGGTTCTGGAGTGGCGGCTACGCACCAGACGTCGTAGCAGAGCTAGGCCTCCTGCAAGGTGGACTGACAATCTTGTTGGCATCGCCCATAATTTTCCAAGAAAATGTTGTTTGTTCTTGTGTTGATTTATATTGTCATATCTAGATTTTATATTGGAAGGAAGCATATTATAATGTTACTTTAATTTGTTTTTAAATACGTGTGCAATGAAAAAAAATATTAACTACGTATTTTTTTTAACATACGATATGTTGTTTAAATGAAGCAAATATGTTTTCCTCTAAAGTTGTCAAAATTGAGATATTACCGGTTGCCAGTTAAGAAAGAAAGAAAGAAAGTTCACACACAGTTCACAGTCGATATGTCTTATCCGACAACGGATAAACGATTTATACAAAATTTTGACTATCTTAACGAATATAGATTTCCTAATTCCAGTAGAGTAAAAATGTTTTAACTTCCACCACTTAGAATACAATATGCCTGACGAGACGAGTTTTTATTAATTCAGTTCAAGAAGAAGGATTTAACCGCCGAGTATAAAGAATTTTTATTAAATATGAAAATGATTTAAGCGCACGTGTGTATTAATATCAGACGCATGGTAAATGGTTTAAGCGACATAAGGTAAGGATTTCAGCAGCAGGCTAAATGTTTTAAGCGACATCAAGTATGAATTTCAGGTGCAAGCAAAATGCTTTAAGCGACGGTATGTATATATTTTAGGCGCAGGCAAGACGATTCAAACACCTTATCTTACCAAACTTATGCCGGGGAAAATAGCTCAAGTCAAAAGCAGTAAATATTTGGCCTGTATGAAGTCCATTTTTTCTTAAATTGTTAAAAAATGTTGTCGCTTCAATCAAAGCTACTCCGAACTGCGCCTATATTTACTATTGTTTTAAGCGCCAAAAAAGTGCTCAGATCAGCACGAAACCGAGTGCAAACGACGCAGAAAAATTCGGCGATTCCGAATATGTATATAACTCAATATCGGCCAGGATGTCGCTTAATACATTTTGCCCGTGAACCCTCGATATTATAGTGTGTGTGTATCGACCACCACAAAGCGACTTTACTCAGTTTGAAAGCATTATTGAGGATGTCTTAAAACACATAATTTCTAGTAGGAAGTCTATAATCGTATGCGGCGATTTTAATGTCAATTTGTTAGAAAAATCACCAATTTGTACCTACTAGGTTAGTTAGCTTATTTAAGTCATTAAATTTAAATGTTTTGTTCTCTGAACCAACCAGAATAACCTCACATTCGTCTACATGCTTAGATAATGTTTTTTGCAATTGTCTTTATTTAAGTAAGGCTGTTTTAACTAACTTGACATCGGATCACTGCGGGCAAAAGGTTGTAATTCCAACTAATACAACCCCTAAAGTACAAGAAATTACATGTAGGCCAATGACCTCTGCTCGCCTAAAACAATGATGTTGCTGCCAAGATCGCCAGTATTGACTTAACCGTTGATGATCCTGATGAATTATATAAATGCATATTTAAAATTGTTAATGATGAGTACAATAAAATTTTTAAACCGAAGACGTTTGCAAGGAGCATTAAAGTATTTTTTTGTGATTGGGCAACAGTAGGTATATACAAAAGTAGAGCTAGGTTGTATGATCTATGGGTTGATTTCAAACGGAACGAATAAAGTATGTTTTGCAAATAATTTAAGAAATATGCGATGATATTGCTAAGTATCTATTCTATTCAATCCTTGGTTTACATCTTTATATGATCTAAGAAGAAACATTAGAATACATGTTTAAATTTTGAGAGAATTTGCAAAAACAGGTCTACTTTTTCATTAGTGTGACGGGATACTTGCCGGATTATTTGGTAAACATGAATAAAAAAAAATATTAAGCCTGAAGAAATCGTATTTTCTTGTTATCCTTATACACTCTAATAATAATGCTATTGAGCGGCAACAGTAGTTTTAATTACAACAATGTAGGAATATAATTTCCTAGAGGTTAAAAACGCGATCACTTATTTTAAATCATTAGTGTAGATCATAAAAAACTTTAGAAATATAAACACCCAGTTGATTTACCGCTTCCCTCTCTGCGCAACCCAGTGGGGGTTCTCAGTCGCCTTCGTATTTTAAGGTATCCGCAAGCGCAGCAGTCGTCTTTTCGGTAAGAAATTAACATTTGTTTGAATATCTATGTTAAAGACAAAAAAAATGATCATTCGTGTTCATAATTATATTACAAAAAGTATTTTTACATTTTCACAAATAACGCGGATATTTGGTTTTGTCTACCAAAGCATATAGAAATTTCCATGCCTAGATAATTTTAGGATTTCGTTCAAAATATCATTAGTGTCACTTCATTCGTGTGGATTTTTAAGTAACACGAATGAAAACAAAAACTTCACGAATGATATAGCGTTGCCAAATGACTGTTTTACACGTGTTACTGAGCTGTATAAGGGAGTTGGTTAAGTGAAGCCGGCCCGGAGCAAGGAGAGAAAGATGCAAGCAACTAAAAACGACACCGAATAATATGCTACCGAGAAAGCCAGGAAGAGGGAGGCTTATTTAAAACGTTAAAGTGAGCAAAAAGTAATATATCAGTGAAATGTCTCCAAGGGAGCAAAGAGGACAAAGAAAGCGTTGGAGAGAAAATTCTAAACGATACCTGAAAAAGAAAGCCAAAGAACAGAAGATGCAAGAACTGTTTCGTTTCACAAATGCGCGAAGCAGGCGAGGAAGTAGCTGCTGATGACGAGTTAAGAGATCCATCAAATACGAAAAACATAAAAACAGAAGACAATAGAAGCAGAATGAAAACATAACATAGTAAAATTAAAGCATTGAAGATAAAACATACAACAGAAAAAGATAAATGATTTTGATCATAAAGAAATATCACACGAATTTTAACGAATCAAATTAATAAAATGAAACTAAAATATCAAAATTCAGACAAAACCGGTAAAGAAGATAACAACTCTGCTTCAACTCATATAACTATTGATACCCGCAATGATTCTGCTACAAAAATAACTGAGATTAATTTAAACTTAAATGCCAGTATGAGACGTAAAAAGTGCTTAAATGCTAGGTTTCAGGTACAGTAAATAAAACAAGGAGGTGACAGAATTCACAAATTAGTTGAGAAATTCTATGAAGACGATATTAATAGTTGCGTTAGTGCTGGAAAGAATAAATGTGTAAAAAAACACAGATTACAGAAACAAAAACGCTTTTTGCTGGATTCTGTTATGAACCAGCACCCCAAGTTACTAGCCTCACCTCATTATTCTTTAGTATTTTTGTTTAAATATTATTTTGTTGATTTAGTAATCATTCTTGAGCTTAAGTTTGGATCACTTTATTAAAAGAGAGACAGTATAGTTTTTTGTTCAAAAATCATAAAACTATTCTCAATTTATAAGTTTTACCTACATTATTTGCCAAATTTGAAACGGATGGATGAAAGAAGAAATACGAAAGGAGTGTAACGTACGAGAATGAATGGAAATTTCGGTAGGAGACGCCCTTGGCGGACGTACGCCGACCAAATAGGTGACGTTTGACCAAATTAAAAGTACCCATAACCGACGCGCGTGCATGATGAGGTTAATGAATGTTGAGGAAGCGAAAGAGGTACATAAGTTTGCACCGAAGCATGTGGCGTTCCATAGTCTCTGCCTACCCAATGGGAGACAGGCGTGACGATATAGATAGATAGATAAAACCTATATATTTTTTGTCTTCTCATTATAATGCCCTAGTAACGCTTTTTATAAAAACGTCATACATTCTCAATTATAAAATGGCCTTATCATTAGTGTGATAGAAACATCATTTGTGTTTATTAGAATTTCATTTGTGTAACCACCCACCTCATTCGTGTTGTCTAAATTTTGATTTTTTACTATTTTGAGCAAACATTCCTTGTAAATGTTGATAACGCATGTATAACTACGTGAAAGAAAATTCTTTAGGCCCTCCCTGAGCAATAAAACCGAAGTTTACAGAAAAAGTGTCATATAAATTCGAAACGTGAAATCGACCCCTATATTGTATGAAGAAATACAGTTTTAATCCTGAATTTATTCAATATGTTAGAAATTATTCAAAGGTTTTTAAGAGGACATGTGCTTTAGCCAAATCCTTATATTTAAGCAATAAAATCAAAGAATCCAAGAACAAAATTAAAACTACTTGGAGCATTATTAACAATGAGACTGGTCGAGCTAAATTGGTAGATAACAATTATGAATTAAAATTTAATGGTGAAATTATTACTAGGAAAACTGATGTTGCTCAGACATTTAACAATTTCTTCATAAACATACCAGTGAACACAACCAGCTGTCTAGATTCATGTCCAAGCAAAGCAGAAATGTTGGTTAGGGGCAATGTGAATGAGTGTGATGTGCTTTTTAATTTTAAATATATTGACACCAATGACATACTGAAGGTATTCAAGACGCTCAATAATAAAAAATCTGTTGACTTATGGGGCATTTCTGTTAAACTTGTGCGACAAATTATTTCTAGCTTAGCTCCATATTTAGCTGCAATATTCAACAGATGCGTAGATACAGGAGTATTTCCTGATCTAATGAAACACAGTAAAGTAATACCATTATTCAAAAAGGGATCAAAGAGCGACTCTAGTAATTTTCGGCCAATTTCTATCTTGCCTGCTATTAGTAAAATTTTTGAAAAGATTATTTTGCATCAACTAGAGGGCCACTTTCACACAAATAATTTATTTCACAGTGAACAGTATGGCTTTACTAAGGGTCGCTCCACCGTTGATGCCGGTGTAACTTTGTTAAAGCATATTTTTAATGCTTGGGAAAACTCGAAGGATGCTATTGGTGTTTTTTGTGACCTATCAAAGGCCTTTGACTGTGTGGAACATAATACGCTTTTACTTAAATTGAAACTTTATGGTATTAGAGATACCGCACTCAATCTTGTTGCCAGCTACCTTAGTGATAGAATTCAGTATGTAGATGTTAATGGGAGTAGGTCTCTAGGTTTGCCAGTAGGAATGGGCGTTCCACAGGGCTCTATTCTCGGTCCATTTCTTTTTTTAATATATATTAATGATTTGCCGTTCTTTGTACAAAATTTATGTGATATTGTTTTGTTTGTCGACGATACGTCTCTAATTTTTAAAGTTGATCGTAATTTAAGTAACTTTGATACCGTCAATAACACTCTTGCACAAGTATTAGATTTTAGACAAATAATTTGGTACTCAACTCAAGCAAAACCAAATGTGTTAAATTCTCTTTGCCTAATGTCAAAAGTGTTCCTACTAATATAATTTTAAATAAGGAAACAATTCAACTAGTCGAATCAACCGTATTCTTAGGTGTAACTTTAGATTGTAAGCTTCAGTGGGGCGCCCAAATATCCTGACTCGCAGTAAAACTTAGTTCTGCAGCGTTTGCAGTTAGAAAAGTTAGGGAATTCACAGATATAGATACTGCTAGACTAGTTTACTTTAGTTATTTTCACAGCGTAATGTTATGGGGTACAGCTGCTGATATACAGACTATTTTTGTCATTCAAAAAAGGGCCATACGTGCAATTTATAAGTTAGGTGCTAGAGATTCTATACGTGTTAAATTTAAAGAAGTAGATATATTGACAGTTGCATCGCAATATATATATATGCTAACTTAATGTACATTAAAAAAAACTTAATTCTATACCGCAAAAATAGTGATTTGCACGAAGTGAACACAAGGAATAAGCATAAACTGGTGGGAACTAACTACCATCTACATAAAGTTCAGAACTCATTTGCAGGGATTGGTATACGATTTTTCAACAAATTGCCTCTTGAAATAATGAATTTACCCATGCACAAATACAAACGGACAATTAGGAACTTTCTTTTACAAAGGGGTTATTACACTATTAAGGAATTTTTAAATGATAAGACACCGTGGGGATAGGCTTAGGCTTGTTTAACTCACGATTATTTTATTTACATGTTAAGTGGAGGTGCCTCGTGAACACATGATTTTTGCAGGATTTGGATATTTTTATGATTTGTTGAATGTAGTTTAACATTATTTATCCCTGATCATATCATTGTTCACTTGTCACCTTCACAAAATTCTTTCTACATTTGCATTCCTTCACGCGTTCCACTAACTTATGTTAATAATAACGATCTGGAAAATGAAGGTAATTGGCGGTCATGGTCAGTATACCAATAGATTGTTTCTTACTGCTGGTTCGTATACCGTTGTCGTCATGCTCACTAAAATATCATTTCTTGTGGTGGCGTCGTGTGTCGGGTCATCCCTGTCCCTCTGATATGGCGAGATGGATGATGGCTGGCACATGCGTCATACTCGTGAATGGGTGCTACTTGCGATCACTGGTCGATGACGGTCTTGCGGGCTGGTATTAGATTTTAATATTTAACTGCATCATTTCCATCATGGTTCTGATCACTTTCGCGGATTGCCTGCATTATTAGGTATATATAATGTAAGTGGATGCTCCTGTTTCACCATGTCTATTCTGAGGAGGCTAACCAAAAGTATTATGCTTGAGTATTATTATGTACAGTAAATATATACAAGTGATTTAGAAGGTGTAACAGTTGCAGCACCTTACAAAATGTAAATTGTGTATTATGCAAAACCTGGCGATGAAAAAGAGTGACCGTGAGTTTTATTGCCCGTTCTTTCTCATGGTTCTACCTATTGCTTTGCGAACGTGGCAGTAAATGTAAATGTAGAAGCATACAGTAATAATGTTTTAAATTTGAGTATAAGTAATTATTTTATAAATTTATTATTTTGACGTTCATAAGCGTCACATTGTGACCCAAATGAATAAAGGATTTGGAATTTGAATAAAACATTTTAGAACAGATAAACTATTAAGCATAAGTAGTAGTAACAAGGAAAATTTATTTACCTTTACATTTTCATTCCTCGCATTTCAGCGGCAACGAAATCACTATTTGTTAATAAATAATGCGCGACCATTAATTATATTTTAGGTAGATTATCCGATTGCCCTTTTTCGAATCCTTCATCCACTTTATTAATCGAATAATATTTACTATTTTTAGACTATTAACGTAATACGCGAACGAAAACACAACAAAATACTGCGCAAGCATTGAATTATTGCGCAAGCATTGAAAAGCCATTACACCTATTTTAACCGTTGGCGACTTCATAAGTTCATCTAAGCGGAGCGCGACCCGCGCCGGCGCGTTGTGACATGACGGCACAAGCGGTCACGTGGTGTTAGCGGGACTCGAAATTTTTGTAAACTTTGAATGCCTATAAAATCAGAACTACTAGGTATTTTTGAATACAACAAAAAGTAGTGTATTTGTATACATACGTGCTTTACTGAGACACAATTTCAAGCGATTTGGCATACCTAGTAACATTCTTCATTTCTGGTCGACTCAACCATTCCGGACCCCACCACAGCGAATGGCCTATTAAACTAGGCGTCAAGCATCCGCGCGAGGCACAATCAGCGGGGTTGAGCTCACCTGGCACGTGTCAGCAAACAAGCTTGACTTCAGATTTCTGTATTTGGGAAACGCGATTAGCGATAAATACCTCCAAAGTGTGGACAGACGCCTTCAACCAACAAAGAACAATTTGGCTGTCTGTCCAGGCGTAGGTCCCATTAATACAAATTTATTTACCCAAAGTGTTAGACACTACGTGATTCAATAAGCGTACAAGTAGGGCTACTCCCGAGAGCTCCAATTTCGGGATGGTCAGAGATGTCCGAAGGGGTGCAACCTTCCTCTTCGCTATGATCTGGGAAACCCTCACCTGACCTGAAGAACTAACTGTGTGCAAGTACACCACGGCCGCGTGATCACGTTCCGAAGCATCACAAAACCCGTGAAGGGTTGCCTTGTACTTCCCGGGAGGAAGGATGGGACGAGGCAAGAAGATCTCGTTGACGGCAGGAAGTGAGGATACAAAAGAGGTCCATTCTTCAACAAGAGTACTGCGTAGAGGTTCGTCCCAGGTCAATCCTGCTGTCCAAAGCTTCTGCAAGAAGCATTTTGCCCAAAATATAACTGGACAGATCCAACCGTTTGGATCAAAGGTTCTGGCGACAGTAGACAATACGAGACGTTTTGTCCAAGAACAAGGCAGTTTCAAGTCTACGTTATACGTAAAGATGTCTTGGACTGGTCTGTACTGAACGCCGAGAACAGCCATCATGGCGGGGTTGTCAACAATCTCAAACAAATGTGGATCCTGCTGATGATCCTCTGGCAAGCCTTCCAAAAGCGCTCGTGAGTTGGAAATCCATTTGCGCAACTCATAGCCAGCGGAGGCCAAAATACCTATCAATTCGTCCCGCAGGAGGATCGCCTCGTCCGCTGTGGAGGCGCCTGAACAAATATCATCCACGTAAATATCGTTTTTCAAGATGGCGGAGGCTCGTGGGAAACGTAAGCCTTCGCGGTCTGCGAGCTCCCAAAGAGAACGTATTGCCAAGTAGGGGCTTGACCTTAACCCGTACGTATTAGCATTAAGCTCGTAGACGACCATGGGATCGCGAGGAGTCTCTCTCCAAAGGATCAGCTGGAAGCGACGGTCATCAGGATGGATAATCGTCTGCCTAAACATCATTTTTAAATCGGCCACAAAGACAACCTGATGTCATCGGAAGCTGGTGATGACGTCACAAAGGTCCTTGACCAACTTGGGACCAGAATGCAAGCACTGGTTCAAGGATACGCCTGTTGAAGTCTGCGCAGAACCATCAAACACAGTGCGCAGCTTGCCAGTTGATGGCTTCAATACCGCATGATACGGGAGAAAGTACTGCTCCACCGAACGCCAATCCAAATTTGACACGGACATGTGTCCCAATTGTTCATATTCTCTCATGAACTCAATGTACTTCTGTCTGAGCTCCGGATCACGGCCCATGCGACGCTCCATAGCCAACAATCTCTTTTCGGCTAAGGGTCGTGACTCACCAAGCGGAGGCGGAACAGACAGAAAAGGTAGCTTCGTAATGATCCGACCAGAACGGAGTCGACCAGTGTTGTTCTGGAAGAACAGCTCGCACTCCTCATGTTCTGGATTCAAACGGGCAGCTTGAGGGGGCTCCTCTACCTCTCAAAACCTCTGAACCGCATCAGAGAGAGCGGAGCCTACAGCCAACAAATTATCAAGTTCGGGTGGAGGGGGTCCCATCAAAGCAAATCCAAATATGGTCGGGATGGCAGTCAAACCATTTGGCACCAAGACCCGTTTCCCACCAATCAAAACTCCACCGAGGACATCAGAGCCAATCAACAAGTCGATTTGTCCCGGTGTGTCAAATTTGGGGTCTGCCAGTTCCAATCCCGATGTCAAAATTCACCACAGCAGCGGGTGTTTCTGTGGATGCATACCCAGAATATTCTTCAGCACAATAGCCGAGGTTTTAATCCTCGGGTGTGAAGATTCAACAGGGCCAAACAAAACCTTAACTTGCCCTTCAACATTAGAGGCTACGTCACCTATTCCCCTTATACAATTCGGAAAAGAACCCATATTTAATTTAACCTGCCCTACCAAATAAGTGGAAACAATGGAACCCTGTGAACCTGTGTCTAATATAGCACGGACAACAATAGAGGCCCTAGTGAGTCCCCAGACCCTAACAGCAACCGTCGGTAGGATAACGGTCTCAATGGGGGTGGTTGGCGCTATAGGGCAGGAGTCAATGACCTATTGTTGCCTGGGCGGCGACCGTTGGCCAGGACCAGGCAAATCAAAATGAGGGTGCGGCTTGAAGTCCTCAAAAGCGCGATGACTCGATCCGCGCGCCATCTGGGGGGGGTCGTAATGACGCACCCGCCCATAACGAGGTGGGCGCGAGTAAAGGCGGGGACGCTCCGCCAAAGGAGGGGAATACTTGGGACAGCAGTCATGGTGCTGGTGACGTTGAGCAGTCGCACATTCTGGTGCGCGAGAGAGAGGAGGCGTGTGCACGCTACGGTTCTCCAAGCGGGGTGAGAGGCGATCAATTCGCCGTCCCCGGAGAATAAAATGATAATTGCCATTATCTTAGTTTTAGTGTTATGTCATTATTGGGATCTGTGAGTGCTAATACATTTGCAAATATTTTTTCCTAATTTTTATACAGTTATTTACGAAGTTACAAAATATTACAATAGTATTCACAGATTTAAAACAAGTTTTAAATTACGAGAATAAAGTGTTAATATAATATTATCAAAATGTATCCCCACTTGTTAGTATGACAAACGGTCATAGAATTATGTTCTCATGAAAAAAATATGCGACTAGATAATAATAAATGCAGTTATCATTTTATTCTCGTTCAAAACCATCCAGTCGCTCTTTATAAGACGTGTTAGTAATATGTCTGTTGCGACACTTGCTCCATAAAACCTTATACAATTATAATTTTATTCTATAAGGCTTATAGAATAAAATGATAAGTGAAGAGTACAATATTTGATTCTGGTCGGGCTGTACGGGGAATAAAATGATAATCGCCGTTATACAACTTAGATGATGGCTGATTTTGACTAACCTTTTATTTTTGAAATAATATCTCTATTATGACACTAAGGCGTATTTCACTAAAACATTTAGAACAAACAAAAAATAACCTTCTTTAAAAGCTTACTATCATCTGTCTACGTCCAGTATTTAAGGAGCAATCGACGAAAACATGTTTTTTATTTTTCCTGTAAAGTTGCACTTTTGTAGTTATCTTTTTATTCTCCGGGGACGGCGAATTAAGCGAGGCGACTCTCGGCTGCGCGCCGTTGAGCCTCGGCTGCCACCTTCAAAACACCGTCGTCGCCTGGTTGGACAAGCGGCCTACCTCTCTGGCATTCATGCAGAGAATGTCCAAATGCTGCCCTCCTCAGTGAGGACAGGGGCGAGAGTTTGGGCAGTCTCGCTGGTAGTGGGACGCCAAGCAAGAGAAGCAAAGGCGGCGGGCCTTCGCGATGCGGCTACGAGAGGCGACATGCAGGTCCAAGAATGCCCTACAACTGGCCGTTCTGTGCTCCGTGACCTTGCAGTAAGAGCACTCCGCTGGGCTCTGCGTGACTGCAAAGCGAGGAGGGCACCGGTCAACATTGGCTCGGGTGTGAACGCGAGCCTGCTCCTTGACCTTGGGCGGCTGCGACTTAGCCGGCGTGTCACCACCGGAGTTATCCAAGACCCGGCACTCATCCTCGAGAAACTTCTCCAGGTCTGCAAAAGGGGGCAGATGAGTCGCGCTATCCCCACCAAAGCGCTGTTCAAAACGCGACCTCAGGTCGGCAGGCAGCTTTTTGAGCACAATGTTCACCAATAGATAGGACCATTGGTCCATGGGCAAGTCCAAGCACTTAAGTGCGTTGATTGCCACCAAAAGCGGGTTCAAAAGTTGGGTGCGCAACCCAAAGACCCGTGAGCGTGGGCAAACCCAAAATCTGTTCAATATGCGTGTCGGCGAGGCCACGCTTGTTGTGGTACCTACGGGTAATTAAATCCCGAGCCGTCTGGTACGCCTCGTCAGACACGGGCAGATGCTGGATGAGGCCTTTGGCCTCCCCATCCAGAACCGACATCAAATAGGCCAATTTTTGTGCCGGCCGAAGGTCAGCCCTGTCATCGACCAGGCTGTCAAACAAATTAACGAAGCCCAGGTAGCTTCCTAGGCAGCCATCAAAACGCGGGAGGTCTAAAGTAGGAAGCCTACTCAGGAGTCCCGGTGCTGTCCTAGGAAGCTCCTGCTTCAAGCCGGGTTGTCCGTCCCTCTTGGCAATTAACTGTCTCGCACAGTTGGAGACAGCATCATACAGGTCTAAGCCCTGGGCATAATCCTCGCTGACTTTTCGCTGGTCGGTGAAGTCATTAACTGACACTTCGAGACAGCAAGCGCTGAAAGTGCGAAATTGCTGTTCCACACTTGCCAGGCGGCCTGCTGGCGATCAGGCCGGTTCACCAAGGCACTGGCTGAGGCAAACCAGCGCAAATCTGATGCAATAGCACCAGCAGCCGCACGCAAGTCCTTGATAGCTGACATAATTAAGTTTCAAAAGAGCTCGGACAAACGTTAAATAATGCTATCAATTAAAACTTAATATTTGTTAATTCTTTGAAATCAACAAAGTATTAGCCTGTTTACTGCTGGTACAAGCAAGTGACAGGTATTTACTGCCCAACAAAATTAATAACGCCTTTTACAGGAAAAAACCAAATATCGTATTTTACATTCTAAATACAAGAATCCGCTGGACAACATATCGTATAAGTTGCTTAAAGAAAGGGCTCATAAATTAACACAGTTTGCTTACAAAAAGTATATTTTAAATTCTATAGAATCGTCCATTACTTCTAATCCTAAATTGTTTTGGTAATTTTTAAAGCAAAAGAGAAATGGTAAAAGCACGTATCCGTCAACCATATACTATAACGATAAACAAGCTGATCGCGGTCCAGACATTTGTAACCTTTTTGCTTCATGTTTTTCTTCAGTCTTTGATTCTGGCCTAGGTAACACAACATCTCATACGTATAACACACCTATAAGAAATCAGAACACACATGCATTACATCAACCAAAATTCTCAAGGGAGTCTGTTGTCAGTGCTTTAAAAAGACTTGACCCTCGTAAAGGACCTGGCCCCGATGCTGCGATTGCTGTTAAATGTTGCGAGGTCTTGGGAGAGCCCCTCTCTATGATTTTTAATACATCCTTGCGTTCAG
Organism: Euclidia mi; assembly: GCA_944739405.2. Classification (NCBI taxonomy): domain Eukaryota; kingdom Metazoa; phylum Arthropoda; class Insecta; order Lepidoptera; family Erebidae; genus Euclidia; species Euclidia mi. Next base: position 515,727 of record OX123196.2, read on the forward strand.
GCTGCTTTCCCAAGGCATGGAAATAATCATTAGTCATACCAATATTTAAGTCTAGTGATAAGTCTCCGTGTGGTGACGAATTAAGAATACGGAATGTCACCACCCCATATCATCCCATGGCTGTCGTAAGAGCCGACAGAGGGAGCATATTATGCAGAGAACAGCATTGTAAAAGAAGTAAATCTTGATACAAACCCTATACCAACCCGTTTGGCCAGCGTGGTATAGTAGGCCAATTCCTCCTTTCAAAGGAGAGGCCTAGTCCAGCAGTGGACTGTTAAAGGCTGATGATGATGATGATGATAAGTCTGCTGCGAATAATTATAGACCCGTGTCTATATTGTCCGTGTTCAGCAAGGTTTTGGAGTCAATCATTTACCCTCTTATTTCAGAGCAACATGGTTTCATCAAAGCTCGATCCACAGGCACTAATCTTGCTTGTTTTGTATCGGATGTGGTGGACGCTGTAGACCGTGGAACACCTGTGGACGGCATTTATACGGATTTTAGCCGCGCATTTGACAGAGTGAATCACGCAATATTAATTAGCAAATTGTATAATTGTGGTATTGCAGGCAGTTTGTTGCAGTGGTGCTAGTCTTATCTTAATAATCGATTTTCACGGGTGGTAGTTAATGGTTTCACATCTAGCTCTTACGTTACCCCGTCAGGAGTTCCCCAGGGATCACATTTAGGGCCACTTTTCTTCAACATTTTTATCAATGACGTGGAGTCCTGCTTCATTCATTCTCACATCTATTTATATGCTGATGATCTTAAGATTATAAAACGCGTTGACAATGATTGTGATATACACAGATTGCAGGAGGACCTTGATCGCTTTACTCAGTGGTGTTCAGATAACAAGATGATGCTTAACGTTGACAAGTGTTATCACATTCATTTTTCGAAAAAGAAAGGCCCTTACTTTAGAAGCTACATAATTGACAACCATATAGTTGTGGAAAAGGAAGTCATCCAAGACCTCGGAATTCACATCGATAATAAGCTACGATTCCACAATCACATCGATAAGATAGTCTCCAAGGGATTCAAACTATTAGGATTTGTGATGCGTAACAGTAGGGAGTTCAAAAATGCCTCAAGCAAAATTTCGATTTTTAATTCTCTCGTGAGATCTGGTTTAGAATATTGTAGTACAATTTGGACTCCCTGCTACGATATACACAAACGTCGTTTAGAATCGGTACAAAAAAGATTCATGTGGCATTTGTCATATCAGTGTAACATGGCAAGGAAATTACCTTCCTATGACGTTCGATTAAAATATTTTAATCTTACAACTTTAGAAGATCGTAGATTGATCCTGGATCATCTCTTTCTATATAAGATTATTAATGGTCATATTGATTGTTCTAATTTGCTCAATAGAATAAATATTAATGTGCCTTACAAGTTGGCTCGGCCGTCGAGATATCAACCTTTTAGCGCTAAAACCTCTAAAACTAATTTAGGACATTTCTCAACCATTAACAGATTGCAAGTCCAGTATAGTCGCCTGTCGCGCTCACCAGGTGTTGACATTGATATGTCTTACAGCCTTTCAGATTCAAATCTATTTTGAACAAAAACATGCAGGTAAAGGTCTGCTGCGCTTCTAGTTAATAAATCTGTGACTTTATCATGCCTATTATGGGCAAGTTAATGTATTTGTGTTTTATATTTGTGTATTTGTGTTTTATCTTTCACTATTAGGTTTATCAATTTATTATATATAGTCTTTCTAGTCTTATATAAGTTATATATCTTGATTGATTTAGTTTCTAATTCATGTCGTGGCAGCCTATAATTAAAGCAGCACTATCTCATGTACCCGTTTGTTTGTGTCATTTATATGTTTGTGTGTATACTTTGTTGGCTGTTCTTAAATATAAAATATAAAATAAATATAAAATATAACAAGCTCAAATCTGCTTGTTTCAATATATTGATAAGTTGAATATTCAAATTAATTAACTAATTACTTGCAACAGACAGACTGGCTGTGTTATTTGAGATATACAATAAAAAAAACAATAAAGCATGCGGCGCATGTGTGCGTGACATACGTAGTATCCATATAGTCTGTGTGCGTGACCACTGGCCGCTTGTCGTGTACGCGGCGAGACGGGAAAAAGCCGGTTTACGTAGGCACAGGCAGTTGACAATCTCAGGATTATTACGACGCACGTTGTTTGTTTTGTACGTTGCAAGTTTTAATATTTTAATGTAAAAATGTGGTATTTTATTATTAATAATGGTTGTTTATTGTACTGTGTGTATAAAAAATACTAGATGAAATAATTCAGTCATAAGGTATAAGGATTTTAAAGATGGTAACGTACAATTGGGTTTTTTAATTATACCTCCTGATAATTTTATCGCATTTGTTGAATTGCTCGAGCAAAAGTTTCGCGAATATTTCGATCTTGAAATAAATATTGTCAATGTTGGCAACGAAATACTTAATATGTTTGCATGTTGTCCACCAGGATCTTCTAGCCCGATCCCCCAGGGGATCCTCATAAACTCATTAGTTGTGAAATTGTGTAAAAGCAATTAACGTTTACAAAATCAATGACTATCAAGAAGTGATCAACCATCGATAGGGCTTACAAAAAACAGGTGCATGCGATTTTCGACCTTATTGACGTAATTCAGAATTTATAATTGCGTATCAATGTCAGAAAGCAAGAAAATACCAAAGAAAAAGTCTGTCATGAATTGTCAAAAAGGACGAAAATCGCATGCACCTGTTTTTGTAAGCCGTATCGATGGTTGATCACTTTATAATTATTTGTTTTGTAGACGTTCATTTGTTTTCCACAATTTATTTTTAAACTTATTTTAGGTACCTATCCCCGTGGTAAAACTAGTGGCACATAATAGCTAAAAGAGATTCCTATGTTTATTAGCAAAATAGAACATATTACCAGAAAAATATTCAACACTATTAGTGGTATCGTTTGGAATGTCAAATAAATCACGTCGTCACGTCGGGTCGTTGGTAACAAATGTATATTTTTATTACGTGCTTTTAAAAGTTTCAGGTGCATGCCTTTTTTGGTTTCACTCGCTATTTTATTTACAACTGTAAGTACTTCTGCCGTACAGCGAATCCGTCGAGTCCAAGAATCTGCCCAATCCACGAATCTGTCGAGTTGGGAATCTGCCGAATCACGAATCTGTCCAATCCAGAATCTGTCGTATACCGAACAAGCGATTTGTCTTAACCTATTGTGACAACCCTACCAAAATAGGTAACAAATTTACAAGCTCTTTAAGAAGCTGTCTCTCTGTTCGGTTTATTTACTCATGTGGTATTAGTACCACATACTATTCAAACAACGTACTAGTACACTTTAGTAGTACAGAGTACTATTAGTACCTAGGTACAGTTTTTGTAAAATATAGCAACATGAACAGTACGTGCAAACTTAAGCGTCGGCCTTTATAAGTTATATTATAAGCATGCTATTTGATTTTTAGTAGTACTATCAGTACTATTAGTACATTTGTTTTAGAATGAATGAATGAAAAGTTATTTTATTGTTAGCAAAAAAGATACATGCACAAGTTATAAACATGATAATATTATAAATAAGTAGGTATACAGTGCTCCTCAAAAAAAGAAACAAAAAGCATAAGTAAGTACACGTTAAGCGCTTGAGAAATAAGCACCTAAGTACATTATATTATAATATTTATAATAATTACACACAAAAAATAAAGAAATACAAAAATAAGATTACAGAAATTTCGCTAACAACGGGTCGTTTTATTCAGCTTTTTGCTGCAATATACCTACGTATAAGTAGGTATACTACAGCGCTGGTTTTCAATAAAACGCCCTCTATCTAACGTTACAACATCAAGTCAGTGCACTTTATATAAGGTAAATAACAGATTAATACAACGCACATCACAATATCATCTAAAACCAAGATCACAACAATAGGAAGATGCCTATACATAGTAAGTGGGCATTTTCACAAAAATGTGCAATGGCGTGTTTAAGCCTGTCCCTCTAGAACATTATCTTTTTTAAACAACTAATTATATTCGAAGCTAGAACAGAATTTTACATTGGGTTTTTCATACATTTAACTAATATTCTATAATATTATGTAGGCCAAGCATAGTAAAACTTTTTAACAAAAAAATAATAAAGCTGTAGATTGCTATCATTTTACCGTGTCCCTTTGAAGTCAGACGATAATTTCAAAATTGATTTTGAAATGCTATCAATGCACTATTTTATTTTTCTAGTGATAGTGTAGGGTCATTTTATTAAAAATATGTAGTAGCAAAGGTCAAAATAAAGAAATTATGTGAATTTGATAACCGTAGTGCAGTTTTAAAAACCCTGACACGTCAGTTTTGTAACCGCATTTTTTTTTAAAAGTACTACTCTTTTTGTAGATTTTTTATGTAATAATAACTCTAACAGTCTTTTACTCGGCAGCCATCTTGCAAACAGCGTTAGTTTCTTCCAAAATTTTATGTGAGGTGCACGTGATTCATAGTGCTTCGCTCGGGCGTACATTTTTTGTCAAGGTAAGTTACCAATATTTCTTTATACATTAATTAGTAAACATATTGTTGTGGTTATTTTCAAAATATTTATCATCCAATACAACTTTTAAAACTGTTGATGAGTAGCCACCACAATCGTATGTTTTTAAAATAATTTATAATCTCGCAAGGGTGAGGTAACGTTACGTCAGTTTTGTATGGTAACATATAGTATGACGTAAATAGTAATAAAACTGACTATAAGGGAGACTGTTCATTACACTTTTTACCAACTTACTAAAAAGAGGTTTGCTTACCATTTTGTTTTATTATCAAGATATTAAAAACGAAATAAAAACATAATTCATTCTACTATACAGGGTTATTTGTAAAACATCAGTAACCTCTAAGGGGGTGGTTATATTCATCATTATGAACAACTTTTGTTTTGGAACTTTTGCGAAATCGCGAAAATATATCAGCTGTTCCATTTATTTTCGGGGTCAAAGTTCAACTTTGTATGAAACAGTTGATAGTTTTTTTCGCGATTTTGCTAAAGTTCGCAAGAGGCTTACGGTGTTTTACAAATAACCCTGTATAATTAAGCTCATTTTTGTATGGAAATTATTTTAGATTAACATATGTGATGCTTGTTTCGATGAAGGTACAGTATTTTTATGCCTAATTATCACAGTTACTAACGTACGTGGGTAAATAACAGTAAAGCAAAATAAATTCAAATTGTATTCACTGTCAATCTCATGTGTACATGTCTTTTGATTTCAGATTAGTACGGCGTTAGCGCGATTTCGACCAAATCAGCGGCCAACTTACATAATAAAAATACAACATGGGAATCGAAGTTGATATAGACAAGTTCCTGTCTATAGAAGATCTCAAGTATATTTACGATAATAGACTTCAGTGGCCGTGGAAATACACCAATTTTATTTTGTCTAAATATTGTTTTGGGTGCAAAAAGACGGTCCTGGTTTCAGAATCAAGATTAGTACACTTCTTTCTGCCAATGAGTCGACAAAATATCAAATTCTTAATAAAGTCACCTTATTTTTGGTGTACTTAGGGCCTGTTCACGAGATCGGTCTAAGCGGCGAGCGGCGCGGCAGTGGCGATGTGCATGGCGCGTTTATTCTCGCGGCGCGCGGCCGCAATGGAGTAACGCGCGCTATGTACATCGAAAACGCTCGCCGCTGCCGCCCGCTGCTGTAGGTCGTGACAGGGCCGTTATTGTGATTTCAGCGTCTATGATCATTATCCGGCTGACGAATGCCAGCATTGTTTGATATTTTAAATTTATATATCTTTTGGTTTTAATAATGAAGAGCAATAGATACTCTTGTGTTAGTGAGTTTATTAGCTTAATTGAAAAAGACTGAACATAATTTTGTGGTTCCTATTTTAATGTACAAGTCAAAAAAGCCAAAAAGTAGCTGTTAACTTAGTTTACTACGTGTATTGCCTTTAATTACAATAATATTTCATGAAAAATAATGTAAATTTGCTTAAAAAAGTATTCATATTATAAGATTGTTTTAACTAAACGATTTGCATAACATTCTGTTACAACTTACGTTAGTAAATTTAATAGAATCTAGGTAATTACATTTCTCACTTTGCAAATTTCATAATCTTTTTATAACAATACACACAAAATACTTACTTTTTTTTAAAGTCAACTTGTAGAAAGGAGGGTTGTATCCATGTACGAATAGCTTCTTAATAACTAGCTGTGCCTGTGGTTTTACCCGCATTTATAGTTACTCTGCCTTCCTCGATAAATAAGCTATCCAACACTAAAATCATTTTTCAATTCGAACCAGTAGTGCCGGAGATAAGCGCGTTCAACCAAACAAACAAACAAACTCCTCAGCTTTATAATATTAGTATCTAAAGGATGTTATTCAAAATATTTGATATCGTTTATATTTATTGTTAATTGTCTAGTTGATTTTGTTGATTATATCAAAGTAATTATTTAGTTTTTAAAGTTTGTTTATTTCTTATCGGATTGTGATGGACGATGATTGTGTAAATGTAAATGGTTCTTTACAATTTTGTTACCATCAGTTTTGTTACTGTCCCCCAAATTTTTGAATTTCAGTACTGTATATTTTTTATATTTCAGGCATTAATACCGTAATTTAACTAAAATTAAGTTAAGAAATATGATAACTTTTTAATTAATATAATAATATTGAAAGTAATTTAACCACAACATTAAAAACTAAAAATAAAGTATTTCATCTGTTACCACCGGTAACAAAATTGTGGAACTATGAATCATATTTTTAGTAATATTTTGAGTTTGTTCGACGAAGCGATATAATTAGGTAGTTCAAACAATGTCCTTGTTGTTTTTTTTAAAAAAAAAGAGATTGCATTTATTGTTTCATTATTATTCACGTTTTATAAAAGTAACAAACCTGACATCTTTTTTCCGACTAACCTTACGTTTCTTGCTTATTTTTATTAAATTATGCAATTAATTCATGTCGAAAATTGAAATTCGATAAATATATAAATTAGACCATTGCTTACAAATATAATATCACATTTAAATCAAAGTTCAAAATATAACGTATTTTTTTTGGCACCTCCCTATTTTTTTGAAAATGCCCAAGTACTGAAATAAGTCTTTGCATGATTGAGCAGCAACAATACAAATATATAATAAAAAGTGTTTAGTGACACTATACCACAGTTTGCGGTGTTGTATGCATGTGTCCATTGTTCCCACTCGCCTCGCGTAGCGGCTTAGAGCGGGATGCAACGGAATGAGTCTATGTGTTTCGAGTTGTGTAGGTACGGCGTATAAAATTCACACAATGACACAAACTATCAATATTATTATGCGATCGTTCGAACGAAACTAGCTTCGCGCAGTCTGCGAGTGCGCACGCGAACGGGGCTCAGACCAGTCGCGTGATGATAACATTGACAACAGCACGTAATAATTTGTAGTCAGGTACGCATAACAACAATAAGTGTAAACAACGCTAGCAGGTTTGACTATTGCAGGCGTACTACATGCTCATAGTAGATATTCCCAGATAATGATATACGGCAGCGCTAATATCTAGCAATTATCCACTCGGACGATAAAATTATTACCCGAGGAACCCGAAAAAGTTGGTTTGTTTACATACGCTGCGCTGCGGCCGACGCCGCCATTATGGACTCATCTTAAAACTGGACAAAAATATCCAACACAGGCACCGAATATAAAGGTAAGATGATTATTTTTTTATGGATAGGATAATATTATTGTTATATAATGTAGTTCAGTTTATTGATGCCTATAGTTGGTGCCACGAGAAGATAGACTTTTTGTAAACAAACATTCAGAGCTTCACAACCTTTTTTCAAACAGTTGTGTTTTAGATTGTATACTTTTTGAACAGTATTTTTTTCAATGCCTAATTATAGCTCAAAGTACCTATCCCTAATGCCTACCTTTCCCAAAATATTAAATTATTGACCAACAATGAATAATATTACAGATAGGTAACTGTCGTAAGAGCCGACAGAGGGACACTACCTACTATGCAGAGAACAGCACTATAAGAGAAGGAAAACTTGAAAAAACCCTATACCAACCCTTTTGGCCAGCGTGGTATAGTAGGCCAATTCCTCCTTTCAAAGGAGAGGACTAGTCCAGCATGATGATGATGATGAACTAGCTAGTACATTGCATAAAATTTTCTAGACATGGAGATTTTACGTTGTCTGTGAATGAAAGAAGGAACTTAAACAAAATCCATTAAAAGTTACGGTAGTCTGAAAACGCAATAAATAATTTTCTGCGCTACTAATAGTTTGCCATCTGCTATTCTGCACCCGCTTTTTCGAGATGCCGGCAGCGGAAAGAGCGTTGCGATCCTATTAACTTGTATTTAACTTTACATTTACCCCTTCTTGACAACTAAAAAAATTATTTTGTCCTCTGATAAATGCATGTTAAGCACAATTATGTAACATTTCAATGATCTAAAACCAAATGTTGACATTCTAGGCGTCAGTACCTCAAAACATTAAAAGGTCCCGTTGACAGCGCATAATATCGATAAAAACCCGATCCATTGACATATTAGTTTCCAATGACACGTATTTATGTATCGTTGCGCTCATTGGATTTGACATTATTTGTTTTGACAGAACTATCGCTAAGTCCCTTAGTAGAAATTCTTTGTTTACAAAAAGTCTATGTTCTCGTGGCCCGGACTATAAGCGGGTTTGTTGATAAACATAGTTTAGACCAGTGTGATATTTTAGTTTACTCACCTCCTGTGACAACTGTCAAACATCTAAATCAATATGCACATAGCTTCGAAAAGTCAGTGGTGCGCGCCGTGGATTAGAACTCGAGACCCTCTGCGTGGCAGTCTGCCGGTTTCTGCACTAGGCTATCGCTGCCTCTAGCCGGAGTGATAACATAACGTATCTATGTAAAGAAGTCATCACTTTAGAATATAGTAACATGAACAGTACCTACGTGAAAACGACGACGGACTTTAAAACTTTTGAGCGTACTATTTGATTTTCCTTCATACTTTAACAGGCTTAGGACTGGCATTCTAGATTTGGAAATACGTTTTTATATTAATATTTGTTAAATGCACGATAATATAATATGAGTTAATCACTAGAATTTTAAATAATAAAAAATTTAAATTCCGTATATATAATCGTTATTGCAAATGCAAAGAATTCAAATCTAAACCGAACAAACATCATGTATCGCTGTCCCTTTTACTCTCAAACGATTTACCAATACTTCGCGCTCACTCAGTTTTCGTTCCGTAGCGGAAGGGCTTGAAGTTAGACACAGTGTACTCATGGTGCGAAATGTCCGAATAAACGCCCATCCACACGGCACAATTTTACCACTGATCAAATTTTCAATCGATTTGGCTTTTGCCCGTCTGCACGACACAATCAAATCACTGAATTTCATTCCGTCCACCCGATCGGTTTAAATCTCGTGGTACCGACCACCCGATGAACTTGAATTGGACGACTGGCGTCTACACGTCACGATTTCATCAAGTGATTTAGTCAAGTTGGACGTAAAATCGTACCGTGTGGATAGGCCTTAACAGCTGCCATAACGAAACGTTACTTTTAGTACAGTACGCTGTGCTAGTACCTATTAGTACATCGTACGCGTACTACCCAAGACTAGTACCTAGTTCGGCTTGATTACTGTTGCTCGTGCCATGTTTTAGGTGCTGTGTTATAATTTAAGATAACAAGCTTGAAAGTAACTTGATGTACTTAGTTGTGCTATAATACTGATGTGTAAGTATCAATTTTATTCAGAATAATTTATTATAAACTTTCTTTGACCATAAATAATTAATATCTACTTAAACCTAATTTGTTTTACCAAGAGACAAAACTATTCGTCAGGTATAATGACTCGTAGCTATGCATCAGTATAGTATATAATTATGTTTATTACAATATCATAACGCTCAAGAGTGTTTGTTTGGTTGAATGCGCTAATCTCAGGAACTTTATTAATTCCTCAGTTGTAATGAATAGTATCATTATAGTATTTAATCTATAAAATGAAATGTAGGCAAGCTATATAACATAACGCTATGAGCCACGAGCGCGGAGCAGAAGCCTTAATATATAATTACATCGCAGGGGGATATAACCGCGGACTCAGCCAGTGCAAAAATTAAATGTCTACGCTTTGAAATACTTACGTTGGTAGTTATTAAACTACCTACATTATAGTAATTTATTTATAACAGAAGGATAGATCCACAGACATAGTGTAGATCTATATCTGTGGATAGATCGAAAATAATGCACTAGTGATGCCTCATAGTAGGTTTTTGATCAATTAATGTTAGCTCTATGCCGTTGCGAACTATGTATTGTAATTTTATTGAATATTGGCTGTTTTTTCGTGTTTTCACACGCGTTATTTTCAGTATCTCTACTACAGCCGGTCGAATGATAGCCTATAAGTAGCGTATCTATCTTACGGTGAAAGTTGCATTAAAATCTGTTCAGCTATTCCAGAGATTACCCCGGTCAAAGAGAAAGACATGTTACTGTGTAACTCACTATAAGTAGGTACCTACATTAAGGTTGCCTGTAAGAAATCGCATTTTGCGATAAGGCCGCCCTTGTGCATTTACTATTTTTTTGTAAATTTAAGATATCTACAAATCATTTGTAACAATTGTATTTGCGCAATAAAGATGGTATATATCTATCTATCTATCTATCTATGAATTGCTCCTCGCCCTCGCACGTTTGCGCCGAGTAACGTGCTTATAGGTAGGTAACTATTCGAAGCATACGCAAGACAATACATTAATGTGTGATGTGATGTGATATTATACAAAACCCTCTAGGCTGGGGGGCCGTTGCTAAAGCGCCTCTGCCGATCACCTATGACCGTTACTAAACGCTAGGGGTTAAAAAGGACAAATTTTATTTAAATTATACAAAGGTGGATTCTAGTAAACAGATACCTATTTAATATGCTAGATATTTAAAATTCATTTAATTACTTACTGACGTGTGTTGTATTTTGGTGTCGCCGCGCCGCGCGCCGTGCCATTTAAAGGCCTTGCCACACGGCACAATTTTACCACGGATCAAATTTTCAATCGAATTGGCTTTGCCCGTCTACACGACACGATCAAATCACTGATTTTTATTCCGTCCACCCGATTGGTTAAAATCTGGTGGTACCGCCCACCCGATGAACTTGAGTTGGGCGACTGTCGTCTACACGTCACGATTTCATCAAGTGATTCAAGTTGGACGTAAAATTGTGCCGTGTGGCAAGGCCTTTAAATATGGAGGACGGATAGCGGCCAACGCCCGAGAAAATTGCATCACAAAAGTTACTACCACTTTTTTAGTAAATGTTTTTATTTCTATACACATATCCATGTTATCTACAAAGTCATTATCCAGTATTTATCAAAATGGTGTAGCTAGGACATACTGCCCTTTAGTCTCTACAATCTACATAATAAAAGCTAATCGAAGGCTAGGCTACCGTATACGAGGTAATGCGCTTGCCAAACGCTGTCTCGTAATTGTTTTATAATTAGGTAACTATAGTCTGTTCAAGATACGAAAAAATAAAAGGTAAACAAAGAAACCAATGATTTTCAAACTTATAAGTTAGCACGATAACCGATCGGGATCATCATCATCATCATATCAGCCAAACGACGTCCACTGCTGGACATAGGCCTCCCCCAAGGTTCTCCACACATACCGCTCTTGAGCCGCCCGCATCCAACCGCCTCCCGCGATCTTGACGAGATCGTCGGTCCACCTTGCGGAGGGCCTACCTCTGCTGCGTCGTCCGGTACGTGGCCGCCACTCCAGAACCTTTCTGCCCCAACGGCCATCGGTTCTTCGAGCTATGTGCCCTGCCCACTGCCACTTCAGCTTGGCTATCCGGAGAGCTATGTCGGCGACTTTGGTTCTACTGCGGATCCCCTCATTTCTGATTCGATCTCGCAGGGAAACTCCAAGCATAGCTCTCTCCATCGCCCTCTGAGTCACCTTGAGCCTTCTGATAAGGCCCATAGTGAGCGACCACGTCTCTGATCCGTAAGTCATCACTGGCAACACACACTGGTCAAAGACATTCGTCTTGAGACATTGCGGGATATCGGACGAGAAGATATGTCGTAGCTTGTCGTCCAGGTAGATATACTTGTCGACAACTTCGAGCGTAGAGTTCCCAACCTGAATAGGAGCAGGTACAACATGGACGTTCGACATGATTTTCGTCTTGTCCATGTTCATCTTAAGACCTACTTGTTGGGAGACTCTACAGAGGCCATCGAGCATTGTGCCTAGGTCTTCCATGGTCTCAGCCATGACTACGATATCGTCTGCGAATCGAAGGTGAGTGATGTACTCGCCGTTGATGTTGATGCCGAGTCCATTCCAGTCCAGAAGCTTGAAAACATCCTCCAGCGCAGTGGTAAACAGTTTCGGGGATATGACATCCCCCTGTCTCACTCCTCGCTGGAGTTGAATAGGTTTCGAACTCTGGTCCTGGAGGCGGACTGACATGGTGGCGTTTTCATACAAATACTTCAGCACTTCGACATATCGGTAGTCAATCCGGCACCGTTGGAGAGACTGTAGCACCGCCCAGGTTTCGATCGAATCGAAGGCTTTCTCATAGTCCACAAACGCCAAGCATAGGGGCTGGTTATGGGTCATTCTTCGCGCAAGATTCTTCGCATCAAATTCGTGGCATTTTTTTTATTTCATATTTTTACAATATTGGCTTCTGTTTATCAAACTTCAAAACAATACAAACCAAATGGTGTAATTACACTAAAATCGATCGACAAATAAAGAAAATATTCACTTTTAAAAATGTTGGTGCCACGAATCTGACGTAGCAAACCACGAATCTGACATGATAAAATTTGATGTTAAAATCAACAGCTTAAGCTCGTTTAACAGACTCATAAGCTGTAAGATCAAGCAAGCATCTAAGTTTAGATTTTTAGTATGTGATATGCCTATGAAATACACACTTTAGAATAGTTTACACGTTACTGCTTCCATAGCTATTGGTCTAATCGTATCTAAGCGAACATAAAGGATGAAGGTCTATATTATAGTCATCATCCAATGAGATATTAATGTTTTCAGATTTGCAATGTCAATAGGCACACTGATATAACATTTAAGATAGTAAGGTTGTTTGAACATTAATGAAATATCTCAAATACAATCAAAAAGTAATAATTAACATGACTTCACTTTAATTCAATAACTAACACAAATATACTGTTCAATAATTACAATCATACTGACTTATGATGTTACTTTATAATTGTCTGATAAAAGTAACTAGCTATTTTATAAATCAGTCTTTATGATTATCGTAACATTAAAAGTAAAAGTCTTATTAATTACAATCACACTGGCATAAAGAAGGAATGAAAAAAAAATTACAACAAGAATATAACGTTGACTCTTCTTTTGATTCATATCTAGCACAGCTTACTAAATCACAGTATTTTTTGCAATTCACTAACAGAAACATTTTATTAAGTCTTTGATTAATGATTATTTAAACATTAATCAAAGATCATATCATCCAATAATTATTTAAATATAATTAGATTAAGTCTTAAAATAATTAAAAAGAACTAATTAATATATAGTTACAAGTGAAAAATCAAAAAATTAAAAATTAAAATTTAGAAGGCGTCATTAAACTCATCGCATTCAATTGGAAGCCTGCCCAGAAGACTGGCAGCATTGCCTCGTTGTATGGCTATACTTATTTTTTGAGCCAAATACGTGCCAGCCCTCTGGTCACGCGAGGCGTCTATGAGTCTCTTTGCGAGATCTCTAAAAAGTGATCGCGCACTTGGACACCATGGCCCCAATGTTTCGACCCCAAACGGCTCAAATACATAATCTCCTATTAGATTTACATATTTGCGCCGTTTGAGGGTCGCGGAGCAACGCCCGGATAACCTGCTGTGCTGGGAAGATGAGATGGCGCAAGGGTATCGATACATGTTTCGTCCCATACCAAAGGCCTAACCAGCTTCCACGTCATCACGACATCCCGTCTAGGTATTTTGCCATCGTCGCGTGCCAAGCCTTGAGGTTCAAGTTGGGCTGGAACGCCAGCTGTGGCAAGAGCACGGCGCAGTATGTCATTGAGGTTGGAGTGTCGTGAAATACGACCCGCGCTCCTGCTGCATGACAGGCCATGGTGACCAAGGCTATCGACAGCCTCTCCACAGTGACAACGATGAGAGACGGAGAGACACATGACGCACCTAAACGGAGGCAAGTAGCGAAGCGGAAGGTCGTATCGTCTAACACGTTACCTATATTGGAGGTACCTACAGTGCCTGGAGCCAGCGGCCCGATTCTCATTCTCCCACAGCCAGCAGGCGAGCACGCTCTGCAGTTTTGGACGATGTATTGAGAAGGTTTTCTCGTACCATGCTGCAAAGCGGCCCATCCCATTGCCTCTGGGAGGATAAGTTTCGGGGTAACTCAGTTCCTGGACAAGCATTTCTCCAAGCGTTCAAGGCATCGGTCTTAAACTGCACCTCAGAATCAATCAGTGTGGGAGCTTAAAATTTTCCTAGTCAATTCTGCAGTGCTGTGGACCGATGACAAGAACGCTGGCAGGCTTACGTCGGTAATTTTGCGAACGCCGAGGCCGCCCAAGCGCACAGGTAAGGACGCCTGTAGCCACACCGGGTCGTTCCGGGTCACATTCAAAATTTTACTCAGGGTTTTCTGTATAATTTTGTCAATTTGAATGAGTGGAGTTGGATTTTTCCAAAAAGGTGAACACCGTAATGCGTGCGTAAATTTACGGATAAAAAGACAATATCGAATAATAGTGAAAGCCGAATGAAGGTATCTTAATTTTGAGTAGCCTGTCAGAAATTTCACTAACATTTTGAATTTTTTGCTATATAAAGGAATCAAAACCGTCGTCTAAAATTGGGGACCCCAGGAGGCGAAGAGGACTTTTTTCAACTTGAGTGATATTGGGAGCCAAATATTGAAATTTTGAAAGAATAGAGGATTTATCTAAATTGTCATTAATAAAAATTTCGCATTTGTTTGTATTCAGTTCTAAGCCTATGGATAAAAAAATTGATTTCAGAAGGGCTAGATCTTGGTACACAGACTCTACGTCAGGTCTACGTCCGCCTAGGGTTTCATCATCTAGGTACCAGATGTTTAATTTTGAATTTAGTTGGATTATAACTGGATGGATGGCCAAAGAAAGATCTAGTTTCTCCTCTTGGCTACGTCGCGGTATGTTTGACTAGATGTCGATTGATCTGTAATAAAGATAGTTTTATTGATAAGTATAATACATGTTACACAATGCATAATGAGTTATAGATATAAAAACAGCCTGCGTCGTCTATATGTTCCATCTAAACAAAGTATTAACTAAAAGGTCACCAAGACAACAAGAAATCAAATAATACAATCCACCTCCTCCAATATCGTTTTCATTTACGGCGGTAAGTTAAAAAAAAAAATATCGCGAAAATGCTTATTAAATGGCTTTAAGTAGTTTTAAACCGTAATATAACGTTTAAAATGAAATTACACGGTATTAAAAAGCTGCTTATCAGATTCGTGGTTCAACCGAACACGAATCTGATGCCACAAATCTGATGAAATTTTTGTAATTCCTAAATAACTATTTACAGTAAAACATTATCGTAATTCAAGAACTCTTATGGCAATCTTACCTATTCAGACTATTATTACAATAAATAAGAACTGTTGAGAATCCTATGAATCATTAAAACTTAGTAGCCACGAATCTTACCTACGTAGGTAAAAAAAATATTGACGAAATAATTACGTACCCCTGCTGTCTCGTATGTGCCATCGAGAATCATGTGTGGTTCCCTCGGCCGTCGCTTGCTGACTGGTGATGCGCGTGAATACAAAATAAATAAGATGCCGAAAGTCATTCAATAGTCGAATTATTGAGGGTTGAATCACGCGTTCACACGAGTGCCAAAATCGTGTGACCGACACATTTTATATGAAATTTCTTAAATATTATAACATTTATATAAGTCCATATTTATTTCGAAAACTACTACCCGGGACAAATATTTTAAGGTATAATACATAGCAATTCGTAAAGGGAATATAAAATTATACACGATTGTTTGAATTACACAATGAGTGTGACATGCGGAGAACAGCAATATTGTCCCCGTTTTCAGTCTTTGGATTTAGATATCGGCTACCTATTTATTGTTGGTCGATATCAGTAAAACTGTTTTTTTGGTTGCCGTATTACATAAAGAAACATATAAAAAATAGTTTAAAGCCATAACTTCAATAACTATTGACATACTGCCGTGTGACCACCAAAATCGAGGCCTTGAAGAATGACCCTTATACTCCTCGGACTTCTGTATAACCTGCCGCAGCGTATGTATGTGGTCTATGGTACTATAGCCTTTACGGAAACCGGCTTGTTCGGGAGGCTGGAAGTCGTCTAGCTTGCTCTCGAGACGATTCGTTATGACCCTCGAAATCAGCTTGTAGACGTGGCTCAGAATTGTGATGGGGATAACCCGACCTAATTAAAAATGGCCCCCTGTCATGCGAAATGGTTACTTTGGGTGTAATGCATAAGTTGTCAGGATAACAAATACATTGACATTTTAGAATCATTGGCTTTTTAGGTTTTTTATCATGTAAAATAGTTTATTAGCATAACTAATACATTTAAAAAAATATTCGTTATAATAATTATGCACAATACAGGACAAATAATAAATATGCTGTACCATTTATGAATTGAAGGGACAGGCGTATTTTTTAAAAACTAACTGAATCTTTCGCTTGGAGTATTTAACTTAAATCTACTTTTTTTGCGAAGGCGACATTAAAAGAACCATTTTATGGTTTGTTTACATTTTAATTTTTCGTATCTTGAACAGACTATAGAGGATGCCACAGTAGGCAGCGATAACCTAGTGAATATACCAACCTTAGAGTATACATTATAATGTATACTCTAAGATACCAACAGACTGTCATGATGCAGTGCAGAGGGTATCGGTTTCGAATCCATGGCGCGCACCACTGACTTTTCTGAGTTACTTTATATGCGTATTGAATTGTAAATTATCGCTTGCCCCGTGCCTCGAATGGCACGTTAAGCCTTTCGATCCCGGCTGACATAAATTTCTTTGCCAGTCGTTATAGAGCGTCAGTTCAACTGACGCTCTATAAAGTGTCAGTTGGTATGTCATAAATGGGCACTAGCCTAAACCATGGCATATCGCTATCCCTTCGGGTTGCGGAGGTCAGACAGGCAGTCGCTCTGTGGAAACGCTAATATTCAGCCAAATCCGGTTAGACTAGTAAGCGGACCCCAGGTTGAAACTGGGATAACGCTATGAGGATGATGAGAGGTTGCTTTTTTTACTAAAAGGTAACTGTAGTCAAGGGTTGAAGTAGGCTCCAATAAAAGTCATACACGGACGCTCAACGTTTATTGTACCACGATCAGAGACGAATGCAATTGAAGATACCTAATGTCACAACGGTTTAAATAACGCTCCTATTCAAACTGCCTTGTACAAAGTATGTACACTCAATGTTGGATTATATTTTATAACATAACATAACTTCACGCCTTTATCCCCCCAGGGGTAGGTACAGGTATTACACACCTACACTTCGCTAGTTATGTTTCGGTCCCAAGTTAATAGGGGGCAAGCCTATTGCCATCTACCGGGCACATTATTAAGCGAGCGATAATTAACATTTTTAATTAATGCACACATAACTTCGAATGTACATTTGTGATTTTTTTCACCTCTTCCAAATTAATAGTTTAGCCGGCAGAGGGGAGGGGGGGACACTTGAGCCTAACAATTTTTTTCACTTCAAAGCTTGATATTTGACAAACCAATCACTTGATCAAAAAATGATTTTAGCAAACTAATAATATTTTTTTAAAACCTATCCAATGACACCACACACAATGGGGTACTCAACCAAAAAAAAATTGAACCCAGTATATATGTAGGTAGGGGAGATACCCTTAAAAAAATATTTTCCTAAATTTTATTCTACAGTTTTGTTGCAATATCGTATGTCTATATTCATGTCAAATATCAGCTTTCTAGCACCAGGCGTCTTTGAGCTAGGCTGCGGACGGACAGACGGACGGACATGACGAAACTATAAGGGTTCCTTGTGGACTACGGAACCCTAAAAAATTTTAGTAAGTGCATAATATATCTGAGGTAGGTATATAACATAGATATATTAATTATAGTAGATATGCCCTCTAGACGAAAATGTATCGGAAACCTGTGTCGCCAGTTTGCCCCTACCACACGGCTACTACTACACATACACTTTAGTAAAATCAATAGAAACGCAGTCGCGCACACACTCGCCTTTTTTAAATCAGAACTGGTATATAAACTCAACTAGTATGGTTAGCAATATTGCAATAAAAAGTAGTAGATAGTAAATAGCATTAATAAACTAGTATGGTAATCAAAGGATATATATTTAGAATGACATTTATAAAAGTTTTCAAAGTCAAATAACTAGTTGTTCATTATAAATTTGTAATAATATGTATAAATGAGGATCTTGTAGCACAGTGCTCTATATCAAGTGGTAGGTATATGTATTGTTATATGTATATTGTGGGAATCCAGAATTTTCTGCATCTTTTGCCAAAGTAGTTAATAAAGGTAGGGACTACCGAATACCGTTTTATAATTCGATTCCTTTGAGGTCTAGTATGTAGGTACTAAGTTAATTTTAAATTCATTTTTACCAAATTGTTCTAGCGCTGTCAACAGCACCACTTTCTCATGAATAGGCAGCATTTTACATTCTAAAAAAAGTTCTTCATAATTATCTAAGTAGGTACTATTCTTACATCGATTTTTAGTCTTTTTGTCGACTAATAATTTCATGAATCTAATTTGTATAGCTTTTATTTTATCTAAATAGGTTTTAAACGTATTACCATAGCATCATCATCATCATCCTCTTAGCGTTATCCCAGTTTCAATCTAGGGTCCGCTTACTAGTCTAACCGAATTTGGTTGAATATTAGCTTTTCCACGGAGCGACTGCCTGTCTGCCCTCCGCAACCCGAAGGGATAGCGATATTCCATGGTTTAGACTAGTGTCAGTTTATTTAGAAGTAGAGGATTCGGTCCCGGGATCCCGAAGACCGGGATCCCGATCATATTTAAGTCCCGAAATTTTCGGGATTAAATTCAATGAATCCCGGGATTTTCGGGACTAATATATTTACCAACTTCCATCGAGCCTGAACTTGTTGCACAAATATGAACCGCTGCTTCATATTTGTGCAACAAATTAAAAAGTATGCTTTCGGATGAGACGTTGGATGCGTTGTTATTTCATCGATTTTATTTTCGTAGCTTAAATAAGTAAATTATAGGTTCTGGTCCATTTGATATAAAATATGAGTCCTATTAACATTGATCTCTTTTGACAAATTTTAAGAAGTTGATTTTTTAAGTTTATTGTAAAATAAAATAAACAAACTAAGCAATAATTTATTAAACTATTTTATGAGGTCCTAGTTTGTTAATTTTATTAGAAGAAATTATAATTTTGTTTTGTTTTTGAAGATTTAAGTAAAGATTTAAAATAAAAGGTTGACTTTGATATGTTTTACTTTCTTTTTGCTACCAATTTCTATTACCAATACAATCCCGGGACTATCCCGGGATCCCGGTATTAACTGTTGATAATCCCGAAATCCCGGGACTAGAAAAATCGACCGGGATCGAATCCTCTATTTAGAAGGTACTGACGCCCTATAACGACTGTCAAAGATCTTCATGACAACCGGGACCGACGGCTTAGCGTGCTCTCCGAGGCACGGAACAAGCGATAATTAACAATTCAATACGCACATAACTCCGAAAAGTCATTGGTGCACGCCGTGGATTCGAACCTGATACCCTCTGCATGGCAGTTTGTTGATATCTCCACTAGGCTATCGCTAACTTACGTATTACCATAGCATGCCAGCCCATAAGAATGCAGCGAGTCTGCTAGCGCATAGTACACGGAATACAAAGTGCTCCTGTCCACTATAAAACTAAGGTGGTGGAAGTTTACAAGGACCGCCCTCAGCTTGTCACACAAATATGCTATATGCCTTTTCCATGAGAAGTTATTATCAATTACGTGGCCTAGTACCTATATTCGTCCACCAGCTCAATACTTGCGCACGCACACGACGCCATGCTATCGCTGTGCAGACATTCGTATGTGTGTCCTACTATTCTCGGAGCTCTCGTAAAGTTTTTACAATATGGGGATCGTATATGCATACATTTCGTTTTATTTATATTAACAATAATCCCATTATCATGTGCCCACCTGATTATATTAGTAAAATCCTCTTGAATATGTGTTTCAATTATACTTAAGTCTTTATTTGCATATACCAAACATGTGTCATCAGCGTAGGTACATATATACGCTACAGTTGCGTACCACATTACGCATACTGTTTACGTGCATTATATACCCGACGGGACCGAACACGGAACCGGTCGGAACACCGCAAGTTACGAGTCGAGACTCACCGACCACGCCATCAATCGCCGTTCGTATTGTCCGATTCGTGAGGTAAGCACGAATCCACTGATTCAGTGGTTCGGCGATCCCACACTCCTCTATGGCCTGAAGCAGCTGGTGGTGTTCCAGAGTATCAAATGCTTTTTTAAAATCAATATAGACCACCACCACCTGCTTCTTTTGATCTAAACAGTTATTGACATGGTCACTAAGCTGCGCCAAGGCCGTTGCCGTGCTCCGGCCCCGTCGGAAACCATGTTGAGCACTTGATATAACATCATGTTTTCCCAAAAACACGTTCATTTGAGCAACAATATTTTTTTCTACAATTTTATTTATAACAGACAGTATGGCTATAGGTCTATAGTTAGAATAATCAGTGTGGGTACCTTTTTTAAAAATTGGTCTTATAATTGCAGCCTTCAATTTATCAGGATACACTCATTTTTTTTACACATAATTTAATAAACAGCAATAATGGGGCTCAATTGACATTTTAACAATTTAATCTCTTTAACCCTTATTTTATCTAACCCTTCCGATTTATTACAAGCTAAAATATTTATTATTTTCACAACATCTCCAGAAGAAACATTTTGAAACCTCATAGTTACCTTATTCTGATTTACATATCGTCGCTGCGCGTACGAAACCGCGTAAGAGCAGTTTGTAAATACCGCGTAACAGCAAAACGCGTAAAACTGAAATATCGTGCCAGCCGATTCTAAACACCTATTGGCGTATATTAGACCTCACCTGATTTGAATTATCCAATGAGAAACTTCAGTTTTGCTATCGAAACATTACCGCGGAACTGTAAGAGGCCTGAAGTTGGAAGCAAGTGCGCGTATTTACCACGATAGTGAGAAAAATGTAACGCGATTATACGTGTGCTCCCAAAAATAATTATTTTACTAGTCGACCAAGCCAACTAGACGAATGTCAACGTGACAAAATTCAACATAATTCAATAATTATAATCCAGAAATTCCTACTACCGATTGCAGGCGCATTGTACGTTCACACGCCGCGTTCGCACATTACGATAAATAATTTCTGGATTATAATTGTTGAATTATGTTGAATTTTGTCACGTTGACATTCGTCTAGTTGGCTTGGTCGACTAGTACCGTGATTAGCCACCATGTAAGTATGTTTTAATTGTTTATTATGTTTCGTTTGTAATGTGTTTATGCTAAAATATTTAAATAACATGTTATTCTGTTTTAATTTAAAGGTTCTGATTATATAGCCACTACCAAGTATTTACGCGGTCTTGGCATCGCTTGATTTATTTGTTTTATTCAGTTACGCGGTATTGCATTTTACTGAAACTAATAACTATTCATTTCTTATTTAAAGATAAATCCTTGCATTCTCAAGAAGTAGGTACTTGGAGAAAGGTCACACACAGATGGAAGTTGACTCTCGGTGATTAAGAGGAAGTTGAAAAATCGAGAAATATTCTTACCCTCACGATACGCCACAATAACAAAGGAGGCCAGAAAAGTACCAAGTCCTTATGAAGTTATTACACCTGATTATAGGTTTTTTAAAGACTTTGGTATTAGAGATTACCTGATTTATAAATCCATAAGACCTGGTCGAGGAGCGGATGATCATTGTGTTATTGATATAATGGCACTGAGATATATTCCAAATGGCACCATTGAATATAAACTCCACTTTTCAGATGATTTCGCCCCATTGTCCAGAAGACCAAATAAGATTACGTCTTTAATTAACAGTACGCCTTCGCTTTATGAATCCAGGCAACCAATTTCCTAGACAAAGTATAATCACCTACAGGAGCTAAAGAATGTCATAGCTAAAGACTGCCACACTTTTTATGATAATTTACCTTTCATACACATACATACATACATAGCCTCACGCCTGTTTCCCGGAGGGGTAGGCAGAGACTACGGAACGCCATTTGCAACGATCCTGACATATCTCTCTTGCTTCATTAAATCCCATCAAATAGCTCATGCATGCTTTTCGGTTAAGGGTACTTCTAACCTGTTCTATTTTAGGATGTCTCCAATCTGGTCAGAGAACGTCCGTCTAGGCCTTCCCCTTCCTCCTATCCCATTCACACTTGACTTATGTAACTTCATGGTCAGTCTTTCGTCATCCATCCTCTCCATGTGTCCAAACCATCTTAGTATACCTTTCTCAATGGTTGTCACTACATCTTCTTTTACCCCACAACACTCTCTTATCACACAATTCTTTACTCTGTCGTTAAAAGACACTCCAAACATACTTCTCAATGCTCTCATTTCTACAGCGTTTATTCGACTTTCATGTCTATTCTGCCATCCCCAACTTTCACTACCATACATAAGTGTTGGTAACTAACACCCCTCTATGCACAGCTAAACGTTCCTTTTTTGGACACGTTTTGACTGTTCATAAAGGCTTTCAAAGCTCCATTCACCCTATTACCTTCATTAACTCTTCTTTTAAACTCTTCTTCATTCTTACCATTACTTGTAAACAGCGTACCTAAACTCACTGGCTCCACTCGTTGTCCATCGATCATAATATTACAAGCCGTAACACATACATCTCCTTTTTAAAAACCATAACTTTCGACTCGCTCACATTCACTTTCATTCCTTTCCTCCCTAAAGCACCATGCATGATTGTACTATCTCCTGCAACTTCTCCGCTGAGGACGCAAGTATTGCCTGATCATCAGCATAATGGAGGCATTTGACAAGTAAGTCATTCATCCTTAATCCACAGTCTCTATTTTTCAAATCTTGCAAATAACTGTCCATGAAGAGGTTGAACAGCCACGGCGACGCTACACATCCCTGTCTAACACCTGTCTCGATGGTAAACCAATCCGTGTACGACCCATTTATCCTCAAACAAGCTCTAGAATCTTTACCTTTCTTTTTCTATTATTTTTTAGTTTCACATGATTATTTCGATCTCTTGCATAAGAAGTCTGAACTGTATACTGATTTCGATAATTAATACATAATATTTTTCATAGATTATATATTTTAGATTTGTTTTTCTAATAATAAATACAACCCTTTACTAAATTGTTTTATTTCAAAACCGCGGACTCCTAATAAAAGAATAGGTACTACTATTTTGTAATTAGTTAAAACAAAACCGCGTAAGTAACTTTACACAAAATCTAAGCCAACTAGGAGTAGGTACATTTACATTATTTACCAAAAAAGAAAGTTGTAAAGAGTTAGCTGTTAGGGCCGGAACATATATGACGGAAGATCCGTCGCGTTTTATCGGTCGCGTAACGCCAATACATACAAATGTATAGAAAAACGTTCAACCATTCACACCTGACCGATAATCCGTTAGTACGTCGAGCGTACTGACGGATTATCCGTCGACGTCGCGCGCACCACGCACCACGTGAATTTTGACCTTAGAGTAAGGAATATAAATGGAGAGGGCAAATAGTAAGTACATATAGAAAAATTACATTATTCACATATATTATTTTATTTTATATTTTTATAGACTCACGGCTGTATCCCCTTAGGGGTAGGCAGAGGTGTAATATTACACCCACATTTCGCCATGATTTTTTTTATACACATATATACGAAACCGACATAAAGCCACCAAACATAGTGTTGTCTCGTTTTGTCTTAGGGATATCTCTGAATATATAAAGAGATAGCCATAGTTTACTGAATAAATTAATCATGACGATATTTTATTAGAAATGTCATTCGTGCCACTATCGCTATATTTTTTGCCAAGGTTTGTGGTACATCTGCTGTGAAATCGTTGTCTATCGAACATAATAATTTTGTTTTTGTGCATAAATATGTCTAAAAATCCGATATTGGCTCTCAGAGAATATTTTGTTACATGTTTCATACAAGGGTCGTCTTTCGCTTTGCCATGTTTGCCCACATTTGCATTATGGAATAAACTAATCTGGCAAAAGATTTAAACTAACAAAGGTAACTTACTACAAAAATGTATTATTCTCCTCTAACCGGCTCCATATCGATATCGATTACATTCTGGAGAACAACCCAAATGGCAGCCATTTTATTTGCCCAACGTTTCGTAGGTGTGCACGCTAATTTCGTAGGTGTGCACGCTAAATTCGTAGGTATTGGACATACCATATCCATGTCATTCCCAGATCGGTGATTTTAAGATCGTAAGATTCCAGGGCCGTCAGACCTTACTTATTTTTTCAGAAACGAAATGTGTAGAATAATGTAGTATTAGTATGTGCTATGAGTGTACGCATATTTGCTAGCTTGGATCGAGGGCCAATTTTTGGGTATGAGGTGCTAAAGGTCCACGGGAACAATTTCCAAACATACCTATAGAGAAAACATTTTGTGTCTTACTCTGCAACTGTAGTCTGAAACCCCTTCTATATCATTTGTATAAGTTTTGTGAAAAACCGTAACCAAATCGTATTATCGTCTTTTATTTTTGAATCTCCATACCTAAATAGGATATATATTCAAATAACGCTTGTTGGCTACTATAAAAAATCTTCGAAGTCCGACATATTTTTAATAGTCAAACTCGAATTACAATATAAATAACTACCGGACTTCAGTGACTACATAACATCAGGGAACACGAAAAATGATTAGGTAAAAGAATATGACAGTAAAATATTGAGCTGCCCTGAGTACGGCCCTGCACGAACAAACTTATATGTGTGCATAATAGCCACGCTTTTAGCGAATGTGTGCAGATACGCTCGACGCATTTTCCGTCAGATGTGTACCGATTCATTCGACGGAATAAACGCGACCGAAGATACGTTCGACGCATCTTCGGTCAGGTATGTGCCGCCCCTTAAGTTCAGTCGGTAATAAGAATTGAAATCGCTGAGATATTAAGTTTTTAGGGTTTCGTAGTCCACAAGCAACCCTTATAGTTTCGTCATGTCCGTCCGTCTGTCCGTCCGCAGCCTAGCTCAAAGACGCCTGGTCCTAGAAAGCTGATATTTGACATGAATATAGACATACGATATTGCAACAAAACTGTAGAATAAAATTTAGGAAAATATTTTTTTTAGGGTATCTCCCCTACATATATAGTGGGGTTGAATATTTTTTTGGTTGAGTGCCCCATTGTGTGGGGTATCATTGGATAGGTTTTAAAAAAATATTATTAGTTTGCTCAAATCATTTTTCGATCAGGTTTGTCATTGGTTTGTCAAATATCAAGCTTTGAAGTGAAAAAAATTTTTAGACTCAAGTGTCCCCCCCCCCCCTCTGCCCGCTAAACTATTAATTTGGAAGAGGTGAAAAAAATCACAAATGTAGTAGGTACATATAACGAATTTAAAAGGAAAACTATCACGGCTAAGTAGACATCACTAGTTTACGAGTAATCGTCGGTTAAGGCGCTGTTATACCTCAGAAGCCGTGAAACACCTAATTTTTCGTCGCGCATCTAGCCATAACGGTACATATTACAAACTAGCAAAAATTAGAGCTTAAAGTCAAAAGTCTGAACAAAAGACTTTTGAAAGAATTTTTCATGTACGTAAAATAGAATCACGGTAAAAAAATCACAAAATCGAGGCAGAAAATAATCTTTCGTCTCACTGTTTGCAATATTTTGATCGTAAGCTGTCATATTTTTTTTGATAATATTGTAGGAAATCTAATGAACTAAAGAATTACCTAATTTATTTTCATATTATACGTGTATATTTTGTAAAATTAAATAAAATCTGCCAAACGTCTATGATTTTGACGCTCGGTAGATCCTATCAATATCAAACGCTTCAGCAATTTAAACCTTATTAGCATAAGCGGTGTACTGAGTGTCAGTTGCTAGTTTACGCCCCGCCCAGACCTCATCATTCGGCTATGAGCCCTGTGAGAGATAGGTCATGTCGCTTGCGTCTCCGCTGCACGAAATTTTACGTAAACCTGTTTGTTATTATAATACGCCGATTTGAGTTCGTAATTTCATGTTTTATGTTATAGACTGAATACTTTGAATCAAATAGGCTTTTCATGTAACTATGGGCACATATAATTAGGACCTAAGTTTATACTCTTGTTGCGTTTAATGTGTTATTGTTTCTGTGCTCATAAATATATAATTAGAAGAATAAAATATGGACAATTAGAGAAATGAAGTTCTAAGAAGGATTTGTACAAGAAAGCGTCGTAATAAAATAGAAATTCATCCATGGCCAAGTGATTATGAAATATGTAACATTTTTACACAAATTATTTTCATAAGAGTCTTTTATGACTAACTATGTTACTTATATATTATCGATTATGCATAATATAATTATATAAATTATTCTCACAATACATAGCTGCCATAGGTTTCAATTTTTGAAAGAGTAATAACATAAAATCGAATCATTTTATGTACTTATATTTCAAATTCATTAGCTTGTCAGAGCGCCTGGAGCGCTAAGATGCTGCCACGGCGAACAATAATGATGACAGCGCTAATATGTCGCTCCGCAATCCGCATACAAGCGGTAACGAATGTTGTATTATTGTGTTTTGAACATAAACCTTTTTAAGTACATCGGGTAAAACTTTGATTATTCATAAACTATTAGGTTTTTTTTTTTTATTAAGAACAACAAACAGATATACAATACAATATTATATCAGAAATTACAATAAGAAAATGACAATTGTATATCCAACCACGTTATTCACAAAAAATGTAAGAAATTTTGAAATACTAAAAACTACGACGTGCTAATAAAACTGTACCTATATCTCTTTTTTTTTTCTTTCTTGTGTGAGGATAGCCTCACACAAGAAAGAAAAAAAAAAGAGAGAAGAAAAAAAAAAAAAAAGTAGATACTTTTTTTTTCTTTTTTTTTTTTCTCACATGAAATAAGAAAAGAAAAAAAAAAGTCCCTTCATAACATGGTGTCACTAAAAGGTATGTCTCAGTACATCTAATATCTTTTTAATTTCTAAAATCAATCATTTATAAGTAAGAAGGTGACTTCTCTGTTTGCTATAACACAAGATATAGTATTTTATTAATAATAAAGTACGTAACTAATTATCATTATTGTAATTACAGTGAAGTTAAAGATAACAGTTCTGCAACGTCTTACACATATTTGACTTCAGTCATTCCTAACACGATCTGTTCAAGAGCCAGCCAAGAAATGCCAAACAATTTTTTTAACAAATTTGACTCGAATTCCGTACTGATAAGCAAAAATTACAAGAAGGATAGCAGTGACTGGTTCGAATTGCGTAAGAATATGTTGACAGATTGAATTTTTTATATAGTGGTAAAAAGAAGAGATAACAGCAGTTAAGACAACTTAGTAAAAAATATTTTTGTACAAATAAAATATTTGCAATGTAAAATCGGTTGCGCATGGAATCTAAAATGAACAACTGGCTTTGCAACAACTGGCGAAGCAAGAAAATGTAACAATCGAGCCTTGTGGATTATTCGATTATTGGTGCCACGCCAGATGGATTAATAGGTCCAAACACGATTGTGGAAAATTAATGTTCTAAAGTTGCCTATAAGAATGGCCTGGAGAATAGTATAAGAGCAAATAAAATACAAATATGGAAACATGATAAAAAGTGAACTGACTAGTCTAAACAAATATTGTAATTGTTATTACCAAATTCAGGGGCAACGCCACGTTACACGCAAACAAAAGTGTTTATTTGCTGTGAGGAGTGGCGAAAGTATACCACTAAAAATATAAATTATAGAAAGAGATGATGTTTTCTGGGAGAAACTTGTGGCGTTTTATATGAATTGGCAGTTGCCTGAAATTGTTGATTCTCGTCAAGCTCAAGGGATGGCATTGCGAGATCACGGAGAGGAAAATGTTTCATCAGTGCTTGAAATTTCTACAATACCAAGCCGTAAAAGGAAAGTAAATGAAACTGTGCCTCATCAACAACAGCAAATAATAAGTCTTATCACCTCACACACTGCCTTTAACATTCGATGAGAATAAAGAAAACCTGCCGGGTTGTAGCAGACAGCTAACTTTTGATGAGCTGTAAACTCTGTATTTCGTTAATAAATTATAAATGAATATGAATAAATATCTTTTAATATTTATTTTCTTTGAAACAACACATATTTGAAGCGAAAGAATTTTTTTATATTTTTCCATACAAACATGTATGACGAGAGCTAACGAAAAAGCAGTAACTCAAATTCTAATTCTATAATTTTCTAAGCGACATAGCAGTATCTCATGAATAAGGTATATCCACATATATTCTTGATGTTTCATCTATTTTGAAAAATAATAATGGGTTGGGTTTCGGAACGAGTCGCCTGAATAAACAATTTCCAAAATTTCATAAATACTTCGGCAATTATGCAAAACGGAACATAGTTTTTATACTTTAGTACAGTTTTACAAATGTAATTTTTAGGTTTTAGGTGAAAAACGTGAAACGAAACGCAAAACTGCCATCTTGGAATGATCATATTGACAGCTAATGTCAAATTTGTGCGTCATTGCTTTCGAGTGCCTTGGGTTAGGTGCGACTGTAATAAGTAAATAAATAGGTTATGTTAGGTTCTCTTTTGACCCTTAATCTGAAAATAGGAGCCCTTCGCAGGGCTCCGACAACCTTAGTTTATTAAGCTAGTGTGATGAATGTGGAAGTTGGCAGTGCCATACACACCGATGTTTGGAGATTTTTTTTTCAGAGGAAACCAGGTATTTCCGGCAAGTGAAAATGGTGAGGGGGGTTTCAAGACCTCCCCTGCTCCCCCTCCAATCACTCACAACCCCTAAAAACGGCGACGTATTTCGAAACCTTTGCCATAATAATTATACCTATAATAACAATAAACATCCATAAATAAATAAAAGAAATCAACTTTTACTAAACTTCAATTATCTCGTAACTCGCTTTAGTTGAGATACGGCTTTTGCGCTTAGTAGAGCAGTATTGTGTTTTTTAGGGTACCGTAGCCAAACATTGTAAAAACGGAACCCTTATAGATTCGCAATGTCTGCCTGTCTGTCCGCCCGTATGTCACAGCCAATTTATTGCAAAACAGATTTGAAAACTGGCAGGAATGGAATTAGATGTAGGTATTCTATGAACTGCTTCACTATTTTTATACAAAAACAAAACAAACATAATAATGGCCTCTCCATACATGGAACTGACTTAATTATTTTTATCATCTTACGTCACGTAGGTATTTACCTACTTTCGTCAACATTTTATACCTATAACGTCTAATGTAAACCAGTTTTGCTCATGGCTGCACTGAGAACAAAAATTGCGCTATGCCTATATATACAAACAGATTGATGTATGTAATATAAATTTTAATATCAGTATCTCAATTCAATATGCTAAAACGTTTTGCTTGCGATTTTGAAATATTGGAATACGGATGTCGCCAGAATACGGCCGCACGCGACGAGAATGAAGGGGAGCGCCCCGCAGTAGACGGAGCTAAGCTCCCTTCACCTCCCCTGCTTCACCCCCTCATTTACCAAAACAGTCGCTTAGAACAGCGCCTAATACCTATTTCTGTGAATTTACATTGGGAGCGCTGGCTTAATCTTAAAGATGTCCGTTTTTAGTCCCATGTGAAACAGAAGTTATTATCAATAATGGCCATTATGGGCAACTACGGAACCCTACATTGCACGTGGCCCGACACGCACTTGGCGGGTTTTTTCTTCCTCCTGTAAAATCATCAAAAAGCAAATACGCGGTCTTTACAAGTTGCTGTGCTGGGTGCATAGGGTTCCCACCAAGAACTTAGGGTCCCAAGCCAACCTCACCTGCAAGTGGTGCACCTGCCGATCAACGGACGAGGCTCTGGCAAACAAAATGTCCCAATAAGCGGCAATAGGCTCGCCACCTATTACGTGGGATCAAAACACTGGCGAAAAGTGGGCGTTTAATATGCCCCTGCCTACCCCTTCGGGGAAACAGGTGTGAGTCTATGTATGTATGTATGTACAAGTTGCTCTTACGCGGTTTCGCACGCGCAGCGACGATATGCAGATCTTTGCAGAAACTTATGGTCACAATTGTGTTTTACATTTAGAATTTCGCTTGTAAAAGTATCAGAAATATTGTTACATGTCTCAAAAGTGCTAGCCGTTCTACCCAGATATTTTAAAATAATGGCATCTAGACTATTTTTATGTCTCCCTAACCAAGAATTAATTTTTAACCAAATTTTTCTCACATTATTCTTACATTGTTTAATCTTATCTTGACGGTGCTTATTTTTCGCTTTATTTATACATTTATTAACTTTATTTCTATACCTATTGTATTGTAAGCGCAGGTTCATGTCATTAGGCTTACTTTTATGCCGTTTAAATAATTTATCCCGAGTAATAATCATGCGTTTAAGCGTCTTTGTAATCCACGATTTGGTTCTCCTTTTATTTTGAAAATATTGTACACAATTTTTCATTTTTTTTTTTTCTGCCGTACAAATTGACTCCATGCTGCCTGATGTTAAGCAGTCAGTGAAGTCCCATAGTGATGGCCATCATGCCAGCAGCCAGCATGGCATTATGGCATGATGGCATGATGGCCCTCACCTTGACGGCCTTGAGTAAAGCTTTTTCACGCCCCGCTTAAAGGACCCGGGATCATAAGTGGAGGGAAACACGTGGACTGGTAAAGAGTTCCACATCTTAATGGTACGGCAGAGATAAGAGGCGCCGAACCGTTTGGTGCGTGACGGTATCTGTTCTACCGTGTAAGAGTGTCAAGAGAGGGATGGGGAAGGAATGGAGATACCTTGGCTGAGAATGCGCACACCTGTGTTTTCTTGGCGTTGAACTCGACCAGGTTCTCATCACCCCAATGCGAGATGCAATTCAGAACCCGGTCAAGCTCAGCAACAAGTGTTCGCCTATACTCCATAGTATCGGCTTGCTTAGCCGCAGGGTGTCCGAGATATCGCCCATGTACAGTACTGTCATCTGCATAGCAATGTATGCACCCAAAAGTGAGCATATCATTGATATGCAGAAGAAAAAGCGTGGGCGATAACACGGACCCCTGAGGTACACCAGCATTCACCTGGAAAAACTTCGATGACTCACCGTCACAAAGGACTCGAATACGGCGCTCGTGCAGGAAGCTGGCAACCCAGTTGCACAATCGAGGCGGCAAGCCGTAGGCTGGAAGCTTGGAAAGAAGCGCACGATGCCAGACTCTATCGAAGGCTTTGGAGATGTCGATACTAATAGCCAACGACTCCCAATGCCTGTCCATCGCCTCACCCCAAAGGTGAGTGACATACGCTAGAAGATCACCCGTTGATCGTTTCGGTCTGAAGCCATACTGACGATCACTGATGAGAGAGTGATCTTCTAGGTAGCGAACGAGTTGGTTGTTGATTAAACGTTCGAACATCTTGCAGAGGATAGGGGTGATAGCAATGGGTCGATAGTTGCCCGGATCAGAACGATCCCCTTTGAATCGGTTGTACGTTCGGCTCTTTCC
The DNA here is from genome assembly GCA_944739405.2 of Euclidia mi. Classification (NCBI taxonomy): domain Eukaryota; kingdom Metazoa; phylum Arthropoda; class Insecta; order Lepidoptera; family Erebidae; genus Euclidia; species Euclidia mi. The sequence goes on from OX123196.2 coordinate 547,856, forward strand.
AAGCTTGCGGCACTACGCCAGAGGCATATGATAGGCGATACAGACGTGTAAGCATTGGAGACAACTCGGCTGCGCATTTCCTAAGCACAACCGCTGGAATTCCGTCAGGTCCACTGGCTTTCCGGACATCGAGAGATCGCAGTGTCGCGCGAACATCGCATTGCCTGATTTTAATATCAGGCATGGAGTGGCCGCAGTAGGCAATCGAAGGCGGCTGCGCACTACGATCATCGATTCGGGAGTTGGCCGCAAAGACATTGACAAGCAGGTCAGCTTTCTCTTGCGGCCCATGGGCCAGTGATCCATCAGGGCATCGCAACGGCGGCAGTGAAGGCTGGCAGAAATTAGATTGTATGGCTTTGGCCAATCGCCAGTATCCCCAGTCCAGTAGTTTAACAGCATCGGCGCAATTGCGATCGAACCAGGGCCGTACTCCGCTGCTGCTGGAGACGTCAGTGGATGGAATATAATATTCCATACCCAATATGATTTCCCCAGCAACAGCAGACGCACTCTCCGACAGATCCCTCCCACCAAAGCAGCGTTGAGACGACGGGATGGACGCATAATCTCGCAGGCCATCCCAATCCGCTGACGAGTAGTGCCACAAGCGTCGCTTTGCCTTCACTGGTTGTGGAGGTGAAGCGAATGGCACTGTAGTGCGAACCAGACTGTGGTCGGAGGAACCCAAAAGGGCTTGTATCGTCACACTGTACTGGGCCGGGTTACTCGTCAGCACAAGGTCTAACAACGAGGGCGCTTGACCGGATATATCTGGTATCCTGGTGGGCTGGAGTAGGTACCAGTTGAGTCAGGTCATGCGTTAGAGCAAATCCGTGAGCAGCTCGTCCCGCGTGGTCCGTTTTGGAAGAGCCCAGCCAGGTCTCATGGTGGGCATTGAAATCTCCCAAAAATACTTACCAACTCGGCGGTCGGGAACTGCTCCTGCGCATTATCTGCTGCCTGACTTAAGTAGTCAAACAGTCGAGTTGTCTCGGCATCTCCGGTATGGGAACGGTAAAGGCACACGTAAATCCGGGCCAATGAACCCAGACTTACGTGTACCCAAAGGACAGAAAAGGACGGGTCCTCTAGGCAGCGTTGACGTCGACAGCAAATATCCGCTCTGACGAACAAGCATACCCCAGCTTTTGCGTGAAAGTTATCCTCCAGTGCATAACCGGGATAATGCAAATAAGTCGTGTCGTCAGGACGGCGTATTTGAGTCTCCGTCAAGAAAAGCATGGCCGGTCGGGCCGTCTCGAGATGATGGTGGACGGCGTTGAGGTTCGAATGGAGTCCGCGGATGTTAGCGGACTCCACCTCAAAAAGTGAGTTGGTGGGGAACGAAGACGCCGCTGTTTGACCGGAACCATTTCTTGGAGCTGCCATAGAAGAAGAAAAGGGGGCGTGAAAAGAGGAGGCAGTCAACGCAGCAGCGCGTGACAAAGCGCAGAGTATTGTATTGCCATTATACTGTGAGGTATAGCGGTGGCCGACCCGCCGGACGGAAGGGCCCCCGTACCCTCCCGGAAGTGGTCGCCGGGTCCCACCGTCCGGTCACCAACCGGCACGACGAGCCACCCCGAGATTATGCGCGGCCTGGTGGGGCAGCCTCTCGAGATGGTTAGTCCCAGTTGGGTCCCTATACTATGCCGCGGGCGGCCAGCGGCACCACCGTTTCTACGGGTCTCCCTGGCCGGCGAGTCGACCCACACTACCCACACAATGACTCCACGGTTACTCTACTGGTCCCACGTATGCTGCGGTAACCGCCCCTCAGCTAATCCTCCTCATCCTCTCCTCCTTCCCCATATGGGTAATGAAGAGAGGATGGGGAGGGTATGGTTGGGCCTCCGGCTCTCCCACTCACCGAACGAAACGCAACAGCATAGAACATACTGTTACTTTACGTCGATCTTCTGTGGGAGGGTGGTACTGCCCCGGTCGAGCCGGCCCATTCGTGCTCTAAACAGCGTGGCCCTACCACCATTAAAATTCAATTATATCTCTACTAATATTATAAATTCAAAAGTGTGTATGTATGTATGTATGTATGTTCCGTTTTCACGCTAAAACGGCTGAACCGATTTTGTTGAAATTTAATATAGAGATATATTGGACCATGGAGACGGACATAGGCTACCATCAGTTGCAAAAATTAAACTGGGAGGGATTGTAGGGAGGGTAGAAGTTTGTACGCCACAAATTTACCTCTTGGAAGTAAGAACGCATGCGCTAATAATTGAGTCCTGCGCATGTGCTAACACATATCTGTCAGTACTGTCACGTCATACATAATGTCATATTGTGCACTTTGATTAAACTGTTCGTATATGTAAACTAATAATTATACAATAAGCATCAATGGCTGAAACGATTTTCCCTACTAATATAAAAAATGCGAAAATGTTTATAGAGATATATTGAACATGTATTAGAACATGGTTTTGACATTTGACTATATGCAAGGTGATGTTATTCCTTCTATATTACCTTTCGAGTGCTTTCGGTAGATAACGTTAGATAGTGACATGTATACTGACCGAGTTACTTTGTACCCTATCCTATAGAGTTTCTGAAGTCTTTAAAATAATCAGGCGTGTCTTCACACAACTTGAGACTGAAAGTAGATTTGTGTTACGCCGAATTTAACGCGCGCGAAGCGGCGGGCAAAAGCTAGTTTAATCATATAATTCAATTGGACAGTTACAGTTCAATAGCTCCTGCCATGGCACATCCTCTAGTTTTTTTATTACCTGGTCACCACAAATAATAGTCCTATTTCTTTGCACACTAATTGGAGTATTATCCAAGTACGCACTGCAGTCCATACACACACCTATTAGGTAATGGTCCGAGATTTTACACGTTAACACGTATGATTTTGTTATACACCGGGTTCGAACCCACACATGATCGATACACGTTTGTGTCATCGTGCCACCGTACACTTCATCGCGCGTTACGTCATAGATGCCGCATTCTAAGCCTATTTCACTCATATTGTTAGTATATTCATTGATAACGCTGCGCGAACCGGTTTTGCACCTCAGATCCACGTTCGTGTCCCCTATAAGCAGAGATCTTGTATTTGGATTCCCCATCCCTTTAAACATCGGAGACGATACCCATATTGATTTTTTTAAAAATTCCCATCCGCCATCTTTGATCACGAAATAGATGGTGTTTTTGAATTCCCCATTCCTTAAAATATCGGAGACGTTACCCATATCGACTTTAAAAAAATCCCGTCCGCCTTCTTTGATTTCCTATCCGCCATTTTTGATCACGAAATAGATGTTGTATTTGGATTCTCCATCCCTTAAATCATCAGAGACGATACCCATATTGATTTTTTAAATTTTTGCCATCCGCCATCTTTGATTTCCCATCCACCATCTTGAATCAAGAAACAGATGTTGTATTTCGATTCCCCATCCCTTAAAATATCGAAGGCAATACCCATATTGATTTTTAAAATTTTCTCATCCGCCATCTTTGATTTCCCGTCCGCAATCTTGGATCACTAAATAAATTTCATATTATTAATCAGCGTCCCGAAAATCTCGAAAACGACACCCATATAGACTGTATCCTATTCGTTTAGCTTTTTTTTGCCTTCGACCCAACCGTCCCCCTTCTCGTTTGACCATTTCATTATTTTAGTCTGGCCCCTAAAAGTTGTGGCGTAATTTTATAATATATAGCCTATAGCCTTTCGGAATAATTGAGCTTTCATAGGCTATAACAATTTTCAAAATCCGACTGCTAGTTCCTGAGATTAGCCGATATTATCTTTTAGCCTTTTGCCCGGCCCCAAAGGTTCGAAGCGTTATGTTATATAGCCTATCCTATAGCCTTCCGGAATAACTGGGCTATCGTATACAAAAATATTTTTTCAGATCCGACCGGTAGTGCCTGAGATTTGCGCGGTCAAACAAACAAACTCTTCCGCTTTATTATATTAGTATAGATATAAATCAAATAATCACGTTTTTAAATGTGTTACATATATTAAGTAATTAACTACATAATATCATAAACTGCATCAAAGTAATAGACATAAAGACATATTTATTTCTGCATTTTGGTTGTTTACAACACCAGAGAGGTTGGACAACACTTATACATGTCAAAACCCTATTCTAGATGATGCCGGCTTTTCCTAGCTAAAAGACGACTTTGAAATAAACCTTTTAACCAAGTATGCAAACTTTCTATACAGATTTAAATTGAAACCTCTAGATTGGTTCGAGAACTTTAAAACAGCGTAGAGTCATATCCTTAAGTTTAAGTTTGTGTACTGGAAAGCACCTTAAGACTTTTTTGAAGAAAAAACAGAAATTTAATGAAAATTGGTTTAATAAAAAAATGGTTTTAACAATAGACACAAACTTTATGCAAGGGTTTATTTATGTTTTAATAAGGTGTATTACCTCCGCGTGTATTACCTTTTGATCGTGTTGAACATGATACACTTTTACGTAAACTGAACCATTATGGTATTCGAGATAGCGCACTCAATCTTGTTGCCAGTTACCTTAGAGATAGAGTTCAGTATGTAGATGTTAGTGGAAGTAGGCCTCAAGGTTTGCCAGTGGGAATGGGCGTTCCACAGGGCTCTATTCTTGGTCCGTTTCTTTTTTTAATATATATTAATGACTTGCCATTCTTTGTTAAAAATCTATGTGATATTGTTCTTTTTTCTGACGATACTTCACAAATTTTTATAGTTCATCGTAATACAAGTAACATTGACAGCGTAAATAATTCTCTTGCGCAAGTACTACATTGGTTCACGACAAATAATTTGCTACTCAACTCTGGCAAAACAAAATGTGTGAAATTCACTTTGCCGAATGTCAAAAATGTTCTTACTAATATAACTTTAAATAACGAAACAATTAACCTAGTTGATTCAACTGTATTTTTAGGTTTAACTCTAGATTGTAAGCTTCAGTGGGGCGCCCAAATATACTGTCTGGCAGTCAAACTTAATTCTGCAGCATTTGCAGTGAGGAAAGTTCGACAATTCACAGACGTAGATACTGCTAGACTAGTTTACTTTCACAGTGTAATTATCTTACGGGATACTGATATGGGGTACGGCGGCCAATACTCAGACAATTTTTGTTATTCAAAAGAGGGCCATACGCGCAATATATAAGTTAGGTGCTAGAGATTCTTTACGAGATAAATATTTGCATCGCAGTATATATTTGCCAATTTATTGAACGTTAAGAAAAACTTAACTCTTTACTGTAAAAATAGTGACTTGCACAAAGTGAACACAAGGAATAAGCATAAACTAGTGGGCATTAACTACCGTTTACATAAAGTTCATAACTCATTTGCGGGACTCGGTATACATAATATATAGTCTAAGCGGTATACAATTCTTCAACAAATTACCTCTGGAAATAATGAATTTACCTCTACACTAATTTAAAACCACTACTAGGAATTTTCTTTTAAAAATGGGTTATTACACTATTAAAGAATTTCTAGATGACAAGACATCATGGGTCTAGTTGCTTTTTTAAATTCATTGTTCTAAAAAGAACAATGAATTTACTAATTAGATGAGTTTAATAATTATATTACACAGTCATAAAAATGACTGTGTAATATAATTATTAAACTCATCTTAATTAGTAACATGTTAAGTGGAGGTGCCTTGTGAACACTCATGATGTTTGCAGGGTTTGTAGGTTTTTTTTATAATTTGTTGAATCTAATATATCAGTTTTTATCCCTGATCTAATCAGTGTTCACTTGTCGCCTTTGCAGAATTCTTTAATCTATTGGTTGCTGATACATCTATACTGCTGTCGCTATAGTGTTTTGTTGTTGTACTATTCACATATTTTTTTCATATCCATTTATTTCTAATCAGTGTCGCGAAGTGTTTTGGCTGTGTCAGCAATCATAGTACCACAAATTGTAAGATTAAGATTCTGATTTAAAAAGAGTGGCATGAGTTTCTTCCAGGCTCTTCTCATAGCCTTTTTCGTTATGAGATCCTCTAAAGATTTTAAACGTCGAACCACCCTATTACTCTTGTATAAAACTCTTATTAGATGTCAACTAGAATTCGCAGTCCCGATTTGGAATCCATTTTACAACAAATATGTGATTAGGATTGAAATGATCAAAAAAAAAAATTTAAGAACTATCCATTACAAATTCCGTCATTCTAAACTTCCATACCAAGTGTTACTTAAAGAATATGCTTTATTAAGCTTGGAGTCCAGACGCAAACTGCTCATGCTTATGATGTTGCATGGCATTTGTAACAATAAATTTGATTGTAGTGGTATTACGAATCAGCTATGTTATATGGTGCCTAGAACTGTATTACAGCGGGAGGTGCGCGTGCCTCGGCTGTTCCACACTGAAAAGTGCAGAACAAACGCCGGTGCACGGGCACCTCTCCGCTGTCTCCTAGAAATGTATAACACACACTTATCTGACATCGACATTTTTGCACTCTCACACATAGATTTATTAACATTTATAACTTGTCATATCTGTGCTCTCACACTTAAAATTTAAAGAGCGGCGGTTGAAATACTAAAACGCTTGTCCTAGTATTTCTACATTATTTTATTCCATTTCCTTTATTATGTTTAGTTTATTTTTCAATATGATGCTTTGGCTCAACTTCGCATGACCTTTGAATAATCAACATTTATTTAATATTATTCTGCGGACATAGGTGTGGGTTATACATTAAGTACCTACCTAATATGAAAATACCTTCTGTAAACTTACCACGCAATGTAATGTAAGTATAACTGTTACCTATATGTCCCAATAAATAAATAAATAATAAATAGCCCTACCATCCCGAACCTGGTTGATAAAAAAAAATGACGTTCATAAGTGTTGCTCTTATAACCTATATGAAGAAATGAGTTTGAATTTGAAATAATAGACATGCGCCGGCAGTTAAATCAATACAGTCACTCAATAATTTATACACATAAACCTATTCTATTATTATTTAATTATATACCTATTTATAGGTAGGTGTGTGTGCTGTGTGCATCATTTAAAAGTAAAACTTAAATAGTACTATACTTTGTAACATACATTATTTCTGCCCGATCCCGTGGGAATGTCATAAAATCCCTTCTTAGTGCACCCATAGTCTCAAGGAAAATACATGCCAAATTCCAGCTAGTAGTCAACACGTAACTAGAGATAATAATTCACCTTCCCCAGGAATCACAATATTTATTAGTGAAATTAGTTCACGACTTGGACGGTTACAAGACTTCGGATTTCGCTCATTCTGACTGTGATTTTCAAATCCTGTCTTCGTAAGAGCAGACAACAGTTTGGTCCAGATTGTACTTCTTAGGTCTTTTCGTCTTTTACTATGTATAAGAAAACTTAGTAAAATGTTTTCGAGACGTAATTAGGTACTGGTTAGTCATTTGTTACGCATGTGAGATAATCGGTACCTATTTAGAATTTTAGATAAATTTCTAGATATTAATATCTACCTAGCTAGGCCTTGTAACATTGGTTTATGATTGCGTATGGCTGTGTATCTAGAGTAGCTGAGTTCGCGGTTACACCCGCGTTATTTAGTGCTGCTGCTCCAGAACCGTGGCTCAAAGCGCGATGTTATATAGCTTTCCTCGATAAATGAATTATGCAACATAAAATAGAAGTAAACAAATTATTTTCCTTTTATTTCCAGATTAGTATTTAACGGAAACGATGGCGCTCAAGGGTATCAAAGTAGTGGAAATGATGGGCCTAGCTCCAGGACCTCTCTGTGGCACCATACTGGCAGATTTTGGCGCCACTGTAACTGTGGTCCAAAAAGTAAGTTACCTACTTATTCGGTAGTTACATATTCGACCTACTAGGTCGTCGCACGAATGGCGATTTGTTTATCCTCTCGTATAGGTACTGTAGAAGCCCGACTAACAATACTTAGATTTGTTTGATTATGTCGTGTCGGCCACAAACTAGGTGGGCAGAAAGGTGAGGTTGCCGCCCGGTAATCGACGATCGTTTCTTAGGCCACTATCCATAAACTTATTTGATTCGGTCGGTTGCGTTTTATACTTTCATATCCAAATAATAAGACATGCGAAAATTTTCATACTCAGCTATAGGATCTTTTAGTTGTTCAGACACCAATAGCTCCTATCTACAACTATAATTAAGTATGTTTTTTTTTACAGATGGAGCCAAATCCATTTGAAGTAATGACTAATGGAAAGAGGTTAATATCAGTGAATCTGAAAAGCAATGAAGGTGTAAATATCGTGAAAAAGCTTTGCGCATCCTCAGACGTCCTAATAGACACATTTCGTCCAGGTGTCATGGAAAATCTCGGACTGGGCCCAGACACACTCCTGAAGAAGAATTCGCGTTTAATATATGCAAGGCTAACAGGATACGGACAGACTGGATTCTACAAAAATAAAGCTGGGCATGATATAAACTATGCGGCAATGTCTGGTATACTTTCACTTCTTAGCAAGAACAAGGAACCTCCAACACCACCTCTTAATATTTTAAGTGACTTTGCCGGCGGTGGAGTTCTATGCGCACTGGGTATCACATTAGCTTTATATGACCGATCAAACTCCGGTAAAGGTCAGATAATTGACGCTAGCATGACGGAAAGTGCATCCTACGTAGGCACGTGGTTGTATAAATCTAGAAATTTGCCAATCTGGTCAGGGGAACCTGGGCGAAATGCACTTGATGGTGGACTGGCTTGTTACAGGTCATATAAGACCAAAGATGGCAAATTTATGGCCGTCGGTGCAGTCGAACCACAGTTCTATTCCAACTTTTTAAAAGGTTTAGGCCTGTCTAAAGATGAATACGTACATATGGGTGATAATGATTTAAACGAAAGTAAGTTTCAAGAAATGTTCCTAACAAAGACGCAAGAAGAGTGGTGTCAAATATTTGATAAACTAGATGCGTGTGTCACGCCCGTTGTGGATTTAGACATGGTGGACAAACACAAATATCGCGCGTCAGACACATCGTTCTACAGAGATGCAGACGATCTGGTCGTGCCTGAAGCAGCGCCGCGACTGTCTCGCACCCCCGGCTCCTCCAGGGGGAAACTAGCTCAACCAGAGCCTGGCCAACATACCATACAAATATTGAAAGAATTGGGCTACAACAACAACGACATAAACACATTTATAAAAAATGGAAGCGTTTATGCAATTAAAAAGTCAAATTTGTAATGACTAGTATTTATTACTATTAATTAATACTTATTGCATTTGTGCAATCATATTTTTTATATTTATAAAATCAGTCATGGCTGTTGGTGATAATACATCTTTATTTAAGAATACTGGGTGTGAATAAATTGCATTTACCACTTTTGATATATGTTTTAAATCAAATTTAATAACATTTATACCTATAGTAAAGTTGCTCAGAGCAACTCTTGATCCTCCTTGGAGTTGGTTGAGTCTCTTTTTCGCGATGTAGCAGAGAAAAGTAACAAAGGATTCAAAATCCATACCAAAAAGAGATTTCAGTATAAGTTGGCATTGAGAAGGAAACTCAGGTGTGTTCTTGAATTCTTCAATTTGGTGTTCCACCATTAGCAGATTGTCCTGCAGTGCTTGCCACACGGTGTGTATATTGCAGCCGTTGATCCAGTTGTGGTTGATAGAGATGGTGTCTGCCTCATTCACCACCTGGTGATGCCACCCAGATGGTACAAATATAGCATCTCCCTTCTCCTGTGTAATTTCAAAGTATGTGACGTTTTTATATTTGTCAGCTGCAAATAGTAAAGGTAGATTGCCAAATGTATCTTTTAATTTGTTTTCCTCTCCAGGTGGAAACAGAATCCATTTCTTTCTGCCTACTATGTTCACAGACCAGCTGTATGAGCAATAAACATCTTCATGCAATGGTGTCCTGTCAAACAAAATAAAATTACTATTATGATTTTCTGTATGGGGTGTAAGGGACAGTGTACCCAAAACCGATACCAGTGATTCAGTACATGATACTGAGGATTTTTTTCATGAATTTTCCGATTTTTCTTTAGCATTTTTTGCCTTATAATGTAATTAAATAGTAACTATAGTTGGTCCGCAATAATATTTTTCTAAAATTCTATGAATTAAACATGAATATGGATAAGATTAGAAAATGTCACCCCATTTCATTCCATATAATGTGTCTGAAATATATTATGATAAGATTTCAAAAGTGTGATACAGACATATTATTCTTCTGCTTACCAAGAACCTTTTGGCCCAATATACACAAACATAAAATCATCTTCCTCTTTGTCTATAGCATATTCATTTAGCCAGTCGAGCCCAAAAAATTTTGGTATTTTATAAAAATTATCATTAGGCCTGATTCTTTTCAAGTGCCAGTCCTTTAAATACAAAATTCGATCACTGCCATGGGATTTTAAATAGTCCATATATTCTTTCACTTTCATTTCAATTTTACAATGGGAATTAAACTGTATATTATTACAATCTGCGACAGGAGCATCAAGATCACCATAAGCTGTGCTGATATATTCATGATTGACTCGGTTCTCCTGAACCCACTTACTGGTGCATTCCCAATCATTAGCTACATTTCTTATCAAGCAAGGCAGATTCTTTATCATAGAGTCAATAAAAAAGTCTTCCAATAGCAAGTTGTTGTGTTCATAATATGAATTATTTATATGCCAGGAACTGTAGTAGTAATCTGGAATTTCTAGTTTGGGGTTTCTGATCTCAATTTCATCCATTCTGATTACCGTAAACACAGATCCGTAAATATTTCAATATTATATCTGCCTTTTCTCTCCTTGAACTTGAATCAATGCATAGTTCAAAGTTATATTATAAACATACTACAACTTGGCTTATATTAAGGTAGTAGCAATAATTATTCTAAATTCATGCCATTTATCTATATTTGCTTGAAGCCTTACACGTAAAGATTGGCAGTGGCACAAATAAAAATAAATATTCAAAATCCTAAATTTGACGGATGATTGACGAATTTGTGGCTAATCTATGTTATATAGGCTATGTGCATGATCCTATGATCAAAGAAATATAACCGTAGTCCACCTCTCTGTGCATGATTTTGGCCTCTGATTTTGGCGTGATTACTGATTATATTATATGCACAGACTATAGTCCATTTCAAAGTTATTTTACCTCTGACAGATGTCGGTGTTTATTTTCTTTATGTTGGAATTGTACTCTGTGATGACAGGAATGTAAAATAGGGATACCCGTGCATATCATTATACCCAATATTAGTGGAAATGCTTCAAAAATTCAAATGTTTGAAGCTCATGGCCGCAAAGTGGTTAGATTACCGCCATACCACTGCGAGCTAAACGCAATTGAACTTATGTGGAGTCTCATTAAAAGGCGAGTCACAAGCAAAAATTTAGAACAAGAGGCAACCAACATTGTGAATTTAGCTGAAGAAGCTTTTCAGTCTATTACTGCAGAAGACTGACAAAAACAATGCAAACATGAGCGCCACATTGAAGACAAGGCTTCGTGAAACAGATGGGTCTACGGATGCTGAAATGGACAGGTTCATAATAGAATTAAATTCTGAGTCTGATACAGAATCTGACAGCAGTTACGAATCATCATAACATTGGCAGTCCACATGGATCATTCTTATAGACTCACGCCTGTTTCCATGCAGGGATAGGCAGAGGTGTAAAATTACACCCACATCATTCTTATTCAAAATAAATATGAAAATTAAATTTGCAGTTTTTGTATTTGATAATTAGAACCTCACGTTGGCGTAATTGTGATGCGTTTACCTTTGTATATTAAATAGACAACATTTTTATTATAACTACTTATCTTCATAGGAAATTCGTTATTTCGTAAGAAAATAAATGTACATGAATATAGCCATGCCAATATCAAGAGGTTTTGTTACAAACATTACTTCCAAATATTTAATACGATCGCTTAGGCAATGAAAAAATAAGTACATTTTTAGCAATAATGTATATTTAAAATAGGGAGTATTATATACCAAATATAGCCACACAACGCCCAGGTTGGCCAATCTAACAGCTAGAGGTAAAATAACTGTGAACGGACTATACATACCTATAGGGATATGATGGCCAAAGAGTATACAAATCAAGGAGCAAAGGATCATGGGCATTTTTGTATGAGAGCTGGGCGTAAAACCAACAGAAATAAAAGGTGTTGTAATTTACTTTATTGTACTTCTAAATACCCCCTATATACTTGTTAACCCAAATATCGACCGGGTATCACTGCAAAAAAATCCCAAAGATTGGTTAAATAAAACACACATATTTGTTAAAAACTACTATATATTGATACCTTTTATTTAAATATCAATGGTTATCATCAACTATAACATCTAATAAATGTTCTGCGGGTGCAATGAAAGGCTCGTGCCGTCCTAACCCTAAAAACCACAAAACTGAAACTATGTGGGCACAACTTCCTACTGTTCTTCTGCCTGTTAAGCAAGTACAGTAATGCTCAACTATCGCTTTTCTACCGTTTTGGTCCCTATCGATCAAAATGTAGGTATTATATGTGCGCGATCTGACATGCTGCGACTGTGGACTTTTAATTCGAAGAAACCACACATGTGGGTCGGGTGGTTTGGTTCCCTAAAAAATGGTTGAGCTAAGCTATGGCTGAGTCTCACGTTATACTCGTAAACGGGTGCCGTCTGCCGGGACTGGTCGGCTCTGAACTGCTGCTGCAATTCTATCAAAAGATAACTATTTTTTAGTCTCCCACTCGTATAGTCGTCTCACATTGTACTCACATATTTATACTTTATGTTGTATACTTATTATTTTTTTTTTTTAATAATTATCTGGACTTTAAAAGAGACTATGAGTTTGTTTCGGATGTTTCTTCTCAGGGCAGTCAGTTAGGAAACACCGACCTCATCTAGCTTAATTTTTAAAAAAAGTATGACTTTGTTTAAGTGTTTATTGTAATGAACCTATGAACAAATAAATGATTTGAATTTGAAAACATTAGTTTGCAGAATATTACATCTATTTGAGATGTCAAGGGGTGGATATATGCCGTTGACCTAGCTCGTACTACTGGTTAGTTGTCCACGCGCGATTTGCGAGTATCGGTGACGTAAAAAATCCTTAGAAAATAATAAGTAAAGTTTTTTGCAAAAATAAGCTGAAGGTTCCCTTGGTGTTCTAATATATGAGAGGCTGAATCAATTTAAACAATCTTATGATTGATAGATTAGGAGAAAAAAGGTAATAACTACAAAAACAGAGGTTACTTTGCATATTTTATTCAGATTTTTAATTTAGATTTTTTTTTAGGATTTGGTACCGAAGAGAAAATGCTTTATATGATGTAAATTAAGACATATTTTTTTAGGTTTTTTTTTTCTATAACAATTACGGAGAAAACGGTTTTAATTTACCGCTAATGACGCCCAATTCACATACCTATGTCCTCGCCTTAAATCATCTAATGACTCCTCTCTATATAATTCAATTAAATATGAATAACAACTGACGCGCATTGCCCGGCCTGCCCGCACGCTTGTTTTTTGGTCGGCGCCTGAGTAAGAGAGAAGTTAGAAAGGGGTGGAATGTAGTAATTCCGTTAGGTTACCAACCAATAGATTGATTTCATTGGCCTAGCTCTGCACAATATCGTGTCGTGTTATCTCCGTTGTATTAGCGATTGTTTTGGATTCTATAAAAAATACGTTTGAACATCACTGAATATCTCTGCTCACCGGTTGTTTGGGTGATTGCCGTCATAGTATAAAATTAAGTAATGGTCATTAGCTTTCACATAAAATATATTTTAAAGCTGTTGGTTTTACGCCCATTTTGACCGTGACCCTTTGATACAAATGATGATGGCTATGATGCATGCAGCGTTGCCAGCTCTACGTATTTTTCGAGAACCTACGTATTTTCAAACAAATAACCAGAGCAAGGTAACGACATATTAGTTAAACGTGAATAAAAAAAAATTCTAACAGCACAAATTATTTGATTGTCTCAGATGAACTATGTTGATTGTAAGAAAAAGCGAAAATTCTGTACTCTATATTGTATTTAGTTTTTCAATAACGTAATTGGAGCAACTGCGCCATTTGAAACCTTAGATGAGTAAAATTACGAGATACGTCATCCTGGACAAGCAATTGAAGCCATGTTTATTTACATGTGTTAGTGTCGTTAGTGAAAAGTGTTGCCACCCGTAATTTATAAAAGGTCTAAATTGTAGAAAATTACCATAGAGAATGCAATAAAAATAACAAAAGCAGAATTTTATTAACAAAATATATTTATTTTATACATTTTAACATCAACATTTAAGTTTTATACAATATCATTAACAAAGTAGGTACCATTTTCATGTATGTGTGGTTATCACACTAAATCAAATAAAAATCGTCATTAGAAAAGCGTGTAACATGCTCAAATTATACACATTATAAATTTACAATGCAGAACATGGTCAACCAAAGCGATATTTAATGTTTTGCGGATAGGTTTACGCCAGTAGCGCAATAGGCGCGAATAAAACACACTATCGTTTACAAGATTTTATTTGGATACTTAAAACCAAATGTATGTTTCACATTGAAATCAAACTACGGTTTACAGATTCTATCGCGATGGTTTTAGTTAAATGACATTTAAACCGAATGATCTAGAACTACATTTTCTAATTATTACTAGGCGACGTATATGTTTCTATTTGAAATATCCATATGAAATATCAAATATTTTATTTTTAAATTGCATTAACCAAATGGCTTGTGAAAAATAATAGAATCATGGATATATCTAAATAATAAATACAGTCATTTAGTTATTCTATTAGGTTCGCATAGATAATAGAGATGTCAGAAGGAACTGTAGATGCCACTAATTGAAATTGTTTAACTTTCACAGTAATCTTATATAATGCACAATTTTTAGTAACATGACCGTTGATAAAAATATAACAATTAAAGGTAAAACAAGTAATAAAACTGTAGTGGCTGTGTTACGCATGCATCAGCTCCGAGTAAGTTTAAATCATTTTCCAAAGGTAACAAATGGACAATGATTGGAACACATAAAAAAAATTATAATTACTCGCATTAGACACAAGTTTTCACGTGTTACCTATGCATATAAAAATAGTTTCTGATCAAACAGCTAAATATTATTATTCTTCTTTATTAAAGATGATAAAACGTAAACGTTTTATCATCTAAAAGTTCGTTAATCGTGAAATACCCTTATGTGAAAAAAGCTCTCTTTATTGCGGTTTGAATTATTGTAGGAGTAAATTCACAATTCCGATGGTACTCTTTTGAAAAACCGAATCCCGCAAATGATTTATAGACTTCATGGAGACGGGCAGAAACCCGTAAAAGTATATCGTAAGAAAACCTAAAGTTTACCATAAGAAAAAACACTACTACTACTACCTTTGTTTGGATTAAGCGATATTTCGACACCGTTGCATGCGCCATGTTCACGGATGTATTCGTGTCTTTATCTGTGAGTTCGACCAGTCTATCTGCGAGATCTCTAAGACGGTATTTCGCACTTGGGCCCCGTGGCCTTAATGTGAAGAGTCCAAACGCCAATGTAAATGAATAAATGTAACTTGATGAAGTACACGTCAACACGTAGGTCGCTTAAGGTGAACGCCGACTTGGCCGCACCGCACGCGCCGCAGTATTCGCATTCGAATTATTTATATGAAGTTCTATGCAACCTCGCACACCCACCCGCGCCGCAGTCGCCGCAGTCGCTGAAACGACCGAACTCCCCAAGCCGCAGCTGATGACGTCACCAACACCGGCCCGCACGCAGCGGACGCTGCGGCTAGCGCGGCGCGGATGACGCTGAATGAAAGAACAGTGTTGCCAACACTGATTTTCAAAAATACGTAGATCAGAGTTAAAAAGTACGTAGATCTACGTACTTTTAATAATATCCTAGATAAAGGGAGTAAAAAATTGTAAAACGAGTGTTCCAAACATCGATTCGAGCCTGTAAGCAAATATTATTGACTTAAATTGATCGATATGTTTTAAGTGTGTACTTGTTAAACTAATTGGGTATGAATAAACACGCAACAAATTATTAGCTACGTCCATTATTACGTGTGGTTTTTGTTTAATAATGCTTATTTCTTAGTAAAATTCCGTTATTTTGCTAATTTGGTAATTTGCTGCAAAATACGTAGATTCTGGGCCAGAAGTACGTAGGTTCGCGAGAAGGGTCCAAAATACATAGATCTACGTAAATAGACGTAGAGTTGGCAACGCTGTGAAAGAAATCAAGTGCGATGCGTGCGGCGACGGGAACGACTGCAGTGACTGCGGTGCGGATAGATGTGCGAGGCCATTAACAAAAAGCGATGACTGCGGGGACTGCGGCGACTGCGGTGCGGCCAAGTCTGCGTTCACCTTTAGAATCCTTTATGCTGTATAAGCTTTCTAAATTGTTCTCGTTTTGAATTTAATGTCATTGTCACCGTATTTGTTTTTGATATATGATGCAGTCTAATATTTAAATATTTCTCAATTACTTATCTAATTAAATTAACTTTATGTCCGTAACCAGTATAAATGTGGCAATTTTCTAAATCATTAAAGGTTTTATTATTACCTATAAAGCTGTCTAATATTTGTGTCACTGTAAACAAATGCTGGCTTTCTCTGACTAAATTAATATTTTTAATACATATTTTTTTAATATGACTTCACAAGCTGCGCAAATATCAAAAACATCTTGCGTGGAAACTGCAGTTTTAGTTATTCGAATGCCACCGTTAGTAGAGTAAATATCGGCATCATCAAAATGGTTTGACAAACGACACATGAAGATGGTTGCCATTGTGGTTCACCACGGTTCTGTCTAATAATCGCCACCCATTTGTTTCTTAGAAATGTATTCTTCGGAAACCTAAAAAATGAAATTTATAAGTTAACAAAATAATAACGATGAAAACATAATAATAAAACATTCTTCCACATACATATTTTATACTTTATTTTGTAAATACATACATACATAGTACATAGAAATAACTTTAAAGTAATTAAGATAACAATATACAGATATTGAAAGATGATGAGTGACAAAGTAAAGCGAGTTAAAT
Organism: Euclidia mi; assembly: GCA_944739405.2. Taxonomy (NCBI): domain Eukaryota; kingdom Metazoa; phylum Arthropoda; class Insecta; order Lepidoptera; family Erebidae; genus Euclidia; species Euclidia mi. The sequence continues at coordinate 565,012 of OX123196.2, forward strand.
AAACAAATAATACTGTTCTAAATTATTTATTTAGAGAATCTGCCTACCAATTTAGTAAATTAATTACTGGCAACATTCTCCAGTCGTATATCTCTATGGTCGTGACTTTGGTTTTGTCTATGGTCTGACGGCGGCAATAACCTCAAAATATATTACAATAACATTATATACAAAAGTGCTGATATTTAAATACTTACTTGTGAAACGATATTCCTTCAGTATTATTTTTCAGTTTTGAGTTGTTTTTGCACCCTTGCACTACACACAACGACATATTTTTACGACTTGTTGTTTTCACGACTACGTCACCGCGTTGTCGTACGGAGGTTAATGTTTGTTTACTTGTGTTCTGCGTTTGTGTGCGTGGCTAGTGTATTTACAGCAAAATTGACAAATGATTGCCCGCAATCGGTTTGCTGCTGTTTTTGGCTTCAATCAGATGTATGGCGTGCTCTGTCTGTTCTTTTTGTTCGTCTGAGTTTGAAACATTAGTTTTATTAATTTTTATCCTCTTTACTTTAATATCATAAAAAATTGGTTGCCTGTAAAGTCGGTATACGGGCGAAAGTTTTACGTGACAACGACTTTGAGTGGTAAAATAATTTTAATGTGAATATTCATTCGTATAGTAGGAAGAAGGATGAAAGACGCGTGCCTTGCACTTTTTATGTCTGTCTCTCTCGCTCTTAGGCGGGACGCGTGCCTCTCACTCGCTCTCATTGTGAGCGCATAACGTGAGCGGAGCGTAACGCAGTTTCTTGAAGTGTCACCCGGCAAACCAATTTATAAGACGTTGTCACGTCAAAATTACGTTGGTAGATCTACGTACTTTTTTATTATGATCCAAAAATTCAAGTTAGCAACTGCAACACTGATTTGGTGAGCTTGGCTGGCTTAGCACATTTGGCATTGGCATGAGCTTGGCATAGATTTGAGACTCCGAGTGTTGCCAGGACCTCAAGTCGTAAGTTACATTTCGATTCCGGAAATGTTACTTTTTAGTGACAAAAGTTACATTTTTTTATTTAGGTACGTGTTTTTGAGGTCAAAGACGAATTGATGTCAGCAAATTGGCGAAATATAAAGGAATGGATCTATGTCTCAAAGTATAACTAATCTTCGGATAAAACAGACTCTTGAGTCATTTGTTCGCAGCGTTATTTTCACTGTTATTGCTCTCTAATCTAACTCCTAACTTAGTGACTTCAATTTGGATGCGTTGAATTGAAATGCGTTAATAAAATGACTGTAATAAAAATCTAGTACCTATTACAATTCTCGTTGTTCTCAAATTTACGAAAATTGTTAAGGCAGTTTTCGTTATATGAAAATTACTTACATGTTACGCGAAGGGGTCAAAAGTTACGAAAAATGTAAGAAATGTAACCTTCTGGCAACACTTCAGACTCAGTCGGTCCATAGAGAATGACATGGAAATAGGATGTCATCAACAATGGTGTAGGACTGTTACTGTTAGTCGAACAAATGGTTAATCGATATCAATTTGATCATCTAATAAATCGCTTTTCAGGAAATTAAGAACTTCCCTATAAGCGTGCTTTGTTTTGTGGTACACTTTCCAGATACAATTTATTAGTCTATGGCTATCACTTTGACTAAACTAAACCTGAACTGAATGGAGAATTTGGTGAAAATGCATAGTAGTTTCTATTGAGACTCTTTATTTACTCAATAACGTATCCATCAATACTTGTTTTACAAAACTGCTAAAGCTTATATCAGGAAGATGTCTGTAGCTTTTGCACCACGAGGTAATCGGCCACCGTTGAGCCCGGCACAAATCCAAAAGATGTTAGATGAAAACGCTCATTTAATTCAAACTATTCAAGAATATCAAGCAAAAGGACAACTTATGGAGTGTCATCAATATCAACAAGTCCTGCATCGGAATTTGGTCTATTTAGCTTCTGTAGCAGATGCCAATCAAAATATGCAAAATCTTTTACCAGTAAGTACAATAGTATTGTATATTCCATTTCATTTTATAATATCTAGTTGTTTCTATAAATACAGATGACAGAGTACCACTCGGTTGAAATATAGTTAAACAAAATTATACATTATATAAAATATAAGTTATTAGAAGGTAGGTATAAAGTTATGGGATGTAGTCGGTAAGTGGATGTCTTAAACTAATAGTTGTAGGTGCTAAATAATAAGTAGTTTTTAGTCAACCATAGTATAGTGTGGTAAAATCAATACATTCTAAATGTATTAATACATAAATTCCAGTAAAAAATCTAATTCAGTTTTAACTAAATATCCTCAGTGCTGCACACTAAACTGAAAGGATGTCTCATGTTACGACTATGATAACAAGTTTAGTAAAGACTGAATGTTATGACATTAATTAAAATATTATGGTCTTCTGTGGGTACCATATATTCAAAGTAACTTGTTCTTCAAATGGCAAGCTGTTATAAAGCTAAACACAATATACTATTATTTATTTTTATGCTAATAATCCTTGTAGAATTGATAACATTTCATATTTGTAAAGGGCAAAAACACTGTTCCAATATGTTTGCTATTTCTACAATGAAAATATGTCATGGATATGGTGTAATTTTAGATGTTCTAGTGATCCTTAATGTTAGATATTGTTGATTAAAACCCAGACTATCACCAATATCAAATATGTCCGCATGAAAAGTATTTATTTTAGTAGCAAATGAAATTATTGTATTCCACTCAACAACAACCCAGCCTACTAGACAACACATTAGACTAATATGTTTTACATTAGACCAATCCCATCATTAGTTATGAATTATTATGTACCGCAAATTTGAGCCGGCCAATTAGAATGCATTTTTGTAGCCCCCCTTTGCCCCGCATACCTGACCGCTTTGACAGATTTTTTTTGTTTGTAGAAATGAAAACATTAGGTGTCTAGTAGGTTGGGTTGTCGTTGATTCCACTGGTTATTTGACATAATTGGCACAAAGTTTAATGAAAACTTTGATGTATTGTGAAAGCAAAAATATGGGTCCTTGAATATCAGATCTAGGTTTCATTTTAATAATAAAGTAAGCATCATAAAACTATGAAATATGTTAGGTAGTTGACCTGTTTATTGTTATCAAACATAATATGGAGGCGCAAAATGAAGACTTAATTAACTTAAAATGTAAGAACTTGATAGAATTCTGTTATTTTTACCCGATATATTTAGTTTTGTAAAGGCAGAACTGAAATATCTATAGAGCAGCATTGCATTTATGCAGTATTCCTATCATCAATACATTTTTGTAGGTAGTCTATTACTTGCAAATGTATTCATTCTTCACAATATTGGCCTTAGGTAATACATAAATACAAAGGTTGCCTGGTAGAAATTGCATTCAGAGATAAGGCCTCCCTTTGTATTTACTAGTATGCGAAATTTCTTGTAATATAATAAATAAATACTTGATGTTTTCACCTCTCAATGTTAATGCAAATTTTCTTTAAATTTTGATATAATTATGTATGTACAATTTGATTCCATAATTAGCTAAAAATGTAATTTATCTTATAATTGCAGCCTCCTCATCAGTTAGCTGCGGGCAATGTAGCACAACCCCCTATCAACTCACCTTCTCCAAGTGGCGGTGAAGTGTCTGGTTCTGCTCAACAACCATACAGGCCTGCCAGTGTCTCTACAACACCAACAAGGCCAACCCAATCATATGGTCAGCGACCATATCCACAAAACCAATATCAGGGACAATACCAAGGGGCGCCTGGTGTATATCCACCACAACCAGGCTATGGACCTCCTAGTCAAGGATATGGCCCTCCTAATCCTCCTCAACAACCTCAAGGTTATCCCCCTAATTCCAATTATGGGCCTCCCATCACAACCACACCAAGTAATTATCCACCATCAACACATCCAGGACCTGGGTATCCACCGTCATCTGGCCAACAGCCATATGCTCCTCCGCCGGGTAGCCCTGCATCAGCTGGTTCCCCTTATCCAGTAAGAGGAGCTACTCAACCAGCTTACACTGGTAATTCTGTTTATCCACCTTCACAAGCAGGTTCCAACTACCCTAATGTTGGAGTTAGTACTTATAACAACTCAACTGGTTCTCAACCTCAACCATATCAGTCGCAACCATTCTCGAACACGACCCCGACATCTGCGTACTCGTCCACGCCGACATCGCAACCGAATCGATCGCCTCAACCACCACCCAGTGGTTACTCTGCTCAAAACCCACCCAGCACAGGATATGGATCTCCTTCAGCTCAGTCCCCAACATATAACTCAAGTTCTCACGGAAACAATGCGCCGCCCTCGACAGTGGCTTCTGGAGCTAGCTCAGCTAGCGGTCCACCGGGCCAGCAGTACCCTCCGCCGGGACAAGCATCGCCCTACCCTCCAGCTACACAACCTCCATATTCAAATCCGTCATCACAACCTGGGAGTCCTGCGCCGTCGGTATCTACAGCACCGCCCCCGCAAACATCTTATCCACAAAATCCTCAAAATTATCCTCCAGCTGGAGGCGGTTATCCTCCCCATGCGTACCAGCAGGGCTACCCGCCAGCGCAGTACCCTCCGTCTCCGTACCCCTACGCGCGCGCTCCCACACCTGGCGCGCCGCCTCCTGGCGCTCCACAACCGTACCCTGGTTACGGCTTCCAACCTCCAAGTCAACAATAAAATATCATTGTCTAGACATGATGTAAGTAAGTTTTTAAATGTACAATTTTTATCCTCCAAGCATACTTAATCTGTGGAGACTTGATCAGCACATGTATACGTATCGCAACTGAAACATGGACAAATGGTGATAATTAATCATAGTCATAATTTAATGCCGGGTCACTTGGGACAAAGATTTGAATTTAATTTTGTATAATTTTCAGTCTACTTATACATTGTCTGCCATTTTAATTTCTTGTTCTGTCTAAATTTGTACAATCTGACACGTTTTGTATCAAGTAATTGAATGCTATTGAGTATGTAAAAATGAACTGAGATTATTCGCGCCCCCAAATACTTGGCTCCAGGGCGTTTGTTTAATTTAAATTATGTTAAAATCAGCATTAAATGTTTGTTTTATGAATATGATTTATGTATGTGTATTTCTGGACTGTACAGTTTATTTGCAGTGTTGCTAAATTGTGCAATTTGTTTAATTTTCTGCCTTCAATGTTTGTAAAAACTTCGAAGGACAACAAGAGTGGACATAACTGATGATGACTATTTTAACGTCTAGGACTGATTGTAGGTGGTAACTTTGAGTTGATTACTACTCTTTGGGGTCGATCCCACTAGACATAAATACAACGTGAAGTGTCACTTAAAATAAAAAATATGTAAATGGCTTTTGACTTCTGCCTTTATGTACACAATGGTTCAAAAACTTGTGTGATTGAATATTCACTGTACATCGATGAAGTGTGCATTGAGGTGTGGTAAAAGTGGACAATACGGCTGTTTCGATGTTTTCATTGATCTCGTTTTGCGTGGGTGGGATCGAGCGTGAATGGTAGGATGGCAAACAAGAAAATGATTTGTGTACCTACTAGTAGGTATGGTTTGTTTGTTGTTTTAAGTATATTGAGCGTTTTTTAAACTAAGTAATTAATGTGGATGATGAATTTAAATAAAAGGAAACATTTCTTTTAAACAATATTTTATTTTATACCTTTTCTATAATAAACCTACGACTTCTAAATACAGTTACTAAAAGTACCTCATCATAACTCAGATGATTAGTGATGATAAGAAACTTTCTCTAATCTTCTTCAAAAGTAATTGAAGATTGATCAAATGGTTGCACTGATTCATCGTAGTATTCTAAGGGAAGATCCTGGACTAGTGGTTGTGTGGGGAACGGCGGCGCGGTCTGGTGCCTCTTCAGTGGCAACACTGTATCATACAAGTAACACATAGCACCTGTTTCCCCGGGTATGCCAACGCCCAAGGTCCAGATAACATTGTACTTTGTATTGATGCGCAAAATCTTCACGCCACGTAGAATTCTCCACCTGGGAATTAAACAAATTGAAAAGTATTACAAAAAAAACGACTTCCACAATATTACAAAAAAGCTGCCTTTGTGACATCCATGATCAAAGACATTTATCCAGTGATTTAAATCCTTGGATGTGCCCTGCACTTCCAACGATTGTCCGCATTTTAGTCAATCTGACAAAGCGCACACAGTACTCGGTGCGCATCTAACAATGCGTGCGCAAGTTACTACAACGGCAACGGCAAGAGTGAACTCTTACCAACAATTACTAAACTTATACTCGTGTGGCATAATTATGTAGGTATGGGCACATCTACCAATTTAACACATTGACTGCTGGCCTAAGATTCGTAGACGGCCTTATGCTATGCGGCCAGTACGCATAACCTGCGTGTATCCGCACCCGCAGAGCGTGCCCAGCCTCTCGTGCTTAACGAACCGCAACGCGCGTGCAGGTCGAGCGTGTGTCTGTGCTGACGCGACACGCGACGTACGAGTTGCTATACAAAAAAAACACACATGAGTGGTCGTCAGGACATGTGTGGTATGGGTATGATTCACGCGTCGCGTGTTTCGGCAGCACGCTTGTATATTTTTTCCCTAAACACGACTATTGTGGGCTAGCCGCATCGCAGGATCCGACACTTGGGACACACCATATACGTTTCCAGCAGTCAATGTGATCTCTAAATCAAATCAATATACCAACATCAAAAATATGATATACAAAAATAAGAATTAACACTAGAGTACACTCGTGGGCTATATTATGTAACCCAGGGTGTAATATTGTCATAATTATAGTGGCGGAACTAGGTATGCCACAGCGCAATCGTCTTGTGTATAACTCGATTGGTTCTCCCCACTCCTACTACTACTAGTAGAATGCCTATCACATTGACTGCTGGAAACGTATATGGTGTGTCCCAAGTGTCGGATCCTGCGATGCGGCTAGCCCACAACAGTCGTGTTTAGGGAAAAAATATACAAGCGTGCTGCCGAAACACGCGACGCGTGAATCATACCCATACCACACATGTCCTGACGACCACTCATGTGTGTTTTTTTTGTATAGCAACTCGTACGTCGCGTGTCGCGTCAGCACAGACACACGCTCGACCTGCACGCGCGTTGCGTGTCGTTAAGCACGAGAGGCTGGGCACGCTCTGCGGGTGCGGATACACGCAGGTTATGCGTACTGGCCGCATAGCATAAGGCCGTCTACGAATCTTAGGCCAGCAGTCAATGTGCTATTATACCGCATTTACACATGCGTGCTCGTCATTCGCCTCGACACTCCACGAATATTCGTCGAAACATTCGTATACGAATGCTGTCGCGAACTACTGTTCACACATTCGCGGAGTGAATCATTTGAAATTCGCACACGAACATGGAGGACGTGAAAATAATCGCAGCGTGCGCGCTACATTTAATGAAATTATATAATTATTTAGATAGGTATCCTGCGTAAAAAGTAAAAAAAAAGCTATCGTCACAGACGATTTCTTTTTTGAGCATGTAAATTATTAAATTACTTTGAGAATTACTCATATAAGTAATTCATTTTTTTATTTTTATTTATAGACTCACGCCTGTATCCCAGAAGGGGTAGGCAGAGGTGTAAATATTACACCCACATTTCGCCATGAATTTTTAGGTCCCACGTAATAGGGGGCGGGCCTATTGCCGTACCGGGCACATTACCAGACTCCGTGCTGCTACTGAGAATTTCCCAAAGGAAAAACCCAATAACACTTTGCCAGACCCGGGAATCGAACCCGAGACCTCCCAATCCCACGCGCACATTTATGCCGCGTGACCAACGAGGCAGTCATATCTTTGACTATGTTTGTTGATAATCAATTTTGTTTTAGCCAAAGTATGTTTTTTTTTGTATTTAATGTGCTTAATGGCAACCCCATACTAGCAGACATACGGTTCCAAGCATCGTTTATCTTTCTGATGTTTTGGGTTCCAAATGAGCTCTTCTTTTTGAAATAGCTCAAGGAATTCTATAATTCGCGCTTAACCCATTCACTGCCTACCTGAAAATTAACGTCATTACCCAGGTGCCGCCATAGTATGATATACAGCCCGCCCATCGGCGGGCCCGGCATCTCGATTAAGTATCCTTGCCCGCCCATCGGCGTTTTCGGCATGAAGCTCTAGATTTCGACATGAACAGTTTGATATGTTAAGTTTACATGTACTGTATCGTGTTTAAAGCGTGTATGTGAAGTTTCCTGCGATATTTGTGGTAAAATTGTGACAGTTTTATTGCTTATTAGCTGAAATAGTAATGGAGCATGAAGGTAAGGCATAACTCTCAGTTAATTAATCTAAGATGAATCAAAATCATAGAAACCTGTGTTTCAGATAAAATTAAGCTAATACATATGTAAAGAAATCTAAAATGTCTTTAAAAAGCCCACATCTATGTGCCTTTTTCAAAAGTCAGGTGTCGTCAACCCCTACACACAATTAGTTAGTTAAAAAAATACGTTATGTAAATTTGCTTACAATTTAATTTTTATCTTTCCTCTTTACGATAGGTAACAATGTAATATTTTATTTCTTTTGTTCAGACAATAAAACTGAACTTGGTAAAGACGACAATATGGAAGACATCAAACGACTTGTAAAAGCGAAGATAAAGAAGATTACCAGTGGACGAAAAAAAGATGCAAGTACCCAGACTAAAGAAGGTAATGGGTTGCCTCCATGCAATTGTAAAAATGTGGCAGCTTTTGCCATTAGACAACTAATAGAAAATGTGCCAAATAATCGTCTTGCAGAATTTCTAAATGAAGTAGAAATCCTTGTAAATAATTTTAAGGAAAACTGAAATTAGTCCTTATCAAAACTGTCGTGCACTGTTCTATAATATGATTATTGTTTTACCTATGTTAATGTAAAATAAAACAATTTAAATAATTCAATAACTTGTTTTTGTTAATTATCAATAATTACACATCAAACGACAACAAACATCTTTAAATGCTTTATCATAAATGATAAGTTACGAGATATTATCTCATATTTTTTTACAGAATAATTAACAAAAATCACATTAATCACACATCAAACGACAGTCTTCACAAATGCGATCACAGGAATCCGTCCCGATACACACAATAACTTCACAGATTACGATATCCAGTGATACAGGCCACAGTCACCATACATATAAGATTAGATCAGAGTCCAGGTACAAAAGCGAATATCGTCGGAAGAGCAAACACGTAGAACGTCTGATTACTAAGTACAGTAAAACAGAAGTGTTTTCAAAAAATCCCGTAAAAAACGAAATGCGCCGGCGCATCCTTTTGTTATATTTTAGCTAGCCACAAAACTGTATACAAAGTACCATATGTCCTTGTATATAAGGTTCAATTTGGCTTAAGATAACACGGACGCATAAAAAAATTGTTTACCACTGTTAACCTATTGTCTACTGACCGGCCGGCCAGCTCCTTTTGCATATTATTATACTTTTTGCAATAATATACTCTATGTCCGAGGCATACGGTTGACTAGATGATGCCCGCGGTTACACCCGCGTTATTGAAGGCAACTGCTCCGCTCCCGTGGCTCATAGCGTGGTGTTATATATAGCTTATAGCCTTCCTCAATAAATAACCTATCTAACACTGAAAGAATTTTTCAAATCGGACTGGTAGTTCCTGAGATTAGCGCGTGCAACCAAACAAACATACAAACTCTTCAGCTTTATATATTAGTATAGATGATGCCCGCGGTTACACCCGCGTTAATTAAGGCTTCTGCTCCGCTGCCGTGGCTCATAGCGTGATGTTATATAGCCTATAGCCTTCCTCGATAAATGGGCTATCTAACACTAAAGAAGGTAATGGGTTGCCTCCATGCAATTGTAAAAATGTGGCAGCTTTTGCCATTAGACAACTAATAGAAAATGTGCCAAATAATCGTCTTGCAGAATTTCTAAATGAAGTAGAAATCCTTGTAAATAATTTTAAGGAAAACTGAAATTAGTCCTTATCAAAACTGTCGTGCACTGTTCTATAATATGATTATTGTTTTACCTATGTTAATGTAAAATAAAACAATTTAAATAATTCAATAACTTGTTTTTGTTAATTATCAATAATTACACATCAAACGACAACAAACATCTTTAAATGCTTTATCATAAATGATAAGTTACGAGATATTATCTCATATTTTTTTACAGAATAATTAACAAAAATCACATTAATCACACATCAAACGACAGTCTTCACAAATGCGATCACAGGAATCCGTCCCGATACACACAATAACTTCACAGATTACGATATCCAGTGATACAGGCCACAGTCACCATACATATAAGATTAGATCAGAGTCCAGGTACAAAAGCGAATATCGTCGGAAGAGCAAACACGTAGAACGTCTGATTACTAAGTACAGTAAAACAGAAGTGTTTTCAAAAAATCCCGTAAAAAACGAAATGCGCCGGCGCATCCTTTTGTTATATTTTAGCTAGCCACAAAACTGTATACAAAGTACCATATGTCCTTGTATATAAGGTTCAATTTGGCTTAAGATAACACGGACGCATAAAAAAATTGTTTACCACTGTTAACCTATTGTCTACTGACCGGCCGGCCAGCTCCTTTTGCATATTATTATACTTTTTGCAATAATATACTCTATGTCCGAGGCATACGGTTGACTAGATGATGCCCGCGGTTACACCCGCGTTATTGAAGGCAACTGCTCCGCTCCCGTGGCTCATAGCGTGGTGTTATATATAGCTTATAGCCTTCCTCAATAAATAACCTATCTAACACTGAAAGAATTTTTCAAATCGGACTGGTAGTTCCTGAGATTAGCGCGTGCAACCAAACAAACATACAAACTCTTCAGCTTTATATATTAGTATAGATGATGCCCGCGGTTACACCCGCGTTAATTAAGGCTTCTGCTCCGCTGCCGTGGCTCATAGCGTGATGTTATATAGCCTATAGCCTTCCTCGATAAATGGGCTATCTAACACTGAAATTATTTTTCAAATCGGACCGGTAGTTCCTGAGATTAGCGCGTTCAATCAAACAAACAAACAAACTCTTCAGCTTTATATATTAGTATCAGATACTACAATCGAGAAAGTATATAATATTTTCCTGAAGCCGATTATTAATAGTATTAAAACATTATAATTTTAACTAAAATTATCATGTTTCACAAAAGGTTGGTAAAGCCTGAATAATTGTTATGCCCGCCCATCGGCGGGTTCGGCATGAAAGGTCGGAATCGACCTTTTTCCAAACCTGAGATATCTGCAGGCCGTTTTGGTAACGAATAAATTCTAGTAAAACGAATCATTTCACAAAATCTTACTTTTTTCTAATAGTTATTGGCTTAGATATCGGAGGTTGAAATCCAACCGCCCATGGGCGGGCTCGGCGTGTCAGTTAAGACATTTCGCCCGCCGATGGGCGGGCACGGCACTGAATGGGTTAACTCCACTGCATTTTGACAACACTTCCGGTTGGGTCGGGCGCTAGCTGTCAACTGAATGCAGACGAATGTGTAAACAGTACCGTAATATGGGGTGAATAGGGACAAATCGCGACTTCATGAATAGTTTTAAGACAGTTTTTTACAGACATATTGCTGTACCGGCTTTGAAATGATTGAGTCTTCGTGGGATCTTTGTTGTCGAATATAAAACTTTGCAATTAACATTGCGATTTATGCAAAAAGCATTAAAATATATGCCATCCCTATTCACCCGGAATTTGGGGTTAATAGGGATGAGAATAGGGTTAATAGAGAAATTTACTAGGGCTGACACTAGTGTAATTAATCTATTTCTAAGTTTTGCCTACTTAACTCATGTGTAATGAAAAGGTAGCAAGAACCCTAACGGTTAGTCGCAATAAGCATCTAACCATTAAATATATTTTTTATGGACTCACTCACGCCTGTATCCTCGAAAGGGTAGGCAGGGGTGTATCATTAAGTAACATTACATCCACATTTCGCCATTAATTTTTAGGTCCCACTCCCACGTAATAGGGGGCGAGCCTATTGCAGTTACCGGGCACCTCACTCATACTCTGTGCTGCTACTGAGAATTTGGAAAAACCCAATACCTAACACTTTTGGCCGATCCGGGAATCGAACCCGTGGCCTCCGAACAGCAGTCGCATACGCTATGCACTGGAACCATGGTCACGCCGGGACTGATGTCATCTCACTAGATGTCATTCACCTGATTGTCCTTGTGAAGAGTGGGTTTCGGCAGCTACCATTACTAAGCTTGTTTTTTATTTTTATCCGATACTACCTAGATATAATCTAGGTATTATACTTGCTGATTTGTGAAATAAATATTTATAAACAAAAACATCATAAAATAAACATAATTATTGCCTATTAAATCGTTTTAACTGTTCGTGACAGCCCTACAAGGCTGTTTCTATTCATACATAAGTCGTTCCTATTCAACTCATTCTCATCCCTTTTCACCCCTCCTTCGTTGTTATTGGTACCTGATACGTCCCCATTGACCCCAAAAAGAACAGATTTTCCATCACTATCTAATTTATTTAAAATAATTAAAATTAATCAAGACAGCTGACTTAATTTTTTTGTAGATGATGGCGAAAACACTAAACAACTTATTTAAAACGTATTTGTCTGCTGAAACTTTGAAATACATTTTAGAGCGCAAAGTTTCTGACACCGTAAATAATTGGCATCGCGGTAAGTTATTTTCAAATGGCTCATTTGAAGGATTGCAGCTAATGTCAGGCTTCATCAGTGTTGCCATAATAGCTCCCAAAGATCTACTCTAAACTCACAAAAAAATATGTACATGTTATAATAGATTGGTACTAATATAGAGCGTCAAAAACATTTCCTGGTTTTATCCCTATTCACCCCTTGATCCCTATTCACCCCATTTTACGGTAAGTTCGTGTTCGCCATTCGTGCCCTTTGATTCGTGTCCGAAAACCGCTCTCAACGCGAACACGCGAATCACGAATCGAATCACGAGGCGAATAACGAATGTAGTGTTTACACATGCGTGTTCGTTATTCGCCTCGTCATTCGCCTCGTTATTCGCGCGAATGTGTAAATGCGGTATTACAACGGCATAAGGACGTGCGCAAAAATCGTCCTAGAAGTTGGTGGGGTACACCTGTGCCCCGCACGTGCGTTGAAGAAAAATAAGTACCTACATACCTAGAGCACGAGTGGTAAATATTGTATTATTTTGGATTATTATAGCGTATAAACGGTCTGTCTGTAACATGGCAGATATAAACGGTCTCATAATAATATACTAACAAATGAATAATCTAGAAATAAAAGTGATCTGACGTTCTAAAAAGTGGAATTCTATCTAGCAAGATCGTGTCCCAATTGAGCGTCGTATTACGCAGCAAAATATAGGTGCCTACCAAGAGTTATCAAGCTGAAAGGCAGGCTACTACAGGATTAAAAGAACATTTCCAGCAACAAAATATGCCTATTCGGGGTTGGTTGGTATTCTGCAGCAGCAGCACACCAACTCGGTTTGGCGGCGCTCGGGAAGTTACGGCATATCTTCACGTCCGATATCCTGCAGTGTCTCAAGACGAAAGCCTTTGACTAGTGTGTGTTGCCAGTGATGATCTACGGCGCTGAGACGTGGTCGCTAACTATGGGCGCCATCCGAAATCTCAGGGTCACTCTAGAGGGCGATGGAGAGAGCAATGCTCGGAGTTTCCCTGCGAGATCGAATCAGAAATGAGGAGATCCGTAGGAGAACCAAAGTCACCGACATAGCTCTCTGAATAGCCAGGCTGAAGTGGCAATGGGCAGGGCACATAGCGCGAAGAACCGATGGCCGTTGGGGCAGGCGGGTTCTGGAGTGGCGACCACGTACCGGACGAGACGACGCAGCAGGGGTAGGCTTCCCGTAAGGCGGACCGACGATCTGGTTAAGATTGCGGGAAGCGGGTGGCTCAAAATCGGTCTGTGTGGAGAACCTTGGGGGAGGCCTATGTCCAGCAGCGGACGTCTCTAGGCTGACATGATGATGATACGCAAGCAATGCAGCAAATGTATGAGGCGCATTTGTAGTGAACATCAGGAAGGTGTGCGTCCTGATTGCTTGCTAATAGAACAGTCTATTGCGAATTATTTAATTAAGTGGTTAATACTTTTGCTAGTTATAAACTTTAAGGCAAATATTACATTCCTAAATGAAAATAAGACTATGGCTTCTCAAACCTGCCAAATATTGATGATTTTTAAGTAGTTATGATTGATATTATAATTAAGAAGACAAGTTTTGATTAATTTTATGTTCTATTCTGATTATAATAAAGACATGTATAAATTAAACAACAACTTTCGTTAATTTGTTAACTTCATAGAATTAATTGATCTACAAACGGGCCACACCTGTAGTCCACGCATGCACTTAAGGAGTATTAATGGGTGCGACTTTAGTGTTAAATAAGGAATCCATGATTGTTTACAAAGATAAAAGCATAACTAACAAAACATAAAATAGTGCATGAGATGTACCTATTGCCCATGTGACCAGGCATCTTAGTGCCCGGCCATACTCTAGCTTTTTCACCACCAGAGCCAATATTTCCTGGTCTTCTGTGAGTTTTAGTAACACCGTGGGATGCGGGCATGCCTTTAAATCCCCAGCGCTTCATGACTCCCTGGAAACCTCGATCCATACTGCAAGTAAATATTATTTAAATTAATGTTTGTGTACTGTATTAGGTTTGCTTATGTCTTCACTCAGTAGTGCTATGCATAAAGAATGTGTCATGAGGGATTTAGGCCAGCCGTACACGGACTGCTTCAAGCAGTAGAGACCGACTGCATGAGGAATTTGATCAACATATGTTCATAAAATCTGAATAATGTAGTGCTTCTGCAATGATACTTACGTTTTTGCTCTAATATCTAAATAATCGCCAGGCCTGAAATGTGTGGCAAGCAATGGAGTCCCTGATGGTAAAATAGCACTTGGTGACACTATGAATCTGCACAGATGTCTCTTGGGCAACATGCCCACTCTATCAAATAATCCACAATAGTCTCTGGTGACTGTACTGGGATCCACAGTCTCTGCTCCTACTAACAAACAACCCATTGTGGTCTTTTCTCGCCATATAGTCTTCTTTGTTTTCATTGGATTGAATTCTTCAGGTGGAATATATTTTATAACATGATTATCAATAACCTGAAACATTAAAGATGTACATATTTTAAAAATCAATATCAATTGACCCAACATGAATTTTTTTACAATTGCTAGCTTATCTACCTGTAATAGAGTTGTCTGCATTTTTTTGCCATCTTTGGACCAGAGTGGATAATTTCCTATTTTGCGAGCTATGAGTCCAACTCTGCGAGTATGAGGATTCCACTGAGCTATTTGATTGGTGTCAATATTTGCCAGCGGTGATTCTATAGAATTTTGTTTCTGTATTCTCTCTTGAATGACTTCTTGAAGAAATTGTTCATTTTCATGAGTCAAACCCTCTTCTGATCCCTAAAATAATATGTAAGTTGGTATTATTATTATACTTTATTCTGAAGTTAAATATTAAATGAATATAAAATCAAATAATACATACCACTCGTTCTTGGGGTGCATACCAGTATGGAGGACGAAATCTAGGCTTTTGATAAGACCGCTTAATAAAGTGATCGATTCTGTAATTAAAGCAAATGTTGATGAAATAATCAAATTGGATGGAATTGCTAAAATAGGTATATACATAATTATATGAAATCAATAATAACCTCAATCTGCTTAGGGTTTCCCGCAAAATATTTAAGTTACAAGTAGCCATGATGATATATCAATGTAATACAGTAAAATTTTACGAGGTTTATGTGAGGCTTAGGTTACAAACTCTTGTTTCATTAGTCTATTTCTAAAGGTAAATAATGTTCACTTATTTGTCACAAGCAGGCATTGCTGTTGCTGTGCTAAGTTGCCTGACAATTTTGACAAACGACATTATTGACGTATGACATCAAATTATCAGTGTTGTCATGTTTTTGAAAATGTTGAAAATTGGTTTTTATCAGGTTGGCCGGTGTACTTTCCAGATTTGCCTAATAAAATTGCAGTTATTTGGTACATACCTTCAGTATACCTTTACCATTTTCAAGAGAGATACTCTTGAAAATCTGTGTACCTACGCCCGTACAAAGATATTTTAAAAACTAGGTAAGTAGGTACACCCGCCATCCTGACGTCAGAACCGCGGGTGTAATGCACTTATATATTTGAGAATTTCTCAAAAAAATTGTACTATCTATCTAAATCGCTGTCCCATATTTTCAAATATTTTTTTCTATATATAAAATGGACCAATATCAGTTTCTATTAATTTATATACTTGGTAAGTTAAATAAACTAAGTAAAAAACATTTACAAATTAGAATTATGTTATTAAATTATTTACTACAAAAATACTTTAATAATTGGTCTAATCTTGTTGTATGAAAAGTGAAGTGTCCCAATTTCATACCTTCCCAAACAACTGATTGTATTTGAGAGAACTTGCGAAAATTTAGAAAATAACTTATGTGTTTATTTAGAACTCTAAGACCGTAGTCCATTTATTCATTAATATTGTGTCATATGTCATATTAGAACTTTAGTGATTGCGCAGTGCAGTGGCGGCGCTAGACCACATGTGGACGTCGGCGACATCAAGTTCGCGAGGCCCTTTAAATCGATGGCGAGGCTAAAAAAATCGTGAAATTACAACATTATTTTATAATTTGGCGCACTTAACCGCCAAATTTTGAAATAATGTATGAATAAATAAATGAAAATTTAAAAATTTTCACCAAGCATAGATGTCGTGTCGATAAAATTTCATTTCATAGTGTTACAAGACAGAAGATTCTGAATAGGTACATACCTATCCGTAAAGTACTAAGTAGGTACTTAGATACTTGTCATTGTCTCGCACGTGTTCGAAAATAATTAAAGTCATTATCATCAGCTTAGCTTTTCCCGAATTGTTTGGTGTTGGCTACCTAAGCCAAGATGATTAGCAAAACGAAATTAAGTATGTAACTTGTAAAAGTTTTATGCGAGGCCCCCTCAGGCGCGAGGCCGTCGGCGGTCGCCGACGTCGCCGACGCCTAGCGCCGCCACTGGCGCAGTGTCCGTTAAAATAAAATAAGACTTGACCTAAAGGTCCAACTACCGGGTCATAAAATTCCAAAAAAAAAGAAATATTAATTAATGCCCTAGCTTATGCCCTACCTATATATTACCCAAAGAAATATAACCTACGTACATAAGTCTATAATACTATAAGTCACGTCCAACCTCTCTGATATTACCCATATTACCTACAGTACTCGCCAATCTTTATGGCCGCTCTGAATGTAGTCATCGGTACGAACTTGCGCATGGTACAGTCGGGTGGACATTTCATAACCAAGAAAATATATTTGTAATTATTGAAAATTAAAATCTTCAGTTACGTTGTTAGATACATACATACACAAACATATCGTCACGCCTTTTATCCCCGAAGGGGTAGGCAGAGGTGTATTTCTACACCCACTTTTCGCCAGATATAATTTAGTCCCACGTAATAAGGGGTGAGCCTATTGCCGTACCGGGCACATTTCCAGACTGCGTGCTGCTACTGAGAATTTCGTGACAGAAAAACCCAATAACACTGCCCGACCCAGGAATCGAACCCGGGACCTCCCGATCCCACGCGCACATTTATGCCGCGAGACCAACGAGGCAGTCGTATAGGGTTTGATGTCGAGTTTTCCGTCTCTACGCAAAGATGGTATTTGCATCATGTTATCCCTTAGTCGCCTCTTACGACACCCACGGGAAGATAGGGGGTGGTGACACTTGTATTCTATGCCGTCAACCACACGGCATACGTTGTTAGATTAGCTATATTATATTGTTTAATTACATATTCAATCAAATTCGATTAATGTAAATTCAGTTAGGTGAAGGGTCTTTTAAGTTTAGACTTCTTTCCTTTTTCATAAACGTTAATACGTCAAACATTAAAACGACCGCAAGGCAATAAATGAAAATGGTAACTATAACAGTACAAATAACAACAAGAAACAACGATAGCAACGAGAAACAACAAAGAAGTAACAGTAGTAACACTATGAAACTATTCTGAACGCGACGATACTGTCAGAGCTCAGCGAATATGTGAGTCGTGTACGAACGTAGCACACTCACACTAACGCGCGGGAGGCGAGGACGCTAGCGGGTGGAAAACAGCGCGCGCGGGCGTGCCCTGCCCATAGAGATATTAGAATAGAGTGGCAGAACAGTACCTAACTCAATACTGTGTCGTGTCCGTCGGTGCGAGAGAGAACACAACATTAAAGGCCCCCTGCATCTCTCTCTAACAATACATGCACAACATCAACATTACGCAGTGGCGTGCTACCTGTAACTATTATTTAAATCAGTTTATTAGTAATCAATAGTTTAAAAGTTGTTTTTATTGATACACGAAGATAGTTTGAAGTGACAAAAATGTTTATATATTTTTAAACTATTGATTACTGATAAACTGATATAAATAATAGTTACAGGTAGCACGCCACTGCGTAATGTTGATGTTGTGCATGTATTGTTAGAGAGAGATGCAGGGGGCCTCTAATGTTGCGTTCTCTCTCCCACCGGCGGACACGAATAGGCCCCACTCTGCCACTCTATTCTTAATATCTCTATGGCCCTGCCTCCACGCCATAGATTATACACTTATACTAGTATCCACGCCCCGCGTACGTCCCGCTGATACCTGATTTTGTGCACATTTTGTGTTCTGCGCAGCGCAATGCGGCTAGGTTCGGAGCGGCCATAAAGTTTGGCGAGTACTGTACCTACCTTACTCTGTGATTATGCCTCTATCACCTCTATGGCCGTACCCCAAGTTTTAGGTTATAAAATTGTTTGTTTTGGTTTTTTCTTGTAACTTTCAGAATGATTGTAAGAATAGTTTTATTCTTATCCTTATGTGTTGTTTCACAATCACAAAATCATGAAGAGACAATTAAAATAGCCGGTCCGGGGTTAAATCCGGAGGAGATTGTAATGCCGGCAAGATATTTCTTTGTTAACTTTACCTCGATCAATGCCGATTCGTAAGTACTTATACATTTTTGAATGATTACTGATTAGTCGAAAGCTTAGTTTAGTGAAGGTACTATTTCTTATTCTGTGGTTAGAACAATAATTTTTACCACAGTGTTAAATTATTAGAGATTAATAAAATTACTATTGTGATCAATTCTTTCTTTGTCAGGTATACTGCTGAGTTAGCAAGTGATCTAGTTGTGGAGATAGATGGCAAATCAATCTCAAGTAAATACTGCAGGGTGTGGGTGAACAAGTTGGACAGAAAAGATGGAACATTCATTGTTCGCTACAAACTTTATGAGACCTGTTCGGATTTGACCATTCATGTTTATTACAAAAGGAATAATGTGGAAAATTCTCCTTTTGTCTTCAAAGGTGTGTATATTTAAAGATTGTTGTTTTACTTGTCTACTTAATATAATTTAGTTGTAATCTGTATGGTAGGGACCACATTTGTATGAACCATATTCTATAGAAAGGGGTAACATCTTCTTGATCAAGTTTTTATAGATGTTGGCAGTCGCACAGTATGGCCTCCCTCTGTAAATGATGTTAATTATATATTACTAGATGAGCCCGCGATGACACCCGCAATATTTAAGGCTACTGCTCTGCTACCATGGCTCATAGCGTAATGTTATATAGCCTATATAGCCTTCCGCGATTAATGGACTATCTGACCCTGAAAGAATTTTTCAAATTGGACCAGTAGTTCCTGAGATTAGCGTGTTCAAGTAAACAAAATCTTCAGCTTTGTATATTAATTAGTATTATGTAGTTGTATAACTAAACAGCTGGGTCATCATAAATCCGTGACACACATAGTTTTATCAAACTCTCTGCATATGTTTATACCTGTCTGTGATGATACTGATGATGAAATTTTAAAATTAAACTCTAATGTTCTTTAAATTTAAAATTACAGGACCCATTTATCCCGATCAGTGTCACTGCCCTAAGCATGGCTTTGAAGAGTGGTTTCAAAATTATGGTTGCTCCAATACTTACATCCAAATTGAAAGAGATCTTAAACCATTTCATGATATAGATATGAGAAAAAATATCAAGAAAATTATACAAAGATACCATCAACCAGAAAGTACTAGTTTCTGTCATTATGTCATTAAAGATAATGAAATATACAGAAATTGCTATGGAAAACATGTTGGATTTAACATGTTTTCTGATAACATTTTGTTATCATTGGCAAGAAAAGTCAAGTTACCGGACATAGAGCTGGTGATGAATCTGGGGGACTGGCCCCTCGTGCACAAGAAAGACGAGATTGTGCCAATATTCTCATGGTGCGGCAATGGCGATAATTATGATATTGTGATGCCAACTTATGATTTGACAGAATCTACTTTAGAAAATATGGGCAGGTAATTAAATAGTATAGCACAATTGCAAGATAAATATAACTGATGCAAATCTACATGTTGAATAAATATTTGTTACAGAGTGACTCTAGACACATTGTCAGTGCAAAGTGGTGCGGCGGTGGCGTGGTCGCAGCGCGAGCCCAAGGCGATCTGGCGCGGACGGGACTCTCGCGTCGAGCGACTCAAACTCATCGACATCGCGAGAGCCAACCCAGACCTGTTTAACGCCTCGCTCACTAATTTCTTCTTCTTCAGAGACAAAGAGGCTGAATATGGACCAAAGGAACCTCACATATCATTCTTCAAATTTTTTGATGTAAGCATTTGTAAGGACTATAAAGTTGTAGATAAAAACGATGATCCGAATCCGAATAGTCTGAAGTGGCAGTAGGCAGCGAACATAGCCAGAAGAACCAATGGCCGTTGGAGCAGAAAGGTTCTGGAGTGGTGGCCACGCACAGGACGTCGTAGCAGAGGTAGGCCTCCCGCTAGGTGGACGGACGATCTTGTTGGGGTCGCGGGCAGCGGATGGATGCGGGTGGCTCAGGATCGGTCTATGTGGAGAGCCTTGGGGGAGGCCTATGTCCAGCATTGGACGTCTTTCGGCTGATATGATGATGATCAAAAATCATAAAATAGGTGCTGATTTTATGCTGTAGGTTTGTTGTGGTTGTGAATTGGTTAAAAAATGTTGCAGTTTTTCCTTCTTGTGGGTGTATAATCCAACTCTGGTGTCGAAGCACATGAGCTGTCTGAGGGGTTTCGACGCTGAGTAGTTATTCTTGTTCAGAGACAAGCATTGTGACTTTATGCCTTTCGAAGCACTTGCCATGTTTCGAGAGGAATAAAGTCGCAATGCTTTCCTGGTGAAAGCCTCAACAATATAAGACTCCTGCAAGTGTTACTTAACGTTGCCGATATAATTACGAGCGACTCGTTACGTTATGACCAAGTTGCAGAACTGACTAAATATGATTGCAGTGACCGATTTGTAAAGAAAATATGAATCCAGTAAACATACGAATATATTTTCAGTACAAATATCAAATAAACATAGACGGGACGGTGGCGGCGTACCGCATGCCGTACCTGGTGGCGGGGGGCGGCGTGGTGCTGAAGCAGGAGTCGCCGTACTACGAGCACTTCTACGGCGCGCTGCGGGCCTGGCACCACTACGTGCCCGTGCGCCGCGACCTGACCGACCTGGTCGCCAGGGTGCGCTGGGCACGCGACCACGACGAGGAGGCGCGACAGATCGCCGACAACGCCAAACGTTTTGCTAACGAACATCTATTACCACAACACGTTATCTGCTATCATGCGGCGCTGTTTTGGGTGAGTGCCCACTGTTTTTAATAGAATTATCACAACATGTTAAAACATATATATTAATTTCTTTTGTTATGAAAACTTGCAGGCCAACAGCAATATGTTTGATAGTCAAACAAATAAGATGTCACATTAAGATTCCTTAACGCTTAACAGGAGTTCTGACATATCAATAAGATTTTGTGTATAACTTGTATAAGTGTGCATAGGGTTCCCACCAAGAACTTGGGGTCCCAAGCCAACCTCACCTGCCGCGTGGTGCACCTGCCGATCAACGGACGAGGCTCTGGCAAACAAAATATCCCGATAAGCGGCAATAGGCTCGCCACCTATTACGTGGGATCAAAACACTGGCGAAAAGTGGACGTTTAATATGCCTCTGCCTACCCCTTCGGGGAAACAGGCGTGAGTCTATGTATGTATGTAACTTGTATAAGTTTAAAAAATTACAGTTGAAATTGACGAAATATATTACTGTGTTTCAGGAGTGGAGCAAGAGAATAATCAGTCCGGTCGTGGTAGAGGAGGGAATGACGCACGTGCCGCAGCCAACATTCGAGTGTCCGTGTGAATCTCAGGAACAGAACCAACGAGAAGAGCTTTGAATATTACAAGAGTCTCAGCTGTTGAACAAACTATATGATACTGCCTAAATGATCTGGAGTTTAATGTTACTTCTACTACGTATAGTCAATAGCTTTACTTAATATTATTTAACAATACCAAGGATAGTCAAAATAATTCACACACCTAACAAAATATATGTATGTAGTCATGAATTATTAAGTAATACTCTACTTTGCTTCATTTCACGTCGGTGGGTATCGAGCCCACATTGAAGTCATTGCTAGATCATAAATCTGAAAAGGCATTCCTAAAACATTCGAATATATTTTGGTGCTAGTTTGATCTGGTTAGTGATAAGAAAATAAGTAGTAAGCACATGGTGCTATCAGTAAAGCCAGTAATGGTAGCTTTTGGATTTCAGTCCAATTGAATAGTTTAAGCATTTATGTAACGCACTCTGCACACCAAAGTCAATGCATTTATGGATGACGGGTACTTTGGTGTGCAGAGCGCCTATATCAGACTTTTTACTCACGCGCGTTCCCTTTGGGGATCGCACACTTGGCTATTAATAAAGCTATAGGTATATTAAATAAGTACAATTGTTTGTAATAGAAATATATCTTTTATTATTTAAATAAATTACTATACTACTTCGAGTAATACTTTACAGTTTACACAATGTCATTTATTAAATTATAATTTATAAATAATAAAGCTTTAAAACAACTGTCTCATATTTTTTTATAACAACTTTTCCTTTCTACTAAGAAATATCTATCTACTTCGTTAGCCGGCCATGAAGTTAATGAATTTAAGAATAATTTTGGGTTCACAAATGAGAAAAGACATTTAGGTGATTAGTAGCCGCTCTACGTCGGCAGGCTTATATATTATTTGATTAAAATACATCCTTCGTACATAATCAACACATTTAGACTTATTTCTTCTCATTTTGGGTCCTTATACAAATCGAGTAATTTTCAATTTAAAATATGTGTGCAATACAATAACAATGGTCATAAGTAATCATCAAAATTATATTTAGTCTCTTCTACTTACTAAATTCCAACATTTTATACTATAAATACAAACATCTAAATATTTGCACGTCTTTATTATCTACCGTCAAATTAAACCCATCACCAATCTCATCCTGATATTGCATTTTGATGAATTGTGAAATTAGCCTCGTATATTTTATCAAAGTAATTTAAACACCTACACGCTGATTTTTTATTGGTTTAGGGAAAAAAAAGTCATGTCCGAAATGAAATCCTGTATTTATATTCAAAATTCACCTAGCACCTAAAACAAAAAGGTTATAAAAGTCAGTAACTGTTGGAAATACGTAGTAACCTAATGAGTTGCGTTCGAGCGTCGCGCGGTCGTGACCTCGCCGCGCGCGCTGCCGGCGTTGTCAGCTGTTACCTATAGCGGTTGTAGGTAGTTAGTGCGGTCCGATAGCGATACGTAATTTATTAGAAAACAAGATTTAGGTAATTACGATGCCAACAATTTTAAACACATTTTTTCTTCTTTTGTTCTCTTTATAAGAACCCCTCCCGCACCCTAGTGCTAAATCAAAACCCTGTGTCACGAGGGGCATTACAAACCTGCCACTAACGGATACAGGAGTTGAAACAAGAATTTATGAATCACACAACGTGTTGTGTCAAAAATCGCTTAACCTTTTCACCGCCAACAACTTCAATAGAAGTTCAGGATTTTCGTGCCGTCCACGCCACGACTTCTATAAAAGTTCACTATAAAAAAATACATTTAAAATACATTAACACTTTTGTTTCTTTTGTAATTGTGTAGATGGACACGAATGAAGCCCTATTTATTATTTTCTCAGGTAAGACAGGCTTTTTTCTGTGTTAAAATGGATAAAAACATAAAAGGCCCCAAATATTTTTATGTCCCGCACGCCAACGACTTCATATCGAGTAGGCTAGTGATGTGACGCGAATGTTGCATTCATTAGAATCTTTTAGATTTGTCTTTTTCCTTCCAATCGTTCTTAGATTCTGTGATTAAAAAGTAATTCCGGTCAGTAAATAACGTATTACATAATACGTTTTAAAATTGATGTACGTATCAAATCACTTCATTAAAATTTATTAAATGTACCGAGGGTTTTCGATATTGCTACACCCATCTCTACGTAATGGCAAGATGTCAGTGTCACTAGCGCCGACAACTTCAATAGAAGTAAACTTGTGACGTCGTAAGCGCATAGGTGTCAAGGTCATTGTGTCATAGTGCCGGGCGACGCGCACACCTTTATCTTTTGACACGACTGCCCAAAAAAGGAGTGTAATCTTTTTGACGTGACAACGTCTTATAAATTGGTTTGCCGGGTGACACTTCAAGAAACTGCGTTACGCTCCGCTCACGTTATGCGCTCACAATGAGAGCGAGTGAGAGGCACGCGTCCCGCCTAAGAGCGAGAGAGACAGACATAAAAAGTGAAAGGCACGCGTCTTTCATCCTTCTTCCTACTATACGAATGAATATTCACATTAAAATTATTTTACCACTCAAAGTCGTTGTCACGTAAAACTTTCGCCCGTATACCGACTTTACAGGCAACCAATTTTTTTTTTATTTTGATTTGATACTGGCAATAATATAGAACAGCATATAATAATAATTTTGAATAGCTTAGTTTAATATTTTTTGACGTGACAACGTCTTATAAATTGGTTTGCCGGGTGACACTTCAAGAAACTGCGTTACGCTCCGCTCACGTTATGCGCTCACAATGAGAGCGAGTGAGAGGCACGCGTCCCTCCTAAGAGCGAGAGAGACAGACATAAAAAGTGAAAGGCACGCGTCTTTCATCCTTCTTCCTACTATACGAATGAATATTCACATTAAAATTATTTTACCACTCAAAGTCGTTGTCACGTAAAACTTATATACCCGTATACCGACTTTACAGGCAACCAATTTTTTTTTGATTTTGATTTGATACTGGCAATAATATAGAACAGCATATAATAATAATTTTGAATAGCTAAGTTTAATATTTTTTTTATGAATTTAGGTATTCGAAAATCCTTAATCAAACTAGCCAGTTTTTCATTTGCATCAAATAAAAAATAAGCTGAAAAGGTTTAGCACATCAGTATTAAAAAGTCACTTACTATCCCTTTCCGAAACTACACTTACTTTGCCACTTCAAACAATGTTCCTGAGTTTCCTGACTGACCGTTCATGTTAGATTTCAAATAGGTATAAACTAAAAACATTCAAGCGTTTTTAGTATAGATTAACAAAAATCTATACACAGAAAGAAAACAATTGACAACCCTATTTCTTATGAAATTTATCGTGCTACGAACGCCAACGACTTGATATGAAGTAAACGGACTACGTTTTAAAATGAATAGTGATGTGCCTATTATATTATCATCTCTAGCAAGTCTATGCATGTATCTTTGTCTCCGATAACGGATACCCATTTTTCTTACTATAAATGCTCATAAAATAAAACAAATTACCATTACAATTTAACAGTGTGTATTTTTAATTGTAAATTTGAGTAAAAATTTAAATTTACACATTGTTTTTTTCATTATCGATATGACGTTACCGCCATCCCTGCTTTCGTTCTATATAATTGTTATACATTTATACGTTGGCGTACAGCGACACATCGCGTTTAGTATAGCTGGGCGGTGAAAAGGTTAAACCACTACGCCAAGCATGAAGTGCAGTAATAAATAATTAGAACAATAAACGTATGTAACTAAATAGCTATACCTATTCAATAATTCCTTCGTACATTACTCGGACTTAGAATAAAAAATCGTCGAATAAGCTACCGATAAACTAAGAATGATAAGTTACGTTATTAGTCATAGGTACCTACATTATTTTTTGAATAACTAGACAAAGATTTTAACAGTGGAAAAGTTTAGTACTTGCGTATTTCTAACGTATTTATAAGAATGTAATCACAGTAGGTATTCAATAATGAATTAACCAAATCATTTACCTTTGCTGTCTGCTGCCTACATCACAATCAATTTACACCTTTCACACATTGTCTTTTAGTTTCACTTATGTGTTTCTTTTACCTTATCACCACTTACACTTGACTTTACTTTGACTTTACACTACACTTCGTGCACGTCAACTTCTACGCTCACACTTCTTAATACACTCGCACCATAAACGCGAACTCAACATTGTAATACTTATTCATAATTTCGATCCATTATGAAGCGCGCGCGACGTAACACGGGTAAAGTGATGGGATGGAACGTGACGTACGGGCGTCCCGTTGACCTAATTTCGCAAGACTAAAGGCTGTCGAAGTGACGAACGACAAATTGCAACCGAGCCCTGTCGCCCCGCGTTGCGATGCGCGTACGCCGGGGTCATGGTCTGTACCTATAGTGCAATGTTTATCTGTGTGTGTCGTATGTTATTATCTGTGTATGTGTGTGGCACGATCGAACATAGGTACATCGGCGCGCGTGATTTCTTTCATAAGAGTGGTAACTACGAACTCTCAAACCAATAACTTATTATTTTTGTTACGATTTTTATAGCTTACATTTCAAATTTTATTAGCTGGTTAGGTTCCATTAACCATTAGTATACAGATAGCCTTCGCTCCAAAATCAATAAAAAATCAGCGTGTATAAAAATCCTGTTTCACAATAAAAAAAAAACTTTCCACAATACAAAAAACTTTTCACATACCTATTTGAAAATATTTCTGACTCAACAATTAATGAAATAAATATGCCGTTTAAGGGTTTAAGTAAGTCAGAAAAAAACTTAATTTTACAGCAATGCTGACACCAAGCGCGGAAGGCGCGCGCGGGTGTTCAACGCGCTGATGGCAACTAAGAAAAAAAAAACGAGGCGCGGAACCGGGCAAAGATCATTAGATACCCAGCGTGCTGCTTGTGGTTGACAAATAACGGTGCACGCCTGAATGATAGTTAGGGTTGTAAGCGCAGCTAGGTTTTATAAAACGTTGTCAGACAGTATTTATTTCTGTACCGCGCCGCGTTGCGTAGCTACCATCAGCCGGTGTGCAGTAAAGCTGCAGTTGGGTCGCTCCAGGCATGAGCCAGTTGTCGCGAGTGTGTGGTGGGGAGGGGGAGGGGGAGGGGGAAGCATTTGGGACACTACCGGTACATGGCGACGTCGGGGCTGCGATAGAAGCACATGTACGCGTCGGAGAGCAGGCGGCGCGCGTGCGGCGGCAGCGTGTGAGGGGGGGGAGTGGCGCGCTCGTCCAGCCACGCGCCCAGCTCCGCCGCGCACACGATCTCCGGGATGTTGTAGCCGTTGCGCTCGCCTGCACACACAAGCGCCGCGTAACACATTGCACTTTACATTAAATTTATATCACGCGGTGACGCACGAAGCACGAACGATAACCGAGTAGGACTCACCCTTCCTGTCAGCCATGGAGTCGAAGAAGCACCAGGGCGCGTCGTGTCCGACTCCCGCCTTGACGAAGGCGACGTAGTGGCTGGTCTCGATGCACAGCACCGCGAACAGCTCCATGTACACGCGCGGCACCGGACACGACTCCAGGATGTTCGCGTACTCCTCGCACACCGTCAGCGGAGTGGCCTGCAAGGAGTTGTTCAAGTCAGTCGAGTCAGTTGAGTCAAGTTCGGCATTATTACCAGGCAGGCGCAGGCTGGCGTGGGTCACTGAACTCACTGACCTTGTGGTGCGGGCGCGCGGCGTGCGCCAGGCGCAGACACGCGCGACACAGCGCCCCCCCCTCGAGCGCGCCGGCGCCGCACGCGTTGCACTGCCAGCGCGCCAGCCCGCCGCACACGGCACACTGACGCGGCACTACGCAATAATATACATACGTTACGGTCATTTATATGAACCTAAAATATCGCTCAGGGCCGAACCTTCCCTATGTGCAATGTGCGCGGCGCACACAGGCGCCAGGGTGACAGGGGTGCCGAGATATGCGTTAATTATAACACTTATTTTCGAAAAAGGATGCCAAAAAAGGCGCTTCACAGATTTCGCACACAGGCGCAGTGGCGTAGGAAGGGCAAATATAAAGGCCGGAAAAAAAAAAGGTCATCCGCCCAACGCCACGGCATAGGCGCTTCATAGATTTCGCACACAGGCGCTGCATTGGGTCGGAACGGTCCTGATATCGCTAGTGCGCCATCAGGTGGTAGTTTGGGTGGCATTCAGAGAATTCTGATGTTCAGAAAATCTAAAGAAAGCTGTTTTTTGTGACTTGGGGTCAGATAGCTTCCTTGTATTTTTGACAACACTAGTTCTAATTTCCAGGCGTGATCTTCGACAGTGTACCACACTATGATCATATCATCCAAATAGAATAGGAGGTGAGACGTAGTAAAAAGTTGCTCCGTCAATCTTTGAAATGCACCTAAGGTAAAAAAAGTACGCCGAATTACAAATCTTAATGTGGCTATGAAATACTACAATCTTTCGCCTATGGAGAATGTGCAGTCTTGTCCTTATTTCTAAGTCGATCTGTACCTGTCAGTAACCCCTTTCCAAGTCTAGGGTGTTAAACTACTACATCCCCGTCAAAGATATCGTCGTTCCTTGGCAACGGGTATCCGCCCGGTGTAGTCATGAATATTCCAGTTTTAGTATTTTAGGAATATTGGGAGATCCAGAATCACCCATGCCTCCCTTTCACAAGGTAGATTCCGAAGTTCTCACCGATTTTGAGAACCGTGAAGAGATTAACATAAAAATATATTAGGACACGTCAATTATGTCACAGCCATTGCAACACAGTTTTCTTCCAAAAAAGTCAACAATCCCTCCAATCTAATAAATTTTGTAAATGATGTTGCGGTGGACTTTGGATGGTGGCGGAGAATTACATGGAATATACACAGATTTCAGCAAAGCGTTTGATATTATAAATCACAATATTTTGCTTAACAAAATTCGTCTAATGAATATCCGGATAACTGCTTCGCTGTTGCACTGAGTCATTCTGCTAAACATATCTGCTAAATAGGTCTCAATTTGTTGCTATTAGTGGTTTCGCAAGCAGCGATAGCCCAGTGGAGAGACCGACGGACTGCCACGCAGAGAGTCTCGGCTTCGAATCCACGGCGCGCACCAATGACTTTTCGAAGTAATGTCCGTATTAAATTGCTAATTATCGCTTGCTAAACGGTGAAAAACATCGTGAGGAAACCTGCATGTCTGAGAGTTCTACATAATGTTCTCGAAAGACATGTGAAGTCTGCCAATCCGCACTTGGCCAGCGTGGTGGACTATGGCCTTACCCTTCTCAATAAGAAGGGGCCCTCGCCAGCAGTGGGACAGTTTATATTCAGGGCTGATGATGATGAGTGGTTTCGAGTCACTGTGCTATGATATTCCATCGGACGTCCCACAGGGCTCGCATCTAGGTCCACTGTTTTATTAATATTTATAGATGATTTAGCAAAAACATTGAAATGTAATTTCCAGCTATACGCTGATGATCTAAAATGGTATATGTACTGATAGCCACAGCTCGCAGGTAGAGTGTAACTATCTAAACAGCTGGTGTAATAATAATCACATGGTTTTAAATTAAAGTAAATGTCACGTAGGAATTTTTCAAGGAAAAAGCAGTCATATATAGGATGTTACACAATTGATAGCTCCGAGCTCACTGAGGTATCAACCATAAGCGATCTCGTAAGTTATATTAGATGCTCATCTTAGTTTTAGAGAGCATATAGATTCAGTGGTTAAGACAGCCAACCAATTGGCGGGATTCATATCAAGACAACTCAGATCTTGTGAACTTTAGGTCAAAAGACCTAAATAAAAATCCCTAACAATCAGGCTTTCGTCCTGGACATACGAGGGGAGTTCAATGTATTCTCGGTATAGGTATGAAGGAAAAGGCGGAAAATTCTGAATAAATTTTATTTTTCAATATACTCCCCTAACATCTCAATACATTTATTTGTTCGTGAAAGTAACTTTTCAATTCCCTCTGAAAAATATTTTTCTTCATGGCCCGAAAAATGTTCGTTTATTGCTCCCTTCAACTCTTCATCGTCCGAAAAATGCTTTCCACGAAGGTCTTTTTTAAGATTAGGGAATAGATAATAATCACTAGGGGCCAGGTCCGGACTGTAGGGTGGATGATTGATTTCTTCAAATCCGCACTCCCGCACAGCAGCCTGGGCAAGGCGCGCCTTGTGAACCGGCGCGTTGTCGTGAAGCAGCAACACACCTGCGGTTAATTTTCCACGTCTTTTTTCTTTAATTGCCTCCTTTAAATTACGCAGGGTGGTTGTGTATGTTGCAGCAGTAATACTTTGACCTTTTTTGTGTACTCGATTAGCAAGATTCCCTTAGAATCCCAAAACACCGTGGCCATGAGCTTTCCTGCGGACGGAGTGACTTTGAACTTCTTCGGCGGGTCTGATCCTTTTTTGTGCCACTGCATAGACTCTTGCTTGCTCTCAGGGTCATAGTAATGAACCCACGTTTTATCACTAGTAACAATCCGATCGAAAATACTTTGCGGATTTTCACCATAGAGGTCCAAAAACTCCTTACAACAGTCAACTCGCACTTGTTTCTGTAGCGCGGTGAGCATTCGCGGCACCCATCTTGCACTGACCTTTGACAAATTCAGGCGCTCATGAAGGATTGTGTGAATGGAACCCACGGATAGCTTAGTCATTTCTGCTAATGTTTTCACTCTTACACGGGCATCTTCAAGTACAAGTTTTTCGACTAATTTGACATTTTCTTCAGTAGCGGCACAAATTGGCCCACCAGCACGGGGGTCGTCTTAAATGCTCTCTCTACCCTGTTTGAATTCACTTGACCACTTCTGAATTGTAGATAATGAAGGCGCAGAATCTTGGTAAACAGCCACCATTTCTTCATGGATATTTTTTTGAGTTTTTCCTTGTTTTGTGAGGAATTTTATCACTGCACGATGCTCGATTTTTTTTCATCATTGTCGAATCAGTCATCATAGTTGTCTTTTCGCAATGATATCTTGAATACTAATGGTGGCAATTAAATTAAATTTTGTATTTATACCCTCAAAGAGTGTCATTAACTAATGAGATAATTAAATTACCCTTATCATTAGTATATCACCTGGGTACCGAGAATACATTGAACTCCCCTCGTAGTGCTACCACAGCATTGGTACAGATCACTGATGAGATACGACTGGGTATGGATAGTGGAAAGCTCACGCTACTTTCCTTACTCGACTTTAGCAACGCTTTCAATACCGTGGATTTCCACATCCTGCTTGGCATATTTCGCTCTATTAACATATCTCCAACGGTAATTGACTGGTTTCACAGTTATCTGTTCGGTCGCCGACAACGTATACGTATTGAGGTAACGTACTCTTCATGGTGTAATACAACTGCCGGCGAACCGCAGGGTGGCGTTCTATCTCCGTTACTTTTCGCAATTTTTTAAATTCAATATCCCATAAATTAATTTCGTCCTACCACCATTACGCAGATGACTTACAAATTTACGCCCATGCACCCCTAGAATAAGTAGCAGATGCGTTTTCTTCTATAAATACTGACTTAACGCAAATTTGTGAGTGGAGCAAAATGTATGGCCTCACGGTTTATCCCTTAAAAACGCAGATTGTTCTCATCGGCAGACCCAGGATGATCTCAAAGGTCAATCTGTTAATGTTGCCTGAGATTAAATTCGACGGCAATATTCCAAGATGTACCGACCATGTAAATAATCTGGACATATATCTGGATAGCACTCTAACTTGGGGGCATCAAATTCCGGCGACCAGTCGTAAGTTGTTTGCGTCAGTCAGGGTCGTTACGTAGGCTTCGGAATTTTCATCCAACAGCCACTAAAATTGCGCTTGCTTAATCTTTACTCCTCCCAGTACTCGATAATGCCGCTGTCAGCTATCTTAATCTCACTGAACAGCAACTTGACAAACTTGAGCGTCTCCAAAACTTTTGTATCAGAATTTCGTAACAAACTCATGTGGCTCCCAATTCGTTTTCGCAGGAATACTCATATTCTTACGTTATTGTATAATGTTTTATTCGATCCTAACACTCCCTTGTATCTCAAAGAACGTTTTAAGTTCCTCCATGACACACATGCAATGTTTCTAAGGTCGTCAGAGAATCTGAGGCGGCAAATTCCAACACATTCAACAATTTACTACAGTAAATCCTTTGTTGTCCAGGCAGAGCGTTTGTGAAATGCGTTGCCTTTCGAAATTAGGTAAGCAAAGTCAATAGGCATATTTAAAAAGGCATAAAAACAGCACTTCCTATCTTGTTATTAGTCAGTGTCAATAGCGTATTGTAACTATAATATCTATAATGTGATATGTATGTATGTATTTATGTATGTATGTATGCATGATGTATATTATAAGTTTCTGTATTTACGTAATATATGTATGTTTATCTTTACTTAGCAAGTAACTTTAACACCATTTTATAATTCTATTTCCCTTATCTATTTCTTTCTATCCAAAGATTGCCTGGAAGAAATCGCTTTTAACGATAAGACCACCCATTGTATATTTTATTTGTAAACTTCGTTTTTTTTGTATTATATGTAATAGCTGTGCTTGTAGGATAATGTGTATTAGTTGACTACTATATATGTATCGTATTTGTAGTATTGAGAATTGTATACCTAGCTGTTTGTATTGTATTTATTGTATTGTGCGTTGTATTTCGATCCGTTGTAGTTGTATCCATTGTAGGTAGATCCACTATTGATGCGGGTGTAGCTCTCATAAAACACATTTTTAATGCTTGGGAGTCATCTAAAAATGCTATCGGAGTATTTTGTGACCTATCAAAAGCCTTTCATTGCGTTCATTACGACACACTACTGCGTAAGCACCGCAACTACGGCGCACAAACAAGTATTTTCACGATCTACGCGGCCAAAATTATTTTAATGCTTAATTGGTATCTAAACACTGTAAATAAACAAACAAACATTTTTTTTACTTTTAACTATTATTTTCAAAAACAAAAAAAATACAAACATGAAAAACATAATAATTCTATGTTTTTTGGCTTTCTTCGTCATTAGGCGGGTCCACACAGACCGAGCAGCCTCGCGAGGCATTTGCCGCGCGAGGAAACGGTCCCCGAACGAGCGCGGCCATAGAATAAAGCTGCGTTCACATTTATCTGACGAGATCTCTCGTGACGGTCTCTGTCGTAATTACTTACCGTTCACATTTGTCTGTCGCCGTCTGTCGCGATCTGACGCAGTTTTGAATCAGTTCTGTCTTGACTCTCGTGGAGTTCGCAATGTTTTTGATAATTTATCCGATTCAGATTAAGTAGATATCCAATTATATCCATAAATTATTTACATAGGATTATATTATTTTGTATTCAATTAGCTCGTCTATAGGTACTGTTACGAATTGAAAATAACGCCATCTATCAGTGAATGGGAGAACTACATGAGATTAGATGTATCGGTTGTTTAAGGCTGTTTCATCTATCCTCTAATAGATGGCGTAGGTGTAAATAGAACATTTACGCGACATCTAGAAACACGTTAGACGTTTCCAGAAATTTCGTGAGCCGTCTCGAAAAGTCTAGTGATGTTATCCGGCCAGTATAAATAGAGGGCGAGCGAACGGAACGGACACAGTTCAATTGAATACGGAAAGCGATCAACATCAAGCGAAGGAAATAAGTCGGAAGTGTTTAGTGTTGTTCTCGTGGTGTGAATAGTGTGTTTTATTAGTGAAGTGAAAATTAAGTGTGTGTATCTAGTGTTTGTGTTAGTGAATAAAGTGCAGTTTTTCTGGCATAGTGTATATAATTTATCACGAACCCCAGCTCGTAACAAATTGGTGTCAGAAGTGGGATAAATTATGCCGGTTATGCCGAAGGAAGAAACTGAAGGTGTGCGTACCAGGAACCAGCGCCAGCAAGACCTGGACCAGAGACGCTTCGGAGACGTTCCTTCTCCATCGCCTGGTGGACCAGGCGACTCCGCGGCTGCAGTGGAGCCTGCAAGCGCTACACACTCCGTGACGGTGCCCGACATCGCAGCTCTGATGGCGTTCATGCAGGAGCAGGCCCGCCGTCAGGAGGAGCAGGCTCGCCGTCAGGAGGAGCAAGCTCGCCGTCAACAGGAGCACGCTCACCGTCAGGAGGAGCAGGCTCGCCGTCAAGAGGAGCACGCGCGCCGCCTGGAGGAACAGCTACAGCGCGACAAGGAGGAGCAGGCTCGCCGTCAAGAGGAGCACGCGCGCCGCCTAGAAGAACAGCTCCAGCGCGACAAGGAGGAGCACGCGCGCCGCCTAGAGGAGCAGGTGGTGCTCATGAAGGACCTCAGCGCCGCAGTGGGGAAGGACTTGAAGGCGGTCAAGGAGGAACTCCAGCAGCACGAGGCCCGTATCAGCGACATTGAGAAGCGTGTACATGATCAACTCGTGGCCCGTATTGCCGAATTGGAGAAGAAATTGTGTAGGCTCGGGTCCTGCGACATTACACCTGCAGCTGTGGCGCCCTCGCCTCGTTGGTTTTAGGTTCCACCCTTTGACGGCTCGTCATCGTGGGTTGCATACAAGGTTCAGTTTGAGGCCGTAATGCGAGCGAATAGGTGGGACAAAGAACAGGCCTTCACCGCCCTAACCTTGGGCCTTCGTGATCAGGCCTTGACGGTGTTGGAGGTGCTTGGGCAAGACGTCTCCTATGAAAAGCTGATGGAGGCGTTGGAGGCGAGGTACGGAGACGCACACCTCGAACATGTGTATCGTGCTCAGCTGAAGGACAGGACACAACGCACCGGAGAAACTCTGCAGCAGTGGGCTCTAGAGGTGGAAAGGCTGGTCAGGAAGGCATACCAGTCGTCGCCTGCGCTCATTGACGGGAACCTCGTACAAGCGTTTACGGATGGGATCCGGGACCTGGAGGTAAGAGCAGCAGTGAGGCTGGGGCACTTCAAGTCCCTGAAGGAAGCCTTAGCCTACGCTCTGGAGGTGGAAGCAGCGCGTCACGAGGATCGAACTGACCGTATCAGGGAAGTTGTTTCTTCACCACGGTGCTACAACTGCGGGGAAAGAGGCCATATCCGCTTGAGCTGCCCAAAGCGTAAGCGGCACGTTGGTACCCTCTCTCCACCGAAGGAGTCACCTGACGTACCTGTCTGGCGGCAAGAGCAACGTAGCGCAGACGCTCTGACGTGTAGGCCTTACCCCGATCAACGCAAACACTGTGCAAGACAGGAAGCGAAGCCGGCAGCGCTAGTGAGAATGTTGAAGACGGATCTGAGCGACGGATGGAAAGAAGCTTTGCAGCGTGCTCAGCAAGAAGACAAGGACGTACAGCCGATTCTCAAATGGAAGAAATCAGGCGCTCCTAGGCCCAAATGGAGTGATATCGCAGCAATGAGCCCTGTCACCAAAGGTTATTGGGCACAGTGGGAAAGCTTGGTTGTCCAGGATGGAGTTCTGTGCCGCAAATGGGAAAACGCTCGAGGTAACCAATGCCATCTGCAAATGGTAGTGCCCAAGAATAAGGTGCCGGAAGTACTACGGCTCTATCACAATGGTGCTTCGGGAGGTCACATGGGTGTTAAGAAGACGCTTACTAAGGTCCGAGAGCGGTTTTATTGGCTCCACTGTCGGAATGACGTCGAGGATTGGTGCCGCAAATGCACAAGTTGTGCGGCTGTGAAGGGGCCACATACTCGTAGCAGAGGTGCATTCAAGGTGTGCAATGTAGAAGCTCCATGGGGGTCGGGACGGCGGATGTCTGGGAGGATGAGGACTCGCTGCGACCGGAGGGCGAACAACAAGGGCTTCGATGAGGGGTCATTGGTGTGGCTTCATGGCCCAGTACGAAGCAAAGGAAAATCGCCTAAGTTACAAGCCAGATGGGACGGGCCATATCGCATAATTACCAGGATGAACGACGTCACCTATCGAATCCAGAAGGGGTCGCGAGGTGCACCGAAGATAGTTCATGTGGACCGGTTGGCTCGTTACTATGGGTCTAACGATGTTCGAGACGAACACGTTTAAGAGGGAGGCCGTGTTACGAATTGAAAATAACGCCATCTATCAGTGAATGGGAGAACTACATGAGATTAGATGTATCGGTTGTTTAAGGCTGTTTCATCTATCCTCTAATAGATGGCGTAGGTGTAAATAGAACATTTACGCGACATCTAGAAACACGTTACACGTTTCCAGAAATTTCGTGAGCCGTCTCGAAAAGTCTAGTGATGTTATCCGGCCAGTATAAATAGAGGGCGAGCGAACGGAACGGACACAGTTCAATTGAATACGGAAAGCGATCAACATCAAGCGAAGGAAATAAGTCGGAAGTGTTTAGTGTTGTTCTCGTGGTGTGAATAGTGTGTTTTATTAGTGAAGTGAAAATTAAGTGTGTGTATCTAGTGTTTGTGTTAGTGAATAAAGTGCCGTTTTTCTGGCATAGTGTATATAATTTATCACGAACCCCAGCTCGTAACAGTACTGTATAAGAATAATATTATAAAAAGAAGTCAATTAGTTCGTCGTCCATAGCGCAATTGCATACGCGCGTCTGACGCTTTACGACAGACAGTACACACCCCACCCTCCGACCGGGATATTGTCTGCCGCGACAAGACAGACGCCGTCACTACAGATCACGTCAGATAAATGTGAACGCGGCCTAAAGCGCAGCAGCCTCGGCAACATCTGTTAATAAATATCCGTAGTAAAAACGAAATTGTAGTTGTCATAAAGTTTAAATTCAGAACATGAAAATATACTTGAAAATCTATGATACTATTCGGTTTATTTACTCATGTGATATTATTGCGCATGTATTTTGCCACTTGTGAATTAGAGTGACATAGTACATTTACCATCTATCGGTTTTACGTATCAATATGAGATCGTTGGTCTCTCTCACTCTTATTTTTAAATTTTGTTCATAAATACATATAGTACTTGGAAATGGTCATACTGCAATAGGGTTGTGGCATGTGTTTTCACTGCCTGGCTGCCTGACTGACGCCAACCCTCCTTAAGCTTTGGTTTCCTAGGAAAGCGGTGCCGTCATATAGCGGCCGTAATATTACGGACGCAAAAAGGCGGCCGTCTTTACGATAACGACGTGTGGAAAGTTCCACGGCCGTTTTAACACACCGTCAGTCATTTTTTAAACAAATTTCAAACGAAAAGTATCCAAGATAGAAAATCAATGACCTTGATTTAGCTTTAGTAATTTACTTGGAGGATGAAATATCATCAGAAGAGGAAAATAGTCGTATGGCGGAAGACGATTTATTCAAATCTCGTGGTACTGAAGGTGCATTTGAGGTTTTAGTAAGTCGCCGTTTACTACTGAGCTTTGAATACAACTTTGTACTATATTTTGTACGTTGTTCCGGTAAAAAAAACGTATTAAAAATACCTTTGTAGATCTAACATTAGCGATTACTATTTTATATTTTAAATATACCGTTAAGCTGTTATAATTAAATAAAGTATTTTTTTTTACAATTAATCTGAGTCCAATCTCTTAATTCGCGCTGTAGACCCCCCCTCCCCATTTCTGTCGCAGACCGGGATATTATCTGTCGCGACACGACAGACGCCGTCACGACAGATTACATCAGATAAATGTGAACGCGGCCTAGAGCGCGGCAGCCTCGGCACCGTAGAAAAAAACAAAATTGTAGTTGTCATAAAGTTTGAATTCAGAATGCATGTATCAAATTGTCGACTTGTGAATTACAGTGAAATAGTACTTTTCATGGTTTTAAAACTTACAACAAAGTTGAATATAACCTCATTTATTTAGATAAAATGAGGGCTAGATGGCAGTAGAACTCACTTTTTTACATAATAACTTATTCTCACGTTTAATTATTCTTATAATATTTATTTCAAAATTTTCTCCAAAAAAATATCTGTAAAAAGCAATTTTTATTTTGAAAACAACATTTAAATGTTAATGTTTCTTAATTTCCTGGACTCTGATTCCCGCACTCTTCGCCTAGGTACCCATCTTACTTAAGAAATTTTGCATTCCACTGGAATTTAGCAACATTCACAGCAATGTCCACAAGAAGATGTGGTGTTTGAAACTGTAATAAAATTTTTAAGTAACTAAAGCCACTTTTATAAGTCATCTAACTGATCTTAAAGTTATCGTTTTGTGTGTAAAGTTTTCTTAAAATAATAGGCAGTCATTTTAAGGAATCAATACCTTCAAAATAAACTGTCACTAGTCTAAACCATGGAATAGTGCTATCCCTTTGGGTTGTGGAGGTCAGACAGGCAGTCGCTCTGTGGAAAAACTCATATTCAGCCAAATCCGGTTAGAGGAGTAAGCAGACCCCAGGTTGAAAACTAGGAGGATGATGATGATGATTAAAGCTATGAGAAAACCCATTTCTTTTAAAGACACTGAATGTATATATCCCCTGCAATAATTTTCACTATGCTGCAGTATCAGGAAGATTGGTAAATGAAAAATGGGCAGATTTTTTAAAAAAGGCGAGAAAGTGGCCTATTAGAAATAGGGTCCGAGAGCGTGCTCAGAAAGGTTTTTGTATTACCATCACTAATAACACTTAGCCGAATGATTCGAACAGCTTTCCTTATACCCGACTTTAATGACAATATATTTGATCAATTTGAGAAAATAATAAAAATATTTTTTAAAGTAATTAATGATGGGCAAGAAAATTTAGCAAAAGGAAACATACTATGCTTCTGCAAAGTGAAAATCCTGCATATCAAAGACTTTGCTTAATGCCAAAAGTAATATATCATGTGAATTCAAAGAAAATATCAAACATGAAAATAAAATGTGCAACACGGGTTTTTATCCGAACTATAGCTGCCAGCGATTGTATCGCACAGCCTGCGTGTCAATGAGATGAATATGCTGCGCCGGATGAGTGGAGTCAGGCAGAAGGGCTGCATTAGGAACTTACGCATCTTGAATAAAAAAGTCTCAACAATTTTGAAGAAATATGCACCAACTTATTTATTTTTACTTGGTGTAAAGTCATCAATAAAGTTTTAACTGAGTCCAGAATTGACTATGATGAAAAATCTCAGATACAACAAAAATGTTATGAATATTGTAAAAAACGTTTGAAAAATAAAGGGTGCTATTAAACCAATGTTTTATTTTATGTAATTTTACAGTACGCAGTTACACACTTCAGTTCAGTAGCATGTACATCCATAAGCGAAAACCATGGTTTTCACTTAGGGATGTATATGTAATTGAACCACATAATAAAATAAATTTGTCTAATAATATCTAATAAAATACCTACTATAGTTAAAAAAATGCTTGAAACGACCGCCAGGTAGCGCTAATAGCTTGAGTGACGTCTCTATCCTCCTATATACAAAGGTACTCTGTGGTACATTTGCCATATATCGGTCTACGTATCAATGTGAGATCCAGTGAGATCGTTGGTCTCTTATCTCTCTTATTTTTAAATTTTGTTCATAAATATAGTACTTGGAAATGATCATACTGCAATAGGGTTGTGGCATGTGTTTTTACTAGCCAGCTGCCTGACTGATGCTAATTGCTGTACCTACTTTGGGTACTAGACAATGGTAATAATGGGCCATAAGCCATAACATACATATTTACTTATACTTACTTTTTTTGTAAATATATACATAGAAACACCCAGACCAAGACAAACATTCCTGTTCATGTACACAAGTTTTTGACATGAGCGGGAATCGAACCCGCGACCTTCGGCGTTGCAGTCGCTTACACTCCCGCTTTGCCAACCGGTCGTCGATTATTGTTATACCTAAAGGATGGAATAGGTAGACATGGAAAAAAACGTAGAATGAATTATAGGAAATGAATGTCTGTAGGCAAGGATACTGTAACCACACCACAATAAATAGCGTCAAAGATGAGAATGTTATGATGAATGTATCCTCCGCCATTCAGTGACCAGTGGATAGGGCATGCGACTGCTGAGCGGAGGTCCCGGGTTCGATTCCCGGGTCGGGCAAAAGTGCTACTGGGTTTTCCCGAATTCTCAGAAGCAGCACGGAGTCTGCTGATGTGCCTGTTAACGGCAATAGGCTCGTCCCCTATTACGTGGGACCTAAACATTTCATGGTGAAATGTGGATGTAATAATATTACAACTCTGGCTATCCTTACGCGGATACAGACGTGAGTCTATAAAAAAAAATGTCCAACATACAAACACACTTGCGAATTTATATTATTAGTAGGGATTATTATGTTCGAGCGAGGCACGAAACAGCGTCCAGACCGCGGCAAAATAAAAAACCAAACTCGATGGCTCGGTCGCTCGGTCGCTCGCCCGCGGCGGCACACGCGCTTGCCTCGGCCGGGGCGCGTCCACACAGAGCGCGCAGCCTCGAGCGCCAATTCCTCGCGAGGCTGCGCGCTCTGTATGGACGTGTCTATTTCGGTAGCTCGGGCGCACGGTAAGCTCGGCCGCGGCGGCACATGCGTTTTCCTCGACCGAGCCACGTCCACACAGACCGAGCAGCCTCGCGAAGCATTTTCCTCGCGAGGCTGCTCGGTCTGTGTGGACCCGCCTAATGTCGTTCGTCGTCATTCGTCAGGGGGTAACATTTCTTCTTGGCTTTCTGTAAGACACTATAGCACGGAAAAAACTTCTTAAATACTCTTTCTTATAATTTCGTACTGTCCTTGTGTCAAATCGGCATCTACAAACGTTTCCAAAGCTTGCATTGGTGTCAAGGAGGGCTGCCCTTTTTCTGATTTTAAATGATAAAATGCTTTTTTATATTTAGTTGCTCGTGTTGGAGAACTAGTAATAGCTTTTAGGACATTTGATGCATCATTTTTACCAGATTCAAAATTAGAACGAAGTTCTTCAGTCTTTCGCCTCTTGCTCCTTTCACTTGCGTCTTCGAACAACTTGGATGGTCGCCCTGGCCGTTTTTGTGTATCAACAACAGGTATTTCAAAAGTACCATCCAGCCAACACTGCTTGTTTTTTATAAATTTATCTTTTTTATAATGCGCTTTCGTCCACCTTTGTACAACTTGTAACAATTTGGTCTTCATTGTAACCTCCACATGACAAAATATGATCTTTAAATATTATAATTTGGCATCTAAATTAGGCAAATTTTCGTTCGTCATGAAGTCAAATAAGTATTGTTGTGTCACAATCGTTACCCCTGATGCTTCCTGTGAACCTTAATCAAACATAAACTGTGTTAAAAGTCGCTAAAACCATTTTCAATTTTAGACGAAATTTCGCTAATTATCTTTGATCCCTCAAAAATATATCTAACCGGACATATGCGGACACGATTTTGATAGTACTTATAAGGAAAAGGATCAAATAATAACCTATATTAAAAATAATAGCCCGATCTACCCCGATACATAAACAAAAACACTAGCAAATAAAAAATATTGCAGAAAATCACAGTATTAAAATGGGTTTTTTATTTATAAAAACAAATATGTAGTTTGATAGTTGATCATGACTTTATTTATGTAATATGTAAGTCTCTTAACTTTGTCCATCAGAATCCCTTACTTTCAGTTCGTAAAAAGAACTTGATAACATAAAAAATCACTTTGTAAGTTTAATGTTTAGAAAAGCGCCGAGAATAGATACGTACAGTCGTACACTAGGTAACACGGTCAACTTCCGACTGACCCCACGGTTGCGGGGTGTGGGCTAGCAGGTAGATAAATCTTGGATATTGTTCCCGGGTTCGTAGTCTAATCGTGGGCCTCGGTTCAAGAATGATATTGTTATTTTGACATTTTGGACTTTTGGCCGCGTAGATCGTGCAAATACCTGTATGTGCGGCGTAAAGGAAACCACACTTAGTGTTGTCGAGTCGTACCTGCGGCAAAGATTTCAGTGTGTCGATGTAAATGGGACTACATCCTCTAAATTACCTATACAGTTAGGCATTCCACAAGGTTCAATTCTAGGTCCTTTTCTATTCCTTGTATATATTAATCACCTACCTTTTTATTTAAAAAATATCTGTGATGTCGTACTTTTTGCAGTACAAAGTAGACAGGAATACGAATGAATTTAATGATGTAAATAATGCACTTATACAAGTTACACAATGGTTTACAGCAAACAACCTAGTACTTAATCCTAAAAAAACTAAATGCGTTAAATTTGCCTTACCTAACGTTAGACAACTTGGACCTAATATTATGCTAGATATGGAGGAACTTGAGACAGTTGACTCGACAGTGTTTCTAGGCATTACATTAGATAATAAGTTACATGGGGTCCACATATAGCATGTCTTGCAGGTAAGCTCAACTCTGCTGCGTATGCAGTCAGAAAAGTTAGACAACTTACTGATGTCGACACAGCTTGTCTAGTATATTTTAGCTATTTTCATAGTGTCATGTCCTACGGCATTTTGTTATGGGGCAAAGCTGCGGATATTCAGAATATCTTCGTTCTACAGAAACGAGCGGTACGAGCAATATACATGTTAGGTGCAAAAGAACGCTTTAAGT
Organism: Euclidia mi; assembly: GCA_944739405.2. NCBI lineage: Eukaryota > Metazoa > Arthropoda > Insecta > Lepidoptera > Erebidae > Euclidia > Euclidia mi. The sequence continues at coordinate 607,945 of OX123196.2, forward strand.
CTATAGGTATTCCAACAGTAGCCTCGCAGTTCTTTTTTTTTTTTATTAAACTTAATGCCTGCTAATATATTGTATATTAGGCAAAATATAGCTGGTTTATTTACTACAAAAAGTGATATATATAATATAAATACTCGAAACAGGCATAAGTTATATGCCCCTTATTATCGTTTACATAAAGTTAACAATTCTTTTGTAGGGCTAGGTATTCGTATTTACAAAAAATACCAATTAGTCTTTTAGAATTACTATTTAATACGTTTAAAAGTAAAATAAAAGACTGCCTTATTAGGAAAGGTTATTATACATACATACATACATATCGTCACGCCTTTTATCCCCGAAGGGGTAGGCAGAGGTCTATTTCTACACCCACTTTTCGCCAGATATACTTTAGTCCCACGTAATAAGGGGCGAGCCCACAGAACAGTTAAAAGGAGGAGAATGGCCTTGTGGGCGTGGCAGGCGAACCGCGCGTTGGAGCAAACGCTCATATTTCGAAAAAAATTGATTTACCGGTCAACAATCGCGCTCATATTGCGACAGCGTAGGAAGCTCCGCGAAAAAAAAAATTATGCCATCTTGCGCTGTTATAACGTGTAGAAGACGAAGCCAGGCATGTAATGTGGCTCGAGAAGGGATTTCTTTTCACCGGTAAGTCCAAAAACCTTAAAATACTAATGATATTTGTAATAATTGTAATTATTACAATAGTATTATGTAGTTTGTAGACAAAAATGATACTATCGCAAGCAAATAAAAAAAAATATACATTGCTGGCAATACGTGGGTACCATTTAGTACTACGTAGGCGATTGCGCAATGTATTTCGTTCACTGCGAATGTCGCGTGCGACTAGCCAATGAATACATCGCGTAGACCGGCCAATGCTACTCGAAGCGGCCGGTCGACGCGTGTGAGCGATTTAGTGATGTGCTTGTGCAGATCTACTAACGTGGTCTATCGACAACATTACAATTAATTAATTGCTTTTGGTTTACATATTTTTCAATTTGTCAACCGTTCCAACACATTCGGAAGATCGATGTGAATTTATGTTCTTACTTATTTTGATCTTTTTACAGCCTAGTAGAGAAATAGAAATGCGTAACCAACTTTTGTAAAGTAAGTATTAAAAAATAAATTTAGGTTGATATACGGTGGTGTGTTTTTATGTTTCAATTATTATAATATATGATACGCGTTATCCTCGTGCTATTATTATGGTTTTTGTATTTTACTGCCGGTAAAGCTTGGAATGCGTTATGGTCATCAGCATGTTTCAGATGACTTGCCTAACATAAGTCAATATAATATTAATTATGCTATTTATTTTTCATGCAAGGATGTGTTTCTTTTAATGTTTAACTATTCTATTTTTACTAAGATGTTTATATAAGAAATTCCTATCATATGTGGGGTATTGCGTAACACACTTACAGCAGGAATCGGATTATGACTGTTCAATATAATTTCCTTACGTTCAGTAGACCAATTTTTCTTACAAAGGAGTAATGGATTAGCAACGTGGTTCCTCAAAAAATCATTGAGATCTTGATTGCTAGTGTGTTATTTTGGAGCTGCTTTGATTAAGAAGTAGCTTAAGTTAAATATAAATGATAAATAAATTGTTTTTGTACCTTTACAGCTTCCCAAAAGATGCGTTTTAAAAAAAAATGGATTGATGCTACAGGAAGGTCACCAAGCTGGTTCCCTACAAAAAATAGTACCATATGCTCGGTTCACTTTGAGGAAGAATTGTTCCAGCCTTTGAAGAAAAGCCGCAGACTTTATGAATGGGCAATACCTAAATTAAGAGTATGTCAGATTTTTGCAGAGGTGGGTTTGATTTTATTTTGAAAAGTTATTGTCATGTTTTAAGGCATTTATAAAATCAGTAATTCAACTTTTCAGGATTTTTTACAACCTGAGCAGCCGGGGTGTTCCAGTGATCAAAAGCCTAAGGTAAGTAAACATCGACTTCTATTTGAACTACTACATTGATAATTTAAAATGAATAACCTAAAATTACGACTTATCTCGTAAGTATCAGAGGACCCAAGAAAAAATCTAATTTAAATATATCACGCTTGTATCCCCTAAGAGGTAGGTAAAGGTGTAGTATTACACCCACACTTAGCCATGAATTTTTTGGTCCCACGTAATAGAGGGCGAGCCTATTGCTTTACTGGGTACATCACCAGACTCCGTGCTGCTACTGAGAATTCGGAATAGCCCTGTAACACATTTGCCCGACCCGGGAATCAAACCCGGGTATCTAATTAAAGTATGATTTCAAAAAGTTTAAGAAAATTGTAATCTCTAATGCTACCTTAGCCCATAACAAAATAATTCAAATCTTGCTTGGTTTTAAATCAAACGCCAACAAAAAATGTTCTTTATTTTATTGATCATTTTGCATTTTGTTCGCTTAGCCATTACAAGAAGTGAATGTTGTGGAGTTATCGGACCAATCACCTAACGAAAAAACTGATGAGCCATCGCTAAAACGCATGTGCCTTAATATTCACCAAAATGAACAAGAAAGTCAGAAACCCCAAGACCAGGATTCGGTATGAAGCTGATAATTTTTAATTTAAAATAAACTATTGTACTTTAAAATATACTACAATTTTATGTTCTTCTGTGTTTTCAGAAACCAGCAGACGCTTATGGTAACATCCAAGTTATAGAAACACCTCGAAAAAGGAAAATGCGCATTACGATTGCTCGGAAAGAAAACATAATAACAAAACAAAGATTACATATAAAACGACTACAAAGAAAAACCTGCCGGTATCGTAAAAAAATTGCAAATCTAAATGATATTTTATCGGATATTTGTGAAAAAAGATTTGTGAATTCAGACCAATCCGTTCATTTAGAAAACCTCGGTGTAAATGATTTAATAGCTCGCTACAATAGTACTACATTAAGTGATAAAAACATAAAAACTAAGTATTCGCCAGCTCTTAGAACGTTTGCTTGTACCCTTCATTTTTATTCGCCGAAGGCATACGAATATGTACGGCAAAAATTCCAGACTTGTTTACCTCACTCCCGCACTATAAAAAAATGGTACCAGTCAGTCGATGCGCAGCCAGGTTTTAGACAAGAATCTTTTAAAGCATTGAAGTATAAGGCTCGCAATACTGACTATAAACTGTTATGCAATTTAGTAATAGATGAAATGGCGATCAGGCAGGGTATTGAGTGGGACGGTAAACAAATGCATGGATATGTGGATATAGGTAATACGGGAACATTGGGCGATTACTTGGCAGAAGCTAAAGAGGCGCTTGTATTTTTGATTACAGCTATTAACGGAGCATTCAAAATACCAGTAGGGTATTTTCTTGTAGCCGGTGTTACAGGCGAACAGCGAGCTAGCTTAGTCCGGCAGTGTTTAGAGTTACTCGAAGAAACTGGCATTGAAGTAACTTCGCTGACCTTTGACGGTTTTCCAGCCAATATTTCCATGGCAAAGGAACTTGGATGCTCACTAAATACAGAAAATATGCAGTCTTGTTTTTATCATCCTCTTACAAATAAACCAATATTTATATTTCTCGATCCTTGTCACATGCTTAAATTATTAAGAAATGCGTTTGAAGCATATGGCATTATTATTGATGATCTGGGTAGACATATAAATTGGTGTCATTTAAAACACCTCAATGAAATACAAGAAAAGGAAAAATTGCACTTAGCAAATAAATTAAGGAGAGGTCATATATTTTTAAAAAACCAAAAAATGAAAGTGCGATTAGCATCCCAATTGTTTAGTCAGAGTGTTGCCGATGCCCTCATGTTTTGTTCTGAACGTAACATGCCTCAATTTCAATCCGTTGATGGAACAGTTAATTTTTTACAAATTATTAATAATCTTTTTGACATTTTAAATTCTAGAAATATGATGCAACTAAAGTACAAAAAACCACTTTTTCCAGGCAATAAACTGCGAACATTTGAATTTCTAGATCAAACTGAAACTTATATTAATTCCTTACAGTTAAAAGATGGATCTAAATTAGTGCATTCCAGTAGAAAAACGGGTTTTGTAGGATTTTTGGCTTGTATAAAAAGCATAAAAGATATATACATCCATCTTGTTGAAGAAGAACAAAAATTGCAGTATCTACCAGCTTATAAAATAAGTCAAGATCACATAGAGCTAATGTTTGGCCTCATTCGCGCTCATGGTGGGTGTAACACTAACCCCACAAGTCGACAATTTCAAGCCATTTATAAGAAATTATTGGTTAAATCCGAACTGAGAGAGATAGACAGAGGCAATTGCACATCTCTTGAAGATATATCTTTTTTAACATGTTCATCCGCTGTGCAACACATAAATGTTACTATAGAACCAAGATTTACTGATGAAAGTGCTGAAAGTGCTGATGAGGATATTAATCAGCTATACCAGCAGGCACAATTTGATGAAGAAATTGGTATGCTTGTCCAAGACTTGTCGGATTTAGGCTCGCAGGCCATTTCTTACATTGCCGGATTTGTTGTGCATAGTTTATTAAAAAATAATTAAATGCGAGACATGCACTGGTGCGCTTCTGGCCGACAAATTTGAAGAAGCACATCATTTTATAAAATATAAGGACAGAGGTGGACTTATATACCCATCTTCTGATGTAGTCATGATTTGCAAGACCATGGAAATAATAATTAAAACAGCTTGTCTTACCGAGGATAAATTAAAAGTAAAAACTAAAAATTTTAAAGAGGAACTCATAGTAAAGGCTTTGCCACATTTCATAGGTTTAGATATCTTTCATAATATTAAGTTTCACCAATTTGACCAGTCTCCAATGAATAATCATATTATATTTTTAATAAAAGCAGTAATGGAAAAGTATTTAAATTTAAGATTACATTATTTAACAAAGAATGCCACCCCAGTAATATCGAAGCGTCAAGTGCTGCACAAATACCTTCACTTTACAGGTCAGTAAATAAACACCAAAGCAGGTCTTCCGTGACCAGACCTCCTATAAAGTAGCCGAAACATTGGTTTAAAATATGTAATGTAGTTTCTAGATCATCCGGTTTTTAATAATAATTACCTATAATAATATTCTACCATATACGCATATCACCATCTAGTACTAAACTAAGGAGAGTTTGTACTATGGGTACTAGACAATGGATAAACATACATATGTACCTATTTACTTTTTTTATAAATACATACATATTATACATAGAAACACCCAGACTACGACAAACATCCATGTTCATGCACAAACATGTTCGACTTGAGCGGGAATCTGGTTTAATTTTGTGATTACCTAAATAATATTTTTAGCATCATTTTGTTTATTTTGATTATATTATTTTCGGAAAATTTCCTTCTTTTATTTCTTTAATTTATAGGGTCCCTAAAATATTTTGTACAATTATAAATTGAAGAATCGATAACTTTTCAATTTAGTCAATCACCAGTGTATATGAGAGATAAATCGCTTTTGCACAGCACAGCGATAGCGTTCAATGTTCTTGTGTGAGTAAGTTTGACGGCGCATGGTAAATAAACGCTATGTTTGACAGGCTAAAGTCTATAATTGATATTTTTGCACGTTCTGATTTAAAAAATGCGAGTGTGTGCGCGACTGCGTTTCTATTGATTTTACTAAAGTGTATGTGTAGTAGTAGCCGTGTGGTAGGGGCAAACTGGCGACACAGGTTCCGATACATTTTCGTCTAGAGGGCATATCTACTATAATTAATATATCTATGGGTGAGCCTATTGCCGTACCGGGCACATTTCCAGACTCCGTGCTGCTACTGAGAACCTCGTGATAGAAAAACCCAATAACACTGCCCGACCCAGGAATCGAACTCGGGACCTCCCGATCCCACGCGCACATTTATGCCGCGAGATCAACGAGGCAGTCGTATAGGGTTTGATGTTGAGTTTTCCGTCTCTACGCAAAGATGGTATTTGCATCGTGTTATCCCTTAGTCGCCTCTTACGACACCCACGGGAAGATAGGGGGTGGTGACACTTGTATTCTATGCCGTCAACCACACAGGTTATTATACTGTTAATGATTATTTCAGTGATTAGGATAGTTTTACACTTACACTAGACAACTCATGATCGACTACTTATTTAGAATTTATATATGTAGATACTTAGAATGTTTTCAGTTTATTATAATATAACATTTCTAGTTCTTTTAAATTATTATTCGTTTATTATTAGGTCATTCCACTTACTACATTTACCACTAATTTTATTAAAATTTACTGTACTGTAAGATGAAGATAACTCGTTATCATGGGCTGTAAACAAACGTTTTTGTAATTTTGTGTATTCATATACCGTTACTTCTGTAACATACATTTCCACCATAGTTCTGAACATGGCCACGAGTTGTCTACATTATAAGACGTAAGTGGATGCTCCTGTTACACAATATTCACATTGGAAGGCTAACTAAAGCACTTAATTTAGTAACTGCATTAATTGCTTAAGTATTATGTCTGTAACTAATTACTATTTACAAGTAATTAAGTACAATGTGAAACAGTTGCAGCTCCTCACAAAAATAAAAATATGTACCATAATATTGGCGATTTAAAAGAGTGGCCACGAGTTTTATTGCCCGTTCTTTCTCGTGGTTCTACCTATTGCTTTGCGAACGAGGCAGTATATGTAAATGAAGAAGCATTAAGTAATTTAATTTTAATATTGACGTTCATAAGCGTCACCTTGTGACCTAGATGAAGAAATGATTTTGACTTTGAGTTTGATTTGGTGTGTCAATAAATGACTTACTTACTTACATATTTATTTTATAGACAATACTTACAGCCTTCGATCAAATCCGTGACGTCGAGTAGCGGCGAGGGTAGGACTCTTTGGTACAACTTGTACTGCTTGCCGAACCGTGGCATCTGGATTATGAACGCTGCCGGCACCTGCAACAAAACAGACATATTTCAATTTCATCACTCACACTGACGTAGGATCACGCCCATCAATACAAACAAGACTTTTTATGCCAAGCACCACTTCAATAATTATGTTCTGTCAATTATGCACGTACTCGCGTACGTATACTCAAGCACATACGGAAATTAAAAGATATATCCCACGAAATATCAGCGTAAACTTTCAAAATTGTTACGGAATAAAAAGCGGAATAACATCTTAGGGCCTCCCATGGCCCTACCAACATGTGGTTGTAACGCACCGAATCTCAGTAGATGCGCACCTTTTTTGCTTTTATTTTATTTAACATTTAATTGTGCTATTTTATTTGCTATGGCTTTTTAGGTGTCCCGTTTCATAACTGCCTGCATTTTTTTTGAGTGATTACTACGCTACCTGGAGAGACGCCTCATTCTTGGATATTGTATTTATGCCGATGAATGGTTCGTTGTCGTCGTCTTCGGCTACTTTTCTTACTATTCTAATTCTAACGCCGACCGTAATCGGTGCTACTTAGGACCCATTAAACTTTTCAAGTTCGCCAGCGAACTCAAGAGGTTTTCATAGTAGACCGAGTCCTTCTTCGGTGAGAGAACTGGTTGAGGATGCAAGTGGAAGAAAAAGAAGCCATACATAAATAAACTCACGCCTTTTTCTCGAAGGGGTATCCAGAGATTACGGAACGCGATTAGCAACCATCCTGACATATCTCTGTTACAAAAGAAGACATCCAAACCATGAGTACACGTTACCTCGCTGAGCTTGACGCCGGAGGTGGTGAAGGACTGCTCGAGCAGCTGCTGCACGCTGGGCAGCGCCACGTGCTCGTCCCTCTCCACGAACAGCTGGTAGCAGTACGCCTCCTGCCCCGACGACAGCTTCAGGAACGGCTCCGCGCGCAGCAGCTGCGCCACCAGACCGTTCAGGAACTCTTCGGGGTCCTGCAAGTTAACAACACGCGATTACTATATAGGGTCTTGATATGCATTTGTAAAATATTTTTATAATACAACATAGACAGTATACTTATTCACCTAAAATTATTTCAAACAGTGTGCGATGATTTATGACTCTATTTCCATCAAATATTACTTAGATAGTAAATCAGAATAAACTGTTGACTGGCGGAGAATAAGACTGTTGTACGGTTGGTAGGTGTGCTTGGTGTGTGTTAGGTACCTACAATGCGATCTCACGGCGATCAGCTGAGCGGCGGCGGCGGTCAATACACCGAGCTGATTTTCGAAATGTATGATAACGAAAAAAAAATTGCTAAGTCTTAGTGACTATTTTTTTATGCATTTGTATTCAGTTATAGGTAGTAGTATATTCACCCCTGAAAATATTTTGCAAATGCATATTAACACACGATTTCCATACAGCATTATTCGGGACTGGTTGGGCTACATAGAACGCGTAAAATTTTTAAGGGCAGTCAATCGGTCAACGCAAACAGAAAGTATTTATTTGGACTTAGGACCAATAGGAACGATTAGCCTGGCCACAAGATCATCCTTCTAGTAATAAGAGCTTACCTTCTCCTCGGAGGTGAGTCCGGGCACGTCGGAGAGTCGCTCGAGCAGCGTGCGCAGCTTCATGACGCGGTCGGCGCTCACGTAGCCGTGCGCGCGCAGAGGGTTCACGACCTCCTCCCGCAGCACTCGCTGTACCTCCGCGTAGTGCGGCGAGTCGCCGGGCTCGGGCGGCCGGTACAGCAGCGCGTCGAACACGCTGCTGAACGTGAACATGGCGAACAGCGTGGCGTCCAGGTAGCACGAGTTGTGGTGCCCCTGGATGCCGCGGTTCTTGCCGGCCAGCGCGCCCAGCGAGCTCAGCGGGGCCACCACGCCCGGCACCACCGGACACTCCGGCTATACAAACACACCACATATAGAGCGCCGCATACAACTATATGAAGTTAAAACCCAGATAACAACAAACTTGCAGCAAGTTTAAATCAAACTTCCTAGTTTCACTGTGACAAACTTGCATGAAGTTTGTTTTCCAAGGGATTTGAACGACGACGAGCTATGGTTGGTGGTCCGACAACAGCTGGTCGTCGAGCACCTCCTGCTGTATCGAGGAGGTCGACCGACCACCAACCAGTGAAACTAGCAAGTTTGATTTAAACTTGCTGCAAGTTTGATTTAAACTTGCTGCAAGTTTGGCAAGTTTACATTGTTACCTGGGAAGTATGACAGCTTTTTGCATGTTCTTTCTGGATGAATACAAAATAGTCGATAGCCGCTAAGTCGAATTAAAAAAAAATGTCTGAGTATTAATTGCTCGCGGCATCGGGCCGGTTATCGTGACAAAATGTAGCCCATCTGGCATTCTACCGTATAAGCTATGTTTAGTTTTGCAGAAAAGAATAAAATTATCTATCTTCAGAAGACTTGGCGTTTATATTAGTTGCAGATTTTTACTAGCCGAGAAAGAGCGTGGATCGAAGACGATAACCGTGACCCTTAACTGCTGAATTCAATATTGCTTTTTTTTATGGTAATAGGCAGCAAACGAGCAGACGGATCGCCTGATGGTAAGCAATTACCGCCGCCCATGGACACAAGCAACACCGCAGGAGTCACAAGTGCGTTGCCGCCGCTTGGGGTTGGGAAATGGGATAGGATGAGGAGTGGGATGAGGGAGAAGGAATAGGGGATAGGGCCTCCGACACACTCACTCACCGAACGAAGCGCAACAGTTTAAGTACTGTTACTTTACGTCGATTTTCTGTGAGAGGGTAGTACTTACCCGGTCGAGCCGGCCCATACATGCTGAAATCGGCAAGGAGTATTTACATCTCAAAATCCATGTATAGATCGTATACTGGAACCGGCCTTTAAAGGTACCACCGACTATTGCCTCTGACCTACTTAGTATAAATTTAAATGATTTGAAATATCTTAGGGATTTCCATTGCTCAAATGCAGTTAGATCCATATTGAACTTTGAACAAAAATATGAAAAATTATGTATTACATAACCAAAAAATGGATCGATCTCAATATCTTGTCAGAGATCAGAATATGTTTACTGCATCAGATAGGTATGATACTTATCATTGATTCGATAATCTTATTCATTATCTTAATTTAGCGATATGAATATCTTACCACTAGAATTTACAATTTCTTTTTGTCCGTGTGGTGACGGATTAAGAATACGGAATGTCACCACCGCATATCATCCCATGGGTGTCGTAAGAGCCGACAGAGGGAACATATTATGCAGAGAACAGCACTGTAACAGAAGGAAAACTTGATACAAACCCTATACCAACCCGTTTGGCCAGCGTGGTAGAGTAGGCCAATTCCTCCTTTCAAAGGAGAGGCCTAGTCCAGCAGTGGACTGTTAAAGGCTGATGATGAAGAATTTACAAAGCTTTATACAACATGCTTTGTATGTGTTTCTTGTTTTTAATTGTGACAGAACGGTAAATATGACTTATCATACTTAATTTACTCTTCCTAAATACTAGGAACCTACTTGCCTACCTAAAATAAATATGGCGCATTCCACTTCTAAATACAGCGTGCAAGGTTTTATTTGACGTGTCTTAGTCGCGTTCGCTTATTACAGGTATCTACATATTCTCCCCAAGCCGAACTGATTCTATCCGTGTTTCGACGGCTGACAACGCTCGTGTGTTAATGGATGCAGTTAAAAAAAAGTTTGATAGTTAACACAATGCTGGAATGTACAGCCCACTGTGCAGTTTAGCTCTTTAATTTGCCCTGCCTATTTGCACCCTTGGCGGGTTGTTGGGACAGTTGCATGACTATTTCACCTACACCTTACAAGGGCCAATTACATATTACACGCCTCACACAAATATGGCTAAGTATTACACGTGTTATCATGATTTTTCTCGTTCGATGTGTTTGTGGATTCAAGCGGATAAGCTTTATCACGAAGATCTCGTGCCACACTCAAGTTGTTTGTTTACAGCTAATTCCACGTATCTACCACCAACGTATTTGACAGCAAGAGATAAAAAAGCGATACTCGTGTGGTACCAGTATCTATAGCACTAACTGTACCTATATATAAGCATAGCGGCAACTAATTTGGCATATGCGATTTGCTATTTCGCATTTCACAATGTTGCGGCAACTCTGTTTAATGTAAGTTTCACTTCCTTAAATTAAAGCAATAATTAAAATTATTCAATAACCAGAATTTATTATATTGTTGCAGCCTTTTAGTTGCCTTCATATCGCTGTGTGATAGTCGCGAATTAAAGATCGATCGGAATGAAGTGAGAAGGTTTCCGGATGGGTTTATATTTGGAGCAGCTACCGCGTCGTACCAAGTAGAGGGAGCCTGGGACGAAGATGGTTCGATCCTCTTTCAAAAATATATGTACCTATATAGAATTCAATAAGTTTGTCCAGGATATCCCTAACACTTAGGTTAATATTTCAGGTAAGGCGGAGAACATTTGGGACTATCTAACGCACAATGACCCGTGCGCCATCAAGGATTGCTCTAACGGCGATATCGCTGACAATTCCTACCACATGTACAAGAGAGACGTGGAGATGATGAGGGAGCTGGGTATCAAGTTCTACAGATTCTCCATGTCGTGGCCGCGCCTGCTACCCAACAGCTTCTCTAACCAGATCAACGAAGCCGGTGTACAGTATTACAATAACCTGATCGATGAGCTGCTTAAGTACAACATTGAGCCCGTCGTCACGTTGTATCACTGGGACTTGCCGCAGAAGCTACAGGAGCTGGGCGGTTGGACCAATCCCTTTATCGTGGATTGGTTTGGCGATTACGCGCGTACTGTTTACCAACTGTTCGGGGATAGAGTAAAATATTGGATCACCATAAACGAGCCGTATCAAGTGTGCTACCAGGGCTACGGAGACGTGTCCAAGGCGCCGCGGCTCAACATGAAGGGCGAGGCGGAGTACATGTGCACCAGGAACTTACTGCTCGCTCACGCCAGGGCGTACCACATCTACGACGACGAGTTCAGAGCAACGCACAAGGGCGTGGTGTTCATAGCGTTCAGCGCACAGTGGTACGAGCCCGATACTGACAATGACATTGTGGCAGCCGAAGAGTGTAACCAGTTCATGGTAAGGTGGCTAAAATAACTTTATTTTATGAATTGTTTTGAAATGTTTATAAAATTACTTTTCTTTTTTTCAGTGGGCTTTGTATGTTCACCCAATATTTGCTGAAGCCGGTGACTATCCTCCGATCGTCAAAGAGAGGGTCGCAGCTAGAAGTGCTGAGCAAGGATACCCGAGGAGCCGCCTGATCGAGTTTACGCCAGAAGAAGTGGAGTACATCCGAGGAAGTGCCGATATTTTCGGTCTCAACCATTATTCCACTTTATTCGTGTACAGGAACGAGTCTGTCAAGGGATACTACGATTCTCCTTCGTTCTACGACGACATGGATGTTATACAATATCAAAAAGACGAATATAAAATTGGCGAATCTAATTTCACAAAGGTAATTTTATCATAGTTACGTAAATATTACGTAACAAAACTAAGTTTTTACTGAAAAGCGCTCAGTGATTCATTGGGCCAGTGAAGGAAATCTGATAACTTAATTTATTTATCAAAGTGCGTTAGCACGCTAGCCCCGAGCGTTATGAAACAAGAAGCCATCAGGTATATTCTCACAAACAAAGCCTAGCATGAACCTCTTCATTTGTGGCTTTAGACGTTCACTTGCTCTTGGAATATCAATGACAATTTCGCAAGTACGCACTATGTGCCGTGAAGTAAATTTTGTGCGTTTCAGTGAGAACTTGTACCAATTTAATGTACCTACGATTCTGAAGCTAACGTAATTTTATCAATAAACTGTATTTTGACTCCAGTCAGTGCCATGGGGTTTCTACAAGTTGTTAACAAAGATCCGCGAGGACTACAACAACCCGATCGTGTACATCTGCGAGAACGGGCATGCGACGCTGGGCGGGCTCGAGGACGACGACCGCGTGGTCACAATGAGGACGTACCTGTCCGCCATGCTGGACGCCATCGAGGAGGGCTCTGACGTCAGGGCCTACATGTTCTGGAGCCTGCTGGACAACTTCGAGTGGATGCAAGGATATGTGTAAGTAAAAAAACAAAGATTTTTTTCTGAAGTAAAAACAATGTTTTTGTTTCCCCGAAGGGGCAGGCAGACCTGTAATATTACTCCAACATTTCGCCATATTAGGAATTTCAGCAAGCCTATTGCTGTTACCGAGCACATTGCCAGACTCCATGCTGCTACTGAGAATTCGGAAAAAATCAGTAACACTTTTGCCCAACCCGGGACGTCTCGATTAGCAGACGAATACGCTATCCACTGGACCACGGAGGAAGTCACAATTTTAGTTGTAATACCATCTCGGCTTGGAAATAAACACCCCACAAGAAATGATTTGATGCACCTATACACTCACTTATCTATATCTTTATTTAAGAGTTTTATCATTGCATATATCATATCTGTCAATGATGGATTATGCCACACCTATTTATTTTTAGCCAACTTACTTTTAAAAGTGTACTATATCAAGATTATTTAAAAAACACAAAATGTATTAATAACTAGAAGACGCCAGGATTTTTTATTTTTATTTTCCCGTTTTAGCCGATCCCGTGGGAATTTCGGGAAATCCCTTAGTGCACCCCTACGGTCCCCAAGGAACATACATGCCAAATTTCAGCTTCCTGCGCCCAATAGTTTCGGCTGTAGCTGGTCTGTCAGTCAGTCAGTAACGCAAGGATTTTATATATTAAGATTAAGATTATTGTATTGTCGACAGAGAGAGGTTCGGTCTTTACGAAGTGGACTATGAAGACCCGACACGACCCCGCACTCCGCGCAAGTCGGCCTTCGTTTACAAGGAGATCGTCCGGACGAACTCGTTGGACTTTAGCTACGAACCGACCGACAGAGTCATGACCATCGACGAGGGACACTAACTACCTACACTGCACGAGAGTGTCTACGACCATTGACTAAATATTAAATTATATTGTACCGATGTTTTAGTTTTATTGACTCTGGTTCATATCTGTTTAGGGACTAGTTCTGTATATGGCATTCGCTTTTGATATCTACTTTCGCTAACGCTTGGTCACGTGGTCAACGAAGAAGGAATTCCTTATGTTGCCATGGCTACCGAGCGTTAGCGGCAGTAGATATTAGAAGTAATGCCATTAGGCTACGCCCACAGATCTTAAGCCGAGTTGCCCACAACTTTGGCCTAGGTCCTGGAGAATTCATTACTAGATCAGGCGAGGGACCGACACGCTCGATATAGCCTCGATAGCTAGAGAGGGAGTGTGTTACGTGGCACCGAAAATGTAACACTGAATACCACGGCCCCGCAAGTTTGTTACTACCTCGAATACTTAACCAAATCTCGAATTCTCTAAATACATACGCAACGTAATTTTGGTGGTTTAGGTTTGGGGTTCAAGGTCTTTGGATGCAGAGATAAATCAAAGATGGTATGGAGCACACACGAGGTTTATTGTTACTTCACAGGAGTCGCGACAAGCAGAGCGCTTACAATTACGTTGCATACATTCTTATACATTAGGTTGCACTAGTGTGCGTGACGTGTCCTACGCTTACCCCTACAGTATTCTCCCCCTTTTTGAAAATAAAATATGACAATATTTTAATGAACATTATATAAAGAAATAACGCACAGGGAGGTATATAAATAACAAAACAAAAGTTACAATCATGATGACAATAATTACATGTAATTCAAACAAAGATATCTTGTTTCATTAAGCCACCGTGCAAATTACAGTTAAGTAACATTATACGCTGATAAGAAACCTGTGGGAAGACATAATACAATGTTGGACACACACGACTCTTTATACAGCAATGGACACCCACGTTACAATACAAACATAACACAAGTTAGAAAAGTTCTGATAGGTACACGTTTACATTATTCGTAATGCACAGTGTCAGGTTGTTGAACATTCGTTTTAGGTGGTTGGTTCGATGCTATAACAGAAATGACCTCTTTTCGGGCCCATTTCTTTATACCCTTATTCCAACGTCTACATATTAAACACGCACTTACAAACAGCACAATCACCAGTATAACCAACACCGCTACACCATAGAGTTCAACTTTCTGTTCGAGCGAGCTGTGGTTGGCGTTATTCGCACCATTTTGCGCAATAACTATCTCCTCCTGTTTACTATAAGATTTTCCCATAGTGACAAAAATTACAAGTACACGTAAGTATATAACAAACTGTGCTCAATAAAGCAAAATGTATAAAATAATGTAAAATAATGTAGAGAACTGTATATAAAGTAAAAATATGCTTACATCTTAGCCTACTTATCATTATTAAAAACTTAGTGTCACACAGCTAAGCGATGTAATATTTGTTATCTTTTGTACTGAGGTAAATTCAATAAAGGGGGGAATATTGTAGCGGCTGCTGACGCTACAAATTATATGCGAGGCGTAATATTGCATTAGCGCGGCGCGGCAGTCGTCTCCCTTCACGCATACAGTTAGGTCGTAGTTATGTAGTTTATTTATAAGTATATTAAAATGTGGTACCACAGTAAAAGTATATATTTCTTCGTTTTGCATCTTTCCTTTATCTCTTCACACATACCTCAAACATCTTCATATACCCCTACAGTGGCATGAATGTAGAGAGTCTCCGTAGTGAGGCTCGAAACATTAACTGGGAATCTGTGGAAAGCGCTCATTCCATCGACGACAAAGTTGAAAATCTGAATAGTGCAATTATTCGTCTATACGATATTCATGCTCCAGTCCGTGCAATAAGAGTCAAGCACTTGCCTTCGCCGTGGCTAACAAAAGAAATAAAAAATCTGTTATCAAAGAAAGCAATGGCTAAAACCAAATATAAATGTTGACCGACTCCTAGCAATTGGGAAAACTATATTGCGATTAGAAATCACTGCAGCAAGGTGTGTAGGAACGCACAACGCCAACACATCCATAAATCTGTTGAGAGCGAAGACCCAGCTAAAGTCTGGAAATTTCTAAGAACACTGGGAGTTGGAAAGTCTACACATGATCACAGTTCCAATAATATTGACATCGATTTACTAAATCAGCATTTCACTTCTTCATCGCAATTTGATGCGACTACTAAAGCTAAGACTTTACTCGATCTTTCCACGCTTCCAACTCCAAATTATCCACATTTCGTCTTTAATCAAGTTTCTGCATGTGATGTTAAAAGGTGCGTATTATCGATTTCGTCCAATGCTGTCGGTAATGATTGCGTCAGTCGTAAGATGATTCTTCCTATCCTAGACGAAATCCTTCCCATCCTTTGTCATATACTTAATTATTCCTTATCCTGGGGCGTATTTCCAACTGCTTGGAAAGATGCCCAAATTATTCCTTTGCCCAAAAAATCGAAACCTACTTCCTATTCTGACTATCGTCCTATTTCCGTGTTACCTTTCCTTTCTAAAGTGCTCGAGCGCCTAGTCCATGTCCAACTCACTACTTTTCTTAACAAGAACCTCCTACTCAATCCTTTACAATCCGGTTTCCGTCCTGGTCACAGCACTGTTACGGCACTGACCAACATTACCGACGACATTAGGTTCGGTATGGAGAAAGGCAATTTAACTGTACTTTGTTTACTGGACTTTAGTAACGCCTTTAATACCGTTGATTTCCACACTCTACTCGGTATATTACGCTCTATTAACATATCTCCACCAGTGATTGATTGGTTTCACAGTTACCTGTTTGGTCGTCGGCAGCGTATACGGGTCAAAGACTCTTTCTCTTCGTGGTGTAATACGACAGCCGGCGTTCCACAGGGTGGCGTTCTCTCTCCATTACTCTTCTCAATTTTCATAAATTCCATCTCCTATCAACTTCAGTCATCCTACCACCTTTATGCAGATGATCTTCAAATTTACACACAGGCACCTGCACATGAGCTGTTTGAAGCATTTGGCATCATGAACTCCGATTTAGAACGGATATCTGCTTGGAGCCTGAGATTTGGTTTGCAGATCAATCCTTTGAAAACACAGATTATCGTTGTTGGTAGTCCCAGGATGATTTCTCGCATTGACTGGAATCAGCTACCCCAAATTACTTTTGGTGGTATCCCAATACCTATAAGTGATTGCGTGAAGGACTTAGGTGTTTATATTGACAAAACTCTATCTTGGGGACCTCAAATCACCGAAGTTAGTCGCAAATTGTTTGCTGCGGCGGGGACTTTGCGAAAACTGCGGAACTTTCTGCCGATTGCCACTAAGATTGCACTTGCAAACTCTCTTCTATTACCTATCCTTGACTATGCCGATGTCAGCTATCTAGATCTCACTGAGGAGCAACTTGATAAGCTTGAGCGTCTTCAAAACTTCTGTATTAGGTTCATATTTGGATTACATAAATATGATCACGTTTCCAATTTCCGCAATAAGCTCAAGTGACTGCCAATTCGCCTTCGGCGGAATACTCACATTCTTTCCTTACTCTATAATATTCTCTTCAATCCTTCTTCTCCATCTTATTTGAAAGAACGCTTCAAGTTCCTAAGTGTCTCTCATTTAAGATCGGGTCTTAGGTCATCGGTAAATTTGAGATTGGAAATTCCAATGCATTCCACTCAGTGGCGTAGCTAGCTTGGGTGGCACCCGGGGCGGATTTTAATGGTGTCACCCCATCGCGGGTGTATTGCGGCTCATTGCCCTCTCCAAAGCATCTGAGTCCTCCCATGGCTTTTGAATGATTATCTTCATAAATTCTACGATAACCAGGATCAAGCTAGCGATCCAGGGTCGAGCCGACCCTAGACAGCGCCTGTGAGCGAAATTTATGAAGCGCCTTTTTTGTTCTCCTGTTTCGACAATATTTAAAGATGCCCAATTCATCATCATTCTTAATCCTTTATTAGTCAGATTTGATCCAATCCAATGTGATGTGACACACGTTGTGTATGGGTTCAGTCACACTTTTTTTTATTTTTGCGAGTGAGAAAGTTTATACATGTTGTTTGGGCTTCCTCCGTTCAATAAAACAAAAATATTTGAAAATGTGGGTGTAAGGTTCACCCTAAAATGCCAAATATCGGTCACGGGCTGCAACGTCACTGGTGGAAAAGCTACGCGTGACATATTTTGGGATTATGTGAAGTTCGCAGCGAGGCGTAGAATACCATTACCCTAGATTCTAGCCATCCTATGTACTTAGAGAGAGATGGTGTCCCCAGCTATCCCAAAGTGGAGCTGGATTCTTGGTATATAAAGTCTTCTCTGGCAACGATATATCAGTTTCCAGTGTGTCGGCAAGTGATACCTACTTTGATATACTCGAATGATGAAGTGGAGGAAATGTATTTTGACATTTCTAGAGTCTTACAATTTTCAATGTTGTCATGGAGAACTACAACGCCAAAGTGGGAGTGCATATCTACCAATTGTAGTGGGATCGCACGGATTTGGTAGGAGAAGTTGACCACATCTGATGGAAATTCGTCACTTCTAGGTCCGAAATTCTTGAAGTTCAGAGCATTAACAAGAACACGGACGAGTTACCAGAAGTCAGCCAAGAGCTTTAACGTGGAAAATCCCCTGTAGAAGTCGAAACAATGTGCAGCTCCAATGTATATTTAAATCTAGCCTCTTCTCGTGGAGTGGCGGACAAAATCCTTTTTAAGTGCTATCGACACGTCACTCTCTTGAGCAACGTATTTAAAAGCTGTTTTCCAATGTCATCAGTCACCACCAACAGTTTCATGTCTCGCTTGACGAGTTTTAGACCTTCAAATAGACCGCTTCTCGAGGCGCGTGGTGGTGCCACCACCAAAGATGACAGTCACATTACTGCAGATTATACATGAGACAGAAGAGTATAATCATCCCGTGTGCTTATAGCATTTATGGACTATGAAAAAGCCTTTGACTTTATTGCAACCTAGTCTATTCTGGAGTCCGTGTAACGGTACCGTTTGCTCAGAGGTATGTCGAATTTCTGCGTCGGGCAAAACTTGCAGTTGGGTAGAGACAATTACGAGAAGGCTCGCAAAAGAATACAGCTTAACTGGGCAGCGTATAGGAAATCACGCCGCTTTTTTGTCATGACAAAGTGTGTTCTACCCGTGACTTACAAAACGTGGACACTGACGGTACAACTGGTCCACCAATTTAAGCTCGCTTAACAAGCTATGGAGAGGGCTACGCTCGGAGTTTCTCTGAGGAATTGAATTCAAAATTAAGTCATCTGCCAGAGAATCAAAGTAATCGACCCTAAAATCAAAGTAAAACAAAATAAGACGAAGAATTTATCTGATTATATATCAGTAGTGGATTGCGAAAGGCTGAAGATGATGATAAATTATATTTATATTCTTTAACAATTGATGATTTTTGTACAAAATAGTATAGATTAAGAAAGTCAGCTATCTTAAATATAGTAGGTATGTACAAATTTTAATTGTGCTTAATTTTTGCAGTATTTCCCAACTGGTAGCGAACTTCACGTAATTAGGTAAATAGCCTAGGTATTAAGTATATAAAACTGGAGAACATAATTATTTCAGACAAATATAATAAAATAGAATGTCAAAAAGCGCTTCATAGGTTTCGCACACAGCCGCGCCGTCTTGAATCGGCGCGGCTCTGATACCTACACTTATTATAATGAAATGAAGTCTCCTTTTCGTTCTGTCTGTATGAACCCGATAAACTCAAAAACAACAAAAAGCGGATTTTTGTTCGCTTTTCACCAATAAATAATTAGTGTGATTCCTGAGGAACGTTAAGGTGTAAGTGAAAAACCACTACTTATCTCTTTAACTTTCCATAACATTGTCAAACTCACACTTTCTTTTTCTCTCCTTTTTTACTATTGTCTACTCCCATTACTTAAGCCATTATATTACTGTATGTATGTATGTATTTATATTATAGTATATTTATTAGTTTATTTGTATAGTATAGTGTGTATTCGTATTTTGTTTCATTAGTATCTTACTACGCCAAAACTGCCCTATGTCTGACTCCTTACTTCTCTTTTCCATGAGGGTTGCCTGTAAGAGATTGCTTTTCAGCGATAAGGCCGCCGTTTGTGCAACATGTATTAATCTGCTATAATTTCTGTCTTAAATTCATTTGGTGTACAATAAAGATTATTATTATTACATATATCTCGAATGCACGTTTGTAATATTATGTTAGGTACCAAGAAAAACTTATCACCGTAGCCACGTAACATTGAATAACGAAACCACTAACTTAGAGACATCAATAATCTGTGTCGCACTCTCATAAAAAAAACGTTTTTGTACTGTTGTGTTTTAGTCAAGAGGTTCGTGGGGTAAACTTGAGGGGACGTTCGGTGCCATGTGACACACTCCTGGAGGCAAATAACTCAGACTTATACAGAGAAGAACATTGTTTATGGGCGCTCTGAAGACAAATTTTTTGTGACCCAAATTGCCGCTTAGCGGCGTAGTAGTCCTTCCCGCAGTGTAAGAGTAAGAGAGACGGCCGTTGCCCCAGTCAAGAGCGTCGCCAGCCGGTTGCTTAGGGGGGCAGCCGATGACCTAAGGGAGGGGGGATGCAATCTGATATAGAAAATGAGAAAAGTATGGAGAAACGAATAAATTGCGGGGTTTTTTAATCTCTAGAGGGGGTGGGGAGGGCAGCTGCCAGCCCTCCCTTGGCGACGCCCATGCCCCCAGTGTATCTTAACTACGAAAGCAAGAGAGACAGAGAAACGACGCCAGCGCCGCCAACAACGTACTAAACTGTGGGAAGACCCCACTTGGAATCGGCACACGAAATCCTTAAGGTGTGCGGTTCTATATAAATCTGTGTTCTTTGCTGGAGGGGTGGTGAGGTTAAGGTGGTATTTGTATTGTGTGGTGTGTAGTCACCTGGTCATGGTGCGCATCGTCGTGCAGGCGCGCGCTGTCGGGCGGCGGCGTGTCGCGGAACCGCGCGTCGCGGCGGCACAGCGCCAGCGGCACGAACAGCGCGCGGCCCGGCGCGCACGCGAACAAGCGCGCGCCGCCGCGGCTGCCGTCCCCCAGACCGCACACGCTCTGCTCCAGCTCCACGCCCGCCGTCGCCGTGTCTACACACATGACACTCATAGATGTAAGGTATATTCCACTAGCCTAACACATTGACTGCTGGCCTAAGATTTGTAGACGGCCTTTTGCTATGCGGCATCCACCCCCGCAGAGCGTGGCTAGCCTCTCGTGCTTAACGGCACGCAACGCGCGTGCAGGTCGAGCGTGTGTCTGTGCTGACGCGACACGCGACATACGAGTTGCTATACAAAAAAAACACACATGCGTGGTCGTCAGCACATGTGTGGTATGGGTATGATTCACGCATCGCGTGTTTCGGCAGCACGTTTGTATATTTTTTCCCTAAACACGACTGTGTTGGGCTAGCCGCATCGCAAGCTCCGACATTTGACTCACAGTTGGAACACACCATATAAGTTTCCAGCAGTCAATGTGAACAGAACACCTGTTATAACCGCAACACGCTCGTACATAGGCGTTTATAGCAGAGGGGCCTCGTGAGCCGTACCCACTCTAGTATCATATGGTTTAGTGCCCAGCACAGACATTTTTGTTTACTGATACGAAATTCTAGGCTGTACACCTAAGAAACTTCACACCATCTTAATATATAAAATCCTTGCGTTCCTGACTGACTGACAGACACGCTACAGCCGAAACTATTGAACGCAGGAAGCTGAAATTTGGCATGTATGTTCCTTGGGGACCGTAGGGGTGCACTAAGAAGGGATTACCCGAAATTCCCACGCGATCGGCCAAAACGGGTAAATTAAAAAAAAAATGCAGGCGTAGCTGCTGGCGTCCTCTAATTGTTTATAAAGACCTAGTCCCACACTGGAAAATAACCCTACGTCAATGCGTTTACAGTATGACTTGGCTTGTCGTTCCTATTAGACCGGCAGAGTTAAGTAACGCCTGCACAGGTTGCAAGTTGGACAGTTGACCGCATGTGGATCTTACATCAGAGCGCTACCGTGCTTTGGAGATCACATAAAGCTGTTGATCCCGGTTCTTTTCTTAGAACAAGAATCGTTAAGCCATGTCGTAGGCCTCGTGGGAAAGATGTTGCCTGACAAAAGACAAGAGCTAGCAGAAACTTGTCACTTTATCCGACTTTGGCTATTAGTCTCGACATTTCCAAAGCCTTCGATAGAGTCAGGCACCGTGCGCTTCTTTCCAAACTTCCAGCCTACTGCTTACCACCACGATTATGCAAGTGGGTTGCCAGGACCCTGAATGAACGTCGTATTCGAGTCCTCTGTGACAGTCGAAGTTTCTCCAGGTAAATGCTGGTGTGCCCCAGGGGTCCGTCTTATCACCTACACTGTTTTTTCTGCAATGATATGCTCAATACTGGGTGCATACCTTACTAAGCAGATGACAGTACTATGCACGGGCGATATCTCGGTTACCCCGCGGCTAATCAAGACGACATTGAGGCAAATAGGGGAAGACTTGTCGTTGAACTTGACCAGGTTTTTAACAGAGTCTCCCAGTGGATTGCTGAGAATCTGGTCGAGTTTAAAGCCAAGAAAACACAGGCGTGTTCATTCTCAAAAGTGTCTCCATTCCTTGCCCAACCCTCTCTTCTGGACACTTCTCAACCGTTACGAAACAGTCTCAATATCTTTGGTATGGACATACGCCACACTCTCAACCAAAAGAACTACATTGAGGGTGTCATTGAATCAGCATCCCGCAAACTCGGAGTCCTGAACAGAGTGAGGAGGTTTTCCACGCCGGAGCAGTTGTGTCTGCTATACAAGACTCAGGTTCGGTCTTGCGTAGAATACTGCTCTCACTGTCGGAATGGCTCCACTTAGTACCTATTGGATGCCCCCGATACGTTGCAGCGGCGTGCTGCCCATATCATCGGGGATCCTGAGACTACTAGGACCCTTGAGTCTCTACAATTACGCAGAGCCGTTGCCTCAATGGCAGTTTTTACCGCCTTATCACGCTGAGCGCTCCGAAGAACTCTTTCAATTAATCGATCTGAATTTGTAAATACTTTTAATAGCAACTAATCTTTACATGATGATCGATTTTATAATCCGTATATATAAAATCCTTGCTTTACTGACTAACTGACAGACACCCTACAGCCGAAATTACTGGGCGCAAGTAGGTGAAATTTGACATGTATGTTCCTTGAAGAGTCAAAGAGTGTAGGGGAGCACTAAATGAGCATTTTGGCAATTCCTAAGGGGGTAAAACAGTTTGTCAGACTTTGTATGAAACTTTTTATTCTTTCAATGGATAAACTTGAAACTTTGTATATTGTTCCCTGAAATGTATGTTTCTTTAGAAGTGAAGGGAAAATTGTACAAAACATACAAGCGGCCAAAAGCTAGTTAAAAATATTAGAGAATGGAAGCAAATCAACAGCAGATCCCACCTAATTGCCAGTAGGCTTAGCATGGCGTCAGTCGTACCTCGATCAGATCAGCGTTGGGCACACGAATTGTTAAGTGACCTGACCATTTCTTTGGACGAGTAGATCTTGTTATTTCCCTAGTCCTTACAGCATATCTACATACCATCAAGAACTCCAATCCACCTGACGACGCCATAGTAGTGCTGGTCGACGTCGGTGGCGACCTCGACGAGCGAGCCGACGCCGATGTCCTCGGGGACGTGCACCGGCGACGCTCGGGCCGGGGGCGGCGCCGCGCGCGGCGAGCCCAACGCCGGCGAGTCGTACAGCTCCTCGGGGCCTGCGCCCTCGCTGCTGCAGATGTCTACACACAACACACACAGCATTTAATACGAGTGCCCACGATAAACCGACCAAGAGGCGACGGGGATAAAAGAGATTTTATCCCTTTAAAAATAGGTCAAGTCAAATCATAGCTATCAAGTCCCGTATGAAAGATTAAAATAATAATTTCTATTCTTTATTAAATCCAGTAAAGTTGTCCCATTTGATTTGTAATAGGTCAAACTGATCGAATACTCGTAACAATCGTGGTGTCTCGAAAGACAATATTCAACCAATCTTAAAATCTACCTTAATTTGACGATAATCTTCACAGTATACAATAAAATGCAGGATAAAAGGCAGGCCTTTTGGATCGTGAAGATTAATTATTTCAGATAAATCGCACACAGTTTTCAAATTTAAAAACACATCATTCTCTCCATGTTTTGGTTGAAAAGTAGGGCGCACAATGTTTTGCGGAAGAAAAGTTGCGGCAGTTGACTTGTGCATCGCACGCCTGATTCTTGGACAAACCAATCTAGATTATAGTGAAGTAATATCAACATACACTCGTCACATTCAAGAACACAAAGCGGTATCTCGTCAAGAGGTAAATAGTACGACATTTCGACGAATAACAGTGAGCGGTAGCGCCCCCGCGGCCGGCACGTCGTTCTCCGCGCTTTACTAACGACTAAAATTAGAATAGAAACTAGAGGAACTAAAATAACACAACAGACACACGCGAAGTTCGCGCACCACTCGAGTAATTACGTGTTTGTGAATAAAAGTTTAAGGAAAAGACATCTAATAGAAAGGAAGAGATAAATAAATATGGATTTAAAGAATCCCAGGATCTTTGGATACCTACATAGATATTATGTAATTTAAAAAGTAAATTTTCTATTTTGAGTTGAGACAGTTCACAGTGCTCCATTTTCTTTGGCTCAGATCAGTCCAGATTACAACAGAATGACTTGAACGAGGAAATTATGAGAAGTGTGAGGGCACCACCTTTTTCAAGAGCAGGCCTAGGCCCGGGAAGGTCTCTGGACGTGCGGCATGCTCTCACCTGCGATGTGCGAGTCAGCACCATCTGTCAAAGACACCTACTATGTCAACGGATCCCCTAAGGCGGCTGAAATGGCTGCGGAAATGCGGCCGTACACCAGATTTTGGTACATTGAAGTGCCTCGCTGCAAGGTTGCCTCAGGGCACCATGTTGTTTTTATAGGTAAGTCAAACTAGCCAATATAAAAATATTATTATGTCATAACAACAGTGAGTTGAATGCTCTATGTACATTACACAATATACAAAATATAGTGGATGACATTATTGTGAAAAGTAATTGCTACTATTTGGTCCAGACAGTATTAAAACATGATACTCTCTACAAAGTCTACTTACCAACTAATATCCCAGTCTCAATCTTCTTTGTATCATAAACCATTTTTTGATGTGAATCTTCACTTTCTGTAGAACTATGAGGGGTGCTGTGTCCCTTAGCACGTCTCCGATCTGGTGCCAAATGAGCTAACAAATTCACAGACTTTACTCGCTCATTTTGTGAAGAGCGCTGCATAGTGGGTCTGTGGCTGCGAGGCAATGATCCATACTCAGTGCGCTCGGGCTCACGCAGCGCTGGTGGCCAACTCCCTCCAATTAAATTAAATAGGTCTACCTATAAAAATTATTACATCAATTATTAACCAAATTTTTTATCTATTTCACCAACCGCCACATAAATTATCACCTTGTACATAGATTGAAACCCTCACATATCAAAACAAGTTAGACACATATATTATGTGTATGACATGACAATATTTAAGTTATACAACTGTTAAATGACCAAACACCAATAATTCAATGTTTTAAAAGTAAATGATTTCTGAATCATGCCAGATTTGTCAAAAAAAATGATTGCATTTAGTAAACAAACATAGGTGGTAAGTACTTTGATTAATTTCCAATTAATTGCAATATATTCATTGCAAAATCAAGTGAATTTAACATAGCCATGAAGACCCTGGGTTAATAGAATTCACACAACACACATAAAGCAGTAATAGCAAGTAAATAAAAATGAATTATGTATGTATTATTGGAATAATGAACACAAACTTTTAAAATGAGTGCAAGCCACATCAACATAAGGTCAACAACAATAAGATCATAACAAATTGAACACATCAACATAATGTCAACAAATTAGTTATTAGTGTACCAGCCACATACACCACAAAACACAGCTATTAAATTAGTTTTAATTTTGTATATTTTGATAGTGCTTTTGTATCCCTTTGTGAAATTAGTTGTAAAATGTAAATTATTATCATAAATGTATGTATTAAAAACCTGTTGGGTGTCTCTGGTGTGATTTTTATTATCATTTTCTGAAGTATTTTCACTTGAACCATAATTCATTCTCGTTGATGAAGGAACAGAAACTACTATCAGCTACTAAAAGATGCTTTGTAATTACAATCACAACTATTCATTTCATTCTGTGTATCTAAAACTGACCTGGTATGAGTACAATCTCAATAAGTAAATTAATATGTATTTGAAAATGTAATTAATACTATAATTTCTTAAAATGTAACTGTGTTAATAATTTAATTGATGAATAATTATTGAAGATACAAGTTCCAAGTTCCGTTCTGAGTCATTTTTTTATCTTGTCAAGATTTCGTAATGTCACTTTTGACATTTGTTGACAATAACAACAGCAAACAGACATGACTGTGTTGCTACATTTGCACCAAAAATAGCCAAAGTTTAACTCATACTATTTTGGCCGTAGATTATATTTTGGCCCATTTCAAGACTACAATTACCTATCCAGAAATCAGAATCTAGAATAATCTAGTCTAGATGAACAAAAATGTTGCGGCCTTTTCATCAATAGACAAATTTAATGAGCAATTAGTATTGGATATTCTTTATAAAAACTGATTATATAAACTATTTTTAACCAACTTTCACTTTGATCAGTATAACTACAACTTTCAGGTTTATCTACTTAGGTATCTCGTCGTGGGCAGCGCAGATTACACGTAATAATATGTAACAAGCTACAGATGGGACAATGCAATCACGGCAAAGATGACCGGTCTTGCAAGTGTTGTAGCGCCGTGCTTGTGTATGGAGCAACAGTTCTTCACGTGCGAAATGTACTCGGAATGTACCTAACCTACTCCAAAAGGCAAGATTGTTTTTCATATAAATACCGCTTTCAATCACACACTAGTCTTTGCGATAACATGAATATATTTATTCTTGTTGAGTGATCGACACATACGTTTGTGGCCTCAGTCAAGGGCGTCGTCAGCTGATGGCCCAGGGAGAGTGGGTAAGTTGATAAAGAGAATGAAGAAATTATGAATTGTAGTTAATTTAGAGAGCACATAAAGCTTTTCACTTGTAGTACGAATAACGGTAAGTATAGAGTTCAACGTATAAAGTTTCAAGTGACTTTTTCCATAATTTTTTTGGTTTTTTGAATTTGGGATTGGGCATCTTCAGGTCCTACGGTCGAGTAGGCCCGAGCATAAGACAGAAAAATCAATTTAGATGGTTCAATTTTAATATTATGACATGTCGTCATAAAAATTGAAAATATCTTGCAGAAAAAGTTTTCTTCACCGCTTTTCTTACAAATATTCAATAACTAACGGATACAAAGTGCACCCAGAGTCAAAACAAATTATGGTTCATACAAGGTGTTGTCTCATGTGGGAATTGAACCTACAACACTGCGCAGTGCTAAATGGCGAGGCGATCGCTTACGACACACGTGCAGTTGAATTTGGTACTGGCATCCTTTCTCTTGTGAGTTGCCCTTTCAAATCTGAGTTGGGCTGGCTTGGACACTTAGAGCTAGCGCGCACTGGTGACTTTTGTCACGAAGACAAAAAAGATTTTGTCACCGTCACGTCACGTCACCCAAGTCAGAGCCCAAGTGAGGTGCGCTCACGAAGGATGACAGTGACAAAACTTTTTTTGAAATCCTAGCGTCATTTGCCGATATGGATTTCGAAGAGACGGTCGTTCTCTGTGAACTCATGAGACTCCGGAGAAAAAGAAAGCGCAGAGAATACTGCGTACACCCCCTTTGGAGTGACAAGCTACTACGTGGAATGTTCTATATTATGTAACTTCGAGAACATCCAAATATTTTTTTTTGTTATTTCCGAATGAATGTTACAAGCCGTGTTAGCCGTGTGGTTGATGGCATAGAAAACAATTGTCACCACCCCCTATCTTCCCGTGGGTGTCGTAAGAGGCGACTAAGGGATAACACGATACAAATACCATCTTTGCGTAGAGACGGAAAACTCGACATCAAACCCTATACGACTGCCTCGTTGGTCTCGCGGCATAAATGTTCGCGTGAGATCGGGAGGTCCTGGGTTCGATTCCTGGGTCGGGCAGTGTAATTGGGTTTTTCTGTCACGAAATTCTCAGTAGCAGCACGGAGTCTGGAAATGTGCCCGGTACGGCAATAGGCTCGCCCCTTATTACGTGGGACTTAAATATATCTGGCGAAAAGCAAATTACTTCGCACTTTAGGACCTGCATTAATATAAATAATGTTAATATAAATAATGGTAGAAATGTCATAGATACTGACCGAGTTCTGAAGTTTTTAGAATAATCAGAAGTGTCTTCACACAACTTGAGACTAAAAGTAGGTAGATTTGTGTTACCCCGAATTTAACGCGCGCGAAGCGGCGGGAAAAAGCTAGTCGAATATAAAATATGTCAGCTTATTTATCAAATTGTCACCAGTGCGCGCACCGCTATAAAAACCTAACGGCGTGGTGACAGTTTCGTCACGGGCTTGTTCGCCGGTCGGCGTACACAAATGTCACCCAGTTGTCACGTCGTAACATGCGCGCATCTCCATACATATCCATGGACTTGATAAGAGTGACAAAACAGTCACGCTGACAAAAGTCACCAGTGCGCGCTAGGTCTTAGACCACAGAGTACCTTTGTATATAGGAGGATATGTTGGACAAGTAGCTATAGAATCTATAGATTGACAGACTTCAAATGTCTGTCTAGATCAGTACCGTGGCTCTCAAACTATTTTGATGGAACCCTTTTGGGTAAACAAATATTTGGCGGACCCCTAAAATAAACAAAGCCAAGTCTTAGGTACGTGCACTTTAAAACCATTTATTTTACTGACATTAATTTTCGTGGAGCCCCTAGAGACGCTTCGTGGAGCTCTGGGGCTCCACGAAGCATACTTTGAGAATTGCTGGTCTAGATTATACTTAATACAGACCTTATTCATACATAATGGAAGCGACCAGCGAAGATAACTAGAAATTTAATTCGACGGTGCGCTCTAGACCCACTACTTGTCAGTCTGCTAGTACCTATCTTTAGGTAGGTGATAATAATAACTTTAATATTTACAAAAACATTTATTATCTTTTCAGGTACAACTGTAGGTTTCATTGAGCAGATTAATTACTACATTTAAAGTAATTTACAAGAGGAAAGAATATGCCAAAGGCGGCGCTGGAAGTAGCTAAGAATTGGATGTCGAAATTTCGCTGGACCATATAGGTAGGCAGGTACCTACATATAACTGCCAAGACCACCTGGCTCCTGAAATCGGCCGACAGCAGTAGGTACAGCTTCATCTTTTATGAAATCATTTTTTCAAAATGGTCTCAGAATCGGAATGTTTCATAGTCTATATTATACGTAATGAAAGCAAATGAAAAATAAAGTGATGTAGAAATATAAATAGGTATTTAACTACGACAATGTTCGTTTTTATTAAGTATTCGTACTAAGTAGGTAAGCTAGGTCCTAACCTAAACCTGACTGAGACATCAATGCAGCACGCTTCCATTGGCGATGCTAAGATTATCCGCGCGCCTCTAGCGAAGGCCTCCACAATTAAGTACCACTAATGCTCGAAGCAAGGTTGTGTATTGTTAGCTGACAAAATGATCGTACCGGGACAACTTCCGAATTCGCCGCTAGAGTCGCTAGTTAGAGTCTTAGCATCGCCAATAATGACGAATATAATAAAATTATATGTGTGTACCTGTGGTACCTACATAATACATATAAGTAGTCATAAAGTATTACCTAGCTACATGGGGTAAGTAATTTGGTTTTGAAAGTTATTTTATTCTCAGTTGGTAAGTTTGTAATATTTATGGCGAGGTTGCAGTACTTTTTGAGATTTTTGAACGTCTGAAAGTCCCATGAACTATGATATTTTTAATGAATAAAAATTAAAGTATAAAAGTTGAACATATCTTCTAGTAAATCGTAAAGATAGAAACACGATTTGGAATGATTGCCTCGATAAAAAAATATGTCAAACATGGCACTAAATCACAATTTTAAACGTGTACTGCTTAGAGATTCCATAATGAATTTATATGAAAGTATTATCAATAGAAACAGCTCTTAATTTTAAAATAAATGGTAAAAACAGATTTCGTAATTTCGTTATCATTTTTCTCCAAGAAAAAAAATAGTCAAAATGTTGGCATTATATCGCTCGCCGGCCGTTCATCAGTGCCTGTCTAGGCGTGATTGAGAGCGGACGTACGTCGTTGCTCCGCAAAATCCCCCTCCACCCCCGCATGTACGTTTTCGCAAAAGAACAAAGTAGGTAATTCGTATTCCAAACTCAATCGTTCAAACCATAGACATACACTAGTAAGAAACCGTAGACAGGTTACTGACAAGGTAACATGACGGAGCTTATGAGTGGCACGCATCGCAAAAAGCGTACGCACACTAATATAAATATGTCAAAACGACACACTAAGAATTACAAAAGAAGTCTAGTGTGTTTCACAAACAATAATTTGACTCAGGTGCGACATGATCACTTTGTCTGTCTTGAGTAAATTCAATTCGCCTCAAAGTAAATTTGATTAATGTCATTTATTTATAACATTTATTAAAAAAGTACATTTCATTCAATGGAAACCTAAAACAGTACGTTAATATAAAAACTGTGCGCTGCGGACCTACCGTAGCCCTGGCAATACCCCTGGGGGTATGGCGGGTCTTTTAAAGCTTAACCGTACTCCTGGCTGAAATGCTCGTAGTGTTATACCAACGTGCTACGTGGACATTAAACTGAACAGTGTTATCTCTCGTATGATAATGACTTACTACTTACGTTTTTGTATTTTTAGACAAGCGAAGACAAGCGCTAGTACGATGATATAGTGCAACAAGGAGATAAATTAGAGAATAAAACGTTTAGGTATTACTGCTAATGGTTATAATGCTTTGTATATTATAGGTATAATCTGTGGTACTGTTGAAGACCCGTCATCATCATCATCCTTGCGCTGTCGAATCATTCCCACTAGTTCTATTGAACAGTTCTATGATAGAACTAGTGATACTTTTTTTCCCACTAGTTCTATTAGCACAACTTGATGAGAAGAATAAAACTAATGGGAAACAGTTATAGGAAATTTACCACTAGTTCTATGTATGTTTTACAAGGGTAGTGTCACAACATCGCGCTCACAAATCCGAATAAATATGTATTTATAAAAATGTGTTAAACGAATGAACGTCTATAAATAAATTGAACGTCTACAAAACAAATGAACGTCTACAAAACAAATGAACGTCTACAAAACAAATGACTACCAGAAAGTGATCAGCTATCGATAGTGATTGCAAAAAACAGGTGCATGCGATTTTCGACCTTATTGATCATTCATGACAAACTTTTTTTTTGTTTTTCGCGCTTTCTGGCAATATTAGGGTAATAAAATTATAAATTCTGACTAATGTCAATTAGGTTGAAAATCGCATGCACCTGTTTTCTGCAATCACTATCGATAGCTGATCACTTTCTGTAAGTCATTTGTTTTGTAGACGTTCATTTGTTTTGTAGGCGTTCATTTGTTTTGTAGACGTTCATTTGTTTTACACATTAAACAAATGAACGTCTACAAAACATATTTATTCGGATATATGAGCGCGATGTTGTGACACTACGGATCATTCCCAGTAGTTCTATAGAATACCCTTGTAAAAACATACATAGAACTAGACTGGGACATTTCCTATTACTTATCCCATTAGTTCTGTTCTCCTCATCAAGTTGTGCTAATAGAATTAGGACAGTTCTATCATAGAATTGTTCAATACTACTACTTTACTGGGAATGATCCCACAAAATAGTAGAACTTGAAATTAGCGAACTGAAATTAATAAACTAATTACACAACAATATTATCTGGGAGTACGGTTAAGCTTTGAAAGACCCACCATACCCCCAGGGGTACTGCCAGGGGTACGGTGGGTCGGCAGCGAAAACTGTGCAGTACAATCTACTTAGTTGTTTAATACTAAAAGGAGAAAAACAAGACCAAGTGAATGGACTTTGATCATCCGTCAATGTTTGTAACTTACGTATGATTTTGTATTTCTATAATAATAATATATTGTGTTGATTCAGCCTCAAATCACTTTTATTACTTGACAAAAACACACATCAGTATTTTATTATTACGAATGTCCCATCTGGATACTTGTGTTTTAGTCTTTGAACACGCACAATACCGCTTCTCTTTTACACTCGCTAAATGCCAATTGTTTATTCACTCTATTATTTGTGATACTGAATTTATTATAAATTGAAAATAAAACGTTGTAATATTGTAATACCCATTAATGAGAAGTGATTCCATAACTTTTAGTCATTTTCCTACTATAGTTTAACTACTTTAGCAAAATCTCATTACACACGAAGGCATTTTTAAATGTAACGTACTCACACGCGAGTAAAAGAGCGAGCGCTTCCGACCGCAGCGCGTACGCGACTAAAGCCAAAGAGACATTTAGAAAAAAAAAGTTTGTCATGAATTTGTCAGTTTTTAATGTGCCACTTTTGAAGTTCGCATAACTCATCTACGGTTTTTTTACGCTGCGCTGTGGCACAGGCACACACGAAACCCCCCTTCCCCTCCCCCCGCTCACTCGCTGACGCCACCGCCGTGTTTTTGTTTTTGCGGGGGGTGAGGTCGAGCTACGCACTGTACTGCAACCTCGCCTTATGTAACGGGTAACGTGTCTCAAACATGACAGAGCGGTAGCCTAGTGGAGATACCTACATATGTAGGTACCAACTTAATGCAGTTGTGACGTCAATCCTCGTCGCATCACTTGGCCGGCCGTCTCCACCGCCCGCGCCCCTCAACGACACGCGAAAATACGACCACGCGGCGACGCCCGGCCCTTTTCATCGGCTGGACGGCGAACAAGATAAGTGCATCACTGCTTTCCTGATCAACACCTGAAGCGGATTCCCAGGATTCACCGAAGTCTACGCCGAATCACGCGACCCTGGTTCTATCTCTGTAACTGTTCTAGAATTTCCTTAATAATTTTCAATAAAATGCATTGCTAAAGGATGTTTTAAATTCTTTAACGAATTAAACAAATTTTTGTTAACTAAACCACGATTTTCATTTAACCACGACATAGTAGCTAACCACGTTACACAGTATAGAGTTCGAATCCACGGCGCTCACCTAACTTAGAAAAGTCAGTGCTGACTCAGCAATGACTTTTTTAAGTTATGTGCATGCGAAGTAGAATCAGGGCCGAGCCGACCCTATGTGCAATGTGCGCGGCGCACACAGGCGCCAGGGTGATGGGGGCGCCGCGCGGCGAGACATGCGTTAATTATAAAGGGTATTTTCGAAAAAGGATGACAAAAAGGTGCTTCGCAGATTTCGCTCACAGGCGCTTCATAGATTTCGCACACTGGGTCTGGATTGGGTCAGCGCGGCCCTGAGAAGAATGTTAATTATTGTTTGCCCCGGGCCTCGCTGAGCAACTTAAAACCTCAGTCCCTGTCATGATAATCTTTGCTAGTCGTTATTGGAGAGTCAGTACCTACCCTCGAATACCTTAACTGATATTGGTATACCTAAGCCATGGAATATCGCTGTCTCTTTGGGTTGCGAAGACCAGACGGCAATTGCTCTGTGGAAAAGCTAATATTCTGTCATATCTGGTTAAGCTAGCCAGCGGATCACGGGCTCCAAGGCGTGTATTGAACGCAACCAGGATAACGCTAGGACGATGATGATTTCTGTAATGGGTCTCAGTCATATAATTTTATTTATATTACGTGTCTATGCTCCGCGAGATGAAAAGAAAACGGAAACTAATGATACACCACCTTATTATAAGCTACTTCAAAGTTAAAGAGTTGGAGGGGAGCATAGGATCAGGATGGTAACAGGCGAGTCGCTTCGACAAAATATCGCAAACCATGAGCTGATATAATACATACGGTTACGCCACCGCTGAAATGATGCAGTTTAATTCCACTTAAGTTCCTTCTAAATTTTATTTTCTAAGCTTTTGAAATTATTTTAAGTCTCAGTCTAACTATACCTCCAATTGGTAATTGTTTTAAATAAAAGAATTATCCTAAGTTCCTAAATATCTAATGTGTGATTTTATGATGGCGTGTTGACCTAGAAACCAGCAACAGTTTTCACAATTACATTTGTAACATTCATCATATTTGTCATACTTTTACTTAAATCCAAGCTAGCACTCCATAGTGCGTTACTGTTAGTATTTTTTGATTGACCATTGGCATCGATGGTGCGCGTAAAAGCGTTTGGATCAAAATCAAAATTTGGTTTATGGGAGAGCTCAGTAGAATCATGCTTAAAATCAATACCCACTGGCTCCAGTTTCACATCAGATGCTGGTGAATCTTCGGTAGGCTCAGAGTTATGCACCAAGGCGTGAGTGTTCAGATTTAATATATCATCGATGTCTTCAAAATTATAATCAAAGTTAGTAGTTTTTAAGGTAAATTCGGTTTTAAAATCGTAATTGTTATCGCTTGATTTTAACGTGGCATCAGACATTGTCATAATGTCCTTTGCTTCTGGTTTAAAATCCCAAGCGTTAGGTCTATCTCTGGGCTCGTAGGTAAAGTCTAAAATATGAGACTGAACTATTTGTTTATAAACAAATGCTGATTTCCGAGGTGTACATGTGCGATCTGGATCATCGTAATTTACTTCAAATAGTCCGAATCGTTCGCTGAAAAAAATTGTGAATTCATTATCAAAGATTATTAAAATGGATTACCTACATAGACAATTGATAAGAAGATATCTACATACGCAAGTTTAACAGCGGGATAAACGAAAAACACAATTACTCTATAGCACGTGCTCAGAAGCCCTGTACCTACAGGCTACAGGCAGTTTGTTTTGTGCTACAGTCTTGAGTCACGGTAATAAAATTATATTACCGTGCTTGAGTGCCATCAAGCCTGCACGTAAATCAATCACAATCACACACGATTAGGTACTGTTTTCAAGTTAATTTACATAGCTCACGTTCTCTACTAGTAGGTCCTAGTACTTGTACTAGGACCAACATGAGAAAGAACGTTCTCAGTTTTTATCAGAACGGAAAGAGCCGCACTGTAATAGCGATTCATGCGACCCACCTATTACATTAATACATTGTTTCTTAGTACAGAATTTAAACTTACCTATATCCTTGCGTCCATTCAAAACTATCCATAAGACTCCATACAGTAAAAGCCCTGATATCAGAACCTTCTTCTATGGCGTCTAACATGACTGCTAGATAGCTCCTCAGATGGTAAATACGATCATTATCCTCCAAGCCGCCATGTGTAGCGAATCCATTCTCGCATATAAAGATTGGTGGATTGTCATAATCTTCTCTAATTTGAGTCAGAAGTTTATAAAATCCCCACGGCACAGACTGGCAAAATGAATACCTATTTAATAAATACAATACAAATATGTATATGTAGGTACATAATTTTATTTATTTATTAATATACCCAGGACGTATCCAAGTAGACTGCCTAAGAAGATTTTGAGTTAGAAGATTAATTAAAAAATAAAATAATAAAGGTGAAAGAATACCGCCTTGAGGAACGCCAGAGTCATTTTCACGAATCTCACGCCAATTCGATGATGACTCGGTTGAGGCGGACCGACTGTTGGTGGCCTCGCAAATAACTCGAGATCCCATTCAGGGCTTCGGATGGGATTTTAAGATGCGTAAATAGGGACAGCGTGACATCGTGACTAACGGTATTATAGGCATTCGAAAAATCTACCAAAGCCAACACAGTGAATTTGGTGTTTTCCATAGCTTCCAATATAGCCAGATTAGCCAGTTACTTTAAGAAGGATGGTAGTACAGCTGTGTGCTGACCTGAGACTAGGTCGGTAAGGACTAACTCCTTGATCTCATCTGGGGCTAGTCCAGAAAAGTGAAAAGATTCTAGGTAAGTATGTTAAATCATATATCACATTAAATTAATACCTACTGCATAACGAAATGAAACGAATGGCGTTGTGATATGTGTTATGTAGCTTGTCGCTACAAATATCTTTTTTGTGAAAAAATATATTTTACACTTTTATTCTTGTATAATATTATATATTATAATACCCAAAATAATATTCCTACAGTCTTTTGGGACAATGTAGTGTACTCACACGCATTCATGCGTATGAATGCGTATGAATAATGGCCGCAAGCTCGCACTCACAGGGAAAGTTCCATGGTGTCTGGCTAGACGAATGGCCCTTCGGATTGGTCAGGCTGCTTAGGAAGGGTCTTAAAATAGTATCTAAAGTAACATATATCAAATTTAGCTTTGCTAAAATGACGTAGTTTACATAATTTTTTAGGAACTTTCAAGGCGTCTGGCAGAAGTAATGGCCCACGGAAAGTGTCTGGCAATAATGAATTTCAATTTTAGACAGTATTTTTAAACACATATTTGAATACCAGCTTTGATACTTTAACGTAAGTAAGTATGTTTTTTTGGTACCTTTACTTCGCGCTACCTGTGAAATGGCCCAGCATTCAAGTTAGTGGGTCGGCATACCTCTTAACAAGATTGTATACTAATAATCCTCAAAATTTCAGCTTTGATAAAATGACGTAGGTCTGGCGGCTCTGGGATCTTGGACTATTATAGATGTACTGCCAAAACACAAATTTAAATTGTATAGTTCGTACTAACTTGGGTTGCGTCAATACAAACTACACTTATGATAGTTGAAGCAACAGTTTAATGGTTATCATTTCTCATATTACACAAATGTTAGTCAAGTTACAATTAACACCATCGATACGAACACGTTTAACAATACGCGCGGTCGGCGACGCAGCGCCGACGTGCGTGCAGTCTCTCTATTAAGTACGGCTCGACTGACTGGACATTTTCGCGCCGCCCGCGCCGTTACCTACAGCGTGAAGCGCTGTGGAACTCTTCGCGTGCGAGAGGCCCGAATGGGTGGCCCAGTTACGACATTATTACGCGCTATATCCTCCCCCTCCAAGTCAGCGGAAGGCTTTGGAGCTGGCTTGGAAACTGACCGCCGCGGTCTACCTTTCTTCCTAGAATGAGCTACTACATCGGAATCACCCACGTACGGGGACAAGAGACTGGCATGATACTTGCCTCGGGGTACGTTGTCCTTGTCTACGACCTCAAAGGTAGTCGCGGAAACGATCTTATTGATGCGATAGGGACCTTCACGTCGCGGGGCGAATTTGTTTGTAAAACCTTTGGCTGCTTGGCTTAAACGATGACTCTCCACGAGCACGAGGTCACCCTCCTGATACTCAGGTCCGGGACGACGGTGTTTATCCGCGGCTTCTTTACGGATATCCTGTTGACGTTCAACTCTCCACTTTACTTCTTGTAAGTTGTGAACGAAGTCACGTAGATAAGGCGTGATCTGTGGTACGTAGTTCTCCTGGTCAACGATGCTTCTTAAATCATGCTCTACACTTACGGGCGATCGAAACTCACGTGCAATAGTAAGGTAAGCGGCGGAGTGTCCGGTAGTTTGATTTAATGAAGTATTTAAGGCGAATTGCACAGCGGGCAAAATTTCAGGCCAACGACGATGCTCTGGATCTATCAGAATCGCCAACATCTGTTTCATCTCTCGATTCTTTCGTTCTGCGGGGTTACACTCGGGATGATAAACAGGGGTTAAGTTTTGCTTGACGTTAGGGAAATGCATCACCTTTTGCATCACAGCAGATACAAATTGCACCCCGTTGTCTGAAATAACTCGACGAGGAAAACCGTATCTCATAAAAACTTCTTCTATTAGCACCTTGGCGCAACTTTCTGAGTTGGCCTCTACCAAGGGAAACAATTCAACCCATCTACTCGCAGTGTCCTCGATTAAGAATATCCACCTCTCTCCCTTGCTTCCTTCAGGTAAGGGACCAAATAAATCCATAGCAAGAACTTCGAAGCGTTGTTGAGGAACAGGCGTCTGCAGCAGGCCAGCCGGCTTAAGGTTAGAGGATTTAAACTTCTGACATAAGTCACAAGACTTGAGATATTTGGCCACATACTGACGCATATTGGGAAAATAAAATCTCTCCCTGATTCTTTTCAGTGTACGCTCTAAGCCCAAATGTCCAGCCGTGGGTGCGTCATGTAATTCCTTCATAATTTCAGCACGCATAGACTCTGGAACAACCAGTTGCGGCTCTTCAGATTCTCCATCCGGATCAAAGCGAAACAGCACTCCTTGAGTTAGATAATAACCTCTGTCTGTCCATCGGGCGGCAGCATCATTAACTTCGAAGTCACTAAGTATATTTTTCAGTTCAGGATCTTCGAGCTGAGCTGCGCGGATCTCCTCAGAGCTTCGGTGAGGTAAGTCGACGGCAACTGGACAGATATCGCAAGTGGGACCCTCGTCCACGAGCGTGTGGCAAACAGGACGACTCAAAGTGTCAGCCACTACATTTATTTTTCCGGGAGTATATTCAACATCAAGGTTGAAAGCTTGAATTTTCATAGCCCACCTAGCTAAGCGTCCGCTAGGCGTCTTCAACGATAACAGCCACTTTAAAGGCGGTGATGGTCGGTAGCGACGCGAATTTGGGCACCTTCCAGGTAACCTCGAAACTTGTCGAGGGCCCACACCACAGCCAGCGCCTCCCTCTCCGTCGTAGAGTAATTCCTCTCTGCCGACGTCAATAACCTGCTTGCGTATTCAATAGTTCTCTCAGACTTCGGATCTGGGCCTTGCATGAGCACAGCACCGATGGCATATGCACTGGCGTCGGTGCGCAGAATAAAAGGTTCTTCAAAGTCTGGCTGACGCAAGATGGGGCTAGTGGTGAGTCTTCGCTTTAGCTCTTCGAAGGCTCGAGCCTCATGTTCACCCCATTTCCAGGGTCTATTTTTCTTCGTAAGGTCCGTCAGGTGCCGTGCGACTTCAGAAAACTGAGGAATAAACTTACGGAACCATGCACAGGTTTGTAGGAACGTTCTTAACTCTTTCAGATTAGTCGGCGGCTCCATATCCATTACAGCTTGGACCTTCGTAGGGTCAGGTTCTATACCATGAGAAGAAATTACATGACCCAGGTATGTTACCTTCTCTCGGGCAAAAACACACTTTTCTCTATTAGCCTTCAGATTGAAGTATCGCAGTCGATCAAAGACCTGCTGCAAATCACGCAGGTGATTCATCAGGTTATCTGATATAACCCAAATATCGTCCAAGTACGCCACCACTGTTACATCTTTAAGACCAGATCGAAATCTGTCCATTAAGCGCTGGAAGGTGGACGGAGCATTTTTCAGTTCAAACGGCATGCGACGAAATTGAAATGTACCGAACGGCGAAACAAAAGTAGTCTTGTGTTTATCTTCTGGGGCAACACTACACTGAAAATAGCCAGATTTTAAATCTATTGTTGACATAACACATCCACTTCTAGTCGTGGAGATGATGTCGTCGATCAGAGGCAGCGGATACTTGTCTGTACGACGCGTACAATTTTCTATAATCGACGCAAAATCGTGTCTCGCCATTTTTCTTAGGTACCAATACGACGGGCGATGTCCATTCCGATTCAGCTTCTTCTATCACCTCTTCTTCTAGCATCTTATCTATCTCAGCTCTCATTATCAATTTCTTCGCGGGTGACACCCGATAAGGTGGCGTAGAAATAGGTGCGGCGTTCCCCGTATCGATCCTGTGAACGGCAAAAGGAGTAGGCCCTCCCCCTGCACTAAAGATATCTTCATTAGCTCTCAGGAGTGCAGCTAACTTTTCTTTATCAGCTGTTGATAGAAAGACGCCCTCGCACTCGCGGAGGTCAACCGTAGAATTACTTACGACATGATCAACACTTTCGTATTCTAAATCATAAAAACCTTTACCGCGTAATGTATACTGGTTATTCTGAAAGTCGAGTATCATGCCAGCGTCCTGTATAAAATTCATACCTAACAGTGATTCAGTAGCGCCGGGCAATACCATAAATAATGTCGAAACTGACACACCCTGTATTTTAACATTAACTAGAGCCATTTCTACAGTTTCAACACGTCTACTACCATCTGCAAATTTTAACTCAGTCTCTACACAAGTAAACAATTGACCATTATCACGTAAGTGTCTAGTTAAACTCTCACTCGCGACAGATTGTTTGGCACCCGTATCGAGCAAGGCGGTACCAACAGCACTATATATTTCGACCTCGAAAATTGGTCGCACACGCGAATCGAACTTAGGCGCACTACACACTGATTGAAACGCAGACGTCTTAGGTCGCACGGTATTCGGCGACGCCGGGGACTGGGCAGCGCGTCGTTGTTTGCAGACCTCGCAGTTCGATCGAATCACCCCGGGCGCACCGCATCCGAAGCATGCGATGGTCGGGTGATCTGGTTGAGATTGAAGTGGTTCATTTTTAACGCTGTCTGAGGGTTTCTTCAATAGCTTACGGCAGTCGTCCTTCATGTGGCCGTAAAGTTTGCAGAATGAGCACCGTGGTCTCAGTTTGCTGGCGCATGGCGTACCGATACAGTTAGACGCCGAAGTTGATCCAGCCGGGTCACCGATAGCGATAGGTAACGGTGCGCTATGAGAGTAGGTATTCTTCTTGTCTTCTTCTAAAACCTCTTCAGCCACTCGAGCATTTTGGAGCAGCTCGGCAAATGATGTGAACGTGGTTCTGCCTACTCTCTCGCGTATACGTCTATGTAGCAAGCCGTATACCATATCTAGTTGCACTGGGTTCTCTGGCAGCATATTGAGTGGGAGTTGTGCGAACAAAGCCCTTATTCTGCATACAAAAACATCCGTTTTCTCCTCGGCTTGGGATTTACTGAAGATTTCCCTATAAACACGGTGAGGTGGCATACGTGGCCCAAAGG
Organism: Euclidia mi; assembly: GCA_944739405.2. NCBI lineage: Eukaryota > Metazoa > Arthropoda > Insecta > Lepidoptera > Erebidae > Euclidia > Euclidia mi. Next base: position 648,915 of record OX123196.2, read on the forward strand.
TTTGGCGCAGTAAGGCCCTTCTCTCACGAAGCGACTCTCAAACGATTTGTGTTTAGTACCCGTATCCTACGCGACGCTTGCGAGTAGCCGCCATACATATCCAGCTAATTTCGCACACGACTAGACGCTATGACGACGCGTTTGATGTCAGTCGCACGCTACCGTCTTGCTGGTCGCACGCTACCCGAGTAGTTTATGCGTCGCATTACAAAATGGCGGTGGAACAAACTTTTAATATTATGTTTGTGCAGGAGGTAGAAAATTTTCCATGTTTGTTTAATTATAAGCTGCCAGAGTACGTAAGATAAGATGTTACATAAAAGGCGTGGATTGAAATTTAGAAAAAAACAATATAACAGGTAATTTATTTATTTATTTAACTTTTTGCACTTCACAAACAATGTGGTACATAGGCGGACTTATTACCTTAGGCATTCTCTACCAGTCAACCTAGGGTGGTGCAGAGATAATTGACGGTACATTAAATTTATGCACAATAATTTTATTGCCAAGTAAGCGAAGCAGTGAGGTTATTCTCAGATAATGATTCAAATAATAATATGATTCTATTGACATTCTATAAAAATGACGACTCGTCCCTCGACAAATGCCCTACAATTGATATTTTTTTCGATATACGGGTGCACCTAGAATCTTCTTTTATATTTTCGTTTATTCTTGTAATATAAATACAGAAGAAAATTGTCTTCATAGCTAGAGTCACTAGACATCGTCGTACGAATGTTGTTCTTCAAATGATAAAATATAGTCTCATTAGCGTAGCACCGTGTGCAGTAAAGAGTAGCATACCAGTATTCGATCATGGTTTGCATCTCAGCCGCGTAGCATTTGGATAGCTTCGTGAGAGAAGGGCCTAAGTGTAATGCCTCTTCCCACCTAGAAAGCGAGTGCTTAACTCCCTGCCACCAGGTAGCGGCGAAGCCGGTAAGTAACATTGGTAAGCCTCTCAATGCTATTTCATCCCTTATGTTAAGGCAATCTTTATAAATTTCTATGGCATTAATGAACACTATAACGTCGCCAGCACCATCAAATCGTGCCGTACAATTTGAGAAATTTCCATTACTTACGGTTACCGGCGGTGTAGCGGACTGCGGCGCGCCCTGAAGCGAGGGCTGCGGCCGTAACGTTTGTAATAAAAAGGCAAACTGTTGATCCGTCATCACGATATTGGGCTGTGATGAGGTGGCGGGCGGCACATGCTCGTGCGGCATTGGTGAGTAGACAGGCAGCGGCGGAGGTGATGGGGCGAACTCGCCGGCGGACGCTTCTTCCAGCCAGCGCAGCGGCGGCGTTGACGAACGCTCGTCAACGAAAACGCTTCCACGAACAGACGACGGCGTCTCGCTGTCTCCGTGCGCTCCGGTAGCAGAGTACATCTCTGAATTCTGCTGTTGACTCGACCGTGTAAACACCATTTTAACACAACAGATCACAACTCTATCAAAGTTTTATACGACATTGTCCCACGTTGGGCGCCAGGTTATAGTTCGTACTAACTTGGGTTGCGTCAATACAAACTACACTTATGATAGTTGAAGCAACAGTTTAATGGTTATCATTTCTCATATTACACAAATGTTAGTCAAGTTACAATTAACACCATCGATACGAACACGTTTAACAATACGCGCGGTCGGCGACGCAGCGCCGACGTGCGTGCAGTCTCTCTATTAAGTACGGCTCGACTGACTGGCGACGCGCCCGGGCGAGGGCGCGCGCGCAGGCGTCGGAGAGTGAGCGGCGCGGGACGCGCGGGACATTTTCGCGCCGCCCGCGCCGTTACCTACAGCGTGAAGCGCTGTGGAACTCTTCGCGTGCGAGAGGCCCGAATGGGTGGCCCAGTTACGACATTATTACGCGCTATAATTGGCTATTACGTTAGAAGGCAAGAAGGACAATATGCGATGTGGCGAATGGATAATACAGAAGGCGGTAAAGTATCCCTAAAACTATCACAATCACTTAGTAAGGAATCGTGATTGCTGTTATACTCGCCAAAGGAGACAAATCTTAAAAAATTGACCCAAATTTTTTAGGATGAGAATAAAATAATGGTCATGTAATGTCTAATACCTTAATATATTCAGAGTCGCCCAGTCTCCATTCCCGTTTTTGATACAAAATGGCACCATTATCTTCGTGTAAAGAAGGAGATTCGTAATATTTAGCACTTGCGTTTTTGTGCACTAAGAATGTTGTGTAGTGGTTGAGACCGAAAACATCGGAAGTGCCCTGAATGTAACGTATTTCTTCTCGGCTAAGTTCTATTAGCCTCGATCTGAGGAAGCCTTGTTCATAACTCTTCGTTGTTATTCTTTCCTTCACGATTCGAGGATAGTCACCTTGTGGCGAATGTATTGGGTGAACGTAAAGTCCCCACTGAAATTATACATAAAAAGTATAGGAATCTGAGACATTATTAATAATAGTAAGTGGTATTACGGTTTCTTCAAATATTCTGACTTCTGTTTCTGTTTGTACCTACGCTGCTTTATTCTAATTATTCACCATTGTTCTGGGTACTCCCGGTTGCATTCCAGGAACTTTTTCGGAGTTTAGACAGTGGACCTTCCGTTCTTCGTCTTAACGGCTTCAACACAATAGTGATGAAGTAGTTTTGAAGTGAGTGCCACAATATTTAAGGATAGAATAGATAGGAAGATAATGCATGTTGGAACAATTGTGTGAATGACCCTTACCATAAACTGGTGAGTTTCCTCAGCTGCCTGGGTGTCGTTGAAAGTAGCCGGTTCATACCACTGCGCGCTGAACGCCATGAATATTACACCCCCTTGGGTACGTTTGAACTCACTATGATACATACGATAGGTTTTGGCATGAGCTAAGAGTAAATTTTTGGCACAGATATAATCAGCTATACCCTTGACGTTGATCGCTGGTGCTACGTAATTATGACCATAACCCATGTAACAAATTTGGTATGGTTCATTTATCGTGATCCAGTGTTTTACCCTATCCCCAAAGTTATTAAAAATAACATGTGCGTAGTCTGTGAACCAATCGATGATATGAGGATTTGTCCAACCACCCATAAGTTGTAGTTGTTGGGGTAAGTCCCAGTGATATAATGTAACCACCGGCTCAATGTTGTACTTAAGCATCTCGTCTATTAATTTGTTGTAGTATTTAAGGCCGGCTTCATTTATTTTATTAGGAAAGCCGGTAGGAAGAATACGCGGCCACGAAATAGAAAATTTGTAATAGTCCACTCCCAACTCCCGAAGCATTTCAACGTCTCTCTTGTACATATGGTACGAGTTAGCAGCAATGTCACCATTCGATCCGTCCTTGATGAGTTGTGCGCGGCTATGAGTTAAATCATCCCAAATACTTGGCGATTTACCTGAAACATCATCACTACAGTATAAAACAAAGTCTGTCTTCTGTCTGTCTGTCCCTATGAATGGCTAAATCTTAAAAACTACGCAACGGATTTTAATGTATTTTTTTTATAGATGGAATGATTCACGAGGAAGGTTTATAATATATGTATAATTGACGCGGGTGAAGCCGCTGGTGACGTCTAGTTTTATGAGCAGTCTGAGCAAAAAAGAAATTAATACTCAGTACCACCAAATACATACCACATTCATATACACCATGTAAATGTGGTTTTCAAATATTAATTCGTTAAACAGAAAATCTTGACCCACCTCAGTTTCAAGAATCGATATAATTTATTGATTATACCTACCTATATAACAAAATTAAATTAATTTAGAATAAAACAATTATAACTTTAGTAATTTTAGTTGTATTTAAGTAAATACTACTACTAAAATTAAATTAATATTATACAAATAAAAAATATACACGCTGATTTTTTATTGGTTTAGGAAAAAAAACCTCACGTTGGAAAAAATGTCTGCTATTCATATTCAAAATCAAAATTTACCTACCACGTAAAATAAAAAAGTTATAAACGTCCATAACTCTAGAAAATACGTAGTAATGCGCGACTCGATCGTCGATCGACTCGTCGGCGCGCTGTAGGTACCTAAAAACAGCTGTTGACGTCGCGCGGCGAGGTCAACAGCTGTTTTAGGTACCGTACAGCGCGTGTAACAGTAGGTAACTACCTACCCATAAAACACGTATCAGTCAGCAAAGCACTTCAACTGGGACTATACTAACGAGAAATGCCATTAATTATTGCGATAATGTACGTTAACCTTAGGTGTAGCCACGATTTAACGCGATAATTTGACACCGGCATTAACATTAGCGTTTGGCGTTTTTATCGCCAATGATGGGCATTCACGTTGACGTTTTAGTCACCTACTTTAAAAAAATATCGCAATAGTTATCGCGCTACAGTCCGTTCACAGTTATTTTACCTCTGACAGATGTCGGTTTTTATTTTCTTTATGTTGGAATTGTACTCTGTGATGACAGGAATGTAAAATAGGGTTACCCGTGCATAACATTTTACCCAATATTAGTGGATAATTAATAAATTAATTAATTCTGAGTCTGATACAAAATATGACAGCAGTTACGAATCATCATAACATTCGCAGTCCACATGGGTCATTCTTATAGACTCACGCCTGTTTCCATGGAGGGGTAGGTAGAGGTGTACTATTACACCCACATCATTCTTATTCAAAATAAATATGAAAATTCAATTTGCAGTTTTTGTATTTGATAATTAGAACCTCACGTTGGCGTAATTATGATGTGTTTACCTTTATATATTTAATAGAAAACATTTTTATTATAACTACTTATCTTCACAGGAAATTAGTTATTTCGTAAGAAAATAAATGTACATGCATATAGCCATGCCAATATCAAGAGGTTTTGTTACAAACATTACTTCCAAATATTTAATACGATCGCTTAGGCAATAAAAAAATAAGTACATTTTTAGCAATAATGTATATTTAAAATGGGAGTATTATATACCAAATATAGCAACACAACGCCCAGGTTGGCCAATATAACAGCTAGAGGTAAAATAACTGTGAACGGACTATAGCAGACATTGACGTTAGCCGGTAGTGAGGCAGGCCCCAGCATAAGAAGTACGGATGGATAGTGATACCTAATTTACGTACTTACGAAACACAAATTAATTACGATGACAACTTCATTAATTTTAAGCACATACCTAATAATTAAAATAATAAACACATGTAACTAAATAGCTGTACCTACCTATTCCTTCGTAAGTCAACAGAAATAAGCTGTGGGTTCACGCAATCATAATAAACTAGTGGACGAAAAGTAGAACTTATTGTTATTTACGTATTAATCGTCGGTACATAATCATTTTCAATAACTAGTAAAAGCCGAATTTAGGTATTTACTTATTTCCGGCGTGTTTAAAACATGTTATCAACGATGGTATTCACAACAATGAGTATAGCAAATCACTTACCTTTACAGTCTTCTGCTTACATCACAAATCACAATCAATTTACACATTTGCACACACATGTTTCTCGCGTTCTCGCGACTCCGTTTCTTCTTTGTACACAAATCTTATAACCTTGATCCACTAATAAAACCCTATGGAGTCAGGTCAGGTTGCGGCCTATCAATCTACTAGCGAACACATCAGTATTGTAAGGATCCACGATTGTAGTTTAATTACGTAACACGGACACAGAGTGACGGGAGCGTGTTAAACGACTGTCCCATTGACCTAATTTCATAAGACTGAAGGTCAACTTGCGCCCGCGCCGCACCCCGCCGCGCCGCCGCCCCGCCCCCGCCCCCTGCTGGCGCCCTGCAGCGGAGGGTGGCGCGTGCGCATGGCGGGGTGTGGGAGGGCGGTAATAACTGCCAGTGTGTGTGTGACACGATCGCTCGTACTTCGCCAGTGTGCGGCAGTGATACTTCGTGTTCTAGTACTATTAAATTAATTAATTTATCAAGATTTTTTTAGCTTATATTTCAAATATTATTAGCTGGTTAGGTTATATTAACGATATGTAATAAGATGGCTTTCGCTTCAAAACCAATTAAAAATCAGCCTGTATATTCAAAAGGCATCGTGAAAGTCCTCCACATCGCCGTCTAACGGTTGGAAACGTGCCCAGAAGACTGGTAGCATTGCCACGCTGTATGGCAATGCTATTTTTTTGTGCTAGATACATACCAGCCTTCTGGTCACGTGAGACGTCGACAAGTCTCTTCGCAAGCTCTCTATAAAGAGATCTAGCACTTGGACCCCATGACCCCAACGTTCCGACTCCAAACGGCTCAAATACATAATGCCCTACGAGATTTACGTATTTGCGCCATTTTAGAGTCTCCGCTGTGGCAGCAGCAGCGCCCGCACAACCCGCTATGCTAGGAACATGAGATGGCGCAAGGGTATCGACACATGTTGCGTCCCATACCAAAGGCATACCTAACTTGCAAGGCAGTAGTGATATTTTACCATCGTTGCGTGCCAAACCCTGAGGTTCAAGTTGGGCTCGAACGCCAGCGGTGACAAGAGCCCGACGACGGAGAATGTCATTCAGGTTGCTGTGTCGTGAAAAACGACCTGCGCTGCTGCTGCATGACAGGCCATGGTGACCACGGCTGTCGTCAGCCTCCCCGCAGTGACAACGATGTGGAGCGACACATGGCATCGTTTCAAGAATTATCTTTATACAAGACAAAGTAGCAATTTTAGTTCCCTACCATCTTCATTCCATGCACCTTCCACTTGATAAGCTGCAGTTGCGACTCCAAAGCGAAATCCTTCTGGAAAGTATTTTATAGGACGCCCTTGAACATGTCTTCGCAGGTCCTTTATGGAGCCGTTTTCACATAACGAAGTTTGAAACATTATTATACTAAAATTATAAAGAAGTATCTGTTTCTATTATTCGCTATCAAGTTAAATCTTATTAAAAATGTGTTTAACATTTCGTTAAATTTTCTGTATGAAAATCTAACAAGTGTTATAGATTATTTCCTACACTTACGCGATATAAATATTGCTCAACATTGAAATAAATTTTATCGGCAAATTATGTTTATGCGTTTTTTGATAACAACTTTTCTTTGTTTTTTAGCACAGAAACATAGACTCGACCGTTCCTACGAATAAGCCACTAACTTCATAAAGTGAACTGTGCCGGAGAGCGCTTTAAAAATTTATACACATTTGTACTATAGCGCAGAAGGCAAAAATAAATATAAGTTTTACACGATTGGAGTCTTTTGTCGTACAAAGATATACGCCTAGAAAATAAAAATTTATAATTCTAATTTTAATGGGTATTAATTTGCTCTCTAAAAATCTATAGTCTTGTGCGGGTTTGATCCTCGCACGGGACAACATTTTGTATCGTCTAATGAGCGTCTAGTAGAAAAACACATTCTCTAGTATACTAGTAAATACACAGAAATAAATAGGGACATAAGACTGAAACATGACTAGCTTGACCTTTTTTAGCTTGATCTGTTTTGTTTGATGAAACGTTTTCTGCCATAATAATCTGCAAACGTCCTGACAAACATACCCGAAATCGAATGAGATGATACATTGCTGAATGCTGATTTACTCCTCTTCGTCCGTTCTCTGTCGCGTAGTGTGTGTGGTTAGCTTTTATCGCCGGTAGCTGCGCGGGAGTCCGTCACTAGATGGCGGCCGGCGGCCCTCGCACATAATAAGCACAGTACACACAGCACATTTACAATGCGACTGTACAAGCCACAGAAGAATTTCGTTGTCCTTGTCCGCGGCTACTACAAAAAGCGACACTGTGAGTTGAAACTATAATGCGGCGATTCTATATACGATATGCTATTAAGACTGCAGTTGGCATCTCGATAGCCGCGGTAGTCGTGGTGGTGGTGTGTGCCTAGTGCCTACATGACTTGAAAGCTGTCGGCCAGAAACCCCATAAAAGTTGTGATGTTTCTGGATATCTTTCGCCTTCTCTCTTTCTATAGATTTTGTTACCAGCCTATGTTGTAACGTATGTCCGGTACTTACCGCGTTGCGTCACAGTACCGCCCATACGCTCGGCCAATCAAAGAAAGCCATCGTCCGCGCTCGCAAAGCCTGACCAAATATGGTCATAAACGGACTCTCACCCTGACGGAGGGCCCGGTATATAAAGGGGCCGACAGAGAGGCCGTCACCGCTACTCGAACGTCGCTTCTACTACCTACCTACTATAACTAAGTGTACCTACTGACCCTACGTCGTATCTACGTGTATCTTGGTCCCAGCTACGGGTAAGCACTACGTTTACTGCGTTAGCGTACTGCCCATCTCTCTACCTGCTAGCTGAGGCCGGCTGACGCCGCCTGCCTGACTCTATTGGTTGTGGCTCTCCTAATGTTGCTTTCCTTCAGGTTCCAGGTTTACTTTAAGCTCCGGGCTACGCTACCTAGACCGCTACACCTGCTGCACCGTCTTCGGCGTCACCTCTGCCGAAGAGTCTGGCCTGCCGCGCTCATCGCACATACACCGCCGGCACCTGCCAGCTGAGCCAACGGCCTGCGAGGATCTGCCGCTACGCGCAGCCCTTCGAGCAACCTGCCCTGCACATTACCGGAGGGAACAGCGTGGGAGACTGCAGCCCTTAGTGTTCAGGCCAGTGTCGTGTTGTTGGTCGGTCATACTCGGCATAGGAAGCGAGGCAATACGCGGCAAATAAACGCATCTAGATCCTCTACTGCGTTTTACTACCAGAACCCGTTACAATGTATCTGCCTATTGGCTACACATATAATACATTACAACAGGTTCAATATTCTAAGTGACATACTATCAGCTTGCATACTGTAAAAGATAGCGACGGCCGCACATTATTTACTTAACTTCATAACTTCACGCCTTTTTATCCCCGAAGGAGTAGGCAGAGGTGTATTACACACCCCTTTATTGGGGGCGAGCGAGCCTATTGCCATCTACCGGTCACATCATTAAGCGAGCGATAATTAATTTATATTACACACATAACTTCGAAAAGACAGAGGTGTTTACTTAATTATATTAAATTAATATTAATAGGAAATTACCTAGAATAATAGAATACCAAAAAAATAACCTATGACCTACTTGCATTCCAAAATATTTTTAGTAGTTAGGTACTAGTATTAAAAACTACAATGTAGAGCGATTCGAAGCTTGACAAAAATACTAAACAGCAATACGGCTGCGACAAGCAGTGCCAACCTTTAGCACTCTACAATCACTGTCCTAAAATTAGAAAGAAAACTAAAATAAAACACCAGCTGATACATGCGAGTGTTGTGGTCTTAGTTCTTGTGAATATTTTGTGTTTGTAAATAAGTGAAGTGCCTGCTTGCAGCCATGAATGTACCGGTAAAATATTCATTTTATTGTTACCACGATGTATGCCACAGTGGCGTAATAAGTTGGGGTGAATTAATCACATAATCTACGGTTAACGAGAGAGAGAAGGATAGATTAAGGGTTATCAGTAATTTAATACTGAAAGGAACCGATTGAACTTAATTCGATATTATCATGTAAAGGTATGCGAAATGATTGGGAACAGTGTTATCTATAGGCACTTAGGTAATTATGTGGTGAGTTGTTGATCTCAAGAGTACTCAAGATCAAAATACTAAAGCTAAATGTAGGTGTGTAGATATAGAACAATTCAGAAGGAATACTCAAAAGGCTTAATCAATTATTATTTTAATTGACCCTTTGCAGTAAAGCACTACTATTTACCTACTCGAATAGCACGATGCATAAGGAGTTAACGTCGTTATTGCTTAGTGTCAAGTGTTGAGAGTACGATTGTTTGTTTGTTTGACAACACCATTTTCTCAACATCACAGTGATATAGGTAAACGAATGTACTTATAGTTATTTACTCTGTGACATTGAGGCATTAAATGAAATTAGTATTAATAATAAATAAATAATAATAATATTCTACCACCTACACATACACACATCACCATCTAGTCCCAAGCTAAGCAGAACTTGTGTTAGGGTACTAGATAATCCCCCCCGTGGGATCTCCACCTTGTCGTGGTGGGGGGGCTCAGTAACCGTGGATTGGTTACCCGCGGTGTAGCGAAGAGGGATCCAGGAGGGGACGCTCCGCGTGGGCTTGACAGGGCCTGCGCAGGATGCGTCCAACGGTGCGGGTGCCGGGGACAGTTCTGTCTGTCCCTCGCAGTCGGGTGCGGTGGCGGGAGGAGAGGCGTGTCGGTGTTGCGTTGCCGCGCGCCCTATCTCCCGCGACCAAATGGGGGCGCACCATCGTTGCGTCGCGGTGGGGCCGAGGAGGAAGAGGAGATGCGGTGTTGCGTTGCCGTCCTCCCTATCCTCTGCGGCCGCTGAGAGTTTTGGCGGCGGAGCCCAACACCTTCATCCGCCGCCAAGGGGGTTTTGTTCGGGGCCCGCCTGACCATCTGGCGGGCCAATACCCGTCGGGGGGTAGCGACGAATGCTTATGTGAATCCCTACCCTCCGACACACGGGTACATGAGGAACACGGGTTGGTTTTTAGTCAGTAAGAGTCTGGCAGTCCCATGAAGCTACTTCATGGACAGTCCCCTTCGTCCTTCCCCCGGGGCGGAGGGACTCCATGAGGATTTTCCAACCCGACACCAAAAAAAAAAAAAAAAAGGGTACTAGATAATGGGTAAACACACATACCAATAGCTTTTTTTTGCAAATACATACATATTATGCATAGAAACACCCAGACCAAGACAAACATCCATGTTCATGCATATTGCACATAAATATTTCACTTGACCGGAAAACGAACCCGCGACCTGAAAGAGATGACATTTGCTGTGGAAAATTTTAAGTACTTCCGTTTAGGTCACGCGGAGCGCTTAGGTCTCAACTTATCGCGCATGGGTAGTAGGTAACTATATCACAGATCATTGTATAGTATCATAGTATATTTTTTTGTCAACTCCCGCACTAAAAATAAATCCTGTGTTGTGGGGGATATACAACCAACAGACACTCAGATTCGAACCAATTACAAAGTATTGAAACTATAACTCTCCAAGCAAGTGTCAAGTTGGGAAGCGCTGCCGGCTCAAGTTATAAATTCCAAGCGAGCTTGTTTACGTCACAGGAGGCGAGTAAAGATCTAAATATTTTATGAATTTACTCTTAAGTTGTCATAAAATAAAATGCTTTTACATAAGCCTGAATGAACTAGAGTGACTTAAATGTCTATTTATAAATGTGTGCTTAATCCACTACTGACCTCTAATTAACAAAAAACAAACAAAATACGGTATTTAATAAAAGTATTCCAAAAACAATTCATGATATTTTTATTACGGTTATTAATATTTTTTAAGGGTCAATGTTACCCATAAGGCTCAAGTTGCACACAATTTATAATTCATACGGTCTCCTATCCTATGACAGTTTGACAATACTGACAGTCTCTCAATGTCAAATAGTGGTCAAAACATGCAACTATAATAAACCAAAAACTTTATTGAATCTATTTATAAAGTACTCTCAGAAATAAACACAATGATATAGCGGCGTATTATATACAATATAAGAACCAAGTAGTTGCAAGTCTATTGACTAGCACGCCTTTATAACACAAGCAACTTTAGAATACATACCATGAGCCTAATATAACTTTATTTTCTCACTTTATTATTGTTCTCTCCTATTTGCCAAAGGTAACTTGGGTTCCTTATTTATGTTTACAATGAAGGCTATAAATTATTTCGCCATATAACTGCTCTTGCTAGAATGGTAATTCAAACGTAACATAAGTTAGATTATACAACATTTTCTAGACTTACATGGCGCAGTAGGTAGGAGCAAGCAAAATATAATTTATGTTTGATATTTCCAGCCCAATCCAGACAGTATGATCCGTCAAGGGAGTATTGACGATATAAATGCACATCAATACATGAAGATTTGTAACTATGAAGACACTGTACGACAGTTGGATATATATTATGCTATAGGTTTGTGCCTATTTTAAATTGAAACATAACAGAGATAAGTAAAAAATCATAATATTAGATAAGATCTGATTAATGCTGTTCACTTATGATCATGTAACTTCCATTAACTGGTAGCTAACCTGATATAGCATGAATAAGGTGTTAACTAGCATTACTATACATACTCTTGAATGTTGTGAAAACTTGAGAAGTTTCTGAAGTATTATAATTCAATGCATATCACAATTTTAGGTTCAAACATTTGCAAATGATTAGTAAATAACAAACAAGAATTTAGACTGTTTTGGAACTGTGTTAGTCTCTTCCTGGCTATGTTTCCCATATGGTGATGGGATCGGCCTTCTTGGTACATTTTCCTAATTAAATCAGTCTTTGACATTCTCTGTTTTGGGAACAATGTGAGAGAGATATTCTATGCCTTCTTTTTGTCACTAGGTGCAGTTTTAAATCACATACAAGTAAACCTGTGATTCTCTACTAACCATTGCCAAACCCTGCAGGTGAAATGCACTAATATCAGATATGATTAAAACTGCTTGATTTGGAAATCTCACTATCTTACATTTTAATGAGAAAATGATATCACACAATTACATTGTCTGATTATTGTTTGTTTCATTAATTGAAATATGTCCACCAAAGTAGTGTGTAATTAATATTCTTATTTTGTTCAGTACCCTTTTAGATTTTTAAAAGTATCAGGTACTCTCTTTATTAAAATATTTTATATTCTTTATTATAGTATATTCCAGCTCTTTTTTTTTGCTGATTTCAGTTAAGAGACAGTTGTTGAAGTTTCAAAGTCCTATAACAGGGCTTTTCCCAGTGCTGTCGTCAGATCTTCATATAGGTAGTGTGCGAGATAGTATTTACTGTGCATCAGCAGTATGGGGACTATATCAGGCATACAGGTAATTATTTTTCAAATGTTGATATGATATAGGTACATATAATTCTCTTTTTTATTCAACTACAAGGAAGAAACATAAATATATTTGATTTTTCACAATCATTAGAAATTGCACTTGCAGCACAGTTCTCATATTATTTTCATATTATATCATTTCTCATATTATTTTGATATTATATTATTTGCATGAAAAACAAACTAATGGTTAAGTAACTAAATGGGCAATCATTTATTTTATTGATAAAGTAGGTACTAGTTAGAGTTGCTTCATTTTTCTATAAAACAATACCACTACACTGCACTACTAGTTGCAAAATACCATATGCTCTGTCTGAAATTGATAGGAGCATATGATTATTGTTTTTATTGAGGACTATTTGTAATTACTGTCTGAAAAGTTCACAATTGAATATAAGTTGCTCCCTTAGTTGTCAACACAGTTATGTTACGGGTACACTTGTGATAACGAGTCAGTGCATAGGTAGGTGTACCTATACGTGTGTGGTAATGTTGAGGTGTGTGTGCAGGCGCATCGACGACGACCGCGGCAAGTCCCACGAGCTGGGCCAGAGCACGGTGAAGTGCATGCGCGGCGTGCTGGAGTGCTGGGTCAAGCAGGCGGCGCGCGTCGAGGCCTTCAAGACGCGACAGTCCGCCCAGCACGCGCTGCACTGCAAGTTCCACCTCACCACCGGCGAGCCCGTGTTGTCAGACGACGCCTACCACCACCTGCAGATCGACGTCGTCTCGCTCTACCTGCTGTTCCTCGTGCAGATGATCACCTCCGGCCTGCAGATCATTTACACGCAGGTATGCACTGTTCCACCTCACCACCGGCGAGCCCGTTTTGTCAGACGACGCCTACCACCACCTGCAGATCGACGTCGTCTCGCTCTACCTGCTGTTCCTCGTGCAGATGATCACCTCCGGCCTGCAGATCATTTACACGCAGGTATGCACTGTTCCACCTCACCACCGGCGAGCCCGTGTTGTCAGACGACGCCTACCACCACCTGCAGATCGACGTCGTCTCGCTCTACCTGCTGTTCCTCGTGCAGATGATCACCTCCGGCCTGCAGATCATTTACACGCAGGTATGCACTGTTCCACCTCACCACCGGCGAGCCCGTGTTGTCAGACGACGCCTACCACCACCTGCAGATCGACGTCGTCTCGCTCTACCTGCTGTTCCTCGTGCAGATGATCACCTCCGGCCTGCAGATCATTTACACGCAGGTATGCACTGTTCCACCTCACCACCGGCGAGCCCGTGTTGTCAGACGACGCCTACCACCACCTGCAGATCGACGTCGTCTCGCTCTACCTGCTGTTCCTCGTGCAGATGATCACCTCCGGCCTGCAGATCATTTACACGCAGGTATGCACTGTTCCACCTCACCACCGGCGAGCCCGTGTTGTCAGACGACGCCTACCACCACCTGCAGATCGACGTCGTCTCGCTCTACCTGCTGTTCCTCGTGCAGATGATCACCTCCGGCCTGCAGATCATTTACACGCAGGTATGCACTGTTCCACCTCACCACCGGCGAGCCCGTGTTGTCAGACGACGCCTACCACCACCTGCAGATCGACGTCGTCTCGCTCTACCTGCTGTTCCTCGTGCAGATGATCACCTCCGGCCTGCAGATCATTTACACGCAGGTATGCACTGTTCCACCTCACCACCGGCGAGCCCGTGTTGTCAGACGACGCGTACCACCACCTGCAGATCGACGTCGTCTCGCTCTACCTGCTGTTCCTCGTGCAGATGATCACCTCCGGCCTGCAGATCATTTACACGCAGGTATGCAGAATCAGAATCAGAATCAGAATCAGTCATTTATTCACATGAGATGGTATTACAAGTTGTTACATAATAATAAAGTACAAGACATCTCGCCTGCAATAGGCATGTGAAAATTTAAATATTTAAATTATACAATAATACTAAATTATATTTTCTTATAATAATAACAAATGGACCACAATAAGCATACATATAATCTTAAATTAGTTTATATTTATTTATAATTCAAGTATTCATTGATGGTGTAAAAACAGTTTTCAATTAACCATGCCTTTAATTTTCGTTTGTATTGGGTGATGGGAAGTTCTCTGAAAGCACGTGGAATATGATTATATACTTTTATGCACATCATGAAACAATTATTTTTATGATATGTGCTTCTACATGCTATCATTTTCAATTTAGTGGGGTCCCTTGATTGGAACCTACAATCTTCCCGCACTCTGGTAAACATGTGTTCATGGGTTCTCACAAACATTCCTATTTCTAGGATGTACATCGATACCAAGGTCAATATACCAAGATCCTTGAATAGTGGTCTGCATGATTCAAAAGGCCCGGCTCCACAAATTGCTCTAACACACTTTTTCTGCATAATAAACGCCCTAGTAATGTGAGTTGAGTTACCCCATAATAGCAAACCGTACCTCAAAAGAGAACCCACATGACCATGGTAGGCTGTAAGAGTTGCTGCTTCATTGGTGGTTCTCTTTAATTCTCTTAGAGCATAAGTAAACCTACTAATTCTTTTGCATACTGAGTCTATATGTATTTTCCAGTTACAATGTTCGTCTAAAGTAAGGCCAAGAAATTTTATATTATCAACTTTATTTAGTTTTTTTTCGTCAAGTGTAATGTTAATTTGTACCGGTACTTGTTTGTAGTTCGAGAAATGTATGTATTGAGTTTTGGAGATGTTTATTTTTAATTTGTTGTAAGAGAGCCAGTTTAAAATATTATTCAATGTCATACGAACTGTGACTTCGTGATCCTCGGTCTTGACTTGAGGCACGATTACTGACACGTCATCGGCAAAGAGTACGCACTTGTGACATGTGGCACTTGGAAGGTCATTTATGTACAAGAGAAACAATAGTGGGCCTAATATGCTTCCTTGCGGTACTCCGGCTTTGTTACTCCTAAAGCATGATCTGTAGCTTGTTGACACTAGTTTATCATTAATGCGCGATAATTCGACGCATTGGCGTCGTTCATAGAGATAGCTACTTATCCAACTCAGAGCAGTACCACGAATGCCGTAACGCTCACATTTATTGAGTAAGATTTCAAAATTTACTAGATCGAAAGCCTTGCTCATATCGAGAAAAACGACAGTAACTGGTTGTTTTTTATCTACGTTTTCCGTTATGGATTTTACTAACGAGTATGCAGCGAGTGTGGTAGATTTACCTTTTTGGAACCCGTTCTGTTCCTCTTTGATAATTTTATGTTTATTAAGAAACTCATTCAACCTAGAATACATAACTCTCTCATATATCTTAGATAAAATGGGTATAAGAGTGATAGGCCTGTAATTATTTACGTCTAACACGCAGCCTTTTTTATGCACGGGCTTCACTATAGATATCTTCAGTTTATCAGGAAATGTTCCGTTTATGAAAGACACGTTTATTAAGTGACAAAGTACTGGAGATATGGTTAACGCACATGATTTTATTATGGACGTGGGAACCTCGTCGTATCCCACAGATTTTTTGTTACTTAACGATTGTATAGTCTTCAGAATTTCAGTAGGAGTGCAAGGACGCAAGAAAATACTGTAATGATTCCTGTTGGGCTCAGTATAAGTCTTATTTCTAATGTGCCGATCTACATCATTATTATCAGCAACATTAGTAAAAAAATCGTTAAAAGTGTTTGCGATAGCGACAGGATCATTTATTACATGATTATCACTCTTTAAAAAATCTATCTGTTTACTTATTTTTGCCGAATCCGATGTATGATTAATGACGTTCCAAGTAGCTAAACCTTTATTTGCAGAGTTTTGTATATATTTAAGATTAACAGATTTTTTTGATAAGTTTATACATTTCTTTAAGATTTTATTATATTTGCTGTAATGAGCTAGTTTATTTGTATTTAAGTTTTTATAACAAGATTTTTTTAGTGTTCTTTTGTATCTACAGCTGATCTTAATGCCATTAGATATCCATTTAGGCTTCATATTATTGCTATGGATTTTAACTCTTTTTAAAGGAAAACACAAGTTATAAAATAAAATAAAAATTTCATGAAAATTATCAAATGTTCTATTAGCATCATCATCGTTAAAAATGTCATTCCACGAAATACCATTTAAAGCGTCATTAAACTTTTTAATATTATCGATATAATAGTCTCTAACATGGATGTACCAGTAATGTGGTCTAGGTATATTATTGGCTGGAAATTTTAGAAGCTGGCATGTGTTATGGTCAGACACAAACAATTCATAAGTACTGCCTACATCTTTTTTTCTATTACTAAAAATGTGATCTATACATGAGTTCTGCCTTGTTGGTATTTTAATGTGTTGATAAAACCCATAGCTTGAGAAAATATCTTTGAATTTAATTGAGTCACTAGTGTCTTTTAGAGTGTCTATATTCATGTCACCAGTAATTATTATACGTTTTTTATGTTTAAGTAGTAATTTGTACAGTAATAATTCTAAACTTTCAAAGAACTTGTAGGTATTTGAGTTAGGTATCCTGTAAATACATATAATAATACACTGCAAAGCTGGAATCTCAACACCACAACATTCGAATATTTTTTCTATACAAAGTTCTTTAAGGTACTCAATATTTTTGGTACTTAGTGATTTATAAACTAGAATACTAACACCACCTCTTTTTTCCTTTTTTCTGCTAAAGAAACTTACAAGCTTATAATTTTTAAAATTAATATTAGGTTCATCACCAGACTTAACAAAAGTTTCAGTGAAGCATAACACATCTAAACATATATTCTGGTTAGTTAGTTCATTTACACATACCTCTAAGACATCCATTTTGTTTAGTAATCCAGCAACATTTTGATGTAGAATTGTGCACATATATTCACATTTAGAGTCGAAAAAACTGTGTACCAATTGTATTGTCAATTACAGTGTTGACAGTGGGATTACTATTGATACCCTCGTTACTTCTTAATTTATTTACAATCGGAAAATAAAAAGGTATAGTGCCCTTTTTATACGAACTATGTTTTATGTTTGTGGTAAAGTGACTTTGTAAATATCTTATTCCATAATCATTAGAATCAATTATTAAATTAACATTTATTAATAAACTATAAAAATAATTATTCTTATTGTATATATTTAAGGGTGCAGACACAAATTGGCATTTATTAGTATTGTTACAGAATTGTTTTAATAGATTATTTAATTTCCACTCATTCAGATAAGGGTTGTGCTTAACATGTAGTAGTATTATATTAATGTTTTTAAATTTGCTTAGTGTAGCTGCTAGGTCTATTGTTAGGGTAGTCGGGTTAGAATCACGTTCACCAATGCCAAGGATCAAGTAGTTATTTGGCGAGTCCACTACATCATGGCACGAATCGAGTATTTCAGCAGACAACGCGAAAGGCTTTACCATAGAAAACACTTTATATTTTTCATATTTTGTACGGATCCTAGATCGAATCAGATTCTGTGCTAGTCCTTTGCACTGTAGTCCTCCGAATATATAAATACATCTATCGCCATTTTCTGGTATTGATGAGGTAGTCATCATTTTTGTAGGGCTCTTAATAGATGGTTTATCGCCTTCCGTAGATTTTGATTTTATTTGTTCAGACTGTTCAGAGTGACCCGTAGCGACATCTGTCATTTCATTAGAGAAATCCTCATTAAGTCCAACATCTAAACAAATCTCGTGAGCCGTATTGTTCAACAATTTCCTCTGGCATTTAGCAGTTTTTCTTTGGATTGAGCAGGATATTTTATTTTGACTTGTTGGTGCTTTGCAAGGAGCTTTAAGATTAGTGATGATAGTATTTTGCTGGGTGATATGCTTGTTTAAAGAACACTTGCACACTTGCACTGTTCCACCTCACCACCGGCGAGCCCGTGTTGTCAGACGACGCCTACCACCACCTGCAGATCGACGTCGTCTCGCTCTACCTGCTGTTCCTCGTGCAGATGATCACCTCCGGCCTGCAGATCATTTACACGCAGGTATGCACTGTTCCACCTCACCACCGGCGAGCCCGTGTTGTCAGACGACGCCTACCACCACCTGCAGATCGACGTCGTCTCGCTCTACCTGCTGTTCCTCGTGCAGATGATCACCTCCGGCCTGCAGATCATTTACACGCAGGTATGCACTGTTCCACCTCACCACCGGCGAGCCCGTGTTGTCAGACGACGCCTACCACCACCTGCAGATCGACGTCGTCTCGCTCTACCTGCTGTTCCTCGTGCAGATGATCACCTCCGGCCTGCAGATCATTTACACGCAGGTATGCACTGTTCCACCTCACCACCGGCGAGCCCGTGTTGTCAGACGACGCCTACCACCACCTGCAGATCGACGTCGTCTCGCTCTACCTGCTGTTCCTCGTGCAGATGATCACCTCCGGCCTGCAGATCATTTACACGCAGGTATGCACTGTTCCACCTCACCACCGGCGAGCCCGTGTTGTCAGACGACGCGTACCACCACCTGCAGATCGACGTCGTCTCGCTCTACCTGCTGTTCCTCGTGCAGATGATCACCTCCGGCCTGCAGATCATTTACACGCAGGTATGCACTGTTCCACCTCACCACCGGCGAGCCCGTGTTGTCAGACGACGCCTACCACCACCTGCAGATCGACGTCGTCTCGCTCTACCTGCTGTTCCTCGTGCAGATGATCACCTCCGGCCTGCAGATCATTTACACGCAGGTATGCACTGTTCCACCTCACCACCGGCGAGCCCGTGTTGTCAGACGACGCCTACCACCACCTGCAGATCGACGTCGTCTCGCTCTACCTGCTGTTCCTCGTGCAGATGATCACCTCCGGCCTGCAGATCATTTACACGCAGGTATGCACTGTTCCACCTCACCACCGGCGAGCCCGTGTTGTCAGACGACGCGTACCACCACCTGCAGATCGACGTCGTCTCGCTCTACCTGCTGTTCCTCGTGCAGATGATCACCTCCGGCCTGCAGATCATTTACACGCAGGTATGCACTGTTCCACCTCACCACCGGCGAGCCCGTGTTGTCAGACGACGCCTACCACCACCTGCAGATCGACGTCGTCTCGCTCTACCTGCTGTTCCTCGTGCAGATGATCACCTCCGGCCTGCAGATCATTTACACGCAGGTATGCACTGTTCCACCTCACCACCGGCGAGCCCGTGTTGTCAGACGACGCCTACCACCACCTGCAGATCGACGTCGTCTCGCTCTACCTGCTGTTCCTCGTGCAGATGATCACCTCCGGCCTGCAGATCATTTACACGCAGGTATGCACTGTTCCACCTCACCACCGGCGAGCCCGTGTTGTCAGACGACGCGTACCACCACCTGCAGATCGACGTCGTCTCGCTCTACCTGCTGTTCCTCGTGCAGATGATCACCTCCGGCCTGCAGATCATTTACACGCAGGTATGCACTGTTCCACCTCACCACCGGCGAGCCCGTGTTGTCAGACGACGCCTACCACCACCTGCAGATCGACGTCGTCTCGCTCTACCTGCTGTTCCTCGTGCAGATGATCACCTCCGGCCTGCAGATCATTTACACGCAGGTATGCACTGTTCCACCTCACCACCGGCGAGCCCGTGTTGTCAGACGACGCGTACCACCACCTGCAGATCGACGTCGTCTCGCTCTACCTGCTGTTCCTCGTGCAGATGATCACCTCCGGCTTGCAGATCATTTACACGCAGGTATGCACTGTTCCACCTCACCACCGGCGAGCCCGTGTTGTCAGACGACGCCTACCACCACCTGCAGATCGACGTCGTCTCGCTCTACCTGCTGTTCCTCGTGCAGATGATCACCTCCGGCCTGCAGATCATTTACACGCAGGTATGCACTGTTCCACCTCACCACCGGCGAGCCCGTGTTGTCAGACGACGCGTACCACCACCTGCAGATCGACGTCGTCTCGCTCTACCTGCTGTTCCTCGTGCAGATGATCACCTCCGGCCTGCAGATCATTTACACGCAGGTATGCACTGTTCCACCTCACCACCGGCGAGCCCGTGTTGTCAGACGACGCCTACCACCACCTGCAAATCGACGTCGTCTCGCTCTACCTGCTGTTCCTCGTGCAGATGATCACCTCCGGCCTGCAGATCATTTACACGCAGGTATGCACTATTCCACCTCACCACCGGCGAGCCCGTGTTGTCAGACGACGCGTACCACCACCTGCAGATCGACGTCGTCTCGCTCTACCTGCTGTTCCTCGTGCAGATGATCACCTCCGGCCTGCAGATCATTTACACGCAGGTATGCACTGTTCCACCTCACCACCGGCGAGCCCGTGTTGTCAGACGACGCCTACCACCACCTGCAGATCGACGTCGTCTCGCTCTACCTGCTGTTCCTCGTGCAGATGATCACCTCCGGCCTGCAGATCATTTACACGCAGGTATGCACTGTTCCACCTCACCACCGGCGAGCCCGTGTTGTCAGACGACGCCTACCACCACCTGCAGATCGACGTCGTCTCGCTCTACCTGCTGTTCCTCGTGCAGATGATCACCTCCGGCCTGCAGATCATTTACACGCAGGTATGCACTGTTCCACCTCACCACCGGCGAGCCCGTGTTGTCAGACGACGCCTACCACCACCTGCAGATCGACGTCGTCTCGCTCTACCTGCTGTTCCTCGTGCAGATGATCACCTCCGGCCTGCAGATCATTTACACGCAGGTATGCACTGTTCCACCTCACCACCGGCGAGCCCGTGTTGTCAGACGACGCGTACCACCACCTGCAGATCGACGTCGTCTCGCTCTACCTGCTGTTCCTCGTGCAGATGATCACCTCCGGCCTGCAGATCATTTACACGCAGGTATGCACTGTTCCACCTCACCACCGGCGAGCCCGTGTTGTCAGACGACGCCTACCACCACCTGCAGATCGACGTCGTCTCGCTCTACCTGCTGTTCCTCGTGCAGATGATCACCTCCGGCCTGCAGATCATTTACACGCAGGTATGCACTGTTCCACCTCACCACCGGCGAGCCCGTGTTGTCAGACGACGCCTACCACCACCTGCAGATCGACGTCGTCTCGCTCTACCTGCTGTTCCTCGTGCAGATGATCACCTCCGGCCTGCAGATCATTTACACGCAGGTATGCACTGTTCCACCTCACCACCGGCGAGCCCGTGTTGTCAGACGACGCGTACCACCACCTGCAGATCGACGTCGTCTCGCTCTACCTGCTGTTCCTCGTGCAGATGATCACCTCCGGCCTGCAGATCATTTACACGCAGGTATGCACTGTTCCACCTCACCACCGGCGAGCCCGTGTTGTCAGACGACGCCTACCACCACCTGCAGATCGACGTCGTCTCGCTCTACCTGCTGTTCCTCGTGCAGATGATCACCTCCGGCCTGCAGATCATTTACACGCAGGTATGCACTGTTCCACCTCACCACCGGCGAGCCCGTGTTGTCAGACGACGCGTACCACCACCTGCAGATCGACGTCGTCTCGCTCTACCTGCTGTTCCTCGTGCAGATGATCACCTCCGGCTTGCAGATCATTTACACGCAGGTATGCACTGTTCCACCTCACCACCGGCGAGCCCGTGTTGTCAGACGACGCCTACCACCACCTGCAGATCGACGTCGTCTCGCTCTACCTGCTGTTCCTCGTGCAGATGATCACCTCCGGCCTGCAGATCATTTACACGCAGGTATGCACTGTTCCACCTCACCACCGGCGAGCCCGTGTTGTCAGACGACGCGTACCACCACCTGCAGATCGACGTCGTCTCGCTCTACCTGCTGTTCCTCGTGCAGATGATCACCTCCGGCCTGCAGATCATTTACACGCAGGTATGCACTGTTCCACCTCACCACCGGCGAGCCCGTGTTGTCAGACGACGCCTACCACCACCTGCAAATCGACGTCGTCTCGCTCTACCTGCTGTTCCTCGTGCAGATGATCACCTCCGGCCTGCAGATCATTTACACGCAGGTATGCACTATTCCACCTCACCACCGGCGAGCCCGTGTTGTCAGACGACGCGTACCACCACCTGCAGATCGACGTCGTCTCGCTCTACCTGCTGTTCCTCGTGCAGATGATCACCTCCGGCCTGCAGATCATTTACACGCAGGTATGCACTGTTCCACCTCACCACCGGCGAGCCCGTGTTGTCAGACGACGCCTACCACCACCTGCAGATCGACGTCGTCTCGCTCTACCTGCTGTTCCTCGTGCAGATGATCACCTCCGGCCTGCAGATCATTTACACGCAGGTATGCACTGTTCCACCTCACCACCGGCGAGCCCGTGTTGTCAGACGACGCCTACCACCACCTGCAGATCGACGTCGTCTCGCTCTACCTGCTGTTCCTCGTGCAGATGATCACCTCCGGCCTGCAGATCATTTACACGCAGGTATGCACTGTTCCACCTCACCACCGGCGAGCCCGTGTTGTCAGACGACGCCTACCACCACCTGCAGATCGACGTCGTCTCGCTCTACCTGCTGTTCCTCGTGCAGATGATCACCTCCGGCCTGCAGATCATTTACACGCAGGTATGCACTGTTCCACCTCACCACCGGCGAGCCCGTGTTGTCAGACGACGCCTACCACCACCTGCAGATCGACGTCGTCTCGCTCTACCTGCTGTTCCTCGTGCAGATGATCACCTCCGGCCTGCAGATCATTTACACGCAGGTATGCACTGTTCCACCTCACCACCGGCGAGCCCGTGTTGTCAGACGACGCCTACCACCACCTGCAGATCGACGTCGTCTCGCTCTACCTGCTGTTCCTCGTGCAGATGATCACCTCCGGCCTGCAGATCATTTACACGCAGGTATGCACTGTTCCACCTCACCACCGGCGAGCCCGTGTTGTCAGACGACGCGTACCACCACCTGCAGATCGACGTCGTCTCGCTCTACCTGCTGTTCCTCGTGCAGATGATCACCTCCGGCCTGCAGATCATTTACACGCAGGTATGCACTGTTCCACCTCACCACCGGCGAGCCCGTGTTGTCAGACGACGCCTACCACCACCTGCAGATCGACGTCGTCTCGCTCTACCTGCTGTTCCTCGTGCAGATGATCACCTCCGGCCTGCAGATCATTTACACGCAGGTATGCACTGTTCCACCTCACCACCGGCGAGCCCGTGTTGTCAGACGACGCCTACCACCACCTGCAGATCGACGTCGTCTCGCTCTACCTGCTGTTCCTCGTGCAGATGATCACCTCCGGCCTGCAGATCATTTACACGCAGGTATGCACTGTTCCACCTCACCACCGGCGAGCCCGTGTTGTCAGACGACGCGTACCACCACCTGCAGATCGACGTCGTCTCGCTCTACCTGCTGTTCCTCGTGCAGATGATCACCTCCGGCCTGCAGATCATTTACACGCAGGTATGCACTGTTCCACCTCACCACCGGCGAGCCCGTGTTGTCAGACGACGCCTACCACCACCTGCAGATCGACGTCGTCTCGCTCTACCTGCTGTTCCTCGTGCAGATGATCACCTCCGGCCTGCAGATCATTTACACGCAGGTATGCAACATTATTCACGTACACATCATTGCAGCGCTATCGCGGCTACGATCAAAAACCTACGCCTTGGAGCACGGGGTCCGCTTTCCGGCTGAATGAATGATCCTCTCAATGAATCTCCTCCACTTCGCACGGTCTTCACCATCCGTGGTGGTTAGTCGATTGGCACACATATTATCCCTTACGACGTCAAGCCAGCATTTCTTTGGCCTTCCTCATTTACTGGAGCCCGACGGAAGTAGCATGCGCGGCCACATCTAACGTAGCCAACACTATTGCAGTTTGTCAGCAATGTTACGGACATGAAGGTAATTGACCAGGTCCTTTCACACAGCAATGTCTTCACCTATGCGAATTGACGCAGGATCTGTACTGTTGCGACCAAGTACTCGGTCTTCGCCATATTTATTTTCAGACCGCTGTTCTCAAGGGACTCGTTCCACGCATTCACACGCCGCACGCGTGCGTCCCCTGTCTGCATCTGTCAGCGCGATATCATCAGCATACATGAGTAGCCACGGGGGTTGTGAGTGTAAGTCTCTGATGCTGTACACAGTATGTCTAATATCACGCTGAATAGGTACGGAAAGACGGAACCCTGGTGGAGACCCAGACGGTGTCGTCAAAGGTTTTGTATCGCCAACAGCAGTTCGAACTACGGAATCGGAATTTGAGTACATGTCTAGGATGACGTCAAAATACACTACTGGTACTCCTTTGGATGTTAGAGCCCACCAGATCATCTGTCGCACACAGTCGAAGGCCTTCTGCATGTCTAGAAACAGAAGATGCAGGGGCGTGTTCTTCGACCTGTACCGCTACATGACGATCCTGGGGGCGAAAATTGGATCCATGGTTCCGTGACCAGGGCGAAACCCATATTGACATTCCGAGACTGTGGTCTCCTGTCGGATCCGGGAGTCGATTAATCGCTCAAAAAGCTTTAAGGTATGGGACATCACCTTAATACTGCGATAGCTACTACACTAATCTCTACTCAACTCATCAGAGTGATGATGCTCTGTCTATAAAATATGCTCTTTAGTCATGTAATCAGTCATAAATTACTATTATTATAAGCTGAGATTCTGACATTCGATAATAGTTTAACAGAAAAAAAATGGCTGCGTATGTGCCGACCTTATGGCTTCTCACAAATTGTTTTACTGGTTGGTTTACATAACCATAGTACGTATTTAGCTGTGTCCTCGTGTATTGAGGGCAGCTTACGTGGGCATGTTATACCACTTACACATGCATCTTGAACAATCCGGGCTGGATCTATAAAATTGATTGCCTCGCTACCATTTGCGAATATATTTCCAGGACGAGGTGGCGTTTGTCCAGAACCTGGTGTACTACGTGGAGCGCGCGTACCGCACGCCGGACTACGGCATGTGGGAGCGCGGCTCTAAGTACAACGACGGTAAACCTGAGATACACGCCTCCTCTATTGGTATGCTTTCACTATTTTTACAAAACGAACTTTCTTTAAAAGTTTCATTATATCAGCCGAAAGACGTCTACTGCTAGATATAAGCTTCTCCCAAGACTCTCCATACGGACCGATCTTGAACCACCCTTCTATTATAAGTTTAGTATACAAAACTTACGAACGCGTTGAGGTGCATGTACGCGTGCAACATTCACTACACCTCAATAATGTAGAATACCTCAAAGCTTTTCTATCGAGCGACTGCCGTCTGATCTTTGCAAGCTTAGCCTTAGACAATGAATACAGATTTACCTACATAGAAGCGCAATTCTTAAGGATTTCGTGTGCCGATTCCAAGTGAAGACTGTCTGCAGTTTAGTTCGTAGTTAGCGCCGTTGGCGGCGTTGGCGTCGTTCTCCGTCTCTCTTGCTCTCGTAGTTAAGATACACAGGAGGAGCGTTCGTCTCTCTTGCTCTCGTAGAGACAGCTGTCACAGCGCGACTGCCACGCCGCCAAGCGGCAATTTGGGTCACAGGAAGTTTGTCTACAGAGCGCTCATAGGAAATGCGCCTCTATGTCTTGTATATTGGTCAACAACAGACACGAATATAAAAATATCCCGACCGTTGAAAAATTAGTACTATCGGCGTTATGGAGTGCTGTGGTGTTGAGCTGTCTGAACACAAACTTATAATAATTTGTATGTATAGACCGCCACGGAATAATAAACAACAGTTAGAAAATTTTTTTAGCGCATTGAACTCTTTACTTCATGAATTTTGCTACTCAAAAAATAGGGTTATGTTATTGTATGTGGTGATTTTAATATAAATACTCTGACATCTAACATTCAACGTGACATTTTGCTTCAAATATTGAATAATTACAACCTTAAACTAGCTATTAATGAACCGACCCTCTTAGAAAGCGGGACATGTATTGACAACTTCTCTCATAATTTGAGAGGTTGTAAATATACAATTAATAACTTTGCTCTTTCAGACCACACAGCACAGATTTTAACTTGTCCAGTAAAAAAGTGTTTTTCTCTCACTCATTGGTACATTAGTAAGAGAAATTTGAGTAAAGAAAACACAGAAATATTTAAAAAATGCCTTCAGTCATTAAGTTTTAACGATGTTTACAAAACTGATAATCCAAATACTGCCTTTGACATATTTTATAACATTTTTATACTTTTTTTATGATTTATGTTTCCCTTCAATATTAATTAAAAAGTCTTTACGTAATAACCCGAAATGGTTATCTAATGGTATCCGTAAATGTTCGAAACGTAAACGGGATCTGCTTTAGCTTTATAGAAAAAATCGCACAAAAGACAGTCAACAAACATTCAAAAGCTACTCTAAGCGGCTTAATAAGATAATAAGACTAACAAAAATGTCACAGAATGATTATTTTATCAAAACGGCTGCGAACAAGAGTAAAGCTACGTGGTCCATTATAAACCAGAGTAAAAATAACATACCTAAGGAGACTATTTCACATTTAAATGTCAATGGTAATATTATCAATGACCCTACTAGCATCGCAGAAGCATTCAATACTCATTTTACAATTCAAAATCATTCAAATAATGGGCAAAACATTTGCAATTTTCAATTTACGAGTGCATCTAGTAAACTTAACAAACAATATAAATCTATTTTTATGTCACCTACGACCTCTACAGATATTTGTAAATTAATTCAATCATTGAAAAACACAAGTAGTACTGGCTATGACAAGGTTAATAGCAAAATTTTAAAAGAAGTTAAAGAAGAGATTGCGCCTGTACTAAGCCATATCATTAATAAATGTATAGGCACAGGTATATTTCCTGACAAACTAAAAATCACGATAATAAAACCATTGTTTAAGAAGAATGACAGGCATAGTATAAACTGTTACAGACCAATAGCACTTATACCTGTTTTCTCTAAGCTGTTTGAAAAAGTCATCTATACAAGTCTGTACCAATATTTTGAAATAAATAATTTATTTGAAGAAGAACAGATAGGTTTCAGAAAAAACAAAACAATTGATTTAGTAGTATATAAATTAATTGAGAATGCAATGATTAGTTTAAATAATAAAGCTCTCATATCAGCGTTGTATATGGACCTTACAAAAGCTTTCGACTATGTTAATCACAAAAATCTTATTATTAAAATTAGAATCGTATGGGGTCAGGTCAGAGGTAATGTTTTAAATCTCGTAGAGTCCTACCTCACGAATCGTAGACAATGCACACAAATTACTCGGATATGCCCAAAAACAAAGAATGAAACTGTCTATTCATCCCAATATCGTGTAGTCACTCAGGGCGTCCCTCACTGGAGCGTACTAGGTCCCTTATTATTCATTATCTATATAAATGATTTGCCCAAGGCTATTAATAACAAAATGGTGTTATTTGCCGATGATAGCACGGTTTTGTTCACCAGCAAAGAAAAAACAAGTTTAGAGATTGACATGACTGAGACTCTAAAAAAGGTTGTAGAATGGTTGAGATGTAACAATCTTATTATAAATTTTGAGAAAACGAGTGTAATGACATTTAGAAATAGGAAAAATTATTTAAATAATCTGAATGTGCAATTTAATGGACAAATGGCAAAATTTTTAGGTATTTATCTTGACTCTAATTTTAACTGGAAAATTCACATGGAAAGTGTTTGTACTAAACTTAACAGATTCGCCTATGCACTTTATATGCTGAGAAAAATCGTAAATCAGTCTGCTGTAATCACTGCTTATTATGGGTATGTAGCGTCGATTTTGAGATTTGGTGTCATATTTTGGGGTAACTCAGTAAACAATGAAACTGTATTTAAGGCCCAAAAAAAATGTTTGCGATCTACATGTAACATTAAGACGACTGATTCCTGTAAACCCTATTTTGTAAATCTCAAAATTTTGAGATTGGCGTGTATTTATATTTATGAGGTATCTGTGTTTGTACACACTCATAAGGCCTTGTTTGAAAGATTAAAGAGTAAGCGACTAAACAATAAAATTTCCTATCCACAGAACAGTACATCACAAATAAATAAGAGTATACTTTGCAGGGCACCTCGAGTTTACAATCATTTGCCAAAATATGTAATGGACAGTGCTAGCACAGATATCTTTAAGTATAAATTAAAACAATTATTGACTAATAAGGCTTATTATACCATTCAAGAATATTTAAATGACAAATTTAATTAATTTGATGACTTATATAATAATTATTAACGCTAATGAATTTAAATTAAAGGACCATGCGTCATTTTGGACCCACTTTTGGACTTTGTTCGACAGTGATGAATTATATGTCCTATGAAAGCTCTTGAAGTGTACTTTATTTTATTCTATGGCAGCGTAGCTCAATTCCAGCGCAAAAATGGTGTTTTGCTGCGTTATTGAAAATCAGTGTTGTTTTGATATTTAATTATAATTACCTGCCAATTAGTAGCTAAATACAATAAAAAGACTTTTGACTGTCTCAGTAGCCCAGTGGTAGTGTAAGCGACTACAGATTATGAGTTCTCGGTTTCGATTCTCGGGTCGAGAAAAAGGGATATTAGGTTTTTCTGTTAAGAATTATCCAATTCAAAGCTCAAAGTCTGAAGGTTGTCGGTGTTACACCTCTGTGCCTTGGAAAAGTTTGTCGTTGGCTCAGATCAAATAAATAACGAGATATGCCTCGGCCGCACTTTTATACGCGCGGCAATGTCACCACTTTTTCGCCGCCTAGAGACGTGTATCTACGTATAGGCTTCACGCACACTACGCACGCTATGCCAATCAATCGCGCAATCGACACGAACACAAACAATTTAATGTGCGCCTTTTGCGTTCGCACGCCTTTTTATATCTATTTATTTCTTTGATCTGAGGTCGTTGGTCTTGCACCTAATCTCTCTCCTATTGTTTCGGATATGCCGTCTGCCGGAATATGACAGTGAATAACAGCACTTGTGTTTGTGCACACCAAGGCGCACACACTTGTACACTATGATGAATTATATCCCGCACAAATATCTCTAGTCTCCGTTGTGACTGGGCACCGTGGTCGAAATTCGGCTTGCAGGATACTACAACAAAAAGATCATCACATACCTAGACCGTATGATATCCTAGAATATGTTATTTTGATTTTTTTACTTTATGTTTCTACGTTATTTAATGTTTATTTTGTACATTTTGAAAAGCAATACAGCTATTCTATCAGTATAAATAAAAATAATGGCACAAAATATACGACAAAAATATCTGGTAACGTAAAACATTGTCACTGAGACAGCAAAACAAATTAAATACTACAGAATAATAACCTAATACTTTTAGTTAAATAAATATTATATAGTGTTATCTAATCCCACGTTTTAAATCATTCATCGCCATAATTGTGAATATTATGTTTTAAGCTCAAAATACTTATTTTACTGTTACAAATATGTTGTTTACATCATAATCACACCTAAAAAAGATTTTACAAGACCGAGTCGATGTTTAATATTATTTAGTTAATTTATTTATATTTAGCGCCCGGTAACGATAATAGGCTCGCCCCCTATTACGTGGGCCCTAAAAATTCATGGCGAAATGTGAGTGTAATATTTACACTTCTGCCTATCCCTTCGGGGATACAGGCGTGAGACTATAAATAAAAAATATATATTTACTTTTCATTTAATGTTGGCATCGGGATGTGACGGCCCCACGCCCACTGGAGACCACTTTGACCAATACAAATAGTCAACCGAAAGATGTCGGTCTACCAATGCCAAAACTAAATGGGCACCAGCGCCTAGAATCAAACATTCCCGCCCCTGCATTCGCCAATCCACCTGCCAAGCTACCTACGGAAAAATTCAATTGGGGAAGGCCTGTCTTGCAGTGGGCGTCTAACAGGCTGAAATTAAATGAAAAAATGTGCATTGCATAATATTTCACGCGCATTCGTAATTTACAAAAAAAAAGTTTAACGTACCAAAACGCTGTTTTTGCGCTGGATTTGAACTAAGCTGCCATATAATGAAATAAAGAACATACCAAGAGCTTTCATATGACATAAGTTTCATTACTGTTGCACACTTTTGAAAAGTGGGTCCAGTGGTCATACAAAAGTGTCCATGGTCCTTTACGTAATTAAAAAAATATTGACATTGTATAAATTCTAATTTCTCTGACTTGTTTTAATCATATCATTGCAAAAACTAAGCCTAATAATCACACAAATATAATTGCACGCTTGACTAGCTGAATATAGCCGAACCACTGTATTTTTTTCCATCCATGTACTTACCTATATTCGCAAATAAACGATTTGAATTTGAATTTGAATGTAAATATCTGAGCTCTTTGGCAGTGTGTCGGTATCTTCACTGAGCTATCGTTACTATTATAATCGGTGTAAATTTCTAAATAAGTACACAATATTGTTTGGTCAGGTATGGCGAAAGCGGCGTTGGAAGCGATCAACGGCTGCAACCTGTTCGGAGACAAGGGCGCGTCGTGGAGCGTGGTCTACGTGGACATCGACGCGCACAACCGCAACAGGAGCATCTTTGAGACCATGCTGCCCAGGGAGTCCAGCTCTAAGGTAATGTGAACAGCTTTACTCAATATAATAATGTTACTGAAGGGGTTTATTCCAATTTTTTGCTGTTTATTTCACTGTTACTTGTGAGCTATCTATTATCCTACGGGCCCGTCCGTAGGTACACGAAAACAGAATACTCAATACATTGGCGCCATCCACTTATTTAGAAGACCGTTGGCCGTCGTGTCTTATTTCTTCTTACAAAGGAGTGCTTTCTTGAAATTAAGCAAAAAATCCAATACACTAGCTGAGCTCGATTACACCCGTGTTATTTAGAGGTATTGGTCCACAACCGTGGCTCATAGCGTGATGTTATATAGCCTCTAGACATCTCCGATCATTCGACACACAAATAATAATTCAAATCGAACCAGTAGCTCTTGAATGGATGGCGCCCTTCTGTTAGTTAAAGTTTTTCTATCCACTAGCAACTTAGTGAATTATAAATATAAATTTGCAGGGCGTCGACGCAGCCTTACTGCCAACAATATCGTTCCCTGCATTCGCGACGCACGAGGAGCATCTAGTCCAGCTGACCAAGTCCAACATACTGAGACGACTGCAGGGCAAGTGTGGCTTCAAGCGGTTCAGTCGGGACGGGTACAAGTGTGTGCTGGAGGATCCTAACAGGAGGTAGGTAGATAGATAAACACTTTATTGTACATGTCGGCGATACGCTAGGGTTATGGTGTCCAGACTCCATAATAAAAACACTCACGTAATATTACTTGGTTTATTTTCAGACGATTACTAGCACAGAACTAAAATAAAATGTGATCTACAGTCCTTTTTATACAATAACCGTCTACCTACACTTAATGTTTAACAACTCACTTCCTTTACAACATATAATTGAAATTACTATACAATTAATTACAACTAATCAAAATTCGACATTAATATTGTAATGAATTTTGCACAACACCAAATGATTTATTTTACACGAATAACAAATTTATTTAATTAACCAAACGCTGCTTTACAACATTGTCACCAGATGGCGCTATCAACAGGATGTAAATATAATCGCATGTTATTTATTACCGAAAACATAATAATAAGTGTCAGAATCATGTTATTTAATACTAATTGATTTTACTTTGAAAGTTTCTGGAGTTATCTTAATATTAAGCGATAAATTAAATACCCAACATTTATAAAACGGTTAAGCAGCCAATACAGTGTCTAATATTGTAAAGTAGTGAAGTTCTCAGTTCTGTGTTCATAAATAGTTATTTAAATATCAATCTTAAATATTATTAACATTGTTGTATCAATATAATCATCTTAATATATAAAATCCTTGCGTTACTGACTGACTGACAGACACGCTACAGCCGAAACTATTGGGCGCAGGAAGCTGAAATTTGGCATGTATGTTCCTTGGGGACCGTAGTGGTGCACTAAGAAGGGATTTACCGAAATTCTCACGGGATCGGCCAAAACGGCTAAATTTAAAAAAATGCAGGCGTAGCTGCTGGCGTCCTCTAGTTCTATATAAATTTGCGCCCATACGGCCATACTGACTCCAGCGCGTCCCCTGCGCTGATGTTTATTTAACGGTTACAGAATAAACAGCACAACAAAAAGAATGGATATAAAAGTAACATAAATAAGCGTTTATCATACAGAATTAACTTAAATTTATTTACAAGGCTTCACCTAGTCATAGGATCTTAGCCTGTGGCATGCGTCACCCATCACGGGATCTAACAAACAATGCTTCACCCATGGCTAAGCCAACTCGTGGCATCACCGATTACGGGATCCAGCGCACACAAGGCCTCACTCATTCCGAGATCTAGCCAACCCATAACGCATCACTCATTCCGAGATCTAGCCAACCTATAAGGCATCACTCATTCCGAGATCTAGCCAACCCATAAGGCATCACTCATTCCGAGATCTAGCCAACCTATAAGGCATCACTCATTCCGAGATCTAGCCAACCCATAAGGCATCACTCATTCCGAGATCTAGCCAACCTATAAGGCATCACTCATTCCGAGATCTAGCCAACCCATAAGGCATCACTCATTCCGAGATCTAGCCAACCCATAAGGCATCACTCATTCCGAGATCTAGCCAACCCATAAGGCATCACTCATTCCGAGATCTAGCCAACCCATAAGGCATCACTCATTCCGAGATCTAGCCAACCCATAAGGCATCACTCATTCCGAGATCTAGCCAACCCATAAGGCATCACTCATTCCGAGATCTAGCCAACCCATAACGCATCACTCATTCCGAGATCTAGCCAACCTATAAGGCATCACTCATTCCGAGATCTAGCCAACCCATAAGGCATCACTCATTCCGAGATCTAGCCAACCTATAAGGCATCACTCATTCCGAGATCTAGCCAACCCATAAGGCATCACTCATTCCGAGATCTAGCCAACCCATAAGGCATCACTCATTCCGAGATCTAGCCAACCCATAAGGCATCACTCATTCCGAGATCTAGCCAACCCATAAGGCATCACTCATTCCGAGATCTAGCCAACCCATAAGGCATCACTCATTCCGAGATCTAGCCAACCCATAAGGCATCACTCATTCCGAGATCTAGCCAACCCATAAGGCATCACTCATTCCGAGATCTAGCCAACCCATAAGGCATCACTCATTCCGAGATCTAGCCAACCCATAAGGCATCACTCATTCCGAGATCTAGCCAACCCATAAGGCATCACTCATTCCGAGATCTAGCCAACCCATAAGGCATCACTCATTCCGAGATCTAGCCAACACATAAGGCATCACTCATTCCGAGATCTAGCCAACCCATAAGGCATCACTCATTCCGAGATCTAGCCAACCCATAAGGCATCACTCATTCCGAGATCTAGCCAACCCATAAGGCATCACCCATCCTGGGCTCTAGCCACCACAAGGCATCACCCATCCTGGGCTCTAGCCACCACAAGGCATCACCCATCCTGGGCTCTAGCCAACACAAGGCATCACCCATCACGGGATCTAGCCAACAAGACCAGGATCAAGGATACGCATGGTGGCCAGCCAGCGTTTTGGGAAGGATGTTGGATAGGAAAAATAAAATTTCACTCAAACACATAAATGCAAAATTTGTCTCATAAACACACAATGCATATACATAAAATAATCATCATCGTTTGTCATGATCAGTTATATCAATACAATGCAATAAAATAGGTCCAAGAACGACAGTGGAGGAGGTAGAGGACCCCCCACGTAAATCGGTATCTGAAGAATCCTCCGCCCATACGGTCAAGCTGCTCATACAGTTGTTGATCAGCAACAAAGGTTAGAAATCAATGCTTGACTCCAGCTCAGTACAGCACTCATGTGGCATGTGTGCGCGTAGCCCACACACAAAACCACCGACGTCAAAAGGGCGGGCCACCGTCATCCATACATACCAATCAGTAAAGGACCGCTCGTCCATCCTCTCTTCACACTAAGGTCAGGTCATCTGCTAGGATGTCATCATCAACCTGCAACACTCAAAAGACAGGTGGTGGGCAACATTTCCCACCCAAATATTAGTTCCATGAACCTTCGTAACTGTAGATGAAATAAAATTCTACTCTTACAAAGTGGTCCGGTCTATTAAGCTATATCTATATATCAGGCATGTTCAACCTATAGTTATCTTAGCTACAACAATGTTGGAGCCCATATTTTACGCATAAGGTAAAATACAAAAGACAATCTGAATTTTCTCAGGTTCTGTCTGACAGTGCCATTTTAGATAATCAAACATAAAGTTATCAGGATACCCATAGTTTGCAGTTTTGATAAAACTTAGTATATTCAAAATAAGTTTTATCCTCATCAAACAGGAAAACAAGATGGCAAGAACAAAGAGAGGCCTATGTTCAGCCGTGAACAGTCAGACTGTTGGTGATAAATATGAAATGATTTCAAACCATGCAGATCCAAGAATTTCGAAAATACTAGTGCTTTAATTATTACTCATGTAAGAACATGTTTAATCCAATATTGAATATTTTTAGGCACAGTGCAAGCTGTGAAATTGTTGAACTGTTAGCCAACTGAGCCATAAAAGAGAAATTTACAAGCTACCAATATTACAAAGCAAGAGTAGTGCAGTCTTATTTCTAAAAATGATTCCACTCAGTTACCATAAAAGCCAATAAAGACACTCAGATATTGGTATTTTATAATTAATTCAAATAGACCTTTCTTTCTGAAATGAATGTTTCCATTTATCATTCGTCCCCTCCTTCATTATGTAATTCAACTTGAATTTTATTTGACTTTATATTTAAGGGAATTTTCCAAATAATGTTAATATTTATCTTAAACTGTTAACATGTGGTGCCTATGTAATTCTTATCAATTCATACACAATTAATAATTGTTTATCCGAATAAATAAACTTAAACTGACCAATCACAACTGACTTAGAAATAAAGCATGAGCAGTCCACACAACTACTTTTATTTGCCAAGAATAAATACTGCTAAATGGGAAAAGAGATAATATGGATTTTCACATCATGTTCCCCAAACCCACCTATCATTATCCTAACAACCATACTCCGAACTGTCTTGCATCCCACAAGAGCTAATTAATAAGGTTGGCACCAAATTTTATTGGTTTATCACTGTTTGTCATCCCGAATATAGATGCAACCAACTTCGAAAATGAACCCACAAAACAAATTGCCTTTACCAAGTATAACATTAAGGCCCGGCATTTATAAAAGATCAGCAGTCACCTGCCTCAAGACTTTCAACCGAAAATGTTTAGAGGCGGACCACTATAAAACCCAAGTGAGTGCACACGTCCACAAAGAAATCCACCGTCCAGATCTCATGTCTCTAGCTTCAGTAGTTCGGGTTAAGCAAGGAATTATCAAGGAACAAATCATTCTATACAGGTATAAAATTAAGCGACAAATATTAAGATATGTCTGGTTCCCTTGTCTTATTATATAACCTTAACTTGAGCTGCAAGTTGTAATTTCAACATAATGTTAAAATGAAATCATGTAGGCACCTACACAGTCCACAAATTGTATAATAAAACCTATTTTGTAACTTTACAAATATTAGCTTCAAAAAATGTGTAACATTATATCTACCTTCTGAATATATCTGTACTAATATAATAAAACTGAAGTTTGTTTTGTTGAATGCACTTATCTGTGAAACTACTGGTTATATGCAAATGATTATTTTTCTGGTGGATAGTCATTTATCAAGAGAGGCTTCATACAATCGCGCCGTGAGCACTAGCCATAAGTAATGCAGTTAGTTAGCCTTATGTAATGTGTAACCAAGGCCTATAAATAATGTTTTGATTCCTTTAATGTTTTACTATTGAGATAACCTATTGACTACCAATTGAATGCATCTTCAGCACATCAATTAGCTTATTTAAACTGGAAGCAAATCAGGTAATTTATACAATGCATCTATATCAGAGCTTCAACTTGAAAAGGGCAGTTATACCGTTCTTTACTAATAATTATATTAGTAGAACCACATAACAACAAAGCTACTTTCTCTTTCTTGTGTAGATAAGTAAGTTTTACAGAAAGTTTCCGACATGGCCTAACGATTAATAAACAGACAAGAGCCCCAGCCGACGGCATAACATGACTATAAGCACAGTAGCACTGCTATGTATCAAACATGGATAAACAACAGTTACCTATAAGTTCTATTTGGGGTGTAACGTTCGTAATTTTGACTGTATAATGTTTGTGTGTTAATGGTAATCCTTACGGGGACAGTAGGTAATCTTGTAAGCACCATAATTTATAAAATTAAGATGTTTCTCAAAAACTAATCAAATCAGCTCTAAATAAATACCTCTGGTCAGTGCATCAACAAGCCGCATCTGCAACCTCTGGTAGAACTCTGAGCAGAACAGCGTTCACGCCATAGCACACCCCGGTGCGTGCACCCCGTCGTAGTCGCTCTGTCGCTCTCGCTCGCACGTGGCCTCACGTGAAGTGTAGACTTGCTCGCCATAACTCCGACACACCGTGTGGTCTCCGATCAGCGTTGACTAGCGCCAAACACGGCTTCCAAGCGCTTGTCGCATCAGTCTTCAGGTCATCATTGGTAATGGCGGCCAAGCCAAGAGACCCATCACACTCGCGCCAACCGTAGATCCCGAAGTCTCTTAGGGGGCGTTTATCCCACCGCTGCTGTCGGCGATACGCCAGGGTTATGGTGTCCAGACTCCATAATAAAAACACTCACGTAATATTACTTGGTTTATTTTCAGACGATTACTAGCACAGAACTAAAATAAAATGTGATCTACAGTCCTTTTTATACAATAACCGTCTACCTACACTTAATGTTTAACAACTCACTTCCTTTACAACATATAATTGAAATTACTATACAATTAATTACAACTAATCAAAATTCGACATTAATATTGTAATGAATTTTGCACAACACCAAATGATTTATTTTACACGAATAACAAATTTATTTAATTAACCAAACGCTGCTTTACAACATTGTCACCAGATGGCGCTATCAACAGGATGTAAATATAATCGCATGTTATTTATTACCGAAAACATAATAATAAGTGTCAGAATCATGTTATTTAATACTAATTGATTTTACTTTGAAAGTTTCTGGAGTTATCTTAATATTAAGCGATAAATTAAATACCCAACATTTATAAAACGGTTAAGCAGCCAATACAGTGTCTAATATTGTAAAGTAGTGAAGTTCTCAGTTCTGTGTTCATAAATAGTTATTTAAATATCAATCTTAAATATTATTAACATTGTTGTATCAATATAATCATTCTATATAAATTTGCGCCCATATACACCAGTTATACTATACTACCATTAGCGGCAATAGCCCAATGGTGTACGTAACGGACTGCCGAGACGATGATCTCGGGTTCGATCCCCAGTTACCCCGAGCACACACCTCTAACTTTTCGAAGTCATGTGTGCATTAAAAATGTTAATTATAGCTCGCTTAATAATGTGCCTGATAACGGCAATTGGCTCGCCCCCTATTACATTGGGATCGAAACATAACTTGGCGACGTGTGGGTGTGTAATACACCTCTGTCTACCCCTTCGGGAATACAGGCGTGAGTCTATATAAATGATAATGGTACTCAGGTACTACCACGAGGGCGAGCTGAAGGAGTTCGACGGCATCGAGTCGGAGTGGCCGCTGTTCTACGTGATGATGATCATCGACGGCGTGTTCCGCACGCTGCCGGAACAGGTCGAGGAGTACCAGAAGCTGCTCAAGGCCAGGATATACATGGATGAGCATGGAGGTATGTTTACGTGGAATAGGTACCTAATTAAAGAAAAGTAAATCTAATTTCTATTGCCTAATACAAATTGTAAAAGACCTGTGTAATGTTCTCTTAACAGTATGTAAAAAATTGTTATATGAACTAATAATTATAGTATACTGAACTAGAAATAATGATATCTTATTTCTATGTCTGTTTGATTTTTTTGTTAAAAAAATATATAAGTTTTATTGCCCGTTCTTTCTCATGGTTCTACGCCCTTGCTTTGCGAACGTGGCAGTAAATGTAAATGTAGAGTCTTTAAGTAATTATTTTATAAATTTATTATTTTGACGTTCATAAGCGTCACATTGTGACCCAAATGAATAAAGAATTTAACTTTGACTTTGCATTGTACGATCTATGCACAGCGTTCAATTTCCAGCAGAGAAGACACTGTTCATACTTTAATCGACTGCCTATTCTCGAAAACTTTAGTGGGAAGAGGCTCTAAACATATTGAATCCAAAAGCTTTTATGTGGTTTTAATCGATGGCTCTATGCGTAATGTTAATAAAATTATCTTGTGAAGAAGTAAGAAATCCTTTTCTTACTTCAACCAGATTCTTCACAAAAATACGGACTGACGAAATATCAATTCAGCAAAATACATGTTATTGCAGATCCAGTGATACCGTGGTACTACTACGTGCCTCGTGAAGGCATCGAGAACGAGCGCGCCGAACCTAACTCCGTGCGGAGACTGCCCGCCAGTACGTACCACTGAGCTCACACTACCGCTTCACACTACACTACTCAGCGAATAATACCAGTACTTCCAATACGCAGCCTTAACACCAACCTCATCTGGGTGTCTATCATTTGGAATATATGACATTTTATTACCTAAAATATAAGATAGAAAACAAAATATAAATGTGTTATCAAAATTTAAAAAACAACAAATTATATTTGCAGACCACCCCGGTGACAATAACGAGAAAGGTAACAACGTAACGCATTGAGAATGACTTTGTTTTCCTTGTTTAACATTTTTCTTTATTATTAACAATAACGGTTATTACGGATTTTTTACTGTTTATAACAGTTTCTTACAGTTTTCTATGATTTTTACTAAGCATCGTGTTCTTTTTCTAGTTATATATGCGAGTATTTATCAAAATTACCCTGTGCTAACATAAACATGTAAATATTGACTAATAACGCTTTTATATGCCATTAACTTGTAGTTATGATTGCTCGGTAGGTAGGTATTTTATATCTAGGTAACGCCAACAATTTTTAGACCCTACCATTGCTTGCTATTATTATAGGAGGCACCATTCCTACGTACTGCTTAATCTGCAGGCAAAATTACTTCCTTATTTATGCTCACTCCATCATGAAGTCTTTTCTTTGTAAATATCATCTAGACTCTACAAAATAAAATTATACATGAATATTTTTGAACTTTCGTGACTTGTACACATATCTATGTAACTGACGACATACGCGTAATTATTTGAAAATGAAGGTAGTATCCGGCGTCGGGACGTGACGACCCCACCGCCCACTGGAGAAGTTACTCTGACGAGTGGAAACTCGTCATAGTATCTCCCCCAGCGCAAGCAGTCAACCGAAAGATGGCGGTCAAACCATCCGAACCTGGCGGAAGTAAATCCCAAGATGCTAGATGGGCAGCAGCTTTCAGCACCAAAGACTTCTGCCACTGCGATCGCCAATACGCCTGCCAAGCGTGGCGATTACGGCAAATCCCTCCAAACATGAACCACAGCAATAAAAACCGGCCCCTAGTCCCCGGCGGCCCCGCTAGTCCTGGTTATGGTAGCGGCCATGGTAACGGCGGGGCAAGGGGTGCGAAGAATCTCGGGGCGACCAACAGTCCCAAGGTGGTGTCGGGTTCATCGTCCACAAATCTCTCGTGACCAACGTGGTAAATATCGGGAGTGTGTCGAGCAGGATAGCGTACCTTATACTCAGAATATCCAAGCGGTATTCGCTGAAGGTCATACAGGTATACGCTCCGACCTCTTCGCACCCCGATGAGGAGGTGGAAGCCATGTACGAGGACATATCTCGGGTTATACATGGCTTCAAAACCCATTACACCGTGGTCATGGGAGATTTTAACGCGAAACTGGGCAAACGTGACGGGGATGAGCTGAGAGTGGGGCAATTTGGTTATGGGCATCGGAATTCCAAGGGTCACTTGCTGGCTAGCTTTATGGAGAAGGAAGGACTCTGTATGATGAATTTCTTCTTCAAGAAGCGAGAATGTCGCAAGTGGACCTGGGTAAGTCCAGACGGTGCCACCAAAAATGAGATTGACTTTATCATGTCGACGAAGAGGCAGATATTCAATGATGTCTCCGTGATCAATTCGCTTAAAGTGGGGAGCGATCACCGAATGGTAAGAGGCACATTGAATATCTGTACAAGCTTCGAACGGTCGAGGTTGTTGATAAAGTCCACGCTCCGACCGGCACCAGTTCATATCCAAAACCCCGAGAGCTTTCAGCTCGAACTCAAGAACCGTTTCGCATGCCTGGGTGAATGCGTAGATGTGGACAAGTACAGTAACGGGTTCGTGGATTCTGTCCAAACAACAGGAGCGAAATTCTTTAAGCCCCAGAAAAGCGAGAGAACCAGCAAGATCTCGGGTCCGATCCTCGAGCTGTTAGAGGAAAGGCGCAAGATGGTTCTGCTATCCTCCGACGACATGCCGAAATATCGGCACCTCAACAGACAGATCTCTAAGTCTCTGACTCGCGATCTCCGCCAAAACAACACAAAATGTGTTCGTGAGGCGATCGTGCAGAATAAGGGATCCAAAGTGTTCCAGAGGGATCTGTCTGTTGGGCAGAGTCAGCTGACAAAGCTGAAGACGGAAGATGGCAGAATCGTATCGTCCAAGCCTGAGCTCTTGGAGGAGATCGAAAGGTTCTATGGACAGCTATATACGACAACGCAACAACCCGCAAGTACTCCAGCGTCAGACCCTAGAGCTGGATTGACCCGACACTATACCGAAGATATCCCGGACGTCAGCATGCACGAGATTAGTGTGGCTCTCAAACAGCTCAAAAACAACAAGGCGCCGGGTGATGACGGAATTACGAGCGAGCTTCTGAAGGCCGGCGGCACACCCGCTGTAGAAGCCCTTCGGAAGCTATTTAATTCTGTCATTCTCGAGGGTAAAACGCCACAGGCGTGGCACGGAGGTGTGGTGGTCCTTTTCTTTAAGAAAGGGAATAAAACCCTCTTAAAGAACTACAGACCCATCACACTTCTGAGCCACGTCTACAAGCTGTTTTCGAGGGTCATCACGAATCGTCTCGATAGCAAGCTAGACGACTTTCAGCCTCCCGAACAAGCCGGTTTCCGTAAAGGCTAGACCACATACATACGCGTACCATAGACCACATATATACGCTGCGGCAGGTTATACAGAAGTCCGAGGAGTATAACCAGCTCCTATGCTTGGCGTTTGTGGACTATGAGAAAGCCTTCGATTCGATCGAAACCTGGGCGGTGCTACAGTCTCTCCAACGGTGCCGGATTGACTACCGAATACTACCGATATATCAAAGGTGGCATGCGCGCGCGCTCGCTTTAAAATGTTATTAAGTACTTATTTATAGTCCTATATCCTATGTTCTTTTGACTTTGGTTTGTATGATTTTATTTTTATTTTTTTTATTTTCAATTTAATATTATGTTCTCAGGATTTTATATTATTTTTTCTTTACTGTGAAAATTATGAACTTCTAATTGTAAGTAAGTATTGTGTGTTCAAAATAAAGAAGATATTATTATTATTATTATATTTTATTATAAATTGCTGAAGTGTTTGTATGAAAACGCCACTATGTCAGTCCGCCTCCAGGACCAGAGTTCGAAACCTATTCAACTCCAGCGAGGGGTGAGACAGGGGGATGTCATATCCCCGAAACTGTTGCGCTGGAGGATGTTTTCAAGCTTTTGGACTGGAATGGACTCGGCATCAACATCAACGGCGAGTACATCACTCACCTTCGATTCGCAGACGATATCGTAGTCATGGCTGAGACCATGGAAGACCTAGGCACAATGCTCGATGGCCTCTGTAGAGTCTCCCAACAAGTAGGTCTTAAGATGAACATGCACAAGACGAAAATCATGTCGAACGTCCATGTTGTACCTGCTCCTATTCAGGTTGGGAACTCTACGCTCGAAGTTGTCGACAAGTATATCTACCTGGGACAAGTAGTCCAATTAGGTAAGTCCAACTTCGAGAAGGAGGTCAATCGTCGAATCCAACTCGGTTGGGTAGCGTTCGGGAAGCTACGACATATCTTCTCGTCCGATATCCCGCAGTGTCTCAAGACGAAAGTTTGACCAGTGTGTGTTGCCAGTGATGACTTACGGATCAGAGACGTGGTCACTCACTATGGGCCTTATCAGAAGGCTCAAGGTCACTCAGAGGGCGCTGGAGAGAGCTATGCTTGGAGTTTCCCTGCGAGATCGAATCAGAAATGAGGAGATCCGCAGTAGAACCAAATTCGCCGACATAGCTCTCCGGATAGCCAAGCTGAAGTGGCAGTGGGCAGGGCACATAGCTCGAAGAACCGATGGCCGTTGGGGCAGGAAGGTTCTGGAGTGGCGGCCACGTACCGGACGACGCAGCAGAGGTAGGCAAGGTGGACCGACGATCTCGTCAAAATCGCGGGAGGCGGTTGGCTGCGGGCGGCTCAAGACCGCTCTGTGTGGAGTACCTTGGGGGAGGCCTATGTCCAGCAGTGGACGTCATTTGGCTGATATGATGAAGGTAGTATACCGTATATTTCCCTTGATGTTTCGGAATGAGTTACATCAGACGTGGTCACTAGACGACTGATGTCCTGCAGAACATCAGTCATTTAAGTTATTTAAAAAAAAGGTATCAGGCGTGAAAACAGGCTCACACAAATTAAGGTAAATTTGTCTTAAAACCCAAAAATTCACCAAGAGAATCTTTGTGAAACCAGCTAGAAGAAATTGTTTCAAATTTACTTTTGATCAGCCATGAAGTAAAATTATTGCGAACCCCTAATGTAAATGTACGAACCCTAATTTAAGAAATGCCTACTGATTTAACGTAAATGATTATTGCCCGTTTTTCGCGTGGTTCTATGCGCATGCTTTGCGAACGAGGCACTAAATGTAAATGTAGATTAATTAAGTAATTAATTTTAAATTAATATTCATAAGCGACTCCATTTTGTCTCATTCTTAGGTCATAGCTAAATGAATAAATAATGTTGACTATGACTAATGTACATAGTACCTACATACCTCTTAGTAGTGGTGATTGGGTTGGGTGTAGATTTCTGAGACCATAGTGCATATTGCCCCCAAGGGCTCCTACGCACTATGAGGTTAGCCGCAATGCGTGCAGCGGTCGCACTTTCGCGGACGCGGTTGCGCTTGCGGTTAGCCGGACGAGTGACCGCATTCCACCACATTGGCAACAACAAATTAGCACTACCCACATAGTGGGTATGGCAACCGTTCGGCTGGCCGTAGCGCAAAACAACCGGAGCGGTCGGCCGGTAGCTACATCGCAGTGCGAATAGAAACTGCATTCTTATACAAATTTTTGATTGCACGGCTGGCCGCATTGCAGCTAACCGCATAGTGCGTAGAAGCCCAGCTACACATTGACTGGTTAGGCATGCGTGTGGTAGTGTGGTGGTGGCCACGGTGGGACATGATCGTACAGAGAGTTACATGTTGGTGTGTGGTGGCAGACACGGGCGGGCTGTTCCTGTGGGCGCAGGCGCTGTTCGTGGTGGCGCAGCTACTGACGGGAGGGCTGCTGCACGTCAACGAGCTCGACCCCATCCGCCGCTACCTGCCCTCTTACAACCGGCCACGCCGCGCCGGACGGTACTCCGCCTTCCAGGTAACATACCTACCTACGG
This sequence comes from Euclidia mi, assembly GCA_944739405.2. Lineage (NCBI taxonomy): Eukaryota > Metazoa > Arthropoda > Insecta > Lepidoptera > Erebidae > Euclidia > Euclidia mi. The sequence continues at coordinate 693,547 of OX123196.2, forward strand.
GGGACACTAACGTGCAGCGCACACGACAGGCTATCTATCACACGCGTTTTATTATACACGCTGATTTTTTATTGGTTTAGGAAAAAAAAACCTCACGTTGGAAAAAATATCTGCTATTCATATTCAAAATCAAAATTTACCTAACACGTAAAATAAAAAAGTTATAAAAGTCAATAACTCTAGAAAATACTTAGTAACTCACGACAACGAGTCGAGATCGAGCGCGTCGGCGCGTTGCATCTAAAACAGCTGTTACGTCGCGCGGCGAGGTCAACAGCTGTTTTACGTATAGCGCGTCTAACAGTAGGTAACTACTTACACATAAAACACGTATCAGTCAGCACAGCACTAAAAAGTACGGATGGATAGTGCTACCTAATTTAAGTACTTACAAAACACAAATTAATTACGATGAGAACTTACATATTCCTTCGTAAGTCGACAGAAATAAGCTGTGGGTTCACGCAATAAAACTATTATAAACTTATTATTAGTTACGTATTAGTCGTAGGTACATAATCATTTTCAATAACTAGTAAAAGCCGAATTTAGGTATTTACTTATTTCTGGCGAGTTTAAAACAAGTTATCAATGTTGGTATTCACAAAAATCAATAAATCAAATCATTCACCTTTACAGTCTTCTACTTACATCACAATCAATTGACACATTTTGCACTCGGAGTACCTACAGCGCATGTTTCTCGCGTTCTCGCGACTCCGTTTCTTCTTTGTACACAAATCTTATAAACTCGATCCACTAATGAAACCCTATGGAGTTAGATCAGGTTACGGCCTATCAATCCACTAGTGAATACATTAGTATTGTAAGGATCCACGATTGTAGTTTTATTACGTGTGTGTGTGACACGATCGCTCTTACTTCGCCAGTGTGCGGCAAAGTGATACTTCGTGTTCTCGTACTATTAAATTAATTAATTTCTCAAGATTTCTTTAGCTTATATTTCAAATATTATTAGCTGGTTAGGTTCTATTAACAATAAGTAATAAGGTGGCTTTCGCTCCAAAACCAATAAAAAATCAGCATGTATAAATACAGAATCTATGCTGCAATGCAAATGACGTGCAATAATTATACATAGTCGACTCTGGGGTAGAACCGTTCTAGAGTTTTAGGGTTGATGCAAACACATAAGCATGCACATCTATGCATACTTATGTGTTCGTCACATAAACATGCACGTATACGTGCACGTCTCGTTCGTTCATGTTACGTGTAACCATCGATATATATGTACTAAAGTACTAGATGTATGTCAGAACATTTACTTTGTTCAAATGCTTTGCATGTATATCCCGGCAAAGCAATCTATTGTCACTTTGACTTTCCTGCGGTGGAACTTGTATCTGTAGTAGCGTTAGTCAATATTGTTTATTATTTATGTAAATTAAAGAGTTAAATGTATCATAATACCACATTAAAATGTATTTCTTTATTTTTATGTGACGTCATTTACGATCATAGACTAACTACTATGCAGAAATACATTGCAAGTGATTGTAGGTAAAATATATGACTAAGGTCTAAGACCAGACTTCGTGAAGGTATTGGTTTTAAGAGTTTTTTAGTTTGATTAATGTTATAAAACCAATTTGATATTGTATACCACTAATTCTGTGTTCTTTTTATTTTTTTATCGTAATAACTATCGTAATTAACGAATATTTCAACACTTCATCATAGAACACATTTGCAGTTATAGAAAAATACGCAAAAATAATATTGAACTATGAGGCCAAAACAGATCCTGATTTCCATTATCCGACCAATAGACAAAAAACCACAAAATTAATTGTGTTTGGTGGTAAGTGAATAGTTATTAAAATACATTTTTGAGCATTTCTTGCTAGAGTAAATTAAATTGCAATTTATATAAAGCTATAAAAATAATTATTTGAGGCAGGACTTCAACCCGCGACCACGACGAACCGTGTCGATGCTGTACCGACTAAGCTATTCAGGCCACTTCGTCATAGACTATTTTTTTTAATAGTTGGTTTCCTTATGGTAGCACATAGTGCTATCTGCCACATGTGTAGGTTTAAAACTCTGTGTTCAGCAAGGACATTTTTACAGAATGACAAACATCCCTGCCTTATATATTAGGATAATATGTTTAAGCAATTCTCATAGTAAGATAAATTTAAAGTTTAAAAATTAGAATTATTCGTGAGGCAACTAAGGCAAGTCTTGAACTTATGGCCACGAATACATTTTTCTATGTTGTAATAAAAACATCTGAATATGTTTATAGATTCTATAATTGTACTTAAATAAACCCCAAGCAATTAATTCCTTTTATTTTCATAAATAAACTATTCTTATTATGTTGGTGAAATATTAACTTTGCAAATGGCAATAAGCAACCAGTAGCATTAGAGAACTATTGGATACTCATTGGTAAGATGCCAGGACTGGTTGTTGTTGATTGGCTATAATAATAACTATATACTGTAAGTCATTGGCGCTGCTTGCGCCTGCGTGTTGCGCTAGTACGATTAGACGTCATAACTTAGACAATTTGAACAAAATATTAATTGGGAATGCTCCGTCTATCGTTAGAGTATATGTCAATGCGTGTAACAATATGTACCAGTTAAAATACTTTTAAACTTTCACAGTTTCTGCACATACTGACATTTATTAAAAGATATGTGTTCTCTATCGTGTTAATTTTGCTAGATCTTATAAGTTTTGGGTCTAATCGGATGAAACATAAGGTGATTTAGGCCCCCGTAGCAATAAGGTAACCATATGTAGTAGGCAACCATGTTAATTAATTAAATAATAATTGGCTATTAAACTCAAAATTATTTTGTTTTCATGCAAATTTGCAGGGCAAGCCCACATTTGTAAGTACTCATTCTAAAATGTAACTATAGCATGCTCCACGCTAAACGTCGACGTGAAATGCTGCGCCATTGTCTTGTTACATGCATGATACTACGACTTAAAACGTATGCAACACTTCCAATCATCAGACTCTTCTGCACTTATATAAAAAAAAAGTAAATCTAGTGGCTTTGCTACTAGTAAAACAAAAAAGAGAAAACACTATACTATACAAACTATACTCAATCTGAACTTATTTGCATTTTTATATGTCATACTTAAATCTGTGTCTAACATGCGTCCAATATCCTATTAAATGTTAAGTCACAGTATACTCAATTTTCTGCTTCAATAATTGACTAATCATGACGAAATGCTTATTGTATTCAACATATTCAAAATAAGCTTACTATAATTAAATTATTACTGTACGCAATATTCTTGTAAAACCCATATAATTGGTGTTCGAAAATGTCAGTGATGCCACACAGAAAGCACAAAAAATTTCAATGTTGCCACTTTGCAGAAAAGCTACTAGCACAATAAATAAAATCGCGGAGTCTAATCGGTGGATTCAATATCATATCTATCTTTGGATTTGGAGATTAGAGAAGCACATTTGACATAAGCTCCATACAAAATATGTAAAATTTGTATCCGTAATCTCCAAATCTAAGGCTAGATGATATATTGGTGTCGCCTGCAAGTTGACGTATTAGTAAAACGTTGCGTGTGTGCAGGGCATCGCGACAGACCTGGTGGTACAGGTGGTGCTGATCGCGGAGTCCATGCGCCTGCAGGCCATGATGGGCACCTACGGCATACAGACGCAGACGCCACACGAGGTCGAACCTGTGCAGGTATGTTACCTAGCGATGGACCTACTTATAAACGAGACATGCCATATTCCACGCGACGTTTTGCGCCTTAACCAACTATCTGAAACTGTTTTTTGCTATGCAAACCTTACAACAAATTCCACGGGGGTAATCATAATAATGCTCCTTGTGTAGGTGTGCAGTTCGACGCAGTTGGTGCACGTGTACCGCGAGCTGGGCGTGTGCCCCAAGCTCAAGCTCACCGGGCGACCCATCCGCCCCGTGGGCTCGCTCGGCACTAGCAAGGTATGTAGCTTCATCATTTTCAGCCTGTCATGCTCCACTACTGGATATAGCCTGATTTTAGGCTTTTCGTTTTCAGCCGCTACCAGCCACGTGGCGTATATCGTCACTCCACCTTTGCCTATTCCTACTCTGTCGGATCACTTCATTACGAATTCGACCCTTCGGAGAAACTCCGAGCATAGCCTCTCCATAGCTCGCTGCATGACCTTAAATTGGTGGACCAGTCGCACGTCAGTGTCCACCATGTAGAACCCTGGGCCCAGCACTGAGCCCTGTGGCACACCACTGTGTATCTCTCGGTGTTCAGACCTTGTGTCATCAACTCGTACCCGTAGGGTTCTTTGTCGTAAGAATGCTTCGATCCCTTTTAATATTCCAATATTTTAAGTTGCCCGCGTATTCCTACGAACTCCACATTTTCTAGAAGAACTTTTCTAGAAGGTAGAAGACCAACCTTATCGAAGGCTTTTTCATAGTCTAGATATATGTATAACAGTAATGGATTAACTTTTGTTAAAATGTTTAGTCCAGGCAGGCAATGTATATCCAGCTCGAAGAACCATGTCTATACATGGCCTTTGTCATATAACACTAAACGATGGTATAAGTTCGAGTGAGTGTGTAAGTGTGACTGTATTTAGCGTAAATCTGGCACGGTTCGTTACGTGAGTGCACACGGTAGAGTGTGCTGCGCTCGCGACTCTCTTGCTGTGTTGTGTCAGTGTCACAGCCGTGCGGCGGCGGGAGGGGTGGGGCTGTGTCGGGTCCCTGGTGCACAGCGCAGCGGGTCATAGACATTAATAGACATGCTAGCAAGTTTTACATTCTGAAGTGATGCGGGGATGATGATAAATTATTCTGCCGCTCCATAGTAAGTTAGTTTTGTCTCCTTTTTACTTTACTACTTGAAACAGATAAAGTTCTACACCTTTTTACTTATGATATCATTGTGTATATGTGGTACAGTGTGTGAGTGTGTGTGTGTGTGCAGATCTACCGTGTGTGCGGCATGACGGTGCTGTGCTACCCGCTGATCTTCGAGGTGTCGGAGTTCTACCTGTACCGCGACATGGCGCTGCTCATCGACGACATCAAGACTGAGCTGCAGTTCGTTGGCAAGTAAGACAAAACACCGTGTTTGATACATTACTTTATAGCTATTGGTTATTACTTTAAGGTTCACTGTAGGAATTACGGTATTAAATAGATTGGTGTTTTATCATTAGCTCTGTATCTAAACTGTCCAATGCTGCTCGATACGGGCCTATTCTCACCGTGAGAAGGGTAAGGCCATAGCCAACCACGCTGGTGAAGTGCGGCTTGGCATACTTCACATGTCTTGTATGAGAACATTACGGAGAACTCATACGTGCAGGTTTCCTCACGATGTTTTCCTTAGCCGAAAATTAACAATTTAATAATTAATTAGACGGGTATTTAAACAATTGTACTCGTATTTATACTAATAATATATTATATTTAAAAATCATCACAGTTCTAGCAACATCCCATCGCGTCTAATTCTTTCGTTTTCGAACCCATGGCTCCGACAGTTGGAACCACCCTAGTCTCGCCAGTTCGGACAGTAGTATTAGCTTTTCTACAGAGCGATTGCTGTCTAATTGCCGCATCTCTATAGGATAGTGATATTCTATACTTAACACGGTACAGTACTCCCAAATTAATAATGCGCATGCAGATCTTCGTTAATTGTCGTATTCCCGGAAACACCCGAATAATTGAATTGTAAGAGCCCTAAACAATGCACTTGCATTTTGCACCTTGTTCGATAGAAATAAGAGTGAATATTATGTGTACACAATCGAAAACAATTCGGGCGGTCGGCGGCGGTCGCCGGTCCGTACAAGGTCCGTCAGTCGTCTTTATATAATGGTGGTGACTGCACGTGTTCTCTCTGTGTGGAATTATATAGAGCTGCTATTACACACCCTTCTTGGTTTTGTTTTCAAAGGTGAATTTAATTATGTTATTCAAATTTAAATAGTTTATTTTGTAAAATAGGTAAGTATACTAACATTTTTTACGGCTTGTTAATATTAAAATATTAAAAATACCTACTTTAAATAGATATTAAGTACTAGAAAAAACATTTTAAAAAGATACACACAATAAACAAATAGATATAGGAATAAATAATATTATAAAGTATATTAGTACATAATGCAATAATACAACAAATAAATAAAAATATGTCTAACTCTGCCCATACCATTTTCTTTCAGACGTATTCTTCCAGAATGGATAAATTTAAACGTGGAAAGCCACTTAAGTCACAAGCACGGCAAATGGTATTTAATGTGTACCATTATTTCTTAAATGAAGCCAATGTTTTCAAAAAAGGCCATGATGGTTATTTAAAAAAAATTCAGGACCGTGTTACAAAAGCTACAAGAATTTCACGACGAACTTTGACTAATATTTTAAACGAAAAAAAACAGAATCAATCAATGAAATTTTCCACACCGAAAAAAGGAAAACCTAAAAGTAGATTTCGGCTGGGACTTCATGATTTCGACTACTGTGTTATTCGTAATATGATATACAATTTTCACTTGACGCTCAAAGAACTCCCAACTGTAAATAATTTGAGAAAAAAGTTGATCGAAGCTATTAATTTCAAAGGCTGTGCAGAGACTTTAAGGCTGATCTTGAAAGAAATGGGGTTTAGGTTTCTGAAAACTGATAATAAAAGACGGTTACTTATGGAAAAGCATGATATACGCTTAAAAAGGATCAAATATCTCAGATAAATACAACAGCTGAGGAATTCTGGTAGAAATATAGTGTTTATGGACGAGTCATACGTCCATACATCACATACTAAGGGTAAAACTTGGCAAGATAGCAGCAAAAAAGGTATCAAACAACCTATTTCCAAAGGAGAGAGAATAATTATTGTACACGCAGGCAATGAAAAAGGCTTCGTCCCAGGGGCTCTAATGTTACATAAATGTGTCGACTCAGAAGGTGATTATCATAAAGAAATAAACGCGGAACGTTATCAAGCTTCGCTACGTAATCAATTGATTCCTAACTTGCCTCCTAATAGTGTGTTGGTAATTGACAACGCCCCATATCATAATAAGCTGTCTGTGAAACCACCAAACTCACCACACACAACACACACCTAAACCACAAATGATAGCTTGGTTACAACTACACAACATTCCGCATGACCTAAAGAAATTGAAACCCGATTTGTATGAAATTATAAAAAGATATAAAGAGAAATACACAGAATTTGTCATTGACCGTATAATGGAGGAACGTGGGCATCAAATTATACGATTGCCACCATATCATCCCGATTTTAACCCCATTAAAAATATTTGGTCCCAAATAAAGCAACACGTAGCCAAAAAAAATATTGCAATGACTGTCACGTCAGTTAAAGATGCTATATTAGAAAAAAACAATAATATAGGACCAGAAGAATGGAAAAATTTTTGTGATCATGCTGTTAAATGCGAAGATGAATATAGAAAATTTGACCCAAGAATCGATAGTTTTTCTGATGAAATGATTATTTACACAGGTGATAGCAGTGAGGAAAGTGTCAATGAACAAGAGCATAATGAAAGTTCTGATGAATCTACGATGTCAGGAATAGAGATCCTCCCTGATTCTCATTAATTTTTTTGTAATTGTAATATTATTCTGGAATGATCACTGCTGTAAATACTTTTGAACTGAGATGTTATGATTAGATTTCTAAGATTTTAATGTAACCTGTGTTTGAAAACCATTTTTCTTCTTCTAATATAAACCTTGTATTACTTAAACCTTCTTTTCTTCCATCATTACACCAGCTACAGCAAGACACTTAAAAAGTATTATAATCGAAGTAAATCAATTCAACAAAAATTGTAGCATATTCGCTATCGTGTGGTTTTCTTCACTATTTACTTATATGGAACTATCGAACCAAATTTCTTTACTGATAAATCAATATTTTTTTTTTTAGCACAAAAATCATAATTTTACTAAATTATGCACTTAACAACTCTACATATGTATATACATATCGTCTTCCAACGCTCGGGGAATACGACCGTTGCCGAACAGTGACGAAGATTTCTATGCGCATTATCACTTTGTGAGACCTGTAAAGGGATATAAAAGGCGTTGGAGCTGTACTAAGTGCCAGTCTAATAGAAGAAAGGAAAAGTTGTAGTGAAGTAAAATAGCAGTGTAGTGGTGATGTAGAAGTCGATAGTGTGGTGCAGAGTTGGTGCTATCCGCGTCGAATATCGGACGATGTATCGTGGAAACTCGACGCTGTAATTCTGCTGTGCATAAAGGGTAATCTGCGCCACGTGTTGCTTTGTTCCAATCCCATTTCCTGTGTAACAATATACAGAGCTGATGGTGTTGTTGTGTGGTCTAGATACTGGCGGCTGTCGGGCCGTCCGACGGTGTGCCTGCTGGTCCGCGAGGAGCACATGCGCGACCCGCACTTCCGCCACATGCTGGATCTGTTCGCGATGCTCAAGAAGGGCCATTGTGACGGAGTCAAGGTTCGCCTCGGACGACTGCAGAACTTGATCTCCAGCTCCTGCATGGGTCAGTATATAAAGCATATTTTATGACATGTTTGTATAGGTGCGTCTCCACCAAAGAAAAATTACCAACTACAAGGTACGATTTCGTAGCCCAGCACAGACCACAGCAGGAGACGACATGTAGCTGCGTCATGTGACGGCGGCACATCGTCGCGACGTGTCGCAGGAGTCATGATTTCGAACCCATCGCAGACGGCAGCGCCGTGTTCCTATTGGTTCTGAGTGTTTTATGAGACGAGATGTTTCACGTCTTTATGAAAGTCATTGGCAATACTTTTGTGCGGTTGGATAATACTGATGATGATGACCGTTTGGGCGACACTTCGTTCAGGCGCGCCGTAGACACGTCGACAAAACCAGTAGTGACGCGGCTATACTTCCTGCTGAGGTCTGCAGTCGGCTACAAACTCGTACCTCTATGTTGACAACGAAGAATGTTGGAGTTTGACGCGGGTTAGTTTATAACATTCTTATATGTAATTCCCAGAGCACTTAGACTTCATGAGCCAGGGCGAGTTCCCGGCGGAGATGTTCACGCAGTTCCGTCAGCTGCAGCACGAGTACATCGGCTACCAGTCGCTCACCGACGTGCCGCGACAGCTCGCCTACCGCGAGGACGCGCTCTGCTGCGACGCCTACAAGCACCGGAGCACGCCTGATGTGGTGGAGGCTCTCAGGAACACTGACAATATCTTCGCGCAGTGCCAGCTGTGGGGCATACTGCTGGAGCGGGAGGGACCCATGTTTGAGGTAAGGTGCCTACGAATCACGACACATGGCGTCATATAGCGCGGGCGGCACCTCTTCTGCTGCTGCTGTCTGCAGTCGGCGTCGAACTCGTACGCTTCACATGTTTGCCGTGTTGTTCCCAGGTGAACGGTAAGAGCGCGCTGGAGTCGCTGAAGAGCCTGTACCACAGCGCCGGCGTCCTGAGACACTGGCGCGCCGTGCGATACTGCTCGTCGCTCCTCACACACACCGTCGACTCCATCAGCCCCTTCATCACCACCGTGCTCGTCAACGGGAAGCAGGTACCTACTGGCGAGACCCCACCCCCCCTCACACACACCGTACACTACTGCTCGTCGCTCCTCACACACCGTCGACTCCATCAGCCCCTTCATCACCACCGTGCTCGTCAACGGGAAGCAGGTACCTACTGGCGAGACCCCACCCCCCCTCACACACACCGTACACTACTGCTCGTCGCTCCTCACACACACCATCGACTCCATCAGCCCCTTCATCACCACCGTGCTCGTCAACGGGAAGCAGGTACCTACTGGCGAGACCTCACCCCCCGTCACACACACCGTACACTACTGCTCGTCGCTCCTCACACACACCGTCGACTCCATCAGACCCTTCATCACCACCGTGCTCGTCAACGGGAAGCAGGTACCTACTGGCGAGACCCCACCCCCCCTCACACACACCGTACACTACTGCTCGTCGCTCCTCACACACACCGTCGACTCCATCAGCCCCTTCATCACCACCGTGCTCGTCAACGGGAAGCAGGTACCTACTGGCGAGACCCCACCCCCCCTCACACACACCGTACACTACTGCTCGTCGCTCCTCACACACACCGTCGACTCCATCAGCCCCTTCATCACCACCGTGCTCGTCAACGGGAAGCAGGTACCTACTGGCGAGACCCCACCCCCCCTCACACACACCGTACACTACTGCTCGTCGCTCCTCACACACACCGTCGACTCCATCAGCCCCTTCATCACCACCGTGCTCGTCAACGGGAAGCAGGTACCTACTGGCGAGACCCCACCCCCCCTCACACACACCGTACACTACTGCTCGTCGCTCCTCACACACACCGTCGACTCCATCAGCCCCTTCATCACCACCGTGCTCGTCAACGGGAAGCAGGTACCTACTGGCGAGACCCCACCCCCCCTCACACACACCGTACACTACTGCTCGTCGCTCCTCACACACACCGTCGACTCCATCAGCCCCTTCATCACCACCGTGCTCGTCAACGGGAAGCAGGTACCTACTGGCGAGACCTCACCCCCCGTCACACACACCGTACACTACTGCTCGTCGCTCCTCACACACACCGTCGACTCCATCAGACCCTTCATCACCACCGTGCTCGTCAACGGGAAGCAGGTACCTACTGGCGAGACCCCACCCCCCCTCACACACACCGTACACTACTGCTCGTCGCTCCTCACACACACCGTCGACTCCATCAGCCCCTTCATCACCACCGTGCTCGTCAACGGGAAGCAGGTACCTACTGGCGAGACCCCACCCCCCCTCACACACACCGTACACTACTGCTCGTCGCTCCTCACACACACCGTCGACTCCATCAGCCCCTTCATCACCACCGTGCTCGTCAACGGGAAGCAGGTACCTACTGGCGAGACCCCACCCCCCCTCACACACACCGTACACTACTGCTCGTCGCTCCTCACACACACCGTCGACACCATCAGCCCCTTCATCACCACCGTGCTCGTCAACGGGAAGCAGGTACCTACTGGCGAGACCCCACCCCCCCTCACACACACCGTACACTACTGCTCGTCGCTCCTCACACACACCGTCGACTCCATCAGCCCCTTCATCACCACCGTGCTCGTCAACGGGAAGCAGGTACCTACTGGCGAGACCCCACCCCCCCTCACACACACCGTACACTACTGCTCGTCGCTCCTCACACACACCGTCGACTCCATCAGCCCCTTCATCACCACCGTGCTCGTCAACGGGAAGCAGGTACCTACTGGCGAGACCTCACCCCCCGTCACACACACCGTACACTACTGCTCGTCGCTCCTCACACACACCGTCGACTCCATCAGACCCTTCATCACCACCGTGCTCGTCAACGGGAAGCAGGTACCTACTGGCGAGACCTCACCCCCCGTCACACACACCGTACACTACTGCTCGTCGCTCCTCACACACACCGTCGACTCCATCAGCCCCTTCATCACCACCGTGCTCGTCAACGGGAAGCAGGTACCTACTGGCGAGACCTCACCCCCCGTCACACACACCGTACACTACTGCTCGTCGCTCCTCACACACACCGTCGACTCCATCAGACCCTTCATCACCACCGTGCTCGTCAACGGGAAGCAGGTACCTACTGGCGAGACCCCGACCCCCCTCACACACACCGTACACTACTGCTCGTCGCTCCTCACACACACCGTCGACTCCATCAGCCCCTTCATCACCACCGTGCTCGTCAACGGGAAGCAGGTACCTACTGGCGAGACCCCACCCCCCCTCACACACACCGTACACTACTGCTCGTCGCTCCTCACACACACCGTCGACTCCATCAGCCCCTTCATCACCACCGTGCTCGTCAACGGGAAGCAGGTACCTACTGGCGAGACCCCACCCCCCCTCACACACACCGTACACTACTGCTCGTCGCTCCTCACACACACCGTCGACTCCATCAGCCCCTTCATCACCACCGTGCTCGTCAACGGGAAGCAGGTACCTACTGGCGAGACCCCACCCCCCCTCACACACACCGTACACTACTGCTCGTCGCTCCTCACACACACCGTCGACTCCATCAGCCCCTTCATCACCACCGTGCTCGTCAACGGGAAGCAGGTACCTACTGGCGAGACCCCACCCCCCCTCACACACACCGTACACTACTGCTCGTCGCTCCTCACACACACCGTCGACTCCATCAGCCCCTTCATCACCACCGTGCTCGTCAACGGGAAGCAGGTACCTACTGGCGAGACCCCACCCCCCCTCACACACACCGTACACTACTGCTCGTCGCTCCTCACACACACCGTCGACTCCATCAGCCCATTCATCACCACCGTGCTCGTCAACGGGAAGCAGGTACCTACTGGCGAGACCCCACCCCCCTCACACACACCGTACACTACTGCTCGTCGCTCCTCACACACACCGTCGACTCCATCAGCCCCTTCATCACCACCGTGCTCGTCAACGGGAAGCAGGTACCTACTGGCGAGACCCCACCCCCCTCACACACACCGTACACTACTGCTCGTCGCTCCTCACACACACCGTCGACTCCATCAGCCCCTTCATCACCACCGTGCTCGTCAACGGGAAGCAGGTACCTACTGGCGAGACCCCACCCCCCTCACACACACCGTACACTACTGCTCGTCGCTCCTCACACACACCGTCGACTCCATCAGCCCCTTCATCACCACCGTGCTCGTCAACGGGAAGCAGGTACCTACTGGCGAGACCACACCCCCCCTCACACACACCGTACACTACTGCTCGTCGCTCCTCACACACACCGTCGACTCCATCAGCCCCTTCATCACCACCGTGCTCGTCAACGGGAAGCAGGTACCTACTGGCGAGACCCCACCCCCCCTCACACACACCGTACACTACTGCTCGTCGCTCCTCACACACACCGTCGACTCCATCAGCCCCTTCATCACCACCGTGCTCGTCAACGGGAAGCAGGTACCTACTGGCGAGACCCCACCCCCCCTCACACACACCGTACACTACTGCTCGTCGCTCCTCACACACACCGTCGACTCCATCAGCCCCTTCATCACCACCGTGCTCGTCAACGGGAAGCAGGTACCTACTGGCGAGACCCCACCCCCCCTCACACACACCGTACACTACTGCTCGTCGCTCCTCACACACACCGTCGACTCCATCAGCCCCTTCATCACCACCGTGCTCGTCAACGGGAAGCAGGTACCTACTGGCGAGACCCCACCCCCCCTCACACACACCGTACACTACTGCTCGTCGCTCCTCACACACACCGTCGACTCCATCAGCCCCTTCATCACCACCGTGCTCGTCAACGGGAAGCAGGTACCTACTGGCGAGACCCCACCCCCCCTCACACACACCGTACACTACTGCTCGTCGCTCCTCACACACACCGTCGACTCCATCAGCCCATTCATCACCACCGTGCCCGTCAACGGGAAGCAGGTACCTACTGGCGAGACCCCACCCCCCTCACACACACCGTACACTACTGCTCGTCGCTCCTCACACACACCGTCGACTCCATCAGCCCCTTCATCACCACCGTGCTCGTCAACGGGAAGCAGGTACCTACTGGCGAGACCCCACCCCCCTCACACACACCGTACACTACTGCTCGTCGCTCCTCACACACACCGTCGACTCCATCAGCCCCTTCATCACCACCGTGCTCGTCAACGGGAAGCAGGTACCTACTGGCGAGACCCCACCCCCCTCACACACACCGTACACTACTGCTCGTCGCTCCTCACACACACCGTCGACTCCATCAGCCCCTTCATCACCACCGTGCTCGTCAACGGGAAGCAGGTACCTACTGGCGAGACCCCACCCCCCTCACACACACCGTACACTACTGCTCGTCGCTCCTCACACACACCGTCGACTCCATCAGCCCCTTCATCACCACCGTGCTCGTCAACGGGAAGCAGGTACCTACAGGCGAGACCCCACCCCCCTCACACACACCGTACACTACTGCTCGTCGCTCCTCACACACACCGTCGACTCCATCAGTCCCTTCATCACCACCGTGCTCGTCAACGGGAAGCAGGTACCTACTGGCGAGACCACACCCCCCCTCACACACACCGTACACTACTGCTCGTCGCTCCTCACACACACCGTCGACTCCATCAGTCCCTTCATCACCACCGTGCTCGTCAACGGGAAGCAGGTACCTACTGGCGAGACCACACCCCCCCTCACACACACCGTACACTGCTCCTTACTAATTATGGCTAATAAATGTGTTCTGTGTTGTATAGCTGACAGTGGGTGTGATCGGGCAAAAGGAGACGGTGTTCGACAAGCCCATGACGCCGGGCGAGATCCAGTCCGTCATGTACTCCACCATTCAGCCGTATGACGTCATCGGCGCTGTGCTGCAACAGGTCAGTCGTACTATGCTGGTTGTACTTGTCGTTGTAATGTTTGTAATGTTTTTTACGTGCCATTTTATTTTAAGTTTGCATATTATACGTATGTGGGTGATATGGTTGCTGCAAGCGTTGTAAACATTGGATTCATTTACGTAAACAACTATTTACACACACACAGTACTACAACGGCCCTTCTCAAAGTGACTGGCGATATTAAGGAGGGCATGGAGAACACGAAGGTAACTGTGTTGGCCTTGGTTGATTTCTCGAATGCCTTTAATACCGTCAGTCACGATGTCCTGCTGTCCCTCCTTACCCATCTTAAGATCTCATCCGAAGCTCTGGATTGGTTCTCAAGTTATCTTCGAGGACGCCAGCAGTCTGCCCGCCTCGACGAGTTATCGTCGGAGTGGCGTGACAATAACTCTGGTGTTCTTCAAGGCGGTGTTCTCTACTTTATTATTTTCTATCTTTATTAATCTCCTAACTCAAGATCTACAATGCGCTTATCACCTGTATGCCGATGACTTGCAGATTTACTCTCAGGCATCCGTTGAAGACGTCTCCTCCGCAATTCTCGAAGTTAACCGAGATCTAAGTGCCATTCAAAGCTGGTCAAACAAGTTTGGTTTGTATATAAACCCTAGCAAATGCCAAGCAATTGTCATTGGTAGCCAATGGGTAATTAAAAGATTAGACGTCTCAACTTTGCCACCACTAGTTTATGATGGTAACGTCATAGACATGTGCCGAGTTGTCAAAAACCTTGGCCTTCATATAGACTCTACGTTAAGCTGGCGAAACCACGTCACTCAAACCAGCAAAAAGATTACCGGTACTCTACGTGCTATCAATCGCCTAAGGAACTTCCTACCACCTAAAACTAAGACAATGCTTGTGCAAACTTTGGTATTTCCCTTGATCGACTATGGTGATGTATGCTACTATGACCTGAATGCAGATCGTCTTAACAAACTTGACCGTCTTCTCAATAACTGCATTCGATTTATTTTCAATCTTCGCAAGTATGACCATGTGTCTACTTATCGTTCCCAGTTGAATTGGCTTCCTATTCGTCAAAGACGCAGTCTGCGTGCTCTCACTACTCTCTATTCCATCCTTATGTCTCCCAATACTCCCTACTATTTAAGTTCTTACTTTCAGTACTTATGCAGCAACCACGATCGTAACCTTCGTTCTTCTAATAACCTTCTCCTTCTCTGTCCTTCACATAGATCTTCTTTCATCCATTCTTCTTTTCCTACTCAAGCTATTCTTCTTTGGAATGACCTTCCTCTCGAAATCAGGACGTCCACTCCTAGGTATAGCTTTAAGACAAAGGTAAAGCAGCTTTTATTGGCTAAGTTAGCAGAAGTATCATAACATTTAAATATATTTTAGGTACATATGTATTTATATATGTATACATATTATGTATGTGTATGTAGGTATATGTAAGTATGTGTATGTAAGTATATGTACTTATGCATTTCTATATTCTATCTATGTATGTATGTATTATTATTATGATTTAATTTTGTTTAATTTATGCGCGTCCATCATATCTATTAAATATATGTTTAAGTCAAACTCCGCTTTTTAAAATACACCTACCATCAATCTCTGCACCACTCTAAGGTAGACTGGCAGAAAATGCCTAAGGCATTAAGTCCACCTTAATACACTATGTGTGTATATAAAATTAATAAATAAATCTATATATTAAAAGAATTTGTGTTTTATAATACGAGTCGGCCAACCCGTTCTACCCAACCGATTCGCATGATTTTTTTTTTTAAATGAATGCTCTCGCTGCATAGATTCGTCATCAAGCATTAGAAATTACCTAACTTGCACATTCATCAAGTAATATGCAAAAACAGTTTTCTCCCATACATTTTTTACGTTTTCGTAGCCGTAGTCAATGACTTTCTGCTTCTATATATCTGGTTCTCATTGAGGTAGGCGTTTCGTTATAGGCCTAAAACACGCGCTGAAAAGAGCTCTTTCATTTGATGGTATGCTCATTTAAATTGGGTAAGATTTAAGGAAGATAGGCGTGGACATTCAACTTATTTTTCAATATTTTCCTATAAATTTCTTAAGATTCCATTGCTTTCTCTCTACATGGAGACGGTTCTTAATTCAAAAATATTTTTATGGCATCTAATAAGATCCTTGCGGTAACTGCCAGGAAAATAAACGTTATGCCTCCTTAAGGTGACCTTGCCTTACTTTTATACGGGTGTGAGTGTGGTGGTGTGTAAAATACACGCGATGTTGGTCAAATTATCACTATAGTGAATTTTCGCTTATGGCAGGTAATATTCCCCGAACGTTACCAGTTAACCCTTAGTGTTGGGTGAATTAATCTCTGATGTTGAGGAATTTTCCTTACGTTTTATGTTAGGAATATTTTTGTGTTTTTAAATTACGGACTTTCTTCGGGCATCTTAATTTTTTTTATGTGGAACATATTACAGCCGTTCTATTGTCATATATATCATAGTACTATTGTCATATATTCTTCATCAGCCTTAAAGTCATATATTATAATTATATTATTACAAGTGGTAGTTATGGTAGAAATTGTAGCTTTGGTAAGAATAGTAGTTTTGAGAGAAAAGGTAGGTACTTTTGACAGCACCGGCGGTTTTGGTAGAAATGGTAGTTTAAAAAAATGGTAGATATGATAGTGTTAGTACGAATAGTAGTTTTGGTACAAATAGTAGTTTTGATAGGAATAGTATTTTCGGTAGGAATAGTAGTTTTGGTAGAAATTGTATTTTGGCATATATTGTAGTTTTGGTAGCAATGTCACTTACGATTGCTACTAATGCTACCATTCCTACCAAACAATTTTGACCAAAACTATAAACGTCATTATTACATTTCTAAATTATGATGGATTAATCATACCCATACACAAAACAAAATAAATCGTGCTTCTCACAGAAATATTTAGCTGGATAACAGAAATAAAACCTATTTTCTTACTTATAAAAAAAGTTATTTATCTATATTTTTAATAAAATATTGAAAGATAAAGAAAAATGTGAAGTTAGCGTAAGTTAGTTACTTAAGTTTCTGATTTAATAACGTATTTTCTGTGAGTAGTTGTGTTTTCAATTATAATGATGGTTCTTGGAAGGAAATTGAAAAATGCTCAAAGAAAGTTTGAACAAAGAATCTTGGTCAATGACGGCCCTGTTGGAGATTTGGTACCGGATGGTCCTCCTACTGCTAAAACAATACGGGTGGAAACGGGTTCAGATTTGATTAATTCTACCATCAACAATTTTCAAGTGATTTCCGTTCTTGGTGACGGTAATTGCTTATTCCGCGCAATTTCTTATTGTTTATATGGAAGTGAGAACAAACATTATGAAATTCGTTTGGCCTCTGTTGATAACATTGTCAATAAATGGGATGTATATAGTAACTTCACTGTTGGGGACGAAGCATAATTATGGCCAGACCATTACAAATGCAACAGATTACAAACGTGTGATGGGTGCCAATAAACAGTACGCAGGGCATGCTGAACTTCAGAGTGTTAGTGAGCTATATCCCGAGTGTAAATTCAGAGTTCACCTGGAAAACAGTAATACGATTACTGACTATGGTACTGGCGAAATTGTTCATAACTTGCTATTTTCTGGGCACCTGGACGAAGGACATGACAGTATCTTAATGGAAAGAATGGTAGGACAGCACAGTCATATTGAAGAACTTTCTTTCGTCAATGTTCAGTTATACATATATATATATCTCTATTGCGCGGCAAACCGTTCAGTAATGCCAAGGTGGAAATTTCACGATACCTAAGATGCAACGCAAAGCCAATGTTGTGAGAAAAGAAGTTTTGTGATATATTATATTTTTGGTAAGAATATCATCTTTTTACTTATTATATAAGGCTACAATGTACTTATCATACCTATATGTAAGAGCTTTTTTATAATATTAAAATATGCTGTGGAGCAGCACGGGTCCTCTAGTAAATATTTAATATAGTTTTAAGGCATCCGCGTACAAACAGTTGTATATACTTGACTGCCTCTGTGGTCCTGCGGTAGTGTTAGCGATTGCGGATCATGAGGTCTCGGGTTCGATTCCCGGGTCGAACAAAAGTGATATTGGGTTTTTTAATTATCCAATAGAAAGTCCCGTGCCTCGGAAATCACCTTAAGCCGTTGGTCCTGCGCCCAATCCCGGTCCATGAGAGTGAAGGAATAGAGAGTGCACTTGTGTATGTGCACTGCACAAGTGTGTGCGCACACTTGTGCACTATAAGTCCCGCGCAGTTGACAAGTCTCATTTATATAGACAAGTCGCGCGTGGCCGAAATCGGTCGGGAGGACATTATACTTAACAATCTATTCTATTAGCAAAACTGTTGATGAATATAAGATTTATTTATTGCCTTTGTATTTCATTATTTTATTATTTGGCATTTTATTGTAATACGTTTGACATTGTCCAATTTTATGCACTAATTTTAATTATGTACCTTTTTTATTTGGAATGGCTCACTATTCATATTTGTATTTGTACACCAATTATTAATATGGTCAAACACGTTACTGCAAATTATTGTCAAAGATCTGTGCAATAAACATTTTTATAATGCTTTTATTATGTACTTACACGTGTTTTAGCAAATAAATATCTTCATCTATATCTTTAATAAAGGCCCCATGTGGGAACCTTGAGGAACTCCTGATGGTATTACATTATACAATCATTTCAAACCTTGTACAATGACTATTTGAGTACGATTTCGTAGATAACTTTCACACGAGCACAAAAATAGTCCGTGAATGCCTCAGTTACCGATTCCAGCAAGTAAACATCAAGATTAATGAGATCAAATGCCTTCCTAAAATCGGTATAATGCACTTCTTTCCCATCGTTCATAGTTTCAGCTATGTCGTTTGCATAACATAACAGATTAGATATTGTGACGGCCAGTGTCATGTCAAACTATCCACACTACGGTCGTCAAGGAGCGCATAAGTCATACTGACTACACGACAAGCTGGCTGGTCGTCAAGCAGAATAATAAGCAGGAAGTTTGAATACTTTTTAATTATTTGGTAATAAGTTTCCAGTTAGATGACGTAGACACTTGTTATCGTAATACTCTATCAAATGTTCGCCAAATGCGCTACTAACTGATAACAAGGCGATAGCGGTTGGGATAATACATCCGCTTCACGTTCTTAGCGTGGGTTCAAATCCCAGTCATAATAGTAATGTGGATTTAGGTTATTATGAAATTTGGAAAATGTTTATGAATATATGGCTGGTTCGGCGATGCACCGAAAGTATGTACTAGGCGATTTGGTGATATGGAAAAATATTAATATTGTGGACTGTATCAAGAATGGCTGGTAAATCGCCTAGAAGAATGGGTGAACGGGCGATCTTATGACTATAGGATATAGGAGGCACGCCTTACCTTGCAAGTCAGTCTTCTTCTTTACAAAATGGCAGCCGCCGGCGTCTTCCAGAGTCGGGCCTAGGGCTTGTAATTCGAATATTCGAATGTTCGAATAATGCGAATATTCGTTCCTTTTTACTATTCGAATATAGAGTGGTGTTAAATTCGAATATTCGAATGATTTATAGTTACATTTTTTTAGATTGCATTACCAAAGTTTACGTCAATCCCACGAATGATTATAGTGATTGCGGTGTGATTTATGATCTCTCATTTATCTTTATTTAATTAAAACTTATCATTGCTTTCTATTTCATCAAGACAGGTGTTAGACAGGGATGTGTAACGTCGCCATGGCTGTTTAACCTCTTCATGGACAGTTGTTTGCAAGATCTAAAGTATAGTGACTGTGGATTAAGGATGAATGGGTTACTTGTCAAATGACTCCTCTGTGCTCATGATCAGGTAATACTTGCATCTTCTGCGGAGGAGTTGCAGGAGATGGTAACAATCATGGATGGTGCTTTAGAGAAAAAGGGAATGCAAGTAAAATTAAAGTTATGGTTTTTGAAAAGGAGGAATGCGTTATGGCTTGTAATGTTACGATTTATGATCGATGGATAACGAGTGGAGCAAGTTAATGAGTTTGTGTACTTAGGTATCTACGCTATTTACAAGAAATGGTAAGAATGAACAAGATACTGAAAGAAGGGTTAATGTAGGTAATAGAGTGAATGGAGCGCTGAAGGCATTTATCAACAGCCTAAACGTGTCCAAAAAGGCACGAATAGAGAGAGAGAGAGAGAGAGTAGTGAAAGTTGGGTACGGCAGAAGAGACTAGAAAGTAGAATAAATGCTGTAGAAATGAGCACTGAGAAGTATGTGTGGTGTATTTTTAATCGACAGAGTAAAGAGTTGTGTGATAACTGTGATAAGAGAGTGTTGTAGGGAAATGGAGAGGATGGATGACGAAAGACTGACAAAGAAGATATTTAAGGCAAGTTAGCATGGAACAGGATGAAGGGGAAGACCTAAGCGGACGTTCAAGTATGTTCACTTGTTCAGTATAGATTGGAGACATCCTAAAAAAAGGACAGGTAAGAAGTGCCTTAAGCAAAAGAACTTGATAGGGGTGAATGAAGCAAGAGAAATATGTCAAAAATTACGCAACCACGATTTGATCTCAATAATTCTCAAAATCCTAAGAATTTAAGACTATGGTTTTGTAAACCCACGCACCAGGTGTAATTTTTATTTAGATATTTTTGTTTGGTTTTGTTTTGAATACAGTTTATTGCTTTTTGTTTAATTAGAATGCCAAAGTATGTATGTTACTGAAAGGTGATTAAATTTTTAAGTGTTTATGCATGGTTTTATTAAGGTTTAAAAGAAACAGCTGATATTCGAATAATATTCGAATAATTCGAATACTTCCTGTAAAAATATCGAATATTCGAATTTCTAAGAACATCGAATAATTACAAGCCCTAGTCGGGCCACAAAACAGATCACTCCTTTTTGATCTAGCTTGAAGCTGCACAGATCACTCCACTACACCCGCGGGCGGTTTAGTTCTCGTTTATAGTATAAAAGTACTACTTTTAAAACTGCGTAAGGACGCCACCGATCAGCGTGACGATTGATCTTCGACTCCATCGCAGCGTCATCGAATTCCGCGACCAATTAGAGCGAGGCGTGCCTTTGGGTAGGAAAAGGATAAAAGATTGCTCGTTTTGACACTGCGGTATGCAAAGGAATTTATTAGCTAGGTGTTGACATAATTTACTATCAATAAAAAAGATAGATGGCGCTACCATATCCCCCCGGCCCTAAAGGGTTGCCTTTAAAAAAAATAAAATTGGACTTAGCTATGTTGGATGTACTACCGCATAACCCATCAATAGGTAAAGACAGCGATATGATATTAAAATTAATCTATAACTTTAGCGACACAATTGTAACGAAAACTACAAACTAAATACTTAAACTAAGAGGTAGACCTAACTTCAGGCTAGATCTCACTGAGTTGGAAGCGGACAGAGACGTAAAACAGGGCGCACGTAGCTCCCCTTCGCGGTTTTCACGGTAACGCGGGTTGTACCGTCTTTAGAAGTATGCAGTTTCTCCACGATGGCTAACGGCCATGAAAGCGGCGGAGCATTATCATGTATTATGACGACTAACGTACCCTCCTGTATAGGGGATGCAGGACTATTCCATTTGGATCTAGCCTGAAGCTGGTGGAGATATTCCGCACGCCAGCGCCGCCAGAACGACTGCACGAGTTTATCCAGCAGAGTATATCTCTGGAGCAAGCTTGAAGAGTCTGCTTCAGGAGCCGGAAATGACGATAATGGCACTGTGTTCAGAAAATGTGCAGGGCTTAACGCGGATGGTTCTGCAGGGTCACTACTCAATCCCCTGAGCGGACGCGAGTTGATCAGCGCCTCGACTTGTGCAAGGACAGTTAAAAGCTCTTCGTAAGATCTTCGGATCTGTTGACCTATAACTTTAAAGAGATGTTGTTTAAAGAGACGTTTTAATTACTTTGACCATGCTTTCCCAACATCCACCGAAATGTGGTGATGCTGGCGGAATAAACTTCCAGTCAATATGATTTATGGAAAGTTCTTCATGAAGACGAGTACGATATTCTTCCCTGAGAAACTTATAAAGATCGCGTAAATAAGAGCTTGCGCCCACGAAACAAGTGCCGTTATCCGTGTACAAACACTGTATAGGGCCGCGTCGTGAAAGAAATCGTTTAAGTGCTGCCAGGAATGACACCGTGATTAAATCCGTCGCAACTTCAATGTGCGTAGCGCGCGTCGTTAAGCATGTAAAAATACATAGCCAAGCTTTACGGCTTTTAACACCTCGACCACGCACTGGCGTATACTGCAGTGGTCCTGCGTAATCACAACCGGTATGTGTAAACGCTTTATCAACCTGATTGACGCGTTGGCTAGGAAGATCTGCCATGGGAGGGAAAATCGGACGCGGACGAAATTTTAAACAGACGTTACATTTATGTATTCTGTGACGAATTCGTCGAGCAGCTAAAACCCAATATTTATGCCTAAGTAAGGACATAAGCAACTCTAGATCAGCATGGAGATGCTTCTTGTGATAAAAATCAACAAGAAGGTCGACAACATGATCATGACGCAGTAGAATGCAAGGATGCTTGTAGTTATAAGGTTCATCCGAATTTGACAGACGACCACCAACGCGTATGACGCCGTGCTCATCGAGAAACGGCTTGAGCCTAAGAATAGCGGGAGAACAAGGTACATTATTTTTCAAATTTTGAATGTCGTTACTAAAATGAACAGCCTTTACAGCTCGTAATAACTTATATTCTGCAAATTCAAGGTCAGTACTTGAAACAAAAGTCCCATTAGGTAGGTGCCTAAGAAACCTACAGACATAAACGATGGCGCGGAGTAACTTAGACCACGATGACATGCGTAGTGCGAGTGCATAGATCTGAGATTCAGCAACCTCAACAATCACGGGATGAGAAACAGACTTCCGTTCGGGTACATCCTCGTCCTCTGCACTGTGGACAAAGTGTTGCATGGGCCACTCTGACGGATCATGGGAAATCCAAGAAGATCCACGATGCCACAATGGATGATACAGAAGATTAAGTGGACTAACACCACGAGACAGGCAATCAGCGGGGTTCTTAATACCCGCGACGTGATTAAAACAAGTAGCAGGAACAAGTTCAATTAATTTACTAACGCGGTTGGCGACAAAAGTCTGCCAGCGGTGAGGAGAAGAATAAATCCAAGCGAGCACTATTTTGGAGTCAGAAAACGCGTATATTTTATTGATAGGGTAGTGGGGCAAAACTGTGTCTTGAACCTTGCGGAGCAACTGAGACAACAGTAGGGCCGCGCTCAACTCCAGTCTCGCAACCGAAATGGTTTTAATAGTTGAGACCTTGGACTTGGCACAAACTAACTGCACCGAGTAGTTAGAACCAATGCGGACTTGCAGATATACGACTCCGCCGTAAGCACGCTCGCTGGCGTCAGCGAAACCTATTAAGTTGATGGTACATCCATCTACCAACCCAAGATGACGCGGAATAGTAATTTGATTGAGCGCGGTAAGCTCAATACAAAACTGGCTCCAAGCGGCGACAATATGGTCAGGGGGTGTTTCATCCCACTCACACTTTGATAACCAAAGTTCTTTGATCAAGAGCTTGGCGTACAAAATTGTGGGAGCCACAAAACCCATTATGTCCCATAGTCGAGCCACTGTGGACAGCATAGTGCGTTTGGTGCACTTATCATCTGGCGGTGAGACGTCAAACCGAAAACTATCACAGGTTTTGTCCCAGCGTAAACCGAGAACTTTATGCGGTACAAACATCTCAAACTCAATGTCCGGAGAAGCTTCATGAGAATCAGGTATGCGTGCGAGAACCTCCTTAGAATTGTTTGTCCAATCTACAAGATCAAACTGGCCTCGCTTGAAAAGCTGAATAAGCTCTTCACAAAGCGAAATTGCTAGCGGAACGGATATGACACTGCAGGCGATGTCATCCATATATAAAGCGGAAGTAGCAACACCTACTGCGGCGGGAAAGTGATTGCCTTCATCAGCGATCAACTGACGAACAACTCGTAACGCGTGATATGGGCTAGACTTGAGTCCAAAACAAACACGATTGAACTGATACACGGATAAAGGTTCCTTATTCTCAAAACGATAATAAATCCGTTGAAATCTACGGTCTGATTCGCGAACGCCGATACTGAGAAACATTTGGCGGCAATCAGCTGACAGAGCGATTTGGAAAAGACGAAACTTTATTATGATGTTAAATAAATCACCCTGTAGATTAGGGCCGGCATGCAAAATGTCATTAATCGACTGACCCGATGTAGTCCTACAACTAGCATCTAAAACCACACGAAGTTTAGTAGAGGTTTTATCTTCGCGAACTACGCCGTGATGCGGGATATAATATGCGGGATAGAATATACACTCAAAAAACCTTTATTTGGGTAGTCACGAATGACGTCATTATAGGCGCCGCGTAACTTAAGTGATGCATCAAGTTTACGTTCTAAACAATGAAAACGTCTAAGCGCAGCAGCGTACGAGTCGCCTAACGAATAAGGGTCACCATAGAATGGCAACGCCACAACGTATCTGCCACTGTCGTCACGAACAGTGGTAGCGCGGAAATGTTCTTCACACTCGAGATCCTTACGGCTCATCGAGGGCGGTGCGGTAATCTCTTCAAGCTCCCAAAATCGCTTGAGAAGAGCATCAATATTATTTTCTTGAAGAACAGAACAACAACAAGACGTAATATAATGAGAAGTATGTAACGTAGGTACGGTATCCATAATCACATACCCAAATACCGTCTCAATAGCGGGCGGTAAATTATATTGCTCACTACGTACCACTTTAGGTAGTAACAAGTGCGGAAATATTGAAGCTCTGATCAAAACATCAATGACTGCCGGATTCGCAAATTCCGCGTCTGCTAGCGGCAATGTCTCGAGATGTGTGAGTAGCGATACGTCCACATTAGCGTTCGGCAATGTGTCCGTAATACGCTCCGCGATAAGCGAAGAAATGTTAAAATTAACATCCCTATCAAAACGCGAATGTATTTTAATATCTACGGAACCCTTGCAATGTTTTTCTGTCCCCCCGATCCCCTTGACTACTAAGTTAGTGTTTTTAAAGTTATCCCACAGTCCGAGGCGTTTGAAACAATCAGAAGTAATAAAGTTACTCTGTGATGCGCTATCGAGTAAGCAACGAACTATGTGCGGTGCGTTATTAATATCATAAACGATAACTTGCGCTGTTGCTAATAGAACCGTTTTGGACGCCGTACACTGCGGTTTAGCATCGCGCTGAGCATGACAAGCGCGCGAGGGTTGTCCGCGTGTGTGCGCCGCCAGCGCAATGGACGTCGTACACAACAATACCTCGCCCTGAGACGCGGAGGGGTAAGCCACCGTGGCACAGGCGGCCTGCACCTGCGACGTAGGCGGGCTAGAAATTAGGTCAAGGTTACCGGATTGACCCGACAACGGATAACTTTTATCAAAATGTAATAATGAGTGATGTCGTTGATTACATGAACGACACTTCGTCTTACTTTTTTTTTATGTTAATAGGCGGCAAACGAGCAGACGGATTGCCTGATGGTGAGCAATTACCACCGCCCATGGACACAAGCAACACCACAACACACACACACCACCCTTGGGATTGGGAAAAGGGATAGGATGAGGAGTGGGATGAGGGAGAAGGAATAGGGGATAGGGCCTCCGGCACTCCGGTTCTCAGCACTGGGTGGGCAGGCACATTTGCAGGTGGCAAATACGGACTGGGCCTTCGGTGACAGCTTACCTATTAAATAGTACAACCTGTCAGCATCTGCTGACAGATTGTACTATTTAATAGGTAAGCTGAACTATCAGGTCATATTCCAGTCACTACTTGATAGGTATCAAGATACTCGTATTCTAGCGTCTAATTACTTTGATCAAGCTTTAAATCTTAAATTGTCCGGTGCCGCGTCTGTTTCGAATTTTCAGCTGTTTATAGACAACTTTGTTACCGCAGTTAGTTCCCTTAAAAACTTAAAATTAAAAGATCTTTCTGACTTAATGTTTCTTCAACTCGCTTTAAAAAAGTTTGACACTGAAACAATTCGTGCTTTCGAGATGACGGAACGTAATCATAAAATACCTACACTAGATAGTTTTATTTCTTTCATCAAAGATCAGTGTCGAATATTTCATAATACGCAGCCTAGTTCATCTAGCTCGTCTAGAACCATTATCGCGCACTGTAGACTTAAAACTCGCATAGAATAACGGCCAATTTCGTATATCGCCATCAAATAACATAAGCTCAATTGGCGGTAATCTCGGCGCTCGAACCGCCGGTCCGGCAGAAACGGGCTGCGCGGAATATATACCCTCCAATTGTGATTGTATGCGCTTGATGATACAATAAAGATCTTCGAATGAGGTGTACGCCTGATAATTCGGCTGTTCATCAGGATTAATAGAAAGCAATCTTGCGTTATAATCGTCTAACAACTTATGAAAATCTGTTCGAATACTATCTACTGTCATACAATAACTAAGAAATGATTCCCTATTAATATCGGAAGTAGCGGCAGTTTTTGAGCGCTCGTAAATGTTTTGAATACGCTCAAATAAAATATTACGTTTAGCTTCCAAGATTGTCAGCTCTTTTTCTTCCGACATGCATGGCTTCTTTTGTTGCGCCATGTTTACGTAAGTATAAGCTAATGAGACCTGTAGGGACACATGTGTGTTATTGTCGAGTAGACATAATGTATTGGTGTGTGTGCCTACGCGCGGCTGCGCCCGCGATCGAAATATTTCTTTAGTCGCAAATAAACCTTTGTTTCGAAGTAACGTTGTTCATATTCCGCTCCCTCGCATCAACCTCGAACACGATAGTAAGATACAGCATTTCAATTGACCATAATTGGGCTGGGACCTTACAACTGGTGACCCCTTACGTTGGCAT
Source organism: Euclidia mi (assembly GCA_944739405.2). Lineage (NCBI taxonomy): Eukaryota > Metazoa > Arthropoda > Insecta > Lepidoptera > Erebidae > Euclidia > Euclidia mi. The sequence goes on from OX123196.2 coordinate 721,010, forward strand.
AGCGTGTTAGAATTTTAAACAATGAATCCTCAAAGTTCGGTTCCACGTGCGCAGGAAGCAAAATGCGAGGTGAGCGGCGACAGCGGAGAAAAGGCCTTAGCCAGCATTACCGTGGCCTCGCGGATTCCCGAATTTTGGGCGGACCAAACGCGACTCTGGTTCGTCCAATTCGAGGCTGCCGTGGAAAATCAGAAACTGAGCGATGCTGCGAAACAAAATCTCGTGGTGACGAAATTGAGCAAAAGCGCCATACAGCAAGTGAGTGACCTCTTGCTTGCCCCACCGGAAACGCGGAAATACCAGACCTTGAAGGAGAGATTACTTCAGGTGTTTGAGGAGTCCGAGACCAGGAAACTACAAAAACTCATTGGAGAAATGGAGCTGGGCGATCAGCGGCCATCACAACTGCTGCGTCGTATGCGAGAGTTGGCACGAGAAAAGGTACCAGATGAGGCGCTCAGGCTGATGTGGCAATCACACCTGCCGACAGCCGTGAGAGTCATATTGACGGTTACGGAGTCGGAGAGTCTGGATGTCCTCGCGGCGGTAGCGGACAAAGTGCTGGAAAGCACGGCAGGAAGTCCCAACCAGATATCTGAGTTCAGGGGATCGGAGACGCTGAAGGAGCCTACGCCTGGCGGAACAACGGATACCAACCTGATCTTGGGGGAATTGGCGAAGATTAGCTTGCGGCTCGATGAATTGGAGCGTGGCAGACCCAGGGCAGATCACTGGACTGGCCAGAGATCCAGATCGGCATCGCGGAGCGGTAATCCGGCGGCTAAGAGGAAAAATGCTAATTGGTTATGTTTTTACCACTTTCGTTACAGGGAGAAAGCAGCAAAGTGTGTGAAACCCTGTAACTGGAACGGGGCCAAGCCGAAGCCGTCGGGAAACTAGAAGTCGTGCAGCCGGTGGCGGGACGCTGTACAACGCACAACCGTCTCATAGTATGTGATAGGACTACAGGTATGAGATTTTTAATTGATACCGGTGCGAATGTGTCCGTCATACCAGTGAATAGAAATCATGTAAACGTACAGTGAATTTGTAATAAAGTGTAAAGTGAACATTGTGTTTATATTAAATGTTTATTTCTTTTTTTGTGTATTTCAGAGGGGTAAATGTAATCGTAAACGATATACCGACTTTGTATTTTTGTAGTTACTCTGAAACTGATAGCCATAATTATAAAACTTACTTATAATTCATACACTTAATGTAAACAAGCGCCGCCGGTACGATCTTACTGTAGAGTCAGCATTAAAGCGAGTCGAGCCACATTGCTGGCCTTGTTATAATTATTGTAATGATGTACCGAAATGTATGAAACTTCTGCAGTTCGATAGACAATACACAGGTTTTTATTTTTGTGTGATGATTTGTAAAGTAGCTTCTTCTTATAAGAGGGGAGCTACTGTAGGGACACATGTGTGTTATTGTCGAGTAGACATAATGTATTGGTGTGTGTGCCTACGCGCGGCTGCGCCCGCGATCGAAATATTTCTTTAGTCGCAAATAAACCTTTGTTTCGAAGTAACGTTGTTCATATTCCGCTCCCTCGCATCAACCTCGAACACGATAGTAAGATACAGCATTTCAATTGACCATAATTGGGCTGGGACCTTACAGACCGAATCAAAATAAGAATACCTAAAGTACCTATTATTTTACCTAAGTAGGTGTTTATGCGGTAGTTATTCGTAAGTAGGCAACAACTTTAAGGCGGTGGAACTAAAAGGTGCTTGAAATATGGAATTTACAAGACAACTATGATAGTTCCAGTAATAATAATTGGGTAGATATATCAGATTAGTCGGTAGCTACATAAAAGTATATTACCTACGGAAGCGTGCGGAAGTAACCACGTAATGGGTATGTAAATGGACTAGGAGTATAGCTAGGTGCTATAACTACCTAGGTAGGTACTTCTAGAAGATACCTACGCGAGATAAACGAGAGGTTACGTTTAAACGCAAATGAATCCGACTCGTACGGATCAAAAAATGGTTCGGCGATGCACCGAAAGTATGTACTAGGCGATTTGGTGATATGGAAAAATATTAATATTGTGGACTGTATCAAGAATGGCTGGTAAATCGCCTAGAAAAATGGGTGAACGGGCGATCTTATGACTATAGGATATAGGAGGCACGCCTTACCTTGCAAGTCAGTCTTCTTCTTTACAAAATGGCGGCCGCCGGCGTCTTCCAGAGTCGGGCCACAAAACAGATCACTCCTTTTTGATCTAGCTTGAAGCTGCGCAAATCAATCCACTACACACGCGGGCGGTTTAGTTCTCGTTTATAGTATAAAAGCGGTAAATATTGCGGTATTGCACACGTTCGGCGCGGCGCGGGGCTGCGTAAGGACGCCACCGATCAGCGTGACGATTGATCTTCGACTCCATCGCAGCGTCATCGAATTCCGCGACCAATTAGAGCGAGGCGTGCCTTTGGGTAGGAAAAGGATAAAAGATCGCTCGTTTTGACACTGCGGTATGCAAAGGAATTTATTAGCTAGGTGTTAACATAATTAACTATCAATAAAAAAGATAGATGGCGCTACCATTGGCAAATATTTAAAAAAGATTATTAAAATATTTCGAAAAATATTAGAAAATTCTATTAACATCAGGAACCAATGGCAAGGTTAAAAAGAGACAGGAAATAAAAACAAAAGACGAAAGAAATGACAATCGAAATGAGTGAATCTAGAACATTCGTAGGGGTATAAAAGGCGGTGTAGACGCACTAAAAGCCAGTTTAAGTTGAGAAGCGGTAAAGTGAAGAAGTAGTAGTGAAGTAAAGTCGTTAGTGTTGGTGCAGTCCGCGTCGAGATCGAACGGCGCGTCGTGTAAAGTGTACGCTGTGCATAGTTAAATAAAGAGTCATCAGTGCTACTCGGTGTTTCCTTCCAATCCCGTTACCCCGTCCGTAACAATATAGTCGATTTTTTGGGTAGAAAACCATATTGAACGCAGAGCAGCTGCTGTTTCACATGCCAATTTTATTTCACTACTTTCGATGCGAAAACCATACTCGAGTAATTTGATTGATAGACCAAAGTTCTATTCATCATATTTGGATAAGGAGACGCTCAGGCGGTCTATGATCTTCGAGATCGAAGTTAGAGAGTCAGACATAAAAGGTTCCCAGAAGAAAAGTCGATAGGTAGTAACGCTGAGACGTACAATCGGTGTCGATATTGTCGCGCAGGAGATCGTGCTATACTGCGGGCGGCTGATCGGCACGAACCCGGACATGTTTCGCGGCATTCTGAAGATCCGTGTGGGCTGGGTGCTGGAGGCCATCCGCACGTACCTGGCGCTGTTCCCGCGCGAGGGCCGCGGCGCACTCGAGAGCCTGTCGCCCTACGAGCTGCGCTCGCTGCTGCAGCGCGTGCTCACCGTCTGCGACTGGGCCGACGAGCGCGGGTACGTACTGCCTACTGCGCCACACACTACACACACTACACACACTACACTCATGTAACGTACATCCGCACGTACCTGGCGCTGTTCCCGCGCGAGGGCCGCGGCGCGCTCGAGAGCCTGTCGCCCTACGAGCTGCGCTCGCTGCTGCAGCGCGTGCTCACCGTCTGCGACTGGGCCGACGAGCGCGGGTACGTACTGCCTACTGCGCCACACACTACACTCATGTAACGTACATCCGCACGTACGTGGCGCTGTTTGTATTTTTATTCAAATAAAAAGGTGTTAGTTATAGGAATCCAACCGAGACGGTTTAAAGTCAAAATTTTCGCAGCCTACACCTTTTAACAATTCTGCGGAGATTGCTTTCCATTTTGAGAAAGAAACTTCCTAACCTTAATAATTGTATCTTGCAGTTGTTTTGCTTATTCTCTAGGATAGGACCCGTGCAATAGATCGTCTATATAAACATTATTTTCAAGGGCTTCTGGGGCGGCACTTGAGGTCAAAATTACTAACCTTCAGAGTCATCGTGGCGAGAAAAGGCGCTGTCTTAGTACCATGAGAGAAGGTTAGGCTCATCACGTCACAATTTTTTGTAATAGGGCTGATCTAAGGGATTGACCCAAATCTGTCTAAACATTTTGTCGAAGTCAGCGATATATGTATACTTGTTTTGCCTCTTGCCACTTGATAATAAGGTTTTGCGAATCCTGTTGTAGATTTGAGCCTACACATGAAGTCATTTAGACAAAAACCGCTTGATGAAACACAACTCTTAATTTAGTAGTCCCCGAGTCATCACGTTGCACACACTTTGATAATTTGTTTTGAATAGTATTCTGACCACATATCTGCCGTCATCCGACCTGGTAGTCGTTTCGTCTTAAAATTGCATGCATGTCTGATCTTCTAAGGACAAATCTGTTGATTCTGTAATATCCTTTGTTTTCCACAACAATAATAGGTCACCATCAAATGTGTGTCGAGCATCGAGCACGTACATTAAAAATATGAGTTATTTTTTGTATGAAACGCTTTCACTCTTACTGCTTAACCTTCTATATTAAACTATATAAACTGTATAGTATATAAACTGTCCCACTGCTGGGCACGGGCCCCTTCTCACTATGAGAAGGGTAAGGCCATAGTCCACCACGCTGGCCTAGTGCGGGTTGGCAGACTTCACATGTCTTTCGAGAACTTTATGGAGAACTCTCAGACATGCAGGTTTCCTCACGATGTTTTCCTTCACCATTTAGCAAGCGATAATTAACAATTTAATACGCATATAACTTTGAAAAGTCATTGGTGCGCGCTGTGGATTCGAACTCGGACCCTCTGCGTAGCAGTCTGTCGGTCTCTGCACTAGGCTATCGCTACCAAGTTTAATATGTAATATTTTTCTTACCACAGGTTAACTCCGCTACAACGTAGACAACTGGAAGGATGTTTGTGTCGCGTGCCTAAACACTTTTACATCCAGGTGTGGGATATCTTGTTGCGAACACCCAAGGGAATCATTATCGAGGTAAGTCTCTGCGTTTATTTTACACCACACGCGTCATCATAGCGTAATCCGTCTTGAAACAGCAATAGCTTCGTGGAGAAACCAACAGATGGGAAGTAAACGGTAGCGGGTTCAAATCGACGGCGTGCACCACAAACTCTCTGAACTTATGTGCATATCAATTCTTTTTTATCGATTGCCCCCATACTTCAGAGCGTTAAACCGTGTCCCGTCCCGGTTGTCATAAAGATCATGGACAGTCACATACGAAACCATTGGTGGCTTCTAAAGTTTGTTATTTTTTAACTTGGAAGAGTTTCTTCATTAAAAGCATGTAATTTTTTGTGCGAGGTAATTCATCTGTGTAAAAATTATTTGAGGCTATTTCATGACACGGTCGGCAAGTTAACTGCAATGTTTTAGTGAAGCTTACATACATACATAACGTCACGCCTTTTATCCCCGAAGGGGTAGGCAGAGGTGTATATCTACACCCACTTTTCGCCAGATATACTTTAATCCCACGTAATAAGGGGCGAGCCTATTGCCGTACCGGGCACATTTCCAGACTCCGTGCTGCTACTGAGAATTTCGTGACAGAAAAACCCAATAACACTGCCCGACCCAGGAATCGAACCCGGGACCTACCGATCCCACGCGCACATTTATGCCGCGAGTCCAACGAGGCAGTCGTATACGGTTTGATGTCGAGTTTTCCGTCTCTACGCAAAGATAGTATTTGCATCGTGTTATCCCTTAGTCGCCTCTTACGACACCCACGGGAAGATAGGGGGTGGTGACTTGTATTCTATGCCGTCAACCACACAGCAAGTGAAGCTTTTGGCACTAATAATAATAAAATAATATTAATTTTCATCTATCACAAAAATATACATACAGTTCTTAAAAAGTAATTAGGTAAAATAATGAATGTCTGTACTAGGGTAAACTTGTAGCAGTGAAAGTAATGGTAATAATGTGACTGAGATCATTAGTCAAAATTGTTTTATACACCTAAAATAATCGACTATGATAATAGTAAGTAGTTTTTATATTTAGTTTTATTTTCATGTGATTTTCGACCTGTTTTTTTCAGACGCCAAATATGGCTTGGTATACACTTGATCTCCTGTTGTTTGCTTTTCAGAAATGGATATTGCAGTGTTTTATGATTTTTCAAGGTAAAACTGCAAAAAATACGGTTACACAAAATACATATAAATAATACGAAGTCTTCTTAGGCTAGCAAAACTGGTTCAATGATTTTGACAAATTGTATAAACTGTGCATGCAAAGCCAGATATGGCTTACTTGATTTCAACTAGAATGCATACAAGTCCAGATATGGCACTTTCAATATTATAAATAATAACGAATATATTTTTAGGGTTCCGTACCTCACAAGGTAAAAAAAGGAACCCTTATAAGATCACTTTCTTGTCCGTCTGTCTGTCTGTCCGTGTGTCACCACTGATTTTCTCAGGAACGGGTGGACCTAGCAAATTGAAATTTATACCAGATACTGAGGTCTATGGTTCCTATTAGATGTATAAAAATCAACCCAATAAAAAGATATGGTCAAAATTAGATTTTTGCGAAAACTTGTAAGTACCAAAATTAACCTCAATTTTCAACTTTTTTTAATTTTCTGAATTTTTCCTTTACTTGTGCTGTAAGGCCTTGGTTTTAACTAAAATTGACAATGCTAGGTCAACCGTAAGTACCCTATAGGTTTTGGGTCGAAAACCTATATGGTAGTTCCCGTTGAACTAGAATCACGAAATTTGGCCAAAAGCAGGGTCTTACAGCACAAATAAAGGAAAAATTACAAAAAATAAAAATTATAAAAAAAACTCCATTTAAGATAGTCCTCTAAGTTGTATGGGCGCTCATACAGATTTAGAGGACAGGCGTAATTAGCACCAACCTCAAATAAGGTACAATGCGTACCGAATTTTTTATTGGTCTAATTTATGATCACTAAAGATAATTATTCATCCAGATTTTAGCGGAAAAAATGTTTTCTTACTTCCTTCATAATTCTTGCAATAATGGGTTAAATAACTGATACTGGTCTAATCTAAACTATTGAATATCGCTATCTCTTTATGTTGCGGAAGTCAGTCTGTTTGTAGAAAAACTAATATCCTGTCATATTTGGCTTGATAATAAAGATAGGAAAGCCCCGGGCTGCAAGGCGTGTAAGTCTAGGATGCAACCGGGATGACCAGTCATAGTCAGTGAAGGGAGCAGGAAGGAGAACAACTGCGGCCTCCTATAGCAGCTGCGGAAACGCCCAGCGGGAAACTTCCCGATTCCCTTAGGCGGTCCACCTTCTCACTTCCACCACTCCAGAACCTTACATCGATTCTTCTGGCTATGTGCCCTTCCCATTGCCACTTTATCTTGACTATCGCAGAGCTGTCGGTGACTTTGGTCATCTCATTTGTGATTCGGTCTCGCTGGGATAAAGACAACAATCCACACTTTAATTTAAACATAATCGTTATAATTGCGTAGTTTACTATAAATTAATTTAAACTTCTTTTTACAGTTCAATAACTTGAAATTTGTGAATTGAAAAATGTATACTCTTATTCGCGTAACGAATCAATTACCGCAGCGGCACGGTTGAGCGATATAAGAACTACAATCTCACAATCAATACTTAATAACTTTTTTACATCGTTATGTTAAACTTTAGAGTTATACACGGTTACATCTTAGTACAAACCTATTGGGTTGATTGTACTCGTTAATATCTACAACGTGGGTTTTTAAGCTTCGGAAATAGCGGCATAGTTGTTTTATACTAGATTGAACTTTGACCTCGACAAATGTATGAAACAGCTGATTCATTTTGCGATTTCGGCAATCGCGTAGTAAGTAAGTAACTACCGTCTCAAGAAACCATTTATATGGCCCATTAATCGAGAAAGGCTATAGAATAGGTAGACATTTGTCGTGATTAGAGCATAAATATAGTAGGAAAGGACTAAGGAAAGCTATAGGCTGAGTAGACTTTTATCGTGATTAGAGCATAAAATAAATATTATAGAAAGGTAAAAAGAAAGGGGGAGAATTTAGAAAAGAGAAGAGAGTAGTGAGAGCACACAAAATTTATATATATATATATATATATATATATATATATATATATATATATATATATATATATATATATATATATATATATATATATCATCAGGCATATATATATATATATATATGCCTGATGGTAATTGCTTACCATCAGGCGATCCGCCTGTTAGTTTGCCGCCTTGTACCATAAAAAAATAAAATATCTCCTTCAAAATTACGGTCAGTAGTATCGTGTAGCTTGTTCATGATTCGTTGACTTTCTATAACGATGGCTTGGCATTTTGCGTTTTTCACAGCAACGCCAAATCGTTCCGGCCACTTTTTATCTATGGCTGAAGCGATGTCTTCTATTCCTGCTTGTACGTTTAGTTGCAAGTCGTCGACATACAAGTGATACGCACACTTGTATGCGTATAACTTGAACGTACATAAAATAGAGAATAATAATGGAGAAAGAATGCCACCTTGTGGTACGCCAGACTGGTGGTCACACCATAATGATGCAGCCTCATTCTGACAAACCAGTTTCTGACGTTCCATGAGAAAATTGGGCAACCATTCCAGCGCCTCTGGATAAATGTAAAGTTTGGAGAGGATGGATAGTAGGATTTCGTGATTCACAATGTTGAAGGCGTTCGTGAAATCGATAAAAGCTAGCACTATAACTTTAGTGACTTCCTTTTGCCTGAAATCGCTGTTAAACTCTCCCGAACATTTCTAGTGGTGGGTGTAGATATATTTGACAGTCGGTTGCGGGGTAGGCAGGCTCTCAAGTGGGAGCAGCTCCCATGCGTCCGTGGTCCATGGCTTTTTTCAAGTCTTGCCAGGCTGTAGTTACGCTGCTGATATAGAATGTGGCGTCGTTTGTTCAGGGCCACTCGATCCCGGCGGACCCGACGCTGGTGAACATGTCGCGCTCGGAGCTGGCGTTCTCGTTGCTGGTGGAGGCGGCGCTGGTACGCGTGTCGGCGGCGGCGCGGCGACAGCTGTGTGTCGAGCTGTTGTGTGTGCTGGCCACCATCCTGCGCCGCAACCCCGAGCTCTACCTGCGCCAGCCGCTACACGTCGACAAGCTCGTCGATGACGCGCAGGACACCTACGCCAAGGTACCACACCACATCATCACCACTGATTCTAGCCCGCGGTACAACCAGGGCCGGCCGGTCCGTATTGCGAACTGAGCTGTCGCTCCAGGCGTTAAGCGTCAAGGGCTCACTCCTATTGGCGTTGAAAAATTATTTCGCTCAAGCCTAATCTAGCTTTGGAGCGGATTGCGCTCACATTAGCACTGTCACCAACACCATCGTGTGTGTGTTACAGGACAGCGGCCTGACCGACGCGGACGCGCTGAGCTCTGCGCCGCCGGGCGTGTCGGTGGGGTACCTGGCGCGCGCCGTCGTCAACAGCGTACTGCAGGGCGCCGCCGCGCCCGACCTCGTGCCCGCCGCGCAGCCCTCCTGCCTCGTCTCGTGATCACACACACACACACACACACACACACACACACACACACACACACACACACACACACACACACACACACACACACACACACACACACACACACACACACACAAACATACACTTACACACACAAACATACACTTACACACACAAACATACACTTACACACACATACATACATACATACAAACATTGACGGACCTCGTGACTGCCCCGCAGCCTTCCTGTCTCGTCTCCTGATCACACACACATACACACACACAAACAAATACACATACAAACATACACACATACACATACACACCGCCGGGCACATGGCTACTTGTTCCTCGACCAGTGTCGACCACAGATATACCGTGGAAACTACGAGCCATATTAGACATATGTGATTACAGCCATATAATTAAGAATAAGTGATATTTACAACATTTGTTTTATATAGGCTAGTAATGTGTAAGACATTAGCAAGACATAGCAAAGATTAAGGGTCTGTTATTCCTATGTATAAATACATAAGTATAGAAGATATGTTGACAGCTGTTAGTTGATATTCATTCCTACAAATCTACATAACGACTACACAGGTGATTTGAACCTAAACCTATTACTGGCATTCTTATAAGTTGTGTCTCATAGATCATCTGTTCCTTAAATTATTTACATTGATTATTGGTGGTTTGTGCCAAATTATAATATTCTAGTTTGTTATAAATCACACGAAATGTATTCTATATTTTTCATAAATTTATGAAGATAGTCCACATTATGCTGTGAGTAGTTGTGTATAGTATAATTTTATGAAATGATATATTTTTATCAAAATAAAATTATGTTCATATACAAAATTTGTTTAATTGGGCGCCTTAAATAAATACAAAAGATTTTGTACAATTACGATGTTTTATTATATAAAATCAATCACATGTATTCACAGGTAACACAAAATCGTTCACACAAAACGGACTTTGTTCATACCGATGCACTCAATTCACTACTTAAATAAATTAAATTGGCAATATGGCTACTATAGTCCATTGTAAATTTTGTTATTTGGTGACTGTTTTAGAATTTTCCGTATTGCTGAAACAAAACAAAAATAGATTCGATATAGGTACAATGTCATTAAAATATATTTCAACAAAATATAAGGTAGGCCCCATAGATGGTTATAGGCACGCCCCCTATTACAACTACTTACTGGCAAGTGTGAGTGTGTGATACACCTTTGCCTAACCCCTCGGTTATAAATGCGTGAAGTTATGTAAATATTGAAATTACCTTCTTTATCTTCATCTGAGAAGTCTTGTTTAGGGAAATCAATGTCAAATGTGATATATAGATTTCCGTGCAGGTTGTTGTTTTCGAAGTTGGGCATGCCCTCGCCCTTCTTGCGCACGCGCGCGCCCGCCCACGTCACCTTGTCACGGGACACAGTCACTTTGTGACCATCCAGGTGTTCCAATTCCATTGTGAAACCAGTTAGTGCATCCTAGAAACAAACATCATTATAAGCTAATGACCTAGTACCAAAACTTCATGAGCAATGTGAAAGCCATCAAGATTTGTACACATTTGGTTTCCGTTACATCCAAACGAAAATTTTTTTTTTTTTGCTAATCACAATCTAGTTATAATGTAAACTCATTTTATTACCTTAGATAAATAATAGGATAAACTAGTGATAAGTATATAAATTAATACTTCAGAAAGACATAAAAATTAACACATTGACTGCTGGAAACGTATATGGTGTGTCCCAAGTGTCGGATCCTGCGATGCGGCTAGCCCACAATAGTCGTGTTTAGGGAAAAAATATACAAGCGTGCTGCCGAAACACGCGACGCGTGAATCATACCCATACCACACATGTGCTGACGACCACTCATGTGTGTTTTTTTTGTATAGCAACTCGTATGTCGCGTGTCGCGCAGCACAGACACACGCTCGACCTGCACGCGCGTTGCGTGCCGTTAAGCACGAGAGGCTAGGCACGCTCTGCGGGGGCGGATGCCGCATAGCAAAAGGCCGTCTACGAATCTTAGGCCAGCAGTCAATGTGTCACGTGCCTTCATAGTTTTAGTCAATAGTCTCGAGAACTTCACAAATATTTGTATCGAGAACTTCACAAATATTTGTAATAAGGTAATTTGCATAAAGCTTGATAATAATAGATATAATTTAATATCAAAATAGGTTACTATAACTTCATAGATACTAATTGCATATTGAGATAAATGTCAATAATTTACTCAGCTTACTAACCTGTAAGGATATTGTGACATTGGTGTAGAGATCATCTCCCTTCCTCGTGAAATGCGGGTGCCTCTCAGTATTGAACACAAACACCAGGTCGCCCGGGTCACCATCCATATGTGGCTCACCCTCCCCTCTTAACCTTGACTTGTGGCCATTTGGTGCCCCTACTTCAACCTGAAATGTTATTAAATATTTGTTTGTTAATGTGTGAATCATCTTGAAAATCAAAATCTTGAACAAAAATTTTACTGTATGCTTTAAAGTTTTAGTGAACAAATATCTCTCTGTTTTATCTGTACAAATATTACCAAAATAATTACATCAGTTGTTACAAGTTTATCAGTTACACATATTTTTGTAAAAACAAGTATGGAAATTTTGAGTTATGTCTAATACTTAATTAAGTTTAGTCTGCAAATGTGAGTATTGTGATAACAATTTTCAAAAAAATATAGTTATTAAATATAGGTAGTTACAAATTATATGCAATATTAGGTTCCATAACAAAATATTTCATAATATTACAGTGATTGAGAATATTATCTAGTAATTTATTGTAATCAATACTTGTATATATGCCAAATTACGAAAAAACTGTTAAGCTCTTTCTTAATAACAGATAAGATGTATTTTAAAGTCAGAGTAAGTCAAATTATTATCAGGGTGTTTAATATGCCTCTACCTACCCCTTCGGGGAAACAGGCATGAGTCTATGTATGTATGTATGTACATAGCTTTTATGAAATAATTAGTGCTGTGCAGGGCATCTAACAGACCATCAAAATTCTTAGGTAGATGTGTAAATATCCTTCCACAGTGTATTAAGTTGCACTATGCTGAATTGTAAAACTGATCTTCAATTACAAGTTTAATAAAAGTTTATGAAATATGTGCAGTTTTACAAGTTGAGACAAAGTATTATAGTTTTATCTTTTTAAAGTTGTATGAAAATATTGTACCTCAACCTCAAGCAGCCTCTCCTCATTGACAAGTTTGACATTGGGGCACTCGTCACACACAGTCTGTTGCATCATCTGGAATCTCCCAGGCCCTAAGTTCCGTGTCACCATCTCCTGCCTGCAGTTACATTTACGTGTCCCTGACGCTGGTTTGATGACAGGTTTATTGCGTGTAATCTGAAAAAAAAGTTTATGGGTGTACAATTGCTTTTAATTTAATTTTGGTTGTAAGTTTAATAATTTTTACTGTAAAATTTATGATTCACCAATAGCAATGTTGTATAATGCTTACCTCTATGAAATTTCCGCTATAGAGCTCCTCAAGAGTGACAGTAAGCTCCATCACGATATCAGCGCCGCGAGGAGTCTCGTGCTGCTGCTGCTCGCCACCGAAGTGGAAGCCAAAGTCACCGAAGAAACTCGCGAACGGGTCATTGTTGTTCATCATACCGTCTTTCTTCAGACAATCCTCGCCGCAGCGATCGTACAACTCTCGTTTCTCTGGGTCCGAGAGAGCCTCGTAAGCGGCTCCGAGATCTTGGAATTTTTGAGAAGCATCTGGATCATCTTGGTTTTTGTCTGGATGTAATGCTTTTGCTAGTTTTCTGTAAGCTTTCTTGATTTCATTTGTGCTCGCTGAACGTGAAACACCTAGAATTTGATAAAAATCCCGACCGGCCAACGTCAACACTAATGCTGACGTTAAATAAACTAAACATACGTAAGCTGTATTACTAAACATTTTGTTAACTTTACACCTAGGAACTAATTTAGAACCTAAGTTTGATTAAAATTGTGTAAAAATTTGCAATACGTTCAACACATTTCGCCTTTTGACAACACACACAGTACTAATTTGACAAATAGGCGTAAGAAGACAATTCGTCCAGCCCCTATTGGCTGATAATTTCCTCAACATTACAATGGCACAACAGCATGGTAATGAAGATTTATTATCGACTTTACTGCATTGATATAAAGTTGAAAGAGAATCTAAAGACAATATTTAATTATTATCCAATCATCGACAGCCTCGTAAGTGCTGGGTTACTTGCTCACAAAATATTAAATAAAGTAGCTATTCTGGGTATTTTCTGCTAGAAACGTGTTAGTCGATTCAATCGATGCTGAATTCCTATAAACCATTCATAATCTGTGGTAAACGTTTTGAAAAGTCATCATGTCATGATCATTTTGACAGTGACAATTTCAAGCATTGCTTGCAGAAAATACGCTACGGCTTTCTCACAAATAAACAAGTTTCATTGAAATTACAAGATTTCTGACTAACAAATAAGCATCTAAACATGGCTTCTATTCTATTACCCGAGGTGCCGGCACCAGGTTTCTCTTTTGAGAACAGCCAGCGGTAAGTAATGACAACACAACTTCTACTGGTTACAACTTGAGGATTTGGCTGCTTTATTATTATGTATTCTTCATCTTTCTTATCTATTTTATTACAGTAATGCCTTCTTGGCGCAAAAAGGTTTCCCTGCTCCCACGGCCACTAAAACCGGCACCACTATTGTTGGCATAATTTATGCCGACGGTGTAATCCTAGGGGCCGACACGAGAGCTACTGAAAACACTGTAGTGTCGGACAAAAACTGTCAGAAAATTCATTATCTTGCCAGTAACATGTACTGTTGTGGAGCTGGAACTGCGGCTGATACGGAAATGACGACGCAAACAGTTTCCTCGCAATTGGAGTTGCAGAGATTGCACACTGGTCGTACGGTGCCCGTTGAGACCGCCGCCACTTTGCTGAAGCGCATGTTGTTCCGTTATCAAGGCTATATTGGAGCTGCTTTGGTTCTTGGAGGTGTAGACAGAACTGGTCCTCATATCTATTGCATTTACCCTCATGGCTCTGTGGACAAGTTGCCTTATGCTACTATGGGTAAGATTAATATCCTTAACACTTAGAAGGACAGTAAACGTCTATAGAAGTGATAACAATAAAACTTCAATTGTGTCTCGTTTACTGTCCTTGAAAGTGTTAACTATGTTCTACTTACTATATTTTATATGTATCTATTTTATTAGCTTAATATTTACCACTATTGTTATGATCTAGGTTCTGGATCCCTTGCTGCTATGGCAGTGTTTGAATCAGGATGGAAGCCTAACTTGAGTGAGGAGGAAGGCAAAAAGCTAGTCCGTGATGCTATTGCAGCTGGTATCTTCAATGACTTGGGATCTGGTTCCAATGTTGATCTGTGTGTCATCCGCAACACAGGCCCAGCTCAATACCTCAGGACTTATGAAGAAGCCAATGTTAAGGTATATTTACTCTTATTTCTAAGCTAATATTAACAGACATGACACTACAGAAATATGGAATACTAGTGATTTTTACATTTTGCTAGTTTAGTAGTAATTTTTTTTGTTATAGCTGCTATGCTGAAGTTACAGTGAGATATAAAATTGTTTGATCCAAATAACTGATTGATATAATGTCTGACTTCTACATGTTCTTAGTTAGTGCATACAAATTAAAAACATGCACATAATATGATCCACTGCTGTACAGGCATTATTACCTAGTGTGAGTCTTACAGGTCTTTTAAGTCAAACATTTTTTTTACAAACAAACAAACTCTTGACCTTCATGTATAGGTAAATTCACGAAAGATGACCACTGCGCAGAAATCATTTTTTAGGTCCCCATGGAGGTGCGGGTGAGGCGCGGGTGGAGTGCCAATGGCGTGGCACCGTTCTTGACGCATTCCCTAAATGCGTCAAGAATGGAGCAACGCCATTGGTGTACGAATGTACATATGCGCGACGGCCGCCATTTGTGGTCAACTTTCGTGAATTTACCTATACCTTTGGTTTTGCACAACAAAGAAAAGGAAGGAAGGAACTATGTAGAGACTTATAATTTCTTCAAACTAGTATTATTAAAAGAGAACAGAACCTACATAATTATCATCTCTTTTACTAAAAACATTAATGTTTCAGGGCAAGAAACAAGGTTCATACAGATATGCGTTGGGCACCACAGCGGTACTCAGACAGAGCGTCATCCCTCTGGAGGTGACGGCCGTCACCATCTCCCCCCAGCCCATGGACGTGGAGCCCTCACACAGCCGCCGTTAATTTACATCGTTTTCATATTATAATGCTTATAATAAATGTAACTTTTTCACATTTTGTTTATTGTTAATTCCCTTTAGTGTCACTGATTCAGATTTAAATGGACATAAACATGAATAGATGACATGACGGTGACTGCATTGTCTGACGCCACTTTCATGTATGGTTTGCTGCAGTTATATGGGCAAAGAGGTCATGAAAGCAAATACGCCGATGATTGGAGCTCCACAGTCGCAGTGGACCTGTGAGTGGTCTATGAATCCCCATCTGGCCACACATTCCCTACACTGCTCAACCTGAGTTAGCAAACGATTAAGCAATCACCACTAAGTCGACCACTGCAAGATGTGACCAGGGGGCAGGCTTTCATTTGCTTCAGGGAAGTTTGGTAGGCCAGGTATTTAGTGGCCCACAGTTGATCTCTAGTCTCTTGTAAACTTTGTGGTATTATTTGTGACAGCAGTCGTTTTTAAAAAGCTTCTTCGGGTTTTAAGGCGGGCGCGAGGCATCTTGTCGTCTGTGATGTTTCTCTACTGCAAAGACCTTTATTTTCCTCCGCACATCCATTGGAGCGATAATATAGTTATACAAAACCAATGACGTGATCTCATCTCAAGAGCGTTTGCCACAAGACCCACCCGCCCGTTTCATCATCCAACTAATATCAATGACTCTCCTCAAGTCAGGTCTATCTGACTGGAGGGGCGAGCAGGCAAAGCAAGACGTGGTCGCAAATACCTGCCTACAATATGGATCATCGATTCGGTGACAGACGAGGCCAGCCCAGCGCCACTTCAGTTTGCTACACCTCTGAACTATGTCAGCTACTTGGGGCTTCTTTCGAATAATCTCGTTCCGACTTTGCTCCTTTGCAAGATCGCTAGTCGTCCCTACCATTTCATAGATCTGTGCTAGATAGTCCGTGGCCTAACTTCACCGTCATGATCCACTTCTGCGTACGGCATGACTCGCAGCTCGCAGGACGCATTGATCACACCTTGGTTTTCAGGCATTCTGCCACTCAAAGTCAAAGAATTAACTTCGGATCACTGTGGTCAATTAGCTAGGTTTCCATATTACAATGATAGCACCGTACAGAGAGTGTTGGTTAGGCCATTACCTAGGCATAAGTTTAATGAATTCCGGAATAAAGTATTGATTGGAATGAATACTATGAATCCTGACTTAATAGAAATAGATACGCCAAATAAGAATTTTAACAATTTATTTAATATAGTTAATAACACGTTTCAGAATACTTTTAAGACTAAGGACAAAGTAATTGAGGAATCTCGAGCTTTTAATGAGTGGGCTACTGCGGGTATTTACAAAAGCAGAGCAAAAATGTATGAGTTGTATGGTATGAAAAAATACAATTCTGATTTAAACTTCACTGAGTATGTTAGGAATTATTCTAAAATATTTAAAAGAGTGTGCAATACAGCTAAAGCTATATTCGTTAGGAATAAAATTAAACAATCTTCGAATAAAGTTAAGGCAACCTGGCGAGCTATTAATGAAACAACAGGTAAGACAACATTAAGAAGTAATAGTTTTAGTCTTCTTGATAATGATAAATTAATTCATAATGACGAAGAAGTCGCACACACATTTAATAACTTTTTTGCTAGCATACCACTTACTACTACTAGATAATTAAAATCATCAGCTATAGTCGCAGAAAACCTATTAGTCTAGTGTAGGAAAATGTGAAGTAATATTTAAATTTCGTAGTATTAGTTCTACCGATATTATAAATACTTTTAAGTCTTTAGAGTCTAAAAATACAGGTGATCTCTGGGGCATTTCTGTTAAGGATTTGACAAGTATAATTGATGTAGTGGCTCCTTATTTAAGCAACTTATTCAATAAGTGTATTAAATCTGGCAGTTTTCCAGATCTTATGAAACATAGTAGAATAATACCTCTGTTCAAATCCCGCAATAAGACTGATCCTAGTAATTATAGGCCGATATCGATACTACCTGCTTTTAGTAAGATCTTTGAAAAGATCATACTCAAGCAACTACTAAGACATTTAAATCAAAACAGCCTCCTTCATGGTGAGCAATATGGTTTTACCAAGGGTCTCTCGACAACAGATGCAGGAGTAGCGTTACTCAAACATATCTACAGTGCTTGGGAGAATTCCCAAAATGCTGGTGGTGTGTTCTGCGACCTTTCGAAAGCATTTGATTGTGTCTGCCATGAGACGCTCTTGTGCAAGCTTAGACATTACGGCGTCCAGACTAAAGCATTAGATGTCATTAAGTCGTACTTAAGTGACAGGATCCAATGTGTTGAAATAAATGGCTCAAAATCCAGTGGCTTACCTGTTGATTTAGGAGTGCCACAGGGCAGCATCCTAGGGCCTTTCTTGTTTCTTGTTTACATAAACGATTTACCTTTTTACTTGAGAAACATTTGTGACGTTGTACTGTTTGCTGACGATACTTCTTTGATATTTAAAGAAGATAGAAATAAGGAACACTTTAACGAAATAAACAGTGCACTCATTCAAGTGGCTAAATGGTTTAATGTAAACAATCTAGTACTAAACGCCAAAAAAACAAAATGTGTTAAGTTTGCTCTGCCTAATGTCAGAAACCTTGGTCCTAACATAGTTTTAAATGACGATGTACTCGAAACAACTGAATCCACATTATTTCTAGGTTTAACACTTGATTCGAAGTTACAATGGGGTGCGCATGTTACATATCTCTCAGGGAAACTTAGCTCAGCTGCTTATGCCGTTAAGAAAGTTCGTATGTTGACCGATGTCGATACGGCTAGATTGGTTTATTTTAGTTATTTTCACAGTGTTATGTCATATGGCATATTGTTATGGGGTAGAACTGCTGATATCCAAAATAGTTTTATATTGCAGAAACGGCCAATTAGGGCCATTTACCAATTAAAGACAAGAGTCTCACTCAAAGAAAAAATTAAAACTATTGGTATTCTTACTGTAGCGTCACAATATATTTATGCCATTGTTATGCATGTAAGACTAAATATAAATTCTTATAAAATGAATAGTGACATACACAATATCAATACTAGAAATAGACATAAATTATGTGTTCCGTATTTTCGTATTGGGCTTTTTATTGGGCTCAGTATTCGCAAACTTATATTTTAGACTTGCCATTAAGTTCGTTTCAGGCAGAAGTTAAAAAGAATCTTATAAATAAGGCATATTACAGTTTGAAGGATTATTTTGATGACAGGAGCGCTTAGAAGTACAGTCCGTTCACAGTTATTTTACCTCTGACAGATGTCGGTGTTTATTTTCTTTATGTTGGAATTGTACTCTGTGATGACAGGAATGTAAAATAGGGTTACCCGTGCATAACATTTTACCCAATATTAGTGGAAATGCTTCAAAAATTCAAATAGGTACTTGAAGCTCATGGCCGCAAAGTGGTTAGATTACCGCCATACCACTGCGAGCTAAACGCAATTGAACTTATGTGGAGTCTCATTAAAAAGCGAGTCACAAGCAAAAATTTAGGACAAGAGGCAACCAACATTGTGAATTTAGCTGAAGAAGCTTTTCAATCTATCACTGCAGAAGACTGACAAAAACAATGCAAACATGAGCGCCACATTGAAGACAAGCTTCGTGAAACAGATGGGTCTACGGATGCTGAAATGGACAGTCTCATAATAGAATTAAATTCTGAGTCTGATACAGAATATGACAGCAGTTACGAATCATCATAACATTGGCAGTCCACATGGATCATTCTTATAGACTCACGCCTGTTTCCATGCAGGGGTAGGCAGAGGTGTAATATTACACCCACATCATTCTTATTCAAAATAAATATGAAAATTAAATTTGCAGTTTTTGTATTTGATAATTAGAACCTCACGTTGGCGTAATTATGATGCGTTTACCTTTATATATTAAATAGACAACATTTTTATTATAACTACTTATCTTCATAGGAAATTAGTTATTTCGTAAGAAAATAAATGTACATGCATATAGCCATGCCAATATCAAGAGGTTTTGTTACAAACATTACTTCCAAATATTTAATACGATCGCTTAGGCAATAAAAAAATAAGTACATTTTTAGCAATAATGTATATTTAAAATGGGAGTATTATATACCAAATATAGCAACACAACGCCCAGGTTGGCCAATCTAACAGCTAGAGGTAAAATAACTGTGAACGGACTATAGTTGTTCGCTTTTGACTAGGTCAATAATTAGTAGTTTTATTTTATAGTGTAGTTAATTACGATATTCTCATTTCATACTATATTTTGCATTCGTGTTCCACACTTTCATTATAACTTTGCGGATTTGTAAAATGTGGGTAACTCGTGGTCATGGGCTGTCGTTAGGTAAGGTTGTCGATTGCTTTGGTTTCATATACCGTTACTTTCTGCTTCATTCACTTCTACCATAGTTCTGACCAAGTTCGCGAGTTACCTACATTAAAAAGACGTAAGTGGATGCTCCTGTTTCACCATATTTACTTTGGGAGGCTTACCATATGAACATCATTTACTGCTTGAGTATGATATCAATAGCGACTAAAAATTTTACTAGTAGATATCTACACTGTGAAACAGTTGCAGCTCCTTACAAAAATAAAATGTACCACCATTATATTTGTTTGAAAAGAGTGGCCATGAGTTTTATTGCGTTCTTTCTCGTGGTTCTACCTATTGCATTGCGAACGTGGCAGTAAATGTAAATGTAGAATCATTAAGTAATTAACTTAAATTTTGACGTTCATAAGCGTCACTTTGCGGCCGAGATGAATAAATGATTTTGATTTTGAAGAAATTACGCAACCTACCAGAAGCCGCCCAGGCAAGCTGCACTCTTCTGGTGATTTCACCCTCATAGCTGACAGCTTTGCCCCTGGTATGTACTCCTGGACTAACTATGACTGCTACACCTTCAACAGAAATTAGAGACCCTAAACACAGCCACATATCGACTTCAGAATATTCCCGGATTCCGCTAGAGCGATCCGGTGATTCGACGTGCACTCCAGTTGTACATACAAACATATGTACATAGTCTCACGCCTATAACCCCGAAGAGGTAGGCAGAGGTTTATTCTACACCCACTTTTCGCCAGATATACTTTAGTCCCACGTAATAAGGGGCGAGCCTATTGCCGTACCGGCCACATTTATAGACTCCAGTTGTATTCTTAGTATTTCTGCATAGAAAGAAGAAAAGAAAGAAAATACGTTTATTGTTGCAGTATGAATCTAGTGTACACAAGTTATATGAAATACTTATGGTAAATATCTTAACACTAATATATAAAATTATATTATAATCTACCTTTATATAATAAAAATGACTAACTGCAACAACAGGGCCCCACTCAGCTTAATGCAGTACAGTGACTTATGCCACTAGACTGCGCTGATTTTCAATGAAGTAACATAGTATGGAAGTGGTTCACGGTACTATACCTTTTACTAAGCCTGTTCTAGTGGCAGGACGACAAATATTAATGTCATACGACGACTCACGAAAACAGCTATGTTCGTAGTAAAAAAAAACAACAGGATTTAAAATAAATAATTTATTAAAATTAATTACAAAAAATATAAAATACTTGTTGGACGGATTTGTTTCTTCAGTGGCATTGTCAAGTCTTTATTATCTACATTTTGGTAATGTTGGCATTACACTGTCCCATCATAAGTCATGCCACTTAATTAGGTATATTAACTTATACTAAACATCTACAAAAAAAATATGCACTGATTCACGTATAATTGACTTAAAAACAAGCACTATAAAATATCTATGTATCTCTTAAAACAACATAATGCAAAATAAACAGATTTTGACAAGATCTCTGAAATGGCAGCTTAGTAAACTCACTGAGGTCATAAATATCAGTCTAAACATTTTGTACAACTAAGAATTATCCTTTTTTATGGAGTATGAAGTCCCAGGTATCCTTCCATCTGAGACTGAGGAGGTCCTGCTCGGTCAGATCGGCAGTTCCATAGTTGAGCACGCTGAACTTATTAAAAGTAATAACTACATATGCGAGCCACACCACGATGGTTAAAATAAACACATTTGTGAGGGATCGGAGTCTATTACTGGATTGTATGATGTAGTATATGTGATCTATAACATAGCACAGGAGCATGATTTTGTAGATGTAGGCGGGGAGGTAATGGTGGAGGAAGAGCGTTCGGTCCATGAAGAAGTACGGCAGGTAATGTATGAGATAGCCGAGGAACAGTATATGTCCGGCGTCGTGGAAGTTGTCCAGCACTGTGGGCGGCAGGTCTGCGCAGGCGCGTCGCTGTCGGAGTGCGTACAGCGCGAGGAGAGCACTGAACACGAGCACCGAGAGGGAGCCACTGTACCACGTGATCAGGTTACCGATCAGATGTACCTGAGCCTGCGAAATAAACAGAAAGTTAGTCTTCCGATGAGGTGAAGAAAAGTGCGTATCACCAGTGCCGTAACCAGCATTTTATGGAGTTCAAGTGGGATGCTGTCCCACAAACAATGAGACACTTACTCAGTCGGTCGCTGGCGAACATGTGCTCATCATACAAGTGAGTGATCGTCAGTGTGGTACACTTACGTTGGAGGAGGGCGAGAGCCAGTAGGCGATGGAGCGCTGCAGTAGCGGCCAGTCGGGCGGCTCGCTGGCAAACATGTGTCCCGCGGGCGCGTCCGGGGCCTGCGCCACCATCTTGTACTGCAGCTCGAGGAACTTCTCCCAGAACGACAGCTGCGTCGCCGACGTGGGGATCATCTCTGCTGACACCAGCTCGCGCTCGCGCTCCTTGCGGTCTTCCGCTAATGATGTACAAACAAACAATTAAACCAACTACATAAAAAAATATGGGTAATTATTATTATTCTTGATTGTTGCAATTTTGACTTAACGTTACAAACCGAGGAAACATGTTGAAAATTGTACCTACTAAAAAAATATTAAAAGTAGAAGCATATAGAATAATGACTTGAAGCTGAGCCTCCAAGCGCTACTCTAGCTCACTGATCGAAACATAATAATAGGGATACAGACATAATACATAGGCGAGAAGTCAACCGGTACTACCTTCTTGACTGGATGAGCAACTCGAGCAAGCCCATACGTCTTGCAAGCAGTCGACTCATTTGTGGCAAGTTAAATGAAGTTGTCATTTACCTTTAGTGTACCGGTGTTCCTCGACGTTCCATACGGTGTCCTGGTGCGTGAGGACCTTGTCAGCGACGACCTCGTGCTGGTTGAAGCCCCAGGCGGGCAGCTGGCGGCCACTGTACCGCAACGCCGCTCCCGACGATACGTGGATCAGCCGCACCTGCGACCTGATGCCGTCCCACGTCGCGTCGTCACTGACCCGGTTCACGATGTCCACGCGCCACAGATTCTGCGCCGGCATCGACACGTTGTAGTCGATGTAGCACGACACCTCCTGCGACTGCGGGGACACGGGCGCGGCTACATCGTGCGAGTTGAGCGCGCGACTGGTTAACCCATGCAGGAGCTGCACCGTGTCCCCGTGTCGGATGACGTCGGGTGGGTGGTGGACGGCTAGTGCGGGGACGTCGGGGCGCGCGACCAGCCACCAGTTGTTGACGTCCTTGAAGCTGTAGCACGTGACCTGCTGCTGGTGGGACGAGCCTCGGCCGTCGCTGTACCGCACCGGGTACACGTGCGCGTGCGAGTGCAGCCAGCACGTGCGACCGTGCGTGTGCCTGCAACACGCAAGCACATACTCACCTAGCGCACTAAACTGTCTGATTTGGTCCTGCGTTCGACGGAGCGATATCAGGGTATTCCAAACTTGACTATGCTCCGGTAATGTTTGTTTGCTTATTTTTGAGTGAGTGTGTGGCCAACTCTGGTGTAGGAGTTTTCAGACCGCCCGAAGCCTCCGACCACAGACATAGATCTACATAGATAACGCAAATGCATGCACTTCGCGTGTCTGAACTCCGACCAAGCGTCGAGGTTGGTCGCCGCTAACTCCAGTCCCCGCGCGTCCGTTGTTGCAGCCGAACGTCCGCAAAAAACTAAAAAATTGCCTCGTTGCGTGATAATTAACTGCAATAGCCCAAAAATTTCGAGCACCCAAAGGCAGGAACATATTTCCTATCACAGGTAAGTTATTTTAAAATTATATTATGCGTAAATTCATATTAAAACGTCTTTAAGTTTTTAAGTATTCCAAGCTGCGTGTCGTTCCAGAATATAGGTACCTAACTACAAATTACCGTTAAGTAAACTTTATTCACATTACGTTGCCGCGTTTGCTTTGGACGTTTGATCTGACGTTGTGTGTTAGGAGACGATGAATATCGCACAAGCGATACTGTCGCGCATCGCTTCGGTACAGTTCGTACAGTAGGTATTAATAAGTCGGCACGCTTGGTTCCAATACAAATCGTGATAATTGCGTTATCTATGTAGATCTATATCTGTGCCTCCGACATAGCCTAAAGATTCTTATCCTGAGGCAAGAACCGGGACCGACAGCTTTACGTGCCCTCCGAAGCACGGTAGCGCTCAGATGTAACTGCCACACACGGTCACCCATCCAAGTAGTGACCTGAGCAAGCGTTGCTTGACTTTGCCGATCTGTTACGAACGGCAAGCCAAGTCTTGCTATGAGCGCTACTAACCGGTAATTATAGTGTTTCTCAGTTGTGACCCCCAAAAAACATTGTAACATCATAGTGTATTTAAATTATTTTACAAGGATTTAGGATCCAAAAATGCTGCGACCCGATTTTATTTTCGTGACAGTACTTAGTCGCGACGCATCATTTAAGAAACGCTGATATATCTGCATACAGAAATGATTACCAGCGTGTTGTGATTGCATAATGCATTGGTGTACCTATTTGTTGCCCACCAAACAAATCTGCTAATATTCAATAATTGCAAAAAATAATTTTAATATATAAAATCCTTGCGTTACTGACTGACTGACAGACACGCTACAGCCGAAACTATTGGGCGCAGGAACCTGAAATTTGGCATGTAAGTTCCTTGGGGACCGTAGGGGTGCACTAAGAAGGGGTTTCCCGAAATTCCCACGGGATCGGCCAAAACGGGTAAATTAAAAAAAAATGCAGGCGTAGCTGCTGGCGTCCTCTAGTAGTCTACAAAAGTGCATCTAAAGGTTTCATTGTTACAAATAACATTATTAAGTAGCATCGTAAATAAGCTACAAAGTAGCGTCGTACCTGAGCGTGATCTGCGACCCGTGCGCGACGTGCAGCGGCTGTCCGCGCGTGATGCTGGCGAGCCCGCCGCGCAGTGAGGCCTGGAAGGCGCTCGTCATGACGCTGTCGTGCGGCCCGGCGCGCGGCAGCATCGCCAGGTGGCTGTACATCACGCTGGTGTAGATCGCGGCGGGTATCAGCAGCAGGAGCACCGCGCGCCACAGAGCCCCCGCCACCAGCGCGCCGCACCCCCCGCGCGCGCCGCACCCCTTCCACACCTGCCGCCCCACCAGCCATACAGCCAGCAAGTACGAGTACACACCCGCGTACTTCACGCTGTGAACATTTTCAACCAATAGTGACATTGCTTTGACTTACTACTACCAGAGATGCCGAAAACCGAGCGAAGTGGAGAAGATTAAGCGGAAAAGCAGACCCCGAGACCCAGGACGGAGGTCTTGGGGCGCTAGGGTGATGATGATGGTAACATTGCTCTGATCCGTCCCGCTGCTATGCGCTGCTACCTCTATCTACTCTATAAAGGCTAACGAAGCCAGTGGCAGATCCAAGGTTATGATTATCATTTACTTAAAGACAATTGCCTCCAGACCGTCTACCCTTATGTACTGCAACTTCTCTCTACTCTTATACTTACAAGATAACGATGGCAGTGACAGATCGAGGGTAATGAGTTAAAGCTCGAATCAACTTAATTATGATTTAGACAACGAGAGGGCGAGGGCGAGTCAAATAAAAGTGGATATCATCATCATCATCTCAGCCTTTACACGTCCACAACTGCTGAACATAGACCTCCCCCTTAGCCCTCTACACCCACGGACGATAATTATTTACTTGTCTACCAAATGATTTGTAAAGATTATAATATTATTATTATACTAGCAGTACTTAGTTGCAACGTTCGCGTTATAATAAATGCCAGTAAACTAAATAATAAAATCAAAGTTATTCACGGTGCAATAAGTTTAATCATATCAAGTAAACGCTGAATTAGTGTGATAACAACATTTTCCTTTACATGTCTTGCAAGCGGATTTTCTACACAGTAACTCCCGCCCAGTAATAATGGGTTGACCGCCATTTTACGGTTGACTGACTACACTCGAGGAGAACCAATGGGCAGTTGGGACATCCCGACACCATAAGTAAAGTGGATTAGTACCGCGGATAATTTGATGCAGAGTATGTAATATGTAAGAGAATATGGAAAGCGGAAATACGCAGCGAAAGAGAAAATTAATAAATCTTTTTATTTTTTTCTTAAAAAGACAACTCCCGCATTAGGACTAAATCCTGTATCGCGGGGAAGTTTACAAACATACAACTAACGGACACAATGAACACCCAGACTCGAAACAACAATTTATGAATCACACAGTGTTGTCTCGTGTGGAGATCGAACCCACAACACTTCGGCACAGTGTCAAGTGGTGAGGCGGCTGCTTAAACCACTACGCAAACAGTGCAGTCGAATCATTTAAATTTTACAAACATTCTAAGCTCTTTAGAGATACGCAACTGAACAAGAGTACCTATTTAGGAAAAGAATTTATCTAGCGGCTAGCTAGATCAATTTCTACTCTTAAAGTACAACACCATCGTGACATTTTATACTTGACTAAAAATATCATCGAGTTAATAATTAACAGTTTTAAAACATAAGTCTAATATACCTGCAATATTTTTACCTATTGTGGCATATGCTGCCCTTGACAGTTAGACCAGAAAATACTTTCTATACGTTACTGCGCTACACAGAGCACAATAAATTGTACAGTGTTGCCTTCACAACTTCACAATTATTATCTAAAACTTAACGTACCATGAATTATGTTTACAATCACTGATGTAACAAATTAACAGAGATTACAAGCGATTAAATTCTGTGTCTTCCTTATTACATGAAATACGGAGATAGTTAAGTAATTCACTTTCTCTTCGAGACCACACTCGCCGCCAGTGTATTACATTTTCGTCAGCCTTAAACTTAACCTTGACCAGATTGTAAGCGCACAGTAAAAATGGAAGGTTGGTAAATGCCATATATGTACCTAGACCAACACTAGACACTCAACTGTAGTTATTTTTCTTTATTCATTCATACTAATATTACTTTGTCAAGGCAGCGATAGCCGAGTGGATATACCAACAGACTGCCATGCAGAGGGTATCGGGTTCGAATCCACGGCGCGCACCAATGACTTTTCGGAGTTATGTGCGTATTGAATTGTTAATTATCGCTTGTCCCGTGCCTCGGAGAGCACGTTAAGCCGTCGGTCCCGGTTGTCATGAAGATTTTTGACAGTCGTTACAGGGCGTCAGTACCTTCTAAATAAACTGACACTAGTCTAAACCATAGAATATCGCTATCCCTTCGGGTTGCGGAGGTCAGACAGGCAGTCGCTCTGTGGAAAAGCTAATATTCAGCCAAATCCGGTTAGACTAGAAAGCGGACCCCAGCTTGAAACTGGGATAACGCTAAGAGGATGATGACTAATATTAGTTTGTCCTTCTTTCACGTCGCAACGGAGCACTGCTATGGTAACATTTTAAGGTTAATGGAGAATTTTACTTTATACGGCGATAACTGACTTCCACATGAGCCTACGGCGAAATTTAGCACCTTTATAAACGTGGGCACTCTCATACTTCATTCGTTTAAATAAACGATAGATAGACCACATGATATACTTACGAGAAGCAGCACCCGAGCGAGATGGCGGCGGCAACAAGCCATAACGTGCCGGACACCCCGCTGCGCCGCGTGCTCTTGATAGTGCACAACACGCCCACCAGACCGAACAGGATCTGCATGCTCTCCAGCAACATGAACCTCGACTGCGCCAGGAAACAGTTCTCTGCAAATATCCAATACATGTCAGTTGGCAATACATACTTTAAAACGCGAACAAATAACATAGGTACTGACATTAATATAGCGCTAGAGTCTACAAGTTTGTAACTACGTCGATTCTGAATAAAAACCAACGTCTAAGAGATCGCAGTCTACTCACAACTGGCAGTAAACAAGCAACGCAAGAGCAGTGATGCCAAGTTGCCAACATCATTTATAGTCTCACGCCTGTATCCCCGAAAGGGTAGGCAGAGGTGTAAATATTACACCCACATTTCGCCAGATTTATTTTAGTCCCACGTAATAGGGGGCGAGCCTATTGCCGCACCGGACACATTACCAGACTCCGTGCTGCTACTAAGAATTTCCTAGTGAAAAAACCCAATAACACTTTGCCCGACCCAGGAATCGAACCCGAGACCTCCCAATCCCACGCGCACATTTATGCCGCGAGACCAACGAGGCAGTCTCCACAACATCAGTCTCCATAAAATTGCGGTTTTGGGATTATTATCAAGCAGTGAGCGTATTCGAGCCAAAAAAGTTACGGAAGAACCTTGCTTGTCGATCACTGTGTGACTGCTTGAAGTAGGTACGAGTAGATACCTATTCTCAGTAACTTTACTGATATAGGTAAATTCACGAAAGTTGACCACAAATGGCGGCCTTCGCGCATATGTACTTTCGTGCACCAATGGCGTTGCTCCATTCTTGACGCATTTAGGGAATGCGTCAAGAACGGAGCCATGCCATTGGCACTCCACCCGCGCCTCACCCCGCACCTCCACGGGGACCTAAAAAATGACTTCTGCGCAGTGGTCATCTTTCGTGAATTTACCTATACTAGATACCCACTTCAAGCCGCTAGTGTACTTTTCAATATGCGAAAGTTAGTGATCAGCTGTCAATCGAATAAACTCACCGAAAAGAACGAGCAGACCGGCCAGTATAGCGGTCCAATGGTACAATGTGACTTCTAGCATCAGTTGGTAGGTCACAGCCACTAGGAAGCTGCCGGCCAACGCGGGCAGCAGCCGGAGAGCCACCACGGGCACATCGTCCGTGTACGGCGTGCCTATCCGCTCGAAGGTAAAGTTGCCGTCGTAACCAGCCGCGCGACCCGCTAGGTACAGCAGCTGTTTTCCCAGAGGGGGGTGCGCGTCGAAAAAGAATATCCCTTTCGTGTATAGGGATACATATCGTCCGTAGTGTAATTCATCGAATCTAAAACAAATCATTATTATTCGATACAGTCTAAAGTAAATTGGTGATGCTCTGGTATATCAGCACGTAATAAAAGGCGTTGCAAACTGCGCAATCACCACCTTTGTCATGAGCCGTAAAAAAAAATAATTAAGGCTGTTGCAAATTGTTGCCACGTAGGTAGTATGAGAGCCTCTAGACCTCGAGGTCAGGAAAAAATCGCAATTGAATGGAGTACCTACAGTTCTGAATAGAAAGAAGAATTGTAGCCGGTACATATTATTTAGAACTGTTGGATATATCATACTCTTCTGCCAAACCCCATAGTGACACAAGTGTGTGTGACGTGGTGTGACCATAAGGCATGCGTGTAATGATATGTTATATTTACTTAGAACAAAGGGCAAGGTAATAATAATGTGAAAGGTCACACAAGGTGGTCTTTTCTATTAACTCTTTATGTTAATAATGTCTGTGTAAATATTTAGTTTGAATGTTTGTTCAGCTATAAAAATATCGCGGCAATGTCATTCTTATTACTATCACTGATTGAAAACTGTAATTACCTACAAAAGTTAGTAAGTTTGATGCACAAACTGAAAGTTTAAAATTCGTGCTCTGGTCCTGCAAGCGGCACTCGGTCAGCGATATCGCTATTAACTAAGTGCAAAAATGTATCAAACTGTACCTAGGCTTTGGAATTGTCACGTGGTCAACGAAGAACGAATTGCTTATACCGGCCATTCTCAAAGTGTGCTCTGCGGAGCCCCAGGGCGCCACGAAGATGTATGTCAGTAAAATAAATGGGCCTGAAAGTGCACATAGGACCTGACTTTTTTCTATTTTAGGGCTCCACCAAATATTTGATTACGCTAAAGGGTTCCATCCCTAAAAAAAATTTGAGAACCACTGGCTTATACGATACTATGGCGTATAGCGATAGTAGAAATGAGAAACGAATGCTACTTGTCTAGACCTTCGGGTCTTGAAGGCTTAAGAACTTAAGGCCTTATGGCATAATGACTTAATCGAGCTTCGTTTAGTTAGAAACCTATCGACAGGCATGCCATGCTGAATATAAAGAGAAAGAAGAAAGAAAGATTAAGCGTTTATTTATATCAGACGAAACGAAAGACATGAAAAAAAGACAATATGAAAAAAAAAACAGATTACAATATATAGGTATAAATCTGTACACGTCTGTCGTCTGCATATAAATAGGAGGCCAGTTCAGCATATCGCCGGACACATGTGCCCGGCGCTGGTTTTCAACTGGCTCCTTAGCAGACGCGGGCGTCAAAACCAATGAGCTAACTAACTATAAAATATTTATCTATTAATTAATTATCGATATAGGAATTTTATAATAGAGACATGACCATTTCATTCCATACAAAATGTAGCACGCCCCTACTCCACAATGTTTTAACTATCATCTGCCCTACAGTACTGCTTTATTTGCAGTAGGAGGCAAACCTTGAAACTTGGAGCTTTGGCTCTATAGGTACATAACGCACGCACACAGTTGAGTCGGTTCTGTCATTGCTAATGTTGCTCATGTGGCATGATACATTTTGGCATATAAGAGTCCATGGGCATAGCCAGGATTCTGTCAAAGAGTCTTCTCTTTCCAATCCATAGACGAAACATTTCATCTGAGTTCCAATCATAAATTTTAGCAGAACAGTAAAAAACGAAAAATAAATATGAACGTAGGTACAGTAAATGCCCTTTTCGAGGCGATTTCTCTGCAGTTAATTGTATGTTGCGCTAGCACGGTGCACAGCGTATGTGCTGTGCACACGCTCATCTAACGCCTACGTTTTACAAACACTAGTACGATTAAACCCTTACATAAGTCAAATAATAGGCTTTTGCTAAAAGTATTGCGAACCGAATTAGATGCAGGACAAGTTTTCTATTATTATCTTGTATCGTTTGCTTTGGATTTTTCATGATTTAATTTGTTACAACCTATCGAAAGCGATGGCTCGTGCTGGTATGTCGCATACTGATTCGCAAGGACCGAGTTCAAAGGCTCGTTACTAGTTTACCCATTTATAACATCTCACTTTCGTTCAATAAGCATTCTGCGCACTGATTAAACCAATCACCTCCGAATTCTGAAATGATCTTGATCAGACTTTAATGCGGCGATCAGATCGCCGGATCTCAATCGTGTCAAGGTGAGACGAACCCAAGGCAGCTAAACCTACGCTAACTATTTGGTGGAGAGCAATGGATCAAAAGATAAACAGATGGTACACGGTGCAATTTATGACGCACTAATTGCGATAGTGCGAAAGGTACGAAGGTGCAAAAATGGCATTTTATTTGCCCAGTGCGAGCTTCAGCAAACGCTGCTTTAAAATATTTTTATCTGATGCTTGGGCCACGTCTGCGCCAATCCAGGCTTTGCGCCCTGTGGCTGGGTACCGCTTGCAGTCCTAGATTTGTCACTGGTCCGCAGTAGCACTGGGTCACGCAGCAATATTCGCCTTGTACCACGTAATGGAGACAAGGCTAAGCAATGCCATAGATTTGATTGAAGGCTAACCACAGTTACTGTAGCTTAGATATGACTACACAAGTATTATATATTACTAGCTTTTGCCGGCGGCTACGCTCGCGTTAAATTCGGGGTAATACCCTTATTACAAAGATTGAGTACACCAAGTTTCAGTTCCCTATGATGAATATTATAATAACACCTTGACACTACCCTTGACTGACGCACTCAGGTAGCGAATGTTAGTCAGAAAGTCACGAGTACACTGCGATCTCTCTATCGCCTAAAGAATTTCCTCCCGACTAAGACAAAAACAATGCTTGTGCAAACCCTAATTTTCCCAGTTATCGACTATGGTGATGTATGTTACCTCGACTTGAATGCAGATCTGCTCAATAAACTCGACCGACTTCTCAACAATTGCATTCGATTCATTTTCAATCTCCGTAAATATGACCACATATCCGCTTACCGTTCACAATTGCGATGGTTGCCTATCCGTCAACGACGTAATCTGCGGACGCTGACTACTCTCTATTCTCTTTTAAATTCTTCAAACGCTCCCTCTTATCTTACACCTCAATTCCAATATCTATGCAGCAGTCATGATAGGGACCTTCGCTTTATATTTATCTATGGCTCTACCAATAATCTTCTTCTTCTTTGTCCGTCCCGTCCGTTCATTCCTCCTTCAACATACAGTTTCAATCCTTCTCTGGAATGCACTTCCTCTTGAAATCAGGATGTCTTCTTCTCGTGAACTTTTCAAGGCCAGAGTCCGTCGGCAGTATAATGAACAGTTGGCAGTATCTCCATAGTGTATTTGTATAATCATAATTACTAGGTATATATATTTATGTATATCTATATGTATGTATATACATTTTTATATATATTAATATGTATTATATTATAATATATGTATACATAGGTATATATTAATATATATTGTGATATTTTGGTATATAATTTATTTTCAGTTATTATTCATTTTATGTTTAGTAATAAGTGGTTTTGCTCTCACACTACGGCTCTCTTACCCACCTACCTTGAATTGTCTCTGCACCACCCAAACCACCCAAAAGTTGACTGGCAGAGAATGCCACAGGCATTAAGTCCGCCTTTGTACTTTATTTTGTAATATTGTGCAAGAAGTTTTAAAATAAAATAAAAAATATTGACCAAAGTCCCAATCCAACTTTACCTCCCCTTCTTCCAGTTTTATTTTTGCAACAAATGGTGCCTATGTCTGTCTCCATGGTACAATATACATATATCTATGTTAAATTTCATCAAAATTGGTTCAGCCGTTTTAGCGTGAAACCCGATAACCCGAAAAAAGTACATATATTCACACTTTCACATTTATAATATATTAAAGCTCATGATGCACCGGTGGTTTTTACTTGCGATTTATTTGTTTACAAAAAAATATTGCGTGGCTAAAACCTAGTGGTACCTGACTAAACTTGGACATATAAAGACTACAAATAATATTTAGGTAAACTGTCAAGGGGTTGAAGGTTTCAGGCTCAAGCTTTAAACAATTATTATTGTACATCTATAGGAGTGTCCTTATCGAGTCATATCAAACTCTTATTTTTGTTTCTATTACTTAATATACACATACAAACTGCAATGTACATTTCATTAATGTAAAAGTTTATTGCTAAATATAGCAAATACTTATTTATTAGAAATTGATCCTGTACTCACACAACATAGCGGGGTTGGTCAAGGTTTGGTAGCCGGGTGCTCAGGCCCAACACCAGCAGCCCAAGGAACACCAGGTTTATTCTCAAGTGTAAGTACACCCCTCTGGGGGGCTCCTTCACAAACTCTTCTACTTTTGTCTCTGGTGCTTTTTGAATGGCTTCAGTTTCTTTGTCAGCTGCAGCACCATCACCCTTCAGAGGAAAAATTAAATATGCATTGAGAAACTAGTGCAACTATAATAATATGAAGAGCATACTAATATATATGCAAGAATACTGATTAAATAAATATCATTGGAAATAATCAATCCAGTAATTATTTTTATATCTGAAAAATATACAGGTGAGAAATGGAAAATGCCAGTAATTTAAAAATTTAGAATAGTATACTAAGAGGTACAACAGAACTTTGATTGTTATCATGCATTCAAACATTTACTTTCCTTCAGTGTTAAATAAAATAAACAAAATATATTTAAAAAATATATAATGACTTTTTCAGTTAAAAGTAGAGATAACAATAAAACAACTCTTATATAAAATTTAAAGCATTATAAAATTATTGCTTCTATGTTTTAGAATAAAATAACATTGTAAATAATATTATTCTATTACTTTGGATCTAAATCAGCCACTTATGTTAGTTATAAGTGTTATAACTTCTATTTTATATGTGAATATCAATATAATTAACTCATTATTGAGCTTGTATAGTTACTAAGAGTTTGTTTATGTTAGTTAGACTGGTACTCACCACTTCCCTATCGGTATGTGTGGACTTTTCTACATAACTGTCGGCCTCAGGTTCGCTGACCTCCTTATTGGTCTTCTTTCGAATACGTTTACTGGCACCTACGGCTGTATCCATCTTTCAATACAATAAGTTTCTTCACTAGTCATCTGAGGTACATATACTTTGTTTCACTCAGAGTAATTCTTTCTCTAGATACAAGTACGAAGTACGACGGTCGACGACACGAAACTAGTGAATGAAATGGTAACGTATGAAGCGTACTAAATAACTACAAACACTGTAAAAGTGTACACAACTTGACTACACAGACAGTGACAGTGACTTTTTTAATTTAAAACTTTCAAAATTGTCAAGCCACGACATCTGTCAAACGAGTTTTATTTTTTTAGAATTTTATGACCTGGTAATAAAATGAGACTTGACCTAAAGGTCCAGCCTTTAGGTCAAGTCTCATTTTATTTTAACGAACACTGCACTATCAATTAATTTTTAAATTGTTTTAACAGTATTTTTAATGTATTTATGTATCGGTTTGTAAGTATTTTTGTCTTTTATTAAGTGATAAAACTTTAGAAAAATATGATTCCGTGTTTTGATCCTTAGGTCATAATTGCCCAGTTAATTAATTTCTAGTGCCATAACGTCATTTCTGGAAGGGTTTTAAATTTTAAACTCTTATATTTTATTATAACAATAGTGTGAGGTGTTTACTTTTACTTTAATAATTACATACATACATAGACTCACGCCTGTTTCCCGGAGGGGTAGGCAGAGACTACGGAACGCCATTTGCAACGATCCTGACATACCTCACTTGCTTCACTCACTCCCATCAAGTTTCTCATGCATGCTCTTCTGTTAAGGGTACTTCTGACTTGTCCTTTTTTCAGGATGCCATAACTTTCGTTTTACTTACATTCACTTTCATTCCTTTCCTCTCTAACGCACCATGCATGATTGCTACCATCTCCTGCAACTCCTCCGCTGAAGATGCAAGTATTACCTGATCATCAGCATAAAGGAGGCATTTGACAAGAAACCCATTCATCCTTAATCCGCAGTCACTATGTTTTAAATCTTGCAAACAACTGTCCATGAAGAGGTTAAACAGCCACGGCGATGCTACACATCCCTGTCTAACACCTTTCTCGATGGTAAACCAGTCATTGTATGCCCCGTTTATACTCATACAAGCTCTAGAATCCTCATAAAGGGATTTCAGAGCTCGAATGAGGCTGCTGTCCACCCTATTCATTGACAGCACCGACCACATTTCATTCCTCACCACTTTATCGTAAGCCTTTTCCAAATCCACGAAAGCGCAATAGACCTTTTGACCTTTGGCCAAAAACTTTTCGGCTATGCTTCGCAAGGAAAAAACCTGATCCATGCATCCCATACCCTTTCGGAATCCCGCTTGTACATCCCATATTTTCTTGTCGGTTACTTCCATAACTCTTTCAATAAGTACCTTTGCATACAATTTGCCAACAATGCTGAGAAGGCTAATGCCTCTATAGATTTTGCAATCTTGTTGCGAGCCTTTTCCTTTATAAAGAGGCACAACTACAGCTGTGGCCCAGTCATTAGGTTCTCGGCCGGTGCTCCAGCACAAGTTATATTACCGCTGCAACTGACCAATTATGATGCCCTGTCCAGCCTTCAGCATTTCGACTGTAATCCTACCATATCCTGCAGCCTTACCTAGTTTCATACTTCCCAGTGCCTTCACGATCTCATCCACGCCAATAACGCTTTCATCATTGCTATCGTTACCATTCATTTCAGCTATCGGTGTCTCTATCGCCGATCTTTCAAATAAACTTTCAAATACTTTTTCCATCTCTTCAGCACGCACGATTCATCATTTACTATCTTTTCATTCTCGTCTCTGATGGATGTGTGTTCTGAGGATTGAGTTCTTCCTCGAACTGCACGAACGGATTTCCAGAAAAACTTAATCTTCCTGTGGAAATCGTCAGATAATCTGCTATCAAACTCATCTTTCTTTTCCTCTTTTTTCCTTTTAACCATTTCTTTCACTATTCTTTTTGACCTAACAAACTCCTTTCTTGCTTCATCTATGTCTACACTCGTTGCTTTTCCCATTCTTTCATTTGCTCTGGCAGCCAACCAATCTGACCAAGCTTTCTTCTTCTCTGACACTGCTGATTGTACATCCTTGTCCCACCATGTATTCTTAACCTTTCGTATTTTCCTTCTCTTGATCACACCACATACTTCAGACGCTACACATACTACCTCTTCTTTAAAAGCCTGCCATAATTCTTCCATGTCATTTATGCCATTGAACCTCTCAAATTTTGCTACCAATCTTCGTTGATACTCATCTTTCACATCTTTCTCTTGTAGATTTTCTACTTTAATTCTTTCCAAGGCCCTATTTTCATTACGCTCTCGATGTCGTCATCCTTCAAAGAGCCCACTTATCCGGCTCAACACCAAGAAGTGGTCTGTGTGGATGCCGATCCCTCGATATGCTCTTGTATCCAACACATTCTTTCTCAATCGTTCATCTACTATTACAAAATCAATCATACTTCTTCTAAAATTTTTCGCTTCCCGCGTATACATATTATGTATCCTTTTATGATCAAACATGGTGTTTGTCACACAAAGGCTCCACTCCAAAAAAATCTCAAGCAGTACTTTTCCATTTTCGTTCACACTCTCATCACCAAATGCACCTAACACCCTTTCAAATCCATCTCGCTTTACTCACACCCATCTATTGAAATCCCCTAACAAGATCAATCTTTCATTATCCTTGCAGTTCCTCAAAATCTCTCTTAAACTCTCCCAAAACCTTTCGTCTTGCTCATGTTGTGACATACCCGTGATACCCGTAACTATATTGACCGGGGCATACACCCCCACAATAAAGAGTCGAGTAAGTCCTACTTTCATTCTCATCCACAGTAGCCTAGCATTTACACATCTAAACTCTTTTACGCACTCATTCATTCGCGCAGACAGTATTACACCAACTCCCTTACAGGCTCTGGTGGTACTATCTACCCCAGACCAATACGCCGTTTAAGCGCCATGCTTAGTGGTTTCACACCCTTTTCATTTTGTTTTTTTCACACAAAGAACATCAATCTTTCTATCATCCATCATCCGACATACTTCATCCTATTTGCCGTTCATTCCTCCTCCAACATTCAATGTTGCAAACCTGCTTTCCGTAGGCCGCTTTTCGCCCTCGCGGGAAACGTGACGTGATGGGTTGCGAACCTCGTCGCCGCCGTGTGAGGAAATATTATTTATTGTTCCCATTGCGTTCCCACGAGATTTAGGGTTTTTAAATGTCCATCCCCATAGAGCCCTTTACGGGGGTAAGGCGGAATATCACATGTGCCCTGTGACCACCAACACAGGCACCCTCCGTTTGCGAACAGCTTACCCTCTGGCTACGAATCTCTTGGCACGGGTCGGTTTACACCTTAGATCGGGGTTTTGTGTCGGGTATGCTCCCTGAAAGTTGGTTTAATTTCGGAGTTTTTCTTCTCCTAGACAGGTTGCCAACCAAGGCTAACGAGCGAGGCCCATCTCCCCGAAGGAAACTTTAAAAATTATGAAGTTTTAAGTTGTAGTTTTAAAATTACCAGATTATGTAATTTATGTAGGTTACAGCCCTGTGTACAGCAGG
Source organism: Euclidia mi (assembly GCA_944739405.2). Lineage (NCBI taxonomy): Eukaryota > Metazoa > Arthropoda > Insecta > Lepidoptera > Erebidae > Euclidia > Euclidia mi. The sequence goes on from OX123196.2 coordinate 758,759, forward strand.
CAGCGATAGCCGAGTGGATATACCAACAGACTGCCATGCAGAGGGTATCAGGTTCGAATCCCCGGTGCGCACCAATGACTTTTCGGAGTTATGTGCGTATTGAATTGTTAATTATCGCTTGTCCCGTGCCTCGGAGAGCACGTTAAGCCGTCGGTCCCGGTTGTCATGAAGATCTTTGACAGTCGTTACAGGGCGTCAGTACCTTCTAAATAAACTGACACTAGTCTAAACCATGGAATATCGCTATCCCTTCGGGTTGCGGAGGTCAGACAGGCAGTCGCTCCGTGGAAAAGCTAATATTCAGCCAAATCCGGTTAGACTAGAAAGCGGACCCCAGACTGAAACTGGGATAACGCTCAGAGAAAGAAGACAGCCCTGTGTACAGCCCAAAGAGATTGTTCTGTGGTACAGCCCTACTTCACCGGGCGCGAAACTAATTGTCTGTCACTTTGATTTGAAGTTTTCAGACTTGAGTTCACTTGATTGTTTGTATAATTATAATAAAAGAGTGATACTCCAAATCAAATCCAAATGTTATTCACGTTTCTATTTAGTGCAATTGTTAATTTGTTCAAGTAAATATCTCATTAGAATGTCTATGAAAAGTGAGGAAGACAAGAACGATTCACCAGATTCTATATCATGTCCTGTCTGTAACAAAACATTTATTAAAAATGCAATAGAAGAGCATGTCAACAAGTGTTTGTTTCTTAATACATCCGAGCAGAAGAGTCCTAAGCAGAGTTGTAATGAAATTAATAATTCCAAGAGAAATAGTTCACATTTAAATGCTTTTTCGTCATTAGAAAAACGGACAAGATTAAGTACGAGCCCAAGTTCTTCTAAGATTGTGGTAAGTTCATATACAGCAACTTTTTTCATTGTTGTACATTGTACGATGTAAATACTTAATTAATTTGCAAATTTTTCTAGAATCCAAAACCAGAAATCGCTAGAAAGAGTGTTAAAGCAGACAATACTAAAAATATACCATTGGCTGAAAGCATGAGACCAGCTAGTCTACAGGACATGGTTGGTCATACTCAAGCATTTGGACCAGGTTCCATGATAAGATCATTATTAGAGCAGAAGAAAATACCCAATATGATTCTATGGGGACCACCAGGTTGTGGAAAGGTAAGCAATATTATTAGATACTTTATTGGTTCAACAAACTAAAATCTTGGTCTTAGATATAAGTTAATGCCATATTATTAGATTGGTACTCTGAATATTATTTCATTTGGTTATGAAGTATATTATAAAAGCATATAAAATGGGTTTATTTGCACTATGTCCTAGAAATGTTGTTAGAATTTATGGCAATACTATTTATGTCATTGGTATCATTGGTATGAGATTCCGCTGAGGCAGCAAGCTAAATATTTGTATGATAATAAATTTGTCTTCTTCATTTCTGAGCTACTAGTTTATTTTCTTTTCAGACATCTCTGGCAAATGTGATTGCTAATATTTGTAAAGAACAAAACAATATGAGATTTGTAAAGTTATCGGCCACAATGTCAGGCATCAATGATGTGAAAGAAGTAGTGAAAGTTGCTAGAAATGAAGCGCAGTTTAAAAGACAAACTGTTCTCTTTATGGATGAAATTCACAGGTACTATACCAGTTTATAAGATTTTTAAAGATTGAAGTGATAAAGGAATAAACCAATATTTAAAGAATGGTGGGAATAGTATGATGGGTGCATCAATGCTAGCTACAGAAGTAGGTGACTTGTTGAAATACTTGCTAGTAGTAAAGCCTATACTTGTTCTTCATAAATCTAAGAGCCTGTACCCTGCTACAGCAATGTTTTCAGAAGTTACATTAAGACCAACTTACCTTTTTTTTTTCTTTGGAAATGTATTTACGCATACCCCTGCAGGATGAAAAGCGGGGGGTAAGTGGGACTCGACCCCTGGAGTGCAAGGCCGTAATACCCACTAAAACCATAGCAAATACCTCAACGCCATTTTGGGGGCGCCAGCGGGTCGTGTTAGCACTCTACCCTCACTCTAGACACACCGGCGGATAGCCCGAAGGCCACAACCTCCTTGGCGGCGGATGAAGGTGTTGGGCTCCGCCGCCAAAACACCCAGCGGCCGCAGAGGATAGGGAGGACGGCAACCTGACAACACCGCATCTCCTCTTCCTCTGCGGTCCCACCGCGACGTATCAATGGTGCGCCCCCATTTGGTCGCGGGAGATAGGGCGCACGGCAACGCAACACCGACACGCCTCTCCTCCCGCGACTGCGCCCGACTGCGAGGGACAGAAGAACCGTCCCTCGCACCCATACCATTGGACGCATGCTGCGCAGGCCTCCGTCAAGCCCACGCGGAGCGTCCACTCCCGGGATCTCGCTTAACTTCACGGTGGAGATCCCACGGGGGAGATCAACTTAGCCTGGAATTAATAGTGATAGAACTAGGCAGTACATCTACATAATTATGTTCAATAGAAGTTTGTTGGCAAAAACTGTTTTTTGCTCTATATTTTTTTTTACTTGATTACCATCTATTTAAAATATTATTTAAAAATAAACAATATGTATTAGTTATAGTTAAAGATGAAGAGACCATTATAAGAAAGTTGTACGAATTTGCCAGAATATTCTATACTGGACTGAAGCATGATAAAAACTGATGACAGAGTAACTGTTGTATGCAATTCCACTAAGTGGTGACAACTTCTTCACATAACAGCGCCCATAACGCCACGTGACTTGTCGTTCGTAATAGATCGGCAAAGTTAAGCAACGTCGATGCAGGCCACCCATTGGATGGGTGACCGCAAGTTGTGGTATACACATCAGAGCTGCACCGTGCTTAGGGAGGCACGTTAAAACCGTCGGTCTCGATTCTCGTCCCAGGACAAGAGTCGTCAGACCCGTCGGAGGCCTAGTCCACGACTTTCTTTTTGGCAATTGGCTTCTGTCGAGAACGGCTAGCACGAAAAGCGAAAAACGATAAAAAGCCGTGACGGCAAAAGTGTTCCTATAATGTGACTATCCAATCCATCGTAGTCACGATTAAAACCGTCTTCTCGAAAAGAAACACGACAGACCAGGCGACAGCTATGTCTCGGAGAAATGTCATCATTCAATTGATCATAATGTTGTTCCCCTATGGAAATTCATCATCGTCCTCTTAGCGTTATCCCAGTTTCAATCTGGGGTCCGCTTACTAGTCTAACTGGATTTGGCTGAATATTAGCTTTTCCACAGAGTGACTGCCACTATGGATATTGTTGGAAGCTATTTTTATAATATTTATAAAGGACGTTCTGTCGTTATACTGTATAAAAATCGGACAAGTGCGAGGCAGACTCGCCCATCGAGGGTTCTGTACAATATTTCGAGCTATTTTTAAGACTACCTGAATTTTTAAGGAATGAGGGAGGAGGAGCGGCATTATGGAGAAGGAAAAAGAGATGGGGGCCTCCGGTACTGACACTCACGGAACGTATTTGATACTTGATGGAACGGGCTGTTTCCGCAACTCCACGTCTTGGCGTGTATTTTGCGTACGGGTGGGTGGTCTTGTCATTCGAGCCACCCCAGCTCTTCGAGGAAGGCTAGCAGGTTCTTGATGTGGCCCACTGCTTCCCTCAGGGTGCTGTCTCTGGTCAGGTGCTGCTGCCTGTACTGTGAGACCCCAGGGCAGGCGAGGAGCAGGTGGGCTTCTGTCTCGTCTGCTGCCATACAGGCTCTGCACAGCGGGCTGTCGGTGATTCCTATAGTAAATAGGTGCTTATTAAAGGATCCGTGTCCTGTATAGGCGGCCGCGACTGTCCGAAGTTGTTGCTTGGACAGCCGGAGGACTTGTTTGGCTATCTTACCGTCTACTGCAGGAAGAGCCTCCTTGGCCTGCCTGCATGTTTCGATACCAATCCAGGACTGGTTGTGCTGGGTCCTGGTTCTATTTCTTACCAGGTTGCGATAAAAGCCAGAAGAGAGGGGAATAATGGGCTTGGGTCCCTCCAGCTCTAAAGTGGCCCCTCTTCTGGCAAGTACGTCGGCTGCGTCATTCCCTCTTGAGCCACTATGACCCTTGATCCATTGCAGTGTTAATTTGTTTTGTTTACCTACCTCTGTTAGTTTCTGGTGGCATTCAAGTGTGAGTACCGAGATGATAGTATGGACTGAGAGGACAGCCTTAATATCTGAGAGAATCCTAATGGATCGTTCCCTTACCTCACGTGCCATGATTGCTGTGGCAGCTAGGATTATGCCAAAACATTCGGCCTGCTAGACCGTGTTGTAGGCTCCCAGCGGTGCTGCGATGTTGATGTTTAGGTCCTCGAAGAATACTCCTGAACCCGTACCTGTATCCGTCTTAGACGCGTCTGTGAAGATCGTGAGCTCGTTGTGGTTAACTGCTCCTTCGTGTAGATCCTCGTGCAGTTGAATTTTGTACTTCTTGTCGAACACAAATTATTTAGATATTCGGTCGCCAATGGCTTGTGTGATAGGAACTTCTTTAAAGAGTGTATTGAAGTTGCTAGTGTGCGGTGTGTTTGTGTCTTTCCAGAGCTTCAGAGCTCTTAGCCGTACCGCCGACATCGTTGCTTCCTGTTGTATGAACAGGTGCATTGGAGGCAGGTCCAGCAACACTTCGAGTGCCGCTGTAGGCGTGGTTTTCACGCAGCCCGTGGCCGCTAGGCATGCAAGTCTTTGAAGCTTTTAAGCTTGTTTGCGGCCGTTATTAGGTTGGTCCGAGGCCACCACACTACTGCGCCGTAGCTTATCATCGGACGTATTATTGTCTTATAGAGCCATAAGACAATTTTGGGGGATAGGCCCCAGCGTTTGCCTATCATCTTGTTGCACTGCCAGAAGAGAATGCTGGCTTTATTGAGCTTATTTTCCATGTGGCTGTTCCATGTCAATTTGCTGTCGAGAGTGACACCCAGGTACTTTACCTCGGTAGACAGCTTAAGCTCTGTATTAAAATATAACCTGGGCAGTCGGTAAGTACCCAGCGCGAGTTTGTGTGTGAACATAACTAGTTCGGTCTTGGTCGGGTTTACAGATAATTCGTACTCATTACACCACCACTCTACTATGCGTAGAGCTTGTTGGGTGAGGTCGTACACTGTACTGGTTACCTTACCTGAGGTGAGTATGGTTAGATCATCTGCATAACCTATTGTGTAGAAGTATCTCGCGTTGAGTTTGTCTATGAGTTCATTGATGACTAAGTTCCACAATAGCGGGGAGAGTACACCTCCCTGCAGGCACCCGCATCTGATCCACACCATGCCTGGCTAGGGCGTTGCTTATGCTGGAAAAGTTTGACTTATCGAAGGCTCCTTCTATGTCAATGAAGGTGCCCAGACAGATGCTTTTTGTTGTATAGCAGCTTCTATCTGGTTCACGACCTAAGGCCGATTCCGTCGCTTTCCCTGAGCTGTATGCATGTTGGTTGGCATGTAGGAGTAGGTGCTTAAGTGCCCCAATTGAGTTCCCTCTCGCAGAACCTTTCCAAGGCTTTAAGCATGAAGGAGGTCAGGCTTATTGGTCTGAAGGACTTTGCATTGGTATAATCTGTTTTGCCTGGTTTTGGTATGAAAATTAGTTTAACTTCCCTCAATCTCTTCGGTACATATCTGAAGGCCAGGCTAGACCTCATGATTGCCAGAAGTCTTTTACGGACAGGTTCACCCCCCCTATTGTAATAGCCCTGGAATGATGCCGTCCAGTCCGGCTGCTTTGAAGGGATGGAAGCTATCGATGGCCCATCGGAGTTACGCACGTCCCTCATGGAACGTAACGCAACAGTATAGATACTGTTACTTACTTCCATCTTTCATATTCCGAGTATTTCCCCTATCGAGCTGGCCCAGTCATGCTGAAATCAGCAATACTACTATGTATTTCAACTAGTCTTCATTTCTTTATAGTTCTCGTGACTGCACGGTTGGCGCAGTGGTTTTAGTGGCCGCCTTATCGCTTGACACTGCACCTAGTATTGTGGGTTAGATTCCCACACGAAGCAACACTTTGTGTGACTCATAAATTGTTATTTTCTTTTAAAAAAGAAAACATACTGCAGGTTCAACAAACTGCAACAGGACACATTCCTGCCGCACGTGGAGAATGGCACAATCATCCTCATCGGCGCCACAACTGAGAACCCTTCGTTCAGCCTGAACAACGCGCTACTGAGCAGGTGCCGAGTTGTCGTCATGGAGAAACTGAGCGTACAAGATGTGCTCAAGATATTAAAGCTAGCAGTCGAAAGGAGCGGGAACGCAGTCAGCTGCTTTAAAGGAGACTTGAACAAGGCTTTAGAAGATAAATTACCTAAGTATGTAGAGTCATCAGCATCCTGATAGCGTTATCCCAGATCTAACTTACTTACTAGTCTAACCGGATTTTGGCTGAGTATTAGCTTTTCCGCAGAGCGACTGCCGTCTGACCTCTGCAACCCAAAGCAATATTCCATGGGTTAGACTACCGCCAGTTTATTTTAAATTGTCTTTCGGGATATATACCACGTACCTTTGTTTGGAGTAACCGATCCCGTCCAAACAAAGATACGTGGTATATATCCCGAAAGACAATTTAAAATAAGTTTAAATGACCACGAAAGTTTAAATTCCCATACCGTCAGTTTAATCCTATGTGCTGACTGATGACTCCCTGTAACGACTGTCATAGATCTGCATAAGTGCAGTTGGCTTAACGAGGCATGGGGCAAGCCATCATGAACAATTCAATACATATGCACAATGAATACATAACTCCAAAAACTCTGTGGTGTGTGCCGTGGATTCGTTATACCTAAATATCAAATAAAGTGTTTTATTTCATTTAAGATACCTTGTGGAGGAGAGTTCACTGCAGTGGTTAGCAGAGGTGTGCGATGGCGACGCTAGAGTGGCTCTAGGAGGGCTGGAGTTAGCACTAGCGTCCAAGGACCCCGGCTCTGAGTTACACGCGACAGGCCCCGCTATTATCACTCTGGAGCAAATAAAAGATGGAATTAAAGTATGTCACTATATATTTTATATATATATATATATATATATATATATATTATATATACAGGGTGTTACATATCCATCCGTCCGATCAATGAAGGGGTTGTAGAGTAGCGTAAAATGGTGAGATATTTGTCATTATTTCACGGAAATTCAACATAAAATTTTCCCATGTAAATTTAATTAATTTTAAATAATATCATATCAGATTACCCATGGCAACACTAAAGACTCATAAATCGTATTAGCTAGGTAGGTATCTACCTAAAGTTCATAAAAAATTGACGGCAAAAGCGGCGCCTTTGAGTGCATAGGCCAACCGACCGCCTCCTTTGACAAAAGCCGCCGCCGCGCGTCATCGTCCTTTACACGTGCCAACTATTATTTTAGGTATAAACAGATTTTATGCACTTGATGCAACAGCTGATCTTTTGCTTCGACGGTTTAGGTAAAACTCCGTAAAACAAAGTACAGTATTAAGGTTTTCTGTTTGTTTCGTGCGAGTGCGTGGCCAACTCTGGTGTCACTGTTTTCAAACTGCTCGAATACCTACGACATGGCCTAACGATTCTTGGATGCGGCTTTACGGGCCGTCGGAAGCCCGGAAGCGCTTTCATGTAATGTCACACGCGGTCACCCATCTAAGAGAAAATCGTCGCGCTATGACTACGGTACTTACATTAATAACTACCTACTTTTTAATTGGCTTAATCTTACGTAACTAGGTACCTACCTTAATTGATAAAAATATCAACTTGCTGTAAGTTGCGACGGTCATTCTCCACATGTCCGCCGCCCACGTCCAGACACTTACGGCACCTTTGCACCATATCCGAACGCACACTTCTTAACACTCCTGGGTTTAAACTTCGGAAAGCAGAAACGATACGCGCACGCATTTCTTCTTCAGTGTCACACGGTTTTTGGTACACTATTTGTTTAACGTGTCCCCACAAGTAAAAGTCTAAAGGCGTTAGGTCCGGTGATCTTGGTGGCCACGAGATAGGCCCGCTTCGTCCAATCCACTTGCCAGGGAACTGTGCGTCAAGATACTCACGCACAGCTCGTAAAAAATGAGGTGGGGCACCGTCGTGCTGGAACCACAAGCTGCGGTGGAAGCTTAACGGCAACGAATCTAACTCGTCACTTAGAACTTCCCTCAAAAATCTTAAATAATTGGTACCGTTCATGGTTTCATTAAAAAAATGCGGACCAATAATACGGTCGCCGAGGATTCCCGCCCACACATTGATGCGCCAACGATGTTGAAAATGGCTTTCTTTCATCGCGTGTGGATTTTCAACAGCCCAGACGTGTTCATTGTGACAGTTGAAAACACCCGTCCGCACAAATGAACATTCGTCGGTAAATAACACGCGCTCCAAGAACGTAGCATCCTCTTCTACTTTGCCAAGTAGCCAGTTGCAGTATTGTCTTCTGTGGGCATAGTCTGACGGCATAAGTGAGTGAACACGTTGGTAGTGAAAAGGATGCTGTCCGTCTTCTTTTAATATCCTCCACACTCGCGCGTTACTGGTGCCCAGTTCACGTGCCGCACTCCTGGTACTTTGCGTGGGATCCTCAGCGAATAATTGTAAGACCTGTTCCACTACACCGTCGCTACTTTGTGGTCTGCCACCATGATTGCGATTCGAATCATCGCGAGCACTGCCCGTGTTGTACACCCGGTGGTGAAGCCGTTGAAACGCGCGCTCCGACGGCACGGGTAGACCCCGTGGTCTGGCATACCGCTCCTCGTACTCCCTACGAGCACCTGCATAATTGCATTCACTCCTACCTAAGCACATCAACATGTTAAAGTATTCAGGGTTTGAATATGACATACCTAACGAATCTACTATTTCACGCGGAAGTCTAAACAAAAGGAAAGCTAGCGAAAGACTGAGTGTTCAAGTAGGCAAATAGTTAATTCGTAAATCAAATAGGTAAATAATTAGAGATGTAACAAATGTTATTCACTGGAGTACTGTTTCTATCGATATTTTATGTTATTGTTTACCTGATAGAATATCGGTAGCTAAACCCCTAAAACGTCAGCTTTGTGTAAATTTATGTTTTTATTTGCTGTTAATAAATAAAAACATTCCATGGTTTAGACTAGAATCAGTTTATTTAAGGGTACTGACTCCGCGTGACGACTGTCAAAGATCTTCATGACTGTTGCTCCGACGGTTTAACGTGCTCTCCGAGACACAGGGATATTAACTATTTATTACGCACGTAACTTGGAAAAGTCTTATTATCTTATTATGTATTTGATGCGCGCCGTGGATTCGAACCCGATACCCTCTGCACGGCAATCCGTTGGTATCATCACTAGGCTATCATTGGCCTAGTAGCCTAGCAGGCTATCATTCTAGTTTTAACATGTCATGTTAAAATTAAATAAATCGATATTATCTCTTGATCGTAAACATCACTAGAGCGGTCCCTTTGTGTACGGCGGCTCGCTTGACGGTAAAATTGCACTATTTTAAAAAGGCGGCATGCCCTTTGACACGGTAAGCGGCGAAAGCCGACAATTTTTAATAAATTTAAAGGCCTATCCACACGACACAATTTTACGTCCAACTTGACTAAATCACTTGATTAAATCGTGACGTGTAGACGCCAGTCGTCCAACTCAAGTTCATCGGGTGTGCGGACCACCAGATTTTAACCAATTGGGTGGACGGAATGAAATTCAGTCATTTGATTGTGTCGTGTAGACGGGCAAAGCCAATTCCATTGAAAATTTGATCAGTGGTAAAATTGTGCCGTGTGGATGGGCCTTAAGAATCATAAAGGATTCCGCTATTGAGGGGAGTGTTGTTAGTTTACAGAATTTTCGCCAATTTCGGGGTAATGTTTCTCGTTAGCACTGAGCTAAGGAAATTTATTCTGATGTTTTATGATGACCTAGATTTTTTTTATTATTTTTCCTGGTATGCCTGATAAGTCAGTAATATGACCTTTCGAGATCAGACGGGGGTTTATGAAACACACTGTATATATATATATATATATATATATATATATATATATATATATATATGTACATGTCTATTTCTTTATAACATATAACTTACGGCCACAATGAACACCCAGACCCGAAACAACAATTTATGAATCACATAACGTGTTCTTTCGTGTGGGGATCGAATCCACAACAGTCTCTCGAATGTCAATATCAAGCGGCAAGGCGACGCCAACTGAGAGAGATTGATATCACTAGTATCACTACACAGTATAAAACAGTCGGTCTTCTGATTCGATATTCTCGATACTAGAAATCAGACGAATCAAAAGCGATGAAAAATGGGAAATAGGGTCTCTAAATGAAATTAAAAAAAATATTGAGACCAAATAAGTAAATTTTTATTGTGTGGCCTAAGCAATTAGAGTGCAAATGGATGATACAACTTGAAAAAGAAATTAGTTAGACTAATATTATATTGATTTGCCCATTGCTAGGATATTTGAAAGTACTAACTGCCTGTTATGTTATGACAGACGTAAATGTTCACATGGGACCGATAGCTTAACATGCTCTCCGAGGTATGAGACAAGCTATCATATCAGCCGAAAGACGTCCACTGCCGGACATAGGCCTCCCCCAAGGCTCCCCACACAGACCGGTCCTGAGCCACCCGCATCCATCCGCTGCCCGCAACCCCAACAAGATCATCACTCCACCTTGCGGGAGGCCTACCTCTGCTACGACGTCTTGTGTGTGGCCGCTACTCCAGAACCATTCTACTCCAACGACCATCGGTTCTTCTGGCTATGTGCCATGTCCACTGCCACTTCAGCCTGACTATTGGGAGAGCTATGTCGGTGACTTTAGTTCGCCTGCGGATCTCCTCATTTCTAATTCGATCTCGCAGGGAAACTCCGAGCATAGCTCTCTCCATCGCCCTCTGAGTGACCCTGAGCTTCCGGATAAGGCCCATAGTTAGCGACCACAACCCGACGTTGGTTCCGTAGATCATCACTGGCAACACACACTGGTCAAAGACTTTCGTCTTGAGACACAGCTGGATATCGGACGTGAAGATATGATAACTACCCGAACGCCGCCCAACCGAGTTGGATTCGACGAATGACCTACCCAATTGGATAATTTGACCCAGGTAAACGTACTTGTCGGCAACTTCGAGTGTAAGAGTTGCCAACCTGAATAGGAGCAGGTACAACATGGACGTTAGACATGATCTTCGTATTGTCCATGTTCATCTTAAGATCTACTTGTTAGGAGACACTACAGAGGCCACTAAGGATTGTGCCGAGGTCTTCCATGGTCTTAGCCATGACTACGATATCGTCAGTAAATCGCAGGTGAGTGATGTACTCGCCGTTGATGTTGACGCCGTCGATGTTGAAGACGTCTTCCAGCGCAGTGGTGAACAGTTTCGGAGAGATGAGATATACGTCTCCCTACCGTGAGGCAGGGAGATGTCGTATGCGAGGGGTGACCCTCGCTGGAGTCGAATAAGTTTCGAGCTCTGGTCCTGAAGGCCGACTGATATGGTGGCGTTTTCGTACAAACACTTCAGCACTTCGATGTATCGGTAGTCGATTTGGCACCGTTGGAGAGACTACAGCACTGCCCAGGTTTCGATCGAATCAAAGGCTTTCCCATAGTCCACAAACGCCAAGCATAGATGGCTGGTTATACTCTTCAGACTTCTGTATAACCTGCCGCAGCCTATGTATGTGGTCTATGGTACTATAGCCTTTACGGAAACCGGCTTGTTCGGGAGGCTGGAAGTCATCTAGCTTGCGCGTGAGACGATTCGTGATGACCCTTCAAAACAACTTATAGGCGTGACTCAGAAGTGAGGTGCGTCTGCGGTTCTTCAAAAGGGTTTTATCGCCCTTCTTGAAGAACAGCACCACCACACTTCTGTGCCACGCCTGTGGCGTTTTACCCTCGAGTATGACAGAACCAAAAGCTCCGTGGTAATTCCATCATCACCCGGTGCCTTGCTGTTTTTTAGCTGTTTTAGGGCGAACTAATCTCGTGCACGGTGACGTCCGGAATATCTTCGGTATAGTGTCGGGTCAATCCAGCTCTAGAGTCTATCACTGGTGGGTTGGTTGCGGGTGATCGTGTGGTCGTGTATAACTGTCCATAGAACTTCTCGATCTACTCCAAGAGCTGGGGTCTGGATGACATAACCCTGCCATCCTCCGTCTTCAGCTTTGTCAGCTGAGTTTGCCCAGTAGACAGATCTCTCTGGATTATTTTTGATCCTTTATTCCGCTCGATCGCCTCTTTAACACATATGGTGTTGTATCGGCGGAGATCGCGAGCCAGAGCCTTAGATATCTGTCTATTGAGGCGCCGATATTTTGGCATATCGTTGGAGGACATCAAATGCATCCTACGCCTTTTCCTCTAAGAACTCTAGAGTCGGATCAGAGATTTTACCAGTTCTCTTGGCTTTTGGGGCTTGAAGTACTTGGACCCCGTTTTATGGGCAGCATCCACGAACCCGCCACTAAACTCGTCCACATCTACGCACTCGCCCAGGCATTCGAAGCGATTGTGTAGTTCAAGCTGAAAGCTGTCGAGGTTTTGGAAATGAACTGACAGACAAGCTATAATTAACTATTAATTGAGCACATAGCTTCTATAAAAATATTAAATTAATTTCGAAAAGTCATTGGTGCGCGCCACTGGGCTATCACTGGCCTTGTAGAAGCGACTGAGATATTATCACTAAAACTTTATGAACATGAATAAAGAATCATAAAAATACATTTTGGCAGGTAGGAAAGCTAAAACTATTTTATAACAGGTAGGTAAATCGAGAAGGCATGTCTATCATGTAATGAAATAAAACTATATAACAAAAAGAACTAGTTACGGATCAATATCGGTAGATAATAATTACTGGTAAAATGGTAGTGACGAATATTCGCATTATTACCATATTTGGCGCACTAGACGCACTCAACGCAATACCACAATCTTATTATTATTTATACATACATAACGTCACGCCTTTTATCCCCGAAGGGGTAGGCAGAGGTGTATTTCTACACCCACTTTTCGACAGATATACTTTAGTCCCACGTAATAAGGGGCGAGCCTATTGCCGTACTGGGCACATTTCCAGACTCCGTGCTGCTACTGAGAATTTCGTGACAGAAAAACCCAATAACACTGCCCGACCCAGGAATCGAACCCGGGACCTCCCGATCCCACGCGCACATTTATGCCGCGAGACCAACGAGGCAGTCATATAGGGTTTGATGTCGAGTTTTCCGTCTCTTCGCAACGATGGTATTTGCATCGTGTTATCCCTTAGTCGCCTCTTACGACACCCACGGGAAGATACGGGGTGGTGACACTTGTATTCTATGCCGTCAACCACAACGTGTACGTTACCCTAGCAGGAAAGTATCTCCTGGAGAGACATGAGTGGTACGTATAATTAGAGCGCAATCTGCTGATGATGTGCACGAAATAAAAAATTAGTGCGGGTTATAGTTTTGGAAAAAAATTAAAAGATTCATTCCTGCTGGGGTAACGTTCTTCCAGCAGGAAGATTCTAAACGAATTATCGGAGAGAAAAACATTGTACATGGGCAGATAGCTTATATTAGTGGGACAATGTGCGCCGAAAATAAAATTAGTGCGGCTTCAGGTTTTCGAGATATTGGAATTCCTGCTAGGGTAACGTTTTGCAGAATCGTGTATCTCTAAAACGGTTGCATGTGCGGTTATAAAATAAACATACACGAGTTGCTCTTAATTTGTGCGAATTGGTGAAATAATAAAATTTAAGAAAATATATGTAATTTTCAAGTAATTGGCCTTCTTTGAAAACCCAAAAAAACATCGCAGCGTCAAAATAAGAAAAGGTATAGGCTCACTGAAAACTGTTTTCGGTTCTTCTTGACACATAGATTAACCATAAAAAGTTTCAAAAGTATTCATACATGCGTTAATGATATATATTTCTAAAAGTCATAACGACGAAGTCGTAACTTTGAGGACAACGCACAAGAAACCGGCTCAACCCAAGGTGTGTAGGAGTAAACTAGCAATTAGAGCGATAGTCCAGTAATATATAGAGAAATTATCCAGCTTGGAATGTCTCGCATGTAATAAATAATTAACAAAAACTAAAACATCAAACAACGATTGGTTATCCGACTAAATTCGAATGACTACAAAAAAGCGACGGATTCATACATATCAATGACCATCTTAACTTGACCCTCTAATCGGTTAAAACGTGTTGTGTCCGAGTACACTGAAGCAGAAAAGTAACAAAATAAGAAACTTGTTCTACTAGCCATTTTCGTGAATTATTGAGATATGATTTTTAAACAAATAAAATCCTTAAATTTTATTTTAGGTATTAAAATAATATATAAATTATTTGCGTGTACACAGTGACTTTTTAGTCGTCTTACAACGGCAACCAACTTCATGTATATAATAATTTGTATACAAATAATATGTATTTATGAGATAAGAATAATTTAAAAATAAAAATATTATGGAGTAGTAAGAAGAAACATCCGGTGCGGTGCCAGTTAAGATATCCATTGAGCGGATGAAAGGCGTCGCACGCCACGCTATATTATATTCTCATTGGATGACTATTTATGTTTCTTTGTGCAATAAGTTTGTAAAAAAAATCTCTACCACATATACTTTATGTTGGATACATATACTTAGTAGACTAGCCGTTACCCGCGTCCTGAGGGAACTACCTCGCGTACCCGTAAAACTCAAATATCTTACGGACCACTATTTTTCTAAAATAAAATATAGCCTATGTTACTCGCAGCCTAGATAATGTAGCTTTTTAATGGTGAAAGAATTTTAAAATCGATCTAGTAGTTTTTGAGTTTTTCATTACAAACAAACAAAAATACAAATATTTCCTCTTTATAATATTAGTGTAGACAACCTTTCTAAGACTGCTAAAAAGTTACAGACTTAGGTTTAATTACTCTGTGATTATGCGATTTTACTGTTTGTATTTTAGTAATGAAAAACTGATCTGTGATTTTGATGCCATTATATTTTATAAGAGTCGAAATGAAGAGAATAAAAATAATAATTTACACGTCAACAAGTTCTTTTATTTCAAATAGTAAAAAACATTATAGTTGCCGACAAACGCTTTTTGCGCGACTGTACGGACAACAGCATGGGTATAATACGATTAAAAAAGTAGGACGTCGGTATGTATAAGTCCGTCGGTTTTTTGTAGTCATTCGAATTTGGTGGGATAACCAATCGTTGTTTGATGTTTTAGTTTTTGTTAATTATTTATTACATGCGAGACATTCCAAGCTGGATAATTTCACTATATATTACTGGACTATCGCTCTAATTGCTAGTTTACTCCTACACACCTTGGGTTGAGCCGGTTTCTTGTGCGTTGTCCTCAAAGTTACGACTTCGTCGTAATGACTTTTAGAAATATATCTCATTAACGCATGTATGAATACTTTTGAAACTTTTTATGGTTGATCTATGTGTCAAGAAGAACCGAAAACAGTTTTCAGTGAGCCTATACCTTTTCTTATTTTGACGCTGCGATGTTTTTTTGGGTTTTCAAAGAAGGCCAATTACTTGAAAATTACATGTATTTTCTTAAATTTTATTATTTCACCAATTCGCACAAATTAAGAGCAACTCGTGTATGTTTATTTTATAACCGCACATGCAACCGTTTTAGAGATGCACGATTCTGCAAAACGTTACCCTAGCAGGAATTCCAATATCTCGAAAACCTGAAGCCGCACTAATTTTATTTTCGGCGCACATTGTCCCACTAATATAAGCTATCTGCCCATGTACAATGTTTCTCTCTCCGATAATTCGTTTAGAATCTTCCTGCTGGAAGAACGTTACCCCAGCAGGAATGAATTTTTTCATTTTTTTCCAAAACTATAACCCGCACAAATTTTTTATTTCGCGCACATCATCAGCAGATTGCGCTCTAATTATACGTTCCACTCATGTATCTCCAGGAGATACTTTCCTGCTAGGGTAACGTACACAACCACAACGGCCTTTATTTATTTTTCTTATTATATTAATATGTTTTGTTTTTTAAATCTATTGTTCTTAATAATATACATTCGCATGCACGGGTTATAGCGCGCCTCGAAAGATTGATTTTGAAGAAGTAATATATATAAATGAAATTCATTGGTAGGTAATGATTATTTGAAGCAATGTCGTAAATATCGAAAATCCCGGTTTTTACAAATCGAATATCGATATTTTCAGGCACAATATTTTGTCCGATATTCCGATATTCATGCCCTATTCCTGACCCAAGTCGGTGGGGAATAAAAAGTACTCTGATCAGAATCATTACAGATTTTAATGAAAATCACAACTAACTGTTTCTCTCGAAGCTAACATGTTGAACAACACGCATACTCGTTAAAATAATAGGAAACTCATTAAAATATTGCATTGCCCATACTCGGACATCCATCGGGTCTTCAACATCACGCTATGTAACCTCCATCCGGTTACAACACCACCCGAATAATCATTTCGAGCGTTTAACAAAGTAATCTTAAACTAGGCTTGTTCAACATGTTGCTTTGGTTTTCTTTATCACATAGCAGACCCTAAGAAAATCTTAGTAGGCTGATAGTCTAGGTGTTAAGTTTACTAGGAAGTATCCAATCAGTCTTTTCAGCGTCATAATTTTTTCGTGGATAGTCTAAATACGAAGCTTATCCTAACCTTAACATTAGCGATACAGCAACGGACCTTTCGCGTTCAAGACGATGGACAACGTTTGTGATACTATGATAAATGCACGCATGGCTGTCTTGTTTGCGCACCAACGGAGACTATGGCTAACACAAAAGCTTCAGGGTAAACTAGGCTAACCAGAAAGGCACTTTGCCGGTCCAACTAATGGCAACGCATGGCTTAACATGCAGCCGCACAAACGGCTTATCCAGTTTATGCATTTGCATAAACTGGATAAGCCGTGGTGCAATTTTGTGGTACCCACGTTTCTGTTGTTGTAGATTTCTACAACAACAGAAACGTGGGTACCACAAAATTATCACAACAACTACTAACAAAGTACCCATTTAATGAGAAAAAGGCTAAGCATACAATCATCACTAACGATCACTAACCTAGTTCTACCTACAATGAAAATTAAAATCTCTGAAACTGATTATCGTAACGCACTACGATGATAACGTGATAACTCAATAATTTTCTTCTACGTATGATAATCGAGTTTACTTACTTTAACAGCTTCTACTAGAAAAACTATCAATTCTAAACGTCCTAAGCATAACTTGGAATTGGCCAGAGAACTCGGGGTACTTGATAAAAATTCCCAGAGTATCACATGAATTTTAAAAACACACAGTAGGTTTTAACGCGTAAAATCTTAAAATTGAATTTAATTTTACTAGTGGTTAAAAATTTATGCACACAAAGAAGCAGGTGTAATTGCAACACGGAGATCGTCTGTACAACTCAGAATTACAACGAGTAACAGGGCCACTTTTTACTTAGGCTCTGATCACGTTTAAACGAAAACCGTTAGTTAACATCAACACCACGAGTCGATAAAGTAATGACGCTAGTAATATCTTTAGACTATGGTCAGGTTACACTAACCAACCAACCGCAATTGTCTAAACAGCACTGCAGTTCACACGTCTATTTAAGAAATAAAAGCTAGAAGCTGTTCTACACAAAATCAGCACAGTCAGAAGCAATAGCCTCAGCACAGTCTTACACTATGAACTTAGTATGTACGATTCGATTATTCTAACAACTTTAGCGCCGCTGCCCTGCGAACGACAGTCTAGACCGGGGTTATTGATCTAGATTTAGCAGAAAACCAACCGAAGCTGGGTGTTGGTTCTAAAACCAATATTACAACTGCACTAGAACAGTAACTAGCGCGTTTCAATCAAACGCACTTGCTTGGAACAATGCAAGTCGGCCTGTACGCTCACTGTCGTTACTATTACAGTCCATTAACTGTGAATCGAACCTACAACACTCGGTACGATGTGATGGCGATATCTCCACAACGATTATGACATTGCCAAGGTTAAACGCGTAATGTTTTATAACTACCGTCACTAAATAAAATTGGCAGTACCAATTAAAAAAAAACAGACAAAATACGCTCACCACGGTTGCAGTTGAAAGCTCAGCAGATTCGTCAACATAGCAGTGTTAGCAGTCGCCTTCGCTCGCGCCTTGTGGTCGCGCTGGTCCATTGTGCCACTTCTGATGTCGGCGGGTTGCTTGATTTTTGGCCGGTATCAACACTTCATAGTTTGTTATACGTTCACACCAAATCAAATTACCTAACAAAACTGACTATAATTATTTTGGATTACTAAACACGAAACGAGTGACAGTTTCTAGGTACTTGTTGGCCGCCCGAAGTCTCCGAGAGAAGTGATATAGAAGTGTTGCTTCGGTGAACGTCAATCGTCACCCCCCTCTTCAACTGTTGCGAACGTCACACTAGAGTCTGTCGAAGTGCGCCATCTTCACACTTCAGTTTCGTAGTCAGTTGACATCCCGTACTCATGACCATTCCGATATGTATATTTGACGCGGGCAAAGCCGCTGGCGACGTCTAGTATTTTAATATAAAATTAGCTACATACAAATGGGTACTATTGTGATACATTCTATTTGCCTCCCAGCGCAGTCACATGCTGTACGACAGTGCGGGCGAGGAGCACTACAACACGGTGTCTGCGCTGCACAAGGCCATCCGCGCGAGTGACGACAACGCGGCGCTGTACTGGGTCACACGAGCCATGCGGGGCGGGGAGGACCCGCTCTACATCGCCAGGAGACTCGTGCGAGCCGCCACTGAAGACATAGGTTCACTCAAAACTTGTTTGTTCGATTATATTAGAACTAATCTATAATATAAAAATGATTCGCTGAATGTGTTGCTAAGTGCAAATCTCGAGAGCAGCTGAACCGATTGCGCTAACTCTTTTTTAGGGTTCCGTACCTAAAAGGTAAAAAACGGGACCCTATTACTAAGCTAGACAGCGGAGCTGTCTGTCTGTCTGTCACCAGGCTGTATCTCATAAACCGTGATAGCTAGTAAGCTAAAATTTTCACAAATTATTTATTTCGGTTGCCGATATAACAACAAATACTAAAAATAAAAAAAATGAAAATATTAAAACGGGGTCCCATACAATTAACGTGTTTTTTCGTATTTTTGCTCAACATTACTAACGGTAACAGGTAGACGCTAAAAATTTTCACAGAATCTATCTATCTATCCATATCGTCACGCCTGTCTCCCATTGGGGTAGGCAGAGACTATAGAACGCCACATGCTTCGGTTCAAACATACTTCTTTCGCTTCCTCGACATTTATTAACCTCATCATGCATGCGCGTCGGTTATGGGTACTTTTAATTTGACCCTTTTTCAGTACGTCACCTATTTGGTCGGCGTACGTCCGCCTAGGGCGTCCCCTACCGACATTTCCATTCATTCTCGCACGATACACTCCTATCGTATTTCTTCTTTCATCCATCCGTTCCAAATGTCGAAATCAACGCAACATGCCTTTTTCAATCTTTGTCACTACATCTTCTTTTAGACCACACCTCTCTCGTATCACACTGTTTTTCACTTTATCTATCAGCCTTACGCCGTACATACCCCTCAAAGCTCTCTTCTCCACAGCATTGATTCTACTTTCATGCTTCTTCTGCCATACCCATGATTCACTACCATACATCAGTGTTGGCGCCAAAACTCCCTGCAGTATAGCAAGGCGAGCTTGCCTTGGGATAATACCATTGCTGATGATGGACTGCAAGGCGCCATTAACACTCTTTTCTGCTTTCACTCTCCTTTCAATATCTCCCTCACATTTTCCATCTCTCGTAAACAAAGACCCTAAATACACAAACTCGTTCACTTGCTCCACTTTTTCATCTCCTATCATTACGTCGCATTCAGTTACACTATCGTCCCTCTCTATGACCATATATTACCTTTCAAAATAAATAATTAAATTTAAAAAGTAAATAATAAAGGGGGCTCCCATACGACAAACGTAATTTTTAAACAATTTATTACTCGATCTTAATAAACAGGTAAAAACTTAAAAAAATATTAAAGTATACATATATATACAACAAACGTGATTTTCTTTTATAAATGATGGTACGGAACCCTTCGTACGCGAGTCCGACTCGCACTTGCCCAATTTTTATAATATTCCTTGAATTACGAAGATGGTTTTTAGGGAGAGAAAAATATAATTTAGAATTGACTGACGAAATTCGCCGGGTCAGCTAGTCATTACATAGTAAGTATCTTCTTGGGTTTACGCGAATGTTACACATTGAAATTAAACTACAGTTTACGGATTTTATCGCGATGGTTTCACTAAGTTATTACATTTGAAACGAGTGATCTAGAAACTACATTTTTAATTTATTACTAGCCGACGTTTAGAATTCTTAACGGATTCATGTTCACGGCAGACTGAGGTGATATTTGTCTTTTTCTTGAATGTATAAGTTATCTCAAAGTACCCGAACATTTTTCAACTACTGGTGTTACTATTTACGCAGAATGAGCTCACAATGTCCTTAGGTCTTCTGGTGACTTTGTCCTTCTTGGGTTTTATTAGCCTTATGACTGGGTCCCAAGCTGAAGGAACATTCCAACCATCTTCCCTATTGAAATTAGGGTGTTTTTTTTAATTTCAATAGCCTCTCGTATCATCCTTGGAAGGAAACGGTGTTCTTTTGCGAGTATCTGTGGTTCATCAAATCGCAGGTAGTGGTTGGGTCTTTGTGCCACATGTTCACACACAGCAGACTTTGTCTTGTTTGACATAGGCTTGGGACCCAGTCATAAGGCTAATGAAACCCAAGAAGAACAAAGTCACCAGAAGACCTAGGGACATTGTGAGCTCATTCTGCGTAAATAGTAAAGCTTTGGTTTCCCAAGAAAGCGGTGCCGTCATATAGTGGCCGTAATATTACGGACGCAAAAAGGCGGCCGTCTTTACGGTGACGACATGTGGAAAGTTCCACGGCCGTTTTAACACACCGTCAGTCATTTTTTAAAACAAACGTCAAACGAAAAGTTTCCAAGATAGAAAATCGACAACCTTGATTTAGCTTTAGTAATTTACTTTGAGGATGAACTATCATCAGAAGAGGAAAATAGTCGTATGGCGGAAGACGATTTATTCAAATCTCGTGGTACTGAAGGTGCATTTGAGATTTTAGTACGTCGCCGTTTACTGAGCAATGAATACAACTTTGTATTATATTTTGTACGTTGTTCCGGCAAAAACAAAACACAAAAACGTATTAAAAATAGCTTCACCGCTATCAATGAAACGTTCACGAAACCATCTGACACCGTCAAGACGGCCGTCGTGCAAATGGCGGCACCGCTTTTTGACGTTACGGTGTCAGTTCCCGCTCTCTAGGAAACCGCGTCATTTTGTTTACATAGACAACGTTCTAGTGACGTTATTCACCGCTGGATTACGGCCGCTATATGATGGCACCGCTTTCCTAGGAAACCAAAGCTTTACACCAGTAGTTGAAAAATGTTCGGGTACTTTGAGATAATTTATACATTCAAGAAAAAGACAAATATCACCTCAGTCTGCCGTGAACATGAATCCTGTAAAGAATTCGAAACGTCGGCTAGTAATAAATTAAAAATGTAGTTTCTAGATCACTCGTTTCAAATGTAATAACTTAGTGAAACCATCGCGATAAAATCCGTAAACTGTAGTTTAATTTCAATAGTCATTACAATATTGTAGGACAACTCACATACGGTATGTATGACACCTGATCCTAAACAAGATCCCATCCGCACTAGCAATAAATACTGTGTCGCGAGAAACTTTACAAACATTCAATCAATACGTGTGTCTTACTTGGGTGTGTACCCATAGTCGTAGATCCGAAAAGACAATTTGTGGCTCACATAGTTTTGTTTCTTGTGGGCATCAAAAACACGAAATTACACATACTACACTCAAAAACGGCACAAATAATCCTCTTTATCCCACAAAGATCTATCCTGAGTCGGAAGCGAATCTCCGACCTTCTGTTACGCAGGGTTTACAGGGTTAATAACCACTAGACCAGCGGTCGTAAATGCGGGCGGCTCTTTGTAATAACTAGTCAACCAAGTCCGCACAATAGAGCTTCTCAGTTCGTATTTATGATTTTTTACAAAAAAATCACGGGCCGCGTGTTGCCGACCGCTGCACTAGACCAAAAAGCCAATTGAATAATACTTTTACTGAACAATATGTTCGCAGGATTAGCAGATCCGAACGCGTTAGTAGAAGCAGTAGCGTGTCTACAAGGTTGTCAGCAGATAGGCATGCCCGAGTGTGACGTCCTCCTGGCGCAGTGTGCCGTGAGGCTGGCGCGCGCGCCCAAGAGTCGCGAGGTGTACTTCGCCATGAAGCGCTGCCAGAGGGCGCTGGCGGACGCCAAGGGGCCTCTGCCCCCCGTGCCCCTGCATCTGCGGAACGCGCCAACCAAGCTCATGAAACAATTGGGTACGTGTTCATATAATATTGTTTGAGCCGTAAGGGGTGAAAACATTAGGTTCACGGAGTCCAAGCGCTCGTAATTTACGTCGTGAAATCTTTAAACAGTTACTCAACCCATTCATTGCCTACCTGAAAATTAACGTCATTACCCAGATGCCGCCATAGTATGATATACAGCCCGCTCATCGGCGGCTCCGGCATCTCGATTAAGTACCCTTGCCCGCCCATCGGCGTTTTCGGCATGAAGCTCTAGATATCGACATGAACCGTTTGATATATGTTCAGTTTACATGTACTGTATCGTGTTTAAAGCGTGTATGTGAAGTTTCCTGCGATATTTGTAGTAAAATTGTGATAGTTTTATTGGTTATTAGCTGAAATAGTAATGGAGCATGAAGGTAAGGCATAACTCTCACTTAATTAATTTAAGATGAATCAAAATCATACAAATCTGTATTTCGGATAAAATTAAGCTAATACATATGTAAAGAAATCAAAAATGTCTTTAAAAAACCCACATCTATGTGCCTTTTTCAATAGTCAGGTGTCGTCAACCCCTACACTCAATTAGTTATAAAAATACATTATGTACATTTGCTTACTAAATTGTAAGCAAATTTACATAATGTATTTTTATCTTTCCTCTTTACTATAGGTAATAATGTAATATTTTCTTTCTTTTGTTCAGACAATAAAACTTAATCAAACGACTTTTTCAAAGAATCCCGTAAAGAACGAGATGCGCCGGCGCATCCTTTTGTTGTGCTTTAGCTAGCCACAAAACTAGACAAGTACAATATGTCCTTGTATATATGGTTCATTTGGCTTAGGATAACACGGACGCATAAAAAAATTGTTTACTATTGTTTACTGACCGGCCGGCCAGCCCTTTTTGCATATTATTATACTTTATGCAATAATATACTCTATGTCCGAGGCATATGGTTGATACTACAATCGAGAAAGTATATAATATTTTCCTGAAGCCGATTATTAATAGTATTAAAACATTATAATTTTAACTAAAATTATCATGTTTCACAAAAGGTTGTTAAAGCCTGAATAAGTGTTATGTCCGCCCATGGGCGAGTTCGGCATGAAAGGTCGGAATCGACTTTTTTCCAAACCTGACATAATATCTGCAGGCCGTTTTGGTAACGAATAATCTATCTATCTATCTATATCGTCACGCCTGTCTCCCATTGGGGTAGGCAGAGACTATAGAACGCCATATGCTTCGGTTCAAACATACTTCTTTCGCTTCCTCGACATTCATTAACCTCATCATGCATGCGCTTCGGTTATGGGTACTTTTAATTTAGCCCTTTTTCAGTACGTCACCTATTTGGTCGGCGTACGTCCGCCTAGGGCGTCCCCTACCGACATTTCCATTCATTCTCGCACGATACACTCCTTTCGTATTCCTTCTTTCATCCATCCGTTCCAAATGTCCAAACCAACGCAACATTCCTTTTTCAACCTTTGTCACTACATCTTCTTTTAGACCACACTTCTCTCGTATCACACCGTTTTTCACTTTATCAATCAGCCTTACTCCGCACATACTCCTTAAAGCTCTCATCTCCACAGCATTGATTCTACTTTCATGCTTCTTCTGCCATACCCATGATTCACTACCATACATCAGTGTTGGCGCCAAAACTCCCTGCAGTATAGCAAGGCGAGCTTGCTTTGGGATAATATCATTGCTGATGATGGACTGTAAGGCGCCATTCACACAATTTCCTGCTTTCACTCTCCTTTCAATATCTCCCTCACATTTTCCATCTCTCGTAAACAAAGACCCTAAATACACAAACTCGTTCACTTGCTCCACTTTTTCATCTCCTATCATTACTTCACATTCAGTTACACTATCATCCCTCTCTATGACCATGACTTTGGTTTTGTTAACATTCACTTTCATACCTTTCTTCTTATACGCTTCATTCATCGTGGTGACCATCTGCTGCAAATCCAACGCTGACGATGCAAATAAATAAATAAATAGGTAACGAATAAATTTTAGTAAAACGAATCGTTTCACAAAATCTTTATTTTTTTCTAATGGTTATTGGCTTAGATATCGGAAGTTGAAATCCAAACGCCCTTGGCGTATCAGTTAAAACGTTTCACCCGCCGATGGGCGGGCACGGCACTGAATGGGTTAAACACAATCAGGCGCGGTCCAAGCCTGAAATTTTGGAGGGGGTCACTCACTACACTAATAAAAAATAGGTATCTGGCTCGCAATTTATAGCGTAAATTCTTATTATATTTGTAGTTTTTAGGGTTCCGTACCTAAAAGGTAAAAAACGGAACCCTATTACTAAGCCTCCGCTGTCTGTCTGTCTGTCTGTCTGACTGTCACCAGGCTGTATCTCATAAACCGTGATAGCTAAAAAGCTGAAATTTTCACAAATTATGTATTTCGGTTGCCGCTATAACAACAAATACTAAAAAAAAGGAATATTAAGGGGAGGTCCCATACAATAAACGTGTTTTTTTCTCAAAATGACCAACGGTAACAGGTAGACGCTTAAAATTTTCACAGAATACCTATGTAGTTGTATATTACCTTTCAAAATAAATCATTAAATAAAAAAGGTTAATAGTAAAGGGGGGCTCCCATACAGCAAACGTACCTAATTTTTAAGCAATTTGTTACTCGATCTTAATAAACAGGTAGAAATTTAAAAAATATTTAAGTATACATACAACAAACGTAATTTTCTTTTATAGATGATGGTACGGAACCTTTTTTTTGTTTTTTTTTTGACTCATGGTGGAAACCAAACAATTTACGGGCTTACCCCCCCAGGCTGGGCCCCTAAAGGGACTCAGTCTAGGGAGAGTGTGGAGACTCCCCGACGACAAGCGCCGGGACTACGGGCCCCGTCCCTCGCATGCATCTATCTGCATCCATCATGCTTGTCCTCATACATCCTCTTTCATACTACAAGCGGAAAAAAACGACGTAGTCTACTAACGCTACGAGAGGCGCACGCGGAACACGTGCGCCGCCTCTCGGACCTCGCGGACGGGGGGGCGGTATAACAGGCCCGCCGTCCGCAGGCGTGTACTCACGGTGGCCGGAGTTCGTTGAACGCCCTCCGGCGACGACGCCCGGTTCTGCGGGTGGAGACAGGTCGCATGGGCTCCCTATCCCGCTCCGCCACCTCCTTGATCGACATCACCGTCTCACAAAAGGAGGCGGCGGCGTCCCAACACATCTCTCGCTTCAGTTCAACCACTCCTATCGCCGCGACTAGGTCTCGGCGCTGCGATGCCCAAGCAGGGCATTCCGCCAAGGTGTGCAGCGCCGTGTCCTCTACTGGGTCACGGCGATCTCCGCAGTGGTGACACCCGGGCGTCTCCTCCCGGCCAATGCGGTGCAGGAACCGGCCGAAACAACCATGGCCGGTTATCACCTGTGTCAACCGGAAGGTGAGATCGCCGTGTCGTCTCTCCAGCCACTCGTCGAATACGGGCCTCACTGCCTCAATGCAGCGAAGCCCCGCGCTGGGGTGCGTGAGTCGCTGTCGCCATTCCGCCACTAGGACCTGTCGGAGTTCCGCCTTTCGCGCCTCAATCTCGCGAGGCGCGGGTTCTCCGCCTACTGACCGGGCCTCGCGGCGCCACTTATAAAGCGACGCAAGCAGCCCGGCCTGTAAGTCCCAGGGCGGACATCCGGCGAGGAGAGTCGCGGCTCCGAAGGAGACCGTGCGGTAGCCACAAATTATCCTGACGGCCATGGCGCGCTGCGGTGCGCGTAGCGCCCGAACGTTGCGGGCCGTCAGGTTCTCGGCCCAGATGGGACACCCGTATAGGGCCATCGACCGCACGACTCCCTCATAGAGCCTCCGGCAAGAGGCGTTCGGCCCCCGTAGGTTTGGCAGCAGCCTCGACAAGGCGGCCGCCGCCCCCAGGAGTCTAGGTGCCAAACGCTCAAAATGCCGGTGAAAGTCCCATCGGCTATCGAGAACGAGCCCGAGGTATTACAAGCTCGTCCCAATGCCGATGCGGACCCCTCCTACCATTATGTTGGCCCCTGCAGGTGGCCTGTTCCGAGGCCCATGAAACGAAATGGCCTCGGATTTTGACAAGGCCACCTCGAGGCCCAACTGCCGGATGCGACTCACTATGTGTGCAACCCCAGCCGTCGCCAGTATGGCCGCCGCCCGGTGCGTCTTACCCTTGGCCGTGACCAACGTATCGTCGGCATAGCAGACTATGCCGACGCCGTGGAGGAGCGCACCCCGCAGCACATAGTCGTAGCCGATGTTCCACAGGAGTGGACCAAGAACCGACCCCTGCGGAACACCGCACGACATCTCTCGCTGACTCCAACCGTCGTATGGTACGGAACCCTACGTGCGCGAGTCCGACTCGCACTTACCCATTTTTTTTAATTATACATGTAAATGTCTAAAAATCATTAATATACATCAAATTTTACTTTATTAGCATATTTCTGTATAAAAATATTTAAAAAACCTTCTGTAAAATTTAGTTTTTGTCGGTTGCTCTAAAATGGCGGGAATGGCTCGATATTACTTTACAATGACTTACCATTATTATAAAGTTAACATTAAATGAAGCACTGTTCTTCAAATTAAATTATATAAATGTAGTAAGTATTCGACAATTAACTTATATTTTATTTTTTTCTCAATTACAAAACTTAACAACAAGAATCACAGTTCACAAACGGCCATTTTCAATATTCGAACTATAGATAGATCTGTAGATTTTAGATTCGTGTTTGACATATTTTGTATGGAGCTTATGTCAAAAACGAATCTAAAATCTACAGATCTATCTATAATTCGAATATTGAATCCCGTAGTAAGTAGACTGCCTTTATCTTGAATCTTTACAATAAGTAAACCGACAAATTACATTATTAGAATATTGTTAAACAATCTTTATCATAACGACGCATATCGATTTTGCTAGGATTACCAATACTACGTTGTTCGGTTCCTTGTTTCTAAACTAGACGTAATTTCCAAGTTATTTTAGCCATCGTACGTAGTTAATAAAAACACCACTAGATGTCAGCAAACTATAAATTTATCGCTTTTAGGAGATAGCTAGAAATTTCTTTTTATTATTTGGCAAATTTTTAAAATTTTTGAGTTTGACCTTAGATTTTGGGGGGGGTCATGTCCCCTGTGACCCCCCCCTTCGGACCGCGCCTGAACACAATACAGTACATGTAAACTGAGTATATCAAATGGTTCATGTCGAAATCTAGAGCTTCATGCCGAAAACGCCGATGGGCGGGCAAGGATACTTAATCCGAGATGCCGGAACCGCCGATGGGCGGGCTGTATATCATACTATGGCGGCACCTGGGTAATGACGTTAATTTTCAGGTAGGCAGTGAATGGGTTAATATCAATGTGTGTACAAATTGTGGAAGTTTTAAGAAGCACAGCTAATAAACAAACTTCAAACTTTGTCAATGCCAAAGACATTACTACAGTCCGTTCACAGTTATTTTACCTCTGACACATGTCGGTGTTTATTTTCTTTATGTTGGAATTGTACTCTGTGATGACAGGAATGTAAAATAGGGTTGCCCATGCATAACATTTTACCCAATATTAGTGGAAATGCTTCAAAAATTCAAATGCTTGAAGCTCATGGCCGCAAAGTGGTTAGATTACCGCCATACCACTGCGAGCTAAACGCAATTGAATTTATGTGGAGTCTCATTAAAAGGCGAGTCAAAAATTTAGGGCAAGAGGCAGCCAACATTGTGAATTTAGCTGAAGAAGCTTTTCAATCTATCACTGCAGAAGACTGAAAAAAACAATGCAAACATGTGCGCCACATTGAAGACAAGCTTCGTGAAACAGAGGGGTCTACGGATGCTGAAATGGACAGGTTCATAATATAATTAAATTCTGAGTCTGATACAGAATCTGACAGCAGTTACGAATCATCATGGGCAGTCCGAGAATCTGACAGCAGTTACGAATCATCATCACATTGGCAGTCCACATGGATCATTTTTATAGACTCACGCCTGTTTCCATGAAGGGGTAGGCAGAGGTGTAATATTACACCCACATAATTCTTATTCAAAATAAATATGAAAATTAAATTTGCAGTTTTTGTATTTGATAATTAGAACCTCACGTCGACGTAATTATGATGCGTTTACCTTTGTATAGTGTGCGTCAGGATGGCTGGACCATGAGAGATTTTGGAGGTTTGAGCAATACCAAACTTTTGTACCTATTTTATACTATTTGGTACCAGACATCAAAAATTTTGTACCTCGCTAAAGAGGGAAAACTATTACGAGGAAAGTGGCCAGCCATTCTGACTTCAGAATGGCTGGACCAAACCGGTTTCACCTAGTTGTAGGCGTTATAACTAGTTCATCTTTTCGTTTAAATATAGTACCTAATTGGTACCTGAACATATGTTTTTCTTATATTTTTTCGATAAGCCGTAAATAAGTTACATCTACAAGAAGAATTCGCACTTGCCCGGTTTTTCTACCCGACTGCGGCGAAGCCCAAAAGGAGCGTTATTTAAGCCAGTAGTGAAAAAATATTGTGAAATTGCATGGAAAATCGAAATACAATCAAAATAGTAATAATTTTATTTTCCTATACAAACTTTAAAAATTTTATGCGTGCGTTCCGAAGGGATTGGTAGTAGGTAGGTAGTGGGTAGGTAGTAGGTAGGTAGGTGGTAGGTAGGTAGTAGGTAGGTAGTGGGTAGGTAGTAGGTAGGTAGTGGGTAGGTAGTAGGTAGGTAGGTAGTGGGTAGGTAGGCAGTAGGTTGGTAGTAGGTAGGTAGCAGGTAGGTAGTGGGTAGATTATCGAAAATAAATCATAACACACATAAATAAGTGGAGATACCAACAGACTGCCATGCAGAGGGTATCGGGTTCGAATCCACGGCGCGCACCAATGAATTTTCGGAGTTATGTGCGTATTGAATTGTTAATTGCCTCCGTGGTCCAGTGGATAGTGTATGCGACTGAAGATCGGAGGTCCCGGGTTCGATTCCCGGGTCGTGCAAAATTGTTACTGAGTTTTTCCAAGTTCTCAGTAGCAGCACGGAGTCTGGTGATGTGCCCGGTAGTGGCAATAGGCTCGCCGAATTCATGGCGAAATGTGGGTGCAATGTTACACCTCTGTCTACCCCTTCGGGGATACACGCGTGAGTAGATGATTGATGATGAAATGATGAATTGTCAATCATCGCTTGTCCCGTACCTCGGAAAACATGGTAAGCTGTCTGTTCCGGTTGTCATGAAGATCTTTGACAGTCGTTACAGGGCGTCAGTACCTTCTAAAAAAACTGACACTAGTCTAACCTATGGAATATCGCTATGCCTTCGGGTTGCGGAGGTCAGACAGGCAGTCGCTCTGTGGAAAAGCTAATATTCAGCCAAATCCGGTTCGACTAGGAAGCGGACCCTAGATTGAAACTGGGATAACGCTAAGAGAAATGATGATCGCTTTAAAAATAAGTAATTAAATTAAAATAAAACAAGTATTTAACTGCCTACTACCTGCCATCTAATCAAAAAATAAAAAAATAAATCAAAATCATTTATTCATCTAGGCCACAAAGTGACGCTTATGAACGTCAAAATTTAAGTTAATTACTTAATGATTCTACATTTACATTTACTGCCATGTTCGCAATGCAATAGGTAGAACCACGAGAAAGAACGGGCAATAAAACTCATGGCCACTCTTTTCAAACAAATATAATGGTGGTACATTTTATTTCTGTAAGGAGCTGCAACTGTTTCACATTGTAGACATCTACTAGTAAATTTTTTAGTACCTATTGATATCATACTCAAGCAGTAAATGATATTCATATGGTAAGCCTCCCAAAGTAAATATGGTGAAACAGGAGCATCCACTTACGTCTTTTTAATGTAGGCAACTCGCGAACATGGTCAGAACTATGGTAGAACTACTACTTCCTACCACCTACATAGTCGTCAAGTTTTCTTAAATGTAATTTCAATTTCTGAACGCACGCATAAAATGTTTGATACAAAGAATTATAACCTAAGGCATAGAAGTAACACTAAATAACAACAGCGGTTGCTATGATTGATATCTTCTTTCTAATGGCACATGCAGTATGATAGAAAGAGCTGTCGATAGGTTTAGCAGCACGCTCTTATAGCAGAATCGTGGTAGGCAAACAGTAGACAAAACATAGAGTTAGGAAACCGAGTGTTGTTCGTAACAGTGATGATTTATCGATAAATATTTTTGGTCAAATGTCTAACTTTAGTATGTGTCGATATATTTAAGCCGTATAAATAAACAACTAAAATATTGAAATTGTAGTTTTTGCTGTTGACGCCGGACAGTGCTTTGCAAAGACTTGCCAGACAGACAGTACTAAAAAAATCACGTGTTTAAAGGCCCGCACAAACTATCTGTCGTGACTTACTGTCGCGACAGTAAGTCGCGACAGAAGGGTAAGGCCTTGCCACACGATACAATTTTACCACTGATCAAATTTTCAATCGAATTGGCTTTGCCCGTCTACACGACACAATCAAATCACTGATTTGCATTCCGCCCACCCGATTGGTTAAAATCTGGTGGCCACCCGATGAACTTGATTTGGACAACTGGCGTCTACACGTCACGATTTCATCAAGTGATTTAGTCAAGTTGGACGTAAAATTGTGCCGTGTGGCAAGGCCTGTATCTGGACAAGGAAAATCCATTCAAGTGTGCACAATATCGGACGTCTGTCGCGGACGTGACCTTGAGCGTTCAGACGTCCGATAGCAATCTGGAAAAATGACAGTAAGCGTCTGCGGACGTTTACTGTCATCCGTATATTGTCCATGGTACGGCCTTAATATTGATTTTATACCGAATATAGTCAAAAATGATAAATTCACTTTCAATTCAACAGTTCTGCTTTACTTCAAGGTATACCAATAATATAATTTAATAGTGCTAACTGCTAGTGCCCTGAATTAAGCAAAATATGCTCCTACCTAGCCTTAGTGTATTGCATAGACAGCATGGCGTGTCTATGGTTGTATCGGACGCGGACGCGACAGAAAGCCGCGTCCGAAAGGGTGTGCACACTATGTGTCGCGACTTACTGTCGCGACAGTAAGTCGCATCCGAACAGTTTGCGTGCGTCTTCATTGTTCGTTTTAGCCATAAAATCTATTGACAAAAAGTATTAATAAACTAATGAGCGATGCGTTGCGATGCGATGCTAAGAAACTGTCACTTAGATTATGTATAGTACGAATTATACCAGATTGGCTAATGCGGCACGGCAGGCTTTGGCAATTTGTTTGCGTCGCATCATATCACGTTGATTTTTTTAGAGTTGTAGGTAATCCGACTGCCACGCCGAAGCTTGCGGGTTTGATTCCCGCTCAAGTCAAACATTTGTGTGCATGAATATGGATGTTTGTCTTGGTCTGGATGGTATACTATGTGTAATATGTAATATATTTACAGAAAAGTACATATGCATGTTTATCGATTGTCTAGTACCCGTAGTACAAGATATGCTTAGTTTGGGACCAGATAATGTTGTGTGAATGTGAAAGAATATTATATTTTATGGTAGAATATTATGTAGCGGACTACAAGGCAAGACGTCTTTGATCAGTCAGGATAGCACTAATATGATAAATAATATAGAAGTAGGTAGATTAATTAAAATCCTTGTAATTATTATATTTTATTAATATGTTCAAACTAAAATTACACACTTTTTGTTTAGCTTTGGATAAATAATTCTACCGGGTGTGCAATGTCCGGGCATAAATGTAATGTAAGCACAGCTTTCGGTTTTAAACGACGCCAGGTGCTTTCTGTCTTTAAAAAACAGTCTTTCTCAAAATGACGTGAACAAATATGATGGTACTTCTGCTAAATCAAACTAGGCCGTCCAACGGCATTTATCCAAAGTTTTCTTGTGACGTCATTAATAGGTAACCTGTAATAAAAAACACCTTCTTAATAATGAAAAAATGCTACTCGCATCCCTAATCCATCTACTATTTTATAGATGCAGAAATGTAAGCCTACACACACGCGCTTACACTGGAACACTTGGCTTTAGGTTAATAGACGCTACTTTTAAGGTAGGTATCTAAGTAAATTATGTACATTAAACTGCGCTTACTATCAAACGCGCGATAGAAAATAAGACCGCTGGATGTCTTTGTTTATTGTCAACTTAGCAACCGCGGCTACCCGCTGTCGCTTCCAGCTACAGTTTTACATTCATGTCCGATAGTTAGTTTCCGTATTTATCCCTCATTCAAAAAACATCGATATGTCCTTTCACTGTCAAATCCCATCACTAAGCCTATTAAATCAATAAATGTACAAAATAACAATTTGTGAGTAAAATTCATAACACATACGTATGCAAGCTGTTCCTTTGATTTGCAATACAATGATATTGTGTAAACTTAACACTCATTATAGCATTAATACGAGAAAAGTAAATACATTTGTAGGAAAATTCCGACTCACTGCTAGAAGATAAAGTTTCTCCTGTTATTTCCGTTCCGAGAATAGCGGAATCCACATCCCGATATCACATACACGTTGTGTATTAATTAATGAGTACACTATTTAATTATTATAAGCTTACTTACTATTTAAATGCAAAAAAGTTATTAAAAATGTAAACACAAACATCCAACAAATTTTACACTGTTGACAGATCACAGCACGGCTATTTAGAGAATGTAGTCAAAGATATGAGTATGTAAAGAGTATATGCCTCTTTAAATGAGACGCGTAATTTGACGTTATGATTAACCAACTAAGACCAACTGACATTACATGTTGCACGTTCGGTATAAGGAAATTTATAGGGCATGTTCTCTCTAGTCTAAACGTCCAACCTCTTTGGTTTGATAGGTAGGAACAGTTTGTATGGGAAAATAAAATTGTTACTATTTTGATTGTATTTCGATTTTCCATGCAATATCACAATATTTTTCACTACTGGATTAAATAACACTCCTTTTGGGGTTCGCCGCAGTCGGGTAGAAAAACCGGGCAAGTGCGAATTCTTCTTGTAGGTGTAACTTATTTACGGCTTATCGAAAAAATATTAGAAAAACATATGTTCAGGTACCAATTAGGTACTATATTTTAACGAAAAGATGAACTAGTTATAACGCCTACAACTAGGTGAAACCGGTTTGGTCCAGCCATTCTGAAGTCAGAATGACTGGCCACTTTCCTCGTAATAGTTTTCCCTCTTTAGCGAGGTACAAAATTTTTGATGTCTGGTACCAAATAGTATAAAATAGGTACAAAAGTTTGGTATTGTTCTAACCTCCAAAATCTCTCATGGTCCAGCCATCCTGACGCACACCTTTGTATATTAAATAGACAACATTTTTATTATAACTACTTATCTTCATAGGAAATTAGTTAGGTACTTCGTAAGAAAATAAATATACATGCATATAGCCATGCCAATATCAAGAGGTTTTGTTACAAACAATTACTTCCAAATATTTTTAATACGATCGCGTAGGCAATAAAAAATAAATACATTTTTAGAAATAATGTATATTTAAAATGGGAGTATTATATACCAAATATAGCAACAACGCCCAGGTTGGCCAATCTAACAGCTAGAGGTAAAATAACTGTGAACGGACTACACTAATACTGCTTCAATGTTCATGTGAGTTAGCTCATTAACATAAAACTTGTTGGCGTAGGTTATGGTCGCGGGTACAACACAGCACATAGAGAGGAGTCGGGCCTGAGCTACATGCCCGAGGGAATGGAAGACTGCAACTATTTCCACGACAGCGACGACGGATAAAAGCAGCTATGATACTAATAATAATGTAAATAAAACACATCAATCCTAGTGTCAATGTTTTATTTTATTTGGGATAATCTCATTTCACAATTGTATGACATGGTAGAAATTTACTATTTACAAGACGCACACATAAACGTATGTAATATTACAAATTTACCTATAACATTGTACCTTTCGTAACACTGACGGCGCTTGCCACGATTTCCGATCCTAACTTTATAAAAATAAAATAACATTATTTCTTACTTCAACATTTATTACTGCACATTGTGCACAATTTACATAAGTTCAGATGCAGCAGCTGTTGTCTTTCTGTATTCGAAGTTGTTATAAAATAGTGTGTAAAAGTAACAGATACCATAGGTATTAAGTAGATGTAGATTGTAGAGAATAAGACTGGAGCCTCAGTGCTATATACAGATAACTTGACGTTTCGCTGCATACTCCACGCTCAACACAGGTGACAAACGGATCATCAAGCAACGTTCATTTGCGCAATAACAATAAACTATTACGCATAGTACAAAAAGAATAGTAGCTTCATACAAATCGGCCTTGGCCGGTTTGAATGTACGCGTGAGTCGCCGGCGCCGTGTACGCACGGACTTTTCACGCACACTCTCATTGACGAGCGCGGTCGGGCGCGGCCTCAGTACGGCCGCGCGTGGGTAGGACGCAAGAGTAGGCATTTAACTCGCCGATCGGCCTTATGGTGTTAACACACGCTCGAACTTGGTCCGAACAGACCACGGATTTGCTCCGCCTCCAGACCAAATCTGCCCCGCCTCCAGACCAAATCTGCCCGTCTGTAGAGTAGTCCGGCGAACATAATTATTATTAATTGAGTCCGCCTCGGTCCGCTAGTTTGCAGATCGGTCGGATCGGATATGGCTTACGTGAAGCAACTGTCCGATCCGGTCGTCTGTAGCGAGAGCGGATTTGGTCCGCCGGACCAACGGGTTTTGTCCGCCGGACAAGTTCGAGCGTGTGTTACGGCTATTAGCTGACCTACTATTCTTTTTTTACTATGATATACGGAAAGACTTGACGTAAATAATTCACATGATTATTTTTTACATTTCTCTATGGGTTGTTTGCAGAGATCTTGTAGTCTGCTATTTACGAGACAAACCATAACATGAAGAATAGATTGCAAATCTATACAAGGAAATTCCTAAACTCCTTTAACACTAAGTCTTAGCCTATAACTAATTATGCTATAAGAGAACATTGTAACTAAATAAAAATAAATTAGAATCAGACTTCTAATTTGGATCCTAATCATGAGAGGAACAATATCCCGTTTGGGTCCAAATATTTATTTTTTATCAATACTAGATCACTGAATAATTTTTTGTCAGAAATTCATAAAACAAATTCCATCTAAAAATAACACAAAGTGGAACGTTTTAGATTTAGCGAAGTTTTTATCATAAAATATAATCATAGCTAAAGCTAATATTGACCTTAGAAAATATATTCGGGACCGGCCATGTCGATCGCCCAGCGGAACTTGTCGCGTTGGGTTTTGTTGTAGATTTTTTCAATGGGTACACCATGTTTCTTGCACCTGAAATGATACAAGTTCAAATTAATGATCATATTTTAACCAATTACTTCTTATTCTTCATCTTTTAAAAAGACAACTCCCGCACTAGGAATAAATCCTATGTCGCGCGGGGCTTTACATGCATACAACCAACAGACACCCATTTATTACTACAGTTTGTAGTGCCCTCATTCACTTACCAAGCAACTGAGATACGTGGATCAAGATAATTCAGCTTAGAAGTGCCAAGAGCAATTGTTTTATTTTCATCACGATCTGTCTCCTGTAGTTCCAGTTTCTTTAGTTGTTCTCTCAGACGTTCCAGTGCTTTCTTTTTCTTATCACAATTAAGTTTCTCTTTGACTGAGCCACGTTTGGCAGCTTTTGAAGCTTCACGTAAATCTTCCTCAGCCTCATCAACTTGATCACGTTTTGCTTGAATTTTTTCCTTAAGAGCTTCCATTGACTTAGAATGACCTGAAAATATCCATAGATACAATTAAATTATCGCTTTGAATGTAAAAAGGTATACTAAGCTAAATAAAAATAAGCTAGCACAGTGAAAATAATCATAAAAGTATACCTTTGGGAACAGCACGCTGATGGTTACAAAGTACAGCTACTGCTCGGTTTGCGCGGTTATAAGCCAAGATTTTCTCAGGTACTGAAGCATCTGGGTCTGTGAGTTCATCTAATTGCCTTTGTAATGTAATAGAGGCATTGTAGGTACGGAAAACCTTGGCTGTCAATCCCGGCATCAAGTCTTTCAAATGTTCATTAAGTGTTTGCGTGTTTAGTCTGTCAAAGAGGTCATCACTGTCCTTCTTGTTTTCCATGAACAATTCAAGATTCTTGAATACCCGCTTTTCAACTGGTACCTCATTGTAATATCTTATTGAATCTTTACCCAGAAAATCAAATACGACAACAAATTCCTTTCCATCTTTTTCTTTATGCAATTGTATGTGTTCAACTCTCAATGAGCAACAACCAACAGTATCTGCTTGGTCGTCGTCTTTCTCATTACCCGCTCTCAATGCAAGACGATCAATGAAGTAAAGCGCAACAGCTCGTTGGCGAACACGCATCTCTTTAGCCTTCCAGTCAGAACGATAGGTTTCTCTAATTTTGTCAATGGACTTATGAAGCTTTCTTGCTGTTTCATATTTTTGCCAATCTTTTTCTCCTTTAAGCTTAGAACTAGGATTTAACATAACATACTTGGCTTGCCCCTGCACATTTTCCGTCCATGAGGCTAACCATGTCACAGTGTTATCATGTCTAACTTCTTTCCACTTGTGTCCTGGTGGGGGTTTCGGAATTTTGCTATCCTTAGAACAATTGATGAGTACGTCTTCAGGCATAACACGTCTTTTCAGCATGCCCATCTTCGGATGTTCACCACGGCCTCTAAACAAACCTGGAGGTTCTATTCTGAAATTACCTATTTTTTCTTTATGTCCATCTATGGTGCAAAAACCATATTCCTTTTGAATCTCCTCATTTTTGGCTTTCAATGCTGCCTTCTCTTCTTTTGTTCTATTTTTATTCTTTTCAGAGACACTTTGAAAGTAAGCAGCCATTTCTTTAAAATTGCATTTGGAGAGATCTTTAATAAGTTTACTTTCTTCATGAGTCATAACTTTCCGCCAGTCGGTAAAGAAATTATTATTGAAGACTGACTTAGTTGTGTAATCATGCTCCAACATGCGAGCATAAAATCCTGCAACTTCTTCAGCATCTTGAGATAACCTCACCTCTTTACCATCATAGAAAAATCTAACATTATTAGGTAATGGTTCGTAGGGCGGCGCGAAAACAGGCCCCTTATGCTCCAAAAATTTCCATTTTGTACCATCATCCTTCTTTTCTTCTTCCCACCTTTGGAAAAATTAACACTTCAAATTAAACAATTCAATGCAAAACATATAGAACAACAAAAATAAATACCAACACACTTTGCCTTGCAATAACGCAATTGTCTTACAAGTAAATTTACAGATATTGTTTTACAAACTGATTTTATGTCTAATATTTGGATGCACACAGTTCTAAACATCATCTTTTGACATAACCTCAAAGTTATGTCACATTGTTGAACTACAACGCCATCTGTCGGGTTTCTGCGGAAGTAGTTACTATGGTGGCTTACAACTTGTGTAAATTTTGAGGCTGTAACCTTCTAAAGAATCAACTTGAATGACATAGTTTATTGACCTCTGTTGATCAGTTACTCTATTATTATTAGTGCAAATGAACAACTCACCACTTCCATACTTCTTGCTCCTCCTCAGTTTTCTTCTTTCGTTTGGTTGGGCTGACACCTTCATCAGGTTCATTTTTAACTTTTGTTGCCTTTGTTTTCTCTACCTTGGGCTTCTTCTTTTTAGGCTTTTCCTCCTCCTCTTCCTCATCATCATCATAGTAGGTAGGTTCTATAAATTAATTATCATTAGTAGGCATATGGTGTTAGTTCTAATGGGCAGTGGTTAATTACTACCATTCTATATTTAGATGGGCCTGTTGTGTTTAGCATTCAGTTCTTGATTGCTATTGAATATAATGGGGACTTGCAATTGCAAGTCCCCAAGTTTGGTAATGTAAACAGCATAAATATTTGTCACTAACCTTTCTTAACTTTCTTCTTAGATTTTTTACGCACTGATAATGGAATGTCTTCTTCACTCTCACTGAGCGCGCGGCGTTTTTGACCGATGCGCTCCGACTGGACATTATAATAAAATTATGAACTATAATGATTCTTGATATTAATAACAATGGCTGTGATGTATATCTATGTGATTGTTACCTGTGAATCTTCTTCACTGTCTTCTTCAGGAGGCAACTCAGAGAGAGGTTCATCTTTAAATTGTGATAGTGAGTAGTCACAAGAAGAAGCCGTAGTGTTGAGTCCTCCTTGATAGTCATTACTCTCATCTATCTCTTGCTTCACATCTACATCAATCTGAACAAAAACATATGTACATTCAATTGATATAATTTAAGAGTACACCATATGCATCATATTTTAATTACTAATACATATAAACTAACCTGCATAGGTTCATCTTTTGGTGAATCTTGTGAGTCTGATTCAGATTTGATTTTATGTTTTTCACTGCTGCTACTACTGCTCTTCTCTTTGCTTTTGCTGGAGCTGTATAAAACAGGACAAGAATTATAATGGTTTGTCACAGGTACCTACCAAATAGAAGACATGAATGTTTACATAAAATAATATAACTTATCTAATTTTGATTATAATGATGTTCTTAAATAATTTGATTATGTATGAATATTTAATGGAATTAATACCATACATATTCTTGGTAATGTATATTATTGGGCAATAAGACATTTTAATTCATATTGGGAGACAACTTTTACCTTGCAGTAGTTATTAACTGTACTAAATTTATAATAAGGTGCATGGTTGTAATAATAAAAACATAGATTTATATGTACTATCAAATAAAAAGCATAAATATATACATCAATTTTGACTTGTGTTAAACTGACATTCAAAGTATTGACACAAGTTGTAGAGATAACTTTTTAAAATCTGTTCATGAATAGGTATAGAGCACTGTACATTCGAATATGCAAAGAGACTTTCTAGTAAGAGTTTATACATATCTTACCTGTGTTTATCTTTTGAACTTGAATGCTTCTCTTTATCACTGCGATGCTTGTCACTTCTATGCTTGTCTTTATCACGTTCTTTATCCTTGTCCTTTGACTTATGGTCTTTAGAGGAGCTCTTATGATCCCTATCTTTGTCTTTGTCCTTGGAAGATGATGATGATGACTTCTTCTCATCGTTGCTGCTCTTATGCTTATCTCTCTCTCTGTCACTCCTGTCCTTATCCCTGTGTTTATCTTTGTCACTGCGATGCTTATCCTTGTCGCGATCCTTGTCTTTGCTGCTGTGCTCCCGGTCGCGGTCTTTCTCACTGCGATCTTTGTCTTTGCTGGAGGACTTGTGTGAACTGCTGTGGTTTTTACTACTCGAATGTTTGTCCTTATCTTTATCTCTACAAAACAAAGGATCACATAGTACACTTTATAGATAAAAAAAGACAAGTTCACACAGAACCTTCTGGAAAACTAACCTGCTGTGTTTGGATGAGCTCTTGTGGTCCCGATCTTTATCGCGGTGCTTATCCTTGCTCGATGACTTGTGGCTTGACTTATGCTTCTCGGAGCTACTATATCCGTTGTGCACACCGTTCACGTGTTCATTTCTATTACCATTTACCTTTCCCTGTGAACAATACGATCACACGACATTTTATCATTGTGGATATTGACATAAATTAACATCACTCAATAAAATATATAAACCGTTACAATAAGAGACACTGAAAAGTATGTCAATAATTATTCTCAAAACGTACAAAACCGACGCTTAGCTTCGGTCTGTTCGAACAGTGTAGTTGACGCCATATTGGGACTTAGAAAATTTTCGCTTCGTGGAGACTTGTGTTGATCAGTAAACAGCGAAACTTCTCATTTTATAAGACATAAATGTTATTCAAAACGACACACAATGAACATACGAATAAATTTGATCACTTACTGATTCACAATCATTATCGCTGGCTGGATTTTCGACACTCATTTTGCCTACGTATTACCGACGTTAGTACAAGTGAGATTACATGAGGCCGGTCGAGCGAACGCAAATTCTAAGTGCCGAGAAGTGACGAATGCGCATGCGCCGTTCCACCCGGGATTACTTATAACTTCAGGTGAGTCGGTTCAATGTTCGCTATTATGCGATGTTCAGGATAATGCACAATGTTGCTACTTTCGAAATTGATAGCTTTTTAATTTTATGGGCCTATGCAGAGAATAGGTACTTATTTATTTTGATCTGCTGTAAATAAGATTCGTAACATTTCGCCAGTTTTTATGAAAATTTAAATCATTGTTAGTGTAAAAGTATCAATCGCTGATAGCAGAATCTCTTCACCAATAAATAAAATTGATAATTCAATACAGGGCCGGATTTAGAGGTCTGGAGGCCCCGGGCACGGTAATAAAATCTAACAGTATTATAACTCGGCCGCCTTCGTGAGTTATATACCTACCAGACGCGCCGCATTCGAGCTGCGGCACGATCGTGGCTGTGGGTACTCTTGGCACAGTCCGCACAGTCTAATGGGTACTCTGCTCGAGGCGCGTAGGTATAACTCGAGTTTCGTGCGTTTGTATGGAGTTACAATACTGTTAGATATTATTACCGTGCCCCGGGCCCCGGGGCAATGTAGCTGTGGGGGCCCCTATTTATCGTTCGTATATTTTATTACTTAAAATATTGAAAAAATACACTGTCAGTAAATTAAACCTCGGGAAATAAAAAAATATAATTGATTAAAAACGAAATAACGATGTTTGCGAACTTTTTAGGATGAAAAGACTGCCTCGTTGGTCTCGCGGCATA
The DNA here is from genome assembly GCA_944739405.2 of Euclidia mi. Lineage (NCBI taxonomy): Eukaryota > Metazoa > Arthropoda > Insecta > Lepidoptera > Erebidae > Euclidia > Euclidia mi. The sequence continues at coordinate 800,157 of OX123196.2, forward strand.
AATGTGCGCGTGGGATTGGGATGTCTCGGGTTCGATTCCCGGGTCGGAAAAAGTGTTATTGAGTCTTCCCGTTAGGAAATTCTCAGTAACAGCACGGAGTCTGGTAATGCGCCCGGTACTGCAATAGATAGGCTCAGTACTGAAATGTGGGTGTAATATTACACCTCTGCCTACCCCTTCGGGGATGCAGGCGTGAGAGTCTATAAAAAAAAGACGTCGATTATTTCGCTAAAGTCTAGCTCGCGGAATAAATCACTTTCATTATTGATTAGGGTTAGTTTAGATAGCCCGTTTTGGTTCCATCGTTATTCGGTGCCTATTCTTGATGATCAAAAGGAACGCTCTTCGTTGCAATTGGACACGCCTAATACCAAGTAGATTATTAATTTAATTTCTATGTTTGGGAAAGTAGCTCGGCAATTCTGATTTTCAAGAATGCGATTATACAACAGTTCCTTTGATTGGTCTTTTTCACATTCCTGTTAAAGATACATTACAAGATTAGATTACAAGTCTCAGATACAATTTGTACCAACTCATTGCCAAGTCTAGATTCGAAACCGTCTTTGTAAACTTTCTCTGCAGTGGCTTATAAACTTGCGAAGTCCATCTCGTCTAAGTGGTTGAGGAATCCAAATCTCAATCGCTTCGTATACTTGCAATCTTTCTATGAGAGAAACACAAAGTTGGTGGATAACTGGGCTAAAACCAGTCGCTTTAAATTTTTCTCTTGGTGATATAGATTTCTGTACTTGGTGTAAAATACGTGTAGGTATACATACATATCGTCACGCCTTTTATCCCCGAAGGGGTAGGCAGAGGTGTATTTCTACACCCACTTTTCGCCAGATATACTTTAGTCCCACGTAATAAGGGGCGAGCCTATTGCCGTACCGGGCACATTTCCAGACTCCGTGCTGCTACTGAGAATTTCGTGACAGAAAAACCCAATAACACTGCCCGACCCAGGAATCGAACCCGGGACCTCCCGATCCCACGCGCACATTTATGCCGCGAGACCAACGAGGCAGTCGTATAGGGTTTGATATCGAGTTTTCCGTCTCTACGCAAAGATGGTATTTGCATCGTGTTATCCCTTAGTCGCCTCTTACGACACCCACGGGAAGATAGGGGGTGGTGACACTTGTATTCTATGCCGTCAACCACACGGCGGGTGTAGGTATACATTCTGAATAAACCTGTACTGCTGAATCACAAGAGTTAGCAGCTGCTTTTCCTACTAAATTCAGTGAGTGACCACAGCATGGTACAAACGCTGATAAACGTAGATTTTTTTCTGCATATTAAGAGCTTGCTTACGCTTATGCTTACGATAATGCTGCAAATATGAGTGGAAAGTACAAAGCGATCTTTGTACTTTCCACTCATATTTGCAGCATTATCGTACGATTGTCCGCGACAACGATTGTCCGTGACAATCAAGGATATTAATTTAATGGTCAACCAAAATAAATATTAAAGCATTTGCTGTTGCCTCACCAGTATGACCGCATCTAGGTAAAAATATATATATCGAACAACTATTTTAAATTGATCGATATGGGATTCATCGGAAGTAGAATCCATTGAGACTGAATAGTGCTAAGGTATTTTTTATCCTCGTTACGATTTCATTAAGTACTTGATTACACATGGAACTTATCAGTTCATCGCATACCTTTGAGGAAAGGTAATTGACGTAACCGCTCACTTTTTAACATGTCGGTTTAAATGTATGCCGACGTTGGTTAGTACTCAACTAGCAATTCCAAAATACCCATAAAATTGCCATTTCTCGGTGATCCAAAGATTTCGTCGTGTACTCGGAAGATTAAGCCCCGTTCAGCGATGATGTGCTGTGCCTCCTGCGTCGCTAGCTCTCAGTCGATACATCCCCTGCCTTCTCCCCGTGGCATAAGACAAATCACTGACTCCAAGTAGATCTTCGATATCTCGTGCTCGTATAGGCGCTCCGTTGCATGCTTGCAGTCACTGAAGCCTTCTCCACTTAACTTGAGTGGACATTGGAGTACAAGTTTCGCAATTTATTTTACTCGTAGTCAGAGAAAAACAAAGCTCAAATCGATTGACAGTCTCTTGATTTTCATTGCCATGTATAAACATGTTTTTTTTTACATTGCCGGAAAGTTCGTATTATCTCGCAATTGTAGGACGGATCTGGAGTGAGACTTCATCACAATTTTACAGTTTTGCGGAACCGCTCTTGACCAATAGGTATTTGATAATTTTTTCAGTTATCACGACGGGCCAAAGACCAATGTCATTTTTTAAACCATTATCCACTTCCTCTTGATTGTGACTACATGATGCCGATATTTTTATCTCTATTGTGGGGGCCCCGGGGCCCTTGCCCAATAGGTATTTGATAATTTTTTCAGTTATCACGACGGGCCAAAGACCAATGTCATTTTTTAAACCATTATCCACTTCCTCTTGATTGTGACTACATGATGCCGATATTTTTATCTCTATTGTGGGGGCCCCGGGGCCCTTGCCCCGCCTGCCCCCCCTCCCCGCCCTGGCAGCAGCATATAAATCTAAAGCGTCTATCTCCTCTAATTGATTGAGAAATCCGAATCTCGAACTGTTTCTTGCTTGCAATCTTTCATTTACTTACCAAATTGGTACAAAACGGGACGCTTTAATTTCTCACTTGGTGACAGCTTTTTACGTCTTGAGTTGAGCTTTCATGTTATCGGGTCTTTTTCTGGTCTTTGAATTTGTTCGTCAGTATTTGGTATTTATTTAGCTGCTTTCTTCGTATTTAACAAAATCATCTTTTTAGGGTTCCGTACCTTAAAGGTAAAAACGGTACCTACCCTATTACTTAGCCTCTGCTGTCTGCCTGTCTGTCAGGCTGGCAGGCTACCAGGCTGTATCTCATAAACCATGATAACCAGAAAGCTGAAATTTTCACAAGTTATTTATTTCCGTTGCCACTATAACAATAATCGGTTCTTCGCGCTATGTGCCTTGCCCATTGCGACTTCAGCCTGGCTATTCGGAGAGTTATGTCGATGACTTTGGTTCTCCTGCGGATCTCCTCATTTCTGATTCGATCTCGCAGGAAAACTCCGAGCATAGCTCTCTCCATCGCCCTCTGAGTGACCCTGAGCTTTCGGATAAGACATAATTTTCGTCTTGTCGAAGTTCATCTTGAGATCTACTTATTGGGAGACTCTAAAGAAGCCATCGTGCATTGTGCTGAGGTCTTCCATGGTCTCAGCCATTACTATGATATCATCATCAAATCGAAGGGGAGTGATGTACCTACTAGCCGTTGCTTGAAAACGTCTTTCAGCGTAGCGGTGAAGACTTTCGGAGATATAGCATCTCCCTGCCTCAACTTTCGCTGTAGCCGAATAGGATTTGAGCTCTGGTCCTGGAGGCGGACTGACATGGTGGCGTTTTCGTACAAACACTTCAGCACTTCGACATATCGATAGTCAATTTGGCACCGTTGGAGAGACTGCAGCACTGCCCAGGTTTCGATCGAATCAAAGGCTTTCTCATAGTCCACAAACGCCAAGCATAGAGGCTGGTTATACTCTTCGGACTTCTGTATAGCCTGCCGCAGCGTATGTGCATGTGTGGTTTATGGTACCTACTATAGCCTTTACGGAATCCGGCTTGTTCGGCTGGAAGTCGTTTCACTTGCTCTCGAGACGATTCGTGATGACCCTAGAAAACAACTTAGGTACAGTTCTTCAAAAGGGCTTTGTCGCCCTTTTTGAGGAAAAACACCACCACACTTCAGTGCCATGCCTGTGGCGTTTTGCCCTCGAGTATGACGACATTGAATAGCTTCCGAAGCATTTCCACGGCAGGTGCGCCGCCAGCTTTCAGAAGCTCTGTCGTTATTCCGTCATTACCCGGTGCCTTGTTGTTTTTTAGTTGTTTAAGAACTATACTACTGTACTTATCTCGTGCATGCTGACGTCCGGGATATCTTCAGTATAGTGTCGGGTCAATCCAGCTCTAGGATCAGTGGCTGGAGTAGTAACACGTGTTCGTGTAGTCGTGTATAGCTGTCCATAGAACCGTTCGCTCTCCTTCAGGAGCTGAGGTTTGGACGAGATAGTTCTACCATCCTCCGTCTTCAGCTTTGTCAACTGCCTTTGCCCGATAGACAGATCTCTTTGGAACCTTATTCTGCTCGTTCGACTCCCGAACAAACTTAATGTTGTATTGGCGGAGATCGCGATTCAGACACTTAGAGATCTGCCTATTGAGACGCCGATATTTTGGTATGTCGTCGGAGTATAGCCGAAGGATCCTACGTCTTTCCTCTATGAGCTCGACTTCAAGCCCATTGTATGGACAGCATCCACGAACCTGTCAATGAAGTCATCCACATCTACGCGCTCTCCCAGGCATTCGAAGCGGTTTCGCAGTTCAAGCTGAAAGCTCTCGGTGTTTTGGATTTGAACTGGTGTTGGTCGGAGCGTGGACTTCATCAATCTCGGCCGTTCGAGGCTGGGACTAATACTCAATGTGCCTGTTGCCGGAGCGTAGACCTGTATGACCTACAACGAATATCGTTTAGATAGGTACACTCAGATACTCAGAGATGATGTTGATGATACTCAGAGAGTATCAGGTACGCTACCCTGCTTGACACACTCGATAAATATATTTACCAGGCTGTTCACGACAGATTTATGGACGATGAACCCGACACCACCTTGGGAATAAGTGTAGTTATCGTAATTGAGCACTATCGAGTCCTCACCCTGTCTTCGGACCTCAGATAGGCCTATAATATCCCAATAGTAACTTGCTCAGTTCTTCTTCCAGCTCGGTAATCTCGTCGGTCCGCAGTGTGCGCGTGTTAAATGTTGCCAGGGCTAGTTGTCGTCGGTGATGGTAGCCGGATCTCTGCCCGAGATTCTTCGCACCCCCTGCTCCGCCGTTACTATGGCCGCTACCTGAGCCAGAAATAGCGCCGCCGCCGGGGACTAGGGGCCGTTTTTTAAGTGTGTGGCTTAGTTTGGCGGGATTTTGCCGTAATCGCCAAGCTTGGCAGACGTATTGGCGATCGCAGTTACGGAAGTCTTTCATACTAGACGCTGCTGCCTGGCAAAATGCCCCCAAAATGAGCCATGCCCCCGCCTGCCCTCCCATAAATACGGCAGTTTAAACTACTACAGTATCTCAATCTGAACATGTCATTGTAAAATCTTACTGCACAACTGCATACGAAAATTATGAGCGACAAGTATTTTTAGAAATCGCCGTGGGTCACTAATATTATACTACAGCACGGCTTTAGTCTAAAGGTGTCTGATATTTTTCACATGACAAATGCCAAAAATATCCTACAATTAAAGAAAATTTAATTCTAATAAAAATCATGCACAAGACACTTGTTTATTATTTTACAAAAGTGTTGATGCTTACTGCATAACAGAAATAAGTATGTCAAACAAAAGTAGGTAATAAACAAATTAGTTTAATATTAAATCTGGGACATCAGATAAAAACCATCTTAATATTATTTTAAATTCATAAGGGGATACTATTTTTACCAATCACCATTGTAGCTTCAGACTTGTTGCTTGTAGTAGCTTATCAATTATTATTTTATTAATAATTATTAATTCATCTACTTGCTTACTACAATACAGAATTAACACAGTAGTAGTCTTCAAGTTGTTGATAATTAATATATACAAAGTAATAATGCACTTATATACTTAATGTATAAATGTGTTTTATATAACATTGTAAAATAGAAGCAACATCAGTTTTAGTCAATCAATAATTTGTATAGCTATATGTTTTGTAAGCATTGTCAAATCTTGTCAGTCTTAAATACATAGACTTGGGCCTATTATGACAGAATTAAGCTGAGACCATGGATTTCCATTTACTATTGTGTTTAAATCAAATTATACATCTTGAACTTAGACCTAAATACAAACATTTCAATAAGAAAAACCAATATCTACTTACAGAATACTTGCTTCAAATATCAGTATCCAATAATAAAATTGGTCTAGGTAACTCAGGTTAGAGTTAAGTATTGTAATCATTATATTAGCAATAGCAGTCCAAAGGATATCATAGACAGTATTTTCTTTATAACATCATAAACTTAATATTATGAGAACAATAAAATACTTTACAATAATTATTATTCATGAGGACGTGTCATCAAATCAGTCGGCAGACTATTTGAAAGTTGACATTAACTATAGATGGTTGTGCACATTGGTGCTCCACATTATTTTTGTTGACTTGTTGTTTCTCCTTTATCTCTGGGCTTTGTGTATATGGGCTTTCCATTTGTGTCCCAGCTGTCAGGAGCAAGCTTTTTAAATGCAAACGCCATGTAAACAGCTAAAACAAAGAAAACAAATCTATAAAAGTTGTAAATGCAAATAAATATGATAGCTTTTTAAATCATTTAACAGAATAGTTTATAAATCTATTAAGGCATTAATTTAAAAGGATTCTAATCTCAGTAAATAATAATAAATATAAGATAGAATCTGAGAGTATTAGTAGCCAGCATATTTACTAAAATGTTGGTCCGTGGAGGTTTAAGTGATTCATTGAATACTTACTAGCAACTTCCCATTCACTAACACTCATGGTGCCGATTTGGTCCCTCTCACTCTTGTTCTCTTTACTTTCCCAAAACTGTTTTGCATGTTCATACTCTTCTTCACTAGCCATTAGTTCTTTGCCTTGAGGAGGAGGGTAACTCTCAAAGCATCTGATCTTTTGCAATAGATGCTTATATCTTTCTGAATGATCTTTGAAAAAGTCAGAAAAACCAGCTTTGTATACCAATTCTAATCCAAAGCTAGCAGCTAGCTTAGTAAATAATTTGAAGTTAACTAAGAACTCAGGACAATCCACTACCTCTTCAAGGTGGAAGTCATATTTACCACCAAATAATGGATATCCATTTTCAATATCAAATAATAATTTAATGTTATATATCCTGTTGCCAAATGCATGATCTGGAGATTTTTTTGCCCGTGAAACAATTTCATATGCATTAGGTATTGTTCCAAAAAAGAAACCTCCAGGCTTTAAGCACTCTGATATATTAGTAAGCATTCTTTTGGCTTGAGCTAAGCTTTCAAAACTGTAATGTAATCCAAATTGACAGCTCACTAAATCAAAACTGATGGATGGATCCCTGTACTTGTCTCTAAGTGTTTCTTTGCTACAATCAGCAGCAATAAATTCTGCAGAGAAAAGTCGTCCGCGTGAACGTGAACGAAGGTCTTCATATCGATTTTGACATTGCTGCACAGAGACTTCTGCTATGTCAGCGAAAACTACATGCTCCACTCTAGCTTTTTGCCATTTGCTTAAATCACCACCTTTGCCACAGCATATATCCAGGATACGCAGTGATCTACCATAGTCTTTCTCTCGTATTTTGTCACTGTATTCCTGTATGAGTACACTTTTAACCCAATTGTTAAAGTTACGGAGGTAAAATATGGGCGAATTGAATCTTTCCTTCAATCCCTTCTCTTCTAAATGGTTGTAGTGTGCTGCTACGACGGAGCTGTGCTCTTCACTAGTTCGACTTGCCTTTCCAGGCTTTATTTCGTCGTCATCATTAGAAGCACGGCGTCTTTTTAGATTGCGTGTTTGGCTTTCCTCGTTATGTAAAATCTTGTCTACACCATCTGCACCTTTTTCTTCTGTGTGCGACATTTTTGTTTTTTTTTATTATCTTATATATGCATTTTAAGTGATAATCTTATTGTATTTGATTTCTGTGCAGGTATTTAACAATATAAATAAATATTATAAAATAACCACAAACATCACGCATACACACGTCACGTTTCACAGTTTGACATAGAACGAACGATACAACTTGACATATTTGAATGAATGAATTCAATTCTGCATTTTGAATGACATTCTCGTTAGTATGTGTAATAATAGAATATTATCTGGGAGTTCCAAAATGCAATATAACCTGTTGTTACTACATTTTTATGAGCTATCAAGAAACTTTGCATGGACCTAAATATTTATTAAAATCTAGCTGTCGCCCGCAGCTCCGCCCGCGTGGATTTCGGTCATCGCGATAAAACTATCCTATGTCCTTCCTCGGGTCTTTGAAATAATATTTTGATCTCTCAACAGAAAACCCTCATCATAGGTACTGGTCAAGTACTATTAAGCAGTCAAGTCTGTATATGGTATAGTGCAGATGGGCTCTTATAGTTCCCCATCAGAAGTTTCAGATCTTCGATTTTAATAAGTCAACAGAAAATGCTCATTAGACTGAACTACTTTTGCTAAGACGCCAAGTATATGTTATAGTGTAGCTGGGCTCATAGTCCATAGTGTTCCACATCAGATGTTCGAGATTGAAATCAAACTACGGTTTACGGATTCTATCGCTATACTTTGGTTTTAGATAATTTACATTTAAACCGAATGATCTAGAACTTCATTTTTAATTATTACTAGCCGACGTTTCAGTTTATTTACAGGAACCGTGGTCACGGCAGACTGAGGTGATATTATTTGTCTTTGTCTTGAATCTAAAAGTTATCTCAAAGTACCCGAACATTTTGCCCCGGGCGGCAATTTAAGAGGGCGGCATAAGACGACGAGAAAAAAAAAATAAAAAAATCACATTTTAAAATTTAAAATACTTGGCGCGCGCACTGGCACGATCTAAGTAGGACCGCGCGGCGGCGCGCGCGAGCGCAGTGGAAAGAACAACAATCGAATACAACATTCTTTATTTTCTCATTGACGTGAAGACTTGATTGTGTAGTCTTGATTGATTATTTCTTTGATTGGTTGCATTATTCCGGTGATCTGCGAGCGTGTTATCAGTAATTTATTAATCCATATATCAGGGCCATTTTTTTTTTGGTGTCGTGTTGGAAAATCCTCATGGAGTCCCTCCGCCCTGGGAGGGAAGGGCGAAGGGGACTGTCAGACTCTTACTGACTAAAAACCAGCCCGTGTTCCTCATGTACCCATGTCTCGGAGGGTCGGGTATCGCCGGAGCATTCCTCGCTACCCCCGACGGGTATTGGCCCGCCAGATGGTCAGGCGGGCCCCGAACAAAACCCCCCTTGGTGTCGGATGAAGTGTTGAGCTCCGCCGCCAAAACACACAGCGGCCGCAGAGGATAGGGAGGACGGCTACGCAACACCGCATCTCCTCTTCCTTTGCGGCCCCACCGCGACGCAACGATGGTGCGCCCCCATTTGGTCGCGGGAGATAGGGCGCGCGGCAACGCAACACCGACACGCCTCTCCTCCCGCGACCGCTCCCGACTGCGAGGGACAGAAGAACTGTCCGTCGCACCCGCACCATTGGACGCATCCTGCGCAGGCCTCCGTCAAGCCCACGCGGAGCGTCCACTCCTGGGATCTCGCTTAGCTTCACCGTGGGTGTCCTAACCACGGTTACTGAGCCCCCTCACCACGACAAGGTGGAGATCAAACGAAGGGGAGGGGGGTATATCAGGGCCATCCCCTGTCTTCAGGTAGGTATAGTTAAATAGGGAAGAGGCAAGTATAGTTAAATAGTTTGTTAAAGAGCACAAGGAACTATTTACTCTAGCTAAAGAAAAATATCTGAGAAATACTCGGGATCCAAATAGAGTTGTTTTACCTAAAATCCCTAGAACAACTTTATTTAAAAAGAATTGTTATGTTATGTGTGGAAAGATTTATAATAAAATCCCAAATGATATAAGAGATCTACCATTAAAAAAGTTCAGTATAGAACTTAAGAAATGGCTGATTGTGAAATCTTATTACACAATAAATGATTTTCTGGAAATAAACAAGTGATATTTTGAAAAGTAATTAAAATTAACACTATGAATTTTATTCTAATTATGGTCATACATTTCATATTGACTTTATATTATTATTAATTCCAGATTGACATTTATATTATTTTTATATTGACATGTTTTATGTTGACATTGGTTTTTAATTAATTTTTTTTTATATATAATTTTACACTGACATTGTTTATGTTGACATTGAGTTTATTTTTTATATTTTTTTTATTTTTTGGTATTTTAACTGTGACTCTACTAAATTGACATAGATTTTCTTTTTTTAATGACATTGAATTTATTTAAACATTCATTTCAATTGATTTTTATATTGTTGCCAATCTCAAAAAATTGTATAATCTAATTTAGATTTTGAAATTAATATTATTATTGTCAATTCTTCTAGTATCAATTAAATTATAATTATTTTTTTAACATTTGCATGTCACAACCTGACTGAAGTTGTCTTGAACTTAACTTAACCTATTTAAGATCTCGATGTACCAACTTTTAAGCAAATAAATGATTATTATTATTATTATTATTATTATTATTATTATTATTATTATTATTATTATTATTATTATTATTATTATTATTATTATTATTATTATTATTATTATTATTATTATTATTATTATTATTATTATTATTATTATTATTATAAGAAAGCAGGTACAAGTCTCCTAAGACAATAGTCACAATGGCACCAGTTCTCGGTCGCCCCGCTATTCGGAGGAGGACCCATTACCCTAGATTCAAGCCATGTTATGTACTTAAACGCGGATACCAGTAATGGCTGGCCTGGCGACCTACAATGAACGCAGTCTACGACTAAATGAACACCTCGCCGAGCCCCTTAAGTCGCATTAAAAGGGCACATACTGGGGCTATCAGAAGTTCGAGACAGCTAGAGGGAGATGGGTAACTCTAGGGTCAGGTGACTTGTTCTACCATCGGGAACGTGGCCTCCTCTTTTGGGGTGGCGTCGGTGTGTCGTTAAACAACGTTGAGGACCTCAGTAGTGTGTCGACCCAGGTAGCGTACCTTGTACTTAAACTCAATAATAGGCGTTGCCTAAAGGTATATGCGCCGACTTTAAGTCAGCCTGACGGGATAGCTGAGGCCATGTACGAAGGCATTGCTTAGGTAATACTAAGTACGACCAAAGTTCATTACAACTTTATTGTCATGAGGGACTTCAATGCCAAAGTGAAACGAGAGGGACGCAGTGTAACGAAAATCGGACCCTACAGCATGAAGCATAAACTAAGATCCAACGAAAATAAATTCACAAGAATTATAGGGGTCAAATGCTAGTTATCTAGCTCGAAACAGGGGCTCTTTTTAACTATAACTCCTATTTCTAAAAGATGGCCTGACAGGCAGTGTACTTAGCGAAGCCCCGACAATGTGACAAAAAGAGATACACAGTGGACCTTAGGCACATAGATCAATAATAATAATAATAATAAGTTAATGCTCGGGGGTGGAAGTGTCATTGTCAAGGTCGTAATTACGGGGAAACCCGCTCCGGGTCACGGGACCCGCGATGGCGAAACCGGTGCCGCACCGCTCTACACCCCTAGCCGCTCACACCGGTGTTGCCCTCTTGTTGCCTTTATGGTAGAGCTTGTTTGCCTTGGCGGCTATTTAGAGAGGGTCCATCTAGTGAGCTGGCGAGTCACCGTCTGCCTCTTTTCGACGTACTATAAGAGTACTTAGGGCAGACGCCGGCATTCATCCATAGTTTTCATCTAAACCAATCCATTTAACACCCATCCCAATAGCTCAGAGTAATTAGTTTCCATATAAGTAGCAATAGTCCTTCACCTGCTGCGGCTAACCCATGACAGTACTTAATAGTGCGGTGATGGAGGCGCCTCAGTAGGTGTTCCATTACATTCTAGATTAAAACTCTCAAAGGGCCTCTGCGCGTTGGACCTATGTCTCCGTGTACGCCTGCCAAAGGGCCGGGTATTGTTCTAACAAATTAGTGTTGAAAAATAATCCACAGTAGTATAGTCCCTCAGACTATACAATAAATAAAACTCCAGCACGTTAGGTAATTACACTTCGATATATTATCTCACACACTTGTACAAGAACCAAATTTACACCACCGCAAAAATATCACTTGTCACTTGTTTCTCTATTGGCGACCTGCGGTCAACTGACTCAATACCTTATCTTTCTTCTGCTACGTTAACTCTACCCCACTCCAACCATCGCTTCCTCCGACAGTGTTGCCATACCACTATTTTAAATTACCTTAAATAAATCGTTTAATGGATGTCGAAGGAATCGATTACTTGAAGTGTCAGAATTGTTTTATGAATACATGTTAATGCAATAGTATTTTTAATCATTATAAATAACTTATTATAGAATTACAATTTGTTTTTAATTACTATAACCTTACATTCGACCGTCCTGACAACGTGTATGCCCTCATACACGAATCAGTGATAACTGATAACCTTACATTTGGCCTTAAAATACCATAAACTAATCAATGATGTCTATTAATCTCTATGTCCATACATATAATATAACAATTGTTAGGTTTGCCTTGAATAAATCACTTCTCAAGGATTTTCAATCGAAACGATCCAATTCTTAGTAATAATTGCCTTGAACCAAACTGTTCTCAGGGACTGAAAATCTAATCAATCAATCAATCTGCAGTTATAATTCCCGTGAACCAATCACTTCTCAAGGACTTAAAATCTAATCAATCAATTTTCAGTTATAATTGCCTCGAACCAATCACTTATCAAGGACTTAAAATCTAATCAATCAATTTTCAGTTATAATTGCCTCGAACCAATCACTTATCAAGGACTTAAAATCTAATCAATCAATTTTCAGTTATAATTGCCTCGAACCAATCACTTATCAAGGACTTAAAATCTAATCAATCAATTTTTAGTTATAATTGCCTCGAACCAATCACTTATCAAGGACTTAAAATCTAATCAATTTTCAGTTATAATTGCCTCGAACCAATCACTTATCAAGGACTTAAAATCTAATCAATTTTCAGTTATAATTGCCTCGAACCAATCACTTATCAAGGACTTAAAATCTAATCAATCAATTTTTAGTTATAATTGCCTCGAACCAATCACTTATCAAGGACTTAAAATCTAATCAATCAATTTTTAGTTATAATTGCCTTGAACCAATCAATTCTCAAGGACTTTTATTAATTACTACACTTGAATAAATCAATTCTCAGTTGTAGTTGCGTTGAACCAATTAGGTACTTCTCAAGGACTTCGATCGTCTAAGAACGATCAATCAATCAATCATCAGATCAGGGGGCGAACCAATCAATTCTCGCTCCTGACCCGAACCAATCAATTCTCAGTTGTAGTTGCGTTGAACCAATTAGGTACTTCTCAAGGACATCGATCGTCTAAGAACGATCAATCAATCAATCATCAGATCAGGGGGCGAACCAATCAATTCTCGCTCCTGACCCGAACCAATCAATTCTCAGTTGTAGGTGCCTTGAACCAATCACTTCTCAAGGACTTCGATCGTCTAAGAACGATCAATCAATCAGTCATCAGATCAGTGGGCGAACCAATCAATTCTCGCCCCTGACCCGAACCAATCAATTCTCAGTTGTAGGTGCCTTGAACCAATCACTTCTCAAGGACTTCGATCGTCTAAGAACGATCAATCAATCAGTCATCAGATCAGTGGGCGAACCAATCAATTCTCGCTCCTGACCCGAACCAATCAATTCTCAGTTGTAGGTGCCTTGAACCAATCACTTCTCAAGGACTTCGATCGTCTAAGAACGATCAATCAATCAGTCATCAGATCAGTGGGCGAACCAATCAATTCTCGCTCCTGACCCGAACCAATCAATTCTCAGTTGTAGGTGCCTTGAACCAATCACTTCTCAAGGACTTCAATCGTCTAAGAACGATCAATCATCAGATCAGGGGGCGAACCAATCAATTCTCGCTCCTGACCCGAACCAATCAATTCTCAGTTGTAGTTGCCTTGAACCAATCACTTCTCAAGGACTTCGATCGTCTAAGAACGATCAATCAGTCAATCAATCATCAGATCAGGGGGCGAACCAATCAATTCTCGCTCCTGACCTGCAAAGGAGAAAATAATACTGCAGCAAAAATACTCAAGCTCAAAAATTAAATAGATATATTAATAAATTACCAAGCATAATATGTATATGATCAATCGCTATAATTTAGTTTTATTAACGATTTGTAAATCAAAAGTTATATAAAGGTACCTAACATCATTCGCTATGGGTTGCATCATTACCAGAATCGGATTCATCATTATTAACACGATACACCTTGAGTGACACGATGTGTATCCACTAGTGTTGCCAATCGATAGTCGACTATCGCTTAAGTATCGATAGTCTATCGATAGTTAAGCAGCTCCAGTATCCACGGCTGCAAGTAATCCGCGGCGACAGTAATTTTACGTTTACTTTACGTTTATGGCCTTAACCCAGGAATCGGCGCGATCCTATAACGTTCAATTTCTAACGCTCTTGTTATTTTGTAGGGGCTTTCAAAGGAAGGAATGAGTTTTGTGCTTTTACCATCATTGTTGTAGGATGACTAAGATGACTTTAATACTTTTTCCAGATCACCGCTACTATAATGTTTGATACCCTTACCGAGACAGAACCGGTTGAAAAGGTGAAATGTAAAACAACTACCAGAGGTCACTAATTAGCCTATCAGGGTTACGGAATGTGTAAAAGACCTCCAACCTATCCAAACATTGCTCCGGCGTTTTACCATATATTAATAGGCTAACAATATACTCGATAGCTTTACGCATTTGCTAAGCCGAACGACATACGGTTGAATTCATATTGATCGTCCGGGGTAACGAAGGCTGTGAAGCGTTTACTATTCTCAGCTATTGGGACTTGGTAATAACCAGACATGAGATCCAGGGTAATGAACCATGCCTGACCTGACAACCTTGCAATTTCGTCCTCAATAACAGGTATAGAGAATGTCTCTTTTAAGGTTACAGAATTTAGCATTCTTTAATCAATGCATATTCTGGTATTGCCGTTTTTCTTACGCACTGGAATAATTAGACTTGCGCAGTCCGATGTAGACTAATTATTCCGGCTTCCAACATTTCCTTGGTCATGGCACAAACTTTTTCTCTTTCTGAATGAGAAAGCCTGTATGGCCTATAGACAACGGCTTTCTGAGTATTTAATTTAATATTATTCTCAGTAACGTTAATACAACCTAGTTCGAGAAGACACGTAACGAAACAATGATTAAAACGATTTAACAGTTCGATAAGTTTGCGTTTAACCTCCTCAGTTACTGTTAAATTTCACGATTTGCTTTATCTCCTAGCTCCTCATAATCTTTATCAGGCATTGTCTCTGAAGCTACTTTGATTATCCTATTTACGATCTTAATCTTATCGGCTCGGCATATGATGGAGTCGTCGCAAAGTGAACCGGTACAGTAACTGGTGAGACAATCACGTGTGCCTGTCGCTGGGTATATACTTCCACAAATAAGATGCTGGTTATTTAATTTACCCACTAACTTAGTCATTACTAATATTTTATCATCATACCCCGAGCCAGTAAATACCCTAACGCTTGCAGTACCAAACAGTTGAACGGGACCAGCTACTTTATATTCAAGGGATCGGTCACAGTCGGTGCAAAGATCTATTTTAGGTAATTCTGAACCAAAGTCTAGAAATCGTAAACTAGTAGTGTCCTTATACACTGTAATATGAGGCTGCTCAGTGAAACACTGACCGATTAAAAATGGTTTATCAAAAAAAGTGATCCCTTGCCCAGACACCATTAATCTCAAGATCAAAAACTACACAACCAGGGGACTGCACCGGACGATTGCCAAAACCCCTCATATCGGTTGGTATATTGTCATGGGCCTGACCTATTTTACGAGCTATTGATTCTTTGCATTTGGATTGGAGATAGAGACACGCATCGTCTTATGGACCGTATCCGTCCTGGCAGATGAAGTCCCTGATCTAGTGAAACAGTTTTCTGTTTTATGCCCTATCTTATGACATGTATTACACTTTACCAAGGGTTATGAGCATTGCAGATATGGATGCCCCCGTTCCTTGCAATTGAAACAAACGCCTAGACTAGGACTATTTTTAGAATTTGCCGCCGTACCATCACTATTATCTGTTATATTCCTATTTTTTTTTAATTATTAGATTGTAGAAAGCTCATTGTGTCCCTACTGCTCGTTAGAAATTGTATAAGTTGTTCTGGATAAGCACATCGCAACGCTAGCGCACTAGACTTCATGGTTTTATCACTAATTCCGTGAATGATGCAATCGACCTCGCGTTTACCGGTAATATCACACAAATTTAGTAATGCCAACTTTTCATAATAATATGTCTCTATAGGTTCATTGAATCTACTTTTTCTCCTCAACATGTCTTCCAAGCATTGGCCATAGTTATGTTCGTGGGGAAACGCATTTGTTAGCTTCTCTTGCCACTCTTGCCAAGTATACATAATGGTGTCTAAGCTTTCGAACCATGTTTTGGCCAATCTTTGGAGCCTTTGCAGGGAAAAATGTATTGTGGTTCTATCGTCCCAACCATATACTGCTGCACATTCATTGACTTTCTTTAACCAAATATCTATCTTCTGGTTTTTAATAGCCGGGTCAAAATTCGGGAGGATATTCTTGTGATCTATATTTTTATTGAGTAGAGGTTGTTGTAGCTGTACTGGTTGAGACTCAAGACCAGGCCTTATAGATTTAAGTATTTTAGCCACATCATTAGTAGAAAGAGAAGGAGTACGTGACCTGGTATGTGATGCGGGACGTCCAAGATGTTGGCTATCATGACGCTCGCAGTCCTCTCGACGCGCCGCCAATCGTGGGTAACTCGTCCGTGACGAGCTTCTCTCTCGCTGGCGTAGAAGTTCCCGTTCGCGATGCAGCTCTCGTTCTAGCCGCAGGACTCGTTCCCAGTCAACGTCCAGCTCTCGGTCTCGATTCTGCCCAAGACGACTTCGGCTGCGAGTGCGCGATCGGCTGGGACCCGCGTCACCACCACCTCGGTTTCGGCTTCGCGACGGTGTCTCTAATTTGCGTCGTTCACCATCCTTATCCATGTTGTAGAACTCGAAAACAAAAAGAAATGTTATGTTATGACTATATAATCATAAATAAAGGACGTAGAAGACCAAATCCAATTAATTATACCTGTGATAGTATTGTAAATCATAAGCTCTACTAAAACGTTAGCAATGAAATAAAATAAAACATGAAAATACATTTAATTTATTTTGTAGTTTATTAGAAAATCATGTAATTTATTTTCTATGATAGTTACTATCACTGTGGCAGGGTGCAATCGATAATATAATAAACTACGTACCTATAATAATACTAAACCTTGTACCTATAATAATACACTAGTACTTATTATGGATATAAGTTGAAAGTTTGGGCACATGTGAAGGTAGTGGACTCATAAATCTGACTGTTCAACAAGCGTGCCTCAAAACCAATGGTTGTAATAATTAGAGTGGTAAAGATTTGATAATACAATCCTTTAATAGCAAAACAACACATGTTGAATTTGCAAGGTTATCTAAACTTTTACTATATTCTCTTTGTAGCAAAACAATTTAAACTTATTAACAGCTGTATAACATTATTTGAATACGTTACAATCTAATAAGTAAAATGCTATAATATTTCATGTCACTGCTACCGTCAGCAATGTTATTTTAAAACATATCCGATGGCCGTTATCAATTTAAATAAAATATGTTTTTTTTTACTTACGTGCGTTATACCACTTCTGATATGTTGAAAAATAATCCACAGTAGTATAGTCCCTCAGACTATACAATAAATAAAACTCCAGCACGTTAGGTAATTACACTTCGATATATTATCTCACACACTTGTACAAGAACCAAATTTACACCACCGCAAAAATATCACTTGTCACTTGTTTCTCTATTGGCGACCTGCGGTCAACTGACTCAATACCTTATCTTTCTTCTGCTACGTTAACTCTACCCCACTCCAACCATCGCTTCCTCCGACAGTGTTGCCATACCACTATTTTAAATTACCTTAAATAAATCGTTTAATGGATGTCGAAGGAATCGATTACTTGAAGTGTCAGAATTGTTTTATGAATACATGTTAATGCAATAGTATTTTTAATCATTATAAATAACTTATTATAGAATTACAATTTGTTTTTAATTACTATAACCTTACATTAGAATAATACCCGAGAAAGAGAAACAAATAATAATAATATTCTACCACATTCACACAACACCATCTAGTCCCAAACTAAGCAGAGCTTGTACTATGGGTACTAGATAATGGATAAACATACATATATACTTTTTTTTTGTAAATACATACATATTATACATAGAAACACCCAGACCAAGACAAACATCCATGTTTATGCACACAAATGTTTGACTTGAGCGGTTCAACATAGGTTAAACATAGGGAGCGATCACCGACT
Source organism: Euclidia mi (assembly GCA_944739405.2). Taxonomy (NCBI): domain Eukaryota; kingdom Metazoa; phylum Arthropoda; class Insecta; order Lepidoptera; family Erebidae; genus Euclidia; species Euclidia mi. The sequence continues at coordinate 818,512 of OX123196.2, forward strand.
AGTGCGGAGCTCACTAAATATCAACCTTATAACTGAGAGAAACCAGTCAATTAGCTGAATTCTGAGCAGTTCCAGCAAGAACTGCAGAATCGTTTCAATCTGTTAGAAACCACCGACAGCATACAGTGGTCACGGTACGAGGAGATTGGTCCCGAAAGGCCCTCCACGCTCTGAGAAAAAACAAGGAGTTTAAACTTTCAGCCAATACTCTCGAAATTATGAGGAAATGCGCGAGGTGTCAGCCTGTCAGCTATCTGCGCCAGATGGGAGGGCCTTACTGCTCATATTTATTGGTTTACACCAACAAATATGGAAGCTAATGCGATGTGACCTCCGACGCTCTAATACTCGCGCCATGGAGGGTGTGATTGAGAAAACCTTGAGACCTTGAAAAAAACGAAATCCTTAAAAAAGTTCCGCGGCCCGATCTAACGAAAGTAAAAACTGCGGGTAGCCGCACCCAAAACTCAAACTTCGAGATTCTCTAAGAGGTTGACATGTTTATCCACATTTGAAAACCTCACGCGTAGACAGACTAATTGGACCTCGTACCTACTGACGAGCACAGAGCCTTACTGACGCGCCACTACACCGAAGACATCCCGGATGTCAACCATAGCGAAGTCCAGGCTCCCGCCTGGCCCCATTGGAATTTAAACTTTCGTGGTCATTAAGTATTACTTTAACATTTTCCTTCAAGATACCACGTTGACCTTCTTTTGAGTAACCGATGTTTTGGCACTGTTGCAAGCGCCATGTTCACGGATGTAGGTACTAGACATACGGCGCGGCACGCCGCCGGTCATTTTGGCCACGCTGCCGCCGCCGATCTTTTCATCGGCGTCATCGGCGTTAACATTTTTAACAATATCACATGAAAAGTCAATACTCAGATTTGGTTTGTAACTGGGATATAAATGCAAATCAATAAGGCCTGTATAAATCTCATCTCTCGTATCATCAGCCTATTGCATAGTAGGTAGTCCGCTGTTGGACATAGGCGTCATAAAGATACGCTACAAGACCCGATCTTCCGTTTTCGCCATCCAGCCACTACCAGCCACTTCCAAGTCACTGGTTCATCTAGCAGGCTTCCAACGGTACGCTCCTCGAGACTTTGCCCTCATTCGAGAACCTGCTTTCTCTGTTAACCATCGTTTCTACGAAAAATTTGGCTGGCTCACTGCCACTCCAGTTTGCTTCACTTCAGAACTACGTCAGTTCCTTTGGTCTTCTGCCATATGCGACCTTTGCCCCTCAGCGAAATCTCTGACCATTCCATAGCTCTGTGAGTGACTTGAACGACATGATGTGTCTAGCCACACATCACCGTTATGTTCCACGTCTTAGCTCCGTAAGTCACATTGTGGCAAAAATGACTGGAAGAAATGATCCAACTCCCCAAAAGCTATGCGGCACTCTTCTAGTGACTTTCACCGTCAAAGATGGCTTTACCTAACTGCAAGTAATGCCCAAGTACTTATATGTTTTTCTGAACAATTTTGAGGACTACGTCTAGGGCCAAAATTGGTTGAGGGATGCAGTGTGGATGAACATGAACTTGAACGTTTTCTGAAAGTTTTGCAGCGATTATGACATTAATAATATTTCGTGGTATCATTATTTCTCATTTAATTTTTACCGGTTTCTGGGACTTCAAAGATATGCCAGAAATTGAGGAATGAATTAAAAAAATGGTGACGGTCCATCAAATGGATTATGAAATTATAATTAGAAATCGGAATTATTCTCATATTAGTAACCGGAATTTAGAATTAAAAAAATATTATTATATTATATATTTGCGTTTTAATCTTCTTTGGCTCTGATGTTGGTAAAACCATGAGATTTTGTGCCAGTGTGTTTGGGTGATTTAATATCCGCTTGTGATAGGCTGTGGTATAGAGCTTAGCTTCTTGACCGTTTTGATGTTAAGATCATGGTGTTACCTTTCATTGGTTATTTACCAAGGTGCATCCACTATCATTCGCAGCATTTTATTTTGGAACCTTTGGAGTATTTCTATATTTGATTCGGCTGCCGTGCCCCACAGCTGAATACCATACGCCCAGATTGGTTTAATGGCTTAATGATACTTTTGTACAGTAGTAGCTTGTTCTCCATTGACAGTTGTGATTTTCTTTTAAGTAACCAGTACATTTTACGAATTTTTTGACTCAGCGCTAGGCGTTTTGTAAAGATGTGCTTTCTCCAGGTTAGCCATCTATCTAGGTACATGCCAAGGTATTTGGTATCATCGGATTGTGGGATCTGGACATCATTTAATTCTACCGGAGGGCAGGTTTCTTTTCGATTGGTAAATGTGAATTAGACAGACTTCGTTTCATTCGTCTTAATGCGCCAATCCTTAAGCCATTGGGCAATTTCATTCAGAGCAGCTTGCAGCTTTTGAGAAGCAAGTTTTGGTATGTTGTCAGTGGACATTACCGCGGCGTCATCAGCAAAGGTTCCCGTGATTACGCCGTCTATTATTGGTAGGTCAGCGGTGTAAATTAGGTATAATATCGGTCCTATAGCACTACCTTGCGGTACTCCTGCATTGATAGGGTGGAGGGCCGTTACTTCTTCACCATATTTGACATAGAAATATCTATTGCTCAGGTAAGATCGTATAAAGTTGTAAATGTTAATGGGCAGTGCTTTTTTGATCTTGAACAGAAGGCCTTCGTGCCAGACCCGATTGAAAGCCTGCGATATATCGAGAAAGGCTACGGTGCAGTACTTCTTTTCCTGGAATGATTTATCGATATTTTCGACGAGTCTATGGATTTGTTCTATTGTCCCATGTTTTTGTCTGAAAGCAAACTGGTGATCTGGTATCAGTTTCTTTTGTTCAATGATGGGTCCCATTCTCGCAAGAAATAAAATCTCCATCAATTTAGAGGTAGCTGGCAGCAAACTAATTGGGCGATATGATTTCACGTCATCTGGCTTTTTTCCAGGTTTTAGAATCATTATGATTTCCGCAACCTTCCATTGAGGCGGTACAAAACCTCTGTGCAATATGGCGTTGAGTAGCTGAGTGAGAAAGATTGAACCTTGATCTGGGAGATTTTTCAGCAGTGCGTTTGTTATAAGGTCATACCCGGGTGCTTTGTTTGGATTTAGCTTTTGGATTGAATTCCTTATTTCGGACGTTCTTATTTTCTTTAACGGTAGCTCTAGTTAGTTAGCTTCGTGTAAAACCTTGGATATCTCAGTGGCCTTCAAAGACCCGCTGTCCGGATTGGGAGTGAAAACTAGTTTTAGGTGTTCCGCGAACGCGGCTGCTTTTTCACTGTCCCTTAAAAAGGAATATAAAAAACTTAAAAAGGATTGTTTTAGAACAAGGCTGGCCAAACCAAGACCCGCGGGCCTAGGTTAACTAAGGCATATTTAACTTTGTTTCACGGTGAAACAAGTAAAATATGCCTTAGTTAACCTATGGTGAAAGTTTCACCATCCACGCCGATTACGTCGATGACGCCGCTGCCGCCGGCATATTTTACACCAGACGCCGCCGCCGATTACCTTGCTGTTTTCAGCATGAATGGGCCAGCTCAACCGGGGATGCTAGTACATCCCTCCCCATCCCTCTCACAGAAAATCGACGTGAAGTAACAGTACCTAAACTGTTGCGTTTCGTTCAGTGAGAGAGAGAGAGACAACCCCAAGGGGCGACAAAGCACTTGTGACTCCTGTGGTGTTGCTTGTGTCCTTGGGCAAATTGGCAATTCTTTGGTAATTCTTTGGGCTTTGTCGATCACATATTTTCTCCGTCAGATCACTTAGCTTAGTCTTGGATTCATCCCTTTAGAGAAACTCCGAATATAGCTCTATCTGTAGCCCGTTGAGCTGTCGGCTTTCTTTTCCCTCCATTTTCCATGGTCCTTCCAACCTTGGTAGACCAATCAACCCGGTCAATGTCAACGTCTCAGCTCGGTAAATCATTACGGGTACGACGCACGACACGAAAAGACTTGACAGAGTTATCTTCACAGTCTTGCTGCACCTGCAAGCCCGTACCCGTAGCCCCGTGTCCTCAAGATAGGCATACACCTGAACAACTTTGATAGAGGCCTCCCTTGCGCATAATGGACTACGGAGAAACAGGTTCATTGAACATAACAGTGGTTTTGCTCAAATTCATCCGCAGTCCGATGCGAGCAGAAGAATTAGCCAGGCTGCTCAGCGTATTATACAAGTTCTGTTCGGTTATAGCCACGATGACGATATCTGTATAAATGAAATTCTTACGTTACTGACTCACTGACAGACAACGCATAGATGAGGCGGATTGTAGGGGTGTAAGAAGGTGTAAGAAGGGATTTCCTGAAATATCCACGGGAACGGAAACAAACGGTGATTTAAAAAAAATGCGCGAGTGTAGCTGCAGGCATTTTCCAGTCGTCTATAAATCTTAAATATAAGTACCTACTGGGTAAAACGTGATCCTGTCTCTTTATTTGATAAAAGTGCATTGGTTCCAACTCCTGATTAGAGACTTGGACGGTCATAGTTATGCAACCGCACCGTAGGAGATATTTTAGTAATAACTCCGCAACAAAAAAAAAACTAAATCTATCGAGGCAGGCTTATAGGCTATAACAGTTTGTAAGGATAGATAGATGTGCGAAATTTGTATGAATGTTACTCTTTCGTACAAATACTCTTATAAACGGGATTGATAACTTAATTTTCAGAATGACAAAATAATGAATTGTAGGTATAAAGAGCTTTTCACTTGTAGTATGAGCCTTTTTTTTTAAAGATAGGGCGAGATTGGGCGCAGCGAGATAGGGCGCAGGGAGATACGGCGCGCGGCAACGCAACACCGATACGCCTCTCCTCCCGCGACCGCACCCGACTGCGAGGGACAGTCAGAACTGTCCCCCGCACCCACACCTATGGACGCATCCTACGCAGGCCCACGCAAGCCCACGTGGAGCGTCCCCTCCCGGGATCCCGCTTAGCTTCACCGTGGGTGTACCTCAAACCCACGGTTACTGAGCCCCTCACCACGACAAGGTGGAGATCCCACGGGGGGGGGGTTGTAGTACGAGCCTACGAGCCTAGTAATAATAACGGTACAGAGTTCAACGTGGTAAGCCTCACAGGATTTTGGTTGGTTAGGTTTTTTTAATTTCTCAGAGGTGGGAAAGGCGTGTCCGTATGGATTGAGGAGCCACTTCAGAATTTACAACGAAGCTTGGTCCGTTATTTAGTACGAAGAGAAATAATTTTGTAGGCCAAATGTTGAAATTTGTACTAAAGTATTTAAAAAGTAATATCAATGTAAAGGTGGCTCCTCAGTACATACGTCTGAACTGAGGAGCCACCCTAGAACTCGAAAAGTATTGAATGAATATTTATGAACATTTTGTATCATTTTGTACTAACTGTGAACAGCATCTACAAAAATCTGAGTATTGTATCTTTGATATTCAGGAAGATATTATACTTTAAGTGTGGCTATCAAAGATATATAAAATTGGTGGCTCCTCAATCCATACGCGTTGCGAGTGTGAATTCCGTGAAAGTAGTCATTCGAATTATGTTGTCAGTTTATGGTCATTTTGTAGTAAGTAGTTGTAATCAAATTTGTATTAACATTATAGACTTGTAAGATCAAGGGAATTTGTAAAAAATACAAATGTATATTGGCTACTCAATCCTGACGCTGTGCAAATAAATAATTAATTGTACCTATCTATAGATACCGTCACGCACCAAACGGTTCGGCGCCTCTTATCTCTGCTGTACCATTAAGATGTGGAACTCTTTACCAGTCCACGTGTTTCCCTCCACTTATGATCCCGGGTCCTTTAAGCGGGGCGTGAAAAAGCTTTACTCAAGGCCGTCAAGGTGAGGGCCATCATGCCATAATGCCATGCTGGCTGCTGGGATGATGGCCATCACTATGGGACTTCACTGACTGCTTAACACCAGGAAGCATGGAGTCAATTTGTTCGGCAGAAAAAAAAATAATTAAAAAACTGAGATCACAACGGAATCAAACACCCGATACGGCTACATTTTGTACACATTTGTACAAAATAAATATGTACAGCTCAACACTGTAATACATTCGATAGCTGAAAAACAAATCACTTTTCGATATAACCTAAAAATGTACGATTAGGGTGACCATGACTTATAATTACAATGGAATGGCCATAGACTAATGATTGGTCTCGCTCTGCTCTACTAGACGGAGCCCTCATACTTGTAAAATGAGGCAGAAAAAACCATGCCAGCTGGCATGGTTTGAGGCTGTCACACTGACAGCCGTGTGTCAGGTGCATATATCCACCAAATTAATTATGCAAATAATTCGCTGTACAATGCCAAGTTGCGCTTTTATCCCGTGTAAAAATAAGTCAGCAAGCAATAAGAAGGACTCTGGGATCACATACCATCTGTAACATAACAATAAATTTGAAATTTCACGCTAAAATTACATTAAACCAAAAATTTCATTCAGTGTTGCTGCGCGTAGAAGAACAATTTCCTCGTAGTTGAGATTTTTATATAAATGTATTGTTATTGTATTTTATAATATAATCTATTGCATTTATCTAACCTTATTATTTATTTAACATATTTGTGTATTGTTTAATGTTTACATTAGTAATTTATATAGGTACATAAAGTGTTGAAGTAAATATATAAGGCAGTCATCTTGAACAAATGGAGCTCATATTGTTTTACAAAGTAAAAAGTCATTTTAAGCAATAAAGATAAGATAAGATTCCTTAAAAAGTAATTTAAAACCTTTCAACACAATTTGGTACCTAGAACAATTTCTTTAATTTAAATTTATCTATTTTAATTATTAGTAAAAAATCTAAAAAAGTTCAACAGTTTACGCAGTATCTTCTCGTGGTTACAGAATAAATATCTTTTGGGCCTCACATTCAGCTACTCATTACACTTAGATGCTATTAGAATAATTAGATAGAACAGAATATCTGCTTTTCCACAGAGCGGCTGCCGTCTGACTCCGTAACCCAAAGGGATAGCGATATTCCATGGGTTTATACCAGTATCAGTTTGTTTGAGGGGACTAACTCCCCGTAAAGAATTTCAAAGATCTAAGTGAAAGCCGAGACTGATGGTTTAACATGCTCTCCGAGGCACGGGGCAAGCGATCATTAGCAATTTAATAGGCACATATCTTTGAAAAGACAATGGTGCACGCGGGCACGCCGTAGATTCAAACTCGAAACCGTCTACATGGCAGTCTGTTAATATTGTCTATCGTTACTTGTGAGTTTTGGTGGCTACATGACTATTAACAGTAAATAAATCGTAGTAAAACTTAAAAGGTCAAATTGGTATACGCACTAAATAATGTGTAACTAACAATTGACGGCTAGAATGGAAATAGAATGCACTATTTTCTTAATAACTTATACTTATAACCTACAAGATTAATTTGAAGACGTAATAATTAGTAAATATCATATGTAACAACCTATTTGGATACAACCAAATCATTGGATAATATACCTACCCACCATTTTTTTCGATTATGAAACCTGCGCCTAATAGCCCATACACGAATAAATTGATGCTTTTAAATAATTGTAAATTTTGTACCTACATTTATAACCAGTTACTTATCCAATAGACCACAGTATAAAATATTTTCCTATTAACTCGGGTAGCTGTTGGGAAGCTGACAACACAATTCTTCACGCATGCGTCTTGATGCTTTTGATTGACACTCACTGTCATAATGAGTTGCCTCACTTATGGACGTAGTTTTCTTAGGCAGTGCGGTGTCTAGTATAGCGAAGCGATACCAATCATTTGTCTAAGGGAATGGCCTACCTTTTTAATTTTATTTCTGCTATATTATTTTGAAAAAAAATGCCAAGTCTATTAAATAAAAAGTTATTTTATGAACACCTAATATTCTCATTATCATAAATTCAGCCCAAAGATGTCCACAGCTGGACCTGGCTGGCCATATATTATGTAGATTATCATAAAAATATTTTATGATAATCTACATAACACGGCCTTTCCTGGACAGTCTATTAAATAAAAAGTTATTTTATGAACACCTAATATTCTCATTATCATAAATTCAGCCCAAAGATGTCCACAGCTGGACCTGGCTGGCCATATATTATATAGATTATCATAAAAATATTTTTCAAAAGAATCTCAACCTCTTGAGTGTTCAACTCAGATTATAGAAATCCGTATTCAAGTTTTTCAATTAGTAATGTTACGAGCTGGGGTTCGTGATAAATTATGTACACTGCCAGAAAAACTGCACTTTATTCACTAACACAATAACACTAGATACACACACTTAATTTTCACTTCACTAATAAACACACTATTCACACCACTAGAACAACACTAAACACTTCCGACCAAAGAAATATAACTTTGCTTCCGACTTATTTCCTTCGCTTCTTGTTGATCGCTTTCCGTATTCAATTGAACTGTCCTGTCTCGTTTTTTTTTTTTTTTAGTGTGTGTGGACTAGTTGTTGGCCGCTGATGGCCTTGACAACTTTACGCGGACTATGGGTGAGCGCAGAAGGCACCCAACCCGTTAAAGTATACGTCCTGTCTCGCGCGCTCTCGCTCTATTTATACTGGCCGGATAACATCACTAGGCTTTTCGAGACGACTCACGATATTTCTGGAAACGTGTAAGGTGTTTCTAGAATTGCGTAAATGTTCTATTTACACCTACGCCATCTATTAGAGGATAGATGAAACAGCCTTAAACAACTGATACATCTAATCTCATGTAGTTCTCCCATTCACTGATAGATGGCGTTATTTTCAATTCGTAACACGGCCTCCCTCTTAAACGTGTTCGTCTCGAACATCGTTAGACCCATAGTAACGAGCCAACCGGTCCACATGAACTATCTTCGGTGCACCTCGCGACCCCTTCTGGATTCGATAGGTGACGTCGTTCATCCTGGTAATTATGCGATATGGCCCGTCCCATCTGGCTTGTAACTTAGGCGATTTTCCTTTGCTTCGTACTGGGTTATGAAGCCACACCAATGATCCCTCATCGAAGCCTTTGTTGTTTGCCTTCCGGTCGTAGCGAGTCTTCATCTTCTCAGACATCTGTTGTCCAGATTCCCTGATGTGCTCGTATACGTCGTTCATCCTGTTGCGTAGCTCGGTTGCGTAATCCGTTATATTGTGTGGAGATTCTGGTGGAATACCGGTGATAAGGTCTGCAGGTAAACGGAGCTCTCTACCGAAATTGGCAAAAGCTGGTGTTACTCCTGTAGTTTCGTGGACCGCACTGCGATATGACAGGAGAAATGGTTGGATGTGCTTGTCCCAATCTCTTTGTTTGCTCTCCACGACCTTCGCCAGGTACCTTTCCAGTGATTGGTTAAACCGTTCAACCATGCCATCTGATTGCGGATGATAAGCCGTGGTCCTGGTTTTATGTGCACCCATTACGCGACAAGTCTCCTTGAACACCTCAGATTCGAAGTTCCGGCCTTGATCGCTGTGGATTTCCAAGGGTACCCCGAATCGACAAAAGACTTCATGCACCAGCTTATCGGCCACTGTGGTAGCTTCTTGATTTGGGATTGCAAACACTTCAGGCCACTTCGTGAAGTAATCCATCACAACCAAGAAGTATTTGTTTCCGTCCTGGCTCTCAGGAAACGGCCCAGCGACATCCAACATGGAGCTCCCACATTGTACACCTTTAATGCACCTCTGCTTCGAGTATGTGGCCCCTTGACAGCCGCACAACTTGTGCATTTGCGGCACCAATCCTCGACGTCATCCCGACAGTGGAGCCAATAAAACCGCTCCCGAATCTTAGTAAGGGTCTTCTTAACTCCCATGTGACCTCCCGAAGCACCATTGTGATAGAGCTGCAAGACTTCCGGCACCTTAGTTTTGGGCACTACCATTTGCAAATGGCACTGGTTACCGCGAGCGTTTTCCCATTTGCGGCACAGAACTCCATCCTAGACGACCAAGCTTTCCCACTGTGCCCAATAACTCTTGGTGATGGGGCTCATTGCTGCGATATCACTCCATTTGGGCCTAGGCGCATCTGATTTCTTCCATTCTAGAATCGGCTGTACATCCTTGTCATCTTGCTGAGCACTCTGCAAAGCTTCTCTCCATTCGTCGCTTAGATCCGTCTTTAACATCCTCACTAGCGCTGCCTGCTTTGCTTCCTGTCGGCTACAGTGCTTGCACTGGTCGGGACACGGCCTACGCGATCTGCGTTACCATGGGACTTGCCGCTGCGATGTTGTATTACAAAATCAAACTCTTGCAGTAGTTCAATCCATCTAGCTACTTGTCCTTCTGGGTCCTTAAATTGAAGTAGCCATTTCAGCGCTGCATGGTCGGTTCGCAGGTGGAATTTACGGCCCAACAAGTATTTGTTGAAATGCTGCAACGTCTTTACTACAGCCAAGAGTTCCCGCCTGGTGACGCAGTAGTTTCTTTCGGGTTTGGATAAGGTCTTGCTGAAGTATGCTATAGCAACTTCTTGATCACCCTTCTTCTGTGACAGCACGCCGCCAATTCCGGTGTTACTGGCATCTGTGTCAACTATAAATCCATGCTCATTGTCAGGGTAGCCTAGAATAGGTGCAGTACACAAATGTTCCTTAAGCTTCTGGAATGCAACGTCACAGCTCTCATTCCAACAGAACTGCACTCTGTCTTCGGTGAGCTTATGAAGAGGTCGAGCAATGTCAGCAAAGTTCTTCACAAACCGTCGATAGTAGGAGCATAATCCGAGGAATGCTCTGACCTGCGTTTTGTTCTCTGGAACTGGCCATTCCTTCACGGCAATGATCTTATCCGGGTCAGTTTGAATACCGTTCTCCGAGACCACATGTCCTAGAAAGTTCACTTGCCGTCTGAATAACGCGCATTTCTTCGGACTCAGCTTCAAATTAGCTCCTCGTATCTTTGACAGCACTTGCTCCAAGTTTCGAAGGTGATCCTGGAAGGTGCGCCCCACGATGATGATGTCATCCAGGTAGACCAAGCAGGTGTCTCCAATCAGTCCCATAAGCACTCGCTCCATCAGTCTCTCAAAAGTAGCCGGAGCGTTGCACAATCCAAAGGGCATGACGTTAAATTGCCACAGTCCTTTGCCTGTGGAGAATGCCGTCTTCTCTTTGTCTCGAGGATCTATTTCCACCTGCCAGTAGCCACTTTTTAGGTCTAAGGTAGAAAACCACTTCATCCCCGTCAGCGTATCCAGTGTGTCATCGATCCTTGGCAGCGGGTAGCTGTCCTTCTTCGTGATGTCATTCAATCGGCGGTAGTCTACACAGAAGCGCATGCTGCCATCCTTCTTCTTAACTAGGACAACCGGAGAGCACCACGGGCTGGACGAAGGCTCGATTACGCCTTCGTTCACCATACCGTCGATCATAGCTTCCACTTCACGTTCCCGTGCTACTGGCACACGTCTTGGTCGCTGGCGAATCGGTGCTTCACTTCTCGTGTTTATTTTGTGCTGGACTAGTGCTGTCTTCCCTATGTCGGCATCACTGGTCGAGAAAATATCCGCGAACCGGTTCAACATCTTCTGAGCCTCGGTCTTCTGTTCTTCTGACAGGGTACTTTGGCAGTCCTCCAAAAGTGAAGACACGTCGAATCGTGCACCCTGAACCTTGGCGCTGGTAGGTTGCTCTTGACATCTACGCATCCAAGCCGCTCCTTCATAGGTGCCCAATTCCGTCCCTTTCTTGAGCGACACTTCCTTGTCACTTGCATTCAGTGCGCGTACTGATGAAACTTTGGTACCCCTTACCAAGGTTCGTGCAATCTTCCACGGGGCCTCTTTCTCTAGGCCTTCGATTAGTACGCAGCGGTTCTCTCGACCAGAATTCCCTGGTAGACAAACTGGTATAACCGTTTCCGACCGCGGGTGAAGAATGACATTCTTCAGGCAGTACACTTTTCCTGAAGTGGCACCTTCCATGAAGACTTCTTCCGAGGCACACTTCAACACTCCCTGGTTAACATCGATCTCGCAGCGATACTTCCGCATGAAGTCTAGGCCCAAGATGCAATCGTCCACTATATCGGCCACGATGACTTTGTGACGGTAAATTTTGTTGCCTAGCTTCAGATCCACCTCCATTTCACCTCGGACGGTTATGTGCTGACCGGTAGCTGTTCTCAGATTCACACATTCATTGTTCCTGAAGCAGCCCCGAAGAACCCGTCTTGCCAGATGGAAACCGATGACTGTGCGAGAAGCACCCGTGTCCAATGTCAGCTTGCATGGTGTTCTGTTAATTTCGCCTTCGATGATCAGGCTGTTCCCGTCGCATGATTGCGAGATCGAGATACTTGGGGCTCTTCCATTACCAGCCAGCACCCGCCCCGCAGTCCTGGCTTCTACTCGTTTCCCTGCTCTCGCTGCCTGGCAGGCACATCAGGCGACCCCTTTGGTGGAGACAGGGTGTCACCAGGCTGCCTACGCTTTGGGCAGCTCAAGCGGATATGGCCTCTTTCTCCGCAGTTGTAGCACCGAGGTGACGACACAACTTCCCTGATGCGGTGACCTCGATCGTCGCGTCGCACTGTTTCCACCTCCAGAGCATGGGCTAAAGCGTCCTTGAGGTCCTTGAAGTGCCCAAGCCTCACTGCTGCTCTTACCTCCAGGTCCCGGATCCCATCCGTAAACGCCTGTACGAGGTTCCCGTCAATAAGCGCAGGCGACGACTGGTATGCCTTCCTGACCAGCTTTTCCACCTCTAGAGCCCACTGCTGCAGAGTTTCTCCGGTGCGTTGTGTCCTGTCCTTCAGCTGAGCACGATAAACGTGTTCAAGGTGCGCGTCACCGTATCTGGCCTCTAGCGCCTCCAGGAGCTTTTCGTAGGTGACGTCTTGCCCGAGTGCCTCCAACACTGTCAAGGCCCGGTCGCGAAGGCCCAAGGTTAGGGCGGTTAAGGCCTGTTCTTTGGTCCACCCATTCGATCGCATCACAGCCTCGAACTGGATCTTGTATGCAGACCATGATGACGAGCCATCGAATGGTGGGACCTTAAATTCACGAGGTGAGGGCGCTACAGCCGCTGGTGTCACTTCGAGCCCACGCAACTTCTTCTCCACTTCAGCAACACAGGTCTCGTGGTGGTCGTGTACACGCTTCTCTATAAAGGCGACGCGAGTCTCAAGCTTGTCGTGTACGAGCATCTCTACGTCGCTGATACGGGCCTCGTGCTGCTGAAGTTCCTCCTTGACCACCTTCAAGTCCTTCCCTACAGCGGCGCTGAGGTCCTTCATAAGCACCACCTGCTCTTCTAGACGGCGCGCGTGCTCCTCCTTGTCGCGCTGGAGCTGTTCTTCTAGGCGGCGCGCGTGCTCCTCTTGACGGCGCGCCTGCTCCTCCTTGTCGCGCTGAAGCTGTTCCTCCAGGCGGCGCGCATGCTCCTCTTGACGGCGAGCCTGCTCCTCCTGACGGCGCGCGTGCTCCTCTTGACGGCGAGCCTGCTCCTCCTTGTCGCGCTGAAGCTGTTCCTCCAGGCGGCGCGCGTGCTCCTCTTGACGGCGAGCCTGCTCCTCCTTGTCGCGCTGAAGCTGTTCCTCCAGGCGGCGCGCGTGCTCCTCTTGACGGCGAGCCTGCTCCTCCTTGTCGCGCTGTCGCTGTTCCTCCATGCGGCGCGCGTGCTCCTCTTGACGGCGGGCCTGCTCTTGCATGAACGCCATCAGAGCCGCGATGTCGGGCACCGCCACGGAGTGTGCGCTTGCAGGCTCCACTGCAGCCGCGGAGTCGCCTGGTCCACCAGGCGATGGAGAAGGAACGTCTCCGAAGCGTCTCTGGTCCAGGTCTTGCTGGCGCTGGTTCCTGGTACGCACACCTTCAGTTTCTTCCTTCGGCATAACCGGCATAATTTATCCCTTTCTTCTGACACCAATTTGTTACGAGCTGGGGTTCGTGATAAATTATATACACTATGCCAGAAAAACTGCACTTTATTCACTAACACAATAACACTAGATACACACACTTAATTTTCACTTCACTAATAAACACACTATTCACACCACTAGAACAACACTAAACACTTCCGACTTATTTCCTTCGCTTCTTGTTGATCGCTTTCCGTATTCAATTGAACTGTCCTGTCTCGCGCGCTCTCGCTCTATTTATACTGGCCGGATAACATCACTAGGCTTTTCGAGACGACTCACGATATTTCTGGAAACGTGTAAGGTGTTTCTAGAATTGCGTAAATGTTCTATTTACACCTACGCCATCTATTAGAGGATAGATGAAACAGCCTTAAACAACTGATACATCTAATCTCATGTAGTTCTCCCATTCACTGATAGATGGCGTTATTTTCAATTCGTAACAGTAATATTTCCAATTGCACTGATCATCATTGATGTCTGCCCACCAATTCCTCGGCGTTTCCTGCTCTTCCCTATAACCACGTAAAAATCAACCGCGCGTTTAGAAGTATCTGTCATAAAAAAAAATCCTATCTTTTTAATGTTTGTTGTTATTAATCATGACGCGGGAATTAAAATGTGACCACCACGGGACGTGCAACCGTTCCGAAACGTCAAGTCTTCCAAGTTCCAAGGTAAGTATGTTAATACCAATAAAAAAATCGCATTAATTGCCGGCACGGAAATTAACGCGATAGATAACAACAAACATTGAAAAGATAGGTTTTTTATGATAGATACTTCTAAACGCGCGGTTAGTACAAAATGATACAAAATGTTCATAAATATTCATTCAATACTTTTCGAGTTCTAGGGTGGCTCCTCAGTTCAGACGTTTGCACTGAGGAGCCTTTACATTGATATAACTTTTTAAATACTTTAGTACAAATTTCAACATTTGGCCTACAAAATTATTTCTCTTCGTACTAAATAACGGACCAAGCTTCGTTGTAAAATCTGAAGTGGCTCCTCAATCCATAAGGACACGGGAAAGGCAGCTGCTCCTCTGCGATTCGTACGTCCACAATTGCTTGTTCAAATTAAGGAAAAGAAGGTATTCGAAAATCATCCTCGAAGCAAGGTCATCCTTCACCTCGACAACGATTCCTCACATTTTGTAAGGTACCTAACGGAAGCGCATGTGAAACCTTCAAATGTAGATGATGCATTGCACACAACCCGAACCTCGTACCTTGCGACTACTATTTTCCAATAATTAATAAAAACTTAAAGGCACACGTTTTACGAGCCTTGAATAGTCGCTGAATGCGTTGCATTAAGCCTTTGAAGAGGTTTCCAAGGCAGACTGGTGTAGCTGCTTTTTACAATGGTACATCTATACTTTGCAAAGATGTAACCAACGGCCATAATGTCACCCAGACTCGAAACTAGATAAAGATTAAACGGATTACACTGTGTTGTCTCGTGGGGGAATCAAACTCACAACACTCGACGCACAAGCGGGGAGACGACCTGTTAACCTCTAGGCCAATCGTGCAATCAAAACTGTTTAAGAACAATAAATGTAGGTAGGTGTAGGTCGCCCCAGGTCCGGATGGTATCCCGGGCAAGGCTTGGGTGTTGGCGCTCGCGGTCTTGGGCGACACGATGAGGCGGCTGTTCACCGGATGCCTTCGTACTGGAATGTTCCCCACCAGCTGGAAAGAGGCCAATCTTGTCCTGATACTTAAGGAAGGCAGGACCGCGGAGTCTGCCTCAGCATTCCATCCCATCTGCTTCCTGGACGAGGTAGGCAAACTTTTTGAGCGCGTCATCGCTGCCCGCCTCAATGATCATCTTAGTGGCGTAGGTCCTGACCTGAGTGATAATCAGTTTGGCTTCCGGCAAGGCCGTTCGACATTGGACGCTATTAAGCACGTCCGCTCCATGTCAGAGTCAACTGTCCGGGAGGGTGGAGTGGCGTTGGCGGTGAGTCTAGATATCGTCAACGCTTTCAACTCCGTCCCGTGGAAAGCAATTAGGGAGGCACTACTCCATCACAACGTGCCTTCCTACCTGCGAAGGATTGTCGGGGTCTATCTAAGTAATCGCTTCGTTAGCTACAGGAGTCGGGATGGTGCCTCAGTCAAGAGGCAGATATTCTGCGGGGTTCCACAGGGGTCCGTTCTCGGACCACTTCTTTGGAACCTCGCGTATGACGCGGTCCTGCGGATTGGTCTCCCCCCGAGGTCAGTGTAGTCTGTTACGCTGATGACACATTAGTACTGACACGGGGGGCTAACTTTGCTGAAACCCTGCGGCTCGCGGAATTGGGTGTGTGCTGCGTCGTCGCCGCCATCGGCTGACTGGGCCTGCGGATAGCACCGCACAAGACCGAGGCGCTATGGTTCCACGGCCTGCGTCAGGCCATGGAACCACCCAGCTCCTCGATAAGAGTAGGTGATGCAGTCGTACAGGTGGGGCGATACATGAAGTACTTGGGCCTCACCCTCGACAGTCGATGGCGCTTCGAGGAGCACTTCGTGCGTTTAGCCCCCCGAGTGCGTCGGGTTGCAGGGGCACTGCAAAGGCTGCTCCCGACCCTCGAGGGCCCCAGAGAAGAGGTCCGCCGCCTCTACTGTGGAGTCGTGCGTTCCATGGCCCTCTATGGGGCGCCCGTCTGGTCTGACCGCCTGACGAGCGCCTCCCGCTGCAGAGCTATCCTTAATAGCCTGCAGCGAGTGGCGGCCATTAGGGTTGCGCGCGGCTATCGCACGATTTCTTTTGAGGTGGCCACACTTCTGGCGCGGCTCCCACCGTTCGATATCCTGGCGGACGTGGACGCACTAGTTTTCCGTGAAACTCGATTCCGCCAGGAAGGCGGAACGGAGGAGGAGCCGAGCCAGACGCTCGGGGAGTTCCGGCGGAATGTGCGACAGCGCGCGCTGATTAATTGGCGCACGCGACTCTTAGAGCCGCGGTGCATGCGCCAGCGCATCGTTGGCGCAATACTCCCTGCCTTCGAAGCCTGGATCGAGAGGAGAAGCGGCTGCGTCACATTTAGGTTGACTCAGATACTCACCGGACACGGATGTTTCGGTGAGTATTTGAACCGAATCGGCGGCGAGGAGACGACGGCATGCCACCACTGCGACAGTGACTAGGACTCTGCCCAGCATACGCTCTCTGAGTGCCTTGCATGGGAATCCGAGCGGCGAGTCTTGGTCTCTATTATTGGAGGAGATCTTTCTCCGCCAGCCGTCGTCCGGGCCATGCTGGCGGAAGACATAAGGTGGGACGCTGTGGTCTCCTTCTGTGAAGCGGTAATGCTCCAGAAGGAGGCCGCCGAGCGGGATCGCGAGAGAGCCGATCCCGCTCGCAGACGCAGGCGGCGTCGTGGCGGTGGCAATGGCCGCTAGCCTAACTCCTCCTTGGGGCCGTGGGCAATCAGAGATGGCAATCTGGCTGCCCGACCAAAAACGACCCTGAGAAGACAGCGGTCTCGGATAGAAGAGGGACCACTGTTCTCGCACAGTACGAGATAACGAAGGGAGGATACTACCAACCTAGCCCTCCCAGAGACTGAGCCCTACTACGGGACAAGCGTAAAGGGACCCAGGAGCAGCAAGCCCGCGTTCCCTGTGTCCCATTCTCATGAGCGCTGAGGCGGCTATCGTGGTGGTTTTAGTCGGTAAACCTGTCTTCCATCCCGGGGAGTCCGACATACCCTCTCTGCCCGCCCCGCGGAGAGGCACTCGCAAAAGAGTTTCCCCACGTAAAAAAAAAAGGTAGGTGTAGGTATCCTAAGGGCTAAGTCTTATATTGCTGGTTTTATTTGTCAGAATCCAGAAATCAATGCGGAGATAGCCCAGTGGTGTAAGTAACGGACTGCCGATGCCGAGACGATGGTCTCGGGTTGGATCCCCAGTTACCCCGGGCACACACCTCTAACTTTTTGAAGTTATGTGTGTAATAAAAATGTTAATTCATGTCGCTCGCTTAAGTATGTCCCCCCGGCAAAAGGTTCGCTCCCTATTAAGTACATTGGGATCGAAACATAGCTGGCAAAGTGTGGGTGTGTAATACACTCTGCCTACCCCTTCGGGGATAAAGGCGTGGAGTTATGTAAGAAATATTCAGTAGGTGTACCCTATCTAAGAAGTAAGATATCAGAATAGCGCATAGAGTACGTTTGTCGACATTGACGCGGGTAGAGCTGCGGGCAGCAGCTTGTATAAAATATTTCTGCAATGTGTTGTTTTTGGTGTCAAATCATCAACTACTACGTACTACTCAGCACATTTAATAATAATATGCAATATGATGTTGATATTTTGATATTTATTCAGTAGGTTCAAAAAGCAGCGATAGCCTAGTGGAGAGACCGACGGACTGCTACGCAGAGGGTCTCGGGTTCGAATCCACGGCACGCACCAATGACTTTTCGAAGTTATGTGCGTATTAAATTGTTAATTATCGCATGCTAAACGGTGAAGGAAAACATCGTGAGGAAACTTTCATGTCTGAGAGTTCTCCATAATGTTCTCGAAAGACATGTGAAGTCTACCAACCCGCACTTGGTCAGCGTGGTGGACTATGGCCTTACTCTTCTCATAGTGAGAAGAGGCCCGTGCCCAGTAGTGGGACGAATTATATACAGGGCCGATGATGATGATTCAGTAGGTAGGTATTTAAATTGCTTTTAAATGCTTCTGAATTCTTATAAAATAACAATTCTCGTAAGTACCTACCTAATTTTATGACTACACCACTATTTTTGTTTCTCATCGTTTCTATTCCATCCTAAGGTTGCTTGGAAGAAATTACTTTAAGCGATAAGGCCGCCTATTGTACATTTGAAAACTGTATCATGTAATATATAGCATTTGTATTGTATCTGGTGTATAATAAAAAAAATCTATCTATCTACCTAACAACCTACCGCGGACCCCGGGCAAATGGTCTCCACCTCTTGCCCAGGGTCGACTTACTAGGCTAACCTGACATGACAGAATATCAGTTTTTCTACAGACGCCGGCTGAGCTCTGCCATCCAGAGGCCTATATCCAGAGGGATATTCTAGGGTTTAGATGAGTATCTAGACAAAGATAGAATAAAATAAAGATGGAGGACATATCTACTTTGAAAGTTAATAAATGAGGAGAACGATTGGAGCGGAAAACTTGAGAATGACGTGATGAATATTGGCTTATTGAAGGATATAAATAAGAAAGAGGTAAAAAAGGCTGTTAGTGGAATGACCAGATGGATACCAGTGGAAGCATGGAAAGCGTTAGGAGATGATGGATGGGTGTGGCTGACTTTATTCTTCAAAAAGCTGTTGTACGAGGAGGCCATACCCAAGGACACATACCTGGTGCCCATTTTTTTAAATAAGGGTGATATCCAAGAGTGCAACAACTATCGGGGAATAAAGTTAATGCCTCATAGTATGAAAGTATGGGATAGAGTAATTGAGCGACGCCTGCGAGACGAGAGTGAGATTTCACGAAACCAATTCGGTTTTATGTCTGGTCGAGGTACGGTGGATGCCATTTTTCCACTTCGCCAAATGTGCGGAAAATACAGGGAAGCGTATTAAAACTAGAACATGGTGTTCGTCGACCTTGAAAAAGCATATGACCGAGTGCCTCGTAAAGTCTTGTGGTGGACCCTGAAGAAGAAAGGAGTGTTTGGGAAATACCTGACGTTGATTTAAGCCATGTACGCTGAATGCCGAACGCAAGTCCGATCCGCAGCTGGTACACAGCCAGATTCGATGTGGCCGTAAGCTTGCACCAAGGGTTACCTTAGCCCCTACCTCTTCCTGTTAATTATGGATGCTATATCATCGGACATACAGGAAGAGGCACCCTGGTGCATGCTGTTTGCCGATGACATCGTTCTGGTAGCGGAGAGTGGACAGAAGGTGCGGAGCAAGCTGGAGGAGTGGCGGCAGAGATTGGAGAATGTAGGCCTGACAATAAGTAGAACCAAAACGGAATATATGTTCAGTGACTTTCACGGTGTCCAATCATTTGACAAAAAACGAATGAAAAATTTTCATTTGACAAATAACGTTTGACTAAATTATACTTGATAAATGTATTACTTATTTTACAAACTATTGTTTAATAAATTACTCATTAGACAATATACTTACTATAAAAAAGTTATTATGCTAAAACATTAATTTACAAATTGATTATTTTTTAAACATGTTATTTGGAAAATCAACGAAAATCATAAATAACATTTTACAAAATGCATTGTTTGGCAAATATTTTATTTACCAAAAGTAGGGTCAACTGTAACAATGGTTGGTTAGGTTAGGTTAGAACTGCGACCACAACGCCAGAACCGAATTCTACTTATTTCACTTAATACAGGCAGAGTGTATTTTTTTAAAAGACTTGTTATATGGAATTAGTATTAATACAGAATTATTACTTGCCTATAAATAATCTCTCCAAGATGAAAATTGCAACCATGCAATTAAACACTTTCAAAATTTCGCGTAAGTATTGGTTAGATATTAGTTATTTTTAAAAGAGACATTTTTAACAGCGTATAAAAAATGTTATGTAACACACTGAAGTGAGTTACGCAAAAAATCTTTATTATTTCACTAAAATACTGACTTGCACACCAAATATGATGATCTTTTTACAAAATATCATTTGATATGAAAAGTTTCGTCCGCTCGGCAGGCGCGGTCCGAAGGGGGGGGTCACAGGGGACATGACCCCCCCCAAAATCTAAGGTCAAATTGAAAAATCTCAACAATTTGCCAGATAATAAAAAAAGTATCTGAATTCTATTCCCAATTTTTAAATGTTCCTGCTGCCACTGTCGTTATAGAGTATCTATCAGCTATGGATTAGAAAGAGGAAACGGGAGGTCACAGAAAATGCTGATACGAAACTTCTTAAGTGTGTAGTTTCTACCATTGACGTTTGTGATGACGATTTATACCCAAATATAAAGTATTAACCGAACACGTGAAGAATAGTTCGCAAATTTTTACAGGAAGACACAAATACTCAACTGAGCCTACTAAATGAATCTCACTTGGCTTAGGCCCGTGGTTTCATTGAAAAGCCAGCATTCTTACAATGCTGAGAAAAAGTAATTTTGTCAAAATAATAATTATTTATTTATTGAACCAATACCTTTTTGTTACAAACATCTGTGTTTTTAGTTACATACAAATAGTACCAGATGTCTAAAATATTATCACCCGATTCGCAAATACAAAAAGACGACTTCCATTTGTTTTATAGGTAATTTATAAAATAAAGGGTTAGGGTTCCCACCAAGAACTTAGGGTCCCAAGCCAACCTCACCTGCAAGTGGTGCACCTGCCGATCAACGGACGAGGCTCTGGCAAACAAAATGTCCCAATAAGCGGCAATAGGCTCGCCACCTATTACGTGGGATCAAAACACTGGCGAAAAGTGGGCGTTTAATATGCCTCTGCCTACCCCTTCGGGGAAACAGGCGTGAGTCTATGTATGTATGTATGTATTAAATAAAATTGTGTCTTGTGCAATAATGTTTCTTTTATTCCAGATAGCTATTTTTCTGACTGCCTCGTTGGTCTCGCGTCATAAATGTGCGCGTGGGATTGGGAGGTCTCGGGTTCGATTCCCGTGACGGGCAAAGTGTTATTGGGTTTTCCCGTCAGGAAATTCTCTGTAGCAGCACGGATTCTGGTAATGTGCCCGGTACAGTAATAGGCTCGCCCCCTATTACGTGGGACCTAAAACTTCATGGCATTTGATGAAATTCATGGGTGTCATATTACACCCCTGCCTACTTTTTCGAGGATACAGGCGTGAGTTTGATCCAAAAAGCGTATTATTCTATCAGCGAGTATATAGATGAAAAGCATTTTTTAATTTCTAACTTTAATAAGATATTGTGTGTCCGATTTGTTCTTGATTTCATTGGTGTATTTTCATTTATTTATATTTTTTTGTATTTCTATGAATTTGTGTCATAAATTAATATGGTGACATTTTGTATTTGACATTTCATTTAAAAAAACGGTTTTAATAATGTTTTGTAAATTATATCAAATATCTTTGTTAATTTTGCATGCTGCCTCAACAGCAAAACATGTGGGTCTATAATATGCTATTGTAGCAACTGATTTTATTACCATGTTTTAAGCAAAATAAATCACTTCAATTCAAGTCTATAAAAAAATAAAAGCTATTTTTTATAAGTGTAATGAGTGACCCCCTCCAAAATTTCAGGCTGCGACCGCGCCTGCCGCTCGGGAAACTTATCCACTCAGAAAACTTAATAGGTTATGTTAGGTTCTCTTGTGATCCTGCTCCCTAAAATAGAAGCCCTGCGAAGCAGGGCTCCGTAAACTTAGCTTAGTGGTGCAATTAGTATTTTTGGTGGAAACCAGAAATAAATTGATTAACAGTTAAATACAACCCTTTTTAAAAACGAATAATTTATCTTCTAACTTTTTGTACAATCACCAATTTGGCAAACGAATTATTTAGTCAAATGATTATTTTTAAAATAATTATTTAACATTTGAATTATTTTCTAAGTAAAATATTTGCTTAACCTGTATTATGTCAAACTAGAGGACGCCCGCAGCTACGCTCGCATTATTTTTTAATTTAACCGTTTCTGCCCGATCCCGTGGGAATTTCAAGAAATCCCTTCTTAGTGCACCCTTACGATCCCCAAGGAACATACATGCCAAATTTCAGCTTCCTGCGCCTTATAGTTTTAGATGTAGCTTGTCTGTCAGTCAGTCAGTAACGCAAGGATTTTATATATACAGAATACAGATGATAGTTTTTAAAGTAATATGTTTGCGAAATGAAAGTTTGTCAAATGATTAGTTTTTCAAACGTTGTTTGTAAAATGATCTTTTGTCAATAGTTTTTGTCAAACAATAGTAAACCGACTTTCTCACTTGTACTTTTTGCGGTCTCTCCAGTCTTATACTGGTTACAATCGGCGGTACAACTCTACCAATATGCTCCGATTTTTGCTACCTAGGCTCACTCCTGCAAGATGATGGCAAAATTGATCGGGATGTTAGCCAAAGAATCAACGCAGGATGGATGAAATGGCGACAGGTCTCAGGCACAATATGCGACCACAAAATGCCTGTGAAATTAAAGGGCCGCATGTATAAGGCGGTCATAAGGCCTGTAAGGAGCTGAGTGTTGGGCTACAAAGAAGATGGATGAGAAACGCTTGGATGTGGCAGAGATGAGAATATTACGATGGATCTGTGGAGTGACAAGAATGGACTGAATTAGGATTACGTTACAGGTAGTATGAAAGTGGCGCCCATAGATGAAAAGCTAAAAGGGAGTCGATTGGCCTGGTATGGACATGTTATGCGGAGAGATGTGACGTATGTAGGTAAAAAAGTGATGAATATGCATGTAGAAGGATAGTAATATCTTACCAATCTCAGATAATGTGAAGAACTTGGGTATCCATATGGATAAAACGTTATCTTGGGGAGCTTAAGTACAGGAGACCAGTTGTAAACTGTTTGCTTCTGCTGGGTCGTTGCGTAGGCTGCGGAACTTTCTACCCACAACCACCAAGATTGCACTTGTACAATCCTTGCTTCTCCCAATACTCGAGTATGCCGATGTCAGCTATCTTGATCTTAATGAGGGCCAACTTGATAAACTTGAGCGTCTCCAAAATTTCTGTATTAGATTCATTTTTGGTTTACGCAAATATGATTACGTATCTGAATTTCGATCTAGACTCAAGTGGCTCCCAATTCGTCTTCGGCTTCGTCGGAATACTCATATTCTTATGCTACTGTATAATGTATTGTTTAATCGTAATACCCCCTTGTATCTCAAAGAACGTTTCAAGTTCCTCCATGACACACATTTGAGGACCTTGAGGTCGTCGGTGGATTTGAGACTGCAGATGCCAGCACATACCACAAAATTTTACGACAAATCCTTTGCTGTTCAAGCTGGTTGTGTAGTGTTGACTTGTAATCACTACATAGTATAAAACAAAGTCTGTTTTCTGTCGGTCTGTCCCTATGTATGCTTAAATCTTAAATACTACGCAACAGATCTTAATGCGGTTTTTTTAATAGATAGAATGATTCAAGCGGAAGGTTTATATATTATGTACCTATAATTGACGCGTGCGAAGCCGCTGGCGACGTCTAGTAAATTATAATGCTTAAGTAATAAAAGCGTTTTATTACTTATGCATCTTAGTAGCCGTGTGGTTGACAGCATAGAATACAAGTGTCACCACCCCCTATCTGCCCGTTGGGTGTCGTAAGAGGCGACTAAGGGATAACACGATGCAAATACCATCTTTGCGTAGAGACGGAAAACTCGACATCAAACTCTAGGTATACGACTGCCTCGTTGGTCTCACGGCATAAATGTGCGCGTGGGATCGGGAGGTCCCGGGTTCGATTCCTGGGTCGGGCAGTGTTATTGGGTTTTTCTGTCACCAAATTCTTAGTAGCAGCACGGAGTCTGGAAATGTGCCCGGTACGGCAACAGGCTCGCCCCTTATTACGTGGGGCTAAAGTAAGTATATCTGGCGAAAAGTGGGTGTAGAAATACACCTCTGCCTACCTCTTCGGGGTTATAGGCGTGAGACTATGTATGTATGCATCTTAATAAATGCAAAGTTTCCCTTTGCAATGATTTAAGACAAGAGCGTAATTACCTGCCGGAGCAGTACCTACCTACGTATGTACTTAGCTACTTTTAAAATAGTGTAGATAAGTACTTTGTTTATTAAGGCTATAAGCACTGTTAACTGTTTACTTTACCATTGTAAAACTGAGGCAAATATTAGGTAAATCTACCTATTGGTGCCCGCTGGCCGCAAGGCGCAATCACTTTACTGTTGGCGTGAAAAGTGTAATCGAAATTATCGATTTATAACTATAAGTAAAGGTAGAGGAATGTACCGTGTGCGTTGATTGCATATGGAAGCAGGTATGCAGGCAACAGTGCACAGTGGGACAGGGCAGGTCTGGAGCGGCGGCGCGGCGGGCGGGGCGCGGGGCGCGCGGGCGGTGGCGGGGGGCTGTGCCGTTACGTGTGCGCGCGCGGCGGCCGCGGCGCTGCCACGACGCGGACGTGCTTCACTCAGTTCGTGCGCGAAAGTCGTTACCTGCGTCACACGACACCACTTCTCCACACGCGAACATCCATCCTATAGCACGCCGAAGCGAAACCAATTGATTTATCAAGTTGAGAGCTTCATTGTTTGATATTTTAGTGATCGTGTGTACAGGAGCAACGGGCGCCGCGGCCGCTGCAACCTTGTGAGTAGTGAGAAAGCGCGTGACGTCACAGCGGCCGCCGCGATCATATGTTGGACGCGGATGCAGTGATGGAATGTGGTGTGTTGTTATGGTGACGTGCGATGGTGCAGTGCTTCGGGTTACCTGGACTCTAGCCGCCTCGCCGCCACGCCGCCGCAGCGCGGTTCCTCCACGGGAACCATGCGGAGAAAAAGATGAGCCAGGATGCTGAGAGCTTGGTAATATCATTTTGCAATATCACAAAACCCGACATAATTAACAAAGTATGTGTACTAACACTCGCTACAAACAAACGATCACCTCGCGCCGTGTATGTGCCTTGTGGCTGATCGTACGCAGACGGATTGTCCGTCGAGCCGTTTGACGATTACTGACAACATGCCTATTAGATCACTATTGAGAAATGCAGAGGCGATTTCAGTTTGGCTATTTATAATGATGATATGAGAATAAACGTTGCTTATTACGTGTGTATTTGCTTTGGACTGGTGACGTTCAAGGCTACAGATATACTTACTCGCTTAATGCACGCTAACGTTAAATAAGAACTTACATTAGTGATTACATTAGGGTGTACGTAACACGTGAGCACTAAACCTTTCTCTGTTCTACCTCGACGTACGAGTATGTACAAATACATCCAGCACTCGCTACATGATGTCATGCGCGATACTCACGATAA
The DNA here is from genome assembly GCA_944739405.2 of Euclidia mi. NCBI lineage: Eukaryota > Metazoa > Arthropoda > Insecta > Lepidoptera > Erebidae > Euclidia > Euclidia mi. Next base: position 844,400 of record OX123196.2, read on the forward strand.
ATAAAATCCTTTATTTAGTAACAACAGGAAAAACTGTTGGCAGTTATTCATAAATAACATCATATTGTTTGCGTTCAAATGACTTGATAATAATCGAAACAAGCCTCTTAATTTATACCTATATCAATCTAGAATAAAATTATAATGTCGATATTGGGTATTGAGATGATTCAGTGAGTGGGAGCGTATTTCGCCCACCACACATTTGCTGAGCTAATATATACCTGCTTACAAGTTACATATAAAGTATGGTCGAACACAAAACGCCAGTAGATCACGCCAGGGTTATTGACTCGTTTCGCTGATCACACCGACTTCTGGTCAATTTGCATTAAAATCACTTTGAATATTTGCTGATCAAAATATTTGCATGGAATGTGTGTGATTGTTCACAGTTTGACGACCTAAGAGATGTTGTTTTAGTGTCATAAGCTCTTAATCAAATTATAAATAAATATGAAGTAAAACTCTGATACAGAAGTGTGGGCATGCGTTATTTTTATTCACTACAACGTGTCCAATTTGTTGATATTATAAATGAATAGAGTGCGGTGCGCAGAGGTCGGTTGCGACATTTGTTTGTTGGTCTAGCAGCGCGACAGAATGTCGAAAGTGTCCGTGGGACAGGGGCTTGCTACACGCGCACTCGCTCCAGTTTCTGCACCATTGTTCACTTTCTGATTTCCTTCTGTTCTGTAATAGACGCACTACTAGAACTGCGAACTATAGGTATCTTTGATTCATCTATATTTTTAGATTTCTTTAATTTATGCGTTCGCAGCAAGGTTAGGGCTAGCGGTGTTTTTACGGTTAAATAACTGGTTTCTCAGCCTACTAGTGGGTGGCAGACAGATATTGACGATTACTTGTTCCAAAGTTGGAAGAATTTCTTAAAACTGTATCTTATGTTTGGTAGAGCTAACCTAGACCGCGGAATATTTAAAATACTTAAATATGCTCTTTGCACGTCGTCAAAGTAGACACGAGTATTACAAAATGAATACATCACTAATTACATTCGCCATAAAATTCGCTGATGATTTATGGATTAGGGAAATTCGGCAATTATTGAATTTTTTCATAGAAAGTCGCGGAACCTGAAACATAGATAAGTATCTTAAATTAATTTAGTGGTTTCTTTGCCAACGGCTTCTTTGAACACAGGCAGTTAAATACTCCATCATTACCCTCCAAGCCAATTCCAATAAGTTCATAGCTAAAATCCAACAATTAGTTCACACGTTATGGAAATTGAATTGCACAAGTTCACGGCAATCGAGAAATCAAAAATCAAATGAGAAATGTCCATTTGGGATCATATTGAATGATGTACTTACCTATTATTATCGGGAACCTAAACATTCTATCAATAGAAATCTGTCATTCTATCAATCTATCAGCCTATCGCTGTCCTCTGTTGGACATAGGCCTCTCCCAACACGCGCCACAGTACACGGTCCTCAGCCTTCCGCATCCAGTCTGTCCCAGCCACCCTTGGTCGTCGGTCCAACTAGCCGGGGGCCGCCCTACCTTACGCTTACCGAGTCGTAGTCTTCACTCTAGGACACGCTTGCTCCATCGGCCATCAGTCCTTCTACAAATATGGCCAGCCCACTGCCACTTGAGCTTACTAATTCTGTGTCGGTAGTGGGCTATGTCCGTAATTTTGGTTCTTTGTCGGATAACTTCGTTGCGGATTTTATCCTTCAAAGAGACGCCAAGCATAGCCCGTTCCATAGCTCGCTGCGTGACTTTTAGTTTGTGGACTAGTCCCACTGTGAGTGTCCACGTCTCGGCACCGTACGTCATAACAGGTAGGACGCATTGGTTGTAGACTTTGGTCTTCAGGCATTGCGTTAAGGATGAAGAGAATATCGACGTAGCTTGCCAAACGCTGCCCAACCCAACTGGATCCTGCGGTCGATTTTATCAATCAATACCATTTTAATTACACAATCAGCTCAGTATTTATTTAAGCAAAACATTGCAAAAAAAGATACATGCTGTAATTATCGACGAAATTAGAAGTCCATATTGCTATTAAAAGAAATGGTTTCCAGTGAATCATTGTAAATTATAATGTGGTTTACTGAATGTGCGTAGACCACGCACTCACGCATATGCGCGCTGCACGTCCACATACATACATAAATATATGATGTATGTGGTCGTGCATATGTATGATGTATGTATGTGTACCACGTACGTGACATGATATTTGTTGAGGTATTCTCGCGAGCATGGGTTTCAGTGGTTAAGATCGAGTGCGGACATTTCGACACTCGCATTTTTCTTTAGAAAGTGAAACGGCCGGACCTTCGAACACTTTCACGTTACATTGCGTTCTTTACAACTTTAAGTAACAACTCGCATAACTAAATAAACTAGCCACGTTCAATATACAGTATATTTATATATAAATACATTTATTAATGTTACGCAAAGAATAAATATTCACACTGTATAAAAAGTAAGGAAATACGGATAGGATTATTTTTATTTGAATTAAGTAGGTAGCTACTTCAACTATCTTGCGCACTTAGATTAAAAATACATTTTTGCGCATTGATTATATGCTACCTACATAAAATATGCTATCTAAATGTACCAATGAGTTGTTATATATTTTAAAACTGTACAGAACAAAACGTATTAATTAAAACATTAAGCACTTGTTTATGATATCAGAGCCGATAGTAGAATGCCAAAGAGTGCTGAGTTTTCCTCATTGCCGATACCTCTGTATACATATTATATGTATGTTAAAACGCTGATGATTTATATTAAAGTACTAAATGAATACAGAATTTATTTCGAAGTGTTGTTTCAAAAAAATTATAATTAAGTTATAATGAGTATCGCGCGTTGAGATCTTTTCTACCGGGCGGCGCGGCGGTTAGACTGCGGTGACGCAACGATCGTTCTGTTTAAACACTTATGCTCCAATTATGTACAACATACGTTATGCCGTCCTTTTTAAGTTACTTTCAAGTTTAGCATGTACTCTACATATCAATCTTTATTACATGATTCCAAGAGAGCGAAACTTAGTTTTTCTGGCATAATAAATAGTTCTTGAGGTAACTAAGTGTTCTAGTGCAATTGCGGCAATTTGTTGCAACGATGTAACTCATTTTATTGCCTCATTTACCGAGAGTAATTGCTAAAAGAAACATTTATTTCAAACAAATTCAAATGTGTTTTACATTTGTAACACGGATATATCTAGAAATCGCCTTGTAAATGGTCAGAAACGATTCAATACAAATGAAGTGAAACGGCCGGGCGGCGTGGATAGTGAGTGAAAATACTAAACTTGTTTGTAAACATGCGTCCGCCGGTGTGTCTGCACTTCGTTAGCACGTATACCTACCTGAAGCTACAAGATAATACGTATTGTTCTTTAATATTTACTTATCTAATTATTGATATATCTTTCGAAATTCTGTTATTATAAATGCAAAACTGAGTCTGTTAGTGTATAATATATATAATTATGTCTATTTTGTTTTCACGTTAAGACTGTTGAACCCATGAATATCTATATCATTCAGATATTAGATAGGTGGATAGATAACTCTTTATTGTGCAAATGCACTGGTGGTACAAAGCTGGTATAAATAACTTAAATGTACATTACATACATAGCAAATGCACAGGGGCGGCTTTATCGCAAAGTGCGATTTCTACAACTTGGAGATATAAATATAGGTACCTACTGCCTTTTTTGAGGCATTAACAATTAAAGGAGCTGAAAAAAGTACTACAGGAAAGAAGTACCTACCTACATAATATTTGTTTTTAAACTGGGGATACAATATGGGTGTTTCATTCTTGTTTATTTTATATCATCATCCTCAGCCTTTATCAGTCCACTGCTGGACTAGGCCTCTCATTTGAAAGGAGGAATTGGCCTACTATACCACGCTGGCTAAACAGGTTGGTATAGGGTTTGTATCAAGTTTTCCTTCTCTTACAGTGCTGTTTTCTGCATAATATGCTCCCTCTGTCGGCTCTTACGACACCCATGGGATGATATGGGGTGGTGACAATCCGTATTCTTAACCCGTCACCACACGGATAATATTTTATATACCTAATGTTTATATTTGGCAAAAGGGCAAAAGCTAATTACATTTCTAGTTTTAGATCGGTAATGTGTACTTGAAAGGAGCGTTATCTCAGCTGAAATCAGAATCCATTGTATTGAAAAATAAACACTTCCCGCAACTCAGTCAAGTTATTATTTCTAATCAATACATACAGTTTTAGTTGTATATTGCTTGGTATCAAAAACAACTTTCGTGATGGCCACCTTTTTTTTTTTTTTTTTTTTTTTGTGTCGGTTTGGAAAATCCTCATGGAGTCCCTCCGCCCCGGGGGAAGGACGAAGGGGACTGTCAGACCTTACTGACTAAAAACCAACCCGTGTTCCTCATGTACCCGTGTGTCGGAGGGTAGGGATTCGCATAAGCATTCATCGCTACCCCCCGACGGGTATTGGCCCGCCAGATGGTCAGGCGGGCCCCGCACAAAACCCCCTTGGCGGCGGATTAAGGTGTTGGGCTCCGCCGCCAAAACACTCAGCGGCCGCAGAGGATAGGGAGGACGGCAACGCAACACCGCATCTCCTCTTCCTCTGTGGCCCCACCGCGACGCATCGAATGGTGCGCCCCCATTTGGTCGCGAGAGATAGGGCGCGCGGCAACGCAACACCGACACGCCTCTCCTCCCGCGACCGCACCCGACTGCGAGGGACAGACAGAACTGTCCCCCGCACCCTCACCGTTGGACGCATCCTGCGCAGGCCCCGTCAAGCCCACGCGGAGCGTCCCCTCCTGGATCCCTCTTAGCTTCACCGCGGGTGACCAATCCACGGTTACTGAGCCCCCCCACCACGACAAGGTGGAGATCCCACGGGGGGGTCCTGATGGCCACCTACATGTCTCAAGGATTGCATTGTATTACATCATAAGATTTTTATTCTATTTAAAATGTTATTATTTACCAATATTATTTATTTATTCACTAGTAAGTACATCCTAGCTATTATTTATGTTTGGAAAGTTAGATTATAAAGATTCGATCGTCAGTTTATTAATTTTGCCATTGCCAATCGTGTATGCGTCGTGTATCGTGGGTTCGATTCTCACACTGGTCAACGCTTTGTGTGATATACAAAGTGTTGTACCGGGTGTGGGTGTCCTTTGCGTTTTTTTATGTTTGTAAAGTTCCCTGCACTTGCAGCAGTGGCGTAAGAGTGGGGGGGGGGGGGCAGGGGCGGTCCGCCCCGGGTGCCACCCCAAAAAAGGGGTGACACTCAAAACTCAACTCTACGAACAATGTACAAAAAGATAAAACAACATAGGCACTCGACTAAAAAAAAAGGTCATCCGCCAACTTCCGCCCCGGGTGCCATCCAAGCTAGCTAGCTACGCCACTGGCTAGCAGATACTTTTTAAAGAGGTAGGATAAAAGTACTTTTAAGGGATTGACTCTCATCAGCCATCAACGAATAATTACATTTTTAGCGATTATGTATCCGTTGTTATGTAGTTAACTAGTTTCAATCGAAAATGAAATGGTTTTCCACTGCAATGCGGGTTTCATTTGCAATTTACTCGAATTAGGTCATTACCTACATTTATAGATGCGGTCTCATTTTAGATTTGCAGCGGTTATTTATTTTCAGCTTACTTGGTACGACCTGCAGCAATAGGGTATTTGACTAAAAAAATCGAATTAGTCCGTCAGATAGATTGCCAAAAAATATTGGACACGTATATTTTCTTTAGTCGCGTAAACAAAAAATTAAGACGACAAACTTCGCTGAAAACTCGTGTGACGTCACTTGCCAGTACACTTTTTACTGGCAAGTGACGTTACAAGCCCCCACTCTTAGGCGTTTCTCCATCTTTGATGCGTTTTATCTTGTATTTTTTTACTGATTTGATAAAACACAAAATACGTATCCAATATTTTTCGATAATCGAACTGACGGACTAATTCGATTTTTTTAGTCAAATACCCTATTCTTTTCGAATATTCTTTACAATGGAGAAATTCCAAGTTATATCTCGAAGATACCCAGATGTTAACAGCTCGTTCATATTTAACTACTACTTCCAAAATGCGAAGTTGTGTGAGGGTGGATGTCTAGACGTTGGTTACTATTTCACGCCAAATACTAAACAGATTTCCGTGAAACTTGCAATAATATAGCTTATACATACTTCACAATAGCACATTGGTTACCTATTATTACGATAATTGACAGTAATGCGGGCGGAGCCGAAGAAGAACAGCTAGTCAGTTAAAATACGTCCATCGTATAATTTCACGTTGACTGATTTAAAGAAACCAGTTTATATCGTTTCGTATTAGCGAGCATGCGGTGTTATGATCGTTGGAGCTCTTGTAATATTGTCAGAAGTAGGCGCTCAACAATTAACAGAGCGTACTAAATTTAAATTAAAACTATACGTTCACATGTGCGCCACTTTTATACTACTGCTTTTGATCCTTCGTATTGTGTACCAATTTCAACTGGTATTACATTTTTCTTCTTTTGCTATACTTTATTTAAAAAGAATGATTCTTTTATCTCAATACTTAATACACCATTATAAAACCGGACGAAAATAAAAAGTTATAGCATTTATTTTGCGTTCTTGAAAGATGAATTAAGTATAATCAATGCTTACTGGAACTTAGATGAATTGTTTTATATATGGGACAGTCAACTCGATACTGTTATTAACACTATAACACTAGTTTAAAACATTTACTATTTAGAAATTTATTAGTTTTATTATTTTTCTTCTGTGGATATTATATATATTGCATCCTTTGGGCATTTGTTTATTTTTCATATTACTCCATCCTCCTCTTTTATGTGGTTAATTAACACTTTGTATTTGTTTGCTAAATGTCAACAACGACTGTTAAAAAGCCATTCCGATGTTGAGGAAAGTGTGTGTATCCGCTATGACGGCCACTTCCAACTGGCGGTGCTGATACTACATACCTATATGGTACAAGTGTGCAGAAACAAACAAAGAATAGAAACTGGCCGAAGGACCCGTTGGCAATGCCGCCAAACCAACTTATCAATTCATGGTAAAAAAAGACATCTCCCACACTAGAACTAAATCCTGTGTCGCGGGAGACTTTACAAACATACAACTGACGGACACAATGAACACCCATCTTCTTATTTCACCCTTATGAAAGTAAAAAGAAAAATCTATTTACAACCAGATTCGGGTTCGTAGGGCTAAGAGAAGAAAATAAGAACCTGGAAGAAACTTATGCGACTCATTTAAATGTAAAAAATTTTGCAATCTTATATAAGTACATGTAATATTACACCTCTGCCTATCCCTTTGGGGATACAGGCGTGAGTGTATAAAAAATAAAATAATTATATACATGTTATGGTATGATGACAGCTGACCCTAATTTTATCATCAGCTTTGTATATAAACTGTCCCACTGCTGGGCACGGGCCTCTTCTCATTATGAGAAGGGTAAGGCCATAGTCCACCACGCTGGACAAGTGCGGGTTGCCAGACATCACATGTCTTTCAAGAACATTATGGAGATAAAGATAAAGATAAAAGATAAAGATATATTTATTGCATAACTGTGTACAAAGTTGTTAGTGTATGAGAACCATTACAGTTTTTAGTCCAAACAGTTTACCCATATCGGATATGCAATAATAGCTTATTACTTAACACGTTCAGTGCGGAACAGGCCGATTTCGGCCTGCCGCTGTACGTACAGCCGGTGCGGACGAAGAAAACTATGTCCCTCTCGCTGGTGCGGAACGATTATTTTTGGTGTTTTTAAGGTTCTGACAGAGACAAATAAATATTTCGGCTTGTAGTCAAAAATGTAGGTATTCTCCATAAAAACATCACGGCAGGCCTTTTCCGGCCTGCCACGCACTAGCGGTGAAATATATCCGCTCAGTGCGGCAGGGGGTCTATTTCAGCCTGCCGACCCAACAGGCCTGCCGGCGACCCGATACCGCACAGAGCGCACACGCCGCCAGTTAGTGTTGTGCTATCTAGCTTATCGGACGTGCGCGCTATCGATAAAATTGACGATGGCAAATAATAAAAGAAAAATTGAAATTTTGGAAGATCGAGTGATTCGCTCTGCAAATAAAAGTGATAGTGATAGTAGTGAGGAAATATTTCCAATGAAGAAAAATAGAAAGTATTTAACAAAACATCATGGAAAACCAAATAAAAGCGGTAAGTTTTGCTTACTATCTACACGTATATTTATAGTAGTACCTACTTATAATATTTGGAAATGTACGGTTACCTGCGAAAGTGCAGTGATATATATGCGCTTTTTAACCCCCGACGCAAACAGAGCGGTGCTAAAACGATTTCGATCTAGTTTTTTTTTTGCTTGAAAGGTGATTTCAATGCTTCGATCAAATATATATACAATAGTTGCACGATCGCAGCACGAAAAACGGCACCAATCAAACTGTGCTTTATTACAATTTTTAGCACAGCTTACCTACTCTCAGCCGCTTCACGACCGCGCTAGCAGTGTGACTTAAGTACCTATTTCAAATGTTCACGATACTGATGATGATGATGAAAATAGGTGTTTAATAGGTGAAGTACCATACTTTCAGCTTTTATAACATTTTTATGTACTTTACCATGTAATAGGAACATATGTATTAAGTATAAAGTCCCGGTTTTAAATAATTTTGTTTCATTTCAATCGTGTAAAATGCGCGCCGGCCTGTCCTTTTCACTCTCCGTGTTTTGTACATAACGCACTCTCGCTCACACAGTCACGCTAACGTGGCGTGGCGGCACAGTAAAGGCCTTGCCACACGGCACAATTTTACCACTGATCAAATTTTCAATCGAATTGGTTTTGCCCGTCTACACGACACAATCTAATCACTTACTTTCATTTCGCCCACCCGATTGGTTAAAATCTGGTGGTATGTACCGCCCACCCGATGAACTTGAGTTGGACGAATGGCGTCTACACGTCACGATTAAAAAATATTGCAAGCAATGCAACATGCATCTTTGCGTGTCATGTTTCCAAAACATTCACAATTAAATAAACATCTTCATTTCTTTTATGTACAAAAATTCTGTTTTATTATAGATATTTCTTTATTTTGGTATGTCCCATCACTGCTAAAAATACCTTCTAGTGCGGTTCAGGTCGATATCGGCCTGCCGCTTTTCCTGGTTTATATCTCTTTTCCTATTTGGTAGATTCTGGGGCGAATCAAACCTAAGGAAGCTGGGTTCAAGGTTATTCTAACAGTAAAAAAAAATATGTATACACTATGTTTTCGCAAAGTTATAGCATTTTAAACTACCCTAGTGCTGGCAGGTCGAAAAAGACCTGCCACGCACTGGCGGAAAAATCGTTGGTGGCACATTTCGACCTGCCACCGCACCAGATGAAGGTTTCTGATTTTACTCGCCGCAGCGAACGTGTTAAAAACTAATAAATTTATACAAAACAAATTATATTTTACTGAAATATTCTTGAAGATTATAAAATACATTTTCAGTTAACCATTTCTTTAGTGTTCCTTTAAATACTCTACTATTTAACTGCTTAATTGTTGGTGGCAACTGATTATATACACGAATAGCAGAAATGTGTGCACTTTTATAGTAGATCATATTTTTGATGGAAGGTAACACAATATTATACTTATATTGTTCCCGAATGTTTCTCTTAGAATCTGATTTTAAATTAAAGTATTGCATATTATTTTTCACGAATAAACATAATTCTAAAATATAAATTCCCGTTAAGGTTAATAAATTTTTTGTTCTAAAGACTAAGGGATTCCATACTGTGCATGTTATAAATCGTCCTGATGCATTTTTTTTGGAGAATGAAGGTGGATTCTACATTTGTGAACATGCAGGTTTCCTCACAATGTTTTCCTTCATCGGTTAGCAAGCAATAATTAACAATTTAATACGCACATAACTCCGAAAAGTCATTGGTGCGCGCCGTGGATTCGAACCCTGACCCTCTGCGTAACAGATTGATGATTAATTTCTATACCCCGTTTTATTGGACCCATCGCCAGGTCGGCAATGCTCCTGAGGTGCTTTCTGGGTACGGTGTAGTATCCGCATCCCAAATTAGCTAGCTTCGAGCCACTATTGGGTGATTCTTGACAAAAATATCTTGCAGCACTTTTTGCTTCGTCCCACAACTCACGATCCGCAGTCTCTTTCACACTAATACTGTATAAGGCTGCGGTTCCACTGAGGCGGAGCGGAGCAGAGCGGAGACGAGCAGTGCCATGGCTTGAAATCCACATCTCTTCTACTTTAAGGCATGTGATTGGTGAATCGCGGCACAGCTTGTCTCCGCTCCGCCTCAGTGGAACCGCAGCCTAAGCGTTGTCAGTCGGAATATGAGGTAGTACGTATATAAATAATCTGTCTATCAAATTATTATGCGACTGACTTAACACGAAATCTCTGAAACTATCCACCAAGCCCGCTTTCAATATTCCATGTATCGATGGATTTGGCTTCTAGAAATAATTGACTCCATACAAAATAATTATGCCAAACGTCTATCTCTATTAGACAAATGCATCGATAGATAGAATATTGGAAAAGGACGTTACACGTTCACTAACGGCCATTTTCAATATTCGATGAATACATGGATTTTGAGATTCGAGATTCGTGTTTGACATACTTTGTATGAAGCTTATGTCAAAAAGGAATCTAAAATCTACAGATCTATCTATAGTTCGAATATTGAATTCCGTAGTAAGAAGGGATAAGGGCGGTTTCAAATTAGCGTTTTATACGCGCGTATAAGCTCGTTTTTGGGAGCGCATGTAGGCGCGTATAGGCGCGCCGTTTGGTACACGCGCAACTCGTACGAGCGTTGACGCGACGAGTCGTCAGAATCCATGTTGACACTGACAAGATGTCACTACTGTTTCGAGCGAACACGCCAAAATATGCCCATTTTTTGAAGCGCGTAATGTAGCGCGCGTGTAAGCTCGTACGCTGAAACGACCGTATACGCGCAGAAGAGAAATACGCTAATCTGAAACCGCCCTTATACGAATCGACACAAAGTAGGATCTCTATGAAGTAACAACATAGTGCTGTATATTGGAATGGGCATAATAACAATTACAAGTAGGTAATTATTGCGACGGCATTAACAGTGATTCAGAGTTGTTCCGGTGAGTCGTACCGCGTACGGCCATTACGGCTGGTCGGCTAATAGACAGACATGTTATCCGCACAAAGGAACACACAATTACTGCAATAACTACTTTATTAATAACACGAGATTTACCACCGTATAATACATTTATTGTCTTTGTAGAGAACAGCTAAAATGTGCTTAAATGAAATGAATATTCGTATTCGTAGTAACATTGATTTGTTTTAGCAATAACTATGATCATGTATGGGTTAAATGATCAATTTTTATGTATATGTTACGGTAAGAGTGAATAATTGAAGATTATTAATAATTATCTATTATTATTAATAATTACCGAAAGTCGAGGTTAAAGTGATAAATTAATCACATTTGTCGGTTTTTATTAATAATTTACTCTATTAGTGATAAATGTAATAAGTGGCCAATTTTAATAAGCTGAGTTGACGGAGCCCTGCTTTGCAGGGCTCCTATTTTGGGTGCAGGGTCACAAGAACCTATTAAGTTTTCTGAGTGGAAAGTTTCCTAAGCGGACGAGACTTTTAAATGATATTTTGTAGAACGATCGGCATACCTATTATTATTTGGTGTGCAATTAGTATTTTAGTGAACGAATAAAGTATTTTGCGTAACGCACTTCAGTGTGTCCCTAAATAAATACCTGCTGGTCAAAAAACATCGGGTTTTTATTTATTTTATAACTTTTACCAATATGTGTCGTGAATTATTAATAATTACTACTAAAAGTAATAAATTTCGATCGTTTATTCACATTTACCAAAACATGTGGTTATTATTAATAATTTTGTAAAAATATTAATAATTTTCAATTAATCAGATTTACCGTGACATATATATTATATATTAATCTTGCTTAATCCTTTATGTATTTGAAACTGAAATACGTTTAATCTCCTCCTCATCAGCTCTGCTGTCGCCCGATGGCTATGTGCGGATTGTCAGAATTTACATACCTATCTTTCGAGAACTTGCAGACATGTAGGTTGCCTCACAATGCTTTCCTTCATGGATACCTAATAACTAGTATAAAAAAACATTAATGAGTAGTAAGTATCTAACATGACTGCCTCGTTGGTCTCGCGGCATAAAAGTGCGCGTGGGATTGGGGGTCTCGAGTTCGATTCCCGGGTCGGGCAAAGTGTTATTGGGTTTTTTCGTTAGAAAATTCTCAGTAGCAGCACGGAGACTGGTAATGTGCCCGGTACGGCAATAGGCTCGCCCCCTATTACGTGGGACCTAAAAATTCATGGCGAAATGTGGGTGTAATATTACACCTCTGCCTACCCCTTCGGGGATACAGGCGTGAGTCTATAAATAAATAAAAAATAAGTATCTAACATAGGTACTTGTATACTTTTATAGCGAGCGGTATTATTTCAGTAATCTCTTTTCTCTAAAAGCACTTTGTATTCGCATGAAAAGGTTTTCGGGACTGAAAATACCGGCGGAATTCCTGCTAAAAATCGGAGCCAGTAAATAAGAGATGCCACGAATTGTTGATGCGAGAATTCTCTTCAATGAATTCACGAAAAGGCATTTGGGTTGCAGACAATAGATTTGGCGGGAAAATGCTAAGGGGTTTATTTATAGTTGAATATGAATGTGTTTTTTTTTACTTAACTGATGAGACTAACAGATTTAATGCTAAGTATATACTGACTATAGTTTAGGTGCCTACGGCTACATGTCAAGCTAAGCCCTTTGACCATTGTACCATTCTTATGACGTAGGGAATAAGTGTTAAAATTGTACTAAAACTGTTAAGTTTTACTTGGCACTGTATGTACGTTATCTAATACTAATATTGTACCACATTCACACAACACCATCTAGTCCCAAACTAAGCAGAGCTTGTACTATGGATACTAGACAATGGATAAACATACATATATACTTTTTTTGTAAATACATACATATTATACATAGAAAACCATCCGGACAGACCAAGACAAACATCCATGTTCATGCACACAAATGTTTGACTTGAGCGGGAATTGAACCCGCGACCTTCGACGTAGCAGTCACTTACACTGCCGATGCCGCTACGCCAACCGGTCGTCAAACTAATATATAGAGCTGAAGAGTGGGTTTGTTTGTTTGCTTGAACGCGCTAATCTCGTGTTAGATAGCCCATTTATCGAGGAAGGCTATAGGCTATATAACATCACGCTTTGAGCCACGTCAGCGGAGCAGTAACCTTAAATAAAGCGGGTGTTACCGCGTGCACATCTATGAATAAATATTAGAAAAATAATGGCTGGTATTTCCAGCTCACTTTGTCGATGTATGTGAAATCTTTCGTTTTATAATGGGTTCAACCCGCACCCCTTAAATTAGCGGATGGAAGATTGTTTAGGTTTCCCCAAACAAACTTAATTTCATACTGCAGATCTAAAAATTATACAAATACGTACTCTGACTTCATGATTTTACGCACGACGCCAATGTAACGGAAGCGAGTTACTAGAAGAACCAGCATCATCAGCCTTTAACAGTCCACTGCTGGACTAGGCCTCTCCTTTGAAAGGAGGAACTGGCCTCCTATACCATGCTGGCCAAACGGGTTGGTATAGGGTTTGTATCAACTTTTCCTTCTCTTACAGTGCTGTTCTCTGCATAATGTGCTCCCTCTGTCGGCTCTTACGACACCCATGGGATGATATGGGGTGGTGAAGAATAAAAAAAAATAACTGATTGCAATAAAAGGAAGCTAATGCATAGTGAATATATTATTCAGCTTACGCCAATGTGATGATCACGAAACGGTCAGGCTACATATTTTGGTTGAGGTGTAGTGTTTGTGAAGTAAGGGCTTGTAGAGTTCGGGCGTGTAGAGTTCGAAGCTTGGCTGTAAATGAGATCTGATAAGTTTTGCTGATGATGTATGTTGCTTTTTTGCATTTCTGAATATAATGAAAATACGATCTCATAGCTCGCTCTATCAAATATTTTGTTGCTTTATAAGTAAATAATTTATGATAAATCCACACAGCTGTTCCTTAACTTGTGCACGGTTGTGAAAACTTTCCCGACGATTAATTAGATTTTCCTGGTGTATGTTGGAATCATCCTTCATAGTTAGTATAAGCACTTAGAAACCTTAGAAACCTAGCACAAAGCGAGAACACTAGGCATAAACAAGGGTTTTAAGTTCAGGAAAATTTTTCAAAAACTAAAGACTTCTACACCAATAACGTATATTCTAGCATCTTAAAATATTATTTTTTACTATAAAGTGCTCTGGCATATAATAAAATAGTGTCTTTCGGCTCTACAATCACATATTTTGTTACGTACAGGCATTAAATTACCAGCTGATAACATTCTTCTTATTGCGGCTAACTTTTTTTTTAAGTTAAAAAGAAAAATACATTCCAATGGTCACAACTTGAGATCATGGCTAAAAGTATATCCATTTGAATTTTTATATTAGTGTATTAACTCTGTTTACCGGATAGTGTATGTACGGTAGGTCAGTCACTACAATAATTACGTAGTGCTCCAATAATTTAGCGTCGATGACGTAGCGGCGACGTCACGGCGTCAGCGCGTCGGAAAACCCGGGATTATCCTGCACATGCGCGGTAAGCGTGGTTTCCTTGTCGCGTCGCGCGCGAGGTCCGACGCGACGTGACACCGCGGGGAACGCGCTAAACGAGTCACACGGCGTCAGACGACGCGCGCCCAGCGTCGAGTGCGGAAGGGCAGCTTTGACAAATTCACACCGCTTAGTTTACAAACGGAATTATCTCGAAACAAAACTGTGACTTAAACTTATACAAAAACATCTATTAAACATTCGCCTTTTTTGGATTTTTCAACTTGTGCCAGTGAAACAGTGATATTAATTTTGTTTGTGTTTTACAAGACTGTGTTTTGAGTTCAAGTGTAATTTGCATGGTAATTAGTTGTTATATCAATTACTTAGTTATCTGGGTATGTATTTAATGCCAAGTATATAGGGGCCCGTTTGTATGGCCTTGGAAAATTGTTGTCAAAAGAAGACAATTTTTTATCAGCTGAGTGCAGGTGAAGAGACGTTTCGAGTACCACTTATCATTAGCAATCAGTCCTCACTGTGTGTTTACAGCCTTGTTACATATGCCAAGTATGTATGACTGACAGAGATTTCAAACACAATAGTATTATCTCTCATAAGCGTAATTCTATTATCATTGGACTAAGATGCGAGGTCAATGACATTTTTGGAGGTGATACTACGTATTTACATAACATACTAACACAATGGATTTTTTGTATATGAATTTATAAATAAAACTGCAAAAACTATGGGAAAAACACTTTAAGCCGGACGCGGTATTTTCACGTGAAAATATAATAAAATAGCGGTGCTGTTGTAAATTGTATTTAAATTACAGCGAAGATAAATATAAATAAAATTACAAAACAGAATAAAATACTCAAAGGCTTAAAATAACCCATAATACTAAATAAGTATCGCAAAATATTAAACCTATTTATACTTTCTGTTCTGTAAAGTAGATAACAAGAGCGCGGCGTTTCAAATGAGCAAAACAATCTGCAGTACGTTTGTTCGATAATACTTGGTAGCGTAATGCTTTCAGTCACTGATAATAGCGAGCCTGCAGCTAGATAATGAGTGCACAAGCCCGACGAAGGTAAATGGTACCTACGTCTACCTACCTGCATACATTGTGCATTGCACGGAAAGCAGGTAGTACCGTAAAAAATCTATTCACTAAGGTTTATTTAATTTGTGGAAAGGTGTACTTTGAACACCTGACGTCTGTGGCCACCACCTGTCGTTTTGGCGTTTCGATAGGCCCGCCTTATTATGGAGAGATAAAGACTACATTTCGGTGCGTTTCCGTGAATCATTGTTCGAGCCACCTGGCGGAGGTGTAGCCTGCGAATTTCGTTACCAAACCTGTCGACTTGATCGAAGTAATAAGATTATATTAAAACGACATGTATTTAAGTCACAGATAAATTATCTTTTACCTACAATACTAATAAACTATTGTTCGAAATCCGACAAAGAAATATAATGGTTATACTATTGAAATAAGTGCTTCGAAGACTCGAAAGATGCGCATTTTTGAAAGGTGAGCTTTTGGAAATTGGATCATTTTCCAAAACCTCACTAACATTAAGACTATACTTTTCAATATCACTATTATTACCCACCTGCTCCTCGAATGCCCTGAGGTCTCACAGAATGGGCAGCAGTACCTGACCAGACATAACTCTGAGGGAAGCAGTGGGCCACATCAAGAGTCTGCTGGCCTTCCTCGAAGAGCTGGGGTGGCTCGAGTGACAAGACCATACCCACTCGCACGCAAAATACACGCCAAGACGTGGAGTTGCGAAAACAGCCCCTGCTATCAAGTATCACTATTATTAAACATATCGCTACGGCGATGTAGAGGCAATAAATATATAAATCAACTGCTATATTGCCGACATTCATATCTTTCTTCGAACACTTTTTATTTTCGTTTTGCTTAAGTAAATTAGCATAAAATCGATCTCATTAATCTAATACTGGCCCACAATTACCATCGGTTCTTAAGTAGTAAGTACTAGAACTAGTATAGGTATGTGGAGATAGTTGATAGTTGATACAGCATCCACTGACCCAGTAACTCGGTGTCACAGATTCCATATAAATGGTTCTACCGACAAACTACTTGAATGTTGCAATGTACAATGTTGCGTTTGCAACGTTTCAAACATGTTGGAAATACTCATTTAAGTGGACAACATTTTTGACGGTACACGGAATTGCTTTTTATGGTATTAGTGTCACCGAATTGTGAAACTACTACATATAACTTGGCTAAACTCGAAACATGTTAAGTAATCAATAGAATTAATAGTTTACTCTAGTAAGATATAGACACTAAACTAGAAAACTATCAACCAGACATCTCTATATTTATGATAAAAATGAGAATTATATGTACCGAGTCTTATGGCCACTGAAACGAAGAAGTCTAGAATTCAGCATCTTCAGTATCATAGAGCATAGATATTTATACAGAGGCGCATTTCTTATGGGCGCTCTGTAGACAAACTTTCTGTGACCCAAATTGCCGCTTGGTGGCGTAGCAGTCGCGCTGTGACAGCTGTCTTTACGAGAGCAAGAGAGACGAACTGACGACACCCGCTAACACGCCACTTGGAATCGACACACGAAATCCTTAAGAAATGCGCTTCTATTGTGTAAATCTGTATTCATTGGTATCAGTTTGCTCTTAAACCCAGGTAGGATGTATGTATGTAGAATCATATTACTGATCTTTAACAAATACTTGGATTCTTTTATTGGTTTGTAGCTGGCCCGAAAAGATAAATCAAATTTTATATTCACGCGCTACGCAATCAATAAGATTGCGAGTCAACACCATTTATCTTTACTTATCGATCTCTATTTATTGTGCAACATAATAAATTCATGTGGAAAGACATACACGCGACTTGTGTCTAGTTCTCGTGGCCGCTCCCTTCCTCAATTATCCAATTTCCTCGTCAGCTATCGACCTAGTCTACATCTGTTCCACTGCCAAGCAGTCATAATACGCCAGTTATTCAGAACATGGCGTGTCGTAACTCACTTTACGACTTCAATCTAAGAAAAAGTTACATATTATTGGTTATGTGAAACTATATACGCGAAAATACGCTATAGTAACGTCGGTTACTTTATCGATGCAATCTATGTTGTGTTTTATAGTATAATAAACATTTTATTTCGCTCCGTACGTATAGCTTACATCTGGAACTATTGTGGTTCCTATGGTAATGTTATGTTTTGTTAATCTTTTAGTTCGTGTACCCAGATTCCTGTTTTATAAGATAAACATTAATCTTGTATTTCGGGCGATGCACTGCGGATCGAGGCACGTGCTACTTTTATGCGGTTTATTTATCAAAAGCGTCCAGTACTCTATAAATAGCGCGGGAATGTCCAAGTCCCACGTTGGGGTATTCCGTTAATATCTGCCTACTGAGTATGATAAAGTGTTTTTAATATACATTAAATATTGAATGTTACTCTCAAACAAACTTTGAACGTATTTTTACCTTTTAAGGGTGAAATATTTAAAAACCCTACCTTGGTGGGTGCCTTTGTTACAAAATGATGAAACGATGATACGTCAGACACGACAAGTGATTTTGTATATATAATAATGTCGGAGTCCATTGCTTTTCTTATTTTGTGATTGGCTCACTGACACGGTGACCAGCAGACAAGCTTGGTGTAGGGTTCGATTTCGAGTTTTCAGTTTTTGTTAATTCCCAAACAAACTATTTGCTTCGAGCATTTTCTTTAGTCGCCACACGTGCTTCATCCGTCACCACACGGAGTGATGACGATGATAAGCAAACACTAAATCACATTCACGTCAAAATAACGTAACTGCAATGTGGTTTTTACGAGCGTACTCCTAACGCATGGCCGATAGAGGTGATATTATCGTAGCCTTTATCTACAAAGTACTAGACCTGCTGTGTTAGTTCGGAATTATTGCAGCCACCATAGTTCGGAATGATTGTAGCCACCTTCGTTCGGAATTATTGTAGTCACCTTAGTTCGGAATTATTGTAGCCACCTTAGTTCGGAATTATGGTAGCCACCTCCGTTCGGAATTATTGTAGCCACCTTAGTTCGGAATTATGGTAGCCACCTTCGTTCGGAATTATTGTAGCCACTTTAGTTCAGAATTATGGTAGCCACCTTCGTTCGGAATTATTGTAGCAAACATACAATGAAATGAAGCCCAGTGTAGGTTAAATCTATTATTAAAATGATACCTACCATAATTAAGGTTCACATTAACGTTTGTAGGTAGGTTGCCATTGTTCGTCTTGCGATCATTTGAATAACGCAGTGTGTTCATGATTATATTTGGACAATGTTGACATTGAGTTGAATAGTTATGGTTTCTGATGTGTAAACACATGATCACATATTATGGAAACAATTGCTATTAGATGCAAAAGCTGTCACTAGACGATTGTGTATCTCTACAAATCATCATCTCATCATCAGCCTTTAACAGTCCACTGCTGGACTAGGCCTCTCCTATGAAAGGAGGAATTGGCCTATTACACCACGCTGGCCAAACGGGTTGGTATAGGGTTTGTATCAAGTTTTCCTTTTCTTACAGTGGTGTTCTCTGCATAATATGGTCCCTCTGTCGGCTCTTACGACACCCATGGGATGATATGGAGTGGTGACATTCCGTATTCTTAATCCGTCACCACACGGACGGATCTCTACAAATATTACTATTTAATTGTCAACTGAGTACGTTATGAATATTTGTCTCATTTCATCAGATAAAATTACAATAAAGACAAATTATCTTCTTTGTGACTCTGACATACATAGATCTGCATAGAATCAACTAAATAGAAGCATAGAATCAATATGATCAAGTCAGATTTAAATCAAAATTACGACGTTATAATCGGTCTTTGTGTTTAGGATCTACCATGTCACAGGCGGACACACAGACACGTCCAACTTATAACGTTCCTTTTGTGTGTGGGGGTAAAAAACATCGGTTGTATTGTGCTGCTTATTTGCCTGTGCAAAGTGCAGCTATATACCTGCTTGGCACTACCTGAACAGTAGGTTCTTTATAAAGAGCAGCTATAATTCGCTACTCAAACCCAATAATAGATTGACAAGTATTGCGAGGTCGCATCGTCCCACAATGGTGGCGCTAATGGACTGTCATACAGGCCATACACCGCTATTTATACACTTGTCATATAATTAACTCGTCTATTTAATGGGTATTGGAGAAAGTCCCTTTATTGTATTCAGTATGCATTGTTTTATAAAAATGAAAGTTAGTTGTAAATTGGCCTTAGGAATATGTACCATGTATCTTTGTGTCGAGTACCTGCGATCATGTTGCTAACATGAGTGTGAAGTGTCTGAAATTCTGAATATGCTAGTGGATGCTCGAAACATATTTTATACTAGCTGTTACCCGCGGTTTCACCCGCGCCCTGAGAGAACTACTTCGCGTGCCCGGTTAATTTATAAGTTAATCCCCTAAGTTACTCCTTGGTACATCAGCTATCCGCCAGTAAAAGTCCCGTCAAAATCGGTCCAGCCGTTCCAGAGATTAGCGCGAACAAACAGACAGACAGACAGACAAAAATTGTAAAAAAATCATTTCGGTATATGTACCGTGTATACATCCATATGCATTAAGTAAAAAGCAGTTATTTTAATATTACAAACAGACACTCCAATTTTATTTATGTGTATAGATTGATTCGTGGTACATTTCCCGAAAGATTTTCGACTAAAAATTGTGATCATCCGAGAGTTCAAAAGCCTGTTAATAAAGTCAAATCGGTTTAATGTACATACATACATACATACATAGACTCACGCCTGTTTCCCCGAAGGGGTAGGCAGAGGCATATTAAACGCCCACTTTTCGCCAGTGTTTTGATCCCACGTAATAGGTGACGAGCCTATTGCTGCTTATCGGGATATTTTGTTTGCCAGAGCCTCGTCCGTTGATCGGCAGGTGCACCACTTGCAGGTGAGGTTGGCGCGGGACCCCCTAAATTCTTGGTGGGAACCCTATGCACCGGTTTAATGTAGTGATGTTTAAACATGAAGTAATGGTTCACCGGTACCTATACAGGGTGTCGGGTAACTGTCGACAATGTCGGTCAGTGCTCGTGGCTCGTGGGCGAGGAACAATGCCTACGTCCTATATCTGTCGCACCATTTCTAAGTGACAGTGGAACTGTAGGTCGGATGCACTGCATATAGGTAACTAGCGCAGCTTTATTAATTGCGTAAAGGTATTATGTATACGGTTATGACGACTTTAATGCCTTTTATGCAAAATGGTTATTTCATTTTTGATTTTCGGAAGTGGCTTAAGCGGCTGCCTCGCTGTTGAGCACTCTATCTAGTTCTGTGTGTGCGATCGCCACTCGGAACAATACTTTTTGCGATGAAGCAATTAATGTGTCAAGTCTGAGTGGTCGTCGTGTGTTGTGTGTTACGTGAGCTAGACTGTTTGGCAAACCCCTCTAGATTTACAAGATTATTAATACGAGTACCGTCTTGCAAAATTCTAGGGTTCATAATATAATTAACTTGACATACTGTATCTTAATTATATGGTTAGTTTATAAGCTGTTTACGTTACAACTGTAAGCAGTATAAACTAAGTAACGTGATATCCGTTATATAAACCGCCGTGTGTTGTCACATTATACGATGTAAACAAACAAACTACGTAAATCCACCGCACATATCGACACATGACACACCCGAGACAAGTACACAGAACACACACATGTCACACAGTCAGTACACATCGCGTAGTCTACTCACGACAAATGATAACACCGACCTTATCTTCCGACCCAGACCTTGATGACTCATCTCGTCTAATCTAAAATAACTCGATCCACGTCTATTTTTAGACACAATCCAATTGGGAAATAGAGTTTCAATGTCATCACTGCACTCAGCTGTTAACTTGGCATTAATTACTTAACCGTTTAGTAGATAACTAAGCTGGTGGTTGTTGTAACTGAGTCTGTTTCGACTAGGTTTAGAAGGTTAGGCGGTAGGTGGTTCGCGATGAGTGTGGCCGCGGTGGGTGCTAGTGAGTGTGTTTGGGTGGAGCAAGCCGAGCTTGGCTGAGCAGTGCGGAGCTGTGATGCTGGTGCGAGGGTGCGGTGGCGAGCTGCGTCACTCGCTGGCCGAACGAACCAAGGCGCTGGCAGCACAGTGCCACGCTTTGCGCTCGCCTGCCCGCGCGGACCGCAGCTGCGAGCGACGACGCACAAGGCACAGGAAGTCACAGACGAGGTGGTACGTCAAAGTAAGTTGAGCTCCGGCACGATGGACCAAGTCGCCGATTTTTTTATTTAGGAGCCTGTGAGGTCCCACGCTGCGGGACAAACGCCACCCTCAGTCTTGTTCCAAAAAAATAAGTCACAGATTAATTCATTAAGAGCGTTTACACCTTACGGCTTTTCATACAAACTTTCAAGTCCTTATTTTTCGAAATGAATGAACCGATTTTAATGAAACTTCATACACATAAGCAGGATACATAGGTCTAAAAAGTTAGTTGAAAATATTTTCGAAAAAATGTGTAACAGTTAAATTAGGCCGATTTTAAATTTTCCATAGAAACAGATATTTCCAATTATCTTTTTTTAAATAAGACATTTCGAAAATATTTTCAACTAACTTTTTAGACCTATGTATCCTGCTTATGTGTATGAAGTTTCATTAAAATCGGTTTATTCATTTCGAAAAATAAGGACTTGAAAGTTTGTATGAAAAGCCGAAAGGTGTAAACGCTTATTTTCCACAACATTATCGGGATTAAATCACATATCAGAATATGTCATCGCCTATGTTTCATATACGAAGAATGCAACACATCTAATCTACACGTAAGCGCATATTTAGTCGTTGATATTAAGGAAATTCTCTTATCTTTTCGTAAATATCTTAAAAAAAGGAAAACTAAGTCTCGTAAAATAAGCGGAATCATTGCAGGTGTACTTCTAAGAACTAAGTGTGTTGAACTTTCTTATCTTCCTTTACATCTACATCTTACCATGTTTAATTTATTTATTGTTTGTTTTTGACTGAAATTATTTTATTGAAATAAAGATTAATGAATTACTAGAGGACGCCAGCAGCTACGCCTGCACATTATTTTTAATTTATCTGTTTTGACCGATCCTGTGGGTATTTCTGAAAATCCCTTCTTGGTGCACCCCTGCGGTCCCCAAGGAACATACATGCCAAATTTCAGCTTCCTGCGCCCAATTGTTACGACTGTAGCGTGTCTGTCAGTCAGTCAGTAACGCAAGGATTTTATATATTAAGATGAGGGTTTGTTTCTCGCGGTGGCCACAAGTTGCCTTCAAGTTATTACGTATTAGGTAGAGGCTGTATCTATAACAATAAGTAACGGTTCCAAGTAATTCTCATAGTAAATACATACATTGAGTAATTGTGGCCGGATATTGGTATTTGTAACGAATCATCTGGAGCCATGATTCAATGGGTGATTTACATGACAAACGATGCTCCAGGCTGACTCATACTCTAACAAGACGAGTCATAAAATTATTTAAATATTAATATTAACACACACACGCTAAAAGAAAACATACTGTTTAAACATTACATATATTAATTTTTGTACTAAATAAGGCATTTATTACTAAAACAGTAGGTGCTAAGTGCGCCTGTTTTTATCAGTGAATTCTGTGATGCTGATCTTGTTATGTAGCCATTTTTATTTGTCAATCTACACGCCTCTACCTACATTGTTATGTAATATAGACAGATGATGTAATCGATTTATCAAATTGTGGTATCATTGCTATTAAAAATAAACATCGCAGATAAGTAGTTAAATAAGGGCTTATGAGCAGCTGTTTATTTTGGTTTTCTTCGTCATTTGTAACTTCTTGGCTCTTGATTATTGTACATATACATCTAGCAAAAAAAAAAAACCCGAAGTTCTACTTGCGGATGGATCTCTTTCGTCTTTCCCGTACCACTTTTAACGTGTACCTACGCAACATTTTATAATCTATTTTAAACTTTCGTGATTTGTATACATCATACAATATTATTTAGCGGGTCTTAGTCGCGATAATTTACCTATTTGAAGGCATGAATACCTCTGTTATTCTCCTACGACTCTACCGGCTTACAACGGTCTTGGTCGCGGAGGGACAAATAAGTAAATTATCGCGACTAAGAACCGCTAAATAATATTGCAAACTTTTATGACAATCAGTACCTACCATACATAATGTTTGAAAGTGTAACAAAAGGCGATGCAATAGGTATTATACATACTAGCTATTGCTCTTATCTTCACAGTGCTTACTTCAAACTTTCAGCCCCTGTTTTACCTCCTTAGAGATGAAAAATTAAAAATCCTTTCTTCACGGTGCCTTCGTTATATAAGAAACCCATTTTTCGATTTTCATGTTTCAGTACTTTAGGCTCTACCAATGTATATCATTCAGAACAATATGTTTTTTTATAGAAAAGAAAATGAGTTAGTATTTGTCATTTTAAATAATATTTCATCATCATCATCAGCCTTTAACAGTCCACTGCTGGACTAGGCCTCTCCTTTGAAAGGAGGAATTGGCCTACTATACCACGCTGGCCAAACAGGTTGGTATAGGGTTTGTATCAAGTTTTCCTTCTCTTACAGTGTTGTTCTGTGCATAATATGCTCCCTCTGTCGGCTCTTACGACACCCATGGGATGATATGGGGTGGTGACATTCCGTATTCTTAATCCGTCACCACACAGATAAATAATATTTACTACTATGATAAAGAATTAAGCCGATCAAATTGAATTAGATTGTGAAAGTGTTTAATGGACGGAATATTTTGCTAATTTGAATGCAACTGTTCGATTGCACAAACTTAACATACTTTCTATTATTTAATGTGATGTATTTCATTACATAAATGGCGGATCACAATAAGAATTTTATGATAAAAAGAACCTTAAGTAAAATGGCAAACATTTAATGTTTACCTAATGTGTCGATCTGTACCTATATGGGGTCATTTTTTATTATTTATAGTCTCACGCTTGTATCCCCGAAGGGTAGGCAGAGGTGTAAATATTACACCCACATTTCGCCATGAATTTTAGGTCCCACGTAATAGGGGCGAGCCTATTGCCGTACCGGGCACATTATCAGACTCCGTGCTGCTTCTGAAAATTTCCTAACGGAAAAACCCAATAACACTTTGCCCAACCAGGGAATCGAACCCGAGAACTCCCAATCCCACGCGCATATTTATGCCGCGAGACTAACGAGGCAGTCTGTACCTATATGGGGTCATTTTTATAAGGCTTATTTGTACATAATATATCTATCTTTATACATATTATAAAATGAAATTTCTCTTTTCTTCTTGTATGTCTGTAACTCTGTATAAACGAGATTAACTCAGAAGCTACTGATTTATTTTTGTACGCTTTACAGTTTTACACCAATAGATAGGGTTACTATTGGGGCAGGTTTTGGCGTATAATTCGCGCGAGAAAAGTTTAGTAAATTATAAAGCTGTTAAGACTCTAAGAGAGTCACCAACCTTATGGAATGGTGCATAGTTTCCGATTAAGATACAGTATAATATAATTTAACTTCCGTGTGGTGACGGATTAAGAATACGGAATGTCATAATCCCATATCATCCCATGGGTGTCGTAAGAGCCGACAGTGGGAGCATATTATGCAGAGAACAGCACTGTAAGAGAAGGAAAACTTGATACAAACCCTATACCTACCCGTTTGGCCAGCGTGGTATAGTAGGCCAATTTCTCCTTTCAAAAGAGAGACCTAGTCCAGCAGTGGACTGTTAAAGGCTGATGATGATGATAATATTATAATTTGCATTTATGTTGAAGGAGTAGTAGTCCCCATGGTAGAGCCCGTAGAGCTCTAGCCAACATGGCAATCCACGTTAGGCAACAATTCTCACTTCATAATGTCAATATAATTACGGCTCTTTACGACATAATTTCATTTCGGCGCTTGTCCAAATATTTGTTCATTATTTTGTCAGGACTCAATGATGTTGACTCGGGGAATGAATGAGTTCAGTACATATTGACAATGACGTACCTTATATATCGTGCGTGACGTCAGTTACTTGACCGCTGCTTTTGTTATTTTACGTGACATGGTACGCGCGAACTATTTGATAGTTGTATTATGTTTTTCATAACTACCTGATATTATTATTTTATTCGTCCGGTGGCTGATTAGAAGTGGAACTGTTAGGTTAATATTTGTTAAGTACATAATTATGTTCGAATCAGGAGTGTCCGCTATTTTATAAACTAGTTCTGTTGAGCTAGCTTAGCTGTTGCTCACTATTATAAATTGATAATTGCTTAGTTGAACAACATTTTAGCATACTTCATTCACTTTCCTCAATGTCACTGCTTTACCTTGTGATAATATTTATTCTAGAGCGTATGATTCCGAAAACGCGAAGAATTATTACAACTGAGAACAAGATCTTTGATTCCAAGAATCAGCGACTTATTGCTGCTCGAACAATTTGTAGCAATTATTGACCAAACGTTTGTGGGGTTCTAGTGACTTATGACATCATTGTTTTTAGACGCTTGATTCATATGCCATTACGAATCCAACGTAACGTGTTTTACAAGAAATCATTGGTCCGATACTGTTGATAGTGTTTACGCCAGTTACCGGTTACGTTCCCCGCGGTCGACAGCTTCGTGTCGTTCGAAACGAGTGCTCAAATTCCACGGCTGTCTAGAACGTAGTTTATGTAGTTATGCGATAGCGAGTGAGTTTAAAAGTTTAGTTATTTTGCAAACAGTGCGAGTGGATCGTGTTATCGGGTGGTTGTGCAGAATGTGCAGGCTTCGTTAGCAATGCGGGTCAAGGTTTGATGTCTATGTGAGCGTTGCGCGTCGGCAGCGCACGCGCTTAGGAATGCACGTAGAATGCGCGTCACAGTGCGGCGCGGCACTCATGTGCGTACCCTGGACACGGGAGCCATCACTACCCAAGCATTCGGTAAATATATAAACCTACCTACCACAGACCTCAGGGCCAATATTATAGTCATGTCATTATGTTACTGAGGTACCTACTTACCATAATAAGTGCTTTATGTACGCCACTGTTTGTGGGACGTGATGGAATGTGGAACTTTATGAAAACAGAATTTTGAAGTCGCCGACCCTTCTTGTTACAATATTTTTGTTGGCGTATAATCTGATAGCAGTGTGCTATTGTTAGTTTGCCAAAATGCCGTGCTGGCTTATGACTTGTACATATGTAAATTGAACATAAATAAACTTAACGGTATTAACATATTCATAAGTTATTTTAGAGATATCAATCTATGTCGCTAGACTAAGCTGCTTATGTACAACGAAGGTAGAAAACATTATTCTCTTGATGAGTAAAAAAACCTCAAAGCTATTCAGAAATAAATGGAAAATATTTCAATCCTATAGCAAGGTAATGGAGTTTAAACGTGCAATCAGGAAATGAGGTGAAATAGGTCAGGAGCCGCCCCAAGGGTCCCTCGAAGGGCGCCCTTAAGATAATCGCTCCGTAATAGCGCCTTTATCGTTTGCCGACCAAGCGTTTAGCGATTATACAATTGAAAAGTAAATGACATTTATTTAAAGATGACTAGAAACTGGTATTAAAATCGATAACTGACATCTACGCACATTGTAATTCAAGAATAATCTTATAGATGTATGAGTAAAACCGCTTTAAAAATGTTTTTTCCGTGAGTAAGTTTGTTGAGTGTACACTAATTACCTCAACAAGAGTGAATCGGTGGTCGGCAGTTAATGGGTCTACTTGAGCGCGTATGATTCATCTGTGACGTAGCACTTCGAACAAAGGTGACCGAATTTTATAAGTTACGCTTATTCTATTGTTCCATACGATTCAGTGAAATGTGACTATGGTGTAGATTATAATCATACCATGCTATTTAAGTATCAGAAATAATATATAGGCAAATACCCTATTGAACACATAGTAAGTAAGCACATAATTATTTCGCATATTGATACCTAAGTCATACCGTGATACCTACCTAGAGACCATAACAGTTTGATTTAAAAAAATCTTAAGAGGAATTCAGCGATTCGCAAAATAACGTTCCTCAAGTCCTCACAATCAGCCTTAATGTACTTTAACATAAACATAACATATCTTCACGCCTTTTATCCCCGAAGGGGTAGACAGAGGTGTATTACACACCCACACTTCGCCAGATATGTTTCGGTCCCAATGTAATAGGGGGCGAGCCTATTGCCATCTACCGGGCACATTATTAAGCGAGCGATAATTAACATTTTTAATACACACATAACTTCGAAAAGTCAGAGGTGTGTGCCCGAGGTACCTGGGGATCGAACCCGAGACCAACGTCTCGGCAGTCCGTTACGTACACCACTGGGCTACCGCCGCTTTACTTTAATTGAAAATAAATATTATGTTGAAATATTATCTACCTACAGAAACTCATCATATTTTTCATATGAAAGCCATAGCGATGAGCAGAATCATAATTGGATATGTAGGTAGTACGACTTCCGAGTGACTCCTTGAGCGCGATATAGGACAGTGTTCTATTTCCGTGCGTTGACGCCACTGGGAAAATGGGCCAGGTAGGCCTTAGGCACACGTGGAGGATGCTTCAGGCCAACTTGGACTAACTAAGTGGACTGACGACTTGGCTTTGTGCACTGCGGTTTTATAAGGGATATAGAGCCTGACGTTGGAGGCTGTATATGCGGAGATACTATTTTAAGAATTCGCTTTACGACTCGTTTATGACGGTAGTACGCTGTCTATAGCATAATATGTAACATGTTGAATAAATTTTATTACTACTATAAGGGTGTGTTTTATGAGAAGAAAAGTCAACATAATTTTAGGCAAATTAATAACTTCTTTATATTAAAATTTAATATTCATTTAAAAGATTCGTTTTGAAATTCTGCTCTAGCGGCTGCGCTGCACTGAGCGAAAATATCTGAAACTTAGTGTTAGTGCATTTTCACACTGAAAAAGGCTTTCGTCTAAATAGGTACCTACTTTGTTTTTTCCTCAGCAGTAAAATTTGGTATTGGTACAACTTGGTCCATCCGTCCACAAACGTGATATCAAATTCACAGATCTTTTTCGAAACGAATGCTATTACAATTATATAAATCGAATAACAATTATTCTGTCTGTTACGCTTTCATAGTTAACCCATAGAACCGATGATGATGAAATTTGTTACGTACTGAACAAAGTGCTAATAATACTATTTTTACCATTCTTGAAGAAAAAGAAGTGGGGCATTACTTAGTTGTATTGTACGTAATTTTATACGCTTGTCAAGGTTTGCATACGTTTGAAGTGTAAATCCCCACATATAATGTGGGAGTTTGCCCCCTGTCTAAGATACAAAGAAGCTTGATAAAAATAATTTACTTACTTTATAAATTTATATATGGAGTAAGTAAACTAGGCATACCCGTTCTGCCACTCTCGCGGTTTCTGTTAATGAAATGCGGTCACTTGAACTCTGTACTCTGATGATTTACTCATAACTCTCATGACAAATAATGTGGTCAGTATATACACTGGAATTCTTTTAGATACTAGCCACAATAATATAAATTTTTATTTAGTAATTGTATGAAGTCACCATTATAGTAAGTTCCGTCCAAATTACTTGTCAATATGGTACCTACTTACGGACTTATATTGACATGTAATTTGGACCTAAGTTTATTGCAAATTAGCCACATAATAGCAAAAATCTTAGTAAATCACGCGAAGTTCGTAAATCGTTGGCTGATGTAAATTGGGCATGTTGTTCATTAAGGCGTGTTGATCAAGTGTATTGTGTGGATGTAATGGGTCACCGAATGTCTGAGGTCGTTGTCGTCGCTTCGTCGCTCCGTCGATACGTATCGATTCCACCCCTCTCCACCAACCTGCACCACTTATTTGCCTTATATCTTCATTATAATTCAATGATTTCAGTAGCTTGTGACATTTACGGCGAAATAAAATTAGTTTGCAGGTTAAAAGCTTGTCGTAGGCGCGCGACTCTCAGTTTATTTGATCAATTATCGAACGCGTACATATCAATCAATCTCTCTAGACTCCGTTTTCGAGGACTCATATCAAGAACCACGCATTTAATTACATTTCAAACAGCCTGAATTAAACGGTGCTGTATATGGATGTGAGTACAGAGAGAGTGTGTAAAAAGTACGTGTATAAAATGCTTCTTCTAGATTTCACCATAAAAGTTGTTTGTAGCTGCTTAGTATGTAAACTGTGGTGTTTACGCGAGACGAGTGTGGAAAGTAAGAAAATGTGTGCAGTGTTGTTTCTCAAATAAGGCATGGAGTTCAGCTTTATGTGGATTCTCTGTGTGCTTAGATGTACGTCGTAAAAGGAATGACCGACATTTCTTAACGCTCGGTGTCAGCTTGGAAATGTGAGGGATGTTCCTTGTGTTCATTTGCATAGTATGATGTCGATTGAGGTAATTTTAAAGGCTGTAGTTTTAGGTGTTTTTTAAAGATAGTAGAGCCTTGCTGATTTCAGCATGAATGGGCCGGCTCGACCGGGGAAGTACTACCCTCTCACAGAAAATCGACGTAAAGTAACAGTACCTAAACTGTTGCGTTTCGTTCGGTGAGTGAGAGTGCCGGAGGCCCTATCCCCTATTCCTTCTTCCTCATCCCACTCCTCATCCTATCCTTTTTCCCAACCCCAAGGGGCGGCAACGCACTTGTGACTCCTGTGGTGTTGCTTGTGTCCATGGGCGGCGGTAATTACTTACCATCAGGCGATTTGTCTGCTCGTTTGCCGCCTATTACTATAAAAAAAAGGTGTATGTTTGTGTAGTACGTTGGTATTGGTAGTGTCGTCTTGGCTTGGGCAATGGTTATCGGGAGTTCCGGGTGCAGTGTGCGAGGGCGCGGCGGCGACCAAGCGCGTCGGTCACGCACCGCGGCCGCACAATGCCCTCCGACTTCACCGCTGTCCTTTGTTTAACAACTGTTTTCTAATCATCAAACTTTTTTGTCAGTGTGCTCGCATTACGCAGTTTTTTGTTTAAGTAGCTCTTTTTAACCGGCGACAACGGATCAGGTTTTGTATTTTACGATATATTTTCAATAAATGTTGTATTATTACGAGGCATGCCTTTAAAGTTTTGTCGTTTGAAGAAAATACACACAACAAGAACCTTATAGTACTTTTTATTGTTTTTCAAAGTAATCACCACGTAGTTTAATAGGTACACTTTTGCATTCGCTCAAACCAGGTCTTATAACATTTATTCCACTCTAAAGTGGGGATGTTCAAAATGGCTGACTTGAAAGCGTCGACTGATTCTTCACTGGCCTGGAACCTTTGACCACGAAGACTATTCTTAATTTTAATTAAATGTAAAGAAATCTTTAGGGCTTAGGTCAGGACTGTATGGAGGATGGTCAAGAATTTCTACTTTTTCCTGCTTCAAATACTCAATCGTTTGACGAGCGCTGTGTGAGCTTGCGTTGTCGTGGTGCAGGATGATGGCAGCGTCGCTTTGAGTTAGATTTTCGAAGTTCGGCGATGACTTGTGGTAAACAAACTGTGGTATACCACTCTGCGTTAACCGTTCTACGATCTTCAAGTGCAATAGTCGCAACATGGCCAGTTTTTCCAACGAACGTAGCCACCATCTTCTTTGAAGTGATTCGAGAACGAACAACTTTAGTCGGCTTTGGCTCGTCTTGAAAGACTCAGATTGTAGATTGTTGTTTGGAATCAGGATCGTAGGCATAGATCCTAGATTCATCACCACTGATGATGTCGTAGACGTGATTTGACTCTCCTCGGTTGAACCTTTGCAGAGTTTTCTTACGCCATCTGACGCGGGCCGCCTTGTGATCGTCGGAAAGCAGATGCGGTATCCAACTGCAAACTAGCTTTCTCACACCAAGCGCTTCATGCAAGATCTTTCGAATAGTTGTCCCTGAGATGCCTAATAGAGCCTCTATCTCTCGATACGTCACATGACGATCTTCGAGAATTAGTTGTCTCACAGCAATGATGTTATCTTCAGTGAAGGCGGATTTTGGGCGTCCTTCGCGAGATTTGTCACTAACACTAGTATGTCCACGCTGGAATTCTAAATACCAGCGGTCGACAGTCCGCAGACATGGGGCTTCGCATTGAACACAGATGTTAGCTCTCAAAACACTGAAGCCGTGTTAGGCCCCTTCTAAAGTTGTAGAAAATTATTGCGCGAAAATTTTCCTTAGAAAGACGCTGTGACTAAACAAGAGCATTACCTAATCCTAATACTTTCAACTGTTTTGAGATTCAAAATTAAAGCACATTCGAATATAGAACAGTTCCAAATTCAAAATTGCCGGGAAATATCGAAACCACAGAACTTAAAAGGCATGCCTAGTACCTAAGACTATAATAAATCTGTGCCTAGTACCTATATCACAGATTACTAAATAGTTACCTAGATGCGATTATTTTTTCATTGAAATAAAACAAAAAAACTCATTAAAAATTGAATACCTATATGAAACTACCAACAAGCGGACAAAACAGGTGTAAAGGAGTGCAAGTCTTTAGTTACTGCAAATTTGTTTAAATAGGTACCTACTTATGTCTTTCTAATGACAAACACAGGGCAGAAAGAAGAAAGTTCGTTGACAAAGGAATTAAATGGTAGAAAATAAACCGTTTTCGTCGAAATAACTAAACTTTAGGAGCAACGACATTTGCGTCGGTGTCGATCAAACGAGAAAATTGATTTCAATAATAAAACAAAGGCGACCGCCGTTGATTGTTTGTCGTAAAAGCTCTCAATTATTCCAACAATGTAATTGGAAAAGGTTAGGTATCGGCAAATAGTGGGCCTTTATATAAACAAACATTTAGGTACTCAAAGTAATAATGAAAATTCCTAAATCTTTCTGTCTAAAATCGTCACAGTTCCTTCGAAGATACAGAATTCGTTTACAACATATTACGGCGCCGCCATTTCTCTCCCACGCAAGTGCTCTCAGACAAATTTCGAAAAGTGAAGTCAGTTGATCTTATGGCTGTCGCCATGGATTCAAATCAAAGTAAGTGCACACTTGGCTTTGTATTGAAAGGTGGCGAGACGACGTACGTGTCACCGTGTAAGAGAGGAGTACAAAGGATCTCCGTGCAAAAACCCAATAGGTACCTAGTTGTACATTGTATTGTAAAAACTGTACAATAAAATCTCGGGTTAAACCGTTGTTTGTTTAGAGAGCATTCTTTGAGAGGTTTCAGAACGTTGACGAGGGTTTCGATTTTCAAATAAATATTTTATTTTGCGTAACATGACTTGTCAAGAGCGTTTCAAAACGAGCTAATTTGTGTATGACGTGAGGGTTTCGCATGCAGGGGGTGCAGACGTCACATGATTAAGGGTTGCGAGTGCGTCATACGTCAGTCCCGTCTCTAGAGAGTCGCTCAACCATGCCTGATGGTGTCCGCTTCAAGTGACATTCTATTTTTGGCGCGAAAGCATATCACCACTCGCGCCTCACGAGGTTTTATTACGCGCACATAACGAGGTGCGTCATAAAGAGGGAAATTCTGCGTTCATAAGAATTGCCTCTTTCCTCGTACGCAATAAACTTATCGTGTTGCTAGTGTGATCTTGGAATGTAATCTAGATGAATGATACAATACGTCAATACGATACCTATACGGTGATGGTTTTCATGTAATTTCCAGCATAATCACTCAAAGAGGATTCATATAGTTTTATCTGGCGCTAGTTGAGATGAAGATGATCTGCACAGTTTATTTACGATAACGGATTAAAATACGTATTCGGTCGATTGAGGAGCTAGACGAATAAGTACTCAGGGCCGAGCCGACCCAATCCAGCGCCTGTGTGCGAAATCTATGAAGTGCCTTTTTGTCGTCCTTTTTCAAAAATAATTTTAATAATTAACGCATATCCTGGCCCGCGGCGCCCCTAATACCCTGGCACCTGTGTGCGCCGCGCACATTGCTCATAGGGACGGCTGGGCCCTGTAAGTACTTACTAACTATTTGGTTAGTGTCTAGGTGATCTTTTAATGTTCTTTAGCTGGTGACGTACTATTAGCACAGATTTATTTGGAGTCTGAACGTGGTATATCTATCACTAGCTGACCCAGCGAACTCCGTATCGCCTTTTTAAGAGTTTTTATTTAATTCCCTTTTTTCCAAGCCCCTTTTCCAAAGTTACCATTGACTTAGCGCTTATTCTCTTATCATTTCAGAGTATATAAATGATGCAAAAATAAACGTAGATTTTTATATAATATTGAATTCCCCATTCCTTAAAATATCGGAGACGATACCCATATCGACTTAAAAAAAAATCTCGTCCGCCATCTTTGATTTCCTATCCGCCATCTTTGATCATGAAATAGATGTTGTATTTGGATTCACCATCCCTTAATTCATCAGAGACTTGGATCACTAAATAAATTTCATATTATTAATCAGCGTCCCGAAAATCTCGAAAACGATACCCATATAGATTGTAACCTATTCGTTTAGCCTTTTTTTGCCTTTGACCCAACCCTCCCCCTTCTCGTTTGACCATTTTATTATTTTTGTCTGGCCACTAAAAGTTGTGGCGTAATTTTATATAGCCTATAGCCTTTCGGAATAATTGGGCTATCATAGGCAATAACAATTTTTAAAATCCGACTGCTAGTTCCTGAGATTAGCCGACATTATGTTTTAGCCTTTTGCCCAGCCCCAAAGGGTCGAAGCGTTATGTTATATAGCCTATAGCCTTCCGGAATAACAGGGCTATCGTATACAAAAAGAATTTTTCAGATCCGACCGGTAGTTCCTGAGATTAGCGCGTTCAAACAAACAAACAAACAAACAAACTCTTCCGCTTTATTATATTAGTATAGATTAAAAGGAAAAATATAAACTTATTCACCCTTTTTTTATAGTTTTTGGTTGCTATCTGGTCAGACTATGAAAATATCAAGAGCCATCCTCCATAACTTTTGCAATACAATGTAATTACAAGTATCAACTTACGAACAAAGTGAGTGGCTTTATTTTATTAGTGATTTTTTGTCCATACGCGTTTGCCAATGGCGTTGTGCTTTATCTCCGTTTACACAATTACTATAGCTGTGAAACAGGAAGGAGAATTACTGATTATATTAATAAACAGAGCCATTTGTTGTAGAACATTTTGGTATACCTAATCTGAATCAAATATTAAAATTGGCTATGACTAGACTCCGTAATTTATTTTATTAAGATTTTTTGAATGTGTAAGGCAAGAGCTTTTGAACAAGCAAAATTAACAAGTAATTTAGCTGCCTTTTTTTGGCAATTCCTCGCCAGGTTCGTACGTTCGACATTAAATGATGCAAAGGCAAATATTCCAAACGATGTTAAAACATGTCGTGTATGAATAAAGGTTCTTGCAGCAAGAGAAACCGCTTTAATTGGTCGTCGGCGGCAGTAGGTTTCCCATCGAGGCCAACATGACAGTTGCGGATAATTGCGGCACCATGTGGCGGGCGGGAGACCCTCGGTGGGTGGTGCCAGCCTGCTGCTATATTTAGCCACAGCACCGCTGCTGCAAGCCGATCGATAACTTTAGCTGTAAGCTTTCCAACAATCCTGCTTACCCTACATACCTACTAGACATCGATCGAACCTTTAAATTACCCACTGCGATGCACCACTAACAGAACTCTGCATCATGTCACGATGACGCGGCACGAAACTAAAATAGCTTGCTATTCAAATGTAGCCATTAGCCAACCCGTTTCCACCCTGTTTTGATTTGAATTTGTGTAGGACCTGACCTACTATTTAAATAACTTATCTACCTATCTTAATATTTAAAATCCTTGCGTTACTGACTGACTGACAGACACGCTACAGCCGAAACTATTGGCGCAGGAAGCTGAAATTTGGCATGTATGTTCCTTGGGGACTGTAGGGGTGCACTAAGAAGGGATTTCCCGAAATTCCCACGGGATCGGCCAAAACGGGCAAATTAAAAAAAAATGCATGCGTAGCTGCTGGCGTCCTCTAGTATGAACTAAAATTGGAATAACTATGTGTAGGGTTTCTAAAACCAATACGAATGGCAGCAATAATGAGATTTAAACAATGCGTATTGACTTAGTTATGAGTTAAAGATATTCCGTCGTGGCCCTAAAAGGATTAGGAGGGGTTGATGTTTAGTCAAGAGTAATTTTTCATGTGATTGGCAGTCGGTGAAGGGCAGCTATTAGCGTTACAATGCGCGTAGGAGGGCCGAGTACCTCTGACAATTGAGTGTTGTTGTGGCCTATCGACCCGAGGAACGTTCTACAAATAATTGATCAATAGATACGTATTTCTTTGTATCTAGTCCACCTTCATTTTACACTTGATTACAGTCGGTCGCGGCAATCACATTTTCATCAAAAATAAGCAATCGTAATCCGTTGAGCTACAGTTTGTGCATTGTCTGGGAAAATACGAGTAATATTGATGTGCTTTCAAAGTGGTAAGGCAAGTAATTTATGCAAATTTTGTTCTTGTTCAAAAACTTATTTCGATAAAACTACGAAAAACAACACAAACTTAAGAGATATCTATTGTTTTAAAGCAGACGGTCAACAACCGAGTTTACATAAGGTTTTGGGGAAAGTTGGTTATTTATTGCAAGTAACAAATTGAAAATATGTACGTAGTGTTATTAGAGGTAGTGGCGAGAGGTCAGACGGGGTCAGGCGGCGCCAACGTGGCTCGTGGCTCGAGTTCTTGGCGCGTTGTCAACGCTCGACGACATGACGACCACTGTTCTACAATCTCATAGTATGTACCTACCTCCTCGTCCGTGCCACAGAATTAAGTGTGTATCGTCCGTTATCTTGTTTATGTTGTGAGGCTAAAATGTGCTAATAACATTTGTACTTTATGGTACTTACTATAATAGAACTTGTACCTATTTGTACTAGTTTTGTTTGCAGTAGAGTCAAAGTAGTCTTCATTAATGTTACATTATTTCTAGACACAGGATTATGTGTCGCATATAATCTCTAAAATGCGTATGTTTGTATGTTGTATTAAGTACTAATATATTAATTATATTTACAATCTTTCGACAGCAGTTCGATGGTAAATAGGATTAAAAATGTTTAGTACTTACCTGTATATAAAATACAACTCCTGCATTAGCATAACGTAAAATTGACAAGCACAGTTATACGGTGCCACATTTTTTACCGTTCCTCTAAGTACATAGTAACTATTAGTAAGTAGACGTATCTTTCAAGTTTGAATGGATCGATGGCTTTGTAGTAAAACAGGCGAGGTATTAATCGCTTCATTGGATGCGAGCGCGCATCTTGCTCGTTCACAACTCGCCTCGATAAAGGCCTACACGCACATATAAGTATAGTCCTGAACCAAGTATAATACTATCTTTCTCTTCTATGCTAGGCGAAACTGAGACAGAGTGAGGTTTCCCTCGCAACAGCTGCCTCGTGTATTAAGCCTTTAAGTTACAACTCATTTAGTCGCGGCAAAATCGTGTTTATTACTTTTTATGGCTCACTAAGCACTATTTGCGTATTAATGGTTTATGTTGTGATAAAAAGGTGTTAGTAAATACAACTCGTTTGATCTATACATACAACCCAGCATGAGTAGGTTTGTGGTATGTAAACTATGTTGAATACAATTATTTTCATAAATGAATTACAATTTCAACTACTGAATTGACCTACCTGCGGCTATACAGCATTCGAATACAAAATTGAGCAGTATTTATAACGACGTATTTATGGGTTTTCTTGAATAGCACGCAAAACGTTTCACCAAAATATATAAGGTACTTAGTTATCTAGCAAGTATTGAGTCTACATATCTAGTACTGTTGTAATGTTCCCCAATATTCGATGCTGTACAGATATTAGGCTTCTACGTCATTGAAAAAGAACGCCCTTTTCTATAAGTGGCTCTTAACTCATCTGCACTTATTTGGTTAATCAAAACTGAAAACTGGCTCGCAAAATGGCCTCACATATTATATTTGATATCTCAACAGACAGCGATAGCCTAGTGGAGATACCAACAGACTGCCATGCAGAGGGTATCAGGTTCGAATCCACGGCGCGCACCAATGACTTTTCGGAGTTATGTGCGTATTGAATTGTTAATTATCGCTTGCCCCGTGCCTCGGAGAGCACGTTAAGCCGTCGGTCCCAGCTGTCATGAAAATCTTTGACAGTCGTTATAGGGCGTCCCTTTGGGTTGTGGAGGTCTGACTGGGATAACGCTAGGAGGATGATGAGGATTATTTGATATCTATGTATATGCCCGTAGGTATATTCGGGTGCCAACTTCAAATTGTACTTAGTGAGTCTTTCGTACCAATTCGTCGCCTCTTGAATAACAAAGTTAAGCTGGTGCTTTAGTTCGGCTTACCTTTATATTAAGAACAATTCTTTGAGAACAAAGAAATCGTTAAGCCCACTTATACAAAAGTTCTTAAATTGATTCAGTTACCTACTGCCTACCTACCTCAAATAAAGCAGGAGTAATTATACATAAGTCTCTTAATCGTAAGTACATGAGGTACGTACGATACGGTGCATGCGTTAAACTTCATATTTGACGTTGATTTCAATTTGAAGTCAAATATATAGTGATTATTACATGAGTGTTGTTATCATAAACGCAGTACTGA
The DNA here is from genome assembly GCA_944739405.2 of Euclidia mi. NCBI lineage: Eukaryota > Metazoa > Arthropoda > Insecta > Lepidoptera > Erebidae > Euclidia > Euclidia mi. The sequence goes on from OX123196.2 coordinate 882,974, forward strand.
ATCGTAATTATCTATTATCTTCCAGCTTCTATGTACCTGTAGCATATGGCATAGCGTGCGCGCGTACAATTACAATTAGTGACTGTCATCCAATCAGTCAAGGGCGCTCATGTTTCATCAAAGTTAAACTATTTTTATTTTGCTCAACTTGTACATTTTTTCCATGTTTTGATGTAAAATCGAACGAATTTTAGACTTACAAGACAACTTATTTTATCAAATTCTTAGTATTCTTATGTCACTAACTCACTAAGCATGTTGACTTCTGCAGAAGCCGTTATTTCAACAATTAAGGCTATTAAATATTATATTTATAACTAGCAACCCGTCCCGGCTTCGCACGCATATTTATTTTGGTAGATACCCAAATAAATATAAATAGCGATGACTCTTATGTTCTTTGACCAACTAAAGTATTTCTTTATATACCATATTTGTGGCCTTTTGTTGATTGCCTATACATATAAAAAGCAATTTTGATCTAGGTACGTTAATTGCATAACGTATCTAACGTATTTAATTTAATAAGGATTAATACTGTATTGTTAAAAATAGGTTCGAAAATAACCCATCATTTTATTGTAATATGTAAAAGCAAAATATGGTTATTGTGGGTTATCCTTGGAAGATAGACATATAGCATTGCGGATTTTTTTGTAGATCTATTAAAGAGGTACAATCCCACCACACATTGTTTTGTTATATTATAACTCAAAAAAAAATTGGCAGCGTTTTCGAGGAATTATCTATATCCCGATCGGCTTAATTTTTTCCGGCGCGTTGAACTAATATCGTCGTTATATCGTCAGTTTGCACAAAACCTAAACTTATTATACACTAAAACCTTCCTCATGAATCACTCTCGATGTTGTTGAAAACTGTACAAAAATTGTACAGTACTTTTCGAGTTTTGAGCGAACAGACAGACAGACAGACGCGGCGGGGGACTTTGTTTTATAATATGTAGAGATTAGCGAATCATGCGTTATGATTCTTGTCATATTTAAACAGAACCGATCAGGCCCAGACGAGTTCTTGTGTCAAACTGGGTAAGTTGTATTCTAACAAACTGAATATGATGAATATGGAACGACAAGTACGCATAACTTAGCTACGATCGTATAATTTGTGTAGGTGATCCCCTAGAGAGCATAGCGTGGCTATACGATACATTTGACATTATTAGATTCTACGTACTAGTTGGACGATGTGATTGGTAGTACCTCTAAAGATAATTGGTATATCGTGATCAATACATCGATAATTAGCTTTTTAAATACTCTAGTTGCGCATATCGCTACGAATTTTTTTTTATTGCTATTTGCCATTATGTCCAACTTAAATAACTATTACATTTATATGTGAAACGGTAGTTTACATTCCTCTAATGGGTTATTTCTTTATACTATTTAGTTTCGAAGAGCTTCATTTGCTCCCTTGGAAGATTTCTCTACAAAATAGATGAGTAGGCTCTATGAATCTATACTACTATACTAGCATTGCTTACAGTGCTAGGTACCCATGTAGAGCGAGCGTTTACCATGCAACAATGGCTTGTGTAGTACCTCTGAGTGCTCTTCATCTCGGTCATGTCGCCCGTCGTCTCGTCGTGAAATTGAAAGGATAGGGGCATTTGATTCACTATGAACGTGCCTCGAGAGGCCGGTGATAAATCTATAGATCCGCAATGTTGAGCACGTTCATCACCGTCTGGTTTATAGATGGCTGGCCAACAAAACGTCAGATACGTTGCTGCAGAATCCTGCCACAAAAAATGTTATCGCCGTCAGTCTCTGCTGTCACAGACTTAAGAGCCACTGACACTGGTCTGTGGGTTAGGATATGGCTAGACTTTGAAGCTGTAGGTAGTGTGATGTCAGGCAGTTCTGAAGAAAAACAAATATTTTATCAAATCTAATTATGAGTGCGAATTTCTTGTTTGCAACCAAAAAGAAAATGTTTCGTAGGCAGATTATGTTTATGTAGATATTTTAAGTGTTTGTACAAATTAGAACACTAAATACAATACCAGTATGTATAGTCTCGGCATTTGGTCGCATATGGATAAATACCTCTTTATCAATATTTACTTCATCATCATCATCAGCCCTTTATACTGTCCCACTGCTGGGCACGGGTCTCTTCTCATTATGAGAAAGGTAAGGCCATAGTCCACCACGCTGGCCAAGTGCGGGTTGGCAGACTTCACATGTCTTTCGACTCTTTCGAGAACATTATGGAAACTCTACTATTTACTTATTTTAAGAATTTTATCGACTGTCTAACATATGCAGATAGTTTGTAGATATATTGGTGCGTCACTGTACCTACTAACAAATGTTGAATGATCATTTCGTGAGTCAATGTAAACATTCCAAGCATCTGTGAAGAAAATTGTTATCATTACTTGTTACTGCGCTTATAAACAACGATGAAAGTGTACACGTTTCGTACTTACGAGTTATTTACCTCGACTAGTACGTGATTTTAACATGATGGATTGACGATCATTGCTTTTGTAAAGTGCCGCCGAATGTCTTATAGATTTTAGTTAAAAACGAATGACCAGTTGTCTCGTGCAATGACCTCTAACTTACTATTAAGGGTGTGGTGGAAAATTAAATTGCATGTCTTCTTAAGTATTTGTACGGACGAATATCATCTTAATATATAAAAACCTTGCGTTACTGACTGACTGACAGACACGCTACAGCCGAAACTATTGGGCGCAAGAAGCTGAAATTTGGCATGTATGTTTCTTGGGGACCGTAGGGGTGCACTAAGGGGGGATTTCCCGAAATTCCCTCGGGATCGGCCAAAACGGGTAAATTTAAAAAAAAGCAGTCGTAGCTGCTGGCGTCCTCTAGTTCTAGTATATGGGCTAATGATGATGCGGCGTAATATATTTAATCCTATTGAGCATGGTCGGCTAGAGCGCACGTGTGCTCGTGTGTTAGTGTGTGTAGCCAGGAGCTGTGGGGCGCGGGCGGCGCCATTGACGTGCTCTATCGGAGTTTTCACGCGATCTCTCCTCAGCACAGCAGTCGCAGTGCGCCCGCGCCGAACAACCACCGCCGCGCGGCTATAAAACACATATTTCATACACTATTTAATATACTTTAATTGATTCGAGTGTTACGTGTGACATAGCAAGCGTTATGCAACTTTACAAAATACATCGCAAGTTACGGACAACATTCTCACTCTAAAATCGATCCGTGTGAAAGTTTTCAATTGATAGTGGCGTTATGCGATGTCCGTGTAATATGCAAATTGGCGATTTCATAATATTGTGGTAAAGTGTGACGATAATTGTCGAAATTATTGGACCGCGGTGCGCTAAGTGTAGAAAACAGGTTGTTATCGAGGGAGAGTCGGTCGTGGTTCATTAGCCGAGGGCCCGTGATTAAAAGGTGACAGTGGAGGTGAATTCTGCGAAGTGATTAAGAGTGCGGTGTGTGGAGGGTGGAGCCGGATCCGCTCGACAAGTGTGCCGTTGTCGCCGTGCGATTTCTCCCGCGTCACGCACGTCCGCGCCGCGCGCATACTCGCTCGCCTCTCGCCGCTGATTGATCTAAATACTCAAGTGCTGGATTTGCATGTGGATGTTGTGTGCGAGTGCCAGTGGTCCGGCGAGAGTGCAGCGGTGGCGGCGAGTGAAAGTGAGCGTAATGGCGGCGGCACTCAGCTGAGGAGTGACGTCTCGCGTGACGTCGACATGGGCAATGTGGAGGATCTGCGGCGTCAGTAAGGCCGAGCCCGTGTTGCTGCCACGCTCCGCTCTTGACGATTATGTAAGCGCTAACAACCGCGACACCTCACACCTATATAGTAACACCACTAATTACGACAGACTCCTTATCGCTCCAGCTACTTGTCGCAACCCTGGTTGACACCAGGGGCTGAGCACGCACACTAGGTTAGATACTACTAGACAAGTCAGTAATGTCGGTCACGTCGCAATATATCATTCTGAAAAAAATCAGCATCCATTCATCCCTTATTTCGTTGAATCTTGGCGGAGTGAATATAACGAATGAAGTTAAAAACCTGTCTAATATAATACGTTATACTAACAACATAGGCTTGGTTGGTATACGCTGTACCGTAGGGATAGGGTGTTATGTTTGGTATACTTGGGGTGTTGTGTTGACCGATGCGTGGTGTGTTCCAGCAGCCGACATGGCGGTTGTGGGGCGAGGAGCGCGTCGACGGCGCCATCTACACCGTCTACCTCAAGAAAGTTCGCTACCATCGACCGACAAGGAGTGCTTCTAGTGTGAGTATTTTAAATTATATTCTCTATTATAATAGTAAGCTAAGATTTTTCGTGTTCGTTAGGAATGGCGGGATTCATAACATTTAATGCGCAGTGTAGGTGCGTAGAGAATGTCATGTTGATGGTATCTTCGGTGCTCTCACTTACCGAACGATTAGCAGCGGTGTAGATACATACTGCTTCTTTACGTCGACAGACTTTGAGAGAGTTGTACTTTTCGATCTCTAAACTTCTCTGGTCGAGTTAGGCGAGCCTGTCCATAGATTATGAAAGCAGCAGGACCTGACAGACCTGACTACTCTATATCTTTGATGTATCCAGTAACCACAGTAGTCTTTTGTATTAATCATATATTTCAATGCCATTAATTTCCTATTAATATCATATTCCCAGAATAGATATCCGCACAGAGTAAAGTTTACAAAATTTACCATCATCCTCGATTAAAGTCCATTTAAGTAATGAGGCAAATTCCAACCACATAACTGTCACCATGCGTAGTATGTTGCCACTTATATACAAAAGTGAGCTATAAATACCTAAAACGTTAGTTAAATTTATTTTGATAACACCCAAATTTAGCCATCTCCCCACAAAGGCAATATAAGACTAAGATGTAGTTGAAATAAACTAGGAATTACTATCCCCATCCTAATAAAAAATAAAACGGTAGAGCTACGCTGATTACTAATAAAATATCTAGGGATATATATTTGTGTATTACAGATATAAAAATGGTTGTAATAGTAAGACTCGACGGAAAAGAACACACAGTGATCATCCTTTAAGGGCTCCGTCTTTTTTGGTAACGAATAATAGATAGAGATATATTTAATAGAGACAAATACTAATTCTAGTACTTCTATTAAGCCGTGTGGTTGACGGCATAGAATACAAGTGGCACCACCCCCTATCTTCCCGTGGGTGTCGTAAGAGGCGACTAAGGGTTAACAAGATGCAAATACCATCTTTGCGTAGAGACGGAAAACTCGACATGGAACCCTATACGACTGCCTCGTTCGTCTCGCGGCATAAATGTGCGCGTGGGATCGGGAGGTCCCGGGTTCGATTCCTGGGTCGGGCAGTGTTATTGGGTTTTTCTGTCACGAAATTCTCAGTAGCAGCACGGAGTCTGGAAATGTGCCCGGTACGGCAATAGGCTCGCCCCCTATTACGTGGGACCTAAAAAATTCATGGCGAAATGTAGGTGTTATATCACACCTCTGCCTACCCCTTCGGGAATACAGGCGTGAGTCTATAAAAAAAAATAGATATATTTAATAGAGATAAATATTAATTCTGCACCATGTATTGACTTATCCATGCGACACATCTAAATTTTACAACGGATTGGCCTCAGTGTTGTGTCCTCTGAACAAATACATAATAAATACAAACAGTAGGTATTTTCTTTGTGTTCGCCAGTGCACAGTGCAGTATCGTTCCGATTTAATGTTCGCGATAACATTCTGTAGTAAACACAACGACTATAAAACTCGTAAATTATTCTGCGTCAGTTTCAGTAAGGTCGCCATATTCAACGCTTTTGTGTCGTATAAACAAATAAAAAATATAAATAAAAGCATTGTATAGCATTAAATTCTATTCAATTTCAGTTTATTGTTAATATTGTCATAAAGTTTTGAGTCACAAATAGGTAAGAACATAATTTTCAAGAGAGTGAGACCAAAATGTATGTGTTTTTCTGAATTAAGCGCCATGTTAACAGCGCAATTTTCTTTTGGCAAAGCTGGAAATAATTTAGTGCACCATGCAATAATATCAAGAAATGCTTTCAAGATTTGAAACACACTGTTTGCAATAACATACTTTCAATAATAAAAAATGTATTTGTATTGCGTATAATTCTTGGGAGGCAATTTCGTAAAATTGGATTATAAGTATTGCCTTATCTGACTACAAAACTCAATTTCAATTTCAATTTATTTATATAAGTATAAATATAGACACAATATAATACACGCAACACCATCTAGTACCAAACTAAGCAGAGCTTGTACTAATTTTGCAGTTTCTTACAGAATTGAACTTATATGGACGATAAAGTGCTTTATAATTACTGCTCCCTTACTTGTTAGGAAGCAAGAACATTGCACCGTTCCAACACTTGCAACGGCGCTCAGCTGAAATTTACCTAACCTGATATATCACTACAAAATCACTGATATGCAAGCCCTTGCATAGGCAATCTAATGTTGAACACGTCAATATGCCCACCATTGAGATTGAAGTCCTAACATACATATATTTTTTTCTAAATGTCCAATACATTTGGTAAAGGTACAATAAATTGTATTATAAAACAGATAAGACAGTGGCACGAGAATAGGTGTAAGGACAAAATGGATCTAAGACAAGTCGTGTTTAATAGCATGCCTTGCGATAGTGAGTTAAGTCTGATCAAAAGACAGAGTCACTCTGTCTCTCGGTCAGAGTCACTCGGTTGCTACGATCTATTGTTTAAATAAGTTCAATATTGAGTATTGCGAAACTAAAATACTAGAGACTCTTTCAAAACATGTAACATTGTTGTTGCTTCATGGACATTATTTGTAAATACTAGATATGACGACATTGTCATGTATCAAATGTATACTACACAACTATAGTATTTTCGCTGTATGATGATATGCATGACAGTTCATGACTGACAATTATAATGATGTAACCTAAGGAAATTTAATCGATTATTTATAAATATCGAATTAATTGGCAAAGGACAGGAATCGATATAACCGATTTTAAATCTTCGAAATAAATTCATATTGAAAGTGTGTTGGCAAATACATTTTCAGAAATAAAACGCAGTACATAATTTAAAATTCTTTTTTAATTATTCCGGTAACTGTCACTCGAAATAAAGCTCATATCTGAATCGGAATCTTCTCCGACTGAGATAATTAATTGCTGATCTGGAATTCGGTCTAGGTGGACATATTTATCCCAGTCGGTAAATATTGTCGATTGTGTTTTTTCTACGATTTTCTGCGGTTACATTTTGGCCCCCGTTTGCAGGCTCTTGTTCAAAGTAGGTCCTCAAACGAAGCACTAACTCAGGGCTTTGAGAGTTTAAAACTATGTTTTTTGTTGTTTTCGGCATTGTACATACCAAATATAACACAACAAAAAAATAAAAAATAACACGCCAAACAGAAAGAAACTTAAACCGCATTCAAGGCAGATGCACTCGTACTGACGTTTTCGATCACAAGATGACCGCTCCTATTCATCGAGTTCATGTCGATTCAATGGTGTCAATCTCTACTGACAGAGGTTCCGTTTCATGCATCTGACATTTTGAGGATTATAATTAAATAATTTATTTACAGTTAAAAATAATTATAAAAATCGAGAGAGGCATACTAGTATCAATTTACTTTGTAATTTTAATAGATATTATTTTTAATAATTGTTTTTTTTTGCCAATTTATTTTCATATGTTGAAAGTAGTATGCGTAACATGTAAAATGAGAACTGTCACGCATATCATCATACAGCGAAAATACTATAGCTACTTATCATACATTTTACTTAACGTATAAACTAGCTTTCGCTTAGGGTGCTGCTGGGGTAGGTACATGTCGGTCATCGGGGCATATCCTATGACGAAATTGAAATGAAAGTAAATTTTGTTCAAACCATGGTTATACTTACCATGTAAAAAAAAAAAAGATGTAAAATGTGTGCATGCATTGATCAGGATCATAGAATAAAGAATATTATAATTATCTGTGATCAGGATGAAACGTGCCAATCAATGTAGCGAAAACATTTCGAATGTGACCAAACGCACATTTAAAAATACTGATGACAATCTGACAAGAGAACCATACAGTAATTTGCGTTTATAATATTATTAGACGGGCAATGAATAGGTATATCAAAATCGGTCTGCGTGGAAAACCTTGGGGGAGGCCTATGTCCAGCAGTGGACATCTTTAGACTGACATGATGATGATGATGCAGCAATATATTGCATTTCTACGCAGAAGGTGAGTTCTACAATTTGTATATAAAGACAGTGACAATCTTCGCCTGGGCAACGTTAATATCCGCAATAAAGACAAGTTCGTGGCATATTTGGTGAATGTAGTCTGCGCTATGTTAATTTAACAGCTCCATTATCACCCGGATGAGCCATAATACAGCACAAGGTTATGCGGTACTTACAAAGCGTATTAATCTGTAGCTCCCATTAAATATTGTCACTTTTTATTCTATTACGTAATGCGGGAAATTAGTATTTCCCCATGTAGGTATAAGTACAATATACGATATGTTGGAGTTTGCATAAAATTACCCTTTGGAGTTGGCACAGATATATTTTGTTGCATTGAAATCGATTCGGCACCACTTCGCCGGCACGTCGCTTCGGTAACGACAAGAGGTTGCCTCGCTGATGAGATAGTTCTTGATGACTACGAGAATACTTTTGATAAACTGTGAAAAGTTGAACGAAAGCCACGAGACGTAAGTTCGTGGCTTCCAGACGAAACTTAATCCGTCTACAAGAGGATGACGAGGTATAAGAGCAGCTAGCAAACCTGTCTTGAGGAGAGTACTAATAAGTGTGAGTTAAAAAAGACGTTTCATGCAAAAGATACTGGAGGTTTCGACTTGAGACGATGTCGAGCCGTTAGCGAGACGATATATTATTATGTCTGTGATTTAAAGTATATCACCTGAATCACTATACCTTTGTTGTACGGTTACAGTGCTTGTGAATTTTCAGTAATCTGAAACGAGATAAGTAAGTAGTTATGTACATTTTCCCTCACATAATAGGCTTTTCCGCATTGCAATTTATATTAAATTATAGCAAAACTACATGTATGTAATTACAGTTTAATACATTATCCGGTAAATTTAAAAAAGCTATTTTAAGTAAATTGTATTGTATTATATATTTATAGTCTCACGCCTTTTATCCCCGAAGGGGTAGGCAGAGGTGTGTAATATTACACCCACATTTCGCCATGAATTTTTGGTCCAACGTGGTAATAGGGTGCGAGCCTATTGCTGTTACCGGGAACATCACCAGACTCCGTGCTGCTACTGATAATTCAGAAAAAAACCAGTAACACTTTGGCACGACCCGGGAATCGAACCCGGGAGCTCCGATCAGCAGTCGCATACTCTATCCACTGGACCACGGAGGCAGTCACGGATGTATTATATCTGATAACTTATATCCTTATTAGAACGGAATATGTGACCGGAATCACGAATTACAGTTCGTGTTTTGGTTCTAGGTAATCTAACCATAGACACTATATAGTGAAAACCTGAGTCACCGCGTTTGCTCGGTAAGATATCGATTTTCTAACTAAATTGTCCAAGTTTTCCATAATTACAATAGCATTGATATCAGCATTGTATTGGATCGTTGCCTCAATGTCAACGCGGCGTCGCGTCGCTTTCAGCTTTGAATCACAATAGTAAACACACGACTGATGACCAACAATGATATGTGCACTGTAAACATCATGATTCACTCTAACATTCAAAGTCAATTTTTTTTATTCATTTGGGTCACAATGTGACGCTTATGAACGTCAAAATAATAAATTTATAAAATAATTACTTAATGACTCTACATTTACATTTACTGCCACGAGAGAACGGGCAATAAAACTCACGGTAACTCTTTTTCATCGCCAGGTTTTGCATAATACACATAATTTACATTTTGTAAGGTGCTGCAACTGTTACACCTTCTATATCACTTGTATATATTTACTGTACATAATAATACTCAAGCATAATACTTAATTTTGATGTTCATTTAGTTAGCTTCCTCAGAATAGACATTGTGTCACCAGCCGCAAGTACTGGACATTAGGTATTTTTTAAAGCTGTCGGTAGTTGAGGAGGCTGGGATCGATCTGCTGGTAGGCGGTAACCGACGCTCAAACATAAGACCAGGTTCTTTAACCATGACGAGAGCAAAGTCAAAAGATTGCCTCCAAGCCTTTGTCCGCTAAGGAAGCAGTAAAAAAATAGGAACGTGATCGAACGAAACTCAGTGCTATGATATTTTCTTCGCGAGAATAGTACCTTCCCGGTTGCGACGACTGACTCGTACGACACCTCCTTGGCTCCTGCACTCCATTTCGCATACAGACGTTCTCAGGAGGTATCTACGTACGTGCCGCTACGCTGGTTACGAAGCCACACTGATAAAGCAAAGATAATAGCTTCTATTATGTAACACTATTACGTAGAATGATTCTCAATGAATGGACTACCAGATAGTTTTTTGCTGTAGTTATTTCATTCAATAGTCAAAATGGTTGTGTTACGTAAAAGTGTTATGTCTCTCACATTCCAAAGGCTAGTAAAAAGGGTAATTATTTTTAGAGTAGGTGCTTTGGAGCGTGCTAGATATTTGTACATTTGGATTCAACGTTGTCCGGACAATTTAGTGGTTAGTAAATTGGATGCTGGATAGGCGGTAGCAAAATTTATGAGCAAAGATTGAAAGCCTCGACAGGTATCGATATAATTACTCAGCAGGTAGCTCATTTAGTGACTATCAATGTGGCGCCGCTTGCCTGGCAACAATTTTGCTTTACCTTATTAGTTATTACATTTCGCAATACAAAATTCACGTTACCACGGTAATAATATCTAACAGTATTGTAACTCCATACAAACGCACGAAACTCGAGTTATACCTACGCGCCTCGAGCAGAGTACCCATTAGACTGTGCGGACTGTGCAAAGAGTACCCACAGCCGCGATCGTGCCGCAGCTCGCATGCGGCGCGTCTGGTAGGTATATAACTCACGAAGGCGGCCGAGTTACAATACTGTTACCTAGATTATATTACCGTGACGTTACGCTAGAATTTCTTTTGTCAATTCAAGTTCTTTGGCAAAATGTAATGATATATCAATACAAATGATCTTTGTATCTAAATCGTTCTTTATGCGTTTGTTCAGAGACACAATAGAGTGGACTCGTATATACAATACACATAGCAGTGTAACAATGAACAAAATACGAGAGTATAGTGTCTGAGGCAACTTGTGAGAATCTGAGTGTTCACTATAGTCATTCAGTTTTGTTCGGCGCCGCGCCGTCGGTCCCACAATACCTTGACGTGTAAATTGCATAAAATTACACACGCACTCTTAAACAGTGTGTTATTATGTCTAAGATGGTTTTGTACTTTGTTCTCAGCGTTTCATTTAGTAATGGTTCGTACAAAGATACGCGATAGTTTCCCCGAGAGGCGGATGGTAAGGCGCGCGGCGGCGACGGTGTAGACAAAATGCCAAATTACGTAATTCATTGGCAAGCTACTAAAACGAGAAAGGAAATTCTAATACTTAGACCTTCGCATCATTACGATGCTTCTGGGACCCGGCACTTACAACGTTACTAACAAGCGGATAAAGGCGTCTCCTTTGTCTGATTTTTAAAATGAGATAAGGAGGTACCTATAATGTAAGTTCACGTTACAGAGATCGAGCTACGTAGGTACATACCTATATTGATCTCACTTTCATCATTGTTGTTAGCGGTTTAGAAAACTTTTAAGAAACAGGTATACGACCCGTTTCCCATCTGCGCATTTCTTCGCATATTTGCAGTAAAATTAATCCTTTGAACATTTTCTCTAATCTCTTTGGTTTGAAAAAACAAATCTGATGAAATGTAGGTAGGTACTTACAGCTAAGTGTTAGACTAACACTGTTTGTTTTTGGTGTCAGTAGGTAGTTAGTTGCACGAAATACAATTACCTGTTGTTTGAGGAATATAATAATAATAGTAGGTCTGCTTTGTTTTGTGATGTTATTGTTATTCATAAAGTACCTACTGGGGTAAAATTCATAAACATAAATAATATTGTGAACAAGGTTTTATGAAATTTGAATGTTCTTTATTATGTCCACAAGCTGTATTGGTGGTACTAAATATAAAATGGAGGTTTCTTACAGCTCAATTGATATTCCTAATTGCCTGCTTGCTGTTACTTGACCACCAATATTTCGCTTAACAGCAGTTTCAGCACGGACCACTGACCTGCGCCAGTGAAAAACATAAACAAAATTCTCTAAGTCTGCACCATTTGTTGTACCCAAGATATTTAAATATACCTACTGATTTTTCTGACGCGCAAGTCAGGTCTTAACTGGGCAAACACTAGGATGCTGATGATTACCTAAAACAAGTGTAAAAACGAACAAGGTCTAATTACGTTTTAGAGCTAGTAGTAGTTTAGGCGGTAAGCAAGAGGAAAAGCGTTTTCATCGGTCACCGAAGTCATTTCGCGTAAAAAACCCATGACCTAACGTGTCATTTATTCATTTCATACAAAATATTGTACAGTTAGCGATGAATCACTGTGGTCAATCACATTGACTAATACACTGAACTTGATAGTAAACTTATGCTTGTGACGTAGACACACATTTACGTGGTTACTACTTCATGTTTGTATACTCGTAGTTTTATTATTAAACTAGAGGATGCCCACAGTTACACTCACACATTCAAAATTTCCTAATTCTAAGGAAAATACATGCCAAACTTCAGCTTCTTGCGCTCAATAGCTTTGGCTGTGCGTTGTCTGTCAGTCAGAAACGCAAGAATTTTATATATACTAAAGATACTTCTACGACTGCTAGACATTTTCCATAACAACTATCAATATATTAAAAAGAGCGAGGAGACTTGGAGGTTCAAGGTAGAGGCCATCGCCCAATAATGAGACAATAATACTTATACGTCAGAACTTCTTACGATCTTAATATCTTAGAATAAAGACGCCTTTTATGTAGTTAGTTATATAGGTGCCTATAATGCCTTGTTCATCCACATTATTGCAGGACTAACATACATATACAGCCGTATGTGTTAGTCCTGCAATAATCTGGATTTTAACAACTTATAGGCTAATGCATCCTCCTAGCGATATCCCAGTTTCAACCCGGGGTCCTTTCAGATACTAGTCTAACCCGATTTGGCTAGATATCACCTTTTCCACAAAGCGGCTAATTAAATTTGCTTAAAACTTTCTTGCAAATGTTTCATAAACTTTCTCTAGTAAAGACTTATAGCTAGATTTGGTTGAAAAAAAATTCACTAAACTAAACGGTCGACTAAAGTTAAGTTAAAGACCGTTTAGAAAAGTTTCTCCTAATGGACTTGTAGCTAATCTTATTATGTTCATCGTATACACATGTAATTTTAGGCCTGATAAGAAATGACGACCATACGACCAGACGCAAACGATTCTCGAGGTACTTTTTTCGTTATCCTTCCTCAATACATTCTTATTTTTCTGTTTATTATTACTATTTATAATAACTTTGTTATGACTCCGTGGCAAAGCTGATATGCCAAATCTAAACTGCACTAAACTAGAACTCTTACAAGTGTACCCAGATTTGCTAGATTTGAATTTGGGATTTTGAAGGTCTCTGCTTTCAGGCACCAATTCGAAGGATTCTAATGGTGGTTAGCAGTGGATATTACTGGGACGATTCTGATGATAAAAGTTCTAATTATTTGTTTGTTGTGGTCCTCAGGAGTCAGACGACGAGATCTCCCACTTGGAATGGGAGACGGTGCGCGTGCGCTTCGTGAAGGCGGGCACGGTGGAGCGCCTGGTGGAGGCGCTGGCCACCGACGACGGAGAGCTCGAGTCCACCTACGTCAACGTGTTCCTCGCCACCTACCGGTAACACTATGTTCTATCATACACTCTTTTGTACTCCACCGCTAGACAAACACCTCTCCTAATGCGCCACAATGGAGTGGTATAGGGTTTGAGGTAGAGTATTCGTCTTTTCCCAATGATCTCTTCTTCTTCCTTAATCACCTCATACGTCACACATGGGATGGAATGGGCTAGTGCCACTTTGTAAGTTAACCCGTCACCACAAGCAGAAAACCATTAGGCGCCGCGTCAGGAGACGCTGTAACAGAGCGAGGTTTATTTAGATGAAAATAATTTCGCTCCATCTTAAATCTGGGCTTGTGCCGGCACTGTGCTTTGCATACTTCATATCATCCGGCCACATACCTACAAGTGGCTGGATGACCACAGAAACCATTAATTACCTACTTCATCTTGTTTGGCTCAGTTTTATATCAATCTTCGTTGTACTAGTGCGCTTGTAACGCCAGCTTAGAATGCAATATTGTCGAATAGATTTATAGCATGATTGAAATGTTGACTCTTTTCAATCTAAAATCAAAATTCTCTGCCTAGGAAACTATGCTTTTATTATCAAAAAGTTGTGATTAATCGATTTTGTCTGTTTATTTCCAGTTCGTTTGCGGAGTGTAGCAAGGTATTGGACCTCCTTCTCCGGCGATATGAAGCATTGGCAGCGGAGGAGCACCACCCGTCAGCGATCGACACATCGCAACAACATCGAAAGTAAGAACATTTACTTTATTTTTACTTTTAAAGTGACACGTCCGGTACTGATCCTGAGACTTGTCTTCCGTTTCCCGCGTTCGCAACAAGATCTTCGGTACACCTTGTAGGAGGCCTACCCCTGCTGCGTCGTCCGATGCGTGGCTGCCACTTTAGAAGCTTGCTGCCCAGAGGCTATCGGTTCTTTAGGCTATGTGCCCCGCACATTGCCACTTTAGCATAACTATTAGGAGAGCTATGTCAACGAGTTTGGTTCGGGGGCTTTACACACAATTACTTGTAACATCGATGTTTACACATATTCAATTAAGAACACAACGCTTAGAGGCTAACTCGAAGGTTACAAATCGTTCTGAGGCATGGACATATGTATATATTACTGCGTATTCAGAGGTTATCGCAGCGTTAGCTATAAAATTGAATATCCTCCTATATACAAAGGTACTCTGTGATTGAATAACGCACTATTTTTGACATTTTGTGCCACCCCCAAACTGTCTGTCTTCTTTCGTTCATAACTCAAGTAATAATCGTTTTAGAGACAATTTGTCTATGCATTTCCTATTAAAGTAGCTCTTCTTTCGGTGAGTACCAATTTCAAGGCGAAAACTTAAGTATTTTAATAAATATTTGTAAAAATATTAAGAGGAAGCCTGTTTTTCAAATTAAAATTCTATCGAGCGAAAATCTTGTAATCCTATCTGTCTATGGATTTACTAGAGAAAGACCTGATAAATAATATACAAAATTTTCACTTTGCTAGTGTGTCTCACTGCTTCAAAATCGGTAAGCAAAAAGGGCATACATTTTCGAGGTAGTGCCTTAAACTTTAAGCAACCATTTCTGCATAGCTGGTAGTTCTATTTAAAAACGTCGAGACCGCAACTTGTATCACTGCGTTTTTCGTACTTACTATTGTCATAGAAATTCTTTGAACCATGTATTGCCAAGACAGTGTTGAGAAATTACATCCATAAGGTATTTCTTCACACAATGTCAACATTATCTACAGTTTAACAGCTTGACCACGTCCAATGATTCTTACACACTCGATTAGAGTAACTAATTGTGTGTTACTAGCGATTTACTTCATTATTATGTCATTTTACTTCACAAACTATTTTGTGAAGTAAAATGACAGCAGAAGAGTCATGAAAGTAGAATAAATGCTGTAGAAATGAGAGCACTGCGAAGTATGTGTGGTGTTTCTTTGACTGACAGAGTAAAGAATTGTGTGATAAGAGAGTGTTGTGGGGTAAAAGAAGATGTAGTGACAAGCATCGAGAAAGGTATGCTAAGATGGTTTGGACACGTGGAGAGGATGGATGACGAAAGACTGACCAAGCATATATATAAGGCAAGTGTGGAAGGGACAGGACGAAGGGGAAGACCTAGGCGGACGTTCTCTGACCTGGGGGGCGATTCAGAATCGTTCGATATCTCATTTGACATTCGATTCCGTTAATTGTCAAACGGGCTAACTCATTTTTTGTCAAAACTATCGCATTTCTTATCAATTGTATGCATTCAGTATGAAGTAAATTAATAAATAAACCGAATTCAATGAATATTTGTTCAAAATATCTCTGATAGGCGGCTAAAAGACGAGGACAATAATTTGACATATCGTACGATTACTTGTCGTGACATTCTGAATCGGCCTGCAGATTGGAGACACCCTAAAACAGGACAGGTTAGAAGCACCCTGAACAGAAGAGCATGCATGAGGAATCTGATGGGAGTGAATGAAGCAAGAGAGGTATGTCAAGATCGTTGCAAATGGCGCTCCGTAGTCTCTGCCTACCCCTCCGGGAAACAGGCGTGAGTCTATGTATGTATGTATGTATGTACTATTTTATATGGTATACATTTTAGAAACAATGTAAGATGTAACGCTAGGAGTTGTTCTAAAGAAAACGAAACGGCAACACTACGAATATTCTACAATTAAAATTGAGCTGACGTGTCATATATACCGAAGTAAATAAAATCCAAATCATCATTGTCTTGCCCTGGTCCCAATTTATTTGGAGTCGGCGCAGTATGTCCTTCGCTTCCATACTTCTCTATCACCAGTCATCCGATAGTTTACCCCTTTCTCTTTCATATCCATCCTCACACAGTCTATCCATCTTTTCTTTGGCCGTCCTCTCCCTTTAAGAATAAGAATAAGAATAAGAATTTATTTATTTGTAAAACACAGGTACAATGATGATCTTAAATACTAATAGTCTCACTATGTTTTGCCGTTTAGGCGTACAAATTTTAGATATTCGTGGTTTCGTAAATATTATTTTCACTCTTTACAAGTAATTTACACTAAGTAAGTTTTAAAAATGAGAAAATAAATATAACAAGGACTACACACAGAATTATTGTTATTATGAAAATTAAACAAAACATTAAATAGTAAATATTTGAATTACACAGTTTCATCATTCAAGAAATCATCTACAGAATAGTAACATTTCGAAATTAATAATTTATGAAGCATTTTTTTAAATTGGATTATGGGCATATTTTTTACATCAGTAGGAATTTTATTGAAGATTCTTTTCGTCCTTCTACATGCATATCCATCATTTTTTTTACCTACATACATCTCATCTCTCCGCATAACATGTCCATACCAGGCCAATCGACTTCTCACCTTTTCAGCTATGGGCGCCACTTTCAAGATAGGTAAGAAGTAAATAAAATCGAAATGTTGTCTATTAAATATGAGAGTTGAGTTACGATATCATATAAAATGTATGACATCGCCTTATTCAACATAATATCGTTACCGCGTCTAGATCGAAAGCGGATATAAATCTTACATAAGTTTTATTTAAATTTCTCAAATATCTTTCCTATTAGAAAGCAAATCATAATTTAATATTAGATTATTTGAAAACGTAAATTAATTGATAAAGATAGAAAGTTAATAGGTATTGCATTTTTATTTTCTTATTATTACGCAAGTCCGATTCGCGGCCGTTATCACAGCCAGATTCGATGTGGCCGTGACCTCTTCCTGTTAATTATGGATGCTAAATCATCGGACATACATGAAGAGGCACCCTGCACCCTGGTGCATGCTGTTTGAGGATGACATCGTTCTGGTAGCAGAGAGTGGACAAAAGGTGCAGAGCAAGCTGGAGGAGTGGCGGCAGAGATTGGAGAATGTAGGCCTGAGAATAAGCAGAACCAAGACAGAGTATATGTTCTGTGACTCTGGCGGTCTCTCCAGTCCTATACCGGTTACACTCGACGGTACACCTCTACCAGTATGCTCCGATTTTTGCTACCTAGGTTCACTCCTGCAAGATGACGGCGAAATTGATCGGGATGTTAGGCAACGAATTAACGCAGGATGGATGAAATGGCGACAGGTCTCAGGCTCAATATGCGATCACAAAATGCCTGTGAAGTTAAAAGGCCGCATGTATAAGGCGGTTATAAGGCCTGTCGTACTGTATGGAGCTGAGTGTTGGGCTACAAAGAAGATGGATGAGAAACGATTGCATGTTGCTGAGATGAGAATGTTACGATGGATGTGTGGAGTGACAAGAATGGACAGAATTAGGAATGATTACATTAGAGGTAGTATGACAGTGGCGCCCATTGATGAAAAGGTAAAAGGGAGTCGATTGGCCTGGACATGTTATGCGAAGAGATGAGATGTACGTAGGTAAGAAAGTGATGAATATGCACGTAGAAGGACGAAAAGGGAGAGGGCGGCCAAGGAAAAGATGGATGGACTGTGCGAGGATGGATATGAAAGAGAAAAGGATAAGCGATCGGATGACTGGTGACAGAGAAGTATGGAAGCGAAGGACATACTGCGCCGACCCCAAATAAATTGGGACCAGGGCAAGACAATGATGATATTATTATTGATGTGGTATTAATGTATTTGTACGTTTTGTGTCGTCAGGACTCTGGTGGCGTGTCTGCACGTATGGCTGGACACGTACCCCGAGGACTTCCGGCAACCGCCGCACCACCCCGCACTGCAACAGCTACTCGCCTTCACACAGGTTCACCTGCCTGGAACTGAACTGCATTCGAAGGTAACGTCGCACTCGAGTCCCACGTCTGAAGGTACCAGTCATTATTGGAAGGTGAATGATACAAGGTGTTTGGTTGCAGGTATTGCAGAAGCTAGCGTTGTTCAGTGCGGAGCGTAACGGTGGGTACGCGGGGGGTGTGGGGGGTGTCGCGGGGGGAGGCATGTGCCTGGCGGCGGGCATGCGCGTGTCGGCGCACCACACGTCGACGTACCGGCTGCCGCACGTGCCGCACCGCCACTTCGCGGAGCAGCTGACGCGCATGGACATGCAGCTGTTCAAGCGCCTCGTGCCGCAGCAGTGCCTGGGCGCCGTGTGGTCGCGCCGCGACAAGCACCGCGACCACGACGCCGCCACCGTGCTCGCCACCGTCAACCAGTTCAACGCCGTCTCCTTCCGCGTCATCTCCACCGTGCTGGTCGAGCCAAACCTCCGACCCGCCGAGCGCGCCGACCTGCTCGCCGCCTGGCTTGACATCGCGCAGGAGCTGCGCGTGCTCAAGAACTTCTCCTCGCTCAAGGCCATCATCTCCGGCCTGCAGAGCAACCCCGTCTACCGCCTCAGGAAGACGTGGGCGCTGCTCGGCAAGGAGAAGACGGAGCTGTTCGACGAGCTGGCGCGCATCTTCAGCGAGGACAACAACCGCTGGGCGCAGCGGGAGCTCCTCATGCGCGAGGGCACCGCCAAGTTCGCCGACACGGTCGGGGAGAACGATCGCCACCTGCAGAAACTGCTGCACGAGAGGGGCTCGCCCGGGGTCAGCCACGGCACCATCCCCTACCTGGGCACCTTCCTGACCGACCTCACGATGATCGACACCGCCATCCCGGACACCGTGGCGGACGGGCTCATCAATTTTGATAAGCGACGGAAAGAGTTCGAGGTCCTCGCTCAAATAAAACTGCTGCAGGGCGCGGCGAACGCGTACCATTTGCCGTCGGATTCGATGTTCGACAGATGGTTCGACTCGGTGATCATCCTCGACGACCGCGAGGCGTACCAGCTGTCGTGTCAGATCGAACCGCCGACGAATCCTCCCAAGGAGCGACGGCAGAAGAAGATAAACGACTCGAACAATCAGGGGCACAGGAAAAACGACTCTATTGCGAGCACTAGTTCGAGCAATAGTTCGCAGTTCTACTGTGAGACGGACGGTCCGACCGCCACGTGGAAGAGGGATAGCTTGGAGCGGCGGATCTCACCGACGCGACTGTCGCACGGGTCCTCGTCCTCGTCACTGCCGTCATTAGACATGTCGCTCTCTAGTGCTAACAGTGGACAGAAGACCGCGAATGGCAAGCCTGGGGGCGTCAGTCCGGCGGTGCGCTCGGGGCCTGACTTCTACATAATCCGGGTGACGTACGAGTCGGACTGCGTGGAGACGGAGGGCGTGGTGCTGTACAAGTCCATCATGCTGTCGAACAACGAGCGCACGCCGCAGGTCATCCGGAACGCCATGCTCAAACTCAACCTCGACGGCGACCCCGATGGATACACTCTGGCGCAAGTTCTACCCGATAAAGGTGTGTATTCAACTTTTTAAAATACTTTTGCTATATTCTCCTCTTTAAAAAAAATTCTGTAACCTGTGTGGTGGATAACATAAATCCCAAGCGCGCAACGCTGCGGCCACAGTTAGTGGCACTCGCACTGCTAAATTTAAGTTAATTCTTACATAATGAAGTGGTTCCTAGACCTACATAGATCAATTGGTATTTTATTAAGATAATTCCGAACAGTTATCACTCTCAGTTCTATATTGTTGCAGAGATGGTGCTTCCTGCGAACGCGAACGTATACTACGCGGTGAACACAGCGTACAACTTAAACTTCATCCTGCGGCCGCGCAAGTCGACACCGGCTGAGCCGCTACTCAACGGCAAGTCGCGCGGCAAGCGGCCATGACTCTGGACAGTGAACAGTGCGAAGTGACCTTTAGTGCGCGT
This sequence comes from Euclidia mi, assembly GCA_944739405.2. Taxonomy (NCBI): domain Eukaryota; kingdom Metazoa; phylum Arthropoda; class Insecta; order Lepidoptera; family Erebidae; genus Euclidia; species Euclidia mi. The sequence continues at coordinate 903,668 of OX123196.2, forward strand.
GTGAATACGGCTTTTATAATAAAAAACGTCCCTGACAGGGGCGGATCCAGGGGGAGGAAGTATAGTGCACAAGTCCACCCAAAAGCATCCGAATCCTACCATGACAAATTACTAATAAAAATAGCTATCATCACCAGAGTCCAGCCCCTCCCAAACTAAAATTTTAAATCCGCCTCTGGTCATAGACGACGATTTAGTTATTTGACTCACCCAACGATTAATGAACAATAAAATACTTTTTATTCGACCTGTTTACACGACATTTGAATAGCTATGTCTCTGGTCTGTATTCGAAATTCGAAAAAGTTGCAATAACAGCTTTCGCTAGAACTTATATTGCGCGTAGCCGCGTCAACCTGAAGATTTATGATGAAATATGGTTAAGGATTCCATTCCTTAATTAAAATTGTGGTTACGGTCCTTTACGCCTACGAAGAGACGGGTCCACGATGGTGCATCAGCGAATCCTCCTATTGACGTTCCACATCAAGAAAAATCATAAAATACGTTTAGACCCAAACATTTCACAATTTCCATATTGTACTTAATATGCCTTCTTGATTGCGAAAAGCAATATTTCTACGAAACACTGATGAATTTACGTATTTGACCATTATCTACACAATTGAAAAATAAATTACAAAAAGAAACAAAATATAATTTGCTTTGTGAACATTTCGGGACGGAAATTTGGAGGAACCGTTTGAATGGAATAAGTACTTACCGGTTGCGTTTCCTTTTAATATAACCTGCCTTAAAGCTCATAACAGCCTTGTACAAACAAAGTTCCTTTCGTTATTTATTATTCGACTCTGTGGAACGTTTGGTGCGTTAACGTGTATGGCTAGTGATGTACCCACGCCTGTGCGTGTCGCATCACTATGCGACGTGAAGTGATGTGCATTTCACGTGCTTACGATCTTTTGTCTGTATTGTACTCATGTAAATAAACTATTCCTAATGCCACCTCTAGTATACCCAGTAGTTAGTATTGTGAATGTAACGTTTTATGTATATTTGAATTGTTATTTGTATATAATGTTTTGTAAATAAGAATCTCATTGAATAATTGTTGTAGTGTAATACTGAGCCAAAGGCAATATACGTCTAATAGCAAGGTGCTGTACCATTTTGTATAATGTTTTAGAAGCTTTAATATGAACGTTTTTTTGATAAATTCAATTTCATATTGTATAACAAATAGAGTTTATGTGTTTAAATATGTATAAGGGTATTAGCGGGAACAAAGAGAGCTATGACCGTCGATGTTAACGTATTCAGATCTTGTTCGCTACGACTCGCGTACTAACTTATATGTTTTCGATATTTGTATGTAAATAGATGACATCTAAGAGAATGATATTATAAATGTTTAGCAAGATCTGTGTAATGAGTACCTATTGATATTGTGAACGTTTTCTAGAAGTATGTAGACTGAATGTTTTGTAAGAGAAGAAAGTGCGGCAGTTGTCTGCTGTTGACAGCGCACAGGTTATAAGCAAGCCCAGTATATATATATATATATTGTTAGAAGTGTACCATTAGACCTATTACATGTAGTGTCAGTGTTGTAGCCGCAGGTCGTACGTGTTCATTGTTATAGGTAAATTCACGAAAGATGACCACTGCGCAGAAATCATTTTTTAGGTCCCCGTGTTTGTGCGGGGTGAGGCGCGGGTGGAGTGCCAATGGCGTGGCTCCGTTCTTGACGCATTCCCTAAATGCGTCAAGAATGGAGCAACGCCATTGGTGCACGAATGTACATATGCGCGACACACGCCATTTGTGGTCAACTTTCGTGAATTTTATACTAGTGCAGACATACCTCACTGATCTCTATACTCTTGTTAAAAACCTTTACTCAATTTTCAAACCAATTTCTTAAAGTCAGTACGATGCTATTAAAAAGTGCCCAGCCATACAAATTGAACTGATAGCTAGTCCCACTGTAGGGACACATTGCCGTGACGTTATATTCGTAATTCTTTTCACGTGACCATACGCATACAATATAATAAGATTCACGGTGTGCCTAATATAAATTATTATTTAAATATATTATTTATAACTATATAATGGTGTAGCGCATATAGTCAGCGAGCTCTGCGTATATGACACTTGTATGTTATATGTTACCTACCTACCGTACTTACTAGCCGCTCAGTATGACAATCGTAATACTTTTGTTGTAAATATCTGTATCTAATTAAAGTGTAATTTTGTAGTTTTCCACCAACGTCGCTGTAACATGTTTATATTTCGTATAATAAAATTAACGAAACCTTTTATGAATGTTTTAATTCATCTCCTTTTGCTTATTTAATTTAATTGGTAGTTTCCCTTGACCTGACTAAAGCGTTCGCCACGATCGCTATCCTCATACTCACTGCTAAACTGCAAATAATTAGATCAGCATCAGAGCTGCTCAAATACTAATATTTGAAGGATATATTTAGGTACATGCCAGTGTATGTTGATTTGTAACTGAAGTAGTGATAAGCTACAACTTAAGGATTACCAGAGGGTAGCTTTATCGGCCCGATCATTTTTATCACCTATATCAGCTGTCAGTAAACTTTTGGCAGGCAAGGGCATTCTTTGATACTAACCCTATTTTTCGTATAATTGGAGATATTCCATAGCAAACACAAAATTGCTATGAAAAATGTAAAAATATAGGTTCTTTAATCCGTACACGAAATATTTATGTTTGTTTGAAACTTACGTTAATACCGCATGGGGTAAATGCTGGACGGGATAGAATGCGTTCTATCTGGAACTGCAAATAGATTCACTGCTCTAGACCTCGGCAAATGTCAAATGGCTTAACCAAAGCTGTTCGTGAAATATGAGGCATTTTCAAAAAAGGCAACGAAATAGAAAGTCTTAACTATTTTGCGATACTCAAAAAAACCATAACTGAAGTACCTTAGACGACCGGTTGGCGCAGTGGGAGTGTAAGCGACTGTTACGCCGAAGGTCGCGGGTTCGATTCCCGCTCAAGTCAAACATTTGTGTGCATGAACATGGATGTTTGTCTTGGTCTGGGTGTTTCTATGTATAATATGTATGTATTTACAAAAAAAAGTATATATGTATGTTTATCCATTTTCTAGTACATCCATTGTCTAGCTCAGCTTAGTTTGGGACTAGATGGTGTTGTGTGAATGTGGAAAAAAAACCTTCGACAGGTATAAAATATTAAGAAAGATCGCTTAGACGCTTGACTATGCGGACGTGTTTTTGTCTCTTGGTCTAAAGTAATTAAATAATTACGATTAATATTTCGCGACGTCGCGTCAGCAGTCTGACCTTAAGTGTGTCGCGTGTTTGTGTAAATTAAAACGATCAGCAAATATGAACTGCAGCTAATTACATAAACAATACTGTAATGTCGAACCCAGGCTTTAGCCCATTTGGCCGGAGCCAAAAGACAAGTCGAAGTCCTCCGTCTACGCCGACTCCGCTCTCCTTCCCAGTAGCTGAAAATCTGCCCAAACCGCCCAAAAAAACGATCCAGAATGATCTGCCCGAGGAAGTCGTGCCTACGCCGGAGATTGAAAGGTGGTTGGATACCGTCGAAACCTACCTTAATGAGTTGTGCACCGTCGTGGCCGAAGGAAAAATGAACTCAAACCAAAAAGAGCTCGTATCAGGTTTGTGCCGTAAAGTTATGGGTGCGACAGCCCATATTGCCGTTGTATACCAGTCTTTAAAACAAAAGACCATCCTTGCCCACTGCAACATACAACACTTAAATACACAGGTGGACCTCAGTGGTTCACTCAAAGAAATTAAGGCGACAGTCGAAGACAAATTACAACCAGTTGGCAGTACCTCTTTCGCAGACATGGTGAAGAAAGGAGCTGATAAGTTTGTTCGTCCTAATAACCTGAGCAGTATTGCTATCTATCCCAGCGACAAATCAAAATCTAGTGACGATACTAAAACCCTCGTACAGAAGATTATTTCACCGGAGGAACTTAAGCTTCACGTACGTGGGCTGAGGAAAGTCCGAAACGGAGGCGTCCTCATTAGTACGGAATCTAAGCAAGACGTTGAAAAGTTAAGGAACTCGCAAAAGCTAGTCTCATCGGGCCTTACTGTGGAGGAGCCAACGAAACGTCGTCCAAGAGTTACCATCGTGGGTGTACCCGTATCCCTCACCGAAAAGGAAGTCCTTGATTGCGTTTATGAGCAAAACCTTGCCGACAAATTCCCGAAGTCTACTCGTGATTCTTTTCTAGCCGCAGTTAAGTTGAGTCATAAATCAGGCAAGAAGAACCTGCCTACCTGTAACTATGTACTGGAAGTAGCACCCTCTATTAGAAAGGCACTGATAAACCAAGGTCGGGTTTTCATTAATTGGACGTCATGCCCGGTCAGAGACTTTACGATTGTCACGAGATGCTTCAATTGCCAGCAGTTCGGTCACGCCGCTAAATATTGCCGAGAAACCAGCCCCACTTGCAATCATTGCGGTGAACTTGGCCATACCTTCAAAAACTGTAACAGCAAGTCAGCCGCTCCTAATTGTGCAACCTGCAAGCGTTTTAAACGGAAATCCGACCATCAAACAGGTGACCCTAACTGTCCAGCTCGTAAGTATGCTGAGGATAAATATATACACTCTATAGACTATGAGGGCGCCTAAGAGCGTCACCTCCTATTGTTCTTAGTTAGCGCTCTAACTTAATTTTATCTTATTATATTTTACTTGTATACAATTAATTGCATACAATGACTAATCAATTGATAGGTGACCTAGACAATTTTTCTGTGTCGGAAATAAAAATATGTGATGTCAATTCGTGTAAATATTCTATACCGCGTAGTGAAAAGGTGCTGACTTTGTTGACGCAAAATATTCGCAGCATAAGTCGTAATATAAATGGATTTGAAGTGTTATTGCATAATCTCAATGTTAGCTGTGACATTATAGTGTTAACAGAATGTTGGCTGTCAAACCAAACAACTGCTCTACCACTTCTTGATGGATATTGTGTACATAAAACAGAAAATAATTTAAATCAAAATGATGGTCTAGTAATTTATTCTAAAAATAATTTAAATATATCAGTAGAGGAACCTTTATTTCTGGGCAGTAATTGCTTGATAATTAAAATCAATTCAAATACAGTAGTATTAGCAATTTATAGGCCGCCTTCGCAAAATATTGAATTGTTTTTGGAATCACTGGACACACACTTAAAAAGACTGTCAAATTTTCAGAATATTATACTGACAGGTGATATAAACATTAATATCGCGTCTCAAAGAACCGACATTCATACACATAACTACTTAAACATTTGCGCATTTCATGGGTTGTTACCAACCCATTATCACCCAACTCACCAAAGTGGCTCATGCTTAGACCATTTTGTTATAAAATCAATTAAGCCCTCCATAACATTAATAACAAATTCATCACTAACAGATCACAATGCTATTCTATTGACTCTAAAATTGTCTTTGCCCAGGAACAACTGCACACGCAGCTATGCAAAAGTGAACACGAAAACCCTCGCAAGTAGTATAGGTAGCATAGATTTTAAACCAGTTTTTATTTCCAACGATGCGAATTGCTCTTTACAGTATTTTATAAGATCAGTACAAGATGCAATAACAAAAAATACGACATTTATACATACGTCTCGAAAATATACCAACATAAAACCTTGGATTACTCCCGGTTTGGTTCGTTGCATAAGACATCGAGATAAACTCCATCAAAAACTAAAATTGGCACCAGACAATGAAATACTCTCCGTATCATATAAAAGATACAGAATTTTTTGCAACAATCTTTTAAAAACCGTTAAAATTCAATATGACAAAAGTCAATTGCAAAAGGCAGGGCAAAATAGTAAGCTCATCTGGAAATTTATAAAAAATAATACATTTATTAGTAAACAATCAGAAGCACCACTAGAACTTCTGTCAACAGACATAAGTCCAATATCGGCAATTGATAAGATAAACGATTATTTCATTAACGTTGGTAGATCATTAACGGAAAATATTCCTAAATCAAGTAGCTTTCTGTCTCAAACTAGCCAATCGCCATCGCTAAATTCTTTCGTGATGCTGGATACGGACGTTGATGAAGTAATAAGTATCATAAGTGGTTTGAAAGAAGTGTGTGCAGTAGGGTGGGATAATATACCTAACAATATTATTAAAAAATTCAAATATACATTTGCGCCGGTATTAACACATATTTTTAATTTATGCTTACAAGAAGGAGTTTTCCCCCGCTTGTTTAAAAAAGCAGTAGTTACTCCTATTTTTAAATCTGGTGACAAAAAAAGCATTACTAACTACAGGCCAATTTCAGTCTTATCTGGCCTTTCAAAGATCTTAGAGAAAATAATAAATATTAGATTGATTAATTACCTTGAAAATAATAAGCTGCTTTCAGATAACCAATTTGGGTTCAGGCCTAAAAAATCTACTAACCAAGCCGTACACCAGCTTACGGCGCATATTACCAATAGTCTAGATAAGAGCATGCACTCCATGGGAATATTTTTAGACCTGGCCAAGGCGTTTGATACAATATCCTGCTCCATACTGCTGCGCAAGCTCGAGACATTCGGAATAAGGGGAGCACAACTTGCACTGTTTTCCGACTATCTGACCGATCGCTACCAAAGTGTGAAAATTGATAAATATGTTAGTGCAGAACGTAAAAATAGTGGTTTTGGTTTACCACAAGGTAGTATTTTGGGACCAACTTTGTTCCTTATATATATTAACGATCTCTATAGTTTAAATGTTCAAAATGGTATATTGATATCATATGCCGACGACACAGCGCTTTTATTCTCAACCAATACATATTCTGAGCTTTATGACCACGCCCAAAATGGTTTTAATATTGTATCAAACTGGCTACACCAAAATCTGCTAACCTTAAATGTAGACAAAACGAAATACATATTATTTAGAATGAGAAATACTAATCCATCACCTATTAACCTACATATTTTTGCACACAACTGTAAAATGCACGCTGACCTAACATGTACTTGTCCCGCATTAATTGAAACTAACAATATCAAATATCTAGGCATAACAATCGACACAAATCTAAATTTCCGCAAACACATTGATATTGTATGCGCAAGAACGCGGAAATTAATTTATATTTTCAAAAAACTTCGTTACATAGCCGATTACAAATTAATAAAACAGGTTTATTTAGCTTTGTGTCAATCCATACTAACATATTGCATTACATCGTGGGGTGGCGCGGCTAAATCAGTTCTATTGCCGCTAGAACGAGCACAAAGAGCAATTCTTAAAGTGGCTACATTTCGTCGCTTTAAATTCCCTACACACCAACTCTATTTATCATGTAACGTGCTAACAGTGCGCCAACTATTTATACTTAGTATTATACAAAAACAGCACACCGAACTCCCATATTCTCCAATTCCTGTTGAAAGAAGAAGAAAGGACCTTGTTTGTGTAACGCCTCATACAAATCATGTCTTTGTTAAAAGATTCTACGTATTTCTAGGACCGTTCTTGTATAATAAGTTCAATAAATTTCTGAATATATATAGTCTTAGCTATAAAATATGCAGAGCAACAGTAACAGAATATTTACAAAAACTCAATTACGACGACACAGAAAAATTACTAGAAGTTTTAAAATGATCTTTAACAATTTTGTCTAAATATTATTATTATATTTCTTATTACGTGACATGTGGAATATTAACTGTAATTTGTAACGTACCAAAATGTTTGTGAATTTTTATTTTATTTCGTTTTTATATTATTAATTTATAATAAATAGTCTGCCTAAATTAAACTAAATCTTGATAAACTTAATTACTTACACATTATGTTATAATATTAGCATATAAACATGTACATAATATTGTCGTTTGTCTCTCTAAGTTTTAATCAAGCGTCAGCTCGAAACACAGGTCTAACCTAGTTCGAGTAGGTAGTCGATAATTACTTGAGTTATAACGCAATCATAGTTTTTGCTAATATTGCAAATATATGTATATTATGATTATGAGGCTTTATGTACACTATTGTTTTTGACGTGACAACGTCTTATAAATTGGTTTGCCGGGTGACACTTCAAGAAACTGCGTTACGCTCCGCTCACGTTATGCGCTCACAATGAGAGCGAGTGAGAGGCACGCGTCCCGCCTAAGAGCGATAGAGACAGACATAAAAAGTGAAAGGCACGCGTCTTTCATCCTTCTTCCTACTATACGAATGAATATTCACATTAAAATTATTTTACCACTCAAAGTCGTTGTCACGTAAAACTTTCGCCCGTATACCGACTTTACAGGCAACCAATTTTATTAGTCATGTACTTATTATATAATGTAAAACTAAATATAAGACATTAGGCTAGTTATACCAATGGATTTAATTTAAGACGAATTGTAGTGTACGTACCTTTTGTATTTTTGTGAATAAAAATAAAATTATAATTATTATGTTACGCAAGAACTATAGGCAGTGTTTCTGGATGTAAATCGTAGCAGTAACGTCTCGCAAAAACTTGTGACGAAATGGCTCGAATTATTTGAATAATTCTTTTTATGTGTTGTCTCGCCTCAATTCTTCGATGGATAAACGAAAAACAGGAAAAAGCAAAGAAACGAAAGCGCCGAAGGATGGAAAAGTCGAGATAGTTAATTATTATGCAAATAAATGCGAACCGAACTGAGACGGTCGGTTTACAGATAAAAAAAAAAAATATATATATAATATATTCTTTACTGACGTAAAATAGGATCAATTACAATAATGAATTCCCTGACACCTGCGCCACTAAAAAGTGAGTTGCAGGCATCAGTGTCTTCCCCGTTATCTTGTACACTATGACATCAATAATTAAGACTTGACCTAAATAATAACCGAAACAATAGGTACGCGTACAAAGAAAAAATAGAAAGACTATAAATGTGTATTTCTGTGTATGTGTCTATGGTTTTCAGAAGATTTTCTACAGCATCATAGTCCATTGACTTTAGCCATGTTGATATTACTAATATATTTTGTATTTGTTATTATTATGTTGGTCAAATTGTTAATTTTGTCACATATATTATACAAACAGGGAGCCAGAAAGTCGTAGGATCTCTGAGCAAATTTTGATTTCATATGAGGCATGGGCCAGCGTCTTATACGCTTTTGTGGCAATATTAGATTATAGGGACCACTTTCCTGTGATATCTTTGTCAAAGGACAATGGCAGATCTCCGTACATCAAAATGTCTGAAATTAAATTGAAATTGAAGCGAACAGTAATAAAAAATATATCAAAAAATTTGGCGTAAGTAACATACATACATACATACATAGACTCACGCCTGTTTCCCGGAGGGGTAGGCAGAGACTACGGAACGCCATTTGCAACGATCCTGACATACCTCACTTGCTTCACTCACTCCCATCAAGTTTCTCATGCATGCTCTTCTGTTAAGGGTACTTCTGACTTGTCCTTTTTTCAGGATGTCTCCAATCTGGTCAGAGAACGTTCTCCTAGGTCTGCCCCTTTGTCCTGTCCCATTCACACTAGCCTGATATATCTTCTTTGTCAGTCTATCGTCATCCATCCTCTCCATGTGCCCAAACCATCTTAACATGCCTTTCTCAATGCTTGTCACTACATCTTCTTTTACCCCACACCACTCTCGTATCACACAATTCTTTACTCTGTCGGTCAAAGACACACCACACATACTTCTCAGTGCTCTCATTTCTACAGCATTTATTCTACTTTCAAATCTCTTCTGCCATACCCAACTTTCACTACCATACGTAAGTAACAGAGTCTATAAATGATTCTATTTTCACTCAAGAAAGGTGGAAAAAGAAGATATCGGAGTTTGAATTTTTAGTTAAGAAGGAACAATGTAGGTAAAAGGAAAGTTATAGTATGAAAGTTAAACAATGTAGGTAGGTACGTTTGAATTATCAATTGACATATGTCAGATTAACATCAAAACGCGGAAGTATTTTGTAGCATCTAACTGTCACAGCCAAAGACAAAAGCAGAGCTGCACATTTTAAATCGATTTTATGTGAAATCGATACAACATTAATACGATACTGTGACGTTTTTATTTGATTTAAACGTTGTTTTGCTTCAAAAATATTAGCTTATTGATATAATGTTGATTAAATTGAAATTAAACTACAGTTTACGGATTTTATCGCGTTATATTGGTTTCACTTGTTTTTACATTTAAACCGAATGATCTTAAACTACATTTTTATTACTAGCCAACGTTTCGAATTCTTTACAGGATTCATGTTCACGGCAGACTGAGGTGGTATTTGTCTTTGTCAAATACAAATACCACCTCAGTCTGCCGTGAACATGAATCCTGTAAAGAATTCGAAGCGTTGGCTAGTAATAAAAATGTAGTTTTAGATCATTCGGTTTAAATGTAAAAACAAGTGAAACCAATATAACGCGATAAAATCCGTAAACTGTAGTTTAATTTCAATGTGTAACATTCGCGTAAACCCAAGAAAATATTATGTTGATTAAATATTAAATAACTGCATTTTAAACAAAACCAACTCTATAAAGGTCGATCGTATCGATTACTTATTTAATAATCGATACGGATATAGCACTCACGTTTATTCCTGTCACACCATCGTCTATGGCAACAATCAAATACTAGTCGACCAAGCCAACTAGACGAATGTCAACGTGACAAAATTCAACATAATTCAATAATTATAATCCAGAAATTCCTAGTACCGATTGCAGGCGCATTGTACGTTCACACGCCGCGTTCGCACGTTACGATAAATAATTTCTGGATTATAATTGTTGAATAATGTTGAATTTTGTCACGTTGACATTCGTCTAGTTGGCTTGGTCGACTAGTAATAAAGTATTCGTAATCAATTGGAATGCTTTTTATCATCAAAAAATACTCCAGCTTTAACGAGACAAAGTGAAAATATTAAAATTCGTAGAAAAAAAAACAATTTGTTTTGTTCATATGAAGTTTAAGGTCGCCACAACAAACCCAGACCAAATTCTGCCATTGTTCTTTCGCACACAAATATCTTACTGATAGCACACCTGCTTGTTCATAGACGGCAGAAGTTGGATGCCGATATGGTTAGTAAAGAAGAACTTTAGCACCATACGTTGTGCTCGCTCCACGCCAATCATATGGGTTTTCGTCGCACCTCCCCAAGCGCAAATGCAATATCTAATTATGCACTCACACAGAGCTCGATATGTTTGTAGAAGTGGAGTATCGCTGGCAACTGTGCGTAAGTTTTGAAAGATGTATATGTTGCAGTCAAAACTCTTAACCAGTGAAAAGTACTATTGACTACCAAAATCAGTCAAAAGTACCTACTTTTGACCGTATGCTTTAGTCAATAATACTTTTGACTATTTGGGCTCGTTTGAGTCGTCTTTACATAGACTTTGATGCTGTATGATTTCCATGGTCTGATGATAGAGTTGGAAGGTAACCATGAGATCTTTGTGATACCATAACCCAATCTCATCGGGTTTAGGGTCGTTTGAGTCGTCTTTACATGGACTTTGGTACTGGATGTTTTGCAGGGTCTGATGATGGAGCAGGAAGGTGGCTATGGGATATTTGTTATACAATTACGCAATCCCATCGAGTTTGGGCTCGTTTGAGTCGTTTTACATAGACTTTGATGCTGGATGATTGCCATGGTCTGATGATAGAGCTGGAAGGTAACCCAATCTCATCGAGTTTAGGGTCGTTTGATTGGTCTTTACATGGATTTTGGTATTTGGGTCTGATGATGGAGCAGGAAGGTGGCCATGAGATCTTTGTAATACAATTACGCAATACCATTGAGTTTGGGCTCGTTTGATTCGTCTTTACATGGACTTTAGTGCTGAATGTTTACCAAACTCTGATGATGGAGCAGGAATGTAGCCATGGGATATTTGTTATACAATTACGCAATCCCATCGAGTTTGGGCTCGCTTGAGTCGTCTTTGCATAGACTTTGATGCTGGATGATTTCCATGGTCTGATGATAGAGCTGGAAGGTAACCCAATCTCATCGAGTTTAGGGTCGTTTGATTGGTCTTTACATGGACTTTGGTACTGAATGTTTTCCAGGGTCTGATGATGGAGCAGGAAGGTGGCCATGGGATCTTTGTAATACAATAATGCAATCTAATCATGTTCATGCTCGTTTGTTTTGTCTTGGCAAACACTATGGTATTAGATCATTTCCGGAATCTGATGATGGAACTGAAACGAACGTGTTTAGGCTAGTTAGTTGAAAACAAAAAAATACTTGAAATTGCCAGAAAGGTACAGGTCTACATTTCAGAATTGAGGCACGTAAGGAAGGCCTCCCCATCATGTACCACCTACACTCTCCTATGTACCTACTTACCACCTATTACTATTTTTTATTAGCATACCAGTAAAAAGCCAGAAATAAAAATTATTTTTAAATAAAAAAACCGACTTCAAAAAACACGAAGGAACTAAAAAACAAATAATAATTGGTTTTGGAGCAAAAATTTTTGGAGTCGGTGTCAAGCCCCCTTACGCAAAAAGTTACAAAATTACAAACTACCTATTCTATCAACAACGAAAGTTATATAAAAATGTGTAGAGGTTTTATAGTCAGATCAGAAATACTTGGCTTGGCACTGACTCCAAAAATGTTTGCTCCAAAACCAATTATTTTTTGTTTTTTAGTTCCTTCGTGTTTTTTGAAGTCGGTTTTTCTTATATAAAAATTTTTTTATTACATATACATTGGACAAACCAAGAGAAGCATAGGCATTCGACTCAAAGAACATATAGCTGACATAAAACATAAACGCTCAACAAAGTCTGCTGTGTGTGAACATGTGGAACAAGGACCCAACCACTACCTGCGATTTGATGAACCACAGATACTCGCAAAAGAACACCGTTTTCTTCCAAGGATGATACGAGAGGCTATTGAAATTAAAAAACACCCTAATTTCAATAGGGAAGATGGTTGGAATGTTCCTCCAGCTTGGGACCCTGTCATAAGGTTAATGAAACCCAAGAAGGACAAAGTCACCAGAAGACCTAAGGACACTGTGAGCTCATTCTGCGTAAATAGTAACACCAGTAGTTGAAAAATGTTCGGGTACTTTGAGATAACTTATATATTCAAGAAAAAGACAAATATCACCTCAGTCTGCAGTGAACATGAATTCTGTAAAGAATTCGAAACGTCGGCTAGTAATAAATTAAAAATATAGTTTCTAGATCATTAGTTTCAAATGTAATAACTTAGTGAAACCAATACATCGCGATAAAATCCGTAAACTGTAGTTTAATTTCAATGATACATACGATATTGCAATAAAACTGTAGAATAAAATTCAGGAAAATATTTTTTTTAAGGGTATCTCCCCTACATATACAACATGTAACATGTTTAATGCACATCCTGAAAGTACTTTGTTCAGAATCGGCTACTGAATCCATTTCTGACATTTTTAATATAATTTTTTTATTCCTAAAATAATTAAAATTAGGTAAATTATAGTCACTCAATGCTTTGAAAAGTCGAAATATACGAAAATAAACCTTAAGTCAACGTAGAACGGCTTCTTTTTAAATGCATTTGTTTAATGGTTCCGCAGGAACGCACACATTAATACAACATAACAGTCGGTACAAGACAATAACACACAATTGACCACCAAAATATCTTTCATCTTTCTTTCGCTTACGTATTAACAGCGGGAAAGAGCGAGACGTAATGTGTCTCACTTGTCACCGTCGGTCGACCGCGCTGGTAGGTACAGCGCCGGCCGGGTGGCCATTGTGGCGCTTAGATAAATAAAATTAGTCATCTACCTGGAATCTCCGTGAGTGTAGTGAAAAAATATTTTAACAAGTTTACTTGTTTATTTACAAAATGTGTATTATCAACATCATGGTGCCCCCGCGCATTTTACGTAGAACGTTCGAGATCGTCGTGATGTCGAATACAAGGAGCGCTGGATCGATCGCGGCGGTCGTGTCCAGTAGCCTCCTAGGTCGCCTGACTTGACGCCCCTGGACTTTTGCTTTATGGGGACGTACCTATTAAACCACTAGTTGATTGTAACGAGACATCAAGTGCCGGGGAGTTAAAATAAGATATCAGCTGCTTTTGAAACAGTGAAAAGAAACACTGAAGTGTTAAGTGAACTAAAGGAATATTTAAGCCAGGTGGTGGTGTCAGCATTTTAAAAAGAGGACGCCGAACAAGTGACAATAAGCCTGTGAGTAATTTGGTTATTTTATTATTGTAAAAAAATTATGATTCACAACTTTAAACACGCTGTTCTTCTTCAATTCTCTCATTGATACCCTTTTACTTTAATTTCGAATGTATCAATAATGCTAACTAGGTAAAATTATTATTATTAAATTAAGGTAATCACAATAGCCACTAACGATGTTAAAAAATGATAGACCGTATCGTAATTCGTATTTCGCTGTCGTTTGTTTACCACAGCAAACGTTACGTGTGATTGTGTGCGTGCGAAGGTTTGTAGTGACCACGCATTTTACTTATAATCAAGTTTATACTTTCGATAAAAAACAATGTTTAGGCTAATAAAAAAAATATTTCAATGCATGCATTGTGATTATAACAAGGTTTTCTAATTGGGGTGTCTGAGGATGTGCGTTATTTCCGTTACACGTTGTTTAGTGGGGTTGAATTTTTTTTTGGTTGAGTACTCCATTGTGTCTACAATTCTACAAGTTGGTCTACAAGTCCTATCATTGGATAGGTTTTAAAAAAATATTATTAGTTTGCTCAAATCATTTTTCGATCAAGTGATTGGTTTGTCAAATATCAAGCTTTGAAGTGAAAAAAATTGTTAGACTCAAGTGTCCCCCCCCCGTCTGCCGGCTAAACTATTAATTTGGAAGAGGTGAAAAAAATCACAAATGTAGTACAATAACGAATTTAAAAGGAAAACTATCACGGCTAAGTAGACATCACTAGTTTACGGGTAATCGTCGGTTAACTTATAAATACCTATTTCTGTGAGTTTACATTGGGAGCGCTGGTTTAATCTTAAAGATGCCCGTTTTTAATCCCATGTGAAACAGAAGTTATTATCAATAATGGCCATTATGGGCAACTACGGAACCCTACATTGCACGTGGCCCGACACGCACTTGGCCGGTTTTTTAAGTTATTAGTCACTCGGAAAATAATAAGCTTATATAATTTTCCTGATCCTTGAGATTGTCGACGTGAGATAAATAGTCCAAGAAAGCTGGTCGTCTAATGTTACATCCAAGTACTTTATAGATTCAACTCGAGTGAGTGTAGACCAGGTACAATTTGAAAGATCCTCTCTTCTATTACATGGGAAGGTATGTATTTTAGGACCTGTGACGCGGCTGGCTTACCTATAGATGTTTTAGTAAAGCTAACATACTTCGTTTTGCTGGTGTTTAACGATAAAAGACTATCTTCAAGTCAGGATGTCTGCTTTTGCTAGACCGGTTTCTGCTTGTTTAAATACCATATTCCACGTTTGGCCATGAAAGTTTAACGCCGTGTCGTCAGTGAACATAACTATATCAAGGTTTGGCAGGGCAGCTATCTTACTGAGGTCATTGATATATATTAGGAATAATGTAGGGCCTAAGTTGCTACCTTGCGGCACGCGGTATATGCACCTAGAGTCAACACTTCCATAGCCAGCAGCTCTAAGCCTTTGGTATCTATCAGTTAGATAGTCAGAAAACCGTTTCAGGGCCACTCTTCTTATACCGCGGGGATGGGCTTCGTTAGCTTTGGATGGCAACCCGTCTAGGAGAACGAAAACCACTCTCTTTCGGGGGGATGGGCCTCGTCAGCTTTGGATGGCAACCCGTCTAGGAGAAGGAACACTCCGAAATTAAACCAACATTCAGGGAGCATACCCGAAAACAAACCCCAATCCAAGGTGTCAACCGACCCGTGCCGAGGGATTCGTGGCCAGAGGGCAAGCTGGTCGCAAACGGAGGGTGTGTTGGTGGTCACGGCACAGGTGGGATTCCATCTTATCCCCGTAAAGGGCTCTGCGGGGACGGACATTTGAAATCCCTAATGCTCGTGGGAACGCTATGGGAACTGAAAATTATATTTCCCCAGACGGCGGCGACGTGGTTTGCAACCCATCACGTCTCGTTTCCCGCGAGGGCGAAAGGTGGCCTACGGAAAGCCGGTTTGCAACATTAAATGTTGGAGGAGGAATGGATAGCAAATTTAATGAAATATGCCAGGTGATGGATGATAGAAAGATTGATGTTCTTTGTGTGAATGAGACAAAAAGGAAAGGTTGTGGCCCCACCAAGCATGACAGCTACACGGCTTATTGGTCTGGGGTAGACTGTACCACCAGAGCCTGCAAGGGAGTTGGTTTAATACTGTCTGCGTGAATGAATGATTGCGTTAAGGAATTGAATGTGTAAATGCTAGACTATTGTGGATGAGAATGAAAGTAGGACTTACTCGTCTCTTTATTGTAGGGGTTTACGCCCCGGTCAATATAGTAGCAGGTATGTCACAGCGAGAACAAGACGAACGGCAGGAGTTTTGGGAGAATTTACGAGAGTTTTTGAGGATGTGTAAGGGTAACGAAAGATTGATCTTGTTAAGTGATTTCAATGGATGGGGAGTAAAACGAGATGGATTTGAAAGGGTTTTAGGTAGATTTGGTGATGAGGGTGTGAATGAAAATGGAAAAGTATTGCTTGAGGTTTGTTTAGAGTGGAGCCTTTGTGTGACAAACACCATGTTTGATCACAAAAGGATACACATGTATACGCGTGAGTCTAAAAATGTTAGAAGAAGTATTTTTGATTTTGTAATTGTAGATGAACGTTTGAGAAAGAATGTGTTAGATAGAAGGGTGTATCGAGGGATCGGCATCCACACAGACCACTTCTTGGTAATGAGCCGGATAAGTGGGCTCTTTAAAGGATGGCGACACCGAGAACATAATGCAAATAGGGTCTTGGAAATAATAAAAAGTAGAAAATTTGCAAGAGAAAGATGTGAAAGATGAGTATAAGCGAAGATTGATAGCAAGATTTGAGAGGTTCGATGGCATAAATGATATGGAAGAATTATGGCAATCTATTAAAGAAGAGATAGTATGTGTAGCGTCTACAGTATGTGGTGTGTCTTAGCTAAACTGAAGTGGTATTGGGCTGACCATTACTGTCGCGGAACCGATGGTGGTGAACTAACCAAAGGGTACCTTCTCGATTCAGCAAAATCAGATAGCAAGCTACCATTAAATTTAACAATATCCTTGATATCATTGGGACAACTTTTATGTAAATCCTTTATGAACATGACTTGGCACATCTTCAGGATCACATGGAAAGGGAGTGCAAAAAGCTTCCAGATTACACCAGATACTTTCTCGGGATCATCGGGGTCGATTGAATCAGGTATTTCTTGGCGGAACTCACCCTCGCACGCACCCTCGGTTTGACCACACCAACTATTGCAAAACAGTAAAGGTTGACAATACGCCTCGCCAGTAAACTTGTTCTAAAGTTGTAAAATCCCCAACTCCTTAGTTTAGGAGTTATATGTAAGTGTGATAATTATGGGGCTTTCGTCAACCACTGTGGCGGTAAGTCCCGTAGTTGTTGACGAGTATTAGGAGAGACGACAATTCAATTTCCGGCTGACGCAAATGTTTACCGACCAAGGTTGTTTTGATCAGTACTTATTTATTTATTTATTTTTTATTTATTTATTTGTTACAACTGCTCAGAACACTTACAGTCACCCAATGCGTGTACTGAGCCATTAAAATACATAAAGTACAAAAAAAGAAAGTTCACATACAAAAAAATACAAAAACAAAAAGTAGAAACAAGTGATAGTACCCACGTTTCATCTCAAAGTGTCATTGTGTGACAACAAATTTATAACTGCATTCGAAATTAATGCAAACTGTGAAGAAAATATGTCAATGTTTGGGTATTGAGCAACCAGAGTGTTAAGCAGTGTGAGTGCATGACATGTGGGTGCATATTGCGCTGTATATGTCCGTACTTGAGGTGTAGCAAACAGACGGCGCGAGCGCAGTCTCGTATACTGGTCCGGCACCGATAAAGAACAACGCGACAGCGTGGCCGCATCGTCGACTTTATTATTAAGTAAAAAATAATAGTGGAAAATAAGCGCACACTTACGCCTTAATGCAAGCGTGTTAAGTCCCACCATGCCAGACACATAAAGTGATGGATATAAGTAAGGATAGTATCCATAAAGCTTTTTATAAAGATATCGGCAGAATTTCCGCTGTACGCGCTCTATCATCGTACTATACTTATCCTCGTGCGGATCCCAGATTATGGAGTTGAATTCCAAAATGCTCCGAACAAAGGAATTGTACAATAGAACTACAGTTCCTCTGCTTTGAAACGGAGTCGCTTGTCTCATCACAAAACCTAGTGATTTGAAACTTTTACTACACAGTGCTGCGATATGTGTATTAAAAGTAAGACTAGTGTCTAATATCAAGCCTAGATCACGTATCTGTGTGACTCGTTCCAGCGGGACACCAGATATATTGTAGTTGTGACGGTAAGCTGAGAGCGAACGAGTAAAAGTTATTGTTTTGCATTTAGATGCATTGAACTCTAAGCGGTTGCGGGCCCCCCAGGCTACTACACTATTGATGTCCCGCTGCAGGGCGTCACAGTCTCTTTGCGAGTCTATACCCAAGAATAACTTCAAATCATCAGCAAACAAGAGACACTGCGCCGTGCTAACAACATTTGGCAAGTCGTTAATCATAATCAAAAAGAAAGTCGGGCCCAAAACACTGCCTTGGCTAACACCAGAGCGAGTGTCATATGAGCTAGACTGGTAGTTACCTAGCTGAACATATTGTGTACGGTGCTTAAAATAACAACAAAATAAATTTAGCAAATTTGGGGTAAATCCCATGGCTGCAAAGTACGGACACGGTCAAATGCCTTTTTAAAATCAAAATAAGCAGCGTCGACTTGTCTACAATAGTCCATTTTAGTAGTACAATAGTCCACAAAGTTAATTAAATTGGTAGTAGTAGATTTACCAGCTCTGAACCCATGCTGACACTCACTAAGTTGTTGTTTAAGCTGTTTAGTTAACTGACTGTTTAATATAAATTCGAAAACCTTGCCAAATGCTGAGAGCACAGCAATGGGCCTATGGTTCGCTACTTGTGACCTGGAGCCAGCCTTGGGTACAGGCGTCACTCTAGACACTTTCCACAAGGCAGGATATGTGGCAGTTCTTAAAGCTAGATTAAAAATATGTAGGAGAGGTACCTCCAGAACACCTACACAGTCTTTAATAATATATGCAGGTACACCATCTGGCCCAATTGCGGAACTAGCCTTTAAACGTTTTACTGCCTGCAATAAATTAGATCTACTTATGCTTTCGATGTTAATGCGCGAAGAATACAAATTACTTACATTATCAGTTCTAGCGATATTAGTATGGTCTGTTGACGGTTCTGACAAAAAAGCAGTTTTAAAATGCTCCGCAAAGGCGTCCACAGCATCTGAGCCCGACACTATGCGACCATCATACTCAAAATCACAACTGATTTGTTGTGAAGAACGCTGTGATTTCACATAATTCCAAAAATATTTGGGATCATTTCTTATGTTTTTCTCAGCACTATCTATAAAGTTAGTATAGGCGAACTTTATCAGCTCTTTCGTACGTTGCCTATAAAAATTAAACATGACATGATTAAATTCTAAATGTAACTCTTTGTACTTTTTTAAGTGGAAATATTTATTTTTAATATTTTGTATTATTTCTGGCGTATACCATGTAGGATACACATACTTTTTAGTATAGTCCTTTAATTCTTGTTTAATTGGGACATTGGCATCAAGACATGTTTCAAGCTGAGAATAAAAAATATCTAATGCATCATTGACGCTCGTACATGTTAGCACTTTTGACCAAGATAACGATTCAAAGCTGTTATAAAGTGCCTTGAAGTCCGCTTTCCGAAAGTTCCACCGTCGTGAGTGTGGGTGTTGCGGTGTCGGGTAGCACGGTGGCGGCGGCCGAGCCCGCGCCGCGACCGCGCGCTCAACACACAGCTCGACACCGAGCGGCGGGTGATGCGCGTCGGCCGCCACCAACGGCTCGACGTCGCCAACGACACGCACATACTTATCACCTAGGCTACTCAATACCAGATCCAACATATTGCCATAACTATTTAATATTGTATTATGTTGGTTCAATTTACAAAATGACAATAGATAAGTATAATGCAAATGAACACTTTGACTACTAGACTTTAAATTGAAGTCACCTAGTACAAGGACATCTAATTTTCTGTACTTTGATATTATATTTTCAATAACGGTGAATGTATTGACATAAAATTCATCGTTAGAATTGGGTGGAATGTACACTACACAAATTAATACTTGCTTATGTTTTAAAGTAACAATAGCGGCCACCAATTCTATATCACAATTGTAACCGTCAATGTCAAAAACCTGTTGCACGGAATATTTTAACTGTACTGCCAATAACACTCCTCCCCAACCAACATCGTTAACACGATCACGGCGGATCACAGTGGAGGAAATACTTCCGCATCAAGTATACTACTCAATAAAAATGTCTCAGTTAACGCATACATATTGACACATTCACTTAGTACAGATAATTTAAACGTTTCTAATTTAGAGCGCAATCCTCGAACATTTTGGTAAAACAACATATAACGCTTAAGCTTGGGTGGTTTGCCTATCTTGCCTACGAAATCCATTCCGCCAAGGTTTCACACATATATCCTCAGGCCACTTATCTGGAGACATATACTTTTCCAAATATTTTGCTGGAACACATAATTTAAAGGACGCATAATCACCTCGCGATTTTAATGCTTCGGCGGTACAATGCACATTCGGACAAATTGTATTTAAATGTTCTATCACCTGATCGACTGACGTACCTACTTTTAAATAATATAAATGTAGGTAAGCCTTACGTTCGGCTGCCGACAGCGAAGTGGGAGTCGGCGCAGCGGTACCACGAGTCACATTCTCGCTCACTCGCTTAGCAGGACGGCGACGAACTTCGATCCAATCGGTCTCATTTCCTTCATGACAACTCACGCGCGACTCGATCGCCGCGGGTTTGTCGCTGGCGGACTGTTGCGTCGGTGACACGTGATCCGTAGTAGGGGACGAACTTGTTTTTGCGACCGGAGCTAGCTTCGGTTTATTCAGCCGAGCACCCGCTGAGATAGCCGATGCAGCCCGAACACGAGCTTCACGGATTGGACGCACGTTCGATTCCATCGATGGAGTACCTCCAGAAGTGATTTTGTGAGTGTCGTCCATCGTCACTGATTCTTTGCCAATCAACTTTTTGATAAGCTTATTTTGCTCCAAAATAAGCTTTTCTAGCGCAGACACTTTATTCTGAAGCAATATCACTGCCTTATTTAACTCCCCAATGGTGTTTTCAGCACTTTTGGTTGACATGTCTAATTGTATTACTTATTATGCTGAGGCGAATAAAACAACGACTTATTCCGCGAGAGAGAGAGAGGAAATACTACTACTACTACAGTACTTGAGTATGCCGGGGGGTAATGCCCGGATGCCACCATTGTGGTAGCTGGCGCAAGCCTGTCGGAGACACAGCGCTACACACGATGTATGGAATGCCTAACATCAGCATTGCAGCGCCATGACAGAGTTGCGGCAATTGGTACGGTCGCCATCTCGCTCGCAAACCTGGTTCAGTTCATGGTCTCCTTCTGTGTAGCAGTCATGCTATTTAAGGAGACGGTGGAGCTAGATATGTAAAATCATAACCCTCTTCCCTATTGTAGTTCTGGGCGCGAAGGCCGAAGTCCAATGTTTCCCATGTACCTAACACAGTTATCGTAAATCAAGACCGTACTAGCGTAGGCAACACTCTAGCATTTTGCATTTTATGAAGTCTGGCACGAATGCGGAGCGGGAGTTCCTGATGCAGTCCTTTCGCTTGTCATATGCAACATACAAAAAGAAGTAAAATCCCTTCAAAAAGACAAAAAGTTTGGCTGGCCCTGACAAAAATTAATCAGAAATCTCATGTAGAGCCAAACCTTCGTTACTAGGATAACTATTGAATAACAAAAGAGTGAAGAACCGTAAATATACTAATCAAAACAAAATAAGGGCCACTGCAATTTTCAATGATACTCATGTGTTTATTGAACTTAGGGATTAGGAAATGCTTAAGGACATTAGATTTATGATTTTTTTATGAAATTAACTAAAATTTAATTAAAATCGATACAAAAAAAATAACTTAAATTATTTTTTAGCCAAGTACTCATTTTTAGCAAAATATTCACTTGAAGAAAAAAGCTATCAACAACTGTCAACATTTGTGAAGTATTTTTTTTTTTGCTTTTTCTGTAGCGTGTGCCTCCCCCTTTTTTGGACGCATTCCTGAAGCATGGAAGGCACACTGTCAATCAGTGTTCCACGAGGTATTCACTCCCAGCTTGATTCAAGCACTTCAATCAGCTGTCTCTCGTTAATTACGGGTCGCTCAGTGCTTCGAACGCTACGTTCGAGTAGATCCCACATGTGTTCTATCGGGTTGAGGTCAGGACTGTTCGCAGGCCACGTTAACACCTGAATATTAGCCTCTTTTAGAGCAGCTCTGATGGCTCTAGCAGTGTGTGCGCGTGCATTGTCGTGCATCAACTTGAATCGTGCATCGATTCTCTATGCAAATGGCACCACATGAGGTCTGATAACCTCCTCGATGTATCGTTGAGCTGTTATAGTACCTCCATTGAGGATTACAAGCTCAATTCTACCCGATAGTCTGATGCCTCCCCACACCATTACTCTGGGACCCCGAAATATCTCACTTTCGTGGATGCAAGCATCCGAAAGTCTCCAAACCCTAACGTGCCGATCATCACTGAAGAACTTCCCCTTATTCTCATCAGTAAACAACACTGTGCTACAACACTTATGTCCCAGTCAAGATGTTGTCTTGCATACGCTAATCAGTTTGCACGATGAGAATTCGTAAGTGGAATTCTCACTACTCGTCTCCTAGAGAACTGCTGGTGTTCGTGCAACCGCTTCCTAATCGTTTGATCACTAACGCGGCTACACGTGGCTTGCCACAAGCGATTTTGTATGCAGCGAGCATGAGAAAACGTTCCCTTCGCGCAGTCAAGCAAACATATCGGTCTTCTTGCGTGATGGTTGATCTAATTCTGCCTGATCCTGTTCTTCTGGATACTGTTCCAGCCTCTTGAAAACGATTTCAAGCATTTTGGATTGCTCGTCGTGAATTGGCTATTCAGCTGTAGAGCCATTGAACGCTGTGAATGTCCTTCTTGCATTAAAGTTATGGTTGGCAAGTCCATATGTCGTCGAATACGCGGCATAGTGTTCGCAAAAGGTCAAATAAGACGATAGGTAAACAATATTTGAACAGTTCACGATGAATACCAAACATAGCCTGAACTTAACGATGAACTTAAATATGGGTAAAATTTAGTGGTTCCAAAAATGTCTAAATGTACGCACTTTAGCAATTTTTTGCCTGTGGTATACTCAAATACTATTTGTTAACACTTAAAATTAACGAATCATGAGTATCAGCCACTCAACATTGCATTCATGTGAATAACTTCACCGAAATCATAAAAATACGTAGTGGCCCTTGCCAAGCCACATATTTTGACTAAGGTGTACAGACTATACGGACTGCGTAGTGGTTTAAGTGGTTACCTCGCCGCTTGGCACTGCAGCGCGTGTCGTTTTAAACACAAGACAACACTTTGTGTGATCTACAAATGGTTGTTCCGAGTCTGGGTGTTCTTTCTGTCCGTTCATTGGACGATTGTAAAGGCCCATGCGATACAGGATTAACCTCCAGGGCCGGAGATGTCTTTAAAAAAGGGACTTTGTGTAGTTAAGCCTTGAGTTTGTAGAGTTATGGCGAATAGAGTTAAAAGTTTATCTATAGGTACATGCGATCTGATTAGTGTTTGATAGAGCGAGCAACATTGTGGTCTCGCCTTGACAAAATCTTATTAAACTATTTTTGGTGACATGCAAATTAACGGTGACTTTTTGTTGTACTGCGGCCATCATACCTAACTAATAGAATGCAATGTGCTGAAATGAAAATCGAAACGGTTCAAATTCTTTTGGCTTATCTGATCAAGGGGACATTTTATTATAACTTTTATTATATGTACGAGGTAAACATTTTCCTTTTTTTGCTTCAGAAACATTTGTGACATAGTCCATACATTCAAGTGACTAAATGCTTTATTGTAAAAACCTTAGTACCTACCAAACCGAAAAAGTGTTTTGTGAGCTTTACTAATGAATCTTCAGACCTAACTTGGGACTAATGATTCATTAGGACTCCTAACATGACTTTGAATTATGATGTACAACTAAATCTACATTGTTTCTCAGAATTACCCTTGTTTCGAGGTTACAGTAAGCGTGCATTACCTAGCTTATCGCTCAGGATACTTGGTTCAACGTGCGTACGCCATAACGAAGGTTCTTAGGCTGACTGATGTCAAAACGGCAAAATAAGCACATTTTAGCTATTTAAAATATCGGTAAGATTGTATGTATTATGCCAAGAGTTGCTGATATCGAAAGCTGCTGTTGGATATGGGCCTCCCCCAAGGGTTTCCACATAGACTTTTAGCATTGCCTGTAACGAAAAGGATTTTGATGACTCGGAACAACAATATTTGCTTTAATCACAGTACTGTAAAGCCTGCTACCGGTACGTTGAACTATATATTTTCTTGTTATTTTTCCTACTCTGTTTGTCACTCAAGTACGTTACTCTCAGGACGAGGTTGAAGGTTATCAGGTCAAATAATATACCGTCGTGTTTACACTGCTCTCCACGTAGAGCCATCTAGTGGCTACGGCGACGAACGCTTTCAGCACTTCAACTTGCTGCTTGTTAAAACTAACTTACGACTAGTGGGTCTAAATAGGCCAACTTAGTTCCGTAGTGTGTCTCTAGGTAGCAGTCAATTACTATATAATTTAAATTTGATTTTACTTATACCTATGATATTCAATTGGTACAATATGTATTAAAAAGAAACAACAATCGTTTGGTCAATTGAATAAAGTAGCAGAACTCGAGGCCATGTGAGTTCAATTAAAAACAAAACATAACAACCGCTGCTTGTCGCGTATTAATAGAGTCCATTGTCGGACCCTGTATTGTTATTGCGGAAGTTTTTAATGTTTTCAGTTTACGGATCTGAAAATATTTATAAGGAGATAAGCATCAATAGTGGCCTCGGGTGTGGTGCGTACCACCATACACATGGTGGTGTGGCGGTGGTGGTGCGAGTGCGTGCCGCCACCGGTTGACAGCGGCGGCTGAAAATTTCATGGCCGACGTATCGAGCGCGGTGCGCGCGCAGTCGCGGCGACGGCGGTTCCTCGGCGAACCACACGCGCCGCGACCACCCGCCGGGCGACACGCGCCGCGCGCTCTTCCCGCGCCTCTCCGCGCCTCTCCGCGCCACTCCGTGCCTCCGCACCGGCACTCACGGCACGCAGCCCGCGGGCCCGAGCCCTCGCGCACCGCGCTACCGCCGACCGCGCCGCGTGCGCGACCACTCCGCGCGCGGCCGACATGTGAACAACAAACCCTTTGTGACAGCGCCGCTGGCATGTGGTGCCCTGCACACACGCGCAACATGAAATAATAAGGTGAGCATCCCCCGGACCCTACACTGACAACACCATCACGCTGTATTCGACGCCCGGACCTGCTCAGACTTGAGTTTAATTGAACAAATCGCAAATAATACTACTCAGCTGTCTATTTTTAATGTAACTGTTTGTTATCAACGAAGGATTAATCTATTAAAACTTATCGTGACATCGAGTCAGCGAACTCGTAATACAGTGTGTATCTAGAACAGATTATAGTAGGTGGGTTCACCTGAAAGTCGATGTTATTGAGCTAGTTTGTATGGTGGGAGCGGCCGAAGTCCGCTCGTAGAGCGAAGCTCTACGACTGCCGCAATCTGATTATGGCACACCCACTAAGCTACAAGATATTTACACAACGATATTTAGTAATAATAAACACTCTTTCTAGGTGACACACTCACACACTGAAGGGTGATATTCGCAGGGCACATTATTAATCTCAGTGGATACTTTATTGTAATCTCGTAGCATGTTCGTAGCACTTCGTAGCTGCATTTGTTTATTAAGTTCGTCAGTTTGTGAGCGGTGGCTGATCTCTTAACCTTACATCTATTTATAGCGTTGGTCAATACAGAGCTGCTATTTATATCACAATGCTTTCGTTTAATACTACTTTTGTTAAATTAATGATATAATATTAAAACATCGGCCCTAAAGTACAATAATCGTATTATTGTGACTTAAGTCATATATATGCAAGCCAATTTACTTGAGATTTCAGAAATGAATAAAATTAGACTGTAACAAAAGAAAATTGTTTATGTAGCCAATGAAGCAAAGCAATTACCCTAATTAAAAACAAAATGCTTGGAGTATTAATGCGGGTCAGAATACAAAAGGTCAACATTCTTATATTGATCTGTTGGTAGTTAACATACATTTGCAGCAAGTCGTGCAGGTTCATGTATGTGTATTTAACTAGCTTATTACTTTATCTGTGTTGTGTATCGTGTGTCGTGTGCGACTGGTCGCGTGTCGCATGTCGCGGTCGCCGTCGCCGAGCGCACGCAAGTCGCACCAAACGATGCAATAACTCAGCCCAACATTATGTTCCCAACTAGCCAATCACGACTTAGGCAAATTAACCACCTACCTATTGCCTGATTTATTCAAATTCAAATCGTTTATTGCGAATATAGGTGAAAGTACATGGATGGAAAAAATAAAGTGGTTCGGCTCTATTCCGTTTGTCAACCGTGCAATTATATTTGTAGGATTATTAGACTTAGTATTTGCAATGATGCGATTAAAACAAGTCAGTGAAATTAGAAATTATGTAATGTCAATATTTTGCTAATTACGTAAATTTAATTTAAATTCATTGGCGTTAATCATTATTATATAAGCCATCAAATTAATTTAAATATCCTTGAATAATATAATAAGCCAGTAATAAGTCAATAATTGTTTTAATTTATACCTACTTAAAGATATCTGTGCTAGCACTGTCTATTACATGTTTTGGCAAATTATTGTAAACTCAAGGTGCCATGCAAAGTATACTCTTATTTATTTGTGATGTACTGTTTTGTGGATAGGCAATTTTATTGTTTAGTCGCTTACTCTTTAATCTTTCAAACAAGGCCTTATGAGTGTGTACAAATACAGATACCTCATAAATATAAATACACGCCAATGTCAAAATTTTGAGTTTTACAAAATAATTTTCAGATTTATATAATGAGAAATTGAATGCAGGACTGTTTCGATAATCTGTTTCGCTCTAACGATGTTCTACTTCAAGATAAGACAATATAAAAGCATTTGTTGGTGACCTTTCAGAGTTAATTCAAATTTATTTGTACCTAACGGGTAATTATGTGAATGATCCAAATTCCAATGTTGATACCGGGCGCACCTCTCGATACGGAATTTCCTCGCGGGTTGAAGTTTACACGAGGCAAGTAAGTAGATTAAGAGAATCTTAGAAAGTTGTGTAATTTAGTTGCGACTTCCTTCATTTTGAGTTATGAATTAGCCCGTAGTGGTAACAAAGCGAATTGACAAAGATAAGAAAATTAATTTGTTTTTAACTAAACGTCCTTTTTAATTAATAAACTGCATTGAATAGATTGACGTCCAAGCAAAGTAAATATTAAATGTAGGATTGAATGTATAAATAGAAATAAAATAATTGGCAATCTATTTTCTGACAAATTATACGTTGTCTTTTAAAACGTCCCCTGATATAGAGTTAAATAATTTGGATAAAGGTTTGTTTATCTTCGCACCGTTTTGTAGAATACATCACATCATGATATTCTAGGCAAATTATTTTTGAGCATATTTCCATGCCAAGTTAACATTTTAAAATATTCGCGCGGTCGCCAAAATTAGTAACGGCTCGGCTATCGCTACGATTATAGTCCATTATTTGATTTTCCTATTGATATTTTACACGTTCGGTTCGTTCTGGAGATGGGATATTTTAGTTGATTTACTAGTTTCTGATATTCAGCAAACATTTGAGTGTATATGGATGATCAGGATACAAGCGAAACGTACAAAGTTTTTCCATACTACTAACTAGTCTCTATGTAATAGTTCATGTATGAATTGGATAGGATGACAAAGACACTGCATCTCACTCAATCATATGGTTGTTCATTGTTCATATAATGGTGACCTTCGACTTTGGTTGATTTCTTCTTTTTGTAATTACTTGTAAATAATTACTATACCGCGGTTTCGGATCCTCGGCACGCCCCACTGACTTTTCGAAGTTATGTGCGTATTAATTTTCCGTGTTAAATTATTTCTGAATAAACTGACACTAGTATAAACCGTAGTATTTCGCTATCACCTATTGGGCTGCGAAGTTCACACAGGCAGTCGCTCTGTAGAAAAGCTAATATTCAGTCAAATCTGGTTCGAAGGAGTAAGCGGGGTCCCGGCCACAACTAGGATAACGCTAGGAGGGTGATGACTTGTGTGACCTTTAAAGTTCTTGTTCTACTTCTTAATACTTAAAAATGCGTACAGTATTATGTCGCTCATATATTTTTGACGCAAAAGCGTAGTAGGCTTTTGCAATAATTAAGCTTACTCCCTAACTTTTCATGGTTATTTTAGGCAAGTCTGACTCGTGTGTCGACGAAATTAAGATGGATTGCGCGTGATGCTAATTATTATAGTGCGGCCGGTAATTCGAACTGCTTATGACTTATGAGTCATATGTACCTACAATAGTTGTATGAGGCCAAAGAGTTAGGTAACAATAATAATTGGTTTTAGAACCTTATACCCATACAGGTTCGTCGTACTAGTGGGTCATTCTTATTTTTATTTATAGTCTCACGCCTGTACCCCCGAAGGGGTAGGCAGAGGTGTAAATATTATACCAATATTTCGCCATTAATTTTTAGGTCCCACGTAATAGGGGGCGAGCCTATTGCCGTTACCGGGCACATCACCAGACTCCGGGCTGCTACTGAGTATTCGGAAAAATCCAGTAACACTTTTGCCCGACCCGGGAATCGAACCCGGGCCCCCCGATCAGCAGTCGCATACGCTATCCACTGGACCACAGAGTGTCATGTCACCAGTGTCATGGGTCATTCTATATTCATCTAAAGCAATATTAACATAACATAACTTCACGCCTTTATCCCCGAAGGGGTAAGCAGAGGTGTCTTATACACCCACACTTCGCCAGTTATGTTTCGGTCCCAATGTAATAGGGGTCGACCCTATTGCCATCTACCGGGCACATTGTTAAGCGAGCGATAATTAACATTTTTAATACACACATAACTTCGAAAAGTCAGAGGTGTTGCCCGGGGTAACTGGGGATCGAACCCGAGACCACCGTTACGGCAGTCCGTTACGTACGCCATATTATTTTGTAGAAACAGCTAGAAGTTTACCAAACATTTGTAGAAGCAGCTTCAAAGCTACCTACATGTTTACCAGGAATTGTCTACCCACATAATATGTACCTACGTGCATATAAGTTATGCACATATGTCACTGTGTATATATTTCCTTAACACGCAGACGACAATGTCTATGTTTAACCATCAGTACTACAAAGTGCGCACCGTTGTACCGCGATGTCTTGCCCGGAGGGAATTCTTTGATCTATCTCTTGAAGATAATCCTCTCTTTGTGAAAGAAAAAGTACTGTCTTGTGTCCTCTTACTGCGAGAAAAGAGATCAGTCTGTCTTTATTTATCTCAAAGATATTTAAGTCTTGTGGGATAGCATCAGCTTAAAAAGGCTCATAATATTTTTAATTTGATCTTTTCTTCTATAGGAGGATTTGAATGGGATAGGTTAGTTGATGCCGAATTTTCTAAAGATACTATTTACTTTGTGTTTTCCTTAATCACATCTTACGAAATGATATAATATTTTTATAACTACTGATCCCGATCGAAAAATAGTTTTGTCTTGTATATGTGCTTAAGGGTTCGTAGCAATACTGTTAAATTTATTAGTGAAAATGTTAGTAATGTTCACAGATTTGATGTCTCGTAGGCATTGTGTTCAATACCGACTTATATGAAAGCTGTTTAAATCAGGAAAGAACGGGTAATACAACGTTTTTGCTGTCATATGCAGAGATCTTACCTACATACGCGCAGCGTAGAATACTACAGTTTGTAACAATAGCCTTACAAATGCCGTTTAGACCGGATATAATAGAAAACCTTAGTCAGCCAACTTTTTTATTTCTGCGTCTTAGCGTAAAACATAAAAGAAGTGGACGATTCTGAAGGTTATTTTCAGCGATCGGTAAATCTCTGAGGATTGTTGACGAAGAAAAACAAAAGCACAAAGGTATAGAATAGTTATTTGTGCAACAAGAGAGCAAAGTTGTTTTTTGTTTCGAGTGCTGATTTTGAGTCCCGAGCTAGCGAAGGATTCTATGATTGATTCACGAGCGTAGCGAGTGAATCAAAGTCAGAAACCTGAGCGTGGTGAGGGACTCAACAACACGAGATACAAAAAACTTTGCTCTCGTGTAGCACACATAACTTTTCACCACAGCAGTGAGAACACATATTACTTGGGAGACATAGAAATGAACAGGAATAGATTGAATTCTGCATAATCACTTGTTGATTTAACTCTTCTGGTGTTAAAGTACAGTCATCATCGCTAGTTTCACTCATCTTTTTAGATTATTTTATATATTAATATAATTTAACACTTTACGCTATACCTACTGTATCAGCATCAGCGAAATTTTTATTCCCGCTACTAGTCGACCAAGCCAACTAGACGAATGTCAACGTGACAAAATTCAACATAATTCAATAATTATAATCCAGAAATTATTTATCGTAACGTGCGAACGCGGCTTGTGAACGTACAATGCGCCTGCAATCGGTACTAGCAATTTCTGGATTATAATTATTGAATTATGTTGAATTTTGTCACGTTGACATTCGTCTAGTTGGCTTGGTCGACTAGTACTTTTCTAAATCACGTTTTATTACCGCGTCCCTGATGTTTATTTTTCAAATGTATCATTGTTGTAATTCTAAATAAAAATGTATTGGTTAAATACTAATTGTATACTATTACTTAGAAGTATTTTTATTAAAATCCAATAATAAATTAAACATGTAAACAATAACATGTAAAAAAAAGTTATTTCTTTATTACAAATATCTTTTTTTTTTGTTTTGCGTTGCCGTAGGTGTTTTCTTTGAGGTCGAATTCCAAAATCGAATTTCGAATTTGAAGGGGTTTGTTTTTTCACTCACTTTTTATATGCATGTGAAAGAGACAGAGCACAGTAAAATTCGAATGTTTCAAATTTATGGCTGAACAATGTCAATTCGTGACACTGAAGATTGAAAAATTAAAAAGCTACTTTTACTCACGCTCGAATCAAAATCGCGTTTTGTTCACTGTTGTCTCGCAGCAAAAGCGGCATGTTTGAGCTGCAGTGGTGAAAATGATATTTCTTTCCTCACCTTCGATTACCGTTGACACTTTATTATTCGCTACTCACTAGACTATTTACAGCAGAATTGTTGGCAACATAATTCTAATAGTTCTCCATTGAATACAAGTCGCTAGCTGCATGGTAAAAAATATTTGAAGTTGGATAGTAAATTCTAGAGCGAGTTAAGTCGACATCCGTTACAGACAAGTCGACTCGGCGGAACTTCGGCCAAATGGACTTGGGAAACTCGGCTAGATGACGTGACAACCTATAGAAGTGCAACTTGACAGACTCAAGTTGGTTCAGTGGAAAACACATTGAGATATGTGTTCGCTGCTTTACTAGAGATCATCTTGGGTGTGAAGAACTATAGTCATCATCGTTCTTGCATTCCGGTTGCATCCAAAACTTTCACCTTTGTGCACCTCTCAGCTAATGTGCGAAAATTGTAAATTATATTTAAGGATTTTTTAAATGCAGTTGCTCCCCTAAATTTTTCATTCGCGTTTATATCTTCTTAATATATAAAATCCTTGCGTTACTGACTGACTGACTGACAGACACGCTACAGCCGAAACTATTGGGCGCAGGAAGCTGAAATTTGGCATGTATGTTCCTTGGGGACCGTAGGGGTGCACTAAGAAGGGATTACCTGAAATTCCCACGGGATCTACCAAAACGGGTAAATTTAAAAAAATTGCAGGCGTAGCTGCTGGCGTCCTCTAGTAGCTTAGCTTAACAGAGGAAAGAATGTAAATAATACTTTGGACTTAAATTTAGTCCTTGTTTCGTAGAAGGCTTACAGTGTATAAGCAATCAACATAAACATGAGATGCATTTTAAAAACAGAAAATTTTCCGAGTGAAACTATTACAACAGTTTTTTGTAGAAACTAGATTAGGCTGGCTAACGAAAACATCTCTTTGTCGTAATTACCTTCCGTAGTTATAAAGAAATAACCGAGGTTTTTAAGTAAATAAGCGCGCCCGTGTCGGGGCTGTGTGCAAGTTCTGCAGAGAAAGTTTGACAGGCGGTTTATCTTTTCAAAAAATGTATGCGGAGTCTAATTTAATATCTTTTAATAGTAAGTCTTAAAATGTCATAAATAAAATGTATTCAAATTACCCATAAAATGCTCACAGAAAACAAAAAAGAAGTACGAAGGAAGGTAGAGAAAATATTTTTCCTTTATTATATTTATACCGTGCATTGACCATTACTTATTATCACATTTTCCTTTATACATATATTTCGGTGGCATGTCTGTGCTCACCCTAAACTGAACATTAGGTATATTTATCACGGAGCGATAATTAATTACTGTCGTGACTCGTGATAGGTTTTTATGATTCGTCACGATCATTAGTATCCAGTAAACTCCAGAACAACGTAACGTGGCGTTGTGTGGACGTGCCAAATAATTGTATATATAAAAGTATACAGATGACACCGAAACATCGTCATCATCAGCCTGCAAGAGTCCACTGCTGGATATAGGCCTTGTGACGTCGTGCCCCACGTTGGGCGCCAATGTCGCACGGATCGATCACTCGCCGAGCAATTAAAGAGAGATAATTAGGTTGTCTTACGGGAAATAAATAAAAAATATCACCAGGAAAGATTAAACTCGCGTTATATTCCAGATTCACAATGGTTTTAATTACACTAAACATGCTTTTCATCAATTTAAGAATGACGTGTCAGGATCTCTAAGGATCTAGCTGATTGTAAGAAGAGGCCTTTGATTTTGGTTGTATTGGGCAGTCGTTGCGACGAGTCAGTAATTCAGTACCTTCTAAAGTCTAGGCACAGATTTAACTATTTATATTTAAGTCATAAACTTCAATATCAGGCGTTACTTAGTGAAACTCCATTGTATACTAATCGAAAGAAAGAGGAACCCACCACGCACCCTCGGATTGACCACTGCAACTATTGCAATAGAAAAAGGTTGACAGTACCGAACTCTTCTGACGAAGAAGGATAAGCGAAATACCTATAGGAATGGTATGGGTTCCAAGAAGATACAGTATCTTGCAGCATCCTGCTGTATGCGCCTACCATGCTTCAACGTGTTTCGCCTCTACACGAGGCAACCTCAAGAGCGCTGGGCAACGACCTTCGCTTTATAGGTCTATGACTTTTCTGATTATCATTTATTTTACTTACCTATTCATAAAGGTTCATCCACAGCACATACATACAACATATATAGTTGTATACATACGCAATACGCATATTTTATTTGTTGGGTCATCATCATCATCAGCCCTTTATACTGCCCCATTGCTGGGTACGGGCTTCTCACTATGAGAAGGGTAAGGCAATAGTCTACCACGCTGGCCAAGTGCGGGTTGGCAGACTTCACATGTCTTTCGAGAACATTATGGAGAACTCTCAGACATACAGGTTTCCTCACGATGTTTTCCTTCACCGATTAGCAAGCGATGATTAACAATTTAATACGCACCTAACTCCGAGAAGTCATTGGTGCGTGCCGTGGATTCGAACCTGAGACCCTCTGCGTAGCAGTCTGTCGGTCTCTCCACTCAGCTATCGCTGCCTACTGTCATTGTTTGGGGTGCAGAAATCAAAGAGCATGCGACCGCAACCGGAACAAAGATAGCTAATGATGTTGTCGGTTGAGGCAAGC
This sequence comes from Euclidia mi, assembly GCA_944739405.2. NCBI lineage: Eukaryota > Metazoa > Arthropoda > Insecta > Lepidoptera > Erebidae > Euclidia > Euclidia mi. Next base: position 938,010 of record OX123196.2, read on the forward strand.
ATTGCAAGATTAATATCTATACAAATAAGTATATCCAGTGAACCGTGGCACGCCATTAGAAAATCTCTGAGAACATGCATAGCAAGGACGTAGAAGTAGCCGCGATAGCCTACAAATAAAATCAAACAATCTTGGTTCTCACCATCCTACAAAATCATAAATGTTCACTACGAAGAAGGACTCTATTATCAAAGTACATCAGATCCAAGGTGCCAGGTAGTATTGCTCCTCTGTCAGTATTGGATTCCTCGATATCGAAAAATATGGTGGGAGTTCCCAACCATTTTTTGCACTGTACCCGTCCACGATCTCGCCGTAATTACCTATAAATTTTCCTAGGGTTCTGAGCCAAGTTTAGTGCCGGTTTCGCCCACACCTGCTTTCAGTACGCTCGTGCAAGAAACGAGCTATTCCGTGTATATCCCTGACATACAATTTTCATCCCTTAATTGCCATTTCTATTCCTTCGTCTGCTACGGGGCTAATTCAATGCTAAATTCACAAAGGCTGTAAGACTGGTGTGTTTCAAATAAATTGACATTTCTCGTCCAGGCAGACCATGAATTTCTATAGTCGTCTCATACACATGACAATGACGATGATTATTGACTGCATATGTATTACTACTACTACTGTACATCGTTGGTCTCGCGGCATAAGTGTGCGCGTGGGATTGGGAGGTCTCGGGTTCGATCCCCGGGTCGGGCAAAGTGTTATTGGGTTTTCCCGTTAGGAAATTCTCAGTAGCAGCACGGAGTCTGGTAATGTGCCCAGTACGGCAATAGGCTCGCCGCCTATTACGTGGGACTAAAATAAATCTGGCGAAAAGTGGGTGTAGCAATATACCTCTGCCTACCTCTTCGGGGATAAAGGCGTGAGACTCTGTATGTATGTATTACGTTAAGTGTTAATGCCTTTATATGCCGAGCGTATTAAACAATACACTCTGTGGTACTAGAAGCACTCAAACGGTTACTATTCTCGTATGTCTGACATTATGAGGCCATATGCTTTATACATTTATATCTGGACTCTCAGCTTAATTAGCTTTGCAAAGCTAGCGCAGATGTGCATTTTCTCGTTTATCTGGCTAATAAAACCGATTTACATATTTTATATGATACTAGCCATAGCTCGTAGTTTCACCTGCTCTAAACTTTCAACCTTTATGTTACACCTAAAGGCATCACACACCATAACAATCTTATATACAAAAATTGTTAAAACTTAAAAATAGTGAGGTCGCGGGAAGCATAGATGAGCATTTTTTTAATTTCGATGTATAGCGAGCATTTGAGCACTATGCTCTAAGCGTTTCTAGATCATAACTCTGGCCTGTTGGGTTTCTGTATTCAGCAGCAGCTCCAGATTCTTCGGCTTATCTGAAAACATGTATTATGATGGCGCAAGGATATCGAAGGAAAGGAAGGAATAATGTCATACCGCTGAAAATGCTGGTATACTTTGTAGAGGACCATCAGGAATAAAAAAAAAACTCGTTGAATCATACTATTTATGATCTAGAATACCTAGTTTGCAATACTGCAGTATTCTTCATACGTCGACTGTAAAGTTTTCTTTGAAAATACATGTAGTCCAACATTTCAATCAATATCCTTTGAAGAAGTAATAACACAAGTGTTAAAAGGAAAAGCGTGCAAACTTAAGAATAAAGTACAAGTAGCAATAGTTCGTGAAGTAATATCGGAGTAGGTAAGCTCTTATCGCTAAGAACTTGCGCTGCATGCGAGGACATACAACATGCATTCTGTGTGCAACGACTCCGACAAGCTTCCTGGGAGTGCGGCTTGTAATGTTTAATAAGTCTCCGATGCTAACTGAATTCGAATCCTTAAAGCCTAGTCAATTTCAAAAGATGATTTATAGGAGGTATCGGTTTCTACAGTAATTCACCATAACCCTCATCAGCCTGTATCAGTCCAGGCCTGGACGTAGACCTCTCCCATGTTACAACAATAAGCTCGGTCTTCAGCTTGCCTCCTTCAGTCCCTGCCCACTGCCTTACGTAGGTATTTAATCTGGCTACAGAACGCCCTACATTATATATTTACCGAGTCGCGGTCTCCACTCAAAAACCTGATTGCTCCAGCGATCATCAGTTCTGCGGCATATAGACGGTGCTTATCTGTATATTTAAAATCCTTGCGCTACTGACTGACCGATAGACAGCATACAGGCAAAACTATATTCCTTAGATACCGTAGTGGAGCACTAAAGAAGTTTTTTTTTATAAAATTCCCACGGTATCTGGTAAAAACATTTAAATTTAATTAAAATATGCGAGGGCAGCTGTGGGCATCCTCTCGTTCCTGATAATTTCCGTCCGTAGGTATATATTAAAATATTTCTTCACTAGATTTGAGCAATTATTTATTATTATAGCCATCCATTTGTTATTATTCCTGCACTATATAATATATCTGTGTTTTAGCTGTTACAAACAGTGAAAACGTAGCAAAAAAGTTTTTCCTCTTAATATTTTTCTTATAGCATAATCATTCTGCATACAGTAAACTGGTAAAAGTATATTTTAATATTTATTTATACACTTGGAGCGCATCTCTCATGCAGCTTCAAAAGTAGGACTTTAGATCCGCTCTCAGTAAAACTTTTAACAGGCTCGTCCGTTGGACGCGGCGACTCCGCCCAGCCTGTCGGGTAAATACAGTTTTGATATATTTTCTTGAAGGACGACCAACATTCCCTGTTTCAAAAGACTTTCGGTACGGCCACCTAAAAGTACTTCTATGATAAAGTTACGTGGATACCCTTTAACATATTCCATTTGAACAAATCATAAATATTATAATACGTAAGCAAAACTACCGGTGTAGTCTACGATTGATACATTATGTATACAGCCTCTGAGATTTATGATATCTCTCGAATAAATAACGATGCTGCATGAAAAATAATACAATTTTAAGAGATGGCTATTCGATACTGATTCTAGGAAATTATCTCTTTTGAGGAGACAGAGCGACGCTCTTTTGATTTTAAGAAACAAAATAAGTACTTTACTTACAACTACCCTTTCTCCGTAACATTGTGACCATTAATTGTCACGGTATTTATCATCAGAGTTTTTATTCTGAAATAAAAAAATTGGTTGCCTGTAAAGTCGGTATACGGGCGAAAGTTTTACATGACAACGACTTTGAGTGGTAAAATAATTTTAATGTGAATATTCATTCGTATAGTAGGAAGAAGGATGAAAGACGCGTGCCTTTCACTTTTTATGTCTGTCTCTCTCGCTCTTAGGCGGGACGCGTGCCTCTCACTCGCTCTCATTGTGAGCGCATAACGTGAGCGGAGCGTAACGCAGTTTCTTGAAGTGTCACCCGGCAAACCAATTTATAAGACGTTGTCACGTCAAAAACTGCGTCCAACATCCAGTTTCAAAATATAAACGTCAATTGACAGTCAGGGATAAAAAAATAGAACAGAATTTATTTATCTCCATAGGTGTTCTGTTTATCCGTGCACGTCCGAAAATGTCTCTGCGCTCCTACATATGTGACGAATCGTAAATTTCGTAATCATAGCAGTATCTGTGCATTTGTTAGTTAACTGCATCAGACAGCACACACACATGGACAATAACAATCACATTAGAATGGTGCATTATGAGCGAGATAGACAATGCTTGGCGTACTGCAGTGGCAGGTAGACGTTTATTTACCTGTTTTAGGAATGCACCATTAGTACCCAAGCAGGTGGCCGCTGTTCAAATATTTAGAGCTTTAGTACCTCGGAGGGTGCCCCGGCACGAGTTGTCTTTTGAACGTCCACGTCAGCCTTTATTGGCAGACTGAAACCTTGGGCACATTACACAAAACACAGAGGTCTGACCTCGATATAATATACACAATACAATCAGATAAAGATATTCGGTTCTACTCGACGCTATACAGATTCTAATTTACCAATAGTCGTACCATATTTAGTGTCCTGATTTGTCTTAGTGTGTCTAGTTACTATGTTGTTGATAATGTGACAGAGCAGACACATAAATATATTTACACGGTAGAAGTATCCTATTAAAGAATTTATAATGTATTTTTCTTTAAGAAAATGACCACTGCCGCATTAGGACTAAATCATGTGTCGCGGGGGACTTTAGAAACATACAACTAACGGACACAATGAACACCCAGACTTAAAACAACATTTTGTGAATCACACAAAGTGTTGTCTCGTGTGAGGATTGAACCCACAACACTCGACGCAGTGTTAAACGGCGAGGCGGCCGCTTAAACCATTACGCCAACCGTGCAGTCTGTGAGGAAAGAATACACGTCTAAGAATTACTGGTAATTATCTAAGACTAGTGAACTCTGTCAGTCATCTAGGAATCAAGTTATCATATTAATATTACTGGAATTAAACATGTCTTCACAATTTTATTCTGGTCTGATGATAGAACTTTTTCTATTGAGTTATACCTAAAACAAATACATCGTTTTGCCATTGGATGTAACAATGATACCTGCGTTTTAATGGAATATATTTGAATGGAAAGCTGCCATTGGGCTATATTCTGTGGTTTCAACAAGCTATTTTACCAGCAGCGGGAGTTACACTATGTAGTGTAAAGATTATCGTGGCTCTATGACCTGAACAGTCAAATATTTGTTTGTAAGTCGAAGGATAAAATAAGTAGGTATAAATATTTATTAACGCTTGCAATATTAAAAATGCAGAGATGTGAAGTTTCAAAGACTTTTCTTATGTACAGCAATGCTGTCGTCTTTTCTTCTAAAGATAACATTTTTAAACAAAAGACCTAAGATATTCGTACAAAAACGGGGAACATTTTGTAACTAGTATACCTGCAGAAGAACAGTGATTACGTACCTATAGTTGTAAAATGAGTGACCATAACAAATTAAAAAGCAATCTACTTACTAGATTACGCGCATATTACGCGTTTATATTAAGAAATAATTATACTCCAGTACGTGGCCGTTTATTTTCTCGTAAGAAGGGCTATCTGGGGCGTATAGTTTTCGCAACGAATAGGCCTCCGCATTACCAGCAGTACTTCCCCCGAGTATCGTGAGCGGCGATTAAGCTAACGTAAGAAACACAGCCGCCGTTCACCTGTGAATTATAAACGTTATACTATGAGAACTAATATGGTACAGCGTAAAGTCGTTGACCTACAGTAAGCTGAGCCAATATCTGGTATTTAGCCGGGTTATACTAAAAGCACCTTTATGCTTCGCCGCAGCACCAGCGCGGGATTTTAGACATAGAGGATTAGAATATAATTTTGGATTTATTTTAATATTATTTTAGAGGCTTAGGATATTCGCCACAAAAAAAATTCACAATATTGGTAGACCATACCGTCACTTCTTGGCATATATTTTTTTGCAAATTGGTGGTCGTGTATACCTGTACCCATTTTTAAATTCCATTTATTTCGGTCGTTGTTCCTCGGCGAGAATTCTGTAATATTATACATACATACATACATAACTTCACGCCTTTTATCCCCGAAGGAGTAGGCAGAGGTGTATAACACACCCACACTTCGCCAGTTATGATTCGGTCCCAATGTAATAGGGGCGAGCCTATTGCCATCTACCGGGTACATCATTAAGCGAGCGATAATTCACATTTTTGAATACACACATGTGTGCCCGGGGTAACTGGGGTGAACCCGAGACCATCGTCTCGGCATTCCGTTACGTACACCACTGGGCTATCGCCGCTTAATCTGTAATATTCTGTAATATTCTAACTAAAATAATTTAAAAACAATGACATTCAGTAGGTAGACCAATAGTCATGGCCTTTTTATAAATAAAGGAACAATACATGTATGCACGTATATGTAAATACACGTATGGGTAAATTCTAGTCCACAAAATAGGCTCCTATCTCGGATGACGGATGCTGTGCAGGAGCGTATCTGTTCGAGAGCACAGTCCAACTGCTTTCACGGAAGCTTTATCTAAACGAGAGATTGGCAATAACATTGAGAGGCGTAGAGCGAGACCCAGTTTTCGACAACAGCTGCTTTATCTGCCACCGATCTTATACTGTGCAGTTGACGTAACATTATTTATTATGCCAAGACCTATGACTAGCCGAATTTCAGATGTTATGACTCAGTAACTGTGGCTGGAGCTGGTACTGATAGTCGCAGAATTTTACGAGTTAGCCTAAATGTATGTACGGATCTGGAACTTCTATATAAAAGCAGCCAATATTTTTTTTTTTATTACACAATATTTTATAATTGTATCTAAAAGAGATGCAATTGAAAGCGTGGAAGCTAAGCTTAGTCGTATTATTATCCCACAAAGAGCAGCTTTGCTATATGCTTTGATGTCGCTACAGAACTTGTATTTCCTAGTAGGTATTCGCTGATTCGGGTAGTATGTCTGTATACTCGACAAATCACGTCCCTGCGTATTATAGACAATCTCAACATCAAAAACCGATGAGAATTCGTCGAATAAACTAGGGCATGAAAATATTAAATCATTTTTTTTATAGTCTCACGCCTGTATCCCCGAAGGGGTAGGCAGAGGTGTAATATTTCACCCACATTTCGCCATGAATTGTTAGGTCCCACGTAATAGGGGGCGAGCCTATTGCCGTTACCGGGCACTTCACCAGACTCCGTGCTGCTACTTAGAAATCGGGAAAAGTAACACTTTTACGACACGGACCTCCGATCAGCAGTCGCATTCGCTATCCACTGGACCAAGGAGGCAGTCATAATTAGAATATTAAATCAAGTAGTTTATAAGCACCTAATACTGTCCTTGATACTCGTAAATATATAAGAAAGCCATTATTATTTAACATTAAATCGAAACAAAATTAGGTTTCTAGTGTAATTTCTAAGGCCATAAACTATCCAGACAGGCTTATTTGACTTTTTTATGCGATTTGTGCTCAAGTTGTAAAAATTTACTGGCCATTACCCCGGAGCTCCTTTACGATGGCTCGGGAATGTGCACCCGTAGTAAACCGGGACACATACGTGTGCTCAATGGGACTTAGAGAACTTTCGTGTTCACACAAGGGTTCTCCGCTTATTGTCAGATATCTTGACTTACCTACTTCAAGATACGAGAGCGATTAAGATAAATAAAATAATACGATGTGGTTGGCTTGTGGAAGTCGTGATGCAAGCGTAGCGTAGCGCGAGCAACGATGGTGAGGCTCAGAGTTTCATTATCAATTAAGTATATGTGCGTAGGCACATTTAAGAACAAACGTAACGCAAACGGTCTAGCGTAGTAAGAAGTCACATAAACAAATCCTTTGATTTTAAACTTAACTTTATTTAAAAGCATTATATTTAAGTATGCGCCTTGCCAACAAAAACTTAAGTTAAATACTTAAAGGACTTTTGGCACGCGAACTTGTTTCGTATTCGACTTGGAGCTTCTAGGTGTATTTACAAGTGCAAGGAACACTGCGAAAATGGTTAAGTTACTGTTAACGTAAGTACCTTAAGTACGTAAGTCCATTAAGTACTTACATGCTTGTAAGATGTTATCCGCGACTTGGCTCACTTTTCAGTTAAGTCTTTATCTCCTTCCTGTGAAATATGTTTTGGAAATAGCACTGAGTAATTCCTAAAATAATTTTATTAAGACCGGTACTACGAATTCTTAGGAAGTTTTTCGACTTGGCGGAGTCAGCTTAATAATTAAGATAAATTAACACAATTGTATCTGTTAAGTTTATAATATTATTGTAATATAGCTGTTCAAGGGACTACTAAGTGATAAGTATATGTAGGAACTTATGTCTACTCATACTAATGAATAAATCTTTTGGCTGGTATTTTAATACCAAACTATAAATGGTTTATGCTACTAACTCTTTTACAACGCCTTATATCGTTCTCATCGATAGTTTCAGTAGGATTGAAAAGTAGTCAGGAAAATCCTACAACAGCTATATATTTATTGTTTAGAAATTACTTTATAAACACTGTACAAACTGTTACTTGCCTAAATGTGTAAGAATTAAAATGAAGTGTTAATAAATATCGTATTCATAAATAAATATGAGAGAACAAAATTACCTTGTATAATATTATCCATAGACTGCCTCGTTGGTCTCGCGGCATAAAATATGTGTGCGTGGGATTGGGAGGTCTCGGGTTCGATTCCCGGGTCGGGCAAAGTGTTATTAGGTTTTTCCGTTAGGAAATTCTTAGTAGCTGCACGGAGTCTGGTAATGTGCGCGGTACGGCAATAGGCTCGTCCCCTATTGCGTGGGACCTTAAATTCATGGCGAGATGTGGGTGTAATGTTACACCTCTGCCTACCCCTTCGGGGATACCGGCGTGAGTCTAAAAAAAAAATATTATCCATTTCGTATAATATTAACCAAAAATAATGAACATGGATTTTTTTTATGCTGATCTGTTTAATTGTTGACCGTTCTTGCTGGAAATACTTAATATGTCTATGCATACTGAGGTAATTAACAGATAAATTATAGGTACACATGTGCCTTAATTGACAATCAGTAAGGGCCTGCTCCTGAGATATTCAATTGATTGTTGGTGAACAAAAAGGTGCCATTACACAGGAGCTAAATATAGGCGGAATTTGGCATTCCTCAGCGCTCCGGTGCCTTTAAGTGAATTCAGCACGTAGACTGTATATTTGATTGCGAAAAGAATACCAATGAGCCTCCCAGATAGAGATAATGCATCTTCAATTGGAAATTACCTTCCATTTTGATTATTCGTTTTTAAACGTCGGTGCCTTAGTAAAAGCTGCGCTTCAACTTAATCTTTTAATTCTAGAAATGGATCTTTAAAATGAATGAATGAGGACATTTTTCACTTGGAATGAGTTATGAAACTAAGGTGCCAAGTTTTTCACAGGTGTTAGCTTTAAGTGAGGGGGTTAGTAACTGTAATAGATTTTTCTGACACTCGATGTCTATAAAAGGTTTTCTGATATAGTGCGATGACCAAAGTTTTTTCATTTACATGATAGTCGCAATGGTTTCCATCAATGCGGCAAATGTTGGGATTGATAGGAAGAGATAAATGAGTCCTTTGTGTGTGATGTTTATAAAGTCGATACTTTGTTTGTTCAGTTCGCCGCGACACAAAAAATATCCTTGGCAAAAGAATTATTATTTTCTAAACAAAAATAAAAATCAATCTGATACTTGATATTCTTGTTTTTCTTGTAGGCTCTACATTTCAAAAACTTCTATAAATATAACACCACCCTGTTTTGTGTTGTTGTACATAAAATGCTGTTGAACTTTTGGCTTCCGCATGTTTGTCCTATAAACCTAAAATAGGCGCAAACAAAGTAGCCATGTCTAGCCTGATAAGTGGTGTTAAATCTTTAACGCGCACCTAATTGAATAAACAATAGCTTTTCAGTGAAGGGTTCGAGTCGTAAATCACGGTAAACACGCTCATTTTGAAATAAAGCCTTTGTGCCCCCATAAACTGAAAATAACTTACATTCAGTTTGTATCAGAAACCATTTGCATGCCTTTGTTCTATTATATTCGTTGCTCTAGGAAATATTAAAAGGAAAAAGAACAAAGTACATATATAATACCGTTCTATAAAAAAGTTATTGTATTTTATATTGGGTACTATATTCTATGTTATAGTTTATTGTAATATATTTTAGTTGCGTACTAAAATAGAACAGCAATTCTTTAAGTGATCTTGGGAAAGGAGTGCCTTTTAAGATGTTTTCTAAAAAGTATGAAATGCGTTATCATAAGTAGGTATAATATTGACTGTAATAAAACCGATTTACATTGGAATAACCTTTTAAATTTGTTTATTTTGTTTACAAAAACAATTTAACGTGTAACAAATAATAACAAAGTTAGTCGATGCCAGATTCTTTTATACGCTGTAGTGAAAATCCGTGAAAAAGCTGGCGCGTCTCACTTTATATTAGCATGTTTGTGAGAACGGAACTTCGACTTGCAGTGCAGCCTCTAGCCTCTACGTGACGGACTGGGCCGTTTAATCTGGAGCATGTGTGTTGCTTATGGAAGTATCTATGTCTGCTCAGTGCCCGCTCAATAGAGCAGGAAATTAGATATTAAACGAGTTGTGTCCGGAAACGTTCGTCCGGCTGTTTATTCATATCGGGTACATTATGTTGACTCACACTCTTTTGACGAATGTGAAGCGCTGACGGAGGCATTTAACGCCTACAGACAATGCAACATACCGTGCAACGTAAAGGGAATTCTCAACTTCACTTCGTTTGCCGTCAGTGTCCACCCACCGTCGCTCCAGTTTTCATTGAACTGTTGTTTTTCACTATAAACTAAATTGAAGGACTTTGTTATTTGCGCAGCGCTCTCAACTCGTGAAAATTATGGATGTACAAATGTTCCCTTTATATTACGAGGGATTTTATGAAATCTTTTATCAGCTGTGCTCATTTTTGGTGGCTTTTGTTTCCAGTATCAGAATATATTGATGTTGCCGGTTTTTATGGACGTGGATTGTTTTATTTTACTTGAATATTGTGGCCGAATTACAAGTTTCGCGTTCTGGACACATACTATTCATGAAACGTTTTTATTTGTTAAAAATACGAAATGGAGTCTCGTAACAAAATCATCATGTATAATAATAATAATTTATTTTCAGGTAATATGAACCCATAGATATATACCTTATAGACTCACATATGTAAAATAACATTAAAATAATTATTACAAAAAGAAACAGGTGTTGTTTACGGCTTCATGTTATGCTGAGGTATTGCGTAACCTCCCATGAAAACGACGATACACGACACCCTTTGGCCAAAACTCTTCCTTGAGGAAAGTCTCGAGATGTTGAGTCGGCACCCGCACCACGTACAACTTGAAGTTGGTGTTATGCCGTGACTCCAATCTCTCGACTCTCAAAGTCCAGTTGGTCTTCAGGCGCAGGTATTCTACGACCTCCTCGTCCCTTGTGGTGTGATGCAGCCGAGAGACGTAGGTACATCTGTGTGGTTGGTACGGCGGGACGCAGCAGCATATTCGGTCCCATTAACCCGGAATAGCCTATATCACAAATGTATAGTAATTTCTAAGTGAGCATACCTATTATATGCGGTACAGAACAAATGATCATTTGTTGAGAGTGAGGTTGGTATTCGCAGTACGTCACGTATCGCCGTCCACCAAAATTGTTCGATTATTTTCGCTTGTTCCATCGCCTCGAAACAAATTAGTCCATTTGTATGCTAACGGACTTTCCGATTCGGATGTGAATATGGGTGAGGCAGTATTTATTACTGCCGGCGTTTTTGTGTTTTTCGTGACTGAAACGGCATGTCCTTTTCATGATGCTATTGTTTTTAAAGCATTTAATGGTTTGCAATAACGTATAATATTGTATGTGTAATTTATATGGATATTATTCACGTTTAAATCTAATGTTACTTCTGTAATGGAACATTTAGAGACCTTTGGGTATCTTCAGTTGGGTACATTTGTTTGAAATAGGACGATATTTAAATTGAAATATAAAGCATAGCTATTTTTGCAGCATGATCTTTTATCGAGTAAAATATCCAAAAACATTACTATTAAAATCAATTGCTACATGATGTCTTTACTTTGTAGAGATATAATTTTTCTCCCAAGCACCAATATAGGAATCGGTTGATTCTATAACCGCAAATTTAAATAAAATGTGCTTTAGTCATATCTTTCTCTATACTTTTCAGTCCCTCTCTGCTTATGTCCTACTGTTATCATCATAATCTTAACTTAATGCTGTCCCGGTTGAGATCCGAGATGGAGCCTATGCCTACTTTGAGTAAGCATTTTAAAAAATTTCTACTCATATGAGTAATCTCTTCTAAATGCGTAGGCTGTCCCGTAATAAAGTTAAAATACCAAATAAACTCTAGCTCATTCTAAATATGAGAATACCTCAACTAATTGGGCTTTACTAATTAACGAGCCGAACTCAATTCACAGACAGGTTTTTATACATTATAAAAATTTGAATTTCTGAACGCATTACATTACATAAATATTTTGACTGATTTTGTTGTAATATCTCTTTATCCAGGCTATTGTCCCAATTTATTTTTGCTCGCTTAATAATGTGCCCGGTAGATGGCAATAGGCTCGCCCCCTATTACATTGGGACCTAAACATAACTGGCGAAATGTGGGTGTGTAATACACCTCTGCCTACCCCTTCGAAGATAAAAGGCGTGAAGTTATGTTCATGTTATTTGTAGTCAGCCCTCCAAGAGATTACTCTTATTGCTCCGGGTCGAAGGAAATAAAACAATTGGCACATTAAAGAAAAAGAAATAATGTATCATCAACTGAGGCCGTTATTTAATAAGAAGTTATTTATTTAAATTTAACATTTGTTGTTACGAATTTTAGGGACAGATACGTACTTCGACGACGGATGACGAGTTAAGTTTATTGTGTGTATATTTTTTACCACTTCTTTTCATGTTACCCGGGTATACATAGTTAATGTATTGTTGGCTTGTTATTCGTGGATCAGCTGAAAGGTCTTCACTGAAAATCAGCGCAGTCTAGTGGCATAAGTCACTGTACTGCATTAAGCTGAGTGGGGCCCTGTTGTTGCAGTTAGTCATTTTTATCATATAAAGGTAGATCATAATATATATACAGGGTATAAAGACCCTTAACGAAAACTGAAATCCCATGTTGTACCAATCACTACGAACATTTTTTAGGTACAAAATCGATGCATTTACCTCGCCGATATGTTCTTTAGATTCCCTATGACCCCATGGATAAGAAGGTATTTCGAGCATTGCACGCGCGCGCTTTTAATTGCGGTTTACAAAATGTGAAAACTCAAAAAAAAATTCGTTTCCCAGGTATTATTTTTGGTTAGTATGGCTTGGCATGATAAGTATTTCATATAACTTGTGTAAACTAAATTCATACTGCAATAATAAACGTATTTTCTTTTTTTCTTACTTCATTAAATATTGCATATATGTAAAAATCTGCGTTACAGACAGGTGGTCTACATTACACAGACAAATCCAAGACTTGAACTATATTTTCTCATCCTTCGTCTTTAATGGTAAATAAGTGTCTAGCAAGTAGCCGTATCTATTTATTGCCATGGCGTAGAAGCAATTTCTTAGAAAAATATCTTGCCGGACAAACAAATGTCATGAAATCGCTTTAATGCCCGTCACATTAAAGCGATTTATAAGTTTTACCAAGCCTGTAAGAAATCCCAAATATTGCTCCAAGAGTGTTTTACATTTTATGTGAAATCTATCATTCGGATAACTCCCGTGGGCAATGCTCGACAGTCTATAAACATCGTAAAATTACCAGTTTGACAAAATATTATGATAAGTTTCTCACGGAAGATAATTTACGTAGGATCTCGAGCTAACTTCATTAATCACCGCTATGATAAACAACTGCTGCCTTCATAACTAACGAACATTAGGTTCCTTTTCCTCAGAAAGTTGGCATTTCCTAAACTTACTACGTATCTTAATCAATTTTGCATCGCGGTGGACTTTATAAACTAAATTCTGGGTCCATTGAAAACAACCAGTCTCGCACGAATTATTTATGTAAGTAGGTACCTTTTACACAAAGTTGGGTGCTAGGTGTGAGGTTCGAACCTGAAGCAAACGATGCGATACTGATCGAGATCACGAGGCAATTGCTTAAACCACTACGCATTCTGTGCCCCGTATATGTCACGTCAATAAATGTAACAAACTGTAAGGATAAATGTAAACATCTCTTTATTTTTTATTTATCTCTGTTGCTCTAACAATTACAGCCGCTGGTATTGCAAACATATCACTTTTATTTGTATTGCCATATTATTACAAGTTGCCTGATCACAAAATCCAAGAAAATTAATAAACTTTTTTTTGTGAAGCATAATAATAATGTGTAAGAATTTTATTCAAGACTGAGTCAAATTTCAACTTAAGTTACATAAGAAAATACTAAGTTAGTAGCTATTTATATTTTTTGATACTCAAGCTAAATTGTTAATTACTTCGTACGGTCGTTTTATAGCGCTAGTATTCAGTAATCCGATGCTCTAATGTTGTGTTAGTGTGCGACAACTTGTAAGAAAATACGCGGAGCCTTGAATCTATAAATACACGAACAATGTCTTTCATAAAAGGTTTCTCATCCAACTGCAAGGTAACGTAGGTCTGCTGAACAACCAGCCCTATTCACTGCGATATAAATAACCTTTGATAAGAGTTGCCAGAAACTGATGAATAGATTCAATTGCGAATGTATGCTACGGTATTGAAGACGTTTTCTACTTATATTAATGTAGGGCTGCCGCAGGTATATATCAGTAATGCTCTATATTTAGACGGCTATAAATTATTCTTCAGTTATTATAAAAAGTGTATTCTTAAAGAAAATACAATGAAGATGTTGTTTTCAATGTACGCAAATACATTATCATATCAAAACAAACTTATTGAGCGCTTTTTAAGTAGATTGCACAGAATAATAAACTGTTGATTTGAATGTTTCTCTAGGGCTCGTTGACCGAGGTTTCGTGATTCATCAGGTTTATTATGACTGGTGAAATTGCATGAAAAAGGCGGGTCACCGGTTCGCCTCAAATAATTACATGGTTTGTGAAAATAATTCGACACGCTAGTGGTAGATCACGCGTCGATTAGGCGCACAACAATACCTGTGAGTTAAAGCTCGCCCACTTTCTAACATTACTCTTTGATTCGTCCGCTTGATAAGAAATTTCCTCAATGACGCATGACGCACGCGCCTTCATCTGTCATTCAATATTTCGTATTATTAGCTTACCCTTACGACTCTCTGGGTTCTTCTTTGACGTCTAATATTAATCTGTATTGATTGATTAAATTTCGTTCCCGGTATTCTTTACAGCGTAGACAGAGTTTACGGAGCTTCCGTCTTATTATATTCTGTCTTTGTTTTGTACTGTACTGTGATTTCGAATAAATTGAGAGTGGATTATTTTTCAAAGTATTCTTGAACTAATTGAACTGAACTTTTGATGTCAGGGCTGAGGGAAGCAGTTGGCCAGTTGAAAAATTTGCACAGATTCAAGATACACAGACAATCAAATTTGTTGCATAAATAAATCGTCGAGTCAAAGCCAAATTTTGTCAAATAAATTGACACTAGTCTAAACCATGGAATGTCGCTATCCCTTCGGGTTGCGGAGGTCAGACAGGCAGTCGCTCTGTGGAAAAGTTAATATTCAGCCAAATCCGGTTAGACTAGTAAGCGGACCCCGGATTGATACTGGGATAACGTTAAGAGGATGATGATGATTTTGTCTTGGACCTTAGAAACGTTTTGCATTTTAGGCATGGCATATTAACGTAGTCCTCGTGGCCTTTCAGGATAATTTTGCTATTAGAGAAATACGCCACTGGTCTGAAATTTCGGCGAGAGAGACCAAACAGTTTCCACCAAAAAACGGATTAGCTTCTCACAATATTTGTATTTATGTCCTTATTTCTGCGATGTGCTTAATACAAGTATTTTAGTACAACCTAAATACTACTACTTGCGTTTTTATTGTGCATAATTTTCTGAAAAAAATGCTCTCCAGAATTGACTGACTGAACATCGAAATATCTAAAAGCCAGGCACACGCTATTTTATAATACAAAGCCTTCACTAGACAGAGACTTGTGCTAGACATCACAGAGGGATAAATCGAATAGAAAACGAACGATGTAAAAAGGGAAATACACATCAACTCGAGAAAAGGCAAAGGATGACATATAAAGAGAATTTAATGAACCGACATCCCAGAGACAGACAGGGTTGGCAATTGACAACCGTTGAATTATGAATCGGATTATTTTGTGACAAACATCATTGTGTGTTATTTTGAACTTGTGCATCCTATTGCTATGCTATTAGAAATGAGCAAGTTTGGAAAAAAATCGATTAATGATTATTGTTTTTTCACGCAACATATCCTTAAGTATTTACATGTAACTCTTCAATAATATTGCTTAGGGGAAGCCCGGGCAAGACGCATATGTTAAGGAAAAGTATAAATAAAACAACAATCTGATAATCAATAAAACTTTTTGTACTTTTAATTTGTACTTTGGTTACTCATCTTTGGAAAACAAATATAAAAATTACAAAACTTAAACATTTTTCTAAAATTTTAAAAAAGTTGTCATTTATTCGTTTTGCCCAGGGGGGTGGGGCAAGACGAATAAGCATTAAGGGCAAAAAGGATAAACTAATAAAATGAACTTAATCTTGGCATTCATCGCAAAAATAGCTACTAGTTCCTAAATAGGAGGTATGGTCCTCATGAGCCCAGTTTTTGCACTGATCACACTGAATCCAATCTTCTGTTGGAGGATCAGTGTACTGATCAGTGTAGTGTCTCTCAGCGCACACCAAACAGTGGAAATCCGGTTTCGGGCTTTTTCTTAGCCGTTTGGTAAGGCATGGTTTCTTTTTTGTCTTGCTGGGGCCAGCTAGCTCAGAGATTTTTATCTTTTTATTATTCACCTTTTTAAACGAATACCCTAACCGTTTTGCCCATATTCGTTTTGCCCAACGCACTAATGTCTACAAAAAGTTATGACTTGAACAATTGCAATTAGGTAGAATAAAAACAATAATAGCAAATTACACTCGTTTAAACCAGTAATCGAATAAACTAATACTATTCTAATTAGCTAATTGGTAATATATAAACTTAGTATACAAACCTTAACCTTTACAAAAATCGTAAGTAAACAACACAATTTAATTTTTTTTATCTCCACAACACATACTCGCGCTTATTGTTTTGGTCAAACTCTCATGGCGTCCGCCGGCCGCACGCGCGTGCCTATGCAAAATATAGCAACGACATCTAGTATAGATTTTTTGAAAAAAACATTATTCTTTTTACCTCGCTTATGCTTCTTGCCCGGGCTTCCCCTATACATGAGAATAGTACAAAGGCTACATTTTGTCTAACCGAAACTGAAGCTAGGTAAAAGTTGTTTTATGGATTTCTCTCGAAGGGGATCTCAGAACTGTTAACTTGTTATTTTGTTTAGTAGTAGCATAAGTATGTTGAATAGCATGACAAAACCAATCAGGAAGCAAGTCGGTCGTGCCAGTGAGCGTAGTAAATCCGGAAGCCCAACTCCGTCCGTGTCCTATTGACCTACATTCGCGCCCTTGAACCTATCCTCCCCTCTCTCCCCCGCCTCCCCGCACCCGTACGTTCCCGTGACGTCATCGATGCCCTCCACAACCATTGTCTTATTAGTACTTTGTTTTGGTCTAAAAAATATAACGCTAGTATGCGGAAATGTCAACAAGTAAATCTATTATGAGCCTGAAGCTTTGGGACCAAGGTTTTCGTTTGAGTCAAAGAACAAAAGTAGTTTGGAATTAAAGTGTGCGCTTGCATTTTTTACAAGAAAGGTATTTAGTGTTTTTTATTAATTAATTTCCACATAAATGATTATATGGATGATGGTCTGAATAACATACGAGCTTTCACATCCAGCTACTTGGCTACTAAGATAATCGATATGGACGAATGTACTTCTATTCAATAAGAACTTTGTTTAACGGAGTTGTTCATATCGACAATTTGATCCAGGATCAAATCTTAAGATATCGGTACCCCATTGGGACGCAGAGGTCAAACGGCTGGCGCTTTGTACAAAACTGTTTTTCTGCCGAGTCTGGGTTAGACAAGTAAGCCGACCTTCGGCCTCTATGCTCTTGAGGATAATAAATTTAAGGGGATGATAGATAGAAATCTTTTAAGAAAACGCGGGCTTTTGGAATATTTTTTATTTTAATTTTATAATGTTTATTGTTAGACTTATTGTTCGGTTTATTATTGATCTATTAAAATATTTTATCAGCTTTATTACGGCTGTAGATACCTAATGGTTTGTCATAAACTAGATGTCAAATTACACCAGAAATAGAGTGGCTACTTGTTTTGTGTTATATAAAACGAAAATCATGTTAAATAATGACCAAATGCCGTAGTAGAATAATATTTAATAATTATTCGTACTTGCCTCGTTGGTCTCGCGGCATAAATGTGCGCGTGGGGTTGGGAGGTCTCGGGTTCTATTCCCGGGTCCGGCAGTGTTATTGGGTTTTTCCGTTAGGAAATTCTCAGTAACAGCACGGATTATGGTAATGTGCCCGGTATGTCAGTAGGCTCGCCCCCTATTACGTGGGACCTAAATATTTAATAACGAAATGTGGGTGTATTATTACACCTCTGCCTATCCCTTGGGGATATAGATAGGCGTGAGGCTATCAAAAAATATTCGTACATCATTATGTCTTCTAATTGTAAATATTTGATACAAACAGTAGTGGTTTTAACCTATGGCATGTAAGAAATTAAAAAGTCTCTTTGTTACTTTAGCTTGGACAAGTAATTACGCAAATTGTACGTTATCGTTTCAGTTTACGAGTGCAATTTGTCAAATGCAGTGTTACAATTAACACTTTATTATTTTGAATTACATTAGCCGCCAATTACTTTAGCCACCATGGTCTCTTTACGTTATTTACTTGTCTTAGATGATTGATTTGGTTATTTGAGCTATGTCAATTTGTTTGCGCAACTAAGATTTTCTTTCACGTAGTGATCCCCGCCTGTACGTTGTTGGCTTAATCTACTTAGCTTTATCTTATTTTTATTTTAGGTACTTAAAGACCACTAAATACCTTTTATTATTGTATCTTTGTCTTTGATTTAATGATGATCCTCATGACTCGAGTCAGCTATACCTAGTATTCACTTACTACGGAATTCAATATTCGAAATATGGATAGATCTGTAGATTTTAGATTCGTTTTTGACAGTTTTTGACATAAGCTCCATACAAAATATGTCAAACACGAATCTAAAATCTACAGATCTATCTATAGTTCGAATATTGAAAATGGCCGTTAGTAAATACAGAATCAGAGATTTTGTAATAAAGTCCAGTATAATAATGTTCATAGTTATAATAAATAGTGAAGTAGTTGATGAATGCACAGTGCAGAATAAGAGTAAAGTCGGCTACAAGATGTACTTTCATTAAAGTTTGATGCTAAGTAGAGAAGGATCGGATGTAACGAATGGAAGAAAGCTTTTTCAGACTTGAAGCAGAAATAAAACAGTGAAAATATGTTGATTGCTTTAGACGCCGCCCTGGGTGAACATTTCCTATTGAAAAATGTGCTGGAGCCTGAAATGTACCCAATAAATGACATTTGACGTGCCCCCGTGTCACCTAATATTACGTCAGGGAACTGTAGGTACCAGCGCTATGCTTTTATCTTGCCGTACGAGAAATCCTTTTAGGAGATTACTAGAGTGAATGTTAAATATTTACAGTACAGTAAATTTTTTTCCTATTATATGTTTTATACATTCGACTAAGAGAAAACATGACAACGTAACCATTACATGATGGAATTTTATGTAGGTATAACATACATCATCATCAGCCTTTAACTGTCCACTGCTGGTCTAGGCCTCTCCTTTGAAAGGAGGAATTGGCCTACTATACAACGCTGGCCAAACGGGTTAGTATAGGGTTTGTGTCAAGTTTTCCTTCTCTTACAGTGCTGTTCTATGCATAATATGCTCCCTCTGTCGGCTCTTACGACACCGATGGGATGGTATGGGGTGGTGACAATCCGTATTCTTAATTAGTCACCACACGGACGATATGTTGTGGAGAAATTGGTGATATAACATACATGTGGTAATGAAAATACCAAAATCAAATAGAAGTATCGTCCATCGTACTTAAGTGGTAAAAGAATGTTCGAGTGTACGAGCGAGCGCCCCGCGTACGTGTCAATGCGAGACGTCGCTCAAAAACTACTGAAGCAGATTCCACTGCTCCTTTTATTGCGTATAGGCGCTCCATTAGGAAATGACTCTTTTTGATGCTTTGTCGACCGCGCCGGGACGATGATAACGTCATGTTTGGTACGTGTTACTAGCGTGAAAATATATTATACTGTGACGGGGAAACCCATTCGATGTTTTTGTGACTGATATAAATCTTTGTAGCCACAAAACAGGGAAATAATTGAGTGTAGTAGGTACAGCTCGGCTCGGGTGAGCTCAGTTCGGTTGAGTGCTCAGTGGCGCCGCGCGGCCGTTGGAGGCAAATTTTCCGTTTGGTTGTCTGTGGTTCGTGCTCGTTTTCCGAACCAATGGCTCGTTCACATCTATTACCGTGAACACGTATAAATACAATGTCTCCGTGCAGGTAATTAGGCTAAAATATTTTTGTATATTTGCTTGTTTTATGTTGTAGACGTAGAGTGTTACGAAAATGTGATTCTTATATTGTTCGGGTATTATTTTCGTTTGTGAGTACCATGGTGACCTACTAATCTAACACATTTTATAAGTATACGGCAAGTTGTAAAGCTGGCTGTTTTGACTTGATAAAGACAAAAAGTAAGACAAAATTAGTAATTGAGCGTGTGACGCTAAATTATGAATCTATCTAGGTATACTAAAATAATGTAAATACATTTGGTCATTCTAATTTCGATACAAAACCTATTACCTAACTGTTTCGTTCATCAATTTTATTTACATTTGACAATGGGGCGTCACTAATAATTAGCTCCAAAATAATTGGAATGGAAATTCAATTACGTTCCATGTCCCGATTAGTTATAATATTGTTTATTTTGTCAGCAAATGGTAGTGTACTTATTGTTTAAATATTACATAAATACACACAACGTAAGTATATTACATAATATAATAAATAGAAAAATACTTGTACTGTAATTGGAAAAGCTTTGTTTTATTATATTCGGGTTCTTAAAGGTTTACGTTAGATATTTATCTTCCATACATTTTAAAGGTTAGACGCAGGTCCAACCCCAATTTAAAATAATACATATTTTACTTCACCGCACCTTCGGCTTCGGTCGCTCCTCGCTCGATTTGACCGTGGTTAGGCTGTAACTAAACATATAGGATTTTTTATCTCAATATACCTCTTGAATGCCGCAATATCAGACATAATAAAACATCTATTATGTGTCGCACAGATCAGTGCATCGACAGTCGACGAGTTTAATGATTTTTTACAGCCACAACAGAAAATAATCTATATTCATTAGAGAAAATAAGCTACTTACCTCTTTGGTTGCACGGTTGGCGTATAGTGGTTTAAGCGGTCGCCTCGCCGCTTGGTACTGCGCAGCGTGTCGTGGGTTCGATTCCCACACGAGCCAACACTTTGTGTAATCCAAATGTGTAATGGGTTACACAAAGTGTTGTCTCGTGTCTGGGTGTTCTTTGTGTCCGTTGATTGAATGTTTGTAAAGTCCTCCGCGACACAGGAATTTCTTCCTAGTGCGGGAGTTGTCTTTAAAAAAAAAAACAAATATATATTGAGCTGGTTACAAGAAATTGTAATATTGCTGATTAGACACATATGAACACAGCAGGCTTATGTCGTCACGTCTTCTTATCTTCAAACGAATCAGCGATGTTTCAATTAATTAGTGTTACTCGGGGTTTCGTTTTATTTACAAATTAAAATTTGCTTCGTTATGGTTTCAAACATATAGTTATTATTTTAGCGACTTAATACTTTACCTATCTAATGTAGATAAATATTGGACAACAACTAAACAAAACATGGACAGATTGCTCGTTATCTTCGATGCTCCTAAATTAGGAACTTTGTGCAGCAGATATAATCATTTAGTTCAGTGGGTGACGGCCTCGGCGACGATCATCTGATAATATTGTATATTCGTTGTTCACTCCGCAAGAAATAGCGCTTGATACTCCTAATATTTAGCGGTTATTAGGGTACGTAGTTACGTACTCTCGGCGGTACCATTTTCTAGATGTTTCGGTACCATTTGCCACTTCAGAATACTGACGCCCACGTGGCAGAAAATGTGCCTCTTCGTGCCAAACACTTTTACGATTCAATTAGTGAACTATTTCATAATAACGGCCATGAATGAAACAACGTTGAAATGTTTGAGTTCCCATTCAATTCAAAAGCAAAGCGAGATGAAAAGCACTGAAACATTTAACTAGCGAGCGCTGAGTATGTTAGCTTACGTACTTATAAAGACTATTCACAATGGTACGTATTATTACATTATTAGTCAGACAAAGGATTTCTGTCGTATGTAGAAACAATGATTTGCTACCTGTTGTTCTATCGGTGGACTGTACAAATGAAAAAGAGAACAATTAGAGCGTACTAGCTTTTACGTTCGCTGTCGAATATTTTCGTGTATGTGGGGATATTTGAAATATCGCGCGGCCCCAGAGGGGTAGTAAGGAATGGCAAGGTGAATATTTTGCTATGGAGTGATAGGTGAATCCATTTAATGTTTGTGTGGTTTGTGTAGAAAATCGAGGTTACATTCCTCTGACTCAACGAGGGTAGCTGCCACGTGTAATTTTTCTACATTCTATGTAAACACTTGTCTGGTTTTTGTAGCAATCTTTCTAGGATTTGGTTCTTTATCGCTTACGATAGGTCTCAATTTTAGACACAAATAAGGATCCAAGATATACTGAACCCTAAAATAATAAATAATTTAAATCTGAGACCCACATCATTAGGCGTGATCGATGTAAAGGTTCGCTCAGTATTTGCGATTGATCATCAGTAAGAAACATCTAAAACATAAAGTTAGATTTATAACAAATCGTCGGCTTCTCTTGTGTCCGATCGGAGAGAAATGCGAGACAACAATCAATAGTCTGCCCGCAGCATTGTTATTGTTTATGTTCAAGTATTTTCTTTTATATTTTCTTCAGAAAGCTTTAAATGTCTCTTTATATTTGTTCATCTAAGTCCGATAAGGTCGTCCTTCTTTATAGAGTAGTCATGCAAGATGGGAAATGAAAATAATCGCACGATTTTGAAAGTAAAGCAATTGCTACACAGAAGCGTAGCCGATATTGGCGTTCTACGGTTGTGTGTTGTGTAAGGTGGTTCCACACATGTTTGTAGGAATTAAAAAAGGAAACCCAAAAAAGGCGATCGCTCTGATCCAAGCAAGTACAGGCCTATAGCTATCACCTCCTTGTTCTCCAAGATAATGGAATCCATTATTAACTGCCAGCTCCTGCCATACCTAGAGGAGCACCAGTTGATCAAACGACCGCCAGTACGGCTATCGCCGCGGCAGGTCAACTGGTGATATTTTAGTGTACCTGACACATAGATGGGCGGAGGCAATTGAGAACAAGGGGGAGGCCGTAGCGGTCAGTTTGGACATGGCGAAAGCCTTTGACAGGGTCTGGCACAAGGCGCTCTTGTCGAAGCTTTCTTCCTATGGGATGATATTATGCCTGAGAATTTATGCAAATGGGTATCCAGCTTTCTTTCGGAGCGTAGCATTAAAGTCATAGTTGACGGTTCATGCTCTGACCCTAGGCCCGTGAATGATGGTGTCCCTCAGGGCTGTGTACTATCGCCAACACTGTTTCTTCTGCATATCAATGATATGATACAAACCAGTGACATACATTGCTATGCAGATGGCAGCACTGTAGACGCTCTGTACTCTGGTAGTGCTAAAATCTCTCAGGCACACGTCATTGAGTGTCGGAACAAACTTGTGTCTTTAACGGAAACCACACTCGACCTGGTCTCCGATTGGGTTCATCGTAATCTGGTCACTTTTAATCTCAAAAAGACACAGCGTTTACCGCAAAAAAGACCGGTCAACCGATCGGTCCCGGTTGTCATGAAAATCTTTGACAGTCGTTACAGGGCGTCAGTACCCTCTAAATAAACTGACACTAGTCTAAACCATGGAATATCGCTATCCCTTCGGGTTGCGGAGGTCAGACAGGCAGTCGCTCCGTGGAAAAGCTAATATTCAGCCAAATCCGGTTAGAATAGAAAGCGGACCCCAGATTGAAACTGGGATAACGCTAAGAGGATGATGATGTTTACCGCAAAAAAGACCCCCTTTGTGATTCTCTAATAGTTCAGGGCACTTCCCTTGATATTAAGCCGGTCATAGGGATTCTCGGAGTCGAGATAACGCGAGAAGTCCAATTTCGCGGTCATCTGGAAGATAAGGCTAAACAAGCCTCCAAAAACTTGGTGTCCTCAATAAAGCAAGAAGGTGCTTCACATTAGTGCAGCATCTCTTGCTTTACAAAGCTTAAGTTAGGCCCCACATGGAGTACTGCTGGCATCTGTGGGCCGGGGCACCACAATACCAATTGCTTCCATTTGACCGTGTCCAACGTCGAGCGGCTCGAGTCATCGATGACGCGGTCCTTACAAACCGGCTCGGCCATCTTGACCTGCGTAGAGATGTTGCGTCTCTCTGCGTTCTCTATCGTATGTATCATGGGGAGTGTTCTGAGGAGTTGTTTGGTCTGATACCCGCTGCAGAATTTCACCACCGTACAACTCGCCATAAATTAAAATTCCACCCTCACCACCTTGATGAGTGGTGTTCTTCTACCGTACGATTCACACGCCATTTCCTGCCTCGTACGACCAAACTGAGGAACCAGCTACCTACAGCGGTATTTCCAAGCCAGTTCGACATTGGAATCTTCAAGAAGCGAGCATTTTCCTTTTTAAAAGGTAGGCAACGCACTTGTGATCCTTCGGGCATTGCAGGTGTCTATGGGCGGCGGTGATTACTTACCATCAGGTGACCCGCTTTTTCGTTTGTCTTCCTATACTATTAAAAAAAAAAATTGTGGCTATATGTTCCCGTCATTCAACCGCTTGTTTTTCGCGTCACATATTTTGATGTTTACTAAAAGTCGAATATCGTGCTAGCTGTGAAATAGTATTCTATATGGTCATGCAACACGGGCGCATGGCCGCCTGTTTAGAATTCGGCTGACTTAGAACCATGAGAAGATAAAACTCTGCATATGTTCAGCCATATCAGCACAACAGTAGCGCTTTACGAGGACGATATTCGCGCCATTCCCTTTTGAGTACTATATATTTAAAAGATACGTGAACAACAAACTCGGCTAAGTCAGGCCTGTATCGAGTCGCAATGTTCCCAAGGGCCATATTGCCGGAATCTCCTGTTTATAAGGGCAGCCGCGCTGTGCAGAACCGTATGCTGCTATTAGTTTACGCCTCCCTCCATCTCCTCGTATTATCCTGCAGTCACCGCTTATAGTGCCTGCGGGACCTCCGGGCCTAACTAGGAAACACACGCTTAGCGTGATATATTTCATGTGGGTAATGCGGCTTTTATTTTAGTAATAATGTTGGAACATTAGACGCCGTAACTTTTATTAATTTATGGTGGAGCGTTTTGTGCGTGTCACACACAAACAAACAAAAGTCTAAAACTATGGTTTGCTTAATAGTGTAAAGTGACTTTATGACTTTCGGTTTGACCCGCGTTAAATACTGATAAATGTTACTGTTTCTTTTCTGCCCTCTATGGACCACTGCATGAGTTCATAAAGGTTTGTAACCTTGTCCTAAATAGGTAAATACACTGTCTGAATAAAAATATTTACGGGTTGGGATGGCGGTTTCTGAGATTAATTGGGGCAAGTGTTAGAATAAATATTTTTATCTTTACTGATGTAGTTGTTGTAGACAAAGATTTCCTATTGTTATTTGTTTACTACTTGCTTGCGCCTTACAGTAGTTAAATCGTAAAACAGGTACCACGGGATCCGAAGAATAAGGAAAATTGTTATCTTCTTGCCACGTCAGGCAAATGGCGGGTGTTTGTAAACAGGCTGAAAGGAAATTAACCCCTGTCAACTAGCGGCGCTGCGCGGTCAACAATATATGGGGGAGTCGTATTAATAGAAAGGACCAGACTTCACCTTTCTTTTCACTTTTTTTATTTTAATGGTAACCGCAATATTTAATGTGATAAAAACAAATCTTAATCCGAGGCTCACTAATGGCCAAATGTAATGACTAATTATGTATATCTTATCGTATTTTGTTTAAGAAGGTTATTTATTATATATAACAAAATTAAATTAATTTTAGAATCAATTATAACCACTTTAATACTACTACTAAAATTAAATTAAAATATTAACATACAATACAAAAAAAAAAGAAAATATATATTCAAAAGGCGTCGTGAAAGTCCTCCACATCGCCGTCTATTGGGAACGTGCCCAGAAGACTGGCAGCATTGCCACGCTGCGCTGTATGGAAATACTAGATACATACCAGCCTTCTGGACACGCGAGGCGTCGACAAGTCTCTTCGCAAGCTCTCTATAGAGAGAACTAGCACTTGGACCCCATAAATTCACTTTAATTTCTATTTAATATATACTTTTAATAATACTTATTCTTATAATGTCATAAAATAGTGCCATCATTATACAGGCTTTCGCTACTCACTACAGGACATGCATCCTTGAGTGAAAATAGCGTTGTGAGTTCAAAAGAGGATTTGGTCTCCTATACCACGCTGTAATAAATGATAAAGAATGTGTAATATGCCATCTTATTTACATGTCAAAAATTCAAAAATAATATCCATAAAATATTATGTTTAAAAGAAATTAGTGCCAATTTGTAATTTTGTTTTATACTTGCTGGCGAGCAGCATGTGCCTAATAGGTTAGAAGTTTAGTAAGTGTTAGGATGTAGTCGTCACCGAGAAGAGCTTAATTCTCCCAAAGATGTAATAACATACTTATTTGTGTCAAATAGTAATCGAGTATTTTTATGACGTCACAATTTTAAATACCGAACAGTATAGTTCATGATAAATTCAAATTCAAATTCAAAATCCTTTATTCATTTGGGTCACAATGTGACGCTTATAAACGTCAAAATAATAAATTTATAAAATAATTACTTATACTCAAATTTAAAACATTATTACTGCATGCTTCTACATTTACATTTACTGCCACGTTCTCAAAGCAATAGGTAGAACCATGGGAAATAACGGGCAATAGAACTCACGGTCACTCTTTTTCATCGCCAGGTTTTGCATAAATACGATTCCCTTGGTGCTGCCCATGTGCTGCCAATATGATTCACGGTCGCACACATCAATACCTACCTACTATTATTTGTTAGGTATGTGTAGTTCCGGTCGGGCCCCCGAATGAGTTTGTAAATCTTGTTTTTAAATAGTTTAAAAATTCTACTCTTTATGAATAATTATTCCGAATAATGTTTCCCTTGTATTCTAAGCTAAGTTATTTGTACGTAACAACTTTACACGGTATAACTGGTAATAATATACCACACCGCTATCTTGAGTTGAAAGTGTGAAGTAAACTAAATATAAAATACATATATAGCTTTCACCAGCAGGTGTTTGCGCACAGAAGCTTTTACGATATTTAACCCATTTAGGTGTCAACTAGCTGGGCTCGCGTTACGTCTCATAGCGATACTAGTTTCCGCCCCCAGCTTCGCCCACGTGATAACACGCTCTTGTGTATTAGATATGTTTTAATGGCGTGGTTTTGACTGTCCCTGCTATCGTACCTTTTTCGTAAGGTTGGCAAGAAAGGTATGAGACATACATTATATCCATTTTGAATGGCTTGTTTGGGTCTAGTGTTTAATAATTCTGCATACAAGGCAGAGGCCGTGAGTTCGATTGCAGATGTTTGAGTGATGAGTTCAATTATTAGTTCTGTGTTAATCAGTGACCTGGTTGTAAATAGCAGAAGCTGTGTTTAGTTTGGGATCAAATAATTAAGTGGCTTTGGATGTAACATATTAAGACCAGCTTAATCTTTACATCCGTCAAGATAACACTTCGGGGGATTATGTCTCTTTCCTCTTGCCCAGAAAGAGACTAAATATATACAAGCATATCCATTGCCGAAGTTTTGCTTAGGGATAAATTCTAAAGGCTTTATTAGAAATTGCATAGAATTGTTTGGATAGTTAATTACAAAATAAATTATTGAATTAAGTATTGCCACATCTTCACAGTCCTTGTACCTAATTGTTGTTATTAATTTAAGAATATCAACATTATGTATTATTTCATGAACAATTGATCATCAATTTTTATTATAATATTTTTTTTTAAATATAGTTTTACTCTAATTTCCCGGTAATCTTATTTGTTATCTGCTGTTCGTGCCAATTTGTGTGTTCAGATTTATTTAAATCGAGAAAATCAGAGGTTCGCTTCGGCTGCATAATTAAATTTATTTAATGGGAGCAGACTGTAATACTCAAAGATGGGTGAAGTTCGTTCTTAAAAAAGGATTTTATGACAGCACTTTCGACAGGTCTGAAAGGTTTTTTATTAAGTTAGGGCGCATAGACGCAATTAAGGAGTGGTGTGGGCCCTACATTCGTCGCTCGCTGCAGATGTTCGGAGGCTTTTCAACGTAATGTTATTATTCAGGCCCGTGTTTGCTTCATTTGCCAATTCATTGCTAATTTATGAGTTTTATGCCGTACACATCAAATATCACGTGTTTGTTAATTATATAGTTAAAAAAAAAGTTATTTTTTTTGTATTTATATTTTTTATATACATATTTTCTGCAGCCGATTGCTCTTTTTTATTTTATATGTATAAATCAACTCTCAATAATTATAGTATTTTTTGAAAAATATCGGCATAACGAACTTCCACTAAAAGTACCAATGCTTGAACCACGCTAAGATATAGGTTGATTTTTCCCTTATAAGCATACACGACGGTGCTCAAAATTTTAAGCAAGCTGCGCGTCTTTTATATGAGTTGAGTAGTCGATCATAGTATAGGTAGCCTTTTTTTTTTTTGGTGTCGGCTTGGAAAATCCTCATGGAGTCCCTCCGCCCTGGGGGGGAAGGGCGAAGGAGACTGTCAGACTCTTACTGACTAAAAACCAGCCCATGTTCCTCATGTACCCTTGTGTCGGAGGGAAGGGCATCGCATAAGCATTCCTCGCCACTCCCCGACGGGCATTGGCCCGCGAGATGGTCAGGCGGGCCCCGAACAAAACCCTCTTGGCGGCGGATGAAGGTGTTGGGCTCCGCCGCCAAGACACCCAGCGGCCGCAGAGGATAGGGAGGACGGCAACGCAACACCGTATCTCCTCTTCCTCTGCGGCCCCACCGCGGACGCAACGATGTTGCGCCGTCATTTGGTCGCGGGAGATAGGGCGCGCGGCAACGCAACACCGACACGCCTCTCCTCCCGCGACCGCGCCCGACTGCGAGGGACAGAACAACTGTCCCTCGCACCCGCACCATTGGACGCATCCTGCGCAGGCCTCCGTCAAGCCCACGCGGAGCGTCCCCTCCTGGATCCCTCTTAGCTTCACTGCGGGTGACCAATCCATGGTTACTGAGCCCCTCCCCCCCACGACAAGGTGGAGATCCCACGGGGGGGGGATTGGAATGGGAGTTTATGAGATTAGTTGGGCCAAGTGTTAGAACAAATATTTTTATCTTTACTGATGTAGTACTAGTGTACAGTATGAAATATCAAAACAGGCTATCAAAACACGTGAACGAACTTGCAATGGCACTAAGTGGAGAGGGCGGCGTATATCACATACGGTTGAAGCGAAGCGACATCCCCAGTCTGAACAGTAGATTCACATAAAGGGAGAGTACCCGATTGGAAAATAGAAAGGGACTCGTATAACAAACAAATATCATACAGATTTGACATCATAGAGAAGAGTGGCTTATTGTTTTCAAACAGATTGGTGACGACTTAGGGTCAATTTTTGCTTGAGGTACTAATTCAGGTAATTTTTAATAAAAGGACACGACTGTTTTGTAGCTTTGTATTAAGGCAACTGGTTGACATAAAACGATCGGACATACCGCCCACCAAAAGGACCTTATGGCCTTTTCCAATAATATTTCTATAGTGTAACTAAATAACTAATACAATATTAGGTATATACAAGATTTCAACGTAAGAAACAAACAACCGAATATAGTGGACTGTATGTAAAACAACTGTAAATAAACACAGGCATGTATAAAAGAATCACAATAATTACCTAAGTCTATTTTACATTGACATGGTAAGTATGGTAAGTTTGTTTGACACACTTTATTAGTTATTTATGTATCTATGCACATTATACACTACAGAAGAAAGGTGGGTAAGTACGTGCATACATTTTGTTATTACTATTAAGTTTAGCTTTAATCAATTTTAACTTTGTCAAGTGTACAAGTTTATGTAAATAATTTAAATTAACGGTATCTAATCATAGCTACACAGTATAATTAGCACATAGTATCTTACTATCACATCTAGATTCACTTACTTAATAATTATTCAACAGGTAAGTATATAGGTAAGTATGAATATTATTGTATACAATTAAATTTCTTTAGGTAGAAATATTAGTTTAGATAACGGTCGTTTTAATTCACTTTGTCCCTTACACTGTATAGTGACCACTCTAACCAAATTGTCTTTTCCAGGATGAAGAGTCTTGATTTTTCCCAGAAGCCATCTCGTTGGCGGCAGACCTTCCTCCTTTATGACCACAATGTCACCTACGGTTGGTGATTGGATAGATGTTTGCCACTTAGTACGTTGCTGTAAAGTATTAAGATATTCTGTATGCCATCTTCTCCAAAAATGTTGCGTCAGTCTTTGTACTAGCTGCCATCGAGATAACAGGTTGATGTTTGAAGTTTCATATCTAGCATCCGGAACACTGAGAAGAGGTTCACCAATTAAAAAATGGCCAGGTGTGAGTGGTGTCATCGTCTCAACAGTATTATCCAGCTGGCACAGGGGACGGGAATTTAGGCATGCCTCTATTTGTGTGAGCAATGTAGTCATCTCCTCAAAGGTAAGTTTGGTATCCTTGTTTATCCTTGATAGATGTTCCTTGGCAGATTGCACCCCGGCTTCCCAGAGACCACCATAGTTTGGCATTCGTGGTGGAATGAAATGCCATGTTGTTCCGTCAGTTGCGAGGTGTTCAGCTATGTCCGCCGAAATGTTTTTCTTATCAATCCGAAACAAGTCTTTAAGCTCTTTCGCAGCACCTATGAAATTGGTGCCATTGTCGCTGTATAGATGAAGACATCGACCTCGACGTGCGACGAATCTCCGGAACGCAGCCAAGAATGCTTGGGAAGTTAGGTCTGTTACAGCTTCTAAGTGTATGGCACGCGTAGCCATACAAACAAACAGGCAGATGTACCCCTTTGTTGTGTGATGTCCTCGCCCTTTGGATGTTCTGATAAAAACTGGACCTGCGTAGTCGACTCCACTATTTAAAAAGGCTCGATGGGGGGTTACTCTCACAGATGGTAATTGACCCATTAGTTGGTGTTGTACCTTGCCTTTGTTTATTATACAGACCTTGCAACTTCTTATGTGTTTTCTTACTGCTGATTTTAAATTAATTATCCAAAATTTACTTCTTATGTATGTCATCGTGACTTGTATACCACCATGTAATGTGTTTTTGTGTGCTTCATCAATCAATAGTCTCGTGATATGTTGATTACTTGGTATTATTATTGGATGCTTCATTGCAACTGGTAAGTTAGCATTCTCTAATCTTCCTCCAACTCTAAGTAAATTATCTTTATCCAAAAATGGCGTTAAACTAATTAATGAACTTGATTTTCTAATTTTTCCATTATTCCTTATGTCTTCTATATCTTTTTCATAAATTAATGTCTGATAGAATTTAATACATCTTTTCACTATTGTTTCTAATTCTTCTACAGTTAAATACTTCTCTTTCTTTTCATGTTTTACGATTGGTCTTCGGCAGTAAGCAAGTACTCTTTTCATTTTAGTCAAATTGGAAAATCTTTCCCAAATCAGCCTTTCTTCATTTCCGTCTCTTGCTATTGTGTGACATGTTAGTTTTAACTCTAAATCAGTTTCTGTATTTTCTGATCTTTTAAAATGAATTTCCTGTTCCGAGAGCCAGTCTGGTCCCTTCCACCATAATCTTTCCTTTTTCAAGGCTGTTAGAAACATTCCCCTGGAGGCTATATCAGCTGGGTTGTCTTGTGAATCAACATGGTGCCATTGAATATTGTTTGTGTTGTCTTTGATTTCTACGACCCGGTTTGCTACAAATGTCTTCCATTTCTGAGATTCACCGTGAAGCCATGCCAGCACAATCGTAGAATCTGTCCAGCAGTAGGTTTGTGTAAAAGGGATTTTCATAGCTAATACGACTTGCTTTAGTAACTTAGACAACAGCAGTGCTCCACAAAGCTCAAGACGTGGAACTGATATTGTTTTCAATGGGGCAATCTTAGTTCTTGATGCGATTATGCTTGTGTGAACTGTTCCATCGTTTTGTTTAACTCTGCTGTATACAGCAGCTGCATATGCTCGGGTTGAAGCGTCGCTGAAACCATGCAGTTCTATTAATTCTATGTTGCAACTGTATGTGTGCAACCATCGGTCTAGGGAAATATGGTTGACATTCTCGAAGTCATCTCTGATCTTTAGCCATTCTAAGGTTAAATCTTCTGATAGTGGTTGATCCCATTGTGTGCCAGCCAACCACAGCTTTTGTATAAACATTTTAGCGAACACAATGCTTGGTGATATCCATCCCAAAGGATCATAGAGTTTTTGTACATCAGATAAAACATTTCTTTTGGTAATGATAGATGGCGGTGAAGGTAAACTAATTTTGTATAGAAATTTATCTGTTCCAATGTTCCAACTGATGCCTAAAGCCTTTACGGTACCATCCAAATTTATGTCAAGTTGGATGCACGAAGAAATGTTGCTGGGATCTATTGACTGCATGAAATTGACATCATTTGATGACCATTTCTTTAATTCAAAGCCTCCCTTGCTTAACATGGCTTTCAGCTGGTTACTTGCTTCTATAGCTTGTGGCACCGTATCGCAGCCAGACATGACGTCATCAACGAAAAAATCAGATAATGTGATGTCAGCAGCCACGGGATAGTTGTCTCGTTCTTCATGAGCAAGTTGAATCAGAATTTTCACAGCTAGGTATGGAGCTGAAGTTGTCCCGAAGGTCACGGTAAGTAATCTATAATGTGTCATTTCTTCTTTACTGTCATCCCTCCATAGTATTCTATGAAAATCTGTATCTTCTTTGTATAAATTTATACATCTATACATTTTTTGTATATCTGCAGCAAAACATACGGCGTGCATTCTCCAGCGCATAATTATGCTACGTAGATCTTCTTGCAGCACCGGACCAGGTAAGAGTTCATCATTTAATGATATCCCATTTGTTCCCTTACAGGATGCGTCGAATACAATGCGAGTCTTTGTGGTTTCTTTGTCTTCGCGTATGACTGCATGATGTGGTAGGTATACAGATTTTTTTGTATGTATTTCTTCTATAGGAACCCTTTCCATATGACCTAATTTTTTGTAATCTTCTATGACCTTTGTGTATTCTTCTTTTAGCTTAGGGTGTTTTTGAAATCTTCTTTCTAATTGTCTCAATCTGTTTGCAGCTATGTCTTTAGTATTTCCTTCAGTTGATTTAATGTTATTTGATTTAAATGGTAATTTCACTACAAATTTTCCTTGTTCATTTCTTGTGTAGGTTTTTTCATAAATGTCTTCGCATAATTGTTCTTCCTTTGTATTTTTTTGCCTTGTGTTTGTATCTATCTCCCAGAAAACTTTTAGTATGTTATCAACGTCTATTTGGTGATGCATGACAAGAAATGAATGTTCGTTGTGTTTTGTATTTATTTCTCCAAACAAAATCCACCCTAGGGTTGTCTCCTGAGCACATGGTGACCCTGGGGGACCTTTGATTATTTGCTGTTCAACAATATGTGCATATTCCTTAACACCGAGCAGTAGATCTATTGGGCCTGGAACATTATACTCAGGATCAGCTAGAGTGAGACCCTTTAGGTGCTGCCAGTTGTGCACTGTCATAGTTTGATGTGGTATTTTCGTGGTCAGTTGCTTGGACATGACGTAGGCTTCGACGTGCATGTTGAATTCAGGCTTCCATCTAGATACTATATTGAGCTGAACCACGTGTTTAATTTGTGTTTTCATTGAACCCACACCGATCACATTGCCTTGTATTGGTGTTCTTCGAAGTTTTAATAGTTGAGCTGCCCTTTCACTAATGAAGCTTGCTTGCGAGCCCTGATCTACGAGAACTCTAAGTAGTGTAGTATGTCCCTCTTCACCTTTTCCTGTCACTAGTGCAGTCGCTAACAATGCTGTTCCACTCGCTCCAACTCCCACATGAAGGCTTGATACTGTCTGTTTGTTGTTGTCTCCCTCTTGAGATGTTGATGGTTGTGTTGGTTCTTTGGGATCCACCGACATAACTGTTTTATGCAGCAAGGAGTGGTGACGCCTGTTACATACGCGACAGTTCACTGGTACCTTGCATTTGTATACTGTATGTCCTGGGAGCAGGCAGTTGTAACAAAGTTGATTTTCTTTTACATAATTACTACGTTCAGTTTGATTCATCCTAATAAATTCCTTGCAGTGACATAATGTGTGCTTTTCATCGCAAAGAGCACAATTTTTATTTTTTGTAACACTAACAGCGTGGTATGATCGCTCCTTGACGACACGTTCTTTATTCGGTACGGGTTGTATCATCTCCAATGTTCGAAATTTTGACTCTAAGAATTTTCGTAGGTCTTCCCAAGATGGCATCTCTGTGGTCTTTTCTTTATAAGCCTGAGTTTCCCACTCTTTGTGTGACTCCTGGTCCAATTTCTGAACTACCAGAAATATAATTACTGGGTCCCAAGAATCGGTGTTAATTTGCAAATTCTTCAAGTTATTAATGCACTCTGTAGTAGTATCTAACAGGTTTTTTAGACAATTAGATGTTTGTAATACTATTTTCTTTTGATTAAAAAGTCTTTTCAAAACTGAGAACACAATAACACGCTTGTTGCCGAATCGCTCTTTTAAAAGTTGCCACGCTTGGTTATAATTGCAATCCGTAATCTGAATGTGTCGTAATAATATTTCCGCTTCGCAAGTAACACTAGATTTAAGATAGTGTAATTTTTGAACGTCACTTAATGACACATTATTATGCACGAGCGATGTAAACATATCCTGGTATGTGGGCCATTCTTCGTATCTGCCCGAAAAGGTTGGTAGTTGAATACGAGGTAGTTTCACAAGCGAACTCTGCCCTTGTCCACTAAAAGCCGAAGAATTCGAGGTATCCATTGACGGCGGCGTTGGTTGAATTTTTCTTAACATGTCGGTCAAATCTGCTTGTAAACAAAGGTACAAATCTTCGATGATAAAATAATCTTCGTTAAGAAAATAAGAAATTTCACCACGTTTTTCTCTCGGTGTACACTTTGCCAACATCTCATGAGCTTGCTTAAAAGAACACCAGTATTCTTCAATACACTTTATTCTCGCCTTTAGGTAACCGTCTGTAAGTCTCGCTTTGGGGCATTTCTTTAGGTTAACTTGTGTTTTTTGTATCAATTTCGCCACATCGTCTAATGTATTCAAATAACTTTGTTGTTCCGTTGTTAACGTAGCCATTTTAAAGTTTTGTTACGTAAATAACACTTCTGCACTGCGAACTGCACTTATTGAATTCAACCAATATCATAAAAGTTA
This sequence comes from Euclidia mi, assembly GCA_944739405.2. NCBI lineage: Eukaryota > Metazoa > Arthropoda > Insecta > Lepidoptera > Erebidae > Euclidia > Euclidia mi. The sequence continues at coordinate 973,540 of OX123196.2, forward strand.
TTATGTTGCATAAACAAACTGTCCGCTTATCTCTGGAATGCGGCCGTCTATTGTTCGCGGGTCTCGATCGGCCGCTCGATGCTTCACACGTGTTACTAGATAATTAGCCAGTTATGCGGCTCGATATGCGACCAAATGGTGACGACTTAGGGTCAATTTTTGCTTGAGGTACTAATTCAGGTAATTTTTAATAAAAGGACACGACTGTTTTGTAGCTTTGTATTAAGGCAACTGGTTGACATAAAACGATCGGACACAGATTGCCATGAAGCAGTAGACAGCAAAAAAAAAACTCATGTAGTTTTTGTAGACAAAGATTTCGTTTTGTTATTTGTTTACGACTTGCTTGCGCCTTACAGTAGTTAAACGTATTTATCGTAAAACAGGTACCACGGGATCCGAAGAATAAGGAAAATTGTTATCTTCTTGCCACGTCAGGCAAATGGCGGGTGTTTGTAAACAGGCTGAAAGGAAATTAACCCCTGTCAACTGGCGTCGCTGTGCGGTCAACAAGATATGGGGGAGTCGTATTAATAGAAAGGACGAGACTTATGTCCTTTCACTTAAATTTTTCTTTATTACATTGCTTCTAATAATACTTGGGCCTACAATATTATACCGCCTTCCTTTCGCTGTCCAGTACTAGTACCGGACATGCCTAGTGCCATTTGCGTCACAAGTGCGTTGATAGTCAATACGAGGATTTGGCCTACTATCATCATCATCAGCCTTTAACAGTCCACTGCTGGACTAGGCCTCTCCTTTGAAAGGAGGAATTGACCTACTATACCACGCTGGCCAAACGGGTTGGTATAGGGTTTGTATCAAGTCTTCCTTCTCTTACAGTGCTGTTCTCTGCATAATATGCTCCCTCTGTCGGCTCTTACGACATCCATGGGATGATATGGGGTGGTGGCATTCCGTATTCTTAATCCGTCACCACACGGACGTGGCCTACTATACCACGCTGTAATACATGTCAAAAATAATATTCATAAAATACTTATGTTTCTTGAGTTATGTTTAAAAGAAGTTAGTGCCAAGTCAAGGTAATTTTTACGTCAATTGAAACTGTGCTAGCAGTAGTTCTATATGTACTATTATTTAATTAAGGATGTATTACATCAGTGATCACCAGGAGAATGTCCATGATGTAGTCGTCTCCAGGAAGCGCGAGTTTCCATTGTGATTGTAACTACAACTGTTGAAGATAGGATTCCATATAGTCGAGAAGCTGCAGCAGTTCAATTTTTGCAGAAGTTTCATAAAATTTACATTTTTATTAGAGGTTGATGTTCACTAGTACGTATATACATCTCCCAAAGATGTATATACGTATATGTATCAAATAGTGGTCGCCTATCTTTATAACGTCACAATTTTAAATACCGAACAGCACCTATGATTTTAGTGCCTAGCTTGGCCTTAGCTCTCCGTTTACATTGAACTACCTTTGTACCCGTCGCGATGATGTAACATTCGGTGAATTTCGCATCATGATGGAAATTGCATAGTTTATGATCATGTTTCATATTCGAACAATCAAGTGAGTATAATATGTGACTCACTTGATTGTTCGAATATGAAACATGGTCGTACAGATCAATATCAATTTTCTTTTATTTGTTACATATAGTTCTGATCTCCCAAAGGTTTTTTTAAATCACTGTTTAATACCTAGAGAGGGGACTGTTATTTATAAATAGTTATACCAAATAATGTTTCCCTTGTATTCTAAGCTTTACGTACAACTAGTAATAATATACCACACTGCTATCTTGAGTTGAAAGTGCGAAGTAAACTAAATATAAAATATAATAGCTTTCACCAGCAGGTGTTAGCGCACAGAAGCTTTTACGATATTTAACCCATTTAGGTGTCAACTAGCTGGGCTCGCGTTACGTCCCATAGCGATACTAGTTTTCGCCCCCAGCTTCGCCCACGTGATAACACGCTCTTGTGTATTAGATATGTTTTAATGGCGTAGTTTTGACTGTCCCTGCTATCGTACCTTTTTCGTAAGGTGGGCAAGAAAGGTATGAGACATACATTATATCCATTTTGAATGGCTTGTTTTGGGCTAGTGTTTAATAATTCTGCATACAAGGCGGAAGCCGTGAGTTCGATTGAAGGTCTTTGAGTGAAGAGTTCAATTATTTGTTATGTGTTGATCAGTGACCTGGTTGTAAATAGCAGAAGCTGTGTTTAGTTTGGAATCAAATGGCTGAGTGTGATTTGTCCTAGGATATCAGTATTATCCATCAATATATTTGGCGTAATTATTGAGGAGGAGGTCCGTGTGGTGACGGATTAAGAATACGGAATGTCACCATCCCATATCATCCCATGGGTGTCATAAGAGCCGACAGAGGGACCATATTATGCAGAGAACAGCACTGTAAGAGAAGGAAAATTTGATACTAAACCTATACCAACCCGTTTGGCCAGCGTGGTATAGTAAGCCAATTCCTCCTTTCGAAGGAGAGGCCTAGTCCAGCAGTGGACTGTTAAAGGCTGATGATGATGAATAATTGAGGATGGCTGATTTTTACTTGCGCTGAGCCTGGAATCGGCATGAGTCAAAAAGACGCTAACATCAAGATATAGCTGCTCTAGACTATAAGTACTTAGGTATACACGTAGGAATTAAGTAGCTTTCGAATTAAGTAATATATTAAGTAATATACCAGCTTAATCTTTACATCCGTCAAGATAAAAGTTCGGGGGATTATGTCTATTTCCTCTTGCCCAGAAAGAGACTAAATATATACAAGCATATCTATTGCCGAAGTTTTGCTTACGGATCAGTTCTAAAGGCTTTATTAGAAATTGCTATGAATTGTACGGTATGTAGTTAATTATACAATAAATTATTGAAGTAAGTATTGCCACATCTTCACAGTCCTTGTACCTAATTGTTGACATTATTTTAAGAATATCAACATTATGTATTATGTCATGAACAATTGATCATCAATTTTTTATAATATTATTTTTTTATATATTCTTACTCTAATTTCCCGGTAATCTTATTTGTTATCTGCTGTCCGTGCCAATTTGTGTGTTCAGATTTATTTAAATCGAGAAAATCAGAGGTTCACTTCAGCTGCATAATTAAATTGCTCTGGTGTTCCACAAGGCGGTATTCTCTCTCCTTTGTTATTTTCAATTTTCATCAATCTCGTAACCCAGAATCTTCAATGCGCTTATCATTTGTATGCCGATGACTTGCAGCTTTATGCTCAAGCTAGCGTTGAAAATATATCGTCTGCCATTGACACTGTTAATAGGGATCTAGAGTACTTACGTAGTTGGTCTAACTCTTTCGGCTTGACGATAAATCCAACCAAGTGTCAGGCTATAATTGTGGGCAGCCAAAGAACGTTGAGCAAATTAGATAAAACTGCTTTGCCACCTATAATATTCAACGGTTCTGTTATCGAGTATTGTCCAGCGGTCAAAGATCTTGGTTTACATATTGACACAAATTTAAATTGGCGCGCTCATGTAACTAATGTTAGCCAAAAAGTCACTGGTACCCTTCGTGCTCTGTATCGCCTAAAGAACTTTTTACCATCCAAAACTAAGACAATGCTTGTGCACACCTTAATTTTCCCTGTGATTGACTATGGTGATGTGTGTTATTTCGACCTGAATGCAGACCTCCTCAATAAACTTGACCGTCTTCTAAATAACTGCATTCGATTTATTTTTAATCTTCGCAAGTATGACCATGTGTCTGCTTATCGTTCTCGTTTGAAGTGGTTACCCATTCGTCAACGCCGTAGTATGCGCGCTCTCACTACACTCTACTCTATTCTCATGTCTCCTAATACACCTTCCTATCTAACTTCTCATTTTCAATATCTGTATTCCAGTCATAATAGAACTCTTCGCTCCTCTAATAATCTACTCCTCCTATGTCCTTCACACAGCTCTGACTTCATTCACTCATCTTTTCCCGTGCAATCTGTCCTTCTGTGGAACGCCCTCCCTCTAGACATCAGGACGGCCACCAGCAGACACACATTCAAATCGAAAGTACGAGAGCTCTTACACTCTGAACTTTCAGGTTCATCGCAGAATTGATATCTCTAGTTAATTTTATCTTATAAATATATATTTAGTTATATATAAATATATATTCATATATATATGTATATATATATATTTTTACGTATATATTATGTAGGTTTGTATTTTATAGTATCTACTATTGTGTATATCTATTGTATGTAATTAATATGTAGTTATTGATATGTATAAATGTATGAATTATGCTATGTTAGTCCCGAACACTTCAGCTTGCACCTACTTCATATATCTCTGCATCACCCCAAGGTAGACTGTTAGAGAATGCCTCAGGCATTAAGTCCGCCGATACATGTACATTATGTGTATGAAGTCCAATAAATAAATAAATAAAATAAATTTATTTGGTGGGAGCAGACTGTAATAGGTTAGGTACTCAAAGATGGGTGAAGTTCGTTCTTAAAAAAGGATTTTATGGCAGCACTTTCGACAGGTCTGAAAGGTTTTTTTTTAAGTTAGGGCGCATAGACGCAATTAAGGAGTGGTGTGGGCCCTACATTCGTCGCTCGCTGCAGATGTTCGGAGGCTTTTCAACGTAATATTATTATTCAGGCCCGTGTTTGCTTCATTTGCCAATTCATTACTAATTTATGAGCTTTATGCCGTACACATCAAATATCACGTGTTTGTTATTTTTGTTTAATTGAACCTGAACAAAGGAATAATGCAATCAACTTGAAATAAATCGTTTTTTTTTTGTATTATATGTTTTTTATATACATATTTTCTGCAGCCGATTGCTATTGCTATAATTATAAGATTTTTTGAAAAATATCGGCTTATCGAACTTCCACTAAAAGTATCAATGCTTGAACCACGCTAAGTTATAGGTTGATTTTTCCCTTCTAAGCATACACGACGGTGCTGAAAATTTTAGGCAACGTCGATTATAGTATACCTAACCTAGTCCTTAATTTTTTTTATCACGTACAATAATATATTAAGTAATAAAACCTACATTAATGTCGTAAGATATATAAGAGGCAGCTGGATAATAATTAACCGATGTTGCTCAGTATTCCATTTGCTCGGTACGGCTAGTAGTAAGTACGTAGTAAAAATGTTATGAGACATGAAGTGGCACAACGTAAAAGTGATATAAAGTTGTAAGATGCACACGGGGAGGGCCTGCCTCCGTGCTGGCGCTGCGCCAAAACTTCATCTGTCTATCCCTCCGCTTGTCGAGATAAATTATCACAAACAAATTGGATCCATTTGCCCAATTTCTTTCAATAACAGTACCTACAAGATGACTTTTAATGTAGACCAGTGTTGCGCTGATTTATAGCAAATTATTTTTGTTTACGCTTTACATTAGCGGTGATCGAAGACTTTCGAGACAATGATCTTGGGTTTCGTATTACAGCCCGTGTATCTCATTATCATATTGTGGGTACGAAATAAGCGGATGTTCCGGGGATGTAAGACCACGATGTAAACAATATACGGCTAGTTGGGAACAATAAGGTGATTTTCGGTGAATTATAATTGTGTCCTGGGATGTGACTATGTTACTCTATCTGAACATGGACGTTAAGTAATGTTACTAATGATTATGTAACGGGTCTGAATCGTGTTAACTAAACGAAAAAGAAAGATAAAAAAAAAATCGTTTAGTTAACATGATTCAGACCCGTTACATAATAATCATTAGTATGTGTACAAATCGTGGTAGTTTAAAAGTAGTTAAGTAATGTTACTATTTGGTTCTTTAATAACCCTTGTTTTGTCAGAATCAAGTTTACGGTGACAGGTTACTTAGAAAATATATAAAAGGCCTTATACTTGTCCTTATGAATAAGGTGAATCCTGGATATTGGGTGCAAATTCGCAAATATCCTCGTAGACTTTTAGGACAAGATGTTTTATTTGTTTTCAATTTTGTGCCCACTCTGAATATCTTTTCTGAAGGAATATTTGGGACGAACTATCCATGGGGTATAAATCCCAGTGATGTTATTGAGCGGATATCCAGATGCGACGGGAAATGTCGCACTGAAAAATATAGACGGTAACTGTACGAAATTGTGAAATTGACATGAAAAATAGCGGTGCTGTGTTGTGCTAGCTAGGATTGAATTTGAATTAGAAATTATGTATTTTTTATATTTTTCTATATTTACGCCTGAATAAATACATATATTTTACGCCGGAGTAAAAAGCTTTTTGGCTTGTGGTAGCCAAGTCTGTCCGGTTGGCCTTTTGGCATTCATTCCTTGTAAGTACAGTATTCACTATGTGGGCATCATGAAAAAACCACCTTGATAGACTTGATGCACAGGATGCTCAATCACACTATATCAATTATATACACCTCACGGTATACAGATAATCCTAACGAATGCGCCAATCACAAGCTGTAACAGCACAGCGCAGCTTCAAAAGCTACCTTTTATTTATCCTGTATTTTTATAACGACGTAGTCTCACACGTATTGAAGCAACCTGCGAAAAATCAACATTCATTTGGTCGATACACACACGGACATGTACCGAAAGTTTCGTACTGAAAATTGTGAAGGCTATATATAACTGCAGCGAAAATACGAATCATTCAGACGGCCATCGTCCGCAGCCGGCGGAAACTGTAAAATACTTAATACGTTTTTATTTCTGTAATTGTCTTCATTATTTTAAATGACTATAATTAAAAGTTACAGCCGGCTGTCGTCACTCCGTCTCGGCTCCTTCCTTCAATAAAGTGAGACGTTGGACAGATATTTTTTCGGTTCGTCTGTTGCTTGCTCACGTTTGCCTCGGCTCTGTAAAACTAACATCAATTGCGACAGGGCAATTTCTCAGCAGCTTTTCCAATACTTGGCTCGTTATTTATTTCTAAGCTCTGATAGAATTGTGTCGGAGTATTGCGAAGTTCTTAGATTTGTTGACCTTAGCAAAGAAATTTCACTGACGCAAATAATTGAAGGAGCACTTTTAATACAGTTAAGAACGTAAATATAACGAAAGCAAATTGTATAGATGCCAAATATTTTTTGTCTTCTTTACAAAATGAGTACATATTTTGACCCTATTTTGTAAACAACTCCAAATTGAATTGCAGCTGATGTAACTGATATGTCACTTTAAAATAATATCGCAAATACACTTTCGTTAAGAGCGACTTGCTATGAGAACGCGACAGTAAGCTTAATGTTAGTTTAGTTGGCAGTTGCACACGTTGTTAGTACAATTGGACAATATTCTTCTTCCTAACGTCCTGGTATATTATACTCATATAGACATCGAAAACTGTAAGAAAATTTATTTTTACTTACTACCGAAATTATATTTTAAGTAATTATCTTTATGCCTTGGATATAGTGAAAGTATAAAATAATTAGTTTAATGTCATTACAATACTTCTTACACGAATTTATTAATTATAAGGTTGTTATTTTTTTTAGACTGCCTCGTTGGTCTCGCGGCATAAATGTGCGCGTGGGATCGGGAGGTCCCGGGTTCGATTCCTGGGTCGGGCAGTGTTATTGGGTTTTTCTGTCACGAAATTCTCAGTAGCAGCACGGAGTCTGGAAATGTGCCCGGTACGGCAATAGGCTCGCCCCTTATTACGTGGGACTAAAGTACTTATATCTGGCGAAAAGTGGGTGTAGAAATACACCTCTGCCTACCCCTTCGGGGATAAAAGGCGTGACGATATGTATGTATGTATGTATGTTATTATTTGTTTCAAGTAAGTACTACGTTGATCATACCTACAACGACGAGGGCAATTATGTTAATTATTATATCGTTACGGAGCGTTTTACTTAAAAACGTGCTTTTCTTGTATTGGTAGTAAACTTTTAATTGTCATGTTGAAACTTTAGCAAAAAAAACGACCAATCCTCAAACTTCACTAGCGCCAAACAGAAAATATATCTTACTAAACAAAATAAATGTAATAGATTAAATAAATAACGAAACAAAAAATCTATTGAATTGTGAACCACCTTGGTTGTAAAGAAAATACACAGATTTTTTAACAGTTGAGAAAAGGCATCTGTAACTGGTTTTAACCGACTTCAAAAAAAAGGAGGTTCTCAGTTTGACCTGTATGTATGTATGTAAGTATGTTTGTCCGCTATTATCTCGCGTTTTGCGAAACCGATTTTGATGCGGTTTTCAGAAAAAATATTTGTTACACTTAGAAGAAGGTTTAAGGCACTTAACCGACTTCAAAAAAAGAAGGTTCTGAGTTTAACCCGTACATAATTATGTAAGTTTGTTCACGATTAACTCGAGTTTTAGAGCCCTATTTTCGTGTATGTGGGGATATTTGAAATATCGTGCGACCCAGAGGGTAGTAAGGAATGGCAAGGTGAATATTTTTCTGTGGAGTAATTGGTGAATCCGTTTAGTGGTTGTGAGGTTTGTGTAGAAAAACGAGGTTACATTCCTCTGACACAACGAGGGTAGCTGCCACGTGTAATTTTTCTATATTCTATGTAAACACTTGTCTGGTTTTTGTAGCAATCGTTCTAGGATTTGGTTCTTTATCGCTTACGATAGGTCTCAATTTTGGACACAAAAAAGGATCCAAGATATACTGAACCCTAAAATAATAAATAATTTAAATCCGAGACCCACATCATTAGGCGTGATCGATGTAAAGGTGCGCTCAGTATTTGCGATTGATCATCAGTAAGAAACATCTAAAACACAAAGTTAGATTTACCTATAACGAATCGTCGGCTTCTCTTGTGACCTATCGGAGAGAAATGCGAGACAACAATCAATAGTCTGCCCGCACCATTGTTATTATTTATGTTCAAGTATTTTCTTTTATATTTCCTTCAGAAAGCTTTATATGTCTCTTTATATTTGTTCATCTAAGTCCGTTACAGTTGTCCTTGTTTATAAAGTAGTCATACAAGATGAAAATGAAAAAAGAAAAAGGAAAAAAAGTGCAAGATTTAGAAAGTAATGCGCTTGCTACACGGGCGCGTAGCCGACATTGGTGTACTACAGTTGTGTATAGGACTACTAAGTCCTATACACAACTGTAGTACACCAATGTCGGCTACGTGCATATGTTATGGCACTATGTTATGGCCACTAGGCCATAACGTTCACGTCATTCAGTTATTTGTCTTTGCTGACCTTCTTTAGTTCTATTTGAAAAGAACATACTATGCTAGCTGTAGTCCGTGTGGTGACGGATTAAGAATACGGATTGTCACCACCCCATATCATCCCATGGGTGTCGTAAGAGCCGACAGATGGAGCACATTATGCAGAGAACAGCACTGTAAGAGAAGGAAAACTTGATACAAACCCTATACCAACCCGTTTGGCCAGCGTGGTATAATAGGCCAATTCCTCCTTTCAAAGGAGAGGCCTAGTCCAGCAGTGGACTGTTAAAGGCTGATAATGAATAATGATGATGATGTTGGCTGTAAAATAGCATATTTCTTGGTCGTGCAGCTCAGGCTTATAGCCGCCAGAATTCGTATGACGATCAAGAGAAGACGACATTGTGCTTATATTCTGTCATATCAGCACAACAGTAGCGCTTTACTAGAGCCATATTCGCGCCATTCCCTTTTGTGTACTATATATTTAAAAGATAGGTGAACAACAAACTCGGCTAAGTCAGGCCTGTATCGAGTCGCAATCTTCCCAAGGGCCATATTGTTGGAATCGCCTGTTTATAAGGGCAGCCGCGCGCTGTGCAGAACCGTATGCTGCTATTAGTTAACGCCTCCCTCCATCTCCTCGCATTATCCTGCAGTCACCGCTTATAGTGCCTGCGGGACCTCGGGGCATAACTAGGAAACACACGCTTAGCGTGATATATTTCATGTGGGTAATGCGGCTAAATTTATTTTAGTTATAATGTTGGAATATTAGACGCCGTAACTTTTATTAATTTATGGTGGAGCGTTTTGTGCGTGTGATACACATGAACAAAGTGTAAAACTATGGTTTGCTTAATAGTGTAAAGTGACTTTATGACTTTCGGTTTGACCCGCGTTAGGTACATACCGATGAAGGTTACTGTTTCTTTTCTTAGCTGGACGGGCCATTGCATGGTTTCATAAAAGCTTGTAACCTTGCCCTAAATAAATGTATTGTCTAAACTAGTAATAATATTTACGGATTGGAATGGGAGTTTATGAGATTAGTTGGGCCAAGTGTTAGAACAAATATTTTTATCTTTACTGATGTAGTACTAGTGTACAGTATGAAATATCAAAACAGGCTATCAAAACACGTGAACGAACTTGCAATGGCACTAAGTGGAGAGGGCGGCCTACATCACATGCGGTTGAAGCGAAGTGACATCCCCAGTCTGAACAGTAGATTCACATAAAGGGAGAGTACCCGATTGGAAAATAGAAAGGGACTCGTATAACAAACAAATATCATACAGATTTGAAATCATAGAGAAGAGTGGCTTATTGTTTTCAAACAGATTGCCATGAAGCAGTAGACAGCAAAAAAACTAATGTAGTTTTTGTAGACAAAGATTTCCTTTTGTTATTTGTTTACTACTTGCTTGCGACTTGCAGTAGTTAAATCATAAAACAGGTACCACGGGATCTGAAGAATAAGGAAAATTGTTATCTTCTTGCCACGTCAGGCAAATGGCGGGTGTTTGTAAACAGGCTGAAAGGAAGTTAACCCCTGTCAACTGGCGTCGCTGTGCGGTCAACAAGATATGGCGTAGTCGTATTAATAGAAAGGACCAGACTTTCACCTTTCCTTTCACTTAAATTTATATTTAATATATTACTTTTAATAATACTTCTTCTTATAATGTCATAAAATAGTGCCATCATTATACAGGCTTTCGCTACTCACTACAGGACATGCCTCTCCTAATTTGCGTGAAAATAGCGTTGAGAGCTCACAAAAGGATTTGGTCTACAATACCACGTTGTAATAAATGATGTATGTATGTATGTATCTTCCTTGACCGATTTCGGCCACGGCGACCTCTTCAACTCCTTGGCAGTAGTCGTTCGTGTGCTCGTTTGTGGCTTACATAGCCGATCTTATTGATGAAAACCCGTGCGCAATGCGGACAGGTTAGCACACCGTTAATGTAGTTGTATACTATGGCACTAGGTGGGCGTGCCTTTAGCTCGTCGCGTTTAGCATCGAGCTCTCTGCAGCGGCTACTTTCAAATTCCTTGACCTTTGCCTTTATTAAGGATCTCCATTCAGCTCGTGATGAGGCCATTTTCTCCCAATCAGAAGGCTCTATACTGCACTTTTTCATATGACGCTTTAGCACATCCTTATACCTGAGGAGTTGTCCGCCATGCTTTCGCTTGCCTTCCTCAAGTTCTGAGAAAAATATGCATTTTGCCACACGGTCATTCGACAATCTGGAGATATGGCCGCACCAACGAAGCTGTCGCCGGATAATATAGGCTTCAATTCCCTCCACACTAGCTCTTCGTAACACTTCCGTATTCCGAACATAATCAGACCACCGGATGTTTAAAATTTTGCGTAGACATTTTAGGTGAAAGTCCAACGTACGGATATGGTGGCGGTAAACGGTCCATGTCTCAGCAGAGTATAGAAGAGTCGGGAGTACAACAGCAAGGTAGATGTTTAATTTCGTGTTCAGTCTTAAATCGTGCGAGCTGAAAACCTTGCGATTCAACCTTCCAAAGACCGCCGCCGCGGCCCCAACACGATTGTTGACTTCAGCATCAAGGCTGCACTTAGATGTCAGTGTGCTTCCCAGATATCGAATTTTATCGACTTGTCTCAACTGAGTATCTCCGAGATTGATGGCCAGCGTCTCACGACCGTGAATATCTACAGACATCACCTCCGTCTTTTTGACGCTGATCTTCAAGCCATATCTTCGGCAGGACTCGCAAAGGGTAGATATGAGCTGCTGTACGCCGTCTGAGGATTCAGCCACAAAGCACAGGTCATCCGCATAGATAATGTCACTAATTAGTGCGTGGGACACTTTTGTGCGGGCTTTAAGTCTGGCTAGGTTAAACAGACTGCCTTCATTTCGGAAACGGATGCGTATTCCTTCGGGAGTCGCTTTTAGGACTTCGCGGACAACGACTGCAAAATACAACGCGAACAATGTGGGTGCAAGAACACAGCCTTGCTTCACTCCACAGGTGACAGGGAAGAAATCCGACCGTTCATCGTCCATAGCGACGCAGCTCTGCATGTCGTCGTGCAGTAGTCTCACGAGTCTCACAAACTTCGCCGTGCATCCTAATTTCTCCAGTATTATCCAGAGGGCTTCTCGCGGTATGCTGTCGAAAGCTTTCTCAAGGTCAACAAAGCAGATATATATGTTACGACCTTGTTCTCTACTTTTTTCCTGTAGTTGACGGACTGAGAAGATTGCCTCACAGGTACCACGGTCGGGTCGGAAGCCAAACTGAGATTCCGGCAGAATCTTTTCCGATAGTTCCATTAGGCGGTTTAACAGAACTCTGGCGAAGACTTTCCCAGGGACTGACAAGAGGGAAATGCCACGATAAGAGCTGCAATCGGCCCGGTCACCCTTGCCCTTATATAGCGCCCGAATGAGGGATACTTTAAAAGTCTTTGGGACTTGCTCTTTTTCCCACATGTCAGCGAGGAGTGCCCACATAGCCGAGAACAACTCCTCACCGCCATATTTCAACAGTTCTCCTGGTAAATCGTCAACACCCACCGCACGCTTATTTTGTTGTTGCTTAATTGCTAACACAACTTCTCTCAATGACAATGGCTCGTCCAGCTTGGTAGCGCTAGGGGCTTGAGGAAGGGAGCGAATATGCTGTAGGTCGACTGAACGATCTATGTTCAGCAGGTTGTTAAAATGCTCCGTCCACCGCTTAAGTATTTCCTCTTTGCTTTTAAGAAGTCCATCACCACTAGCTGGCTTAAGTGGGACTTTAGCATTGTAGGATTTACCGAGAAGGTTTCGTACTTCCGTGTAAAATTCACCAAGCTGGTTTGTGTCAGCAAGCCACTGCATGTGACGAGATTTCTCCTGCCACCACTTGTCTTTAACTTGACGTGCAAGTTTTCTTAGTTCTTGGTCACTTTGGCGTATTGCCGCAGATATATCACATCGACGTATTCGGCCTGGTTGTCGCAGGAGACGACGGTGTTTATTGATTGCCTCTGTCAAGATCTTATTGTTTTCGTCAAACCAGTCCTGATGTTTCCGCAACTTTTGACCCAAAGTTACAGCGGCGGTGTCTAAAATACAAGAAGACAATAACTCCCAGTCAGTATTAACATCACCCGTTTTTATTTGCAAAGGCATTAGGACAGTGCTCAGGGTTTCAGCAAACTTCGTCCTCGTCTCGCTGTCTTCAAGTGATTCAACATTCAGACGCTGAAGTTTTGGTCTATCTGATCTACGCAATCGACGAAAACGAATATTTAGCTTTATGAGTACAAGGCGATGGTCAGTCCAGCAGTGAGCACCGCGCATTACACGGGTAATCTGGACCTGAGATAAGTGTTCTTGCCGCACGATAGCATAATCAATGAGATGCCAGTGCTTAGACCGGGGGTGCATCCACGTCGTCTTGTGCTTGGCGGCTAGTCTAAACATAGTGTTTGTGATTGCCAGTTTGAATTGAGCACAGAGACTAAGCAACAGATGGCCGTTACTATTCATATTGCCGACACCGTGTCTGCCCAGAACTCGTGACCAAGCATCGTAATCCCGACCTACTCTAGCATTAAAGTCCCCCAGTAGAAGGATCTGCTCTCTGGGAGGTATACAGTCTAAGCACCGTGTCAATTCGTCATAGAATTTCTCTTTCACTTCATCAGAATTGTCTAGCGTAGGAGCATAGACACTGATGATATTGAGGTAGTTGTCATGTTCCAAGTGGAGGCGCAGGGTGGTAACGCGATCGGAGATATGTACGGGATACTCCTTTAGTTGTTTCCCAAACTGGTTCTTAACAGCAAAGCCCACACCTGACCTTCGTGAATCGGAGGCAGCGAGCCCTTTCCAGTAGAAAGTGTACCCACCACCGTGTTCCACCAGCTCCCCTTCTTCTGCTAGATGTGTTTCGCTGAGAGCAGCCACATCCACCTTATAGCGAAGAAGTTCCCGGGCCACAATAGCAGTCTTTCGCTCAGGACAGATATTTGCCTCACGGTCAATAAGTGTTCTAACGTTCCACGCGCCGAATGTCATCAGTTTTGATATTTTATTATTATTCCTGTAGCGTCGACCGCGAGTTAGAGATGCGGAGGCAGCCGCGGTTACTACTCTCCTTAAGTGTTGGGGTGAGCATTTGTTTAGGGCACCTTTTCTAGCCCCCTCCCAGGCTGAGCAGGGAAAGCAGTGCCTCCCTAAATAGGGCTGCTTTGTCACTCCGGGTGCTGCCGAGATCACTTTGTCCCCCCCGTGCAAAGCAATAACGACCACGGTGTGTAACACCCCCAGAGCCGCCCATGTGCAGATTTCAGACAAAGCCCAGCCTGCATCAAGCTGGACCTCTCTACCTCAACCTATCGCCACGGGCCTTTGAGTAAGTCGGAGTCCATATATACGGAAGCGGTCAAATGCGCAGGATATATTAAGGTGCACAAGCATACGCGCTAATACAGGTGCACTCACTCGTCTTCACCTCCTTTAGTCCAGCGGAGTGGAAGACCACTACAGCCAGAAAGAGGATTAGATGATGTGTCTGGCCAGCAGTAACTACGCCTTCTACTGCTGCCCTTGGCCATCCACCTTGCCTTGCTGGCCCGCCGGATACACCAAGCCCTTTTGCATATCTGCGTTGGGTTGCTTTCTCCACCGGGCCAGACTTTGAAAACAAGCGGGAAAGTTCCGCTGTCCCAGGATTACTAAAGGATAGAGGGAAGGGAAATTAGGAGGTTTGATAGGAATAAGGTTATAGGATACTGCTGCCTTTAGGAGTAGGGAGGGAAGTAGACAGACAGTAGCTGAGCAGCTCGGGGTTGTGTACCCGTGTCCACTGTTGCTGTTACGGGACACATAACAGGCAGTAGGACCTCTGAGCGAAATGATAAAGAATGTGTAACATGCCATCTTATTACATGTCAAAAAATTCAAAAATAATATCCATAAAATATTATATATAAAAGAAATTAGTGCCAATTAGTAATTTTGTTTTATACTTGCTGGCGAGCAGCATGTAATAGGTTAGAAGTCAAGAGGATGTAGTCGTCACCGAGAAGAGCTTAATTCTCCCAAAGATGTAATAACATACTTATTTGTGTCATATAGTAATCGAGTATTTTTATGACGTCACAATTTTAAATACCGAACAGTATATAATAGTTCATGATATAAAATACGACTCCCTTGGTGCTGCCCATGTGCTGCCGATATGATTCACAGTCGCACACATCAATACCTACTATTATTTGTTAGATATGTGTAGTATCGGTCTCACCAAATGATTTAGTAATTCTTGTTATTTATTTTGTAATTGTTTGAGAATTCTACTCTTTACAAATAATTATACCGAATAATGTATCCCTTGTATTCTAAGCTTTACGTACAACTAGTAATAATATACCACACCGCTATCTTGAGTTGAAAGTGCGAAGTAAACTAAATATAAAATATAATAGCTTTCACCAGCAGGTGTTAGCGCACAGAAGCTTTTACGATATTTAACCCATTTAGGTGTCAACTAGTTGGGCTCGCGTTACGTCTCATAGCGATACTAGTTTCCGCCCCCAGCTTCGCCCACGTGATAACACGCTCTTGTGTATTAGATATGTTTTAATGGCGTAGTTTTGACTGTCCCTGCTATCGTACCTTTTTCGTAAGGTGGACAAAATAGGTATGAGACATACATATATCCATTTTGAATGGCTTGTTTTGGGGCTAGTGTTTAATAATTCTGCATACAAGGCGGAGGCCGCGAGTTCGATTGAAGATCTTTGAGTGAAGAGTTCAATTATTAGTTCTGTGTTAATCAGTGACCTGGTTGTAAATAGCAGAAGCTGTGTTTAGTTTGGGATCAAATGGCTGAGTGTGATTTGTCCTAGGATATCAGTATTATCCATCAATGTATTTGGCGGAATTATTGAGGAGGAGGTCCGTGTGGTGACGGATTAAGAATACGGAATGTCAGCACCCCATATCATCCCATGGGTGTCCTAAGAGCCGACAGAGGGAGCATATTATGCAGATAACAGCACTGTAAGAGAAGGAAAACTTGATACAAAACCTATACCAACCCGTTTGGCCAGCGTGGTATAGTAAGCCAATTCCTCCTTTCGAAGGAGAGGCCTAGTCCAGCAGTGGACTGTTAAAGGCTGATGATGATGAATTATTGAGGATGGCTCATTTTTATTTGCGCTGAGCCTTGAATCGGCATCAGTCAAAAAGACGCTAACATCAAGATATAGCTGCTCTAGACTATAAGTACTTAGGTACCTACCACACGTAGGAATTAAGTAGCTTTGGATGTAACATATTAAGACCACCTTAATCTTTACATCCGTCGAGATAAAAGTTTGTGGGATTATGTCCCATTCCTCTTGCCTATAAAGTTTTTCATGATAATATATTTGACACTTTCCTATAGTTATTATATAGACATACCCAGTGGTGAAGTTTAGCTTAGGGATAAGTTCTAACAGGCTCAATTAGAAATTGCTATGAATTGTATAGTGGGCTTGGGTTTTTCCAAAAATGCGAAGAACGTAAAGCGTGTGTGAACTTAGGCACAAAAAGACAGTATCGAATAATAGTGAAAGCCGAAAGTATATTAATTTTGAGCAGGCGGTCCGAAATTTCACTAAAATTTTTTCATGAATAAAGGTTTTAAAACCTTCGTCTAGTATTGGGGACCCAAGAAGGCGAAGAGAACTTTTTTGAATATGTGTTATACTGGGTCGCGCCCAGTATAACACATATTCAAAAAAATTCTTGAAAAAAAAAGTTTGAAATTTGGAAAGTATTGCGGATTGGTCTAAAGTATTGTTGATAAAAATTTCACACTTACTTGGATTAAGGTCTAGGCCGATAGCTGAAAATGTTGTCTTCAGAAGTGCCAGGTCCTGATAGACAGTGGCTACGTCGCCTCCTAGGGTTCCGTCATTTAGGTACCAGATGTTAAATTTAGAATTTAGCTGGCTAATAACTGGATGAATGGCTAAGCTAAAAATGAGTGTCCAGTGAGTCCAAGAGGGTCGCCTTGTTGACAGCCAACGGCAGACTCCAAAAGATTTTCCTCGTATATTAATTTTGATGGATGCCTGTAGCACTGCCAATTAGTTAGTTAATTACACAATAAATTGTTGAACTAAGTACACCGCCACGCCAAGCCACATTTTCACGATCCTTGGAATTTTTGACATCCATGAAATTGTTTACGACATTTCTTTTAATTTAATTATTCTTTTCTATATTTTCTCATTTTTAGGGTTCCGTAGTCCACAAGGAACCCTTATAGTTTCGTCATGTCCGTCCGTCTGTCCGTCCGCAGCCTAGATCAAAGACGCCTGGTGCTAGAAAGCTGATATTTGACATGAATATAGACATAAGATATTGCAACAAAACTGTAGAATAAAATTTTGGAAAATATTTTTTTAAGGGTATCTCCCCTACATATACCTATAGAGGGGTTGATTTTTTTTTTGGAAGAGTACCCCATCATGTGGGATATCATTGGATAGGTTTTAAAAAAATATTATTAGTTTGCTTAAATCATTTTTCGATCAAGTGATTGGTTTGTCAAATATCAAGCTTTGAAGTGAAACAAATTGTTAGATTCAAGTGTCCCCCCCTCTCTGCCGGCTAAACTATTAATTTTGGAAGAGGTGAAAAAAATCACAAATGTAGTACATATAACGAATTTAAAAGGAAAACTATCACGGCTAAGTAGATATCACTAGTTTACGAGTAATCGTCGGTTAACTTATAAATACCTATTTCTGTGAGTTTACATTGGGCGCGCTGGCTTAATCTTAAAGATATACATACGTACTTTGGTATGTAATGTACTACGGTACTACGTATGTATAGTAGTAGTATATCTTGGAAACCACATGTTATGTTTACAATACATAACTTGATACATACCTAGTATTTTTCTAAACAAAACTTAGGTTCTTTTAATAGTGTTATTTGAATTACTTTTTCAGCAAAATAAACAGTCGGATTTGTTGTACACTATTGGGCGTGGCCCGATACGCTCTTGGCCGGTTTTTTAACTCTTGTGTGTTCAGATTTATTTAAATCGAGAAAATCAGGGGGTCGTTTCGGCTGCATAATTAAATTTATTAGATGGGCTCAGACCGTAATACTCAAAGATAGGTGAAGTTCGTTCTTAAGGCGCTGTCCTAAGCGACTGTTTTGGTAAATGAGGGGGTGAAGCAGGGGAGGTGAAGGGAGCTTAGCTCCGTCTACTGCGGGGCGCCCCCCTTCATTCTCGTCACGTGCGGACGTATTCTGGCGACATCCGTATTCCAATATTTCAAAATCGCAAGCAAAACGTTTTAGCATATTGAATTGAGATACTGATATTAAAATTTATATTACATACATCAATCTGTTTGTACAATATAGGCATAGCGCAATTCTTGTTCTCAGTGCAGCCATGAGCAAAACTGGTTTACATTAGACGTTAAAGGTTTTAATAGTTGACGAAAGTAGGTAAATACCTACGTGCCGTAAGATGATAAAAATAATTAAGCCAGTTCCATGTATGGAGAGGCCATTATGATGTTTGTTTTGTTTTTGTATAAAAATAGTGAAGCAGCTCATAGAATACCTACATCTAATTCCATTCCTGCCAGTTTTCAAATCTGTTTTGCAATAAATTGGCTGTGACATACGGGTGGACAGACAGACAGACATTGCAAATCTATAAGGGTTCCGTTTTTACAATTTTTGGCTACGGTACCCTAAAAACACAATACTGCTCTACTAAGCGCAAAAGCCGTATCTCAACTAAAGCGAGTTACGAGATAATTGAAGTTTAGTAAAAGTTGATTTCTTTTATTTATTTATGGATGTTTATTGTTATTATAGGTATAATTATTATGGTAAAGGTTTCGAAATACGTCGCCGTTTTTAGGGGTTGTGAGTGATTGGAGAGGGAGGAGGGGAGGTCTTGAAATCCCCCTCACCATTTTCACTTGCCGGAAATACTTGGTTTCCTCTGAAAAAAAAAATCTCCAAACATCGGTGTATATATGGCACTGCCAACTTCCACATTCATCACACTAGTTTAATAAACTAAGGTCCAACAAAGCCCTGCGAAGGGCTCCTATTTTCGGATTAAGGGTCAAAAGAGAACCTAACATAACCTATTTAGTTACTTATTACAGTCGTACCTAACCCTAGGCACTCGAAAGCAATGACGCACAAATTTGACATTAGCTGTCAATATGATCATTCCAAGATGGTAGTTTTGCGTTTCGTTTCACGTTTTTCACATAAAACCTTAAAATGACATTTGTAAAACTGTACTAAAGTATAAAAACTACGTTCCGTTTTGCATAATTGCCGAAGTATTTATGAAATTTTGGAAATTGTTTAAAAATATTTAGACGCAACTCCGGCAGCCAAAATTACTATTAGGGGATTAAAACGAACTACCTTAAGCCCCCTACACTACCAATACCCTCAAATTCAGGCGACTCGTTTCGAAACCCAACCCACTATTATTTTTCAAAATAGATGAAACATCAAAAATATATGTGGATATACCTAATTCATGAGATACTGCTATGTCACTTAGACAATTATAGAATTAGAATTTGAGTTACTGCTTTTTCGTTAGCTCTCCTCATACATGTTTGTATGGAAAAATATAAAAATGTATTTCGCTTCAAATATGTGTTGTTTCAAAGAAAATAAATATTAAAAGATATTTATTAATATTCATTTATCATTTATTAACGAAATACAGAGTTTACAGCTCATCAAAAGTTAGCTGTCTGCTACAACCCGGCAGGTTTTCTTTATTCTCATCGAATGTTAAAGGCAGTGTGTGAGGTGATAAGGCTTCAATACTTATTATTTGCTGTTGTTAACGTTTCATTTACTTTCCTTTTACGGCTTGGTATTGTAGAAATTTCAAGCACTGATAAAACATTTTCCTCTCCGTGATCTCGCAATGCCATCCCTTGAGCTTGACGAGAATCAACAATTTCAGGCAACTGCCAATTCATATAAAATGCCACAAGCTTTTCTTCTCCCAGAAAACATCATCTCTTTCTATAATTTCTATTTTTAGTGGTATACTTTCGCCACTCCACACAGCAAATAAACACTTTTGTTTGCGTGTAACGTGGCGTTGCCCCTGAATTTGGTAATAACAATTACGATATTTGTTAAGACTAGTCAGTTCACTTTTTTATCATGTTTCCATATTTGTATTCTATTTGCTCTTATACTATTCTCCAGGCTATTCTTATAGGCAACTATACAACACTACATTTCCACAATCGTGTTTGGACCTATTAATCCATCTGGCGTGGCACCAATAATCGGCTAATCCACAAGGCTCGATTGTTACATTTTCTTGCTTCGCCAGTTGTTGCAAAGCCAGTTGTTCATTTTATATTTCATGCGCAACTGATCTTACATTGCAAATATTTTATTTGTACAAAATATTTTTTACTAAGTTGGCTTTACTGCTGTTATCTCTTCTTTTTACCACTATACCAAAATTTCAATCTGTCAACATATTCTTACGCAATTCGAACCAGTCACTGCTATGCTATCCCTCTTGTAATTTTTGCTTATCACTACGGAATTTGAGTCAAATTTGTTAAAAAAATTGTTTGGCATTTCTTGGCTAGCTCTTGAACAGATCGTATTAGGAATGACTGCAGTCAAATGTGTGTAAGACGTTGCAGCACTGTTATCTTTAACTTCACTGTAATTACAATAATGATAATTAGTTACGTACTTTATTATTAAAAAAATACTATATCTTGTGTTATAGCAAACAGAGAAGTCACCTTCTTACTTAGGTATAAATGATTGATTTTAGAAATTAAAAAGATATTAGATGTACTGAGACATACCTAATAGTTTATGAATAATCAAAGTTTTACCCGATGTACCTAAAAAGGTTTATGTTCACAACACAATAATACAACATTCGTTACCGCTTGTGTGCGGATTGCGGAGCGCCATATTAGCGCTGTTTATTGTTCGCCGTGGCGGCATCTTAAGGTGGATACAGACATTGCGAGGCATGCGCTGTGCGCCGTTCGTAGCGCATGCCTCGCAAAGTCTGTATACGGCTTTAGCGCTCCAGGCACTCTGACAAGCTAATGAATTTGAAATATAGGTATAGTCCGTTCACAGTTATTTTACCTCTAGCTGTTAGATTGGCCAACCTGGGCGTTGTGTTGCTATATTTAGTATCTAATACTCCCATTTTAAATATACAGTATTGCTAAAAACGTACTTTTTTTATTGCCTACGCGATCGTATTAAATATTTGGAAGTACCTAATGTTTGTAACAAAACCTCTTGATATCGGCTTTGGCTATACGTATGTACATTTATTTTCTTACAAAATAACTAATTTCCTATGAAGGTAAATAGTTATAATAAATATTTTTTCTATTTACGTCAATGTGAGGTTTTAATTAACAAATACGAAAACTGCAAATTTAATTATCACATTTATTTTGAATAAGAATGATCCATGTGGACTGCCAATGACGATTCGTAGCTGCTGTCAGATTCTCGGGCTGCCAATGCTGATTCGTAACTGCTGTCAGATTCTGTATCAGACTCATAGTTTAATTCTATTATGAACCTGTCCATCGCAGCATCCATAGACCCATTTGTTTCACGAAGCTTGTCTTCAATGTGGCGCACATGTTCGCATTGTTTTTGCCACATGCCAGTCTTCTGCAGTGATAGATTGAAAAGCTTCTTCAGCTAAATTGACAATGTTGTTTGCCTCTTGTCCTATTTCACATAGGTACCTGTCATAGCTTTTATCTGATCCTAAAAAGATTCTCGGCACCTCGGATTCCTGTCAGTTGTTTCTCTGAACGAAAACTTCTTTTCTTACACTTTGTAAAGCCTAATACATTCTATCTGCATCCCGAATTCCTCGTTCAGTCACTCTTGCCTCAAATTTTGGCATTTTTAAGTCTGTCTGCAAAAATCATATAGACTACAATTACTTTCCTTATCATAAAAACCTATTTAATACAAAAAACGCGATAGACGTATTTAAATAAGGATTTTCTCTCCATTCAAAAATGTCTATAAGTATAGATAAGACTGACATTACATACTCATGGTGGTTGCAGATGGACATTCTAGTTTCCACTAAAATTGGGTAAAATGTTATGCACTGGTAACATACCTGTCATCACAGAGTACCATACCAACATAAAGCAAACAAACACCGACATTTGTCAGAGGTAAAATAACTGTGAATGGACTGTACATAAAATGATTCGATTTTATGTTATTACTCTTTCAAAAATTGAAAACTGTGGCAGCTATGTGTATTGTGAGAATAATTTATATAATTATATTATGCATAATCGATAATATATAAGTAACATAGTTAGCCATAAAAGACTCTTATGAAAATAATTTGTGTAAAAATGTTACATATTTCATAATCACTTGGCCATGGATGAATTTCTATTTTATTACGACGCTTTCTTGTACAAATCCTTCGTAGAACTTTATTTCTCTAATTGTCCATATTTATTCTTCTAATTATATATTTATAAGCACAGAAACAATAACACATTAAACGCAACAAGAGTATAAACTAAGGTCCTAATTATATGTGCCCATAGTTACATGAAAAGCCTATTTGACTCAAAGTATTCAGTCTAAAGCATAAAACATGAAGTTACGAATTCAAATCGGCGTATTACAATAACAAACAGGTTTACGTAAAATTTCGTGCAACGCAGACGCAAGCGACATGACCTATCTCTCACAGGGCTCATAGCCGAATGATGAGGTCTGGGCGGGGCGTAAACTAGCAACTGACACTCAGTACACCGCTTATGCTAATAAGGTTTAAATTGCTGAAGCGTTTGATATTGATGGGATCTACCGAGCGTCAAAATCATAGACGTTTGGCAGATTTTATTTAATTTTACAAAATATACACGTATAATATGAAAATAAATAGGGTAATTCTTTAGTTCATTAGATTTCCTACAATATTATCAAATAAAATATGACAGCTTACGATCAAAATATTGCAAACAGTGAGACGAAAGATTATTTTCTGCCTCGATTTTGTGCTTTTTTTACCGTGATTCTATTTTACATACATGAAAAATTATTTCAAAAGTCTTTTGTTCAGACTTTTGACTTTAAGCTCTATTTTTTGCTAGTTTGTAATATGTACCGTTATGGCTAGATGCGCGACGAAAAATTAGGTGTTCCACGGCTTCTGAGGTATAACAGCGCCTTAAAATTTTTTAGCAGCACTTTCTACAGGTCTAAAAGGTTTTTTTATTAAGTTAGGGCGCATAGACGCAATTAAGGAGTGGTGTGCGCAACTGCACCTTCGTTGATTGTTACAGATTTTCGTAGGCTTTCAACGTAATATTATTATTGTACCCCGTGTTTGCTTCATATAACAATTCATTATTAAGGCGCTCTTATACCTCAGAAGCCGTGAAACACCTAATTTTTCGTCGCGCATCTAGCCATAACGGTACATATTACAAACTAGCAAAAAATAGAGCTTAAAGTCAAAAGTCTGAACAAAAGACTTATGAAAGAATTTTTCATGTATGTAAAATAGAATCACGGTAAAAAAATCACAAAATCGAGGCAGAAAATAATCTTTCGTCTCACTGTTTGCAATATTTTGATCGTAAGCTGTCATATTATTTTTGATAATATTGTAGGAAATCTAATGAACTAAAGAATTACCCTATTCATTTTCATATTATACGTGTATATTTTGTAAAATTAAATAAAATCTGCCAAACGTCTATGATTTTGACGCTCGGTAGATCCCATCAATATCAAACGCTTCAGCAATTTAAACCTTATTAGCATAAGCGGTGTACTGAGTGTCAGTTGCTAGTTTACGCCCCGCCCAGACCACATCATTCGGCTGTGAGCCCTTTGAGAGATAGGTCATGTCGCTTGCGTCTCCGCTGCACGAAATTTTACGTAAACCTGTTTGTTATTATAATACGCCGATTTGAGTTCGTAATTTCATGTTTTATGTTATAAACTGAATACTTTGAATCAAATAGGCTTTTCATGTAACTATGGGCACATAATAATTAGGACCTAAGTTTATACTCTTGTTGCGTTTAATGTGTTATTGTTTCTGTGCTTATAAATATATAATTAGAAGAATAAAATATGGACAATTATAGAAATGAAGTTCTACGAAGGATTTGTACAAGAAAGCGTCGTAATGAAATAGAAATTCATCCATGGCCAAGTGATTATGAAATATGTAACATTTTTACACAAATTATTTTCATAAGAGTCTTTTATGACTTACTATGTTACTTATATATTATCGATTATGCATAATATAATTATATAAATTATTCTCACAATACATAGCTGCCACAGTTTTCAATTTTTGAAAGAGTAATAACATAAAATCGAATCATTTTATGTACCTATATTTCAAATTCATTAGCTTGTCAGAGCGCCTGGAGCGCTAAGATGCCGCCACGGCGAACAATAATGATGACAGCGCTAATATGGCGCTCCGCAATCCGCACACAAGCGGTAACGAATGTTGTATTATTGTGTTTTGAACATAAACCTTTTTACGTACATCGGGTAAAACTTTGATTATTCATAAACTATTAGGTATGTCTCAGTACATCTAATATCTTTTAATTTCTAAAATCTTTTCAATTTATAAGTAAGAAGGTGACTTCTCTGTTTGCTATAACACAAGATATAGTATTTTTTTAATAATAAAGTACGTAACTAATTATCATTATTTTAATTACAGTGAAGTTAAAGATAACAGTTCTTACACACATTTGACTTCAGTTATTCCTAACACGATCTATCTGTTCAAGAGCTAGCCAAGAAATGCCAAACAATTTTTTTAACAAATTTGACTCAAATTCCGTAGTGATAAGCAAAAATTACAAGAGGGATAGCAGTGACTGGTTCGAATTGCGTAAGAATATGTTGACAGATTGAAATTTTTGTATAGTGGTAAAAAAAAGAGATAACAGCAGTAAAGCCATATTGGTAAAAAATATTTTGTACAAATAAAATATTTGCAATGTAAAATCAGTTGCGCGTGGAATCTAAAATGAACAACTGGCTTTGCAACAACTGGCGAAGCAAGAAAATGTAACAATCGAGCCTTGTGGATTATCCGTTTATTGGTGCCACGCCAGATGGATTAATAGGTCCAAACACGATTGTGGAAATTTAATGTTCTATAGTTGCCTATAAGAATGGCCTGGAAAATAGTATAAGAGCAAATAAAATACAAACATGGAAACATGATAAAAAAGTGAACTGACTAGTCCAAACAAATATTGTAATTGTTATTACCAAATTCAGGGGCAACGCCACGTTACACGCAAACAAAAGTGTTTATTTGCTGTGTGTGTGAGTGGCGAATGTATACCACTAAAAATAGAAATTATAGAAAGAGATGATGTTTCTGGGAGAAGCTTGTGGCGTTTTATATGAATTGGCAGTTGCCTGAAATTGTTGATTCTCGTCAAGCTCAAAGGATGGCATTGCGAGATCACGAAGAGGAAAATGTTTCATCAGTGCTTGAAATTTCTAAAATACCAAGCCGTAAAAGGAAAGTAAATGAAACTGTGCCTCGTGAACAACAGCAAATAATAAGTCTTATCACCTCACACACTGCCTTTAACATTCGATGAGAATAAAGAAAACCTGCCGGGTTGCAGCAGACAGCTAACTTTTGATGAGCTGTAAACTCTGTATTTCGTTAATAAATTATAAATGAATATAAATAAATATCTTTTAATATTTATTTTGTTTGAAAAAACACATATTTGAAGCGAAATACATTTTTTATATTTTTCCATACAAACATGTATGACGAGAGCTAACGAAAAAGCAGTACCTCAAATTCTAATTCTATAATTTTCTAAGCGACATAGCAGTATCTCATGAATAAAGTATATCCACATATATTTTTGATGTTTCATCTATTTTGAAAAATAATAGTGGGTTGGGTTTCGAAACGAGTCGCCTGAATTTGAGGGTATTGGTAGTGTAGGGGGCTTAAAGTAGTTCGTTTTAATCCTTTCCTTTTTTGGCTGCCGGAGTTGCGTCTAAATATTTTTAAACAATTTCCAAAATTTCATAAATACTTCGGCAATTATGCAAAACGGAACATAGTTTTTATACTTTAGTACAGTTTTACAAATGTAATTGTTAGGTTTTACGTGAAAAACGTGAAACGAAACGCAAATCTGTCATCTTGGAATGATCATATTGACAGCTAACGTCAAATTTGTGCGTCATTGCTTTCGAGTGCCTTGGGTTAGGTGCGACTGTAATAAGTAAATAATAGGTTATGTTAGGTTCTCTTTTGACCCTTAATCCGAAAATAGGAGCCCTTCGCAGGGCTCCGACAACCTTAGTTTATTAAACTAGTGTGATGAATGTGGAAGTTGGCAGTGCCATACACACCGATGTTTGGAGATTTTTTTTTCAGAGGAACCCAAGTATTTTCGGCAAGTGAAAATGGTGAGGGGGGTTTCAAGACCTCCCCTGCTCCCTCTCCAATCGCTCACAACCCCTTAAAACGGCGACGTATTTCGAAACCTTTGCCATAGTAATTATACCTATAATAACAATAAACATCCATAAATAAATAAAAGAAATCAACTTTTACTAAACTTCAATTTTCTCGTAACTCGCTTTAGTTGAGATACGGCTTTTGCGCTTAGTAGATTGTGTACAGTATTGTGTTTTTTAGGGTACCGTAGCCAAACATTGTAAAAACGGAACCCTTATAGATTCGCAATGTCTGTCTGTCTGTCCGCCCGTATGTCACAGCCAATTTATTGCAAAACAGATTTGAAAACTGGCAGGAATGGAATTAGATGTAGGTATTCTATGAACTGCTTCACTATTTTTATACAAAAACAAAACAAACATAATAATGGCCTCTCCATACATGGAACTGACTTAATTATTTTTATCATCTTACGGCACGTAGGTATTTACCTACTTTCGTCAACATTTAATACCTATAACGTCTAATGTAAACCAGTTTTGCTCATGGCTGCACTGAGAACAAAAATTGCGCTATGCCTATATTGTACAAACAGATTGATGTATGTAATATAAATTTTAATATCAGTATCTCAATTCAATATGCTAAAACGTTTTGCTTGCGATTTTGAAATATTGGAATACGGATGTCGCCAGAATACGGCCGCACGCGACGAGAATGAAGGGGGGCGCCCCGCAGTAGACGGAGCTAAGCTCCCTTCACCTCCCCTGCTTCACCCCCTCATTTACCAAAACAGTCGCTTAGGACAGCGCCTTAATTAGCAAATGAAGCAAACACATCAAATATTATCATCATCAGCGCTTTATACTGTCCCACTGCTGGGCATGGGCCTCTTCTCACTATGAGAAGGGTCATCACATCAAATATCACGTGTGTTTAATTAACAAAGGAGTAATTAAATGAACTTGAAATAAATAGTATTATATTTTTCCTCATAAATGGCAATAATTTGTTAGTTTTAGTATTGATATTAATTGTTTCTGCACCTGATTGTGGTTTTGTCATTTAACATACAAGATGATGGCCGCAGCTGCGCCCACAGATTTTATTTCAATTCAACCGTTTATTCCAATCCCAAGGGAATTTTGAAAAATCCCTAATTAGTTTGGCTAGTGTGTTCCTTGGACAGTGTAGGGATGCCTCTATGCTCTTCAAGGAACATATTCGCCAAATTTCAGCTTCATACAACCAGTAGTTTCGGTTGTGTTTTGTCTATCAGTTAGTCAGCAGTTAGCTTTGAAAAATATCGGCTAATCGAACTTTGACGAAAAGTACCAATGCTTTTTGAACTGCAGTTTTTTATAGGTTGATTATTGCGGTATAAACATATAAGTAAATGCTCTACAAGTTTAAGGTAAACTGTGCGTCTTACATCTGAGTTATGTAGTAGATTATTACGTACCTATGCTATTTTTTCTTATCACGTACAATAATAAATTAAGTAATAAAACCTACATAAATGTCGTAAGATATATAAGAGGCAGCTGGATAATAATTAACCGATGTTGTTCAGTATTCCATTTGCTCGGTATGGCTAGCAGTAAGTACGTAGTAAAAATGTTATGAGACATGAAGTGGCACAACGTAAAAGTGATATAAAGTTGTAAGATGCACACGGGGAGTGCCTGCCTCCGTGCTGGCGCTGCGCCAAAACTATCTATCCCTCCGCTTGTCGAGATAAATTATCACAAACAAATTGGATCCATTTGCCCAATTTCTTTCAATAACACTACCTAGTACCTACAAGAAGACTTTTAATGTAGACCACTTTTTTTTAATTCTTTATTGATTAAGGAGTTTTTGTCCAACTAGGCACGTCAACTCCATTGTACCTAATTCTAGTTACAACACAAAATATATTAAATATACTATACTAAATCTCTAATTATAATGCTACATAATTTCCTACAAAGTTCAGAGGTAGGATTCGCCAAAATATATACCACTAAACCAACATCTAACTTATTTATATTAAATTAATGTAGACCACTGTTGCGCTGATTTATAGCAAATTATTTTTGTTTACGCTTTGCTAATACATTAGCGGTGATCGAAGGCTTTCGAGACAATGATCTTTGGTTTCGTATTACAGCCCGTGTACGTCATTATCATATTGTGGGTACGAAATAAGCGGATGTTCCGGGGATGTAAGACCACGATGTTAACAATATACGGCTAGTTGGGAACAATAAGGTTATTTTCGGTGAATTATAATTGTTTCATGGGATGGGATGATGTCACTCTAGCTGAACATGGACGTTAAGTAATGTTACTATTTGGTTCTATAATATCCCTTGTTTTGTCAGAATCAAGTTAACGGTGACATGCTACTTAGAAAAAATATAAAAGGCCTTATCGTCGGTCGAATCACGAAAAGGCGTAACTGTGTTTTAGTAAATTTTACAGCAAAGCCATTTTTATGAAATCATCACGTTATGTACTGTCATAACTTTATGTCTTAAGATTTAATGTGCTTGGATATTTGTGTAAATATGTGGCTAAGATTGATCATATCATTAACTGTAGTTTCAGTGTACTGTAGTTAATTATAAGGATATTTCTATTTTTTTGAAAAACTTTTCACTTACGCCTTTTCGTGATGTACCCCTAATATCAGTCATTTCACTTACGTCCACGTAGGTATTGCCTTAAGTGAAATTGAAAACATCGGTATGCATTAAAAAAATTTCTTTCATCAAATCGAGTGACGTATTATTCTCTGTGTAAAGTAAGATCACCTAACGATTCAATCAATCAGCCTATCGCAGTCCACTGCCGAACATAGGCCTCTCCCAACACGCGCCACAGTACACGGTCCTCAGCCTTCCGCATCCAGTCTGTCCCAGCCACCTTTATCAGGTAGTCGGTCCACCTAGCTGGGGGCCGTCCTACCTTACGGTTGCCGAGGCGTGGTCTCCACTCTAGGACACGCTTGCTCCATCGGTCATCAGACCTTCTACAGATATGGCCAGCCCACTGCCACTTGACCTTACTGATTCTGTGAGCTATGTCGGTAACTTTGGTTCTTTGCCGGATAACTTCGTTTCGGATTTTATCCTTCAAAGAGACGCCAAGCATAGCCCGTTCCATAGCTCGCTGCGTGACTTTTAGTTTGTGGACTAGTGAGTGCCCACGTCTCGGCACCGTACGTCATAACAGGTAGGACGCATTGGTTGAAGACGTCTTCAGGCATTGCGGTAGGGGCGAAGAGAAAACTCGACGTAGCTTGCCAAACGCTGCCCAATCCAACTAGATCCTGTGGTCGATTTCTTTCTTGAAGTTGTTTCTACCAAGCTGGACTACTTGCCCAAGGTAGACATACATGAATGGGCCGGCTCGACCGGGAAAGTACTACCCTCTCACAGAAAATCGACGTAAAGTAACAGTACCTAATCTGTTGCGTTTCGTTCGGTGAGTGAGAGTGCCGGAGGCCCTATCCCCTATTCCTTCTCCCTCACCCGACTCCTTATCCTATCCCTTTTCCCAACTCCAAGGGGCGGCAACGCACTTGTGACTCCTGTGGTGTTGCTTGTGTCCATGGGCGGCGGCAATTGCTTACCGTCAGGCGATCCGTCTGCTCGTTTGCCGCCTTATACTATAAAAATAAAATAAAAAAAATAATACTCTTGAACAACTTCGAGCATCGATCCGTCGACATAAACCGGTCCCGGCACAATGTAACGAACATAATCTTGGTTTTATCCAAGTTCATGCCAAGACCGACCCGTCGAGAGGCTCCATTTAGGCTGTGCAGCATCTCACTCAGCTCTTCCAGTCTCTCTGTCACGATGACATTATCGTCGGCAAACCAAAAGTGGGATATGTACTCGCCATTAATGTTTATGCCCAGTCTAGTCCAGCGTCTTAACGACGTCTTCGAGTGCGTTGGTGAAGAGCTTAGGGGATATAACATCCCCCTGCCTCACTCCTCTTCGCAACTCAACGGGGCTAGTTTTACTGTCCTGGAGCTGGACGGTCTTAGTGGCCGTGTCGTACAAACATCTCAACACCTCGATGTAGCTTTGGTCTTCTGTACAATCTGCCGAACAGTATGGATGTGGTCTACGGTGCTGTAGCCTTTTCGAAACCCGGCTTGTTCCGGTGGCTGGAAATCGTCGAGTTTTCTGGCGAGGCGGTTTGTTAGGACTCTCGAGAACCACTTGTAGACGTGGCTCAGGAGTGAAATAAGTCTATAGGTTTTCAGCAGGGTTTTATCACCTTTTCTGAAAAATAGAACCACAGCACTCCCACTCCACGCCTGAGGTGTTAGGCCTTGGTGGGTAACGGAATTAAAAAGGGCTCGCCAGATCTTTCAGAACTGCTGTCCCAGCTGCTTTTAAGAGCTCTATGGTGATTCCGTCATCCCCTGGAGACTTGTTGTTCTTAAGCTGCTCGAGAGCCACTCTAACCTCGCCCTGGTTGATATCAGGGATGTCCTCCGTGTAATGGCGCGTGAGTTGGGCCCTATGGTCATCATCGCTGGGTCTCGTAGGTTTAGGCATCCGTGATGCGTAAAAATCCTTGTTGAAACTCTCCATTTCAGCGAGAATCTCGAACTTGGAGGTTACGGTTTGCCATCCGCAGTAATGAGTTTTGACAGATGAATTCTTCCAAGCTGGCGAGCGAAGACTTTGATGCCTCGATTCTGTTCAATCGTAGCCGTAATGGCGGGGGTATTGAAACATCGGAGGTCACGTCGCACCAGCTTCCGGATCTTCCCGTTAAGGTTTCTTCCATCCGTCGAAGACGTTTGCGCATATGACATTCCTCTTCTTTGCCTCATAAGTTCGAGAGTCTGGAGCGAGAGTTTACTTTGATTGTTAACGCTTTTTCCGGGATACACCCTTCCAGACACGTCCTGTAGCGGTTTGACTACAGCGTCGGTTTTCTCGTCAACAGTGTCATGGGTTTCCAGCAGTTACAACAGAAACGAGTTTCGACAGGTCTTAGTTTCACTCGCGCAAAATTATGTTACGCCTCTTCGTGAAAAAACATTATTATGCATGAACAGGCTTAACTACCGATATGTCCCTTCGTGATTTTTTGAATTAGAAGGAAAAGTAGATAGGGCTTTTCGCAACGGTCTATAAGTGCGGTTTCATTGCGGTTTTGGCTACGCCTCTTCGTGACATACTGAAACATGACCTATAAATGTCGATGGTGCTAATAACTCAAAATCAAAAATATTGTTGGATACGCCCTTTCGTTATTTGACCGACGTTATACTTGTCCTTATAAATAAGGTGAATCCTGGATATTGGGTGCAAATTCGCAAATATCCTCGTAGTCCTTTAGTAAAATATGTTTTATTTGTTTTCAATTTTGTGCCCACCCTGAATATCTTTTCTGAAGGAATATTTGGGACGAACTATCCATGGGGTATAAATCCCAGTGATGTTATTGAGCGGATATCCAGATGCGACGGGAAACGTCGCACTGAAAAATATAGACGGTAACTGTACGAAATTGTGAAATTGACATGAAAAATTGCGGTGCTGTGTTGTGTTAGCTAGGATTGAATTTAAATTAGAAATTATGTATTTTTTATATTTTTCTATATTTACGCCTGAATAAAAATATTTTACGCCGGCGTAAAAAGCTTTTTGGCTTGTGGTAGCCAAGTCTGTACGGTTGGCTTTTTGGCATTCATTCTTTGTAAGTATAGTATTCACTATGTGGGCATCATGAAAAAGCCACCTTGATAGACTTGATGCACAGGATGCTCAATCACACTATATCAATTATATACACCTCACGGTATACAGAGAATCCTAACGAATGCGCCAATCACAAGCTGTAACAGCACAGCGTAGCGTCAATAGCTACCTTTTACCTATTTATCCTGTATTTTTATAACGACGTAGTCTCACACGTATTGAAGCAGTCTGCGAAAAATCAACATTCATTTGGTCGATACACACCCGGACATGTACCGAAAGTTTCGTACTGAAAATTGTGAAGGCTATATATAACTGCAGCGAAAATACGAATCATTCAGACGGCCATCGTCCGCAGCCGGCGGAAGCTGTGAAATACTTAATACGTTTTTATTCCTGTAATTGTCTTCATCATTTTAAATGACTGTAATTAAAAGTTACAGCCGGCCGTCGTCACTCCGTCTCGGCTCCTTTCTTCAATAAAGTGAGACGTTGGACAGATACTTTCTCGGTTCGTCTGTTGCTTGCTCACGTTTGCCTCGACTCTGTAAAACTAACATCAATTGCGACAGGACGTTTTCTCAGCAGGTTTTCCAATACTTGGCTCGTTATTTATTTCTAAGCTCTGATAGAATTGCGTCGGACGATTGCAAAGTTCTTAGATTTGCTGACCTTGCTGACGGAAATAATTGAAGGAACAGTTTTAATACAGTTCTTCTAATACAACAACGAAAGCAAATTGTATAGACGCTAAATATTTTTTGTTTTCTTTACAAAATGAGTACACATTTTGACGCTATTTTGTAAGACATCTCCAGATTGAATTGCAAATGATGTAACTGATATGTCACTTTAAAATAATATCACAAATACACTTTCGTTAAGAGAGACTTGCTATGAGAACGCGACAGTAAGATTAATGTTGGTTTAGTTGGCAGTTGCACACGATGTTAGTACACTTGGACAATATTCTTCTTCCTGACGTCCTGTTATACACATATATACATCGAAAACTGTAAGAAGATGTTTTTTTTTACTTACTACCGTAATTATATTTTAAGTAATTATATATCTTTATGCCTTAGATATAGTGAAAGTATAAAACAATTAGTTTAATGTCATTACAATGCCTCCTTACACGAATTTATTAATTATAAGTTTGTTATTTTTCAAGTAAGTACTACGTCGGCCATACCTACAACGACGAGGGCAATTATGTTAATTATTATGTCGTTACATAGCGTTTTACTTAAAACGTGTTTTCTTTTAGTGGTGGTAAACTTTTAATTGCTACAAAAGTTAATTGTAAATTGAAACTTTAGCGAAAAAACGATCAAGCCTCAAACTTCACTAGCGCCAAACGGTAAATATATTTACCATTTTTTTATAATTTATTACTAAACAAAATAAATGTAATAGATTAATAAATAACGAATCAAAAAATCAATTGAATTGTGCACCACCTTGGTTGTACAGAAAATACACATATTTTTGAAAAGTTGAGAAATGGCCTTTGTATATAATGTAACTGTTTTGCCTTAGTTAGATCGACATTTTAAGTCTGAGATCTTTAAGAGCGCACATAGACTCTGTTCCGTGTAAAGTCGGTATTGATAGCACAGTCTTTGCGTGCTCAGTTTTGGAGGTGAGCAAATGCTAGGTCGATGAATTGATAACTCACGCAGAAGGTATTTACGTCAAAGTCATGTCTAAGCTAAAGAAGTGACAATCCGTATTATTAACATATTAAGACAAAATCTCAATAATGAAATAAAGTTATATTTTATTCATTATTTTCATACATAAATATGTGGAGTGTTTTTTTATAAGTAGGTAGTTTAATAGATTTTGATTTTTTATCTATTTTTCACCAGTAATTTTTTTCGCAGCAGTGAGTTTCAAACAGGAAAGTTTTAAATTTTAGATGGTGTTTTTAGTTACGATACACCGAACAAGTTGATGCTTGGAATGAGAAACGTCATCATAATATGGTAAATTTAAACATAAGTTTAGCCAAATTTCAACGGGACATGACAACGTATTTATTACAATAACAAGTTTATACTTAGCTCTTACTCAGCTAAGTGCTACGTAAGCATAGTCAACGATCACTATAAAGATCTTAGCCTAAGTTTTCTTTGAAAATTTAAACAACATATTTGATCAAAAGCAATCTATATTTCCGTGTGGTGACGGATTAAGAATACGGATTGTCACCACCCCATATCATCCCATGGGTGTCGTAAGAGCCGCAGAGGGAGCATATTATGCATATTATGCAGAGAACAGCACTGTAAGAGAAGGAAAACTTGATACAAACCCTATTCCAACCCGTTTGGCCAGCGTGGTATAGTAGGTCAATACCTCCTTTCAAAGGAGAGGCCTAGTCCAGCAGTGGACTGATAAAGGCTGATGATGATGAATCTATATTTCAACCAACGCAGTTCGCATTTCATATATGCTTCTGATTAAGTAATAACACTACATTAAACAAACGACTCACGATTAACTCTGCGCAATTTCCCATTCGTTCAAGTGAAAAAAAGAAAACAAAATCCAATTACCTGAATGATACGATTGAGGAAAAAGAACTCGTATTAATGAAAGTAGAGCTCTCGGCGCTAGCTGTACTACTTACACGATATTGTAATGTTCCAGCACGCTAGACACGTCGGCGGCTCTGCTCGGTGTAGGCAGTGGGAATGGGAATGACAGCGGTACCTACGTATGCATATTGTTTTATTTAATTAGTTGCAGCTGGTGACCGCAGTGCGAGGGTTATGCAACCGAGTGTGGCCGCCTTATCACCGCGATGTCATCTCGATGTTTTTGGTCTATCGGCCGCATGACACAGATTTGGGCTTGAGTTTCGACTGCATGTGTAGTGATTTAAGCGGTCAGTACACTGCTTAGAACTGTTTTGGTTCGATTTCCACATGATATGACGCTTTTTGGGATCTACCAATTGTTACTTTTTACTGTTTGTACGGGATATATACCACGTACCTTTGTTTTTGTTGTGAGTAACCGATATTTCGGCACTGTTACAAGCGCCATGTTCACGGATGTACTGAAGTATTGCGGGTGGATGAATGTTATAAATAGACCTACTTAACAAACAACTGCTTTTGTGAAGCTCCGTTAAGTAAAAAGTTTTTCTACGTTAAAACATCAAGTTACAGTGTTGTGTTATGGTATATCTTTCATATTAGTGACATGCCATCCGCTACTGGACCAAACTGTATGTATTATTAGTGCAATCATACTAAAACTTACCAAAATATACAAGGAACTTGAGAACTTTTAACCTACTTAGGATTTTTATCGTTGTACTTGGCACGTACGCGTAAGCGACGTCGTATACAGCGCAGTTAAGACCTTTTGGACGCGACGGTTACTATACGCATTGGAGCGTGGGCATTAAGGACGCGTTTACAAAATTAGTAGGTACAAAATCGCGTCACTACAGCGACACGGCGGCAAAAGTACGTACTACGTACGGTAACTTGCGGAAATGTAGTTCAACTAAATAACTTTGAGACTTAGAATTTTTTGTGATATGTATCTATGTGTTATAGGCCTGGCTGTGCGAATTACGTACAAATAAGTTTCTTATTTTTATATACCTAAATGGACATTATTACTTTATTTTTTCCATTATGTTGATTCAGGATATATTTCGGTATTTAGATATTATTTTGTTTCTTGCGTTGAAATCTGGTAAGATTATGAGGACTGATGGTATACCATCCCATTCAAGTGTTGCGACTGGAACTCATAAAAGAGTAGACCTAGTTATGCCAGGTTGGGGCTCATTTTATTTGTTTTAGTGAGACCCTACCACTGGTACTAGTGAAGTAACCTTCCAAGGTTATTCGATGAGTCTTACTGGTACTCTTATGTGAGTAGAGCTAGGCAGGCCGAGTTTGGGCTCACTTTGTTTGTACATAAGAGACCCTACCACTGGAACTTATGAAGTAACCTTCCAGGGTTATTAGATGACACTTGCTGGTACTCATATGTGAGTAGAGCTAGGCATGCCGAGTTTGGGCTCATTTTGTTTGTACATGAGAGACCCTACCACTGAAACTTATGAAGTAACCTTCCAGGGTTATTAGATGACTCTTGCTGGTACTCATATGTGAGTAGAGCTAGGCATGCCGAGTTTGGGCTCATTTTGTTTGTACATACGAGACCCAACCACTGCAACTTATGAAGTAACCTTCCAGGGTTATTCGATGACTCTTACTGGTACTCATATGTCAGTAGAGCTAGGCATGCCGAGTTTGGGTTCATTTTGTTTGTACATAAGTAACCCTACCACTGGAACTTATGAAGTAACCTTCCAGGGTTATTCGATGACTCTTGCTGGTACTCCTATGTGAGTAGAGCTAGGCATGCCGAGTTTGGACTCATTTTGTTTGTACATGAGAGACCCTACCACTGAAACTTATGAAGTAACCTTCCAGGGTTATTAGATGACTCTTGCTGGTACTCATATGTGAGTAGAGCTAGGCATGCCGAGTTTGGGCTCATTTTGTTTGTACATACGAGACGCAACCACTGCAACTTATGAAGTAACCTTCCAGGGTTATTCGATGACTATTGCTGGTTCTTATATGTGAGTAGAGCTAGGCATGCCGAGTTTGGGCTCATTTTGTTTGTACATAAGAGACTCAACCACTGCAACTTATGAAGTAACCTTCCAGGGTTATTCGATGACTATTGCTGGTTCTTATATGTGAGTAGAGCTAGGCATGCTGAGTTTGGGCTCATTTTGTTTGTACATAAGAGACCCAACCACTGCAACTTATGAAGTAACCTTCCAGGGTTATTCGATCACTCTTGCTGGTACTCATATGTGAGTAGAGCTAAGCATACCGAGTTTGGACTCATTTTGTATGAACATCAGAGACCCTACCACTGGAACATACCTAGCTCTACTCACATATGAGAACCACTAAGTGTCTTCGAATAAACCTGAAAAACCTGAAAGGTTACTTTATAAGTTACAGTGGTAGGGTCTCTTATGTACAAACAAAATGAGCCCAAACTCGGCATGCCTAGCTCTACTCACATATGAGTACCAGCAAGAGTCATCGAATAACCCTGGAAGGTTACTTCATAAGTTCCAGTGGTAGGGTTACTTATGTACAAACAAAATGAACCCAAACTCGGCATGCCTAGCTCTACTGACATATGAGTACCAGTAAGAGTCATTGAATAACCCTGGAAGGTTACTTCATAAGTTCCAGTGGTAGGGTCTCTTATGTACAAACAAAATGAGCCCAAACTCGGCATGCCTAGCTCTACTCACATATGAGTACCAGCAAGAGTCATCGAATAACCCTGGCAGGTTACTTCATAAGTTCCAGTGGTAGGGTTACTTATGTACAAACAAAATGAACCCAAACTCGGCATGCCTAGCTCTACTGACATATGAGTACCAGTAAGAGTCATTGAATAACCCTGGAAGGTTACTTCATAAGTTCCAGTGGTAGGGTTACTTATGTACAAACAAAATGAACCCAAACTCGGCATGCCTAGCTCTACTCACATATGAGTACCAGCAAGAGTCATCGAATAACCCTGGAAGGTTACTTCATAAGTTCCAGTGGTAGGGTCTCTTACGTACAAACAAAATGAGCCCAAACTCAGCATGCCTAGCTCTACTCACATATGAGTACCAGCAAGAGTCATCGAATAACCCTGGAAGGTTACTTCATAAGTGCCAGTGGTAGGGTTACTTATGTACAAACAAAATGAACCCAAACTCGGCATGCCTAGCTTTACTGACATATGAGTACCAGTAAGAGTCATTGAATAACCCTGGAAGGTTACTTCATAAGTTCCAGTGGTAGGGTCTCTTATGTACAAACAAAATGAGCCCAAACTCGGCATGCCTAGCTCTACTCACATATGAGTACCAGCAAGAGTCATCGAATAACCCTGGAAGGTTACTTCATAAGTTCCAGTGGTAGGGTTACTTATGTACAAACAAAATGAACCCAAACTCGGCATGCCTAGCTGTACTGACATATGAGTACCAGTAAGAGTCATTGAATAACCCTGGAAGGTTACTTTATAAAATGCAGTGGTAGGGTCTCTTATGTACAAACAAAATGAGCCCAAACTCGGCATGCCTAGCTCTACTCACACATGAGTACCAGCAAGAGTCATTGAATAACCCTGGAAGGTTACTTCATAAGTTCCAGTGGTAGGGTCTCTTATGTACAAACAAAATGAGCCCAAACTCGGCATGCCTAGCTCTACTCACACACGAGTACTAGCAAGAGTCATTGAATAACCCTGGAAGGTTACTTCATAAGTTCCAGTGGTAGGGTCTCTTATGTACAAACAAAATGAGCCCAAACTCGGCATGCCTAGCTCTACTCACATATGAGTACCAGCAAGACTCATCGAATAACCTTGGAAGGTTACTTCAATAGTACCAGTGGTAGGGTCTCACCAAAACAAATAAAATGAGCCCCAACCTGGCATAACTAGGTCTACTCTTTTATGAGTTCCAGTCGCAACACTTGAACGGGATGGTATACCATCAGTCCAGATAATCTTACCAGATTTCAACGCAAGAAACAAAATAATATCTAAATACCGAAATATATCCTGACTCAACATAACGGAGAAAATAAAGTAATAATGTCCATTTATACAAAAGAAATTTACTTGTACGTAATTCGCACAGAATACGAGAAGTATCAAATTGATTTTAGCGAATATTTTGTATTCGTATATTGCTTTTTTCGTCTTCGGGCTGCAGCGACAAGCGACATAGACTCCACTCCCGACGGCGCTCAAGCGCAGACTGAGATCTCATTGCAGAATTTGGATATATAAATCAAGAAAGTGGCTAAATAAAACGAACCTTATTGCCACACATTAAGACACACGTATGCGAGCAAAATAGAAGAAAAATGTAAGATGATTTTTTGAGTCAATTTACAATATTTTGAAAAAAAAAGATCAAATTGTTTTTGAGTTGACTATATTTACTACCCTATTCTATCTTTGAAAATCTAAATAAATGTTAAAATAGAGAGAAAATTGTACCCAAAAATAGCAGTATATGCCTATTTTTGATTTAAGAGGCCGTTTTGAATCGATTTTACATTAATATTAATTAAATATTTTTTATTTATTTTCAAATTGATTTATAGATAAAAAAGTAATCAATTTATCGTAATCATTAGTTTTATTAGTTATTATCTAAAATTGTCGTAAAATGTACCGCAAATATGTGGTTTTTTGATACAAGCGTAAACGCGTCCTTAATCAGTGTCTTACCTCTACACTTAACAGTTTTGAACATTAATGCGGCCTTTATTCGTGTCCGCCTGTGCGTTTAATATATTTGTTTACTTTTGGCTAAAAGTAATCAATTTATACTAGAGGACCCGTGCTGCTCCACAGCATATTTTAATATTATAAAAAAGCTCTTACTTATAGGTATGATGAGTACATTGTAGCCTTATCTAATAAGTAAAAAGATGATATTCTTACCAAAAATATATATAATTATCACAAAACTTCTTTTCTCACAACATTGGCTTTGCGTTGCACCTTAGGTATCGTGAAATTTCCACCTTGGCATTACTGAATGGTTTACCGCGCAATAGGGATATATGAATATGTATACTTAATACTTATGTATAACTGAACATTAACGAAAGAATGTTCTTCAATATGACTGTGCTGCCCTACCATTCTTTCCATTAGGACACTGTAATGTCCTTCGTCCAGGTGCCCAGAAAATAGCAAGTTATGAACAATTTCGCCAGTACCATCATATTACTGTTTTCCAGGTGAACTCTGAATTGACACTCGGGATATAGGTAGCTCACTTACACTCTGAAGTTCAGCATGCCCTGCGTACTGTCTATTGGCACCCATCACACGTTTGTAATCTGTTGCATTTGTAATGGTCTGGCCATATGCTTCGTCCCCAACAATGAAGTTACTATATACATCCCACTTATTGACAATGTTATCAACAGTGGTCAAACGAATTTCATAATGTTTATTCTCACTTCCATAAATAAGAAATTGCGCGGAATAAGCAATTACCGTCACCAAGAATGGAAATCACTTGAAAATTATTGATGGTAGAATTCATCAAATCTGAACCCATTTCCACCCGTATTTTTTTAGCAGTAGGAGGACCAACCGGTACCAAATCTCCAACAGGGCCGTCATTTCGACCAAGATTCTTTGTTCAAACTTTCTCTGAGCATTTTTCAATTTCCTTCCAAGAAATCATTATAATTGAAAACACAACTACTCACAAAAAATACGTTATTAAATCAGAAACTTAAGTAACTACTAACTTAAGTAACTTACGCTAACTTCACTTTTCTTTATCTGTCAATATTTTACTACCAAAATTAAAAATATAGATAAACAACTTTTTTTTTATAAGTAGGAAAATAGGTTTTATTTCTGTTATCCAGCTAAATATTTCTGTGAGAAGCACGATTTATTTTGTTTTGTGTATGGGTGTCATTAATCCATCATAATTTAGAAATGTAATAATTACATCCTCGTTTTGAGAGCACTCCCTTAACTGCCTGTATTGGAATACTTGGTGTCGACATATCGAGCGAAGTCCAGTTCCGCGGTCACTTAGAGGGTAAAGCTAAGTTAGCCTCGAAGAAGCTCGGCGTGCTCAATAGATCGAGACCGCTTGCTCCTTTATAAGGTGCAGGTCCGGCCGCATATGGAATTCTGTTCTCATCTTTGGGCAGGGGCACCCCAGTACCAGCTTCTCCCTCTGGACCGCATCCAACGGAGAGCCGCTCGAATTGTCGACTGCCAAGATATTTGCAATCGGTTAGACCCCTTGGCGCTGCGTAGAGATGTAGCCTCGCTATGCATCTTTTATCGCTACTACTATGTGCTCCGATGAATTGTTCAAATTAATCCCTGCCGCCTCTTTCCGCCATCGTTCTACGCGATGGTTGGCAATCCACAATGGTGCGTTTCTCTAGAAACTTTCTGCCTCGCACCTCTAAACTGTTCAATGATCTGTCGCCTACAGTTTTTCCGAACCAATATGACCTTCAAACCTTCAAGAAAAGAGCGTATTCCTTTTTAAAAGGCCGGCAACGCACTTGTGACTCCTCTGGTGTTGCGGGTGTCCATGGGCGGCGGTAATCGCTTAAGATCAGGCGAAACGTCTGCTCGTTTGCCCCCTATTCCACAAAAAAAACGTTCACCTATAGTTTTGGTAGAAATGGTAGTTTTGGTAGAAATTGTATCTTTGGTAGCAATCGTAAGTAACATTACTACCAAAACCATATATGCCAAAAATACAATTTCTTCTTTTCTACCATATATGTATATGTTTCTACCATATATCTTTCTTTCTTTCCTACCATATATGCCAAAAATACAATTTCTACCAAAACTTATATTCCTAACGAAAATACTATTCCTACCAAATCTACTATTTGTACCAAAACTACTATCGTACTAACACTATCATATCTACCATTTTTTCAAAACTACCATTTCTACCAAAACCGCCGGTGATGTCAAAAGTACCTTTTCTCTCAAAACTACTATTCTTACCAAAGCTACAATTTCTACCGTATCTACCACTTGTAATAATATAATTATATTACTATGAACCGCTGTAATATGTTCCACATAAAAAAAAATTAAGATGCCCGAAGAAAGTCCGTAATTTAAAAATACAAAAATTTTCCTAACATAAAACGTAAGGAAAATTCCTCAACATCAGAGACTGTGGCCCAATTCTCGTATTTTTATATGACATTGATATTATATTTTGAATGGACTCAAAAGCGGTATTCTGATAACCTAATGTCATTATCGTATAATTACAATAAACAGTTCGTCGTTGACACATATTTTGACACTTGTTTTAATTTACGATCTCGTTACGATTTCATTCAATTATAGAAGAATACTATTTTTGTGACGTAAGTATGACACTGTAATTACATCGAAACTTTATTTATTTAGGAGAATTGGGCCCCAGTTCACCCAACATTAAGGGTTAACTGGTAACATTCGGAGAATATTACCTGCCATCAGCGATAATTCACTACAGTGATAATTTTACCAACATCGGGTATAATTTTACACACCACCACACTCACACCCGTATGAAAGTAAGGCAAGGTCACCTTAAGGAGACATAACGTTTTTTCCTGGCAGTTACTGCAAGGAACTTATTAGATGCCATAAAAATATTTTTAAATTAAGAACCGTCCATGTAGAGAGAAAGCAATAGAATCTTAAGAAATTTATAGGAAAATATTGAAAAATAAGTTCAATGTCCACACCTATCTTCCTTCAAACTTACCCAATTTAAATGAGCATACCATCAAATGAAAGAGCTCTTTCCAGCGCGTGTTTTAGGCCTATAACGAAAAGCCTACCTCAATGAGAACCAGATATATAGAAGCGGAAAGTCATTGACTACGGCTACGAAAATGTAAAAAATGTATGGGAGAAAACTGTTTTTGCATATAACTTGATGACTGTGCAAGTTAGGTAATTTCTAATGCTTGATGACAAATCTATGCAGCGAGAGCTTTCATTTAAAAAAAAATCATACGAATCGGTTGGGTAGAACGGGCTGGCCGACTCGTATTATAAAACACAAATTCTTTTAATATATAGATTACATTTTGGCACTCCCATCCATACTGAAATATTAAAATGGCTTCTAAAGTATCTGATTGGGGCTGTTGCATGGAAGCTAACGAGAATGAAAAACATGTATGCGGCTTTATTTGTAATAAAGCTTATCATTATGCTTGCTTAGGCCTGGATGAGAAGAAAGTGCATAAAATGGAATCATGGAAATGCCCCTCTTGTCTAGGGTCTACTTCAAGAGGTAATAAGAATGACAATACGCCAGTAAGAAATGTCTCGATGGCAAGAGGAAATAAGCGCCAGGCCCCAAACTTACCCCCTGTTGTTCACACGGATACAAAAATTACAAGAGATGATGTCGATTCTATAGATACAGACCCAATTTCGTGAAATGTACTCCAAGATGAATGAAACAATTAAAAATGCAATTGATACGCAACTGAAACCTCTCCGTAAAGAAATTGCCGAAATGGTTCATTCCATGGAGCATATGAATACACAGTTCGAGGAGATTCTTAAGGAACAAAAAGCCACCCAGGAAGCAATGAAATCTCTGCAAGTGGAAAACAACAATTTAAAGACCACCGTCACTGAACTATCTAACAGAATTGGTCAGTTAGAACAATATGCTCGCTCAAAAAACATTGAGATGCAATGTGTACCCGAACGCAAACAGGAGAATCTTTTGGAATTGGTCAGTGATCTCGGTAAAGCCATCAATTATAAAATTGATACTGCCAGTATTATGAACGTTACTCGAGTTGCTAAGTTGAACCGCGAAGTAAACCGGCCTCGTTCTATTGTAGCAGAGTTTGCCTCACCAAGAATCAGGGATGAGATTCTCGCTGGGGTCATCAAATATAACAAAGA
Organism: Euclidia mi; assembly: GCA_944739405.2. Classification (NCBI taxonomy): domain Eukaryota; kingdom Metazoa; phylum Arthropoda; class Insecta; order Lepidoptera; family Erebidae; genus Euclidia; species Euclidia mi. Next base: position 1,017,472 of record OX123196.2, read on the forward strand.
TAACCCTCAAAATAAGTTGAGCAGTGCAACGCTGAACATTTCTGGACCGATTATGCCTGTTTATGTTACTGAACACCTTTCTCTAGCCAACAAAGCTCTCCATGCCGCAACCAGACTTAAGGCAAAGCAATTAAATTATAAATATGTCTGGACCAGAAATGGTCGAGTTTTTGTACGCAAAAGTGACGATTCTGGCTACATTATTGTAAAAGATCACACCACTTTAGATAAATTAATTTAAACATTAATTTTTGCTTGTTTTTGTAACTCTTTTAAACTATTAAGTTCTATCATTTAAACATATATTACCAGAACGTACGTGGTTTGCGTACAAAGACACACACTTTTTATACTCAAATAAGTTGTAATGATTATGATGTTGTAATACTAGTTGAAACGTGGCTTAATGGCAGTGTATTGTCTAAAGAGCTGTTTGATAATAGATATGTTGTATACCGTCGTGACAGAGAGTCTACAGGCTTTCACAGTACCAAAGAAGGCGGAGGTGTTCTCATAGCTGTAAAAAGCGAGTTAAAATCTAAACGTATGTTTACTTGGGAGAGTCTCTGTGAGGTTTTGTGGATCACTTTAGATATTCCTTTGAAGGGCTCTCAAAAGACAATAGCATTCTGTGCCGTTTATTTACCTCCCCCGGTACAAAGAACAATTTTAAATCATTTTTTGGACAAGTGTACATCTATTTATGATCATGGTTATCAATCCTGTATAGCTGGCGATTTTAACTTAAGTTGCATAGATTGGATTTCAATTAAGAAACCAAATAGCAATTATAATGTGCCGGACCTTGGATCACAACTGGTAGATTTTACATACGTGCATAACCTGTCACAAGTTAATTATGTTTTAAATAAGTTGAATCGTATTTTAGATTTAGTACTAACAGATGTAGCTTGTGATGTTACGGAATCTAGTAATGTGCTTTGTGTAATTGATAAGCTTCACCCACCTCTGGAAATTACATTGTCTCTGAGTAATGCACAAAGTCTGCCGTATTCTCCTACTAGTATGCGTTATAAATTTCACAAAGCGAACTATACGCGTATTAACGATTTTTTGCAAAATATCGATTGGGTCAATGTACTTGGGAACGTAAATGATGTTAACGAACAATTGAGTATATTTTATACGATAATACGTGAAGCCATACGTAAATTTGTACCTTTTGTGAGTAAAAGAAACACTAAATCATTTCCCCCGTGGTTTAACCGTAGCTTGATTCGGTCTCTCAATGAAAAGAATAAGCTTAGAGTACGTTATAAACTTTACAAAAATCCCTTAGATGAACTTGCAATGAAGAAATTAGGGCGTCGCTGTAAATTGCTAGCTGCGACTTGCTATAAACAGTACATACTTAGTATCGAGCAGGGGATTATTAACAACCCAAAATTATTTTGGAGTTTCATAAACAATAAACGTAGTAGCAGTAGTACATATCCGAATTACATGAGCGATGGACTTACTTGTGCGACATCTGGCATGGATGTCTGTAATCTCTTCGCAAACTATTACGCAAAGGTTTATCGTAGTAGCAATATTAATACGACGACTACCGATTATTTGCAGAATTTGGAAATAATAAATAATAATAGTATAGTTGTTACAAAACCTTACATAAGTGAGACTGATGTTTTAAAAGTTTTGAAAGGGTTGGAAATAAATAAGGGTGCTGGAGCAGATAATATCCCCCCAGTTTTTATTGTATCATGTGCCGCATTCTTGGTTCTTCCGCTGAGCATAATTTTTAATAGGTCTTTGACATCCGGTCTATTTCCTAGCGAATGGAAGGCTGCAAGAGTAGTTCCAATCCATAAATGTGAGGATATTTCTCAAGTAAGCAACTATAGACCTATATCTATATTGTGCACCTTTGCTAAGGTATTTGAAATGCTGCTGTGTCCACTGTTACAAGGACATTTAAAATTGTTCCTCAATCCTTCCCAACATGGTTTTGTAAACGGTCGCTCCACTTGTACTAACCTTGTCACTTTTACTGAAACTCTCATAGAGCCCATCGATAAGAATAAACAAATAGATGTTATATATACCGACCTCAGTAAAGCTTTTGACTCAGTACCGCATAGTATACTAATAGCCAAGCTTTCGGCTTATGGTTTCGCTGGTTCTTTGCTTAAATGGTTAAAATCATACTTAGAAAACCGTACTTTTGCGGTGGTTGTTAACGGATATCAGTCTAGCACGTTTAGTATAACATCTGGGGTGCCCCAAGGCTCTCATATTGGACCCATTTTGTTTAATGCCTTTATCAATGACATATCCAATTGTTTTCAATTTTCATCGGTTTTTATGTATGCAGATGATTTAAAGTTCGCTAGGATTATTGAATCCGTAAATGATTGCTTTTTGCTGCAACAGGACTTGGATAGATTGTCTGCATGGTGTGTTAACAATGGCATGCAACTTAATGCCAAAAAATGCTTTCATGTAAAGTTTTCTAGAAGGAGAGACTCAACATCTTTTAACTATCACATTGATAGTCATATAATAGAGGAACAAGATGTTATTAAGGATTTAGGGGTACTTTTTGACAGGAAATTGTCTTTTCTTCCTCACTTAGAATTTATCATCAAAAAGTCTGCCCGAATGCTCGGCTTCACGTTGAGGAATGTCAAGCTATTCAAAGATTTAAAAGCTAAAAAAAATATTTATTATAGTCTTGTAAGAAGTACCCTTGAATACTGTTCGACAGTTTGGCGACCACACTATGCTACACATTGTTTAAGGTTGGAACGCATACAAAAAAGATTTGTTTGGCATCTCGCCCGTTGTGTTGGTAGGGCTAAAAGAAGTTTTTCTTATAAAGAAAGACTTTCTTTTTTTCATATGACATCTTTAGAGAAACGTAGAAATATTTTAGATTTAATGTTTCTATTCAAACTATTTAATAATAAAATTGATTGTTCGTCACTTCTAAGCAAGTTTAACATTAGAGTTCCTCGTAGACAACCTAGGTACCCTATTACTCCAATGTGTCCCCCCTTTCGTAGAACAGTACTAGGGACAAGCTCGCCAATACCCAGACTATGCAAAATTTTAAATAATTTAAGTGGAACAGTTGATATCCATGCGGATTCAATAAATAAAATCCGCTGTACCACGGTAATATAATCTAACAGTATTGTAACTCGGCCGTCTCCGTGAGTTATATACCTACCAGACGCGCCGCATGCGAGCTGCGGTACGATAGCGGCTGCGGGTACTGTAGGTACTGTCCGCCCAATCTAATGGGTACTCTGCTCGAGGCGCGTAGGTATTACTCGAGTTTAGTGCGTTTGTATGGAGTTACAATACTGTTAGATATTATTACCGTGGCTGTACTATTAATGATCAGTAATATATTTAATGTTCCTTACTATGTTTACTGAATTGTGCATGTGTATAATAATTATGTAACCTGTTTTAGTATATTGCCATGAAGGTAATTATTTTTAAGTAAAATTGCATACGTATACGTAATTGTCATTACCTACATTCTTTTGTTTTTAAATGCTGTATTTACTTATAAGTGATCGCTGTACTTAGATTTAAGTTATATAAAGTGTTTGTAAATATTATCAGTGTAATAGTAGAAACGATTGTTAGTGAACCTAAAATAAATAAACAAGTGAACCGGTCTACCCGCTTTCTTACTCGTTTATTGCTTGCACAACCACTTGGTAGTTTTCACTCTCGCACTGTACTCGATCGCGACACACTGTACTCGATCGCGACACACTGTACTCACTACGTCGGCTCGTGATTTAAGTTTTTGCGGTTCACGGGTTTTACATAGACGTACCACTGGATGCCAGGTGTTCGACAGTTGAAACCCATCTTCTTTATTGAAATTTTTGTACTTTTAATTTCAATAGCTTCTTTAACCATTCTAGGTAGGTATATAGTGGCGTTCTGTCGAAAGCACCTGAGGGTTATATAACTCAATCCAATGGTTCGTACCCGAGTCTAGGAGATGTTGAGCTATTGCCGACTTGTGTGGTTCATTGTTTTTGACTGCCCTGATGTGTTCCTTGATGCGGCAGGAAATGGTGCGTTTTATTTGTCTTATATAGGACAAACAAAACGCACCATTTCCTGCCGCATCAAATAGTGACCACGAAAGTTTAAATGTCTACCAATTGTTGTTACTGGATGTTCTTTGTGTCTGTATTATAAAGTTAGAACATAATTGCTCTTCAAATCTGAAAAGAAAATTGTGACACAATCACAAGAAACGCAGTAGTCTTCTTTTTAATAAAAGTAATGCGGTAATGTCCCTGTGGTGACGGATTAAGAATACGGAATGTCACCACCCCATATCATCCCATGGGTGTCGTAAGAGCCGACAGAGGGAGTATATTATGCAGAGAGCAGCACTGTAAGAGAAGGAAAACTTGATACAAACCCTATACCAACCGTTTGGCCAGCGTGGTATAGTAGGCCAATTCCTCCTTTCAAAGGAGAGGCTTAGTCCAGCAGTGGACTGTTACAGGCTGATGATGTAATGCGGTAAGATCATTGACACCGACATCTGCTTAAAGAATTCGCCTCTAATTTATTTCGATTTCATTAACAATCCGCAACACTAGTCTCTTTTTGGCACACGTAAATCCAATATAGCTTTATTATATAGTCTGTGGCTCTACCTATATTATGGACCATAAATAGTTCACAAACTGTTATCCAAAATCGAGGAAGAAGTGTTTCAGCATAATTTGAAACTGAATTATTAATTAGGCACATTAAGCGCGAATATGTGCCAGTGAACCTTTCTATTTAATTGCTTCAGCACGATATCATAACTATAACAAAATGAAATGTATTTAAAATAAGTTTCACTCATTTCAAGGGAACATTTTTTGGATGGTACACAGATATGTTGATTCCTGGTTTCTTGCTTCAATAGGACTTATTATGTCACGTAAATTGAGCTGTTACCAATCCCAAGTAATTAATGCCTCACTCACCTTAATGAACGCTAGTAATGCGGTCACAGACACCTCAATAAATCAGTACCATCGGGTCATGACATTTATCAAGCCCAAGTCGCGATGATAAAGGAAATTAAGGCGCCACATTCCGCTACAAATAAATTACAATGACTTTTAGCGGGAACTGAACTGCGACGCGTTAAATGGCGAATGGGACCGAGATTAAACCAACGGCAATGTATTGGATTCTTCAAAGAGTAATGAGGATACGCTTCGAAAATCTTAGAGAATATCTTCGACTCCTGTAAATACGTCGAATTACTCACTAATATCAACTCTGCTTACAAATTGTCCCATATCTCTATGGGGCAATTTATAAGCAGAGTTAAAAGCTAAAATTTCATGGCAAAATGTGGGTGTAATATATACACCTCTGCCTACCCCTTCGGGGGCGTGATACTACAAAAAATGAATTAATAGTTATTTGCAATGTGAGAAGAGTGAAGCCGTGGGCCACAAGGCTAGTCCAGGGTGAGATGTCATCTTCACGCATTTTTGAAAATGTTATGCAGAGTGATTTCTTATGAGAATAGGCAGGTAGGTATATACCTAATTCTTGCTGACGTGCAATTTCTCTTACTTGGAATACATACCTAATAAGTCTAAATAAGATAATATGAATGAATACTCTCCTAAAATGATGCAAACGTGATTCGCCCACAGCGAAAATACTTAATTTGCCAAAAAGCAGAGAATATAACTTATAACAAAAGCAACGAATTTAATTTATTAATTGGGTCAAGAACTATCGTTTTTGTTTTACTTATTTTTGGCTAAATATCAAATCGAGTAAAAGTTGTAGAATGCTTGTTAGTTTGGTCAAAAGCAACAAAACCTCAAAAAAGAGGAGACAAATAATTTTAACTAGCACTTTGATAAAACAACAGCGTTTTCATTGTTGTTTAAATTACTATAGCATCAATTTTACCTATTATATCTGAAATACCTACCTAACACAAATTTTAAGTGCTCTCATGAGCACTCATGTTACCTAGGCTCTAAAAGGTACAGAAAATCAATTAGTTTGCGAGAGTCCTTTTGATAGTCAATAAATTGGATACAAATAATTATTATCTTAATATATAAAATCCTTGCGTTACTGACTGACTGACACGCTACAGCCGAAACTGTTGGGCGCAGGAAGCTGAAATTTGGCATGTACCTATGTTCCTTGGGGACCGTAAGGGTGCACTAAGAAGAGATTTCCCGAAATTTCCACGGGATCGGCCAAAACGGGTAAATTTAAAAAAATGCAGTCGTAGCTGCTGTCGTCCTCTAGTTTACCAATATAAATGTTACCACAATTTTGACCGACGGTTGGTGAATTGTTTCAAGCGGTCGCCGCACCGCTTGACCCTGCGCCGAGCATTGTGGGTTCGAGAGCTTCACAGGAGTTAACACTTTGTGTTATCCATAAGTTGATGTCTCGAGTCTGGATGTAATTCGTGTCCCTTGGTTGTATGTTTGTAAAGTACCCCGCGACACAGTATTTATTAGTAGTGCGGGAGTTCTATTTTTAAAGAAGAAAGGTAGAAATTTAACATTGGGTTGAATTTTGAAAATACACCTTCAAATTCACATGAACTAACTTAGAATTTATATCATTAGCACAGAATAACTAATAGACATTAATGTGGAATCCTTTAAACACGAGCACAATTTTCTACTGTGCGTGGTAGCTGTAATTTGGTTTGAAGGTTGTATCTGTGGGTATAGAATGTGACATAAACAAGCGGGCGGTCGGAAGGGCGAGCTGACCGGCGCGGACGGCCGGACGCCGCGCTCGACGGAAGCTTATTTCGTACTTAAGCCCTCATTACCTACTTTATCACATCTCACAAACGCGTATATTTTGCTTTGCGGTTGCACAGGTTGTATTTCATCACGCTGACATATTTATATCTACGGTATAAGATAAACGCGTTGAGTAATATGTGGTCTACCTTCGGATTTGGTATTCGTGGAATGTACGGTACACCGCGACTATGACATATTACCTGCAATATTAATTGAGCTTCTATATAATAATTAAATAATTGAATATATCGGCTGGGTTGTAGCAAATATGCAGATGCGTTCTAGTTAAGATTATTATCTATAAATGCGATCAGGCGTTGCTATTCACTGTGGGGGGGATGCCAGGTTTCTAACGAGAACATTTTTTACCGTTCTGCGCAGGTCTGTCTTTGACATTGTTATAACCGTAGGTTTATATTTTCAGTAATGACGCCGTTATATTCTAGTACCACTGGTTTATAATTTATAAATAATTGTATTATGTAATTATAGTTTTAATTTGAGGATGTAATGTGCGAATGATGCCTACGTTAAAGTTACTTATTGCCTGACGTATCTTTAATACGTTTTGTATAAGTTAATAGTTCATAAAATATTCTATCCTATAAAGATGTTCCCACACTATCAACAAATTTACATAACTTCTTAGGTACGTCTAGTAGCGAATGGTTTTTGACATTTCTGCTCATTGTTTGGACTTGAACCTTAATCATAGGATTCATTACACAGTCCGCAATACAAAGTAGGTGAAACATAATAAAATTACAATACTAATTCAGTTTTTCTTATACTTGTTGTTATGCCAGGATAATGTAAGATTTACACAACATTCAATAGCATATATTTTCCTAATTAGCAAGGAACCGAGGCTTTGCGTAACATGTAATATAAATATATGTATTTACTCTGTTATCAATTCATAAGAGAAAATAAAACAGCCCGCGATACGATGTAAGTATTGGCGCATCGTAAACTCCCTCGCACAGTTCCGACTGGTAATATGTTCAGAAGGTTACCAGCGTTCCCAGAAACCAATAAATACCAAGTAGGTAATACTTATTTGTTGTACGTACGCCGGTTGCTTATTCAATATCGACAAATAACAGTTGCAGCGTCCGTAATATATTGCTAAGCCTTGAAAGAAACTGCGATTGTAAATATTTTTTTTATTTTATAGACAGAGAATACTTTCTGTTTAAAATGGCGAACAGTTTTGGCAACGGTTAGTAAATAATTGAATACAATGAATGAACAATGCGCCTATAGAAATGTGGTTCACGATCGAAGCCCGAGTCGACGTTCCCATAAATAGTGCCGAGAGCCGCGCCCAGGTTACTTCCTTCGTTAAATTGCCTAGCACCGCCCGCCGGTGTCGCCCGCGCTCCCGCTTATAAGCGAATTACGTTCGCTAGCTTTCAGTTTTTGCACCTTTACAAAAAGTTTCCTCGTATACTTTGAACAACAAATTTTTAGCGGATTTTGTCTCTGAAGAGGCGGGTAATATTTTATCTTAGCTGTGTAAAGTTTATGAGCCGAGATACTCGAGCTGCCCGCTGGGAACTTTCAGTTAATATTTTTCCTACAGAATTACGTCAGCGGAATATTTTACTTTTAATTTTGAATTACTTCCTTTTACATAAACCATTTTATAGTAGTGACCTCTTTTTGGTTGACCACGTTCGACTTTTATGCAAAGAACATTTACAAGTTGGTTTGTTACGTCTGTTCGTTTGACAAACGTTACTCGCTGTGTAAAGTAACTATTTAGGTTCGGCTTAACACTTGGTGTAGCATAATCGCTATATTATAGCGGTGTCACGTGTTATGTATTTATACAAATGTTAAATGTGTAAACATTTAACATTTGTATTTTATAGCTTGTGTGAGAATAAAAGTTCATTAATGTAAATTAATGAACTTTTATTCTCACACAAGCTATGTTCGAATGTTCATAAGCCTCGTTCATAAAACTCAGAGTTGTAGGTCGTACGATGTTTTCCTTCTCAATTTCGTCATCATAATCATCAGTCCTAAAATTATTAATAATTCAATTCGCACATAACTAGGAAAAGTCACTGGTGCGCGCCCTCGAGACTCTGCGTAGCAGTCTGTGCGTCTTTCCAGTAGGTTATCGCTACTTTATTGAGCAAATAGTGACGTGTTTGTTGTTTGTTTGTTGTTAGTGTGAGAGGTGACCCCCGGCATGAGGTCGGGGGAGGCGGGCGAGGGTTCGGAGCTGGCGGAGTTCGGCGCGCGCTGGCCGCCGCCCTACGGCGCCCCCTACGGCTGGACGCGCTCCGCCACGCCGCAGCACCCGCCCGCGCACCACCTCGCCAGGCACTCCAGGTCACACCAGGTATACACACCAAAACTACTACTACTTTTTTTTTTTTTTTTTAAAAGACACCTTCCCGCATTAGAACAAAATCCTGACTATAAAAACTACTTATAGCTCTATGTGCCAGTTAGGCCTTAGAAGGCTCGAATCGCAAACATAGACACGAATTATACACTTTTGGTACCTTTGGTCACACCAGGTATAACCACCAGAACCTTCAGACCCACATACCATAGCTCTATATACAGGGTGTTGATTTGCATTCGCAAAAGATTTTAAAGGGTGAATATACTACTATAAAAGAATACAAAAAAATTATAAAATAAGTCACAAAAAGTAAAAAAAAAATCGTTATCATACAATTTGAAAAGTATCTCGGTGTATTGACCGCCGCCGCTGCTCAGCTGATCGCCATTGCAGGTGCCTAACACACCTAAGCACACGTACCTGCAGTGACTGCGCGATACAATCTTATTTTGCACGATTCAACAGTTTATTTTGATTTACTATCTAACATTAAATGAAAATAGGGTCTTATATCATCACACACTGTTTGAAATAATTTTAGGTTAATAAGTATACTGTCTATATTGTATTATTAACATATTTTGCAAATGCAGATCAACATATTGTATATGCCAGTTAAGCCGTAAGGCTCAAATTGAACCCGTAGGCTTCGAAGTGTACCATATTGACACACTAGGTCACACCTGGTTTACCCACCAGAACCATATATCATGAATCCATATACCGGTTAAGCCTTAAGGCTCAAATCAAGCCCGTAGTTTTCAAAATACACCATATTGGTAGTCCAGGTCATGCCAGGTTTACCCACTAGATACACAATTACACATACCAGACCCACATACCATAGCTCTAAATACCAGTTAAGCCTTAAGGCTCAAATCGAACTCATAGACTTCGAAGTATACCACATTGGCACTCCCGGTCACACCAGGTATACACACTAGATCCAAATATTTGCCACGCCGGAGGTCGCGGGTTCGATGCCCGCTCAAGTCAAAAATTTGTGTGCATGAACATAAATGTTTGTCTTGGTCTGGCTGTTTCTATGTATAATTCGAACGCTCCATGTATAATTAGTATGTATTTACAAAAGAAAAGTATATAATTATGTTTAACACCCAAACTAAGCAGAAGCTTGTCTCTACTACGGGTAGGTACTATCAGTCTAGTACCCATAGTAATAGTACAAGCTTCTGCTTAGTTTGGGACTAGATGGTGTAGTGTAAATGTGGTAGAATATTACATAGCTCTATATGCTTGTCAAGCCTTATGGCTTCCCTCAAATTGGGTATGCGCGTTCCTCAAGCGTCACGCCCAATGTGAGGTCGGCCTATGCCTCATATCGAATTTCTAGACATCGATCTATACCATATTAGGTAACTCAAGTTTTGCTTTAAAAAACGCGTAATCGTTCCTGCTTTTACCTTATTAGGTAAAATAAGGTGGTCCTTCACCCAACTGTATATGTACAGTTAGTTGAATAACAATTTGAAACAGCCTCCAATCAGTTTATTTTACCACTGTACAAAGGGTACATGAGTGACAAGCAGAACACAAAATTTCTTAGTTCTAGAGAGAATTGTGGATATGCAAAACAAGTAGTGGAATAAGAAGTGTATTTTTTATATTAATGAAAGAACCAGAGTGGCCTTACCACGACAACATAACTATAAATTTATACGGAGAGAAGTCTTTTAAAGCATTTTGGCTTTGTTTTTAATGGGAAGTCTTCTCTTCATCTTGTGTCATTGTGCCTTCTAGAAAACAGTGAACTTTTCTTTTCAAATTTTAATAGACAAATATTCTTGAAGGCAATTTTCACAACAAAACACTCTGGTTCTCACAAGCTATAAACAAACTAATCTGCGTTTCCAATTTACGAATAAATTAATTAATGTTGTACAATTAGGTTATAGGATTTCTTTCAACTGTAATCGGCGATTGTAAGCGGTGTCAGTTACAGCACATGCATCGCCGCAAATATAGTATATAAGACGTACTGTGTGAAGGTTTACCTAAACACAACAGTGTTAGAGATTGTGTTGGATGCACCCAGTGGTTGCAGGACAACCGGCACACGAGCTACGAGGCGGAGGACGCGCGGGGCCGCGCGCGAGGCGGCGTGTACTACTCGCCGCCCGGGACCTCGTACACCATCGTGGAGCGCCCGGCCTCCTCCCACGGACACCACCCCTCCTACTCGCACCACTACGCAGGCAAGCTCTCTCGCGCGCCATATCTCGGCTCCACTAATATTGCCAGTAGCGCAGGTCAGTACCGTACGTAGCCTTACCTAACGCCACTACTGTCCGTGTTGGCACCGATGTCCTTGCACCTTGTCCAACGTCTGTGCAACCTCCAACTGCAGTGATAGGTACGACTAATAAGCTTCAGTTTCTCTATTAACTTTTCTTTATATGCTATAGATGGCTTCAAGACAACTTGTTTCAGTGCATTCATCTTCAAAACGAATTGTATTTAATGTGGGTTTCTGTTGTGCAGCGGGCGCGACAAGTCTTCGGAACAGTACGAATCACCTGAGCGCGGCAGCAAACGGCAAGAAGAGGCCGATTTCACCGGAGCAGGTGCTGCGGCTGTTCGGGCAAGGCGGTGCGGCGGCTCTGGGCAAAGCGCTGCCACCGTCGCATGGCCACGCTGCACATGCCACGCACGCAACACACGCCGCTCACGCTGCACCGCCGTTGCCCGCACCACTGCCTGCGCGCCGTCACTCGCCTGCTAGCAGTCCAAGCAGCACCACGCACCATGTGAGTGTCTCCAACTCCAACGTACCGTGCCCTCAATCATCCCCCTAACAGCATTATCACATGCCACGCGACCTCTCCCACCTACTAATTACTTACTTGATTACATCCACGTCTGAGCACTCAGCTGCCACCCAATTTGATTAGCACACGTAATTGATTGCGGAGTGCAGTTCCACTTATACACGAATACAGTTCCTGGAACTGCTTATTTAAAGTTTCATAAAGTACGAGCAAACATTATTGTCTAAAGGTCAATGAAGACGCTCTAAAATATAAACACATAAAGTATTCACAAGTGCAGTCGGTCGTAGGTAATGAGTCCGTGGCTGCAGCTGTTGGAATTGCGCCCATTACTGAATCAATATTATTGCTTGAATGATGACACTGTGTGAATTGAAGTTCCAAAAATAGCTGAATATGAGGCGAGCAGTGTGGCGGACGTGGGGAGGCGAGGGGGTGTCATGTGTGTAAATTATTCCAGGGTGAGGCCGCACGCGCCAGTCGATACCACTACTTTATTCATGACCACAGCGGCGACCGTTTAGGTGTCGACTGTATGGACATGACCACACTACTATGAATGACTTTTGGTTTACCTCCGAGTATATAATCGACATTCGACTATTAATAGCCAGTTTATAGTTACATATTTGGCATGCCAGTACAGTTTTATAGCCAAATTAGCATTAAGTATTTTTGAAAATCGTTAGAATGTTTGCGGCTACAGCAGGCATGTTATGAATGTCGGTGTAGAGGCGTATCCACATGGCGCGGACGGTGTCATGGTCACGGGGTGGCGGCTGTCATCGTCACGTTCAGTCGACGTCAGGAGACACTACAGTTTACAGTCACGCGTGCTTAGTCCAGCCGCGCTAATCTAACGCCCATTTATGATTTTATACAATATTTTGCCAAATTTCTGGTGCAGTATTTAGGGCGGTGTCGTGAAGTTTGACCTAATTAAACAGCTATCGTTAGAATCGCGCCGCGACGGGCAATATTACGATTTGTGAACCAAGGTCTTATTGACGAGCACGCTGTGATTACGACGTACCTAATTTAGTGTGGAAGTTAGAAATGCAAATTCGAGAACTCATTCGAGTGTCATAAATATGGAAAGTTGAAGAAAAATAAACCAAAAATCATTGAATTGTAAAACTAATTAATATATCATTGCTAAACAAACTCGTGTCAGTGTGACCACCAAAATGAAATTGTAAAAAGTTGTGAAATAGTGCGTTATGTTTTTAAGTGTAAGGTTGTCTCGTGACGACTTTCATCCAACATCCGTTCCAAATTGGATCCCGTCGAGAATCATGAGGTAATTAATGGACGATTAATTTTTTTAAAGATACGAGTATCTTTCTTCCACGGGCCACTTAATTAAGAAAGTGCCAAGCTTTGGAGTAGTAAAGTTTGAAGCTGTACTTGAGCCGTAGCAAAGTTGAAACCCTAATCAATTACAAGTGTACTTAGGGTGTATTAGTATCGGCAAGGGGAAGTGAATGCTTAATCCAGAGTCAGGGCGTGTGCGACCGCGGCGTCGTGTAGGTACCTACTTGAGTCTACCTCAACTTGTGTGAGCTGTCAATATTCCCTGGCGAGCAGCCCTGACTGATACCGCTCACTTGTTGATGTAATGCACACACACTATATCGAAAGTTGCTTTTAAACTTCAGGTATTCTCGCGAGTCTAAAATCAGTACCATCGGTAGTCTTTAGGGTTACTGGCAATTCGAAATAGGGATGCTTTCAAATAGTCAAATCAGACTCTTTGTATGGATTTTGTATGAAATTTGCTCTAGTGACGTCATAATTGTTTGCAGTTAAGCAGAATACTAATTATCAATAAATTGACAGTAAAAATATAGTAAAGGTGTTTGAAATTAATTGATTAATGAAATTGCTATTCTATTGTCATGTTTTACTAGATAAAAGAACCTTTATAATTTATTTTACTTACAGGAATCATCCCTTTCGTTTAAAGAGGTTAAATTTGAGTTTAACAAAGGGGATTTCTTTTTTAAACTGTTTTTAGTTAACAAGCCTTAATAAATATAAATTTTAGAACAAATAAATAGATAGGGTTTTGATAAGTTTCACGTCAAAGATGAATTTTACATTAAACTGCAACAGTTAACAGGCGGTCTTTCGTCCCAAAAATATTCAAGGCACGAGGCACTTCTAATTTTGTCCTAGGATGAGGTTAATTTGTTGCAAATTCTTCAAATATAAAATGCCGAATTTCCATTCACTCTGTATATAATGAAAAATAATGTGCTAGGTCTAGTTATTTAGCCTAAATTGGTGTCCTACCTCAATGATCTTCTGAAAGTAATAAACAGTACCCGCTATGTGCAACATATTTTCTTTTCTAGAATGACAAATACTTGATCGTATTTTTAAAACCCTTCTAGCTCGCGGTTAAGCCGCAAGGGTAACTTTACCAATAAATCGTAATCTACCTAGTGACGCAATTAGTTTGTCCCAGCTCGCAAATATTTAGCGTGTTTCAGTGGTTTATTGTGGCATTTAATTATATTTAGGTATAATAGAAGTGCCTCGTAGGCACGTCCACTAAGGTATTAATGTATACTAAGCTGCCTCGAGTCGTAAGTTCAGTTGACAGCTTCAAAATTGCTTAATGCAAGGAATGAGAGGCTTAGAGACGAGAAAAACTGTTTTTGTTCAATTTTATTAACTTTAGAGACACTTTTTAATAATTTATTTGGATGTTGCTGACCTGGCTGCCGTAGACATTAATTCGTAGATATTATCGTCGTAGATATGACTGTCGTAGACATTACATATTCGGCCTACGCAGGAATTTCGACAGGCGAGTGGAGATATCAAAACACTGCCCGTATGCTAAGAGAAGGGCTTATGGCCTTAGTCCTCCACGCTGGCCAAGTGCAACTTGGAAGACTCTACATGTCTTTTGAGAAGCTTTGCGATTTTGACGAAGTAACACGCTCAATACGCATCCATATTTAAAGTATACAAATAAGGACCGACCTATCATAAACACAGCTACCTAGGTCTATTTCAAAATATGACGTAAGCTGCAGCCATGATACTGAGTGTCAAGAAAATCATTGAACAAAACGGACAGTTATAGCTGTACTTGTAAATGGCAGGTTCTTTTAAAAGAAGGTTATCCCTCCAGCATCCTTGTCACGTCTACATTTTATGGGAATAATGCTAATTTTAACATTGGTCGCTCTGAGTGGCAATTTCGTTTTAATTCTGTTCTTTTTATAGACGTACATAGGTATTTTTGTTTTTATTGGTCTATTACCTAATATGCGATGTTAATAACTCTGTGATTAAAAAAATATGGACCGTAATATAGTTGACTATAGTACCGAACTAAAAATTCAGATAAACAATCTGTCAGTTTTATTATTTTATAAATGTGAAAGTTTTATGTGGATGGATGAATTTTTAAATACTTGCTTAAGAATAAGATTTTCACGCAAATGCTTTTGATTTTGATTATTATTGATGTAAATTAAATACAGATTACACAGCAATTGCATCTTTTTTGTGAGAGATTCAACTACATGTGAGAGAGATACATACATACCTACATACATAGTCTCACGCCTATAACCCCGAAGAGGTAGTGTGTAGAATTTGGGCTAAGAATGGGTATTTTTTTTAACAGAGATCAGTGGAAGCGATTAATTCATCCAGTCTTAGCCCAAGGCAAAGGATCTAAACACATGGACCAAGTTTCTTGGCGCTAAGAATTAAACAAATGTCTTACCAAATATCTCCTGGTGATGTTCTTGAGTGGAGTCCTGGAGGCAAGTTAGACACACACGAGACTAAAATTGGCCAATATTAGCAAGTGAATTATCTTTACTTTACCAGACTCCAACGCAGCGTCTTCAATGCACGATGCAAGTTCACAGGTTTCACAATTTCTCAAATGCCAGTGTTCCATATATATAATATCACAAATTGATCAACACTGCGGAACGATCAGTGCCGGACAAATCAAAAGCGGCAGTTTCACGAGAGTTTACTCAATTTAGTTCAATTAATCAATTCACACGAAATGCAAAAGGTGTGCTCACAATAAATTTTCACAAATGTTCAATATGTCACAAACCTTGCCGGAAGTCAAAAAGCGACAATCTATAAGATTTCACAAACTATTCGCGTAGCTACAAGGATGTGCTTTTCAAAAGGCGATCAATTATTTTATGTACGAGACGACAACGTGGTAATTTCTCAAGGCGGGGACGGAAGTGACAGTTCAGTGTGACCATTGTCAGAAATTTTCAATAGACTAAACAAAATGTTACTCAATCGATCTAATCGATTTGACTTATAATAAAAACTAATTCTATTTCAAACAGGTAGGCAGAGGTGTATTTCTACACCCACTTGTGAGAGAGATATACTGCAATATTAAGCGATCAGTTTCATGCCTCATGTTTTAGTGACATTTTCTTTCATCAGGTTTAAGTCGTCGCATTTGAACTAATAACAACTTTTGTTGCGAATTTTTATCGGTTGTGAACCAGCAATCACCTTGTAAACTTGACAGCCGGCTCAAAGTTGTGAGGTAGCAAAATGATTAATAGATGGTCTATTAGGGTTGACTGACTCTTGTAGAAAAGTAAGTGAACTTGATAAAGTAAGTGACTTGCTTTTACACCAGAGATGTGCTGTGCTACGAGGATATGAAAGCTAAGCTACGAGACTATGTGACCGTTTTCACTGGTATTAAGCTACATAAGTATGTATTGTAGCGCGGCTTGTAAGATGTGCTACAAAGATGCGCCGCTACGAGGTACCTCGTAGCGGCTATACATATACAGGGTCTCACAAGACCCATCACCAAGCCGAAGTCTACTCGTTTTGGACATCATGCCAAGTCATACTAACCAAAAAAATACCTGGCAAAACGATTTTTTTTTAAGTTTTCACATTTTTAGGGTTCCGTAGTCCACAAGGAACCCTTATAGTTTCGTCATGTCCGTCCGTCTGTCCGTCCGCAGCCTAGCTCAAAGACGCCTGGTGCTAGAAAGCTGATATTTGACATGAATACTTATAGACATAAGATATTGCAACAAAACTGTAGAATAAAATGTAGAAAATTTTTTTTAAGGGTATCTCCCTTACATATATAGCGGGGTTGAATTTTTTTTTGGTTGAGTACCCCATCATGTGGGGTATCATTGGATAGGTTTTAAAAAAATATTATTAGTTTGCTCAAATCATTCTTCGATCAAGTGATTGGTTTGTCTAATATCAAGCTTTGAAGTGAAAAAAATTGTTAGGCTCAAGTGTCCCCCCCCCCCTCTGCCGGCTAAACTATTAATTTGGAAGAGGTGAAAAAATCACAAATGTAGTACATATAACGAATTTAAAAGGAAAACTATCACGGCTAAGTAGATATCACTAGTTTACGAGTAATCGTCGGTTAACTTATAAATACCTACTTCTGTGAGTTTACATTGGGCGCGCTGGCTTAATCTTAAAGATATACGTACTTTGGTATGTAATGGTTCTCTTCGGTACTACGTATGTATAGTAGTAGTATATCTTGGAAACCACATTTTATGTTTACAATACATAACTGGATACATATGTACCTATTATTTTTCTAAACAAAACTTAGGTTCTTATAATAGTGTTATTAAAATATTTTTTTCAGCAGAATGAACAGTCGGATTTGTTGTACATTAATACCCTTTGCAGTAAGTCATTATGGGCAACTACGGAACCCTCCATTGTGCGTGGCCCGACACGCACTTGGCCGGTTTTTAAATCGCAATTAAAAGCGCGCGCGTGCAATGCTCGAAATACCTACTTATCTATGGGGTCAAAGGGCATCTAAAGAACATATTGGCGGGGTAAATGCATCGATTTTGTACCTAATTAGAAAAATTCCATACTAACTTTGAGCCTCAATATCTCCTGAACCAGTAATTTTCCAGATATGGTGCCGAAGTAATAAATGTTCGTAGTGATTGGTATAATATGGGGTTTCAGTTTTCGTTAAGGGTCTTTTTACACCTTATATATACCCTGCTTGAGATATGGGATACTAGCGCACTATTAATAGCCATGGGCGTAACTAGATACACGCAGTGAAGGGTAGCTATCCCCCCTTACAAAGACCAAACATATTTTTTTATAGGAGAAGTTGTTTAGCATCTAATTTACTTCTCAATCATCAATTATTTTAATATTTATTGCTTCTCCCATTTAACTTTCCTGCTAATAGAAGTAGGTCAAATCTTGTTTTCTTGCCCTTTCCTCGCCATATACAACATTATGGCTATACCCATGGCCTAAACGCACATCCATAGCACATATCAGTAGCACCTTTTCACAGCAAACCTCCTTCCATATATAAATATAGATCAGAACCAGTGCTAAGCTATACGAATCAAAGAACATGATTGGTGGATATTAAACGCATCCATAGCAACATGGCTTAGCACATCTCTGGTGAAAAAGCTCGCTTAGCCTTGACTCACACGTACAACAACCACACCATACATCGCGATAAAATGCGGTTAAGCTACGAAAATAATGTCATGACCGCAATTGTGGTCCATTTGATTTGAACTGAGTATTAATTGTCATACAAATTATTAGCCGCCACATAGTGTGGTAGTAGTTTGTGTTAATTGCTAGTTAGTTATCAAAGTCAAATTATTTATTTGTTTATAGGTAGCAAACAAACTCAAAGGTCTCTGTTAAAGTCCAGACATCATTATTATAAAAAATATATAGTATGTATAATTTTTTTTTGTAAGTTATTCTGGCAATCTGTCTTGTCGACATTTAGCAATTGTTTCATATTTATTTCAGTCTTATATGGCACACGTCCACTCACATGCCTTGTGGGATAAGTCGTTTTAGCCTCCGGGGCAACGTTGTCTCTCTCAATAGGCCTATGTATGTATATGAAATAAAATAAAATATGTGAGGACAATATGAGACGCCTATAAGTACAATAAGATATAACGGAGATTATCTTTAGATAGAATTACGGCAACAGTTCAGACCATTCGCGTTAGGTAACTACTTGGGTAGATACGATTAGACTGCTATTTGTTGTGGCGTTAGCTCTTGTTATCTGACGTGCCTCAGATGCACACTTACAGTGAGTGTTTTGCTTCCTTACACCTCTCCCACCCATATTGGGGATTTTCGAGCAGAAAAAATCTTGACACCACTCAAACGACAAGAAAACGGTGTCGGTCATTAATGTTACACACTCAGAAAATAAAATTAGATGGCCTAAAAGATTTATTAAAAAAACCCGTCATAACCTTTATACGAAAAGTAATTGAACATAAAGAAAGCACTACCATTTCAGTCACGTTTGATTAAATCTGCGCTATTCTACCACCGAGCCAGTAGGTTTCGTAACACTAGGTAAATCAATAAAAATAATACGAACAACTAATGCTGCCAATTATTCCGATTGAAATAATAAAGAGTCCTCATCGAATAATAATTCTGCGAACTATACGAAAAAGATAGAGATTCGAAGAAATGGTTGTGAAGTTCAATAAAAATATATTTTTTGGCCGTCAAATTACACACATAACGCATGAAATAAGGCAACTTAGTTCCCGTTCATCAAAAATCTCTCAGATAATGTTTATTCAATATGAAAAATAATATGAAAGAAACACGTAGTAGGTACAAAAGTATTTGAAGCATAGGTTACAAGCAAATCTCAGGCAGACCCGATGGAAATATCTGACGTGCCGAGTGTTCGTGGCGGGACTCACCCTTTACCCCTTAAACCTCCTCCCCGCCACCGTCGTGTGCGAGGGGCGCCGGGCCACCAGCTTGTACTACTTCTTTGAGATGTCAAACGTTCGCCTCGAGAAACATTGTTTACGCAAAGGAGGGGCTCGCGTTTTATTGCTTATGAACGCCGCGTCGCGAACAATATTGGGGAAAACAACTCTTTTGCACTCTCACTGCCGCCTCTATACATCGCTTTCATTCCACGTATTCGACTCAAACTAGACGTACTTACCGTGTAAATAGGCGTAAAGGATAACAATGTTATTACTTACGCACACGAGGCCAATATGTTTTGTGTATTATTGTGGCAACGCCGGTAAATATGCTGGGTCACGTCGTAATGTAACGGAAACACGTCACAGGCTGAAAAATTAATAATACGGAAGCCAAGTATAGCTGGGTAAAGTCGCCGTATTTTTAACACAACCACGCGCGCCGCAAATGTGCGGGGAAATGTCTGGTTTATGGTTAAATTTAGAAAATCAAGTTATAGCAAGCGGCTCGTATATATATTTATTGCTGTTTACTTTAAGGAAATAAGTTTTGTACGCTTTATTGCCCCCCAGGGTCTACTTCTCAAATTGCTCCTCTATATCACCAGATTCATTTTGTAACATGCCACTTTGCGCCTAACAAACTTTATTGAAGTTAGTTCTCTAAAGACCACCAAGAAAGCTATTTTGCTTGAGACAGTTAACCTAAATATTAGTTAGGTTTAATACTACTTATTATTCTAGTATCTTACAGCTACATAATTATGTAGACCAAACTGACTCATCACAACATGATTACATGCATATGTATATATGCATATATTCTTCGTACCTGTAAATGTAAAAAATATCTCCCTCGCTACTTTCATACAATTTATGAATTTAGAATTCCAAATACTGTTGTTGTTATAAATTATGTTTCGGAAACCAATAAGTATGTTAAATACTGAAAAAATTAAGTTAACGGAGCAATCATTTTTAAAAACCCCTGTAAATAAGTTAGAAGTTCATTTTATTTTCCTTCTGAGAGATAAACAGGTGCATGAGAGCGGGTCGGAGCGTGCTTGAACCCATGAATATCATTAACATAATTATTGGTTTACATTATAACCGCTCAAACATGCAACATTTGTTTAAGTCCTTCTTTAATGGTTTATTAATTTACTGCTTGTACAAGCAATCGATATGTAATGCTATCTGTAATAAAAAACACAAACTTTGACTTACTTTTTACGGCGTCGTATTTTGGAATATAAACTTTTTGGTTTTTACTGGAATATATTTACTGATAAATCAGTTTATATAAAATATTTAGCAACGTACAGGGCTAGTGATGATAGCTGAGTGAGATGTATTTCCGTAATCCGTAGGCGACATACCAGCCTTTAGAAATATTAGTCCCGACTCCCGATGAACCATAAGTTAGCTTTAGGCAGGAAAGAGGTAGGTACATATTACATTCTGTCTATAAAAGAAAATATTTTAAAGCCAATTCATAAACTGAATAACTACTTAGCTTTTAGAAATATTAGTCCAGATGAGTGAGTGAGATGATTTTCGGCAGGCCATATAGGTATTCGGAAGGCCTATTGCGAACTCTAAAACCTTAGAATATTAGTTTAGCCTTTATAAATATTAGCCTCGATGACTAAGTGAGCTTTTTTCGCCAGGTTATAATTATATATCATTAGATATTTTGTTTTAAGTTTTAGAAGTAGATATCGTCTAGATGACTGAGTAAATTCTTTTACTGTAGGAGGTACCAGCCTTTAGAAATATAAGCCTTGATGACGAACTGTCCTGTTTTCCACAGGCGATACACAAGGCTGTAGACATACATATGTGCCGATCTGTTTACACCATCCTTTACAAATATTGGCCCAGATGACTGACTGACCTGTCCCACAGGCGATATACCGCGGCGGTGAGCGGGAACGGGAGCGGCCGTACTCGTCGGGGGCGGCGCCGGCGCCGGCGGAGCCCGCCACACGCACCGTCACCATGAGCCGCGACCCCAACGACTCGCACGGCTTCGGCATCTGCGTCAAGGGCGGCAAGGAAGCAGGTGGGGAACAGACAGCTGGCTGGCTTCACTACCTAGTTGTATAAGCATTGATATACAAATAACCCAAGATCATCATCAGCCTTTAACAGTCAACTGCTGGACTAAGAAAGACCACCTTTGAAAGGAGGAATTGGCCTACTGTACCACGCTGGCCAAACGGGTTGGTATAGGGTTTGTATCAAGTTTTCCTTCTCTTACAGTGCTGTTCTCTGCATAATATGCTCCCTCTGTCGGCTCTTACGACACCCATGGGATGACATGGGGTGGTGACAATTCGTATTCTTAATCCGTCACCACACGGACAACCCAAGATACACAAAAACGATTTTAAACTCGCGATTTGTATACATTAGGTATACAAGGTTATTTAGCCTTCGACCTACTTCCTGCGGTCGTGGTCGTGGGTCGAAACGTCGGCAAATACTGAGGTGTTTAGGTATGCCTTATATATCTTAGTTATCGCGAGTAAAACACCCTAAATAACCAAAAAAACAGCCAGCGGCTCAAAATTGTCGGGTTAAAATTTATCATGTTTTTTCAAATAGTACTGTTTCGTCGCACGACGCAGACGTTAAATGCTTAAATTTTACGACGTAAATACAGCTTAAAAATAAGTATATATATATATGAAAGTATACATATATAACTACTTCTTCACCCCTTTTCCCCCGAAGGGGTACACAGAGGAGTATTACACACCCACACTTCGCCAGTTATGTTTCGGTCCCAATGTCATAGGGGGCGAGCCTTTTGCCATCTACCAGGCACATCATTAAGCGAGCGATAATTAATTTATAATACTCACATAACTTCAAAAAGTCAGAGGTGTGTGCCCGGGGTACCTGGGGATCGAGCCCGAGACCATCGTCTCGGCAGTCCGTTACGTACACCACTGGGCTACCGCCGCTGTTTCATACATATATACTATGGTAAAATTTAGAAAATAATATGATCATTATCATAACTTTACTTAGTTTCGTACAACGTGGACGGTTTCGAACGTCACTTTAGTCGAGGCTGTGCATCTTGGGTTCTTTGTAGATCAATGATAATAAAGGTATAAAAAGCTATTGCTTTTGGCATCGGTGACCGACGATTAAAGTCGGTTTTAAATCTACATGAAGAGTGTATGAATGACCCTCTTGTAGGAAAATGGGAAACAAATGCAAATCGTCTGTCGCCGATTTACCATTTTAGTTTGTTCCTATGGGTGCTGATCACTTGTCACGTGCTACTCACTTGTAACATAACATTGTGCATTTGACATTTTTTTATTTGTTGAACTAAGCATCGAGCAGAGCTTACGAGCAAAAATCGCTACGAATATTTTCATGATCTTTCTGCCGACCGCATTAGTAGATTCTCTCTTCTCTTCAGATTTTTTTTCTCCACGAAGTCTCTTGAGCTGCATTTGTATTTAATGCGTTGTATTAAAAATAGAAGACCGTGGCAAACTAATCGAGCTTTAAGAGGAAACACCTGTTAAAGCTCGAATCGAGTTTTCAGCACCATATAGCGTACTACCGGACAATTATATATGTATGTAACTTGCAATTCAAACTTGATTTTGACTTAATTTGACTCTTCACTGGATATTAACAAAATGTATTAATAGATATTATTACACACATTTCAATACTGTTTACAATTGAAGTTGTCTGATATATCAACCTTGTTACATACATAGTTAAATGTTCTGAGTCTTCTCCCCATGAGTAACTAATTCAAACTGGTGCATAATTTGTAGATACAAATAGTTTAAGAGGGTTCCCTAAAACTATTTAAGTTCAAATCTGCATCGTTGCAAATCGCGACAAAGTAGATGTTTCTTATCTGTATTATAACTTATTAAAAATTATGTAACGGGTCTGAATCGTCTTAATAAACGAAAAGAAATATGAAATACCTTCCTATTTGTAAAAAAAAATGTATTATAACTGTACGTTACATGCACAAAAGTGCATATATAACTCTAATATCGTATTGAACTTAAAGTTTGACGCGATTGATACCTGTTTACAATCATAGATACACATATTTAATTTAGTTAAGATTGTTAGTTTGAACATTATAGTGTTCGTAAGTATTCGTTTTCCGCTAGAATGATGCTCAAAAAAATTGAATTTACTTGCCTTTAAGTGTGGTTATGCTAAATAATTTCAATAATTAATAGTCAGTAATATGTAACGTTTAAAGTAAACCATCATTCATTCGTCTCGTACAACCCTAGAGCTAATTATTTTATGCACGCCCTCTTACTACTTCTTCGTGACTAATATAAGTGACAAATCGGTTCAGTGCCATAATCATTAATACTCCAGCGCGATTTCCCTTTAATTAATAAAATTAATTAACCCCTGTTTCACTATAATGCTTGAACTTGTTGATTCTTACAATTAGAATAATCAAATCAACAATAATTCTCGATCTCCTCAACAATAATTTTCCATAGAATCTTTATTATGCTCTTCTGTTATTAGTGAACCTCTGACATGTTGCGTCGTTCCTACGGAAGAAATAGGTACTTCTCCATCAAAACATCTTAACCGATTTTGATGCAATTTTCATGTATATTGTTCACGAATTCGGTACAATGCAGTAAGTGTAAGTAAGCATTCTTGTTAAGTGTGATAAGAATATTTTTAATTAACGACCATAGTTTCAATTAACTGTTTTGATTTTCAAACATTAAGAAAGAAAGAAAGAAAAGAAAATACATTTACATACATTAAAAAAGCTTATCGTTTTATTGTTTAGTCCTTCAGCTATATCTTTATAAATTATCTCAGGATTGTAAACAAACTCCATAAAATGAAGTTATGCTATCATCATCATCATCATATCAGCCATACGACGTCCACTGCTGGACATAGGCCTCCCCCAAGGTTCTCCACATAGACCGGTCTTGAGCCGCCCGCATCCAACCGCCTCCCGCGATCTTGACGAGATCGTCGGTCCACCTTGCGGGGGGCCTACCTCTGCTGCGTCGTCCGGTACGTGGCCGCCACTCCAGAACCTTTCTGCCCCAACGGCCATCGGTTGTTTGAGCTATGTGCCCTGCCCACTGCCACTTCAGCTTGGCTATTCGGAGAGCTATGTCGGCGACTTTGGTTCTACTGCGGATCTCCTCATTTCTGATTCGATCTCGCAAGGAAACTCCAAGCATAGCTCTCTCCATAGCCTTCCGAGTGACCTTGAGCCTTCTGATAAGGCCCATAGTGAGCGACTACGTCTCTGATCCGTACGTCATCACTGGCAACACACACTGGTCAAAGACTTTCGTCTTGATACACTGCGGGATATCGGACGAGAAGATATGTCGTAGCTTCCCGAACGCTGCCCAACCGAGTTGGATTCGACGATTGACCTCCTTCTCGAAGTTGGACCTACCTAATTGGACTACTTGTCCCAGGTAGATATACTTGTCGACAACCCAACCTGAAAAGTAACAGGTACAACATGGACGTTCGACATGATTTTCGTCTTGTCCATGTTCATCTTATGACCTACTTGTTGGGAGACTCTACAGAGGCCATCGAGCATTGTGCCTAGGTCTTCCATGGTCTCAGCCATGACTACGATATCGTCTGCGAATCGAAGATGAGTGATGTACTCGCCGTTGATGTTGATGCCGAGTCCATTCCAGTCCAGAAGCTTGAAAACATCCTCCAGCGCAGTGGTAAACAGTTTCGGGGATATGACATGCCTCTGTCTCACTCCTCGCTGGAGTTGAATAGGTTTCGAACTCTGGTCCTGGAGGCGGACTGACATAGTGGCGTTTTCATACAAACACTTCAGCACTTCGATATATCGGTAGTCAATCCGGCACCGTTGGAGAGACTGTAGCACCGCCCAGGTTTCGATCGAATCGAAGGCTTTCTCATAGTTCACAAACGCCAAGCATAGGGGCTGGTTATACTCCTCGGACTTCTGTATAGCCTGCCGCAGCGTATGTATGTGGTCTATGGTACTATAGCCTTTACGGAAACCGGCTTGTTCGGGAGGCTGGAAGTCGTCTAGCTTGCTCTCGAGTCGATTCGTGATGACCCTGAAGTGTGATGGGTCTGTAGTTCTTTAAGAGGGTTTTATCTCCTTTCTTTAAGAAAAGCACCACCACACCTCTGTGCCACGCCTGTGGCGTTTTACTCTCGAGAATGACGGAATTAAATAGCTTCCGAAGGGCTTCTCTAGCGGGTGCACCGCCAGCCATCAGAAGCTCACTCGTAATTCCGTCATCACCCGGCGCCTTGTTGTTTTTTGAGCTGTTAGAGAGCCACACTAATCTCGTGCATGCTGACATCCGGTATATCTTCGCTATAGTGTCGGGTCAATCCAGCTCTAAGGTCTGACCCTGGAGTACTTGCGGGTTGTTGCGTTGTCGTGTATAGCTGTCCATAGAACCTTTCGATCTCCTCCAAGAGCTCAGGCTTGGACGATACGATTCTGCCATTCTCCGTCTTCAGCTTTGTCAGCTGACTAGTAATGCTATGCTTCTCTGCAAATTCAGAAGGTAAACATAACACACTAATGGGCTCTACGCTAAGTATGTAGAACGTCACTATAAAATGACCAAAAGCTTCAGAAGGACGTGCCTTATCGGGCCTAACGTAAAGTTAAGCTACCAATCAGACGGACCTGTCTTATCGATTATGGCAGCGCGTGGGCCGCCTGTAAATAGCCTGAAGGCAACCCAACCACTAAACAATCACTAGAAGCTATTTGTGACACATGTTTTACATACTATGTTCGTATCACGCCGAAATAATCTATCGACAACCTTTTGTATTTAGCGCACAATGTAATCGTGTCCCGATAATACAAATCTATTGGCACAAATACAACGATGGTTTATATCAGTATACTCCACAAAAGCGTCAGCTATTCTATGTTTGTTCAATAGATTTATCGTTAATCTGATGTGATTACAATCATTTATTTTCAGCGTTCGTTTACATAACTAAGCAACGGTTTAGTGTGGTACTATTTGTGTAATTGGTTAATTCAACTTCATCCTATACCTACTAAAATAAAATACATGCAGTGTTTCTGCGGATGTTAAGTACATAAAAGTTTGCTCTCTAAAACAAAATGAACTCTAAAATAAAAACACTGGAACAACTTTAAAATGAAGCAAACTTCGGTACAGATTAAATAAAGACAACAAAATTAATATTATCCCAGATTTTTTATCCCGGTTGCATCCAACATTTTCGCCCTGAAGCCCAAAGTACACTTTCTAGTCTAAACTTTGACATTATACAAAGAAATAGTAAGATTCTAACTTAACAATGGTGGTGGTTTTGTGACCGGTTACCCATCAACAAATCAGTCTGTGACGAAGTCACTTGACGTAATAAATTGAAATAAAATCGTGCGTCTCCAATTTGCTACGGAGCCTCAAAGCATTACAAAATATCAGACTTATAGTTAAAAGTCAATGTAAAAAATCTACGTGGTAATCACAATCAATTAAAAAATTGAAGAGAAAACAAGAAACATCGTTCTTATTTAGACTAATATAGGTCGGTGGAAACTTTAAACGGTAATCCAGCTTCACTGAGCTGGCAGGCGACGGTTTATTTAAATTACACTAATTCTCTTATAAAAAACTGCGCCTATTACAGCCCACAGGAAAATACTTTCTTGTCGTTCTGAAACTTTCAGTTGCGGGCAAATGTAAAGACTTTATATTTTCATTCGTTTAATATTCCCCGTTACGGACAGAAGTGACGTTGTAAGCCTACGTAGCGAAAACCTATTATTCCTTTTCAAATAAATACAGAAAGGGAATATAGCTTCTTCAGTTTTTACTTAGATAATGGAAGTAACAAAATAAAATAAATAAAATTTGTCAGATAATTTCTCATATCGTTTTAAACAAACCTGGTTAGACTAGACCGCTTTCTAGTCTCTTGGGCTCCAAATCGAACGATGCTAATGAGTGTCCCTATGCCTTTATATGCCTATGTATACAGATTATATAAATGACTAGCTACTCAAGGACGAGAAGCAAAAACATAAAGCACAATATTATACAAGCCACTAGGTTTTAACTTAAAATAGAATCTTCCAGAAATTAGTTCCCGTGCCACGCTTTTCTTTTTTGTATACTTATGAATAACAGTTTACAAAAGTGCGCGCCGCTTTAATATCCAGCCAGCACAATGACAAGATAAGGTTTACATTGCATAAAGCCTCTTTGTGAAAGACACATTGTTGCCACGTTTTCAAATTATACAACCTTCATATCCGGATTTGTTCAGGTTAAATACACTGTAACTTTCAGTTACGAACGCTTTTTCAGGCTAGCAGAGGAGCATAATAATTGATTGTAAAAGAAATTTGGAGGCGAGCCAAGACAGCCTATTTCCTTACTTATCTAGATAAAATAACATTGTATACCTTTTTATAAACCTTTATATTTTGGATTTTGAACCTTTTTATTTATAAGTATACCTATATTATTGAAATTAAATTATGATTTAAATCCGCATTTGATTACACTGTCTTTATAAATCCAGTTGAGAATCCAGTATGAACCCAGAGTTTGAACAATGGCTAATCAAACTTTTTCGTTCCAGTTTTACTTGTTCTGGCACTAAAGAAAACTTTTATGGCATCCGATTGAAATAAAAAGAAAAATAAAAATGTTCTCTGCGTTCTTTTGTTTTAAATTGCACTAAAACTTTAATATTCTTATTTTATAGTTGTTTTAACTTTATTTTGATATCAATTCAACATGTTTTATGAAAAGGATGTGAATTATATTTATCGCGTTCCTAGATATAAGTAATTATGTTAAAAAGAAGGTAATATACATTTTAATATTTCCATTTATTTATAAAATACTTTTTAATTTTCAGGCACTAATAGCTAGCTCCCTCCTTAGTTTTAACGTAGGTGTTGTATTTAAGTTAATGTAACTACATTTAGGTGTAGGTGTGTACATATCGAGAGTGGAGGAGGGCTCGGTGGCGGAGCGCGCAGGCCTTCGCCCCGGGGACTCCATCCTCCAAGTAAACGGCACACCCTTCTCCGGCATCTCGCACGAAGATGCTCTCAAGGTAAGGCAGCTTTGAAGCACATAATAAATTAGAATATTCATTTAGCAGGTACGATAAATGGCAGTCATTTACTTGAGTTATTGGCGTTCCGTAGATTTAATAAATATTTTCTTGAATATTATGTCAGCGGCTATGAAATATGGGCGGCCATTAAAAACTGTCTAAGTTTTGCATCTCGCTCTTGCGGCAACTCTTAGGATACAGTGTACTTTTTGTTATAATAGCAATGTGACTGATTATTCTAAATTACCTGTTGCCTCTGGTTAGAACATTTTCTACAATGGCAAAATAGTCTCGATAGAATAAACGTATTTTTGCATGAGATATTGCGTAAGTCCTAGATATGAATATGAACTGAACTGCAGGAAAAGCTGCATTGAATAGTAGTGCACAAAAATGGTTTTGTAATTGTTCCACAAATGTTTTACCTATTCATATATGATTCACCAATTTGCGTAGTTAACCTTACCCTTTGAGGGTTTAGACATGCATAAATCTGTCAATCCAAAATCAAGACTTGGCTCACATCCCACTGTGGCCGCAATTGGAAGCCGTTTGTATAGTAAGTATTACTTTTCGTAACGCACAGTGATTAGAATAACTATGAGGGTTGGGAAAAGAGTTCATATCTCTGAATGGGGTGGTAATTTCACATGTATGAAGTGTCGAACCTGTTGCAGCTGGCACTAGGACTTGACCGTCGGCCAAACGACTTCGGTAGAAGTCTGCAGTGAGCCAAACCGACTCCGCTACCGTTTACGTGTCTGCCATTGTTTTAAACAGCTTACCTACTGCCAAACACCTGCCAACTGCGAGCCAAATAAATGCTTTAATCAGTTAAAGTTGTTGTTCCGAAACGTGGCGAGTAAAACGTTTAACAAGTTGTCGGATTCGTTTGAGTGATGTGGGCGTTTACCATGGGAAATGACTCATTAGAGTGGAAATGGGGTTGGTTCAGCTGACTGACGGGCGGATCGTACAGCTGTCATGATTTCATGATCCTGTAAGTTAAATGATTTGGAATAGCATGAAAAATTCGAACTATTTTGTACTCAGGTCAAATCGGCTTACGTTTTAATTCAGCATTAACTTTTGCTTGTTACTGTTTGACACATCTTTTGTCCTGTCTTTTATTTACAAAAACTGATTTATTTTATTTACAATAAAGTAAATCAGTCTCCTATCGTTCGACATTTAAGTAAGAACGTTTATCTGAAGCCGGTACAAATATTATTGTATTTCTGAAAACGGAAAGACATTCGCGAGGGCCACTGAAGAAGCTATATATTATTGAACTGCCACAGCCAGTTCGAGACGGAGGTTTTTAATATTGAGTTGCAACCGGTGACATTGGGTGCCCCATTTATCAGACCAGAAAAATAGGGTGTAAAATATTGGTTAATATAGGGTGCAGATTTTTTACTTGCTAAGTTTTTCTTTATTCTCAAAACATTCTTTGTACACTTTTCTATTCTTCGGCAATTCTTTAGCAAATATTGCTATGCTTATAAAATATAACGAGCTCCAAAGTCTGAACATAAATCGTTATTATCAGACCATTGTTAGATAGTATTTGTCGTGTATATTACCTAAATGGAGAGAAGCTCTTTGGGACAATTGCCAGCGCCGTTGTGTCAGATTTGGCGACGTTATCAGAACATTTATCGTCCTGATAGCCTCAATGTGACACTGACCTTTGTGCTACCGCGAAATGTGTAACCTTTTGCCGGGATTAAAAAATAACGCAATGGTTGTCTATTTATAGACAGCAAAATTTATTTCTTTTGCGTGAAAATGTACCTATTAGTTAATTACAAAAAATACAAAGCTGTTTGGAAGGTCAGTGTACCTTACTGAGAACATTGAACTTAAATTATGTAAATGTTTTTATTTACTTATTCCATTTTATTGTTTTATGATAATAAGTTTTAATCTAAAAGTGTTACAGAGCATTCTACAAAGTATCTTCCGCTTGATCAACATAAAGATTAATATAATAGTTGCGGCTTTTAATAAAATCTTGATGTTCTGTCTATAGTACAAACCGTTATCTATCGGTAGTTATAGGAGACACTCCCCATACTATTATATCGAAAACCTTACGAGAACTCTCAGACACGCAGGTTTCTTCATGATATGTTCCGCCACCATGACATGATCGTGCTCTTGTATCACACAAAAATTGGTCCTATCTAAGAATCGAACGCACGACCTCCAACTTAGTAGCCAGGATCACTAGCCTTGGCATCAACAAGCCAGAAATCAAACAAACATGTCCTCTTGACATCAATCGATGTGATTGGAATAGGTACTGGCTTCTCACATGTTTGATTATTCAAGAATCACAAAAATATACTGATAATTAAACATAAGATACACATACAATACCCAACTTGGGCATAGTAACATGCGTGATTTACAATGTCCAACTCTTCTGATGATGGAATGTAACTAAGAACTGAAGTATAAACACAATTTCCTATTTTAATAGACCAGGGGATATTTAAACACAATCGTTGCGATGAACTCACTTTCACTTTATTTCTCTCGTACACTGTTATAACACTTTACAAGACTTCACTACTTTACACTTCAACGTTTAGAACTCAACTGTCCTGAGCACTCATGCCACTTCCCACCACGTGGTCTTAAACCGGAAAATGCGTATTTTATACTGACGAAATATAGCCGGAAGTGGTGTGAGCGCTCTAAAAATACAATACTGGCATCGGTTACAATTATTATCTACCCTATTTTATTTTTATATTATTATTAACAATTTAGTATCAGATCTTTTACATTATTAATATAAATAGCACCGGAAGTAGAATATAACCATAAGATTATACAATTATACAATATAATATAATTATGTGTACATAATACGAGTTATTTATATAGTTCCTAACACTATATTGACAAATTGGCGATCTAATAGCAACTTATCGCAAAATATAAAAAGTATCCAAATGATAGTGTAACTTGATTAAGCATTAACTAGTCGCTGTAAGTGGCAATTATCTACACTTTTATCTACTATCTTTATATTCTTCATTTATAATTATAAATAAACTATTTCTTATACCCTCACCACATGCTAAGATCTATTGGAGAGCTTAAAACTTGCACGGGAATACGGATGAGTGTGTGTGTGTGCAACTTTAGCTTTCACAACTGTTAGCACGACTTCATTCAATTAATCACTGAAAACAAGAGCTTTTAATTGAAACCCTGAATGTAACGAAGTGAGCTTCTCAGTATACGCGGCTTTCAGCTCACTCACAGCTGCGAGGTAAGAGTGCTGACGGCTACCTAGGGAGGCACGCTACTACAACACGGGTTCAAAAAGTATCTGAATAATTATAACATGCTACTCGGTGCACTGGGAACATAAAACAATGCCAGTACACTGTGAACAGAAGAATTTTTCAAAGCGATCTCAACATAGTTCTTGTTTACCTTTTTTTTTTTTTACTCATGGTGGAAACCAAACAATTTACGGGCTTACCCCCCCAGGCTGGGCCCCTAAAGGGACTCAGTCTAGGGAGAGTGTGGAGACTCCCCGACGAGAAGCGCCGGGACTACCCACTAAAACCACCATGGTGTTCCTCTATCCGATCCCATTGAATGGCTGGGTCGCGGGATCTGCGTTAGCATTACTGCCGCGACCCCACCTGAGCTGGCCCGCGCGAGCGGGCCCCGTCCCTCGCATGCATCTATCTGCATCCATCATGCTTGTCCTCATACATCCTCTTTCATACTACAAACGGAAAAGATCGACGTAGTCTACTAACGCTACGAGAGGCGCACGCGGAACACGTGCGCAGCCTCTCGGGCCTCGCGGACGGCGGGCGGTATAACAGGCCCGCCGTCCGCAGGCGTGTACTCACGGTGGCCGGAGATCGTTGAATGCCCTCCGGCGACGACGCCCGGTTCTGCGGGTGGAGACAGGTCGCATGGGCTCCCTATCCCGCTCCGCCACCTCCTTGATCGACATCACCGTCTCACAAAAGGAGGCGGCGGCGTCCCAACACATCTCGCTTCGAACCATGGAACGAATCAAGGTCCGAAGCGAGAGTTCGACCACTCCTATCGCCGCGACTAGGTCTCGGCGCTGCGATGCCCAAGCAGGGCATTCCGCCAAGGTGTGCAGCGCCGTGTCCTCTACTGGGTCACGGCGATCAGTTCTTGTTTACCTGCTCCATCATAAAATTGTCTAATAAAAACAAAACAACTATGAACATTCTAGGACCTATGTAAACAGCGAACATTAAAATTAACCGTATCTTATTTTATGAATCAATGTTTGCACAATAAAACCCCTGTAATGGTTATTTCCTTGCGAGAAAATCTTTTATGTGTCGTACGAAAACGCAACGAATGCAAAATGCACATCGTACACAGACAGTTCGTTTTAATGGGCGTCGTGTACTGAATTTTGTGGAAGTACATTTATATATTCACAATTATTTTAACCTGAATATTCGACATGCAAAAGGCATTACATCGGTTTGGAAATGACAGGTGGACACGGCAGGGAGACGTTTTCTATTTCCGTGCTAATGTCGACCGTCGCGTCCGCCACCTACACAACAAATTATTCTGAAATCGTCCACAGCTTATAAATACTTAACGTAGCTACTTTATTGCTACTACACGCTGGTTTATGTGCAGCCTTTTTACGGTAAATCTCATGCGCCTTTCCTTTTTCTGACCTAACATTTTCAGCTTTTATGTTCTTATAATTTATACAGAGTTTCCGTAGTAGGTATGTCGAAATCCGTATTTGTTGGTCGTAAGACTGAAGTATACTCAAATTTTCATGGATGAATTTGACTAAAGCATTATAAATTCTGGTCTCGGTTCAAGTGAAGCTCTCGAAATCATTAATTCCTTGGAAGAGGAAATATCTATTTGGTCGTTAATCGTGCATTTGCTATACCGTAACTGAACTACGTTAAAGCTAACAAGAATCAGACGCCGCTTTTCCGTTTTATATTTTCCTTTTTATTAGTAGCTTAATGACAGTTGGCACTCCTTCACTCGTTAGATAGGCATGTTCGATAACTTAACGAGCCGAACATTAAATTTTTTGTACGAAATCAAGGCAGCCGTATAATTGATTGATTGATTACTGCGTGCGCGTTTAACTCATTGATCATGTATCTGTCGGGCTCCAATGGGCTTCCAAATATTCGAGCTCTTTGTTGATTTTATGTTTTAAGACACAACTTCTGTATAGCGTGTAAAGATGGCATGCATAGCACTGAACTTCACAGGAATTTTAAATGAATACAAAAAGAGCACAATATGGTAGTTTCCAGGGTCAAAATAATTACATTTTATTTAGTCCGTATTTTAGATTATAAAAAAATATTGGACACGTATTTTTTCTTTTTACGATTAAATAAAAAATAACAAAGATATAGCCCATTAAAGTTACGTGTGACGTCATCTAGTGCGAAAAAATGCAGCACGGTGTCACGTTATACGTAATTTTAATGAGCTATATCTTGGTAATTTTTGGTTTAATTTACAAATAAAAAAATACGTATCGGTTATTTTTGAATAATCTAAAGGACGGACTTATAATTTTTTTTTGTCAACTAGCCTATTTTTATTTGTAAATCGTTTAATCGTTCGCGTTTAAACGCTTCGCTTTAGGCAGCAGAGACTAAAGTCTATGATATTTGGCTACCTACTGTTCTACTCATAGAAATATACTGGTGATCAGGGACTGAATATTTAGACGGTGGTTTCATTCCAACTTGAGACAAAAGGGAAGTTTCTTGCAAGTGAAATAAATTATACAAGTATTTTTATCTAATGAAATGTGTCAAAATAATGGTAGTTTCATTCATTAATTAAAGTTAAAACTTTATTTAACATTTTAATCGAAAAATTTTCTGATAATAAGTATTCTATTTGACAGCAAAAAACTATGACGTCACTAGGTCTTATTTCATACAAACGCCGTAGCAAAGGTCGTTTTTGTCATTTCATTAAAAGTGCTTGATTTGACTAGTTAGAAACTACCCTATTCCGTACCTGGATGAATTTCGTCAATAATATAGAGAAATATTTAAGTAGGTTTGTTTATCAGATGTTTAGTTATTATAGTACAAGACCTGCCCAGTTTGCGATCAGACCGATCGGATGACCGTATCTCTTTCTGTAGTATTTCTTTTTCTGTCTCTTTATTTGAATTTGTTTTCTCTATATTGCAGCGATGCTTCATATAAGTAACAATTTACATAAAGCAATAACTGAATATATTACAAAAGTTTTAACAAAACGCATCGATGTCATTTACATATACGATTTAGATTTCAAATTCTCTCAATTTAATAAGAAAATGTTTGAATGGAGCGTGATTAAATATTTTCAAAGGTAAAGTTAGACATGTGAACAATAATGAGTTGGCGAGAATACAGCAAAGGCACCTCATATTCATTTCTAAGGGAGCTCTGTAAAACTTGGAAGGTCTTCATCAAGTTTTACTTTCTTTTGGAGGAACTTTCTTTACCTTTGTTTTCTGAGAACATCTCGGTGCTACGTACAGTGATATTGACTATGGCGTTTATGTCTCGGCTTTTAGTAAGTTCTTACGGCTTCCATTAACTAAGTGCCTTACTTTAGTAATTTTACTATATTTTTGTATATGATACTGTAAAAGCCCGCAGTACGGTAAATCTTAAGATTTACTAGCAAATCCTAAGATTTACAGCATGCATTTACAGCATTTGACAGCATGAGTTGGTAAATGTTCGAATTTTTAAATAAAATAAAAAAGAAGTCGACGGAGGGTTCCTATTTTTGGGATAAGGGTCACAAGAGAACCGAATCCGTCCACTTAGTGTTTTTAGGGCTCCGTACCTTACAAGGTAAAAAAGGAGCCCTTATAAGATCATTTTCTTGTCTGTCTGTCTGTCCGTGTGTCACCACCGATTTTCTCAGGTACGGGTGGACCTAGCAAATTGAAATTTATACCAGATACTGGGGTCTATGGTTCCTATTAGGTGTATAATATATAAATCAGGGTCCTGGGTCAACCCGATAAAAAGATATGGTAAAAATTAGATTTTTGCGAAAACTTGTAACTACCAAAATTAACCTTAATTTTCAACGTATTTTAATTTTCGAAATTTTACCTTTACTTCTGCTGTAAGACCTTTTAACCAGAATTGACAATTCTAGGTCAACCGTAAGAACCCTACAGGTTTTGAGTCGAAAACCTATATGGTAGTTCCCGTTGAACTAGAATCACGAAATTTGGCCAAAAGCAGGGTCTTACAGCACAAATAAAGGAAAAATTACAAAAAATAAAAAAGTGGAAAATTTAAGGGTGTTAGACTCCATTTAAGATAGTCCTCTAAGTTGTATGGGCGCTCATACAGATTTAGAGGACTTTTTTTCTCTTTTTTTTTGGTGTCGGTTTGGAAAATCCTCATGGAGTCCCTCCGCCCTGGGGGAAGGGCGAAGGGGATTGTCAGACTCTTACTGACTAAAAACCAACCCGTGTTCCTCATGTACCCGTGTGTCGGAGGCTCGGGTATCGCTGAAGCATTCCTCGCTACCCCCTCGACGGGTATTGGCCCGCCAGATGGTCAGACGGGACCGACCCCGAACAAGACCCCCTTGGCGGCGGATGAAGGTGTTTGGCTCCGCCGCCAAAACACTCAGCAGCCGCAGAGGATAGGGAGGACGGCAACGCAACACCGCATCTCCTCTTCCTCTGCGGCCCCACCGCGACGCAACGATGGTGCGCCCCCATTTGGTCGCGGGAGATAGGGCGCGCGGCAACGCAACACCGACACGCCTCTCCTCCTGCGACCGCACCCGACTGCGAGGGACAGAAGAACTGTCTCTCGCACCCGCCCCTTTGGACGCATCCTGCGCAGGCCTCCGTCAAGCCCACGTGGAGCGTCCCCTCCTGGATCCCTCTTAGCTTCACCGCGGGTGACCAATCTACGATTACTGAGCACCCCCACCACGACAAGGTGGAGATCCCACGGGGGGGAGATTTAGAGGACTAGCGTAATTAGCACCAACGTCAAATAAGGTAAAATGCGTACGGAACCCTCGGTGCGCGGGTCAGACTTGCACTTGCCCGAATTTTTTTATTTAAAAAAAAATTCAGACATTACCAACTCATGCTGGTAAATCTTAGGATTTATTGGTAAATCTCAAGATTTACCGTACTTCGGGCATTCACAGTAACATATAATTATGTAGTACATGAATCCAGTGAATTTCGGTATCCGTTGATGCGTATCTTCTAACTCGTTGGTCAGCAGATTAGAAGTAGTGTAATATTTACAACAATTTCGCAGAAGTATTGGTAGGGCTTTCGGTAGCCTCTTTTCACAGTTGGACGATTGTGCCTACTTGTAAGCAAACCTTTCATGTTCACCATTGCTAAATATACCGGCATTAATAATTATTTCAAGGCTGCTCTTGTAATCATAATTTACAAAACAACATTAGCTTCAGTGAACAAATTTACGGTACAAGGAGTTTAAATACTGCGCAGTGGTTTAATTTCAATATAACTTTGTAGGCAGTATAAGGGTCAAGTAAGGCACTATTTTTGCAGATGTTGTTGGACTGTTCCTTCCGTACTTCACGATATAGCTTGATTTACGATGTCACTTCCTGACATTCACAGGCACGTTTTGTGTAACACGATTTTACTGTCTCCACACTGACGTAAATAGCAGCTAATGTAATAAATCCATTTTGAAAGGTCACTTTAAAGACGTGGGTTGTGGTTGGAAGTGGGGTTGTGTAATAGAAAGTACAAGTTTTGTGGAAAATAAGTCTACGATACGTTTTTAACGAGTGGAAATAATTTTGGGATTCAATTAAAAGATCTTCGTTGATTGTTAAAGTTTGGCGCAATTGTTATAGAACTTCTATTACAACTGAATTAATTACACGACCACGTCTAGGGAGAAAACTTATCTACTTCGCATTCGTAGAGGTAAGTGGTTAGATTTGTTACGATTATTTGGCAAAGATTATCAGTAATATGTATTTTCTTTATCTAAATTTACATCCTTAGTTTACTGTTACGTATTGCGATGTGGATGTTATATCACACCTCTGCCTACCCCTTCGGGGATACAGTTGAGTCTATAAATAAATAAATTGTATCTCACAAAAACTTGTCCTGGCTAAGAATCGAACGCACGACCCCTGACTTAGTAGTCAGGATCACTAGCCTTCGGATCAACAAGCCAGATATCAAACAAACATGTCCACTTGACATGAATCGATGTGATTGGAATAGGTACTGGCTTCTCACATGTTTGATTATTCAAGAATCACAAAAATATACTGATAATTAAACATAAGATACACACACAATACTCAACTATATAGTAACATGCGTGATTTACAATGTCCATCTCTTCTGATGATGGAATGTAACTTCTAAGAACTGAAGTATGAAAAAAAATCCCTATATTGACAAATTGGTGATCTAATAGCAACTTAACGTGAAATATAAAAAAGTATCCAAATAATAGTGTAACTGGATTAAAACGGCCATTTTCAATATTTGACCCATACATGGATTTTGAGATTCGAGATTCCTGTTTGACATATTTTGTATGGAGCTTATGTCAAAAACAAATCTAATCCACAGATCTATCTATAGATCGAATATTGAATTCCGTAGTAAGCAGTAACTAGTAGCTGTAAGTGGCAATTATCTGCACTTTTATCTACTATCTTCATATTCTTCATTTATAATTAATAACCTATTTCTTAAACCCTCACCACATGCTAAGATCTATCGGGGAGCTTAAAACTTGCACGGGAATACAGATGAGAGCGTGTGTGTGCAACTTTAACTTCCAAAACTGTTAGCCCGAGTTCATTCAATTAATCAGTGAAAACAAGAGCTTTTAATTGAAACCCCGAATGTAACGATGTGAGCTTCACAGTATACGCGGCTTTCAGCTCACTCACAGCTGCGAGGTAAGAGTGCTGATGGCTACCTAGGGAGGCACGTTACTACAACACGGGTTCAAAAAGTATCTGAATAATTATATCATGCTACTCGGTGCACTGGGAACATTAAACAATGCCAGTACACTGTGAACAGAAGAATTTTTCAAAGCGATCTCAACATAGTTCTTGTTTACCTTACTCTACCTTGCTCCATCATAAAATTGTCTAATTAAAACAAAACAACTACGTACATGCTAGGACCTATGTAAACAATGAACATTAAAATTAATCGTATCTTATTTTATGAATCAATATAACCACAAGGCACAATAAAACCCCTGTAATGGTTATTTCCTTGCGAGAAAATATTTTATGTGTCGTACGAAAACGCAACGAATGCAAAATGCACATCGTACACAGGTAGTTCGTTTTAATGGGCGTCGTGTACTGAATTTTGTTGAAGTACATTTATATATTCACAATTACTTTAACCTGAATATTCGACATGCAAACGGCATTACATCGGTTTGGAAATGACAGGCGGACACGACAGGGAGACGTTTTCTATTTCCGTGCTAATGTCGACCGTCGCGTCCGCCACCTACACAACAAATTATTCTGAAATCGTCCACAGCTTATAAATGCTTAAGTAGCTACTTTATTGCTACCACACGCTGCTTTATGTGCAGCCTTTTTACGTTAAATCTCGTACGTCTTTCCTTTTTTTGACCTAACATTTTCAGCTTTTATGTTCTTATAATTTATACAGAGTTTCCGTAGTATATCGAAATCCGTATTTGTTGGTCGTAAGACTGAAGTATATTCAAATTTTCATGGATGAATTTTAGCATACATACATAGACTCACGCCTGTTTCCCCGAAGGGGTAGGCAGAGGCATATTAAACGCCCACTTTTCGCCAGTGTTTTGATCCCACGTAATAGGTGTCGAGCCTATTGCCGCTTATCGGGATATTTTGTTTGCCAGAGCCTCGTCCGTTGATCGGCAGGTGCACCACTTGCAGGTGACGTTGGCTTGGGACCCTAAGTTCTTGGTGGGAACCCTATGCACCCATGAATTTTAGCAAAGCATTATAAATTCTGGTCTCTGTTCAAGTGCAGCTCTCGAAATCATTCATTCCTTAGAAGGAAATACCTATTTGGTCGTTAATCGTGCATTCGCTATATCGTGACTGAACTACGTTAAAGCTAACAAGAATTGGACGCCGCTTTTCCGTTTTACATTTTCCTTTTTATTGGCAACTAATGACAGTTGGCACTCCTTCACTCGTTAGATGGGCGATGGTTCGATAACTTAACGAGCCGAAAATTATTTTTTTTGTATGAAATTATAGCTTCATTATGATTGATTGATTGAGTACTGCGTGCGAGATTAACTCATTGATCATGTATCTGTCGGGCTCCAATGGGCTTCCAAATATTCGAGCTATTTGTTGATTTTATGTTTTAAAACACAACTTCTGTATAGCGTGTAAAGATGGCATGCATAGCACTGAACTTTACAGTAATTTTCAATGAATACAAAAAGAGCACAATTTGTATTTGTAAATCGTTTAATTGTTCGCGTTTAAACGCTTCGCTTTAGGCAGCAGTGCCTAAAATCTATGATATTTGGCTACCTACTGTTCAAGTCATAGAAA
Organism: Euclidia mi; assembly: GCA_944739405.2. Lineage (NCBI taxonomy): Eukaryota > Metazoa > Arthropoda > Insecta > Lepidoptera > Erebidae > Euclidia > Euclidia mi. The sequence goes on from OX123196.2 coordinate 1,057,937, forward strand.
TATACTAGTGATCGGTGACTGAATGTTTAGACGGTGGTTTCATTCCAACTTGAGACAATTCCGTACCTGGATGAATTTCGTCAATAATATGCAGAAATATTTAAGTAGGTTTGTTTATCATATGTTTAGTTTATTATAGTTCAAGACCTGCCCAGTTTGCGATCAGACCGATGGGATGACCGTTTCTCATTCTGTAGTATTTCTTTATCTGTCTTTTTATTTGATTTTCCTTTGTTTTTTCTATATTGCAGCGATGCTTCATATAAGTAACAATTTACATAAAGCAATAACTGAATATATTACAAAAGTTTTAACAAAACGCATCGATGTCATTTACATATACGATTTAGATTTCAAATTCTCTCAATTTAATAAGAAAATGTTTGAATGGGGCATGATAAATACTTTCAAAGGTAAAGTTAGACATGTGAACAATAATGAGTTGGCGAGAATACAGCAAAGGCACCTCATATTCATTTCTAAGGGAGCTCTGTAAAACTTGGAAGGTCTTCATCAAGTTTTACTTTCTTTTGGAGGAACTTTCTTTACCTTTGTTTTCTGAGAACATCTCGGTGCTACGTACAGTGATATTGACTATGGCGTTTATGTCTCGGCTTTAAGTAAGTTCTTACGGCTTCCATTAACTAAGTGCCTTACTTTAGTAATTTTACTATATTTTTGTATATGATACTGTAAAAGCCCGCAGTACGGTAAATCTTAAGATTTACAAGTAAATCCTAAGATTTACCAGCATGGGTTGGTAAATGTTCGAATTTTTAAATAAAATAAAAAAGAAGTCGACGGAGGGTTCCTATTTTTGGGTTAAGGGTCACAAGAGAACCGAATCCGTCCACTTAGAGTTTTAGGGCTCGGTACCTTACAAGGTAAAAAAAGAGCCCTTATAAGATCATTTTCTTGTCCATCTGTCTGTCTGTCCGTGTGTCACCACCGATTTTCTCAGGAACGGGTGGACCTAGCAAATTGAAATTTATACCAGATACTGAGGTCTATGGTTCCTATTAGGTGTATAATATATAAATCAGGGTCCTGGGTCAACCTGATAAAAAGATATGGTCAAAATTAGATCTTTGCGAAAAATTTTAAGTATCAAAATTAACCTTAATTTTCAAGGTTTTTAAATTTTCGAAATTTTACCTTTACTTCTGCTGTAAGACCTTTTAACCAAAATTGACAATTCTAGGTCAACCGTAAGAACCCTATAGGTTTTGAGTCGAAAACTTATATGGTAGTTCCCGTTGAACTAGAATCACGAAATTTGGCCAAAAGCAGGGTCTTACAGCACAAATAAAGGAAAAATTACAAAAAATAAAAAAGTGGAAAATTTAAGGGTGTTAGACTCTATTTAAGATAGTCCTCTAAGTTGTATGGGCGCTCATACAGATTTAGAGGACTTTTTTTTTTTTTGTGTCCGGTTGGAAAATCCTCATGGAGTCCCTCCGCCCTGGGGGAAGGGCGAAGGGGACTGTCAGACTCTTACTGACTAAAAACCAACACGTGTTCCTCATGTACCCTTGTGTCGGAGGGTCGGGTATCGCTGAAGCATTCCTCGCTACCCCCCGACGGGTATTGGCCCGCCAGCCCCACCGCGACGCAACGATGGTGCGCCCCCATTTGGTCGCGGGAGATAGGGCGCGCGGCAACGCAACAACGACACGCCTCTCCTCTCGCGACCGCACCCGACTGCGAGGGACAGAAGAACTGTCCCTCGCACCCGCCCCTTTGGACGCATCCTGCGCAGGCCTCCGTCAAGCCCACGCGGAGCGTCCCCTCCTGGATCCCTCTTAGCTTCACCGCGGGTGACCAATCCACGATTACTGAGCCCCCCCACCATGACAAGGTGGAGATCCCACGGGGGGGAGATTTAGAGGACTAGCCTAATTAGCACCAACCTCAAATAAGGTAAAATGCGTACGGAACCCTCGGTGCGCGGGTCAGACTTGCACTTGCCCGAATATTTTTATTAAAAAAAAAATTCAGACATTACCAACTCATGCTGGTAAATCTTAGGATTTATTGGTAAATCTCAAGATTTACCGTACTTCGGGCATTTACAGTAACATATAATTATGTAGTACATGAATACAGTGAATTTCAGTATCCGTTGATGCGTATCTTCTAACTCGTTAGTCAGCAGTAACAACAATTTCGCAGAAGTATTGGTAGGGCTTTCGGTAGCCTCTTTTCACAGTTGGACGATTGTGCCTACTAGTAAGCAAACCTTTCATGTTCACCATTGCTGAATATACCGGCATTAATAATTATTTCAAGGCTGCTCTTAAACTCAAACTCAAATATGTTTATTTCCATAAAAATGTTTAAATTTTTTGGACACGTCAGAAAGTCATACAAATAAAAAAATAAAAAGTAACTTTAAATGCATATTAACATATTTGAGCATTGAAAAAAATGCCTGTCCAGAAAGTAGAGCCTCGTGAGAAGAATCAGGCAAGAAACTCCGGGCCACTCTTTTCTACGTCTTGATTCTATACAATTTAAAAACTTAGTAACTACATTGAATTTTTCATAAGTATATGAGCTGGTGTGTCTATAATGTTGTTGTCAATTAATAAGGCTTTTTTAATAATAATATAAAAGTACTTACTAGCATAATATAGACACAATAACTCACACTCACATGAAACTTAACACTAATCAAACATAAGTAGCCTGTGGGACTGAGCAAATTAATCCCAAGCATTTTTATCTTCAATATAATCTAGCACTGAATAGTACCCTTTTTGACAAAGTTTACGTTTTATAATCTTTTTGAATTTATTATAACTTAAATTTTGAATATTGCTTGGCACTTTATTGTAAAAGCGCACACATTGGCCTTGAAAAGATTTTTTTATTTTCTCTAGCCGGGTAGCCGGCACTACTAGCTTACTCTTATTTCTAGTATTCAAATTGTGGATATCACTTTGCTTTGAGTATGAGGCCTTGTTTTGGAATAAATGTATTAGGTTGGAATAAATGTACTGGCTTGCAACTGTTAAAATGTTTATTTCCTTGAATTTATTCTTTAACGAAGCCCCATAATCCAAATTATAAATTGCTGGAATAGCTCTTTTCTGCAGAACAAAGATGGTCTGAATGTCGGCAGCATTTCCCCACAGGAGAATACCGTATGACATTATACTATGAAAATAGCTATGATATACAAGCCTGGCAGTGTCAATGTCAGTTAACTGGCGAATTTTCCTGACTGCGTATGCTGCAGAGCTGAGTCTATTCGACAATTTACTAATATGTGGTCCCCATTGCAGCTTAGAATCTAGTGTAATGCCTAAAAATATGGTGTTATCCACAAGATCCAACACATCATCCTTAACCTTTACTGAGTTGTTCACTTGTTTGACGTTAGGCATCAAAAATCGAATACATTTAGTTTTTAGTCTATTTAAAAGCAGGTTGTTAACCTCAAACCAGCGAACCACCTTTGAGATAGCAATGTTTACATCGGCCATATAAATTTGCTGTCGTTTCAATTTAAATAAAAGTGAGGTATCATCAGCAAACAGTACTATCCCGTGCTTGTCATTGACGAGGTGTGGTAAGTCATTAATATAAACTAAAAAAAATTCGGGCAAGTGCGAGTCTGACCCGCGCACCGAGGGTTCCGTACGCATTTTACCTTATTTGAGGTTGAATTACATACATACATACATACATAACGTCACGCCTTTTATCCCCGAAGGGGTAGGCAGAGGTGTATTTCTACACCCACTTTTCGCCAGATATACTTTAGTCCCACGTAATAAGGGGCGAGCCTATTGCCGTACCGGGCACATTTCCAGACTCCGTGCTGCTACTGAGAATTTCGTGACAGAAAAACCCAATAACACTGCCCGACCCAGGAATCGAACCCGGGACCTCCCGATCCCACGCGCACATTTACCTCGCAAGACCAACTAGGCAGTCGTATAGGGTTTGATGTCGAGTTTTCCGTCTCTATGCAAAGATGGTATTTGCATCGTGTTATCCCTTAGTCGCCTCTTACGACACCCACGGGAAGATAGGGGGTGGTGACACTTGTATTCTATGCCGTCAACCACACGGCATTAACGAGGGAATTTTAGTTGAATTACACTAGTCCTCTAAATCTGTATGAGCGCCCATACAACTTAGAGGACTATCTTAAATGGAGTCTACTATGTATGTATGGGGACACCCTTAAATTTTCCACTTTTTTATTTTTTGTAATTTTTCCTTTATTTGTGCTGTAAGACCCTGCTTTTGGCCAAATTTCGTGATTCTAGTTCAACGGGAACTACCATATAGGTTTTCGACCTAAAACCTATAGGGTATTTACGGTTGACCTAGAATTGTCAATTTTGGTCAAAACCAAGGTCTTACAGCACAAGTAAAGGAAAAATTCCGAAAATTAAAAAAAGTTGAAAATTAAGGTTAATTTTGGTACTTACAAGTTTTCGCAAAAATCTAATTTTGACCATATCTTTTTATTGGGTTGACCCAGGACCCTGATTTTCATACACCTAATAGCAACCATAGACCTCAGTATCTGGTATAAAGTTCAATTTTCTAGGTCCACCCGTTCCTGAGAAAATCGGTGGTGACACACGGACAGACAGACAGACAGACAGACAGACGGACAAGAAAGTGATCTTATAAGGGTTCCTTTTTTTACCTTGAGGTACGGAACCCTAATAAAAAAGGACCGAGGATTGAACCCTGTGGGACGCCCATTTTGATTACAGACCCATGCAAACGCGTCCCGTTGACATCAACTCTCTGAATCCTATTACTCAAATATGAAGTAAGAAGATGCAGAGCAGAACTACTTAAACCATAGTGATGTAATTTCCTGATCAATGTAACATGTTCTACACAATCAAAGGCCTTGGACAAATCACAGAAGACACCTAAAGCATCATGTGAATCCTCCCAGGCATCAAAGATATGTTTTACAAGCTCAACACTGGCATCGGTCGTGGAGCGCCCCTTTGTAAAACCAAATTGTTTAGAGTGTAGAAGCTCGTTGTTATTAAAATAACTTTGCAGTTGGTCTAGTATCAATTTCTCGAAAATTTTGCTAAATGTGGGCAGCACAGAAATTGGCCTTTAGTTGGTGGGGTCTGATGTGCTACCTGCTTTGTACAAAGGTATTACCTTGCTATCTTTCATAAGATCAGGAAATACACCACAGTCAATACACTTATTAAATATTAAAGCTAATCTGTTAGCAGCTAAAGCAATAATGGACTTGGTAATAGTAACGGAATTTCCCCACAAGTCTACAGTCTTCTTTAAATTTATAGTATTAAAAGCTTTTATAACATCATTTGAATTTATATACTGAAATGAGAAATTACTATAGGTTGTACTCATGTTTCCTTTAAAGAGATTCCGCTGCATTGGTTGATGAGTCCAAAGATCTAGTAGTAATAACGGGGATATCAGTAAAAAAACTTTCAAACGCCGATGCAACTTTTGAGTCTGATGTAATAATGTCGTTATCAATGTTCAAACTCAATTTTGAACTTTTACTTTTAACTTTCCCAGTCTCGCTGTTTATTATATTCCATGTCATTTTCATTTTATCGTCACTACTCCTAATCTTTGAACTCAGGTAAAGAGACTTGGCTTTCTTGCAAAGTTTCCGAAATATCCTAGCATAGTTTCTAACATAATCCTGAAATTGTTCACTTAAATTAAAGTTTCTCTCGTCATATAGCTCATACAATCTCTTTCTACTTTTGTGAAGCTCAGTTGTTGCCCATTCACAGAAGGTTGCACTACCTCCAACTGTAATCGTTCTAGGTGTGAAAACCGAATTAAAGTCTGTACAAAACGCTTTGAAAAAGCTATTATATAACAAATTAGGGTCACCTTCATCATCTAACAGTAACTCTTGTAATCATAATTAACAAAACAACATTAGCTTCAGTGAACAAATTTACGGTACAAGGAGTTTAAACACTGCGCAATGGTTTAATTTCAATATACCTTTGTGGGCAGTATAAGGGCCAAGTAAGGCACTATTTTTGCAGACGTTGTTGGACTGTTCCTTCCGTACTTCATGATATAGCTTGATTTACGATGTCACTTCCTGACATTCACAGGCACGTTTTGTGAAACACGATTTTACTGTCTCCACACTGACGTAAATGGCACCTCCTAATGTAATATAATCCATTTCGAAAGGTCACTTTAAAGACATTGGGGTTGTGTAATAGAAAGTACAAGTTTTGTGGAAAATAAGTCTACGATACGGTTTTAACGAGTGGAAATAATTTTGGGATTCAATTAAAAGATCTTCGTTGATTGTTAAAGTTTGGCGCAATTGTTATAGAACTTCCATTACAACTGAATTAATTACACGACCACGTCTAGGGAGAAAACTTATCTACTTCGCTTTCGTAGTAGGTAAGTAGTTAGATTTGTTACGAATATTTGGCAAAGATTATCAGTAATATGTATTTTCTATATCTAAAGTTACATCCTTAGTTTACTGCTACGTAGCGCGATGTGGATGTTATATCACACCTCTGCCTACCCCTTCGGGGATACAGGCGTGAGTCTATAAACGCCTATAAATAAATTGTATCTCACAAAAACTTGTCCTGGCTAAGAATCGAACGCACGACCCCTGACTTAGTAGTCAGGATCACTAGCCTTGGGATCAACAAGCCAGAAATCAAACAAACATGTCCACTTGACATCAATCGATGTGATTGGAATCACATGTTTGATTATACAAGAATCACAAAAATATAACATAACATAACATAACTTCACGCCTTTTATCCCCGAAGGGGTAGGCAGAGGTGTATTACACACCCACATTTCGCCAGTTATGTTTAGGTCCCAATGTAATAGGGGGCGAGCCTATTGTCATCTACCGGGCACATTATTAAGCGAGCGATAATTAACATTTTTAATACACACATAACTTCGAAAAGTCAGAGGTGTGTGCCCGGGGTACCTGGGGATCGAACCCGAGACCATCGTCTTGGCAGTCCGTTACGTACACCACTAGGCTATCGCCGCTCACAAAAATATACTGATAATTAAACATAAGATACACACACAATACTCACCTTGGGCATAGTAATATACGTGATTTACAATGTCCAACTCTTCTGATGATGGAATGTAACTAAGAACTGAAGTATAAACAAAATTTCCTATTTTAATAGACCAGGGGAAATTTAAACACAATCGTTGCGATGAACTCACTTCCACTTTATTTACCCGTACACTGTTATAACACTTTACAAGACTTCACTACTTTACACTTCAACGGTTAGAACTCAACTGTCCTGAGCAATCATGCCACTTCCCACCACGTGGTCTTACACCGGAAAATGCGTATTTTATACTGACGAAATATAGCCGGAAGTGGTGTGAGCGCTCTAAAAATACAATACTGGCATCGGTTACAATTATTATCTACCCTATTTTATTTTTATATTATTATTAACAATTTAGTATCAGATCTTTTACATTATTAATATAAACACTTAAACAGCACCGGAAGTAGAATATAACCATAAGATTATACAATATAATATATGTGTACATAATACGAGTTATTCATATATTTTCTAACACTATATTGACAAATTGGTGATGTATCCATAATAGTGTAATTTGATTAAGCAGTAACTAGTCGCCGTAAGTGGCAATTAGCTGCAATTTTATCTACTATCTTCATATTCTTCATTTATAATTATAAATAACCTATTTCTTAAACCCTCACCGCATGCTAAAAGCTATTGGAGAGCTTAAAACTTGCACGGGAATACGGATGAGAGCGTGTGTGTGCAACTTTAGCTTCCACAACTGTTAGCACGAGTTCATTCAATTATCAGTGAAAACAAAAGCTTTTAATTGAAATCCCGAATGTAACGATGTGAGCTTCACAGTATACGCGGCTGTCAGCTCACTCACAGCTGCGAGGTAAGAGTGCTGATGGCTACCTAGGGAGGCACGTTACTACAACACGGGTTCAAAAAGTATCTGAATAATTATAACATGCTACTCGGTGCTCTGGGAACATAAAACAATGCCAGTACACTGTGAACTGAACAAGTTTTCAAAGCGATCTCAACATAGTTCTTGTTTACCTGCTCCATCATAAAATTGTCTAATAAAAACAAAACAACTACGTACATTCTAGGACCTATGTAAACAGGTTAAACAATGAACATTAAAATTAATCGTATCTTATTTTATGAATCAATGTTTGCACAATAAAACCCCTGTAATGGTTATTTCCTTGCGAGAAAATCTTTTATGTGTCGTACGAAAACGCAACGAATGCAAAATGCACATCGTACACAGACAGTTCGTTTTAATGGACGTCGTATAATGAATTTTGTTGAAGTACATTTGTATATTTACAATTACTTTAACCTGAATATTCGACATGCAAACGGCATTAAATCAGTTTGGAAATGACAGGCGGAAACGACAGGGAGACGTTTTCTATTTCCGTGCTAATGTCGACCGTCGCGTCCGCCACCTACACAACAAATTATTCTGAAATCGTCCACAGCTTATAAATAATTAAGCAAATAAATACTAGCAGCGTGTAGTAGCAATAAAGTAGCTACACTTTATTCCTACTACATGCTGGTTTATGTGCAGCCTTTTTACGTTAAATCTCATCCTCTTTCCTTTTTCTGACCTAACATTTTCAGCTTTTATGTTCTTATAATTTTATTTATACAGAGTTTCCGTAGTATATCGAAATCCGTATTTGTTGGTCGTAAGACTGAAGTATACTCAAATTTTCATGGATGAATTTTAGCAAAGCATTATAAATTCTGGTCTCGGTTCAAGTGCAGCTCTCGAAATCATTAATTCCTTAGAAGAGGAAATACCTATTTGGTCGTTAATCGTGCTTTCGCTATATCGTGACTAAACTACGTTAAAGCTAACAAGAATCGGACGCCGCTTTTCCGCTTTACATTTTCCTTTTTATTAGTAAGTTAATGACAGTTGGCACTCCTTCACTCGTTAGATAGGCATGTTCGATAACTTAACGAGCCGAACATTAATTTTTTTGTACGAAATCATAGCAGCATTATAATTGATTGATTGAGTATTGCTTGCGAGATTAACTCATTGATCATGTATCTGTCGGGCTCCAATAGGCTTCCAAATATTTGAGCTTTTTGTTGATTTTATGTTTTCAGACACAACTTCTGTTTAGCGTGTAAAGATGGCATGCATAGCACTGAAGTTTACAGTAATTTTCAATGAATACAAAAAAGAGCACAATAATTTTTATTTGTAAAGCGTTTAATTGTTCGCGTTTAAACGCTTCCGTTTAGGCAGCAGTGCCTAAAATCTATGATATTTGGCTACCTACTACTGTTCAAGTCATAAAAATATACAAGTGATCGGTCACTGAATGTTTAGACGGTGGTTTCATTCCATTTTGAGACAATTCCGTACCTGGATGAATTTCGTCATTCAGAAATATTTAAGTAGGTTTGTTTATCATATGTTTAGTTTATTATAGTACAAGACCTGCCCAGTTTGCGATCAGACCGATGGATTGACCGTATCTCTTTCTGTAGTATTTCTTTATCTGTCTTTTTATTTGATTTTCCTTTGTTTTCTCTATATTGCAGCGATGCTTCATATAAGTAACAATTTACATAAAGCAATAACTGAATATATTACAAAAGTTTTAACAAAACGCATCGATGTCATTTACATATACGATTTAGATTTCAAATTCTCTCGATTTACTAAGAAAATGTTTGAATGGAGCGTGATAAATATTTTCAAAGGTAAAGTTAGACATGTGAACAATAATGAGTTGGCGAGAATACAGCAAAGGCACCTCATATTCATTTCTAAGGGAGCTCTGTAAAACTTGGAAGGTCTTCATCAAGTTTTACTTTCTTTTGGAGGAACTTTCTTTACCTTTGTTTTCTGAGAACATCTCGGTGCTACGTACAGTGATATTGACTATGGCGTTTATGTCTCGGCTTTAAGTAAGTTCTTACGGCTTCCATTAACTAAGTGCCTTACTTTAGTAATTTTACTATATTTTTGTATATGATACTGTAAAAGCACGCAGTACGGTAAATCTTAAGATTTACTAGTAAATCCTAAGATTTACCAGCATGAGTTGGTAAATGTTCGAATTTTTAAATAAAATAAAAAAGAAGTCGACGGAGGGTTCCTATTTTTGGGTTAAGGGTCACAAGAGAACCGAATCCGTCCACTTACAGTTCTAGGTTCCTATTAGGTGTATAATATATAAATCAGGGTCCTGGGTCAACCCGATAAAAAGATATGGTCAAAATTAGATTTTTGCGAAAAGTTGTAACTACCAAAATTAACCTTAATTTTCAACGCTTTTTAATTTTCGAAATTTTACCTTTACTTCTGCTGTAAGACCTTTTAACCAAAATTGACAATTCTAGAACAACCGTTAGAACCCTATAGGTTTTGAGTCGAAAACCTATATGGTAGTTCCCGTGGAACTAGAATCACGAAATTTGACCAAAAGCAGGTTCTTACAGCACAAATAAAGGAAAAATTACAAAAAATATAAAAAGTGGAAAATTTAAGGGTGTTAGACTCCATTTAAGATAGTCCTCTAAGTTGTATGGGCGCTCATTCAGATTTAGAGGACTTTTTTTTTTGGTGTCGTGTTGGAAACTCCCGCCCTGGGGGAAGGGCGAAGGGGACTGTCAGACTCTTACTCTACTGACTAAAAACCAGCCCGTGTTCCTCATGTACCTGTGTGTCGGAGGGTCGGGTATCGCTACTCCCCGACGGGTATTGGCCCGCCAGATGGTCAGGCGAGCCCCGAACGAAACCCCCTTGGCGGCGGTTGAAGGTGTTGGGCTCCGCCGCCAAAACACTCAGCGGCCGCAGAGGATAGGGAGGAAGGCAACGCAACACCGCATCTCCTCTTCCTCTGCGGCCCCACCGCGACGCAACGATGGTGCGCCCCCATTTGGTCGCGGGAGATAGGGCGCGCGACAACGCAACACCGACCCGCCTCTCCTCCCCCGACCGCACCCGACTGCGAGGGACAGATGAACTGTCCCTCGCACCCGCCCCTTTGGACGCATCCTGCGCAGGCCTCCGTCAAGCCCACGCGGAGCGTCCCCTCCTGGATTCCTCTTAGCTTCACCGCGGGTGACCAATCCACGATTACTGAGCCCCCCCACCACGACAAGGTGGAGATCCCAGGAGGAGAGATTTAGAGGACTAGCGTAATTAGCACCAACCTCAAATAAGGTAAAATTCGTACGGAACCCTCGGTGCGCGGGTCAGACTTGCACTTGCCCGAATTGTTTTGTTAAAAAAAATTCAGACATTACCAACTCATGCTGGTAAATCTTAGTATTTATTGGTAAATCTCAAGATTTACCGTACTTCGGGCATTTACAGTAACAAGTAACATACAATTATGTAGTACATGAATCCAGTGAATATCGGTATCCGTTGATGCGTATCTTCTAACTCGTTGGTCAGCAGATTAGAAGTAGTGTACTATTTACAACAATTTCGCAATTATCTTATTTTATGAATCAATGTTTGCACAATAAAACTCCTGTAATGGTTATTTCGTTGCGGCAACGTCTTTTAAGTTTCGTACGAAAACACAACGAATGCAAAATGCACATCGTACACAGACAGTTCGTTTTAATGGGCGTCGTGTACTGAATTTTGTTGAAGTACATTTATATATTCACAATTACTTTAACCTGAATATTCGACATGCAAACGGCATTACATCGGTTTGGAAATGACAGGCGGACACGACAGGGAGACGTTTTCTATTTCCGTGCTAATGTCGACCGCCGCGTCCGCCACCTACACAACAAATTATTCTGAAATCGTCCACAGCTTATAAATACTTAAGTAGCTACTTTATTGCTACTACACGCTGCTTTATGTGCAGCCTTTTTACGTTAAATCTCATGCGCCTTTCCTTTTTCTGACCTAACATTTTCAGCTTTTATGTTCTTATAATTTATACAGAGTTTCCGTAGTATATCGAAATCCGTATTTGTTGGTCGTAAGACTGAAGTATACTCAAATTTTCATGGATGAATTTTAGCAAAGCATTATAAATTCTGGTCTCGGTTCAAGTGCAGCTCTCGAAATTAATTCCTTAGAAGAGGAAATACCTATTTGGTTGTTAATCGTGCATTCGCTATATCGTGACTGAACTACGTTAAAGCTAACAAGAATCAGACGCCGCTTTTCCGTTTTACATTTTCCTTTTTATTAGTAGCTTAATGACAGTTGGCACTCCTTCACTCGTTACATAGGCATGTTGGATAACTTAACGAGCCGAACATTATTTTTTTGTACGAAATCATAGCAGCATTATAATTGATTGATTGAGTATTGCATGCGAGATTAACTCATTGATCATGTATCTGTCGGGCTCCAATGGGCTTCCAAATATTTGAGCTTTTTGTTGATTTTATGTTTTAAGACACAACTTCTGTATAGCGTGTAAAGATGGCATGCATAGCACTGAACTTCACAGGAATTTTAAATGAATACAAAAAGAGCACAATATGGTAGTTTCCAGGGTCAAAATAATTACATTTTATTTAGTCCGTATTTTAGATTATAAAAAAATATTGGACACGTATTTTTTCTTTTTACGATTAAATAAAAAATAACAAAGATATAGCCCATTAAAGTTACGTGTGACGTCATCTAGTGCGAAAAAATGCAGCACGGTGTCACGTTATACGTAATTTTAATGAGCTATATCTTGGTAATTTTTGGTTTAATTTACAAATAAAAAAATACGTATCGCTTATTTTTGAATAATCTAAAGGACGGACTTATAATTTTTTTTTGTCAACTAGCCTATTTTTATTTGTAAATCGTTTAATCGTTCGCGTTTAAACGCTTCGCTTTAGGCAGCAGAGACTAAAGTCTATGATATTTGGCTACCTACTGTTCTACTCATAGAAATATACTGGTGATCAGGGACTGAATATTTAGACGGTGGTTTCATTCCAACTTGAGACAAAAGGGAAGTTTCTTGCAAGTGAAATAAATTATACAAGTATTTTTATCTAATGAAATGTGTCAAAATAATGGTAGTTTCATTCATTAATTAAAGTTAAAACTTTATTTAACATTTTAATCGAAAAATTTTCTGATAATAAGTATTCTCTTGACAGCAAAAAACTATGACGTCACTAGGTCTTATTTCATACAAACGCCGTAGCAAAGGTCGTTTTTGACATTTCATTAAAAGTGCTTGATTTGACTAGTTAGAAACTACCCTATTCCGTACCTGGATGAATTTCGTCAATAATATAGAGAAATATTTAAGTAGGTTTGTTTATCAGATGTTTAGTTATTATAGTACAAGACCTGCCCAGTTTGCGATCAGACCGATCGGATGACCGTATCTCTTTCTGTAGTATTTCTTTTTCTGTCTCTTTATTTGAATTTGTTTTCTCTATATTGCAGCGATGCTTCATATAAGTAACAATTTACATAAAGCAATAACTGAATATATTACAAAAGTTTTAACAAAACGCATCGATGTCATTTACATATACGATTTAGATTTCAAATTCTCTCAATTTAATAAGAAAATGTTTGAATGGAGCGTGATTAAATATTTTCAAAGGTAAAGTTAGACATGTGAACAATAATGAGTTGGCGAGAATACAGCAAAGGCACCTCATATTCATTTCTAAGGGAGCTCTGTAAAACTTGGAAGGTCTTCATCAAGTTTTACTTTCTTTTGGAGGAACTTTCTTTACCTTTGTTTTCTGAGAACATCTCGGTGCTACGTACAGTGATATTGACTATGGCGTTTATGTCTCGGCTTTAAGTAAGTTCTTACGGCTTCCATTAACTAAGTGCCTTACTTTAGTAATTTTACTATATTTTTGTATATGATACTGTAAAAGCCCGCAGTACGGTAAATCTTAAGATTTACTAGTAAATCCTAAGATTTACCAGCATGTGTTGGTAAATGTTCGAATTGTTAAATAAAATAAAAAAGAGGAGGGTTCCTATTTTTGGGTTAAGGGTCACTAGAGAACCGAATCCGTCCACTTAGTGTTTTTAGGGCTCCGTACCTTACAAGGTAAAAAAGGAGCCCTTATAAGATCATTTTCTTGTCCCTCTGTCTGTCTGTCTGTCCGTGTGTCACCACCGATTTTCTCAGGAACCCCGCAAATTGAAATTTATACCAGATGCTGAGGTCTATGGTTCCTATTAGGTGTATAATATATAAATCAGGGTCCTGGGTCAACCCGATAAAAAGATCTGGTCAAAATTAGATTTTTGCGAAAACTTGTAAGTACCAAAATTAACCTTAATTTTCAACGTTATTTAATTTTCGAAATTTTACCTTTACATCTGCTGTAAGACCTTTTAACCAAAATTGACAATTCTAGGTCAACCGTAAGAACCCGGTCTCGGTTTTGAGTCGAAAACCTATATGGTAGTTCCCGTTGAACTAGAATCACGAAATTTGGCCAAAAGCAGGGTCTTATAGCACAAATAAAGGAAAAATTACAAAAAATTCAAAAGTGGAAAATTTAAGGGTGTTAGACTCCATTTAAGATAGTCCTCTATGTTGTATGGGCGCTCATACAGATTCAGAGGACTTTTTTTTTGTGTCGGGTTGGAAAATCCTCATGGAGTCCCTCCGGTCGGGAAGGGCGAAGGGGACTGTCAGACTCTTACTGACTAAAAACCAACCCGTGTTCCTCATGTACCCCGCCGGGTATTGGCCGGCCAGCCCCACCGCGACGCAACGATGGTGCGCCCCCATTTGGTCGCGGGAGATAGGGCGCGCGGCAACGCAACACCGACACGCCTCTCCTCCCGCGACCGCACCCGCCCCTTTGGACGCATCCTGCGCAGGCCTCCGTCAAGCCCACGAGGAGCGTCCCCTCCTGGATCCCTCTTAGCTTCACCGCGGGTGACCAATCCACGATTACTGAGCCCCCCCACCACGACAAGGTGGAGATCCCACGGGGGGGAGATTTAGAGGACTAGCGTAATTAGCACCAACCTCAAATAAGGTAAAATGCGTACGGAACTCTCGGTGCGCGGGTCAGACTTGCACTTACCCGAATTTTTCTTATTTAAAAAAAAAATCAGACATTACCAACTCATGCTGGTAAATCTTAGGATTTATTGGTAAATCTCAACCGTACTTCGGGCATTTACAGTAACATATAATTATGTAGTACATGAATCCAGTGAATTTCGGTATCCGTTGATGCGTATCTTCTAACTCGTTGGTCAGCACATTAGAAGTAGTGTAATATTTACAACAATTTCGCAGAAGTATTGGTAGGGCTTTCGGTAGCCTCTGTTCACAGTTGGACGATTGTGCCTACTTGTAAGCAAACCTTTCATGTTCACCATTGCTAAATATACCGGCATTAATAATTATTTCACGGGTGCTCTTTTAATCATAATTTACAAAACAACATTAGCTTCAGTGAACAAATTTACGGTACAAGGAGTTTAAACACTGCGCAGTGGTTTAATTTCAATATAACTTTGTGGGCAGTATAAGGGTCAAGTAAGGCACTATTTTTGCAGACGTTGTTGGGCTGTTCCTTCCGTACTTCACGATATAGCTTGATTTACGATGTCACTTCCTGACATTCACAGGCACGTTTTGTGAAACACGATTTTACTGTCTCCACACTGACGTAAATAGCAGCTAATGTAATAAATCCATTTTGAAAGGTCACTTTAAAGACAGTGGGGTTGTGTTATAGAAAGTACAAGTATTGTGGAAAATAAGTCTACGATACGGTTTTAACGAGTGGAAATAATTTTGGGATTCAATTAAAAGATCTTCGTTGATTGTTAAAGTTTGGCGCAATTGTTATAGAACTTCCATTACAACTGAATTAATTACACGACCACGTCTAGCGAGAAAACTTATCTACTTCGCTTTCGTAATAGGTAAGTAGTTAGATTTGTTACAATTATTTAGTAAAGATTATCAATAATAGTTATTTGTGCAACAAGAGAGCAAAGTTGTTTTTTGTTTCGAGTGCTGATTTTGAGTCCCGAGCAAGCGAAGGATTCTATGATTGATTCACGAGCGTAGCGAGTGAATCAAAGTTAGAATCCTGAGCGTGGTGAGGGACTCAACAGCAAGAGATACAAAAAACTTTGCTCTCGTGTAGCACACATAACTTTTCACCACAGCAGTGAGAACACATATTACTTAGGAGACATAGAAATGAACAGGAATAGATTGAATTCTGCATAATCACTTGTGCTTCTTCTGGTGTTAAAGTACAGTCATCATCGCTAGTTTCACTCATCTTTTTAGATTATTTTATATATTAATATAAATTTAACACGTTACGCTATACCTACTGTATCAGCATCAGCGAAATTTTTATTCCCGCTACTTTTTTAAAATCGCGTTTTAATACCGCGTCCCTGATGTTTATTTTTCAAATGTATCATTGTTGTAATTCTAAATAAAAATTTGGTTAAATACTAATTTTGTACTATTAATTAGACTTATTTTTATTAAAATCCAATAATAAATTAAACATGTAAACAATAACATATAAAAAAAAGTAATTTCTTTATTCTTTTTTTTTGCGTTGCCGTAGGTGTTTTCTTTGAGGTCGAATTCCAAAATCGAATTTCGAATTCGAAGGGGTTTGTTTTTTCACTCACTGTTTATATGCATGTGAAAGAGACAGAGCACAGTAAAATTCGAATGTTTCACATTTGTGGCTGAACAATGTCAATTCGTGGCACTGAAGATTGAAAAATTAATAAGCTACTTTGCCGCACGCTCGAATCAAAATCGCGTTTTGTTCACTGTTGTCTCGCAGCAAAAGCGGCATGTTTGAGCTGCTGTGGTGAAAAATTTATTTTCTATTTATTCAGTATTATATCCTAAGTGTGCTCGTGCATATTGTTTTCAGAGAGAAATAATAACGTAGGCATCAGTAACGAAATGATTTCTTTTGTTTTATATTACGTTCCTTACCAATATAGGAAGAGCAAGTCAGAAAGCAACGGTAGACGAAACTTTTTAGTTATTTAAGGAAATTGTAGTTATGTTTCATTTATTAACTCATAGTAAGAGGACATTGAATCCTCCTTTCAAAGGAGAGGCCAAGTCCAGCAGTAGACTGTTAAAGGCTGATGATGATGATGAAGAGGACATTGAATACAGAAACGTAGCATTCGCAACGCATATTGAAGATACTCAGACTGAATTTATTATACCATAATCGATTCATCCATAACAGCCGTCGTTTGAAAAGTGTCATATCATCTGGACAAATATGCGAAGTTTTGCAACGAAAGCAACTCCATTACATTATGCAGCACGAAGTCTATGCATACTCGTAAAGGATTTGCCGGGACAATGCCCATGAGATGGTAGTGAACGAAACTGGATCTAACTTTGGAATATCTTTATTCCATTGCATTGCGACAGTCAGATGGCAGTCGGTACATGTTAGGAGTAAGGCGCATTCATCGGAATAGGTGAAATAACAGGTATTTCAAAATAACAACATGGAACTCTGCCGTCACATCCAATTAACCTGAATCTGTTCCACATAACGTATTAAACAATTACGCTACTGTAACAATGTAACTAGGTACTGATACCCGGAATTGGAACTGGAAACAGCCCGGAATTCGGTTTTCTATAATTGAGGCTAATAGAAAGAGACACCACCTAATCTGCTTTCAGCCTGTTTCCCGTTCTCAGTTCATATTATGTTACTATCTAAATGTTAGTATTTATTGAATAGGCTGTTATTTTGAACAGGTTGCCTGAAACTGTTATCATATTAGAGCAGAAACAGGTGTACCTAATAGGTTTCTATAAAAAGATCACCACTAACTACTACATGTGCGTATATGTGCAATTGTGCATATATGGAGAATTAGATATTTTAGCGATTTAAAAGAGTGTCATAAGTTTACCAGGTTCTATACATAGTTCTATTATCTATAAGACCCGATCTATAGATATCTCGGTACCTAATCTAAGAGATGACTTTTAATTTGAATTCATCATGTCACCAATTCGAAACAAGCAATTGTGACTTAGAAACAAAAATAAATCATATTGTAAGATTGCTTAGGCTTACGTCATGCTGCGCACAAATAAGTATTAATTTCGTAAATTAATAACACAGATATTATATTTGCCTGCATATTTCCAAAGTAAACACTTCTCAGAAAATAATACTGACACATCTAACATTAGCAAGTAATATTTCTGCTAAAACAAATATTACGAAATATGAATTGCGTGTGTCATCCTTAATTTATTATAGTACGGAGCTTATGGCGACGATGCGCGATGTAAATATACGTAGGTATAGACAGAAGAGTCGCCGGCCGGTCGAGTCGCCGTCGCCACGCCGTCTCGACGCCCCCGCTCCAACCACTTACTCAGCTGATACGGTTTTATCACACGATAGTAAAATTCACTTTAACCACGAATAAAATCTTTTGCAAATACGCTTTATGTGAAAGTATGAAGAAAAGTACTGCAACATTTAAAATTTGGCAGACATTTTATTAAGTGCAACTTTGCAATATATACTTACCTTTGTATAGTTCATGTATGTATATATCGCCATTTCACTGTATTTTCAAATAGTTACACGATATACTTATTATAGACCCGTAACATAAATATTGGAATGGAAATGTCGGGAGGGGACGCCCTAGGCGGACGTACGCCGACCAAATAGGTGACTTACTAAAAAAGGGCCAAATTAAAAGAACCCATAACCGACGCGCATGCATGATGAGGTTAATGAATGTCGAGGAAGCGAAAGAGCTATGTTTGAACCGAAGCATGTGGCGTTCCATAGTCTCTGCCTACCCCAAGGGGAGACAGGCGTGACGATATAGATAGATAGATAGATAGAACATAAATATTACATACGCGTAAAAGTCGCAAATGTTTATAGTAACTTTGCAATACGTTTTAAAACAAGGCTCATTGCTCAATAGAATTTTATTGCATATCTCATTCCAACACAATATCTACTTTTATCTGCACGCGTAGAAGTCCTCTTAAGTAGAAAATATAATGTCAGGGGTGGCGTATGACGTGTCCCTCCCTTGGTAACAACGCGCTACGTTGCAAAGGACGAGCGTGCGTCCTTCCTCTAAGTCTAAGCTGTACTTGAGCTACTTGCCACGTTCTGCTCGGCTGAGCAACGCCTTACACGTGCACACTTGAGCTTAGCATCTGTGCTACATAACTTTACAAACTACTTATTGTTCAAAATGGTACTAAATATGTATTTGTATGTTTGTTAGGAATGTTAGGATAGATAGACTGATGTAGGTACGTATGGATGTTTGCTACTCTTCACGAAAAACTTCTGAACGGATTTTGATTAAACTTTGGAACAAAATATGGGCTTAACTTTTCACTAATAACCGACCCCTACGCAGGTGAAGTCGTGAACAGAATCTAGTATTAAATCTTTTGTAAATGTCGGCTAAATGAAAAGTCTCACATATTATTATGCATATCTTAATATATAAAATCCTTGCGTTACTGACTGACTGACAGACACGCTACAGCCGAAACTATTGGGCGCAGGAAGCTGAAATTTGGCATGTATGTTCCTTGAGGACCGCAGGGGTGCACTAGAAGGGATTTCCCGAAATACCCACGGGATCGTCCAAAACGGGTAAATTTAAAAAAATTGCAGGCGTAGCTGCTGGCGTCCTCTAGTATAGGTATAAAATAAGACTTTATGTCTAGGTTACAGCTTAAAGTCTTAAAAAATATTTATACAATTTTATGGTCTTTATTTTTACAGACCTGCTAGTCTAGAGGTTACGGACCCTGACTGCTACGGCGGGGATGTAATTTCGCTTCCCACTCAACATAAATCTTTGTATGATGTGCGTGATGATTTGTTTTGTATTTTGCAGAGCATAATATTATAAGAACTCATATTATCAGTTGTCTTATTTCAATAGTAGTTTGTGAATTTTCTCAGAATTTTATAGTAGCTACTTCGGCAAAGGTTGATATACCATATAAATTAGTGATATGGTTCTAGGGAGCTTTGATATGACAAAAATAAGCCTAATCTTTGAAAAAAGCCCGTAACGTATACCTATCTGGAAAAGGCCACCTTTTTCGCCTATGGATATCGACAATAGCCTGCGACCTATTGACAGAAATACTTAATATAAGTACATAATAAAAATCATAGGTATGACATATTTTAAACATTGTCGCCAAAGTACGCTTATAAACATTGAGACACGAGATCCTTATATATTATATAACTTGGGAATAAATCGGCATCCAACAAATTAAATCTACGCCATGATCATAGAGATAGATAATATGATACTAAATTTCTGCGCCCATTACTGAACTAAATAATTGTCTCGCGAATAGCGACACAGAGTTGTATTGCTCTCCTTATTTAGGTAGAAAATATAAATTATTGTCCCAATTTAAGAATATCCAGCTAGAAAACATGTTTAGAGCGTGTGTTATTACTATTTATGGTCCAATAACTTAGCTTTATGACTGCTCGATAGGTTAACTAGTTCTATAACAATACGATATCATAAATTTTAACTGTTATTTATCAGATAAGGTCAATCTGCCTCGTATATTTCAACTTGTAAAGTGGATGCCTCGTGGGGAGTTTGAGAACGGATTCTAAACACGCTTCTGGGTGCCCAAAGTTGTGTGCATATTAAGTAGTTAATTATCGCCCGCTTTAACGATGGAGTAAGACACTGTGAGTTGGATATCTAAGAGTATAAAATGAATTTAAGATTTACAAGGCTTGGCCGCCCATACTACATACCTATTCGGTTTCTTGAAATAAAACGAAAACTAAGTACATATTTAAATGAAAACTAAGTACGATTTTCACGAAACAGAGCATCGGAACATGCTCTGTTTCGTGAAAATTGTGATGTGCTAAAAATAGCAAGCGAGTTGTGACTGTCAGGTGCATATCTTATTATCTTGTTTATTTCCTAATTAATTTCTTAATAGCTTCTTATGAACTTTTTGTAATGTCTTCATGTTTCTATACTTAAGTTGTAAAATATCGATGACTCAGGTATTGTCTGTGCAATAAGCGTAAACTTTGAAAGTTTCTCCCTAAGTTTCTATCCTCGTTTCAATTACACAATTGCAGTCTATACGTGTATACCATTACACCAAATATTACAGAGCTTGTAATGTCGTAGATGCTGAAGTCATGTCGTCAGCTGACGATGACGGTGCGCACGGCGGGCGCTCTGGTGGGTCGCGCGTCGTGCTCGTGGATGGACCGCTACGGGCGGCCCGCGTCGCCGCCACCGCTGCGTCCGCCGCGCTCCAACAGCAAGGACCGCTCCATACGACGGGTACCTACCTAATGATATTCAGACCTAACATGTATACCTACGGCACGCTTCGCACGGACCGTCCACCAAATCAGCACTCTGAGAAGCTTTTCATATTTCACCGATGTTACGCCAATGCATTCACGCACATCAACAATACTCCGATGTATCTACCGTCAAACCCACACAATAAAACTTTCTTACAACTCAGCCACTTTCTTGAACCCTTGCCAACATGTTATTGGCAGCCTCAAAATCATTTACAGAGTACCTATGCCAATATATTAGACTTATCTACACACATTGTGTACCAAATAGAGCGCGACCGTTTCTTACGACACGCCCAAATGAATTTATGTCATCATAATATTTTACGTCCAATTCCATACTCGTAAATATTTTATGGGGTTACATGGTACATGTCGGGGTGGAGTTCGGCAGCTTTTTGGTACGCTGATCGCAGTCAACTGTCCACAAAACTCTGTCATTAGCGACCACGAGCCGTCGAGCCGACGCATCGATCGCTGCACCATAATTCTGATGACAATAAACTATGTCCTGGTGAATGGAGCAATCGCCGAACTGTTACGTCCCCAGATTACGTGTTTATGAGCCTTTATGTAACATAATCACACTGCACGCCGGGCGTTTCCGTAATACACATTTCCCTAATGTCCGAATCATAAAGGTACGCACGTCATTAATTTCCTTCCCATATTTGATACGTTTCGACCAGACTGCTAATTTGGATGAATAAGGATTATTTGAGTCAATGTTGGTGGTAAGCATCTTGCTAATGGTTTGATTTGTGTGCAGGTCGACCTTTGTATAGAACCGGGCCAGTCGTTAGGACTAATGATAAGAGGCGGGCTGGAGTACAACCTCGGCATCTATATCACCGGGGTCGACAAAGATTCCGTTGCAGATAGAGCTGGACTTATGGTAATTATGTCCAACCTTTGTGATAATTTAGTGTCTATTTATAGTAATTTATTTCAGTATAATTTAAAAATGTATGTAAACTTTTTTGGGTCACTGGTAAGCTCTTTCGATTGTAGAATACTTGAATATAATCTCATTGATGTTAAAATATTCTATTTTGACATCAATGAGATTATATTCAAGTTAAGCGCAATAATAATAAATTATAAGTATGAACCTTGATATTCATAGACGTGGGCGTATTCATGTTATTTAAATGATGGGAGGTAAAAATTCACATAAAGAGGGTACTTATGATCCACTTACACATATAGCTTTTATGTAAGGATGCAAACAGAAAGAGACTCTTTATTATGTGGCCACTTATGAGGGACCCAAAATACCTTTTATTTATCTTATAAAGAGCGGCAAAGACATTTTAGATACAAGCTTGTGTTTAACATGCTATGTATGCGTTGCGAGTGGCCAAAGGGTTTTTAAATTGAAAATTATATCATTGCAAAATCCAATAAACTGTTTTAAAAGCCATGAATAGAAGTTTAATTTCAATTCAATAAACGAATAGATTGGAGCATTAAATTTTATGCTTTAAATAAAACAGCTCGTGTTTCAAGTGTGATAATAAATTCGAGTTTATAGCGCTAGTTGAATGCAATTCGTTGTAAATTAGCGCAACGTCCAACTGCCGGGCAAGTTGCGGAACGAGGAGCTACGGCCATACGAGACAGAATTGCGTCCAAGTAATAGGTACGGCCGAGGGAACAGCTTCAAACACTCTTAAATTACTGTTTGTTTTCCATTAAACTTACTCCAATGCAATGTAAATATTC
The DNA here is from genome assembly GCA_944739405.2 of Euclidia mi. Taxonomy (NCBI): domain Eukaryota; kingdom Metazoa; phylum Arthropoda; class Insecta; order Lepidoptera; family Erebidae; genus Euclidia; species Euclidia mi. The sequence goes on from OX123196.2 coordinate 1,081,069, forward strand.
TGCACAATGTCGATAACACTTTATTTCTATTTATTTTATGAAGCTAGCTAACGATTACTTTGTTTTACGGTTGCGTTGTCTTAAAATGCAAATTCAGCAAAAATAACTTTTACTTTAATCCCCTGTGTAAAGACAGGGGACTAAAGTAAACGTTATTTTTAGAAGACCTTTTGGTCATATCGCGAACTTGGTGCTATACCGAAAAAAACTGTCTAACACAAAGCCATTTATACAGTTCAATGCACAAAACCAATTATAAATTGTGTATTAATAGATAAAACTGAATTAATAGATAAAAGTGTATTTTTAAGTAAGGTTCAATGAGTAGGTATACCACGAAGTAACAGTTGAGTTTACAAAATGGTTGAATAATATTTTAATATGTTATCGTGAGCAGTGGGGTCGAGGTGTGGTGGTAAATTTATAGTATTTGCGCTTGAGACCCGACTAGCCATCGGTGCGGTGCTTTTTCTGCACGCTACGTCCGAACCTCGTAACTTACACTTAAAAATTTCACAGCAAACCAAGTATTTTCATTATGCAACCGCTATTGAAAATTATCAGAGGTCACATTACTTTTTGTAGATACATTAGCTTAACGATTCGACTGCGAGGTTTACTTAAATGGTTTGTTAAGTTTGTTTAGTATGTAGGTATAATATTGTAGTCTTGTATTTCGGAGTTATAATACATTTAGCGCTTTCACTGTATAGGTAAACTAAGGTAGTAATTTTTTATACTTAGGTACTAGATGAATCTCAATATGAAATAGACTTTCTTAGTTAAAAGGACTTTTGAAATTACACTTGAAGGACTGCCTCGTTGGTCTTGCGGCATAAATGTGCGCGTGGGATTGGGAGGTCTCGGGTTCGATTCCCGGATCGGACAAAGTGTTATTGGGTTTTTCCGTCAGGAAATTCTCAGTAGCAGCACGGAGTCTGGTAATGTGCCCGGTACGACAATAGGCTCGCCCCCTATTACGTGGGACCTAAAAAATTCATGGTGAAATGTGGGTGTAATATTACACCTCCACATGCCTACCCCTGCGTGAGTCTATAAACAAAAAAGAACTTGAAGTTCCTTAGTGGTGAGATGGGTCGTTGGTTTACATCCTATTTGATTCGTGTATACTTTTTAGTCGGTCTTTACGACTGGACATAAGAGGCCACTAAGAAGAAATAAAATCGTGTCACGGAACGACTAAATTACATAAACTGCACTTTACGCTTGTTCGCGTGTATGAAGCTGTCGCCCCACGTTGGGCGCCAATGTTACATAATGTTTTATTATATTAATATTATTCCTTTCGAGGCTTTAGGAGCTTGGCCAAGAAAAACATTAGCGAGAGAGAGTACCACTTATGGAAGATTAATAGAAAAATAACACGTCACCGAATATCTGATTATTGCCTTACGGCCCGGTCACAGCCTACAGCGGTGGGCGGCAGCGGCGAGCATTTTTATCTACATGGAGCGTTTACTGTGACGCGGCGCGCGGCCGCCTCAGGGTAAACGCACCATGTACATCGCCCCTGCCGCGCCGCTCGCCGCTTATACCGATCTCGTGACCATTTCATGATACGATATTTTGGTGCACAGCAATATTAATTTTGATAGCGTTCTTACCAAGCAGAGCTCTTCAACAATATTTTCTTATCATCTCTTAGGTGGGAGATCAGATCCTTGAGGTGAACGGGCAGTCGTTCGTGGACGTGACTCACGACGAGGCCGTCGCGCAGCTCAAGTACCACAAGCGCATGTCGCTGCTGGTCCGGGACGTGGGGAAGGTACCCCACGCCTGCACCGCGTACGGGGAGCGAGACCCCGCACCCAGGTATGTGGGGACGACCAGCTGTACAAACATAACAACATAATACAGATCCCTTTATACAAGCGTTTGTCGGGCATAGACGTTCTATGACGTTTGTGCTACCACCAAAGAGCTCAGATATTAACATAGAGGCGCATTTCCTATGGGCGCTCTGAAGACAACTTTCTGTGATCCTAATTGCCGCTTGGCAGCGTGGCAGTGGCGCTGTGACAGCTGTCTCTACGAGAGCAAGAGAGACAAACGTTCCTCCTGTGTATCTTAACTTCGAGAGAAAGAAAGACGGAGAACGACGCCAGCGTCGCCAACGGCGCCAACTACTCGTGTGTCGATTCCAAGTGGGGACTGTCGCCAGTGTAGTTCGTACTTGGCACCGTTGGCAGCGCTGGCGTCGTTCTCCGTCTCTCTTGCTCTCGTGTTAAGATACACAGGAGGAACGTTCGTCTCTCTTGCACTCGTAGAGACAGCTGTCACAGCGCGACTGCCACGCCGCCAAGCGGCAATTCGGGTTACAGAAAGTTTGTCTACAGAGCGCCCATAAGAAATGCAAATCTATGTAAATATCTGAGCTCTTTGACTGAACGCTACTATAACGCCTGCGCCAATCTCGCATTATTCGTAGCGTATGCGTACTCGTGTACTAATATACGGTGGAGCTGCGCATACGTTTATCGAACGCGTACGCTCGACAAACGCTAGTGTGGAGGAGCTCTTACTTACAGTTTGAGATCTGACCACTTTATTATTATACTCTGGAAGTCTTTAAATGTACATTTCATCCGAAGTTTCGTCAGATTTCATCAGAGCCTATTGCGATGTGATGACGTCTTCAACTGAAAAAAATAAAATGAAAGTGGTTGAAAAAAACTCATGAAAGTGGTCTATTTCCATGTGTTATAAAACGTAATATAAGATATTAACTAAGTAGTTTTATTAGTAAGCTTTGTTTTATAAAATTGCACAAATTGGATTGCTATTGGAAAAACGTAGAGCATATCTTTATAAGTTGCGAACTTTGGTTATACAGGTGAAATAAAGATTTAGTTTTATTTAAGGATCAAGGATCTCCTATTAGGTATAGCTATAATATACCTCAGACAAATTGGTCAATTCAGATGTATCCCATTTAAATAACAGACACTACAATCGATTTTTCTAATATCATATTAGGAAAATCGATTTCACCTGTATATCTGAACAAAAACAATATCATGGGCATTAAGGAAATTATTAATAATTAGATTCAACTGCTTAAAGCTTCTGAACATTTAATTTAATCGAAAGGTGATAGGACAACAGCTTTTGTAACCGTTCGCCTCCAAGACTAATTTTAGGCATCCGAAACTAGGGTATTTAAAAAATAAATAATTCTGTGATACCTAAATGTTGAGCCGATGTCGGTTTGATACAAAACTCTTTTATTTTATAATTTGATTGGACTTCGTTGTCAACCACTATAAATGCAAATTATACCTACTTAAAAAAAAAAACTAATTTCGTCTAAGACATTATTCGGAAATTCTTCGATACGGTCGTAGAGAGAACGTTATCGATAAATAATGAAAATAAATAAACTTTAGTTAGAGTGTCTGGATATGTAATGTAGCATACGCTGGTCTCTCATAATTATAATAATAACATAACAATCAAAACACCAATTACAATTTTACGCATATTTTATGAACCTTCAACATTTTAAATGTTACCTACACAAACACTTCGCCTCTGCCTTCTTCATTAATTCTGTATTTGCAATGAGTGATTAAACGTAGAACGGTTTAAGTACAGTCTATCTATCTATCGTCACGCCTGTCTCCCATTGGGGTAGGCAGAGACTATGGAACGCCAGATGCTCCGGTTCAAACACACCTCTTTCGCTTCCTCGACATTCATTAACCTCATCATACATGCTCGCCGGTCATGGGTACTTTTAATGCCATACCCGTGATTCGCTACCATACATCAGTGTTGGCGTCAAAAGTCCCTGCAGTACAGCAAGGCGAGCCTTGATGATGGACTGTCAGGTGCCATTCACACTATTTCCTGCTTTCACTCTCCTTTCAACATCTCCCTCACATTTTCCATCTCTCGTAAACTAAGACCCTAAATACACAAACTTATTCACTTGTTCCACTTTTCATCATGCATTTAAGTACAGTATTAATGAATATACTGGAATAGAAAAGATCTTCTTCTACTTTTTACACAAATCACTTGCCCCGACAAAAGCTAGAGACTTAATTTTTGACAAGCGGATTTCTTTATAATCTAGGCCCTTACTAAGGAAGGATTTTTTCTTCAACTCTAAGATAGTAAAATAAGGCAATGTAGACATAATGTAATTTATTTCATAACAATGTACATATTATTTAGGTATATTATATCTTAACTGTCTTATTAAAATACTATCCTAAAAAAAAGTTACTTAATAAGAATCCGAGCACCATGAGTGAGTGAATCAATAACATACACTCATGGATCTATAGAGAAAACTTAACCGTCTAGGGGAAGCTAAAGTCAATCGAGTTAGCTACATAATTATGTACACACAAAGGCTCACTTGTATTCGAGGCTAAATACAGCCACATTTCTAACTAAGTAACTAACTATTCACCATTCAATACTCATTCAAACGGCGGAGTGTTTGCGTTCTCATGCATATGTGAGCGATCAGCATTATGCGAACTAAACATCTACAAGTTAATTTCGTTGAATTCCAATTGAGCATTGACGATATACTCGTAGAATGACTAGGTAGGTGTAGGCTAGTGGGTGAATCAATATTCAGTACAAAATTACGATCCACGACAAAGCTGTACTTATTTATTAAAAGAAGTTGCTCTCATTTTCCCCATTTTAAATTATAAATACTTGCCGGAATCGGTCATAAATTCTCCATTAGGGTAAAAAAAGTATTACCAAGGACAGGGGTTGGGCTATAGGATAATATTAGGCCGGCGATATACTAAATTAGCTCGGCAACCGGAACTGCACCGCTCAGCTGTCTGTCCGCGGTTCTAACCCGACATACTTGGGATACTTCGGGTCAAAACTCGGCCAACAGCCGCAATCACAACTCATAAAGTAGATACAGCACGTACTCATATAGCACGAATGTGAGGGTTTAAGTATGTATGTGTGTGTTAGGCGGTAGCGCCCTGGTTAACCCTTTGACAGCCACAGCCATGTATCAAAAGAGCCGACTTGAGTAACTGACGGGTCTTGAAATAGGGAAGTTTCCTGCAAGTGAAATAAATTATAAAAGTATTTTTATCTAGTGAAACATGTCAAAATAATAGTAGTTTCATTCATCAATTAATGTTAAAACTTTTTTAAACATTTTTACTGTCAATTTATTGATAATAAGTATTCTACTTGACAGCAAAACACTATGACGTCACTATGTCATATTTCATAAAAACCCTTGGCAAAGGTCGTTTGTGACATTTCATTAAAAGTGCTTGATTTGACTAGTTGGAAACAACCCTACTATGTAGCGACGCTACATATTCTTCGATGAATTTTCACATGGCAGCCAAAAGGTCAGACATTGAACGTTTAAAAGAGTAGTTTTAATCTCAATTTCTACATAAGATGTAGGTAATTGATATAAATCAACTTCCAACATAAATATTTAGCGGACTGGTTACTAAAAATACTAGTTACAAACCAATCAAAATTTTCTGTCAGTTTTACCAAATAAGAGTCTTATCTTGTCTGTATGTGTGTGAGTAATGAGCTGTAGTGAAAGTGCAACATCGCTTTATTATAATTTCCGCATCATCAACCCTACTATAGAATAAGCGGGTGGGGCAGGCGGCGCGGCGCAGCGGCTGTAGCGGTGGAGCAGAAGGCTCGCTCGCTGCTCCCGCAGTGCGACCTGCCCGCCATCGCCTACTACATGGAGGAGTACGCGGCTAGGAGACTCACGCCTGACTCCTTCCTCACCGTCGTACGGGACCTGCTTGATACACCGCAGAAGGTAAAAACATAAAAATATTTTTTCACGACTGACAATATGGCACCCTTGCCCAGAAGGCATGGCAACAACCCCAGTTTCAAGTCATTTCCAGACGGCATGACATGAAACTAGGGTAGGAGAGGAGGCAAGAGAGCCACACGACATCATAATATATATGTAATTAAATTGTGTACTTTTGTTTGTTATTAAATAATTAGCAGGCTCTGTGCGTCCCAGCGTCCCGCTTGACACGATATATTTTACGCATATTTTAGATATATTGAAAAGTACCCAATGCATATTATATTTAATCCAAAATTAACCCACATAATATTAAAAAATACAAAAAAAATAATCTACCTGACTCAAGGTAATGACTTTTACGACAAACTGAGCAGTTTGCGTCTTATCTGCTACGCTCCATGCTACGAAACTGTCTACGAGATTTCCTTTGTCTCATGCGCTAATGAAAATCTGCTAAAACGTAGCTCTTACGTAATGCATTCTCTACAGCGTCACGTAGAATGTCCGTTTAAAAATAAAATATACTTTTAGCAAAAACCCAGTTTGGCAAAGGTATCTTTTATTTGTCGAGCTTTAAGCCGCACTTTTTGACAGGGTTACAAAAATACATTTGTACTTGTAAAGCTCGCGGCTTAGTTACACCAAAAATAGTTTTCAAAGGATTTTCCTCGAGCAATAAGGACAAATAATCAGAAAACATATATGAGATAGGATCGTAATTTATGCGCAGTCGGTAAGCCGTAAACAATAGGAGATAATCTAACTAATTCCCCGTAGGTATTGACTTCAAGCCGGTGTCGTCAACATTAATATTATTATTGCTTTAATCTGTTTAAGTGTGAGTGATGTATGAGACCGAGCTATTTATAAATGTCTATATTTACCTTTCTTGGAAACTTAAATGGAATTATGTCGTGGTAGTGTGAGCTTCTGGCTTTTACTTTTATAATTTATTTGTTCTACGAGCTTAATATAGAATAATACAGTATTATTTCAATTTTTCGGTACTTTTGAACAACAAAACATTTTTTCGTCAAAAGTGGATATCAAATATAATTATAAAAATAGCCTTTACTTATAATTTTTTATCTATACTAATGTAATAAAGCGGAAGAGTTTGTTTGTTTGTTTGTTTATTTGTTTGTTTGTTTGTTTGTTTGAACGCGCTAATCTCAGGAACTACCGGTCGGATCTGAAAAAATATTTTTGTATACGATAGCCCAGTTATTCCGGAAGGCTATAGGCTATATAACATAACGCTTCGACCCTTTGGGGCTGGGCAAAAGGCTAAAAAGGCTAAAACATAATGTCGGCTAATCTCAGGAACTAGCTGTCGGATTTTAAAAATTGTTAATGCCTATGATAACCCAATTATTCCGAAAGGCTATAGGCTATATAAAATTACGCCACAACTTTTAGGGGCCAGACAAAAATAATAAAATGGTCAAACGAGAAGGGGGAGGGTTGGGTCAAAGGCAAAAAAAGGCTAAATGAATAGGAAACAATCTAAATGGACATCGTTTCCGAGATTTTCGGGACGCTGATTAATAATATGAAATTTATTTAGTAATCCAAGATGGCGGACGGGAAATCAAAGATGGCGGATGAGAAAATTTTAAATATCAATATGGGTATCGCCTTCGATATTTTAAGGGGTGGAGAATCGAAATACAACATCTATTTCATGATCAAAGATGGCGGATGGGCAATCAAAGATGGCGGATGGGAAAATTTAAAAAAATCAATATTGGTATCGTCTCCGATGTTTAAAGGGATGGGGAATCCAAATACAACATCTATTTCGTGATTCAAGATGGCGGATGGGAAATCAAAAATGGTGGATGGGAAAAATTTTAAAAATCAATATGGGTATCGTCTCTGATGATTTAAGGGATGGTGAATCCAAATACAACATCTATTTCGTGATCAAAGATGGCGGATAGGAAATCAAAGATGGCTGACGGGATTTTTTTTTAAGTCGATATGGGTATCGTCGCCGATATTTAAAGGGATGGGGCATCCAAATCCGACATCTATTTCGTGATCAAAGATGGCGGATGAGATGAGAAAGAAATGAGAAAGTTTAAAAAAATCAATATGGTTATCGTCTCCGATGTTTTCAGGGATGGCGAATCTAAATACAACATCTATTTCGTGATCAAAGATGGCGGATAGGAAATCAAAGATGGCGGACGGCATGTTTTTGAAGTCAATATGGGTATCGTCTCCGATATTTTAAGGAATGAGGAATTCAAAAACACCATCTATTTCGTGATCAAAGATGGCGGATGGGATTTTTTTTAAAATCAATATGGGTATCGTCTCCGATTTTTGAAGGGATGAGGAATTAAAATACAACATCTATTTCGTGGTTCAAGATGGCGGATGGGAAATCAAAGATGGCGGATGGGAAAAATTAAAAAAAACAATATGGGTATCGTCTCTGATGATTTAAGGGATGGTGAATCCAAATACAACATCTACTTCGTGATCAAAGATGGCGGATAGGAAATCAAAGATGGTGGACGGGATTTTTTTTTAAGTCGATCTTGGTATCGTCTCCGATATTTTAAGGAACGGGGAATTCAATATTATATAAATATCTATGTTTGTTTTTGCATCATTTATAGACCCTGGAATGATAAGAGATTAAGCGCTAAGTCAATGGTAACTTTGGAAAAGGGGCTTGGAAAAAGGGAATAAAATAAAAACTCTTAAAAAGGCGATACGGAGTTCGCTGGGTCAGCTAGTTAGGTAATATAATTCAAGTTAGTTAATAATATTACTAGGTATATTTCAATAAAAATAACGCAAAATTTGATGAAATGATAAATAAGTATGTATGTAGGTACTTACCTAGCCACGTCTGCCTTGCTGATTTGCTATATATTCATTTAACACTTACTCTCTAAAGAATAAGGTTAAACAGTATTATTTTGACATCTCTAGAGAGGAATAAAACGGCTCAAGACAGAAGATACAATGGCATTGAATCCAAGTGTAACATTGAGCCGTAATACTAAACACGTATGATACGACCACTGGGACGCGTTATATCGCATTATTCAATATCGAGAATGTTATTCAACGCGGGACGATATATCCAACGCATACCGACTCGTACAGCCTCACCGCACCTCCTTTGTTCAATTACAATAATTCCGACGCACGTGTGAGGTGAAATGCTAAAATATGCCTCGCCTTACGTTCGGTGGTTACTTGCTTGAGAACTTAAAGTACTTAACTGTTTTGGGCCAACTGACGACGGCATCGTATTAAATATGAAATTTAATTTTCTCCGTCATTAATCTTGCGCGGCGTGTTTAAGCGAGCGCGATTTGTTTCAGTTAAAAAACATACACAATACCTAAAAGTTTGTAACAAATAATTCTCTTTATACACACTTATACAGGTATAACGAAGTACGTAATAAGCAGTGTAAAGTGTTAGGTGTCTTAAAAGTTATCAATCGTTTTCGTTAAAATTTCTAAAATATCAACTGTCCGAAATGTAATGATATTTTACTACTATGGAAAGAACTGAAATGATTCCTGTACATTACAAAGGAGCATAAAGAGATCGCGCTCAGCGATAAAGCTGCCTAATTGTACAATTACTTAATAGAAAAACCTAGGTATGGTGTACAATAAAGGATACTCCAACTGAAACTTAGCGGTGTACTTTAAAGCAAGTACAAAATACTAAGTAGCTCTACCTAAAAATGGCGTCAAAATAGAACGGAATCTACGTTACTATATCAAAAGCCGAAGTCACTGACCTTATATCCACTACAAAACATTGAATAAACATTGTACTGTTACTAATAGCTCGTAGTTCTAGCCAGCTGCAGAGTTAATCAAAGAAGATTGCACGTCAGAACAATCTGCACATGGATTACAAGGCTCAGCCGACAGCTAGCTATCATTCAAACACTCCCGAGCAACGCTCACAAAGTTGAAAATACTAATATTATAAATGCATAAGTGTGTTTTTCTGTTTGTCCTTCTTTTCCGTCGCAGCGGAGTGATGTTATAGAATTATTTTTGTGTGTGGGATAGGCAGGTGGCTGAAGTGTAACATAGGGTACTTTTTACCGCTAGCAAAGTTGCGGGGAAAATCTATTTCCATTTACAAAAGGAAACAGGGAAAACATGAAAGCGTATTTGATTCATATATTGTGTCATTTTGTGTAAATCGACGTCGGTCGGCGTCGGTTCGTCTGATGTTTCCGTATATTAAACGAGTATTTGTTTGACAGTACACGCTTCTGACGGAAATAAGAGAGTTCATGTTGCCGGAGGACAGGGCGAGGTTCGACGAGCTAGTCTACAGGAGGGGAGAGGAACCGGGCGGGGAACACCACCTCAACAAGGTACATACTACAACTTGACTTACTTTTATAATTTTTAAAGTGGACTTTCCACGGTGCGTGATTTGCAGACGAACATGCGCCGCGCCTTTGAAATTTCGTGCTGTGAATTTAAAGGTGCGGTGCGTTTTCGTCCACAAAACTACACACCGTGGGACGGCGTAAGAAAACTTTAAACATACTTACGTTTGAAGTCACGAGGTTAAGACATGTCTAAAGTTTTCTATCAATATTTCGTAAATTTCTGGTACACAATGATTCCATTTATAAAACAAAACATTACATTATCAATAGTAAGATAGACATATACAACACTCAACCATGTAAATACTTATTCTCAATTATTTTAGTGAGAAAAATTTATAAAAAAGATCTTTCTTGTTGAGTTTATTACGCGATTCTTGCGTTAAAATGTTGTAATATTCGTTTCACCTGCAGATACTTAATTAGGCGTTAGCTCTTCAGCAAATTGCTTCACCGAACTGACTTAATTCCAACGATCCTTTCTCTTCTGACTGTTTGTCCAAATTAACGTAAAAAGTGTTTATTCTTTATTCCAAACCCAATTTGCTATATTTGAAATTCTATCTATTTTTGTGAGATAATAATTTTGGTCTGTATGGTTATAATATTAAATTATCTACATTATTTTATACTAAGGCAATAATGAATAAAAATCATAAATAATGTCATAGTAGTGCAATTTCTGATAGAAAGAGGCACCATATCTTTGCTTGCTGCAAATTATTGTCAAACCGTTTCTGTCTGTTGCAACACAGGAAAGTAATACCTAGTTGTATGACAGCGATACATGCGTCGCTCACACTGATATACATAACATGTATAAGACTCATTTATGATAGATAACACACACACACGTACACGACATCGAGTGCAAACCATTTGCACGTACGTTAGTTGATGCTTACGGTTTGTTGGTAGCGCGGCCCCGAGCGACACATGCTACCCTCCTCGACGATGCATGAGTTGCACGACCCGGTAAGTGCACACGCCTCACATACTTACTCACTAATATACACACAAGGACGTACACAGATGCTCCAAACTTTATATCTCTATCAAACACGTTCACAATGTGTACTAACAATTACCCCTCGACGAAGGACCGCTGGGTACGCCCCTGTCGTTGCATGCCCATCGATGTCATAGTTTGATTGCTTTGAAGTAGATCGAGCTTTGTTTATAAATGGTTCATAAGTGTATTAATTTAAAGACATGTAGGCATCACATCCATCAAACTATCAGTAGTGAGGTCAAGCCTGTTTAGTATACCTGTGTACCCCTTTCAGCAACTATTGTGGGTGTAATTGTTGTGAACTCCTCGAACACTACGCCAACGCGGAGTAAATGAACGGAATAGTTCTTCAATATGTCTTCCCCTAGTCTCTTGTTAACGCGTCATTCCTGTTATTTAAAACCTACTTTGTATTTATTTTGTAATTGGCTGCAATTATTTTAATTAGGAATATATGGTGACAAAATAGCCAGAGTAAGATAAATGTTGGGAATTGTTCCGCGTCTGTTACGTGACAAGTGGTCGCAGTGTCGGGGCTGTAGGTGAGGTTGAGGGTTATTGTTATAGGAGGTCCCGGCGGAAGCACCGCTCGTGCCCGACCACCGCTCGCCCTCCGAGGATTCCGGCCTGGGCCTGCCGCCGCATGACCATGCTTACAACAGGTGACGTCACTGTATGACTGACTACACTTACATTCATAGCTTGATACTCTTACTTACCACACTCTTGTACCGATAGACCACAGATCTAATATAAAAATGAGACAACGCCGCCCGGCACAGCTGTAGCTGGCACGAGAACGGTGCTAGCACCTCTCTAATGAGCGGAGCGTAAATCCCTCGTAGCCGCCGGCCCCTTGTAAAGGCGCTTAAACGCCAGAGTACCACTAAAGTGCGAAAGCAAAGGCTGAGTCCTCGTCGAGCTTTCGCTTTCGTGCGCTCTTTTACATCTCAGTGCGAAAATAACCCGCAGTTTAGCACGAGCCCTTGTCTCAGCGCTCACTCGCGCGAACCGAGCATCTCATTGGCCGCTCGCCAAACACTTCCACTTTTATTCAGTATCGCCATCGATTGTTTTATGACGGCATAAACGTTCGCATTTATTGTCGCCGCCGGTTTACCGCTCCTCTTGCATCTGAAAGGGCTGTTTTAAATTTACTGCTAGTTAAATCGATGGCCAAAAGCCGTTTAAGAAACCTCTGTAAAAAAGCTATTCAGTCACTTTGTTTCAACAGGCAATTCTGACACATTGTGTAACAAAATAATTTTGCTGTATTGTGTCTTGATATTTAAATGATAATGTAATTAAATACAAATTATTCGCATCTTTAACATTAACAGTGGGAGCCTGATTAAGTATGTTGTTGGTTACGCATGCGCATGTGTAACGGTACAAACGTACGTAAGTCATTTACTCGAGTCACCTTAGCGAGTGACATTTGTAATCATCGATGTCCACCAGATTCAATTAATATGAGATAGATCTTACAATACAATATCACTCTATAAAGTGAATAGACGATCAAAGTACAATCAAACAAGTCGGCTCTGGACCAGTTTGAAAAAAAGTCCACTGGCTCGCTCATAGAGTCGAGGCACACTAGAAACTGGTTTTGTATACGAGTGCCAATGTGCGTGTAAAGTAGCACTGGAAGCGACGATGTCGTGCTGAGCGATTCTCGCCCTTATGGTGGTCGAGCGGGAAGTTGTTCGACTGTACATAGTAGGGTGTCAGGACGCAGGCGACAGTACTGAGTGGATTTAGCTAAGTGTATGAGTATTGGTGTAGACTGATATGTGTGACGTAGTTGGCACCGTGTAGCGTTGTTCACGGAGGTGTTGTGTGATGGGCAGGAGCGGGCGGCAGTGGCGTGCGCCCGCGGACGCGCCCGCGACTGACGACGACCTGGAGCCGCCGCACGAGGTGATTTTGCCAGAATTACCTTCTACACTTATCGATCTATCGTCGACCACATTCACTTCTCTACGCCTTGTCTATAGCGGTGTCCTGGGTGTCACTCACTATGGACGTGCCGGCTCTTCAACTACTTCAAGCTTTACTTTACTTTGTTCATAGCATTTCAACAGCGAGCTAAATGCGCAAACAGGTGATTTTTCGTCGCGCGTCGCTTTCATACCCGTTCCGTTTTCATCGCAGACATTATAGCGTTTTCATATTTCTTAGACGCGAACAGAATAAATTCAGTAGGTTAGTTGGAGTGGCACCTCGGCACTACCACTGTATCAGTTTGTTTGTCACATTTTCTTGCATGACTCGATAACGGCTAGCGAGTAGAACTAACACAGCTCACGATGGCCGTTATTTCCTGTATATTGTACTCGATGGGTAAATCTGGCAAAATTTCTGGTTCATTTACTTTTCATCTCGCTGAGCGGTCTAAGGGGAACATTGGCAGTTTATGTTCGATATAATATGTATTCGGTAATAGCGGCCACTTATGTTTTCTTTCGATTCTATTAGCATAGAGTAGTTTACAGTAGTTTTCTTCTCTTGAAACATGTTTTTACATGCCGTATGATGCTTGGAAAATAATTTTAATCCCCGCTATATGATTAAATGAACATTTCATGTTTATGAAAATGTATCAAACTGCTAGTCTTACAACGCTTTTCACACTAATCATATCAAATTCGTCATGACGAATGTTGTTTAATATCAATTTACTATGACGTCATTGATAACTGGCAGACGGAACGTTTGTTTAAGAGTACAATTTTAGCACATTGTAGCATCGGCTCGTTGGTCTAGGGGTATGATTCTCGCTTCGGGTGCGAGAGGTCCCGGGTTCAAATCCCGGACGAGCCCAATAGTGTCTTTTTGCATATGTTGTTTTTGGCTCTTTTTTAATACTTAGCAATTTAATATAAGTATTTATGTTATTAAAATATGCCACTTATGCTGCAATTATGTTTAAAAATTATGAAAATACAATTTTATGCGAAATAATTATATCCCAACTGAGCCTACAGCTCAACTATTAAAAGCGATTTCAATGATTGCGGAAACGAGCTTTTTTATATTAATTATTATACTTATGAAGGGTTTTTAGAAAACGATGCTTAGTGATATTTGCATTATAATAATGACTTTCATACTAGTAGGTAATAATAAAGCTGAATTGAATTTTTTACATCGGATTTCTGGAATTTTCTAAATCATACACATCTAATGCTTGTGGAGACATCTCTACTAAATCGTATAATGTTGTTGTCAAATACTATTGTGGATGTGACGATATATGTATACGATTTGAAATACTATGTAGATAAAGACATACTTTTATACATACGTAATTATAGGTACTTTAGCAGACAAATGACAGCAGCGATAGCTTAGTGAAGAGACCGACAGACTGCTACGCAGGGTCCGGGTTCGAATCCACGGCGCGCACCGATGACTTTCGGAGTTATATGCGTATTAAATGGTTAATTTAGTATTTAGATTATAAGAAATTTAAAAGTGAAATAAATGATTCATTCATTCAATTATCGCTTGCTAAACGGTGAAGGAAAACATCGTGAGGAAACCTGCATGTCTGAGAGTTCTCCATAATGTTCTCGAAAGACATGTGAAGTCTGCCAACCCGCACTTGGCCAGTGTGGTGGACTATGGCCTTACCCTTCTAGAGTGAGAAGAGGCCTGTGCCCAGCAGTGGGACAGTATAAAGGGCTGATGATGATGGTACAAAGGACAATATTTCTACTTTAGTTTTTCATTCGTAAATTATAATATAATGCTTTGACCGTTCATTCGTTAAAGAAGTAAATAAAATGTTGGGAATAGAAATACTTATTGTATTCGGTTCGTTTTTTCCTTTACATTTTTAAAAATAACTTCATGAATTTCATTCTTACAAACTTTTATTAAGGCTTTTCCTTTTTTCCGCTACAGTCATCCCCATTTTCATGGCGTATTTGTATTTTGTCGGTGTTTAATAAACAAGTATTTCCGTAGGGCGTTATTCCGCGTCTCGCTAATTATTCGAGAGTTGCACTCCCCTCCGGTTCTCGGTCGCACCCACAGACCATTACTTCGCAGTACGCGGTCCCACAGCTGATAATGACACAATTTATATTAATATCAACGGACATTCATTTTGGCTTCTTAAATTATGCTGTGTGTTTAACATTAAGGAGAACATTAATATTTTACTGTTTCCATCTTCTCAAGCTTGTTCAGTCAATAAAAATGAGTGTAGGAATTTTATAAATTTTGTGGGATAGTGAAGTGCAATTTATTGCCCTTGTGTCATTTTAGTTACTGATACATATGTAGGATAGGTATTTCGATTATTAATAGTAAATTAGCTTACTGTATTATAATATCATTAAGCACTTTTTGAAACAAAGACAATCATGGCAGAACAATATATCTAACTAATATAAATCCGTTACTTATACGTATATTGTTCGTGACACAAGAATCACATTAGCTTGACGCTCGAAAAATAGTTTCCAAAGCTTCGTCCTCGCCTTAAATGCATGGGCGCAGTTAGTTTAATCGTATAGCACGAGGTGACACCTGCCACTTTACCTAATGTACTTTAAACTTTACTTAATATAACGCTCTATTAGGCTTGCGGCGAAAATTACTTAATCCGTAATGCAACTAAGTTTGTGACACGTTTGCCACCTAGAACTTTAAGATATAACGAAGTTTGAGCATCTTATGCTGCTAATGACAGATCGATACTTGCGAGCTTAGAACGATTTATAAGATTTACGTATCGCCTAGATTCTTTCGAAGTCCGCTAGACTGACAGGCATGATTAGAGTTTTACAACGACCTCTGACCTTCAATCATGGCAATCAGTGCCCTGAACGCCTTTCCAATGACAAAACACACGGTAACTAACTAGTAACCTAGACTTTCGAAGTAAAATAAGTGTATAGAGAAAATTTCAGCAAATTATGATATTTTTAGAAGATATTGTAACAAGGTAAAGTAGAAAGGTTATAAATTTATGAATCTATACATCATCTTTAGCCTTTAACAGTCCACTGCTGGACTAGGCATCTCCTTTACAAAGAAGAATTGTTAATGTATGTAATATGAATAAATCTATACAGCTTCATAATATTTTCAAAAGATGTACATTATCGATATTTCACGCAAGACTTCTAAGTGCAAAACCATTTCTACCCCGCCTCTTCGCTTAGGCGGGCATTTCCAAATGGTTCATGTATTTTCATAAGGAAAAGTTTTAAATAAGTGTTATAATTTAGAACTCATTGGAGTAACTTTTTGGAACCAACTTTTAGCGTTAAGGATACCAAATGTCTAACGTTAATGACTTAAATTATGAAATATACCAGGCAGAAATATAACAAATATGTTCGAATGGCGCAATGTTTTCAGTAATCAACTCGTAGTTTGCAATTGCGGGGTTGCTGTGTTGTGGGTTCGATATATGTGTTGTAGGTATGCTGAGTAGGCATGGCACGAGTTTGGGATAGTTTTTAGGGTTCCGTACCTAAAAGGTAAAAAACGGGACCCTATTACTAAGCCTCCGCTGTCTGTCTGTCTGTCTGTCTGTCTGTCTGTCACCAGGCTGTATCTCATAAACCGTGATAGCTAGAAAGCTGAAATTCTTACGAATTATGTATTTTGGTTGCCGCTATAACAAAAAATACTAAAAATAAAAAAATAAAATATTAAGGGTGGTCCCATACAAAAAACGTGTTTTATTTCGTACTAGCTTTTGCCCGCGGCTTCGCACGCGTTAAATTCGGGGTAACACGTATCTTCTTTCAGTCTCAAGTTGTGTGAAGACTCTCCTGATTATTCTTAAGAGTCAGAAGCTCTATAGGGTACAAAGTAACTCGGTCAGTATCCATGACGAATTTCAAAGCCATGTTTCAATACATGTCCAATATATCTACAAAAACACTTTCGCATTTATAATTTTAGTAATCAGAGAAAATCGTTTCAGCCGTTTGAGCTAGTGTTGCCCAAATGCAAGAACAAGACGAGACTTAGCCAGTCTTGGTCTTGGTCTTGCGCCAATACACCTGGTCTTGGTCTTGGTCTTGGTATTGCGCTCCCAGTCTTGGTCTTGGTCTTGGTCTTGCAGCAAGAGTCTTGCAAGTCTTGCAATTACCTATCAGTCTATTACTATTTATTAAAGTTTTTAAATCTTAGAAAAACGTATTAGAATTGGAACATTGTGAGCTTGAACTAACACAGCCATAGTAAAGATCAAGCAGATTAATAAATAACTGAAGATTTGATAAGAAATTCGAAAAATCAACTGACCTATATGTCGTTTTCCATGGAAGTAACTGTTTCTTAATAAACATTTATGATTTATAAGCTTACATTTGCTAAAACATGTAAAAAAAACAAATTAATTACAATAACTTGACTGTATTTTAAAGAACAATATCTGTCTAGAAAGAGATTGAACCCTCAACTTATATGAAATTTAATAAAAGAGTTTTACGATTTATCATTTATTTCAATAAAAAATAAAATACAACACAAATCAAACATAACAGTACACAACAGCTTTATCATTAGGTTATGTTACTTTATATCAATTCTTTTGACCAAGAATTAATACAAAGTAATGCGCATAGGTCCAGTTTTTCATATTCTTTGATACAGTTTTTTGCGTCTCATAGAATTCCTAAGCGTACCTATACACCGAACTGTTACACCTAACTACTCCGTGAAATAGCGCTAAGTCCTAGCTGCAAGACGCAAGAGTCTTGCAGGCTTAGTCTTGTTCTTGCTCAAGTCTTGCACGATCAGTCTTGGTCTTGGTCTTGCTAAAAATACGCGGTCTTGTTCTTGGTCTTGGTCTTGCAAAAACGCAAGAACAAGACCAAGACATGAATTTGGGCAACACTAGTTTGAGCGTAGTATATTATTATTACTTTAGATATGCAAACAATGTAATCACCGTGCACAATATGACAATATATTATGTATAATGTGACAGTACTGACAGATAGCACATGCGCATCAATCTATTATTCGCGCATGCGCTCTTACTTCCAAGACGAAAATTTCTGCCGTACAAACTTCTATCCTCCCTACAATCCCTCCCATTTTAATTTTTGCAACTTATGGTAGCCTATGTCCGTCTTCATGGTCCAATATATCTCTATATTAAATTTCAACAAAATCGGTTCAGCCGTTTTCGCGTGAAAACGGAACATACATACATACAAACATACATACATACACACTTTCGCATTTATAATATTAGTAGGGATTTTTTGCTCAAAATTACTAACTATAACAGGTAGACGCTTTAATTTTTTACAGAATATGTAAAATCTTTCAAAATAAATAATTAAATAAAAAATGTTTCAAAATAAATAATTAAATAAAAAATGGGGGCTGCCATACAACAAACGTAATTTTTAAGCAATTTGTTACTCGATTTTAATAAACAGGTAGAAACTTAAAAGTATCTATATAATTATACATACAACGAACTTGATTTTCGTTTATAGATGATGGTACGGAACCCTTCGTGCGCGAGTCCAACTCGCACTTGCCCAATTTTTTGTCTATTTTTAATACCTATCTGTTGATTCAATATTTTTAAATAGCCCATGTATAAGGAAAACCCTGTGTCCCGAACACAAGATTTTCCTTATACCTGAGGTAAAAAAGCGGGCAAGTACGTGCTCTACTTGCGAAACGACACCGCATATATTTTTTGTAGTAATTACTGTTCGTAACCACCGATGAAAAATAAGAATATTATAAGTTTGACTTGTCTGTATATCAGTGGCGTCGTAGTTGCTAACCGAATGGACCGATTTTGACGTGTTTTTTTTTTATTTTTTAAGGCTGTCTGTTTCGAAATAACTCTTACGGCCCGGCCACGGCGTACAGCGGCGGCGGCAGCTGCGAGCATTTTCGATGCTTAGCTACAAATGATAAAGATCTAGAGTAGTGGATATTCATATCTTTAATTATATTGTCAAATACAAAATTTCTTTTTGATATCCATTCCTAAATTCTATCGTAAATTATTCTACTCTAAAGATAAGTTGAAGTCCTGAATTAAGTTTGTTATTGATAAATATTCTTAGATAAATCAATATCCATCATGGTAAATCCTGTATCTACAAAAATAATTCCGTAATCGCGAAAATATTTTCAAATATGTACATAAATACATTTCTATCCACAATATACGGATTTATTACTCTATTTGTGCTCCAAAGCAATGCTTCATGCCAAATTTATTATTTATTATATGAATATTTATTATACGCTCAAATGCGTTCAAAATTACGTACAAATGGTCGTATCTTTTTATTGCGTTGACTGAGAAGATTGATTTTTTTACAGCACTAAAGAACAAAGTGTCTCATAAAAATTTCAACTGGATACCTTTACGCTTCCCGAGAAAACAGTCACTAGGACAAATAAATAATACCTTAGGGACATAACCCTAAAAACAAAGTTGAATCAAGTGGCGCGACCGCATAAATCGAATTCGATATTATTGACGGCAATGATATGATCTGTCACATTTCGGTCGGACTAGTAAATGATTAGATTTAGAGGGACTATCTAATGCAAAGGGCTTGTATGCAACAGCAACACAACAGTGTATCTATGACATAATTGTTGATGATAATGATGATAATTCATATTTTATAATGCTTATTTTGACTTTTAAGACACTGACGGTCTGAGGCTTTTGTATAGACCTTGGATTAACTTATGAACAAAACTAAAGTTTCGCTTGTAATGTGCTGTTTGGTACCGTTTCGTGTTGGTGGTCCAGGTATTTTTTTCAATAATGAGACTCATATGCTTCGATCATAAGAAGTGGTAATGAACGAGCTTCATTTTTAAAGAATACTGCACCAATTTTTTTCGGTTAACTCTACATTATTGTAACGTACGGGGTATTGTAAGGTTGTCAATCCGCTCAGTCAAGTAAAATTTGTTTACTAAGCGATGAATAAGTCAGACACAACAGGACGGCTTTTGGTAAAAATCATGTAGCGCCCGTAGCTCGAACTGAAACTACACAATACTGCAAGTTACTCATTAGTTACAGTGCAGTAAAGCTAAATAACTTTCACGCCTTGATCAACAGGGTCTCTCTCTTTTACATTATAATTAAAATATAAACTAAATAATTATGATATAAAAAAGAAATTGATCGATTGGTTAAAGACTATAGACTACAATACAACAGAAGAAGTAATTAGAGTTTTAGATTACCTAAGTATGATGAATGCAATTTACAAGTCTGAGTTTTTATATACTTAATATCACTGATTATGCTGATACTTCTTGTCCACAATTATGATGTAGTGTATGATAAATTACTAAAGTGGAGAGCCGCAGTGTTCCAAAATACGAGCTTGACTCAGTTTGAGATACTGTGAGCAACTGGCATATTGTAACCGTACATCATCTTTTGTAACTATGTATATTTCAGTGTGGTATTGTATACATGTACTATTTAAAGCAATAAACTTATTATTATTATTAATATCCACTTTATGTAAGAAAGAGAGAGCTTACAGTTTAAAAGTTTTAGATCGCGTGGCTGTATTCGATAATTCTTTATATGTGTTTATTTCAAACTATAAACAGCCTGCAATTACCAAGAACTTAAATAGATACTAATAAAGTATTGGCGTTCCAATAACACAATTAGCCTCTAGTCAGCTTTAGAATCGTTTCAATTACAAGGGTATTTTTCACCCCGCCATGTCTTGTTAACATTAATGAGCTGTAAAGGTTTCTGCTGTAAACCACCTGGGCATGTTGACGTCAGCAACCGCATGAGCCGCCATTTCGATCCGCCATAAAGATAAGCTCTATACTTACCCGCCGTGCAAAGAATTTAATAAAATGCTCTATTCATTATTGTAGAGTCGCACTGTAAAGAAAAGAAAACACTCCGTGTAAAATATGATAAACCTAAAACAATTAATCTCAGGAAAAATGATTATCTTATTACTATCGAATCGAATAATGAAGACGGCATTCATAATAAATATAGGTCATAATTCATAAACGGAGCTCAATAGGAACGAGCGGTGCGTAAGACGGCTTTGATGAAAATGAGCTTTATCCTGTCTCGGTGTAATTAATTAGGAATATAAACACGTATATTATATATGTAGTAGAGAGGAGGTTTCTAAGTCAAATGAGCCCGATGGGACTGTGTTATGGCAGCGTGCTTTGTTTGTGTCCCCGGCCGGTCGCAGGTACCCACTATCATGAATAAACACGTAACATTTGTATTTTCCCCTGTCCGAAGAAGACAAAGATAAATGGAGTCCTGTAGTCTTCGTAACAATGTGTTTATCTCAGGTTTCGTCAAAACTTTGCTAAATTTAGTGTACTAGGCTGTGAGTACGTTTATGGAGAATTTAACAATATCTCTATGTATTGTAAAATAAAATAACTACGGAATACTGGAATACATATATCCTCGCAGGTATAATGGAGCGAGACAAAATCTTATGATAATAAGCTTCTAAGAGATTCTGAAGCACAGTCAGCAATTATTGACCGCGGTAATATTTTACAAAGGTGGTAGAAAATTTAAATGATATCCGGCGCGTATTTGCCGCGGGTGCGCCATAAAACCTGAAGTTAATCTGGGAGTCTCTGGGCCCGGTAACAGTCTACAGCGGTGGCGGTAGCGGCGAGCGATTTCGATGTACATTGCGCGTTTACTTTGAGGCGACATCGGCCGCCACGCCGTAGTAAAGCGCGCCATGTACATCAATATCGCTCGCCGCTGCCGTTGTGGCCGGGCCGTTAGACAAACCGTAGGGTTGTCCGGACGCGCGGGGCGGTCCCGGGCGGCTGTGGGGTGCAAGCGGCTCGCCTGTGAAGTCGTGATGTGATATCAGTGCGCGCCGCGCCGGCCCGACGACATGACGTCGCGCCGCCGGCGCCGCGTCGCCTTCCGCGACTACGTGCCCATGGACGTGCGCGCCATGGCCAAGGTACAGCACATACACCACCTACCTGCCCTTCCTCGCGTGTTTACTACCTCAACGTGATCACTTTTATTCCTCTATAATTTGTTTACTGAACATGTTTGCGTTTATGTCTTTTTAACGGCGATTAGTACGTGATCAACATTGTATTTTAGAAGGAAAATCCTGAAAATGCATCTGTGTTTACACTGCTAGGTATCACGTTAGATTCTGCAAAAGTGTTTGTTTGCTGGTTTTCGCGCCATCGCTGCCCAATTACGGAACTAGTTTCAGTGTTTAGTGTGAGCTCTACGTGAACTAGAATGTTGTAAATAAAAAGTTTTCGGCAATAAATAACACGTGCGTTTCGATTCCTATGTGTAGATTTATTAACGTGTCAAACGCCTGATGTTCTGAAATGGCAATAATAGTGAGTGAAGAGAAAACCTCCGTCGCAGTTGCGGCTAACTAAAATTCTTTGTTATGATAAAAGTCTATGTTCGGACTCTATAGATCAGCTGATATTAGTATGATAATAAAGCTAATGTTTAGTATCCAAGAAATGCATAAAACGGCTATAATACGAGCCGCTATAATATTGTTTGTATAGGATCAGCAGAGTGTGCCATACACCCCTACCTATGGCCTTTACTCTCAAAGATGCAAATTCCAAACTAACTAGGTACGGATTGTCCTGCATAATTGATGGATAAGGTACAAACAACCTGCCGCCTCCAACTTATATTGTGAAGTTTATTTGCTAAAAGGGAATCGGGGATATTTCGGCATCACGTATGTAAGACGAATCGATACATGTTTAAGGCTTCGCAATTATTTATAACGTTTCCAAGTGACACGAGTCAAAGGAACAGATTTGTAGACGTTTTCCACGCAACTTTGTAATAAAACATTGAAATAGTGTAGCTACTATACAACGTGCCTAGTTATAAGTAACATGCTAAACATGCAATCATTAATTAATCACCAGGGTCTTTGAACTCTTCAGTTTGAGGGATCATCGTTGCCACACGTTCAATTAATGACGCGCTTTAAAACGCACGCAATTATGCCTACATGCGTGAAAAACTTTTTCAATAATTATGTTTTGTAGCAACTAGTAAATTACGAAAATAGTTATTTATGTGTGTTTTGGTTTGTTATATTTTCTGAAGCTTTAGTAGGTATACCAATGTAAATCTAGGACAGACAGTTGCCAGCTTAGATCGTGCTTAAGATTTGAATAGCTGTCACCTGTCTAAGTACAATAAAGCCTATTTCTGGTGTGAATTTAGCGCGGCGAAACCCGCTGACGTAACTATTTATACTATGAAGGAGTCGGGTTACATTGCCACATCAACAAAAGGTAATACCTGAACGTTATGAGAAATTTTCTTTTATAACATTTGAATGCGATCGTTGCAAATGGAAATGTTATACAAATAGACTTTCAATACAAATATCTAGTATTCATTACTAGAAATTTGTCGACCAGCTTATAAAAGAGATAGTTTGGACAATAGGCACACGTAAAGCCCCTTTACGTAGACACAAATGATGCCACCTTCAGGATATTACATATGTTGCGTCCTATTTTCTCTTGGGGACAAAAATGAAAGGCAGAAACGACATGCGTACATGAAAGTTGACTGTTTGCCAAGCATCAATTATTACTCTGGGACAAGTTTGTTATTTGATGATTTCGATGCCATAAAAGTTGCCATTAAATCTCGACGGTCCATAATAATATATGGTACGATAATGGTATAGATAATCTACTTTAATAGATACATACCTATAAGGATTTATTGCTACCAAACTAGCATTTTTAAACTGATATTCAATGTGCGCGCAAAGTGCTAATGTATGCTGACTTGTCTGTTATAGTATTGTATTCATTAACACAATGTGTAGTTTTACAGTATTGAATACATCATCTGTCAGATTCATCAATCAATTATTCAATTGCTAGTTGTTTGTTCTCTGTTGTCAGTATAAAAATAGATGATATTCAAAGGTTACGTGGTAGAAAGAGCTTTCGGCGTTGAGGCCGCTCTTTGTACTCTATTTATATAACATTCTTAAAATAGTAATATTTGTGTACGATAAGGAATAAATATCTAATTGATTATGTCTTCAATTGTAGACTTATTTCTTTCTAACAAAAGCAGAGAAGCAATTGTACTAATATTATTAAATGAAACACATATAGAGCAACAAATGTTACGCAACGGCCTACGAAGGACAACAAGTCTATCATAACGCTTTCAAAACTACCACGTCTAGACTCATAAGTTAAGTTAAATGTTAGCTAGCTGAATTTTCAGATCTCATACAAAGCTCCAATCACTTTCACATTGAAGACTTTATAAATTACGAAGTCTAAGTATAAAGCTCTGTACTTTTTTGGTGAATTAGATACTTTTATTTGTTCAGTTTTAAACCTGTAACAGATCGGTAGTGCCAAGGTAGCCACTTAAGTCACTCGTAAAACATACTTAGTGTAACGTCACATCAACTTGACAATATACACTTCGCCGAAGAAAATATTTATAAGCTTGCAAGTCTGCTAAGAATAACGTACTCTTCCGGTTCCGCGGGGGTCTTCAGACATTACTTTAAGTCAAGGTGACGAGAGACATGTTATGTAGTGTACACTCCATACACCGAAGGCGCTAACATGCTAACATCAAATTGTCTTCACCGAAATTCACCTGCTACGCATAGCAATTTATTTAAACATAGTTAACTAGGTATAGGCGAGTCTGCTCAGAATGCTGATTTAAAATAAGTGGGACGCTTTTACTTTTTATATTTGGGTTAGCTTTAGACTTTATGAATTGCGTGACTAGTAATTGTGTGGCCACGTTTGAACAATATTACGTACAATGGCTCGATAACCGATAACACGGTACTGGCGAGATCGCATACGTCACATACAAGTGTCCGGGTACGCGCTTTAAACACACACAAGATTTTCTTGAACATCTATATTCCTTGATATCTCATTTTGATATTTTTATGTTTCTCCTTATTTGTCTGTTATCATTAAGACGACTCTCTCAATGGCCGCTTTCTCGGAACATGGCGTCGTTATTCTTGGAATATATGTATATAATAATTTTTATGCAATAAACTCATTGAAAAGTGGACAACTGGCGAGGCATAAACATTATTTTATTAACTGACGGCTTTATCATCTTTTCCGCTTGCAAATGTTATACAACTAAGTAAAATAATTTCGTTCTGTCATTGTATGTACGAGGGTCAAACTGAAAGTTCTTAGAAAATCAAAAACTGATTACATTAGCCAGTTATTAGTTTTATTATATCTTTTCAAAATATTGTCCATTGACGTCAATACACCGCTGCATGCGATGGAACCACTGGGAAAAGCACTTTGCCCACTCGTCCTTAGGGGTTTCTTCAATGGCATCGCGATACGCAGCCACCGCTTCTTCAGCATTCATAAACCGCTTTCCTTTAAGTTTTTCTTTAATTTTTGGAAATAAATAAAAATCACAAGGCGCGAGGTCGGGGCTATACGGCGGGTGACCCAGTAATTCAACGTTTGATGTCGCCAAATAGTCGATCGTTCGCTTGGCGGTGTGCGACGAGGCGTTGTCGTGGTGAAGGAGGATCCTACTGCGAGGTCGTTTCTCTCGAACTTTTTCCAAGACAAGTGGCAAACAATTGGTAGTGTACCATTCTGCAGAAACTGTTTTTTGATCCTCTAACACAATTGTTGCGAAATGACCTATCCTTCCAAAGAACGAGGCCACCATTTTTTTTCCCGCACTTTGATCTCTCTTCACTTTAGTTGGCAACTCCTCGAAAGGAAACACCCACTGAGCAGATTGTCTTTTGGTTTCAGGATCATAACAGTAAATCCAGCTTTCGTCACCTGTTAGTATGTCGAACACAGCATTTGAGTCACCTCCGTTAAATCTTTCAATCATTTTACGGCACCAATCCACACGATGGAGTTTTTGAGCCTTAGTCAAATTATGAGGTATCCACCGGGCGCAAAGCTTCCTGACCGCTAAATGTTCGTGGAGGATTTTGTGCACTTGACTCATACCGATGCCTAAGCTTGTCCGAATCTGCTGATAGGTCACTCTTTTGTCAGTCTCTATCATACACCGCACAACACAGATGTTATTTTCAGTCGTCGCCGTAGAAGGCCGTCCCTCACGTACATCATCAGTGAGATTAGTGCGACCACGTTTAAACTCATTAAACCAGTTGTAAACAGTCGCACGAGATGGGGCTTCATCGTGAAAGGCCAATCGTAGTCTATCATAACTTTCTTGTTGACTTAAATGACATCGAAAGTCATAAAAAATCATTGCACGAAAATTTTCTCGTGTTAAATTCATGTTGACGTGACACAGACAATTTTCAATTTGCCGCCAAATCGTAAAACAAATGACAAATGAATGAAATATATACTCAGTAATATTGGCAAAGAGTTCTATTTTCAAATTTTAGAATATTTTTTTTATTATATTGTTTATAAGTGGCCAGTTCTAAGAACTTTCAGTTTGACCCTCGTATGCCTTTGTTGAACTATATTGGTGTTATATATCAAAACAAATATTCTATCCAGGGGTGTATCTATAATATTACTGGATTTCACTCATATCTATTAAAACAACAGTTTCAGGAGTATTTCAGCTTTGCATGCATGTTTTTCAGATATAGAGTAACTAATTTATTTTTCGAGCTCAACAGATAGGTTCAATTTGTTCGATTTCCCACAAGACGTATATTTTCTCACCGGGATGCGAAACGCTTATCTAACAAACGATTTGAACTGTCTAAGGATAATTGCGCAAAAAATCCGCTACCGGTATTATTAATGAAAGTAGATATAAAATCTAAAGCGGTTGTACTTCTATATTTAAGCTTTAGATATGTATGATAAGGATAAAATAAGCAATGACAAACATAGGAAATGTCATGCTTTCGTTAAAATTGACGTAGATAATTTTAACAAAGCTTAATACCAGTGTGATATAAACATAAGCTATCAACCTGCCACCTGCCGTGGTGTGGCCGCCAATCGAAACTGTGCCAACGTGCAAAAATAGCTGAAAAATCAATTGCATCGTCGAGACAGTTGGTTCCTGCAGTGTGACCGCGAGACTAGGCTGTTGCACATACCTCACTCCCTTCTGTTCTAGACATTTTATAGCCAATAAAAACTTTTCTCTATGGGTTATTTTGTAGTTTAGACGGAACTTTATCGTGCAATCTGTAGTGATGTTGCTTGACGCCTGATATTCCTTTCTTGCGTGTAAAGTGATGCATGTTCCGACTGTGACTGTGTCTTGTATGTGCTAGCTCTACCTGTACGTGTTGTTTACTGTATAATACTGACGTGTGATGTTTCCGTAAGCTCGTATGGTACTGAGCTGGTAATGAATGTCGTGTGTGTGCAGGAGTACGAGGAAGAGGGTCGGCGGTCGCGGCGCCACTCCTCCCCCTGCAACTCGAGAGAGGGCAGCACCACTGCACTACATACGCAGCACTACGATGATTCCGTAAGTTGTAATTATGTAAACTATATTCATATTTAAAGGATTAAAAAAATCAATACTTAATCCACACTGATACTTGCCATGAGTGTCTGATCTTTCCCTTCTATGTACTAGATATTATGGGCCACATGAGAGGTCTGGTAGTTATTATAATATGGTGGAGCTGATAACTAAAATTTCACTTATTTATGTAATGGAGCAAACAACCTATACACAACTACTAATTACTGGCCTGATGGTTTACTGGTTAGTAACTCTGACTGCTATAATGGAAGTTGTGGATTCGATTCCCAACGATGCAAAGTTTTGGATGATAGGCACGATCATTTATTTTGTGTCTAAGTGTTATTTATCAACAATACATATGTAGAAATGTATTTAAGAATATAGAAGTTTGTTCATAGTTATCTTGTTGGCATAGTACCTATAAGTTTTGATCTCTGTTTGGGATCAGTTGAATCTGTGTGAGTTGTAAGTTGTCCTAGAATATTATTAGATATTATAATTTAGGGTGACGTTCTAAACATACAAACAGGATGCCCCCAACAACACCTTATTCACTTCATATAACAAATGAAAACACACACACGCAAATTGTGAATAAAATCATAACCCTTCGTAAATGGTTAAAAAAATAAGCTAGGCGCCGCGTATAAAAGTACAGGTACTTTAAAATAATGATGTCTACCTGCGGGTGAAATTAATAACGCTGCCGACAGCTTTTTGTCTCACATATGATGGATGTAAATAGGGCCAAGAGCGTCCCACACGACCTCGTGAAGATTCTATGGTTCTCATAACTTACAGCAAAATTATTGCATAGAAATATAAACTTTATGCAAAAAGCCTACAAAAACTATTGTTGAGCGGTTGAATTTTCGTCTTGTATATTCTTTGAAAGTGCTTTCCTACATAAAGACAGAATTAGGCCTTAGCTGTTACATTTTAAGGTATGCGTAATTATTGAATTAGTGTTACTATAACTCAATGAAGCACAAGGTCATAAAATTAAAAAAAAAAAACTAAATATAATCAAATGTAAAATAAGACTACAATTTTGGAAGAAACTTACCTACTGAAGTTTCTTCCAAAATTGTAGCCAAGACTAAATGCTGAAAAGTCTATGATTTGCTGGGCTTACTATAAAAGGTTCACTAGAACTGGGCGCCATCGTAAAATATATTTTTGCTATTACCGCAACGAAAGATTTTAATCGATCGTTAAACGCAGCATAGATCATGATGATTCGTCACATCAAGCCCATCAAATTATCAACTAGATCAAGATTTTTTAATTTGCTTTATAAAGGTACCTAGTAGATAATTTTAATTTTCATTAAAATAAATGCACATAATTCCTTAATTCAGCCATATTCAGCGCTTTGTTAAGCCCTCGGAAGAAAGGCGTAAGAAGATTTCTTCAAAGTGTAGGTGGAGGCTTACTTACGGAATAAATTTGAATTTTTAACATAATCAAAAGGTTTCTTTGCACTTTAATGCCGAAGTTTGGAACCGTGTCCTCTATTTTACCATGATTGCTTAAGGAGGTACTTTATGTCATGGCATTGAGGTTGTTTGTTTCACGGGAGAACAATCGTTGCTCTGTAAAAAAATGTACGTTACTTCCTGTTCACTGATAAGAGACTAATAAGAGACTGATGAAGGCAGCGATAGCCGAGTGGATATACCAACAGACTGCCATGCAGAGGGTATCAGGTTCGAATCCACGGCGCGCACCAATGACTTTTCGGAGTTATGTGCGAATTGAATTGTAAATTATCGCTTGTCCTGTGCCTCGGAGAGCACGTTAAGCCGTCGGTCCCGGTTGTCATGAAGATCTTTGACAGTCGTTACAGGGCGTCAGTACCTTCTAAATAAACTGACACTAGTCTAAACCATGGAATATCGCTATCCCTTCGGGTTGCGGAGGTCAGACAGGCAGTCGCGGTTAGACTAGAAAGCGGACCCCAGATTGAAACTGGGATAACGCTAAGAGAAAGAAGAAGACTTCCTGTTCACTGATGTGTTTCATGTTGTATATTTGATATGTGAACTATATTAATTTACGGAAGTTGAAAGACCACTTACCTAAGTTCACAACATCGAAATCAAACAGTGCTACAACAGTTGTATAGGCTGTAGATTGTAAAACCTACATATATATAATTTTTGCGTTACTGACTAACGGAAAACTCACAGCCCTTATTGTATTGTAGGCGCAATAACCTGATATTTGGATGTCCCTTGGGGAGAGTTACGGTGCGCTAGAAGAGGTTAGCCGAAATGCCCACGAAGCGGAGAAAAACGGCTTATCAAAAGAAATATGTAGCCGTAGCCATGAACATTGTCTAGTTGTATATATTAATCATTAATCCTACCGTTAATGATTTTAGGAAACGTTCGTATCAAATGTTTACACAACCAATACGGGCAAGAACAATCATCGTCAAATCAATGAACGGTTACGTCACCATATGATTACAGCGCACATTGCATTGTTCACACACTTCAATACAACTCAATCGTTGGCTTTGATACTTATCTACCATTCGATATACCACCTAGTTTTACTTACTACTTTAAGTAGGCCTTTTTGTGTATTTATCATCTACCTATTTACTACGTGTGCGCTAAACTTTTACTTTAGGTACATGTAGTTTATTACATATAAACTTAGGACTAGAAAGACATACCTAAACTTAGCCTACCTAATTATCTAAAGGATTTGCTCAATCGTTAAATCAATACGAATAATTCAGGATCCAGTCATATAAAAGTAGTCCATGGCATATTATATTACCAGAAGGTTTTCTTTCGGTTGTATTGTTACTAAGTTACGTATCGTATCTTTTTATCAAACTAAGCAAACTTGGTCGTACATTCGTCCGTTCGGCGGTATACAGTGGCCACCAAAACTCATCTGTAACTGAATAGTTTGGCTCAGAGCCAGCTCTCTGACACAGCCATCTTGATCTCATAGCTCCATCTAAACGCTGTATGAAATATCACTGCCACGCTTTTACGATGCCAATCCATAATCGTATTAATGAACAAAGTTCCTTTCTATCTCTAGATCTAATCAGCGTAATGTATTGGAAAGCTATCAAGTAACAACAGAAAACAATGTTTAACGATACATCAATATTTATTTATGAAAGTATTTCATACTTATCGAGATTCAATAAACTTATTCTACAATAATGTCAGTCTAGTACACTATGTCTAATCGTAGCTAACAACTGGTTCCGTAACTAAAGAACGCCGCAACAAGTTAACACAACGTATATTCGCAGTGCGGCAGTAAAACGAATATTTAATTACATATTGTTCTGAAAAAAAATTACAACAAATCTATGTACACTAATACTGACAACCTTACAAAATACGCTGACAATTTAATTTATACATAAGCCATGTTAATATAATGTTTGTAATTTGTGTAATATAATTTACAGTATAATGGTGTTTCATTATAAGCTGCATTTAATGTAAACCTTCGTTATTTTAAACCAATCAAGCCAACTGCTGAATAAAAAATTGTGCATCGCCATTGACGATCTCTTCTAAAAATACATTTTATCAGCAGTAGATGAAACAATTTAAAATCATAAATAAACATAGTTAGTACGAAACAAGAGTTCAAATATGTACGATGATTCAACTTAGGTCTTAATTTATTTCCATTTATTATCAACAGGCCGGGCCGCAAGCTTAGCCTCTATTTCAATAATTAGTATTCGTCTCTACTTTTTAATGAAATGGTAATTAGATGACATGACCTCGGAATGGTGTCTGTATTTTAGATAAAAGTAGGAAATATAAATATGAATAACAGTATATACGGAAAGTTCTGTGTCACTTCGTTAAAATTGTAATAGTAAAGCAATGTGAACAGCTTATTCTATCCAAAATATAATTTAAAACATTTGTGTCTAATAATGTAATATTCGTAACAAACACTGCATCAATGTGTGTAAATAACGTAATCACTTGACATTTTGAACTACCCGCTCGCTTTTAAATCTCAGTTTATATCTTGACACGATTCCAATCGATGTGAAATATGAATAATAAATAACCAAATTTCAAAATATTTCCATTTGGTTGTTACCTAATTTCGTTACATCCTCTATTAATCAAAATAATTCGAACCACTAATAACTAAGTACAATAACAATTACTCAAACGATGGACATGCGTAACGCGTGTCGGCATCACTTGTCTGTGGCGAAGCGAGTACGTTTGTTCGCCACGATATCCGTCAGGTTCAGTGTTGTAGCCGCTTGAGTAGGCGCGTAAGGGTTATGCCATCGGCTAGATTTAAAGCTAAATTAAACCTATTTCCTGTGAAGGAGGTCATAGTTTCTCCTGGAGTGTCCTGCGCAGTTCCTCCGTCGCCTTCGTGAGGTCTTTGTCGTGACGACGCTGCTTGCCCAGGTCTCCGCCGCAATCCTCCAGGTAGTCCTTAGGCGGCTCCACCGGATACTTGGTGCCAAACTTTGGACGAGGAATCCTCACGCGCTTCACGTCGTCCAACCAACTCTCCATTTTGTATGCGTAGTTTGTACACCTGGAATTTAAAAGCATTTCTCTCAATCTAAATCAATAAATCTTTATAGCACTTTACTGCAAAGTTTCTAGACAAACAGACGTATTGATTACATATTTTCGCGACGTGTACAAGAGGTGCGTTTCGATAAATATCATTGGCGGACTTCACCTGACAGATACCAGATCTATTGCAACAACTAGGAAACTGTTACTAGTTATTAATTGAAACAGATTCAGTCATATCTGATCCGGTAAGAGCGCCGTGCAAAAACTTGCAGCACGCACTTGTTTGCGCGCAGTTGGTCAATGGTTGTGTAAGTAATAGATGGTCATTGGGTGGTGCAACCTCGCGCATTTAGCGCGGTTTCATCTCGACACCAACGCAGGCGCCGGCGCCAATACCCAGTCCCCCACAGACACCGAGACATTTATGGTAGCAACAAGCGACACCGTATTTGGCAATTATTACCACAGCATCGTTAGTTAATCTAAATAAAAAATCGGCAGCCAATTTGTGACACCTGACGCCAATTTTAGAATGTATATACGCCGCTGGTCCATTGACATTGAAATATTTAATAGCAGTGCCATTTTGACCCCAGAAATTGATCTCTCGATGTAGGCTTTTATTGAGATCATGCAATATTCATAAATGGTAATGAACTATAACTAATGACTAATAAATACGTGTGTAGAACCACAATGGTTACAAGTAGGCCTCTTAACCCATAATGTATTGTATGGTAATCGTGTGCGGAGCACGCCGGCGGATCGTTCACGGCGCGGCGTATAAAAAGTGATTAATAACTAGTTGTCGTTGCGCGCATCTCAAACGCTAACACAAAGATATTTTATTGCACGAATGGCTTTCTCTAGCGAAAGTGTTGCTAAACGCGGTGGCATTATTTCAGTTTGACGCTTTCAAATACGATTTGCTTAGTATTAATAGCTATCAGTTCTATCGTAATGGTTTTGTGACGAGATTGGGAAACGAACTCATAATACCTACCTCGTTTCCGCGAGCGTGAATGCTTGCGCAACTATCGATCGACATGTCCCGGATTCAGTGGCCGAATTGGTCAAAATGTTACTGGGTTTCCTACCATAGAAGTGAGGTCGTAATTGTATTGGCACATAAATACGAAATATACATGTTGCATACATCGTGTGTTAAGTATAATGTTAAGGTACTTATGTGGTTTTTAAGCGTTTCGACCTTTAATAAGCATGGTGTGCTAAGATATAGCGATTACACGCTGCATTAGTGGAGTGGTAGGTAGTTAGGCTAATGTGAGCGATGTCGTAATACAGACAATGTTCGAGAAAGCGGATTGTCTGATACAAATACGTGTAGAGGTTGATGCAGAGGGCACGAGGCACAGTCGTGACTCACGGCCGAGTGGGTGAGAGCACCGGACACCTCAGCCTTCCCAGAACACTGTGACTCAGCACTCAGAGCGATGACAAATAGCCCAATCAGACATATTGTTCAACAACCAACACCGTTACCAGAGCACACTGTAAGTGATACACACAAATAATGAATTCGTACGATGGTCTTCATACAGCGCACATTAAGGAACCGGTCGCCATTTATACGAAATTATTAAAACTGTATAAAGCAGTAAACATTGAATATGAACCGCGGGTAGCGGCTAATTGGTTCTTGAAATAAAAAACAAGATGTAATGTAGCAACATAACAAAGTGCGTTGTTAACAGAGTGAATAAATGATGCGCTCGAGAGAATCAGTGGCTCGCCGGAAGTGTGCCGCCGCGCGCACCTCTGTCGCCGACATTCATACGTGTCAATAAAGGAAAGTATACAAGCAATCACATATCAAAATCAAATCCACGATGCTGTCCTTTACTTAAACGTCAACTCAACCCCATGACGCAAATGCACACTTTCTATTCCACGCGCCCGACATTAACTTAAAAAAATATGTCACATTGTCTCCAACGAATGGAAGTTAAAGGCCGTAATGGTGAGATAGTAACACATTTACGAGTATGTTCTAAATTACTTAAGTACGTGACTTAAGTAACTCATGGGGGCTCAGCTCGCTATACTTTCTCTTTCGAGCGTCGCGACACAATCGGATCGATTCTACATTTCGACTGTGCTGCCGAATTTGTACTGTAACTTAACACGATTGTATTCTAACCAAATATGTTTTGATAAACAAATCAGTATTCTAATCATTAATACTAAAACATGTTTTTTTCATTTAATGTGCGGTAGGTTGTTAGGGTGCCGGCAGATACAACTTTCGCTAGAAAATCGCTCACGACTAGAAATGAAATGACACTAACAACGTATGTACATTTAGGTAAGTGTGTTAGATGTTCTACGGCGATGTACGTAATATACCTGTCACGACAATTTGGTACCGTTGCCGCCGATATTAGTGATAATAATAAACCACCGACCCACTTCGCAATTCCTTTACTTGGATGCATCTGTTGAGACGCACGTGCAGACTCAGTGCTCACCGAGCATTTCTCTCGTCTTATCTCATACAAGTAAGCAAACGTAAACAAAACCCTCATTAACTAATCTTTTGACAATGAGAACTTATTAAAGCTAACAATGCGATGTGAACTCTCAAACAATTCTACATTCACACAATCCACAAAAATCATAATAATTACAACAATTATGCAGTTTGCCAAAAGCGTGTTATATAACGCAAAAGTCGGTTCTCGTGTTTATTATAAGCGAAATGGACATGTAACGTATAAAAGCGGAGCTGCGGAAGAATTACATTACCCTAATTTCCATTTATGTTAACCAATTATGCGCAATAAGGTGATCAGATCGTGGAAGGTACAGGAAGGCCAGACCGTGTCGGGTACTTGCATGGTCTGACCCAATATTTCCTGCAATTATACACCGTTTCCCGTAAACAAGTCGTGCCACTTTCTACTTCACGATTCTGGAAACGTTATAACTCGTAGGGTTATAGCATTTCTCGACTCGAATGTACTTAAGTTACTTTCAAGTACATTCACTCACTATTATATGCAAGAATGGCATTATTTTCAACTGGTTCAAATGTAAAAGTACAAGTATTTACATATTTTACACCATGTGCCGTTATTTTCATGTGTATGAATTACACAGCTAACGAATAATGGTCATTTAGCCGTTTTCATTTTACTCAACCATGTTTCTTAGTTTGGCATCACATTTCAAGTCTTGGAATTTAGAAGATTTCATATAATAAAGATTTAATGTTTACAATAGTGCCGGCCACACACCCTAAAACAAACACATCGTTCACAACTTTATGACATTCAATCTATTTTCTCTGAGATATTATGTTGACAGAGTAACTACAGTCAATCATTTTTTTTAAATATGTTTTGTTGACATATACAGGGTGTCACAAGACCAATCACCAAGCCGAAGTCTACTCGTTTTGGACATCATGCCAAGTCATACTAACCAAAAATAATACCTGGGAAACGTTTTTTTAAACCGCAATTAAAAGCGCGCGCGTGCAATGCTCGAAATACCTACTTATCCATGGGGTCATAGGGCATCTAAAGAACATTTTGGCGGGGTAAACGCATCGATTTTGTACCTCATTAGAAAAGTTCCATACTTTCCCAGGTATGGTGCCGAAGTAAACAATTTTCGTAGCGATTGGTACAACATGGGATTTCAGCTTTCGTTAAGGGTTTTTTTACACCCTGTATAATAATATCATATGGAAGTGTATACCACCAAGCAATAATATATGTATGTACGTTCGTTTACTTGGTGTAGAAGACCGGTGAGCATGTAGCGGAGTGGTAGTGGCATGTGGTGACACCACTAGCTCTCCCACGCCATCACCACACACCACGCTGGTTCACGCTACACGCTAATTGCCGCCTTGTTTACCCACAGAGGCGCTCAGCACGACGTGCTCATTTACCTGTACCGCTTGTTTTATCATCCATCCCAACATCATACAATATGAGTACACGTCACGATACGAATAATTTATAAAATAATCGCGCTTACACCTTAGACCTTCTGAATTCTAAGACAAATAATCTCTTCCTTAGTGTTACACAAAACGGCAGATATTTTATATTCCCTATGCCTTTCCGCAATTTATTTCAACAATAATAACTTTCCACGCTTTTGTTAATTGGAATCAATTAAAATAAATTTCCATCGGAAATCTGAATTACTTTTCAAGTTCTACTGTCGTAATTTATTTCTCCAATTATGTCTTTCTCGGTGTGTAGGGTACGCGGGCACGACGCACTGAATTATCGATGTGAAGTGTTCCGGGTGGTAGATATTCCTAAGTTCGATGTAATCTCTGTTTATGGTGATCGTGCGCGCCTGCGACCCGCAGGTCACACTTAGTCTCTGCCTACATCGCTTTCGCGACTTGTATACGCAATATATTAGAACAATCAAACCCATGTTTACACTAAAAAGATTATCCCGAAGAGTCTAACGGATTGCTGCCAAGAAAAGTATTTTTATGACGTTCTCTCGGAAATGTTTTACAGCAAAGTTCAACCCATTTGTGCTAGCGAGTTCTGTAGTAATACGCTAATATGAATCAAGTTGAGCGAGAGAACCGTTCTTTCCGAAGGGCCGGCGGTATCGTGTCGGAGCAGCTGTATAAGGAAGGTGCAGTGTAACATTAACCCCCTTGCAGCCGCGGCTCCGGCTCATGGCTGAGACAACACAACACACATCGACACAACATAACAAGCACTGTTAACACCATCGTTAGCGAGCACATATTCACATGCTGCAGCTGGTTTATTATTACTATCTACTATAAAGTCTATGGATGAAATGTTACCGTGCTAAGTGCAAAATAAAACTCCTAAAATAAAATGTAATAGCACAGTAACCTTGATTTTTTAATTGCTATAAGTGCACTTAACCCAATCTCGGTGATGGTCAATATTGTTCGATGATCGGTGCTCACCGCGAGTTCCGAATCTCTCTCAACAAACGGCGTTCAGTAGTAAGTAGTAGTCTTTCATTCCAATCGTAGAAAGCGTGTCATGGAGCTTCGCCGGTTGTTGTTGTATAAAAAAGTGCATAATTTACAATAACACAATAGCAAATAGACATCTGTTGAAGGCCTCTGGTGTCGGGCCGTGTCCTTGTTCTGCTGGAGAGCCACTAGCGCGTGCCGCCGTTCGAGAAAAATATATTTTACGCAAGTTAAATTGGACCTCATTAACAAAACTTCGATATTCGCAATCGTTGCCTGGTTTCTTAATTCTGTTTTGAAACTTAATTTTGTTTTTTTAAACATGAGGTCACTGCAAACGTATCGATAGAGTATGGTTTCCCACGCAATTAAATGAATGATGTTTTATATTGTATAAAACACTGGCGAAAAGTGGGCGTTTAATATGCCTCTGTCTACCCCTTCGGGGAAACAGGCGTGAGTCTATGTATGTATGTATGTATGTTTTATTTTGTCTCGATAAGTCATAACCATAACACACTGCTTCTATATCTCGTATGAACAAAGATGACACGTATAAAAACCCACAAGTAGAAACTAAATGTAATAATAGCAAATATTGAGCGCTTTATACAACAAAGGTTTGAATCAACGCGATCTGACCTTTTCTTAGATCAACAAAAACTAAAGAAACTTATTACAATGATCATAATAAAACGCGTGAATATGAAAATAATATAATGTCAAGGAACTCTAGTCGTGAGATCATACGAAGGAACAAACTAAGATAAAAGAAAGTAACATTTAATCCTTAGATTGTACTAAGTAGGGTACCTCTCAGTTCAAGAAATATTAAAAACAAGCAGTTAACAGGTGACCGACATATATAATACAACAAGTTGAAGCAAGAACCATTTTTTCTGGCCATGGCCCGAAAAGAACCGGCCCAGTACAAGTAAACTTGCTGTGATGTGTGTGCACTGAATAAGCAAGTGAATTAAATCCAGATGACCGTTCCTCTAGTGCAGCTGCAGACTACAGGTTACGCAACATTCACCATACGAAACATTATGGGAATATGAGTTTGACGAAGCACTGATCAAATTCATCAGATAAATCGACAGTTACTACTTTCGACATTGTACCAAGGGAATATACCTATTATTATTTAGTCGAGTTTTTAATTTCACATAACGCTGTTGTTTAATAAAGTTTCAATAATGGCTATTGTTAATGACCGTACATGTAACAAAAACGCCGTACATAAATACGCGAAGGCTCCGCACATATTTTGCACACATTACATTATAATGACCAAAAACAAAAGCTGCCCACAATCGTATTGTTTTGTTTACACGCCGACAAACAGTTTGTATACGGATTTTGCTCTTGAACACATGAGCGTACAACACTGCATTTGGCACAGTGGCCTCAATTGTATATTTAACTTACCTGTCACGGTTATCCTGTTGACGGCGAGATTGCACTACCTTGTATTTGTAAACAAGACTCCGGTGGTGAGTGTATCCAACGTGCACGTGCGTCGGCGCTTGGAGCGAGACTGACCACGGAGCCTGCGCCTCCGAGTGGCGCGGGCCGCTCTCAGCCGGGGCCGCGGTGACGCCGCGCCGCGAATCGGGTTCACTTCATACTCGGCTACGCAAGTCGCGAGCGCCGCTGCGACCCACGGCCGGTGCTGAGCCTCAGGCAACCGCTACCCACCCACACACACCATTGTCGATTTGTAGTCAAACCCAGACAGAATAATCACTGCACGTGTACCACATCAAACATTAACGACGTTTGAATGAAATAGAATATCCGCACGGACGAATCCGTCACGAAATTATGAACGACACTGTACGCTGAGCGTGAAAGTGACATTACGTAAATGGCGTGCTTTCAAAAACAATAAATTTACCTCCATTAACTAAGAAGACAATTTCACCTATTGCTTCGCAGTATAATTCAAACAATGCCCAAGATATGAATGGCCTGTCGTATTACACAAATCCTAATTAAACTTCCTAGTGAGTGGAAATTGCACTAATAGACTGCTACGGAGAGACTTGGGTTTGGCTTGCGTATTGTTAATATGGGACGGTTACGGAAAACATCGTATAGAAACCTCCTTCGAAAGACACGTGAAGTCTGCCAACCTGCACCTGGCCAGTGTGGTAGGCTATGCCTTACTCTTCCAATTGTTAGGTGGGGCCTGCGCCCATCAGGGCAGTGCCTTTTATATACAGGTCGGATGATGATTATGCAAGTCTTATGATCAAATAATGCCATTATTTGTTCATAAGATAATGATAACGAGCATTAACATGAAGTGACAAAATATTTAGCTTTATATTGGTGTAAATGTCAACAACCGTGTCAATGAGTCAATTTGCAACGATATGATATTTTAATTAAATACTCTTTTAATGGAAAGTGTGTGAACTCATATGCGAGTACAATAAACTACAATAGTTAATGGACAAATCGTCTTGACACCACACCGTTAGTTCCCACGCGGACATGCGTCCAAAACTGGACAAACCGGAAACAATCAACACAAGCACCTGCGATTCCCATCTCTCGTCTAACTATTTACTTTTTTATAACTTCAATCAAGCCGCCCGCTCAAATGTAATTACGATTTTCGTTAATATATTCGGCGCATTGTTACGGTAATTATAATAACGTGCGCGTACGCGGATTAACTTAAAGTTTTTACTGATTCACTCATGCGCTTTAGGCGTGTACCGAGTAGAGCATATTTATGTTTTATTTAGTTTATTATGCTCTGATACAATATTTTAAAACAAAAAATGAAGTGAGAATCTCATACTCATTATACAATGAGATAATATTTTGCGAAGTATTATTTTTGTAGTAGAGCCTTCTAAATTACTATACTCAAACAACAAAACAGTCTACATAACTAAATTTATATAAACCTCCTCATAAGATATAATTTCGACAGTTATTTTCATAGAGTTCATAGACTTATTTCGCCTATCACACTAAACTTGTTTCCAGGACATGTTATATTGTAAAATAAATGTGTGGTCAAATCGCGGGTCGCGCGCCGTGAGAAGAACATCTGCGGTTGGCGTATGTTATACTGAAGCCTGTATGCGTATTTATGGCTGTGGGCGGGCTAATAATTTCCTAGAACGCATAAAAACAGTTTGTAGTAAATATTTTAATAGCGTGAGTACATCGGACGATAGTGTCACACACCGCCTTGCGCGTCGGCCAAGACAAACGTATCATATATCACGGACAGAAAGTCTGTAATTCAATCAATGAAGCTGTTTAAGCGATTAGTGAAGCGTACTCAGTGGTTGGTAAAAGTGAAATTAAAACCACCTCCGCTGGTGCAGTATCGGAGTAATTTCTCCGATAGGGCGTCACTATGACTCCAGGAACTTTCACGATTATAGGAATGTGTAATTGAGTATGCTGTTATTACAATAGTTACATGTATTGACTTAGCTGACGACGCAACATAGTCAGCTAAGTCAATACATGTAGTTTGAAAACACATTACGAAACGAGACAGTTTTGAGAGCTGATTTGGTGATATGCAATGCCTTATAGAGCGAGAAAGTTTAAACTCTACATGTTA
Organism: Euclidia mi; assembly: GCA_944739405.2. Classification (NCBI taxonomy): domain Eukaryota; kingdom Metazoa; phylum Arthropoda; class Insecta; order Lepidoptera; family Erebidae; genus Euclidia; species Euclidia mi. Next base: position 1,121,877 of record OX123196.2, read on the forward strand.
CTTTTTTGCACAGTAAATCTACTAGTAGGTATAAAGATTATGAAGCCTGGTATAAAAAACTATTAGAATATGCTTAATTGGAAACTTTCTAAAAAAATATATTTCTTCGAATAAATAATTTGATGGATGTTCTAGTTGCCGATGTTTTAATCGCTAATTCATTTTTTGCGCCACATTATTACGTGACCTACCGCTATACATCGTTATGATCTCTTATTGTGTTTTAACATAATAATATATATACAAGTGTTAAAATAATATACATCGCTTCCAATTTTGCAATAACAGGAAAGACAATTGAAAAGACCGCAAATATCTGAGAAAAGACAAATTAATAAAAGTTTATCAAGCTCAAAATATTAAATTAGTTTGTTTTATCTGGCAGTTCGCCAACGAATACAAGCTGACAAACCTTTATGTGAGAGCGCGGAACATGTTACCAAATAGACAAAATGTACCTAACGGAGATCGCGATATGGAACATAGATAAAAACGTTTCAGTTATAATAATTACAACAAAGAATGACTGCGCATCGCCGGCCGATAGTACAAACGATCCCAGAGGTTATCTTGAGAAGCTAACGGTTGTAGGGGCTCACAATAACTCGCCAATAAGCCTCTATTGTGACGGACACCAAGTGTGTCAGTCAACAGTTTTACTTTAGTTTGTAAGTAGGCAATATCTACGCGTATTGAGTACCGAGAACAATAATGTAAGTAATACACACAAGCATGTAGACTCAGTGTTGGAGTCAGTAGAGGCACCGCGTCAGACATCATGCACACGTTTACTTAATAACTCCAAAAGAGCCGTAAACGTCACGTCCTAAAAACTTGCAGCTTGTAATCAGTGTGCAGCCTCCATTGTAACGGATCTCATACACTCGCCGTGCTTGTGTTACGTATGATTACCAATAAAGATTGTGCGTAAGCGTGCACTTACACTCAAAATACGGGAAAGGTTAACGTGAACCATAAAAATATTAAAATTATTCGCTCATGCGTGCAGTCACGACATCTGAAATAAGCGCAACTCAATTACCGGCGATTTTTGTATAAACATACGGAATATGGAAACAGGCTTATATTGTTCTACTTTAATGATCACGCACCTATTTCTTGGTGAATATTTGTATATGGTCGGCAAATAATGTCGATAGGCAGTGGACTCAGAATCTGCGATAGTAAAGCACTGATAGCAGCGGTCGGTGCTGGTATGGTGACCGGCTGCTTGTATTGGCGTCGCGCTCGTACATCTGGTATGGCGCGTATCGGGCGCGTGTCGAGCGACATCGCAGATGCTATCTCATTATTTATAGGAGACGCTAACGAGACGCAGCGAGCGAACAGCCTCCTAGACGAGCCCTCTACACACTACACACCACATACCCGCCAACTTATCACAAAGCGAGGGCTTCGAACCGTTATATTATATTAATTATATATCATACTTGCCAAACACTTTACCACAAACAATGAGATTACGTGACTTACAAAACTTGCACTCCTCCACTGAGCAACGAACAAAAGACTTATTCTTTCTGCCACAATGGAGCGCTTTTCTATGAACAAACGTAAAATTTGTTGACAGATCCGAAACAGACAACACAATTGATGGAAAGTTAACGCCACCACAATATAAGTAAACACAATAGGACAACAATTGCAGCATGACTTGAAAGTTAGCGACCACGTCCGTCAACCATGTTTGATTCACCAAATAACAGAAATTATATCTGCCCACTATGTTTGTTTCATGCTCGCTTATCAACCGCGCCTGCAGGACCAGGTATGTATTATTTTTTACTCAATAAACCATTTTTAAAACTACTATTTTTATTAAATAGCGTGCGATATTTTATAGACCCTGTTACAGTAATAACAAAACAATTTAAGGGGTTAGTAAATAATGTTAATTAAAGGCTTGGCAAATAAATTTCACCTTTATATACTTATGTAAGTAATGTTTGTAGATGGCTAGCGATCGTAGAATTTGCTATTTTTCTAGTATCTCTCCGTTTTATCTACTAAAGTGTACTGAACGTGGTTTACCTAGTTTGTTACCCGACACTGTATGCAGTAAGCGTGGTGTGTAAAGTAACAAGTAGTGTTCCTGCATCGGTCTGACTTGATCTGTTCAGTAGGGTATGTCCTTTAGCGAGTACGTAACGTACAGTGTACGGCTAGATTTATGCTAGATGCTTCAGTCAGTATAACATGTGACATACAAACAACACGAGCGGCACCTGCTCGGCTGTGACAAGCGAGACACTAGGCAGTAATGAAGAGTAGGCGCGGTGTGTATGGAGTATGGTGGCGAGCTCGTTCTGGTCCTGAGTGAGTGTGATGTTTCAGTGCGGCTATCTCGAGGGGCTGCGCTCATCACTCGGTGGCTGGACGCAGAAAGTTAAATCATGGTACTGGGGACGACCTCTAGTAAGTGGCCCGGCCGCCGCCGCCGGCATGACCAGAACTGTCCTAGCACATTGACGATTCTTACATTTGCACGAAATTTAAAAACAATATTAACATTTTTATTGGAAGTTCTTGCTTCGAATACGAAACGATTGCTTGGTGTTAGAGTTATTCGATTATTGTATGTTTTTCACTTCTTATTATCGTTGCACTTCATTTCGGTGTTAATTTTATTAGTATGACATTTATTTAACCCATAAACCTATTTGAGAGTAGTGATGCACATTGCAGTGATTTGATTTATCATATCGGTTGGATCATTTATTAGCCTGTAGAGGTACTTCTATTGTCTTGAATGGATCGAGCTAATGTGCTGCATGAAAATTTAGTATTACCTAATTATCTCATATCACAAATCCTTGATTTATTAAAAGTTTAGTACCTGTATAGTGTTTACATACAAATATTCAGTTTATGTTTTGTTAACATCAAACCTGTTTTATTTATTTAAACATTAGAGCATGGTGGCGTAAACTGAACTGGACCGAAATGCGTTAAAGTGTTTTGTTTTATATTTTTAATTATGTAGTTTTGTTCTGTTACTTTTTGCATTTGTTAAACGTTATGTTCGTGATTGCTATAACTTTTGCTATCATTGCCTACTCAGGTAGGTAAACGGGATAAGAACTCTCTCCATGACATTTGAACACTTGTAAAATATACCCACTTTGAACCACGCCACCGAGTGATCGAAACGCATGAATCCAAGCCTCTAGCACACATCTCACTTACAGCTTCTCAATACATTCGACGTATAATACTCACTGTACATTACTGTAACTGAGAGGCACAAGGTCGTAAGTCAAGTGAACCGTCGGAGGGAGCGACGGGCGCGCGCGAGTTACTGCCCTCTGCCGCCCAGATACACGTCTCCTCAATATTCTTAGAGCACTATCTTGTACTTAGAGGCTGAGTTGAACTTGCTATTTATTAGCATTGTAGAGTAACGATACTTAGTGTGGATGTGTATTATTAGTACTAGGAATTAGGAGTCGACAGGATTACTTATACCTATCAGTATTTTGTATTCATATGTCTGGTGTAAATACATGCGTATTGTTCCATGAGATACAAAATGAAGTATAAATAAATAGATACTGTCGATGGATACAAGTTAGTTCTGACCTGTTGGCGATGGTTTTTATAGGAGTTGGCACACAACTTATCTCGGAGTTTTGACATGAAGGAGGATAGTGGTGCGTTGTTGGAGGAGCGGGGCGGCATCCGGCGGCACCAGTCCATGCAGCGGCTGGGCCACGACCCGGCGATGGACGAGGCGCGCGCCGCGAGGGTCGTGCCAGATCACCACGGGAACCTCCACATCTCCGTGAAGAAGACCAAGCCCATCCTCGGCATCGCCATCGAGGGCGGCGCCAACACCAAGCATCCCCTGCCCAGAATTATAAATATACATGTAAGTGGTTATTTGTGTCCGTTATACAAATCCTGTACCGCGGGGGACTTTATGAACATTCAATCGTTCGTAATGTCCCCTGGGATACAGGATTTATTCCTGCAGGAGCTGTAAAAAAGGCCATACTGGACTAGGCCTCTCCTTTGAGAGGAGGAATTGGCCTACTATACCATGCTGGCCAAACGGGTTGGTATAGGGTTTGTATCAAGTTTTCCTTCTCTTACAGTGCTGTGCTCTGCATAATATGCTCCCTCTGTCGGCTCTTACGACACCCATGGGATGATATGGGGTGGTGAGAATCCGTATTCTTAATCCGCCATCACACGGACAGTCAGACGTCACCATACCTACCACATTGGGTACATTTGTACCTACTTGTAGAATGAAGCTAATAAATATTAACTTAAAGGCGGTCTTCCTCCAGATTAAACCCTTATATGTCAACCCAGTTCCCTCCAAAATGTTTTTGATTTGTAATTAACAAACAAAAACCCACAATTTTCTTTCTAAAGTTCCTTTCTTCAAGACGTGTGCACTGTACACTTCAAGCCCTGAGCACATACCTACACATTGTAATTATTACTTATTATACTGCCCATAAAATTAGATAAGATCTAATTGACACATATTTTTCTTGGTCCAAAAACTTAATAACCAATTTCTTGATATTTCAATAAAACATGACGTAATAATATTGGCACAAATTGTTGTATAACTTTAGAAGGCGACACGTCGTTTAAATTAAATGATATTTATTGGCGAACTGTATTCTAAATAAATAAACTAGTTCTCTGTTATCCTTTTAACTGTTCTGTGTCTGTCAATATCATCTGACTCCGACTTTCCGAAATGTACCTGTGCAGATCACCGATCGCTTGGAACTCCGAAATTTAAATTAGAGGTCAACGTGACGCCAAGTCACGTTGACCTCTAATTTAAATTTCGGTTCATGTAGTCAAAAGCCGAACTGGCAGGCAAGAAACTAGGTATCCTGAACAAGGTGAGGCAGTACTTTACGCCGGAATAGTTGCTTAATCTGCAAAGCCCAAGTCCGATCCTGCATGGGGTACTGTTCAGCGAAATACCAGCTAGGGACTTTGGACTCTATTGAGAGGAAAGCTAAGAGACTCATTGGCGATGACCAATTGGTTAACACTAAACTCCAAAACCTGGAGCATCGCCGCAGTGTTGCACGTCTGTCGGTTTTTATAGGTTACATTTCGGAGAGTGTGTAGAGGAACTACATAACCTGATTGCTCCATCCCCTTTTTACCATCGGACGACCAAACAAACTAGTCATCGTCACCGTTATAATATGGTGGACATCCCATCCATACGCACGAAACGCTTTGCTTCCACATTTATTATACGTACTGCAAAGATATGAAACTCCTTGCCTGAGTCTGTGTTTCCTGATGAATACAATCTGGGTGTTTTCATGTCGCGGGTGAATAGGTACCTTTAAGGCAAGCGTGCTCCATCTTCGACCGTATCTTCGCTTAACATCAGGCGAGACCGCGGTCAAACGTTAGCCTATCAAATGTAAAAAAATGTGGATATTTATATCTTCTGTACCTATAAATAAAATTCTTGCGTTACTGGCTGACTGACAGACAACGCAGAGCCAAACTATTGGCAGGAAGCTGAAATTATGTTCCTTGGGAACCTTAAGGTGCACCCTAAGAAGGGATTTCTCGAAATTCCCACAGGATCTGGCAGAAATGGCAAAAAATAATACATGTGCGAGCGTAGCTGCGGTCATCCTCTAGTTCCATATACATTCATATAAAGTACAAAAGTTACAGTATACTGTAGAGGAGCCCGGTATCAAAACATGTTTTAGACCCCAAGCAAAGGGTAAAACTTTTAATATTTTTTGGATCCTTGTAGCTCGGCGGCTCTGTATTTATTTATGACTGATATGGCGGTAGCTAATTCTCTAATATAAACTTATGACACCTATGACGCTTGACACTCAGTGGTCTAGTCAGAAATGTCGTCTTCTACTGAACCATACGTCACCTGCTAATTCCCTACTACACAACTTAAATCAGTTTAAAGATTTCGCGTTTATTTGGTTAGGTTTGGTTAGTCAAGTCAAGTCTAGTCAAAATCCTTTATTCATTTAAATCACAAAGTGACACTTATGAACGTCAAATTTTAAAAATAATTACTTAAAGGTTCTACATTTACTGCCACGATCGCAAAGAAAGGGCGCAGAACCATGAGAAAGAACTGGCAATAAAACTCATGGTCACTCTTTTTCATCGCCAGGTTTTGCATAACAATTCCAATTTTGTAAGGTGCTGCAACTGTTACACCTTCTATGTCATTTGTATATATTTACTCTACTTAATACTCAAGCATCTAGTAAAATTTTGATGTTCATTTAATTAGCCTCCTGAAATTAGACATAGTTGATAAATTGTTTTTCTTGAATGTTTCCAGGAGCATGGGGCAGCTTTCGAGGCAGGCGGGCTAGAAGTGGGCCAGCTCATCCTGGCGGTGGACGGCCACCGCGTCGAGGGTATGCAGCACCAGGACGTGGCGCGGTTGATAGCTGAGTCTTTCGCACAGAGAGATAAACCGGTGAGTCACCTTCATACAACCAATGCAACCTTAATCGTTACAAGACAATATTGGCAAAGAGACGAAGGCTTATCAGCTTTTGCAGTTTATAAAGTTTGATATTCTCCCAGTCTTTTGATTATATAATGCCTAGAACGTATGTGATCCCAGTTGATATAGAATCGTTGTTGAGACGAAACACATGTCGAACCCAACGATGACAAGCCACCTATCTAATACCTAGTTACTGCAGTATTAAATTGTACCAGCCAGTACAATAGGTAGCATTTTATAGTTAAGTAACTGTTGCCTAAACTGCAGTTCAAAACCACCAACTTAATTTATTCGCGATAAAGTAATTCGTTCAAAACTGATGCATAATCGTTATACATTCGCAGGAGATCGAGTTCCTAGTGGTCGAAGCAAAGAAATCGAACCTGGAACCGAAGCCAACCGCGCTCATTTTCTTGGAGGCCTAACATCTACTGTCCCTCCCCGCCAGCGACCCTCCGGCCGCGCTGGGCAGCGCGATGCCGCGGGTCGACCTCACCGCGAGCACCACGGAATAGCCAACTCCAACCTGCGCTGTCACATGCTCTTCTGAGCACCTCCGGCACAGCAGGCGGCGAGACATGGACGCACCGGCTATAGGGACCGCGTCCGCTCCACCCGCGAACCGAACCAGGTAACCAGCTGGCTATGCGAACCTAATGGCACAGGGAGGCGAACCATTTTTTACAAACTGACGAGTCCGGAGCGACGGAGGAATAGTTACGAAGCACTCTGCCCGGAGGGTTCGGACGACGCCCGACGACACCTCGGTGACTCGGCATCGATCCCGAACCCTACACGGGCAGGATGAAATTTTGTAAATCGTTTTCTAGGGAATTAGCTATTAATCCGATTTTAACAGTAGGCAGCGACTGAATTTTATAAAGAGAATCTCCTACTTTTACCGTTTACTATAAGTTCATCTTAAAATTCACAATTTAACGATCACGACTTATTAAGGAGGTAGAGAGATCGATCAAATTCCGTAACTAATTAAATAGAGCTAGAGTTGTAAAGAGATGACGATAACATAGATCTTACGATGTTCATTTTGGAGTCGAGTCAAGTGCGATCGGCAACAAGGGTGCTAAGAGAAGATATCATGTTGAGTAAGTATCGTCCTCGAGTCATGTCCACATCAGTAGTTGTCACTAGCGATAGGGAGCTTCGGTCGCCACACGCGCCACCGAGCCATAGAGCATAGATATTTACATAGAGACGCATTTCTTATGGGCGCTCTGTAGACAAACTTTCTGTGACCCATATTGTCGATTTGTCGCTTGGCGGCGTGGCAGTCGCGCTGTGACAGCTGTCTCTACGAGTGCAAGAGAGACGAATGTTTCTCCTGTGTATCTTAACTACGAGAGCAAGAGAGACGGAGAACGACGCCAGCGCCGCCAACGGCGCCAACTACGAACTACACTGACGTGTCGTCAACACACCAATTGGAATCGACACACGAAATCCTTAAGAAATGCGCTTCTATTATAAATCTGTATTCATTGACCGAGCGCACGCAGGCTACGTTACGTTTGTACTAGCTACACCTCCATACCTCACTACTTCAACCTCATCAAAACGATTGCCGATTCTTTCATAATTACTATCATACAATTTAACAACCATTATTTAACAAATCCATCCATGATACTATTTGATAACTTCGTAACATGAAGAGTTGTGTTGAGTTCGTCCTCGGTATAGCTTCGTTTAGTTTGCTTAGCGAGAGCAACATAGATGGTGCGTCAAACATGTCATTCCATCAGGTAGTTAAGCGGTGAGTTTTTGGAAATTATGGCGGAGAGGGATTTTAGCCCACTCTTACTTGATATACGTAGATGTAAGTGAATGTGTGCAATATAATCAAATGTTAGATGTTAGTTACAATACAGTCTTTGGCGTTGATGTTAAGAGCGTTGTGCGGCGACACGCCGTGTTTGCTGCACACTGACCAAGTGTGTGTGATGATAAAAGACCGACAAGTGAAGTAAATGGTACGAGATAAGAGTGACCCATAAGTCCTTTGAAGTTCAATTTTCTATTAGAATGCTTATATATCATGGAAAACTTTTAGAAATTCGCGAAAGGAAGACTTCACCTGTGTTCCTGTGGAACCACAAAATTGTGTGCGTGAATTATTTCACTATTACAAATCAGCACCAATTGCACAGTGTAAACTATGACAACATAAAACATTGGGAAGTCTCCAGTAGCCAAAGAGACCAAAAACTACATTGCAAACTGTAAAGAGACTAGTTCGCCATTGTCGTAATTAAAGTAACTTTGAAAACGATATGTTGCTATAGAGATTGAAGTCCTTCTGATGCAGAATTCTGGGCTTGATAGAATATACTGTTTTAGTTTCAGCCTAATGGAGCAACGGACCCAAACGTGTAACTTTGTGCCGACAGTTCATCATTTAACTCTTAGTAAATATGGATCACTATCTCGTCATTTCCTAGCGTCACGTGCATCAATTCGAATTCAGTATGTTGTTTCATTGTATGAACTATCACAAGTTTATAAACGACATTAACTGCTATCCTATAATAGATCTCAGGAAATATATAGCCAATATCAAAGAAGCAACTTGCTGCGCTGTTGTCGCTAGGAGTTTTAGACGATTATCGTCAACGGATTAATAGATACATTGGATTTATAAAAAAATAAAGCAATATACAATGTTATTGTTAGTACTCTATAATACAAAATAATATTGTGTTAATTTTGCTTTATGCCTATGGGAAGTACATATGGGCCATTTTGTTATCCACCATTAGAGGTTAGGAACTCGTAGAGCCGATTGCCAATATTTACTGAAATGGCAATATTTTAACATCAGGGGTAATGCACAAAATTAAACGTACAAACTTGTCCAAGAAATGACTGTTGGTTGGTATAGTACGGCATATTAAAACAATACGCTTGTGTCGCCGCGCGACGTTCCAGCTCCTGTACAAATAACAAATTCGTACTCCGGTGTATCGATGTGAGTGTTGCTAAAGCTTTATATAACTACAGCTGTAGATATTGTACACGTTCTCACTTGTAACACACATGTATTGTATAAATGTAACATGCTACTGAAACCTCATACCCTTGTTATCTCAGCAAGTGACCCTTGTAAATATATATCTGTATCTACTCATAAGCTGTAAATATCAAATTTGAATGTATTGTAATATAAAAATATTATATAAATATTTATTGAAGTTAGTGCCAAAAGCATTTTACAATTCCTGACTAGGCGTGTACAGGTCTAAGTACTTATCGCGGAGTCGTCGCCGCGTCGTCGCCGTGTCGGTGCGATGTCGGTGCCGTGTCGGTGTCGTGTCGCTGCGATGTCGTCACGATGTCGATTCGGAGCCGGCGCGGCGCCGGCTCCGCGCGTCTGCTGACACAACATTATCTATTAATAGATACAGTTTATCGATTGCTATTCACACGATACGCTTTTAATATTAGGATTTGATCATGATTAACATTTATATATTGATTGTATAATTGCAATACATCGCGTATTTAAACAGATACTTATTCAAATTTTATACATTCACATTGTACACGATGGCGTTTTGAATATCTACTTGAGTTCCCTTGGAGGACATTTGTGAATAGTTTAACTCGTGTCGCATAGATACATCCGCCTCCCCTCAACTTACTGTTTTATCCACTAAACTAATGAAAGAACAGAATGTACACTGAAACAAATATATTTTGTACGAGTAATTATAGTTAATTTTAAAACTTATACCTAATTGTATTTAAAGTAACCTATAAGTTTTTATGATTACACTTAAGCGGACATGTATGTGAAGCAGGGATGTTACGGATATGGAATTTCGGATACGGATATGATTTTTTTTCGGATTATCCGGTAGTTTCGGATAGTTTCGGTTACGGATATTAGATTTTTAAGGAATATCAAAAGTAACACACAAATAGATAATAAAACACTTACTTTCACAACACTTACTTTTCAGTTTATCGAACTAAGTATTCGTAATTTTGTAATGTAATTAAATTGCTGACTAGTCGTGACTTGAACAACAAAAGATCAATCCATAGGACGCTCGCAGCGTGTCACTGGGCCAATCAAAGACAAGTTATCGTAACGCGTCTCATTTAGACTCCGCCCCTATCCGAAATTATCCGAATCATCTATTTCGGATTCGGTTACGGATACGGATATTTTTTTTATTTCGGATATCCGATAGTTTCGTATACGGATATGAATATCCTTAACATCCCTGATGTGAAGTGGCGTCGCCCTTCTGTTTGAGTCAATTTGTCATTTACGTATTAAACACGTCAAACCAAAAGCAATTGAACCTAGGACATAAGAGATTATTTTAGCAACAAACTATTTTAGGTTACCTGGTACTTGTATATTGTATATTTTAATATGATTTGGCGAACCTGCTAATTTGAGTCATAGATTTGTTTACCAACAGCTTGCTAGTAGATAGTTTGGTGCGCGTTTACAATACACACATCCCGGCGCCACATGTATAACTGTACCTATCCTAAATATTGTAAGCCGTCCATTTATGTTGCATTTTGATCCTCAAGAGCAGAGGTTAACTGAACTTTACTCTGTATAATCGACGTTAGCTAGTCTCAATGTGTTGGTAAACATTTCGCAGGTATTTAGGTAATGTTTAACTTTGCGCAGGTGTTTCGTTGAGAAGATCTATGTTGTAGTCTGTTGTTAAGTTTGTCGTTGATGACAAAAATATATTGTTATCTAGATAATTACATTGTGTTTTATTTTCCTCGTTCGTCTGCCGCCTGACGGAGTATTAAGAGCAACTATCCGCATTGCTAAAGCCGATAACGCAGGATATTAAATGACAATAACTCTCCGTGATATCGTAATTAATTGCAAATAAAACATTGCTATCATGTAATGCAGTTAACATTTTGCCCTCCTGTCAGTGCCACTGCATTTATTCACAGGTAGGTCTGTAAGTGTTTGTGATTTTCTTTGTAGACAGGGCAAATAACTTCGGACTTAGATTATCACAGCAAAACATTTTTATGCATAATATTGACAACTCGGAGACCATAATCTCGCACTCAGATCTCATGTTGAGCAAAACTTTGAAATTCGCACGGCTTAGCTCTACTCGCCTTAACTTCGCAATCTAGAGTTTGCGAAGTTTAGGTGTGTAGTAAGTTTAAGTAGACACCGTATTCAAAAAAATTTAGCTTGGCCTTTTGGTAAAACTTAATAAATCGTCACCTCAAGCCCATGTGCCTGTAGCGAAACGACCTAGCCGTATAATTATTTAGACTAAGGTCAATGATGTTACAAAAGTAAAAATAAGTAGATAATATGTTATAGGCGTACCAAAAGCAGGACGCTAAACATAAGCCATTGGCAAGTCTGACATAATATGTGTGTGTGACGTCGCGAGCCGGCGTCAAAGTGAAATTGACACATCTTGTCACCCGAAAATAAAATAAAATATGGAGTAATCGATGTGTGCGTTAGTGTACTGTTTCTACGGATTGATTACTACGTAGGTAACGTATCTACCATTTTCTTGTAATATCATTGACTAAGGTGTAGAGTTAGGACTTGTAGAGATAAGGCGTTGCACGTTCCGTAGTTTAGATCGATTCTACTGCTTTGATTTATTTCTCTGTCACTTGGATGAATTCTATGGCAGGCGCCTTTGGTACACGGACACTTGGGTCCAATATACAGAGGCCCTTTAAGAGTTTTACCGTAGAATTAACTGTGGTACAGCTACTAAAGAGTATCTATGACGGCACTATTAAGTATTTACAGACTGGCCACAGTAGGTGTAAAATGATTAAGACTGGACTGCTCCTGTACCCAGTCTTCCTCTCGTAAGGCGTCTTTGGCTGGCAGTCGAGTCGGTTTTTAGTGGTAACACCACATACTCCGTCTCTCATTTCCCCAAGAGACGGAGATCAGAAGGGATTTTCCACCTCGTAAAAAAGGTGTAAAATGAGTATGGAAACTAATTATTATGGCAACTAAATAATACTGGGATAGTTGGAGCTAAATGGATTAGTAACGGGATGCACTAGAGTGAAAATCGACAACTAACTATCTCTTAGCTACCACCAAGTTAAACAAAAACCGACATAAAGCTAGCAAGAAGGTAACATCGGTGTGAGTGGCTAGAGGTGTATCGAGGTGAGGTTTCGCCATCTGGGGTCTCGTGACAATGGTCACGGGGCCGAAATTTCCGTTATTTTCATAACTCTTATGTAAACATGAATTACGAATAGTTGATGCTCTTTGTGGATATGAAGGATATTATTATAAGGTATATACCATCACACTGTGCTATTACGAATCATGATGCTTCTGACTATAAAAAATATTAGGTAAGTTCACTTTTAAGACCTAAATTGTATAGCTGATAAATCCTCCAACTTCCAGATCGCATCCAAGACTTACCCCTAGGAACCTGAGGTCCGCTTACTTGTCTAACAAAATATTAGCTTTTCCTGGACTGCCGTCTGACAACCACATCCCAAAGGTATAGCGAAATTCCATTCTTTAAACCAGTTTCCGTTCATTTGAGAATACTGATCCCCATAATGACTGTTAAAGATCTTCATGATAGCCCGGACTGACAGTTAAACGTGCTCGCCGTGGATTCGAATCCTATATCATCTGCATGGCAGTCAGTTGATATCACTAGGATATCGTTGCCTAATAACATTTGATTATGCATTACCTATTCAAGTGAATTATCATCTTAGTCACGGTTCATTAAGAAAACAAAAATATTTGGCACTCATACTTATCGTAGAAGCAAGAATCTGTTTCGATGGTAACTGAAATACAAAATATACTTACCTACTTAAATTGTATTTATCACCTCATAACATCACACGTGAAAAATAATTGACGTAGGCAACGATAAAAATGTTTTTACTGTTGGGCTGTTAAATGAATATCATGCTAGGTAGGTTTTTCTGGAAAATAACTCGATATCAACGTCTTTATTATTATAATAAAGCCGAAGAGGTTGTTTTGTTTAAACGTGTTAATCTCAGAATCTGGTAATGGGATTTAAAATGCATTTTGAACCTGCCAACCTTATTATTAAGAGAGATTTAAAGTCATGCCATCACGCTCAAGGAGCAGAGCTTAGAAAAGTTAGCCGAAATGAATCGGCTAGTAAATATCGAGGCACTGTTCATCATCATCCTCTTGATCTGGCCGGGTTCCACTGCTCAGTGTATATTTTCCTTGGCCCTCTCCCTTTTCAACTTTCTACCGTCATATTCACCACTTGTTTACATACCTTCAGTTGTCTCTATTTCTGGGCTAAACTATGTGTTTTAATTTTACAACTTTATATATATATATCATACCTTCATAAGATATTATTATAGATATTATTTGTCGCATGAACATTCCACTTTAATAAAAATAATGCAAGGATCTTGTCATCATCTTGTCTTACGAATGCTAAATGCTCCTTGTACATGTACATATGAAAGATCTGATGAAAATAATGTAGGTACACTTCTAATGAACACTATAATATCCTCAGATACACAAAAAGTAAGTATATTCAACATTTTTGAACAATTAATTCTTCTATTACCGCGATCTAGACGAAGAGATAAAATTTATTGATTTGATTTAACTTAGGGCGCGCAGCGTCGCGTCATTAGACAGTATTTGTTTGACCAAGATTCGCGCATGAGTTTAAAAAAAAAATTTTGACACACAGTAGAAAACTCGTGAAGTTTCGAAAACAAGCTGTCACCAGTATACTTATAGGCCTCTGTTGTTTGTGAACGTACTCATGCGCGTCACTTCTGATAACTTAGACTTTAATGACCATTTATTTAAATGTTAACAGATACAATAACAACTATTTTATATTCATCTCATATAAATGATTTATTCCTTTTCAATAATTATAGTCGACTTAGTATAAGTACCTACTTAAAGATGCATTTTACTTATATAATTCGTTGGCATCTTTCAGAGTTCTTCAATAGCTACTAAGCTAATAGTTTTCAAATATTTCAAATTAATAGTTTGAGCGGATAAGTAGAAAGTAATTCTGTCAATTTCGTCAATAACTAATAGCGTAGTGTTCTTTAGCTTTCTACGTAAGGTTGTTTTTACTCATTAACAACATCTTTTTGTTCTGTAGCAAGAAATAAGCTTTATAAGTGTTAAAAAGTAAAAGTTTACTTTTAAGATTGTGAACAAAAAAGTGGCAATACATTTTTAACTTTCTGATGTGCCTAATGGAAGGAAAGAGGAACCCACCACGCACCCTCGAATTGACCACCCCAACTATTGCAATAGAAAAAGGTTGACAATATCGAACTCCTCTAAAAGGGTAAGGGATATAGGAATGGTATGGGTTCCAGGAAGATACCTGACTTGCAGTATCCCGCTGTATGCGCCGATTATTCTTCGACACGTGTTTCGCCTCTGCACGAGGCATCCTCAGGAACGATGGGCAACGACTGAGCCTAGTCAGTCGTTGCCTATCGTTCCTGAGGACGCCTCGTGCAGAGGCGAAACACGGTGGTCAATTCGAGGGTGCGTGGTGGGTTCCTCTTTCCTTCCATTAGGTTACAATGGAGTTCCGCCAAGTAACGCCTGATTCAATCAACTATTTCTGATGTGCCTCATCCATCATCATCTAGCACATCATCAGATTTTCTTACAGTGTGAAGCGATGTGTTCTGTATTCCTAGTGGTAAGTGGATTAGCTCGCCTATGTTTACCGGGATCGGTGGAGGCAGTAACGCATTTGATTCCCACGTAACATGCCAGTTGTCGTAAAAGGTGGCATTACCAGTGTCATCGAATACTTATGACACCTTTGTTTCGTGCGAATATCAACCCTACAACACCTAGGACAACGCTAAACGTCAAACTGGCCGCTTAAATCATAAAGCCATTTATATAAGTAGGTATGATATCTAGTTTTTGTCCTCATTTTATCTCATAATTTAATTTGATTTTGTTTACTATTATTCACTATTTGAATAACAAGACATACTCAGTACTCTTAACCCTTGTTGATGTACATATTAACACATGTACTTATAAGTAGTCAAACGATGTTATTAAACTATATGCGAAAACATGTCGTCTATCGCTCGCCAATATGGATGATAAATAAAATTGATGATATAAACAAATGCTGCGAGTTCAATAACTGTTTAGCTACATACCCTCAGCTTTATCTAAAGAGCTATAAATGTCTATTATTTACTTCACAAATGTGTCTGTCATTGCCTGACAAGGCTGATAATCTAAATAAGTGTTGAATTTTCTTTCTAATTCATGACTACAAAAAAACTGTAAGCCTTGTTGTAAATAAGAATTTATAATGACAAGTGCCTCAGTTTGGCATCATCGCCGCACAACTAAGACTAATAGACGCAAAATCAATCACTCATATTTTAAATTACCAGTACCTCGCCTAGAGATTTTCCGGGTTAGCTGTGTATAGATACAGGGCCGGATCTACCTAAGGGCTGCTTGGGCTGCAGCCCAGGGCCCCGAGGTTACAAGATAATTTGAATTTAAAAAATGGTTGTCTGTAAAGTCGGTTTATGGACGATATTTTACGTGATAACGTCATAAGAAAACACTGATGAAAAAATGTAAACTTCTATGAATTGAGTTAAGAGGGGAAATACCATCGATATATAATATCGATGGGAAATACGTATAAAAGGATGTTTTCAAGCTGATTTTATTATTTTTTAAGATATAAAACTGTAATATTATTTATTGAAACTATTAGGTAGGTTATTTTATACATATATTCTTGAGTTATTTTCTTCATATTTTACAAAAAATATACCTAACTTAAAAAGTAGCGGAGATATCAGCTGATACACATCGTAGGTTGTCATCCGACTTAGCAGTGGGTACACGATCCCCCCCGTAGGATCTCCACCTTGTCGTGGTGAAGCTAATAGAGATCCCAGGAGTGGACGCTCCGCGTGGGCTTAGAGAGGCCTGCGCAGGATGCGTCCAACGGTGCGGGTGCGGGGGACAGTTCTGTCTGTCCCTCGCAGTCGGGTGTGGTCGCGGGAGGAGAAGAGTTGCAGTATTGCGTTGCCGTCCTCCCTATCCTCTGCGGCCGCTGGGTGTTTTGGCGGTGGAGCCCAACACCTTATTCCGCCGCCAAGGGGGTTTTGTTCGGGGCCCGCCTGACCATCTGGCGGGCCCGTCGGGGGGTAGCGACGAATGCTTATGCGATTCCCTACCCTCCGACACACGGGAACATGAGAAAGTTACACCACATACTCCGGCTGTCATTTCCCCAAGAGTCGGAGATACGAAGGGATTTTCCACCTCGAAAGAAAAAAGTGGGTACACGATGGAAGCCACCATTTTTATCCGAAATCAATGGCACAGAAAAATTACTTTCTATTTATATTATTTCTTTGTCTTTCTTTCTGAAAAATGTATATTTGTGTCTTCTATACATATAAACCTCAATTAAAAAAAGGGAGGACTATTAAAATAAGTCATATTTTTTACCATTATCTTAATATATAAAATCCTTGCGTTACTGACTGACTGACAGACACGCTACAGCCGAAGCTATTGGGCGCAGGAAGCTGAAATTTGGCATGTATGTTCCTTGGGGACCGTAGGGGTGCACTAAGAAGGGATTTCCCGAAATTCCCACGGGATCGGCCAAAACGGGTAAATTAAAAAAAAAAATGCAGGCGTAGCTGCTGGCGTCCTCTAGTTTAATATATTGCTTACTATAAAAAGTAGTTAAAATTAAAATATCGCTTATGATTGAGGTTCATATTCAGCACAATTGTGTAAGGAGATCACCCAAATTGGGTTAATTTTGATTTTGCCGGCCAATCAATAAAATTTTGTTATTTTAATAGAATACCTCATCGATATATAATGAGAATACCTACACTATTTTAAATTTTTATTTACTATTACAACAAACTTCTAAGTCAATTCTCTGAGACAATACTTAGGTTTGAATGCATGTATATCTCAAAATTCTCAAACTACCGTAGAGCAGTTTTGTTTGGTCAAAAGTGATAAATCTAAGAGGTGTAAAGGTGGTCAAATATACGTTTTCAGCCTAACCTTAACCTTAAAATACAGTGGGCTCATAAAAAGAAGTAATTTTTTTTAATTCTTCTGTCCAAATAAAAAAATATCGCCTTAACCTTCCGGAGGAATGTCTATGACAGGCAGTCTTGTATATCGGCATGCTAATGCCACCATAGTGGCGATAATTCCTGTTCTCGACATGTGGTTGAAGAGATGTCGCGTCGCGACGTTCTCACTTCCCATGGTTGGTGCGGCTCTTACTTGGGGAGGAAAGGGCAGGTGGAAACGCCTAGATGTCACAATTGTGAAAACGGAAAACGGCGCTGCAAATGTTGGTGAAATGCCCCAACTTATCATCATCTCGACCTATTCTCGACCATTTTGGTGTAGGCCTCTTTAAAAACTTTCATTCTGTTTTGGACAGTCTTCAACCAATTACTGCCCGCTATCTTTATGATGGCACCTTTTCATCTCATTCGCGGTCTTCCAGCTAGTCTTTTGCAATCCTACGGTCTCCATTTCAATATTTGCTTGCACCATACTTCGGGTTTTCTGGCTACACGTCCGGCCCACTGCCACACTTAAGCTTCGCTACTCTTTTGACAACATCTGATACTCGACTTTATTTCCGCGGACATTTATTCGTATTTCTGTCTCTTAGTGTCACTGCTACCAGTTTTCACTACATTGCACTTTGAGCTACTTCAAGTTTTTCAAAAGCTGCCTTTGTAGTAACTCAAGTTTCGGCTCCGCAGGTAAGCACTGACAGAACACACTGGTTGAATGTTGTTGCTTCGTAATATGTATAGCAAAAGCAAATGCCAGTTTGCCGAAAGCGGCCCAATCCAAACCGATACCTCTATCAATCCCTTTCACCTGGTTTGCTTTGACCATCTTTATCTTTTGCCCTAGGTATATAATTATATTTATTGACAAATTTCAATGGGGTACTTCCTACTGCAATTGTTATTCCGCTGGAGTTTCACTGGTCATGTTTCAAATTGCCCGTGAACTGGTCGTGGCAATTGTTACAGTCGTACCCTCGCTCCCTGCCCTGTCCATGGACCGGTGCGTGATGGCTTGGAACATCACCGTCTCTTTCTGTGAGACAGTAATGCTGATCAAGGAGACGGCGAAGCGAGAGAGGGTGATGGCAGCCATAGGGGCCGCTCCCCGTCCGCCAGTAGGCTGAGGCGATGGCGCTGTGAGCACGTGCGCCTCTAGAAATGTGGATTAGCAAATATGACGTCGCCCAGCCGCTCACAGGGTCATGGTGTACCTACGTCGCAATGACAACAGCAATTCGCGTGGCCGCCTTCAAGGGAAACCGTGGTGGTTATGGTATGTAGAGTCAACCACGCACCAAAGAAAAGGTGGCTTGCATATCTCATGTATCATACTTACAATACACATTACATGGGACCAGCAGCCGATAGGTGGCATACAGAAAGAATAACAGAAAGCAAGCAGCGCACGCGATGAGCGCAGTGCGAATTAGAGCGAGACAGCGTGCGTGACAGATGCTGCGTCTAATGCAACCTCGCTCTTGATTACCTGATGTCATTTAAATTGCAACTTGCACATTATTTTAGGCAAAATATTACAATAACCGCTTGACCGCTAGCGCCAATTCGCCGAATTCACTTGACCGCTCACGTTCTAAACAAAATGTCGCGCCGCCGCTCGCCAGATGGGCGCGCTAACATAAACATTTATTGTTGATAAGTCGGTAACATGAGTAGTGAAGTGATGTTTTTCTTCAACCTTATAAATGACTCTTTCAAGTCGTATGAATTCTTTGTTGATATTTACTTTCTAATTTATTATACTTAGCAGCGAACATTGACTATCGTTGAAAAAAACACTTTGTGTATTTTAAACAGGATTATTTTAAAAAGTAAATCGATGACATACATATTTTATGAGTTATAACTGTAGAGGGATTCTATCTACACCGAATTAAATAAAAAAAAACATGTATCATAGTATAAAAATATTTAGTTACACGCATACGATAAGCACGTAATCACGGAGCGCGCGAAACAAAGAGTGGCATTTGACATTATTTTTTCGTTCCGGGTTAACGATTTTAAGACTCGCTTCGTATTTTTAGCATGAAGAAATGTTCAATGATTTGAATAGAACAGAGAAAAATAATTTTAAACATTACGTATTAGAAAGAAACAGTAAATTCAGACCGAGTATAGCGCTGTAACCAAAAAGGGAAAATAGTCACTTGTGCGCGGTCTACGGCATTTCGAAAAAGGGAGAATAGTCACTTGTGCGCGGTCAACCGGATAATTAGGATTTATTTCATTAACAGAACAGATTCTTTGAGCTCGAATATTATCTCACAGACTACACTTAGGACTTTGGTGTAGTAATAAAAAGTGTTTATGTCGTACTATTCTATAATAATTTTAAGTTAATTTTAGTTGGCCGGCACTTTTAGAACTAGCCCAAATTTGTACGGAGGCCGGGTGATCTCCTTTCAAGATGATTGGTTCAAAACTTTTTAAGCTAGAGTGTATACCGTTTCGATAAAACTTGTTTAAAAAAAAAGTGACAGAACAGTGCTGTACCGAAGGGCACTTACTAAATCGCTTATAACTTCTCTCTAACTATATAATTAAAGAAACAGCTTTTTGACATGGCTATTATTTGAGTACTTAGATAGGCCCCTAAGTAGTTTTAGCCCAGGGCCCCATAAATTCACGATCCGCCCCTGTATAGATATATGGCGCCACTTATTTATTAGGCGTTACTGGGGTATATAATACTACATCTCTACCTTATACTAAATTTTGTACCTACTGCAATAAAGAAATGGCTTGTAGCGGAAGGCTTTTACTCTGTAAATGTTTTTTAAAAGAGGACTCCGCGCAGTCATATCACTTCTGAAATGCATTGGTATATTGAATGTTTATTATGTAATAAGTACCTAAGATGTTCTTTATTTTTCATTGTTTTTGGAGTGACAAAAAACAATCACTCTGAGTTTGTTTCGGCCTTTCTTCTCAAAAAGTAATTTAGCTAGGAAAAGCCGATATCATCTAGAATAGGGTTTTGACTTGTATAAGTGTTGTAAACAACCAAAATGCAGAAATAAATATGTCTTTATGTCTTTTCTTCCTTCATTCCAACTTTTGATAACCTAATCTCAATTTATTTTCATTTATATTGTTGCTTTTATTTTATTTTTGTTTTTGTATCACACCAACTCCACCTATTTTTATTTTGTAATTTAGGATATTATTAGCAGAATGAACAGTTACCTTCTGAGTCACAGTCTAAACTAGTTCAGAAGGTACGGATATACTGCTAACAATAACCTAAAATCAATAATGATTTATTATTTGTCATATGTATAGGTTTATCATGGCAATAAATAATGTTGAATTTTTTTTTTTTTTTTTGAATTCGGAATTTTATTTTTCACGGGCTGTAAATTTGTCATAAAAATCAATGTAATTTTTCGTAGATATGTTTATATTTGCATGCTATCTAAATATAGCAAAATGTGTCTTGTCCTTTTAATATTTTCTACCACCTGTTCTGTACCACATTTTCTGCAAATAAATGATTATGATGATGACACTGATAGCTACTAGCTTATCAACGCCTGTCGATCGCAACGTCATCTGCCACCATCTGCAACTAATCTTGCAGTCAACAGCAGGCGCTGTTAGACTTGTCTCTTTATAACAGACTTAAAAAAAGAGGTTATCGTTTGGAAGAAGTTTAGGAAGAGCAAAAATAATGATCATATGGGATAAAATTAATGTTTTATTTATGTATGTGTAATGGGCTCACCACGAAACTTAAAAGACTACTAGTTAATATTTCTATTAGTGAGTACCAACATGATAGTTCATCTATAATTTTGGTCATATCCAAGTCCGTAATTATTAACGTCCGTAATTGTCTGTGTGGTGACGGATTAAGAATACGGAATGTCACCACCCCATATCATCCCATGGGTGTCGTAAGAGCCGACAGAGGGAGCATATTATGCAGAGAACACCACTGTAAGAGAAGGAAAACTTGATACAAACCCTATACCAACCCGTTTGGCCAGCGTGGTATAGTAGGCCTAGTCCTCCTTTCAAAGGAGACGCCTAGTCCAGCAGTGGACTGTTAAAGGCTGATGATGATGAATTATTTATTAACAAACTATTTCCAAGCGGCTGAATCCCAAACAAAGTATTTGTGTAAATTCATATACAATTTTGTTTCAATTGTATTATGCGAAAGAAAGAAGAAAGAAAGATAAGCTTTTTGAAAAAAAAACTTAAATGTGACTCCAGCGTAATGGCAGGCAATGGTGTGTCGTTAGTTTTCAACCAGGAAAAGGATAATTGATTTCACTGAGTGAGCCATCGAACTCTTCCTTAAGTAACCATGTGTCTTGTTTACCGCCAATGTTACATATTAAACTTTATCACGATTTTTTTTGTTTATAAACTTTTTATCTCCAACGATAGCGCCTTTTCGAATACTTTTCGAGTAATTTTCCGAAACTTTGCCGTCATAAGTGAATAACAGACGATAAAGAGACAAGTCATCGAGTTGCTAATAAAACAATATTTTTATCTAATTATTTAAAAACATTGACTGCACTCCGCCAGTATTGTTACGAGTGATTCTAATCTTTGCGTCCTTCAATCATCATAATACGTATTGCATAAGTTTACACAACTAAATTGTATTTATCAGATGTTTTGTATTTATTAAACTACTCCACTAATTTTTTATGAAAAATACATCTATTTCCTTATTCAATAACAGGATCTTAGGCAAAATCTCTTTTTTTTTATAGTAATAGGCGGCAAACGAGCAGACGGATCACCTGATGGTAAGCAATTACCGCCGCCCATGGGCACAAGCCACACCACAGGAGTCATAAGTGCGTTGCCGCCCCTTGGGGTTGGGAAAAGGGATAGGAGGAGGAGTGGGATGAGGGAGAAGGAACAGGGGATAGGGCCTCCAGCACTCTCACTCACCTAACGAAACGCAACAGTTTAGGTACTGTTACTTTACGTCGATTTTCTGTGAGAGGGTAGTACTTCCCCGGTCGAGCCGGCCCATTCATGCTGAGATCAGCAAGGCTCTACTACCGTGACTCAACATAAGATACTTACTCAACTCGCACTTTGATTATACTCCTGAAAGAGAGTCGATCTATTAACGAGACGACCCCTCTACAGATTTCTATAGTATTAAATATGTTATATATATATATATATATAGTTAAATATGTTATCCTAGGGTTATTATGTTTTTTTTTTCATGTAGGTAATAGGCGGCAAACGAGCAGACGAATGGTCTCAGGGTAAGTGATTACCGCCTCCCATGGAC
The DNA here is from genome assembly GCA_944739405.2 of Euclidia mi. Taxonomy (NCBI): domain Eukaryota; kingdom Metazoa; phylum Arthropoda; class Insecta; order Lepidoptera; family Erebidae; genus Euclidia; species Euclidia mi. The sequence goes on from OX123196.2 coordinate 1,144,814, forward strand.
ACCCGCAGATCTGGAGGAGTCACAATTGCATTACCGTCCTCCGGGATGGGAATAGCAATAGGAGGAAAAAGAGCGGGATGGGGGAAAAGGAAAAGGGGAATAGGGCATCTGGCAATCTCACTCACCAAACGAAACTCAACAGAATACATACTATTAGGTTACGTCAATATTGAGTCGGTAGTATTCATGCTGAAATCAGCTAGGCTTTAACTACTTACCAAAATTTTGTAGATTCGTGCGTGAGCTAAGGATTCAACCAGCTCTGGCCCGAAATCGAGTGCTATACAGCTCTCTCTATGTTCATATTGATTAATTTATACTCATATAAAATTGAGGTATACTAATTTAATCATTATCAGCCCTTTATACTGTCCCACTGCTGGGCACGGGCCTCTTCTCACTATGAGAAGGATAAGGCCATAGTCCGGCAGCTGGCCAAGTGCGAGTTGGCAGACTTCACATGTCTTTCGAGAACATTATGGAGAACTCTCAGACATGCAGGTTTCATCACAATGTTTTCCTTCACCGTTTAGTAAGCGATAATTAACAATTTAATACGCACATAAATCCGAAAAGTCATCGGTGCGCGCCATGGATTCGAACCCGGACCCTCTTCGTAGCAATCTATCGGTCTCTCCACTAGGCTATCGCTGCCATATATACTAATTTAATAAATCTTAAAATTAATTTATTTCGGATGTGCTAATCGCAGAAAATTCCAATTGGATCTGAAAAAAAAAATGTGCAGTCTACGGCCCAATTATTAAAGAAGGTTGTAGACTGTGCAACATCATGCTATGTTTATTAAGAGCCGGGTAAAACGAAAAATAAAGCTAAGCAAGAAGGAACATCTGCTCTAACCTCGGGGAACAGCTAGTGGAGCCAAATTAATACGTGGCTTGGGTAACAAAACTAGGCTAGCAGCCAGTCAAACAGATATACAGGGTGTCACAAGACCCGTCACCAAGCCGAAGTCTACTCGTTGTGGACATCATGCCAAGTCATACTAACCAAAAATAATGCCTGGGAAACGACTTTTTTAAGTTTTCACATTTTATAAACCGCAATTAAAAGCGCGCGCTTGCAATGCTCGAAATACCTAAGGTCATCTAAAGAACATATTGGAGGGGTAAATGCATCGATTTTGTACCTAATTACAAAAATTCCATAGTAACTTTGAGCCTCAAAATCTCCTGAACCAGTAATTTCCCAGGTATGATGATGAAGCAAAAAATATTCGTAATGATTGATACATTGTGGGGTTTCAGTTTTCGTTAAGGGTCTTTTTACACCCTGTATATGTCTAGTCATAACTTTGTATTTGCCTGTACTTGTACCTCAGGTTTTTTTGTATCAATGATGTTGTTTGGTCAAAAGCCCTCGAATAATACCGTTAAACGTGGATCGATATTCAAGAGAAACTCTTGAACCATGACGAGATAAATGTTATCAGGTCGCCAGAGACGTCACACCGAAGGTTCTGGAAGCAGAGACAATGCAAATATATTATCAACGTTATAAAATATTTACGCAAACACAATAAATTGACCAATTTACGTAATGGGTATTGCTACTGGAGGTATAAGTCTACTTTTAAAGTATTTACGTTCTGCCAGAGAGGTACCTACATACATACATACATATCATCACGCCTTTTATAACCGAGGGGGTAGGCAGAGGTGTATTTCTACACCCACTTTTCGCCAGATATACTTTAGTCCCACGTAATAAGGGGCGAGCCTATTGCCGTACCGGGCACATTTCCAGACTCCGTGCTGCTACTGAGAATTTCGTGACAGAAAAACCCAATAACACTGCCCGACCCAGGAATCGAACCCGGGACCTCCCGATCCCACGCGCACATTTATGCCGCGAGACCAACGAGGCAGTCGTATAGGGTTTGTTGTCGAGTTTTCCGTCTCTACGCAAAGATGGTATTTGCATCGTGTTATCCCTTAGTCGCCTCTTACGACACCCACGGGAAGATAGGGGGTGATGACACTTGTATTCTATGCCGTCAACAACACGGCGAGAGAGAAACTAATCTTCTTGAAAAACTAAAAAGCAGACACAGCGCTTTCTTTAAACAGATAGCGCGTCTTAAGTAGTTTCTAAAATGTTGTTGCATACCGATTAAACAATCATCATCATCGTTTTTGCGTTATCCCGATTGCATCCAAGACTTACAGCTTGGAGCCTGTGGTCCGCTTACTAGTCTTACCAGATATGACAGAATACCAGCTTTTGTATGTACAGAACGACTGCCATATGACTACAAAGGAATATCGATATTCCATGGTTTAGACCAGTAACATTTTATTTGAAGGTACTGACTCAACGTTACGACTGTCAAGGATCTTCATAACAGAAGGGACCAACGGCTTAACGTTCTCACCGAGGTACGAGATAAACGATAATTAATCATTTGATATTTAGTCTATAGTCTCACGCCTGTATCCCCGAAGGGGTAGGCAGAGGTGTAAATATTACACCCACACTTCGCCATGAATTTTTAGGTCCCACGTATTAAAGATAACTTGATATTTAGGTTAAACAATATTATTATTAATCTTCTTCTTCTTCTGCCTGCCCTGTTCCCATATTACTTGGGGTCGCCGCAGAATGTCTTTCTTTTCCATTCTCTCCTATCAGACGTCATCTCATCATTAACTCCCATTTCATTCATGTCACCCTTCACACAATCCATCCATCTTTTCTTATTCTGATCTGGTCTTCCTCTTGCCTTATATCCCTCAACTCTCATCTTCATCACCTTTCTAGTCACATGATTTTCATCCCTCCTCATCACATGCCCATACCACGATAGCCGATTTCCTTTCAGCTTTGCTTGCACCGGTGCTCCTTTCAGGTATTATTATTAATCTATCAGATATTAATAATTATTTTATCCAAGTTATAGGAGGCAAACGAGCAGACGGATCGCTTCATAGTACGCGATTACTGCCGACCATGGACACCTTGGATGGAAAAAGAAATGGGAGAAGCGGGATGAGGGAGAAGGAAAAGAGAAATGAGGCCTCTGGACTCACACCCACCGAACGAAACACAACAATATACCTAGATACTGTTACTTTATGTCGTATTCTGTGAGAGTGTAGTACTTCCCCGGTCCATACATATCTCCTTTATGATTTTTGCAATATTTTGTACACTGCAATCAGATTTTTGTTGGTTGTTGTAAAGTTGATCTAGGTATACATATATTTGTGTCCTTCCCTCAAACATATTGCATAAGTTTACGCAACAGTAATTTGTATTTATCAGATGTTTAGTATTTATTAAACAACTCCACTAATTAGTGTTACCTTTAGGAAATGCTATCAAGAATATATAAATAGGTGGACCTATTCATTAGAATAGGTCCACCTATTTATATATTCTCGATATAATACGACCTTAGGCAGATGCTCCCAACTAATGATGCTTTTGATGACTGCAACAAAATGGTAGTACCTACCTGAAAGTAAAATTACAAAAAAAAAGAAAAGTGGCCCCTGTGACGTTGAATTGTTTTAAAATGTGTGTTTAATTGTAAAAAATATATTTTAAAGACAGCTGCGCTCTTGTAAACTGTTGTGTCGTGAGACACTTTACAAAAATTTAAACAAAAAAAAAACCTGTAAATCACCTTATTGGACAAGAATTTGTGGATCAATCAAATGGATCGTAGAGAACATGTCAGTCAGAGCAAAAATGGCATTCATCTATCTCTTTAACTTAAGGTACCTATTGGTATTCTTAGTTAGATAAAACTGACCGTTTTTCTGAAAATCAGATAAGATCTTTGTGACTTTTGACCCCGAGTATTATTTCCCAGAGGTCAGATCGATGAGGATTTTTAAATTTAATTTATGGTGTTGAACAATTCCATAAATCAGCTGGGTGCAAATTTTTGCACCCTCAGATGTCTTTTAATTGACCGGACTATCAAGTTTCTATACCAAATTAGTTAGAAGCCAGTATCCATAAACAGCTATGAAATAAGCATTAGCACAGTGTGGAAACGATTGCGAGGCCTCTTTTTAACCGACTTCAAAAAAGGACGACCTCGCGCGAAGTGGACCTCGTCATAGTAGACGTAGGTCCACTTCGCCCACGCCCAGCTAGACCACTGGGAATAATTTAAATAAATAGAATGTGCCATCAGGTCTACTAGGTAAGAAAAAAGGTAGGTACGCACTTTACGTACGTCATGCCAGCTTTCTGAGTAGCAACAACAAGTGGCTCATGTTTATAAATAATGCTATCTCGGCTAGAACATAACATCTCGTATGCTCAGCTACCTACCGTCATGGCTGCTTTACCTCTCAGTAACCTTATGTTTTGGCTCCACTGCCCAGATACTGGACTTATCAGTGGCTATGTAGCAAACATAAATTCATAAACAGCTAATGTCTCTATATAGAATATACATATATGTAAGTATGTACACAAGAAAATTTATACTTCTATCTATACAATAACGGTACTTTTAGCATGATTTTCTTAAGTCGATAATAATCTTTTATGTATGTTTAATGAGATTTTAGCTTAAAAACCAATATGAAAAAAAGACGATCATTGTGTGGGTGGTGCAATTCACACACGGTACCATGAAACTTTAGAAATTATAATCTTTGAGAAAATGAAATTTATTTATGATTATATTATTGTAAGGTTTATTTTAAACTACTGACCGATCTACGATTGTCTATTTTTCGTCATTTATTTTCGTTTCATCGAGTTTCAAATCAAAACGATTCTAAAGTAATTTCATTTTAAAAGACTTCGGCTTTACTGTGATGTTAAAAAGTATATTTCGCCCTTATAAATCTTAAAAGTTATTGAGGTAGGTTGCTATTTTACAAATTAATGGTATTTATCTATGACGCGATATGATAACCTAATGATAAAGGTATTCCAGATATGATAAAACAACGGATTTTCTGTTATATGCAATTCACGGTCAGTCGCTCACGCCACTGTCGTTATCAGAACCTAATAAAAGAACTATCCAAAAGAATTAGGTGCTTTTATATCTAACTAGCCCTTCATTGCCACAAAGTCAGGTTCAAAAACAGAACCTAACCCAATGAAAATCAAGTTTCACCCCTATTTTACTCCTGAAAGAAAAGGCTCGGAAACTACTTTTATATGTATACATACATACATATCGTCACGCCTTTTATCCCCGAAGGGGTAGGCAGAGGTGTATTTCTACACCCACTTTTCGCCAGATATACTTTAGTCCCACGTAATAAGGGGCGAGCCTATTGCCGTACCGGGCACATTTCCAGACTCCGTGCTGCTACTGAGAATTTCGTGACAGAAAAAATCCAATAACACTGCCCGACCCAGGAATCGAACCCGGGACCTCCCGATCCCACGCGCACATTTATGCCGCGAGACCAACGAGGCAGTCGTATAGGGTTTGATGTCGAGTTTTCCGTCTCTACGCAAAGATGGTATTTGCATCGTGTTATCCCTTAGTCGCCTCTTACGACACCCACGGAAAGATAGGGGGTGGTGACACTTGTATTCTATGCCGTCAACCACACGGCAATGTATATATTTATATGTATAGACATAATTATATTATATGACGGTGACGAACAAATCAATCAAACAAGTTTGTTAGTTATACCGTATATTTATATTGTTACGGTCGCTCTGAGCATCCTCAATAAAAATTTTGATCTGCTAAGCACAGTCACGGGTCAACGACACTAATGAATATTTCAAATAACAATAACAGTTTGATTTAGATTGGCGAGGTCACTACTATGCTAGCATAGCCTCAGTGTAGATTTGTGAATTTCTTTCCTAGGCAGGGCTAATTCGTAGTTTGTGGTTCTTGTGTAGTAACATACATACATACATACACATAGACTCACGCCTGTTTCCCCGAAGGGGTAGGCAAAGGCATATTAAACACCCACTTTTCGCCAGTGTTTTGATCCCACGTAATAGGTGGCGAGCCTATTGCCGCTTATCGGGATATTTTGTTTGCCAGAGCCTCGTCCGTTGATCGGCAGGTGTACCACTTGCAGGTGAGGTTGGCTTGGGACCCTAAGTTCTTGGCGGGAACCCTATGCACCCTTGTGTAGTAACGGAATGGCCAAACCACATATTTTGACTAAGGTGTAGAGTTTCTAAAGTTAGGACGTGTAGAGTTAGGAGCTTGGATAGCTGTTGAAAGTGGGAATAATACGGGCTCGTCTTGGCAGCATTGTACATAAGAAGGATTTTAGTTCGATCCACAATTTTGGCCTTCCGGTTTGTGTCCATGTAGCAGGTTTGTAAAGGACACTGCCACACAGATGTGTGCTTATACCACATTTAGAACGGGCGTTGTCTTGAAGCCAGTCTCAGTTCTCAACACTTAGTGTTTTGCACAATTTGTCTTTTAAGAACTAAGTTAAAATACACGTCCACAGCTCCGCCCATATGGGAGGAACTTCTAAACTCCCCTCTAAGTACCGCTCACTGTCCAAGGATCAAACAGCTTCTTGCGCAGTCAGTCAGAAATGGAAGAATTTTATACCTTGGTACTTGGTAACACGGGTTGTTGCCCCAACTCCACGTCCTGGCGTGTATTTTGCGTGCGGGTGAGAATGGTGTTGTCACTCGAGCCACCTCAGCTCTTCGAGGAAGGCCAGCAGACTCTTGATGTGGCCCACTGTTTCCCTCAGGGTGCTGTGTCAGGTCAGGTACTGCTGCCTATACTGTGCGACCTCAGGGCGGTCGAGGAGCAGTTGGGTGGTTAAAAAGCATTTTATACCTACTTTACATGCATACATATTATACGTATTGATGTAAGTATGTATTTATCACACGTGATATGGACAAGTATTTGTCTAGCTTTGGGATATTTTCGATACAAGTAGTCAATACTTGTTTTGTTAGTTACTCTAGCTTTTCTTTTTAGGTATCGACACGTGCATGAGACTTGTGGACGAATGCTCAGTTCTCTTACAAACAAGTTTATATTTGCTATATTTTATTTTTTTATAGACTCACGCCTGTATCCCCGATAGGGATAGGCAGAGGTGTAAATATTACACCCACATTTCGCCGTGAATTTTTAGGTCCCACGTAATAGGGGGCGAGACTATTACCGTTACCGGGCATATCACCAGACTCCGTGCTGCTACTGAGAATTCGGAAAAACCCAGTAACACTTTTGCCCGACCCGGGAATCGAACCCGGGACCTCCGATCAGCAGTCGCATACGCTATCCACTGGACCACGGAGGCAGTTTAAATTTGTTGTCTTTCCTATTCCGACTGTAAGAGAGTAATTAGTTTTATAGCACAGTGACTTTGCCCGTGGCTCTGTCCTCAACCTTGCTCAGATTTCAGACTATATTTTGGTGAAATGGTACGAATATTCGATAGTAGTTTTTGAGTTTGAAAGACTGCCTCGTTGGTCTCGCGGCATAAATGTGCGCGTGGGAGGTCTCGGGTTCAATTCCCGGGTCGGGCAAAGTGTTATTGGGTTTTTCCGTTGGGATATTCTCAGTAGCTCCGTGCTGCCTGGTAATGTACCCGGTACGGCAATAGGCTCGCCCCCTATTACGTGGCACCTAAAAATTCATGGCGAAATGTGGGTGTAATTACACCTCTGCCTACCCCTTCGAGGATACAGGCGCGAGTCTATAAATAAATAAAAAATAGTTTTTGAGTTTATCGCGTTTAAACAGACGAGTAGGCTAAACAATTTGTACAAAACAATGATTGCTTTATGATAGCTATATTGGCAAAACAAAATAACTTCATTAAATGTTAGTTTTCGGTTGATGCAACTGTCATCAATCGAAACAGTACCTACTACTTCTTCAATAAACCACTATTCACTGATGTCATTTACATTCGATATGATATAATCTTATTAGTAAGCGATTATGTCATATTATTCAGACAAGCAACGTTAAGATAAAATAGTCAGTCAAACGCATACACAGTTAGCTACGGCTGAAGAAATGGTTCGTTATTGCACTGATGTCAAGGTTTAATTATCCAATATTAATAAGATAACGTTATCGAAATAACGGTAATGCGCTGGATATCTTCAAGCTACATACTGGTGGGGTGTGGCTCTGTCACCACGGTGATTGGAATAGCGCATCCAATCCATAGTTACTTTTTGTGGGCAACATTAACGTGTAACGTTGAGTTGAGAGTCACTGTAGCGTTGCACGTGGGTCAACGCTATTTAGTTAAATTAAATATCGATATATCGGTAACAATAGCAGTATGTATATTTCTGTAAAAGAATCTACACAGATTTTAGCAAAAAGGAAAAGAAATCTGATTTTAAAAAATTTTGAATCTAAACCAAGATAGAAGAAAAGGGTCGCGGATTCGAAGGTGATGTCCTGTAGAAACGTATTTCTGGCGTCGCTCAGGGAAGAGAGAAGACTTAGCTTGGATCACCGCACAGCCGGAAAGAGAGCCAAATAAGTCAAATTTGAAAAATATATAAAATTTGTATCTCTAATGTCTAAATCCATGGATAGATCGGATATTGAATCCGGCGGTAAAAAACCGTAAAATTCAATCAATTCGAAAGTTTTCTTTTAATGCTGTGCTATTGCTGTGGTTTAACATTTTGAAATGTTGTTCTGCAAAAAGTAAGTGCGGTGTAGATGCATTAGTAAAGACTTCTTATAGTGATCATAAGCGAACACACCATGGAATTATTTAACTTGACATTACTACTACTATTTGACATGCCTGTTAGCCTAGAAGTTAATAGGTAACCTGACTGCTAAGCCTGTGGATTGGATACCCACGAGCGACAAATTTTTGCGTGATGAACCCGAACATGTATTCTATCACTTGATGTATCATGTATTTATCTGTTATTTGTATGTACCTATTTGGGAATAAAAGGCTATAAGCATAGATATGTTTATTAAATAACAGCTTATTATTTTCCGAGTGACTAATAACTTAAAAGATGACTAAATGTTTGCAACTAATAAAATAAGTTGCTAGCGATTAAATATTTTCGCGACTAACATTAAATAAGATTCAAAACTAAGGGTGTTATAAAAACTTAAAACTAGCAGCTGCGTTTAGTTAGCAAATACACTATACAAGTCAATTGAAATAATAGCCGAGGATCTATAAATAATGACTTGGCGACTAATAATGTTAGGTAGGTAGGTTATGTTAGATTTTCTTGTGACCCTGTACCCAAAAATAGGAGCCCTGCGAAGCAGGGCTCCGTCAACTTGACTTAAAAGACTGAAGCGTCTTATTTACTTCTACGAAACACTTCATTTAAGACAAAATCATTTGCCAAATATTGAAATTTGTATTATTTATGAATGTCCATTTTCTATTTTTTATTCATCATCAAGTTTCCGCTTAGATACTAATTCAGTTCCCAAAAAAAATAAAATGCTGCTAGTTTAAATTAAAATGAAGCTTATTACTGACATATTAATATACTCCATTTTACCTATTACGATACTCCTTATTAGCTGCCAACCCATTATATATGGTACCCACTCTAATTATTTTTGAAACTTGTATTCGCTTTACTTAGTCGCCGCATTAAATACATGTCTTAATTAACTAGTTACCATAGTAGGTACAAGGTCTGCCTAGTTTTGAATCAGATGCTCATGTAAGAAGTTCTGCCAAGATATTTTTACTATGATAATTTAGCTTAGTGACGGATAAATTTATGTTCTTATGCATGAAGTTAGAGCGTTGGAAAGGCGAAGTGGGCGTGGTTCGCGTGCATTATGCAGTAAGATTGAATGATAGTACATGACACTGTGCTCAATTTTACACATCAGCAGCTCGAAAGTATTCCTAATCATAGAGCAAAATATACAGTTGATGTGCAGATATTGAAAATATTAAAAGTTATTAAAAATATGCAGTCAGTTACATTAAAATGGAAGAGTCATTAAGATAAGTATATCATAATCATTGCCCTAAGTAGCCCTATACAGGTTACATCCAAGGCTTATAGACCACCCAGGATCTACTTTTCTGTTTAAGTGCGTGGATATTTGCTGCAATTTTTGAAGACGCCTTGCGCTTTGTAGAATTACAAAACTAAAGTAGAAAATGAAACTGATTTGCGCTACAAGCGGCTCAATATGTTTCAAAAATATAGTTATAACATAAACATATTATATAAATGATAAACGTTCTACGCCGCCTTTTGTATAGTGAGAAATACGTAGTTTGTTTAGCTCACACCCCTCTGAACTAGTTCTAGGTTTAGCTGATCTGAGTTATTATTCACCGAGGTTAAACTGCTCCTTCTATATTCTTATGTATCGGAATAGAGAGAGACCTTCAATATCGCGTACCAGGGCACAAATCCAGTTTGATATCACCGGCAGAAGATGTTTCCAAAGGTTATCTACATCCTTCTATCGATAAAATAGATCACATGGCAATTAGCATGAGTATATGTTTGTGGCATTCACGAGCGATCAATGCTATTGGGTGTTTGTCAATAAACTAATGGAGAAAGGAGGAAAAAGATAGCTAAGCTGGCTTTAACCTGTAGTAGTGATTCATTACTGTTTTCTTTAAGACTAAACAGAGATTACGGATTTTTAATTGCTTCAATTCTGCCTATACCTAATTATATTTATCTCTGTTACCTAATTTGTCAAATTCTTCAAGCACAGTCGTCATATACATTCCATAGGTTACAGTATTCCCAATCTGGATAAACTGCCAAATTGCAGGAAGCTAGGCACACCTGGATTGGCGCCGTGAAAACCATCACGGCTTTATTTAAAAGATACTCACCTTGGTCTAACTTTACATTGATTTATACATACATACATACATACATAGCCTATATCACGGAATAGGTAGGCAGAGGTAGGTATATTGCTACATCCACTATTCGCCAGATTTTATTTTAGTCCCACTATTACATTGATTTATATGCCTTATTATACATATTATTTCATAATTAAGTATTTTTTATTGCATATTACCGACGTCATGCATTTCAAACGCCTTGATACTGCCGTATCGTCAAAATTTCGAAGGTAACTGTACCTAAATAAAAATGTATAACAAACGCATATATGTAGCATAAACATATATTTCTAAGGTTTCAGCAGCGCGGGTTCTATTCTGACCCCGGTTACAATCTGTGTTTACTAGTTTAGGAAGTAAACATACTCTACATTCATATTATCCTCTGTATAACAAACGTATAATTTATTTACATCGTTCACTTCCTATAAACAGACGACACGTGACCCGCACGAGATGGATTTGATAAAATATGGCAGTTATTATTCAACTTACTTGCCCATAAACGTACATTGTATTTTGTATCATAATAAGTATGAGTCAGTTAAGTATCATAGGTCTTAATCGCGTAAACTAGCAAGTTTAAGGTATAGATACCTCGGGTTTAAACGACGATTCTTGGACTACGCATTTTTAGGGTTCGGTAGTAACATAAGTACAAAGAACCCTAATTGTTTGGCCATATCCATCAGTCCGTTGGTCCGTCCGCGGCACAAACGAGCTGTTTGACGTAAAATCAAAATCAAAATCATTTATTCATCTAGGCCACAAAGTGACGCTTATGAACGTCAAAATTTAAGTTAATTACTTAATGATTCTACATTTACATTTACTGCCACGTTCGCAATGCAATAGGTAGAACCACGAGAAAGAACGGGCAATAAAACTCACGGCCACTCTTTTCAAACAAATATAATGGTGGTACATTTTATTTTTGTAAGGAGCTGCAACTGTTTCAAATTGTAGACATCAACTAGTAAAATTTTTAGTAGCTATTGATATCATACTCAAGCAGTAAATGATGTTCATATGGTAAGCCTCCCAAAGTAAATATGATGAAGCAGGAGCATCCACTTACGTCTTTTTAATGTAGGCAACTCGCGAACATGGTCAGAACTATGGTAGAAGTGAATGAAGCAGAAAGTAACGGTATTATGAAACCAAAGCAATCGACAACCTATTAGCCCATGACCACGAGTTACTCACATTTTACAAATCCGCAAAGTTATAATGAAAGTGTGGAACATGAATGCAAAATATAGTATGAAATGAGAATATCGTAATTAACTACACTATAAAATATAACTACTAATTATTGACCTAGTCAAAAGCGAACAACTACTTCCAAGCGCTCCTGTCATCAAAATAATCCTTCAAACTGTAATATGCCTTATTTATAAGATTCTTTTTAACTTCTGCCTGAAACGAACTTAATGGCAAGTCTAAAATATAAGTTGGTAATTTATTGTATATGCGAATACTGAGCCCAATAAAAGAGCTATGCGTTTTGTGCAAACGAAAATACGGAACACATAATTTATGTCTATTTCTAGTATTGATATTGTGTATGTCACTATTCATTTTATAAGAATGTATGTTTAGTCTTACATGCATAACACTGGCATAAATATATTGTGATGCTACAGTAAGAATACCAATAGTTTTAAATTTTTCTTTGAGTGAGACTCTTGTCTTTAACTGGTAAATGGCCCTAACTGCCCGTTTCTGCAATATAAAAATATTTTGGATATCAGCAGCTCTACCCCATAATAATATGCCATATGACATAACACTATGAAAATAACTAAAATAAACCAATCTAGCCGTATCGACATCGGTCAACCTACGAACCTTCTTAACGGCATAAGCAGCTGAGCTAAGTTTCCCTGAGAGATATGTAACATGCGCACCCCATTGTAACTTCGAATCAAGTGTTAATCCTAGAAATAATGTTGATTCAGTTGTTTCGAGTACATCGTCATTTAAAACCATGTTAGGACCAAGGTTTCTGACATTAGGCAGAGCAAACTTAACACATTTTGTTTTTTTTTGGCGTTCAGTACTAGATTGTTTCATTAAACCATTTAGTCACTTGAATGAGTGCACTGTTTATTTCGTTAAAGTGTTCCTTATTTCTATCTTCTTTAAATATCAAAGAAGTATCGTCAGCAAACAGTACAACGTCACAAATGTTTCTCAAGTAAAAAGGTAAATCGTTTATGTAAACAAGAAACAAGAAAGGCCCTAGGGTGCTGCCCTGTGGCACTCCTAAATCAACAGGTAAGCCACTGGATTTTGAGCCATTTATTTCAACACATTGGATCCTGTCACTTAAGTACGACTTAATGACATCCAATGCTTTAGTCTGGACGCCGTAATGTCTAAGCTTGCACAAGAGCGTCTCATGGCAGACACAATCGAATGCTTTCGAAAGGTCGCAGAACACACCAACAGCATTTTGGGAATTCTCCCAAGCACTGTAGATATGTTTGAGTAACGCTACTCCTGCATCTGTTGTCGAGAGACCCTTGGTAAAACCATATTGCTCACCATGAAAGAGGCTGTTTTGATTAAAATGTCTTAGTAGTTGCTTGAGTATGATCTTTTCAAAAATCTTACTAAAAGCAGGTAGTATCGATATTGGCCTATAATTACTAGGATCAGTCTTATTGCCGGATTTGAACAGAGGTATTATTCTACTATGTTTCATAAGATCTGGAAAACTGCCAGATTTAATACACTTATTGAATAAGTTGCTTAAATAAGGAGCCACTACATCAATTATACTTGTCAAAACCTTAACAGAAATGCCCCAGAGATCACCTGTGTTTTTACACTCTAAAGACTTAAAAGTATTTATAATATCGGTAGAACTAATACTATGAAATTTAAATATTACTTCACATTTTCCTACACTAGACTCTAATAGGTTTTCTGCGACTATAGCTGATGATTTTAATTCTCTAGTAGTAGTAAGTGGTATGCTAGCAAAAAAGTTATTAAATGTGTGTGCGACTTCTTCGTCATTATGAATTAATTTATCATTATCAAGAAGACTAAAACTATTACTTCTTAATGTTGTCTTACCTGTTGTTTCATTAATAGCTCGCCAGGTTGCCTTAACTTTATTCGAAGATTGTTTAATTTTATTCCTAACGAATATAGCTTTAGCTGTATTGCACACTCTTTTAAATCTTCTTCTTCATCAGCCTTTAACAGTCCACTGCTGGACTAGGCCTCTCCTTTGAAAGGAGGAATTGGCCTACTATACCACGCTGGCCAAACGGGTTGGTATAGGGTTTGTATCAAGTTTTCCTTCTCTTGCAGTGCTGTTCTCTGCATAATATGCTCCCTCAGTCGGCTGTTACGACACCCATGGGATGATATGGGGTGGTGACAATCCGTATTCTTAATCCGTCACCACACGGACAATTTTTAAATATTTTAGAATAATTCCTAACATACTCAGTGAAGTTTAAATCAGAATTGTATTTTTTCATACCATACAACTCATACATTTTTGCTCTGCTTTTGTAAATACCCGCAGTAGCCCACTCATTGAAAGCTCGAGATTCCTTAATTACTTTCTCCTTAGTCTTAAAAGTATTCTGAAACGTGTTATTAACTATATTAAATAAATTGTGAAAATTGTTATTTGGCGAATCTATTTCTATTAAGTCAGGATTCATAGTATTTATTCCAATCAATACTTTATTCCGGAATTCATTAAACTTATTCCTAGGTAATGGCCTAACCAACACTCTTTGTACGATGCTATCATTGTAATATAGAAACCTAGCTAATTGACCACAGTGATCCGAAGTTAATTCAGAAGTAACTACTCTATCTGAAACAATACAATTACTAAATATGTTATCAAGACAGGTGAAATATGTTGCCGTGATTCTAGTTGGTTCAAGAAATAAATTTTTCAAATTAAATGATCTAAAAAGGTTTAAAAATCTACAAGTCATTTTTGAATTTTCAAGAATGTTAACATTAAAATCACCACAAACTATAATCCCTTTCTTATTGCTCCTAATTTTACTAAATGCATATTCCATAACAGATTCAAACAAATTAAAGTCACTTAATGGAGGACTATATACACATATAATAATATGCTGCTCAAGTCCAATGCATGACAGTTCCACCGTGCGTTCTATAGACAAGCTAGCTATGTCTTTCCGTTCTTTACATGTTAAACTGTTTGAAACAGTAATCAATGATCCACCATGAATAGCTTGTTTCCTAGAGAAGGCACTGTGTATTGTGTGTTATTTATGAATTTAATCTGGTATTCTTTAAGCCAGTGTTCCGTAATGCACATAACTTTAATACTATGATTTTCTAAATATAAACCCAATTCTAAATCCTTGCCAGATAGACCTTGTATGTTTTGATGTGCTACAGTCGGTTCAATATGTCTACCCTTTGTCCTGTTCTTAAGTTTAAAGAACTTGTGTCAGTATTCTCAATAGAAGAATTATAAGGATAGGAACTATTTACAGAAACTAAATTCTTGGATACCCTACATGTACCTGTGTCATTTTGTATATTATATGCTAATAATTTAGCAACTTGTCTTTAATAAAATAGTGGCAGATACATAGTATCTTTAGTCAATGTAAAATTATTAATAAAATTATTGATGTCAAAAAATAAAATAAAATCCTTATATTGCCATGTCAAATTGTATAACATCAAGTTATGTTCATGAATATGTCTATTCATCATAGCATTTAAACTATAAGCATAAGGCAAAGTCATACTAATAAATTTGCAATCATATGTTCTGTGAAGCGATAACATAACTTCTGTTAAATTAATTATATCTTTTTTAGTCACCATTTGACTATCACCGTATGAGATAATTATTGTGGACGCCCTATCAAATATTGTTGTATTTAATTTATCAATTAGATGTGAAAAAGAAGACTGGATAGCAATAATTAATAATATTGTGTTGTTTCACACAATTCATTAAACTACCTAAGCCTAAACCTAGCCTATCAGAGAACATATAAACTTTATTTGTGCCATTCCTACCTAAGGAAGACCTATCTGTTGTATTATTTGCTAAATAATAACTTTTGTCAATATCAAAAATATTCTGAGACTCACAAGTGGGTATGGTTGATTTTATGCTATTTAGGCAAGTATTGGTGTTTGTCAAAGCTTTCACATACTCAAGATTTTGCCTACCTACCTGAGCTATCTCATCATATTTCCTAATATAATCCTGAACCTCATTTTGATATTGGGTGTTCATCCTATCTATTTGAGACTGTAAAGAGGTAATTTGACCTTTGAGATCCCTAGTATGTTGATCATACAGCATTTTACTATTTATCAACTCTGTGTTGTACTTTTCTAAGTCTAATAACAATTCTGAACGCTCAGAAACTAAAACTTTATATTGCTGGGATGTTACTTTATTTTTCTTGTATTGTTTTAGGCTAAAGATTAGTTTCCTAATGTGTTTGTTTAGTTTATTATATTTTCTATGTCGTTTCAGGCCAATTGTGTTTAATTTAAATGGTTTAGTAGATCTGTGACCTAAGCTAGTACCTACAACCTCTGTATAAAGGTTCTGAGTTTTACTACTGTTTAATTCCTCAACAGTCTGTTCCAGGGATTTAATATTTATTATAAATTGTTCTAAACAGCATTCAAGTCCCCTAATGCGACTCATAGACTATATTTTATAGTGACGTACGTATTAAACTTTCATTGAAAATTACAAGAGCTCATAAGGCTTTACTAATTAGCGAGTAATTAATCGATTAACTGAAACTTATATTGCAAGCGATAAAATTAATAGTGTACCTAATAAAGTGATTTTATCCTTAGGACATTTTAGGTCGGGCTACTACGGAACCCTATATTTTGCGCGTGGCTCGACATGCACTTGGCCTCTGAAAAAATGAGATTTTTGTAAAAAAAACCAAGACAAATAATTTTGTATAGAAATTATTCTGTATTCCGCGTATGGCTCTGTCGAATTCAAAGTCAAATCATTTATTTATTCATAGATTCATTACAAACACTTAAACAGTTTTTTTTAATAAGCTAGAGGAGGCCGGTGGTGTTGGTGCTGGAGGAAGATGCTGGGCATTCCCTGAACAGCACACCGCACCAACGTGTCGATCATACAGGAGCTCAAGATTCAGACGAGGCTTTCCACCATCAGCCTGCGCAGGGTTCTGGAGTACTACGGGCACATTGCGAGGAAAGACAGTGATAACTTGGAAAAGTTAATGATCACGGCAAAGTGGGAGGAAAAAGACCGAGAGGCCGAAGCCCGATACGTTGGACCGACCAGATCCGCACCACTCTTAACACCACGGTACACGACGCTCTCCACTTGGCAGCAGATAGAAATAGATGGCGGCGAGTAGTCCTCAATAGACTGTTTCCATGAGGTGGTCACGCACGACCCTCAGCATTGGGGAAACCGACGCGAGAAGAAGAAGAGGAGGCCGGTATAAACTATCAGCGATATGATATAGACATAATGTACAAGCTACAGTATAGGCATTAAAATTGCCTGTATAAAGCCTTGCCATTGTTGTGGTCCATGAAGAATGGTCATTAAAACTCTGAATTGTATATTATCTGGTCTCAATCTACATATAAATGTAAGTGTCTGTCTATAAATGCAAATTATAGATATATTAGTCAAATCCAATTTAATTGATATTGAAAGCGTTTAAAGAAAGAAAGAAAGAAAAAAATATTTATTCCATTATGTAGGTACTCATGCTCCAAATGTAATAGAATGAATAGGTACTTAAATTAACTTAGAGACTAACCTAACATAAATAGAATCGGATCCCAACTCAGTATAATGCCATCTTTTAACACAAGATGGCGCTGGTATTATGTTGGGACCGTTAATACATATAACTAAATAAAACAGTATAAGTAGTCCTCGAATGGCTGTTTGATGATGGAAAGATCAAGGAAAAAAATAGATAACTAATCTTCATTATTCTGTAAAACTAGTTTCGGATTCTTACTGTTTTATTCAAAAGTAATCGACCCGGTAATCGAACCCTGAACCTCCTGATCAGCAGACGGATACGCTTTACACTAGTCCATGGAAGCAGTCTAAAAGTCAGATAGTCATCTATTATAGCAAAACATAAAAATCCTTTAAAAAACTATATTTCTATCTTTCTGTTTATCTACGGTAAAACTTTAGCACGGTTTAATCGATTTTAATGCGATAATTTCACTGAAGGATAGAAAACTTTGTAGGGCTGCAACTGTAATGGTTTCAGAAATATGTATAATATAGAGTGTATATGTAATGCCTACAGTCCTACATACCTCAGAAATAAAATATAAAATCCCATTAAAATTACGCAAAGCTCAAATTTTCTGATCTAAACAAATGAGCACTTACCACCAAGACACAGAAAATAGAGCGAGCGCAATCGCGGGGAGTAGCTAGTAATGAACAAAAAACTGACGATACGGTCAATGAATCCGATAACTTTATTTTCTCACTGTCTTATCGCGCATAAAAATCGTACGATACCAAACTGTTGAACTTTTTAACAATCCTATTACTTATCCAGTGATTACATTACTGTTATTTCCGTAAATTTTGTTATTATCAACCGTTTACAAAGACTGTCCTCTATATAATTAAAAAGTGTTACTGGGTTTGCCGAATTCTCAGTAGCAGCACGGAGTCTGGTGCCCGGTAACAGCAATAGGCTCGCCTCCTATTACGTGGGACCTAAAAATTCATGGCTAAATGTGGGTGTAATATGATAACATACACCTCTGCCTACCCCTTCGGGGTACTGCCTACCCTACAGGCGTGAGTCTATAAAATAAATAAATAAAAATTCTTGCGTTATTGACTGACTGACTGACAAACAAGGTACAGTCGAAACTGCTAAGCACAGGAAGCTAAAATTTCGCATATATGTTCCTTGAGGTGCGTAGGGGTACGGTACACTAAGAACTAAAGCATTTCCTGAAATTCCTACGGGTACGGGAAAATACATATACATATGCGCACCCTTAGCTGGATAGCATCCTCGAATAGTCTATAAAGAGCTCTACGTTAGGGTCACCTCACATTGGTCGACGGCGATTGATTTCTTATTTGTAGATACAGAAACAACTCAAGCGTTGTATATACCTATAGGCCATACGCAACTTACGACGTCGTACTTATTGCTATTTTTGTAAAGGCAAACCAAAACTGTCATGCATTGTACCTACCTGTTATACATAATTATATTGATGACTATTATATATTGATATGACAATAAGCATGCTAAAGTATCAGGCTATGAGCAACTTATTAACAGTGGTAAGGTTTTTGGTTCAATGCCCTTATATCTAATGTTGTTAGTTTTATCTAGAAGCTGCAAATATGGAGTACGGTGACAAAAAATATGAGGAACTTGAGAGCTATAGAAATAACTAATTTTAACCAGGTGGAGCAAGACAATACAGTTACGGTAAGGTAGCAATATCCGAAATATTACCTTTCGTTCTATTACTAAAAACGGCAGAGGATTGTAAGTCTCCTTACTTTTTTATGTACCTTCTATCCACTTGTTTTTTCTTCCGTATGTATTTCATGAATCTGACCTATTATGTACACAAGCATGTCGACGGGCCAGGGTTATCGCTTATCATCAGGTGAGCCGTCAACTCGTTTGACACCGACGGCAATTAAAAAACAAGTAAAAAATCACGAAAAATACAGACCAATTAATTTATAGCAGTCGAGCAATATTTTAAAAATTAAAAACTAACGGTCTTAAGATATGCCTAAAATAATATATTAAGCACTAGTCGTTTCCCGCGGTTTCACCCGCGTCCTGTCGGACCCCTATTTTTTCTAAAATAAAATATAGCCTATGTTACTTGCAGATAATGTAGCTTTCTAATGGTGAAAGAATTTTTAAAATCGGTCCAGTAGTTTTTGAGTTTATCCATTACAAACAAAAATACAAATTTTTCCTCTTTATAATATTAGTGTAGATTTAAAAATATTAAATAAATGCTTTTTACAAGGTTCATAAATATTGATGGACGTCATATACGTTTAACAAACACGCGAATAGCGGTCAACTGAGATGCGGTTATAACCAGATACATAAGTTATCGCTAGAAATTAAAACAGTTACATCGAATTTATCTGTTACAGATCATTAAAACTTATTAAATATGTATTTATTGCGTTCAATATATTTTCAATAGAAGCGCAAGTAATCAATTGTCCGTGAAACGATGAGTACATTTCTTACAAACACATTAACAAGAATCCGGGTCGTCGGTTACACCGTCTACAAAAGGTTCAATTAATAACTGATAATTTGCACGTCATTGGTAATACCAAAATCGTTAATTCCAATGACCATAATACTTTTATCAAACAATAAGTTGTATTTGCTAAATAGGAGTCAATGTTCTTAACTCTATTAAATCGTTACTAGAGCTTCTTCAGTTTGTTCATCGGTTGCATCCAGACTTTATTGTCTTGGAATTTAAACTTTCGTGGTCACTATAATTAGTATAATTACTTTTTACTGTTCCTACCTTTGTTTTGAGTAACCGATATACTGTTGCAAGCATCCGTGAACATGGCGCTTGCAACAGTGCCGAAATATCGGTTACTCCAAACAAAGGTACGTGGTATATATCCTGTAGGAACAGTATAAAGTATTTTTTTGTCTTGAAGACCGGATTACGCTCGGCAATCTAACAAGACTTGGCAGGACATTTAGCTGTGCTTTTCTTACAGATTTTTCTCACTTTGTATCATATGTATTATATATATATTTGTATCGTATTTTGGCCTTGTCTCGAGTCGATTTGATCAACCGTCAGCGGTGTGAAGAGATCTGTGGCAAACTGAAGCTCCTATTCATATCTACAGCACTAGTATAGACCACATGACTATTTGCTCTGTAGTCATCATAACATATTTTTACTATCGTGTCACTCAATATTTCTGCAGAATTAATCTGTTTGAATCCAAAAAGTTTCGTACAAGATGGTTAACTTTTAGAGCGCTAGTCCAGGGATTTACTCGTATTTTTTAATGGCGCGACATGATAATGATCTCGCTGATATACTCGATAATAATAGTCGTGGCAAATAACAGCATACCTAGAGACGGTATCACTGTAGAGACTTAGCCAATGTCAGACCGTCAGAGATGGCAGACTCTCGACTAGGTATATCAAAATCCATAAAATGCAGCAGTTACCAATATCATCATCCTCTTAGCGTTATCCCAGTTTCAATCTAGGGTCCGCTTACTAGTCTAACCGGATTTGGCTGAATATTAGCTTTTCCACGGAGCGACTGCCTGTCTGACCTCCGCAACCCGAAAGGATAGCGATATTCCATGGTTTAGATTAGTGTCAGTTTATTAGACGGTAGGTACTGACGCCCTGTAACGATTGTCAATGATCTTCATGACAACCGGGACCGATGGCTTAACGTGCATTCCGAGGCACGGGACAAGCGATAATCAACAATTAAATACGCACATAACTCCGAAAAGTCATTGGTACGCGCCGTGGATTCGAACCCGATACCCTCTGCATGGCAGTCTGTTGGTATCTGCACTAGGCTATCGCTGCCTTGCAGTAGTTACCAATAATGAAACTAAAATATAAAGAATATAATTCAATGAATTGAATCACGAATATGATCTGTTTAAAGAAGACAGATACACCTGAAACCAATGTTTTGAAGTAATTGTATTTATTTCCAATAAACCTCTTGAAATTTTGATGGTCTCAAACTAGTCTATCTTGGTCGCAGTTTCAGATTAAGTAACTATGTTATTTGGTAAGTTAAAAAATAAAAATTAAATGATTATTTAATCAATTGGCCACTGTCAGTGTTTTGAAGAATTTATTGATTGTCATTCCATCGAATGAGATAATAGCACCGATCACTGTTAGGTATCTATAGATATCAATATTTGTGTGTTACAGTGATTCATTCATCCAACGACACGCCGCAGTTACTCAAATTGATACTGCATCCTTAACTTTTCCATTTACAATATACATAAATACATACAGTACAGGGTTACAGTATATAGTAGGTATATACTTCTAAACAAACAAACATTTTGCGGCCTTATTCTTTTTGTGACTAAACGAAACACGTGCTTTGACTTGTCTCTGTCTCGTCTTATTTTGTCTGGTCTTGAATAAATAAGGACATGCCATCTATCTGAGTCTTAATTTGGCAAAATATTTATATCCTTGGAAAATCCTAGAGTCTCCTTTTGGACCAATCTAATATTATGTCGAATTAAGTGAGGACAGTTTGGTTCAAGATTTGATCTCGTGTTTTCCACCTCTTCGCAAAGACTCCACACTCGTCTCGCCACAGCGTGGTATAGTAGGCCATGTCCTCCCATTGCCCTACAGGGCTTTCTAATTTTTTTATTAAGCCTTTATTGCCAACTTAGTTTACAATGATTACAGAGTTATATCTAAATATTTACAATACAAGCTTTCCTTATCTTAATATATAAAATCCTTGCGTTACTGACTGACTGACAGACACGCTACAGCCGAAACTATTGGGCGCAGGAAGCTGAAATTTGGCATGTATGTTCCTTGGAGACCGTAGGGGTGCACTTAAGAAGGGATTTCCCGAAATTTCCACGGGATCAAAAAATTTAAAAATAAATGCTGGCGAAGCTGCTGGCGTCCTCTAGTGTACTTATATAATTATGTACTTCATGTAACGAATATATTTTTTAACTTATTGAGTGTTTTCGTGTCTTTTCGACACGAAGGCCTCCTCCAGCTCTTTCCATTTTAGTCTTGATTGAGTTACTTTGTGCCATAGTGGACCTGCAATGGAATTGATGTCGTAAGACCAACGTTTTCTTTATCTTCCTCTTTTTCTCTTCGTTCGGAGTCTAGGCGTCCATTCCGTTATGCCTTTTTATTCTCTCTTATCATGTGGCCTACCCATTGTTATTTTAGTTTTTTGGTTTTGAATATAACGTCTTCGGTCTTTGTGATGTTTCGTATGTCTATTGCTCTTTTCCTGTCTCTTTTTGTGTACCTAACACTCCTGTTCTTGTGAGTTGGCCCAAGTCTGGCACCCATAGGTTAATATTGGTGCAATGAATTTTATATTTTCCTTTCATAGCAATAGTATATTCTTAACTTTGTAGCACTTCTTTGAGGGAACAATATGTCTTCCATGCGTTAGCTACTCTTCTCTCAATCTCTGATTCCATTTGGTTGTTGAAGGCAATAAGCTGGCCCAAGTATATATAACAACTGACATAATATATCGTCTCCTCACCAATTGAAATGTTAATTTGCGATCTGTTTGTCATTATTTTTGTCTTTGTTTTGTTTTGCCCAGGGCTATTGCTTCAATCCAGCAGTGGAGAAAGAAAAGTCGCAAAGGAAGTTAATTCAATCTGAATAACTCACGTTTTTAGCCAGACGACTGTCCCGGTCCCATTTATTTTATTCAAATGCATACAACAAAAACATTCTTAAATATGCATGTAGGTAATAACTATAAGCTCACACAAAACAACACATGTCAAACGAGTCGAGGTCGATGGGACATCATTTTTACTATCCTTTTTACTGCAAAAAAAGCAAATAAACTTTCGTATGATCACTCACAAATAGTGTGGCGAGCAAGAGAGAGTATTTTTTTCAAGTTTCTTGTATTAATATAATCAGCAGATGTGGAACATGTTTTAGGTTTTTTATCTGCAGTTTTTGTAGGTATAAAAACTGATTGATGATTGCTGGGTAGAATATAATATGGTAAGTGACATCTACAGTCAACTACAAAAGTCGTTACACACCTTAAAATCATTGCCGAGTCCTTAATGAATTAAAACTCATCAATTATTATTCTTATTTTTTATATTACTGGAGGATATCCACAGTGACGCCCGCAATTTTTTTTTTCATTTACTCCTTTCATCCCGATCCCGCGGGAATCTTGGAAAATCCCTTCTTAGGGCACCCATGCACACTATGCAACGACGACCCAGCCTACTAGACACCTTAGGCTGGTTTTAGTCTTACGCTGACGGCACGCGCACCGTCAGCGCTGATGACCGAGATATATGAACTTCTAGGAAGCGTTTTTGAATGACGCGTAGCTATCAGTGCGCACGGTGGTCAGCGCTGATAGCTACGCAGACGTACGCGTCGCGCGTCGGCCCCGCGTAGCTGTCAGCGCTGATGATCGCTCGAGCGCCTCTGCTTTCAGTGAGCGTTTTAGTGTCGAGCGGAGCGGATGTCATCGTGCGTACAGTCATGGCGAATCGCTAAGTGGATACAGGTCGAGTTATTGATGAGTCGTTCAATCGGTGGTACAGGCACGATTCGTAGGCTGTAATGGACCAGTTTATCCTGCATCTTTGCCAGTAATTCGTAAAAAGTTCTATTTGACATTCGAAAGTAATTAAAGAATTTACTTTTGTCAGCCCTCAAAGTGCCATAAAACAAGACAAATTCTCCTGCAACGGCTCTCTGCTCAATCAATGGATGAACATGGAGTCTTCGTCGTCGCCAATTTTTATTTTTTTGGGATATATAGTACAAAGCAGCAATAATTAATACACTCCGCATTTTGATCGTCGACTGTACAGTAAGGCGGTCAGTACGATGTTAAAACGAGCCACGCTGAGCCTCAGCGCTGACAAACTACGCGCTGAGCTATGAGCGCTGACGGTCAGCGTGAGACTAAAATCAGCCTTAATGTTTTAATTTCTACAAACAAACAATTCTTTCAAAGCGGTGGGTATGCGGGGCGAAGGGGGCTACAAAAATGCATTCTTATTGGCCGGTTCAAATTTGCGGTACGTCATAATTCATAACTAGTGTTGGGATTGGTCTTATGTAAAACGTATAAGTCTAACGTGTTGTCAGAAAGTGTTCGCCTTACGTCTACCGTCTAGTAGGCTGGGTTGTCGTTGACACTATGTTAGCTATCAAATGTCAGCTTCGTGCGCTAAATAGTTTTGCGAATGCGTTGTATGTCAGTCGGCCAGTAACGCAAAAAAAATATATTTACAGACGATTAATGTACTCAGGTACATAAAACATAATTTATAAAGTTTCTTTCTATACGAATCCTACAGTAAATTGGGAATAATATTTATCTGGGAAGATATAACCATTCAAACTTACGTAAATGTATATAGACTTATGTAGGTAACTGTACATATTATAAATGGCGTATAGACCACCTGGTTGAACCCGTCAGCAAGGCTTCAGCTAATCTTTGAGCCTAATCGTAATTGTCAGACTAGAACCAAGAGTGTATCAGATTGAGAACACAAAGTCTCTACATATATTTGCTACATATTAAATTGTCTGCCTGTCTGTTAGTCTATAAATATATTGTACAGACTTTATGCTATCATCCATACATACAAAAAGAACGCCTTAAATGAATACTTTTGAGTTTAAGTAGATACACCACTGTCCGTGTGGTGACGGATTAAGAATACGGATTGTCACCACCCCATATCATCCCATGGGTGTCGTAAGAGCCGACAGAGGGAACATATTATGCAGAGAACAGCACTGTAAGAGGAGGAAAACTTGATACAAATATCGATTAAAGGCTGATGATGATGAGATACACCGGGTCATTCTTCGAGACATGATTTTTAAGCGGCATCACCTTAAAAAAATAGAAATCAAAAAGTTAGCAAGCCACTTTTTTTTCGGGCAAACCTTTAATCCTCTCTTATTTGGGTTATTGATTATTATTCAATTATCTATATATTTAATATCATAAAAAAAATAAAACACCCCTATTCTTTGATTTTCGTGGAGTGTCCCAAACCCCGATCTAGTCACTTAATAAATTATATATTTTAAACTAAATGGTACATGCTTACCAAAAAAAAAACTTTAAGTCCTAAGAAGTTGATAATGCTATGAAAAATTAGATCATAGTTCTAAATGAATTACATTATCTGAAAAAAATAAAAATTTAACTGTCCCGGGGTGGCTACTGATTTGCGTGGATCATTGTAAATTCACTTGCACATCCCTAACTTCGCGGCCCAATGTTGTGTCATCCTAATTCACGTTACAACTAGTCGCATTCCGATAGCTGGGCAGAGTGCTTGTTTGACGACGCGGCAGGTTTCCGAAAAATTAAGGTAAGAACTTCGTTGCGTGGGTATGGTTTCTCAAAACTTTGATTTGCATGGTTAAATTTTCTCCTGTGTCTGTGAATTTGTTTATTGAATAAAATATTGTAGCGGACAACTATAAGGTAACGCAACACTATATTCAAAACACAGTATATTTGCTTAAAGGGTTTTTATATATTTTTAGAATAAAGGATTTATTTTGATTTACGTGGTCGTGATTTGCGTGGTTTACGTGGTAGTTTTGACCCACGCAAATCAATTATTGGCCATGCAAATGAAGTAACTTTGAGTTTTGTAATAGTATTGTATGATAATATTTTTGATTACTTTCGTTAAATGTAAATTCGTTTAAATCAAACTTAAAATGATTTTATAAGTACCTAATAATAATAAAAATTGTTTCAGATTAGCTAAAATTGTAATGAATTATATTTTAGACCAAAATGCTATTAACAAGAGAGGAAAAATTAGAAAGAAAGAAGTTATCTGAAAGAAGAAGAAGAGAGAGGCTTAAAAATCATAAAGAGTTCAAGGCCAAAAACCGAGCAAGATATTATAAAAGAAAAGCTGAAGGAAAAATACTTAGTATTCATGACTTAAACCGCCGCGAACAAAAACCTAGACGAGAGAAAAATCGGAATAAGTTCCCAGAAATAAAACTTGAAGAAAAAAAACAAGCTAAACGTTGCCTTCATGAAAAACTTATACAAATACCGAAAATTCAAAATAAATAATGTTGACTGATTCTACTATAAATAAAATACATACAAAGACTCACGCCTGTTTCCCGGAGGGGTAGGCAAAGACTACGGAACGCCATTTGCAACGATTCTGACATATGTACCTTTCTTGCTTCATTCACTCCCATCAAGTTCTTCATTCTTACCATCTCTAGTAAGCAACGTACCTAAATATCCAAACTCATTCACTTGCTCCATTCGTTGTCCATCGATCAAAACATTACAAGCCGTAACGCATTCCTCCTTTTAAAATACCATAACTTTCGTTTTACTTACATTCACTTTCATTCCTTTCCTCTCTAACGCGCCATGCATGATTGTTACCATCTCCTACAACTCCTCCGCTGAAGACGCAAGTGTTACCTGATTATCAGCATAAAGGAGGCATTTGACAAGTAACCCATTCATCCTTAACCCGCAGTCACTATGTTTTAGATCTTGCAAACAACTGTCCATGAAGAGGTTTAACAGCCATGGCGACGCTACACATCCCTGTCTAAAACCTGTTTCGATGATAAACCAGTTAGTGTATGCCCCGTTTATCCTCACACAAGCTCTAGCATCCTCATAAAGGGATTTCAGAGCTCGAATGAGGCTGCTGGCTACTCCCTTCATTGACAGCACCGACCACATTCCATTCCTCACCACTTTATCGTAAGCCTTTTCCAAATCCACGAATGCGCAAAAGACCTTTTGACCTTTGGCCATAAACTTTTCGGCTATGCTTCGCAAGGAAAAAACCTGATCCGAACATCCCATACGCTTTCGGAACCCCGCTTGTACATCCCATATTTTCTCATCGGTTACTTTTATAACTCTTTCAATCAGTACCTTTGCATACAATTTGCCAACAATGCTGAGAAGGCTAATGCCTCTATAGCTTTTGAAGTCTTGTTGTGAGCCTTTTCCTCGTTATAAATAAAAGCATTTCAAAACAATTTCTGTGTTAGTTACTTAATTATTCTTTTACCTGGTAACTTAATAAGTTATTTGAGAAAGTTAAATGAAAAATATCATTTTCGTGGGGTGTTTTGTGATTTGCGTGGCCTCCAAATTGTTAACTTTGATTATCTCTGTAAGTATATCGCTCTCTGGGGTGCCTTTTCTATAAAAAATATATCTTTTACATATATTTTAAGAAACACATGTCGATTTAAAAAATATGTTAGATTTAAAAATTGCCACGCAAATCACCAAATAATGCCTTGCTCGAAGAATCACCCCACCACACCACAACACACTTGCGTCCTGATTAGGACAACAAAAATAAATAGGTACACAGGTAAAAAGCGATATCATTTTATTTCATTGGCTTGTTTACTTAAGTAATATAAGCACGTGATCTAAGGTGTGACCTACACTAGCTATATTTGACGTAGAGGAGAACAATTACATACAAACATACTTCTAATATTCCTACATAGTACTACGGTACTGTTGGGCTATCCCGAATATATATAATCTTTGATTATTCTATGGTACAACGATTTATTGAGTTCCATCAACACTATTGATATCCTGCGTTTTTTTCTTTATCTTGTGCGGACGGCGTATTCTGTTATTTCTGGCAAAGGCCTTTATCTAGATAACAGAAAAAACATACTTATTTAAAGCAACTATACTTGTGACTGCCTCGTTGGTCTTGCGGCTTAAATATGCGCGTGGGACTGGGAGGTCTCGGGTTCGATTCCCGGGTCGAGCAAAGTGTCATTGGGTTTTCCGTTAGGAAATTCTCAGTAGCAGCACGGAGTCTGGTAATGTGCCCGGTACGGCAATAGGCTCGCCCCCTATTACGTGGGACCTAAAAATTCATGGCGAAATGTGGGTGTAATATTCTCTGCCTACCCCTTCGGGGATACAGGCGTGAGTCTATAAAAAAAAATTAAAGCAAAGTTGAAGAAAGGCTTGCATAGATCGCCATTCTGATGAGAGACCGTGTTGGGCATTTACATCAGAGCGCTACCGTGCTTCGGAGGGCACGTAAAACTGTCCCGGGTCTTATGTTAAGATAGATAATAGTTAGGTCATGTCGGAGGCCTTTAGAATGTCTGAAAACTCCGACACCAGAATCGGCCCCACACTCATACCAGAAAGAAAATCTTATCTTAAACTAATATATAAAGCTGAAGAGTTTGTTTGTTTGGTTGAACGCGCTAATCTAAGGAATTACTGGACCGATTTCAAAAATTCTTTCAGAGTTAGGTAGCCCATTTATCGAGGAAGGCTAGGCTATATAACATTACGCTATGAGCCACGGGAGCGGAGCAGCAGCCTTAAATAACGCGGGTGTAACCGCGGTCTCATCTAGTAAAACAATAAAGCATAAAATTCAGAAGAACCTCTTAGCCAGCCATATTACATTTTAAAATATCTGATTGATGTAGTATTGGCCTAAGTTCTGCACAATCAATCTACGCAGTGGGTCACAGACAAATCTGAAAAGGTCTCTTATACCTAAGATAAAATAAAGCGATAATGTTTCAGTTTGATTACTGGGTCAAATCAAAACTGACTTCGTTCAAGGCTACTGTTGATAATGGCGTGTTTTAAAGGTTTCCATCGAAGAACTGACCTACATTCTGACATTGTTTTAATAAATTATTAATGACTGCCGCCGTGGTCCAGTGTATAGCGTATGCGTCTGCTGATCGGGAGGTCCCGGAATCGATTCCCGGGCTGGGCAAAATGATACTGAGTTCTTTTCGAATTCTCAGTAGCAGCGCGGTATCTGACAATGTGCCCGGTAACGGCAATAGGCTTGCATACTATTACGTGGGACCTAAAAATTCAAGGCGAAATGTGGGTGGAATATATTACACCTCTGCCTACGCTTTCGAGGATAAAAGGCGTAAGCCTATAAAAAAATATTACTTTATTACTGTAGTAATTAGATCCTTGAACTATTAGGTTCATACAGAGAGTTCAAGCACCTCATTTTAATGCTCGCATGGTCACAGTCAATGCTTCGTTGGCACGTACATTGATAACTGAATGAGAAAGGCTATATTCCTGTTCCAGGCGATATATCAATTTAAACATTCTGACACAATAAAGCTACAAGTAATACAAAATACATACATACATAGACTCACGCCTGTTTCCCCGAAGGAGTAGGCAGAGGCATATTAAACGCCTACTTTTCGCCAGTGTTTTTGATCCCACGTAATAGGTGGCGAGCCTATTGCCGCTTATCGGGATATTTTGTTTGCCAGAGCCTATTAATACAAAATAATAATCAATAAAAAAACAAAAAATGTTCTCAAAGTAGTCTTGTTTAAACAACTGTGTCGTGATTAGGGCAAAAAATAAATAGGTACACAAGTAAAAATTGAAATTATTTTATTGCAGTGGTTTGTTTACTTAAGTAGGTATTTTAATTTAAGCACGTGAGCTTAAGCGTGACTTAGCAAAATTTGCCTTAGATGACAACACCTACATCAACAAATACTTCTATAACATATTTATACATACATAGTATTTCGGTACTGTTGGGCTATTCCAAATACATGATTGTATAATCTTTGATTGTTCTATGGTACGACGCGCAACGGTCCGATTTCTTGAATTCCATCAGCACTATTGATAGGTATTCTGCGTTTTTTTCTTAATCTTGTGCGGACAGCATATTCTTCTTTTTCTGGCAAAGGCCTTTTGTATTCAAAGTAAAGCATTTTCTTCCTTTCCTTTTCTTAAGTAGTCCCGGTATCCCGTTTCTAGGACTAACCCATATGTTAAGACTAACCCATATGTTTCTATGTAATTTTCTGTAGCTACCTACACAGAAACGTCCCTGAGTATAAACTAAATAAAAGATAGGACAGAAAATAACAATATAATTGTGCGACGTTTACTGTCTCTAAGCTTTTACCACCGATAGCTTTATCTAGCTAGTTATCTGGTTTCCGTAGTCTTCATTATATAATTTTCTTTTTCCCTATGATAGAACTAATTTTAAATGTTATAGGAAAAACCCTGTTTGACTGTTGCCACGAAGATTACCTGTACTTTGGTTTGCTAATTACTACATATTCTTATTAAGGCTGCAGCGTTTTTCCTACGATCACGACAGTCCTGCAATACGTAGAATTATGTCCTGCTTACTCACGAACACGTTGATGACTGTTGATGAGACTGACAAGCCCTATAAGCAGCCATTATTTAAAGTTTATCGCTTTGTACGTAATAAAATGATACATCTGTTTTTAACCGAATACTCAATAGCAGCCCGGAGTCTGGTGAAGTGCCCGGTAACGGCAATAGGCTCGCCCCCTGTTACGTGGGACCTAAAATGCATGGCAAAATGTGGGTGTAATATTTGCACTTATGCCTACCCCTTCGGGGATACAGGCGTGAAACTATAAATAAATAAAATAATCTGTTTTTAATCAAATCTATTCATATAAAGTGGACCAGTGAAGCCTCGTAAGTCTACAATAACACACATTTCATTGCGTGGGTGCCGTAAGGGGTTACTAAAAAAAACATCATCATCCAAGCGTTTCCCGGTTGCGAGCCAAAACCTGAATCCTGGAAAATATATGAAACAAATTAGGTAGGCCAAATTCTACTATTAAATCACAAAGCTATTTTGGCGCAAATTCGACGACGCCAATTTCCAGCTATTCGAAACAAGATATTTGTTACAATATTACTAACAACCATTACTACACTAACTATAAAGAGGAATCATCATCCTCCTAGCGTTATCCCAGTCTCAACCTGCGGTCCGCTTTCTAGTCTAACCGGATTTGGCGGAATATTAGCTTTGCCACGGAGCGACTGCCTGTCTGACCTCCGCAACCCGAAGGGATAACGATATTCCATGGTTTAGACTTGTGTCAGTTTATTTAGAAGGTACTGAGGCCCTATAACGACTGACAAGGATTGTCATGACAGCCGAGACCGACGGCTTAACGTGCTCTCCGAGGCACAGGGCAAGCGATAATTAACAATTCAATATGCACATAACGCCGAAAAGTCAGTGCGCGCGGTTGATTCGAACCCGATACCCTCAGCATGGCAGTCCGTTTTTATCTCCACTAGGCTATCGATGCCTTAAACTATAAAGAGAAATTTAAGAATAAAAAACATAAACTGGTCGTGTATGAACACGACCAGTTTATATTTTTTATTCTTTCTTTTTTAGTCTTAAATTTTATATGACCACGTTAAATAATACGAGTATATATGTAGGGACTATGAGTAATGGTGGCATCGATCGCAGCATTTATTTCAATAAATTTCCTTTGATAAAGTACTTAATTAATGCTCTACGTCCTCCAGTTTTTAACGTGAAGCCAATGCAATTTGAAAAAGCCTACCTATGCAACAGCTGGTTACACTATTTTAGACAATCCATCGTATAAAACACATATTTATTTTAATTGGAATTCAGTTCCAACGTTCATACAAAACTAGAGGACCCGTGCTGCTCCACAGCATATTTTAATATATTAAAAAGCTCTTACATATAGGTATGATGAGTACATAGCATGTAGCCTTATCTAACTAATAAGTAAAAAGAAATCATGCGGCAGGTTTATATGATAATATCATTTTTATTATGTAGGTAGATGGTAGCAAGGGTAGTGAATGGTAGTTTTGGCAGATATGGTAGTTTTAGTAGGAAACAATAGTTTTGGTAGATATGGTAGTTTTAGAAATATTTTAGTCATGGTAATTTTGGTACGAATAGCAGTTTTGGTAAAATGATAGTTTTGGTAGAAATGGTAACTTTGGTGGCAATCGTAAGTAACATTGCTACCAAAACTACCATATATGCCACAAATACCATTTCTACCAAAACTACTATTCCTATTGAAAATACTATTCCGATCAAAACTACTATTTGTACCAAAGCTACTATTCGTACTAACACTATCATATCTAGGTACCATTTTTTAAAACTACAATTTCTACCAAAACCGCCGGTGCTGTCAAAAGTACCTTTTCTCTCAAAACTACTATTCTTACCAAAGTTACAACTTCTACCATAACTACTACTTGTTATATAATTATATGACCATAGTACTATGAACCGGTGTAGTATTTACCACATAAAAGTATAATTAAGATGCCCGAAGAAAGTCCGTAATTTAAAAACACAAAATAATTTTCCTAACATAAAACGTAATTTATCCGTCTGTAGGGTTGATTTTCCCAACATAAGGCGGAAATTTCACTACATTTGGGCAAATTTCCTCCAGTCGCGGGTATACTGACGTCGTTACCGTGACCCCGTCATGGGGGTAGAGGAAGATCGCGGTATTTTAGTGGGTATGCCCCTCCGAACATCTAGGGGGGAGAGCCGAGCCACACCCCCCCCCCCCTCTCCACCTGCCCCAAACTCAGTACAGAGTTGGCGGAGGGTCCCTTTGAGGGACAGTCTGTAACTGGATTTAATCGCGATACAAAAAAAAGGGGGAAAATTCCTCAACATCAGAGGTTCACCCAACATTAAGGCTTAACTGGTAGCATTCGGGGAATATTACCTGCCATCAGCGATAATTCACTATAGTGATAATTTTACCAACATCTGGTATAATTTTACACACCACCACACTCACACCCGTATGAAAGTAAGGCAAGGTCACCTTAAGGAGGCATAACGGTTTTTCCTGGCAGTTACCGCAAGGAACTTATTAGATGCCATAAAAATATTTTTGAATTTAGAACCGTCCATGTAGAGAGAAAGCAATGGAATCTTAAGAAAATTATAGGAAAATATTGAAAAATAAGTTCAATGTCCACACCTATCTTCCTTCAAACTTACCCAATTTAAATGAGCATACCATCAAATGAAAGAGCTCTTTTCAGCGCGTGTTATAGGCCTATAACGAAACGCCTACCTCAATAAGAACCAGATATATAGAAGCAGAAAGTCATTGACTACGGCTACGAAAACGTAAAAAATGTATGGGAGAAAACTGTTTTTGCATTTAACTTGATGAATGTGCAAGCTAGGTAATTTCTAGTGCTTGATGACAAATCTATGCAGCAAGAGCTTTCATTTAAAAAAAAAAATCATGCGAAACGGTTGGGTAGAACGGGCTGGCCGACTCGTATTATAAAACACAAATTCTTTTAATATATAGATGAAAGGTTTTAGATTTTTGTTTTATTAGTCTACTGATAATAAATTTAGTTTAGTTTTATAAGGATAATTGTCACATGTTAGTCGTTTTGTGGATATGCTAAACGAAATATTAGTTACATAAGAATCGCGGGTGGTTATACACCGGTCTTTCATGTTTATTTTTTTGTGTACTTGTGTGAGCTATTTAAATATTTGAAGGGAAACAAGCTTCTACGAGGATATGGCGATTACATAACATTCCATTTCTAACGGTCACTACATCAATGTAAATGAGATTGAATATATTATTATAATTGCATTATCGTTCTTAAGACGATCTTCCTTTATTATCATCAATTATTCATATAGGTAATAGTTGTATCAAATTTGTTACTATAGAAGCTTACTGAACTGTGTACCTACCGATAAATGTTATAGATAAGAGGTTTTCATTTTGTATTACAATATCGCATTGGGCTTGCCTATAATTCTTCTCATCAGCCTTTAATAGTCCACTGCTGGACTAGGCCTCTCCTTTGAAAGGAGGAATTGGCCTACTATACCACGCTGGCCAAGCGGGTTGGTATAGGGTTTGTATCAAGTTTTCCTTCTCTTACAGTGCTGTTCTCTGCATAATATGCTCCCTCTGTCGGCTCTTACGACACCCATGGGATGATATGGGGTGGTGACAATTCGTATTCTTAATCCGTCACCACACGGACAGAAATGCCTATAATGATATGTGTATATTTGGAAATAAATAAATAAATATGCTACTTGAGTGCTGAACTTTAGTGTCAAAGTTTTTACACCGTCTGGAGGCCATCAACACAACATGGCCAAAATATTCTTGTCCTAAAGCAAGAATCTGCTTACTTCTGTGAACGTTGTTTAAGACTGCACGGTTGGCGTAGTGGTTTTGCGTCGAGTGTTGTGGGTTCGATCCCCAGAACTTATGCTTGACTATTATTATGTACAGTAAATATATTCAAGTGATATAGAAGGTGTAACAGTTGCAGCACCTTACAATATGTAAATTATGTGTATTATGCAAAACCTGGCGTTGAAAAAGAGTGACCGTGAGTTTTATTGCCCGTTCTTTCTCATGGTTCTACGCCCTTGCTTTGCGAACGTGGCAGTAAATGTAAATGTAGAGTCTTTAAGTAATTATTTTATGAATTTATTATTTTGACGTTCATAAGCGACACATTGTGACCCAAATGAATTAAGGATTTTGACTTTGACTTTGACTTGACACGAGACAACACTTTGTGTGATTCATAAATTGTTGTTTCGAGTCTGGGTGTTCATTGTGTCCGTTAGTTGTATGTTAGTAAAGTCCCCCGCGACACAGGATTTAGTCCTAATGCGGGAGTTGTCTTTTTTAGATAAAAAAAAGTTTCCGATATTGCAAACGACGAGTCAAGTCACATTATGAGCTGATGGTAGTAAATTGTTTGCCGACGCACGTGTTTGTTTTGTGGCAAGATCAATTATCAAAATTGGCAGTTTAGACATTCTCATTCATAAACTCAATTTTCTGTTGGGCTCAGAAGGCGAAGGAGCTCATTTCGTCACAAGGAAATCAGTTCGCCACCTCACACTTTTTCTAATGAGTGGTACATATTACTAGCGCGCGTGCTTATGCGTCTTTCTTTTGAATTGTACCTAGATTGTCACTCACGCGTAAGCTGACTCGCCTTAATTTGGTAAGTAACATCTTCTTAAAATATCTCGACAACTAGTAGCAATAGCTATGGGAAACCGTTTAGTTCCGTGAATGAGTGCACCGACTCCTGACTACGTCTTACTATATTCTTCCTTCTAGTCTTTTTGTTTATCAGATTAATTTGTGTATCAATAATATTCGTCTTTAAAAATCGATTTCATATCGAAAGCCCTTTGTTAAGATAGCTACACAAGTAATACAGCATTCCCAGAACAGTTATACACGCCTCATACAGTAGGTATACCCTAAACAGACGTAACAATTTGATTTGTTTAAAAAATAATTGATTTTAAAATTTGTATAGGAAGCGGTGAGGAATAAGCGTTTATTAATTTTAAAGATCAAATTTATTTTCTGAGTCGCACTATAATGATTAAAGCGATTCTTGTGCCTGTTGAAACTGTACAGAAAGGTGACACCTACAGTATGGTCTACCCTCAGATCATTTACTTTCAATGATCTGAGGGTCTCTGATCTGAGGGTCTACCTATTTACATTTAGTCTCCTTAAGGACGCGTTTACAAAATTAGTAGGTACAAAATCGCGTCACTACAGCGACACGGGCGGCAACGATACGTACTACGTACGGTAACTTGCGTAAATGTAGTTCAACTAAATATCTTTGAGACTTTAGAATATTTTGTGATATGTATCTATGTTATAGGCCTGGAATATTA
Source organism: Euclidia mi (assembly GCA_944739405.2). Classification (NCBI taxonomy): domain Eukaryota; kingdom Metazoa; phylum Arthropoda; class Insecta; order Lepidoptera; family Erebidae; genus Euclidia; species Euclidia mi. Next base: position 1,181,003 of record OX123196.2, read on the forward strand.
TTATTATATTGTAGGTGTCGTATGAATGTAATGACGGTAAGACGCGATAGACTTCGAAAAAAGCAATATACGCATACAAAATATTCGCTAAAATCAATTTGATACTTCTCGTATTCTGTGCGAATTACGTCCAAATAAGTTTCTTATTTTTTTATATACATGGACATTATTACTTTATTTTTTCCATTATGTTGATTCAGGATATATTTCGGTAGATATTATTTTGTTTCTTGCGTTGAAATCTGGTAAGATTATGTGGACTGATGGTATACCATCCCATTCAAGTGTTGCGACTGGAACTCATAAAAGAATTGACCTAGTTACGCCAGGTTGGGGCTCATTTTATTTATTTTGGTGAGACCCTACCACTGGTACTAGTGAAGTAACCTGCCAAGGTTATCCGATGAGTCTTACTGGTTCTCTTATGTGAGTAGAGCTAGGCATGCCGAGTTTGGGCTCATTTTGTTTGTACATAAGAGACCCTACCACTGGAACTTATTAAGTAACATTCCAGGGTTATTCGATGACTCTTGCTGGTACTCATGTGTGAGTAGAGCTAGGCATGCCGAGTTTGTTGCATTATGTTTGTACATAAGTGACCCTACAAACCAAATGAGCCCAAACTCGGCATGCCTAGCTCTACTCACATATGAGTACCAGCAAGAGTCATTGAATAACCCTGGAAGGTTACTTCATAAAATGCAGTGGTAGGGTCTCTTATGTACAAACAATCGGCATGCCTAGCTCTACTCACATATGAGTACCAGTAAGAGTAATCGAATAACCCTGGAAGGTTACTTCATAAGTTCCAGTGGTAGGGTCTCTTATGTACAGTACAAACAAAATGAGCCCAAACTTGGCACGCCTAGCTCTACTCACACATGAGTACCAGCAAGAGTCATTGAATAACCCTGGAAGGTTATTTCATAAGTTCCAGTGGTAGGGTCTCTTATGTACAAACAAAATGAGCCCAAACTCGGCATGCCTAGCTCTACTCACATATGAGTACCAGTAAGAGTCATCGAATAACCCTGGAAGGTTACTTCATAAGTTCCAGTGGTAGGGTCTCTTATGTACAAACAAAATGAGCCCAAACTCGGCACGCCTAGCTTTACTCACACATGAGTACCAGCAAGAGTCATTGAATAACCCTGGAAGGTTACTTCATAAGTTCCAGTGGTAGGGTCTCTTATGTACAAACAAAATGAGCCCAAACTCGGCACGCCTAGCTCTACTCACACATGAGTACCAGCAAGAGTCATTGAATAACCCTGGAAGGTTACTTCATAAGTTCCAGTGGTAGGGTCTCTTATGTACAAACAAAATGAGCCCAAACTCGGCATGCCTAGCTCTACTCACATATGAGTACCAGTAAGAGTCATCGAATAACCCTGGAAGGTTACTTCATAAGTTCCAGTGGTAGGGTCTCTTATGTACAAACAAAATGAGCCCAAACTCGGCATGCGTAGCTTTACTCACATATGAGTACCAGCAAGACTCATCGAATAACCTTGGAAGGTTACTTCACTGGTACCAGTGGTAGGGTCTCACCAAAACAAATAAAATGAGCCCCAACCTGGCATAACTTGGTCTACTCTTTTATGAGTTCCAGTCGCAACACTTGAACGGGATGGTATTTATTTATTTATTTTTAAATTGCACAAAACAAATTACAATCTTATTATAAATTAAAAACAATCAAAGCTTATATGTTTAGATCTAGATTGCAACTCAACACATGTGCATACATTGAAACAATTAAACATCAAGTTAACAGACAGAAGAGATGTACAAACATACACGTGTTACGAAATTAAACATAAATAAGAAAATATAGGTTTAATTTCGCAACACAACAACAACAATACTATATCTTAAGAAATATTTAACTATTTTACTTCTATTTGGGATAGAGGATATCCTTTAGAATTTTTAAAAATGTGTAAAATCTAGGATGAAAAATGTCTAACTGTAAATTAGTTGTAACTAATTCATTATATTGTCTAGCCATTCTTACCAGCGGATTGTAATAAAAAATATTGTTTTTATAAATTTGCAAGGCAAAGAGATTAACACGGTTCGATCTACGTAAACTGTATTTAATGTTAAATGAAATATGCGAAAGCAATTCGGGTGAATCAATAATTGAATGAATTATTTTATATAAATAAACCAGATCAAAATATTTGCGACGAGCTTCCAATGGTTGTACATTGAATTTTTGCAGCCTCTGTTCATAATTCAAGTACGTACGACCAACTTTTTGGCGGTAACAAATAATTTTAAGGCATTTCCTTTGAACACGCTCTATGTCGTTAATGTGCACTCTATAATATGGTGACCAGATCGGAGAGCCATATTCCAAGGTACTTCTTACCAGGGCATAGTAAAGATAAAGCACACTTTGAGCTTTTTTGAAACCTTTTGTTGTCCGTAGAACGAAACCTAGGAGCTTGTTGGCTTTCGAGATTATATGTTGGTAGTGAGATCTAAAAGAAAGTTTATCGTCGAAGAGTATACCCAAGTCTTTGACAACACTAGACCTATTAAGTACTTGTCCATCAATAATGCAATTATGTAAAATTTTGTTGCGTTTATTTGAAAAATATATTGAAAAACATTTATTGATGTTTAAATACATTTTATTCGTATTGCACCAATCTGAAACAATGTGTAGGTCGTTCTGCAAATTCTGACAATCGGCCAAAGACGTTATGTTGGCAAATATTTTTAAACCATCAGCGTAAAGGAGACATTGACAGGACAGACGCTCAATCAGGTCATTTATAAATATGACAAAGAACAGGGGGCCCAGATGGGATCCCTGAGGAACACCGGAAAATACCCTCACTGGTAAAGAAAGATACCCCTTTAAGGCTACCAATTGACTCCGATTATCTAAATATGATGAAATCCAGCGAAGCAAGTTACCCTGTATACCATAGGCGGCGAGTTTTTTGCAAAGAAGTTTATGGTTGACCTTGTCAAACGCCTTTGAAAAGTCAGTGTAGATAGCATCTACCTGACCACCTATTGAAAAGCTTTTACATAGGAAATTCTTGTATTCCAACAGATTGGTGATGGTAGATTTGTTCCTAACGAAACCATGCTGCCGTTCCGAGAGAATGGGTTTGATGTGATTATACAAGTAATTGTATAAAAGCGACTCGAATAACTTGGCAAAACAAGATAAAATGCTTATTGGTCTATAGTTCTCGCAATGCGACCTATTACCGTTCTTAAAAATGGGTACTATGTGCGCCACTTTCCAGCGTTTCGGAAAAATTCCACTGTTGAGTGATTTATTAAATATAATGCAAAGAGGACTTGCTAGCTGTGCAGCACATGAGCAGACAAAAGAAGGTGGAAGCAAGTCAGGACCAGCGCCTTTGTTTTTATCCAATTGACGCATTGCCAGTATAATGTCCTTAATGCTAAATGACACCGATGACAATACATTAACAATCCTGGGGTCAGAGGTACCGACAGCGTATACGTGTTGATGAGTCGTACTCTTCGTGGTGTAATACAACTGTCGGGGTACCGCAGGGTGGCGTGCTATCTCCGTTACTTTTCGCAATTTTTATTAATTCTATCTCCAAACAGTTACTTTCGTCCTACCACCTTTATGCAGATGATTTGCAGATATATTCACAGGCACCAGTAGAGTCAATTTCAATGGCGTTTTCTAATATTAACACAGATTTGGCGCATATCTGTACGTGGAGCAAAAATTATGGTCTGAAGATAAATCCGTCAAAAACACAGGTCATTCTAATTGGCAGTTCCAGGATGATATCCAAGATCAATGGGTCACAACTGCCTCAGATTCAGTTGGACGGTAACATCTTACCGATCTTAGATAACGTCAAAAACCTTGGCATTTATCTGGATAAAACTTTTTCATGGGGAAGTCAAATACAGGAGACCAGCCGTAAACTGTTTGCTTCAGCTGGATCGTTACGTAGGCTGCGGAACTTTCTTCCCACCACCACCAAGATTGCGCTTGCACAATCCTTGCTTCTCCCAATACTCGATTATGCCGATGTCAGCTATCTTGATCTTAATGAGGACCAACTTGATAGACTTGAGCGTCTCCAAAACTTCTGTATTAGATTCATTTTTGGCTTACGCAAATATGATCATATATCTGAATTTCGATCCAGGCTCAAGTGGCTCCCAATTCGACTTCGCCGGAATACTCATATCCTTATGTTACTGTACAATGTGTTGTTCAATCCTAATACCCCCACGTATCTCAAAGAACGTTTTAAGTTCCTTCATGACACACATTTAAAGACCTTGAGGTCGTCGGTGGATCTGAGACTGCAGATGCCAGCACATACCACAAACTACTACGATAAATCCTTTGCTGTTCAGGCTGTGCGTCTGTGGAATGCGCTGCCGGTCGAAATTAGGCAAGCTAAATCATTGAAAATATTTAAAAATGCACTAAAGAAGCACTATCTGTCATTGTAAACAAATTGTATCACTGTATATTGTGTTTATATTATTATTATATGTATGTATATGTATTATATGTAAATTGTACCTATATATATATAAATGTATATTATGTATTTATTTATATGTTTAGCACCTATCATATCTATTGTATGTATGCCTGCTTATGTATATATATATATATTATGTATGTATATAATAAAAACAATTTCTAGTAAGCAGATACTTTTGGTCGCTACACATCAAAGCTTTTTGTCATTTTCAGTCTGTCCATCCTAAGGTTGCCTGTAAGAGATCGCACTCAGCGATAAGGCCGCCCTTGTGCATTTGATATGTATCTACATTTAAGTTATTTACACCAAATTTGTACAAACATTTGCACAATAAAGCAATTATCTATCTATCTATCTATTTATCTATCTTAAGTCTGAAAGACGCCCGTTAGCATTAGTAATGTTGTTAAACTGACTTAAACTACAGAGTGTCATAAATTCGTCAAGTAACAATAGTTTTTTGGAGAATGTACCGGCTAAGTTTGAGTCAAGATTTGTGTGAGTTCTGGAACAGAAGTCAGGAGTATTGAAATCGCCGACTAACAAAAAATTATCATCAGGTCGCGTATGCAACAAAATCTTTTGACAATTATTGTAGAATTGATCAAGTTGAACAATATCTATATCCGGAGGTAAGTAACAGACACAAATATTTAAATTAGGTACGTTATGCTTATCAGAAACTAATGTAATCCAGATATCCTCCCTACCGGTCTGCCATGAAATCTGGTGAACAATTTGATACTTTTTTAGTACTGCGATAAGGGCACCCCCTCCCTCGGATTTAGATGAACTAGTGCTCGCACGATCTCGTCTGAAGACATTATAGCGATCATCAAAAACTTCTCTATCATATACTCCCTCATTAAGATTTGTCTCCGTGAGACAAATAATATCATAGTTACAGTTCAATACATTTAGATAAAATTGTGTGAGTTTACTTCGTATTCTGTTTACATTTTGGTAGTATACATAAATCATTATAAATTTGTTTGACTTGCACAAAAAGAGAAACTATATTTATAGGGAAAGTGTGTGTATCAACTTACTTTAACTTATTTAAGGAGTCTAAGCTCTTAACAATGATAGGAGGACGGGTCTCATCCTTGCGTATGTAGATTTGCCCAAAGCGTACCCATACAAACTTATAATTCATTTCTTTACAGAATTTTCTTGCATTGCTATGTAGTGCCTTAGTTTCAGGAGACAGATGTTCGGAGAGATAAATTCTGTTTGTTTCACCAGTAAAGCCAATGTGTGTAGTTGCAAGCTTCTCTTTAGGATGGGTCTTATTGAACCGTGTTACAGCGGACAGCAAAGAATCACGCTGTATTTGTGACGAAAGTGTGATCAGAATATTCCGTGGCCTTTTCGAGGCAGTATCCATTTTAGCAACACGTCGACACGATCTAATGTCATTATCAGGAATAACCTCGGGTATACCATCAGTCCAGATAATCTTATCAGATTTCAACGCAAGAAACAAAATAATAATTATCTAAATACCGAAATATATCCTGAGTCAACATAACGGAGAAAATAAAGTAATAATGTCCATTTATATTAAAGTAATAAGAAACTGACTTGTACGTAATTCGCACAGAATACGAGAAGTATCAAATTGATTTTAGCGAATATTTTGTATTCCTATATTGCTTTTTTCGACTTCGGGCTGCAGCGACAAGCGACATAGAGTCCACTCCCGACGGCGCTCAAGCGCAGACTGAGATTTCATTGCAGAATTTGGAAATATAAATCAAGAAAGTAGCTAAATAAAACGACCCTTATTGCCACACATTAAGACACACGTATGCGAGCAAAATAGAAGAAAAATTTAAGATGATTTTTTGCTTTTTTTGAGTCAATTTACAATATTTTGAAAAGTATAATCAAATTGTTTTTGAGTTGACTATATTTACTACCCTATTCTAACTTTGAATAACTAAATAAATGTAAAAATAGAGAGAAAATTGTACCCAAAGACAACAGTATATGCCTATTTTTGATTTAAGAGGCAGTTTCGAATCGATTTTACATTAATAATAATTAAATATTTTTTATTTATTTTCAAATTGATTTATAGATAAAAAAGTAATCCATTTATCGTAACCATTAGTTTTATTAGTTATTATCTAAAATTGTCGTAAAATGTACCGGCAATATGTGGTTTTTTGATACATGCGTAAACGCGTCCTTAATTTCTGTACATGTATAACCTGAACAGTGTCTGTTAATGTATCGCTTTGGTTACGGTAAGCAAAACGCAAAACAAATACTCTTCTGAACAGCTACAATTATGTACTCAAATAAATATGATATTTTTTTATAATTGACATCGCGAAAGTGTCGCACCACGCAATGACAGCTGTAGGAAAGTAACAGTGGCTTATTTGACCAAATTGAATCAAGTAACTTTTACACATAGCCATACCCAAAGAGTATACAAATACTACGTAAGAGCCATACCATTATATTTAAATATTAGTCATCATATTATTAATTAATAAAAAACTAGAAGGTATTAATGTTCGTATTTAATTAAGTATGCGTATTAATCCGACTCATAAATAATTGAAATGACAGCAAACAACCAACACTACACAAACGATGAAGAGAAATATAGGTAAGAGTAAAAAATATAAACTGGTCTTGTTTATACAAAATTATACTTTTAATTTTATATCAAAATAATTAAAATAATTTTAATTTTAATAATAAATATGTCTAATTCTCCGGAAAAAGTTATTTGTGTGCTTTGTGTCCAGTAGAGCAGGTTCATTGTTGAAATTTTTCAGTTCTATTACAGCTTAAAGTCTAAATATATAACAGCGATCTATACTATTTTAGTCCATCTATCATAAAAAAGCAATATTTATTTTAATTGGATCCCCGCGAATTTTACGTACTTATAAAATTAAATGTTTAAACAACATGTAGAATAGTCTAGTTGTATAATCACGGCAAACGTGAGTCACATCGCAGTCGTTTTTTGGATATGCTAATATTCTGTCAAATCTGGTTAGACTAGAAAGCAGACACTGAGCTCCAAGTTGACATTCTTGGCATAGCAAACAACATGATTGCCGACCTTTAACATTTTTACTGCTAAATATCATAGCAGTTTTACTGCCAAATAGCGATTGAAAACGCTCTTTCATGATTGTGGTAGTTCGACATAGCCGGCAAATACCTGTAAGTGGTGATATAAGTAATATTTTATTCTTTAACGTCATAAGAACACGTGGGTGACGAATAAGAAAAATAAGAAAATTGTAACTACGTACGATACTGTGCAAAATATAAATTATATGTAATATTATGTAAAATGAAAATTATTATAATAGTAGAGGACGCCAGCAGCTACACCTGCATTTTTTTTAATTTACCCTTTTGCCGATCCCGTGGGAATTTCGGGAAATTCCTTCTTAGTGCACCCCTACGGTCCCTAAGGGACATACATGCCAAATTTCAGCTTCCTGCGCCCAATAGTTTCGGCTGTAGCGTGTCTGTCAGTCAGTAAGTAACGCAAGGATTTTATATATTAAGATTTTTATTATTTCGCAGAACTCATTTCAATTACCACACTATAGATGTAATAATAAACATCTTCTAAGTTTTACTAAACATAACTTATATTATGTACCTATGTCATCAATTAATATTACGAAGCGTAATTGTGAATTAAGATAATTGCCGCGTTAAAGAGCTTGAATCTTGAATCGTTAAAAAAATATGAATTTCTCTGTATTTTATTCAGAAGGCCAATTCTGGTAATTAAATTTGTTTAAATTCCAATATCAATCTAGTCTCGGTGTCATAAATGGTATTCTCGTAACTTAACTGACACTTGAATGAGATCGGGACTACATCGAAAGTAGAACCAAGTGTGAACTAGTGTGGGCGGTATTCTGCTAATTATTTACGTACAACAAACGTCAAACTGTAGCATTTTCGCTGTATGATGATATGCGTGACAGTTCTCATTTTACATAATTATCACGCATACTACTTCCAACTTAAGAATTTTTTGAAACAAAAATTGGCAAAAAAAAACAATAATTAAAAAAATATCTATTATAAATTACAAAGTAAATTGAAACTAGTATGTATACTCCCATACAATGGCAACATTCATGTTTATGTTTTTGAGTTTTTGATATTACCTCTGAGGTCAACAAGAGATTATAAATTGATTATATCGAAGCGATACTGTAATGAGATGAAGTGTAGCAGAATACCAATTGTGAGTCAATTCAAAATTAAATCGCAGTTCAGTCAAAATTCAGTGTCAGTGTCTGTTAAATACAAGAATTGGCCTTCTCTTGTTTGAGGTAAGTGAGGTGTAGACGCAATAGTATGTGTGAAGGAGAGAGGTGAGGGGCATCACTTTCTGTTGCACACGGTGTAACATGTCACCGGTGTGACCGGTGCGTGAAAGACCATAAATCAAGTCATACAACTATGATACATGTTGTGTGTTATCTACCCTGACCTATGAATATTCTATTAATGTAGAGCGATATTTAAATTTAAAAAAAATTAAACTTTATAATTAAGTAAGTAGGTAGGTATATTTTTATCTGTATGTCGCTGGTGTCTGCTCCGGTTTATGATTGTCTAATTTTTGTCAGTATATTTCTCCTTATTTAAAGTAAATCTAGGATCAAACTTCACCAAGGAAATCACTTAGGAATAACACAAACGCGTACCTATACCTATTGCATTATATATACTTACTTGATTGCCAATAATGATTACTATAACCATGCATCGTACATGCACTGTAACGTTATCATAACAACACTGTGGCTAAGTCTAACGCGATAGTGCTTATTAGGTGAAATGTGTCTGACGCAACTATTGGCCGGTAAGAATCATGGCCGAGGCGAGCGGCGCGAGTGTGGCGCCCCCCGCGAGGCCCGCGGGGGCATTAGCCACGCGTCGACCCGCGCGTGCCGGGCACGCGGTGGTCGTGGCGCGAAGTGGTCGCGACGCGAGGCGGTCGCGGCCCGCGACGCCCCAGGTGCCGTGAGGTGCCCGGTGGCCGCGTGCCAATCAGGCGTCTGGCGCTACAAACGTGCCAACTTGCATCACCCAACATTTTCACGTGTATTTTATGTGAAACAATGAAAATAAACACGCGAAATTGTTTTAGATTTTTTGTTTCAAGATTCTTGTTATATTTTCAGTCGGTAGGTATGCGAATTTGAATGCTAAAGATAATTATGCTCATATCTACTGACGTGAAATAACTACTGCTATAGATCGAGATTGGCAATATGGATGTTTTTTTTTTGTAAATCATCGCAATATTTGATTAATTAGGACAAAAATAATAACCATTTTAAGTATTATAGGAAACATTATTTATCACGAATTTTTCAATAGACTTTTATGCTTCAAACATTGTTTGACGTAGGTAGGTACCTATCTGTCTATACTTTTTTAATAAAGTTTTATAAAGTAAACTTTTACGGACGGATCTGTCAAATAAGAAAGGAAAGAAACAACCAGTCTTCGTTTCTAATTTCAAACAAAAATCTTTTAGTAATAAAACATTTCTTTTATAACAAACAAAACAACGAGAGGTCGAAAAAATCTATGTTACTAAACTGAGGTATTATTATCAATTAGGTAAATAAAACTATATATCTACTCAGTAGAACTTTTAGATATTACAGATTAATTAACAAAATATACCAATCAAAGGAAAGATTGGTTCAGTTCAAATCACAAGCCATTATTACGAATTATTTTCAAAGTAGCTCCTTCAGAAGCACAAAATGTCCAAAGAATTGTCTGCTAAAGGGCTTCCTTTTCTGTCGGTCAGATAACCAGCCGCTGAGAAGGCCCGTTCGGATTCAACGCTAATTGAAATTCTCGCAGTTCTCAGGTAGACATTCACGAACTGCAAAAGTTTGCCTTTTAACCCCCCGGACTCGGATAAATTCATTTCATTTTTTTATTAATGCCGATACCGACAGATTGCAACTCCGTCCGAGTCAGTTCGCTTCTAATAAGACGTTTTTATGCTCGAGTGCAATCTCGTAAATCTCGCGAGATCTCGCCCATTTTTCGACCGAGATTAATCTCGCTAAAAAAGGCCGAGATCTCGCGAGATCGAGATTGCATTCCCTAGTCATGCACTAACTGAAAATTGTAGAACACATAAGTGTAGGTCATTTTTTATGGTCATTATTGAAAACTCAGCTTAGGTTGGTCCAGTTTCAGAATTTCATTCTTACCTACATATATTAGTAAGTAAAATACTCTAACCTAACATGGCTAAGCTGGTAGGCTAGTTTATCTAAAATAATTATGCCATATAACTATGGATTTGACAACTAATTTATTACATTAAATAGCTTTCTTAATTTTGTAATAATACATTGATATGGGCGTTAAACATGTAAAATATAGTAGCAACATTAATCATGTAAATACACAGATTGGATTACATTATTATTAGACTCTAGTACCTTAACAATCATCCGTGTGGTGACGGATTAAGAATACGAAATGTCACCACCCCATATCATCCCATGGGTGTCGTAAGAGCCGACAGTGGGAGCATATTATGCAGAGAACAGCACTGTAAGAGAACGAAAACTTGATACAAACCCTATACCAACCCGTTTGGCCAGCGTGGTATAGTAGGCCAATTCCTCCTTTCAAAGGAGAGGCCTAGTTCAGCAGTGGACTTTTAAAGGCTGATCATGATGATGACCTTAACAATACGTCAAAAGATAAATGGGTATCCATACATTAGCAAAGTAAGTATTAATAGTCTCCACTATGTAGGTAACATGTCCAGACGATACTTAGATAAAACTTTTATGAATCACGTACGTAAACTAATTGCCTGAGTTGATATGGATAATTCATTACCTAGCATTATACTGTGGCGCACAGTTTATAATAATATTTTGCTTTAAGAAAATGTTTATTATACTAAACTCTAAAACAAAACATAAACGCATAATTTTTATGTAGTCCACAAACTAGCCTGTTTCAATTCTTGCAATGATCTATAGCCTAAAGTAAAGCTCTTGTTATAAATGTGTATGTTAAAGATAAATCAATGTTCAAATTTATATTAAATTCACATATTCACATACCTATGTACCTACTCGTTTTGATCGTTACCGACTCTAAAGGAGAGTTCTGTTGTAACCATGCATCTAGGGTCACACGGAGAAGAAAATAGAGCAACCATTAAACTCACATGGATAACTACTGTTTTATTTGGAGAACTCAGAACAGAGAATTCTTTGTATCATCATCACTTTATGAAGTGATCACGGCTGTGTAACCTACGCAACAAAAAGATGGGAAGGGGCAAAAAAAAGAAATTTTAGCTTTAATTAATTACGTGAAGTAGTCTTGATAGCCTAGTGCAGCGATAGCCTAGTGGAGAGACCGACAGACTGCTACGCAGAGGGTCCGGGTTCGAATCCACGGCGCGCACCAATGACTTTTCGGAGTTATGTGCGTATTAAGTTGTTAATTATCGCTTGCTAAACGGTGAAGGAAAACATTGTGAGGCAACCTGCATGTCTGAGAGTTCCCCATAATGTTCTCGAAAGACATGTGAAGGCTGCCAACCCGTACTTGGCCAGCTGCCGGACTATGGCCTTACCCTTCTCATAATGGGAAGAAGCCCGTGTCCAGCAGTGGGACAGTATAAAGGGCTTATGATGATGAAACAGACTCGTTACCTAGATACTAGTAATAATGTTTATATTTAAACTTGATTTAGAAAACCCCGTTCTTTTAATATAACCAAAGTCCATTACAAGTAGCTGATAAAGTTCATTGTACAAATGCCACATACGGATTTACATAATCACATACTTAAGTGCTTTAGTTAGCTGTCATCAAAATTCGGAACGCCGTTGACATTGGGCGAGCACATTGCATCAGCCGCGAGTTCCGAGGTGTTTTTGATTAGGTAGCGCCTTATACATGCACGTGAGTAATATGTGAGGTGTGTTACACTATACTGTACTATCACATGTGTATGCAAATGATGTTCACGTGCTCTTGTTTAAAATTATAAACAGACGTCGGTAATTTGGTTAAAGTTCGTTTCTTTTTTCCAGCGCACGGCGCACGGTCTGAATACGGACGACTCTATAAATTATTTGACAATGTTGTGCTTAATATAAGGTCATTATCATCATAGCGACTTTCGAATTGTACCTATGTCTGCTTTCCAATATATTCGGAACAGATTTGACAGAATATTACCTTTCTACAGACGTCCGATCTGCGGAACCCAAAAGGATAGCGATATTTCCTGGTTTAGACCAGTGTTTATTCAGAGTTAGGTACTTCGAAAAGTCAGTGGTGCGCGCCGTCTATTTGAACCCGGTACCAAAGAGCTCAGATATTTACATAGAGGCGCATTTCCTATGAGCGCTCTGAAGACAAACTTGCTGTGACCCAAATTGCTGCTTGGCGGCGTGGCAGTCGCGCTGTGACAGCTGTCTCTACGAGAGCAAGAGAGACGAACGTTCCTCCTGTGTACCTTAACTACGAGACACAGTGTTTTATGAAGACCATTTTTCGGACACCGTCTTTTTATTAAAGAAGCTAATAGATATATTCAATAAAAAGAAATATTTCGTATCCCCATTAAGCTAGCATCTCTAGTTTTTTAGAAAAACTTTTTTGAAAATCTTCATATTTTAAAGCGGATATTTAGAAAAAAAGATATTCCTCTTATACTAAGCATGATACGCAATAATAATATTACAAGCACCGATAGCGTCTCTTTCACTGCACATTTTACAGTTAAAATGAACCTCTTAACTTGACTAGATTCAAATTTAAGCGAGATTTTGGATTTTTAGATTTTCTTACTTTTCCCGAAGATACTACCAAATGTGGAAAAGTTATATATACAGAAAGGATGCTCTTTACTTTCCTCATCTACTCAATAAATTTCAGACCCCAAATCCATGGAATCTAGAAGTTATTCCATATAACTGTTGTTGCTAGTTTTTTCATATTTATATTCTGGATTTTAATGATTAAATTTTTATTCGATATTGATTTCTTTACAACATATAATTTAGTTATAAAATCGATATATACAACTAAAATTAGCAACCAAATAAGTTAAAGACATCTACAATATTATCACCTAACCCTTCCCCTTTTCTCTATAAAATAACTAATGATGTGCTAACATTTTCTGTGGGTCACTCAGGGATATACATTATCTTAAAATAGCAATAAATAGGAGTTTACGCTATAATTTAAAGAAGATTCTATAACTTTCTCAAAATATTGTAGATGTCTTTAACTTATTTGGTTGCTATTTTTAGTTGTATATATCGATTTTTAAGTTCTTATTTATCAATGTAGCATGGAATCTTGCGTTTTTCGAGTAATTAAAGTGTTAATTTTAATAAATATCTCAAAATTGTACATTATGATTAAAAAATCGGTCTCGAGGTTGTTTCATTTCTTTGCATTTTCTGAGAACGTTTATCTTAGTAATGTATATTTTATTCACACCATCAGAAAGTAGAGATTTCAACGAAGAAAACGCCGAACAATTTAAAAAAAGAGCTGATATATTGACGTGAGAATTTTCAATTGAAAAATAGGGTTTTATTTCGATATTAAGTCAAAATAAGGCGTAAAATAAATATTATAAATAAAAAAACATTACCAGTGTGTTTGGAACATAAAACGGCAAGTTTTCCCCAAATTTTGTGTAAAAGAAACAACTATTGTAAAAGTTAAAAATAAAATACCCAAAACTTGGTTATTTGAATTTTTCACATAAATTATGATGTTGTGTGAATAAAGTGTTAATATAAAAGTTGTAGATCTTTTTATTACCTACAACTTTGCCATTGACGTTTTTCCCGTAGGACTTGTAGTTTTGCTGGCAATCGAGATAAACCCTTTTTTACCCTTAAAATCACAACCCCATCCACTTCCCGACCTCAGATCGCCCGTAATTTATTTTTTCTTTAATGATCGCTATATATTCTCTTCCTTCTCCAATGGGTTTTATCCTACTATAATTTTCTATCGTTTCAAAAATTATCTACCCTGGTCTACTAAACAAAATACACCTGGGATAAATGAATAAATGAACCTATTAGTTTAAACTGGTTCCATCTTTGTGTACGACGTATCAATTTATAAAGTCTTCTTTCAGATGTTTCGCTACTTGACATAACATAGTTCAAACTCTTCATCGAATGAAAGATTAAGTCTGTGAAAATATATTTAAAGTTATGCAATATTTAATATAGGTATGTCGAGACCATAAAAGACGTAACAGGTCAATTAACTGTATAAATAGAACACGTTAATATATTCTATATATATAGTATGACAACGTATTTTTTATTATCAAAAGTTTAATGTTAACGATTAAATGACAAATCGAGTTGTCACAACTTACCTACTTGTCCATTTCTTTCTATCACACCAACACAATGTCCTCCTTGTAATGGGTGTCTGCAAAGCGATGGAGACTCTCCAACTTAACAAATTGATTTCATCGATATTTAAACATGAAAAGGAATAATTATAACTTTAGAACAAAGTTATTTTAAGTGATAGTAAGTTCTATTTCACCATAATATTTCTTGTAAAAGCAGTAGGTACCTAGACCCCTGTTGCCCGATGTCTTATTTATATCAACAGAGCCCTATTCTATGGTATTAAGAATCTATAAATAAAAAACAATCCTAAGACTTAAATCAGCGCTCAATTCTAATTTGCTTTTTAGGACATCCATTGTAATCCTATTTACATTTATAATACTATCATATATCTTTGCCTTAAACAAAATACCGGTCATTTTATTTAGGAAAATTAAACAAGCCTACAGTCAAATTGATCGCTATAAACATAATCTTCACAGTCGTAAAACATAAAAACAACTCTAAATTGACTATTTTTAAATATTTTGCTTCATTAACCGCCCAAAATTTAATTATTCTTGTAGGTCAAATCTTTAAGACGAAGATCGTAATTTCATCAGTATTGCGTAACGTTGATCCTAGCAATAAATTCACGAACCAGTATCGTGATCTAAAATGTATATTATACTTATATTATATTAGTATAACTCTACAGCTTTATATTTTAGTAATATATAAAGCTGAAGAATTTGTTTGTTTGTTTGGTTGAACGCGCTAATCTCAGGAAGTAGGTACTGGTCCGATTTGAAAAATTCTTTCAGTGTTAGATAGCATATTTATCGAGGAAGGCTGTAGGATATATAACATCGCGCTATGAGCGACGGCAGCGGAGCAGGTGTAACCGCGGGCATCGTCTAGTATTAGATACATGGGACTAACACAAGTACGTGCTTAATCAAGCGCGCATCTATTCAGATGGCGTTACACAAAATCGGTGGTTGTGTCAATAAAGGGCAAGATTAAATTTGTAAATCAGATTATCTTATAACAACAAACTTTGCCTTTATAAAGCAGTCAATATTACTCCAGTCTCTCACAATGGATCATAATTTTAGATTCTATCCGTAGGTATTGTAGTCTCGTATCTACTCTAAATTACTAATGTGTACATGAACCTTGGTGAAGAGCTAAGTAATGTGTTAATAATACAGTATTGTTGACGTTGAAAACATTTTAATTAAATGTTTCCCACTTCTTACGTAACTGCAGTTGAAATGAGGTTGATAGAAACCACTGAGCATCGCGTCACAAGTGCGTTGCCGCCCCTTGGGGATGGGAAAAGGGATAGGATGAGAAGTGGGATGAGGGAGAAGGAACACTCACCGAACGAAACGCAACAGTTTAATTACTGTTACTTTACGACGATTTTCTGTGAGACGGTATAGGTACCCTCTCACACTACTATAAGTACTTCCTCGGTCGAGCCGGCCCATTCATGCTGAAATCAGCAAGGCTTTAGTACCTGTAAATGTCCCAAATTTCCAATTACACTTTTATAAAACAGTTGATAGGTAACTAGATGATATGATTACAAAAATCTTAAATCGATAAAAAGTTATTCCGTCAAAGATTTTTTATATCATCAATATCAGATTTATTCATAGGTGGTCATATGAGAAAGTAGCGTTTATTAAGGATTTTCAGATTTTTTCTGTTTAGCATAGATAGCGACTGTAACGAATTTATGTAAGAACTAGAGGACGCCAGCAGCTACGCCTGCATTTTTTTTAAATTTACCCGTTTTGGCTGATCCCGTGGGAATTTCGGGAAATCCCTTCTTAGTGCACCCCTACGGTCCCCAAGGAATATACATGCCAAATTTCAGCTTCCTGCGCCCAATAGTTTCGGCTGTAGCGTGTCTGTCAGTCAGTCGGTAACGCAAGGATTTTATATATTAAGACTAGAGGACGCCAGCAGCTACGCCTGCATTTTTTTTTAATTTACCCGTTTTGGCCGATCCCGTGGGAATTTCGGGAAATCCCGTCTTAATGCACCCCTACGGTCCCCAAGGAACATACATGCCAAATTTCAGCTTCCTGCGCCCAATAGTTTCGGCTGCAGCGTGTCTGTCAGTCAGTCAGTAACGCAAGGATTTTATATATTAAGATTACAGTTCTCAGGCTTCATACTTGTAGTGGGCAAATGAAGCAAAATAATGTTTTAATTTAGACAGATCATAATTATTGTGTTTTTGTTTTTATTTCATCTTAGACATTTATGTAATACGACCTTGCATTATGAGTAGGAAGTAAAATGTAAATATAGAGATGCGAATAATTAAATTTAACTCGCAAGTTATCGCTAAAGTTGCATCATAACGTCCCAACTAAATTTAAATAAACATTAAATGCCACGGCGTCATTTTGCACAGAAAAATACAATAATCAAGACGGACCTACTGACGTAATATGTATTTAAATTCATTCATGACAGACATGTACTTACCTATTATGACAAAAACGCAATCATGGGCCTTTCCCGATAACAGCTCATTGTTCGATTTACTCTCATCTTTCCTTAAAGATTGAGAAAAGCTATTACATACATACATAGACTCACGCCTGTTTCCCGGAGGGGTAGGCAGAGACTACGGAACACCATTTCCAACGATCCTGACATACCTCTCTTACTTCATTCACTCCGATCAAGTTTCTCATGCATGCTCTTCTGTTAAGGGTACTTCTGACCTGTCCTTTTTTCAGTACCTATATCTCCAATCTGGTCAGAGAACGTCCGCCTAGGTCTTCCCCTTTGTCCTCTGCCATTCACACTTGCCTTATATATCTTCTTTGTCAGTCTATCGTCATCCATCCTCTCCATGTGCCCAAACCATCTTAACATGCTTTTCTCGATGCTTGTCACTACATTTTTTTTTTACCCCACAACACTCTCTTATCACACAATTCTTTACTCTAAAAAAAAAGCTAAATTAGTAAACTTAAAAAGCCAGAGAGCTTTTCTCATAACCTCCAGAGATTTTCTCACAAACCTTAGGGCTTTTCCCACAAGCCCTAGAGCTTTTTCCACAAGCCCCTAGTAATTACATGGGCATAATAAAGTGATCTATGACCTCATAGACAGCTTTACCTTATCTGATATGCTAAACAGTAAAAGTTACGCAGTAGCAAGGGTATATACCCTTGAGGTCTATGAGGTCTATGAGGTCATAGATCACTTTATTATGCCCATGTTATTACTAGGGGCTTGTGGAAATCTTCTAATTTGTGGTTTAGGTAATATTACCTAAACCACAAATTAGAAGATTTGCACCCATTTTATTTTGTAAGTAATATTTTGAACTTGGAATTTATTAGTTCTATTATCACTTATGTTATCGTATGTTAGAGAGATATTTCTGTACTTGCTATACTATCAGAAGTCAGTCTGCGATGCCTGGCAAGAATAAAAGCTCCATGTTTCGTAGGTAAATAGTAACATGCAGATACATTTATTTATTAATAAAAGAGTACAGTCACTTAGAATACGCTTTATTGTGAGTCACATAATTTTTTATCTCATAATGTTATCGATTTCATAATAGGGATAACACGTCATGTCATAGTAGCAAGATTTAGGTACATATATTCCAAATCTTAACTATTCCGTGTAAGGCCTTGCCACACGGCACAATTTTACGTCCAACTTGACTAAATCCCTTGATGAAATCGTGACGTGTATACGCCAGTCGTCCAACTCAAGTTCATCGGATGGGCGGTACCAGCAGATTTTAACCAATCGGGTGGACGGAATGAAAATCAGTGATTTGATTGTCTCGTGTAGACGGGCAATGCCAATTCAATTGAAAATTTGATCAGTGGTAAAATTGTGCCGTGTGGCAACGCCTTAAACGTTAAGGAAAAACCTCATTCTGCATGATTTCATTATCTAATGTAGGTATGTAATTACATGTTTACCTAACAACATCACACGGATATCACGGTGTTGAAGAGATACACTGTACCTAATACTAATACCGTTAGTACTATTTATTATTCTGTGCTAATACTTCCACCTAATGATTGACTGCGTGGTTGGCGTAGTGGCTTAAACGGCCGCCTCGCCGCTTGAAACTGCGCCGAGTGTTGTGGGTTCGATTCCCACACGAGACAACACTTTGTGTGATCCATAAATTGTTGTTTCGAGTCTGGGTGTTAATTGTCCTCGTTAGATTTATGTTTGTAAAGTCCCCCGCGACACAGGATTTAGTCCTAATGCGGGAGTAATCTTTTTCAAAAAAAAAGATTACTCATTTGTAATTAACCTGCGATATTGCTGAGGTCATTGGGATGCTATGTAGCATTCCACACAGCATCAAATATGACCTGATAAACTGATGTATAACACTGTTGTCGGTATAATATTTTATACCAACAACAGTATTATAAATCAGTTTAAAACATTATATAAAAGGATATAGTATGTTCACAGATTTACAGACCCCACTTTAAGATTTACCACTAAAAAGAAGTGGGAAAACACCGTGAGGAAACCTACATTTCTGGGAACATCATGGAGAACACCATGATGTTCTCGAAGGACTTGTGATTAATGTGAGGTATACCAAGTCGCAGCATGGCCAGCATGGTAACCTTAACCTTCTCTTGGTTAGAAGAGGCCCGAACCTAGCAATGGAACAGTTTATCTACAGAGCTGATGATGATGAATATGATGATGAAAACGAAGGAGATTCTCGATGAACTGAATTATTACGTTTGTTTAAATGCAGTGAGCGTGCATCAATACTATTTCCTATTACTTATTCAGAATGATAGATAGATAGATAGATATACGCTTTATTGTACACCAACATAGCATTAAACAGTACATATTTTATAAAGAGACTTAAAACTACGATAATGTACAATCGGCGGCCTTATCGCCTAGGGCGATCTCTTCCAGGCAACCTTGAGGTGGACAGGAATGATATGAGCAAAAATGTGGAGCGGTGGTGTAGTTGCTAAAAATAATACGAAAATCTTAGATACTATATACATACATACATACATATATATACATTATAATTCGATTAATATACGTACATAAATAAAATACAACTAAGTATTAAATATTACATAAAATAAAATACAAATATAAAATATACCTACTTACATACATTATAGGAATATAAGAGACAGTCAAGACAGACAATACAGATGGAGTAAATAAGGCTTATGTAACAAGAAAATCATCAAATTAAATTAGATAGTGATTTTTGATCAAAGTTTTGAAGATATTTAACGATTTTGCTTTTCGAATCTCCAGGGGTAAAGCATTCCACAGACGCACAGCTTGAGCAGTGAAAGATTTCGTAAAGTAATTCGTGGAATGCTTTGGCATCCTCAGTGTTAGATCCTCAGACGACCTCAAGGATTTCACATGTGTGTCATGAACGAACACAAAAAGTTCTTTAAGATAGGAGGGAGTACTAGGATTAAATAGAACATTGTACAATAATGTTAGAATGTGAGTATTCCTGCGAAGACGAATTGGAAGCCACTTGAGTTTATTGCGAAAATCTGAAACGTGATCATATTTGCGCAGTCCAAATATAAATCGTATGCAAAAGTTTTGGAGACGCTCAAGTTTATCTAGCTGCTCTTCAGTGAGATCAGGATAGCTGACGTCAGCATAGTCAATAATGGGCAGAAGTAAAGATTGGGCAAGTGCAACTTTAGTGGCAGTTGGAAGAAAGTTGCGTAGCCTACGCAACGAGCCTGCCGATGCGAATAATTTACGACTCATTTCTTTTAGTTGTGGTCTCCAGGACATGGTTTCGTCAATGTAAATGCCCAGATTCTTTACAATTTTGCGAAAAGGAAGATCTTTTCCATCAAATCTGATTCGCGGAAGTTCAACCCAGTTAATTTTAGAAACCATTTTAGGACTGCCGATAATAATTAATTGAGTTTTATCAGGGTTGACTATCAGTCCATATCTCTTGGTCCATTCGCAGATACGTTCTAAGTCTGTGTTAATAGTAACACAGGCTTCTGCCAACTTAGTTATAGGGGCTTGCGTGTAAATCTGTAAATCATCTGCATAAAGGTGGTAGGATGAAAGTAGTTGATTTGAGATGGAGTTTATAAATATGGCGAAGAGTAAAGGAGATAGCACGCCACCCTGCGGCACACCGGCAGTAGTGTAAGACCAAGAGGAATAAGAGTCTTCTATGTTTATACGTTGCCGGCGACCAAACAGGTAACTACGAAACCAGCCAATTGCCGATGGAGATACGTTAAGAGAGCGTAAAATGCCCAGTATGATGTGAAAATCCACGGTGTTAAACGCGTTGCTGAAGTCAAGTAATGTCAAAATCGTAAGATTTCCACAATCCAAACCTAGCCTTATGTCGTCAGTTACGCGGGCCAGAGCAGTGACAGTACTGTGACCAGGGCGGAAACCAGATTGATATGGATTTAGGAGCGCATTTTCACATAGAAAGGAAGTGAGCTGTGAGTGGACTAGACGTTCAAGGACTTTCGACAGGAAGGGTAGTAAGGATATGGGACGATAATCTGTGAAGGTACTGGGCTTGAGGTTCTTTGGTAGAGGAATTATATGGGCATCTTTCCAGACCGATGGAAAGATGCCACGAGCAATGGAAAAATTTAGAATGTGACAAAGGACTGGAAGAATTTCGTCTAGGATGGGAAGGATCATTTTGCGACTGATACTGTCACTACCGACTGCGTTGGATGTAACTGCCAATATACTCTTCTTAACGTCACAAGCGATAAATGGCGAGAAGTTAAAAGGAGAATACTCAGGAGTTGGCAAAGATGAAAGATGTTGTAAAGTGGCTCTTTTCATATTACCATCAAAATTGGAAGAAGTAGAGAAGTAAGTGTTGAGAGAATCTAGGTTAACATTGTTTGGAGTGGATTGATGCCGTGTCTTACCAACTCCCAGAGTTTTAAGAAATTTCCAGACCTTAGCTGGATCACCGTTTTCAACGGATTTATGAATGTGTTGGCGTTGCGCATTCCTACACACCTTGTTACAGAGATTTCTAATGGCAACGTATTTTTCTTGGTTCAGAAGAGTAGGCTTGTTCTTCAGTTTTGCTTTGGCAGCAGATTTTTTGACCATAATCTTTTTGATGTCTTCAGTTAGCCAAGGTGCCGGTAAATGTTTTAGTTTGATGGAGCGGATTGGCGCATGGACGTCGTAAAGCTTGATAAGATTATTTGTAAAGATTTGGACTTTAGAATCAATGCACTCTGAAGAATACAAAGGCTCCCAGTCTAGGCTAACGCTATCCGCACGCAATTTGTCATGATCCATGTCACTAAAGTTGCGCTGCAACACAATCTTGGGCTTCGTTTTGGGAGTGCATACTTTATAGGATAAATAAATAAGGTCATGATAGGAGAATGCATCCGCTGTACATTGACCATGCTTGTGAATTAGATTAGGGGAAGATACTAGAATGAGGTCGAGCAGAGAAGGAGTACAATTAGGAAAGTGATGAGTTGCGTTAAGATTTAAAATTGACATATTGCAGGACTCCGCGACATGACGAAACGATGTAGCACGGGAATCCTGTTTAAGGAGGCAGGTGTTAAAGTCGCCCATCACTATAGTGTGACCATATAAAGGAGTTAAGTTTTCAAGTATTTGTTCAAATGTAGAAAAAAAATTTACACGGTTAGAGGGCGAATAGTAAACACCTAACAGGACTTTTGTGCGGCGGAGTTCAACTTCCAGAAAAAGGTATTCGCCAGCATTCGACAGTGGTGGCTGAGGTGACATAGTGACTATCTGATAAGGAATATGCTGACGCAAGTATATGGCAACACCGCCACCATTGCCGAAAGCGCGATCATTTCTAATAAGCCGGAAACCTGGAAGAGTATAAGATGTAGATGGGAGACAAGGTTTCAGCCATGACTCTGAAACAAGGACGGCATGCATGTTTTGGCAGTCTAAATTAGCCAGCATATCTGGGAAATGGGCTGGAATACTCTGTGCATTAATATGGACTACATTAAAATTCTTGGGTACGTCAGAGAATTGCGACTGAAGAATATCACCTAGAGAAGGTACACTTTCAAAACTTTCATCCAGACTTGATGTATGAATGAAAGGTATCATCACTATTTGTGTCTGAATAATACATTCAATATATAACTATAAACTGATATATAAATATATAAACTTATATTATGAAAAATAAAAATATATCAATTTAAAATATATAAATACTACCTTACAACTATAATATTAATATTCCCGTAAAGCTCTTTCATAGCATCCACCGGCCGGTTGCGCTTTAACAAAATTAAAAACCGAATAAAGTGAAACTAACTAACAAATAACAAAATTAAAGAACTGAAAAAGAAGAGAAATAAATATACTACAATAAAATTATTATCATTAAAACATGGTGTCTAAAAACACAGGTATTCAAATACGTGTAGTGCGAAACGAAACGTTACATTTGACAATTTTGCTACAATGACATGACATTAGTGACAAGTTGACAACTGTGATATTGTGATATTGTAAACAGTGTTTTGTTTGTACATACCTACACGAAACGTGAAAAATAAAACCATTTGATGAGTTATAACGAGCAAAATGGAAGCAAATACATACACATGGAACGAGCATGGAAGAATATTATTTTTTCGTGGCTGCAGTCCTCCTGGCCTTTGTAGTGCTTGGTTTGGCAACTGTTTTATCCGCATCCCCGAGCTTCACCTTACTTAAGTCACCGGTGGAGGATATACGATAACGCTTACCATCAGGGCCCTGGATGTGAATGTATCCTTCTCTTGTCCAGCACTTCTCAACCCCAAACTTCGCCCGTGCCGCCAAGAAAGCTTCATGACGCGAACGTGTCAGGTACTCCGACAGCGTGATACCCGTTCCTTTGAGCTTCGTTTTGGCGAACCAGATACTGTCACGCATCACAACCGATGCAAATTTGACCAGTATGGGCCTTGCCTTGTCGTTGGAAGTTCGGCGTCCCATCCTGTGACAGCGCCTGATGTCTTCAGCCACGAAGGTGTCAATGTGAAGACGTTGCTTGACGACATCCGCCACCAGCTGAGCTGTCTCCTCGTCTTTACGCTCTGCTACGCCGTGAAGCAACAACATCTTTCGGCGGCTACGCATCTCGATCTTGTCGACCTCGCGTCCGACGATGTCCAACTGCTCCGAAAAGGACCTTAATGTGTTCAGAACGAAGGTCTTGAATGAAGAAAATTCTTCCGCCAGACTCCCAGTGGTTTGTGGCGACTTCTTCTGCAGCTGCGCCTCAAAACTAGCCATTCGCTCCTCAAAATATGATTGCATGTCATGGATTTTCGAAACATTGAATGTGTCCATAGTGTAGAAATTTTTTCCTGTTTAAAATTTGTTAGTTATTGGAGATAACGCTAATCCAGCAGGTATGTGCTATAAGCTTCAACTTTTATTCATTAAAATTTAATTAAAATAAGAATAAACTATTTTATTTGAATTTCCCACACAAGCAATTTTAAATTAAACCGGTTATCTCAACTACCCACAACCAAAAAAAAAAAAGAAAAAAAAAAAAAAATGAAACGAAACGTTATACCTACCTACTTATTTGATTATATGTCATAATCGTTTGAGAATAAAAATACCGAATCACCTTCGTCCACGTGTACATTTTTACTCAAATTCAAGAATAATAGTTAATAGTTAAGTCCGTGTCATGTTTTGCTCGAAAAATAGTAATACAGCGACCTACACAATAATTTAGATAATTAAACCGTCCAATTGACGTACTAAGTACGTTTATTTGTGTTAAGTTAAAGGGGCGTGACAACGTGCGTTGTTTTCAACTACGTTATTTTCTTTTCGTCACAGTTTGCGTTGATAACAGCAGAGGTGGTATCGCAAACAGTCGATTATAAACACTGATATTTGCCTTGATCTTGGTGGTGACAAGGACACACACCAGTTCAATGTCTCACAGTCTTGTTTTGCAGAGGTGGCAACAGATTCCTAATAAATTTATATGTAGGTATACAAAACACAGTGCTAATGATTACAAAGAAAAACAGACTGTTGAACTTTCCAGTAGGTGCACTTGTTTTGTGTTATGTTTGAATCGTTGCAATTTTCAAAAATTATTCCATTGCCATCAAATCTCCTATAACCTAAAACTTGCCTCCGTAGTCCAGTGGACTGCGTATGCGACTGCTGATCGAAGGTCCCGGGTTCGATTGCCGGGTCGGGCAAAAAGTTTTACTGGGTTTTTCCGAATTCTCAGTCGCAGCCCGGAGTCTGGTTATGTGCCCAGTAACGGCAGTAGGCTCGCCCCCTATTACGTGGGACCTAAATATTCATGACAAAATGTGGTGTAATATTACACCTCTGCCTACCCCTTCGGGGATACAGGCGTGAGTCTAAAACTTGCACTTATTTGTAGACAGAAGTGTGCTACTATAACTGTGGCTACGCTACAATAATTGTACAATAGTTTAATTATTAAACAGCGACGCTTGGGTATAGGTAGAATGATATCTGCACCTTCTACCCAACCTAAACTACACATGATGTTATGATAATTATGTGTTCCAGATTAGTCTTATTTCTAAGTCAAAGAATTCTATATAAATAGCTGAACCGGTAAACGCGGCTCTGCCATAAAACGCAAGTACATAATGTCATAAAACAGATGAAAATTCCGGATTTTTCTGAATACATCCTAATTTTCTAGCGGTACGCAATGAATATTCTTTACTCCTTAACTCCTTATTATCATGTCTACCATAGTTGTTGAGGAGGAGGACGACCATAGGACGTGTATAGTAGAGGGGGTCGGGTGTTCCGTGCCCACCCCAGAACCGATTCAAAATCAAAATCATTTATTTATCTACGTCACAAGGTGACTCTTATGAACGTAAATTTTTTTAAGTAGGTAAATTACTTAATGCTTCTACATTTACATTTACTGCCTCGTTCGCAAAGCAATAGGTCTACCTATTGCTTTGCGAACGAGGCAGTTTTATTGCCCGTTCTTTCTCGTGGTTCTAACCACGAGAAAGAACGGGCAATAAAACTCGTGGCCACTCTTTTTAATCGATGATTTGAAATTCTAGGCTTGACAAAACCATTTCTGCCTGATCCCGTAGGAATTTCGGTTAAATCCCTTTTAAGTGCCCTAATCCCTATAACATACATACATACATACACATACATATACTCACACCTTTTTCCCGTCGGGGTAGGCAGACACAACGGAACGCCACTTACTTCTATCCTTACAAACCTCACGCGCTTCCTCTACATTCATTATCCCTATAAAAAACATGCTAAATTTCAATTCTGTCAGTCAGTAAGAGAAGATTTTCATTGATGATTAAGGCGATGATTTCCCTGGTATGATGATTTTATCAACGGTCGCTTCCCTCGGTGGAGTCACTTGCTTCCCAGAAAACGACGTCAGTAGATAATTAGTTGATAGTGATAAGTCACTACGTGACGGGGGAACATTTCAGATGTAGTAGGCCGATATCTACAATCACGTAGAAATGTTGATACCATAATAATAACACACACTACTTGTTCATAATATTTGCTGTTATATGTACATGTAATAGTTCCAAAGTCTTGCTATCAGTACTGGGGGCTTGTTGATTTTGGGACACGAGTGTTTACTGGACTTTGGCATAGACAAAGAGCTCAGATATTTTCATAGAGGCGCATTTCCTATGGACGCTCGGAAGACAAACTTTCCGTGACTGAAATTGCCGCTTGGCGGCGTGGCAGTCACGCTGTGACAGCTGTATCTACGAGAGCAACAGAGACGAACGTTCCTCGAGTGTAACTTAACTGCGAGAGCAAGAGAGACGGAGAACGACGCCCGCGCCGCTAACGGCACAAACTACGAACTAAAGTGGAGACAAAAAAATAAAATAAAAATCTGTATTCATTGGCATAGAATGATCAGTATCAGAGTCGACCACTCCCCTTAAAACGACTGTCAAATATCTTCATGACAACCAGTACGACTGACACGGGGTTAACATTAATAAAAAAAATTATTACACACGTAACTTCGAAATATTGGCAACGCACGCCGTCTGTTTGTACCCGATATCCTATGCATGATTGTCTATTGTTATTTTCATTAGGCTATATATATATATATATATATATATATATATATATATATATATATATATATATATATATATATATATATATATTAGTGGTAGTAGAGCCTTGCTGATTTCAGCATGAATGGGCCGGCTCGACAGGGCAAGTACTACCCTCTCACAGAAAATAGACGTAAAGTAACAGTACCTAAACTGTAGCGTTTCGTTCGGTGAGTGAGAGTGCCGGAGGCCCTTTCCCCTATTCCTTCTCCCTCATCCCACCCCTCATCCTATCCCTTTTCCCAACCCCAAGGGGCGGCAACGCACTTGCGACTCCTATGGTGTTGCTTGTATCTATGTGCGACGGTAATTGCTTACCATCAGGCAATCCGTCTGCTCGTTTGCCGCCTGTTACTATAAAAAAGGTACCTACTGTGGATAAGTTTAGCTGGTCAAGTGGGTATGTCTACGACCACATTAATCCTCTTGATCCTGTTGGTAAACAGTAACTGGGAAGTGGTTGGCACTGACTGGTTGGCTGCCATCGATGATATCACAAAATTTGCCTACGATATTCTTATTCTAGATGGTCTTTCTCCTACAGGCTTTCTCTACTTGTAAGTGTAATTACAGACACCATTGTTGATCTCATTTAATTTATGTCAGTATTTATCTAGAAAGAAAAAGAAAGAAAGAAAAAGCATTTATTTCTAACAGACAAAAGACATGAAAAATGAATGTGACAAAATGGAGTACAATATATAGACAAAAAAAAACACGCCTGTCGTCTGCATAGAAATAGGAGACCAGTTCAGCGCATATTGCCGGACACACGTGCCCGGCGCTGGTTTTCAACTGGCTCCTCAGTAGACGCGGACATCAAAACCAATGAACAAAGAATGTGTTCACAATGTATCTTTTATTGTTAATTACAATAAGCTACGACTGTGTCAATCCGGTGCAACAAGACCAGTCACGCGATTTAAACTGCTTATTCATCTTTGATCCTAATCTCTGCATATTAATATCAAAACACATTAAAAGCGAACTTTGAATATTTAGGTATTAGTTGATGTCGATAGTTTATAGAAAATGCAGACAATATACCTGGCACACGTCAATTTTTCTTTTTATACCCAAAAATATATAAGCTCTTCAAATCTGCGCCGCGAGTTCCATGAATACTCTTCTTTCTATTTAATTTGATTAAGACCTGCTTCGGATTACGATCTGCTGCGGTCCGTGTCCGGTGGTGACGGATTAACCTTTCGACGACCGAGGACATGAATTCATGTCCTACAAAAAAGTCCCCTTGTTTACCGACGACATGAATTCATGTCCAGATTCCGTCCTTCAATCTATGACGTTTTTTACACTGACCTAGTACATTTTATCAATTATTTCAAATTGCATTGCATTTTAATGAATCATAGACAGCTCTGAAACCTTCTTCTGATCCAATTTGATGTCAAATTAAAAAGTAAAAGGACATTTCATTTCAATGCGCGCGAAACTGTGAATTTTAGGAAATGTTTGCTATTGAAAAGGGGGAATTATTATAATGGATACATGCGTATTTTAGTTTTAATTGGAAAACCCATATTATACAGAATATAAAAATACAAAAATAAACGAAAAAATATTTTATTTTTGATTATAATACGCTACAATTGTCGATAGAACCGGTATTCTAAGATCCGTTCAAAACAGAGAGCTATACAAAACTTAATATACACTCAAATGTTATTATTATATTTTTTTAATATTGGCTATATAAGTGGATTTCAAGAAATTATAACTTGAACTCTTGAAAACATAAACAAAGACCCCTCAGAGCGATAACATTCAATGTCTAGTACCGCGCGCGCGATGATGTCGTACGGCGCGGTCGTATAGCCAAATTGACGTTTTAGAGGGCGCGGTACTTGAAAGGTTAAGAATACGGAATGTCACCACCCCATATTATCCCATGGGTGTCGTAAGAGCCGATAGAGGGAGTATATTATGCAGAGAACAGCACTGGAAGAGAAGGAAAACATGATACAATCCCTATACCAACCCGTTTGGCCAGCGTGGTATAGTAGGCCAATTCCTCCTTTCAAAGGAGAGGCCTAGTCCAGCACTAGACTGTTAAAGGCTGATGACGTGAACATCTGCTTACCAAAAGTATGATTAAACTTGGAAGCGATGGTTATATCCGAACTTCAGCGGGATGATCCCACGGGAACTGCTAATAAATGCAAGAAAAAGGATCGACTAAGACTAAACTATCTATAATCCTTCAAGCCCCTGCCCCTTAAAACCTACTTAGTATTAATGCTGTGTCACGAGTGACTCTACAAAAATATAACCAACGGACTCGAAGTACACCCTGACCCGAAAAAATAATTTATGGATACCACAAAGTGTTGTCTCTTATGGGGATCAAACCCACGCAGTGTCAATCTCTACACCAGTTGGTGCAGAGATTTAAGCGGCCGCCTCGCTGCTAGACAATACAAAATAGCTAAACAATTTGTTATTTATTTATTTTACACTTTGTACACAATGAAAAATATTATTAGAAACATTATATCTAAGTAAAGTACAAAGGGCGGCCTTATCGCTGAAAGCGATTTCTACCAGGCAACCTTTGTATGGAGATATTATTGGTAGGAGAAAAACGGTAGTTGAATGTGTACCAGTAAACAAACTATATAATTTATATACATACTTAATACATACATATATACTCATACATACATTCATACATACATACATATCGATAAGGAGTTACATAATATTTAATACCTGTATTTTATAGAACGAGAAAAAGTTATAGCGATAGGTAGTGAACCTTTACTAAAGCTTTGAATTAAGCTATCGTCTGAGCCTGTCTTATATGTTTTTACAGCCTAACAAGAAGATTGTTGTGTGTCTTTGAAGAATAAGAAATTTTTCTTCACAAAGGTCGGTAAAATTCCTGCAAAATTATTTATGAGGAAGTGCGTATTTCACATTCGCAAATACATTTATCTGCACATATTTTTTTAACAAGAACAAGAGTGACGTCACATTGTTATATTTTGTAAAGTATACGTCTTATGTTATGAATGATTGTGGACGGATGTTGTTCAACTTAGAGATGACGCGGTGATAGTTATCAGTACGATAGTGTACACACCACAGAGATATTATGATGACAATTATTGCAACATACTTGTTATTAACATTCCCACTACAATTACTACACTCAGCCTGCCTCATAATACTTACACATTGTAAATGCTTCATTAAAATAGCAAGATAACAATTCCAGATATGGCGAGCCATTGATATGTTTTATAATAGAATATATTGTATTATTGCATAATTTAATTGTTTATTTATTTACAATTAAACATTGTATTTGAGGAAATACGGTATGACAATAAATAGAGGTAATATTTTATTAAACAAATACTTTCAAATAGCGTTCTCATAAATGATGTACTTATAAGTAGTAACAGTATCATAGGTTGTTGAGTTGCGGTAGTGTATACTGAGAACCCCTAATACAAATATTATGCTAACATGGTTTTAGTATACCGTGGTGGTCTTAGTGAGCAGGTCCAAAGGAGTCTAGGGCTTCGCAAGGACCAAAGCATACTCATTACTTTAGTCATACAGAAAAGCCCGCAATTGATTTTCCACTGCACAACAAAATACAAACAACAATTCAACCAATAATCAACAATTCAAGATGACGAACAGTATTTAGAAAAGATCTTTATCATAACTAGATAAATCTGGTTTAAAATTAAATTTAATGCAACACACTAACGAATGTCATTATGCGAATGTCAAGGTGACTGTATTTTTGAGTGCATACCTAAAAACTTATATACCGTTATTTATACGCACTCGTGGTCAACATTTTCTCTCTGCCGGAATTGTCAGTGCAAGCATGGAAACTTGAAAAGTTAATAGGTATATGCATCAGTAGATTAGCACTTAAAAATAAAAAGAGCAGGTAAACCTTTTAAAACCTTACTCCTCTTGCACATTACTTAGAATTAAACTGAAGAAATATGGTTCAAATATCGCCAGTACCCGCCATTCTGAATCTATGCTACACATGTGAAGAAAACAGGATAAATGTAGAGCCATACTGATTTCGGCACAAAGGGGCCTCCTTGCCCAAAGTAGTTCTGTCGACTTCTTACAGGAGATCAAGATAAGCTAGTCCAAGACTTAAACTATTCAACATTTTAGTGCTTGTCATATAAATGTGTTAAAATTAATTTACATACAATTTAATTTACATGCAAATCATGCAATTTTACATATCCGCGGAGACCTTTAATTGGCTAACTGTGGCTAAAATTCTTTTTAACATTGTATTTTGTTACTTTTGCTGTTGGTCTTCTTGTTAATAAATAAATAAATAAATAAAAATATTTCAAACAAACAATTATTTGAGCTTTAAATTGGTAGGTGTAACGTTTAAATGTCAAGTGCCCAACTAAAACATTCTGTTTATACACTGTTACAAACAACCATGTCTCAATTACTAATAAATATTACAAAAACATATCAGACTCATGATTGAAGTGTTTATTTTCTATTAAGCACCTGTTTGTGACTTCCTAACGGCTCAATCAATGCACGCGCGGTATCCGCTTGAGCCGTCTGGCAACCTAATAGAAATATTGCATCATTGTTTATAAACAATCGATTCGACAACCATAGGAAACTTATTACTGAAACGTGATATTTTTCTGACGAAAATTATTTGGCCGATTGCGAATTTGCAATCTTAGAAAACATTTTCATCAGATATTATAATAGGACCTCATATAAAATGTACATTATTTCATTCAGATTAGAAAACCGGTAGATAATCAAAATACTTGGTCGTATACGTCACCTCTCCATGTGGGATTCAGTGTCGTTGTCTACCCACAGAAAAGTCTATCTTTCAACGAACTTATTTTTATAGAAATGAAGAAAAGGGAAATTTCTCGCAGAAAAAAATACTTACCATCTGGATGCGTCAAATTCGTGTTCACGCAGCAAAATATGTACATGAGATAAAACATATGTAGTAACATATGTACATAAGAGGGATGTGAGTGAAACTGACTTACTCTTCTTAGTTTCAAAATATAAGGAAGATATAGAAATAATAAATTTAATCTTAAACAGTAGCCGCTATATAATGTTTATTCAACATCATCATAACTTAAGACGTAGGTAATGACGTCCAATAGCATACTGTAAGGAAACCAGGTCACTTAATTGTTTGATTTGACAAAAATTTGCTACAACTAACAATATTGATAAGCAGTGACGCTGTTCGGGTTGTTTGTGGGGCTCGTCTCTCGCGCCATGTGACGACAGTTCGTTCACCCAGCCGTCATCACCATCACCAATCAATTGAAGCCAATCATAGTAACAATCTCTTAGAAAAATATTTTTATAGATAAGTGCCTGCTTACGTAGGTTCCAGGAATTCTCTGTAGGTAATTGCAGAGTAAAAATGTATCTGACTTATGTTAACATTAAAATTAAAAGTAAAGCCTGTCATTTCCATTTCTAATTTATAATGAAGATGCCGTATTAAACTTTATCAATCGCTCGATAAATTAGAGGTCGTTTTTATTGATAGCTGGTGCCTAAAGGTAGTATCCTCATCCGGTAGGGGTCCCACAGTAGGTTGTTGTCGCGCCTCGTGTTGCGCGCGCGCCGCAAGATAAGCGCACATTACATCAGATCGCTGGCGCGTGCGCGCGATGACCGCGCTATATAAACTCCACGCCCCGCCAACACAACTCATTCACAACTCACAAGTGCACATGACAAGACGATATTAGTTTGTGGCAATGTTCTACGCTCTCATGCATTATCCTATAATCGTGAATAATAAACTGAAATACGAACAACTGTGGCATAGTGACAACTGGTGTGATAGTCATTCCCCGGGATTCGAACATCAACAAAGATAACCCAAGCCCTTCGGATCGAGTGCATCGATTAAAAGGTAAATATTATTTGTTTTGAAGTGGCCTTTGCGATCATAATAAACAGCAAATCGACGGTAAATACGTCAATAGATTTAATTGTATTAGATACCCCAGATTTAATAAATTTATAAAATTAAATATTTAATTTGTGCCAGAAGCTTACAGAAAATTTTAACAAGTATCTTTTACACAGGGTCATCGCCTGCGATTATTTTTTATCAATGAAATTCTCATTTACGTCAAATAGTGATAACTTGCCTCGGACGAGCGACAATCGCCAAACTTGTTGAGATAAAGCTCTCGATTTCTTTTGTCACCAAAATTAGGGGTCACTAGGCACAAGCTGTTATTATCTGTTATTACGATAACGTATGAGTGGAAAACATAAAGATCTGTTGACTTTATATAGTAGAGAGTTGCTAAGTATTAGCCTGGTGGTGGCTAGTCTAGACGTAAGCTGATCCAAGTTAACAGTATCGTATTTAACTGTTCACGCTCTGATGCTCTCGTACTCAGGGCTGACACGCCACCGCACATAACTTTACTTAATTGCCAATACACCATATTATAGAACTGGATTAACATAACAACATCCTTAAAACCCAAAGATCCTCATATAGGATTTAGTTTCAAATGCAATTTTCACTCATGAAAATTCAGTCACTACACAGCCCTATAACAAGTGAAAATGGAGACACTAATAAGGTTTCATAATTACTTTACAGAGTGACAAGCAGCGGATCGATCAATCGCGTCTAGATCAGCGGATCAGACTAACGTGTAGCAGCGACAGTTGAAGCTAGAAGCAAGTGAAGTGAACTTAGAGTTTGATCATCGAGATGGCAACCGTACAGACAGCTCCTGAGATGAACCTGGCGGCACCTCTGCCCGTACAACAGGAACAATCAGAAATCGACCTGATGGCGCTGACCATGGCAGCTCTGCGCCTTGTGAACCCCTGGTCGGTAGACCCGAAGCCTCAGTGGCAGACCCAAATCGTGCCCGGGTCTCCTGAAGCTAAAGACCGCATCATCACGTTGGCTGAAGTGAGCCGACACGATTCCCCTCAAGACTGCTGGGTCGTGATCTACGACCGAGTCTACGATATTACCACGTTCTTTGATGAGGTGAGTTGAGAGATTATCTACCTTATAGCTAACATTACAGTCAGTGTTGTTATTATCCCCTTAAAAGTAAGCTCTCTTACAATTGGTCTCCAGTTTTTTGAAACAAAGATATTAACGATGTATTTTTCCTTGCCTGCAGCACCCTGGTGGCGCCGACATAATGTTCGAGTACGCGGGCACGGACGCAAGCACAGCCTTCAGGAGCTCGGGGCATTCCCGCATGGCCAATAAGGCACTCGAACGGTTCCTCGTCGGAGAACTGCCGATGGCCGAGCGCATGTACCGGCGACCCGGCGGCATACGCCTCAGCGACATACCCGAATAAGCGTCAACAACCTGATTGACAAGAACATTAATTTAAGTATTATCGAAATAAGTTATCAGTACCTAATATTACCTTTACACTAATATATTTATACATTCCAGTCGATCAGAAAGTGAATATAATATGTGTCTAAAGATAATGTATTCGCCATTTAAGTATATGACGTCTACACAAGTTGTTCAACTTCTAATCGATAGTCTAATTTAATTTATCAGTTATCAACTCGTTTGTCACATAAAAAGTTTCTTAACCGAGGCAAATGATACTGACATTCTTTATGATAAATAAATTCGCTAGCCATGACTTGCTTTTCCAAGAATTTGTACTTCGAATTATTGTTACTGTTAACCTCAGTGGCTGATGTCAGAATCCATGATAAGCTTGGCTGTGTGAAAACGTACTTAATCTCAGTATGCTTTTTCTCATAATGTCTGTTGCTATGTAACAGATGTTTTTAACGTTGTATGTTTTGCATTTAATTAAGTAGATGTTATTTAGAAGTTTTACGAGTCTGATAGTGGACTCAGGTTCAGTGAATGTAGGTATTTGTTACCCATGATAAATTATTATCTGTGTAACTAAGTCGCCTTGTGTTCTCAAAGAGGACAACGACTTTGTTTTAGTAAGCTGAGCTACCGTTTGTTTTGCTGTATGTTTAGATTTAACAGTATTAATTTAAAAGGCGTTGTATTGTAAATATTCGCTTGTGACATGACATTGTTCACGCTATGTTCCTACTACTTCTAGATTTTAGACTTATTATTTTTTAGATTGTTTATTATTTTAATAAACCATTATTATTTATTTTGTAATTTGATTTATCTCTACCTCATTGCTATCCTACCTATCGATTTCTGCGGACGGATAATAGAAGTCTCTGTTAATTGTTGGCAAGAGTTTAAGACAGGGTTATCTATAACGATAATAGGTACCTACGTACCTACATCAAATACCCCACAACTTGAAATCCCGCAAAGTAACTGTTTTGAAAAGCTGTAACTTGGGTAGGTACTTGTCAAGTAGATACTTGGATACTCAAGTAGAGGAAAGCCCAAGATAAGCTTACAAGTCATTTCAGATAAAATAAAAATGATATGTCATCGTACCTAATTAAGTAATACCCACTCATAATATAACTATCTAACTGTATTAATAAGTACGCAAGCCTTTATAAAATATCGGGAAACCCGTATAGAAAATAAATAGGTAGGTACCTACGCTAATACTTATCTACCGATATCTAATAATTTTCCCTAAACAGTGTGTAGGTACACCAGTAATCGTTTAAGTAGATACCTACCTTACTATTTCATCATGTCAGCCTAGAGACGTCCACTGCTGGACATAGGCCTCCCCCAAGGTTCTCCACACAGACTTTAAGCCGCATCGACTCCGCTACTGAATGTCTAAGTTTGGAATGTCGACGTAGGTATGTTAGTTCTAAAATACAGGATCTCGATGTACGTCAGTTCGAAAGTTCACTGGAGCGAAGTATGCAAGGCCGACCTATCGTTCATATGAAAAAGTCTACTACTAAACTAACATACGTCGACATTTCAAACTTCGACATTCAGTAACCGAGTGGCCCGCATCCAACCGCTTCCCGCGATCTTAACCAGATCGTCGGGCCACCTTGCGGGAGGCCTACCCCTGCTGCGTCGTCCGGTACATGGTCGCCACTCCAGAACCCGCCTGCCCCAACGGCCATCGGTTTTTCGAGCTATGTGCCCTGCCAATTGCCACTTCTGCCTGGCTATTCGGAGAGCTATGTCGGTGACTTTGGTTCTCCTGCGGATCTCCTCATTTCTGATTCGATCTCGCAGGGAAACTCCGAGCATAGCTCTCTCCATCGCCCAGTGACGCCGAGCTTTCGGATACGGCCCATAGTTAGCGACTACGTCTCAGCGCCGTAGATCATCTCCGGCAACACACACTGGACTTTCGTCTTGAGACACTGCGGGATATCGGACGTGAAGATATACCGTAACTTCCCGAACGCCGCCCAACCAAGTTGGATTCGACGAATGACCTCTTTCTCGAAGTTGGACCTACCCAATTGGACCATTTGTCTCAGGTATACGTACTTGTCGACAACTTCGAGTGTAGAGTTGATGTTGATCCCGAATCCTTCCCAGTCCTGAAGCTTGAAAACGTCTTCCAGTGCAGTAGTAAAGAGTTTCGGATATATAACATCACCCTGTCTGACATGAATCTAATTTCGAATACCAGGAGGTATTACATAGTGTACATAGAACTGAAGATAAAGTGTCTATAGGTATGTAGGTAGGTATGACAAATATTATGAGCAGCGCTGGATTCAGAGCACGGGCTAAGTCGCTTAAGTCCTTCGCAAAAGCATCTGTTTTTTACCAAAGACGCTCGGTCGTGGCGGAGTCCTTCGGGAGGCCCGAATTAATTAGAAAACTACGATAACAGAGTGCCACACATTTACACAAAAAAAAAGAAAATAAAAGTAGAAGGAGAGCAGTGTGATTGGATACTGAAACGAAACGAATTAATTTGTATCTATAGAATCAATATTTGAGGAGTTGATAGCTCTACAGTCGAGCTGATCCATGAATCCTGAAATCAGTAAGTCTTTACTACTCTCAATCTGCATCGCAATCTGTAGGGATAATGAGTACCTACCTTTGTAGCTACCTACATAGGTAAGTACTAATTAAAGGATTAGCTCTACATTTAGATCAAGAAGATATGAATCTACAAAGCTTTTTTAGTCAGTTTGGACATAGAGGCTAACAAATGGCAGATGATTCATTTCACTTTGTTTCCTTCTGTAACCACCGAGCGCTTTGACCTCCACATCTCCATGCTCAATAATAATACCAGCATTGAGATAACATAACTAATACCAGTGCATATGCGGGCGACTACAAACTTTTTTTCACAGCAGCTGCTTTTAAAAAAGGTATCTTTTAATATCATATTATCTGTGATTACACACCAAAACCAAAAACATCCAGAATATTTTTGTCCACTGATGGAAACAGCCATAAAACACGTACCTACCATAGATGTCGAGTTTAACAAGTCGAGTTCGAAATTATAACACACGTCATAATATTTAATTCTAATAAAAAGATATATTTACAGCATGTTAAATTGGACTAGCGACAAACGCAAATAATACTAGAAACTTCGGAAGTAGATAAAAACTTGTAAACAAATTAAAGTACGATAAACTATAAAAGTAAATAGTTCATTATTTTGTATGAATTTGCTCTAACGTTAGAATATTAGCCGGTAGAGAGAACATTAAAACAAGTAGAATAATAAAAGTAATAGAGATAGCGACGAACTCTGGAATGGTCGAGAGCTTGACTCTATTGTGCCTATTATGATCCGGAGGAGTCGGCAGCTTATTACGAGTTTTATCATAAAATATTATTTATAGGTAGGTATCTTACTGTAGTTAATCTTCATAAATTGTAGCTAAAACCATTTCAATCGCGCCTCCTGTCTCGCTCTATACACTATACACAATGCTACAGACACGTCAAGCTCCTAACAAGATTGTGAGGAATGAGGAAAGATGTTTGTTACACACAAAAACTACTGAACGAATTTCGGTGAAACTTTACATTAGGATATTGCATAAAAATTAGAATAGTACGTAGAGTAAGGTCTTGAATCCCCCAGTCCCACTTGATTTTTCTTCTCAGTCGGGAAATCTAATCTAATCTTAATATATAAAATCCTTGCGTTACTTACTGAATGACAGACACGCTACAGCCGAAACTATAGGGCGCAGGAAGCTGAAATTTGGCATGTATGTTCCGTGGGGACCGTAGGCGTGCCCTAAGAAGGGATTTCCCGAAATTCCCACGGGATCGGCTAAAACGGGTAAATTTTAAAAAATTGCAGGCGTAGCTGCTGGCTTCCTCTAGTACTAATATATGTATAAAGCTGAAGAGTTTGTTTCTTTGTTTACTTGTACGCGATAATCAAAGGAACTTCTGGTCCGATTTGAAAAATTATTTCAGTCTTAGATAGCCCATTATAGAGCAAGACTAT
Source organism: Euclidia mi (assembly GCA_944739405.2). Lineage (NCBI taxonomy): Eukaryota > Metazoa > Arthropoda > Insecta > Lepidoptera > Erebidae > Euclidia > Euclidia mi. Next base: position 1,219,522 of record OX123196.2, read on the forward strand.
TAGGGTATAGTATAACATCACGCTATGAGCCACGGGAGCCGAGCAGTAGCCCTCAATAACGCAGATTTTTCCGCGGGTCCATCTAGTTAGAAATAAGCCTGTTTTACGTGCCTACAAATCTCCTCAAAACAAGTTTACTCACTGTGATTTATATAAAATGGCGGGTAATAAAACAATCCTTGTATAGACGTATGAGTTCGTCGCTCCAGCCCTGACGACGTAACAACATAATTATCACTAATCGCAGGGTCAAGTTCTTTCTTCCGACTACGGACTACTTGCAGCGGCTAATGATTCAATGTTTATTTATTTGTGATCGTTGTTTATTGTTTACATTTTATATTTTCCTTTAGACGTCTCTTGAGTTAGAATCCTTGTTATTCTCAGTATTTTGGCTTGGGAGGGAAAGGGAGACTGTTCGACGGTGGCGAGGGTAATTTTTGTCAAGGGTAACATTGAAATAAATTTCTTATAACTTTTCCCGGGAAAACACAGGCACTTGTAGGACACGTAGGGCTATTAATGGACAGCCAGACAGACCTTGAGTCTCTATAGCAAGGCTAGAAGATTACCTTACTTATTTTTGTTTCGGGTGTCATTCTCCAGCGATATGCAGTTTTATTTTCGTCGTGTCCATCTGACCGTACGTCACAGATTTTATATAGACTTGTTGACGGACGTCAAAGTTACAAAAACATATCAGACTCATGATTGAAGTGTTTATTTTCTATTAAGCACCTGTTTGTGACTTCCTAACGGCTCAATCAATGCACGCGCGGTATCCGCTAGAGCCGTCTGGCAACCTAATAGAAATATTGCATCATTGTTTATAAACAATCGATTCGACAACCATAGGAAACTTATTATTGAAACGTGATGTTTTTCTGACGAAAATTATTTGGCCGATTGCGAATTTGCAATCTTAGAAAACATTTTCATCAGATATTATAATAGGACCTCATATAAAATTTAGATTATTTAATTCAGATTAGAAAACCGGTAGATAATCAAAATACTTGGTCGTATACGTCACCTCTGCATGTGGCATTCAGTGTCGTATGTTGTCTACCCACAGAAAAAGTCTAGTATCTTTCAACGAACTTATTTTTATAGAAATGAAGAAAAGAGAAATTCCCGTAGAAAAAATACCACCTGGTTGCGTCAAATTCGTGTTCACACAGCAAATTATGTAGTAAAAGATATTATTGCCTCATAAAACATGACAGGAATGTTACTGCAACTTGCTTACTCTTCTTAGTGTTTAAATATAAAGAATATATTATCTTCTTTATATTTTAACACAATAATAATTTTAATCTTAAACAGTAGCCGCGATGTAATGTTTAAACAACATCATCATAACTTAAGACGTAATGACGTCCAATAGCGTACTGTATGGAAACCAGGTCACATATTTGTTAGGTTGGACAAAAATCTGCTACAACTAACAATATAGATAAGGATCGAGTGACGCTGTTCGGTTTGTTTGTGGGGCTCGTCGCTCGCGCCATGTGACGACAGTTCGTTCACCCAGCCGTCATCACCATCACCAATCAATTGAAGCCAATCATAGTAACAATCTATTAGAAAAATACTTTTATAGATAAGTGCCTGCTTACGTAGGTTCGATAAATTCTCTGTAGGTAATTGCAGTCTATGTCGGAGTAAAAATGTAGCTGACTTATGTTAACATTAAAATTTTATAAGTAAAGTCTACATTTCCATTTCTAATTTATAAAGAAGATGCCGCATTATACTTTATCAACCGCTCGATAAATTAAAGGTCACTTTTATTGATAGCTGGTGCCTAAAGGTAGTATCCTCATCCGGTAGGGGTCCCACAGTAGGTTGTTGTCGCGCCTCGTGCTGCGCGCGCGTCGCAAGATAAGCGCACATTACATCAGATCGCTGGCGCGTGCGCACGATAACCGCGCTATATAACCACCGCGCCCCGCCAACGCAACTCATTCACAACTCACAAGTGCACATGACAAGACGATATTAGTTTGTGGCAATGTTCTACGCTCTCATGCATTATCCTATAATCGTGAATAATAAACTGAAATACGAACAACTGTGGCATAGTGACAACTGGTGTGATAGTCATTCCCCGGGATTCGAACATCAACAAAGATAACCCAAGCCCTTCGGATCGAGTGCATCGATTAAAAGGTAAATATTATTTGTTTTGAAGTGGCCTTTGCGATCATAATAAACAGCAAATCGACAGTAAATACGTCAATAGATTTAATTATACTAGATACCCCAGATTTAATAAATTTATAAAATTAAATATTTAATTTGTGCCAGAAGCTTACAGAAAATTTTAACAAGTATCTTTTACACAGGGTCATCGCCTGCGATTATTTTTATCAATGAAATTCTTATTTACGTCAAATAGTGATAACTTGCCTCGGACGAGCGACAATCGCCAAACTTGTTGAGATAAAGCTCTCGATTTCTTTTGTCACAAAAATTAGGGGTCACTAGGCACAAGCTGTTATTATCTATTATTGCGATAACGTATGAGTGGAAAACATAAAGATCTGTTGGCTTTATATAGGAGAGTGTTGCTAAGTATTAGCCTGGTGGTGGCTAGTCTAGACGTAAGCTGATCCAAGTTAACAGTATCGTATTTAACTGTTCACGCTCTGATGCTCTCGCTCTCAGGGCTGACACGCCACCGCACATAACTTTACTTAATTGCCAATACACCATATTATAGAACTGGATTAACATAACAACATCCTTAAAACCCAAAGATCCTCATATAGGATTTAGTTTCAAAAACAATTTCACTCATGAAAATTCAGTCACTACACAGCCCTATAACAAGTGAAAATGGAGACACTAATAAGGTTTCATAATTACTTTACAGAGTGACAAGAGCGGATCGATCAATCGCGTCTAGATCAGCGGATCGGACTAACGTGTAACAGCGACAGTTGAAGCTAGAAGCAAGTGAAGTGAACTTAGAGTTTGATCATCGAGATGGCAACCGTACAGACAGCTCCTGAGATGAACCTGGCGGCACCTCTGCCCGTACAACAGGAACAATCAGAAATCGACCTGATGGCGCTGACCATGGCAGCTCTGCGCCTTGTGAACCCCTGGTCGGTAGACCCGAAGCCTCAGTGGCAGACCCAAATCGTGCCCGGGTCTCCTGAAGCTAAAGACCGCATCATCACGTTGGCTGAAGTGAGCCGACACGACTCCCCTCAAGACTGCTGGGTCGTGATCTACGACCGAGTCTACGATATTACCACGTTCTTTGATGAGGTGAGTTGAGAGATTACCTACCTTATAGCTAACATTACAGTCAGTGTTGTTATTATCCCCTTAAAAGTAGCTCTCTTACAATTGGTCTCCAGTTTTTTGAAACAAAGATATTAACGATGTATTTTTCCTTGCCTGCAGCACCCTGGTGGCGCCGACATAATGTTCGAGTACGCGGGCACGGACGCGAGCACCGCTTTCAGGAGTTCGGGACACTCCCGCATGGCAAACAAGGCGCTCGAACGGTTCCTCGTCGGAGAACTGCCGATGGCCGAGCGCATGTACCGGCGACCCGGCGGCATACGCCTCAGCGACATACCCGAATAAGCGTCAACAACCTGATTGACAAGAACATTAATTTAAGTATTATCGAAATAAGTTATCAGTACCTAATATTACCTTTACACTAATATATTTATACATTCCAGTCGATCAGAAAGTGAATATATCGCACGTCACAAATAAAAGGGTATTATCTTCGAAAACAGTGTTTGGAGATATCGCGTTTTAAATTTTGTTAAAATCACAGATCCGGAACTTCTCATTCAAATGTTACAAATGATACCTAGATTCGAACATACATCATCCTTCTTTGTGCTGAGTAATTTTAGTTATTGTATCAACAGTAATTTTAGTTTTATTGGTGTTTTTGTGGGTCTGGGTAATAATGATACCCTTTAAGCAGTTCACATAGCTCAGATGTTTAACTTACGACTATTTAGCTTAAACAAAATTTACTATTTTATATTACTAACAAGTAGTATTTAATATTGATACCATTTTATGAAGTACAAGGTTATGTTTAAGCTATCAGAGTAAGGGATTATCATAAATAAAATACTGATTGGATAAAAATATATATATCAAAAATAAGTAGCTTAATCTTAAGATCGAGGCTATCCGCGTGACTACATATAACTAAAATTAAAAAAAAAACACGACAGCAACGAAACAGTCATTTATCAAGTTTCAAATACAAAATAAAATCAACAGTCTTATCTGTTATTATAAATCTAATAAAAAGTAACATTATTAATAGCATGACACCAGTCTAATAATTATATAATGATAATCAGGTATTTATCATAAAAAAACTAAAAAAAATATATTCAGGAAGTAGTATCTTAATCTTGAAATTAGGGCTAAGTACAAGCCTGTGTATAATATAGGTAATATTAATAAAAATTAAAAAAACAATATCAATCAATTTTGGTATTACAAAATTAACTTTGCCGTCTAAGTAATAAAATCAACTACAAAATAAAATCAACAGTCTTATCAGTTATTATTGATCTAGTAGGAAGTAACATAATCATTGGCATCTCAGCAGTCTCATAATTTTTTAAACTATAATCAGGTACTTAGGTAAAAGATATATCAAAAATTTCTTCTTAGTTAATTTAAATAAAATTATAATGAATTATAAAAACCATAGTACGTTTGAGGTATGTGTCGTTTATCAATGAGTTTTAGAATAGCCTGCTTCTTTTTTTCATTAACGGGGATTTTCTCGAAATAAGCTCTATTTAAGTTTTCGGGAAAAGCGAATACAGTTTTTTGCTGTCTTGTGTTAGATTTTCTTATTTCTATACGCTTAAACTCTTGATCGGCATACGATGTTTTCACATAAAAAGCTAGAGGATCATCTCTAATTACTTTAATTATTTTTATGTCGGTCAATTTTATTTGAACATTATCTGTTGTTCTGTTATAGTTACTTGCGATCTTATCGCTCATTGTTTTCAGATCATAAAAATCGCCAAATGATAACTCTTCTACTGCTAAATAAGGTGGACTTTTTTTCGCAGTTTTAATTATACTGACGTATTCTTGAGGGCTATAAATAGGACCAGACTTGAGGGATCTTTTTATACCTTTTTCTATTGTAGAGTGAACGGCATCACCTTCCATCTGAGTATGGCCCTTGATAAGAAACTTGTGTGAAATACTTTTAAGTTTATATTTATTTACCGCATAAAGATACAATGCTATCATTACTTTGTTTTTCTGCTGTCCACAGCAATTATCAGAAAAAAATACAAACTCTGTATCTTCTGCATTTACATTTTGCAACTTGTTTTCAATGAATTTTATGACACAAGTACCTATTTCTGTAACTCCTCTATGTCCTTGACCTTCATACCATACAAAACAAGTAGTTAAACCCGTCACTAGTTCAGAAATTGTTAAATTATACGTAGCCAGTTTAGAAATATAATAAAATAATGAAACTTCTCCTCGTGGAGCCGTAAGGACCGCCTGCAAATCATAACAGGCTACGATGTAGCAGTTAGATGCTTTTTCTTTATCTCGTTGCTTTTCTAGTCTGCTCAACTTTTTCTCCGTTTGGTGCTCATCAAAACTCTTCTGCAATATTAATTTTTCGTCCTCACTACTATTTTCATACGAAACACATACTTCGCAGCGATCTTTCTTCGGTTGGAAAAAAGAAATATTGAACTGTTTGTGAAATATATTTGAGAATGTAGACTTACTTACAAATCTCTTCATTTTGGATTCACATTCTTTTTTATAATCTTTATAGATTTGCGTTAAACTCTTACTTCCTTCTATGTACTGACGACTGCTCTGTGCTCTGATATAGTGACTCTCTACTCGGGGTATTGAGTCAATAAACTTACAAACTTCGGCAGTTTCTTCCGTCAATTTAGCATGTTTCGCATGTTTTCCTCTTAAATCCTCAGTAACAAAGCCATCTTGATTCGTTTTTTGTCTAACCGTTAATATTACTTTATCATTGATGTCTTACGTAGCTTTGAAGAACTTTTTACAAATCCGAATTCTTTGATCCCCTATATTGAAGTGAAATGCGTTATTAAGAGCACGTAAAGGTTTTTCATTCATGCAATTTTGGCAACGATTAGAACGTTGCTTTGGTTTTATTTCTTGCATACTATTTTTAATAAAATCTCTTTGTCTATTAATATCACCCAATGACCAGTAATTATCAAAAATCTGCTTTCGTTTCGCTTCATCTATTTTTGTAGTGCATTTCAATCTACACGTAGTTTCATCACAAGGATCTTTAAGTGTTCGTGAATCTACTTTCTTCTTTTTCCAATTTAAATACTCTAATCCTAAATTACGTTTTCTTTTGATTATTTGCTTCATAGAATTAGAAAAGATCTTCGCGTCTTTAGAATCAGTAGAAAATGATTTGTGTAGAGTACAGTCACTGTCTAAACAAAATTTGTCGAAGTGAAGGTAGCAAAGAAATCCTTGACATTGAACGCAAGTCGTAGAAATGTCTGCATAACAATTTTTATACTCACAGTGTTGTTGATTAGTGAGATTGGTCAAGTCGAATAATGCACCGTCATTGTTTGATTCTGTGAGAGTCACATCCAAATCATTTTGACTAGTTTCTCCAGTCAACGTATTATCGGTAACAATATTACTATGAACAGTGCTGTTATGAAATGTACAATCGTTGTACGTCTCAATATTATCGAAATGATCCCAACATAGAAAACTGTTGCACTTACTGCAAGCCGCAAAAACATCTTCGGAACAAGAAACATACTCGCACGTTTGATGGCTACCTGATGAACCAGACACACACGACTGAGGGCGGTGCTGCGTAGGCTGTTCGGGGACATACGTTGGATCGCTATTATTGTCGCTGTCAGCAAACGGGTCTTGATTCTCATCATTTGAAGTGCTGTCCGGTGTAGTTACGCGATCGCAGATTGCTCTCATTATTAATTCAGCCCTCTTACTTCGTTTCATTGTTTCGAGTTTAACTAAAACATACAAAAAAGAAAATAAGCGACAGGCTAAATGGTAGTATCTAACTTGAAACTATAAATCACAAAATAAAGTTGTCAAGCAGTATAGTATTATCTCAATCAAATTGGGGGCTATAAAGTAGCATTTTAAAATAATTTTGTTAAAAATAACACATTTAATGAAATTGAACAGGCAAGAGGGTATTATTTTAAGTAAAACTTCAAACTTGTACTAATGCGAACAGGCAAAAAGGTATTAACTTAGGATAATACTGTTTAGAATACTCACAATTTAATATTTTGCCTCGAAATTGACGTCTGCACTGGTTTTAACTCGCAACGACACGTCCGGAGGGTACGAGCAATACGCGGCAACTGAATGAACTAATATGCGACTGTCTTGACTGTCTCGAAAAGGGAGCGCATGAACAGTCAAGAAAGACATGTGTTGCTATATTTCAAAAAATATTTGTAATTTAAATATTATTGTTTTACCAGTAAATGGAGAAAAAAATTTAGTTTTCGAAACGCAAATAAAAAAAAAAACAATTTTTCAGACTTAATACCCTTATGTTTGTAACGTGCGATATGTCTAAAGATAATGTATTCGCCATTTAAGTATATGACGTCTACACAAGTTGTTCAACTTCTAATCGATAGTCTAATTTAATTTATCAGTTATCAACTCGGTTGTCACATAAAAAGTTTCTTAACCGAAGCAAATGATACTGACATTCTTTATGATAAATAAATTCGCTAGCCATGACTTGCTTATCCAAGAATTTGTACTTCGAATGATTGTTACTGTTAACCTCAGTGGCTGATGTCAGAATCCACGATAAGCTTGGCTGTGTGAAAACGTACTTAATCTCAGTATGCTTTTTCTTATAATGTCTGTTGCTATGTAACAGATGTTTTTAACGTTGTATGTTTTGCATTTAATTAAGTAGATGTTATTTAGAAGTTACGAGTCTGATAGTGGACTCAGGTTCAGTGAATGTAGGTATTTGTTACCCATGATAAATTATTATCTGTGTAACTAACGGCCATTTTCAATATTCGAACTATAGATAGATCTGTAGATTTTCGATTCGTGTTTGACATATTTTGTATGGCGCTTATGTCAAAAACTAATCTAAAATCTACAGATCTATCTATAGTTCGAATATTGAATTCCGTAGTAAGTCGCCTTGTGTTCTCAAAGAGGACAACGACTTTGTTTTAGGAAACTAAGCTACTGTTTGTTTTGCTGTATGTTTAGATTTAACAGTATTAATTTAAAAGGCGTTGTATTGTAAATATTCGCTTGTGACAGACATTGTTCACCCTATGTTCCTACTACTTCTAGATTGTAGACTTATTATTTTTTAGATTGTTTATTATTTTAATAAACCATTATTATTTATGTTGAAATTTGATTAATCTCCTCCTCATTGCTACTCTACATATCGATTTCTGCGGACTGATAATAAAAGTCTCTGTTAATTGTTGGCAAGAGTTTAACACAGGATTTTCTATAACGACAATAGGTACCTACTACTCCACAACTTGTAGAAATCCCGCAAAGTAACTGTTTTGAAAAGCTGTAACTTGAGTAGGTACTTGTCAAGTAGATACTTGGATGCAAAGCCCAAGATCAGCTTAGAAGTCATTTCAGATAAAATAAAAAATGATGTGTCATCGCACTTATTTAAGTAATACCGACTCATAATATAACTATCTAACTATATTAATAGGTAGGTACGCACGCCTTTATAAAATACTAGAGGACGCCAGCAGCTACGCCTGCCTTGTTTTTAAATTTACCCGTTTTGGCCGATCCCGTGGGAATTTCGGAAAATCCCTTCTTAGTGCACCCCTACGGTCCCCAAGGAACATACATGCCAAATTTCAGCTTCCTGCACCCAATAGTTTCGGCTGTAGCGTGTCTGTCAGTCAGTCAGTAACGCAAGGATTTTATATATTAAGATTGGGAAACCCGAAATTAAATAGGTACGCTAATACTTATCGATATCAAATAATTTTCCCTAAACAGTGTGTAGGTACACCAGTAATCGTTTAAGTAGAAGCTACCTTACTATTTCAATATGTCAGCCTAGAGACGTCCACTACTGGACACAGGCCACGCCCAAGGTTCTCCACACAGACTGATTTTGAGCCGCCCGCATCCAACCGCTTCCCGCGATCTTAACCAGATCGTCGCAGCACCTTGCGGGAGGCCTACTCCTGCTGCGTCGTCCGGTACGTGGTCGCCATTCCAGAACCCGCCTGCCTCAACGGCCATCGGTTCTTTGAGCTATGTGCCCTGCCCATTGCCACTTTAGTCTGGCTATTGGGAGAGCTATGTCGGTGACTTTGGTTGTCCTGCGGATCTCCTCATTTCTGATTCAATCGCGCAGGGAAACTCTGAGCTCTCCATCACCCCAACTTCGAGTGTAGAGTTGATGTTGATGCCGAATCCTTCCTAGCCCAGAAACTTGAAAACGTCTTCTAGCGCAGTGGTGAAGAGTTTTGGATATATAACATCACCCTTCCTTACTATTTAACATTACATAAATCTGCCAGAGTGCTACACATTCACACAAGAAAAAAAATAAGACTAGCAGGAGAGCAGTAGGTATGGTTGGAAACTCAAACGACACGAATTAATTTGTATCAACTATCAATAGATGCAATATTGTAGGAGTCGATACCTCTGCAGTCGAGTTCATCAATGGATTCTGAAATCAGTTAGCCTCTACTGCTGTGAATGTGCATCGCAACCTGTAGAGATAATTGGTAGGTACCTATCTATGTAGCTACCTACATAGGTACCAATTAAAGGATTAGCTCTACATTTAGACCAAGAAGATATGAATCTACAAAGCTTTTTTAGTCAGTTTAGACATAGAGGCTAACAAATGGCAGATGATTAATTTCACTTTGTTTCCTTCTGTAACCACCGAGCGCTTTGACCTCCACATCTCCATGCTCAATAATAATACCAGCATTGAGATAACATAACTAATACCAGTGCATATGCGGGCGACTACAAACTTTTTTCACAGCAGCTGCTTTTAAAAAAGATACCTTTTAATATCATATTATCTGTGATTACACACCAAAACCAAAAACATCCAGAATATTTTTGTCCACTGATGGAAACAGCCATAAAACACGTACCTACCGTAGATGTCAAGTTTAACAAGTCGAGTTCGAAATTATTATAACACACTTCATATAAAATTCTAATCAAAAGGTATATTTAAAGCATGTTAAATTGGCCAGGCGACAAACCCAAATACTACTAGAAACTTCGGAAGTAGATAAAAACTTGTAAACAAATTAAAGTCCGATAAACTATAAAAGTAAATAGTTCATTATTTTGCATGAATTTGCTCTAACGTTAGAATATTAGCCGGTAGAGAGAACATTAAAACAAGTAGAATAATAAAATTAATAGAGATAGCGACGAACTCAGGAATGGTCGAGAGCTTGACTCTATTGCGCCTTAGATTATGATCCGGAGGAGTCGGCAGCTTAATGGATGGGTTTATTACTTTTATCATAAAATATTATTTATAGGTAGGTATCTTACTGTACTTAATCTTCATAAATTGTAGCTAAAACCATTTCAATCACGCCTCCTGTCTCGCTCTATACACTATACACAATGCTACAGACACGTCAAGCTCCTAACAAGATTGTGAGGAATGAGGAAAGATGTTTGTTACACACAAAAACTACTGAAAGAATTTCGGTGAAACTTTACATTAGGATATTGCATAAAAATTTGAATAGTACGTAGAGTAAGGTCTTGAGTGCCTTGAATGCCCAGTCCCACTTGATTTTTCTACTCAGTCGGGTAATCTTATCTAATCTTAATAGGTATATAAAATCCTTGCGTTACTTACTGAATGACAGACACGCTACAGCCGAAACTATTGGGCGCAGGAAGCTGAAATTTGGCATGTATGTTCCTTGGGGACCGTAGGCGTGCACTAAGAAGGGATTTCCCGAAATTCCTACGGGATCGGCTAAAACGGGTAAATTTTAAAAAATTGTAGGCGTAGCTGCTGGCTTCCTCTAGTACTAATATATGTATAAAGCTGAAGAGTTTGTTTGTTTGCTTGTACGCAATAATCTCAGGAAGTACTGATCCGATTTGAAAAATTATTTCAGTCTTAGATAGCCCATTATAGAGGCAGACTATAGGCTATAGTACAACATCACGCTATGAGCCACGGGAGCCGAGCAGTAGCCCTCAGTAACGCGGATTTTTCCGCGGACTCATCTAGTTAGAAATAAGCCTGTTTACGTGCCTACAAATGTCCTCAAAACAAGTTTACTCACTGTGATTTATACAAAATGGCGGGTAATAAAACAATCCTTGCATAGATGTATGAGTTCGTCGCTCCAGCCCTGACGACGTGCGACGTAACAACATAATTATCACTAATCGCAGGGTCAAGTTCTTTCTTCCGACTACGGACTACTTGCAGCGGCTAATGATTCAATGTTTATTTATTTATAATCGTTGTTTATATTTTATATTTTCCTTTAGTTGTCTCTTGAGTTAGAATCATTGTTATTCTCAATATTTTGGCTTGGGATGGAGACTGTTGGACGGTGGCGAGGGTAATTTTTGTCAAGGGTAACATTAAAATAAATTTCTTATTACTTTTCCCGGGAAAACACAGGCACTTGTAGGACATGTAGGGCTAATAGACAGCCAGACACACCTTGAGTCTCTATAGCAAGGCTAGAAGTATACCTTACTTATTTTTGTTTTGAGTGTCATTCTCCAGCAATATGCAGTTTTATTTTCGTTGTGTCCATCTGTCCATACGTCACAGATTTTATTTTAAGACTTGTTGACGGACGTCAAAGTTGGCACATTTTCCTATATTTTGTAACCGTTTCACGGCCTGTTCAACTTCCTGCGTGAAAAATGCACTTACCTCAGTGACATTTTTACCATCTTTTTTCCTATGAATTGATTAGAAACTTTTTTATATATAGACTCACGCCTGTGTCCCCGAAGGGGTAGGTATTACACCCACATTTCGTCATGGATTTTTTTTACATGGGTCCCACGTAATAGGAGGCGAGCCTATTGCCGTTACCGTGCACATCACCAGACTCCGTGCTGCTACTGAGAATTACCAAGTAACAGTTTTTGCCCGACCCGGGACCTCCGACCAGCAGTCGCATATGCCATCCACTGGACCACGGAGGCAGTCGTTGATGAGAAACCTGTTTTAAAAAATCATTGCAAGCTACCTATCAAGAATTAGCTTATCTATCATAGACAAATGATTGGTCTCGCTCTAAGCGATACCGACGAAGCGATGACGACACATATCGGCAAAATTCGGATTGTCGACTATTTTGTAAAATTCTAATGGTTCTGATAGAAAATGCTCCTTGGAAAAATCGCAGTCGCCATATTGGAACGTCACTGTGACCGGGTAATACACAGAGTACCTTTTTATATACGGGAAGCTAACGGGAAGGGTAATATCAGGTAATATGTTGAGTAGGTACCTACTATTATGTAGGTACCTAGTTTGTATGTGTAAATACTACTTGCAGTTATATTTGAATTGGGTGTTCATTGTGTCCGTTGGTTGTAAGTTTGTAAAGTCCCCCGCGACACAGGATTTATTCCTAGTGCGGGATTTGTCTTTTCAAAAAAAAAAATTTTGGTTTAAACAGCTAAAACGACATAAATATTATTGAAGTATCCGTCTGTTATAGGAGATTTGTGTTACTCTGAATTTACGCGAGCGACGCCGCGGGCAAAAGCTCGTAGAAGTATAAAGCAGCACTCTTTGCCGGTATCAGAGATTTAAAAACGGTTGTAGGCACGTAAGGAGTCTTGAAAACCAGGAAGTTTGCCTTAGCTTGGCCAGGTGGCTGTGGCCAGTCATAGGTATTCAAGGGGTAACCGAGCCCGCACTTTATGCGAGGCGTGGATTCCGATCTTGTCACCACTTGAACTATTCAAGACTTTCACAAACAGCGCCTCCTTAATTCTTTACGGCAATGCTGTAACTGCCACAATTGTTCGTTGACATGATCAGACCAAAACTAAGCAGAACTTGTACAATAGTTACATGTTACATGTTTGACAGGCGCTGTCAAATAAACAGTTCAAACAATATGCTCTTAAGTTTTTGTTTATTTAAAAATAGTAAGATCCATTTTTAACGTATAAATTAAATGTGACTTCGCGAACAGTGAACTAATGACACAGTGAAAGTGGTATATTTTGGCGAAATAGCCTCGAAAAACTTTTATAAACAAGAACTTATAAACAGTGACTTTCTTTTTAACTGGTGTATAACTAGTTAGTGAGTGCTAAAAACATTAAAATTGTGTTTACAGTCAAACGTTAGTAGTGGTCTATCCTACAGAGAGAAATCCATATTTATTTTACAAAATAACAACTTTGAATATTTCGTTAAGAAAAATATTTTGAATTTTGCACCATAACACAACATCAGTACCATCTGTGATACATCAAGAGTAACTTTATAAATCAGTGCCACACAACCGATAAAACAGGACTGCTACCACAGATAATAAAAGCCAGATCGTCATATAAATTTTAATAATAGTGACATCTATGTTGTCAATCTAACAACATTTGTCGACTTATAAATTGAACTTATGAAATTAGACCAACAAAGTGCTTCAAATTACTTTTTGTGATTTAAAACGCTTTTTACATTTTTTGACAAGATGACAGAACAAACTCTCTCAAATATGAATGTTACACTCAGAAAAAAAGTACTAGAAGCGGTTTCTACAGAAAATTCATTTGAGGCTTTGTCGGAACTTTCGGATATGGATGATGAGTACAATTCAGTTACTTCAACACCATCACGCGATTTAAATCGGAGCTATCCTATCCCTGACCAACATACAATTTCACCACATGAAGTTAAAGAACTGAAATTGCGAATATGTCAATTAGAAGAAAAGCTTGCGATTGCAGAGAATGAAATTGAAAACTTGTTATTGGAAAATAATACACAAGCCAAAAAGATATCAGAGTACAAACTGCGAATCAGCCAACTAACCCACATATGTACGAGTACGAGCAAAAGGCAAAAAGAGCTGAAGACAAAACGACGAACTCTTACTGGATCAAAACTTGATTTCGCTAATAATAGTCAAAACAGTGCAACTTCTACACGGCTGACAACAACGCCATCTATAGGACTCAACAGCGAACGACGTGAGACAACCATTGAACTCAGTTTTACTGCGCCTGCGGACGATACAAACGTCACCGTTATGGAAAGTTCACAACATAGGCCCACAGAGAACGCTAGTGATAGCAAACAAACTGCTTCACAACCTACTGGTTGTCAAAGATTTAGACAGTTGAATTGTAAGAAAATCAGTCAAATGTATATTATTAGTGACAATAATGTAAATAATATGGTAAATATTGCAAAAAAAACTTTTCCAAATAAGACAGTATGCCACTACTGCATGCCAAATGCAAATGTAGTACAGTTATTTGAAAATTTAGATAGGAAACTGACAAATTTCACCCTAAATGACTTTTGCATTGTTTTTCTGGGGAAGAGGGACTTTCAAGTGTCTCTAAGGTATGATAAGCTTGTAGATTACATAAAATTTAAATTAGAAACAATGACACATACTAACATTATTATATGTTCACCAAATTTTATGCTAAAAAGTAATGTAAATTTGTATAATCGCAGAATTGAAATATTTAATCAGTTATTGTACCAAAGCAATGTTAAGTATGAATATGCATATTTATTTGACTCCAATAGGTATATTAAGTACGACTTTGACATGTTCTCAAGAAAAACAGGTAAAGTAAACAATAGGGCTATATCTTATATTTTTAGACACCTAAAAGAATTCATATTTTTATATTTTGATGAAAATTGTGTAGACATTTGTAATTTACATACACCTACACAAATATATACATTGTCGCCCAAATATGTGATGAAACAGAAAAAAATTTTAGACTATTTTAAAGTAAAATTAAATAATCTATCACTAAATAGTGAAATAATTACTAAGCCAGCTGGAAAAGATGTCAATACCGAGTTTTTTCGTACCTAACAAGGTATTGCATGTTGATTCTTACTCAAATTTTACCATTTACAACCAAAATCTTTGTGGAATAAATAATAAGAAAGATGAGCTTGAAATTTATCTAAATGAATTACCATATGAGGTTAGTTACATATGTGTTAGTGAGCATTTCTTAAACCAAGAAATGTTATCACAATTCTCTTTTTCAAATTATAATTTAAGCTCTTCAAATACAAGACTGAATAAACTAAGAGGGGGAACATTAATTTTAACATATAAAAATAGACAAGTAGAGGATTTAGACATTTGCAAAAAACTGTATAAAATTAACACTTTTGAAATATGTGGGGTAAGGGATAAAGAAACTAATCACTACTTATTTTGTTGCTATCGAACACCAACAGATAAGAATTTTGACGAGTTCCTTGGACGTTTAGAACAATTATTCCAATTTGCTTTTAATAAATTATGTTTTATTTGTGGAGATTTTAATGTTAATTTAGTTAAAGATGACAAATACAAGGATATGTTTGTATCTCTATTGACATGTTACAATTTTCGATTTTTATTTAATTCTATCACATTTATACGTAATAATTCTGAGTCTTGTCTAGATAATATTTTGACGAATGTTTGTGATAATAATATAAGTTTCACGGCTATTGACCACAATGGACTAGCAGATGGACATGCTGCTCTCTTCTGTACAGCATATTTGGAAAAAGTGACCTTTAAGCAGTGTGCTCGTTTTATAAGTTTAAATAGAAGATTTTACACTGAAAAAGGTAAACAAATCTTTAGAAATAAGTTAATTGAGTATGAATGGAATTTAGGCATCAATACATTTATTAAAAAAATTGAAGAACTGCACTCTTCTACATTTAAGAAAAAAAACATTAAAATTAATGTTAGAAGAATTTGTAGGTCCAAATGGGTGACTAAAGGTATTCGGATAGCCAGCAAAATGAAACGGCTTCTAAATTTTGTGAACCGAGCAAATTGTGATGTATCAGTTTTGGACTACCGTGCAAAGTATTTCAGAATATATAGAAAGGTAATACGATACGCAAAAAGAAAGGAAACTAGTAATCAAATCAACAACGCTAGAAACTCCAGTAAAGAGATTTGGAATATAGTTAACAATGCTCGTAAAAAAAAAAATTACTTCGACGAAGGCAATATAGTACTAAAGCATAATAATCAATTTATTCAAAATCCTAGAGATATTGCTGACATTTTTGCAGAACAATTCAGTAATGGTAATAGTGTTAATAGTTATAACCCGGACTTGGCTAAAACATTTTTAATAAGGTATACAGACAGAGTTCATAATGGCATGATTTTTGATACAGTTACTCCATTTGAAATTTATAAAGTAGTAAAAACAATGGGTAATAAAAAGTCGTTTGGCCATGATGAAGTACCGTTTAGTATATTCAAGGACAATATTGACATTTTAGCACATCCAATATCATACATAATTAATGACTGTATTAATCAAGGCATTTTTCCTGATCAATTTAAGATAGCCAGGATTTTGCCACTATTTAAGAAGGGAGATAAAACTGATCCATTAAATTATAGGCCAATCTCATTGCTACCGGTTTTGTCAAAACTTTTTGAAAAAGTTATCAAGGCTAGACTAATCAGACACTTGTATCATGAAACAGTTATAAAACCTAATCAATTTGGATATCAGCATAATATAGGAACACTGGATGCAATAGACTCATTGGTTAATGCTATAGTGCGCAAGCTGAATGCCAAATTAAAAGTCGCGGGTTTATTCCTGGATTTAAGTTCCGCATTTGACACTGTGGAACATTCTATTCTTTTAGATAAGTTAGAACATTATGGCATAAGAGACAATAGTTTAAAATTATTTCGATCATATTTAACAAATAGAACACAGTATGTTGAAATCAAGTCAGTTGAAAATGGCATTGAAAAAATTCATAAATCCAGGCTCTATACAGTAAATAAAGGTGTTCCTCAAGGCTCAGTCCTTGGACCAATTTTCTTCATAATATTTGTCAATGATTTAATTGCCTATATAAAAAGTGTTTCACCAGACACTAGCCTTGTTCTATTTGCGGATGACACCAGTGCTGTTGTAAGTGCCAATACAGTTGATTCTTTAGAAGAAAAACTGAACAGTTTTTTAAAGGCCTGTGAAAACTGGTTTTCAATTAATAATTTAAAACTAAATGTAAAAAAAACTAAATGTGTTCTATTTAGAAGCACAATTAGAAACGATATTTCTTTAAATGTACGATCTATAGGAAATAAAATCGACATAGTTGAAAATATAAAATTTTTAGGGGTACAAATTGACTCTCTTTTTAATTGGAAATCTGAACTTACTACAGTTACTAATGTAGTAAGTAGTGCTTGCTATGCTATTAGAACGCTTAGAGATGTTTTATCTCCTGCTCAACTTCGTACTGTCTACTTTGCCCTGGTTGAATCAAAAATTAGGTACAGCATTAAATTTTGGGGAGGCAGTTACAAGTACAACATTAATGCTGCCTTTGTGGCGCAAAAGAGAGCACTTAGGACTATGCTTGGCATTGACCAAATGGAGTCATGTAAGGAGCATTTTAGACAGCTACGTATTTTGACTGTACCATGCCTATATATACTAGTGCTACTAACACACTTTCAAAAAAATTTGCACAAGTTTGAAACTGATGATGAAAGGAAGTGTAGATTAGCGACACGGAGAAAAGATTTTAAGACAATGTTACAAGCCAAACTCAATATTGTTAAACACTCATCTTATGTGCAGTCTATAAATCTGTTTAACAAATTACCAGTCGAGTTGAAAATCATTGAGAGTGTAAACTTATTTAAACTTAAACTGAAGACATTATTACTTGACAAAGCGTATTATACAATTGAAGAATTCTGTAATGACAAATAATATTGTTATGACATTTGATGTTATGAATATTTTAATTTAAATTTAATTTTATTTATTACTTTATTCAATCTTAATTTTGACATGCTATTTAATTTAATTCAATTTAATGGAGTATTGTGTATTTTAATGATTTATATTTGTAACATCTAATTGTTGACATGTGCATGATTATTTATATTGTTTTTAAAATCTGTGTGTATACATTTCGACACAAAATATCTTTTGTTATGAAATTATAATAAATAAATAAATAAAAATAAGTTAGGGCAATGGATACATCATCTTAATATATAAAATCCTTGCGTTACTGGCTGACTGACAGACACGCTACAGCCGAAACTATTGGGCGCAGGAAACTGAAATTTGCCATATATGTTCCTTGAGGACCGTAGGGGTGCACTAAGAAGGGATTTCCCGAAATTCCCACGGGATCGTCCAAAACGGGTAAATTAAAAAAAACTGCTGGCGTGGTCTAGTTATGTATATACTTTTTTAATAACAAGCCTTGATTTGACACTGTTTTACAAAGCTTTTATTGTATTTTCTGCCAAGTACCTACGAAGGGTTCTATCCCCTTATTCCGAAATTCATAATAATGAGGATGGTCGATGGCCGATTATAGTTCGATCCCTTAGAGGTCGCCATCTAATCCGTTACCGGCTGAGGATCTTCTATTGAAATGTAGTGTATCAATAGATAGAGGCCTCGGAGAGCGTGGCATATGTTGTCGGTTGTCCGAAGTGGTATTGCCATCAAAATCGTCGTAGGCTGTTGCTGCTCGCTAAACTTTCTGTGACCCAAATTGCCGTTTGGCGGCGTGGCCGTCGCGCTGTGACAGCTGTCTCTACGAGAACAAGAGAGACAAACGTTCCTCCTGTGTATCTTAACTACGAGAGCAAGAGAGACGGAGAACGACGCCAGCGCCGCCGAGTACGAACTAAACTGGAGACAGTTTCCACTTGGAATCGGCACACTAACTCCTTAAGAACTGCGCTTCTATGTAAATCTGTATTCATTGACTCTGTGCCTAGCAACCAGAATATCGCTCGCTTAAATGGCAATTTGGCGTGTCGCGCAAAAATATCTATAAAGTGCTCAGTATCATGAATGTAGTTATGTCCATTGGCGAGGATTCTCATTTAGTTTTTTATTCGCTAAAAAAATTCAAATTACTTAGCATGCCTTGCCTCAGACATACTCTATGTCTGCTGTTAACGTTGATAAGTGCGTTGGTTGTAAAGAAACCACAGAATATATTTTTAAAATCATCGTAAATAAAATACTTTCATAATAAATAGCTCTTATATTAAGTACTTAAAGAAAGTATAAACAACATTTACGAGGTCTCTCAAAATGTGTTACAGGGACATCACATGTTCTTCTGCAGTCTTCTTCAGTTTCAAGAATATATTTTACACCTTCTTGCCCGATCTGAAACCAATACATTTAGTTATTAAAACCCTAGTCCAGCTTTTCCTAACGGCCCGTTCACGACTAGCAGTGGGCGGTAGCGGCAGCGAGTTCGATGTACATGTCGCGCTTGACTCCGCCCTGCCCGATTTTGTGTCAGAGTAGAACGCGCCATAGAATTAAAATCACTGTTGCTGGTCGTAAACGGGCCGTAAACTGGGTTCCAAGTGACACTAAACTCCTATGAGATAGAGTTTTATGAGAAGAACACCAGTTTTCACATTTATCATTTGAACGTTAGTTCAAATATTTTAATCTGTTTCATTCAACGACTAGTAAAATGCTACCAAATAAAATTGCTCCGCTTGGGGTGTCATGCCCCTGCCCCTATTAAGTTTAGGCACCACTGCAGGTATCTTTACCAGCGGTAAAAACAGTAAAATTGATATACAGCCTCTATTTTAATAAGCCGACAACACATACATAAGATTGATTCTCCAACTGCTGCACGTGCTAAAGTGTTCATATCTGCCACTAATAAAAATTATAACTTTCTTAGGCCTAGTTTCATGGGCGTCGCCAAGTGAGGGCAGGGGGGGCAGCTGCCCTCCCCCCCCCTCCTAGAGATTCAAAAAGACCCTACAATTTATACTTTTCTCAATACATTTCTCATTTTCCATATCAACTTGCCCTCCCTTAGGCCATCCGCTGGCGTACTTGCCCCCCCTAGACAATAGGCTGACGACGCCCCTGCCTAGTTTCACCACTACTGGATAGGCCTCATATTCCAGTTAAATTAAGAATTTAAACGTTATTTCTACGAGTTATTTGACAAATCAAACATGAACTTATCGGACAGTAGTGAAACTGACGCTTCGTCTCAATTTCTTTTAATTTGAATGTAAGTAGTGGTTTAAGACACTGCGCCGAGTGTTGTGTATGTGATCCCCACAGGAGACAACACTTAAAGTGTGGGTGTTTGTGTTCGTTGGATCTATGACTTATTCCTAGACTAGGAGTAAGGCCATTCTCTCATGAAGCTATTCAAATGCTACGGGACTGAGATGCAAAACCATGATCGCCTACTGGTATGCTACTCGTTTCCGCACACGATGCTACGCAAATGAGACTATTTTTATCATTTGAAGAACAACATTCGTACGACGATGTCTAGTGACTCTAGCGATGAAGACAATGTTCTTCTGTATTTATATTACAAGAATAAACGAAAATATAAAGGAAGATTCTGGGTGCATCCGTTCATTGAAAAAATATAAATTATAGAGCGTTCGTCGCTGCTAGAGAACTGCATCAGAAGGATGACGAGAAATTTCGTCTTTTTATAGAATGTTAAAAGAATCATATTATTATTTGATGCAGTTGTTAACTCCGAATATTCACAAGAAAGATGTAGATCAGTAGATGAAATAGCCAAAATTGTTAAGGCTGCTTGTGTTTTGGACAATTAAGTTCGTAAAAGAGAAGGTTTACCACCTCTTTAGATTTCCCCGCTTTCATCACCACAAAATCTGAGAAATTATCTTGCCAACTATCTAATAACCCCACATGCTTTGCTTCCTTGGCAATCTTATTATTGTGTACTAGCCGTTTCCCGCGGTTTCACCCGCGTCCTGACGGAACCCTATTTTTTCTAAAATAAAATATAGGCTATGTTACTCGCAGATAATGTAGCTTTCTAATGGTGAAAGAATTTTTAAAATCGGTCCAGTAGTTTTTGAGTACGAGTAGTTTAGTACAAACAAAAATACAAATTTTTCCTCTTTATAATATTAGTGTAGATAAACTTAATGTAAGTATACCTATAATTAAAAAAATGTTCTATTTATTTTTATTTATAGTCTCACGCCTGTATCCCCGAAGGGGTAGGCATAGGTGTAAATATTACATCCACATTTCGCCATGAATTTTTAGGTCCCACGTAATAGGGGGCGAGCCTATTGCCGTTACCGGGCACATCACCAGACTCCGGGCTGCTACTGAATATTCGGAAAAACCCAGTAACACTTTTGCCTGACCCGGGAATCGAACCCGGGACCTCCGATCAGCAGTCGCATACGCTATCCACTGGACCACGGAGGCAGTGTTATTCCTGTCATGTTGATTTTTTTTCCAATCTCAGTCCACGCCTTTTCTGTAACATCTTTTCTTACGTACTCTGAGAGCTTATAATTATACAAACATGGATAATTTTCCATATCCTGGACAAAATTAATATTACAAGTTTGTTCTGCCGCCATTTTGTAATGCAACGCGTATACGACTCGGGTAGCGTGCGACCAGTAAGACGGTAGCGTGCGACTGATAACAAACGCGTCGTCGACGCGTCTCGCCGTGTGCGAAACTAGCTGAATATGTATGGCGGCTACTCACAAGCGACGCATAGGATACGCGTAAGAAACACTAATCGCTTGAGAGTCGCTTCGTGTGAGAAGGGACTTAGGCATAAGCTTAGTACTCACACACGGTTATACCCGATAGTTATACTTGATAAGAAAGAAGAGTAAAAGTCAAACGTGTGGACTACAAAACTAACATTTCGACGACATCAAATACACTGTAATTTTACTCCAAGCGAGCCTTCAAGTTTGATTCAATCGAATAAAACCGTACTGTGAGTACGGAGATATACCTACATCTACTAGGAGTCCTAGTGTGGGAGTAGTATTCTAAAAAAAACAATGTTTCCAAGTTCAGCCCGCGTCAAAATGTTGATATCTACCATAAATAAAAATAATATAACTGTCTTAGTCTCAAGTACTTTTAAAATGGGACTTACAAATATTTATAGCTTTGGCTGGCGGTGTTGAAGGTACCGCCGAAGTATCGGAGGTAGACGAGCAGCGCCAGGGTCATGAGTATAGCTGTGATCTGCATACTCCACTCGCGGGGCATGCCGCATTTAGACACCTTCACCTCCTCCGGAGATATTGTCACCTGTAAGTAACATTCATATTGCGTATATAGCACAATACTAGAAAGAAATAAAGAAAATAAGTTTTTTTTTATTTTCTCCATACTTTTCTCATTTTCTATATCAAATTGTGACGCCCCTGTAGGGGTGCACTAAGAAGGGATTTCCCGAAATGCCTGGGGGATCGGGCAGAAACGGTAAAATGAAAATAAAACGTGCGGGCATCCTATAAGTGGTTACTCACCAAATAATACTTAGGGTCCAACCTATTCCTCCAAGAAAACGACGGTACCGAGTACTCCACAAACTCTATCTTATGTTTAGTGGTGGGTACGAAGCTGTGTCTAACTACGCAGCTGTGATGGGTATGTCCGCCGAACGCCGCCCTTGGGTGGAGGCTTTCCACCAGGTACTCGGTAGATTCTTTAGACAGGCAGTCCCAGCGCTCCTCGAATAGGTTGTTTCTCTCTGGTAGAGGGGCGGCGTCGGGCTCCGTGCATATGCTGTCGGACTCTCGGTATAGGGGGTAGTGCTGAAAGTATTTAAATATTTCATATAAATACAGAGTTTATTTTTTCTGCGAAACCAAAAACAAGAAACTTTGTAAAATCTTTTAATCAAATTTAACCTACTAAAATGTTACCTTTTTGAGTTGTAATCTTAACTTTAGATAATCTTACCTGCATAATTATAGGCCTACTATATCTTTGTTGTAACTTCGTCTTGCCTTTGCACAAACTTGACCCACTGCTGCATTTAAGTATGTCTGTAAATATTTTAATCATAGGTTAACAACAAGGTTTATAACTTATAATCAATATAAGGCTGCAATCTATAATCGGGTGTAAACTAAATTGGGTTTCGCTTACATAAGACGATGTGCATCGCTGCTAGACCATTTCACTTTATAATTTATATACGTAATTATAGGATATAGGTACCTACATAGTTATTGCCCTTTAACAGGCGATACTACATTCTTTTATATAGAGAGTAACCTGTTTTAATTATACTTTCATGCACATCTAAAACATAATGTTTACCCAATACATTTCATATATATCAAAGTTTAACTATAATGTGTTTATATAGAGGGTTTATATATTCCCGCGAGGGCGAAAAGCGGCCTACGGAAAGCCGGTTTGCAACATTAAATGTTGAAGGAGGAATGGATGGTAAATTGAATGAAGTATGCCAGATGATGGATGATAGAAAGATTGATGTTCTATGTGTGAATGAGACAAAAAGGAAAGGTTGTGGCCCCACCAAGCATGACAGCTACACGGCTTATTGGTCTGGGGTAGACAGTACCACCAGAGCCTGCAAAGGAGTTGGTTTAATACTGTCTGCGCGAATGAATGAGTGCGTTAAGGAATTTGAATGTGTAAATGCTAGACTATTGTGGATGAGAATGAAAGTAGGACTTACTCGTCTCTTTAATGTAGGGGTTTACGCCCCGGTCAATATAGTAGCGGGTATGTCACAGCAAGAACAAGACGAAAGGCAGGGATTTTGGGAGAACTTAAGAGCGATTTTGAGGAAATTAGCGATTTAAGGATAACGAAAGATTGATCTTGTTAGATTGATTTCAATGGATGGGTGGGAGTTAAAAGAGATGGATTTGAAAGGGTTTTAGGTGGATTTGGTGATGAGAGTGTGAATAAAAATGGAAAAATTTTGTTTGAGGTTTGTTTAGAGTGGAGCCTTTGTGTGACAAACACCATGTTTGATCACAAAAGGATACACATGTATACGCGTGAGGCTAAGAATGTTAGAAGAAGTATGATTGATTTTGTAATTGTAGATGAACGTTTGAGAAAGAATGTGTTAGATACAAGGGTGTATCGAGGGATCGGCATCCACACAGACCACTTCTTGGTGATGAGCCGGATAAGTGGACTCTTTAAAGGATGGCGACACCGAGAACATAATAAAAATAGGGTCTTAGAAACAATAAAAGTAGAAAATCTGCAAGAAAAAGATGTGAAAGATGAGTATAAGCGAAGATTGATAGCAAGATTTGAGAGGTTCGATGGCATAAATGATATGGAAGAATTATGGCAATCTTTTAAAGAAGAGATAGTATGTGTAGCGTCTGAAGTATGTGGTGTGATCAAGAGAAGGAAAATACGAAAGGTTAAGAATACATGGTGGGACAAGGATGTACAATCAGCAGTGTCAGAGAAGAAGAAAGCTTGGTTAGATTGGTTGGCTGCCAGAGCAAATGAAAGAATGGAAAAGGCAACGAGTGATGACATAGATGAAGCAAGAAAGGAGTTTGTTAAGTCAAAAGAATTGTGAAAGAAATTGTTAAAAGGAAAAAAGAGGAAAAGAAAGATGATTTTGATAGCAGACTATCTGAAGATTTCCGGAGAAACATAAAGTTTTTCTGGAAATCTGTTCGTGCAGTTCAAGGAAGAACTCAATCCTCAGAATACACGTCAATCAGAGACAAGAATGGAAAGATACTGAATGGTGAATCATGCGTGCTGAAGAGATGGAAGGAGTATTTTGAAGGTCTATTTGAAAGAACGGCGATAGAGACATCGATCGACGAAATGAATGGTAATCATAGCAATGATGAAAGCGATATTGGTGTGGATGAGATTGTGAAGGCGTTGGGAAGTATAAAATCAGGTAAGGCTGCAGGATATGATAGAATTACAGTTGAAATGCTGAAGGCTGGACAGGGCATCATAGTTGGTCAGCTGCAGCGCTTATTTAACTTGTGCTGGAGGACCGGCCGAGTACCTGATGACTGGGCCACAGCGGTGGTTGTGCCTCTTTATAAGGGAAAAGGCTCGCAACAAGACTGCAAGAACTATAGAGGCATTAGCCTTCTCAGCATTGTTGGCAAATTGTATGCGAAGGTACTGATTGAAAGAGTTATGGAAGTAACCGACAAGAAAATATGGGATGTACAAGCAGGATTCCGAAAGGGTATGGGGTGCACGGATCAAGTCTTTTCCTTGCGGTGCGTAGCCGAAAAATTCTTGGCCAAAGGTCAAAAGGTCTACTGCGCATTCGTGGATTTGGAAAAGGCTTACGATAAAGTGATGAGGAATGAAATGTGGTCGGTACTGTCGATGTATGGGGTGAACAGCAGCCTCATACGAGCTCTGAAATCCCTTTATGAAGATTCTAGAGCTTGTGTGAGGATAAATGGGTCGTACACGGATTGGTTTACCATCGAGACAGGTGTTAGACAGGGATGTGTAGCGTCGCCGTGGCTGTTCAACCTCTTCATGGACAGTTGTTTGCAAGATTTGAAAAATAGTGACTGTGGATTACGGATGAATGAGTTACTTGTCAAATGCCTCCTTTATGCTGATGATTAGGTTATACTTGCGTCTTCAGCGGAGGAGTTGCAGGAGATGGTAACAATCATGCATGGTGCGTTAGAGAGGAAAGGAATGAAAGTGAATGTAAGTAAAACGAAAGTTATGGTTTTTGAAAAGGAGGAATGCGTTACGGCTTGTAATGTTATGATCGATGGACAGCGAGTGGATCAAGTGAATGAGTTTATATATTTAGGTACGCTGTTTACAAGAGATGGTAAGAATGTAGAAGATATTGAAAGAAGAGTTAATGCAGGTAATAAAGTGAATGGAGCTCTGAAGGCGTTTATGAATAGCCAAAACGTGTCCAAAAAGGCACGTTTGGCTGTCCATAGAGGGGTGTTAGTGCCTACTCTTATGTATGGTAGTGATAGTTGGGTATGGCAGAAGAGTCATGAAAGTAGAATAAATGCTGTAGAAATGAGAGCACTGCGTAGTATGTGTGGTGTTTCTTTGACTGACTGAGTAAAGAATTGTGTGATAAGAGAGCGGTGTGGGGTAAAAGAAGATGTAGTGACAAGCATCGAAAAAGGCATGCTAAGATGGTTTGGGCACGTGGAGAGGATGGATGACGAAAGACTGACCAAGCAGATATATAAGGCAAGTGTGGAAGGGACAGGACGAAGGGGAAGACCTAGGCGGACGTTCTCTGACCAGATTGGAGACATCCTATAAACAGGACAGGTTAGAAGCACCCTGAACAGAAGAGCATGCATGAGGAATCTGATGGGAGTGAATGAAGCAAGAGAGATATGTCAGGATCGTTTCAAATGGCGCTCCGTAGTCTCTGCCTACCCCTCCGGGAAACAGGCGTGAGTCTATGTATGTATGTATGTATGTGTTTATATAAAATAGCAGGCAATAGTATTATATTACAGCAATAACATCCTTCATGCAACAAATAAACCATTAAATTCACAAAATCTAAATATACTTACTGGAGATCCTATCTATTTCAGCAACGGCCCTGGAGCACAGGGTACACCCATCCCCTTCCATGGCCATCGAGTTGATCAGCACAAAGTGATTGCCCCTGATGCTGATCAGCTGCACGGGGGGCGACTTAAGACGCGTCTCAAACCGGTTCACCAGCTGTGGAGTTATCCTTTGAACATACTGTAGTTCATTTAGAAAAGTATGTGTGTTTCTATTTAAATAAAGTAGGGGAGTTCAAATTCAAGATGGTAAGACATTCAATTAATCACACTGGACCAGAGTTACAAAAGATAGCAATTGAGATAACTGAAGGTAGCCTATGTAAAAATAATTAATTTTCAAATTAATCAAAAGTAATTTTTCTGCCCTACATCATTCCCATTTCATAATGTTATCATAATGTCCAAAATGGCCATGAATGTCATCCTGGACTAACATTTTATTTAACAAAAGATAACCCATCGACGTAATATATCTAGACGATTAAAAAGCCTTCGATAAAGTCCCAATAAGAAGACTTCTACAAAAGCTGGAGTTTCTAGGAATACGCGGGAAACTATTAAAATGGATCGAGGCATTCTTACGACAAAGAACCCTACGGGTAAGACTGGGTGACACATTGTCTGAATACCGAAAGATACACAGTGGTGTGCCACAGGGTTCAGTGTTGGGCCCAGTGTTGTACATAATGTACACCTTCGAGCTCTCACAAAACCTGAACTGTAATGTCATCATTTTTGCAGACGACACCAAAATATTTGGGAATCCGCTAAATGATTATGCTCGAACGCTCTTCTCTATTCTTCATTCTTCATCTCCCCCTGCATACCTTCAATCTAATTTTCAATATTTAAGCTCCAATCACGCAAAAGATCTCCGCTCCACTAATAATCTACTACTTTTATGCCCATCACACACTTCTGGACTTGTACACTCTTCTTTCACAGTCCAATCAGTCCTACTCTGGAATGCCCTTCCTCTGGAGATCAGGACGGCTACTAACCGCTGGACGTTTAAATCGAAGGTGCGTGAACATATTCGTAAGGGACTACTGGCACAATCATCCTAATCATTATTTACATATTATATTATATATATATACGTATATATTTATAATTTATATTTATGTATGCTTAGGTATATATGTATATTTATTTATTTTATCTATTCATGTATATACATTTATTATATAGTATGTATGTAATGTTATATCTATGTACTTATTCATGATAATTATAATAAAATTATCACTTTCAAATAAAGCAAAACTGTTTTGTACGCCTACCATACCTATCTCTGCATCACCCTATGGTTGACTGGAAGAGAATGCTTTTAGCATTAAGTCCGCCAATGTACCAATATATTGTACATGAAGTTTTAAAATAAAATAAATAAATAAATTATGACCACCTCCAGGAGGATCTAAACAAAATAGCTAACTGGTTCAAAGAATGGCTTATTAACCGTAACGCCTCGAAATGCACTGTCCTACACATAGGCAAAAGCACTCCTTGTCTTACTTATAATTTGAATTCCACCTCACTGAAGGAGATCAAGGTGCAGGACGGACCTGGGAGTGAAAATAGCGGAAGACCTCAAGTGGGAAGAACATGTAACATCAATAATGAAGAAAGCAAAGACCCTTATCTACCTAATCAGAAAGGCTTTTGGCAATCTCACACCAGACATGGTGCTTCGAATACACAAAACCTTTATAAGACCAATTCTAGAGTACGCATTTCAAGCCTGGAGCCCCTATTTTGCTAAAGATATCGAACTTCAGGAAAGGGTACAACGCAGCTTCACGAAAATTCCCCGAATCCTGAAACAACGAAGTTACGAAGAACGCCTAAAGATGTTGAGGCTCACAACTTTGAAGGATCGCCGGGCCCGTGGAGATCTGATCGAAACATACAAGATCTTAACTGGACACTACGACATTCAAGACATCTAAGAGGCCATTCCTTGAAACTATGTACCAGTTTCTCAAACAATATAGTTATAAATAGTTTTTTTGGCTTCTGGCAACACTGGTGGTTTAACGTAAAACTGTATTTCTCCCAATAATTTATTGGTTTTAAATCTATATAATTAATAATAATGTGCCTAATTTGCTAATTCCTTACGTAATAAGCTGTGATAATTATAATTGTCGTATAATAACAGTGATAAGTGTTGTTTTAACAAGTTGTAAAAGTTTTGCAAAGTCAAGTAAGTGAACTGTCAAACTAACGTACAATTTTATTTAAAAGAATTTGCATTATTTTTACAATAATAGCTAAATTTGAGCCATTTTGAGGTGAGTTTACTTCTTATTTGACTCTCGTACACCTTACACAAGCAACATACCAAGTTAGCATATCACAATTTACTCAAACAACTTTGTAGGTGTCTTACACAAACCTCAGTGACCTTTCTTGCTTTGTTTATTTACTTTTTAACAAGATGATGACCAGAAGGGCACGCCAAGACGATGAGAAATTACAGGTGACCCTTACTGAACTAAAGAAATATAAGGATTTGTGTCAGTCACTACAAAGTGAACATGAGGACAATGAGAGGGAAATGCTACAGATTTTAGGGAAAAACTCTCAGCTTAGGAGTGAGATGGCAGAAATGCACTCTAATTTAGTCACTTCTTTAGACGAAAGGGATAGATTACAAAACATTGTAATGCAATTTGACAGGTGCAGTGATGAATTTGAGAAAGCTCTCAAACGCATCACTGAATTGGAGGGTCTCCTAAGTGAGGCCAATAATCATATTAACTTATTACAAAGTGCAAACCAGTCTATGAAATCAGTTACAACACAATCGCTATTTGATGAGCTGGTTGGTAGCGCTCCATGCATGGTTTCTGCCATCTCCGATGATAGCAGTAGAAACATAGTGACTATTGATTTAACAGAGTCTAATTCATCTATTCAGTCATTTAGAAACATGAAAGCCTGTAATAAATTGAAGAAGTATGTTAAAATTAATAAATTTATCAGGAAAAAGGAAAAATTGTTGAGAATGTACAAGAAATCAAGTATTAATATAGATTATTGCAAAAATATGTTAATGTAAAGGAACAGATGTCAGTATGTCTAGCTAAATTAGATTCTAACCTATTAAAGTATGATGCTGATATTCATTGTTTGCAAACGGAGATTGACAGTTTACAAGAATCTTTGTTGAACATGACAAAAAAATATAATTTATCACAAAAACAAATAAATGAGCATATCTTGGCAATGGATGACTTAGTGGACTTGTGTAAGTATAATGAGCAGATTCTCCAATCCCTTACCAATAATAATCATGGCAATGAACATAACCAGATGCCACGGAGTCACTCACAGCCAACTACATTAAATTATTGCTCTGATTTGTTATCACCGTCTGATGCAGCGGGTAACAGCACCATTGATTCTAATCTTGGTATTTCCTTCTCACCCCACATTACAAACACCAACAAACTATTAATGTTTAGTGATGAGATAGGGAAAAACATGAGCCAGTTGTTGCGGCAAAGGACAGGTTTAGCTATTACTAACATATGTATGCCTGGAGCAACTTATTCTCAAATAATGCAATCTATTTTATCTAAAACATACTGTCCTGAAACAACAATTATTATATTTATTGGGAGAAGAGGAAATGCAAATATAAATGTAATACAGAGATATTTTGACCAATTACTCAATTTAAAAGTTAGAAAAATTCTGTTACTTGCTTTTCCTTACAGTAACCTGTTGCCACAAGCTGAAAATGATTATAGATTTAAGATTAATTCAAAATTGCATACTATGACATTTTATAATAATTTGATTGACATTATTGACTCTAATGCTTTAATTAGAAATTTTTATTTGACATATGATAATTATTATATATCACAATTTTATAAAAGACAAATAGCATCATCGCTAGCTTATTATATTAATAACTCAGCCAAGGTTTTGGCTAACCACACTGCTTTTATTGAGCAGTCAAATTTGACATGCAATATAAGCTTGGAATCCGTTCCAAATTCTTTAAATTGACTTCTGAGACAATAGAGTCAATCTCTGGCAATATATTTAATAAGACACCAAATTTTGTACCTAGTTTAAGTGACAAAAACATAGTTCCATCAACCACACATACAAACAATAATTTTAAAAATTGTATCAACCTGGTGCATCAAAATATACAAGGGTTGATGGGTAAGGAGTTAGAATTGGAATTGTTTATGAACTGTAACAATATTGATATTTTATGCATTACAGAACATTGGCTAAGAAGCCACCAGTTCATATTCAATTTTAATAACCACCAGGTTGTAAGCTCGTTCAGTAGAGAAAATTTTATCCATGGTGGCTCGTTAATCATAGCAAGTAAATTTCTAAAATTTAAAGAAAGGACTGACATTGTGAGCCTCTCTGTTGAGCGAGTAGTAGAGATTACATGTGTTGAGTTTGAGCAGTTCATTGTTATGAGTGTATACAAACCTCCATGTGCACCATTTGAAAGTTTTTTAGTTATTATGGAGGATGCTCTAAGCAAAGTTTGTGATTGCCGTAAAACGGTTGCTATTTGTGGAGACTTTAACATTAACATATTAGAAAAATGCTCTTCAACTATCAATTTTTTAAATTTACTTAAGTCATACAATTTATGTCATAATTTCTATGAACCAACTAGAGTGACTGCCACAAGTGGTACTTGTATTGATAATATATTTACTAGTATAAAACCAATACACAAATCTTTGATTAATATGCTTCAGTCAGATCACAGTGGGCAGTTAATCTGTTGTCCAAGAGAATGCCCGAGAGAACAGAGAAAAATTGTTAAATATATACCAATAAATGAGAAACGACTTAAAACTTTTAAAAACAATTTATCTCGAAAAATGCGTTGGTTGCCACATCATGACCATCCGGATCAGTTATATAACTCCGTATTTAAATTAATTAATGACGAATTTCAGACTGTATTTACATCCAAAAAATTAAATGTAACTGACCGTCTGATGTTTAGTGATTGGGCAACTGAAGGTATTCATAAAAGCCGAATTAGGTTATATGAACTGTATAATGAAAAGTCTTATAATAATAGTCAGACCTTTATTAATTACGTAAGAAAATATTCCAAAATATTTAGACAAGCTTGTAACACGGCAAAATCTATTTATTTGAGAAATAAAATAAAACTATCAGAAAACACTATAAAGGCTACCTGGAATGTGATCAACAATGAAACTGGCAGAGCTAAAGCACGCAGCCGCGACTACCTGTTAAAAATCAATAATGTGAGTATTTCAGAGGACCTGGAAGTTGCGACAGAATTTGAAAATTTCTTTGCTAATATACCTATAGTGACAACAGAGTCGCTCAACTCATCTTCTATGTCTGCTGAAATGCTTCTTAGGGACTGCGTGCCAGAATGTGATGCAGCCTTTGAATTCACTGTTGTTACTACTGATGATATTATTAAACAATTTAAAACTTTAAATATGAAAAAGACAATGGATTTGTGGGGACTGTCAGTGAAGACTACTTCATCTATTATTAGCATAATTGCTCCACATCTTGCAGCGGTATTCAACGGTTGCGTCGCTTCTGGAATATTTCCTGACTTAATGAAATATAGTAAAGTTATACCTTTATTTAAATCTGGTGACACAACCGACCCTTCTAATTTTCGACCTATTTCTGTATTGCCGACACTTAGTAAAATTTTTGAAAAATTAATTCTTAGTCAGTTGCTTAGTTATTTCAATAGACATAATCTACTCCACGAGAAACAGTTCGGATTTACGAGGGGTCGTTCGACTACTGACGCAGGAGTTGAGCTACTCAAAAGTATATTTGCAGCTTGGGAGAAGTCGCAAGATGCATTAGGTATTTTTTGCGACTTGTCAAAAGCGTTTGATTGTGTACATCATGACACTCTGGTCAGGAAATTGTATCATTACGGCGTTAGGAACAAAGCTCTCGATCTCCTGGTTTCTTACTTGGGCAACAGAATCCAGAAGGTCCAGATCAATGACAAGACATCTCCAGGTTCTGCCTTAAAAATGGGAGTCCCGCAGGGGTCAATTCTCGGACCATTTCTTTTTTTGATTTATATTAACGATCTACCTTATTATGTAAAAAAGAATCATGAGATTGTGTTGTTCGCGGATGACACCTCCTTAATTTTTAATATTAGACGACAACAGATAAATTTTGACGAAGTAAACAATGCACTCTCTAAAGTTGTTAGTTGGTTTAATGTAAATAATTTATTACTTAATGATAAGAAAACCAAACTATTAAAATTCTCAATGCCCAATGTTAAACAGATGGAAACCAATATACAACTTAAGGAATCCAGAATTGAGCCCGTCGGGACGACTATGTTTCTAGGTATTATGCTTGATACCAAACTCCAATGGGGTCCGCATATAGAAAGACTTTCGGGCAAACTTAGTTCTGCAGCTTATGCAGTTAGGACAATTAGACGCCTTACAGATATAGATACAGCTAGAATGGTTTATTTCAGTTACTTTCATAGTATTATGTCTTATGGGATTCTTCTCTGGGGGAATGCTGCAGACCTTAACACAATATTCGTTCTGCAGAAAAGAGCAATAAGGGGAATTTACAACCTTGGTCCTCGTGTTTCTCTAAGAGGAAAGTTCAGTGAGATAGGCATTCTAACTGTTGTATCGCAATATATATACGATAATCTCTTATATGTCCACAAGAATATTGACAAATTTAGTAAAAAAAGTGATCTTCACACTGTAAATACTAGACATAAGTATAATCTTGTAGTTCATAGTACCCGCCTCCACAAAATAAGTAACTGTTTTATGGGGCAGTGTATACGCTTTTATAACAAGCTCCCTCTTAATATAAGAAATTTAACAATAAATAAATTTAAGATAATTATTAAAACTAAGTTGTGTTTAAAAGCATATTATAAAATTTCCGATTATATAGACGACAAAAATGCTTGGGATTGAGCTGCTCTAATTCAACATAAAAATATAAACTTGTACAACTGATAAATTTAAAATTGACGTTTCGTAAGCACTTTATACAAAGTTTACACGAAATAAAGAATAATTTCATTTCATTTCATTTCATTTCAATAATCCACACAAGCACTTTTTGAGTAACCGAGTTGTCAGAGTGTGGAATAAACTTCCAGAACATGTGATCACAGCTGACAACATAAACCAATTTAAGAACCGACAGGACAAATCATCATCATATCAGCCTTTAATAGTCCACTGCTGAACTAGGCCTCTCCTTTAAATGGAGGAATTGGCCTACTATACCACGCTGGCCAAACGGGTTGGTATAGGGTTTGTATCAAGTTTTCCTTCTCTTGCAGTGTTCTTCTCTGCATAATGTGCTCCCTCTGTCAGCTCTTACGACACCCATGGGATGATATGGGGTCGTGACATTTTTTATTCTTAATCCGTCACCACACGGACAAATACTTAGCTGCAAATAAAAACCAATAAAAAAGCGAGATACAGGCATCATCAGTTGTCTCAACTGCCGGCCTGATTAAATATAATAAAAAATAATAATAATAAATAATAATAATAAAATCTCTGAACAAAATAGACTTATATTACACGAAATGCATAAATCATGACAGTATTATATGCATTAATTATACTTAGGCTAACAGAAGGTGTGAAACTGACCAACAAAATTATTTACAGAGGGATGCACTCAGAAATTCATTTCGAGGAGGGAGGGGTGAGTTATTGCAATATTCATGGTAGTGGGAAGCAAGTGCATGTCCTTGCACCACCCGCCCCGCACCCACATTATCACATGATGTTACTTTGTCATCCTACTTTGCAGTCTTTAACATGTGTCACAATTATTAGTTGATGACCTCCGACTAATACTAAAATTATTGCCAATTATTATGAAGCTGTTAAGAATTATACTTATTCACAGAATTAGTACATAAAATCAGATTATGTGACTATACTATACTTTATTTCATTGTCCAATCAGTATGTATTATTTGTGTAGATGTAATAGGTATGAGCAACTAGTATTCTGAAAGCAAATAATGTAATGAAATGAGTCTTTTGTAGATTACCTGTAGTGAAATCCAATGTCATGGTTACCAACAATTGAATACATAGCAGTACCCTCAGGAACTCGAAACATTTTATTGTATCTGGTCACATAGTCATTGAATTCCTTCTCTGAACACCATTTGCCTTCATCAAACAAATCACCTTTGAAACAAACAGATAACATGACTGCAGCAGACAAGTTTTACCATAGGGCAGAGCACAAGCCTTGGCAGCAACATTCATAACTCTTTATCAAAATCTAATAATTGTAAATAATGAAGACATTTTATAGTTAACATTGTTAGCAAAGAGAATATAAAAGAAGAGACCAAATAATAATATACTGTTCCAAATGTTCCTGTGACCAAATAAAGCAATTCTGATATACAGGACAATAATGAGTGGTAGACTGCCGACTTACCTAGCACAAAGACAACGTCGGGCCTGTGTAAAGTGATAGCAGTTTGGAAAGCTCTCTGCATCTGCCACTCTCTACGCCACTTGTCTAACCAGTCCCCATTTCGCGACCCTAGAAGGTGCGTGTCGGCAATAACCAACGCATACACTGGCTCTACTCCGTCAATAGGCTCCTTGCTTAAAGATGGCCAGCCACACTAAAACAAATGCAAAATAATTTAGTTATACCTACTGAGCAGACAAAAGTTAAACATAAATAGATTCAGCGGGCAAGTTAAGGCTGGCTATTATACGTACTTACTTGAATTTGTGTTACATAGTAAATGAGATATTCACAGTAAACATAAATAAATACTAATCCTAAAAATAAGCGCAAAAATATGTTACTGAAATTTCGACGTAGACTGCGTAAAGATAAGGCCATGGCAGCAAGTTTTAGCTATTTAGAAAGATATCTATAATACATTCTCAATATTTGTACTAATGCAACAATTACACACAAATTTTTATTTAAATATTCATAGTTTTAACTCTGAACGTCTGAATCTGAAATAATGTAATTGTAAATTGTAAACATTAACCCCTCTCGTGAGGCTAAAGCTAAAGATCAATTTGACAATTTTGACATTTGCGTTTTGTTATCAAGTTAACCCTCAGAAGTTAACCAGTGAATGCGAAATCTTAATTCAAATCATGTCGTTAAAATAAGCATTATTTTTTATTATTAAATCCTAAGTATTAATTAAGTTTATGAAAAAAGATAAAAGATAATTTATTTTGTGAAACATGTGTGTACTTTACAAGATATATTGCAAGCATGATGGTCAGTTATGTGAGTGCTACATGTTTTACCGTTTCCGGCATACAAAATTATTACAGAATAAATTAACAGTGGCGGCGCTAGGCGTCGGCGACGTCGGCGACCGCCGACGGCCTCGCGCCTGAGGGGGCCTCGCAGAAAGTTTTACAAGTTACATATTTAATTTCGTTTCGCCAATCATCCTGACTTAGGTAGCCGACACCGAACAATTCGGGAAAAAGCTAAGCAGTTGATGATGTCTTTAATTATTTTCGAACACATGCGTGACAAGATCCATGTTGGGTGGAAATTTTTGAATTGTCATTTATTTATTCATACATTATTTTAATTTGGCTCACTTAAATTTAACGATATTTTTACTACGAAGTAAATGGGGCCTCGCCATCGATTTAAAGGGCCTCGCGAACTTGATGTCGCCGACGTCCACATGTGGTCTAGCGCCACCACTGTAAATTAACAATACTAAACAAAATCTAAAAAATGTAATAAGATACATACAAAGCATAGGAATAAGTACTTAATAATAGGTGCATGTAAGAATTTAGATGGGTACATGTTACATAAAAATTAAATTCATCAAAGCAAACAAATTAAAATATAATACAAAGTAAATGAAATATAATTATATAGGCTTAAATCATACTTATAACAAGCAAGTATGCATCGCAATACTAACTTGATTCTAAAATTAATGTCAAGGATGCAGAGGAGATAATAAAAAAATAACAAACAGTACATAATATGTCAACAATAGCAATGTCAAATAAAAATAAAATAAAAAAGAAATGTCATAAGTACATAATATTGAATGTCATACAAATAAATTTATGTCAGCTTTAATCATGGTCGTTCAGGAAATCCCTTATACTATAATAACATTTATTAACTAGGTGTTTTTTGAGATGTGTTTTGAAGTCCGAAGAGCTTAGTTGTTTAATGTTCTAAGGCACTTTATTAAAGATAATTGGCGCCATACAAAAAACACTTTGATGCATTAAGGTGGTGCGAGATTTTACAACACATAGTCTGTCGTTGTCTCGGCGGTTACGTTGGTTAACCTCAGATAACTTATCAAATAGATGAGGATTTGATTTGACAAAGGTTGCTACTTCATATATGTATAGTGAGGGCACCGTTAGAATTTTATGTTTCACGAAATAAGGTTTACAACTATCAAGCGTGTTTAATTTAAACATAGCTCTAATGCACTTCTTTTGAGACTTAAAAATCATTTCCTTATTAGTGGAGTTTCCCCAAAACAAGATGCCATATCTTAAAATGGAGTCCACCATGCCATGGTAAGCCATAATCACGGAGCCAATATTTACAGTGGCGGTAAGTTTATATAAAGCATAGACCAGTGAGTTTATTCTCTTGCTAAGTAGTTCCGTGTGCGATTTCCAGTTTAGATTTTTGTCAATTGTTAAGCCAAGAAATTTTGTCGAGTCAACTTTGTCAATTTCCTTGTCTTGGTAGATTATTTTTATGTCAGGAGGTTGTAAGCGCTGACTGAAAAACATAGCTTTAGTTTTTTGTAAATTGATTTTTAGATTATTATCATTCATCCACGTTATTAGTGATTCAATTGTGCTGTTTATTTCCTCCGCGTGTTTAATTTTGTCAGCAGTGGCATGAACTGTCACAGTGCTGTCATCTGCGAAAAGAGCCATGGGATATTTTGTCACATTTGGAAGGTCATTTATGTAGACTATGAACAGAAGTGGACCTAGTACGCTTCCTTGAGGAACACCATATTTAATTGGAAGTGTATCTGAAGCATATATGACCTCCCTTTTAGTAGAAATATCAATAGAGGATATCTCGGTAAATTGTTTACGTCCTTTGAGATAGGTCTCTAGTAACTCCAGAATATTACCCCTAATGCCGTATGACTCAAGCTTCCTAAGTAAGATATCGTGATCGACGTAGTCGAAAGCTTGAGTCATATCGCAATATATCGAGCAGACGGGTGTTTTATTGTCCATCTTAGTAATTACGTTTCTTAGGAAATCAAATACTGCCATATTGATGGTTTTATTCTTTCGGAAGCCTTTTTGAAAATTGCTGAGTATATTTGTATGAATTGTATATTGAAATCAATTCGAACAATGATACAAAATTAAACGCTTCGCAGCTGAATATCAAAATTATTTAGTAGTGATCTGTGATCAAAATTGTGATTTCTGAACTGAGACTGTCAGATCAGATGTTGTCAAAGTTTGACATGAGTGAACGAAAATAAATAAACCATGTTTTCATATTCTTATTTATTTTATTTGCTATAAATCCCTCAAACCACACTGTGTAATGTTCTAAAACCTATTTTATAAGAATATGATAATGTTATTAAAAAACTGGAGCTCCGAAACCATGAAGTGGGAATATAGAGATCTGCAGGCGACGGCTATGTCCGTGGACTATTCGGGTAATAATGTGCTTTTGGCTGGCAGAAGATGGCTAGCGATCAAGCAGATAACTCAGGACGAGGACTCTGGTGGTGATATTGTAAAGAAATACCCGCGTCACAGTAAATATGATGCTGCCGGTGCAGAGTGGTGTCAATCGTACCACGGACAAAAACTTTGTGCTATTGCGGTTGGTATATGATCCGCCAAGGATTTTATGATTATTCAATTGTTGTATACTTTTACCGAGCTTATTTATAAAATTCTTATTTACAGAGTAACCAGAGAGTTGATGTGTATGAGTGGCGTGGAGGTAATGATTTAACATGCATCTGTTCTCTCCGCGGCCACACTAGAGTGGTCAGTGACACTCATTTCCATCGCCAAGATCATAATTTGATTGCCACCTGCTCTATTGACACATTCACTCATCTGTGGGACCTGAGAGATGCAAGGAAGCCTGTGCTGTCACTATGTGCTGTTGGTAAGTTGATTTCATATTATCTTAAAGTGTACATAGCACATTTTTTCTGATTAATATAATAAGTAGTGTAATTTGTGACTAAAAGTTATCAATGGCAATTTTTTGTTGTATTTTATTGTAAAATCATAGATTAAATTTTCAGCTGGAGCATCACAAGTGCAATGGAACAAAGTAGCTCCTCACATTGTGGCCACTGCACATGATGGAGACATCAAAATCTGGGACTACCGCAAGAACTCAGCACCAATACATTACATCTCTGCACACCTTTGCAAAATTCATGGGGTTGACTGGAGCCCCCACCATGAATACCAGCTAGTCACTTCCAGCCATGATGGTAGCATAAAATATTTTGACATTAACAATGCAAGAAGACCTGAAAATGTAATAATGACCAACTTTCCTGTGTGGCGTGCAATTTATACACCATTTGGTAGCGGTCTGTTGACGATTGGAGTAGGATGGGGTGGTATGCCTAGAGTGGAGCAAGCTGGTGTGATTGGGATCTGGGTGGGTGGAACTCTGACCCACAGGCTAGTAGGGCACACTGACACTGTCCAAACTATGGTGTGGAGGCCAAACACGTCACCCTCAAACTACCAGCTAGTGACGTGGGCCAGAGATCAATCTCTAAGAGTTTGGACAATGCATCCAACACTGTTGAAAATGTGTAATCACTACCTGCCTGACGATGGAGAGAGTGAAGATGATAATAACAGTGATAGTAAGTATTGTTATGGCTGATAGTTCTAAACTATTCATGGTGATTATGGTAATATACCTAACTAGATATGCTACTTGAGGATGCAGAACAAGTAAAAAATGGCATGGCTTGTCAATAAACAGCACTAACACATGAATAAAAAGTTACATCACTTTATATTAACAGTGACTCATCTACATACTTTATTTTTACTTGATCTGGTCTTGATCAGCATATATTGTTTATTTGCTCGAGGTGTTTATTTTTGTCACCAGCAAGGTAGTTTATGCTGTATCTAACTTGATATATTTTTTAAAACAATAATTTTTTTGATGAGGTTGATAGATGAGAGATTATTAAACATGTTAACATTAACTGTCATGTTTGTTTCAGATGTAAGCTATGCATCAACTGCTGGGTCTAATAATGATATCTCTGGAGGTGAGGGCAAGGTCCAAGATATTGTACTGGTAAGTTGTTTGATCAAAACCCCTGTTACCATTGTCATATATAGTAAAAAAATAATTATCACTTCTTAAAACACTTAAGATGTTTCCAAGGCCCTATTTTTCTTTTTGGGCTAGTTACAATTTGTCCATTACTGTATTTTATGAATGTCATGCAAGAAAAAGCAAGCTGACATTTTAAGGTATCAAATTTTGGTCATAAACTGTGTTTTTTTTTTTAAATATGGCTCCATCGGTGGGATCGATGATTTTGCCAATGTCAAGATGGAAAAAGAGGTCAAATAAATTAATAAAAATAAATAATAGACGACTGTTGACCGGTACTAATAGCAATGGTTTCTCTTTGAAGGGCCGAATTACTGAAACTGTGGTGATTGAGATGTGTTTATGTCTTTCATGACTTATTTAAGAGAGAAATATACTAATTTAGTTTCATGTGTACAAAAAAGGTCATATTAAAATTTATTATTAGCATTTTCCAAAAAAATTATTTACTTATGTATTTCCTTCTAATTTAATTGTTTGTGATTAACACAAAGTGTGTTCTAATATCAACTAAAGAATACAAAAAATATTTTTCAGAATAAACTACCGCATAAAACAATCACATCAATTGATGAAGAGTTCGAATCCATCCGTGAAATGGCCAACATAGAAGTAACAGATATGAACATAGACACTCGCACTTGTCAGATACACTCCGAGAGGAACGGCTACATAGCCAACTTGCAAGTGACCTTCCCTAGGAACGTCACAGAACAGACTATACCAAAGTTCTCTTGGCTCTCTGGAACCAATGTTGATAGTCCCACTACTATAAAAATATTGCAGTCCATCAATAGAACTGCGTACAGAAAAAAGAAGGAGGGACATAGGTGCTTGTTGCACTGTCTTAAGACATTGGCGACATCTATAGACGAGGTAAGGAAATTATTTAAACTTATACCTGACCAAACTTTTTATTCTGTCCGAATATTTGTTCTGTACTGAAATTTGCTGATGTATATTTTCCGTAGTTAATTTTACGGTCAAAACATCTTTTTCCTCTTAATTTTAAACCAATTTTCATCAGCCGGGATTCAAAGGGCAAATATAGATCTTATTTACAACTAAACTACTAATGTTTCCAATTATCCAGATACCAGTGAAATCCAATGACGACACGGATTCAATGAAGTCTAGTCAACGCAGTCAGTCGGAGAGCGAAAACGCCGGCGATTCCTGCATACCGTTCCCTCGGACGTGCGGGGCTAAGTGGTGCGGAGTCAGCACCTTAGTGGTCTTCAACAGACCTCCTAATGCGAGAAGATTGTCCCTGAAACACGAGACAGGGACCCCAAGGTCCATGTCTTCTCTCTCGCTCACCCCTGGACTGTTCGGCACTGGGTATAACTCTGTCTCACCACACGCGACCACGACGCCCTCTCCGACCAACGCCAGCGGATTCCCTCAGCTGCATCACAGGCACCAGTCCAATTCGATAACTACTTTCTATTTCCAAGATCGATGGGTAAGTTTATACTTGAATGTTGTTATTCAAATATTTGCCGCAAAATATACGCAAAGTGAGTTGCTTAAATTTTGCGTTAGTAATATATCAAAGCTTGAGAACCAGCGTGGCCCCACTTTTTACGGAAATGGTTTAAACAAAAACTTCTCATTTTCTTAAAAATGTCAAAACCATAAACTTAACTTTAAGATTTTGTTTGTTATATATTTTCTTTCTTTCTTTCTTTCTTTCTTTTTTATAAAAGACAACTCGCGCATTAGGAATAAATCCTGTGTCGCGAAGACTTTACAAACATACAACCAACGGGCACAATGAACACCCAGACTCGAAACAACAATTTATGGATCACACAAAGTGTTATCTCGTGTGGGAATCGAACCCACAACACTCGGCGCAGTGTCAAGCGGCAAGGCGGCCGCTTAAACCACTACGCCAACCGTGCAGTCAATACATAAATTGAGTTGGGTCACTCTGGTTCCCAAGACTTCACACTCACACTTAGGTACGTCTAGTCACAACTCCACTGCTCCAGAATGTAAACATTTTCTACACACATTTTTCTGGGAATTACCCTGGCAAAATAGCTTGCCGCTGCGCCACTGTTATGGGTTCGATTCCCACACGGAACAACACTTCGTGTCAAACACATATTTGTTTCAGTTCTGGATATTCTTTGTGTCCATTGGTCGAATATTTAGGAAGTTCCCCGCGACACAGGAATTATTCCTGGCGCGGGGGTTGATTTTTGAGAGGACTGGAGGTTTGCAGTTGCGTAGTTGGCCATATAGGCTGGTTTCGCAGGACTCTAGGAAACTCATACGGGCCGCCCGTATGAGCTCCTGGAAAGGACACGCATCAGAGCATCGTTTCACAGCGTCGCAGGCGCGAACCGATCTGCCGGACAGCTGAAACCAGTCTTTGCATGAAAAAAATTGTTTATGCTGGCGGCTAGGTGCCGTCCACAAACTACTTCACAGATATAGACGGGATTATAGGGTCGATGAAGAGTATGAGACCAGTTGTGATAAGGAAGGGGGAGAAGACAAATATTCGTGAAAATCATGTAAAGTAATTGATGTATGTCCAAGTCTGTCAGCATTTGTATAGGCCAACGACAACCCAGCCTACTAGACACCTAATGTTTTCATTTCTACAAACAAACAATTATGTCAAAGCGCTGAGGTATGCGGGGTGAAGGGGGCTACAAAACTTCATTCTTATTGGCCGGTTTAAATTTGCGGTACGTCATAATTCATAACTAGTATTGGGATTGGTCTTATGTAAGACGTATAAGTCTAGCGTGTTGTCAGAAAGTGTTCGCCTTACGTCTGCCGTCTAGTAGGCTGGGTTGTCGTCGGTATAGGCAGTGTATAGAGTGAGCGGGTGTGTGACCAGCGTGTGTTGTCAGAAGGCGCAGGGGCGTCGCGCGGGCAGCATGCGGAGCCGCGGGAGCATCTCGGGCTGCGCCCCCCCCCGC
This sequence comes from Euclidia mi, assembly GCA_944739405.2. Classification (NCBI taxonomy): domain Eukaryota; kingdom Metazoa; phylum Arthropoda; class Insecta; order Lepidoptera; family Erebidae; genus Euclidia; species Euclidia mi. Next base: position 1,262,504 of record OX123196.2, read on the forward strand.
GTGCTGCTGTACGCGGCGCCCGACCTGTTCCCGCTCAGCCGCGCGCTCGCCGACACCTACGTCATCGACGCCGCCGACCCCGTGCGTACGTACCTACAGTCTACACCGCCTTCACCCTCCCCCCCCCACTTAACCTACACCCGTGGGCGTCGCCAAGGGGGGAGCAGGGGGAGGGGTATTGCTCCCCCCTGATAAAAAAAATCCCTACAATTAATACTTTTTTCATTTTTTTTCTCTTTTTTCATATAAACTTCCCCTCCTCCCCCTCTAGTCCTTCAGCTGGCATCCTTAGCCCTCCCCTAAGCAACTGGCTGGCGCCGCCTTTGCCCAAACCTTCTACCTTGTACATACGTAATGATAACACGTTTATTCCATAGTAAGGTAACGGAAGTACAGTTAACAAATGTTACGGTCGCCAGTGGTGTAACTACGCTTGGTGATAAGAGCCCGTGGCGAATCGATGTTATTGTAGAATCATTAAGTAATTAACTTCAACCAAGGTAGTAGAGCCTTGCTGATTTCAGCATGAATGGGCCGGCTCGACCGGGGAACTACTACCCTCTCACAGAAAATAGACGTAAAGTAAGAGTACCTAAACTGTTGCGTTTCGTTCGGTGAATGAGAGTGCCGGAGGCCCTATCCCCTATTCATTCTCCCTCATCCCACTCCTTATCCTTTACCTGTTCCCAACCCCAAGGAGCGGCAACGAACTTGTTACTCCTGTGGTGTTGCTGTTGGGCGGTAATTGCTTACCATCAGGTGATCCATCTGCTCGTTTGCCGCCTATTACCATTATAAAAAACTTTGACGTTCATAAGTGTCACTTTGTGTCACTAAATGAATGAATTTGACTTTGATGTACCAGTTTCATAGACCAGCTCGACTTGATGTCAAGCGGTATGGCAAAAGTCTTTTCGACATTCGTGAGCGAGCCGAACGTGCTTTCAAGTAAGTCTTGATACTGTGTTGAGCCAGGCGACCGTGACTTTCTGTCAGTCTCGCCACGCGCCACTGTGCCCCCACTATTATTTCTTTTTTACTTCATCTGAGTTAAACAGCGTGCCTTTGTTGGTATATGATGTATATTTACTTAGTGAACGAGGCACTAAATGTAAATGTAGATTCGATAAGTTATAAATTTTGACTGCCTCTGACTGGCAATTCCAACTGACTGCCTCGTTGGTCTCGCGGCATAAATGTGCGCGTGAGATTGGGAGATCCCGGGTTCGATACCCGGGTCGGGCAAAGTGTTATTGGGTTTTTCCGTTACGAAATTCTCAGTAGCAGCACGGAGTCTGGTAATGTGCCCTATACGGAAATAGGCTTGCCCCCTAATACGTGGGACCTAAAAATTCATAAGCGTCACCTGGTGACCTAAATGAATAAATAATCTTGACTTTGACATTAATTCTCAACACTTCAAATTACCAGTAAGGTATATTTCAATAAAAACGTAGGAAATTCACGTACTTAACCAAAGGAATTAATCAACTAAAACTAGAAGTTCTTAAAAATACGAGTGAGAAATTAAAAATAAAGGTAAACAGTATAATAATTTATTATAAAAACCGTATTAAAATTATTCAAAAATTGTACAAAAATATTTTTAATTATGACACTAACCACTGGTTACGGATCTATAAGTACTCAACCCGAACATCATCATCATAATAAAAAAAAACCATTTAGATATTTAATTAAGCACCCACTTAAGGAGGATAGGACATTCTATATTAAGCGCCCTTTTCCCGCCAATATTATAGCAAACATTAAGGGCCATTTTCAATATTCGAACTATAGATAGATCTGTAGATTTTAGATTCGTGTTTGATATGTTTTGTATGGAGCTTATGTCAAAAACTGTCAAAAACGAATCTAAAATCTACAGATCTATCTATAATTCGAATATTGAATTCCGTTGTAAAACGTCAACAATATTACGCCCAAACGACAATAGTGGCTTGTACTACATATATAAAGAAGATTTATTCAACACAATTTACAAATGGTATGAAGTTCAAATCAAAATGTTATTGAGCAAATATCTTCCAATCTTGTATCGGTCTTACCAGTTGACAGAAAAAGACCTGCCAAAATAGTCATAAAGTTTTACTTTACTATCTATGAGGGTTTCACAATATTTGTACAAAATAGTAAATATAAAATCGGAGGGCCTGCCTCTAAAAATGCTTCTTAAATTTATCTGTTGCCTATGCTTTAATATAGGTTCACAAAGTGTATACCTACCTATTTAATGCATTTGTCATACGTAACTACATTACTTAAGATTTAAAATACAGATTTTATAAATTAACTAGACGTCGCCAGCGGCTTCGTCCGCTTCAATTATACCTACATATAAACCTTCCTCTTGAATCATATCTATTAAAAAAACCGCATTAAAATCCGTTGCGTAGTTTTTAAGATTTAAGCATACATAGGGACAGACAGAGAGAAGAAAGACTTTGTTTTATACTATGTAGTGATATACTGACATGTTGTAAAAATCCCTTATTAATAACAAAATAAATGCTTTTTTATTAAATAAATAAAAAAGTATAAGTACATAACAATGCTTCTAGTATTAAATCGCTTTGCGGAGCTTATCCCCAAAACGGCCCATTTTGACTAGACCGTCCCTGACATTAAAAATCTTACAATGACATGAATGAAATCGCGTGCGTAGCTAGTGACTAAGTATAGGTATAATAAATTGTATTGACTTCTGTTTATGTGATACTAATAACTTACTTATTCGCTAGTAGCACGGTAATATAATCTAACAGTATTGTAACTCGGCCGTCTTCGTGAGTTATATACCTACCAGACGCGCCGCATGCGAGCTGCGGCACGATCGCGGCTGTGGGTACTTTAGGCACAGTCCGCACAGTCTAATGGGTACTCTGCTCGAGGCGCGTAGGTATAACTCGAGTTTCGTGCGTTTGTATGGAGTTACAATACTGTTAGATATTATTACCGTGCTAGTAGTAGGTAACTTCTCAATTGATACAATAAATAAAAATATAAGTGACAGTTCCCGACCGGAAGTTATTAGCCAGTTCGTATCGAAGGGTTTTTTTACAACAAGTATTGCACAATCAAGATGTTTTTATCGAGTGTTAAATTCAAAACATGATACGTCATAATTGCTTATATAAAAATAACCTGTATTTTAGCATAGCCTCGAGTTTAGCTCAATCTTTTCCTCATATTATTCTAGGTTGGAACGCAACAGTCCGCCTTTTTCTTTTTGCTATTATTTTTAAAGACCAGAAGGCGAGTTAGTGTACTATGAATACTGGGCATTTCCTTCTTTTCGTTGCAGTCCTCATCACCAGGAGTATATGACTCGAATTCCAGGGCTACCTTACGACAGACGAATGTTAGCAATGTCATGATCGATGTATCTGTTGCGTACTCGGTCAACATGTCACATAACGTTTGAATGAACCAGGAACCGTCTGTAGTATTCCGCCAAGAGTAATAATCTGGTGTCGTAGAAAACGCGAACAAAAAGTCTGGATGAGTAGGATTGGAGCCCATACCAGACGATCCATCAACTTGGACGTTTTCCGATACCATAACGCCGCCATCAAATAGTTCTCCACGACAGGCTTGAATGAAGAATAATTTCGGTTTCCCCGCAAGTGTGGGACAGCGCTGGTCGGTAAAATCGCGCCACAGATTCCTCAAGCTGTACCTGGTGTCGTATGCGTGCAACATTCCGAGTTCGCCGTGAGACAGCACGGTGATTACAAGGCAGTCGTTCTGCGAGTGATCCATTTTGACTAGCGCTTGAATACTCTTATGAATGCCCTCATAGTTCGAATCATTTTTTACTTCAACTCGGAACCCTAAGTTCGTCAAGACGTTGTAAAGTTTGTCTCTGTCTTTATTTGTCCCTCGGCGCGTAGACGGTCCGCCCTTAGGGAAGTTTTCGTGGTTGAGGATGAGGGCCAATCCACGGTGCCTATGGTTCATATTGTAATACATATCTGTCACTTCGTAAGGCCTCCATTGTGGCGCTACTTCGGGTTTGATGCCGGTGTTTGGTTTGACTTGCGGCATGTTATATTGTTGTGTCCGCAACTGTAATAAAAAAGAAGAGTATTACAAATTAATTAACTAAATTTACTAAAAACCAAAAGTAGGTACAAATAAAAAGATACTAGTGATGTAAATATCATAAGGTAATTAATTCCAATATGATAAATCACGATAAAATATCATAAACGTCTATAATAGCAGACACTAAAAATGGCGTCCTACTTATATACACGGTAAATATTCTACATATTTCTTGCTACTATTTTATAAATGAGAAAGCTCGTGAGGCTGGACGGATATTTGATACTCTGTCACGGAAAACCCACTGGAGATTTTGACGAAACTTTGCTGTGATATAGCTTATACTTAGGTACATCAAAATATGAAGTAGTTGGTGAATCTTATACTCTTATACTATCTTATACTAAATATATAAAGCGCAAGAGTTTATTTGTTTGTTTGGTTGAACGCGCTAAATTCAGGAACTACTGGTCCGATTTGAAAAAATATTTAAGTTGGGTAAGGTTAGGTGAGACTGTAACTCAAATAATTAGGTTATGTTAGGTTCTCTTGTGACCCATAACCCAAAAACAGTCAACTTAGTGTATTTTTATTTAAAAGTCGGACATAGGATTTACTGGCAAATCTTAACATTTATCGTACTTCTGGCTTTTACAGTAACATATATACATTTAATAATAATATCTGGCAGACAAAAATGTTGACCAAGACGGCCAGTCAAGTGCGCGGAACATATAAATGATCAAATGTGTGTGCAAACTCAAGTGCACATTCCTTGCCCGCAATCCTATAGTCTGCTGGGGGACGGCCAAATTCAATATAATTGCAGTGAAATTGGACACATACACATATTTCTACGCCTTAATGTGTTTACACAAGATTCACATTGGAAGGCTACTATAGCACTTAATTTAGTAACTGTATTAATTGTTTAAGTATTATATATGTTCTTATTTACTATTTACAAGTAATTAATTACAATGTGAAACAGTTGCAGTTCTGTTCCTTACCAAAACAACACATGTACCATAATAACACTGGCGATTTAAAAGAGTGGCCACGAGTTTTATTGCCCGTTCTTTCTCGTGGTTCTACCTATTGCTTTGCGAACGAGGCAGTAAATGTAAATGTAGAAGCATAAAGTAATTTACTTTAAAAATTTGACGTTCATAAGCGTCACCTTGTGACCTAGATGAATAAATGATTTTGACTTGGCTTTCCGAAGTATGGATGTTTAACGCCCATATGCTTATATAGCAGGAAAGCCGGGTGCCCAGAATTTTGGTTACCAATTCGAAACTCTAGGCTGGACCAAAGTGACTATCTTATTTTAAAGTCACTGGCCCATCCTGAATAATAACCCTAGTACTACGTAATACGCCAATGGTGACACCATCAACTTTCTAACTTTCGAATTTTTTTATACAGAATCAAATTCTCTTGATATGAATGCTTTAAAGAGTTTTGTTATTTTTCCAATTCGACGTTTGTTCCAAAAAATGATTCTGCATATTATAATAACTTTTATATTTGCACGCGGGCCCCAAACTCGCAAGTTGAAGGTCTTGGATCGCAACCTGGATAGAGAATGGTGATAAGATCTTTTACACAGCTAAGAGAAGCCCGTGTGGTGACGGATTAAGAATACTGATTGTCACCACCTGATATCATCCCATGGGCGTCGTAAGAGCCGACAGAGGGAGCATATTAAGCATTCAACAGCACTGTAAGAGAAGGGAAACTTGATACAAACCCTCTACGAACCCGTCTGACCAGCGTGGTATAGTAGGCCAATTCCTCCTTTCAAAGGAGAGGCCTAGTCCAGCAGTGGACTGTGTGTGAAAGACTGATGATGAAGAGAAGAACTATTTCAAAGCCGCATTTTGGATTGAAGACTATAGTTACTTAGAGTTAGATAAGACTGCCTATAACACGTAACACGCCCGTCCTCAGGATAGTATTAGCACACAACGCATGCTACAAAACCATTATTATTTGAATATATTATTTACAAGCGCGTCCCAAACAGGCTGACATTGATAACAAGTGTAAATCCCCGCGCTTTTTAAGTAGGTTAGGCGGTTATGTGTTTTATAGTAAAAAGATAATGCATTGCAGACTTTATCGCTGTTGGTATATCGCTAATAATAAAATTGATTAGGACTGATGTTTTTAATATATTTGCCACTACACGGAAGTTTATTTATAAAACTGCCTCTAAAATCGTGCTTATCACCTTAAGGTTAACCTTTTGTTTTATACACAATTTAGGTAGGTACTAGTAACTGAGAGTAAATTTCCTGGTAATAAAAATTGTACTTACTCTAAAACAGTTCTTATTTCACACTACAAGAATTCACAAATACACATTCACACACGAAACATTGCGGCACGTCTTGTCAACATTGTTGTTAGATATACACTAAATGTAATACTTATTACGCAACTATAGTGTTGCCACATATTTATAACTAAACTCCTGTAAAAATATACATAGTATTTTATATACTTTGGTAGATTTTATAAGAAATGTACTTACTAGGTATTAATTATTGTTAAGTTTTCCTCTATTACGAATAAAAAGTATTTTTAGAAATCAAAGATGTTAATAAGTACATTTTGTATTAAATCGACGAAGTAAATAGGTATGCAAGCACTTTTGCCGCGAATGACTGATGACTCATGAAGTCATGACGATGATGTCATTGTTACCGCTAGTGGTCTGCGGGGGTAATGGTGCTTCTAGTTATGTATAATCGCTTGCTATAATATAATTAAGACTGCCTCGTTGGTCTTGCGCCATAAATGTACGCGTGGGATTGGGAGGTCTCGGGTTCGATTCCCGGGTCGGGCAAAGTGTTATTGGATTTTCCGTTACTACTACTAGTCTGGTACTGAGAAGTTTCCGGTACGGCAATAGGCTCGCCCCCTATTACGTGGGACCTAAAAATTCATGGCGAAATGTAGGTGTAATGTTACACCTCTGCCTACCTCTTCGGGGATATAGCCGTGAGACTATGTATGTATAATATAATTATATTATTGCGGGCTTTAATATTCATATATGTAGTGTATAGATAGATAAAGTTAATAATTATGTACATACATTACTGATTCGACACTTGTTTTTCTGATTTAGAAGATTGCAGGCAGTACCTAGATACTTGAATGTCCTTGACACAGATTTATAGAGAGATATATTTTAATATAAATTCCTGAAATACTTTATAACGACGATTGGCAACGTTATTAATAGTGGATAGGTACTTATACTGCAGCTCTTTTAAAGGGTCATTGCACTCGTTCGTTATCAGGCACAGTATTTGTTCTGAGTCTTTAAGAAATCTGTATATAATTATATAAAAATCTTGTGTTACTGACTGATTCAAGACAAGCTACAGCCAAAACTACTCAACACAGGAAGCTAAAATTTAACATGTATGTTCCTTGAGGACCGTAGTGGTGCACTCAGAAGGAATTTCCCGAAATTCCCACGGGATCAACCAAAAACACTTAAATGTAGAAAAAAAAACGTGCGCTCTATCTAATATATAAAATTCTCGTGTCACAGTTTTCGTTCCCATACTCCTCCGAAACGGCTTGACCAATTTTGATGAAATTTTTTGTTCTTATCCGGTATCTATGAGAATCGGCCAACATCTATTTAAAAAAAAAAAAAAAATTTGCAAAACAACGTTTGCCGGGTCAGCTAGTACACTATATAAATATCGTCTGATCCATATAGAATTGAAGTTTAACCTCGACAAAACGAACGGATTAGCTTATTTTCTCGCGATTTCGACAAGTCCTCGAACAAAGTGCCGAGTCAAAAGAATCGGCACTAATTTGCGCAAAGGCCGCATAAATACAAATGTGGTTTTATTGAATATTACATATTTTCTCAGTATTTATTTATTTATTGAAGCAAGCTAACAAGATTGTTACTAAAGCAACTTTCATAAACAACAAAAAGAAAATAAATTACTTTGTCTGTTGTACATGATTGGTTGCATCTATACTACTGTCGCTATAGTTTTGTTGTTGTACTATTCACGTATTTTTTTTCATATCCATTTATTTCTAATCAGTGTCGCGAAGTGTTTTGGCTGTGTCAGCAATCATGGTACCACAAATTGTAGGATTAAGATTCTGATTTAAAAAAAGAGTGGTATGAGTTTCTTCCAGGTCCTTCTCATAGCCTCTCTAGCATCCCGAACCTGGTTGTAAAAAAAGAAATGACGTTCATAAGTGTTGCTTTTGTAACCTATATGAATAAATGAGTTTGAATTTGAATTTGTCATAGCCATATGGTAAATTGCCCATATCATGAAATGATCGATCATTTCACGTTTTATGAAAAGTCTTATTATCAATTGGTCTTGCATGATGTGCGTTGGTCAGCACAATGATAACAAATTGTTTATCGATATGATCCACAAACGCGCGGTTACTTCATGAAATGGGCAATCATCTTAATATATAAAATCCTTGCGTTACTGACTGACTGACAGACACGCTACAGCCGAAACTATTGGGCGCAGGAAGCTGAAATTTGGCATGTATGTTCCTTGGGGACCGTAGGGGTGCACTAAGAAGGGATTTCCCGAAATTCCCACGGGATCGTCCAAAACGGGTAAATTTAAAAAAATGCAGGCGTAGCTGCTGGCGTCCTCTAGTGATTAATAAAATCGTAAAAAATATACAGTTGAGGTTACATATAAATCAAATAAAGTATGGTGACCAGGAAATGTAGTGGGTGTATATTTCTAAAAGCTAAATTGACTTGTTTGATGTTTAATTATTTTAAATTGTGAACTAAGCTTTGAGTTGAATTTAACCTATAATGTCGTTAATAGGTTATGTTTGTTTTCCCTTTAACCTTCAAAAGTTTTATTGCCCGTTCTTTCTCGTTGTTCTTTCTACCTATTGCATTGCGAACGTAGCAGTAAATGTAGAATCATCTAACTAAATGATTTTGCCTTTGACTTTAACCCTGCACCCAAAAATACTTGCCCCACGAGGCATGGTGACGTCAACTTAGCATCTTCTTCCATTTAGGAGCCTAGCTCTTGTTGGTGGAGCAATTGCCATTGCCTTCGGTTTTCTGCCCTTTCTTTGACCTCTTGATACGACCCGACCCCAACTTTTTCTTCAACTTAGCATGTTAGACAAAATTTTTACTCTAGTCAGATTAAAATATTAGTAATGTTAAACACGTCAATTAAGTTGAATTAAAACAACAGCTTACGAATTTTATCGCGATGTATTGGTTTGACTGAGATAACATGTAAACCGAATGATCTAGAAACCACATTATTTATTTCTATCCGACGTTTCGATTTCTTTACACCCACTGCTTTTCCTGGTCACCACTCTTTTTTGACATATAACCATGTCGTTAATAGGTTATGTTCGGTTTTCTTATAACCCTGCACCAAAAAATATGAGTCCAGCAGTGCAGGGCTCCGTCATCGTCAACCTAGACTAGTCGACAGACTAAAATTTAAAGCATACTCTGAATTTCTATCAAAGATTGTATAATTATACACCCTATTTTATGATATGTCCAAATATGGTTGAGCAAACTGCTAAACGTTGACATTTCAACGATATGATCAATGGTAATTGTCAATTTTATGAAACGCTACCATTTCATGTAATGCTCGATGATTTCATGAAATGGGCACTATTACGCAATGGCCACAGCATGCACACATCAAATTTGATGCAGCATTAAACAGTTTAATCGGTTTTACTTCATAACCAGCTATGTTGAAGGAAGGTATCATTTATCATCGAATATTGCTACTTTTCCACTATACTATCATAAATCATCACCATCCTAATTCTAACGTTGCCCCGGTTGTGCTCCAAAGCCTCAAGGTTCCTCAAGGTTCAGACCTTGGAGCCCAGGATCCGGTTAATCCAGTCTATTACTGGATTAACCAATCATCCAATAACTCGCTTTTCCGGTTTAGAAGATTGTAGGTAGTACCTACCTACTTGATGTCCTTGACACAGATTGGGAGAGAGAGACATATGATACCACATTATTTACTTAATTTCAATTATAAATTTTGGGCTTAGTGTGCATTTGTCAGATATCGCAATTTTATTTAAGAGATGTGAAGAGGGGTCTTCAGTCGTTCTGTGGAAACGCTGATATTCTGTCATATCTGGTTGGACTAGTAGATAAGCGGACCTCGGGCTCCGAGGCGCAAGTGTTGGATGCAACTGGGATAACGCTAAGATGATGATGGTGATGAGATGGGATGAAGGGTTATTGTAAAGTTAAATCCAAGTTTGTGGGGTTGCAGCCCTTGTCCTATTTCGCATGTTTAATTTCAAGCTCGTAACAATTTACGAGCTTGGAGTTCGGTGATAAATTAAATATGCATTTTGCCACGTAACTATACTTTATTTCACTAATAAGATACTCAAGTTCGCACTTACAGATCACTTTCGAGTCACTTTTCTTCCGCTGAAGATGATCGCTTCGTTTCTTGAACTGAACTGACCCATGACGCATACTTGCGTGCTTTTATATAAGTACCTAAGTTCAAGTCGTTTCTAGAATATTCCTACGTCATTTGCAGGTACGAAATTTCAAGGACATGCAGCGCCATCTAGATACGAATAGACAATTCCTTCTACTAGCTGCTAGAGGGCGTTTTTTAAATCTCCAATGGCGGGTAAATTTTGTATGGAAAGCCGTGAGGAATAGACGCTAATAAGAATGTGATTCAATCATATAAGTTTTGGTCTACGCATTGATACCATAACCGTTATGGTATCAAAAGTAAATAATTATCATAATCGTTATGGCATAACGATACATATACCTATTATACTGACATTTTCTCCAAACTCTTCCATAACAAGTAATAAATTACCTAACTATGTATTTTCTCCAACAACAACTCGTAAGAGAAACAAAACTTAATACTTGTTTTTAACTATATTTTGAAGCAAGCATACAGATTATATATAAACGCATAAATATAACAATACACACAAATAGCCCTTATGCATTTTTTTGTGATATAAAGACTCTGCTGGTACCTGTCGAGTTTCCCCAAAGCAAAAGTCCATATATCTTAATACCTATAGACCCAATATAGCCATGGTATGCTAATAAGGCTGTTTTTTCGTCCGCTAACTTTCTTATTCTTTTAATTGCGTAAATTAAGGTAACCTGTTAATTTTGGTTGACACTTGTTTTGTATGGGCTGTCCAATTACAGTACTTATCAATTACGATACCTAAAAAATTTGCTTCCTCAACTAACATTATTTCTTGACCGTGGAGGATTAATTTTATGTCAGTATATTTTTTGTTATATGTATCTACTAAATTGGATAATTTTTGTTTTAGTCATGTTGGCGGTGAGATTATTTTGATCTAGCACTATATTTTGAACTAGATATATTTTCTAATATAAAATTCTCGTGTCAGTGTTAGTTAAAATACTCCTCCGAAACGGCTGGACCGATTTGTATGAAATTTTGCATGTATATTCGGGAGGCCTGAGAATCGGTCGCAATCTATTTTTCAAACCCCGAAGTCATTAGGGTGGCCAGTCCAAAAAAAATTTTTTTTTTATTTCCCGGCATTATTTTTAATTTTTATTTTTTTATGATGTGGCACTAAAACTACATACAACTCTTAATTTTCAGCCTTTTAACACCAACCCCTATTTTTTAATATCCATATTAGTAATTTAATCATATCACTACAACTGTTGTCCACGCCAGGCGCATACTGGATTCAAAAGATTTACCACTTTGGAAGCGTCTATCTTTTAAATTATTGACCTTGAGAAACTATGGTTTTAGGAATCTCTAAATCATTAAAAAGATATGTCTATAGATACCGCGCATGTATGACAGATGGAAAAAATATTTTTCACGTCAGTGCCATGTAGGCATAGCCCCCCTTAATTTTCATTTCTTTTTTATGCTTTTTTTATTTTTTGTATAGAATCACGCCTCTATCATCGAAAGAGTAGGCAGAGGTGTAATACTACACCCAAATTTCGTTAAGAATTTTTTATTCCCACGTAATAGGTTGCGAACCTATTGCCGTTACCGGACACATCACCAGACTCTGCGTGACGTGCTGCTATTGAGAATTTAGATAAACTCCGTATCACTTTTTGTCCGACCCGGGAATCGAACCCGGGATATCCGATCAACAGACGCATACGCTATTCACTGGACCACGGAGACAGTCTTTTTTATGTTTGTATAAAAATTGGGAAGCCGTTCACAGAATACGTCGACCTACCAGTTTTCAAAGGTGTAGTTACAATAATTTCGGAATAAAACGGCTCTGACATACGGACTGACAGACAGACACATGGCGAATCTGGCGGGTTCCGATTTTTGCCTTTTTTCGCTACGGGACCCTAAAAATCGTTTCACAGTTTTAATCTCAATACTCCTCCGAAACTGCAAGACCGAATTTTATATGTATATTTTTTAGGTCAGAGAATCGGCTGTAATCTATTTTTCATACCCCTTCGTCATAACCATAAGGTTGGTACATTCCAAACATAATTATACTTTTTTATTTCTGGACAAAGGTCATTGGCCATATCTGACCCGCTTTGCGAACAGTGGCGGACATTAACCAAAATAGTTTTAAACAAAGGGGAATAATATGACTTTTCATTGCATGTAATTGTTTGATTAAAAATCGTCGGAGAAAAATGTACAGGATCCTTTAAAAAATAAAACGAACGGTATCAAATCTTCATCATCATCAAAATCTTATAAAGGTATAAAAATAATATCGAAATGAGCTAATGTTTAGAGATATGTTAAATGCTGTCTCTTTCGCTCATTGAACTGGTTTTTTTAGCACATTAAATAGCTGCGCCCATATCGCTAGCATTGTTTATTATCTGTCTTGGGCCATACACCAGGAAGCAACAGACGCACACGGTGCCTTTTTAAATGATCTTATGATTGCTTTGGATCAAATTGAATAAAAATTATTTTAATGAATTAGCATTTTATTTTTCTTACCTATATCAATTAATTAGCGGACGACCGCGACTTCGTCGGCCTCATTCAGTGATCCCGCGGGAATATCGAGATAAAAAGTAGCCTATAACCTTTCTCATGAATGTGGCTATCACACACAAAAAGATTTTTTCACATCGGATCAGTAGTTTCAGAGATAAAGAGTATGGATATATACATAGACAACACTTGATTCTTTTGAGATTCCCGTAGCTCTCATTAATGCGACTAATGCCATAGTAAATGAGAGCCATAGATGAATACACTCTGCTATATTTCGTTTGTATCCGCCATGGGTATGGTTTTCATACTAAGGTGCCCATTTACCTTTCTTTAATTCTATTTTTTATGATGCTGCATTGAAAATACATGCAACCCTTAATTTTCACCCTTTTAACACTAACCCCTATTTTTAATAGCTATATTAGTACTAGCTATTGCCCGTGGTTTCACCCGCGTCCTGAGGGAACTACTTCGCGTAGGTACCCGGTTAATTTATAGCCTAAGTTAGATAGATTAGCGAAAAGAGACAGACGAAAATTTTAAAAAATTACATTTCGGTACATGTACCGTGTATACATCCATATGCCTTTAGTAAAAAGTGGTTATTTTAATATTACAAACAGACACTCCAATTTTATTTATATGTATAGATTTATAGATTTAATCACATCTCTAGATCAGTTATCATGCTCTATCACCAACCACATCGTCAGTTACAAGAGTTAGTTATGTTTTTCTACCGTAGAAATAATTTATATGGCAAAACAATTTTTTCTGGGTCATGTATCTAAATAAAATATATACATAAAATACAATATTCGTTTGTATACGTTTATGAACTCTGCAATTTAAGATTAAGCACTGATGGCTTTGTTCACTTTGTTCAGAATTTCCTGGAAAAGTGGTTTGGAGAAAAAAGGAATAAGAAAAAAGACCTTAAAAAGGCGATACGGAGTTCGCCGGGTCAGCTAGTTTTCTATAGTATTAAGTAAGCATTGTGTATAATCGAAAGAATTAGTTTGGTCAACAACTGCGGAGATATCATCTGCAAAAAGTGTGCATGTTGAGTAACCTTCGGGATATCATTGATATAAATGAGGAACAATAATGGACCCATAACACTGCCTTGGGGGACCCCAAAATTGTTCTGTTTGTATGTTGATCTATATGATGACTGTGTTAGATTTTTGTCTACACGTGTAATCTCAACATACTGCCGTCTTTCAGCTAAGTAACTACTCAACTATTGTAGGGCATTGCCTCTAAGGCCATACAGCTCACATTTTTGAAGCAGTATTTTGTGATCGACGTGGTCGAATGCGCTAGTCATGTCAAACAGTAATACTGAAATACGTTTCCTTTTATCTAAACATTCAGTTACGGTTTTCATAAGAGAAAAAGCTGCTAATGTTGTAGATTTGTTCTTTTGGAATCCATTTTGCTCATCACATAGAATTTGGTTTCTATTTAAAAAGCCGCTGACTCGCGAATGCATCAGCTTTTCAAAAAGTTTTAAAAATACTGGGATCAGCGTTATGGGTCTGTAGTTTTCTATTTCTTCTTTTGCATTCTTTTTATATAATGGTTTAACTATAGAAATTTTAAGTCTATCGGGAAATACACCTTTAAATGAAATATTTATAATGTGTGTGTGTTTCCTTTAGTAAATAATCGTTGTTAATTTTGGTTAATTGTTTGAAAATATATAGATTCTGGGCTTGAAGTACGTATTACGTACGTTCGCGGGAAGGGTTTGAAATACGTGGGCCCACGTAAAAAGACGTAGATTTCGCAACGCTGGAGGCTCCACCCACTGGGACGCGTGGCGCTGTACCGCTGCGTACGCCCTGTATATGTGGTTGTTACAAACTGTTTTATTCTCATCACTTGGAGTTAGGTGTACACAACACAAGGCTACTCGTCAAACTGGACACTCACCTTTGTACCGTTCTGCGTAAGAAATAAGGCCTAAAATCGCATTGCAACTGTTGAACTTGACTTGTAGCTATGTGTACATTTCCTTTTCTTTGCAGTAATGTGCGAGAAGAATGCGAAGGCCGCGACAGAGGAGGGTGAGACTGAGTTGGCCCACGCGTGGAACTTGGCGGCGTTGACGGCTCGGTCGCTGCGGGCGCGCGTCTCCGACCACTTGGCTTCCAGCGAGGAGACCATGGGCTGGGTTGGACATCCGCTTGGTTGCAGCTTGCTGCAGTCTTTGTACGTATCACAATACCTGTATTTAGCTTTCAACTAAGAAAAGAAGAAACACACATCCTTTATTTCCATCTAGCATTCAATACGTCATTATCATGATGTTCTACCTCCCAAATTTGTTTGAAGTCGGCGCAGTATGTTTTCTCTTCCATACTTTCCCTTTCTCTTTTGTATCCATTCTCACATAATCCGTCTATCTTTTCCATTGCTTTCTTCTCCCTTTTCGTCTTTCTACCTTTATGTTCATCACTTTGTTTACCTACACACATTCAATACGCAATAAATTCTTTGCTTAGTTCATAGCTAAACAATTCTTTCATTTTCTTTTTCGTATGATTGTGAAGCCTAACTCTGGTGCCATAATTTCTAGACCGCCCGAAGGCCTGCGACGCGGCCTACTATAAACATTTGAACAGTTTTTATATAATGTCATACCCAGATCAAAATATGATCTGATATGCCCGCAATTCAAGGCACCCGACCCGGCCTTGAATTGCGGGTGGATAGTCTGATACCACTAACCACTAGGCAGACCCCCAAAACTTGCTGAGCTGAGGGATACAGGGAGATCCCCTAATTTGGGATGCCACCGTGCAGAATGAATACGTCAAAATGTGCTTATAATTTCTTTTAGAATATCGCATTATGCCAAAGCGTCGAACCTGCAGATGGCAGCCATGTTGGCGTGCGCTTTCTCCGTGTTCAACAACACTAGTAACTCCAGTTCACAATCAACTATTAGCACTTCTAGTTATGTAAGTATTTAGTTGTTTTATGCGGGAATGGAAAGTGACATGCTTGTCTCATTCTTTTGTCTTTTAGCTCGGTATATCTGAAATTGCTGTGTTTGTAGGGTTTTCTTATTTTGAAATCTTTCTCAGAAAGATCAAAAGACAGTAAGATTGGAAATGGTTCTTTTGCTTGGAAATCTAATTGGTAAGAAATTTATGTAGGTTTGAATCAGATTTATAACATAAAAAGGTATTTAAAAAAATAAAATACGGAAATAGGCGGCAATTAACAATCAATTCTTTGTTTTATTTTTTTATGTTGAAAATTAGAATGTTTCTTTTAATTATATTTCTTTCCTCTAAAAGTAAATTAAATAACCTTTCTAACCGTGTATAATACTTATATACCTCCCTTAATAAAAAACGACGAGAAAAAGGAATATGTCAAAAATATAAAATCGCGCTCAAAAATGGCGGGAAAATATTTCTAATTTTCACTTTATACTGCCCTTGCGTGGACTACATGTATATTATTTGGTGTTATTTGGTATCATTCGAAAGCTCATTTCATAACGCGTCTATTGATATATTATATAGCGCAATCCGTTAACTTTTAATAAAACGAACATTAGTTACTTGTGCGCAGTCTACGGCTTCAGAAAAAAAGGGACTTTTGTCCCTTGGAGCAAGCAACGGATTTGGAAAAAAAAATTAAAGAAAAACAAAAAACCCGACTGCATAAAAACTAATTTTAAAAAAATACTTGAAAAAATTAACTTAAATAAAAACTAAAAAGAAAGAAACAAGCCCAGTAGTTTAGAATTCTGTTAAGTAATATGCAGAACAGAACGACTCACAGTCGGGGCCCCTTGGGCAGATTTGATTGGTAGTGAGTCGTTCTGTTCTGCATATTACTTAACAGAATTCTAAACTACTGGGCTTGTTTCTTTCTTTTTAGTTTTTATTTAAGTTATTTTTTTCACGTATTTTTTAAAATTAGTTTTTATGCAGTCGGGTTTTTTGTTTTTCTTTAATTTTTTTTTTATTTGATACTTTTTAGTTACGATTCATTGACTTCGTTATAAGATGGTAAATTTCGCAATCAAGTGTTTGTATATCGTTTATACTTGAAATAAAAACTTAAATCAATAAGTAAGAAAATTAGCGAGAATTTTATTTTTGTTAAACAACTTTAAATCGTTATATATCCTAAACTATTATTTAAAATGAAAAATCATAAAGGGAACCTAAAGATGATTTTAAAATACCTATTCAACGACACCCCACTTGACATAGTTCATCGACTTTTTTTTTCATTTTGACAATATGGCGTCTGGTTGTCGCTGTGGTAAATTTTGATAACTGTCATGTCTTTAGTGACACTCGCAAGGTTAAGACGAATCGATTGACGTAAGAATCATCAAAATCGGCCGACGCATTTGGTCTCTAGAACGCCACATAGAAACAAACATACATACATACATACTTACATACATACATACATAGACTGATAAACACAATACCCTCCTTTGCGTCGCGCAGTCGGGTAAAAAGGGTGTTTTGTCCCTTGAAACAACGGAGCGGATATATAATGAAGCTTATGTCTGCCAATTGCCTATAAACCAATATTGTCTTAAGCGGGGCATTCACAGCATTGCACAGTCCCACAATAACGAAGCCCGGCAGACATGACTGAAGACTTGCCCGCGTACAAGTCCTTTTAGTGAATTCCTCCCTTTGCACGAGTGTAATACATCCTATTCCGTACCCTCAGGGTAACGGCACATCCCCGTACAGCACAGTGAACCAGTACAGCGAAATAAGCGCGGACGGCTGGACGCCCGTGGATGCGGCCGTGTTTCGGAGCAATTCGTGCTCCGAGGCAGAGAACTTCTACACGGACTCCAGCGTCACCAAGTCCGAGAGGGCCTCGTCCTGCGTGCTCGACGAAGCCACCGTGCACCTCTACCACTGCTTCAAGAGGGTCTACGCCGATATACTGCATCGGTGGCAGCTCATCTATAAGAAAACTGAGGTAGGTCTAAAACATTTTTCTGATAACTTCTTGATTTAAAAGATTACAGCGGTATTTAACGGTGATTGTTTTGTGCTGTAGGTACTGAAGTTAGTGCGTGGGTGCGACGAGTCGCGGTGGCTGGGCCCCGAGCTAGCGGCGGAGTGCGCGCGCTGCGGCGGCCTCGCGCGAGGCGTAGCGTGCTCGACGTGCGGACGCGCCGCGCTGCGCTGCTGCGTGTGCGCGCGCCCCGTGCGCGGGCTCGCCGCCGCCTGCCACTACTGCGCACACGCCGGCCACGCCATGCACATGCTGCACTGGTGAGTGAGTGAGACTACCCATAGTATATTGTACGTAATGTACGTGTGTGTGCGCGGGCTCGCCGCCGCCTGCCACTACTGCGCACACGCCGGCCACGCCATGCACATGCTGCACTGGTGAGTGAGTGAGACTACCCATAGTATATTGTACGTAATGTACGTGTGTGTGCGCGGGCTCGCCGCCGCCTGCCACTACTGCGCACACGCCGGCCACGCCATGCACATGCTGCACTGGTGAGTGAGTGAGACTACCCATAGTATATTGTACGTAATGTACGTGTGTGTGCGCGGGCTCGCCGCCGCCTGCCACTACTGCGCACACGCCGGCCACGCCATGCACATGCTGCACTGGTGAGTGAGTGAGACTACCCATAGTATATTGTACGTAATGTACGTGTGTGTGCGCGGGCTCGCCGCCGCCTGCCACTACTGCGCACACGCCGGCCACGCCATGCACATGCTGCACTGGTGAGTGAGTGAGACTACCCATAGTATATTGTACGTAATGTACGTGTGTGTGCGCGGGCTCGCCGCCGCCTGCCACTACTGCGCACACGCCGGCCACGCCATGCACATGCTGCACTGGTGAGTGAGTGAGACTACCCATAGTATATTGTACGTAATGTACGTGTGTGTGCGCGGGCTCGCCGCCGCCTGCCACTACTGCGCACACGCCGGCCACGCCATGCACATGCTGCACTGGTGAGTGAGTGAGACTACCCATAGTATATTGTACGTAATGTACGTGTGTGTGCGCGGGCTCGCCGCCGCCTGCCACTACTGCGCACACGCCGGCCACGCCATGCACATGCTGCACTGGTGAGTGAGTGAGACTACCCATAGTATATTGTACGTAATGTACGTGTGTGTGCGCGGGCTCGCCGCCGCCTGCCACTACTGCGCACACGCCGGCCACGCCATGCACATGCTGCACTGGTGAGTGAGTGAGACTACCCATAGTATATTGTACGTAATGTACGTGTGTGTGCGCGGGCTCGCCGCCGCCTGCCACTACTGCGCACACGCCGGCCACGCCATGCACATGCTGCACTGGTGAGTGAGTGAGACTACCCATAGTATATTGTACGTAATGTACGTGTGTGTGCGCGGGCTCGCCGCCGCCTGCCACTACTGCGCACACGCCGGCCACGCCATGCACATGCTGCACTGGTGAGTGAGTGAGACTACCCATAGTATATTGTACGTAATGTACGTGTGTGTGCGCGGGCTCGCCGCCGCCTGCCACTACTGCGCACACGCCGGCCACGCCATGCACATGCTGCACTGGTGAGTGAGTGAGACTACCCATAGTATATTGTACGTAATGTACGTGTGTGTGCGCGGGCTCGCCGCCGCCTGCCACTACTGCGCACACGCCGGCCACGCCATGCACATGCTGCACTGGTGAGTGAGTGAGACTACCCATAGTATATTGTACGTAATGTACGTGTGTGTGCGCGGGCTCGCCGCCGCCTGCCACTACTGCGCACACGCCGGCCACGCCATGCACATGCTGCACTGGTGAGTGAGTGAGACTACCCATAGTATATTGTACGTAATGATAATTGAAAGGTCTTCGGTCTAAGAAAACAGGTGGCGGTGTTAGAATAGCAATAAATAAAAATGTTCATACAACTAGATTACGCGAAATTGACCCCAAATAATTTGGGAAGAGGCACAGAGAAAGAAGAGTTTTCGTGAAATTGAATGTAACGGTACGATAGAGGACCTATGGATAGTAATAGATCTGAAAAGAGGAAATAATAATGACAAAATATGAGTATTTGCTGTCTATATACCGCCCCCAGTTCATTCAGTGGACTTTGAGTAATTCGTAGATAAAGCCAGCGCGACTCTCTTGAATTTTGACCACCACTTGGTCTTAAGTGAATTTATGTCCAATTTAACATGGATTATTAATAGTGCTAAGTTATACTACTTTACAAAGCTTCTCATATGCATTTTATCAACTTATGTCTGAGTTCATCGCCATAAACGACTTGAAGCAATATAATCACACTAAGAATAATAAATCAAAAATTCTCGATATCGTCAGAATCCAATGTATATATTTTTCAAGCTCACGAAATTTTAACTTCAGTAGATGACCACCACCCTCCTCTAGAAGTCGAACTTTTGCAATTGATCGTACAAACCACCGCACAAACTGCCTAGATTTAAAGCAAAGCCGACTATGATGCAATAGTCGATGAATTAAATGATATTAACTGGACTAATTGTTTCACACCATGTAACAATATAGACGAAATGGTGACCCAGTTCTATAGAATTTTGCAAATTACAATAAGTCGATTTGTACCGAAGACCAAACCCAGATGCGGCAAATATCCTGTTTGGTATACCTACTAGTGGTCTAATCAGGAGCCTTAAAGAGACAAACAAAGCTAGGACACGTTTTAAGAAATATAAGAATCATATGGATAAAGTAGTATTTGATTTATTAAAATGTAGAACGGAACTACTAATGCAACAATGTTTCTCAAATTATTGCAAAAATAAAGAAATAAGCTAAGAACCCAAAATACTTTTGGACTTTCTTAAAACATAAACGTTATTGTAACCATCTAATATGAAATTAACGACGAAGAAGCCACTGATACAATTTATTTGCGAAGCATTTTTCTTCAATTTACACACTTGAGTCTCGGTCTGCTAGGAATT
Source organism: Euclidia mi (assembly GCA_944739405.2). NCBI lineage: Eukaryota > Metazoa > Arthropoda > Insecta > Lepidoptera > Erebidae > Euclidia > Euclidia mi. The sequence continues at coordinate 1,283,562 of OX123196.2, forward strand.
CAACTAAATACATCTCTGATAATAGTTCCCTCGCTCTTAACACATTGATTTTATCCGAATCCGATATTCTTCACAAGCTAGAAAAATTTAACCTAAACTTCTTTCGTTCCTCTGTAGCTTATATTCAACGAGTCGCCTCGTTCAGGACAATTCCCTAACTATTGGAGAACAGCCAAAATTGTACCTATTCATAAAAAAGGACCTAAAACATTGTTAAGAACTATATTACCAAAGATATTTGAATCATTAATGTATATTTAAACAGTTGGGCCAAATCGCAACTTATTGAACAACAAACAATTTATACAAAAAAGATCCACAACTACTAATCTTGTAGCTTTTACAGATGTTGCATATCATTTAGATCAGGGTACCCAGGTTGACTCTGTTTATACAGATTTTAGCAAGGCTTTTGATAAGATAGACCATAAAACACTGATTTCGAAACTTGACGGCCTTGGAGTTGGCGGGTCTGTTCTAAAATGTTTTGAATTGTACCTTACCAACTGAAAATCTTTCGTAGTACATAGTGAATGGTGCACAGTCATCTGAATTCACTATCACATCTGGTGTGCCACAGGGATCGCATCTAGGGCCTCTTTTGTTTTTAATTCTTATTAATTCCATCTCCGATTGTTTCCATCATACAAAATTTTACCTATTTGCCGACGACCTTAAAATTGTAAAACGATACTAACCGACTAGTTGAATGGTGCTCACAGAATAAAAAGTATTTAAATGCTCAGTAATGCAATTATATTTCTTTTACCAGAAATAAAACAAAGATCCAAACATCATATACAGTAAGTAATAATCCACTCAAGCAACTTGAATGTATGAATGACTTAGGAGTTTTAATGGACAAGTAAACTTACATTCAATGCACACATGGATAAAATAAATACTCAATGCCACCAAGATATCTGGGTTTCATAGCCAGGAATTCTAAATGGTTTGTACAGCCTAGAGCCAAAATTATTTTATTTTATTCGTTGGTCAAAAGTTTATTAGAATACTGCTCACAGGTTCGGTCTCCATTATATGAGGTTCACAGAAACCGACTCGAGCGTATTATTATTATTATTAATTATCAGGCAGGCAGTTGATACAACTGATAATTGCCTATATCCTGCTATTGCCCACTAGTTCCTGTTCCAGTACTAAGTAGGTGCTTGTCCAGTTTGTTCTTGAACTGATTAACATTTTGGGCTGAGACTACTTCTGCTGGGAGCTTGTTCCATATTCTGACTTCTGACTACACGGTTACTGATATGGTGTCGATGAGGGTTGATGTTTGAGAAACTGGTACATAATTTAAGGTGGTGGCCTCTGAGGTGGATATTTTCATTGCGCACAAATAGTTTATCAAACTCCTCAATGTCATAATGTCCGTTTAAGATGTTGTAGGTTTCAATCAGATCACCGCGGTCCCTGCGGGCTTTTAGTGTTGTAAGCTTTAAAAATGCTAATCTTTCTTCATAAGGTCGTGCTTTAAGAATTCGTGGTACTTTGGTGAAACTTCGTTGTACTTTCTCCAAGAGTTCAATGACTTTGACAAAGTAAGGGTTCCAAATTTGAAACGCATATTCCAGAATTGGTCTAATGAAAGTCTTGTGGATCTTGAGCATTATTTCTGGTGTCAAGACACCAAATGCTTTCCTCACAAGGTATATTAGGCCTTTGGCTTTCTTTGTAATAGTTGAGATATGCTCTTCCCACTTCAAGTCTTCAGTAATCTTTACTCCTAAATCCGTTTGATTTTTTTACCTCCATAAGAGGTGCATCGCCCAATTTGTAAGTAAGACGAGGATTGCGATTACCTATATGCAGCACTGTACATTTTGAGGCATTCAGATTTATGAGCCATTCCTTAGACCAGTTAGCTATTTTGTTCAAATCATCGGTAAGGTGGTCGTAGTCAATTAGTGGATTTGCAAATAATTTGGTGTCATCGGCGAAAAAACTGACATTACATTGTATGCAGTGGGGAAGATCAAATGTATATATATATTTTTTTTATTTATTTATAGACTCACGCCTGTATCCCCGAAGGTAGGCAGAGGTGTAAATATTACACCCACATTTCGCCAGATTTACTTTAGTCCCACGTAATAGGTGGCGAGCCTATTGCCGTATCGGGCACATTACCAGACTCCGTGCTGCTACTGAGAACTTCCTAGCGGAAAAACCCAATAACACTTTGCCCGACCCGGGAATCGAACCCGAGACCTCCCAATCCCTCGCGCACATTTATGCCGCGCGACCAACGAGGCAGTCACGACGAGGTATATATAATGTACAATATTGGACCTAAAACTGAACCCTGAGGCACGCCACTAAGTATTTCGATTGCGTCTGACCTGGTTTCGCCTATTCTCACTTGTAATGTTCTTTTGTTTAGAAATTTCTCAATCCAAATCAACAACTTTCCGCGTATGCCCACGAATTCCAACTTTTGAAGAAGTCTTCTAATAGGGACTTTATCAAAGGCCTTTTCATAATCCAGATAGATCACGTCGATTGGCTCTCTATTATTGAAGAGTTTGGTCCACGATGATAGGCAAGACAGTAAATTTGAAACTGTTGAACGGTGTGGACAGAAGCCATGTTGTTGTTTAGGAATCACCTCGTAGTTGGAGAGAAATTTTCTTATATGCTTGACTATAATCTTTTCCATTATTTTGCAAAATACACTGGTTAAGCTGATAGGTCTGTAGTTGGAAGCATCGAGTTTGTTGCCTTTCTTAAATATAGGGGTAACTATTGCTGTTTTCCATAAATCAGGTAGGGTGCCAGTGTCGTACGACGTTTGCATTATAGTTGCCAGGTGGTCAGAGAGATTGCATTTCTTTAATATAACTACTGGTATATCATCTGGTCCCGGGGAAGACGCAGTATTAATTTCTACAATGGCTTGTTGAATTTTATCCTGAGTAAATACTATTTCTTCAATGGAGTCTTGTACTCGGAGTGATGGATCTAATAATGGTAGTTGGTTGTGTGGTTCTACTTGAAAAACGCTCGCAAACTGGTCTGCAAATACTTTGGCAATTTCTCTAGGCTAAGTCACGGTATGGCCTTAGCCTTATACAAACGAGATTCATCGGTCATCTCGCCTTTAACATGAAATTGCATCATTCGTTAAACTCATACAAAGGTCAGTAAAGTATTTGAATACTTCAAAATGGTTTTGCTTAACGATAGACGCCAACTGCTGGACCTAATATTCTTGTATGGCCTGTTGAACAATAGAATGGATTATCCTGAACTATTGTCGAAAATAAATATATTTATCTGCACCAAGCAGGCTACCGCGCCCTAGCCCTTTCGGACCGCTCTAACACAATTGTGCGGGTCACAAAGTTGAGTATAGTTCATTAGTTTTACGTGAGCGGTGGACGGGCCTAGTATCGTAAGATTGTGTGGAAGCAAACTTTTATCTCCCGCGCAAATTTTGTCCGACGCGCAGTCGGTGAGCAGGTTTCAACCCGTACAGTTCGTGACGTGATTGCGCTCCCCGACTTGGCGAAAGTAAGTACCTACTATTGTTTTATTTTGTAAATGTAGTACTATACGAGTTATTGATTAGAAAAATAGTTAAACATAGGATGTTTTTAGGATAATAGTGACTATTGGCAGGCAAACGCTTTGGCGTAACGGCTCAACGAACTTTACTGACACAATTGTATCGAGGTGGGCCCTACATTACCGCATGCGTATTTTAAGTTTCTTATGATTATTCATATTTTACAGTTTCCGCAACATGTTTCCGGTTTTAAACGACGCTGCTATTGCAAAGATGCTCAATCACTCTGGGTACGAGGGTGATGACAACGACGAAATCGATTTGGACAACTTTATTGAAGAAAACCCCGAATATTCAAGTTCATCTTCTTTTGATGAAGGCGAAGAAATTGATGACGATAACACACCTCTGAGTATGCTAGCAGGATGGCAAAAGAAGCCCTTCAATGGCAAACCTTTTCCAGAAGATGCTGTTCGTGATCCAAGACATATTAAAACTTCATACAAATATTTCGAGCGTTATTTTACTGTCGAGCTCATGGAACAGATGGCTTTGACCACAAATCAATATTATTTGGCCAATATTGGTATACAAATGAATCCTGCTTGTTCTATACAAGATATAAAGAAGTTTTTCGGAATACATGCTATTTTTGGAGACTAAAGATGATTTGGAGCGAAAAATACAGGTATGACCCAATTGCGAATGCAATGTCTAGGCAACGGTTTTTCCTTCCGAGGACAAACTTGCATTGTGTAGATGTTACAGCGATGCATCAGACCGAAGAACAAGCCAAAAATAGGTTAAGGAGGGTGAAGCCTGTTACCGATGCCCGAAACAGATGCCTACAGTTGCCAAGAGATGCTGGTAACTATTCAATCGATGAACAAATGATACCTTTTGAAGGTCGGTACGATTTGAAGGTAGTCGTAAAAAACAAACCTCGTCCAGCAGGATTGAAAAATGTTGTGCTAACTACACCTACAAGGGACAAGTCCATGACTTCGAAATTTATCAAGGCGAAATGAAGGGCCGAGTATGATACAATTGTGACCCTCACAATTGTACGTAGGAAATGAAGGGCCCAGTTTGATACAATTGTGCGTATGAGAATTTTCCAAAATGGCGGCGGAAAATCTGGAAAATTATAGCAGAATTGTTATCTGCGGCCCCGAATTACCCAAGATCTAAGTTCAAAATTACAAATTTCTTTGTAGTTTCAGCGCCGGTCCGAAAGGGCTAGTATCTATAAGCTACTTACTGTTCGAAGATATAAGACTAACATGGGTCTTTATTCACCCTTGACTAGGAAAGCCAAACGATACAATAATATTCAGCGGCTAGCAGATTTGGATATTTTTGGAGATAATTTGTGTAGATTTAAGAAAAATATCACCGAACATCTAATTGCCTGACAGTAATTTTATTATGAATCTGAACAATGTTTAAATTGTAATATGTTTTTTTTTTCTTGTGTTCTTCTTTATTTGTGTCCTTTTTTGTGTGTTCTTTTTAATATTATTGTAATGTTTTACATTTTTTCTTTATTTGTGTTGAAAGTTTTCATGTATGTTAGATGTGGTTGCCTATAAGTAAACGAGTACAAGGCATGTTTGTAAAGTTTTACTTAGATATATCTAAGTAAAACTTTACACATACATATACATTTAGAAATGTGTATCATTTGTTGGCGATCCAAATAAATAAAATAAAATACATTAGGCATGGCGTGGCCGTTTCTAGCTAAGGTTTAACTATGCTGCGGTAAAAGCCGAAGATAACAGCGGCAACGAGATTTGTGCGGCGTGCACTCGCACTTTGCGTTCACATCCAAGTCTCGCTACACGAAGTCGAGTTCCGCACATCACTATACCATAGTCAGGCCAGTATGCATCTCTGCAGATTTTAAAGGTAGTAGAGCCTTGCTGATTTCAGCATGAATGGGCCGGCTCGACCGGAGAAGTACTACCCTCTCACAGAAAATCGACGTAAAGTAACAGTACCGTAACTGTTGTGTTTCGTTCGGTGAGTGAGAGTCCCGGAGGCCCTTACCCCTATTCCTTCTCCCTCATCCCACTCCTCCTCCTATCCCTTTTCCCAACCCCAAGGGGCGGCAACGCACTTGTGACTCCTGTGGTGGTGCTTGTATCTATGGGGGCGGCGGTAATTGCTTACCATCAGGCAATCCGTCTGCTCGTTTGCCGCCTACTAGTATAAAAAATAAAAAAGATTCAGTGAAAAAAAAACACTTTTCTCGTCGCCGCTTCACAGATGTCCGCACATATTTTCAGTAGAGTTTGGGTGTTAAATTAAATATTCTCTTGTGTCGGCAGGTTCTCCCAACACGACACGTGTCCAACCGGCTGCGGCTGCAAGTGTATCATGGAGGGCAACGCCGTGTGGAAGGGCGTCAAGTATGTGTGAACTACATCACTAGTACGTCAGCATATACGACTCGCTTTAAATGTTTATATTATAGTTGGTGCCAAACATTTATTTTCTGGGTAAACTAAACATGTTTACAACCCCTGATGCAAGCACCGTAAGGTCAATAAACTTTATTTTCAGTCAATTTGGCACCATCTATAGCAGTCAATCACTTAGTCATTATGGGTACGTAGTATGTAGGAGGCTTTATGACATATATTTTTTAGATTTTAGATATATCTTTGTAGCAAGTCTCACCGTAATAAGTGTAATAATTGTATAAAATGTTAATATATGTATAAAGACTGGGTTTTATAATATTAAAAAATAAAATAAACACACAACTTTTATAAAGAATTTTATTTAACAAACTTTGTTATATTACAAATTTTAAAAACAAACGAACGGAAAGGTGCTCTCAATGATCGTAAAATGAGTGAATTAATATTAAAAGTATTAATTGGTTGTACATTAGTGGAATGCTTTACTTCAGTCTCTTGAAGCATTACTTATGCGAAAATTAGAAGCAGTTTATAATATATACAGGTATTAAGAAAGAGCTATAGGACATAGGCAAAAGACTTAGAAAATACAATCAAAATATTTAGAAATAGATCAAGTTAAAATAAATTAAACACCAGTTTAAAATGTATTTAAAATATTGTTTTTAGTGGTTCATTATATCAGTGTTACACATCTAGTTGAGTTCGTTTAAACCGCTTCTTTGTCTTTATAAAAAGAGCCCGACTAGTGTTTTTCATTTCAGTTTTCTTTGCCCAAATATAAATCCTCCTCTAAGCTAAGTCTTCATAAAACTAACTGGTGAATCAGCTTAGCGAATGAGCAATAACTAGTAAGTTATACCTAAGCAGATGCATGTATACAGTGACTTATACCCGTTTACACAGTTGAAGTGCCTACGAAAGACGTATTAATTGATTTTCCTTTAGAATAACGTCCGCGTTACTCATCGGTTAGGTATGTCGCGAAGGACTTTGAAAACAATGAACAAAAAAAGTATTCTAACTTGAAACAACAATTTGTGAATCACTTAAAGCGTTGTCCCGTGTGGGATGGAACCCATGATACTCAGCCCAGTATTCAATCGTATTGCATTCGTGTAATGCTGTAGTACCTACGTTTTTCATTAATGCGATTAATACGTCTTTCGTATGTAGAAAATCCTTCATATCGATGGAAGTTCTCTGCTAATATTTTAAGCGAGTCATGCCGCTCACATTTGATTGGCTCAGCAACATTTCACTCTGTGGTTTTTGGTCTGCGAAGTTGCTATCATTTGGACCAAATAATTTATCTAACAGTAAAATCGCGACTTGGCGACTTGGTAACTGGAAGTTAACGTTTCATAACTTTAGGATCGTAAGGATCGACTTTAGTCCTTGTCGTATTTTGTTATGTTATTCAAATATATACCTAGCTTTTAATCCGTTTTAATACGCTTACACAAAATTGCCTCAAGAACATTACCAGATCGAGACTTACAGAAGTTGGTCGAAGACAATAGTCCTGCATTTGCGCAAACACGTAAGTAGCTGCAGGCTTAGCGCAAAAGCTCTAACGGCGTCAATCAGGGTGCAGAACAAAAGTCGAATCGTTTCGAGACGTAAGCTGGCCAAAGTCGTACTAAGTCCGGAGTCGTGAATTACCTTCACCTACACTATGATACAGTAAAATCTTTAAAATATGAGGGATCCTGTAAACAATAGGATTGTCAACATGGTACATATAATAAAATAATTTCTCTGAACGTATCTAAGTGGCTAGGTAGGTATTTAGGTATATGAACTTATAAATAAATATATAACTAAACACAACGCGTCTGTATGTACAACGTCACTTACAGCATATTAAGTATAACTACCTAAAGAGAAAGGGTTCTTACAAGTAAATACAATGTAAAAAAAGTTTAGGCACCGATTGTCTCAAGCGAACTACGTCTAAAAGATATTCAACTCTCAACTAAAACAACAAACAAAACAATTATATCACATTAATAATATCAAATAAGATTTATTTATTACTAATTTCTAATTAATAGCTACTTTATTAAAATTTTGTGGAAAATATCATTAAATTGTATTGGGATACTGGTCCTTATATCTGTTTCATTAATCAACATTTATTTAAAATATAACTGTGAGTTGTACCATAGATATCCGAAGGATATACTTCACTGGGTAATAGATTAGTGTATGCTTACCAATATTTTGAATGTACACAACAGTTTTCGTTGCTAAGCAACACTATGAAGCGGTGACTACTTTAAAGTGTTAAGGCCAATACACATTGACATATACAACATGTAACAAGTTTAATGCACATTTTGAAAGTACTTTGTTCAGAATCAGCTACTGAATCCATTTCTGACATTTTTAATATCATTTTTTTTGACGTGACAACGTCTTATAAATTGGTTTGCCGGGTGACACTTCAAGAAACTGCGTTACGCTCCGCTCACGTTATGCGCTCACAATGAGAGCGAGTGAGAGGCACGCGTCCCGCCTAAGAGCGAGAGAGACAGACATAAAAAGTGAAAGGCACGCGTCTTTCATCCTTCTTCCTACTATACGAATGAATATTCACATTAAAATTATTTTACCACTCAAAGTCGTTGTCACGTAAAACTTTCGCCCGTATACCGACTTTACAGGCAACCAATTTTTTTAATCCTAAAATAATTAAAATTACGTAAATTATAGTCACTCATTGCTTTGAAAAGGCAAAATATACGAAAATAAACCTTAAGTCAACGTAGAACGGCTTCTTTTTAAATGCATTTGTTTAGTGGTTCCACGTACAGGAACGCACACATTAATACAACATAACAGCCGGTACAAGACAATAACACACAATTGACCACCAAAATATCTATCATCTTTCTTTCGCTTACGTACTAACAGCGGGAAAGAGCGAGACGTAATGTGTCTCACTTGTCACCGTCGCGTCGGTCGCCCGCGCTGGTAGGTACAGCGCCGGCCGGCCGGCCGGGCGGCCATTGTTGCGCTTAGATAAATAAAATTAGTCATCTACCTGGATTCTCTGTGAGTGTAGTGAAAAAAAAGGTTTAACAAGTTTACTTGTTTATTTACAAAATGTGTATTATCAACATGATGGTGCCCCCGCGCTTTTGACGTAGAACGTTCGAGATCATCGTGAAGTCGAATACAAGGAGCGCTGGATCGATCGCGGCGGTCCTGTCCAGTAGCCTCCTAGGTCGCCTGACTTGACGCCCCTGGACTTTTGCTTTATGGGGACATACCTATTAAACCACTAGTTGATTGTGTCGAGACAACAAGTGCCGGGGAGTTAAAATAAGATATCAGCTGCTTTTGAAACAGTGAAAAGAAACATCGTGTGTGTGTGAACTAAAGGAATATTTAAGCCGGGTGGTGGTGCCTGATGTCAGCATTTTAAACAGAGGACGCCGAACAAGTGACAATAAGCCTGTGAGTCATTTGGTTATTCTTTTATTGTAAAAAATTGGTTGCCTGTAAAGTCGGTATACGGTCGAAAGTTTTACGTGACAACGACTTTGAGTGGTAAAATAATTTTAATGTGAATATTCATTCGTATAGTAGGAAGAAGGATGAAAGACGCGTGCCTTTCACTTTTTATGTCTGTCTCTCTCGCTCTTAGGCGGGACGCGTGCCTCTCACTCGCTCTCATTGTGAGCGCATAACGTGAGCGGAGCGTAACGCAGTTTCTTGAAGTGTCACCCGGCAAACCAATTTATAAGACGTTGTCACGTCAAAAAATTATGATTCACAACTTTAAACACGCCGTTCTTCTTTAATTCTCTCATTGATACCCTTTTAATACTTTAATTTCTAATGTATCAATAATGCTAACTAGGTATGATTATTATGATTAAATTAAGATAGTCACAATAGCCACTAACGATGTTAAAAAATGATAGACCGTATCGTAGGTATTTCGCTGTCGTTTGTTTATCACAGCAAACGTTTCGTGTGATTGTGTGCGTGCGCAGGTTTGTAGTGACCACGCATTTTACTTAAAATGAAGTTAATACTTTCGATCAAAAACTAATGTTTAGGCTAATAAAAAAAATATTTCAATGCATGCATTATGATAATAACAAGGTTTTCTAATTGGGGTGTCTGAGGATGTGCGTTATTTCCATTACACGTTGTATAAAGCATTAGTTTCACGCCAGTGAAGTGTTACCCTCGATATCTATGGTTTTGAGCACAAACGTACACAGAAGTGACAACTAGCATCAGTTTGCTTATAAAGTGTAACCATACGCGTATATAGCAAGGGTGCCAAGCGGACCAAATGGACCGTACCCACCCCTATATGGTCTAGTTACCACAATTTTGGTTGCAGATTACTTATAAACCTAATGAGAATTTTCACATCATTGATTAATGAAGACCCAGGCCCAACCTTGAAAATAACCCTAAATACGCCAACCAGTGTCACTTCTACGTCTCACGGACAAACTCACTCTTCTAAAACAGAACAAGAAATTTTTAGTAAATCGTACACGATCGATATAAGGAACAGATCGGGTGTCAGCATTGTTTTTCTAATAATAATTTGTTGAACTTGCCACTAAGTCTAAATATTAAATCTACTTGTAGTGGTACAAAGTACGCATGCGCGACGCAATGGCATGGATGCGGGTCTCATAGGCGAGTCGTTCTATTGTAGCAGCTAAAACAATAAAACCTCATTAGTAAACAAACTCGGTAAACATTCACACGGGGATCTTGTCTATGCCCTCGCCTTACACTTCAAAATACACTTTCGTAATTATAAAAAACTACTTGGATTTTATGTAAGCTTCTTTGAAATCTATAAAATACAAATTTTCGTAATCTTTACCGGCAATTACGACTAAAAAGATTTGGGAGCAATTTTGGTTTCTCTTAGACAAATCAATCAACAATTATTTATGAAACAAAAAGTATGACCTCGTATTTTTAAATCGCTTTATCTACGGTATGATTGATACAGATTAATTATGAAGCACTCTGCAGACATTCAAGATATAAGTTTAATATTTAGGCACAGAATTGTATTCATGTAATCTGTGTATTTAGGTATGTCTTCCTTTGTGTGTCGTATGAGTGCTTCTTAATCAATCGTTATCAGAAAATGAAATGTCTAATGTAACAAATCGACAGACAGTGCAATTAAATCTCGCTAATTAAAGTGAGATAAACCTTGTATCACTCGTGAAACTAATGCAGTACCTACACAACTATTAGTCTAAGGCCCATTCTAATATATCTACGTTCATATGACGTTTGCTAATTTCAATTACTTTCATAGTTTCTGGTTAATAAAATAATACGAATCTGCAAGGATAGGTATGAAATTTTGGCCGCAAGTAACAAAAAATAATAATACCTACTTGCATTTTGGCCCCAACAATCTTCCAAGTTCTACCTAAACATTGTGGCCTAGTGAGGAATGGCAACTCAATATTTTTAATATTTTTTTATACTTCTCTTTCAAATGGATAACATTTTATAAAATATATGCTTATAAAAAATTTATTTCATTTTTACTCGTTACAAAAATCGCACTTGCATCCTTGCTGATACATATAATTTAATGACCAGACCAGTAAACAAGTAATTTCAATGAGAAAACATAATATGAACGTAGATCTCTTACGGTGGGATCTCATACTACCTATATTATTATGTCAGACAGTCATAAACTAACAGTTTTCTGATTTTCCGATAACAAAGTTTTGATAACCACCGTTATCCTCATTGCCGAATTCAGTGAAACCTTAATTTAAATAATATTAATATTATTAATTAATTAGATACGTAGTATTTTCAATAATAATGGCTGAAATCAAGATTCAACCAACAGACGTCCAAGAAATGCCTACTATGTAAGTACCTATTAAAAACTCTTAAAACTCAGAGTACTTGTAGCCTAAAAGAAACATCTATTAAAAAAAGTGACACACGTGTAAAAATTTAATGGCGTTACGCGCATAAATTGAAACATATTCAGAAATTACTCACTCGTGTTAAAATGTAGAAATAATAATGTAAAGGCAACGGTTAAACTTACATAATATAGTATAACTAATCGAGCACAAAGTAACGTACAATTAATCGAATAAATCGAGCGGACCAGAACAATGTTCTGATGTGCTCGATTACTTCTGAACGAGGAATTTAATCATATTCGTGTGTGCGGACCGATGGAACCAAGTGACAGTCTGCGGTCTCGAAATTAGAAAAATAAATGTAAGTTTAACCGTTTCGATATTTCCGTCAGTCTAGAAATACTCCGAGTGTATTCGATTAAGTTTTTCGTGGCTGTATTGCAGTGCCGTAACTAGCCTTTTATTCGCCATGTGCAAGCTTAAATAACTGCGACTTGAACAATTTTATTTGTGATAGATATATAATCAGGCCGATGTTACGCCCTATGCATATAGCAGAACGCCTAGAATTTCGATTTCTAGACGTTCAGCCTAGAATTTCGATCCGGAACCTAAGAAAGATCTCATCGATGTTTTATGAAGACCCAGGCCTACCCTGAAAAATAGCCATAGATAAGCCAATGCCTATGAACAGTCTTAGCTACGGCACTGCTGTATCGAGGATGTTCAGTCGAGCCTCGTCTGTCGGAGGTAAGGGTGTGCGCGGGGTGCGAGGACGACCAGCGTGAGGGTGGCGTACCTCTCGAGCAGGCGGCGCTTGAGCTCGGGCGGGTACGTGACGTAGATGTAGTGGTCGTCATGCTCCTCATCCAGCAGCCCGTCCTCGCCCGCCAGCCGCTCGCCGCGCGCCGGCGACGAGTGCGTCGTCAGCGACGCACTAGCGCTGCCCGCCACGCTGCCTTCCTCCGAACTACACACACACACGTCACAAAGTAGGGTCAGTCACACTTTACAATGCCAAGTTCGACTTGACCGGCCCTGCTGGTCTATATCATCATCATCATCCTAGCACTGTCCTGGTTGCGATCCAAAACCTTCGCCTTGTCTAGTGGTTATTGATCCTGAGTATTCCTGACTGTTACAGTCAGAATAGCATTGTGAGTTAATAGGTCGATTTGGCCTACTATACCACGCTGACCAGATGGGTTGGTATAATGCTTAATATAGAGTTTTTCGTCTCATCCAGAAATACTATTCGCTTCTTCGTCTTGGTTAAAAAAAAACACATTTCTTTTTCGGAAATAACAACAGATGCCCCTGGGAGGGACTGTAGTTAGTCCCGGAAGCCAGCCTTGGTAAACTGCATAGTACTTACTCGAACACGATCCATATGATGTAGTAGCACATGCAGGGCGCGAGGGCCCGCCCCGTGGCGAGTGCTAGCAGTAGTGGCCAGGGGAAGTGAGCCGTACTTACTCGAACACGATCCATATGATGTAGTAGCACATGCAGAGCGCGAGGGCCAGCCCCGTGGCGAGTGCCAGTAGGAGAGGCCTGGGGAAGTGAGCCGTACTTACTCGAACACGATCCATATGATGTAGTAGCACATGCAGAGCGCGAGGGCCAGCCCCGTGGCGAGTGCCAGTAGGAGAGGCCAGGGGAAGTGAGCCGTACTTACTCGAACACGATCCATATGATGTAGTAGCACATGCAGAGCGCGAGGGCCAGCCCCGTGGCGAGTGCCAGTAGGAGAGGCCAGGGGAAGTGAGCCGTACTTACTCGAACACGATCCATATGATGTAGTAGCACATGCAGAGCGCGAGGGCCAGCCCCGTGGCGAGTGCCAGTAGGAGAGGCCTGGGGAAGTGAGCCGTACTTACTCGAACACGATCCATATGATGTAGTAGCACATGCAGAGCGCGAGGGCCAGCCCCGTGGCGAGTGCCAGTAGGAGAGGCCAGGGGAAGTGAGCCGTACTTACTCCAACACGATCCATATGATGTAGTAGCACATGCAGAGCGCGAGGGCCAGCCCCGTGGCGAGTGCCAGTAGGAGAGGCCAGGGGAAGTGAGCCGTACTTACTCCAACACGATCCATATGATGTAGTAGCACATGCAGAGCGCGAGGGCCAGCCCCGTGGCGAGTGCCAGTAGTAGAGGCCAGGGGAAGTGAGCCGTACTTACTCGAACACGATCCATATGATGTAGTAGCACATGCAGAGCGCGAGGGCCAGCCCCGTGGCGAGTGCCAGTAGTAGAGGCCAGGGGAAGTGAGCCGTACTTACTCGAACACGATCCATATGATGTAGTAGCACATGCAGAGCGCGAGGGCCAGCCCCGTGGCGAGTGCCAGTAGTAGAGGCCAGGGGAAGTGAGCCGTACTTACTCGAACACGATCCATATGATGTAGTAGCACATGCAGAGCGCGAGGGCCAGCCCCGTGGCGAGTGCCAGTAGTAGAGGCCAGGGGAAGTGAGCCGTACTTACTCGAACACGATCCATATGATGTAGTAGCACATGCAGAGCGCGAGGGCCAGCCCCGTGGCGAGTGCCAGTAGGAGAGGCCAGGGGAAGTGAGCCGTACTTACTCGAACACGATCCATATGATGTAGTAGCACATGCAGAGCGCGAGGGCCAGCCCCGTGGCGAGTGCCAGTAGTAATGCCCAGGGGAAGTGACTAGTGAGCCGTACTTACTCGAACACGATCCATATGATGTAGTAGCATATGCAGAGCGCGAGGACCAGCCCCGTGGCGAGTGCCAGTAGGAGAGGCCTGGGGAAGTGAGCCGTACTTACTCGAACACGATCCATATGATGTAGTAGCACATGCAGAGCGCGAGGGCCAGCCCCGTGGCGAGTGCCAGCAGTAGTGGCCAGGGGAAGTGACTAGTGAGCCGTACTTACTCGAACACGATCCATATGATGTAGTAGCACATGCAGAGCGCGAGGGCCAGCCCCGTGGCGAGTGCCAGCAGTAGTGGCCAGGGGAAGGCGCGAGCCGTGGGCGCCGTGTCCTCCCAGTAGCGGTCGCAGCTCAGGTACCAGCACACCGCGCGCTGCATCTCCTCTGCACAACACGTGTTACACTCGATCACAACATAGTGACCTCAATAATCAAAAGACTGCTGCCTAAGGAAAGGTTATTCTCGCGTACCTAAATAGACAAATGCGACACGGTGTCTTGATGACAAAATTACATTAAATGGATGCAAATGACATGACTTTGATAGCTAAGGATATATTTTAACAAACATTATTGTATTTATTGATTTCCTACAACTGACATGATCAAATCATCAAAGTCAACATTTATGTCGTGATTACAAATCTCACGTGAATAACGCAAATAACAATGACTATTGACCTTGTAGATAATTTTAGACTTACCCTCAAGTTCAGTGAACTGATGCTGTGTAAGGTGCAGTAAGAGCGTTGCTATACAGGAATGTACTATTCTTTCACACCGGACCTGCAACCAAATTATAGTGGATATCACAGACTAACTCAAACATGACGATATTACAAGATGCGCAGTAGGTACATCACTGGATCTGGCTTTGGCCAAGGTTAAACATGATCAAGAATATTTTTATCTTACTCTCTTTACTTTCGTCCTCCTAGATCCACCACTGAGGTTTACACTTCGGAAATTGAGACGAAGGCCTTAGTATTAGCTGTTGCTTGCATATTCACAACTAGCTTCAGAATAAGTGAAGTTTCAAAAAAGGATTCACTATCCATTGACCGTCTCCATGATGGCGATTTCATCATTATCATACAGCCTCTTGCAGTCCACTGCTGAAAATAGGCTACTTATTTCCTGCTTTGCGTCAATAGTAGGATTTGGCCAACTTTGGCTATACCACGCTGATCCGATGCTCTTTCGACGATCTTGGTTTCTGGATTGATGGCGAGTGTTCCGTCTCTACTGACAGCCGGTGGAATGCCGGCTGCCAGGTGGCAGCGCTGAGTCCACTGTGTCGGCGTCGCATAGCTCTGCTGCAAGTATGGTGTACCTTGAGTGTCTGCAGTGGTGTGGGGGCGCAGGCGGCGCGCTCGGCCTGCAGGTCGGCGAGGCGCTTCTGCCGACTGTCAGGCGGCAGCGCCGAGTCCACTGTCTCGGCGTCGCATAGCTCTGCTGCAAGTATGGTGTACCTTGAGTGTCTGCAGTCGTGTGGGGGCGCAGGCGGCGCGCTCGGCCTGCAGGTCGGCGAGGCGCTTCTGCCGACTGTCGGGTGGCAGCGCCGAGTCCACTATGTTGGCGTCGCATAGCTCTGCTGCAAGTATGGTGTACCTTGAGTGTCTGCAGTCGTGTGGGGGCGCAGGCGGCGCGCTCGGCCTGCAGGTCGGCGAGGCGCTTCTGCCGACTGTCAGGCGGCAGCGCCGAGTCCACTGTCTCGGCGTCGCATAGCTCTGCTGCAAGTATGGTGTACCTTGAGTGTCTGCAGTCGTGTGGGGGCGCAGGCGGCGCGCTCGGCCTGCAGGTCGGCGAGGCGCTTCTGCCGACTGTCGGGTGGCAGCGCCGAGTCCACTATGTTGGCGTCGCATAGCTCTGCTGCAAGTATGGTGTACCTTGAGTGTCTGCAGTCGTGTGGGGTCGCAGGCGGCGCGCTCGGCCTGCAGGTCGGCGAGGCGCTTCTGCCGACTGTCGGGTGGCAGCGCCGAGTCCACTATGTCGGCGTCGCATAGCTCTGCTGCAAGTATGGTGTACCTTGAGTGTCTGCAGTCGTGTGGGGTCGCAGGCGGCGCGCTCGGCCTGCAGGTCGGCGAGGCGCTTCTGCCGACTGTCGGGTGGCAGCGCCGAGTCCACTATGTCGGCGTCGCATAGCTCTGCTGCAAGTATGGTGTACCTTGAGTTTCTGCAGTCGTGTGGGGTCGCAGGCGGCGCGCTCGGCCTGCAGGTCGGCGAGGCGCTTCTGCCGGCTGTCGGGCGGCAGCGCCGAGTCCACTGTGTCGGCGTCGCATAGCTCTGCTGCAAGTATGGTGTACCTTGAGTGTCTGCAGTCGTGTGGGGTCGCAGGCGGCGCGCTCGGCCTGCAGGTCGGCGAGGCGCTTCTGCCGACTGTCGGGTGGCAGCGCCGAGTCCACTATGTCGGCGTCGCATAGCTCTGCTGCAAGTATGGTGTACCTTGAGTGTCTGCAGTCGTGTGGGGTCGCAGGCGGCGCGCTCGGCCTGCAGGTCGGCGAGGCGCTTCTGCCGACTGTCGGGCGGCAGCGCCGAGTCCACTGTGTCGGCGTCGCATAGCTCCGCTGTTTGGTTCGCGTCGCTTTCGCTGTCCTCTGTTCTTTTCTCTTCTGGCTCTGAAAAAATATTCGTCAAGTCTCTGATATCATACTTTACTGATGACACGTATTTGTTTTTGGTGTAATGGTGATACCTATAAGCAATATGGAAGTGAATAGTGCTTGTAGAGCACGTAAAGCTGTCGGTTTCGGCTGTCATGAAGATCTTTTGGCAATCGTTGCGGGGTCAGTACCTACCCTAGAACATACTAACACTGCTCTAAGCAAGGAAATATCGCTATCTTTTTGCGTCACGAAGATCAGTCGGCACTCGTTTCATGGCAAAGCTATAAAGTATACGGTCTTGAATGCAACCGGGTAGCAATCGAGCCCACGTCTTAGCATTCAAGGTCACTAATTGCTAAACCACCAGGCTAGTCTCGTGAACAACACATTACCTAGTAGCTTCGGAGTTTCTTATAGGCATGTATTCGTAATGAAGTTATCCGACACAAACCAAAATAATCGACATATCTCAAAGAAATAGCAAGCTGAAGTGGCAGTGGGCTGAACCGATAACCGTTGGAGTAGTCGTGTTCTAGAGTGGAGACCGCGTCTTTGCAAACGTAGTGTAGGACATGCTCCAGCTAAAAGAAGTGACGATATACGCAAAGTGGCTGGCAGCGGCTGAAAACGAAGAGCCGAAAATTGGGTTCAGTAGCGTGACATTGGAGAGGCCTATAGTCAGTAGT
Source organism: Euclidia mi (assembly GCA_944739405.2). Taxonomy (NCBI): domain Eukaryota; kingdom Metazoa; phylum Arthropoda; class Insecta; order Lepidoptera; family Erebidae; genus Euclidia; species Euclidia mi. Next base: position 1,301,389 of record OX123196.2, read on the forward strand.
GAACTATGGCAGACTGATGATGTATAAAGGCCTATTGAGCGGTACATTGTGTTGTCGAGCTAGGTGGATACGTACCGAGTTCCTCACTGTCGGGGTCAGGCTTAGGGCGGTGGACAGGCGGCGGTGCGAGCGCGGTGCCGCCGCCGCGCGCTCACCGACTAAGACCCAAGTTCACCGACAATGATATAACCGGCGATCGGAAAACCTACTGTTAACTTGCTTATTTCGTTCTGCGCGCGCATTGTCACATGGGATGGAATGCGTATTTAGTACTGCGCGCGCATTGTCAAATTAATTTAACGGAAAGAAAACCAAGATAAAGCGGCGGTGAACACCGACCTAAGGCCTATTGAGTGCTACATTTTGTTGTCAGGCTAGATTGAGACGTACCGGGTTCCTCACTGTCGGGGTCAGGCTTAGGGCAGTCGGTGACGGGCGGTGGCGTGGCGGCGCGTGCGCGGTGTCGCCGCCGAGCGCTCACCCGCGCCACGCTGCGCGGTGCCGCCGGCGCTAGCGCCTTCTTGACTGCTTCTACGTCTTGCCATACCTGTAGTTTCATAGCTGATTTATTGAGTGGCCAGCTTCAGTGTAAAATAGAATTATAATTCATCGTAAACGTAGTAGGTATTAAAATTCACTTCAATCGGTTTAACTTTACCTGGTCAAATAAATGCATGATATAATTTTAACATAAAAATACTGACTTCAATTTTCACTCCCAAGAATAGGATCATTGGAACATATATAATAGATATCCTAACAAACTAAAAAAGTATCTATGTTCAAAATCAGTAAAAAATAACGTAGGTAATAACAACAAAAATACAACCAAATTGAGATTCTCCTATCTTTTTTTAAGTCGCTTGGTGATGTGCTGGAGTGTAACAACTATAGAGGAATAAAGCTAATTTCACATAGTATGAAAGTTTGGGAGAAAGTGGTTGAACGAAGATTGAGAGAAGAGAGTGTCATTTCACAAAACCAATTCGGTTTTATGCCTGGTCGAGAAACAACAGATGCCATTTTTGCGATCCGCCAACTCTGTGAAAAATACCGAAGTGCTCACAAAAACTTGCACATGTTTTTTGTGGATCTTGAAAAGGCATATGATCGGGTACCTCGTGAGGTTTTGTGGTGGGCCCTTAAGAAGAAAGGTGTGCCTGGGAAGTATGAACAGTTCATCCGAGCAATGTACAGTAGATGTACAACCTACGTCCGGTCTACAGCGGGCAATACCGGCAACTTCAATGTGGCTGTAGGCTTGCACCAAGGGTCGGCTCTTAGCCCTTACCTCTTCCTGCTTATAATGGACGCTGTCACGGCGGACATACAGGAAGAGGCTCCCTGGTGTATGCTGTTCGCCGACGACATTGTGTTGATTGCCGAGAGTGCTCCTGAGGTCAAGGGCAGACTGACAAAGTGGTGGCAAAGGCTGGAGAGTGTTGGCCTGAAAGTCAGTATACGCAAAACTGAGTACATGTTTTGCGACTTCGGCGGTCTCTCCAGCCCCGCGCCCATATCCGTTGGTGGAGAGCCCATATCGGTCTGCTCCGACTTCCGGTACCTCGGGTCACTTATTCAAGGGGACGGGGAAATAGACCGCGACGTCACGAACCGGATCAACTCAGGTTGGATGAAATGGCGACAGGTCACAGGAACAACTTGCGACCCATGGATGCCCCTTAGGTTAAAGGAAAAAATCTACAAATCCGTAATAAGGCCTGTCGCACTGTATGGATCGGAATGCTGGGCCTTGAAGAAGACGGATGAAAGAAGATTGCATGTAGCAGAGATGAGGATGTTGAGATGGATGTGTGGGGTGACAAGGATGGATAAAATTAGAAATGAGTTTATTAGGGGAAGTCTGAAAGTTGCACCGGTGCAAGAAAAGCTGAAAGGAAATCGTCTATCGTTGTATGGGCATGTGATGAGGAGGGATGAAAATCATGTGACTAGAAAAGTGATGAAGATGAGAGTTGAGGGATATAAGGCAAGAGGAAGACCAAAGAAAAGATGGATGGATTGTGTGAAGGGTGACATGAATGAAAAGGGAGTGAATGATGAGATGACGTCTGATAGGAGAGAATGGAAGAGAAAAACATTCTGCGCCGACCCCAAATAATATGGGAACAGGGCAGGCAGAAGAAGAAGGTTGACAAGCCAAAAACGAAGTACCTACTTTACCAACTTGATGAACCATGAAGCGTAATAAATTGAATGATAAAAAAACACTAAATTTCCCCTTTCATTCATAATACTTATAAAATTAAACTAGACAATTAATGACTGACCCAGACAGAACGTTTGAACGGGAAAAATGCATTAACATCGTTTTGGCATTGGACATAATTAAATATTAATTCTCCTTTCCTCAAAAATATAGAAACTGTAGTACAATTTACACCCAAGCCATTGTAAATTATCTACCATTTAATGTACACACAACATTCTCTCGATAAAAGCATCCAAATGCGGGAAATACTAGGATTCGCATCTACTTTCACGCAAATTTTACTCTTATATCTTGCAATATAAGGCTCGTTTTACATGCTCTACCTCGATGTCGGTGCCAGGCCCGCCGGCACCGCTCAGCAGTCCGTGCGCCACCAGCACCTGGCACCGCATGATGTCGCAGTAGTCCGCCAGGCATACTGCGTCCTCAGCCTGCAACCAAATATTAATCTTATTAACACCTCTAATAGGGTATAAATCACCGTGTCACGATGCTAAGGCAATTTTAAAGGAAGTTTCTCTATGCGAGAGTCTTGCATGCAACTCTTGTTAGGTATGCCTATCTGGTTCGTGCTTATTTTTTTTCCATTTCGTGTGAGTTTGTGGCCAACTCTTGTGTCGGAGTTTCTAAGCTCCGACATGACTTTATGATTCGTGTACTAACAAAAGTAGCGGGATTCTTGCCCTACAAAGATTGGTAACGCTCTGATGTAATTGCCACAGGAGGCTAACCATCCAAAAGGTAAAATGTGTAAGCATTGCTTGACTTTACCAGTCTATTGCGAACCACAAGTCAAGTCAGGCCAAGTGGTCTGGAAAAATATCTTTGCCCTGATAGTGAGCGGTGATAACCAGCCGAGTGGGTCAAATATTCTACTCTGCCAACCCCTTCGGGGATAAAAGGCGTGAAGTAATGTGATGTTAGCAATCGATCGCAAGCCTAATGTTTTTTGAGACTCGGTGTCCTAGAACTCGAATGGAGCGTTTATTTGTTATGGCTGTAGGTTTTCTGGGTTTTCGATAAGTTGGGGTTCATTACTTGACCATTTTCTCAGGTTCATGCCAGAGCCTTTTAAAATTCTATTATTTCTTGTTGTAGGTGCTTTGCATTTTGGATGGTATTATTTCCTCCTAAATAGTCATCCATGTAAAAGGATGACTCCTGAGCAGCAGCAATTTGTTTCAGTCCTCATCGCCAAGAAGGGGGCTGCTCTTGTACCGTAAGTAACGGTAGTTAAATGATATTCTTGGAGGGCTTCGTGTAGATAACTGCTCCATCGAGAGGCTGATCTTCAGGTCTCAAAAGTATGGCTCGGAACATTATTTCTACATCTGCTGTGACAACGTACTTGTATCCGGCTCGAAGGACCACAATGTAAGGGCTGCTACCCCTACAGTAGGTGATAGTGACGAAGGTCGATGATATGATACACAGATTGCGTAATAGGAATGATAAACACACACAACCTTTTGCGAAATTGCGACCAATGCTTAATTGTCACTGTGCAATAAAATTACAATATAAAAGTGCTGACGCGCACCGCGGTGCGGTAATTACGTATATAAAATAATCTTAACCTGTACAGTTCTCTGTACATGATTCTTTGAAAATGAATAAAGAATGCAAAAAAGAATATCAAAACCTTTAAGCACTTTGCTACCCGCTTCAAGCTTGTATAGTATTCTTGAGCCGAGTACCCAACAAGACAAGGACACATTAAAGAGGTGAAGCATTAAAAGTTCAGCGAGATATAAAATGGCTTCTACCTACTCGCTACGGATTAAAGCCTTATTAAATGATTCCCAGATAGCCTAGTGGGAGATGTGTGATTATCGGGTTCAAACTTCAAACCCACAGCTCGCACAGTGGTGCAGTAACAATATTATCCGCATACAACTTTGATTAGTCAGTGGACTTATTAAAGTTGTATGCGTATTATTTTCTTTTCTTTTCTTTTCTTTTCTTTTCTTTTCTTTTCTTTTCTTTTCTTTTCTTTTCTTTTCTTTTCTTTTCTTTTCTTTTCTTTTCTTTTCTTTTCTTTTCTTTTCTTTTCTTTTCTTTTCTTTTCTTTTCTATTGTTACTTATCGCTTGCTGAAAATCTTTTACAGTCGCTATGGGGAATCAATACCCTTGATACTTGAATTTACTGACAACAACTATGGAATAGCACTACCTAATGGGTTACAGAAGTTCAGACGGCAGCCGCTCTGTCATAGAGCTAATATTCTGCCAAATCTGGTTAAAGCACTAAGGCTAAGTGGACCTCGGACACCACCAAGAAAAGACTTGGGTGCAACCTGGATATTACTAGGACGGTGATGACAATTGTCTAGAGTGCTGTGATCGCGACATAATCAATGTTATTGAGGAATCTACTGAATAGTTCTCGCTGCGTTTCCTGAACTTCTACTAAGTATGCTAACCGCCATTCATGTAGCCCCATCGCTACGGGATGTTAACGGACAACGTAGTAGTTTGAATATAAAAGCCTGTAATGAAGAGTCACACGGACTTGCTTGCCCCAAATAGTGGAGGACGTGCCGGTAATTTGGATTTTCTAACACAAAAAGAAAAAAAAAGTTCTCACAATGTTAATCTGGTTCTTGTGTCGGTGGTCGAAATGCGTGTCTAAGTGCCGCTCCTCGTAGAAGGACTTGCCGCAAAAGGCGCATGTCCACTGGGACGGCCGGTGCTGCAACTTGGCCGCGTGCTGCGGCGCGAATATGTCTCTCGCGGGGTGGAATGGACACTCCAGTGGTAGTTTGACCTGGAAAACAAAAAGTTCTCAATTAGCTTGACTACCACTCCATCATTTTCTTTTAGTACTATTCTGTTTTGTTAGTCGTTATATCCGTCATTGATAATGTTTAATCCAAGGCATTTTTATAAGTTATGGGTAGTGGTATAGGGCGTGCTTATCGCTATGATATTTAAACACGGCTTCGTAAATAGACTTGCTGATAATCTCTTCCTCCTTAGAATTAAATTGTAGAGACTTTAATATTATTATAATTTAATATATAATGTTGGTACTAATTAAGAAATTCAATATGGTTTACATACGGCGAACTGTTCATGAGGGCGTATAATTCATACAACCATCCGCAGAATCTCATCTTTCTTAATATATAAAATCCTTGCGTTACTGACTGACTGACAGACACGCTACAGCCGAAACTATTGGGCGCAGGAAGCTGAAATTTGGCATGTATTTTCCTTGGGCACCGTAGGGGTGCACTAAGGGGATTTCCCGAAATTCCCACGGGATCCGCCAAAACGGGTAAATTTAAAAAAAATTGCAGGCGTAGCTGCTGGCGTCCTCTAGTATCTCATAAAAATAATAGATGATGACAGAATCATTCTCCGTATCCGTATACATCCAGTATTATTTATTCAAACCAATAATTTAAAGTTTTTTTTGCCGTGTGGTTGACGGCATAGAATACAAGTGTCACCACCCCCTATCTTCCCGTGGGTGTCGTAAAAGGCGACTAAGGGATAACACGATGCAAATACCATCTTTGCGTAGAGACGGAAAACTCGACATCAAACCCTATACGACTGCCTCGTTGGTCTCGCGGCATAAATGTGCGCGTGGGATCGAGAGGTCCCGGGTTCGATTCCTGGGCCGGGCAGTGTTATTGGGTTTTTTCTGTCACGAAATTCTCAGTAGCAGCACGGAGTCTGGAAATGTGCCCGGTACGGCAATAGGCTCGCCCCTTATTACGTGGGACTAAAGTGTAGAAATACACCTCTGCCTACCCCTTCGGGGATAAAAGGCGTGACGTTATGTATGTATGTATGTAATTTAAAGCCATCTTACCTGAAATCTCTCCAACACAGGAAGCCATTTGTTCTGTATAACTTTTCTTACGATTTTGGAGTTGTCACGAGAACAGGTGATTTTGAAGACTGATGGCCCCGGCCAAGGGATCAGAGTGAGGAAGAGTAGGGCCAGGACCTGCCGATGGAATACGAAACATTATTTATTCATCCATTAAGAGGTGGATATACGCCGTTGACCTTGCTCGTACTACTGGTTAGCTGCTCACGCGCGATTTGCGAGTATCGGTGACGTAAAATAATCCTTAGAAAATAATAAGTAAAGTTATTTGCAAAAATAAGCTGAAGGTTCCCTTGGTGTTCTAATATATAAGAGGCTGATTCAATTTAAACAATCTTATGATTGATAGATTAGGAGAAAAAAAGGTAATAACTACAAAAACAGAGGTTAGATACTTCGCATATTTTATTTAGATATTTAAAATACTTTTTTTAGGATTTGGTACCGAAGAGAAAATGCTTTATATGATGTAGATTGAGACATATTGTTTTTTGTTTTTTTTTCTATAACAATTACGGAGAAAAACGGTTTTAATTTGCCCCTAATGACGCCCTATTCACATATGTCCTCGCCTTAACGAAGCCTTAGTAACTCATACATGCTGGTATCATATGGCCATGTCGAAGGCTTTATCAAGAGCGACGTATGAAACGTTTAAGTATTCCCTTTACAATAGTATAACACACCCAAATAAAATAGTAACCTAGAACGACAGACAGTCATTAATTTGTTATTTATCGTCGCACTGGTGTACACACTCCTTTAGTTGCACTTGATACTTTAACACATAATATAATCATGGTTACCATCACTTTTTGGTTTTATTGCACACATTTAACAATAATTATACACTTCACAGGAAATTTAGGTTATGCTTGTGTTATTTAACTATCGATTTTGTGGGAGCAAGTCCTAACCTTTCACTAACAACCCAGAGGTTCTTACCTCGAGGGAAAACGAAGTGGTCCTCATTCATATCTCTTATGCGGCAATTGATCAATAAAACTTTGTAGATAATAGTTAAATATACTAGATTATTACATAAAGTAACGGAGCCTGTATGTGCGTTGCCATCACCGGTAGTTCCCGCGCATGCGTACTGGGCCTTGCGCCCCCTCGCCAAAAACGTACATTGCCGTAATTACTCCGACCTTATGAAAGTTGCTACATTACGTCCATGTTATAATAAGTAGCTACCTGCTCGACTCGTAATTATTATGTCACTTGTATCTACATTAACTCAACTTACTTGTGTCTTGTTACTTTTCTGACACTTTTCTTTTACTTCGTACTTCTATCTGAAAGTATTATTTTCTTCTTGTAGTAGCAAAAGAATTTTAACATTGGATTTATGAAAATTGTGGTCAATTCCCTAACTTTATTTTTTCATAAAAGATAGCTACATAATATCCACAGAACTAAGCGCAAAAACATTTCGTTTCTGCATATTAAATGGGTTGAAATACTCTTTTCAAAACGCTACCAACAAACTTAGTACTTAAATGTGCGGGCCGCAGTTAGCTAACCCTTTACAAAATAATGAAACATTATTCCCTGAAGCAATTTTGAGCCCTTTAAAGGATAAAGATCCCTTAATAATCCCGGAACTCCATAATCATACCCAAATGGGATTGGTACTTAAATTTTACGCTACGAACCCTACTTTGTGTCCTTGGAATAAAAGGCAAATCAGTATTAACTACTGCCTCCGTGGTCCAGTGGATAGCGTATGCGACTACTGATCGGAGGTTCGATTCCCGGGTCGGGCAAAAGTGTTACTGGGTTTTTCCGAATTCTCAGTAGCAGCTCGGAGTCTGGTGATGTGCCCGGTAACGGCAGTAGGCTCGCCATTATTACGTGGGACTTAAAAATTCATGGCGAAATGTGGGTGTAATATTACACCTCTGCCTACCCCTTCCGGGATACAGGCGTGTGTCTATAATAGTATTAACTATTTGTGATATTCGTCTATTGTGTAAAATTTTACTCTGTGCATTTGGCGCAAGTGTGATCCCTAATTACGTATTTATGTTCTGATAGCTGACTAAACATATATTATAATCCAAGGGCACCGTTAGAACACATACACACATCAACAAAGTCTAGGGATATCTTAATCCTTAATTATTTACGAGTTTATAGTTTAGAACCTTGTTAGTTTCCACAAAAAGTTTATATACAGATTAAAACCTCTTTTATTCTATTTTCAAAATTTGAACATGGAAAGAAAAAAAACAAAATAATAAACAAAATATGGCGGCAAATTTGCTAGTAATTCGTTACATTAAAGAAAGTTAAAACTGTTTTATTATAATTATTAATGAAAAGGGTTTTTAATTGTTTTTCTTTTTTAATTTAACGTGACGTACGAACTTTAAAAGTCATGTCACGTCGTCATTTGAGTCGAGATGAAATGTTACGAGCCGTGGGCATGTTAGAAAATGGTGCAATTCAACGCGTCGTTGCTGAGGCCCTACATACCAGTCAAAATGTGATATCAAGGTTGTGGTCACGTTATCGCAGTACTGGAGATGTGACCGAACAGCACACAGGTAGATATCGTGTTACTACGCAGAGACAGGATCGATTTCTCCAAATGACCGCCAGAAGACAACCCAATATCACAGCGCTGCAACTAGTGCAAAGGCTCCAGGAGGACCACCAGCTGCTGGTAAGCGACCAAACCGTGCGAAGAAGGTTACATGAAGTTGATCTTCATGCTCGAAGACCATTGCGTGTTCCAGCATTGCGACGTGGCAATCGCGGTCGGCGGCTTTCGTGGGCTCGGGAGCATTTACCATGGAGTGACGAACAATGGTCTTTGGTGCTGTTCACCGATGAGTCCCGGTTTGGGTTTCACCCGGATTCACGAAGAACACGCGTTTGGAGAGCTCCAGGGAGAGTTAGCCGTCTACGGCACCCTCAGGAGGTCCACCCATACCAAGGCGGGACAATCATGGTGTGGGCAGGAATTCGTCTTGGCGGACGAACCCAACTCGTTTGGATCCAAGGCAGCATGACTGCACAAAAATACCACGAGGAGGTAGTAGAGCCCGTTATTGTCCCACACAGAACTCAAATAGGCCATGAATTTCTACTCATGCACGATAATGCTCCTTGTCATACGGCGCGGCTGGTATCGACCGCTCTCCGAGAGCACGATATTCAAGTTTTGGATTGGCCTGCACAGTCGCCCGACTTAAATCCTATCGAGCATGCCTGGGACATGTTACAACGAAAACCTTTGAGAGATTTTCCACCAAATTTGACGACTGAACAACAACTTTACGAACACTTGCAAAGGACATGGGACCTCATACCGCAGCAAGACATTGACAATTTAATTTTAAGTATTAACAATCGATGTCGATGTGTAATCAATGTAAGAGGTGGCAACACTGATTATTAATGATTAGATTTTACAAGATTTTTTCCATTTTTATTAAAATTAATAGTTTTTTAAGAAGAAATGTTTGTTGTTATCATACTAATTTTCCATGATGATTAAAAAAAATATTTTTTTTATTTAAAACAAAAAAAAACACGAAATGTTTTTTATTTTTATTAAAGACCTTAAAATAATCTATGATTCTTCTATTTACTGTATCAGATTATTCTTCATAGATTTTTAGATATTTGATGAAATATAAAATATCCCTAGACTTTGTTGATGTGTGTACAAACAGTGGATAGAGCAAAGAATGACACGCAGGTTTAAGCGCTCAGCGACTTGTGAAATTTATATACCTAAGGATAACATTTTTAAAACCGTGGCTTGTCTTTCGCTTCGGAGAACACTTGAAGCAACCGGTCCCAGCTGTCCATGTCGTGAAGATATGTGTCAGCTGTTACAGAACCTTCAAATAAATACCTCCGAATAAAGACGTAACGCAACAATATAGGTACAATATCTGCACTGTTCCGATACGTTTACAAGCGCTAGGACGCATGACACCTTCCTATAACTGTGCAGCTCGTCAACACAGTTCTTCCAAATGGTTATCTTTAGAACTAAGAAACATGTGGTCCGTGTGGTGACCGATTAAGAATACGGAATGTCACCACCCCATATCATTCCATGGGTGTCGTAAGAGCCGACAATGGGAGTATATTATGCAGAGAACAACACTATAAGAGAAGGAAAACTTGATACAAACCCTATACCAACCTGTTTGGCCAGCGTGGTATAGTAGGCCAATTCCTCCTTTCAAAGGAGAGGCCTAGCCCAGCAGTGGACTGTTAAAGGCTGATGATGATGAAGAAACATGTGCAATATGTGCATAGGTAACGCTACCACTCATCATCATCATTGATCATCATCTTTTATGCAAAATCACTTGTCCTTTCTGATACTGACAGATCATAGCAGAAACAGTGGGTCCTTTTGTAACGTAGACACCCACTTAATAAGTATTTTTATTGTACATCTGAGTCTGCTGGCAACAGCTCGTAGGTAGGTACAGAATAAAACCTAAAATAATCTACACTAATCATACTTTATATACTTTATAATATTATAAAGAGGAAAACTTTGTATTTTTGTTTGTAATGGATAAACTCAAAAACTACTGGACCGATTTAAAAAATTCTTTCACTATTAGAAAGCTACATAATCTGCGAGTAACATAGGCTATATTTTATTTTAGAAAAAATTGGGGTCTGAAATATTTTTGGGGTTTTCGGGTACGCGAAGTAGTTCCCTCAGGACGCGTGTGAAACTGCGGGAAACGGCTAGTAATCTAATATATAAAATTCTCGTGTCACAGTTTTAGTTCCTTGAAACGGCTTGACCGATTTTGATGAAAATTTTTTGTGCTTATCCGGTATCTATGAGAATAGGCCAACATCTATTTTTCAAAAAAAGCAAAACAACGTTTGCCGGGTCAGCTAGTAATATTATAAAGAGGAAAAATTTGTATTTTTGTTTGTTTGTAATGGATAAACTCAATAACTACTGGTCCAATTTTAAAAATTCTTTCACCATTCGAAAGCTACACTATCTGCGAGTAACATAGGCTATATTTTATTTTTGAAAAAATAGGGATCCGTAAGATATTTGAGTTTTTCGGGTACGCGAAGTAGTTCCCTCAGGACGCGGGTGAAACCGCGGGAAACGGCTAGTACTTTATATCTTTATACAATTAAGACATTATATTTTATAGAGCACATATAAGGCCGTAAAACTTGCCGTCTGAGTCTCCATTTGCATATTGATGCTTAAAACGTCGACACTAAATGTTTAAGAGCTCTCGTGAGACGGCGCCCGCGTGCATTTTCCCTGCTTATAAAATGAGCTACGGATTTCTTACGCTATGAAGAGAGCTACGTATATTACTAAAGTAATACTAAACGTAGGTACAAAATCTGTTTATTTAGTTTGATATATATAATAGCGGCGATAGCCCAGTGGTGTACGTAACGGACTGCCGAGACGATGGTCTCGGGTTCGATCCCCAGGTACCCCGGGCACACACCTCTGACTCTTCGACGTTATGTGTGTATTAATAATGTTAATTATCCCTCGCTTAATAATATGCCCGGTAGACGGCAATAGGCTCTCCCCCTATTACATTGGGACCGATACATAACTGGCGAAGTGTGGGTGTGTAATACACCTCTGCCTACCCCTTCGGGAATAAAAGGCGTGAAGTTATGTTATGTTATTAGCAATATACAATCTAAACAAAAGGTATTTAGCTTAAAGGGACTCAATCGCGTATTAATCTGAATTAAAACAAGAACCTTCTAAATATGTATTTGCCCCGACGTTTCGACATGGTCTACACCAGCCGTGGTCACTCTATTACATTCTAAGTACATATTTCGTTCATTAACTTGGTCATCAGATATTTTTATGTGTATTCTTGGCTTTCCTAATTTAAGAAGTAAGCCTAATTAGACTGCCTCGTTGGTCTCGCGGCATAAATGTGCGCGTGGGATTGGGAGGTCTCGGGTTCGATCCCCGGGTCGGGCAAAGTGTTATTAGGTTTTTCCGTTAGGAAATTCTCAGTAGCAGCACGGAGTCTGGTAATGTTCCCGGTACGGCAATAGGCTCGAATAAATCTGGCGAAATGTGGGTGTAATATTACACCTCTGCCTACACCTTCAGGGATACAGGCGTGATTCTATATACCTAATTAGGCTACAAAATGTTTCCAAGGATGTCGCTTAAGATTTCTACATGTCTCAATATTTTACGATACATGTTGCTTGCCCTTGCTTCGGTGATCAACTGATCATACCGACCATGACCAGCATAGGAAAACGTGCCGCAACGATTTGTAGTAGGTAGTAGTAATCACACAACTACGTTCTGTAACATGTCGCTTTCCTGTTTTTCTTTTTAGTTCAAAATTTACAGTTTTTGCACTATACTATATTCACATTACGAAAAAATAAAAGGTAAACAAAGAAACCAATGATTTTCAAAGTTAAAAGATAGCACGATAACCGATCGGGATAACCCGACCTAATTAAAAATGGTCCCCTGACATACGAAATGGTTACTTTGGGTGTAATTCTTAAGTTGACAGGATCCCCGTGGGATCTCCACCTTGTCGTGGTGGGGGGGCTGAGTAACCGTGGGTTTGAGGTACACCCACGGTGAAGCTAAGCGGGATCCCGGGAGGGGACGCTCCACGTGGGCTTGCGTGAGGCCTGCGTAGGATGCATCCCAGGGTGCGGGTGCGGGGGTCAGTTCTGTCTGTCCCACGCAGTCGGGTGCGGAGGAGAGGCGTGTCGGTGTTGCGTTGCCGTGCGCCCTATCTCCCGCGACCAAATGAGGGCGCACCATCGTTGCGTCGCGGTGGGGCCGAAGAGGAAGAGGAGATGCGGTGTTGCGTTGCCGTCCTCCCTATCCTCTGCGGCAGCTTGGTGTTTTAGTTGCGGAGCCCAACACCTTCATCCGCCGCCAAGGGGGTTTCGTTCGGGGCCCGCCTGACCATCTGGCGGGCCAAAAAAACTAATGAGTCTTTCGCTACGAATATATATCTAAAATTTTCTTTTTAAGAGAAGGTGACTTTAAAAGAACCATTTTTATGTTTGTTTACATTTTATATTTTCGTATCTTGAACAGACTATAGGAGTCCTGTTTTACAACAGAGGACTTTATAAACCTTGAATCGACACATGCAACGATCATCCAGGCTCGAATCAACAATTGGTCAAACACAGGAAGTGTGGGGATCAAACCCTTGGTCCTAGGCGCCGTGCCTAACTTAGAGGCGACCTCTTAAACCACTACACTGTGCAGTCAAAATAAAAAGCGTCGCTTACTTGTCTAGTCTGTAATCATAAGAATCGAGAAAGAAAAATCGAGAAACGAAGACCATTAAGCAATATAAAATTAAACAAATAAATTGTATCACACGCTCTCACGAAGAATAAAACAATAAAGTAAAAGAGTTAATGTGAGTTAATTATAAACAAACATATTAAATTCAGTCTGACGCAGACGAGAACATTCTAACGAACTTGCGCTGTAATTGTAGCCCTGGTTCAGACATATATTAGTCTATGGTTCACACACCTGAGGCCCAATTCTCCTAATTATATTTGTTCAAAACTTAGACTATATATATTTACTTTATGGTTCAAAATGCAGTTTCGATCTAATGTCAGTGTCGTTCTCATTTCAAAAATGGTATTCTCCTAAATCAACTGATATTTGAATTTTATTAGAATGTTATCGTGACTAGATCGTAATTTGAACAATGTGTCAACGTCGAACTATAGAAGTGAAATTAGGCGATAATGACATTAAATTATAGTAGGGAAGCCCATGAAGGGATTTCGGGATTTTCTCAAGTGCGTCAGATATTGATAGCATCCATGTCCTACGTATTTTTAATAAAGTAGGAATGTCAATCTGATCGTTTACATAAAAAAAAAGAAAATTAATCAAGCGTGTCAGCTTTAGATAAGGTTAAAAAAGGCTCTCATTGAATAATCTGAAGATTTGGGTGTGACGCAAACTCGTGGTCACTAATAGAACGTGCAAAAAGAATTCGCCATTTTGAGATAAGTACTCAAGCGCGTCACGATACTCATGACGTGCTTTCTCATAATCTGATGATTATCTGCAGGGATTAATGCAACAGTTTGTGACCCCCACCGATGAAAACGTATACATTATTTACATTTTTATCATTTTATCATCTTAGCTTTGCAACCTAATTAAATAGATCTCAATGACGCTCGAGTAAATCCCAATTTAGCATCGTGGGCTCCCCTACTATTAGCAGAATACCGATTCCGAGTCAATTCAAAATGTGATCTCATTTTGTTCAAATATAATTTCAATGTCATATAAAATACGAGAATTGGCCTTCTGACTTCAGAGAAAAGCATGACATAAATGTATCTATATACGTACCTATATGATTTGTCATTTTAGGGTTCCGTACCTAAAAGGTAAAAAACGGGACCCTATTACTAAGCCTTCGCTGCCTGTCTTTCTGTCACCAGGCTGTATCTCATAAACCGTGATAGCTAGAAAGCTGAAATTTTCATAAATTATTGTTACGAGCTGGGGTTCGTGATAAATTATATACACTATGCCAGAAAAACTGCACTTTATTCACTAACACAATAACACTAGATACACACACTTATTTTCACTACACTAATAAAACACACTATTCACACCAATAGAACAACACTAAACACTTCCGACTTATTTCCCTTTGCTTGATCTTGATCATGACGCCGCCGGCGGTCTCGATGCCGAGTGACAGTGGCGCTACGTCTACGAGCAGCACGTCCTGGATCTTGGCGTCTTGCTCACCGCTCAGAATGGCCGCCTGCACGGCCGCGCCGTACGCCACCGCTTCATCAGGGTTGATGGACAGGTTGAGCTTCTTGCCGCAGAACAAGTTTTGCAGCAGGTTTTGCACCTTGGGGATGCGCGTGGAGCCGCCGACGAGGACGACGTCGTGAATCTGCCCCTTGTCGAGCTTGGCATCCTTGAGCGCCTTCTCCACGGGGTCGAGCGTGCCGCGGAACAGGTCCGAGCACAGCTCCTCGAAGCGCGCGCGCGACACGCGCGTGTAGAAGTCGACGCCCTCGTAGAGCGCGTCGATCTCGATGGTGGCCTCAGTGCTGGAGGACAGCGTTCGCTTGGCGCGCTCGGCGGCGGTCCTCAGGCGGCGGAGCGCGCGCGAGTTGGTGCGTAGATCCTTCTTGTACCTACTTGCGCTGTAGCTGTTCCTCTATGCGGCGCGCGTGTTCCTCTTGACGGCGAGCCTGCTCCTCCATGAACGCCATCAGAGCCGCGATGTCGGGCACGGCCACGGAGTGAGCGCTTGCAGGCTCCACTGCAGCCGCGGAGTCGCCTGATCCACCAGACGATGGAGAAGGAACGTCTCCGAAGCGTCTCTGGTCCAGGTCTTGCTGGCGCTGGTTCCTGGTACGCACACCTTCAGTTTATTCCTTCGGCATAACCGGCATAATTTATCCCACTTCTGACATCAATTTGTTACGAGCTGGGGTTCGTGATAAATTATATACACTATGCCAGAAAAACTGCACTTTATTCACTAACACAATAACACTAGATACACACACTTATTTTCGCAACACTAATAAAACACACTATTCACACCAATAGAACAACACTAAACACTTCCGACTTATTTCCCTTTGCTTGATCTTGATCGCTTTCCGTAATCAATTGAACTGTGTCCGGTCCGTTCGCTCCCGCTCTATTTATACTGGCCGGATAACATCACTAGGCTTTTCGAGACGACTCACGATATTTCTGGAAACGAGTAAGGTGTTTCTAGAATTGCGTAAATGTTCTATTTACACCTACGCCATCTATTAGAGGATAGATGAAACAGCCTTAAACAACCGATACATCTAATCTCATGTAGTTCTCCCATTCACTAATAGATGGCGTTATTTTCAATTCGTAACATTATGTATTTCGGTTGCCGCTATAATCACAAATAGGTACTAAAAGTAAAAAAATTAAAATATTAAGGGGGTTCCCATACAATAAACGTATTTTTTTCGTATTTTTTGCTCAAAGTTACTAACGGTAACAGGTAGACGCTTAAAATGTTCGCAGTATATGTAGTTGTACATTACCTTTCAAAATAAATAATTAAATAAAGGGGGCTCCCATGCAACAAAGGTAATTTTTAAGCAATTTTTAACTCGATCTTTATAAACTGGTAGAAACTTAAAAAATATTTAAGTATAGATACAACGAACGTGGTTTTCTTTTATAGATGATGGTACGGAACCCTTCGTGCGTGAGTCCGACTCGCACTTGCCCAATTTTTATTTGGCATCATGCGAGGAGCAATCGACTCATCAAGACTAGTAAGCAAAATGAGTTTAAATGTACCGTCAGCACATCTTCGACGATTTAATTTGTTACATGTACCTGCCGTAGATTCTAACTACAGACAAAATTCATACCTTATCAGAGCGAGCCATACGTATAATGCAGTTTGCCGGAGTGTTGATATTGACATTTTCTTTACTAGTGTCACTAAACTAAAAACACAACTGTCCAATGTTTTCTTCAACCAAGTTCCAACAGACTAGCTATACTTAAAATAAAATTATTTATAAATGTCTACTTTGATATCATCTGACCATGTTCAGTGTTATGTACTCTAAATACTATCAGCGAAAACTTTTAATTGGCCTTCATTTTCTATTTTTATATAAATTGACTTTCTAGGTGTAAGTTTTCCTTAAATGTAAAAAAAAAATAAGATAAGTGAGAATTATTACATCTCATCATCATCAGCCCTGTATATAAACTGTCCCACTGCTGGGCACGCCCTTCTCACTATGAGAAGGGTAAGGCCATAGTCCACCACGCTGGCCTAGTGCGGGTTGGTAGACTTCACATGTTTTTCGAGAACATTATGGAGAACTCTCAGAGATGCAGGTTTCCTCACGATGTTTTCCTTCACCTTTTAGCAAGCTATAATTAACAGTTTAATATGCACATAACTTGGCAAAGTCATTGGTGCGCGCCGTTGATTCGAACCCGAGACCTGCGTAGCAGTCCGTCGGTCTCATACATCTGGATCATCACATAATCTTAATAATTCTCCCTTATTACCGAGAAGATGCTTAACAATACTAAGTGGCAAATTAATATACTAAAAATAAATAATTGTAACTGATGAAATAGGCATGTAATGTGATACGAAGTTGGGACAGTAGTGTTGTATGATAGGATCCGCCAACACTGCTGGCTGGGTGTTTAGATCAGACGTCCACGGCACCTCACAAATTATTGAAATAAAACGTTTTAATGATTATAATAAAGTCGGAAAACCCTCCGTTTTGTCACCTGCCTATTATTGATATTAATCGTTTAAAAATATACATCATCATTCTCTTAGCGTTATCCCAGTTTCAATCTGGGGCCCGCTTTCTAGTCTAACCGGATTTGGCTGAATATTAGCTTTTCCGCAGAGCGACTGCCTGTCTGACCTCCGCAACCCGAAGGGATAGCAATATTCCATGGTTTAGACTAGTGTCAGTTTATTAAGAAGGTACTGACGCCCTGTAACGACTGTCAAAGATCTTCATGACAACCAGGACCGACGGCTTAACGTGCTCTCCGAGGCACGGGACAAGCAAAAATTAACCATTCAATACGCACATTACTCCGAAAAGTCATTGGTGCGCGCCGTGGAAAAAAAACGCGCGTTTAAAAATATACATAAGCATATTTTCTTCGTACCTTATAGGCTGGCCCCCTTTTACGTGGGACCTAAAAATTCATGGCGAAATGTGGATGTAATATTTACACCTCTGCCTACCCCTTCGGGGATACAGGCGTGAGACTATATAAATAAATATAGGTATTATTACAGCTAACCTACCGACTTTATTAATACATACATCATGGTCTCATGTAAAAATAAATGCATGTAAGTGGTTAGCATGACCCAATTACCACATAAACACGCGCCACCGTCATGCCAAGTCAAAGTTGATTAGATGGCTTTCGTGTTCTCTAAGGTTATACTTGAGACCTGCAGCTTATCAGAATGGGAGTAAAAATAGCATAAATAAGTACTTCCGCCGCGACGACGGTCGCATTGCAATTGTAGGGTGCAAGCGTACCTCGTAGGTACCTCCAGTTAGTTTGGAAACGTTCGCATTGAACTAGTGTAGTTTGTGAGCTAACAAAGCGATAAAAGGCCAATTAGCAGATGAAAACACGGTGTTGTTTGATAACAGTAGGTGGTTGTTCGACGCGGCGGAAGCGGTGGTACTCTCTGCCGCGCTGCACCGCTCGCCGCGATCTCCCTTCGCTCGTAACGCTCAGCCTCTCACATACACAGGTCAGTAAATAAAACACCATCCTCCTTACACTGCCTAAATATGCTTATGTATATTTTATATGTAAAAGTTACATCATTGCGACAAATGTGTTTTCTCGTTTTGACAATCTACGTATTTTGCACCTTAGAAAAGACTACAAGTTACTTTTAAAAATACAATTTCGTTTATACAATTAGTCTAGGAGTAAATAGGTTTCTATTTCACGTAAAAGTTGATATTTAGGAAGAACCAACAGGAACTAATAAAACTAATAAAATAGGTACTTTATTTTGATTGTCTCTTTGATTTACAAAATAATAATTATATTGCGAAAAATTATAATAGATCAAATTATTGCGAGATTTTCTAAGCAAAATGTCATAGCTAAAAGTTCAAATCTCGCTCTCATCTCAATATAGATTGTGCTGCATTTTCATACTCATATGTTTTAAGTGATAGGTACTGGAAATGGCAGCGTTGTAGACATCGTTAAAAACGTGTATTGGTGGTACAATAAAAAGCGATGTTATTCAACAGTAGCCATTGTTGTTCAAATATCGAGCAGTTTATTTTTGTTCCTCGTCCACGTGCTTACATTACGTCCAATCGTCGTGTTAACAAGCAAAACATCGTCAACGCCACTGGGGTGACACCCCGACATGAGTGCTAGAATATCTATATTCAGACAATACTTATTATTTAACATTGCTCTACTTGTGACCACTTTTAAAAGCACTCAGTCAACAACGTATTCAAACATCGTATACATTGACGAACCAAATAACACCACCTTTACATTCATTGAAAATGAAATTGATAGAAGATTTAGCATCAACACTGAAGGTTGCATTATTCCCAACGTGAATCCAAACGACATGTCGGTAAGAAGATACTTGAACGCTGCCACCAAACATGCTCGTCCGTGTCCGAATCAGGGTCACCGGCTATTAACCGACAATCGAACTCACATAATGACGGTAAAGGAACACTTCAAATACTATGGTATCCGTCAGGAATCACGTCTAACTTGCTGCTACGCCACGTTTTACCGACCTCGGCAAACCTTCGGCCTGCCAAACAAGAAGGTCGACGATAGAATCACATATTCAGATTGTATTAATTTCCAAGATACAATAAAAGTCAATAATGAATTCGTGCGCGTTAATTGTACTTACAAAAAGAAAAAGATCTATAAACAGTTCTTCTTGTTTTCACTAAAAAAGCCATTCACAACGTACAGAGCTAATCCATTCGCGAGTGAACGTTCAATGTATAACATAATTATATTAGGAGTAAGCTCTGTGTCAAGGCAGAACTTTTACAGAACTATGCCCAAAACCTGGAACATGCTGAAGAACTATGAAGCTTTAGAGTTGGAAGGGTACAGCACTATCGGAGTAGATACGTTCCATAACTTGATGCCTCTCCTTCTTGGGATGAACAGCTCTGAATTGGTTTCTGCTTGTTGGCTAAAACCTCAAAACACGTTGGACAGTTGTCCGTACATATGGGAACGATTTAAAGATGTTGGTTACTATACAGCTCTGGCGGAAGATACTGCGAGGTACGGTATATTCAATAAAGGAAAGCTTGGTTTTAGAGGCAGTCCCACGGACTATTATATTCACCCATTTATACATGAATCTGAACCTCGAATTGAGCCATGTAAGGTAAAGAAAAAAAGACACAGGAGACGATACTGCAAAAAGTCAAAGACTGAAGAAATACCTACATGTATGGGAGATAAATACTATTACGAGGTTCTCTTACGTTACATCGAAAGCCTAACGGAGACTCTCAAAAATACTAAGCTATTCGGACTGTTTTGGGAATCATCAATAAGCCACGATCATTTCGGCTTTCCTCAGATGATGGACGATGCCTATGTTGGGTTACTGAAGAGTCTAGGTAGGTTTGGCTATTTAGAAAGTACAATATTCATATTTATGAGCGATCACGGAATGGATATTGGAGGTGTTAATTTAAGCAAACAAGGGCTAATAGAGCAACGGGAACCTGTATTCTATATATTTGCGCCGCCAATATTTCGTGAAGAGTTTAAACTGGCGTACAGCAACTTAAAACTTAACATCGAACGCCTGACAACTCCGTTTGATGTGCACCAGACTTTGGTAGATCTTCTAGATTTAAATGGTATTACCGATGAAGAAATATCAAAGAGAAGTAAAGAAGCTTACTGTAACGAGAGAGGCATCAGCCTATTCTTACCGATTCCTGGAAACAGGACCTGCGAGACGGCTGAAGTTAATAGAGCGTGGTGTAACTGCTATAATTACGTTCCAGTTACGATGCATAATCGTACAAAAATTGCAGGAGTCAAACAGTTTCTGACCAAACATTTGAATGAACCACTGACGCCGTATACACAATGTTTGCAGCTGGCTGTGAAAGATATCATGGAGGCGTATGAGATGGTACCTATATACGGAAGATACTCGGAGTGGCGAGATTTTAAAGTAATTGTTAGTACGACACCCGGTGACGGTGTGTATGAAGCGATACCACGCTTTTACAAGAAAAACAGCCGTTGGATACTTGTTAACGCTATGAAAAGGTTAAACGCTCTCAGTAAGAATGATTGTGTCGACGATGACTACGTAAAGCAATATTGTCACTGTGTGTAACATTTACAAAGCTTTGAAGCACATTTACTACGAGTCTTCTTGGTTTAAAACGAAATAAATGTCTGTGTTTGTATTTTTATTTTTTTGTTAAGTTAACATCCAAACGACTACACAATAAATTTCCAATGGTAGGTCCATTGGCACTTCGGTTATCTAAAGAAGGTCGAAAAAATCAGTTTCTAAGTTATATAACATTATTTTCTTATTAATGCTATCAATGGTAGTGTTTTTGCCCTTTTAAAATGGTTGTTGTACATTTAGCATAAATATTGTAAAGGACAAAAACACATACAAACCACTGCTACCTAATGGAAAGGGGTAAAAGTGTCTAGGGACATCGGGGACCACATTCGCCGTATTACACGCACATAAAGATACTTATCGTCGTATACGATGCGATACGCGCTTACGCGTGACATCTCCATATTTATCGCTTTTCAGATAGTAGTGCTTCCTCGATAAGTTCGCCACATTTCTGCTCAAACAGGCCGTACTGTACGTTTTAAATTTATTGTACCAAAGTTCATGTTTATGCTCAAGCAAATTTTATATAATAGCCTAGTGGAGATACCAACAGACTGCCATGCAGAGGGTATCGGGTTCGTATCCACGGCACGCACCAATGACTTTTCGGAGTTATGTGCGTATTTAATTGTAAATTGCCGCATTGCCGGGACAGACGGCTTAACTTGCTCTCCAAGGCCCTTGTGCCTCTGAGAGCATGTCATGAAGATCTTTGACAGTCGTTATAGGGAGTCAGTACCTATGATTAAACTGACACTAGTCAAACAGGCAGTCGCTCCGCAGAAAAGCTAATATTCAGTCAAATCCGGTTAGACTAGAAAGCGCATCCCGAGTTCTAACTGGGAAAACGTTAGGAGGATGATGAGGTTCTTTTAGTTGGTTTGGTATAAGCAACGTTATACACCTGCAACAAACTTTGACGTCGCCAATTTCGTAATGAAACTTCTGATGTTTAAACAAAGCGAAGCAAAGTACGTTATGTAACAAAAATGCTACTTCGTACTTACACATAACATACATAACTAAGTAATTTAAAATCACTTATATTTCGCTATACAATATTTTATAATTTATTTTTTTATAGACTCACGCCTGTATCCCCGGCGGGGTAGGCAGAGGTGTAATATTACACCACAGACCACCTACTGGTCTGTGTATTACACCCACATTTCGCCATGAAATTTTAGGACCCACGTAATAGGGGGCGAGCCTATTGCCGTACCGGGCACATTACCAGACTCCGTGCTGCTACTGAGAATTTTAGGTCCCACGTAATAGGGGGCGAGTCTATTGCCGTACCGGGCACATTACCAGACTCCATGCTGCTACTGATAATTTCCTAACGGAAAAACCCAATAACACTTTGCCCAACCCGGGAATCGAACCCGAGACCTCCCAATCCCACGCGCACATTTATTCCGCGAGACCAAATCATTGTTATTTTATAACACCCATTAGCGCTATGTTTCTACGTAGCAAGATTAATTAATATTGGTACACTGGTTCCTTTTAAAAAGATTTGTCAGTTACAGAATAAAGAGAGTAACATGTTACTATGGCAAGCTGTATGTTACGATACTTACGATGAACGTTAACGTTATTTTATATTAGTGAAATAGTCGCTAAGCTTGTATTAGAAATTGTGACTGACCCAGATAAAAACAAAAACAGAGCTATGTATTTCTTAAATAAAATCGATTACTGCGAAACTTTAATAATTAACAACGAGTAGCGCTCGAGTGATTTGATCAGCTTTCACGTATAACTGTAATTATCGAAGCTTAAGGCGAAAGCTCGTACTTCGGCACTAAGTATATTACGGTTGAATGTACAGTTGTACACACGGACATGTGAGTCGGCCTGTCAAGGGAGAGCAGCTCCCCCGAGCGCAGGGCGCATGCGCGCAGCCTCCGACACGGCCCCTGTTCATCTCTCACTACACACCGCCAACACTAGTGCTATCTTGCTTACATGCTTCGCAAGCTGCCACACGAACTTCACAACTGAGAAATTCAGAGATGTATTGAATTCGCGCACAACAAACTGTGAGCCGCCACGGTCACCCAGTGCATTGACTAGACCCCTGCACTTCCCGAAACACCTTGCATATCATGTTCAATATCACTAGCCCTCTAACAAAAGCTGCTACTGTTATCAATAAAATGTAAAGTGCTGAAGTAAATAGTGGTGTTGCAAAATGTTCATCTACAGCCATACACGTTGTTGCATCTTCAGGAACTGTAGTTTATGTCACGTCGTAATTATGGGACGTTAATATTGGGCCTCCTCCAAGGTAAGTGAATAGTTTTTAATTCAGAATTATGACATTATGAGTATGACTCCTGTTTATAGTTAACGATCACGTGTATATTACTAGGGACTATGTATGTTATGGTATTACTTATAACTGAATGTGGTTACTAACTTGTTACCTATTTCTTAGAGAAATACTTTCTAGTTAATTCT
Organism: Euclidia mi; assembly: GCA_944739405.2. Lineage (NCBI taxonomy): Eukaryota > Metazoa > Arthropoda > Insecta > Lepidoptera > Erebidae > Euclidia > Euclidia mi. The sequence goes on from OX123196.2 coordinate 1,324,902, forward strand.
CCACTATTTTGTTTCTTAACCATAAGAATGTCGCAAGTGGCTTCCTCCTTTCTTCTTTTCAACATTGCTGGTCGCCCGGCAGGCCAGGGTCCATATTTGGTCTATTTATGTATGAAACAGAACACAGCAGAAAATCATATGGAGCGTAATAAAACATATGACTTTTAATTGCTAAAAAATATAATTCAAGTCTACAAGATATTATGCATCATTTGAACAGAGAGAGTTGTCAGTACGTTATATTTCATTGTTATGTTATGTTGATTGAAATTTTAGTAAAATATCGAAAGATTAATGAAATATATCACATTACTAACTAAATATAATACGTGTACTACAATACAATAAAAAAATTCAATTACCTAATTCAAAAGTGCTCGCATACTTGTTTGATTTATTTAATCTTTCCCTGAATTTATAATAGCTAAGTTGTTAAATAAAGTACTTATGAAAATAAATCATTTGTGCGGTCATTCTGTCAGTCGGTTGGCAGTCCTTGAAATGTTACATTTGTTATGGTTGTTACGAATGTCATTTCATTAGCGTGGTGTGTAGTTGTGTAGCTGAACGGTGTCCAACTGCTTAACGACCCTCTACATGTTGCGATTTTACCGATGATTTAGAAATCCGGAAGCGATCAACTTTTCTTCCGTCTGTCTTAGCAGGCCTAAGGAGGCGCCAATCCGGTCTCTGATAAATTCAATAATAGGACAAAATTACAGCGGTTTATTCCTTATCATCCTTTGTAAAATGTAATTTTATGGTTGAATGCCCGCATATATGTTTTGCTGGTTTTTTAAGAAACGTAATTTCGAGAAATCCCTTATTAGTGCAACAATATGCTCTCCAAGGGACAAACATGTCAAATTTCAGGATCTTGGACTCAGTAGTCTCAGTTGTGCGTTCAGTCTCTCAGTCCGTCAGTCACAAACGGAAGAATTTAATTTGAAGTACCTATACTTTAGTATTTACATATCAGCGGCAATAGGCTCGCCACCTATTAGGTACCTACGTGGGATCAAAACACTGGCGAAAAATGGGCGTTTAATATGGTTCTGCTTACCCTTTCGGGGAAACAGGCGTGACTCTATGTATTTATGTTACATATCAGCTACTAACGCTGCAAGTCTCTTTCGGCTATTGATTTCAATATTTTTATTCTTCCTTCACTGAAGTGCAAGTACACTGCGACATAATTCAACAACGTTTTTATAAGTACCTAACTAGAGGATGCCTGCAAGCAGATTTTTTTAAATTTAACGATTTTTCCCCTTGTAATCCCTTCTTAGTGCACCATTCGGTCCCCCAGGGACATAATTATTATGTACAGTCGAATAACTTCCCGCTAGATCACCATAAGGGCGGGAATCGCTCAGCAAGACATCGTCGCTTCCAGTGCTACTTTACACGCACATTGACACTCGTATACATAACCAATTTCTAGTGTGCCTCGACTCGACGAGCGGGCCAAGGGATAAGGGAAACTGTTTTGGCTGTAGAATGTCTGTCAGTCAGTACCTAACGCAAAAATCCTTGCGTTACTTACTGACTGACAGACAAGCTACAGCCGAAACTATTGGGCGCAAGAAGCTGCAATTTGGCATATGTGTTCCTAGGGGACCGTAGGGATGCACTAAGAAGGGATTTCCCGAAATGCCCACAGGCTCGGCCAAGAGGGGTAAATTAAAAAAAATGCAGTCGTTGCTGCTGGCGTCCTCTAGTAAAATATAATAAAGATTTGTAAATTTAACAAATCTAAAACTACATCCCATAAAAAACAATACTTGTCAAAAAAATCAAGCCTCGCAACTCAGTTCTTCTACCGTAAAAAGTTGTGAGATCTATTATATAACACCAAGTCGGATATTAATTAATTTAAACGTTTTAGATATATATTATACATTGAATCGGCCATTGATATCTGCCAGATTTCAATATTTTTTAACTAACTTCAAAAAGGAAGAGGTTCTCATACCACGTTATTTGTATGCGCAGTTGGAAGAAAAATAATGATATAGGGAAAGTTTAGTCTGTCACTCTGTCGATCTCTCCCGAGTCACAGCATTCGAAACATTTTTCTTGTGGAGATCGAAACCATGGGCGTAAGTATTGGATATGACTTAGGGTCTGTTTCATAATGTCTCAGTAAATTCATCAGTAATTACTTGATAAGTTTACTTTTTTTTTTCAACACTGAAAACGTCAAACGTAAAATTACGTAGCTCCGTGATTTTAAAGTTTTATTTAAGTTTAAATCAATATTAAACGCTTATGTTTCATTAATATCGTGTGTAATAGTAATAGAAGTGTGAAATACATTGAGTTTGCTGTTTGAAACCTCGCTGCAGACAGTTCTTGGCGGACAGATCAACTACCCAGTGGCAACGGACGGAATTCAAATCATCATCCATAAACCCGGGGAGTATTTTACTTATTAACTTACACTCCTCAGCACATATTTACTCGGCTCACTGAACGTGAGCTTCGTCCATCACACACTGGCACAGTTTCTGTCTCCTTTTGCTTGACAAAAGTGGAAGCAAAATCGAGGACTGAACAAATGCCCCATACAAGCACAAACTACGCTTACACTTCACATTTATATACATAGATGAAATTATTTATTAATTAAGTATACATTATTATAATTATTTATTGATTGTCTGCCTAGATTTAGTTATTAAGTACAACCATCTTAGATATTTACCTAGATTTAGTTATTTAGTACAGCCATCAGCAAGGATTATCCTACCTACTTGATACTGATATAAGAGTTGTTCAACAAACCATATTAATCTAAACCATTATTTAGTTTAATAGCCAAATTACCATTCTTACACCTTTCTTTCAATTTTCATAACTTATTTTCAACATACCTACATCAATCTATAATTCTCATAACTTTTTTATCTCTTTTATTTGGTACTAATTATATATATTCACTCTTGTATATTAACATAATACCTATCTTTCTTCAAAGTATTCACCTGTTTTTCCTTTTTTAGGTAATTTGTGAGGCATGTCTACAAACATGATGACCCGCAAGGCACTTGCTAAGGAAACAGAGAACAACTTGAAGATAGCGCTGTTAGAATTAAAGAAATATAAAGAAGATAACAGTCAACTATTGAAGGAACGTGTTGATAGCGAAGAAGAAATTAAATATGTCAATGATAAAGTATCCCAGCTGAAGGCGCAATTGACGGAACTCCACATTGAACACATGGACATCTTGGACCAACGAGACAGACTACAGGAGGAAGTTACGTCCTACAGTAGCTGTGATGAAACCTACCTTAGACAACTCAGTCGAATTATGGAGTTGGAGGCGAGTCTGAATGAAGCCCAAACAACAATTTTATCACAAGAGGAATCAATCCAGACGCTCAACACCACAGCAAACAAGAACCTGTTTTCAGAGGTAATGAGTGGTAATGCTAGTGTTATTAAGACTGTAAAATGTAAGTGCAACTGTAAATCTAAATTGATAACCAAAAGGAAATTTAGGCAATTATCAAAATTAAATAAACTGATAAAGCGACTTGAATCCAGTCACAAGGGGTCAAATAAAGTAAATAAATTATCACAAATTAACCATGAATTGGTTAAGGAACAGGAGTCATTGATGTCGAAGCTTGAGGCTAGCAATGAACAATTACTCAGTAGTAGATTATTATATGATCAGCACACTCAGGAGCTACAAACACACATATAAAAACTGACTGCACAGCTCGACAAAATGGCAATAACACACCAGAAAGAAACTCAAGAATACATATTAAAATATGATGAGATTTCTAGAGTTGGTAGAGAGAATCTAGAACAACTACTCTCTATAGCCAACAAAAAATGTTGCTTAAATTGTTCAAAATTAAATAATGATTTAGAAAGTAGTCTAGTACTAGAACCACCTCACAAAATATACAATGACTCCGGTTCTGATGCCTTGTTACAAACAAATCATATATGTTCACTTGACACTCATAGTAATAACACTGTATTGATGTTTTCTGACCAATTGGGAGTGGGTTTGGGTAGCTTAATAGATAGTTACACTAACCGTCCATTACAAAACTTTTGTTATCCAGGAGAAAGAATGTCTTCATTAGTTAATAAGTTAAAACATGCAGAATTAAATAAACATTCTACGGTTATTATTATGTATGGTGATAGCTTACTAGTTACTAGGAAAGATATACTAGCTTTATCGGATATAATGACTGATAGAAGTTCTAAAGTGGGGTGCAATTTTATAGTCTGTGCATTTCCTTATTCTAAGACCTTATCTGATAAAGAAAACAACCAGATAAGTAAATTAAATCTATTATTATATAATAGTACATATCGTCATAATGACAAAATTTTATTCTTTGACACTAATACTTTTATTAAAAGTAATTTTATTTTAACAAAAGATACTATGTATCTTTCTCGCTCTTTTAAACGACAACTTGCTAAATTATTAGCATTTAATTTATACAGTGACCCAAGTACTGTTAGAGTACATGACAATTCCATGATTGACATTCATAATAATAATAATTTAAATTAAATTCTGAGACAATAGAGAACACCTCTAGCTATAATAAGATTACTCGTAACTCATTGACTAATACACTTAAACATAATAATAACAAAAATTTGATTAAATTAGTACATCAGAATATTAGAAGTATGATTAATAAAGATTTAGAAATGGAATTGTTTATGAACTGTAATGCTGTTGATATATTTTGCATCACTGAACATTGGCTAAAAAGCAACCAGTTCATGTTCAATTTCAGTAATCATATAGTAGGAAGCTCGTTTAGCCGGCAGCAAGCAGTTCATGGTGGCTCGATGATTTTACTTAATAAGCAACTTAAATTTAAGGAGCGTCATGATATTGTAAGTCTGTCTGTTGAGCGAACTATTGAGGTAGCCTGTGTGGAACTGAGGAGATTTATTGTAATAAGTGTATACAGGCCTCCTTCAGCATTGTATGATAGCTTCGAGCGTATCATGGATGAGATATTAAACAAAGTTGCAAAAATAAATAAAAATGTTGTTGTGTGTGGTGACTTTAATGTAAATTTATTGGAGGATAGTAGTCTTAGTACAAAATTGAAAGCGCTGTTTCTATCATATAATCTGAAGAACTTATTCTTAGAGCCCACAAGAGTTACTTCCTCTACATCTACTTGCCTAGATAATATATTTACAGATATCATAGTAAGAGACAAGCAAATTATTAGACAGTTAGACTCGGACCATTGTGGACAGCAGATCTCCTTTAATGATAACAGTAAGAATGTTTCTAGGCAAAATATAGTTGTAATACCTAAAACTGCAACTCGTTTTGCTAGGTTTCAAAGTAAACTAATGACTAGCTGGTCACTGTTAGATGATGAAGGTGACCCTAATTTGTTATATAATAACTTTTTCAAAGCGTTTTGTACTGACTTTAATTCGGTTTTCACACCTAGAACGATTACAGTTGGAGGTAATGCAACCTTCTGTGAATGGGCAACAACTGGGCTTCACAAAAGTAGAAAGAGATTGTATGAGCTATATGACGAGAGAAACTTTAATTTAAGTGAACAATTTCAGGATTATGTTAGAAACTATGCTAGGATATTTCGGAAACTTTGCAAGAAAGCTAAGTCTCTTTACCTGAGTTCAAGGATTAGGAGTAGTGACGATAAAATGAAAATGACATGGAATATAATAAACAGCGAGACTGGGAAAGTTAAAAGTAAAAGTTCAAAATTTAGTTTGAACATTGATAACGACACTATTACATCAGACTCAAAAGTTGCATCGGCGTTTGAAAGTTTTTTTACTGATATCCCCGTTATTACTACTAGATCTTTGGACTCATCAACCAATGCAGCGGAATCTCTTTTAAAAGAAAACATGAGTACAACCTATAGTAATTTCTCATTTCAGTATATAAATTCAAATGATGTTATAAAAGCTTTTAATACTATAAATTTAAAGAAGACTGCAGACTTGTGGGGAAATTCCGTTACTATTACCAAGTCCATTATTGCTTTAGCTGCTAACAGATTAGCTTTAATATTTAATAAGTGTATTGACTGTGGTGTATTTCCTGATCTTATGAAAGATAGCAAGGTAATACCTTTGTACAAAGCAGGTAGCACATCAGACCCCACCAACTATAGGCCAATTTCTGTGCTGCCCACATTTAGCAAAATTTTCGAGAAATTGATACTAGACCAACTGCAAAGTTATTTTAATAACAACGAGCTTCTACACTCTAAACAATTTGGTTTTACAAAGGGGCGCTCCACGACCGATGCCGGTGTTGAGCTTGTAAAACATATCTTTGATGCCTGGGGGGATTCACATGATGCTTTAGGTGTCTTCTGTGATTTGTCCAAGGCCTTTGATTGTGTAGAACATGATACATTGATCAGGAAATTACATCACTATGGTTTAAGTAGTTCTGCTCTGCATCTTCTTACTTCATATTTGAGTAATAGGATTCAGAGAGTTGATGTCAACGGGACGCGTTCGCATGGGTCTGTAGTCAAAATGGGCGTCCCACAGGGTTCAATCCTCGGTCCTTTTTTATTTTTAGTTTATATTAATGACTTACCACATCTCGTCAATGACAAGCACGGGATAGTACTGTTTGCTGATGATACCTCACTTTTATTTAAATTAAAACGACAGCAAATTGATATGGACGATGTAAACATTGCTATCTCAAAGGTGGTTCGCTGGTTTGAGGTTAACAACCTGCTTTTAAATAGACTAAAAACTAAATGTATTCGATTTTTGATGCCTAACGTCAAACAAGTGAACACCTCAGTAAAGGTTAAGGATGATGTGTTGGATCTTGTGGATAACACCAAATTTTTAGGCATTACACTAGATTCTAAGCTGCAATGGGGACCACATATTAGTAAATTGTCGAATAGACTCAGCTCTGCAGCATACGCAGTCAGGAAAATTCGCCAGTTAACTGACATTGACACTGCCAGGCTTGTATATCATAGCTATTTTCATAGTATAATGTCATACGGTATTCTCCTGTGGGGAAATGCTGCCGACATTCAGACCATCTTTGTGCTGCAGAAAAGAGCTATTCGAGCAATTTATAATTTGGATTATGGGGCTTCGTTAAGGAATAAATTCAAGGAAATAAACATTTTAACAGTTGCAAGCCAGTACATTTATTCCAACCTAATATATTTATTCCAAAACAAGGCCTCATACTCAAAGAAAAGTGATATCCACAATTTGAATACTAGAAATAAGAGTAAGCTAGTAGTGCCGGCTACCCGGCTAGAGAAAATAAAAAAATCTTTTCAAGGCCAATGTGTGCGCTTTTACAATAAAGTGCCAAGCAATATTCAAAATTTAAGTTATAATAAATTCAAAAAGATTATAAAACGTAAACTTTGTCAAAAAGGGTACTATTCAGTGCTAGATTATATTGAAGATAAAAATGCTTGGGATTAATTTGCTCGGTCCCACAGGCTACTTATGTTTGATTAGTGTTAAGTTTCATGTGAGTGTGAGTTATTGTGTCTATAGTCTATATTATGCTAGTAAGTACTTTTATATTATTATTTAAAAAGCCTTATTAATTGACAACAACATTATAGACACACCAGCTCATAAACTTATGAAAAATTCAATGTAGTTACGAAGTTTTTAAATTGTATAGAATCAAGACGTAGAAAAGAGTGGCCCGGAGTTTCTTGCCTGATTCTTCTCACGAGGCTCTACTTTCTGAACAGGCATTTTTTTCAATGCTCAACTATGTTAATATGCATTTAAAGTTACTTTTTATTTTTTTTATTTGTATGACTTTCTGACGTGTCCAAAAAATTTAAAAATTTTTATGGAAATAAACATATTTGAGTTTGAGTTTGAGTTTGAGTTTACTACTGAGGCGTTAAATCCTCTCGGTAACTTCCGCTGCGTTTCACAATCGCCACGCCCCTTTTTTTAAATGACGGGTAACTGCTTAAAACATACTCAAGAAGCGACTGGCAACATTTAAATTTCACGTTTCGTTTGACGTTTGCGAAATAATCTTTGTTAATTTTATCTTATAAACTTAATAAATACTATGTTTTTGTATTGGAATTTAAATTAAAATAAAGTCTGCTGACACATTAAACTACAATATGCATTTTGAATTTTAAATGTGTACGGCCTATAAGTTTGTAAGAAATACGAACTGTTTTATTATTCTGCGTGGTAACAAAACGCAGTCCTTATGACATACGGCACGGGCTGTTTCGGGTTTCGTGTTATGTTTTTTGTTATTGACCTAGGTATACGAACTTTGTTGATATTGTTTTTGTAACATTTTTCATCATTGATTTTAAATTATATGTTTCTGATAGGTAATTTTATTACTTTCCTAAAATATTGGTGAAAAGGTCTACAGTCATGAATAAATTAATTTATTTTAGTAATTAAACGAGATTGAAAATGAGTTAGTGATTTTATAAATAGAAATGAATTTAAACATGCTTCATTGCATCTTTACTAAGATGCAATATCGTTCTGAAATCGATCTTATTTGCTCTGTTGCGAATTATTGGCTTTATTCGTGGTTAAGACCACCAGTTGATGTTGATCATTAAATTCCTCTTATTTACCTAACTTCAATCACATCAAATTTATTCATTACCTATGTTTAAACCTCAGAAAAATAAATGAATAATAGTACCTATTATGCCAAACTCAGTTATTAAGGTTTACTACCTACTTAAGAAACAATAGGTACATTTCTTCGACGCATCTCGACAACATCTGTTGAACACATGGTTAACATAACATAACATAACATATCTTCACGCCTTTTATCCCCGAAGGGGTAGGCAGAGGTGTATTACACACCCACACTTCGCCAGATATGTTTCGGTCCCAATGTAATAGGGGGCGAGCCTATTGCCATCTACCGGGCACATTATTTAGCGAGACACATGGTTACTTGGCGGTAAAACGTGTTAATTATTACTTCAACCGATCTATAAGTTATTCGGTCGTTTATGTGCTTATTTGTCCTACTTTACGATTGTGAAACACGTGAGATGACTTTACTTACTGTTTTAGTTAGAAGTAGGCTACTCTGAACTTTAATTGGACTTTGTGAAATAGGCCCTTAAAGTCTTAAACTATCAGATAATCTATGACGTCATTTATATGTATAACTTCCGTAGACATTTAGGTAGGTGTTGAGTCTCAATACTCAATATTTTACAATATTTGTCTCACTGCCTAGTCCAGTGGATTGCGTATGCGACTGCTGATCGGAGGTCCCGGGTTCGATTCCCGGGTCGGACAAAAGTGATACTGGGTTTTTCCGAATTCTCAGTAGCAGCACGGAGTCTGGCGATGCGCCCGGTAACGGCAACCGGCTCGCCCCCTATTACGTGGGACATAAAAATTCTTAGCGAAATGTGGGTGTAATATTACACCTCTGCCTACCCCTTCGGGGATACAGGCGTGAGTCTATAAATAAAAATAAATAAAAATTTGACTCAGAGTGAAGAATACACGAGATCGAGATACGAGATCATGTTCTAATCAGCATCATCATCAGCCCTTTATACTGTCCCACTGCTGGGCTCGGGCCTCTTCTCACTATGAGAAGGGTAAGGCCATAGTCCACCACGCTTGCCAAGTGCGGGTTGGCAGACTTCACATGTCTTTCGAGAACAATATGGAGAACTCTCAGACATGCAGGTTTCCTCACGATGTTTTCCTTCACCGTTAAGCAAGCGATAATTAACAATTTAATACGCACCTAACTTCGAAAAGTCATTGGTGCGTGCCGTGGATTCGAACCCGAGACCTTCTGCTTAGCAGTCTGTTGGTCTCTCCACTCGGCTATCGCTGATTCTGCACCCTAAAGTCATCAACATGTTAATGCATGTTGCAAACTGAATATTGTAAAACATCGTAATTAAGTTATGGTTACGTTCACAGCATGGCGCAGCTGGTGAAGGGCGGCGCGAGACTGCGCGCGGTGCCGCTGCGCTTCAGGTACATGTTCCTGCTGGCCACCATATTCTTCGGCAGCAGCTTCCTCATCATATCCCTCAGCAACCGCACGGAAATACTAATAGTCAATAACGAACAGCCTCTCTCATCCCTCGAATTCCAACGTTATGATATTCAACCAGAAACAAGGTACACAATCAAGACCGAAGGCTGTACCATACCCGGTCTGCTAGCTCTAGATGATACTATCAAACCTTTCAGCCAACCACCTGTTGATCTAAAAAAATGCCCACACAGCAATTATACACTTTTGCTACACAATGAAACCCATATATGGGTTGACACAGCGATACTACCGTATTATAATGTACCTAGAGCTGGCAATTTATCATGTTGCTACAAGTCCTTCTTCAGACCATCCTCAGTCAAAGACGTATTTGCAGAGAATGCGGACGATAGAGTGCAATACGATGCCTGTGAGTATTTTAGCAACGACATAGAGGTGGCACATGAATTCGTTAAGGTGACTTGCGAATACAGGCACAAAACTGTTTACCAACAGTATTTTATATTTGCTCGCAGAAAACCATTGCGCTTATATCGCTCAAATACGGACTCCAGTGTAACAAGAAATGAGACGACGACGGACGCCTTCTACAACGTTATTGTGATGGGGATCGACGCCATCTCCAGATTAAATTTCCACAGAACGATGACAAAAACTTTAGCTTTCCTTGAAAAGAAAGGTGCTATTGAATTGCTAGGTTACAACAAGGTGGGCGACAATACTTTTCCAAACTTAACACCTTTGTTACTCGGCATAAAAGAAAGCGATTTAAAAAGAACTTGCTGGCCTCATTATAACTCCAACTTTGATAACTGTCCTTTTATCTGGCAGTGGTTTAAGGAGGCTGGCTTCTATACTGCTCTCGGAGAAGACAGCGCGCATTTAGGGACTTTTAACTTCGCGAAATACGGTTTTATCCGACCACCTACTGATTACTACATTCGTACTTTTATACACGAAGCTGAAGTTAATGTAGGCAATACTAAAGATTTCAACTCATACATCTGCATGGGCAACAAATATTTCTATCAGGTTTTGTTAGATTATATTGAAAGTTTAATGTCCACCCTCAGAAACTCCAAACTATTCGGCTTCTTTTGGGAGGTTACCATGAGTCATGATTACTTAAATTATCCAATGGCGATGGATGAAAGCTACCGAACATTTTTAGAAAGACTTGATAGTTATAATAATTTGGATAATACAGTTCTGATATTGCTAAGTGATCATGGGATGAGGTGGGGCTCAATCAGATTAACGAAACAAGGTCGACTGGAAGAGCGTCTACCATTCGTCAGTATATTACTGCCGCCATCTTTCCAAGACAATTTCAACCTTGCGTATGAAAATATCAAACAAAACAGTAAACGACTAACAACACCCTTCGACATTTACGCGATGCTGTCAGATTTGATCAATTTAGACTCCATAACTGACGAGAACATAAAGCAACGATCCGAGTCTTTCTACGCAGAAAATAGAAGCATAAGTCTGTTTTTGCCAATACCGCAAAACAGAACTTGTGAAACAGCTGGCATCGACGATCACTGGTGCACTTGTCACAAGAGTGTGAAGATGCACACGAGAAGTTTAGAGGCGCAGACAGTGGCGCAGCACCTCGTGCGACATTTGAATGGTTTTCTGGCCGACCATCGTCAATGTGCCGAGCTCTCCCTCGAAAAAGTGATAGAGGTGTCTGAGTTGTTGGCCGGTCAGCCCAGAGAGGGTGAGATAGGTTGGCGCGAGTTTATGGCCGTGGTGAGGACGGAGCCTGGAGGAGGCGTGTTCGAGGGCACCCTGCGCCACCAAAACGACAAGTGGAGCCTGTCAGGCACCGTCAGCAGGCTCAACCTGTACGGCGACCAGAGCAGTTGCGTACAACACTACCAGCTCAAACTATACTGCTATTGCCAATAGTGGTCGTTATCCAAATAGTATTAATAGCTGTGATATTACGAAACGTTGATTGTAGATAAATAGTAGCGGTAAGTTATTTTACGAGTTTAGCTTCTTGAGAGGTAGTTAATTTGAAATATGTGAAAGGTATTTACTGTGGCATGTGCATGCGAATTATAAGATTAAGGATGTGGGCCTAAAATAATATGTTAGACAAAATAATTTATTTCTTGTAAACGATATTTTCAAATTATATTATGTGTAGTAATAGTAATCGTCAAAAATATTTGAAACGATGAAATTCCTTTTGTCACTTTTTTTTTAATTATTGAGATTTAGAAGTGATTGACAACAATAAGTAGGTCATTGTGTCATGGATATTATATAAGACTTGTGTCGCCTATTATAAAATGACGGTATTATCTGATATTTCCATGTAAATACTAATATCTTATATCTGTGATAAGAATAATATAGTTGTAACACTGTATGTACGCAAGCCCACAGCTGGGCAAAATATCTACTGTATTGTATACTATATTTTACTTTTATTTGTGTGCAGTTTTTAATTGCTTAGTAGTAGATAAGTTAGTGATATTTATAAGTACAACATATCCTTTAGTAGAAACGTTACCACATATCCTGGGAAGCTATCAGTAGGTTAATTTACATATAGATAAATTAAATGAGTTTGTCAGTAGCTGTATAACGTATCAAATATTTATCTCGAAGAAAACAAAACTTTGTTAATATGTTTTTAGTGACACAACACTTACAAGATGACATAGTATTAAAATAACCTACCGATTTAAAACGTAGAGTATCAATAACCAAGTAAATATATTTAGATTACTTTCTTATAAAAATATAATGTTATTTTATTAGAACTATACCTAAGTTCACTGTTTTCTTAGATGTGCCAAAGCTAAAATAGTACATTATTGTAGTTTTGAGAATATAACATATCACAACGACATTTCAACTTGTGTTAAAGTAAGCCATATCAGTATTTTAATTGTATAGAATAATTATAACAAACAAATTGAGTACATTGTGACAATATTGATCCTACTTCATCTTGGTATTATTTTGATTATCAGATCAAGTAAAAAAGGTAACGCTCTGTGAATTAAAAGTCAAGCCACTTTTTGTCGTATGTTTGTGAATGAAGTTTTGACGTGCTGTGCCGTGCCACGTAGTTGAATGGAACTTTTGGGCGTAATTAGGAGGACTTCCACTTTTTTCTTGCTTCTGTCGCCCATAGTCGTACAGTAGGTACTCTCCTCTAACTTTTTTTACTTGATATGAGCTTGGGTCATAAAATCCAAGATGCACATTTCGACATTCAATAGTGGCTCTTAAAACTTGCTACAGGAGAACCCGGTTAATAAGACTCCGGCTATATTGACAAACCGCTTAATATGACGTAATTACATACCTAGTGAAATTTGGTTTCCATACAAAATTCTCTATAACAAAGACGTATATAATGACTTCGCTTACAGTGACTTGTCGTTTATTGTGACCACATTATGACCCATTTTTAATAAATTATGTCCGGCTATTGTGACCGACATAATCCCATGTCTACCTTCGGTAATGTTCGGGAAGGTAAAGTAGCGCGCGACCACGTTCGGCGGGATGGCCACGGTTTGATTCGTTTCGAAAACATATCCATAATATTTGACTAGTTTTGATTTTAATAATGTACTTATTGCTTACAATATTTATTATGTTTTCTCTAGAAAATTAACAAACAAGTTGTTTATTTTCTACCAAATGTTTTGTATAACTTCCGCTTAGTATGATGTGTTTGTCAGTTCCCTTCGATGTCATTATAAACGGATTCCACTGTACTTTTATTAGAGGCAGTGTACAGCGGGACACAAATTGTACCTACCACTACACATACATATCAGTAACATAGTTGCATAAATGTAGAATCATTAAGTTCATACCTAATCTGAAAATCGGACTGTTATAGGCGGAATTACGGCATTGTGACCTTAGTGTACGACTCTACGACTTTTTGTAAACGAATTTATTTATTTAACTAGTTTTATATAACACTAGAAATAAATGCTGTATTACTTTACAAATATTCAATCAAAGGACGCAAATAATACCAAACACAAAACAAATCGGTATTATCGCAAGAGTTTTGTAAATTGTCATCGAAAGCTAGCATAGTCAAGTCAAGTCAAAAGTCAAATCGTTAATTCATCTAGGTCGACGATTCGCAAGGTGACGCTTATGAACGTCAATTTTTAAAATTGAATTACTTAATGCTTCTACATTTACACTTACTGCCTCGTTCGCAAAGCAATAGGTACAACCACGAGAAAGAAAGGGCAATAAAACTCGTGGTCACTCTTTTGAATCGCCAATATTATGGTAGGTACATTTTATTTGAGTCACATGAAAAGTTGTGTTAGTAGGTACATTGATTTCCTAATAGGAATCATATGTTCATTTATATCACATATTATCTGTAACAATTTATTTTCTTTTGTGTTTTGTTAGTCGTTATTATACAGATCAATGGTCGGATGCCGCATTGGATCGTGTATCTTGTGCATCTTGGATTTGGATACATAATACCGTTACAAAAGGATTTTAGACGAAATTTACATAAAAACTTATTCGAAGTGTAGGTATCAATAAATTTTAATTATTTTAATTGTTTTATGCGTGTATACATTTTAAAATGGTAGACTACATAGAAATGTAAATAGACGTTAAGGAAAACAGCTTATTATTATTTTTGTTAATAAAAGTAATGCGTTGTTGTTGTTTATCATTTTGTCTTTCCTTTTCTAACTCTAACATAAATGACCAGCGTAAAATATACATTTATGTTCAAGACAAACCTTTACAAGTTCCTTATTAATTTCCTGTTCCGTGTATCATTATATTATTCATAAGAATTGGTTTTCTAGCCGGTCTGTCGCTGGTCAGCAAAGGGGTTCATCTAACTGTGACATATGTATGTGAATGCCAGCATATAGGACATCAAATTAGTTGTATTTTATTATACCATATTGTACCAACTATTACAGTCATTTTTTACTTCGGCACCATACATGGGAATTTTTCTAATTAGGTACATAATGGATGCAATTTACCCTGCCAATATGCTCTATAGATGTCCTATGACCCCATGGATAAGTACCTAGGTATTTCAAGCATTGCACGCGCGCACTTTAATTGCGGTTTGAAAAATGGGTCTACTTAAAAAAATCGTTTCCCAGTTATTAGGTACTTTTTCCTTAATATGACTTGGCATGATGTCCACTATGTCCAGAACGAGTAGACTTCGGATTGGTCTTGTGACACGCTGTATATCAAATACAAATACAATTTTAAGAAGCCGAAGATTTGAGCCGTTTGGGGTCGAAACGTTGGGGCCATGGGGTCCAAGTGCGAGATCTCTTTTTAGAGACCTCGCAAAGAGACTTGTCGACGCCTCGCGTGACCAGAAGACTGGGTTGTATTTGGCCCAGAAGGTAAGTATCGCCATACAACGTGGCAACGCTGCCAGCGTTCTGGGCACGCTGCCAGTTGACGGCGATGTGGATGAATTTCATGACGCGCTCTAAATTTTTTTTTTCTGTATATATTTTTGTTGTATGTTCTGTATATATTTCTTTGTATAGTATTTTAAGACTTATTTTAAGATGACACATTATTTAAGCCGCAATTAAAAGTGCACGCGTGCAATGCTCGAAATACCTACTTATCCATGGGTACATATTTATTAATCGATTTCATACCTTTTGGCCCTTTTGCCCGCTGCTTCGCACACGTAAATTTGGCTTAGATAAAATGTTTTGTAAAAACTCCCCTACACTCTTCGAGGAATATACCTACATGCCAAATTTCACCTTCTTGCGCCCAGTAATTTAGGCTGTAATGTGTCTGTTTATCAGCCAGTAACGCAAGGATTTTATATAATACAGATGAAAGTGGTTTATTGAAAAATAAAAGATTTTACACAAACTCGTACTCTCTTTTCTACCTATTTTCTACATTCTTAGGGGAATAATTTCCAAAACAAATGTATTTGTGTTCGCTAAACGTCATTTGCGGATCCAATAAACAAAGTTTCAAGTTAATTTCTTGAAGTATTAAAACGGTTTCATACATATTCTCACTCCCCTTTTTATCCACTTAGGGTAAGAATTTCCAAAAAGACTTTCCTGGTGATATTCACTCCATTTGAGGAACCAATATACAAAGATTGAAGGTAACTCATTGAAGGAATAATAAATTTCATACAAGGTCTGACCACCTGTTTAACCTCCTAAGGGGAGGAATTGCCAAAAGTCCTCTCTTAGTGCGCCCCTACACACCTACATACAACATTGTATACCCCCCCTACATACAAGGAACATACGTACATAAAATTTCACCTACTTGTATGTGTGCGCTTAGTAGTCAGTAACACAAGGATTTTACATATAATATTATTCTATCTAATTAGAAAAAAAATATAGTGACTTTGAGCCTCAATATCTCTTGAACCAGTAACTTCCCAGGTACGGTGCCGAAGTAAATAATGTTCATTATTATTGGTACAATATGGGGTTTCAGTATTCATTAAGGGTCTTTTAACACCCTGTATAGTTAGTAAAAATATAAAAGTTTAATGACAAGCAATATTGTATCTTATTTTCAACCACACATCAGACAACTACTTAAATCTTGCCATTTCTTAGCTAAGGTCTACGTGCTACGCTGCCCTCTACGCCGTAGACATTATACTTGAGACACTTGGCGGTACGATCGTAGCATGAACATCGACACAATTTATATAAATAATTACTAACAAAGAGGCATTGAATCAAGTGACAATATAAATGATAATATATTTATTGGTTTTATGGTTCTGCCTATTTTTACTATGTATTTGTAACGCTTTAATCGTGCTAATTACTGAAGTATCAAGACTAATAAAAATATTCCAAAGTAAAAGTCAATAATAATTAGCAGTTAGGTATTTCAAGTAAATAAATACATACATACATTTGTCTTGTTTACACAATTAACGTCATGAGTATGGTAGGCTTTTGGTAAAGATAGCAAATGCTTACTGTAGATTCCAACTTACTACCATGCAAACGCTATCGGGTATAAGCCCACGCCACGCACCTTCCGTAGGGTTAAGAGGGACATTTTAGGGTTGCGTAGCCAAAAATGGCTTAAAAAGCGGAACCCTTATAGATTCGCCATGTCTGTATGTTTTTCCGTATGTCACAGTCATTTTATTCCGAACCTATTAAGACTTTACCTTCGAAAATTGGTAGGTAAATTGGTAGGTAAATGGGCCAAGGGATATTTTTTTTAAACTGGTCCAACGCCAACTTGTTTGATTGTACATATGCCTAGTTTCAGCTTTTTGCGCCTAACAGTTTTGGTAGTCAGTACCTAACGCAAGATTATAATATAACTAGAGGGCGCCAGCAGCTACGCCTGCATTTTTTTTAAATTTACCCGTTTTGGCCGACTCCGTTAGAATTTCGCAAAATCCCTTCTTAGTGCACCCCTACGGTCCCCAAGGAACATACATGCCAAATTTCAGCTTCCTGCGCCCAATAGTTTCGGCTATAGCGTGTCTCTGTCTGTCAGTCAGTCAGTAACGCAAGGATTTTATATATTAAGATAAAGATTTGCAAATTTTACAAATCTAATACTACATCCCATAAAAAACAATACTTGTGTCAAAAAAACACAAGTCTCGCAACTCAGTTCTTCTACAGTAAAAAGTTGTGCGATCTATATAACATCAAGTCGGATATTAATTTATTTAAACGTTTTAGATATATATTATAGATTAACTCGGCCATCGACAACTGCCAGATTTCAATATTTTTTACTAATTTCAAAAAAGAGGAGGTTCTCATACCACGTTATTTGTATGCGCAATTGGAAGGAAAATAATGATATAGGGAAAGTTTAGGCTGTCGATCTCTCCCGAGTCACAGCATTCGAAATATTTTTCTTGTCGAGATCGAAACCATGGGCGTAGGTATTGGATATGACTTAAACTATCAGATAATCTATGACGTCATTTATATGTTTTACTTCCGTAGACATTTAGGTGTCGAGTCTCAACTCTCAATCATCATCCTCCTAGCGTTATCCCAGTTTCAATCTGGGGTCCGCTTACTAGTCTAACCGGATTTGGCTGAATATTAGCTAAGTCTCAACTCTCAATACTCAATATTTTACAATATTTGTCTCTCACTGCCTGGTCCAGTGGATAGCGTATGCGACTGCTGATTGGAGGTCCCGGGTTCAATTCCCGGGTCAGGCAAAAGTAATTATACTGGGTTTTTCCGAATTCTCAGTAGCAGCACGGAGTCTGGCGATGTGCCCGGTAACGGCAATAGGCTCGCCCCTTATTACGTGGGACATAAAAATTCATACGGTGAAATGTGGGTGTAATATTACACCTCTGCCTACCCCTTCGGGGATACAGGCGTGTGTCTATAAATAAAAAAAATAAAAATTGACTCTCACAGTGAAGAATACACGAGATCGAGATACGAGATCATGTTCTAATCATCATCATCATTAGCCCTTTATACTGTCCCACTGCTGGTCACAGCCCTCTTCTCACTATGAGAAGGGTAAGGCCTTAGTCCACCACGCGCTGGCCAAGTGCGGGTTGGTAGACTTCACATGTCTTTCGAGAACATTATGGAGAACTCTCAGACATGCAGGTTTCCTCACGATGTTTTCCTTCACCGTTAATGTAGCGCTCATAGCGAGACTTAGCTTGTCGTTCGTAACAGATCGGCAAAGTTAAGCAACGCTTGCACAGGTCGCCACTTGGATGGGTGACCAAGTGTGGCATTTACATCTGAGCGCTACCGTGCTTCGGAGGGCACGTAAAGCTGTCGGCCCCGGTTCTTGTCTTAGGATAAGAGTCGTTAGGCCACGTCGGAGGCCTTAGCGCGCTCTGAAAAACTCCGACACGAGAGTTGGCCACACACTCACACGAAAAACAAAACAAAGAAACCGTTAAGCAAGCGATAATTAACAATTTAATACGCACATAACTTCGAAAAGTCATTGGTGCGTGCTGTGGATTCGAACCCGAGACCCTCTGCGTAGCAGTCTATTGGTCTCTCCACTCGGCTATCGCTGCTTCTGCACCTTAAAGTCATCAACATGCTAATGCATGTTGCAAACTGAATGTTGTAAAACATCGTAATTAAGTTATGGTTACGTTCACAGCATGGCGCAGCTGGTGAAGGGCGGCGCGAGACTGCGCGCGGTGCCGCTGCGCTTCAGGTACATGTTCCTGCTCGCCACCATATTCTTCGGCAGCAGCTTCCTCATCATATCCCTCAGCAACCGCACGGAAATACTAATAGTCAATAACGAACAGCCTCTCTCATCCCTCGAATTCCAACGGTATGATATTCAACCAGAAGCAAGATACACAATCAAGACCGAAGGCTGTACCATACCCGGTCTGCTAGCTCTAGATGATACTATCAAACCTTTCAGCCAACCACCTGTTGATCTAAAAAAATGCCCACACAGCAATTATACACTTTTGCTACACAATGAAACCCATATATGGGTTGACACAGCGATACTACCGTATTATAATGTACCTAGAGCTGGAAATTTATCATGTTGCTACAAGTCCTTCTTTAGACCATCCTCAGTCAAAGACGTATTTGCAGAGAATGCGGATGATAGAGTGCAATACGATGCCTGTGAGTATTTTAGCAACGACATAGAGGTGGCACATGAATTCGTTAAGGTGACTTGCGAATACAGGCACAAAACTGTATACCAACAGTATTTTATATTTGCTCGCAAAAAACCATTGCGCTTATATCGCTCAAATACGGACTCCAGCGTACCAAGAAATGAGACGACGACGGACGCTTTCTACAACGTTATTGTGATGGGAATCGACGCCATCTCCAGATTAAATTTCCACAGAACGATGACAAAAACTTTAGCTTTCCTGGAAAAAAAAGGTGCTATTGAATTGCTAGGTTACAACAAGGTGGGCGACAATACTTTTCCAAACTTAACACCTTTGTTACTCGGCATAAAAGAAAGCGATTTAAAAAGAACTTGCTGGCCTCATTATAATTCCAACTTTGATAACTGTCCTTTTATCTGGCAGTGGTTTAAGGAGGCTGGCTTCTATACTGCTCTCGGAGAAGACAGCGCGCATTTAGGGACTTTTAACTTCGCGAAATACGGTTTTATCCGACCACCTACTGATTACTACATTCGTACTTTTATACACGAAGCTGAAGTTAATGTAGGCAATACTAAAGATTTCAACTCATACATCTGCATGGGCAACAAATATTTCTATCAGGTTTTGTTAGATTATATTGAAAGTTTAATGTCCA
Organism: Euclidia mi; assembly: GCA_944739405.2. Lineage (NCBI taxonomy): Eukaryota > Metazoa > Arthropoda > Insecta > Lepidoptera > Erebidae > Euclidia > Euclidia mi. The sequence continues at coordinate 1,345,227 of OX123196.2, forward strand.
CCCTCAGAAATTCCAAACTATTCGGCTTCTTTTGGGAGGTCACCATGAGTCATGATTACTTAAATTATCCAATGGCGATGGATGAAAGCTACCGAACATTTTTAGAAAGACTTGATAGTTATAATAATTTGGATAATACAGTTCTGATATTGCTAAGTGATCATGGGATGAGGTGGGGCTCAATCAGATTAACGAAACAAGGTCGACTGGAAGAGCGTCTACCATTCGTCAGTATATTACTGCCGCCATCTTTCCAAGACAATTTCAACCTTGCGTATGAAAATATCAAACAAAACAGTAAACGACTAACAACACCCTTCGACATTTACGCGACGCTGTCTGATTTAATCAATTTGGACCCCATAACTGACGAGAACATAAAGCAACGATCCGAGTCTTTCTACGCAGAAAATAGAAGCATAAGTCTGTTTTTGCCAATACCGCAAAACAGAACTTGTGAAACAGCTGGCATCGACGATCACTGGTGCACTTGTCACAAGAGTGTGAAGATGCACACGAGAAGCTTGGAAGCGCAAACGGTGGCGCAGCACCTCGTGCGACATTTGAATGGTTTTCTGGTCGAACATCGTCAATGTGCCGAGCTTTCTCTCGAAAAAGTGTTAGAGGTGTCTGAGTTGTTTGCCGGTCAGCCCAGAGAGGGTGAGATAGGTTGGCGCGAGTTTATGGCCGTGGTGAGGACGGAGCCTGGGGGAGGCGTGTTCGAGGGCACCCTGCGCCACCAGAACGACAAGTGGAGCCTCTCGGGCACCGTCAGCAGGCTCAACCTGTACGGCGACCAGAGCAGTTGCGTACAACACTACCAGCTCAAATTATACTGCTATTGCCAATAGTGATCGTTATCCAAATAGTATTAATAGCTGTGATATTACGAAACATTGATTGTAGATAAATAGTAGCGGTAAGTTATTTTACGAGTTTAGCTTCTTGAGAGGTAGTTAATTTGAAATATGTGAAAGGTATTTACTGTGGCATGTGCATGCGTATTTTAAGATTAAGGACGTGGGCCTAAAATAATATGTTAGACAAAATAATTTATTTCTTGGAAACGATATTTTCAAATTATATTGTGTGTATTAATAGTAATCGTCAAAAATATTTGAAACGATGAAATTCCTTTTGACACTTTTCTTAAGATTATTGATATTTAGAAGTGATTGACAACAATAATTAGGTCTTTGTGTCATGGAACTCGGCATTATACAAGACTTGTGTCGCCTATTATAAAATGAAGGTATTGTCTGATATTTCCATGTAAATACTAATATCTTATATCTGTGATAAGAGTAATATAGTTGTAACACTATATGTACGCAAGCCCACAGCTGGGCAAAATATCTACTGTATTGTATACTGTCTTTTACTTTTATTTGTGTGCAGGATTTAATTGCTTAGTAGTAGATAAGTTAGTGATATTTATAAGTACAACATATCCTTTAGTAGAAACGTTATCACATATCCTGGGAAGCTATCAGTAGGTTAATTTACGTATAGATAAATTAAATGAGTTTGTCAGTAGCTGTATAATGTATCAAATATTTATCTCGAAGAAAACAAAACTTTGTTAATATGTTTTTAGTGAGACGACACTTACAAGATGACATAGTAGTAAAATAACCTACCGATTTAAAACGTAGAGTATAAATAACCAAGTTAATATATTTAGATTTCTTTCTAATGAAAATATAATGTTATTTTATTAGAACCATAAGTTCACTGTTTTCTTAGATGTGCCAAAGCTAAAATAGTACATTATTGTAGTTTTGAGAATATAACATATCACAACGACATTTTATCTTGTGTTAAAGTAAGCCATATCAGTATTTTAATTGTATAGAATATTTATAACAAACAAATTGAGTACATTGTGACAATATTGATCCTACTTCATCTTGGTATTATTTTGATTATCAGATCAAGTAAAAAAGGTAACGCACTGTGAATTAAAAGTCAAGCCACTTTTTGTCGTATGTTTGTGAATGAAGTTTTGACGTGCTGTGCCGTGCCACGTAGTTGCGTGGCACTTTTGGGCGTAATTTGGAGGACTTCCACTTTTTTTTCTTGCTTCTGTCGCCCATAGTCGTACAGTAGGTACTCTCTAACCTTTTTTACTTGATCTGAGCTTGGGTCATAAAATCCAAGATGCACATTTCGACATTTAATAGTGGCTCTTAAAACTTGCTACAGTAGAATCCGGTTATTATGACTCCGGCTATATTGACAAACCGTTTAATAGTAGTTGTATAGTGAAATTTGGTTTCCATATAAAATTCTCTAAAACAAAGACTGGTATAATGACTTTGTTTACAGTTTGTAGTGACATGTCGTTTATTTTGACCACATTATGACCCATTTTTAATAAATTATGTCCGGCTATTGTAGCCGATATAATCCAATGCACCTTCGGTAGTGTTCGGGAAGGTCAGGTGGCGCGCGACGACGTTCGACAGGATGGCCACGGTTTGATTCGTTTCGAAAACATATCCATAATGTTTGACTAGTTTTGATTTTAATAATGTACTTATTGCTTACAATATTTATTATGTTTTCTCTAGAAAATTAACAAACAAGGTGTTTATTTTCTACCAAATGTTTTGTCATGACTTCCGCTTAGCATACCTATGACGTGTTTGTCAGTTCCCTTCGATGTCATTAAAAACGGATTTTACTGTACTTTTGTTAGAGGCAGTGTACAGCGGGATATAAATTATACCTACCACTACTTCATAAATGTAGAATCATTAAGTTCATACCTAATCTGAAAATCGGACTGTTATAGGCGTAATTACGGCATTGGGACCTTCGTGTTGTAGTATTAAATGTTTACTCTACGACTTTTTGTAGAGTAGGCACTAATTTATTTATTTAACTAGTTTTACACTAGAAATAAATGATGTATTACTTTACAAATATTCAATCAAAGGACGCAAATAATACCAAAACACGAAACAAATCGGTATTACCGCAAGAGTTTTGTAAATTGTCATCGAAAGCTAGCATAGTCAAGTCAAGTCAAAAGTCAAAATCGTTTATTCATACCTAGATGAATAAACGATGACGACAAGGTGACGCTTATGAACGTAATTTTTTTAAATTGAATTACTTAATGCTTCTACATTTACATCTACTGCCACGTTCGCAAAGCAATAGGTAGAACCACGAGAAAGAACGGGCAATAAAACTCGTGGCCACTCTTTTGAATCGCCAATATTATGGTACATATGTACGAGTATTTTATTTGAGTCACACGAAAAGTTGTGTTAGTTGGTACATTGATTGCCTGTTATGAATCATATGTTCATTTATATCACAGTCATATTATACGTCACAATTGATTTTCTATTGTGTTTTGTTAGGCGTTGTTATAGGTACAGATCAATGGTCGGATACCTCGGAAGATGATGGCGAATTGGATCGTGTATCTAGTGCATCTTGGATTTGGATACATAATACCGTTACAAAAGGATTTTAGACGAAATTTACATAAAAACTTATTCGAAGTATAGGTATCAATAATTTTTAATTATTTTAATTGTTTTATGCGTGTATACATTTTAAAATTGTAGACTACATAGAAATGTAAATAGACGTTAAGGAAAACAGCTTATTATTATTTTTGTTAATAAAAGTAATGCGTTGTTGTTTTTATCATTTTGTCTTTCCTTTTCTAACTCTAACATAAATGACCAGCGTAAATAGTTATTTGTTCAACAAGAGAGCAAAGTTGTTTTTTGTTTCGAGTGCTGATTTTGAGTCCCGAGCAAGCGAAGGATTCTATAATTGATTCACTCGCTACGCTCGTGAATCAAAGTTAGAATCCTGAGCGTGGTGAGGGACTCAACCGCACGAGATACAAAAAACTTTGCTCTCGTGTAGCACACATAAATTTTCACCACAGCAGTGAAAACACATAATATTACTTAGGAGACATAGAAATGAACAGGAATAGATTGAATTCTGCATAATCACTTGTTGATTTAACTCTTCTGGTGTTAAAGTACAGTCATCATCGCTAGTTTCACTCATCTTTTTAGATTATTTTATATAGTCTACTGTATCAGCATCAGCGAAATTTTTATTCCCGCTACTTTTTTAAATCGCGTTTTAATACCGCGTCCCTGATGTTTATTTTTCAAATGTATCATTGTTGTAATTCTAAATAAAAATGTATTGGTTAAATACTAATTTTATACTATTAATTAGACTTATTTTTATTAAAATCCAATAATAAATTAAACATGTAAACAATAACATATAAAAATAGTTATTTGTGCAACAAGAGAGCAAAGTTGTTTTTTGTTTCGAGTGCTGATTTTGAGTCCCGAGCAAGCGAAGGATTCTATGATTGATTCACGAGCGTAGCGAGTGAATCAAAGTTAGAATCCTGAGCGTAGTGAGGGACTCAACAGCACGAGATACAAAAAACTTTGCTCTCGTGAAGCACACATAACTTTTCACCACAGCAGTGAGAACACATATTACTTAAGAGACAGAAATGAACAGAAATATATTGAATTCTGCATTAATCACTTGTTGATTTAACTCTTCTGGTATTAAAGTACAGTCATCAGCGCTAGTTTCACTCATCTTTTTAGATAATTTTACCTACTGTATCAGCATCAGCGAAATTTTTATTCCCGCTACTTTTTTAAATCGCGTTTAAATACCGCGTTCCTGATGTTTATTTTTCAAATGTATCATTGTTGTAATTCCAAATAAAAATGTATTGGTTGAATGCCAATTTAATAGGTACTATTAATTATACTTATTTTTATTAAAATCCAATAATAAATTAAAGATATTATTATAAACAATAACATATAAAAAAAGTAATTTCTTTATTACAAATATCTTTTTTTATTTGCGTTTCCGAAGGTGTTTTCTTTGAGGTCGAATTCCAAAATTGAATTTCGAATTCGAAGGTGTTTGTTTTTTCACTCACTTTTTATATGCATTTGAAAGAGACAGAGCACAGTAAAATTCTTATGTTTCAAATTTATGGCTGAACAGTGTCAATTCGTGACACAGAAGATTGAAAAATTAAAAAGCTACTTTTACTCACGCTCGAATCAAAATCGCGTTTTGTTCACTGTTGTCTCGCAGCAAAAGCGGCATGTTTGAGCTGCTGTGGTGAAAAAGTAATTTCTTTATTACAAATATCTTTTTTTTTTCGTTGCCGTAGGTGTTTTCTTTGAGGTCGAATTCCAAAATCGAATTTCGAATTCGAAGGGGTTTGTTTTTTCACTCACTTTTTATATGCATGTGAAAGAGACAGAGCACATTAAAATTCAAATGTTTCAAATTTATGGCTGAACAATGTCAATTCGTGGCACTGAAGATTGAAAAATTAAAAAGCTACTTTGCCTCACGCTCGAATCAAAATCGCGTTTTGTTCACTGTTGTCTCGCAGCAAAAGCGGCATGTTTGAGCTGCTGTAGTGAAAATATACATTTATTTTCAAGAGAAACCTTTACAAGTTCCTTATTAATTTCCCTGTTCCGTGTATCATATATTATTCATAAGAATTGGTTTTCTAGTCGGTCTGTCGCTAGTCAACAAAGGGGTTCATCTAACTGTGACATATGTATGTGAATGCCAGCATATAGGACATCAAATTAGTTGTATTTATTATACCATATTGTACCAACCATTACAGTCATTTTTTACTTCGGCACCATACCTGGGAATTTTTCTAATTAGATACATAATGGATGCAATTTACCCTGCCAATATGCTCTACAGAGGTCCTTAGAGGTATTTCAAGCATTGCGCGCACTTTAATTGCGGTTAGAAAAATGGTTCTACTTAAAAAAAAACGTTTCCTAGTTATAATTTTTGCTTAATACTTATGACTTGGCATGATGTCCAGAACGAGTAGACTTCGGACTGGTAAAGGGTCTTGTGACACGCTGTATATCAAATACAAATAGAATTTTAAGATGACACATTTTTTAAGCCGCTATCAAAAGTGCGCGCGTGCAATGTTCAAAATACTTACCTACTTGTCCATGGGTGCATTCCTATGCAACGCGTGCGAAGCAGCGGGCAAAAGCTAGTAAAGTATAAAAGCGATGAATATACCCTGCCAATGTGTTATATAGATGTCCTCATCTATATAACACATTGGCAGGGTAAATTCATCGCTTTTATACCTTACTAGCTTTTGCCCGCTGCTTCGCACGCGTAAATTTCGCTTTGATAAAATGTTTTGTACAAACTCCCCTACACTCTTCGAGGAATATACATGCCAAATTTCACCTTTTTGCACCCAGTAATTTCGGCTGTAACGTGTCTGTTTATCAGCCAGTAACGTAAGGATTTTATATATACAGATGAAAGTGATTCCATTGAAAAATAAAAGATTTTACACAAACTCGTACTCCCTTTCTACCCTCTTAGGGGAAAATTTTCCAAAATAAATGTATTTGTGTCCGCTAACGTCATTTGCGGATCCAATAAACAAAGTTTCAAGTTAGTCTCTTGAAGTATTAAAAGGCTTCTCACACAGACTCCCCTTTTTATCCACTTAGGGTAAGAATTTCCAAAAATACTTTAGTGCGCCCCTACACACCTCAAGGAACGTACATGCCAAATTTTACCTACTTGCGCTCAGTAGTTTCAGCTGTAGCATGTCTGCCAGTCAGTCAGTAACGCAAGAGAGAGCCTCAATATTTCCTGAACCAGTAACTTCCCAGGTACGGTGCCGTAGTAAAAAAAAATCTTTATTATTGGTACAATATGGGATTTCAGCATTCGTTAACGGTCTTTTAACACCCTGTATAGTATGTAAAAAAATAAATATTGAACGACAAGCATAATGTATTGTATCTTCTTTTTCAACCACACATCAGACAACTACCTAAATGTTGCCATTGCTTATACTAGCATAGTATTATATTATCTGTGGCTAAGGTCTACGTGCTACACTGCCCTCTACGCCGTAGACATTATACTTGATATACTTGCCGGTACGATCGGAGCATGAACATCGACATAATTTATAAATAATTACTAAAAACAACCCTTATAGATTCGCCATGTCTGTATGTTTGTCCGTATGACACAGCCATTTTATTCCGAACCTATTCAAACTTTACCTTCGAAAATTGGTAGGTAAATGCATTCTGTGTCTGTGAACCGCTTCGCGGTGTTTATACAAAAATAAATTAAAAAAAAGGAATGAAAATTAAGGGATTCTCTATTCATGCAACTGACGTGAAAACATTTTTTTTTCTATTAGTAATATAAGTACATGCCGCATGTATATGATAGGTCTTCATTATGATTTAGAGGTTCCTAAAACCATAGTTTCTTAAAGTCAATCGTTTGAAAGACGCTTCCTAAGTGTTAAAATGAGAGGCAGTCTGGAAAACAAAGTAATTTTTATGGCGAAACAGTGCTAGTGGTATATGTTTAGAAACAAGATAATTGCAATGTTTTGTAGCTTTTCTATGGAACACTTCACGGGTGACTCGCTCTGGATTTATTTATTGAAATTATACATATTTTCAGTTGTTAAGGCGCTGTCCTAAGCGACTGTTTTGGTAAATGAGGGGGTGAAGCAGGGGAGGTGAAGGGAGCTTAGCTCCGTCTACTGCGGGGCGCCCCCCTTCATTCTCGTCGCGTGCGGCCGTATTCTGGCGACATCCGTATTCCAATATTTCAAAATCGCAAGCAAAACGTTTTAGCATATTGAATTGAGATACAGATATTAAAATTTATATTAAATACATCAATCTGTTTGTACAATATCGGCATAGCGCAATTTTTGTTCTCAGTGCAGCCATGAGCAAAACTGGTTTACATTAGACGTTGTAGATATTAAATGTTGACGAAAGTAGGTAAATACCTACGTGCCGTAAGATGATAAAAATAATTAAGTCAGTTCCATGTATGGAGAGGCCATTATTATGTTTGTTTTGTTTTTGTATAAAAATAGTGAAGCAGTTTATAGAATACCTACATCTAATGCCATTCCTGCCAGTTTTCAAATCTGTTTTGCAATAAATTGGCTGTGACATACGGGCGGACAGACAGACAGACATTGCAAATCTATAAGGGTTCCGTTTTTACAATTTTTGGCTACGGTACCCTAAAAAACACAATACTGCTCTACTAAGCGCAAAAGCCGTATCTCAACTAAAGCGAGTTACGAGATAATTGAAGTTCAGTAAAAGTTGATTTCTTTTATTTATTTATGGATGTTTATTGTTAATATAGGTATAATTATTATGGCAAAGGTTTCGAAATACATCGCCGTTTTTAGGGGTTGTGAGTGATTGGAGAGGGAGCAGGGGAGGTCTTGAAACCCCCTTCACCATTTTCACTTGCCGGAAATACTTGGTTACCTCTGAAAAAAAAAATCTCCAAACATCGGTGTGTATGGCACTGCCAAATTCCACATTCATCACACTAGTTTAATAAACTAAGGTTGTCGGAGCCCTGCGAAAGGCTCCTATTTTCGGATTAATTGTCAAAAGAGAACCTAACATAACCTATTTATTTACTTATTACAGTCGCACCTAACCCAAGGCACTCGACAGCAATGACGCACAAATTTGACATTAGCTGTCATTATGATCATTCCAAGATGGCAGTTTTGCGTTTCGTTTCACGTTTTTCACATAAAACCTAAAAATTACATTTGTAAAACTGTACTAAAGTATAAAAACTATGTTCCGTTTTGCATAATTGCCGAAGTATTTATGAAATTTTGGAAATTGTTTAAAAATATTTAGACGCAACTCCGGCAGCCAAAATTACTTTTAGGGGATTAAAACGAACTACCTTAAGCCCCCTACACTACCAATACCCTCAAATTCAGGCGACTCGTTTCGAAACCCAACCCATTATTATTTTTCAAAATAGATGAAACATCAAAAATATATGTGGATATACCTTATTCATGAGATACTGCTATGTTGCTTAGAAAATTATTGAATTAGAATTTGAGTTACTGCTTTTTCGTTAGCTCTCGTCATACATGTTTGTATGGAGAAATATAAAAAAAATCTTTCGCTTCAAATATGTGTTGTTTCAAAGAAAATAAATATTAAAAGATATTTATTTATATTCATTTATAATATATTAACAAAATACAGAGTTTACAGCTCATCAAAAGTTAGGTGTCTGCTACAACCCGGCAGGTTTTCTATATTCTCATCGAATGTTAAAGGCAGTGTGTGAGGTGATAAGGCTTCAATACTTATTATTTGCCGTTGTTCACGAGGCACAGTTTCATTTACTTACCTTTTACGGCTTAGTATTGTAGAAATTTCAAGCACAGATGAAACATTTTCCTCTCCGTGATCTCGCAATGCCATCCCTTGAGCTTGACGAGAATCAACAATTTCAGGCAACTGCCAATTCATATAAAACGCCACAAGCTTCTCCCAGAAAACATCATCTCTTTCTATAATTTCTATTTTTAGTGGTATACTTTCGCCACTCCACACAGCAAATAAACACTTTTGTTTGCGTGTTACGTGGCGGTGCCCCTGAATTTGGTCATAACAATTACAATATTTGTTTAGACTAGTCAGTTCACTTTTTATCATGTTTCCATATTTGTATTTTATTTGCTCTTATACTATTCTCAAGGCCATTCTTATAGGCAACTTTAAAACATTAAATTTCCACAATCGTGTTTGGACCTATTAATCCATCTGGCGTGGCACCAATAATCGAATAATCCACAAGGCTTTTTTTTTGTTACATTTTCTTGCTTCGCCAGTCGTTGTAAAGCCAGTTGTTCATTTTAGATTCCATGCGCGACTGATTTTACATTGCAAATATTTTATTTGTACAAAATATTTTTTACTAAGTTGGCTTTACTGCTGTTATCTCTTCTTTTTACCACTATACAAAAATTTCAATCCGTCAACATATTCTTACGCAATTCGAACCAGTCACTGCTATCCCTCTTGTAATTTTTGCTTATCACTACGGAATTTGAGTCAAATTTGTTAAAAAATTGTGTGGCATTTCTTGGCTAGCTCTTGAACAGATCGTGTTAGGAATGACTGAAGTCAAATGTGTGTAAGACGTTGCAGAACTGTTATCTTTAACTTCACTGTAATTACAATAATGATAATTAGTTACGTATTTTATTATTAAAAAAATACTATATCTTGTGTTATAGCAAACAGAGAAGTCACCTTCTTACTTATAAATGATTGATTTTAGAAATTAAAAAGATATTAGATGTACTGAGACATACCTAATAGTTTATGAATAATCAAAGTTTTACCTGATGTACCTAAAAAGGTTTATGTTCAAAACACAATAATACAACATTCGTTACCGCTTGTGTGCTGATTGCGGAGCGCCATATTAGCGCTGTCATCATTATTGTTCGCCGTGGCGGCATCTTAGCGCTCCAGGCGCTCTGACAAGCTAATGAATTTGAAATATAGGTACATAAAATGATTCGATTTTATGTTATTACTCTTTCAAAAATTGAAAACTGTGGCAGCTATGTATTGTGAGTATAATTTATATAATTATATTATGCATGATCGATAATATATAAGTAACATAGTTAGTCATAAAAGACTCTTATGAAAATAATTTGTGTAAAAATGTTACATATTTCATAATCACTTGGCCATGGATGAATTTCTATTTTACTACGACGCTTTCTTGTACAAATCCTTCGTAGAACTTCATTTCTCTAATTGTCCATATTTTATTCTTCTAATTATATATTTATAAGCACAGAAACAATAACACATTAAACGCAACAAGAGTATAAACTTTGGTCCTAATTATATGTACCCATAATTACATGAAAAGCCTATTTGATTCAAAGTATTCAGTCTATAACATAAAACATGAAATTACGAACTCAAATCGGCGTATTATACCTAATAACAAACAGGTTTACGTAAAATTTCGTGCAGCGGAGACGCAAGCGACATGACCTATCTGTCACAGGGCTCATCGCCGAATGATGAGGTCTGGGCGGGGCATAAACTAGCAACTGACACTCAGTACACCGCTTATGCTAATAAGGTTTAAATTGCTGAAGCGTTTGATATTGATGGGATCTACCGAGCGTCAAAATCATAGACGTTTGGCAGATTTTATTTAATTTTACAAAATATACACGTATAATATGAAAATAAATAGGGTAATTCTTTAGTTCAGTAGATTTCCTACAATATTATCAAAAAAAATATGACAGCTTACGATCAAAATATTGAAAACAGTGAGACGAAAGATTATTTTCTGCTTCGATTTTGTGATTTTTTTACCGTGATTCTATTTTACGTACATGAAAAATTCTTTTAAAAGTCTTTTGTTCACACTTTTGACTTTAAGCTCTAATTTTTGCTAGTTTGTAGTATGTACCGTTATGGCTAGATGCGCGACGAAAAATTAGGTGTTTCACGGCTTCTGAGGTATAACAGCGCCTTAATTATCGCTTGTCCCATGCTTGGGAAAGCATGTAAAGCTATCGGTCTCATCTGTCATTACCCTTTAATACAAACACTGATCTTAGCTATGGAATATCGCTATCCCTTTGGGTTTCAGAGGTGTCTGACCTCTGCTGCTGTAGCTCTGTAGGAAAGCTAAAATATTCCGTCATACCTGGTTAGTCTATAAAGCGGACGACGGACTCCAAGGCTAAAGTCTAAGCTGGCATCAGGAATGTTTAAAATCTGCACTCCGGCACTCTCACTCACCGAACGAAACGCAACAGTTTAAGTACTGTTACTTTACGTCGATTTTCTGTGAAAGAGTAGTACTTCCCCGGTCGAGCCGGCCCATTCATGCTGAAATCAGCAAGGCTCTACTATCTGTGCATGTAACTGATGTGTGAACGCTCTATTATCAATATAATACGAATTATAGTCTGTGTTTAAGTGCAGTCTAACAACATGTCCGCACGATCGAACAAATAGCTAATAATATTAAAATCAAAGGTGTTTACTCGCATTTTACTGTAATATTCGTTGAGTTAGGTTAGGCCCCTCCGTAGACATGGGTCTTGTTGTTCTCTGGTCCTTTTCTCTCCCAGTCATCAAGCCTAGTGGGCGATTTGGATGTTTGTATTTTAAGAGTATACAGGACCCTAATATGTCTGCTGGCATTTTTTATTCACCAAGAACTGCATTTACCTTAAGTCGTGTTTTATCCCAACCCACATTATACAGATAGTCTCTTTGTGAAGACGAACTCTTTATGCTAACGTGTCTAGAATAACGTGAACATTATTAGTTTTGTACCTTTCTTAGAAAATCTAAGAAAATAAAAGTCCTCTCTGGTTTCACTGTTTCAATAGATATAAATTGATTATTGAGGCAAATTGCTCCTAGGCAGAACTTTAGGTGTGATATGATTGCCATTTAAATAATCTACTTAGGTGATGCTTGAAAATGAAACTATACGACATCTTTCATACAACCAAAATTACCAACTATCGGTGCAGCCATCTGCTATAAACAATAGTAGATTGCTCCACCGTGCGCAAAGTGAGTTCTTACTGCACGAGTGTTATGTTGATGCCCTAGTGCCGTGAATCTACCTCATCATAAAAAATCTACCTTCATAAAACATTTAAAATTTCTATTCTTTTAACTATTCTTGCTAATTAGGTAGCAATCCAAAGTAGGTAGCAAGCTTCTCCAATGGTACAAAGTGCGCGCCGTTTGTTTTTTTTAATGCGTTTCCAGTAACTTTTTGATCGAATGCATACATTTTCAATTTATTAGACAATCGGAGTGAGTAAGAGGGAGGAGAAAGTGATAAGTTTATATCGAAATAAAGAATAAAAAAATCGGACAAATGCGAGTCGGACTCGCACACGAAGGGTTCCGTACCATCATCTATAAAAGAAAATCACGTTCGTTGTATGTATACTTAAATCCTTTTTAAGTTTCTACCTGTTTATTAAGATCGAGTCACAAATTGCTTAAAATTTACGTTTGTTGTATGGGAGCCCCCCTTTATTATTTACTTATTTTTATTTAATTATTTATTTTGAAAGGTAATATACAACTACATATTCTGTGAAAATTATAAGCGTCTACCTGTTACAGTTAGTAATTTTGAGCAAAACATACGAAAAAAAACACGTTTTTTGTATGGGACCCCCCTTAATATTTATTTTGCTTTTTATTTTTAGTATTTGTTGTTATAGCGGCAACCGACATACATAATTTGTGAAAATGTCAGCGTTCTAGCTATCACGCTTTATGAGATACAGCCTGGTGACAGACAGACAGACAGACAGCGGAGGCTTGGTAAGGGTAACGGTAAACGTTTTTTACCTTTTAGGTACGGAACCCTAAAAACAGCGCAGTAAATCGTTATATGTATAATATAACGCCTGTTTCCCGGAGGGGTAGGCAGAGACTACGGAACGCCATTTGCAACGATCCTGACATACCTCTCTTGCTTCAGTCATTCCCATCAAGTTTCTTATGCATGCTCTTCTATTTAGGGTACCTACTTCTGACCTGTCCTTTTTTAGGATGTCTTCAGTCTGGTCAGAGAACGCCCGCCTAGGTCTTCCCCATTGTCCTGTCTCATTCACACTTGCCTTATATCTCTTCTTTGTCAGTCTTTCATCATCCATCCTCTCCATGTGCCCAAACCATCTAAACATGTATTTCTCGATACTTGTCACTACATCTTCTTTTAAACCATTTAAAAAAACATTTAAATAATTTATTTTTGATACACACACAATATAATAGGTATACCTAAAGGATGTAAAAAGACCCTTAAGGAAAACTGAAACCCGTATTGTATCAATCATTACGAAAATTTTTTGCTTGGGCATCATACCTGGGAAATTACTGGTTCAGGAGATATTGTAGCTCAAAGTTACTATGGAATTTTTGTAATTAGGTACAAAATCGATGCATTTACCCCGCCAACCTGTTCTATAGATGTCCTATGCACAGGCTTGAAAAAAGTGAATACTTAAAAATAAAAGTCGTTTCTCAGATTTTATTTTTGCTTAGTATGACTTGGCATGATGTCTGAAACGAGTAGAATTCGGCTTGGTGATGGGTCTTGTGACACCCTGTATATGCAATGAAATAAACGTATCTTATAAGTATGAGTTATGTGCGTGCAGCAAAGGGTACCAGCTCAGTACTTGCTGTGCTAGTGCACAGAACTGATTTTCAGCTGGCCCTTGACATGTGTGTGAACATTTTAATAGTATGCGCACTCGAGCTTATCTGAGTCTATATAAAATCATAAAAATACGAACATATTACATAATTATTTTTTAAATAATTACAAGAATAGGTAAGACATAGACAAAAATAAAACATAAAATAAATACATGTGGCATTACAGAAATAAAAAAACACACTTAAACATTTAACAACTTAAATTTAAATTTATTCTTTAGCGACATGACACACAACCCATTCTGCTATATCGACTTCTGAATATTTAATAATTCTCTCACTAATGCTTTTTCAAAGTTATTTGGGACATACTTTTACGCAGAGGCGGAGGCAAGTCGTTCCATATCTTTGTAGCAGAATATTTAAATCCTCCTTTATATTGAGCAGTTCTGTGAGCTGGTATTACTAATTTGTTTCCTTCTCTTCTACGAGTATTTCTTTCCTGCACATCCTTAACCCATTCAAGCTTCTTATATAAATATCTAGGCTTTTTATTAAAAACAATTTTATGCACCAGGCATGAGAGATGTATTTTCTTTCGTGCTTCCATTTTTAAGGTCTCGGTTTTACCCCACAACACTCACAACAAATAACAATCACACAGTTCTTTACTCTGTCGGTCAAAGATACACCACACATACTTCTCAGTGCTCTCATTTCTACAGCATTCTACTTTCAAGTCTCTTTTGCCATACCCAACTTTCACTACCATACATAAGGGTAGGCGCTAATACCCCCTTTATGCAAAGCTAAACGTGCCTTTTTGGACACGTTTTGGCTATTCATAAACGCCTTCAGAGCTCCATTCACACTATTACCTGCATTAACTCTTCTTTCAATATCTTCTTCATTCTTACCATCTCTTGTAAACAACGTACCTAAGTATACAAACTCATTCACCTGCTCCACTCGTTGTCCATCGATCAAAACATTACAAGCCGTAACGTTTTCTTCCTTTTCACTTTCATTCCTTTCTCTCTAACGCACCATGCATGATTCTTACCATCTCCTGCAACTCCTCCGCTGAAGACGCAGGTATTACCTGATCATTAGCATAAAGGAGACATTTGACAACTAATCCATTCATCCTTAATCCACAATCACTATGTTTAAGATCCTGCAGACAACTGTCCATGAAGAGGTTAAACAGCAACGGCGACGCTACACATCCCTGGTCTAACACCTGTCTCGATGAAAAAACCAAAATAATGCAGTAATGTGTGAAACAGTGCAACAATGATAATATTTCTGCATTATTTTGGTTTGAAGCAAATTGTAGTGATTATAGATAACATTACTACTTAGTTGAAAGAATAGTTATTTGTGCAACAAGAGAGCAAAGTTGTTTTTTGTTTCGAGTGCTGATTTTGAGTCCCGAGCAAGCGAAGGATTCTATGATTGATTCACGAGCGTAGCCAGTGAATCAAAGTTAGAATCCTAAGCGTGGTGAGGGACTCAACAGCACGAGATACAATAAACTTTGCTCTCGTGTAGCACACATAACTTTTCACCACAGCAGTGAGAACTCATATTACTTAGGAGACATAGAAATGAACAGGAATAGATTGAATTCTGCATAATCACTTGTTGATTTAACTCTTCTTGTGTTAAAGTACAGTCATCATCGCTAGTTTCACTCATCTTTTTAGATTATTTCATATATTAATATAAATTTAACACGTTACGCTATACCTACTGTATCAGCATCAGCGAAATTTTTATTCCCGCTACTTTTTTAAATCGCGTTTTAATACCGCGTCCCTGATGTTTATTTTTCAAATGTATCATTGTTGTAATTCTAAATAAAAATGTATTGGTTAAATATTAATTTTATACTATTAATTAGACTTATTTTTATTAAAATCCAATAATAAATTAAACATGTAAACAATAACATATAAAAAAAGTAATTTCTTTATTACAATTATTTTTTTCTTTTGCGTTGCCGTAGGTGTTTTCTTTGAGGTCGAATTCCAAAATCAAATTTCGAATTCGAAGGGGTTTGTTTTTTCACTCACTTTTTATATGCATGTGAAAGAGACAGAGCACAGTAAAATTCGAATGTTTCAAATTTGTGGCTGAAGAATGTCTATTCGTAGCACTGAAGATTGAAAAATTAAAAAGCTACTTTGCCTCACGCTAGAATCAAAATCGCGTTTTGTTCACTGTTATCTCGCAGCAAAAGCGGCATGTTTGAGCTGCTGTGGTGAAAAATATATTTTCACACCATTCACCTATTCGCGGCATCCTCTGATTTAGACAAAATTAGTACTTTATCTAGTAGTAGTAAAGTGCAAGCTGCATTTATTCTAAGGAGTTGTGTGAAAAAAAAAACTTGTCAAATAAAAAACATCAAAATCAGTCAAGCTTCAGAGAAGAAGAATTGCAAATGTACTGGTGTCATCATTTTCCTAATATTGCTGTACTATCATTTTAAATTAAATTACTTTTCCTGGCTATCATCGCATAGTCCAAAATGCTGAAACCTGAAACATACAATTTGGAAAGCTGTTCCTTTTCCGCCTTTTCGGACGTAAGACTATATCATATAGTACCTCCTTCGTAAAAGGAAGAAAAGGTTTTTTAATGTCTCACCGATAGGGAACTAAAGTTTGCAAATTTACAGCAGGCAAAGCCTTGTGACAGCCCTCTTCCTACCCAATCTTGGACCGCCCTCCTCCTCCCCCAGGCAATCGGCTGGTGATGCCCTTGGATCCAACCCTTGGCTCACAAGAGAAACAATACGGGTAGGTAAGTATAATGTATGCGTTACATAATGTCGCTGTTAGTGTTTTCAACACACGTTAAATTCACAATACGGCTACAATCTCATGTTTGAAAATATTCACGTGTTCTGTAATGCAATACAACTTGTAAAATATTTGACTTTTCTGCTCTTAAAACTCGAAATATTGATCGTTAGCTCATATTAAGCGCCATGCTTTACGTAAGTTCCGTTTACGCAATTGTAGTCATAAGTATACTTAACCGAGTATTTGCCCAAAACAATAACACGGATGTTTTCGCAATAATGACAGAAGGCTGTGCTATACCGGGCCACCCACTAGTCACTGAAGATATACGAGATATTGTGGCGCGGACGGAGAATGGGCCTAACTGCTCCACCACCGTTCCTTTAGTTGTGACTAATTCAACACATCTTTGGATAGATGAAAATGTTTTCCATTTATATAATATATGGAACAAAGATAATTTATACTGCTGTTATAAAAACTTTACAGCGTTACATAGCCTTCAAGACATACAGTATGGAAATTGTCAAGAATTGTCAACGATAATGAAAGCAGAACATGTCTATGCACGGGTTGAATGTTACACTGCGGGTGATAAAGTTTATGACGATTACTTTTTGTTTGATGTCAATGAGAAAATAAACCCGCGATCTTCGGATGACGCTGATTATAATGTACTTATACTTGGATTAGAAAGTGTATCTAGAATAAACTTTCATCGTACTATGCCTTTGACATCAAAGTTTTTACAAGACAAGAGTGCAATAGAACTATATGGTTACAATAAACTAGGCGATAACAGTTTTCCTAACTTGTTCCCAATGCTGGCAAGTAAATCATTCACATATATAAAGAAGGAATGTACAAACGAGACCGCTGAGTGGTTTGATACAAGCAAGTGTGAGTTTATATGGACTAAGTTTAAGAAACGGAACTACTTCACGGCGCTTTTGTCTGACAGTGCCGCCGCTGTTCTCGGATATTACGAATATTGTTTTCCTGAGCTGCCCACCGACTTTTACATACAACCATATATTTTAGAAAGTAGGAAAGTATTCAACAACGAATATTATCCTTTCCATCAATGCTTGGTATCTAAATACTATTTCAAAATACTCTTAGATTATATTTACAACCTAACCCGTAAATTAAGATCTAAAAAAATGTTTGCCATGTTTTGGGAGCAATCTGTTACCCACGATCATCTTAACAGACCACGTATTATGGATAAAGCGTACTACAATTTATTATCATTATTAGATCGCGACAATTACTTGAGTAAAACAATACTAATAATTTTAAGTGATCATGGTATGAGGTGGGGTGATATCGTATATACTGAGCAAGGTCGCTTTGAGGAGCGTCTGCCATTGCTTAATATTTTCCTTCCTGAAGAGTTTCGACGACGTTATAAATCAGCTTTCAGGAATATTCAAGCAAATTCGAATCGGCTCATAACGCCGTATGATATACACGAAACTCTTTTGCATCTCCTAGACCGTGACACTCTATCAGATGTATATATTGACAAGAGAAGGGATTCGAGCAGCTCGGTCCACAATGCGACGAGTTTATTTTTTCCAATATCCGAAAGAAGGACATGCGAATCAATCGGTATAGCGCAACACTGGTGCGCCTGCCGCAGCGGCAAGAAGTTAAGGCCTGGACCGAAAATGAAACCATTAATATCTAAAATTTTAGTTTCCCATATGAACAAGTTAATGGAACGTTTTCCGCTATGTCATAAGTTAACTTTAGAGAAAATACTGCACGTTACTTTAACAGAGGATAACAATCATTGGCGCGTGTATACGGTAATCATACAAACCAGACCAGGAGATGGAATATTTGACGGAACTCTTGTGAGAAGAAAGGGGGCTTGGAAAGTATCTGGCACCGTGAGTCGATTGAATTCCTACCGTAACCAAAGCTCTTGTGTTCAAGATGACCTAGTTAGGATGTATTGTTATTGTAGGTAGGCATTATAAGTCTGAGAATATAAATGATGATAGGTAATTTGCTCTCTTTATTTTTATCTATCGACAGCCTTGGTCACCATGGTCTGTCAGGAGCAGGAGCGCAGGTCGTGTTTCACGACACGCCAATCTCATTGACATACTTCGCCGGGCTCTTGTCACCGCTGGCGTTCCAGCCCAACTTGAACCTCAGGGCTTGGCACGCGCCGTGGCAAAAGACCAGACGGTAATGTCTTTACTGCCATGGAAGCTGGGTAGGCCTTTGGTGTGGGACGCAACGTGTGTCGACACCCTTGCGCCATCTCATCTTCCTAGCACAGCGGGTTGTGCGGGCGCTGCTGCTGCTTCAGCGGAGACTCTCAAAAGGCGCAAATACATAAATCTAGTAGGGGATTATGTATTTGAGCCGCTTGGAGTCGAAACGTTGGGACCATGGGTCCAAGTGCAAAGATCTCTTTTTAGAGATCTTGCACTTGGACTCTGGTTAACGCCTCGCGTGACCAGAAGGCTGGCCTGTACTTGGCATAAAAGATCAGCATTGCCATACAACGTGGCTATGCTGCCAGCATTCTGGGCACGCTTCCAATTGATGGCGATGTGGAGGATTTCCATGACGCCCTTTAAATTTTGTTTATACTTTTTTTATGTTTTGAAGGCAGCGATAGCCTAGTGGAGATTGACAGTCGTTATAGGGCGTCAGTCCCTTCTAAATTACCTGACACTAGTCTAAACTATGGAATATCGCTATCCCTTCGGGTTGCGGAGGTCAGACTGGCAGTCGCTCCGTGCAAAAGCTAATATTCAGCCAAATCCGTTTAGACTAGTAAGCGGACCCCAGATTGAAACTGGGATAACGCTAGGAGGATGATGACTTTTTTATGTTTTGCTTTTATTTGTTAGTTATTTAAGTATTGAAATCATAGATTTATATGGAAATTATTGTTTTAATTTATGTGTAAATAGCCACTTAGTTATAGTTAGTTGTTTTCCTTAATGTTTGTAACTTGTTCTTGAAGTTGAATCACCGGGTTTCGCCCCAAAAAAAGGTGACACCATCTACTCGCATCAGATGCCACCCAAAGTTGCTTCGCCACTGAATTGCTTTCTGAAATATTGTTATTTAGTGCTGGATTATATTGAAGGCAAGCTTACTTGGAATAAACTAATGTACCTATTGAAATTAAACTACAGTTTACGGATTTAATCGCGTTGTATTGGTTTCACTAAGTTATTACATTTGAAACTAAAGATCTAGAAACTATATTTTTAATTTATTACTAGCCGACGTTTCGAATTCTTTACAGAATTCATGTTCACGGCAGACTGAGGTGATATTTGTCTTTTTCTTGAATGTATAAGTTATCTCAAAGTACCCGAACATTTTTCAACTACTGGTGTTACTATTTACGCAGAATGAGCTCACAGTGTCCTTAGGTCTTCTGGTGACTTTGTCCTTCTTGGGTTTCATTAGCCTTATGACAGGGTCCCAAGCTGGAGGAACATTCCAACCATTTTCCCTATTGAAATTAGGGTGTTTTTTAATTTCAATAGCCTCTCGTATCATCCTTGGAAGAAAACGATGTTCTTTTGCGAGTATCTGTGGTTCATCAAATCGCATGTAGTGGTTGGGTCCTTGTTCCACATGTTCACACACAGCAGTTCAACAAATTTAAAAACACCCTAATTTCAATAGGGAAGATGGTTCAAACTCAAACTCAAAATCATTTATTCATTTAGGTCATAAAGTGACGCTTATGAACGTTAAAGATTACAGTTAATTACTTACTAGATGATTCTACATTTACATTTACTGCCACGTTCGCAATGCAATAGGTAGAACCACGAGAAAGAACGGGCAATAAAACTCGTGGCCACTCTTTTTAACTGCCAGTATAATTCTTTTACATGTTATATTTGTAAGGAGCTGCAACTGTTTCACATTGCGAGTTATCTACTATTGCAAAAGTTAATAGTTATTGATATCATACTCAAGCAATAAATTATGTTCATTTAGTAAGCCTTCCAAAGTGAATATGGTGAAACAGGAGCATCCACTTACGTCTTTTGATGTAAGCAACTCGCGAACATGACTGTTCTGATCTATGGTGGAACAGTATGTTCCGAAAAATAATGGTATATGAACCTGCAGCAATTTACAATCTATTAGTTAGCAGTTCATGACCACGAGTTACCCTCACCTTACAAATCCGATAAATTATAATAAAAAGAGTAGAACAAGAATGCAAATGCAGTATAAAAGAGAATACGGTAATTAACTACACTATAAAACTGCCTATTGACCTAATAGAATAATATTTATTTCCAAGCGTACTTGTCGTCAAGATACTCATTTAAACTATAATATGCCTTTAGTAAAAGATTATTTTTAACAATTGTCTGAAACGACCTTAAAGGCAAGTCTAAAATATTACTTGGTATTTTATTATAAAATCTTATAGAGTTGGAATGTTCCTCCAGCTTGGGACCCTGTCATAAGGCTAATGAAACCCAAGAAGGACAAAGTCACCAGAAGACCTAAGGACACTGTGAGCTCATTCTGCGTAAATAGTAACACCAGTAGTTGAAAAATGTTCGGGTACTTTGAGATAACTTATACATTCAAGAAAAAGACAAATATCACCTCAGTCTGCCGTGAACATGAATTCTGTAAAGAATTCGAAACGTCTGCTAGTAATAAATTAAAAATATAGTTTCTAGATCTTTAGTTTCAAATGTAATAACTTAGTGAAACCAATACAATGCGATAAAATCCGTAAACTGTAGTTTAATTTCAATGTGTAACATTCGCGTAAACCCAAGAAGATACTAATGTACCTACCTACTTAGTAACTTAAGTCGGAAATTACCTACATGGCTATTGAGGGCCTTACATGTATTTAAAGTGCTTTATATTTACTGTCATGCATTTATTTACTAACATGTCCAAAAAGATTAACCATTTTTATGGCAATAAAGATATTATTTACGAATGAGTTTTGTTTTCATCGATGGCCGATGAGCCAATAGCTTTCTCACTGGAGGTATTTACATGCCACAAACTATCTTCCTTTTTCTTCATTAGTTATGCTTGGCTCGGAGTCCAAGTTTATGTTCAATAAACACATAATTCCCAGAACAATTTTCATCGAAATTGATCAGGTTTTCGTATTGTTGTCGCAAAAGTTACAGTAAGGTAGAGACGGTCGTCTCTACCTTACTGTAACTCTTTGTGAGAGAAATTACCAGGAGAGTGCTGGGTGGCATCAGGGAAGTTATGTCGTTTCTTTTAGTAATCTATGCCATCAGGGTGGCATGACGGTGAAGCCGAAACGGTGAAGCTAGGCCACCGTCTACATACCATTCAGAGAGCTATGACAAGGTCAATACTAAGATATCTCGGCTAAGGTACAAAAGGGACTGGAACGAGTTTATCCTGCAGAAGACCAAAGTCACTGACATTGACAAAGCCGAGCTAACCACTTTGCGTATATCGTCACTCCACCTAGGCGGAGAGCGTCGTACACTACATTTGCCAAGGCGCGGTCTCCACTCTAGAACGACTACTCCAATGGTTATAGGTTCTGTGACAAATGTGACCAGCCCACTACCAATTTAGCTTACTCATTCATTGAGCTATTTTTACTACTTTGGTTCTCTGCCAGATCACTTCATTACGAATTCGATTCTTCAGAGAAACTCCGAACCCTCTGCATAGCTCGCTGAGCGACCTTAAATTGGTGGACCAGTCGCACCGTCAGTGTCCACGTCTCGGCTCCGTAAGTCATAACGGTCAGGACGCACTCGTTGAAGACTCTCGTTTTTTTGTCTTAAGGCTTTTCGGTAGGGTTCTTTGTGATGAAATGACTTAATGGAGGTGCCTATACGCTTTCCAAGCTCTATTCTTTTGCAAGCCTCCCTCTCAAAGTTGTTTCTGCCCAAGTGCAATGATCGTCCAAGGTAGCCGTACTCCTGAACAACTTTAAGAGGGGTCCTTCATTTAGGATAACCGGTTCCAGAGAAACATTCAATGTAATATTGGTTTTATCTAAGTTCATCTGGAGACCGAAACAAGCAGAATAATCAGCCAGGCTGCTTAGGATAGACAGTAGCCACGATAGCGACGTCGCGTCGTCTGCAAATCTTAAGTATGAAGAGGTACTCGCTATTTATGTGAATACCGCGTCCTTTCCAGTGCAGCATCTTGAACATATGATCCACTAGAAGCTAATGGTCAGGATAGGCAAAAATGTGGAGGACTACGACTGCGTATTTAATATTGCCGGCTCTAATCAAGAGTTATACAAATAAATGGGTTTGAGCCATGTCTAGCACATCCTCAAAATCTTGTCGGATCACATGTTGTAGCCAGCTAAATATAATATAATAAAACATAACATAATATAATCTCAAACCTCATTACAAAATAATAGTTGTAAATATGCCTAAAGTTCGACAAGTGTGGAACCATTTTGATGTTTGTTGTGGGAAGTTGTGGGTAAAAGCTAGTTATTATAATTATCAAAATCCGCGCTGGATCCAACGGAACAACACTCCGTTACATATATATCTGACTATCTGTTGCACGCAAATAAAAAGCATGCCCTTAAAACGCCAAAAACTGACGCATTTTTGCTACTAGAGAGGTATGTCAGGATCGTTGCAAATGGCGTTCCGTAGTCTCTGCCTACCCCTCTGGGAAACAGGCGTGAGTCTGTATGTATGTATGTCTTGCTACAATTTGTGTAACTAATATATTATAGCATAAAAAATAGTCTGCTCTTATTACATAGCATAACGTTATAACGCGTTTTTTGTTTATAGCTGTTGTGATCATGCCTACGGCTGCAGGAATAAAGAAGTCTAGTAAGAGAAAAAGATGATTGTTACGAATGGCGATATTTGAAAATAACGCCATCTATCGGTGAATGAGAGAACTAGAAGAGAGTGGATGTATCGGTGGTTTAAAAGTGTTTCATCGACTCTCTACTAGATGGCGTTGCTGTTTTTTTTCTAGCTAACGTTCGACTGTTTCCGACTGTTACGAGAACATTCTCGTGAAAGCTAGAATAGACTAGTTTCTTATCCGGCCGGTATAAATACCTCGTGGACGAACGAATAGAGACAGTTCAGTTCTAATAACGGAGCGATCAAGATCAGCGAAGGATCGGAAGAGTCGGCAGTGTTTAGTGATGTTTAGTGGTGTTGGAAATTAAGTGTTTTTGCTTGTAACTAAAGTGTAGTTTTAGTGGCATAGAAGTTTAATTTATCACCGAACCCCAGCTCGTAACAAATTGGTGTCAGAAGAAAGGGATAAATTATGCCAGTTCAAATTCAAATTCAAACTCATTTATTCGTATAGGCTACAAAAGCAACACTTATGAACGTCATTTCTTTTTTTACAACCAGGTTCGGGATGGTAGGGCTATGAGAAGAGCCTGCTGGAAGAAACTCATGCCACTCTTTTTTAAATCAGAATCTTAATCTTACAATTTGTGGTACCATGATTGCTGATGCTGACACAGCCAAAAAGCTTAGTGACACTGATTAGAAATAAAGGGATATGAAAAAAATATGTGAATAGTACAACAACAAAACACTATAGCGACAGCAGTATAGATGTATCAGCAACCAATAGATTAAAGAATTCTGTAAAGGCGACAGGTGAACAATGATTAGATCAGGGATAAAAACTGATATATTAGATTCAACAAATTATAAAAAATATACAAACCCTGCAAACATCATGAGTGTTCACAAGGCACCACCACTTAACATGTTACTAATTACTAGTCGACCAAGCCAACTAGACGAATGTCAACGTGACAAAATTCAACATAATTCAATAATTATAATCCAGAAACTCCTAGTACCGATTGCAGGCGCATTGTACTTTCACACGCCGCGTTCGCACGTTACGATAAATAATTTCTGGATTATAATTGTTGAATTATGTTGAATTTTGTCACGTTGACATTCGTCTAGTTGGCTTGGTCGACTAGTAAGATTAGTTTAATAAATATATTACACAGTCATAAAAATAACAATAATAGTAAATTTAAAAAAGCAACTAGTTATGCCGAAGGAAGAAACTGAAGGTGTGCGTACCAGGAACCAGCGCCAGCAAGACCTGCACCAGAGACGCTTCGAAGACGTTCCTTCTCCAACGTCTGGTGGATGGTGAACCAGGCGACTCCGCGGCTGCAGTGGAGCCTGCAAGCGCAACACACTCCGTGACGGTGCCCGACATCGCGGCTCTGATGGTGTTCATGCAGGAGCAGGCCCGCCGTCAAGCGGAGCAGGCCCGACGTCAGGAGGAGCAGGCCCACCGTCAAGAGGAGCACGCGCGCCGCCTGGAGGAACAGCTACAGCGCGACAAGGAGGAGCAGGACCGCCGTCAACAGGAGGAGGCTCGCCGTCAAGAGGAGCACGCGCGCCGCCTAGAGGAACTCCAGCAGCACGAGGCCCGTATCAGCGACATTGAGAAGCGTGTACATGACCACCACGAAACCTGTGTTGCTGAAATGGAGAAGAACACGTTTATCGTGCTCAGCTGAAGGACAGGACACAACGTACCGGAGAAACTCTGCAGCACTGGGCTCTAGAGGTGGAAAAGCTGGTCAGGAAGGCATACCAGTCGTCGCCTGCGCTTATTGACAGGAACCTCGTACAGGCGTTTACGGATGGGATCCGGGACCTGGAGGTAAGAGCAGCAGTGAGACTTGGGCACTTCAAGGACCTCAAGGACGCCTTAGCCCACGCTCTGGAGGTGGAAGCAGTGCGACGCGACGATCGAGGTCCCCGCATCAGGGAAGTTGTGTCGTCACCTCGGTGCTACAACTCCGGGGAAAGAGGCCATATCCGCTTGAGCTGCCCAAAGCGTAAGCAGCACGGTGATACCCTGTCTCCCCCAAAGGGGTCACCTGATGTGCCTGCCAGGCAGCGAGAGCAGGGAAACGAGTAGAAGCCAGGACTGCGGGGCGGGTGCTGGCTGGTAATGGAAGAGCCCCAAGTATCTCCATCTCGCAATCATGTGACGGGAACAGCATGATCATCGAAGACGAAATTAACAGTCGTCGGTTTCCATCTGGCAAGAAAGGTTCTTAGGGGCTGCTTCAGGAACAATGAATGTGTGAATCTGAGAACAGCTGCCGGTCAGCACATAACCGTCCGAGGTGAAATGGAGGTGGATCTGAAGCTAGGCTACAAAGTTTACCGTCACAAAGTCATCGTGGCCGCTATAGTGGACGACTACATCTTGGGCCTAGACTTCATGCGGAAGCATCGCTGCGAGATCGATGTTAACCAGGGAGTGTTGAAATGTGGTAGGTACAGGTATTCTTTTTGGTTAGTATGACTTGGCATGATGTCCACAACGAGTAGACTTCGGTTTGGTGATGGGTCTTGTGACACTCTATATATTTTTCTTTTGTAATACAATCACAGTCTTCAAATTATAACATATATTAAAATAATATCCCTTGCACACCATTGTTACGGTAGAATGTAGCGGACTAATTGTAATTATGTATAAAGAATATCATTTCATTTCATTGCCCGACCCGAGAATCGAACTCGGGACCATTTTCTTTTTTTTTGGTATCGGGTTGGAAAATCCTCATGGAGTCCCTCCGCCCTGGGGGAGAAGGGCGAAGGGGACTGTCAGACTCTTACTCACTAAAAACCAACCCGTGTTCCTCATGTACCCGTGTGTCGGAGGGTCGGGTATCGCCGAACCATTCCTAGCTACCCCCCGACGGGTATTGGCCCGCCAGATGGTCAGGCGAGCCCCGAACAAAACCCCCTTGGCGGCGGATGAAGGTGTTGGGCCCCGCCGGCAAAACACCCAGCGGCCGCAGAGGATAGGGAGGACGGCAACGCAACACCGCATCTCCTCTTCCTCTGTGGCCCACCGCGACGCAACGATGGCGTGCCCCCATTTGGTCGCGGGAGATACGGCGCGCGGCAACGCAACACCGACACGCCTCTCCTCCCGCGACCGCGCCCGACTGCGAGGGACAGAAGAACTGTCCCTCGCACCCGCACCATTGGACGCATCCTGCGCAGTCCTCCGTCAAGCCCACGCGGAGCGTCCACTCCTGGGATCTCGCTTAGCTTCACCGTGGGTGACCTAACCACGGTTACTGAGCCCCCCACCACGACAAGGTGGAGATCCAAGGGGGAGGGGGGGTACCCGGGACCTCCGATCAGCAGTCGCATACGCTATCATCACTGGACCACAGAGGCAGTCTTTATACGAATAGTAAAATAAATTACTATTCGTATAAAGGATTGTGAAGAAGCCAGTCCCGCACCGGACGTTGTGGTCGTGGTAGGGCTCCCACAAGGACGGAGGACTGACGATATTGTTGGGATCGCGTGCAGCGGATAGATGCGGGCGGCTCAAGATCGATCCATGTGAAGACCCTTGGGGGAGACGTGTGTCTAGCAGTGCACGTCTTTCGGTTGATAAGATGATGATGAAGGATTGAAGGACTCAGTGTTTTTTGAGTTTTTTTTCTTTTACCAGTCCATGCCCTGCTGTGAGTTTAGCTTACCTCTAATTCGTTTGGCACACTGATGACTCACTGCATGATCATCTCGTCGGCGAACACTAAACTACCAGTGCGCCAAACGTTGATCGCATTAAGGTTCGATGTGCGGTGGATAACAAAGAGTATACAAATACTGGTGGATAACTCATGGTAGAGACTAAACTCATTCTAATAAGAGCTATGCAAGCTTACATTGAGGCTCGTTTCACATAGCCATCGTTGACTCTTAGGCAGGCCGCAGACACACGTTTACCGAATTTGATTTCCTAACACGTAATTTATAATTACGATTTGGAATGCCGTGAGACTAGCGCAGACATTCGTTTCTTTTTTTTTTCATTCTGCATGTAGGCACGTCGGTGGCGGACATAGGTGGTGGATGATGATTTATTAACAACAAGTTATCAGAGGATAACATTTCTTACATGTTTTGCTACAAGCAAGGGACATTTTTCGCTCTATGTTTGCCGGTATTTGCATTTTGGAATAAACTAATCTGACGAATGACTTAAACTAACTAAAGTCTCTTATATAAAAAAAATATATATATCTGAATCTGCAATTATCGGTCAGCGATCAGAAGCCCAACAAGTTTCTCTGTCTATGCCAACGACACACACGTATATTTAAATCTAGCTTGCGCTGAATTGTCGGGCTTTTTTCACCTTTGTATCGAACCAGTATAACTACAAAATATAGATAACAGTCCTCTGCATAAGTTCTTTTATTTATAACTGGCTTCGACATGGTTTACCTCTCATCGGCTCAATGTTGATATCATAAATAATTATATTCTGGAGTACTACAACACAAATGGCAGCCATTTTATTTGCTCAATATTTCGTATGTAGGGCCAGTCCCTGGTACTATTAGGTCAATAGTCTACTGTCAACATAGAGATACAAAGGATAGAATGGCAGAATAGTACCTAACTCAATACTGTGTCGTGTCCGCCGGTGGGAGAGAGAACACAACAGTTAAAGGCCCCCTGCATCTCTCTCTAACAGTACATGCACAACATCAACATTGCGCAATGGCGTGCTACCTGTAACTATTATTTATATCAGTTTATCATTGGTTTATCAGTAATCAATAGTTTAAAAATATATAAACTTTTTTTTGTCACTTCAAACTATCTTCGTGTATCAATAAAAACAACTTTTAAACTATTGATTACTAATAAACTGATATAAATAATGGTTACAGGTAGCACGCCATTGCGTAATGTTGATGTTGTGCATGTACTGTTAGAGAGAGATGCAGGGGGCCTTTAACTGTTACGTTCTTTCTCCCACCGGCGGACACGAATAGGCCCCACTCTGCCACTCTATTCTTAATATCTCTATGGACACGACACAGTATTGAGTTGGTATTGAGTTATAGTCCGTTCACAGTTATTTTACCTCTAGCTGTTAGATTGGCCAACCTGGGCGTTGTGTTGCTATATTTGGTATATAATACTCCCATTTTAAATATACGGTATTGCTAAAAATGTACTTATTTTTTTATTGCCTAAGCGATCGTATTTAAATATTTGGAAGTAATGTTTGTAACAAAACCTCTTGATATTGGCATGCCTATATGCATGTACATTTATTTTCTTACGAAATAACCAATTTCCTATGAAGATAAGTAGTTATAATAAAAATGTTGTCTATTTAATATACAAAGGTAAACGCATCATAATTACGCCAACGTGAGGTTCTAATAGGGCACATTACGCAAAGCTTGAAGCAGATGGCAGCATAAGCAACTACAGTAAACAAACTTTCGTAGCGCGCTTTCCAAATATTGTCATCAACAAGACAACAATATATCTATACTTATTTATATAGGCAAAACAGTTACAACAGTTCCAATTATCAATAACAATAAAACTGGTACAATGT
Organism: Euclidia mi; assembly: GCA_944739405.2. NCBI lineage: Eukaryota > Metazoa > Arthropoda > Insecta > Lepidoptera > Erebidae > Euclidia > Euclidia mi. The sequence goes on from OX123196.2 coordinate 1,374,565, forward strand.
TTCTGTTTTAGTGTCTTGTTTGAGATGAGATAATGAGATCGCGCATCCGTAGACCCATCTGTTTCACGAAGCTTGTCTTCAATGTGGTGCTCATGTTTGCATTGTTTTTGTCAGTCTTCTGCAGTGATAGATTGAAAAGCTTCTTCAGCTAAATTCACAATGTTGGTTGCCTCTTGTCCTAAATTTTTGCTTGTGACTCGCCTTTTAATGAGACTCCACATAAGTTCAATTGCGTTTAGCTCGCAGTGGTATGGCGGTAATCTAATTACTTTGCGGCCCGGCCATGAGCTCCAAGCGTTTGAATTTTTGAAATATTTCCACTAATATTGGGTAAAATGTTATGCACGGGTAACCCAGAGCAAAATTCCAACATAAAGAAAATAAACACCGACATCTGTCAGAGGTAAAATAACTGTGAACCATAGAGATATTAAGAATAGAGTGGCAGAGTGGGGCCTATTCGTGTCCGCCGGTGGGAGAGAGAACGCAACATTAGAGGCCCCCTGCATCTCTCTCTAACAATACATGCACAACATCAACATTACGCAGTGGCGTGCTACTTGTAACTATTATTTAAATCAGTTTATAAGTAATCAATAGTTTAAAAGTTGTTTTTATTGATACACGTAGATAGTTTGAAGTGACAAAAATGTTTATATATTTTTAAACTATTGATTACTGATAAACTGATATAAATAATAGTTACAGGTAGCACGCCACTGCGTAATGTTGATGTTGTGCATGTATTGTTAGAGAGAGATGCAGGGGGCCTTTATTGTTGTGTTCTCTCTCGCACCGACGGACACGACACAGTATTGAGTTAGGTACTGTTCTGCCACTCTATTCTAATATCTCTATGCTGTGAACGAACTGTAGGTACCTACTATTCTGCCACTCTATCCTTTATATCTCTATGGTTCTGCCACTCTATCCTTTATATCTCTATGACTGTCAAGCCATGAAGCCATGACAACACATTTTGACAATTTTGACTTACATGACAATAATGACAATGAAGTTTTCTCAACTCAAACGTCGCACGTTGGTTTCATCATACTTTTGTCATAATCGTCAGTAATTTTATTCACTAACACTTTTATTTCACTTGTAAAAGAAAATGGATAGTTCGTAAGACTTTTGTGCAATAACATCGATATAAAACTACATGAACATGGCTCTGGCACATAGGACAATCTTTAGGAATTGTTACTACCTACACAGTATACTCAAACCGGTAAAGTGGAGTAACGTGACAAATGATGCGGTGAGGACTCTGACAAGTGGAATTTGCTATCAGAATAGTACTTTCCATAGACCACTATTTGAGACGAAGCAAATAAAATTGTTTCCAACAACGTTACGACAATGCACTACCAAACAAGCTCCGCCAGCTGAGAAAGGTGCACAACCACCTCAAGAAAATGAAGCACCGCAAAAAGGCATTAAGGGACTTATTCAAAGATTAAAACTGATGTATAAGGACTATTGGTATGTGGTGGTGCCTGTACATATAGCCACATCCAGTGTCTGGATTGGATGTTTTTACTATGCAGTAAGAAGGTGGGTGCTGTGAAATTATGCTATTATAAGTTTGTGTAATATATTCCACCATTTCCAAAGTTTTTATTCTGTTGCAGTGGCCTTGATGTTTTAGGTTTACTACAAGCATTAGGTATCAGTGATACAATCATTGCTCCTCTGAAAGACTCCAGCCTGGGATACTTTGCATTTGCATTAGCACTGTATAAGTTAGCGACGCCTTTCAGATATGCTGTTACAGTAGGTAATACTGAGTTTTGTTATGCTAATTGTTATTATTATTTATGTACACATTGATTTTTATCTCACTCACTTCCTTCATATTACTATTGTATATTTACATATTCATCTCTTCCCTATATGAATACTCTTTCATGAATTAATGAGGGTTAAAGTTGTGATGTCACACTTATCTTTGTCATATTACTTTGAAAAAACAGACCTCTGTAACTCAAAACCATAACAACAGCTGAAATCTGTTTATTATTAGAAACTTACTCATTCTATTTAATAATCAATCAATGTTGTTACTAAAAACTTGCTTTCTAAAGTATGCTGACTTCACTATCCATGAATTTCACATAATAATCAGCTGCTAACTTATTGAGACTAATTTATTATTAATTATTCTAGGACTCACCACTTATGCTATTAGAAGGTTAACATCAATGGGTATGCTAAAACCTGTGCCTTCAAGAGAACGACTCAAGGCAATGTATCAAGAAAAGAAAGTCAATATTCAAGATCGGTTCAATGAAGGCAAGCAACAGTATCAGGAAAAGCGTATTCAAATTATGGAAGAAATGAAACGATACAAAACAGAAATGCGAAATATGAAAAACAAGGTGAAGAAAATGTGAAATATCTTAATAAATCATTTGCAATCTTTTATCTAACTAGTTCAGGAAAAGAATGAAACCTCTAGTATTAAAATTTACTGAGGTATTGAAATATGGAATTTAGTATAAAAGGTATTTGTGGGTGCTGGGCTCTAAAACTTTCTTTCTTATTTGCATACCTTTCACTCAATTCTTCAACTTCCAAATGACAACTTTCTGCAAGAATCCAAGTAATGTCTGCAGGCTTGAGGGTTACAAATAGGTTACAATAAAGGTGAGCTTAACTGCTTACATATAGCTTGCGTTTGTGCCAAAAAAAAAATTATTGTACTGCCCCTAACATTTGGCTGTTCAGTTAGTAGTGTTTAGCTGCTTTCTACCAAGTCTTTGTTTCCTGCATCTGAACCAAAGTTTAGGTTCTTTATAATCCAGCTGGGATAGTAGCCACTAAAAATTGTAATATTGATGTTGTCCTAGCAACATATTTAAAACCTTGTTTTGATAACTTTCAATTTATATAAATAGTTCAGATTGTCATATAGATTAGAAAAAGCAATACAAATGATAAATTTGGATAAAAGATAATATGATGAATTATTTATGACATTTTATCCACAGTGTGATGCTTTTTCTATATAATATGCAATATATTTATAAATTAAAATCTGTTATAAATTTTGTAATATTTTTATTATTTAAATATAAAAGTACTACATAACAAAAATCCATGTTTATTTCATAAAAATAACTAATTACATAATAATCACATTATTTTTTCATCAAAATTTACATATAAAAACAACTTACAATTAATTATGTTAAGTACAAAACAGGACAGCACATAACTGGAATGTTCTATTGCGCCTTACACACTGAATTCCACTGCTAGTGGCTACCGGTCACCTACACACAATAAATAGCTGCTTTTTCACATCACTCATGTGTTCACTTGTATTCAATACTACTCATCAACCAGGAGTGCTGTCATGTCTACTGTGTAAAATTAATAAATGCACTTCAACTCAATGGCAAATTAACTAGCAGGCTAGCAGCCATAATACTAGAGGCCTGCCACCTCTTGTTTGTTGTACAATAAATATGTGATAACAAAGAAATGCAACATCTCCCAATCAATAGTTCCTTCAAACTAAACACTGACATAGGCCATTCGACTTTTGCTTTGACTTTCATTCAATCCCTTGATTCAAATTAAATACTAAAAATAGTGTACATTATAAACTTATTGATATCACAAAATATTATAGGCAAACCTGCTATTGGCTCAATCAAATCACATTGCATATTCATTGTCTAACTACACATTAGTCACAGAAAGATAAGTGTTATGACAACAGTCATTAGAATCCCTCATGACCAACACATTTGATAGTAGGACTTCAACCTTTAAATGTATGCTATTTCCTTACAAGTAGGCTCTATTGTAAAGTAGGTATGAGTAGATAGGTCTCAACATGCATAGATAATGCAAAATGAGTCAATGTTTTATCAGCTTAATATTAACACAAATTTTTACTAACAATGACATGACAATATTAAGCTAAATTAAATCATATAATCGTCTCAAATGCACATGGAAAAAGTCCCATGGATAAACAGTGTAAATAATTATGTTGCACATAAAAATCTTTGCAATTCCATAGAGGGCTAGTGTGACATTTAAATAATAAGCCATGTAACACTAGGAATATACACCATGCTTGTTTCCCTACCTGCTAACATCTTATGATTATTATCTACACATAACATTGGTGATGACCAATTTACCTTGAAATATTTGATGTCAAAAATATTCAATCACAAATTGTATCAACATGGTTAAAAAAGTTTAACTTGAGTTTATATTTAGCTTATGGTTACGTATATTAAAGCTAATTACATTAAATGCTATTAGATGCATCTTTAGCCATACCAGGTTACTTGTTCACCAAGAACCACTGTCAGTTTTGATTGTATATCAACTGTAATAAGCCACTTATATAATCAACAATGTTATACAGCTACATTGATGTAAATTGAGCTACTTTGTGTTTTCTCAATTCCTGTAGATTGTATTTTAGATCTTACGGCCCGGTCACGGCCTACAACGGCGAGCGTTTTCGATGTACATGGCGCGTTTACTGTGAGGCGGCACGCGGCCGCCTCAGAGTAAACGCGCCATGTACATCGCCCCTGCCGCGCCACTCGCCGCTTAGTCCGATCTCGTGACCAGGCCCTTATACTTTCAAAAATATGTAAATTAAATGCATTTTGAAGTAACCAAAGTGGCAAAGGGGCACATATACATATTTTACTCTCAGTTAACAGACATTATCTACAACCCTCACAAAAACCATTTTTATATAGACAATATAAGGTCCTGGAACTAACACTCGACATCATGCTATCTATTATTTTTGAGCATATTTCACTAAACATTCACCTAATTCTTATATTTTTTGCAATTGATGCAGAAGAAACCATGATTTTCAACCCATGTACTGGTAAGAAGCGGGCGAGAGGTGAGGTGCCGGAGACAATCCTGGCCCAGACGCCGCGCCGATGGTGGCCAGATGACAGGCACGACACATCAGCTTCCCTGGAACATACAAATTAATATTAATTAATGTAAATACTATGTCCTTATGTACTTAAAAACTATAATTTTAACATTATCATGACAAAGTGCCTTTAACACAACATAAGTATTTATAATGTAATTACTGTTTTTGTTGTGGAAATATCATTTGTATTTATGAAGTCTAAACAATGACAAATATTTATAACCTTGAAAAGTATGTAGTTGTAGCAGTGTCTGCAGGAAAATTATGTTATGAGAATATACTATCAGACACCACTTTCGAAATTATAAACTATATGGCAATATTCTCTACTAAATATATTATAAGTGGTTATCTATATTTACCAGCGAGAGGGTAGCATCGCTTGTCAGGTTCATCAGTTAGTTGCATACCGCATACACAGCACATGTAGCAGTCCACATGGAAGTCTCGGTCCATGGACACAACCCTTACAGTCTCATCTGTTCCCTCCACAGGAGTAATGCCTGGAAACATTTCATACCAAAACATATTAATCTTAGAAATACATACATATATCATTCTTGTCACTTATGCAATATCTTATCTCTACAAATTGAAATATGTAAAGATATGAAGTATATGCATTAAGAGATATAACATTGCGTTCTAGAAACAAATGTAAACTATTTACTGATAGTAGATTTAGCTTCAACTGTTTTGACATAGTTACCTTTGCCACAACTAGCACACTTTGGTGCAAACATGCGGTGATAATCATTGACACAGTATATTTTATTATCAACATCTACTGTGAACGGTACTCCGTCCAGGCATTCATTACACACACAGCATCGGAAACAGCCTGGATGATATGACTTGCCCATTGCCTGCAGTATCTAAAAGACACAAATGTATTTAGTTAATAATTTCACATTGTAAAGTCATATTAATGTAAGAATATATGCAACTAACCATTTCCATAATGAGGTGTCCACATATTGCACATTTCTCTGCTGTTTGTTGGAATCCAGAGTACTGGAAAATAGAAAACTAATAGTTACTACTCCATAGGACTGAATTAGTATAGTTTACTATAAGAAGTAATTAATATGAAAGCTCTGATTGAAGATGGAAGTATAAGATCATGTAAGTGAAATGTACTGACCAAGTAGTCTTCTTCACAGTACACTTTGCCGTGTACATTGTAGAATGCTTTGCCCCGCAGCGCTCGTCCACATGAGCAACAGATGAAACAGTTTGTGTGGTATAAATTGCCCATTGCTTGACAAGCTTGGCCTGCACCAGTTACACCCGCACCACATGTATGACAAATACCTAACAAAGAAGAATTGATATTAACATTGCTGTACTCTGTGACTGTCTTCTATTAATCTAACTTTGGTTTATTGTTGTACTAAGCAAACATGTATTCTAATTTATTGAGATAACATTTTTACATTGCCTGTAAAGTATATCATACAAAATATTCTTGTGTCTACAAATTTAAGAAATGAATATATTAAATTAATTTATATAGTTTAAGAGAAATTTTATAGTGTCTATTAGAATAAAAGTGTCATTTTAAAATGCAAGTGAAAGTGTTTTAATAACTAACTAGTTTAACAGTGTAAGTAGTACAAACTCACCAAAGTATTCCCCCTCCTCATCTTGCCTTTCCATTTCCTCTTCCAGCTGTCTAGTTAGTTCTTCTATTTTCCGCTGTGCCTCACTGGGGCCAGGAGGGCGTGGCGGAGTGATGCTATATGGCAGCAAACTCTTCCCTCGGCCTCCAGAGCCCCGTGAGCCCCCTGACACTTGTGACACAGAGCTAGGAGTGGGACTAGGTGCAGGCGACTGTGCTGGGGAACACAAAGATGTTAGCCCTGACACTAAATTCCGAGAACCTATAGACTCTGAAGCAATAGATACATTGTCTCTAGTAGCTGCAGCCACAGCAGCTGCTGGAGAGCCCCCAGTCATACACACATAGTCTGAACCATTGGTATCTTCCATAATCTGCATTCTATTAACTGTTACTGGTTTTGCATTGAAAGATCCATTGATCAAAGGTGGTTTATCTTTGCCAATATTATTTGATATATTAGGCTTAGGGTGGAAGAACTTGGGTGTTGCTGTAGCTGTCTGTACCTCAGTGGCAATGTTTGCTTTAGGTCTTTGAGCACTGGGAGCTATTGATGCATATATTGCAGTAGAAGGTATTGTGACAATTTTATCATCAAAACTAATAGTGTTATCATTTTTCAAAAGAGCACTGACATCAGTATACTTTGGAGGAGCAGACTTCATCACTGTATAGTCACTGCTGGGGTTTTCCTGATTTGTGTTGTATGGTGGTGGAGGAGGCACTTTGTCTATTTTACTTTTGTCATTAGTTAACATTTGTGACATGTTCCTGGTGATGCTAGTATTAGGTACTTGTGGCCCTGGTACAGAGCCTTGCTGTATAAAACGCTGGTCATGATTTTGTTGAGGTTTAAATTCACTTTTCTTATCATTATCTGAACACAACATATTTTCATACACTAAGGGGTTTAGTTTAGTCTTCGAGTTCACTGGCACTTGGGGTTGAGCTTTACTGTAACGCGTATCGTAGTAGCCGTCGGACACAGGCGGTGGCGGCGCCTGCTGGTATAGCTGATGGTAGTAGGGCGGTTGCGGAGAGCGTTGTTCACCATAATAATCTATATTTTCATAAACTGGAGGCGGATATTGTGCATTAGGAATTGCTGGAATCTCGTAAAGGTCGTCGGTTTGATAGCTGAGTGACCTTTGCGATATAGAATCGATGGAGCGCGTAGGACTCGAGGGCAAAGCTGCAGTGTTTATGTCGCGCTTATTGATTGACGCAATAGTTTCTACTCGTTTTGGTGTTGCGAACTTTGAAGCGGCTATGACATTTGATCGCTCGTAAAAACTATAGTCTTGACGATTATTTTGGCTGTTATCCAGTACAAAGCTCTCTATAGCGCCTACAGGTCGAGTTTTGGCGAGAGAACTTGTGTTCGATGTAACAGCGCCGTGCGCTTGCTCAGTTACATCTTCAACTTTGTTGGAGATTTTCAAATCTTGAAGCCCTATTATACACCGTTGCTCTTCCGTATTATTTCTTCTTGATGAATCCATACTATGAAAATTCAACGAATAAAAATAAAATAAACGGCACTATGCACTTCAACCCGAATGAATCATCTCAAAAATCGTCAATTTGTACTCTGTGAATTGAACTCTCAAACAAAACATCCTCTAGTGTGGAGGGATGATCTAATTGATTTAATCTGACGGTCGATAAAGAAAGTCGATAAAATTTTAATGAACTATTAGCTCGACTAGACTATTTTATACCTTTGTGACAAAAAAATTGTTTACAATTTTTTTAAAAACATTGTTGTTTTTTTTTATTAATGTTACTGCCATTACGTAGTATTTGTATACTCTTTGTTTAGAGGTACAAATGTATTAAATTTGTTTCAGGTACAAATAGTACATTATGTAGTACAAACTCGGTATTGTGTCTAGCCGAAAAACCTATGTGACTTGTTTTCATCATACTCATAAAAAATCCTCGGGATTACACTATCTTTTGTTGAAAACTGTACAAATATTTGTTCATGGATACAAATGGAACGCGTAGAGTTAATATCCCTTTCCAACCGACTCTATACGAGCGTGACAATCGATAAAAAAAAATCTACATCAAAATTACATTTGCTTTTGTGAACGCGACCGGCTTCGAACGACTGTGTTGATATATGCGCTTACTTAAAAAAATAAAAAGACACGTCTCGACTCGTCAGTCGCCGGTCAACCACTGTTAAAGATGGCGGTGCTTTTTGGGCGAGGATCACGCTCACGTAACTATGTTTATTTTACCTTTTTTTTCATAATATTATAATAGTTTTTATTTTAAAAGTTAAGAAGATATACCAATCAGTACGAATGTGCAATTTTTATTGTAATAACAAAGCAATATCTCCGTGGGGAATCAGTTAAACTCACATCGTCACGATTGTGACGATCCGGGTTTTAATGCATTTATAAAACCCTAGAACGCTTATTTCTCAATGCTGTTTTTTTGTATTTCTGTGAAGTTTGAGCAGTGTTTTTACTTTATTTAGGCGCAGTTTTGAGGGACCAAGACGTTTTGGATTTGTTGCAAGACGGGAATGTCTCTGATATTGAAGATTTCGAAGACGAGTGTGGCCACTTTGATCCAGCATTTTGTTATAGTTTGCTTGAGGAGGAAAACCATGAAAGTACCATTTGAGATTCTGAACCAACTCCATTAACACCTGCATCGCGTTGAATTTCTTCAGAATCTTTAAATGCGGTAATTACTTTAAGTGATTCACTAATAACTCACTTACTCATCGATCTGGAATGTGGAGACAATCAAGCTGTACTGATAAAAGCCATGACTACTAAGTCTTCCCTCGGAGCCAGTAAGGACACAGTGAATAAGTACACGATTACTTTGTCGAGAATTTTTTTGAAATGGCTGCTCGTTGTTCAAATATTGATCACCTGCGTTAATATGGAACGGAACTTAAAACGACCCCTATAGAAATAAGAAAATTATTTGCTATTAATTTGATTATGGGAGTAATCCCGTATCCTCGCTTCCCTGCGTACTGGAGAGAATCTACCAGATCGACTCTTATTACTAATAATATGAGCCTAGACCGGTTCCTACAAGCCAGACAATCGTTACATGTGGTCGATGCAGAATCACCACCACAGAATATATCGCCTAATCCTCTGCGCAAAGTACAACCAATAATTAACCGAGTGCAAGCAACAAAATAGAAAGGTTTCCTGGCTATTACAGTATTGGCGAGTAGATGATACCCGTCACAGGCCGATGAGCATTGAGGCAAGTCGTTAAAAATAAACCACGACCTACAGGATTAAAGAACTTCGTCACACCTACCAGCAACGGCCTTGTGGTCGATTTTGAGATTTACAAAGGCGCCAAAACAATGTTTGGAAATACTATGTTAGGTCCATCTGTAGTCTTGCAATTAATAAAAACTATCCCAGTAGTTGTATTTACCATGATCACTTTTTTTCAACCATCCCTTTGATTGAGGAAATAAACCATTACGATTAATCGAATCCCTGGAAGAGCCGCACTAAAATTTAAGAAGGACAGCAAAATGTACCGTGGAGAACATCAGCAGTTTGTAAACGATTGAGTATATTTGGTCAAATGGATAAAAAAGCGGTTCTAATGGCTTCCAATTGTACTGGTGCCAATCAAATTGACTTTATTAAAAGATGGGACAATCAAATAAAATCCTACAAGAATGTTAATATTCCCAGGGTAAATTTTAAAGACTGATTCTTAGATGTTACATAACGGTTATGATTTAAACCTAAATATGCTGATTAAACCTAAATTTTTATTTAATTAACACTACTAGTACCTGAAAAGTCACGATCGTGCGGATGTCAACTTATTCCTAATCGTCACGGTCGTGAGGGTATTTTTGTGGGAAAAGGGGGGTCAGGGGATTTTCTTTACTATTTTTTTAAGGTTCAGTTTGCCTTAATAACCGTGCCAAATAAGTTAAACATGCAAATATTAAGATTATGTCCACCGGTTGGAAAGGGATATAATATATTAGTTTTTATAACATATTATTAATCCTTTAATAAGTCGTTTTTTTACATATAATATAATCACATTAATCACCCTAGATACGCCGATATTCCTCTTGTATCCATATATGCAGTGACGGATTATTGATTAGGAAATATAGGAATTAGTCGATTATATATTTAATGTCTCTTTAATATGGCACTGCTTGGTAAGGTACCAAGTAGGTAGCAGTAGCATAGCAACAACCCTAGTTACGGCGCCATTTTGTATTTCTTCTGTCAAACGATAAACGATATCGACGTCCCGACGGAGAAGTTCGTACTTGTGATACGTGTGCTTGAAAATATACGAATTATAGCAATTGTTTGATATTCAATCCAGATTTTTGAGGAGAACATATTAGTTCTCCTCTTTCATCATGTACGACACCGAAGATGATCAATATGAGGAAATTGATGTTGAAGAAATCTCATCAGAACTATGGCAAGAAGCTTGCTGGATTGTTATCAACGCTTATTTTGACGAGAAGGGTCTAGTACGACAGCAACTGGACAGCTTTGATGAATTTATTCAGATGTCTGTTCAACGTATTGTTGAAGATTCTCCTCCGATAGAGTTGCAAGCCGAAGCTCAACATTCATCGGGTGAAATTGAAACTCCACCAAGATATCTTCTAAAATTCGACCAGATCTATCTGTCGAAACCAACTCACTGGGAAAAAGATGGTGCTCCATCTCCTATGATGCCTAACGAAGCACGTCTCCGTAATTTGACTTACTCAGCACCACTGTATGTGGATATAACAAAAACTATAGTAAAAGAACATGAAGATCCAATTGAAACCCAACATCAAAAAACGTTTATAGGGAAGATTCCTATTATGTTGCGATCAACCTATTGTCTTTTGAACAATTTGACTGACAGAGATCTCTCAGAATTAAATGAATGTCCACTTGATCCTGGTGGCTATTTCATCATTAATGGTTCTGAAAAAGTGTTGATTGCCCAAGAGAAAATGGCCACAAATACTGTGTATGTGTTCAGCATGAAAGATGGTAAATTTGCATACAAGACTGAAATCCGGTCTTGCCTTGAACATAGTTCTAGGCCAACTTCCACATTGTGGGTTAACATGATGGCCCGAGGAGGACAAAATATAAAAAAATCGGCTATTGGTCAGAGAATTATTGCTATTGTCCCATACATTAAACAAGAAATCCCAATTATGATTGTATTCAGAGCTCTTGGATTTGTGGCAGATAGAGACATATTGGAGCACATCATCTATGATTTTGATGATCCTGAAATGATGGAAATGGTAAAACCTTCTCTTGATGAAGCTTTTGTAATTCAAGAACAAAATGTGGCCCTAAATTTTATTGGTGCTCGCGGTGCACGTCCTGGAGTAACAAAAGAAAAGCGTATCAAATATGCTAGAGAAATTTTACAGAAAGAAATGTTGCCACATGTTGGTGTTTCAGACTTTTGTGAAACTAAGAAAGCTTACTTTTTGGGCTACATGGTGCACAGATTGTTATTAGCTGCTCTAGGAAGACGTGAACTGGATGACAGAGATCACTATGGCAATAAACGTTTGGATCTTGCTGGGCCACTGCTTGCATTTTTATTCAGAGGTTTATTTAAAAACCTTTTAAAAGAAGTAAGGATGTATGCTCAAAAATTCATTGACAGAGGAAAAGATTTTAACCTTGAATTGGCTATCAAAACAAAGATTATCACAGATGGGTTGAGATATTCCCTTGCTACTGGCAATTGGGGTGATCAAAAGAAAGCTCACCAGGCCAGAGCTGGTGTGTCACAGGTGTTGAATAGATTGACTTTTGCCTCTACATTATCTCATTTACGGCGTGTTAACTCACCCATTGGACGTGATGGTAAATTAGCCAAGCCTCGCCAATTACACAATACATTGTGGGGAATGATCTGTCCTGCAGAAACACCTGAAGGTGCTGCTGTAGGTTTAGTGAAGAATCTTGCGTTAATGGCGTACATTTCTGTAGGTAGTCAACCTTCACCAATTCTTGAGTTCTTGGAGGAATGGTCAATGGAAAATTTGGAAGAAATTGCACCTTCAGCCATAGCTGATGCCACAAAAATATTTGTAAATGGATGTTGGGTAGGTATCCATAGGGATCCTGAGCAGTTGATGGCTACCTTGAGGAAACTCAGACGTCAAATGGACATTATTGTATCTGAAGTGAGCATGATCCGTGATATCAGAGATCGAGAAATTAGAATTTATACTGATGCTGGAAGGATCTGTCGTCCCTTGTTGATTGTAGAAAATGGAGCATTGTTACTCAAAAAGAAGCATATTGATGACCTTAAGGAAAGAGATTTCAATAACTATGGCTGGCAGAATTTGGTAGCCAGTGGTGTTGTAGAATATATTGACACTCTGGAAGAAGAGACTGTAATGATTGCTATGAGCCCTGATGATTTAGCTCAAGTTAAAGAGTATGCCTATTGTACTACATACACACATTGTGAAATTCATCCTGCAATGATATTAGGTGTTTGTGCCTCTATTATCCCATTCCCTGATCACAACCAGAGCCCTAGGAATACTTACCAAAGTGCTATGGGTAAACAAGCTATGGGTGTCTACATTACTAACTTCCATGTGAGAATGGACACTCTTGCTCATGTGTTGTATTATCCACACAAACCATTAGTTACAACTCGGTCCATGGAATACTTACGATTCAGAGAATTGCCCGCTGGCATTAATTCAATTGTTGCTATCCTTTGTTACACTGGTTACAATCAAGAAGACAGTGTTATCTTGAATGCTTCTGCTGTTGAAAGAGGATTCTTTAGATCTGTGTTCTACCGGTCATATAAAGATTCGGAGTCTAAGAGGATTGGTGACCAAGAAGAACAATTTGAGAAACCAACCAGACAAACATGTCAAGGCATGCGAAACGCTCTTTATGACAAACTCGACGACGACGGTATTATTGCCCCAGGTATTAGGGTTTCTGGAGATGATGTAGTCATTGGTAAGACCATTACCTTACCCGAAAATGATGATGAATTAGAGGGCACTACAAAACGCTATACCAAACGTGACGCCTCAACATTCTTACGTAATAGTGAGACAGGTATTGTGGACCAAGTCATGTTAACCTTAAACAGTGAAGGATATAAGTTTTGCAAAATCCGCGTACGATCAGTGCGTATTCCTCAAATTGGAGACAAATTCGCTTCTAGGCACGGTCAAAAAGGAACTTGCGGTATTCAATATCGCCAAGAAGACATGCCTTTTACGTGCGAAGGTCTTACGCCTGATATTATAATTAACCCACACGCCATCCCGTCTCGTATGACAATTGGTCACTTGATCGAGTGCATTCAAGGCAAGGTATCATCAAATAAAGGAGAAATTGGTGATGCTACGCCTTTCAACGATACTGTCAACGTGCAGAAAATTTCGTCATTGTTACAAGAGTATGGCTATCACCTTCGTGGGAACGAAGTTATGTATAATGGACACACAGGACGAAAAATAAACGCGCAGGTGTTTTTGGGCCCAACTTATTACCAACGCTTGAAACATATGGTGGACGACAAAATCCACTCGAGGGCTAGAGGGCCAGTTCAGATCCTAGTGAGACAACCTATGGAGGGTAGGGCGAGAGACGGTGGACTGCGTTTCGGTGAAATGGAACGTGATTGTCAAATAGCCCACGGTGCCGCGCAGTTCTTGCGCGAAAGACTGTTTGAAGTATCTGACCCCTATCGTATTCACGTTTGCAATTTCTGTGGATTGATTGCAATTGCAAATTTACGTAATAACACATTTGAATGCAAAGGTTGTAAGAATAAGACTCAAATCTCGCAAGTCCGACTGCCGTACGCTGCCAAATTGCTGTTCCAGGAACTGATGTCAATGAACATAGCACCGAGATTGATGGTAGTCAATTAAGAGTAGTTATAAGATATATTTCAGTGAAGATATTTTGACTCCAATATAATTTGTGTAACAATACTTATTTCTATGATTTGTATTTGTGAAGAAAATTCATAAAAATACGTTTAACATTTCATACGCTTTTTATTATCACAAATCGACAACATTAAATGCAGCTTAAACACAACAACCATAATACAAAAGTGTACAATATTATTCTCTTACTTCAATAATTTAATTAAGTAATATCAAATGCAATAAGTTTTAGTAAATTGAGGTAAAAATAAACATTATGTTCATTTGATAGTCCGTTTATGGGATGTAAACCCATAGGTAAATGTAATAATATGCAGGCATAGTGTACCTAAACAATATACTAGATCAGGCTTATAAAGTTATAAAATAAAGATTGCACATAACATGTTTCTAAACAATAGTCTCAAGTTACATAATTATAGTTTTTATACTAGCAATGGTAACTATCTCATAAAGATTTTGAAATTTACAAAACAGTATAAACATCTGGTCAATAAAGTAAATAGTAGAATTTAATAAATAAATAAATTAAATAACATTAATTCTGAGCTTCAAACAGGTATAGAATGTACAGGTTACTTTGTAGCTTTCTTTATAATTTTAAATAAGAGAGCATTTAATTACAGTCTAGAGTTACACAAATAATAAGAAATTTAAGTACATACTACAACTTCTCAGTTTGTGCGCGTTATAGATAAAGTGCGAAGATGTCCAAATTATCAAGTTTACTGAACGACGCGACGTCGCGTACCAATTAAAAATATAGTTCTTAAAATTTTGCAATAACTTGTTTGCAAGATTTTGCCAATTGGAATATCATCTGGATGTGAATGAATTATGCACCATGATTATTCTTAAATTATAACTATGTTACTGTACAACTTACGTATCTATCATCGATGTGTTGCATATCGTATGCACTCATTCATAATTCATTAAATTATAAATAATTACATTACATGGACGTTTAGGGCAGTAAGCTAGGTAGCGCTGGCTAGCGGCTAAAATCTTGTACTTGTTGTCCTAACATAGACCACACCTGTTATTCGAAACATCTGCATACAATCTATGAATTATTATCTAATTAGGTACGTAAAAAATAATCGTTACGTACTTAATCGCTTACCTACCAGCCTCTTTGTTCCAGGTTTCTGTACAAATACATACATGTTATGGTTATAAAATAGTAAACTGTTATTTGATAGTTTGTGTCAGGTATATATCGCATGAATCTATTTTAATAGTCACCGTGTGGTTGACGGCATAGAATACAAGTGTCACCACTCCCCACCATCTTCCCGTGGGTGTCGTAAGAGGCGACTAAGGGATAACACGATGCAAATACCATCTTTGCGTAGAGACGGAAAACTCGACATCAAACCCTATACGACTGCCTCGTTGGTCTCGCGGCATAAATGTGCGCGTGGGATCGGGAGGTCCCGGGTTCGATTCCTGGGTCGGGTAGTGTTATTTGGTTTTTCACTCACGAAATTCTCAGTAGCAGCACGGAGTCTGGAAATGTGCCCGGTACGGCAATAGGCTCGCCCCTTATTACGTGGGACTGAAGTATATCTGGCGAAAAGTGGGTGTAGAATTACACCTCTGCCTACCCCTTCGGGGATAAAAGGCGTGAAGTTATGTATGTATGTATGTGTATTTTAATAGTCATAGAAAGAACCAATCTAAATAAATTGCCACTGATAATAATTAATAACACACCGCGCCTGCTGAGTCAATCCTATGGAGTTATCGCTTGGTATTATTTTGTCTGCGACTTGTTGAAAAGGCTGGTAGATTCATTCAAGAAATCTGTTATTTCGATCATAGGTACCTATATCTCTGCTAAGGGTTAACTAGACGCAGGGGTGGCGTATCGCATGATTTGAAACTCATGTTAATATGAAAGTAAATAGCAATACAATCGTTGTTTCATGAGATAATCATTTATAATGTGTAGGGCATTTAGTTGGACAATCTTTTTCATAAAAATAGAGATTAATAGAGGAGAGACAGTAGATGCGCCAACCCTATGTCCAGTTGAAGTATGATATGGAAATATACGCAACCTGAATTACAGGCATGATCGAAGCTCCTTACAAATCGGACTTGATTCTGTAAGGTAAGCGTAGATGTCGAAACAGCGAGTTTGAAACTTAACGCCACGTCATTAGAGTGGAGTATTGTTTAGCCTGGTGGTGTGTGGAGTCAGCGCGAGGGCGGCAGGGCCCGCTGTTCCTCGCCGTCGTCGTCCTTGGGCCGGCTCCACTTGATCATGGTCTCCGGCGAGCGGTACAGGAACACCAGCTTAGCGAACAGGTCCTCCTCCAAAGCGAGTTCAAGTGCTTCGCGGACCTGAGAGCAACAAAAGAAATTGCATTAGTATAGAGGCATATTGCGTAATTACATGAGTCATAATATGTGGAACGGGTAGGTAGCATAGCCGTCGCCACGGAGGGGAGGGGGCAGGGAGGGACAGCTGCCCTCCTAGAGATTCAAAAATCCCTACAATTTATATTTTTCTCATTTACAATATCAACGTGAGAGGCCAGAGGCTGGCGTCCTTGCCCCTCCTAGGCAATTGGCTGGCGATGCCCTTGGTACCTAAGTAGTATTATTAGCACAAACCGCAGAGTTATGATTTGAAACGTAAAAAATACGTAAAAGTGAAACACTACGCAGGTACTTTGGAAGTATTAATAACCGGACGCACATCAAATCTACGTGAACTTAATCAGGATTGAACCGTACCTATGTGCAATGTGCGCGGCGCACACAGGCGCCAGGGTGACAGGGGCGCCGCGCGCCGAGATATGCGTTAATTATAACACTTATTTTCGAAAAAGGATGCCAAAAAAGGCGCCGCCGTGGCGTAGGGAGTGCTACCCATCCAAAAATATTAAGAGTTAGCCTGGAATTGTTAGGCATCGACTAAAAAAAAAAAGGTCATCCGCCAACTTCCGAGTGCCACCCAAGCTAGCCTACGCCACTGCACAGGCGCTTCATAAATTTCGCACACAGGCGCTGGATTGGGTCGGAACGGCCCTGAACTTAATAATAGTAGCTACAATATTGTCCCCTGAACTACGATCTTGACCATGTTGAGGATAAGTTTAGTCAAAGAAGAACATTAAAAGCTTTTATTCTTCACTGATTTCCTGACAAATTTCTAAATATATATTCTATTTTAAAAAACCAATATAAATGAAACTTGGCACCTAGTAGTATGGAAAATATGCCAACTTGTGTGGACAACAAGAAAGTGGGCAATATTATTTTTTGAGAAAACAACGTTTTAAGAAGTAATGAGTGTATGGTGTGGTGTGGTGTATGTATATCAGTATATGTATAACATAACATGTCGTCACCAGATAGATGTCGAGGCAGAGCTGCAGCACACGGTCCACGTTGGGAAGGTCGTCGAACATGATCTTGGTGTAGATGCCGGAGAAGAACCCTCGCAGCACGCGCGATGCCAGGAACACGAACGTCGTGTACAGACCGATGATACTGCAACACGCACATTTATTTTATTAATTGTTAACTATATACAAACACAGGCGGACTTAATGCCATGGGCAGTATCTCTCAGTCATTCACAGTCATTATACATTAAATACACGAGACATACTTTAAAGAGACGAGAGACTGCCGACTTCACTTTCCTACTTAAGATTATAAACAACAACTTTGATTGTCCTGATTTGCTAGAGAAAATATGTGTTGTTATAATGTGCCACTAAGATCCATACGTTATAATCCCCCTCTTCGGGTTCCTATTGCACCTACAAATTATAGACAAAATAGTTTTATGGTGCGTGCAAGCAGAGCTTTTTACAATTTATGTAAACAGCATGACATCGATCCTTATACCTGCAGTGTGTCTTCGGCAAGGAGGTGTCTAAGTTATCAATTCTTTAAGCAATAGTTGAAATTTATTTGGTATGTATGATACGAAAATTTAAAATTGTCGGGAATTCTGTTTTGCTCACTTGAATACGTACTCTATATCTATAAGTGAAAACTTTATAATTGGCTTACAGATGTATAAATCTAATGATAAACACAATATTTTTAGCTGTAAGTTTTCCATGTATGAAATAAATAAATAAATAAAGATATAAAATTAACTAGATTTATTAAACCAAGCAATATAGTGAGATTTCGTTTTTAGTAAAAAAACAAATCGAATAAAGTTTATTTTCTCGGTTTAAAGACCAGATTTCCTTATATCAGTTATCTATTAAGGATGACGTAAATGAAAAGATTTGGAATACATATAAAATCTTTTCTGTAATTGAATACACATATATTTTTCTAATTAATTTTAATCGATATTCATTAAAATCGATTAATTGAGCATCAAACACGTATTCAAATTCAAATTCATTTATTTTTGCTAAAACATGGTAGTGAGTTTTACAATATTTTATAATTAGAATCACATGTTTTGCTGGTGAGGCAGCATGCAAAAAGGGAAAATAACACATAATATAAAATTTAAAACAGGATACTAATGAAAAAAATCGAATTAAGTACATAATGTCAAAGTACACAATGTCAAATTATAAAATGTCATCATAGTTTTATGTATGTTCAATTCATTCAAATATTCAATTCATTCAAATAAAATAAAGACATAAAGACATATTTATTTCTGCATTTTGGTTGTTTACAACACTTATACATGTCAATAAAATATAATATAACCAATGGAGGCATGAACAGAACAAATCGGACTTAAAAATGTTTCTCATTCATCATGAAATTTAAACAGGATACTAATTAAAAAAATCGAATTAAGTACATAATGTCAAATTATAAAATGTCATCATAGTTTTATGTATGTTCAATTCATTCAAATATTCAATTCATTCAAATAAAATATAATATAACCAATGGAGGCATAAACAAATCGGACTCAAAAATGTTTCTCATTAAGGTACTCAGTAACATTCTTGTGGTGGCGTCGTGTGTCGGGTCATCCCTGTCCCTCTGATATGGCGAGAGGGATGATGGCTGGCACATGCGTCATACTCGTGAATGGGTGCTACTTGCGATGACTGGTCGATGGCGGTCTTATGGGCTGGTATATTTTTTTATTTATATTTAACTTCATCATTTCCATCATGGTTCTGAACATTTGCGCGGATTGCCTGCATTGTTAGGTGCATAATGTAAGTGGATGCTCCTGTTTCACCATGTCTATGTTCAGGAGGCTAACTAAATGAACATCAAAATTTAACTTGATTATGCTTGAGTATCATGTAAAGTAAATATATAC
Organism: Euclidia mi; assembly: GCA_944739405.2. Lineage (NCBI taxonomy): Eukaryota > Metazoa > Arthropoda > Insecta > Lepidoptera > Erebidae > Euclidia > Euclidia mi. The sequence continues at coordinate 1,394,354 of OX123196.2, forward strand.
AAGTAACATAGAAGGTATAACAGTTGCAGCACCTTACAAAAGTTTAATTGTTATGTATTATTAAAAACCTGGCGTTGAAAAAGAGTGACCGTGAGTTTTATTGCCCGTTCTTTCTCATGGTTCTACCTATTGCATTGCGAACGTGGCAGTAAATGTAAATGTAGAAGCATACAGTTATAATGTTTAAATTTGACGTTCATAAGTGTCACTTTGTGATCTAAATGAATAAAGGATTTTGAGTTTGAGTTTTGAGTTTGAATAGTACGCCTTTTGAATTAAGTACTGTTTAAGGGCAATTTTAAACTGTCCAAGCAATTGAATTTCCTGTATATATTTGGGCAGCTTATTATACACCTTTGGAGCCATTGTAAATATACTTCTACTATATAAAACCGTTCGTGATACTGGTATACGCAATTTTTGGGGATTACGCGCATTATTGCAGCTCTCGAATAGATTCATATGATTTCTTAGAAATACTGCACATTCATAAATATATAAACACGGTAATGTGAGAATGTTCAATGTTCTGAAGTAATGCTTGCAGCTATCAGTTTGCTGTAAATTGCATATAGAGCGTATACATTTTTTCTGTGCTTTAAAAACATCTTCGTTACCATAGGAGTTGCCCCAGAAGATTAAGCCATATCGAAGCGCAGACTCGACAAACCCATGATAGGCAGTTAATACTACACTTCTGTTGACTACCTTACGTAACATGTATAGTGTATATGAATACCGATTTAGCTTTTTACAAACCCTTTCAATTTGATATCGCCATGTCAAGTTTTTATCTTAATGTAAACCTAAAAATATTGTTTGGTCAGCTTGCTTAATTATTTTGTCGTCATAATGAATATTAATGTCAGTGTTTTTCTTATTTTGTCTAGTGGAAAATGTCATAATATTAGTTTTGTCAAAATTTATAGTTAAATTATTAGAATTTAGCCAGTCTATGATATTATATAAAGAATTATTGATTTCATTTTCATAGCATTTGATGTCCATACTTTTATAAATTACTGTACTATCATCTTAATATATAAAATCCTTGCGTTACTGACTGACTGACAGACACGCTACAGCCGAAACTATTGAGCGCAGGAAGCTGAAATTTGGCATGTATGTTCCTTGGGGACCGTAGGGGTGCACTAAGAAGGGATTTCCCGAAATTCCCACGGGATCGGCCAAAACGGGTAAATTGAAAAAAAATGCAGGCGTAGCTGCTGGCGTCCTCTAGTCGGCAAATAAAATCATAGGATGATCAGTTGATTCTGGCAGGTCATTTATATATATAAGGAAAAGCAACGGTCCTAGCACGCTGCCTTGTGGTACCCCATAATGAGTCTCTCTTAGCATTGATGAATATGTCTTTTCGATTTTAGTTACCTCCGGTAGGTAAATTGATGCCTCCTTGTAAGATAAGATTTTAAAAGGCTTAATGAGTTACCTCGGATGCCGTATTTCTCTAATTTGTGTGACATAATCTTATGGTCTACATAATCGAATGCTTTTGACATATCCATGCATAAAGCATTTACTTGTACCTTTTTGTCAACACTATTCATTATATGTCCGAGAAACTCATATATTGCCAAGTTAATGGATTTATTTTTACGAAACCCTTTTTGCGCGTCGGTAAAGATTTTGTTATCTTCAAAATATGAACTCAGACTGTTACCAATAACTTTCTCGAAAATTTTCGAAAATATTGGTAAGAGGGCTACCGGTCTGTAGAAATTGAGATCTTCTCTGTCTTTCTTTTTAAATAAAGGTCTTATAATAGAAATTTTCAATTGATCAGGAAATATACCATCTTCCATACATAAATTAAATATATGACTCAATATCGAAGAAATACCACTAGCTACATATTTTAAAACTCGCGTGTTGATGTCATCGTACCCAGTGCTATTAGTTGATTTTAATGATCTAATTATATTATAGATATCAACAGCACTTGTAGGTTTCAAGAATAGTGAACCACACTGTGCATTTTTCAATGGGTGTGTATATGCATAATTAATCCCTTTACTGGTCAGATTAATTTGGTCAATAAAGTGATTATTGAATGTATCAGCTATTTCCTGCGGGTCACTAATAATACCATTATGTGTTTTAATTTTATTTATATATTGTTTGTAGAATATGCTACTATTATTTATTATTTTCCAGTTAGCTTTACATTTGTTCGAAGCATTATTAATGTGATAGCTATTCTGTGCCTTTTGTGTTAGTTTAATTATTTTTGCCAGACGTTTTGAGTATAATTTAAACAATCTTTTATTTTCTGCTGTCGGTGTCTGTCTATGTTGCCACAATAATTTTCTTTTTTGTTTACAACATGTTCTTATACCTTTAGTAATCCACTTTTGTTTTTTATTAGTATATATTTTTTTCCTTTCCATTGGGAAGCAGAGATCGTAAAATAGCTTAAAATTATCGTAGAAAACATCAAATGCATCACTAGCCAACTTTGCTTCATACACATCAGTAAAATGTAAACTATTTATGCAATTATTAAATGTTTCCATATTTTCCTGACAGTAATTACGTTTGAATACGTAGTAATAATTAATTTTAGAAGATACCTTTACAGGACATTTCAGAAGTTGAGCACTATGATCAGAGAATGCTAGTTCTACGATTTCATGACAATAGTCCGTTCACAGTTATTTTACCTCTAGCCGTTAGATTGGCCAACCCGGGCGTTGTGTTGCTATATTTGGTATATAATACCCACATTTTAAATATACATTATTACTAAAAATGTACTTATTTTTTTATTGCCTAAGCGATCGTATTAAATATTTGGAAGTAATGTTTGTAACAAAACCTCTTGATATTGTCATGGCTATATGCATGTACATTTATTTTCTTACGAAATAACTAATTTCCTATGAAGATAAGTAGTTATAATAAAAATGTTGTCTATTTAATATATAAAGGTAAATGCATCATAATTACGCCAACGTGAGGTTCTAATTATCAAATACAAAAACTGCAAATTTCAATTGCGTTTAGCTCGCAGTGGTATGGCGGTAATCTAACCACTTTGCGGCCATGAGCTTCAAGCATTTGAATTTTTGAAGCATTTTCACTAATATTGGGTAAAATGTTATGCACGGGTAACCCTATTTTACATTCCTGTCATCACAGAGTACAATTCCAACATAAAGAAAATAAACACCGACATCTGTCAGAGGTAAAATAACTGTGAACGGACTTTACATTCTTTGATATTGTGAATGATATTGTCAATACATGATCCACTGACCATTCGAGTAGGTTTATTAAATTCAAATTTAAAATTATGACCAAACACCAACTCTTTGAACCTAGAAGTGAGATTGTTATTTTTAAATATGTTAATGTTATAGTCGCCGCATATGATGATCTTAAATTTATTTGTGAAATGTAATGTACGTGTTTGATGCCCCTTTTTTACTTTTGAAGTTTTCGGTGCGATATAATGTGTCTCTGTCACACTTTACTATTCGTGTTACAGATCTCTGTCTTGAGCACAGACGACGACAAAAGTTTTCATTGTGGTGGTTGTTCGTTATGTTTTGAACTGTTTCTTTGCACTTTATTGTAATTTTTGCATCTTTTAATTATTGCATGGTTGGCATAGTGATTTAAGAGGCCGCATGAGACAACACTTTATGTGATCCATAAATTGTTGTTTCGGGTCTGGGTCTTAATTGTGGCCGTTAGTTGTATGTTTGTACAATTCCCCGTGACGATTTATTCTTAGTGCGGGAGTTGTTAAAAAAAGAAGAAGAATTTTATATACCTAGTTGTAGCGCGAACATAAATAAAAAAATGTTACATTGTTAAAGTATTTTGTTAAGTATTTGCTAAAATTTTATTTGAATTAATAGCAAGACGTGATGGAGGTTCTGGTTAAAATATCTGCCACTATTGACAGGTGAGGTCTATTCTTTACAAAATGATACGAATTCTGGCAATAACAGTTTTCTACACGAGTGTACATGAGCGGCAATTCACAAAGGCTTACTTCAGAGCCGCCAAGATACGACGTCTGATGTATATAATATATATACAATATATATGTTGTAACTCACCCGCTGCCAGATATGAAGTTCAACGTTTCCGGGAACAGTTTGTCGTTGAAAGTGTACATGACCAGCATGTTGCAGTCATTCAGCGGCACAGACAGCAGTGGGTCCTGAAACCAGTGATGAAATATTTTATTACATATCACAGTGGTGATAGACTTGAGCTTTCACAGTGTAACAGACTGTCGAGCGTTCGCAATTTTTAAATTTGAAACTGATCAACGACCAGGGGCAAGCATAGAACTAATTATCGTTCCGAAGATTTTCATGGTCGTTCTATTGAACAGTATAGTCAAAAATAATCTCGAAGTAAATTTACTTTCCCTATGGCAGAATGCTTGACAGAACACTCGATGGAACGCTCGCTAAAACGCTCTCGTAAAGTAGGTTTAGGCGTGGGTTACACCAGCCGTAGTTTCGAGACTTAGGGGTCAATCAACCCGTGACTACGGCTCGTGTGATCCACGCCGAAACGTCCAGGCATTATCAAGCTATTTGCTGAGTAGGCTAGGGACATTCCTTCCACCACCTCATAGTGCCCACATTCGTTTGGGCATATGGCTCGAATCATGGGAGAGACGCGCAGTACTTGCGAATTGCAGTTTCCCGCGCGCTCGTTGTAGACTACTTACAAATGATTGTCCCTTGGCCAGTCCCGCGGCTCTACTAGTAGGCTAGACGCTGTTAGCCCCGTTGACGTCACGTTGATAGCTTCGTCGTCGGCCTGGGTCCTTCCCTCGTGTTTGAAGCTCCACCTCGTTCTGCTCCATTGGAGCGCGACGTACCTCGGACTGCTGAGTAGCTGAGTGATATAGTTACCCGTATGGAGCAGGCCTCCCGCACGCGCCAGTACATGGTCTCGCCGGAGCGCTCCAGGCGCAGTTGTACGTCGCGGTACAGTCGCGCTAAGTCATGTGCAAACATATAGTTACCCGTATGGAGCAGGCCTCCCGCACGCGCCAGTACATGGTCTCGCCGGAGCGCTCCAGGCGCAGTTGTACGTCGCGGTACAGTCGCGCATCGTCATCTGCAAACGTACACATTGTAAGCATTCTCTGTAGCTGACTTACTAGCTGTAGAACTCTTCATTTACGTCATTCACTTATTCTCGTCCGAGTCACAGCCTACGATAAGGAAGCTTAAATGCGCCTGTAGCAGTATAGCGGCGACTATAACTATCACTAGGGCCATCTATTGTTCAACGGCGAAGACAATGAACACGGCGAGCTCCAACGGATACGACGGAACTAAATCCCGAATCGCTTTTTAAAATTAAGCTTCAATTAAAAGTGCGCGCGTGCAATGCTAGAAATACCTATCCGTGGGTGCACAGGACATCTATTGAATAAGTATGGCTGTTTGAAATAGAAATATTGTCTATGATAATGTTACGGACGGGGTAACGGGATTGGAAGGAAACAGCGAGTAGCACTGATGACACTTTATTCGACTTCACACACACGACGCGTCGTTCAATTTCGACGCGGACAGCACCAATACTAGCGTCTTTTGCACTGCACTTCACTGCACTATACTTTCACTTCACTTTATTTCACTACTACTTCTTTCTTCCTTTTACTTCTTCCTTTTTTTCTCCACTTTACCACTTCTCAACTTAAACTGGCGCTCAGCGCGTCTACACCGCCTTATATACCCCTAGGAATATTCTAGATCCACTAATTTCGATTGTCATTTCATTATTCAATTGTTTTTCCATCCCCTGTCTCTTTTTAACCTTTCCATTTCTTCCTGAAGTTTCTAGAATTTTCTAATCTTTATTCGAAATATTTAAATTATCTTTTTTTAAATATTTGCCAAATATTCCGAGTAAAAATTTTCTAAATTTCATAAAAACCAAGATCCATATAATTGTTATGACTGAGATTTGAACCCACGCCCTCAGAACGTGCAGCGTATGTGTTATCCGCACGGCCATCGCCTTGTTGTCAATGACTGGTAAATTTGGCGAACACTTGACAGAGTGAATACTTCATCGAACTAAAAACTGTCATTTCCAATTAATAAAATAGTCTTCAAATCTCTTTGCAAATTTTTTTTGTTTTTTTTTTTTACTTAATTACTTATTTATTGTAAATTTGCTTTCCAATTACATCAGGTATTTATTTACTAAAATTTGTCATTTCCAATTAATAAAATAGTCTTCAAACCTCTTTGTTTTTTTTTTCTTTGCTAATTATTGTGTTTGAGCTTGATTATGGCAGAAGATAGGGACGCTTGGAGGAGTGTAAGGGAGACCTTTGCCCAGCAGTGGGACAATATAGGTTAAATAAAAAAAATAAAAAAAGTATTGTGTTTGACGACCGGCTAGTTTGTCGTGTAGACGTCATTATGACTTTGTGCTCCGTGACGACGGTTTGACATGACACCGGCCGTCACAATTAGTCGAGTCGATTATATCGGTTTAGTAACGTTTTGTTTTGTCTATTTTAAATTTTGACTCTGGTCACACTATGAACTGTCAAATACTTCTCTTTTGCCTGTTTCAGGAAAAAAAAACTTTTCGCCTACGCCCTTTTGTGTTTTCGCGTGTTTTGTAGAATTGAAGTAAATTTGTCTTGTAAATTCCTGTATCTGCCGCCTTTTGACCATTACCGGCAAGAGTTATAATAGATTTGGGAAATATTGAAAAATTGCAAAAATTGTGTAAATCCGTCCACGTGTATCGTGCCCGAAAACATCGTTTGGAGGACCCTGGGTAACTATAAGGATTTCATCGTTATTTTGGCCAAATTAATGAGTGTAATCTTATAGGTCTACTCCAAAACATCACCAAGAGATCTCAGGTAAATTTACATACATACATAGACCCACGCCTGTTTCCCCGAAGGGGTAGGCAGAGGCATATTAAACGGCCACTTTTCGCCAGTGTTTTGATCCCACGTAATAGGTGGCGAGCCTATTGCCGCTTATCGAGATATTTTGTTTGCCAGAGCCTCGTCCGTTGATCGGCAGGTGCACCACTTGCAGGTAAGGTTGACTTGGGACTCAAAGTTCTTGGTGGGAACATGTTACATGTTTTAATTTGATCGCTGTGAAACACAGTAACATATGTTAGACTTTTTGTCTTGGTTGCAAGGACTGGATAAATATAATCACGCTTCCATTGCCCTCTGCAAACAATTCCCAGTCCTTCTAGCCAGATTCTGAACATACATATATTGTGGTAGCAGAGCGTAGTTGTATCAAGCCGCGGTTGACTGTGCCTATATTGCCAACTTGTATCTGAGCTGTGAATCACATTTGTTAAACAGTGTTGTAGTGTTGTTAGGTCAGTTCTGCTTTAATAGATAATATTTATTTGTATTGGTTGACCTTCTTAATTTGAAGCACATTGTCATATACATAACCTTAAATCAGTAATTGTTTAACTTGAATTATTGAAATCTAACTTCATTCATTTGTTGTAGCATTAATAAGTCAGTTTGATTGGATACATAACAGTTATATGTATGAATTGACTTAGTTAGTTGTAAACATTGAGTTTGAAACATTGTAATAATCACATTTGACCTTGCAAAGATGGGCGGGTCACATTGATAAATTGAACTTAATACACCTTGTTTTTTGTTGTAATATATTGAAAATATTAAATTAATATGGTTGAGTAACACAAACTGGTGTCTACGATTGTAATATATAACACAGTTGGTCTGTCTGTTGCATTAATTAATTAATTTGAAGTTTCAACTTTAATTTGTTATAAGTTATAACTAGTGATCGGATAATCGGATGCATATTCACCTAAAGTTCATTTTTGGCTAGGATATTATGGAAGCGGCTTCTTAAAACATATTTTTTTTAATAAAAATCCCGGGATTCCAGAAAATTCGGGAATGTGAAACTACTCTGTAAAATGGTAAGGAAACGACGTCTTTAACATGTGATTTTTATTTAAAAAGAAACTGGTCTCCGGGATTACATAATTATTAATGTGTATTTACTTGAAGTTAATTTTAAGCTCCCCATCAATTTATGAGTATGTTGAGTGTAAGAGGAATGGTAGGCAGTGGGTGCTGTTGTATCTAAGTTAATAATTATTATGAGATTTAATGGTTTTTCTATGTAATTCTTATTTATTATTCGTTTGAGATAAATGTTTTGAAAATTGAAGAAAATTAAGAGGATTTTATTATTTCTAGAGCTGTTTTTAGGTACAAAAGTTAAGATAAGTAAATTTACCTACACCTGATTTGATTGTATAATAAAAAAACTAAATTTGTCGATTCCGTAATCCCGGGATTTTTCGATTCAAAAGTGCATTCCATAATAGCCAACACCTCAACTTTAGGTAAATATGCATCCGATTATCCGATCTCTAGTTATAACTTTTGATTACTTTTGTGTTTATTTCAATATATTGAAACTTTTAATTTTGTTGGTCAGTAAACACCTATTGTGGCCTGCAGTTGCAGTAAACAGGCTAACACTTTGTTGGTTTCAAAGAATTAACAATTATTAAGTTTTGTTAAGTTTTAATTGATAATATTATTTAACGCTTGTCCGAGCTCTTTTGAGAACTTATTATATCAGCTATCAAGGACTTGCGTGCGGCTGCGGGTGCCATATCATAAGATTTGCGCTGGTTTGCCTCAGCCAGTGCTCTGGTAAACCGGCCTGATCGCCAGCATCAGGCTTTATTACAAAGATTTGAGCAGATCAATGATCGGCAGTTGTTGACTTAACCGTGGACTAGCGAAATAAAGTCAGTGAGGACTACGCCCAGATATTGGATTTATATGATACTGTCTCCAACTGTGCAAGACAGTTAATTGCCGAGAGGGATGGGCAACCCGTTTTCAAGCAGGAGCTTCCTAGGCCAGCACTGGGACTGGTGAGTCGGCTCTCTGGACCTCCCACATTTTGATGGCTACTTAGGAAGCTACCTAGGCTTTCTTAACCTGTTCGACAGCCTGGTCGATGCCAGGGCTGACCTTCGGCCGGCACAAAAATTGGCATACTTGATGTCGGTTCTGGATGAGGCCATCAAACATCCAGCATCTGCCCGTGTCTGACGAGGCCTACCAGACGGCTCGGGACTTAATTACCCGTAGGTACCACAGCAAACGTGGTCTCGCACACACTCATATTGAGCAGATTTAGAGTTTGCCCACACTCACCCGGGTCTTTGGGTTGCGCACCCAACTTTTAAACCCGCTGTTGGTGGCAATCAATGCCCTTAAAAGCCTGGATCTGCCCGTGGACCTGTTGGTCCACATAGTTCTCAAAAAGCTGCCTGCCGACCTAAGGTCGCGATTTGAGCAGCGCTTTGGTGGGGATAGTGCGACGCATCTGCCCCCTTTTGCAGACTTGGAGAAGTTCTTGGAGGACGAGTGCCGGGTTTTGGACAACTCCGGTGGTGACACGCCGCCTAAGTCGCAGCCGCCCAAGGTCAAGGAGCAGGCTCGCGATCACACCCGAGGAAATGTTGATCGCAAAGCGAGGAGGGCGCCTCCTCGCCTTGCAGTCACGCAGAGCCCAGCGGAGTGCTCTTGCTGTAAGGCCACGGGGCACAGAACGGCCAGTTGTAGGGCATTCTCGGCCCTTCATGTCGCCTCTCGTAGGCGCATCGCGAATGCCCGCCGCCTTTGTTTCTCATGTTTGAGATCCCACGACCAGCGAGACTGCCCAAACTCTTGCCCCTGTCCTCATTGTGGAGGACAGCATTTGGACATTCTCTGCATGAGTGCCAGAGAGGTAGGCCGCTTGTCCAACCAGCCGACGCCGCGCACGGGCGGGTGTTTTGAAGGTGGCAGCCGAGGTTCACCGACGCGCAGCCGAGATACGCCTCGCTCATTGGATCGCCACTCACTCCGTTTGAAGAACCGTAGCGTGAGCACGCCACCTCTCTCTCGCGCACCTAAATGTGCGACTGCTCAGCGTCACCAGCACCATGACTGCTGCCCCAGGTATTCCAGGTATGCCTCCTTTGGCGGAGCGTCCTCGCCTTGACTCGCGCCCACCTCGTTTTAGGCGGGTGCGTCATTATGATGGCGCGCGAATCGAGTCACCGCGCCTTTGAGGACTTCAGGCCGCACCCTCGTTTTGATTTGCCTGGTCCTGGCCAACGGTCGCCGCCCAGGCAACCATAGGTCATTGACTCCTACCCTATAACGCCAACCACCCCCATTGAGACCGTTATCCTACCAACGGTTGCTGTTAGGGTCTGGGGACCCACGGGGGCCTCTGTTGTTGTCCGCGCTATATTGGACACAGGTTCACAAGGTTGCATTGTTTCCACTTATTTAGTAGGGCAGGTTAAATTAAGTATGGGTTCTTTTCCGAATTGTATACGGGGAATAGGTGACGTAGCCTCTAATGTTGAAGGGCAAGTTAAGGTTTTGTTTGCCCCTGTTGAATCTTCACACCCGAGGATTAAAACTTCGGCTATTGTGCTGAAGAATATTTTGGGTATGCATCCACAGAAACAGCTACCTGCTGCTGTGGTGAATTTGACATCGGGATTGGAACTGGCAGACCCCAAATTTGACTCAACGGGACAAATCGACTTGCTGATTGGCTCTGATGTCCTCGGTGGAATTTTGGTTGGTGGAAAACGGGTCTTGGTGCCAAATGGTTTGATTGCCATCCCGACCATATTTGGATTTGCTGATTTGATGGGACCTGTACCTAGGGAACCCCCTCCCCCCGAACTTGATAATTTGTTGGCTGTAGGCTCCGCTCTCTCTGATGCGGTTCAGAGGTTTTGGGAAGTAGAGGAGCCCCCTCAAGCTGCTCGTTTGAATCCAGAACATGAGGAGTACGGAGTACACAAAATAAAGTTAAAGCCACGTGGGATATTGTAAAGCACACCATGGGTAGCACGGCACCGAAAGAATTCATAACGAATATTTTGGACAATTCTGTATCACTGACATCTGGACCTGACATTTGTAATAAATTTAATAAATATTTCGTTGACATTTCTAATAATACTCAATTTAATGACATAATGAATAATAATAAAAATAATGTATATAATAATCACTCTGACAATATAATAAAAAATTATGAAAATAGTTTATTTTTAGAACCTACGTGCGCTGCAGAAGTCAATAATATTATAAAATCGTTAAAAAACACTAAATCAAGTGGTTATGATAATATTGGCACTGATCTAATTAAAAGAATATCTCTATATATTTCACCGCCTGTAGCTCACATAATTAACCTTTCTTTCATTCAAGGGTGTTTCCCTGAGAGATTGAAGCTCTCTCTGATAAAACCATTACATAAAAAAGGAACAAAAACAGACATGAGTAATTATAGACCAATAGCGTTAATACCAATATTGTCAAAAATATTTGAAAAGGTAATGTACAAGCGAGTAATTAATTTTTTAGAAAAGTTCAAAATTTTAGCTGATCAACAATATGGCTTCCGTCAAAATAGATCAACCTCATTAGCGATTTTCACATTAGTAAAGGCAATAGTGACAAATATGAATAATAATAAATATTCCTGTGCTCTATTCTTAGACCTAAGTAAGGCTTTTGATTTAGTTAATCACGATAGACTCCTAAATAAATTGGAGCGGTATGGTATTCGAGGTCCAGCTAAAGAATGGTTCCAGTCGTATCTGACCGAAAGGAAGCAGATTACTAGAATAGTAAAAATTAATCAACTAAGCAACACTTTGGAAGAATTTGATTCGGAACCACTAATTAACTATTGTGGCGTGCCACAAGGCAGCATTTTGGGTCCGTTGCTATTTCTAATTTATGTAAATGACCTGCCTCAGTCGATTAAACATCAATGTGTCTTATTCGCAGATGACACTACTATTATCATAGAGTTTAATAAAAAACAGAATATAAATATAGAATTAAAGGATGCGTTAAATGAGGTAACCAAATGGCTAGATACCAATAAATTAAAAATCAATTTAACCAAAACTAATACCTTACACTTCAGACCCTGGCAATGTAAGCCATTAAATGTAAATATGAACTTTAATAACAACATTATTAAGCAGGTATACAACACTAAATTTCTGGGTGTAACTATAGATGAACATCTCTCATGGAAAAACCACATTGAGATAATCTGTAGCAAAATGAATAGCTTCGTATTTGCCTTAAAAAAGATAAAAAATATCATGTCCAGGCATACATGCTTAATCGCGTACCATGCTTACATATGCTCAATCATACGATATGGTATAATAGTCTGGGGAAATTCAACCGACATCTCGAGAATCTTTCTTACACAAAAAAAATGCATTCGTGCAATGTTCGGCATGAATTGGTGTGACTCCTGCAGACCTGTATTTAAGTCTCAAAACTTACTTACTGTTCCCTGCATATATATTTATGAAATTTCAAAGTTTCTACGGTCTAATAACAATTTATTTGAACATGTTGATAGTAAAAATAGAAGAAAACTAACGCATCTGGACTACAAAATACCCGCCCCCAAATCAGAAATGTTCAGGAAAAGTTGCGTCTATATGGCCCCATTAATTTATAACTCACTGCCGAAATCGATAACTGTGTTGCCATACAATAATTTCTGTAGCGCATTACGAAAGTGGTTGTTGCGGGAATGTTATTATTCTATTGAAGAATTTTTAAATAAAAATCCATGTAAATTTTATAACATTGAACGAATAAGGCATAGACATTGTTAATTTGTATTGTTAATTTATATTTTATGATTTATAGTTGACTGTCTCAATGTTGATGTTGCACGCTGTATAACAGCCAAATATGTGAAACAAATCTACTGTAACACCTATGTAATACCTACCATGTTTGACGCAATAAATGATATTATTATTATTATTATTATTATTACGAGTTGTTCTTCCAGAACATTACTGGTCGACTTCGTTCTGGTCGGATTATTACGAAGCTACCCTTCCTGTCTGTTCGGCCTCCGCTTGGTGAGTCACGACCTTTAGCCGAAAAAAGATTGTTGGCTATGGAGCGTCGCATGGGTCGTGATCCGGAGCTCAGATAGAAGTATATTGAGTTCATGAGAGAATATGAATAATTGGGACACATGTCCGTGTCAAATTTGGATTGGCGTTCGGTGGAGCATTACTTTCTCCCGCATCATGCGGTATTGAAGCCAACAACTGGCAAGCTGCGCACGGTGTTTGATGGTTCTGCGCAGACTTCTACAGGCGTACCCTTGAACCAGTGCTTGCTCGGTCCCGCTTCTGGTCCCAAGTTCGTCAAGGACCGTTGTGACGTCATCACCAGCTTCCGACGACATCAGGTAGTCTTTCTGGCCGATATAAAAATGATGTTTAGGCAGACGATTATCCACCCCGATGACCGTCGTTTCCAGCTGATCCTTTGGAGAGAGAATCTACGAGCTCAATACCAATTAGGGTTCAGAACCGGGAATTCCCGGTCTCGACAGTACCGGGAATTCCCGGTTCTTTTGTCAGTAAAATGGAACCGGGAAATCATATTTGATTCCCGGTTCTTTCGGTACTTTCGGGAATTTTGTTTCTATTACGCGATTCACATTAGTTCACACTACTATTTACTTATTTACTCTTACTTTACTTTTCACACTTTCTACTATTCAAACATTCAAAACTATCGTGAATAATTCAGCGTGAAAAGAAATATTGCACGAAATTAATGGTGCGCTCATTATAACCAATAACTACCTACATACGCTCACTGTTGCTAGGATAGGAAGGAAAGTAGTAACAGAGACAAGTATGGTAGTAAGTAGGACTACGACGCGGTATCGAGCTTCCCCGCGCCTGCCGCGCATGCCCCGCCCGCGCGCCGCCATCTCTCGTTCACTCATGACTCACTCAGTTTTCGCGGAAACGCATCCAAGCCGCTCCTTCATAGATGGCACCTATAAGGGAGCGGCTTGGATGCGTAGATTACACACATTACTTACCGCTGCTCTAACCTTCAGGCTGGAGGTTAGAGCAGCGGTAACACTTGGGCACTTCAAGAATCTGAAGGACGCCTTAGCCCACGCTCTGGAGGTGGAAGCAGTACGACGCGACGAGCGAAGTCACTGCATCAGGGAAGTTGTATCGTCACCTCGGTGCTACAACTGCGGGGAAAGAAGCCATATCCGCTTGGGCTGCCCAAAGCGTAACCAGCCTCGTGGGTTTAAGGTTCCAACCATTTGATGGCTCGCCATCATGGTCAGCATACAAGATCCAGTGTGAAGCTGTGATGCGATCAAATGGGTGGAATAAAGAACAGGCCTTAACCGCCCTAACCTTGGGCCTTCGTGATCGGGCGTTGACAGTGTTGGGGGCACTCGGGCAAGACGTCTCCTACGAGAAGCTTCTGGAGGTGCTGGAGGCGAGATACGGTGACGCGCACCTCGAACATGTGTATCGTGCTCAGCTGAATGACAGGACACAAGGCACCGGAGAAACTCAGCAGCAGTGGGCTCTGGAGGTGTAAAAGCTGGTCAGGAAGTCATACCAGTCGTCCGCCTGCGCTGATACATGGGAACCTCGTACAGGCATTTACGGATGGAATCCGCGACCTGGAGTGGTGGCACCCTGTCTCCACCAAAGGGGTCACCTGCTGTGCCTGCCAGGCAGCGAGAGCAGGGAAACGACTTGTAGCCAGGACTGCGGGGCGAGTGCTGGCTGGTAATGGAAGAGCCCCAAGTATCTCGATCTCGCATTCATGTGACGGGAATAGCCTGATCATTGAAGGCGAAATTAATAAAACGCCATGCAAGCTGACATTGGACACAGGTGCTTCGCGGACAGTCGTCGGTTTCCATCTGGCAAGACGGGTTCTTCGGGGCTGCTTCAGGAACAATGAATGTGTGAAACTGAGAACAGCTACCGGTCAGAACATAACCGTCCGAGGTGAAATGGAGGTGGATCTGAAGCTAGGCAACAAAGTTTACCGTCACAAAGTCATCGTGGCTGAGATAGTGAGTGGACAACTGCATCTTGGGCCTAGACTTCATGCGAAAGCATCGCTGCGAAATCAATGTTAACCAGAGTTCAATGTTAACAAGAGTAGAGTGTTGAAGTGTGACTCAGAAGACGTCTTCATGAAAGGTGCAACTTCAGGAAAAGTGTACTGCCTGAAGAATGTCATTCTTCACCCGCGGTCGGAAACGGTTGTACCAGTTTGTCTACCAGGGAATTCGGGTGAGGGGAACCGATGGAACTGGGCACCTATAAGATGCCCAATTCCGTCCCTTTCCGTTTTCTATAACAAAAACTATTAAGAACCGAAAATACCGAAAGAACCGGGAAATCCCGGTTCCGTTATACAAAAGTACCGAAATTCCCGGTTCTCAAAAAGAATACCGGTGCCGAAAACACTAATACTAATACGTACGGGTTAAAGTCGAGCCCCTACTTGGCAATACGTTCTCTGTGGGAGCTCGCAGATCGCGAAGGCTTACGTTTCCCACGAGCCTCTGCCATCCAGAAGGACGATATTTACGTGGATGACATTTGTTCTGGCGCCTCCACAGCGGACGAGGCGTTCCTCCTGCGGGACGAATTGATAGGTATTTTGGCCTCCGCTGGTTATGAGTTGCGCAAATGGATCTCCAACTCACCAGCGCTTTTGGAGGGCTTACCTGAGGATCATCAGCAAGATCCATTTATTTGAGATTGTTGACAACCCCGCCATGATGACTGTTCTCGGCGTTCAGTACAGACCAGTCCAAGACATCTTTACGTATAACGTAGACTCGAAATTGCCTTGTTCTTGGACTAAACGTCTTGTGTTGTCTACTGTCGCCAGAACCTTTGATCCAAACGGTTGGATTTGTCCTGTCATATTTTGGGCAAAATGCTTCTTGCAGAAGCTTTGGATAGCAGGATTGACTTGGGACGAACCTCTACGCGGTACTCTTGTTGAGGAATGGACCTCTTTTGTATCCTCACTTCCTGCCGTCAATGAAATCTCTTTGCCTCGTCCCATCTTTCCTCCCGGGAAGTACAAGGCAACCCTTCACGGGTTTTGTGATGCTTCGGAACGTGGTCACGCGGCCGTGGTGTACTTGCGCACAGTCAGTGCCTCAGGTCAGGTTAGGATTTCCCTGATCATGGTGAAGAGCAAAGTTGCACCCCTTCGGACATCTCTGAAAATTCCGAAATTGGAGCTCTCGGGAGCAACCCTACTTGTACGCTTATCGAATCACGTGTCTAACACTTTGGGTAAAACAATTTGTATTAATGGAACCTACGCCTGGACAGACAGCTAAATTGTTCTTTGTTGGTTGAAGGCGTCTGTCCACACTTTGGAAGTAAATATCGCTAATCGCATTTCCTAAATACAATAATCTGATGTCAAGCTTGTTTGGAGACACGTGCCAGGTGAGCTCAACCCCATCGTATATAGGTGTCGATGCCACGTACACGTCGCGTCAGTGTCGAGCGCGTGTACTGGCGTATATAGGTGTCGATGCCACGTACACGTCGCGTCAGTGTCGAGCGCGTGTACTGGCGTATATAGGTGTCGATGCCACGTACACGTCGCGTCAGTGTCGAGCGCGTGTACTGGCGTA
Organism: Euclidia mi; assembly: GCA_944739405.2. Classification (NCBI taxonomy): domain Eukaryota; kingdom Metazoa; phylum Arthropoda; class Insecta; order Lepidoptera; family Erebidae; genus Euclidia; species Euclidia mi. The sequence continues at coordinate 1,410,931 of OX123196.2, forward strand.
TATAGGTGTCGATGCCACGTACACGTCGCGTCAGTGTCGAGCGCGTGTACTGGCGTATATAGGTGTCGATGCCACGTACACGTCGCGTCAGTGTCGAGCGCGTGTACTGGCGTATATAGGTGTCGATGCCACGTACACGTCGCGTCAGTGTCGAGCGCGTGTACTGGCGTATATAGGTGTTGATGCCACGTACACGTCGCGTCACCCGAGCGTTCTCCGAGAACGTTTTTGTTTTTTGAAGAACGCTCGGCTGACGGAACATAGCGAATACGCCGAGGTGCCGTTGCGTTGACGCTGACGCCCAATGTGAGGGCGGCCTAAATGCATCAATTTTAAACCTAATTAAAAAATTGTGACTTAATGGAGCCTCGATATCTTCTGAACCAGTCATTTCTCGGGTATGGTGCCCAGTAAACATTTTTTCGTAATGTTTAGTACAATATTGGGCTTCAATTTTCGTTAAGGAAAAAGACTTTCCACCCTGTATATCTATACTAATATAATAAAGCGGAAGAGTTTGTTTGTTTGCTTGAACGCGCTAATCTCAGGAACTACCAGTCGGATCTGAAAAAATCTTTTTGTATACGATAGGCCAGTTATTCCGGAAGGCTATAGGCTATATAACATAACGCTTCGACCCTTTGGGGCCGGGCAAAAGGCTAAAAGATAATGATAATGTCGGCTAATCTCAGCAACTAGCAGTCGGATTTAAAAAATTGTTATTGTCTATGATAGCCCAATTATTCCGAAAGGCTATAGGCTATATAAAATTACGCCACAACTTTTAGGGGCCAGACAAAAATAATAAAATGGTCAAACGAGAAGGGGGGGGGGGTCAAAGGCAAAAAAAGGCTAAAAGAATAGGATACAATCTATATAGGTATCGTTTTCGAGATTTTCGGGACGCTGATTAATAATATGAAATTTATTTAGTGATCCAAGATGGCGGACGGGAAATTAAAGATGGCGGATGAGAAAATTTTTACAATCAATATGGGTATCGCCTTCGATATTTTAAGGGATGGGGAATCGAAATACAACATCTGTTTCGTGATCAAAGATGGCGGATGGGAAATCAAAGATGGTGGATGGGAAACTTTAAAAAAATCAATATGGGTATCGTCTTTGATGATTTAAGGGATGGAGAATCCAAATAATCGTCTCTGATGATTTAAGGGATGGAGAATCCAAATACAACATTGATGGCGGATAGAAAATCAAAGATGGCGGACGGGATTTCTTTCAAAGTCGATATGGGTATCGTCTCCGATATTTTAAGGAATGGGCAATTCAAAAACACCATCTATTTCGTGATTCAAGATGACGGATGGGAAATCAAAGATGGCGGATGGGAAAATTTTTAAAAATCAATATGGGTATCGTCTCTGATGATTTAAGGGATGGTGAATCCAAATACAACATCTATTTCGTGATCAAAGAGTGCGGATAGGAAATCAAAGATGGCGGACGGGATTTCTTTTTAAAGTCGATATGGGTATCGTCTCCGATATTTTAAGGAATGGGGAATTCAAAAACACCATCTATTTCGTGATCAAAGATAGCGGATGGGATTTTTTTTTTAATCAATATGGGTATCGTCTCCGATGTTTTAAGCTATGAGGAATGCAAATACAACATATATTTCGTGATCAAAGATGGCAGGGTAAAACTTGGTAATACGCCCCGCTTTTTTTTAAAGCTCAGTAAATCTCAAATAATGATATATATAAAATTTATTTTTATTTTAGGACGTTATTTGGTTAGTTGACAATAATACGACAAAAGCTAAATGTAATAGGAACGTTAGTTAAAGACTTATTTCTATTTTTTTTTTTGACATGGAGTGGGGCGTTTTGTCAGGTACACATCACCTAATACGCCTCTCTTGTATTATAAAATGCCCCGGGTAATTTAAAATGCCCCAGTATATATATCCATACATTAACTTAAACAAAACAAGATAAAAACAACATACATATGTCAAAAGTTTAATAACTAACCAACACAACAGAATGGTAAGCTAAGATTTAAAGTCTTAAAAGCTTTCAATAAAAAGTAACATTTTAACGTCAAAATTATTGTAACTAATTGTAATATTAAAATCAATAAAAAACAAAAACAGTCTTCTGCATTAATAATTAACATATTAAGTCTTTTCAATTAAAAGTCATAGTAAAAATAATTAAACAAAATAAAATTAAATTTTGCTGGTTTTAACAGCTTCTTTCTTAGCTTTCCGTCCACATTTGTTGCAGAAACTTCCATACATGGTGCAAAACTCATGTAACCACCCTGAACAAGCAGAACATTGAATCCAATCTTCAGAAGACTTTGTTTTGTAGTAATTTTCTGTGCATTCAATGCATTTATTTTCCTCCATATCTGAAAATTCTTCTTCAGAAATGTCAGTTCTGTTACCAGTTTCATCATCTGTTTCAGGGGATGGTGCATAAAATACTCTTCTGTTTTGGGGATCATACCGAAAATTTATCTATTTTACTTCTTTTGGTTTCTTATTTTTCATTATTCTTGACTCTCTTTTCCTTTGGTGGTCAGGTCGGTTATCATGTAAATTATCATCTGTAGATGCATCCGTTCTATCTTCGTCATCTTTTGAATAATTTTTATTTTAAGGTTTTCTCTTCATTTCTATTTTCGATTTCTCATTGGGTTTTACTCGGTCATTTTTTGATATTTCATTTGACATCCATCAACTTCAAATTATTGTCTTTTTTCTTAGGTTTTCTTTCACGTAGACATTGGTAAATCGTTTATGATTTTCGTCTAGATCTGAATCCGCGTTCTTATTTTTGTTATAATTATTTTTGTCATTTCTCGTTTTAGATATTTTCTTTCTTGCTTTTTCAATTGTGTGTTCTCCCATGCCATTTTGTTTTCTTTTGCTAGCAATTACTTTTTCCTTCTCAATGTTTTATGTGGATGTAAGAATAATAGCTTTTCGCTTTCTTTTTGATGACTTACACATGTAATTTGAATACTGGGGCGTATTGTAAAATTTGCTACTTAAAACGCCCCATCAAGGACAAAACCGCAATCTCAAGGTTATAACGCTGAGTGAACGAGAATAATAAAGCGTATTTATATGTATTTTTCACAGTTTAGATCAATTTAACTTAACTATAATGAGTATGAATATATAAAAAAAAGTTTGCAAGTTACCACAAATTGTATCTTCACCGAAAAACTAAATTTATCAATATTTTTTAACCGAGTGTAATAAACCACGCGTGCACGTCAGCCATGTTGTTTGGTGACCGATGGCTACTCGCAGTGCTATACGTGTGCTGTGTAGCTTTCTTAGTATGCGTGCTAGGTGAGTGGGGCGTTTTGTCAACTGGGGCGTAATACCAAGTTTTACAATGGGCAATCGAAGATGGCGGATGGTAAATGAAAGGTGGCGGATGGGAAAATTCTATTAAATCAATATGGGTATCGGCTCCGCCGTTATAACGGATGTGGCATTCGTATATAACATCTGTTTCGTGATCAAATATGGCAGATGGAAAATCAATATATTATTTTATTGAAATTTCCCATCCGCCATCTTTGATTACCCATCCGCCGTCTTAAGAAAGGTACTTTAAAAAGGCGATACGGAGTTCGCCGGGTCAGCTAGTTCAATAATATATTGACATTGACTGCATGGTTGGCGTAGTGGTTTAAGCGGCCGCCTCACCGCTTGACACTGCGCCGAGTGTTGTGGGTTCGATCCCCACACGAGGAAACACTTTGTGTAATTCATAAACTGTTGTTTCGAGTCTGGGTGTTCATAGTGTCCATTAGTTGCATGCTTGCAAGTCCCCCGCGACACAGGATTTAGTCCCAATGCGGGAGTTGTCTTAAAAAAAACAAAAGACAAAAAAAACATGTACGTACCATCAGCGTAAGGCCCCTGCGGCATGAGCTGGTAGGCGGGCTTGGACGTGCCCTTGTTGAACACCTTCACGAACTTCGGGAACAACGTCTTCACGTTCAACCTAGCAAACCAATATATTTGTGAGTCTTCATTTATACTATGTATTAGTATTTTCTTAGGTTTACGAGAATGTTACACATTGATGTCAAACTACGCGTTACGGATTCTATTGCGATATATTTGTCGAATATGGAGTCAAAACAACATTTTGTAAATCACACAAAGCCTTGTTTTGTGTGAAGATCGAATCCATAACCGCCACACTATTGAGCTTAGTTCCACCTGTCTACGCGAGGCCTTCAATCCATTCAAATAATAATGAGCTGCACATAGCTCTCCGAATAGCCAGGCTGAAGTAGCAATGTGCAGGGCACATAGCTCGAAGAACCGATGGCCGTTAGGGCAGGCGGGTTCTGGAGTGGCGGCCACGTACCGGACGACCCAGCAGAGATGGATCGACGATCTGGTTAAGATTGCGGGTAGCGGTTGGATGCGGGCGGCTCAAAATCGGTCGGTGTGGAGAACCTTAGAGGGGCCCGTGTCCAGCAGTGGACATCTCTAGGCTGACATGAGCTGAACAAGTGGACTCGAATAAAAAAATGGAGGTATATACTGACCATGTGTCGGGCGATGCAGATCCATCAAGTAGTTGCAGGAGGGTCTGTCTCTCGGGGTTGGGGCTGTCGTCCACGAAGGCCTCCATGGGAACCTCCCGGTGGTCCTCGATGGTGGGCGGGTTGGGCACGGCGTTCGTGGGGTGCGTGATCACGTACGTGAACTTCACCAGTAGCGTCGCGTCTGTCACAACATAATTACATGTTATTTTATCGTCCATGGTTACTGTAGATCTTATTTTATTATTTATTTTCTTCTATACTGTACTATTACTCCGTAGTGTGTCGGTTTCGAAATACAAAAGCCGACTAACGCGGCGTCCTACATGAGCAAACTGGATGCAAACGCGAAACTGCGCGCTGCGGTGCGGAAACAACAGTCGCCGTCGCCGTCATCGTGTAGGACCCGCGCAGGTAGGAGAGAGACATCACACCGCACCGCATTAAATCCGCATCGGATCAGTTCGCAATCGCATTCACGTTGAATCGGTCACGTAGAACGAGGCGTAAGGAAGGAAAGTTCACGAAGCGCAGGTTCTCTCATTGGTAAGAAACGAAAAATGTACCTATATAAAACACTATGCCAACATATCTGGTCAGCTTGGTACAGTAAACCAAATCTGTCTATTGACTCGCAATGCTATTGTGACACAAATTGTGAGAAGCCAATATACAGGGTGTCACAAGACCCATCACCAAGCCGAAGTCTACTCGTTGTGGACATCATGCCAAGTCGTACGAACCAAAAACCTGGGAAACGAATCTTTTTTAAGTTTTCACAATTTTTAAACCGCAATTAAAAGCGCGCGCGTACAATGCTCGAAATACATACTTATCCATGGGGTTATAGGGCATCTAAAGAACATATTGGCGGGGTAAATGCATCGATTTTGTACCTAATTAGAAAAATTCCATACTAACTTTGAGCCTCAATATCTCCTGAAACAGTGATTTCCCAGGTATGGTGCCGAAGTAAAAAATGTTTATAGTGATTGGTACAACATGGGATTTCAGTTTTCGTTACGGGTCTTTTTACATCCTGTATATGATGCTCTATGTGATCTAGCCGTGTGCATGCACGTAACCAATATATCATAGCAGCTTACGGCTTAAGTCAATAGTTATATTGTTTGATAATTTTTATTTGTATTGATCTTATGTATAAATCACTTGCTGTTCGGATTAAGTGGAGTTAGCACAGTGCTGAGTATTCGAAGTATCTTATTTTTATAGCGTCATGCCTGTGTCGCTGAAGGGGTAGGCATAGGTGTAATATTACACTCACATTTCACCTAATGAATTTTAGGTCCCATCATGTAATAGGGGACGAGCTTATTGCCGTTACCGGGTACATTGGTGGACTCCGTGCTGTTACTGGGAATTTGTAAAACCTAGTAACATTATTAGCCCGATCCGGGAATCAGACCTGAAACCTTTTATCAGCAGTCACATACGCTATCCACTGGACCACGGAGGCAGTCTCATCGCATCATTTATTTCTTCCGAGTAATCCATAGTTCTCATTTTAGCAATCCCTTTATACTCTTCTCCAAGCTGTTAAAGCTTTGTCAAACCGAAAGCGTACTTAGCGCGCGTCAAAGCGTGTTTTGTTAGTCGTGTTGTACTGTGACGGTACTTACAGTCAAACAATAACGGCAATGTTGAGTACTGCTGGCGCCGGAGGCTCTGTTTGACAGTTGTTTGTTTTTTTTTTCGTTTTCTCTTTGCCAATTTGGCGCATAGTACCGTCACAGTTTAATACAATGACTAGTGCCGCCGGTAACGCCTGAAGAAGTCCAGAGGGCCCTTCGCTACATGAAGAATCGGAAAGTGTCGGCTACGCTGGTGTGACCACGTCTTGCGTCAACCGGCATCTTACGTATGTAACAAATGTCTTGCCATGCTACGTCCGCCGGGCCCAGGTAAACGGGGAAGGCCAAAGAAATGCTGGCTTGACGACGTAAGGGATAATAGGCGCGCCAATCGACTAACCACAGGGATGCTGAAGACCGTGTGTGGAGCAGAAACAGTCGAAAAGCGGACCCCGGGCTCCAAGGCGTAGGTTTTGGAACGCAACCGGGAAAGCCCTAGGATGATGATGATGACCGTCAAAGTTTAATACAATTCGGTGCTGTAGCGCGGTGTAAGGTTAGCGCCTTGATGTGCGCTAAGAACGCGTTCTTTTTGAAGAAGCTCTTAGATATACTTTAACGTCAAAATACTAAATACTAACTTGAAGCAGCCTCCGCCTTGAGCCGGTCGAGCTCCGGTGGCGAGATCTCCCACTTCATGGTGGAGTTGGGGTTGATGGTGACGACGGCCAGGTCGTTGTACATGTAGTTGGACAGGAACGTCTGCGCCGTGCGGTCCCGCGCGTACATGTTGCTCAGCTGTGTGTAGTCCTGCTCCGTGAACCTGTACACACAACACACGTTAAACATAAATGTAACAGCTAGGTCAGGGCAGTTAAGGGGAGGCCATAAGACATCACAAGGAAGCCTACCGCTCACGGGCGGATCCAGAGGAAGATAAGAGGGGGCCATAAGTGCCATAACAAACATTACACGCGAGCTAACAGCTCCCCGACGGATCTAGAGGAAGGTCTTTAATTTGTAGATCTAAGGAGTTCAAGCTAAAACACATCTGCTGTCTTTTTTCATGTAATAGGCGGCAAATGAGCAAACGGATTGCCTAATGGTTAGTGTTGCCCAAATGCAAGAACAAGACGAGACTTAGCCAGTCTTGGTCTTGGTCTTGCGCCAATACACCTGGTCTTGGTCTTGGTCTTGGTATTGCGCTCCCAGTCTTGGTCTTGGTCTTGCGCCAATACACCTGGTCTTGGTCTTGGTCTTGGTATTGCGCTCCCAGTCTTGGTCTTGGTCTTGGTCTTGCAGCAAGAGTCTTGCAAGTCTTGCAATTACCTATCAGTCTATTACTATTTATTAAAGTTTTTAAATCTTAGAAAAAACGTATTAGAATTGGAACATTGTGAGCTTGAATTAACACAGCCATAGTAAAGATCAAGCAGATTAATAAATAACTGAAGATTTGATAAGAAATTCGAAAAATCAACTGACCTATATGTCGTTTTCCATGGAAGTAACTGTTTCTTAATAAACATTTATGATTTATAAGCTTACATTTGCTAAAACATGTAAAAAAAACAAATTAATTACAATAACTTGACTGTATTTTAAAGAACAATATCTGTCTAGAAAGAGATTGAACCCTCAACTTATATGAAATTTAATAAAAGAGTTTTATGATTTATCATTTAAATATGATACAAATTCAAATTCAAATTCAAATTTTTATTTGTGTGAAATTGGGTACAGTATAGGTCTTAAAATTAATACAGCGGATCTCCAATATCTGCCTGCCGGCTTACACAATTTCATTACAATACATGCAGGCATTTCTTTAAACAATGAATTAATTAAGGTATCAATAACTGAATAAAACGAGATGCAAATATTAAAATGTCAAACAATTAGTAACATATTCAAATTTTAGAATTAATAATGAGAATAATTAAATGACAAGATTAATAATACAATGAATAAAATATCAAGATTAATTATACAAATAATAAAATGTCAAGAATAATAATACAAATAATAAAGTGTCAAGATTAATAATACAAATAATAAAATGTCAAGATTAATAATACAAATAAAATGTCAAGCGTAATAAACAAAATCATAACATGTCAAAAATAAATGGATATTCAATATGTGCAAAAGAGAATTAAAATTTAATGTATTTTATAATTTGTCATTTAAGAAACTGTCTATTGTGTAATAACTTTTGTCTATTAGAATTTTTTTTAGGTTATAGTTAAATTGAGAATTATTTAAATCCTTGATGTAATCTGGTATTTTATTATATATTTTTGGCCCCATGCAAAAGACGCTTTTGTGCATCAAGGATGTTTTTGATTCTCTTAAGCATAATTTATGTTTATAGATGTGTTTGGTAGATCTCGATTGGTACTCAGATACTTTTTTGAATAAATTTATGTTTTGTCTGACAAATATAGCTATCTCGTAAATGTATATGGATGGAACTGTTAATATTTTTAAGTCGGTGAAATGTTGTTTGCAACTATCTGTTATTTGAAGTCGACATATGGCTCTGATGCATCGTTTCTGTGCCTTAAAAATTATCTCCTTATCGGTAGAGTTGCCCCAGAATATCACTCCGTAACGTAATAAGGCATTATTTCAATAAAAAATAAAATACAACACAAATCAAACATAACAGTACACAACAGCTTTATCATTAGGTTATGTTACTTTATATCAATTCTTTTGACCAAGAATTAATACAAAGTAATGCGCATAGGTCCAGTTTTTCATATTCTTTGATACAGTTTTTTGCGTCTCATAGAATTCCTAAGCGTACCTATACACCGAACTGTTACACCTAACTACTCCGTGAAATAGCGCTAAGTCCTAGCTGCAAGACGCAAGAGTCTTGCAGGCTTAGTCTTGTTCTTGCTCAAGTCTTGCACGATCAGTCTTGGTCTTGGTCTTGCTAAAAATACGCGGTCTTGTTCTTGGTCTTGCAAAAACGCAAGAACAAGACCAAGACTGCAAGACCAAGACTGAATTTGGGCAACACTACTAATGGTAAGCAACACCATAAGAATCACAAGTGCGTTCCTGCCCTTTTTGATCAATTCTTAAAGATAAATATTTTTTTAAGGTTTTCCTTATAAACCTTCCTACACCAAACTGATTAGCTCACTTCGCGCTGGTCTCGAGATTTTTCTCGATTTTATATGCGATCATGTCGCTTAGGTCTCTGCCTCGAATGTTGCGTGCAGCAAGGCGGTGGCGGCGGCGGTGTGGGAGCAGCAGGATCTAATGCGTAAAATCAAATGGACCGGGCCGAGTAAACAGCGGCGCGGCGACGGTGCACTCCAGTCAAGCGGTGATCGCCCGCGCGTCTGTATTGCAGTGTTATGCAATTTATTTTTGTGACCAAAGAATATTTCTGAATCTAAAAGAGGTTGTCGTCGTTGTTCAGACATTTCATTCGCGAATAAAACCAAATATCTCTCAGACACCACCACGAACACTATGTCGCTATAGTGCTGCGCGACCTGCCCGCTGGTTTCAAGAATGGGTCGGCGTTGGCCGCACCGCTCCCGCCCCGCTACACGCAACATTCGAGGCAGAGACCTTGCAGTGCCGAAATATCGAATACTTAAAGCAAAGATATCCTTTATCACTACATAGTATAAAAAAAGTCTTTTTTTTTTTTGGTGTCGGGTTGGAAAACCCTCATGGAGTCCCTCCGCACTGGGGGAAGAGCGAAGGGGACTGTCAGACTCTTACTGACTAAAAACCAACCCGTGTTCCTAACGTACCCGTGTGTCGGAGGGTCGGGTATCGCTGAAGCATTCCTCGCTACCCCCCGACGGGTATTGGCCCGCCAGATGGTCAGGCGGGCCCCGACAAAACCCCCTTGGCGGCGGATGAAGGTGTTGAGCTCCGCCGCCAAAACACCCAGCGGCCGCAGAAGATAGGGAGGACGGCAACGCAACACCGCATCTCGTCTTCCTCTGCGGCCCCACCGCGACGCAACAATGGTGCGCCCCCATTTGGTCGCGGGAGATAGGGCGCGCGGCAACGCAACACCGACACGCCTCTCCTCTCGCGACCGTACCCGACACAGAGGGACAGAAGAACTGTCCCTCGCACCCGCCCCTTTGGACGCATCCTGCGCAGGCCTCCGTCAAGCCCACGCGGAGCGTCCCCTCCTGGATCCCTCTTAGCTTCACCGCGGGTGACCAATCCACGGTTACTAAGTCCGCCACCACGACAAGGTGGAGATCCCACGGGGGAGATAAAACAAAGTCTTTCTTCGGTCTGTCTGTCTCTATGTATGCTTAAATCTTTAAAACTACGTAACGGATTTTAATGCGGTTTTTTTTTAATAGATAGAATTATTCAAGAGAAAGGTTTATACCCGTGCAAAACCGGGGCGGGTCGCTAGTTAACAAATAAAATGCATAACACTTATTCCGTTTGTGACCGATCTTTCACAAGAAAAAAAAATAATGGCTGTATTAGAAAAAAAAATTACGACTAATGGCTACTGGGTACAGTAAAACACTTACACATCTATGTTGTGTGACTGCGCAGACATCTGGTACACGGGGAGGAAGGGTCCGATGCGGATCTTCACTGTCACGTCGTTCGGCGGGTTCGGTTGACCCACCTGCAATACAACACATTATATTAGCTATTATTTCATACAAAAGTCTTCTTTTTGTGAAAAACAAAAAGAAAAAGAAGTTTTCATATATTGCAGCTATACGCTACAATTTTAAGCTACTACTCTTTTATTTTACTCTTGATTGCAGAAATGCACAAAATCGCTTGTCATTTGACAACGGTTTGAGATAATCTTAAACGCACTGGACATTTGTCACTCTTTATTCAAAAATATTCTATTTTGCGAGAGTACCGCAGCTAAAGACTTAACGAAAATAAACCACGTAAGTATAAGGTTTTTTTTAAGTTTAGCTGTTGGATCAGTGATAAGTTCCGATCATTGGTAATTTTTAGCTTGTTTGAATCTGATAGGTTCCGATCAAGCGTGAGCACAGCAGCGCTTTAACAAACGCGTTCGTTGGCGCAAGCCATGATGAGCCAAACCTGAGAAAGGGAACGTCAGTCCCCTCTTAACCGCAGGTCCGGGCATCTGACAAACTCCATCCACAGTAAGGATTAGGCTTGCGGATAGGCGTAGATGCTTATACAGAGTATTGAGCCCTTTAGCTATCCTCTTATCTCGTTCGTTTACTGGTTGTGTACTACTAGTAGTAGTGAGTTACCGTGTTGCCGAACGCGAAGAAGACGAGCGGGAACCATATGATGGCGATGACAAAGGCGAGCACGCCGCCGCCCAGCAAGTATTTAGACATGTTGGACTTCTTAGCGCCGCGAGGCTGAGGGAACTCGTCCTCTACGTAACGGGAGCACTGTGGAGAAATGGGGCAATTGTTAATGGCATTTTATTTGAATACTTCAGTGTCAGAAGTAATGTCTTAATTGTTAAGTTGTACGATTTGATACAGCAGACTAGGGAAAAATTGAGATTTCAAAAAAAAAAACGGCTGGCTGCTGAAAGGATGGCCCACCTAGTTCGGTGATTTCATATCGTAACCATCACAATATAACTAAGCGGTTTGCCGCAGATAAAAATGCTAACGCAGCGTCGGACGTGAGCGGTCTGGATACGAAAGCGATGCGGCGCGGGAACAACAAAAAGACGATATCTATTAACGTGTCCTACGTGACCACATGCACGTGACGTGAGATGCAGCGCGGCGACAGTTTACTTATTTATTGATTGTAAGGTTCGCCAACAGATTTTATATTTTAAGCTTATGTTGGTTTGGTGGAGCATAAATAAAATGTTCAATTTCAACAGGTTAAAACATTAAGTATATTTTCAAAGTCACAAGGTTACATTGGTATTGGTACTGTCGCAAATACGTGTACTTTGTCGATGCTATATAATCTGACTGTTTTACAAAACTATAAGGTGGGAATCGTGTAGTGTGACACATTACACACATAGCATGTACATGCATTTAGATGCATGTGTGTGAGCGTCCCTACACCATTCCCCCTTCAAAAAAAAAAATAAGAAAACACAATCAAAGGTATTGTCCACTAGTGACGCAACTCAACCACTTTAGAAATATTTACGCTAAATAATTACACTAGGGAGGTACACTGACGTCACGTAATCACGTTACATGTATGCTGTGGCAGCAGCGGCGGGGGCCGGCTGCTGCGGAACCGTCTGCACCCGGACCACGGGTGGAGCCACGTTGACCAACGTTATCTCGCGCCTGAGCCAACTCTTCACACGATGGTGGCAATGTTGCCTGACACAATATAACATTGCGGCAGTCACTGCTACTGCCAGCAACACCATGACTATCACCATAATATTTAACTTATTATATAAGTCCTCAGTATTTATTTGTGCCTGAGCGACGGCGATATTATCTGACGAACTTTGGTTGCCCATATTAATACAACAATTGGTTTATATTTAACAAATTACTTGTCTTGACAAAAGTCTCTATATAAATGCGAAAGAGTTAACAAATAATTATAATTATACTTTGGGCTCATCTAACATTTTGTCACGTCAGTACATCTTACAAAGTACATTTATTTAAAATTGTTACATGCGCGACATACTTTTTACAAGAAAAACAAGTCATCACAAAAATCATTACGCAGTTATAATCATTATATTTATTAAAAGTAGTAAGTACCTAAGTATTGCATCACATTCCATACGATATTTATCTACACTACAACCTTCCTGCGACTTTGCTTGGTATAAAAGTAATATTTATTAATAACATGAATAAAAATATAGTCTATAAGTATTATAATACAGCTTTCACGTGCCAAGGTACAATGGCAATGGCATGTTCCGGGTTCGCTTCCCGGGTCAGGTAAAGTTATAAAATCTTATCGCTACAAAAAAACATACATGAAGAGAACACAAACTAAAGTTATGTTGCTAAACGAAAGTTACCTTACTTATCTTACCTTATTATGATACCTATACATATGTAAGTAATGTTTACTTACTAGATGTATACTATTTATCTAATTAATATCTGAACAGCAATCATTACATGAATATAATAACAACATACTATTCTTCAAACATACTACGTTTATTTAGCAAACAGAGAACTAAGTAAGTATAAAATATAAATAATTTTCCCATATAAACAACTTACAACGCGAATCGCACGGGTACTCGCGTAACCCTACGGGTTCTCGTTACATGTTGCTTTTCTGAGTAACTTTGCGGTGAGAACGGTATTTGCGCGTTATGGGTATTAGCAGGTGCGGTAGGTAAATTATTATCTAAGGTTTTAAATTCCTGTACAACGAAAGCAGGTTTCAACCTATCTATTGAAATGCATGCTTCGCGTCCAGGTAATTGAATTTTAAATGTTTTAGGAGACCTATCTAAAACCTTGAACGGACCATCATAAGGTGGTTTAAGAGATTTGTGTACTGTGTCATCTCTTACGAAAACGTATTTGCAGTCTTTCAACGCACTATACACAAAAATTTTGCGCGAATCTACTTTATTTCTCGTTGGCTGATAACTATTAATGATTTTTCGTATTCTCTCTACAATACTGTACGGGTCGTTGCAGTCTCTATCCTTAGAAGTATCATAGAACTCGCCTGGTAAACGTATAGTTTTTCCGAAGGCTAATTCTGCTGCACTTATTCCGCTGTCTGTACGCATTGCGGCGCGAAGTCCTAACAGTACTGTTGGTAACTCTTCTACCCAAGTAGTACTATTGTTTAATCTAGTCATTAGGGCGCATTTTAAAGACCTATGCCATCGCTCTACCGCTCCGTTACTTTGCGGATGGTAGGGCGTGGTGCGTATTTTATGAATTCCTAAAAATGTCATTAATTTACTAAACAAATTTGACTCGAACTGTCTACCTTGATCGGTGGTAATGCGTACAGGACATCCGTATCTAACAATCCAGCCTTCGAAAATATGCTTGGAAACTATATCAGCTGTTATTTCCTGCACCGGAAAAGCCTCTGGCCAACGTGTAACCCTGTCTAAAACTGTCACTAAGTATCTAAAACCCTGTGGAGACGTTGGTAAGGGACCAACAATGTCCACATGGATATGTTCAAAACGCGCGGCCGTAGGAAATTCTCCCAAACCCGAAATTACATGGCGACTGACCTTTGACTTCTGACACTGTATGCAGGTCTTAGCCCACTGTCCTACATCTCGGTTCATTCCTGGCCAAAAGAAATGTTTGGACATCATTTTACGTGTGGTACGCACACCAGGATGACTTAATCCATGGACGCTGTCAAATGCAAGTTTTCTAAAATTTTCCGTCAGATACGGTCTAACAGCGTTAGCGGAAATTTCGCAATAAATATGTTTACTACAATTAGGCAATGACATTTGTTTCAAATTTACATTATTATTACTGCTATCTAAACATTGCGTCAACCGTACAAGGTATTCATCGTTAATTTGCTCGTCAGCAAGTTTGTTGTAATCGAGTACAGTCGGGCACAAAATTGTCTCTATACGCGATAAAGCATCGGCTACTACATTATCTTTGCCGCTGATATGCTTTATATCGCTTGTAAACTCACTAATAAATAGAAGATGTCTTAATCTTCTAGGTGTTTCTTTATCATCCTTTCCTATCTTCGAGAATGCGTGACACAATGGCTTATGATCTGTAAACACTGTCAGAGGTCGACCTTCAAATGATTTACGGAAATATTTAATAGCCTTATATATGGCGAGTAACTCGCGATCATATGTGGCGTATTTCTGTTCTGTAGGTGTGAACTTTTTGGAAAAATATCCTAGCGGTTTCCAGGATCCACTTACCTTCTGCTGCAACACCGCTCCCATACAAGTGTTTGATGCATCCGTCATTAGAGCTAACGGCACATCGGGTAATGGATGCGACAAGGTTACAGCCTTTTGAAGAGCTAATTTACAATTTTCAAATGCATTTTCAGACTTAGTAAACCACATAATCTTAGACTTGTCATTCTTCTTAGAATTTACTAAATATCGATTAAGTTCACACTGGTACGAAGCTAAATTGGGAAGGTGAGACCTATAAAAATTTAGCATTCCAAGGAAACGCCGTAAATCCGCTATGGTTTCCGGTTTAGGAAAATTAACTATGGCTTCAACTTTTTCATCGAGAGGCTTTATACCATCTACACTAACCTCGTGGCCCAGAAACTCTATCCGCGACTGTCCAAAACAACACTTACTCAAATTAATCGTAATACTATAAGTATTAAATCGTTCGAAAACCAACCGTAAATGTTCACGGTGAAGGGTCTCATTTTCACTAGCGATGATGACGTCATCTAGATAATTAAATAAGAAGTCTAGGCCTTGTAAAACTGTGCTATTCATAAACCTTTGGAAGGTTTGCGCTGCATTACGCAAACCAAAAGTCATGCGAGGAAACTCAAATAAACCGAATGGAGTTATAATCGCAGTTTTCTCGATATCTTCCGGCGCGACGCAAATACAATGATATGCCCTATTTATGTCTAATTTAGAAAAAATCTTTTTATTTGCCAAAATATAAGTAAAATCATGCAAGCGCGGTATTGGGTATCTGTCGGGCTTGGTAATGGCATTGAGTTGACGATAATCACCGCAAGGCCGCAGCTCGCCGTTTTTCTTTGTAACGACGTGCAGCGGGCTTGCCCAAGCGCTCTTGGATGGCCTACAAATACCCAATTCCTGCATTACCCTAAACTCTTCTTTCACTTTCTTGTATCTATCCGGCGGCAAACGTCGGGCTCGCGCGTAAACAGGTGGGCCTGTTGTCTCTATATAGTGGAAAACATTATGCGTGGGAGTCTCCTTGAATGACGCTGGTTTGGTAATGTCAGGGTACATGCTTAATAAATCGTAGTATGGATGATTTTCTACAATTGAATTTATAGACTGCTGACTAATATTCACAATGGATGGTACAACATTTATGTCTGTCACTTGATCAATTAACTTGCATCCATGTAAATCGACAAGAATTTTGTGGTGTGACAAAAAATCTGCCCCTAAAATGGGCTTAGTGACGTTAGCTATTATAAACTCCCAACGGTACGGTCTGCGCAGTCGCAGATCTAAAACTAAGGACTTTGTTCCGTAAGTTGCAATTTCTGTACCGTTGGCAGCATATAATTTATAATCGGAACACTGTTTACCTTTAAAAATCCTTTTAGACACCGGTAATACCGAAACGTTGGCACCAGTATCTACGAGGAACCGTAGTCCTGTGTTATAGTCTATAACAGATAAACGGGGGCATGGGGTTACGGTACAGACTTCGGATGGAGACTGTACCTCGCTGCCTAGTTTTCCGACTTCGTACGGTTGTCCTTGTCTCCTTCAGCGGTTGCCTTTGACTTCCATGCGCACGGCGGAATGCATCTATGGGCCCTATGACGATAGCGGAAGTGGTAGCTGCACAGCCAGTTGGGTGATCCAGGGACACGACGTCTTGACGTAGATCGCGAAGGTTGTCGATAATGTTCACCATCTAGTCTCGTCCTTGACCTTGAACGCTCCATGTTGGTCAATCTGGCGTTCATCTTCGCTAGTTCGGCTGCAATACTTGCTATGCTGACAGAATCCTCGGACTGCTCGCGGAATGTAGACCGCTGCCCAATCTCCGACACATGGTTGATTCGCGTAGCCTCCGCGACGTTGTCCGCAATAACTGCCAATTTGTCTAAGTCTTTGGTTTCCGATACAACCAGTACAGCTCGTACCGTCGATGGTAGGTGACCTTGCCACAATACCCTAAGCGTATCATCAGGTATTTTGTCCCGAGCCAAATCTCGCATGCGGTGGAGGAGCTGGGAGGGCTTTTGATCGCCCAATTCCATCTCACCGATAAGCTTCTCTATTTGTCTGGTTTTCGAATCATCGAGCAAGGTCAATAATTTTGTTTTCAGCGCCGAAAATTTTCCGCTCTCGGGTGGTTTCGATAAAAAATCGGTCATCTGCATGATCACATCCTTAGGTAGTTTAGATACGACCAAATCAAATCTTGCGTCATCGCTCAATTTTTGTGGAGCCAGAATAGCCTCGACCCGTATAAACCATACTCGGGGTTGGTCACACCAAAACTCTGGAATGCGCGACGCTACGGAGATGGCCAACACGTCTGCCGGCGGGACAGGAACCGAATACGCAGATGCACCGGTCGTCGTTTTCACAGACACGGGTTTTAACGAAAGTTCTCGAAATAATATTCACAGTTTTCACAAACAATTATGCTCTTTATCGGGGTCACCAATGTTGGTTTGGTGGAGCATAAATAAAATGTTCAATTTCAACAGGTTAAAACATTAAGTATATTTTCAAAGTCACAAGGTTACATTGGTATTGGTACTGTCGCAAATACGTGTACTTTGTCGATGCTATATAATCTGACTGTTTTACAAAACTATAAGGTGGGAATCGTGTAGTGTGACACATTACACACATAGCATGTACATGCATTTAGATGCATGTGTGTGAGCGTCCCTACAGCTTATAAACTAACAAAGGTATCTAATTATAGGCAAACACGGCATGCATTCCGATTGCACTATCAATCAGATACTCAACAGTCTATACCAAATTAAAATAAAATGACAATAAAATCAAAAAAGAAATAAAATAACTAAAAAACATCTCTCATACAATGGACAAACCAAGAGAAGCATAGGCATCCGACTCAAAGAACATATAGCTGACATAAAACATAAACGCTCAACAAAGTCTGCTGTGTGTGAACATGTGGAACAAGGACCCAACCACTACCTGCGATTTGATGAACCACAGATACTCGCAAAAGAACACCCTTTTCTTCCAAGGATGATACGTAAGGCTTTTGAAATTAAAAAACACCCTAATTTCAATAGGGAAGATGGTTGGAATGTTCCTCCAGCTTGGGACCCTGTCATAAAGCTAATGAAACCCAAGAAGGACAAACTCACCAGAAGACCTGAGGACACTGTGAGCTCATTCTGCGTAAATACTAACACCAATAGTTGAAAAATGTTCGGGTACTTTGAGATAACTTATACATTCAAGAAATGAAGACAAAAATCACCTCAGTCTGCTGTGAACATGAATCCTGTAAAGAATTCGAAACGTCGGCTAGTAATAAAAATGTAGTTTCTAGATCATTTGGTTTAAATGTAATAACTAGTGAAACCAATATAACGCGATAAAATCCGTAAATTGTAGTTTAATTTCAATGTGTAACATTCGCGTAAAACCAAGAAAATACTATTATTTATACTTGTCTAATCATTCTATTATCTGTGAAAACTTTTAATTGACCTTCATGTTTAATGCTCAACTCTACACACCACTATTTTTTAACTAATTAAAAAAATAGTGGTGTGTAGAGTACTGATACTTAGTGCCCTGTTAATTTTTTTGTACTAATACAAAAAAATTAACAGGGCACTAAGTATCTTTAACTGATCATATTTATGTAGTTAAAAAATAAAAACACTTAGTCCCAAAACTATCCACAAAAATACGTAATAATTGGTAAATGCATAACTAATACTATGACCGATCCGTGTACTATCATAGTAAACTGACCCATTGATAAATTCCACCCCCCCTCTTCCCTACCCTCTGCGCCTACGCCGCGCCCCGACGATGCGACAAACAGTGCTAAATTGCTAGCCAAAGTGAGCGTATCTATTTTTCGTTGCAAAAGTTAATTGTTTGTCTACGTTTTCCCGACGCGATGGCCTATCAAATCAGTACAATATCACGGGAGTATGTAGCCATGCTTCGTGCGTATTTTTTTGTGAAAAAATCGCGAGTGCAGCTGTGTATCCATGGACATCTTATTGTGAGTGTATAAAAGTGAGCCGGTTAGTGTCGAACAATTAAAAACAACGCATATTAGAAGCTTTTGACGAAGTGAAAAGACAGAAGCGTACTTCTCTCGTTAAAAAATTGTCTGTGTATTGACAACGGTGGTGGACATTTCGAAGGAAAATGGAAATACTTGTAAGTTTAGTAAATAATACGTACTTAAGTAAATAATAATTTACTTAAGTACGTATTATTTAGTCAGATATTTCCCAGGCACTCCTTTCTTCTTCAGGGCCCACCACAAGACTTCACGGGGCACTCGGTCATATGCCTTTTCAAGGTCGACGAATACCATGTGCAAGTTTTTATGTGCCTCCCTGTGTTTTTCGCATATTTGGCGAAGAGCGAAAATGGCATCCACCGTACCTCGACCAGGCATAAAACCGAATTGGTTTCGTGAAATCTCACTCTCGTCACGCAGGCGTCGCTCAATTACTCTCTCCCATACTTTCATAGTATGTGGCATTAACTTTATTCCCCGATAATTGTTGCACTCTTGGATATCACCCTTATTTTTAAAAATGGGCACCAGGTAACTGTTGCACCATTCCTCGGGTATGGTCTCCTCGTGCAACAGCTTATTGAAGAATAAAGACAGCCACGCCCATCCATCATCTCCTAAGGCAAAGAATCAACGCAGGATGGATGAAATGGCGACAGGTCTCAGGCACAATATGCGACCACAAAATGCCTGTGAAATTAAAGGGCCGTATGTATAAATCGGTTATAAGGCCTGTCGTACTGTATGGAGCTGAGTGTTGGGCTACAAAGAAGATGGATGAGAAACGATTGCATGTGGCAGAGATGAGAATGTTACGATGGATGTGTGGAGTGACAAGAATGGACAGAATTAGGAATGATTACGTTAGAGGTAGTATGAAAGTGGCGCCCATAGCTGAAAAGGTGAAAGGGAGTCGATTGGCCTGGTATGGACATGTTATGCGGAGAGATGAGATGTATGTAGGTAAAAAAGTGATGGATATGCAAGTAGAAGGACGAAAAGGGAGAGGACGGCCAAGGAAGAGATGGATGGACTGTGTGAGGATGGATATGAAAGAGAAAGGGGTCGCTTACCCCTTTCTTTTGGATGACTGGTGACAGAGAAGTATGGAAGCGAAGGACATACTGCGCCGACCCCAAATAAATTGGGACCAGGGCAAGACAATGATGAAGTAAATAATAATTTAATGCGGGCGGCTCAAAATTGGTCTGTGTGGAGAACCTTGAGGGAGCCCTATGTCCAGCAGTGGACGTCTCTAGGCTGACATGATGATGATAAAATAATATTTGTAAATAGCAGATGATTCTAACTTCTAAAATACGCCAAAATTACTATTTTTTTTTATTACAGAATATCTTCTTTTATTTTGATATGTGTTTGCTTTCTAAATACATACCTGTATTAAATTACTAGTAAAACGGTAAATTTTGCCGGTCCTAAGCCCGGATGAAGTATGAAGGAGAGGGTAGAATTAAAAAAAAAAGTAACTACCTACAATTATTATTTTGCTTCATTTTATTGTCTAAGGCTACCTACATTATAAGTGCGACGGAAAGAATGCGTAAGAGCAGGACGGAAAGTAAGTACTATCAATGAAGTAGTGAATGGATTGTAAAATATGACTATGATGTAGGTGAGATTTTTTACAAAAAACAAATGATTATAATTTTGCTATTTATAGATATTATGAAATTCTTACGTCACATATATGATAATAATGTCTTCGCTAATATGTCCTTAAAGTTTTTGAACTAATTAAATATAGTGGTGTATATTATGCATATTAGCTGTAAGTTTTCCTAAAATTGTAAAATAAAATAAAAAATGAAATAAAATTGACGCGAACGCGATCAATTGTTTTGATATTTTAGCGTGAACTGAACGCCAGCGAGCGAAGGGCGGTGATGGGGTGATGGTGTAGATCTTTAGGACCACTCGCGCGCACTTACGCACGTCCGACAGACTCGCCACGTTACACCGCACGCGCCGCCTAACCAATACGCTACTGGCGTTTTGAAGACAATGCCTACATATCCTCGATGGCGAAAGGTATGGGTGAATAACACGTACCGTTTCAATATATTTAAACTTTTATTCACTACCAGACATCAAATAGTAAACACGGGGATTTTTTTGCCTGTATCCCTATTCTATTTCTAAACCTATATAACCGTATAAGTAAATAGTCAAAATTACCTTGAGCAAGAATACACTGGCGAATATGTCCTCCATCTTGAGCCAGTCCATGAGCGTCATGGACGTGTCCGTCCATATCCAGTCCATGAGCGTGCGCAGCTCGAACAGGAACGGTATAGCCATAAACCTGCACCCATATGTCTTCATAAAATAATACAATATATTGAATAGTGACTTGTTACTTGCTCTATTGCTACTTCATCGAACTGAGCATTACAGATTACAGGCTATGTTGTATGCTGTAATACACAGTGTATACCCGACACCACAACGCACAGTGTTTTATGAAGGCCATTTTTCGGACACCGTCTTTTTATTAAAGAAGCTAATAGATATATTCAATAAAAAGAAATATTTCGTATCCCCATTAAGCTAGCATCTCTAGTTTTTTAGAAAAACTTTTTTGAAAATCTTCATATTTTAAAGCGGATATTTAGAAAAAAAGATATTCCTCTTAAACTAAGCATGATACGCAATAATAATGTTACAAGCACCGATAGCGTCTCTTTCACTGCACATTTTACAGTTAAAATGAACCTCTTAACTTGACTAGATTCAAATTTAAGCAAGATTTTGGATTTTTAGATTTTCTTACTTTTCCCGAAGATTCTACCAAATGTGGAAAAGTTATATATACAGAAAGGACGCTCTTTACTTTCCTCATCTACTCAATAAATTTCAGACCCCAAATCCATGGAATTTAGAAGTTATTCCATATAACTGTTTTTGCTAGTTTTTTCATATTTGTATTCTGGATTTGAATGATTAAATTTTTATTTGATATTGATTTCTTTACAACATATAATCTTAATATATAAAATCCTTGCGTTACTGACTGACTGACAGACAGGCTACAGCCGAAACTATTGGGCGCAGGAAGCTGAAATTTGGCATGTATGTTCCTTGGGGACCGTAAGGGTGCACTAAGAAGGGATTACCCGAAATTCCCACGGGATCGGCCAAAACGGGCAAATTAAAAAATAATGCAGGCGTAGCTGCTGGCGTCCTCTAGTTTAGTTATAAAATCAATATCGAATAAAAATTTTATCATTAAAACCCGGAATACAAATGTGAAAACCCTAGCAAAAACAGTTAATTTGGAATAACTTCTAGATTCCATGGATTTGGGGTCTGAAATTTATTGAGTATATGAGGAAAGTAAAGAGCATCATTTCTGTATATATAACTTTTCCACATTTGGTAGAATCTTCGAGAAAAGTAAGAAAATCTAAAAATCCAAAATCTCGCTTAAATTTGAATCTAGTCAAGTTATGTAATATATCTATTAGCTTTTTTAATAAAAAGACGGTGTCCGAAAAATGGTCTTCATAAAACACTGTGCAACGGTTAGTAAATTCGACTAATCTTTCCACTGCATGCTTGACTTTAATAAAAAAAAAAACAAATATGTGATACATTTATTACAACCCGAAAGCGATCACGTGTCGTATTTGATGACTTCGACGGGAACTGGATCAATTTGGCACATGAAAGAAATACTTGAAAGAGTGTAAGAGAGACCAAGCAGTGGGAGAGTAGATATATTTATAAAAAATATATATTTATAGTTGCCCCGGGTGTCACGCTACTACAACGTTTTTCAGACTGAGAGAGGAGTATTGATGCTGATATGGGGTCACGAAATAAAAGGCAGTAAGTTGTTGACTCACGCTCTGAAGAAGATCATGTTGAGGAAGTGGTAGGCCTTGCAGAGGAAGTTGCCGATGATGCGCCGCGGGTACCCGCAGCGGATCTGGTACGCGGACAGCAGCAGGTAGATGCACTTCACCATGTACCACATCGGAGGGGGGAGCAACGCGTTGAACGTCCTGTACAACAATAGTGGACAAAGTCAGCGTCAATAACATAGCTATGTGAGCATGAACTCGCGCAGGTAGAACATCCACATACCTCTCAGTGATGAAGGGCAGCACAAAGAACATCCAGACGTGCACGCCGATGATGAGCGCGTACTGGAACAGGATCTTGCCCAGCATGAACTTGCGCAGGTACAGCGCGCGGTCGATCACGATCAGCGCGAACTGCAGGATCAGCATGACGAGGAACGGGATCGGCACCTTGTTCTCCTCCAGGTAAGCCTGCACGCCGCCGTCGCCTTGGTGCGTCTATCACACAAAACATGTGTAAGATCATCTGTCTTTGTATCTGTTATCTTGATAAAGAAGAGGTTATATTATATCGAAGAAGCAACTCACTCCAAACGCGGCGAATCCAAAGATGACGACGAGGAAGTTGAAGAAGTCGCAGAGGAACATGTAGGCGTAGATGTCGGCCGTGACGCGCGCGCCCGGCGCCAGCATGCGCTCGAAGAAACGGTGCGTCGGGCGCAGGTAGCGCTTTATACTGCAATACATATGAGTAGTCTTAGCTTTCTGACTAGTTGCCTAATTTAAATTTTAAACTCAAAGCATAAAATATAATAAGTGACGGAAGACAAAATTGTATTCTTAAGAGCCGTAATCGGTTTTTAAGATCATCATTTTGTACAACATAAAGGAGAATGACCAAAACTGGGCTATTTTGTGGCACTTTTGCTTCTAAACCATTAATATCTAGAAAATTTTCTTTTATATTATAATTTATATATATATATTAATTTTAATTTAAAGCAAAACGGGGATTTTTAGTTCAAAATTAAAAGTATCTGCGTTGTTCCGGTCGTGACATCGCAATTTCATATTCAAAACTCATTTTGCATATTTAGGCAAATGTTTAGTTTCTTGCAAACCCCTTTTAATAGGGAAAAATTACATTCATAGTGAAATCAGGGTGACATAACAAAAGTTCTAATAAGCAAAGTAACACCAAAAGCTTATGATATTTTGAAAAATGTATTGTGGTGAAATATTTTCTATACCTAAATAATATGTTTATCCTGTTTGCAACATATTACCCACGAAATAATGTTTTGTACCTATCGAAAATATGGGAACGTATTTATAATATAATGGCATCTGTAATGTCTTACGCAAAGAAATATAACCTTATTACTATTCTAACCTCTCTGGTCTTACGTCAGTTATTTTGGCATGAAAACAGTCAAATTACTTTTTCACCTATGCTCATATCTCTTTATTGGAAAATAAGTCATTTACTGTCGTTTATATTGACTTGAACAATCCTTTGTGGACCAAACAAGTTTATTTCGTGTTATCAAGACTCGTGGGTTGACTAAAGTATGGGACAGTCTTTATTGGTAACATTAGTATGTCGTCTGGACGTAGAACAACTAGCCGTGGTGAGGATTGCAGTTATGTTAACTCTTCCTTTGCGGTACCTCGGCAGCAACACGTGCCTTCTTTGGACAAGCTATCTGATTCGGCGCTCAATATTTTGACATCATGGATAGCGCCAGTCTGTGTGTTTTTTCTTCTCTTCTCAATTCCTACAATTCTCTCGTGCTCTCCTCACCGAATATTCAAACTACTTTAATTATTTGTTTCAGGAATTGAACGGAGTCTTATGCTTAGAATGCTACACATTAATTGAAGCTGTTGTAACTTCTGAGGTCATACCTGCACCACATTATGGTATACGATATACACGCTCCTGCTTCATTTTGAGGTGATGTATTTGAAGCAGATTTAGGTATAATAACAAATAAAATTAAGAATAACATAAAAACTGTGTTTCATTTACCTATTAAGCATAAAACAGTGTTGTTTTAATGCCAACTTTGTAATAAGGTCCAATGGAATGAGCTTATCTTTTGCGAACTAGCCTCACTGAAATTCTCATTAATTGTACCACATGGTATTGAGAATTCTCAGTAAGAAATATATCAGACTGAAAAAACCGCAAGCTAATATAATGTACAAGCGTTTGTTTCGAAGCTCCACTTCTTTTTACAACTATTTTCTATATTGTATAATATACATAGAGGCTTCTAATAAATTCCGGTAATATGATTAAATCATATCATCACCGTCCTAGAGTTATGTCGGTTGCATCCAAGACTTCAACGCCTAGGAGCCCTGGATCCGCTTACTAGTCTAACCAGATATGACAGAATATTAGCTTTTCCATAGTCTGACCGCCATAACCCAAAGGGAAAGCGATATTGTATGGTTTAGACCAGTAAGTATCTGTTTATTGGAATGTACTGACTCCCCCTAACGACGTGCGATGGTGAAAGACCTTCATGACAACTGGGACCGACGGCTTAACGTAAGTACTCTTCGAAGCACGGGCGATAATTAACTAATTTACCACAATTTTTATGATTAAATCATGTAACTATCACAATACTTAACCTCAAAATATTTGAAATCTTTAATGTCCGATAGCTAAGAACTGCCGCTGAATATCGTATTAATTTTTTCCTAATTAAATTAGGAGTATATTTACTATATTTTACTGGTCAAATCATCGAGAAGCAAACTTAGCCCATCTTCCATACAAATTTGGTCATTCTCCTTTCGGCTACTGCTATAGACTAGTGGAGAGACTGACAGACTGCCACGCGGAGGGTCTCGTGTTCAAATCCATGAGCACCAAGATACTGTGAAGTTAATTAGTTGTTAATTGTCGTTTACTTAACGATGAAGGAAAACATCGTGAGGAAAACTGCATATCTTAGAGTTCTCCATAATATTCTCGAAAGATATGTTAAGTCTGCCAATCTTAACTTGACCAACATGGATTATGGCTTTAGTGTTCTCATAAGGAGAGGTCCATGCCTAAGATGAACCTTAGTGGAAGAATTTGAAGAAAGAAAGAAAGAAAGAAAGAAAGAAACTTTTATTGCTGCAATCATCACAACACTCACGTAACAAAACAAACAAAAAAAAAAACAGATTAAAAGCATGTGTAATAAGCAGGTATATAAGCCAGATAAAAAAAATATAATAACACAAATGATAATAAAAGGAATAACAATACACAAAAGCAAAGCACACATAATAAACATTAATATTTAAAAATGAGCAGCAGCAATCAGGTGTTCAGTTCAGCATATGTCGGACTTGAAGCCCGACGCTGGTTTTCAACTGAACCCTGCAGTGAACCCACGAATGTCACACCCAGTTGCATATAACCCTTAGATACTAATAATATATATAATCTAATAATAAGAATCAATATAATAATATTAAAATAAACAAAATAAATGCATACAAATAAACTACCATCAACGGCTGTTGTACATAAGAATAAACATATATATATATATTTTAATGAAGAGATCAAATTATATAAGGAGCCGAAAGGCAAGGCAAGGCAGTACTAAGGTCAAAATATAGCCACATACCCGGTCACACGCACCCAACACTAGCAAGCATGGAGTTGGCACTAAATGGTTGAAAGGTCCATATCTATAAGAGCCATCTCACGCTGGGCACTAAAGAGGTACTGTCGCAAGTGGTGCCTAAAGATGGGCAACGAATTTAGGCAGCGCAAAGGTGGTGGTATGTTATTCCACACTTTTGCCGCTGCATAGCGGAAACTTCCCTTAAAAGCAGCTGACTTGTGGTGCTGTATGGATAACTGATTGGAGCACTGCCTACTCGCACATTCTCTCCTACTCGCCGTCCACGAAAGTTTATTATACAGATAGCTGGGTTCTTGATGTTTAATAACGTTAAATAGGAGACATGCTAAGTGTAGTTTTCTACGAGATTTCATTTTTAAAATACCAGACTTGTTTAAAAAAGGCGTCACATGTGTTCTGGAAGGAATGTTGAAACAGAACCTAGCTGTAGCATTCTGTACTCTTTGTATGAGGCGTTTTGTTCGCGAGAGTAGGCGAGGACTGTAAACTGTGTCGGCGTAGTTTAACTTTGATAAAATTACGGACTCAACCAACTGAACTCTGAGTTCTTGTGACAAATACGGTCTTATTTTGTACAGAACCCTTAGACGATAGAAGCAATTCTGGATAGAAGTGGCTACATGCTTCTCAAAACGTAGATTTGCATCCATAATAAGACCAAGATTTTTAGCCTCAGTGACTCGTTCAATAGACTCATCCAACAAGGTAACATTTAAATGCGCTGGTAATGTACGCAACTGTTGGTTACTTCCAAAAACCATGTATTTGGTCTTAGAAGTATTCAGTGCTAGACAGTGCCTTTCAGACCAGATGGCCACTCTAGTAAGATCTTCATTGATTGCTTCTACGGCTGATTGATATTCGTGTGGCTTGAAAGATATATAAAGTTGCACATCATCTGCATACATATGCACTTTACTGTTCTTTATACAATCGGGTAGATCGGAACAATATAAAATAAACAAAATTGGGCCTAATATTGAACCTTGTGGTACACCACGATTTAAATTTCTCACTGGTGAATCCTTTATGTTGCCATCAGCCAGACGTAGTTCAACATATTGTTTTCGACCACTCAGGTAGCTATCGAACCATTGTATCGCCTTTTGATTGAATCCGTAATAGCGCAGTTTTGATAACAAAAGGGATATATTTATGCAGTCGAACGCACGAGAGTAGTCCAGCAGCACTAAGAGAGTACACATACCTTGATCTTGAGCGTTTAGTATGTTATCAGTTACATCTATTAGCGCTGTGGCCGTGCTTCGCCTTCCCCTGAAACCAGACTGCAGTTCAGGCAATATATTATGTGCCTCGAGAAAAGACGTTAATTGACGACACACAGCCTTCTCCAGGACCTTCGAAAGACATGGTAGGATGCTAATCGGACGAAGATCCCTGATTTCCTGTGGATTACTTTTCTTAGGAATTGGAGTAACTTTTGCGACTTTCCAGTTGTGGGGAAAGACGGATGTCGAAATGGACGTGTTTATAATATTAGTCACTGCATTAAGAGTGTGTGGTAACGTCATTAATAACATGTCAAGGCTAATCCTATCATAACCCTCGGCGTTTGACTTTAATCCAGTGAGCAGGCGCGACACAGTTTCCCGTGATATAGGTGCTAAACTAAAGTTGAAATCTGTGTACCTGTGGTGCTCATAGTACGTTAAAAGTGAGATTTCGGCCTCACTGCGACCCGGTACATCAAGAAAATGAATATTAATTAATTCAGGGTTATTAAAATGTGATGACATGTCAAATCTATTTTTAAAAGGTATAATATTGTTTTTTAAATTTTTCCACAAAAGTTTAGGCTGTTTAATTTTGTTGTTGATATGTTGGTTAAAATAAGCTATCTTTTCCCTATGCAGAGAAGCGTTCACAAAAGATTTTAATTCCTTGTAATACTGTTTTTTAGTTTCCCTTCCGGTCTTACGAAATTTCGCTAATGCATTATCACGTAATTTCATCATTAGCTTGACATTGTCCGTGATCCAAGGATACGACGGCTCCTTAATAATGCATGTTTTTTGCGGTGCATATATGTCGAACAAAGTCTTAATGACACAGTTAAATTCGGTAACTAAGTCATCTACCGAAGAAGACTCCAAAGCACCATAGCGCATAAAAGACTTCAAATCCCGATGGAAATCTTCCTCGACAATATTTCTCAACGGTCTGTAGTTTATGATGAAAGGAATTATTTTATCTTGCTTTATGCGGAATTCAGTTACAATTAACGAATGACCATAGATGGATCTAAAGTCTTCGACCAATAAGTGCCTGACGGGTAAGTCTGTACAGACTAGGTCTATTAGTGTTTGACTAGTCTCTGTGAAGTTAGTTGGAGAATTAACTATCTGCGTAAGGTTAAGACATTTCAAAAACTCCAGGACTTTACGGGTTTTACCTTCCTGTGTCTTTAGCATGTTGACATTAAAGTCACCAAGCAATATAATATGATCATAATTGCTTAAGCTAGTTATAGTACGCGTGAGAGCATCCAGAAATACGTCAACATCATGCCAGGGAGGACGATATGCTGTACCAATGACTATATGCTTACCGTTCGCTACAAACTGTATCCACATCTGCTCAACGGTTACGTATCGGTTATCAGTAGGAACCGCCAGTGTACGCACACGGAGATCCCGCCTCAAGTAGAAGCCCACGCCCCCACCGCGGCCTGCCCGCACGGCGTCAGGCCGCGGTGCGTGGCGCAGACGAAAGCCCGGTACGGCAGGAGCTCGCGCGTCCTCGCCCGGCCTAAGCCAGGTTTCGTTAATCACCATCACATCTAAACTGTGTCTGTCGAATATTGAAATAAAATCATCTTGATTCGAACATAAAGAGCCAGCATTTAAATATCCAACTGTAAGGTACTTTTCGTTGTCAGACATTGCGAATCGATCGAATGTTATTACATAAATGCATAGGTAGAATAAGCAAATACAAATACATACATATAATAAAACAGTAATTTATAAATAATGTCTGATTGTCATAACAGTGTTTGTATAAATAATAACGTAAGTAGATTGTGTATCGTGTAGAAAAATACTTGTATATACGAATAATTAAAGAGTAACAATAATAAGATAAGGACATATAATTAATTGACTTAGTATGTATATATATATTGAGCGAAAGCAAAAGTATGTGGACAGAAGTGCTCGATACATAGTGGCTATTAACAGGGTGCGTAAGGTTCATGCAACTAGGCTGGCAATCGGTACTCGAACCCAAGCTCCTTAGGTAAACATAAATTATAACTAGTGTTATGAGTCGTGGGAAAAAAGACTTGTATACAAATCCTGAGCTATAAAATACGAAACAAATTCTAAGGTAGTTACGATTTAATAACAAAGACAAACATACGCGAATAAAGTTATAACATAAATAAATGACATCTGTTAGCATCAAACTGAGGCAGTACCAAAAATTTTTACAATGTCGCTGTCGGTACGTATACGTTCCGCTGGCTGGCCGTCTTCCCTACGAGCAAGGATTTTACCGTCCCGTGTCCACACGTACCTCCAATTTCTGTGTTGTCCAGCTTGTCGCGCTTGGTAAAATAGTCGTTTATTTGTAGGTGTTAACCGTTCATTCACATATAAACGTCGCGATGGGCCAGCTACTTCAACGTCGGATGATGTGATAACACGGCGTACTCGTGCTGCACGCAATACACAGTCGCGTGTCTCGCGCCGAACGAACCTCACATGTATTCTGCGCGGCCGCATTACGGGGTCAGTGGATGTGGTTCCCGTCGGTTCCTCGATTCGATTTCGCCTAGTCGACCCTATACGTTCAGCATGGACGACGTCTTTCTCATCGATGTTACAGCCCAGTTTTACCGACAAAGTACGAACGAGATGCATCACACTCTCCTCCTTGTATTCCGGGATACCCGCTATCTCGATGTCGTTGAGAAGTAGTTCTTGATCGCGTTCATTGAGCTGACTCTTTAGTTCTGTAATAGTATTTTCTAGGGATGCAATAGGCGTGCCTGAAGCCGGGGTCTGGCTTTCGAGTACTGTAATTCTGCCTTCCATCATAGTAATAGCATCGTTGCAGGTTTTCAGTGCTGAATTAAAGTCGATTCTGCATTCCCGAATTTCAGCACGCAACGCGCTTAGTTCGCTCCTAATGGCACGCATTTCCAATGCCAAATCAACGCCGATTCTTGAGTTTGCATCTAATACCATAGTGTCAACATCGGTTGGCGAAGGACTTATTCGGGGTTCGGGGGTGTAGTACCCTGTTCTAGCTTTATCTTTACCCTCGGCGCGCGGGGTGTCTTTACAACTAGGACACACCCACCCGTGACCAGCAATCGGTCCTTCAGGCAAAGACACGCAACCTCGGTGATACGTCGCAGAGCATTTACTGCATTTTACTGCAGTATTCGCAGATAAAAATTTGCCACATCCGTTGCACTTGGCCATACTGTCTGTATTGCTTAGCAGTTCAAGCGTGATGTTTAGTTATAATAGTATTAAACTTGCGCGTAAACAAACAAAACACTCCGCAATCGTAATCTGCGGTTTAAGATAGTACACGGGTCTGCCCAGAGATGGCGCTGACTAAGAAATAAATGTTATGGTACGATTATGGGTTTATATAATGTTCAGTTGGGCACTTTGTAATCACACACGGCGTTCAGCCATGGACCCGCTCACACTGCACATGAAGCCACTGTTAGTTTACTACAAGTTTTGTTTTTCTCTGTTCTTATTATAAGTATCGGGTAGATTCTAAGTATAGTTTATAAAGTTTAGATTTTAACACGCAAATTAATGTCTTAGGCCACACAGAAACTTCGGATAACAGTTTGTAGAATACAGCGCGAGGTTTTACAACTTTTACAGCGTACTGTTTCACATTAGACACAATTGTTTATTTTTAACGACATAAAATACGGACGGGTCAACGACCGAATTGACATCCGTGACGTCACTCGTTGTCGTCAATTTGCTTGTGTGAATACTCACGACAGGAGCATGACTTGAGGGTAGTGCATGTAAGTGTTCTCCAACGTCGTCGTCACGGCTATTATCGGCTCCTGGTCATCGTTCACGCTGCAAAAACATCATTTGATTATCATCAAATTACTGACTTTTAAGAGTAAAAGGTTTGTCTCCAAACTTGATGGTTTTGTTTGCCGCGGGATTGGCCTGAGATTAAATACTATATCGACGGGATAAAAATATTGTATAATTATCCTGTAGGTACAGTTTCTAAAAATTCACTATGAAAAGGAACGCCAATATACCAGTACTTTTTGTCACTGCCGCTGGGAGTTTAATGATGAGTGTTTCCTTTCAATGAAGGAGAGAAAGAGAGAGAGAACTTCTTCATAGCACATACGGAACGGCATATTTTTGATAAAAACATATTTTTCTACCTTTGACTATATGAAGGTACATGGTATAAGGTAAACTAAAAAAAGTAAAGTGAAGAAGAACAAAATCAATACAATCAGTTATGCTAAAAATTAGATGTCACATGGACACTTGGAACAAATAAGCCATACTTTTAATAGTGATATAACTTAAAAAACTAAGATTTTTGATAAATAGTGAGAGCACATACTTGTAATGGTCGTCGTCGGGCGGCTTGGAGGGCCCGGCCTCGTCGTAGTCGAACTGGTTGTCTCCGTCGGGCGCGGCCGGGGGGCGAGCACTCGTGTACTCATCCTCGCCCGAGCGCTCCACGTTGTCCGAGCCCTCTTCCGTACTGACAACGGACGCAACGTGTTACTAGTCATGTTACTAAAAGCGCATCGACACGAAACAAAAAGGAAACCAAAGAAAAATTTGCATCTTTTGTGTTGACAATAGAAAATTTGCAAATTTTCTCTGGTAGTGACCAAGTTTTACACATAATAATTTTTGTTATTAACACGCGTAGATAATACAAAAGTTGGTAGATTTTATTTATTTATTTATTTTAAAACTTTATATACACAATGCGTATACAAGGTGGACTTAATGCCTTAGGCATTTTCCGCCAGTCTACCTTAGGGTGGTGCAGAGATTAAGGTAGGTGTATTTTACAATTAATTTGAGACTAATGTAGTTATACTTAAATACCTATAATACAAAATACATAAATACATTTTATTTGGTGGAAACGCGGTTTGTGACATTCGATAATGAATATTACACACACTCGGTAAAATAGAAAAGGGTAAAAAGTAACTTACGCATTTATGGTCATATTATGGTATATATGATATTTTTATGACTTGAATCCAAATATGGTTAAAAGACTTTTTGAAACACAATATTCTAAGAACAGTTCACTGCAGATAAGAAAATTATAAATAAAAATTTATTATTTCAAATATTACTGAGCATTTGCCTAAAAATAGAGTTCTAAAATAAGTATCATCCATTTTTATTTATATCTAAAGTACAATGTTTGTTAATAATTTGGTCTACATTATTAAATACTTATAAGTACAATACTTTACTTATTAACGATATGCCATGTTTTGACATATACAGGATGGTTCTCTAAACAAAATACATAATGCTGGACGCGATAGAACTTGGTTTAACCAATCAATGAAAATAATAACCTACAAAAAAAATATAAATTTCAAAAATATAAAGAAATGTAAATAATGCAATAGAGGCTGTATACCACTTACCTACGCGCGTTACACACACTTTAATTACGGTAAGTAACTACGTGACACGCGGCGATGTAGCCATGACATTCACGTGTCGGGCGGCGGAGTGCGACGCTATTATTATTATTATTATTATTGGAATTTGAAGAATATTTTAAAAATATTAAGCCCCCACATGTGTCATAGTTTTGAAATAAGGATCGTTAGCTCTACGCGCTCATTGAATATGTCATTTGTTCACAAAACCACCCTGTATAAAACTTTAATTAAACGACTAGTATATACACGATAATTTTTAATTGGTTTTGGAGCGAAAGTACTTATCGTTAATAGAACCTAACTAGCTAATAATATTTGAAATATAA
Source organism: Euclidia mi (assembly GCA_944739405.2). Taxonomy (NCBI): domain Eukaryota; kingdom Metazoa; phylum Arthropoda; class Insecta; order Lepidoptera; family Erebidae; genus Euclidia; species Euclidia mi. Next base: position 1,444,458 of record OX123196.2, read on the forward strand.
GCTAAAAAATCTTGAGAAATTAATTAATGTAATAGTTCGAGAACACGAAGTATCACTTTCCGCACACTGGCGAAGTACGAGCGATCGTGTCACACACACACACACTGGAATTGGTCATCGAACTGTGATTCCCGCCCTCCCCGCCATGCGCGCGCGCCTCCCCTCCGCTGTAGGGCCAGCAGGGGTGCGGGCGCGGCGGAGGCGCAAGCTGACCTTCAGTCTTAAGAAATTAGGTCAATGGGACAGTCGTATATCACGCTCCCGTTACGTAATAAAACTACAATCGTGGATCCTTACAATACTGATGTGTTTGCAACTAAATAGGTAGTAGAGCTTTGCTGATTTCAGCACGAATGGGCCGGCTCAACCGGGGAAGTACTACCCTCTCACAGAAAATCGACGTAAAGTAACAGTACCTAAATTCTTGCGTTTCGTTCGGTGAGTGAGAGTGCCGGAGGCCCTATCTATATCTCCTATTCCTTCTCCCTTATCCCACTCCTCTTCCTATCCCTTTTCCCAATCCCAAGAGGCGGCAACGCACTTGTGACACCTGTGGTGTTGCTTGTGTCTATGGGCGGCGGTAATTGCTTACCATCAGGCAATCCGTCTGCTCGTTTGCCGCCTATTACTATTAAAAAAAAAATGTGGATTGATAGGTCGCAACCTGACCTGACTCCATAAGGTTTTATTAGTGGATCGAGATTATAAGATTTGCGTACAAAGAAGAAACGGAGTCGCGAGAACGCGACAAAACGTGCGCTGTAGGTACTCCGAGTGCGAAATGTGTAAATTGATCGTGATGTAACCAGAAGATTTATTGATTGTTGTGAATAACTACGTTGATAACATGTTTTAAACACGCCAGAAATAAGTAAATATCTAAATTCGGCTTTTTCTAGTTGTTGAAAATGATTATGTACCTACGACTAATACGTAACTAACAATAAGTTCTTCGATCTTTCTTCGACTAGTTTATTATGATTGCGTGAACTCACAGCTTATTGCTATCGTTTCTTAAGACCGTATAAAGTACGAAGGAATAGGTGGAATATGTACAGCTATTTTAGTTACATGTGTTTATTATTTTAAATCATTATTATGTGCTTAAAATCATTGAAGTTGTCATCGTTAATTCATTTGTGTTTTGTAAGTACGTCAATTACCTAATTTACGTACTAACAAGTACGGATGGATAGTGATACCTATCACTATCCATCCGTACTTGTTAGTGCTGTGCTGACTGATAGTAAAGTTGGAAACAGACTATTCTGTCGTGTTGTGTCGTGTCGTAACAGAAGTGTATCGGTTTCATACATTTAATATGGCTAAACACATTATTACAGTGTGTTGTGTTGCGGAGGCACCTGTAATAAAGCGACACGACACAACACAATACAACAGAATAGTCTGTTTCAACCTTTATACGTGTACTGTGTGTAGGTAGTTACCTACTATTACACGCGCTGTACCTTAAACAGCTGTTGACGGCGCGGGCGGCGAGGTCAGCGCTAGCCGAAGCGCTCGATCTCAACTCGTAAAGAGTCGTGTGTTACTACGTATTTTCTAGAGTTATAGACTTTTATAACTTTTTTATTTTACGTGGTAGGTGAATTTTGTTTTTGAATATGAATAGCAGATATTTTTTCCAACGTTAGATTTTTTTTTTAAACCAATGAAAAATCAGCGTGTATACGCTATCTACACAAGTTCTACTGGTTAGTCTACAAATTACCTTAATAATACACGCTAAAATAAGTTGAATACTTATTCAATTCGTAATTACAACTATAGTCGAATCTACGAGTAGATACAGGATCAGGAGATAGGTACCGGTGCGGTTGCTGCACGTCTTGCGCTGCATCTTGTTGCACGTTTAGTCGCGAGTCGTGGACGTCGGGGCGCGCGTCTTGTCGCCGGTCTTGTCTCGCCTCGGTGCGCACGTTCCGGCGGGCGCGGCGCTTGTGCTTGAGCCTCGTGCGGCGCTCCGTGTGTGCGCGTGTGTCGCGTGTGTCGCGCGGCTTGTAGTGCGGGCGGCGCCGCGGGCTGCGTGGGCCGCGGGGGCTGGCGCGGCGCGGGCCGTGCAGGCGCTGCCACACGAGGCGCGTGACGCGCGGGTCGGAGCGCGACGTGTCCAGCTCGCGCATGGCGGCCGTGATGGCGGCCTGCACGTAGTACAGCCGGTCCACCAGCCGGTGGAGACTGTCTGATCCGCACACACACATAAACTAGCCGCCGAACCCTAACTACACTACACACTACTGCCTGCCACCTCGAACATGTTTAGCGGGAATGTGACTGCCTAATTTTAAAAAACACGTTCTATGGCCCGTTTGCAACCTACAGCGACAGACAGCAGCGGCAGCGATTTCGATGTACTTGCGCGGCCGCGGCGGAGTTAAGCGCGCCATGTACATCGAAATTGCTGTCGTTCGTGCAAGCGCCAGGACAGAGGAGGTGATTGAGAGCCTGTTTTCGCATTCTTATACTAAAAGGGCCCAATGCACGCGCAATCAGGCATAAGTGTACTTAAACGTGCAATTTGTACGTACGCCAACGAAAACACGTGCATGCAACTGCATGCACGTTATAACGTGCACGAACGTAACTACGTATACCTTGGAACGCAGACTCTATACACAAATAAGACTCCAACATCATTATAAGGCTTTCAAATGCTCTCATACCTATACAATTGACACTCAAATACACAGACGATCGGTTTCTGAATTGAGAATTTCAGCTTTAATCAACTGAAAATTTTTGAACTAGTTGAAGTCAACTTAAGTTTTTTATGTTTCACAAGTCTGAGTGAGATTTTTCAAAGCACTTTCAACTGAGTATTATTCAAATCATGAATAACTCAAACCGAACAACACTAGTACGTTCCGATACAAGTAAAAAAGATTTTACAAAGAAGCACACTGGTCAGTTAACCCCTCAAAGCATTTTGGCCACCATCGAGGCATCTCAGGACACCCGTAGAAGTATTTTGGCCACTTTCGAGGCTAGGCTTTCAAGCTAAGTACGGCGCGTAATATTTTCGTTGAAAGAATGGTGATATTTCTATTTATTAAGTTAATATTGTATATCAAAAGACGCGTAATTAAATAAGCTTTCGAATGATATTCATTTACACCAAATAATATACTTGAAGCCCACGCAAGAGCGGTATAAAGCGCGCCCGGTATAATATTTTTCCGCCATTTTCGAGCGCGCTATTATATTTCTAACATATTCATATTTCTCGTCGTTTTTTATTATAGGAGGTATATAAGTATTGTACATGGTTAGAAAGGTAATTTAATTTACTTTCAGAGATAATAAATATAATGAAAAGAAACATTTTAATTTTAAACATAAAAAAATATAAAATATAAATTATTGTTAATTGCCGCCAATTTTCGTATTTTATTATTTTACATATTTTTTTGTTATATATCAGATTCAAACCTAGATAAGTTTGTTTTCAAGTAGATTACCAATTTAAAAAACCATATCTGATAAGATTCCGATAAGAATTATTCTTAATGGACTTTGCACAATTGTTTACTTTTGCCCGCAAAAAATAACCGCCATACCCGCCAAAATTTTCGAAAGCCTAGCGAATTATAAGAGTATTACATATCACATGGTAGGTTTATTTATATACTCATAATAAAACAATAATTCATAGTGTTACGCCATCTATCGGTGAATGGGGGTACTAGAAGAGATTGAATGTATCGGTGGTTTAAAGGTAATTCAGCTACTCTGTACTAGATGGCGTTGCTGTATCGAGCATCGGACTGTTCGCAATTATTCGACAGTTTTGTGGAAGTATCTAGAATGCGCTACTGATGTTATCCGGCCAGTATAAATAGAGCGGGAGCGAACGGACCGGGGACAGTTCAATTGAATACGGAAAGCGATCAACAAGAAGCGAAGGAAATAAGTCGGAAATGTTTAGTGTTGTTCTAGTGGTGTGAATAGTGTGTTTATTAGTGAAGTGAAAATTAAGTGTGTGTATCTAGTGTTATTGTGTTAGTGAATAAAGTGCAGTTTTTCTGGCATAGTGTATATAATTTATCACGAACCCCAGCTCGTAACAAATTGGTGTCAGAAGTGGGATGACCAAGGCTAAAAAGATGTTGAACCGGTTCGCCGATATTTTCTCGACCAGTGATGCCGACATAGGGAAGACAGCACTAGTCCAGCACAAAATAAACACGGGAAGTGATGCACCAATTCGCCAGCGACCAAGACGTGTGCCAGTGGCGCGGGAACGTGAAGTGGAAGCTATGATCGACGGTATGGTGAAGGAAGGCGTAATCGAGCCTTCGTCCAGCCCGTGGTGTTCTCCGGTGGTGCTAGTTAAGAAGAAAGATGGCAGCATGCGCTTCTGTGTAGACTACCGCCGATTAAACGAGATCACAAAGAAGGACAGCTACCCGCTGCCAAGGATCGATGACACACTGGATACGCTGACGGGGATGAAGTGGTTTTCTACCTTAGACCTAAAAAGTGGCTACTGGAGGTGGAAATAGATCCTCGAGACAAGGAGAAGACGGCATTCTCCACAGGGAAAGGATTATGGCAATTTAACGTCATGCCCTTTGGATTGTGCAACGCTCCGGCTACTTTTGAGAGACTGATGGAGCGAGTGCTCATGGGACTGGTTGGAGACGCCTGCCTGGTCTACTTGGATGACATCATCATCGTGGGGCGCACCTTCCAGGATCACCTTCGAAACTTGGAGCAAGTACTGTCAAAGATACGAGGAGCTAATTTAAAGTTGAGTCCGAAGAAATGCGCGTTATTCAGACGGCAAGTGAACTTTCTAGGACATGTAGTCTCGGAGAACGGTATTCAAACCGACCCAGATAAGATCATTGCCGTGAAGGAATGGCCAGTTCCAGAGAACAAAACGCAGGTCAGAGCATTCCTCGGATTATGCTCCTACTATAGACGGTTTGTGAAGAACTTTGCTGACATTGCTCGACCTCTTCATAAGCTCACCGAAGACAGAGTACAGTTCTGTTGGAATGAGAGCTGTGACGTTGCATTCCAGAAGCTCAAGGAACATCTGTGTACTGCACCTATTCTAGGCAACCCTGACAATGAGCATGAATTCATAGTTGACACAGATGCCAGTAACACCGGAATTGGCGGCGTGCTGTCACAGAGAAAGGGTGACCAAGAAGTTGTTATAGCATACTTCAGCAAGGCCTTATCCAAACCCGAAAGAAACTACTGCGTCACCCGGCGGGAACTCTTGGCTGTAGTAAAGACATTGCAGCATTTCAACAAATATTTGTTGGGGCGTAAATTCCACCTGCGAACCGACCACGCTGCGCTAAAATGGCTACTTCAATTTAAGGACCCAGAAGGACAAGTAGCCAGATGGATTGAACTACTGCAAGAGTTTGATTTTGTAATACAACATCGCAGCGGCAAGTCCCGTGGTAACGCAGATGCCCTATCGCGTAGGCCGTGTCCCGACCAGTGCAAGCACTGTAGCCGACAGGAAGCAAAGCAGGCAGCGCTAGTGAGGATGTTAAAGACGGATCTAAGCGACGAATGGAGAGAAGCTTTGCAGAGTGCTCAGCAAGATGACAAGGATGTACAGCCGATTCTTGAATGGAAGAAATCAGGCGCTCCTAGGCCCAAATGGAGTGATATCGCAGCAATGAGCCCTATCACCAAGAGTTATTGGGCACAGTGGGAAAGCTTGGTCGTCCAGGATGGAGTTCTGTGCCGCAAATGGGAAAACGCTCGCGGTAACCAGTGCCATTTGCAAATGGTAGTGCCCAAAACTAAGGTGCCGGAAGTCTTGCAGCTCTATCACAATGGTGCTTCGGGGGGTCACATGGGAGTTAAGAAGACCCTTACTAAGATCCAGGAGCGGTTTTATTGGCTCCACTGTCGGGATGACGTCGAGGATTGGTGCCGCAAATGCACAAGTTGTGCGGCTGTCAAGGGGCCACATACTCGAAGCAGAGGTGCATTAAAGGTGTACAATGTGGGAGCCCCATGGGAGCGCATAGCCTTGGATGTCGCTGGGCCGTTTCCCGAGAGCCAGGATGGAAACAAATACTTCTTGGTTGTGATGGATTACTTCACGAAGTGGCCTGAAGTGTTTGCAATCCCAAATCAAAAAGCTACCACAGTGGCCGACAAGCTGGTGCATGAAGTCTTTTGTCGATTCGGGGTACCCTTGGAAATCCACAGCGATCAAGGCCGGAACTTCGAATCTGAGGTGTTCAAGGAGACTTGTCGCGTGATGGGTGCACATAAAACCAGGACCACGGCTTATCACCCGCAATCAGATGGCATGGTTGAACGATTTAACCAATCACTGGAAAGGTACCTGGCGAAGGTCGTGGAGAGCAAACAAAGAGATTGGGACAAGCACATCCAACCATTCCTTCTGTCATATCGCAGTGCGGTCCACGAAACCACAGGAGTAACACCAGCTTTTGCCAATTTCGGCAGAGCATTACGTTTACCAGCAGACTTAATCACCGGTATTCCGCCAGAATCTCCACGCAATATAACAGATTACGCGACCGAGCTACGCAACAAGATGAACGACGTATACGAGCACATCAGGGAGTCAGGACAACAGATGTCTGAAAAGATGAAGACTCGCTACGACCGGAAGGCAAACAACAAAGGCTTCGATGAGGGATCATTGGTGTGGCTTCATAACCCAGTACGAAGCAAAGGCAAATCGCCTAAGTTACAAGCCAGATGGGACGGGCCATATCGCATAATTACCAGGATGAACGACGTCACCTATCGAATCCAGAAGGGGTCGCGAGGTGCACCGAAGATAGTTCATGTGGACCGGTTGGCTCGTTACCATGGGTCCAACGATGTTCGAGACGAACACGTTTAAGAGGGGGGCAGTGTTACGCCATCTATCGGTGAATGGGGGTACTAGAAGAGATTGAATGTATCGGTGGTTTAAAGGTAATTCAGCTACTCTGTACTAGATGGCGTTGCTGTATCGAGCATCGGACTGTTCGCGATTATTCGACAGTTTTGTGGAAGTATCTAGAATGCGCTAGTGATGTTATCCGGCCAGTATAAATAGAGCGGGAGCGAACGGACCGGGGACAGTTCAATTGAATACGGAAAGCGATCAACAAGAAGCGAAGGAAATAAGTCGGAAGTGTTTAGTGTTGTTCTAGTGGTGTGAATAGTGTGTTTATTAGTGAGGTGAAAATTAAGTGTGTGTATCTAGTGTTATTGTTTTAGTGAATAAAGTGCAGTTTTTCTGGCATAGGGTATATAATTTATCACGAACCCCAGCTCGTAACAATAGCATAAATGTAACGTTATCTATACACCGCTATTTTTTAATTAGTACAAAAACTTTAAGGACAGATTAGCGAAGATATTATTATCATATATGTGACGTAAGAATTTCATAATATCAATAAAAAGCAAAGTTATTATCATTTGTTTATTGTAGAAAATCTCACTTAAATCATAGTCATATTTTACAATCCATTCACTAATTCATTGATAATATTCCATCCTGCTCATTCGCATTCTCTCTGTCGCACTTATGATGTAGGTAGCAATAGAAAATAAAATGAAGAAAAATAATAAATGTAGGTAGTTATTTTTTAATTTTGTTAGTTCTACCCTCTCCTTCATGCTTCATTCGGGCGTAGGACCGGTAACATTTATCGTTTAACAAGTAATTAAATACGGAAGTATGTAATTAGAAAGCAAACAAATATCAAAATAAAAGATGGTGTTCTGGACTAAAAGAAAAGAGTAATTTTGGCGTATTTATGAAGTTAGAATCATCTGCTATTAAGAAATTATTTTATCATCATCATGTCAGCCTAGAGACGTCCACTGTTGGACATAGGCCTTCCTCAAGGTGTGTGGAGAACACAGACCGATTTTGAGGCGCCTGCATCAAATTATTATTTACTTAAGTACGTATTATTTACTAAACTTACAAGTATTTCCATTGTCCTTCGAAATGTCCACCACCGTTGTCAAAAGCATCCAATATGCACTGTTTTAATTGTTTGACACTGACCCGGTCACTTTTGTACACTCACAATACGATGTCCATGGGTACACAGCTGCACTCGCGATTTTTCCACTCAAAAAGTACGCACGAAGCATAGCTACATACTCCCGTGATATGAATTGATATGATAGGCCATCGCGTCGGGCAAACGTAGACAAACAATTAAGTTTTGCAACGAAATTAGATACGCTGACTTTCACTAGTAATTTAGTACTGTCTGTCGCATCGTCGGGGCGTGGCGCAGGCGCAGGGGGGCGGGGGGGGGCTAATTTATCAATGGTATGATAGTACACGGGTCGGTCATAGTATTAGTATTGCATTTACCAATTATCACGTATTTTTGTGGACAGTTTTGAGACAGTTTTTGGACTTAGTGTTTTTATTTTTCAACTACATAATTATGATCAGTTAAAGATACTTAGTGCCCTGTTAAATTTTTTGTACTAATTAAAAAATAGCGGTGTATATTTTCATTCAATAAAAAATAAATGCCGTTGTTTCGGTAATTGAATGAATATAGCCTCTTGAATTAAATTATTACACAATATTTGTTTATTTTTTTGCTGTTATTTTATAAATAATTAGTCCATTCACAATTAAAACATAAAAATAGCTAATATAATTATATTATTTGTTTACAATGATGTTTTGAATCCATAATTACGCCCCGCGCGCAACATGCAAAGACAGTGAAATATACAAAAAATTCAAATGCTGACATTTAAATAATTTTCTAAGCAAGCATTGCTTTAATTTTATATTTTTGTAAAGCTTATACCACCAGGTATACAAAATAATAAAAGGAAGCAATTTATAACCCATATTGTTATCATGACAAACAAAAATGGCGAGTAGGTCATCGATAGACGATATTGTTTACAATAGGATCAAGTTCGGCGGGTCGCATAAACTAAACATTCCGTCATTCAGTCACCATTCAAACATTACTACAAAGCTTATTTAATTTACTTTCATGAAAACATCATTTCAAATATCAATACCCGAGTGACGAGTCGTAAGTTCAGGTTTAAGGTAGCACGGCAAGTGGCCTTGCTTCGCGGGTGGTCAGATAACGACCGCGTGATGCTTTAGCGATAAATGTCAAATTAAAGCGGTACCTTGAGCGGTTAATTATTTTTATACGGAAACAAACAAAAAGTCAAAATAAAGTTGTATTTAAAATTATTTCAACGATTATTTATTTTTTTATGAACAGTTTGTTGAATTTGTTCAATTCGGAATAGTGAAAACGGAACGTGTATGTTATGTCAAAGCCAATTTGTTTTTTTTTAATACAAAATATTTGTGGCCAGGTTTATTTGAGGTATAATTCTATATACCTCCATGGCGGTCACCATGGAGGTATATAGAATTATACCTCCATGGAGGCCACAGCGAAATTATTTGGACTGATTTAACACGGAAATCTCTTATTTATATTTATAATGGAAAAGGTGAAGAAGAGAGCTTCCAATTACACTAAAGATGAGACACCGAAAAATTAAAAAAAACTGTTGGAGGTTCATTTACTGCGACACTTTCCGATACTGTTCACCAGATCGTATCAATAAATGATCAAATCAAACCAGATGCAAAGCTAAACGATGACATAAATTTATTAAAAATAAAATTAAAAGAGTTTTCTACAATTGTTGCCTTCAAGGCAAAGTTTTGATTAATTTTCTATCCCTTCTATTTGTTCCTGAGCTGAAATGACTAGAATTTTAATCAAAGTTCCAAATATTTAATTGTCTTTGAACCTTTTTTCTATAAATTCTGTTTGACGACCTTCTTGTTGTGTAGACGTCAGAATGACGTACCCGCTGCTTGACAACCGTTGCGTGGACAGTTTGACATACTGGCCGTCATATTACTCGTGATCACGGGTTAAAAGGCCAAAGTTGTATAATTAAATATTTCTCAATTTATCAGTGCTAAGTAATGTTTGATAAATGTCAAATGTTTTCAGAGACGCGAATATATAGTTGGGATGGAGTTGATCATATGTTATGTCAAATTTGACATTTTTCAAGTACAAATACTCAAAATGTGGTCAACTATTTTTTGTGAAACAGAAAATTGATTAATATGAGATACTTCGTGTTTAAATTGTTCTCAAAGCGAAATTCTCAATTCAGAAACCGGCCGAGAATCAATCAAATATACATCACTTTAAACAAAAAGTAAGTAAAAAGCTACTCACGGGCCCGTTCTGTCGTGTAGTTGCACGTACTTCTGCCCCACTTCGTGGATGCGACCCTCTGTGATCAGCTGAGTGTCCTCGGGACTCAACGGGTACTCCATGTCTTCTCGTAACTCTATCTCTGGAGTTGATTCTTTCCAGAGACCCAAAGATTTCAGCATAAACCTAAAAAAAACATTTTCTTTTTTTTACTCAGTTTCTTCACCTTCCTACAGAATTTTTCACTGCTTTAACGAAATAGGCAGACTTAAAAATTTGATCAGAGCCTATAAAAATACTTTTTGATACCTTTCTAAAATAACAAACTTATGAGAAGCAGCCGAATCCTAAAAAATAAATAAATTGATAAAATGACGCAGTGATAAAGATTATACTGCAAATTTCTCAAGTCTGTAATGTTAACCGAGGCAGAGAAAATGTCTGTAATCCAAGATAGAGAAACCTGGGTCGCATTTTCATTTAGAACTATCTCCGTTTTGGTCTCCACGTCTGTCGACCGTATTACAGCACCCAATAGATCAATGTCAATGTTTTTCAACGTACCTATGTAAAAAGATAATAAGCAGTAACAACAGATCGTAGAGCGCATAGTTAAACTTCCTCTCGATGCCGATGATGCGTGGCGCTGTGAACGGCATGTTCGCGGGGATCGCCTTCTGGTTCCACGGGAGGATCTCGAATTGGAACATGCTCTTTATTAGCACTATCACCTGTGAACAGGAGAAAATAAAAATGTGAAATCTTATATCATAATCTTGAAATTCCTTCTTAACAAATGTAATGAAGAATTAAAATGACATGGAGCTATTGATGTTTCATGAAGAAGAGGAAGAAGTAATAGAAGAATAAGACATATTTTTTTCGATTTGTCATAATCTTGTAGAACTATCTCTATTAAATCGTTATACTGAAAACAGTAATATTAAAATTATACAATGTATTTTTTTTCAAAGAAACATTTTAGTTGAGTATTCCTGGATAAAAAAGACGGTGAACAAGGCTTATTGCATTACTTACTTCAGTGTAGGCAATGAGTGTGACCCAGAAAGTCTTGGTAGGCCTCGGTATTGTGAGCGTTCCCCACATGAACACCATCAGCGGCAGTGGGATGGACAGAATTGTTGCCGATTGTATCTAGAACAAAAGGGAAAAAAGATAACAGTCATTTCATTTTATGCCAATAAGATTTTTGTTTAATTTTGCAAAAATATGAAGAGATATTTTGTTGCAAATATATTATTTTGTCTTTGTGGCATACAGACGACTGATTCGTTAAAATATAAATATAGAATAAGATTTTAGTTGCACTTTTTAGGGTACCCAATAATACCACGGATAATGTTTGTTTTATAAAAAAAAAACAACAATAAAAAGAGCTGCTAAAAGCTGTATAATTCGAGTGCAGCCAAAAAATGGAAGACTTGTAGTAAATTCACCAACTCTTCATACAGCTAAAGATATAAAACGTGACCTCACTTTTTATTCACTGTTAGTCACCTACCTTTTATTTGATCTGTAGCAGAGCACGTGTTTTTGGCTCCAATCGCAATACACGCCATGCTGTACCTATATTTTTAATCTGACAGTGAGTCATGTAGAACACAAGTGTTACCTGGTTAATAAACACCATGATGTAGCACACGATGTCTGTGTGAGCTAGGACCGCGTACCACAGCGCATACACCGTGTGCACGATGGGGTTGCGGTCCTGCTTGAACATCGAGTCGTCCTGCTCCTCTAGCACGGTCACGTCCTTACTGCGGACAGACACGTGATATTGGAGACAAAATTTTTCGTAAGGAGGATTGTGATATAATTTAGTATGTACAGTTGTAACAATAAGGGGTGTCCACGAGCGAGTGTATCGGCAGTTTACTTTGCAACCGTTGAGAAATTGAGATTAAGAGACCACTATTCTGCTACCCGCCGACATATCCTGCGATTCGTGGCCATTTTCAAGTAATGGCTTGTCGCGGATTTTAGTATTTGGCAGAGCAAAGCAGGAATAGGTTACGTTTCAATTCAAACGTCGAATACGTCAAATCGTTTGGATTCACTCGCTCGTGGCAACCGACACGTAATATATTTACAGCGTGCGAGTTAGGCATATTGTTTCAAGTATAATAACACTGTGTCTCCTTAACGGATTCAGGGCATTATTAGAAGGAAGATGTTGTTAAGTGATAGTGACTGTTTCCTTGAAAGGCCATCAACTACTTCCATCTCCTCCCCGATCATGATCCCGGATTCATCGTTAAACCTTATCATTAATTTTATATACAGAAGTAGCGACTTTACAAAATAAATTTACTTTATTTTGGTAAGGTAACATTCATAGAGAATCGCTTGGTGATTTAATTATTTACATTGACATGTTTTATATTACAGTGATTAAAATAGCTGCACTATCGTTTGCTTAGAATAAAGTATTGTAAAAAATGTTTGTCTTTTTTATATTAAAAATCTTACAAATCTTGAAGTTTGTTGGTAAGATAAAAATAGAAACAAAACAACAAAAGCTGCGACGAGTAGTAGTAAAATTTTGAGAAATAGAGTATAAATATAATTAATCTTAGTACGTACAGATTGGTGAAGTATAAATGTTGATTTGAGATAGATACAGTGAAAGCCCATGGCAAGCGACGATAAACACCAACGCTCATTGTACTGTGTCATCTGTTATGTTGATTTGTAATATTTTTCTGATTACAGACTAGTCTCACTACTCCTATGTGTATTTATAGCATCTATATAAATTCAAAACTCTCTTCAGAACTATCTAGATCAAGATAGAACAAAATGTAAATCATTTCACTTAAAATATAACCTGTACGACACTGGTGAAACTAGTCCTAAATATCCTCTGAAGGGAGGATCTAAACGTGGGGTCATGAAGCATGACCTTGAAAATCTGAGACCAAAATAACTTATTATAAACTACTAGTTTGGAAACGGGGCTACAGAGGATATTGCAATTTGCAAATTGGTCCAGGTTTTTATAGCCTCAGTTCTCACGACACGATATAATTGGCAAATTCAAATTCCAACGCATCGGTAAAAAGTATTGGCGATATAACATAACACTGATACACGCTTAGCTGTGTTTCGATCAATTTTGGGCTATAATCCCAGTGGCAGACTAAAATGCCAGCTATTTTGTATACAAAAAATTCAGTACTATGCCATGTCAGTCAGTATATAATCAGGCACTGCTAAAGCGACATTGCCCACGTTTCGATGAAATAGGCTTGTATCCTTAAATGTAATTAGTGATTGATTCGTTCCTTTATTAGGTGTTAAACCGAAATAACTGAATTTTTCTTCAGAAATCGATCAGCAACATTATTAATTACGGCTTTTTAAAAAACTTTTTGTATTTGACGCGAAAACGCTGTAAACCATCATGGCGGTTGAGTGATGTCACAAAGTGCAAAACAACACAAACCGTGAATGATGTCTGCTCTGGTGTACCCACTTTTATTTTGTTATATTCGATTTGACAGGTACAAAGTTTGACGTTTACTACCAAAACATGAATAACAACAATGGCGGACGCACCGTGTGACGTAATGCTCTCTGATTGGTGTTCACCGTCAAAAGGATAAATATATTATTTTTAGTTTTAGAATCCTAAAAATAGCATTAATCTTACCTTTTTATAATAAGTAATAAACTTCATTGATATCTACAAATACTAGTGAATGTATAGATGCTAAAATCAATCCGATTAATTCTTAGTGGACACAAGCCTATTGAAGATTTGTTCACAGTCATAAAGCGCCAGGCAAAGGGGCCTTCTTTGCTCCTCAGACTTATGCGATGAGCGCGGTACTACAGCCTCGACGAAATCAGTATCAGATATTAATCTGAGTGAGTGTAATGTAGCACAGTACAAGGCAGCGTGGCGGGTGGACTGGCGGAGAGTGGACCTGTCGGTAGTCTGCAAGCTAAACGCGCTCTCGTGTTCCGACGTGTCGTCGTCACGGTCGGCGAGGTGCGACGACGCGGCGGAAGCGGACGCGGAGGCGGGAGCGGGAGCGGGCGCGGGCGGGCCAGGGCGGCGCGGCGGCGGGGACACGTCCAGGCCACGCTCCATGCTCGGCGCCAGGATGCGGATCTCCGGCACGCTTATCTCACTTAACTTACGGCTGCAACACCACACCCCTCACACAGTCAAAACACTACTTACTATACTTGCCAGCCGATAATATCAACCTATCCGCCACGATATCCAGACTCACTGTACCTTATCGTGTGCCTTCGTTGAAAAGAAACCTGATTCATTACTTTTTCGGTGATTATACCTGGCCATTGAGATGTGATAATATTATATCAACCTTATTTTAAATGACATAAAGTCCATATTTAACGAACAAGATCAACCAATAAAGTACATAGATTAAAACCTTTTTAATATAACATACATAATAGTTTAGTAACAAAAGTAGTTGACAGCAAACCAAACAAATTATCACGTCTCGTTGACCTTACTAAAGTTTTATCTAACTAAGGGTCTACGAGCTACTATTAATGATACACACATGTAAAAAAAATGAGTATGGGAAGTACTGTTGAACTCACAACTACTGTATGACTCGCATTCAATCTATGAAGCTCTACTTTAGAACAGCGGTACTAAGACTATAATAATATTTATAGTATGGCAATACTAATAGTAATATTTATAATATGGCAATACAAACCCCATCTCTACGTTCGGCGCGAGTAGATTTTTGTCAATACAATCCAACTCGTCGGTACTAGGCAGCGTGCAAACGAAACACTACTTAGATACTAATTAATAATATAGCATTTATAATGGAAAACAAACTGCAACGTTTCAACGCGTTGTTTAAAACATAGGTCTACAATACAAAATATCTATCCTGTAGATATATTATTATAAATTACACAGGGTAATACCATTATGTTACCTCAATGTTGTATACCGAAATTACATGGCATGTTGAGTATATTACTAACTACTACAAATTAATAGTAGTGAGTATCTTGGATTACTATTAATAAATTAAAATATTATCACACATTTTTATTTTTTATCGTGAATAGTTTCAAACTTAAGCAAACTCTTAATTTAAAAAGCATCTTACGGCCCGGTCACGGCCTACAGCGGCGGGCGGCAGCGGCGAGCGTTTTCGATGTAGTACATACATGGTGCGTATACTGTGACGCGACGCGCGGCCGCCTCAAATTAAACGCGCCATGTACATCGAAAACGCTCGCCGCTTAGACCGATCTCGTGACCAGGCCCTTATGTATCCACATTTTAGGTATTTAGCGAAATTAAATTATCTATCTATAGATAATATCAAACTACTGAATACAAGCAAAAGCATCGATAGGTACTCGTCCTTAAATTAGATACATACCAATCTACATAATATCTACGCATATTGAATATAAGATATACGTTTAATAATTTTAATTCAACAAAAATTAAACTAAGTATCAACTCACCGAGCGTTTGAATGAAAAGCCAAAGTTTCTGGTAGTGGTTCCCATATCATCTGCGAGCCTTCTCGTAGACCGATACCGAAGCCTTCTTTCTCCTAGACAAAATAATATCACCATTTTTAAGTTGGAAGGACACAATTTAATTGGTTCCAAGGATAATAATTGTAATTGCTAATAATAATTTATTCATCGGCCATTTCTTTATAGCAAACAGAAAGAAGAAAATTACATATAATAAATATTATGTTAGAAGTCAAAGAAAAGTAGAAACAATCATCTTAAAAGGCGTTTGTGCAAGCATAAGGGCGATTTCAGATTAGCGTTTTATACGCGCGTATAAGCTCGGTTTTGGAAGCACATGTAGGCGCGTAAAGGCTCGCCTTTTGGCACACGTGCAACTCGTACGAGCGTTGACGCGCTTCTAAGCTCGTATAGCCGCAAGGCGTCAGAATCCATGTTGACACTGACAAGATGTCACTACCGTTTCGAGCGAACACGCCGAAATATGCCCGTTCGATTTTTTGAAGCTCGTAATGTAGCGCGCGTGTAAGCGCGTATGCTGAAACGACCGTGTACGCGCAGAAAAATACGCTAATCTGAAACCGCTCTTAAAGAGGATTTTGAGATAATGTAACTTAGGGTCGAAACATATCTGACGGAAGATGCGTCGCGTATTATATAATATATAGAAAACATTCAACCTTTCACACCTGACCGATGATCCGTTAGTATGTCGAGCGTACAGCGTCTGTTCAGTTTCCGTCAACGCATTATCGGTCGACGTCGCGCGCACCACGCACCACGTGAATTTTGACTGACGCGTTGGGCGACGTTTTAAAATTAAACGTCATACAAAGCAACCGCACTGTAGTTGTTGAACGCAGAAACTGACTAGACGCGGAATGTACGAGGTCTTATTTGACGGAATAAACGCGACCGATGTAGATACGCTCGACGCATTTTCCTTCAGATGTGTACCGACTCATGTAACGGAATAGACGCAACCGAATATATGTTCGACGCATCTTCCGTCAGATATGTGCCGACCCTTACCTTCAATATTTTCTTCTCAACGGAGAGCGTCCGTGAGACGTATCGATAATCACGCGAGTACTTCATGAGGTGGCGCGTGAGAGACACCAAGATACTCGATATGAACGCCCACACCGTCTCCGTGTAACATTTCACCTTTTGGTAAGCAGTCTCCTCCTCTGCAAAAGAATATATGCACATATTAATATAGAGATGATAATTCTTTGGTTCAAAAACAGCCGATTAACAGTTGCTTATTCCAGTAATAAATGATGAATTCAAAACTAGCGCGTTTCCACATTGTAGACCAATTAAAATTCAGAATAAGTGCATTAAATTGAGGCGAGTATTTAATCCAAACAAAAAGCCCAAGTGAAATAAATTCGACATAAGACGACTACTAAACCATCGTTCTGGAACTAGTAGAATATTGTATGCACTAGTACAAGAAGTCAACATCATCATGACAGCCTGTAGACGTCCACTGTTAGAAATAGGTCTCTCCTGAGGTTTCCCCACACACAGCAATCTTTAGCCAACCGCTTCCGCGATCTATACGATCTGTCTTAGTAGAAGCCCTACCTATATGTAACTTATGGAGTGCAATAAATTATTAAGCATTGAAAATATGCACTAACCTGGTAACGGTGCATAGTCATCTAACTCCGAGGCGTCTCGTTCGTCTTGTTCTGGCATCGACGTGTCCCGCTGTGTCGTATCTCGCCGCTGATCTAACCGGCGCTGAGCCTAAACCATCAACCTCCTTTACTCTTCACAATACCAAACCACACCACATTTCAAATACAAACTCCAAATATTTTACAATCTAATATTTGTTAGCTATATTTAAATTTTGCTAAACTAAATAAAATATTAAATATATTTAGTTCTAGTTCTAAGAAAAATAAATTTGATGCAAAAATAAATTTAAATTTTGAGGAATAAACTAAACAAAAAGAGTGGAATTTGTGTAGCTCTAAAAGAAATAAAGTAATGATAAAAAACTGCTTGAGAGGTGTCAAGGGACACCCGGATGGAACGAAGTTCGAGAAGGAATTGTAATCAATTTTTTTTTTAAGTTATAATAATATATTTTTTTATTATTAACAAATATAATGTAATATAAACTTAATCAGTAGGCAATCAATTTTAGTAATAATAGTTAATTTTAATTTTACAAAAAATGTCGCGTTCGCCATCTTGGATCCCCAAATAAATGTCATTTACGTTATCAGAATGCATTATAGCCCCGAAAATTATACCCATATTGATTTTATTAAAAATGTCCCGTCCGCCATCTTGGATTCCCAAATAGATGTCATTTTCGTGACCAGAATCCATAAAAACCCCGAAAATGATACCCATATTAATTTTATTAAAAATGTCCCGTCCGCCATCTTGGATTGCCAAATAGATGTCATTTTCGTGATCAGAAAACATGAAAACCCCAAAAATGATACCCATAATATTTTTATTAAAAATGTCCCGTCCGCCATCTTGGATTCCCAAATAGATGTCATTTTCGTGATCAGAAAGCATGAACATGATGCTTGCTTTCTATAAGAGAGAGAGAGAGAGAGAGAGACAGACGCACGCCGCACGGCTTACAATACAATAGCTTACTATAAGCAAAAAGTGTCGTTACAACTTTTCGTCTTAATTTTTTCCGTCTAGCCCTTTCGCAACGCGCGATAAGGAACTTCGTTCCAAAAAATGTGTCAGTTCTGTTGTTAAATTAATTTGAATCATTTTTTATACGTAAAGGGATTTCATCATCCTCCCTTTCTCCATAATATCTCAAATTAAGTTCATTAGATTATGTAAAACAGAGTTTAATTAACAGCTGGTTATTTACTAGTGCAAAAACACAATAGAAACGACACAAATGTTTTACAAACTAACACACAGCATGCAACATCAAAAACAAAAGTGCAAAGCAAATAAATAAATTTAATTCAATACTTTACCTTTATGGTATTCTCTAGATCCCCTATTTTTGGATAGTTTTATTTTATTTCTATACCAGTGTGTCTTAAATCCGGCAGTATTGGTGCAGTATTTCACTTTGGACATGGAAGATTCAGAATGAATCTCTACTGGCTTGCTCACTTTCATTACTATTTTACATTGCTCACCATGGTGGCACAATTAAATGTTATTAGGAAGTACATTATAATTATGGTTGGATTACACTTATACGCTCATTAAGGCGAGGTTGCAGTACTTTTTAAGATTTTTGAACGTCTGAAAGTCCCATGAACTATGATATTTTTACTGAATAAAAATTAAAGTATAAAAGTTGAACATATCTTCTAGTAAATCGTAAAGATAGAAACACGTTTTGGAATGATTGGTTCGATAAAAAAAAATGTCAAACATGGCACTAAATCACAATTTTAAACGTGTACTGCTTAGAGATTCCATAATGAATTTATATGAAAGTATTATCAATAGAAACAGCTCTTTATTTTAAAAAAATTGGTAAAAACAGATTTCGTAATTTCGTTATCATTTTTCTCCAAGAAAAAAAATAGTCAAAATGTTGGCATTATATCGCTCGCCGGCCGTTCATCAGTGCCTGTCTAGGCGTGATTGAGGGCGGACGTACGTCGTTGCTCCGCAAAATCCCCCTCCACCCCCGCATGTACGTTTTCGCAAAAGTACAAAGTAATTCGTATTCCAAACTCAATCGTTCAAACCATAGACATACTAGTAAGAAACCGTAGACAGGTTACTGACAAGGTAACATGACGGAGCTTACGAGTGGCACGCATCGCGAAAAGCGTACGCACACTAATATAAATATGTCAAAACGACACACTAAGAATTAGATAAGAAGTGTAAGTGAGATAGCACATCTAATCGCAAGCGCGAAATAGAGATAAACATATACTCTCTAGACCGAAGCGCATTGTGACATCATGCTGACCGTTTCACAAACAATAATTTGACTCAGATGCGACATGATCACTTTGTCTGTCTTGAGTAAATTAAATTCGCCTCAAAGTAAATTTGATTAATTCATTTAAGGTAGGGAAATAAAAAGTCGATGTGATTTATTTTATAACATTTATTAAAAAAGTACATTTCATTCAATGGAAACCTAAAACAGTACGTTAATATAAAAACTGTGCGCTGCGGACCCACCGTAGCCCTGGCAATACCCCTGGGGGTATGGTGGATCTTTTAAAGCTTAACCGTACTCCTGGCTGATATGCTCGTAGTGTTATACCAACGTGTTACGTGGACATTAAACTGAACAGTGTTATCTCTCGTATGATAATGACTTAATACTTACGTTTTTGTATTTTTAGACAAGCGAAGACAAGCGCTAGTACGATGATATAGTGCAACAAGGAGATAAATTAGAGAATAAAACGTTTAGGTATTACTGCTAATGGTTATAATGCTTTGTATATTATAGGTATAATCTGTGGTACTGTTGAAGACCCGTCATCATCATCATCCTTGCGCTGTCGAATCATTCCCAGTAGTTCTATTGAACAGTTCTATGATAGAACTAGTGATACTTTTTTCCCACTAGTTCTATTAGCACAACTTGATGAGAAGAATAGAAACAGTTATAGGAAATTTACCACTAGTTCTATGTATGTTTTACAAGGGTAGTGTCAAAACATCGCGCTCACAAATCCGAATAAATATGTATTTATAAAAATGTGTTAAACGAATGAACGTCTACAAAACAATTGAACGTCTACAAAACAAATGAACGTCTACAAAACAAATGAACGTCTACAAAACAAATGACTACCAGAAAGTGATCAGCTATCGATAGTTTTTGCAAAAAACAGGTGCATGCGATTTTCGACCTTATTGACAATTGATGACAAACTTTTTTTTTTGTTTTTTCTCGCTTTCTGGCAATATTAGGGTAATAAAATTATAAATTCTGACTAATGTCAATTAGGTTGAAAATCGCATGCACCTGTTTTCTGCAATCACTATCGATAGCTGATCACTTTCTGTAAGTCATTTGTTTTGTAGACGTTGATTTGTTTTGTAGGCGTTCATTTGTTTTGTAAACGTTCATTTGTTTTACACATTAAACAAATGAACGTCTACAAAACATATTTATTCGGATGTATGAGCGCGATGTCGTGACACTACGGATCATTCCCAGTAGTTCTATTGAATACCCTTGTAAAAACATACATAGAACTAGACTGGGACATTTCCTATTACTTATCCCATTAGTTCTGTTCTCCTCATCAAGTTGTGCTAATAGAATTAGGACAGTTCTATCATAGAATTGTTCAATGCTATTACTATACTGGGAATGATCCCACACAATAGTAGAACTTGAAATTAACGAACTGAAATTAATAAACTAATCACACAACAATATTATCTGGGAGTACGGGTTAAGCTTTGAAAGTCCCACCATACCCCCAGAGGTACTGCCAGGGGTACGGTGGGTCGGCAGCGAAAACTGTGCAGTACAATCTACTTAGTTGTTTAATACTAAAAGGAGAAAAACAAGAACAAGTGAATGGACTTTGATCATCCGTCAATGTTTGTAACTTACGTATGATTTTGTATTTCTATAATAATAATATATTGTGTTGATTCAGCCTCAAACCACTTTTATTACTTGACAAAAACACACATCAGTATTTTATTATTACGAATGTCCCATCTGGATACTTTGTTTTTTAGTCTTTGAACACGCACAATACTACTTCTCTTTTACACTCGCTAAATGCCAATTTATTATTCACTCTATTATTTGTGATACTGAATTTATTATAAATTGAAAATAAAACGTTGTAATATTGTAATACTCATGAATGAGAAGTGATTCCATAACTTTTAGTCATTTTCCTACTAAAGTTTAACTACTTTAGCAAAATCTCATTACACACGACGGCATTTTCAAATGTAACGTACACACACGCGAGTAAAAGAGCGAGCGCTTCCGACCGCAGCGCGTACGCGACTAAAGCCAAATGAGACATTTAGAAAAAAAAAGTTTGTCATCAATTTGTCAGTTTTTAATGTGCCACTTTTGAACTTCGCATAACTCATCTACGGTTTTTTTACGCTGCGCTGTGGCACACGCACACGCGAAACCCCCCCTCCCCTCCCCCCGCTCACTCGCTGACGCCACCGCCGTGTTTTTGTTTTTGCGGGGGGTGAGGTCGAGCTACGCACTGTACTGCAACCTCGCCTTAATGCGATAAGTATATGAAATTAAGTTCTAGTATGATATTGAAAATATCCCTTTACCTTATACCTTTTGTTTTTTTTATTTGATGTTATGATTTCAAGCGTGCTCGTATACGTGCACGGTTTTCCGATTACTAATGTGTTTGAGTGAGTTGTACAAAATGTGGCTTGTGTTGTGTTTTAGTTTTGAACTAATGTCAGTCGGCCCTGGATTCAAGCGGGTAATTCACTAAACGGTCTTCCCCACGAGTAATTTCGCCGACATGTTCGCCAGACCTTGTTACTATAGGCCTGTCTAAGTTGCACATTGCGCAGACCAATGATAATGAGTTTTGACGGGCATGCCCATGGTAAGGTCCGTCTAGTGAATTTTCCGCTCAACCACTTGAATGCCGCAGACAGCCTCTTCAATACCAGACACAATAAAAATATATTATGTTTAGCATTGATCAGTGCATCGGCAGTCAACGAGTTAAGATACACTGAATAGAAAGTGTAACGCTGCGTCTCCATCAAAGCAAAATTGCCAACTTTTGAGCTGACCTCAAAAGTTGTAATTTTTTCGTTGGTGGAGACGCTGCTCAAGACGCACTGGATAGAATGCTCATTAGGGGTGGGTGTGGAGGGTGGAGGGTGGAGGGTGGATGGTTTACCTCGTGCGGGTAGGAGAGCGGGTAGTCCCCGACGGAGAGGTGTCGCGCGGAGCGCACGAGCGGGGCGGAGGCGCGGCGCAGCGAGACCGCGCGCCGCAGGTCCGTCTTCATGGCCGCCGACATCAGCTGCCACCGCCGCCCATGGCCACCACACACGTCAGCGAGCACTCACTCGCATTGCCACACGTTGCACTCAACTTTACCATTCAAAAGTCTTCTGTCGTTGGCTCTAGCCACCTTTGTTGTCATTTCTTTGTAAAGCTGACTTGACGACTGGTATGTCGACAAATAGTCCGCGAAAATGAATAAATGTTTTTTCAATAAAAACAGATCGATTTTTAACGCCTTTGCAAGTCAGATGATAGTCGAGGTGTTCTGGTTGCAATTGTTACATCTATTGTTTGTTATTCAGTCACTATGCCAAAACACCGTAACCCAATGACACGGCAGAATGTCCCCATAAAAGAAAACATCTAAAAGTTTAATTTACGTTCGCGCACGGTGCATAAATGACACAAAGTTTACTCATTGATGACTCTTTAGTGTGACTTCTACATACAATACATTCAAAACCGTCAGTTTGAGGAACAAGTATCCAACAAGTCTTTGTCAACAAGAGATCAATTCGACGCAGATAAACATAAAGACAGAGAAAATAAATTTCTCTTTAAAAATCGACCTGTTCTTATTGAAAACCCTATTTATTATTATAAACTCTTGTGCTAAAATCGCGATTTATGTTAAATTATATTTCGATTCCGACCAACAATCTTACCAAGAGTCAATTAAATTTCTGATCTCATCCTTTTTTTTTAAGAATCCTTTCAGTTTCTCGCATGATTTTCTGAATAACAGCTTTGAATGAGTGCTTATTTGTTTAGTTTAACATGATTCGAACAACAGTGTCAACGTGTGCCGATGCGAGTGGCGTGGCAGTGCAGTAATTATTACGAGCGTTGAGTTAGTCACCGTAAAGCTAATATGGCATAACGTGAACTACTGAGTATAAACCTCATATCTATACTAGTCGACAGGACAAATAAATATCCAGGGGAAGCGTACATGCGGGAACACCCAGGACGCACTATAACCAATTCACCAATATAACAGTAACTGTCTAATGCTCACATGCTTGTACCAAACCGAACTACACCACTGAAACATTGCCTATCTCAGTATCCCTTCTTATAATTTCGTTTAGTCTGGTGTTCCCATAATTTTGCATTGAGAGCGTGGTATCGACGCTACGAAAAGTTCCAAAAGGTTCACTAGAAGCACTTGTCCGTGCACTGTGAGGTACGAGAAACAAGCACGAATACTGATGACAATGTTCTTACAGACACATCACCGACAGGCGACAAATTACGACGTGCGCATACCGGCACCTGCATCCCACATACATACGATAATCGCCAGGATGGTGTAAACAACTATACTTGGGCCATCGAGCCGGACTAAATTTTATATTTTTTAATCTCAACCTTACCTAAGTTGAAATAAGGTTGCTTTTGTAATCTACAAAATATGCACTAGAATCAGTACAATTAAAAGTTCATTATTGAACAACAACTTTAAAATATCAGATCTCACTGGCCCAATTATATCATTATGACCCTTGCACAATCGTGGCGACTATTCTGTTCCTCCCTTGTATAAAAAGTGGTGTGTACCTTGCCGAAGCCCATTTGTCTGGCAGGCGCGTCTTCATCAGAACTTGATTCTTCGTCTTGCATCTGAACCTCCGTGTCGTCGAACTCATCAAACATGTAATAGTCTCCAGATCTGACCGCTGTGGGAAGTATTTGAAACAATATTAATATTCTGCTTTTAGAGTATTACAAATAGGCGTAACCACACACTTGATTGAATTATTGATGAATACAATTAAGGATCAGTTAAAGTTTATTTGAATATTTATTTGTCTTTGATGTGAGGATAAAAATACCAACTTACTATATTGGTCCCCAAAATTGCATTATCGATTATAAATATAGAACGTAAAAACGACTAAATCATCGAATTATTAATTACTTTTTCTCATTCACTTTAATAATATTTTATGACTTCATAAAAGCATTATGTTGAAAAACGTACATTTAAAAGAACATACAAGTTGTTATTCAAAACCAATTTTGTCAATAAATATTGAAAGGGGTTAAATTAAATATGATTTATCAAAATTGCATAAAATACATTTAAATTTATAGAATTTTATTATTATTGTGCCTGGTTACGCCTATTTTACAATAATTAAATAAAAATTGTATTTTTTTCAGCTAGGTACAAGCTTGTTTAAGGACTGTTTTTATTTCATGCTGTATAAAGTAAATTCAAGTACTCACAATAATAAATCAAATATTTAAAATAAATTTAAGTGTTTTAAATAAAAATAATTACTAAATACTTTGTGCCACTGTGATCTACTTTTAAATACGTATTTGATAAAGTAAGAAATAAAAAAGATATACATAATTTACACACACAGTGCACACACATACACACATAAATATCCAGACAAAGAACATGTAACAACAGTTTTTAACGAATACTTTTTAACTTTCGCGGCTTGTACACATAGGTACTAATAATTCTGTAACAGCTGTCTATCGTGTAACTATGGTCATTAGTATGGTCATTTCGCGACCATGGCTGATGTAACCCACGCCGAAACGTAGGGTCAAAATAAAATCGAGTTTAAATTTATTTTCAAATAATTACACGACATGAACCTGCTACTTGCATACATGACAGTTTTACCACTACCAAATGACTAAAATACCCATACAATAATGTACTTAATAATAAAAACATTCAAAATATAGTTTAAAACTGTAGGAAGATGTTCAATGTCGAAACATGCAAAGGTTATTTATGAAAACAAGCAGAGCAGTTAACATGCAGACATTTGACTACGGCATGTACAGGCGCGCAACACATCAAGCCGACGGAACCGGCGCGTTCTGTCTTCTATGTACAACATTCACTTTGTTACAAAATGTACAGAATACATATGATATCAGTAAGACAGTCCCCGCCATTGCGATGCAGTTGCCTAAATACCATCCACCGACAAGCTGGGAAAAGGTTAGTAACGCATGACGAATATTAAGGAGCCTCGTGTCGAGAACTTTACCCCGCTGATGTGTCTTCGGCTGTCTATAAGACGACGGTCTGCCCCACACTACAAGAGAAAAGCATTACTAAACAGTAGCTCGCACACCCTCGGGAAACATATTAGGGGACTCATCGCTTACAAAAATATTAATATTCAAACTCGGAAGCGGTTATGTACCACCAAAATCATCAGGAAATTATTAATAAGCGGTTCGTATCTGGTAGTTACATTGAACGTATTAGCTGATCACTCTTGTATAATACAGAAGGCAATCAATCTTCTCTGTGTTTCAAAAAAGTATTGGGGATAACCATAATAACATAACTTCACGCCTTTATCCCCGAAGGCAGGGCTGTTTTACACACCCACACTTCACCAGTTATATTTCGGCACGAATGATAGGGGGATAAACTATTCTTGAAATTTAGATACTCAAAAAGTATGAAATATTATTTTTCTAATGTACTGGTATTTAATTTCCAATAGTCAAATGATTCAGGAAGAGATAGACGCGTGGATCAATGATCATGTATGTATCAATGATCTGCAGTAAAATGCCTTTGGTCGTAAGATCAGCGCGCAGTGACAGAGCGAAGGACAAACACCTCCCACACCGGCGCACAACACTAGCGTTTACCTTGGTGTCTGTTCGTGAACACGCGTCGTCTACGCACTGGGCTTGACCCACTTCCTATACGAAATGGAAAACATTATGTAAAGAAAATAATAAAAAAAACATTCAACGAACATTCTGAAATGCTATACATTGTATATACACGGTGAAACACACTGTGTATGTTCAGTTATGTCACTCGCACAGTGGTGTATAACGCAAGAATATTGTTCTGAATGTAGGTAAATTTATGGATATGTGATTTTGTGAACAAAGGACATAATTATTCAAGTGTCGTATAGAGCTAGTGATCATCATTTGAAAAATACATTACAAGTAGGGTTTTATTTTTCTCAAAATGCGAGCGATAATAATAGAGTCTCTAGCTATTATTGCATTATTGACGACCGGTTGGCGCTGCGGGAGTGTAAGCGACTGCTACGCCGAAGGTCGCGGGTTCGATTCCGGCTCAAGTCAAACATTTGTGTGCATGAACGTGGATGTTTGTCTCGGTCTGGGTGTTTCTATGTATAATATGTAAGTATTTACAAAAAAAAACAAGTATATATGTATGTTTATCCATTATCTAGTACTCATAACACAAACTCTGCTTAGCTTGGGACTAGATGGTGATGTGTGTATGTGGTAGAATATATTATTATATTATTGTTATTATATTATATTTACATGTGTCTATTTAGTTTTTTTTTGTTTAATATAATATTTTATTGGAGAAATTAAGTTCTATCGCGTCCTAGATTATGTCTTTTGTTCAGATAATCACCTTTATTGTAAACCTTTATTTTGCGTTATACAAATGTGCATGGCGCGTAACTTATTGAGTATAGTGCCATCTATCGGAGTATGGTGGTTACACGTGTGATGCGAGATGGGCTCTGCGCGGCTGGAGTAGGACACGATGGAGGCGCGCGGCAGGTCGCTGGGGCTGGGCGCCGGCGCCGTGTGGCGGCGGATGGGCGGCGGCGAGAACACCGGGTACGACTCCTCCGGGCTCTGCGCGCGCTGCAGCTCCGACGACGGCGGCGACGAGAACGAGATGCGCCGGGGCTCCAGGTACGCGTCCAGGGAGACGGTCATGAGGGCGGATGATGGGGATGGTGGTCCAGCGACGGAGAGAGGAGGCGCTGGTAAGGCTAGAGGGGGTGGTGGCGTGTGCGCGGGGGAGGGCGGCGCGGAGGGCTCGCTGAGCGGCGTGTGGAAGCCACGCGGCGTGGCGGGAGAGCCTGGTGATGCGGGGCTGTCGGGCGTGTGGTAGCCGCGCGAGGCCCGGGAGGCCCGGGAGGTTTGCGAGGCCCGTGAGTCCCCGCGCACCAGCGGCACGTGCTCCGACTCGCCCGCCACCGTCTCCTCCTCGTCCTCTACTCCCGGTGCGCACAACAGTAAGGGCGCCGTATGTTACTTCCGACTCCCGATACATCAATCGCTACCTCGGTGCAATAATTTCAGCCTATCGGCTCCACGAAATAGCTACTTACAAAATCCTTACGAATTTATGCAGATGCATGATTGTGTCTTTCAATAAATAACTCAGAAATACCCCACTGAGATTTTTTGAATCGCACGTTAAATAGATCCTGGCACATCGGAAGCGTACACGCACACACATCGGTATACGTGCACGTTCCTCTGTCAAACACACACACTAATATCTAGCAATATGAAGTGTGTCGTGCATAATACTCATATACGCCATATAGGCGTCTGAAATATATGAACTTGAAACTTTAATTCATAGAAACACTAATAGAAATACATTAATTATTCACAAAAAGTATATACTCCAATATCTACACACTACACCAAAATAACTGTCAAAGAATATCAATATTACGTTTCAACAACTAATAAATATTCCATCTACACAAACTATCTTTCAACTACATCTCCTTTAATCCTATCCCTCTACAAATGTATTAATTTCACCGTCCTTCAATCACATCTCCTTTAAACCTATCCTGTGTCTCTGTCCCTCTATAATTATATGATTTTTTTCTCTCCCTAGCTATCGTTCAACTCACCGGCGTCATGATGCTTCGGCTCGTGATCCGCTTTAGTCAACGCGCCCTGAATCTTCTTTTGGTTAGCCTTTATCCTCTCCATCTTCACTTTGATCTTTTCCAGAATCTTTACTTCCTGGTCCTCCTGCACCTTCATTTGCTTTTGACGGAGTTCCTCAATCAGTTCTGCACCTCTACAATTCATATACATAAATATGATTTAATGTGTGATGCTGTAATCTCATCTCTTTCTAAAAATATGATACTCTCATGCTGCTAAACGCCACTTAAGCAGCATGCCATGTCATGTATTGATGACAATTCTTACAAGCCAAAATGAAGCCAAACACATAATGTGCTAAGTTCATTTTGGCTGATCACCTGTCTACTTGTCTATGGGGGTCAAAAATGGTAAATCCTCGCTTACCTAGACGCAAGTACAGTGGTGGCCTTGCTTTCGTCAATGACTCGATAGAAGTAGTAACTGTGGAACAGCCGTCGTTGTAATATAAGGAACGCGAAGCAAACCCCGTCCCACGCCAGGCCGATGTCCTCTTGAGGCACGGAACACGCCGCCTCCTGCAAAACAATAGTCGACAAGGATGCGTATCTTTTTAAGATATGTTAACTAGGTGAGCGGCGTGCAACATCATCTTTCAAAACCGAGCAATTGTAGCAAAATAAAGTCACCTGAACTGCCTCACACATTAAATTTTAAGGCAACCAAAAAATCTTGGCTGAATGTTTTTCTGGACGCCGTCTAAGATTGTTATTTACATAGTCATATGTAACTTGTATAAAATCGGAAAGGATCTGATCATATTAAAGTATAAATTTAGTCAACGTCCAGTAAAAACATTATCTTGTGGTTTAGATTTTTAACTACTGATGTTGTTTGTCAATGGCAGAATTTAAAATTATAATGACCGAAAGAGCTTGTATGTGTATAATATTGATGTATTAATCGACGGTTAACTCTAGGTAGCTTTGAATGAGCATATATTACGTATTCATAGCACGTGTACGCGCTCGTACTTTAATATACGTAGAATACGTGCATGCACGTACTTTACGTATGAAAATGAGTTGCACTTTGGCGCAAAGGTGTAGTTGCCAAGAAGAATGTTAATAGTATCAGCGGTGAGTATTTAAG
This sequence comes from Euclidia mi, assembly GCA_944739405.2. NCBI lineage: Eukaryota > Metazoa > Arthropoda > Insecta > Lepidoptera > Erebidae > Euclidia > Euclidia mi. The sequence goes on from OX123196.2 coordinate 1,473,942, forward strand.
AGCGTGCTAAATGTTAAGCACTTCGTTATAGATAAAAAGCTATATTATAATAGGCGTCATAATTACATAGAATATAAAATAGCTGAGTAGTAAATTCACATAATAAATTATAATTTGGTAATTTCTTCATTATTTGTATTTTGCCAATCAAGATGCATATTTCTGGTGATAATCTCAAGAATTTGGTGTAAGTGTGCACTCCTCATATTGCCAATTCATCATCGTGCTTTTTATCAGCTACTTCAATATACCATCTACGTCATATATTCGGTACATTCTGCGAAGACTATCATATGCATGCTCTACAAAGATTACAGATTTTTCGAAATATCTATCAAATTATACCCAAATACTGTTGCGATGCCTACATTTGCATTAATTTTAGCATGCGTTTGATTATGGTTATAAGCAATTGCCTATTTATTCATAGATTATTTCTCATTGAGGCTCGTGAAAATAAGTAATGCAGACGGAATACTAGCCAAAACGTAAAATCAATGACTATAAAATGTTGAAGTCTAATGGCTACTTATTAAAATGTGGTTGATAGCCATTTGTAAGCCTCTACATAATGTGTTTTGTCTCCGCACTATTATAAGTGGTCTAACCTAGCAAATCACCTAACTACTTCAGAAAGTATAAATGATAAGTAGTTAGATAAGTACATGACTAGTCTTTACATAGTTCGCTCCCCAGCCATGTAGACCGAATATCTGAAAACAGTAGCTGAGATAGATTGTATGTCGAAAGAGCGACAATCTTTTAGGTGGGTGTATACATACATATTATCACTTTTAGAGCTATGTATGATGTGTACATAGTCGTAGGGGTTTTAATATGCATCGTAAAGTTACTCTTTTAGCTCAATAATACGCAATTTTCTGTTGCTATAGGATTAATTAGATTAATTTCTTGATTGCCACATATTAAATTTTGTTGTAAAAAAGAGATTTATGTATTCGATAATTCGACTGATTTTATATACCGATTTAATACACAGCGTAATTAGTAGTGAAGACACTGTTATAATTATATATTATTTCACAGGAATAGATTTTTATTTACAAACAATATTTATGCATTTTGTATTATGATACCAGTGCAGATAGTGCCTTTTTACAGATATAATATTTTCTGTAAATACGTCGAAAAAGTTACTTTCTCAATTTAAAAGAAACCGTTTAATCAAATTATTTTGGCTACAAAGTCATTTGAGTCTGTCGTCTGACCGACTGTCGTCCAAAGACATGAGAAAACGTAACGTAAGTGTATGGTCTTCTAGAGATTCAGACCATAAGTATGAAGTTGAAAAGTTTGTCATAGAGTGACATGCAATTTGAAGAGTCGAGGTAAGCTACGCTTTGCCCGAGTCACCGATGTGTTAGTGTTGTTAACATGTTGAAATCTTCAGAAGAGTAAGTACTTATACATTTAAAGCAGTTTTAAAGTGTAAGGCTATGTTCAAATCTGACGAACGCGGCGTACACGTCGCTCGTGCACGGTTCATGGCTTTTTTTTATCATACATGAATGTCTCCATATGGCGCACATACATTATATATTGTTCTACACGTCCGTCAGATTTGGACACAGCCTAAGTTCGCTATCTACAAAGAAGAGAAGGCATGCAGCTTACAGTCCTCAATACCTTGACATAGTGCATCTTGAGGAAGCGCGCGATGTTGCCGCCGGCGAACTTGTCCACGCAGCCGATGCCCAGCAGCTGGACCAGCCAGCACGAGTGCTCCTGCATCACGCTCGCGAACATGCAGCCCGGGATCTGCAGCAGCGTCTTCACGCCCACCACGCACACGTTGTAGCGCACCAGCCACGACCACCTGACCACCACGCACACACATATATACACACGAACATGCAGCCACACGCACACGCACGCACATACTATCATAACTCACTTATACAAGCACACAACACTGCCAACTCTCCCATTGAATGACCATTTCAGATTTTTATACTCTTCACACGTTTAATCTACCTATAACGTTAAGGTAAGAATTCGTAGCCGACCGCAAACAGCAGCAGCAGGCTGCATGATATCGCGACGCTGCTGGATTATACTTTGGTGACTAGAAAAGTTTTGAGATACACGAGTTAAAAAAAAGAATTACACTAACATTAAACCTTTTTAGTCTGGGCGCATACGCTCGGTTTCCTGATTAGGTATCCTGGTCAGGAATTCAGATTCGGAATTCCGTGTGCCTAGCGCAAATGTCCGTTTTTTTGTATTAGGAATTTATACCTACTGTCAGTTCGAATAAAGACGCTTCTGTGAAAGCACAAATGGACGACGACGATGAATTGATTGCAATTGCACTTTTATTGACACTAGACATGAAGAAGAAGAGAAAACGTCGTTACTGGGTACATCCGTGCTACGGTTTTGGCGCGCTTCCGAATGGAAATTTCCGTTCGTGTGCAGCGAACGATACGAAATGTATGACAAGCACTGCGTTCGGGGTGACGTCATTAGGTTTTTTCCGTTCTTACGACCCGAACGCACGGAATGAATTCCGAAACGACCGATGGCTTTTTTTCCGTTCGGAAATAGAAAGGACGTGTCCGCCTTGTTTAACATTTTGTATGTAAATGAAGCATTCAGGTTTCCGATTCTGAATTCCTGATCAGGAAACCTAATCAGGAAACCGAGTGTATGCGCCCAGCCTTAAAATCTCGAACTATTTGAAATTCGAATGGTGTTAGCCATTTGTCGTAATTAAAAAAAACAAAAATGTTGCATTCATTTCATTATTCCGTTTCGCGCGCTTTTTCTCGCAACAATGGAATTGGAACGAGAACATTTTCGCGCCATGATTCTGTACGATTTTGAGGTCGGTTTGAGTGAATTAGAGTGTCAAAATCGGCTCATATCTGCATTTGGAGAACTTGCACCGTCTCGTGCTACAATTTTTAGATAGTTTTCCCAAATCAAACAGGGAAAACTGTCCCTCAAAGATGACGACAGAAGTGGTCGTCCTGCGACTTCTGTTACAGCGGATAATATCGAAACGGTGAAAAAAATACTACTTGAAGACCCAAAAGCTACCTACAAGCAGATAGGGGAGAACCTGAAGATTTCATCGCCGTAATTGAAAGAGATTTTACATCGTCATCTGCAAGTGAGAAAGCCACAGAATTTATAATTAGTACCCCACGCGCTAACGCCCGAACAAAAACAAGCCCGCTTAACCTGGTGCAAAGAAATGATTGTAAAATTTGAAAATGGAGATGGACGTGGCATATTTAATATTATCACCGGAGATGAAACTTGGGTGTTTCAGTATGACCGACTAACTAAGCTTCAATCCACGGTTTGGTGTTTCCGGACGAGGAATTTCCTCGAAAGGTCAAACGCGCAGCGTGGGCAAGAAGATGGTGGCAATTTTTTTTGGTGCGAGTTGTCATGTGGCAACAATTTCTATGGAGCCCCTGTTAATGCTCAGTGGTACAGTGATGTGTGTTTACCGACTAATGTTTTATGCCAAAAACGTCCAAATACAGGTTTGTAAGGACTTTTTGGAACGAAGTTCCTTATCGCGCGTTGCGAAAGGGCCTAGACGGAATAAATTAAGACGAAAAGTTGTAACGACACTTTTTGCTATAGTAAGCTGTTGTAAGCCGTGCGGCGTGCGCATGTTTCTCTGCCTGTCAGACTGTCTCTCTCTTATAGAAAGCAAGCATCATGTTCATGCTTTCTGATCACGAAAATGACATCTATTTGGGAATCCAAGATGGCGGACGGGACATTTTTAATAAAATTAATATGGATATAATTTTTGGGGGTTTTTATGGATTCTGGTCACGAAAATGACATCTTTTTTTATGTTAATAGGCGGCAAACGAGCCGACGGATTGCCTGATGGTAAGCAATTACCGCCGCCCATGGACACAAACAACACCACAGGAGTCACAAGTGCGTTGCCGCTCTTTGGGGTTGGGAAAAGGGATAGGATGAGGGAGAAGGAATCGGGGATAGGGCCACCGGCACTCCCACTCACCGAACGAAACGCAACAGTTTAGTGTTACTTTACGTCGATTTTCTGTAAGAGGGTAGTACTTCCCCGGTCGAGCCGGCCCATTCATGCTGAAGTTAGCAAGGCTCTACTAGCTCTAGATCCATCTATTTGGGAAGCCAAGATGGCGGACGGGACATTTTAATAAAATTCATATGGGTAGCATTTTCGGTTTTTATGGATTCTGGTCACGAAAATGACATCTATTTGGGAATCCAAGATGGCGGACAGGACATTTTTAATAAAATTAATATGGGTATCATTTTTGGGGTTTTCATGCTTTCTGATCACGAAAATGACATCTATTTGGGAATCCAAGATGGCGGACGGGACATTTTTAATAAAATTAATATGGGTATCATTTTCGGGGTTTTTATGGATCGTGGTCACGAAAATTACATCTTTTTGGGAATCCAAGATGGCGGACGGGACACATTTAATAAAATCAGAATGCATGATAGCCCCAAAAATTATACCCATATTAAGGGTATAATTTTTGGGGCTATCATGCATTCTGATAACGTAAATGACATTTATTTGGGGATCCAAGATGGCGAACGGGACATTTTTTGTAAAATTGACGAGTTGAAATTGAATTATTACTAAAATTGAGCCTACTGATTAAGTTTATATTACATAATATTTGTTAATAATAAAAAAATATGATTATAACTTAAAAAAAAATATATTACAATTCCTTCACAAATTAATCGAAAGGAACTTCGTTCCATCCGGCTGTCCCTTGACACCTCTCAAGCAGTTTTTTTTTTGCATCATGACAACGCATCACCTCACAAAGCTAAATCGACGCAAGAGTTTTTGAAGAGTACTAAGATCCAACAACTGAGCCACCCGCCTTATAGTCCCGATTCAGTGCCTTGCGACCGACTTCTTTCTCTTCCCGAAAGTGATATTTGGACTACGTAGAATTCATTTCGACAGTCCCGAGAATGCTCAAGATGCGTTTATAGCAGCAGTGGAGGACCTACCTAAAAAAGATTATCGCCAATGCTTTAATTCTTGGTTTAGGCGAATGAATCGTTGTACACAAACCAATGGAGAGTACTTTGACAAAATATAAATAAATAAAAAGTTCTATCTTTATTTGTTTTTTTTTCTATCTCAAAACTTTCCTAGTTACCCAGTACCCACGTATGTATTTCCATGAAATACCTTCCGTAGCGAGCGACACCTGGCTACAGCACGCAGTAGCCAGGTGTCGCTCGACCGCACATCAGTATTACCCGTCCGCACAGTATTGCCAATGACGTTCTCAAAGACGTCAGATATTATATCTCGTAGAACACTCAGAACCAATAGGCCTACCTAATAGGACTAATTATTAAGTTATTGTTAGTTAACCAATTGACTATATTTGTAAGGGTTTCGTCTATAGTTCTTTTTAGGACATCATGATTTTTGTTAGAGAATACCAAAGTGCTATCGTCTGCGAAAAGAAAAATTGGTGAGTTAACGGCTTTTGGAAAGTTGTTTATATAAATAAGAAACTGTGGTATAGTAATGTTAACCTATATACTCATAATATATTTCTATGTACTCATGCTTAGTTTGTAAGTATATAATCTCATGTAATCGCATTTATTCGGATATAATAAATTGAGACATGAAACGTATCGAACGTCTTTCCTTTTGTTAAACACCCATCCTTACATGGCGACCCTGCCACCCAGGCGCCTTAAGAGATCGGGTTGCGAGCGCGCGTGTGGACAAAGTGCAAATTCCATTCCATAAAAGGGACAGTGATACAAACAATTGGACTTGAAGTTGAACTTTTTAATCACACAATGTTACATTACATCAAAATCTTTTCTCGGTTTCGCATTGAATTCGGAGGCAAGCAATATGGGCAAAGAACAGTCTAAAGAGGCGCAAGAGGTAATCATTGCGCAAAACGCTGCGGGTGGCCAAAACTCGGCAGCGACGATAGAGGAGCTCAATGGTCACGCAAGGTCGATCAATTTCCATCTCCAAATAATTTGCGTCGCTCTACTGCTGGCGGCTATTTTTATGGCATATCGAGTATACAGAAAATGCCACGAAAAATGGATACAACGCGGTATCAATGAGCACGAGTTACGTCGTTCGGGAAGTTGGTTTCGGCGCAGGGAGCGCGAGGCCAGAGGTGTCGAGGTCTAGAGACCTTGACTAGCACCAACGGAGGAGCCCAAAGGAAGGTATATATGTACGTAAAAGTGCGCGATTCTAGTGAAAAGTGCGTGATTTTAAGTGAAAGTGATGTTCGAAAAGTGTACCTACAATAGCGGCAAACGGCATATGGTTAAAATGGGTATGATAGTTAACTTTATTTAGTACGGTCTCCTGCAGATTTCTATAATTTTATAAATAATGTACGATATATATAAACGTACATATATCTTTGTTTATCTCTTGCAATTTTTTTTTAGATAAAATTAAGTAAATAATTATGAATTGTGTTCGCAATTCCGTAATTGTATGGCTTCTCAGTTAGAAAAATATTTAGATGAGTTACGTAGAATAAGGTCATATCTTATTAAAGTTGGGCCAAAACGACGCGAAAAACAGTCACTATGTACTAGAAAATTAAGTGAGGCCCAAGTTATAAGTCACCAGTTTCAGAATGATATTGATAAAATTAATAAAAATTTTCAAAGTATTAAGCGTGACGATTTGGTTTTAATAGATAATATAACACGTAATTTTAAATTACTTTACGATCAAATTAGCTCCTTATGCTCAGAAAAGGATACCACTTCAAATAGTGATAGTTTTAGTTCTGCTAGTGATAGTGAATCATTAACCATGGAGAATTTTAATCTAAAAACAGCCGCTTCCTTATTGCCGATTATGAACGGCAAGGAAGAGGTAACGAAACAGCTTATCGCAGCAATAGAATTATATGATTCAATGTTAGAGGATAAACATAAACAATTATTGATTAATTTTGTTTTGAAAACTAGACTATCAGAGGATGCGAAATTGAGATTATCCCAAAGTTACTCTAGTGTCAGCAATTTAATTACTGATATGAGACAACATTTAATTGCAAAACAATCGTTTACTGCTTTGCAGCAACAATTGTACAGAGCCACCCAAGATCAAAAAAGCATCGAGGAGTATGGTAAATATATAGAACAATTATTTGTGGAGCTGACTGTTGCGCAAGCCGACGGTGATCCCTCTAAATATGATATTTTAAAACCTTTGAACGAAAAAACAGCAATAAAGCGCTTTGCTGGAGGTTTGCGAAATGGACATCTCGGCACAATAATTTCAGCTAGAAATTATACCAGTTTGAAAGATGCTATTAAGGGCGCACAGGATGAGGAAATTTCAACGTTTCCTGATATGAGTATTTTAAAGTTAGGTAAATCGAATTATTTTCAGCCCAGACAGAATTACAGAGGGTTTAGAGGCCGTTACCACCGCGGTCAGCGCGGTACTCGTGGCTTCAACACTCAAGGTCAGTCGCGGACATACTATCGAACCCCGACTGAACCCCATCGCCGATACTCCGAGGATAGAGGTAACGGTGGTCAAGGTCAATCGAACTCTACTAGGGGCGCTCAAATAAGACATTTTACTGTACCAGATGCCCAAGCGTCCCATACCACTGATTCTATTGACGTTAATCAACCGAGTACAAGTCAGTTTTTTCGTCCCTAAACATAATAATAATAATAGTATTTGCTATTACAGTAATTACAACACGATAAAATCAATAATAAACAATTATTTTAGTTATTGGTTAGTGGATACGGGAGCCACACTTAGTGCTATTAAGTACGAAAAATTAAAACATTTTAACGCTACATTGCATTCGGGGCGCGTTAAAATAAATGGTGTGTGCGGACAACTTTACTCAGTCGGATATGTTTATTTAACCTTGACTATATCGGGGCAGAAATTCATGCATAAGTTTCACGTTTTTGAAGATTTATGTTGTTCATGTGACGGTATTCTCGGCTTAGACTTTTTAAGTAAATACAAAGCTAATCTTAACTTGGAACACAATATCTTGAAACTTTATTGCGATAACTTAGAAATTTGCACTGCTTTACAAGCAGGGATTATAGGCAGTAATAACTATTTACAAGTCCCTTCTCGATCTGAATCAATTCATTTTGTTTCAACGCACCTCAAAAATAATTGTGTTGTTTTTCCTAAAGAATTATGTGATGGAGTGTTCTTAGCGGGCGCAATTGTTTGTCCCAAAAATGGAAAGATACCATTACGGATTTTGAATACGCGTGATAATGAAGTAAATTTGAGTTTTTTTAGTCATGATTTTGATGATTTAAATAATTATGATATTATTAATTTTAATGAATGTTCGGTAAACTCGGATAGGGTTAAAAAATTATTTAATGAATTAGATTTAAGCGGATTAAATAAAGAGGAACAATTAGATATTGAAAAAATTTGTGCAAAATTTTCCGATATTTTTTATTTGGAAGGGGACACGTTATCAACTAGCAATATATTTCAGCAAACTATACATTTAAAGTCTGAAGCCACGCCTGTTTACAAAAAGCAGTATAGATTACCTAAATTTCAAACAACTGAGATTAAAAAACAGCTTAAAAAAATGTTAGACGACGATATCATAGAGGAAACCACAAGCGAATGGTCTAGCCCAATACTATTAGTACCAAAAAGATCCGAAATCGGTGAGAAAAAATTTAGGCTAGTGGTAGATTATAGAAAATTAAACGAAAAAATTTGTGATGACAGATTTCCCTTACCAAATATTATAGATATATTAGATTCGCTTTCCGGGGCTGTTTACTTCAGCCATTTAGATTTACAAAACAGTTATTATCAATTTAACCTTGACCCTGCTAGCAGAAAATATACATCTTTTACATTTGATAAACAATATCAAATGAAACGGATACCCATGGGTCTAAAAACAAGTCCAAGTGCATTTTCAAGGGCAATGACAATAGCTTTAGCTGGTTTAAACTACGAAAAATGTTTTCTTTATTTAGATGATTTAATTATTTACGGACGAAATTTAAAAATGCACCATAAAAACCTAATGGACGTGTTTTATAGACTCAGGCAAGTAAATTTAAAATTGAACCCAAAAAAGTGCCAATTTCTTAAGAAAGAGCTATTATATTTGGGCCACGTAGTTAGTGCAGAAGGCGTTAAACCCGATCCTAATAAAATTCAGGCATTGAAGGAATATCCAACTCCAAGGTCATGCGACGAGGTCAAACGTTTTGTAGCTTTTGCCAATTATTACCGCCGTTTCATACCAAATTTTGGAGAAATCGTAATTCCATTAAATAGTTTATGTAGGAAAAATGTACCATTTCTGTGGACCGATGACTGTGAAAATTCCTTCCTTAAATTAAAAAGTAGTTTGTCGTCTCCTCCTGTGTTACAATATCCGGATTTTTCACCGGACAATATTTAAATTATACACTGACGCCTCAGGCAAAGCTATTGGTTCAATGCTGTGTAATGGGGATGGTCGGCCGGTCGCTTATGCAAGTCGAAGCTTAAACAAAGCCGAATTAAACTATCCTACGATAGAAAAGGAAATGCTTGCGGTAGTTTGGTCTGTTAAATATTTTAGACCCTATCTGTTTGGGAAAAAGTTTAAAATATTTACCGATCATCGGCCTCTAGTGTACTTGTTCAACATGAACAACCCGTCAAGTCGGTTGACTAAGTTTAGACTGATTTTAGAGGAGTACGATTTTGAAATCGAATATATTAAAGGAAAAGATAATGTGGCTGCAGACGCGTTATCTAGAATAATAATATCTTCTGATGAATTAAAAAGGATGAACGAATGTATAATTAACGTGATGACTAGGGGTCAAAAGAAAATTTTGGAAACAGAGAGTACGACTTTATCGGCTAACAATAATAATACATATAACGATTGTCGGACTGATCACCCGATGATTATTGAAACATCTTTTAAGCCGTTAAATTCGGTAGAATTAGTATGTGTCTCAGACAAACGATATAACTATTTCAAGGACATGTCCGAAAAGTATAAGTATTTTACATTCAATAAAAACGAACTAGTTATATACACATGCCCAGGTATGCTATCAAGTACGTCGCGAGCCGAATACTTGAGTGAGCTGGAGCATTTATGTAAAGAGATGGAAATAAAGGAAATGTTTATTATTAAAAATGAAAATAATATAGGATATATAAAATGGTTAACCAGAGAAATAAATAAAAATAAAAGGTGGTCCGGACCACACATTTACTTACTAAAAAACGTTGGAAGAATTATTAATGATGACGACAAAAAAGTAATCATGAACGATTTCCATCTTTTGCCAACCAGCGGTCACGCAGGTATTAGGCGTATGTTAAATAATATCAAACGATATTATTTTTGGCCGGGAATAGAACGTGACGTCACGAATTATGTGAATAAATGTGAAACGTGTCAAAAGCAAAAGCACTCCTTGCCTGTTAAACAGCCAATGGTTATTACAAGCACTGCCATGAGTGCTTTTGATAAAATATTCTTAGATATAGTGGGCCCTTTAGATAAGGATTATTTTAATAATGTTTATATACTTACCATACAATGCGAGCTAACGAAATTCGTAGAGGCTTACCCGTTACAAAGGAAAGATGCTGTTTCTGTTGCAAAAGCATTTGTCGAGAATTTCATTTTACGTTATGGTATACCGCGTGAAATTGCCACTGATAGAGGCTCTGAATTTATTTCATCAACGGTAAAAGAAGTATGTAATTTACTTAATGTAAATCAATTGTCATCAACTGCGTATCACCATGAATCTATAGGTTCTCTGGAGAATACTCACAAAAATCTAAATGCTTATCTTCGCATGCAAACCAGAAATGAAGCCAGACTTTGGAGCTCCTGGGTACCATTCTGGTGCTTCGCATATAACACTACTGTACATACTTCCACAAAATTCACACCCTTTGAACTAGTCTTTGGAAAAACCTGTAGATTGCCAAGTAATTTATTGAGAACTGTAGAACCATTATACAACTCTGATAATTATCCTCTATCATTGAAATATAAGTTACAAGTCACGCAAAATGAAGCTAGGCGAAATTTATTGATGTCTAAAGAAACAAGAAAATTAAATTATGATAAAAATGTACGTCCAGTAATGTATAAAAAAGATGACCTAATTTTGTTAAAAAATGAAACTGGAAATAAATTTGCAAATGTTTATAATGGTCCATATAAAGTTATACAAGATATGTCACCAAATGTAATAATACTAAAAAATAACAAAATTGATACTGTGCATAAAAATAATACTAAATTATTTAGATCATAAGTATTTTGCTTTTCATTACTATGTAATTTGTATACCTGCATATATTTATCGTATTTATAAACTCATATTAGAACTACAAAAAGAAAAAAAAAACAACTTCATATATTCATTGTTTTTTTTTTCTGTATGGCGGAAGGTGTGGTATAGTAATGTTAACCTATATACTCATAATATATTTCTATGTACTCATGCTTAGTTTGTAAGTATATAATCTCATGTAATCGCATTTATTCGGATATAATAAATTGAGACATGAAACGTATCGAACGTCTTTCCTTTTGTTAAACACCCATCCTTACAAAACAATAAAGGTCCCAAAACGCTTCCCTGGGGGACACCATATTTTACATGTCTAAACTCAGATAAAAATGTTACTTCTTTCTTTTTTATTTTACACACTCTAGATATAGCAGTGGCTTGCTGACGGTTTCTCAGATATGACATAATTAGGTATAGTGCATTACCTCGTATACCGCAAGCATTTAACTATTTTCTAGAATTTCGTGTTTCACACAGTCAAAAGCTTTTTTTCAGGTCCATAAATAAAGCACACACCGGTATGTTACAATCTACTTTAGTCATGACTTCTGAGACTCAGAACCAATAGGCCTACGGTGGTACCGTCTGCAGTTGGGTTTAAAGTCATGACTACAGCGACACGTCGCGACAAGTATAGGGGCGACACGTGGTCTGCTGCTGCTGTTTCCGGTCGACTACGAACTCATACCTTCATGCGAAACATAGTCCAAATCTCTTACGAGGTGATTGAAAACAACTCAGCTCTTCCATGTTAAAGCGAACTTAGAACTCGACAAAATATATGGAACGTCTTAATATATTTTCGCGATTTCGGCATTGTCTCGAAACTAAATGATAACCTTCTAAAAGGTCTGCAGTACTTGCACTAAAAATAACCATGTATGCATATTTTCACAATTGTGATTGTGTAATGACTTTTTGTACACATTCGCTACGTAGCTTATTTCCTAAACTTTACCCTCGGAGTAATGCAAGTTAAAAAAATCTTCGATCCACATTAACTACTTTACAAATGAAATCATCACTCACCACATTAGTATGGCCTCTTTAGGTCGCAAGTAGAAGTCAGTTCCCTGCCACAAGAAGATGAAGGAGCCAATGAGATAGCCCATGGAGAACAGGTTGACCCTGTTGGTGCCCGTCATGAACATGATGGCCAGCGTCACCCACAACATGCCCAGGAACACCATGCGCTTTATCACGTCCAGCCATGACCTGGTCAACAAAATATGACATAAAAATTCGTTATAAACTTGAACGTCATAGCATTCTCAAGGTTGTGATCTAAAGCTTTTGCCTTGGAACCAGAGGTTCGCTGATTTGGAATAAACTTCTTGCTATACTTTAGCAGTGTAGTAAAAGAGAAGAACAATGGTCGCATCGGCTTATACCGATCTATGGTAAATATACCCAAATCTTATTAAACAAAGGTAAAAGAACGTTGAACATGTAAAAATCAGGCGTGCTAAGTCTTGTCCTATATTTTTGCTGTTGCATGCTCAAGCACGCAGTTTCTTGTAGACGTGACAAGTAGAAGCGTAGCACGTGCTACGCTTCTACTTGTCACATCTACATGAAACTTGAGTATCTTAGCTTGTTTTGTTTTCTTTTTTCGCTTTTTGTTTGCGTACAAAACATTTATCTACTCACCCCACATAACTGAGGAAGTCCGGCACGGGGTTGACAAAGTTGGGCGTCTCCCAGTCGTGTCCGATGTCCTCGCTGTTACTCCCGCCCGCGTAGCTGTCGCCCTTCTTGGCCTCCACGCGGAACACCCGCAGCTGGCGCGTGGCGAACAGCAGCAGGAAGTAGTCGAAGATGATCTTGGACGCGTGCGGCGGGTTCTCCGTGTATGGTAAGAACAGCCATGTGCGCACATGTTTCATTTGCTGCAAGTAGATACATGGTTTGTTTAGTATAGGAATTTTAACGTTCGTGTGTGGTGTACTGAACAGTACATCCGTGAACATGGCGCTTGCAACAGTGTCGAAATATCGGTTACTCTAAACAACGTGGTATACACGCCGTATAAAAATTTAAAAGTCATGTTGTCGCATAAAACAACTCGCGCATTCTATGCTGCCGAGTTGACGTCAGTCACGAGTCACCAACACATGTTTTGAGGAACTCTTGGTAACAGGAGGGTCGAGGCGGGGCAATCTGTAGTTTACACGGAGAATTTATCAGGTTATCTTCAGGCAGGCTAATAAAAAATGCATGAGGTGTAAATGTAATGCGATGTAAATTAATTGGTCTGAGGGCCTAGTGGCATTAGCTTTTCAATTCTATTTTTACTTACGCATGGTTACCATGGCAACATAGGTAAGTCATTTTTCGTATATTATATATTTTCTGTATATTTTGCATTAAGCGAAATCTCTAATTAAATGCCTGTGTTCTACAGGGTCGGAGCAGGTACCTCGCTGTCGCCGCCCCAGGGGTAGGTGACGCAGAACTGCGGCAGGAAGCCCACGGCGATCATGTACTGTGCGGGCACGAGGGCGGTGACGTAGGCGCTGAAGGCATGTAGTTACCTCGCTGTCGCCGCCCCAGGGGTAGGTGACGCAGAACTGCGGCAGGAAGCCCACGGCGATCATGTACTGTGCGGGCACGAGGGCGGTGACGCAGGCGCTGAAGGCATGTAGTTACCTCGCTGTCGCCGCCCCAGGGGTAGGTGACGCAGAACTGCGGCAGGAAGCCCACGGCGATCATGTACTGTGCGGGCACGAGGGCGGTGACGCAGGCGCTGAAGGCATGTAGTTACCTCGCTGTCGCCGCCCCAGGGGTAGGTGACGCAGAACTGCGGCAGGAAGCCCACGGCGATCATGTACTGTGCGGGCACGAGGGCGGTGACGCAGGCGCTGAAGGCATGTAGTTACCTCGCTGTCGCCGCCCCAGGGGTAGGTGACGCAGAACTGCGGCAGGAAGCCCACGGCGATCATGTACGGTGCGGGCACGAGGGCGGTGACGCAGGCGCTGAAGGCATGTAGTTACCTCGCTGTCGCCGCCCCAGGGGTAGGTGACGCAGAACTGCGGCAGGAAGCCCACGGCGATCATGTACTGTGCGGGCACGAGGGCGGTGACGCAGGCGCTGAAGGCATGTAGTTACCTCGCTGTCGCCGCCCCAGGGGTAGGTGACGCAGAACTGCGGCAGGAAGCCCACGGCGATCATGTACTGTGCGGGCACGAGGGCGGTGACGCAGGCGCTGAAGGCATGTAGTTACCTCGCTGTCGCCGCCCCAGGGTTAGGTGACGCAGAACTGCGGCAGGAAGCCCACGGCGATCATGTACTGTGCGGGCACGAGGGCGGTGACGCAGGCGCTGAAGGCATGTAGTTACCTCGCTGTCGCCGCCCCAGGGGTAGGTGACGCAGAACTGCGGCAGGAAGCCCACGGCGATCATGTACTGTGCGGGCACGAGGGCGGTGACGCAGGCGCTGAAGGCATGTAGTTACCTCGCTGTCGCCGCCCCAGGGGTAGGTGACGCAGAACTGCGGCAGGAAGCCCACGGCGATCATGTACTGTGCGGGCACGAGGGCGGTGACGCAGGCGCTGAAGGCATGTAGTTACCTCGCTGTCGCCGCCCCAGGGGTAGGTGACGCAGAACTGCGGCAGGAAGCCCACGGCGATCATGTACTGTGCGGGCACGAGGGCGGTGACGCCGGCTCTGAAGGCATGTAGTTACCTCGCTGTCGCCGCCCCAGGGGTAGGTGACGCAGAACTGCGGCAGGAAGCCCACGGCGATCATGTACTGTGCGGGCACGAGGGCGGTGACGCAGGCGCTGAAGGCATGTAGTTACCTCGCTGTCGCCGCCCCAGGGGTAGGTGACGCAGAACTGCGGCAGGAAGCCCACGGCGATCATGTACTGTGCGGGCACGAGGGCGGTGACGCAGGCGCTGAAGGCATGTAGTTACCTCGCTGTCGCCGCCCCAGGGGTAGGTGACGCAGAACTGCGGCAGGAAGCCCACGGCGATCATGTACTGTGCGGGCACGAGGGCGGTGACGCAGGCGCTGAAGGCATGTAGTTACCTCGCTGTCGCCGCCCCAGGGGTAGGTGACGCAGAACTGCGGCAGGAAGCCCACGGCGATCATGTACTGTGCGGGCACGAGGGCGGTGACGCAGGCGCTGAAGGCATGTAGTTACCTCGCTGTCGCCGCCCCAGGGGTAGGTGACGCAGAACTGCGGCAGGAAGCCCACGGCGATCATGTACTGTGCGGGCACGAGCGCGGTGACGCCGGCGCTGAAGGCATGTAGTTACCTCGCTGTCGCCGCCCCAGGGGTAGGTGACGCAGAACTGCGGCAGGAAGCCCACGGCGATCATGTACTGTGCGGGCACGAGGGCGGTGACGCAGGCGCTGAAGGCATGTAGTTACCTCGCTGTCGCCGCCCCAGGGGTAGGTGACGCAGAACTGCGGCAGGAAGCCCACGGCGATCATGTACTGTGCGGGCACGAGGGCGGTGACGCAGGCGCTGAAGGCATGTAGTTACCTCGCTGTCGCCGCCCCAGGGGTAGGTGACGCAGAACTGCGGCAGGAAGCCCACGGCGATCATGTACTGTGCGGGCACGAGGGCGGTGACGCAGGCGCTGAAGGCATGTAGTTACCTCGCTGTCGCCGCCCCAGGGGTAGGTGACGCAGAACTGCGGCAGGAAGCCCACGGCGATCATGTACTGTGCGGGCACGAGGGCGGTGACGCAGGCGCTGAAGGCATGTAGTTACCTCGCTGTCGCCGCCCCAGGGGTAGGTGACGCAGAACTGCGGCAGGAAGCCCACGGCGATCATGTACTGTGCGGGCACGAGGGCGGTGACGCCGGCGCTGAAGGCATGTAGTTACCTCGCTGTCGCCGCCCCAGGGGTAGGTGACGCAGAACTGCGGCAGGAAGCCTACGGCGATCATGTACTGTGCGGGCACGAGGGCGGTGACGCAGGCGCTGAAGGCATGTAGTTACCTCGCTGTCGCCGCCCCAGGGGTAGGTGACGCAGAACTGCGGCAGGAAGCCCACGGCGATCATGTACTGTGCGGGCACGAGGGCGGTGACGCAGGCGCTGAAGGCATGTAGTTACCTCGCTGTCGCCGCCCCAGGGGTAGGTGACGCAGAACTGCGGCAGGAAGCCCACGGCGATCATGTACTGTGCGGGCACGAGGGCGGTGACGCAGGCGCTGAAGGCATGTAGTTACCTCGCTGTCGCCGCCCCAGGGGTAGGTGACGCAGAACTGCGGCAGGAAGCCCACGGCGATCATGTACTGTGCGGGCACGAGGGCGGTGACGCAGGCGCTGAAGGCATGTAGTTACCTCGCTGTCGCCGCCCCAGGGGTAGGTGACGCAGAACTGCGGCAGGAAGCCCACGGCGATCATGTACTGTGCGGGCACGAGGGCGGTGACGCAGGCGCTGAAGGCATGTAGTTACCTCGCTGTCGCCGCCCCAGGGGTAGGTGACGCAGAACTGCGGCAGGAAGCCCACGGCGATCATGTACTGTGCGGGCACGAGGGCGGTGACGCAGGCGCTGAAGGCATGTAGTTACCTCGCTGTCGCCGCCCCAGGGGTAGGTGACGCAGAACTGCGGCAGGAAGCCCACGGCGATCATGTACTGTGCGGGCACGAGGGCGGTGACGCAGGCGCTGAAGGCATGTAGTTACCTCGCTGTCGCCGCCCCAGGGGTAGGTGACGCAGAACTGCGGCAGGAAGCCCACGGCGATCATGTACTGTGCGGGCACGAGGGCGGTGACGCAGGCGCTGAAGGCATGTAGTTACCTCGCTGTCGCCGCCCCAGGGGTAGGTGACGCAGAACTGCGGCAGGAAGCCCACGGCGATCATGTACTGTGCGGGCACGAGCGCGGTGACGCAGGCGCTGAAGGCATGTAGTTACCTCGCTGTCGCCGCCCCAGGGGTAGGTGACGCAGAACTGCGGCAGGAAGCCCACGGCGATCATGCACTGTGCGGGCACGAGGGCGGTGACGCAGGCGCTGAAGGCATGTAGTTACCTCGCTGTCGCCGCCCCAGGGGTAGGTGACGCAGAACTGCGGCAGGAAGCCCACGGCGATCATGTACTGTGCGGGCACGAGCGCGGTGACGCAGGCGCTGAAGGCATGTAGTTACCTCGCTGTCGCCGCCCCAGGGGTAGGTGACGCAGAACTGCGGCAGGAAGCCCACGGCGATCATGTACTGTGCGGGCACGAGGGCGGTGACGCAGGCGCTGAAGGCATGTAGTTACCTCGCTGTCGCCGCCCCAGGGGTAGGTGACGCAGAACTGCGGCAGGAAGCCCACGGCGATCATGTACTGTGCGGGCACGAGGGCGGTGACGTAGGCGCTGAAGGCATGTAGTTACCTCGCTGTCGCCGCCCCAGGGGTAGGTGACGCAGAACTGCGGCAGGAAGCCCACGGCGATCATGTACTGTGCGGGCACGAGGGCGGTGACGCAGGCGCTGAAGGCATGTAGTTACCTCGCTGTCGCCGCCCCAGGGGTAGGTGACGCAGAACTGCGGCAGGAAGCCCACGGCGATCATGTACTGTGCGGGCACGAGGGCGGTGACGCAGGCGCTGAAGGCATGTAGTTACCTCGCTGTCGCCGCCCCAGGGGTAGGTGACGCAGAACTGCGGCAGGAAGCCCACGGCGATCATGTACTGTGCGGGCACGAGGGCGGTGACGCAGGCGCTGAAGGCATGTAGTTACCTCGCTGTCGCCGCCCCAGGGGTAGGTGACGCAGAACTGCGGCAGGAAGCCCACGGCGATCATGTACTGTGCGGGCACGAGGGCGGTGACGCAGGCGCTGAAGGCATGTAGTTACCTCGCTGTCGCCGCCCCAGGGGTAGGTGACGCAGAACTGCGGCAGGAAGCCCACGGCGATCATGTACTGTGCGGGCACGAGGGCGGTGACGCAGGCGCTGAAGGCATGTAGTTACCTCGCTGTCGCCGCCCCAGGGGTAGGTGACGCAGAACTGCGGCAGGAAGCCCACGGCGATCATGTACTGTGCGGGCACGAGCGCGGTGACGCAGGCGCTGAAGGCATGTAGTTACCTCGCTGTCGCCGCCCCAGGGGTAGGTGACGCAGAACTGCGGCAGGAAGCCCACGGCGATCATGTACTGTGCGGGCACGAGGGCGGTGACGCAGGCGCTGAAGGCATGTAGTTACCTCGCTGTCGCCGCCCCAGGGGTAGGTGACGCAGAACTGCGGCAGGAAGCCCACGGCGATCATGTACTGTGCGGGCACGAGCGCGGTGACGCAGGCGCTGAAGGCATGTAGTTACCTCGCTGTCGCCGCCCCAGGGGTAGGTGACGCAGAACTGCGGCAGGAAGCCCACGGCGATCATGTACTGTGCGGGCACGAGGGCGGTGACGCAGGCGCTGAAGGCATGTAGTTACCTCGCTGTCGCCGCCCCAGGGGTAGGTGACGCAGAACTGCGGCAGGAAGCCCACGGCGATCATGTACTGTGCGGGCACGAGCGCGGTGACGCAGGCGCTGAAGGCATGTAGTTACCTCGCTGTCGCCGCCCCAGGGGTAGGTGACGCAGAACTGCGGCAGGAAGCCCACGGCGATCATGTACTGTGCGGGCACGAGGGCGGTGACGCAGGCGCTGAAGGCATGTAGTTACCTCGCTGTCGCCGCCCCAGGGGTAGGTGACGCAGAACTGCGGCAGGAAGCCCACGGCGATCATGTACTGTGCGGGCACGAGCGCGGTGACGCAGGCGCTGAAGGCATGTAGTTACCTCGCTGTCGCCGCCCCAGGGGTAGGTGACGCAGAACTGCGGCAGGAAGCCCACGGCGATCATGTACTGTGCGGGCACGAGGGCGGTGACGCAGGCGCTGAAGGCATGTAGTTACCTCGCTGTCGCCGCCCCAGGGGTAGGTGACGCAGAACTGCGGCAGGAAGCCCACGGCGATCATGTACTGTGCGGGCACGAGCGCGGTGACGCAGGCGCTGAAGGCATGTAGTTACCTCGCTGTCGCCGCCCCAGGGGTAGGTGACGCAGAACTGCGGCAGGAAGCCCACGGCGATCATGTACTGTGCGGGCACGAGGGCGGTGACGTAGGCGCTGAAGGCATGTAGTTACCTCGCTGTCGCCGCCCCAGGGGTAGGTGACGCAGAACTGCGGCAGGAAGCCCACGGCGATCATGTACTGTGCGGGCACGAGGGCGGTGACGCAGGCGCTGAAGGCATGTAGTTACCTCGCTGTCGCCGCCCCAGGGGTAGGTGACGCAGAACTGCGGCAGGAAGCCCACGGCGATCATGTACTGTGCGGGCACGAGGGCGGTGACGCAGGCGCTGAAGGCGGGCCACACGCGAGCCTGAGCTCGGCGCCGCAGTGACACCAGCGCCAGCAGCCAGCCCGCGTACAGCACCGCGTACACGTCCATGCGCGA
Organism: Euclidia mi; assembly: GCA_944739405.2. Classification (NCBI taxonomy): domain Eukaryota; kingdom Metazoa; phylum Arthropoda; class Insecta; order Lepidoptera; family Erebidae; genus Euclidia; species Euclidia mi. Next base: position 1,493,676 of record OX123196.2, read on the forward strand.
CCCGATCACGCCCATCAGGCAGATCAGCGTGATCTACACACAACACACCACGTAACATCATTAGGCAGGTCCAGACAGAGCGAGCAGCCTCACGCGACAAAAGTCTCGCGTCGGTCAATGTTGACGTGCTTCGGTCGCGGAAAGTGCGTGTGCGGCTGCAGCCGAGCCACCGATTGTCGGTTTTTTGTTTTGCTCAAAGACCGTCGAGTCGATTGCACTCCGGCACTCTTTCTATCTTTCAGATTTTTTTCTTCCATCTTCCTTTCTTTCCTTCTATCTTTCTTTCTTTCCTTCCATCTTCCTTTATTTCCTTCCTTCCTGTATCTTTGGATACTCACACACACCACACTCAACTTTATACAACTGTAATATCATCTTTACGGTGTTTTATGTACAAAGGGTGTACGGTGCCCGACCAAGAGCTGGGCCCAAGCCAACCTCACCTACGAGTCGATACCTACCTGCTGGATGACGGACGAGGCTCTGGCGAAAGTCTTCTCCCCTGGAGATTAGTAGGTCAGACGGCAGTCGCTTCCGTAATAGGCAAAACCGCCTCACACGAAGAGTCGTGTGAGGCTTCTGCGCACCAGGCGGTGCCCTATATTTCTCGTGGCGCGTGGGTGGACACGGCCAAAGATATTAACTACAGCCCGGCAGACACGCTGGCACGCTAACCGGACGCGCGAGAGTTGGCCGATATGCTCTCCAAGCGGAGGGTGACCGTGGCGTTTCTGCAGGAGAATCGGTAGAAAGGCAAAAGATCCCGGTTAGTTGGAAATGGCTACAAGACGATCTACACGAGTGGAACTGGTGGGAAGAGTGGGGTAGCAGTCATGGCGCAATGCCACAGCGACGTGGACGTAGGGGTGCTATTAAGGGGATAATGATCCATCCGATAAACGCCTATGCACCACAGGCTGGTTGCAAAGACACCAAAGAGACGGAGTTCTGGGATCAACTCGGTGAAGTCTCATCTCCTTGTCATGGACCTTCGCGTCAAACCCAAGGACTAATGTGAGCGCTGACAACGCCAAGTTCGGTGGTGGCTGCTTAAAAATGTCAAGTCCAATGAGTTTGCCTCAGTTATTGGCGACAAATGCGCTGCTGAAGAAAAAGAAAAGAAAAGAAAAACACATTTATTCTATTTATGAAGGCACATACAACATATAGCGGGATTAGTACCGGAACCACCTATACGCTGCTGACTTCGGACCAGCCAACGACCACTGGGATAAAATTCAGGCGGTCATCACTGGAGTTGCGAATCCTGTATTGGGCATGCTCAAGGGTGGACGCAAGTGTGACAAGGTGTGTCGTTCCACCACTAGGTATGTGGTGTCAAGCGTCCAAGTCTGCTGAAGACAGCGACGCATACGTCCCGTATGCGTCGCAGTCTTGTGCATTTTCGTGTCAAAAATACCACGAAGAGAGCCATAGCCAGGGCCAGACAAGACCACTTAGAACCGCTTAATGCTAAGCTGGCATCGTCTGAGGGGCAGAAGTTCATATACAAGTTGGCACGTTCCAGGATCAAAGCGGCACAAGACATTACAAAATGCCGCTGTGTTAAAAAGCCTGACGGCAACTGGTTGTGCGAGGCCAGCGCGGTTAAGGAGAGATAGCATTTGTATTTCCACGAGCTGCTTAATAAGAAGCACAAAGAGGCGCAGCAACCGAACCTTCCTCCGAACCAGGGACTAGTGCCACCGATAAAACGTCTGTACAAGTCCATAGGGCATTGCGCCACATGAAGCATCGGAAAGCTTTCGGAACCGATGAAGTACTCGCCAGCGTGTGTTCGCGACCTTTTTAGCCGCTTACTCCTCACCGGCAAAATCCCGAACCAATGGAGGCTGAGTATTATCAATCCAGTCTCCGACGGTAAGGGGTCGGTACAGGAGTGTGGCAGCTGTCGCGGTACTAAGGCGATGTCCCATACTCTAAAGCTCTTATAGTGCATAATTGAATCCCGGATCCGACAGGAGACCACTGTCTCGGAGTGTACGGGTTTTACCGACCGAGTTTTCGCTCTTGTTCCTGGACATGCAGAAGGCCTTCGACTGGTGATCTGAAGGCCAATTCTCGTATTTAACAGAGACTGACACTGAATTTTGACTGAACTGCGATTTAATTTTGAATTGACTCACAATTGGTATTCTGCTCCACTTAATCTCCTTATAGTATAATTTCGATATAATCAATTTATAATCTCTTGTTGATCTTAGAGGTAATGTCAAAAACTCAAAAACAAAAACATGAATTTTGCCATTGTATGGGAAAATACATTAATATGAATGGTTATTGGATGCCAATACGTTTACATGCCAAATTAAAATTAATATACAACTAAGTAATAAAATTTCGGTAAGTAAATATATTGGTTCCTTGGATCGTGTGAATTATTTTCAATAGGTATTCAATAATTAAAAAATTTAATATTCAATAATAGAAATAATTCAGACATTATAAAGATTTTAACGATGGTAACGTACAATTGGGTTTTTTAATTCGTTTTTCCCTCCTGATAATTTTATCTCATTTGTTGAATTTCTCGAGCAAAAGTTTCGCGAATATTTCGATCTTGAAATAAATATTGTCAATGCTAGCAACGAAATACTTAACATGTTTGCATGTTGTCCACCAGGATCTCCTAGCCAGATCCCCCAGAGGATCCTCGTGAACTCATTAGTTGTAAAATTGTATAAAAGCAATAAACGTTTACAAAACCAGTGACTATCAGAAAGTTATCAGCCATCGATAGGGATTACAAAAATCAGGTGCATGCGATTTTCGACCTTATTGACGTAACTCAGAATTTATAATTTTAATAACGTATCAATGTCAGAAAGCAAGAAAATACCAAAAAGAAATTTATCATGAATTGTCAATAAGGTCGAAAATCGCATGCACCTGTTTTTTGTAAGCCCTATCGATGGTTGATCATTTTATAGTCATTTGTTTTGTAGACATGAATTTGTCTTACACAATTTCTTTTTAAACTTATTTTAGATACCTATCCCCGTGGTAAAACTAGTGTCACATAATAGCTAAAGGCGATTCCTATTATATATATATTTATGCTGCCAGCCTTCTGGGCACGTTGCCCGATGACATTGATGCGGAGGCATTTTACGACGCCTAAACCTTGTAAATATTTTCACTTTTAGATTTGTTTTATGTTTTTTTGTATTAGATTAGGTTAGATTAGATTAAGCTTCAGATACAAAATTATGTTTTATTATTATGTCCCTATAAATTAAATTATAAATAAAAATCGAATGACAAGAAGAAAAAAAAAAAAACTACATATATATTTATTAGCAAAATAGATCATAAATATTACCAGAGAAATATTCAACACTATTAGTGGTATCGTTGGGAATGTCAAATGTGTAAATCACGTCATCACGTCGTGTCCTTGGTAACAAATGTATATTTTTATTCCGTGCTTTTAAAAGTATCAGGTGCATGCTTTTTTGGTTCCACTCGCTATTTTATTTACAACTGTACTTCTGCCGTATAGCGAATCGGTCGAGTCCAAGAATCTGCCCAATTCACGAATCTGTCGAGTTGGGCATCTGCCGAATCACGAATCTGTCCATTCCAGAATATGTCGTATACCGAACAAGCGATTTGTCTTAACCTATTGTGACAACCCTACCAAAATAGGTAACAAATTTACAAGCTCTTAAGAAGCTGTTTCTCTGTTCGGTTTATTTACTCATGTGGTTATATTATGCAGTGGCGGCTCGTTCAAAGGAGCGCTGGAGCAGTGAACTCCCAAAATTATAAAATATATGTATACAACTCATATAAACTTTTTCTAAAAACATGCTCAATATTTTAATACACACCTTTTCTCTTTTCTATAATGCATATCTACTAATAAGTATTTGACTACTAAACTGTTTATCATAATTTTGTCAACACTCTTGAAACATACATAGGTATTTTTGTTGAGTGGAGCGCTCATAACAGCGCTCTTCGTTGACGAAAGCTTAGTACAACGCTTAATACTGAAATGTAATGAGTGCGAAAGAGAGAGCGTTCTATGCGCTGGGCGCGTGAGACAAAAGATTTGTATGAGAAATAAAGCAAATACGGAGCCTCGCTCCTGGCTAGCTTGACGAGGTGCGCATGCGCGAATATATTACCCGACTATTATGATATGACCATTTGTCACGAAGAAAAATGAAAACGTGTGCGCCGTTTTTTTTTAATAGTGTTTTGCCGGTATCATTTGAATGTAAACAAAAGCAAAACATTTCTCTGCAAGTGCGTTGGTAATTAGAAAAGGATTGGTGTTTAAAATATTGTTAAATTGTATGTGTGATTGTGTGTATATGTTTAAGAAAGACAGTTAAATTGTGTAACTAATATGGAATATAACAGCGTAACTTTATAAACGGATGGATGAAAGAAGAAATACGAAAGGAGTGTATTGTGCGAGAATGAATGGAAATTTCGGTAGGGGACGCCCTAGGCGGACGTACGCCGATCAAATAGGTGACGTACTAAAAAAGGGCCAAATTAAAAGTACCCATAACCGACGCGCATGCATGATGAGGTTAATGAATATCGAGGAAGCGAAAGAGGTATGTTTGAACCGAAGCATGTGGCGTTCCATAGTCTCTGCCTACCCCAATGGGAGACAGGCGTGACAATATAGATAGATAGTTAGAACTTTATAAAAAACTGTGAAAAAACTTTAGAAAACGACCAATATGATAAAACGCTTTGGTTATGTGGTTGCGAAAATGCGAAGGAAGTAAGAAGCGGTTTTGTTTTCCGTGTATTTTGTTTAGTGGCGCCAGAGTTGATACTGCGTGGACGGTTCAGGTAGGTATCGATGATTTAGCACATCTTACTATTAATTGTAAAAGCATTCACAAAATAAATTGTAAGCAGTTTCATCTTCTTTTTAGTGAACACCCAATATAATCTTTCACGAGCCGCCTCTGATATTATGTACGATGGTATCATTGTGAAAAAACTAGAAATACCTTACCTGCTCTACTAATAATTAGCAGAATACCGTTCACACTAGTTCACACTTGGTTCAATTTTCTATGTAGTCCCGATCTCATTCAAGTGTCAGTTAAGTTACGAGAATACCATTTATGACGCCGAGACTAGATCGATATTGGAATTTGAACAAATATAATTACCAGAATTGGCCCTCTGGTGGACTCTAAGATCCAGAGGGATACCAGAGGCGTACGTTGATATTATCCGATACATGTACTCAAATTCTTTGAAGACAGCGATAGCCGAGTGGATATACCAACAGACTGCCATGCAGCGGGTATCGGGTTCGAATCCACGGCGCGCACCAATGACTTTTCGGAGTTAAGTGCGTATTGAATAGATAATTATCGCTTGTCCCGTGCCTCGGAGAGCACGTTAAGCCGTCGGTCCCGGTTGTCATGAAGATCTTTGACAGTCGTTACAGGGCGTCAGTACCTTCTAAATAAACTGACACTAGTCTAAACCATGGAATATCGCTATCCCTTCGGGTTGCGGAGGTTAGACAGGCAGTCGCTCTGTGGAAAAGCTAATATTCAGCCAAATCCGGTTAGAATAGTAAGCGGACCCCAGATTGAAACTGGGATAACGCTAAGAGAAAGAAAGAAGACATGTACTCAAATTCTGATTCCGTAGTTCGGACTGCTGTTGGCGATTCAAAACCTTTTCCCATTACAGTCGGAGTTCAGCAGGTTCCGTCCTCAGTCCATATCTGGTCAGCGTGGTATTAGACGTACTGTTGGACAGCATCAACGACTCAGATAAGCAACTCCCGTGGCTACTCATGAATGCTGACGATATCGCGCTGGCTAACGCGGACAGGGGGCGTTTTGTCCGGTGTTTGAATGCGTGGAAAGAGTCGCTTGAGAACGGCGGTGAAAATAAATAAGGTGAAGACCCAGTATTTGGCAAGAGACAAGCGAAAGGACCGGGATAAGTACCTGGAATCTGTCCTCTACGCATTTCAGCAGCCTGGGCTAAATGGAGTGAGGTGAGCGGTGTCATTTGAGGACAAGTATTTTACTGGTTAAGTTGCAGGAACAGGTCTATAAATCCATCGTTACATGTCCTGTTATATGGCAGTGAGACGTGGCCTGTACTTGAGCGACACAAGCAGAGTCTGCGTGTCACGGAGATGAACATGCTGCGCAGGATGTGTGGTGTCACGCGGAAGGACCGCATTAGGAACTCCCGCATCCGGGGTAGCCTTCATGTTCGTGACATTTCAGATAAACTGCAAGAGTGTCGCCTACGCTGGTACGGCCACATCTTACGACAACCGGCATGTTGCGTAGGGAATAAATGTCTGGTCATGCCGCCCCCATCTCGCCCCTTTAAACGGGGTGCATCTAAGAAATGCTGGCTTGACGTCGTTAACAAATGATATACGTGCCAATCCACTGACCACCAGGGATGGCGAAAACCGAGCGAAGCAGAGGAGATTAAGCGGTGAAGCCGACTACCGGGTTTTCAAGGTGGAGATCTTAGAGCGCGACTGGGATACCACTAGGATAATGCTGAACTACATACTAATGGTCGGAACGCGAGTCATAACTACGCGCGTTTGCCTCGGTACACGTTCGGTACAGACAGGAGACTGAAGATTACCGAGCTTGAGGCCATTTGTGTAAAGTCAAAATACCATAAAGATAACATTACCAAACTTTCACAGTCTACAGCTAAACATATAGGCCTGTTCTAGTCGAGTTTTCTTACATTTCTAAAGATACTATTTGCGTCATGTAGCCGCCTCTTATGACACCAACGGAATAAAGTAGGGTAGAAACATTTTGTATTCTTAATCCATATCAACACGATTATACAAAAGCTTTATGTCATCTGTTAAATTAATATAAACGAATATACATAAATCTTAATATATATAAAATCCTTGCGTTACTGACTGACTGACAGACACGCTACAGCCGAAACTACTGGTTGTAAGAAGATGAAATTTAGCATGTATGTTCCTTGGGGACCGTAGGGGTGCACTAAGACGGGATTTCCCGAAATTCCCACGGGATCAGGCAAAACGGGTAATTCGAAAATATGTGCGTGCGAAGCCGCTGGCGTTGACTAGTAATCCATAAGTTGATATTCTGTCATATCTGGTTGGACCAGTAAGCGGAACCCGGGCTCCAAGGCGTGTAAGTCATGGATGCAACCGGGATAACACTAAGGCGATGATGATACATAAATAATACCAATAATTAATTGTAGCGCTCATAGCGAGACCTGGCTTGCCGTTCGTAACAGATCGGCAAAGTTAAGCAACGTTTGCACAGGTCGCCACTTGGATGGGTGACCGTTTGTGGCATTTACATCTGAGCGCTACCGTGCTTCGGAGGGCACGTAAAGCTGTCGGTCCCGGTTCTTGTCTAAGGATAAGGATCGTTAGGCCATGTCGAAGGCCTTCGGGCGGTCTGAAAACTCCGACACCAGAGTTGGCCACACACTCACACGAAAAACAAAACAAACATTGATTAAAATCATTACTTATAAAATTATTGCAATAGAAATCTAAAAGAAACCTTCTTATGTATCCAGACAGGCGACCCAGGTACTTCAATTACGCCTGCTCTAAGTACAACAACTAAACAGCCTTACATCATTTAACTGTACCGTAATGTACTGTGTACCTATCCGCCACAGACTAATGTAATGCCTTGCGATTTGTTTTTTTTTTATATGTTCTACTTTTCCTGTGTCTGTGACAAATAAATAGTTTTTCTTTCTTCTTTTATTTACACTACTACAAAAATAACGCGATATAATAACCTAACAAAGAGCAAATTAATTCAATGGATGACATACCTCTATTCCAAACTTATAAAATCCATAATTGACCAAATATTTGAAACAATGTATTGTATCGATGTCGGCTTCTTTGCGTGTTATCTCTGGGAACATCACTTTATCTTTATCCTTTACTGGGTTATTTGCTCTGAAAAGAAAAACGAATCAAGTTTACAAAATTATACAAAACAAAATAAACTTTATGGTACTTGTATTGAAGTTCTGTCTCCGTGCAGTGGATAGCTTACTCATCTGGTGATCAGGGATCGATTCCGGGGTCGGGCAAAAGTCTTAGTGGATTTTCCGAATTCTCAGTAGCAGCACGGGGTCTGGCAAAGTGTCCGGTAACAGCAACAGGCACGGTCCCTATTACGTGGGACCTAATAATTCAAAACAGGGCGAAATGTGGGTGTCATATTACACCTGTGGCTTCTGGGACATATGCGTGAGTCTATAAAAAAAAACAGTAAACCTGATTGATTCTTGTCTGTAGGTGACCAGAGAGTAGAAGGTGAACAGTGCTAGCAGCCCGATGTATCCCTTGAGCAGTGTGACCAGCGGTTTGCTGTGCGTGGCCTTGTAGAAGCCGACCCACTCCGCGTTGTTGAACGTGTCTACTTTTGTTCCGTTCTCGTTAACCTGCGATGTAGAAAAACACATAAGATTTTTTTTTTAAGTATGTGATCAGGTAGCACGATTCCTAACAGAGGTAGACCTCCCGCAAGGTGGACTGACGATCTTGTTGGAATCGCGGGAAGCGGATGGATGCGGGTGGCTCAGGATCGGTCTATGTGGAGAGCCTTGGGGGAGGCCTATGTCCAGCAGTGGACGTCTTTCGGCTGATATGATGATGATGAGTACAGACGGCAACAAGTCAAGCTAAACAGTTTTAGTACAATTTTAATTCTTATTTCCTACGTCATAAGAACGGTACAAAGGTCCAAGTGTATAGCTTGATGAGTAGCCGTTTGCACTAGGTAATCATTTGGCAAATAGGAATAAAATTTAGGTGCTGGAATTAAATTTATAAAGTGTATGCCAGTATTTAAGGCCCTGCACACATTTACTAGGGTAAAAGTTGGTATTACGCCCCAGTTGACAAAACGCCCCACGCACCTAGCACGCACACTAGGAAAGCTACACAGCACAGGTATAGCGCTGCGAGTAGCCATCAGTCGACAAACAACATGACTGACGTGCACGTGTGGTTTATTACGCTCGGTAAAAAAATATTGATAAATTTAGTTTTTCGGTGAAAATCCAATTTGTGGCAAGTTGCAAACATTTTTATCATATTCAAACTCATTATAGTTAAGTCAAATTGATCTAAACTGTGAAAAAAAATATATAAATACCCTTTATTATTCTCGTTCACTCAGCGTTATAACCTTGAGATTGCGGCTTTGTCCTTGATGTTTTAAGCCGCAAATTGTACAATACGCCCCAGTATTCAAATTACATTTGTAATGTCATCAAATAGAAAGCAAAAAGCTTTTATTCTTACATCCGCAAATAACATTGAGAAGAGAAAAGTAATTGCTAGCAAAAGGAAACAAAATGGCATGGGAGAACACAATTGAAAAAGCAAAGAAGAAAATATCTAAAACGAGAAATGACAAAAATAATTACAAAAATTAGAACTCGGATTCAGATCAAGACGAAAAACATAAACAATTAACCAATGTGCACGTGAAAGAAAACCTAAGAAAAACGACAATAATCTGAAATTGATGGATGTATCTGAAGGTGAAATATCAAAAAATTACAGAGTAAAACCCAATGAGAAAACGAAAATAGCTATGAAGAGAAAACCTGAAAATAAAAATGATTCAGAAGATGACGAAGATAGAACAGATGCATCTTCATATGAGAATTTACATGATAAATAACCGAGCTGAGAAATATAGGCATGTTGAAAATACAAAGAAGAAAATACCGGCAAAGGAAAAGAGGGTCAAGAATAATGAAAAAGAAGAAACCAAAAGAAGTAAAATTGCGATCGAAAAGAAAAAGCTGAGGAAAGTTCATCCAAAAAACAGAAAATCATTTTATTCATCGTCTTCTGAAACAGTCGATGAAACCGGCACCTCGTAACAAAAGTAACATTTCTGAAGAAGAATTTTCGGATATGGATGATAACAAATGCATTGAATGCACAGAAAATTGCTACAAAACAAAGTTTTCTGAAGACTGGATTCAATTTTCGGCTTGTTCAGAGTGGTTACATGAGTTTTGCATCACTATGGAAGCTGTTAAATGTTTTTATCGTCTTTGTGTAAATTAATGTATGTATATATACTTACTGGGGCATTTTAAATTACCCGGGGCATTTTATAATACAAGAGAGGCGTATTAGGCGATGTGTACCTGACAAAACGCCCCACTCCATTTCAAAAAAATATAGAAATAAGTCTTTAACTAACGTTCCTATTAAATTTAGCTTTTGCTGTATTATGGTCAAGTAACCAAATAACGTCCTAGTAACAAAAAACGATTATATATATTATTATTAGAGATTTATTTAACTTAAAAAAAAAGCGGGGCTTATTACCAAGTTTTACCCTAACAAGTACTTATGTGCAGAGCCTTAAATTTTATAAAGTTAGAAAACGCTACATACTAGAAGTATTTGCTTTATAATTTGAAATATCACATTTTCATTATTATTGGTTTACATAATTTGCATGAAAAGTCTGTGGCAACGTTTGGCTAAAAATTACATATCTTAACTTTCATACAAACTTCCTAGAGTCCTTAGACGGCTTAAACCCTCTTATTCCAGTCCTTTCGAAAAACCAGTTATTCGCGGAAGGCTACTATGTATAAACTACTTCCCTGTCAAAGGGGTTTGGGTAAAGTTGGCGTCATTTTGAACTTTTGCTGCCATCAATGAAATTTATATATTATGAAAGATCAGGATGAAACGATCAAAAGTTTTTATGGCCACATTTCTCTAAACTATATCGGATCTGAGATATTCGGTTTTACATTTCTTAGTAAAATCGAATAAGTTATCACACTTAACTGCACTATTTTAGATTCTCTTTCGAATTCATTGATAATAACAGAAAAATAATTCCTAATCCTTTTAAATAGTTTACGTTAAATAGTTTAATTACGATAGTATACGTAATTATAGCAGTCAAAACCATTTAGGTGAATATGTAAATAGAATAATCCAAATAGAAGAAGGGTTGATTTTGAAATAATGAATAGGAATTTCCCATTTTTGTGAGTTCCGATGATTTGGTATTATACCAGGCCGGGCGCACTTCGCATTTTAGGTACAAACTTACAAGTACCTCGGCCGACCATGTCGACATGGTTGGATTAGTGGGTTGCCGCGCACCGCTCACATTAGACGTCACGCAACGAGTGCGACCGCTCCGTATTCTCACGCGCCGTGTTCATACACTGTTCAAATTATATAAACGCCTTTAACAACAAAAATGTATCAACACAAGTCTAATGCAAAGTATTGCTCAATTAACTGTGTGTCGAAAGCGACTTGAAAATTTGATTTATTTACTTTACGAGAGCAACTTGAAAATTTGATTTTTTATTTGTTGAGATATCTCAACGATTATGGTGTCAAATTAAAGATCTAGTTCAAAAACCATTTTATCTCTTTGAATAATGTAAATCGGTCCACGCGTTTAGGAAATAACTAAGAATCAGTATAGTAAAAATGTAAACAACCAGAATTTTTGTGGTTTTTGTTCCATGAGCTCAAATAGTGGGATAGGATACTTATAGGATAATTATTTATTATCAGGTACGTGGTCAAGTAGGTAGATAGACGATGAAAAAATATTATAGTTGCAGCGGCAAGACAACAACCCTAGCGCGCCACTCCGCGCCAGACAGCGACAGCGTTATGTGCTAGAAAAGAACGGGAACGGTTAGGTGAATATCGCATTAGGCACTGAGTGCTTATGCGAGCTGAATTGCACTATGTTGCTTAGTAGCAGGAGTCGCAATTTCAATAAATTGGTTTGACAAGTGAATCTTCTGTACGTTAGTACTCTCTTTATTCTGTGATTATACGCACTTGAACAAGTACGTAAAACACGCGACAAAAAGCGACGGTTCGTGTATGATCGAAGTATACAACGTTCTTTTTTGTTTTACGAGGTGGAAAATCCCTTTGGATCTCTGACTCTTAGGGAAATGAGAGCCTGAGTATGTGGTGCTACCACTAAAAACCACCTCGACTGCCAACCAATGACACCTAACGGGAGGAACACTGGGTTCAGGAGCTGTTTAGTCTTCCTCCTATGGCGCCATGTTCAATGAAACCCGTTCTTAGGGAAGTCTAAACACCCTCTATTACCCTTACTGGCGGCTTCCCGGAGGAACGAATCCTAATCAGCAACTAGAGCTCCCCATGCTCTGGGGGCCCGCGGCCCCATTGGCGGCTCTCTGCGACTCCGCTCTTGTCATCGGGCAGGATCGGCCCTCTCCCGATCCCGATCTGCAGCCTCCTTTTGGAGCATAACAGCTTCGCAAAAGGAGGCCAGTGCTTGCCAGCCTTCCTCGCTCGCCAGCATGGCAGCAACAACTACTGGCGGAGACAGATCGTGTCCGATCTGGTCGACAAAGATTTCACGCTCGGACGCCGATGCCGGGCAATCCTCTAACGTATGCTGGGCGGAGTCCAGGTCGCTTGCACAGTAGTGATATTGTGCCGTTTTTTCGCGTCCGATTCGATTCAGATACTCACCGAGTACCCGTGCCCGGTGGGTATCTGAGTCAATCAGTAGGTGATGCGGCCGCGTTTCCGTCCAACCCACGCTTCAAAGCTTGGCAGAATGGCACTGACAGCGCTTTGCCATTGCTGCAGAGCCTGTCAGTGTGCATTGCGCCGCATTTTGAGCGCGTCCTGGACGCCCCGTTCGCTTCCCGGTGAACTGCGTGATTCTGGTCATAGACCTTCGCGTCCATATCCGCCAGGATATCGAAGGGCTGGAAACGAGCCAGAACTGTCGCCGCTTCTGATGAAATTGTGCGGTATCCTTGTACGATCCAAATGGCCGCCACCCGTTGCACGTTAGCACCGCACAATAAGAGACGGCGAACTTCTTCTCAGTGACCCCTGCCTTTACATGCCAACCAACATGCATACAGCTCAGGGAAATCGACGGAATCGGCCTTACATCAGGTCGTGGCCCAGATAGAAGCTGCTATACAACAAAAAAGCATCTGCTTAGGCACCTTCATCGACATAGAAGGAGCCTTCGACAAGACAAACTTTTCCAGCATAAGCAACGCCCTAGCCAGGCATGGTGTGGATCAGATGCTCATACAGTGGATCCAAAACATGCTCAGCAAAAGGGTAGTGCGCCTGCAAGGCGACAATCAGACAGCCTTGATAACTAAAGGGTGCCCGCAGGGAGGTGTACTCTCCCCGCTATTGTGGAACTTAGTTATCAATGAACTCATAGACAAACTCAACGCGAGATACTTCTATACAATAGGTTATGCAGATGATCTAACCATACTCACATCAGGTAAGGTAACCAGTACAGTGTACGACCTAACCCAACAAGCCCTACGCATAGTAGAGTGGTGGTGTAATGAGTACGAATTATCTGTAAACCCGACCAAGACCGAACTAGTTATGTTCACACACAAACGCGCGCTGGGTACTTACCGATTGCCCAGGTTATTCGATACAGAGCTTAAGCTGTCTACCGAGGTCAAGTACCTAAGTGTCACTCTCGACAGCAAATTGACATGGAACAGCCACATGGAAAATAAGCTCAATAAAGCCAGCATCATTTTCTGGCAGTGCAAGAAGATGATAGGAAAACGCTGGGGCCTATCCCCCAAAATTGTCTTATGGCTCTATAAGACAATAATACGTCCGATGGTAAGCTACGGCGCAGTAGTGTGGTGGCCTAGGACCAACCTAATAACGGCCGCCAACAAGCTTCAGAAGCTTCAAAGACTTGCATGCCTAGCGGCCACGGGCTGTATGAAAACAACGCCAACAGCGGCACTTGAAGTGTTGCTGGATCTGCCTCCATTGCACCTGTTCATACAACAGGAAGCAACGATGTCGGCAGTCCGGCTGAGAGCCCTGAAGCTCTGGAAAGACACGAATATACCGCACACTAACAACTTAAATACACTCTTTAAAGAAGTTCCTATCACACAAGCAATAAGCGACCGCATACCGAAACAATTTGTTTTCGACAAGAAATACAAAATCCAACTGTACGAGGATCTACACGGAGGAGCAGTTAATCACAACGAGCTCACGATCTTCACAGATGGGTCCAAAACGGATACAGGTACGGGTTCAGGAGTATTCTCCGAGGACCTAAACATCAACATCGCAGCACCGCTGGAAGCCTACAACACGGTCTACCAGGCCGAATGTTTTGGCATAATCCTAGCTGCCACAGCAATCATGGCACGTGAGGTAAGGGAACGATCCATTAGGATCCTCTCAGATAGTAAGGCTGTCCTCTCAGCTCTCAAAAGCCATACTATCACCTCGGCACTCACGCTTGAATGCCACCAGAAACTAACAGAGGTAGGTAAACTAAACAAATTAACACTGCAATGGATCAAGGGCCACAGTGGCTCAAGAGGGAATGACGCAGCCGACGTACTCGCCAGAAGAGGGGCCACTTTAGAGGTGGTGGGACCCGAGCCCATAATTCCCCTCCCTTCTGGTTTTTATCGCAACCTGGTAAGAAATAGGACCAGGACCAAACATAACCAGTCCTGGATTGGTATTGAAACATGTAGGCAGGCCAAGGAGGCTCTTCCCGCAGTAGACGGTAAGATAGCCAAACAAATCCTCCGGCTGTCCAAACAACAACTACGGACAGTCACGGCCGCCTACACAGGACACGGATTCTTTAATAAACACCTATTTACTATAGGTATCACCGACAGCCCGCTGTGCAGGGCCTGTATGGCAGCAGACGAGACGGCAGCCCACCTGCTCCTCGACTGCCTGTGGTCGCACAGTACAGGCAGCAGTACCTGACCAGATACAGCACCCTGAGGGAGGCCGTGGGCCACATCAAGAGTCTGCTGGCCTTCCTCGAAGAGCTGGGGTGGCTCGAATGAAGACACCATTCCCACCCGCACGCAAAATACACGCCAAGACGTGGAGTTGCGGAAACAGCCCGTGCCATCAAGTATCAAGTAAGTATCAAGTGACCCCTGAGTTTCAGAAGCAGCCTTTGAAGGGCTCCTGCTGATCCGCGAACTCAAGGGACCATACGCTCGAAATGCTCCTTAAAGCTCCAGCGGCTGTCGATCGGTGAGCCCGAGGTACTTAATGTACCGATCTACTCGGAGCTACACACCATTCACTCTAATAAGCGAGCTAGATGGAACCACAATCAGTGCTTTCCTGTGGAACTACAGCGCCTCGGTCTTATGAGGCGCTACCTGTAGGCCCAGCCTGCTTATCTGTCGGACGACACAAGCCACTCCCAATTCCGCGAGCTGAATTACTTCAGGGAAGCCATACCCTCTTGCTAACACCAGAGTGTCGTCCGTATGCGAGGTTCCATAGCAGGGGTCCTAACACTGACCCCTGGGGGTCTGATAATTAGTGACCCCTAGGGAACCCCACACGTGACCTCCCTCCGGTGTTCAAAGCCGTCCCGACCCATACTAGTATACGTAATGGACCTGTCGCACAGATACGTCCCGACGATTTTACGCAGGTATGGAGGCACGTTGTGACGTAATAGTGCCTCCCTAATTGCTAGCCACGGAAGGGAGTCGAAGGCGTGAAATTGACTATGTCAATACTGACAGCCAAAGCCACTCCCTTCCGACGAACGAAGTACACAAAGCACCTAACACTGATTTTTCAGAAACGATGACGAGCTTCAGTTGGATTGATCCGTGGCTTCTTAGAGGTAGAATCCAATCACGACTATGTACATATATACTCATCGAGAGAGCTGCGCAAGGGTTAAATGCGCTGTTAGGGCATTATTGTTCTAGCGTGGTTGGGAAACGGACTTTGGGCTGTTGTTCCCATGTAATGTCAATAATATGGTACGTGGGATGGGGCAGGTATCAAAATAGCCTATCTCCACCGGCACAATTCTTATATACAATTATAAGACATGATATTGAGAATGAAATGTACGAAGATAACAAAGGACAATGGCAGATCTCCATACATCAAAATGTCTGAAATTAAATTGAAGCGCTCAGTAATAAAAAGTATATCAAAAAATTCGGCGTAAGTAACAGAGTCTATAAATTATTCTATTTTCACTCGGGAAAGCCGGAAAAAGAAGATATCGGTGTTTAATGTTTAGTTAAGAATGAACAATGTGGGTACGTTTGAATTATCAAAGGCATTATGTCAGATTGACATCTAAACGCAGAACTATTCTGTAGCATCTACCAAAGAAATATAACCTTAAGTCATAGAAGTAACACTAAATAACAACAGCGGTTGCTATGATTGATATCTTCTTTCTAATGGCACATGCAGTATGATAGAAAGAGCTGTCGATAGGTTTAGCAGCACGCTCTTACAGCAGCCTCGTGGTAGTCAAACAGTAGACAAAACATAGAGTTAGGAAACCGGGTGTTGTTCGTAACAGTGATGATTTATCGATAAATATTTTTGGTCAAATGTCTAACTTTAGTATGTGTCCATATATTTAAGCCGTAGAAGTAAACAACTAAGTAAAATATTGAAATTGTAGTTTTTCTATCGACGCCGGACAGTGCTTTGTAAAGACTTGCCAGACAGACAGTAGTAAAAAATTTCACGTGTTTAATTGTTCGTTTTAGCCATAAAATCTATTGACAAAAAGTAATAAACTAATGAGCGATGCGTTGCGATGAGATGCTAAGAAACTGTCACTTAGATTATGTATTATATATTTTTTGTGAATTGCAGATGGAATAGAAAAAATAAAACTAAAGGTCGAGGCGATAAGATCTAATTCAGATTGCAACTATTTAATGTTTGTTTTGAAAATTGCAAATAGTTTTAAGAGTTATTAGTGATTTATGTTTGGAGAGTTTTGACTTGATCAATGTTTATTTGTTCACTTGATCTAGGTGACACGTGCAGTGCGGTACGCGCGTAATAATAATAAAATTAAGTACCTATATTCGGTTTTCGTGAAAATTATAATATTAGGATTTAAAAAGTTTTTTTGTTACGTTGTTAGGATTGTAAAGTGTAAATAAATAGAAACAATTCGTGTTGTGTAATTTTAGTTTGTATGGCGACTGAGTTTTTTTTTTAATTTTATTAGTTTTAGGTAGTTAGTAGGTTAGGATTGTAAATTGTAAATAAATAGAAACAATTCGTGTTGTGTAATTTTAGTTTGTTTGGCGACTGAGATTTTTAACACTTGGTTTTAGGTTTTCTTTTTCAATATGTCACGCAAACCAAGCGAAATATGGACGCATGACATGACAATACAATAAGAATCCGATTGTTTGCGTTTGTCTACGCAACTAGTAACTACGCCATAGAGATATAACTACGCTCGTCGCTCCGACATCCGCTACAGAAATCGATTTCTAAAATCGGTTTTTGAAATCGATTTCAGTGTCTGAAATCGAATTTGTATCGGTTTGCGGAAAAATCCGAAAACGCCCATGCCTACTCTATTAGTTTATATTGATGACATTCTGAAAATCTTCAAATGCTATCTCAGCTCCGATATTACTTAGGACAAAAATAATTGAAGTTATGTATATATTTAATATAGTACTGCGATGTATTATTAAAATTATTCACGGCCGCTGGAAAAAAAAATTACGCCACTGATCCATACAGTGTTACCCAAACCCCTTTCATCATATACGGCCAGCGGTTTTCGAGATATTGTGACGAGTGACCTTTCCCTGCTAAATATACCTACAGACAGATTAGAGCCTTACCTCGGTACAGTTGACATCGAAGGTGGAATGCTTGATGTAGTCGATCTGGTAGACCATCTTGGCCATGAAGTACACGCTGATGAGCGTCGATATGAACAGCACGAAGAACCGCTGCTTGCTCGAGTTCAGCCATAGCACTGGCGCTATTATTACCATTATGGGCACGTGCATTGCGCATACCTGAGAAATAACATTTAAAATTTATTATTGTAAACTAAATTGAAGCCCCTTTTGTGGACACAAATTTCTCCTTTAACAAGTTTTTTTGGCATTGGGTTCTATACAAATCAATGCTAATTAATATTTAAGTAGGTAGCGAAGTGTCACCATCGTGTGCCAGTTACAAACAAGTATTTGGGCTCCAAAAATTATAAATCTATAGTATACAGCCAGAAATGTTACGATTTTGGACTGAATTTTCGGGGGCTTTTCGTAGCCTAAAAAATAATCAACCAGTTTAAACATATATTGTGAATATAATTTTGGTATTTGACATGTGATAATAAAACGCAAAAAATATTGGTAAATAATTTTTGGCGTTTTATGATTTTTTTCATAATTTACCTAATAATAAGCAGCAGCAGTACGAGCTGTTCTGAACAGGAACTAAGTACGGTATACTCACATTCATAACGCAGAGCAGCATGCAGGATATAAACACGACCTTGATGAGGTGTATCTCGAGATAGGCGAAGATCTTCTCGAGCCAGTCGGCGAGCAGCTGGCGGGAGGCGCGGAAGGCTCGGAGAGCGAGGGCCGGCAGCGCCGTGGAGGGCCGGCGCTCCGACTGCGAGCGCTGCGAGCGGGCCACCGACTGCGTGCGGGTGAACCTGCACAACACATACATACTCACAGTTGGGCACGTACAATCGAACAACTTCCCGCTACACCACCATAAGGGCGAAAAACGCTCAGCAAGACATCGTCATTTACAGTGCTACTTTACACGCACATTGACACTCGTATACATAACCAGTTTCTAGTGTGCCTCGACTCTATGAGCGAGCCAAGGGATTTTTTTTTAAACTAGTCGAGCGCAGACTTATTTGATTGTACATGAAAAAGATGATGATACTAGATTTGGTAAGCGACTTCGCTCGCATATGAATTTGTTACTATAATATAGTAAAAAGTTGCCTATTTCTCTATGTAGCCACAAATAAAAATCTTACTATAAAATCATTCTGTTACGACTTGATATAAGCACAAATAAATACACTTTTGTATTTATAATACTGCATGTCTGAATCTTCAATCTTGTCTGAATATTATTATGAATTTCTTAATAACACTTTCTCAGAAAATCAGAGCTGCATTTAATGATAACTGGAAACATTGATTGCACTAAAAATATTTTTTTTATATCCGAAAAGATTCCCAGAAAAGTTGAATATGAACATTTGGAGAAAATAATAAAAATGTTTAATTTATATTGCGGCACTTAAATAGAAAATTCAAGTCTCAATGTCGCAACTTTATTATCTTAAAATATAAAATCCTTGCGTTACTGACTGACTGACAGACACGCTACAGCCGAAACTACGCAGCGCAACAAGCTGAAATTTAGTATGTATGTTCCTTGAGGACCGTAGACGTGCACTAAGACGGGATTTCCCGAAATTCTCACCGGATCAGGCAAAACAGGAAATTCGAAAAGATGTGCGTGCGAAGCCGCTGGCCTCGACTAGTGTAAATATAACATCGACCACAAAGTGCCGAGCAGTAGCACCAAATTTCGCAGAAATAACCGCGGGCTGAACTAGTTGAGTATATTGCAGTATTACCTTCCCATAATCTAATACTAATAATATATAAAGCTGAAGAGTTTGTTTAATTGCTTGAACGCGCTAATCTGGAGCTACTGGTCTGGTATGAAAAATCTTTCAGTGTTAAATAGTACATTTATCGAGGAAGGCTATAGGCTATATCCGTACCAGGCGTGAATAACTTAACAAGTCGAAAATGCATATTTTTCAGGGCAGCTATTTTAAAGTTTAAGTTTAATCTGTAAATTCTGATTTTATGTTATTGAAAACTTTTTTATCGGAAAGTAATTCATTTGCTTTCAGTTTTCAGCTAAGATAAGATTATTTAATGAATTTAATGTATTTATAATAAAAAAAGACATATCAAGTTGTTCACCAATGAGTTATCAAGTTATTCACCTAAGTACCTTTAAGGGCAGTACGTATGTAAAAAAATCATAAGTACCTATAGTCACTGCCTCCCTCTTATGGTCTTATGGAAATAGCGATATTATGTATGTAGGTACCTATCAGGGTCTTCGGAGTCGAAATCAGGATCGATGATGGATATGTCACCATCAGTTTTAATGGCTTTTTAAAATTCGTGATTAAGTGGGATCTATCAGTGGCAATAAATCCATCAAATCTACTTTTTTCTTTACTTATTGGTAAAGTCTCTTTTGAAACAACTTCTAATTCTATAGTGTCTAAATTGAATTTACCTCTTTTCCTGTAATCTATGACTCTAAAACGTCTTTCATTGTCAAGATTTGCCCTAAAACGTACTTATCATCGGAGAAATAAGAAGCCTATCGAGGCTCCTTATATTGCAGCCATTTTACGGGTGGCCAACAACTTTTTCACCACTAGCATCCTTTTTTTAAATTGTTAATGGACCTTTCTTTGAACTCAATTCTGCAAAATTGATAAAATTGTCGAAAAATTGTCCAGTTTCATGGGTGCAATGGCAAATCCGAATCTTACGATTCATAACTTGAGAGATGATAAAGCTACATATTTGTTACATTTGAGACGAAACCATCGGTGCTCGTGGAGTAAATCAAATTGCTTCGTGTTTGTGACATTTTTCTACAAAATTTGCCACCTGAAGTTACAGAGGTCTCATTTTATTCTGACATGTGTGGCGGCCAGAATAAAAATAACGCTGTTGCTTTTTTTTTTGTGTGTGTGGAGTAGTTGTGGGCCGCTGATGGCCTTGACAACTTTACGCGGACTATGGGTGAGCGTAGAAGGCTCCCAACCAGTCAAAGGATACTAGACAGCGTTTTGACTCCCCAAGGGTGGACTACCACGGACCTCGGCTTGGGGCGCTGTCGGCAATGCGGGACTAAGGTGTCCCGCGGTATTAACGTTAACGCGTCGCGTATTCCGTCCTCGTGGGCGAGTACGGAACCGCGGTCGAATTTGTGTGGCTTCGCGAGCCGTGTGTGCTCTGATTTGAGCGAGTGTAGTAGTGTCCTCGTCAGGTTCGTCTAATACGTGCCTAGGTCTCCTAATCTTAGAAATCCTAGATGGTGTATAGTTTAACGCCGCAACCAATAGAGGGTTGGGGTGTGTCGAAGCAGAGTCAAAGTAGCTACGGGAGCACTGTTTCATGAATTGCCTGATGGTCGGCAGTTGTAAGTCTACATGTAACTCCTCGTAATGTACGTACCACGGTGCGCCCGTAGCTCACCGCATGAACTTATTCTGAAGTGTTTGTAGCCTATGGATCCTGTGTGGCCTAGTGTGTGCGAATACTACACTAGCGTATGTCATTATAGGCCTTATACACGATGTGTATAACCTAATCTTGTTCCTAAGCGATAGTTTAGATCTAGCGTTGACTAAGCTATGTAAGCGCCCAAGCACAACGGAGGCTCTATTGCGAGCCTTCGTAATGTGTGAGCGGAACGATAGTCGATCATCAAGAATCACACCTAGATATTTGGCTTCCCTAGTCCATGGAATAGGGGACCCAAACATCCTTATTTGTGGGATCGCACGCGGAGGGTACAGGTGAGGAGCTCTCCGGTGGAAAAGCACCGCCTGACTCTTCTCGGGATTGACCTCTATCCGCCATCTCCGGAACCACGCGCCTAGGGCGTTGGCTGCGGATTGGAGCTTCCTACTGACTGCGCCAGGGTCTGCGCCTGAGATATAGATGGCTGTGTCGTCTGCACTAGCCGATGCATCGGTATATCAGCGGTAAACAATGAATACAAGAGAGGCGAGAGCACTGACCCCTGAGGGACACCGGCGCGGATGGCGTGATTTGAAGAGAGCGTGCCTTCAACGCGGTACCAATGTGAATCCAAACCTAGAGACAATTAATCATAAGTTTTGATTAGCGGACATAGGCACATGGAATGTGACTCGGATCATGCCCTAATTGAAAGACCTAAAAAGAAAACGAAGCTTAAAATAAATCATCTTAAGGATTGGATGCAATTAATAAGATCTTGCAATATTGATAACGGATTTGCCATTGTACCCATGACATTGGACAATTTTCTCAATTTTGCAGAATTGTGTTCGAAGAAAGGTCTATTTACAATTAAAAATAAGGATGCCAGTGGTGAAATTTTGTTATGGCAACCCGTGAAATGGCTGCAATACAAGAAGCCTATCGGAGAAATACGTTTTATGACAAATCTTGACAATGAAAGCTGTTTTAGAGTCATAAATTACAGGAAAATTGATAAATTCAATGTAGACACTAGCTATGGAATTAGAAGTTGTTTCAAAAGAAACTTTACCAATAACTAAATAAATAAGGAGTTGATGGATGTATTGCCACTGAGACACAAAAAACGACGTGATATAAGGATAAACCGCCAAAACTGCAGCTATCTCTATTTAACATAATTATCACTTTGTGTCATCATACGAGTAACGGATAGAAAATGTAATAGATGATAGAATTATTTGTCACAAAATAAAACGCAATTTCGATGCGGTAATAACTGGACAACTTGATTTATGCTAATAAAAGCATTATGGAGGTTGTTTGAATAAATGAACATCTCATGTTGTCCAATATTTTCTTCTTTTATAGTTGGTAGTATTATAATGACATGTTGAGTTGTGTAAATAATTATAATTTGTATGTTTTAATATCTCAAGACGTCACATTGTACCCTTTAGTAAGAGAGTTGTTTAAAAATTCACATGTTTGCTATGAGCGGTAAAACAGACCTATCGACTTAGTCATTTATTCACCCTATGAATTAAGCAATCCTAATGCCTAATATGCATTAAAAATATACATGCAAGTCGACTTATCAACTTATTCACGCCTGGTACGGATATACCATCACTCTATTGGCCACGGGAGCAGAACAGTAGCCTTAAAACAACAGAGGATCTACACAATCTGATTCCTCCTTCCCCTTTCTTCCATCGGACGACCAGACTAACGAGTCAGCGTCACCGTTACATGGTGGATATCCCGCTATTACGCACGAAGCGCTTTGCTTCTTTCTTTCTTATGCGTACCGCCAAGGTGTGGAACTCTTTACCCGAGTCTGTGTTTCCTGACAAGTACAATCTGGGTGTTTTCAAGTCGCGAGTGAATGGGTACCTTCTAGGTAAGCGTGCTCTATCTTAGACCATATCATCGCTTAACATCAGGTGAGATCATGATCTCACCTGATGTTAAGCGATGATAAAAAAATCAAATGATGAAAAATTATTACTGATAGGCTAGCGTTTGACCATGGTCAAACGCTAGCCTATCAGTAATAATTTTTTTATTTTATTAAAACGGGTGTAATCGCGAGCTCCTCTAGTGATAAATAATTGAACTTGTAACACTCACCGTCGCTTAGACTGTTTATTGCTGATGTTCATAGAAGACTCGTTCTCGATAGAGTTCTCCGCCTCCGTCGCGCTGTCCTCTGCGTAAGAGCGCGGGCGACCCTCCTCGGATGGTAGTGGCGGCAACTATACACAATAAAAAATAAACTTTATAAAGAAATAATGAATAATTTTCAAGAAAATAGAAAGTATTTTATTCTGAAAACAAACAGATATAATACTATAATTTCCGTCAGGACACCATTTACATATCCCCAAGTATTATTTTTGCGTAGTATGACTTGGCATGAGGTGCAGAACGAGTAGACTTCGGCTTGGTGATGGGTCTTTTTACACCCTGTATTTAATTAATCTAAGTCATAAATATAAAATGCTGCCTCGTTAGTCTCGCGGCATAAATGTGCGCGTGGGATTGGGAGGTCTCGGGTTCGATTCCCGGGTCGGGCAAAGTGTTATTGGGTTTTTCCGTTAGGAAATTCTCAGTAGCAGCACGGAGTCAGGTAATGTGCCCGGTACGGCAATAGGCTCGCTCCCTATTACGTGGGACCTAAAAATTCATGGCGAAATGTGGGTGTAATATTACACCTCTGCCTACCCCTTCGGGGCTATAGGTGTGAGTCTATATACCTAATTAGGCTACAAAATGTTTCCAAGGATAGATAGTAGTAATCACTCACAATCACACGTCTTTAAGAAAAAAAATAAAAAAAAATATATAAAATGCATCTTTATTGAAAGGGAGGTTTTGCTTATGCATGTTCCCCCTTGCTCTGTAACAAGATAATGCCACCAGTCTAACTTACAACCAACTTACTTAGTCATCGTTCATGCAGATCTCCTAAAGAAAGGACTCCCCTTGAAACATTATTTCAATACACGTACACATAGTATAAAAAAAGTAAATAATAAAAAAAAAGTACATCATCTTTCATGGTGGAGGCGCCGGCTTGACTGGCTAGTTGACTGGCGTCCTGCTGCTCTTGATTATTCGATGGGTTCACGCTTTGTGTTCTGTAACAAACATGTAAGGATATAACATATCGACGAACCCTTTACAGATATACAGGGTTTAAGAAGACCCTTAACGAAAACTGAAAACCTATATTGTGCCAAACTACCCTTTTCTGAATCCGTGTTTTTCTTATCCATCCAAAGGTTGCCTGTAAGAGATTGCTTGATAGTGATAAGGCCGCCTATTGTACTATCTGTTATTTTTCTTTTTGTTATGATCCATTAATATAGTTTCTTTGGCATTTGTACAATAAAGATGATTATTATTATTATTATTGTACCAATCATTACGAACATTTTTTACTTCGGTGTCGTACCCGGAAAATTACTGATTTAGGAGATATTGAGGCTCAAAGTCCCGATATTTTTTTTCTAATTATTGCAAAATAATGTTTTGAATGCCAAATGTAAACTTTCTACCAAATGAACATTATCAAAATTGACAATATTTCCCTGAAATAAACGGCTTTAAAGTTCACAAAATATACGGCTTTAAACGCAACTACACGCGACACGAGGTCACACACACATACGAAGCTAACAGGTGAGTGCGCGCGAGTTCAGTGCCTTTGTCCAGGCGTCCCCGGTGTAGGTAGTGTAACGTACGGCCGGGGTACAATCACACGTTGTACATTGCGGCTTATAAAACGTGTCAATTGTTTTAAGCTTAAAAAATATTTCGTTTCCCAGGTATTATTTTCGGCTTATGTTTAACTTACCACCAGGTATAGTAACATATAACAGACAAAAATAGTAAATGATCACCAAAATTAAACCCGCATTTTAATGTAAAATTATAACCAAAGTTATAGTTGATTGAATTAGGCGTTACTTGGCGGAACTCATTGTAACCTAATGGAAGGAAAGAGGAACCCACCACGCACCCTCGGATTGTCGTTGCCGCACGCTCCCTCAGACGCCTCGTGCGGCGAAACACGTGTCGAAGAATAGTCGGCGCTTACAGCGGGATACTGCAAGTCAGGTATCTTCCTGGAACCCATACCATTCCTATATCCCTTATCCTTTTAGAGGAATTCGGTATTGTCAACCTTTTTCTATTGCAATAGTTGGGGTGGTCAATCCGAGGGTGGTGGGTTCCTCTTTCCTTCCATTACGTTATAACCAAAGCTTTTTTGTTAGTTGTATGAAATACCAAAACATAAATTGGATTTGGTTACACCACCTACTTTAATAAACTTAGTTGACGGAACCCTGCTTTGCAGGGCTCCTATTTTTGAATTAAGAGTCACAAAGGAATCTAACATAACCTATTAATTTGGTGATCATTTACTACATTTGGTGTTCGAATACAATTTGAAGTGCAGTCGTGACTAAAATAGCTAGTACTTACTATTTTAATTTTAGACTTTATTTTTCTGGTGTTGAGTATATATTTTTGGTTAAAGAACTAAGGGTATCAAAGTATTTTATGGTGGTCATGTCATTATATTTAACCCCATTCTTTTTGCTTAGTATTACTTGGCATGATGTGCAGAACGAATAGACTTCGGCTTGGTGATGGGTCTTTTTGTGGGGTTTTTGATGGATCTTTTTTACACCCTGTATATGTGCCATCTATTATATTATTATCCATATTATTATATCTGCTTGCATGCTTTGGAAGGCGATAGGAAACTTTGACTTTGAAGGATATAATTGCTAACATACAGGAACAGTTGTGTTTCTGAAATATAACATTTATGACAAAGCAACTTTATGCTGATTTATTTAAGGTCGATATTTCTATAATCATACATTTTCTAAAATAATAACGCGTTGTCCAAAATACATAACAATACCATAGGTCACTGCATGACGCTAACCTAATAAATGATTGCATATAAAACCAGCTAAGAGGAAACAAATTAAATGATTCCAACGAAACAAGGAAATGTTAATTATTGAAGATAAATATAATCCAAAAATGTAGAATACAATTATTAACATCATCATTTCATATTTGATTTAATTATCAAACAGTATGAGCCCATTTAAACTTTTGACTTACTGGGCAATTAATAATTAATTGCTATGAATGTTCTAAATGGACAATCAGAGAACATACAAGGAAAGCTTACGCCAATTCGTGCTATCTAGACAAGATACATTTTACAAATGATCTATAATCGAAATATAGTCCTTATGGTAACGGAAACAAAGTCTTTTGTCGTAATGAAATAAACAAAATGATACCTATTTCATTGTATTAAAGTTAATATTTGTTAAAAAAAAAACATTATCTCACCTCGTTGGCCTAAATATACTTAACTAACAATATAAAGACAACAATGTAAGTAAGCAGTATACTGACCTAGTTTTGGGGTCTGAGAGCGCCATAAAGTCCTTGTGGAAGTAATGCACCTGCATGATGGTGATGATCAGGAACAGAGTGGGCGTCAACAGCTTCACGAACAGATCTGCCGGATGGTACGGCTCCAACCCCAAGTCATGTTGTCTGAAAATATTCAAATAATTTGAAGAGGTTGAAGATGTTCAAAATACTGAAGAAGTTGATGTCTTAATTCTTACAATTGTTTAATCTGAAGAGCATAAGCATTAGGAAACATGTGTAAGTAGTAGTAGTATACTCATACATTTATTTTGTTAATTTTGACAGTCTTTTTTATTTTATTTTCGAAAAAAAGTGTTACAGCTAAATTAGGCCGATTTTAAATTTTCCATAGAAACATATATTTTCAATTATCTTTTTTTAAATAAGATATTTCGTAAATATTTTCAATTAACTTTTTAAACCTATGTATACTGCTTATGTGTTTGAAGTTTCATTAAAATCGGTTCATTCATTTCGAAAAGTAAGAACTTGAAAGTTTGTATGAAAAGCCGTAAGGCGTAAACGCTCTTAATTATATCTAAATAATAACTAGATAAGTATGTCAAATAATTAAGTACGTAGAGATTCGTCTTGCCCGTTATTTATATGGTATTTATATCGAGTTTAACTATAGAGTGACCATGAATATTACACCGTGCTTTTAACATGCTTTATTAAATTATTGGACAACGACTATACCCTTCTCATAATATGAAGATGCCTGTGCCTCGCCATTGGACAGATTATAAAGAGTGCCACAGATCATGATTATATGAATGGCTACAATACTTACAATCTCTCGTTGATCAACAAATATTTCTCGATCATCTTAGAGAAGTTGTCGAACTGGTAGACGTAGATGAGTATGAGGTTGATCATCGAGTAGATGATCACCACTATCCAGAATATGTACATCAGCCGACGCCACCAGTACCAACTTATCTGGAAACAAACAGAAGATTTCAATCCCACCCAAGTTATTTCTGGACTCGTGTTGTTCGTAGTCGTCGTCAGCATCCCTGCTTTATATATTCATTGCTGATACATTAATTGTTCACATACTAAATTATTGTTTTGTATGTAAAAAAAAATCGAAGTCAGGGTTTAAATATGCGTTAATCCATGTACGTTTTTTTCAATAAAAGGCAATTCAAAATGTCATAGAGCCTACCATTGATCCAGGAATGTGGCAGGAGAACCAAATTCATAAAAAACTCTATTTTACAAAATTGCTTACCTACTGACGGAGCTCGAACAAACATGTCCATCTTGGGAACAGAATTCACGAAAGTCATAAAACTAATTCGATTAGCACTTATAGGGCCATTTAAGGCGAGGTTGCAGTACAGTGCGTAGCTCGACCTCACCCCCCGCAAAAACAAAAACACGGCGGTGGCGTCAGCGAGTGAGCGGGGGGAGGGGAGGGGGGTTTCGTGTGTGCGTGTGCCACAGCGCAGCGTAAAAAAACCGTACATGAGTTATGCTAACTTCAAAAGTGGCACATTTAAAACAGGCTAAATGTCTCATTTGGCTTTAGTCGCGTACGCGCTGCGGTCGGAAGCGCTCGCTCTTTTACTCGCGTGTGTACGTTATATATTTGAAAATGCCGTCGTGTGTAATGAGATTTTGCACAAACTATAGTAGGAAAATGACTAAAAGTTATGGAATCACTTCTCATTCATGATTATTACAATATTACAACGTTTTATTTACAATTTATAATAAATTCTGTATCACAAATAATAGACTGAATAAAAAAAATGGCATTTAGCGAGTGTAAAAGAGAAGCAGTATTGTGCGTGTTCAAAGACTAAAAAACAAAGTATCCAGATGGGACATTCGAAATAAAAAAATACTGATTGTGTTTTTGTCAAGTAATAAAAGTGATTTGAGGCTGAATCAACACAATATATTATTATTATAGAAATACAAAATCATACGTAAGTTACAAACATTGACGGATGATCAAAGTCCATTCACTTGTTCTTGTTTTTCTCCTTTTTGTATTAAACAACTAAGTAGATTGTACTGCACAGTTTTCGCTGCCGACCCACCGTACCCCTGGCTGTACCCCTGGGGGTATGGTGGGACTTTCAATGCTTAACCGTACTCCCAGATAATATTGTTGTGTAGTTTATTAATTTCAGTTCGTTAATTTCAAGTTCTACTATTTTGTGGGATCATTCCCAGTATATTGAACAGTTATATGATAGAACTGTCCTAATTCTATTAGCACAACTTGATGAGGAGAATAGAACTAATGGGATAAGTAATAGGAAATGTCCCAGTCTATTGGGTATTCAATAGAACTACTGGGAATGATCCGTAGTGTCACGACATCGCGCTCATATATCCGGATGATTAAGTTTTGTAGACGTTCATTTGTTTAAGGTGTAAAACAAATGAACGCCAACAAAACAAATGAACGTCTACAAAACAAATGAACGCCTACAAAACAAATGAACGTCTACAAAACAAATGACTTACAGAAAGTGATCAGCTATCAATAGTGATTGCCGATAACAGGTGCATGCGATTTTCAACCTAATTGACATTGGTCAGAATTTTTACTTTTATTACCGTAATAATGCCAGAAAGCTAGAAAAAACAAAAAAAAGTTTGTCATGAATTGTCAATAAGGTCGAAAATCGCATGCACCTGTTTTTTGCAAAAACTATCGATAGCTGATCACTTTCTGTAAGTCATTTGTTTTGTAGACGTTCATTTGTTTTGTAGGCGTTCATTTGTTTTGTAGGCGTTCATTTGTTTTGTAGACGTTCAATTGTTTTGTAGACGTTCATTCATTTAACACATTTTTATACATACATATTTATTCGGATATGTGAGCGCGATGTTGTGACACTACCCTTGTAAAACATACTTAGAACTAGTGGTAAATTTCATATAACTGTTTGCCACTGGTCTATTCTTCTCATCAAATTATGCTAATAGAACTAGTGGGAATAAAAGTATCACTAGTTCTATCATAGAACTGTTCAATAGAACTAGTGGGAATGA
Organism: Euclidia mi; assembly: GCA_944739405.2. Taxonomy (NCBI): domain Eukaryota; kingdom Metazoa; phylum Arthropoda; class Insecta; order Lepidoptera; family Erebidae; genus Euclidia; species Euclidia mi. The sequence continues at coordinate 1,523,316 of OX123196.2, forward strand.
TCCGACAGCGCTAGGATGATGATGATGACGGGTCTTCAACAGTACCACAGATTATACCTATAATATACAAAGCATTATAACCATTAGCAGTAATTCCTAAACGTTTTATTCTCTAATTTATCTCCTTGTTGCACTATATCATCGTACTAGCGCTTGTCTTCGCTTGTCTAAAAATACAAAAACGTAAGTAGTAAGTCATTATCATACGAGAGATAACACTGTTCAGTTTAATGTCCACGTAGCACGTTGGTACAACACTACGAGCATTTCAGCCAGGAGTACGGTTAAGCTTTAAAAGACCCACCATACCCCCAGGGGTATTGCCAGGGCTACGGTGGGTCCGCAGCGTACAGTTTTTATATTAACGTACTGTTTTAGCTTTCCATTGAATGAAATGAGAAGAATAAAATGTACTTTTTTAATAAATGTTATAAATAAATCACATCGACTTTTTATTTCCCTACCTTAAATGAATTAATCAAATTTACTTTGAGGCGAATTGAATTTATTCAAGACAGACAAAGTGATCATGTCGCATCTGAGTCAAATTATTGTTTGTGAAACGGTTAGCATGATGTCACAATGCGCGTCGGTACAGAGAGTATATGTTTATCTCTTTTTCGCGCTTGCGATTAGAATAGAATAGAATATCTTTATTTACTGTAAACAGGATACATTACAGATGTTGATGTCTTAGTATGATAATAATATAAAGTACAAGCCCATTTAGCCATTTAAAATAGCATGCAAATGTAGGAACATACAGTATAAATTGAACAAGTTAAATCTATTTCATTGATCATATTTTATGTTAACAATGTCATATATTTATTCATCAATAGGTCAATTAGGTACTCATTACACCGATAATTCATCATTTAGTTACTTGATAAAAATTCTTTAATAGAGTAAAAGCTATTTTGCATGAGCCAACTACGTAAAGCTGGTATAAACTTATTTATCGGCAGGATTTTTATAAAGTTTGGTAATTTATTATAAATTTTTACACACATGGCGTATGAGTTGTTTTGAAGCCGACTCGTTCTGGGTATCATGTTTAGAACAAGCCTATCCGGATTTCTTATATTATTATCCCGCAGAGTGACATCTTTTGCGTGCTTAAATGAATCTGGATGTTGTTTTATAAATTTACCTATTTCAAGTATGTAAAGACATGCTAACGGGAGTATTCGCAACATTTTGAAGAAAGGTCGACATGATACGTCCGGAGCGATATCGCAAATCGATCTGATGCATCGTTTTAGGGCTAAAAACACTTTTTGTATGTGTGAGCTGTTGCCCCATATAAGTAACCCATACCTGAGGACTGATTCAACATAAGCAAAATAGGCTGTTCGTGCAGTATTTTGGTTAGTTACTTTTGCAAATTTGTAAAGAGCATATATTATGAAAAACTATTTAATTTGTTCGTAATTTTTTCTACTTGTTCGATCCAATTGAATTTTGAATTTATTATAATTCCCAGAAATGTCACACAATTTGCATTCGATAAGGTATGTCCATGATAATTAATTATTATATTATTATTATTAAAATTATTAAAATTAATGATATTTGTCTTAGATAAATTTATTTTTAGATTATTATTATTTAACCAATTAATAACTAATGTCAGAGTATTGTAAATGTCAGTTTCGTGTTGTTTGATTGACATATTTTTATCTGTAGTCACCATAATCGATACATCATCTGCAAACAGTATAGTTTTATGTTCTATAACATCAGGTAAGTCGTTTATATAGACCAGGAAAAGCAGAGGTCCCAATACGCTTCCCTGGGGAACTCCGAATTATTTTTTTTTGTAATCTGATCTATATGTTTGTATATAATCCTTACCGTTCAACTGAGAGATGTGCTATCTCACTTACACTTCTTATCTAATTCTTAGTGTGTCGTTTTGACATATTTATATTAGTGTGCCACTCGTAAGCTCCGTCATGTTACCTTGTCAGTAACCTGCCTACGGTTTCTTTCTAGTATGTCTATGGTTTGAACGATTGAGTTTGGAATACGAATTACTTTGTACTTTTGCGAAAACGTAAATGCGGGGGTGGAGGGGGATTTTGCGGAGCAACGACGTACGTCCGCCCTCAATCACGCCTAGACAGGCACAGCCTGGCGCAAGTTCCTAAGAAAAAACTGAATGTATGAAACGTGCTATCTTTTTAATGGCTACTATTATATGTATAAAACGTGACGATAGCATCCTTCACTATGTACCCTTGGAACAGTGTTCTTTCAAAGTTAGACGGGTTATACGTACATCACCGCCATGGCTGTCAATAGTGTCAAATGTCACAACTGTCACATTATTATCCAGATTGAACTTTGCCGCGTTATATAGTTTGTTTATAAAACGTAAAAAACATATTGTAAAAGTGCTTTGTATATACCAAATAAATGTGATTTTACTCTTCTAGTGTTAGTGTTTCTATATTTATTTGATTAGCATTCAAAGGAGCGCAACGAAAACAAGCAAAATAACGTGTGAAATATGGCATACAACAACATGCCGGTCAAGCAATGAAAAAAGGGTAGGTATTTATGGCAAAATGTCCCTAGATAAAGATCAATGAATATTTATAATGTTATATAATGTGATATATTTCAATGAAACATAAAAAATAAAGAAATATTCTAAAGTTTCATATCCTAGTACTTTGTAGGTAAACAATAGTGCTGCCTGTCAGTTATCGATAATCCGTTATTAGAAATTGGCACAAGGACTAAAAATTATATTCTTTTTTTTTCTTTTTAGATGTAAAAATGGGTAGCTGCTACTGGAAACCAAGACTTGATTTATGTGCCCATTGAAAAATTACATCAGTTGAACTATGTGTGTGGCAAGCATTTTAAGCCGAAAGACTTAAAAAAAGGGAACTCAAGTCAGAAAAACAGCTGTGCCTTGTATCTATAGACATTTCTTTAAATCCTATTACAGAAGAAATGTTGAAAACCTTTCCATTACATGTACAAACATATATCTTTCAGTTCTGCGTATTTTTCTTCGCTAATCTAGAATAGATTTATAGAATAGGCTAATTTGTTTGAATAAACACATAAATATTAAATACATCTTTTATTTGTGTTGGAAAAGTATAATTCTAGTCGAAACATAATTATAATTATTTCTTACCGAATATTATCGATATCGATATTTCGTTAATCACTAGAGGGTACATCCCTATATTGACGAATATGACAATGCTGACAACATAAAAACGATGTCAATTAGTATCTTTATGTTGGTACGAGTTCTCCCTGCACGTTTCATACAAAGCTGAAAGTCTCGCATGATCTATGGCACATCCGCCTCTTCTTACGTAGTATTTGTATACTCTTTGGACAGGCACTGATGAACGGCCGGCGAGCGATATAATGCCAACATTTTGACTATTTTTTTTCTTGGAGAAAAATGATAACGAAATTACGAAATCTGTTTTTACCATTTATTTTAAAATAAAGAGCTGTCTCTATTGATAATACTTTCATATAAATTCATTATGGAATCTCTAAGCAGTACACGTTTAAAATTGTTATTTAGTGCCATGTTTGACATTTTTTTTTATCGAGCCAATCATTCCAAATCGTGTTTCTATCTTTACGATTTACTAGAAGATATGTTCAACTTTTACACTTTAATTTTTATTCATTAAAAATATCATAGTTCATGGGACTTTCAGACGTTCAAAAATCTTAAAAAGTACTGCAACCTCGCCTTAAGTTGCCGTTCCTCATATATCGTCAGAGTTATAAAGGGAGGGGAAGGAAATACGTTTGCAAAGGTTGCCACTTGGATGGGTGAGTGCTTGTTGTGGTATCTAAATCAGGAATGCTGTCGTGCCTTAAAAAAGCGCGTAGATTGGAGGAATAATAAGGTATAGGCTTGTGTCCTAAAATGTAATTAGCGAGTGATTCGTTCCTTTATTAGATGTTAAACTGAAATACCTGATTTTTCTTCAAAAATCGATCAGCAACATTACTAATTACTTTTTAAAAACCTTTTTGAATTTGACACGAAAACGCTGTTAAGCATCATGGCGGTTAAGTGATATCACAAAGTCCAAAACAAAACAAACCGTGAATGAAGTCTGGTATGGGTACCCACTTTTATTTTGTTATATTCGATTTGACAGGTAGAAAGTTTGACGTTTTAGTTGTATTTACTACTAAAACGTCAACAACATGAATGAAGTCTGTACTGTTTGACGTAATGATCTCTGATTGGTGTTCACTGTCACAAGAAGAAAACACATTATTTTTAGTTTTAGAATCCTAAAAATAACATTAATATTACCTTTTTATAATAAATAATAAACTTTATTGACATCTTAAAATCATAATTAATCTATAGATACTACAATCAAACCGATTTATTCTTACGACCCAAGCCTATTGGTTCAAGTTTCATCTCAGGACAAATATCGATCGAACCACACGAAGGAGTTTATGGGCCATTCAAGGCCAAGTCGTGTCTTGCGGCAATTATTACGACGTCACTGACGCCAGTCGCAATACAATCTTGTTCATATATGCGTTATAAGATTTAGGTAATTGTTATGTCATCGTTATTGGTAAATGGTAACCTTAATTTTATTAATGTTATTGTTCATATATGCGTTATAAGATTTAGGTAATTGTTATGTCATCGTTATTGGTAAATGGTAACCTTAATTTTATTAATGTTACTAAAGCACGCGCTGTTACTGTTCAGTTCAATTTCTTGGTTTTGTTTTCTTTCGCTTCACAATCCACTCAAACGACACAACAGACTCTTTTTCTAAGACCCTCTATGAAGCGGTATTGAGTATGTTCATCCGAAATGCAAGGGTGTTACGTGACATCGAAAGTGTAACACTCATTACCTAGTCGACCTAGAGATTCGATTTGGTGAATTCGAGATTTGGTTATTTGGGATCGCATGACTACTGCGCGGGCATTACGATATTTGTTATAACGTGCTTTCGTCATCAAGTGCTCCGTGGTAGTTAGCTTACAGGGATGTGGTATTCGGTGTCAAGCAATACACCGAAAAGACGTACGCCCCAGATAAACGTGCATAAATCACATGGAACACCACAAAACCAAAACTTTAATAACATACCTGGAACATGAGCACGAATCCGAGGAAGAGGAACATGTATATGATACGGAAGATGGTCATGCGCTCGCCGGTGATGCCGATGACGAACAGCATGATGACCACCACGTAGATCCAGTACCGCGCCGCCGCCGACCGCAGCAGCTCGCCCAGCGACGCCAGCAGCCGGGACCGGGTCTCTTCCTCGCGTTGGGCTTCTATCACTACACAGTACACAGTACATACACGTATGATAATGTGTCACTATACTCGGCTAAACAAGTGTCTTAGGTGAAAAAAGTGTAGGCAAACTTTGGAATATAATAATAACTTAGAATGTGGCAATAAAGTCGGAAAAGAGGTACCTTAGTTGGAAAACTTTGAAAATCAATATGACATTGGATAAACACGTGGTAAGATTAATAGAAGAGAGAAGGGTGAATCAAAATAGATAATTTGAAAATAATAGGTAGAGATCCCAGTAGAATGTTGATATACAGAAAAATATATATATGTCTGCTGATAAAATTTAAAGTTAGAAACAATTTGAACTTTTGAATAGTAGAAGAGTATATAAAAAATCTACCAATAAAACACTTGTTGGAAGAATATATTCTATTTTATTGATTCTCATTATCTATTTTTGTCTTATTTTTCACTGTCAACAACAGTTTTCTTGGTAAATTTTAAATTAAATATACTTTTGTTGTGTAATTAATTTAAGTTTGTTAGGTGATAAGATCAGAGTGTATAAGCAGTTTTCATAAGATGAGCTGAAAATAGTAAAATTTCAAAATATATTTTCTTACTGCCTTTCATAAATCCTGTATCAGGGATGTGTTAAAATAACAAGTAAATATTAGTATATTTGAGGTTTGAGGTTTGAGATATATTTATTTCTCATAAGAATTAAACATTCACTTACATGAGAAAGTTCACAATAATATTACACATTTTGTTTGGCGCACAGTAAAAACAAGTTCACAATAATAAATAAAGTGGGGTAGATACAATTAAACTAAAACCGACCAGACATAGACCTTTCATTAGAATTACACAGAGTACGCGCGACTGGAAGTGGCACTTGATAAAATCATGCTTGGGTAACGTGATGACTACATTTTTATAACTAGTAGATTTTATCATGAACGTTTTGTATGATTGATATTAATTTTAGTTAAGATTTAAAATTAATTTTATACCTTCTGTTTGCTAATAAATTTGTTAACATAATATCATCGTTATTTCTATATTGTTTATATAGAATTATGTATTTATACATTATATATTTAAGTATGTAATTGAAGTTATTTAAATATAGATACCATTAACTATATTTTAACCGTTTATATTGATACGCGTATTTTATTTTTATTAGTATGTTATTTGATAAAATAATGATGTTTAGTCTATATGTATTTTATATATGTGAAATATTATGACATTGTTTTAGTTTAAATTTACACACATCATGTTTAATTTTTTTTTTTTTTCTTTTTTCTTTTTTTTTTTTCTTCATAATTTATTTAATAAGTAAAATTTAAGCAATTTTTTAAAAGTAATCATAGTTTTTGCCTCTTTGATGTTGTTCGGTAATTTGTTATATAATTTGGCACCGTTATACATAAGACACTTTTTACCGTAATTTGTTCGTGGTTTATTTAATAAAATGTCATTTGCTCTTCTTAGTCTAATTTTTTGTACCTGATATTTTTTAGTAAAACTTACTTGCGTGTGAATATCCTTACATAAAATTTTCCTGATTAATATACAGCTGTTGTAGGTATGTGTTTGTGATATATTCATTATTTTTGTTTCTTTATATATTTTGCATGTTGGTGTATCATAGTCGTAATTAAACAATGTTTTAATTAGTTTATTTTGGGCGATTTGTAATGTTTCCAAATTAGTTTTGGCAGCAACACCCCATATTTCGATAAGGTAATCTATATGTGGTTTTATCAGGGAATTATACACATTATATCGAACGTCGCGAGGTAGACATTGGATCATTCTCCTCACTGCCCCCGTCAGGTTACTTAATTTATTTTTAATTTTGTCAATATGAGGTTTCCAAGTAAGATGGCTATCTAATATTAATCCTAGGTATTTTTCTTGGTTAACTTTGCAAATATTTTGGTTATTGATTGTTAATGGTGGGTATGGTAGGATTTTTTTGTTTTTAGCTGTAAATACTATATATCTAGTTTTAGATATATTGATAGTGAGGAGATTGCTCTGGAGCCACATATTTAGACGATTCAAATCACTTTGAGCATCTGTTATAACGGTAGTTATGGAATGTCCAAAGTAAAATAAGGCTGTATCATCAGCATATAGAGATATGTCTCCTTTTAATCCAATATTTTTGATGTCATTTATATAAACCAGGAAAAGAAGGGGTCCTAAAATAGAGCCTTGTGGGATACCAAAACTTAGTTTTGCTGGTCTACTTTTTGTGCTATCGATTTTAACAACCTGACTGCGATTTATGAGGTATGACGCAAAAATATCGTATGCAGTGCCAGTGACACCAATTTCATTTAATTTATTTAATAATATGGTATGGCTTATTGTGTCGAATGCCTTTTTAAGATCGATGAACACACCTAGAGAAATTTGTTTTTTATCTATACTTAGTTGTAATTTTGTTGTAAGATCGATAGTTGCTGAGAGAGTACCAGATTTTGGCCTGAAACCATACTGTTTTTCATACAGAAAATTCTGTTTAGTTAAATAGTCTTCAAGGCGGTTATACAGTACTCTTTCATAAATTTTAGATAGTACTGGTAGTACCGAAATTGGGCGATAATTACCTGCGTCAGATTTACTACCGGATTTATGTATAGGTGTAACTTTGGCAGTTTTAAGACTATCAGGGAAGACACCCTTTTCTAAATTTTTATTTATGCAGTTTGTTAGTTCTTCTAGTATTAAGCTCTTAACGCATAATATTGATTTTGTATTTATACCGTCTAAACCTGAACTAGTATTAGGATTTAAATTATTGATTATTTGTGATATTTCTGCAGTTGAACATAATTTTAAGTGATTTAAGGTAGGTTCTCTTCCAGGAGCGCTTACTCTATTTACATTTAGTTTTTGTTTCTGACAGTTCATAGTTATTTGATTTGCTAGAGTTGCACCAATATTTGAGAAAAAATTGTTAAAAAATTCGCAAATATCATACTGGTCGGTGACATATCCAGATCCTGTTTCAATTCTGCTAGGTATATAGGATGCTTTAATTTTATTGCTAGCCAAATTATTAATGAGACGCCAAATCTTTGAAGGATTGTTTTGAAACTTGTTGAACAAATTTAGGTAGTATGTCCTTTTGGTTGTTTGTATAAGTTTAGTTACCTCATTTCTCTTCTGTATAAATTTATCTTTTGTATGGGTATCATATGGGTTCCTCTTAGTATTTTTCCAAAGTCTGTTTCTTTCGTTTATTCCAATCATGATTGTGTTCTTTATCCATTCTTTTCTGGGAGTATTCAAAATTTTACTTTTGGCTATTTTGCTTGCCGCGATACATGCTTTCAGTCGTTCTTCAAGTTTTTCGTAAGAATGTTCTACGTTATCACCTTCACGCCTTTCTAGAGTTTTGTATAATGTGTCGTAGTTTATTGCTTCGTATCTGATCTTTCTTAATGGTTCGTATTGGGACTTCTTGATTTCAAAATAAATGTGTTTATGATCTGACATACAAGTCTCGATTATGGCAAAATGTGATTTAAGGTTAGATAAATTAGAGCTTATATGATCAATAATTGTTTTTGTATTTACAGTTTCCCTGGTGCAATAATCCTCTTCAATTTTATTTAAAACCTGGTAGCCGTTTTCCCAAAGAGCTTCTGTATATTTCGATGTCAGCTGATCCGAGCTAAGTAAATTTATATTAAAATCTCCGAATATCAATGCTCTTTTTCGATCGTTTATTTGTTTTGAAAATGTTTCTAAAAAGTTTTTCACATTTGATATGTCTGGTTGCCTATATACAGCGCCAATCTCCAAGCAGTAGTTTTGCAAGTGAATCCAAAGATAATGGTTACCATCCAACGAGAGCTCCTCCAGTAATGAGTGCTTTAAACTATTGTGTGCAAATATTGACACACCACCACCTCTACTATTCTGTCTGTAGTTATGATAATGCGTGTAGCCAGGTATTACTATGTGACTTGCCTCTTCTGCAGACTTTATCCAGGTTTCCGTCAGGATCAATAAATGCACGATTGTACTAAGATGTCCGACTATACATTTCAATTCGTCCAACTTTCCAGGTTTAACAATACTGCGTGCATTTGCGTAGAAAAACTTAATAGAATTTTGGCTACTTTGGATGTTATTATATTTATCGACTATTTGAAAAGTAGTACTGTTATCTGTATTCGTCTTTCTGTTTTGTCTCTGTTTTAGTTTTTTGATGGTATTTCCATTATTTTTGGCAGCCCTTTTACATATTTGATGGTAAGATTGGTAACACCATTTTCAGTTTGTCGTTTGAGCTCATTTTTTAGATTCTTGAGGTATGCTTGCTGTTGGGGTGTTTGGTCAGAGAATATCCTTATATGTCCTTGTTTTATGTTACCCTTATTTCGCAATATTGACACGGCTGTTTCGGTTGAACCAAAGCATACTTTAAGTGGTCGATTTTTGTCAGTATTATACTTGCCAATTCTGAATACTTTAGCCGGTTTAGTGTCTATATTAAGTTGCTTAATGATCTTGGTAACTTCTTGAGTATCCATATCAATTCTTTCATCTTTATTGGCTGATGTTGGTTCAGGTGTATACCTGAACCAACATCAGCCAATAAAGTCCGTTATTATAATATTTTTGCTCCTTTTCTCGCGTTCATTAATTTCCATGATTATAGTCTCACATTTCTCAGTTACAAGTGGTGTTGACGGAGAGCTATTCAAAAGGTTCTTGACCATTTTTAGCTCAGAATTTAGTTCTTCAATTCTTTTATCTGTGACTATGTTTTGGGATTGCATATTTGAAACATCTGATTTTAAGACGCGTTGCTCCTCGGTAAGCAAATGAATAGACGTCTTTATGTCAGCTACTTGTTGTTTTATGGCGCACATATCTCCGCTTATTTTATCCATGAAGGCCTGTTGGTTTGCATTTATGGATGAGATCATTGTCATCATTTCAGTTATTTGGTTTCGGATTCCACTTAGTTCTTCCTTTATGAAAGTGTTGTCATCGGTGAATTTTCGCTTGTTGCGAAACGTTATTTGAACATTATCGGGTAGCACAGATGGGTCATCACTACTACTAAGATTTGGTTCAGAGCCACTTAGGCCACTTCTAGTAGGTGAGTGTACTACGCTCATTATGATCTGTGGTTCAAATGTTGACACTCGACGAACGTTACAAATCACAACTGAGTGAAGAGATCAGAAAATAGGACCCGTCTCCCTTGCCCCAGGGGGTGAAGAGCGGTTACCTGGTCGATGCTTGTGTGTGCTCGGGCTACTTCGATGTAAAAGTCACAAGAACGCACTAGTTATAACAGACTAATTTACAACTTATGTTTAGCACTTTAGGCCTGATATCAGGTTGATAGATATTTTAATTTTTAAATATATTTTTGCAACACGTCTGTACTGTATGCCGTGAATTCGTACTCTATATTTGTAACTCTCTTTACCACCGAATAGATAGTACTAACGTACAGAAGCATCACTTCTCAAACCAATTTATTGAAATTGCGACTCTTGCTACTAAGCAACAAAGTTCAATTCAGCTCGCATAAGCACTCAGTGCCTAATGCGATATTCACCTAACCATTCCCGCTCTTTTCTAACATATAACGCTGTCGCTGTCTGGCGCGGAGTGACGCGCTATCTGTCGCGCTAGGGTTGTCGACTTGCTGCTGCTACTATAATAATTATTCATCGTCTATCTACCTACTTGACCACGTACCTAATAATAAATAATTATCCTATAAGTATCCTATCCCACTATTTGAGCTCGTAGAACAAAAACCACAAACATTCTGGTCGTTTACGTTTTCACTATACTAATTCTTAGTTATTCTTAAACGCGTGGACCGATTTACATGATTCAAACAGATAAAATGGTTTTTGAACTAGATCTTTAATTTGACACCATAATCGTTGGGATATCTCAACAGACAAAAAATCAAATTTTCAAGTTGCTCTCATAAAATAAATAAATTCAAGTTGCTTTCGACGCGTCGTTAGTTAGCTGTCACCGCTCGCGCGCAAAGCTTGCTAATAACGTGGATTTTAATAGTGAACAACAAAAATGTCTCATCACAAGTCTGGTGCAAAGTATTGCTCATTTAACGGATGTGTGTCGAAAGCAACTTGAAATTTTTATTTTATTTATTTTACGAGAGCAACTTGAAAATTTGATTTTTTGTTTGTTGAGATATCCCAACGATTATAGGGTCAAATTAAAGATCTAGTTCAAAAACCATATTATCTGTTTGAATCATGTAAATCGGTCCACGCGTTTAGGAAATAACTAAGAATTAGTATAGTGAAAACGTAAACGACCAGAATGTTTGTGGTTTTTGTTCTACGAGCTCAAATAGTGGGATAGGATACTTATAGGATAACTAGCTGACCCAGCGAACTCCGTATCGCCTTTTTAAGAGTTTTTATTGAATTCCCTTTTTTCCAAGCCCCTTTTCCAAGTTACCATTGACTTAGCGCTTAATCTCTTATTTTTCCATCTCATCTCTGATTCACCATCCCTTAAATCATCAGAGACGATACCCATATTGATTTTTAAATTTTTTCCCATCCGCCATCTTTGATATCCCATCCGCCATCTTGAATCACGAAATAGATGTTGTATTTGGATTCCCCATCCCTTCAAACATCGGAGACGATACCCATATTGATTTTTAAAAAAAATCCCATCCGCCATCTTTCATCACGAAAAAGATGGTGTTTTTGAATTCCCCATTCCTTAAAATATCGGAGACGATACCTATATCGACTTTAAAAAAAATCCCATACGCCATCTTTGATTTCTCATCCGCCATCTTTGATCACGAAATAGATGTTGGATTTGGATTCCCCACCCCTTTAAATATTGGAGTTGATACCCATATTGATTTTAAAAAAATCCCATCCGCCATCTTTGATCACGAAATAGATGGTGGTTTTGAATTGTCCGTTCCTTAAAATATCGGAGACGATACCCATATCGCCTTTAAAAAAAATTCCCGTCCGCCATCTTTGATTTCCTATCCGCCATCTTTGATCACGAAATAGATGTTGTATTTGGATTCTCCATCCCTTCAAACATCGGAGACGATACCCATACTGATTTAAAAAAAAAACCATCCGCCATCTTTGATTTCCTATCCGCCATCTTTGATCACGAAATATATGTTGTATTTAGATTCGCCATCCCTTAAAACATCGGAGACGATAACCATATTGATTTTTTAAAACTTTCTCATCCGCCATCTTTGATTTCTCATCCACCATCTTTGATCACGAAATAGATGTCGGATTTGGATTCCCCATCCCTTTAAATATCGGCGACGATAACCATATCGACTTTAAAAAGAAATCCCGTCCGCCATCTTTGATTTCCTATCCGCCATCTTTGATCACGAAATAGATGTTGTATTTGGATTCACCATCCCTTAAATCATCAGAGACGATACCCCATATTGAATTTTTTAAATATTTCCCATCCGCCATTTTTTATTTCCCATCCGCCATCTTGAATCACGAAATAGATGTTGTATTTGGATTCCCCATCCCTTTAAACATCGGAGACGATACCAATATTGATTTTTTGAAATTTTCCCATCCGCCATCTTTGATTGCCCATCCGCCATCTTTGATCACGAAATAGATGTAGTATTTCGATTCTCCACCCCTTAAAATATCGAAGGCGATACCCATATTGATATTTAAAATTTTCTCATCCGCCATCTTTGATTTCCCGTCAGCCATCTTGGATCACTAAATAAATTTCATATTATTAATCAGCGTCCCGAAAATCTCGAAAACGATACCCATATAGATTGTATCCTATTCGTTTAGCCTTTTTTTGCCTTTGACCCAACCCTCCCCCTTCTCGTTTGACCATTTTATTATTTTTGTCTGGACCCTAAAAGTTGTGGCGTAATTTTATATAGCCTATAGCCTTTCGGAATAATTGGGCTATGATAGGCAATAACAATTTTTAAAATCCGACTGCTAGTTCCTGAGATTAGCCGACATTATGTTTTAGCCTTTTGCCCGGCCCCAAAGGGTCGAAGCGCTATGTTATATAGCCTATAGCCTTCCGGAATAACTGGGCTACCGTATACAAAAAGAATTTTTCAGATACGACCGGTAGATCCTGAGATTAGCGCGTTCAAACAAACAAACAAACAAACAAACAAACAAACAAAAAACAAACAAACAAACTCTTCCGCTTTATTATATTAGTATAGATTATTTATTATTAGGTATGTGGTCAAGTAGGTAGATAGACGATGAATAAATATTATAGTAGCAGCGGCAAGTCGACAACCCTTGCGCGACGCGTCGGACGCGGGCTTGGAAGCCGCGTGAAAGTGTAGGCACTTATCGCTGTAGGTACGGCCGAGTGAAGGAGGCCTGTTTTTACCGTTACAAAACCATTTAATGTCAGAAGAATGAGGGTATTCATAAAAGAAACTGCCGCTAGGCGACATTTGGTATGCATTAGGTCCTAAAAACTGTCGGGTAGCTCAGACTCAAGGAACTTAGAAATACAAAATGTGATCCTATGTATTCTAACAGTTATTTGGACCTGACGCCTAAAATAGGAATTTTATGTAGATAATGTACTGGTTACTGTTCGCCACACGAGCAACACGTCGTTCAAATTCATAAACAATTCCATTATACAACTTCGCGATAGAGTCCAGTGGTATGTGTGTCGGTGAGCCTCAAATATATATACGTGCATCTGTTGAGTTACGGTGGTTGTATACTTTCCCTCGCGGTGATGAGCGTGGATATTTTCCCATGCGCTGCTCATCATCATCCTAAAGTTTACTAGGTCGCGATCCGTGGCCCTTGCCCTGGAGCCCGGGGTCCGCTTTCTTACTACACCGTCGCCACTTCGCCCGGTCTTCGGCATCCTAAGTGTTATTCTCATGCTCTGCTAGTTTTTATAAATACGTGCATACGTACCACTCAGACTCAAGGCAGAGAGTTGACGAAGTGAGACGAGACAAAGCGATATATAGCATGTCTCTACATGCTTTACATAACGACCTATTTTTGGTACAAAGAAATATAAGGACGGCGAGCGACTCAAAGCGCGGTCAAGAGACATGCGGCGAATCGTCGACAAGAGCTATGTCATGTGTAGAGTTGCGCAGCGGCGCTCAGAGTTACGCGGAGGCGTTCGGAGCGTAGCTGCGGTTCTCAGCGCTGTCGGAGTGGCGTAGCGACGGACGTACGCCGCTCAGTAGGCTTCGTGGCCTATAAACTGTTCTTCGCCGCCACTCCGTCGGTCAGCGCTGACCCTAACTAGTCCAGCACAGCGTGACTCATGACTAACTAGGCGGAGTGGCGCAGAACTAAAGCAGTAGTGTGACTGACCGCTGGCGGCGGTGGACACGGTGAGCTGCAGCGGCGCCGCCATGTCGGAGATGACGGCGGAGTGGAGTGGAGTGGAGTGGCGCAGAACTAAAGCAGTAGTGTGACTGACCGCTGGCGGCGGTGGACACGGTGAGCTGCAGCGGCGCCGCCACGTCGGAGATGACGGCGGAGTGGAGTGGAGTGGAGTGGCGCAGAACTAAAGCAGTAGTGTGACTGACCGCTGGCGGCGGTGGACACGGTGAGCTGCAGCGGCGCCGCCATGTCGGAGATGACGGCGGAGTGGAGTGGAGTGGAGTGGCGCAGAACTAAAGCAGTAGTGTGACTGACCGCTGGCGGCGGTGGACACGGTGAGCTGCAGCGGCGCCGCCATGTCGGAGATGACGGCGGAGTGGAGTGGAGTGGAGTGGCGCAGAACTAAAGCAGTAGTGTGACTGACCGCTGGCGGCGGTGGACACGGTGAGCTGCAGCGGCGCCGCCATGTCGGAGATGACGGCGGAGTGGAGTGGAGTGGAGTGGCGCAGAACTAAAGCAGTAGTGTGACTGACCGCTGGCGGCGGTGGACACGGTGAGCTGCAGCGGCGCCGCCATGTCGGAGATGACGGCGGAGTGGAGTGGAGTGGAGTGGCGCAGAACTAAAGCAGTAGTGTGACTGACCGCTGGCGGCGGTGGACACGGTGAGCTGCAGCGGCGCCGCCATGTCGGAGATGACGGCGGAGTGGAGTGGAGTGGAGTGGCGCAGAACTAAAGCAGTAGTGTGACTGACCGCTGGCGGCGGTGGACACGGTGAGCTGCAGCGGCGCCGCCATGTCGGAGATGACGGCGGAGTGGAGTGGAGTGGAGTGGCGCAGAACTAAAGCAGTAGTGTGACTGACCGCTGGCGGCGGTGGACACGGTGAGCTGCAGCGGCGCCGCCATGTCGGAGATGACGGCGGAGTGGCGTCGGGCTCGGAGCTCCTGCACGCGCTGTCGCAGCGTCACCCAGAACATGCACGTGAACAGCGACTTGATCACCAGCGGCACGCACGCCTCGCCCTCCGCGCGACCCAGACCGATCTGACGCAGGTTCACCTCCTGCACAAACATTAACCTTTCAATGAGAGTGTTCGTAAGGCTGTGCTCTGTCGAAGGCGCCGCTCGCGCGGTACGGCACTTGCGGGCCACCCACGAACTGCGCACTTGCTAGCCGAGTACTCCATGTTAGCGAGTCGTTTCTGAGTCCTGCACCGTCCGCGTGCCGCACCGCGCGTGAATAGGACAATAACGCGGCGTCCTACGTGAGCGGTTCACCGCGAACGCGATTGCGGACAGATCCGATGCGGTTTCTACGCGGTACGGTTTGACGCGGCGACCCTGTCCCACGTGCGCGCGAATCGCTTTATTCCATTCTGCGCCGTTCATTTGACATTAACGGTATGCCATGAACATGACAGGTCATTTATTGGAAAATTAATATCTTAAATATCAGATACTCAAGAATTATATGCGACAGAGAAGTGTAACTAATTATAGCGTTAATTAAAATTTCTACTTCCGACATTTCAATACTTATTTGTATAAAAAATAGCCAATCGCTTTCGCGTTAACTCTCACCGCACCGCATCGCTCGTCACGTGCATTAGGTTACGTAGGATACGTCAATGCGGTAAAATAATCTAAAAGTATTGTAACTCGGCCGTCTTCGTAAGTTATATACCTACAGACGCGCCGCATGCGAGCTGCGGCACGATCGCGGCACGATCGCGGCTGTGGGTACTCTTGGCACAGTCCGCTCAGTCTAATGGGTACTCTGCTCGAGGCGCGTAGGTATAACTCGAGTTTCGTGCGTTTGTATGGAGTTACAATACTGTTAGATATTATTACCGTGTCAATAGGCATCAACTATTTGTTGTTACCGCGCCGCGCCGCATCGAGTTCGTATCCAGAGCGCTCACGTATGACGCCGCGTAACGGCGCCGGCGCACGGTGGGCTGAAAAATCAAAATGTGGACTTAGGGGCTAAGATACCTGTTTTTGTACTCTACTAATAAAAACAATATTTTTTTATTCTTTGACTTTTTTGATAAAGTACATACTTACCGAGATAAAATTGTTTGAAGTTTGTATGAAACTAGTGGAAAATAAAAAAAACGAAATTGATTTTTTAATACTACCACTGTTAACAAGTCAATACAACAAAAATGAAACAATAAAATATCCACACCACCCATTACAGGTCACGACATATTATGCTTTCTCGAAATTTTGACAAAATCAGGGTAGTCTAATTAATTTTTAAAATTTTAGATATATGACAAATGATGATTTTTTTCAAGTGTGGCAAGTGGACTTGGCCTACTGGGGATACCACATAAAAAAACCGCGCCTAATCTTTAACCTCATTGTCTTCGGCTGTTCTTAACTGCCATTGCCTCATTGGGTGGTGTAGAATAAAAGATAAAAAAAATATTACCGCCAAAACGCAAAAAAACGCAGTTCGCGATATAGTGCATAAAAAGCCAAAAAATATCTTCTATCATAAACTTTCATTTTTTTCTTGAGATAGTTTGAGAATTACGAACAATTCACATTTTATTGTTTTCTTCCATACAAAAAAATCTTTAAAATTAAATAACTCAAAAACAACGCGTTTAATCAAAAAATTGTAATAATATTTTTGACTTGGAATTGATCATAGAATCCAAAAATGGAATTAGTTTATTTATATTCCACTTTCGTTTTTTCGAAATCCCTAAGTCCACTAGCGAACTTTTTCAGCCCACCGTGCGGCGCCGGCGCCGGCGCGCATGCGGCTTGCCCATTGCAGTCGCGTGTGTACATGAACTACTATTGCAAATGAAACGATGTGCATGTTTGCTACACTTTCAAGATAGACTCTGGCCTAAGAAGCAAGCGGTCGCACTATGGTTCGTCTAGAACAAGCTAGCTAGACAAAAACAACTCTTAAATTCCTGGAAGTTAATTACTATTACGAACTCATTACCCCTATACATTGAGGATTACACCTATTAATTATCAATACTACCCTCATTAAGAGCGTCATTAAGGTATGTTTATAAGATGTTGACTATTTAAAGGGCATTCATTTGCATTTTTACATCATATTTGATAGCATTGTTTATGTCACTAAAAGAAATTTGTGAAAGTGTTTTTGTGATGGATTGTATACGTAAGGGTAAGTAGTTATATTTTATTTCATTTTCAACATGGGAACTTCATTCTTTAGTCTTATAAAATGAAATGTTTGAATTTTCACCCACTTTTTTACTCATTTTTTCAAATTCATCGGTCAAATAATAACATGTCCCCACTTGTACCCACCGTAGAACCTATCATATACGATTCTCATAAGTGTCTAGTAGTTATACGTAAAAAAATTCATTGCGATATATTTGCACAACTAATTTTTATTTATTTTTTTCTTTCAACAGTTTTTACCGTCTCAAGAATGGATTTTTTCGAAGAATGGCTGAAACACCCGAAGGAAACGCGGAATGAGGAGCTCTTTCGGTTTATATCTTTGAGATATAATTTTGATGGTGTTACGGAGCAGTCTCTGCGAGATATTAAAGTACTAATCTCAAGATATTCAACGAAATTTGCTGAAAAGTGGAGCAGCTGTGGAAGAAATCGAGAGCGATTCCTACAAAAGTATTCGACGTGGCTGGAGGGTCTTGACATATCTTTCGATGTGTCCGTTTATTTATCTCTGCCAACTATATCTGGAGAACCGGGACCCGGAAGACCTACTAAAGATTTTGAACATTCTAGTCTCAAAACGAAGAGACGACGTGTAGACGATCTATTACAGTCCAGAAGTGCTAGTGAATTAATTTACGCCGCTGAAGTGTCAGCTCGAATCTCGGGTCAGAGAAGTGTAGCACGTCAAATTAAAGATGTGACTAGTGATCCTTCAATAACCAAGACCACGAGTGAAGAAAGTGCCCCCAGGAGTTTAACAAGTGAGGAAGCTTTAGCGTACTACGTTGATAGTAAATCAAGTAGCCATAGCTATAAGCAGACTCGGAAGTGGAGTATTAAAGCTGGACATAAGGTGTTTCCGTCAATGTACAGTGTTAGAAAGGCTAAAATAGCCCGCTACCCGTCAGGTGAACAAATTACAGTCAATGAAACGCATGCTGAAATCAAAGTTCAGGCAATTCTTGATAAGACTGCCGAACGTTTAGTTTCAGCACAACAAGAAGTTGTTCATAGTCTGTTACCTTGCACGTCATTCACATTAATCAGTAAATGGGGTTGTGATGGAAGTTCCGGTCATAGTATGTACAAACAAAAATTCACTAATTGTGACGATAGTGACGAGTTTTTATTTGTATTTTCTTTCGTTCCTCTTCAATTGAAAGATGAAAGTGGTAATATTGTGTGGCAGAATCCTCGGCCCTGTTCTACAATGTATTGTCGGCCAATAAAGTTTATCTTTTCTAAGGAAACGAAAGATTTTACGATTTCGGAAACCAATAAGGTTTTAGAAGAGATAAACGCTTTATTGCCGACAACCTGCAAGGTGATGGAGACCGAAGTATCTGTCACACATGTTATGCTTTTAACAATGATTGACGGAAAAGTTTGCAATGCTCTGACCGAAACTTCTTCCTCACAAAAATGTTTTATTTGTGGGGCAACTCCAACAATGATGAATGATCTGTCAAAAGAGTTTGCTGCGGACAAAGATAATCTTGGTTTTGGTTTGTCTACGTTGCACGCTTGGATAAGGTGCTTTGAATGCTTGCTTCACATTAGCTATCGACTAAATATAAAAAAATGGCAGTTAAGAACAGCCGAAGACAAAGCTAGTGTGAAACAACGTTCAGATGACATTAAAAAACGATTTAAAAGCGAAATGGGCTTGATTGTAGACAAACCAAAACCAGGGTTCGGTAACACTAATGACGGGAACACCGCGCGAAGATTTTTTGGAAATCCCGAGGCTAGTGCCGATATTACAGGGTTAGATGTTTCACTAATACAAAAATTTGGCATACTACTTCGCACTTTATCATCGGGATATGATATAAATATTGAAAAATTCGTTAACTTAGCTCAAGAAACTAGACAACTTTATGTAAATCTCTATTCATGGTATTACATGGCCGCTACTGTCCACAAAATACTTTTCACAGTGGCGAAGTAATTAGATCGTCCCTTCTACCTATAGGCCAGCTTTCCGAGGAAGCACAGGAAGCTCGGAATAAGGACTGCAGAAGATTTCGTGAGCACAACACACAAAAGCGATCACGGGAGGCTACGAATAGAGATTTACTTAATATGTTATTGATAACATCTGACCCTGTAATAAACGGTTTACGAGAAGTTCCTCGGAAGAAAATAGGTACGCTTCCAACTGAAGTATTAGATTTAATTGTCCCACCTAGCTGTAAGGAACAAAATGTTAATATGATTTCTACTTTTCATAGTTCTGCCCCTCACGATCATGACTATTCAATGGATGATTCATCTGATGATAGTGATGATAATGAGTAATAGATTTAGTTCTTAGATATTTTATGCATCTGTTATTAGATTTTATAGCGACGTCGAGGGATAAATCACTTTATAAAATGTTCAAAAAACATATTATACACATATGCCCGATAAATGATTTTTTTTTTCATGATACCAGCTCAAATGACAAACTGCCTTGAAAAAAGTACCAAAAACCTTATATCTTTGCTTATTAACCGCATCTAGACATAAAAATCAAATAAAATAATTTTGTCTAGCTAGCTTGTTCTAGACGAACCATAGTGGGTCGGTAGAAAGCACGTGCACGTGCGGTCATGACCTGTACGTGATATACAAATGGCAAGAGAGCTCGCATACTGTATAGACGTTGTTTGAAGTTGAAGTTAAAACTACGGCACTGCATTTTCTTTTTACTGGGTAACAGGCTGTCATAATCAATGTTCAATCAATACAACAACATCACTGATGCGTACCGTTATGTTGGACGGCAGCTCATACTCGTACAGGTTCATGCCGTAGATGTACTGAGCCAGCAGCAGCAGCATGGCGTAGCAGACGAGCACGGGGCTGGTCTTGAGCATGAACGAGCGCTGGTCCTGGCACAGCCACACCACGTTGGCCCACATCAGGAACACGAACGTCAGCCACGAGTGGAACATTATGCTCCACGCCATCATCGTGATCGTTGTCGCTATGTACGACGACCTTGAGAACACACAGATAAAAGACCGCACAGTCAAAACAAATTAAACCTACAACAAACAACTTTCCAATTCAATTTCATCGTGCGATGCTCTGGGGAACATATAGACAAATACCACACGGTCAAAAATTTTTTTCCTAATACAAAAGTACCTACCGATTTTCTCCTACCAATAATATTTCCATCCAAAGGTTGCCTGGTAGAAATCGCTTTCAGCGATAAGGCCACCCTTTGTACTGTATTTAGTTATAAGATTTCAATAATGTTTTTAATGTGTACAATAAAGTATAAATAAATAAAGTTTAGACAGCTTTTAGTCGCTCGTAGGCGCTATGTAATTACGATGATTTGGGAATAACGGAACGTGTCACATCATATTTATATTCTGATAAAATACTGCATGGTGAAAATTAAAGTTAATTTTACACAACAGCTTTGCACCAGTTTTCAATCACATCAAATTAATAATGATAATATATGTATATTTTTTTTCACCTGATTAGAACTTGGAAGAAGTCCACGATAGCGGTGATGATGTCATCCATCAAATTTGGTTCATCATCTTCTACTGGCGAATCTGTAATTATGAAAGTACTTCAGTCCAAATTACGTCAATATACTCATAACAAACAGTAGCGAATCTGATGACTAAATACTTCAATATGAGTTTAACATATTACACTTCAAAAGCACTTCTTTTAGTAGGCTTAATACCCTTCTTTAAAACATAATCATGGACCTCACACTGATTAATTTTTTTAATTAACATGTATTTATGCAGCACTTACAGGATTGAAATTGAACAAAGACGGAAGAAAAAAAAATACCAGTTAAAGTTACCCAGTTTGAGATAAAGAGTAACAAACATGCATCTATACATAAAAAACGTTCACATTTATTTAAGTACATAGTAAAGAGCCATCCATAAATTACGTCCAGAATTTTCATTATTCTTTTCTCTCTTCCGTCTTTATCAGAGCTGGTCACATTTGTGTCGCTCTCAAATGTGACGCAACATTTTATACGAATTTTCACCGAGATATTAGATACTTATACTTTCTCGATATTTGGGACTCCCTTTTATCCCTCGACACACCATGACATACTTCTTCGACTCGCACGTAAATATGTGACGCTATGGATGGCGAATAGTCTAGGACCTCGTTTTCATGAAATAGGTTTCTGTTTGCTGCAAGACACAGTTTAGGCATCTGATTGCTACCACAAAAAAGAAATAAAACAGAAGAATGCACAGTGTTTTATGAAGACCATTTTTCGGACACCGTCCTTTTATTAAAGAAGCTAATAGATATATTCAATAAAAAGAGATATTTCGAATCCCCATTAAGCTAGCATCACTAGTTTTTTAGAAAAACTTTTTTGAAAATCTTCATATTTTAAAGCGGATATTTAGAAAAAAAGATATTCCTCTTAAACTAAGCATGATACGCAATAATAATGTTACAAGCACCGATAGCGTCTCTTTCACTGCACATTTAACAGTTAAAATGAACCTCATAACTTGACTAGAATCAAATTTAAGCGAGATTTTGGATTTTTACATTTTCTTACTTTTCCCGAAGATTCTACCAAAAGTGGAAAAGTTATATATACAGAAAGGATGCTCTTTACTTTACTCATATGCTCAATAAATTTCAGACCCCAAATCCATGGAATGTAGAAGTTATACTAAATTAACTGTTTTTGGTAGGGTTTTCACATTTGTATGCCGGATTATAATGATAAAATTTTTATTCGATATTGATTTTATAACTAAATTATATGTTGTAAAGAAATCAATATCGAATAAAAATTTAATCATTAAAATCCAGAATATAAATATGAAAAAACTAGCAAAAACAGTTATATGGAATAACTTCTAGATTCCATGGATTTGGGGTCTGAAATTTATTGAGCATATGAGGAAAGTAAAGAGCATCCTTTCTGTATATATAACTTTTCCACTTTTGGTAGAATCTTCGGGAAAAGTAAGAAAATCTAAAAATCCAAAATCTCACTTAAATTTGATTCTAGTCAAGTAATGAGGTTCATTTTAACTGTAAAATGTGCAGTGTAAGAGACGCTATCGGTGCTTGTAACAATATTATTGCGTATCATGCTTAGTTTAAGAGGAATATCTTTTTTTCTAAATATCCGCTTTAAAATATGAAGATTTTCAAAAAAGTTTTTCTAAAAATCTAGAGATGCTAGCTTAATGGGGATACGAAATATTTCTTTTTATTGAATATATCTATTAGCTTCTTTAATAAAAAGACGGTGTCCGAAAAATGGTCTTCATAAAACACTGTGGAATGAGCAGTAGAAAGACCTCCGTTATTGAAAAAGTCACACGAGAAAGTAGAAATTTCTTCAGAAGCTTGAAAGTTGAGAACTTAGCGGTCTTAGAAGAATTGAGTGCGATGAAGCGATCTCTGAACACGGAATTAGATGGTAAGTTGCAACATTGTTCAATCATATTCTAAAAACTTTGCCAATGTATTACAAAATACAAGTGTTTAGCTAGCAGTAATTACCTTCGTCGGGCACGACGATGGATCCGCTGGAGTCCTGGTGCAGCGGCCGCGCCGTACTGGACGCGCGAACGCCCGACCAGCGCTTCGACGGACTCACGTGCAACAGCTAATGATGCACACACTTATATATATACTTCATGTTCGCTCTACGTAGTTAAAGGCTGTGTCTTTAAGTAACAGTGACGAACGCGCCGCTCGCAAGTTGTTTGCGAGCACTGTGCGTGTTTTTTGGTAATAAATCTATGCACTGCGCCTGATTGTGATGCGAACAGCGCGCGAACTGCACGCGAGCGGTGCCTATGCGTTGCGCGAGCGCCGCGTTTGTCAAGATCAGGACACGGCCTAACATATTATTTCATTTATTTAAAAATCTTTATGTAAGCAATACTCACTAGAGACATATTTACGTCACTTACTCGTTGAACTTGTAATACTGTCACTCATTTGATAATACGTTTCTTATAATTTTCTCTTCAGAACGATTTTATTACGTAGTATAATACCAAAAACATAAGACTTTACAATATTTCAAAGTCACTCAATTATTATCTTGTATGAGGATCGAACTCAATACTCACAACACATTGAACGGTCCGATGGAAATATACCACTTAACGACACCATGTACATGTTTTTCAAATATCAACTGTTCTTCTTTTTTTAATATTTCAAATAATACAGAATAAATATACACACCAAACACAATAATCTTCTGCAAAAGTATACATAGAAATTTAAAAATAGCTAATAATTACGATATAAATACGGTTAATAAAAGACAACCATAGAGTGCATACATACAAATGACAATGACACGACACAACACACACACGCAATTAATTCAGACTGCGCCGTAGTTAGGTGCAATGATATAGCATTAAATGTTCAAGTAACATGAAATAAATACAGCAATGGATCCAAATTGGCCTTATCGAAAAAGTGACGATAACAACATTGAGTTTGTCAATGGTATGTTACCTAGTTTTCTAATCCAGTTTGGAACCACTACTGTCAAATATGCCAGTCATAATATGGTGTTCATGTTGTCCTTACAAAAAAATACAGGACTAGTTTTCGTAGTCACATTCACAGGTGTTCATAGCCGAAAAATAGAAAAAAAAAACGTTGCTGCTTTTTAGTGTTTACTTCAGAATCTATGATTTGAAGAGCATTCAATTTGATATGTTAGAATGTATTTTTCTAGCCATCTAGCTGGTTATATTGTATTTTGGTTAAATGTTGCTAGAACCGGCTTTCACGGCTATTTCCGAGTATTCTTACTTTTCTATCATCATTGTCATCCAAATATTTCTTGGTAAGGACAAACACAAAATTTCCCACAAACACAAAACAGAAATAAAATAAAATGGATACCTACAGGAGCGATCTCACTGGCACGTCCGCGAACTGCTTGGGAATTTATGTATCTATATGCAACCTATAAAAGAACGAAAGCCGGTTGCAAAAACAAAATAAAAACAATTTTGTTCAAAATCAATCATTCCAAAAAATATAAACCCATCCGGCGTTTAGCCTAAGCGCCCGTGCCTTCGTCCCGATGAGTGAAAAACAATCTGTACTTAGTCACAAACTCATGCAAGTGGAAACTAGGAAGAACTACAGAAGCCAATCTATGGTGTACTTAACTAAGTGGTGTGACTAGAAGTAATATTTACATAGCTACGCTGTGCCTTCCTACGACGCCTACCTACAAAACATCTGATGCTAAACACAAGTGATCATTAGTATTCTATGTCATAAACTTGTCATATTCATAGCACAAGGTTTGCACATAGAAACGTTGTATGCCTTCATTATAAAAGCGGATATTATCCCTATTCGAAACCATATCCGAGTGAATAATCTCAACGAAAAACGTGACGAATTTTTTAAAGACACTTGTATTCAGTACAGATTTGCGAATCTACGAGATATTTACAAGGGGCCATCCATAAATTACGTCACACGATTTGCATTAATTTTCACCTCTGCCACCGTTCTTGTCATAGCTGGCCTCATCCGTCTTCATCCTAAGTTCTTCATACAATTTTACACTTCATCGACCGCCTACCCCTCTCTATATGTGTGACATAATATATGCGACCCCCAACGCTATATAAAACCAAATACTGCTATGTACAGGTGCAGTAATGAGAGTGCGCTACAGTGTGTGGAGATGGGAGGTACTGGTAGTGGTGAGGAGTGTGCGCTTACTCGCACTTTGTTGGTGGCGCTCTTCCACTTGTCTCGTGTGGCGCGGCGACTGCCGCGGCGGAACGACACGCCGCGCACCAGCGAGCCGTTCAGCTTGCCCGACTCTACTCCCGTCAACGCACTCTTTTTCCTCGCCTACGTCCCCACGATAGCACAAGAGATAGATTGTTCTACTATACACATGGTTCTAGTTAAGCTGCCTTATTAGTCAAAACAAAAGATTCAAATACTTGTAGAGAAGGCAATGCTTGTGTAAATATTTCACACCTTTGTTTTCACTAACTTGAATGTTAAAAAATACTGAGTTCGTAGCGTTAGACGCATTGCAGGCGTTACCTAGCTAATGCTGCTGCTGAGCTAATTAAGAAATGTAATAAACTTCCAATGATAATTTGAAATTATTTAAGAAGCATACAGCTGGTATTATTGGTGTTAGTCAAGATATAATCCATTAGTAACTGAAGGTAAATGTGTAATGATCATCATGCAGTCGTACCTTGGGTTTGAAGAGTTCCCGGCACTCGATGGCGAGCACTAGGTAGGTGAAGAGTATGACTAGAGGGCTGGCCAGCGTGGCCCACATGTGATCATCTGTCACTTCGTACACGAAGCCTGACGATCTCGTCTCGTTTATTATTACCAATTTTGTGAGACCGAAATACCTGAAACATAGAATCATTTTTAGCATGTTTTAAGCGTTTTGAATATTCTGTAGTCGAATCAGTGAACAATAAATACTTTTTTATTTTGCACTTCAACAGAAAATTCATCAACGCTCAATAGCCACCACTCACCATGAACCACAGTATTTTTAGGCGTATCAAAATTTATGCCTAAGATTTGCATAACGTCTATTGTTTAAAGGCGCGCTGCCTTACGAAGTACTTCATCATCAGCCCTTTATACTGTCCCACTACTGGGCACGGGCCTCTTCTCACTATGAGAAGGGTAAGGCCATAGTCCACCACGCTGGCCAAGTGCGGGTTGGCAGACTTCACATGTCTTTCGAGAACATTATGGAGAACTCTCAGACATGCAGGTTGCCTCACGATGTTTACCTTCACCGATTAGCAAGCGATAATTAACAATTTTAATACGCATTTAACTCCGAAAAGTCAGTGGTGCGTGCCGTGGATTCGAACCCGAGACCCTCTGCATAGCAGTCTGTCGGTCTCTCCACTCAGCTATCGCTGCTACGAAGTATTTACTGCTTATTTAATCAAAGAGCAATATTTTTACAGTCATTTGTAATAAACTTTTTCTTTTCATTAATCTTTTTACTCTACGCTGATGTTTTGATAGTAGGTAGAATTTGCTCGTCGAGTGAATCTATTCATTCTGAAATCTGCTCGGCGCGTTACTAAACAATGTATTACCGATAAATTCTATAGATAAGAATATATAGGTTTTCATTTTGTATTACAATATCGCATTGGGCTTGCCTGTAATGATTGTTGTATATTGGGAAATAAATAAAAATGTTTAATGTTTAATTACCTAGCAAAGTTGCGATCGGGCGGGTAAAGCTGTATGAGCCAGGAGCACTGGTAGGCGAGCAGCACGACGACGTGCACGGCCATGATGGCCATGACGCAGCGGCCCACCACCGCGAAGCCGCGCTCCAGCGGCCGTCCCAGCGCCCACGCCGTCGCCGCGCCCAGGAACACCAGGAAGTATATACCAGACGTCACGCTCGGCCGCATCACGCCCGATAACATGATCAGGATCAGGCATAGGTACTTGCCTGAAATTATAATACAAGTCACCAGGGGCCATCCACAAACTACGTCACACGTTTAGAGATTTCGACGAAGTGTGACATTGGGTGGCAAAAGGGGTGGAGAAAATATCATGAAAATTGTGTAACGTATTTTATGGATGACTCCCAATAGCTGATTGAAGATTTGGTTTAGGCGTGCTTTTTTAATTCGAGGAGGAGGTGCTTGATCCTGTGTAAAGTAGGTTATATTAAATTCAAATTCAAATTCAAATTCAAATTCATTTATTAGTGTGATTTTTGGTTACACGTTACATGTGGTCTTAATACACTTTAAAGCATCTCAAAAATCTACCATGATGGTGTACACTGTTTCACATTTATTTTATATTAATTACTAATTTAAAAAAATAAAAAAAATATCAGAATTATCATAAGTCCAGAAATATAAAAATCTAATAATTGCAACATAACAACATAATTTGGGAAACTAACAATAAGAATTCACAATAATTAATTGGAATAATAAATGGAATGATAAAATAATACAAAATTATATAGAAACAAAATAATTAAAATTATGGACTTCAATGTCAAATATTAACATCTCTAGTAAAGGAAACACCATAAATGTCATTTGTCATGGCAGGACTCACGATGTACTGGGTTATTCTCTTAGGGTCCTAATACCCCGAGGCACCCGTACCGGAGGGGACTGATTTATTTATGTCTTGGTAAACTCAATTAAAAGTCACTTTAGCTTTAAAGTACCGTCTACAGCAACATACAGTTTTGAAATATTATTCGTTACTACAGTTAAATACTTAAACTTAACCATTTGAACGCCAGAGCAAAAACACATGAACCTGCCCTCAACGCCAAGCCACAAATTCCGCGCAAATACCTACGAAATAAATAGGGATTCAAATACTACATCGATATTCATTTGTATTTTTATTTTCGTCTCCGATTTCAGAATATAATGTCCTTATAACATTGAAATTTAATTCCTAATTACACTTCCTCCTACTATAGTAATAGTTAAACATAATTTACAAAGTTGTATAACACCGTAATAACAGTTATGAGACGACAATATAATTAAATGTAATAACTATAGTCACAACACTATTCTTTATCTGCTGTCTTCTATTTGTGACCATGGCGTGGACGACCCGCCATTTGTATGACTATTTCGCTTCCGAAATAAGGATGTAGCAACGTAATATCTCGCTTATCGATGTGTTCGCGTACAATATTATTTAAAAATAAATAAAACACGTTATTTTAATTAGGTACATTTATAATTCCGAATGTTCAAACAGTTTATGTATAGGTACGTATAAACAAAAAAATATCTATAGCTGTTTCACGAAAAAATAACATTCCCAAATGTACCTATCTAACTTATTTTTAACAAAAATAAGTTACATTCGGTCTACTAACACCAGTACTGGGCCACATACCGACTGATATTATCTTGGTTTTTAATAAGATAAATTTTTGCTTAAAATAAAATCTGAAAAATATTACAGTAGGTACTTCCTTAGGTACCTCTAAATCATAGTCGTCCAAAGATTTTGTTTCCAAAAAGCCTTCGTCATCAAGATTCAGGAACTCCTTCTAATATGCGAAGAAGTTCCTCCGTAGGTAGTCATTAAATTCGCACTCATTATAACAGTTACTGTATAAAATAAATAATAAATATTTTAATATTGTTTATTTTCTTCACTATTTCTGATCGCCTGCGCTTGTGACGTCACGATATTGTCGTCTATTTGTGACCATGGCGTACAAGGCACTGATAATTCGGGTTGAGTTAGGGATGCGCCTGAGTCAAGATGAGCGAATATCGAAATTCAACCCAAAAAATTTTATCTTCGACTATGTACCTATTAAAATGCTTTTTAAATCTAATTCTATAAAACTAATGCTGTTTTATCCTCGTACTAAATTATATCTAAAATAATACATTGCAGAAGAAAGTTTTATAACGATCTTTGATGTAAATTTTTGATATTATCTAACACGCGCTACATCACTAGCGGTCACATATTTGTGACTGTGGCGTCTGAGAACATTATTTTTTTAAGAATTGATTTCTTACTTTTTAACGTAAAATTTCTCAATATCTATAATGCTATTTAACTCGTTTAACATAAATAAACAAGAATTAGAACTTCTTTTTTAAGATAATATAAATAAACAGGCATTCAAGTAATGTTCAAATTGTTTATTTCGTGTTTTTGTATACCGCTTTTTATGTCACGTATTTGTGACGTTGGCGTCCAGGGACAGTTTTCGCTTGTCACATATATTATGTGACCATGGCGCTTAAAAGGTTGGATCAGGCAGGATAAATTATAGTTTTGCTTGGTTATGGTAAACATTATCATTAAATAACACAAATTTGAGTTTCTTAGGGCAATAACAGATTTTAATTATTGCAAAAATTTTACAAAACACACAAAATCAAAATATCAGTCAGTTTGATTTTCATACATACATACATACACATACATAACGTCACGCCTTTTATCCCCGAAGGGGTAGGCAGAGGTGTATTTCTACACCCACTTTTCGCCAGATATACTTTAGTCCCACGTAATAAGGGGCGAGCCTATTGCCGTACCGGGCACACTTGCAGACTCCGTGCGGCTACTGAGAATATCGTGACAGAAAAACCCAATAACACTGCCCGACTCAGGAATCCAACCCGGGACCTCCCGATCCCACGCGCACATTTATGCCGCGAGACCAACGAGGCAGTCGTATAGGGTTTGATGTCGAGTTTTCCGTCTCTAAGCAAAGATGGTATTTGCATCGTGTTATCCCTTAGTCGCCTCTTACGACACCCACGGGAAGATAGGGGGTGGTGACACTTGTATTCTATGCCGTCAACCACACGGAATAGAATACATAGATACATACATACATACATACATATGCTCACGCCTTTTTCCCGTCGGGGTAGGCAGAGACAACAGATCGCCACTTGCTTCTATCCTTGCAAACCTCACGTGCTTCCTCCACATTCATTATTCTTTTCATACATGCTCGCCGGTTGCGGGTGCTTCGGACTTTTCCGTTTCTCAAGACGTCCCCAATTTGGTCCACGAACGTCTTACGAGGTCTGCCGCAACCGGCTTGTCCATACACCTCTGCCATATATATTTGATTCGTCAATCTTCACTCATTCTCTCCACGTGTCCAAACCATTTCAGCATTCCTTTCTCAATCCTTGTCACGACATCTTCTTTCAGGCCACATCGCTCTCGTATTACTGCATTCGGAATTCTATCAATCAGTCTCACCCCACACATACTACGCAGTGATCGCATCTCAACTGCGTTAATTCTGCTTGCATGCTTTTTCTGCCATACCCAACACTCACTTCCATACATCAAGGTGGGCACCAGCACTCCATTATGAACCGCCAGTCGCGCCTTTTTAGGCACGGTTTGGCCGTTCATAAAGGCATGCAGCGCTCCATTCACACTGTTCCCCGCTATCACTCTCCTTTCAATATCACCTTCACATCTTCCATCTCTTGTAAACATGCTTCCCAAATATACAAATCTTTCAACTTGTCCCACATTTTCATCTTCAATCGTAATATTACACTCAGTCAAACTTTCATCCTTCTCAAACACCATCACTTTCGTCTTTCTTGCATTAACTTTCATACCTTTTGCTTTAAAACTCTCGTTCATGCAGTCCATCATTTGTTGCAACTCATTCGCCGATGATGCAAGAATTACTTGATCATCGGCGTATAAGAGGCACTTAACACGCAATCCTACCATATCAATCCCGCAATCAATTTCCCTCAAATCTTTCATGCAGCTATCCATGAATAAGTTGAACAACCAGGGTGAAGCTGGACACCCCTGTCTGACACCTTTAGAGATGTCAAACCAGTCCGTATAGGCACCATTAATTCGGACACAGGCCCTCGAATCCCTATAAAGAGATTTTAGAGCCCTTATTATAAAGTTGTCCACCCCATACATAGATAGCACCTTCCATAGTTCCTTTCTATTTACCCTATCATAAGCCTTTTCCAAGTCTATGAACGCGCAATATACCTTCTGGTTTTTTGCCAGACATTTTTCGGTAACGCAGCGCAAGGAAAAGACTTGATCCGTACATCCCATTCCCTTCCGAAATCCTGCTTGCACATCCCATATCTTGTCATAAGTCACGTTTACTACTCTATCAATCAATATTCTGGCATACATTTTTCCAACAACACTGAGAAGGCTGATCCCGCGATAATTTTGACATTCCTGCTGCGAGCCTTTGCCTTTATAAATTGGAACAAGCACTGCCTTGGTCCAGTCATCTGGAACTTGGCCCTGTTTCAAGGACAGATTAAAAAGGCGATGCAGCAGGTTTACTGTAAGTCCCTCGCCAGCCTTCAACATTTCAGACGTCACTCTATCGAACCCAGCAGACTTTCCTGACCTCATACTTTTTAGAGCTTTCATAATTTCATCCTTTCTAATTTCGTCATCCGGGCCCACACACGCATCTTCTATTATCTCTTCTCGCTCTGTTTCACTCATGTCTTTCTCAAATAAACTCTCAAAATATTTTTTCCAGCAATCCAGTATCATTCTTTCTTCATTCATGACCTCACCTTTTTCATTCCTAATCACTTTCATCAATGTATTCATATTCTTCCCTCGCGCTTCTTTGACGAGTTTCCAAAACAGTTTTATATTATCTTGGAAACTTGCGCCGAATTGCTTCTCATATTTCTCCTTTTTCTCATTCTTCTTCCTCTCTATACATTCTTTAACTTTAGCTTTCACACACCTATACTTGTCCTTCATTTCTTTAACACGATCTTCTTTCATACCACCACTAGCTCTATTCGTTGCCTCTATTGCTAGGATATCCAGCCATGCTTTTTTCTTTTCCTCAACCATACTTCGAATTTCACCATCCCACCAGTCAGCTTTTTCACTTTTCTTACTTCTTCTTTTACTCACTCCGCATACGTCTTCAGCACATCTCACTACGTTGCTTTTAAATACCGACCATACATCGCTCACACTTTCCTCATTTACATCACTCCAGATTGTATCCAGCCGTTCACTCAATTGCTTTTTGTACATCTCTTTCACACGCTGCTCTTTCAATCTTTCCACTTTTATACGTACTAACTCAGTGGTACACGCTTTAATTCTGTGCCGCCAGTGTTTGAACAGACCACTAATTTTACTAATGACTAAATAGTGATCAGTGCCAACATCAGGTCCACGATACGCTCTAGTATCCACTACTTTCATTCTCATTCTTTCATCAACTATCACAAAGTCTATCATGCTTCTTAACACAACATTTCCTACCTTCTTTTGCCACGTGTACATATGTATCCTTTTGTGCTGAAACCACGTATTCGTCACTGACAAACCCATCTCCACACATACATCTAACAAGTATACTCCGTTCTCATTCACATTCTCATCTCCAAATGCCCCAAGTACATTTTCATACCCATCGCGCTTCACTCCAACCCTTGCATTAAAATCTCCAAGCATGACAATACGTTCATTCGCCTTACGCAATAACACTACCTCTCTCATTTGTTCCCAAAATTCCGCTCGTACCGCCTTGCTATATGAGGAGTCCGGTGCATATACACCTACCAGAAATAGAGGTGTCAGGCCTACTTTCATCCGGACCCAGATAAGACGCGGACTTACGCACTCATACTCACGCATGCATTCTGCCATTCGCTCTGAAACAATTATACCGACGCCTTTACTGCCATGTTCTTCATCGGTAACCCCCGACCATATCTCTGTGAACGGGCCGCGCGTCAGCATGTCTTTCCCCTTACGCTTTGTCTCATTCACACACAACACATCTAGTTTTCTTTCATTCATTACTTCGTAAACATCATCCATCTTCTCATTCATTCCTCCTCTAACATTTAAAGTTGCAAAACGGCATTCCGTTGCCCACTTTCCGCCCCGACGCGAACAATTCCGCATAGGATTTAGATGGTTTTGGCGTGACGTATGGCGAATATCGTCGCCGCCTACAGCTGTAAGGTTGCTCCCCCCAGAATACGAGGAGCAGCCTCGTCCTGCAAATACAGGACGAGGAGGGGATTCTCCGGCTCCGCCGGTACCCCCCTGGGGTAAACTTACAGAAATATTACCTACAGCCATGATCACGTCGGTTAATTATTTGACTGTATCTTCTCTTTACGGTTTAACAGTCAGTACCTAACGGCGGGGCAGACTGCCGGGTTTGTACATAGATAGATTTTCATATTTTTTACAATATATAAAATATAGAAACCGTTTTATAGTAGATTGTTGCATCGAGCGCAAAGTGAGTCATTAATGCACGAGTGTTATGTTGGTGCTCGAGCGCATGCGAGGGCACTAAATTAACACAAGTGGATTAATTACTCACTTTAGCGAGGTGCGTAATCTACTTTTCTTTCAACTACCAATCTTCCTACCATGATAAAATATACCTACTCAAATTAAAAACTCCAATTCATGAAAACAAAGTTTTATTACACAAACATTTAAAAAATATTTTTATAATTTGAACTGTGAGCACTTTGGACATTTTACACATATAGGCATACTTTTCTTTCAACTACCAATCTTCCTACCATGATAAAATATACCTACTCAAATTAAAAACTCCAATTAATGAAAACAAAGTTTTATTACACAAACATTTAAAAAATATTTTTATAATTTGAACTGTGAGCACTTTGGACATTTTACACATATAGGCATCTGATAGCCGTTTCAGAAGCGATGTCAATTTTAAGTATTCTTTAATATCGACGTTGTGCTTGGTATTAACTGTGCTTTTTATTTTGACATTGAATATATAGACCATAATGAAGATGATTTAAATTTTTTGGACATTCACTAAAATACGTTTAAAACACATATTCAGACAATGATTTTACAGGTCTTTTCTTGCTTAATACGGACTATCAAACGATTACAATGGTACAAGATGCGCGCAATTTGTTTTTTGCACCAGGTCGGTTTTATTCAGCCGATTTTTATTTGCAGCCAGTATCTTTTTGATCTAATGCATTCATTTTATATTAAACTTAATAGGAAGAAACATTTAACCTCTGTGGTAAATTTGTATTTTTCAAATAAAGAATACAAAACAGGGCAGTAATGTAAAACAGTGCAATAATGACATTCCATAACGATGTACAACTTTTCTGCACTGTTTCGGTTCTAAGCAAAAAATACGTCTTTTGTGATCGGTTTTGTAGTGATTAATGATAACATTACTACGTAGTTGAAAGAAAAATATTTATTACTATTAGCTCCAGTACCTATATAACATTAAAAATCAACTATAAAAATAATCAACATTAATATCAACATATAATAATATATTAATGGTAAAACACGTTTAAAGAAATATTAGTAGTAAGTAATCTATCATAAATTGTAAAATATATTTATTTAGTATTTGATATTTTTATATTTGATAATATTGTAATATTTACATAATTATGTTATATTCTTTTCGTTCTTCTAATATCCTATTCTATTTGAAACATTTAATTGAAACTGTATAACTTCTAATAAATCTATAAGTGGGTGTTGTAGAAAATTTCTAAAACACATACATTTATGCAATTTTTATGTCGACGGTCGAAATCGGTACAAGTGGAAAATAATAGTAAAAATAAACAAGAGAAATTTAATCTAATTTATCATTTCCGGGGCTCTCCGAAACGGGTGCCTCGGGGATCGGGGCTCTAAGGAAATAACCCGATCTACTTGGGAGGCTTGAGCGTCTCAGCGCTTACGCCGGATAAGTATACCATTATATTTTAAGTGGTTATTTCAGTTTCGCTATGCGAAATGTTACTGGATAAGTTGATACAACTAATGTTTATTCTGATCTGTTGTATTAAAATACTGTTATCTATTTAATATCAAGATAATCAAAATTTTATTTGGAATTCATAAAGATCTGCTCCTGCTAAATAAATGTTTTCCAGTGAAAAGTAGAATTCACGATAATTTTAAATGTTTTTGTAACGAAAGCAAATCTAGGTTAATACTATAATTACGCGGTGAGCGAATTTTATCTCAAACAGTTTATATCGAATGAGTCATGTCTTTGTTTACAGTAATGGCGAGCATTGCGGTTGTATAATGCTCACTTTTATTTAGTTAAATCAAATAATTAGCTGAATGTATCTTCGAGGCAACGACTGAGAAGTCTGTTATGTTGTGACGCAGAGGTGTTAGTCACGGCTACACCACTATCAGTGCGTCAGGTGCTGTTTGTTTTCGAATAGCAAACTGCTCTTTGCGAGGTAAAAAAATGTGTTCCTCTAGTAATAGTATGCTTAATTTGGTTTCACTTTGTATCGGCTGATACAATAAAGTCTTCACAGATACCTATAGGAATAGGCTTGTGTCCTAAAATGTAATAAGCGATTGATTCGTTCCTTTATTAGATGTTAAACTGAAATACCTGATTTTTTCTTCAAAAATCTATCAGCAACATTACTAATTACGGCTTTTTTAAAACCTTTTTGACTTTGACACGAAAACGCTGAAAACCATAACGGCGGTTGAGTGATATCACAAAGTCCAAAACAAAACAAACCGTGAATGAAGTCTGTACTGTTTGACGTAATGCTCTCTGATTGGTGTTCACTGTCACAAGAATAAATACATTTTTTTTAGTTTTAGAATCCTAAAAATAACATTCTTACTTTTTTATAATAAATAATAAACGTTATTGACATCTTAAAATCATAATGAATCTATAGATACTACAATCAAAGAGATTTATTCTTAGTGGACACAGGCCTATTATCCCAAATGCTGATCTTCATAAAAATCCTAAGTAGTTAGTATTATAAATTATAATTCATTAAGTGTTGATTCAGAGGATGTCGGGTGCGAATCCACGGCGGCCACTACTAAGTTTTCGAAGTTATGTGCGTATAAAATTGATAACTATCACTTGCTACGTGTCTCGGAAAGCACATTATGCCGCCGTAGTATACTGCTACTTGTCGTCGCTTAGACCAGTGTCAGTATTCTTAAGGGTCCCTTGAGAGTGTTCAGAGACTGGTGTAAGCCACGGAATATCGCTATCCCTTTTGGTTGCGACGGTCAGAATCCAGGTGCTGCAGAAAAGCTATCATCATCATCACCAGCCCTTTATACTGTCCCACTGCTGGGCACGGCCTCTTCTCTTTATGAGAAGGATAAGGCCATAGTCCACCACGATGGCCAAGTGCGGGTTGGCAGATTTCACATGTCTTTCGAGAACATTATGGAGAACTCTCAGACATGCAGGTTTCCTCACGATGTTTTCCTTCACCGTTCAGCAAGCGATAATTAACAATTTAATATGCACATAAGTTCGAAAAGTCATTGGTGCGCGCCGTGGATTCGAACCCGAGACCCTCTGCGTGGCAGTCCGTCGGTCTCTCCACTCATAGCTGAGTTGAGAGACCGACTGACTCCACTCGCCGCTCAGAAAAGCTAATACTTACTCTATCAAATCTGGCTAGACTAGATAGCGGACACCGGGCTCAAAGACACAAGTCTTGGAAGCAAGCAGGATGACGCTAGGGCGATGATGATGTCAGATGATATAGTACTGAATACATACCGGCGGTGGTCAGCAGAGGATACCGTTGATATTTGGAATCCTTCTTCTGAGGTTCCGGCTGCGTCGACAACGCTAAGCTTTTGACGAGCATATACACCAGCAGCGATGTCGTACTCATTATTAGCTGAAAATAAATTAAAATTTTATCGACATGTTTGAAGAAAAGTCAAGGAAATGTGGAAAGGTATGTAAAGTATACTAGTATTATCAACATTGAAAATAATGTATTTTAGTCCTAATTACAGATTCGTCAGGAGCAAATTAAAGGACTTTATATTTTTGCCATTTATATTACGTTGGAAATTAACTGTATAACTAGGTGAGCCAAAACAAAATATTATTATATGTACTAGGTATTTGAAATACCGTGTGGTGACGGATTAAGAATACGCAATGTCACCACCCCATATCATCCCATGGGTGTCGTAAGAGCCGACAGAGGGAGCATATTATGCAGAGAACAGCACTGTAAGAGAAGGAAAACTTGATACAAACCCTATACCAACCCGTTTGGCCAGCGTGGCATAATAGGCCAATTCCTCCTTTCAAAGGAGAGGCCTAGTCCAGCAGTGGACTGTTAAAGGCTGATGATGTATTTGAAATTCGGACAACTATTTTATGTGAGAAGCACAGCGCTCATTCCTTGGTTTGCGGTAAGCGTATAAACAAATAATAATCTGTGTATTCTAGTATGTTAAAGCAAATTGTATACTAATATGCAATAAGTATGAATACCATTGTGTTGACAAACATTCTTGCTGTGTTAGATGTTATAAGAGGACAGACTCCGAATGCTGGAGTATCTCAAATGTAAGCGCATGTGTCTCTTTTCGGCATAGATTTACTTTTACAACATTTCCTACATCTCAGTTCATAGATCTATTATTGGAGAACTATTAAGTGTTATAGACAGCCGCAACGAAACGAATCACTTCACCTTCATTATCACTACCTGATACCTATTAGAAAATATCAATCTAAGCATCTTTGTGTAAGGTGCAACAGTCGAGGTCAATGAGCCATGGACTCATTCAGTTATACATACCAGGCATAGTGTGACCACTGACTAAACTGTGCAAGACTGTTTACTCTAAACAAAGGTCGCCGCGTATTAGTCTTTATGCAAATACCCCATGACTCTTAGTATAGATTTATTTGCATTGAAGCAAACAAGGTGGCACAAAAACACCTTGTCAATAATAATGAGGTGGTCAATAAATATTTTCTCTGAATATTTAATTTCTGGATGGCACAGCAACTACATAGATACATCGGTCTGTTTACATCGCAAGACCATACGCTTACTCAAAACAATCAGAACAGTGCTACTGATCGTAGTGCATTTCAACACGTTTTGTTTGTTCTCTGCTAAAGAAAGATAAAGCACAGCAGTTTGATGTTTATAAATCCAGACAGGTTGATTTTCTTACTCTATCGGTTGATGCCTTACGAAAGTTAATTTAAGAAAGTTTACTCTGCAATAAATATAATATAGGTATGTCCAGGTATCTATCTGTACATAAAAAATTGTGTCACTTTAAGTCAGCAATATAGCTTCAATACTTCTAGACTTCTAGTCAAAAAGTCTGACATCTTTCAATAATTTTTTTGGAAAGTCGCCAAGGGTAACCTTTTTAATAAAACTTATCCATGTTTGTCTCAGTTTTACTATCTATATTTAATATTATAAAGCTCAAGAGTTCGTTTCTCAAGATGTCTTGAATTGAAAAAAATTATATTTGTGTAGTATAGTCCATAAACCTAATCGGTTTATGGACTTCGCAATACCAGACAATTAAAAATCGTATGTCTCGCACTGATCAGTGCATCGGCAGTCAACGAGTTAACCAAGAAAGACTACACGCTTTATAACATCACGCTATGACCCTCAGGTGCGCCAGCTGCCATAAATAATAACAACGCGGGTATATGCACAGCTACTTTACCAAATATTCATACCAGAAAATGATTATACTTTACCTCAGGTGCCAAAAGATGCACGCCCACTACGGGATCGATCCCGAGGTACGAGATCAGCCCCAGGTTGTGTCCGATGAGGTTGATGATGGGGTAGTCCTGCAGCAGCGAGCCGTAGGGCGTGAACGCGGCCAGCACGCTGTGCCACACGATGTGACATAGCAGCAGCAGGAACGACAGGATCGTCGTCAACCCTAGGAATTTGCCCCGCCATCCTGCAATAGAATCATTGAAATCATGCATTACGGTATACGAACTTAAGGAGATCTTGATAGAGAAAAGTGGATATTGCTACACTGACAAATCGCTAAGCCTAGCACTTACATAAGAGAGAGCTATTTACGATATCACCTTCGGTGCAACAAAGTCACAACACTTCTTTTTTTAATTTTACAGGAGAAGACTTTAAATTTTTTTTTCGCATTTATTTCCTCATTTCTGGATTACTATATATAGTAGGTTTGAAATCTTTATAAAATTAATTGCTTATTTTGTTTGCTATAGTTTTACGTAAAAATCTTATATTGAATCATCAAAAAAATGCTATTTAATAGACATAATAAAAAATAGTGTCTGACTTTTTTGCACCAGGAATTATTCAGTTATGACTTCTTAAGCTATATTATTTAACATTTGTGTCTTTGAAGTTCCAATTTGTGTAGTTTAATACATATAATGTTGGATCAACAAAAACGCTTTTATAACAAATGCCTTTGTAGCTCCAAAATTTTTATAAATTTTAAATTAGAATTGAGGTCTTAAAAATAGATACGTTTTTGTCGCTGCAATAAGTGAGAATAAAAATGGTCATAAATACTTTTGTGGGCACTACTGCCCAATGAATACCTACTTAGCTTGATTTTGCAGTTTTGGCTATTTGTGACTTTGTTGCACCGAAGGTGCGATATATTGTGGTGTTCAATAATAGTTACTAAAGCACAAGGTACAAGTTTTAGAATATTTCTACCAAATGCACTGGCACGCAAAAGTTTAATTACAGGATAAATTATAAACTACACAATTACATACAATTATAATAAAATTATATTTGAAACTTTACCAGTATTGTTATTTTTACATGTACAAAGTACGTAAAGTATTATATGAATACTTATAATTATGCAAATAATGTGCGTTCCTTGGGGACCGTAAGTGTGCATTAAGAAGGGATTCGATTACCTGATATTCTCTGCGTCAGACAGAAACGGGTAAATTAAAATAAAACGCGCAAACGTGACTGCGAGCATCCTCTAGTTTATTTATTAAACTATGTTGTGTATTATTAATCTTGCTTCGCCTAACAAGGCGAATAATTTAAGGAAAACCGTAATCGAAATTAAGGAAATTATTACAAAATCGTATATTATTAATTTGATCGAACCATACAAGCTGCATATTTAAATTTATCAATATCACATAAACAGTGTTAAATTAATTAATAACACAAATGTAAATTTTTAATTAAGGAAAATTATATTAGGCAATCTAATTAGGTTGGTACTTTAAGTATATTGCGTGCTAGGATCAATACATAGCTATTAATAGCCAGAAAGGTTACAAAATAGGTCCAAATTTAAGCCTAGGTACGTAGTGTAATCTAGATCGAATACTACGCCAAATGAAATCGACTAAAATGTTTGTGACAAATTTTTGGAACAGGATAGTTGACCTAATTCTTGAATACAATGAATAATAAAATGTTTTACTATATAGACTAAGCCGTATTGGCTTAGCCAACTTAGCAAGAAATATGTAAACTATTGAACGAAT
Source organism: Euclidia mi (assembly GCA_944739405.2). Taxonomy (NCBI): domain Eukaryota; kingdom Metazoa; phylum Arthropoda; class Insecta; order Lepidoptera; family Erebidae; genus Euclidia; species Euclidia mi. The sequence continues at coordinate 1,564,051 of OX123196.2, forward strand.
GATATGGTTGTAGCCGAAGTTATCTGAGGACCTAGTGATGCTAAATGCTCGTAATTTATACTTTTTTTATAAACACATGCCTGTATCCCCAGAGGGTAGGCAGAGGTGTATTTGACAGGTAATACACCCAGATTTCACCTTATGAACTTTAGGTCCCACGTAATAGGGGGCGAGCCTCTTGCCGTTACCGGGCACATTGCCGGGCACGTTACTGAGAATTCGGAAAAACTCAGTAAAACTTTTGCCCCACCCGGGAATCGAACACGGGACCTCCCGATCAGCAGACGCTCTTAATTTATACTTAGTTTCCCTAAACCGACATGTACAATCAAACAAGTCGGCGCTGGACCAGTGTGAAAACAATTCCCTTGGCTCGCTCATAGAGTCGAGGCACACCAGAAACTGGTTTTGTATACGAGTGTCAATGTGCGTGTAAAGTAGCACTGGAAGCGACGGTGTCTTGCTAAGCGATCTTCGCCCTTATGGTGGTCTAGCGGGAAGTTGTTTGACTGTACACACAACGTCAAGTCAAGCTAAAATTTTGCAGTACCATTTTAATACTTATTTCCTTCACCATAAGAACGGAACAGGTCAAAGAGGCTACTGCATTATTTAATGTTATTTATGGACATTTTACAATCATTTGTGGCAGACGACCTGTGTTAGGTCAAATTATCCACCACAGAAATAGTTCTTTTTTACACTCACCTTATTAGTTTTTCTGTCATAAAGCTAACTTTGTCTACAATTGGACCATAGTTAGTTACTCTGTGTCGTAAGGATTATTTGTAGCTCGTATTGAATGCATATTTTAGTTTACGTAATAACAATCTTCTCTCTTTTTACAGACAGCTTGAGACACACATAAAGACACCAGTAAAATCCTCACGTCATCATACTCCACTACACCTACCTCTCGTAACTACAAACTACCGGCAGGATAGTTTTATGTGGCGCGCAGGCAAGGCACTTAACGCAGCGAGTAAATTGCATGATTTCGACGTCTTTGACGCGAGTCCGGCGACGATGAGACAGATGCTAAGCAGAGATTTTTTTATGAACTACGTAGATTTTAGTTAGTTAATTGTATTTTTCTTTTGTTGTTTTGTTTTTTGTTGTATTGTATTTTATTGTAACTTTCAATGCACATGGTTTATGTATAGCGAATTGTTTCTAACCGTGAGGACCTTTAATTGGCCACATGTCACATATACCTACCATTGTTATTCAATTTAATAAGGCCGTTGGTCTTCTTATAAATTAAATAAATAAATAAATAAATAAAAGACATTTATTTCTGCATTTTGGTTGTTCACAACACTTTATACCTACAAGTCAAACCCCTATTCTAGATGATGTCGGCTTTTTCTAGCTCAATGACCTCTTGAGAAGAAAAGCTGAAAAATCTATAATTCCTTTTCTTTTTCTGTCATATCATCTTCATATTTACCCAAGCAAACCAAACTCTCACTATATGTCACTTAAATACAGAAAAACAAATATCTACGCTCTCATACTGAAAACTCATCTGCCTATAATACCAGCAGAATTTAGGCAGCTCGTAATTTAGAGTCAGAGTAGTTCCGATTGGGATAAAAGGCTTACGTGGCTGAAAATTGATATCACTTTGTTATTCTGTTTATAATTTTAGGTCCCACGTAATAGGGGGCGAGCCTATTGCCGTTACCGGGCACATCACCAGACTCCGGGCTGCTACTGAGTATTCGGAAAAACGCAGTAACACTTTTGCCCGACCCGGGAATCGAATCCGGGATGGGGGGTCAGCAGTCGCATACGCTGGTCCACGCTGAGACACGAAGGCAGTCACTTTGTTAAAAAATATAAATAACCATATCGCCCGAACACATCACCTAAAAAATACATTTATATCACCTAAAAAGTACACACCACATATAATAGTTATTTGTATAATATGTAAATATTACTGATATTGTCTGTATACTTTTCAACAATCCTTTTAGCCATTTATTTATTGTACGCGTCTAAGTAGTAATAGTGATAAGACAGAGTTGACTCATGAAACATTAGTGCGACCTCAATACCTACGAGTTTTCTAACGTGAACATTCGATAGCTATGTATATATCTCTAGGCTAGTGTTTAGTGAACCTAATTCACTCAAAATAAACTTAGTGTTTTCATGAAACTGATCTAGAAAATTCTAGTATTTACCGTTGAATGTGCGTGAGTTTGGTACTTGTGCTGACGGGGCTAGGAGGAACAGGAGCAGGTAGACGAATGACAGGCCGAACGGTCGAAGTGCTATACCTGCGAAACAAACAAAAGTATTTTATTAGTAAAACATATAAAATTTAAACAATTTAATTTAGAGTCTTGGAAGAAATTCAACCCAGTAATCAATACACATACCTATATAAAACTCTTGTTGACTAACAGACGACGCACAGCCGAAACTACGGGGCGCAAGAAGCTGAAATTTGGCACAAATGTTTCTTGGGCAGTGTAGATGATTACTAGGAAGGGATTTCCCGAACTTCCTACAGGAACGGGAAGCTTTCATAAAACGGATAAATTGAAAAATATCGTTTCGGCATCCAGCTGAATGTATGTGACAAACACATACATTCAGCAAATTTATCTTAAATCAAAGGAAACTAGCAAAAGCGTTGTGGATAGTTATGTGAAGACGAAGGTTTAGTTTATACATTTTGCGATACTTCCTATGTGTCGTTAATCATTCATAAGCACGAAACCACAGTCGCTTAAAAATAATGAAACGAAAAAGCAAAAAGTGGAGGCACGATAGAAGAGCCAATAAAGGGAAAGTCGCAGACACTATAAATCACTATGGGGCAGAGCGCCGGCCCGCCGCCAGCCAGTTGTCTGTAGGGCGAACCATTGTTCTAGCCTATATCACCACCATCTTAGATATACACGTATCTAGACTACACAGATTTCTAGAAAGCTGATACACATATTTTTTATTGAGCCGAATAAAGAATCTCTATATGAGAGAGACTAAATAAACAGTACCATCATACAATTTTATTTAGCGGGTCTTACTCGCGAGAATGACATTAAATGAAACTTTGGAGAATAACAGAGGTGTTTAAACCATTAAATAAGTATATTATAGCGAGTAAGACCATCTAAATAAAATTGAATGATGTTATACAAATCACGAAAGTTTAAATAGAGTACCATTTCTAAAACGATGAATTATGCGTGGTTCGCTTTCCAAGAATCGGCAGACAATTTAGCGAATTTAACCGCTTACTACTCTTCGGATCGAAGCGCTGACTAAAGTTACATATAAACTATTTTTTTTATTGACTCACGCCTATTCCCCGAAGGGGTAGGCAGAGGTGTAATATTTCACCCACATTGCGCCATGATTTTTTTAGGTCCCTTGTAATAGGGGGCGATCCTATTGCCGTTACCAGGCACATCACCAGACTCAGTGCTGCTACTGAGAATTCAGATAAACACAGTAACACTTTTGCCCGACCCGGGATTTCCGATCAGCAGTCGCATACGCTAGCCACTGGACTACGGAGGCAATCTCATAAACTATTAAACAACATAGCAACTGTGTTATAGCTTATAGCACACCTGGCATAAGTAAACGGACGTAATTTCAATGGTAAGTAATTAATAAAGCAAACAGCGGGTGGTGACTTTTCCACGCAAAGCGTAGGATTTTATCGTAGAATAGCTAATAGTATAAGCTTATCCGTATGGAAAACAACCGTTTGAATATGTTCATATTTTGCAAGAATTTTGGCATACTATTTATTATATATTCTAGCCGTGTGGTTGACGGCATAGAATACAAGTGTCACCACCCCCTATCTTCCCGTGGGTGTCGTAAGAGGCGACTGAGGGATAACACGATGCAAATACCATCTTTGCGTAGAGACGGAAAACTCGACATCACACCCTAAATGACTGCCTCGTTGGTGTCGCGGCATAAATGTGCGCGTGGGATCGGGAGGTCCCGGGTTCGATTCCTGGCTCGGGCAGTGTTATTGGGTTTTTCTGTCACGAAATTCTCAGTAGCAGCACGGATTCTGGAAATGTGCCCGGTACGGCAATAGGCTCGCCCCTTATTACGTGGGACTAAAGTATATCTGGCGAAAAGTGGATGTAGAAATACACCTCTGCCTACCCCTTCGGGGATAAAAGGCGTGACGATATGTATGTATGTATGTATTTGGCATACTATATTATATCATATTTATATTGCAGCTCTCTGATTGTAAACCGTGACATTTAAATTTATGTCATATCCTGTATTTTTCTTGCCGCTATCTTCAGTGGGTAGTCCCGAATGCCTTTTAAGAAGTCTCATATACTTCCTCATCCGCCAGCCTCAACTCGGTCAATCGCACTACATGACTTCACACAGCCGAGTCGGATGAGTGGTCGGCAATTGACTCGGCTGCCGGAGGCGAGTACCATCACACTATTTTTGTGGTGAAATACCTTCCATGTGTCTCAACGTTTCATTCCCTGTCCATCACTGTGTGACTTGTGTACCTAAGCCATGCTGAAACGTAGGAGCAAATAGGGGGCATTTCACTTTTATTTGTAGGTAGTAGAGCCTTACTGATTTCAGCATGAATGGGCCGGCTCGACCGGGGAAGTACTACCCTCTCACAGAAAATCGACGTAAAGTAACAGAATCTAAACTGTTGCGTTTCGTTCGGTGAGTGAGGGTGCCGGAGGCCCTATCCCCTATTCCTTCTCCCTCATCCCACTACTTATCCTATCCCTTTTCCCAACCACAAGGGGCGGCAACGCACTTGTGACTCCTGTGGTGTTGCTTGTGTCCATGGGCGGCGGTAATTGCTTACCATCAGGCAATCCGTCTGCTCGTTTGCCGCCTTATGCTATAAAAAAAAAAAAAAAAACAGATATTACATACCAAGAAGTAAATAAAAATAAATCGTAAATCGAGAAAGTATTATTTTAAAACGGGTAATAAATAAATCGATTTAAATACTACGCAGCCCCAGGTGCAGTTGCCATTTCTGCTAGATAGTTAAGATAAGACGAAGGAGAGCGGCAGTAAAATGTTCTACACTCCTACACTAACAGATTTTGTATATTGATCGTAGACCGCATAGCGGTTACCCCAGGGGAGCTGGCTAGACATTTAATAACGAGAGAACTGAAAAACATTTGATACGTACTTACCTACGTATAATGTCGTAAACATTGAAGTGGATACTTTGAAGGGTTATGTAATCTATTCTCATATTCGGATGACATAGACAATAAAGAAAATACATTTTTATTATTCTATTTGTTATCTATGATCTATTACGTACGGAACTTATAAACAATTTTTGAAGGGACTTTCACTAATACTTTGCCTGAAAAGCCGGCCATAATCGAAGGTAACAAAAATCGCACGCTTAACATAATATACTATCTACGTAAAAGTTTATCTGGATGAGTTTCGAAACCATTGGCTAAAGTCAACGAAAGAGTCGGCGATTAATGATGTTCCTCTTTTTAGATTAAATTAAGTATCTAGTTTAAAATATACATAATAATTATGCTTTGTTGGAAGCCCCGCGCGTACGAAATAGCGGGCACAGCACAGCCATAATGAACTAACAAGGAAAACTATCACAACTGAGCTAATTAGGATTTACTAATTAACGACTAATACTAAATCAAGTTGAATTTATTTTAGTGGGCGTCAATTAATAAAGTAATTGGGGAAGGGCAATAATAAAGCTAAATCGGAACCCGGCTAATTGTAGATGATCCAAAACGCACTTGACGAATTGTATAAGGTTTTATAATAATTCACTTAATGAAACTGATGACATGTAATGCATACAAGGTAGTAGAGCCTTGCTGATTTCAGCATGAATGGGCCGGCTCGACCAAGGAAGTACTACCCTCTCACAGAAAATCGTCGTAAAGTAACAGGACCTAAACTGTTGCGTTTCGTTCGGTGAGTGAAAGTGCCGGAGGCCCTATCCCCTATCCCTTTTCCCTGATCCCACTCCTCATCCTATCCCTTTTCCCAACCCCAAGGGGCGGCAACGCACTTGTGACTCCTGTGGTGTTGCTTGTGTCCATGGGCGGCGGTAATTGCTTACCATCAGGCAATCCGTCTGCTCGTTTGCCGCCTATTACAATAAAAAAAAAAAAGATGTATTTAATGAAAAGTCAATATGTATGTTCATCCGTTATCTAGTACCCATAGTACAAGCTCTGCTTAGTTTGGGACTAGACGGTGATGTGTGTATGTGGTAGAATATTCTGAATATTATTATTATTATTTAGATAAATGCCACAGCAGAAAACAAACGCAAATAAAAAATTGGAACATCAGGAACTGTGCTATGAACAGTGACTGCACCATGTTTTGAAAATATACAAAACTACTACACAACAAAAACAGCGGGCGCCTCGGTTCGTCACTGTGACGATTGTCATGGAGTCGATCTCCACTCGAGACAAAGCTTTGTATGAACCGCGAATTATTGTTGACTCGAATCTGAGTAGTGGTAGGTACTTTGAATTTACCTATTTGGTTTCAAAATGACACTAAATATAGAAATACAGCTGTATATTTCAGCCAGTTATGATCACGTTCAACTGACTTCGAGTTTCGAACTCGAAATGCTGTTTATTCGAAACAGCTTTACAATGCCCAGTGGCAGAAAGAGCCGATCTAGTTAGACAAAAAGATTCACATAATTTTTTCGACTGCCGTATGTAAAAAATGGCTGCAAAAGTGCGGAGTAGGAGCCCTAAATAACGCGGGTGCAACCGCAGGCTTGGCTAGTATTTCATATATGATTGATATGAATTTCATAGAAGCATTATATAAATGAAAAGGGAGTGCATGTTCAGACAACGTCCGATAGGGGAGAATGGGACCAAACGTAGAAGTAAAAGAATACCTAATTACTTCTTTTTCATTTCGAAGTTTTCAAGATCCAATGATTAGGTTAACGACCAAAATCTTTGGTAGCATATTACATTTATTTTAAGACTTTTGAAAACTAATGACCACAAACCGTACTTTATTGCAAACGATTTGCAAAAATAAGTTTTCAGCAACCCGCGGTTAAATGATTTCAGTTTATTGCTCGAAAGTATTGTAGCAAATGTGAAATCTAAACATTGTATTTCAAAGTACTAATACATATTAGTAACAACTTTATAGTAGTTAGTAACAATTTTATCTCGCCGTACTAGCTCTATCGGCCACTGTGCGCCGCGAAGTGCCGATAGGAAACATCAACACCTGCACGCTATATTTCCTTCGTACTGACAACATTTCACAACTTTACATCGTTATTGAACGTTTTGTTGGCAAAACTGCTCAACCGTAAAGTACCACAACAGAGGATTTCTAGGCGACAATCACTATTTCAACCGGGAACGTAAACCTGCCACATCAGCTTTGTTTTACAAACAGTTCAACCTAATGCTAGTCTCCTTTCAGTATAAACGGTAGTTCATCATGATGGTTGAGTGAAGATTGGCAGACTACATACGTTTTAGCATTTTATGGAGCGCTTGGCACACATATAGCAACAACGACAAATGTAATAAATCTGAGAATTGGGCTTTAGCTATAACTCAACCTAGGCCCTGTGCTTACCAAAATCCAGACCTAAGTTCTAGCTGCTGAATATTAATGACATACACATCGAATAAGCAAGCTTTCACAAGTAGGTACGATACGGGTTGAAGTCGTTGAAAAACACGTTTTGATATACAGTTCTATCGGAAGGATAGGACACAATTGTATGGCGTCGTTATGGCCGCCCCAAATGCCACACTAACATTTAGAATTTGTTCCAGTTCGTTTTATACCTCGCCCTATTTCTCGTGGCGTCCTAGCACCGCCGTAACAGACCGCTATACGTGTTGCCGTTTTATATTGCGGTGTAGACGCATAAACATTTACTGCTAAGGCGGTGTTCCCAGACTTCCCCTGGACCGCCCTATGCCATTTGTTGTGTGGACAATCAATAGATTGTTGTTTCAGGCATTGGTATACCTTATTTCAATGCATTTGAGGCCAAAGAATAATGAAACTTCGTTGTTATGAGATGTCGGTATTATATGATTAAATAAAAGCAGGCGGCAAGACCTCACAGACCAGTGGTCTGTTAACGGAACTTCGTTGTTATATTATGTCTGTTTTTATTTTATGATAAACAAAACGGAATCGCAGATAATTTTGGGTACTACCGTTCATCATGTCATCCTAGAGACGTCCACTGCTGGACATAAGCCTCCCCCAAGGTTCTCCACACAGACCGATCTTGTGCCGCTCGCATCCAACCACTTCCCGCAATCTTAATCAGATCGGGAGATCTATCTACTAAGGGTAATACAATATTATACCTGATCTATTTTCATACTAACCCCGATTATCATGTTCATTTTGGGAAAGCGAAGTGAACCAAACAAAGAGACAATCCAATAAATCTAGGTGTCAAATTTGTTTACTGTAAACCTACTTAATACAATAACAATACTACTGACGCCACTGCCGGCACCGGTGCCTAACTACATTAGTTAGCATACCTTAAAAAAACGCAATATGTAAGGCCGTCCGATGTAAACACACACTTTTTATAGCGGCTTATTGCATATTACGATTTCGCATCAAAGTAACAACTATGTGATAATGGTTTCGCAAAATAAACAATTTGGCAGGTGTGTTACTGTTAAAAAACTTACCCATATATGACAGCACGCGTCTACCGTTAAGTAATGCGAACACATTGCAAGGAATATTTAGCGACCTGTTAAGTGTTTATTTACATTAGTAATGTGCCTGACCATCTATGTAACAGAGGTTGGGATGACGCATGTCATTATAATATGTGCACATTTAGTGCGAACTTACGGTCACTACTAAACATAACTTTTAGTATCAAGTAGCCGCACCAAAAAGCAAAGGCTTAGCAAAGGCTTAAATGCATATGTTATACTAAGTAAGGCAGCGATAGCCGAGTGGATATACCAACAGACTGCCATGCAGAGGGTATCGGGTTCGAATCCACGGCGCGCACCAATGACTTTTCGGAGTTATGTGCGTATTGAATTGTTAATTATCGCTTGTCCCGTGCCTCGGAGAGCACGTTAAGCCGTCGCACATACAGGTATTTTTACGATCTACGCGGCCAAAATTATTTTAATGCTTAATTGGTATCTAAACACTGTAAATAAACAAACAAACATTTTTTTTTACTTTTTACTATTATTTTCAAAAACAAAAAAAATATATAAACATAAAAAACATAATAATTCTAAGTTTTTTGGCTTTCTTCGTCATTATCGTTCGTCGTCATTCGTAAGTGGATAACATTTCTTCTTGGCTTTCTGTAAGGCACTATAGCACGTAAAAAACTTCTTATGACTCTTTCTTATAATTTCGTACTGTCCTTGTGTCAAATCGGCATGATATACAAACATTTCCAAAGCTTGCATTGGTGTCAAGGGGGCTGCCCTTTTTCTGATTTCAAATGATAAAAAGCCTTTTTATATTTAGTTGCTCATGTTGGAGAACTAGTAATATCTTTTAGGACATTTGATGCATCCTTTTTACCAGATTTAAAATTAGAACGAAGTTCTTCAGTCTTTCGCCTCTTGCTCCTTTCACTTGCGTCTTCAAACAACTTGGATGGTCGCCCTGGCCGTTTTTGTGTATCAACAACAGGTATTTCAAAAGTACCATCCAGCCAACACAGCCTGTTTTTTAAAAATTTATCTTTTTTATAATGAGCTTTCGTGCACCTTTGTACAACTTGTAACAATTTGGTCTTCATTGTAACCTTCACATGACAAAAGATGAGCTTTTATATATTTTAATTTGGCATCTAAATTAGGCAAATTTTCGTTCGTCATGAGGTCAAATAAGTATTGTGGTGTCACAATCCTTACTCCTGATGCTTCCTGTGAATATTAATCAAACATAAACTGTGTTAAAAGTCGCTAAAATCATTTTCAATTTTAGACGAAATTTCGCTAAATATCTTTGATCCCTCAAAAATGTATCTAACCGGACATATGCGGACACGATTTTGATAGAACTGATAAGGAAAAGGATCAAATAATAACCTATATTAAAAAGAATAGCCCGATCTACCCCGATACATAAACAAAAACACTAGCAAATAAAAAATATTGCAGAAAATCACAGTATTAAAATGGGTATTTTATTTATAAAAAAAAAACATGTAGTTTGATAGTTGATCATGACTTTATTTATGTAATATGTAAGTCTCTTACCTTGTCCATCAGAATCCATCACATTCAGTTCGTAAAAAGTACTTGATAACATAAAAAATCACTTTGTAAGTTTAATGTTTAGAAAAGCGCCGAGAATAGATACGTACACTAGGTAACAGGGTCAACTTCGGACTGACCCCACGGGTGCGGGGTGTGGGCTAGCAGGTAGATAAACCTTGGATATTGTGCCCGGGTTCGTAACCTATTCGTGGAACTTGGTTTAAGAATGATATTGTTATTTTGACATTTTGGACTTTTGGCCGCGTAGATCGTGCAAATACCTGTATGTGCGTCGGTCCCGGCTGTCATGAAGATCTTTGACTTCTAAATAAACTGACATTAGTCTAAACGATGGAATATCGCTATCCCTTCAGGTTGCGGAGGTCAGACAGGCAGTCGCTCTGTGGAAAAGCTAATATTCAGCCAAATACGGTTAGACTAGTAAGCGGACCCCAGATTAAAACTGGGATAACGCTAAGAGAAAGAAGGATACTCTTTCAAGACCACTTAGAAGACTTTTGGAATATTGGCTGTATAGGCACTTTACTAAATACTTAGAAAACATGAAGATAAAAGACATAAAATCTTGGCATCACGTTTGTAGTAGTAGGCGAACAAAGTGCCTAATATTCCCCATCCACTGGGCAAAATTCCACACCTCGGAGTGTATGAAAGAAAGAAGCCATTCAACAACTTCTCTAAAACACTTCGTTAGATAAGTCAATAGTCAGCAAGATCTAGATTTCCTCACATTTTCCGTCTCTTTACGGAGATATCCCTATGGTTATAATGTGTTTTATACTGCAGAGAATGTTTACATTTCATTTGACTTCGTTTGACCAGACAGCGCATGGAAACGCTTTTTATGCGACAAGCATTGAATAAAATATGTTAAGTGGATTCCGATATACAATTTTTATGTCAAGTATGTGTATGTAACTATGTACCTTATTACCTATATAATACCACACATACAAAGTAAAGTAACATATTTTCCTTTCATCAAGCAAGAAATAAGCATAAGCAATTAGAAGAATATTTTTAAAAACAAAATACAGATGTTTACAATTGTGGATCCGAATACAAATAACATGCCTTTATATGTTTTTTTTTTATTTAGACTGCGCACAATAGGACTCCTTACAAGTGTCGCACGTGTCCGTAATAATTTGTTTGTAAGTATAATAAAATAACGAGACTATGTTCACGCATAGTTTTGTCACCAACAGATATCATTGTTTCTTGTGAAATCTGACACACACTTGTATAGCGTTATTCGACACTGTACCCTAAATATTACTTGCACAGTGGGGACCCACATCTGGTTATCGTTATGCAAGTTCCGAGTACAACCTCTTAAACAAACTAAAAAGACCATAAATTTATTGCTTAAAAACATTTGACAGGGGTCTAAGATTGAGACTGTTAGAAATGTGCTCAAGTAGGGCAGATAGGTTTATGCCCTGAAAGGGAACGGTCGAACAGATACATTGGCATCTAAGTGAGAGAAAGTTAAGAGAAAGGCCAGTAATTTAGCCGTAATTGTGTGTGCAACAAACCACGTTTGTTTACTGCATCGACATCTCTAACGAACTATATTTTGGTAAGTGTTTTAAACTTTATTATTCTATAATTATTACACTACGAATGGTTTATTTTAACAGCTTCAATATGCTGTGTTTACAAGATAAGATATCAGTTAATCGTATAAAAAACACTAACTACTAAAACTGCATATTACATGCATGACACATTTTTATTTAAAGTGTGTCAATTCACTATACTGGCTAAAGATAAGAATAACGAATCCAAAACTACAATATCTTTATTCATGTTTTCTAAAACTTTAAAGTCAGTACCTATTTACAAACTTCAGGATACTAGTCGACGCCAGCGGCTTCGCACGCACATATTTTCGAATTGCCCGTTTTGCCCGATCCCGTGGGAATTTCAGGAAATCCCGTCTTAGTGCACCCCTACGGTCCCCAAGCAACATACATGCTAAATTTCAGCTTCTTGCGCCGAGTAGTTTCGGCTGTAGCTTGTCTGTCAGTCAGTCAGTAACGCAAGGATTTTATATATACAGATGAGAAAGTTAACTTGACGTTATTATATGTTTACTACGTGCGATGAATACTGTAGATACTTTGTTTTGATAAAACATTCCAAAATGTAGGGATGATAGATAGATATCTTATAGCATCAGCTTATTAATTAACTAAGTACCTATATAACTTTCCAACCACTCCTTCAAAACCTTTTATTCCAATCGCAAACTTCTTTAAACGCACTATTGTCCTAATTAAACGAACTTTAAATGCAAACAACATGCAAACCAGACACGCAACTTTATTAACCTGTCACATAAAGAAAACGTAATTATTTAAAAGCATCGTGTCCACTGATAACTATCTACAAGTATTTAAATGATATAGACATCTCGCGAATTAATTACAAGTTAGTCATATTAGCAGGCGGGGCTAAAACAACTTGCATGTTGTACGTCACCATTTTTCCGATGGGTCGCGGCAAAGTATACTCAGAACCTGTCCATATCTATATAGCGAACAGGGCAGGCGCTCCAGGCTCCAAGTGCCGAGGGTCAGGAGATGCTAAAGCTAGAGCGTAGCACGGTTTATTTAAGTGACGAAAGAAACTGTCAAAATAGAAGATTTTCTCCAACTTACAATATCTGGTCTTGGACCATTGCTGAGTATTTAAACAGGGATTCGCCGGGTCCCGGTTTAAGTAGATAGGCCCTGAATGCCTTTACGGGCAGAGTCGCACATATCACCTCTGCCATTCCCAACAGACGTAGGACGAGCCCGAATACAATTCGAGTTTAGTACATGCAGACAAAATAAATATGAAGTACCTGTGCAAATATTAGGCAGTGTGTAAATATTAACCTAAATAAGCAGATACTAGATAGCCAACCTATCTTATCTGTTCATCGATATTGCAACGCTAGGTGAACGTATCTACGCCAATATTACTACTTAATACTAATACTTATTTGCAGTTTCGTTCCGGTTATTCTGCACTTAACTAATATGGTAGATATCTGTCTATTATTGGTCTTCATTATCCACATTAAAATGTCGCGTCATTAAAAATGTGCACCTTGTGATGTCATAGCACGCATGATGCGATGCGTGCAAATAAGCTTCTCAATTACATAAGATGAGTGTCTACTTGACATCTTGACATCCACGTATGGTTCGTCGATTACGAGTTCCTTCACGTTCAGCAGAAATTATATAAAATCGTCATTGCACACCGACTCTGATCAAATATTATAAACGTGAAAGTTCGTGAAGATAAATTAATGAATGGTAGGCAGATTTTTGTTACTCTATCACGTAAAACTACTGAGTAGATTTTGATTAAGCCAATTCACGCATTTTATATTACTCAAATCCTCCGAGTCAAGGATAACGTGTCCTTATAATACTAGCTAGGTCTTGGCAGTATCTTTCAGCTTTGTAGAAAACTACCGAACTTTACTTGAGCTCATTTCAGCTAACCTTCGAATATATTAACCTTCTAAAGAACGACCCAAACTTATTAAAACAAACGAAATAATGGCGAAAGCTACAACATAATAATTGATTAAAATTTTTGTACGTCGCCTTAAAAAATATGACCCGTTCGATCGTTGTTAATTTCTAAGTTTTGCCTTTTGCCCCAATGGTGGCCTCGAGATGACGAGTACCTACCTAATTAATTAAGTAACAATAGCTTAAAGACCGTATAAGTGACGTTTTTGTAAAATCATGCTCAGAACAGTTCAGATGTAAATTTTGTCCGACATTATAATGTATTTAATTTAGTATTTTTTATCTTTTGAGTTAACCACGGAACAGCAAAAAGTGTTTTTTCTGTTCCGTTGAGTTAACTATTAGACTAGTGTCTACTGGTTAGGTTAGGTTAGACTGCTAAACAAAATATCGTGAATTCGATTTGCGCTTTGGTGCAATGAGCACGATTTATTGCTGTGTCTAGGTGCATTATTTATGTTGATGTATTTGAGAATATACTGCATAGTAATATTTTTAGTATTTTCAATTTCTCAGCACAGGGCAATTTTAGCTTTTATTCATTTATATTTCTAGAGAAGCAGCACAATGCAATATATCAGGGATTCAAAGAAACGGATGTTAACATTTTCTTACATTTTTACAAAGACTGCGCTTATTGAAATATTTATGTCTTCAAACTGACAAAGAAGATATATCAGGCTAGTGTGAATGGGACAGGACAAAGGGAGACCTAGGAGAACGTTCTCTGACCAGATTGGAGACATCCTGAAAAAAGGACAAGTCAGAAGTACCCTTAACAGAAGAGCATGCATGAGAAACTTGATGGGAGTGAGTGAAGCAAGTGAGGTATGTCAGGATCGTTGCAAATGGCGTTCCGTAGTCTCTGCCTACCCCTCCGGGAAACAGGCGTGAGTCTATGTATGTATGTATGTATGTCTTCACTGCAAGTCTATCCGCCCGTGTAGTGACGCACTAAGAACACAAAATTTCACTTCTCTTCTGTTTCATTACATAGTCGTCGTTAGAGCCGACTAAGAAAATACACGCAACAAATAGTACCTTGCAGAAGAGACAGAATACTCTTCATCTTCATCAATCGATGCAAATACCATCTTTGCGTAGAGACGGAAAACTCGACATCAAACTCTATACGACTGCCTCGTTGGACTTGCGGCATAAAATAAATGTGCGCGAGGGGTCCCGGGTTCGATTCCTAGGTCGGGCAGTGTTATTGGGTTTTTCTGTCACGAAATTCTCAGTAGCAGCACGGAGTCTGGAAATGTGCCCGGTACGGCAATAGGCTCGCCCCTTATTACGTGGGACTAAAGTATATCTGGCGAAAAGTGGGTGTGGAAATACACCTCTGCCTACCTCTTCGGGGTTATAGGCGTGAGACTATGTATGTATGTATTTTCATCAAACTCTATGCCAACCCGACTGTCCAAATCCTCCCATTGCTTCACAATGCTATGTAATGTAATGGATATTGGAAGTGTCCTATGCCCAGCCGCGGTGTATAAAAAGGTTGTATGATGTTGTTGCAACTCTTTAATTAAACAAATTGTTGATATTTTTACCTCAATAAAGGAAAAGTCGAGTCAATAACACGAGCATATTTGTGTTTTCTAACACAAACAGTTTTTCGTTCGCAATATTAATGTCTAATATGTTTTATGAGTGATTTATGTTTTGCTTGTATGAATTTCGCGGCGAGAAACACGGTGAACGATGCCAAATGTAATAATAATAAACAACAGGTACAATGACCTAGTGATAATAAAATCTGCAGTAAATAAATAATTTAAATCGCTTTATAGTAATATAACTTCTTCCAAGTTTTCTCTGTAAAGCTCGTATTCCTTATTGGGTAAGTAATTTATTCAAATGAGAAGGTAATACCCAGAGTAATATTATAGTCGTGAAACAGAACAATTTCAAATTTGGTGAATCTAGGTTCAACGTCATCAAATAGTATAAAAAATATGATAGACCACGGGCGTTATGATCAAAAACTAAAACATCACCAGCCTGCTATAGTCCACTACTGGTTATATGTCTCTCCATTGGCACACCACTGAGCCCGATTTTCGGCTCTTTGTGTCCAGCCGCTGCCAGCCACTTTGCGTACCTACATCGTCACTCCACCTAGCCGGAGCACGTCCTACATGTTTGCCAATGCGTGGTCTCTACATCCAAAACAAGTTGCAAACATATTTTTATCTAGAAGCAGATCACCCGCTTGTTCATTTGTCTTCCTATGCTATAAAAAAAAATCACGCGCCACAGCGTTGTATATACGTCCGCATTTTATTTTTGAAAACCAGTATCGAGTAAAATCAGTGAAAACCACAAACCGCCTTCACTAAACTTTGATCGTTCACTCCGGGATAGACGTACACCAACAAACAATCTATGTTATTATATAATACATGTACTATTACACATAATCAAACCGATTTTCAGAAGTGTTTCATTGACTTGTTTAGGACTGTTTAAGAGGATATGTCAAAGTTGTAAAAAACATTAGAAGGAGGCGAGCATTGGAGGCGAGTGATTTACACCGTGGCGCGAATTTTTTGCATGGATTTTTTTATAGGTCGAGCCACTTCGGCCCTTCTGATAAGGGTCGCCACTTTGGATGTCACGACACAGGCGAGATTATATAATATTATGAAGTACCTTTACAATATATAAGTCAAGATCATACAGCTATGTATATGTATATATTATTTATCTAAACATTCCAAGACGTTTGTTTGTAATTGTTTATTTTATAAAATAAGTAAATTGGTAACTCATAACATTTGTGTACCTAATTGCCCGATCCGCTGACTCATCTACGCACAGAATCATAACAGTTGGCGATACAGATTAACCACGAAAGCATGAAACAAATAGAGCGAATCATTTTCGCATTAGTAATATTGATACAGATAAATAATCAGCAAATTCCATCAACACAACTTGCAAACAATTCACCAAACTACAGTATTTTTACATTACAGATAGATAATATCTATGCATACGGACGCTCAGTGCACTATTAAATTGCCATGACTCAAACTATAGATAAATGAAGTATGTCAATAGATAACTATATAAGTACTGAAAATACATACAGTTGCTACCGTTAAATGGCAATCTAAAATGTCACACCACGCCGTGTGATAATTACAGACTAATAGCTAGAAACAGTGCAAATACATAAGTTCCATGATTTTCATTATCAAGTGCTGCCAAATGTGGATATGGTTTCATAAAAGAAATGCTCATAAAAATTCAGCTCTAGGTATTTCAAATTCTGACTCAGATGAACAATTTTTACCAAAAATACCAAGTACAAAATACAGATAGTATGTGGTTACTTCGCACGTGCTCAAAAGATAATATCTATTCTTAGTCAGAAATATAATCTAATTTCAAGCGCATCGTAATGGGTCAATATTTTAGATATCCATATTTACACAGCTAGTAGCTGCAATAGTATAAATAAACATTAATATTCTCTCACAAAATAATTACGTTTTTAAGCAACGTATAGAACAAACACACAAATAATGTATAAATCCGTAGAACAATGGACGTGGAGTTAACGATCTGTTGTCTGTGACGCCGTGGGAGGACATCGGGGTTTCTCACCACCACCCAAGCGATCAAACAAACTAAGCACCTTGTTACTCACAGATATATTAATATCCTCGGATAACTAACCATTACCTGCAACTATACTACTTTAGGTGCTAATAAATGAGTCACCATAACCTAACAATGATCTATTCTATTACACATATCAAATGCTCATGAAATCATAAACTTATTCTGAAAAATCACTGAAATATGTCAAAACCTTGCCACTGAATCATCGAACTCGACCCAAAAAGTGTTGCTACAACAGTACATACAGTTCTGCTGACACAAATACGGGCCAAGTTAAAAATAAGACTGGAAATTTAAACACGAACATTTAGATTCAGATGCGAGCACAATCATTATGCATTCGTTTACATGAGAACGTGTAAACGCTACATCGTGTTTTAAAATATTGATGGCAGTTTTTCTGCATAAATTCTGATTAAATAAAGTTCAATGAAAAGCTATAAAATCGTACGCAGTTCTGCTTAGAGCGGATTTCCTGTGCGTGTGCCAATTCCAAGCTAATGAACACAAACAGCTTGTTACATTAGCTCTCTTAATCTAAATTTTTAAGGTCAATCCTTTTCATATTCTTCTGCTAACACTTGTAACAAGAAACCAAAATATGAGAACAATTCTTATCCAATTATTAAGAATTATTAATTGATTACAAAAATATATGGAAATGCAAGCAAAGCTCTCTATTTTCAAATGATTCATCATTCCTGATAGTCGGACAAAATAAACAATTTATGTAAAAACCTCATTGCAACCAAAGCAAACATAAAGATATAAATCAGGCAGTGTTTTGCTCGAATAATTCAGACATTTTGACTTTTACGCCCGTCATACTCATAAAACAATGAGGGACTTTTATTTCTTGCTCTACATTGCAATATCGCCATATTTCAGTACAAGCAAATTGGCCACGTAATGTACGAGAAAAGTAGCTTATCCGATAAACAATATTTGATTTAACCTCTGAATAAGTAGCAGAGTATTGTGTGTGTGCAGACTGCAGATTACCAAGCCATAAATTGTTGATAATATTCATAAGTTTTATGATTGTAATGTGCGCTACATTTTAATTAAGTGTGACGAGTAGTTAACGTTAAAAATAAATATAAGATTACTTTATCTTTAATGTGCTTAATTTTTATGTGTAAATTAATATTGCCTGAATGCATTTTACAAGCTTTAATTCGTAGTATTTTGCGAATATCGAAGTAAAGTTTGCCGTTCTGTTAGTGTACATACCGTCCCCAAATAACAGAGAACTATCACAGGGAGATAAATAAAAGTAAAAGTTTTACACTGAACTGAGGGAACTATTGGACGTATGCCGCAGAAGTCTGACGGAAATCTGGCCCACTGCATGTTTTGTCTGGGCGCACTAATCAGTCACGGCACGGCTATCGGCCGCGGCTTACGACCGGAACGCGTTCGATGTTTTGATTCCAACTTAAGCCTCATGACCAAGTTAATAGTCAGCACTCTATCTCTTGGTCTAGACATTTTTAACTCTAAATAATAAGAAAAAGAAAATCCGCTAAACTAAACATATTAAAAGTACTTAAGTTGCAATAAATTTTGCAATCGATAGAATTCGTCTCTACCACATTTTGTATTACAGTTATATTGTCCAATTTACCTATCCTTTTGAACGTAACAGATATTTCGATATGTTGTATTCAATTCATCAAGTTCAATTTAGTTTAGTTTCAGAATTTAATCTTCTGCAGATCATTTCAAAATAGTCAGCCAAATCAATAAATAAAATAAAGGGAATATGAAATCCGAAGATATATTGTGATGTATTACTAATCTACCTTAAGCTGAGATTTTACTAAAATAATATGATGTAAACCACTTTAAATCGGCTAAAGGGCAATCAATCATTCAAATAGATACTAACAGTACGCATATTCAATAGAAATGAGTTGATGAAAATACACACTTTACAATTTTTATATTTTTGGAAACTGCAGTGTACTTTTGCAGCTTCACGATTTTCACGATGTTAACGTTCTGGGTATTTGTATTTTTTTATGAGGTGATATCAGATCAGTAAGATAATATATCATTTGAACAAAAGTAGAGCGCAAATAAATTACAGCAGATAGTTTACGAGTATTTGACATTCATTGGTTGATGTTTTGCTCCTAAGTCGAGTGTTAGCATATTTTTTATCCTTCTATCCTCAATAAACTTCCGGTCTAGCTAAATAAAAAATAATATTCAAATTGGGTTCATGAGGTTAATGAATTAAACTTGCAGTGTAGAAATGTAGAGCACCTCTACACTTCACTTTTTTTAATTTAAGTGCCGATAAAACGATATAACGTATGATTATGATATTTTTAATAAATGCCAATCATGAGAGCACGTGGGTAGCGCTATATGAGTTATGAGATATGTGGAAAATCAAACACATTGAAACCGTTATACGTTATTAGTGAGATCATTTTTAGCTTATCTCTTTATATCAGCCAAACGATGTCCACTGCTGGACATAGGCCTCCCTCAAAGTTCTCCACACAGAGCGGTCTTGAGCCGCGCGCATCCAACCGCCTCCCGCGATCTTGACGAGATCGTCGGTCCACCTTGCGCGGGGCCTACCTCGGCTGCGTCGTCCGGTACGTGGCCGCCACTCCAGAACCTTTCTGCCCCAACGGCCATCGGTTCTTCGAGCTATGTGCCCTGCCCACTGCCACTTCAGCTTTATCTCTTTATACCTACCAACATTCTACTTTGGCTTTAAAGGTCTTTAGCACGTATTAACCTTCACCTCTCAGACAAAACTAAAAAGTTAAAATAACCAGCAGCGTGGAAAACTGCAGAAAACGTTCGTTCGGAACTTTCAACAAAAATTGTAAAATGTTATAATTCTGTACGTTAATTGTAGGTACATGTTATTCAGTAATAAGCGTGAATGCGTTAAAAAACGTCGATAGTGTAGATGAGATCACTGTTAATGTAGGTTGCGAGTTAACCAGTTGAACTGTGGCGTGACCTTGTGAATCAGACGAGCCGATATGGCCGTGCGCCGCCGAATATGTTACCTACACAACTACGTGATGGTAGGGTTGCCAAACCCAGGCGTATCAATTCCAGGACATTTTGAGGGGCAAGGAAAAATGCAACTTACTTTAACAAAGTAAGTAACATTTTTATTGTCTATTCAAAGTAACATTTAACATGTTCGAGCACTGGCCGTGTCAGTTGGATGCTATGACCCGGTCTAGTAGATTTAGGTGTTCGGAATCCGGGCCGGGACACTAGGGTCTAATTACTGGACACGAGGCAAGACGCTAATTTCCGGGACAATCCTGATTTTTTCCGGCCATCTGGCAACCCTACGTGACGGCCAGACGCCCGTGCCTACAACTACTTTGTATAACAATACTCATAGGCTTTACCTTACCAGAACGCGTGTGGCGTTAAACTCATAACAATAGCAAGAACGCTATAAAAACAACTCGAGGAAAACATTTTATTGGACAATTAGCCTCTCGTCTATGTCTTTATTGTTGTATGGAAATAATCCAGGTAGCTTTTTTGGCTCGAAACAATAAAAGGGACACTGAAATTATCTAACCTAATAAATCTAATAGCTATAACCCTGACAAGGTCTGAACCATGGAATATCGCTATTCTATGGGATGCGTCGCTCAAACAGCAGTCGCGCTGTGAAACAGAATTTGTGTTCTGTCAAATCTGGTTAGACTAGGAAGCATACCCCAGGGTCATAGTCGAAAAGACTTGGACGCAACCGTAATATCCCTAGGACGATGTTGAGTAATAACTCTGACATGCTAATGTCTCTTCTTTTAACATTTCAAATACTTTTTCTTGGCGCACTTAGTCACAAACATAAAAAGTTAGTCACCTAATTGATACGAAAATTTTAATTTTTGCTCTACATGTAGGTTTCTAATTTCTAAAAGGGCAATTTAAGACTGCTTGACCATTCAAGGAAAGGGAAAAACACAGGGTTAAGGTTAAAAATATATTTGCCAATCGCAGTTATCAGCAGAAGATTATGTGGCTTCAAACATGTATGAATTTATAATACTGCAACAAAAATTATAAACAACAAAAGCAACCCAGCATCTTTTACATTCCTTGCCACTTTTACTAGTCGACTATCGTAAACATAGATTATATAGTAAAGGTAGTGTGTAACATTGATGGATCGTTATAAATATTAATGTCAACACGTTTATTTCCATAAGTAACATTCCGTATTTTTGGACACGACAAAGCCGTTGGTTTAATGTGGAATTGTAGAATCGGATGCACACAACACAGCTACCTACTCTGAAACAATAATAATGTCAAAATGACGTCAACTACCTTGTTGAAATCCGCATACCTAATTCCTGTTGTAAACATCTGCAATATTGTTAAATATTTTAGTAAACAGAATTTGAACGGTAATAAAGGTTGGAAAATATTGACGGTAGTCCTTTCAGGCAATTTCTATATGGCAGGAATTATTTGATTATTTAAGAACTCTACATAGAGAGTTACTAATTTAGAATTATTGCGCGTGGTTCAACGTAATTTCTTATCACAGTTGGCGTAGCATTTGTCACGACTAAAGACTGCTCGACTTTTTTACTACCAAATCTGGTGTTCGAAAACAGCGAATGACATCACCTGACTGAAAATCGAGGGAAGGAGGAGAACCTAAAACTGAATAGGTATGCAGTGTATGCAGCAAAATAACATTTATACTTAATACCACAGATAAAGTCTACCAAAATATTAATTAATAAATCTGAGATAACAAAATATATGCGTTCTCTACTAAAAGTTAAAACATTTCGCACTCAGTACAATAAAATTGACGTCGATACAAAGACCGTCAAGCCAGACTTATAGTAAGCTGTTAATTAGTGTTTTAATTAAAAAACCAGCCACCGCCCAACTTTATTATATGTTATGCATAAGTCCTGTTGTTTCATGGAATTAGATTTTGTTTTAATATGTTTAAGTGGTGTGTGGTTATATCATGTGTAATTAAACGAGTTGGCGGTGATGGCGGCACTGTAACGCGATTGTGAACTGTGGGGCGTGTACTAACACACACTATACTTTTATACAAAGGACATTTGCCTTTGTTGTGTCAAGACTATACTATACACCAAGAGATTACGTATTTGACTTGAGAAACGTATTGTAAAAATAGTGATCGACTTATTTCCTTGATTATGGTATAACCTACTACAACTAACTAACTATGGTATAACCGCGTTAGCACCTTAGTAGACACATGCGTGGTTGAATTTTTTTGCATTATTTCTTGGTGCAATTCAAACTACCTATGTGGCTTTATTAGGGGTTTACCATTCTGTGACTACAAATATTGGGTTTACTTTAGTAAGAAGTGCTTTTAAGCATGGCTTTAATGTGATGGCCTTGTGGATAATTTTTATGATGTGACCTGGTAGGTGTTTTTATTTTCGAGTACGTACTAATCCGGAATAGGCAGCGATAGCCGAGTGGATATACCACCAGACTGCCATGTATCGGGTTCGAATACACGGCGCGCACCAATGACTTTTCGGAGTTATGTGCGCATTGAATTGTTAATTATCGCTTGTCCTGTGCCTCGGAGAGCACGTTAAGCCATCGGTCCCGGTTGTCATGAAGATCTTTGACAGTCGTTACAGGGCGTGAGTACCTTCTAAATAAACTGACACTAGTCTAAACCATGGAATATCGCTATCCCTTCGGGTTGCGAAGGTCAGACAGGCAGTCGCTCTGTGGAAAAGCAAATATTTAGCCAAATCCGGTTAGACTAGTAAGCGGACCCCAGGTTGAAACTGAGATAGGTAACGCTAGGAGGATGATGATATTCATAAAACGTGTATCAAAAGGGAATTCTTGCGTATACATCAAACAGTGCATTTGATGTACTGAGGGATAGTAGGGAACCATTGCTTAGTTCAAGCGAATATACTACATATTTAGTCCCACCTGTATATGTTTAGATAAGAAGCACGTGGCAAAGAATTTCGTGTAAATAGCAGAAAAGGGAGTTGCAGAGTATTATTTAAGTGTGATCTATAGATAAGTATAAAGATCAATGGACCCAGGACTGATCCTTGCGGCACACAACTTAGTACTGGGTGTGTTACCAATTATACATGCCCAATTCAAACGCTAAATGCTCTCTGCCCGTCGCTGGTTCAGACGAAAATCTAAATTTTGCTACGTGTACCGAAATTACGGTAATTTTGATTTAATTTTCTGTTTTTTTTTTTTTATGAAGACAATGCTAAATCCTGTACCCCAAGTCTTTTCTTACAGTGGGTTTCAAGTTTACTTTCGCATTTCAGAATTAGAATGGATATTATTAGCAGTTGGAACATTAAAATAAACTGGCTGACAATAGTCTTAGTAAAAAAAGCAGTGTCAGGATGAGAGGGACTTAGTACATAGTTCTATATTAAGTACAGTCGAATGTTGCGTTCTTGTAGAGTTTCTTAACATGGCTACAGATTAAGTTTATTTCTATTTAATTATTCAGGTAACTTTGCAAAATTGTGTTACAGGATCACAAGGAAAATAATAAAAACAAATTTACCTATTGTATGACAGTATATATATTAATAATACGTAATGTCTGAAAATATCGCAACAATTTCCAAAAGGATTTCCTCGTCCGCAAATATTACTGAGATAACGGTGCAGTGCTTTGTTATTTAATAATGTAAAACAAACATTAAACATTTCTGACTAAATATAAATAATTTTGTATAACTCAGCAGCATAGCAACATCCTGGCGTGGTCACGCTGCAAAACATGATTATATTTAGTGAGGTTACTCAGGACCATGAGTCAATCCTAAACAAAGGTCAATGATAGTCGCTCTGGCGTGTCTAGCAGGTTAGCTCCACATATGCCACACTCTATTTCGTTTTAAAACATAAATGGCGCCCACGCGGTTCAACTCTCCACATCGGAAATTAAGAACGCCCATATGCGACTATTATCCGAATTCATATAACGGTAATGGCAATTTATCACGCCTCATCTTACTTTATAAAAGTATCAGCTCACGAAGGGCAAAGAGGTTTAATTAATGGCATTTCGTGAAGGCGGGTGTGGCCCATTAGCTGTGCAAACATTACGGGCTCACGACACTCTGTGTTGTGTACGATTCGCTCTGTACATCACTCGCGCCATCCACGTGGACTTACGTAACACTTGGTTTTATTTGCATTTTATCTGTGCGCTTCCCGCCGTTTCACCTCTGCTTGCATACAAAGAATGATCAATATGGAAGCAACATTATAGATAGTTCTTTGAATGTTCGAGTTCATGAAAAGCTTGCTTATTCTGTGCATAATGTTATGTTAAACAACAGTGACATGCGGTACCGCCAAGAATGCTAATATTTCTGATTAAATTCTCGTTGACAAATTGACAATGAGTGTGACCCGTTTATTTTATCTCTCTACTTTTATTTATTAGTTTTCATTGGATAACTTCAGTAACATAATTATGTTGAGATTGACAAAATGATCCACTCGATTCATTCTCTCGCTATAGCTCTTCTACCCTGGCTCCGATTCCTCCTCCTCCTCCTCCTCCAAATTTCACTGGTCAAACCCAAAACCCTTAGCTGTATTGTGTTGTGATGTCCACAATGGGGCTCTACTTATTATTTTCTATGTTAACGCAAGCTAGCCAATAATAGGTACGACTAAGTTAATTTACGTTTCTTTGCCGAGATTTTGCAGTAGGTATATCTGATGTGAATTATATTCTTCTGCAGACAAGTGCTCTGCAAATTTAGACCAGGCTAACATGGTACGGTCACAGACTTGAGCCAAAAAGTAGTGGTATTCCAACGGTTGTCTTTCGTTATATGAATAAGAGCCTGAGAGATTTTACTGTGAAAAGTCTGGTTGTATGTGCTTTAGATAAGATGTCCCGCTTTCAGGTCGTTTCGACAGTTTGCCGTAAACGCCTTGTTATCATTCACCGGATCACACAAGCCGCAGTTTACTAATTAAACCTCATATCACAAAGTTTAAACAAACCATACCATTACAAACATTATATTTTTACACGTTGTGACACAAGAGGTTAAAGATGCGCAAGCGCTAAACTCGGCACGTTTAAATAAAGATCAAGATCAATGGAGTAAATGACGGACGTTGAACTATTATCTAATTCAATGACATGATTTCATATGATTAACGAAGAGTTTTGGCACGTACCTGTGCAAATGACACACGACGAAATTAAACGGAACATACTCAGAATCTGAGGGAGAACATAATTATACATTTTACACAAAATAGTAGCAGTACAATTCGGGCAAGGATTTTAGTATGAATACGGGATGAATACGGGTAAAAATACAGTACAGTAACGATTCGATAAGATAGTTAATACGCAAGCACATAACTGTCAATTTAACGACCTTTAACTGCTTAACAGCGGCCTTTACACACGTTGCGAAATGTTCACCTCATTTCACGATACATATTATTCTGTAATTACAAAATCACAGTATTTCAAGGGAAAGTGCGTGTTTGGTGCGTGCAAATATGATATAATAGGCGGAGGTGCAAACAGAGGGTCGGGCAGGTAATGCTCCACATTGACGGATTTATAGGCCATGAGGGAATTAGGGTCAGGACGTTTGTCCTTTACGAGTATGACACGCATTTGCTTTCTACACATTACCACGGACATGTGAGTTTTAATTGCGTGGTCAAACGCTATATTAAATTCAGGAAGCGCGTTTTACACACGTTGACATAAATGATGAAACAAAGATAGGGCGACGAGGCTAGGCGCCGTTTTAGGAACTGCTTTTACAAAATGGCAGGTACGTAAATAATTTAGTAACTTCTTGTATGCTTACAGCTCACATAATGGTATGGTGACCTTAAGCAAAAATAATTAAAAAACTTTTAAACATATTGTTTACGATCGTTATCTATCTATAAAAAAATTAATGTTCCTAATTGGTGAGTCAAAATAACGAAGCATTAAAAACGAAGCTTTACTAAACGATTTTGGACCTCCGGTACGCCACGGAACAAACTAGTTCCTTTTTTTTTAAACCTGACAACTGTACGAAACAAGTTTATGTCGTAAAGATTTTCATAATTTAGCCAAGTCCCAAGATCATCCTGACTGTCTGTCGGTCACGTTTCGTGAGTGTTTTTTAAACATAATTTATTTCTAGAAAATGTTAGTGCTAAGTAAACACGCTATATTGTTGCGAACGCGTTCTGATAAGAGTACGCAGAACCGTTTATTGGCTAAGTGGTAAGGGCAGTCCAAGGTCTAGCCTGCCTTTTGGCTTTGCGGCATGGTGTTTAGGCTACCCAATGACTGCGACGTGCGTGATTCAAACATCATGCAAATTTTGAACCACACGTATTAAAGGGCTCATTGACAAGGCCATGGCAAGTCGGTCAACGGGTCAGAGTACGATTCGTGAGGACGCACCCAGAACCGGCCGGCGCGCCCAGCGGGAGGGAGACTTGAGTACGTTACTCCTTCCCGCAATGCGACGATGCGTGCCTCAACAAGCGACAATACTCCAGAAATTGTCAACCAATCACCTGAATCAAATTAAATTTCAATAGCAGGCTGAATAAAAGTTTTTATCATCACGGCTTTTGTTATACAAGCCGGCAGCATATCTGCGGCAATTATAAATCCAGAGAACGATTTAACGGGCGCAACGGTGACGTAAGATTTATTTTGGCAGTGTTAATGCAGAAGTGATGAGAATAAAATACATAATAATATGAAGGCGCGGCGAACGCGTGGTGCCCGACGCCTCACACGAGTCGCGCCGGCCGGTTCCGGCCCATTGCGTCACACACGTCATCACAAGAATGTTGTCTCTTGTTTGATACAGTTTTCTACAGCTCGTATTTGGAAACATTATAGTGCAGCCGAATTCGTTTTCGTTCGGATCTTCGCTTTTATGAAAATACAAAATATATGTTGCATTTATAGTCAGAGCTCATTTCATTACGTATGAGCTCTGCCTATAAACGCAACATATATTTTGGCACAGATCTATAAATCTTGTAAACACACACTTATTGACAGATTATACTAGGGTAAAAGTGGGCGTTTAATATGCCTCTGCCTACCCCTTCGGGGAAACAGGCGTGAGTCTATGTTCGTATGTATACTAGGGTTCCATGCATAAAATAATAAAGTAATAATTAAAAAATTTGAGTGTCTATTAGTCATGGTCATGACCTCATGACAAGGTATTAATAATATAAATAGTAGAGTAGGTACCTTTTATTACCTTACAGATAATTATCAATTAATTATTATTAATAACCAAAAAATTATCCTCCTAGGCCAACTGTTGATACCTAGTGTTATGATGACCTACAGAGTGAGTGAAAATTATCAATTACACACTGAATAAGATAGCTAGAGAACTTATTAAATAAATATGAAATACTTACACTCTATTTTGGATATAATGCATTTTGAACATGGAACACATTAAAATGAGTTAAGAGTTGGACAGTAAAATTTGAATAATGTACTTACTCAGCAGAAGACTGGCTGGTAGAACTACCCGCACAAGTATTAGTGTGAAGTAATACTTGGCCATGTTGTTAACTGAAAACAAATAGGATTCTTATATAAAATGCATCATTTTATTGATGATGCCTTTGCTATAGATATCATATAAAATGATGCCTTTGCTTTGGTATTTTTATTGATTTTCTAGAAAAATATTAAGTAATACAAGTTGAAAGCAATATCACATCACTTCAGAGTATTTTTAAGCTCTTCTTTTACTTTCATATTTAATCTTTTACAATTTTTTTACTCCTCTGATCTACATGCTATTGCAAACCCAAACTAAGTATTAGGTTACTGTTTTCAAGATACAAAAAACTGTGTTTTATACAACACACACAACATAATTATATATCTCTAAATGGTACTGTGACCTCATGGCAAAAATAAAGCAATGAAGATTGACTCTGTGTCATGTTGATAATTTATTTCATAGACAAAATAGATATTAATATTTACAGCACACTCAAGATCAGTAGATTGCACGTTTATATAAAAATCTTAGTGTTCTGAGCGTGTTCATCTCACGCGGTGATAAATATAAATATTTCTAAATAAAAATGAAAAAGAGTCCCTGGTTCACATTGACATCTATAAACCAAGAAATGTAGATTTTATTAGATATGGTCAATATTATTCACAATAATTTAATTTAGAGATAACGTGCAACCGGTGTCTACATTACTTGAAATGATACAAATATTAGCAACATAATTTTGAGCCGGCGAAAGAAAACTTGGTAAACTTCTGTGGTTGCTTGGCTTACCTATTATTTTTTCGAATCAGTGATTACGTCATTTCATTTATACACTATTACGCCGAGCGTAGACTAAAATT
Source organism: Euclidia mi (assembly GCA_944739405.2). NCBI lineage: Eukaryota > Metazoa > Arthropoda > Insecta > Lepidoptera > Erebidae > Euclidia > Euclidia mi. The sequence continues at coordinate 1,592,922 of OX123196.2, forward strand.
CGATATTTTATACGGAATTACACAACTATATCCGAACATTTTACGACATAGTGCGATTTCATAAAACAAAAACACGACCACACACTCCGCACTCGAATTGACACTTGTCTTTATACGGGGTTGCCAAGGCTGAAGAAAAATATGCATTGCGTCATTGCCATAGAAATTATTCTGTTGTCTTGTGGAGTAGGAAATCACCACGTCAATTTGAAAATCTAATAAGATTTAGGCGCGGACTATAAAATGAATTGTTTAGTTATTTCTCATAAGATAGTTTGATTACCACCGTAGAATATATTATTAATAACTAACAAAAAGAAAACTTTGTGCGTTTAGCACGTCACGCGCCGCGCGGGTCACATTATAAGTTCATTTAATTTTAAACATACGAATGTGTAGAATGAATATTATTGTTTAATCATTACCAGATTCTGATAAAATTATTCCTGAAACAGTAAAATGAAGTCGAATAGTAATTTTATTTCAATCTTTCATAAATCAGTTCGCTAGTGGTGACCATACCTAAAAAAATATATCGGTTTTTGGATAACATTGAATTCAAATTAAAGTGTTTATCAAAATTTGTGTAAAATTAAACTATTCAGGAATTGTAAACAATAGCTATAATAAAAATTATGTTAAATATTTAAAATGTAGATTTCGTATTTGATGGACTACTCTAGTTCGAATTTATTTTTATTGCGAATTAATGGCGTAGCCAGGTGAGTTTTCTTGTTTATTTCTTATTTCATAGTGTTCCATGGCTTTCAATTGTTTTGTCTAAATGTTTTTCATCGAGCAAAATATTTAATCTTCTGTAAAGTCAAAATTTTTCCACCTAATCCGTTTTTATTACACGAAAATCCAATATTACGAGTAATGAACACGTATTGGATTTGTTCCGAATTTATTCGCTAGGATCATTCATTGTCATCACTTTCACTTTTCATACGATTTACTGTGGAGTGGTTCTAGTATACATCGAGGCGCTGTCGCCATGGATGAGTGAGTTTCCCGATACATTTTCTAGTATGCGTTTGTATTTACTGTTTAAAAATTACGGCCAGGTTACTCTTATCCTCCCAACAAAAATGTGACACTGTTCATCATTTTCGCTTACAGCTAAACAACAATTTGAGGTATCGTAGTTGTAATGTTTTCACGACAATTGTTTATTTTTTAGCACCATGTCGACCCTAACGAAAATGACCCGCACGGTTAAGAAACTGGAGGTGCCCAGACCCCTGAAATCAACGACCAGTTCCGCACACAACCGCAACTCTGTGTTGGACGTCAAAATAAACTCTGGTAAGTGTCTTATTGTTTTTAAGCATTGCAGTTTATCTTATTAGAAATGTTATTTTCTAATTAGAAATTATTTGTTTTTTAATCTTATTTTGAATATATAAAACATTCCTATAATTAGATTAATTTCAGAGTGCATAATTAATATAAATAGTAGGTAGTTTCTTACACATTACATACTTGAATGGAATATTTTCACCTCAACTTCATATTGCTGTGTTTAAAAATCACTTGCAGTTGTTTGTCGTAACATAAATTTTCTTCTGAAATAATTTAGAGACTATTCAATAAATGGCTAAGTTCTATTCCACTCTCTAAACGACAAGGAGTTTGGTATTAATCTGAAGTTTGTTTGCTTGCAGTGCTATTTAATTATAGCCAAATGAGTTTTCTGTAAGACTGCTATTGCTAAGTAAATATTTTAATTAAGTCTACAATATTTCAAGACTAATGAAGTTTTTTTCTATTTTACTCACTTCTCTCTGTAAAATATTAATCTGTTCTTATCACAATGTATGTGAATGGCATGTGACCTACATTCCCCAATTTATACTAGCAGACACTAAGTGTTCAGTGAGTATACAGCAGAAAAAGAAATAAACTAAAATTTAAGTGTTCTACATTATAATCAATTTGATAGCTTGTGAATTCTTGTTTTAAAATTCTCCATGTTCTAAGGACAAGCTACCATGATCAATATTTTATATTTGATGTTTCAGTTGATGACCTGATAGTGTTGACTGAAGCGGTGGCATACCAAATGATGCAGGGTAATTATGACCGTGCGCTTCAAAGCAATGTGGCCACCATGTACTCTAATCTGAAACTTTATGGCGCTCAGCTCGAGGCACTTTACAAGGATTTTCTGGATAGGTTTGTGCAAATTTATTGATTTTTAAACACTATTATTTATGAATTTTGCTAAATTAATTAGTTGATCTGTCAAGCCAATATTGGGTTAAACTAGTAAGTGCAGGGCCGGTAGGAAAATGTCTTGGATGTAGAGGGGATAACATTAGGTTGAAACGAACTGTTCTGTAGATCAATTATCATTGTACTATTTTCTATTCTTTCTATATAGGAGATATACTCCTTTTTCATGCAGAAAATGTGAAAAGAAATTAAGGAAGGAATTTTTCTTGTAAATCGTCACTATTACAAAGTCACATTGAGCTGTTTGTTTACTATAAAGCACACTTCAAATTATTTCATTACATATTTACAATTATGAGCAATTTCTCGCTAGGCTAAGAGCCAGCTGAAACAGCTTTACATCTGTGTACACTAATGATGGGTCTTAGTCACTGGGTATTTGTGAACAAACATAAGTATTTCTATGCTTTGTCATAGCCATTGAGGCTTTTTAAAAGTTTTACATGCTATCAGTTGTCATTTGCATAACATATATTCTCATCAGTCTTTGTATTCATATTGTATGGAAATGTAGTAATGAATAGTTATTGCGTCACTTGGCTGGTCATCGTAAAGGAATGATTTGGTTAAAGAACCTGCATCCTCTGATTGCTGATCTTGTCTTATATGACAGCAAATACAATATTGGATTATGATCATCTACATATATAATACATATCGTCACGCCTTTTATCCCCGAAGGGGTAGGGAGAGGTGTATTTCTACACCCACTTTTCGCCAGATATACTTTAGTCCCACGTAATAAGGGGCGAGCCTATTGCCGTACCGGGCACATTTCCAGACTCCGTGCTGCTACTGAGAATTACGTGATAGAAAAACCCAATAACACTGCCCGACCCAGGAATCGAACCCGGGACCTCCCGATCCCACGCGCACATTTATGCCGCGAGACCAACGAGGCAGTCGTATAGGGTTTGATGTCGAGTTTTCCGTCTCTACGCAAAGATGGTATTTGCATCGTGTTATCCCTTAGTCGCCTCTTACAACACCCACGGGAAGATAGGGGGTGGTGACACTTGTATTCTATGCCATCAACCACACAGCAACTAGATACTGTCTAATAGAAGTTGATTCACTTGCGAATAGACATTGACTAACTAGCAGATGGGCTGTTGTACGGTCTTTGCTAATATTCTATGACTATCTTGTGATGCCTGGAAAAAGTTTACGTGTACAATTCCCGCGGGTGGAACTGCAAGCGAAATCTACTAATTAACCAAAATTTACCATGTCACAGTTTCACAACATTTTAATGACTAATTAAATCATCATCGTCCTAGCATTATCCCAGTTGCATCCAAGACTTCTAGCTTTGGAGTCCTGGCTCTTCTTACTAGTCTAACCATATTTGACAGAATATCAGCTTTACCACAGAGCGACTGCCGTCTGACCTCCGCAACCCAAAGAGATAGCCATATTCCTTGGTTTAGACTAGTATCAGTTTATTTGAGTACTCCCCATGGCGACTGTCAAAGATCTTCATGACAGCCGGTACCTCCGAGGCATGCGGCAAGCAATAATTAACAATTTAATACGCACTTAACTTCGAAATGTCAGTGGTACGCGCAGTGGATTCGAACCCGATACCCTCTGCATTGCAGTCTGTTGGTATATCCACTCGGCTATCGCTGCCTCTAATTTTTTATTTTAACCACGAATTAAGTATCTAGATTGTAATTTTGAATGCTTTTAGTTTGAAACTACACTATGCTTTAGATAAAAATGTTGATATTCCACAATATGTTTCCAGATACTTTGTTGTGTTCCGTAATGGTTCGCAAGACGAACGACTGGACAAGAAAACTAGACTGCACCTACTCGAGCTTATAGAGCTGCGCGCCAAGCTGTGGCAGGGCTCCGACTACATGAGCCAGTATTATAGACACCGCGGCACGCATGCTGAGGTAACACTTATTTATATTCATATCCTGCATGACTTGAGTGACCAGCAATTTATGTAAAGGTGTAAATTCAAATGCTTTTATGTATTCCTTACCAGTTTTGTCGTGTTTCTCTGGTTACTTTTTATTTGTTATTTTGTCGAGGTTTTTATATTTACGTCCAAGATTTGAAACATAAATACATATTTTGCACATTATTGCAATTATCAGTTAGTCACGTTTAGGACTCCCTGTGCAACAGGTTTGATACAGATTAATGAAAATAATGTTCTATTGTCGAATATTATAAGATTGTCCCAGTATAGTAGTAGATTTGTGTTTATATGCAGTGAAAACATATCTAAGTTACTGCAAACAGTAAAGTAAGCGAAATATGAACGTAATGCGCAATTCAAACTTCCGTTGAAGTAGTAGTCGACCTAGTTTATGTAACGATACGTATCCGGAGAGGCGCGTGCGGACTGTGTGGGTACTGGGTGGTATAGTGACGCGCGTGTGTGTCGGCAGCCACTGCTGGTGCCGACGATGGAGGGGTCGGGGTCGGGCGGCTCGGTGTCCCCCACGCTGGCTGCGCCCTCCGAGCCGCCGGCCATGCTCGGCCCCGGAGAGATCATCAAGCCCTCGGGCAAGTTCCCCAAGCCCACCAAGATCCCCGGCAAGAACTATTCCAAGGACGAGGTCGTCATCAGGAATGCCGACTCCGGAAAAGGTAGCCACCATCCTTTCATCCGATAACTCCTATTTGAATGGGGTACTTGCATGTAGACTTTTTCGAGTACATAGACTGTTATATTGATGAATGAAAGGGAAACAAAAAGTGCATGACTTGGGAGTCAATGTTTCGCTTCTCTTTACTCAGTATTATTTGGACGAATTTTTATTGTTAGTTGAGTAGTGCACATCTTTGACAAACAAAATTGTAGATTACTAGGTAATTTAAATTTTATTGTTTGCTGTTTCTTTAAGACCTATATTTTAATCTTGCTATCAACATGTCTGCCGTCCCAGAGTTGTACTGTTAATGTTCCGTGGAATTCTCTATAGTTTTTTATAAAGAAGTAAGGTGGGCGAGCGTCGCGGCGGAGTATCTGAAGTTGTGTTGTGGTGTTACAGTGATGGGTATCAAGGGCAGGAGGGTGCACATGATCGAGGAGCTAAGTGACACGATTATATCGTTTCAGCGAGGTATGAACGCACGGTGCGACTGTGGCGCGCTTGCGCATGGTGTGGCGGGCTCTTACCCTTCTACTTACTACCTCTACTACCAACATAATCTTCACTCTTGACATTTTTAACACTATCTTTTTAACAATTCCTTTATCATTAGGGTACAGGTTTAGAAAATAAATAATAAAACATATGTACATACTTTGCCATCTACCACTTATGTTTAGAATAATTATAGAAATAATGTATGGGAATGGTTTTAAACTAGAATTAATTAATTTTCAAAGTAACATCTCATCTCACTGCCTATTAATCGCATCTAGCTACGTGCTTTAAACTCATTAATACGTACTAATGAGGTGAGAGATGTGTGGGCTCTAGAGTCATATGTGTGTCGGTGATTTCAGTGAGTCCCGGCGCGAAGGAGCGTCTCGTACAGATCACCGGCCCCAATGAGGAGAACGTGAAGTGAGTACATGTCATAATCTTATCTTAGTTTATACCACTGTCGACTATTTTTAGCTTTTTATCTCGTTTTGCATTAGATGAAAGCATCTACCAGTGTAGTCTGGAAAACTACTAGACTTTGTTTTGTCCAATGTATCCTATTATGAGCATTGTTGAAATGTCTTTATTATTTTAGTAAAATATTATAGCTCATGATAATTTTATTGGAAGTCTAAAAGTTCAAGATGATAGCAACATATTTATTTGATCATAAATTTATATTCATGCGTCAAATTAAACCATTGTACGCACTATGAGACATTTTAGTGGCCGAAATTTAACGTGTTAATTTTAGTAACTCCACACTTATGGCATGCGATGACATGTTGTTCGTCTTTTCCGAATGGTAGTCGTCTTCTCCGAACGGCTGTCGTCTTCTCCGAACGGCCGTCGCCATTCCCGAACGGCTGTCGTCTTCCCTGAACGGCCGACGTTTTTCCGAACGGCCGGCCGTCGTCTTTTACGAATGGTAGTCGTCTTCTCCGAACGGCTGTCTTCTTCCCCGAACGGCCGTCGTATACAAACCGTAAACTCATCCGAACAACGACGCCGTGCGCCCTGTGCCCTTCGAAGCCGTTCGACCGACTTAACGTCGATCGGCAGTCCGCGACGCCATCCGACTGCGCTGACGGGAATGAACTCATGCTTTCGACTGCTTTCGGAAATTGAAACTATTCTAAGAGTTCTCTTCGGGGTTCGGCTATTTTAGCGCCTTACGGCTGTGATGAGATGGAAAATTTACCGGTTTCGCAGTGGCATCACTACGCTATTTATTAAGGCTTTTGTGGGATGCCGGCCTACGAGATTTAAAGCGGTGGGTTGTAGTTGAATTTGGCAGTCGTGGACGAAGGAACGTGCTTAAAATGGAGGTTCTAAAGCCTGGCGCTCCGCGCTTCTTGCCAGTCTTGTCATGCTGTAGTTACGCTACTGGGTTGCCGTATCCTCGTCCTGCATATATTAAGTTAAATAACGTGCTGTGTGGCCCGCAGCCACGCGAAGCACCTGATCGGCGACACAATCCGGCGTAACGCGTCGCCGGTGCGCCTGGAGTGCTCGCTGGACGGCGCCGCGCTCGCCGGCTCGCGCGCTTCGCTCGACTCCACCGGCTCCGACGATGCGCCGCGCACACGCGAGGTACGTACACACACACACCGCCTCACACCCTTGTGTTCACTGTTCGATCACTCTCACCCGCAATACGCGGGGCCAAACGACCAATAAAATAAACCTTAATATTCGATGAAGATGATCCCACATGTCACTCGTTCAAATTTTCAGAAATCGCCGCACAACTCCCGGGCTCTACTTCATAGCTTCTCCACCAATGACGCCGCGCTGGGAGAGTATAAGTACACTGTGACTTTTGGGCAACATTCCATTAAGATCACGGGCAATAATTTGGATCTTGTAAAGGTGAGAATGTTTTCATCACCCTTAGTCACTACTATTGTAAGTGTCTTGTTGTCTTCTTGATTGGGATGTTAAATATCCCGAAAAATTCAATGAATGTGTAGTTTCTATTAGTCTAGCTTTATTTCTTTTAATTACCTCCGTGTTCACACCAATATGGCCTACTGCCCACCCCAGAATATTGATTACCAATTCCAAATACTCAGCTGAACACGTAAGAAACTCCACACTATTGTTTTGTGACGACCCAGGTCCACCTTGATAAATGAACTCTAGATAATAGCACCAATTCGTGTGTGTGTGTGTTGCAGACTGCGAAGCTAGTATTAGACGAGTACTTCGAGAGCGCGGGCGCGCTGGAAGCGATGGGCGCGGGCTCGGGCGACTTCTTCACTCTGTCGCAGCGACCTGCCGCCGCGCTGCTGCTGCGGGACGACGCCGCGCTCAACGGCGCCGACGACGACGTGTTCGTGCCCACCGCGCCGAGCTCTACCACGGCGCCTGGAGACCTCGGTCAGTCGCACTAGCCTTCTATACTTGGCGCCACGACTAGCGTGTCGAGTATACGCGTCCGATGAAGTCCGCCCAGGGCCCTGTCGATCAGACGCTACAGCTTAAACTGGTAGTCGCGCCGACTAGCGTGTGTCGACTGTCGGGCGTAGGCTTTCAACGAGCTCCACCCGGGGACCTCGGTCAGTCGCAACTACCTTATCTAGTAGTCCAAGGGTAGGCTTTCGATGAACTCTTGCGTAGCGCATCAGTTCATCCGCCCAGAGAACTCGCTCAGTCGCACTAGCCTAGTAGGACTCGTATCGAGTTCCCCGTCCGATGCTAGCCGAACACACGGATGTACGGGAACGCCTAGCCCTCTCGAACAGACGGGTGTTCGAAAAACACTCGGGAGAGGACCCTTTTATACTTTCGCGACTTTTATACAGTAATATTCATTAATATAAAAAGACTATGTCGATGTTTTATTCTCAAATAATTATGCAACATAGACCCGTTACATAAATATTACTGTATAGAACCCATAATGCGGTTACGCAGTACGTCCGATCCGAATTCATGAAAATACATTCCAGAGTAGTCGAAAAACTATTTCTTTTTCTATCGATATTAGTGAGTGATTTCTAGGGCTATATTTTCACGGGTTCAGACCACACGTAGTGCAAAACCGCTTTTAGAGCCTCTTCAAACTAGCCTTAGTCAAGCGTAAATGTTTCAATGAACTTATGCGCAGGGCTTTCGCCGTGACAACGCGACGTATGCACTTGTCTACAGTTACCTAATTGCTATGCTACCACAAAACTAACGTCACACAATTCGCAGCGTACTCATGACCGTTGCGCATACGTTGTTCGATCGCCTACGCTCGAAAAACGCTAGTGCCAAGAGGCCCTTATCTATCTCAACCGAGCTAACGTCGAGTATAGCTACCTCACCCCGAGGTGCAAAAGTCAGGTGGCTGTTGCCCCATGAAATGGTAATCTGCTACCAAATCTGCTTTGTAACTGACCATTTCCAAAAACTAAGGTGTTGGATTGTTCAATGTGGAACAGCGGATTATAAAGGTTAAACGATCCCTTCCCCTACCGACTTTCAGAAACCTTATCACTGAATGATATTTATTTCTCAACACCATACCTATGAGAAATTAGAATTTGTCGAAATGCTCAAGGAAATAGAAACCGATTTTTTAAATTACAATTTCTCAGCTAATTGAAACTATTAATATCTCGTAGAGATTTGTGCCTTTATTGATATTTATTTTTAAGCTTATTAGTGTTGCCAGTTAAAGATATCGAGAGTGCGACTAAATAAAATTTTGATAGCGCATGGTTAATTAAATTAATTTAGTAGCCCAGCGATGCATTTCGATTTGGAAGCATGCAATATCTCGCACTTACAGTGATGGTGTGTTATTTCTAAGTAACCGGTAGACAGATTTTATTTTCTAGGACTGACTGAAGCATGTGTAGGTATATTATATTATCAATATAATGCGACATCCTCATAACATCGATTCGATTTGGAGCCATATCTATCGAGACCAGTGTTTTAGTTTCATTTATCGTGTATTTATTATAGGACAGGACGAGCATACAATATCTATTATTTATATTTATGTCACTCATCTTTTCTATTATTTATTGTCAAACCACCTCAATCCACGGTCGCGGCAGTGTATTTTCCAAATTTTTCACGTAACATAATCCTGTTTTATAACTAATCATTAGCGATCACTACTATCTGCCATAATCGCGAGATCGTTAACCCGAAGTACTCTCCACTGAAGCAACTGTATCACATATGTATGCCATTATCTCATGTACTACATTCAAGGAAGCAGAGACTTGAAACTTCGAATTCGCGGAAATGTTTTGTGGAATTGTGGTAAGCAAAATAGTGCATTAAGTAAGAGAGAGTAAAGTGATGTGAAGTTTGAAGTGTCTGCTCCGTGTGGTGTCGGTGGTGGTCGGTGGGCGCAGTTGGTTCGGTGGAGAGCGGTGCGAGGGGGGGGGGGAGCGGCGGCCGTGGTGCGTGTGTGTGTGTGTGTGTGCGTGTGTGTGACCGGCCCCGGCGTTTGTGCAGCGGCGGCCGAGGCGGACGCCACGCCGCGCCGCCCCAGGTTCTCGCGCGCCACCAGCATTGACAAGAACCAAGGTAACCGCACAGTCCGCACAGTCCGCACACCGCGACCCGCAGCCCTACACCACTCAACACTCACCACTCAATACTCACCACTTACACACTACCACGGTAGTGTTATCTACACACTATATCTACTTCATACAAACGATCGACGAGTCATACCTACGCGCCAAGTGCACACTCTATACCGAGCTCAATGCGCGTAGGTATGACTCGCGTTCCGACTGCTTGTGTGACAATAAAATACTGTTTAGACGACATGACCGTGACTTTACACTACACCAGGGTTCGAGGATATATATCAATGGATATATATCCGATATATATCAACCTCGATTCGACGATATATATCAAATGTTTTTTGTGATATATTGCAATACAAAAAAGGTTTAAAAAGAATATTATTTTTGCGTTTGTAACTGTATTTCTACTTCCCAAATGTAGATGGCGTGGGAGTAGAGTTAAAACATACTCCCTAATGGCACATGAGTAAATAAACCGAACAGAGAGACAGCTTCTTAAGAGCTTGTAAAGTTACCTATTTTGGTAGGGTTGTCACAATAGGTTAAGACAAATCGCTTGTTCGGTATACGACAGATTCTGGATTGGACAGATTCGTGATTTGGCAGATTCCCAACTCGACAGATTCGTGGATTGGGCAGATTCTTGGACTCGACGGATTCGCTATACGGCAGAAGTACAGTTGTAAATAAAATAGCGAGTGAAACCAAAAAAGGCATGCACCTGAAACTTTTAAAAGCACGGAATAAAAATATACATTTGTTACCAAGGACACGACGTGACGACGTGATTTATTTGACATTCCCAACGATACCACTAATAGCGTTGAATATTTTCTGGTAATATGATCTATTTTGCTAATGAACATAGGAATCTCCTTTAGCTATTATGGCCACTAGCTTTACCACGGGGATAGGTATCTAAAATAAGTTTAAAAAGAAATTGTGTAAGACAAATTAACGTCTACAAAACAAATGACTATAAAATGATCAACCATCGATAGGATACATAACCATTACAAAAAACAGGCGCATGCGATTTTTGACCTTATTGACAATTCATTAGACTTTTTTTTTGGTATTTTCTTGCTTTCTGACATTGATACGTTATTACAATTATAAATTCTGAGTTACGTCAGTAAGGTCGAAAATCGCATGCACCTGTTTTTTGTAATCCCTATCGATGGCTGATCACTTTCTGATAGTCATTGGTTTTGTAAACATTAATTGCTTTTCCACAATTTCACAACTAATGAGTTGTTTAGTATTTCGTTGCCAACATTGACAATATTTATTTCAAGATCGAAATATTCGCGAAAGCTTTGCTCGAGCAATTCAACAAATGCGACAAAATTATCAGGAGTTATACCTAATTAAAAAACCCAATTGTACGTTACCATTGTTAAAATCTTTATAATGATTTAATTATTTCATATAGTATTATTCATACACACAGAACAATAAACAACCATTATTAATAAAAAAACACCACTTTTTTACATTAAAATATTAAAACTTGCAACGTACAAAACAAACAACGTGGGTCGTAATAACCCTAAGATTGTCAACTGCCTGTGCCTACGTAAACCGGTTCTTTCCACTCTCGCCGCGTACTCGTAGTAGTGCAACCGATTCGCGCTGTTGTATGAAGCTGTGTCTCTGTACCGTTTATCTACTCATGTGCTAATGGTAAGTTCTAATCTAAAAATGTCAACACTTCTGCTGGTATTAATGGCGTCAGTCCGTCAATGGTATCAGAAAAAAATCGCTACAAAAAACTAAGTACTGAAATGAATAAAACATTAAAAATATACGTTTTTTTATTTTTTGATAATTTTAGTATGTTTATGAAACACATGCAAATAGTATTCATAAATAATACAATGAAATAATAATATGACTTTCATACAAAATTGATATATATCAAACTTGATATATATCCGATATATATCGTAAATATCCGATATTTTGATATTTATCATAAATATCGAATATTTTCGAACCCTGCACTACACCAACATCAAATTGCGCCTTCACTGGCTGAGTTTTTATGTATTTCAAAATTATAACTTTGTTATAAAAAATTCATATGAAGAAAAAGAAAATGCGTGGGTCGCGGAGCGACAAATCACTTTTTATTACATAATTTGGGTCACAAACACTTTCAAAAGTTTTCTACAATTCAATTATTAAATGGTCGTACTCGTAACTGCACAATTGTTACTTTTCTATACCTAATTGCAAATGTTTACACAAAATACGATTAAGTTTTGTTTTTGTAATTGTAATTTACTTATATCATTTTTTATTTCATTTCACTTATTCCCACAAAATATTTCACAGATGTTAAATGTACCTATTTGTCTGAGTATCATGTATTTTTATGAGTTTAGGTTTGATCCTATATTTTTAATTTCATTTTGTCACCTCGTCCAGTGATAATATATATGATACGTGGCATGTTAAAACAGAATAACACGCAAGTCATCCCATCCAGCGCTAATATCATAAGATCTGTTCACATCCACGTCGCTCTAAAAAGTGCAGCAGTCAGTCGAACTCAGTGACCATTTACTAATTTGTACGCTTTAATAACAACGTTAGGTGTGCTAACTAATATCGCATTACCTCCTGCTTCTTTTCACCGACAGCTTGCAATATTGTGCTCGAGACTGTTTTGAGCTTAAATAATTATTTTTGTACCACCCTAGTCAGTCGAGCCAACTAGATCACGCCGCCTTTAGTTTGCACCGAGTGTACATCTCGCGCATTTTATGTTGGCCGGGCTGAAGATAAGTCACTATGATAAGTTCTTCCTGTACACCCATGTACAGTACTTACAATATGCTTCGCCTCCTGACCTGTTTGCCAAAAACTTTTTATACGTTCATTGTCCAGTCACTAGTGACTAACTTGAGCCCGAGCAATATAGAATGCGCGATTTGTAACACTAGGAGGGTCATGTTTGGTCCCGTGTGGTGTCGTGTACAGCGTGCGTGTGTGGCGTGTGTTGCAGGCGGCGGCGGCGGCGGCGGCGGCGCGGGCTCGCGGCAGACGTACACGTACGAGACGCTGGTGCAGTACGCGGACTCGCCGCTGAGCAAGCTGCCGCCCAGCGGGCTGGCGGCCTTCCCGCCGGAGCTGGCGCGCAAGGTAACGCCCGCGCGCCGCGCCGCGCCGGCGCCGGCCGGGGCCGCGCGCGTGCTGGCGCCCTTCCGCGTGTGGGCGCCGCTGCACCACCCCAACTACCTGGCGGCGCTGCTGTGCCGCAACTTCTACTAGCGCCACCCTCACCCGCCACCCCGCCACCCCGCCACCCCACCCGGCGCCGGCGCGCGGACCTCTCTCGCACGCGCTCGCCTCACCCGCCTCACCCTCACTAACCCCGCCTCCCGCCTGCACGGTGCTTCGTTTCCAAATGTGTTGACATCCCGACGCCTCCCGAACTTATTCGCACATAGAATACCTAGTTAAATCTCTAGTCTCCCGAGTGTCGCCGCCCCGCGCCCCCCGCCGCGGCCCCCGTAGCCGATTAAGCTTAACGCTTTAGGTAAATTGTAAGCGATTCTTATGATAGGAATATTGATCTCAGTAACGTAAGTTGTAAGTTAATTGATAAGACTGATGATAGTATTATGTGATGGGGCCGCGCCGGACGGCGGGACGGGGGCGCTCGGTCTGTTGATCTCGTATTAGACATATCACTTCCTTAGATTATTACCCGCTCGCACTGACCCGCAAGACTGATTAGGCGTAAGATTTATGACGATTATTGTAGTTGCAGTGGAAATTCTTTATCCTTTTAGAAAAAAAATATTTTTCATTATTGAAGTAATGAAATAATTTTTTAGTACCGATATATGAAGGTGTTTATTGACTGATAAATATTGATAAATCTTTTACGCCATGTTATTTACAAGAATGAATAGTTTAGAAAGCTTTACTAGGTGTTTATTACTAATACTAATATAAATTTGTCATGTCTGTTTGTTCACGCCGCTCGGACACAGAACGGTTACTCGAGAGGGGTTCGCTACAGGTAGAAACTGTTCGCCTATTTTCGTTGAGTGAAGTCCAAAATTTATACTGTTGTTTTGCTGTTATGTTAATTTGTTATTGTTGATTGTTTTTAATTGATTAAGAATTGAAATTACCAGTGTTGTTTCATTACGATTGTCAATTTATAATTTTTCAAATATAAAAGTTTTAAAAACACTCATCGTCTTTGGCTGTTCCTTCGCTTACCTCCTAACTAACTTCCATTCTCTAGCTATGGGTGGTCGGTTTCACTTGTAAATAACGTTTACGAGGAGCACAGTTACTAACACGAGGCGGCGAGTGCCAGTGGAGAGGCAGAGCAGGTGAGATAATGTGCTCTCGTGTCGACAGAGTTGCCTGGAGTTCGACAGCGCCAGCTACCTGAAGAAGGTGCGAGCGGCAGGCGGCACCACGGTGGCCGCCGTAGACGCGCCCGACTCGCCCGAGCCTGAGTAACTGCCGCGCCCCGCCGGTCGCTCGCGCGCACCCACGTCTCGATCGTTACGTAGCCACCTCACCAGCTCACCAGCTCACCACCTAGCCCCCAGCACCGGCAGCACCCGCGAGCGACCGGCCCGCACGCCGCAGCTCCGGACCGGCACCCACAGGCACCTACAGGCGCCGCCGCGATTACCGTCCGCCGAGTCCGTACTTTGTAGAAGTCTTCATTTAGCGAGCTTCACTCTTTTTTAACTAATTTAGCGGGCTATTTTAAAAGTATTAGCACACCAAAATATTTATTTTTTTAGTGGTGGTATAGTATACCTCATTTTTGTGAATATTTATTTCGTAAATTAGCTGTGGATCTGATGATACAATGTGATAAAACATACTGAGCATGCAAAATGCGACGTTATGGTTAGCATAAATCCACAGTCGTGCGTTGATCTCCCATCTCAATGTTTTTATTTATTTCCGACTGTATTACGCAACATTCTGAACAGAACTTTTGGAACGTAATGTCCATTTCGTCTAATACAAAACAACATTGACATTTCATTGATTTTGTTGTATATATTGACTATGTTAGTTTCGGATATCATAGTGATTCCATTTATTATTATAAGAAGAATGCATGCATTTCTTTCGTGTGTTTGTATACTCATTTTTCAGACTTTCTAGTGTCTAGTCCTGACGAGTAGATGTGTCGATTCTCACTATATCGTAAGCTTTTATATGCAAAGGAAGCCTGCCAATCAACTCATAGCTATGAAAGAGAATAGATATTATAGATTTTATTATATTATTTAAAATATTGTTGTATTATTTTTGTTGTATGATTACTATTAGAGCTTTTAAATAAACTTGCTGTGCACTAAACCAAATAATTACTGTAGTGAGTCCTAAAATATATAATTTACACTAACGTAATGTTTGTCATGCTGTGGTTGTCAGGCTTTCTTATCTTTTAAACGGTTAAAGCAGCTATCTCGTACCGAGGAGATAAATAATTAGTTTTCCAAATATTCGTAATATAAAAAATTCTCGTCGTAAACCGACGTAAAACAATTCGGTCACTCGCTCACCTAGTTTAACTTAAAAGTTTTGTAAACTGTTAAATTATTTGTGCAGATATTACGAAAAAGACTATTACTTGTTACTTATATTTTAATGACACTTATTTTATTTATTTGTAGAGGCTGGCGAGTGACTCCTAACAAAAATATTCTAACTTGAAGTATTAAACTATACAAAATAATTGGTGCTTACACTCCTTGCGGAATCTATTATCGTTGAATTTGTAATTAAAGGTTTATGTTTACACATTTGTTTTTATATCATAGACGTGTATGGCTATAATTGTGAAAATTGATATACTAAATTTTCTAATAGATGAAGAGTTTTATTTTACAACCTGACGAGTTACAGAGTTACAGGTAGTCTGTCACTGATTGGACTAAAATAACTGCAAATAATACTTACCAAATTCTCTGTGTAAATGCTGTTGTGTATAATAATGTAGCAGTCTGCATTGTAAATGTATTTCTCAATTTTGCTTTTCAAATAGGGACAGTTTAACTTATTTGGAAGCATACCTATTAGGTATCACAAAATAAACCACATTAGAATAGTCACCACACTAATAAAATTTGACAGGATAGGGATAGCATTTCTCCCGCGCTTTTGTCTATGAAAACAAAGGAACCATTTCTGGTAGTTCAATCAGCCTATTGCAGCCAATTTCATTTTTTTGTATATTTCTATTGTTTTATGATGCGACAATATAAAATACATAGAGTTGTATCTTGTATGTATTTTATATAAAATATATGTATTGAACTACCAAAAAACTCACCCTTTTTTCACCAACTCTATTTTTTATAGCCATGAGTACCTATCAGTATCACCGCTAGGCGTTTACCGGTGTCAAAAAATCGTTTCATTGTCATCCTCTTAGCGTTATCCCAGTTTTCAATCTGGCGTCCGCTTTCTAGTCTAACCGGATTTGGCTGAATATTAGCTTTTCCACGGAGCGACTGCCTGTCTGACCTCCGCAACCCGAAGGGATAGCCATGGTTTAGACTAGTGTCAGTTTATTTAGAAGGTACTGACGCCCTGTAACGACTGTCAAAGATCTTCATGACAACCGGGACCGACGGCTTAACGTGCTCTCCGAGGCACGGGACAAGCGATAATTAACAATTCAATACGCACATAACTCCGAAAAGTCATTGGTGCGCGCCATGGATTCGAACCCGATACCCTCTGCATGGCAGAAATTACTAATTAAATTAAATAATTTGAACAAGTTCAAATTCGATTCAAACTCATTTATTCATATGGGTTACAAAAGCAACACTTATGAACGTCAATTCTTTATTGTGTTACAACCAGCTTCGGGATGGTAGGGCTATGAGAACAACAGCCATGAAGAAACTAACGACACTCTTTTTAAAATCAGAATCTAAATCTTACAATTTAGATACAATTAACATTGGTCCAAGGTCCAACTCAGAGGCTCTTTTAAATTTTGTTCTCTATAAAAATTATGTATTTATATATTTTTTTATCGGCTCACGCCTGCATCCCCGAAGGGGTAGGCAGAGGTGTAATATTACACCCACATTTCGTCATGAATATTTAGGTCCCACCTAATAAGGGGCGAGCCTATTGCCGTTAACCGCCATATCACCAGACTCCGTGCTGGTACTGAACTTTATTTGGAAAAACCCAGTAACTTTTTACCTGACCCGGGAATCGAACCCGGGACCACCGATCAGCAGTGGCATATGCTATCCACTGGACCACGGAGGCAGTAAAAAAATAATAATGCTATAAAAGCTTTATCTGGGTCACCTGTCTACATATCGCACCTACGGTGCTACACTCACGCATTTATTTTTCAAAATTGATCGTAATTTCTTACTTGGTGCATTATTGTCGCTTGTGTAGTAGTCCAGTCACTTTAGGGATTCACCTCGGAATTTGAGATAATAAGCTGGAAACTCGTATACAGCTTCATTTAGGCGTTCTAAAAGTTGTCTCAAAAGTCTCATATTATCTCGTGTGCGTCGTAAGTTATTCGAGGTCAAAGGTCACGAAAATCGTTTTTTTGCAATTATCTCCGTTTCTATGGTTCCAATCACTTCAACCCCTATTATAAAAATTGAAGATAAAAAAAATTGCCACAACTTTTGTCTCAACTCTTTTTCTGTACGCTCAACCCTTTTCGAGATAGAGAGTGGAGAGCACCCAGCGCTCAGACATATACTTATACTGTTATACAAGGTCACGCTGCGGATGCAGAAAATCGGGCTTGCAATGCACTTTAGCTTGCGGGCAATGCAATGGGCAAGCTTGTCTCAATGCTGTTCTATTGCAAGACGATCCTGAGGAAGAAACTGCATTTGATCCAGAAATTTTAGAAGGTTTGGAGACGATCATGCAGGTAAACGAAGATGATGAAGATGAAATTGAAATTTTCAATTTCCCAGGAGATGATGAAGAAGAAGAAGAAAAAAATTGATATTTTTGAACTTCAAGTTATTGAAGAATTTAAATGTACATTTAATTTTAATTGTAACAAAAGTACAGCTACTTAATACATACATACATACATAGATATCGTCACGCCTTTTATCCCCGAAGGGGTAGACAGAGGTGTATTTCTACACCTACTTTTCGCCAGATATACTTTAGTCCCACGTAATAAGGGGCGAGCTTATTGCCGTACCGGGCACATTTCTAGACTCCGTGCTGCTACTGAGAATTTCGTGACAGAAAAACCCAATAACACTGCCCGACCCAGGAATCGAACCCGGGACCTCCCGATCTCACGTGCACATTTATGCCGCGAGACCAACGAGGCAGTCGTATAGGGTTTGATGTCGAGTTTTCCGTCCCTACGCAAAGATGGTATTTGCATCGTGTTGTCCCTTAGTCGCCTCTTACGACACCCACGGGAAGATAGGGGGTGGTGACACTTGTATTCTATGCCGTCAGCCACACGGCTATTCTATGCCGTCGCCACACGGCTACTTAATAAAAATTAAATTATATTTACTTGACTTATTTCTATATACAAGGTATTATTCACCGAGATTCACGGTTAACCTTGTATAACAGTATATATGCCTGAGCGCTGGGTGCTCTCCGCTCTCTATCTCGAAAAGGGTTGAGCGTACAGAAAAAGAGTTGAGACAAAAGTTGTGCCAATTTTTATTATCTTCAATTTTCATAATAGGTGTTGAAGTGATTGGAACCATAGAAACGGATATAATTGCAAAAAAACGACTTTCGTGACCTTTGACCTCGAATAACTTACGACGCAGACACGAGATAATATGAGACTTTTGAGACTTTTAGAACGCCAAAATGAAGCTGTATACAAGTTTCCAGCTTATTATCTCAAATTCCGAGATTGACCCCGTTTTTTGCCTAAAGTGACTGGACTATAGTGCATACTTTCCGCGTGAAAACAGTTGTGTCGTTATGGTTTTAGTGCGAATCTAGCCTTCTCTTGGAGAAACAACGTTTGTTTGGTCAGTTGCGCACGGTCCACCTTGGCTCCCCGCACGAGTATCAGCCTTCAGGAGCTACAACGTCACTAAGATAATTGTGACAATATTTATGTTTTTGGAGCTATAACGACACAAGTTACTTAAGAAAGTTGAAACAACAAAGATACTTGTTAGTGACGTTGCTTCCCCAATCCTTATATTTTATGGTAGGTACCTATAAACTTCGTTGATTAAGAATAATTGTGACGATTTTCCTCAAGAATATTAGTTTTTATTTAATTTTTGTATAAATATTAGGAACCTACCTATCTAATGACGTTATTGCTTCAAGATGCATACCAATAATTATTTTCATGAGTAATGAATGAATTAATGGTAATTCTATACACGCTGATTTTTTATTGGTTTAGGAAAAAAACCTTATGTCCGAAATAAAATCCTCTATTCATATTCAAAATTCACCTAGCTCCTAAAACAAAAAGTTATAAAAGTCAGTAACTGTTGGAAGTACGTAGTAACGCACGATTATTTCGAGTTTTGTTCCCGGCGCCGGCTCCGTCAGCTGTTGCCTACATCGGTTGTAGGTAGTAAGTGCGGACCGATAGTGATACGTAATTTACTTAGAAAACATTATTTAGTTAATTTTACGATGCCAACAATTTTAAATACATTTTTTCTTTTTAAGAACCCAGGATTTAACACCCTAGTGTTAAATCCTGGGTTCTTTTGTGTCATAAGGGACATTATAAACCTACCACTAACGGACACAGGAGACGAAACAAGAATTTATGAATCACACAGTGTTGTGTCAAACATCGCTTAAACAACTACGCCAACCATGAAGTGCAGTAATAAATAATTAGAACATTATACGTATGTAACTAAATAGCTATACCTATTCAATCATTCTTTCGTATACATTACTCGGACTTAGAATCAAAAATCGTCGAAATACCAAGCTGTGGGTTCACGAAATCAATGAACTTGTAGGTAGAAGAAAAACGATAAACTAAGAATTATTAGTAGGTAACGTTATTAGTCCTAGCTAGGTACCTACATTATCTTTTGAATAACTAGACAAAGATTTTAACAATGGGAAAGTTTAGTACTTGCGTATTTCTAACGTATTTATAAGAATGTAATGTAATTACAGTAGGTATTCAATAATGAATAAACCAAATCATTTACCATTGCTGTCTGCTGCCTACAACACAATCAATTTACACCTTTCACACATTGTCTTTTAGTTTCACTTATGTATTTCTTTCACCTTATCACCTATCTAAAACTGACTCGTTGGTCTCGTGGCATAAATGTGCGCGTGGGATTGGGAGGTCTCGGGTTCGATTCCCGGGTCGGGCAAAGTGTTATTGGTTCCGTAGGGAAATTCTCAGTAGCAGCACGGAGTCTGGTAATGTGCCCGGTACGGCAATAGGCTCGCCCCCTATTACGTGGGATCTAAAAAATAATGGCGAAATGTGGGTGTAATATTACACCTCTGCCTACCCTTTCGGGGATACAGGCGTGAGCCTATAAGTAAAAAAATAAATAAAATAAACCTATCTAAACTGACCGAAGTCTTTGAGGCGTTGTACTACAGCTGGGATTGTGTTTCGTGATGGCACTTGGGGTGAGTGAATTCCAGGTGGTCTGAATGCGTGCGCCTCGCCTCTTCCATATTTTCACCAGAAATGTACTCGTACCATAGACGCGAACTCAACTTATGAAGCGCGGGCGACGTACCTAACACGGGTACAGTAACGGAATGGAACGTGACGTACGGGCGTCCCGTTGACCTAATTTCGCAAGATTAAAGGCTGTCGAAGTGACGAGCGACAAATTGCAACCGCTCCCCGCACCCACCCCTGTCGCCCCGCGTTGCGATGCGCGCACGCCGGGGGCGGGGTTTGTACCTACAGTGCAATGTTTATCTGTGTGACGTATGTTTAATATCTATCTGTGTATGTGTGTGGCACGATCGAACATACATCGGCGCGCGCGATTTCTTTCATAAGAGTGGTAACTAAGAATTCTCGAACCAATATCTTATTATTTTTGTTACGATTTTTATAGCTTAGATTTCAAATTTTATTAGCTAGCGAAAGCTGTCTGTATACTAATGGTTAATGGAACCTATTCCATTAACCATTAGTATACAGACAGCTTTCGCTCCAAAACCAATTAAAAATCAGCGTGTATATAATATGAATGTATAAATTTACAAAAAAAGTATACTTACATGTAGGTATGTTTATCCATTGTCTAGTACCTACCCATAGTACAAGCTCTGTTAGTAGTTTGGGCTAGATAGTGTTGTGTGAATAGGGTAAAAAAAGAAAAAAAATGATATTATGTACCTATGTAGGTACCGTAAAATGGGGTGAATAGAAATCGTGGGGTGAATAGAAAAAAGTCCGGAAGTTTGATATTGTTGACTGTAGTTTGTTATTAGCCTTTTATCGAATGTTTTTCTCTATGATTTTCTACGTGGCAACATGTTTTTTATAGGCTCGCCACCCACAAATTTAGGTCAAGTTGAAATTTCATATAGATTTAAGCGGTTAAAGTGAAGGTATGAAAACTAGTAGTTTTTGCTGTTTATAAACTTTCTATAAACATCAAGTTATTGGTTGTGTTCCCCCTGTAGATGTGTATTATTCGATACATACATTTCTCATCTTTAAGAAAAACGAAGATTAGTGTCCGTTTTTGATTATTTTACATTATTTTTCTATTAAAATTGAGATGCTGGCTATTTTGCTCGAATTCGAGGTGAATAGATACGGGAAGGGGGTTAATAGATACCCCATTGGGGGTGAATAGAAACGCGTGGGAGGTTAATAGATACGAGTGGGGGGTCAATAGAAATATGTTTTTAGGGTTGTCAATCGAGGTTCGTTCATCATACGCACCTTTTTGTCAGTTAACCATTGAAAATATTGTTTATATGTAGGCAGGTGCCTACCTGTATGATTAAAGAGGTAAAAGTTGATATCTGGTTTATTAAAAAAATACATAGTTGTCTGATTAATGACAATGTTGATATATTGAATAAAAATGTAAGTTGATTTTGACAGATCTAGCGTTTTTTCTCCATTCACCCCCTTCCCGTATCTTTTGACCCCTGTTTCGAGGTAAATAGAAAACGCTTACTTTTTCTTAATTTACTAATTAATGTCCTGTTTTTACTAATTTGTAGCACAAATATTGAGTAAATTACAACTTAATTCATGATTTCAAAATGCTTCAATAATGACTCTCATTCAAAATATCTAATAAAATCGATGTTGAAGTTGAAATCTGTGTCTATTCACCCCATTTTACGGTACTTTGTTTCTTTTCGGACTCAAAATAGACAAACGCAGCCAAAGAACTTAAAAAATATACACTTTAGAAAAGTATGATTTCGTGTTTCGATCCTTAGGTCATAATTGCCCAATTAATTAATTTCTAGTGCCATAACGTCACTTCTGGGAGGGTTTTAAATTTTAAACTCTTATAACAATACTGTGAGGTGTTTACTTTTACTTTATTATGAACTACCTATAAATTTGTAGTTTTAATATAACCAGTTCATTTCTTTAGTCAATTGAGGGTGAGACAGTGACAAGGTGAGACAGTGACAAGGTGAGACGGTACTTTACGTCTGATCAGTTGCTTAATCTTTACAAAGCACAAGTCCGATCCTGCATGGAGTACCTATTACTGTTCTCACCTTTGGGATGGTTCAGCGAAATACCAGCTAGGTCATCGGACTCTATGAGAAGAAAGCTAGGAGACTCATTGGCGATGACCAGTTGGTTAACACTAAACTCCAAAGCCTGAAGCATCGTCGCAGTGTTGCCAGTCTGTCGTTTTTTTATAGGTTACATTTCGTAGAGTGGGTAGAGGAACTACATAACCTGATTCCTCCATCCCCTTTTTACCATCGGACGACCAGACAAATCATACATACATAGACTCACGCCTGTTTCCCGGAGGGGTAGGCAGAGAATACGGAACGCCATTTGCAACGATCCTGACATATCTCTTTTGCTTCATTCACTCCCATCAGATTCATCATGCACGCTCTTCTGTTCAGGGTACTTCTAACCTGTCCTGTTCTTAGGATGTCTCCAATCTGGTCAGAGAACGTCCGCCTAGGTCTTCCCCTTCGTCCTGTCCCTTCCACACTTGCCTTATATACCTATCTACTTGGTCAGTCTTTCGTCATCCATCCTCTCCACGTGCCCAAACCAACCTTTCTCGATGCTTGTCACTACATCTTATTTTACCCCACAACACTCTCTTATCACAGTTCTTTACCCTGT
Source organism: Euclidia mi (assembly GCA_944739405.2). Taxonomy (NCBI): domain Eukaryota; kingdom Metazoa; phylum Arthropoda; class Insecta; order Lepidoptera; family Erebidae; genus Euclidia; species Euclidia mi. Next base: position 1,616,129 of record OX123196.2, read on the forward strand.
CAGTCAGAGAGACACCACACATACTTCTCAGTGCTCTCATTTCTACAGCATTTATTCTACTTTCATGACTCTTCTGCCATACCCAACTATCACTACCATACATAAGAGTAGGTACTAACACCCCTCTATGCACAGCCAAACGTGCCTTTTTGGACACGTTTTGGCTATTTATAAACGCCTTCAGAGCTCCATTCACTCTATTACCTGCATTAACTCTTCTTTCAATGTCTTCTACATTCTTACCATCTCTTGTAAACAGCGTACCTAAATATACAAACTCATCATCGTCACCGTTATATGGTTGACATGCCATCCTTACGCACGAAACGCTTTGCTTCCTCATTTATTATGCGTACTGCAAAGGTATGGAACTCCTTGCCTGAGTGTGTTTCCTGATGAGTACAATCTGGGTGTTTTCAAGTCGCGGGTGAATAGGAACCTTCTAGACAAGCGTGCTCCATCTTCGACCGTATCATCGCTTAACATCAGGCGAGATCGCGGTCAAACGTTAGCCTATCAAAAATAAAAAAATAATAATTAAAACTAGACATAATAGGATGTCAAATTTCCAAACACTCCTCCTGAAAAATTAAATTATTTGCAGAAGTGACGCTTTAGCACCGTAGGTGCGATATATATAAAAATCAATGTTTGTTTGTTTGTCCTTTAAAGACTCTGAAATGGTAAGGGATTGAGCATTGTAAGTTTGATGTTGAAAAGGCGGTATGGAGTTCGCCGGGTCAGCTAGTATTTTTATATAGGTAATCAGGGGATGCTTTCCTAATTTTTAGCCGAATTAGGATTAATTTATAGACTTTATTTACCTACCCACGTAATTTTTAATTACTGTGCAGGCGGAATATTCTTCATGTTAATTTCTACTGAATGAATTTAAGATACCTAAATAAAATGCCATCTTAATTCGTAAATAATTTATTCTATATTTACAAAGGCAATAATACACTTGATTATATTAATTTATAACTTAAAATTATATTTAATTAGGCTACAACTTCACAAATGCAAATAATTTATTTAAAATACGTGTGTATATAGATTGTTCAATAAACATAATTTATTAAACATTGCTATGGAAGCTGTAGTAAGTTTGAATGAAATCAACTCATTGGCAATACCTCTAGTACCTGTACCACCAAAATGGAATGCATGATTAGCTAAGCGATTAGCAAAATGCAAGTTAGTTTATAACATGAAATATTATATCTGCCTAGGATGTCAATATAGCAATTTGAAGATGCCTGGCTCACGGAAGGACTGCTTTAACACTTATATCTTACATCTAATTGAAGCTGGAGCTATTATTGTTAGATGGTAACATAACCAAAGACACAGGAATGTAACATTCCATCCACCATTCACCAGTACGATACACTATTACAATAATAATTGAATTTTAAAATATTTGTTTACTTGCTTATTAAATACGTTACTGAATAGACTTTACGAGAAATGTAAACACACGAACAACGTTTCACGTTTAGATAGAACTAGCTAGGTATCTTCCATAACTGAACATTTGAGGTAAGTTACGAATACATTCCTTGAGATGAACTTCAAACATCACATGCAATGAATTGTGCGATATGTTAATTTCTTTCTGCTAATTTATCTGTAATATTGGCCGACCTTAACCTAGCATGCTGTAGTATATCTACCGAGAGATCGTCTAGATTAGTGTAGCGGCATTTCTGGAAGCTGAATAGATCTGTGATGAAGCCGACGATCTCTGACTGGAAGCTCTCGCAGACGTCTCGTAGACGCTCGTTGGGTCCGAGGAAGCCCCACACGAGGACCGGCAGCAAGTGTTCTGATATCGAGTAGAAGTGCGCCATGAAACCGTCTGGGTACTGTAGGTAGCGTCGCTTGGCTTTTATAACTGACCACACTGCCGTCGTTAGTGCCTGGAAATAAAAACAGAATATCTTGATTAATTTTCTTTTAAAATTATATGACGGTGGGCCTACGTGATTTACAGAAAATTATTTTAAAGATCTTTGTCTTGTATTTCCGTTGTCCTTGAACCCATCGGAGAGCCAGCGGTTGCGCACGACTTTGAGCACGGAGGAGGGTCTCGATATCAGTACTTGTGAGGTATGTTAGAGTGGCGGCAGATACGTACACTCTCCTTGAACCCGTCGGAGAGCCAACGGTTGCGCACGACGGCGAGTACGGAGGAGGGCGGAGAGGCGAGGTCCTCGAACGCGTCCAGCAGGATGTAGTCCAGCACCACGTCGTAGAACGTCAGCGCCTGCGAACAAACGCACAGTTTTACAAAAGCAGGAAGCCCTGGCCCTGTAGATAAGTAACATTCGACTAGCGCGTTTAGGTTGGTTATGTCCATCATCCTCCTAGCGTTATCCCAGTCTCAACCTGGGGTCCGCTTTCTAGTCTAACCGGATTTGGCTGAATATTAGCTTTTCCACGGAGCGACTGCCTGTCTGACCTCCGCAACCCGAAGGGATAGCGATATTCCATGGTTTAGACTAGTGTCAGTTTACTTTAGGGGTACTGACGCCCTATAACGACTGCCAAAGATCTTCATGACAGCCGGGACCGACGGCTTAACGTGCTCTCCGAGGCACGGGACAAGCGATAATTAATAATTCAATACGCACTTAACTTCGAAAAGTCAGTGGTGCGCGCCGTGGATTCGAACCCGATACCCTCTGCATGGCAGTCCGTTGGTATCTCCACTAGGCTATCGCTGCCTTATGTCGGTTGGTTATGTCCACTTTCCCAAAATTACCACTTTCCTAATACGACTACTTTCCATTAGTATCTCAACAAGACTATAGATTCCTTGACTGTACTTAAGTAGTAGTTAGAGTACCACTATCCGTCTCAATTACTAAAAGCTTCAGAATACCTACCAGTGGTTTACAAAGTCCATCGAATGAGTTCCCCTTATAGTCCACTTTCACTCATTGCATCGTGGTGTAAAATAGTTTTTAGGGTTCCGTACCTAAAAGGTAAAAAGCGGGACCCTATTACTAAGCCTCCGCTGTCTGTCTGTCCGTCTGTCTGTCTGTCACCCGACTGTATCTCATAAACCGTGATAGGTAGAAAGCTGAAATTTTCACAAACTACGTATTTTGGTTGCCGCTATAACATCAAATACTAAAAATAAAAAAAATGAAAATATTAAGGGGAACCTACAAAAAACCTGTTTTTTTCGTATTTTTTGCTCAAAATTACTAACTGTAACAGGTAGACGCTTTAAATTTTCACAGAATATGTAGTTGTATATTACCTTCCAAAATTAATAATTGAATTAAAAAAAAGTGAATAATAAAGGGGGCTCCCATACAACAAACGTAATTTTTAAGCAATTTGTTACTCGATCTTAATAAACAGGTAGAAACTTAAAAAGTATTTAAGTATACATACAACGAACGTGATTTTCTTTTATAGATGATGATACGGAACCCTTCGTGCGCGAGTCCGACTCGCACTTGCCCAATTTTTTTACGAAATCGTCACAAACTACTTCCTAGACTTTATAATTGCATGCTTGTGAGTTTATTTTCGTGAAAACCCGTATATAGAAACAAAGGGCGGCTTTTGAGGATGAACATAGTTTACCTTGACGCCTTTAGTAGTAAGTTCACTTTCAATAGTCGACCAGTTCGCGCCATCCGTCGCCCACGACACCATCTCTTCGTATGCTACCAGAAACTCCTTCGGTTCCTGGAAGCAAATAAGTATGTCATCATCATAATGCCTGAATATCAACTGACCCACTTTTGACCATGGGCCTCTTATCACTATAAGCATGATTAGGTTAGATTCCACCAAGATGCTCAAGTGCGCGTTGGCAGACTTCTAATGACTGTTAGGAACATTATGGAGTCATGCAGGTTTTCCGATGGTGCTTTTCCTTTATCGTTTCAAGAATAAAGGCACACTGAGTAAATAACACTAATGAGCTTTTACTCTTCTCCCCTTCTCTTCCAGAGCATCTAAGATCTAGGACAAAAGATTTGTATTCGATTAAGTCCTTCTTTGAGACTAGACTTTTTAGGTGTTTCATGTTAAAAATCCTCAGGGCCCTTCTCTGCCAAATCGAACCATAAATCGGCCACTGCTATGTGCAGGGTCGCAACGACCCAAAAGTAATTTTAATAATTAACGCATTTCACCTGGCGCGGGGCGCCCCTATTACCCCTGTGTGCGCCGCGCACCTTGCACGTACTAGGGGCACCTTGGCCCTGGCTGAGTTTCAGTCTGTTAACTGGCCAGCGAAAAGCAAAGTTCCATATGACAACCTCAGGACCCTGAATCCACCAGTGCAGAGTGTCAGTATGTTACCTTGTCAGCGAAGAGCAGCAGGTCAGTGAGTACTTGTCTGCCGGCGTCCACGAACCAGGCCCACACGGCGGCGTCGCGGAACAGCTGCGTGAAGGCCTGGCGGAGGCAGTGCAGCTTGCACAGGAACTCTGAGTCCGAGCTGCACTGGACTATCTCTGTGCGGAGCGTTCTGTAATGGAACGTAATGATTATATAGCTATGTAGGATATTTGGTTTAGACCAGTTTTCTACTAAGACAGTAGAAAACGTTTGAACGTAGTGTAGGTTGTCTAGTGTGGCTGGCAGCAGGTGGACAAGAAAAGCCTAAAGTTGGGCTCAATGGCGTGCCATTGGAGCCTTATCCAGCAGTGCACTATGGCAGGCTGCTGATGATGATGATGATGATGATAGTAGAAAAGGGTTTTGCTACATGTGATCTGAAATTAGAGGACTGAATGAGATTTTTTAAGAACTTGTATTAAAAGTTCTTCACGGCTGTTATCTACCGGCTGTAACAAGGGGAGTCAGTATTCCCCTTTATACAGGTGACAGAAATTAGCTATTGAGAAAATGATCCTGTGTACCAGCAGGGATTAAAACTGCATACTGCACAGTAAGCTCAATGCTATCGATATCTACTTAAGTCAGCACGATTCTAGAACCTATCGATGGCATCCAACAAATATCGTACGGAGCCGTGAACGGAGACGTGAACAGCATTTTTTTATCCAGGAGTAAGCTGTCTATTGTATATCAAACACAGATACTCCGGCCTTAAAAATATCCTCAGCTTGTTCAAGACCCCAGATCGACTCTCATCTTGTTCCAATCCTAACGCAATTAGACTGACCGAGTATTGTGGGGGTGTCATAGTGTTCATGAAAGGAGTGAGAAAAAAGAACTGTTTTATTAAATGAAACAGGGTCATAAATACCTGTAAGGGATGCCATTTTCAAAGTGTTTAACAGCGGCCTGGTATAATTCTAAGTTTTCTAATTCTGGTAGTGCTTCTGTTAGGTCATCAAAGTCTCGTAGATCCGCAACCTGGAAATATAAAGTTGGTGGATATATTAAACAAACCACGATGGTTTCAGGCTGCTTTCTGGAAGAAAGGAAAGTTTGAAATGTAGTAAGGCTTTTAAGGGCTGGTTTTCACTGCTGTCTGATAAGTTTAATTAATTTGTCACACATCTTACATTGAAAGATAAGGTCAGGGTGATATTATCGACGTGAGCTGAATCTTTATACCTGGTCTTCAGCAGAGGCGAAGGACTCTGCGCTGGAGTGGTGTTCCCGTCTCGTGTGTTCGGACACGGTGTAGCTCATGATCGTATCAGTGAGTAGGATGGTGTACCTGGTCTTCAGCAGAGGCGAAGGACTCTGCGCTGGAGTGGTGTTCCCGTCTCGTGTGTTCGGACACGGTGTGGCTCATGATCGTATCAGTCAGTAGGATGGTGTACCTGGTCTTCAGCAGAGGCGAAGGACTCTGCGCTGGAGTGGTGTTCCCGTCTCGTGTGTTCGGACACGGTGTGGCTCATGATCGTATCAGTCAGTAGGATGGTGTACCTGGTCTTCAGCAGAGGCGAAGGACTCTGCGCTGGAGTGGTGTTCCCGTCTCGTGTGTTCGGACACGGTGTGGCTCATGATCGTATCAGTCAGTAGGATGGTGTACCTGGTCTTCAGCAGAGGCGAAGGACTCTGCGCTGGAGTGGTGTTCCCGTCTCGTGTGTTCGGACACGGTGTGGCTCATGATCGTATCAGTCAGTAGGATGGTGTACCTGGTCTTCAGCAGAGGCGAAGGACTCTGCGCTGGAGTGGTGTTCCCGTCTCGTGTGTTCGGACACGGTGTGGCTCATGATCGTATCAGTCAGTAGGATGGTGTACCTGGTCTTCAGCAGAGGCGAAGGACTCTGCGCTGGAGTGGTGTTCCCGTCTCGTGTGTTCGGACACGGTGTGGCTCATGATCGTATCAGTCAGTAGGATGGTGTACCTGGTCTTCAGCAGAGGCGAAGGACTCTGCGCTGGAGTGGTGTTCCCGTCTCGTGTGTTCGGACACGGTGTGGCTCATGATCGTATCAGTCAGTAGGATGGTGTACCTGGTCTTCAGCAGAGGCGAAGGACTCTGCGCTGGAGTGGTGTTCCCGTCTCGTGTGTTCGGACACGGTGTGGCTCATGATCGTATCAGTCAGTAGGATGGTGTACCTGGTCTTCAGCAGAGGCGAAGGACTCTGCGCTGGAGTGGTGTTCCCGTCTCGTGTGTTCGGACACGGTGTGGCTCATGATCGTATCAGTCAGTAGGATGGTGTACCTGGTCTTCAGCAGAGGCGAAGGACTCTGCGCTGGAGTGGTGTTCCCGTCTCGTGTGTTCGGACACGGTGTGGCTCATGATCGTATCAGTCAGTAGGATGGTGTACCTGGTCTTCAGCAGAGGCGAAGGACTCTGCGCTGGAGTGGTGTTCCCGTCTCGTGTGTTCGGACACGGTGTGGCTCATGATCGTATCAGTGAGTAGGATGGTGTACCTGGTCTTCAGCAGAGGCGAAGGACTCTGCGCTGGAGTGGTGTTCCCGTCTCGTGTGTTCGGACACGGTGTGGCTCATGATCGTATCAGTCAGTAGGATGGTGTACCTGGTCTTCAGCAGAGGCGAAGGACTCTGCGCTGGAGTGGTGTTCCCGTCTCGTGTGTTCGGACACGGTGTGGCTCATGATCGTATCAGTCAGTAGGATGGTGTACCTGGTCTTCAGCAGAGGCGAAGGACTCTGCGCTGGAGTGGTGTTCCCGTCTCGTGTGTTCGGACACGGTGTGGCTCATGATCGTATCAGTCAGTAGGATGGTGTACCTGGTCTTCAGCAGAGGCGAAGGACTCTGCGCTGGAGTGGTGTTCCCGTCTCGTGTGTTCGGACACGGTGTGGCTCATGATCGTATCAGTCAGTAGGATGGTGTACCTGGTCTTCAGCAGAGGCGAAGGACTCTGCGCTGGAGTGGTGTTCCCGTCTCGTGTGTTCGGACACGGTGTGGCTCATGATCGTATCAGTGAGTAGGATGGTGTACCTGGTCTTCAGCAGAGGCGAAGGACTCTGCGCTGGAGTGGTGTTCCCGTCTCGTGTGTTCGGACACGGTGTGGCTCATGATCGTATCAGTCAGTAGGATGGTGTACCTGGTCTTCAGCAGAGGCGAAGGACTCTGCGCTGGAGTGGTGTTCCCGTCTCGTGTGTTCGGACACGGTGTGGCTCATGATCGTATCAGTCAGTAGGATGGTGTACCTGGTCTTCAGCAGAGGCGAAGGACTCTGCGCTGGAGTGGTGTTCCCGTCTCGTGTGTTCGGACACGGTGTGGCTCATGATCGTATCAGTCAGTAGGATGGTGTACCTGGTCTTCAGCAGAGGCGAAGGACTCTGCGCTGGAGTGGTGTTCCCGTCTCGTGTGTTCGGACACGGTGTGGCTCATGATCGTATCAGTCAGTAGGATGGTGTACCTGGTCTTCAGCAGAGGCGAAGGACTCTGCGCTGGAGTGGTGTTCCCGTCTCGTGTGTTCGGACACGGTGTGGCTCATGATCGTATCAGTCAGTAGGATGGTGTACCTGGTCTTCAGCAGAGGCGAAGGACTCTGCGCTGGAGTGGTGTTCCCGTCTCGTGTGTTCGGACACGGTGTGGCTCATGATCGTATCAGTCAGTAGGATGGTGTACCTGGTCTTCAGCAGAGGCGAAGGACTCTGCGCTGGAGTGGTGTTCCCGTCTCGTGTGTTCGGACACGGTGTGGCTCATGATCGTATCAGTCAGTAGGATGGTGTACCTGGTCTTCAGCAGAGGCGAAGGACTCTGCGCTGGAGTGGTGTTCCCGTCTCGTGTGTTCTGACACGGTGTGTGTGGAGAGCAGGCGGCGACGTCCGGCCGCGGTCGCGTCGCCCTCGCCTCCGCCGCCACTCTCCGACCGGAACAGCACCGAGCGCTGGTCCAGGAACAGCAGCTCGCAACGCTCCTGCAAACACATGGCAGCCATCCACTTTAGCTTAGTTCAATTAATTAGTTATTAGGACGGTTAATGATTGCTACTTTAAGAATTTGAATTCATTACGCTGGTCGGCACCAGCGTATAAGTGACCAACAGCACTGTAAGAAACAGAGGGCTGTGTTCCAGTATTTTGCTTTCGGAGGGATTTTGGTTTAGGTTGGGAGTAGGCCTTTACATCTGGTGAAGGGAGAGAGATCGTTCCGCACCAGAATATCGTTCTTTTGATGGTTGCTATTCCACACCGAACAGCTGGCCTGTTTGTTCGCTAAGAAGTCAGTCGAGCATCATCATCTGGCAGAAGGTCCCGTGGATAAACAGTTTGGGTGACACAACACAGTATGACCCTGTTCGGTAGTTCGACATCAATGCCTGATGGCAGCCGGCAGTGGACCTTCCGATCCAAAATTGATAAAATTAGGTATAAATATGAAACCTTAGTCAGCATCAGCAACTGTGCAGAATGATGATTATTGCAGCTGTCCCCATTTGGTGGACAGAGACACAGTAAATGAACTCTTGAGGCACCGTGACAACAGTCGTTTTACCAGTGCGGGTCAAGTGGTGGTCAGTGGCGAGCAGAATTTTGTATTTGGGCTTGAACCTAGAAGGAACGTTTTACCAAGGGAAACACTAAGTCATTTACCTCTTTAAGAAACGGATTTTGAAGGGAGCGGTGGACGTTTGAGACTCCTAACCACCAGTGGTAGATCTAGAGGGGGTACCTGTATCTGCCACTCGTGGTGGTTGCCAGGGAGAATAATCGGCATTGATACCTAGTAACTATTTGTTTGCAGCAGACTCTCATAGTCTGCAGCTCGTATGCCCTACATACGTACCTGCAATAGGTACGCGTTCTGTAGCAGGTCTTGTATTTCGCGGCAGAACTCAGCCTCCTCGGGTGACGTGAGCGCCAGAGTGCCCGATACTCCGCCGCGCGCGCCCAGCGAGAACGCCGCTAGCGCGTCCTCCCAGTAGTTTATACTCGTCTCTAGCGCCTCCATACCTGACCACAACACAGACACATTTGTTACCCTCCAACTTATAACTCGGCGCACAATTTATTGATGCCAAATCTACTGCAACGAACTTTGTTCGTTACAATAGAAATGCAGACCTTAAGAATATCGTGTCGATTCCAAGTGGGATCTGTCCCCAGTTTAGTTTGTAGTTGGCGGCGCTGGCGTCGTTCTCCGTCTCTCTTGTCCTCGTATTGGTATTAAAAGATACTCTGGGGGATCGTCTGTCTCTCTTACTCTCGTAGTTAAGATACACTGGGAGAGCGACTGCCACGCCGCCAAGCGGCAATTTGGGTCGCAGAATGTTTGTCTTCAGAGCGCCCATAAGAACTGTGCTTCTATTGTAATCTGAGTTCATTGCCTACTCCTTAACACGTTCAGTGCCCACGACTCGGATCCGAGTTCAACAATTCATATGTGGGAATCGAACCCAATATATCGGTATACGGTAGTAATCCACAAGTATAATATGGTATAGCGATGAAATCAGAGGGTCTAGTACGAGTTTTCCAACGACTTATCCGTTGTAGAGAATGGACAGCTCGATGTGCTTCACTCCATTTCGACTGATCCGCAGTACGAGCTCTCGAAATGGCACGGCGGGCAGGCCATTTCCGATCATCTGCACACATACGCACATAGGCCACGCCCTCTATTTCTCTCTCTTTTTAACTACTCGGAAAGAAAGAGATGAAGTATACGCATTCATTTTGACATTTTTGACACGACGGAGATGGCAAACCAGAATACCAGATTTAAAATACATGAGTGTTGACAATTTTTATATATTTTTTTGTAATATAATTAGTCATGAATTATTTTGATTATTTATTTAATTGTTTTATTTGCAACGTGAAATTAATCCTGCAATAAAATTAACAAAATCTTCTTATTATTAAATGTAATGTAATTTATATGGAATTTTGTTTTACGACCATACACGACTAACAATTTATCTTATGTAACAACACTGTAAAATCAGAAGTCTTAATTAATGTTGCCAAAGGCAATTATTTTTGGGAATTTAACTTTTAATTAGGTACATCTTTATCTTTATTAAATTATTTTATTTATTATTATATATATTATACATATTTCTTGTGTTCGTGTGTATGTCACTGAACTCCCACTAAACGACTGGACCGATTATGATGAAATTTTTTGTGTGTGTTCAAGAGGACTTGAGAATGGTTTTGATTCACAATTTAATGCAAATAATGTGTACCACATGGATGGTAGAACCAATATGCTTTGAGATATACATGACTATATCTGAAATGAACTCCAAGTCACTACTCCGCGTCACATATTGTAAAAATTAACGTCTTATTATAAATTATATATTATAAATATAATATTATGAACTAGCTGTCACACGTGGCTCCGCCCGAGTGGATGTAAGAGACGAATAATTTCACTCGGATATACTGATGCAATGGCCATGAAGTCGTGTTCATAATATAAGAACAGAATTAGTGAAATAGTAGAACCAACGTATTCGTAGCCTCATGTGAAATTGTTAATAGGCTAATTGCGAATCTATTACTGTGTTAATATTGTATATTCTGGTAATAGATTAGTAACTTAAGCCGTTTGTGTTATTCATTGGACTAAACAACAAAACTCTTCATTATTTGCTATCATTGAACAATAGAATCATCTGATTGAAGAATAGAAAAGTTGAGTATTAAAGTTACTTATTCTAGTTATCCCGATTGTATATACGACTCGATTAAGTACCTATTTCATATGTCATCTGACCTCCGCAACTTAAAATGATAATATGGTTTTGACCAGAATCAGGATATTTCAAGCTTCTGCCGCTACTTACTCCTTACAACGACGGTCAAAGATCTTTATGACAGCAGGAACCAACGAATTAACGTACTCACATTGCAGCACACAATAACCACAAAATAAAAAAAAAACGCTATGGTTTCGAACTCAAGTCTCTCTAATATAAGTTTCTGTCTCTCTTATATTATGTATACAATATATCCATGTATTTGGAGATTAGAGAGGCATATTTGACAAAAGATCCATACAAAATACATATGTCAATACTAGCTGTCGCTCACGGCTCCACCCGCGTGGATGTCGGTTATCGCGATAAAAACTATGTCCTTCCTCGGGTCTTTAATTGCTCGAAGAATTATGAATATAGATCTCTCAACAAGAAATCCTTTTAATATTGGACAACTACTGCTAAGCCGTCGAGTCTGTATATTGTATAATTATAGTATAGTGCAGATGGGATCTTATAATTCCTCATCAGATGTTTCAGATCTCTGATTTTTATAAGGCAACAGAAAATGCTCATCAGACTGAATAACTGTATCTGACACGTCATGGCTGTATATGTTTTAGCGTAGCTGGGCTCTCCGCATCAGATGTTCGAGATCTTCAAATAATCTCCCATCAGAAAATGCTCATCAGGCATAATGTTTTTTGCCAAACCGCATTTTTATGTTTTATAGTTTCGCCGGGCTGCACAGTGTTCGGCGTAGAACAAGCCAGGTGGACAAAAATATATTTTCAGTCATTATAATATACTAGAGGACGCCAGCAGCTACGCCTGCAATTTTTTTAAATTACCCGTTTTGGCTGATCCCGTGGGAATTTCGGGAAATCCCCTCTTAGTGCACCCCTACGGTCCTCAAGGAACATACATGCCAAATTTCAGCTTCCTGCGCCCAACAGTTTCGGCTGTAGCGTGTCTGTCAGTCAGTCAGTAACGCAAGGATTTTATATATTAAGATAATACTATATTTTTAAATAAATTATGCCGTGTGGTTGAAGGCATAGAATACAAGTGTCACCACCCCCTATCTTTCCGTGGGTGTCGTAAGAGGTGACTAAGGAATAACACGATGCAAATACCATCTTTGCGTAGAGACGGAAAACTCGACATCAAACCCCATACGACTGCCTCGTTGGTTTCGCGGCATAAATGTGCGCGTGGGATCGGGAGGTCCCGGGTTCGATTCCTGGGTCGGGCAGTGTTATTGGGTTTTTCTGTCTCGAAATTCTCAGTAGCAGCACGGAGTCTGGAAATGTGCCCGGTACGGCAATAGGCTCGCACCTTATTACGTGGGACTAAAGTATATCTGGCGAAAAGTGGGTGTAGAAATACACCTCTGCCTACCCCTTCGGGCATAAAAGGCGTGACGTTATGTATGTATACAAAAATTATAAACTGACATATATTATACAAAAATTATTTATACAAAAATTATTAACTGACATATTTATAAAAAATAATAGTCAATTCAAATCAAATAATAAATATAAAAAGAACCACCAAGATCACAAGATGTAGGCTCCAAGTTGTTTATTTGTTCCAAAACTTTATTAGTCTCGATTTTTGTTAATTCCGTAGTTTCTTTGGCAAAAATGAATTTAATTGAACGGCAAAACATCGACGATGGATGAGGATTTTGCCAGATAATGTTGTTACCTTCGTCGATTAACCTAAGAGAAACAAATGAAAAAACGAAAAGGAACTCATCAGTGTCTTCGCTATTGTCAAATCTCTGTTTATAACCACTATGAGATGATAGACCACCCATTTACTTATAAGAGTAAACGAGGAATTGTGGAGCACGCTTGTGACAACTTCTCTCCGAGCTTCTAACTAACCGTTCTGCAGTTTTATTAAAAATAGCATGTAGCTCAATTTCTGCTCGAGATTGTGGCACAACAACGTGATTCGCGGAAGGATAACACGCTTTTTTTATTTAACAATTCATTCATATGATGGAGACACGTGATGTCCGACTTTCATAGTCCATGTCCTAGTCTGCTTGTATGAGTGACTTGTTGATTTTGAATCAATGTAATACGCTAATGCCTCGTCACTACTTAGCGGTCTATTACTTTGCACAGCACTTGGTTGTTGAAGGCCAATATATACACTTACGGAAGCTGGATCAATGCCAATGTTCTTTATAACTCTGGCAACGTTCTTATGTTCAGTTGACCGTGCAGCTACCTCTTCTGCAGTCATTAATTCTATCTTCGAAGACTTTTTAGGCCTGCCAGGCCGAGAAAGGTCAGCGGATGAGGTAGAAGGCTGTGGTTGAGTCGATCGCATACAAATTACTATCTCATCGCCTTTCAGCCACATCTTATTCTTATAAGGAAACGCTCTTTTGACTTTCCTGAAGAAACCCATTTTGTAGCAATTTTCGAAGAAATATTGGCTAATGTCATCTTAATTTCCCTTTGACATTCTTCAGTAATGTCAGATAAATCAAACTTAGATGAAATAAACGATCATTTCTTTCGTCTTTTTCGTGCTTTAGCCATTTTTCGAAAAACTCTATTTTACTAATAGAGTAAAGCTTTTCTGAAAAAAAAAAAAGTAGTTGTACTCAAGTGTGCTACGTAAAATATATGCCATAATCGTCCATAGTCATGCAGCTAAAACATATCAAAAATTCAGCCTGGATACAAGAGGATACATGGCTTTTCCAAGCTTGATAAGTTCGAAAACAAAGATAAAACATCATTTTTTTTGTGCATTCATAGTTAGTCTACTTTACGTATGTTTATGACACATTAAAAGGATTCTTACAAGAAAATATATTATACATACCTTCAGAAGTAAAATCTATCACTGAAACTTTAAACAAAATAAGAACTGTCACCATGAGGTGTTAGCACAAGTGTAGCAAAAATGCCACTGACCTATTTATTTAATTGCATTTACCTCATTAGCTTACTTTGATAAACGATTACTCATCAGTATGGAATGTTACACGTACCTAAACAATTCTTGGAATCAGGGGCTTAGGGGTGTTGTTTACAGGTAGAAAATACCTAATTCCGGGAATTTGATAATGACTTTTGTCCACATAGTTTGTTCTACGGCGAACACTGTGGGCTGTTGTGGTACTGCATCAGGTGTTCCACTTTCCAAAATCAATTATAGACTATAATTATGTTGACCCAGACCTAATAGCAATATTACAAAAAGAGTTTCATTCAAATCCATCCAGTAACTTCAGAGATTAGCGCGTACAAATAGACAAACGGACAAACAGACAGAATTTATTTTCTAGATTCATGCTCCTTTACTGATTCTTAGCCTAACAGAGTATTTTTTTTAACATATTCAAAGTACAAAAATATTATTTTTTTGTGTTTTATTATATGTATGAAATATAAATATAATAACACAGCAGAGAGTAACGGAGTCTAGTGATGTGCCCGGTAAAGGCAATAGGCTCGCCTCCTATTACGTGGGACCACTGGGACCTAAAAATTCATGGCGAAATGTGGGTGTAATATTACATCTCTGCCTACCCCGTCAGGGATACAGGTGTGCGTGAGCCTATAAAAATAATATAGATATACAAATAATAGCGGATGCCGCAACTACGCTCATCTATTTTATATACTTATGCAGTTTATCGGTTGAGGTATTCTATCAGATTTATACGGATGACACTGATTTCATCACGAGTAGATCGTCCCCACGGAACAGACAAAACAGTGATTTTTTGTGCCGTGATCCACCCATCAAAGGAAATACTACGCTCTCACGGAATATAAACGGCAACTAATGTAGTGCCTGAGATTAGCGTGTCCAATCAAACAAACTCTTCAGCATTATAATACTAATTTAGAAATTGCATCTGGCATCACTAAAATGACATTATAAATGTCAGTCAGATTAAGTCAGATAAGTCAGTTGAATTATTACCTTTGTTGTTTTCTTTCAAACTTTATTATTTCGCCTACATTATGCTGAGTAAGTATTATTCTATCATCGTTTACCTATTCATTGTCAACGAGATACATAGTAAACCAATCCTATTATTTGTCTTTAATTCTCTTAAACTTACTCTTTCAGATCTTTCGTGTTCAGTTTAGCTGAAATAGTGCGCAGATCGAGTTTGGAACGTCTCAGGAGTGTAAGAAGCAAGTAG
Source organism: Euclidia mi (assembly GCA_944739405.2). Lineage (NCBI taxonomy): Eukaryota > Metazoa > Arthropoda > Insecta > Lepidoptera > Erebidae > Euclidia > Euclidia mi. The sequence goes on from OX123196.2 coordinate 1,631,397, forward strand.
ATCATAAGACATGTGGATAAAAGGACTTCAACACTAAGAAGTTTTGAATAAATTGACAAATGTTGAAAGATGTCGCGCAATAAACAAATTGCAGTGATATACAAACCACTGGGTGTGTATTCTAAAGATTATGATGTTATTTTTCTCTGTATTTATACCAATGGTTAGTAAACTATAGTTACTTTGTGATATTTTCCCAAGCCAGTATTTCAAATTACTAAATGCATGTGGTTTTAATGTCAGTCTAAAAATAAACAATATTCAGAAAATTTTTACAGTAATTCTACTGAAATTCATAAAAAAATTATAGGTAACCTCTAAGTCTGTCATAGTCTTAATAAATATATAATTTGTTGGCAAACTGAAATGATATATTTTGATAAATACAAGAGTAGGTAATAAAAAATATCATTAAATAAAGTCATGTATTTTTTACTTATTTCAATGTTCAATAATTTCTTTTTTTTAGCTAATTACGGCAGACTTCAAGAACCGAGAGTAGGCAAGAATAGCAAGAATTTGAAGTCTGCAGCAATATTAGTACTGAAATAATGAGTTCACCAATTGGACATGTCTCAGTGTAGCAAGAATATGAAGTCTGCGGTAATATTAGTACTGAAATAATGAGTTCACAAATTGGACATGTCTCGGTGTAGCAAGAATATGAAGTCTGCAGCAATATTAGTACTGAAATAATGAGTTCACCAATTGGACATGTCTCAGTGTAGCAAGAATATGAAGTCTGCGGTAATATTAGTACTGAAATAATGAGTTCACCAATTGGACATGTCTCGGTGTAGCAAGAATATGAAGTCTGCAGCAATATTAGTACTGAAATAATGAGTTCACCAATTGGACAGGTCTCGGTGTAGCAAGAATATGAAGTCTGCAGCAATATTAGTACTGAAATAATGAGTTCACCAATTGGACATGTCTCGGTGTAGCAAGAATATAAAGTCTGAGGCAATATTAGTACTGAAATAAGGAGTTTACAAATTGGACATGTCTCGGTGTAGCAAGAATATGAAGTCTGTGGCATTATTAGTACTGAAATAATGAGTTTACAAATTGAACATGTCTCGGTGTAGCAAGAATGTAAAGTCTGTGGCATTATTAGTACTGAAATAAGGAGTTTACAAATTGGACATGTCTCGGTGTAGCAAGAATATGAAGTCTGTGGCATTATTAGTACTCAAATAAGGAGTTTACAAATTTAATATGTCTCAGTGTAGCATGTTATGGATCACTTGAGTTTATAGTAGCAGAGATTAGCTTTACAAGTTTATTAGGTATTGAATGTGCCTGTGTATTGTATTGTAGTTCTTTTTTAACAGAAACCAGTTTTATGTTTAATCACTGGACTTAATATGCAACAAGTATAGTTTGTGTGAATGTATAAACAAATTTAATTAATCATTTATTATTAAAAGACATCATTAATTAGGACTGTCTAATTGTGTTTTCATAAATATACTCAATTTATGTAAAATATTTCCAAGATCTTACTTCTTACATGTTTTTTTTGTATTTATAAAATATTATTGTATTTCAAATAAAGGAAAAGCATAATTTTGTAACATTAAATATATTTAGTGAATGCATAACACATATTATACAGAATAAAAAAATTGTATATTGTATGTTGTTCTTTCTTTATCAAAATATACATATTTTTGTCAAGATTACATGATTTCATTTTGTCCCTGCAACAAAACATAAGTTGCCTCAAGCAGTGAGATGTAGTAATTGCTTGTGGCAGTTTGGTCCACTCATTTACTGCCTTTCTGTTACTCTGTCTATACTGCCATATACATAACATGATTATAGAGACATGAATTGTCATATCATGTAAACAGCCATGAGCCATCAACGGCTCATCCATCTTGATGCAAATTTCAATTTGCCTGTTCCCATTAGATGATATTTATCTTCTTCTGATTTGATAATTGTTCTGTAACAAACAATATTCAAATTTAATGATATAATTGACAAAGGTAGCTACACTCCCTATAATCAGCAATTATTATTTACAGTTAGGTGAACTAACTTTTGAAATTTAGTAAAAAGGAGTAAATGTTAATGAGTCATAGTGTGCATAGTACCTATATAAATTGGATGTAATGCAACTAGGACAATATGAACATTTGATGCCTCATAATATATATTAGGTACATAACAAGAGCATGAAAATATTATTTTCAATTGTGTGCCATCACATCAATGATTGAATGGTTTGAGTATAGGGATGTGTTGAATTGCTGTAGCTATCATCTTAATAAAAATAACCGTTCCCTGTTGACAATTTAGAAAACGTTTTTCAACATAAAAAGATTAACAATTACATTGAACTTTGGTGCATCAATGTTAGTTAGGTTAGATAGATCCATAATTTGTAAGTTCTATTATTAGGTTATTCAAATACTACCTATTATGAAATAATAATAAAATTATAATGTTCAAGGTCCACATCTATAGTTATCATCTTTAGATAATAGGTACCTACTAAATGTTAAGTATAAAGATGTAGTGTATCGTTTTTCTCGTATTTCCTTCTTAAGTTTATGGAACTAACACAACGATACCTACCTTCCTACCTCTAAACAATTAATATCCACTTAAAAGTTTGCGAAACAAAGGATCTATTGTTGTAATTAACTTGTTGTGAACCGCCCCGTTATTTTAATTAAGTCCATTACATATTTAGGTAAGTATATATTTACGTTGCTAGCAAAGTAGACATGACAAAGATATGTTTAGAGAGCCTGTGTAACAGAACATTTTAAGGTTTGATCACTTCAGAAGTAACTTTTAATATACATATTAAAACAATTTTTACTCACCTGCGTTAGTTCTGGGAATGTTATGAGCCTCTAATAACACTCTATGACTCAACCTTCATTAACATTCCTTTGTAGAACCCAAAATAATATTGGTATTAACAAGCGGTTGGTTGAAGACAATTTTGTACGTTATCTTCGATTCTCGCTCTTTCTCAGAGTCACACTTCAGCCACATCATCTTCCTGAGCCATTACAATAAGTTTTCAAGCAAAATAACATAAGATAATGATTTTCCTTTATTTATTACACTACTCACAACACGGGCTCACCAAAGTTTTTTCAGTGACAATAGAATGCTCGTTTGCTTCGACAATGGACTCGATATGCTTTATTTGACTTGTCAAAAGTGCAACTTAAACTGCGGATTTGCCTATTTTGTTATCGTCGTCCATCATCGTCGTCGACTCGTCGATCAAAATGACACTTATACTCGCGATTTGAAAGTCGCTCCATCGGGTGACGTTCTTGCTACTCACTCCTAGGGGCGCTTTTAGAAAATGTATGGAAAATTGTTCCCGTTCGATAGGCTATCGTCCATCGTGACGATCGAGTGCAACTGGTACTAGACCCTCTGGTGGGCCTCTACTTCGTCTGTCACTATGAACAGACTTTTCTGTTTAAGGGCTTTTGACCTCTCGATGGGCTGTACCACTTATGGCAAAAAAAATAACATTTATGAAATAACTGTTTTATTATCATAAATACTTAGTTACAAATGAGATATTGCTCATAGATACTTGTGTAGAATTGCATTACAAATGTAAGATTGATCGATAACATAGAGATTATGATCGATAACTTATATGACTTAAAAACAATAGGAAGCCCGACTGTTCTAATTACAAACAGCACTCGTAAACATATCTAGGAACATGTTATACCAACTTAAGCATAACAAAATTTCAAGATTTAACATTAGAATATTTACTACAATTCTAATAATTACATATCACAGGAAGACGCTGCGCAGACGAAAGACCGAATAGGACCAAATATCGTTATTTTGGTTGCACGTTTGGTTTTCGCCTTGGAGCCCCGGTTCCGCCAACTAGTCTAATCAAATTTAATAAAATATTAGTTTTGCCACAAAGGGATGTATCCCACTATTTCCATGGAAATGCAAAATGGAAAAAGTGGGACAAGCGTTTTATAAAATTATATCCCATTATTTCCATTGCGGCAAAAAACCACTAGTAGGTACCTACCCTCGGCATTTTGTTTTATGGCTCCGCTACTGAATGTCGACGTTTGAAATGTCGACGTATGTTAGTTCTAAAGTACAGGATCTCGATGTACGTCAGTTCGAAAGTTCACTGGAGCAAAGTATGCAAGGCCGACGTAGGTATCGCTCATATGAAAAAGTCTCGTTAACTCGAGAAACTTAACACATTGACTGCTGGCCTAAGATTCGTAGACGGCCTTTTGCTATGCGGCCAGTACGCATATCCTGCGTGTATCCGCAACCGCAGAGCGTGCCCAGCCTCTTGTGCTTAACGACACGCAACGCGCGTGCAGGTCGAGCGTGTGTCTGTGCTGACGCGACACGCGACGTACGAGTTGCTATACAAAAAAAACACACATGAGTGGTCGTCAGCACATGTGTGGTATGGGTGTGATTCACGCGTCGCGTGTTTCGGCAGCACGCTTGTATATTTTTTCCCTAAACACGACTATTGTGGGCTAGCCGCATCGCAGGATCCGACACTTGGGACACACCATATACGTTTCCAGCAGTCAATGTGTTAATAGGTTATGTTAGGTTCCTTGTGACCCTTTATCCAAAAATAGGAGCCCTGCGAAGCAGGGCTACGTCAAGCTAGTTTTCGAGTTAACGAGACTTCATAAAATATGAACGATACGTCGGCCTTGCATACTTCGCTCCAGTGAACTTTCGAACTGGTGTAAATTTCGACATTCAGTAGCCGAGTGGTTTCCATGTGCAAAGGCAATGCAGCGTTTTTTAATCGCCGCGCCGCGCCACCTGCAATGGAAATAGTGGGACACTCTGTCCCAGTATTTCCATCAATGGAAATAAATAATGGAAATAGTGGGATTCACCCCCACACAGCGCCAGCCGTCTGACCTCCACAACCCAAAAGGACAGCGATATTTGATCGTCAGATTTGAACCTGATACTTTCTTTTTTAACTAACTTCACTTGGTTATCGCTTCCTTACTGTCGAGCGGACCAAATAGATATGTTAAAAAGAATTCACCTCATCTAAAGACAAAATAGATCGTAAGTCGGTCGTCTGCTGAGCGCCAAAATATTGACTTTTAGATTCTTTTCCTAAATCCACGATAATCTAGGTCATTATGTACCTACTTGGACATTTATGTACTTAAGTATCCTTATAATAATAAAAGTTAAACTTGTAAAATTTATTAACTTAATTGTTAAAATCACATGTCATTTGTCATTATAATTGACTATCATAATTTAAAATATCTTAAATTAAACAGGATCTTTCTATAGGAAATATTGTTATGTACTGTTTTATAATGTAATTGATTATGTATAAAATTAAATTAGGGCATAATATCTATCATAATTATGAATTAATAAATAGGTACTTATTAAATAGGGACAGGACATTAACATTTAAACAAAAATATAATGCCTATCATGCAGTCTTCAGTTTTAATAGGGCAGTGTTATTGATTTGTAATAACCAGATATTCACATATTCATAATAAATTGTGAATAAACAATATTTAGAAATTCTCAGTAATGTCATCTATATCTGTTAAGAGTAGCTAGACATTTCATCAGCAGATAAGTACTCTGTGTCGACTAGTATTGGTTAATGGCCTAACAATAATCACAAGTGCAAGTTCTCACATGCATTAGGCTACAGGATGTATGGCAGCAAACGAGACGGCAGCCCACCTGCTCCTCGACTGACCTAAGGTCTCACAGTACAGGCAGAAATACCTGACCAGACACAGCACCCAGACTGAAGCAGTGGGCCACATCAAGAGCCTGCTGGCCCTCCTCGAAGAGCTGCGGTGGCTCGAAAGACAAGACCATTCCCACCCGTACGCAAAATACACGCCAAGACATGGAGTTGCTGAAACAGCCCGTGCCATCAAGTATCAAGTAGGCTACAGGACTAAGTTCACTTCCACTAATGACCATTTCATTATTCTTATATCTATAGGAACCAGGGTTGCCAGATACGGCTGTATAAATTCCGGGACAATTGCACCCCCCCTGCATTAAAATATAAAAAGTAAGATTGAAATACTGCCGCCATAAGGAAAAAATAACAAATAATTTTTTTACGAAATTGAGTTATATACATATTTGGAATCAGGAGACAAAGGACAATAACAAGGGCAACAATCTGCTCATATTTTCTATATAATTTTATAACCACAATAAACAAAAGTACCATAACCTCAAAGGGCACAACTGAGCAATTATTTTTGTGATAGCACTAGAAAAGGGCATATCTAGTTTAGATTACATGAAGAAGTCACAAGTGGATAGATGCATTTTAATTAATATGGCTTTTCATTTTATTATTTAACCTTTTTCCACCAAAATGTTACAATGGAAAGTCACATTTGGTTAATTATGGCTTTTATACGTAATATTAATGATTTTACAAACGGAAAATGTAGATTATTGAATAAATACAGTAAAATTAAAAAACAAATAGTATATTACTTATAGAAGTCATGTAGACGCTACTATTACTACAATACCGTAATTTATTTTTTACAAAAACTAAGAAAAAGTTTAAACTCGAGTTTGTCCTGATTTACAAAATGTTAGTTGTGCCCTTTTACGTTATGACGGCAGAGTAATATTTAACTTTTTTCCCCAAAATGTTACAATGGAAAGTCACATTTGGTTAATTATGCCTTTATACGTAATATTAATGATTTTACAATATTTTTTAAGTTAAATTGAAATGGAAAATGTAGATTATTGAATAAATACAGTGAAAATAAAATACGTAAATCATCTTATAGAATTCATACAGACGCTACTATTTACATTCATACATGTTCTATAACTATGATATCATAATTTATTTTTTACAAAAACTAAGAAATATTTTAAACTCGATTTTCTCCTGATTTACAAAATATTAGTTGTGACCTTTTACGTTATGACGGCAGAATAGATATCTTATATACATAAAAATATTTGGGCCTAAAAATATATGTACGAGACATCTAGGCTTGTTTGCATCAAGTACCAGCCGTGAAACTTTTGCTTGTATCACAACTCTAGAAGATAGATAGGGTTTTGGAATCCGGACCAGTAAGGTCTAATTACTGGACACGGGACAAGACTTCAAATTCCGGGACAATCCTGGATTTCTCGGCCATCTGGCAACCCTAATAGGAACACATGTGACTTAAGATCAGGTCCATTTGTATGTAATCGATGATGACGTGTGATGCAAATGTGTCAAAGCTTCCTGCACACCACTATTCAAGTCCTGTACCGTCCCTGCTATAGCATTTAGGGTATCTGCGATCCTCTCTTCAAGTAATCCTCGTCTTTCCTCCTGTGTCCTCATGGTTGAGGCAATTGATTCTAAAGCTTCTGCCATTCGTTCCTCCGCAGCTATTCTGCGCTCCTCAAAGTCTAATGCCCATTTCGGTGGTGGTGATACATTCCGTTGATGGTCATCTGAAAAATGTATTGTGTATTTATTTATTTCAAGCTGATAAGAAATCATTACTTTCCTAAATACAAAAAATAATAAAGAATACATGAAATATGTGACTGTTCTATATCTCAATAACTACATAATTATAAAAAGATATTTGGTATTCCTAATAATATTTAATAAAAAGAAAAGTGCGGGCAGTGTGATATTTGACATGCTGACATCTACTCTGTCAGATTAAAGACAATAAAATTACCTGTTGATGATCTTGAAGCACTAGCAACAGATCGTCTGACTTTCACGGGTGGCGCAGCTTTCACTTTTATATTCTCAAGTGGCTCAGAATCTGAGTCCTCAGCAGCAAATTGATCCAGATCATTTGGTGATGAGGAGGTTGTATTATCTTTGCTACTTAAATCAAGAACTCTTACTTCTAAATCATTCAATGGTACAAATCTATTTGCACCTTTCACACTTCCAGAGCGGAGTTTCTTGGCATTAGCTGCTTTCTTTCTACATTTGTGTCGCCATTCAAACCAGTACTGGAATGTGAAAATAATTATGATGTGAAAATTACTGAATTTCAAAATTTCTCCAATTTTAAAGAATAGAAAATAGAGGAACAATATTTAAAATATATTATTTAGGCTATTAAAAAAGTATTAATAAGAATATTATTATGATTAAATTATTAACCTTTTTCCACCCATCAGGAGTTTTTAAAGCACCTGTTTCTACTGCGTTTAACTGTTTGGCGAGAGCTGACCACTTTTGTTTAGTTTTTTGATGGGAAACTGGAGTTCCTGGCAGCAAACCTTTTGACATATCTCTGTTCCCCTCCAGGAAATCCATCAGAATCTCTAACTGCTGTCTCAATATACGTCGAGGAGGTGCCATCTGAAAATTTCATGCACATAATTTGAACTTTGTTTGAATTGCTTTAAAGACGAAGACCAACATTTACTTCATTTAAAAACAATACATAATAAATTATAAATGGTACACGTCTTAGTTTTCCAACAAAAAAACTTACCTTGTATTCTAACTGTTTTAATAAACAAATTAATTATTATCTCTCCACTTGTACACACATTCCAATTATAAATTTTTAATCGCGCGCTGTTTTATTTGACGTTAGTAATCGCCTTCACAAATGTACACAAGCGGACGCCTTCTGCGATATGTAATGGCGACTTGAATAGAGGTGTACGTCGCAATTGCTATACAATCATATCGATTATTTGTGTTTATATTTTGTTCACATCTGCTTTGGAATAATAACATATATTTTTAAGAGTTTATACGAATGCTGCATCGTCAGCTCGATGGTAAAATTGAATTAATTAGTTCCTAATAATGAGTTATTTCTTCGTCACAGACCGGGTCCGGCGAGGTGACAATTAAACAGAATGCAATAACATTTTCATAACGTTGACCTAAGCGTTGACCCCATTTTAATTCAGTGGTTGCACGCAGCTCAGCACCGCAAAGCTATTAAGTTTATATTTCTTTTTTACTGACATATTTAGAACCTTAACATATAATAACACTTATTTTAATTTTATGACAAATAAGAATTATTCTAAAGCATAAGATAATTTGTACTATCTTATTAATTTTCCATTCTCTATACTACCAGAAATCAATATCTATAATCTAATGAAAGTAACGGTGTCAAGTCTAAGGAAACCACGACAATACATTGAAATAACCACCATGATTATTTAGTTTGAAAACTTGAAGTTAATGTAATGTACTGAGAATCTGGTTGAAACATTTTAAGTATATTTTTTTTTTGAAGAAATAAGTTAATCTGTTGTTACATCCCAAATATTAGCTATTGCTCAAATCAAGTACTTAGGTACCTACGTCATATATTCGGAGTGAAGCCAAGAAAAGAAGACCTCAAGTGTAATACACGCGCTGCTTCATATCAAGCAAAATAATAAATGATTCACTGCATATAACCTGAAGGACAGTTTTTAGGAGAGCGTATAATTATCTCGTTAATATTCTTTCCCTTTTCAACTCCTTTTTTTACTCGTCTTGCGTTACGTATGAGCTACGAAACTCCCTCATCAAATGTCCCGTAACTATTGGGATGCTAAGATTCTAACTAGGGACTCTAGCGGCGAATTTGGAAGTTGTCCGGGTACGACACTTTTGACAGCTCAATACAATTACCACTTTAACCTCGAAGCAAAGTTGACAAAGTTGTATATTGAAAGCTGTCAAAAGTGTCGTACCCCGTCAACTTCCAAATTCGAAGCTAGAGGCGCGCGGATAATCTTTGCCTCGCCAATAACGTAACGCAGACAATGTATAGCAACCCTAGTTCATTCATAAATCATTGATTGAAGATTTTTATAAAGTGTGTACGAAACTAAACCGTTTCATTCATTAATGTCTAGATCACGTGCGATACAATAATTGACGTTTCTATATGTCAATGACGTTTGTAAACTTGTGGCGGAATGATAAAAATACCTACATAATGTGCCTAAATGCTGGAAACGTCTACTAATATTAGTCTTATTAGTTTTTGTTTATGTATAACAGCGCCATCTTTCGTCGAGTAGCCAACTTTCACGTAAACTTGGTTGCTAAGTTTCACAGAAATGCTAGCCGGAACGAAAGGTTTGTACAAAAGTTCGTACATTACTTACCTATAACATATTTTGTGTATAAAAGAAATATTATGTAAAACAGGACAATTTATAAGGATGCTGTTTAAAAAAAAATACAAAGACTGTAAGAATAATTTCTGAATTACACAAAATGTTGTCCAAGGTGGGAATAGAACCCACGACATGAGACGCGGAGGCAATGGCGAGAAGACCACTTAAATCACTGCGGCATATGTGCGATGAAATTCATTCTATGTACTACTACGTTAGTACTATTAATTATTCTGTGGTACTACTCAGATAAAGAATGGGATTAGAATGGCAGATTAATATAATTTACTAAATTAGTGTCAAATAACATATTTTATGAAATAGCGAAATAACTTTGAAGGTATTCGTAGTAGTTAAATAATAGTTAGTGCGTTTTTACTTATTATGAAGACGGAAACGAAATGGGGGCCCATTTTTCCATATTTCTAGGATACGACCATGGTCCACCACACAGCATGCTGGTTACGTGCGGATTGGCAGGCTATACAAAACATAGGTGTAACTACGTAAAAAAACACGCAATCATTGCAATGACTCCACAAATCTTTTAATTAGGTACGCACAGCACGAGATACATAGGTACGGCTACGACTAGCCGTAGCTGACCAAGACGCACGACACATAATCATATATAATACTAGAGGACGCCAGCAGCTACGCCTGCATTTTTTGTAAATTTACCCGATTTGGCCGATCCCGTGGGAATTTCGGGAAATCCCTTCTTAGTGCACCCCTACGGTCCCCAAGGAACATACATGCCAAACTTCAGCTTCCTGCGCCCAATAGTTTCGGCTGTAGCGTGTCTGTCAGTCAGTCAGTAACGCAAGGATTTTATATACCTATTAAGATTTTCACCTCCAGCTACTAAGAAAAGCTACACAACACAACATACTTAGTGTGAGTATATGTACCTACCTACTTATAAGCCATTTTTAATGCCTGGGACAGGGCAGGTAGATAGAGATTGGTATGTCACGACAAAATACAGTTCACAAAACTGAACGCGCCAATCTCATATAAGTGAGTTTTACATAGTCTCATTATATAGTTACGGCTTACAGCTTGTGTAAAGTACCTATGTATTTATTTAGTTAGTTATACCTTATCAAAAAGTTACAGTTAAATTGTCTCTTCTTCGGGTCCAGTCCGATTTAATGTAGGCAAATCTGTTGTATCGTCCCAAATCGCCCCTAAGGCTTTCAAACGTCAGCTTACCCGCCCACGGGTGACAACATAATTAATTTACCTGCTATTTCACTTATACAATCCACGGGTTAACGGGTGGGTATCATCATATGGTATCATTAATTGAAGCCGTTCGTGCTTCAAAACGAGTAATATACCACGCGATCAATCTACGTAAACTCTTTTGTTATCTGGCGATTCAACATCGATAATTTATCGAAAACCGTCTATTGTTATGAACTTTAGAGAACGATTTTTAATTTTTTATACTTATAATAAATTCGAAAATTGAGAGAGATATTTTTAGAGAATAATAAGAGTGCACCAGATAAAAAGAAATCTTAGATTTCAAGTCTTAGTTACATCTAGGTATATATAGTAATCCCCCCTGAGGGATCTCCACCTTGTCCTGGTTGGGGGGCTCAGTAACCGTGGCTTGGACACCCACGGTGAAGCTAAGCGGGATTCCGGGAGTGGACACTCCACGTGGGCTTGGGTGAGGCCTGCGCAGGATGCGTCCAAGAGTGCTGTTGCTGGGGACAGTTCTGTCTGTCCCTCGCAGACGGGCGCGGTCGCGGAGGAGAGGCGTGTCGGTGTTGCGTTGCCGCGCGCTCTATCTCCCGCGACCAAATGGGGGCGCACCATTTGTTGCGTTGCGGTGGGGCCGCAGTGGAAGAGGAGATGCGGTGTTGTCAGGTCGCCGTCCTCCCTATCCTCTGCGGACGCTGGGCGTTTTGGCGGCGGAGCTTAACACCTTCATCCGCCGTCAAGGAGGTTGTGGGCTTCGGGCTATCCGCCGGGGAGTCAGGGTAGAATGCTAACGCGACCCTCTGGCGCCCCCAAAATAGCGTGGAAGTATGCGCTGTGGTTTTAGTGGGTATTACGGCCTTACACTCCAGCCGTTGAGTCCCCCATCTCCTCCGCTTTTCATGTTGCGGGTGGTATGGGTAAATGCATTTCTACAACGAGAAAAAAAAAACTAATATATATATATATATATATATATATATATATATATATATATATATATATATATATAGTAATGCATTGCTGTAAGCGACATAATCTTGAATGCACCGATGCAGTATTGGTGTGATCATGGTGCTTGTATTTGAAAGCCGTTGATCTATACAAAGAATTGTCATTAAATAAACTGGTATTTTTGAATAAAGACACGTTATAATCATGGGGATTCCCCCGTAATAAAACGTACGTAAACGCAAGAGTAGCGATAGCCTTGTAGAAGACCAACATTTATACTGGACGCAGAGGATCTCGAGTTCACAGCTATGACGCGCGCAACACTAACTTTTCGATGTTATGTGCATATTCAATTGTAAACAATATCGCTTGTTAGACGGTTAAGATAACATTTAAAACTGGATGTCTATAGCGTTGTCATATATTATGATGACTGCACGGTTGACGTAGCGCTTGGTACCTACTGCGCCGCGTGTCGTGGGTTCGATTCCCACAGTAGACAACACTTTGTGTGATCTACAAGTTGTTGTCTCGAGTCTGCGTGTTCATTGTGTCCGTTGATTGTATGTTTGTAAAGTCCCCCGTGACACAGGAATTTCTTCCTAGTGCGGGAGTTGTCTTTAAAAAGAAAAAAAAAAGATGATTGCCTCAAACTTGTTATAGTGAGCAGAGGTTTGTGTCCATCAGTGGGACAGACAGTCTATATGCAGCGCTAACAATATGGATATGGGCAGTGTATCTTTAAGTATGTGTGTTCGCGACACACCCGACTATTATATCACTGAAGTGATAAAGGAAGAGACACATTTGCCGATTTAAGTAAACAACAAATCGTAATATCATCGATCAGTGCGGTAGTCACTTGATTAAAAGGTCCAAATAAATACGAGTATATTATCGTAATGATTGGATGATAACGATTATAAACGACGTCTTATGATAGCGTTGTATGCAAGGAGGGTATTGATTGTAATGTTTTAGTTCCTTATCAGAGCGTCAAACTTAACACGGGCTCCCATCGAATGTGTTTATAAATCAAAAGTAAATCTGGTTGGCTTCGACTGTGAGCAAAACAATAGATTGTTAAACTATTAAAAATGGAGTCACCAAGTAATGTTTCTCATGTGGACCGTGAGTTAGACTTATCAAATGCGAGTAGAGGGGTTTGGTTAGTGAAAGTGCCTAAATACGTAGCAAACAAATGGCAAAAGGCGCCAGGGAATATCGAAGTCGGTAAGCTGAAGATTTCGAAATCGCCGGGACAGCGAGCGCAAGTTCAATTATCACTGTCCGAAGCTGTCCTGTGTCTCAAAGACGAAGGAGAAGAGAATGTCCCGAAGCAACACCATCTCGACGTGTCTAATGTTACCAGACAGGCTCTAGGAGTCTTCGCTCACACTCCTTCTAGCACAGATTCTGTGATACCGGATCCTGAGAAACTTTACATGGAAGGAAGGATTGTCCAGAAGCTTGAATGTAGACCATACGCAGACAGGACGTATTACAAACTAAAGTCAGAGTCGATAAGAAAGGCATCAATTCCTCAGAGAAAAGTGCAACAACTGACCACTATAGTGCAATCGTTCAAACCTGTGTCGAATCATCCATCGAATATAGCATATTTGAAGGCGAAAGCCGCTGAGGGTAAAAAGACCAAGGATGACAAAGACGCTGTCCTGAATATGTTGTTCGCTGCGTTTGAGAAACATCAGTATTACAATATAAAGGACTTGCATATGATCACTAGACAGCCGATTACGTACCTCAAAGAGGTTTTGCAGGAAATATGTATTTACAATTCGAAGAACCGTCACAGAGGCATGTGGGAGTTAAAGCCAGAATACAGGCATTACAAGGAACACGAGCCAGTCAAAGTGAAAAAGGATGAAACTAGCTCCGACAGTGATTAAAATGGTGATGAATGAAATAAACTATTTGTTGATATCATTCATTCATTTTGTGAACAATAATCGCTTTGTTATGAATGTTATGATTGTATACCTTTCACGGAAAAACATGAATTATTATTTAATAAAACATAGGTACCTACTTATACGAAGTTAGCATCTTATAGCAACCTATACTGTTTTAGCTGTAAATTGTACCTGATTAAAATTGCACGGAAATTACAATCGTCCTCGAAGATAGCACTACGATTACAGACTGGCCGAGATGAATAATGAACAATTGCCTAGTACTTACCTACTAGTAATAATTACTCGAAAAACATAAGCATAGTAATCTTAATATATAAAATCTTTGCGTTACTGACTGACTGACAGACACGCTACAGCCGAAACTATTAGGCGCAGGAAGCTGAAATTTGGCATGTATGTTCTTTGGGTACGGTAGGGGTGCACTAAGAAGGGATTTCCCGAAATTCCCACGGGATCGGCCAAAACAGGTAAATTAAAAAAAATTGCAGGCGTAGCTGCTGGCGTCCTCTAGTTTTATATAAATTCGACACCATGGATGGGGACATATTATAAGTGTAAGAATTTACATGGGTACATCATGTAGGTACCGTTGTTTATTTGTACACAGTCAACTTGATTGTATAAGTAGCAAAATAATAAACGATAAACTGAAATAAAGTACTGTGAGTGTTTTAATTGTATATCGTATTTGATTAAATTGGCATCATGATAACTGGTTAAAAACTAGATTGTGTTATTATAAAAATAATCATATTAATCATGTCCTTATCTATTTCTTTAAATAAAGCAAGGTCAGACAGATGTCGAAGGTCAGCAAAAGACAGCAATAAGGAATCCGGGAAAGGATGATTTTAATAAACTAAAATGAGAAGCAATCAAACTTTGACACTTAACGGAAATCATCGCCCACAATCAACCACAATATTATAGCGCACTTAAAATATTTAAAAGCCTTAATTCCTTTGGCGCCAATGTACCGCCTACATCGTTTTTGTCGTCAGGCCAAAGTTCGACAAGTTCGTTAAAAAAAGCAAAGGTGTAGCACCATTCTATGCAAATTAAGATCAAGAGTTACTCAGCTTACGTGTTACGAGTAAATTGCAAGGTGATGAAAATATGTCAGCTACGTGCGGATGTGAGATGGTATTAGTAAGTGAGAGAAAGAATGAAGATTGAAGAAAGTATGTTGTGGTATGTTTGTATTTTAGATGCAGTTGTAATTAAAGTTTATTATGAATAATCAGCGATCGGTATAGAGACTTGGGCGCAAGTGCCGGAGACGCCGGACGGTTGTGACGGCGGCGGCGGCGCGGCGGGGCGCGCGTCATTCGAGCATGGTCTCCGGCCGGCCTCCGCCCGCGGACCGCCAGTCTACCGGAGACTCCGCACTGCGGCGGTGTGCCTATCACAAGCTCCGTACTATCGTGCTAAACCTACCCGAAGCGTTGTTTCTCTAACTGTCATTCCATAACTGTGGCCCTACAAGAGTATGAACTACTAAGTGATTGATATCAAGTTACTGTGCTGTGTATGAAAAACTGCGATTTCTGTGATTTCTTAGAGGCTTCACTGTTTCTTCTGAGTATATTGACGCCGATTTGTTTCTTTGCGACAGGTAAGATATTTACAATGAAGAACATTCCATGTATTAAAAAATATTCTTTATTTGATAATCTAGTGCTTCTTTCGATGTCATTTTAATTTATTAAATATTATGTTATTGTTTATTTGTACACAGTTTTAATTTTGTTTGACGCGAGCGATGTTCTCAGAACGTTTATTTGTCTTTACCCACCGTTCCACACTGTTAATTTATTTTATTACTTCATATAATTACGAAAGTAGCACTTGGTTATATATTTTCAACTGGATCACAATATGCGTGTGGTCTGTGATTGTCTGCTTTGCTCCGAGTTGTGATTATCAATCGTATGGACGCTATAGGAGGTCTCGACGCTTGAAGCAGTGTTTGGTACGAGAGCACTCACAACAGATTCTCCTGACACGTTTCTATAAACCGGTTCATTCGGATACACGAGTTATGCAATCGTAAGCCTAATCGACAGAACAATGTCCAAAATACTTTCATAAATATTCCGAAGAATGCGTCAGAGGAATGCAGATAACTACAGAAACTTAATTTATTTTTTTCTAAAGCGATGGGTTCTGATCCGTAAGTATGTAACGCTAATGAAATTAAAACTCTTCTTAATAATACGTTAAAGTCAAGCGCACGTTTTTGCTTATTAGAATTCCACACACAAAAAAAGACATCAAGTTGTGGTACATACAGCTGTCTAATAAAAAATGTTATAAATGACTTCAATAGTTATGAGAATGAGAGCCACTAAAATTCACATTACTATGTACATGACATTAGCATTTTACCGGAGAACGTTATCACGTTCTTTTACTATTTACAAGGAATATTTTTAGAATTATGTAGCTTAGAGTGGTCTTCAGCAGGTATTTCATAACACCGATGCATTTAAAGTGGCGTTTTGTTATCAGTATAAATCGCGCAAACATCTGCTGGGGCAAAGAACACTGTATGATGGTATATTGTTACCTACCTGGCCGAGTAGCAGCTGTGTCGCGTACCTACTACATATCAATACAAATAATATAACAACACAATTGTCGGAATTCACATTGTGTCGAAATCCGGCTAACAGATTTCACAGAAAAAACAAAATGCCTTTTTGGAACGAACGAGTAGAATTATTCACTTGCTTTTTTGTACTGTATCTATTACCATCCTCTAGTGAATTTAAAATCTAAATCTGTTGATGGATATAATCTCTTAAACAAAGTATCATGTAGGTATTTAAGGGGAAATGGATAGCAAATTAAAGTTAAGCATGGCTAAAGTTTCAATGTTTTGATTGTTGAACCCTCTCTTGTCTGTCACGATACCGACCAATTGGCGTCGCCGTATCGATCTGGGAGTCCTTTCCAGCGACCAGTCACCGGAACACTGTCCACATTCAAATAAACATTAATTTCTCTTGGACTATTTCAATTGATACAGATTTGATTG
This sequence comes from Euclidia mi, assembly GCA_944739405.2. Lineage (NCBI taxonomy): Eukaryota > Metazoa > Arthropoda > Insecta > Lepidoptera > Erebidae > Euclidia > Euclidia mi. Next base: position 1,648,689 of record OX123196.2, read on the forward strand.
CTCATATTGATAGCTTGTATTCAGCACATCCAATCTTATCTGGTATTTAAGACAGAACTTTTAAGATACAGCTTATAATAATTATCTTGGAAAATATGATTTATAGATGTATTGCATCAGGAGTCGATTATCGGAAGGCGATTGTTAATAAACGGCCGCCCGGGCGCCCCGGAGAAGGCTGGCTAAATTGGCTTCGTCGAGTCGCCTCCGCTCGGAGTTGGCCATTTCCGTTGCTCGATCAACTTGCTGCTGATTCTGCATCGATACTGACCACTTTATTCATTACCATTAAGAAGGGCATTGAACTAATACAAACATTACTTAAGAAAATTATCATAATACTCATTAACTTCATAAACTTCCCCAATAAGCTTCATTTTAGCGTAGCAGCACATTTATACAGAAGCTTATGTATTAAAGGTGTTCACGGAATACATTAATCCAAATTTAATATCCTCGGAATTCGAAACCCCAGTTATGAAATTTACACGAGTATAAATCTACGGGGTTTCCAGCTTGGTTGCCCTACTTAGACGGGGTGCAGGCGTCACGAAGACATTTTGCGACGCAATAAGTAGCCGAGTTGTCGTCTGGAAAATTGCTTCAATTTTTGGGGTGGAAACCACCCTTAAGCATAATCAGCTAAATAGCCCGAACAAGGAAGTCGCTATGCAGGAGACGACGACAAAATATTTTGAAAAAATGCTAATTAATAGCACTTACACTTTTCATAAAATTTTATAAGCTCCATAGGAAAAGATATTGATGCTACAGATAAGGTTTATCTAACCGTCTTGTCATAACTTCGCTGCTATTCAATTTGTATTTGCACTTAGCGACTGGAAAAGATATCACTTTATGAAATAAACACTAACAACGTTAGAATCCAGCCTTACGGACCAATAACAAGAAATAGAGAAGCAGGTAAATAAAACGAATAAGGAAAATATGCAAAGTGAAGCATTAGGGTTGAATACTTTTGTTTATCCTGATGGCGTACCAAGACTTCCAAGTAATGGGACAAGTCGGCAAAGTTTAGATAGCTAGCATGGCTACTGTCGCCTGTTCCTCGCGACGTTAACATTTACGGGAACGCTAAAAATGGAACGCTATTGAAGATATGTTTATAAACATTAAGACAACGTAATGTAACTGCATCATGGCTTATCTATTACATATACTTGCTTACTAAAGTGTCGTCAATAGTTGAGATAATAGGCACGTTATGTATTATAACATGCGGAGGTTTAGGGATAGTGATGTACGCATGACCTCATCGTCAGGTCTAGGTAAACATTGTCGTCCAATTTACACGGAACGAGGTCACATTTCTCGCGTCGAGGGTAAACAGGGAAAGCCTTTTGTAATTTCGCGTCGCTACATCTGAGTCGCATTCATATTGTGCTGCAATGGCACGGCGGTGATTTATATTTATCTGGCTCCATAATTACGGAACACACAATGACAATATGCTGTGGAATTTTGTAGCTTTTTGTGAGCATTTAATTAGTGGAGTTAAATAGTTAAGTCGTGGGCAGTCGAGTTGACACAACAATCACGCGGGTCACGACACTAACGAAGGGCTTGGACTAGTAGGTGGAAGTGGTTGATAAGGGGCTGAACGGAGGGCGATTCTCGTATTCGTATGCAGGCCGCGCGTTGCGCCGCGATCGATACGCGCCCGCGCGACGCCTCCCTCGCGACTACCACGAACAACTCTGCTACAACAAACATACTTGACATTATTACATTTCTCTAAGACACCTATCGGATCACTGCGAATACTACGCACCTTTTATTTACCCGATTTCGACAATACATACCAAGTGCCCTTGGTCTCAGTCTACGTCTTTGATGTCGAAATCGGTACCAATAATGTATGAGCCAGAGGTAGTTACTTAGTTAGCGTTTGTTCAGTGAATCGACAAGCCATATAATCTCCATTTCACCCTGAACCATGAATTCATACATACAAATATACGATACCAGCAACGATTATTTGTTTTGCCAAATGTCCGTGTCTTTCCAAATACATTTCGTGGAAGCAAATTTTGCCTGCGATAACAAAATACGACGTTTGAAACAACTGATAATTTGCAATTGTAATTAATGGAGCAGCACGGCGCGTTCAAACGTGGAACCGAGTAAGTATTTCAAGATAAGAAGATGACATCATCAACGGGAACGACCAAGGGAGAGAATAAAAAACTGTTGACACGAATAAACCGATCAGTGAGGCGTGGAGCTCGGCCGGTGACCGTGTGGCCCTGATCTTGACGGAACAAGCCCGCTGATGACCTTACACGACCGCACTACATGCGAAAAACTAACAGATACTTACTACATACACGATTTAATAAGTCAATCATATTACGTAAACCGGCAAGCACTTATGTAAGTAGCAACAACAATAAACTGTATTATGAGTCGTTAACAGGCCGGAGTACCTTTAATCGTGATTTATTCCTCGACATAAATGGCAAAGTTAGCTTATTAAATGATTCACATCACAAAGCTGCGTTGGCGATCAATGCCATGAAGTCAACCCGGCATTGCCTCGTGTATAAAATATGCCATGGCGTTTCCATACGAGCTTGCATTTGCTTTGTAAATATTGGCATGGGAGGTAAACAGAAACCTTATATAAGTGAATTTGAACGAACGGACCTCTAAAAGCCTCCCCCATTTTACCATGGAATGCACTAACTACTTACTAATAGCTTAATGTACTTCCAATGGCAGCCAGACAGACGTATATCAAGGGGAGAGATCAGCGAGAAATCCCGACGTAAATAATAATAGGTGTATTGTAAAAATATCACTCATTCGATCGATACAATGGGTACGGGAGAGCTATTAATCTTTTCCCATCCGGCTGTTTTAAATGCGAAATGAGCAAAATAATCTTTGCAATTCTATTTCATGAGTCTCAGTCGAACTACACTTATTAGAAATGCGTCGTTCGTATGAATAATGTTCCAACTTTCGTCTCGCACATAATAAAGATGTTGGCTAGACCGACTCACAATATAACAGTACAGTTAGATAGTCGACGGCGATGTTACCTTGCGACGGACAGTTATATTATGTCTGCAAACTTATTGCAGATTTCATCAATGATGGATATGATATTGCGATTTCAACATAACCATCTTGCAATAAACGATACCACTGTAGTAACACTGAGGTTCTAACTAATCAAACATCTAATGTGAGTAATTATCACCAGCAATGAGTGGCGCATCGAGTGTTTAGCTACATATTAAGTTCATATCTTAATATATAAAATCCTTGCGTTACTGACTGACTGACAGACACGCTACAGCCGAAACTATTGGGCGCAGGAAGCTGAAATTTGGCATGTATGTTCCTTGGGGACCGTAGGGGTGCACTAAGAAGGGATTTCCCGAAATTCCCATGGGATCGGCCAAAACGGGTAAATTAAAGAAATGCAGGCAGTTCATGCAGGCTGGAATGAATCAATGAATTTCAGTTAACAGATGAACAGGAGTGCGGCGGTGTCATCGTCATAACAAGTCCGCATTGCACAAATATGTACGCATTGCGAGTTGTTACTGTTGTTAGATGATAATGCACGCCCGCATGCTTTCACCAGACACATGAATCGTACGGTTTATATCGCCAATTTGTCTGCGGTCAAATTAGTATGGCGGCGAGATCGCAGATATGATGCATAATATATACGCGATGAAAGGGGGTGGCAACTGGCAGCTGAGACATGACGCAGCATAAACTGTAGCTATGCTATACACGCTCATAACAACGTTACTGTATCTATTTACTATACAACATCAAAAGCAACAAGCACTTTGATTTCTTAAAGCCACTTCGCTAAACAGGATAACGTTCGTAAGGAAATTCCTGTGCGGTTACCTGGATGCGTTCTTTTATAATAGTTTTTTTATACGGCGGCCATTGCTCCCCAATTTCGGACGACCCTTTGGACGAACAATGATTAGATCGTCGCGAGGGGAGCGAGATGCAGCTGCTCCTTTTCTTTTAGAGCATACTCTTGTTATAAACGTTGTTGAAGTAACTGGGTCGCGAAATACGGTCAATTGTATTTCCCTGATAACAGCAAAGCCATTTGGTTTCATTTACCATTATTGATTTCAAAGCTAGCGACGCATATGAGTTGTAAAAAATAAAAGAAACTTTATTATACGTTTGTTAATACAACTCGAATGTACAAGGGTTTCTTTACCTACTTGCGCGCAATGAAAGTAGTTTGAGACAGTTTCACAGTGCAGCAAAAAGTGGTCAAGAAGCGTCTGTTCGAACACTTGGAACATATAAGTGTGACGCAACGTGAAACGCAATGTGGTCGGTACGGAGTTTGCAACTTTTCCTCAGGCGCCAGACGCTGTCGACACCTAGCTGTCACCGCCTAGGTTTCTACTCCATGAATAGTGGTAATTTGCCAGCTTGTATTAAAGCATATGTGAGGTACAGCCAGTTGCAGAAGTAGGTACGTAGGTATAAAAGTGTGAGTTATGTTCGGCTCGTAGGACCAAGTATATCGAGACGTGATGTTTTACTTGTTGAAATGGTTCGTGGTGTTGGAGAGTAGTACTCGAGTTCATGGCCACTGGAACAATGGATTGGCGAGATTGTGTGAGCTGTGTGCGTAGTGCCTGGCTCCAGTAGCAGTTTACAGCCACTGACCTTGAGGCGACTCACATTTTTTACTTAGACTATTTTTATCTGACATATATGTTACGAGGAAAGACATCGCGTAAATTACGAATTGAAATATCTCAAACATGTTACCATTTAACTTTCTTATCAGAGTAAATTATAGATACAAAGCCGCTTAGACACGCGTCAGTTTTCCGGATGAGTAGACAGAAACTACAAATTGTCACTTGTTACGATTCACTATGTAGTAATTATCATTCATCTGCTGCGGTCCGTATAATTTTGATTTAAATAAAAGAATAACTGAAATGTTTAGTAACATGAAGACCATGAAATGATACTGAAAGAGCGAAATTCGTCTATCCAGCATGATGGTGCTGAAATATTGAGCATTCGGAACAATGCAATTTCAGTTCGTACGAAGTGTTTCAGTGCAAACATTCTCGTTGTCATGGCTGAGAGGTGTTATTAAGTTGTCCCGAGCGCATTAACGAAGCTCTGTGAAATTAATTACTTACATTGAACCAACAAGCGGTTATCGCGGTCACTGCGAGGAAATTAAATGAACGCGCGCAGACGCGTCTTACTGAACACGTCTTACTTAAACAAAAAGCTACAAACACCAACTCTTATGGCCGGTTTTACCGCTGGCTGATAAGTTCGTGTTAAATTAATTTGTCAGATAACTCATAGGAACAATTAAATTGTAAATTAATTTGGCAGATAAGGCCTATTTGGAGGTGAAGAAACTAGGCTTTTAAATTCGTATTATTCTACCTAAGATTGTATAAACGCGCAAAATTCGTAGTTCTAGAACAGGATTTTTTTAAGTTTAGTTGTAGTTAGTTTGAAGTGCCCGATAAGTTATCGCATCTTAAAGTCGATTTACGTCATATCCTAATCCATGAAGTATACGAATAAATAAAATAATGAGGTGCTCGTTAAGAGGCACTTACCTCATTTTAGCGCGATCAAAATACGTATTAATAAGCTTCACTTTATTCATAACCATACCATAAAAAAATATTGGTAAAGTTTGTCAATGAGTGGCAAAAAAGGCTAAAGATTAATATGCTGATCGCAAATATGACAGTTTTGTAAACTAGTAGAGATAAGAAGATTATCTAACGCTGGTTAAAGCTCTATTTCAATTTGCTGATAACTAATAATAATATTTAGATTATAATATTCAAGGGATCTCTGCAATTTGAACTCATGATCCCAACTACTAAAGCTAAAAACCTGACATTAGGACATCAGGTTTCTTATATGACTTAAGCAACTTATGAAGGATTTTATGATATGCCATATCTACGGGGGTAAATTAAAGTTTAGATTAAGTGAAGTCAATGGCGACTGCTAGTCAGTAGGTAATATTCATAATTGATTGATTGTAAGTTTCAGTCTAACTTTTTAAAGTTCTCAGTTTTCTAAGCTGTTTCTAGTTCACACGCAACGGCCTTGACACATCCATATCGGTAGTAAATTAGGTGTCTCGGAAGTAACTATTTGGAATTCTCCGCATGATCGGAGGCGGCAGGTGTGGGTGAAACAATGTCACGAGCATCGGTCGTCGGAGCTTCCGGCGCGTGCGCACACACGTGGTCACAACCACACATTAATACCACCATACGACCGAACGACTACACGACCATACGACCGTACGGCTACAAGACCACGCGACTAAACGACCGTTTTATTGTCATGTTCTAACGATATGTTAATACGTGTACTCCATATAAAGCTCGAACACTTGATCCAATATTTATGGGTGTACTATCCTTTTCAGTGGTCAGTAGTGTTTGATAATTGTGTCGTAAAGTTCGAAGTACAATGGAGCCCGCACCGCGTAATCCGGCTCGAACCGGCCATAATTTAATATCCGCCCGAAAATAATCCCATTTCCTCGGCACACCACTAATGTCCTTGACAATGACGAAACACAGCGGTTTGTAGGACTTCTCTTACACCGATATTATGTTAGGTGTGTAAATTGATATCAAACTAGTTCCTGACAGCAGCTCCGCCCACGTGCACGCGATAAAAATAGACCATGTGCTAATTTAATGTATAAACTAAATTACTGCAAAGTTTCTTCAAAATCCATTCAGTAATTTTTGCACGAAAGAGCAAAAATATCCTCACAACCTTTCCCGTTTATAATAGTAGTACGTTTGTGATAATTACAGTGTGAATGGAATCGTTAATATCTCAAGAGTTAAGACATTAGGCAGGCTGAAAGGTTATCGATTCTGACCATTGCAGCGATGACTCGAGCTCAACAGCATTTAGTTTACCTACAGATAACAACTTTACTATATATTTTGATAATAAAAATAATTCATCACTTATTCAAGATCTTCACATCATCTTGAACCACTTACTAGAATCAGTACCTAATGTAACAGAACATTTGTCAAGTCTTCGACGGTAATTGATCATACGAGCATACATGATTTATTGCCCACAGAAAAAAATACCAGCGTAAAAAGTTTCACATTTATAATAGCCTAGATATGGCAACTGTAGAATAATGTAACAAATGATGTAGAAGCGAATTCCATTCAACGGGAATGCTGAACTCATTCATAAACATAGTCGCGTTAACAAAATATTATGCCGGCAGTTGGGAAGATTCGTGACATCACTATAAATATGCGAGCATACATGGTATATTTTCATGTAAAAGATAGCAAGAATAATATTGAATGAAATGAGATAAGTATTCTTTGGCCCTGAGGGTAATTTGTGTGTGCGGTAAGGTAGAGTCGTAATGAGGTTTCAGGGACGCCCAAGGACGTGACGTTTATTCCATCCAAGGCTGAAGGAAGCCTCGCCCGGGCGGAGGGCTGGTGTCCTTGCTTTCATGAAGGCCGTATAAAAGGTCCTTTTATACTCTCATTGAATTTCTGATACAAGTTAAAAACTTCCATATACTGCCTGAAATGACATCTAATATTACTTATTATTAAAAGTTATGGTAGCTTTTACCCGCAAACTCATTCAACTTTCTAATTTAAAATTAATGCAAAATTTCTTTGCATTAAAATTCAGGAAGCCGTTGCAACTCACGGTGATACATTTCCGGCGTCCCTTTACGAGGGCGCACCGTTTTCTAACGGTTTCTCTACATTGCAATTTAAAAATGCATTACTACATCTGATAACAATATGCGAATGCGCGATAGCGTTTTCTGTGACATAACCGTGCTTTCGTTCGTTCCACATATTTTAATGTGCATTGCAATAAACAGGATAATAAACAATTCCCGCAATCTCCTACCGCACGCAGAAACACAATCCAGAAAACAATGTGCCTCATTTACGAGTTGTATACGAAGAGTATAAATAACATGATTACCTTCACAAAAGGTAGTTTTGCTAGTAAAGCACTAAAGCAAAGCAAACAATCTGAGAAGTTTCCATTAAGAGTGCACAAAGGCATATAACAGGCAGAGTATTAACGCGGACAATGCGTCGGTAACGGGACAAGGCACTAATTGTGAACCGAGAACTCAACTCTTCCGTTACCCGCCGAGCACCAAGCGACGCGTATTCTCCAGAGAATGAACACTCCAAATAACCGAAAATTCGATACTGGGGAGTGCATTATCCACGCTAGAATTATTACAACCAGTAAAATACCAATTGTTTTTTCCAACGTCGAGTAAAAACGGAATGTGGAAACAATTTTAAAAGGCTGACAAAACCACGAGTCATTCCACGCAGCCGATATAAAAACCGAGCAGTTTAATTTCACAAAAGCGCTCCAAGTTTGTAGCCAAAAGCTTTTCTGGTATTCAATGTCAGGCTTTAGACAGCGGACACTGAATTATAACGGTACACGGCTTTACATCGACTTCGCTACTGCGGAGCTTTTGAGGCGATTTTGGGCATCCGGGCAAAATACTATACGAGTTCATATAATAATAACAACATGAATGTAATGCTTCCTCTATGTGTAAGTATAAAAACGACACTAGTAAGCCATCAAAGTTCTGACAAGAATGAATTTAATAAGACGTATGTAGTTCAGAGTGAACGTGCTGAGACTGTTAAAGAAATTGTTTATCGCACTCTCTGGTCACGAACTCAGAGCGGCGTACGCACGTAGAACATAATTTACAATATTACACAAGAATAATTTGACTTTATTTGAATCTTAAAAACCAACAATGTTACATTAAATTCTGTTTAGTTTTTATTGTAAATCAACTTGACGTATAACGACAAAAGACTAACAAAATAACTGATCTCAAGAGCTCTTCAGAAACACAAGTATTGTTTAAAAGCAATTATTAAAAACAGCTTATATACAAGGCGAGTTACTTGAGAACTTAAGCCTGTTTCAAGAGCACCTCTTAAGCGTTCGACAAATCCGACAGAAACAAAATCTTAAGTGGCTTCAAATTTGTTTTATTACAGTGGTATTAAATTAGCCGAAATGGAAGGGCTCTACAACAAAGTATGCTATGGTAGAGAGGTGAAGATGCAGAGAGCGGTGCACAGTGCACATTGCACAGTGGTGGAAACAGAAGTGGCGTGTGTCCGCGTCATCCTCACAGGAGACATGTTGAACAAGCACTCGACGCGACTTGCACTTGAAGCCACCACCTAACTTGACTAGAGAGTTCTCCAACATCCAGTAAACTTTGTTCTTTGTTCTCACACAATGAACACGAGCCAATGTTTGTTTACAATCTCGCGGAAAGCATCACACTCATCTCTAGTCTTCATAGTGATACAATTAGATCTAATTTTAGCTCCAGAATCATTTGGATTATTTATTGATATTCACACTACCGACGAGGATATCAATCACAATTGTTATGAAATGCTTGTCAAAGTAGGTGAAATGATTTATTTATTTAAGTTGGATCGTAAAAGCGCTCCACTTGAGGTTCAGAGCCTGAACGCACGCAGGCCACGTTTACAGCAATAAACTGTACCATTTTATTGCTATGGCCAGTAATAATAAAGCTTGTTATTATTACGTCAAACCTATAGGTTTCGGTTTAATGAATTGTGTTGATTTTTTGTGTTTTTGAGTCTGGATTTCGTTTCAAATGATTTTTGAATGTTGTAAAATTGTTTCGTTTTGAATGTTGGTATTGCAATTGCATCTGGCGTATGTGCATTGGAGACGCCTAATAAATTCAATCCGAGTAGATTAAAGATATTTCGTTTCAATATATCATATGACCGGTGCACTTGAAGTGTGACTCCCGTTAGTGCGCGCTTCACTGATTATCCATCTCTCGTTACTGCACTTGCTGTGAGTACCTGCACGAGATCGCGCTTAACATGTCAACGCATGTAATTAAGAGAATTCAATATCAGGAAAGTAAATATATCACTTCCTGCAACTGTATCTTATAAAGGAACTACCTACAACGAAAGTAAGTAATAAATCAATCCTCTCTTGGGTTAAGTGATGTTTGCGTCAATTCATTTCACTTATATCGTATCACGACATTACAGTTATATTTTAGCAAATACTTAATCATACTGATAATTTCTCTAGTGATAACAAACATGTACCTAATGTTCCTGACACACATGTCATGTGTTGTTTGTAGTGACCACGGAAATTAATTGGTGACACGACCTTGCCGCAATCGTTTACACGTCACTCGCTAAATTAATATTGTTAGCGAAAAATAATCGCTTCATACACTTAGTAGCTTTCATGCCTACATTAAGAGATTTAGCGAACATTAATGTATGAGTACATACAACTAGTTTGGTAAATAAAACTAGTCTCTAAAAGCAAAGTTAAATTCCAAAAGTTAGGTATACATTTTACTAAACTAACATACCGAAACATTTTAGTAGAGTTTCCAGAACATAGTAAATCCTAAGCACCCGAGGGAAACATAATAAATAACGAACGAAAACTAACTGAGGCTAACGAGTTGATTGAATTTTTAACAAACAACAAAGCTTACTTTTAGCAGCGGACCTCGAAAATGAAATTTCACAGAACGGTACGTATTGAAAACAAAAAACGAAGCCTACAGAGCTACATGTTGCTCACTGGGATAATTGACGTATTCTCTCTTCTCGTCCATTTTCAACATGCTCGTATAGGAAACTGGATGAAGGTCTCCTAGTTGCGTTGATGCAGAAACTGGGTCAAGTTTATACAGCCAGGAAGCTCTAACGGAGCTTCCACCCAGTTGGAGATGCTAACGAGTACACAAACAAATATTACTTAATTCAACAAGTGGCGTTATCTGCTGCTGTGATAATAAGTAAATATATATAGAGCAAACAAACGCGCGTAATTATCTCGCAGCGTGCGTGTGTCCGCGTACATTCTCTCATTACACTTCATACATTACTGGCGCACATTTTAAGGGCAATTCTCTCCAGTAAATTACGCAACCCTCACCGTCCATTCCATCCACGGCTTACAGCATTGTTAATAGCTCTCACTAGACGGAATGCAGGGCCCTCGAATCCTTCCGTTATTATGGCGTTCATTAAATGAATATTCAATACGCTCGCTTTGTTCCTTTACCGGCGAGTACAGAGTAATATTCGAGTAGCTCAATTAACCTCTATTCGATAGATTTAAGAGGTTGTCTGAGGAATGCGTAGTGGCGCCGACACAAGAAGAATGAGACCGTTGGCAGCGCTCAGCGGTCGCGTGTGAGCAGCATATGCACCAACAGCTTTATCATTCAGACGTGACCGACAAGTTACCGAGTTCATTTGCGTCTCGAAAGCGCCTCAACGTCAACGAACGTTTTTGCAAGCAAATGGAGAATTGAAATTGCTACGGTCACCGATGAGTCAGCATTGTGCTTAGTTCGACGACCTTCTACATCAGCCTCTTACAAGAGCCTCTATCAACCACATCGCTTAAAAATATTCCACTTCAAATAAAGTTTTTTACCGGGTAACTTTCAAAATAGTAGTAAGGTTAATTTAATAACGTTTCCTTCCTTATATGAATAACAAGAGTTGAATAGTAACCGAATCATTCATCTTAAAGTCAAATTAAATGACTCACCAAAGTATCGTAAACTGACGCATTGAATTTGTGAGTATTTCGTTGTAACTCACTAGAGTGCATGTACTTTTGTATGTTTTTGTGCAGGGCACTGAGCTGACTCACTTCTCTGTACCAAAACTATACAAAAGTGTATGTATAGTGTACCATGCGTGGTTTAATCCCCACGCCGTGCACTGGACCACTAACAGCATTTCATATGCAAACGGCAAACTCCGGCCTGCGCTCTGTTTACAAAGCGCAAAAGTTTTTCGTTAGGGGAGCGGAAACTTGGTCCATTTGCAATAATTTGAGGCTGAATAAAAATCCATCTGATTTCAACGAAAAAATGGTTACTGTTATTCCCATTGTGTTCAGCATTCAATTTATCTATTGTATTGAAGCTGAATGCCGTCATGTGAATGGGTATATAGAACAACATTACTGAAAACATAAAAGTGTCATTCGCTGAACTTTGTCGTTGCTCGAAGTTGGCACAAGGAACTTAATTAGTGAGATATTGCACAATGTTTATTGGCTGAACAGTTTGTTCGGGCGGGTGAAGTTGCTCGGCGGTAATTAATGCAAAGTTCGAAAGCGCCCGGCCCATATGAACGCAAAGTTACCAGCCATTGGGTATTTATACGTAAACTTGACGTAATGTATAGTATAGCATTTGAACATTAGCGGGAACAATATGCTAATCGTGTGTTTACTTTATATTGTTGCTAACGAGATGCTTTCATACTACGAAATAAATATAAAGATACAGTCAAATGTATATTTAAATTCATAGGACACCCAAGGCTGTGATATTAACATAAGCGGAACCGTTGTGAATAGCTATTTCTTTGTAAGCATAGATTAGTTACCGAAGCACGTTTGATATGAGTATAAAATCTAATTTATAGCACACCGCTTTAATATTTCATGCGGACAATTTAAACTGTGAGCAATCATGTTTCTGTTGCTTGTATGAAATACGAATTGTTAATATTAAATAGTCTCGACGGCTACACACATGGTTTGAAATTTGATCAGAATGTTGATTCGAGATCGAATTTATACCAATGAACCGAAATTTTCGAATGTACATTGTACGATACGTAAAATCACCACATAGCGGTCGAATGGTTGTATATTAGAAAATTAAACTTTTCTGAGCAAATTTCAAAAGAACAAAATGTTAAATGTTAGGTTCTCTTTTGACCCTTAACCCAAAAAACGGAGCCCTGCCAAGCAGGGCTCCGTCAACTTCAGTTTATTAAACTAGTGTGAAGAATGTGGCCTAAGTAGCATAACCTATTTAGTTACTTACTGGAATTACAGTCGGACCCATGGGCGTCGCCAAGTCGTCTATTTGTATTTTAATCATAATTTTTGGACAAATTAATGTGTTAAAATTAATGATGTACTTCAAATATAAGTATACCTAAATTTAAATTAATAATTCTTCATAAGAAATCATTTGTGATTATAAAATTTGATTAGTTATGATTTGATATTTTAAAATTACATCGAGCAACTTTTGATCAGTCGTTCATTTGATGTCACATACATTGGGATTCAAATTTTTTTCTAAATAAATTCGTTTATTGTTCTTTTGAAATTTGCTCGAGAAAGTTTTGATTTTTAATATGCAACCGGTCGAATAAACCACGGAGGACATTTCCATCTTCCTCAGCATTCCCGAGTCCCTGTTTCCAGTAAATGTGTAATGGAGGTACGTCGTATCGATTGCTTTGTTAAGAGGGGAGGTTTTATTACTGAAGCCATGACATCAACCACAAATTATTACATGACATACTTCAGAATAGTGGTAGTATTTTCATATTGTTTTATATTTATTATGGATGCTCTATTTGCAATGTTGTAAATGACTGGAATCCCAGAAGCCCTTGCTATTCTCATAGCTATTTGGTTTAATGGAATAACTTTTACTTGGATAACATTTATAGCGGTTATTTATTAGCTATTAAAAGTGCTAATTATTGTCAAATGTGAAGTTTTCTTGCTCATTATAATTTGTGTGTACTTTTGATAAATTGGTTTACACAATCAAAACTTTATGAAGGGCCTACTACCTTACAATCTAATCTATAATGTTTGGTATGCTTTTAAAGTAATTAATAATGCCGGCTTATGATACACGTAGAATCCAATTATAGTGTAGTGCGGAGAGAGATTATGTCGATAAAGTAGAAATCGGTCGACGTAGCTATCAGACCATAAGTTAGGATTATCTGGAAATTGAATCCAATTTGAATTTCTAACCGAATTGTTTCTTAACCGTTTATCAGAGCATTACCCACGGGGAGGCTCGACACCGCCCGACCGATTAATGAAATCTTTTTTCAGCAAATGATTACGGCCGAGCCTCGATTAAAAGTCGAAAGTGTCGGAGATAAAAGTACCAGGTCTGAGCCAAAATCCGGAAGAATTACTCACACCATTAGGGACATACAAAATGCGTTAGGGTGAATAATTTATTGCATTCTCAGTATACAGTTGTTTGTAGTCTCTTTATAAACTTTTATCCAATTAAATGTATAATTCACCGACATGAAACAATAATCTCATAAGCGCCGCCGTGATTGCGACATTAAGCGAGGGATTTCACTAATGAACACATACAATAATTTTACTATTAAAGTGCACACAGGAACACAAACTAATGAGTACCAAGGGCAGCCACTCTCTACTATGGCAGTTTAGTGATCGTTCGAGGGTCCTATAGTCCTGAATAAATAAAATGCAATTAGACTGGGGTGCCGGCACATAGTAAAACGCCTCTGTGAGAGAAAACATTTAGTGAAAAAAACGTTATGAAATATCTCAATGGTATGCGTTAAAAAGTGGGGGAGGTGCGATTATCAATTTAAATGTAATACGCAAGTACTCGACTTCCATATTATAAACATGGTGGTTTAAATGGAGGGCTTGAAATCGTGTATGTGGTATTAGTCGCACGATTAGTTGCGATAGCGTTCCCGGTGACGCGTGGAGGCGGCACTGTCGCCGCCATAATGGGATAACCTGCGAGTTGATGGCTCGTGTTTCAGTGCTAATTTGGCGGCAGGTTGCGGACATCGGTTCACGTGGGGGCGTCGCCATGGCAACGGAGGAAACTACGCAGTTTTGCACCCCACCCGCCGGGAACGACCTTTACACCCGACGGTTCCTACAGAAGTAGAGTAGATCAGGATATTATACACGCTCTTGTGCTTGATTTTCTTCGGAGTCAGTTTTCTATACATACAACTCTATTGCTTAGAAAGTTATATGGTAGTGTATGACATAAAAAAATCATGTCATACATTACTATATAACGTAATAAAGAGGCTAAATTGGCCGATAAAATACCAGCATAAATCTAGCAAGTCCATGTTTTTATAGCAAAAGGTGCCGTAACAAAAATGTTATACTTGTGAGGGATCCTCATCAAATCAGCGGTCCGAGATAATAACTCTATTACACAAAGGGATGCGAGATTTTGTCAGCCAGTTTAGAATTGGGAATGTGGGGGCGGACCGCATGAAAAGCCATACAGTACGTCAGGCCAAATGACATATTGTATGGGCGGACCTTTTTTGTTCTGAAAGGTTTTATAATAAATGTGACAATCATATTTCTATCGCATTTTCCGATTAAAACGAAAAGCCATCTTTGAATTAGTTGAATTAATCCCATACAAAAACAAAACACTGCATAAAGAATACCATTTGATTCCGATCTATGTTGTATCAAATCCCAAATATGTCAAATAACAAAAGGTTAAATATTCGAAGTGAACAAGCTTCCAATACGGAGCATATAAAATACAGAGGTCGATCGTATTTCGGCGAGTCCCTCTTTGCTTATTTGACCCCTGTCAAGACAATTGCCTGTCCATCGGCTCCCCCTCGCATTATTGGAAATCCCAGCTCCTCGCGCTCTTGTGGTTAACTGAGCAATTCTGCAAAATGGGACCATAAACCACGTACACAACAGAATATACGTAGAATACGGTACATGATACAGAAGCTCTCATAATTAAACGATGGAAGCGCCGGCGTAGATTACATGTTGACGTTTCCAATTGAAATATATCTCTTAATGCAACAGACGTGACTTATAGTGAAAGGAGATCGGCACATTGGATACCTTCGTAGCTTGGCGTGCGTAAAATGAAGTTAGTTTTTTTAGTATGGCGTATTTAAAGATTGATACCGAACCAGTAACATCAGATATAAGTATAACGATGGGGAAGGCAAATTTTGAATGATGAATGAATTTGAATGCTACGTCTAGCCAAAACTTATTTGCCATACGGACATACTGATGAGTCGCTTGATACTATAGCGACCGGACGTCGTCGGCAAGATCACGTAATAATGACTAGCCCCAATAAGAGCATCGGCTTGTAATATCGATGTCATTCGGAACAGCGCAATCATGCATTAGCGGTACTCGCGAATTAAAACATCCCGTGTCGATACATTGCAACGATTTAACCGGAGACACGAGACATAAGACGCTGGTGTCTGGTTTCCAAGTGTTCATTGTAACAGTGGCAGACAATGGGACCGTTGCCGTGGCGAAGGACGGGCCATCACCGCATAACGAGTGCATTATAACCACTTGCACACACACACGATCTTATATTGCGTAATCGGGGATTTTTCCAGAACGTTCCAACTCGTGTTTTATCACCACCTTCATCGATATCCTATGTAAATACAGATAGAATATATTAGCAATAAAGGACAAAGTATGTAGCATCTTAGCTTCATAAGCAATGAGGAGGGAGCCAATTTATATTCAAGCGCCACTTCGACCATAACAAAGCAAAAATATAAAGATTATATTTATCCCTCATTGTATTGGTTAACCGCACGTCGAGTGCACTCCTTGCGGTTTAGGAAATTAGCATATTAATTTTTTGTTTGTCATAATTACAATCACATAGCTGGCAAAAATGAAACTCACGCCATTTTTAAAGGGATCGTATATTAAGGGATTATGACTAATGTAGGCAGATGTCTCAACTTGATACCGCCACCGGCGTGCATCTGTTGCATACACGACAAACAAAACATGCTAGACAGCTGCGACCACTTGATTACAACTAGCAGTTTTTATTGCCAAGATTAACCACGTTCGTAAACTATTACTTATACCGTTTACTTCACTCACTTCACTCGTAAACACTAAACTAAGGTAAACGCGTAGGCCACAATCGCATAAGTAAATAAACTTCATACTTCCTGCACCCAATTCACACTGTTAATAAACTTGATATATGTTCCGTTCAAAAGATGTTTTTAATCTACGGAACAAATTAAGAACAAGGTCTTGTTGAGAATTGGACGACAACGAAAATAGCTTACAATCAAACTATGACAACAACATTGTACCACCGAAGGTACGTGCTCATGTGATATCACTAATAAATAATTCCTTTTGTTTCAGATTTACTGCCTCAGCTGAGATTTGTAGCAAAACTGGAAAATTTATAGCCTTTCCAAAGGTAATTTTCATATTTTTATGCAACGAATATAACTACAATATATTTATGTTATCTATTTTACCTACATTTTGATCTTGGTAATATACCGAATAGCGATAAATAACTGTGCTTAATAAATATGTATAAGGCTAAATGGCTAATCGGTGAGACCTTATTTGTCACTACTTGGCATTTAAAAAACTGCCTTATCGCATAACGAGATAAAACAGCGCATTACAACAAGTTACACTAAATACATAACTACCTAGTCCTTTACCTCGTATGTGATGAAGCGTTTGACATTCTAGCCGCAAGCAAACGTGATACGACAATTTGAATGTAAATACAAATTACGCCCACTTTACACGTCGTAATAACAAACACATAATTTGAACTTGACATTGTCGAAACCCCTCAGTCACGGCAGCGTTATAGGCATACCTAACATACGGCGCGCCGAGTCAAGCGAGACGCACTCCACGCAAAAAACATGAAATTGTCAATTCAGTGGAATGTTCTGTGATGCCATCCATGGTCTAAAAATAATCACGCCTGGCACGTTCGAGAGTTGACCACTATCATCTTGTCAAGAGCCACGACCGACAATTGGCCTCTCAACATCAAGCAAGTGCCGGATCTGCATCGCGAGTTAAGCAAATGACTATTATCCTACCAGTCTAATAGGGAAATCCAGCTAAATTAACTGGAAAACTGACCCTAGCGTCACTCACGTGCTAGGAAAAATTGTAACGTTGGAAAACACCACATGTTTTGAAAATTGCTGAATAGAATTGTTATTTACGAGCGGCGAAGCCGACGGATGTATCGCATCTGTTCATATTTCAGCTGTGAAAAAAGTGCAGCTGAAATTGGGCCAATGTGTCGTCGGTATACCTGGTGTATAAGTGCCACTATTACCAACAATCAGACGACGACCTTGCTGCTCGTTGTCGCGCAAATCGTGGGGAGGCGCAGATTGTCATCCTTCATTCCGGCATCCGCCTTTTGCACTTCATTATATAATCTGGCCTATGTGTATCGTACTTGTTTTGGGAGCTGAGAAGCTGAAACGTTTCTAAAGCGTTGCAATGACTTCATATTTATTTGAAAACTGTTACGAGAGACAAGTAACATCTCTATAGAGATCGCTGTGGTTATAAAGCTCAATAAAGAGCAAATAGTGAGTGGTGGCCATGCATCGGACGCTCACCACGACACGGTCTAAAATGGACACCGGCTTGTCTCGGCTCAACAAATTGCCGTAATCAATATGACTTATCTTCAGCAATTGAGGTGTCAGTTTTCACCCGGTCTGACACATTGTACTTTCTAATGTTTATAGCGCGAAGTATGTTTTGAGTTTACGCTTTTATGTACTGTTTATTTTGAGATTGTTCAAGTCCATCATAAACTTAGTTTAGAGGACAGGCTGTTGGCTGTTTATTGTAAGTTACATTGTATATGTAATTACGTTCATAAAATTTACGTTTATATTGCTATTTAAATTTATTTAAAGAAAAGCAGCGATAGCCTAGTGGAGATACCAACAGACTGCCATGCAGAGGGTATGGGGTTCGAATCCAAATCGCGCACCAATGACTTTTCGGAGTTATGTACGTATTGAATTATTAATTATCGCTTGTCCCGTGCCTCGGAGAGCACGTTAAGCCGTCGGTCCCGGTTGTCATGAAGATCTTTGACAGTCGTTACAGGGCGTCAATACCTTCTAAATAAACTGACACTAGTCTAAACCATGGAATATCGCTATCCCTTCGGGTTGCAGAGGTCAGATAGGCAGTCGCTCTGTGGAAAAGCTAATATTCAGCCAAATCCGGTTAGACTAGAAAGCGGACCCCAGATTGAAACTGGGATAACGCTAAGAGGATGATGATTGCTATTTAAATATAAAATTGACACAGAGTAATAATCTTTACATTGTAACCCCGCCGATGAAAAATTTCTGGTGCGTCTGATGAGTTCTCAGAATGAATTTTAAGATTACGAAGCTGATAAATTGGAATCGAACCATCATTAACTTCTGAAGTATTGAATGACTTCACCAAAAAGTCTCGGCAGTTCAATCAAAGCTCTGCAATGATAATAAACTAGTTACATTACTTTTTGTCGTCCAAATATGTCGTTTAGGGAACAGGTTCAGTACTCAGTACAAACTCGTTAAAAAGTTGTGTGACAAGTGAATATGTTTGGACTGGACATACAAGTTTAGTTTGTAATGCATTGTCATCGGTACACAACTACACACTGAGACGCGACAACATGCATAGATATGTTTGGGCTTATGTAGATTTACAGCTTCCGTTCCTCTATTAATATACGCAGTTCAAATTTATGAGAGGAAAATAGTGAACAAGTAAATAGATTTATTTATGTTAGTCATCTTAGTAAGAATTGTAAAACTTATGGCCATAATTATTAAAAAAAAACTGTCGCTATTAAAACTAACTGTACGGCAATTCGTCAAGAGATGTTAGAAAAAGTCATCATCATCAGCCTTTAACAGTCTACTGCTGGACTAGGCCTCTCCTTTGAAAGGAGGAATTGGCCTACTATACCACGCTGGCCAAACGGGTTGGTAGGTATAGGGTTTGTATCAAGTTTTCCTTCTTTTACAGTGTTGTTCTCTGCATAATATGCTCCCTCTGTCGGCTCTTACGACACCCATGGGATGGAATGGGGTGGTGACATTCCGTATTCTTAATCCGTCACCACACGCACAAGTAGAGTTTAGAAAAAGTAGTAGAAAGTATTAGTACTGGTGGAAAGCACTAAAAGTATTTTTACACTTGATGTGGAATAATGGTACAAATGAGTGATCCCAACCAATATTAATTAGCAGCGTGTTCAAAAGAGGGTGTTTAAGTCTCTTCGTATTCAACTTAAAAACAAATTCTTACCAAATAAATAAACCAAGATAAATAAATCCTCAGCGGTATACAAGACACTGTAATACGTTCATATTACCTAATAAGATGATCGATCATCACCATGAGATCATTACAGAGCATATTCCGTTGTAGCTATTGATAATCACAAACGTATGAAAAAACATGTTTGACAAGTAACACCGGAGGCGAGATTCAAACCGCTACAACGTAGGTAGGTATATCCGTTTGATCCGTTTCTCCAGCTGCCATGTAATACAATCATAAATTGCGTTTTAACTTAGCTGCATAATTAGTAATAAATCTTTAGCGTGGCTCATTGAGCGTGGTTTGACGTGCAAAATTGCTACCTCGGTTGTTAGGTATTGCTACATCGGTCGGTCGACGGCTGCCGCGGCGGCAGGTGCGATGATACAGACTACCCGAGCTGGTGTTAATTAGACCCTTGCCGGTTGATTTATCACCTAACTTTGTCTTCACGATAAATGTACTTAATTTATCTAAGGAAGCCAGCCGATGACGCGTAAAATTGTAAATATCGTGTACCTTAGAAATTTATGTACAGTCGTTTAAATAATATCTTTTAGCAGTGATCAAGATTGGTTATTAAAGCATGTCGCTCGCTGCGGATTGTACGAATGAGCTGGCAAACAGGTTAGTTGGTACTAGTGTCTATAAAACACAAATGATGTATCTACTACTCTCAAAATTTTGCATATTTCGCTAAGAGTACAACAAAAAATATGTACCCGAGCAGAATATAAAATCAGTATTGTATAATAATTGATCGAGATGGAGATAAACGCGAAACAGAATTAATCATGAAAATATGATTCATAAAACCTGTATATTTACATGCAGTGCAACGAACTCGGAACGGAAGTGTCTGCAGGGAGTTGAACAGTAATTATAATTAGGAGGGATTTGCCGCCATTATCATGGGACATCTCCCAACACCGTCATGGCTGACGGCCGAAGTGCGCCGTGTTGCGAACTCGCCGCGAACAAACAGCCGGAACTATCTCATTCATAACTTTAACCAGCGGAAGCTAACTGTATTTAGAAACCTTTATTATAAGCGAATTATGTTACGAGAATCCACTTTCAATGACCTCTATTAAGGTAATGGAGTGGAGTGGCGTAGCATGTGGGACAGGCTATCCACCTCGCTCGCGTGACCAACCTTACCATACTTCATATCCGTATTATTAACATATTTGCAGTAAATAAACATTCGAAGAAATATTAAAGCTATGCACTTTATCTAAATAAGCAAATTCTTCCTGTCGTAAGATAACAAATAATTGCTGTCACTCAAACAATATCTGTCAACAACGGTTTAAGCATATCCAATCTCTTTGGTACATCTATTCGTCTAAGGCTCGTGATAAGACGACGTACAAATTCATTTTATTGGCGCTCGTTGAGCAATATCAAGCCCGCATCCTATTGTTTTAAAGAGCTTTGAAGTGATATACAAGTATACGACAGTGCGTCGACACCCCTCGCGACTCGGCTCGGTCAACGCCATACATCAATATTTATATAAACAATACAGATATAACATTCGACACATGCCGCGTTTTTTTGACACGAATATCTTTATAGAACATATTATTATTTACATTGC
Organism: Euclidia mi; assembly: GCA_944739405.2. Classification (NCBI taxonomy): domain Eukaryota; kingdom Metazoa; phylum Arthropoda; class Insecta; order Lepidoptera; family Erebidae; genus Euclidia; species Euclidia mi. Next base: position 1,670,365 of record OX123196.2, read on the forward strand.
TTGTTTTATTCATTCTGTTGACGTCTTCCTGTTCGCGAGGGTTCATTGAATAATGATCAAAGCTGCGAATAAATCTGGGACGCCATAGTGTACCGATATACGTCAGCCTTGTAGTGTTTAGGTATGTAGTAGTTCCCACGCTATCAGCTGGTTCACGCGCCACCGCGCGTACGCACCGGTCCGAGACACCGCCTGACGCCCGATAACAAACCACACTCATCTCACAAATGCATTTATTAATTACAAAACATACAATAAAACTATTCGGCAGGATACCGCCAGTAGCCAATATAACGAGAATGATTTATTGACAGTTAGCCCAGCGGTACACGAGAGACGATGGCGCCCGGGAGAGCAATTTGTTCCGTCGCAAAAACTCATACCGGTGGTGCACACTGGTCCCGCGATCGTACCTTGTTGCATTGTTGTCCGCTAGTACCGCTACCTACTTATAAAGATAACTCGCAAACACTTACTTGTACAGCTTCATGAATAAATATGATTGCTTTCAGTAAACAGACAAAACCATTTCCCGATATCGGAGAGCATTGTTTCCCAAAACAAAAACCACAAGATCGGTAACGGTATCCGAAAATTCCAATTGTCGGTATGCCGTTACAAATCTGTTGGCTATAATCAAGTGGCAGTAACTTATAGTGAATGTAGACCGTCTCGGTGAGCGTGACAAAAACTGTTACAGCATATAATGCGACCTTGTCCGTACTTTCACCCATCACACAATAAACGGAAATAAACATGCTTATGTACCCATAAAGAAAACCGAGCTCATTTGATTAGAGTTATGATCTATGGAGATGAAACGAGGTTTGATAACGAAGCCATTACTTGGATAATTGCCTCCCGTTGCGATCCGCCCATCTCACACCCGACCGGCAACCGTGATACTACTCAGAACTGCAATGTGTTTAGAAAGGATGATGACATGACAAATGGAGGGGCTAAATATAGGAGGCCAGCAATACTGAACTGTATTGTTCACATGAACGAACAAAGCAGTAAAAATGTACATTTAATGGTTTTATGCTGTCATGATGCATTAGGAAAGGGCAATCATGTTACAGGCGGTTAACGAGTCACTCATTCTAAATTAACTCTACATAATGTGACCGCAAAGCTACTGTGATATCTGAAAATAATGGCATTTTCTTGTGTGTACTTACGCGAACGTCTAACCATGAAATTGTGCTACTTTTGTATAAACAAAACCACAATAAATACCGCAAACTATATTGTTGATGCGATAGAAATTAAGTGAATTTAAGTGAATGCCTCCTGAAGTTGACGGCTAAACTTGTGGCATACACTGAGCTTATTTCTTCATACACACTTATTAGTCGTGTTGTAACGGCATCAGCACGGAGGTTCAATTACTAAAGAATTCTCTATTAATAATTTGAACCGTTAGAGTAATAACTCCATCAGTGTGAGCGATGAAATTGCTGAACGTTCCTTTAAAACTATATACGGTCGTATATTAAATTAGCACAGTGTCCGACTCACCCTGAGTCTTTGCTAACGTTAACGGAATATTTGCATTGTAAGCAGCAACACAACTGGGTTAAAAGCTTACTGATGTACGGACGCGGATCAGACTAGACGCAAACAAAGCATGGTTACTCCATCCAATCTCTATACAGGGTGTAAAAAGACCCTTAACGAAAACTGAAATCCCATGTTGTACCAATCAGTACCAACATTTTTAACTTCGGCACCATACCTGGGAAATTACTGGTTCAGGAGATATTGAGGCTCAAAGTTAGTATGGATTTTTTCTAATTAGGTACAAAATCGATGCATTTACCCTGCCAATATGTTTTTTAGATGCCCTATAACCCCATGGATAAGTAGGTATTTTGAGCATTGCACGCGCGCGCTTTTAATTGCGGTTTAAAAAATGTGAAATCTTAAAAAGAAATTCGTTTCCCAGGTATTATTTTTGGTTAGTATGACTTGGCATGATGTCCACAACGAGTAGACTTCGGCTTTGTGATGGGTCTTGTGACACCCTGTATAATATGTACACACATATATTTCAATTTAAACATTTTGTCTACTTATATAGAAATTATCGCTCACTCGCAAATGTAATCAAGCCTGCCATTAATTACACTATAATTAATTTTAGATTTGATTAAATTTACGATGCGAGTACGCTTCACTTGTGCTGACCTTTCGAGTGCTGTACTTGCCTCATAAAACTTGCCGTACCTCGACATTTCGTAAACCCTATTAATATGTGTGGAGGTATTTCAGTATATGAAGGAGACAATAATAGCTTTTAAAATTAAATTACCTGCTACATCCCGTTGTGAAGGACGGGTGGCTAGGAGTGCATCACGCCCACCTCTTAGCCAGTTATGATTGAGGTCTTATATAATGTGGGTTCAGCTACGAACGACTATCTAACATCAGACTGCTTATCTTATAATCTTATACTAATATATAAAGCTGAAGAGTTAGTTTGTTTGTTTGGTTGAGCGCGCTAATCTCAGGAACTAGTGGTCCGATTTGAAAACTTATTTCAGTCTTAGATAGTCTATTTATCGAGGAAGGCTATCGGCTATATAACATCACGCTATGAGCAACGGGAGCTGAGCAGTAGACTTAAATAACGCGGGTGTAACCACGGGCATCCTCTATTAGGTATATGGTAATCGAAACTTATAAAAACTTTTGGGTCGAAAAAGGCTCTTGCTGCGAAGTTTCATGAAAAGTAGTTTTTGCGTGAAAGAGTAAGATACCTATACATCTAACCTTACAAACTTTATAATAACAGTAGGTAAGATTCACAACTTGTGGTAAAAGTGTCATAACAATTATTACGTGTTGTCCAAAACGCATAAAGTCGCGACCCTAGTTTATTTTATTTTAATTACAGCAGATCAAATTAGTCGTCCACAATTAGATGTTATTACTAAACATAAAACATTATTGCGAGTTTCTGCCCCACTTTTATTACAATATATTGCTCAGCAGTTGTATTAAGCTGCAGGGGCTGTAATCCTGTCTAGTATTATTGATTCTTCAGTAATACGATTAAGGAACGATACGGGGCATAGCCCAGGGAGCCTTCTTCCTTACAATAAGTCCGATACACCGATTAACGATAGCTTTGAGCAGCCTGCTGGTAGCTCAAGTAAATGTAATGCTATTTATGATCTCATAGTTACTATGAGATTGCATTGTCCATAGAAAACCATATAATATGTATTGTTTGAAGGTGATACCGGTGAGCTCACGGGTGATTTCATAGATATATTTAAAACCTTTTTAGTTTTGTTTACTTACGATATATATCTAAATTTATGCTATACGTCTCTTGGGATTTATTGTAATAATCTTTATAAATGTTCTGTCGAGTGACTATTGGAAACGTAAAGTTTAATATCAGTATTTAGTATCAGCTTGCGTGGTATGTTTCGCCTAGCTACTACGGATAGCTGTAAACCAATTTTTAAGAAGCATAGAATCTTAACTCTCCCTTCTTTATACATCTTGGAAGTAGCATTGTTTGTTAAAAGTAATCCATATTTATTTCCTCGCCTGTCAGACAGAATAAAGTGTAATCGACGTGATGGCAACAGACTGTATTCATCCAGCTAAAACAGCGCTATTACACAAAAGCATAGTATGTAAAGGTCCAATAATATACAGGGTGTAAAAAGACCCTTAACGAAAACTGAAACCCCATATTGTATCAATCATTACGAACATTTTTTGCTTCGACATCATACCTGGGAAATTACTGGTTCAGGAGATATTGTGGTTCAAAGTTACTATGGGAGTTTTGTAATCAGGTTCAAAATCGATGAATTTACCCCGCCAACCTGTTCTATAGATGTCCTATGCACCCATGGATTAGTTGGTATTTCGAAAATTGCACGCGCGCACTTTTTATAGCGACTTGAAAAAAGTGAAAACTTAAAAAAAACGTCGTTCCCCAGGTTTTATTTTTGCTTAGTATGACTTGGAATGATGTCTAAAACGAGTAGACTTCGGCTTGGTGATGGGTCTTTTGACACCCTGTATAGGTAATAAAATTCCAGATAACATGAAGCAACTGAATACAGACATGTTTAAAATGAAATTTAAGAAAATTCTCATTGAAAAATCTTATTATAATATAGATGACTTTCTTAATGACAAATGTTTAATGTAAAAAATATAAATATTATTTTTTTAATTTTCATCATAACAAATAGGTACCTACTTGGCTAATTGTGTTTTTGTTAATATATATTAATTATGTTTTTGCTTACTAGTTAATAATGGTATAGGTATTTTTGTTTATTTTTACTTATTTTATTTTCTTGGTTTTTTTTTATTTTAAAAACACTTTTGTCATTTTATTGTACCTAATACATTTGACATTGTCCAATTTTATGCACTAATTTTAATTATTATGTACTTTTTTTATTTGGAATGGCTCACTTATATTTGTAAGTACAACAATTATTATTAATATGGTCAAACACGTTGATGCAAATTATTGTTTAAAGATCTGTGTAATAAACATTTTTATAATGCTTTTATTATGTACTTACATGTGTTTTAGCAAATAAATATCTTTATCTAGTAATATTAAGTTGAACTTAGGTTAAGGCTATAAAAGATTAACTTTACAAAATTACGATGACTTTAATGAAACTGACCAATTTAAGTTCGAGGCGGCTTATTGAGTTTATAACAAATATATATAATACGTGCCAAGAGCTTATAACAAAAGTAGACTAACTATTTAAAAAAATCTGCTATATTTTCTATCAACAATTTAATTTGTTGCTGTCTTGTTTTTTAGATTTCAAGCTTTCAAATATTCGAATTCATTTTTGACTACTTATCTGAAGCGGTTCCTAAAGACTTGTATATTACCAAATTGTAACTGCATCAAGATTGCGGCGTTTGATGTATCTCACGCATGTTGTAACTAATTTTAAGACGGTGACTCATATAAACTTATTATAAGCGTCATAGTGTAACAAGAGCGCAGTTAAGAATAAGATTAATGATCTCTGGCGGACAATGAAGCGTCGGAACTACAGATAACAAAGTACCATCGAGCACTCAGGCACAGATAAAATAATACAAACGAAACAATTCACTGGATTGTGTGCACAGAACGTGATGACGCGCATCAACTTTCTTTACACGATAAACTTTATGAATCGAAGCATTCTTATTCTCACGCGACTATGACACCGACACAATCAACTACACAAATTAAACAACGAGATATCAGCCATCTCATAGATCAACATAGTATCAGATGCTTCAGAGTATCTAATCTAATACTAATATATAAAGCTGAAGAGCTTGTTTGTTTGGTTGAACGCGCTAATCTCAGGAACTACTGGACTTATTTGAAAAAATCTTTCAGTGTTAGATAGTCCATTTATCGAGGAAGGCTATAGGCCATATAACATCTCGCTATAAGCCACGAGCGGAGCAGTAGCCTAAAATAACGCGGGTGTAAGTTGTAACCGCGGGCATCATTTAGTAAACAATAAGTATGCAAATCCTATTTAGTTGTTTACGGAAAGGACGGCCAACCAATTATTATAGCGCCTCAGTCCCTGACTTATCGCCCGTGGGTGGAAGAAAACCAACATTGACATTGACAAAGACATTGAAGCTTGCGTTAAATTTGCATTTTAGTTGCGGCACCACGGATGCGCGCACATAAAATACGAGTCTCATGATGCAGTCAGCACGGACCACTCGCTGGACAACATAAAACTTTATTGCCCACAATATTGTTACAAAATACAAGTTCGCCTTTAACATGATGTCATCTATGTAAAATAACTTTTATGTACAAGTGAGAAATACGTTTTACCAACGGTATATTCGCTCGTATCCCGTATTTATGACCGACGACCTCTGTCGGGGTAAAACAATGAGACAAACGGCCGAGCTATTTTTAGAGTTATCCGTGAAAACATAAAACGAAACCTTGAATAAATTAACTTGTTGTTAGATATTAAAAGGTAGGAACAGGACGAAAAAATAAAACTCTTATCCGGAAAAATATTGTGCGGGAAATACGACGGCGACGTCGGTTGAGCGGTGAGCGGTGATGATTTAGTGAAGTGAGTGAGGCACTCAGACGAAAGATTTCCCGGGTTTTGTTTGTAGTTTTGTCTCCCCTCGTCGCATCGAGAGTTGCTCAAAAACACGCAGACGGAAGGTATTGTGTGGGAAGCGACGTATGGGGTGTTTAAATCGACTCATTAGAGCAACCGCTGAGTAATTGTCTGAGCTTCCTTTGTACACGTTATCATTTCTAATTCCACAAGGGAGACTAGCGGTATGAGCTCAATTACTCGAACGGGATAGATATAAATTTGTCTACAAGGATAATACAAAGAAGAGGATTTATTAAATAGGAGGCGAGATTATTGATAAAACGTGTTACTGGGTGTAGGAGAATGAATGTAAATAGGAGATAGTTTGTAGTTGGTATATAGGGCGTGGAATCAAATCAGTTAATCGATTGAGCTAGGTGTCATATTGGCAGGCGTACAAAGCTATGTTTGGTCACGGTACGTGCGTCGCCACAAAGGACCTCACTCGCTCGGCCTGGCTGACGGAATCCGATCAAATCAAAGTGAATTCCACTATTCGTGGTGGCATTGATATAATTACACTATGCTCACATATACACGTTCTGTAGCTCTGGGATAAAAACCTGATTAAGTACAACACTGGGCATCTATTAAAGTAATTAATATCTACGTATAATTGAAATTAAAATATATCTTATCAGTATATATAAATATGTATTTATCTAACAATAAATGTGGCTACTATCACTTGACCTATGACTGCGTGTATGTGCAGTTATAAAACACACGCTGCTTGAAGCAACCACAAACATTACCATATTATAATTAGAATGATGAGTAAAGCATAAAACAGATATATCTGGCGTGACTAATGACAAATAATATAATTTATTATGGAGGGTCGGTTTGAAAGCGAATTTATCACCACTTGATCAAATGACAAAGGAACGGGGCGTCCAGATTTGAGCTTCATAATATGCTCCGTGTCAATCTCCAATTGAACTTATTTAATTGAATTTACTCGATTCGGAGCCGAACTAACTATGATTTATGATTGAATTCTATAATATGACGGTTTTTTATTAGTAAAGGGTGGGTAAAGTACTTTATTGTTGATAGAAAATAGTAAAGTTCACGTAATATATAATATACGCGACGTGTGTAATATTTATCTTTACATAAGTTATTTCATTTGCTCAATGATTTCGCTTTTCACGTGGTTGGGTATGTTGACTGATTTTCTATGTCAATAGTCGATAGCAATGGTAAGAATATTTTAACGCTTGAAATACGCGTTGTACCGAAATTAATTTAAAAGTTTAAGTTAAAGTTAAGCTCAGCATACATTAAATTTCGTGGAATAAAACTTACCATTACATTGTATTTTAAATGCAAGGTGACTTACCTGAAAAAAGAGAAAAAACTATTAGAAACGTCGGAATATTACATCAGCGTTATAAAGATAGAGTTATATTTTATTGCAAGTATTAGGTATACAGTCTTCTGGTCTTAAGAAATCTGTCTAAGTTATAAGACAAGTTTTATAATATCTTAATATATAAAATCTTTGCGTTACTGACTGACTGACAGACACGCTACAGCCGATAGGTACTATTCTACACTATGGGCGCAGGAAGCTGAAATTTGGCATGTACATATGTTCCTTGGGGACCGTAGGGGTGCACTAAGAAGGGATTTCCCGAAATGCCCACGGGATCGGCCAAAACGGGTATATTTAAAAAAAATGCAGGCATAGCTGCTGGCGTCCTCTATCTTGTATATACGCCATAAAACATTCTATTAAAACGTGTCAATCACCAATGCGTGCCTTGTAATTAAATACTCACAATTATAGGCACATATAATTTAGAACACAATATTAATAGCACTATTAGCAACATAGATAATTATAGACCTGTAAGATTATTAATTATAAACAATACGAATGGCACGTCCATAAAAATAACATATCGTAATAATAAATTATATAAACAATAACATTGTATCAAAAGTTATAACTTATAATTCTAACTGCATTTACAGTTTACGCCTTCATTATAAAGATTAATTTTCGAATGAAATCTTGATAACAGGACTTTATTTCGAATGAAAATGCACAGGAAGTAATTTACTCTGCAATTAAAACATCAAAGATAAGGCATGTGTTTGTATTTCGTGATACTTTGTGAATTATGAGAATGCGCTAAGTCACTCTATTGTTATAAATATTAATTGTTATGCTAGGTTCGTGAATATGGAACGGCTAAAGAGCTTGCGAGAATGCAACGGTACCGTAGGTGTGAAATATAATATCAAAGATTTGATAACGAACACGAAAGGAACGTTTCACCTGCAATGGTTCCTCTATCGATTATTTACTAAAGGCGTCTAAGTACACACTTCCCCACGCGCGCCGCGTCCGCGCCAAGCCCTCAGCTGTTGTATCTCTATCTTTACAACACTCCCGTCGGTTACGAAATGTCTGGAGCCATCTTGTTACCCGTCTACCTAGCAATCAATTTACCTTTGTACACTTTTCTTTAAAGATACAAGATTTCAGAATGCTAAAATGAAATTTGTCAGAAACCTCATCTCCTGTATCAACACTTCGCTTGGGGCGACGCGGCTGAATTCGAGCGATCAGCTTTTACGTAACTTTGTCAAGAAAATTGAGTTTCCGGACGATCGAAACACTGCCGCAACCTTCTTTGATACAATTACCTGTGCCTACAGCGTCTTCGTACAATTTTAGCGACACTTATCCTATATATTTTTAAATTCTTCTCTAACATGTTTACTACCAATTACAAAACGGAATAAGCAGGGAAACGACTGCTTTTATATCTTGTGAATGTACATCTAGATAAAGTTCGGGGGTCCGACAATTTATTACTGGAGGGTTGAGTACGAATGTGATGGTATTTTCCAAGTTAGCATTCAAAAATCTTAATGTAAAAAGCACAACAGCAATAAAAATATATACAAGAAGGGTCTATGTACAAGACATTTTCGCCTGAATCATGTAGTTTTATCCTTTGTAAGATTTCTTTCACCCTCTGGTTTGCGGAGCCATCAAAAAACAATCGTTTGGAAAACAAAGACGCGCCGCATTCAATTTTCTTTTGTTTACCCTTCGTGAAAAGTTCTAATTCTACATTTACAACTTGGATGTGCTCTGTTTGCATACGTTGAATTAGTTAGACGACGATTTAAAATCTTTTCCACTCTCGATACGCTTTGAATTCTGTATTGATATAAATAAATATGTACGATCCTTCATTTTATTATACGCGCACAATATCGTATGTGTATCTCGTAACGTACTCAAAGCCATGAGCATTAATATTGAGGTCGAATAAGATACAATCTTTATCCATCATTTAAAAATAGATAACCATTGGCTTAACCTACGTATGATCTTTTATTGCATCATCATATATAAATATTAAATTATATACAAGAAGTCATTATAGCTAGGATTTTGAACGTAATGGTTAATTCATCGGTGCGTATAGGCAGCTATTGCTTATATCTTTACAAACATACATAGTCTCACGTCTATAACCCCGAAGAGGTAGGCAGAGGTGTATTTCTACACCCACTTTTCGCCAGATATACTTTAGTCCCACGTAATAAGGGGCGAGCCTATTGCCGTACCGGGCACATTTCCAGACTCCGTGCTGCTACTGAGAATTTCGTGACAGAAAAACCCAATAACACTGCCCGACCCAGGAATCGAACCCGGGGCCTCCCTATCCCACGCGCACATTTATGCCGCGAGACCAACGAGGCAGTCGTATAGGGTTTGATGTCGAGTTTTCCGTCTATACGCAAAGATGGTATTTGCATCGTGTTATCCCTTAGTCGCCTCTTACGACACCTACGGGAAGATAGGGGTGGTGACACTTGTATTCTATGCCGTCAACCACACGTTATATCTTTAATTTGGGCAAAAAAGCCGTAACATTAAATTCACTACTTAAGAGTTTCATGAGTACAGGATAATTTGAAGTCCAGCTTTCTGATCATTCTTCAGCATTTGAAAACATGTAATAACAGTCTATTGAATAGATAATAATCCGTTGTGATGAATAGGAAAATAATTTAAATAAGAATGAGGACCGTTGCTATTTTAAATGTATAAACTCATTTTCTTATTTCCTTTGTTACAGCACAAACATGAAGAAAAACAGAAACTGTCAGAGTGGATGGTGGGTGGTGCTGCTGACTGCCACCCTGGCGGTCCCGGCGGCGGCCGACTCAGGCGTCGGGCTCTACAACGCCAAGCTGAAGCAGGTCGTCACCTCCAGCACCCTCAAGTGGACCAACCTCAAGAAGGAAACCATGGCCAACTATGTGGTGGGCGCAGAATCTGAACAAGGTATGTTCATTAATCTAGTAGACCATACAAGCCCTAAAATAATATAGTACAAAGATACTGACAAATTATTCATCTTTCCAGGGCCGATATACCTCTGCAGAGCGCGTCATGAAGGTGAAATGATTCTAGGCCAACTGAAACCAGACTACACGTCTTGCGCTGTGTCCGGCACCAAGAGCTACACTCAATTTGAGGTGCTGGAAAACATCGAAAACGCTTCTTTGATCAACTGGATACCCTGGTTTAGGTTTCATGCTAAGCCAAATGGCGCTGTTGTGGTGTCTGGCGATTCGGTCTTCATTGGACGAATGAAAGCACAAAGTGGATATTCACATTACATCGGCAGTATAGCTTACGAGAGTGTTATCGGGCAACTAAACACGTTCGATGACAAAAACAACGAAATAACTGAACATAGTGGTGAAATATTAAAAGAAATTGAACCAATCAGTTACAAGTTAGAGAACGTGGTTCTAGATAAGTCTACAGAACACACTCGTCCGTCTGAGCCCGAAGTTTTTGAAGAGCGAGTTCTCAAGAACGAGGATGAAGTTGCTGCCACGGTCACCACTGAGATAGAATACGTGTTCAATTACACAGTATCATGGGGTCACGGACATGGCATTGCCATCGGTTTAAACACTTCAATAGAAATGGAAGACGGCACTTTATTCCCACAAATAGAATGGGCTAACCCCTTCTCGGAAAGACGAACGAAATTGTACAAGTTGGAACAATATCTGCAACCTGGCACGGCTTGTAACGTTACGTTCAGAGGCAACGTGACCGACCGCGATGTGCAGTATACTGCAAAGTTGGTTACCTTCTACAAAGATAACGATTCTAGATCGAGGCAAATGCGGGGTCAGCGTATCGAGCAAACGTTGGAAGTGGAAGCCATTTACGGTGAAGTTTATTTTATTGGCAACAACAGCTTGGTACCTACCACGACCACTACCACTACTACGACGACCACTACCACGACGACACCCCCCCCTGAGCCCGCGCCCCCCGCACCCCCCGCGCCCGAAGACAATGACGTCGCCGCCATGAAGAAGTCCGATCAACCCGAGCAGATGGACAGCGGAGACATGGTCAATGAAGTCGGCGAAGGCAGGACCAAGGCCACGGTGCCCAAGGAAGATATCAAGAAGTCAGTCGCCGGCGGACTCGGCAGCAACCCATCTAGCGCTGCCAGCTTTAGAATTGTCGCTTTCACGTTATTTATGCCAGCGCTTATACTCTTGCTTTAAAGTGACAAATTAATAATATTTGTAAATAACGAGAAGATATCACTAAAATTATAGTTGCTTGGTCGTTTATACCTGTTTTACGTTTTGGCAACTGAGCTTGATGCTGTTGTTTATAGACTGGGGTGTAAATAAAACCATTTCCCTCGGTAATATTATGTAAATAGAAATATTTTTGTTTTCTCGACATTCCTGTTATGTGATTTCATTCCAATATGTAAATCGAGGAGCCAAAATTAATCGCATAACTGTAAATAGATATATATGTGTAAATATTAACTGATACGGAAGTCGCAGAGCGGCGCAAGAGAGTTGACATTGTAAGCGATGTAGCGGGAGACATCGCAGATAGAGATAATGGAGTGAAGTTAGACACTGTTACCAATGACAAGCTGTAATACAAACACACGATATGTACCTTACATCACAACACTACACATGTTTGTGATATTATTCAAGTGAAACATTCAAAATCAATGTTATAGCCAATGATGTAAAAAGAAGTAGATATGTTATAGGCGCACCAAAAGCAGGACGCTGAACATAAGCCAGTTGGCAAGTCTGACATATGTGTGTGTGACGAGCCGGCGTCAAAGTGAAACTGACACATCTTGTCAACCGAAAATAAAATAAAATATGGAGTTATCGATGTGTGCGTTAGTATACCGTTACTACGGATTGATTACTACGTAGGTAACGTATCTACCTTTTTCTTGTAATATCATTGGTTATAGCAGACGTACGTTACCTACAATTAATCAAATGTACAAAAACCGATTGCTACATATTCTCTATCGTTTCAATAATGAGTTTAATTCCAATATATTGTTTTCTCCTAAGGCTATAGCCGCTTAGTTTGTTTAAGAAATTGTTAATTGACCGTAAAATGTATGTGTAAGTAATTTATTCTTATCATGTTCCGTTACCTATTAACCATACTCTCTAGGTTCGAAGCGAACTTTCAATTTAAATTGTTCAGCTGTGGTGTTTCGTTATAAAATTCCTTTTGTAGGATAGCTTATTGTTAATTATGCCTTAAATGCACTTTCACTATTTTAGATATAACAAACGTTCTAATATGTAAAAGAATAATATTTTTGCAGCATTTTGGTTTTGTATGGTCGGACGCACATATTTCATTTCGCGCAATAGCAGTAAGCACATCCCTTAGTACCTCTTATATTTTAGTACTTTCTTAATTTTAATTGTTATTATTAATTTTAAGTGATTCTAAAGTCCAGAATAAAGCGATATTATTATTTTAGAGCATTTATTCACAAATAATTTATTTTGTTTTATTATCTGATAATGTAAAATATTGTACAAGTTGTGGTGATGATAACACCTAAGTTATACTGCAAGAAGCGTGGACTTTTCCATGAAGGATATTTATTATGTAACTTTGTTATTTGAGCCAAAGTTGTACTTTGTAAGTTTGCCTACATGTACTAGTTTAGGCCGATAACCCATTGAAATTCCATCCCTCCGTCGATTGGACTCACACCTTATTAGTCGTTAGATACAAGTAGCCTCTAATAGTTTTGGAATCGTTTGGTAGTAGTATGCTTAACGGACTTTTGTCAACGTGTAAAGAAAATGGATGATATTTTTGTATGAATTGATCGATTGTAAGTGTTCACCTTAATTGTAAGTGAACTGTCTTCATATCTAGACTTTCTTTTACCATTTCTATGGTTTCAATTACGTATGCATCAGTATTCCTATTCGCGGAATGCCACTTTAGTTTTAGTTTTAGAAATGGCAGTGGTATATATAATTTTATAAAATCAACGTCCCACCTAGCGTACCATTATTAATTAAGACTTAAATATTATAAAAATTATATAATTATTTATTGGTCACTTTGCAGCTTCAAAATATTTTATTTATTCGTATCGGATTTCGTATTCGATGTTAGAACTATTTGCGAATTACGTGAGTGTCTATTTTACAACTTTGAATCATTGAATTATCAACTAATTAAAGATCGATGCCTGTAAGTTCCACGTCTAATATTTTAGCGAATTGCTTATATTTCCCGTTAGGTAGAAAACCTATTCCATAATATTAAGGCATGTTCTATTGTTGTACCTATTATATAATTGAAATAGACCCTGATAATTGGGTAGATATTATCAATGAATCTCATGACATCAACATTGTTTTGCGAAGCATAATTGTGATGTTCCATGTAAGTTTACTTTGTTTAAATTCATTAAAGTGTAACTGATATATTCACTCGTTTTTATTCAACCCTAACACACAAACCCTGTCCTCATACACGTCAAACTGTATATCTTTACTGTAGAGGTTGTATAATCAAGTTCATATAGCTAAAAATCATTCGATCTAAATTCCATGTAACTCGAATCACATGGTAAATTTATCGACCAAATCATGATCAACATAGTAAGCAAGAGTAACGAGCTAAATATAAGGATCAGCAAGGAAACCAGAGCAACATTGGAGTGTACACTAATACATTATTACACTACAAGGTAGTGTAGCAAAGGAAATCAGACAAACATCCTAGCAATATCACGGTAGGTACTTTCTAAGACCTGAATCACGTTTTACATATTATCATAGTTTACGAGTATATTTCCAGCAAATTGTTGTCATAGTTGGTTAGTTTCGTAATCAGTTTATTTATATGCATTTTAAAGAATGATCTAAGCGCTAAAGTATTAATTGGCCGCACCTGTATATAGATATAGAAATGGAGACTGCATGTCCTTCATTAGATTTCCTAGAATTTTAAGACGAATGGAATTCTGAAACAATCACGTTCGCGCAGAGTTACTCGACGACAATCAAATACATACCATTGTTTATAGATGCATAATTTTTATAACTCTATTGTGTCAAAGAAACATACAACGGTACAAGCTCGTGATGATAAGAATGTCACGCCAATTTACAGGGTGTCACAAGACCCATCACCGAGCCGAAGTCTACTCGTTTTGGATATCATGCCAAGTCATACTAAGCAAAAATAAAACCTGGGAAACGATTTTTTTAAAGAAATACTTTTTTCAAGCCGCAATTAAAAGTGCGCGCGGGCAATTTTCGAAATACCTACTTATCCATGGTTGCATCTAGGACATTTATAGAGCAGGTTGGCGTGGTAAATGCATCGATTTCGTACCTAATAAAATTACAATTTATAGTAACTTTGAGCCTCAATATCTCCTGAACCAGTAATTTCTCAGGTAAGCTGATGAAGTAAAAAATGTTCGTAATTATATTGGTACAGGAGGTTCAGTTTTCGTTAAGGGTCTTTTTACACCCTGTATGTAAATATTGTACCCCCGATGTACCGCCTTATTCAAACAAAGGCGATGACATCTAATGAGATATCTAATCATTAATCATAGCCGTCATACACAGCTTTAAGTTAGATTTGTCTTATAATGATAAAGCTAAGCCAACAACAATATATTTCAATTTATTGTTGCTATTAATTATTCATTCAATACCGCAGAAACTTATTCCAATTAAAATGAGCTTTCAGAAAAGTGATGTAGGTACAATATAACGTAATAGATTCAACACAACACGACAAAACTGCTGATAGGATCGCACGAAGCACATTCATATACAATATCCCTATCGTACACATAAAGTATACAGATTTAAGATCTTGGGAGATTGGGGTGAGCCCACTTCGTAATAACACCCAGTAATACATTTTCTCCTTTTATCTTTAAATTGAATTTTTCCCTTTCACGAAAAGCAGGCCAAAATATTCATTCGGCTGGTGAGACAATCTAATACGGTAACGGAGATGTTTTATATAAAGTCCAAGGTTATAAGATACAAGACTTCGCTTAGGCATGGAATTATACGCCTTAATTACCTTCCTAAGGTACCACACTATACAGAATTTCACAAGACCCATCACCAAGCCGAAGTCTACTCGTTGTGGACATCATGCCAAGTCATACTAACCAAAAATAATACCTGGAAAACGAATTTTATTTTAGATTTTCACATTTTTTAAATCGCAATTAAAAGCGCGCGCCTTCGATGCTCGAAATACCTACTTATCCATGGGGTCATATGGCTATCTAAAGAACATTGGCGGGGCAAATGCATCGATTTTGTAACTAATTAAAAAAAATCCATTCTAACTTTGAGCCTCAATATCTCCTGAACCAGTAATTTCTCAGGTATGATTGGTACAACATGGGATTTCAGTTTTCGTTATGGGTCTTTTTACACCCTGTATAGTGAAAACCATACAAAAATCCGTACAAAACCTTTGAGTTTATGGCGTTCAGACAGACAAGAAGATAATATAGCTTCACTTCATTCTATACATAGATAGAAGTGCTTGTTTTAAAGTGTATTGTCGAATTGTGCGCATTACTGTGGATTTGTAGACGCATTAGTGTGAGACGTCCGGAGTGCAGGGGGAACATGGCGCCTCTGGGTCTCATTGTACCCGACCTAACTGAGCGTAAACGAATTACCTACCTATACAAATAAAAAATGGGCACTCGTTCAATTTGAAATTACAGTATGCTTATTTTCATTGCAGAGAATTTGGTGCTCATTTGGAAAATGTGAAATTTTATTCGGTTGGTTTTTGTTAGATAGAGAAAGCAATATGACAAATGTTTTTTTACACAATATTATCCACTATTCTGTAATTTAGGTATTTTAAAAATATCCGTTAACCAATGAATCTATGAAATCGTGTCTGTGAGACGAAAACCAAAATATGACTATATTTTAAAGAAACTTTGCTATTTTTTGTTATTGTCAGTTTTCTGAATGAATGGCATCATTGTCCAATAAATGCCGGTTAAACTGGTTTACTAGAAATAATAAAATTAACGAATGAACGACTTATGTGAGCCGATTCATTTTGATAAAATATTAATGAACAGCTCACAGATATTAGTGAGGAGTAGTGATGACCAAATATAGAGCATTAACAAAATTAATTAACTTCTAGGAACAGGAAAACTTTGGAAGCTTTGTTACACAATTCATAGAAAAATAATACACGGGAATATTGTTTACTAGAGGATGCCAGCGGCTACGCCTGCATTTTTTTTAATTTACCCGTTTTGGCCGATCCCGTGGGCATTTCGGGAAATCCCTTCTTAGTGCACCCCTACTGTCCCCAAGGAACATACATGCCAAATTTCGGCTTCCTGCGCCCAATAGTTTCGGCTGTAGCGTGTCTGTCAGTCAGTCAGTAACGCAAGGATTTTATATATTAAGATTATTGTATATTAAGACTAGAGGACGCCAGCAGCTACGCCTGCATTTTTTTAATTTACCCGTTTTGGCCGATCCCGTGGGAATTTCGGGAAATCCCTTCTTAGTGCACCCCTACGGTCCCCAAGGAACATACATGCCAAATTTCGGCTTCCTGCGCCCAATAGTTTCGGCTGTAGCGTGTCTGTCAGTCAGTCAGTAACGCAAGGATTTTATATATTAAGATTATTGTATATTAAGACTAGAGGACGCCAGCAGCTACGCCTGCATTTTTTTAATTTACCCGTTTTGGCCGATCCCGTGGGAATTTCGGGAAATCCCTTCTTAGTGCACCCCTACGGTCCCCAAGGAACATACATGCCAAATTTCAGCTTCCGGCGCCCAATAGTTTCGGCTGTAGCGTGTCTGTCAGTCAGTAAGTAACGCAAGGATTTTATATATTAAGATTTCATTACAATTTACTCCATGACATTACTTATAGTGGTATTTCAAAAACAACATAAGTTGCATTAGTGATGTGATGACCAATGTTTTATTGGGTAATATCCGCAACGACTAACTCTCGGTCGGCCACGTGTCCAGACTCAGTTCTACTATTGAGTATTTCAAATATCTATTTGTGGTCTATAAACCCAACACAACATTGTCTAACCCGGAAATCGAACGATAGGGCTTAGCCATCAGATGATCAGAATAAGGATAAGCAATGCGGTACCAACGACGCAATCTGTGTTAGTGTTTTTCTTTTTACCCCCTTATCAAAGCCTCCGTGCTGTCTGGTATTGTCGTCTCTTAGGTCGTTTGAACTCCCTGGCTATTGGTTCCTAAGGGGCTAGCCACAAATTACGTCACACATATGGGGTGGGAGGGTGGTTAGGGGGTCGATGAAGTGTGACACTGTATGAAAAATGAAATTTGGATGTATGAGACTGCTGTGAAAAGGAGCGTCACAATGTTTTTTGGGGTCAATAAGAGGATTAAGCATACTCTACTAAACTGGACAGTCGGTTTGGTATTGCGTTTTATGTGCAGTTGTCCGCCTCTTTCCATAGATTCCAATTGCTACGTGTATGTTCTATATTCGCCTCTTAGGATACCAAAGAAATAAAATGGGGTCCTCACCACACGAACATAAATATGTGTAAAGACTAAGGGCAGAAACAGATCCAGGGTTATAATTTTGTGTACAACTCAACCAACATACTTAATTATAATTTAGAGATGAGGCAGTAGCTTTGTTTTGATCTTTACACACTTTACTCTTGACAATGCTTCGTTGTGTTAGTAACAGAATAAAATTTAAACAAATATATCCTCAACTGTATAGTCTATCTTCATAGGCAAGTATTACGTAGCACCGGTCGGAGTCAAATAGGTACGTAGTTAGTGGCAGTCGGTCGCAATGAGATAACGAGCCGTCAAGCCTACGCACGTGATATTTGGTGCACCACCTATTTATTGCCGGTACTCCAGCCACTCTGCATCGTAATTGTGTTACCGTTATTGTCTATGACGTAAGGAATGTGATATCGTCAGGATACTGACCATATACCATGTACCTAAAGTTCTTGTGGACCACGGATTCCAAGGGGAAGGTCCGGAACCGCAACCAGGACAGCTATAAGATGACAATGATGATGATGACTTTATGAACTTTAATAGCATCCTGGGATAATCCAAACCAGGGACGTTAAGGATATCCATATCCGTAACCGAAACTATCGGATATCCGAAATAAAAAAATATCCGTATCCATATCCGAAATTCCATATCCGTAACATCCCTGATCCAAACAAAGCCATCTGATCCTGCCTGTACAATTGCAACTAGGCAACTACATAAATACTCTTAAATATATAAATATAATAGAAAATTATGCCCAGCTACAATCTTTCATCTTTGAGTCCATGACACAAAGCTTTGTCCCGGGCGGGAATCGAATCTACTACCTCCGACTTAGCAGCAGGGTCACTAGCCTCTAGACCACCATTCCAGTCAGTTGTGTTAATTTCCTCCCTATTCACATATTATTATACCAAAAAGCACATCACACACCTCTGCCTTTCATCTCAAAGCTAAACAGGTGTGTTATACTACGTTCGTTATATAAAAGTTATATATAACGCATAAACCGTTGAGATAGCGTTGATATGATCGTAAAAAGTGAATTTGTCCGTACCCTTGTAATTCCGGCCTAGAAAACATCCCCGTGCAAGCATTCTTTGGTGTCTACTGCCTTGAGAAAGGAAGGGGCGGGCTTAGACACCCCTACGGATGCCGAGACCAAGACACAGTCTACGTATTACGTATTTATGGATACAAACTTGTGTAGTAAAATACAAGGTTTACGATCAAATGGCACAGTGCAAATGACGTATGCGAGCCCTCTTTAGTATTTGCTGTGGTTTGTTACTACTTGTTTATCTATAGGTACATATTTTTTTATATTGAAGGTTGATATAGGTCGTCTGAATAAGTAGTATAATGTATATAAACCGACTTAAACATACGCAAATGTAATAATCCTATTTTTAGGTTTCATGGCGGTTTATTATGCGTTAATAGTTATTTCATTAAAACCAAAATATTCAAACTTACAGTTTGCAGTTTATTTATTTATTTATTTATTAATTAGGTTTGCTAACAGTCCATACATTTCATACAGTTTTGTCTTAAGATTAACTTAGATACGTGACTTAAATGTACGACCAATTATAAGCAAATACCTCATGCACTAATATTAGTGGAAAATTCATGAGTAGGTGTCTTATACATTCATGATTATTCTGTAAACAATAACTAAATACCAACTTTTTAAGTGTGGTAACGTTACTGAATAATTTACATTGATTGATGCTTACCTAACAAGAACATTTTTACATCTTTACGGAATCCAGACATAGTATTTGAAAATACATCGGTACTGCTACTACATTCATTAGCTAGCCTACACATACGTGGGATAGGAGAGTTGGCACCATGCACGGTTCTACGTAGAGGTGGGTACAAAAGGAGTTATTTGGGAGCGCGGATATCTAGCTGGCACTCTGATGTTCAAACGCATGAGTATATCAGGACAATCTATGAAGTTGTTTATGGTCTTATACAGAAAGTTAAGATCAATAAAGTCCATACGTGATACAAGTGTAACCATTTGGAAGTGACTAAGTCTTTTACAGTAAGACAAAACGTCTTTTGCAATTCCTGCAGAGTATGCTAAATGCCATAAAAAGCGCTTCTGGATGCGTTCAATTCTTAGGCAGTGAACTGCGTAGTGTGGACGCCAGACAGTGCTTCCATATTCCAGTACGCTCCTAACTAAGCTATTGTAAAGTAGAATTTTAGTTTTATGTTTACTAAAGACTTTTCCATTTCTGATTAAAAATCCCAACAACCCAGAAGCTCTTTTCATGACATGTTCGAGATGTAGAGTAAACGTAAGCTTTGAATCCGCGATAACTCCCAGGTCTTTAATATTGTCAACCTCATCAAATACCACTCCCTCAATATTGTATCTCGAGTTTACTATTTTGTCTTTGCGGGTAAATTCAATATGCATACACTTTGTCGGATTAAGTTTCATGTTATTAATTTTGCACCATTCGGCAAGTGAATCTACATCCTTCTGCAGTAGGAATGCGTCGTTGATGTTTTCAATTTGTTTTATAATTTTCAGATCGTCTGCATACAGATATGGTGTCGAATATTGTAAGCAATTGGGTAAATCATTTATGAAAATGTTAAACAAAACAGGTCCCAAATGCGAGCCTTGTGGAACTCCAGATAACACTTGACGTGTGGCCGAACTATGTCCTTTTAGTACAACTTGAAAAACTCTGTCACTGAGGTAGGACTTAAACCAGTTCAGTGCATAGCACCAGATATTCCGTACTCATATAAATAAATAAGTTCAAAGTATTTGTTAAGCAGAGTTTGTGTTCCAAAGCGTACTACTCAGTAAAAGATTACTTAGAAGACAAGAATGCCTGGGGTTGAGTTTCTCCATTTTACACGCAGGCTAAAATGTCATGTAAATAGTATAAAGTTATGAATATTTGACATTTGTAATTTATCTATTTTGTTATTATTTATATTCTGACATTCTAAAATGACATCAGATTATTTTTATTTACTTTTATAGTAATTATTGTATTATGCTTTTGACATTTCCAAATTGACATTCAATTATTTTATTTATGTTTGACATTTCCAATAACTCAAGTGACATTTAATAATTTTATATAATTATAATTTCTTTTTTTTTACATTTTCAAATTGACATTTAATTATTATTATTTATTTAGTGACATTTTAATTAGATGACATTTTATTGTATAACTTTTAATATTATTGTTTACAACATGTACTCAACCTTATGATAAAACGTAAGGAGCAAGTACAATGCGGGAATTAGTAAACTTTTCAACTAATATTAGTGGCAACCTGTCTGGTGGCTTAGGCTGGCATGCTTATGCATACACCTACTGATGGCGTGGAGGCATAATAATTCAGGTCGTGCTGGCTCCCTCAATCAAGGTTGAGCCGTACGATGGCTGTTGAATGCGGGCCATCAGCGGGCTGAGTCAGTTATAAGCGTCAGATGATATCCTGCATTGTACTAGCATCGAACCTATTATGTCTGGACTTCAAAAAAATATAAACGAAGAGATGAAATGACAAAAAAAGCAATGACTCTGAGTTTGTTTCGACCTTTCTTCTCAAGAAGTCATTTAGCTAGGAAAAGCCGGCTTCATCTAGAATAGGGTTTTGACATGTATAAGTGTTGTAAACAACCAAAATGCAGAAATAAATATGTCTTTATGTCATAAAGCTTATCCAACAAAATTCTGTGTGAAACTTTGTCAAAAGCCTTGCTAAAGTCCGTGTATATTGCGTCTACTTGTTTCTGAGAATCCAAGGCTTCTGACAAAGTTTCGACGAATAGTGTCATATTGGTTACTGTTGAGCGAGTCTTGCAAAAGCCGTGTTGATGTTTGGTCATAAGGTGCTTAAAGTGGCAAGTTATGTGAGGCAACACCTAGGACTCAAGAACCTTACTCAAGCTAGACAGAATCGAGATAGGCCTGTAGTTCTTAACAAGACTCTTATCACCGGATTTGTAAATGGGTACAACTCTGGTTACTTTCCATTGCGATGGAAATATTACCGTGCTAAGAGACTTGTTATAAATTAATCTAAGAGGAGTAGCCAGCGATTTGCACAAGATACAATAAAGAAAGGAGGGATTCCATCCGGGCCCGCGCCTTTATTTTTGTTCATATTCTTTAATTTGGATATTATCTGGTCTTTTGTAATTGTTATTAATGATAAACCTGTACTATTATTCTTAACGGTTTTAAACTGTGACGAGTGAGACCGTGTAGCATGGTCAGTTCTTGCTGTGTAAACGGAAGCAAAGTAAGAAGCGAACATGTTGCTGATCGTAGATCCGTCCATGCTAGTAGTCTCACCATCAGACATCAATGAAGGGAAAGACGCCGGCCCACCTCTTTTGGAATTAAGAAATGACCAAAAACTGCGACAATTTTTAGATATGTTGTCTTCTACGGTAGTTATGTAGTTTCTATAACATTCTTTAGAAAGTTTATTAATGTCATCTTTCAGTATTCTGAGTTCAATAGCATCCATTGGATTTTTATAGATTTTGTAACGCCACCGAATTTTTTCCTTTTTTCTAAGAGTTCGAATTAAAGTCTGGTTAAACCATGCTGGGTATCTTTTACTCTTTGTGATGGATTTAGGTACAAACCTCTGGATAACATCATTTAAAGTGAGATAAAACTTATCTAACATAATATTTACATCTTCATCTATAATTATAGAACTCCAATCTAAGAGTTCCAGATGTTGGTTAATAGCAATGTAGTCTGCTTTATAAAAATTTGGTTTTGTTTGTTTATTGGGTGACAATTCAGAGTCGACATCTATTGGGATACAAATTTCAAGAGGCGGATGATATGGGTCGGCCGGACAAAGAGCAATAGAGGATTCCTCAACATTGCAATGTTGAATATCTGATAGAATCAAATCCAGCACTCTATCTGAATTATTTGTAATACTGTTTAGCTGCTTCAGATTATTGACCTAAGTAAAATCTATCAGAATTTGACAAGTCTTTGGGTATGAGGTGTACATGCGAGTCAGTAAGTTGTTTCCAATTAATAATACCCAAATTAAAATCTCCAAGTACACATAAATTATCACTCAAATTTTCAACAATACGATTACAATTCTTAGTAAACATATCTATAGTGTTACTATGGACTGGTGGTGGAATATAGACAGCACAAATAGCTAGCTTTTTAGACAAATTACCCGAGTATGGCAGATCAAGTAAAATCCAAATATCTTCACATTGACTTTCAAAAGATAACATGCGCTTGGATGTATACTTCTTCGAAACAGCTATCAATACCCCACCACCATCCTTTTTAATACTGCTATTTCTGTCTCTTCTATATACATTGTAGTTATTATTAAACAACTCGTAGTCGGAAATATTATTGTTAAGCCATGTCTCTGTTAATACGATGATATCATAATTACAGCAGCACAGGTTACGATAAAATATATGAGTCTTAGTTTTTAAGCCTCGAATGTTTTGGTAGTAAATATGAAGATTTGAGTAGAATTTTAAGTACAAATTAATATTAGAAAAACATTCCAGAGAAAAAACAAATTAAGTTAGCTTATTTAAAATTATTTGATGTTATCTAGCGATTTTTGTCTCTAATTAATTTAGTCTCTGCACCTTCGTCCTTCTTTATAAAGATCTTGCCGTTCCTGATCCACACGAATTTATAACCTTTTTCTTTTGCTGTAAGTCTTGCAGCGGCGTGTAAAGCTTTATTTGCAGGTGAGAGATGCTCGCTGATGTAAATTGGAGAAGGTGTACCGGACAATCCAAGATGCGTAGAATTCAGTTTATTGTCTGGATGTAGTCTGTTGAAGTTAATACAAGCCGCCAGGAGACTATCACGGAGCTTAGGTGTTGACATTTGGATTACAACAGCTCTAGGTCTATTGCTGGTTCGGTTAATTTGAGCGATGCGGGAGCAATTAATAATTTCCTTTTCATTGACGTCACACTTCACGACAGAGCCGAGAGCAGACACAATAGATATAAGGTTCTCATTTGCATTTTCGGGAATGCACTGAATTTTCAGGTTATTGGCGCGAGCTTGTTGCTCTAAGTAATTTATACGCAAGTGTAAGTCTGTCATCGAGTGCTTCAATTCCGAGTTTTCAGCTTGCAACATTTTGATTTGATTTCTGGTTTCCTTTTGCTCTCCAGCAATATCCTCTATTTGAGCACTCATAAAATTCATTGCTGCTTTCATATCAGCTAGCTCTTCCTTAATAGTTTGAAACTCCTTATTCATAACTACTGTCATAGACGCCGTCAATTTGTCCAACAAACTACTATTCTCTTTCTCCAATAAATCCTGCACGATCTCTCTAACAGCAGCTACAGATAGTATTTCTTGAGTAGACTCCTGAGTCTGAGGCGAACTTATAGCTTGTTTTTTATTATGTCTCATGGTGACATTTGTACTGTTATCAGTAGTTGTCTTGGTTTTCTGCTTACTAGGCATCTGTGCAAGGCAATTAGGGCATGTCCAGTTTCTAGAATTAGTGCTTCGTTGATTTTTAGGCGCTAAACAGTCCAGGTGGTGTGACTGTTTGCATTTACAGCAAGCCAAATAATTCTCATTGGGATCTGCCGACTCGCAGCGTGCCCATTTAATTTTACTTTCACTCATTTCCAAAAGCCTTTCAATATTACCAATATTCAGTAATTATTTTTCTAATGACAACACTAATACTCTTGCTGCTTAAAAGACTTGGTTTCAAATCGGTAGTTTTAAACTCTTGACTTAACTGACATATGATAATACTGAACAAGTGGGTAATTCATGAAAAATTTTGACAAGCACTAAAAATCCAAATATTATTTTGGTTAAAATATAATTGGATTGAGCAAATTTACGTACGCGAATACTTTCACACACGATCCAATGAGTTCACAACACAACAATAATGTTTTGATCGATTAATGAGCACTTTTTACTACTTTTACAAAATAAAACTTGGGAGCACATTGACTTCCACGAATCGATTTTGACGTTTTTTTTATAATATTTACCTGACATTTGGGTAATTGTTTTTGTACACAAAACAAAATAGGAAAAATATACTGGTACTAGATACATGCACCTATTTACTTTTATATACAAACACACTCATTTAAATAAATCAATTCTGCCAAATAGAATTGTTTTATGAAAGGGAAATGATATGCCGTAATCATTATAGTACCTATAGGCAATTAGTTTGCACTAATGTCCTGCCTGGGATTAGTACGCAATTACGGACACAGACGGCAATCATAGTCAGAATTATTAACAATTAGATGCATTGTACTTGTGAAATTTATCGTATATTGATGTCAAAGTATTCACCGTAATTACCGTTTGCGTAGGTGAAAGGTTTACCTATAGTATTATATAAATTTCCATATCCGCAACTAGAGAGAGAGAGAGTAACTTTTATTTTGATTCCATCCCCGATGTCGTGGGAATTTCGGAAAATCTCATCTTATTGCACCACTACGATCCCTATTGCCTGTGTCTGTCGATTCCCATTGCCTGTGTCTGTCGATCCCCATTGCCTGTGTCTGTCGAGTGTCTGTCGATCCCTATTGCAGTTAGACAGTAACTCAAGAATTGTATATACTATAGAGAAAATAACACGCAGAAGGTCGCTGCCGAGCTGTTCCACCTCGGTAAAGACAAGGAGAAGTACACGGAGCTAGCGGCCAACCTCCACTAGTTGGAGAGGCACTGAAAGAAAAAGAAGAAGGTCTTCTATCAATCTTCGGAATTTGAACCATAGATTATACAGGTTTGAACATAGACAGCCTTGGACAAGACCTATGTCCAGCAGTGGATGTCGCTATTGGCTGATATGATGATGAAGCAAACTACTTTTTTGTATATGATATTTAACATTATGCTTAGATCTTGAGATTGCACGTCCAATGCCGAAGTGACAGGAAGTGTTATAGCACGTTTCTTATAAAACAATCTTTGTAAGAGCGGGCAATTTGGATTTCAAGATCTTTTTATTTTTTTATTTATTTATAGACTCACGCCTGTATCCCCGAAGGGCCTACCCCTTCGAAGAGGCAGAGGCATAATATTACACCCACATTTCGCCATGAATTTTTAGGTCCCACGTAATAGGAGGCGAGCTTATTGCCGTTACTGGGCACATCACCAGACTCCGTGCTGCTACTGAGAATTCGGAAAAACCCAGTAACAATTTTGGACGACCCGGGAATCGAACCCGGGACCTCCAATCAGCAGTCGCATCGCCATCCACTGTACCACGGAGGCAGTCAATTGAGGATTTCAAGATGTGTCTAACTTTTATCCTCACGGTGGAAATCAAAATTACGAACTAATCTTATGCCTTTTGGGACATGCAGAGAGACGGTAATAAGGCATGGGACAGGTATGTGTATACCTTAAACAGGGGTATAAGTTCGGGGTATATCCACCTAAACCACCGTGGTGTCCGTTGACTACAGCCGACGTGACGAAGCGACGCGGAGCCATGCGAATCAAAATTTACATACTTTGCCGCGATAGATGTGTCCACTAAATATAAATAAGGCATTACTTTGACGTTCCATGACGTGAAATTAAAGTATTATAAAGTTGCAAGTCTGCAGCAACGCAGCGAGTTTTTATTCATGGGCAACAATTAACAAACTGATAAGTAGGTACCTAGCCCTAAGGTTTTCTGGGCGTACCCCAAGGCACACTACTTGATTGTCATAAAACTTCATTGAAAGCGCATCACTATCTAGAAAACTAAAATTTTCCGAATCAGTTGGCAAAAGCTAGTCCATCAAAATTCAATAACTGTCAAATTTAAAAATAGGACTCATCATCATTAGCGCCACAGAGCTATATATGCATCTGTCATCCCGGCCGCGGCCGCGGTAACGTTGACACATTGCTTTATTGATGGTTTCTAGAATGCTTTGTTGTTTTCCTAGAAATTACAACCGCAGTGGATGACCGAAGACACAAATACTAGTAACAATCGTAATAGGCATTGTCTGTGACAAACACTTAGTCATAGACGATAAAGGAGTTTATGAATTAAAATTACGTGTCGTTGCTGTGGTCTTATTTGTATAAATAAACGTTAAAAGACGAGGCACAACAAGAGAAGAAAAAGAGTCCTGCCATAAAGAGACTGACATAGTAGTTTCATTTCTGTTCTAGGCACTTGCTAAGGAATGACGACTTCTAAAAATGTAATTGATATTGAAAGGTATTAGGTAAATTAATAGGTATTAAGTCTGTGACAAACACTTTGTCATAGACAATACATAACATTTATAAAAATGACGTGTCGATGGTAATGTTTGTATAAATCATCATTAAAAACCTCAGCGCCACAAAGATAGAAAGAAGTCTAGCCGTGACTGACACATCATTGGAAAGCCTAAACAAATGAAGCTATAGGCACTTACTAAGGAAGGACCAGAAGAGGCAAAATCGCGATTGAAAGAATTAAAAAATGCGTGCAACCTCAAGACTCTAGGGGACAATACAATTACATTGCTTATGAATTAAAATGACGTGTCAGTCTTCCTCGTATAAATAAACCTATAAATCGTCGGCGCAACAAAGGATTATAATTCATAAACAATGTATAAATAGTGGCGTTAATGCGTAATAAGTAGTGGGTGGTTATAGGTCGGGCGACGGCGACAATCTGTCATCGGCGCCGACTACGTCGGCACGTCATCGCTTACCCACCATTTAACAAGAGCCCTCTATTATTCCACACTGAGCCACTGTACGGCTGGGTGAAAGGATCATTTATATTGGAGCAGATATTCAGTATTGCTTTGTGAATAATTATTTAAAGAACAAAGCCTGAAAACACATAAAATAAACTAAGATGTGACTAACCTATAAAAGATCATTGCATTGCATTACCATCTATAGGACAACAAATACGATAACAATATAACAAATTGTTACAGACCAATGAAACTATCTACAAAATAAACAATTTAAAACGCACTTAAGGATTCTAAAACTCAATGTTGCGCGCTCTCCACTAGCTATCGCTGAAATTAAAAGTTGTCACAAGCAGACACACACGTTCATATCTTTAGGAACATTGATTCTGCACAAAGATCCGCGAAAGGTAAAATATAATTAACACCAACATTCGAAAAGGTACAATTTAATGCATTAGCACTTGCTTTTGCAACTGTTTTACCACATCCAAAATAAGTTTTAGGCAGCTGTTATCAAGTCACATTATCACATTTATAGATTCCATATTGGTAGAGAAATGATCCTTGTACGAGTAGAAGAAGCAAATAACTACTTATTTCACTAAGCTTATCTCAAAAAGACTTTCTTCCATAATTTTTGGTTGAAAGGATCCATGATATCTCACAAAGACTTCCTTCCAGAATGTTTGGTCGGAAGGGCTAGCGAATATAAGCCCGGTATTTTCGTTGTGTTGTGCCGAATTGATTACTCGATGGGACCTTTTCTATCGCGGACCCGGGTCAAGAACGGGTGATCGTAAAATACCGAAAAAGTGGCGTGTCCTTGTTACTAACAATGGCAGCGTTTACAAAACATTAGGAGCCATTCTACAGTACGAGTGGGAGTGAGTATATTACGTCGCTCGGGAAAACGTACGAGTACCTACGTTGTAATTTAGAGTAAGTACATTTTACGATTGAGTGATAATTGTAATAATTTTGTAATAAAAAAATATATAATTGTGGAAAAATATGCCAATTAATTCATCGGTTTCTATAAAAACCGTTATTAAGTAACACTAACATCACATACTTATACGGTAGTTATCAATAAAAAAATACCTCCGTCAAATAATGCAGTCATTTAAAAGCAGAAAACGGTCCTAAATTGTGATATTGTCACTCCTACTGACAGTGGCAAGTAAGGTGTAAGTAAAGTGGCATTACATAAAGCGACGAGAAGATATTACAGTTAACTTTTGTAATATCTTCTGTAATGTACAATATCTTATCACACCAACACTACCCTTTTCGAAATCCGTCAGTTTCCAGTCCATCCAAAGGTTGCCTGGAAGAAATTACTTTTTAGTGATAAGGCCGCCCTTTGTGCATTACCTGCTAATCACAATTTTTATATGTATTTCCGATTGGTGTACAATAAAGAATATTATTATTATTATGTTTCTCTTTTTCACGGCTATTCTTCTAACATTTGGTGTTAGAAGAATAACCGGTCCTTTGGGAGGCCTACACGGGGATATGGATCCAACGTGCAGAGGCCCGTAGAGAGTTTTAATCTAAAATGGGATGGGACACATGCCGCGGAGCCTCCACAACTGCACTACTGAGTACAGCTATGGACTAGCCGCATCACGTGTAGGGCTATTGTTTTTAGTGGATCTAATGAATACGGGTTATGGGGAGAGGTGTTTAGTGAACTGGTAATTAATGCTATGGATGAAAAACGGCACCTGCCAGTGATACTCCTATAGCATCCGTCCGCGTGGCAGGTGGTGACTCGCCAACTCACTAGATGGGCCCTCTCTAAACAGCCGCCCAAAGCAAACAAACTCTGCCATAAAGGCAGCCAGAGGGCAACACCGGTGCGAGTGGCTAGGGGTGTCGAGCGGTGCGGCACCGGTTTCGCCATTGCGGGCCTCGTGACAACGGAGGCCCGGAGCGGGTTTCCCCGTAGTTACGCCCTTGAGAATGACACTTCCACCCCCGAGCTAATAGCTCTTGCGGCTTCCCTCTGGCCGGCCGACCAAGGCAAGCCAGAGTTGAGAGTCCTGCGGGCACTCTTGCAAATTTACTCCGGCCAGCCAACAAAGGCAAGCCGGAGACGAGGCCCTGACCGACTCTCTGAAGCATTCGGGACCGCAGTGTCGCCATACACATTCAGCTCGCCACAAAGCTGCCCTGCGGTTGTAAGCTTTCTTTTCATCTTGTAATACATTTTTTGTTTATATTACACGATGAAGGTGATGTTTGAAAGCTGTTACTCTGCCCTCTGAGATTGCGTTAGTCTCATGATGAGATAACGGCTGCCCCAGAGTGCAATTATTATTATTATTATTATCTTCTTCTTTTTTCATGTAAAGTCAGTTATCCTGAGTGACTTTACATAAAAGAAACACACGTTTTTTTTCGTATACTATTAGCCACGAAGACCGATTTGCTAAAAGGAAAAGTATAGTTCAGAAGTCACATAATTATAATCAGATATCGCTATCCCTTTGGAATACTACTATCCATTTGGATGGCGCAGGTCAGACAGCAGTCGCTTTGTGGAAAATTAGATATTCTGTCATATGTGGCTAGACCAGTAAGCGGACCTTGGGCTCCAAGACGTGTAAGTCTTGGATGCAACCAGGATAACGCTAGGGCGATGATGATAATGACTTATTCGGAGTGACTTATAAATTATCATTGCAGAGCCTAAGCTGCTGAAGATAGAAACATGAAATTTTGAATGTGGGTTCCTTTTTAAGGCGTAGGCACCCACGAAGGAGATATGGGGTTATGATTTTGAATAGCTTTGCGCAATTATAAAAAATACGGGGGCCAAAGTCGACTCGTAACTCTTAAAGAAAACATCCAAAAATAGACATAAGGATATTAAAAATGTCAGCAGTATGGTGGAGCTCGTTATCGCCTACATGTCATCAAATTAGCCGCACATCTCCCGCCCATGACAAAAATTAATGAGATACTTGGTAATTATGTAGACAAATACCATCAAATTGTACGTACGCAAACCAAAGGGCCGATTCTCGTAAATAAATTTGTTCAAAATACCGTTTCGATCTAGTGTCAGTGTCATACTTATGTCATAAACGGTATTCTCCTAAATTAACTGTTATTTGAATGATATCGCGAGTAGATCGGAAATTGAACAACGTGTCAAACTATGTACTTATGTGTCAACGCCGAACTATACAGGCTGTAAAAAGACCCTTAACGAAAACTGAAATCCCATGTTGTACCAATCACTACGAACAGTTTTTACTTCGGCACCATACCTGGAAAATTACTGGTTCAGGAGATATTGAGGCTCAAAGTTAGTATGGAAGTTTTCTAATTAGGTACAAAATCGATGCATTTACCCCGCCAATATGTTCTTTAGTTGCCCTATGACTTTTAATTGCGGTTTAAAAAATGTGAAAACTTAAAAACAAACGTTTCCCAGGTTTTATTATTGGTTAGTATGACTTGGCATGATGTCCACAACGAGTAGATTTCGGCTTGGTGATGGGTCTTGTGACACTCTGTATGTATCAAATTAGACGATAATCACATTACGTTAGCAGAATATCAATTGTGAGTCGTTCAAAATACAGTTTCAATGTCAGAAAAAATACAAGAATTGGCCTTCTGATGTTAATATATTCATGGGATGTGCTTGAAGTTTGGACGCTGATGACATCATAACAATAGTCATTAGGTTTTTCTGCGACATTATTATTTTAGTTTTCATTTAACAACATTTTGTTGATATTTTGCTGTGACATTAAAATACTATTAGCACAGTGATAGTGCCGTTTGCAACTGTAGACTATATATACAGGGTGGCGCTACCATAGGGGCACTTTTTAAACAGAGGCATAGCGTACAACATTCTGAAGCCTTGTACCAAAAATCAATTAAATCGGTGCAGTAGTTTAGCCACAATATCGATTTTAAGTTCAGCAATTTTTGCACATGCTTTGAATTCCACCCAGCTGATACAAAACGGTCAACGACCCTACATTGTGCGCCCCGATTCGCTACGACGCGACGCCTTGACGTCATCCGAAGTTAGGCTCAGCGCAGATAAAACGGAGCGCAGTGGAGAGGAATTTATTAAAGCACTTGAAAATAAACTTTATTTTTTTTACAATAAAGTGCATAAATGAACCTGACAAAAAACATTAGCGCGTCCTCGAAAATACGCGGGAATTCTCGCGCGGCGTCGAGTCGGCGCCCGCGTCGTAGCGAGTCGCAGCGCGATGTAGGGTTGTTGACCGTTTTGTATCAGCTCTGTGGAATTCAAAGCAAGTGGAAAAATTGCGGAACTTAAAATCGATATTGTGGCTAAACTACTGCACCGATTTAATTGATTTTTGGTACAAGGCTTCAGAATGTTGTACGCTATGCCTCCGTTCAAAAAGTGCCCCTATGGTAGCGCCACCCTGTATAATGTTACACAGTGTTGAAGTTTATGATCAAAGTTACCATTATAGAACCACATACATTTTCCAAAACAACAACTCTTCATTTTATAGAATACTAGCTTACCTGGCGAACTTCATACCGCCATATATATTTTTTTAATATTAGCATATTTTTGTGAATCTAAACCATTCTCAAGTCCCCTTGAACGCACACAAAAAATTTCATCAAAATCAGTCCAGTCGTTAAGGAGGAGTTCAGTGACATACAAGATAATTATTTTCTATTATCATATACAGCAGTCGTTTAGTAAGGTTAGTAAACTATTACTAGCGATGACCACAATAGAAATAAGTATATATATACCTATCTACATACATACATAGACTCACGCCCGTTTCCCGGAGTGGAAGGCAGAGACTACGGAACGCCATTTGCAACGATCCTGACATACCTCTCTTGCTTCATTAACTTGCCATTCTATACCTAAAATATGGATCATCATCATCTTCTTGCCCTGGTCCCAATCTATTTGGGGTCGGCGCAGTACGTCTTTCGCTTCCATTCTTTTCTGGTGCTCGTCATCTGATCATTTACCCCTTTCTCTTTCAAATCCATCCTCACACAGTCCATCCATCTTTTCCTTAGCCTCCCTCTTAAATGAGGATAATACTGATTAAATAAATAATCATGTAAGATGTTTACCGCAAAAGTTTAAAATCGATTAAACTTATAAGCTTTATTTAAGGAGTACAACAAAGAAACCAACCAGAAGGCAGGCGTATCACACCTACATTTGGACTATCAATATACCTATTGCTCGAGATCATAATCATGGGAACCATGGCATACGAGCGAGATATTCGAAGTTTGGCTTTAGATTTCTTAGAGATAAAGCCAATAACGTGTTACCAACGCCGACATGTAATCGTCCCTTGACCATAAACTAATAGCACAGAATTTATGAGACAGTATTTACATTATAATTTTATTTCCATACAAGATGAGATGAGTTAGTTTTATGTAAAATAGCTTGTACCTATCACTGACTTTATGCGTTTTATATTGCTTAATACATTTCGATATTTTATAGACCAAAAGGTTTTTCAAAAGATACATACGTTATAATACGTTGAAGTATTTTATTTCCGATATTGCGAAGCTAAATAAACTGCCTTCGTGGTCCAGTGGATAGCTTATGCGACTGCTGATTGGAGGTCCCGGGTTCGATTCCCAGGTCGGGCAAAAGTATTACTGGGTTTTTCCGAATACTCAGTAGCAGCCCGGAGTCTGGTAATGTGCCCGGTAACGGCAATAGGCTCGCCTTCTATTACGTGGGACCTAAAAATTCATGGCGAAATGTGGGTGTAATATTTACACCTCTGCCTATCCCTTCGGGGATACAGGCGTGAGACTATAAATAAATATAAAAAATAAATAAAACGCAAGAAGCTTGCGAATGCGGACTCAAGATCGGTCTGTGTGAAGAGCCTTGTGAGAGGTCTTAGTCCAGCAGTGGACGTCGCTAGGCTTAGATGATGAAAGCCTCTTAATAATATGAAAATAGCTATATTATCTCATATGTTAAACAATAACTAGTAGCGCTCATAGCGAGACTTGGCTTGCCGTTCGTAACAGATTGGCAAAGTTAAGCAACGCTTGCACTGGTCGCCAGTTGGATGGGTGACCGTGTGTGGCATTTACATCTGTGCGCTACTGTGCTTCGGAGGGCACGTAAAGCTGTCGGTCCCGATTCTTTTCTCAGGATAAGTATCGTTAGACCATTTCGGAGGCCTTCGGGCGGTCTGAAAACTCCGACACTCACACGAAGAAGAAGAACAATAACTATCACGAAAATGTCACAAATTGTTGTGAAAAAGGTTTACAAATGTTGAAACAATACATAAAAAGAACTCCCATGTTGAATGTTCAAAACAACAGATAGTTAAATATTGCAGTGTAGCGTTTCTTTGAATCCGGTGCTTCACACAAATTGTACTAGGTCACCTAGTTTTTGTTTCTCAGGCTTAGATCTGTACCATAACTATACTACCTATCGGGTTTATAATCAATGACAATATTTTATTTATTTGGTAGATCGATGAGAATGGACAACGTTTGTAGTAGTCACTATTTTATGAGAGACCGCTTGTAAGCATTTACATTAATCGATTTTAAACTTTCGCGATTTGTATACATCATACTACAGAAAGACTGTCTCTCCGCGACCACGGTCGGTGCAAGACGATCGAAACGTCGGAAACAAATAGGTATACCTTAAATAAGTAAAGTTTACGCGATTAAGACCCGCTAAATTATTTTGTATGAAGCATTTATATTGAAGTAGGTACGCCGCCCTTCTTTGCGCAATAATAAAGTCGAAGGTCCCGATTTTTATCTTAAGACACATTCGTTCAATTACTTGTCGATAGTTTATGTCAGAGGATCTGAGCGCGTGCTATATAATAGTCGAAACTAACAATACAAAACGACAGAATAGGTAAAGCAAATGAAAGCACCATAGTATGTACTAATCTACCCACCCCTTCATGTAACAGACTCCTACAGAAACATACATTTATTGAATCTTAATACGTCTTTACTCATACCTTGCACAAATGGCATAATCAATTTGATATTGACGAATTCAAAGGAAAGCAATTTCATTCCCACGCAGCCGTGACTCACGGAAACGCTTAAATATTGCTAAATATTCACTCTGTTTAATATTTAGCCAGTTGTACGATAGGCCTTGACATCCATTAAAAACCGGTCTACAAAATTTAAATCAATTAATTAAGATCGTGGAGGATACGATCGAATAGTCGATGGAAAAGTGACTCAAGCGGCACATTCTTACAAAGGACTTGCATCATAATAGTATTACGGATGCCCACAAAGGTTTAGTCAGAGATTGTGTACAGGGAATGTCGCTTTAAATTGGGACTACACTTGAAAGAGCAGACCGACTGGAGAAACCCATCCTACACAGTGATCCCGAAGGACTTGGCACATAGATGTGTTAGCCTTTGGTGAGTAGTTTTCAAGACTTTATGGAAGCGATCATCAATTACAATGATTCTTTCTTGAATTACCTGCAATTTTCGAGTTGAACCCTTGTCGTTACATGTTTCGGTGCATGACTGCACGCTTGTTGACCAACTTGATTATTCCCAAAAAATACATTAAGTGGGAATATTGCATCCTGTGCAACGTTTCGCTATCTTTTATTACATCACTTCGCTGCACTTCCCGACTGGACGTAACCCTCTCAAATTCGCACCACAACATCTGGTCGTCTGCCAGCTGTATTTAGGTCACGCGTAATGGGGTGGCTCTGCTTAATGTTCCCAGCCTTTAGGCATTGCGAATTACCAAGAAATGAAATCCGTGTCAATTAATGTTGTACCCTTTGCTTGTCACTACATCTCGAATTAGGGCTTAGCGGTAACAGCCTAAGGCACCAGATCTTTCTTTTTTAAGACAACTGCCGTATTAGATATAAATCCTGTATCGCGGAGGATTTTATAGACATGAAACCAACGGACGCAAGGAATACTCAGGCTGAAATAACAATTTCTGACTCCCAAATGTTTTGCTGCGTAGAATATCACTTTATGATCCATAGGTTCATAATCACGTAGGCGGCCAAGAGGTCGCTTAAAACACTGCGCCATCCGTTAAGCCACAATTTAAAATGGGATATTATTAATTGCACATCAAATAAATAATCACATATCAATATATTTTCATCATTTATATGCTTTTTTAAATCAAATAAATTACTTTACTACAAATAAACTGAATGTTTAACAAAACTATTACTGCAGAAAAAAATGAAAAATACATCAGCATGACATTACTTTTATCCTCATAATGCGATACAAATAAATTTATTTAAGTACAAAAATTCTAAATGTTTATCAAAAATACTAACTGCACAGCAAATTAACTAGTGCGCATGTAGAAGATACTCACTGTAAAAGCAAAATATCTATCCGAGTAAACTTATCCACTCAGAAAACTTAATAGGTTATGTTAGGTTGTCTTGTGACCCTTCTCTCAAAAATAGGAGCCGTGCGAAGCAGGGCTCCGTCAACTTAGCTTAGCGGTGCAATTAGTATTTTTGATGGAAAATTAGTATTTTTGACTAACAGTTAAATACAACCCATAAGGGATATTAGTCATTATAAGCAGTGCATTAATAAAATTGCTTTGCATTAATATAAACAGCCGTACGTTACGTAAATAAATTGTAGTGTGTTTTCTAATACTTTGAGTTGTGTATTCTGCTGTGCAATCAGTAATTTTGATGGAAATTTGGATTATTATTTCATGGAAAAACTATTTTATTTGATTTGCGTTTAAATACCACCCATTTAAAATCAGTGCTGCAATCTGTCAATCGTGGTATGCACAGTTTTCAACCTCATCATCCTCCTAGCGTTATCCCAGTTTCAACCCGGGGTTCGCTTTCTAGTCTAACCGGATTTGACTGAATATTAGCTTTTCCACAGAGCGACTGCCTGTCTGACCTCCGCAACCCGAATGGATAGCGATATTCCATGGTTTAGACTAGTGTCAGTTTATGTTAGAGGTACTGACGCCCTATAACGACTGTCAAAGATCTTCATGAAAGCCGGGACTGACGGCTTAACGTGCTCTCCGAGGCACGGGACAAGCGATAATTAATAATTCAATACGCACATAACTCCGAAAAGTTATTGGTGCGCGCCGTAGATTTGAACCCGATACCCTCTGCATAGCAGTCCGTTGGTATCTCTACTATACTATCGCTGCACAGTATTCCTGACCTAAGACATGTTAAATACGATGAAATACTTCCAACATTTATAAAAGCGTAGTACTTGAGCCATTCACCATTTTACTGATCAATACGTCTCCAACGCGTCCGAGTTTATTTGGACAGATCTAATTTGTATCAATAAAACTTGGCGTGTTATTTGACTGCCTCACTGGGCCGTTGACGAATAAATACTTGGAACGCGGTTGCTGATTCGATGCTGGATTATGAAATTATTTGGATGAAAATTGTCAGTAGGTATTTGATGTTGATCACACTCGTATAGGTATGCTCTTGTTCAGAAAACCTTAATATACAGTTTTATTATACAAATCTTTTCGCAATTCACTGCTGAACTTAAGCCTGCCCTGATTTGTTTCGCTGTAGAGTTTTCCATTTCTAAGCACAGATTCTCTTGCATCATGTATTTTCCTTAATTGCCTCTTACGACAGCAATGCAATGAAATAGGGCAGTGGCATTTTGTACCTATTCTTAGTTCATCACCACACGGATATTATACATACATACATACATACATAGACTCACGCCTGTTTCGCGGAGGGGTAGGCAGAGACTACGGAACGCCATTTGCAACGATCCTAACAAACCTCTCTTGCTTCATTCACTTCCATCAAGTTTCTCATGCATGCTCTTCTGTTTAGGGTACTTCGGACCTTTCCTTTTTTAGGATGTCTCCAATTTGGTCAGAGAACGTCCGCCTAGGTCTTCCCCTTCGTCCTGTCCCATTCACATTTGCCTTATATATCTTCTTTGTCAGTCTTTCGTCATCCATCCTCTCCATGTGCCCAAACCATCTTAACATGCCTTTTTCGATGCTTGTCACTAATTCTTCTTTTACCCCACACCACTCTCTTATCACACTATTCTTTACTATATCGGTCAAAGATATACCACACACGGTCAAAGATATACTACACATACTTCTCAGTGCTCTCATTTCTACAGCATTTATTCTACTTTTAAGTCTCTTCTGCCATACGCAACTTTCACTACCATACATAAGGGTAGGCACTAACAACCCTCTATGAACAGCCAAACGTGCCTTTTTGGACACGTTTTGACTGTTAATAAACGCCTTCAGCGCTCCATTCCCTCTACTACCTGCATTAAGTCTTCTTTCAATATCTTCTTCATTCTTACCATCTCTTGTAAACAACGTACCTAAGTATACAAACTCATTCACTCGTTCCACTCGCTTTCCATCGATCAAAACATTACAAGCCGTAACGCACTCCTCCTTTTCAAAAACCATAACTTTCGTTTTACTTACATTCACTTTCATTCCTTTCCTCTCTAACGCACCATGCATGATTGTTACCATCTCCTGCAACTCCTCCGCTGAAGACGCAAGTATTACCTGATCATCAGCATAAAGGAGAAATTTGACGAGTAACCCATTCATCCTTAATCCGCAGTCACTATATTTTAAATCTTGCAAACAACTGGCCATGAAGAGGTTAAATCCCACTTCTGAATATTATACACATATGCAAATAATTAATTATTAAGCTGATATGATAGAATTGTGCGAGCTAGACACAATTCTATAAAAATGTTTATGTATTTTTGAATTTTTAAATGTATTTTCAATAAATAATGGAGATTATTTATTGAAATACATTCAAAATACGTTTACGACAAATCTTAGGTACATAATATTGCAAGACACACCAGACAATCTCACATGTATTTATAAATAACTCCTTGCTGGACAAAGCCTTTATTTGGTAAGGGTTAGGTCAGATTTCATCGAGCCTTGTGTAGATATTAAAATTTCCGAAAAGGTTTTATGGAGATATAGTTATGCAAGTTGTCTCGATATGTTTGTTTTTTTTAATAAGTTTTAGATTATAAAAGAATGTACCTATTTAATTTCATAAGAACTGCTTCTGTGCTTGCTATAAGCACACATAATATTCATTCTATACTTCGAACATCTATATGCCAACGTTTGCATATGTTTTTCATTTATTTAGTAGTTACATATATATCGATGATTTCAATAAACGTATTTTCCTTATTTATTTGTTCAGATGCACAGGTCAAAAAAGTTGTTCAAATATCAAGTTTGTGCTGCGCGTCGATGACTCACCGGGACAAACGTTGGCGCTATTTTTAAGTTGATGACGTAACGCAACTGTGGATAAACTTTACCGCCAATTTTGTCATGCTTTCTTACTTATATTATTTTATGTCAATGCAGGAGAGCTTTAGCGACATCATAAAATATTATCAGATGGATGGTATAGGCTGTTAATAACCCAGATCCTATCAGCGATTGGCTTATCGCAACTATATTTTTTTACTATAAGCTTCGATGACTTCATGTGTGATGTTTTTCATAGTCTGAATCGTGACAAGTGCATTTACAGAATGCACCGAGACGGAAGTTTCTTTTCTCCCAGGATTTAACTTAGTTCCTAAAGTAATCAAAATTTGGGACACACAGGCAAATTGTTTCACAAGTTTGGATCTACACTTATAAGTAACGAAAAAAGGATCTTACTACAGTAACTGAAACACATCGCGTGGCCCACCACGCGATTGATTATTAAGGCTTTTATTGTTTGATGAAGTCTTTTCAGTTAAAATAACTCAATTTAGAGTTTTACGATCTTAATCATATTTATTTATCGATAGGTGAAAACCAGCGCCATGACATTTACGATTTATGGCTGATTTCTTAATGGCATGTTCCTCCTTTCAACAATTTCTATTTGCTAGATTAAGCTTGTTAATTATCGATCAACTTAACCAAGTACTTTTTACCTTCACACCTTTCAGTAAATCCAAGATGTAAAAACACTAATGGGTATTACAAATGGCGTACATTATCCCTGACATTTGAAAGTGTACAGATCTACATAATTGCAAATGGCGTCATTTTCAAAGTTCACGGTAGCACTGACATTTGTTCCTAACATAATCGGTGTACATCTTATGGGAAGCAACGATCCGCCAATTCCTATAAAAAGAGCATTTCGGACGAACTTCGTGCCTCGAATACTGCCAAGGCTGCAAGAGAACCCGAACGATGGCACGAGGCCATAAAACTGCTGCCAACACCATAAGGTGTCATTATAAAGTAAAGACATGATATTCGTTTGCCGCATGATAGTCGTTCTCATTTGGAGGGTATGAAATATTATAGGGTTATGATAGAGAATAGTTGCACAGGTGGGGTAAGCCTTGGATGAAAAGATGAAAGTGCAAAGCTCTAAAGTTTATACAAAGTGCGTAATTTACAAAATTTAAAATTGTTTCTGGAATCCAGGAGCAGGAGTATTTAATTTTTTTGTGGATTCTGAAACCGTTTAAATGTCAACGATTATCAAAAATTCATACCTAATCTTATTACAGCCTTTACGATTACGGACACCAAAAACACACAAATTCAAAAATGTATCTCGTGAATTTCACACTTTGTGTAGTCCGCAATAATTAGGTAAATCTATTACATTCAACGGCAGGATAACTTTAGTGCTAATTTCAAAGCTATACCTAATTGTCAGATATAAAATTGTTACTTATGTAACTTCTTTGGAAACCGTTGACGCTGTCGGAGCCAAAAACTGGCGTAAAACAAATTGTACCATCGTCTGTATGTAGGAACTAGATTGTCAATGTCCTGCTTACCGTGAAATACCTACGTAAACAAAGAACATATTGTTTCGTTTTATGACCAAGTCCAACAGCTTCTAGCTACCATACAGGCGTACATATTTTTACAAATAAATCTAAGGAAGAAGAAATTTACTGCGTCGCGTTGCCAGACTAATGGACTAATTGCTACACCACAAAAAAGGCATAATTAAGAAGAAAACATTATCTATTAAAATGCATTCACGTGTTACTAATTAAGAAAATACATTACATCTAAAAAACTCAAGTAATTCATCAATTTAACCACTTACATATTATGTTGACTGAACTGAAATCACAGTTTTTGTATCTAAAATTAAATTAAACGTCTTTACGGACCTAAAATAAAAATAGGACTTCAGCGATAAACACCTTGATAAAACTCTACACACGAAATGAAATAAATGAAAAGCCTGCGAAACATATCACAAGAAACACAAAAATAACTCTGTTATTTATTGTAGACGGCACATGCCGGGAACGACCGGCCTGTGTAGCAAGGTTAAAAATTCGCAAGAAAGCATAACGGGCTCCAGTGTGATGTCACATAAATCAGTCGAAAGACTCGGAAGGGTTCAGTAATTCGACGGCGTACCGTAATGCATAATTTACTCCCCTTACTTACGCGAGGATACCATCAAGAGTTTCCTTTTAACCCAAGAACTCATAAGGATCGATTGAAGTTCAATATTGCATTACTTCGTCATATTTTATAGCCGATTCCTGACTGTAGCGAAATAGCAATCGACTAGCGACATCGCTATTCGCTAAATGCAAAAATGTATGGAACTGACATTGGCTCACGGTATATCACGTGGCCAATACAGAACTTATTTATTTATGTTACGTAGAAATCAGAAGCGAATGCCCTTTCCTCTAGTCTTACAATGAACTCTGTCGTAGTAGTAGAAGCATTGCTACGGATACGGAAGTCATGTATCAAACTGAAAACTAACAAAGAGCCGTAAATTTTCGTCGAATTTTCTGTGAATCGATATAAGTTTTACCATAATGTACACCAGGTGTCGAATTTACCATCTCTAACCAATGAATTATTATTTAGATCAAAAAGTTGATATTCTGTCATATTTGGTTAGACC
Organism: Euclidia mi; assembly: GCA_944739405.2. NCBI lineage: Eukaryota > Metazoa > Arthropoda > Insecta > Lepidoptera > Erebidae > Euclidia > Euclidia mi. The sequence continues at coordinate 1,712,141 of OX123196.2, forward strand.
AGTAAGCGGACCTCTGGCTCCAAAGCTATAAGTCTTGGATGCTACCGGGATAACGCTAGGGCGATGATGATGATGATTCGTTTGAGTTTATATGGTAGTCATATATTAAACGAAACCCCATCAGAGGGTGCTAAAATCCCAAAGGCGAGTTTTTACCATCTGATAAGTGCCTCGTTGGTCTTGCGGCATAAATGTGCGCGTGGGATTGGAAGGTCTCGGGTTCGATTCCCGGGTCGGGCAAAAGTGTTACTGGGTTTTCCCGAATACTCAGATGCAACCCGGAGTCTGGTGATGTGCCCGGTAACGGCAATAGGCTCGCCCCCTATTACGTGGGACTAAAATAAATCTGGCGAAATGTCGGTGTAAAATTTACACCTCTGCCTACCCCATCGGGGATACAGGCGTGAGACTATAAGCAAAAAAAAATAAGTGCCTGTTAAATGAATTTGTCAGATTGCTCATACAAACTTATTTTGGAGAAACTGTGCCTAAGTCTTACCTTCACCTTGTATTGAATGCAAATATTCTCATAGTTGATTCGTAAATAAATTAAGATTACCCGTCTGGCGGAGATCGCTGGAAGGATTATCAGATTGGGGCTAAATAACCGGGCCGTGTTGCGGGGCAAGCAAACAATGAGTCAATATAGCAACAGACCGGATCCCAGACGTTCGGCAAAGGCGCTTGTGGTTGACCGCACTTACGATCAAAGGGCAGCCAGGATCGCTGGGCAAGTGGGCATATTAACTTGAGCCCCTGTAAACAATTTATATTGGGACCTGCCAGTGTTTTATGGTAATAAATGAAAGTAATAGTAACCTTTTGTCAATCCACACACGATTATGTGATCCCAAACTATTTACTATGATCGTCATACATAGAACAAATTTTCGCGCTGAGAATCGAACTTTACGAAAGTTTTGTCGTTGATTTTAGATGGTCTTCGTATACGACAGTACTCCAAACGGCGCAAAAAAGAATTCCAGATTTTTTATAAACCCGTAAAATAATCCTGTATGAGTTGTATGAAGTACCCATACAAAGCGAGAAAGTTTAAAATCAATTACCAAGCTTATTACATTCACTCTACACTGTGACTCTACCCAATATTTTCCTTGCGCGCTGACGATGGCTTTTTAGTGAAAATCAGCGCTATAACGCCATTCACATATGCCGCATGAGTACGCAGGCAACGAGCATTACCGCCGACGTGACGCACACGCATCAAAAATTACTTTCTGCCTTACGTCATTCGACTTTTGGTTTTTGCATGACACACAGAGCAATGCATAGCGTCATACTGTATCAAGAACATAATGAGTACCTACTGGTTTTTTAGTCTCCACAGTGGAAAACCAAATTACAGACTCATTCCTGCGATTCTTCTCAACAGGCGTTCAGGCTCTACCTACTAAACCACCGCGGTATTTGAAGACGTCCCAAACACACAGACTTTAAGAACAATTTTTGAATCAAACAGTGTGTTGTCTCGTGTGGGGCTCAAACGAACACCAAGCGGTCGCTTAATAAACTGCTACACTATCTGAGCAGTTAAGATATTTTTGTTATGCCGCAAAATTCAAATAAGTAATAGGTCTGCAGTGAATATTTTGTCGGCAACGGCCAGATTAAGTCCATGTTACAGCAAAAACTAAAACTACTTAACAAATTGTTAACTTGCATGAATACTAAGTATACGAACTTTGGTCAGGCAGACATATTTTGTCAGGCAGCAAGAACGAATACACAAATAATTACTAGAAGCTTTTTTATATTTCACTACATTTTGTGACTTTGTCCATATTTAGTACATACATGGACAATGGATTAAATAGTTTAAGTTTAATCATTTGGTCAAAGTATAAGGCCCACTTGCGTAACGTTTGATTTAAGTTACTCCTAATTTAAATTTTTTGAACAGAATTAACAGCATAAAATAATTTAATTTAAAAGTATTTAGCGTCCTCTTGCACAACGACAATAACGCTTAGATTTAGTTAAACATTTTATGAGGTCGGTAAAGTAGTTTCTACGTTTTGTTTCATGGTATGAAGCCTTTTTGTTACGATTTTAACGATGTTATGCGTATGCTTTCGCATAAAACCTTAGACTATATATACTTTGAGCATAAAACAAAACGCATTGTCGTCGCCTAGCAACGAAATGACAATTGACAAATAATAACTAGAAACTTTTGAGCATTAACCCTAGAACCCTACATGGGGTGCAGGTGCACCCCACACCGATTTGTTTTCTAAATATCTCAATTTCTTTAATATCCAAGAATTCGCGCGTCGGAGTATTTTAGTTTGGTGTCAACCGCTCGCGTTTCGTCAATACCGTGACGAGGGCCGCGTTGTGTGGTCGCCTGTATAAGTGCTGTGGGGTACGCCAGTACCCCAGTCTAGTAAAATCGTAAGATTGTTAATTTATTACGATTGATGCATTTATGTGTAATAAGTTATTAAATTTGATTATTTATTAAAACAATTCATTCTTATATGAATTAAATACAGATATTTTTAGATATTATGAAGGTAAAATTCAATGAAGTTTATTTATTTTGTTTCGGATGGCTGTCAGAGATTTGAATTACGAAGAAATAAGTTTTATTCTAGACCACAAATCTGGCGAGGAAGAAATAGAAGTTGGGACCAGTAGTAATTGCTGGGTTCTTTACGAGTGTTCAAGATCAAATAATAAGCCAAATATAAAGTTTCAGCAGACAGTTTTGAAATTGGGTTTGGAACTGATACATGAACATTTGGAGGACCGTTACCGGATGCCAACTTAGTCCATTGCAGTGATCCTCAAAAAAGGACCAAATCCTACAAGCGCTGTTGCTCAAACTACATTTAACTTTGTGTAATAAGGCTGATTTGTGATCTCAAGTTACCGATTATGTTTAATAAAACGTATTTTCATGAATTGTTTTTTTTATTTTAAGGATTACAGTCATTTTACTATGGGGTGTTCCAGCACCCCAGTGTAGGAATGACATGTGCGCCAAATAGTGTAGTATTCTAGGGTTAACAATAACACAAGTAGGTACATTGTTATCAGTTATATCATCATCATCATCATGTCAGCCTAGGGACGTCCATTGCTGGACATAGGCCTCCCCCTGCTGCGTCATCCGGTCCAGTTATATAATTATTGATAATTTTCGTCGCTAATGACAAGATTCCAACATCAGTGTGACAGTTCTTAAATGAAATTAGTCACTAATCAGCCGATTTTCGGTAATTAATTTTGACAGTTCTTAAATCATATTACTCGACAAATTTTTCGTTGTGCAAGACGCTAGTGGTGTTTAATATATTTTTTCTCGTTAAATACATCTTAATTCCATTTAAGAATCGTTGTGCAAGTGGGCCTAAATGTCTAATTGGCTAATGTAATAAAATTAGCTCCAAATCACTACCCTAGTCCTTATAATATTAGTAAAGATTTATGTCAAAAAACATTAAGTAATAATAATTTCCATTCTTAGTGACTTTTCACACGTCCCAAGTGCCGGGTCAGCGATGCCGGTTAACCGGTTTCGTAATGAGCTTTTAACACGATGTGGCTACAAAAGCTATTTGTAGGGTCTAAGCCGCTGCCGTAATACAGACTCTTAGAATGTTTCTAAGATGGATTGCGAGACCGTGGTCATTACGGCGGCGTCTCTGGCGCTACAACGGGACTGCTGGGCCGTGTGAAAACTTAGTAATGGTCACATTGGTCACTACAACACTGTCGGTTTCGAAGTCGCATACGAACTAGAAAGAGAGCACAATTTTCCAGACTATTTTACAGCTTACTGATTAAAATCTAAGGCTACTTGAGAAAATATCCCATCTGCCTTTTACCGGATGTCTGGAGTTTTATCCTGCAAGGCTGAGCGTGTAACTAGGCACTTAAGATCTCAAGAAATGTCCTAAGACTTGTTGAAATAATAGGACAGATTAGATAATAGGCCATCTCACGTATCCTATCACGTTACATAGATCTCGAGACGTCGAGACCTGAGGGGTTCAATTAGGTTAATGTTATGAATGTTAGTCGTATTGGATGGACAATAATTTTGTTTATAAAAGTGAATTGCAAGGTCAACTATTTGTAAAGTCTCATGTTTACATTATCTTATTACATGTTTTATTATTATTTAGCTTCAAGATAAGATCAGAATTTTCTTAAAGAGGAACCATTAGATGTAAGTACTTAACAGCTCAATGTTTTATTATTCAGAAAATTATAAGTAGAACCTTATCTTTGGATCGGTTATGCCAACCTGAAGTCTTGAAAAACTGTTACTAGCTAAAATTACTTTAAATGTACATAACCAAGAAAATATTCACATTTCTCACATAATTTTATGAAGAAAAATGAGTCCCGTTATGAAGTCGAATATGAGTGAATAAAATATAAAAACCAGTGAGTTGCGTGCCTTACACGCATTAAGGTACGTTTCCGTAGGTGTTTGTGGACATATCGTAGATATAAACATTTTATGAACTCAACAAACTTATTTGTGCGGTACTTAAACTCCCATCGCAGGCAAACTTGGAAGTTTCTTTAGACTTCGTAATGGCGCGACGAGTCGGGAGCGGTAATTTTCTTGATGCTTCTACTAAAATTGTAATGATGTACGTAAAGACTTGGATACATTGATGTAAAAGTGATGTTTATTTTTGATGATGATGATATAAATTAAATTCGTGTGGGAATATATTTTGAGTTTCTGACACCAATCTTAATATGAGGTAAGCTGTCACTACATACTACGCTAGATCATATTAAAGAGTCAATTTAAGACTTAAGATATATGACGTAACGGTACGATGCACTTTCTGCAATTCGCCTATTTGATAAAACGCAAGGGTTATTGTTAATATATTTAATTATATTATTTATTAATACCCAGTAAGTCGAAGTAGAAGACGTAGGTACAAATTATAACTTTTAATAAAATAATGTATTTTATTAAACAAACCTGCAAAAATCAACACTTTTGCCATCCCCTTCTAAAAGATCCACACTTCCCATGCGCAATTAGCATACTTATACAGTTATACATACCTAATTATGTTTTCTTATATTCTTAGCTTTGCCATACCTATATATGTATGTTTCTTACCTAAGCAGATAAGAACGTAGTAGGGACTTAGCAGAGACCGTGAGCTAAAGAATCTATAAAATGTAATGACTACGCGTAAAATCGACTTGTAATATAGTTTACTACACGGCGGTACACGTGACAAGTTCACATGTGCTATGATGTAATACATGATAATATGTACTCGTAATATGTGATTTATTTATGTATGTGGACAAGACAACATCACGCCTTATACAAGCGTTGGTAGGCTTATAGTCAAAGATCGATCAAAGACCATATTTGGCCCATGGTAAATATTTCGGGTTTTTAAGATTCATCATTATCATCAGTGTATCATGAGATCCATTTGTTAATTTTGAACTTGGTAAAATAATAATCGCAACATCCAACCAACAAGACACCTTAAAACTTTTTACTATTTAATACTCTTATAACTATATCAAGCATTTAGTTTTTAATTTTCCTACAGAATTTTCCACCTAATATACCTGGACTTAAGCTTCTAATTTGCTATACAGTACTTAATCTATCAATATGATGATTTGGCCTATCTCCTTCTTCTTTACGTGTCGATGGCAATAGTTGTCATATGGTTTTAGCCCAGTACTCGGCAACGCGTATCGCATTTGGCCTTGCTTGATCCATGTCGTCTAGTGTACACGAGTCTGGACATGTGGTGCACGTCAGCTTGGGGTGCATGAGGGGAGCCTCCCCGAGCGACGTAGTAAAGCGAACAAGAGACCCAACGTCCGGCGCACCCTGGACACCTAGCCAGTGGCGTAGCTAGATTAGGTGGCACCCGGGGCGGTAGTTGGCGGATGACATATTTTTTTCGATACCTCACAATTCCGGGCTAACTCTCGTAGTGCTGAGCTAGTGCCTATGTTGTTTTATATTTTTGTACATTGTTCTTCAAGTTGAGTTTTGGGTGTCACCCCTTTTTTTGGATGGGTGGCACCCCAAAAAGGGTGGCACCCGGGGCGGACTGCCCCCGCCGCCCCCCACTTCCTACGCCACTGCACCTAGCCATAGTACAAAAAGAATAGTAGGATAGCTTCATACAAATCGGCCGCGGCCGGTTTGAATATACGCGTGAGTCGCCGGCGCCGTGTACGCACGCACTTCTCACGCACACAATCTCATAGACGAGCGCGGCCCGGCGCGGCCTCAGTACTGGATGCGCCGCGCGTCTGAGGACGCAAGAGTAGGTAATTAACTCGCCGATCGGCCTTAGCTAACCTACTATTCTTTTTTTACTATGACCTAGCACTCGGTAACGCAGAGTCTAGGTGACTAATCCTCTCACCACGATAGATCAACGCAACGCCACCCAACGGCAATTATCAGCTCCACCAAAGATGCGGTTAAACCGACTCTCCTTAGAACCAACTCTACGTGTGATCTCTGTGAACATTTGACATAATTATTATACCACGCTGGCCAGACGGGTTGCCGGTTGGTACAAGATTCCATGTCGAGTTTTCCGTGTCTTCAAAAAGATACTAGTTGTTTCGTGTATTTTGCTTAGTCACCTATTACGATAGTTTAGGGCAAAGACATTTTGTATTCTTAACACGTCAAAAAAATCCGAATACAGCAAAAAAGCAAGATTATTATTCATAAAAAAAATTCTTGAACCAACTTCTTTGAGCGAAGACATTGAAAACAATATGGCTACACGTCGTATACGAGAGATTAAAAGAGACGGTTGCAAAAATAGTGCTCCTTTTGACCCGAGGCATTCAAGCTTTGTGGAGTCATTTGAGCTGAGCCACGCTCAAAGGTAGTGCAAGCGCTTTAATTATTCCCCACATATAAGGGACGAGGGACAAGGAAGGGATCAGAAAAGCTATCCCCAGGGAAACCCGCGGGAAACGTTTGTTTACTAAACTGTGGAATCGTCGGGATCAACCGACGAGTGTAAGTTTTGAAATATTTACAAGTTGTTTTGTTTGTAGGAAAATTGTAGTAAAAAAAATTAAATTTCATTTACATGGTTAAATAGGTGTAAAATATATTGAAATAATGTGTTATTTAAGTGTAATTAAGTGTAGAATGTTAGAACAAAGACAAAAAAGATTTGGGCTCGTCCGGGATTTGAACCCGGGACCTCTCGCACCCTAAGCGAAAATCATACCCCTAGACCAACGAGCCGGTGATAATAAGTCCGAAATATACGTACAGATAGAACAAGTCATATTTTATTTTTATTATGTTGAGGAATTAAGGTATCACGGACCTTTAGCAAAAATAATTCAAAAACGTAATCTTTGCCGATAAAATGACCCAATAAAGATATATGATAGTAGCCATAACTATTGCAAACGATATTGAATAATTGGTAAAAGCGCCATCTGTTGAGCAGTAGACAAGTAAATTTACTATCACATGATGCCTTCTCGCTAAGTTACTAATGAAAATAACCGAACTACGCAGTATTCTACATAATTTCAAGCAATTAACTAGCCAAGTATCTAGATAGCAAATAGTTCGCTCGCCATTTTGTAGGAATTACCTATGTTTATTATGTAATTTGTTGACTATAAGGAAAGTGGTATTTGCAGTAAGTTTCTTTCTGCTTAAGTAATTAATGCCTACCATTTCTGCATATTTAATGTGTCGAGTTTTTATTAGGTAGGTAAGTAATAATTAGAGATCGGATAATCGGATGCATATTTACCTAAAGTTGAGGTGTTGGCTATTATGGAATGCACTTTTGAATCGAAAAATCCCGCGATTACGGAATCGACAAATTTAGTTTTTTTTATTATACAATCAAATCAGGTGTAGGTAAATTTACTTATTTTAACTTTTGTACCAAAAAACAGCTCTAGAAATAATAAAATCCTCTTAATTTTCTTCAATTTTCAAAACACTTATCTCTAAGGAATAATAAATAAGAATTACATAGAAAAACCATTCAATCTCATAATAATTATTAACTTAGATACAACAGCACCCACTGCCTACCATTCCTCTTACACTCAACATACTCATAAATTGATGGGGAGCTTAAAATTAACTTCAAGTAAATACACATTAATAATTATGTAATCGCGGAGACCAGTTTCTTTTTAAATAAAAATCACACGTTAATGACGTCGTTTCCTCACCATTTTACAGAATAGTTTCACATTCTCGAATTTTCTGGAATCCCGGGATTTTTATTTAAAAAAATATGTTTTAAGAAGCCGCTTCCATAATATCCTAGCCAAAAATGAACTTTAGGTGAATATGCATCCGATTATCCGATCACTAGTAATAATACTTATCTACCGTATAACTCCTTATTAGGGTTCCGTACCTCGAAAGGAAAAACGGAACCCTTATAGGATCACTTTGTTGTCCGTCCGTCTGTCAAGATCACTTTTCTCAGGTACGCATGGAGATATCAAACTGAAATGTATAATTATCAAATACTCAGTCTACTGTCCCATGGAGCTGTGAAAAACTGAAACTTCTAAGCCAACGCAATCAAAAGATACAGCCGTTTATGCCGCAAATTTGGAAACTCGCAAGCGAATTAAAACCTACAGGGTACTTCCCGTAAATTCAGAATCTTGAAATTTAGTACGAAGTAACGTCTTACAGCACAGATAAAGAAAAAAAATGCGAAAACCGTATTTTTTCTAGTCACGTCATGTAATAAAAATATTTTTACGTACGGAACCCTCGGTGTGCGAGTCCGACTCGCACTTGGCCGGTTTTTTTTAATTAAGAAAAGGAAAAACGATAACGCAAATATTTTTTTTAAATAAACCGCGATGGCTATTAATTAGATTATTATACTATTATTAAATAAATAAGTACCTAAGTAGGTCATAGTAGCTATATTATATTTAAGGTAGGTTTACTACGTAATAAATAATCATAATACCCAGACTAGACACGATAAATAGGTGTTCGAAAACAAAAAAGTATTTATACTTCCTAAGATTAGTAACTACCCTTGGCGCTAAGTATAATCACAGTATAGTGGTATAATTATGCCATAGCTTGGCTATAGGTACCTTTTTATCAATACATACCTACCTAATTTTTAAGTATATTTTATAAGACATACTGCAAGTATTTGTTTAAGTAATGCAATATACAGGGTGTAAAAAGACCCTTAACGAAAACTGAAATTCCATATTGTAGTACCAATAATTACAAACATTTTTTACTTCGGGTCCATACCTGGGAAATTACTGGTTCAGGAGATTTTCAGGCTCAAAATCACTATGCAATTTTTCTAATTAGGTACAACATCGATACAATTAGATATCACGCCAATTTTTTATAGATATCCTATGCACCCATGGATAATAAGTATTTCGGGAATTGCAAGCGTGCACTTTTATTTGATGTTTAAAATGTGTCTACTTAAAAAAACTGCCTGGTGTAATTTTTGTGGCATGATGTCCAAAACGAGTAGACTTCGGCTTGGTGATGGGTCTTGTGACACCCTGTATATTGCTATTTTATAGCGTGTCCGTACAGTGTTATGTCATTATGTGTTATGTACATACATACATAATAATATATACCTAAGCTAAGACTACAGAACAAAGGGCAGACGGAGCGCGCGGAACACTTGCGTGAGGCCACTAAAGCAAATACAAAATTGAAAAGCAAATACAAACTCGCCTCAGTGCGCTGCGAAGCATCGCACAGTTCACACGCCACGATCAATCCAGCTTTTAAATTCATAAAATGCCGTCTTGCGTTTTTAAACATTGTAAAAGTTGTTCCAAAAGCAAAAACGGGGAGATGGAATATATTTTTACAGATAACTTTGGATTATTTGACTGTTTTATAATATTATTTCGATAAAATTCGTATTTCTGCAGAAAATATGTAAGTGTTGCCAGTTTACGTCGACGCCGTTCTCCCTGAATTAGGGAAAATGCACTTGTTAATTGATTATGTAATAATGATGGTCATGTTAATGAAAAATACATTAACGTAATGTAAAATTATATTGTAGATTATCTTTCTTCTTATAAATATAATAATAGAATTTCCATTAGTAAGTATATACATTGTTTTGAGTTCGATCCCCAAACGATCCAAATATTCGTGTACACATGGCTCCTCGTCAAGCTTTATACACGTTGACCTTTGTACCGTTCTTATGGCGTAGGGAATAAGTATCAAAATCGTACTGCAACTGTTTACTTGACTTGGCGCCGTGTGTACATTAAGTACAGAAACAGAAATCATTGATTGCAGCCATTATTTATTTTTAATTGCATTTTTTTTGGTTTTTATTAAATTTATGAATCATAATATTCATAATTTATTGTGTGCATGACAAAATGTTTATAGCTAATTAATATTTAGGACGCAAGCAATTAACCAAACATTTCCAGATACTATACTGAGAATATCTAAACAAAAAATAAACAACATATTCGCCGATCTAAGATCTGAACCCCATGATTGGTATTCGTAAATATATGTAGTTGGTATTATACATATAAGTATTTCTTCTGGATCGAGGGTATTAATCACAAAACATAATCTATTTATTTCTCAATTTACGAATAAAATTAGTTAAAACTTAACTCAGTACCTACATTTAAGAAATGTATTTATAAAAGCATACATTAATGGTTTCTTTTATTTGAATCATTTTCACAACAGCATTACATACTAAAAGCATTAATTAAATGCATGGTAAATTCTTCAAAACCGCAAACGAATATAAAATATGTAATATTTTTATATCCGTTTGCAAAAACTATATGCAAGGTAGTGGGAGATTATTCATAATCTGGCAACTTTACACACACATAGGCGCGCGTGTCCGTACAGTGCCAGTCGCCAAATGTCACGCACACATAGCTGTCAACATGCTTCACTTAGTCGGACGAATACGCTCCATCTGAGTCTTAAATCTGTGTACCTATGTAAGTATCAATTATCCATTTTAGTCACATGAGGTCCATTATGAATAATTACCAATTACCTATGCAGTGGTCCGGCCATCAGCATTAATACCTTCTCACATCTTCAGAGGCTCAGAGCAAATTAATATGTAGGTACTTAAACAATAGGTATAGCTAATAACGTGTTATTCGACTTTAATGTTTTGTACCTACATAGATAATGTAGCTTAATATTGTTACGAATTGAAAATAACGCCATCTATCAGTGAATGGGAGAACTACATGAGATTAGAAGTATCGGTTGTTAAGGCTGTTTCATCTATCCTCTAATAGATGGCGTAGGTGTAAATAGAACATTTACGCAATTCTAGAAACACCTTTCACGTTTCCAGAAATATCGTGAGTCGTCTCGAAAAGCCTAGTGATGTTATCCGGCCAGTATAAATAGAGCGGGAGCGAACGGACCGGACAGTAACAATCGAATACGGAAAGCGATCAACATCAAGCGAAGGAAGTAATTCGGAAGTGTTTGGTGGTGTTTTATTAGTGTTTTTCTAGTGGTGTGAATAGTGTGCTTTACTAGTGAAGTGAAAATTAAGTGTGTGTATCTAGTGTTATACTTAGTGTTTGTGTTAGTGAATAAAGTTCAGTTTAAGTGGCATAGTGTATATAATTTATCACGAACCCCAGCTCGTAACAAATTGGTGTCAGAAGAAAGGGATAAATTATGCCGGTTATGCCGAAGGAAGAAACTGAAGGTGTGCGTACCAGGAACCAGCGCCAGCAAGACCTGGACCAGAGACGCTTCGGAGACGTTCCTTCTCCATCGTCTGATGGACCAGGCGAATCCGCGGATGCAGTGGAGCCTACAAGCGCACACTCCGTGGCGGTGCCCGACATCGCGGCTCTGATGACGTTCATGCAGGAGCAGGCCCGCCGCCTGGAGGAACAGCTACAGCGCGACAAGGAGGAGCAGGCTCGCCGTCAAGATGAGCACGCGCGCCGCCTGGAGGAACAACTACAGCGCGACAAGGAGGAGCAGGCCCGCCGTTTGGAGGAACAGCTGGTGGTGATGAAAGACCTCAGCGCCGCTGTAGGGAAGGACCTGAAGGTGGTAAAGGAGGAGCTCCAGCAGCACGAGGCTCGTAACAGCGACGTGGAGAAGCTCGTACACGACCAGCTTGTGACTCGCGTCGCCTCTATAGAGAAGCGTGTACACGACCATCACGAGACCTGTGTCGCTGAAGTGGAGAGGAGATTGCGTGGGCTCGGATCCAACGAAGTGACATCTGCGACTGTAGTGCCCTCACCTCGTGGGTTTAAGGTTCCACCATTTGATGGCTCGTCATCATGGTCTGCATACAAGATCCAGTTTGAGGCTGTGATGCGATCGAATGGGTGGACCAAAGAACAGGCCTTAACCGCCCTAACCTTGGGCCTTCGCGACCGGGCCTTGACAGTGTTGGAGGCACTCGGACAAGACGTCACCTACGAGAAGCTTCTTGAGGCGCTGGAGGCGAGGTACGGAGACGCGCACCTCGAACATGTGTATCGTGCTCAGCTGAAGGACAGGACGCAACGCACCGGAGAAACTCTGCAGCAGTGGGCTCTAGAGGTGGAAAGGCTGGTCAGGAAGGCATACCAGTCGTTGCCGGCGCTGATAGATGAGAACCTCGTCCAGGTATTTACCGATGGAATCCGTGACCTGGAGGTTAGAGCAGCGGTAAGACTTAGGCACTTCAAGGCCGTCAAGGAAGCCTTAGCCTACGCTCTGGAGGTGGAAGCAGCACGTCACGAGGATCGAATGTACCGTATCAGGGAAGTTGTTTCTTCACCACGGTGCTACAACTGCGGGGAAAGAGGCCATATCCGCTTGAGCTGCCCAAAGCGTAAACGGCACGTTGGTACCCTGTCTCCACCAAAGGGGTCACCTGACGTACCTGTCTGGCGGCAAGAGCAACGTAGCGCAGATGCTCTGACGTGTAGGTCTTACCCCGACCAACGCAAACACTGTGCAAGACAGGAAGCGAAGCCGGCAGCGCTAGTGAGAATGTTGAAGACGGATCTGAGCGACAGATGGAAAGAAGCTCTGCAGAGTGCCCAGCAAGAAGACAAGGACGTACAGCCGATTCTCGAATGGAAGAAATCAGATGCGCCTAGGCCCAAATGGAGTGATATCGCAGCAATGAGCCCCATCACCAAGAGTTATTGGGCACAGTGGGAAAGCTTGGTCGTCCAGGATGGAGTTCTGTGCCGCAAATGGGAAAACGCTCGCGGTAACCAGTGCCATTTGCAAATGGTAGTGCCCAAAACTAAGGTGCCGGAAGTCTTGCAGCTCTATCACAATGGTGCTTCGGGAGGTCACATGGGAGTTAAGAAGACCCTTACTAAGATCCGGGAGCGGTTTTATTGGCTCCACTGTCGAGATGACGTCGAGGATTGGTGCCGCAAATGCACAAGTTGTGCGGCTGTCAAGGGGCCACATACTCGAAGCAGAGGTGCATTAAAGGTGTACAATGTGGGAGCTCCATGGGAGCGCATAGCGTTGGATGTCGCTGGGCCGTTTCCTGAGAGCCAGGACGGAAACAAATACTTCTTGGTTGTGATGGATTACTTCACGAAGTGGCCTGAAGTGTTTGCAATCCCAAATCAAGAAGCTACCACAGTGGCCGATAAGCTGGTGCATGAAGTCTTTTGTCGGTTCGGGGTGCCCTTGGAAATCCACAGCGATCAAGGCCGGAACTTCGAATCTGAGGTATTCAAGGAGACTTGTCGCGTAATGGGTGCACATAAAACCAGGACCACGGCTTATCATCCGCAATCAGATGGCATGGTTGAACGGTTTAACCAATCACTGGAAAGGTACCTGGCGAAGGTCGTGGAGAGCAAACAAAGAGATTGGGACAAGCACATCCAACCATTTCTCCTGTCATATCGCAGTGCGGTCCACGAAACTACAGGAGTAACACCAGCTTTTGCCAATTTCGGTAGAGAGCTCCGTTTACCTGCAGACCTTATCACCGGTATTCCACCAGAATCTCCACGCAATATAACGGATTACGCAACCGAGCTACGCAACAGGATGAACGACGTATACGAGCACATCAGGGAATCTGGACAACAGATGTCTGAGAAGATGAAGACTCGCTACGACCGGAAGGCAAACAACAAAGGCTTCGATGAGGGATCATTGGTGTGGCTTCATAACCCAGTACGAAGCAAAGGAAAATCGCCTAAGTTACAAGCCAGATGGGACGGGCCATATCGCATAATTACCAGGATGAACGACGTCACCTATCGAATCCAGAAGGGGTCGCGAGGTGCACCGAAGATAGTTCATGTGGACCGGTTGGCTCGTTACTATGGGTCTAACGATGTTCGAGACGAACACGTTTAAGAGGGAGGCCGTGTTACGAATTGAAAATAACGCCATCTATCAGTGAATGGGAGAACTACATGAGATTAGAAGTATCGGTTGTTAAGGCTGTTTCATCTATCCTCTAATAGATGGCGTAGGTGTAAATAGAACATTTACGCAATTCTAGAAACACCTTTCACGTTTCCAGAAATATCGTGAGTCGTCTCGAAAAGCCTAGTGATGTTATCCGGCCAGTATAAATAGAGCGGGAGCGAACGGACCGGACAGTAACAATCGAATACGGAAAGCGATCAACATCAAGCGAAGGAAGTAATTCGGAAGTGTTTGGTGGTGTTTTATTAGTGTTTTTCTAGTGGTGTGAATAGTGTGCTTTACTAGTGAAGTGAAAATTAAGTGTGTGTATCTAGTGTTATACTTAGTGTTTGTGTTAGTGAATAAAGTTCAGTTTAAGTGGCATAGTGTATATAATTTATCACGAACCCCAGCTCGTAACAATATGTATGTCCTCGGTGTCCTTAGTAGCTAAATTCTTTTGTTTAGAATACCTACCGTACCTACTTTTTTTGGAACTCTTTTCCTTGACTCATTCGTTGGTGTGCTATTGAAGACAAAAAGTTTTGACATTGGTAAAATGCCGAAGAGAGTAAAACCCGCAACGAATTTAATCTAAAGTTGCAACAATAACTTCTACTAATGAAATACTTTTGGCACCCAATTAAGGATTTTGCTATAAACAATCTGTGTTTGCCCTAAGCCTCTAACCGACTCTTCAACGTTGAACACCAATTTGCACATGACCATTAGCAACACCCGTCCTAAATAAATACGACCTCCACAATTGCCGTCACTTTGCATAATGCCCGTATGATAGAGATTTGATGTAATCCGCAAGGACAAAACAGTTTTGAACTCAAATAATTGTGATCTGTACTAATATTGTGGAATCGGTCGTAACTTCGCATATAAATTCAGCAATAATGAGATCGATTTACAAAATGATTGTAGAAATCAGGTAAACGTATTTACGCTAAAAGCTGTGACCTTTTTATAAAGGTAAAGAGGCGCAGTAAATATAAATATCAACAATCTGGCAAACTGCCATAAAAACATTACAAAACTGATGCTTGTAATATATTCTCGTGCTCTTATGTAGGTATGTGAACATGGACTACCTACGCCAAACCTTCACAAAATTGAGACATTTGAAGAAAGAGACAAACCTAGTTAGTCATTTGGGATTCTGTCCCTTTTTGTAAAAGTGCAGCTGTATCATCTAAGATTGTCATCCATTATAGAACGCGAGTTTTTGGATACAATCATTTGACTACTGACGAAGAAATGCACAGTCAGTGTCTATGTTTAGGTTCTCCAGGGTGTTGTTGAAGTCTTAGCACTGTTATAATAATGTAATCTCCTGCAGGTGTTTATGAATCAGGTCATCGCTTAAAGTTTTGCTATACTTTTATACTTGTAAGGATATATTTTATTCTACTGGAAATAGTTTTCATTTATGCGACTTGATGTAGGTAATCAAAACATTTAAAGTGTTCGCTTAACCTGCAACGTATCATCCAGAACATACATATACCCATACAAAATTACTAATTACCACTATCAACGCCCATTCCAAATTCGAATCACATTCACAAATTGCCAGTCGCATAAATATCTATGTGTATGAGTTTGAATAAAGTCCGCAAGCAAAAGGGATACTTTAGCCCAAATACTGTTCTATACATGGTGTGGTGTAATAAGGACATTTCACAATGCGTATTGTGGTTAGAGAATCTTATCTCGTAATCGGCGGCCATTCCGTTCAGTGCGTGTTACTGGGTCGATGCGTGATGGGACTGCCGACTCCCAGAGGGATAAACGGAACTAAATAACGATGCACAACTGCGAACTGCGAAGTAGGACTTACGTGACGATAATTAGTTAAGGAATTACATTTGATCGTATATTATGTTGTAATTAGGTAATTTGGTTGTAGAAAGTGCAAAGGCAATAAACATAATGCCCTAAGGACATTGCTGCAAAGATTTGTTTTGTATTTTGTAGTCCTGAACGCCATTTGAGAAAAATATAAGTAATGTCTAAAATGTTACCTGATAATATAATAGTCATTTCTTTTTTGAAGGTACAATTTAAGATCCATATCTTTCTTAGTAAATTCATATAAACAATAAATAATTACCAGGTATGCAAATCAAAGTCAATACTTTATTAGGCATTTTATGCATTTAGAAACGAAATGGTCATTAGCATTACCAAAAGCATTAGCTTTACAATGAACCTAAGAGATTCCACCCATTCTGTAGGTATGGAGTTCAGTCTGTTCTTTATTAATGATGTAACTATCAACACCTGCCTTAGAACACATCGGAGAATCATTATAGAAGCATGACGGTATCAACTGAATACCTACTAAAAGCAAAAACATTTACTGCATTGTAAGCGTAGGGCACTGTATGATCAGTATGATCACAGCTACCAGTATATCTGTATAATCTATGATCACAGCGTAGGTCTGTACACAAAATAATAAATATCACCCACCCGATTCCATGACTAGAAACATTGGCGCTATTGTAACAAGATTTTCATAGGAAAACTTTGAAACAGGTACGTATTTTAAAGATATGTATTTTAATTTACTTTGTTTAGTTAAGGATTATCTACAAATCCACACACACTTGCCCGCATCTGTATGTACCTACATAATCTTCACATAACTTTTACGGGATTCCCGCTTTTAATATAAAACGATTACGCGTACGCTTTATGCGTAGGGAAATCCATTTATATAATGGGGAAATTCAAACATTAGGATTAGGTTCCACCGAAATCGTTATTAACGCTAAATATACAAAATACGTGAAGAAAATGTCATGTTTAAAAATCATATTATTTTACACATATAATTATCTAGAAAAACAAATCATACTTTTAAGTAAATCTTTTAACAACGATAATCAAACAGCAAAAACTTGAAACAAAAAGCGGGCTCGTCCGGGATTTGAACCCGGGACCTCTCGCACCCAAAGCGAGAATCATACCCCTAGACCAACGAGCCACACTGTTACAGAGTGAATTTAGTGATCGCGCGCGGCCTTCGCAGTGCTACGTCACTTTATGATAACGACCTGTGGTGAAAGGCTCCAACGAAGCGAATCAAAGTATTTTATATTTATTTAGCCTCCGTGCTATCTTTACGTATTATTAAACTAACTGCCTATAAAACCCGCTGGAGAATACTCTGACTTTATTAAATGTGTTTACATATCTAAATATGTAATTTTTTTTACCTAAGTAAGCAGGTAGTTAGGTACCTACCTACTTTATTTTATTGCTCAATAATTTCATTGTGCTTTTCGACTAAGTGTCACAAATGCCTTATTATTAATACTGTACTCTATACATAATCTATGCTATAGTTAATAGGTAAACTTGACAGTAATTGTTATCTCTTTTTGGCGAAACTATTAAACCCATATTGATTAAATTATTTAAGTACCTACCTACATAGGTTTTAAGTACCTACATACGAGCAGATGCAGACGACGCTTCAATCCTGATATTCGAATTAATTCATGAACATATTATTATCAATTGAATAACGTTTCTTGCTGATTTCAGCATGGATGGGCCGGCTCGACCGGAGAAGTACTACCCTCTCACAGAAAATCGACGTAAAGTAACAGTACCTAAACTGATGCGTTTCGTTTGGTGAGTGAGAGTGCCGGCGGCCCTATCCCCCATTCCTTCTCCCTTATCCCACCCCTCATACTACCCCTTTTCCCAACCCCAAGAGGCGGCAACGCACTTGTGACTCCTGTGGTGTTCTGGTGTTGCTTGTGTCCATGGGTGGCGGTAATTGCTTACCATCAGGCAATCCGTCTGCTCGTTTGCCGCTTATTACACGGGGACGCCATTCTGTTATTGACATCAAACTTCGGATATTGCCTCGGTGCCTCCGTACTAAGTTATCCCTCAGGGAAACCAGCATGAGTACCTAATGTATGTTTTATGTTTATATTATATTCTACGAATAACAACTATTAGCTTAAGGCAATATTACGATAGCGAACGATAATGAAATGCGTAGCCTTGACATTAGACGTGCTGACGTTATACTAGGTGAAACATCAAGCGGTATATTTGAAGTATAAGCAGATCTGGTTTTGAGTCTTGTGGCTATTCCACAGGCCTCCGAAACGGATCTAGGAGAGGGAAGGGCTAAGGTAGCACAAATTTCTCTCTAGAAACATCTGTTTACTTACAAAGCCTGGTGACGTTTCTGTATTTCATTTGATATTTTCAAATCTTCCATCATCTGGTTTAATTTTTTTATAAAACTACATTTACTGAGTCCATATTTTTTTATAATAATCTCAGATCACTGATCTGAGATAATAATAGTCGGGTCAGCTTGCTCGTACTGCACAGCGTGAAAAACAGCAGTCTTGCTAATGCAAGTCTTCAAAAACGCACTTGCGTACATAGTCATAAGAAAAGCCTAAGCAATTTCAAACAGTTTCAACTTTCAACTAAAACTTTATTAAGTATACTAGCGAACCGCCCCGTCTTGCACGGGTGCAAAATTATACATATAAACCTTCCTCTTGGATCACTCTATCTATTAAACAAAACCGCTTCAAAATTCGTTGCGTAGTTTTAAAGATTTAAGCATACTTAGGGACAGACAGACAGAAGACAGACTTTGCTTTATACTATGTAGTGATACTTGTGATCTAAGCAGTTTCCTAGTTCGCCTACTAGATGTGTGCTAGAAGTCAGTGGCAATCAGTGCCAATGCCAATACTTTGTGATTTTAGATACATTTTCTCAATATAACCAGTCCCTTGCACTGACACAAGCTACATGATACAAAATCGATAACTTAGACAATTGACCGGGTCAGCTTATACCTATTACTCCCGACTGCATAGGCTGATCGGCTTCTAATCTAGCCTTACGTGAAATAGCTCAAACAGTTCCGTCGTCCGTATAGTGAGTGCCCTGACCTCTTTAACACCGACATTCTAAGATTAGACCAGTAGTCCACATATTTGAAGCTACTGGCTTTACTGTCCTTTTTGTTTTACTGGTACGACAGTTTTAGCTAAGGTGGGGACACCTAATATCGGATTACAGGAATTAATCTTCGTTCGCCTTCGTCTGAAGAATTGCCATGGCATTACCAAACCATGGAATTTATTTCATTTCGGTAGGCAAATTTTGTAAGTTAGTGCAGTAATAGGTATTGATTGGTAAGACCTTCCAGCAGATAGCAGAAGACTATGGCAAGCTGACGATGATGGTGTTGTGCATTAATAAGTTGTAACAAAACTTTATGTGAAATGCCTTAACCTTTTACATAGACAAACGTCTTGTTTGAACGTACTAAAACAACTTTGTTAGGGCCATCATTGTTTTCCTCAACAACGTAACGATAATGATACCCTCGTCACTATAACTGACTGCAGATATAGGACACTGGATTCCACGGTCTTAAAGAGCTATATTACATAGTAAAAGTAGTAAAACACAAATATAAGCAAGCCATCGAAAGTCAGTCTTATCAACGTTAGTCTACAAGTCACCACGTCATTTTCGTTCGTTTTTTGTTAGTCCTACTGATTGACTTCGATCGTAGTGTTCGTTTCTGCATGTTTAATGAATCAATTCAACTGAACAACGACGTAACGAATCAATAATACAGACAAATAGACAAGCAAGCATGCAATTCTAATAATACACACATGCTTGTTCATAAATAAATACCTATATTTTTATTTTGAAGTAGGTCGAGGTGAGGACTGAACTGCTGACATCATAAGTCGTGTGATATTAGCGCTGGAATTGAATTAATATCAACGCTGAGAACACAGGCGACTCCATTTCTCAATGCATTTATCGACTCGCCTTGGAACTATTAGCTATTCATTTAATAACCTGCACTTATCATACCTGCATAATTGGAGGTATCGGCAAGTTATCTGAGAGGAAAGGTTTTATAGCAACTTCAATATAAAAGTCACAACGCCGGTGTGAATTCTCGAAATCTCAAACGTGGGATCTCGAACCTGCCAGATTTGAGTCGAGCGAGATACATTTGTTTAAAGCGATATAATACAAGGTCCCAGCTGCAGAGCTCTTGTCCCTAATTCGCAAACGAGATAACATTTGTCGTTTGTATAAGATAATAGGAGGATAATAATATAAGTTTGAAGGTTTCCACTAAAATAATGTGATGATCAGATTGTATCTGTTTTAGTGCGTCTTTAACCTTTGAGTCTGGCACTGCTAACGTGATAGTTTCAAGTATTCACAAGTAGGTAATACTGCTCCCGCCACTGAATAAGTATTATGCCGCGTTTCCACGCTTGCCAAGCCTCGACAAGCTTCCACAAGCTCCAAGCGTCCACAAATCTCGCTTGGCGTTTGGGAGCCGTTTACACGCTTGTGAATGCGTCAGTATGCTACGTACATCCAAGCATGGCGGACACCGAACTTGTATCGACTATAACCTTTGGTTTAACCTACTTTTATTTGAAATACACTTAAAGCGAAGCAAAACCAATTATTTTGTATGATGTAGATTGCCAGGGCCTCTTACCCTCTACGAAAAACCTTACCTACATAGCCTCGAAATATTACTGGTGACATATAGGTTACGGCATTAGGTATGTCAATACACCTGCATATTATTAATATGTTCCCTCGTGACATTCCTCTGGGAGCGATATAGTGCATAATTTTCATACAAACAAGCAAAAGAAGTTCGACCAGCCACTCATTTTGAGACAGAAGTAGACATGCGTTCGTTTCGAGATCACAGCGACTACTATACTACTAAGCACAGAGTACTTTGAGTATATATGAAACTACTAAGCACGCGCCAACGTGTGAACGCGTCGCAAGCGCTTGCCGCAAGCGCCCTTTGATCTGTGTCCAAAAACCGACACTAGACCGGATCCTGTGCAAGCGTCCACAAGCTCACGCAAGCCAAGCCAAACGGCCTGTTTACACGCTTGTGCTTGTGGAAGCTTGTCGGGGCTTGGCAAACGTGGAAACGCGGCATTAAAGAAGTAGTGATGTATCGAGTTCATCAACAAGTTCTTTAGGTACTGGAATTATATTTGCTCATAATTATGTTTAATGCAAAGGGACAGTTTTGTCCAAAACCTACTGAAAGCAGAGAGAAAATAGAGAATAATTTCTGGGTGTTCAATGTTCGGGTTATCTGCTCACGATCAATAGAGAAAATTGCATTCCTTTTTAACTGATAAATAAATAATTGATAAAAGAGTCACAACAATGGACAGTCTCTAGATACCGGGCGAGTTGACCGTTCCATTAATATATGCCTATATAACTAGCCGGCCCTAATGGCTAGATTAGGTCCTAAATGGGTTACGTTAGTACAATCTACGTCTAGCTAATCCAATTACTCTTAGAGGCTTTTGGGCACGTATACAAAAGGTTTCAGGTAGCCAAGGAAGGCACAATATTAATTAATTTAAATTTTAAGTCAAGGACGGAGACTACGTGTGTCGCTCAAGGCCCAGGGTCACCAGGGTGCAGCACCCGTCACACCAAAGGTATTAGTGCCAAAAACAATTAGGTTAGGAGTGGTACTTTTTAATTATAATACTGTGGATTTCGCTCGGTCATTTAGTCACGGGCAAGGCTAGCCTTTTTCTAGAAATCCATAAAGGTCGAAGCGGCGATAGCTTTATGGAAAATTTGTTGAGCTGATCTCATGCGATGCTTTGTTAACGTAATTTTTCCGTCGTGTGACTACTAGGTACGTTTTCCTTCAAATTGTCACGTTCAGTCGAACAATTTCCCGCTAGACCATCATAAGGGCGAGAATCGCTCAGCAAGTCATCGTCGCTTCCAGTGCTGCTTTACGCGCACATTGACATTCGTATACAAAACCATCCAGCGCCGACTTGTTTGATTGTACGAAGAGTATGTATGTGTAGTATGAAGTTGTGCTTCTTGATAGTTTTTGTAAACAGCCACTCTCAGAAATTTAATATCCCCTTGCGTGAAGGATTACAAATCCATGTCAATGTTAAATGGTAAACACATGAAAATAATGTGTTACCTAAATATTTTTTAGAACAATAAGCCTGACTCTGTAAAGGTATGTAAATAAGTAGCACTGAGAGGACCTGATCCAAGTTTGACAAGCTTTTGATAATTTTATAACAAAATGCTATTTTGAAGGCAAGGCAAAACATTCAAATTCATGTCTACATAATGGTTCAATAATTTTATGATTCATTTTACGGGCACACCGTATGAAATTGCCGCCCTAAATCTTTACCGCCGTACACAAAACACAGCTCGCACTAAGTTCTAATACTTCTAATGACAAACCACCGTTCACATCAACGCGATTGATCAAAGAACGACCTCCCACATGTCCCTCAAAAGGTTATCGTCAGAATCATAGATATACTCTTTTAACTGTTCTGTGGTCAGAATCAATGACGATTATGTGTGTACCTCCCTGCAGGAACATTGGAGTCACTTGTGTGCGATATAAAGTCTTAATTACATACCACCCACAAACACTCGTCTGTTGCCGGAACTACGTAGTAAACATTAAAATTATATGTCTACTATTATGTAGGAGCAAATGTGTTAGTAATGTAGGTGTTCTTGATAATCGTTTTACTGGATGTAGATGATTTATGTGAATATTATTGAGCATAGAAGTTCATAGAGTTGGTATCATGTCAGTACCATCCAACGAATCGTCAGCATTATTATTGTAGGTACCTACTTATGAACTTAAATCAAAATTTTATTAATCGTAATAAAATTGCCTTTCATTGTTTTGTTGTATTATTTCAGAATTCTGCTCAGAAGTTGAAAACTAAGTGGCTTCATAAATGCGTTTGAATATAATATCACAGACACATCTACTAGTAGGTAGGTATATCTGTATAATCTATGGACACATCTATGTTAGGGTTCATACTGTCCGCAGTGGATCCTACGCCATTACATCGAAGTCACAGGTTTGATTCCAGAGTCCCGAAAAGTGAAATCACTCTTATTTTTAAGGATTCATTAATGTCGCGCCGCGCCGTCCAGTTGCGACCCGGGGTCCGCTTACTAGTCTTAGTGGAATTTCTCCTGACCGCTACAATGCAACCCAAAAGGATCTCGCGACTAGGCTATCGCTGCTTAGTTAAGTATCTACTACTAGAGGGCGCCAGCAGCTACGCCTGCATTTTTTTTAATTTACCCGTTTTGGCCGATCCCATGGGAATTTCGGGAAATCCCTTCTTAGTGCATCCCTACGGTCCCCAAGGAACATACATGCCAAATTTCAACTTCCTGCGCCCAATAGTTTCGGCTGTAGCGTGTCTGTCAGTCAGTAAGTAACGCAAGGATTTATTAAGATAAGGACGGTGGTTTTATTTAAAAAGGTCGAGATGCGGTAATAAACATGGAATGTTACACTAAAGTGTACATAGAACACGAACAAATCAAGGTAGCATTCCTGCTACAATTAGGTACTTACGTAATTCCGACTAGGAAGATGAAGAGAATCTAATTCGGCCCGTGTCGGCGTATTTATCATCATCTAGATTTGACGGGTCACAGATTCGGACTAATTCTCTCATTCGCATACCTAATTGTATGACATAATTTAGGAACCACCTACAAGATTAGGTAAGTAGGTACCTACGCCACTAAATGGGTTAATTACAAAAATCTGGATATCGTCGTGCTAGTTGCATATTATATAAATTTAGCGTATATTTCTCTGTTTTACCACGTATGGGTACCTAAGCGTTCCTGTGGTTCCAGGTACCTACCTATAACGAATTTTGTATTCATGTTTTTCATGAATATGTCAAGTAATTTTCCCGACACTAATAAGACAGCTCGATGGAGGTGAAACTGTCCCTAAGAATTTTTAATTTATCCGGAAGACACGGCATAGCCGGAGATAGCGAAACTGGGTCTTAGGCCCACTTGCACAACGATTCTTAAATTGAATTAAGAAGTATTTAACGAGAAAAAAACTATTAAACGCCACTAGCGTCTTGCACAACAAAAAAATTGTCGACTAATATGATTTAAGAACTGTCAAAATTAATTACAGAAAATCGGCTGTTTAGTAGCTAATTTTATTTAAAAATTGTCACACTGACGTTGGCAACTTGTCATTAGCGACGAAAATTAACTATAATTATATGTATAGCTTGACCGGACGACGCATCAGGGGTAGGCCTCCCACAAGGTGGACCGACGATCTGGTGAAGAGGCTGAAATGATGATGATGATGATATAACTGATAACAATGTAGCTACTTGTGTTCTTGTTAACCCTAGAATCCTACACTATCTGGCGCACATATTATTCCTACACTGGGGTGCTGGAACACCCCATACTATAATGACTGTAATTCTAAAAATAAAAAAGACAATTATTAATAATACGTTTAATTATAAATAATCAGTAACTTGAGATCACAAATCAACCTTAAGTTAACATTAGTTTGAGCACTTTGCACAAACTTGTACCTGATGCTCCACATAACATCTAAAAATATCAGTATTTAATTCATATAAGAGTATTGTTTTAATAAATAATCAAATTAAATAAGATATTACATACAAATCTATCAATCGTAATAAATAGAATAACTTACGATTTTACTACAATGGGGTACTGGCATACCCCACAGCACTAACATAGGCGACTACATGACGCAGCTGTCGTCAGGGTATTGGCAAGAGGTTGACACCAAACTAAAATACTCTGACGCGTGAATTCGTGGACATTAAATAAATTGAGATATTTAGAAAACAAATCGGTGTGGGGTGCACCTGCACCCCATGTAGGGTTCTAGGGTTAATGCTCAAAAGTTTCTAGTTATTATTTGTCAATTGTCATTTCGTTGCTAGGCGACGACAATGCGTTTTGTTTTATGCTGAAAGTATATATAGTCTAAGGTTTTATGCGAAACCATACGCATAACATCGTTAAAATCGTAACAAAAAGGCTTCATGCCATGAAACAAAACGTAGAAACTACTTTACCGACCTCATAAAATGTTTAACTAAATCTAAGCGTTGTTGTCGTTGTGCAACAGGACGCTAAATACTTTTAACTTAAATTATTTTATGCTGTTAATTCTGTTCAACGAATTTAAATTAAGGAGTGACTTAAATCAAACGTTACGCAAGTGGGCCTTAGTCTTATCCCAAAGTGCCCAAAGTAAGTTTACAGCTTGTTTGAATATTTTATTTTATTTCATTCTCACAATCGACTTTAAACTTTCGCGATTTGTATACATCATACAAAATAAATTAGCGGGTCTTAATCGCGTACAATTAACTTATGTATTTCATTGTCATATTTATTTTTAGGATTTGTTTATACATGCCACCTAGGTTATCCTCAATTAACTACGTCAAAAAGTGGGTAACATCTTTTGTACGCAGTTCGGCTACTCAATAAGAGATGGCGCTGCAAAATTTTTGATACAACCCCACTAATCAACATTTTTTATTTAGAAAAGTATTAAAATTCCACTTATTTTTAAGGATTTAAAAAGTAACAAGCGTTAATGAAATTTAAGAGTAACAAACGTACAATGAAAGAATAGTAATCATTATCGTGTTAGTTATAGTTATACAAATTATCTCATCAATAATAATTACACTATAATTACAAATCTGCCCATGTTAATATCGTATTATAAATAAAATACATACCCAAATATGTATAGCGACCTCAAAATTCAAATCTTTTAAGAAGAGAAATCGAAATATCATCTTTACTTGGAATAATAAAATAATTGGAGTAAATTTATTACAGTTAAGGAAGCTATTCACCGACAGATGGCGCTGTTGAATTAAAACTTAATACAGTACTTACCCATGACTCCAAGTTGCTGCGGTGACAGTGGTGCAGCATCACCAGCCCCCGAGCCGATAGACCCCGATGCCAAAGACAACCGCTCACTGAAGCCAACTGGACTGCTGCGCCCACCACTACTGGCTACTGACCCCATTCCTTCGTAACAATAAATAGGACACTGTATTTTTGGAGCAAAAAATGAGACACTTTATTTTGGTTGTGAACTCAGAAATTTGTTGCCTCCTTTTTTGGATGTTATTTTTGTACAAATTTCATAAAATTCCTAGCAACCCATTACAATTCTAATTGCTAAAACTTTCATGAAGAAGCGCTTTTGAAATAAACTTGAATGTTATGGTCAAACTCTTACTGGAATATCTACCTCCGTTGGGACTCCTCATGTGAGAAATCCTTTTGTTGATAGCCCTTTGTATCCGAGGGTTCATGATTGGTTTGGCTCGCCGCCTTGCCAGATACCTGGACAGTACCCCCACCACTACAGCACTGGTGCCTACAACTCCTAAACTCCATAGCACCACCTGACAGAGAAACAAAACAGTTTTATCAAATGCAAAAAGTTTATTTCTTGTTCAGTTTAACTTTTGTTCCATCACATACACATAGTACTTATTACCTCACCTTGGCCTGCATGAGAGTTTCGAGTGTGAATATCAATGACCTTAATCAGAACTGGCAATAATTGGTTTATTATTATTATTTTGTTACTAGTACATTTTCATAACAGAAACATGCGTTTCTGAGTTATTTTGGACATTGGTACCGAGTCCAAATATCACAGAGCTCATAGATATATAAGTTTACTCAAATATGCTTATAAAATAAATTCTAAAACATATCTAAACACTAACCTTCTGGGATGTTGATAATTGCACATCACTAAAAGACATTGCTCGATGCCAGTGTTTCAACTTGTCGATCAGCGGACTAGCTTGTATTAGTAGCTGCATTATTCAATATTAATTGAACTATTTACAGTCTTGAGACTCTCTATTAAATATTATTTACAATGCTGATATAATCACAGTTCTTTTAGGTTATCTGTCAAAATACTTAAGTTTAAAAGTAATGTGCGGCACACGAAAACAATAACATTTTATAGCACTACTGAGATAGTTATAATATTTACGTTGTTTGATTCACATAAACCACAGCAAAGTACTCTGTAGATAATTAATTGAATACGATTTAAATATTCGCGGTCTCTGCTATGTCAGTGTGACATGTGACATTATAAGAGTAATGTCAGTATGTCACAATGACATCTGGCAATGAGAAATTGCTTGTGGTGCTTTACATTTTTAGGCAGGGTTTAATTAATGGCACCTGACTCCTGAGTACTCAACTTTCAACCAATTCAAGGCCAGTGAAATCAATTTTGTCTGTACGTACTACCTTAGAAATAATACACACGTTCATGTACTTACGTACTGACGTACTACGGTTCCACTTTTAATTTTGCTTGAGTTCTATAGGTTTTCTTAAGAATTTGACGATAAAATGAATTATCAAATTGGCGGGACCAATGTTTTAATCACACAATTTTAATAAGGCACTTCCAAGTATAAAAACGCACATAGGTAGTACTAATTCTTCGTATGTGAATTACCTGGCCCTGTGCAGCGCTTTTAAATGGTCCCGCTACTTTGACAGTCAAAGTGGCGGGTCCAGGGACATTATGTATTTCCTTCACCTTCCCTTCAGAAGTACAAATGACTCGTTTCGTGTACGAATAGTACGCATGTAGTTCAAACCCTTTGAGTATTTCAAACCCGGTATTGTGCTAAATTTTAAATCGGCACTTAGCCCCCGCCATTTGCAGGCTTTCCATCATAGGATAATTAAAATTAGAAACGTTTTTGACGTGACAACGTCTTATAAATTGGTTTGCCGGGTGACACTTCAAGAAACTGCGTTACGCTCCGCTCACGTTATGCGCTCACAATGAGAGCGAGTGAGAGGCACGCGTCCCGCCTAAGAGCGAGAGAGACAGACATAAAAAGTGAAAGGCACGCGTCTTTCATCCTTCTTCCTACTATACGAATGAATATTCACATTAAAATTATTTTACCACTCAAAGTTGTTGTCACGTAAAACTTTCGCCCGTATACCGACTTTACAGGCAACCAATTTTATTGCAATTTAATTTTGGATCTTTGGGTCATACATGGGATGAAGTTGCTTCTCGTACCCCATCTGAGATCTGAATAGATTGGCGGCTATTGTAGGGCTCTCGGCCGATCCTCAAGCCAGCCCATGCATAGAGATAACCATTTCATTGAGGGCCCATGCCCATCCCATATCCCATTGCGCTTTATTTGTCAGTGTCAAACATAGCATGCACTGTGATCTGTCAAAATCTGTCATCAAATTCAATCAATTTTCAGTCTTAGATTATTTTCAATGTTTTCAGTCTTGAATACAAGTGTTATGCTAACATTTTTTCGGATTGTAGTAATATGATGAATACATAACCACTATAACTAATAACTGCAAAAAAAAAATGGACGTAATACACCAGTCTTTGCGTCAACAAACTTTACAAAGTACCATTGAAGACCTTCCAGATGAAGTGCTGGAATTTATTTTGGGCTTTTTACCACCATATAAGGATTTACAGAATTGTATGATAGTTTGCAAACGATGGTACAATTGCGCACAAAGTAAGTCTTTGTTGGGACACATTTTCTTGTCCTGCATGTGTGTAAATAGTGGTGACTTTGAAAATTACCTTTAATGATTCATTATTCGATTATATTATATTTTCAGATGTTTTACATAAAACGTCAATAAAATTGATTAAAGCTGTGGGCGAATTCAACATATTATGGACGAATATAGCTCCTACTGACATGGTGCCAACAATTACCAAACGGTTTTCACATGCAGCTTGTGTTTTAGAAAACAACATGTACATATTTGGCGGTTGTACCACTAATGCCACTTCGTTCAATGATCTCTGGAGGTTTGATTTGTCTAAAAGACATTGGGTGAGACCCTTAGCCACAGGTACTTATCCTGTTCCAAAAGCTTACACTTCTATGGTTAGTTACAAAGACTACTTAATCGTTTTTGGAGGTTGGACATATCCTTCTCACTCACAATATTATCAGAATGTTACTATGTTTAATGAAATTCACTTCTATTGTGTTAATACTAATAAATGGGCATTATTAAATGCAACAAACAGCCCTCCACCAATGGCAGGCCACTCTGCTTGCATGAAAGGGGAAGAAATGGTTGTGTTTGGAGGTTTAGTGATGTCAGCTGCTCAAAATTATCAAATCCAGTGCTCTAATGATATATGGGTATTAGACATACCCACATTTACATGGAGGAAACAAACAACAACCAAACCTAGACCATCTCCTCGATATGCTCAATCTCTCATCTGTTTGGATTCTGAGAGGTTGATGCTTTTAGGTGGAGTTCAAACATTACATAATCGCTTTGTGTACAGTGATTGTTGGATATTAACTATGAAGGGTCCTACTTGGACATGGAAAGAACTAGCTGTAAAAAATAAAGAGTGGGCCTCAGCCAACATTTGGTGTAATCCGGCGTGCAGGGTTGGAGATAAGGTTGTGAGTTTAAGTAGAAGTAGAAATGGTTGGAATTCTGCTAAACCGTTAGTTACATCTGCAGTCCGATTGTCAGCTTTAAGTAGACCTGAAGGTGCACCAGTGTCAGTTCGAGTAGAGCAAAGTTTACAAAGACCTTTAGACAGAGATCAAAATATTAATGGTAGAAGAGGAGTGTTACCAAGAAGACCTTCTAATCCACTGAGACAAGATCATATGAACCATGACAATGAGCCCGTTGCTGGCCCAAGTAATGAGCAGGGACAACCTCAAAACCAAGTAGTGAACCAAGAAAACAGTCCTGATCCAAATGGGTTGGTTGGAGCTAGCTCAGATCCTAGACAAGGGAATAATGGCCTAGATGCTGGTAAAAAAGACTTGGCAATGAGAAGAAATAAAAATAAGGTCAGTATACTTTACTAATAGCTAGCCTTGAATACAAACAACAATAACAATATGATGCAAGATAAGATTTATTATTAGATATAAGCTATTTTTGACTATCTATCAAGCTTAGTAAGCTTGGGGACATATATTATACGGGTCCATATTGGCTCACCTAAAGTTCTTTACCCGAAATTGTTCTTCCTAAAGATTTGTAAGCCGAATGATCACTCTTCCTAAAATTTTTCATCCTAAAGTTTTCATTCACACTATTTGTAGTGCAACTGGCGATGTTCATAACACTCATGTTTCCGAAAATTTTAATTAATAATATCATTAATGTAAATATATTTAAACTCCTACTGTTTTTAATCATAACGCTTTTATCCCTAAACATAATAACCATAATATTTTCATTCATACTCAGAAAGAAACATTTACCAAGTGTAATAAAAAATATATGACACTTTTAACAAGGCACTTTTAGCCTTATATTTAGGTGTTTTATACGATAGAATCATGAAAATAAACTATTTGCAAAAATAACACTTATTTTGGGTAAATTTTTCTAAGTACTCGCGCCGTAGCGCCCCCAAGGCTACACTCCAACTGAAATTCATAAAACACGACTCATTTATGGTTATGTTTATGGCCTGGGAGTTTATACCGCACGCAGTTTTAACCATACCTAAACCAATAACTATAGGACTGATTCGGTTCTGGCACTTCGCCGGCCGCTGCCGCGGCACGCTCGCTTCGCTCGCTCGGCTCGTGCGTTGTGGTCACAGTTCTAACCTAACCTAAACCAATAATTATTAATACGACCTATTCTTTTCTGGAACTTTACCATTGTACTATTGTGTATTTGTACCATGGTACTATTATTCTTATATGTTATACATGTTATGTGATAATAAAGTAACGCAAAATTAATGTATATAATACTGATTATTATGAATAAAGAGAAATCTAAACAAAAAAGATATGACTTTGAATAATAGTGTAAAAAATGGCTATGTTGAGAAAATATAGGAAAACAAATAAAAGTATAATAGATGTTTATTGCTACTGACATTATGAAGTTCAATGCTTCGGAGTTATGAACATTAGAGACAGAGTAGTTAGGAATTGTGATTGTTAGGATGAAAAATGTTAGGAAGAACATTTTCGGATTTCCAATTATCGGAGTTGAAATTTTAGGTGAACTTTGGCGCACCCATATTATACATATATTGTAGACTAGCTGTTTCCCGCGGTTTCACCCGCGTTAATTTATAGCCTAAGTTACTCCTTGGTACATCAGCTATCCACCAGGGAACGGCCTGTCAAAATCGGTCCCGCCGTTCCAGAGATTAGCGAGAACAAACAGACAGACAGACATAAATTGTAAAAATTTGATTTTGGTATATGTACTGTGTATACATCCATATGCAATTAGTAAAAATCGGTTGTTTTAATATTGCAAACAGACACTCCGATTTTATTTATATGAATAGATATATAAGAAAGCTTTGTTCTGAGATTAACTTAAAAGTAATTTTTGACACAGAGTTGTCTTCTATGGCAACCCAACCCATAACACATTGCAGTTGATTTTACCCAGATATGTGACCTACATATTATAACATGCTCACATTTTTCATAGGTTTCTAACATTGACACTAAGCAACTTTGACAGACTAAGTATAATTTTAGAATCACATAAAGTAATACCAAATGTGTAAGTAAATATTTTTATTAATTATATATGTTAAAACACTTAACCATAATTATCATTGTTTCAGAATAAGGGAATGAAAATAGTAAGACAGTTACAAGAAGCTAATAAATATAGGATGGCAGCATTTGCATGTGATTCATCCAGTAACTCACCTCCAGAAAATGATCTCATTAATCAAAGACAAATAGCTCACTTAGAAAATAGAAGAGAACCCCTGCCTCCTCCACCCGATCCTCAACCGAGACAACCAGCCGTGAAGAAGGTCAAACGCAACACTCTGACAATGCATGTATTAGATATCTCAACTGTTGTTAATGGAAATTCATTAAATTATGTCTCTTGGCTCTGCCCTCGTTTAGGAGAAATGACAGGAGCACCTGAAGAACTGGTCATGTACTCATTAGTGAAAGGAAACGGAGAGCTGATCATGTTTGGAGGTGTTCACAATGACATCAGTAACCTAAACTACTCTGAACAACAGAGTATGTACTCAAACTCACTGCATTTTATCACCCCACCCAGAGATGTAATCTGAAAGTCAAATATAACATGTTATTTAACTTCCTCTCTCAATTTTTGTTACAATATATATTTTCTTATGTAAAATAAGAGTTTATTTTGCTTACTGACACAGATATGTTTGTTGTTTTTGAATATCAGTTCAAAATTGTTATGTTTTTGTAAGATTTTGATATTACTATGCATGTGATTAGTTGACATAATATTATGTGTTTCTATGAAAATGCTTTGTAAACATCTCACTTCCTGCACAACTAATCCCCTACAAGATATAATAAATATGCAATCTTAATAATAATTAATTAATGAAAATGTGTTCTGTGATTTCTGTTGTAAATATGGCTTAATATATAATGTAACTAAGCTTATGAATAAAAGTTGATTTATTACTAAATAGTATTATTATTATTATGTCAGCACAAGATATAATATTCCTTATTCAGTTTCCTTTACAAGACCACCAAAGACAGCAGCTGGAATTTGTTTTTTCTGGACAGGTGCAACTTCTTCATCATCACCACTATTGTCAGACTCTTCATCAATGTCAATCTCATCAGGATTCACCACCTTGTCTCCAGTATCCTTATTAAGACCTTGTGTTTCACCACGAACAAAGGCAATATTGGCCTTACTTTGAACTGCCATTTCAGCAGCTTTGGCTTCTAACATTCTCATACCATCCTTCATGCCTGGGGCAAGGTCTGAAATAGTGCCGGCAGCCTGCGCTGCTGAGCTCAACATTTGTGCAGACATCATATTCACCTGCGTGTTATAAGTAGCTTGGACACTACGTTTTATTCGAAGCATTTCTCGCATTGTATCTTCATTACCATGTCTAACTTCAAATTCCTTCCATGTATTCCAAAATTCTGCAGTTATTCTGGGATCACACATTTGGCTACAATGTGCGTAAATGGCACGAGCCCTATCAATTTCACCAAGGCGTGTCTCCATTTCTGAAAACCGTAAGCACATTTCTCTAGCTTTTTCATCAGGAAGAGTTTCAATAGCTTTCTCATATATTTGACGAGTTTTAGGTACACCATATATTTCTGCGGCCTTTTTAATATAAATATTGAACATCTCAAACATTTCTTCTGGCAGCACTGCTGTAGTGGCTCGTTCATACACGGCCATAGCATGTCTCGCCAAACCATGCTCTTCTTCCAATTTTGCATAAAGGAGGAAAATGGATTTTGCAAATTCTGCTGGACAGTGTTCCAGACACTGCTCGAATAAATCCCTGGCTCTTTCAAGTTTCGAACCGCCATATCTTTTTAAAAATTTGGTAAGGTAAGTATTCCAAATATCATAGACATTTGGCCATTTAAATAATGCTATGCCCTTCTCATAAGCCCTGAAAGCTTCTTCAAAGTAATTGTGTTCTTCCAAAAATAGCCCATAGTTTATAATTATTTGTGGTGTTGCAATTTTCAAATCTATTATGTGGTCATAGACAGCTTTACAAGACTTATAAGTGCCAAAACTTTCTTCAAGATCTGCATACATTGACCATACCTTTAAAGACTTGTACAATCTCATTTGTACTGTTTCTGTATCATCATGGTAAGCTACTTTTCTACTAGGCAGAACTGTAGCCTTTTGCATTAATTTAAGAGCTTCTTCATAGTTTTCATGTCTTATCTCCATTTCTGCCCATTCACACCAGACTGAAGCAAGGTCATCAACTTTAGCATAGTTCACTTGTGTGGCCTTTTCAAAAATAAGTCTTGCATCTTCAATTTGCTCATTCTTTTCATAAAATTTTGCAAATCCAACCCATAAAGTATACAATTTACCTACTGCCAGTTTAGGATCTACTGTTTGTACAGCCTCAGTGTAAGTATCAATAATTTCATGTGGTTTATCTTCATATAATTTGACTCTTTTATGCCACTCAGCTACATTATGTGGATTTTGTCTTAACAGTACAGAATTCAACAATAAAAGTCTTCTCTCCATGAGATATTCAAATCTGGCAAGTCTAAGTTCCAAATCTATATCATCATCCTCAGTAGGGTTAGGTTTCTTGGCCACTTCTTCCATCTTTTTACTCAAACTCAGTTCTTCAAATTGGGCATATGCATCAAACACTTGCGTAAAATCTCTTACAGTAGTCACTGTTTGGATAGCTTCTTCATAAATATCTCTTGCTCTCTCAAACAAACCACTTCTAACATAATAATCAGCTAAAGAATTCCACAAATGGCCAAGCTGGTCAGTATAGCGTCTTAATCCACCTCTTATAATAGCATCTACATTGAGAGAATGTATTTGATCAGGATTTTTTGATATTAGCTCACAAAGCTCATTCCACAGTTGGTGGTTTGACTTCCCATGTTTAGATTGGAAATTTTCATTGTTAACAATTTGAGCTAATTTAACAGCAGCTTCGTCTAATTTGTCTATTGATATCAGATAGTCAATATATTCTTCTGTATCTTCTGGACTTAGTTTAAGATATCTTCTAAAAACTCTTACAGCTGTTTCTGGGATATTATGTTTCTTTAAAAAATTTAAATAGAGAGGCCATATTCTGTGATGTTGTGTTATTGGTAAAGCTCTTAGAGCACTGTCAAAAGCTTTTCTGGTGATTGTAATCTTACACTGATCGGTTAAGAAAGTGCAATAATCCATCCAAATTCTGGGCATTTTATGCATGAACACTAAAGATCTTTCAAAACAGTTATTGACATCCTCATAGCAAGGATCAGTTATGCACCTGCCTTTAATTTGTCCTCTTCTCAATTTTAAATAATTGTACCATAATTTAAATGACCCAGGCAACTCTTTTAGAGCTCTCTCATAGATCATATTAATCTCATTTTTAGGAGCAGCTTTCTTGTGTTCGATGTATCTTAGCCAATGTTTTACGGAAAATGGATTTCTTAATATTTCTTCTTCATATGGAAGGTCTTCCTCACTCTAAAACAAAAATAGATAATAGTTCAATCTTTTATACATAGTTAACTTCACTGTCGTAATATCTAAATAGAGTACAGAAGGAGCACGGAACCTCTATACCAAAATATTAGTCTAATAATTCAGTACTGTGGTTAATTAGAAATGAAGTCCCTCGGTCGTCCTGCCTTTCTATGAAAGCGATGAACTTAAAACTACTAAACGGGTTATTTTTCGGTTTTCACTAGTCGAGTAGTAGTATAATACCTCAGGAAGGTTTAGGTCTATTATTACCGCGGGCGAAGTCTTGTGGTAAATACTAACTAAATATACATTGGTAAACAAATACTTACAAAAAATATATCAATTTCCTTGCCGTCGAGCATAGGCATTTTGCTGGACAATAGGACAAACTTTTATGAACAAATGTTAAATTGCGTTGTTTATAATTATTAACGTATAACTTATAATAATTTATATCGCTACTTTGTTGAGACTTTAAGGTTATGTTGTATACGAATCTTAAATATTGACTTATTGACAATTTTTTTTTTTTTAATTAATTTATTTCATGACCTGGACACACTACACAGCGTCCTTCAGTCGGAATATTAAATATTAGTTCTAAGTTACAAAGTATTTTTTTCTATATGTTACTTATTATCTAAATTATTTAGTAAAAAGTTATATCTTTTCTACACTATTTAAAATAAATTTAAAAACAGAAATAAAATAAACATCTTTAGTAAGTAAATCATTAACTTGGCGGGGAACACTTAGCGAGTTTTGTTCCGAAATATCACAAATGTCACTGACAAATAACAGACGTTGAATAGGTATTGAAAGTTTTACACTTAAAAATAACGTGATCTATGTCAGCATTTGGCTCTAAACAGTGATTACATTTGTTGTCTTGAATAATTTTAAGTCTGAAGAGATGAGCTGGAACCAGACAATGTCCAAATCGAAGGCGATTAATGACTGTGATGAACTTTCTATTGCAGTACTTAAATCTGTTGTACCAAGGTGTTGTTGGTAATGGCCGTAACACACGCTCGAACTTTGCAGATCGGTCGGATCGGATATGGCTTACGTGAAGCAACTGTCCGGTCCGGTCGTCTGTAGCGAGAGCGGATTTGGTCCGCCGGACCAACGGGTTTTGTCCGTCGGACAAGTTCGAGCGTGTGTTACGGCTATAAGTAGTAATGGCAATAACGGTTGTTTTGCAATAATGAATTATCCTGTTGCGTTATTATGTAATAACTGTTATTGTAAACTGTTGTCGTTATCCTGTTATTGTTTCACAAACACTGTAAAGAAAGCATTGGTCCGATATATTATACAATAAATATGTACTTCACGACAACGACAACGTCGACAACAGACAACAGTGATAACTGACAACTTGACAAGCCATAACAATAACAGGATAACTAAAATAATAAAATTCCCAAAAATAACTTAAGCAAGTATGAATTTTATTACGTTTCGTGAAAGATTATAATGCCGTAAGGTTGGCGCTGGGATAGTCGCGAGGCTCGGGAGCGGCGACTCGGCGAAACTCGAGCGCACGTGCGCCTATCGTCATCTCTCTCACACACTCGTGGTGTGCATATTGCATGCCTACTCTTACCTATCCTGTTGTCGTTTTAGCACGATAACAGCACGTGCGCCTATCGTCATCTCTCTCACACACTCGTGGTCTGCATATTGCATGCCTACTCTTACCTATCCTGTTGTCATTTTAGCACGATAACAGTTTATAATGATAACAGGATAACTCAGTATGCAATAACTCATTATTCATTACGCTCAAATAATGCATTACCATAACTGTTATTGTAATAACGACCATTACTAGCTATAAGTGTCATCTGCTGCAGTGCTGCCAACAGCTAAGCCACCTCTCCACGATCTCGACTTCTCGACCAGGAATATTATAAGTACCCACTTAGCTTATGACCAATTACAAAAAATGACCTAGACACAACTACTGAAATTGGCAATAAAATAAAATAGCCATTTATATTTAGGAAATCGATTAGTAGGTATACAGGTTAATAGATCCCCCTATTAATGATTAGCAAAAATCAGTGTGTTTAATCAACACACCACTTTACGTACGTACATACATACATACATACATACATAGACTGACGCCTGTTTCCCAAGTTATTTAAAAGCATCTATTACATTTCAGGATTTCAGATGAATCATTTACACTTTCACCCTCATCAGTCATCACTGGCTGGTTGGTTACTACTAATGTTATAGCTCGCTTAATAATGTGCCCGCTAGATGGCAATAGGCTCGCCCCCTGTTACATCTCCCGCATTAGGTCTAAATCCTGTGTCGCGGAGGACTTTACAAACATACAACTTACGGACACAATGAACAACCAGACTCGAAACAACAATTTATGAATCACACAAAGTGTTGTCTCGTGTGGGAATCGAACCCACAACCCTTGGCGCAGTGGACCGAAACATCACTGGCGAAGTGGGGTGTTTGATTCACCTCTGCTTCCTTTGGGGATAAAGGCGTGAAGTTATGTTATGTTATATTTTGTTATACCTGGAAAATCTATAAGCATTATCTTGATTAAATATTTCACCCCTAAATAGAAAGTTGAAACTACCTGAAACCACCAGTTATAGTGGGAAATCCACTTAAGTTGGCAGCACTAATTTGGTCAGATAATGCTCGGGCCACACTACCTTACCGTCTACCGGGCTGTTACCGCCATAATTATGGCAATAAATTACCGTTAAATTACTGCGTGAAGTCGTGTGGTTACACTAGAGTTTACCGAGATATGCCAATAAACTAGGCGGTAAAAAGATCATTTTTCAAGATGGCGGATGAAGCTGCAGCTGTTTGGTATTTTATGAGTGCCAATTATTTTAACATGAATCTTTTAAATTTTAGCTTTCTGTCGGGTATCCCAGAGAGACGGTTCGGATTGCAATAACTCCAAAAATTCGAGCGCTTCTTCATTTGACCACTCCATATCGGTAGATACGTGCGTCGTCGTGGAACTCGTGTTGCACACTGAACAAACGGTAGTGTGGCCACAAACGCAATAATTACTGCGGTAATCTTCTTTGATGTGCGAAAAAGACCGCCGCCAGAGCTATTGCCTACCGGCATATGCCATATTGATTGGCATTGTAAAATTATGGCCATAAATCGCGGTTACACCTAGGCGTTGTTGAAATTATGGCAATAATTATTGGCATATCCCGGTAGTGTAGCCGCGATATAAAAGAAAAATGTGTGGCATAGACAATATAGAGAATCATTTTCTTTTACGTTTGTGGTAAAAAGGTAAAAATCGAAAGCCAAATGATTAATGCAATCAGAAATTCAGAAGTGGCATGGATTAGAAATATTCATACATAATATTATATAACAGCTACAGCGTGTTATATTTTGCGCTTTGAGTAGGTATAATCAGCAAAAATCGCACTAATTAAAGTGTTGAATTCTATAAGCACGTCTGTGGTTCTGAACAAAATCATAATGATCTACGACCCAGGGGCATGTTACATTGTCAATAATATCACGATACCGTGGTAATATTGATTGTGTAATAGGCTGTATCGCGGTATCGTGATAATATCACAAATTAGGCGAAACGACGTCAAAGTTGTGAAGATTCTTATGTCTTTTGTCAAAGTGACGATGACGAATTACGCTCCATCGTTGATGCAGGAGGTAAAAATGATCTGGAGGAATTATCTAGGTACCTAATTCTTCTTTATGAAACATGCCCGTCCTTGTGGAACCCAAAAGATAAAACATAATTAAATAAAATTAATAAAAATGAAGACTTCGGCAAGTTGTTGTTGTTTCCGAGTGTTAGTATACATACATATTACATAGTCTCACGCCTATAACCTCGAAGAGGTAGGCAGAGGTGTATTTTTATACCCACTTTTCGCCAGATATACTTTAGTCCCACGTAATAAGTGGCGAGCCTATTGCCGTACGGGGCACATTTCCAGACGCCGTGCTGCTACTGAGAATTTCGTTATAGAAAAACCCAATAACACTGCCCGACCCAGGAATCGAACCCGGGACCTCCCGATCCCACGCGCACATTTATGCCGCGAGACCAACGAGGCAGTCGTATAGGGTTTGATGTCGAGTTTTCCGTCTCTACGCAAAGATGGTATTTGCATCGTGTTATCCCTTAGTCGCCTCTTACGACACCCACGGAAAGACAGGGGGTGGTGAGTTGGTGACACTTGTATTCTATGCCGTTAACCACACGGCTAACTGTAGTCTGTTAGTAAATGTGTATATTGATTTCGTTTTAAAATCCAGTCTTTTACCCAACACTTCCTCTTTTTGCGCTTAGTTTTTAATGCATACGAATAATATAATAATATAACGCATAATATAACGCATACGCGTATTATTGCTATAGCGGCTTTCCTTTAAGAATCCATGTCCTTTTTAAAATTTGTTTAAATTTAATCTTGCACTAAACACTACTTTCTCTAGTAGTTTCAAACTCGTACTGATGATGATATTATTGATAATATAATAGCCCATGTCAATACTTGTGATATCGCGATACTAGGATCATGATAATATTGACAAGTGTAACATGCCCTAATCTATAAAGGCCTTGCCACACGGCTCAATTTTACCACTGCTCAAATTTTAAATCGATTTGGCTTTGCCCGTCTACACGACACAATCAAATCACTCATTTACATTCCGTCCAACCGATTGGTTAAAATCTGGTGGTACCGCCCACCCGATGAACTTGAGTTGGACGACTGGCGTCTACACGTCACGATTTCATCAAGTAATTTAGTCAAGTTGGACGTAAAATTGTGCCGTGTGGCAAGGCCTTTATCGTGGTGAATAGTGATCTCTGTGGTATTTGTAATCTGTGAACAAAATCCATAAACAACAATGGCGGTGGTAACAGTGCCGGTCAAAGAGGTTGGACGTTTAGGTGCCGGTAGAAATGTGTAATTCATATCGCTTTTAATTGTGCGAGACCAATGTTTTTCCTTTATAATGTCAAAACAAGGAAAAAGAAAAATTACTGTCGAATTACCGAAATCAAAAGATCTAGCTATCAGGCCTAGTGTTTTTGAGCGCCTTGGTACTAAAAAGTCCAGCGCTAAAAAAACAACTGAACATTGCAGACAGTGGGCACAAAACGGGAGTTGCGCTTACGGTAAAAGTTGTAAATTTGCATCAACCCATACGTTAATAAGTCCGTCGAAACAACGCGCAGCCAATAAAGACAGTGAACATAAACGTGCTTTGAAAGATGATCCTAAAAGTAGATTACATTCTACAGTGGTGGTACGTTCAGGCCGTAGTCCAGATGGTGAAATCGACAACTGGGATCAGAATGACTTAGAATACGCAGACACAGACGTCCTTGAAAAAAGGCGACAACAATTGCAACGTGAGTTAGAGTTGCAATTGAAAATGGACTCAAGTAAAGATGTGCGCAAAGAGAAAAAGAAAACTATGTCAAGCACCTCTTCGTCTCGAAGCTCAAGTTCATCGAGCGTTTCCTCTTCCTCATCAGACAATAGCTCATCGTCTTCATCATCTGGAAGGTATGATAAAATCCGTGATCTTACCATTGTTTTTGTTGATATTTTCTTTGCTTTCACATAATTATATAATTTCTGTTTGATTTATTCATTATAGGGAAGCCAGACGTAAAGCAAAGAAAGGAAAGCTGAAAAGAAATTCAAGCTCATCCTCTGATGGGGATGTGCCTTCCAAGAAGAAATTCATAAAAAGTGATACATTAAAAAGAGACAAAAGTGAAACAAAGAAATCTGCTGTAAAAAAAGATGAAAGACTTATAAAAAAACATGATACTCCTGCTAAAAAGAAACCAGTCTCTAAGCCTGCTATAGGGAAAAAATCACTTTCACCAGGCAAGAAATCTGGTGGTACACCCCCTATTACATCTAAAAGCATTGCAAAGACTGCTGTTAAACATGGTAAATCACCACAGAGGAGAGAAAAGAGAAGTGCTTCTCCACATAGTACAAGAGATAGGGATAAAGATAGGGATCGTACTAAAGACAAAGATAAAGAGAAAGAAAGAGAAAAGGAACGTGAAAAAGAAAGAGAGAGGACAAGAGCTCGTAGTAGATCACCAAGAAAAGCAAGATCTAGGTCACCCCGTCAGCATGCATCACATTCAAAAGATGTTAGAAAGAAAGAGAGTTCAGAAAGGAGTAGACCAGTTTCACCCAAGAAGCAGACAAGGAGAGATGGCAGTGTAGAAAGACATAGGAAGAGATCAGCAAGCAGAGACAGAGATAGAGGCCGAGATCACAAAGATAGATCTCTAGAAAGACGGAAGGATAAACATGATGATAAAGACAGACATGACCGGAAAGACAGAGGTAGGGACAGGAATAAGGAGAGCAAAAGGGATGATAGCAAACGACGGGGCAGAGGTGAAAGAGGATTAGGTGGAAGAGGTGGGTCTGATAAAGGATTGGAAAAGCCAAATAAACCTATGGAAAGGCTTTTGCCTAGACCAGAGGAAAGGCTAGCTGCATTAGCAGCCATTTCTAATAGGGCTCTTGATATTGACAAGAATTCAACCACATCTAAAGATAGACAAGACACACATTCTGAAAGAGGTGGGCGTAAACAAGATAGACTTGAAAGAGATCGCTCTTCCAAGAGGGATAGGTTGGACAGCTTAGACCGTGACCAAGGTGACTATGATATGGGTATGGATCGTCAGTATGACAATGATCGTAACATCGATCACTATGATCGAGGTGATGATCGTTATGATGATGGTCCTAGAGAAGATGACAGGTCTCCAGGTTATAATATTCAGGGAAGAGACAGGCACTATGATCCAGGTTATGATATGTCAGGTCCCCCTCGGGGATACCCTGAAGACGATGATAGGTTGTATGGTGACCACATGGGTGATCACAGGGGTGTTGATATGGGTAAGATTGAAATTGTATTTAAATGTGTTGCTAAAATGTGAGCTCTAAGTCTAAACTTGTGTTTATGTTTGAGGTTATGACGACCGTCATCCACATCGTGACCGCTCATGGGAGGGCCGCTCAGGCTCTATGGATAGAGAACGAGGGTATATGCATCCACATAAAGAATGGGATAATGAAGACTATCGTGCAGGTGATTGGGGAAGAGACAGGCGCTGGCCGATTCATGACCCTCAGGTATTCATACAAACAAAAATATCTTATAAGTAACACTTATGTTAATCTTTACTTCAATATTTTTCTGAGTTAAATATAATATGTAATCTTTTGCTTTAGATGAGTTTCCACTACCAAACTTTGTATTGGAATGAACCAATTGATTATCGTAAACACAGTAACACTCCTTGCCTTATCCTATCTCACATATTCCTTGGCTGTCCTTATCCTCACTTTGGTATGTTGATGTATATTTTAAATTATGTATGGTTTACTTTTATAACTCATAGTTTATTACAAACATATTTTATAAATAATTATGATGAACTTTCAGATGAACGAGTGGGGTGATAAAGAGCCTGATGTGGATGCTTGGCATCACAGGGGCCATCCTGGGCCACACAGAGGCAGGATGCATGGTAAGGGTAAGATATTGTTTCATTTATATTTACTAGTTTTGTGCATTTAAATATGTATGCCTATTTAAAAACATGCCTTAGGTATAACAGCCTTTTTACAATAATATTATTGCTTTCAGATGAATATGGTCGTGGGATGAGGATGGATCTTCGTGGTGATGGTAATAAACGGCGACCGCCACGAAATGAACCTGAGCCATCTGCGAAAGACACACCTCCGCCACCTCCAACAGCACCCGCTGCTGCACCTCGTCCTGACGTCGAAGTTGATGATAAACCTATTCCTGATGATCTCAGTGAAATCAGTGATGACCCGGATGACATCCTCAACAGAGAAGATGTACGAATTAGTTTATTTGCATATATTTTATTGTCTCTTTTCCACACTTTAAATAATCCTATGTTTTTCAGATGGTAGATCAGGTTATAGATGAAGACAGTCAAACTGCTTTGCCAAAGGATGAAAGTGATTCAAAGCCAGAAGGCTCTGAAAAAGAATCCACTCAGGTAAGATATTTCTTGACTTGAATATACTAAAATTTAACTTGAGTGCCAGACATTAATATAATCTTATATTCTAGGATACAAGTGGAGCTGGTGAAGAAAAGGAATCACAGGATGTTAAAGATGATGAAGATGTAACTAACTTAGACTTTGAGGAAATATCTGATGGAGAACTGGAAGAGGAGCGTACAAGGGGTAAGTTAATGACATAAACATTCCATTTTTTTATTTTTACTTTGCCAATAATGTTTATGAACTTTGTTCAGTTATTTATTTATTTTTTGGTGGTTCATCGTGACTGGTATGGCATAATCGGTTAAACAGTTCTATCTTATGTCATAACTAATTGCCCTTTTTCTTTCAGCTGGATTGGGTGATGCTCTCGGAGTAGACTGGGCGAGCTTAGTAGCGGATGTGCGGCGACGGGAACAAACAAGCGTGTCCTCTGGAGGAGCCCGCGACCACTGGAGGCCCGAGCGAGTCCTCGCGCGGCTCGGCCTCTCGCTACACATGGCTGGCAAAGAAGTTGTACACGACATTCTACAGAAAAATGCTGAAAGCCTACAAGATAAGAATCAAGTGAAGCAGTCAGATAGTGCAGAATCAAAAGACAATATTGAAGTAAACGGTACACATGTGGAAGAAAAAGCAGAAATTAAAAATGAATTACTCTCATTACACCCTGTTGCAGCTATTCAGGTACTTGGTGTAGCTAAACTTTATTTAGTAAATCATTTAATAAGGGTGTAAACATAAACATAGAGAGTATAAACATATAACACATGTTATTTCTTTTGTTTGTAGGTTGCAGAGCAGAAGCGAAAGCGTCAACGAGCCGTGTTATTCGGTTCTGGATGTGAGATAACGCGCGGGTTAAGCGCTAGACGCGACCTAGCATTGCGACGATATTTGTGTCATTTGCCGACAGCCGAGAGGACTGGTCAGCCTCGAGTGACACCACAAGCTTCCCTGTTCCATGCCGCTAGATCCATGTTATTGCATGCTCCAGTAACTGGCTGACATAGACCTTAACCCTGGATTCCCAGAGTAAGGCACTACTAAGAATTATAATTTTAAAGTGCAATATTCAGACACTATTTGTTAGTGATAAGTTTAAAACAAACCCGGTGGATTGATTATTTCTGAAGGTTCCGATTACTGTAGCTAGTGAACATTGTGGATTTTTTGTGGTTATGCGGCATTCCTAATTGACACAGAAATTGAAGTGACACAGTCAATGT
Organism: Euclidia mi; assembly: GCA_944739405.2. Taxonomy (NCBI): domain Eukaryota; kingdom Metazoa; phylum Arthropoda; class Insecta; order Lepidoptera; family Erebidae; genus Euclidia; species Euclidia mi. The sequence goes on from OX123196.2 coordinate 1,756,866, forward strand.
TTCATGAACAACAATCATAGAATAAATAAAGACTAAAGTGCAAAAGTGGACTCAAGGTATTTAAAACAAGTTGCGTTCCTCGATTCATTTCATTTATATTTGTTTTTATTATTAATTAAATATATCAACAATTTTGTATATTGGTGTTTGAATATAAAATATGGTATAAAATTTATTGAATATGTAGCACTTAGCTAATGATTTAAAAACGATACATCTGACCCAACAGGATATTCTGTCTTGTTTCCATCTCTGAAAAATAAAAAAATTAAATTAGTCCACTCATTTACCACAAGAGAACAAATCATAATTATCATTAAACTGCATGCCTTGTTCTGTGCACAACTAACTACTAATTATAGTATAATAATATATGTATAAGTAATATGTTCATAGATATTGAGTTTTACAAAGACAACATTTTCTCTTCTCACTGGGTAGTATAGTTGTAATAGTGATTTTAAGGGCATGATCTTACCTTGTGAATAACACGGCCCCAGAAATTCCTTTTATAATCAATTTGCTACCATCAACATGCAAAATGCAACCTTCCTTCAAGCCCAGCACAGGTCTTGCATGACTCATTTCCATGTACTCAGCAATCCTTTGATCCCTTGTCTCTCCTTTATGGGTGGCGGTTTCAGGTATGTCGATATAGTGTGGGTTAATGTTGAATGATACTATACCAATGGCTTCAAAAGTTGGGGGATATATTATAGGCATATCATTTGTGGTGTGAATGCTCTTAGTAGCCACATTAGTGCCAGCACTGCTTCCCATATACACAAGGCTACCATCATCAACCTTGGTTTTAATAAGATTCACCAAGTTATTGTCATAAAGTGTTTTCAAGAGGAGGAATGAGTTACCTCCACCTATAAAAATGCCTCTAGCTGACTTAACAGCTTCAACTGGATCAGGGAAAGTATGTAACCCTGTAACTTTAAATCCCCACGGCTGAATGACATCTCTAATGTTAGCCGTGTATTTATCATAATTTTTCTGAGCATATGGAACGAAGATCAATTCAGTTACATTATGGCTGAAATAGAAAAAAATAACTACTAAGTATGTGGATTGAGAGCTATTCTTTGAGAGTATGTTTCATACATTGAAATGAAATATATTAAATAGACATTATTGGACATTGACCATGTCTGTAATCTGTACTACATATTATTACATTGTATGTTATGTTGATAACAGTATACTCACTTTTTCAATAATTTACAGATTTCTTGTTTAGCAAACTCAAGCATGGTATAACCATGGCAATTTGATGACGAAAGTAATAAGGCTTGACGTTTGGCCGACATATTGGCGGGATATATTCCAAATGCTCTTCGTACTAATATCTGTGGTGTGCTGGGAATCGTTGCTCTTATATACTGAATGGTACACAGTTGTAGATAAAACTTTGAATAGAGCATTAAACTTGGTGATAAATTCTTATCGATCATAAATTTATTCGTTCTTATCGTATAATCATGTATCAGCTACAACAATAAACACTTGTACCACTGATTGATGTTTCTTTTTACGCCAATTTTGGTTGCATGTAGCATAACGCTCATTGAGTGGTCATCTAATTGTCATTATTGCTGATTTGTGCTTAACTTGTAAACAAGCTTCTCTTCAGAGTAATGACAATGTTTAATAGCTGTACCAGTAGCTTGTAAATTATGTTTCGTACACGTATGAATAGCTGAAATGATCCAGCTAAAAACAAATCACTGATCACTCTGACTGATCAGCTGACGCCTGACAGTAGTGACAGCTGCCTGCTCAGCTGATGATTTGACAAACGTCAACTCATCAAGTTTTTTTTTTTTTTTTTTTTTAATTTATTTCATGACCTGGACACAGCGTCCTTCAGTCGAAATATTAAATGTTAGTTCTAAGTTACATAGTACTTTTCTTTTTCTAGACATTACTAAACTTATTATCTAAATTATTTACTAAAAAGTTATATATTTTGTACACTATTTGAAATAAATTTAAAAACAGAAATAAAATAAACCTCATTAGCAAGTAAATCAATAACTTGGCGGGGAACACTTAGCGAGTTTTGTTCCGAAATATCGCAAATGTCACTGACAAATAAAAGACGTTGAATATTAAAAGTTTTACACTTAAAAATAACGTGATCAATGTCGGCATTTGGCTCCAAACAGTGATTACATTTGTTGTCATGTATAATTTTAAGTCTGTAGAGATGAGCTGGAACCAGACAATGTCCAAATCGAAGTCGATTAATGACTGTGATGAACTTTCTATTGTCGTACTTAAATCTGCTGTACCAAGGTGTTGTTGGTAAGTTTCGCTGTATCTCTGCATACCACCTTCCTTTATTCTCAGCGGTGATGTCCCAGTATTCTTTCCACATTTGTCGCAGCTTGCTTTTAAACGAGCAGAAATAATCTGTGAAGGGTACTTTCAGTATATCCGTATGATCATCGTCATAATCTTGGCGATCAACTCATCAACTGACTTATAATGTTGCCGTCTATAAGAATAATGATTGCGATTTTATTTAAAAAAATTAAAACAAGTGACTTTCTAGATTTAAACTGTTTTAGGTTATAATAATATCTAAGATCAGGATCGGTCTGTCTGGAGAACCTTGGGGGACGTCATGTCCAGCAGTAGACATCTCTAGGCTGACATGATGAATATCTCAGAAAATTTATTTATATTTCTTGATCCGTCATTAGGCCTCCTATCTTACGATTTTAAGAGACAAATGATTCATAAAATGAGAAGCGTTAGTCTACGAAAAGTATCTAATTTTTACTCAGATGAAGTCCGAAATTATCTTCGAATTATATTGGGCCCCCCCCAAGTGTTTCTCAAGTGTTATGTTAAGGCTACACTTATATTTTCAGATACATGCCTACAAATTCAGATTAGATACCTACATATAATATTTTCAGTACCCTCAAATAAACTGATACTGGTATGAACCATGGATTATCGCTATCAGTTGCGGAGGTCAGACGGCAGTCGCTCTGTGGAAAAGCTGATGTTCTGCCAAAGCTGGTTAGACCAGTAGGTTCCTACCTAAGCGGACCCCAGACTCCGAGGCGTGTAGTCTCGGATACAACTGGGATAATGCTGGGACGATGATGCTGATAAAACGGGCTACAGGCCCCATAGCAAAATTGCTTTAGAGGTTCTAAACAAAGGGTTAACCCTTTACCGCATGGATTTTTAAAATTCGCTCAAATTAATTTATGATATTTGTTACCCCAGAAAACACCCTAGAAAAATAATAAAAAAATATATGCATATAAAATTGTATAAAAATCGAGAAAAAACCCCCTGTTCCATATTTAGAACAACATGCGTTCACGGTTATTTTGAAAGACGTTCCATATTTGGAACAACATGCAAGTACGGTAAAGTTAATGGATTTAATAAATAAATATATAAATAGTTTTCAGGTACTGTGTATATTTTAGATAAGGATAAGAATAAGGATTTATAATCAAACATTTATAGTACATTAAAAGGTTTATTCATTTGTGGAAACATGAAAACTCTTAAAACAATTTCGGTCTTTGCTAAAGCAAAAGTAGCAACCACATTTACTGAGCGTACGTGAGACTTTTGTCCACAGTTTTTACAACGCTGACGATCATTTGCCCAACTAGGCCAATGCCCAATCCCGTCTTCAGCCACTTCTCGAGATCTATCGATCTATGCAAATTGTTGTACTTACCTGTAATAAATTAAAATACAAAGTAAAAATTAAAATTGGGACATAGCTAAATAAAAACTGAAAAGTTAATTGTATTATGAATTTATGATGTACTGTTTACATACTGTTCCATATTTGGCCAACGGTAAATACACCCCTTACTTCATAGAGTTCCAAATAAGTCCGAATGAATCTACCGTTACCGCATCGTGTTCCAAATTAGGAACAAAGTTTAAGGATGTTTTTTGCTAGAATGCAGTTAATTTAACTTACGTGTTATGCCATAAAACTTCCTCTGATCTATTTTTCTTGCGATTAAAACTTGTATTATATTTTTATTTGCACAATAACTCATAAAAATCGGTGAAACAAACAACTCAACTAGACATTTCCGACAAAATGGCTAACGGACGAGTTCTGACACTGAAATATAGAACGATTGTCAGCATAGAGGTTTACCAGAGACTTTTTGCGTTTGGAAACACACTAGTGTACAACTATACTTTTAGTGGAGTTGAACAGATGTCTCTATAATAAACATTTTATCACAATTATGAAATGTACCAAATATGGCACGACATGCGGTAAAGGGTTAAGATTTTTCATAATTTTTTGCATACACAAATTCGTGGCCCCATAACTTTGATACAGCTGATACGGCAATAGCTAGGGATATCAAACACTAAAGAAAGAAGAATGGCCATTTTTGACCTAATCATGTATAGAGATAAAACTTATTTTAAAATTAAGGTTATTTTTTAGTGTAATGATTTCACTAACAATTATATTTTATAGAAGTCTAGGTAAAAAGTAAAGTTTTGGGTTGTAAAGATGTTCTAGAACTCGTGAACGCATCCTTATCAAAATATTTTTATTCGCTGCATTGTTATATTATCTGTGCCCGAAGATACTTCCTTGCGTTGACAGAGAATCCTATAGACACCGGCAAAGCGTGTCACAGAAAGAGACAAACATAGTACGTCACTCTAAATTCAGGGTTACCGCCATGAAGGTATAGATAAACATGGAGGCCACAGCTGGAACAAAGCCTTGAGTCAAATACCTACACTTCTCTATCTCACTCTCTGTGGTCTGAACTCTCATTTTAGCGTGGATTTAGTATTGCTATCCTCTTATTAAAATCTCCGAGTAAGCTCTTAAAAAGAGCCGAAATATTAAGCAAATCAGAAGTTTACAGGGTCAATTAATGTGTATTTAAATCAAGAGTTGAAATCCAATCACTTGTTAAAACTCCCAATATTGTAGGTCTCGAACGCTTATAATCATGGTTGGCGAGACCGTGAATTATAATCCCATTTCCTAAGGATTTGGTAATGTGGCAACATTGGCCACCATATGTCAAGTAAATCTTGTCAATATGGCAGTGGTTGGTTGAAAAGAGATGATATGACCACAGTGAGTGAGATAGCGATACATCATTTGAGCTTCAAGTAGGTATTCGGAGTGCGGTCTCCATAAATCTATAACTTCATGGTTACCGCGTAGGGCAAAAATTACCCCTCTATTTATTGATACAATTAGAAAATAATATGAAGTCCGAAAAGTAACACTGCCTTATTGATTTTATCGGCATAAGATAGTTATAAGATACGGGGATGATAATATTATGCTGTCAAACGCAAATTAATTTAGTTGTTTGGTCAGTCAAAAATAAATTATCTCGACTTTTCAATACAATAAAATATTCAAATACAATCCCACTTTCATTCATTATTTTGATGATATACTTAATTTTCGAATTGTTCTAATTAATTTACATAAAATAAGTAGGTATGCTATTTGACGCAAAAATGTGATGACATCATATGTTGCTATTTCAATGCAAAATTCATAAAAAAGTATAGTTTTTGACATTTCGTTGTCGGTAGTTAAACTGCCATTTCATAGGTGGTTATGTATGTACGTCCTGGATTTGTGAACAAATAATACGACATATTTATTTATGATTCATTTTTATGTATATTTGATTGTACACATTGTTGTCCTTTGAATAAAACAAGTTTCGTATGAAAGTTTCTAATTCTTTGCTTGGGTTCAAATCCTTTTGTTGCGTGATGTATACGCAGTTCAAAATAAGGCATGGTAATGGCCTTAATAAGTAAAACTTTATGGTTACCAATAAATGGTTGACTTTCAAAATGATCCAATATAAATACATCCTGGCATCGTTTGAAAGTCGTGAAAATAAGTTTATGTAACATATTTTTTTCGGCAAAGAATGATAATCCTTCAGTAGAATGGACCTTGAATATTCTTTCTGCCAAGTTACATACTATGACAACGTCACGGGAAGGATAAATAAAGCCACCATCTTTTTTAAATATAATACCTAAATAAATCCTCATGTTCAGGAAAACTGAAACAATAGCCATTCAAACTATGATATACTTTTTTAATAGGCACTGCAAATCTCAAAATATTATACCCTATTTTAATTACCCTCAAAAGAGGGTAATTATTTAAAGAAAAGTTGGCAACACCAAAGATTTAATTTATTGAATTATTTAGAATTTATTATTGTTATTTTAGTGCTTTTAACACCAGTCTCAATAGTTCACAACAAAATATAGCTTGAATTACTTTATTTTAGCACGTAAAAACTGTATTTTTTATGGAGACGATAGCTGCCTACACGTCAGCTGTCAAACTTTGTTTAGCCAAGTAGTTAGCATACCTACAAAAAAGTGGCACGCTCGGTGAAACAAAAAATCGTATCGTGCTGTTTCATTTCTTTACATTACATCGGCATAAGTTGCTCTTTTTCCTGTATGAGTGCGACAAAAATATCACTTAAGGCGCACGCAAACTGTTCGGACGCGACTTACTGTCGCGACAGTAAGTCGCGACACATAGTGTGCACACCCTTTCGGACGCGGCTTTAGGCCCGCACAAACTATCTGTCGCGACTTACTGTCGCGACTTACGGTCGCGACAGAAGGGTATCTGGACAAGGAAAATCCATTCAAGTGTGCACACTATCGGACGTCTGTCGCGGACGTGACCTTGAGCGTTCAGACGTCCGAAAGCAATCTGGGAAAATGACAGCAAACGTCCGCGGACGTTTACAAACGTCCGCGGACGTTTACTGTCATCCGTATATTGTCCATGGTACGGCCTTAATATTGATTTTATACAGAATATAGTCAAAAAATGTTAAATTCACTTTCAATTCAACAGTTCTGCTTTACTTCAAGATCTACCAATAATATAATCTAATAGTGCTAACTGCTAGTGCCCTGAATGAAGAAAATATGCTCCTACCTAGCCATAGTGTATCGCATAGACAGCATGGCGTGTCTATGGTTGTATCGGACGCGGACGCGACAGAAAGCCGCGTCCGAAAGGGTGTGCACACTATGTGTCGCGACTTACTGTCGCGACAGTAAGTCGCATCCGAACAGTTTGCGTGCGCCTTTTCTGTCGCGTCCGCGTCCGATACAACCATAGACACGCCATGCTGTCTATGCGATACACTATGGCTAGGTAGGAGCTTATTTTCTTAATTCAGGGCACTAGCAGTTAGCACTATTAGATTATATTATTGGTAGATCTTGAAGTAAAGCAGAACTGTTGAATTGAAAGTGAATTTAACATTTTTTGACTATATTCGGTATAAAATCAATATTAAGGCCGTACCATGGACAATATACGGATGACAGTAAACGTCCGCGGACGTTTGTAAACGTCCGCGGACGTTAAATGTCATTTTCCCAGATTGCTATCGGACGTCTGAACGCTCAAGGTCACGTCCGCGACAGACGTCCGATAGTGTGCACACTTGAATGGATTTTCCTTGTCCAGATACCCTTCTGTCGCGACTTACTGTCGCGACAGTAAGTCGCGACAGATAGTTTGTGCGCGCCTTTAGTCTATAGGATTCTCTGTCTACGCTTCCTTGTTTAGCTACGTTCCATTTCACTTATACCACATCTTTAGCATTTGGTTTTGTCAAAACCTCGAGCAAACTTAATTTTATATATAAATTGAATCAAGTTGTTAAAAGCTGATCATAAATGAATGTATTTTTTTATGTTAAAAGATATAAAAAGATAAATATAAATGTATTTCTGCCGTTGAAAACATTGGATAAGGATGCAATGGAACGTTTTTGACGTAAAGACGCCGCCGCTGACATTGGACATGGGAGAATCTGTCAAATTAATACGAACTAATTTCGGTGTATTATGTAATTCCTAGACCTTTTTAAGAAAAACTGGTTTTTACAGTATAATTTCTTTATCATAGATCTACTTGTTTTTGTACATTTTATCTATATACACAATAATTCATTATCAGGTCATTCAATGTATGAGAAGTGGCCATTGTTCTTTGCAGAGTTCCTAAGATAGGAAGGATTAAAGATTAATAACATTAAAATTACTTTCGGTAAGCCAGCAAATAGGCATAACTACATTCAACTCGTTCGCTATCTAAGGGTTATACATGGTCGTGAACTCGTGAACAAGGCCACATAATTAAAAAAGTAATTCTGGTCTTGCAACGATTAATTAACCAAAAGAAACATTAATTTCTTATCATGGGTCGTCAATCTGTGTCGGTGGGTCATCAAAGTTTCTACAGGTTAATGCTGGTGTGCCTCAGGGGTCCGTTTATCATCCACACTTTTCTTGTGCACAGGTATCAAGATGTTCAGCCTCCTCATTCCTATCCTGAGCAACACGATACGTGTTAAAGTGTCACCCTTACATAATAGAACATACGATTACGCACAAAACGATTCAGCGCCTCTTGCCGTACCTATACTATAAAGATGTTGAACTGAATACCACTCTTAAGTGTTCCCTTCCTCCTTTGATGCCGGGTCCTTTAAGTGGGATGTGAAAAAGCTGCTCTCTAGGCCATCAAGGTGAGGTCTATCATGCCATATTCTTACGATGGTCTTCACTATCCCAGATAACAATGTAAACTTGCCAAACTTGCAGCAAGTTTAAATCAAACTTGCTAGTTTCACTGTGACAAACTTGCATGAAGTTGGTTTTTCAAAGGATTTGGATGACGACGAGCACAGGTTGGTGGTCGGTCGACCACTTAGATACAGCAGGAGGTGCTCGATGACCAGCTGTTGTCGGACCACCAACCTGCGCTCGTCGTCAACCAAATTCTTTGGAAAAAAAAACTTCATGCAAGTTTGATGCAAGTTTGTCACAGTGAAACTAGGAAGATTGATTTAAACTTGCTGCAAGTTTGTTGTCACCTGGGATGGGACTCCATGATTGCTTAAAAGCAGGCGGCATGGAATCAATTTGGTAGGCACAGGCAGTAGGTATTAAATACTCGTATGTATAAAAAATAGTCATTATCTCTTTGTTTTATACTACTTAGGTAATAATACTTTATTGTAGGTATTCGTTGTTTGTATATTTATAATACTTAAAACTACAAAAATATTAAAAGGTAAATGTATAGTCAATGTATAAAATATACGGTATCTATCACAAGTATGATAGCTTTTAAGCATCAAGAATGAAGAATCTCTCTTCGTGGGGTATATCACAGCCGGGGCCGAGGTAGCGGTATCTCAACTCGAGGTCCGGAGGTGCGGATATGTCTCCTTGAAGGATGTTGTGGGCTTGTTCTATGGTACCTTCGATCTCAGCTTTTAGTTCCTGCAATGTAAGAAATACGTTATGTTAGCTGTGGTGTGAGGCGGATTTTCTTTGACGACGGTTTACTTGATAGTAAGTAGCACCTTTGGCTCGTATAGTACTTAGATTATATAAATATGTGTAAGGATATGCCTTTGCCGATCCATATTAAGACAGTCGTTACGATAATACGTCACGTTTTGCTTACTAATTCTAAGTATTGCAGTAATAAGTAAACCACTTTTATGTAATGTGCTTTTGAGACAATAATAAACCAGACTTCAGAATGAACCTTGTTTCCATCATTTTCCTAACGTCATGAGTATATCTACTACATGGCGACCATGCCAACTAAAAACTTCTAATCAAGATCTTATCGAAGTACATCAAAAGAAGATGGGGAAAACCTACTTATTCCAAAGAAGAAGTGGTAATAGCTCAAAACGCAAACGGAGAAGCCAATGCCACCACCAGCCAAACCTTTACACCACTAATCAGTGTTGAGAAAATACTTTTGTGCAACAAGAGAGCAAAGTTGTTTTTTGTTTCGAGTGTTGATTTTGAGTCCCGAGCAAGCGAAGGATTCTATGATTGATTCACGAGCGTAGCGAGTGAATGAAAGTTAGAATCCTGAGCGTGGTGAGGGACTCAACAGCACGAGATACAAAAAACTTTGCTCTCGTGTAGCACACATAACTTTTCACCACAGCAGTGAGAACACATATTACTTAGGAGACATAGAAATGAACAGGAATAGATTGAATTATGCATAATCACGTGTTGATTTAACTCTTCTGGTGTTAAATTACAGTCATCATCGCTAGTTTCACTCATCTTTTTAGATTATTTTATCTATCTATACTTATAATAAAACTGTAGAGAGGTCAATTCTGTACATTGAATATATATTCAAAATTAATATTGGAGGATAAATGGTGATCGATACTGATGCCAAAAATGCAATCAGTTAATTTTTTGTCTGTCTGTCTGTCTGTCTGTCTGTCTGTCTGTCTGTATGTGCACGCATGGGTCAAAAACTACTGAAGGGATTTTAACCAAACTTGGTACGATTGTAGTCCATACTCCTGGGCAGGTTATAGGCTATATAACTTAACGCTAAAACGCATTGGAGCTGAGCAGTAACGATAAATTTGAAGCAAGTCGGATGAAAATGCGCTTTCGAGCTCTTAGCCTCGCATTCGTTGATCATTCACCAAAAATATGTAGTACAAAGATGATGGTTTTCAAAAGATCTACAAAAAACTCCTTAATAGTATATATCTATCTTTTATAAATTAGCCACAATAACGGGTTTAATCGTTAGGCATTTCTTCAAAGTGTATTAAATACATCAATATATTGTATTTCACATAGATATATCTTTATCAAACTCCCATATTCAAAAAGTACACTTTAATATGTATATCATATTAAAAAAATATATAGAAATCGGTTTATAGACACACAAGATATAGATGAAATTAAACTTCCAAATCTCGCCGCGCCAGTATGCGTACGGCTATACGGTTGATTTTTGTTTAACGCGCTGTCTATACATATAATAAATCTGAAAGTGATCGATGTCCGTACATGGAAGATATTCAGAAGAAATCTATTTTAAGGGGTCTGCATTAAAGAAGAGAAGCCAAAAATATAATTATTTAACTTTATTTTTGTCTGTTTGCCTTTGCGTTTGTGTACGCTAATTTAGGTTAAGGTTTTCATTGATGTATTGTAGTAAGCCCCACTTAGCATTTCATGTTTGTTTTATACGAATCGGTTCATACCTAGATAAAAAAGTTGTGTCAAATTAAACATTTGTTCGGTTAAAATTTGTTCTATAAAAGTAACTCTTTAGTTGATGGTGGAAACTTAATGTATTATGATCAGTCAAATGTAAAATTACGAGGATTTAAACATTATAAGTAGGATATTTTCTATCATTTGGATATTCCAATTTCAATTGAGCTTAAATCTGTATGATAAATTATATTAAATAGGGTTCAGCTTCGGCTGGACGTATTCGCACATGTCATTTTATTTTACTGGATGGGGATAAACACTGGGATGGCATTGTCTGAAGCAAGTATAAGTAAAAGTCCTCATCGATTACGCCATGGGTTTGAGATGCTGCATAGTTATGACATAAATATGAAGAAAAATTGGCCGAGGTCATTTTTAGGTTCCCACAACAATCTAATAAACCATTGCTTGACAGTAGATATAGTTATATCTATCCTATTACTCAATATGGGTACATATGGTTCCCACCAATAACTTATGGTCCCAAGCCAACCTCACCTGCAAGTGGTGCACCTGCCGATCAACGGACGAGGCTCTGGCAATCAAAATATCCCGAAAAGCGGCAATAGGCTCGCCACCTATTACGTGGGATCAAAACACTGGCGAAAAGTGGGCGTTTAATATGCTTCTGCCTACCCCTTCGGGGAAACAGGCGTGAGTCTATGTATGTATGTATGTATTACTCAATATGAACGACCACGACAACCGATACGAACCATCATTTAATTATGCTGGTGTAAAAATGATCCCTCGAGACTTAGTGAAGAACAGCGTTTAATATAATTATGATCGTGTGTGTCGTAGCGTGGATAGTGATTTGAGAAAAATACTTTTTGTAGATGCTCCGGGTGGAACGGCAAGACTTTTCCTACCAAGGTGAAAGCAAAGGAACGAAGCTAAAGTAAGATTGTGCGAATACAAAATGACGAACCCATGGGCGGTATAACAGTACTTTTTCGTGGCGATTTTCGTTAGGCTCTGTCTGTTATACCACCATAGAATATGAGACAAGAGAGGTGATAATAGCCTGTCTGAAGAGTTCATAACTATGGGATTATATGATCGCTATGCGTTTTGACATTAAATATGCGAGCATGATTATGAGGCAACGAACTGCACAGGAATTCTTTGATCTTTTACTCGCGATTAGTAACTTCGCGGTATGGACTTGCACGAACAAGTGAAAGTCATTTGAGCTATTTTTAGGACATCTACACTATTCAATATAGGTATTATATACAACTTAAAACATTTTGGGTATCAATTCTGTAGCCCAATGAAAAGACAAATTCCGCGCGAACAGAGTCGCGGGCACAGCTAGTATATTAATATAATTTAACACGTTACGCTATAGGTACCTACTGTATCAGCATCAGCGAAATTTTTATTCCCGCTACTTTTTTAAATCGCGTTTTAATACCGCGTCCCTGATGTTTATTTTTCAAATGTATCATTGTTGTTATTCTAAATTTATTTATTATTTATTTATTTATTTGTTTCACAAGCAAGCATAACAAAATTATGTACAATTTTAAATGAAAACATATAGTTAGCTACAATATATGTGCGGCTGGTACTTAAAATAGGAGAACCTGAGCCATAAGTACCAGCAACCTTCTAATGACACAATACAGAACTTACATAATAAAGCATTGAGACAGTTTTAATATAAATATTGTAAAACAATTGCCAAAAATAAATAAAGAAAAAGAAAAGTAATATTAAGTAGTTTTGATAAACCTTGCGTATTAGAATGTGTGTGTGTGTGTGAGTGTGTGTGTGTGTGTGTTGTGTGTGCATGCGTGTGTATGTGTGTGTGTGCGTGTGTTAAGTTGTGGGATGGAGTAGATTTTCTGTTTCGTCGTATGATAGTGTGAGTAACCATTCACTTACGATAGTCTTGCAGTCGTGTTTATTGCGGTTAACTATTGACAATACTTTATTTATTTTGTTGTAAATAAACCTTCCAAGAAAGCAGAAAAATCTTTGACTAAATGATGTTCTACGGGTAACACCAGGTGGAAATTTATACCTACGAGCGATTAACTGATGAGAAGACGAGGTGTAGTGGCCTGATTTTGATAGGTACGAGTGTTCTCTTAATATAATTTGTTGCATGAAAAGTTGTCGTACAGTGAGGACCTGACAGTATTCGTAAAGGTCCCTCGTGGGGTATCTGAAGGGCTTAAAAGTGGACACTTTTAGTACTGCTCTCTGAGCTCTTTCCACTCGTATTAAGTGGCTTTTGGATGCCCCGCCCCAAGAGGAGATACAATACCCTATCAACGTTTGGCAAAGGGCATAGTAGACCATCTTTAGTACGTCAGGCTCGGCCACATGTCTTAGATGTTTGAATACAAAGATGAGTTTACGAATTCGGCCCGTCAACAGTTCTATGTGTTGCGTAAAGGTTAATCGATCATCTAGTATCACACCTAAATATCTTACGCTTGTAGCATTTTCTAATTTTGGACAGTTACATGTGGAATGGGTATTCAATGTGTGGTTGTGTACTACAATGGAGTATTTAGCATCGTTCAAAGATATGGTTGGTTTCTTAATACTAAATATAAGGTATTTAGTTTTTTTCACATTGAGTGAAAGTAAAAATTAAATAAAAATAAAAATGTATTGGTTAAATACTAATTTTATACTATTAATTAGACTTATTTTTATTAAAATCCAATAATAAATTAAACATGTAAACAATAACATATAAAAAAAAAGTAATTTCTTTATTACAAATATCTTTTTTTTTTGCGTTGCCGTAGGTGTTTTCTTTGAGGTCGAATTCCAAAATCGAATTTCGAATTCGAAGGGGTTTGTTTTTCACTAACTTTTTATATGCATGTGAAAGAGACAGAGCACAGTAAAATTCAAATGTTTCAAATTGGTGGCTGAACAATGTCAATTCGTGGCACTGAAGATTGAAAAATTAAAAAGCTACTTTGCCTCACGCTCGAATCAAAATCGCGTTTTGTTCACTGTTGTCCCGCAGCAAAAGCGGCATGTTTGAGCTGCTGTGGTGAAAATAACTATTGTCTGTAATACTGTTTCTCTTACTCGTCGGAGCATTTTACTTCCTCGCCAAAAAGTGTCAAAGGAGTGCAGTGAATACATTATTACGAAGAGAACTCAACGCCAGTACTTTTAGCGTTGTCTCCCAACCCAAGCAACATCGTCAACTGTTTAAGTTGACGATGTTGCGAGGTGTCCAGGGATTTTCCCGGCCAACGGAGTCCAGAGATTGATTGACCCGGCCCACGGTGTCAATCCCAGACTAATAAACCCGACTTCAGAATGAACACTTGTTTCCATAATTTTCCTAACGTCATGAGTATACTACACATGCAGCTGTGCCGATATCTACATGAATGGGCCACAGCAGTATTACTCTCTCTCTCTAGGAATATCCATCTAAATTACTGAACAATATCTGTACTGTTGACTTACGTTCGGTGCATGAAAGATTCGAATACAGACCCTTCCTTACGCCGTAACATAGTGATTCTACCTACCGGTAGGAGAGAAAATGTAGAAAGAAACAGCTTAGGTAGGTATATCAGCTAGAAATGTCGGAAGAAGTTGAAACAAAGACATTGTATTTCTGTTTGAGAGCTTTGTTCCATCTCAGCAGTTACTCAATAGACTTAGATATGTACTTATGCGTACCTACTTATTGTATGCATAGGTACATTTCTATTGTAATGTGGCCATACATATGATTACTAATGTGAAATACAGTACGTATGTTTGTAATTATTGCTAACGATGTCTAACCGTTACGGAATGCAAAATAAATATAAACCAGCCAAGCATATTAGCACAGATTACTAAATAGTTATATTAGGTAGGTACCTATACATTTAAAAAGTACACATTCACAGAAGACGACTATTTAGCATTTTTTGAAACATTTGATAGACCAGCAGTGCGAGACCTGGCCTTATTGCTGGTAGTGAAATATGATCATGTCTGTTGTGCGACCTTGGGCAGACCGCAGACGACAATATGTTGCGGTTACCTTGAAGCATATCAAATTAGGAACAGATTCTGATATTACGATTTCAAGGTGAGCTTTGGTATCACATGCCACGATTAATTCTCTGCAGCGTTCTGTTGAGATGCATCGCTAGTGCATTCTTTAGCGATAATAACTTTGTTATTAAGTATAAATACATGTCTTTACCCTGGCTGGTGGAAAGCCGTCATCACTCATCACACACAGATTAGGCTATCTGGTTTAACAGCATTTCGTCGAGTCAAGATTATATCGCCAGGACAGTGCGTTCTATAATGAAACCAACCAGATTGATGAATTATATCTACCCACTAGCTAGTTTTACTAACTTTACTCTTAGGCCCTTTGTAAGTTTTCTAGGACTATCTCTAAATTCATTGAACCTCTCAACCCTTGCCACACCGATCCGCTGTTGCAAAAGAGATAGAGCTGCTCCGTACCTACATTGGCCAGCTGAGCGGGCGCTCACCGAGGGTAAAATGTAAATTAGGTACTTTGAACCTGGCCTGGTGACAAAAAGCTAGAGGGCGCCGCAAAATGCTCCGACATAAATATGGCCTTGGGTACTGATTAGAGATGCATCATTAGTGAGTGTTTACAATTACGATTTGATGAGACGCTGCCTACATTGGTGATCAAACTGGTCAGTGAAGTGCCAAGAGCTAAGGAAGTAAGGACAGAGTGCATGTGGGGGATGAAGAAGGTAGTTATACCTCATACAGGTCTAGTGCCCGTCGCGCGCGCTCTGCCCGCGTGGCGTACAGGTGGTACTTAGTGAAGTTCCAAGAGCTAGAGTGTCTGTAGGGTATGAAGCAGGTGCTATACCTCATACAGGTCTGGCGCCCGTCGCGCGCGCTCTGCCCGCGTGGCGTACAGGTGGTACTTAGTGAAGTTCCAAGAGCTAGAGTGTCTGTAGGGTATGAATCAGGTGCTATACCTCATACAGGTCTGGCGCCCGTCGCGCGCGCTCTGCCCGCGTGGCGTACAGGTGGTACTTAGTGAAGTTCCAAGAGCTAGAGTGTCTGTAGGGTATGAAGCAGGTGCTATACCTCATACAGGTCTGGCGCCCGTCGCGCGCGCTCTGCCCGCGTGGCGTACAGGTGGTACTTAGTGAAGTTCCAAGAGGTAGAGTGTCTGTAGGGTATGAAGCAGGTGCTATACCTCATACAGGTCTGGCGCCCGTCGCGCGCGCTCTGCCCGCGTGGCGTACAGGTGGTACTTAGTGAAGTTCCAAGAGCTAGAGTGTCTGTAGGGTATGAAGCAGGTGCTATACCTCATACAGGTCTGGCGCCCGTCGCGCGCGCTCTGCCCGCGTGGCGTACAGGTGGAACTTAGTGAAGTTCCAAGAGCTAGAGTGTCTGTAGGGTATGAAGCAGGTGCTATACCTCATACAGGTCTGGCGCCCGTCGCGCGCGCTCTGCCCGCGTGGCGTACAGGTGGTACTTAGTGAAGTTCCAAGAGCTAGAGTGTCTGTAGGGTATGAAGCAGGTGCTATACCTCATACAGGTCTGGCGCCCGTCGCGCGCGCTCTGCCCGCGTGGCGTACAGGTGGTACTTAGTGAAGTTCCAAGAGGTAGAGTGTCTGTAGGGTATGAAGCAGGTGCTATACCTCATACAGGTCTGGCGCCCGTCGCGCGCGCTCTGCCCGCGTGGCGTACAGGTGGTACTTAGTGAAGTTCCAAGAGCTAGAGTGTCTGTAGGGTATGAAGCAGGTGCTATACCTCATACAGGTCTGGCGCCCGTCGCGCGCGCTCTGCCCGCGTGGCGTACAGGTGGTACTTAGTGAAGTTCCAAAAGCTAGAGTGTCTGTAGGGTATGAAGCAGGTGCTATACCTCATACAGGTCTGGCGCCCGTCGCGCGCGCTCTGCCCGCGTGGCGTACAGGTGGTACTTAGTGAAGTTCCAAGAGCTAGAGTGTCTGTAGGGTATGAAGCAGGTGCTATACCTCATACAGGTCTGGCGCCCGTCGCGCGCGCTCTGCCCGCGTGGCGTACAGGTGGTACTTAGTGAAGTTCCAAGAGCTAGAGTGTCTGTAGGGTATGAAGCAGGTGCTATACCTCATACAGGTCTGGCGCCCGTCGCGCGCGCTCTGCCCGCGTGGCGTACAGGTGGTACTTAGTGAAGTTCCAAGAGCTAGAGTGTCTGTAGGGTATGAAGCAGGTGCTATACCTCATACAGGTCTGGCGCCCGTCGCGCGCGCTCTGCCCGCGTGGCGTACAGGTGGTACTTAGTGAAGTTCCAAGAGCTAGAGTGTCTGTAGGGTATGAAGCAGGTGCTATACCTCATACAGGTCTGGCGCCCGTCGCGCGCGCTCTGCCCGCGTGGCGTACAGGTGGTACTTAGTGAAGTTCCAAGAGCTAGAGTGTCTGTAGGGTATGAAGCAGGTGCTATACCTCATACAGGTCTGGGTTGCGTCGCGCGCGCTCTGCCAGCGCGGCGTGCAGGTGGTACAGCAGGAGGCCGCGCAGGTGTGCGTCGCCCGCGCCCAGCGCCGCCAACGTTCGCAGAGTGCCGCGGCACAGGCTCTCTTTCAGCGCCAGCCGGGACTCCGACAGCTCTGGAATACAACAACATAATCACTCAATAACTCAATACCTTTAAGTTGACGAAACATTTACACATTTTAATCCTAACTAGAGGACGCCAGCAGCTACGCCTGCATTTTTTTTTAATTTATCCGATTTGGCCGAACCCGTGGGAATTTCGGGAAATCCCTTCTTAGTGCACTCCTACGGTCCCCAAGGAACATACATGCCAAATTTAAGCTTCCAGCGCCCAATAGTTTCGGCTGTAGCGTGTCTGTCAGTCAGTAAGTAACGCAAGGATTTTATATATTAAGATTCCTATCTGTTAAATAACTAGGCATATGTCCATTTGTGTCTAGCGTGTGCCTAGTGTGTGCTAGAATTCATTCTATACACTACACAGATACACACTCACTGTAAAACTTGATTATGAGCCGGGCACATAAATTTGTAATACCTATTCCAAATACTTAATTGTATTTATCAACTTGTAACGTCAGATAGGTGTAGCCATAGTGATTTGTATAACAGGTTTTATCACTGTGCTTTGTATATTTTGAAGACTGTTTTTTATATTTTTTATTAATACTTTTCCATTGCTGACTGATAGACAACAGACAGTTCAGAATGTACAACCGTCGAGAAACGACTCCCAAACACCCAACTTGATCAAATGTGGAGTAGACCCCCAGATAAGGGTTCTTGGAGCAGATCAAAGTAAGCCGGGGTAAATATCTAACGATTCCTAAGCCCAATAGCCCGAGAGCTGGCATCAATTTTGAGGCAAGCTGAAAACCTGTCTCATCGCTCCTATTATACCTACCCCAACACGGAACTAAAGACCTGGCGGGTGGTGACCTGGGGTTGATTTAGCCCCGCTACCTACTTACCAGCCAGGTCTGCAGTTCCGTGTTGAGGTATAATAGTAGAGGTATGAGACAAGTTTTCAGCTTGCCTCAAATACCTACTCAAAATTAATGGCTGCTCTCCTACTACAGTATGTTGTAATCGGTCATGACATTTGTAAGTAGGTATTTTTTATTAAACAAAGCTGGAAAGTTGTATCTAATTATGCCAGGACAAATGGGCCTCCAAATAAGAAACCAATTTAGCGTGTCAGAGAATAAGTGGAATGTTCGAATATTTGGGTTTTAATCTCTAAACATATCAACAATGACAACAATAATTGTGAAATATGTGGAAGTGGTATATACCTAAGTACGACGAGGCTAGTTTATAAAATATATTTTTAAATGTTATTAAGAGCACTTTTATCTTTGTACCGACATCAGGGATGGCTTCATGCCCTTGTATCTCCCCAAGGTTATCGCTAACTTTGCAGTAGATGTGAATAACTTGGTCTTAAGCGACTTAATAAGAATTTAAGACATAACTATTTGGAATATTTATTCAAATAGGTAGGTACATCACATACACACGCAAGCATTTAGAGATAAAGTAAGTAGGTACCTATTAGCTACACCTGCTTTTTGTCTAATAATAATAATAATAACTTCACGCCTTTATCTCCGAAGGGGTTGGTATAGATGTATTACACACCATCATTTCGCCAGTTATGTTTCGGTCCCAGTGTAATAGTGGGCGAGCCTATTGCCATCTACTGGGCACATTATTAAGCGAGCGATAATTAACATCTTTAATAGACACTTATGGGCATCGAAACCGAGACCATCGTCTTGGCAGTCCGTTATGTACACCACTGGGCTATCGCCGTTTTTGTCTCTGCCTCGAAAACAGTAGAGCAACTAACTAAAACAATGAATGACGGTAGAGAATTAATATGCATATAGTATGCGCTGTTTAAATCATTTACATGCGCTATTTATATACCACAACAATTACATACGTCCAGTTGTAAAATAGACTGCAATATTTCATTCAGTTCAATCGTGACGGAATTCAACTCTTATCAGTACCGGCACATTATTATATTTGGCATGCGTTTAAGCGATACAAATACATGATATATAAGGCCTTGGCTTGACTGATTGATTCATCAACGCAGAAAACTTTGAAACCGCCGCGCCGGGACTACAAAGTAATTTTAACAGCTGATGCCTTCATTACTGTATTATCCACTAGAGAAAATTTCTGGAAATGTGGGTAATATATCGAGAGATCTGCTTTAAGGGCGTAAAATTGCGCCCTGTAAACGGTAACGCCTAATTTCATACAAGTTCGTTATTTCAAAGTTTTTTAAATGCTATTTACAGAGGGTGAATTTTGGCTTTGGAAAATTTGGAAGTTTAGGTATATTAGTCAATTTAGCTACATATATATGAAATCAACCGAGCGAAGCCGTGAAAAGTTGCTATTATATTCATAAACGGCCAATCATTCACAATGAGGTTACTGGTAAAACGTTTTACATTTACAAACTGATCATGAACAGAACAACAAATTGTTTTTCGATACTTGGCGAGGAAATTCAAATAGTTGGCAGTAGCGAAAACGCAGACCTTCACCGGTCTATGTAACGGCAAAACGCCAAGTCCAACGCACAATGCGAACGTTGAGTAGGATTTTTAAGGGCACTCATCCACAGCTACATCAAGTCAGGCGTGACGCGAATAAATTAGAAGTAATTTGTACACTTGGAAATCACAGCAGACAGTCTCCGGCAACGCGTGCATACTGCATGCAGTTCACTGTCAATGCCAAAGCTTTTGTCCACATATTTGGCAGTGTTTCGCTGGTGATATAGGAAGTAGGTTGTAATGATGAAGTACTAACGGTACAGGTAGACAGATCCACCTGGACACGACGTGCGGACGGGCGTTTCTCGCGGCGGCGCCCATGTCAATCGGCGGTCAATCGTACAACTGCCCCTCGCGATAATAACGACCCGATTTTATTCACTTGTTGCGTAGTACTCGTCCGTCGTCGCACACGTACTGAACTCACATTGCAATACTAACTACTGTACACATTCTATACAAATATTAAAGAGTTTTACGCATTCGCTTTTGCGGTATGACGCAGTTACTTCTGCGCGGATATATGGACGAAGCTAATGACATTATTAATGCTCCGTGTGCAATGATGCGTCTTTGTCTGATATATGTAGCGACTAGAGGACGCCCGCAGCTACGCCTGCATTTTTTTTTATTTTACCCGGTTTGGCCGATCCCGTGGGAATTTCGGGAGATCCTTTCTTAGTGCACCCCTACGGGCCCCAAGGAACATACATGCCAAATTTTAGCTTCCTGCGCCCAATACTTTCGGCTGTAGCGTGTCTGTCAGTCAGTCAGTAACGCAAGGATTTTATATATTAAGATATTCAATCATAACTGGCTTTAAACCGTGAGTTCACTTGAGTTTCTAAACAATTGCTGTGTCATACAGCATCCTTTATATCAAAATGGGAGCATTCAACGTAGGTACTTAGCGTATCTATGAAACCTAACACAAACGCACAATTTCTGTGTGTTAGAATGATTTAGTAAAAGTTACAGAACTATTATTAAAAAAACTAACGTCAATCAAACTTGTCTTTATTGAATACCAATACCCAATCATCATGAAAAGTGGATAGTTGTTGCTAGTCAGCTGCACGATAGATCATTATTTAATACGCCACATATGACATTTTAATAACAACACCGATATCTCAACCATGTCATAAATGAAAAAGCGTGTCTGTTTGTCCTTCCTTCACGTCGCAAGTGAACCATGTTATGAAAATTATGCTTTTTGTTTGCGCAAATTGGTGGTAGGAGTGAGACATAGGTTAATTTTTGGCGCGATAGCCGACCTTCACGCAGGTGAAACAGCAGGCAAAATCTAGTTATTTAATTGTTGGTGTAAACACAGAGCTAAGTAGTAAGTACGTAATTATTTGTAAAAGCGAGTGTGTGGAGCTATCGCGCTCCCAATGCGCAGCAGCCGGAACGTTTACTCAAACCCGATATTACACGGCATGCGTCACATGTGAGGCGCGTTTTCATTGTCCTAGCAATAATAACATATCTTGAAATTGTAACATACCTCAGAGGACTAAAAAGATATGATCGGTTGTCCTATACTTTCTTGTTTTTCTGACGTTCCTTTTCGTTGAAGAGCATCACATAAGAATGAACATTATATTGAAAGAAAACACATGAGAATATGTAAAAAAGGTGATGATGTCTCTTCCTAAGGCAATGTTCTCCCTAAAGTTGAAAAGTTGATTTTCGTTATCACCACTAAAAACGTTTACAATGGAAACATGAGCTAATTAATCGTGATGTAAGTTTTCAATTAAAAGTTTTTTCAAACTTAATATAATTAGTCTTTCCTTATTTATGTTTCATGCTTTGGTATGAGGACAATAAAGGAATGTAAATTAAGACTATAAAATGGCTTAATATCATCATAATTCGGGCCTTAATTAGGCATTGTTTATTTTGAAAATTTATTTGTTGAATGCGAGAGTCAAGGTGACCAATGACCCATTTCCTTTGGCAGACTGGTGTAATGAGAGTTCATGGCCTAATTTATATTGAAATTATAGTCACCGCCAATTTAATATTCGGTTAATTAATTTTATTCTGGAAATTGTATGTTGTTTGGAATTTGGGATGTGCGTTGGTATGAGTTTTTTCTTTTTGAGTCTGGTGTAGAGTTACTTTTTGATTATAGAGCTTGGCTACAGCATGAATGAATCATCTCGCCCGGCGTTGTATCATCTTTTCATCCTGTCAGATGAGGTTTTTAGACCGACTACGTATAGTACCTAATCGGGGCAGTGAGGGAAGTCAAAAATTTGTAAGAAAGATTTCTTAACGTTATAATTGCATATTTCAGTATCATAAGAAATATATTGCAACTGCAAAGTCTTGGAATTATTGCATCTTGAGTTGCGGTACAAGTAATACCTACCTATCAGAGCAGTAGTTTGTATTCTAGAATCAGAAAGAGGCATATAAATAGGTATACTACTTCACTGTACACTATATCGAAGTTTATAGCAGTGCTTTTCTGCAAATAGCTTTGCGTACATAGCTTAGGTAAGTTTAGCAAAGCTGGCTCATACCTAAGTAATCTGTGGAAAATGGCGCAGTTAGTACGATAAGTAACTCAAGAAAATGTTCTTAGGAAAGTACTTTAAGCATAATAAAATTATATATTGTAATATCGTTTTTTTTCCAAATAAACTAAAATAAAACTAAAATAAAAAATACCTATTACTACTACTCAACTGAATTGTAATGATTCCGTCTTATCTTGACAGAATTTGGCTTTAGCCAATGTACTACTAATTTAAACATCCCGAGAACTTATTTTTAGCACACAGATGCCAATGTGAATGGCATTAGATACTTATCAATTTTACGATCACTAGCCAGATTAAAACCGTCTTAAGAAAACATATTTCATTGGTGTTAACTAATTTAAATTCAAATTATGATTATAGAAGCTCTGGCAAATATAATAAAATCTATGAAAATATATTAAATGTTTACAACTTTATGACCGATTTTTCGTCACGTACATGTTATATTTAAATATTAAGCAAGCTGAATATGTAGTAAGTGTAATAATAATACAGTGATGTACCGCAATGTCTACAAAACTAATTAGAATAGAGTTTGTTAAGTATTTAGGAAACCTTGACATAGTCAGTACCACAACGTATCCTAGAAACATAATACTAACACAGTTGGCTCGAATCAAAGTATACGTTTACTAGCACTAGGTTAAAGATTTGCATACGATCTCTGTTCAGTTGTCAAATATCTAAGTACCTACCTACTTACTATACATCTTACTACATTTTGGTATCTGGCAAGTAGTGAGTGTATACGTTACTGATATCTCGTACTACTGGAAATTCTAGATTTACCATTAAATCTGATCAACATACATAGAGGATACATAGGAGTGGTAAAAATATTAATTCGGTATGGTCAAAACATTAAAATTATAAACTGCGAAGGCGATATTGCAATATCTTTGCATACATAATTATGTTAAATTAGGTTACTTAGGCTTTTCTTGTGAATATCTTATAATAAAAGTAGCCCGTTGACATTTTAGGTATCTACACAACATGTATACAGGTAAAACATCAATGACGATGTCAAACTACCGATTCTATGGTTCATCTTATTAGAAGGAATCATGTGGTTGTGTCTATTTCTGTCTTCACGGTTACGTACTACTACAAACTTAATCTTAAATTCTAAAGGACTTGCTTTACCTATTTCTAATGACAACTCGCCAATTGATTTCATCTGAATATTAGATTTACTGGAAAATCTATGGATGTTCCCAAGCTAAAGTTGTTACAATAGCGGATACAGTAATAAATGATTGGGTAAAGAGTGCGCTGACAGCTGATAGAGATGAATGGGAAAACGGATAACAAGCAAAGTATCACAGTTGGGGATACTAAAGGTTTTTGCACAGAAATTGTGGGTTTTTGTGTCACCGTCAATAGATGTGTCTTCATTGTCACGTTCTGACTTCACAATATTTTATGTATTTCTGCGCTCTATATATTGATTTGGCAAACGTTACGTTAAAATCTTTTTTTTGACATGTTATGAAGACTTGTTTGTTTCCGAATGATTTTAACGAAAATATGTCAGACATCCAAAGACATGCTGTAGGTATGTGTAGGTATGATTCTGTAATGTTATCGATTTTCTCTTTCTTCAGAGGTTTTTTCATGGCAATTTAAACGTTAATATATCAAGATAGTAACCTTTTTTTCGTATTTATGTAATTTAGCCGTCCGTTGCCAAAATAAAGCTAGGTGTAGATGAAACTGTTTATTTTAAGTTAAATTACTTAATTAAGAAATGTAATGTTACTGCTATGAAGAAGAAATACGTTAAAGAAATAAATAAAAGCCAACATTGAAATTAAAATACTTTACCAGCCAACACTTATGAAAGTATTATAAATTAATGAGCTATTATGACTTCGACTTACATAAACTGTTAATTACGAGTTAGTAATTTCTAGTAATGACTCCATTTAATCTGCTTTTGATTAATCCACCGATAGCGTATGTAGTTGTTCTTTTAAATACCATTTAGTTTTCGTCCTCCCGTGAATCCGAGTCGCAGCACTAGCCTCAGCCTTATATCGGTAAATATATGATTACTGTATGGAACGAAGTTCGCTAATCTCGCCAGAATTGGAGCGTCGAGGCGAAATTGGTCATCTAAATATAGGGAGCCAACCAAACTGCCCAGAACACTTTGAACTGTGCTTATTTTGGATGCAGGGATTTTGGAATTGCAATTGTCACAAAGCCACTCAGCACACGGATCTAGCGATGACATCGGGAGGAGAACACCCACACATTCTTTGTTGAAGCACTTTAGCGCTGATAAATTAGTACCCATCTCGGTACGATCTTCACACCTCTGACACTTGCACCAAAACTGTTTAGTCTTATAAAGTTGACACCTGCGCGCCGGCGTACACCATAGTAGCCCTGTGTAGCACGTTAGAATCTCTTCCCCGATTTCAATATCTTTGGTAGCGTAGACAGACATGCTGAAATCTTTTCTAAATACATTTCTCGTGTTTGGTACGCAACTGTGGTTCAGATATGCCGATAATGGATAAAGGCCTCGTAAAGGAATTTTGTTATCCTGAGGATCTTTCGCGACTCTAAAGGAGTTTATTTTCATGATGGAGTGCACGATCTTTATAAATTGGACTTGGTCTTCAGGTATTGAATATATGGAGCACAAATTTTCTAATTCTTCGATTTTAGTTTCGTTGCCACATCTCTGCAGTATCGGTAATAATAATTTCTGCTCGTCCGATAACAGTAAGAATCGTAAATAAATCTGTACTTGTTTAAGTGTGTCTGAATATTTGTCACAGTCGGCTCCACGTTTCCAGTTGCTTGTAATGTAGTTGCACTCGTTTTCGTGTTCTGGAGACGTTTCGCATTGCTCACTGCATATAATTGAAGAACATTTCACACAAGCGCGGCACGAATCACTTATAATATAACATACAGAACAATAATTTGCTCGGACACTGTCTGCCCGCGGAGCGACGACGATTGGTTTATTGGTAAAGATGAGGGTCCCTTTCTTGATTGCTTGAGAAGCGAATAATCCTCTTCCGCCAAGGGGAGACTGCTTGATGACCCAAAGGCGTGGGTTTGTTTCCTCTACGTACTCCATAATGAGGTTTGTTTCACTGAGGGAAGTGCACGCCATGTCGGTACTGCAGGTGGATTATTAGTGCGCAGTAAGCCATGGCGGGTTCTGCAACGCAGCATTATAACTGACAGCCAATCTAACATCGATGTACATGACCCGGTATGAAAATAGCCACTGGAATAATAAATCCAAGGAGCGAGCTCACGTGTCGATTCTGACGTAATGCACGAACTAGTGATTCGTGTTTACAACTGACCGTTTTGACCTGAAAGCTCGCCGTTAATGTTTAACTATGAATAAAACTGTGTGAGTACAGTCAACTCTAAAAGTAGCTACACACCTTAACATCTTTGCTGAGACTTTTATGAATTAAAACTCCTCGTTTATTATACTTAATTTATAAATTATGATTTAGGCAAGATTTTCTTGTGTAAAAGTCCTTAAACATAATATTTTTTTAAGGATTTTTACAGAACACATTTTTACATTTTGGACAATATAACCATATAAAGTAACGTAAATGTATATATATTTATGAAGCTGACTGTGCGTAGGTATTGGTCGTACTGCTAGTGAACTTTAATACGCTTTATTAAGTATTTAAGCCAATCAAACTGAAATATTTATTATTTATTTATTTTCAGCCTGTAGTGTCCCACTGCAGGGCAAAGGCCTACCTCTACGCTTTTTACAATGAAACATGATATTTATTTATTTATTTTGATTGTCTAACAAACAACAACGCTATGCTGTTTTAACGTAAGTTACACGTAACGTAGTTTTCGTGAAAAGCGGTACAAGGCTTTTACTTCACGTATTTCATTAAGAACACTTGTTAAGATGTTGATATAGGGCGCTGGACTAACATGAGGAGATCATGTGACCCACCAAGAGTGTGAAGCCACGGAAATTATGGGTTATTAATGAAAAAAACGTAAATTGAGCTTTTTAGTACCCAAATCGTTTGAAAGTCATGAATGCATGTATTATAGGCAGTGATAGCCTAGCGGAGAGACGACCGGATTGCTACGCAAAGGATCAGGTTCAATCCCACGGCACAGACCTTTTTATATCTGAAGTTTTGTGCGCACGTTAACTCGTCTATCTTGGCTGTCATGAAATCTTCTGCAGCCGGTATGGTGAGTCAGTACCGTAAAATATGCTGACACTGATCTAAGCTTCAATCACTTTGAGTTGCGGAGGTCAGACGGCAGAATAAAATGATATAATTTTATTATTTCGAACAAGACATAGCGGCAGCGATAGCCTAGTGGAGATACCAACAGACTGCCATGCAGAGGGTATCGGGTTCGAACCCACGGCGCGCACCAATGACTTTTCGGATTATTGCTTGCCTTGTGCCTCGGAGAGCACCTTAAACCGTCGGTCCCGGCTGTCATGAAGATCTTTGACAGTCGCTATAGGGAATCAGTACCTTCTAAATAAACTGACACTGGTCTAAACCGTGGAATATAGCTACCACTTCGGGTCGTGGAGGTCAGACAGGCAGTCGCTCCGTGGAAAAGCTAATATTCAGCCAAATCCGGTGAGACTAGAAAGCGGACCCCAGATTGCAACTGGTATAAAGCTAAGATTCTAAGCGCTAAGAGGATGATTATGAACAAGACATGATTATAAAGAATCATACAATATGATTTAGCGGGTCTTAGTCATGATAATTGACATATTTAAAGGCATAAATACCTCTGTTACTTGGTTACTCTCTGGCTTGCAACGGTTGTGGTCGCGAGATTCCCTCCGCGACCACGACCGTTGCAAGCCGGTAGAAACGTAGGAGAATAACTGAGGTATTTATGCGTTTAAATAAGTCAATTATCGCGACTAATGTGATGTATGATGTGTACACATGGCGAAAGTTTAAAATCGATTATTATAAAGAATAATTATTCAGTTACGATTTTCGATTTTCATTCGGTGCTAACAAGGAGCATGCATGATGAGATAGAGGAAAAATAAAATGAATATGTGTACCTGGCTAACGCAGACATAAAAAAAATTCTGTTGTTTAAAATATAATTTATCTTTTCAGTATTTTTATAGACTGTTATGGGGTAAAAGAAGATGTAGTGACAAGCATTGACAAAGGTATGCTAAGATAGTTTGGGCTCATGGAGAGGATGGATGACGAAAGACTAGCCAAGAAGATATGTATATACAGCAAGTGTAAATGGAACAGAACGAAGGGGAAGACCTAGGCAGACGTTCTATGACCAGTTTGGAGACATGCTAAAAAAAGGACGGGTCAGAAGTACCCTAAATAGAACAGCATGCATGAGAAACTTGATGGGAGTGAATGAAGTGAGAGCTATATGTCACGATCGTTGCAAATGGTGATCCTTAGTCTCTGCCTACCCCTTCAAGAAACAGGCGTGAGTCTATGTAGGTATGTATTTTTTATTAATTCCGTAAAATTGGACGTATTTGTGTTGTAGTGTCGACTTCAACCATTGCGCAGTAAGTACGTGCGATTTGTTTAAAAGAGTCACAAGAATAAATACCGGACAAATTCATGATTCGTACGTAAGGGTTGTAGACATGTATTTATGGTACCTATTTTAAATCAATAATTTTGTAGCTTATGCCGGCATTCACACATTCTTCATCGTTTCTTATTGTAACTATGAAACATTAATTTATCTTCTTTTGAAAAGAGCATCCTTAGATAGTGCTTATGTTGCAAGAAACTTGTGTGTGCAAAATGTCAAGTTTCTAGTTTCCCCATTTACACCATACGTTGATTAAACGGACCGAATTCCGAGGTATTTTATCATAAAAGAACATGATTAAGTAACTAATATGTGTAGTATGTGTAAATGGCCATTTTATAAAAGAAGTGTTATTAATCTGACTATTGAAATAAATTAATGGCTTTGCAATTAAAAACATATTAGCTACTGGCTACCACTTTACCACGCTGGCCAGTCGTTGCCCATCGGTCCTGAGGATGCCTCGTGGAGAGGCGAAACACGTGTCAAAGCATAGTCGGCGCATAGAGCGTGATACTGCACGTCAGCTATTTTCCTGGAACCCATTTCTGCATTATTCCATGTATCCCTTATCCTTTGTCGTTAGAGGAGTTCGGTATTGTCAACCTTTTTCTATTGCAAAAGTTGGGGTGGTCAATCCGAGGGTGTGTGGTGGGTTCCTCTTTCCTTCCATTGGGCTAGTATAGGATGACGTCGAGTTTTCCAGAGATATTATTTGTTATGTGTGTTTCTCTAGTTAGGCAGCGATAGCCTTGTGGAGATACCAACAAACTGCCATGCAGAGGGTATCAGGTTCGAATCCACGGCGTGCACCAATGACTTTTCGGAGTTATGTGCGTATTGAATTGTTAATTATCGCTTGTCCCGTGCCTCGGAGAGCACGTTAAGCCGTCGGTCCCGGTTGTCATGAAGATCTTTGACAGTCGTTACAGGGCGTCAGTACCTTCTAAATAAACTGACACTAGTCTAAACCATGGAATATCGCTATCCCTTCGGGTTGCGTAGGTCAGACGGGCAGTCGCTCCGTGGAAAAGCTAATATTCTCTAGTCACCTCCGACAACATCCACTGAATGCAATGGGGGAGTGACACTTTGTATTCTTTATCAGTCAGAACACGGATGAAAACTAGCAGTGACAATAAACTAATAGGCAGGTAGTGCGTACGTACTTGGTAGATATCTATAGATATCTATAGACATATAGGTACTAATGAACTGCCTCCGTGGTCCAGTGGATAGCGTATGCGACTGCTGATCGGAGGTCCCGGGTTTGATTCCCGGGTTGGGCAAAGGTGTTACTGGGTTTTTCCGAATACTCAGTAGCAGCCCGGAGTCTAGTGATGTGCCCGGTAACGACAATAGGCTTTCCCCCTTATTACGTGGGACCTAAAAATTCATGGCGAAATGTGGGTGTAATATTTACACCTCTGCCAGCCCCTTCGGGGATACAGGCGTGAGAATATAAATAAATAAATAAATAAAATAAATAAGGTACTAATGGAAGGAAAGAGGAACCTACCACGCACCCTCAGATTCACCACCCAAAGATAGAAAAAGGTTGACAATACCGAAAGCCTCTGATGAAAAAGGATAAAGGATATAATAATATAGAATCATGTAGGAATGGGTTCCAGGAAAATAAATGACATGCAGTATCCCGTTCTATGCACCGACTATGCTTCGACACGTGTTTCGCCTTTGCACGAGGTATCTTCGGCTGAGCTCAGTCGTTGCCAATCGGTGCGATCGATTTTATTGTCAGCCTTTTTCTATTGCAATAGTTGGGTTCTCAATCCGAGGGTGCGTCGTGGGTTCCTCTTTCCTTCCTTTAGAATACGATGGAGTTCCGCCAAGTATGTAGTGCCTTATTCAATCAATATCCATGCCTATGAGTAGTCCAGCTAATTATGTGATTCAGAATGTTTACAGCTGTCTATGGTATTTTCACACATATCCACATCACCGGCAATAATTTCAATAGCAGGATGTTTACGAAATGTGCTAAATACTCCTGACTGTACTAGTTATCTACCTGGTTAGCGCTTCACGTGACACCGATATTATTAGACGCCCTAATACTCCAGATTATATCCAGTATTACTCCAGAAATATTTGTAGAATTATTTCGCTAATTTGAGAACTAGTTGCTGGCACGAACATCTCGGGTTTGGTGCCTAAGATTAGTAATATCTACTCGGATTTATTTCTGGAAGAATTTCTAGATTAATAGGTTTTCTTTTTAAGTTTTAGACTTTAGCCAAGTAGAAATGAGAAAATTTGGGTGCGTCTACATACAGTGATAATATCAGGCGAAGTTTCTAACAATATCTGCGATGCGCGATGTGCCTCAACTCATGCAAGGAAGTAGAAGAAAGTACAACTTACTAACGCGTGCAGTACGGGCTCAGTACATAAGCAAATACACATTACATAAGCACCCGTGCACACACCTTACATTGCGGTGCAAGAAAACACAGCAAAATTATTGACACTTAATTTTTTGTAACTTTGAATCCATGACGGCTGGAACCTGGTCTCAAAAACTGCTGTTTGGATTTGTTTCGATTTTGCATACCTATCTCTGACCACTCCATGGAGGAAGGGAAATTTAAAAATGTTATCGTTTTCCAGAAATTATATTTTGTGTCTGAAAAACTTCTGTAACTAATCTAGTAAAGCGACTGCGAGTGTTCCATTCCATTAAAGAAGACCAAATGAATCATATGGTTTGATGCAAGGCATATTCCATTCCATGTTTCTACGTTAAGTACTCAGCCTTAAATTTAGATGGATACGCAACATAACCCAATCGCGAGAATTCATTTTTCATGATTAGTGTTCCGAGATATTGTAGTTTTGACAACATTAAAGCCTTTGTCGTCTTATATTACCAGCATACGGCTGTCTCACTATACATACATATATTCTTTAACTTGACGGATAAATCGATGGGTATGCCAATATAAAAAAAAATACCTGAGAGAAAGCTTCTATGTTCCTTGACATGACAACTCAACACCCACACCTTGGACATTGGATTCTTTTTTTGTAGGATATATTTAAAAAAAAAAAAACATTAAACGACAAACTGGAAACGAAGCAGTATACCTGAGGATAACACTTTTTTTGTACCCTTTCGGAATCAAATACTCGACGAGGCATAGGCCATCACATCCGTTCCGTACAGTCTACATACGTACCTACTATTGTTATCGACACATGAATGATGTCGATGTACAAACGAATTCATCTAAGAAGAAGGCCGTTGAACAAAAATACTATATGCTGTGTTGCCATCTATCAATATAATATATGTACGATCTAAGGCTGACCAAAATATACTCGTATAGCGAGACAGAGTGACGCCCGCGCACAATTTAACTCGTTTCTTTGATGCATCAATTGCTACGCCTGTATCTAGCGTAATAGCACGTAATAGTATAATGTATGTACCTGCTCCGTCTATACCGACGTGATTAATCTGGGTGTCTGATTTAGACCTTCTTCGTTGATCTTGTGGTTTAAATTGAGGTTACGAGTAAAGATTTAATAAACATAGTAGGAAGATTTTTAGTATTGTGAGCATAGGCTATATTTTATAATCTGCTCTATAAAAGAGTGTCTTGAAATGTGCCCTTTACTTAATGGGATGGATCGATGTCGCTTGTCCAGGTCTATGATCAATCTATTACTACTTCAGATTCTAGCGCCATAAGATGTGGGCAATGTAGGGAAATCTACTCAAATCAATTGAGAGGCAGTGAAAGCCTAGAGGAGAGACCGATAGACGCGGGTCCGAATCCTCCGCGTGCACCACTGTCTCTTCGAGTAAACGACTCTTTGGTGTAAAAAGACCCTTAACAAATACTGATCCCATGTTGTACCAATCATTATCAACATTTTTTACTTCGGCACCATACCTGGGAAATTACTGGTTCAGGAGATATTGAGGCTCAAAGTTAGTATGGATTTTTTCTAATAAGCTACAAAATCGATGCATTTACCCCGCCAATATGTTCTTTAGATGCCCCATGACCCCACAGATAAGTAGGTATTTCGAGTATTGCACGCGCGCGCTTTTAATTGCGGTTTAAAAAATATGGTATTATTTTTAGTTAGTATGACTTGGCATGATGTCCACAACGAGTAGACTTCGGCTTGGTGATGGGTCTTGTGACACCCTGTATGTACTTATCGTTTACTAAACGTTAAAGGAAACCATCGTGAGGTAACCTGAATGTCTAAGGGTATAATGTTTTCGAAAGACATGTGAAGTCTGCTAACCCGTACTTGGCTAGCGTGGTGGACTATGGCTCGATCCATCCTCCTCATGGTGAGAAGAGGGCCGTGCCCAGCAGTGGGACAATTTATAAACAGGGCTGATCATGATGACCCCAAAACATAGAACTTTGCTTCATATTTCCCTACAACCTTTAGTTGAAACGATCTCTCAAATCACAATCCTGTTTAACTAAGGATTGTTTTCAAGGCCCTATGTGACTGTGTATGTACCTATGTATTAGTAACTTTAGACTTTATATGAAACTAGAGGACGCCAGCAGCTACGCCTGCATTTTTAAATTTACCCGTTTTGGCCGATCTAGTGGGAATTTCGGGAAATCCCTTCTTAGTGCACCCCTACGGTCCCCAAGGAACATACATGCCAAATTTCAGCTTCCTGCGCCCAATAGTTTCGGCTGTATCGTGTCTGTCAGTCAGTCAGTAACGCAAGGATTTTATATATTAAGATTAGTGAAAGTGCAATTTTAAACCGAATGCCTCGTTAAGATACTGTGTATAAAAATTGTCTGCTTTGCAATTTGTGCTGCACAAACAAAAGTCAGTTTGGTGCTAATTGTATTAAGACATTTATATAAAAAATATATGGGTTATGTGAGATTGCGTTTACAAATATTCTATTGTATTATTAAATACTGGAAGATGCCCACAGCTACGCCCGCAAATTTTATTTTCACTTTACGTTCCTTAGGTAAGTAAGGAACATACATGCCATATTTCAGCTTTCTGCGGCTAATGGTTTAGACTGTGCGTTGTCTATCAGTTAGTAGTGCAAAAAAATATTCCCATAGATAAATTGAATAGAGAACACGTTACGGAGGTCAGACGGTATCCCCTAAGACTCATGTTCCTGACTCTTTTGGTGTTCCTGTTGCTCCAACTCTTTTTCAGTCCGTCCACGATCGCCATACACCATTCATTTTCATCGACACGCCCACCGCACTATGTGTAGAAATAACGAAAGTTTGGAAGTATTTATAACAATCTTTGAATAGGTATAGGCCGAATTGGTCGTTCTCGAGGTTGCAGGATATCTGTCATATCTGTTAATGAATCTTCGCAGTTGTATTGTGAGCAGGATTTCCAGACACGGAGTCACTCTACTGCGAGGAAGGACGTGTGATCTTTATCAATTGCGTTGGCAGCCCGGCGATTTCTTTTTATAGGAACGGGAACACACCGATTCCCATTGTACAACAATCGTCTAAACGCAGTCCGTCTAAAGTTAAAAATACGACTACTATCAATTCCGTCCGACAAACTTGTAAACAGCTGCTTCAGTGTTGTGATATTTTGTGTGTCAGCCATGGTGACACATGGGATAGCAATAATTTTAACTAGGGCAGAACTTTCAGAAGAGATTTTCGTAATGAGGGAGATTTAGTTAAAGATTACTGATAAATAAAATTAGATTTTCAGCTAAAAAAATCGTAGCCGGTATAAACTGAGTACGATGAAACGTGTGTGATTCAAATATTTACAGCTAGTTAATTAGTTGTATATTCCAGTGTTGTATGAAAGATTTTTCGCTAAAGGCTTAGCTGCGACTAAAGAATATGCGCTGTCGTTTCGAATGAACGAACTCGACTGGAGAACACCTTTCTCAGAGTATGCAGATAAAGTAGAAACACCTGCGTTTCTTCTTCTTTGTGGAAATGGAGTGCGCTAAAAGCCCATTTGATAGAAAAATAATACATACATACATAGTCTCACGCCTATAACCCCGAAGAGGTAGGCAGAGGTGTATTTCTACACCTACTTTTCGCCAGATATACTTTAGTCCCACGTAATAATTTTTAAGAAAAATAATAAGACTCAGAAACTAAGAAACCATTCATTATAAACCGTAGCAATAAATCCGCAGCTCTTTTCATTTTCATAAAGTGAATCTCTGCGATATAGCGCGCGAAATCGTTGGCTGTGCATCGAAAATGGCGCCAAGTAATTAATAATGAACGAGCATCGTTTTCGACATGAATAATAATGTTCGTAGTACGCCATTGTTTGATCGTAAATACAAAGAACGAGTATTCAACGAGCTAAATGATACAATATTTAATTTACACTAGCCTTTATTCATTGAGTTTCTTTTCCATCTAGTGACTTCTCGTGGGTGAAATAGATTTAGTGATATGTGCCTTTTTTAGAAAAGAGCTAATAATAAAAACTGTCAAAGACGTTATGACAGTTGCAGTCGGTTTTAGGATTTAAGATTCCGTAATTTACATTATATATAAGTCCTATAACCATTGCTTATCGGAATAATTCCTATGTTGCGTCTAGCCTATACCTAGTTGTTCCTATATTTTTCTTCTGCGGCTCCGGCTGCTTTGCTTTTTTTTTTAAAGTAATAGGCGGCAAACGAGCAGACGGATTGCCTTATGGTAAGGAATTACCGCCGCCCGTGGACACAAGCAACACCACAGGAGTCACAAGTGCGTTGCCGCCCCTTAGGGTTGGGAAATGGGATAGGATAAGGAGTGGGATGGGGGAGAAGGAATAGGGGCTAGGGCCTCCGGCACTGTCACTCACCGAACGAAAAGCGACAGTTTAGGTACCTACTGTTACTTTACGTCGATTTTCTGTGAAAGGGTAGTACTTCCCCTGTCGAGCCGGCCCATTCATGCTGAAATCAGCAAGGCTCTACTACCTGCTTTCGGCTATAGCGAAAAATGTACCCTCTATATTATTATGATGTTGTATAACTGCAAAGTTTCATCAAAATCAGTTCAGTGGTTTTCGTAGGAGAGCTGGCATCAATTTTGGGTAGGTAACATTAAAAATTGCACGTTGCCGCAAAAACGTTTTTGGAAGTAAAAAAAAAATATTTTTAATTTTCTTTTGCCCCGCTACTCGCCAGCCAGGTCTGCAGTTCCGTGTTAGGTTATAATGTGAGGGGCCTGAAACAAGTATTCAGCTTGCCTCAAATACCTACCTACCCAAAACTGATGCCAGCTCTCGGACTATTAGTGAAAGAGTTCCAGCATCGTGAAACATTCAGCCATTCTCATAAACTTGCGCGTTTATTATGGTAAGTAGCTATATCATAGCGACTTATGACACCATAGATTATACACTTATACTGGTATATGACACTTTGACACTCAACTATTCATAACAAATTGTTAGGTAATGGAGCATTGTGTCTGTGATTGTGTCGTGCTCCTCAATAGAACATGGCTGATACAGGTGCACCTTTATCTCAGTCCGCGTGTCGCATTTATAGTTTATTCAATATATTATCTGTCTACCACCGGCCAGAGGAAGTGACGCACGCAACACGGGACTCGCAGCGTAACACGTACAATGTAATTATTAATAATACCAGCTGCTATTTGTTTTAATGCTTCCGTCACCTAATATGGTTGAGGAAAACCATTCGATACTGTGTAGGTACGTTCTATAGTTTACTTAGAACGGGTGTAAAGCGCTAACACGACAGTATTATTTTATTTACATACTAGACTTCGACCGCCGCTTCGCCCGATTGTATTATTCATCTAAAATTTCCTAAGGAATCACATTATCTATTGGTGAATACAAAAATTTATTTGGTAGATTTGAGTTTATCTCGTGCATAAAGAGAAGAGCATGCATGAGGAATTTGATGGGAATGAATGAAGCAAGAGAGATATGTCAGGATCGTTGCAAATGGCGTTCCGTAGTCTCTGCCTACCCCTCCGGGAAACAGGCGTGAGTCTATGTATGTTTGTATGTATAGAAAGACAGGAAGAATAGGGAACTTAATTTTATAAAATGTTGAGATAGTTAAAACGACGTTAGTTACATTTACATCTTCTTCTTCTTCTCATCAGCCTTTAATAGTCCACTGCTGGACTAGGCCTCTCCTTTGAAAGGAGGAACTATATATATACTATACCACGCTGGCCAAGCGGGTTGGTATAGGGTTTGTTTCAAGTTTTCCTTCTCTTACAGTGGTGTTCCCTGCATAATATGCTCCCTCTGTCGGCTCTTACGACACCCATGGGATGATATGGGGTGGTGACAATTCGTATTCTTAATCCGTCACCACACGGACCCATACAACAATTTAAATAAAACAATTTAAATATGAAATGTGTAGTTTGTTCCAATTTCAATATAATTGGAAACTCTTGTTTGTTATAAACTTTTGATTGATATTTTAATTAAAAGTAGTTCAGTTTGAAACAAACTTATGACACTCAGGTAATCTGCTTGACCAAAGAGCTCTAACTTTTCATTAGGTAGGTAAACCTTTATATTTCTATCAGTAACTACACATTATAATGTTACATCTAGAACCTATCTATGTACACGAGGCCTGGTAAAGAAAATTGAGAACGCACTCGATCCTTTTTATTTTTATACAAAGCTTTTATCGACACCGTTGAGAGAACAATGAAGTGCTATCGTCATCACACGACGCAAATCAATAATTAGTTACTCATCACTTGTGGAACAATCTGCCATATATTGTTATTTCTACATATCCATAAATATCAGTATAAGACCTTCGATGTCAAAACACAGCATAGTTTCAGATAGCGATAAATAATCTCGTGTTATGGATACATGATTCTGATAATCCTAAACCGATATTTTACAAAGACGTGATAACATCAAACATGATTTTGAAACATCGTTTGTTATTGATCTGTGAAAATATTTGGTACTCACCGTGCCAGCGATATCCCTCGACTTCTCCAAACGCCCAAATCAGTCGACACTGCAAATCTACTACGATTTGATTTGTCTTCGGAATATATTTGGTTATGCGAGTAGTTAAGAAATGTTCTAGCTGTCCCACGTTCTCAAAGTCCAGTGTTCCCATGAGACTGCCTAGAGCACCCTGTATAGCACAAATGTTCCTGATGGGAACGCGCATGTCGCACTCTAAACATTTCCAGGCGGTTGATGTGTTTAACGGTTCTATGGGTAGTAGGTATCCCGGACACTCGGTCGCGAAACATTTCAGAGCACCAAGTAATGTTCCCCGTTCAGTAGGATCGGCACAGCGATCGCACTTGCAAAAGAAATGTTTAGTTTTATACAAATGTGTACGACGGGCCGGCGTACCCCACAACACTCCTGAGTAACACGACAATATTTCAGATCCAGCCCTAATAGGTTTGGACGCTTTCACCGTCATTTGAAGGTCACTATTGTAACAGTAGCGCGTATTGGATACACAGTTGTGATTCATCAATCCTGACACAGGATACAGGCCGCGCATACTCGTTTCCTTTTTACCGAACGGAGTGGCGATTTGAAATGCATTGGTATCAAGCGCACGGCAGGCGAGGGTCATTAATTCTTCCTCGTCCTCCGGTATATCGAAGTATTGCTTTATGCTACGAACTTCGCTTCCGTGTTGAGGTGATGTGTGTGCTTGCAGCCCAGACATAAATGTTCGCTGATCTTCATTGAGTAGCAGCGCTCGTATCGGTGTCAGAGCACGCGATAGAACCGAGGCATCGATGTCCTCGATAGGTACTTTATTATTCCAGTTAGAAATTATACCACAATCGTTAAAATGCAAGTCAGTATCCTGACATTTTTCCGAGCACAATAGTAAGGCGCACTTTGAACATTTATAAAAAGTGTCACTGTCCAGCTTGCCGCACACTGTACACCCTCGCTCCACCGTGGTGCCGGCGCGCGGCCCGTAGATCAGAGGACGGTCAACAAAGAGCACTTCCCCGGCACTGATATCTTCGGTGGCGATAATGCCGCGCCCTCCCAGGGGCGACTCGCTAATGATCCATTTACACGAGTGTTGTTCCCCGTTGACATAGTTACTCAGTCCGAGGTGTTCCTTAACCATGTGCGACAATTGCTCCAACGACAACATCCTGCCGCGCGCGGGCCGGCGACGGCACTGCACTGCGCGCTCAATGCGAATATACAAATCAGCGGGTTTGATAACAGCTAGGCGATGATCGGTTATAAGTATAACATCGCCAAAAACGTACGCGATCTTCTCCGCAATTAACCGAGTCCGGTCGAGGTGCGCAGCCGCCGCCCGTGTGGAGTACTACGCGGTCCTGACGTGTTTCACGGGCGTTGCCAACTCAATAACGTATAGATTATCAGGTAATTTACGAACGTAAATCTCATAGGTACGAGTGCATTACTCAGCGGCGTGGCGTCGCGACGGCCGGTGCTTGCTCAGCGGTTACCTGACCCGCTAGCCGACCGCTCACGTGTGAAAGACGAAGCTGTGACATCTGGGAAATTTTCAAATACCTATGATGTAAATATAGATTGGGTTGATTACTATTTTTAAATCGGACTGATGTAAAATTTTGTAGTAGCTCAGTGCTCAGGTTAAACACACAAAAATATACGCGATTCCGTAATACTTCATTACATAACACAATAGCGAAGCTGACAAACATAAATGTCGCTCATTGTTTATTTGAATAGACATGCGACAACGATGTCTTAGGTTTCGTAATATTTCAGGGAAAGATTGACAGATATATTGCTATGATTTGATAATCTGAGGCCTCTGTTAAACAGCCATAACTTATAGCTAAACGACAATAAATAATGTTTTAGAGGAAATTACCGATTTAACATCTCGTCTGTGTTTTTATGTTATTTAAGGTTACGAGTATCTACTATATAGTTCGTTTATAATTGAGTTCGTGAATGATCGGGTTCAATCCTAAGATCATAATTATAGTACTATTGGGCTTTAACGATATTTATAGTATCAGCTGGTCAATGGCAAAATGCACCTTAGCATAATTTCAAGGTTTTCCCCGTTTTGTGGCAAATCATGATTGTGTACATTTCAGTTTACTGCTTTTATATCTTACATGTCTAAGTTTATTTTTTTATTTATTTATAGTCTCACGCCTGTATCCCCGAAGGGGTAGGCTGAGGTGTAAATATTACACCCACATTTCGCCATGAATTTTTAGCTCCCACGTAATAGGGGGCGAGCCTATTGTCGTTACCGGGCACATCACCAGACTCCGGGCTGCTACTGAGTATTCGGAAAAACCCAGTATCACTTTTTGCCCGACCCGGGAATCGAAGCCGGGACCTCCGATCAGCAGTCGCATACGCTATCTTCTCGACCACGGAGGCAGTTTATGTAAATGTATGTAAATGTATAATTAGTAATATGCCATAAAGTACATTAGCCTTCTTTCATCTAATATTCATTACGAATATGGAGGAAAACGCAAGGAGTGTGTCGACATATAATCAGTAAGTATATAGATCAAAAGCGTGTTTGTTTGGTCGAGGTAGCAGGACTCTCGTTCACGCCCTCGATGCCTCACACAAAGTGGCGTCGGACCATGT
Source organism: Euclidia mi (assembly GCA_944739405.2). Lineage (NCBI taxonomy): Eukaryota > Metazoa > Arthropoda > Insecta > Lepidoptera > Erebidae > Euclidia > Euclidia mi. Next base: position 1,796,782 of record OX123196.2, read on the forward strand.
AACCAGATCCTCAGCCTTTGTTGCGGCTCGGCCCTCCAGTCAGTTCGACAACCCGACCAGTCTCCGTAACCACCTCACATACGTGGACGTTTATTTGTTTATGAAAAATTATCTAAATGCGCAGTACACGTAGCCATCATCCCACGAAGGTTTCCAACGGTGCCTGACACCTTCTGATACATCGATTGGACAGAGATGCAAAACTTTTTGGAAGATCTACAAGATGAGTGTCCGTGGTATTATTTTGACGGGTCTTACAAACTGTTGCTGGGATCTTGTCTTTTTGTATTTGGTCAGTTCTTCAATCTCTCTGTCAAAGTGCATGTGTGGTGGTAATAAATCTTGGTTGATATTAATGTGTGGATGTAATTCAGGTGTGTTCGGGGTGCTGCTCAATGGTTGGCTGTTCGCCACGTTCATCCACAGTCACCTCCTTATATTCAGGAGTCACATATTGGTACTTAATCTGTGCACAGCGTCACTTGGGCGAAATCTTGTCGGGTTCCCGTTTGCAGGATCTTCGGCTATAGCAAAAAGGTAATACATTTAAAGATTTATCTACTAAAAGGTGGGAATAACTATATTTCATAATTTTTGTGATATGTGTGATAAGCATAAAGTAACGATACTAATAATATATAGTCTAAGGTGATAAGAACAACGTTCTAATGATGACAACAAATAAATGATTTTCCCAGTAATAAAAAACGCATTTCAGAGCGCGGCATTAAGTAGTAATCAATATTTTAAAATGTATAGAGCACGTCAATAAGAAATGAGTGGGATTTTATATCTGCACTAAAAGTATATAGCTATACAACATATTTTCATCATACACGAGTTCAAAACCTATGTACAGTGCTGCTGGCTGCTATCGGTATTCATTAGTTTTAATAAAATAAGCAGCTACGGTTTAAGGCAGGTGAAAAGCTTAATTTTAATGTTTATAATATTTTGTTTCAGATGGCTTTTCGGTCCAGCGTGCTGTCAACTATTTGCATTTTTGAATCAATTCTTTGGTGTCTTTCAAATGACTGCTCTATTCGTAGCTGTTTTGGAGCGGTACTTGCTAGCGAAGTTTTTCAGACGTGGTGCGTATATTACATAATATTCCGCAGCATCTTCTCGAGAGAAGAGAAATGAACGTGGTTATGTAGCTCTGTATTTATACAAAGCCATGTAGCTACATAATCTCCTTCGTTGATTAACTGATACGAATGTAAAACATACATACATACATAGTCTCACGCCTATATCCCCGAAGAGGTAGGCAGACACCCACTTTTCGCCAGATTAATTTTAGTCCCGCGTAATAGGGGGCGAGCCTATTGCCGTACCGGGCACATTACCAGACCCTGAGAAGCTACTGAGAATTTAATGTAAAAATGTTAAATATATTGTTACATAACAATATATTTAACTTAAGTTTTAACACTTTGATTTGAGACAAATTATTTCTTACAATAGTTTAGTAATCATTAATAAGTAGAGGTACACAATTACTTAGGTTTAGCTCTGTTTAGCTGCATTTTAAAATATCCTGTTGTACTTGTTGTTGCTCATGCTACACCATCAGGTTAACTTACATACCAATTATTATCTTCTAGTTTTTGGTAGTTTTTGCTTGAAGGTTGACAAATAAATGTGTTTTTATATTTAGATTAGGTTTCTCTGATAAACTCATATTTTAAACCTCTGTTATTGCATTTTTCAGAAAGAACTCTATACATGCGACTGTATTGGACACTAGTGGCCTTAAGTTGGGTCAACTCAGTGATATTTGCTACACCACCTCTCTTTGGATACGGGAAGTTCTCTTGCGACGCGACCGGCACAGTATGCACGTTTCTCTGGCCGTCGCTTGTTTCAGGCGCCAAGCATTTAGGCTTCAGTATACCTTACATCCTATTCTGTGGAGTGATACCGGTCATAGCCATGTGAGTTGAATACCCCAAATTAGTAATTCCTAAAAAATAAAGTTTTTCTATCTATTTTTTGTAAGTTATTGGCGGCAAACGAGCAGATACATCGCCCGATGGTAAGCGATTACCGCCGCCCATGGACACAAGAAACACAAGGATGGTCACAAGTGCGATGACGCCTTTTGGGTTGAGAAAAGGGATAGGAGGAGGAATATGATGAAGGAGAGGGAATAGGGCCTCCCACACTCTCACTCACCGAACGAAACGCAACAGTATAGGTACTGTTACTTTACGCCGATTTTCTGTGAGAGGGTAGTAGGTACTTCTGAGAAAATTCCTTGAAGAGTAAATCTATATTTAATGAGTAATGATATCAATCATACATTGTTGGCAGATTCTATTATATGGGCAAGGCCGTGCGTTTGGAGAGGATATTTTACAAAGGCGAGCTACAAAGAGAACAAACGCGGCTTACTCAGGTAAGAAGCCCGACATATTAAAATTCATATCGACCTATTTATATCGGATCTTAATCACGTAGGTATTTAAGTGTACAAATAGCTCTACGTTAAGCGCGGTTTACATTTAAGACGCGTTATATTGTTTAATGTATACAACTCGTGAAAGTTAAAAATAACTTGTTCCATACTAATATTAGAATAGCGAAAGAACTCCCTACAGTTATTAAGTGCGTACGGTTTTTACTGATACGCTTTTAAACTTTTTATAATATTTGTGTACCTTCAGTTTGAAGGCAAAAAGCCTTTTCGTGGTCTGTATCTTTTATACTTTTTCTTTTTCTCGGAAGTAAATGAAATTCGGTGATACCACAATTTTACAGCAGTTTTGCCAGCAGCAGTAGGTACCCACTTCTCAAAAATTAAAACTTTTTCAGAGTCTACACGCTGTCTGCGTCTCTACCTTCGCTTTATGGATTCCTGCTGGTGTTTTAGTTGGTTACCAATGGTTGCCTCTACTTGTCTACGGCTATAGACCGCATGTGCCACCTGCTCTAGCACTAATAGCACCAATCGCTTCGGAGGTAAGTTTTACAGTTCTTTATTGTGAACCATAAGAGAGGGGCCTTAGAATTCATTTGTTTGCGTGCTCGGGTTAATTTGGAATATTATTTCAGGCAGCTACAAGCCTGCCTGTTCTGTGTTATATTGCAAGTGACGAGAGACTCAGGGCGGCATTGCTTGGTCGCATGCGAAGACACTACGCCTTACTTCAACCGGAACGGGCCAAGCGGTACAATAGACCTTAGAAGCATGAAGGAAGACCAATGAGTAACTCCTCCCGGTTTTCATCGATGATCGTACTTTGATACTATCTTATGAAGGCATTCCTACCTCTCATACTGAGCAAATACCCATGATGCTACTAAACGATGACACTGTGAACATTTCCAATGTAAATCCTTTCGATAAAATAAAAGCTAAACAAGAAAATTCTATTTAAATTCTGAGTTCCATTAGATTTATTGTGTACAGAAGGAATACTCTCGGACAATCCTTTAGCTACATACATACACGTTTATACAATAAGTTAATCAGAGCATAACATAACTTGTGTTGGCCGAGGACTCAAGGAACAACTTGAGAATCTGGTTTTACATACACCAGGTCTTAGTCTGCATCGCCACACATTTTCTTAACTGTCTCGGCAAGACATTGACACAATTCAATACAAGTTAAATTAGTTAAAACAATAAATTGAATAGTAAATACTTCTAACTTCTAAAAGCAATTGAGTGGTATTAAAATGAGACTAGAAAGATATATTGGAAACAATTTTAGTGATGTTTGTGTTTGGAAGGATATATTTAACGATGACGAGAGAATTATTCTGCAAGATGGATTTCTCCTTACAGGTAAATTGGTTGAGATTATCAGAAATCAGTGATTGGGGCATAATTATATAGCCAGTTTCACCCCAAAAAGGTCGTTGAATTAATTTGTCAGATAACTCGTACAAATTTTTTAGACGTCAAGTTTCACTAAATTTGGTTTGGCCTTATCCTCCAGATAAATAAAAAAATGGAACAAAATTTGTATGAGTTTTTTAACATATAAATTTAGTAGGAACTTATAATATTTCTTCTTGGGTTTACGCGAATGTTACACATTTGAATTAAGCAACAGTTTACTGAGATTTACGGATTTTATCGCGATATATTGGTTTCACTGAGTTATTACATTTAAACAGAATGATCTGGAAACTACATTTTTTAAATTATTACTAGCTGACGTTTCGAATGCTTTACAGGATTCATGGTCACGGCAGACTGAAACTGTAGTTTAATTCCAATAGGAACTTATCAGACAGCGGTGATACTGGCCCTAAGGTTTTGAATTTATCTGGAAGATAAGGCCTATCCAAAGGTGTGGAACTCTACTGTTTTAATTTTATTTTTTATTGACGTTTCAGGGGTTCTATCAGTTATGTTTAGCGCATGGTTGAGCGTCACCCTTTTGTTCTCGAGTCTCCGGTTCGACAGCAGTTATCGATACTTGGCCAACTTTACCTCAGTGGCGTGTGTCAGGCGCATTGTACCGGCGTTGTTACATCTACCCCTTGTCACATGTTTTGAAACGTGAGTCCCAAGTTAGAACTTAGTTCTGACTAAACTTGTTGATGTTGTTGAGTTGTTTGTAAAGTCAATATGGCATGTTTTTCGTTTGTTGGCACTATTCAGTTCAGAATTCGATACAGTAGTAGCAAAAAAGATCTTTAATCATTTAAGATTAAGTACCGTATAGCAGATAATTCATTTTAATTCTCGGAGAACTGTACAATTTGGTTTAGCTTCTTAATTGGACAGCTTTAATTTTCATAGTAAGATATTACGTCGGTGCTAGATATTTCTGAGTCTTATTTTAGAGCTGTAATTGCGCTAATATCTGCTATTTCAGTTTGTACGGATTTCAAGCATACTCTTGTGATTTTTTTGCTTTCTTGGAGACGTTTTTGGCAGTGTTCGAGGTCGAATGCCTAACGCATGTCTGCATTGAAAGATATGTACTTGCAAAATATATTACTAACGGTAAGTAAATCTTTACTTCATACATTGTTATGTGTAAATCGTTTCAACATTATTCATCTTTTTCAAGGTTGGCAGATAAAAAAGAATCATTACTATCTGTATTTCTGTCTCTGCATGTTTTTCGCCGGTTTGTATTCTGTGCCGCCGATTTTCGGGATAGGAAGATATGGGTTCGACTTCGATTGTACTTCGTATACTTTTGACATCATTCTACCGGAGACATGGCAGAGGTATATCATCGTGGCTATTTTTATACTTCGCAGTATCAAGCCTGCGATTGTCATGTACGTATAACTACTACTTATTTATACACTACACTTATCTGCGTCCACACTTACGCTTCCCTTATAGTCATTAATTTCTCATAGTTCTCCTGAAAGCAGCCGTCTGTCACTTCCCCACTTTACGCCATTGGTACGTGAGTAGGTACGCACGAATACGTAGGTACCTCAACGTCTAATTTACATAAACTAGTTCGAATGTAAATGTGTAAGTAAACAGAGCTACAAGGTAACTTGATTAATAAAACCAATTTGCTAGGGTTCAAATTGACTTACTTGTTGTATAAACAGCCTGCGATTTAACGTAGAGAACTTGTAGTTGGTATGGAAATTAGGCGATCCAATTATTTCGCAGCTGTGGCGAGAATCGTTCAGTTTCTAATGACTCGTAACTGAGCTATTGAACCCAAATTAGTCTACATTGATACAAGTAATTGTCAAAAAATAAATTTAGAATATTTTTTATCTTTGTATGAGATGAGTCTGCGGACATGCATTACTTCACGATGTTTTCCTACACTCCTAAGTAAAATGTCCATTGAAGTGATAATTTTTTTTGGACTTAACTTGCATTTGTCAGCGGACGCAGTTTAATTTTATAGATGTCAAGATCGTTAGTATAAAGTTAAATCCAAATCTGTAGGCATGCAGCCCTTGTCCTGCGGGCGCCATCTTGAAAAAAAGATGGGTTTTCTAGTATTTCTGCCAAACTATGGGCTATACAGTAAAATTTCAAAACATGTTTGGTTGCAAATTTAATTCTCTACAACTTTGGTCCTTTGGCATTTAGTCGTAAAATGAAAGATAACAAAGTTACAGACGAAAATATAATGAAATTTGCAACAATTTTTTTTTTCAATGTGTAATAATTTTTCGTTGTCAATCATAAAGAATACATTTGATTTGTCTTTACTTCTTCCAAAACAAGACCCAGTCTTCTAACTTGAAACTCTGCAGTACCATAAGGTCTAATTTTCACTTATTACAACGACTCTAAAAACTGGAGTTGAAAAAAAAGACAAACTCCATCCGGATATCTGAAGTTGATAAGCCTGGCTCATCTCAAAGACACGGGACGCAGGTATAGGGAGAAAACGTAAAAAAATTCAAAATACAACAATAATAAAGACAGAACTTTTTTATTTTTGACTTTACGTCAAACGTTTCAAAATCAAGGTTGTAGACATTTTCATTTGCAACAAAAATCTCTTTCACGTATTTTTTGTGCGGCCAATAGTTTAGCAGATAATCAAGAAAAACCATCTTCCCCTGCACTCTGTCCAAGATGGCGGCCGAGGGACAAGATGTACGACCCCACAAATTTGGGCCAAGCTTTGCAAGCAACCCTCCCTACATATAATAATATGTAAAATAAAAAAAATTATCCGATAAATGCAACCCTAAATGTAACTTTCCAATGGACTAAAAGATGCATTAACATATTGCTACGCCCTGTGTTCGAACCTGCTTCACTCAACGTAGTTCTTGGTTTTCATATAAGACTAAAACTTCAATTGATAAGTAAATAAATTTTAGAATAAACACCATTTAAATATCAATTTTCTGATGTCTGAAACTTTGGTCATCAAAGGAACAATTTGGAGTACTTAGCATTTTGTGCTATGAAGTTCGAATCTTTTAACAAGTTTTATTTTTATTTTTCAGAGCCATGATGCTTATATGGGCACGTGTATTGGAAAACAAATTACCTTGTTCGATGAAGCACCATCAACACTTTACTCGAGTAAGTATTTTCGCCAACAATGACATATTCATTGAAAATCATCATCATTCTCTTAATGTTATCCCAGTTGCAATCTGGGTCCGCTTACTAGTCTAACGAATTTTCTGAATATTAGCTCTTCCACAGCGCGACTGCCTGTCTGACCTCCGCAACCCGAAGGGATAGCGATATTCCATGGTTTAGACTAGTGTCCGTTTAGATATTAAGTAGGTACTGACACCCTGTAACGACCGTCAAAGATCTTCATGATTACCGGGACCGACGGCTTAACGTGCTCGCCGAGGCACGGGACAAGTGATAATTAACAATTCAATACGCACATAAATCCGAAAAGTCATTGGTGCGCGCCGTGGATTGGAACCCGATACCATCTGCATGGTAGTCTGTTGGTATCTCCACTAGGCTATCGCTGCCTGTATATTCATGCCTACATATAACTTCCATATTTATTCATCTATTTCTAGAGAGTGATTTATTCTGCGAAATCAAATTTTGGTTTGTCTTTTTAGGTAGAATGTCACGCGATCACGCCATTTTTCATATTCCGCAAATTATTATGATCCAATAAATCGTATTTAATATAACATTAATCTATATCAGTCAAGCATTTCTTTTGTAACGGCAGAATTTAGGGATACCTTTTTTCTTACACAATTGTATATTCAAACTTATCTATGTCAAAATTCTGAAATTGCTCGTATCGTCTAATTCCTTATACTTAGGAATTAGAAAATGCAAGAGTCGCTTATAAGGGATTCTGTCTACTTTAAAGTTAAGATATTACTTTAAAGTTATATTACATCTCTGCCTACCCCTTCGGGGATACAGGCGTGAGTCTATAAAAAAAAAAGTTAAGGTATGGAGATGAAGGGAAGAAACTTTTTCTATCTGAAGTTATATTTATGCATGACATTGGATTTTCATCCCATCATTTGTTTGGGAGGTCTCGGGTTCGATTCCCGGGTCGGGCAAAGTGTTATTGGGTTTTCCGTAAGGAAATTCTCAGAGGCAGCACGGAATCTGGTAATGTGCCCGGTACGGCAATAGGCTCGCCCCCTTTTACATGGGACCTAATAAAAAATCATGGCGAAATGTGGGTGTAATATTACACCTCTGCCTTCACCTTCGGGGATACAGGCGTAAAGTTAAGATATGGAGATAGAGGGAAGAAACTTTTTTATCTGAAGTTATATTTATGCATGACATTGGATTTTCATTCCATCATTTTTTGGCTTAAAATCTTCTAAGCAAATAATACTTCTGAACAATTTTTTTGTCATGTTTGGTGATTTCAGAGTGTGATAGTAATCGCGTTGGTGAACCTTCTCTGCTGGGCACCCATCGCAATGATCAGAGGCGGCGTGATACTGTCCCAGCTCATAGATGTGGACCTGTTCCCGATGGCGGTAGGGTTTTACGTGATGTGGGCTATGTGGTTACATTGGGTATGTATCTGTTCGAAAAAGCTATTGTTACGATTGGTATATAATGTGGTAACTGTGGTAAGCTAGCTTTTGGCACGCTTAATTAATGGTAATCTATACCACTATTATTAAAAACGCCAAGGTTTTGGAGTATAGATTGATGAATGGATGTTACCCTTTCAGGGCCGAACCATCCCTATGTGCGCGGCGCACATAGGCGCCAGGGTGACAGGGGCGCCGCGTGCCGAGATATGCGTTAATTATAACAGTTATTTTCGAAAAAGGATGAAAAAAGGCGCTGCAACAGATTTCGCACACAGGCGCAGTGGCGTAGGAAGGGGCGGCGGAAATTTTGGCATCGACAAAAAAAAAAGGTCATCCGCCAACTTCCGGGTGCCACCCAAGCTAGCCTACGCCACTGCACAGGCGCTTCATAGATTTCGCATACAGGCGCTGGATTGGGTCGGCACGGCTCTGTACCCTTGCATGCAAAATCTACTGAATATAAACCGGCGTAATATAATCAAGCTTCTACATATTATAACAGCGCAACTATGTCTGACTGTAGGCTACGTTTTATTGAGATAACCAATCTATGGGATGGACCCATGGGCAGAATCTAGTAAAACATAAGTTTAAACTAACTAGGAAGCGATATTATATTCGTTATGTGTTAGACAATTAATCCCCTTGAAAAGTTAATCGTATTTTATTTTTATAACAAGGTTTACGACGTAAATCTATACTAAAAGATTACTCAAGAATTTGTGTAATCCCGTAATCGTGACTAGATTTATGTTGTGAACGTATATAAATTATAAAAATAGCTTTTCTTTTAAGCTTTTAATGAGCTGCACTCTGTGCATAATTATATTTATATATTTTAGAAGTAATGAGTGGACTATTTATAAAATAGCCATGGAATTCCAAAATAAAAACTGGTTATTAATAGAAATTTAAGAGCACCGAAGATACTACGAAATGATCGGACTGCCAACAATCTAATTTATATAAAGGCTGGGCAACAAAAAAATTATGAAAATATATTTTAGAAATATATTTTCATAAATAGCTTTCTTGTCATAGCTAGAAGAGCAGTACCCAGCAGTGAGACAGTCTAAAGGGCTGATGATGATGATAGTGAAATAACTAGCACGTGTCAAATTTTAATTATACAAATCGTCCATTACACAGGTCATTGCGTCTCAATAAGACAAGATGGGTAGTATAATAGGGAGATAATTTTTCACCACCAAACCTAAAGATTACCTGTATTGAAAATATCGGATACACATATTTTCCGCGAGATTTCTTGCCTATTATAAAAATTACTACTTAGTGATTCTATAATCAATATTGGTATCAACCACGCCGAAATGTCGGTGCAAACCATGGAGTACAGAATAGTATATTATATTATCTATGGTGCAAACCGTAAGTACGCCTTTCAAAGGCACGTTAACTTAATATTAGTAGGAGTACAAAAAAGGAAATTTAAAAAAATAAAGTTTATCGCTTTCATTATATTTTCTTTAGAATTGCTATTAGTATTCCGGGAATAAAATTTCGTCAAAAAATGTTTGTTAGGTACGTGTTCCTGAATAATTTGTACATAGTTGCGTGCTAGCAAACGACCGTTAGTGGCTGTATTTATTCAAGCGAAGCCAGGCTGGTTACTAAACGATTCAGAAATCGTATACTGCCTGAATATCTGCCTTCCAAAACGTAAAAGCTACGAGCTATTTGGGTCGCTATACTCGCTATAAAAGCAATCTTCCCGGCATAAATTGCTAGTGCTAGGTAACTAGGACGTTGTAGTTTTGATAGAGACGAGTAGAAAGAAAAAGCGATACATTACATGGGTTTATTAGGTAAATATGTTACTATTAGAGCATACTCTACTATAAACGTGAAGGTTTGAAAAGATGTATGCTTGTAAAATAATATAGTAGGTATAGTATGTCGCCTTTCACGTAAAAGCTATTGAACAGATTTTGATAACACTTTTTTAGGGTTCCGTACCTAAAAGGTAAAAACGGGACGCTATTACTAAGCGTCCGCTGTCTGTCTGTCTGTCACCAGGCTGTATCTCATAAACGTGGTAAAGTGATAGCTAGAAAGCTGACATTTTCACAAATTATCATCTATTTCGGTTGCCGCTATAACAACAAATACTAAAAAAAAAATGAAAATATTAAGGGGGGACCCATGCAAAAAACGTGTTTTTTTCGTATTATTTGCTCAAAATTACTAACGGTAATAGGTAGACGCTTAAAATTTTCACAGAATATGTAGTTGTACATTACCTTTCAAAATAAATAATTAAATAAATAAAAGTAAATAATAAAGGGGGCTCCCGTACAACAAACGTAATTTTTAAGCAATTTGTTACTCGATCATAATAAACAGGTAGAAACTTAAAAAATATTTAAGTATACAGTCATACAACAAACGTGATTTTCTTTTATAGATGATGGTACGGAATCCTTCGTGCGCGAGTCCGACTCGCACGTGCCCATTTTTTTTGTTATACCTATGGTTTGCTTACACATAAAATATTAGGTACAGGTTACTCTTTGTATCGATTATCGACCCCATGCGGATGAAACGATGGTTGAAGCAAGTGCGTATATATGTATGTATAGTTACTTCATCTTGAAAGCTTTGGATCAAATAGAAAGTTACTGCTTATAATGATGACCCTATTTTCTTGTTGGATTAAACAAAGTGTATTGCTGTCTTTTACGAACACAACGCGAGAAAAGGCAAGGTAGGGTTTTTATATCATGCATATCATTATCAGCCCTGTATTATACAGATACATGCTGTATATAAACTCTCCTGCTGCTTGGCATGAGCATCTCCTCACTATGAGAAGGTGAAGGACATGGCAGACCTTGCTGACCAAGTGGGGGTTAGCAGACTTCACATGTCTCTCAAGGACATGTGTTTTTAATGAATTTTCTGATATCATGTGAATGTGAATAAAAGGCACGTTCATTTTGACGGCTATTCTATTCTCAGTATCTTGTAACCTCTCCAATAAATTATGTATTGACATTGTGTACGCTTATTGTGATGTAATTGTGAGACGTAGCGATAGAGCGCCAACTGTGACTAAGAGCTCAGAGTACCTTTGTGGTATAGACAGCAACATAAGAAGCTGTGCAGAGAAAATCTTCGAAAGTTATTCTATGAATATAACTAGTTGAGCCTGCGGTTACACCCGCGGTATTTATAGCTTGGGCACCGTATCAGTGGCTCATAGCGTAATGTTAAATATAGCCTGAAGCTATTCGCGATAAATAAATCAGCTATCCACACAAAAACAATTTTCAAATCAAGCAAGTAGTTCCTGTGATAAGCGCGTTCAACCAAACAAACACTTCAACTTTATAATATTAGTATAGATAAGCAATATTTCAAAATCTTGTCAAAAGAACTGCTTTTTTATTGCTGACGGTACCCACGCACGTGTTCAACAAATTGTTCTCATTCGATTAAACAAATCTCGATCGTAAAAATGATGGATGACTCTTTAGATGAAGAATTGATGACAATTTTAATCTTGTATTAGTCTTTCAATTTAGTGTTGGTGCCTTTAATGAAAAATAGTTCAGTTTGGCAAGATAAAACAATAAACACTAGCTCGTTAGATAAAAGCATAGAGCATAGATATTTATATAGAGGCGCATTTCTTATGGGCGCTCTGTAGACAAACTTTCTGTGACCCATGTGCAAGTGGCCCATATTGTCGCTTGGCGGCGTGGTAGTCGCACTGTGACAGCTGTCTCTACAAGTGCAAGAGATACGAACGTTTCTCCTGTGTATCTTAACTACGGGAGCAAGAGAGACGGAGAACGACGCCAGCGCTGCCAACGGCGCTAACTACGAACTACACTGACGTGACGCCAATACGCCAATTGGAATCGGCACACGGAATCCTTAAGAAATAAGTACGCTTCTATTATGTAAATCTGTATTCATTGATAAAAGTAATGTTGAAACGTATGTTTCGACGTCACATGGTCACAGACTGTCTATATCTCTCCGGAGGGTGCCTGACAGGTGTGCCTAGACATGGGATCGATGCCTGAGTTCTACAAAATTAAATGTAGGTAGTTTTTGGTTTTTATGTAGAACAATTTAATTCCTTGAGGTGTAATTTGTAGCGAGAGGAGTTCAAATGTTTTGTTGTTTGTAGATTGAATTAATTTTTGTTAGGTGTAGCAATATGTTACAATGGTGTAGGTACGTGACAAGAGAGATTTTGATGTTGCAAACAAGATTTTTGAGAATTTTATTGTTACCTGGCAATATTTTAAACATCTTTATGGACCCCCAGTACTTCTTAGCAGGGTTCGAAAATATCCGATATTTATTATATATATCAAAATATCGGATATTTACGATATATATCGGATATATATCAAGTTTGATATATATCAATTTTGTATGAAAGTCATATTATTATTTCATAGTATTATTTATGAATACTATTATATAAATACTAAAATAATCAATAAACACAAAAATTTACTTTCATTTTCGTAAGAATTTTTTTATGACACCACTGACGGACTGACGCAGAAGTGTTGCCATTTTTAGATTAGAACTTACCATTAGTGAGTATGTCTCATATTCACGATCTCAGCTCGGCATTCATATTTTTTTCTTATTCGCGAGTCACGAGTAGCACTCGTGATCGCCTTTGATACTGTTTATTAGAAAAACACGACGTCTTATCGTGAGCCGCGTTGTACGCGTTTGTAGCCGAGTTAATATGCTACTAGGGTTGCCAACATTTTTTTGTTTTTAAAAAAAGCTATAAAAATATAGTACACTTCAGAAAAATATAGTATTTCATTAGGGTTGAATAAAAATAGACTAAATTTAATAAATTTTTCACTCATTTATTTCTTTTAAAAGTATATTTTTGTGCACTTCTGGTTTTGTTTAATATTTTTTGTCTGTAATAAAGCTGTCATAAGCCTTATTACAGTCAAATTTTAAATTAACCTTAAGAGCAGGCAATCCGAAATATGTTTTGCGTAAGCTCCGCCTTTTCTCCCCGCAAGCGGCCCCGGGCCGCCACCTCACCCCGCAGATCGCCGCTGCGCGAGGCGAATGAATGTCTCGCTACGCGGGCTTCGATTGGAGTAGAAACGACTTTATGTATTTAATATTTTTTTGTATTATGAATAGCTTTTTATGTTATGATAATAAATTGACTAAAATATGCCACAAAGGGCAGAAATATGAATAATTCAATTGATTTATGCGCCATGTTGTAGTTGTAGTCAAAGCCATAGCACAGATTACTAAATAGTTACGCCATAGGCCGTGAAATCTTGTTTCAGAATGTCTTATGACTAGTTTATTTTATTTATCTTAAGAATATGTTTCTTTTTACACTACTTTCATAAATTAACAGACACGAAATAACAAATATGTGGATCACACAGTGTTGTCTCAGGTGGGAGTCGAACCTACGACCACGGCGTAATGCCAAGCGCCAAGAAGACCTCTGAAATCACTATGCCATGCGTGCATATTATGACATAAAAAAGAAAAGTTCTTATTTATAATTTACTAATATTTAATTACAACGGTTACGTTACATTGATATTACAATGTAACTCACTTATTATATTACAATAATCGACGATTATAAAACAGATTGCATTTTTTTCTTGGGGTGCGGCTTTGAAGTCGTTCCGAAGGTGTCGTAGGCGGCGGCTATGAAAATCACGCCTTTTTAAGATTAATTGGGGTGTTTATTTTAAATTGTCTTTCGGGATATATACCACGTACCTACCTTTATATGAAGTGTCGGCACTGTTGCAAGCGCCATGTTCACGGATGTACTTACATGATTATACATCTACATTTGATTCCTACTAAAAGGAGACGAATGTTTTAAAACAGTTTTAAGATCAACCTAATTACAACCATGATACCTAGTAATAAAGTCACAAATCGTAAAACTGGTATCTAATACTTACGACCAATCATAATAATTTTATACTAGAGGACCCGTGCTGCTCCACAGCATATTTTAATATTATAAAAAGCTCTTACATATAGGTATGATGAGTACATTGTAGCCTTATCTATTAAGTAAAAAGATGATATTCTAAGAAAAAATATATATATCACAAAACTTCTTTTCTCACAACATTGGCTTTGCGTTGCACCTTATTATCGTGAAATTTCCACCTTGGCATTACTGAATGGTTTGCCGCGCAATAGGGATTTAAATAATATGTATAACTGAACATTGACGAAAGAAAGTTCTTCAATATGACTGTGCTGCCCTACCATTCTTTCATTCTTTCCATTAGGACACTGTAATATCCTTCGTCCAGGTGCCCAGACAATAGCAAGTTATTAACAATTTCGCCAGTACCATAGTCAGTAATCGTATTACTGTTTTCCAGGTGAACTCCGAATTGACACTCGGGATATAGCTCACTTACACTGAAGTTCAGCATGCCCTGCGTACTGTCCATTGGCACCGATCACACGTTTGTAATCTGTTGCATTTGTAATGGTCTGGCCATATGCTTCGTCCCCAATAGTGAAGTTACTATATACATCCCACTTATTGACAATTTTATCAACAGTGACCAAACGAATTACATAATGTTTATTCTCACTTCCATATAAACAATAAGAAATTGCGCGGAATAAGCAATTACCGTCACCAAGAATGGAAATCACTTGAAAATTGTTGATGGTAGAATTAATCAAATCTTAACCCGTTTCCACCCATATTTTTTTAGCAGTAGGAGGACTATCCGGTACCAAATCTCCAACAGGGCCGTCATTGACCAAGATTCTTTGTTCAAACTTTCTCTGAGCATTTTTAAATTTCCTTCCAAGAACCATCATTATAATAAAATTGAAAACACAACTACTCACAAAAAATACGCTATTAAATCAGAAACTTATGTAACTAACTTACGCTAACTTCACTTTTTCTTTATCTGTCAAAATTAAAAAAATAGAAAAACTACTTTTAAGAAAATAGGTTTTATTTCTGTTATCCAGCTAAATATGTCTGTGAGAAGCACGATTTATTTTGTTTTGTGTATGGGTGTGATTTATCCATCATAATTTAGAAATGTAATAATGACGTTTATAATAATTTTGGTCGAAATTGTAGTTTTGTTAGGAATGGTAGCTTTGATAGCAAATACAATATAAGCCAAAAATACCATTTCTACCAAAACTATTATTCATACCGAAAATACTATTCCTATCAAAACTACTATTCGACTAACACTATCATATCTACCATTTTTTTAAACTACCATTTCTACCAAAACCGCCGGTGCTGTCAAATGTACCTTTGCTCTCAAAACGACTATTCTTACCAAAACTACAATTTCTACCATAACTACCACTTGTAATAATATAATTATATGACAATAGTACTATGAACCGCTGTAATATGTTCCACATAAAAAAAATTAAGATGCCCGAAGAAAGTCCGTAATTTAAAAACACGAAAAATCCGTTCGCCCAACATTAAGGGTTAACTGGTAACATTCGGAGAATATTACCTGCTATCAGCGATAATTCACTATAGTGATAATTTGACCAACATCGGATATAATTTTACACACCACCACACTCACACCCGTATGAAAGTAAGGCAAGGTCACCTTAAGGAGGCATAACATTTTTTCCTGGCAGTTACCGCAAGGAACTTATAAGATGCCATAAAAATATTTTTGAATTTAGAACCGTCCATGTAGAGAGAAAGCAATGGAATCTTAAGAAATTTATAGGAAAATATTGAAAAATAAATTCAATGTCCACACCTATCTTCCTTCAAACTTACCCAATTTAAATGAGCATACCATCAAATGAAAGAGCTCTTTTCAGCGCGTGTTTTAGGCCTATAACGAAACGCCTACCTCAATGAGAACCAGATATATAGAAGCAAAAAGTCATTGACTACGGCTACGAAAAGGTAAAAAATGTATGGGAGAAAACTGTTTTTGCATGTAACTTGATGAATGTGCAAGTTAGGTAATTTCTAATACTTGATGACAAATCTATGCAGCAAGAGCTTTCATTTAAAAAAAAATCATGCGAATCGGTTGCGTAGAACGGGCTGGCCGACTCGTATTATAAAACACAAATTCTTTTAATATATAGATAATTATAATTACTTTTTTTTTGACATTTTCAAATTGACATTTAATTATTATTATTTATTTAGTGACATTTTAATTAGATGACATTTTATTGTATAATTTTTAATATTATTGTTTACAACATGTACTCAACCTTATGATAAAATGTAAGGAGCAAGTACAATGCGGGAATTAGTAAACTTTTCAACTAATATTAGTGGCAACCTGTCTGGTGGCTTAGGCTGGCATGCTTATGCATACACCTACTGATGGCGTGGAGGCATAATGATTCAGGTCGTGCTGGCTCCCTCAATCAAGGTTGAGCCGTACGATGGCTGTTGAATGCGGGCCATCAGCGGGCTGAGTCAGTTATAAGCGTCAGATGATATCCTGCATTGTACTCGCATCTAAACCTATTATGTCTGGACTTCAAAAAAATATAAACGAAGAGATGAAATGACAAAAAAAGCAATGACTCTGAGTTTGTTTCGGCCTTTCTTCTCAAGAAGTCATTTAGCTAGGAAAAGCCGGCTTCATCTAGAATAGGGTTTTGACATGTATAAGTGTTGTAAACAACCAAAATGCAGAAATAAATATGTCTTTATGTCTTTAATCGTCGAAAATTTGCGAAAAATTGCGGTATAAACGGCTGTATCTTTTTAATGCATAGACTCAGAACAGATTTTAGTCTACTGTCCAAGGGACAGAAGAACTGAGTATTTGGTATACATTTCAGCTTATTACCTCTACGCGTTCCTGAGGAAAAAGTAAAAAAACACGCGTATGTAATGTTCGAGCTCTTCCAAATAAATAAAGAGAAAAAAGATCGTAATGATTGACCAATATAATTATGATTTAAATTTTCGTAAGACAAAGAGACATACATATAAACATCTTTATATGTATATTTCTTGAGTGCGTGTGTACGTCACTGAACTCCTCCTAAACGACTGGACCGATTTTGATGAATTTTTTGTGTGTGTTCAAGGGGACTTGAGAATGGTTTACCATGCGCTACCATCGCAGGCAGTGTTAAATCTGTAAACTAAACTCGTACGAGTCTCTATTTTCTTAAGCTAAAAAAATATTTCGTTTCCAAGGTATTATTTTCGCGTAGTATGACTTGGCATGATGTGCAAAACGAGTAGACTTCGGCTTGGTGATGGGTCTTGTGACATCCTGTATATCATATCTCATATATCATATCATATCATATATATATATATATATATATATATATATATATATATATATATATATATATATATATATATATATATATATATATATATATAACATTATATTCATTATTATAACATATATAACGTATGGCATACGTCATATGACATATAATATAACATAATATGATATATGACATACGACATATGACATATAAACATAGGTATTATAAAGATAAAAACATAATATAAACCGGCCTTCAAATTACATCTAATATGTTGCCCTACAAAATTCTATATCTTTCACTGAAAGTTCCATTCAAATCTGTTTAGCCATTTCAAGGATTACCCCGAAAAACAGCAAGACAGACTTTAAAAAGAAAAACTTTGGATCGTGTAATATGGTCTTATATGTATAATAATATAATTAAAAATTTGGGCAAGTGCGAGTCGGACTCGCGCACGAAGGGTTCTACCATCATCTATGAAAGGAAATCACGTATGTTGTATGCATACTTAAATATCTTTCAGGTTTCTGCCTGTTTATTAAGATCAAGTAATACATTGCTTAAAAATTACGTTTGGTGTATGTGCACACTCTTTAATATTTATTTTTTTATTTAGTAATTTATTTTGAAAGGTAATATTCAACTACATATTCTGTGAAAATTTTAAGCGTCTACCTGTTACCGTTAGTAATATAGAGCAAAAAATACGAAAAAAACACGTTTAATGTACATATTATATCCCTCTTAATATTTTCATTTCTTTTTTATTTTAAGAATTTATTGTTATAGCGCCAACGGAAATACATAATTTGTGCAAATTTCAGCTTTCTAGCTATCACGGTTTATGTAATACAGCCTGGTGACAGACAGACAGACAGACAGCGGAGGCTTAGTAATAGGGTCCCGTTTTTACCTTTTAGGTACGGAACCCTAAAAAGACTTAGTTATTTTGAAATCACAGAGATACACTTGAATTTTGTTTATATGTTTAGATTACTATAGATTCATATTCCACACGAATGAAGTCGCGAGTATCGGATAATACTAATATATAAAGCTGAAGAGTTTGTTTGTTTGCTTGAATGCGCTAATCTCAGGAACTACTAGTCCGATTAGAAAAAGCGTATGTGCTTTTCAGTGTTAGATAGCCCATTGATCGAGGAACGCTAAAGGCTATGCAACGGAGCGCGTAGCTCGAGTGACAAGCTAGCGCGCCCGGCTGAAATAAACGCTATGACATCAGGAATAACGTTAAATATCGGGTGCGAGCTTTGACCCACTTCAAGCATGGAAAAAGTTGAAAATCTTGTGTTGTTTATTAATATAGTATTATTTGTCCTATAGAAAAAATGTCTTGAACTACACTAAAACGTAGGTTTCTTTTATGTTTATTGTTTACTTCAGAAAGAACAGTGAATATTTTATTCAAATATTTTGAATTATGCTTTGCAAGTAGTGTGATTTTCAAATGAAAATGTTATCGAGCGAATAACGTCCAATCATGTATCTGTTCTGGTACAAAGACAGACAAGGGCCTAAATAATCGTTTGCTGAAGTTTAACTTTACTAGTATCTATGACTGTTTCAGAATATCGCTTCAAAATAGCATAAAATTCGGAATGCCTGCTCTTAACGTTAATGATTTATGATGAGCTCATTTTTTATTAAAGAATGCTTGATCTATTTCTCTCTTCACGCCATTTCAAATTCAGTATTGAAAATATCCTTTCTGTAAAGGCTGAAGAGGAATAGAGAGCAGAAATAATATAATCTTAAACAAATTTGGTAACTTATTATCTGTATTTATAAACATTAGCTTGACGTTTGTATTGGTATTGACGTAGGTTTAGGCGCGATTTATGACAGGGATGCGTTAAGTTTCGGTTACATGCATACCTACATCGAATGAAAGGCGCGTTCAAAAACATTGATATCATGAGTGATATATTGTACTCGCAAATCGGTAGTAGTAAATCAATGGCTGAAATATAGTATTTTCGCGTACTATATTTCTTCAACAGTATATAGTACGGAGTCTCTAACTATAGTACAATGCTATATATTATAGTACGGTTGGTAACCCTATATTATGCTACACACACATATGCAATGTTTGTATGTAGTTAGATCGCGAGAGCTACAGTACAGTTCGCGATCGCCCGCGCCCGTTCAGTCGGCCGTACCTATATAATTATACTACTCCATGGTCGGCCGGCCGTCGGCGAGTGCACGGAGTGAGTGTAACTGTGTTTGGCGCGAAATGGCTTCGTCGCAACGTAATGTTTCTACGCATGAAATTGTTGATTTATTACAAAATGATGATGATTCTGATATTGAGGAGGCTCAGTGTGATGAAATTGAAGGTAAATGTTTATATAATTATTATTATATTTCTATGTAGGTAGATACCTAAACTATTTTCGTACTAGCCGTTTCCCGCGGTTTCACCCGCGTCCTGAGGGAACTACTTCGCGTACCCGTAAAACCCAAATATCTTACATACCCCTATTTTTTCGTAAATAAAATATAGCCTATGTTACACGCAGATAATGTAGCTTTCTAATGAAAAAAGAATTTTTACAATCGGTCCATTAGTTTTTTAGTTTATCCATTACAAACAAACAAACAAAAATACAAATTTTTCGTCTTTATAATATTAGTGTAGATTGAATATTCTTTCATAAGTTGTTTCTTTTGTAGATTGCGTGTCGGACCTGCGAATGTTTATAGCGAGTCAAGAAAGGTTGGATGATGGTGAGGTTGAGGAGCAGGAGCACGTTCCTGAGCCAGTCACAACCAACGAGCGAGGGCGTGGTCGCGAGCGTATACAGAGAGGGGCTCGGCGCGGGCGTCATAGTCAGCGCGGCCGCACAGTGCGCTCAACTGCGCGCGGCCGGTCTTCGCAAATGCTTTCTCTTCGAGAAATGGATGAGGCTAATGGATGGACGTATGTGCCAAGAGAACGTCCATTGGAAGACCCTGTTTTCGAAGAGATAACTCGTGTTTTAGCTCCCATAGACGAAAATTCATCGGAAATGGACTGTGTTTCAATCTTTTTCAATAATGATTTTTGGAAGCTCCTGAAAACGGAAACAAACCGATATGCAGCGCAAATGAAGACCAAGCTGGCTAGACGGGGACTGCTGAAACCAGGGAGTATGCTAGATAAGTGGACACCGGTTTCGTTGGAAGAGCTGAAACTTTTTTTCTCGATAATAATTCATATGTCGCTAGTGCATAAAGAAAGCTTTGACACATACTGGTCCACAAGAGAAATCATGCACACCCCTTATGCGGCCAAACTTATGAACAGAGATCGGTTTAGAGCTATTTACAGCTGTCTTCATCTGAACGACAATTCAAATTATATACCTCGCGGCCAGGATAACTATGACCCCTTTTTCAAGCTACGGCCATATTTTGACGAGCTGTGTCGTCTGTATGCCACCAGTTTTTATCCAGGTGAAGCATTGACCATCGATGAAGGAACATGTGGTTTTAGAGGTAGAGTACACTTTCGTGTTTTCAACAAGGACAAACCCGACAAATACGGAATGAAAATTTATATGTTGTGCGACGCAGCGACGGGTTATATTTTGAATATGGTTCCATCCATAGGTGACTCCAAAACCGTTGAGGAAATAGTCACCCAGCTAAGTGAAAAATATTTTGGAAAGTGGCACACTATTTATATGTATCGGTTTTTCACCAGCCCAACTGTTGCTGAAGTGCTGTGGCTGAATAATACTCGCGTTGTCGGCACTGTGATGCCGAACCTCCGTGGTTTGCCCCAAGAATGGCGACATCAGCCGCTGGAGACAAATGAAATGGCCTTTTGTCACCGCGGAAATATGACCGTTTGTAAATGGAAGGACAAGCGGGACGTCCCCTTCCTGACGACAAAACACGCCGCAACATGGACAGAAGTGACAGTCAAAGCTAAAGGAGGTTTAGCAAAAAAAATAAAACCGGACTGCGTCTTAGACTATAATATGAATAAAATCGGTGTGGACCTCAACGACCAATATGTGTCCTATTATAGCCTGCAAAGGAAATGTATGAAGTGGTGGAAAAAAATGTTTTTCCACTTAGTAGCAAGGACCATTGTGAACGCCATGGTAATTTACAATACACAGCAGCCTGCACGCCGCCGATTGCGATTTTCCCAATTTTTGATGACATGTGGTGAAGGCCTTGTGGAAGGTCGGTCTACTAATGCTGCAGGACCATCTCATGGAGCACACTTAGTTGGCAAAACTTCGAGATTAGTGGGAAGGCACTTCCTTGAAAGAATACCATCTACAGAAAAGAAGGCAAATGTCACGCGGGTCTGTAAAGTTTGCGCCGACACTATCAAACACCAAACTGGGAAACGAGGACGTAAGGAGACTGCTTTTTACTGCCCTGACTGTAACGTGCCATTATGTTATGATAAGTGCTTCAAAAAGTACCACACACTAAAAAATTATCACATTTGAAAAGACCTAAGGAGTCTGTATGAATTTTTTTATTGAAAAAAAATACAATTTTTAATTACTTTTAATAAATTAACATAAATAATATAATTTGTTTTTATTTATTATACATAAAATACAATAGTAGATTTTATATACACAAAAATAATTATCCATATACTCCTGTCCGTTATTTTTCTATGATGTTAACAATTATGCAGAAAATCGCCCGCGTACCGTAAGCGGCGCTCTAAACGCTTCGCTGTCAAAGTGTTCGGGATAACCCTCAAAGTAAGGATTAACATAGTATAATGAACGTTAGTAAAATCGTGCCGCAGCTCGCATGCGGCGCGTCTGTTAGGTATATAACTCACGAAGACGGCCGAGTTACAATACTGTTAGATTATATTACCGTGGTAAAATGAACGTTAGTGGATGGGCCGCTATTATATATATATAGTCTAAGGGATAACCCGACCTAATCAAAAGTCAAAAGTGACTCCCTGTCATGGCTGTCATGCGAAATGGTTTCTTTGGGGTGGGTTGGGGTGTTGTCTTTGGATGTTAGACCAGGGCCGATGCCTTCAAAAATGGCAAAAAATTAAAAAAAAATTACAGTAGGATGAAACCTATTAGAAATGGAGGGGAATATGATAAAAATTGAAGGAAAAATAAATTACGGTCGATCCGAGTTCGGGAAGTGAGGGGGGGAGGTTTTAAGAGTAAAAAGTGGTTTATCTTGATTTCCGGCAAAACTACAAGTCCTATGGAAAAAAGTAAAATCGCAAAGTTGTAGGTAATAAAAAGGTCTACAACTTTTGTCTTTAAAATTTTTTCACATAACCTCAAAATTTGGGTGAAAAATTCAAATAACTAAGTTTTTGGTTTTTTATTTATATCTTTTTCAAAAAATTTGTTTTTCTATGACATTCGGTAAAAACTTACCTTATTATGTCCCAAATACACTGTAATTTATTTGATTTAAAATATTTATTTTTCCGCCTTATTTTAACTTAATATAAAAAAGCACCCCTATTTTCAATCGAAAATTCTCACGTCCAAATATCAGCTTTTTAAAAAAAATCAGGAGGCTTTTTGTTCGTTAAAATCTCTACTTTCTGATGGTGTAAAAAAATATACATTACAATAGTAAATGTTCTCAGAAAATACAAAAATACAATAATATTATATATTTTTACCAGATCTGTTAGTAATAAATCAGAATTTATATTTTCTTCATTATCATTAATATCACATGAACCTGAATATCACATGAATATGTCGAAGGTAAAAAAGTTATAAAGTTTTTTTTAATTATCTCCATTCTTGTTTTTTGGATTTATTTCCCTCTTCCAATTGGTGGTTCAATTATAGTAGTATATTTTAATTTGCAATTTTTACGTTTATCAATGTAACATGAAATCTTACGTTTTTCGAGTAATTAAAGTGTAAATTTTAATAAATAACTAAAAATTGTACATAATGAATAAAAAAAAATCGAATTAGAGTTTTTTTCAATTTTTTGCATTTGCTGAGAACATTTACTACTACTAGTAATGTATATTTTTTTTACACCATCAGAAAGTAGAGATTTTAACGAACAAAAAGCCTCCAGATTTTTTTTAAAAAGCTGATATTTTGACGTGAGATTTTTGATTGAAAATAGGGGTGCTTTTTTGATATTAAGTTAAAATAAGGCGAAAACATAAATATTTTAAATCAATAAATTACAGTGTATTTGGGACATAATAAGGTAAGTTTTCACCAAATGTCGCAGAAAAAATGTTTTTTTGAAAAAGTTAAAAGTAAAAAACCAAAAACTTGGTTATTTGAATTTTTCACCCAAATTTTGAAGTAATGTGAAAAAATTGTAAATACAAAAGTTGTAGATCTTTTTATTACCTACAACTTTGCCATTTAACTTTTTTCCATAGGACTTGTAGTTTTGCCGGAAATCAAGATAAACCACTTTGTATCCTTAAACCCCCCCCCCCCCCCACTTCCCGAACTGGGATCGACCGTAATTTATTTTTCCTTTCATTTTCATCATATTCCCCTCCTTTTCCAATGGGTTTCATGCTACTGTATATTTTTTGGTTTAAAAAATTATCGACCCTGGTCTATGTAATCAGAATCACAGAAGAATATAAATATGTATACAATTTGAGTGTAATACTTAAGTTACCAGCATAATAAACACATCAAATTTAAAATCATTGGTATTTTAGGTTCAAGCTTATTAATGTTATATACGTTATTAGGATATTCAATAATAAAAAATCGTTGATAAACCTACTTAATTATGAATAATACAGCATAATTATAAATATAATGCTGTACCATTTATAAATGTATGGGACAGAGGTATTTAAAAAAAGCTACTTTATTGACTTTCGCTAGGAATAGGGCAAAGGCGACATTTGTTTTCATTAAATTTTTTCATGTTGAACCGACTATAAATCTTCCTAAGGAATCACGCTATAAAATTAAAAAGCTTTATGAAACAATTATAAAATTAAGTCCACGCCACTTCATGTATTTCTGCCACAGATTACATGAACAATTCTGTGCTGTCTGTATAAACACGATAAACTCAAAAACTAATGAACGGATAAAAAATCCATTCATTACTTATTGCGTGAAAGAGTTCCAAAAATGCATCAATTCTCATAAACTTTCGCGTTCATAACAGTAATGGGTTAGGCAATACGTTAATGTAGAGCTACGTTCAAAATTTCAAAGGCGCTGCTTTGTAGGTCACAAGAAGTACTTACCGGTGTACTTACCACAACTTATATCAAAGACCGTATTCATATCTTTGTTTCTTTACAAGAAAGGTATTTTTTTTTTTAAAGACAACTCCCGCATTAGGACTAAATCCTGTGTCGCGGGGAACTTTACAAACATACAACTAACGGACACAATGAACACCCAGACTCGAAACAACAATTTATGAATCACACAAAGTGGTGTCTCGTGTGGGGATCGAACCCACAACACTTCGGCACAGTGTCAAGCGGTGAGGCGGCTGCTTAAACCACTACGCCAGCCGTGCAGTCAATTACATATTTACATATCAGTTTTAGATTTAGATTGTACTGTCTTCATTATGTTTAACATTTTTTTATTTTTATGTGACGATATAGGTACATAAGGTAGTTAGTAGCGCTTTTTACTTACCTATTTAAATTTGATATTTATGTTGTTGATCCTTTGTCTATATTCATGTTCAACACACAAATGTTTAAGTTTCAACTCACTATTATAAATTTCATTTCAGGTAGCGCCTGCAGTAACGGTCATAGCAATGTTTCTCGTCGACGATAACGTGCGATACAAAATGTTCAACGTGTGCGCTCCGGAACAAGAAGCTGAAAATAACGATAATAAAACTGATTAATACTTCACATATCCTGTTAAATTTCTGAAATATATAGAAATAAAAAAATGATTCACCGAAATATTTATACGTGCATAACTTCCAAACTACTGCACCAAATTGGTTAGGTACCTACTTACCTATATCTAAAAATATAATCAGTAAAAATTCTCAATTAGATTTAAGTTCTTGTCGTTCTATCTTTGTATTTGTGTACTTTGCTGTCTTGTGTATTTTTTGTCTGTAGGTAAGCATTTGTGACAGTAGGTTATATTCATTAATAAATTGTGAAATCATGCCTTTGCCTTTCTCTTCCCTTTTTCTTTTTTGTGGGTGGGTTTTGTTATAATTTAGTTTCCTGTCCTTTCCTTTACGCTCCCATTTTTTGCATGCTGTATGAAATATTTTGGCCTATTTGTCTCTTTGAAAAGATGAATCACAAGTTTGAAAATATAGTTTATTCTTCTTTTTGGTCCAATGACTCAAATAGGTATATGACGGTATAAGATTTCACAGGCAAAAGGCTTACAGCCTAAAAGTAAAATCTGAAATTTTAATGATATGTACTTATGTACTTATGCGAACAAGATATGAAACTTGATTGTAATGACTCTTCATTGACACGAAAGAAGAAGAGAAGAACATTTCTCTAAAACCGTTAAGTAAGAGCTGTGCCCAACATCACTAGCCACTCTCTCCGGCCCTTGCGCTACATTTACGGATTTTACGGCAGAGGAATAATTTACCATACTGCTTGCGGGTTGACAGACTTCACATATCTTTGAGAACGTTACAGAGAGCTCACAGATTGCATGTCTGAGAGTCTTCCATAATGTCTTCACGATGTTTTGTCATTCCTTAGCGGAACATTATTGATTATGAGTCAGTAGCGTGCTGTGATTTCTGTGAGATTCATAGTTAAATAGACTTCTCTGTGTGGCACTTTCTAGAGTAAAGGAAATGGAATATCTTAAGTGAATATAAAATAAAACTGTCATCGTTTAAATATATTATAATTTTAGATATTTATGTATAGTATACATAATAGTAACATTAGATAATGTATGAAACCGTATTAAATACGATCGCAAGAATGCCAACAATTTAATAAAAAGAGAAAAAGATTTGTACGAAGAATATCAGCGCAGTCCATCCCCATAGTATGATACATTGTTTGATTACCTAATTCAGTCGAAATGTACATTATTTTTATAGTATAGAACAAGCGGCTGTTCATTTACGGACTTAGAAGTCGCCACAAAAGAAGTTCCTCAGCATGGCGCTTGTGTCTTTGCCATAACAGATATTAATAAAGAAAAAGTAAAGTTGCATAATTTTGCCACCACCTCTTTTGTAGCTAAACTAATTCCTTTAACAAATTAGTAGAACAACGAATCACCGCTTTAAGGGTAGTAATCGAATTCAGCCTACTTCTACTCAACATATAGGTAATTATGTCACTGAACACAAACGTGGAAAATAGCTAACAAGAAAACAACTAGCTTTATGACAATTAAACAATGCGTTACTTAGTAAAATACCAAGTCAAAATACTCTCAGCAATAAGAAATGTAACAGTCAGTGAAAACGTCTCGATCACTTTCAAATAAAACTGTAGCAATCTGACTAAAATCATATTATCATAGATAGTACAGGCTGTACAGTAAACTATATCCATCTCATTAATCCTACTGCCAAAGTTCTAAGAGTAAAGAAGACAGCAGTTTACTTGCAATACGGCGTAAGAGATATGAATCAAACGCCATAATTTTTGCGAAGCGATTGATAGTCTAGTTGACGTTTACGATGATGAAAAAGAATGCCTTTACTAGGTTCTGATGTCTTTATTCTACCGACGATTGGTCCAAAGTAAGGCCATATAAAGAGTAAAAATACGCGCACACCACAAACCACAAATGGTCGTCACTTCTTAAGAAACTTATCTATTTATCCAAGTCCAATCGCCTACCGATACCATAGTGTAATTAGATTTTATTACACTATGCCGATACTATACTTAAGATATTGCAGAATATGTGGTACCACTTCACGCCTTATTTATAGATCACACTTCGAGCTAACATACTATAGTAATATACCACAGCAACGCTCGGGCCACACTACCTTACCGTCTACCGGGCTGTTACCGCCATAATTATGGCAATAAATTACCGTTAAATTACTGCGTGAAGTCGTGTGGTTACACTAGAGTTTACCGAGATATGCCAATGAACTAGGCGGTAAAAATATCATTTTTCAAGATGGCGGATGAAGCTGCAGCTGTTTGGTATTTTATGAGTGCCAATTATTTTAACATGAATCTTTTAAATTTTTAGCTTTCTGTCGGGTATCCCAGAGAGACGGTTCGGATTGCAATAACTCCAAAAATTCGAGCGCTTTTTCATTTGACCACTCCATATCGGTAGATAGTGTAGATACGTGCGTCGTCGTCGAACTCGTGTTGCACACTGAACAAACGGTAGTGTGGCCACAAACGCAATAATTACTGCGGTAATCTTCTTTGATGTGCGAAAAAGACCGCCGCCGGAGCTATTGCCTACCGGCATATGCCATATTGATTGGCATTGTAAAATTATGGCCATAAATCGCGGTTACACCTAGGCGTTGTTGAAATTATGGCAATTATTGTTGGCATATCCCGGTAGTGTAGCCCGAGCGTAAGGATACATCTAGGAAAACAAATATAGGGTTCAATTGAACAATTTCAAGAATCACCTAACGATGAAGTTATACCTACAATAAAATAATTATAATTTAAACAGATAAACAAATATTTACAGTTAATTTTATCGTAATTCTAAAAATGGCCTTACAGTCCAACAGGCTGATTTTTAGGTTGTTCAAAAGAACCCCATTGAAATTCTAGCTGCGGACCTGTATTACAATAATTCTTACATACTTATTGTACAGTATTTTTTGCAATTTTCTAGCTTACTTAGTGCAGCAAATTATGAGGTTAACTATAATATAGTATAGGTTCACAAATAAAATAAATGTAGGTTTTCTTATTATCCTAGTATTACCCAGAAGCCACCAATTCGCTTATTACTCATATTTAACCAATACTTATATTTCTTTTCTCATATTGCAATTCCCCTGGTAAGGGTGTTGATGTTTACATATTTATTAGTACACACACATAGTAATATCTTAGCCAATAACATCTTTAAACAACAATCATCACATTTCTTAAATAGCTGCAGTATTTGTTCGATTACAAAACAAATGGAAGAATGGAAAGGATGGACATTGTAAAGAAACAGGCTGAAGTCTTGCAGAAGAGGAAGAAAGTGCAAACTGCACCAATGCAAAGACGAAGGTAGTTCTAGTCGCTGCCTACCCCAAGGGCAATGAGGTAAATCAATATAATTATGTATAATTTATATCATAGCTAATTTATAGATACACTATATATACTTTACTACTTAACACTAATATTTTATCAATTTGTTGCAGTTCATAGGAAACGTATATCGTCGGCACTTTTTTATTATTATTAGCTTTAAATAAAGACAACTCGTTATAAAGATGAAAATCAAAATTTACATTGCACCTTTTTGTTTAACGCTAACTATTATTATACACGCACACACACTCACATCACTTTTGGAATGGGCTCAATAGTTCGAAACGTTCGGTCGCTCGTCACATTCATAGTTATTTACAAAGTCACATATATCATCATCATTTACATAAAAATTATTTGTTTCTTCTATTATTGTAGTGTTGTATACCCTGTTGCTGAAGGACCCGTCGCTGGAACTGTGTGGCGACGGGGTGGAGGGGCTATTCAGTACAATGGTGGGGTAGTCCCTTTTCGCCCCTCGGTACCCATCCTGCTATATCTCCGCCATGGCGGTCTCCTCGTACCGTCGCTTCTTGTTCTGTCTCTCGATGACGGGGATGAGGAACAAGATGACCCCGCTGAGCGAGATCGTCCCGCCGGCTACGTAGAAGCCAGGCCCGTATGAGCCCAGCGTGTCATATAACCAACCTATAACAAAGATGGTTCTGCATAAGTACCTAGATAAATTATTGTTTTAAGTCTATCGTGACTAAAACTTGAGAATATTTTTCATAATTAGCAACAGTTGCATGGTTATATGTTTACCTATGCTATGTTTGCTTTGTTTCAAAAATGTTTTGAACTCAATATTACTGTATATCAAATATAAAGTAAGTGAAGTTAGGTAGGTAGCTGTGCGTGCAGCTCTTACTATAATCCAGGGAAATGAGGTTCCGAAATTGGTTTGGTAACATCCTGTTTTACATATTTAGCTACTTATTTTTAGTTCGAACCTATAAAAATATATCATACCATAAATTTCGATTCTATGATATACCAAAAAGCAAGGTTTTGGGACCATGTATATTTAGTACAATTGAAAATAACTTACCTGCAAAAGGTGGTCCTATAAGAGAAGCAATTCCTTGGAACAGC
Source organism: Euclidia mi (assembly GCA_944739405.2). Lineage (NCBI taxonomy): Eukaryota > Metazoa > Arthropoda > Insecta > Lepidoptera > Erebidae > Euclidia > Euclidia mi. Next base: position 1,826,827 of record OX123196.2, read on the forward strand.
AGGAGCAGACCAAACGCATTGGTGAGTTTCTCCAGACCTAGTAAGTCGACGAGGACGACTGACGTCAGACCCACGTATGCACCGATCGTGAAACCGAACGCGGTGGCGTACATCGCGAGACCCCAGAACTCCCAGCAGAACACTGACAATGCCGTACCTGGAAATAGAAACTTTTTTGAAGACTTGAATCACAAGGGAGCAAATATGTGGATTGTGAGAAGACAGACATAGATATATAGTACAGGAAATGTCTTACGCCCGGTTTCGATATTCGATCTATCCATGTTTTTTTCAACTCCCACACTAGGAATGGATTCTGTGTCTCGGGGGACTTTAGAAACATACAACCAACGGACACAATCAACACCCAAACTCGAAACAACAATTTATGGATCACACTAAGTTTTGTCTCATGTGGGAATCGAACCCACGGCACCCAGCGCAGTGTCACGTGGTGAGGCGGCTGCTTAAACCACTACACCAACCGTGCAGTGTAAAGAGATAAGCTCCTTGCAAATAATGCCACATTTATGTATCTCAAATCGCCAAATCCATGGATAGATGGAATGTTGAAACTGGCCTTTAGTGAAAAGGCATTGATCGGCTTAAAAACTAACCTATATTATCGTAAATGTTTTGTAAGATACTTACTTATTCCGGCAATCGTAAGGCACATATTATACGCCAGCAACCGGTTCACCCACGGTTTGTCGCTGATGTATCCAAGAACTATCCTTCCCACTAAGTTTGCACCTCCAATTATCGATAGCAAATATGCCGAGTTTTCCACACCCAACTTCTTTGCCAACGGCACTGTGTAAACATATGGGATATAAAAGCCTATACTAGTTAAGAAGTTCGACAGCCCGAACAGAATGAAAATAGGATCAACGAGTAACGACAGATCCAGCATTTCTGATAACGCGGATTTAAACTCCGCTGAGCAGGGTAACCAGTTGCACCGCGCTTCTCTCTCTTCGTGATGTATTTGTTTTGTCTGACTCTCAGCTATGTGCGATGATGACCTGAATTTGGCTAGACTTTGCATGCTTCCTTGATACAATATGTCTGGCTTATGCATAATACCACTGCCGTGACGGGAACGCGACTGTTTCTGTTCCTGCGGCTTATTTAACGCAGGCTGTGAGAGAGTCAACCTTGCAACGTCATTGTCATCTATACTGCCGTTCGCTCTGATCACATTTTCTGTACTTTGAGATCTTTTCAATGGTGACTTATTTTGCTTAGGTAGCATGGGTTCCGAGGCTGGGCTTCGGGGAGGCTCAGGAACAGCGCGAAATATTAGCCCTAATGGCACACAGTTGAGTATGAAGGCACCGATGAGAGCCATAGCACCGCGCCAGCCGTAGTGTTCTATTAAAGCTGTTGTGATTGGTGGAAACAAAAACGTTCCAAGACCTGATCCACATACCGCAATACCTGAAACCGACAAATAAGATATAATTTGTCTTATAGATATCAAAGCATATAAAGGAGAAAAAATTTAGTGAAAATAATTACCAGTGGCGATACTTCTGTACCGTTCAAACCAGACAGTGACACTGACGATGGCGGGGAGGTAGATGAGGCCGAAGCCGAAGCCCGCGCCCACGCCGATGGTGAAGATGAGGGTCAGCACGTTGCCGGCGAAGGCAGACACGACCACGCAGAACGCTGAGAGCAGCGCCCCGCACACCGTCACCGTGCGGCAGCCCCACCGGTTCACGAACGAACTTGAGATGGGACCTGGAAAGTATAGGATGTCATGTACTTGGGAAAGCTGAAGACCGAGCTTACTGGCGTGCAATAGGGCACTGTATAGTCTAGTATACTAGTCTACGGTCTACTTCCTGCTATGGACTGATGATGATGTTGTACTTGGGTATTGGGGCAACGGCTATTCAGTGGCTTTAGTGTGAGCGGCCCAGCATTGAGGAGGTAATATCCTATTTCAAAATATCCGTAACATTGTCAAAGATAACTTATTTAATTTGGGAAAAGCGAGCTTCAGGGCCTGCCTTTCCTAATTTTTTGCTTCGTCTTTAGAAGTGTTGTCTATGTGCCTCTTTGGAAATACTTTTGTTAATATTGATATAATATACTGCTTGAGTCAGGACTATCGTAGGCTACTATTTCCTCCGCTCTTGATAGCAAAAAATAACTCAATACACTGCTATACTCATATAGCATGAAAAGATTTTCAACCTGCAAAAATATTTCGTGAATTTCAATTTACATCCAGATGTCAACCGACATTGTTTCCCAAGAAGGCAGCAGGTTCATATTCTCTCGATCGTTTCAGCGCAACCGATCGAGGGATATTCAAGTAACAAAGACATTCTTTCAATTTATCCTCTAAAGTCAAAATAGGTACCTTACCTACTCTAAAATATATTTTTACTAGAGGACGCCAGCAGCTACGCCTGCACATTATTTTTAATTTATCTGTTTTGACTGATCCCGTGGGAATTTCGGGAAATCCCTTTTTAGTGCACCCCCACGGTCTCCAAGGAACATACATGCCAAATTTCAGCTTCCTGCGCCCAATAGTTTCGGCTGTAGCGTGTCTGTCAGTCAGTCAGTAACGCAAGGATTTTATATATTAAGATTTCTCAGTTGGTGTATTCATGATTCGGGATAAGCTGGTTTAGATTGTGTTGTGCTTGCTTCGTAATCGCGCACATGTGTATATTCCGAACTGTATCTACTAGCCGCCGATTGTACATGACAGTTTAAGATACTTTTAATTTAATGTAGACTCAGTCACGCCTGTATCCCCGAAGGGGTAAGCAGAGGTGTAATATTACACCGGCATTTCGCCATGAATTTCTAAGTCCCACGTAGGGAGTGAGCCTATTGCCGTTACCGGGCACATCACCAGACTCCGTGCTGCTAAGAATTCGGAAATACCCGGTAACACTTTTGCACGACCCGGGAATCGAACCCGGGACCAGCGATCAGCAGTCGCTATCCACTGGACCACGGAGGCAGACATTGATGTGCAATAAAGAATTATCTATCTATCTAGTTGCCCATATCCAACCTTTGTTTTATTACGCTCAGTTCTCAAGTTCAACAAATGAATATTAAAAATCTTGCTATTCAACAAGAGTGACGTTCATAAAATGAGCGATACAACTTATTTATCATCCTGAAAGCCAAGTGTAAAATGCATATAAATAATTTAGGATATCACAGGCAATCATCGTGTTCTCTACTAAGGTATAGTTTGAGTGCTATGCCTAATATAGCTCGATCCTCCGAATTCTTACCTACCTTGTGTAAACAATTTAGGAATCATCATCATCAGCCTTTAACAGTCCACTGCTGGACTAGGCCTCTCCGTTTAAAGGAGGAATTGGCCGACTATACCACGCTGGCAAAACGGGTTGGTATAGGGTTTGTATCAAGTTTTCCTTCTCTTACAGTGTACTCGCATAGAACAGCTATGCATAATACGCTCCCTTTGTCGGCTCTTACGACACCCATGGGATGATATGAGGTGGTGACAATCCGTATTCCTAATCCATCACCACACGGACGCTAGGAATCATATCTAAGGATATTCAGAAGCTATCTTTTGTAAGATAAAAGTAATTCACCAGTGAAATAAACATTAATTAATTATCCCTGATATACTCTACTTCACAATTACCGTTTGTTTAAAGTTAGCGAAATTCACACAGAGAAAGCGCCCATTATACCGTATAATTATTTCCTCTCGTACCAAAATTCAATAGTCAAATCTGTGTTGTATAAAGGTGTCGGTACACTTAAGCATTCATTTGTAACAGAACATCGAGCATTCGCAAGGGCGTCGCCAGCCGATTGTCTGGGGGGAGGGGGGGGGGTGCAAGTACGTCAGTCGATGGTCTAGAGGGGGGCAAGTTGATATGGAAAATGAGAAATGTATTAAGAAAAGTATAAATTGTAGGGTTTTTTGAATCTCTAGGGGGGCCACCTGCTCCCCTACGCCCCCCCTTGGCGACGCCCATTAGCATTCGCCATTCTTAATTCGCCGAACGGAACATCACTATGACCTTTTACACGATCTTTCTAGTGAACACTTATCGGCAATAAGTTCAAAGTGAATTGACTGTCCATTCGCTAGAATTTTCGCCAGAACACTTGATAAAATGCTCGCTAATACCGAGTCTATTAGGTAGAATGCTATCGAGCATTCAGGCTTCGTTTGTTTTTCTGTATTGTAACATTCAGAAGAATCTTCTTTATCAGTGAATGCTTAAGTGTATCAGCACCATAAAATTGATTACATACCCGAACTGAGCGTGACCCCGACCAGGGTGGAGACGATCCACGCCGTCTTGCCTTTGCCCTCATTAAAGTAGGTCAGGAACTCGTCATAGAATATGCCGAACGAATACGTCATGCCGTCGGCTGAAAGAAAAATATTAACACCATTATTGAGCTGTCAGCTATCATTTATTCATTGTGTTTTGTGTTGTTGAGTGACAGGAGAATAACTTTCAATAACACATTAAGGATATCAGGTTCTTTATTTATAAGAGAAAAGTAATATGGAAATCGATGAAAATGAAAACGGCCTTGCCGGTCACTAGTTTTTTACCATGTAAATACCAGTCCTATTACCAAATTTATACACGCACAATTTTGTAAAAAAATAATATTCGTCAATTTTTATGCAGAAACTAAGTACTGCACATATTTGACGAAAGTTTGCAGTAACTTCTTCACGCCTTTTATCCCCGAAGGTAGAGGTGTAATTACACACCTACACTTCGCCAGTTATGTTTCGGTCCTAATGTAATAGAGGGCGAGTCTATTGCCATCTACCGGGCAGATTGTTAAGCGAGCGATAATTAAAAATTTTAATACACGCATAACCTTGAAATGTCAGAGGTGTGTGCCCGGGATAACTGGGGATCGAACCCGAGACCATCGTCTCGGCAGTCCGCTACGTACACCACTGGGCTATCGCCGCTGCAGTAGGTAGGATAGATTACAAATCAGAATAACTCGCTACTTTTTGTCACGATAACCCTCACCACGCGGGCGGTCGGCAGAATCTAGTATTACAAGTGTTACAACAAAGTAGGTTGACATGATAGGCGCATATAGCAAAGCATATAGCACAGTATTGATATGGTATGGAGAGAGAATACACGACCGTAGACAAAGAGCCAAGTCGACAATGGGAAGAGTGCCGCCGTCAAGAGACTTCCGTCGCTATTCACTTGGTCGCGAGAAAAAGTCTTCGCTGCGATAAAACAAATTAAGCTACGTAACAGTTTTTAACACTCGCTTTCTAGAAAATAAAACTTTACTGAATATTTTTAAGGTAAAGCTGTTGCTCAGAAACATTAGGTACAAGTTTTTTACTACCTACGGGCTATCATTAAGTTTTGCCTAAATAATATTAGATACCTATCCCTGTTACCTATGATTGAAAGATATGATAAATAAATAATTCATGTCTTTTTAGTATGGGTTTATATAGGTACCGATTGCATTACTGAATCTTTATAAATAACTAGCGGTTTCCCGCGGTTTCATCCGCGTCCTAAGGGAACTACTTCGCGTACCCGAAAAACCCTATAGCCTATGTTACTCGCAGATAATGTAGCTTTCCAAAAGTGATTTTTTTTTTAAATCGTTCCAGTAGTTTTTGAGTTTATCCATTACAAACAAAATACAATTTTTTCCTCTTTATAATATTAGTGAACGCCGAGCGCACGCTGGGCGTACGCTCGAGAACCGCTGACGCCCAATGTGAGATCGGCCTAACTTCCCAAACTTGCATTAAGTTATTCCAACAGGAAAAATGTTTCAAGAAATTGCCTAAATAAGCCAGAAGATATCTCAGTTACCATGATAACTCATACCCCATTAAATTTAAGTATTTGTTTACTTAGCAAAATGTATGGGGATTCACGTTAAATTTATTTAAGTAGGTACTCTTTTTTATACGGCCCAAGTATATTTTATGTAGAATACTTGAAGATTCCATTACAAAGTGATAAAATGCTGGCCTTTACGCCTATAGCCAAGTAATACAAGTATACCGAGCTACGAGTAGGTATATGAATAATGTTCTGCCTCACGAAATTCAAGTGGAGTTTGACCTATAAAACGTTTGTATACTCCTGATATTCTGTGCGTGTGTCCGTAATTGTCCACCGATACGATCTGACTGTTATGAATGTATTTTTTTCGTAGTAGTACATCTAGAGCTAAAGCTATAAAAGTGATTTGGTAATCAACATAATAATTAGATAGACTACAACGATATATAACAATAATGTTGCAAAGAAGAGTTCAAAGTTTCAATTAGTACAGATTAAAAGTTACATAAATCTGTACGCAAATATGCAAACTGGTATCACAGTATAAAGACATATCTGACTGTGCTGGTATATTGGATTAGCCGGGGTTAGTATCTTAAAAAGGGATGTAGGTATAAATAACTACACGTAAAATAGGTACATCAACTGACGAAAACACAGCAAGTTGTACTGTGTTCAATATCACAATCTTTTAATTATTATGTTCAGAAATAAGTTAGCAAAACTAAATCTAAATTACAAAGCCCATAACATTTTAAATTGAACGGCACTAAAATACGGGCATGTCTCATCTAGTTTTACGGTAAAACAAGTTCAACAGAAACTGTAGTACCCAGGATATATTTTATATGAAAGTTTAATACGTATGCCATTCAGCTGTTTATTTCCTCAGTGGGGAAGTAGGCGGCGGCAGAACGAAGCATAATTACGAGAAGTGAGGAAGCTCAACAGAATATCCTTATTTCGAGTTTCATATCAACTTGTATGATTAAAACATGTGCCATATTTGAGTTTCGGTAAATTAGTATTACTTGGGCAAAGAAAAGCGCCTCAATGAGTAATAATCTCGTGAGTAACGAATGCGGTGTGATTTTGGAAACGTCATACATAATCTTAATATATAAAATCCTTGCGTTACTTACTGACTGACAGACACGCTACAGCCGAAACTATTGGGCGCAGGAAACTGAAATTTGGTATGTATGTTCCTTGGAAACCATAGGGGTGCACTAAGAAGGGATTGCCCGAAATTCCCACGGGATCGGCCAAAACGGGTAAATAAAAAAAAATGCAGGCTTAGCTGCTGGCGTTCTCTAGTATGTATATAATATTTGGTAGGATTATTTTTTGGCATTAAGTGTAGGAAGGAAAATGTATTTATGAATTATTTTGTGAACTTCTGAACAAATTGCTGCTAGTACAAGCAGATTGGCTTCAAACTTCAACATCTTCATTATTATGAGTCGGCAGTGATCCGATGTAGGTATGAAGCCTCTTTGATGGCACACCACTGAGCTCAATTTTTGGCTCTTTGGAACTTACTGATATATTTCTTAGCTTCTGACTATGCTTTTGTTTTCAAGAAATACATTGTCATTAGAAATGCATTAAAATAACCATGAAAACGGCGCTTGCTCTCATCACCTCAAGAAAAGATGCGTGAGATCTATTTGTAACCTACAGCAAACGGATAGCTGTCGCCCATACTTTAAAGAACTCAATGTACTTACAATACCTTCTTTATATATGTATAAAGTTATACATTTTGTAAGAAATAATTCACATATGTTTACAAAATACAGTAGTAAACGACATAAGAACAAAATCTGTTGTCCCTCCCACAAAACTGCACTTTTTAATAATAGTATATTTTGTATGGGGCCAAGAGTGTACCTACAACCATTTACCTACCTAAAAGTATTCTAAGATTAAGATGTGATAAATTATTTTATTGCGAAGTTAAAAAGATAATGTTACAAAAAGCCTACTACAGTGTAAATGAATTTCTGCAAGACACTTTGTAAAATAATTTATAAATTATATATTGTATTATTTGAATTCCAATGTAAATTATTATATTATTTTTTGTTCGACATATTTTTAAACCTTGGACATTATATATAATTTGAAACAAATAGGATGTATGCAAGTTTGATAATGTTGACATGTATTCAAATTTAAACTATCATAACCAACAATTTATGAATTGTCGTCAAATATGTCCTCTCAATAGGGTTTTACTTTATATTGCATGCTGTAACGCAGAATGTGGTGACACTATTATATTATTGTAACAACATTGTATTTACCCATGTTCGCAATAAATGATATGAATATGAATATACCTCGTGCTCGTAATAAATGTCTTCAATCTAACTTTTACGTTACCTCCAAAAAGCTTAGTTGATTTTTGCTAAATGTAAGTCTCTTTGTGTATCCTCAAATATAAGAAAGTACGTAAAACCTCCCTGGGGCACTCTGTACAAAGTTAATTCGAGTCAAACGATCATCGTGTGACGCGTAGTATCCGTAGAAATACACATGAATTCTACCAATCGATACAAACTTTTTGTTATCTTGGGCACTTTCATTTCATTTTCAGGTTTTATTCTTTAGCGAACGAGTCTAAGAGCACATATTTTTATGACATGTTGTATAAAATAAAAGAGAAACATGGCCGGCACCGCGAAACCTCTGCAACTATAAAGTCTCGAAAGTTTGTTGTTTAGTTTTAAAATGTTTGGTTAGTGAAGACTTTTTAAATTTACTTTATAACTATATTAAATGTTATAAATATTTTCAAACTTTTATGTTTTGTACAAATTCTGATGTTTATGTAAAGTATGTTAGTCAACGCATGACTACGTCTGGTGGAACTCACGTCGAAATTCCGGGCAAATAAGAGGTATTTTACCTTTATTTTTAATAAATTACACGATACACACCTGTCACATAAATATAAGCAAATATTAAATGGGTTCGAGTCCGCGCACCACTGACTTTTCGGAGTTATGTGCGTATTGCATTGTTAATAATTATCACTTGCCGTCGGTCCCGGCTGTCATGAAGATCTTTGACAATCGTTATAGTAACTTTTAAATTAACTGGCACTAGTCTAAACCATTGAATATCGCTAGCTAATTTCCAGCCAAATCCGGTTAGGCTAGTAAGCGGACCCCACTCCCCGTTGGATCTCCACCTTGTCGTGGTGGGGGGCTCAGTAACCGTGGTTAGGTCACCCACTGTGAAGCTAAGCGAGATCCCAGGAGTGGACGCTCCGCGTGGGCTTGACGGAGGAGAGGCGTGTCGGTGTTGCGTTGCCGCGCGCCCTATCTCCCGCGACCAAATGGGGCGCACCATCGTTGCGTCGCGGTGGGGCCGCAGAGGAAGAGGAGCCCGCCTGACCATCTGGCGGGCCAATACCCGTCGGGGGGTAACGAGGAATGCTTCGGCGATACCTGACCCTCCGACGCACGGGTTCATGAGGAACACGGGTTGATTTTTATTCAGTAAGAGTCTGACAGTCCCCTTTGCCCTTCCCCCCCAGGGCAGAGGGACTCCATAAGGATTTTCCAACCCGACATAAAAAAAAAAAAAAACGTGAGCGGATCCCAGGTTGTTGTAACTGGGATAACGCTAGGAGGATGATCATGATTATATGTCTAAAGCTACTTGAGTCGAAATACTTTACTTATTATTTTAATAGGGTAAATAGGTACAGACATTTACTTAGACCTAAATTATCAGACTATGGTAGATGAATAAAGTTTCCTCGCGGCCTTGCTCGCGTTGTAAATTGACATAATATATTATTTGTGGAACTAGATATCAAATAGGCGTGTGCTTAAAGTTAGACATAATTTCAAGGCAAGTTTAATAATAATAATAATAATAGATAATTTTTTATTTCAGACAAGGTCCATATAGTTACAATTACATACATAAAACTTAACCTATGTTAGTGAACACAATAAATTTACTAATCTAGAAGGACTCGCAACCATCTCCTCGATATATCGGAGTCATACTTATCGGCAATGACATTCAGGATGCCATTTGTACTACTCCGTACTCTTTTTAGAAGAGATGCAATACGTTTACGCATAATAGCGTGGAAACCACCCACTCTCGCTTCCGTAAACATGCCAGAAGCACTACAGAAGCGAGGCAATCCTAATAACATCCTGTATCCATTGTTATACTGCACTCTCAGAGTATTTAGCGACCTTTGAGTAAAGGCGACCCATAGACTACTCTTTAGGAAATAATACGAGTGTATGTCTATGACTCTGGGTCTTCACTTATTTCCATGTTGGATGTCGTTTACACTTGAAAACGTAATAGTCAAACAGACTTTCGCTCTTTTAATATGGCATTATGGACATGAAAGTTTGGATAATTTGTACTAGGTACTACTAGACTAAATTTAATGTTAAACTTTGTGAGGTTGATGTTTAGATGAACAAGATGGATGTTCGTTACACTTACACGCAAAATTTTGTGAACGGATAAAAAAAGGAAACTTTGCAGTAATATAGCTTATTGGTACTCCAGAATAGCACTTAGGCTTCCGCTCACCAACGTGAGCAAAACCGTGGATAGAAACTAGTAGTATCATATTTTAGTACAGCATCACAATTGTTTCTCCAACACACACAAACGAACCTAAATAGCAATTGTTTAAAAACGCTACATAATATATTGTTTTTATTGACTTTCAACACGTCAGCTTCAGTCCACACAGCTGTCTGACGCAGAGCCTAGGACCTACGTAATACCTAGTAGGTATAATATGATATTATATGCGCTATCTTGTTTTTTTTATTTATTAAAATAACCTGTCAAATTGACTTCACGCTGCCTGATGGTAAGCTGACAGTGAAGTCCTATTGTGAAGGCCACCATCCCCAATTGCTGGTTAAGCAATGTGACAAGGCGGCCCTCACTTCGACGGCCTTGAGAGATGCTTTTTCATGCCCCGCTTAAAGGACCCACGATAAAGGGAGAAAGGAAACACGTGAGCTGGCAGTGAGTTCCACATCTTTATGGTACGGCAAAGATAAGATGTACCGAACCTTTTCGTACGTGACGGTATTTGTTCTACCGTGTAAGCGTGGCACATTAACCCGGCACGTGTTTTTCGGGATAGGAAAGAAGAGGGTGGGATGAGTTGAAAGAGTTCTTCTGAGCACTCACCGTGATACAATCGGTAAAAGACAGCCATTGAGGCTACGTCCCTGCGTAATTGCAGAGATGCAAGGGTCTTAGTAGCCTCAAGGGCACCTTTGATACGGACAGCACGCCGCTGCAACCTATCAAGGGCATCTAGCAGGTATTGAGCGGAGCCGTTCCAGAGATGAGAGCAGCATTCCACGCAGGAGCGAACCTGAGTCTTGTATAATAGACACAGCTGATCCAGCGTGAAAAACCTGCTTACTCTGTTCAGGACTCCGAGTTTTCGAGATGCCGATTTAATGACACCCTAGATGTAGATTCTCTGGTTGAGATTGCGGCGTATGTCCATACCAAGTATATTTAGACTGTCCTGTATCAGTAGTGGAGTGTCCAGAAGAGAGGGATGGGGAAGGAATGGAGATACCTTAGCTGAAAATGCGCACACCTGTGTCTTCTTGGCGTTGAACTTGACCATGTTTTAAGTACCCCATTTCGAGATGCTGTTCAAAACGTGGTCAAGCTCAGCGACAAGTTTTCGCCTTTTTTCCTCAATGTCGGCATTCTATAAACTATTTGCTAGCGCTTCATATTTTTCTATGTGTACACGTGTTTGTATGTGTACACGTGTTTGTATGTAGTGTGATCTGTGTGATGTGAATATTTATGTATGACATTTGAGATGTCAGGTAGTTTACTTGTGTTACAGGTATTACTAGTTTGTAGCGTATGTACCTTCTATCTAGGTGACAAAGGCTGGACATAAAGAGCAAGAAAATCGGGCTCAGTGGCGTACCATTGGAGACGCCTGTAAGTGGGACAAGCTGATGTTGATGATGACTGTTTCTGGCTGTTGCATGCATTTCCATGAAGACTTCAACATCAGCGGCTTTTTAACAATCCACTAGGGAACAATCCACCACGTATCCACTTAGGGGTGGAATATTAAAATGTATTTTTCCGGTCCCGAACTCCCGAGTTCGATACCCGGGTCGGGCAAAAGTGTTACTGAGTTTTTCCGAATTCTCTGTAGGAGTCTGGTAATGTGCCCGGTAACGGCAATAGGCTCGCCCCCTATTACGTGGGACCTAAAAATTCATGGCGAAATGTGGGTGTAATATTACACCTCAGCCTAACCCTTCGGGGATACAGGCGTGAGCCTATAAAAAATATATAAAAAAATCATTTCCTTAGGAACCTACTGTCCAAATTTCATAGGTTTTTGCTTCTGTATTGTTCTTACTACTAAATATTTTATATGTCAAAGTTTCCGAGGATGTCCATCCTCGGAAACTTATACATACAGATGACACTTTCACCCAAAAATTACTGAACAGATTTGGATGAAATTTTTACGTTAAATAGTTCATACGCAAGAATAATACGTCGTCTTACTTTTCTTAATAGTTTATCACGCGGGTGAAACCGCAAGGAAAACTAAATAGGAGACTTTAATTATAGACGTATCACGTAAGGCATTTGAGGTGACAAGTATTTTACTCGTATCATATTATAATAAGTAATTCATTCTTAGAAACGATACTTACTGATATCAAATCCTGCGAAATATGTGTACATATTTAGTCCATTTATTCGACGTAGAACAGGGGTAACCATGGAAATATCTTATGGTATTTATACACCAGACTACGAGAAAGATCGATGTTCAGATTGTATATAAATGTTGGATCCTTTCCAGGTTTGGCTGACATATCCACGAAATGGAGGGAGGAGACGGTCATTTTAATAACGAAATTTTAATATACGAGGGATTATTTTAAGAGAATTATAGTTATGAAAATAAATTTACGGGTCCATAGCTACGCAATGATGTAAAACATTGTTATTTGTTTATTATCCGAATGTACAGATTATACGGTGGTCTTTATGTTTGCTAATAACATCATAAGATCCTAGATATCTTTGGACGTCTCTCATGCAGTCATCTGATCAGAAACTAGGCAGTCTGTATTACAAGTACCAGACAACTGATATATATACTTACATATTGTATTATGGTTTGTAAGGATAGAAGTAAGTGGCGTTCTGTTGTCTCTGCCTATCCCGACGGCGAAAAGGCGTGAGCATATATATGTATGTATGTACATATTGTATGTAGGTAACCAACATACATAAGGAACACTCGTGTTCATGACACAAAGATTTGTCCTGGGAGTACCTACCTAAGTCGAAACCCCGACCTTCCGCTTAGCAGTCGAGTCTTTATTTAAATTATATCACTACATAAGGGTAGAAAATTGAAAGGGAAAGAAGAAAAAAGACAAAAGAAAATTGAAGACTATTTCACTTTAAATATTTGGGACACTTAGTTTTCAATTACTTTTTCACGATGTAAAACTAAGAGTTTAAATACTATCCAGTATTTCTACCCTACGAAATATAAGTTTGAATCTACGACTTGTATTATAAACAAACAAAAACACAAGAAATGTTAACAATGCTTGGAAGGTTTTCCAATAAACGTAACAGCTTATAACTTTGTTATATCTTTATTATTAAGTTGTCCGAGGTAATCCAAGGTATCTAAGTTACGCTCTTGTAAACTGAAAGAGTTCGCCAAGCCTTTAATAAAGAATCGTGAAGTGAGTCGGCAATAACAGTTCCCAAGTGTTTTATACTATACAGAAATGTATCAGAAACGTTGAAGGCATGATTAATAGATTGACAATCTGACGGCTAAAACTCGGAAAGTATGATTGACGGGATATAAATGAAATACGGGATTGAAGGGATATGAATTATGATATTCTATCGAGTTATGATATTCGTATAATGGAAACGCCACGGTGTATGACAATCCTACGTATATATTTATGTTGGTAGGTTCGTGTTGTGTTGACATGATAATAAGAATTGTGGCTCACATTTCCCGAGGCTATCCAATGCGGCTGTTTATTGGATGGCTGTCTATATACCGTAAGTACACCTTCCATTTTTATTATTCTAGAATTGTTTGCCTTTATTTTTGTAAAGGCAATTGAGACATATTATATAGGTACACAAGTCTAAAGTAAGTGCGTCTTAGTACGTCGTATGTCTAATTTATGTACCATTTTCACACTTCGAGATGAAACCCAATACTTCTACAATAATAGAACAGTATCCTTAGACAACATGAAGACATCATAAAGAGAGACTTTAGATACTTATAGAATATAGGAATTTTAACTTTCGAGGTCATTTAAACTTTTAAATTGTCTTTTGGGATAGGTATTTACCGTTATATTGTTTTTTACAGATATTTACTTGTTAAAATCCTAGCAATCTCTTTTCCTTTAATTAATTTTCATCATTATAATATATTTCAAGCCCGCAATTAGAACATTTATTAGCCTTAACCATTAGGTAGGTATACACCCAAAGTAACCCAAGATATAATAAGAATATACTGAATATTTTTGTTAATTATTGAAAATCTTCGCCATTAATTGGTTGTCAGTTTACTGTCTGTATCTTTTATAGTTCCAAGCCTGCACATTGCGAACTTAGCTAAATTCAATTGTTGAAACATCATGTATTACCTATATCTACAAATTTGATGTTCATAAACATCACTTTGACCTAATTGAATAAAATAATAATTTTTGATGTTCATTTTATGCGTAATTTTATTGGCAGTTGTAAACTAATTAAATGTTAATTCGATTAGGTTTCGAGTGATATTTATTGCGAAGTGGCTAAGCACATGTGATGATTAATGTATTAGATTGCCAATTCCAGCGCTAATTGATCGTGATGATTGATGGAAACTGTACCTACTAACATACTTGGCGTAAAGCCTGTTTAAATTATTAGGCATGTACATTGAGGTAATCATTAATTATTCAAAGGGCTATATCCATCACCAGCCCTTAACAGTCCACTGCTGGACTAGGCCTCTCCTTTGAAAGGAGGAATTGGCCTACTATACCACGCTGGCCAAACGGGTTGGTATAGGGTTTGTATCAAGTTTTCCTTCTCTTACAGTGCTGTTCTCTGCATAATATGCTCCCTCTGTCGGCTCTTACGACACCCATGGGATGATATGGGGTGGTGACATTCCGTATTCTTAATCCGTCACCACACGGACTACACAAAGGACTATATAACATCAAATAAACTATCTTCTATTTTGATGATATTTGGATGATGAATCATCCAATCCAAAGATGACGACTTTGGCTGGTAAGCAAATTATTCTCTGCATTCTAACAGTGATAGATTCATATCTTTTTAAATAAAGTACATTTATCTAATAATGATAGTAATGATACACATATTTTTTTTTTTAGTCTTTATTTTTTTTTGGGGTATCTTATTCTAAACATACATCTATTATTTACTTACTAAAATTACATAAACTATTAAAGGACAGTGTTGAGGTGTCAATTACCTGAGTTAATGCATGTCACTAAGTTACACAATTTCCTCGCGATCTCGGACCTGGGCTCCGCCAAAATTGTATGAGCTAGTCCGACACTGAGTACATTCAGTCGGAATTCGCTGATGAATGCCTCTCGCTCTTTTTTGTTCTTGACACAATCCATCAGCAAATGATGTACGTCTTCTAACTTATTACACGCTGTACAATTAGGTAAATTTGTCTGTTTCATTAGGAACGCGAACTTTGCTGATGGATAGTGCCCCGAACGCAATCTTACAGCTAATTTAATATAATGCCGACTTAAACCTTCTCCCTCAAACCATGGCAAATGCGGAAGCTCACCTTGAATAGCCTTGTACCATATTCCTTTTGTCTTTGACAACTCATTAAAATAATCTTTCCAGATAGTAAAACATTTTAATTTAAATTTCGGAATGTATTCAAAAAAGTCTGGTATAACGTTTAATACAACACCATCAACTGCTGATAGCTTAGAGACAAGGTCAGCTTCCTCATTTCCACGCAATCCAATGTGCGCTGGAACCCACTGCAATCTCACTTCTACCCCTATTTGTTGACATAGAATAATAATTTTCAAAATATCATAGGCTATCGATGCACCTCTGAACCCAGAGGCGCATCGAGCCAAGATATGCAAAGCACTTTTGCTATCAGAGAGAATTACTATTTTAGAGAAACGTTCTTTCGTGGCGTAATTCAACGCTTGGTAGATTGCTATGAGTTCCAGCGTCACAATGGATACATTTGCGTTGACTTTAAATCCCAACTTATTGCCACATTCCTGATCAACAAAACCTGCTCCTAATCCCTGATCACTCTTTGATCCGTCGGAATACATTTTGTGCCAATGACTGTATTTTGTATTTAATTCACATATGACATTGTTGACTTTAACACAAGGTTCATAATTTGACTTAGCTGAATTTATACATTCTAAATCAACCATTATGATATTATTAAAATCATAAGCTGAGCATTTGTACAGTATCAAACGAAGTTATATTAATATGTTTAACATCCTCATAAATATGGGCTAATAAAGGCTTCTTTTTATTTTCCAAATAGGTAATATGCATGAGAGCGTTCAATTCAGATATAAGATTGATGGAAGGGCTGTTAGACCAAAAACAAGATTTCAAAGAATATTTATAAGCTAAGTATTTTCGACGAACGAACAACGGAGCAACGTTTAATTCGCTCTCCATGACATGTATAGGAGACATTTTGATAAATCCACCTACAATTCGCAAGGCCTGATTTTGTAATTTATCTATTTTTGAAATGTGACTTTTAGCGCTGCTGTCATAAAGAAAACATCCATAATCCATGCGACTCCTGATCAACGAAAAGTATAAACGACGCAAATGAGAGACGTGTACGCCCCAGTTACTACCCGCTAATAATTTTAAAATATTTAATAATTTTGAACATTTAGATGTCATCTCATTTATATGTTTACCCCAAGTTAAGCTCCTGTCCAACCACAAACCCAAATATTTTACGTTTTCAACATACATTAGTGGCTCATTATTAATTGTCAGTCTAGGTAAGTTCCTTCTATGACCCCTACTAAACAAGCAGGAATTTGTTTTGTTTGTAGACAGCAATAAGCCAAGTTCATTTAATATCTCCACTACAGTGTTCAAGGCATGCTGTATATAATCTTGACAATGTTTAAAGGTAGGGACAAACTGAGCCCACGTACGCAACGTATGCTACGTATTATGACATCTAGACCACGAAAATTCTATGAAAATATATGACTTGGAAACACACTTGTCATACGCAATGCTGTCACACGCGTCCTATGCAACGTTCAACTGGTCGCGCCAGATCGGCGTGGGAACGTGGAGGGGATAATCATACGCTATTCCACGCGTACGACTAGTGTGTTTCTAGATCTTTCGTTGATAGCGCGTCAGACACGGATTAGACATTGAGATGAACAGCTCATTGATTTGGTCAGGCGATATAAAGCCAATTATAATATTAAATGTATTGAATATCGCGATTCTAATTTACGCAATATAGCATGGGAAGAAATAGCAAAACTGCATGACAAGTCTGGTAAGTAAGTAAGTAATATTTATTACTGTCGTTTAGTTAAAAGTACTATTTTAGGATTTAATGGCAGATAAATTAAACACAAATTCAATTTATTAAACGGTATTTAATATTTTCAAGTAGGTAAATAGCATATTTTCTTAAATCTTTTTGTTTTTTTTTTGGCGCGGATATATACATTTAAAAATAACAAATGTAATAAATCGTCTTCAAATTCACTGTCAGACTCAGAAAACATGACTGTCAGAGGTCCATTTTCTATGGAAGAACAACAGCGTCTGACGCCAAATTCGCGTTGCGTACGTGGGATAAGTGTGCACGTATGCTCGCCCACGTCGCACTGCATACGTTGCGTACGTGGGCTCAGTTTGTCCCTACCTTTATGTTTGCATTGCTTACATATATGATATAATCATCTGCATACTGGGATATTATGACATTTCTCAGACTATGACATATTTTAGAAGTGATAAGATTAAACACTAGCAGAGAGAGCGGATCTCCTTGTGCAAGGCCCTTATTACTACGTCTAGTTACAGTAGTATCTTTAAGAGATACTTTCAAATATCTTTCGCTCAAAAATCTCCACAGGTAAACACACAATTTGGTTCCAATTTCTAGATTATCTAGTATGCGTAACGCAGAGTCAATCGCCACATCATTGTAAGCGTTCTCTATATCAAGAAAGCATGCTAGTGTTGGAATATTTTTTGAGAATCCTATTTGAATAGAAGTAACCAGGCGAGTTAAAGAATCCAAACAAGATTGCGCCCTTCTGAACCCAACGGTTAAAGGTGATAAAAGTTTATGCCTTTCAGTGAACCACTCCAGTCTTTTATGTAACATGCTATGAAATGTCTTGCAGATGCATGACATAAGGGATATAGGCCTTAATTTAATCTCAGAATTATTAGTGTTGATTTTTGGAATTGGTAATATTCTAATGTTTCTCCATTGAGAAGGTTTTGTCCCATATGTAAAAATATTATTGAATAAATCGAGTAGAAAAGTTTTCGCTGCGTTAGGAAGGTAATACAGCATTGTGTAAGAAATACCATCTTCACCCGGGGCTGTATCCTTTTTCTTTAAGACGCTTTGAAGTTCTTGTAAGGAGAACAGTGACTCTAACTTGTTATTTTGAGACGTAAACATTGGTTCAAGATTAACAGCGGACTCGGGAGTAAGTGACTGTAATAAGTCTAACACTTTCTCTGCGGGTGGGTACGTCTTTGATTGCCTGTATCCTTTTATCCATCTCATGCGTTGCCACATTTCCGAAGCTGAAACTTTAGAATCAATAAAGTCACAAAATGTTTGCCAACTTTTAAGCTTTGCCTGGCGTATTAATTTTTGAGACTTCTTTGTTATATATTCTAAGTTAGTTAAATTGTCGGGTGTCGGGTTACGGCGTAATTTTGATAAAGCTAACCTTCGCTGTGCTACGACTTGTGATAACGCCGGAGTCCAATATTTCTTAGGGGTAAATTTTTTATCTGGCTTGTGACAGGTTTTAATATATGGGATGCTCTCATCGGCGGCTATATTAATTTGCGTTAGAAAATAATCGTACTCTTGCTGACGGTTGTCAGGAAAACTGTTAAGGTTATCAAATTTATTTGAGAGCGACTGTTGATATTGACTTCAATTAGCGCCTTTAAAGTTTCGCCTTTTTATAATACTGAAATCACTAGATATACGCATTAACATTTTTATGATTAAATGGTCACTTCCTAAATTTTCATTCCACACATGCCAATCTAATTTAATTGCTATGTCCGACGAAGCAAACGAGATGTCCGGAGAAGTTTGTTGTAGACGTCCCGCAACTAACTTTATTCGTGTAGCATTACCATTATTAAGTGAAATAAAACCGTGCTCCAAAGCTGAATCCATAATTTGGATTCCTCGTACATCAGATTTTGTAGACCAATTTGTTTGGTGACCATTGAAGTCTCCAGCTATTAGCGTTTTCTTAGGTAGGCAGGAAAATATTTCATCCCAATCAGAAGATTGAGTGTGCACACTAGACGGGCAATATACTGATATTATGTGTTCTAAATCCTTACAATTTATTAGTTTTACACAGACTACTTCAATTCCAGCGTTGGTTAATTGACATGACATTAAATGCGATTGAATCGATTTATGAATTAATATCGCAACTCCACCATATGAGTCATCGCGGTCTTTCCTATAAATGTTATAACCACTAACGTTAATGCAAGATTCATGATCGAACCAAGTTTCGCTGACTATCGCTATATGAATGTTTTCTTTTATTAACAACTCTGAAAATGTAAGTAACTTAAGTCGCAGACTTTGAGAGTTCCACTGAACAATGTTTATTGCAATGTGATTATTTGTGTTAGCCATTTAAAGGTCCAAAAAATTGTTCTAACAACCCTCCCCTCAAAAACATATTCATAACAAAACTCTTTACCTCACTGCATATAACTTTTACAATCGCCCATGCTTTTTCTTCAAAATTACTTTCTTTAGCAATTATATTTTTAATTTTTAACCATAGTTTTTTAAATTCAAACCTCTGTCAGAGAGACTCGTCTCGTGTTCTGTTTTCTTCTACGTTCTGTGGTGTAATGGGTTCATGATCCACCGTTTCTTCCTGGCTAATAGATTCCCAATTCCAGTCCCTTGACGCGTGTTTTTCTTTTCTTTACCGTTGCCTGTTAGGTGCTGCCAAGCTTTTCTCCGTATCCCTTTCAACCGACAGTTCTAATGTCTCCTCCATCGATTCTGGTTGTTTATGAATTAATGCCCTAGCCACTACACTGCTATAGGTCTCCTTTCCATTCATTGAGCTAAGGGATATATTAGTAGCAATCTGAGATGGTTCTTGCGGGTTCAAATCTATATGCCTCCTCCTATCTGTATACACTTGTAATGATACACATACATGCCGAACACTTTTTCGTTTATACACAGTGTTTAACAATTCAACATAATATGTAAAAACGAAAGGTTGATTTCTTCTTTATAACTTGACTTCTCATGTTTATTATATTTGCCTAAAAGAAATCGTAAGCTCTATCTTCTTTATAAAATACCTGCAAACGTCTCATGTTTATTAGGTATATTTGCCTAGAAGAAATCGTAAGCACTTTCTTTTAAATAAAATACCTGCAATGACTGCCTCGAAATTCAATTAATAACTGGCGCTAGCGGTCTTAATGGGCTTTTTATATATGGCAATACGTAACAGTAGCATGCTATTTGGAACTATGCCCAATGGGTGGGAACAAGCTCGACTTATATACCGGTGGGTATAATATGTCGCTCGATGTATGTTTAACACGCTTCCCTAGAGTCTAACCCTAGGGAATATGACGGCTAGCTTGCGTTTAAAAATAAACAGCTTAGTAACTAGGTCTCTTATTAATACAGAGCCAGTAACCTTGTGACCTCCTTAAGTCATGAATACTGGTGAGCAAAGTTTAAACCTATCCTTAAAGCGCAATAGCTACCGAAGATTGCTCGAAATTTTGCATAAACTGTGTTAGCGTGACTTCTCCTTATTAAAGTTTCTTAGAAGCTCACAAAAGATGCTGTATAAAATAACGATTTATTATCATAATCGTCGATTGTGCATTTACATTTTGGTTATATTTATGTCAATGTTTTCCACAATGTTTACCGCTTCACATCATTTTTCACGATGTAAAACTTAGAGCTTAAATACTATCCAGTATTTCTATCCTACGAAATATAAATTTCAAACTTGTATTATAAACAAACAAAAACACAAGAAATGTTAATAATGCTTGAAAGGTTCTCCAATAATCGTAACAGCTTATAACTTTGTTATATCTTTATCATTAAGTTGTCCGAGGTAATCCAAGGTATCTAAGTTACGCTCTCGTTAACTGAAAGAGTTCGCCAAGCCTTTAATAAATAATCGTGAAGTGAGTCGGCAATAACAGTTTCCAAGTGTTCTGTACTATACAGAAATGTATCAGAAACGTTGAAGGAATGATTGATAGATTGACAAGATGGCGGAAACTCGGAAAGTATGATTGACGGGATATAAAAGAAATACGGGATTGAAGGGATATGAATTATGATATTCTATCGAATGTTATGACTTATGATATTCGTATAATGGAAACGCCACGGTGTATGACAATCATACGTATATATTTATGTTGGTAGGTTCGTGTTGTGTTGACATGATAATAAGAATTGTGGTTTACATTTCCCGAGGCTATCCAATCCGGCTGTTTATTGGATGGCTGTCTATATACCGTAAGCTTCTATAACCGTACCTTCCATTTTTATTATTCTAGAATTGCTTGGCTTTTTTTTTGTAAATGCAATTGAGACATATTATATAGGTACACAAGTCTAAAGTAAGTGCGTCTTAGTACGTCGTATGTCTAATTTATGTACCGTAAAACGGGGTTACTTTCAAATAGCGGGGTAACTTTGTTGATTACTTTTTATGGAAGCTTTTTTATTAAATATCATTTTCTATGGAACGCAGGCATTTGATTTTTTTTTGTTGATATCTTTGATTGTTCAGTTATCTTTCTTTAAGGCGTCAGCGTTAGTATTGAAAACATTCCTCGTTTAAAAAAATATTTATTTCCTGTACTTGCAAATCCAAGAAGTAGTGTGTGGGATAACTTCAGTGCTACAATGTTTGGTATTACTTTTGTCGATTTTTAAGTTATTTCAAATGATGAAATGGTATCTTCCGAGTAAAATTAATTGATTGCCTTGGGTAGATGGTGGCCATATTTTGTTTTATAATGAGTATTTGTTCCTGGATTTATTTTGATTGGTGGTACGGGGCAACATTGATATACAATCAAAGTAACCCCAAGATTAATTTAAACAAATATCAATGTAATAAGTACAGTTTATCAAAGATACCCACTTTTACAGATAAAATAGTGCGAAACTATAAAAAAACCTTGTACTTCAATAAAATTATAGGAACTATACGGGAGAAACACTTACAGAAGTGTTGCAAAAAGTTACCGATGGAGTTAAGCGATGTAAAAGAGCTATGAGCAAGCAAACTAAATTGATGAAAATAGTTAATTGTGTAATGATCTCAATATTAATTGCTTCCACAAGACTGTTGATTGTGTAGTTCCTGATATCGTAACTAAATGTATAAGAAAAGTTGATAATTTTCTCTAATTAAAATTAAGAAAGGCTGATTATTCTAAGTAATAATTTAGTAATGAAAAATTTTTTGATTTTCTTTTTCCAAGGAGTTTTGAGGGTTTTAGAGATTTTAAGTTTTTAAAGATTTTAAGTTTTTAAAGATTTTAAACC
Organism: Euclidia mi; assembly: GCA_944739405.2. NCBI lineage: Eukaryota > Metazoa > Arthropoda > Insecta > Lepidoptera > Erebidae > Euclidia > Euclidia mi. The sequence goes on from OX123196.2 coordinate 1,849,594, forward strand.
TTTATTAAGTATATGATGTTACAGTTTGATTGTTTTTTGTGTCATATATTCGATTATCCTTAAACGATTGTTTTATTATTCAACCTAGTAAACTGCTTAAAATCTGTTATCAATGTAACCCCTGTAATCAAAGTCACCCCAACGATTCTTAAATTGCTCTTATTTGAAATCTAAGTAATCAATATTTATTTTTGATTTTTACTCCTGTTAAGGGATACTATGATATTCCGTCATAAAGTCGTGGCCTATCAAAATAACCCCATTGCAAGTATAAAGTTGAATCGACACTTAGTGAATTTTTACGCCAGAACTATAAACGCTAATTTTTTTTGTGTCCTATTACGATAGCAGGTCCCAAGTTGGCAATACAGTATTTATTTTGTATTTTTCTAGCATAAACTGGCAAAGTTATGATCAATTGAATTTTAAAATTAATCAAAGTATCCCCATTTTACGGTACCATTTTCACACTTCGAGATGAAAAACCTTAACGAATTAACCTAAACCCAATACTTCTACAATAATAGAACAGTATTCTTAGACAACATGAAGACATCATAGATACCACAGATATCGAATATAGGAATTTTAAGTTTCGTGGTAATTTAAACTTTTAAATTGTCTTTCGAGATATATACCGTTACATTGTTTTTTACAGATATCCACTTGCTAAAATCCTAGCAATCTCTTTTCTTTTAATTAATTTTCATCATAATATATTTCAGGCCCGCAATTAGAACATTTATTAGCCTTAACCATTAGGTACCTATACACCCAAAGTAACCCAAGACATACTAAGAATATTCTGAATATTTTTGTTAATTATTGAATATTTTTGTAAATCTTCGCCATTAATTGGTTGTCAGTTTACTGTCTGTATCTTTTATCGAACTTACTCAAATTCAATTGTTGAAACATCATGTATTACTATAAATTTGATGTTCATAAACATCACTTTGACCAAATTGAATAAATTATTTTTGATGTGCATTTTATGCGTAATTTTATTGGCAAGTTGTAAACTAATTAAATCTTAATATGATTTGATTAGGTTTCGTGTGTTACGTATATTGCGAAGTGGCTAAGTACATGTGATGATTAATGTATTAGGTTACCAATTCCAGCGCTAATTGATCCAGTTGATTGATGGAAATTTGTACTTAAGACCATGTACTGTACCTACTTGCTAATTGTCACTGCTCTCTGATAAAGCTTACTTAAATTATTTGGCGACATTGAGGTAAACATTAATTATTCAAATGACTAAGTTTATAACATCGAATAAACTGTGTTCTGTTTTTGATAATATTTGGATGATTAATCATCCAATTCAAAGATGACAATGACTTTGGCTGGTAAGCAAATTATTCTCTGCATTCTAACAGTGATATCTTCTTATCTTTTTAAATAAAGTACATTTATCTAATAATGATACACATACATTTATATACACAAATATGTCTAACAAATCAACATAATAATATGTAGAAACGAAAGGTTGATTTCGTCTTCTCATGCTTATTATATTTGCCTAGAAGAAATCGTAAGCACTTTCTGTTAAATAAAATACCTGGAATGACTGCCTCGAAATTCAATTAATAACAGGCGCTAGCGCTCTTAATGGGCTTTTTATATATGGCAATACGTAAAAGTAGCATTCTATTTGGAACTATGCCCAATGGGTGGGAACAAGCTCGACTTATATACCGGTGGGTATAATATGTCGCTAGATGTATGTTTAACACGCTTCCCTAGAGTCTAAGCCCTAGGGAATATGGCGGCTAGGTTACGTTTAAAAATAAACAGCTTAGTAACTAGGTCTCTTATTAATAAACAGCCAGTAACCTTGTGACCTTCTTAAGTCATGAATACTGGTGAGCAAAATTTAAACCTATCCTTGAGGCGCAATAGCTACCGAAGATTGCTCGAAATTTTGCATAAACTATGTTAGCGTGACTTCTCCTTATTAAAGTTTCTTAGAAGCTCACGAAAGACGCTGTATAATATAACGATTATTTATCATAATCGTCGATTGTGCATTTACATTTTGGTTGTATTTATGTCAATGTTTTCCACAATGTTTACCGCTTCAAATCAGCGCGGTACATTAATAGTAGAATGGTGAATAATTAATGTAGGTACCTACCAACTACGAACATGTTGTACCTACGACATGTACGTAGTTGGTAGCAAGTTGTGCAAATAGAGATATTATAATGTACGTACAGTCCTCTGTAGATAATTACGGAGGAGGTCGTCGGCACGTCAATAATGTCAACAGTCGAGCGAGTTCGAATACAAATCATTAAATTCTACGCTTGCTACACACAACGATTAGGTGTCCGCACCGAAAGCTAAAAGGTAAAAACGGATTGTAAACCGTTTTGCACGTTTTTGGTCTACCGCCTCGCAGGGCATTAACTTTTTAATGGCTTCAGGCACCCTAAAGTCAACTGCCAGAGGTGTCATTTTGAAAATTTATACCGCGGGTACGAAAATACTAAATGACTTCGTAAATCTGTTTTAAGTGTAGTATTTATTTGGATGCGACTATCTGGTATTAAAATAAACACACTGCAGCAAAATAGCCGCATTATTGCAACCATGCTGGCAGTACAGTGTTGGTTTGGTTATGTTTGATAAAAGTCGGGAGTGTCGTTTAAATGTCACCTCGGCCTTGACTCTGAGCCTATAATATGGTATAGATACCCTATTGCGTGCGTTCCCTGAACCTTTAATTTTATCCAAGCGTCGCCAAGGTCACAGTAACCGGATAATATTGCATTAACGCTCTCATCTTGTTTATTTGAGAAAATGATGCGACACGAGAATTCCTCGCTACGTTCACGTGAGGTGATTAACACCGCTAAGCAAAACTCAGCTTAATTATATTAGCACCTATTAAATATAGATCTGTCCTTTCTTGCTAGGCAACCATTCTTAGTTCCCAGCAATGACTATGTTTGTGTCCCCGAGCCCTTCGGCTACTCTTTAAAGGTAAATTAGATGTTGTCTCCGAAAATACGAAATTTCCATTGTTATTAGCCTTTGTACACAAAAAGATATAAATAAATATAACACGATAAAGTAAAAAGACAAAATTATCTCAATAATGAGTTCTTTTCAAACAAACCCTGGAGCCAAATAAGAAAACTTGTGAGAGCAAGGCGCACCACTTGCTATAGAAAGGTGAAAGAATTTGTATTGACAATGAGAACATTCTCTTTTTTGAAGTCGGCTAACAAAGCAAAATAGGTTTGCCTATTTTAGTGCCATTTATATTTATAGGAGGAGTCTAAAGTGAGCTTCGGCTTTCAGCTGCAATTTTTACAGAATGATGGAAGAATTTTTTATCTATTGAATTTATAATGTATTTCATTTAAGATGATCTATACGCGAGATTTCTCTAGGTGGAGAAAGTAATAAGATACTAGGAGTGATTTGGAACCTAAATGGAAATAAAAGAAGAAAATTATACTTCGGTTCGACTATAACTTAAAGGTACAAGAATATAAATGATTTATCAATATTATGATAGTCTGCAGTGTAAAATAATAGTTAACATTAAGGTGTGGTTTTACTTCGACAACAGCGCTACCTATCTCCCAAATGCCAGCCTTTTCGAGTCATCGCGTTTGGTCAAGGTAAGAGTGACCTTTTAATTTAAAATGTATAGAATGAAATATTGACTGCCTCCGTAGTCCAGTGGATAGCGTAAGCGACTGCTGATCGGAGGTCCCGGGTTCGATTGCCGGGTCGGGCAAGTGTTACTGGGTTGTTCCGAATTCTCAGTAGCACCACGGAGTCTGGTGATGTACCCGGTAACGGCAATAGGCTCGCCCCCTATTACGTGGCACCTAAAATTTCATGGCGAAATGTGGGTGTAATGTTACTAATGTTGCACATCTGCCTATCCCTTCGGGGATATAGGCGTGAGCCTATAAATAAATAAATAAAATATAAGTCATCGTTTATTCTTTATCGCAGTAGCATAGTAGGTAATGTAAACAAATTACCATAGTCCTAGTCATAGCGGAAACGTCTTACTTACTGTTACAATAGGTTTAATGTTATCTAATTTATTGATTAAACAATACAATCTTAGTATTTATGTGATAAAAAATTGTGCAATTCGAAACTGTGATTATTATTTTTTATCTGTGATAGTGAAAGTATAAATCAGGCACGGATAATTGCACGTGTCGATTGATATAAAAATAGTGTGGCAACATCTATTTCTGTGTTATCTTTATTCTAATATACTATTTGACTGCGAGTGTGCCAGATTTGTGGGCGGTTACTATCGTTGGAAATATCTATCATTAAAATTTTCCCATTATTGATATAAATTTCAATGAAATGTGCCCGAATTAATCTTTAAATAATACAACGTATAATACAAGCTTAACCCGACCAAAATATCCATAATAATTATAAAATAAGAATAATATTTTAAAGTTGGCGGGATTACAATTCAGAGAGAACGCGATATTTAAATTGCAAAATTGTCCGTCTGCCCCAAAAGATACTGCACAGATAATATTAATCTTAAGTATGTAGTTAGAGCTGCGAACACTGTACTCGCTAAGTCCATAATTTACTGTCTAGTTCCAAAGCTTTCGTCTGGAGGGGTCGGATGTGCTAGATGATGCTTGAAACGTGTTGTCTCCTCGTGAGGCACTTTTTGGTTGGTATGCATTTTATAGAAATGTAGTAGAGTGTAGTTCCATAGGTATATTCATATATTATCTATGGGTATATTTATGAAACAATTGTTGTGAGGACTGTAAAGATGCCATTAGCGACTTACGGTGGCGATTCTAAAGTTTTAGTGACTCGTAACTACTAATATTGACAAGGGATCTATATCGACCTTATACAGGTCTAGTGATTGGTCTGAAATAGGTACGCAAAATGTACGGATAACGTATGACCTGTTGTTTTAGTGCTTAGTGAGCCTGAACAGAGGCGATAGACCCAGGTCACCCAGGTCTTATAATTCTGTGAAAAAAACGATGATTTGTTTTGCGTCTGGGTGTAAATTATGATATGTTTGCATGTTAGTATATAATTCGTTTTCTCATCTGCCACATTTGGCATTAGACTGCCATGTAATTTCTATTGGCATTTGATTATATTGATTCGTCTCAATTGAATAAAACGTTTATTAGTTGGATATTGTTTGGCAACATTGAAGTCAAAACCAGAAAATCATTTCTTTTTAAATAAATATATCTTAATATATACACCATAATATTATATTCCCTAATTGTTTATTGTTTACTAGCACCGGCGACCGGAAGCTTTTGAACACAACAGTAAATATTTATATTTACTTATCGAATTGATAATAAGCTGCCAAGACCACTCTCTTGTATAATAATAATTCTTGTTATTATATAAAATATAAAACATAATTAAGTTTATTTTCTAATAAGGAAACCCTTGACGTGTTATCGCTACGGATGACGGTGACTTTGACCTCTGTGTTCGAAACTTTGGCCTTTTGTTAAATTTTCGTTTAGTCGATTTGCTATTATTATGAATTGGCAACACGCACATTTCGTATCTCTTCCAATTTTGAAAATAAATCGAAGGGCTCTATCAATGAGACATTCCTATTCTAAAACATTCGACTAGTAGTCATATCGTGAAAAACACATTTTTCTCCATGTTTATTCACAAAAATGAATCTGTTTTACAAGATCACAAGACAAATAAAGCTAAATGGATACAAGCGTTTTATTTCGGGGAACAAATAAGATGTTTCATATAAGATTGAAAGAAAAACAAGTCTGTTGTTAGGTGAAAGTGGTATCTGTTTTTGTACCTACTAGGTATAATAAATTGCTATCCCGTATGTACACTGCTACTGTTGAGATACTGACATGATATGTCGTTCTTATCGGAAAGCTATTAATAAACGCCTCGCTTTCTTATTAATATCTTTGTGTTAATGTTATCAATACGTACCTAGCAGTCAAAGTCGCTGTTGATTTTACTGGCTTTTGTATTTTGGTGTTCATTTCATTGCAGAAAGTTTATCATCATCATTTATATAAAATGTCCCACTGCTGGGCATGGGCCTATTCGTAGTATAAGAAGGGTAAGGCACCAGTCCACCACGCTGGCCAAGTGCGGGTTGGCAGACTTCACATGTCTTTCGAGAACATTATACTACCTACTCATAGACATGTCGGTACGTTCAACAAGCAATAATTAACATTTGAATAAGCACATAACTTCGAAAAGTCATTAGCGACAGGCATTCTGCGTAGCAGTCTGATTTTTTCACTAGGCTACCGTTGCCTTGGTGAAAGAAACTTATAGTTTTGTTAACCACCCCTGGATAGACATTATTTATTTTATTTATTTATTTATACTTTATTGTACACTTATATATACATTTGTAGAAATTTTATAAACAAGTAAGTACAAAGGGCAGCCTTATTTTCGGAAATAAATGGTAGTTGCAAGTGTACAGTTTTAAAAATATATTAAATATATAAATTCGTGTAATAACATAATATATAAATACAAATAAATACTTAAATATTAATATATACATACAAATAAGAATACAATATTTAAATAAATACATACATATATATAATGTAGAATGAGAAAAGTTATAGGTAGATAATGAGAGATAGTGATCCTTTACCATTGCTTTAAATCTCCCCCGCGGGATCTCCACCTTGTCGTGGTGCGGGGGCTCAGTAACCGTGGCTTGGAACCCCGTGGTGAAGCTAAGAGGGATCCAGGAGGGGACGCTCCGCGTGGGCTTGACGGGGCCTGCGCAGGATGCGTCCAACGGTGCGGGTGCGGGGGACAGTTCTGTCTGTCCCTCGCAGTCGGGTGCGGTCGCGGGAGGAGAGGCGTGTCGGTGTTGCGTTGCCGCGCGCCCTATCTCCCGCGACCAAATGGGGGCGCACCATTCGATGCGTCGCGGTGGGGCCGCAGAGGAAGAGGAGATGCGGTGTTGAGTTGCCGTCCTCCCTATCCTCTGCGGCCGCTGAGTGTTTTGGCGGCGGAGCCCAACACCTTAATCCGCCGCCAAGGGGGTTTTGTGCGGGGCCCGCCTGACCATCTGGCGGGCCAATACCCGTCGGGGGGTAGCGATGAATGCTTATGCGAATCCCTACCCTCCGACACACGGGTACATGAGGAACACGGGTTGGTTTTTAGTCAGTAAGAGTCTGACAGTCCCCTTCGTCCTTCCCCCGTGGCGGAGGGACTCCATGAGGATTTTCCAACCCGAAATAAAAAAAAAAAATTGCTTTAAATCTAGTTATAGTCTGAGACTATCTTATGTGCAACGGTAGGGCATTCCATAAGCGAACAGCAGTAACTGAAAAGGATATGTCATGAAATGCTGTGGAATGAACCGGCATTTTCAGTTTCAAATTTTCTGATGACCTTAAATAACGATTATGCTTATCATGAAGGAACTCGAATCTTCCTTTAAGATAGGTGGGAGTAGAAGGGTTAAATAATATATTAAAAAGTAAAGAGAGAATGTGAGCATTCCGGCGAATGGCTTCTCAAATTTAAATTTATAAATGAATTGGTATGATGTTATCTGTCAAGTATTTTAACCGAAACATGTCGGACAAAAGTATGATAAAACTGGTCCCGTAGTCACCCAAAGTAATGATAAAATCCTATAAAGGACATCACAATTTTAATTATTCTCTCTACATATTTTAATTATTTTGAAAGGTGAGCTTCTATAAATTCTAAATTAGTTATGTTTTGTTAATATAACTTTGTGTGGGATGTAGGACCGACCAGCCAATTAGCCAATATTAATTTATATGAATTAATGAAGGAAGTTTTAACAAAGGCAAACTTTCGTATGAGTAATATTTTGATATTTTGTCGTGTGGTTGACGGCATAGAATACAAGTGTCACCACCATCTTCTCGTGGGTGTCGTAAGAGGCGACTAAGGGATAACACGATGCAAATACCATCTTTGCGTAGAGACGGAAAACTCGACATCAAGGCCTATACGACTGCCTCGTTGGTCTCGCGGCATAAATGTGCGCGTGGGATCGGGAGGTCCCGGGTTCGATTCCTGGGTCGGGCAGTGTTATTGGGTTTTTCTGTCACGAAATTCTCAGTAGCAGCACGGAGTCTGGAAATGTGCCCGGTACGGCAATAGGCTCGCCCCTTATTACGTGGGACTAAAGTATATCTGGCGAAAAGTGGGTGTAGAAATACACCTCTGCCTACCCCTTCGGGGATAAAAGGCGTGACGATATGTATGTATGTATGTAATATTTTGAACAATTTTGTAGGTAAATTTTGAATTGGAACAATTCTGTATTAATTTCGTGGCATGGAAACAATGTATTCCAAGGCAATAATAAAGGATCTTAATGAAATAAATCCTGTATGCTAACACAATCTATATAGGCAACCATTAATTAAGTGTTACTATAATCCGGCAAAAACCTGGTTACGTACTAATTGATAGTAATACTATTCTTACGATAAATTAAGAAATATAATACATTACTTATCTGATTTATACATATTAAATGCTAATTGAATTTTGGCTAATGGGATTACTATAAAGCTAAAAGCAATGGTTTGAAAAAGCTAAATTGGCAAGTAAGAAGGCGACTGAAAGTGTAATTTACATTAACACTTTTGTAAAGATGTAGTCTGCGAGCACTTATCTCAGACACTAACAGAGGCAACTTAAAAAGTCGGCCTATTTGTGTAGGAAGATGTTTATCACAAATCTTGCCGCTGAAAAACATGATAGTGAAACAATGCAAAGCTAATCTTCTACACTAATATTATAAAGAGGAAAAATTTGTATTTTTGTTTGTTTGTAATGGATAAACTCAAAAACTACTGGACCGATTTTAAAAATTCTTTTACCATTAGAAAGCTACATTACCTGCGAGTAACATAGGCTATATTTAGTTTTAGACTTATCTTACGAACCCCTATATTTAGAAAATATAGGGGTTCGTAAGATATTTTGGGTTTTCGGGTACGCGGGAAACGGCTAGTAATATATAAAATCCTTGTGTTACTGACTGACTGACAGACATGCTACAGCCGAAACTATTGGGCGCAGGAAGCTGAAATTTGGCATGTATGTTCCTTGGGGACCGTAGGGGTGCAATAAGAAGGGATTTTCCGAAAATGGGTAAATTTAAAAAAATTGCAGGCGTAGCTGCTGGCGTCCTCTAGTATTTTATAATATTAAATTTCCAATTCCTATGTATTTATCTAATATGTTTAATGTGTACTGGTTTCGTAGTATAGGTCTTATTTGCGTGCGTTAACGTATTGGTAAATGACAATACGCTCGCGCCCTATACGTGGAAATCAAAATGGCAGCGATGTTATCGCAGATTTTTTTGCCAGTTCTGTGAAATCCGACCTGTGTAAACATGTTTTTTCTGTCATTTGGACATACAAATCTGTTATACACGTGGGAATAAGACGATGTACCTATCTGTGGAATATTAAGAAGAAATTACGTGACTGAAGTCCTTAAATGTAATTTTTTGGTAGGTCCACATTATTAGGCGGATGCCATTATCATATGAATTGTCAACAATTGAATTGAAAAGTAAATAAGTTCGCGTAGTAAGACAGGAAATACAGTTAGTACCTATACTGTCAAACGACAATGGCAGATCTCCATACATCGAAATGTCTGAAATTAAATTGAAGCGCACAGTAATAAAAAATATTTCAAAAAATTTGGCGTAAGTACTGTTGAGTGAAAATAGAATCATTTATAGACTCTGTAGTCTATAAATGATTCTATTTTCACTCGGGAAACCCGGAAAAACAAGATATCGGTGTTGTAGTTTTTAGTTAAGAATGAACAATGTAGGTACGTTTGAATTATCCTGGAATTATCAAATGAAATTATGTCAGATTGACATCAAAACGCAGAAATATTCTGTAGCATCTAACTGTCACAGCCAAAGACAAAAGCAGAGCTGCACATTTTAAATCGATTTTATGTGAAATCGATACAACATTAAAACGATGCTGTGACGTTTTTATTTGATTTAAAAGTTGTTTTGCTTCAAAAATTATTAGCTTATTGACATAATTTTAATTAAAGATTAAATACCTGCATATTAAGAATTATATTTTAATAATCGATACGGATCAATAGCACTCACGTCTATTCCAGTCACACTATTGTCTATGGCAACAATCAAATAATAAAGTAGGTACCTAGTTGTAGTTCGTAATCAATTGGAATGCTTTTTATCATCATAACCCTTAACTTGGCAGGATATAAAAAACATAAAAATATGTGCTTTATCGATATATTTGGCCTTAATTATGATTAAAGGACACGAAAAAATTTATTAAAAAAATCTAGATATCCTAGATTTCGAGAAAACCTATGTACATCACAATGCACACTGCCAAGTATGTCGAAATGTTGACATTGTATTATTTGTACATTGTGATGCACATTGCTAGGTTGATAATGAAATACATTTTTAATATTAATTATATATTTCCAGTCTCACGCCTGTATCCCCGAAGGGGTAGGCAGAGGTGAAACATTAGCAGCATTACACCCACATTTCGCCATAAATTTTTAGGTCCCACGTAATAGGGGGGCGAGCCTATTGCCGTTACCGGGTACATCACTAGACTCCGTGCTGCTACTGAAAATTCGGAAAAACCCAGTAACACGTTTGCCCGACCCGGGAATCGAACACGGGACCTCCGATCAGCAGTCGCATACGCAATCCACTGGACTACGGAGGCAGTCCGATATCGGCAGTGACGAAATACTGCTTTAGACCAGTGATAATCTAGAACAAATTTCTTAACTTTACTTCTTTGGTCACTGCGTAATATATATGTCAATGGTCACTGCATTCTTTGTTTGGTAAGTGGCTGCTGCTGTCGGCTGGTACCAGGCTGAGGAGATGGTTGTTCAAAGGTAGGGGTTGGTAAAGACTGTATAGAGTTCAACGTAGGTACAATGTTGTAGTTGGTCGTATTCGGTGATGGAAAAACTTCATTGAATGTTGGAGTTAGTGGTAGGTACACATAAAGAGACTTCATTCTGTTCTTTGTTGGAGTTAGCCAACTATCTAGTAGGTAAATCGAGAGCTTCAAGCGAAGATGCTAGCGATGGTGGATCAGAGGTATCTGGAGAAGGTGGTATATAGACATTTGTTTCTTCATCGGACGTAGCACTATCCTCAGAGCATGCATTTTTTGTAGGAACCAAAGCCAAAATCTTATGCGAGCGAGTTAGATTTAAATTCTGCAGGCAAACAGAGAAAAAAAAGCTGAAACATACACCTTACGACCAAAACATAACAAAAATAACATAACAGAAATACTTCGTAAACCTGGTAATGTACAGTGTGGTTACCATAGTTTACGGTGAGTACTTTAGCGTGTCATTGGCAACGTGCAGTGCAATGTACATACATTTATAACAGTCAAAGGCATGAGTTAGTATGTAGGTAGCTATATAAAATGCACTTATTGAATAATGAATATTCTTTACGTAAAAACAAAGATAAAATATTAACACGTTTAGAGTAAAAAACTTTAATAAAAAATAAAAAACTTACTCGTGTCACACGTACAGCTTGTTGCTATGCAACCATTTTAATTTTGACATGTGTTTTATAGTGTTGTCACAGTGAAATAATTTTCCACAATTTCTAGAATATTTCAAAATATATTTATTAAAAACGGACCGAATTTGTTTTCCATAAGTAAGGAGTTTTTTTTTCTTAAATGTATGTACAGTGGGATGTACGCCGTCAAGTTAAGGGTTAAAATACTCCATCTTTAACGAGACAAAGTGAAAATATTAAAAATCGTAGAAAAAAAAAACTATTTGTTTTGTTCATATGAAGTTTAAGGTCGCCACAACAAACCCAGACCGAATTCTGCCATTGTCCTTTTGTTACACTAGAAAGAAGAAAAAAAGAAGAACAAAATGTTTTTTTTTTATATTTTTTATGTTTTAGAAACCTGACTAGATCCCATCGTGAAAGCCCTGAATTGCAAAATTAACAACGGCAGAGCAATGACTGAGCGTGATGTATCTGAAAAAACAACCCTTATTTTCTTAGGGATTTTTATTCAGATATACATGATGCAACATGGAAATAATTAAGAGATGTACAGAAATAATAAGTTATTGATATTTTCGATTGCAACGTTTTTATAAATAATAATGCAAATAGTAGCAATGTCATTACAATATTATTGTTTTGATACACCGGGGTCGTCGGCCAATGCCTGTTGATAACGCACTAGACCAACAAAGAGGTCACATTGTCCGATGCACGATGCATCACGCTCCTTTAAAGATCATTACATTATACATAAACATAACTTCACGCCTTTTATACCGAAGAGGTAGGCAGAGGTGTATTACACACCCGCTTTTCGCTAGTTATGTTGCGATCCCAATGTAATAGGGGGCGGGCCTATTGCCATCTACCGGGCACATTAATAAGCTAGCGATAATTAACATTTTTAATGCACACATCACTTCGAAAAGTCAGAGGTGTGTGCCCAAGGTACCTGGGGATCGAACCCAAGACCATCATTTCGGCAGTCCGTAACGTACACCACAGAGCTATCGCCGCTTATCTAAATAATATTCTATCCGCCTATCTATATAATAATAATAAATAATATTCTACCACATCATAAAACACCATCTAGTCCCAAACTAAGCACAGCTTCTACTTTGGATACTGGACAGTGGATAAACATAATACACTTAATTTATTTTTGTAAATACATACAGCCCAACATCCATGTTAATGAACACAAATGTTTGACCTGAGCGGGAATCGAGACCGCGACCTTCGACGAGGCATTCGTTTGCACTCCCGTTACGACATCGCCACCGGGTAGTCTATTACATTACCTACATATTTAGAAGCACTCGTTATAACTAATGAGTTATGAGATATAAGAAAACCTTGTGCCTTCTCTGTTGATTGTTGACGTTTTAGAGGATGTTATGTCATGCCACAGTTTGTTGCAATGGTCATAAAATTGTGTTACTCGTGTACTTACGTATTTAAGTTCTTTAAGGTACTTTACATAAAACAAACGAAATTGTCATTTATTTATCGCAATGCCTTTAGTTTAGACAGACCGTCCAAAAAATCTTTGAATTTCTACCGTTGTATGATTATTTACCTAATTGTCAGCAATAAAGTTACTGACTGCGGTAAACAAAATAGGTAACGAAAAGTAAAAGACCTTATATCTTATCTTATACTAATATATAAAGCTGAAGAGTTTGTTTTTTTGTTTGTTTGGTTGAACGCGCTAATCTCAGGAACCACTGGTCCGATTTGAAATAATCTTTCAGTGTTAGATAGCCCATTTATCGAGGAAGGCTATATCCTATATAACATCACGCTTTGAGCGCCGGGAGCGGAGCAGTAGCCTTAAATAACGCGGAAATCCTCTATTTATTGTAATATTATTAATCTACTATTACGGCAACATAGTCGTAACTCTAAATATTATTCAGTATCACGTCAATACGCTTAAAAACGATAATCCAGATGTGTTAAGCAAGGCAATCGATAATATTAATCCTACTACATGACGAACGGCGATTAGCAGGCTCGCACAGATTGAGCTCGGATTCCACGACCTTTATCGTCTATTCTTGTAGTAATTGCCTAATGATGAGGAATAATCGCTTTAGCCAACTCAGGTTTCTTTAATGCCTTGTAAAAACTATATTACAGAAGCTGAACTGACGAAACTGATTAGACGAGTGAGAGAAACGGTTAACGATATTTCTTACAACACACGTAGGTACTACATAGAGAGGAGGTTTTCGTTTTTGAGAAAGAGTACATACATACATAGTCTCGCGCCGATATCCCCGAAGAGGTAGGCAGAGGTATATTATATTACTACACCCACTTTTCGCCAGATTTATTTGACATGTATTTAATGCGGCGACTAAGTAAAGCGAATACAAGTTACAAAAATAATTAGAGTGGGTACCATATATGGGTTGGCAGCTAATAAGGAGTATCGTAATAAGTAAAATGTTGCATATTAATATGTCAGTAATAAGCTTCGTTTTAATTTAAACTAGCAGCATTTTATTTTTTGGGAACTGAATTAGTATCTAAGCGGCAACTTGATGATGAATAAAAAAATAGAAAATGGACATTCATAAATAATACAAATTTCAATATTTGGCAAATGATTTTGTCTTAAATTAAGTGTTACGTATACTCGTAAGTAAATAAGACGCTTCAGTCTTTTAAGCCAAGTTGACGGAGCCCTGCTTCGCAGGGCTTCTATTTTTAGGTACAGGGTCACAAGAAAACCTAACATAACCTACCTACTAACATTATTAGTCGCCAAGTCATAATTTATAGCTCCTCGGCTATTAGGTATTTCAATTGACTTGTTAGTTTATTTGCTACCTAAACGCAGCTGCTAGTTTTAAGTTTTTATAACACCCTTAGTTTTGAATCTTATTTAATATAATAGTCGCGAAAATATTTAATCGCTAGCAACTTATTTTATTAGTTGCAAACATTTAGTCATCTTTTAAGTTATTAGTCACTCGGAAAATAATAAGCTGATTTATTTTAGTCCCACGTACCTAATAGGGGGCGAGCCTATTGCCGTACCGGGCACATTACCAGAGTCCGTGCTGCGTAATTTAGTTTAATGTCTGTCTCTTCAATTTGTTATAACAAGGACATAATAGTACTAATTAAAATATATAACGACCTTATTTGCTACACAATCTAAAATAGACAAAATCTAGGGCTTAGTGTAGTAGCATATTTGCTTCTTGTTTTGTAATTTAGTTTTAAACGAAAGTAATATACTTATACAAACATTAATCATGTTACGATAAAAATGGGCAGCTAAACTGTCACGTTAAGTAGCAGTCTTGGCAGTTAAACAATGTGTAATTATTAAGATATTAGTAGAACTATTAATTCGTAACTCCATTGTTACGGACGTCGTAGCTTTGTAATACAATTAAGTAATGATCATAAATAATGTAAATAAATATGAATATATAAGTAGACTTAAGTAGATATAAGGATGATTCAATAAAAACGATTTGAGAGTAGGGAAATGTTTATTGTTATTCGATTAAGGTTGTTTTATTATCCCATAGTAAATAAGAAATTAAAACATGACGATGTAAAGTGGACGCGAGCACGATCGAACAGGTTTGAACATGTCGAAACCTGTCCGAACGCCACCACAAGTAAAACTCGGACGAAGCGCTGTGATTGGCCGAACCGAATGCGTTGCGCTCACATCCACTCACTACTTGCACCCTGTAAAATAGAACATAAGCAGGACGGTTTGTTGCACCGATGTAGTTCAGTTCAGTCAGCAGTAGTTCTCTCAAGAAATCCGAAGCAACAAGCCGATCCTGATCAAGATTAAAATAAATCAACTCACCATCAAGCCAGGCGTTTCATTCCTTTGGAAGATAAAAACTACAGTCCACCTCAACAGTTTGGTCCTTCGAGCCGGATACAGTCGGATCATCGTTCGCCTGACGAGTTGAAGACAAAGAAAATACGCAAGTACAGTGTTCCTAAAAAATGAAGACTAGGAGTATTGCGGCCAAAGAGAGTGAGGCAGAATCGGGATACGACAGCCGACGTCGCCGAACATTCGAAGAGCCGCCGAGATCACCTTCAACCGTTGCGTCTGCGTTGCCGCGCGTCCAACATGAAGTGCCCGCAAGAGGAATCGACAGTGCCACGCCCATCGCCACTGTGTCGGTGACCGCACCGCCCGCCACCGCCGCGACGGGAGGAGTTGTGCCACCGTCTGGTGCGTCCGCCGCGCTTACCGCACCCGCTCCACGCCACGTACCGGCGAGTCGAGCAACCGCGATCGCGAGCGTAACAATGCGTGAAGAACAACTCGTCACTCCAAGCACGTCGTTCCAGCCAAGAATTCAGGACTCTGTCAGAACAATGACGGCAAATAGGTCAATGAGAGACACCGCAAGTACGATAAGATCAAGGGGATCTTATAGCAGTGATGTGGCAAGAGTAAAACTAGCGGAATATGAGGCACAAAAAAGAATTGCTGCAATTAGGAACGAGCAATTGGAAATTGAAAAGGCCCTAATAAACAAACGGTTCGAGTATGAAGTGTCGGCAATTGAAGCAGAGGCAGAGGCTCGTGAAGAGGGCTCCAGACATAGGAGTGAAGACAGGGTGGATGAGTGGCTGCAAAGTATTGACCAAGCCCACCCACCAGTCACCGAAGAGAGAACTCAGCCGACGCACCCCGCCGCACAACGAACCGCCGCAGAGCCGAACACATGTGTAGACGCTACAACGCCTGCCATGCCACGCAGGAGACAACGTTCGATCTCACGTTCACCCACAAGAGGGGAACGCAGAGTAGGAAGAGGCATTGAACAACTGGCCGACACGCTGGACAAAATGATGCGTGTACGCCCGCCGCCACGACAAGTGACTGAGCTACCTGTGTTCACCGGAGCAGCTACGGAATGGCTGCCATTCAAGGCAGCTTACGAAGATTCATCGAGTGTCTACAAATTCACCGCGATGGAAAACTTAGCGAGACTGAGGAACTGCGTCAGAGGTCCAGCAAGGGAAGCAGTCTCCGCGCTCCTGTACTCTGCGTCTGACCCACGGACAATTATGAAGACGCTAGAACAATACTATGGAAGGCCGGAGATATTAATGGACCATGTGACGGAGGACATAAAGAAGTTGCCTCGGCTCACTAGTGTGGCAAGTGAACTAAACTCGTTCGCAGTGAAGCTACAGAACATAGTGTGTGTGCTAACCAATATGGACAACCGCGGATACTTGTGGAACCCGATGCTAGTGCGTGAAGTTGTAGACAAATTAAGCCCGCACGTGAAATCAAGGTGGTGCGACTACGCTTCTGAGGCAGTGGAAACGTCACGTGAGCCTGAAATTACGATATTATCTCGGTTCCTGATGCGGGAAGCTGACCGTGCAATGAAGTACGCCTTCACAAACCCGACGCCCACGCCCGCACCAAAGAAAGAACAGAAAAATGTGGTGCAAGCAAGCACAAAAAGGAAAGCGGGCAGAGAAGTTATTTACGCCACGACACAAAAAGAAGATGAAAAGAAACAAGTATGTCTGTGTTGTGCTGGGGACCATGATGTGCCTAAGTGCGCCAAGTTTTCAATGATGAGTGTCGACGACAGGTGGGAATGGGCACGAACGGAGAAAGTGTGCTTTAAATGTCTGAATAATCGCCACCGGCGAGAGCACTGCCGAGCTAAGCGATGTGGCAAAGAAAACTGTACCCGCCCGCATCACGCGCTGCTCCACAAAGAGATGTTGCAACGAGACACCAAAGAAAAAGCGACGGATGCCAAACCGACAGCGGAGTCCGTGATGACTGTCTCAGCAAGCAGCGACGCGCCGCATCGCGTACTCTTAAAAATGTGCCCCGTCGTTTTGAAAGGACCAGGCGGTCAAGTGACCACGTTCGCGCTAATGGACGAAGGATCGACGATCTCACTCATCGACGAGGATTTAACACGCCGTATCCAAGTGAAAGGGCCAATTTCTTCACTCAAAATACAAGGAGTGACCTCACAGCCACACGAAGAACACAGTCAAGAGGTCAAACTACAAATTCGTGGCCAGAACGGCGACTATCAAGAATTACGCGCACGAACGATGAAGGATCTACGACTTCATGGTCAGACAGTAGATAAATCAATGTTAATCAAATATCCACACCTCCGAGACATGCAAAAGGACGCATTCTTTGACGAAGCCACACCGAAAGTATTGATAGGTGCGGACAATTGGCACCTGATCGTGACGCGAAAACTACGCATGGGCAAGAAGAATGAGCCTGCGGCCTCGTATACCCAACTGGGATGGGTAATTCATGGGACGGCGCCACGCTCAGCGTTGACTCAAAAAGAGGGTCAACTAGTGCTTCATATCTACGACGTGTCTGCGAACAAACAGACAGAAGATGTACGGCGCGTAGAAGAAATAGTGAAAGCACACTTCAGAATTGATGCCCTTGGAGTCTCCCTGGCAAAGAAAGTCAGACCAGAAGACCAAAAGGCAATCGACGTGGTCCAACGAACAATGAGGAAGGTTGGTGAACACTTCGAAGTGGGTCTGCCATGGAGAGATGAAGACGCTCCGATGCCCAATAATTATCACTGTGCCGTGAAGAGACTAAAGATGATAGAAAAAAAGATGGACGCCTCTTCGGATTTCGCTGCACAGTATCGCGCTCAAGTGAGAAACCTCCTAGATAAAGGTTATGCCCAAGAGTGCGATGGACAAGAGGAACGAAGCAAGAAGATATGGTACCTGCCACACTTCCCGGTCGTGAACCCTAACAAGCCGGGAAAGATGCGGCTGGTTTTTGACGCGGCGCACCGATACAGCGGAGCGTGCCTCAATGATCACTTACTAGAGGGACCTGACCTCCTGAAATCGCTACCAGGAATCCTCTTCAGATTCAGAGAACGTCAGGTAGCCGTGACAGCAGATATTCAAGAGATGTTCCTCCAAGTAAGAATAAGACCACAAGACCAAGCAGCTCAAATGTTTCTTTGGCGAGACGAAGAGCGTGATAAGCCGCCGAAAAAGTACAAGATGATATCAATGATCTTCGGGGCATCGTGCTCGCCGTTCATCGCGCACTCAGTGAGAGATGCCAACGCGAGACGATACGCACAAGCATACCCCAACGCTGTGCAAGCAATAACATCGAGCCACTACATGGATGACTACGTCGATAGCTTCGTCACAGAGCGAGAAGCTATAAGAACAGCACAAGAGGTCATGAAGATACATGAGAATGCACACTTCAACCTCCGTGGATGGTGCTCTAACAGGCCTAATGTGGTGGACAACGTGGCTACAGAAAAACGAGTGCTCAAAGCCGAAGTGAAGCTTGGTCAGAGACAGGAAAACTCCGATAAGACACTTGGTTTACTTTGGCATACGGATCAAGATGAACTAGGCTTCAACACAGGGCTTAGCCGTCTAGCACCTGAAGTGAGGATGAGAGACAGAGCGCCGACGAAAAGAGAAGCCCTCGGAGCAGTGATGGCCGTCTACGACCCCCTCGGTCTCATCAGCCATTTTACTATCACGGGTAAAATCATACTTCAAAACCTGTGGAGACACGGAGTGGGATGGGATGAAGTGATTCCCGAAGAAGACGCACAACATTTCGAAGAATGGCTCCGAGGTTTGAGCATGGCCACGAAACTGCGAGTCCCAAGATGCTACGGCAAAAGCTCTGAAGACGACATAGAGCTCCATGTCTTCTGTGATGCGAGTGAACAAGCATACGCGGCGACCGCCTACTGGAGGATCCTGAAACCAGATGGAAGAGTGACTGTGAGCCTGGTTGCGGCAAAAGCAAGGGTCGCACCATTAAAACCAGTAACCGTCCCTCGACTCGAACTCCAAGCGGCAGTGATCGGCGCACGATTAGCGGAAACAATCGTGAGAGAGCATAGAGACAAGCCCAAGAACGTGACGTATTGGACGGACTCACAAACCGTTCTGCGTTGGATAGAAAAAGATGCCATCAAGTATACACCCTTCGTGGCACACCGCTTGGGCGAAATAGCGGAGCTGACCGACGCCAATCAATGGAGATGGGTGCCCACGGAACAAAACGTGGCAGATGATGCAACGCGCCCTAATTATAAACTACAAATGAAACCAGAAGATAGATGGTTCACCGGGCCTGAATTTCTATATGATGAAAAAGAACTCTGGCCGAAAGAGAAAGCCAGGAAAGAAGACCAAGAGGAAGAAGTGACTTATGTAGTCACAGAAAAGAAACACGCTTCTCATCTGCCCGACATAAGCAGATTCTCCTCATATGAGAAGCTGATACGAACTACAGCGGTACTCTTTCTCTTCAAGGAAAAGTACAAAAATCGAGCTAGCCAGATGACCGTCGACCTGATAGAAAAGGCTGAGAAGACATGGGTGAAACAAGCGCAGCTCGACGACTACGCAGAAGAAATAAGACTGTTGGAAAAAGGAAGACCAGTGCCCAAGTCCAGTAGCCTGTATAAACTGGACCCTTACTTGGAAGACCAGATTCTCAAAGTGAGAGGGAGAATCGGGCACGCTGCGGTTCCAGACATGAAGAAGAAGCCGGTCACATTACACGGCAAGCACCCGTTTACCAGACTGCTAATAGAAGACGCCCATCGAAGGGCCGGCCATGCAAACAACGAACGCGTGGTCAACGACTTAAGGCAAAAGTACTGGGTGATCAATCTGCGCCCTACAGTAAGAGCCATAGCGCAGCGATGCCAACTTTGCCGCATCAGAAGAGCGACACCAGTAAAACCAGTCACGGGGGACCTACCGATGGAACGACTAACAGAGACGCAGCGACCCTTTATTCACTGCGGAGTCGACTATTTTGGGCCAATGACAGTGGTCATAGGAAGAAGACACGAGAAGCGCTGGGGAGCACTGTTCACTTGCCAGGTGACCAGGGCAGTTCACCTGGAACTGGTGGCGAGTCTGTCGACCGACTCGGCTATAATGGCCATAAGAAGAATGGCAGCACGACGAGGTTGGCCCCGAGTAATGTACTCCGACTAGTTACCTGTTTGGTCGCCGGCAACGTATAAACATAGAAGACTCTTATTCCTCTTGGTCTTACACTACTGCCGGTGTGCCGCAGGGTGGCGTGCTATCTCCTTTACTCTTCGCCATATTTATAAACTCCATCTCAAATCAACTACTTTCATCCTACCACCTTTATGCAGATGATTTACAGATTTACACGCAAGCCCCTATAACTAAGTTGGCAGAAGCCTGTGTTACTATTAACACAGACTTAGAACGTATCTGCGAATGGACCAAGAGATATGGACTGATAGTCAACCCTGATAAAACTCAATTAATTATTATCGGCAGTCCTAAAATGGTTTCTAAAATTAACTGGGTTGATCTTCCGCGAATCAGATTTGATGGAAAAGATCTTCCTTTTCGCAAAATTGTAAAGAATCTGGGCATTTACATTGACGAAACCATGTCCTGGAGACCACAACTAAAAGAAATGAGTCGTAAATTATTCGCATCGGCAGGCTCGTTGCGTAGGCTACGCAACTTTCTTCCAACTGCCACTAAAGTTGCACTTGCCCAATCTTTACTTCTGCCCATTATTGACTATGCTGACGTCAGCTATCCTGATCTCACTGAAGAGCAGCTAGATAAACTTGAGCGTCTCCAAAACTTTTGCATACGATTTATATTTGGACTGCGCAAATATGATCACGTTTCAGATTTTCGCAATAAACTCAAGTGGCTTCCAATTCGTCTTCGCAGGAATACTCACATTCTAACATTATTGTACAATGTTCTATTTAATCCTAGTACTCCTTCCTATCTTAAAGAACTTTTTGTGTTCGTTCATGACACACATGTGAAATCCTTGAGGTCGTCTGAGGATCTAACACTGAGGATGCCAAAGCATTCCACGAATTACTTTTCGAAATCTTTCACTGCTCAAGCTGTGCGTCTGTGGAATGCTTTACCCCTGGAGATTCGAAAAGCAAAATCGTTAAATATCTTCAAAACTTTGATCAAAAATCACTATCTGATTTAATTTGATGATTTTCTTGTTACATAAGCCTTATTTACTCCATCTGTATTGTCTGTCTTGACTGTCTCTTATATTCCTATAATGTATGTAAGTAGGTATATTTTATATTTGTATTTTATTTTATGTAATATTTAATACTTAGTTGTATTTTATTTATGTACGTATATTAATCGAATTATAATGTATATATATGTATGTATGTATGTATGTATATAGTATCTAAGATTTTCGTATAATTTTTAGCAACTACACCACCGCTCCACATTTTTGCTCATATCATTCCTGTCCACCTCAAGGTTGCCTGGAAGAGATCGCCCTAGGCGATAAGGCCGCCGATTGTACATTATCGTAGTTTTAAGTCTCTTTATAAAATATGTACTGTTTAATGCTATGTTGGTGTACAATAAAGCGTATATCTATCTATCTATCTATCCGACAATGGCACCAATTTTCGAGGAGCAGACACAGAACTGCGCACGGCCTATGAAGAATGGGCCAAAGAATTCGTCCACTTCGGACTTTCACACCGAATGAAGTGGAAGTTCATACCACCAGGGGCGCCGCATATGGGGGGAGCGTGGGAACGATTAGTACGCTCTGTCAAAACGGCGTTGGGGGCGACACTGCATCAACGGGCGCTAAAAGAAGAAGTGCTGCTGACCCTGATGGTAGAGGCCGAACACTCTATAAACTCTCGGCCTCTCACCCACGTTTCCGTCGATCCCAAGGATCCGGAGGCGTTGACTCCGAACCACTTCCTCATCGGGACCTCCTCAGGCCTTCCCTATACTGGGCCTTGCGAGGAGGTCAGCCGAAAACAGTGGAGAGCTGCCCAGGCGCTCGCCGACCATTTCTGGCGACGCTGGGTAAATGAATACCTGCCGACGCTGGTGCCCAGCGGGGCATCCGACGACCGAGGACGACCTCTGCGCGTTGGCGACCTGGTTGTCGTCATCGACCCCACACTGCCACGAGGGACGTGGCCCCGAGGCGTCGTGGAGACTACATACGTCGGTCCAGACGGCAAGGTGCGATCAGCCGACGTCAGGACTACAGCAGGCATCCTACGGCGTCCCACGACGAAGCTCGCCGTCCTCTGCGTGGAAGATAAGGCTACGGTAGCCCTGCGCCGGGGGGGAGGATGTTACGGACGTCGTAGCTTTGTAATACAATTAAGTAATGATCATAAATAATGTAAATAAATATGAATATATAAGTAGACTTAAGTAGATATAAGGATGATTCAATAAAAACGATTTGAGAGTAGGGAAATGTTTATTGTTATTCGATTAAGGTTGTTTTATTATCCCATAGTAAATAAGAAATTAAAACATGACGATGTAAAGTGGACGCGAGCACGATCGAACAGGTTTGAACATGTCGAAACCTGTCCGAACGCCACCACAAGTAAAACTCGGACGAAGCGCTGTGATTGGTCGAACCGAATGCGTTGCGCTCACATCCACTCACTACTTGCACCCTGTAAAATAGAACATAAGCAGGACGGTTTGTTGCACCGATGTAGTTCAGTTCAGTCAGCAGTAGTTCTCTCAAGAAATCCGAAACAACAAGCCGATCCTGATCAAGATTAAAATAAATCAACTCACCATCAAGCCAGGCGTTTCATTCCTTTGGAAGATAAAAACTACAGTCCACCTCAACATCCATGATAAACAATGCTATTGAAAAATATAATTTATACACCCCCCAGAATAACAACGCTTTAAGTATGTAAATATGGATTCTTCGAAAAGTGGATTGATATTCAGTCTTTTTTGTTTGTCATTTTTTGTATTTTGCGACAGTATTATTTCATACATGGTAACATGATAATACCTTTGTTACATCTCTACCGTCACTTTACTACATATGACGAAAGCGAGTGTTTGTTTGTTTTGCAAAGCGTCCTAAATAAATAACGTTCTGAAATGTTTCATCTGTACATAGCCGTCCTCGTAAATAGGACATACATACGTATAAATGTTTTGTTTATTTTAAATGTTTTAGGGTCATCCAATGTTCCAGAATATTAATCACCTACAGTTAATTTATATTGTTTAATAAAAAAAGTCAAAGTATTCTTCAATATTTGTTCTGAGCTATTGACCCTAAGACTCTAAGCAATGTTCCGAAATTTTTACAACACATCAACTGCACGAGGCAACTCGAGAATCGAATGCGCGTCAAAAATACACATAGCGTTTGTTTGTATTGTAATGCCCAAAACCCAGGGGGGCAATTCTGCTATTTTTATATGACATTGATATCATATTTTGAATGGATTTAAAAGCGGTATTCTGATAACCTTATGTCATTATCGTATAATTTAAAATAAACAGTTCGTCGTTGACACATACGATCTCGTTACAATTTCATTCAAATATCATATAATTTAGAAGAATACGCTTTTTGTGACGTAAGTATGACACTGACATCATATCGCGACTATATTTATTGAGCGGAATTGGGCCCCAGATATTTCATCCCTTAATGGGATGAAATATCTAAGTTCTGGGCATTACATGTTTTAATCCTGTAACGTTCAAATTTGTAAGCGTTCTCATAGAAATGTAAGGTTCTTTGATATATAACAAAAAGGTTTTTAAGTCTGCCGAAACAATTACGAGCAAAGTGCTACTCTGCTGTAGTTTGTGCGGAACTGGCAACACTTCGACAATAACACTATTTATTGTGCGGGTATCACATTGAAGATAAGATGAGCCTTGAATATTTACCTATATGTACTATTTGTCCTGTATGTTGCTATGTCCCATAATATTGTTTAGATTCCTAAAAAGGGTTACAAAGCGTATCAATATATTTTATGTAGTTTTACATTTCCACACTTGTAGTAGCGTGGTGGACTGCATTCTAATAATGAGAACGAAGAGGCCCGCGCCCAGTAGAGTGCCAATTTTCAATATAATATAATACCTGAAATCACATAAAAAGCTCACAGTATTTATTCCATAGTCATGTACAAATGGCCCAAACATTTTAATATTTATCTAAATATTACATTTATCTAAAACGAAGAGTAGTAAAACCTTAATCTTTGTAAGCTTTGAATATTTTCCAATTAAAGCTCGACTTTTGATTGTATTTGCATAAAAGAAAACTCGTTTACCATTTTTATAAAATAAACAAATGTTTCTGGCACAAGACCCTTGAATGGAGATTTGTAACCGACAACTGTGCGTTTTGAAGCAAGTAATGAAAACGAATTTAATAAATGTAATATATTTTTTTTTGATTTAGACTTTTAGAGGATGAACGGTGACAAACAACGTTGAACTTTATGAATGCTGTATCCAAATAAATTATGTTATAAGTTAATTATTTAATTTACATCCAATAAGAGCGGCCAAATTTCCTTATGATGATTTTCGCTGTCCGCATATTCTCGAAAGCGTAGACTTATTAATATATATTGCAGGAAAATTTACATCGTATTATTTCATGTTTATGCAAATATTATCTCCACCAGGGTAAGTAACATAGAAATATTTAAATTAAAATGTTGGGTATCTAGTGCTATTATACAAAAACGACCTAGCAAGGTCTCTCTCTGAAGTAGGATATCACTACTAACTGTACCTATGTTTATTAAAATAACATACAAACTAAACTTTTATAATGACTTTACTTAAATGGAAATGGCAAAAGAAGACAAAATAAATAAAGGAAAGCATCTAGAATGCGTCGAAACAATGACCTCAACTGATAACGTGCTCAGAAGACTGATAGCACCACGTTGAATGGCAATGTTAATGATCTGCGCTGAATGTTAGGCAGACCAGATTATGGAAGACATTGATCAGCGTTTTGGAAAAGGCTACAGGTGTCATTTACATTAACAAACTGACTCGTAAAGTCGCAGAACAAACACAGTAAATAGTGCCACAGCGCTTTATTCAACATTTCCCAGTGTATTTTTAAAGCTAACAAGATATATCAGCGATATTTCCCTCCCTCTATCCAGTTCATTCACGGACTAAATTGAGTTGTACCCACAATACTACGCCAAATGTAATTTGCCGAGCGTGGTACGTTCTGATGGCCCGGCCATAACCTACAGCAGTGGCGGCAGCGGCGAGCGATTTCGGTGTACAGTCGAACAACTGCCTGGTAGACCACCATAAGGGCGTGAATCGCTCAGCAAGACATCGTCGCTTCCAGTGCTACTTTACACGCACATTGACACTCGTATACAAAACATATTTCTAGTGTGCCTCGACTTTATGAGCGAGCCAAGGAATTTTCAAACTGGTGCAACGCCGACTTGTTTGATTGTACATGGCGTGTTTACTCTGAGGGGACATCGGTCGCCGTGGCATAGTAAAGTGCGCCATGTAGGTACATCGAAAACGCTCGCTGCGCCGCCGCCGCCGAGGCTGTGGCCGGGCCGTCATGTGAGAATAGACCTCTGGACTCTGTGGCTGGTCCCTAAACGTATTCGACCCTTTCTGTTAGTTAATTGTACAACACTTGTAACACACAACTTTAAAATGTGCGCACTTTGGTAAACAACAGTCGTTTTAGGTGATTGTACCGCTGTTGGTGTGGGCGTCGTTTGAGCTAGGCCTAGCTTAAGGTTATGTAACAAGTTATATCTACGGAATAAAATTGCTTATAATACTTTTAAACTTTCGCGACTTAAATTGTACATATAGTAATGTTTATGTCGCGTATTTAACGGGTTTATGTCGCTTAAATATTCACGACGACCACGGCTGGTGTAACCCATGTCAAAACGTCGAGAGAAACATAAGGTACTAGATTAGCCCGCGGTTACACCCGCGTTATTTTAGGCTAATGCTACGCTCCCGTGACTCTTAGCGTGTGTTATATAGCCTATAGCCTTTCTCGATAGCTGGGCTATCTAACACTGACATAATTTTTCAAATTAGACAAGTACCTATTTCCTGAGATTAGCGCGTTCAACCAAACAAACCAGCTGTTCAGCTTTATATATTATACAGAATATGTTCGGCTAAACATGTAAGAACTATTGTACTTGATATATAACACCTCTGTATACCGTGTTACCGTGCAAATAAATTATTATTTCCTTTATTTATTATTTTTCTAATTAAAATTACATTTTTAAATATATTATTTACCAAAATAAACACATTTAAAAATATAAAAATAACCGTGGGGTCCCACCAGCATCGGGCACAGGGTCCAAGCTGCCGGTGGTTAGGGCTCCAGAGACAGGAACTTCCTCACAATACGTGCCGTGTCCAGAAGTACTGCCTTCTGCATCAGGCCCTTGACCCAAGCACCCAACGCGAGCCTCTTAAGGTGACGGTCGAGGCTCTTGGCTATTAGACCATTAACGGTCACGACTATCGGCACAATAATTGCTGAGTTCACATCCCACATGTCGACAATCTCGTGAGCCAAGTCCAGATATTTAATCTGTTTTTCCTTTTCGGCTTTCACGAGATTCTCGTCATGAGGAATAGTGACATCAACAATTATTGCGAGGCGCTCTGATCGATCTATCAACACGATATCAGGCTTGTTGGCTACAACAGTCCTGTCCGTGATGATAGATCGATCCCAGTACAATGTGACATGGCCATTTTCGAGAACTGGCTCTGCTACATACCTGTAGTACGGTACCTCGATGTCTACAAGTTTGTACTTCAGAGCAAGTTGCTGGTGAATAATTCTGGCTACTTGGTTATGTCTGTGCAAGTACTCGCCGTTAGCAAGACGTGAACAACCGGAAACAATATGCCTGAGGGATTCACCAGGTTGGTGACAGGCACGGCAAATATCAGTAGTGCCATCCCTCAGGATATATTTCCGGTAGTTATTCGTCTTGATAACTTCGTCAGCAATTGCACAAACAAACCCCTCGGTTTCCCCAAAGAGGTCACCGAAGCGTAGCCAGTTCACCGAGGCTAATAGGTCTACATCGGGTCCATACAGGGCCCGATGGAACCTGCCATGAAGCTCCTTGCTCTGCCATACACGCTTGCGATCATCAGTACTAAGTACTACAGGCATGCGCCAGTTCTCCTTAGCCAACCTGAGCGGGGTGAGCCCATTGTCTACCGCGACAACATCTCGATGCATATCCACGTTCGCCCGGAGAAAATATTTTCTGAGATTGCACACCTCGCGATTGTGTAGGGTCTTGACATTCAGAAAGCCGCGACCCCCGCACTTTCGCGGGATGTACAACCTCATCACGGATGAACGTGGATGATGCATACGATATGCCGTCAACAGAGTGCGAAATCTTCTGTCCAGGGCGTCCAATTCAGACTGAGTCCACTTGAGTATGCCAAAGGAGTATACAAGAAGTGGCATGACCCAACCGTTGCAAGCACGAACCTTGTTGCCACCTGATAAAAGACTTTTCAGTACTTTTTTAGGCGGCCAAAGAAACGCTCTTGCAACGATTGCTTCATGATGGCTTCATTGATACATAAAGCCTGTGACATACCCAAGTACTTATAGGTATCAGTTAAGAGAAGCGTTCTTAGGTTAATGGAATCTGAGAGTTGGATCCCCTCAGATTCCACCATCTTTCCCTGCTTCACATGAATGACAGCACATTTATCCACACCGAACTCCATATTGATAGATTTACTAAAGTTTTGGGTTACGTTTAGTAAGTCTATCAATTGGGCCTCAGAGTGGGCAAATAACTTCAGGTCATCCATGAACAGCAGGTGAGATATGACCTGACCACTTCTCTGTAACTTGCAGCCTAACCTTGAACCCTCCAGTAAAGTACTGAGAGGGTTCATGGCTAAGCAAAACCAAAGGGGACTCAGACTGTCGCCCTGAAAAATTCCCCGATCAATTTTAATACGTTCGCCGTCCTCCTGGATCCGTCGGCATCCTGGATAGCAAAGAGTCGTATTCCATTGCCCCATACATGACTTTAAGAAGGTGCGTAGAGTTGTATTTACTTTATACAACTCCAACACCCTCAAAAGCCATGTATGCGGCACGGAGTCATACGCTTTCTTATAATCTATCCAACATGCCGCCAGATCCTTTCGGTTACGGCGAACTTGTTGGCTAATGGCCATGTCAATGAGGAGGAGCTCCTTAGTACCACGAGCCCCCTTCCTACATCCATTCTGAGAGGCTGACATAATTGCATAGTCTTCAACATGTTTAGCTATTTTAGCTCTCAGAATAGATGTAAGAAGTTTATAGACCGATGGTAAACATGTTATCGGTCTATAATTGCCGGGCTCGCTAGTACTGCCTGTCTTATGGAGCAGGTGGGTAATTCCAGTCGTCATGAATGTTGGTAACGACCCAGATTCCACAGCTGATTGGAATTGAGATGCCAAGCGTTCATGCGAGCTACGTAGCCATTTCAGCCAGAAATTGTGCAGCCCGTCCAACCCTGGAGATTTCCAATTCGCTAATGGACGGACTGCTTGTAAAACGTCCTGGCTAGAAATGGCCACGCATTCCATTTCGGGAATATGTTCGCATGCACGCTCGACATCTCGCATCCAATCGCCTTCAGTATGACTAATGGGCTTCGACCAGATGCTACGCCAAAACATGGCTGTGGCGTCCGCATCCGGCCGCTGTACATTAGTCACACATTGGTCTGGTCGTTCCCAGCTTCTGTATACCCACCTCTGGTCCCTCTGGAATGTACGATTAATGTGATACCGGTCCACACGTTTTTTGAATCTACGAATACGGTTTGCCCATGCATAGACTTTCTGTTTTAGGAATTCAATGCGCTCTGTGACACGGGGTGTATAATCTTGAGGACTAATATTAGTCCCCACAAAGGCCCGTTTCACAAAGCGCATTACCCTGGGGCGTGTATTCCCCGCCCTAAAACAGATCAGCTTGCCAATAAGTGCTCTTGCCTCGGCAATACGCCTCTCAATCCTGCACTGCCACGCCGGTACAGCAGATCTTTGTCGTATAACAGGGTCAGTTTCAGGGAACTTAACACCTGCTATACGACATGCCGCCACGGCAGCACAGTACAAGATTGAGTGAGTATCACCGAGATCCTCACTATTATCTAAATAATTCGATAATAACGAGTCAAGAGCACTTACCAGCGCTATATTTCGCCTATGCATAGGCAACCGCGGCAGACGAGGTCTAATCGTGGGTGGCGTGTGCCGGTAGTCCCTAATCGCACATTCCAAAGCGTCCTTTACCTCCTCATTGCACTGGGTACTTACATTATCAGCCATGTCATCATCCTCCTCAACGGCGCTGCCACCTATTGGTGGTGCGTTCGGTGTCGGCGTTAGCGTAGGCCGGACGGGATTGACATGCCTCGAAGGTAAGTAGTCTGAGCGAATCCTATCAAGTACGGTATTATCCAACTTGCCACTGCGCTGGATAACTCGTACCTGATCCGATAATCGTTGAGCCGTGACGTTGATGCTTGGTTCCAAGGCCTGAAACATAGACAGCATGCGACTACGGTACGCAGTGAGGTTAGTGCCCCCCTCTGTCGCCCCAAAATATGCGCGCATGACATGTTCGTTCATTGATGTCGTCCACTTCATGCGCTGCACATTACCACCGGCAGCGGGGACCCTGTTTGGGGCCGGTGGGCCCCGAGGTCCTAAGCACGCTGGTGGCCGGCCTCTTCCACGCCGCCGCGCAGGTGACGGTGTCGACGGCGGAGAGAAATACTCGTCGCTGGAGCTCGACGCAACTGCAGCTGCCGGCGTTGTCGGCACAGGTTCCGACGGCTGCGAGGCGGAGCTCAGCGACGAGCCCGGAGGTGTTAGATGTGCTGTCTTGCTCCTGGCTCGAGTCAACATGCTTATTGTGCTTTATTTTTCATTTTTACTGTATTTATTTGTGATTGTTTTGACAATTTTGCCTTGACGGATGTCATTTTGTACAGATTTTATTTTCGTTTCGTAGTGAGGATTTATGGTATTTCTTTGATAAACTTATTATGGAATATTATACTGGATACGGTTACGGTCTCGTTTGTGATATATATTTACGTGAAGAACTAGATATATTTAAAAAAAATATATATATCTAGTTCTTATTAAAATGTTATTAAAATTATGTTATTCTTATTATGTTATTAAAATTATTATTATTATTATTATATTAGTATTAGATTTTACTATATTTTCAAACAATTACGCGACATAGAGCAGTTACATAAACATTACTAAATTGCTTAAATATAATACATATCTACAGAGTGTCACAAGACCCATCACCAAGCCGAAGTCTACTCGTTGTGGACATCATGCCAAGTCATACTTATCAAAAATAACACCTGGGACGCGATTTCTTTTTCTTTTTAAGTTTTCACATTTTTAAACCGCAATAAAAGCGCGCGCGTGCAATGCTCGAAATACCTACTTATCCATGGGGTCATATCTAAAGAACGTATTGGCAGGGTAAATGCATCGATTTTGTACCTAATTAGAAAAATTTCATACTAACTTTGAGCCTCAATATCTCCTGAACCAGTAATCCCAGGTATGGCGCCGAAGTGGAAAATGTTCGTAGTGTTTGGTACAACTATTATTATAAGATTTAAGTTTTCGTTAAGG
Organism: Euclidia mi; assembly: GCA_944739405.2. Taxonomy (NCBI): domain Eukaryota; kingdom Metazoa; phylum Arthropoda; class Insecta; order Lepidoptera; family Erebidae; genus Euclidia; species Euclidia mi. Next base: position 1,880,783 of record OX123196.2, read on the forward strand.
GTCTTTTTACACCCTGTATATAAAAGTATGGAGACTGAATCATTTGATACGTATTGCTTGAAAAAGATGCAGTTTATTGTTGTTAATAATATCGAAAAGCCATTGTATTATTTACAAAATTCTTTTAAAACATACCGCTTATAATTGTATAGGCTTTGTAAAACATAGACGTAACGGAAAGTTCTGATAATCTACACGTTTCAACACCCCAAGCAAAGTTTGGTTACAATCTAAGCACGAATCATTCCTTAATTTCCTTTAAATCTACAAAGTTCAAAGGAAGTTGGTAGATATTAAAATCTATTGTAAACTATTAATTCAGAATCACGTAAGGCCTCTAATATTTATAACTGAATTTGCTTTGATAGAAATTGCGGGTATTAGATATTGTTTGAACTATTTTATTAGTTAATAATTATAAATTTTGATGAGGACACTACATGTGTTACAACAAAGATCTTTGGCCTGGAAGCTAATTGATTTTGGTATATAAAATATTTTCATTATATTTCAAACATTGTAAATTCATTTGCATACGTATGTTCTTGTAATGTGTGTAGCGTGATAGTCAGTTTGGACTTCACTATATGTAGGAAGTTTGTAGTCTCTGCCTACCTCTCCTGGAAACAGGCGTGAGTCTATGTATGTATGTATATGTAGGAAGTTTGAACTGATAAGATTAGATAGATATGTAGGTATATAAAAATACTTAGAAATTAGAATATTCTTCTAAGCAACTATCTATACAGATTTCGTAAGTTGATAGAATGTGTCACGTTACACAGATTTTTATCAACCATATAGCAACAGAAACTATTATCCTCGTTGAGAAATGCAAATTGCGCAATATATCTAAAATTGCGAATCGTCCATTGTTCTAAAAAATCTACTGATCTGTTGCTCGTAAGCACATCGAAAACCTGCAACTGTATTTTTGTAAAATGTTGGACATTCGCACCAAAATAATAAATCGATTGATTCAATCACCAAAATGGGATGAGCAGCCAAGGCAATTATGCTGCATATACAGGCTGTTGATTTGCATTTGCAAAATATTTTAAAGGGTGAATATACTAATGAGTGAACACAAATACATGAGAAAATTAGTTAATAAAAGTAAAATATTTTTTTTTGTCGTCATACACTTTGAAAATTAACTTGGTGTATTGACTACCGCCGCTACTCAGCTGGTCGCAATTGCAGGTGCCTAACACACACAAGCACACGTACCTGCAGTGACTGCGCGTTACAGTCTTATTTTGCACGATTCACCAGCTTATTCTGATTTAGATACCATCTAAGTACCATTATTTAATGAAAAAGGGTCTTATATCATCGGACACTGTTAAACATAATTTTAGGTGAATAAAAATAAAAAAAAATATCTCTAAAAATATTTTGCAAATGCAGATTAACATAATGTATGTAAAAAGACTTTATTACTGCTTAAAAACGAATGAACAAAAGCAACCTTGTCTTTTCAAAGCTAGGACGATTCACCAACCACCTTTTTTATTTTCAGACAGAGATTTAACCAAAAGAATGGATTTTCTTTCAAGTCGGCACTCGAGTTAAGACGTCAGTAACAAAGTAGACACTTTTCGTCTGCGAAATATGAGGGTCGCACGAAAGTTAGGTCGGGACTATTTTATTCATTTCGTTGTACATTCCAAACTTCACGTGAATATATTATAAGTCTCGTATCAGAGCGATCAGACCAAAGTTATTTGGAAGACAAATGGCGTGCTATCTTTTTCATTGTAGTGAAATACCGTATTTTCTTACCTTCGTAAAAGAAATCTATGCGATGAAAAATGCTTGTTTTGAAGTCGAATCGCAGAGGTAACGATTCAAATTGTTTATATTGGATAGACTAGGGATTTGGTCGATGTTAAATATATTTTTACACCTATAGCAAATTTACCAAATTCGACAGCGACATAATCACTTATCATTTATTATTAGGACTATTCAAAATCATCCTTATCACGGTCGTATTATTTGCAGACCTGCTACCTGCTTTCTAGACATAGCAGATTTAAAAATCCTGTTAAAAAACCTGCGAAATCAAGTATAGAAAATGATAATATGTTGTTACACAATACAATATCATATGATAAGGAATGTATGCATGCAAATTAAGTGCTTTACTAAGTACCTATAATTAGATCAAGTAGCAACCTCTTGTGTAAATGAAGTGCCTACTGTTTAAAAGATAATAATTACGACCTGAAGACTCAATTAAACATGGTACTGCGAAACAATGTAGTTATATTGTGAAGCAAATAAAATTATATACACACCGCACACAGAGAACGGTCATAAAAATTCAAATTCGCCTTCAACTACAATCTAACATGAAATATGAAACATTCGAGAATAATAAAATGACATGTGCAGAAACGAAAATTAAATGTTGTTTATCAAATCAAATCAAATCAAATAATTACATTTTAATGATTCTGTTTTTCGGAGAGAATTCTATTTGTTGGTGTAACTGCTAGTAAAAGATGCAAGGTTCGTCAATGAAATGAATGCACATGTTATCTATATTATTTAAGTTTTCTGGCAATAAACGTAATAAAAAAATCGCATCTTGACTTTCTAGAGCAAACATTTACAAATAGATAAAAATAATAAAGGCATGTGAACCGACACACAATATTTCCAGAACCCTCAAGTGCAGATACTAAGGCCGATATTCTAGGGAAATCTAAAGCGTACGTGTATAGTTCGATTTAGATTCAATATACTATATAGGCAGCGATCGCCTAGTGGAGATACCAACGGACTGCCAAGCAGAGGGTATCGGGTTCGAATCCACGGCACGCACCAATGACTTTTCGAAGTTAAGTGTGTATTAAATTGTTTAATTATCGCTTGCTCCGTGCCTCAGAGAGCACGTTAAACCGTCGGTCCCGGCTGTCATGAAGATCTTTGATAGTCGTTAGCGTTACGGGGAGTCACTACCCTCAAATAAACTGATACTGGTCTAAACCATGGAATATCGCTATCTATTTGGGTTGCGGAGGTCAGATGGCAGTCGCTCTGTGGAAAAGTTGATATTCTGTCATATCTGGTTAGACCAGTAAGCGGACCACGGGATCCAAGGCGTGTAAGTCTTGGATGCAACTGGGATAACGCTAGGGCGATGATAATTATACATATTATTCTGATTAAATTGAAAGCATTGCCTTAAGATCGATCTTAACATCATCCTTTTAAGCCTTTGAATGAAAACATACACAAAGCACTAGATAGTCCTATCTCTTATAAGTGGATTTTCAAATCTTATCAAGCGAAGTATGTGGTTCCCCCCGCGTAATACTTTGGGTATCTTCATTACTAGTGTATCCTTCCAATATGACATCACAGTGACGCGTGGCGATCATGCATACCGGTTTGTATATGAATCGTTATTTTATCTCTATTTTTATGGACTTTTGAAGCCAGACATGTTATTGACACTCACGTCGCGGATAAAACACACAATGATTGATATACTGCTCGTAATGAACTTATAATAATCCTCAGTGTTATCAAGATTATCGAAACACGCCGATACTACATCCGCCGATCGGCTAATATCGAAGATATTACCTACTAGTACACAAAACTTTATCAATATCCTATTAAATAAGCGACTGATAACGAGGTGATGTACATCGGCTGGTGACATAATATTGAGTGCGCAAAAGTCGAAAATTCTATACGAATGCGTGTGCACAATTAACCTAAATTTAGACTTTGGGCTTTTTTGATGTTTGCTTTGATTAAACTTTAGAGAGATGACTGCTAATCTACTAAGATTTGTCCAATTTGCCTAAATTTCTTGAGAGGAAATCGTGGCAATGTGTCAACTCAGATGAGAATTAGTGCCTTTTTTCGAATAGTGTTCGTAAAAGACAGCGCTAGAATAACTACAATTTAGTGAATCAACAAGATAATGATTAATTAGGCCTATTGTCTTTTGCATTTATTGGTTACTACCTACCCGCCCCTGCCTCGCACGGGTGCATTGTTATGCATGTATTATACATATAAAGCTTCCTCTTGAATCATTATATCTATTAAAAAACCGCATTGAAATCCGTTGCGTAGTTTTAAAGATTTAAGCATACATAAGGACAGAAAGACAGAAGACAGACTTTGTTTTATACTATGTAGTGATTCTTTGGTGTAATTTGTGATCCTATTTCGACATCCTTGACGATAATGTTAAGGTGCTTCTACCTATTTTCTCAGTGATCGGTTAGTACGACAGACTTTTGCCAGGTAGAGTTAGTAGGCGGGGTGAATCACAGACAAGCGCTGAATACGTAACAACTAATGAATGAATAACTTCTAAGTGAATATAAAATGAAGTAATCTACTGCCTTTGAGTTGGTTGATTCTGTTTGTAATCAGAATATTTTTATGTTCACTGTTTTCGTTTTCCGTGAGTAGGAATATTTAGGTCAGAAGTTAAAATACCCAGGTGAAGGACGGAGATAAGGACAAAAATATTAGATTAATTAAGTTTAATCACGTGGCGACGGCTATTTGAATATGGTATATGACTGCATTCAAAATAAATTATTCAAAATATTTAATATACTAGTCGATGCCAGCGGCTTCGCACGCACATATTTTCGAAATGCCCGTTTTGCCCGTTTCCGTGGGAATTTCGGGAAATCCCGTCTTATTTCACCCCTGCGGTCCCCAAGTAACATACATGCTAAAGGAGATGAACAGAGATCATATGAGCCTGTGCCCCAGCAAGTACAGAGATGAAACATATATCATTTTAAAGAACAAGTCTTCTAGTTATGCAGTAAGAAGGGCGCATTGAGCTAAGCAGCAGTGGTCAAAAGTTATTAAGGTTTTAAATAGATGATAAATGACATATTTTTAGACAATATTTCACAATGTATTGATATAATGCATTATTTTTATGCATTTATTGTCCTAAGTTTCTATTATTACCATATTTTAGTATTTCAGTTCATTTGTTTGTTATAAATAAGTATCTCACCCTAATATTATGAACTAATGAAAAACAACAAAAACATACTTTTACACATTTAATCATTTAATGTAATTAATACATTATCTAAAAATGCAGCTGGTGGCACAATATTTGTCATAATATTTTTTACCGTCCAGCTTAATCTGTTTGTGTACCTATTATAAATAAATAAATATTTTCTTGGTGTCTCGCCCACCCCAAATACCAGAGAGTTGTCATAATTTGTCCACCACCCCAAATACCAGAGAATAGTCATAATGTGTGCACAACTTCCAACAGTCCGATTACCAGCTACACAATTACAGCAATAACCTAAGATTGCATCTCTATTTTGGTCTTCGCATGAGGGACTCTCATCATATAAATTATAATACTCTCGTCTAAAAGTAAACTATAACAAAAAAGGCGCGTACGTCGAAAGATAAGACCTCCGTAGTATTACTTTAATCTATGGATAAGACGACAAGTCAACATGTCAACTATTTTGACATTAGCCTGGTGATACCAGACCTAGATTAAAATAACCCTGTTAGTAAGTGAATTTTAAACTATATTTTGAACTTATTTTTAATTTATTATTAAGAGGTTTGTTTTTGTAGAAAATAATAGATAGAATTATAATGATTTAATCATTCTTGAGATTACGCGTATTTTAACTTTTACAATTCTGTTGCTATATTTTTCCCTTCACTGATCTTTTATCATTGTTACATGGCAACATTATCGATAGATTCAAACAAAGTCAATTATAAGGAAATCGCTTCAAATTCTTTTAAATTATTTTCTTTTCAGCGACTGCAATGGAATATAAATAGTACTTTAAAATTCCTTGTATGTTTTATATAACTTATCTACAACTGCTTGTTTCTGGTCAAAGTGGGGCACATTTTGTCCAAGTCCTTTCAGCTTCTTGTGCCCAGTTACCGAGTAGTTTCGGCTGTAGCTTGTCTGTCAGTCAGTCAGTAACGCAAGGATTTTATATATACCTACAGATGATTATATGAGTACACGTCGATATTAAGACTGATTGCCATTGTATAAATGAAAACTGAAGTTTATCCCTACTATTTTTGATTTCTCTAATATGAAAGGATATTTGATTACTGTTATACGAAAGAAGCCTTTCTAATTATGAAAATCCAATATTACTTTGATTAATAAAACTTTATGATAGCAACGCTCTTTTAATTATTCGTAGAATTGACGAAATATAAAGCAAATCGTACATATGATGAAATCCATGTTATAAATTTGTGGTTGAAACAATTTATATCTCACATTACTTACTTGCAATTTTCTGCGGTAAATAAAAGCGCAGCTACATTTCCAGAGATTTAATAACGCTGTCTGAACCGACTGTGGTGTATGTCATCAACAACATACGTCGGTATTTTCCAGAAAGCATCATAAATGTCCAGATCGTGTCGGATAAAATATGGTTTCATTTATCCTGATAAGTCGAATTGTGGTTGGGCGGGATATGACGTAGAAAATGACCCGTGTTCTCGTAATTCTGGCATCCTCGTCACGCGAAACTCATTCAATACGACGACAGCTATCGCACATATTACCCAATACCTAGAACATCACTCTCTTACAATCATATCGGACGAGCGAGGCAACAATGAAAATGTAGTCTCATTGTACATATGATATTCTGTGTACAATAGCAGCACATGACTGCTAAATAAATTATACTGAAGCAGCCTTTATTTGTCGTTCAAATAAGTCAAAATGAGAACGTACTGGCTGATAAAACAACAGAATTTAATACAACTTTAAGTTAGAATATACATAGGTATGTTTATTGTATGTATACTAGACCTCGCATGAGACTCCGCCAGCTAGAATTATACACCTAAACATTTCTCGGGAATTACACTATATATTGATGAAAACCACAATTAACACAACAATCCCACCAAATAAGACAGCTTTGTTAAATAAAAGTATGTTGTGTATGGCATCACGTATTTACAATAAATTACCAAAATTTATTCTTATATTTCAGAATATAATGCATTTAAAAATAGAATACGATTATTATTGCTAAATAAGTGTTACTGTATAATTAATTAAGTTTCACATTTCTTATACATTGACTTTATTGATAATATAATTTTAACTCCTTTACAACAGCTATAATATAAATTTAATTAAATATTTATTGACATACTATTCCTGACATTGATATAGGCTTGACATATAAGTTGACATTATAATTATACATTTGCTTTTAATATAATTTCTGTTTAGTATTTATTGTAATTATAAAATATTCACTTCTTGAGATAATATAGTCACATGAATTTTAACTTAATGATAATATAATATAGACGTATTATACCGCTTTTCTCCTACGTGGACTACTATTTAATATTAATTATTATGTATAAAACGAAAAGACAGACCTCGTCGGACATTCGTCGATCAAATTGGGGACGTCCTGAAAAACGGCCAGGTCTGAAGTACCCGAAACCGGCGAGCATGTATGAAAAGAGTAATGAGTGTAGAGGAAGCGCGTGAGGTTTGTAAGGATAGAAGCAAGTGGCGTTCTGTTGTCTCTGCCTACCCCGACGGGAAAAAGGCGTGAGTATATTTATGTATGTATGTAAAACGAAAAGTTGTATTTTGTACAATTAAGTAACATTTTGTATGCCTACCTGGTTGAAATATGGTGATACCTAACTACCCCAATTGTCTTTTTTTTTTCATTTTATTTATTTATTTCTAGGACGCGGTGAGAACATCCTTTTATAATACATACATACATAGACTCTCGACTCTCTCCTGTTTCCGCGAAGGGGTAGGCAGATGCATATTGAACGCCCACTTTTCGCCAGTGTTTTGATCCCACGTAATAGGTGGCGAGCGGCTCGCCACCTATTACGTGGGTATCAAAATATCCCAAATCCAAAATATAAATGGTAAACAAAATATCCCGATAAGCGGCAATAGGCTCGCCGCGAGCCTATTGCCGCTTATCGGGATATTTTGTTTACCAGAGCCTCGTCCGTTGATCGGCAGGTGCACCACTTGCAGGTGAGGTTGGCTTGGGATCCTAAGTTCTTGGTGGGAACCCTATGCACCCTTTTATAATAATTATTATTATTCTACACGTGTGTTGTCACCTAACTCCTACTAAACGGCTTGGCCAATTTGGATGCAAGGGTAGTACCTACACAAAGGGTTTCTGGGTAGTTTGACAACAAATTCGGAGTGTCAGACACAAAACCCAATGTGTTTGATTTCCGGAACAGGCAGGATGACGTCTGCCGTGTACATGTTAGTTATCTTATACTTAATGAAGGTATAATATTACGAAAGAGATAAAATCGTGATAGGGAAGTTCAATATGTGGGATTTAACTCAGTGTTGTCACCTGTCCGGCTAACGGGATCACGTGTTGATAAGAAACAGCCCTGACGAAGTATCTTTCATGTAAAATGTAATAAAAACCGGGCAAGCGCGTGTCGGACTCGCGCACGAAGGGTTCCATACCATTATCTACAAAAATGGCGAAACAAAAGCATATTTTTAGTAGAGGAGTATACATATTAAATGCTTATTTTATTCTAAGAAAAATTCATAAGGTCCCGTTTTAGCCTTTGGGTACGAAACCCAAAAGGCGAATAGTATAATTTTATTCCGAAATTCAACGTACAAATCTGTAATGACAATATTGAATTTGGCAAAAGAACAACGCTCGAACGCAGTGAGTAAAGTAATTGAATGAATAAAATGAATTTAACCATTCTAAACAGGCGAGCAATTGAGATGACGATATTTCACATTCCGTTTACGAGAAGAGGCGCTCTCGAGGTAATGAATGGGTGACATTCATCACTGCTGTCCGCGATTCTTTATTAAGGGATGAAGTGTGAAGTGCTGGCGGTTGGGGATATACTTAACCGGGATTAGCCGTCGTACACGTCACTTTGTAGTGCTGTGAAATGTTGATTTTGATGAAAATGCTTCATTGATTTTTTTCCTATATTTTGTGAAATAAATTCTATAGGAAGGTTTGGTTTTTGGGTAAACACTGACTTAAAATACACTGTGTATAGTAGATACAGACGTACATCCTTGTAAAACTCTTGTCACACAACTAATTACTTTTGTAACGGCTAGCTTCTGCCCCGTGGTGTAAAAAAGGTAATATTCTGTTATATTTATTTAGAAAAGTAAGCGGATCCTGGGCTTAAGGCAAGAAGTCTTAGATGGAACTGGAACAACGCTAAGACGATTATGATTAGCTTGCATAAAATATATCAATGTTATGAAATGAATTAGCTTCTGCCTGTGCCTTTGACCGCGTGGGGGTCGGTTGGTAATACGGGACAAAATATAGATTATGTATTAGTATAATGGTCCTAGATGAGCCCGGGGTTACACCCGTGTTATTTAAGGCTACTGCTCCGCTCCTGTGGCTCATAGCGTGATGTTATATAAGAGCCTACGGTCTTCCTTGACAAATGGGCTGTCTAACACAGAAATAATTTTTAAAAATCGGACCAGTAGTTCCTGAGATTAGCGCGTGCAAGCAAGCAAACAAACAACTCTTCAGCTTTATATACTAGTATTAGATATAAGGCGGATCCTGGTATAGACCAGGATTAATAATCTTAAGGCCGAAGAAGATATATTTATTATCAAAATCTGTTTAGCAGGGTTTGCGTCAAAACACTGATTCATCGTTTCAACACACTTTCCGGTTTATGATGGCAGTAGGATATTGTTATGACGATGTTGCGACCCTTTGTTTGTTCCAATGTCCCTTCCATAAAGGTTTCTATAGACAGTAGGACCATTAAAAAGTTTGTGAATGACGCATTCAGAACAGTGCACGCGATTTTATTAATGTTTGTTGTTTTCCAAAACAGCAGGGTACTTATACCAATGCAAATAGAGGCAAAAGTAATAAATATTTGCAATGAAATCGTAACAGTTGTTATCATTATATCAGGTAAACATAAGATATTTACTTTGACTTTATTATTAAGTGGCACAATGTGGTGGTTTATACGATATATTTATATGGCGATAAACATTTTAAGGTGATTCACTGTCTCATTTACAATTTTTTGTATAAAACGAGTAGTGTGCGAATTCATTTGAGTCATAAAATTATATTGAAACGCCCACATAAAGTCGGTCATCGGAGATATAAAATTATGTTGATAGTATAAACAGATGCGCACTGTACTCGTATTCGACTTGCCATCTTTTACTAAGTTAACAGTAGGGTTCACATTTTGACACAAAAATACATAAATTGCTAAGGCCAATATACCGATAACTGTAAAACTTAGAGTCTTAAAGATAAGAGATATTAGAGATACTATTTGGCATATTTTGTAGGAAGCTTTATGTAAAACTATATGCCCGCGTTATTTAAGGCTACTGCTCCGCTCTCATGGCTCGTGAAGTTATATAGACTGTTTTTTTTCGTGTTCCTCATGTACCCATGTGTCGGAGGGTAGGGTATCACCGAAGCATTCCTCGCTACTCCCTGACGGGTATTGGCCCGCCAGATGGTCAGGCGGGCTCCGAACAAAACCCCCCTTGGCGGCGGATGAAGGTGTTGGGCTCCGCCGCTAAAACACCCAGCGGCCGCAGAGGATAGGGAGGACGGCAAAGCAACACCGCATCTCCTCTTCCTCTGCGGCCCCACCGCGACGCAACGATGGTGCGCCCCCACGCGGCAACGCAACACCGACACGCCTCTCCTCCCACGACCGCGACCGACTGCGAGGGACGGACAGAACAGTCCCACGCACCCGCACCTATGGACGCATCCTACGCAGGCTTCACCCAAGCCCACGTGGAGCGTCCACTCCAGGGATCCCTCTTAGCTTCACCGCGGCCAAGCCACGGTTACTGAGCCTCCCACCACGACAAGGTGGAGATCCCACGAGGGAAGTTATATAGCCTATAGCCATCCTCGATAAATGGGCTATCTAACACTGAAAGAATTTTTGAAATCGGTCCAGTAGTTAGGTACTGAGATTAGTGCGGTCAACGAAACAAACTCTTCAGCTTTATAATATCAGTAAGTATAAGATAAGTATCGCTCATCTCCAAATCCCTGGATAGATAGGATATTGAATGAATAGTTTGGGAAATGCTGTGCTTAACAATTTTATTAGTGTTATAGAAGCAATGCCGAATTCTCAGTAGCAGCACGGATTCTGGTGATGTGTCCGGTAACGGCAATAGGCTCGCCCCCTATTGCATGGGACCTGATGATTTTTTAGGTAAAGTTCATGGCAAAATGTGGGAGTAATATTAGACCTCTGCCTACTCCTTCGGGGATACAGGCGTGAGTCTATAAAAAAATAGAAGCAAATAATAAATTGCTATGTATTTATCTGTTCACACTAGGATATGAGTCACGTCAATCAGTTGACAACGCAGTACTTTTTTAATACACCCGTTCAACTGTCTATACTATATAATTGTATTATTTATATTATATACGATGCTGTTATCACGATTGCTAAGTCAACATACCTACTGTTTATTACGAGTAGATAGATGATAACACAAAGTAATGTAGCGTCACTCGCTTTGATAATTTAGGACGCAGTGATTCAAAATATTACAGCGGAAAATGACTTGTATAAATGTTAGGTAATGCTATATTTGTAGGCCTAATTTTTTTGTAGATGACTTAACGTTGTTTGGAAAGTCTAGACAAAAGTTACATAGTATGCCGTCAATTGTACTGCTGTTTGGCGAGAAACTGGGAACAGGATAAAGCGAAGGCTTTATCAGTAGAAACGATGCGTACTAAGCGAAGTTTGACGAATCAAAGAAAAGAGTGCTAAAGGCGAAAAACATATCTTTCACATAGTTTTACTGCCGAATTCAATATTCAATCTATCAATTTTTTTGAGATTTTAGATTCGTTTATGACATAAGCTCCATACAAAATATGTCAAACACGAATCTCGAATCTCAAAATCCATGGGCATGAGCTGACGCATCATTTCGACGCTGAGCATCTATTTTTATGGCATAAGCGGCAAACGAGCAGACGGATCGGTAGGCAATTGCCGTCGCCTATGGACACAAGCAACACAAGTGCTTTACCATCCTTTGGGTTAGAACAAGGGATGAGAGGAAGGGTGGGATGAGGGAGAATTGGTCCACCTCTTTTTATACATCTGTGCACTATGCGTAAGAAAAGCTAAGCTACGTTAGTGACTAAACCATGTGTATATAAAATATATGGCGCTATATATTTGATGGCGAAATGCGGGTGTAATATTCCACCTCTGCCTACCCCCTCGAGAATACACGCGTGAGTCTATAAAAAATATAAAAATATATCAGTTCGCTAAAGCTTCGCTTTGCTCGCACCGTTTTTCGGTAGTTTAGTCCGCCCGCCTGCTTACCTGTTTTCGGTGTGAATATTGCTTTAGCCTGGCTATCGACTTTTTGAAATATGAGATTATGTTCTACTTTTCAAGGATTACTTGTTTTCAGCATTTTGAACGTGCCATTTTTAAAGGAGAAACAGTATACATATAAGCCTATAATTTAGACAATATACAATTAAGTAGCTTAATTGGTTGTCGTACTGTCCTCGTCTCAATGATTACTTCATTTAATAATATCTGCTAAAGAATAGGTTGTAAATACTGCTTTATACAGCGTATTGTCACCTACTCTTAATAAATCACATCCTGTCCTGTGGTGTGTGTGTGTGTAAATGTATGCGGTACAGACTACCATACTTAAAGACATTAAAATAAGCGGACCTCTCTGTGTACAGGCTTCTGATATAAAATACAGATCAGCTTATACTGGTACTGATACTTTGATGTATGGCCGTGTGTACATAAATATTCAAGCAATGCGGGTACTTACTGACAATGTGGATCATAAAGGAGGCGAAGACGACCATCCATCCCCAGCCTCCATCGGGCGGAGGAGGGGGACTCTCAGACCCCTCCCTGGAACTCTCAGACGTATGCGCACCGTTCCCATTCTTCCCATTCTTCACGACGTCGTGAGACATTCTTCAATAGCAATCTTGAATGAAATCTTTTGGCACGGTACCTCCCTGATTTTAAGGCAGTTTATTTGATATGAACTCTTAAGATATCTTAAATATCACGTTTAAAACCTGCTTTTCTATTAAAAATATGTTATATATTGTCGGTAAGATATGTTTTTGTTTATATACAGGTAGTCAACAGTATAATATATTATATCTTATTATAAAAATGTTTTGTATTAATAGAGCAGGAAGCAAATGTTGCGGAAGAAATAGAAAATTATTGCACGAGGTTTCTATCTGTGGTCAAAGACCATTTTCTCTTAGTCTCTCTTTTGCGTGTAGCTTCTGATTTGAACACGATCCAACTGCGCATCTGTAACAAGACATAAATGAATATTAATGATTGAGTAGATTGAGGGAGTAGGTTTAGCGGTAGCCTAGTTGATAGACCTAATTTCATGAAATTGTTAATTAATTATCGCTTACTTAGCGGTCAAGGAAAACATCACGAGGAAACCTGTATGTCTGAGAGTTCTCTATAATGTTCTCGAAAGACATTTGAAGTCCGCCCGTAGTTGGCCAGCGTGGTGGACTATGGCCTTAACCTTCTTATAGTGAGAAGAGGGTGCCCAGCAGTGGGACAGTATTACTATACAGACTTATATACAGGGTGTCACAAGACCCATCACCAAGCCGAAGTCTACTCGTTGTGGATATCATGCCAAGTCATACTAACTAAAAATAATATCTGGGAAACGATTTTTTTTAAGTTTTCACATTTTAAACCGCAATTAAAAGCGCGCGCGTGCAATGTTCGAAATACCTACTTATCCATGGGGTCATAGGGCATCTAAAGAACATATTGGCGGGGTTAATGCATCGACTTTTTAGCTAATTAGAAAAATTCCATACTAACTTTGAGCCTCAATATCTACTGAACCAGTAATTTCCCAGGTATGGTGCTGAAGTAAAAAATGTTTGTATTGGTTGGTACAACATGGGATTTCAATTTTCGTTAAGGGTCTTTGTACACCCTGTATATACAGGGCTGACGATGATGATGATGATGATGATGAAACGTTGAAATATCTTGGTATTCTTTACTGTATGTTCTAATTCTAATGTAGGTGCGTCACTTGCAATGTAATTGTGCTAATTCATGGCTACTATCATCTGTGTAATCCAACTCGAATAGTGAGTCATTTGAGGTTAGAGACAGTTTTTTATCGTTTAGGATTACGTGTGTGTGTTTTGACAGTGTGAGCTGTCGTGTAACACGTCTAACAAGTTGACGATTTAAAAGAGTGTCATGTGTTACTCCTACCTACCTAATGTGGGATATTTGGTGCCAGGAATACATAACCTGTATTAAACAAACGTGGCAGGTAAGTAAATGTATTCAATAGGTGCGACCACGGCTCTAGCTTTATATCTGAATGAGCTATTTTCTTGTTTCGTCCTTTGCAGACCCCTTTTTAGGGTTCTGTAGTCCACAAGGAACCCTTATAGTTTCGTCATGTCCGTCTGTCCGTCCGCAGCCTAGCTCAAAGACGCCTGGTGCTAGAAAGCTGATATTTGACATGAATATAGACATACAATATTGCAACAAAACTGTAGAATAAAATTTAGGAAAATATTTTTTTAAGGGTATCTCCCCTCCATATATAGTGGGGTTGGTTTTTTTTTTGTTGAGTACCCCATTGTGTGAGGTATCGTTGGATAGGTTTTAAAAAAATATTATTAGTTTGCTCAAATCATTTTTGGATCAAGTGATTGGTTTGTCAAATATCAAGCTTTGAAGTGAAAAAAATTGTTAGACTCAAGTGAACTGCCGGCTAAACTATTAATTTGGAAGAGGTGAAAAAATCACAAATGTAGTACATATAACGAATTTAAAAGGAAAACTATCACGGCTAAGTAGACATCACTAGTTTACGAGTAATCGTCGGTTAACTTATAAATACCTATTTCTGTGAGTTTACATTGGGAGCGCTGCACGCTGGCTTAATCTTAAAGATGCCCGTTTTTAGTCCCATGTGAAACAGAAGTTATTATCAATAATGGCCATTATGGGCAACTAAGGAACCCTACATTGCGCGTGGCCTGACACGCACTTGGTCGGTTTTTTAACGTAGTAGGGTTATAGTTTTTAAACTCATATTTTTATTTAATCTTTTTCCGTATCCCGATGGGGCATGTAAACTAACCGTGCAATATTTACATTGCATATGTATAGGAAGAAAGAAAGAAAAATAGGTGCCTAACGCAAGGCGTCTGAAGAGCGTGAATTTTAAGTAAAACCGCGTTTTAAACTTATATTGTGACTAAAACAGTATAGTATATGTGCATAATTATTTGTAATGTGCTCACCAATACCTTTCTTTTTATACCAAACACGTAATGATTATCTCAGTTTAGTTTTTTTCAGGTTGAAATCTGAAGCATTTTTAGATAAAATTTATATAGTCTATGTCACCCGGGCTATTATAACGAATCTATTGACACCTCATTTATTAAAGTCGGTTCAGTAGTTTAGGCGCTACGGTGGAACATACCTACATACATACACAGACTGCCAAAAACATTACCCGCTTCGCCGTAGTTGGGTAAAAACACGATCTCTCCAACAGCCCCAAAGTTCTGTAAAGTACTTATATTATTACCCAAATTACAATTTTATTACGATAAAAGCCTGCGTTATAAATATTACATGTCATTTACAATAACCCATTACGGCAAGTGTAATCCTTGAGTACGCATAAAGTATATAAAATTGCTTAAAAGTTATGGAATCAAATTACTTGAATGTCTTGTAGTTTATACGCGTTACTGAGATTTTTATGGTGATAAAGTATTGGTATTTGGCATACTGCCGACGTCCACTTACCAGAGATACAGACGCAAAAAAAGAAACTTGAAAAGGACTAAAAGTTAACAATTTGGATGTTCTTCAGTAATAACTGCCTCGTTGGTCTCACGGCATAAATGTGCGCGTGGGATTGGGAGGTCTCGGGTTCGATTCCCGGGTCGAGCAAAGTCTTATTGGGATTTTTCGTTAGGAAATTTTCACTAGCAGCACGGAGTCTGGTAATGTGCCCGGTACGGTAATAGGCTCGGCTCCTATTACGTGGGACCTAAAAAATTATGCCGAAATGTGGGTGTGATATTACACCTCTGCCTACCCCTTCGGGGATACAGACGTGAATCTATAAAAATAATTAATAATAAAGTCTATTAAGTTTTACGTGTTTATTACAAAGAGTAGAGCGTAATATACATATTTATTGGATTTTCCCTTCTGGCCACATTGAGCTGCTAGTAAGATTTTTGTAATCGAAGCTCACCCATATTTTCCTGCGCAGACATTTATTTTTCTTATTTTCATGTATAATCCAGACGCCGTCGTTGGTCGTTGATTAATGTGATGTTTTGAAAGTAATGCCTAAGGCTTTGTAATATTAATATCCTTTCTTTTGAAACTGTTCGGTGTATGACTCATCATTAAATAGTTGGCAAGTAGAATATTACAGCATAGTCATGTAATATAATAATATAATATAATAATATTATAAAGAAGAAAAATTTGTATTTTTGTTTGTAATGGATAAACTCAAAAACTACTGGACCGATTAAAAAATCTTTCACCATTAGAAAACTACATTATCTGCGAGTAACATAGGCTATATTTTATTTTTGAAAAAATAGGGGTCCGTAAGATATTTGGGTTTTTCGGGTACGCGAAGTAGTTCCCTCAGGACGCGGGTGAAACCGCGGGAAACGGCCAGTTAGACATATATTAAGCCCATTTTCTTGTCCGAAGTTCGTGAGTTGCGTAAGAACATATAATTTTTTTTCGGTTTTACGCAACAGATGCGCAATTTCTACAGCAATACCAATTTTATGTTTATGTGTGTCATTCTTTGTACCGAAACAGCTGAGTACATTTTATTTTGATAGCCCCACGCGATAAAGATATTTTATTACAGGATCTCCATATTCTCGACGGTTTTATCATAAATATCATTTTATTAAGAGACCGTGAAACGTAAGTTAAAACAAGGTGTACCTTTATTCACTTTTATAAGTTCTTTGAGACTTCCTTTTTTACACTACTTCATGATGTAATGCATCGCTGTTTGCAACCTTGCATAGTATAGTTTTCCGTCACCTAGGATAATGCCCCAAAGCTTCTCAATTTCGTATAGTTATAACTGTTATAAGCTAACAAAATGAATTGGTCGTTTTGATATTTCTCAGACGTTATTAGATTTCAAGTAATGAAAATTTACAACGTTTATAAACGTACAAATAAAGGCAAACAGGCAAAAAATATCGTGATTCAACCAAGTCAAAATTTTTTAAGAAGTCGTAACTTCATAAAAGAAGTCTATTGAGTAAGAAAAACGAGGTCACAAATTGTGGCGACTTTGTGTATAAAGTTATAAAATTGTAAGACATTTTTACGTAATTTGTGTATTCCGTGTACAATGATGACATTTTGTCATGCTATTTGTTTTACTAAGTTGGATTGTGAAACACGATCACGTTTTGTATAGAGGTATTTGGCAGACAAAACTGGGAGTTGATAAGATATTCAGTTTGAAGATTAGTGAAAAGAGTTCGTCTTGTATTGAACCAGCGATCTATACTTCGCCCGTGGCTTCGTCTGCGTGAGTATTGGTTATCGCGACAAAAAGCCTAAATGTTAGATTTTATTTTATTTATAGTCTCACGCCTGTATCTCCAAAGGGGTAGGCAGAGGTGTAAATATTCCACCCACATTTCGCCATGAATTTTTAGCTCCCACATAATAGGGGGCGCGCCTATTGCCGTTACCGGGCACATCACCAGACTCCGGGCTGCTACTGAGTATTCGGAAAAACCCAGAAACTCAACCCAGGAAAAACACAGAATCAAAGTAGATTTCGCTTGAAAGAATTGTAAAAACATTCATGTACTTATCTCATCACCTTTCGCATTTAATTACCTACTCGAGAATTGTGTTTTTTTATAAAATTAAGCCGACGTGGGAGAAGAATGCCATTAATAATCTCGGATGTTTAATAATGCAATTACTCATTCCTTTTATTTTAGCACTTACAAGTGTTTAAGATAGTGCAGCGCGTAAAAGTAAAGTAAAATTTACATATTTTTGTTTAGAGTAGAATAGGATACCTCTATATATCAGCACCTTCTTTTTACCAATTTTCTATTATTCTTTTGAATTATTTACTTTACTGACCTAACAATCAACGAGTAGCGAATTCGTTGATGACTGCTCTGTACCACAGTCGTCAACCATGATCTCTGATACCAATTTATTTGGGGTCAGCGCAGTAGGTCCTTCGATTACCCCTTTCTCTTTTATATTCGTTCTCACACAGTCGATCCATCCTTTCCTTGGCCTTCCTCTCCTTTTCCGTTACTCTACTTTCATATTCATCACTTGATTACCTATGTACAATCAAACAAGTCGGCGGTGGACAAGTTTGAAAAAAGACCCCTTCGCTCACTCATAGAGTCGAGGCGCACTAGAAACTGGATTTGTATACAAGTGTAAATGTGTCTGTAAAGTAGCACTTGAAGCGACGATGTCTAGCTGAGCGATTCTCGCCCTTTTGGTGGTCTAGCGGGAAGTTGTCCGACTGTACATACATATCTTCTCTTCGCATTATATGTCCTTTCCAAGCCAAACGATACACCTTCCATTAACGAGTCTAACAAGATTATTGTTTCATTTTGTACAAAAACCAATATACTAGACTTCTGAATACATTTCGGCACATATCTAATATCAAGGCTTAGGAGAATATACCTATGTATCTATGCAATATTGATAGACAATATCGCCCTGTCAAAACGATAGCCCGATAAGATAACAATACCTATATTAAACATAGTTTTGGTTTATTTGCTTTGCGTATCAAGTATGTCATAAATGAGATGTGATATTATGTGATATTTGATATTGAGATTATTGAAATGAAATAATATTTAGAAAGAATTACAATGTTTATTTTATTGTTTTGTTATTTGGGTCATAGGAATATGTCCTTTGAATCGAAATCTACTAAAAGATTGAAATACTGTTTTATGGCGGACTGCCTCGTTGGTCTCGCGGACTGCCTCGTTGGTCTCGCGGCATAAATGTGCGCGTGGGATTGGGAGGTCTCGGGTTCGATTCCCGGGTTGGGCAAAGTGTTATTGGGTTTTTCCGTTAGGAAATTCCCAGTAACAGCACGGAGTCGGGTAATGTGCCCGCCTGCCCGGTACGGTAATAGGCTCGCCTTCTATTACGTGGGACCTAAAAATTCATGGCGAAATGTGGGTGTAATATTACACCTCTGCCTACCCTTTCGGGGATACAGGCGTGAGTCTATAAAAATAAAAATAATATTCAGTTCTAAAATTCAGCAACAGATACATGTACAAACTTACCTGTGTATTTCAGGCTAACTTATTTTTAAGTCAGACAGAGGATGGAGGGAAACCCAATAGTTGATAGACTTTGTGATGTAAAGACTTACCAGAAATAGTGCTTTTTAACACGCTCGTACATTGTCTCTGCATTATTTGAAAGGATACATTGAGACTATGGGACTCCACTTGCTATGATCATGACTGTTTCTGGCTTCATTTCTTTTTGTCATATTTATCAAGCCCACCCATCAGCTTAGGGTATATTTATTGGGTCCTATATTTCATCTAAGTTATCTTACTCTTATTCCAACCTCAAAGATTGATACCACTACTTTTATTTCACTGCGTATAATAATTATTCTGTTCGTTTGACAAGAATTCCTTGTAATTTAGTAATTTCATAGTAATTTACAAAGAGTATACAAATACTACGTAAGAAGAGGCGGATGTGCCATAGATCATGCGAGACTTTCAGCTTTGTATGAAACGTGCAGGGAGAACTCGTACCAACATAAAGATACTAATTGACATCGTTTTTATGTTGTCAGCATTGTCATATTCGTCAATATAGGGATGTACCCTCTAGTGATTAACGAAATGTCGATATCGATAATATTCGGTAAGAAAGAATTATAATTATGTTTCGACTAGAATTATACTTTTCCAACACAAATAAAAGATGTACTTAATATTTATATATTTATTCAAACAAATTAGCCTATTCTATAAATCTATTCTAGATTAGCGAAAAAAAATACGCAGAACTAAAAGATATATGTATGTACATGTAATGGAAAGGTTTTCAACATTTCTTCTGTAATAGGATTTAAAGAAATGTCTATAGATACAAGGCACAGCTGTTTTTCTGACTTGAGTTCCCTTTTTTTTAAGTCTTTCGGCTTAAAATGCTTGCCACACACATAATTCAACTGATGTAATTTTTCAATGGGCACATAAAACAAGTCTTGGTTTCCAGTTGCAGCTACCCATTTTTACATCTAAAAAGAAAAAAAGAATAGAATTTTTAGTCCTTTTGCCAATTTCTAATAACGGATTATCGATAACTGACGGGCAGCACTATTGTTTACCTAAAAAGTACTAGCATATGAAACTTTAGAATATTTCCTTATTTTTTATGTTTCATTGAAATATATCACATTATATAACATTATAAATATTCACTGATCTTTATATAGGGACATTTTGCCATAAATACCTACCCTTGTTTCATTGCGTGACCGGCATGTTGTTGTATGCCATATTTCGCACATTATTTTGCTTGTTTTCATTGCGCTTCTTTCAATGCTAATCAAATAAATATAGTAACACTAACACTAGAAGTGTAAAATCACATTTATTTGGTATACACAAAGCACTTTTACAGTATGTTTTTTACGTTTTATAAACAAACTACATAACGCGGCAAAGTTCAATCTGAATAATAATGTGACAGTTGTGACATTTGACACTATTGACAGCCAAGGCGGTGATGTACGTATAACCAGTCTAACTTTGAAAGACTACTGTTCCAAGGGTACATAGTGAAGGATGCTATCTTCACGTTTTATACATATAATAGTAGCCATTAAAAAGATAGCACGTTTCATACATTCGGTTTTTTCTTAGGAACTTGCGCCAGGCTGGTAATTTATACTCTGTGGATCCGTATCACAGATAATATTAAATCAGCAATTGTCAGAAATAAAAATCATTCTTCTTTTTCTTTTGATTATTAGACAAAGAGGTTTATCTATTTAAAAGAATGCTCCATAGAGCTTCAGTTTATAGGATAGTTGGATAGTTTCTATTACAGCAGTAACAACAGTCTAAAATAAATACGGAGGCAACATCGGTGGAGTGGGCGAGAATAAAAGGGTGTTTAGCGACGCGACACAAGGGAGAAGTGATTTCTATAATCAAACAACGCTTTGTAGACAGAGTTACTTATGTATAAATTCAGGCTTAAAATGAATTGCTTAGCAGGGTTTCAGGAATCGAAAAAAGGAATTATGCCTAGTCTGTGAAATGAAATTAATCTTTATTTCGAGTAAACTTTTTTAAAGTGCTTACGAAACGCAAATTTTGCACTACCGCCTGGTCGCTAACCTTCTGTTTATTGAGTTGTAGGTTTATGAGGGAGGGACATTGTGTATACAAATTTAGGCCTACTACCTAGTGAGTTGTTCAGCAAGATAAAATTAAAACTATTAGATATACAAAACGATGTGCCTCTGCATATCCGTCCTATTTATAGATAGATAGCAGTAGGTAATCCTGGAATGTACTCATGTGCTATAACTCAAAATTACTAAGTATTTATGTTTAAGAGCCGTTGAAAGCGTGTAACTTATAACTGTACATCCAGAATTATATTCACGGCTACCAAATATCGTTTCTTGACCATTTAACTTGCCTGAAATTGCCTGTGTGTAGGGCGTAGTCAGTTTAAGCGGTCGCCCGGCCGCCTCTTGGCTTAAACTGTGTCGAGTTTTGTGGTTTCATTTACTCATAGGTCAACACATACATATGTTTCACAAACTGTTGTTGCCAGCCAAAGTGTTCTTTTGTGAAGCTCACGCGATAAAGTTTTTAGGTACTGCTCAGACCGGTTGTTAGACCAAAGGTTAACATAATAATAATAATAATAATAATAACGTTTATTTCGATCCCACAAAAAATAATACATACAAAATAGTTTTTAAAGTTTTACATTAAAATCTTTTCAGCTTAAGTACTTAGGTATATTTTTATCACATTTTGTGGGAGTCAGGAGCCCAAACTAGGATACCCTGTGCTATGGACTCCTGGCCCACCCCTCACAAGTAACAGCATACAATGGATTTTAATGAAAACATAAACTAACAGGAAAAGTTAAAAATTAAAATTTTAAAAATATAAAAGAAGAAAAACAGATCGAAATAAATTTAAAACAAGCGTGTGACGTGTGACTGTCTGTAAGTGTGTGTAAGCGTACATGTTTGTATGTGTAAGTGTGTATTTGTGTGCGTGTTCGTGTGTGTGTGTGTGTGTGTGTGTGTGTGTGTGTGTGTGTGTGTGTGTGTGTGTGTGTGTGTGTGTGTGTTTGTGTGTGTGTGTGTGTGTGTGGGGTTGTGAGGCATGCATATACTTTTATAGCAGATTTAGCTTAATAAAGTAAGAAGTTGTTCTGTTTGATCGTAGTCATGTTCTAAAAGCCATTGTGTGACTTTCCTTTTACACTCCACTTTAGACAACCTTACAACATCGAGTATTTTGTTCACTTTATTATAAAGATAGTTGCCCCTGAAGTTGTAAAATTGCTGAGCAAACGAGGTTCTACAGAAAGTAGGTTCACAAACTTCCAATTTTCTCCTTCTATCCAGTTTCTTTTTTAAGATTGTTACATCAATGGACGAGTGTTTTTTTTGTATTGTTAACAGTATGTAAAGTTGCCTAATAGTAAGTAGGTTAGCTTCCCTATATAAGGTTTTTGTTGGGTAGAGTCTAGGTTTAAAGAGAGCAACTTTAAGCAGTAATCGTTGCGTTCTTTCGACGTTTAAAATGTGCTCTTTATGCGTGCCACCCCATATAGATATACCATACGAAAAAATTGATTGGCAAAGTGATTCGTACACTGTTTTAATAATTTTCCAACTAGCAATATGTCTTAAATTCTTGAAAACAAAAATTAGTTTTCTTGCTCTTTGGGTTAAATTTTGAATATGATTTTTGAAAGATAAACGATTGTCAATATTTATGCCTAGGTATTTTACAGAGTCAGTTTTAGAAATGATAGGACAAGTGGTACAACTTGTTCCCACAGGATAACATGTGTGAGCGTGAATGTTGAAATTATTATGATGAAGTGTAGAGTTATATATTGAGAAGGTTATATACTTGGTTTTAGCGGCATTTAAAGTTAATTTATTAAGAGCAAGCCAGTGTGTGGCTGTATTAAAGCCTTCTTGAGCAGTCCTAAAGGTATCCTCCCATGAGTAGCCATAGAAAGTTAGTGTTGTGTCGTCTGCGTAGGCGTTTATTTGACAGTTTCGAATGTTTAATTGACATAGCTCGTTAATGTAACAAAGGAAAAGGGTGGGACCCAAGATGCTGCCCTGAGGGACACCAATATTTATAGGATTTTCGTCACTTCGCTGATCTCCTATGCTGACAAACTGAGAACGATTATGCAAGTAGTCTTGGAAAATTTTTAACTGAGAATTTCTAATGCCCATATTTTCTAGCTTAGATATCAGTATGCGAGGACAAACCGTGTCAAAAGCCTTTTGCAGATCAATAAAAATAGTTAAACATTTTTGCCTATTGTCCAATTTCTCGACTATTAGATCAGTAAACCTATGTAAACAATCGGTAGTAGATATCCCTTTCCTAAAGCCATATTGGTTTTGTGAGAGGATGTTTTTGTCTTCAAGGTATTTAACAAGTCTATTATTTAAAACTCTTTCAAATATTAGAGATTGAAGGAAGCATAGATATTGGCCTGTAATTTGAAATGGTGGCTTTATGTCCATGTCCTATGTGAGTGTTGCTTAGGTATTTTTTGGAACTGAGAGTAAATCCTTTGCCGCGGGGGACTTTAGGGACATTCGACCAACAGAGACAAAGATCACCCAAACAACAAAAAACTTAAAACAACGATTTGTGCACCACACAAGGTATTGTCCTGTGCGGGTTCAAACCCACAACATTCAGAGGAATGTTAAGCGGTAAAGCGACTGCTTTACTACCACGCCATCCGATCAGACAAAAATTGACTACAAACCGACATAGATATATATGTACTAAAGATTATATGTCAATGACTACCGATAACATATTTGAACAAATGGCGATAGCCCAGTATGTACGTAACGGACTGCCGAGATGATGGTCTCGGGTTCGATCCCCAGGTACCCCGGGCACACAACTCTGACTTTTCGAAGTTATGTGTGTATTAATTAAATTTGTTAATTATCGCTCGCTTTATAATGTGCCCGGTAGATGGCAATAGGCTCTCCCCCTATTACATTGGGACCTAAACATAACTGGCGAAACGTGGGTGTGTAATACACCTCTGCCTAGCCCTTCGGGGATAAAAGGCGTGAAGTTATGTTGTTCATATTTTTCATGTGTCATCCAACCAAATGATTAAATATCCTTTTATTTCGTTATCATAATGACCGTCTGTTGACACCAATATTCCGTGGATGATTCATGTTAAAATTACATAATTATGCATCGGACTTCTGATTAAGTTAATATTTGCATACATTTTGTTTTAACCATGAATTATTTATTGTTTCGAAGCTATACCTCAACATGCCTAATTCAGTATGTTGTATTTTATAACAATTTTTAATTTATGGAGCTAACTAAAATTACCATTTTAAGAATAGTTTACAAATTGTATAATTTACCTATATGTACATATATAATTCTGAAGCAGTAAAACGTTAAAATCAAAATTTAATTGAATAAAGGTATGCCATTATGGTCAGTCTGTTTATTGTCTGCTGAAGTAATGCCAAAGCCATTATCAAAGAGCTCAGATATTTACATAGAGGCGCATTTCTTATCCAGGGGGCTCTGAAGACAAACTTTCTGTGACCCAAATTTCCGCTTGGCGGCGTGGCAGTCGCGCTGTGATAGCTGTCTCAACGAGAGCAAGAGAGACGAACGTTACTCCTGTGTATCTTAGCAACGAGAGCAAGAGAGACGGAGGACGACGCCAACGCCGCCAACGGCGCCAACTACGGACTAAACTGGAGACAGTTTCCACTTGGAATCGGCGCACGAAATCCTTAAGAACTGCGCTTCTATGTAAATTTGTATTCATTGCCATTACAATGTAAGTGACATTATCAAATTAAGATGGATCGCATATTTCCAAAGTACATATTTCGGGTGCTCACAGTATTCATAGTTCGCATTCCCAATCTGGTTCTCGATTTATATTTTCAGCAGTGTATTTCTTAAGCTTTGCTGATCGCGTTTGAATTTCTAGCAATCCTTTCTTAGTGCACCCTACTCTGCCCAAGGAACATATTTTCAGCTTATTACGCCCAATTTCAGCTTTGCGGTGTCTGTCAGTCAGTCAGTAACGCAGGGATTTTATATATGTATACAGATTTCCAACCCCGTAACACTTTTACCAAACCCAGTAACACTTTTGCCCGACCCGGGTTCGATTTCCGTGTCAGGCAAAAGTGTTACGTTTCTCGAATTCTCAGTAGCAGCACGGAGTCTGGTGATGTGCCCGGTAACGGCAATTATAGGCTCGGCCCCTATTACGTGGGACCTAAAAATTCATAATGTGGAAATGTGAGTGTAAAAATTTACACCTCTGCCTACCCCTTCGGGGATACAGGCATCATCATTCTCTTAGCGTTATCCCAGTTTCAATCTGGGGTCCGCTTACTAGTCTAACCCAGATTTGGCTCAATATTAGCTTTTCCACGGAGCGACTGCCTGTCTGACCTCCGCAACCCAAAGGGATAGCGATATTCCATGGTTTAGACTAGTGTCAGTTTATTTAGAAGGTACCGACGACTGTCAAAGATCTTCATGACAACCGGGACCGACAGCTTAACGTGCTCTCCGAGGCACGGGACAAGCGATTATCAACAATTTATTACGCACATAACTTCGAACAGTCATTGGTGATATTGCGCCGTGGATTCGAACCCGATACCCTCTGCATAGCAGTCTGTTGGTATCTCCACTAGGCTATCGCTGACACTTCGGGGATACAGGCGTGAGTCTATAAATAAATAAAAATTTTCAAAAGAATGTAATGAATAATGATAACCAGCCGCATAATATACGTTTCTGTATCTACATATTTCCTATAATAGGTACCACGAGTAGTTGTTAATTACTCAGTGGAATTATCTACACCGTGAACCAACAGTGGTGAAGTATTCCATCTGTGTTCAGACATGTTTCCGCTACAAGAATGACTAATAAACAAGTTAATTGTGATGTTTACAAACGAGTTGTAAACACTAGTTTTTATGTATCAATAAACGCTAAGGACACGAGGCCAGTCGTTATATAAGTTATGACAGAAGGTAGATGGATAATCCACTTTATTGCACATCAAAATAACATAATATACATACATACATAGACGCACGCCTATTTCCCGGAGGGGTAGGCAGAGACTACGGAACGCCATTTGCAACGATCCTGACATACCTCTCTTGCTTCATTCACTCCCATCAAGTTTCTCATGCATTCTCTTCTGTTTAGGGTACTTCTGAGCTGTCCTTTTTTTAGGATGTCTCCAATCTGGTCAGAGAACGTCCGCCTAGGTTTCCACTTCGTTTGAGTAAATTAAGTCTAATTTAATTAAATTAAGTCTTATATTGCCTAAGTAAAGAAAGAAAGAAAACTCATTTATTCCGTTTATGTGTAGATACAGGTATGGAACAGAAAGTAAGATATAAATAAGAGCACTTTAACAGAATCGGTTCCCAACTCAAGTATTCACTATCACACATTTTTCTGCGCGACAACGCAACTATCAGTGTTTATTTATAGGATCGTTGCTTAAAAGATCGTGTTCGGTCGCCACATGTTCCATTCTGCAGTGATACGAGCATATGCGTGTTATCGGAGAGTGATAAAAGGTCGTGTGCACCCGTTGCTGGGCTGCGATGCACGAGAGATGAGGAGAGATGTGAGTTAGCTGAGTGAGTTTGCAGAGATGGGAGATGGGCGGTGACAGTATATTTTTTATGACTCTAACTACCATTGGTGGTCTGGGCACAGCCCAGGTGTTTTTCACTGTCAAACTTTCGATTTATCGACATTGTTCTCATAACGACGATCTCATTCGACATTTAATGTCCAAATTTAATTTACAACACGCACGCACACACACAAATTACTTTATTTTTTATTTATTGTCTCACGCCTGTATCCCCGAAGGGGTAGGCAGAGGTGTAAATATTACACCCACATTTCGCCATGAATTTTTAGTTCCCACGTAATAGGGGGCGAGCCTATTGCCGTTACCGGGCACATCACCAGACTCCGGGCTGCTACTGAGTATTCGGAAAAACCCAGTAACACTTTTGCCCGACCTGGGAATCGAACCCGGAACCTCCGATCAGCAGTCACATACGCTATCTACTGGACCACGGAGGCAGTCTTTACTTTTACTCAAATTACTATTATGTGATAAACTGATAATAAATTTTGGACTACTTCAAAATGAGAACAACGTCCATAATAGTTTGACAGTGAAAAAATATCTCCGCAGCGCTTCGCTATACGGAAGAGAGCTATAAAAATGGAAACAATAATGACTAAACACGGAAGGATAAGGCGTCTTGATGAAACACAGGAAATTATGGTGATGAACCATAACACGATACTACACATCACTAACGTCTTCCTCGCCAAGGATTGATCGCTTGGACTGTTGCCAAAATACCAATGATGTTACAAGTAAAAAGAAGTAGAAACGTTATAGGCGTACCAAAAGCAGGACGCTAAACATAAGCCAGTTGGCAAGTCTGACATATGTGTGTGTGACGTAGCTAGCCGTCGTCAAACTGACACATCTTGTCAGCCGAAAATAAAATAAAATATGGAGTTATCGATGTGTGCGTAAGTGTACCGTTTCTACGGATTCATTACTAAGTAAGTAATGTATCGACGACTTTTCTAATATCATTGCAAAATACGGATAACTTTGAACAAAGAAAATACTGCCTATAAAAGCTGATGTCTAAGTATTAAACTCTTAAGTTTAAGATAAACGTGTAAGTACCTACTTACTAACAAAATTTCCTTTTATATTTGCGAGGGTAAAATTCGCTAGGTATTGTCGTTCGGATCAGAAAGTCGTCAAGGATCGTTTTATCATTTCATCCTGTTCTCTCTCAATTTTATCCGCCTCTATGAATGATAATGAGACAAACTCGCGAAATTCTCCAACTTTCTTCAGCAAAATGTTCTTGTTTCATCAAAAATTGATAATTTAGAAGTGGAATGAAATATGTGCAACTTTTCTAATAGTAAAGTTAGAAACTTTGTATATTTTTCCGTAACACAATGTTTGTAATCATAATCACAGTTTTTTAATTTTGTAAAACGCATTTGCGTGTCGCAGGCAATAGTTGAAAAGATGGAAGTAGATGGGTTCCTTTATGTTGTGCCCATATTCAGTAGTGGTGCGAATTTCTCTTATAGTCGCCAAATCGGGCTTTTAGTGATGTAAACAAGAATACCACATAAACACGTGTCAAAGTAGGAATATTTTTGTTATCACAGCGGAAACTCCAAACTAGGTTACGACCGGCTTAATCCATCAATCGCGGAAGTGGGTATTGTTAACATTTGGCATTTTTCCATTGCGACCGAAAGCGATGGGGTTTTAAGGATTATTTTTCTCGTCTTGCAACTGGACTAGATACGACTGGTCTCATCTAGTAGCAAAATAAATTCTGGACATGCATTTATACTTTTTAAATCACTGACATCTTTGGGTTCATATAACTGAGGGTAGATTGCATTTGCACATGCATTTGTATGTCAATACCAAGTAACCTACCTTAGATTGCTTGGTATTGACATAAGTGAAATATCTGGGATTGTGGTTACAATCTTGGCAAATAATAAACAGTTT
The DNA here is from genome assembly GCA_944739405.2 of Euclidia mi. Lineage (NCBI taxonomy): Eukaryota > Metazoa > Arthropoda > Insecta > Lepidoptera > Erebidae > Euclidia > Euclidia mi. Next base: position 1,909,835 of record OX123196.2, read on the forward strand.
CGTTAGCGGGTATTCCTAATTCTGAGCTTTCAGCATAAAGGGAAAAAGTAATAGTAGTTACATATGTTGATTGAAATGTTAATTGAGTAAGGAAAATAATGTAACTATCGATAATTTCAAAAATAGTATGTTTATGCAGCATCTGTAAATGGATCTAAGCAATGCGGCCATTAAAGAAATTGCTGTAAGGCTTTTATTTCTTCTTATAGACAAAATAATAGATATCTTGCAATATATTTATAAAAGCGAAAGCTACCAAAAGTTTATAACTTCTGTAAATGCGGCTTCAAAGCCTAAGGCCATCCTAAGGACATTCTTTCATACAAAATGCATACTGCTGGTAGAACTCGCAGCTGTCTTCCGGCACGACATTCGGACGTCCTACCGGAAGCGCTTCCAGCAGGACCCGACGACGGGCGATCAATGATTAAGTGAATACTCGATACTGCGGATAAAAAAATAATTCCCTGCGTGTGGGGTTCCATGCTTCTGCCTATCTCTGTACGTTGAGCTGCCGATATGTTTTCTAGAGTTAGTTGCGTGGGTGTGTATTACACCTCTGCCTACCCGTTGGGGGATAAAGGCGTGGAGTAATGGTATGTTGAGTTTGTAGTGGCAATGCTGACGCACAATCCTTGTTATTACACCGCGTCGCATTGTGCACTGTTCCCCCGCTAAACGAATCAGTAGTTGTGTAGAACCACTACCGAACCCTTGGGACTTTGTAATAGTTACTGTAGAACCTTTCCAAAGTATACTACATATTATATACTGGATTAATTGTGGACTTATCGTTACTATTTATCTCTCTTGCACCTTCACAAATGTACATACACAAGACAGAGCAAACACTAAAATCTCAAATCTTCTTAATATATAAAATCCTTGCGTTACTGACTGACTGACAGACACGCTACAGCCGAAACTATTGGGCGCAGGAAGCTGAAATTTGGCATGCATGTTCCTTGGGAACCGTAGGGGTGCACTAAGAAGGGATTTCCCGAAATTCCCACGGGATCGGCCAAAACGGGTAAATTAAAAAAAAAATGCAGGCGTAGCTGCTGACGTCGTCTAGTTATTTTATAAATTAGTAAGTGTACTTCTAAAATTGTTATTTTATTCGAGCTGTTGTTTATTTGATTCATTAAGGTAAATAATAATAGCAAACATAATAGTGGCTTATCTTAAAAGATTAGCTTCAACATGTTTACGGAAAACTGAGTATTAATTGCATTGCAATTCACATAAACCAGTCAATTAAATTTAATTGACTAGTTAAATTTAACTTTTAAGGACGATATTCCTATTTTTAGCCTACGTTCATATTTACGTAATATTTCAACATAAATATACCTATAAAAATGTTGTAATACTATTGTACATATAATGGTGTTAGCCAGATAAGCGGTATGAAATTACATAAACCCGTAGTCAATATATGTATGTATGTTCCCTCCTCCTTAGCCTAAAATAGAAAAAGGCCATAGCTTTACTATGGCCTTTTTCTATCACAAACTTCAATCATGAAATTTGGGCAGTGGGCTTTTTTAAGCGACTTCCTTGAATTAAGGAAGATTTTATATTATACCCCAAAGAAAGTTAAATAAAAGTTAAAAGCCACTGATTTTGTAGTAACTAATAGTGGTAGGTATATGTACAATCCTTATTAAAATCGGAATGGAATCTGAGGCGCTAGCATGTCGGAAATATTCAAAACCCGTAGGGTCTCGATGGACCTGAAAAGGTCCGAGAGCAGCGGTGAATCGTGTTCTATATGCGATTATAAAAGGTTGCCGCAATCTGGTTTCTGTGATGCCTCTTTATTCAAAAGTAAATGGAATCCTAGCTGAAATCATAACACTATGATCTTTCGTAATTTGCTGGGTATGGTTTCTTTTTGTGTTCAGACAAAGAGTAGGTATCTAATGCTGCCTTCATTCTATCTATGTAAGTTTGTTTGAGGTGCGTATTATTATTGCTATATATATATATGGTTCTTTGTATAACGTTATTCTTTGTAGAGTAAAAACCTCTTAGGAGCTGATGGTCCTCGTTATTACGAACTACTTTTGTTCTGAGATGTCGGTGAACTCACGTAAACACAGGTTGCCGTACTAAATGAATAAATTATATTTTGTTTAAGTTAATGGTAGATAGGTAGATACAAATGATTATTATTTCGCGCTTTCAGCCATGATTCAAAGTAAAAGTTATAATAACGAGTACAATTCTCCCTTAGAGCTCTCTAGTATATTAAAAATAACCTTGAACCTTCAGATCTTTGGATTGGCTACAGGTTTTAAGAAAACAATTTTTTAATCGCTCCCTTGATCGACTTAGATTTCAACCCGGAAATTATGAAATCAGTACCTAACAGTCTTTGATTTTACATTCTGATCAAATCTTGGAAAATAATACGGGCATGTCTGACATATGTACATGAATTATACTTTCTGTCCAGACATCGTATCAATGATAAAGATTGATCAATTGATATCACTGATAAATATCTGTCACGTCTTAGAAATATTGACAATCAATGTTAATAAAGGTGTTCAACATCAGCCTTATTTAAAAACATTTTCACTGTGGCTGTGCACCCCCTTCTGACTATGATAAGGGTAATTCTATGGTGACCAAGTGCGGGCTTGCAGGCTTCACATGTCCAAGAACAATATGGAGAAATATCAGACATGCAGGTTTCCCCGCAATGCTTACCTTCACAGTTTGCCAGCGATAACATTTTGAGACGCACGTAACTTCGAAAAGTAAACGGTGCGCGCGGGGTTAGTATCCGAGACTCTGCGTAGCAGTCTGTTTGTCTCTCCACCAGGCTATCACTGCTTTAAGGCTTCATTTAAATTAAAAAAACAAATATTACTGTGTACTACTGGGATTTGTCTTGTCCATCATAAGGAACTCATGCAGTCATCAACTGTAATCAGTTATCTTGGTTTGACTGATAAGAAATGAACTACTTACTAATTTACGACAGAGATTACTTTTTACACTTTCATTTCTTGCAAGTATTTTTATTGTTGTACTGTGGATAGCTTGCAGACAAAGGTAAATAAAATAAATACCTAATAACATTTTTTTATCATATTCTTCCTGACTTCTGTTCGATAAGTTTTCTCTTATACATATTTAATTTAAATCAGATAGGCGTGTTATGATTTCTGAGATGGTTGGCATTTTATCAGTTTTTGAGTTATTGAATAGTATGTACCCGATAGTTGGCAAATAGTTTTAATAATATTCAGTTTATAAACTGTTCCACTGCTGGGCTGGGGTCTCTTTGTTGTATGGGAAGGGCTAGGGCATCGTCTATTACGCTAGCCTAGTGCGAGTCGGCAGACTTCATATTGCTTCATATGCCTTCCAAGAACGTTTGGGAGATCTCTCAGGCATTCAGATTTCCTTATGACTCATGTCTCTAACGCTACTGTATGTATTAACCATTTCTTACGCATATTCGAAACGTGAGGATAGGAAGCTCGCCGCATACTAAGTGAAACGGCGATAGAAAAGTAAATGTTGTAGTAATAATGTACGTATATGTACGTCTATGGATATGAGTCTGGTATAAGTATTCAACACATCGTGACTAATATTTTGGGCAGTAACGAGACATTGATATTATTGTTGTTTATGATAACAACTTGGTTCGATAAACTGCTGAAAACATTAAAGCGATATAACGATCCCTATCTAACATACTTACCAGTGATTTTATCATCCGTTAGGTATTTATTACAATAGGTATAAATAAATGGTTGCTAGTCACCGAGTAATGTTACTTTTTTATTGTTATTTTCTTTGCAGTTCTTTAGATATATTGTTTTACTTTCTGGGGTTTGTTGGTGTGTATACGGTAATCTCGGGTTAAGGTTTACGGAGTAACATTGAAACTGTTGTAAAGCTTCAGGTAGGAAGTAGGTGGAACTAATAATACATAGGAAACCATATACTCAATAAACATTCTCAACAATTGCCGGTCAAGCTGATCGGCAATACCTAAAAGGCAAGAAATATTTGGGCCGTCTAATTATAGAACGATTACTATCATTACATTGTCCATATAATTTATGTCACCTTGTACAAAATCTGTAGCTATTTAATACTATTGACTAAAGTAATAACATAACCTGGTTTGGAATGCATGCAATGCATTTTTACTGACAAGGAACGTAAAATCTTCAAGATTATTCCGTATAACTAGTAACAAGAACACTGACTTCATAAGAACGTAAAAAACTCAGCAGAAAATATTCGTAAGATATCTATGAGATACGAATCGAGACGAGGAAAGCTATAGAGGACCGGACGATTTCAAGTTAGCTATGGCAGACTACGTACCTACTTATCGAACAAATAGCCGTGGGAAACGATCTGATAAGCTTTGGGAAAAGGATTCCTAAGGCGTCCTTCTGTAGGTACGAGAAAACATGATTATTGTGGGTAGACGATTGATGATAATATTATATTGCACAGTCAGCTAGTTAAGTCCATATACATTATGTGATTTTTAATGGTTATACCATCCCAACTAATTAGGTATGATTTTCAATATGTTTTGGGATTTTTAGATAAAGCAAACATCATAATTGATCAATAAAGAATAATAATCTAGTAGTTTTAAGGTATAAAGTTTCGGCAATGATTTTTGGGTGTATAGCGACTTCTCTAGTTGAGTGTGATCGCATGTTTGTAAAGCACCCCATCATTATCATAATTATCACCAGCCCTGAATACTGTCCCACAGTCCCGCTGCTGAGCAAGGACCTCTTCTCACAATGATAAGGGTGATTCCTAGAGTGGCGAGTTAAAAAAAAATTATGAAGGAGTTTGAGCGTATCAAAATGTAACGTTATTACATCACTATCTGTGTAAAAATAAAACTAGGTATAGTTTATTTGAATCTTTTACAACTCAAGCTTTTCAGAGCGTATTCAGACAATGTCTTCTAAATCCGTACATAAAATCCGAGCTTGGTTTTTATTATGAACGTAGTATGTGTAAGATTTGATAACAATTATATTAATATATCTCTTATATTATCTTGGCTACGTTGTTATTTGTATTTAGACTATAAAACTGACCCTTAATCTTACAGAATATCAACTTATTTTAGGACCTCACCAAATTCAGGATTACCGATGGCACACATCACAAATATGATTTTACCAATAATGCGCAATTCGCACTCAATCTAATTTCGAGTGTGTTGTTATTAAGTAAAGTCTAGCTAACAAGTAACGTTGAACACGTAATGTATTTATCGAGTAATACGATTTGTACCCGAGATAAATTGATCGCTAAATAATATATTAGTACGAATAGAAATGGATTGTGGCAGACTAAATAAGATATACGGTTTTCTTAGTTAGATTAACCAGAGCAATAATTATTAATATCTATTATTATTATAAACATTAATGTTACTTACAGAGTAGGTATTAACTATATGTAACATTACATACACATTACCAGTAACAACTGGAAGAAAGAAATATATCTTTATTGCCACGGATGAGACAACTTACAGTTATAATTATAAAGATTAAAATTTAAAATATAAATTACCTACTCTCAAAGTAGGGTAGCTTATATATAAGGTTGTAACTCCAGATAGGTGCTCAGATTTGGAGGTTAGATATATTCTTGTCATAATAGATATTATTGATTAAACTGACTAGTAAAGTTCGCTCTGCATGGTTGTTAATCCCCATCCCTCGCGTGCACTTTATAAAGATTGCAATGGTATACAGGGGCCACCCAGTGTCTTTGTATTCCTTGTTTCTACGCTTTCAGACGGCAAACCATTCTCTTTGCATTGTTGAAATTAAATTGGCCGCATGGAATCCAGATAGCATTGTGGTCTAAGACATCGCAATCCTTGACAGGGTGTAAAAATGTGACCTACAAATAGGTATCTACTCCATGTCCGTTCATTTCCTAAATGATTGAATGTTTTAAAGCGCCCCATAGGACATGAAAATTATTTATAATATATAACAGAGCTCCATGGCTACCACGACCGTTGTAAGCTGGTTGAAACGTCGGACAAAACAGAGAAACAGATTTTTTACCTTTTTGTGCGTTATCGTGATTAAGATCCGTAAAATAAAATTGTGTCATGAAAACTACTGTGTTCACTATGCTTACCCAAAGAACTCGGAATGTAAGCGAGAGAAACTAAAACTCCCCAGTAACTGAACAGTTAATGGAGTCTGCAAAACTCTCTTATCGCAAGAATACAAGAAATATACAGAGTTTTGAGATTAATATGTTAGTGCTATGGACCTAAGTTACGTAAGTCTGTAAGTAACATAAATATAAAGACCTTGAGACTAAAATATGTGTCCCTAACTAAGCAAAATGTTATTATAAAACTTTAATGCACGTTGGCATCGTTGTATAAGCTCCGTGCTCGCCGCTTCACACTTAGCTGATTGTCCGTAGGTTCAATTTCCAAACGGGACAATACTTCGTGTGAGCCACAGATTATTGCTGTTTTTTTAGTGTTCTTTGATTCCGTTGTCAGAATGTTTGCAAATTGAAGGTATAGGATTTATTTCTAGTGCAGGAGTTGTCTCTAAAAAAGAAGTTTGTGAACAGATTGAATATTTATTTCGAAGGTATTGTATAATTAAAAGCCAAAGAAGCTGCAAGGCTGTCTTAATGTGTTGTTTGCTGGTGATTACCATTTTAGAACAAATATCATCAAAATGTAAGCAAACAAAACCCTCGTTATGACTTTCTATTGAAATGTTAATGGATCTTTCTATGGGTCGATAATGTGGTTTGCCTTTCAATTATTAACAGTGTTTCAGTATTTTTTTTTATAGACTCACGCCTGTTTTCCCGAAGGGGTAGGCAGAGGTGTAATATTACACCGACGTTCACCGTGGGAGAGCCATGCTTCGGCACGAATGGGTCAGGCTCGACCGGAGTGATACCACGGCCTCACAGAATACCGGCGTGAAACAACGCTTGCGTTGTGTTTCGCCGAGTGAGTGAGGATACCGGAGGCCCAATCCCCCAACCCCCCCCCTATGATGGTGCAGTTGAAAAACTATTTGCTACCCCAGGAGGGTACCAACTGCGCTAGCGTTGGAGAATCCCTCTCTGGACGTCCGCGTTCAGGACACAACGCATCTAAGCGTGGACGCCCAGGCCGCCCCTCGTACTCTGGGGGGGGCAAAACTGCGCTCGAAAAGTCCCTAAAAAGGAGCAAAAATATCCTGGCACCCCCTGCCACACTGGCCGTGGACTTCTGCAATATCAGGGGATTACACACCAACCTTAATGCTGTCCACCACCACCTCGAGACAACAAAGCCGGCCTTGCTCTTCTTGACTGAGACGCAGATATCGCCTCCAGCAGACACTTCCTACCTTACTTACCCTGGGTATGGACTTGAACACTCCTTTCTGTCCAAGGCCGGAGTGTGCGTGTATGTTAGAGACGATATCAGTTCTCGTCGACTTAGGAATCTTGAAGGTAGGGACCTTTCCACCTTATGGCTACGTATAGATAGCGACGACCACCCCCGCGTCTATGCTTGCCTTTACAGGTCCCACAGCGGTGATACCGAAACTGACCGACTCATTGAGCACATCCAAATGGCTTCAGACTTTGTGCAGCAGCAGATCCCGTCAGCAGAGATCATCTTGCTTGGCGATTTTAACGCCCATCACGCCGACTGGCTCAGTTCCAGTAAAACTGATCATGCGGGGAGATCTGTTCACGACTTCGCACTGGCTTATGGTCTGACACAACTGGTTACCACGCCCACGCGAATCCCAGACGTTGAAAGCCAGAATCCTTCACTGCTGGACCTTCTGCTGACTTCTCATCCGGACGGCTACAAGGTATCCGTAGGCGCCCCACTTGGCTCCTCAGACCACTGCCTTGTACGGAGTGTGGTGCCTCTCACGTGCTCGCTGCGATCGCGGGATACACGCAGTCGCCGTGTGTGGCACTACAAGTCAGCAGATTGGGATGGGATGCGGAACTTCTTTGCGTCCTATCCTTGGGGACAAATATGCTTCTTGCCGGATGAACCCAACGCCGCTGCTGATTCTGTTGCTGATGTGGTGCTACAGGGCATGGAACTTTTCATTCCATCCTCTGTGGTCCCCATTGGTGGCAAATTTCGGCCTTGGTTTGGTTCATCTTCCAAAAAGGCTTCTCGCAGGAAGCAGGAAGCTTACCAAGCCTGGGCTGATGCGGTGGCGGCAGGGGATGAAAATACCAGCGCATTAAAAAAGGAGTATAACTTTGCCTCCAGGTCCTTCAAAAGAGACATTGCTAGTGCGAAGACGAAGCACATCGGTAGAATTGGCGAGAGGCTTGAGCGCCTTCCTTCGGGAACTCGTGCATTCTGGTCTCTTGCCAAAGCTATCGAAGGGAACTTCTGTAAGCCATCCTTTCCACCGCTACACATGGGAAATGACTCCTTGGCCCACGACGCAAAGCAGAAAGCCGATCTTCTGGGCAAACTCTTTGCGTCCAACTCGACCTTGGATGACGGGGGACAGGAACCGCCTACTATACCGCTGTTGAAGGGCTGTATGCCGGATATTTGGTTCCACCAGCGCGCAGTCCGTATGGCACTTCTGTCCCTCGATATCCATAAGTCGATTGGGCCTGATGGAATTCCTCCTATTGTGTTGAAGATCTGCGCTCCAGAGTTGGCACCAGTTTTGACACGCCTTTTTCGTCTCTCCTACTCATTTGGCGTAGTCCCAACATCGTGGAAGACAGCATTGGTCCACCCGATCCCTAAAAAAGGCGATCGCTCTAACCCGTCCAACTACAGACCTATAGCCATAACCTCCCTCTTCTCGAAGATAATGGAGTTCATTATTAACTGCCAGCTCCTTCGGTTTCTAGAGGATAATCAGCTGCTTAGTGACCAGCAATACGGCTTTCGTAAGGGTCGGTCGGCTGGTGATCTTCTAGTATACCTGACACATCGTTGGGCACAGGCGATCGAGACAAAGGGGGAGGCTTTGGCGGTCAGTTTGGACATAGCGAAGGCCTTCGATCGGCTCTGGCACAAAGCGCTTCTTTCGAAGCTCCCTTCCTATGGGCTGCCCGAGAAATTATGCGAATGGGTCACCAGCTTTCTTACAGACAGAAGCATAAAGGTCGTAGTTGACGGTGAATGCTCTGACGCCTTGTCTGTAAATGCTGGTGTTCCTCAAGGCTGCGTGCTATCGCCTACCCTGTTCCTCCTGCATATCAATGATATGTTGCTAGATAGCGGCATTCATTGTTATGCAGATGACAGCACAGGTGATGCTTTATATACCGGCCACGCCAACATTTCTCGGGAAAAAGTCATCGAGAGCCGACATAAACTTGTGTCTGAAATTGAGACCTCCTTGGAGATGGTCTCAGATTGGGGAAGACTTAATTTGGTCCAATTTAACCCCACAAAGACACAAGTCTGCGTTTTCACCGCAAAAAAACTGCCGATGGTCGTATGTCCTCGTTTTGAGAGCACCCCCTTGACTGCCTCCTCCAGTATTGGAATACTTGGTGTCGACATATCGAGCGAAGTCCAGTTCCGCGGTCACTTAGAGGGTAAGGCTAAGTTAGCCTCGAAGAAGCTTGGCGTGCTAAATAGATCGAGACGGTATTTCACTCCGGCCCACCCCTTGCTCCTTTATAAGGCGCAGGTCCGGCCGCATATGGAATACTGTTCTCATCTTTGGGCAGGGGCACCCCAGTACCAGCTTCTCCCTCTAGACCGCATCCAACGGAGAGCCGCTCGAATTGTCGACTGCCAAGATATTTGCAATCGGTTAGACCCCTTGGCGCTGCGTAGAGATGTAGCCTCGCTATGCATCTTTTATCGATTCTACTATGGGGAGTGCTCCGAGGAATTGTTCGGATTAATCCCTGCCGCCTCTTTCCGCCATCGTTCTACGCGACAGCATTTCCATCCCCATCATTTAGATGCTTGGCAATCCACAACGGTGCGTTTCTCTAGAAACTTTCTGCCTCGCACCTCTAAACTGTGGAATGATCTGTCACCTGCGGTTTTTCCGAACCAATACGACCTTCAAACTTTCAAAAAAAGAGCGTATTCCCTTTTAAAAGGCCGGCAACGCACTTGTGACTCCTCTGGTGTTGCGGGTGTCCATGGGCGGCGGTAATCGCTTAACATCAGGCGATCCGTCTGCTCGTTTGCCCCCTATTCCATAAAAAAAAAAAAAAAAAAACTTTTCGCCATGAATTGTCAGGTCCCACTTAATAGGGGGCGAGCCTATTGTCGTACTGGGACATTACCAGACTCCGTGCTGCTACTGAGAATTTCCTAACGGAAAAAGCCAATAACACTTTGCCCGACCCGGGAATCGAACCCGAGACCTCCCAATCCCACGCGCACATTTATGCCGCAAGACCAACGAGGCAGTCATGGTTTCAGTAATGATGTCATTTTTATCGTACACCTCCGAAATTTATTTTTATGGTTTTTGTTTCTGTATACTTATTAAATTTTCGTAGGTCGGAGAATAAATCGTAGGTTATTTGTTTATTGGTTTTTCATATAAACTTTTTATAAAATCTACCTAGAAGCTAAGAAATAATTTACATATTTTTTTAACAGAAAACAAAACAAATTTATTCAGACAAGTAGGAGTAACAAAATTATTTACAATAAAATAAAATTAATTATATACCTAAACTATCCTAAACTATAAAAAAGCAAAAGTGGAAATAATATTACATAATTACATGGCAGACGAAATTTTGTCAGCTCAGCTAGGAATGGTAAACATCAAAGCGATAGACAGTGACGTATTTCTCACCTGTCTCCACCAATATAATGTTTATTCTTTTTTTAAAGATATCTCCCGCACTAGGACTAAATCCTGTGTTGCGGGGGACTTTACAAACATACAACTAACGGACACAATGAACACCCAGATTCGAAACAACAACTGATGAATCACACAAAGTGTTGTCTCGTGTGGGGATCGAAGCCACAACACTTGGGCGCAGTGTCAAGCGGCCAGGCTGCCGCTTAACCACTACGCCACTACGCCAACGCCACTACGCTACGCCAACCGTGCAGTCAAATCAGTGTAGTGCAGTCAAGTCGGTTTAATAGCTTATAATTATATTATGTTTATCTTTTGTGATGTTAATAGACATCCACGCGGCGAGCGGTGGATAGATATAAATAAGAAAACATCAAATTATTACAACAACATGTTCAAATGACACGCAACTGTCTTTCCATTCCTCAATCTGTTATCAGCGTTTGATAAAAGGTCACGGAAGCACACACACCCCAAAGAAACAGTGACGTCAGCAGTTCCGATCGTCCATCAGTTCTAATTGCTTTTGTAATACTTATGTAAACAACTATCATCATTTTTAACGATAAGAGTTTAAGATAGGTCACGTTCGAAATGGATGATGCTCGCTGTGTTTGATGCTAGTGGCTAGAACTTTCTACTTCTGTAAAGCCGAATGGATTGTTTATTAGTACGAAAAAAGGTTATTTTTGTAATAAAAATGTTTTTACGGATTCGCAAGTTGGTCTGCGGTCCATCCGAAATTGGTCTAATTTAAATCGGTTTCACAAGATTAGTTTCAAATGAATAACATTTTCACCACAGCAGCTCAAACATGCCGCTTTTGCTGCGAGACAACAGTGAACAAAACGCGATTTTGATTCGAGCGTGAGTAAAAGTAGCTTTTTAATTTTTCAATCTTCAGTGTCACGAATTGACATTGTTCAGCCATAAATTTGGAAAAACATTCGAATTTTACTGTGCTCTGTCTCTTTCACATGCATATAAAAAGTGAGTGAAAAAACAAATCCCTTCGGATTCGAAATTTGATTTTGGAATTCGACCTCAAAGAAAACACCTACGGCAACGCAAAAAAAATATATTTGTAATAAAGAAATTACTTTTTTTATATGTTATTGCTTAGGTACATGTTTAATATAATATTGGATTTTAAACAAAATAAGTATAATTAATAGTATAAAATTAGTATTTAACCAATACATTTTTATTTAGAATTACAACAATGATACATTTGAAAAATAAACATCAGGGACGCGGTATTAAAACGCGATTTAAAAAAGTAGCGTAGCGGTAATAAAAATTTCGCTGATGCTGATACAGTAGGTATAGCGTAACGTGTTAAATTATATTAATATATAAAATAATCTAAAAAGATGAGTGAAACTAGCGATGATGACTGTACTTTAACACCAGAGTTAAATCAACAAGTGATTATGCAGAATTCAATCTATTCCTGTTCATTTCTATGTCTCCTAAGTAATATGTGTTCTCACTGCTGTGGTGAAAAGTTATGTGTGCTACACGAGAGCAAAGTTTTTTGTATCTTGTGCTGTTGAGTCCCTCACCACGCTCAGGATTCTAACTTTGATTCACTCGCTACGCTCGTGAATCAATCATAGAATCCTTCGCTTGCTCGGGACTCAAAATCAGCACTCGAAACAAAAAACAGCTTTGCTCTCTTGTTGCACAAATAACTATTTATCTAAAGAGTGAATTGTGAATGAACGTTTCTTAGTAGGAAAACACTTTTTATACTTGCGACATTAAGGCATTTTATTTGTACAGAATACATAAATTAAAATCATTATGACCGTAAAAATCTTGCAGTAAGTTTTTAGACTAAAATTTTATTGTGTTATTTATAAGATGTTCTATGATGGAATGTAATGAATCAAGTCAGTACGACCGTTTGTTTGTTTTATCTTGATAATTTAGTAAGTAAAGCTTAATTAAGTGATGAGACTTTTGTCCTTGTTACAATATTTATAATGTTCCGAAGGGCTATTTCAAAGGTAAGGTGGAAAATAATGAAATTACGAGTGGTAGAACATTTGTTTATTTATCAAATCTTTAATTTAGACAATAAGATAAATTATCTTATTGTCTAAATTAAAGATTTGATAATTTTAAAAGCGATTTGTTCTAAGCTTATTACATAACTTTTAATGTTGCTCTATCTTTTAATTAATTGTATGTGTTACATTTGTGAAAGTGGTTGACATTTTAATCTGATGTGTATTTTAATAAATTTACTGACTTAAGGGTTTGCGCAGGAAGTGAATAGACTTCATATAGGTAAACCTAATAACTATTAACATGTATTCACATAATGCGGTAAATATATAGGTTATTGCACAATGCTCATAATAGACGAGACATGAAGAATAAATGAAGAAATCAAATATATTTGGTAAAGTTAAAGTCAAAAATAAATTTATAACATTTGCCTGACCAGTAGAAAACAAAAAGAAACAAAGACAAAACTAAAACTTTGTAAAGTATCCCCTATTAATCTTATTCACCATTGACAAATTTAATATATACAAAGGAGAAAACGAAATAGTTGTAAATAAGCAAGTTTTGCTCCTAATTTACACGATACTGTTTTCAGATATCGAGTCATTAGACCATTTTAATCTATTCCATAAGCTTCTAGAGAATCGGGAATGTGCCGAATAACCCAGTTTATTTTAAGATCTCTTATCTTTTGCCGCATGACATTGAAAGTTGTGAAGCCTTAGAATGTAAATGTATACCTTTTTTATACAAGTTATGTACCAGTAAGCATTTGAGGTATTGTTCATAAACAGTAATTATATATTTATGAGTATATTTGTACATAAATACCTATGTTTAAGGAGAAGGTCACTTGTTGACATAATGTGTAATCTCAGATGCCGCGAATTGGAATTGGTGGGCGAAGCTGTTACGGATAAATATATACAATACTAATAGCTTAATTGAAACCCAGGGGGCAGCTATGAGAAGGTAAGTGCTAACGACAGGGTAATTTTCTTATTCTTTGATTCCACCATCGTACTTTAGAAATGATTAGGTATCTACAGGTGAAACCTAAATAGGTTTCTAGGCAGAAAGCTTGTGAGCAACCATAACAAATGAACCATTCTGAACAAGCAGGATCGGATAACCATGTCTTTTTGTTTCACTCACGGCCATTACGTTATTCATGAAAGCACTCGGTTGAGAAGACTCTAAAACTTGCATAAAAATAAATTATCTTAAAACTCGCACTAACGTCACATTGGCTTAATTTATGTAGCGTATGTTTTCGCTGTAATGAGTTTGTATAAATCTTCACGTTTTATATTCTGGATTTACTTAAAACATGGATTTAAATCCCGAGTACCCTACGTAGTTTGTTCTTTAGCAGACAAAAACTATGCTTGAGAAGACTTGCATACTGCTTAAAGTAAACATCGCCATTACTATCATTAACCCTGGATATAATATATACCTATTCTCCCACTGCTGGGCATCCCTCTTCACATACTCAATAGCCACAAATTATGTCCTAAATTTTATGATTCTCATTAATCATAAAAACTAATAAAGTTAATATAACTCTACTAAAAGCTTAAATTGGAAAGCTTGTATGAAGATATAACGTGGTGTGATTACCACACAATATGTACAACATACACCCATGGAACGATTACTGCGAGTGAAAAATGTAATCTGCCTGTCCTCTGAATACATCTACATATACTGATATGTCGATTAATTTGTCATCTAAAAGGCTGAAAGAAGTCTGCTTAATATCTTTTGGTCGTAAGCCGATTTCCGCAACTTTGGTAACATGTGCCTACTCCAATTGCGGTAAATTAAAAACTGCTTCACATTTTTATTTAAATAAAATTATTTGTCAATGTGTATAAAAGAACACAGTAGTAATGAAACCAAAAATTTTGTTATTTTTTTATTATCATGTGAATGTTTATCAGCTAGTAAATATTTATCTGACATGCAGCCACTCATTCGTGACGACTATCTTGTCATACGGTTATCGTTACAAAGACTTCACATGATTTTGTTTGGGTAAAACTGTCACGCGGACGAATTTAATGTTTTAAGAATCAAAGCTTACAATAAATAAAGTTTGTATGTTTGTATGTCTTTCTTTCACTGCAGAACGCCTGTGACTATTTGAAGTAGATCACTGTTTGTATACCAGTAAGCAGAGCCAGTTTCGTCGCTATCGTCACGTGATTTTAATTCATAATGAATACGCATGTGATGTTGACTACTTCTAGGCAAAAAAGATAAGATTAATTCTACATCGTGAAGGACTCTGCATACAAAACACAGACTCGAAACAACAATTTGTGTATCACAAGCTGCTTTATGTGGGCATTGAAAGTTGTGATTACGATTCAAGACCGCAATACTCAAATATACAGAACATAGCCGATATTTTGGCACTGTCGCTTGCAACAAAGAAAAATCCGTGCTCATATATCGGATAAGTACTCAAAACAAAGGTTCGTAGTTTAAATCCAAAATGTAGAACAAAATGCAATCCGGCAATGTAAAACTACTGTTGATGACCACGAAAGTTCTAAATGCAATATTGTTGAATACTTACTTAGTTTCTTAAACACAGATAGGTAACAAGAAATAATATAACGCTTCAAAGTACTCTTTACTCAAGAAATTAAGAGTATTATTAATGTGTAATATTTCAGTCTAGGTAGGTACTTATTATTAAATTGTATCTCATTGAAGGATAAATACTAACCTTTTAACAAATTGCTGCAAAGGAACTTTTATAAATTGTTCACTTTATGATTGCGTGGGCTAAAAAGCTGCACTAAAAATAAGCAAAGTGTTTATAAAGTATCCGTAAAAATACAATGAGCACATCCCACATTTTTTATAAATGCCCTTAAGTGTGAGTTTGTCTGGGAGACCGGATCAGGCAGGCACAGGTTCTAAAACCATCTATCACATTTTAAATGATTGAAATATCACACGTAAAATCTTTGTGTATTTGTATCCGTATATGTATATTCTATTCTAATAATGATATTCTATTCTTCTATTATCTAAAAACAGTACCAACAACATCATCTTCAGAGTACATTATCCTGTGATCCGATGACCGACATATTAATCTATTGAATGGTCTTGGTTAGAACATGTGCGAGCAAAACACGCGTAAGTCGCGAATACCTTGGCACAGTAATCTTAACACTTAATTATACCTACTGATATCGAATAAAACATTCGATAACGGACTAAGTACCTAAAATATTAATTAGTCATGTGTTATATGCAGAATGATTATTTTGATTTATATGAATGATTGTCAGCCGTTGGAATGTTCTGATGGTGCAAAGGTTGGCACTCCATATGGACGGATTAAGAATACAAAATGTCATGGCGCGAAGTGGGTTAGTGACCCCATTTCATTTCGTGCGTGTCGTGACAGACGACTAAGGAAATAAGACGAAGCGAATAGTATGTATATTTTAAGGGTGAGATGGAAAAATCAAAGCTTCTATCATAACATAACCCATCTGATCAGTGCAATATAGTAGACCTATTGACTCACAATATGTAGGTTTGTCTTATATCTGTACGGAAGAACGGCAGTGACGACTTTCAAGTTTCAGGTTTGTTACACAGGTGCCTCTCCATCGTAATCGTTACGGAAGACCACCTTACAAGCCCAAAGAAGTTGATGGGCTACTAAAATGCTGTTTTGTCTAAACTAGTTGTTTTTAAATAAAGTAGATTATTATGTTCTATTTTAAGTGTAACATTTTAAATAGAACATAATATGGACTGATTAATAACGTAATGAACAACGGGAAGTAGTGGTATTCCAATGGTCAAGCTATGGGATTCGAAGAGCTTTCGGAGAGATTCAAATCCTACTAGGAGCACAGGTGTCGTTCATCTTATCCCATGAGCAGTGTAGTTTGGGGATATCAAGAATAATAGTACTATACTTAAAAAATAAACTGACATAGTCCTGTCTAATTAAATGGCCTAATGTCATCTAGTCAAGGTTATACACATGTGACATGCGGCTCTGTATGATATATTATTTAGATATTTTGCTAACTACGCACTTTTGCATAGGGACGCAGGTAAACAAACAATCTTTGATAGGACGCGTAACTATCGCCGCTGCGATACGTACCGCTGTACGTAAATACAGTTTAGGTACATGATGTTAACACAACACAATCCTTGTTTTGTTACCGTGTTCAAGGTTTACTACAGCAACCAACTCGGCATGAATGAAGTGACTCATTACGGTGCCGGTGCGCTAGTTTTGTACATATGAAACGGCAAAATCTACTTGCGTAGAAAAAACACGTACGGTATACAAAATAAAAATGGTAATATGAAATATACGCTGGTAACATGAATTAAAATGCTAATATGAAAACATATGCTGAAACTGAGTACTGCTGAATATTTTGATAATAGTTGTAATGTTATGTACATATACCTAGACAGATGATAATCTCAAAGCTGTTTATTAAACTTTATTATAGAGATGTTTTACGAGTAACGCAATAAATATATTCGATTCAAAGTTGGATAACCCCATATTTCATGCAGTTTTCATGTTGCTACATTAACTACATAAGTTATTAAGTTTTAATAAAATTTACCAATATAATGATATTTATATGTTGAAATAATATTTTTTGTTCCTAATTTATGCGTTAGTCTAAAATGTTGTAATATTATGATGAATTTACTCCCCTTGTATGGATTGCTACATATTTAAATGTCTGGCGCTAATTTTTCAAAGAAATATTTGTACCTATAAAATAACATTACTTTTAATCTGTTATCAAAGCGCTCGGGGTAATTATTATCTTTTTATTATTGGTTTCGCACTCTATGTAGAACAGTCCAGACTAGTAAACATTTTATTTAAAAAGTCTTTGTGTTTTGATCCAATCGACATCGTATAAAAAAAAGCTGGTATGACCATCAGGTGAATAATGTTATTTCGGTGTAGAAGTTCCTATAGTAACGAAGGCATGCGTCTGAAAAAAGAAAATATGTAGAGTCTAACAGACGGCTATGGATGGATAGTCTAGGGTTCGAACCCGCAGCTAGCATCACCTCTTTTTTCGAATTAACTGCGTATTAAATTGTTCATTACCTACCGCTTGCTAAACGGTGAATGACAACATCGTGAGATCTCCGTGTGGTGACGGATTAAGAATACGGTTTGTCACCACCCCATATCATCCCATGGGTGACGTAAGAGCCAAGAGAGAGCATATTATGCAGAGAACATCACTGTAAGAGAAGGAAAACTTGATACAAACCCTATACAAACCCTTTTGGCCAGCGAGGTATAGTAGGCCAATTTCTCCTTTGAAAGGCAGTGGACTGTTAAAGGCTGATGATGATGAGATCTCTGCTGTATAGTCTCTATATTTTCCAAGTTCTCTTAATTTTTTCCGAAAGACACGGTGTAGTATGACAGCCCGGATTACGTTAGAATGGGCTTAACCTTCTCGTAGTGAGAAGAAGTCGATGTCCAGCAGTGGGGCGGTATACAAGGCTGTTGATGATGATAAAACATAAAAAGCCAAACTTTACATCATCAAAACATTATGAACGATCTAAAAGACTTCAGAATCACCTTGTACAAATATATTCGCAAACTACGTCATAAAGAAGATAACCCATTGACACTGTTTTAAGTGTTACATTGTATCGCCATGTTTTAACGGCTCGACTTATAAAACGTTATCGGTTATATTGGTAAGATAATTTGCTTATTCATATTACGCTAATAAGTACATTGTATTTAGCCTAATTGCTTAGGTCAAAGATTATGCCTCGGCAAAGTATTTGATTAAGGAATTAATAACCTACTTCCGAAGGCCAATCCTTGTACCTAATTAAATTTGTTTCAAATGCAGTTTCGGTGTTATTTATTTTTATAAAATAAGATAGTAAGAAGATCTGAATGTAAAAAAACTAATTCCGTCCAACCCTTGAGCAGTTCAACCTATACCTAAATGTATGTATAGATGAAAAAAGAAAATATCAATATCCAAAATATTCGTCCAGCCGTTTAGGAGTTCAGTGACACGCACACGTGCAGAAGAAAATGCATCGAACACAAAGAACACTAAAATTCACTATAAGAAGTTTAATACCCTCAAAATCTTTTAACATATCAGTTAAAATAAACATTTCTTAACAAATTGAGTTGAAAGAACCATTTATGTAAATCACTGCACCATTATACTGCAGTCCTTTGACTAGTTTATACCATAATAATACATATATATATATAGTTGTTATACAAGTGACATTTCCAACAGTTCCTTTACAACTGTGTCAAGTTAGTACAACAAGAACGTAATAACATCAATGACCTTATTGTACACGTATAATGTCGGGTAAATAAACTACCTACTGTTTTAACGACGTGCAAACAAAGAAACAAACACATATACCTACCTACTTCAATCACAGAAACTAGTGCAATCCAAGTAAATTTTGAGCTCACATTACTAATTAAAAAATTACACAACACTATACCTAATACACAATAGTAAACAATAATATCTACACACAATAGTTATTCAATAAGTTGATATGTTATCGGAAATGTAATCCGCGGAAATGGACACGAAATAAGTATGCATACCACATGGTTCATTATTACAATAGGCCGATTAAAAAGTAAAGGGCAGAGCTACGACCGTGTCTTTGTTTAAAAAAAAACTGCATGTCAGAATGCGCGCCAAAAATAACACTTGGCGCACGTGCTCCTGTGTTTTCACGGCCCGTGTGTAAACAATTTATAATAAACACATATAAATTAAACATTTAATCCACACTTCATCCAATATTGCGTTTTAAATTTGATGCAAATCTCTAATTGTTGTAAATTAATCAGTATTTGAATAACTTTTTCAGATAAAACAATTGAAACACTTACTTACATATAAAAAAATATTCTGTTGCTTATGGTATAAAACACTTCACACTCTTGTTTGTTCTTTTTTTCTCGAAATCAAAATAGTTTGTATGTGAACAGTGAACTACGTATGCGTATTGTACGACTGTATGCACTTGATTACGCTCGCGTAAGGGCGTCTAATCGCGCGCGCTCCCGTTGTCCGACTGAAAACGAGAATAGATATTATCGAGGAAACACACCCGCAATATTTGATAAATATTTCTTTAAATCATTATCAACGTTTATACGCTATTTTGTGCGAGTTGGGTTGCATTCTCGATATCAAACAATGCATGTCTCAGTTGCCGTCTCTTTTATGTACCTACGCTCTTTGTTTACTCAACTTGCATCGCAATTAGTAGTCGCCTAGAGACGTTAGTACTATCTATTCTGTGCCTAGAGGCCTAGATAGTTTGAATAGTGATATTAGTTATAGATGCGATTGATCGCTGCCATATAAGTGTACAATAAATGTCATTGTACCAAGTCACAATCAGCAAATGCAACGAATACATAATGCGTGGACATGTTCTACAATACGAGTTTCATACAAAGTAGGTATACGAATAATTAATTCCATGTAATTGAACATTGAATTTTCGATAATTGTGTAAATTAACGAATACTCGATCAACATTTTTGGTATCGGAATTTCAGTTAAAGAGTTTCAATGAAATGAATATTTTTTTACATATTTTAACAATTTATTATCCATTTATTTATTTACATTAAATTGGTTAATTTGTAAAATTACTACCGAACCTATTTTCACATTCAGAATATAACACTTATAAAGACCGATTTCACCCCGGTTCACTCAACCCGCTCAATTTATTTGGTAGATAGAATCATTAAAACATGGTCCTAATTTAGATTTATCCGGCAAATAACGCCTATTCCGACGTGGTGAAACTGGACCGTATGGTGACGTATTAAGAATACGGAATGTCACCACCCCATATCATCCCATGTGTGTCATAAGAGCCGACAGAGGGAGCATATTATGCAGAGAACAACACTGTAACGGCCCTGTCACGACCTTGCCGCTCTGAGCGGCGGCTTAGCGCGGGGCGGCTAGCGGCAAGATCAAATGTATGAAGACGTTCGAAGCACGCCACGAGCCGCCGCGCACAGCGATAACGCGCGCGTTTTTTTTGGCGCGATTGGCTGTGCGGCGAGCGGCGCGGCGTGCGGTGCGGCGAGCGGCGGGAACAAATGTACTGCGACCGAGTCCGACGCCACGACTCCGAGCGGCACAGACAGCGTTACGCGAGGGACGAACTAGGCGGTTAAACTATTTGTTAAATATTTTGTGGCGGTAATGAATACGGAGACAATTAAAGTCGAAATTTTTAAACGGTCGCGTGTGTGGATAGCAACACATCCACTGTATAAATACAAAAATGTTAATAAAACGTTGCGAGATGTAATGAAACAATGTTTTACAGAATGTAATGGTAGGTTTTAATATAAATCGCAAACATTAAAACATTGAGTAATGTACATATGTACCTATTTAGGTACAGACACAGCTACTATGAAAGTTAAAAGGTGATTTACCTACCTACTTAACGTAATCTACGTTGTGTAGGTACCTATTCAACGCCTCATTAATTGCGAATATGTATTATTCCTTTGATATAAAATACTTGTAAGAAATGAAGATCCAATGTCGACAATTTTGTAGGTATACCGTATAGTTACACAAAGATATTTTGGTTATCGCCATATTTATGGGTAACTCCGTCGGCCCAAATACGTCCACATTTGCCGCTGCGTTTACCGCTGCTGTAGGGTCGTGGCGTGCACGACGCTCTGCCGCGCCGCCCGCCGCGACGCGCGCCGCTTAGACCGATCTCGTGAACAGGCCCTTAAAGAAGGAAAACTTGATACAAACCCTATACCTACCAACCCGTTTGGCCAGCGTATATAGTAGGCCAATTCCTCCTTTCAAAGGAGAGGCCTAGTCCAGCTATGGACTGTTAAAGGCTGATGATGATGAAACTGGGCCTAGGAACAGGTAATAAAAAAGGATAAAATGATCGAATCCAGTGAAATTGGCCTCTATCCGAAGTTAATGACCTATTATTACGCTTGTTTTAGACTGCAATGACACAGTCTTGTGCGATAAAAA
This sequence comes from Euclidia mi, assembly GCA_944739405.2. NCBI lineage: Eukaryota > Metazoa > Arthropoda > Insecta > Lepidoptera > Erebidae > Euclidia > Euclidia mi. The sequence continues at coordinate 1,931,784 of OX123196.2, forward strand.
TATTTAATGCAATTGCATTTGGCATCGAATTCTGAAGGTCACGGAATTATTTTCTCTTGTAGGATTTCTTGATTATTGCTAATCCTATTGCTTTCCGTAAGTCCCTGAGTCGCATATGCCATATGTGTCATAACACATTGAGGTAGATTTGCCTTTGATGACCTAACCGCTAAAAGAAATGAAGGTTAGCGTGGTGGTTCGCGTAGGCCGAACTTTCTTACATAAGTATACTACGTTTACCTGGCTCCAAATTCAACTTTGAGTTGAGGAAAGAAAATCTTACTAGGGTGTCTACGATGATATTCTACCGTCACATCATAAAATAGTTGAGTACCAGTCACAAATTCTAAATTGCAAGAGTTTAGATAATCCCATCCACGGATCATGCAAAAACATAGTGGCGGCATTCTCTAAGTGCTACCCACCAAAAGATAAATGTATCGTACGATTCTCTTGCGATGATAACATAGTTCCTCAATTAAAATACTCCGATAAAGCCCAGCACGAAGATATAATTAAAGTCCATGCGGTCATGCCGTGGGTTCGTGGTGCCTCCGAAGAATTTGAATAAAAATATTAACAGCACATCGAGTTGACTGTTTTGAATAGCTATCGAGAAAAATTCTGAGCACCTGTCAATGACAAACAAAACTATTTTCTATTTTTATAGTTAACATCGATAGCATAGTTTAGCGGAGGAGTGGAAAACAGCAACTATTTAGCTGTAAGACAATCAGCAATGATAAAATATAATCATCATTATCTTATAGCCTTTTGGACGCAGCAGGGGTAGGCCTCGCGGGAAGCGGTTGGATGCGGGCGGCTCAAAATCGGTCTGTGTGGAGAACCTTGGGGGAGGCCTATGTCCAGCAGTGGACGTCTCTAGGCTGACATGATGATAGCCTTTAGTACTCCACTGCTGGACGTAGGCCTCTTCTTATTTTCGTCACAATGGCATTGTAAGTCAATAGGAGGATTTGGCCTACTATACCTCGCGGGTCAGACGGTTTGGAACCGGGTTTGGTGTCGATTTTTCTGTCTCTTATCAAATATAGTATTGGCTTAGTGTATTTTCTTGCCTTTTACGTAACCCTCCGAATGAAATGACAACCCTACAATGGTGAAATTATTGGTAGAAAAGAAGTGGTAGTTGCAGATGTATAGGTCGGTTCACGAAAGATGACCACTGCGCAGAAATCATTTTTTAGGTCCCCGTGGAGGTGCGGGATGAGGCGTGGATGGAGTGCCAATGGCGTGGCTCCGTTCTTGACGCATTCCCTAAATGCGTCAAGAATGGAGCAACGCCATTGGTGCACGAATGTACATATGCGCGACGGCCGCCATTTGTGGTCAACTTTCGTGAATTTACCTATAACAGTTATTAAAATATAAATTAATTTACAATATGTAAAGTCGTATACTGACGACGCACGTCGCTCAATGTCCAAAGTTGTGTACCTATGTATAAAACTATTGATAACTATCACTTGTAAAAAGTTAAAAGAAAATATTGTGGGAAACTTGCATGTATGAGTGCTCTTCATCATGTTCTCGAAAAGCATGTGAAGTCTGCCAATGCGGACATGGCCTGCGTGCTGGTGTCTTATGCTTCTCCAAGTGAGAAGACGCGCGTACTCAATAGAAGCATAGTATACATAATAATTATATACAGGGCTTGTCTGAGAAAGGTTTAGGTGAACAATTCATGCGGGCGGCACCGCGCGGGAAGTTCAGTAAATCATAACAATAGGTAGTGATTCATATCCATATGTACGAGTACCACTACCAAAAGCCTAGGTCCCTTAATCCGTATAAAAATGTGAAGGTTTGAGAGTAAAAAGGTACAAATATATCAACCGGTTTTGATGTATAAAAGTAAGTGAATTTTGAGCACAGCGAAATCTTCTTTGAAAATCGGATAATATCATAGTGTGTGAAAATGTGTTAAAAGTACTTGAAAGAGGGTTATGTCTTTTGTCGCTATAATCTACGCCTGCTGAGAAAAATTTCAATATAATATTTTCTTATTTATTTTTATTTTCCAGACAAAGACAACTCCCGCACTAAGAATAAATCTTCTGTCGCGGGATCTTACTAAAGTACACCGACCCACGGTGCGTACCACCGACTTTTCGAAGTTATCTGCTTTTAAAATTGTTTATTATCGCTTGATGTTCAGTGTCGATAGTGTCGAAAAACATAGAGAGGCAACCTAAAGAGTTATCTATAAAGTTTCCTAAAGACTTGATAAGTCCGCCGAACCGCACTTTGCCAGTGTGGTGGACTTTGGTCTAACCCTTGCCCATAGCGACTAGAGACCCTTGCTCAGCAGTGGGACAGTTTATATATATGGCTGATGCTAACGATGATCCCCAGTATAAGCATTGACAACAGCAAGTCTAACGTCTATTATTTTATTTAGATTATTAGTCACTATGATAGACATAATTTAACAAAATTCGGCAAATCGCAAGGTATGATTACATCAATAAAATTCGAACGGAAACATTATTTTATTTTAACCTTTAGCTGAGTCACGCTGAAGTGACAATATTTTAAGTAGGTAAAATTACTTTTATCTGATTTATGTCTAGTAACAGCTGCTTTTGTTTATCTAGAGAGAGTTTTAAAATTTTCAGTGTAGCTTTTTGTCTGTAAATATATATATATATATATATATATATTATAAATCTGAAAACTTTGTTTGGTTGAATCCGCGCTAATCTCGGGTATTACTGGTTCGATTTGATTAATTCCTCCTGTGTTGGATAGCTGATTTATTGAGGGACATATAATATTACGCTATGAGCCTCGGGTGCGAAGCCCTAAATAGGCGGGCTCAGCTAGTAAATAAATCAAAGTATATTTTACAAAAATAATTGTTTGCGCATTACATTTGAGAGGGAATCGAACCCACAACCTTTGGCGTAGCAGCCAGAATATGTTACAACTAGACCATAAAGTCAGGTAAAATAAATACAACTATTAGGAACATGTGTATCTCGATTACGTCCCTAATCTTTCATCGTGGTCGGTAGTAAAGTTTCGGACGGTACAACTTATGAAAGTTTTCTGAGGAAGTCCTTCGTTTCGTCGTTTATGTACTCTTGTATTGAGTTTTATTTATAAAGTTTTAGTTATGTAATATCTTCTGGGGTTTACGCGAATGTTACACATTGAAATTAAACTACAGTTTACGAATTTTATCGCGTTATATTGGTTTCACTGTTTTATTACATTTAAACCGAATGATCTAGAAAGTAATTTTTTTTAATTTATTTCTAGCCGACATTTCGAAATGTTTACAGGCTTCATGGTCACGGCAGACTTTTTTTAGTTAGATGTGACACCGTTTCTGCATTTACATCGAGCACTGCCGTGATTCGGAGAGCACGTAAAGCTATCGGTCCCGGTTATTGCATTAGGATAAGAATCTTTAGGCCATATTGGAGGCATACGGGCGGTTAAAAAACTCTCGACCCTAGAGCTTGTCACAAACTCAAACAAAAGGAAAGAAAAATATCAAAAAATGTTATACCCCAGTCCAGGACTCCACGATAGAAGATTTCACACAACTTTAATCTTACTAATTAGCATAAGAGGCAGCTTAGTAATCGATTAATTACTGACTGCCATTTCACTAATTTCAAAATGCCTATCAAAGTGAAGCAATGTCCTTATCCATTGATTCGGCGAGAATGCTGAATCAATTGATGTAAAATGCGTATCGGCAAGTGGATTGCTCTTACTGAGCAGAATTCTGATTACGCTATTAGGATTATGAATGTATTAAAGGATTGGTTTTCTCAATTTATTAGGAACATATATTGAAATAGCGATACTTGTATCCTGTTTCATTAGAGTATAAAGTAATATCATCATCATCATCCTCTTAGCGTTATTCCAGTTTCAATCTGGGGTTCGCTTACTATAACTTATAGTCTAACCGGATTTGGCTGAATATTAGCTTTTCCACGGAGCGACTGCCTGTCTGACGTCCGCAACCCGAAGGGATAGCGATTTTCCATGGTTTAGACTAGTGTCAGTTTATTAGAAGGCACTGACGCCCTGTAACGATTGTCAAAGATCTTCATGACGACCAGGACCGACGGCTTAACGTGCTCTCCGAGGCACGGGACAAGCGATAATTAACAATTCAATACGCACATAACTCCGAAAAGTCATTGGTGCGCGCCGTGGATTCGAACCCGATACCCTCTGCATGGCAGTCTGTTGGTATCTCCACTAGGCTATCGCTGCCTTTTTAGAGTATAAACTACCTAATATGAGTTTGTTAAAATCTCTTTTGTTCTTATCAAAGCTAATTACTAATGCTCAAGTTTGTGAGAATGGATGGTTGTACATATCCAATTCAATATCTATAGGTAGTAGAGCCTTGCTGATTGCAGCATGAATGGGCCGGCTCGACCGGGGAAGTACTACCCTCTCACAGAAAATCGACGTAAAGTAACAGTTCCTAAACTGTTGCGTTTCGTTCGGTGAGTGAGAGTGCCGGAGGCCCTATCCCCTATTCCTTCTCCCTGATCCCACTCCTCATCCTATCCCTCTTCCCAACCCCAAGGGGCGGCAACGCACTTGTGACTCCTGTGGTGTTGCTTGTGTCCATGGGCGGCGGTAATTGCTTACCATCGGGCAATACGTCTGCTCGTTTGCCGCCTATTACCATAAAAAAAAAAAAAATTTGAATATTTATAATCTTTTCAAGCTAAAACTGCTGAATGGATTTTGATGAAACTTAGTAGTAATTTAGGTTGGACATCAGAATAACACAAAGGTTACAATTAGTTGCGATAGCAGCCGTTTAGGCGAGTGGAATAAAGTTGGCAATAAAAATGTTTTTGAAGCATTGTACTCACGGAGATGTGTCGAGCTTCTAAAAGTTTGTGTAAGAAGGGAACCCCATTTATATCGTCGCCTTCTTCCTTCAATATGCATCACAGGATCAGGGTTTTCGGTGGTTCTTTTGGTATCTTTAGCGTTTTATGAAATCCTAAAAGCTATATGGTATAATAATAATATATTGAGGCGACAGAGGGAGCATATTATGCACAGAACAGCCCTGTAAGAGAAGGAAAACTTGATACAAACCCTATACCAACCCGTTTGGCCAGCGTGGTATAGTAGGCCAATTCCTCCTTTCAAAGGAGAGGCCTAGTCCAGCAGTGGACTGTAAAAGGCTGATGATGATGATGATATGGTATAATATGGTACCAACTTTATTATGTTGTATGTTTGTTCTTTATTTATTTTATCGCAAAGTTCACGTGGTTATGCGATTATCCATCGTGTATAAAACAAGAACATACCCAGTCTGTCGCAACGAGTTCACGTGCAAACAAGAAACCGTTTCTGTTATATCATACACCCTGCACGTGGCTTCTTAATCAACTAAGATGTGACCATTTATAGTAACACTAGGGTTGCCAACTTTTTTTAGAAGAAATAGAGTATATCTGATTTCAAAGGAGGTAAATAAAGAGAGAGACTTTAAAAAAAGAGTATCATTTATTTTATAATTTTAAAAAGGTATTTTTTTGTACTTTTTGCAGCACATAACAATTTTTCATTGTTTTTAAAATAATTGTAAGAATCCAAACATCTAACTCTAAATTTATGTAGATCAAGAGCTCATTCTTAATTAATTTCAATTAAGCTCTCTGTTTCTCTCTTCTCGCCACTTCACATTCATGACCGAAAAGACTCTTTGAGTACTCGTTCTCGTTTACTGAAGTATATAAACCATTTTTTTTTAAACAAGCAGATTCTCCAGGACACTTCTTAAAAATAAATTGCCATTTTTCTGCAGTGGATTTTGCATAAAATCTGTGTTATTTAACAATTCAGCTTGGAGTTCTTTTAAAATTTTAAGTTCTGAATATAAACTGGCCATGTGTATGCTGCGTTCACGAATGTCCGAATGTGGTTTGAGTAATTGGGGATATCAACATATTAACAGTAAATAGTCGACTTTTTTTTGGTTTTGATTATGGGTTTTTGCATTATATTATATGACTGGCACTAGTTTAGTAAAAATTGTGTAAAAAAGAGTATTTTAGCGTACTCTATTAGTGTTATAGATTACAGAGTACGGTTACACGATATAGAGTACAATACTCTATTTTAGAGTACGGTTGGCAACCCTAAGTAACACTGTAATTATTGTTTAAAGAATTTCTATAATCGCATATAAGTAATTAATTGATCAAAGTTACGATAATAATGATTACTCAACTGGGCTCTTAGCTGTAGTTGTATGTAGATTATAATTGGATGTAGGATTTAGCTAAGTACGAGTAGTTCTGGAGTGGTGTGTCCGCGTGTATTAGTGGCGAAGCTGAAAGATATTCTATAGTCTTAGGCTAAACTATATATTAGTACAATGTATTGGAAATCACTTTGTAAATGTAATATGAATAGAAGTATATGATAATTCACAATTAGATACACAATACAAAGTTTAGTTTACAACTTCACATCAAATTAGAAGAATCAAATAAGATATTTATTCTGCCTGGTTCTTCTTAAGAAAGCTTAAATCATGTAATTAGGTATATTATTTTACAGTACTCATATGAGTCATTATGCATTAAAAGTTATATTTTATTTTACCCTTTTACTAGACTTAGAAAACTTTTAGTTCAAACAGACAGACAGGGCAGCCGGGATACTTAATTTTATAAGATGACTAGATGAGCCCGCAGTTACACCCGCGTTATTTAAGGCTACTGCTCCGTTCCCATGGGTCACAGCGTGATGTCATATATACTATAGCCTTCCTCAATAAATAGGCTATCTAACACTGAAATAATTTTTCAAATCAGACCAGTAGTTCCTGAGATTAGCGCGTTCAACCAAACAAACTCTTCAGCTTTATATATTAGTATAAGATAAGAAGATAAACAGCTACTGTCGTGTCCAAAAATGAATCATGTTTAAGTTAACATTTAGGTATTTGTTGTCACGTCTATCCGTGTCCACGACTGTTATATATCCAAACATTGTAAAAATCCGAAGTATTCATAACTTACATTTAAAATAGTTAGATAACGTGATTAAGGCAGCAGCAGAAGGCAGAGATAGCCTAGTGGAGATACCAACAGACTGCCATGCATGAGGGTATCGGGTTCGAATCCACGGCGCGCACCAATGACTTTTCAGAGTCATATTCGTATTAAATTGTCAATTATCGCTTGTCCCGTGCCTCGGAGAGCATGTTAAGCCGTCGGTCCCGGTTGTCATGAAGATCTTTGACAGTCTTTATACGGCGTCAGTACGGTTCGGGTTGCGGAGGTCAGACAGGCGCTCTGTGGATAAGCTAATATTCAGCCAAATCCGGTTAGACTAGTAAGCGGACCCCGGGTTGAAACTGGGATACCGCTAGGAGGATGACGATTGATGAGATAACGTGATTAAGGACCGTTAAATAAATAGAAACAAAAATTTTCAAACTTTTACGATTTGTATTCATACTAACTTTTATGTAACGGGTATCTATACAATACGATATAAGAGGTATTTTGCTTTTGTTTTCAATATATCACACGCGTGTAGACGCGTTAAATAAATTTATATAAAAACTTGTACTTATGTATAACTTTCCTGTTAATTCAATGTTTTATCAGTACCTATTTATATGAAACACGTCGTTGCGAGAAATATTATACGAACATTGATGAACAAAAAAATATTTACCGTAGAAAATCTGGGCACGTAAACACATTCATATAATACGCCACATTTATTGAAAATACTTCGGAAGCCTGTCGATAATCTCTGTTACGTGAACATAGGGCTCACTGGTATTAATCTGGGTTAGCTCTAGTATCGGCCCGGATCATATTAAACGGTGTTCATTTTTCCATCGCTGGTATTTCAATGTTACGTTAACCATTCATAATGTATCTTGTATCTGTGTACAACATCATTGTTTTGAGTACTTAGTACATTTAATTTTGCAATGTAGTCTTTTTTGGGCTCCGTAGCCAGAAACAGTATAAAACAGAACCCTTAGAAATTGGCCATGTCTATCTGTCCGTCCGTGTGGTGACGGATTAAGAATACGGAACGTCACCACCCCATATCATCCCATAGTGTGTGAGTATGTGGCCAAATCTTGTGTTGGAGTTTCTAAACCACCCGAACGCCTTCGAGACTTTCTAACAATTCCCCTCCTGAGATTAACGAAGTTACCTGCTCTCCTAAGCACAGTCACCCATCCTATTTGCGACCTCTGGAAAGGTTGCTTAACTTTGCCTAACTCAACGAGTGACAAGTCAAAGCGCGCCTTGAGCGCTATATATGTATAAATAAAGTATGAAGGTAGTACGACAGTCGTCAAGTTACTTAAGAATGCGCAAATGTATGCTATGATTAAGTTTGCCCTCATTCTGGTGCCGTTTGTCGATCGGATCGACGGCATATCTCGCGGAGGTCGCCTGGTAGGTAAATACTCGAGGCAAGGCCGCCGGAGAGGAATTATAGGAAAACTAATCCACTTGGAACAATCTCTTCCTACTTCGTGTTGGTGCCGAGGTCGTATGTTTAGAATTGTAAAGAAAATATCCTGTCGATGTGTACCTACATAATTATACAAAGTTACAAAGTTATTCTTTGAATGGTACACTTAGGGGAAGTTTTACTCGTTATTTTGAACGAAATTTTGTTCTGGAATATTGGCAAAATTGCGAAAAAGATATCTCAATGTCTAATGCAACAATTGAAGTTTGACCGCGACATAGTGTATGGAAAAGCTGTTTGTGTGCATTTTCGCGATTTACTTACGCTATGTCCTAGAGCAGAAGTAGTTCATAATAACAAGCACTAGACCAGACCATTTTGTTAAAGCCTGGTTCGGATGCAAAAATTATGCCGTTTTGCTATGCGTTTGGTGTCATTCGTTCAACAGTGACACATTGTATTTATTATGTTTAATTCTTTTTATTTACAGCACAATAATTATAAGTTACAATGGGGTTGACATATCCGTACTAGGTATATGCAAACACCATAATTAGAACAAAGAATTTAAAAAACAATGACAATCACCCCATTAAAAAGGTTTGTACTGTAGATACTAAGAACAGCCTTGTATATAAGGTATGCACGGCGCCACAGTGCAACGAATACATAAAACCAAAAGAGTCATCATCTTATCTTATACTAATATATAAAGCTGAAGAGTTTGTTTGTTTGTTTGCTTGTTTGTTTGGTTGAACGAGCTAATCTCATGAACTACTGGCCCGATTTGAAAAATTCTTTCAGTGTTAGATAGCCCATTTATCAAGGAAGGCTATAGGCTATATAACATCGCGCTATGAGCGACGAGAGCGAAGCAGTAGCCTTAAATAACGCGGGTGTAACCGCGGGCATCCTCTTGTTATTTATATGCGCCGCGCTTGTATCTGGCCAATGTAAAACAATATTCACTGTTGTAAAATCTAAGAGCTTTCTTGGGTTACTTTTCACTGTTTCTACGGGATATATACCACGTACCTTTGTTTTGAGTAACCGATATTTCGGCACTGTTGCAAGCGCCATGTTCACGGATATACTAAAGTATTGCGGGTGGATGAATGTTATAAACAAGTGAACCGGTCTACCCGCTTTCTTACTCGTTTATTGCGCGCATGTTTATAACATTCATCCACCCGCAATACTTTTGTATATCCGTGAACATGGCGCTTGCAACAGTGCCGAAATATCGGTTACTCAAAACAAAGGTACGTGGTATATATCCCGTAGAAACAGTAAAAAGTAATTATAGTGACCACGATAGTTTAAATTCCTAGCTTTCTTAGGGATTCAAACTTAATTCCAATGCGGGAATGAAGTAAAAAAAAGAGTATCCCTTATCTGCCACAAGTAAAGGACGGCAGTGGGTCTCTGTGACGTATACGCAATCAATCAGCATTTACTTGTGTAGCTGTCTGCGTTCGATAGGTCGCTGAATCATTAATGACCAATATAGTACACATGTCAATCGAACATTTCTCACACATCAACGCTTGTAAGCTAAAGAGACGATTTACATTGGACAAAGAACCCAATGTGTGAAAGCATTTAATCTATCTTCTATTAAGCATACCCATGTAGTTTGCAAAGATATATGCGAGTAAAGGTCAACTGTCTCGCGTACGTTAGCTAGCATATCTCCATCCCTTTTACACTACGTTTGGAACAAAGTAGTTTCTTTGTCTCGAAATGCTTTTTCTCTAACACTGTTGTGAACTTTTCTCTTTTGTACGTGTGCATTTGGTTGCATTCCAGATTTACTTGCAGTTCCTCGTTGGAATTATTGAAATGGTTCCAATTTTCTCAATGACGTCATATTTGTCGTGTTTCCACCGTGTTGATTATATCGGATTATTTGCTTTAGTATGTGTGTATGTATCGTCGATTAATGGGTTCGTGTACATTGACCGACACTTTTATTAATACAAGCGATTGTCGGTGCCAATTTCTTGTTGGTAACAAAACAAGAAAGAGCATTCGTGATAATGATTTTGTGCTTGTATTAAACAGATGCATGTGGATAAAGGCGATCATAAAGATACGCATCATCACTTGCATTGATATATTGAAATAATACATTTATAATAATTCTATTTTGTATATAATGTTTTTGATTACTTAAGTTTTTCTTAAAGCAACTTTATTTCAATTAAATATGGTTGAAATTTTGATTGTTGAATATTTTCATATTTAGGTATCTCTTTCCAAGGGCATTAGGTTTCAGTATTAATAGTTTCGTCAGAGATTGTTGTCATTACCACATCAATAAACAGCTGAATCAAATTGAAATTTCAATTCACAATATCTACTTTATAATGGACGTATGCCAAGTAACGTAAAATCCAAACTGTTTGCTGTATGTATACAGAATAATTTACTACAAAGGTTGAAAAGCCGGTTCTTATAAAAAAAAATACAAGAATTGCAATAACATCGTAAAATACGTACTTTCAAATAACTGAATATCTGATACTGAAAATATAAAAGTGTTGCCAAGTGGTAAATGTTAGAAAAACAAGCTATCTATTATAAATCTTATTATTAAATGGCAAATTTGTGTGGATGAATGATCGTTTGTTACTTTTTCGTGCAAAATCTACCTACTGTACCATTAATTGTCTTTATAAATGAGACCCAAATAGGAGGAGCTGTAGTTAGATGCTGTGCGGATTAATATTGTTATTTAATAGGTAGCTTATATTGTTGACTGACTCCATGGTTCAGTGGATAACGTATGCGTCTGCTGACCAGGAGATCCCGGGTTTGATTCACGAGTTAGGCAAAAGTGTTACTGAGTTTTGCCGAATTCTCGGTAGCAGCGCGGATAATGTCAATAGGCTCGCCCCCTATTAAGTGGGACCTAAAATTCATAAGGTGAAATATTACACCTTTGCCTTCAGGGATACAGGCGCGAGTCTATAATAAAATAAATATTGTTTTATCCCTTGCGAAAATATTCCTCTTAGCGATCAAAATAAGTAGTTAAAATCTGTCTGCTAAAAATACAATGCACTCGTAGCTAATGAAATAGAGCCACGTAAAAATCGTTCAATAAACACATCGCTCATCGGAACAATATTCGCACAATTGATTCGCACCCGCCGAACAAAGTGTCTCAATCCCGTAGGGTTGCCATTACCAACGATTTGTGACATGGAAAAACTTTTTAGGATACATTTGGACGGTGCGGATCCTAATATACGTACACCCAAAGGCACGATGTTAGAGTATTAGTGAAATATGTTTGGTAAAACGGATAAGTACCAATCATATATAAAATGGAAAGGAAATTAAGCCGAACAACAGCTTGTATAGTTTTGTTGACTTGAGTGTGTCGTTTGTTATGTATAAAAATTAAACAAATAAATGTACTTCCTCAAGTGTCTCGGTTGACATGTTACTAAATCCAACGCGCCATCGGTGAGATACAGCCACATAAGCCACAGGCAATGAATACAGATTTACATAATAGAAGCGCATTTCTTAAGGATTTCGTGTGCCGATTCCAAGTGGCGTGTTGGCGGGTGTCGTCAGTTCGTCTCTCTTGCACTCATAGAGACAGCTGTCACAGCGCGACTGCCACGCCGCCAAGTGGCAATTTGGATCACAGAAAGTTTGTCGCCCATAAGAATGGTACAGAGCGCCCATAAGAAATGCGCTTCTATAGGTATAAATATCTATGCTCTATGCCACAGGCGTGCAAAAGTCATGGAAAATTTCATGAAAAGAGTAATGGCCTGTCATCGGAGCCGTGGGACTCATTTGCCGGATATTTTGTTCCACTTAATCGGAACATGTCTTCTTTACCATACAATAATAATATCACAACTCTGTCATAAAATACTTGGTTTTATTTTAAAATGAAAAAGTGTACTCTTACTGAGACACCCTTTATGTATCTCTCGCGATTTGTATACATACTAAATATATGTATTATTATGTATAAGCAAGGGGTCTATATCGTGTAATTATTTGAACGTTCTTTGTTGTTTGTATGGATTAGATTTGCTGTCTGTTGGATTAGCAATAGAGCCCGAGTAAACTGTATATATATTTTACAAAGCATAAGGAAAAACGTATACCCTCATCCCCCAAAGTTACGTTACGAAGTGCAGTGGGCTTGATTCGAAGAATAACAACCATAATTCAATGTTTGAAGAGCACAAAGTCAGTTTGCTTTGCTCTCCAGAATTATTTATTTTTCTTGTTACGCCTTCTTCGTTGCTTTTGTACAGAAAAACTAAAATGTTTTTTATCTTCTCGAATATTTATTTCATTGATTTATCTTCAAAGTTTTCGTAAGTTTTCTAATGGTGCCGACAATTCGTAAATCATGTCGGTATTAAGTAAAATATGTAGTACTTAAACGTTGTAGGTAACTCACGCTTACTTAGTACTTAGGTACCTACTAAAATGGGCCCTACTTTTATTCGCCTGCTTTTCGGAGTATACATTCTGTTCCATTCATAAGTGTGAGTTTTTCAGAATGTAAGCGTGAGCAAGCAAGTGTATTGAGCATAAAATGTTCAATGCATTATGCTCTGATTGGCATAATAGATCACGGCTTTTGACGGCTCTGTGCTATTTTGATGCATCAATGCAAAGTTGTATTAAAAGCTGTTCATTGGTTTTTAAGTGAAATAATAACAAACATCTATCCACATCCAGCATTTTGCGTTTATAATAGGCGATACATTTGACTAGGATCCGTTTATAAAAAGATTTCGTGTCAGCTTTTGCTAACATTTTTCTCAATGTGTTGAAAAAAATGTGATGTAAATGAAGCATTTGAAGAATTTCACAGTTTGTTTGCACTATTTCTTAATCTATGCTTTCCTACATTTAGAGTAAAAAAAAACAAATAAAGTGGATAAAAGTAGTTGGTTGACAAAAGGTTTGAAGAAGTGTTGTATAAAAAAAAGAATTCTTTATTTAAAAGGTAAGCAAGTAAGTGCTGATAAAAAGAAAAATATTAGATTTTACAAAAAATATTGTAAAATTCTTAAGAAATGTTTACACAAGTCAAAGCAATTGGAAAATTATAAATATATTAACAATAATAGTAATAAATGCAAAGCGGTGTGGAAAATTATAAACCAAAATATTGGAGACAATAAAACTAATTCAGAAATAGACAAAATATTACACAATAACCAATTACATACGACTGCAGATGACATAAGTAATTTATTTAATTCCTTTTATGTTGACTTGACTAATAATAATGACTTTAAATATAACATTGACAATATAAATGAAACTATGGACATGAATAAAGTAAAATTAAATTCATTTTTTTAAGGCCGACAGATCCAATTGAGATATTTAGATTAATTCACAATCTCAAAAATACCAACTCCGTAGGTGTTGATGGTATCAACACAAAAATGATAAAACTCTGTGCACACTGGATATGCGAACCCTTGAGCTTTATCATAAATATGTCATTCCAACAAGGTATTTTCCCGACGATCCTTAAAAAGTCAATTGTTAAGCCCTTATATAAAAAAGGTGAGCCGACAGATGTGAATAATTATCGTCCAGTTACCCTTATACCAATTATATCAAAAAAATTTGAAAAGGCTATGTTGAAAAGAGTTCATGACTTCGTTTTGAAGGAAACAATACTAAAAGAAGAGCAATTTGGTTTTAGAAAAATCAGTAGTACTTCATTAGCCTGCTTCAATCTGATTAAAATAATTACTGAATGCATTAATGATAGAATACCTGTAACGACTTTATTTCTAGATATGAGTAAAGCGTTCGATTTTGTTGATCACAAACTGTTGCTCTACAAGCTAGAAAAGTACGGGGTAAAAGGAATCGCTAATGATTGGATTAGGAGCTACTTAAAGGACCGATATCAATGTGTAGAAATATCCAAAATAGAAAATAATGAAAAAGTCACATGTAGATCAAATTTCAAACTAAATAGATTCGGTGTCCCACAGGGCAGCGTACTGGGACCCTTTTTGTTCTTAATCTACATTAATGACCTACCTAATATTACACACCACAGAACTATTTTATTTGCTAATGACACGACACTTATTATCAAATGTGACAATAAAGAAACATATGAACATGACATCAATTTGACGCTTAACAAGACAATTAATTGGCTGCTTAACAATAATTTAAAAATTAACGTTGATAAAACGCAAGTGATACAATTTCAAAATTATAGGAGGCAACATATTGACATAAATGTAAATTACAAAAATAATAAAATACAGGAGGTTAGTACAGCGAAATTTCTAGGTCTGATGCTCGATAAGCACTGTAACTGGAAGGCACATGTTGAATATGTTTGCAATAAACTTGATCGGTTCGTGTTTGATATTAAACGTTTACGACAATCAGTGTCAACGGAAGCGGCTCTCAGTGCATACCACGGATATGTGTCGTCGGTGCTGTCATATGGTCTCATGCTATGGGGGAACTCGGTTGAGATTGAAAAAGCATTTCGGGTGCAAAAGAAATGCGTGAGAGCTTTTTGTGGAGCTTGGTTTACAGACAGTTGTAAGCCATTATTTAAAAAGTTTCACATCCTGCCACTGGTTTGCATGTACATTAGAGAACTCTGTGTTTTTGTTAAACTGTATCCACAATACTTTAGTAAATATTCTGAAACAGTTGGTAGAAACTCTAGGAATAAATTTAAGCTTCTCCGACCTAGGTGTCGTTTGGACATATTTGAGAAGAATGTCTATGTGAAGGCTATAGAAGTATATAATAAGTTACCAGACACGTTTAAAGAACTACCTTATACTGTATTTAAAAGAAATGTTACAGCGTGGCTAGCGGAAAGATGTTTCTATACTTTAAATGAATTTATGACATATAAAGAAAATGTTTAAATTAATTAATGTTAAAAAAATCACGTATGACAACAATAGCAATATTATCTGGACATTTAAATTTATTCTAATTTGACACTTCTATGCAATTATTAACATAAAATTATATTTTACAATTATACATGACTAACATTTTGACATTAATTAACTGATAAATCAATATAATATAAACAGAATTTCATTGAATTATATTATTGTATAAGTTGACATATTTGCGCACCATTGTTATGGTAGAATGTGAGGACCACTATTACTGTACCAGCACTATGTAACCACATTTCTCGTAAATAAATGCATTTCATTTCATTTCATTTCAATTAAATTATTATAATAATTAGGTGTTTCTCGCACACACAGGCTTTTTCCTGATTGTTAGGACCGTAAACAGAGATCACGTTATTGGTTACTGAAAAAGCCGGTAAAAAACGGTAAACGAGTTTACTTAGTTGCTTGCCATTAGAACTTCCTATATGTACCAGTTTGCACAGCATTTTTTGACTTGCTACGATGCTTATCACGTTTGAATCGATTCTTTCGCCGCTTTATTATACATACATACATACATAACGTCACGCCTTTTATCCCCGAAGGGGTAGGCAGAGGTGTATTTCTACACCCACTTTTCGCCAGACATACTTTAGTCCCACGTAATAAGGGGCGAGCCTATTGCCGTTTTTTTATACATTTTGTATTTTAAGGTAGTTTTAATTACTATACATTTTTTACAACTAACTCTGATCGCTTTGCGAAGATCTAGTTTTCCGACATTATAATTCACATTTACATACATATTTATTTGTCAACGTGGAAGTTAACACACATCATAGCACATATAAATAATTTGATCCTATTTGTTCGTATTCCAAATCTGTCTTATCAGCATCTCAAACTCCATTGTAATGTATACCTACATATCTGCTAATGGCATTGCTAAGCGTCCGTGTGATATAAGACTTTCATCGAAAGGGAAGGGGGAATCATTATTTCAGTAAGAACTTTTACTTTGGAATAAGTGTAACAAATTTGAAAATTGGGAATTTCGTTAGTAATGGCAACTTGTAGGGACTGAAATATGGTATTTTCATCGAGGATCATAATGATACCACCATAACTTTTGCCCACAGCTTTGCTTGCGTGTTATGTCGATAGAATAACATTTGTAAAACAAGATAACCAATAGGTGGGTATCAAATTTAATACAAGTTTGTATTGCTTAGTTCAGCCTTTTAAATCAGCTCATCATCAACTCTGGATTATTAACTAAATCTCTGCAATATAAAAATCGGTTCAGCACGTAACAGAGAGTTGGATAGACTTCTGCTTATATTCTTTTATAATATGAGTATGTGTTATATTAGTAAGGATGTATTACATTACAGGATTAAGAAGCCTTCTCGGAATATGTCTCAATTACTGTCATTATACAAAAGCGTCTCTATATTACTGAGAATAAACGAAGATAAACAAAATGAAAGTCAGTTTAAAGTATTATGTGTGTTATTCTAGTCTAGATGAAGTTAATTCTCATTCATTCTGCTAACGAGTTTCGGAGCAAATTGTTTAAATGTTTGTATAAAATTGTAGAATTGTTATTTTTTATGAGATATAGCAGACGGTTTTTATAGTCATAGCTAAACTGTGCTTCGTCTGTATTTTATAAACTATTGATTATAAGGCACAAACGTTTAATGTAATTGTCACAATTTACATCAGACGATTTTCGCAAAAACTGCATTTTTTACGATGCCTGAAGACATGAGCATAATGTATAGGTATATAGATATAGATAGCTTATTAATATGACTTTGTCTTTATGCAGCAATTTTAGTCAATTAATGGTTAAATGTGTGGGTTCATTGTCTTTGTATGAGTCTGTGTGAGTGTGGCACTACTGATTTTTCTGTTCGGAGATATTTTGGGGAAATGGAATAGAAACGACTTATTAGTGTTGTGGTTTATTTGCGACTGCATGCATGGCGGGCGCAGCCGCGCGTCATCGCTGAATAATGCAAGTCATGCATAGAATAAACAATGTGTCCCTACAAATGTATACCTACTCTTTTTATTTAGCTGTCGGAGTTCTTGTCATAAACATTTAACAACTAGATACTCTCACTGCTGCGTGGGTCTAGTTTATTTATTAGTTATCGAGACTGCCACCTATGTGTTTTCTTAAATAGAAGCTGTATTTATACAAAATATGTAAAGCCCCGTACTCTTAAGGCAGCTTTAAAAAATAAATTGGATCAAAATTTGTTCAGTAGTTTTGCGTGAAATAGTTAGCCATTCATCCTCACAAACTTTCGCGTTTATAATAATAGTAGAATAAGTAATTGTCAACCCTAGCAGTGAGACGCAGCCGGCAAGTAACGCGATTATGAGCGGGTGATTGGGCCTCACTCGGTACGATGCCACCGCTCCACAGAGTATAACTTTATATGTGGACTAGCACTCGGCCAATGCTTGCAACTCAATCAAGTTGAACTGTACAATAAGAAGAAAATACAGATTTAAAACAAAATAAACGCCGGCAAACATTCGGATATAATAGCTCATTAGGAAAACGGTCTGTTACGCAGAGCGACGCCGGTTCGAATCCTAGGCTTTCAACAATGACGTTTAGAAGTTACGTGCGAATAAAATTGTTGATTATAGCTTGCAAAATGAATGAATTGATTAAGGAGGAAACCTGCATAGTTGACTGAGATTCTTGAAAGACGCCGTCACTTGGAGAGAGTGATGGCCTAGCCCTTTTCATAACGTACAAAGCCTTTACTTAAGTCTAGAATACATCTGCTTTTGATTTCTACTCATCTCTAAAATAGACTGGGAGAGGATGCCTAAGGCATTAAGTTCGCTCTTATACGCTTTTGTATGTAAAGTAAATAAACAAATAAAGAAAATCTAGACGAGTAGTAGTACCTAGACTACGAGAAGCTTTTTGTCATATTTTACTGCAAAAACTTGTATGGGCACTCTTGTAACCAAGCCTCCTCTTCTAACCTAAAAAACATATTGGCTTATTCTAACAAAGAGTAGTTGCTACAACGTTATCGACTGTCTTGTTAACATGCACCAATTATGCCAACGGCTGCCGTTTCTAGTACGGTTTATGGTTCCTACTAAAATGTTATAGCTGTAGTCCATCAAACAATTCTCAGGGGTAAAACGTAGTCAGAAATCGTAATCTGTAGACATATAACATAATATTAACTTTCACCTAAAGTATATTTGGGAAATATAGAATCAAGATCGTATCAAGTCTCATTCACCTAAAATATATCTGTAATTTAGAATCAAGGTCGTTTCAAAAGTAAAGCTCGATGTGGAAGGCATCGGCGCTACGGCGTAGACAATTTGAGATTATTGACTATTGAATTATTCGATGAAACATGAGCGCACTTGCGTTCAACCGTTTAATTATTAACATAGAGACGATTAAGTATAAATGCATGTCTGCCGCCAGATTCAGACTGAGAATATAGATACGTGTAATAAATTTACTAATTTTAATATTTTTTTATAGAGTCACGCCTGTATCCCCGAAGGGCTAGGCAGAGGTGTAATATTACACCCACATTTCGCCATGAATTTTTAGGTCCCACGTAATAGGGGGCGAGCCTATTGCCGTACCGGGCAAATTACCAGACTCCGTGCTGCTACTGAGAATTTCCTTACGGAAAAACCCAATAACACTTTGCCCGACCCGGGAATCGAACCCGAGACCTCCCAATCCCACGCGCACATTTATGACGCGAGACCAACGAGGCAGACATATTTATTGATTACATAATTGACCTACCATTCGGCATTCGAAAGTAAACCCGATTTGACTACGGTTGTCATAACCCATGCCGTTACGTCTGTTTTCCAGAAATATTTCACCTATATTTTCCAAATAATTTCGTGATTGCGAGCCGTTTCATAAATATCAGTGTGTATACAAATTGAGAAAGTTTGAAAGTACGTTTTTCTTTCCCGTAGACGCGAGATTATAAACTATACTTATTATACATTTTACTCAAGGTATCGCTACGAAATTACGTGCAAGGTGTTGCAAGTAAGTTAGAACTACTATTATTATAGCAAACTGCAGCTATAAATACTTGGAATAGCTTGGTTGCTACGTTTCAGCTCAGAGCTAGCACTCTTTGATAAATGTAAGCGTTACGTCTTTACACAAAACATATAGGTGAACCGCTGCAACGTCTTATAAAGACATACCTACCATTTTTATACAGCGAAGGATATGATATCGAGGTTAAGTGCAGAAATAATCGTGTAAGACACGATTTGTAAAATGTTACTTATGTTTTTAACTAAACCTTCTTAATATAAGTAACTTTAGTAAAGGTACGAGTTGGAAGCCGGCCGCAGACGACAACTGCAAGCGACGCGACGTGTCGCCGCGAACTACTGTTTTCTATATATTTTTATGAAATACCTTCCGTCCGGGCGACACGTCGCTTTCAGTTGTCGTCTGCGGCTGGCTTCCAACTCGTACATTAAGTACGTTAGTACTATCTATTCTGTGCCTTAAGGTTATAATAACAAGGAAAAAGCAATTATGTACAATAATGCGCACCCACAGTAACTTTAGGTTATCATTATTATTGAAAAGTATTGAAAATAAAGTAGTACTATGTATTGACATCGCTTTAGTTACATTTTAACATTTGGGTAACACATATTATTTCCTTGGCAACTGTATAAATGAGTAAGTGAATAACGGTTATGGACACGAGTTGGCCCGTGTTTACAAGTTCTTTTTCATTCAACAATTTTTATTTTTCCGTGTATTGAATACCTTACAATATTTAAATACTTACCTCCTTGTCACTTTCTCTGTGTTTTAATTTGTCTGGAGCAAAAGTACAGAGTAGTAGGTAAGTATATAAAACGACTTCGATTATATTTCTATTTCACTTAGGACCTATTAGAAAAGGGTCCATTTGGTTCAATTTCTTTGATCCAGTATGATAATAACGTAATATAATATGAGATTCCTGCTTCTCTGATTGAGTCATTCCAAAGTTTTACGCGAGTACGGGTCAGAAATCGTACCCCTAGTAATATTTAACATGATGGTTATGTTTGTCTTGCATGGCATTTTTATATAGAGGTGTTTATTTTCGCGTTAATGTGGGACGAATGTTTCCTTCCTGTGACCTACTTAGTTAATAAAGTAGGCAGACGTTCTAGCACAAGCATGTGTAGACACCATGACAAAGCAAAGGGTGTTAGATTTTCCTGAGCTATAACGATATGGGTGTCAACTCTTATAACCACCAAGTCGATATGGGTGTCAACTCCGATATTTTAAGGAATGGGAAATTCAAAAACACTATCTATTTCGTGATCAAAGATGGCGGGTGGGATTTTTTTAAAATCAATATGGTATCGTCTCCGATGTTTAAACGGATGCAGAATCCAAATACAACATCTATTTCGTGATTCAAGATGGCGGATGGGAAATCAAAGATGGCGGATGAGAAAATTTAAAAAATCAATATGGTTATCATCTCTGATGATTTAAGGGATTGTTAATCCAAATACACCATCTATTTCGTGATCAAAGATGACGGATGGAAAAAATTTAAAAAA
Source organism: Euclidia mi (assembly GCA_944739405.2). NCBI lineage: Eukaryota > Metazoa > Arthropoda > Insecta > Lepidoptera > Erebidae > Euclidia > Euclidia mi. The sequence goes on from OX123196.2 coordinate 1,952,780, forward strand.
TCAATATTGGCATCGTCTGCGATTTTAAAAGGGATGGGGAATCCAAATGCAACATCTGTTTCGTGATTCAAGATGGTGGATGGGAAATCAAAGATGGCGGATGGGAAAAATTTAAAAATCAATATGGGTATCGTCTCTGATGATTTAAGGAATGGAGAATCCCAATACAACATCTATTTCGTAACAGCTGCTTTTGTTTATCTAGAGAGTCTTAAAATTTTCAGTTTAGTTTTTTGTTTGTAAAATATACTTTGATTTATTTACTAGCTGCGCCAGCCTATTTAGGGCTACTGCTTCGAACCCGAGGCTCATAGCGTAATATTATATGTCCCTCAATAAATAAGCTATCCAACACAGGAGCAATATATAAAAACAATATTCAAATCGAACCAGTAGTACCCGAGGTTAGCGCGAATTCAATCAATCAAAGTTTTCAGATTTATAATATTAATATATTATATTATTTAGATTTATAATATTAATATAGATATATATAGATATATAATAGATAAATCAAATCTAGATACAAAATGCAAAAAATTGTTTGCGCATTACATTTGTTTTGAAAGGGAATCGAACCTACAACCTTTGGCGTAGCAGCCAGAATATGTTACAACTAAACTCTAGACCATAAAGTCAGGTAAAATTAGGAAAATGTGTATCCCGATTACGTTCCTAATCTTTCATCGTGGTCGGTAGGAAAGTTTCGGGTGGTGCAACTTATGAAAGTTTTCTGGAGAAGTCCTGCCGTGCTTCGATGTGTATTGAGTTTTATTTATAAAGTTTTAGTTATGTAATATCTTCTGGGGTTTATATACATTAAAGAAACGTTATGTAATATGATCTGGGGTTTACGCAAATGTTACACATTGAAATTAAACTACAGTTTACGGATTTTATCGCGTTATACTGGTTTCACTGTGTTATTACATTTAAACCGAATGATCTAGAAACTACAGTTTTTAATTTATTTCTAGCCGACATTTCGAAATCTTTACAGGATTCATGGTCACGGCAGAATTTCCTTTTTTCGTTAGATGTGTCACCGTTTGTGTAGCATTTACATCGAGCACTTCCGTGATTCGGAGAGCACGTAAAGCTGTCGGTCCCGCTTATTGCTTCAGGATAAGAATCTTTAGGCCATTTCAGAGGCATACGGGCGGTTAAAAAGCTCTCTACCCTAGAGCTTGTCACAAACTCAAACAAAAGGAAAGCAAAATATCTAAAAATGTTAAACCCCAGTACACGACTCCACGATAGAAGATTTCACATAACTTTAATCTTACTAATTAGCATAAGAGGCAGCTTAGTAATCGATTAATTAGTGACTGCCATTTTACTAATTTCAAAATGCCTATCAAAGGGTATCGGCAAGTGGATTGCTCTTACTGAGCAGAATTCTGATTACGCTATTAGAGATTATGAATGTATTAAAGGATTGGTTTTCTCAATTTATTAGGTACTAGCTGTTTCCCGCAGTTGCACCCGCGTACTAACGGAACTCCTTCGCGTATCCGGTTAATTTATATCCTAAGTTACTCCTTGGTACATCAGCTCTCCACCAGTGAATGTCCCTACAAAAGCGGTCCAGCCGTTCCAGAGATTAGCGAGAACAAACAGACAGACAAAAATGACAGTAAAAAATGTCATTTCGGTATACGTACCGTGTATACTGCCATATGCATTTAGTAAAAAGCGGTTATTTTAATATTACAAATAAACACTCAAATTGTATATATATGTATAATTATTGAAATAGCGATACTTGTATCCTGTTTCATTAGAGTATAAGTAATATGAGTTTGCTAAAATCTTCAATCTTTTGTTCTTATCAAAGCTAATTACTAATGCTCAAGTTTGTGAGGATGGGTGGTTGTGCATAATATTTGGATATTTATAACCTTTTCAAGGTAAAACTGCTGAATGGATTTTGATGAAACTTAGCAGTAATTTAGGTTATAAGTACATCAGAATAACACAAAGGTTACAATTAGTTGCGATAGCCGCCGCCGTCTAGGCGAGTGCAATAAAGTTGGCAATAAAAATGTTTTTGAAGCATTGTACTCACGGAGATGTGTCGAGGTTCAAAAAGTTTGTGTAAGAAGGGAACCCCATTTATATAGTCGCCTTCTTCCCACAATATGTATCACAGGATTAGGGTTTTTGGTGTTTTTTTTGGTATCATTAGCATTTTAAGAAATCCTAAAAGCTGTATGGTATAATATGGTAACTTTATTCTGTTGTATGTTTGTTCTTTATTTATTTTATCGTAAAGTTCACGTGAAAACAGTAGCGATAGCCTAGTGGAGAGACCGACAGACTGCTACGCAGAGGGTTCGGGTTCCAATCTACGGCACGCACTATCAGTGAATTTTCGGAGTTATGTGCGTATTATATTGTTAATTATCGCTTGCTAAACGGTGAAGGAAAACATCCTGAGGAAACCTGTATGTCTGAGAATTCTTCATAATGTTCTCGAAAGACATGTGAAGTCAGCCAATCGGCACTAGGCCAGCGTGGTTGACTATGGTCTTACCCTTCTCATAATGAGAAGAGGCCCGTGCCCAGCAGTGGGACAGTTTATATATAGGGCTGATGATGATGAAAGTTGACGTGGTTATGCGATTATCCATCGTGTATAAAACAAGAACATACCCAGTCTGTCGCAACGAGTTCACGTGCAAACAAGAAACCGTTTCTGTTATATCATACAACCTGCACGTGGCTTCTTAATCAACTAAGATGTGACCATTTTTAGTAAAACTGTAATTATGTTTAAAGAATTTTTATAATCGCATATAAGTAATTAATTGATCAAAGTAAGCACGATAATAATGATTACTCAATTGGGCTCTTAGCTGTAGTTGTATGTAGATTATAATTGGATGTAGACTTGAGCTAAGTACGAGTAGTTGTGGAGTGGTGTGTCCGTGAAGTTGTATTAGTGGCAAAGCTGAAAGATAAATTATATAGATGAGTACAATGTATTGGAAATCCCCTAATAAATGTAATATGAATAGAAGTATGATAACTCACAATTAAAGCAGCGATAGCCCAGTGGAGAGACCGACGAACTGCTACGCAGAGGTCTCGGGTTCGAATCCACGGCGCGCACCAATGACTTTTCAAAGTTATGTGCGTATTCAATTGTTAATTATCGCTTGTTAAACGGTGAAGGAAAACATCGTGAGGAAACCTGCATGTCTGAGAGTTCTCCATAATGTTCTCGAAAGACTGCCAACCCGCACTTGGCCAGCGTGGTGGCCTATGGTGGTGACCATTCTCATAGTGAGATGAGGCCCGTGCCCAGCAGTGGGACAGTTTACATAAAGAGCCGATGATGATAACTCACATTTAGATACACAATACAAGAACACAATACTTGACAAAGTTTAGTTTACATCAAATTAGAAGAATCAAATAAATAAGATATTTATTCTGCCTGGTTCTTCTTAAGAAAGCTTAATCATGCAATTATATTCTTTTACAGTAATCATATTAGTCATTATGTATTTAGAGTTATATTTTATTTTACTTAAAAGCGACGCACGCGCCGCGTTGTCGCGGCGTCTGCGCTGGACAAACGCTAGTGTGAAGGCAGTTTTAGATAACGTGATTAAGAGGAAACACCACGGCCGTTTTTCCATACAAACGTAGTCTCCTGTTTTCTCCCTGGATAATGCTAGTAAAGCAATTATTTTTTTCCAAAAGATGTATGGCCCCGATTGGCATGTCCCTATGTTTTCCTTTTTCTCATAAATTAAATATTAAAAAAGATATGAACCTTCAAATATCTCAAAAATTGGCCAGATTTTTCGCTGTGTTCAAACATACAAAAAACAAATTTGGCTAGATTATTTAAAAAAAGGAAAACATAGGAACACGGCCAAAGCCTTTCTTTAATTTAATATGAAAAACTAGTTAAATCGATGAAGTTTTGGAGAAGGAATCAGGGGAATACGAAACGTTGATTTTGTGTACATTTAATAGGTATTTTTGGTCCAACAGTAGCGTTGTCTCTATCGCGCTCTGCGGGGGGAGGCTTGAGGCTGCGCGACAGCAATAGATTTTACAAATACCTATTTTTCAATTCTCTCGCCCGTAGTGTTTCCTCTTAAGGCAGCAGCAGAAGGCAGTGATAGCCTAGTGGAGATACCAACAGACTGCCATGCATGAGGGTATAGGGTTCGAATCCACGGCGTGCACCAATGACTTTTCAGAGTTATGTGCGTATTAAATTGTCAAGTATCGCTTGTCCCGTGCCTCGGAGAGCACGTTAAGCCGTCGGTCTCGGTTTTCATGAAGATCTTTGACAGTCGTTACAGGGCGTCAGTACCTTCTTAATAAACTGACACTAGTCTAAACCATGGAATATGGCTATCACTTCGGGTTGCGGAGGTCAGACAGGCGCTCTGTGGATAAGCTAATATTGAGCCAAATCCGGTTAGACTAGTAAGCGGACCCCAGGTTGAAACTGGGATACCGCTAGGAGGATGATGATGAGATAACGTGATTAAGTACCGTTAAATAAATGGAAACAAATATTTTCAAACTTTCACGATTTGTATTCATACTTACTTTTATTTGGGTGCATAGGGTTCCCACCAAGAACTTAGGGTCCCAAGCCAACCTCACCTGCAAGTGGTGCACCTGCCGATCAACGGACGAGGCTCTGGCGCCTCTGGCAAACAAAATATCCCAATAAGCGGCAATAGGCTCGCCACCTATTACGTGGGATCAAAACACTGGCGAAAAGTGGGCGTTTAATATGCCTCTGCCTACCCCTTCGGGGAAACAGGCGTGAGTCTATGTATGTATGTAAGTTTTATTTAACGGGTATCTATACAATATGATATAAGAGGTATTTTACTTTTGTTTTCAATATATCACACGCGTGTAGACGCGTTAAATAAATTTATATAAAAACATGTTTGTATAACTTTACTGTTATATCGATGTTTTATCAGTATTTATAAGAAAAACGCCGTTGCGAGAAATATTACACGAACATTAATGAACAAAAAATTATTTACCGTAGAAAATCTGGGCACGTAAACACATTCAGATAATATGGCACAGTTATTGAAAATATCACGTCCGTGTGGTGACGGATTAAGAATACGGAATGTCACCACCCCATACCATCCCATGGGTGTCGTAAGAGCCGACAGAGGGAGCATATTATGCAGAGAACAGCACTGTAAGAGAAGGAAAACTTGATACAAACCCTATACCAACCCGTTTGGCCAGCGTGGTATAGTAGGCCAATTCCTTCTTTCAAAGGAGAGGCCTAGTCCAGCAGTGGACTGTTAAAGGCTGATGATTGAAAATATCACGAAAGCCTATCGATAATCGCCGTTACCTGAACATAGGGCTCACTGGTATTAATCTGGGTTAGCTCCAGTATCAGCCCGGATCATATTAAACGGTGTTCATTTTTCCATCGCCGGTATTTCAATGTTTCGTTAACCATTCATAATGTATCTTGTAGCTGTGTTTTTCATACAATATTATTTACCGGGTCTTATTCGCGATAATTTACTTAATTAAAGGCATAAATACCTCTGTTATTATTATATCAGTCCCTCCGCGACCACAACCGTTGCTAGCCGGTACAAACGTAGGAGAATAACAGAGGTATTTATGCCTTTAAATAAGTAAATTATCGCGACTAAGACCCGCTAAATAATATTGTATGATGTATACAAATCGCGAAAGTTTAAAATCTGTGTTTTTTAGGGTTCCGTACCTAAAAGGTAAAAACCGGAACCCTATTACTAAGCCTCCGCTGTCCGTCTGTCCGTCTGTCTGTCTGTCACCAGGCTGTATCTCATAAACCGTGATAGCTAGAGAGCTGAAATTTTAACAAATTATGTATTTCGGTTGCCGCTATAACAACAAATATTAAAAATAAAAGAAATGAAAATATTAAGGGGGGTCCCATACAATAAACGTGTTCTTTTTCGTATTTTTTGCTCAAAATTACTAACGGTAACAGGTAGACGCTTAAAATTTTCACAGAATATGTAGTTGTATATAACCTTCCATAATAAATAATTAAATTTAAAAAAAAAGTAAATAATAAAAGGGGGCTCCCATACAACAAACGTAATTTTTAAGCAATTTGTTACTCGATCTTAATAAACAGGTAGAAACTTAAAAAATATTAAAGTATACATACAATAAACGTGATTTACTTTTAAAGATGATGGTACGGAACCCTTCATGCGCGAGTCCGACTCGCACTTGCCCAATTATTTTTGTACTACATCATTGTTTTGAGTAGTATATTTAATTTTGCAATGTAGTCTTTATTTGGGCTCCGTAGCCAGAAATGGTATAAAACAGAACCCTTATAAATTGGCCATGTCTATCTGTCCGTCCGTATGTCACAGCCATTTCATGCCGAAACTATTCATTCGTGTGAATATGTGGCCAAATCCGGTGTTGGAGTTTCTAAACCGCCCGAACGCCTTCGAGACTTTCTAATAATTCCCCTCCTGAGATTAACGAAGTTACCTGCTCTCCGAAGCACAGTCACCCATCCTAGTTGCGACCTCTGGAAATGTTGCTTAACTTTGACTATCTCAACGAGTGACAAATCAAAGCGCGCCTTGAGCGCTATATATGTATAAATAAAGTATGAAGGTAGTACGACAGTCGTCAAGTTACTTAAGAATGCGCAAGTGTATGCTATGATTAAGTTTGCCCTCATTCTGGTGCCGTTTGTCGATCGGATCGACGGCATATTTCGCGGAGGTCGCCTGGTAGGTAAATACTCGAGGCAAGGCCGCCGGAGAGGAATTATAGGAAAACTAATCCACTTGAAACAGTCTCTTCCTACTTCGTGTTGGTGCCGAGGTCGAGTCTTTAGAGTTGTAAAGAAAATCTCCAGACGATGTGTACATAATTATACAAAGTTATTCTTTGTATGGTGCACTTAGGGGAAGTTTTACTCGTTATTTTGAACGAAATTTTGTTCTGGAACATTGGCAAAATTGCGAAAAAGATATCTAAATGTCTACAACAATTGAAGTTTGACCTCAACATAGTGTATGGAAAAGCTGTTTGTGTGCATTTTCGCGATTTACGCTATGTCCTAGAGCAGAAGTAGTTTATATGACTGCACGGTTGGCGTAGTGGTTTAAGCGGCCGCCTCACCGCTTGACACTGCGCCGAAGTGTTGTGGGTTCGATCCCCACACGAGACAACACATTGTGTTGTCAGTCTTTTGGATTGCGTGATAGTGTGAGGTGTCTCTTTACCGTAAGGTTTTAATTGTTGTTCTTTGTTTTTTTTTGGATGTTATTATTGTGCGACGTGTATACAGATAAACATATTTTTCACCACAGCAGCTCAAACATGCCGCTTTTGCTGCGAGACAACAGTGAACAAAACGCGATTTTGATTCGAGCGTGAGGCAAAGTAGCTTTTTAATTTTTCAATCTTCACTGCCAAGAATTGACATTGTTCAGCCACAAATTTGAAACATTCGAATTTTACTGTGCTCTGTCTCTTTCACATGCATATAAAAAGTGAGTGAAAAAACAAACCCCTTCGAATTCGAAATTTGATTATGGAATTCGACCTCAAAGAAAATACCTACGGCAACGCAAAAAAAAAGATATTTGTAAAAAAGAAATTACTTTTTTTATATGTTATTGTTTACATGTTTAATGTATTATTGGATTTTAATAAAAAAAAAGTCTAATTATTAATAGTATAAGAATTACAACAATGATACATTTGAAAAATAAACATCAGGGACGCAGTATTAAAACGCTATTTAAAAAAGTAGCGGGAATAAAAATTTCGCTGATGCTGATACAGTAGGTATAGCGTAACGTGTTAAATTATATTAGGTAATATATAAAATAATCTAAAAAGATGAGTGAAACTAGCGATGATGACTGTACTTTAACACCAGAAGAGTTAAATCAGCAAGTGATTATGCAGAATTCAATCTATTCCTGTTCATTTCTATGTCTCCTAAGTAATATGTGTTCTCACTGCTGTGGTGAAAAGTTATGTGTGCTACACGAGAGCAGTTTTTTGTATCTCGTGCTGTTGAGTCCCTCACCACGCTCATGATTCTAACTTTGATTCACTCGCTACGCTCGTGAATCAATCATAGAATCCTTCGCTTGCTCGGGACTCAAAATCAGCACTCGAAACAAAAAACAACTTTGCTCTCTTGTTGCACAAATAACTATTCTTTCTTTCTTTCTTTGTGTGATTCATAAGTTGTTGTTTCGAGTCTGGGTGTTCATTGTGTCCGTTAGTTGTATGTTTGTAAAGTCCCTCGCGACACAGGATTTAGTCCTAATGCGGGAGTTGTCTTTAAAAAAAATTACAAGAACTAGACCAGACCATTTTGTTAAAGCCTGGTTCGGATGCAAAAATTATGCCGCCTGGCTGTGCGTTTGGTATCATCCGTTCAACAGTGACACATTGTATTTATTATGTTTAATTCTTTTTATTTACAGCACAATAATTATAAGTTACTATGGGGTTGACGTATCCGTACTAGGCATATGCAAACCCCATAATTAGAACAAATAATTAAAATAAACAATGACAATCACCCCATTAAAAAGGTTTGTACTATAGATACTAAGAACAGCCTTGTATATAAGGTATGCACGCCGCCACAGTGCAACGAATACATAAAACCAAAAGAGTCATCATCTTATCTTATACTAATATATAAAGCTGAAGAGTTTGTTTGTTTGTTTGTTCGCTTGTTTGTTTGGTTGAACGAGCTAATCTCAGGAACTACTGGCCCGATTTGAAAAATTCTTTCAGTGTTAGATAGCCCATTTATCGAGGAAGGCTATAGGCTATGTAACATCGCGCTATGAGCCACGGGAGCGGAGCAGTAGCCTTAAATAACGCGGGTGTAACCGCGGGCATCCTCTAGTTATTTATATGCGCCGCGCTTGTATCTGGCCAATGTAAAACAATATTCACTGGTGTAAAATCTAAGAGCTTTCTTAGGGATTCAAACTTAATTCCAATGCGGGAATGAAATAAAAACAGAGTGTCCCTTATCTGCCACAAGTAAAGGACGGCAGTGGGTGTCTGTGACGTACGCATTCAATCAGCATTTACTTGTATATCTGTCTGCGTTCGATAGGTCGCTGAATTATTAATGACCGATATAGTACACATGCCAATCGAACAGTACTCACACATTAACGCTTGTAAGCTAAAGAGACGATTTACATTGGAGAACGAAACCAATGTGTGAAAGCATTTAATCTATCTTCTATTATGCATACCCATGTAGTTTGCAAAGATATATTCGAGCAAAGGTCAACTGTCTCGCGTACGGTAGCTAGATATATCTTCATCCCTTTTACACTACGTTTGGGACAAAGTAGTTTCTTTGTCTCGAAATGCTTTTTCTCAAACACTGTCGTGAACATTTCTCTTTTGTACGTGTGCATTTGGTTGCATTTCAGATTTACTTGCAGTTCCTCGTTGGAATTATTGAAATGGTTCCAATTTTCTCACTGACGTCATATCTGTCGTGTTTCCACCGTGTTGAATATCGGATTATTTTTATTTGTGCGTGTGTATGTATCGTCGATTAATGGGTTCGTGTACATTGACCGAGACTTTTATTTATACAAGCGATTGTCGGTGCCAATTTTTTGTTGGTAACAAAACAAAAAAGAGCATTCGTATTAATGATTTTGTGCTTTTATTAAACAGATGCATGTGGATAAAGGCGATCATAAAGATACGCAGCATCACTTGCATTGATATATTAAAATAATACATTTATAATAATTATATTTTGAATATAATGTTTTTGATTGCTTAAATTTTTCTTAAAGCAACTTTCTTTCAATTAAATAAGGTTGAAATTTTGATTGTAGAATATTTTCATATTTATCTCTTTCGGCGATAGGCGAAAGCGGCGATAGCCCAGCGGTGTACGTAACGGCCTGCCGTGACGATGGTCTCGGGTTCGATCCCCAGGTACCCCGAAAAAAAAAAAAAAAGGTATCCCGGGCCCACCCCTCTGACTTTTCGAAGTAATGTGTGTATTAAATATGTTAATTATCGCTTGCTTAATAATGTGCCCGGTAGATGGCAATAGGCTCGCCTCCTATTACATTGAGACCGAAACATAACTGGCGAAAAATGGGTGTGTAATACACCTCTGCATACTCCTTCGGGGATAAAAGGCGTGAAGTTATGTTATGTTATGTTATCTCTTTCCAAGGGCTAAAGTATTAGGTTTCAGTGTTAATAGTTTCGTCAGAGATTGTTGTCATTACCACATCAATAAACAGCTGAATCAAATTGAAATTTCAATTCACAATATCTACTTTATAATGGACGTATGCCAAGTAACGTAAAATCCAAACTGTTTGCGGTATGTATACAGAATAATTTACTACAAAGGTTGAAAAGCCGGTTCTTATAAAAAGAAATTACAAGAATTACAATAACATCGTAAAATACGTACTTTCAAATAATTGAATATCTGATACTGAAAATATAAAAGTGTTGTCAAGTGGTAAATATTAGAAAAAGAAGCTATCTATTATAAATCTTATTATTAAATGGCAAGTTTGTGTGGATGAATGATTGTTTGTTACTTTTTCGCGCAAAAACTACCTACTGTATGAATTTTGTTGATAGTTTTGTGCCATTAATTATCTTTATAAATGATACCTAAATAGGAGGAGCTGTAGCTAGATGCTGTGCGGATTAATATTGTTATTTAATAGGTAGCTTAATATTGTTGACTGACTCCATGGTTCAGTGGATAACGTATGCGTCTGCTGACCAGGAGATCCCGGGTTTGATTCACGAGTTAGGCAAAAGTATTACTGAGTTTTGCCGAATTCTTGGTAGCAGCGCGGATAATGGCAATAGGCTCGCCCCCTATTAAGTGGGACCTAAAATTCATAAGGTGAAATATTACACCTTTGCCTTCAGGGATACAGGCGTGAGTCTATAATAAAATAAATATTGTTTTATCCCTTGCGAAAATATTCCTCTTAGCGATCAAAATAAGTAGTTAAAATCTGTCTGTTACAAAACACAATATACTCGTAGCTAATGAAACAGAGCCACGTAAAAATCGTTCAATAAACACATCGCTCATCGGAACAATATTCGCACAATTGATTCGCACCCGCCGAACAAACTGTCTCAATCCCGTAGGGTTGCCATTATCGGAGATTTGTGACATGGAAACACTTTTTAGGACACATTTGGACGGAATCGATCCTAATATATGTGTACCCAAAGGCACGATGTTAGAGTATTAGTGAAATATGTTTGGTAAAACGGATAAGTACCAATCATATATACTTAAGATGGAAAGGAAATTAAGTCGAACTACAGCTTTTATCGTTTTGTTGACTTGAGTGTGTCGCTTCTTAAGAATAAAAATTAAACAAAGAAAATTGTACTTAATATTTTCTTGGGTTTACGCGAATGTTACACATTGAAATTAAAGTACAGTTTACGGATTTTATCGCGTTATATTGGTTTCACTGGTTATTAATTATTACATTTAAACCGAATGATCTAGAAACTACATTTTTATAACTAGCCGACGTTTCGTATTCTTTACAGGATTCATGTTCACGGCAGACTGAGGTGATATTTGTCTTTGTCTTGAATTCAAAAGTTATCTCCAAGTACCTGAACATTTTTCAACTATTGGTGTTACTATCTACGCAGAATGTGCTCACTGTGTCTTGATGTCTTCTGGTGACTTTGTCCTTCTTGGGTTTCATTAGCCTGATAACAGGGTCCCAAGCTGGAGGAACATTCCAACCATCCTCCCTATTGAAATTAGGATGTTTTATAATTTCAATAGCTTCACGTATCATTCTTGGAATAAAGCGGTGTTCTTTTGCGAGTATCTGTGGTTTATCAAATCGCAGGTAATGGTTGGTTCCTTGTTCTACATGTTCACATACAGCAGACTGTCTGAAGTCTGCTGTGTGAACATGTAAAACAATCCTGTAAAGAATTCGAAACGTCGGCTAGTTATAAAAATGTAGTTTCTAGATCATTCGGTTTAAATGTAATAACTAAAAACCAGTGAAACCAATATAACGCGATAAAATCCGTAAACTGTAGTTTAATTTCAAAATTGTACTTCCTCAAGTGTCTCGGTTGACATGTTCCATATGTATCTCTCGCGATTTGTACACATACTAAATATATTATTATGTATATGCAAGGGGTCTATATCGTGTAATTATTTGAACGTTCTTTGTTGTTTGTATGGATTTGATTTGCTATCTGTTGGATTAGCTATACCCACAGCCCGAGTAAACTATATATTATATATTTTACAAAGCATAAGGAAAAACGTATACCCTCATCCCCCAAAGTTATATTACGAAGTGCAGTGGGCTTGATCCGAAGAATAACAACCATAATTCAATGTTTGAAGAGCACAAAGTCAGTTTGCGTTGCTCTCCGGAATTATTTATTTTTCTTGTTACGCCATCTTCGTTCCTTTCGTACAGAAAAACTAAAATGTTTTTTATCTTCTCGAATATTTATTTCATTGATTTATCTTCAAAGTTTTCGTAAGTTTTCTAATGGTGCCGAGAATTCGTAAATCATGTCGGTATTAAGTAAAATATGTAGTACTTAAACGTTGTAGGTAACTCACGCTTACTTAGTACTTAGGTACCTACTAAAATGGGCCCTACTTTTATTCGCCTGCTTTTCGGAGTATACATTCTGTTCCATTCATAAGTGTGAGTTTTTCAGAACGTAAGCGTGAGCAAGCAAGTGTATTGAGCATAAAATGTTCAATGCATTATGCTCTGATTGGCATAATAGATCACGGCTTTTGACGGCTCTGTGCTATTTTGATGCATCAATGCAAAGTTGTATTAAAAGCTGTTCATTGGTTTTTAAGTGAAATAATAACAAACATCTATCCACATCCAGCATTTTGCGTTTATAATAGGCGATACATTTGACTAGGATCCGTTTATAAAAAGATTTCGTGTCAGCTTTTGCTAACATTTTTCTCAATGTGTTGAAAAAAATGTGATGTAAATGAAGCATTTGAAGAATTTCACAGTTTGTTTGCACTATTTTTTAATCTATGCTTTCCTACATTTAGAGTAAAAAAAACAAATAAAGTGGATAAAAGTAGTTGGTTGACAAAAGGTTTGAAGAAGTGTTGTATAAAAAAAAGAATTCTTTATTTAAAAGGTAAGCAAGTAAGTGCTGATAAAAAGAAAAATATTAGATTTTACAAAAAATATTGTAAAATTCTTAAGAAATGTTTACACAAGTCAAAGCAATTGGAAAATTATAAATATATTAACAATAATAGTAATAAATGCAAAGCGGTGTGGAAAATTATAAACCAAAATATTGGAGACAATAAAACTAATTCAGAAATAGACAAAATATTACACAATAACCAATTACATACGACTGCAGATGACATAAGTAATTTATTTAATTCCTTTTATGTTGACTTGACTAATAATAATGACTTTAAATATAACATTGACAATATAAATGAAACTATGGACATGAATAAAGTAAAATTAAATTCATTTTTTTTAAGGCCGACAGATCCAATTGAGATATTTAGATTAATTCACAATCTCAAAAATACCAATTACAAATTGATGGTATCAACACAAAAATGATAAAACTCTGTGCACACTGGATATGCGAACCCTTGAGCTTTATCATAAATATGTCATTCCAACAAGGTATTTTCCCGACGATCCTTAAAAAGTCAATTGTTAAGCCCTTATATAAAAAAGGTGAGCCGACAGATATGAATAATTATCGTCCAGTTACCCTTATACCAATTATATCAAATAAATTTGAAAAGGCTATGTTGAAAAGAGTTCATGACTTCGTTTTGAAGGAAACAATACTAAAAGAAGAGCAATTTGGTTTTAGAAAAAACAGTAGTACTTCATTAGCCTGCTTCAATCTGATTAAAATAATTACTGAATGCATTAATGATAGAATACCTGTAACGATTTTATTTCTAGATATGAGTAAAGCATTCGATTTTGTTGATCACAAACTGTTGCTCTACAAGCTAGAAAAGTACGGGGTAAGAGGAATCGCTAATGATTGGATTAGGAGCTACTTAAAGGACCGATATCAATGTGTAGAAATATCCAAAATAGAAAATAATGAAAAAGTCACATGTAGATCAAATTTCAAACTAAATAGATTCGGTGTCCCACAGGGCAGCGTACTGGGACCCTTTTTGTTCTTAATCTACATTAATGACCTACCTAATATTACACACCACAGAACCATTTTATTTGCAGATGACACGACACTTATTATCAAATGTGACAATAAAGAAACATATGAACATGACATCAATTTGACGCTTAACAAGACAATTAATTGGCTACTTAACAATAATTTAAAAATTAACGTTGATAAAACGCAAGTGATACAATTTCAAAATTATAGGAGGCAACATATTGACATAAATGTAAATTACAAAAATAATAAAATACAGGAGGTTAGTACAGCGAAATTTCTAGGTCTGATGCTCGATAAGCACTGTAACTGGAAGGCACATGTTGAATATGTTTGCAATAAACTTGATCGGTTCGTGTTTGCTATTAAACGTTTACGACAATCAGTGTCAACGGAAGCGGCTCTCAGTGCATACCACAGATATGTGTCGTCGGTGCTGTCATATGGTCTCATGCTATGGGAGAACTCGGTTGAGATTGAAAAAGCATTTCGGGTGCAAAAGAAATGCGTGAGAGCTATTTGTGGAGCTTGGTTTACAGACAGTTGTAAGCCATTATTTAAAAAGTTTCACAGCCTGCCACTGGTTTGCATGTACATTAGAGAACTCTGTGTTTTTGTTAAACTATATCCACAATACTTTAGTAAATATTCTGAAACAGTTGGTAGAAACTCTAGGAATAAATTTAAGCTTCTCCGACCTAGGTGTCGTTTGGACATATTTGAGAAGAATGTCTATGTGAAGGCTATAGAAGTATATAATAAGTTACCAGACACGTTTAAAGAACTACCTTATACTGTATTTAAAAGAAATGTTACAGCGTGGCTAGCGGAAAGATATTTCTATACTTTAAATGAATTTATGACATATAAAGAAAATGTTTAAATTAATTAATGTTAAAAAAATCACGTATGACAACAATAGCAATATTATCTGGACATTTAAATTTATTCTAATTTGACACTTCTATGCAATTATTAACATAAAATTATATTTTACAATTATACATGACTAACATTTTGACATTAATTAACTGATAAATCAATACAATATAAACAGAATTTCTTTGAATTATATTATTGTATAAGTTGACATATTTGCGCACCATTGTTATGGTAGAATGTGAGGACCACTATTACTGTACCAGCACTATTTAACCACATTTCTCGTAAATAAATGCATTTCATTTCAATAAAATTATTATAATAATTAGGTGTTTCTCGCACACATAGGCTTTTTCCTGATTGTTAGGACCGTAAACAGAGATCACGTTATTGCTTACTGAAAAAGCCGGTAAAAAACGATAAACGAGTTTACTTAGTTGCTTGCCATTAGAGCTTCCTATATGTACCAGTTTGCACAGCATTTTTTGACTTGCTACGATGCTTATCACGTTTGAATCGATTCTTTCGCCGCTTTATTATACATACATACATACATAACGTCACGCCTTTTATCCCCGAAGGGGTAGGCAGAGGTGTATTTCTACACCCACTTTTCGCCAGACATACTTTAGTCCCATACGTAATAAGGGGCGAGCCTATTGCCGTTTTTTATACATTTTGTATTTTAAGGTAGTTTTAATTACTATACATTTTTTACAACTAACTCTGATCGCTTTGCGAAGATCTACTTTTCCGACATTATAATTCACATTTACATACATATTTATTTGTCAACGTGGAAGTTAACACACATCATAGCACATATAAATAATTTGATCCTATTTGTTCGTATTCCAAATCTGTCTTATCAGCATCTCAAACTCCATTGTAATGTATACCTACATATCTGCTAATGGCATTGCTAAGCGTCCGTGTGATATAAGACTTTCATCGAAAGGGAAGGGGGAATCATTATTTCAGTAAGAACTTTTACTTTGGAATAAGTGTAACAAGTTTGAAAATTGGGAATTTCGTTAATAATGGCAACTTGTTATCTGGAGACCAACCACCATCTTGTGACCTATGTAACCATCAAGCACCGCACACCTGAACAGCATCGCTCTCAACGTATGAAGATGTTTCATTTCTGAAGCCCTTACACATCGAAGCCATACAGTCCACACACATAGAAGAACACGCATCGTCGTAGGCACACGTCAGCAGCACACTACCAGCGCACTGTAGCGGACTAGCAAAGGTTCGATTCCTGGCATCCGTTACATTTGTTGGTAAACTGAAATATGGTATTTTCATCGAGGATCATAATGATACCACCATAACTTTTGCCTACAGCTTTGCTCGCGTGTTATATCGATAGAATAACGTTTGTAAAACAAGATAACCAATAGGTGGGTATCAAATTTAATACAAGTTTGTATTGCTTATTTCAGCCTTTTAAATCAGCTCATCATCAACTCTGGATTATTAACTAAATCTCTGCAATATAAAAATTGGTTCAGCACGTAACAGAGAGTTGGATAGACTTATGCTTATATTCTTTTATAAAATGAGTATGTATTATATTAGTAAGGATGTATTACATTACAGGATTAAGAAGCCTTCTCGGAATATGTCTCTGTTACTATTATTATACAAAAAGCGTCTCTATATTACTGGGAATAAACGAAGATAAGCAGAATGAAAGTCAGTTTAAAGTGTTACGTGTGTTATTCTAGTCTAGATGAAGTTAATTCTCATTCATTCTGCTAACGAGTTTCACAGCAAATTGTTTAAATGTTTGTATAAAATTGTAGTGTTGTTATTTTTTATGAGATATAGCAGACGGTTTTTATAGTCATAGCTAAACGGTGCTTCGTCTGTATTTTATAAACTATCGATTATAATATAAGGCACAAACTTTGACGTTTAATGTAATCGTCACAATTTAGTTCAGACAATTTTCGCAAAAACTGCATTTTTTACGATGCTTGAAGACATGATCACAATGTATAGGTATATAGATATAGATAGCTTATTAATATGACTTTGTCTTTATGCAGCAATTTTAGTCAATTAATGGTTAAATGTATGGGTTTATTGTCTTTGTATGAGTCTGTGTGAGTGTGGCACTACAAATTTTTGTGTTCGGAGATATTTTGGGGAAATGGAATAGAAACGACTTATTAGCGTTGTGGTTTATTTGCGACTGCATGTATGGCGGGCGCAGCGCGTCATCGGTGAATAATGCAAGTCATGCATAGAATAAACAATGTGTCCCTACAAATGTATACCTACTGTTTTTATTTAGCTGTCGGAGTTCTTGTCTTATACATTTAACAACTAGATTCTCTCACTGCTGCGTGGGTCTAGTTTATTTATTAGTTCATCGAGACAAAAGCCTATGTGTTTTTCTTAAATAGAAGCTGTATTTCTACAAAATATGTAAAGTATCCGTACTCCGTTGATCAAAATTTGTTCAGTAGTTTTGCGTGAAAGAGTTACCCATTTAGGATTTAGTCCTAATGCGGGCGTTGTGTTTTAAAGAAGAAGTTGTATATTAAAGAAGAACCCATTCATCCTCACAAACTTTCGCGTTTATAATAATAGTAGAATAAGTAATTGTCAACCCTAGCAGTGAGACGCAGCCGGCAAGTAACGCGATTATGAGCGGGTGATTGGGCCTCACTCGGTACGATGCCACCGCTCCACAGAGTATAACTTTATATGTGGACTAGCACTCGGCCAATGCTTGCAACTCAATCAAGTTGAACTGTACAATAAGAAGAAAATACAGTAACAAAACAAATCAATCGCAGGATAATCACTTGTGTACATATGAAGTAAAATTACTAAAGTCTACGAGAGCATTGAAATTAACAGTACATACATACATACATACATAGACTCACGCCTGTTTCCCCGAAGGAGTAGGCATAGGCATATTAAACGCCCACTTTTCGCCAGTGTTTTGATCCCACGTAATAGGTGGCGAGCCTATTGCCGCTTATCGGGATATTTTGTTTGCCAGAGCCTCGTCCGTTGATCGGCAGGTGCACCACTTGCAGATGAGGTTGGCTTGGGACCCTAAGTTCTTGGTGGGAACCCTATGCACCCGAATTAACAGTAGTGTCTAAAAAACGCAGTGATATCCTATTGGGAGAACTACAGATATTTATATTTCTATGTGGAGAACGGTCTGCTACGCAGAGGTTCCGAATTCTTATCCACGGCTCGCACCATTGAAGTTTCGTAGTTACGTGCGAATTAAATTGTCGATTATAACTTGCAAAATGAATGAATTGATATAGAAAAACATCGTGAGGAAACCTGCATATCTGAGATTAATTCAAAGTATTCTTGAAAGACGCAGTCCCTTGAAGTGCGCGTTGGTCTAAGTCTTTTCACAAGGTACAAAGATTTTCCTTCACTTAACTCTACAATATAACTGCTTTTAATTTCTGTTAACTCAAAAATTGACTGGGACAGAATGCTTAAGTCATTAAGTCCGTCCTTATACGCTTTTGTATGTAAAGTAAATAAAAAAATAAAGAAAATCTAGACGATCCTAGACTACGAGTAGCTTTTTGTCATATACATACATAACATAACGTCACGCCTTTTATCCCCGAAGGGGTAGGCAGAGATGTATTTCTACCCCCACTTTTCGCCAGATATACTTTAGTCCCACGTAATAAGGGGCGAGCCTATTGCCGTACCGGGCACATTTCCAGACTCCGTGCTGCTACTGAGAATTTCGTGACAGAAAAACCCAATAACACTGCCCGACCCAGGAATCGAACCCGGGACCTCCCGATCCCACACGCACATTTATGCCGCGAGACCAACGAGGCAGTCGTATAGGGTTTGATGTCGAGTTTTCCGTCTCTACGCAAAGACGTTATTTGCATCGTGTTATCCCTTAGTCGCCTCTTACGACACCCGCGGGAAGATAGGGGGTGGTGACACTTGTATTCTATGCCGTCAACCACACGGCATTTTTGTCATATTTTACTGCAAAAACCTGTATGGACACTCTTGTAACCAAGCCTCCTCTTCTAACCTAAAAAGCATATCGGCTTATTCTGACAAAAAGTAGTTGCTACAACGTTATCGGCTGTCTTGTTAACATGCACCAACTATGCCAACGGCTGCCGTTTCTAGTACGGTTTATGGTTCCTACTAAAATGTTATAGCTGTATTCCATCAAGCAATTCTCAGGGGTAAAACGTAGTCAGGAAACGTGATCTGTAGATGAATAACATAATATTAACTTTCACCTAAAGCATATCTGGGAAATATATAATCAAGATCGTTTCAAGTCTCATTCACCTAAAATATATCTGTAATTTAGAATCAAGGTCGTTTCAAAAGTAATGCTCGATGCGGAAGGCATCGGCGCTACGGCGTAGACAATTTGAGATTATTCACTATTGAATTATTCGATGAAGCATCAGCGCACTTGCGTTGAACTTATAAATATTAACATAGAGACGATTAAGTATAAATGCATGTCTGCCACCAGATTCAGACTGAGAATATAGATTTGTGTTATAAATTTACTAATATTAATATTTTTTTATAGACTCACGCCTGTATCCCCGAAGGGCTAGGCAGAGGTGTAATATTACACCCACATTTCGCCATGAATTTTTAGGTCCCACGTAATAGGGGGCGAGCCTATTGCCGTACCGGGCACATTACCAGACTCCGTGCTGCTACTGAGAATTTCCTTACGGAAAAACCCAATAACACTTTGCCCGACCCGGGAATCGAACCCGAGACCTCCCAATCCCACGCGCACATTTATGACGCGAGACCAACGAGGCAGTAATATTTATTGATTAAGTACATAATTGACCTACCATTCGGCATTCGAAACTCAACCCCTGACCACGGTTGGTATAACCCATGCCGTTACGTCGGGCGAACAGAAAATATTTCACCTATATTTTCCAAATAATTTCGTGATTTTTTTTTTATTTTAATCTTTATGCACTAAAGTGTACATGGATGGACTTAATGCCATTAGGCATTCTCTAACAGTCGACCTTTAGGTGGTGCAGAAATAAATGTGGTAGGTGCATTCGAAGCAGTGTAGAAAATCGAATAATGATAAAAGAAATATATTATATAGACCAGATACCTAATTTAGATAATACATAATTATATCTATACCTATAGTAGTCAGATAAATACTGCAACATATGAGTATATTGTATAATAAATACATATTATAGATATCTAAATAAGTACTATACATATAAAAATACATAATTATATAATATATATACACATATATATAATATACTATAACTGATGCGAATGATGTGCTGATTCCCTCAATCTACTAAATAGGAGCTCTCGGACTTTCATTTTGAATGCATAACGGTTGGTGGACATTCTGACTTCAGGAGGGAGCCTATTCCAAAGCAGTACAGCTTGAACTATGAAGGAGGAATTGACAAAACCAGAAGTGTGAGTAGGACAAGCAAGAAGTAAATTGTGAGAAGAACGAAGTTCCCTTTCATGAATAGAAGAGAGATATTGAAAGTATGTTTTTAGGTAATCAGGAGGAGAAGGGACAGTAAGAATAGAAAAGAGAGTAGTAAGAGCACGCAAACTCCGGCGTGATTGCGAGCCGTTTCATAAAATATGTCAGTGTGTGTACAAATTGAGAAAGTTTGAAAGTACGTTATTCTTTCTCGTAGACGCTAAATCATAAACTTACTTATTATACTTTTTACTCAAGGAATCGTTTTGGGGTTACGTGCAAGGTGTTGCAAGTAAGTTACTACTATTATTATAGCACACTGCAGCTATAAATACTTGGAATGGCTCGGTTGCCACGTTTCAGCTTAGTGCTAGCACTCTTTTCTATATAAATGTAAGCGTAACGTCTTTATATAAAACATATGTAGGTGAACCGCAGCAACGTCTTATAAAGACACTAGAGGACGCCAGCGGCTTCACACGCACATATTTTCGAATTTCCCGTTTTTCCCGATCCCGTGGGAATTTCGGGAAATCCCGTCTTAGTGCACCCCTACGGTGCCCAAGGAACATACATGCTAAATTTCATCTTCTTACGACCAGTAGTTTCGACTGTAGCGTGTCTGTCAGTCAGTCAGTAACGCAAGGATTTTATATATTAGTAAGATACCTACCATTTTTACGCAGCGAAGGATATGATATCGAGGCAATAGTGCAGAAATAATCGTGTAAGACACGATATGTTAAAAGTTACTTATGCATACATACATACATATCGTCACGCCTTTATCCCCGAAGGGGTAGGCAGAGGTGTAGTTCTACACCCACTTTTCGCCAGATATACTTTAGTCCCACGTAATAAGGGGCGAGCCTATTGCCGTACCGGGCACATTTTCAGACTCCGTGCCGCTACTGAGAATTGCGTGACAGAAAAACCCAATAACACTGCCTGGCAGAGGAATCGAACCCGGGACCTCCCGATCCCACGCGCACATTTATGTCGCGAGACCAACGAGGCAGTCGTATAGGGTTTGATGTCGAGTTTTCCGTCTCTACGCAAAGATGGTATTTGCATCGTGTTATCCCTTAGTCGCCTCTTACGACACCCACGGGAAGATAGGGGGTGGTGACACTTGTATTCTATGTCGTCAACCACACGGCTTACTTAAGTACTTATGTTTTTAACTAAACCTTCACAATAAGTAACTTTAGTGAGTTATAATAACAAGGAAAAATAAATTAAGTACAAAAATGCATACCCATAGTAAGTTTAGGTTATCATTATTATTAAAAGTATTGAAAATAAAGTAGTTGTATGTATTGACATCGCTTTAGTTACATTTTAACATTTGGGTAAAATATATTATTTTCTTTTGGCAACTGTATAAATGAGTAAGTAAGTGAGTAACGGTTATGCACACGAGTTGACCCATGTTTACGAGTTCTTTTTCATTTAACAATTTTGATTTTTCCGTGTATTGTTAATACTTTACAATATTTAAATACTTCTTTGTCAATTTCTCTGCGTTTTAATTTGTCTGGAGTAAAAGTACAGAGCAGCAGGTAAGACTTAGATTATACATATTTCTATTTCACTTAGGACCTATTAGAAAAGGGTCCATTTGGTTCGATTTCTTTGATCCAGTATGATAATAACATAATATAATATGAGATTCCTGCTTCTCCGATTGAGCCATTCCAAAGTTTCACGCGAGTACGGGTCAGAAATCGTACCCCTAGTAATATATAATATGATGGCTATGTTTTTTTTGCATAGCATTTTTATATTAGACGTGTTTATTTTCGCGTTGACGTGGGACGAATGTTTCCTTCCTGTGACCTACTTAGTTAATAAAATAGGCAGACGTTCTAGCACAAGCATGTGTAGACACCAAGAGAAAGCAAAGGGTGTTCGATTTGATTCCTGGATGCAAACCACTGTTTTTATCTGCATGTCTATGAATATACCATAATTTCCTCAAATACTGAATAAGCGTAATAATCATTAGCCATCGTGGTGTACTATTCTAATAATAGCCCTTTGTTAGCGTAGAAAATAAATGGGTAATTAAGTATTTGAATACGGGAACACCGGTTTATAAAATTTTAAGTCGTTAGTGGCAACACCGATTTTAGTTCAAAACTAGTCGGTTGAGGTTCAGGACTATTCATTCGGAGCTACGGACGTCGAAGGTTGCCTTGCCTAAAGACGAAGCTACTAGTGTCCAGTAAAGTAATCTTAATATATAAAATCCTTGCGTTACTTACTGACTGACAGACACGCTACAGCCGAAACTATTGGGCGCAGGAAGCTGAAATTTGGCATGTATGTTCCTTGAGGACCGTAGGGGTGCACTAAGAAGGGATTTCCCGAAATTCTCACGGGATCGGCCAAAACGGGTAAATTTAAAAAAAATGCAGGCGTAACTGCTGGCGTCCTCTAGTATAGGTATATTATGTGCGACGAAGCTGTAGTTTTTCTTTCACCTTGCTTTGTGAATGGAGCAGTAGTGTAAAGTATAGAATCTTTAAGTAATGCTTCGTCCTGGCATTATCCCAGTCAGAACCCGGGATACGCTTTCTCGTCTAAGAATCTTTAAGTAAGTCTTTTTTAATGTTCATAAGTGTGACACTGTAACTCGAGGAGACGGCCAAGTTACAATACTGTTGGCTTGTAAGACTGCACGGTTGGCGTAGTGGTTTAAGCGGCCGCCTCACCGCTCGACACTGCGCTGAAGTGTTGTGGGTTCGATCCCCACACGAGACAACACTTGTGTGAATCATAAATTGTTGTTTTGAGTCTGGTTGTTCATTGTGTCCGTTAGTTGTATGTTTGTAAAGTCCCCCGCGACACAGGATTTAGTCCTAATGAGGGAGTTGTCTTTATAAAAAAGAAAAAAAAACCTGTGACCTAAGTGTGTAAAGGATTTTGACTTAAACTTTAATCTATTTAACGACCAAAACAGGCTCGTTGCTGTTTGTCAATTTATAAAGACGATTGACAATAATATTAATATAAGTTATATAATTGTAGTATAGGTATGTTATAAGGATAATAACTAAAGGGAGTCAATAGCGACACGTGTTCAGAGTGGCCATGGAGGCACGTGCCACTGGCACTTGAATAATTCAAAGGTTTCTTACTACTCGCGGCTACACAACATACTCAAGCATTTATGCTTTACCAAGAGATATTTCCTTTTTACATATAACAGGACGAATTTTCTGTATAGGAATATTCCGTTTGCATTTTCTTCATACTTACATTTACGTTTTACCCAAATACTAAAGGACTAAAGGAAAGAAAAAAGATCTAAAAAGTAAAGGAATTTGTCTAAAATAGCCCTAAAATGCTTTTATACGTATATTAAGTAGAGGCATGTTCAATTTCCCTTCTTTCATTCAGAGTCTTTGATTAAAATATCTCTAACTTCCAGTATGCTATCTTTTAACGAAATATTAATAAGTATCTACTTGATATTTCTCTAAAATTCGTTACTAACTAAAATGGTTTACCTCGTGTTGATTAAAGAATTTTCCATCAAATTTATCGCCATAGGTATCAATAGGTATAATGTACTTACTAGAATGATGAATAATAAATTAATATTCCTTGAAACTAATGTTCGATATATTATCATCATCTCTTTTATCTGGAACGGATGTAGTTGATTATACAATTGAAGTCCATGAATTAATTATAATTATCCCATTAATTAATTGTGAGAAAACTATCTGATGTAGATACGAATAGCGAACATTTATTACTAACTTTCCGCGTATTTTGTTTACAATTACCTATTCTCAGCGGCACGATCGTGTGTGTCTACGACAGGTAAGATCGCGGTCATATTCGAGACATTTAATAAAATTAATAATAAATCATAGTTAGTAGAGATATAAATGAATTATTATTTAAATGACCCTTAATATGAAAATACGAGTAGGTCATCAACTGGAACGTAAATATTTAACAATGCTGATAAATGTTTTTCATTTCAAGATCTCTAAATTGCTGCTTCTCACTCAGCTTTTAAAATAGTTTGACATTATAAAAGTTCGCGTTAATATTACAAAAATAGTCGGCAGAAACTACAGACTCAAACAGGTGTTCCTTTACATTAAAATATTATTTTTAAATACATTTATATAAAAAAAAATTATCTAGCACACAATCTACTAAAAGGTTAAAAGATAACAGTTTTGTGTACATACCTAATAGCTTTAAAACAACCGCATACACACAATCGATATACACCTTTGTTTTGGATCGTCGCCCTATATCTCTGCCGAAATTGCATTAGTTTACACATACAGAAACGGATTTAGTATCACATCACACATTGTTTAATCCCCATACAGTTATTTGATGCATTCATTTTGTAGTACGATGTTTGTGTTCAGGTAGGCCGTAGAGGTTATGTTTAGTGAGTGCGTGAGCCGCGCGCGGCGCTGTCGGCGGCCGGCGATGGGCGACTGACTGCTGAATGCGCGACGCCAAAGGCGGGCGGCCAATGTTCCGTACCGTGCCGCACAAATAAAACTTTCTGTCTCGTTCCTAAATCCCTCTCTGTAAACTGAGACAGCAATACCGCAATACCATATTCTCTTCAGGTAAAGTGAATTCTGTAGTAAGTAATAGTCGGAGATCTGAAGAAGAGCGACCTTCACCGATCTGGTTATTGGATGAAAAGTATTTTATATCAAATTTTGCATGTCAAAATATACCTATATCGCGAATGGGTTGGCAAAAAAAAGCCGGTCCAAACTAGGATAAGTAGAAAAAAAAAATGTTTTTCATATAACATTGCATATAATAAGCGTTTAATGAATTAATTTTGTTGGTACTAACCGAATGTATGAAGCCTAAAGGGTACGTAAACATTGGGTTGTCAATTTGCCTGGCGTATTTGTAGGGTTGCCACGTATCTATAAACACTTCGACTCTAAGTTGATACTAGTTATATTTATCAATTTGTTTAATAGGCAAATCTTATATTAAAACGACCGCTACTTCACTGCGAACACGATGCTATTGGGTTGTCTACGACCAATCTGTCAGGGAAAGCGGTTGGCATTTTTACCCGACTACGGCGAAGCCGAAAGGAAGGATAATGTTTTTGGCAGTCTATGTATGTAAGTTTGTATGTTCCACCGTAGCACCTAAACTACTGAACCGATTTAAATAAACCTACTAGTGTACATGTATTTACATACCTGCCATGTTTGTTTAATGCAGGTAAGTGTTTCTGGCACCAAATGTGTATACAATAGGTGCGACCACGGCTCTAGCTTGAGCATTTTTGTACTTATGCTTTTCTTGTTTCGTCCTTTTTAGACCCCCTTTTATACGTAGTCGGGTTATAGTTTTTAAACTATTTTTTTTTAGTCTGGACCGGCTTTTTTACCAAATCATTCGCGATATATTTTTAACATGCAAAATTTGATATAAAATACTTTTCATTTTCATCCAATAAGCAGATCGGTGAAGGTCGTTCTTCGATGGATCGTAGACTATAAATAAAGGCGTCCGATCTGTATAATCTATGGTCCGAATTATGAATAAACAGTTACGCCAAATAATGAATTGTTGATAGCGTGTTTATTAATGTAGCATTAATTAATTAACGCACGGTTAAAGTAAAACAAATGATTAATTGCTGTGGATGGAAATTAATCATCGTATTAAATAAAGTGCTCATTAATTTAAACTTATGTGTTTAGAGTTAATATTACAGGTATTTTTTATGGAAATTACTTAGCCGCCTCTTTTTAATTTTAATGCGAAAATAAAACGTCCCTGTCTAATAATCTTTTAAAACTTTTTGGGTAGCAGATAAAGTCTTGGTTGATTCAGAATATAGGAATCTGCTTAATGGAACTGGAACTACGAACGGAAATATTTTTATATTATTATTATTTTTCATACTCACCTGTATCCTCGAAGGGGTAGGCAGGTGTAATATTACATCCACATTTCACCATTAATTTTTAGGTTCCACGTAATAGGGGGCGAGCCTATTGCTGTTACCGGGCACATCACCAGACTCCGTGCTGCTACTGAGAATTCGTAAAACCCAGTAACACTTTTACCCGGCTCGGGAATCGAACCCGGGACCTGCGATCAGCAGTCGCATACGCTATCCACTGGATCACGGAGGAAATATTCTTTTAAAATAAATCGGTGGCACGGATGGCGCAGTGGATTAAGGGATCGCCTCGCTGTTAGGCACTGCGTCGTGTGTCATGGGTTTGATTCCCACACAAGACATCACTTCGTGTGATCCACTAATTGTTCTTTTAACACTTTAAACCCTGGGTGTCCGTATCGTGTTCGCTGATTGAATATTTCTATAATCCTCCGCGATTTAGGATTACTAGTGCAGACGTTGCCTTTAAAACAAAAATATTACAAGTAGGCTCATGCTGCACTATATGAGCTATGTGTTTGCTTTTGTCAACCCCTTGAAGAGAATTTGTGAGATAATTATCATCGTTTAGAGTTCTGTTGAAGTAACGAAATATTACGACAATGCAAGGGATTACGACTTCGTCAAATTGTAATATTTCACAAACAAAAGGGAGTGAGTGAGAGAGAGAGAGAGAAGGGATGAAGGGGAGGGGGCATAATGGCACCAAGTAGCCCGTTACAACGATTACTGTTAACGTTCTTAGTACCTATATACTAGATGAGCCCGCGGGTACACCTGCGTTGTTTAAGGCTACTGCTCCGCTCCCGTGGCTCATAGCGTGATGTTATATAGCCTTCCTCAATAAATGGGCTATCTATTACTGAAAGAATTTTTGAAATCGGTGCAGTAGTTATTGAGATGAGCGCGTTCAACCAAACAAACAAACAAACTCTTGAGCTTTATACATATATTAGTACTAGAGGATGCCCGCGATTACACCCGCGTCATTTAAGGCTGCTGCTCTGCTCCAGTGGCTCATAGCGTGATGTTATATAGCCTGTAGCCTTTCTCGATAAATGGGCTATCTAACACTATCTAACATATATCATGAGTTGGTTAGTTATATCATGAGTTGGTTAGTAGTGAGCCTGATCATGTGTGTATTAGGGAGCCAGTTGTGACAATAGATCTGACCAGGGAGGATACCATTCTTATGAGACGCAGCTTTTCTAGTCATAAAAAACTGAAACGCTACATTAAAGTTAATAAATTAATTTAAAAAAATCATAAATCTATAAGGAAATATAACATGCATAGGGTTAATTTAAATCTCAGAAAACAGCGCATTAACTTAGTTAATCAACTATCTGAGTACTCTAGAAATTTGGAGCAAAGTAGGTTAGTGTATGATTCTGATACTCATCGCTTGAGGGAAGAACTGTTACTTAGAGAAAGCACCTTAAATGAGATTTTCAACAAATACCAGGCTTCTCAACAAGAGCTAAGCAAGCGTATAGTGGAGGCAGGTGAGCTCGTAGACTTGGTGAGATGTAATGCAGAAATGTATGAGTCTCTGACCAATAAGCTCTCGTGTCCTTGTACTCACACTCTAATCCCAACAGAGCCATCGAGTACTATTATACTACCTGAGAATTTTTCCAATAATTTACAAAACCAATCGCCTTTGCAATCAAATATGATTAAATCTAGGCTTTCTACAGCAACTAATAAAACCTACATCTTTTCTGATAGACTAGGTCATAATTTTGGTAGTCTTCTCAATGAGTATACAAATCAGTGTGTAATAAATTATTGCAGGCCAGGGGATAGTTACACTAGTTTAGTGAATCAGATTAGGTTACACCCCTTAGATGAGAATAGTACAGCCATATTATTGTTTGGTAACAGTTTAACTGTAAAGAGACAGGATATAATAGAATGTGTTGAAGTGTTACTAGGACTTAATTCAAAATTTAGGTGTAAATTTATTTTATGTGCTTTGCCATACTCAAATAACTTAAGACATACAGAAAACATGCACATACACACACATGAAAATGTTATTGTATAATATAACTTGTCGTCATAGTGACGCAATATTCTTTTTTGACACTAATAAATTTATTAGTAAATTTACTTTGACAAAAGATACAATGTATTTGCCATTTTATATTAAGCGACAGATTGCTAAGCTATTAGCATACAATTTACAGCAAGGCAAAAAGCCTTGTGTTTACAATTTATTTGATAGGGTTAGTACATGTACTAACAACGTTTTTATTGACACATCTTGTGATTTAAACTCCAAGATAGGACAACAGTTACGCTGCAGTATTTAAATATAGTACACCAAAACATGCAGGGCCTATCTGGCAAAGAATTAGAATTAAGTTTATTTCTAGAGAAATATGATGTTAAAGTATTGTGTTTAACCGAACACTGGTTAAATAACCATGAGATTATTGTCATTAATCAATATTACACAATGCAGAGCGCATATATAAGAAAGCAGGCTATTAGAGGCGGTTCTCTCATAATGACTTCAAATTTATTAAAATGCAAAGAACGTAAAGATATTGTAAACTTATCTATTGAGCGCACTATTGAGTTGTCCTGTGTGGAACTAGACTTATATATTATAATTTGTGTATATCGACCCCCTTCTGGTGATTATAATCTATTTGAGACTGTTATGGAAGATGCTATTAATAAAATTAAATGTAGCAGTAAAAATAAATATAGTTTGTGGCGATTTTAATATTAATATTTTAGAGAACTCTTCACAGTGTACTAGATTTCTGAACTTTTTTAAGTCATTTAATTTAAGTAACTTATTCTGTGAACCTACTAGAGTCTCTGCAACATCTTCTACTTGTTTGGATAATATATTTAGTTCTTGTGTTGCTAAAAACCCAGTAGTTATTAGTTCTCTTCCTTCTGATCACCGTGGACAGATAGCTAGTTTTTCTTGTTCAGCTTATAATAAATCACATACAGTACAATGTAGGCCTCAAACTACCAATCGTCTTATACATTTCAAAAACAATATTATCGCAAATCTCAATCCTTCAATATTGAACTCAGAAAATCCAAATAAAATTTATAATTCACTTTTTGGACTAATCATTAATGAGTTTCAAAATACTTTTAAGAGTAAAACTGTAACACTAAAGGGTACTACCGGATCTTTTAACCAGTGGGCCACTAAAGGTATATACAGAAGTAGAGCCAAGTTATTTGAATTATATGGTTTGAAACAACATAGATTTGACACACCGTTTCTAAATTATGTAAAAAGCTACTCAAAAATTTTTAAACAAGTTTGTATTATGGCAAAATCAAAATTTATTAGTGGTAAAATTAAGCAATCGACAAATATAATTAAAGAAACGTGGAGAATTATAAATAATGAAACTGGTAGAACACGACAACGAGAAAACCAATTTGAAATCAATGATAGCAATTTATTAGTCACAGACAAATCTCAAGTTGCGCATATGTTCAATAGTTTCTTTGCAAGCATACCAATAACAACTACTAGTTCCTTACAATCATCGTCTTTATACGCTGGAAATTTGTTGCTTAGCAGTGTACCTGAATGCAAGAACGTGTTTAGATTCGAGCACGTCACCCCGCAAGATATATTGATCGCATTTAATTCAATTACTATTAAAAATACCGGCGACTTTTGGGGCATTTCAATTAAAATTTTAAGTACTATAGTTGAGACTGTTGCGCCTTACCTCTCTATAATTATTAACCAATGTTTTGACCTAGGCGTATTTCCGGATTTGATGAAGCTAAGTAAAATCATACCTTTATTCAAATCTGGTAGTAAAAATGACATAAATAATTTTAGGCCCATCTCTATCTTGCCGGCATTTAGTAAAATATTTGAAAAGATTTTACTAAAGCAGCTACTAAGACACTTTAATTTAAATAGTCTGCTTCACAAAGATCAATACGGATTTACTAAAGGTAGATCCACTACTGATGCGGGTGTTGCTCTCATAAAACACGTCTATAATGCTTGGGAGTCATCTAAAAATGCTATCGGAGTATTTTGTGACCTATCAAAAGCATTTGATTGCGTTCATCACGACACACTACTGCGTAAGCTCCGCCACTACGGCGTAGA
The DNA here is from genome assembly GCA_944739405.2 of Euclidia mi. Lineage (NCBI taxonomy): Eukaryota > Metazoa > Arthropoda > Insecta > Lepidoptera > Erebidae > Euclidia > Euclidia mi. The sequence goes on from OX123196.2 coordinate 1,983,449, forward strand.
GGAAACCGCACTTAGTGTTGTCGAGTCGTACCTGCGGCAGAGATTTCAGTGTGTCGATGTAAATGGGACTACATCCTCTAAATTACCTTTACAGTTAGGCGTTCCACAAGGTTCAATTCTAGGTCCTTTTCTGTTCCTTGTATATATTAATGACTTACCTTTTTATTTAAAAACATCTGTGATGTCGTACTTTTTGCAGATGATACGTCACTTATTTTTAAAGTAGACAGGAATAGGAATGAATTTGATGATGTAAATAATGCACTTATACAAGTTACACAATGGTTTACAGCAAACAACCTAGTACTTAATTCTAAAAAAACTAAATGTGTTAAATTTGCCTTACCTAACGTTAGACAACTGGGACCTAATATTATGCTAGATAGGGAGGAACTTGAGACAGTTGACTCTACAGTGTTTCTAGGCATTATATTAGATAATAAGTTACAATGGGGTGCACATATAGCATGTCTTGCAGGTAAGCTCAGCTCTGCAGCGTATGCTGTCAGAAAAGTTAGACAACTTACTGATGTTGACACAGCTCGTCTAGTTTATTTTAGCTATTTTCATAGTGTCATGTCTTACGGCATTTTGTTATGGGGCAAAGCTGCGGATATTCAGAATATCTTTGTTCTACAAAAACGAGCGGTACGAGCAATATACATGTTAGGTGCTAAAGATACTCTTAGGGAACGCTTTAAGTCTATAGGAATTCTAACAGTAGCCTCGCAGTTCTTATTTGCTAATATATTGTACATTAGGCAAAATATAGGTTTATTTACTACAAAAAGTGACATACATAATATAAATACTAGGAACAGGCATAAGTTATATGCCCCTTATCATCGTTTACATAAAGTTAACAATTCTTTTGTAGGGCTAGGTATTCGTATTTACAATAAAATACCAATTAGTCTCTTAGAATTACCATTTAATACGTTTAAAAGTAAAATAAAAGACTGCCTTATTAGGAAAGGTTATTATACTGTTAATGATTATTTTAGTGATAAGGATAGATGGTCACTTACACTAGACAACTCATGATCTACTACTTATTTAGAATTTATATAGATACTTAGCATTTTTCAGTTTATTATTATATAACATTTCTAGTTCTTTTAAATTATTATTCGTTTATTATAATTAGGTCACTCCACTTACTACATTTACATTTGCATTGTTGTTCCACTAATTTTATTACAATTTACTGTACTGTAAGATGTAGATAACTCGTTATCATGGTCTGTGAACTAACGTTTTTGTGATTTTGTGTATTCATATATCGTCACTTCTGTAACATACATTTCCACCATAGTCCTGAACATGGTCACGAGTTGTATACATTATAAGTCGTAAGTGGATGCTCCTGTTACACAATATTCGCTGTTTGCATTGGAAGGCTAACTAAAACACATAATTTAGTAACTGCATTAATTACTTAAGTATTACGTCTGTAACTAATACTATTTACCAGTAATTTAGTACAATGTGTAACAGTTGCAGCTCCTTACAAAAATAAAAATATGTACCATAATATTGGCGATTTAAAAGAGTGGCCTCGAGTTTTATTGCCCGTTCTTTCTCGTGGCTCTACCTATTGCTTTGCGAACGAGGCAGTAAATGTAAATGTAGAAGCATTAAGTAATTTAATTTTAAAATTGACGTTCATAAGCGTCACCTTGTGACCTAGATGAATAAATGATTTTGACTTTGACTTTGACTTTGACTGAAAGATTTTTTCAAATCGGACCAGTAGTTCCTGAGATTAGCGCGTTCAACCAAAAAAACTCTTCAGCTTTATATATTAGTACTAGACGATGCCCGCGGTTACACCCGCGTTATTTAAGGCTACTGCTCTGCTGCCGTCGCTCATAGCGTGATGTTATATAGCCTATAGCCTTCCTCGATAAAATTAAATAGGCTATCTAACACTGAAATAATTTTTCAAATCGGACCAGTAGTTCCTGAGATTAGCGCGTTCAACCAAACAAACAAACATACAAACAAACAAACAAACTCTTCAGCTTTATATATTATTAGTAATTAGTATAAGATAAGATAAGATTATACACGTTTCGTTCTGACAATAAATAAAATCTCTGATTTTACGTGAAACTCAGTTTGATTTGGATCTAAGCGGGGCATAGTTTAAGGATTTTTTTAAAGGATAACACCCGCACTAGGAATAAATCCTGTGTCGCGGGGGACTTTACAAACATACAACCAACGGACACAATGAACACCCAGACTCGAAACAACAATTTATGGATTACACAAAGAGTTGTCTCGTGTGGGAATCGAACCCACAACACTTGGCGCAGTGTCAAGCGGCGAGGCGGCCGCTTAACGGCCTGGTCAGGAGATCGGTCTAAGCGGCGAGAGGCGCAGCAGGGGCAATGTACTTGGCGCGTTTACTCTGAGGTGGCCGCGCGCCGCGTCACAGTAAACACGCCATGTACATCAAAAACCGCCCAAAACCAACGCCAACCGTCCAATCAATCAATTGTCTTCTCTATACGTCTAGTACTTGAAACAAAGAATCGTCAACTATTTTTATTGTAAAAAAGTGGTTTCAGATTAGCGTATTTTTCTGCGCGTATACGGTCGTTTCAGCATACGCGCTTACTCGCGCTGTACATTACGCGCTTCAAAAAACCGGACGGCGTGTTTGCTCGAAACGGTAGAGACATCTTGTCAGTGTCAAAATGGATTGTGACGGCCCGCGCTTATACGAGCTTAGAAGCGCGTAAACCCTCGTACGAGTTGCGCGTGTGCCAAAAGACGCGCCTATATGCACCTAGATGCGCTTCCAATAACGAGCTTATACGCGCGTATAAAACGCTAATCTGAAACCGCCCTTAGTGTACCTTATGATTCTCTCTGCATAGTACATTATAGCCTGGGGTAAACGAAGACGTTAGTTAAATACTGAGACAGCTGTACATCAAAATAAAATCACGACTGCTGAGTCACCGTAGTAACATTACCTTCTTACACTTTGTGTTTTAGACGGGCTCTGTATAAAAAATTGTATACAGTCTCAAACGCAGGTTAAAGATCTCCACAAAATGTTGTTTCCACACGTTCGGGGCCTCTGTAGCATGGTGGCTCCGTGTGGTTGATACGGTGGTAACTACGCCCCAGTTGTCAAGTTTTGGATTTGTTTCCTTACGATACAATTTTTTATAGGCACGCCTGTATCCCCGAAAGGGTAGGCAGAGGTGTAATATTACACCCACATTTCGCCATGAATTTTTAAGTCCTACGTAATAGGGGGCGAGCCTATTGCCGTTACCGGGCACATCACCAGACTCCGTGCTGCTGCTGAGAATTCGGAAAAACCCAGTAACACTTTTTCCCGACCCGGGAATCGAACCTGGGACCTTCGATCAGCAGTCGCATACGCTATCCACTGGACCACGGAGGCACTCATACATAGTTTATCTATCCTATATGCAAAATAACACAGTTAGTAGGTATATGCGCCATGGTTAACATATATTAGCTGTGTTACCGTTTACCTGTCACAAATGTTACAAAAAACGTAAATAATCTTGCAAAGAAAATATATATGACTGTGATGTAGTGAACCTTGAACTAATTAACATACATACAGACTCACGCCTGTTTCCCGGAGGGGTAGGCAGAGACTACGGAACGACATTTGCAACGATCCTGACATACCTCTCTTGCTTCATTCACTCCCATCAAGTTTCTCATGCATGCTCTTCTGAACGAATTAAATAAATGAAAATTAAATGCTACCCACCGTTGATTCGCCATGTAAGGAGTTAACTGTTTCAATTAAAGCTCACGGCATTTTACGACATGTTCATAAAAGGAAATTAATTGATATTGTATCGTAAAATTTTAAGATTAGGTCTAATGAACAACACGTGTAGTAGCGATAGTCTAGTGGTGAGATCGACGGTATGCTACTTGGAGGACCTGAGGTTCGAATCCACGACAGGCACCAATGACTTTTCAAAGTTATTTGCGTATTCAATTGGTAATCAATTGTCGCTTGCTGTACAGTAAAGGAAAACAGCAAGGAAATCTGCGTGTCTGAGAGCTTGCCGTAACGTTCTCGACACTGTGTGACACTCAGAGACTGAATTAGCGTAAATTTAACGCCTAATTTGTTAGCATGTGGGCGCTACAAATCACAATAGAAATATGCATACTAGAAGCAGCACAATGAAACTCGAAACAAGTCCTACATGTAACTTTTACTCATTTAGACACTAAGGACAATGAATACAGATTAACATAGAAGCGCAGTTCTTAAGGATTTCGTGTGCCGATTCCAGGTGGGGACTGTCTCCAGTTTAGTTCGTAGTTGGCGCCGTTGGCGGTACTGGCGTCGTTCTCCGTCTCTCTTGCTCTCGTTGTTAAGATACACTGGAGGAGAGAGAGACAGCTGCCGCAGCGCGACTGCCACGCTGCCAAGTGGCAATTTGAGTCGCAGAAACTTTGTCTTCAAAGCGCCCATATGAAATGCACCTCTATGTAAATATCTGATCTCTTTGCTAAGGATTCAGACGATACAGTTGAAAGAAACTGACTTCCGTTGTCATTACTACATTAACGTCTATTTGTTCGAACTGAATCGTAGAGAAGTTTGTATAGTTATATCTATGGGATAAACCCAGTTGGCTTACAACCCTAGCACGTTTTATACGGTGACGTGTACACCACGTAACAACGGCAAACACGTTCCCGCATTTTCATAGTCACGTAGGATCAGGATATTTTAAACATGGAGGGAGTAAAGAGTAAAGAGTAGTAGACTTTTTCTCTTTATAAAAAGAAAACACAGTAAAACACTCGGCTGTACACCGCCATGAAGCGAGGCAGTATTTTTTTATTTTGTTGAGTTTTCCGACGCATTCCACTCCATTTTCACTCCATCTGTACCGATGCAGTGACTGCGAGTGACATTGCCTACTATTAACCTCTTGTATGCCGGAATACCAGACACAATTAAAAAGCTATTGTGTCTCGCGTAGATCTGCGTTCCGGCATACAAGGGGTTATGTTAAGGCTTCTGTAAGCCCTGTTGGGTGCAACTCACTATGCAAGTGAGTAATGAGATTCAGCCATCTGATTTTATTGAACAGAATCTAATGAGACTTGGTATTTTACTCAATAAAGTTAATTTTACTGTTCATTTAGAAGATATCTAAGTTACGAACTTTCAATATAATACGAGGAAATACCCCACAGACCAATTGCGGGGTGACTGACATTACATGTCGTTGGAGAACAGTATGGACAACTCTTATGAAGAAGACATGCAGGTTTCTTCACGATGTTTTCATAACGATGCATGAATCTTTGTATCGTTAGCTTGTGACGTCACGTCGCGCTCCTGCGCCGCGAGCCTCGCTACGAGTGACGCACAGCGGTGGGCCGTTCCCTCGCGCCCCTCCGCGCCGGCCCTATAAATACGGGAGACACGAGGCTTCGGCCCTTTTTTCCTCCGGCCAGCACCACCGAGTTGAGTACAAGATCATCTGAAGACCTGTGAAGTGCCAACGTCGACCACGCCCTGGGTAATTGTCTCTTTTGTTAGCCTTAACCGTCAGTTCTTTTTTGTATCGAATAACTGGAATTATAACGCGAGTTTAAACTTTCCTGGTGATATTTTTTATTTATTTCCCGTAAGTCAACCTAATTATCTCTCTTTAATTGCTCGGCGAGTGATCGATCCCGGCTACCCCGTGGAAATCAATCACTCGTGCGACAAGCTGTGTTCGATTTTTGACATAAAAGTAAAATAGGATTTCCTTGATAGGAAATCAGGTACGGTAAAATTCTAACTATAGTTTTGGATATTTGATAGATGCCAGTGGATTGATGTTATACCCTGTAGAATAATTTAAGTAAACAAAATTTCGACGCAGCCGGCATTGTCCTAGTTTTTTTTTGTGGTAATAAGCGGCAAACGAGCAGACGGATCGCCTGATGGTAAGCAATTACCGCTGCCCATGGACACAAGCAACACCACAGGAGTCACAAATGCGTTGCCGCCCCTTGGGGTTGGGAAAAGGGATAGGATGAGGAGTGGGATGAGGGAAAAGGAACAGGGGATAGGGCCTCCGGCACTCCCACTCACCGAACGAAACGCAACAGTTTAGGTACTGTTACTTTACGTCGATTTTCTGTGAGAGGGTAGTACTTCCCCGGTCGAGCCGGCCCATTCATGCTGAAATCAGCAAGGCTCTACTACCTACGGAAATACAGATAGTCTGACGTAATTACAAGATCGAGGGTACAACCTACTTGAAACACGCGCGCATTATTGCACAATTACGAACATACCGCAATGCGCAATAAAATTCTAATTATCGTTGATTTTTTACTGGCAAAACAGCATTAAGGCATAAATTCGTCCATTTCGACAAAAATGCTGCCTAGATACTTGATCATATTTTTAGTATTGGTTATTCTAAATTCTTTCATTTGTGAGTCAAAGAAAAGGTATAAGATGCATAGTAAAAGAAATAAAACAACTCTAGAAGCCAGGATTGTTGGAGGATCAGCGGCTGATCTGGAGGACTACCCATATGCCGTTCAGTTCTTCAATATGGGTGGTCTGTGTGGGGGAGTGATACTCAACAGCTGGACTGTTCTTACAGCGGCACACTGCTTCGCGAGCAACACCAATGTTGGGGAAATGTTGATTCAGGCAGGTTAGTGTTCTAGCTACAGTCAGTGTTAGATTTGACAACAGTATCTTAGTAGTACCAAAGAGCTCAGATATTTACATAAAGGCGCATTTCCTATGGGCGCTCTGAAGAAAAACTTTCTGTGACCCAAATTGCCGCTTGGCGGCGTGGCAGTCGCACTGTGACAGCTGTCTCTACGAGAGCAAGAGAGACGAACGTTCCTCCTGTGTATCTTAACTACGAGAGGAAGAGAGACGAAGAACGATGACAGCGGCGCCGCGGCGCCGACTACGAACTAAACTGGAGACAGTCCCCACTTGGAATTGGCACACGAAATCCTTAAAAACTGCGCTTCTATGTAAATCTGTATTCATTGGTTATATACTTATTAGTATTGGTACCTACTTATTAGTTATCGTGTGCAAGTGTCTAAAACATATGTAGGCATTCATAACTCGAGACTGCATTAACTTGGGATTTGACAAGGACATATTTCAACCGTTTGAAGTCCTGGGGGAAATCTAACCCACGACCTCCGGTTTGGCAGTCAGTAGTTACTAGACCAACGAACGGGCCAGTCTATGACAGATGAGCTTGAATAAACTTCCATACTCTTAGCGGATCTTTGCTATATATAATATGTATGTATTTACAAAAATAAAGTATTTATACGTATGTATATCCATTATCTAGTACCCATAGTACAAACTCTGCTTAGTTTGGGAATAGATGGTGATGTGTGTTTTATAGAATCACGCCTGTATCCCCAAAGAAGTAGGCAGAGGTGTAATATTACACCCACATTTCGCCATGAATTTTTAGGTCCCACGTAATAGGGGGCGAGCCTATTGCCGAACCGGGCACATTACCAGACTCCGTGCTGCTACTAAGAACTTCCTAGCGGAAAAACCCATTAATACTTTGCCCGACCCGGGAATCGAACCCGAGACCTCCCAATCCTACGCGAACATATATGCCGCGAGACCCACGAGGCATAAATGTGTGCGGTGATTTGTGTATGTGGTAGAATATTATTATTATTGTTATTTTCGACTTTGCTGATAATGACAAATCTATACATATAAATAAAATTGAAGTGTCTGTCTGTGATTTCAAAATAACTATGTTTTTTCAAGTGCATATAGTAAGTTACACGATTCTAAGTCCAAAACAAACCTTTTTAATATTTTTGTCTGTCTGTCTGTCCGTCTGTATGTCTGTCTGTCTTTCTGTTTGTCCGGGGTAATCTCTGGAACGGCTGAACCGATTCAAATGAGACTTTCACTGCAAGGTAGAGGACTTTATAGCGCTACATATAGGCTACAATTTGACCCGGTAGTTGGCGCTGTTGTCGCGATAACAAGTCTTTACTTCTTCAGCTCATCTATACATATAAATAAAATTAAGGTGTCTGTCTGTAATTTCAAAATAACTATGTTTTATCAAGTGCATATAGTAAGTTACACGATTCTAAGTCCAAAACAACCCTTTTTAACATTTTTGTCTGTCTGTTTGTCCGTCTATCTGTCTGTCTGTCTTTCTGTTTGTCCGGGGTAATCTCTGGAACGGCTGAACCGTTTCAAATGAGACTTTCACTGCAAGGTAGAGGACTTTATAGCGCTACATATAGGCTACAATTTGACCCGATAGTTGGCGCTGTTGTCGCGATAACAAGTCTTTACTTCTTCAGCTCATCTATACATATAAATAAAATTGAAGTGTCTGTCTGTGATTTCAAAATAACTATGTTTTTTCAACTGCATATAGTAAGTTACACGATTCTAAGTCCAAAACAACCCTTTTTAACATTTTTGTCCGTCTGTCTGTCTGTCTGTCCGTCCGTCTGTCTGTCTTTCTGTTTGTCCGGCGTAATCTCTGAAACGGCTGAACCGATTCAAATGAGACTTTCACTGCAAGGAAGAGGCCTTTATACCGCTACATATAGGCTACAATTTGACCCGGTAGTTGGCGCTGTTGTCACCACAACAAGTCTTTACTTTTTCTGCTCATCTATACATATAAATAAAATTGAAGTGTCTGTCTGTGATTTCAAAATAACTATGTTTTTTCAAGTGCATATAGTAAGTTACACAATTCTAAGTCCAAAACAACCCTTTTTAACATTTTTGTCTGTCTGTCTGTCCGTCTGTTTGTCTGTCTGTCTTTCTGTTTGTCCGTGGTAATCTCTGGAACGGCTGGACCGATTCAAATGAGACTTTCACTGCAAGGTAGAGGACTTTATAGCGCTACATATAGGCTACAATTTGACCCGGTAGTTGGCGCTGTTGTCGCAATAACAAGTCTTTATTTCTTCTGCTCATCTATACATCTATACATATAAATAAAATTGAAGTGTCTGTCTGTGATTTCAAAATGTCTATGTTTTTTCAAATGCATATAGTAAGTTACACGATTCTAAGTCCAAAACAACCCTTTTTAACATTTTTGTCTGTCTGTCTTTCTGTTTGTTTGGGGTAATCTCTGGAATGGCTGAACCGATTCAAATGAGACTTTAACTGGAAGATACAGGATTTTATAGCGCTACATATAGGCTACAATTTTACTCGGTAGGTAGCGCTGTTGTTATGACACTAATTTTTGTATAATTATATGTAAAAGCAAAGGGTCAGTCATATTGAATTCTGGAATACCGCCGGCTGTATAAAGATGAGATTTGGCAGAGAACTTTCTAAAACGTTACTTTTTTCCGCGTGCGAAGCCGCGGGTACCAGCTAGTCATACATAAATCATACATAAATAATTCTTTTTCCGCTAGACCAACACAAGGACTAATAAATCCTCCCTCCCGCCGTATTGTCCCAATCCCACCGTGATTGGTCTTGAGCTGCGCAAATAACGTTGACCTACCCGATCTTCCCTGTGTTACAAAACACTGTTCAACTATAAACAAGCCTTTGTGTGCCTTATTTAATTTTATAAATACTCGCTTTGATCGGGACACTTTCTAGTTTGTTATTAATTACCCGAGTGCTTGATCACGTTACGGCTTACAAAAGAATAAGTTTAGTATAAAAAAAAAACATGGACATTAGGGACCCAGATTTTAGTTCTTTATACTATACAAGAAAAAGCCCACCGCAATATCCGCGCATTTTTTTTATTTAATCGTTTTGCCCGATCCCCTGGGAATTTCGGCAAATTACTTATTAATACTTAGTACACCCCTTGGACTTTCAAGGAATATACTGTATGCTAAATTTCAGCTGCCTGTGTCCAATTGTTTTGTCTGTGTGTTGTTAATCAGTCAGTAACAAGGATTTTATTTATACAGAAGATGCCGCAAGTTCAGACATTATTCTAAGGCCACACCAATACATTAGGGGTATAGAACCGGGTGTGTCGTCAACGCGAAATGGCCGAGCTATCTGCACAAACGTACTCAGATTAGTGAAGGGTTGGCCTCACCTCATTAATAATAATTAGACACCCCCTGCCATAACAAAAAGGCCTTCGCTGTTATTCCTTCATATAACTCAGAATTAGCATAAGCTTACAGTGTCTGAGAAAATTTTACAATATAAGACGTTTTGTAGAAATCTTGTAGAGATGTAACGGCATTAATTGTTCACATTTACGATTTTGAGATCAATATCTTGCTATTATACTGCTTAAGCGTTGTAAATCGATTTTTGCCTTTGTTAACTTTTAGTAAATGGAGGTGAAAATGTTGAAAGGTCGGATGTTTGAGTAATCAACTGTGATGTAAACACTTGATGGGCGTTCAGTGTTATCCTAGAAGGCTGCACTCGTGGCACTGACTGCTCTGTTATATTTTATACTTATGTAATCAAGTAAGATGATATTGCAATGTCCTGCGGGGCTGATCTGATGAAGCAGCTATTAAGAACCTAGCGCTGTTGCAAGCGCCATGTTCACGGATGTACATCCGTGAACATGGCGCTTGCAACAGTGCTGAAATATCGGTTACTCCAAACAAAGGTACGTGGTGTATATTCCGAAAGACAATCTTAATATATAAAATCCTTGCGTTACTTACTGACTGACAGACACGCTACAGCCGAAACTATTGGGCGCAGGAAGCTGAAAGTTGGCATGTATGTTCTTTGGGGACAATAGGGTTGCACTAAAAGGGGATTTCCCGAAATTCCCACGGGATCGGCCAAAACGGGTAAATTTAAAATAATTGCAGGCGTAGCTGCTGGCGTCCTCTAGTTTAAAATAAGTTCAAATTACCTCGAAAGTTTAAATTCCTATATGAAGAACCTTCTGAAATTACTATAAAAGACTGCCTCCGTGGTGGATTGCGTATACATCTGCGTGCATGCGAATTCTCAGTAGCAACGCAGAGTTTGGCAATGTTCTCGGTAACGGCAACAACTTCACCCCCTATTTCGTGGGACCTAAAGTTCATTACGTGAGTATAGTATTACACCTCTGCCTATCTCTCCGGGGCTACAGGCATGACTCTATAAAAACAAGTACGTAAATCCTTCGACCGATCAATCGACTCTTAACATGCAAACTTGTAGGGGAGACCGAGGGAAGTTGAAACAATTTTTGCATTTTGTTTCATACATTAAATGCCATAGACAGAAATCGTTTGATATTAGTACCAATCAATAGGTCCTTCTTTATAGCTAACATAAATGATAGGTAAGCTTTAAATATTGTTGTGAAAATCGACTTAACCGCAACAAGTCAACTTGTTTCAACTCCCCTCATTCCGAGGTAAGATGAAACAGAGGTCAATGAGATGAAATATATTGTTTTTGATAAGTATTTACGGGTGTAAAATAAAAACGACGATGTTCTTTTATTTATGAGCAGTCATTCTGAAACAAATAAACATATTAAATCAACAAATGAAAGATTTTTTTCTTGTGCCAACCATTTATTGACTGCAGTCTCATACAAATTTGAAAAACGAGGGGAGTTGAAACAGCCTGTTTGAAGTCCCCTCAGGGAGGAAAAACCCAATTTCGATTAAATCCACAATCAATAAGTCAATAAGTAAAACAATTGTACGTAATACATATATACACACATCAACAAAGTCTAGGGATATTTTATATTTCATCAAATATCTAAAAATCTATGAAGAATTTTCTGATACAGTAAATAGAAGAATCATAGATTATTTTAAGGTCTTTAATAAAAATAAAAAACATTTCGTGTTTTTTTTTGTTTTAAATAAAAAAATTAATTTTTTTAATCATCATGGAAAATTAGTATGATAACAACAAACATTTCTTCTTAAAAAACTATTAATTTTAATAAAAATGGAAAAAATCTTGTAAAATCTAATCATTAATAATCAGTGTTGCCACCTCTTACATTGATTACACATCGACATCGATTGTTAATACTTAAAATTAAATTGTCAATGTCTTGCTGCGGTATGAGGTCCCATGTCCTTTGCAAGTGTTCGTAAAGTTGTTGTTCAGTCGTCAAATTTGGTGGAAAATCTCTCAAAGCTTTTCGTTGTAACATGTCCCAGGCATGCTCGATAGGATTTAAGTCGGGCGACTGTGCAGGCCAATCCAAAACTTGAATATCGTGCTCTCGGAGAGCAGTCGATACCAGCCGCGCCGTATGGCAAGGAGCATTATCGTGCATGAGTAGAAATTCATGGCCTATTTGAGTTCTGTGTGGGACAATAACGGGCTCTACTACCTCCTCGTGGTATTTTTGTGCAGTCATGCTGCCTTGGATCCAAACGAGTTGGGTTCGTCCGCCAAGACGAATTCCTGCCCACACCATGATTGTCCCGCCTTGGTATGGGTGGACCTCCTGAGGGTACCGTAGACGGCTAACTCTCCCTGGAGCTCTCCAAACGCGTGTTCTTCGTGAATCCGGGTGAAACCCAAACCGGGACTCATCGGTGAACAGCACCAAAGACCATTGTTCGTCACTCCATGGTAAATGCTCCCGAGCCCACGAAAGCCGCCGACCGCGATTGCCACGTCGCAATGCTGGAACACGCAATGGTCTTCGAGCATGAAGATCAACTTCATGTAACCTTCTTCGCACGGTTTGGTCGCTTACCAGCAGCTGGTGGTCCTCCTGGAGCCTTTGCACTAGTTGCAGCGCTGTGATATTGGGTTGTCTTCTGGCGGTCATTTGGAGAAATCGATCCTGTCTCTGCGTAGTAACACGATATCTACCTGTGTGCTGTTCGGCCACATCTCCAGTACTGCGGTAACGTGACCACAACCTTGATATCACATTTTGACTGGTATGTAGGGCCTCAGCAACGACGCGTTGAATTGCACCATTTTCTAACATGCCCACGGCTCGTAACATTTCATCTCGACTCAAATGACGACGTGACATGACTTTTAAAGTTCGTACGTCACGTTAAATTAAAAAAGAAAAACAATTAAAAACCCTTTTCATTAATAATTATAATAAAACAGTTTTAACTTTCTTTAATGTAACGAATTACTAGCAAATTTGCCGCCATATTTTGTTTATTATTTTGTTTTTTTTCTTTCCATGTTCAAATTTTGAAAATAGAATAAAAGAGGTTTTAATCTGTATATAAACTTTTTGTGGAAACTAACAAGGTTCTAAACTATAAACTCGTAAATAATTTAGGATTAAGATATCCCTAGACTTTGTTGATGTGTGTATACTATATCTCTAGTTAATGAGCTTACGAAACATATATAACTTAAACCAAAATACAAAACCTTTGTCAAAATATGAGCATTGTAAAAACGTTAAATACTTACTTTTTACGATTTTTGTCACATGGCAGCCAGAACACCAAAACCGCGTGGCTTAGCCCATTAATGCGAACTGACACGTCAGCAGTCGCAAAGAAGTGGTTGAAAAACCACGTTGCCAACTACCTAACGGTTAAAAGTTTCGAGAAATCGGCACTGTTTCAAATCACCTTTGTTTCAAATCCTCTCGGTCTCCTATGATAAATAATTACCTTTAAATATAAGCTTGTCAATATTTTGATTAATCGCAGGTTCAAGATACGTTTACGACTTTCAATCCGAGAAGCACAAAGTAAGAACATTCGTGATTCACGAGGACTACAATAAAGAACAAATATTTTCATGTGACGTAGCACTCATATTTCTCGAGACTCCTCTGAAGCTCGGCACGCTGACGAAAAAAGGGATACTGGTGAACCACGACAAATGGATGGATGAGCGAGAGACAAAATTCCTTGTCGTTGGATGGGGATGGACTAAGGTACGTATTTCTAACTGTAGCTTCTAATAAGTGAAATTTGGAATTTAACTATTTATTATGTTTTTGTCTGAGAAAAGAATCACTATGCGGAATTTGTGTTAATTTTTAATGAATTTAGGCTGTTCTTTCTCGTGCTTCTACGCCTTTGATTTGCTATCGGGGTATTCAATGTAATGTAAATGAAAATCTACATAAATAAAATAAATAAATAATCTACTATAAAATTATCAGTCTGTTACTGGTGCAACATAATAAACAGGATTATGAAGGGCATTGACATAAAACGTTTGACCAACAAAAGTATGCCATATATGTGTCGTAGGATAATTTGATACTTCGAATCTTCGCGGAAATCCTAGGCGTTTTGCGAAAACGCGGATAATTAGACATAGGCGAAAAATTATCAAATCTTACTGGACAAAGTCAGGATTTTTGCGAAAATACTCGTTACTATAGTAAGATTTGATGTGCTCAACACTGATTGGCTACAATTTTGCTGGCTGACTTCTAATTGGTTCCTAGTTTGCCGATGATTAACTTCAAGTATTGTATCATAGAGTTATGAAGGTTTAGAATAGGTGAGAAAGGAAAATCACTAAATTGATTTTTATAAACTTTTTATTGAAAATTTTAGTATGTATGTTGTTTTCTACAGACAATAGGAGATCTCAGTCGTAGTAAAAAAAAATGATCCAATTTTAGGGTGTAATCCATAAATTGGATGAAACTGGTTAGGTAAACAATTAGTTTAATAGTGCAACAATGGAATTGATCAGTCTTGTGAATTAAAGTCTTGAGATAAAATCACTCATTCATCAGCCTTCTCTTCTCTTATACAGCTAAACTTAAGATATATTGAGGCAAAATTATTATCACATTCTGGTTCACTTATAGTGAACCAAATAACTACAACAAATTATTATTGAATTAGCAAAAATAGGAAAAAATAGACTTATTCAAAGAAATTAAAAGATAACTAGAAAAAAATTTGAAAAGCGAATAATCACAGAACAAAAGATAATTAAATACGTCACTAATGTGAAACTTACGCTGAGTTGCATGGACCTGTAACATTGGAGTTGCAATGCAAGCACAGCTGTTTCGTAAATAGTAATATGAAATTATTAGTAAGACTTTACTTGTTACAACAATTCAAAGATTTATGACATTTGGAATTACAAAGCAAACCGTGCTTTTTACAAGCACACTTATTTGAGGAACATTGTTTGCTTGATTTCTTGCAATGACATTGCTTAAACCCTTGTCCGCCGAATGGTGATAGTTGTGAGGAAATACCACGAATAGGTAATACTACCTCGGGAACGGGGCCGGTAAATTGAGCTCCTGGAGATATTTGAAGTGCGTTTCTTGGTAGCCAATCTTTAATTATACCAACGGAGGTACCAACTTGAAACAAACCATTCTTCTTATCAATTACTCGTCCTGTAATGTTTTTGTTATCTAAGGGTGCACGATCGTACTTCGGAACATCAACCAAAATTGTAGCACCTACATCTATTTCTTTAAATTTTTTGTTGGATGTAGTACACATAGTCGCAGCTGCTCTTTTTAAATTTTCATGCGAACTTGTTCTTTCTTTCTTAATAGAATCTTCTTGCCAGCATAAGTTACATTTAACATTAGAAGAACTACTACCTTCTCTAACTTCAGACACTCCACATGCGCCGTGAATCACTTGTTGGCATTTTGAACATTTGAGTGAATCGGATGTGGTAATTTGGCAAATACAACATTTAACTTCAGTAGCAACAATATTATTGGAATGTTGTTGTTGTACATTTGTGTGGGAATTTGTGTCATTTATAGCGATATTGTTATCAAGACAGATCGTTTTTGTTGTACTTGCTGGGACAATTATTACATCTTCTAAAATTGTAATGTTATTTGCAGATTTTTTTTTATATTGTGTCATAGATGAAAGAGGGGTAGAAAGCTGCTCATAGAAAAGGATTGCATTTTCAACTTTGGATTCATTTCTACACCCTGCATTACGCTCGTCTTGAATATCTTCAGTGCGAGGAGGATTTTCATTAATTAAAACCTGTTGTAAGTCTTCTTCATTTCTACAACCTGCATTTCGCTCGTCTTGAATATCTTCAGTGCGAGGAGGATTTTCATTAATTAAAACCTGTTGTAAGTCTTCTTCATTTCTACAACCTGCATTTCGCTCGTCTTGAATATCTTCAGTGCGAAGAGGATTTTCATTAATTAAAACCTGTTGTAAGTCTTCTTCATTTTCTAATTTTGACAATGTATCTCTAGGCAAATAAGTTGAAGACAGGCCAATTACAGGATCGTGACCAAA
The DNA here is from genome assembly GCA_944739405.2 of Euclidia mi. NCBI lineage: Eukaryota > Metazoa > Arthropoda > Insecta > Lepidoptera > Erebidae > Euclidia > Euclidia mi. Next base: position 1,999,637 of record OX123196.2, read on the forward strand.
CAAGGCTTTGTATGGTGAACGTCCTATTGTGCGATGGTGCGAAGATTTTTTCTGGAACTGAATGAAATAGCATCCCAGTGACCATTCAGTTGAGTTATTGTCGGACATCCAGGAACGCAACATGTTCTCGACATCCTGATTGCACCTTTCTACCGAACCTAAAAAAGAGAAAAATACTTTATCGCACATAAAAAAAAATACAAAACAACAGATAACAACAAAAGACAGTACAACATAGGTGGCCTTATTGCTAAGGTAGCAATCTCTACCAGGCAACCTTTGGGTGAAAGAAAAATGCATAGCGGTAAGCGGGATAGTGCAAAACTTGCAAACAAACCTTGACTTTGAGGATGTCGGGGACGTCCATTCACTATCTTGCATGCAGGCCACAATGTGATTAGCTCTTTTATTATGCTGGCAGTAAATTCCTTGCCATTATCACTCTGTAAAATCATTGGCGCACCCACTTCTAAGAATATTTTTAAAAGAGCCATGGCTACTTCAGTTGCTTTTTTACTGGTTAAAGGTCTGAGAAAGCAGAACTTAGTGAGGTGGTCTTGATAGTTTAAAATCCATTTGTAATTGTGGCTAGGAGTTGACTGGAGATCAATTAAATCTACCTGCCCACGTTTGTTAAAGTCTTGAGAAATTATGGGGCGTACAACAATTCCTGTTTTTGGGCAACTTTTTTTATTCAGACAGATCTTACACAAGTTGAGGAACAATATCATAATCGGTACCGGTATCACATATTGTTGCTTTAGGTTATATATCAGTTTGTCGCGTCCTCCATGCCCAGTTGATATGTGCGCCTGCAGAAGAATATCATAGTACATATCTGTTGAAGGTACTTGTACAACAGGAGAGTTAAGATCCTTTCTTCTCAGTATCAGAAGTTTTTCTTCACCTACACTCATCACGTCGTATTTTTTTGCATTTCTATACTGTTGTTGTGTTTTTGGTTGCTTAAGTACACTCGCAGTTTTAAATTGTTCAATTGAATTTATTACAGCATTTACGCGTTCTTTAGTCCATTCTGGTTTAGTTGTACCGTCAACTCTATTATAGTAAAACTTTCTTAACTCTATGTAAAATTTGTCTTTATCGGAGATAACCTCCAAATTCTCCGATTCTGCTGAAGGTTGAACATCATTCTCTGTCGAATCTGTCATAATTATAATAATATGAAAACCAAACCTCCTATTCACACCGTTTCTTAGTTCAAGTCCAATTTTATAGTCCACTTTTAACACAATGACAAACAAAACACCGCTAAACCAATCTCGAAAGCATTGTTGTTGTTGAGTGGTTGACTAAGACTTTTATGATATATGACACTATGTACATCCGTGTAGCACTTTTATTTACCACTTTATTTAAGTCCAAGTAGGTACACTATTTACGATAAAAAACAAAACACTTCTGCAATTTAACTCAGACAGAAACGTAAACAAATAACGTGCGGCAACAAATGATTGACATTTAAGACGTCAACCAATCAGAGACGATCTCTTATTGAACGCGCTGACCGACCAATCAGCGTTCTTATTTCATAACAGCCAGCGTTTCGTTTCGCAATATTGCTATAATAACGAGTATTTTCGCAAAAATCCTGACTTTGTCCAGTAAGATTTGATAATTTTTCGCCTATGTCTAATTATCCGCGTTTTCGCAAAACGCCTAGGATTTCCGCGAAGATTCGAAGTATCAAATTATCCTACGACATATGCAAATGAAAGCGTTTAATAAATATAAAAAGAAATTTATGCATGATTAAGTAATCTATACATATTTATTTATTTATTTATTTCAATAAGCACACTAACAGTATAATTACAAGAAACATTGTACACAGCCTTCTTATGTCTAAATTAAGAGTAATTACACAGGTAATAAGTATGCATAACATTATGGAAATATTTTTTCACGTAAAGGGATTATACATTTTCATGCAAGCCATACTAGACTATCAAAATAAAATTATTGAAAACACAAAAAACAGATACTTAAACAATGTAATCCAAACATATCTAAAATCAATTAATATTAAACATTACAAGTGTTAGGTAATACAGATCAGTGTCCCTATTGCAGAAGAAAATACCTATATGGTCTAAATTCCATCGCAAAGATGTCGATCGTACTGTTAGACTTGACAACTCTTTCATTGTACAACCGAGCCATACGCGTCAGTGGACTATTATAACTGATGTTCAAGGTGCACATGGGTACGTCGAATATACGTGGATTGCGCATAGCGCGTGAGTTAATTTTGAGTAGAAAGTTGTTAATGAGTGGTGCATCTATAGTTCCTTTAATTATCTTATGTAGAATTAATAAATCCGAGATGTCACGCCTTTCTTTTAGACTTTTCATTTTATAATATGTTAACCTATCTTTGTACGCAGGTATTGACTTTCGGACTCCATTTCTAATTGTTAGATGTCTTACAAATCGAGCTTGAATTGATTCTATGCAATCAGAGTAAGTGGATTGGAAGGGTGACCATACAGCAGAACAATATGCCAGTGTACACCTCACCAAAGCGTTATATAGCAAAATCATGCTGCTGTTATTACGAAAAGGTTTACACATTCGAATAATAAAGCCAAGGGTCTTGCTAGCCTTAGTTATGGACTTATCTATGTGATGTCGGAATGACAGTGGTGTATCAAAAGTAACCCCTAAGTCACGAATGACTGATACCCTTTCTAGAGTGGCTCCATCTGTTTTGTAGTCAAACTCAATATATTTCACCTTTTTCGTAAAAGTAATACACTGGCATTTCTTGACGTTAAGTGTCATCCTGTTATCTAAACACCATTGTTGGATAATATTTACATCATCCTGAAGAGCCAAGCAATCATCAAGTGTAGCTACTCTACGATATACCTTTAAATCGTCAGCATAAGCCAGACACTCACTCTTAATTAAATCTAACAGGTCATTGATAAAAACTAGAAACAATAAAGGGCCCAATTTGGATCCCTGAGGAACGCCCGATGTAGGTGTAAATGGTCTAGATTCATAGCCAGCCAGTGCTACAAGTTGAGATCGATTTTGCAAATAGCTATCAAACCACCGCAACAGACAGCCGTGGATCCCGGCATTATTTAACTTCATGGAAAGTATTAAATGATCCACACGGTTTTGCAAAATCTGTATATACAGCATCAACTTGACCCCTTTCCTGTAACGCATTAGTAATATAGGTGGTATATATTAACAAATTTGAAAGAGTCGATCGGTTGGACACAAAACCATGTTGCCGAGAACTTAAAGTATGGTGAAGATGATAATATACTGTTTTGTATATGAGGCCTTCAAAGATTTTAGCAAACTGAGAAATAATAGATATCGGTCTGTAATTGGTTACGTCATTTAAATTACCGGATTTGTGTATTGGGACAATATGCGCGATCTTCCATACATCAGGAAATACGCCACTCTTCAGAGATTTGTTATATATAATATGTAGAGGTATAACAAGTACTTCCATACAGAGTCGAATAAAAATAGGAGGTAGTCCATCGGGGCCCGCACCCTTATTCAAATTCAGTGCTTTAATGCTTGCCTTTATTTCACTCTCAGAAATATATATAGAAGAAAGAGAATAACTAGATGCAGTGCCTGATCTAGGGGCATTAAATGGCTGTTGATTTGGAGCATATGTAGACGCAAAATAATCTGCAAACAGGTCAACGATACAGTCACCGCCCTCACACATTTGGTCGCCATAAAAAACTGGATTTGGAACGCTTTTGAACGTTCTTTTCGATTTTGTATACCGCCAAAATGACTTTACATTGGTTTTGAGTTCCTGTTCTATATTTGCTATATAAACCCTAAAGCAATTATCTATAGCTTTTTTCGACCTCCTACGTAATAGATCAAACATATCATAATCTCTTGGATTATTGTATTTTTTAAACTTAGTATGATATTTGTGTTTTTCCTTCAAAATTTTAATTAATGATGAGGAGAACCAAACTGGATATTTAGCCTTCTTGGGTTTGGCTTTAGGAGTATTCTTGTCAATTATCTCCCATAAGATGTTGTAAAAATGTTGCACAAACTCATTACAATCAAGACCTCTATAGCTATCCCAATCAATTAGGCGAAGATCGGCAATACACGCCGCATAGTCTGTTCTATTAAAGTTATAATTTAAACGAGTAATATTGGGGCATAAGTTAGTGACCGAGGTTCTCTTAATCACTACTTCTATCGGTGGATGATGTTTGTCAGGTTTGCTGAGTGGCGGTGCGTTGCTTATACTGACACAGGCATTCTCGTCCACGATAACTAGGTCTAAAACATGGTTGTTTTCATTGCTAATACTATTTACTTGATTAAAACCCGTAACATTGAGAAAATCTCTTAATATTATAGACTTTGGGTCGCAAACGCCCATGAATGGGTCATCTTTACACTGCCATTTGATATTTGGTAAATTAAAATCTCCTATCACCAATGTATTGCAATCAGTATTTTGCAGACATGTGTCCTCAATCCTACCCATAAAGTCACTAAAGGTACCGCTCGGTATATAAGATGGTAGATACACAAGAAATAAGTTTATACAGGCACCTCCAGAAACCACTGACAGCCACATAAATTCAACGAATATTTGCCAATCCTGTTTCTTAACAAAGTTAAATTTTTTACTTATAGCTACCAGAATGCCACCACCATGAGATTTGGAATACAATTGCTTAAAACCATCGCATCTATCCCTACGTACAACAGTATATCTATCATCAAAATACTAGGATGACAAAAACCAGTCATCCAACCAGGTTTCTGTAAAGCATATTATATCATAACTTGAATTAATTATTGACATATAAATATCATGTGACTTTGTCTTCATTCCTCTCACGTTTTGATAAAAAACAGATATACGCATATTGGGTTAAATACAATTAGGATACACATGACATGTTATGAACTTAAAAACTAGAAAGATAAAAAAAAAAAGTTAGACAATCTTTTCTAAACACTGTTGATCTCTTATTAATATACTTCCTGAATTTTCACTTTTGGCAACATAAATTTTACCGTATCGAACCCAGACAAACTTATAGGACTTTTCTTTTGCTCGCAGCCGAGCCGCTGCATGTAAGGCTTTGTAAGCAGGAGAAAGGTGTTCGGAGATATACACTGGTTGTTTGTTACCGCTGTAGCCCAGTAGAGACGTGTTGAGCTTTTCATCCTTGTGTGCCTTATTGTACCGGGTTATTGCCGAATATAATTCATCGCGACATCTAGGGCTGCGCAATTTTACTACTACCGTGCGTGGACGTGTCTTGTTATTATTTATGCTGGCTACCCTGGTGCATTTTAAGATATCAGAATCATGGAGCTCATATGAAACAACTTTAGATAACTGGGTAAGGAAGTTTGGTAGTACTTCATTTTTGTTTTCGGGTAATCCGTGCAGCTCTAAGTTAGCGTCGCGTAAGTTTTGATCCATGATATTAACCTGGTTTCTTAACTGTTGTGTTGTTTCTTGCAAATGGACATTCTGTGACCGAAGTTGAACATTTTCAGCTTGAAGTTTGACGAATTCTGATCTTAGCTCATTGTATTGAGAAATATTCAAAACATCCAGATGACTTGAGTTCGTCAAATTGTTTTCTAATATCGTCAATCTCGTTTCTCAGCTCACGAATCAGTTGTTTAACTTCGCTTCGCATTGTATTTCTGATTTCTTCCCGTATAATACACCGAATGTCGCTATCCTTCTCGTCGTCGTCGGAATTAAATTAACGCTCGCTAGGTTTGAAATAGCTTTGTCTTGTTTATCATTTAGACAGCTAGGACAATTCCAAGTCGAACGGGCAACTTTGCTAAGCCTTTTGTACTTAGTAGCAGTTATATTTACGCACGCATGGTGATAGTTGTTATCGCAGTTAGAACAAGTTATTTGTTCAAGTTTCTGTATTAATCTTCCACAAACATCACAGTTCGACATAGTTATTTATTGAGAACAAATCACCAAAGCAGAAACAAATCTCAAAAATACGAGGTGAGGTGAGGATTCGATCCGTCGATCAGCGTATTTGAAGCCGATGCTCTATGCACCGCGCTACGAGGACTTAAGTATATGAAGCGAAATAGGGTTTCACTTTTATGATTTAACAAACGGCAGAGTAGTCGGTACATTGTTTACTGATTTTGGTTTTGACAGCAATTTATTATTATGCTGTAAAGTTTTTAAAGTTCACCACCACTTAGCACTGTTGTTTTATGAATTTACGCACGAAAACACAAACACTTGCTGAGTAAATTATGTTATTTTAATGTCTTAATGTTTATCTTACGAAATATCGATAGCACATTGAAGAATTTATACTTTTTACAGTGATTAAAATAATTTCTAACGGAGCAGAATATAACGTGACCGCACAATAGCAATCCCAAGTGATAGTAATCTTAAAAAACTGAAGAGTTTGTTTGTTTGTCAAACGGTCATACGAGTTATTTACAAGAACTACTGATCCTATGACAATTACGCTATCAGCCACGGGTAAGAAGCACTAGACCTAAATAATAGTGCATGGGACCCTTATAATATCTATATTACAAGATTAGACATAGTTTAATAAATAATTTTTAGTGTGACAATAAAGCATTGGGCACAATAAACAATATTAACACTACCTAACATCATAAATATCCTTTACACGTTGCCACAACATTTATAAAGTTAAGTGGAAAATGACGTTTCAAACGAGCCTTCTAGCAATCGTATGTCTTCATGTGTAATGAAGTTGTTTTTGAACTTCTTATAAAACATGAAGAAATTTATATCAAGCAATTTGCCCCTCGTTGACTTAGCAAAAGAAATTTTTCAAACAGATGTAAATGTGGCGAAATATCGTTGTTTTCTTGGTTGTAAACCGTGTAGCTCTGAAGAATTACTTATTATGTGTCTGTTTGTTTCATCATCAGCCCTTTATACTGTCCCACTGCTGGGCACGGGCCTCTTCCCATTAAGAGAAGGGTAAGGCCAAGGCCATTGTCTACCACGCTGGCCAAGTAGCGGGTTGGTAGACTTCACATGTCTTTCGAGAACATTACTCTCAGACATGCAGGTTTCCTCACGATGTTTGCTTTCACCGTTTAGCAAGCGATAATTAACAATTTAATACGCACGTAACTCCGAAAAGTCATCGGTGCGCGCCGTGGATTCGATCCCAGATCCTCTGCGTAGCAATCTGTCGGTCTCTCTACTAGGCTATTGCTGTTTGTTTGTTTCAACAACTTAATCTAAAAATCTGGTTACTACGGAATTCTTTATTCGATCTATCTATTTTTTTGATATTTTTGATTCGTTTTTGACATAAGATCCATACAAAATATGTCAAACACGAATCTCGAATCTCAAAATCCATGAATGGATCGAATATTGAAACCGGCCGTAACACTTGAGCATTCACCTGTAATGAGCATTCATGCGAATGTAACAAAACAAAGAAACATATGAGTGTGTTTTATCGAGCATTCTTACGAACACATTCTGGTGAGCCTTAGAATCACTACTAATATTATAAATTCGAAAGTGTGTATGTATGTATGTATGTTCCGTTTTCACGCGAAAACGGCTGAACCGATTTTGTTGAAATTTAATATTGAGATATATTGGACCATGGAGACGGACATAGGCTACCATAAGTTGCAAAAATTAAACTGGGTGTGATTGTAGGGAGGATAAAAGTTTGTACGGCAGAAGTTTTCCTCTTGGAAGTAAGAAAGCATGCGCGAATACTTGAGTGCTGCGCATGTGCTATCTGTCAGTACTGTCACATCATACATATAATAATAATAATAATAACATGACATGTGGGATGTGGATTCGGCCATCATTGTGCCGATAGTCGTGTCGGTGAATGGATTAATTGCCAAGAGCCTCGACCAACACCTAAAGAGGCTCGCACTAGGCAGCTGGATCAAGTCTTTGATTCAGAAGGTGGTTCTTCTCGATACGGCGCGCATCGTGAGGAAGTTCCTTTCTCTGAGGCCCTAACCACCGGTGGCTTGGTCCCTGTACCCGACACCGGTGGGTTTCCGTGGTCCTATTTTATATAGTTAAATTTATTTTGATATATTAGGTTTAATTATGTAAAATGTGACTTTGTGAATAGTATTTAATAAAGAGAATAATAATAATAACATATTGTCATATTGTGCACGGTGATTACATTGTTCGCATATCTAAAATAATAATTATATCAAACTCAAACGGCTGAAACGATTTTCTCTACCTACTAAAATTATAAATGCTATAGTGTTTATAGATATATGTATATATCGGACATGTATTGAAACATGGCTTTGACATTTGTCATGGATACTGACCGAGTTACTTTGTACCCTATAGTACTTTAGTACATATACATATATCGATGCTATAGACCCTATAGAGTTTCTGCCTCCTTAGAATAATCAGGAGTGTTTTCACACAACTTGAGACTGAAAGTGGATATGTGTTACCCCGAATTTAACGCGCGCGAAGCCGCGGGCAAAAGCTAGTTTAGAAAATATATAGAAACCGTACTACAATGGCGGTTAAAGTATATTACTATATACTATATATTATTAGTAATAACTAATAACTTGTGTTTATTAGTAATATAATAAATATCAATTGCTTTATTCATCAAAAAGGTAATTAAAAAATATATATTTGTAATTTAATTAGTGTTTAAGTTTGATTTATTCGCTTTATGTTACTTAATCTGAGAATTTATCAACATTCAGTCGTTATTCATTCTGAGTTAACCAAATCTAAGGATTTATTTTAAACATAATCCATATTTTGTCGATATTCATTCTGAGTAAGCCCATCACTAGTCAAGTTAAAATTAGTGACAACCTACGAAGATTCGAAACGTCATTTGTGTATTTATCTTTATCTTACATTAGGTAAAAAAAATCAGAAGTCAAAGTAAAGTAAATATATTGAGTAAAACTGCTGTTGTATATACTGCGGTTTCTATATTTTTTCTATATTCTAAGGATTTGAGTGTTCGCTAGAAAGATCGTGAAAATGTTCATAGCAAAGTTCGTTGATCGGTTCGACAAAACAAAAAGCAGCGAATGCTCGCTGTTCTGTTACAAGTGAATGCTCAGGTGTATCAGCGCCATTAGTTGTCACTTACGACACCCACGGAATGAAATGGGTTAAAGCGTCACCACAGTATCTGTAGCTCCACTTAATCTACATATATTCATATAAATAAAATTTAAGAGTGTGTCTGTTATTTCAAAATAACTATGTTTTCCAAGTGTTAGTTACATATACCAAGTCATAAAAACATTTTTAAATGTGTGGTCTGTCTGTCAGTCTATCTGTCTGTCTTTATGTTTGTCCGGGGAAGATATAGGAAGGCTGTAATTTAACTTGGTAAGTGGTTTGGTTCCGAGAAACCGAAAATAACTAGGGTGAAGTCGCGGAGAACTTTTGTAAAGAATACCTACAGTTACCAAACTTATGTATTGCCCAAGTTTTATGAGATTTTTATTTGCCCACGAAAAGTTGACGAAACCTGGAAAAGGAGATATCGGTGTTTTAATTTTTTTTTAGTTAAGAATGAATGATGTAGGTACGTTTGAATTATCAAATGACATATGTCAGATTGACATCAAAACGCAGAAGTATTTTGTAGCATCTAACTGTCACAGCCAAAAACAACAGCAGAGCTGCACATTTTAAATCGATTTTATGTTAAATCGATACAACATTAAAACGACGCTGTGACGTTTTTATTTGATTTAAAAGTTGTTTTGCTTCAAAAATATTAACTTATTGTTATAATGTTGAATTAAGATTTAAATAACTGCTTTTTAATAATTATATTTTAAACCAAACCAACCCTATAAAGGTCGATCGTATCGATTACTTATTCAATAATCGATACGGATCAATGTCAAACGTCTATTCCTGTCACACCATTGTCTATGGCAACAATTAAATAATAAAGTAGATACCTAGTTCTTAATCAATTGGAATGCTTTTTATCATCATAAAATACTCCGGCTTTAACGAGACAACTTGAAGATACAAAAAATCGTAAAAAAAAAAATAACAATTTGTTTTGTTCATATGAAGTTTAAGATCGCCACAACAAAACCAGACCAAATTCTGCCATTGTCCTTTAAGTCAGTTACAACGCAGGCAAAACCGCAGGTTCAACTATGTATAAAGCAGCAGAATAGAACCCCACATAGCTCATAAAGCACTATTGTGAGTTTCAATAGTTCATTGTGTAGCTGACGTCGCATGTCGTACCTACGTTCGTGGCGCGATCAATGTCAGCTTGTGTAATAAATCGTCGACTAGCCTTTTTGGTGAAATATTCTGACTTTTCTGAACAGATTTCGCAATGACTTATGTGTATGTGACAGACATGTGGTTTTACTCTAAACTTGATTTCACCCGCAGCGACGCCCGCATATTTTAAGATAAATGATTGGTATAAAACAATAACTACCGTACAGTATCATTCATTTGACGACCGGTTGGCGCCGCGGGAGTGTAAGCGACTGCTACGCCGAAGGTCGCGGGTTCGATTCCCGCTCAAGTCAAACATTTGTGTGCATGAACATGGATGTTTGTCTTGGTCTGGGTGTTTCTATGTATAATATGTATGTATGTACAAAAAAAAAGTATATATGTATGTTTATTCATTATCTAGTACCCATAGTACCTACAAGCTTCTGCTTAGTTTGGGACTAGATGGTGTTTTGTGAATGTGGTAGATTATTATTATATTATTATTATTTATCTAAGATTTAACCGTTATTTACGCGCCGCATCCGTGACCCGTGGCTCATAGCGTGATGTTATAGCTACATACCTACAATATTCATATTCTGTATAGCCTATATGCATCAATAAATGGGCTATCCAATACAGAAAAATTTTTTTTTCAGGCTCGCTGTTCTTTGTGCCCGTTGCCATATACATTAAATTGCAAATCAATCTAGCCGCTTCGAAGAATTTATTTGATAAACTCAAGTACAGAAGAATTATATAGTTTAAGATAAGCTACCATTGGTAATCGTTACGCATTTGCAGTACATCATCATCAGTCTTCCACAGTCCACTGCTGGATAAAGGCCTCACCAATGACAAGCCACTGAGCCTGATTCGGTTTTTCTATTTGCAGTACGCTGGCAAGCTATCCAAGGGTCTGATGATGACTCGCCTCCGCTACGTGTCTCCCGAAGAGTGCACGAGACTCCACAATAGTCACAAGCTCACAGAGGACATGTTCTGTCTCTACGGCGACGGTCAGAGAGACACCTGCAAAGGAGATTCTGGCGGTGGGGTATTGTGGAACGAGTAAGATGATTTTACATTACCTACTTAGTTCTCTGAAATAAAAGAGACTCTTTTACTAAGAATAAAGCCTGTGTCGGAGGGTCTTTGCAAACACTCATCAACACAAAATATAGAACGACGAGTAGCTTGATTTTTGGCCGGTATCAACGCTTCACAGTTCTATGTTGAGTCAGCTGGGTCTTTTTGGAAACGCGGCGAAGTCGGAAGTAGGTAGGTTGCGCTTGTTTCCTCTGCTGTGTCTGTCTCTAAAAAGTGCCCGTTGACAGCTCCACGTTCGATTATAAAAACTTGATAAAAACATCAAATGACATTGACAGCTGTCAACTACCAAACTTAGTGTTGCCAACCATCGTATCCGAATACGCCAAAATCGATTAAGATTTGACGTTCCGTTTTCCAATCTCCGATATATACATATATATACATTACCTACTTCTTCTAGTTCTTTGAAAGATAAACAATCCGCGCACTAAGAATAAAACCCTGTGTCGCGACGGATTTAACTAACATTCGGTTAACGGACACTCGAAGCAACAAATTGTGGATCAATCAAAGTGCTGTCTTGTGTGTGGATCGCATCCACAATCGCCTTCATACGTGCAATTGGGTCTTCACCTGCTAACAGGATGCTGCTACATTATTATTCCTTTGTCTCGTGTTGTGTACGTATACTCTCTTGGTGCCCTTGGCGTATCCGCGCTTTGTTATGGTTGCCAGCAGCTAAGAATCATGATCGCTTAGTATTAAGTTTGAATGACTCAGTTACAGAACTAGAAATAATGTCCTCGTAATTTCTGGTAAGATATACCTATCTAGATAACGTGTCTAAGTTGTAGGTAGGTAACAGCAAGCCATCTGTGTGATCAATGATCATAGTTTAAAGATAACATCATAGATTAAGTAAGATGAACGACTCAAAATTTTGAGGCGATACAGATCAATCAAAGGGAATTACCGTTGAAATCATCACTTGGCACCTACACCGCGATAATGTCACAGAATGTAACTATTTATTATACAATTGCTATAAATAAATCTTTTCGCGAATAAGTGAATCAGACTTATTTTTATGTTCTTCTCATCGTAGGCTTGTGGAGGCGGTGTTACTTACAAAGTTTGGTTTATAATACAACTAGCTTTCGCCCGCGGCTTCGCCCGCATGAAATTTTAAAAAAGAGTAGCCTTTGTATTTCCCCAGGTTTCAGACTATTCATATCAAATTTCATTACAAACGGATCTGCACATTAGCCGTGTAGCATATATTATAAACAGATAATAAGTACTTAGAATTACTTTTGTTTTTATAGTCGTCAAACTTCAGGTAAAGATTAGTATGTAGTGTATATTATTAAAGTTATTGAAGAGCTTATATACCTACTGAATAGAATTGCAGCAAAAATAAAAACTGAAAGCATTACCAGAAAGTACAAAATCAGACCGCCCCTCCTCCCCACTGCGCTTCAGCGCACCAACTCATACTCTCGCGCTTTTAATAACGCTGCGCTTAGGTCAATTATATCGTAAGCTCTATTCTGCCAATCAAGCCCTTTCATTTGATACCCATATTGGGGTATTTGTGGAAAATAGGTCATCCGCCATTTTATGGCGACAGCCATCTTAGATTTTTCATCGTGAGCCCTATTTTACCATTCATGCCCTTTCATTCGATACCCATATTGAGTTATTTATGGAAAATAAGTAATTCACCTTTTTGTGGTGGCGGCCATCTTGGATTTTTCATAGTGAGCTCCATTCTACGAATCAAGCCCTTTCATTTGATACCCAAATTGAGGTATTATTGGAAAATAAATAATCCGCCATTTTGTGGCAGCAGCCATCTTGGATTTTTCATAGTGAGCTCCATTCTACCTATCAAACCCTTTCATTTCATACCCATATTGAGTTATTTGTGGAAAAAATGTAATCCGCCATTTTGCGGCGACAGCCATCTTGGATTTTTCATAGTGAGCTCTATTCTACGAATCAAGCTCTTTCATTTGATACCCATATTGAGGTATTTGTGGAAAATAAGTAATTCACCTTTTTGTGGCGGCGGCCATCTTAGATTTTTCATAGTGAACTCCATTCTACCAATCAAACCCTTTCATTAGATACCCATATTGAGGTATTTGTGGAAATATGTAATCCGCCATTTTGCTGCGACAGCCATCTTAGATTTTTCATAGTGAGCTATATTCTACGAATCAAGCCCTTTCATTTGATACCCATATCGAGGTATTTGTGGAAAATAAATAAGACGCCATTTTGTGTCAGCGGCCATCTTAGATTTTTCATAGTGAGCTCCATTCTACCAATCAAACCCTTTCATTTGATACCCATATTGAGGTTGTTGTGAAGTAATATGTGATTCGCCATTTTGTATCGGTGGCCATCTTGGATTTACAATCATTTAAATATTATCTTTTAATCTCGATGACAATATGAGTGTATACCAAATATCAGATCAATCATCAGGAAGGGGGTAAAATTCCAATTACTAAATTTGACCCAAGCAAACAAATAAAGATAATACAGGGTTTTCGCCGACTTAGTTGATACTTTTCCTTATAGTATGGCAACATTATACATTTTTTTATAAATTGTAGCCTATGTGTTATTCTGATGTATAAACTATATTACTGCAAAGTTTCATCCAAATCCGTTCAGTAGTTTTTGCGTGAAAGAGTAACAAACATCCATCCATCCATCCATCCATCCATCCATCCATCCATCTTCACAAACTTTCACATTTATAATATTAGTAGGAAGGATAGGATTAATAGTTATTGGATCTATTGGACCATTGGCAATATTATATTTTGTCAAAAACTGTTGTTTTATAAACTCCGGTTTTTGTGTTTTTCTGTGTGTTTTTTTACCAAGATTCTATACTTCTTAAGAAATATATAAAATCAAATAGTAACATTTACAATTTTCTTTAACGGAAGCTAAATATACAAAACAATCAAAGTCAATGAATCCATAACTGTAAAAAAAGATTATTCATTCGGCTTTCGCATCTACACGAAAACATCACACATACTCGTATGTATCTAAGTACAGTCGCGTAGTCGTCTCTACAAAGGGTACGGGACGCCTTAGTGTCTGCCACAGTAGAAATGCATAAGTCAGTGGAAATACGTCACCCCTTTGGCGTCTAGTGTCTATTAAAAAAACGTGTCATTCGCTTTGATATATCGCGCGACAGAGGGCTTTCCTCTAATAAAAAATATAGAATTGGTAAGGTATACTTAGAGCAGTAAAACCATTTCCAACAATATATTTCAACCACTATCTACCTACCTACTATCATATATTGTTGCACTGAACTATTGGCCAATCATAACGTGAAATCACAGTGACCAAATACATTTTCATGTCTAATAGTTCCTAACCGAGGTTTTCATTTAGTAGGTACATTCTACGTTAGGCACTTTTAAATTAGACGGTTGGTACCGGATTTCTGCCACACGGCAGCTGGTACGTTCGATGCCACGCATGACCACAGGTAGGAGAGTGTCATACCATCTAATTTTAAAGGGCCATAATGCTAATTATGAGTGCCGTAATTTTTACCTTCTCTTCACTCGAAAATAGTTTTTCCATTCGTCCATTATATTTATTTTATTTTAGTTTAGTAAGTATATTAGTTTATGTGTATAATTATGTTTATCGTTTTCAGCATGTTGGTTGGTATCACTTCCCACGGCGAAGGGTGCGCTAATAAACTCAGTCCAAGTGTGTACTCCAACCTCTGGGTGTTGAGGAGCTGGATCAAGAAGCATGTGTATGAGTTCATCAACAACTACTGCGTCAAGTCGGAGAGAAAGTCTTTACAAAACATCGATGATTTGGATTGATAGCAAAGTGCTGTTTGATTAAAGCTCCTTCACTCACATTGCTTACTTACCTTCTAAACAAATGTATAGAACACGTTAGTCTAGAAGGTAGTTGTAAGGTTAAAGTTTCAGCCGCATCATCGTCAACAGGTGAGCGGCCGAAACTTTAACCGCGGTCAGATGTTAGCCTGTCGACAAAAAAAAAGAAGGTCTGAATGATCTGATATAGTGCTCAAGCAAGAACGGTCCTGGCCAGCAAGTTTTCTTTCTTCTTGTTCTCGTCCTGGATAAAAACCAGAGATGTTAAATAACAGTATTCTAACTAGTATAGCTGCAAGAAAGCACATGAGCTCAGGATCTTTTCATCCTTTTGTATAAGAAAAGAGGAGAACGTTAGTAGATCAGAAAAAGGTTGGAGAGAAGTTGAGAAACGAGAACTTTAGGCTGCCCTCACATTAGCGCCAGCGTCAACATTCAGCCGAGCGTTCTTCAAAAGACAAAAGCATTCTCAGAGAACGCTCGGCTGACGTGACGCGGTAGACGCCGAGGTGCCGCTGCGTTGACGCTGACGCCCAATGTAAGGACGGCCTTACGTTTATCGCTTTCTCTAGAGCAGACAATGAACAAGCGAGGTATATTTGGCATATAAGTTTTAGACAAAATAATCAGGCCTCAGACTTGTCATTTTTCGTCATTATTCTTCATAAAAAATATCGGTTTTTATCGTCGTCATGGCTACAAATTTACAATTTTTTGGAGCATTACCCGGAGGCCCCACACTAGGCAAGCCTGTCCTGTGGGTGCCGTTAACGATTACCATTTTGGTTACATGCATACATTGCGCTCGATCGACGTTATCATTAACATAAAAGATGGATTAGGCTTAAACACTATAGAACTAAACATGGTAACAATATAATAGATACTTTACTACAAATAGCGCTCATAGCGAGACTTGGCTTGCCGTTCGTAACAAATCGGCAAAGTTAAGCAACGTTTACACAGGTCACTACTTGGATGGGTGACCGTGTGTGGCATTTACATCTGAGCGCTACCGTGCTTCGGAGGGCACGTAAAGCTGTCGGTCCCGGTTCTTGTCTAAGGATAAGGGTCGTTAGGCCATGTCGGAGGCCTTTGGGCGGTCTGAAAACTCCGACACCAGAGTTGGCCACACACTCACACGAAAAACAAACAAAAACTACAAATAGAGCATGATTTTAAAATAAAGCAGGACAATCGTATAAATATAATCAATGAGTAACTAAATATACTAAATAAAAAAAATTAAAATAATAATAATAATAACACAAAAATAAAAAATATAAAAAACAACTTATAGTACTATCTTATAAATGCACATGTATACACTCATTTTCAAGACAAATGTACCAGTAGGCTCTCGGTAGTCATATGACAGTGACATTAGCCACATTGTAACCACACGCCTAGCTTGTTTAATGGAGCATAGTTTAATATCACATGCACTGACTATTTTATTATAAATATAATGTTCTACAAATGGACTAAAACGCCTAGCGAAACTTGTGTTAATGGATGGTATTTGTAGCTTAAAAACCCGGCGCATTAGTAGGTTGCTGTAATCGCTTGAACTAAGTACTTTTCTATGCACAACAAGAGTTGTTTTTAAGATGTATAGTTGTCGTACATTCAGTAATTTAGCTTCTTCGTATAGCTTTTTTGTAGAGTAACGAAAAGGTCTCTTAAGCATTGTTTTTAAGACTGATCTTTGTGCTCTTTCTGCTGAAATCATTACAGTCTTTACAGCGCTTCCCCAGCAGGTAATGCAGTACGAGATCAGTGACTGACTCAAGGCAAAGTATACCGATTTTAAAGTGTCAAGCGAAGCCGAAGAACGAAGCAATTTAATTATGTTTGCACGTTTTCGCACTCGGCCTGACAGGGAGCTAATGTGCGCTTTAAAATTTAGATTTTGATCTATCGTTACGCCAAGGTATTTAAACGTGTCCTTTCTTGTCATTACAAAGGCTCTTAGATTGCCTCATAACCACGTCTGCACTGTTTCTCACGCGTCCTGTTATATTAATAAAACACTAAATCCGTCGGGCCACATTATTTTACTATTCCTACAAGATTGTACAGGTTTGTATTTTCTGTACGAAATTACATCCAGATTGGCTCAACCGTTAAGCTTTCATAACAAAATTTAGGGATGTTTTTTGCTTATGAAATGTGTCAAATACCTCATAATTCATACCCTCATACTAATATGAGGGTATGAATTATGAGGTATTTGACACATTTCATGATTTTCAGGGGTATAAATACCTATTTTTTTGGTCTATACCTTTTAGATGTCGTTGCGGAAGTACCGTTTTCTAGTGTTGCCCAAATTCAGTCTTGGTCTTGCAGTCTTGGTCTTGTTCTTGCGTTTTTGCAAGACCAAGACCAAGAACAAGACCGCGTATTTTTAGCAAGACCAAGACCAAGACTGATCGTGCAAGACTTGAGCAAGAACAAGACTAAGCCTGCAAGACTCTTGCGTCTTGCAGCTAGGACTTAGCGCTATTTCACGGAGTAGTTAGGTGTAACAGTTCGGTGTATAGGTACGCTTAGGAATTCTATGAGACGCAAAAAACTGTATCAAAGAATATGAAAAACTGGACCTATGCGCATTACGACTAATAGGTACCATAAACATACCTACATAGCGAATATAAAAATATCCATTAAAATCAAACTGAGTGCATGCATAGTTATGTTTTAACCATCGGCACTTTGATAATGCGGCATCAAAGGTTTTGTACTTACTTCTCAAAGAAATTTGCCGCTTTTCGGAAGTACATGGTTATGATACACGCGCCGGCGGCTTCTTTTGAAATCATATTCAACAATCGTTGCCGCCGCGCCGAAATCACAACATTTGACACTATTTGATTGCCGCCACAGGGCGTAGGTAGACTCATGCAAAATAATTTCGAATTTTAAGAGTACCTACAGGTGTTCCAAAGAATAAATAAGTTTCAGAGTGCTTAGAATGAAAATGAATACATTATACTGATCACGCAAGCAGTATTATGATTAGGATAAAATGGTAAGGATAGGTAGTAGATGTCATAATAATTTATTCTAGTAAGTATACAGGATGTCCGAGTTAGGCCCAACAATATTTAAAGGTGTTTATCTATATCAAGTTTGGAATCGTATGCGTAAATGTTAATAATGAAAGCGAAACTTTTTTTTCCATACAAAACTAAAAAAAATATTTTTTTGTGTTTTTTTCGACAACCCTAACAACTCTATAGTCGTGGTTGTGGCACGCACACACGTATACTATCACCCGTCATCCCCGCTCCTCCACGCCACCCGCGCCACGTTCAGCGCACGTGCACCTACTTAAAAAAAACTTTCTGTAAGTTATGCAATTAAACGCATGATGTAATAACTTGCATAGGTACTCATTTTAACTAGTTTAATTATTATCATCATCCTAACCTTATCTGTGGTCTAATTAGTATCTAACTAAACCTAACTGGATAACCTACCTGCCTATGATTAGGTACAATTATTGATGAATAGGAAAATAAATTGCGATTATTTTAAATCGAAATGTAACAGGTGCCTAGATAGAACCTGACACATTACAAGTAATTCGCTTATCTTAATTCTAATCTAAAAATTTAATTATCTGAATTAAAATACAATACTAAATTTATTTACCTATCATATCACCAAATAATGTCAAGGTGCATTGCTTACCTTAGGGTACCTAAACCGAGGGAGTGAGAGTGATTAAAAATACCATTACTAATTAATTAATCAATGCTTGTTTATTGTTACATACACTTTGGTTTATTATTCACATTTATTCGTAACAAAATTACGATTAACATTTTACTTTCAATGTACTTTACGTACAACGGACGGGTCGTTAGTTTACCTACTTTTCTTTACTCACGACGCATTAAAGAAAAGGTTCGAAGTGCTGGCCTCCCTTCTCAAGTTATTGTAATTAATTTGTTTTTTTTTACATGTTTTAGCAAATGTAAGCTTATAAATCATAAATGTTTATTAAGAAACAGGTACTTCCATGGAAAACGACATATAGGTCAGTTGATTTTTCGAATTTCTTATCAAATCTTCAGTTATTTATTAATCTGCTTGATCTTTACTATGGCTGTGTTAATTCAAGCTCACAATGTTCCAATTCTAATACGTTTTTCTAAGATTTAAAAACTTTAATAAATAGTAATAGACTGATAGGTAATTGCAAGACTTGCAAGACTCTTGCTGCAAGACCAAGACCAAGACCAAGACTGGGAGCGCAATACCAAGACCAAGACCAGGTGTATTGGCGCAAGACCAAGACCAAGACTGGCTAAGTCTCGTCTTGTTCTTGCATTTGGGCAACACTACCGTTTTCCCTACCGTTAAAGTAAATTAGGCTGATCATTAAGGATCTATGCGATAAAGACGAGTCTTAATTGGTTGTTAATGATCCTTCAGCATAAACGAGAACGAATGCATTTACTCTTAAAAGTAATTATTATTAAATTTTACATTCATTTGAAAAGCCAAAAGACTAAGAAACACGTACAACAAATTGGCATAGGTGCATCACAAAAGAATCCAAGACAATTAAAAAATAAATAAAGAGGTGTTAAAAAACATTATGATTGTTAACCAGTGTGCAAAATTTTGCTAGATATTACACAATTACCTATACGTATGTAAAAAAATTATTAAATTGACGAAATTAAAATAGCCAGTCAACTTTCATAATTTTGCTGTCAATCACAGCATGTACGAAATTTATCACCCATCATTTCAGAATACAAATTTAACATTAATACATCTCGCAATTCACGATGGTTTAAGCATGAAAGCCTAGGTTTTATCCCAAGAGGTCACAACGCTCGAATTTGATGTAGGGCTTTACTAATACCTCCGTAGAACATTTTCCAGGGAAAATGACAGGCCTGTTCTACGGATGTCCCTTGAGAGAAATTAAGAACGAGGTCGACAGGGAAAACTTAAATGTCAGTGCCAATCGAAATACAATTACCGTATGATAAATAACTGCGACTTTTTGCGATAGGATTTATAAGTCAATATTTTGTTCACTAAACTAGCTGTGCCTACGGATCAGTGCGCGTGCCTATTAGATTTTAAAAATAAATACCAATTAAGATAATTTTATAAATAGTTTCTTGGAATTTCTTGCAAAGAATCGTAATGTTTTATCAAATCTTAATAATATTTAAAGCTTCATATCTTATACTATCTATATAAAGCTGAAAAGTTTGTTTGTTTGATTGAACGCGCTAATCTCAGGAACTAGGTACTGGTCCGATTTGAAAAAATCTTTCAGTGTTAGAAAAATCATTTATCGAGGAAGGCTATAGGCTATATAACATCGCGCTATGAGCGACGAGAGCGGAGCAGTAGCCTTAAATAACGCGGGTGTAACCGCGGCCATCCTCTAGTAAGCTTATAAAGCAAATACAGCATGCGTTAATCCCTTCGACATCAAATGCTCATACCCCCTGATTAACTACAGAAGACTAAGAAGAAATGTTAGAATTGGTTTTCCCTGCATTTTTGCTCAAAAATACTATTAATACGCGAAACAGAGACTTCATTTTTATTTATATGCATAAATAAATCTATTAAGCTCCCTTTTTGACCTATCCTCAACCCTTCAAGACTATTTCCATGTTAAATTCTATAGCGGGACTTCCCCTACGCTAAGAGCGAAGATGCTGTAAAGACTACCGCATTCATTTTAGTGAAATATTCATAGCTTCAACTTTCCTGTCTACTGATTTAACCCGAATCTATCATAATCTGCCATTAATGCTCTGCACAGCCTAATAGATCTTGAAATAAACGCTTCTGAACAATTCTGGGGTTACATAAAATTAGTTTAAGGTTAAAGTTTGACCAAATAAGTATTTATATAATATGAATCGTATTTATTGCAACTTCTGCGCTCGTTAAGTGTGTAAAATTTTTGAGAGCATCCTTTGGTTGTACGCAGTACTTCTCCTGGAATATCTTGGAGTTAAGTAGAATCCATCTGAAAACAACAACACAACATATTATATTAAGTACCTAATTGTATATGTTTATCGTCATCCTACCTTTATCCCGATTGAAGCTTAATGACAGCTGATAAACTGAGATCGACGGCTTAACGTGCTATGAGGCATGGGGCAAGCGATAATAAACCATTTAATACGCACATAACTTCGAAAAGACAGTGGTGTGCGCCGTGGCGTGGGTTTGCACCCGATCATCATGCCCTGTGTGGGCATGGCAGTCTCTAATGATGTTATTATGTTAATGTACACTGAATATATTTTGTAATTAGTCTTTGGTTGCCTGTTTTTCTCCTTCGATACTTTGTTCTACCTGTCGTTAGTCGCATGCGTATATTCTATCTTATCCTATATCCTAGTTAAAATCAGTATCACACTAAATATGCTGGGTTCCAGTTTATTTTTGTGTGCACGTAGTAATGTTCGTAGCTATACTATAAGAACATCGCTTGTATAAGATACGAGATAAGTGGTTTAAATCAATTAAAAGAGGAACTAAAATATGACATCAAATTTAGTTCTAGATTTATTAAAACTAATTTCAAGTAGAAAACTATCTATCAAAAATACCGTTATTTGTTCAAATCAATATAGTGGGATCCTGCCGTTTTGCCGAAAAGATTTTGCCAAAATTTCATTACCCAAACAAATTTTAGCAATCTTTTTTTATACCATTGCAACATTTCGAATGATTTTAGTACGCATATTTTCATTTGTTCAATTTTTTGCTTAGCTAAATATTACTAAGTATAATGTCATTATGGCATTTGGTCTTTAATCAAATGATTTATTACAGCAAACAATCTTCAGACAATAAACGTTTGGTGATATTAGTTTATTTTTGGAAGTAGTTAGAGTAGGTTAATTATTAAAAACATGGTCAGGTTAGGTTAGGTTAGAACTGTGACCTCCTACGCACGAGCCGAGCGAGCGAAGCGAGCGGTGCCGCGGTAGCGGCCGGCGAGTGCCAGAAACGACTTGCATTAATAGAAAAATGAAATTGTTTTTAGTATGTTACCCGGAACTAAACTAGGTATTTAGATTAGGATAATTATTGATTTTGCGTAAAAACTGTTATTCCAACTGAAATATTTAACTAAATAAAAAATGTCAAAAGGATTAGTTGGTAAACAAGTTATAGTTTAAACATTTATTTTCCAAACATTACGTTTGCGTTACAATTTTTTGTGAATAGATTTTGTGCTAAGTAATAATTTGGCAAATGAAATTATGCGAAACATTTTTTGGGAAGTGAAAATTTGTCAAATTCCTTTCGGTCAAACAAAGGAGACCCCAATATAGTACTTACTTACCTAATATCTTGTTCTTACGAATTTTGGAGAGAATTTTCAAATGTCTCGTTTAGTTTAGTGTATGGATAAAGAAACTGATACTTACTTGTGGAAATAACTAATGTTGGTGAAAACAGCGATATTCGGGTCGTAGTGCGCTATGCCTCCGAAGGACATGATTCCAACTAGCATCTGCTTATAAGTAGCAGGCCCTCCGATGTCACTCAGCCGACGCTCCTGTGGCAATTCACGAATAAGGGTCGTAGCACACGTATCAACTCGGAAAGGGATCGGCACCGTATCAACTGGAGCCGTTCAGTATTATTTGTATGGAACTCCCTACGGTTCTCCCTACCCTAGCTTACGGCTCTCCGTAGCCTAGCTTACGTCTCTTCGCCCACTCCCCTCCCGCGGTCTGCGTTCTGATTCAAAATGATTGAAGTAGTGCCGCCTAGTCGTCAACCAGCGGTCGGCGAGCCGTAAGCACGGCGACGCCTAGCTGTAGCCGAGTCGACGTGCCGAAGCTTCTGATCCGCCTACGTTACGTGGTTACGTCAGGTTGACTCCTGTTTGACGGCGAGGCGAAAGGCGATACGGTGACGATCCTTTTAAGAGTTGATATGTGTGTTACGACCCTAAGACTGCGTATCGAAGAGATACGTGTTGATGGATTGACTTTGGAGGATGTGGAATACCGGGTCAAATTGTCAAACTTGAGCAGGAAGGCGGACCCTGGTATAGACCCGGATTAATAATGGACAAGCAGATGAATACCTACTTAGGGCTCCTTCACAACAGCGTTAGTCCAGCGCAGGTGTATGCGCAACTTAACCGTCTCATTTTACCATGTTACTACTCGTCACCTATCTAAGAACACTTGGGTTAACAATACGAATCTAATCTCTTAATAATATAAATTCGTTCAGTGGTTTGGAAGATATGAGGTACCAAAAAATATTACACACATACATACAAGATACTATAATCAAAACATAATCCTTCTTGGTCTCTGTCAAGATTGTATTATTTCGATTCTTCATTTGTTTTATATAATTTAAAAGAGATAATCTGGCAAACCACACAGCTTGATGAAATCTCGTCTAACTTTTCTTTTAGTGTGAAGAGACCTAGCAGAACTAGAGTTAATATTTATATGCAGGGGAATTATTATTGGTGAATGTTTTCCCTCACACCGCTCACCGCCAAAACTCATCTCTTAGCCACTCAGTCTTATATCCCAAACATAAATTACCGTAGATCCATCCGGTGATATAACATGTCAGTGGGCGTTTCATTAGAGCGAGAGGTCGGCGAACAATTTGTACAAGATTGAGCTGTGGTGACATGGCACTTTTCAAATTTGACCTTTTTTCTACAAATGTATCTAAAGCGATTAACCTACGGTATTTTTTGGATGATGGCAAAAAGGCAATGCTAATGTAATGGGATAAATAGTTATAGCGTGTTTATATTGATTTTAAATTATCTGTCGGTATATGTAGATTTTAATACCTTCTCAGTAGCAGCACGGAGTCTGGAAATGTGCCCGGTAGCGCAATAGGCTCGCCCCTTATTACGTGGGACTAAAGTATATCTGGCGAAAAGTGGGTGTAGAAATACACCTCTGCCTACCTCTTCGGGGTTATAGGCGTGAGACTATGTATGCATGTATGTATGTAATACCTTCTAGGAACGGAGGTCGGTCAGTGGAACAGAGGGTCTAGTACGAGTTTGCACACGATTGTCACGGTGACGATAGCCTAGTCGACGGGAACAATTTTCATACATTGTCTAAAAGCGCCTAACGGAGAGTAGCGATCGATAGAGACCGCTAGGGGGCGCATTTAGAAAATGTATGGAAATTGTTCCCGACGACTAGTCTATCGTCACCGTGACAATCGTGTGCAAACTCGTACTAGACCCTCTGATGTTTCAATAATATGTAGCAGGTAGACATGATAGCAGATAAGGTACAGAGAAAATAAAAACATCTTTATATAATGATATTCAATATCAAGTCCGTGTGGTGGGATTAAGCATAAAAATATTACCACAGTAGGTACCTACTGCATTATTTTCGTTATGTCATATTCCGTGGGTGTCGTAAAAGGTGACTTAGGAAAAGACACTTAGCAAATAATATCTTTGCAAAGAGACGGAAATCAAACCATATACTAAGCCGCCTGGCCAGCATGCTTTAGTAAGGCAAATCCTAGAAATCAGATTTATCTATACTAATATTATAAAGAGGAAAAATTTGTATTTTTGTTTGTAATGGATAAACTCAAAAACTATTGGACCGATTTTAAAAATTCTTTCACCATTAGAAAGCTACATTATCTGCGAGTAAAAATAGGGGTTTGTAAGATATTTGGGTCTTTTCGGGTATGCGAAGTAGTTCCCTCAGGACGCGGGTGAAACCGCGGGAAACGGCTAGTAATTTATAATATTCATAATTTATAATTTATTGCTTGAGTATGATATCAATAACTACTAAATTGGTAGATAGATAACTCACAATGTGAAACAGTTGCAGCTCCTTATAAAGATAACATGTAAAACCATTATACTGGCAGTTAAAAAGAGTTGCCAAGAGTTTTATTGCCCGTTCTTTCTCGTGGTTGTACCTATTGCTTTGCGAACGTGGCAGTAAATGTAATTGACGTTCATAAGGGTCACTTTGTGGCCTAAATGAATAAATGATTTTGACTTTGACTAGGACTTTAGAAGAACCGACACTATGATACAGAACGTTAAGATAATATTTATTTTTTGCATGTTTACCTGTCACTCTTCAAAACAACCAAATATATCACTTTCACGGGTAAGATGTACAAATATTTCAATAATCTGAAGTGGCGATCAATCACATCCTAAGTTTGCTTGTGTCTTACGCCTCATATTCGTAAAGCCAATACATCAAAATCGCATGGGACTTGGTGAATAGCAATAGGAGCAAAGAGCATAGAAGATATTTATATAGAGGCACATTTCTTATGGGCTCTCTGTAGACAAACTTTCTGTGACCCAAATTGCCACTTGGCGGCGTGGCAGTCGCGCTGTGACAGCTGAGTGCAAGAGAGACGAACGTTCCTCCTGTGTATCTTAACTACGAGAGCAAGAGATGGAGAACGACGCCAGCGCTGCCAACTACGTTCTACACTGACGATAGTCGCCAACTCGCCATTTGGAATCGGCACACGAAATCTGTATTCATTGATAGGAGTATTAATTTAATTCTGGTAAGTTAATTCATCTATGGAAAGAGGCCCGTGACCAGTGGTGGGACAGTATACTAGGCTGATAATGATAATGATGAATTCACACTAAGAAAATACAGGGTGTCACAAGACCCATCACCAAGCCGAAGTCTACTCGTTGTGGACATCATGCCAAGTCATACTAACCAAAAATAAAGCCTGGGAAACGTTTTTTTTAAGTTTTCAAATTTTGTAAACCACAATTAAAAGCGTGCGCGTGCAATGTTCGAAATAACTACTTATCCATGGGGTCATAATGATTGGGCATCTAAAGAACATATTGGCGGGGTAAATGCATTGATTTTGTACCTAATTAGAAAAATTCCATACTAACTTTGAGCCTCAATATCTCCTGAACCAGTAATTTCCCAGGTATGGTGCCGAAGTAAAAAATGTTCATAGTGATTGGTACAGCACGGGATTTCAGTTTTCGTTAAGGGTCTTTTTACACCCTGTATTTGTTATTGGACTCTAAAATTTCTTTTTCATCATCAGCCTTTTGTAATCCACTTGTGGACATAGACCTCTCCTTATTTCAGTCACAATATCGAGCCAATTAGAGGATTTGGCCTACTACAACACGACTGCCTCGTTGGTCTCGCGGCATAAATGTGCGCGTGGGATTGGGAGGTCTCGGGTTCAATTCCCAGGTCGGGCAAAGTGTTATTGGGATTTTCCGTTAGTAAATTCTCAGTAGCAGCACGGAGCACTGGTAATGTACCGGTACGGCAATAGGCTCGCCCCCTTACGTGGGACCATAAAATTCATGGCGAAATCTGGGTGTAATATTACACTTTTGCCTACCCCTTCGGGGATACAGGCGTGAGTCTAAAAATAAAAAATATATACTTACCACGTTAGCCAGGGTCGCTATAAAGTTGATGACAAGTTTTATGTTTGTTCCGAAAGTTGTTATTTGCTTCATGTTTTTTTAGGCTCCTTTTTGACACCCACGGGATATAAAAGCACTTTGTATCATATTATTTCTAACTCTTCACCATACGGATTCGAACATTCAAATACTTAAGTCAATTCACATCTATACACATAAATAAAATTGGTGTGTCTGTTTGTAATATTAAAATAACTGCTTTTTCCTTAATGCATATGGATGTATACACGGTACATATAGCGAAATGACATTTTTTAAATTTATTGTCCGTCTGTCCGTCTGTCGGTCTGTTTGTCTGTTTGTTCTCGCTAATCTCTGAAACGGCTGGACCGATTTTGACGGGACTTTCACTGGCGGATAGCTGATGTACCAAGGAGTAACTTAGGGTATAAATTAACCGATTACGCGAAGTAGTTCCTTCAGGACGCGGGTGAAACCCGCAGTTTCAAACTAGTATTTTATAAAATAAATATCCTACTTTAATAATGAGGACCGACTATTCCTATTGTCGGTTGGCAACTCTATTGATAAAACTAAACTTTTTTAAACAGGCCTAGGTTAATAGACCCTTTCAGAACTTCGTTACCTATTAACTTGGAATGTTTACAGTATTGCTGATAATTTTATAACATTTAATTTATTTCGTTGTTCTGTGTCTGGGTATTGTTTACCCTCTAATTTGTATGTATACAACATTTTTTTTTCATAGACATGCGCCTGTATCTTCGAAAGGGTAGGCAGAGGCGGAATATTACATTTTAACACTTAAATTTCGCCATATAATACATTTGTAGGTCTCACGCAATAGGCGAGCCTACTGCTGTTACCGGGCATTTTGCCAGACTCCATGCTGCTACTGAGAATTCGAAAAATCTCAGTAAATCTTTGCACCGACCCGGGACTTGAACCCAGGACCCGAAGATGTCTAGCTCTAGGAAACATCTTTTGTAGCGCTCCTTCAAGTTGAAATCCTTTAGTAAGTTAGGAACCATCCATTAATTACGTCACACATATGGAGAAGTCGATGAAGTGTGACATTCTATGACAAAAGAGATGGTGATGTATGAGAACAACTGTGACAAGGACGGCGGAGGGGTCAAAACATCATGAAAATATCTCGTATGACGTAATATATGGATGGCCCTTTAGTAAATTAGCGAAGGTTACTAGATAAGGCATGGTTATAAATTAAAGTCTTACTGGTAATACTGGTATGTAGTTACTATAAATTAAACATAACGAAATTCGGAGTTAAATTTATAGCTGTGCCCGTGGTTGTACTCGCGGTATAATTATTAATGGCTACCTATTACTTTCTCTTGGCCCATAGCGTGATGTTAACAGCCTTTCTCGATAAATTGAGTATCCAAACCAACGGGAGTGTTATGTACCTAATTCGGCCCAGCAGATCCTAAGATTAGCGCGTTCAGACAAACAAATAAACAAACTCACTCTTCAGCTTACGTGATGAACAGAAGAGGGCTTAAGACTAGTTTGACTGTTTTATGAAGTTCAACATATTTAAGGAAACACACAGCACTTCTTTTTACAAACCTAAAAATAAGGTTACTGGTTTTTTCCGAATTCTCAGTAGCAGCACGGAGTCTGGTGATGTGCCCGGTTACGGCAATAGGCTCGCGCCCTACTACGTGGGACCTATTATTCATATACATATACCTATCATTATGTTTTCATGGCGAAATGTGGGTGTAATGTTACTAATGTTACACCTCTGCCTACCCCTTCGGGGATACAGGCGTGAGTCTATAAATTAATAAAAAATAAGGTCAGACTTACTGGTTGAAACTTGGCGCAAAAATTTGAAGGCGTTATTAGACCATTGTATGTTTCAATGCATTCTTCCCTGTCTAGGATCTTCACATCTGCGCGAAGTAACATGTTGGCAAATTTCTGGGGAGAGCCCTGTAATGAGCACATAATTTAAAGAAAAACTTCAATCTATTTACGGACTAAAAAATAATAGCACTTAAAGATGAACATATAAGCTCTTCCAAGTCTCCTTGCATGTCTGTAAAATATCCAGAACCTTAAAAATAATATAATTGAATACAACGCCATCTTTTTACTACTTACTATAACGTTTACATCGCTAATCTTTTATGGAACATTTGGTTATCATCTTAAAAACACAGATGGCGCTGTAACAAGACCAGTTTAGTGAAGAACACGACTCTACTACGGAGCTTGCATTTTGATAGGTGTACAAAAAGTTGGTCATGATTCTGGTAGATGGAGATAAATATATTAAATGCTCTACCACGCACTTCTGGCGAGAGAACAAATATTTATAGCAAGACGACATAGAAACACATTTCTATGAGAAATATGAGCGTACCTGGCTGGCCCAACCAGACACTTGTATGGAAATTCTTGACTCTACTTCAATATCTGGATCTACTAATAGCACTTTCTTCACTCTGTTGCTAAACTGCACGTTTTCCTGTGAATCAAATAAAACTCTACATTAAAAAGACACTCTACCTTAAACTACTACTAGACTACTCTACATTAAAACTGAGTTTGCAATGGTAAAGTGACTCGCGATCCAGGATTTATTTCAAGTGTGGAAGTAGTAAATAGGATCCTATAGTAAAACAAATATTTCATATTATTGGGTATTCATAAAGGATTCAGCGCATCTGGAATAATAATTAGAACACTTCATCAGAAACTGTCAAAAGACATGGAACACGGATCAGGTATTAATATTGCCATTATTATGTTATGTATGCACCTATTTGACGCCGTGGTCACAATTCTTGTGATTTATCCGTAATAATTTAGGACTGCCTCGTTGGTCTCGCGGCATATATGTGCGCGTGGGATTGGGAGGTCTCGGGTTCAATTCCCGGGTCGGGCAAAGTGTTATTGGGTTTTTCCGTTAGGAAATTCTCAGTAGCAGCACGGAGTCTGGTCATGTGCCCGGTACGGCAATAGGCTCGCCCCCTATTACGTGGGACCTAAAAATTCATGGCGAACTGTGGGTGTAATTTTACACTTCTGCCTACCCCTTTGGGGATACAGGCAGATACTGTAAAAAATATTTACAAGCATGACTCATATTTAAAATTCCTGATGAGTAAATACAATATGCAATATCAGAGTTCAATTATTATGTTTTGAGAAATAACTCTATAAATCCCTATTTAAATCCACAATGTAACATTTGAAATACCTAATTTCATTGTAAAATGTGGAAAAGGTCTGCTATTTGAAAGTTGGATGGAATACCTACTACAATTTTAGAAGATTTCGGCAGGATTGTTCTGTCTTCAGTTATAAAAAAAAACAAAACAGAGTACTTAGATAATATCACAAAAAAAGATATGCATACCGGCGGCACCTAAGTGGTTATCGTAGCGAATGGAGAATGCATACATGTTTTGCACGTTACAGGAGCAATCGTTGTGCTTACGGCGCAATGTATTATAGAGTCTGGTCCCTGAAAAGCTGCAGTGGGCATTCGATTGTATAGATATGGTGTATATAAGGCAGCGATAGCCGAGTGGATATACCAAAATAGACTGCCATGCAGAGGGTATCGGGTTCGAATCCACGGCGCGCACCAATGAGTTTTCGGAGTTATGTGCGTATTGAATTGTTAATTATCGCTTGTCCCATGCCTCGGAGAGCACGTTAAGCCGTCGGTCCCGGTTGTTATGAAGATGTTTGACAGTCGTTACTGGGCGTCAGTACCTTCTAAATAAACTGACACTAGTCTTAATGGAATATCGCTATCCCTTTGGGTTGCGGAGGTCAGACAGGCAGTCGCTCTGTGGAAAAGCTAATATTAAGCCGAAGCCGCTTAGTTTAGAAAGCGGATCCCAGATTGAAACTGGGATAACGCTAAGAGGATGATGAGATAGGGTGTACTGGTTTGGGTAGATATCTCGCCATTTAACACTGCTACGGGTGGTGTAGGTTCGATCTCCAAATGGTATAAACTTTATATTATCTAGTATTTGTTATTTCGAGTCTGGGTATTATTTGTATGTTGTTTGAACGATACTAAAGTCTCCAGCTATATGGGATTTATTGATACTGCTTATTGATTATGGTTCAATAAACAACTTGAATTATTTTCTATGTGATTTATTGAATTAAAATGGGAGACAATAAAGTCTTATAGCATGACCCTACTTTATTTAAACGCCTGGTCTTTGAATCGCTTAATACAGGTGCTTTGATTAATAGAGCTCGCTTTACTCTGAGGTGAAGTATAGCCTACTCTGGTATAGTTACTGTCTGTCTGTAGTCTGCAGGGGGCAAGGACCTCTGAAATACTTAGTGTACTCTTGGTTCAACTGGCGCCGGCAAGTTTCGGATAGATACCTATCTCGTTCTATTTGTTAGAGTTTTATCTCTTAGATAGAAGTTGGTATTGGATGTGCAGTACACGAGATGTTATGCGGTTTAATGAGCCGTGCAAACCGATGTATAAGTGCATGCTGTCTGCATTCTGCAATATCAATATTAGATACTATCTGCAAGGTCAATTTACGTTTTAGATATAAAATATTTTTCGTAAGGGCACTACAATATGATTAGTTTAGGTTCATATTTGGACGGATCTAAACTAATTGTAGTTATGTTCAAAAATACGACGAAAAGAGCAGGATCAACTATATTATTTGCCGATATTTATTTAGATTGGACTAGCAGTTTGCCCTAAAACGGATCTTTTTCATAATGAAGTAGCAATAACATCCGTAGTCAGTGAAGGATTTATGAGTTTATGCAACAGTGGTGTTTTTAATTTTGCAGAAGGCTTTCTACTTATGTATAGGATAAGTCCAGGAAAGATAGCCATTCATATCGTATTATCTATGGATGACCATAATTATAGGAGTGATGGCCAAGTAAAAAAATTTCGGCATAGAATTGATAGATGGTGTTAGTGTTGCGTTGTTTCGTTTCGCGGTTCGATCGCAATATATGGCAAAGTTGTTATTTTGTTATGATGAGATGAGTGTATTCTTTCATGTGTACCGTAAAAGAGGGTTACTTTCAAATAGCGGGGTAACTTTGATGATAACTTTTTATGGATGCTTTTTTATTAAAATATCATTTTCTATGGAACGCAGGCATTTGATTTTTTTTTCTTGGCATCTTTGACTGTTCAGTTATCTTTTTTCAATGCGTCAGCGTTGGCATTGATAACGTTCCTCCTTTAAAAAAATATTTATTTCCTGTACTTGCAAATCCAAGAAATAGTGTGTGGGATAACTTCAATGCTACAAAGGTTGGTATTATTTTTGTCTACTTTTTTGTTATTTCAAATAATGAAATGGTATCTTCCGAGTAAAATAAATTGATTGCCTTGGGTAGATGGTGGCCATATTTTGTTTTATTATGAGTATTTGTTCCTGGGTTTATTTTGATAGGTGGTACGGGGCAACATTGATATACAATCAAAGTAACCCCAAGATTAATTTAAACAAATCTCAATGTAATAAGTACAGTTTATCAAAGATACCCACTTTTACAGATAAAATGGTGCAAAACTATAAAAAACGCCTTGTATCCCAATTACAGGAAATTTTAAACAGAAGAAACACTTGCAGAAGTGTTGCAAAAAGTTACCGATGGAGTTTAGCGATGTAAAAGAGCTATGAGCAAGCAAATTACATTGATGAAAATAATTGTGTAATGATCTCAATATTTCTTTCACAAGACTGTTGATTGTGTAGTTCCTAATATCGTAACTAAATGTATAAGAAAAGTTGATAATTTTCTCCAATTAAAATTAAAAATGGCTGATTATTCTAAGTAATAATTTAGTAATGAAACATTTTTGATTTTTCTTTTTTCCAAGGAGTTTAGAGTTTTTTAAAGATTTTAAGTTTTTAAAATTTTTAAAGCTTTATTTAGTATATGAGATTACAGTTTGATTGTTTTTTTTTGTCATATATTCGATTATCCTAAAATGATTGTTTTATCTTTCAACCTAGTAAGCAAAAAGCAAGCAAAGCAAGCAACTGCTTTAAATCTGTTATCAATGTAACCCCTGTAATCAAAGTCACCCCACCGATTTTTAAATTGCTCTAATTTGAAATATAAGTAATCAATATTTCTTTTTGTTTTTGCTTTTTACTTCTGTTAAGGGATACTATGATATTCCGCCATAAAGTCGTGGCCTATCAAAACAACCCCATTGCAAGTATAAAGTTGAATCCACACTTAGTGAATTTTTACGCCTAAACTATAAACGCTAATTTATAGTAATATTTTTTTATTGTCCTATTATGATAGCAGGTCCTAAGTTGGCAATACAGTATTTATTTTGTATTTTTCTAGCATAAACTGGCAAAGTTATGATCAATTGAATTTTAAAATTAATCAAAGTATCCCCATTTTACGGTAATGCAAAATTTTATGAGTGAAGCTTTATTTTAACCTCGAAATTGCCGGTGTAAACAAAACCCTTGTTGAATGTACTCATATGGCCATCTGTCCTAGACGATTAGGAGAAATGGTCCCTTTTCTCGAGGATAGATGACCACAACATTGTTGATTAATTTAACGATTTTTAATTAGTTTTATGATTTTGTTTTAAATGGCGAATGTTTGTAAAAAGAAAATAGTAAGTTCTCGTGGAAATCGGTCTGAGGAAGAATTGAAAAAGCTATATGTGCTGTGCAAAATGATGGTATCCCTTGTTAGCGCTGCGGCCAATTTATACTCACCCCGAAAAACATAGGAGAGAAGGAAAAAAATAAAAATGACGAAAAAGGGTCTATGGGACCATCAAGTGCATTTGGGCTTGAAAATGAAGAAAAATTACTCGTCATATTAAAGAAATGCAACATAGTGGCTTTCCTTTGACGATTGATGACGTGAGAAGAATTGCAAATCATTGTAAGAATTTTTGACTCAGAGAATAGCAGCGATGTAATATTACACCTCTGCCTACCCCTTCGGGGTTACAGGCGTGAGTCTATAAAAAAAATATAAATAAAATAGCAGCGGTGGAGAAGAACTGATTTTTGATAAGAAAATATTTGCTATGGATGCAGGGAAAATTATTATAATACAAAATTAATCGAAGATTTGCTCCAGTGCCTATTATGTGACTTATGGGTACATTAAAAAAATATAAAAGCCTTGCATTGTAATTTTTAAGGTTCGGTTTTCATGGTTGCACACACTTTCGGATTGAAAATGCTTGCATTCATGTTATACCTATAAAATTATAAAATATATACTAATATTATAAAGCTGCAGAGTTTGTTTGTATGTTTGTTTGTTTGGTTGAACATTGAGGAAAGTTATGTGTATGATTGTAGTGCTATGAAGCATTGATGTCCGTCACCATATATCCAGACTTCTAGTAATTATCTTCACTTGTAAAGCCCTTACCTTAAGCACCAACATGGCGATGTCGTTATCCATTCGGCTGTAGTATCTGAAGTATTCGTGTATTTTAACGTCCACCACCGGGATCACTTGACTGGAAAAAGCAATTAGCATAAAGTTTAATTGTTTATCTATTTGTTTTATAGGCAGGTATGCAGTGGTATATCGCGGGTCTGCAGCATCGATAGCTTAGTGGAGATACCAACAGCTTGCCATGCATAAGCTATAGGAGTATAGTGTTCAAACCCGCAGCACCACAGACTATCGAAGTTATGTGCGTATTAATTTGTTAATTATCGCTTGCCCCGTGCCTCGGATCGTTCAGCCATCACCCCTGCTGTCATGAAGATCTGTGGAGTGGTTATCGGTATACTGACACTAGTCTAAGCCATGGAATATCACTATCCCATTGGGTTTGCTATGAGCCGTAACTGTGGTTTCCACCGTGTAGAAGGCTCGTCAACAACTTTGCCGCTGTATAGATGGTGTCTGATGTCTAGACAGGTAATCAAAATACGTATTATACACAAAAATCCTGCATATTTACCCCAATCCAGTGATACTATTCGCGCCAACTTTGACATACGTCTTGTCTTTAGGCCCCGCGGTCATGCAACCAGCGGTAGTGACGACTATCTTGCTCCTCAGCAACGTTCCCGAGCAGTACAGGCTACCATACACCACCAGCACATGATAGGGAACCTCTAAAGCTGATGACACGTATTTGTGGCCGACTTCCAGAGAGTATGAGTATTCGTTTTGATTGCATTGGGCTACGGATGCGGCGTGGAGTAGCCATATTATGTGTCTGAAAAAGTAAGTTCAACTTTTTAGTATCTACTTAATGCTATTTTCTGGAGGTCACTTATTTTATCTTCAAGATCTGTTGTCATCACAGTTCTAGCATTATCTCGATTGCATCCAGGACTGGAGCACGGAAACTAGTCCCAAGAATCAGAAAAGAGAAACAAATAGAAGTAGAGTGGGGAGGCCTTTGTTCTGTAGTAGGGTACCTAAATGTTTAAAAAAAATAGTGATGCCAGCTTCGGTACTGACGACTATCTTGACTAGTCGTAGTATAGTGACTAGGACCCCGGCGTGGAGTAGCCATAACAAACTTCTTTAATTATTATTTTCAATCTGTACTATTATGGAATTCCCACAGGATCATACAGAAACAGTTAAATTAAAATAACATTTATGGGAGAAGTTGCGGGCATCCTTTAATTAGTTAATAAATGTAAGCGATATCCTGCTGGATAGATCTTGTGGATCATAAATTACTACTGATGAAACTGAATGCCTACGGCATTCGTGGTAATGTTTTGGCTGTCTTAGAATCATACCTAACTAATAGAAAACAATATGTAGAAATTAGAAATATATGTACCACGACTAAAAGAGAATTAAAATATGCCTCGAATGAACGTACTATTACATACGACGTGCCACAGGGAAGTGTCTTAGGACCTTTACTCTTTTTGATATACATAAACGACTTTCCAAAAAATGTAGCCTTTCCTATGGTTTTGTTTGCTGACGACAGCACGGTAATTATTGAACACGAACCAAACAAAAAGCTCGATATAAATGTCAAAACTGCTTTAAATCAGTCAGTCAAATGGTTAGAACAGAACAATCTGTTAATAAATCTTAACAAAACAAAGATAATGTACTTTTATCAACGCCAAGCCCCTTTAAAAACTCCTATAGAATTTCATAACGAAATAATTGAAGAAGTTACCTACACAAAATTTTTAGGCCTAATCATTGACAGCAAATTAACTTGGAAAGAGCATATAGAAACACTGAGTAAAAAGCTAAGTAAATTCGCGTTCGCATTATATTCACTTCGCAAAAAAGTTAACCGTGAAGCAGTGGTAACTGCTTACCATGGTTACGTCGGTGCCTTATTACGTTACGGAGTGATATTCTGGGGCAACTCTACCGATAAGGAGATAATTTTTAAGGCACAGAAACGATGCATCAGAGCCATATGTCGACTTCAAATAACAGATAGTTGCAAACAACATTTCACCGACTTAAAAATATTAACAGTTCCATCCATATACATTTACGAGGTAGCTATATTTGTCAGACAAAACATAAATTTATTCAAAAAAGTATCTGAGTACCAATCGAGATCGACCAGACACATCTATAAACATAAATTATGCTTAAGAGAATCAAAAACATCCTTGATGCACAAAAGCGTCTTTTGCATGGGGCCAAAAATATATAATAAAATACCCGATTACATCAAGGATTTAAATAATTCTCAATTTAACTATAACCTAAAAAAAATCTAATAGACAAAAGTTATTACACAATAGACAGTTTCTTAAATGACAAATTATAACATACATTAAGTTTTAATTCTCTTTTGCTCATATTGAATATCCATTTATTTTTGACGTTTTATGACTTTGTTTATTATGCTTGACATTTTATTTGTATTATTAATCTTGGCATTTTATGATTTGTATTATTAATCTTGACACTTTATTATTTGTATTATTATTCTTGACATTTTATTATTTGTATTATTAATCTTGATATTTTAATCTTTGTATTATTAATCTTGTCATTTAATTATTCTCTTTATTAATTTTAAAATTTGAATATGTCACTAATTGTTTGACATTTTAATTTGATACCTTATTGATACCTTAATTAATTCATTGTTAAAAGAAATGCCTGCATGTATTGTAATGAAATTGTGTAAGCCGCCAGGCAGATATTGGAGATCCGCTGTATTAATTTTAAGACCCATACTGTACCCAATTTCACACAAATAAAAATTTGAATTTGAATATACTAAAAGACAAAACAAACTGCTAGCCACAGAGGGTTCAAACCCACAGCGTGCACCGACGACTTGGCGAATTTGTGTGCGTAATTTAATATAAATATTTCTTTCTATTTCTACTAGATACCGAAAATATCGCGGGTCAAGTCAAAATCATTTATTCATCTAGGTCACAATGTGACGCTTATTAACGTTATTTTTTAAGTAAACTAATTAATGCTTCTACATTTACAGTTACTGCCTCGTTCGCAAAGCAATAGGTAGAACCACAAGAAAGAACGGGCAGTAAAACTCGTGGCCACCCTTTTAACTGCTAGTGTTATGGTACAAATTGGTAATTATTTTGTTTTTGTAAGGAGCTGCACATTGTAATTAATTACCTGTAAATAGTAAATAGGAACATACATAATGCTTAAACAATTAATGCATTTACTAAATTATCGGGTGAAACAGCGGAAAAAAGATAGTCTATAACAGTAGTAATAATAAAATCGCAAGCATTCATTGCTTATTGCAACATAATGTCCACTATCGAACATAATCATTATCCTCATAAAGAACTAAACGTTTATTTTTATGATCATAGCGCTATCGCATCATACGTATCCCCATTATTCTTCGCCATTGAATAAACTTATCTTCGAGTGAGAGTTATATCGACAGTAAATTGGGTACGTTTGGAAGAAATTGCCTACTTTTGTATTCGTATGGTGTCCCATTGTACTCCAATCTCGACACAAATACTGTACTGATTTAAACGGGTATTATAACAGAGAAACGCTATTGAATAAAATGTAGGTATAAATCATTATATAAATATACTTTACATATAAACTACAAAATCGATAAATACAATAACAAATTACACTCACTAAAGACGGAATTTCTAAAACTATTTGATCTTTCAGAAATATAACTTGTGACTAGCAGTCACAAGTTATATTTCGGAGACGTGTGAGACTCTAC
This sequence comes from Euclidia mi, assembly GCA_944739405.2. NCBI lineage: Eukaryota > Metazoa > Arthropoda > Insecta > Lepidoptera > Erebidae > Euclidia > Euclidia mi. Next base: position 2,037,505 of record OX123196.2, read on the forward strand.
CCTAAAGCCGTTCGGGCCTACTCACTAAAACCACCGCTCTGTAAGGGACACAGCAGGGGTTTTGGGACATTGAAGACACCGAGGAGGTTTTACTCAGTCGACTATAAACACCTTGGAGTCTCACACACTTCCGCCAGCATCAACTCGAATCATAGAGTAACGGGAGAGACGGAACAGATAAAGCCGTTTTTTTTTGCTCCTCATATAGCCTCTAGGATACATGGACTGATCATTAACCCAGTGAGGAGAGCTTAGCAGTGAAACAGTTTATAAACAGATAATGAAAACTTATAACGCGACGCCATCGATGAAAAATATTTTATCCAATAACACTAAACAGAAAAGTCTCTAAGCACACGAAGGCTAAGTCGTTGACAAACATTTCCTTCATGAAACACAATTAGCTGGGTGTTTGCGCCGGCACTACGTTATTACTCTTATTAAGTAAAAAGCTATTGCAAGGTGTGACCGTTGCCACAGTTCCTAATAAATCGTTAGTGCAAATATATTTATTGTGGCTTGGCTGTTTTCATCGTCATTTGACGAGTTTTATTTTTGTTGCTTTTGGTTGACTGGTCTGCGGTAAAGGTGTATTAAATTCTCTACTGTTTTTAAAGTGTATAAGTCTTCATCTGCACATTAAAGAATTAAAATATATATAAAACTGAACAGACTTCTCAGGAAGGAATAATTGTTTGTTGGTGCGAATGTATCATGATTAGACTAGCTTTGAAAATAATATTCTAACGTAAAACTAATGGATTAGAAAAAGCGTGGCTGCAGGTTATATTATGTTGAACGGTTTTATCAATCGTTGTAGAGATGAAGCAATAGTCTGGCCAGAAATAGCAATATAGTAGTAACAAGAAATAAGAAATATGTACGATAGTTCTGGCAACTTAGATACTGCCTATGTAAAGCATTCCTTACATTCCACTTCGAAGAGGACACGTTAATTGTTGTAAGCATCTACACAAAAATGTGCAAGTACGGTACTCGTACTATGTTCTCATTTATTCTATAACTCCATGCCTTAAAGAAAATACCACTCAGAATCAGAATATCCCATTAAATTCCTTCATCTATACATTATTACAACCAATTTTAAATTTACTTGGACTCGACGAAGCAAACACTAAGTGAAGACGGAAACTTGGTACTTACACAATCATTTCGCTCCAGTGTGAATAGCATGAAAGTTAATTCGGATCCGGCGGGTCCTGCATAATGGAGAATATTTTCAAGAGCTGTGCTTGTTAGTGACGACTTGAAAGTCGAGTAATAAAGTCAGGAACAATGGTGGTAAACAAACAGTGAATTGTAAGTATTGTAACAAACCGATAAGGCTCGTATTTGTGAGTGAAATTCGCAATCATATGTAGTTCTGCTGAATTGACGATACTGCGTTATTACCGGTTTCGTAAAACACTGAACATAAAATACAGGGTGTTTCAAAACCCTCCGTCCCATCAATGAAGGGGTTGTAGGGTAGTGTGAAATGATGAGGTAAGTATATATGTTATCATTTCACGGAAATTCAATATAAAAATTTCTTTGATAAATTTAATTAATTTGAACCTAGCGACCATATTTTGGAACAAAATAAAACATGTCGTCGAGTCCTGCCTTTTGTATATCCCGACCTTCCATAAAGGACGGATGGACCAAAAAAAGAACAATTTTTTCTTTGCTTATAACTTAAATACTTGATGTTTAAAACATAAATATTCTGATTAAAACGAAACATAATATGTGTATCCCTTCCCTACACAATAAGATTTGACAGTTTGCTCAGTATTTCGCCGTTTATGCGTCAAGATGACCGGTCGCGTGGGCAGAGGTAAGTTAAATGGTTAATATTCAATGTTATCTATAACTGATTACTGATTAAGTAAAATATTACTTTTTTAGGCTTGTTTTGGGTATCAATATACATAGTGTTTATTTAATTAGTTTACCATGACTTATGATATTGGTGTCAAAATACTGCACCAAATATTTTGTTCCATAAAAGGGAACCTAGTCTTTAATGGCAATAATGAGTAATAAGAGAATAAGTAATAAAGTAATAAGAAACTGTTTTCGTTCGTACATATATATATAGATATATTGTCCAGAAATATCAATTTTGTTGGATTTAATTTGTCCATCATTTGTAACAATTATGATTACCAAAGTTTGTGAGACATTTTGTTTTTTTGATATTTGTTTTTTTCCTAATAAAGGCCAAAAATACTAATAATATTCAGCCAAATCCGGTTAGATTAGAAAGCGGACCCCAGATTGCAACTGGGATAACGCTAAGAGGATGATGAAAGGCCAAAAATACATTTCCATGTGTAAGTTAAGGGTATGTTATGTTATGTACCTACATAAAAATATTTTCCAAAGAAACAATATATTCCTGTGCAACTTGTTATTTTAGAATGTAGATAAAATATGTTTGATTTTCATTAAATAAGTTCAAAATCTCTCACTTTTCATTTCCGATTTTCACAAAAAAAATACCTATATTATGACCTAATGTTCTGAAAAACGAACAAAACATTGGAATTCAATATTGAGTTCTATATATTCCTTACACAATGCCAAAACAACTTTGTTGTAGCGAAAATATACAAAAAGTATTATAAACCTTATTATAAGCACATGAAAATTCAGGACTCAACTGTACAAATAAATTTGTTACATAATTAGGACATTCGGCTTCAAGATGGCACTGATTTTTTAAATGTCAGGTGTCAGGAGGTTACATAATATCATATCAGATTACCCATGGCAACACTGAAGACTCATAAATCGTAATATCTAGGTATCAACCTAAAGTTCATAAAAGCCCTTTGAGTGCATCGACCGCCCGGCCGACGGCCGCGTCTTTACTCATAACAAAACCTTTGACAAAAGCCGAACATCGTCTTTACACGTGCCATTATTTTAGGTATACCCATTTTATTTATGAGTTTGTTGCAACAGCTGGCTTCCTGCTTTAGGTAAAACGGAAGGTATTTATTGTTTACGTTGTTTGCTTGTTTCGTATGAGTGCGTGGCCAACTCTGGTGTCCGTTTATTCAGACCACCCGAAGGCCTACGACATGGCCTAACGATTCTTAGATTCAGTTTTACATGCCTTCTGAGTACGTGGGAACCCATTCAAGCGACGACCTGTGCAAGCGTTGCTTAACTTTGCCGAACTATTACGATCGGCAAGCTGAGTCACGCTATGAGCGCTGCAGTATAATTTACGGTACTTAATAACTATTTTTTAAATCTTACTTAGGCAGGTTACCTCTAATTTCTAAAAACATCAACTTACTGTAAGCTGCAACGATCATGCTCCACATGCCGGCCGTCAACGTTAAGACACTTACGGCACCTTTCATCAACTAGCACTGTTGTTCACGAGGTTGTGAAGCCGTTGAAAATGCGTTCCGCCGGTATTGCAGAACTTGTGATCCAGCGAACCGTTCCTCATTATCACTACGAGCACGTGCATAAATTGCATTCACTCCTATCTAAACACATCGAAATGTCTTCAGAGTTTGAAAATTACGTAACTATTTCACAATGTAAGTGATTCCGGAAGTCTGAACGCAAAATAATCCTAGCGCAAGACTGAGCTGACTGAGTGATCAGCAGGTAAATTGAAATTCGTAAGAAAATAGCCAGCTAGGGATGTAACCAATATATTTTTTGGAGTTGTGTTTATATCGATATGTTATGTTTGACCCCGTACGAGATGGGCTTGTATCCAACGCAAAATTTATTACTTTGGTTATTTTATGTTGTTTTTATTTATTGATTACATAAAAATTATGTATTTTTGTGTCGAGCGGCTCGTTTGGCGGTAAAATTGCAATATTTTAAAGGCGGCATGCCCTTTGACACGAAAGGCCGACAATATTTTAATAGAATTAATAGAATCATGTCTTTGTCCGTGTGGTGACGGATTAAGAATACGAATTGTCACCACCCCCTATCATCCCATGGGTGTCGTAAGAGCCGACAGAGGGAGCATATTATGCAGAGAACAGCACTGTAAGAGAAGGAAAACTTGATACAAACCCTATACCAACCCGCTTGGCCAGCGTGATATAGTAGGCCAATTCCTCCTTTCAAAGGAGAGGCCTAGTCCAGCAGTGGACTATTAAAGGCTGATGATGAGAATAGAATCATAAAGGATACCGCCGCTGAGTGGAGTGTTGCTAGTTTAGGGAATTTGCCCTAATTTCATGGTAATGTTTCCCGCTAATACTGTGCTAAGGAAATAAATTGTGATGTTTTATGATGACCTTTTTTTTATTATTTTTCCTAGTAAGTGTGCCTGGCAACTCAGTAATATGTGGTTTCGGGATCGGACAGGGGGTTATGAAACACACTGTGTATATCATAGTATAGGTGTGGTGTGTAGTAGGAATAAATACGTAACTCACGTTGTAGAGGATTTTATTGTCCACAGTCGTACACCGTTAACACTCAAGTTTAAAAGGCACAATAGAGAAAAGTTCACAAGCACAAGCTGAAGCACAGTATAGATGAGTAGCGGAAGGCTGAAAGTAGAAGAATGATAGACAGATGAAGTATAGTTGAAATTAATAACAACGGAAATCAAAGCTAAATCGCAATATTGCGTGTTTATAGTATTGAGGCGACAAGCGTGCGCTCCGCGTCGAGGTCAGGTCTTGACTGGCTTGACCTTGCGCGGCGAAAAGGCATGCGCCCGCGCAGCCGTAGCCGGCTGATATGGCTATTGATAGTTATGCAGGTATTGGTCATTAGTGATGACGGGTCGGTCGATAGCTCAATGACCATCGACTATCGCTAGAAAATTTATCGACCAACTGGTAAGGGTGTATATATGATGGTGTTCAGTGATTGTGTTTAAATGTAAATAAATAAATATAAATTGTATTGTAATTGTGTTTGTTTGTAAATATTAGTTTTGAGTTTTAGATTATATAGATAAATATATGTAAATAATTTAAATAAAGTGTATAGTTGTCTACATATATATTCGCTTTTGTGTTTACGTTCTTCCGTACTGGTAAGTTATTGTGTAGATCTATACACATTTAGTTGCGCTGGTTAAAGAAATAAAACACCGTTGATTATTTGAAGATTGAAGAGAGACTTTATTCTTCCTTAGAGATGTTTACATTTCAAGTGCCACCCGCCGACTGTGTCGGACCGGTTTTTTTTTTTGTGTGTGTGGACTAGTTGTTGGCCGCAGATGGCCTTGACAACTTTACGCGGACTATGGGTGAGAGCAGAAGGCTCCCAACCCGTTAAAGTATACTAGACAGCGTTTTGATTCTCACGGACCTCGGCTCGGGGCGCTGTCGGTAATGCGTGTCGGTGCGGTGTCCCGCGGTATTTACGTTAACGCGTCGCGTATTCCGTCCTCGTCGGCGAGTACGGAACCGCGGTCGAATTTGTGTGGCTTCGCGAGCCGTGTGTGCTCTGATTTGAGTGAGTGTAGTGTCGTCGTCTGGTTCGTCTAAGACGTGCCTAGGTCTCCTAATCGTAGAAATCCTAGATGGTGTATAATTTAACGCCGCAACCAATAGAGGGCTGGGGTGTGTCGAAGCAGAGTCAAAGTAGCTACGGGAGCACTGTTTTATGAATTGCCTGATGGTCGGCAGTTGTAAGTCTACGTGTAACTCCTCGTTACGTACGTACAGTCAGCATCAAAAGTCGATGACCACATACAGAAAATCAATGAACATTTTATCACCCATAAATCACTCAACAAGAAGGGCGCCAGTATTGAATGAACATCATTAAAGTTCAAAACTAACTGAACACTACTTGTCAAAGGTCACTGAACACCATTTTGTCAAAAATTGCTGATCGTTATAATATCCGAAAACATTTAGAATCATCAGTTTGAATTTATACCATCAAAGTTATTATAGATTTTTTTAGTTCGATTGAATTGTTACCTTATCTGTAAAGCAATAAGACTTATTTTCAAAAATCACGGAGATTCCGTTCAAATTCATACCGTCGACTTAGTTTATGATTTTTTTTTCGCTCTGTGGCAACACTGAGGTTAACAGCTGATCCGACCTTGTCCCGTATTTTTTACAAATAAAAATATAAAATAATCAAATAATTAAAGCATATTACAAGTTAATTACTTTATAAATGTGTTATTTGTAATAATCTATAAAAGTGTTAGTGTTTTCTGTGAAAATAAGGTGAGTTTAATGTGATTTCTTTTTTGACAACCAATCTACCGGCTAAATTTGCATTGTCATTTTACAAACTGGTATAACATTGTAACTACTATCTAAAATCGACTTATACGTATAAAATAGTTTTAATTAGTATATTTCCGAATAAAAAGTGCTATCAAGTTCTTAAATAACCACCTATAAATAGTAAAAATACATAAACATAACCTAAACCTTGTTAGTTGGTTGCACAACTTTCAACGAGATCAGCTGTTCTTTCTTACAATAATATTTAGCTTTAAACTCTACTATTACTACGTATTTCAATCTTCTCCTTTACTTTTGAACAAAACTTCCTTTGTACTTGTATTTCTCTCTTTTCACTATGATTATGACTCGTAAAGCTTTGGCTCGCCAGGAAGAGTCTAAACTCCAACTGGCTTTAATTGAATTAAAGACCTCTAAGGAGTTGTGTAACAAACTGATAGAGGAAAGAGAAGATAACGAGAAAGAAATGTTAAACTTACTGGAAAAAAATAAGATATTAAAATGTGAAATGGCTCAGCTACATACTCAACTCTCTGATGCCATGAGTGCTCGGGATGGACTCCAGCTCATTGTGGACGGGTTTGCCGAGTGTAGCTTGCAGTATGAACAAGCACTTGACCGTATACAGTTCTTAGACAAACAGTTACACGAGGCAAACAGTAGAATAACTCATCTAGAATTCACCCAAGATCAAATCACTACAACGGCAAATCAAAGTCTGTTCGATGAGCTGGTGGTTCATGCTCCAAGCATGATAACTGATATAAATCATTCTAAAGCATCATTTCTAAATAGTCTCTCAGTGTGCAAAGAATCAAATAATTCAATAAAATTGATTAGGGGTAGTAGGAATAGAATTAAGAAATATGTCAAAATAAACAAATTCATAAAAAAGACCCAAAAATTAGTTCACAGACAAAAATTTTTCATAAAAAATGTTAAGTTAAATAGGGAAAGATTACTTGCTCTTGAAAAATTAAAAATATACACACAGAAATATCACCAAAATAATTTGAAACATAAATTAGAAATAAATAATTTGCAGGTAGACTTAAATAATCTTAGTGACAAATTAGCATCAATGACAAATAAATATAAAAGCTCTGAACTACAAATGAAAGAGTACATATTGGCAATGAATGAGTTGGTGGCATCAAATAGTAACAAATGCTCAATACCATTGAACAATGACATCCCGTTCAACCACCAACACTCGCCAGCTTGCTCATTGCCCACATGTGACCCGGTTTTGCCAAATAGATCTTTAAACAATACAAATTCAAATATTAAACACACTCTAAATAAATTAAAAAATAACAAACTAGACAGTAAAACTATATTACAAAATAAAAATAAAGTGATAATATTTAGTGACGAGATTGGAAAAGGTATGGGTCAGTTGTTGGCGAACACATATAGTGATGGGTTAGTGATGAACTACTGTTTGCCTGGGTTAAGTTCCATTGCTATTTTGGATAAAATTATAAACTTTAATTTTGACCAGGATACAACTTTATTGATCCTACTTGGTAAAAGAGGATCTTTAAATAAAAGACTTTTATTCTATTATTACAGTAAATTATGTGAATTAAATTTAAATCAAATTATTATGCTCACTTTACCTTTCAGTAAAGGGTTGCCACAGAAAGAAAATAATATTAGACATAGTCTTAATATAAATTTGTGTAGTTGGTCATACAATAACAATCAATTTCATGTTTTTGACTCTAACAATTATGTTAGTAAAGCTTTACATTTGACGCAAGATACTTTTTATCTGAATTCTTATTATAAAAGACAACTAGCTGAGTCGCTAGCATTTTGTATTGACATTTCAGCCAAGAATTTGGCTAATAAACGTGTTGCCCCTATACAGCAACAAAATGACATTTATAATGATTCAGCCAGTATTTTGGCTACACAGTCTGACATTTCTATTAATTTAAATTAAATAATTCGACAATAGAGAATACCTCTTGCAATGACACTTTCATTAATAATGGGCTGGTATGTACGAATAAGCCCAATCCAACTAATAATTCATTAAGAAATTCACAAGTATTAAAACTGGTACATCAAAATATACAAGGTATGTCAAATAAAGATTTAGAAGTGGAGTTGTTCATGAACGGTGAATGCGTCGATGTTTTGTGTATAACAGAACATTGGCTTAAAGATCACCAGTTCATGTGCAATTTTAATAACCATCTAGTTGGTAGTTCGTTCAGCAGACAAAATGCAATACATGGTGGATCGTTGATTTTAGTTAACAAGCTGCTTAAATTTAAGAATCGTAGTGACATTGTTAGTTTTTCTGTTGAACGGACAGTTGAAATAGCCTGTGTGGAGTTGGACCAACTTCTTGTTTTGAGTGTGTATAGGCCACCATCATCCTGCTATGATAACTTTGAAAGTGTCATGGATGATGTGTTACGGAAGCTATGCCAACAAAATAAATCTATAATAGTAGGTGGCGATTTTAATATTAATTTACTAGAAGATTCCCTGAATTGCCACAAAATTAAGAATTTGTTCAAGTCATATAATCTTGCATGCTTATTTTTGGAACCCACCAGGATAACTTCCACGACATCTACTTGTATAGACAATATATTTACAGATATTGTACCAGTTAGAAAGCAAATAATTAACAAATTAACATCAGATCATTGTGGACAATCTATAACATTTGCTATGCAGTCTAAAAAAGTAGGTAGAAAGGAATTGAGTGTGGTGCCAAAAACTTTGCGTCGTCTGGAGGGACTTAAGGATAAACTCACAAGTACATTACCATACTTATGCTATAATAACGATCCTAATAAGTTGTACAATTCTTTCTTTGACATGTACTGTACTATATTCAATTCTATCTTTGTCCCTAAGAAGATCTCAGTTGCTGGTACTACATCCTTCAGTGAATGGGCAACCACTGGAATTTATAAAAGTAGAAATAAGCTTTACGAATTATATGAACAGAAAGTAATTAATAAAAATGATGAACAATTTTGTCAATATGTAAGAAATTATTCCAAGTTATTTAAAAAGATTTGTCGTGAAGCTAAGACACTTTATTTAAAATCAAAAATTAAAAACAGTGACAATAAAATAAAAGCAACGTGGGATATTATAAACAATGAGACTGGAAGGGTCAAAATTAAAAGTAACGATTACACTCTTCAATTAAATAAAAAGATATTAAAGTCAGATTTTGAGGTTGCCACAGCATTTGAAAATTTCTTCACAGACATTCCAGTCTCAACCACTAAATCCCTCAACTCGTCCCCTAATGACGCCGAATATCTATTGAAACAAAATGTCAATAGGTGTAACATTGAATTTAGTTTTAGTTATGTCACTGACAGAGATATTGTAAAAACTTTTAATACCCTTAATTTGAAGAAGACTAGTGATCTTTGGGGCAATTCTGTTGTGATTACGAAATCTATAATCAACACAGTAGCACCGGAACTGGCAATGATTTTCAATAGATGCATTGACTGTGGTGTGTTTCCTGATCAAATGAAATGTAGTAAAGTAATTCCTTTATTTAAATCAGGTAGCACATCTGACCCCACAAATTATAGGCCAATATCTGTGCTACCCACGTTTAGTAAAATTTTTGAAAAATTAATTCTAGGTCAGCTTCAAATTCATTTTAATAACAATAAGCTGTTACATGAAAAACAATTTGGTTTTACTAGGGGTCGCTCAACTACCGATGCTGGAGTTGAGCTTTTAGATAGTATTTTTGATGCCTGGGAGGAGTCGCATGATGCTTTGGGAGTCTTTTGTGACTTATCTAAGGCTTTTGATTGCGTGTTTCATGAAACATTGATCAGGAAATTACATTACTATGGAGTTAAGAACACTGCTTTGGATCTCCTAACATCATATTTGAGTAATAGGATACAGAGAGTTGAGGTAAATGGAAAAGTTTCTATGGGTTCAGTGGTCACAATGGGAGTGCCGCAAGGTTCAATTCTTGGTCCATTCCTTTTCCTTGTATATATTAATGATTTGCCATACATTATGCGAAATAATGAAGAGATAGTGTTATTTGCTGATGATACATCACTTATTTTTAAACTAAGACGACAACAATCAAATAATGACGATGTAAATAACGCTCTCTCTAAAGTAGTTCAATGGTTTACAGCTAATAATTTACTGTTAAATGAAAGAAAAACAAAATGTATACGATTTTCAAGACCGAATGTAAAACAAGTTAAACCTAACATATGTTTGAATGGAGAAGAGTTGGATCTTATAGATAACACCGTATTCTTAGGCATAACCTTAGATTCTAAGCTACAGTGGGGCCCACATATAGGTCAGTTGTCGAATAGACTTAGCTCTGCAGCATACGCGGTTTACAAAATTCGTCAGTTAACTGATATAGATACGGCCAGATTAGTATATTTTAGTTATTTCCACAGCATAATGTCATATGGCATTTTATTATGGGGCAACGCAGCTGACATTCAAACTGTGTTTGTACTGCAGAAGCGGGCTATTCGTGCAATCTACAGTCTTGGTTCAAGGCATTCACTGAGGGAAAAATTTAAAGAAATTAAGATAATGACTGTCGCATCTCAATACATTTATGAGAACTTGTTATATGTTAGGAAAAATATAAATATGTTTTCTAAATTCAGCGACATTCATAATTTTAATACACGAAATAAAAACAAACTCGTTCTACCTTCAACTAGACTACAAAAAATAAGTAACTCATACAAGTGTCAAAGCATACGTTTTTACAACAAAATTCCAGGCAATATTCAGGAACTAAGTATTAATAAATTCAAAGTATTTATTAAACAGAGCTTGTGTTCAAAAGCTTATTACACTGTTAAAGATTATTTAGCAGACAAAAATGCCTGGAATTGAGTTTAAAAATTATGAATTTTGACATTTTGAAATTAGTGACATGATATTTTTATTTACATTTGTAATACTTATATTTTTACATTTTGACATTTTTAATTTGACATTTGTAATTTTATTTATTTTGTTTTGACATTGTTTGATTTGACATTGTTATTTTATTTATTTTCTTTTGACATTTAAAATTACTTAAGTAATATATTATTATTCATAAATTGACATTCAATAATATTTTCTGACATTTAATAATATTTTCTGACATTTTAAATATATGACATTTTGTTGTTTAATTTTTTATTACTTTTAACTTATTGTTTGCAACATGTATTTTACTGTGTATTAGCATGTAAAGTTGTGAGTACGATGTGGGCATTATTAAACATATAAACAAATAGTTGTGGCAACCTGTCTGATGGCTTAGGCTGACATGCTTATGCATACACCTTCTGATGGCGTGGAGGCATAGTGATACAGATCGTGCTGGCTCCCTCAATTAAGGTTGAGCCGTACGATTGCTGTTGAATGCGGGCCATCAGTGGGCCGAGTCAGTCAAAAGCGTCAGATAATTTCCTGCATTGTACTTGCATACTAAACCCTTTTTTGTCTGGACTTTAAAAGATGAAGAAAAGACTAAAGAAATTGAAGTGACAAAAAAAACAATGACTCTGAGTTTGTTTCGGCCTTTCTTCTCAAGAAGTCATTTAGCTAGGAAAAGCCGGCATCATCTAGAATAGGGTTTTGACATGTATAAGTGTTGTAAACAACCAAAATGCAGAAATAAATATGTCTTTATGTCTTTATGTCTTTATAGTTACGATTGATTTAGAACCCAATCCGAGGGTCTAGTACGAAATTTACACGGTGATGATAGGCTAGTCGACGGGAACAATTTTCATACATTTCCTTAATGCACCCTCTATCGATCGCTACTATCCGATAAGGGCGCTTTTAGAAAATCTATGGAAATGGGGTTGTTTCCAACTAGTCAAATCAAGCACTTTTAATTAAATGTAAAAAAAACCGGCCAAGTGCGTGTCAAGCCACGCGCAATGTAGGGTTCCGTAGTTGCCCATAATGGCCATTATTCATAATAACTTCTGTTTCACATGGGACTAAAAACGGGCAAAGATTAAGCCAGCGCAGCGCTTCCAATGTAAACTCACAGAAATAGGTATTTATAAGTTAACCGACGATTACTCGTAAACTAGTGATGTCTACTTAGCCGTGATAATTTTCCTTATAAATTCGTTATATGTACTTACATTTGTGATTTTTTTCACCTCTTCCAAATTAATAGTTTAGCCGGCAGAGGGGGGGGGGGGACACTTGAGTCTAACAATTTTTTTCACTTCAAAGCTTGATATTTGACAAACCTTGATCGAAAAATCACTTCAAAGCTTGATATTTGACAAACCAATTACTTGATCGAAAAATGATTTGAGCAAACTAATAATATTTTTTTTTAAATCTATCCTATGATACCCCACACAATGGTGTACACAACCAAAAAAAAAATTCAGCCCCACTATATATGTAGGGGAGATACCCTTAAAAATAATATTTTCCTAAATTTTATTCTACAGTTTTGTTGCAATATCGTATGTCTATATTCATGTCAAATATCAGCTTTCTAGCACCAGGCGTCTTTGAGCTAGGCTGCGGACGGACAGACGGACGGACATGACGAAACTATAAGGGTTCCTTGTGGACTACGGAACCCTAAAAACGACCTTTGTCAAGGGTTTTGTATGAAATATGATATAGTGACGTCATAGTGTTTTGCTGTCAAGTAGAATACTTATTATCAATAATTTGACGATAAAAAAATGTTAAATGAAGTTTAAACATTAATTGATGAATGAAACTACTATTATTTTGACATGTTTCACTAGATCAAAATACTTGTATAATTTATTTCACATGCAGGAAACTTCCGTGACGATCGCCTGCAAAAGTCGTGGTTTTTTTGAAAATCAAACTCTTGGTAGACCCCCTATATACATATAAGACTCATTTTTAAAATTCACACAAATTCTGTTTTAATTCAATTCTTTGTAAAACTGTTTACCCTTGAATGTAAAATAATATTTCTACTTAATTATCACTTTGTATCGAATGTAAACCATTGCAGTTGCAATTATTTATCATCTATAAAATATTGTATTAGCTTAAAAGTATATTAACTATAGTGTTATATAAAATTACTAGCTTTCGCCCGCGGCTTCGCCAGCATGATATTTTAATAAAGAGTGGCCTATGTACTTCCCCGGGTTTCAGATTATCCAGTATCCATGTCAAATTTCATCACAAACGGCTCTGTAGATTAGCCGTATAGCATACATATAAACAGATAATACTGAAAAATTACTATTGTTTTCATAATCTTCTAACTTCAGGTAAAGATTAGTATGTAAGTATATTTTTGAAGTTATGAAGAGTTTATATACCTACTAAATATAACAGCAGCAAAAATAAAATCTGAAAGCATTAGGTACCACAAAGTACATATCAGACAATCAGACCGTCCCTCCGCCTCGCTGTGCTTAAGCGGACTAACTCATAGAAAGCGCTTTTAATGACGCTGCGCTTAGGTCAGATATATCGTGATAACTTTTAACTATTCGTCAAAATAAATCTATTAATTTTGAAAACAATTGATAACTATACAAGGTTATATAGCGGGTCTTACTCGCGATAAATCCTAAATATATATATAAATAATTTATGCCTTAAATATAAGATTTATCGCGAGTAAGACCCGCTATATAACCTTGTATAATGTATACTAATCGCGAAAGTTTAAAATCGTTAATTTGATAACTACTCTAGAATGAGCATTGTAAAAAACATATATATATTTTTTTGATGTTATACTGTTTTATTACAATAAAAAATGATGCAAGTAGTTAGATTATGTACTTAAAGTTAAAAAGTAATTCGGTAAGTTCTAGCTACCAGATCGCACCAATGTTCTCATCAATCTGGGGTATTGGGTATTGTATATGATCAATCTGTCATCAGGAACGGGGTAAAATTCCAATAAATAGCTTTCAGAGCTATGGATTTTTATCGACTTAGTTTATACTTTTCCTTATATTATATGGCAACATTATACAAAATCTTTATAAATTGTAGCCTATGTGTTATTCTGATGTATGAACTATATTATTGTAAAGTTTAATCCAAATCCGTTCAGTAGTTTTTGCGTGAAAGAGTAACAAACATCCATCCATCCATCCATCTTCACAAACTTTCACATTTATAATATTAGTAGGATTTACTTCAAAATACTTTTATAATAGGTAATATAATTAATCACATTAGTTTATCAAATGTAACGACCTCCTTTATTTAGTTATCGGACGTCACTGGCCGTACTGGCCGAATGACTGGTGACGTGGTGTTATGCTTTTTTGACGTGACAACGTCTTATAAATTGGTTTGCCGGGTGACACTTCAAGAAACTGCGTTACGCTCCGCTCACGTTATGCGCTCACAATGAGAGCGAGTGAGAGGCACGCGTCCCGCCTAAGAGCGAGAGAGACAGACATAAAAAGTGAAAGGCACGCGTCTTTCATCCTTCTTCCTACTATACGAATGAATATTCACATTAAAATTATTTTACCACTCAAAGTCGTTGTCACGTAAAACTTTCGCCCGTATACCGACTTTACAGGCAACCAATTTTTTTACCATAACTTTGTTTAGCGACTTTTGAAAAGTCATGGTCACCTATTTATGCCCTTTTAAGATAATCATTCATTTCTGGCGCTTGTCATGTTGAGCAATTTAGGTATATTATGGTGTACAGCGATATTGAAAATCTAAATGTGGTCATCAACTTTTGACGCTGACTGTACCACGGTGCGCCCGTAGCTCGCCGCATGAACTTATTTTGAAGTGTTTGTAGCCTATGGATCCTGTGTGGCCTAGCGCGAATGAAAAAAATGCGAATACTACACTAGCGTATGTCATTATAGGCCTAACACACGATGCGTATAACCTAATCTTGTTCCTAAGCGATAGTTTAGATCTAGCGTTGACTAAGCTGTGTAAGCGCCCAAGCACAAAGGAGGCTCAATTGCGAGCCTTCGTAATGTGTGAGCGGAACGATAGTCGATCATCAAGAATCACACCTAGATACTTGGCTTCCCTAGTCCATGGAATAGGGGATCCAAACATCCTTATTTGTGGGGTCGCACCTGGAAGGTACAGGTGAGGAGCTCTCCGACACCGAAAGCCCTGCTTAAGTACAATTTTTGGCCGAAAATGTAGGCTCTCTGATTGGTTAGCCAATCGTAAACAAAGAAAGGACCATGCCCATATTAGTATGGAGGCGAAACCCAGCAATGCCGTCAATGCTAGGCATTTCCCAAATTGCAACTCTATGTCATACGATAACTTATTAACAGTATTTCTATGATATCTAGTATTAATGTCATATAAAGCACTGGTTGAAAAGTTATTGGACGTTAAACAAGACATGATAACTGCCTAACGCCTATTGTTTATACATTTTATCGTTTACAAACAGCATTGCTATTAGTTTTCCACTAGGCACTTCATAATCATCACATAAGCTAGGCCAAATCAGTGTTCATTTATATACTTATATGTCTGTAAACATTTCAGTTATTTGGAATTATATAGTCTGTCTCCATAGTATCTCCATCTATATAAATGTGAAAACAATTTGGTTAGATACAAAACTTAAGTAGGTACTTGAATAAATAATAACATGGAAAGAGTACTCCGTAAAACCGCGATACTATCACAAGGAATTAATAAATCGTTGAAATTAAACTACAGTTTACGGATTTTATCGCGATGTATTGGTTTCACTAAGTTATTACATTTGAAACTAATGATCTAGAAACTATATTTTTAATTTATTACTAGCCGACGTTTCGAATTCTTTACAGAATTCATGTTCACGGCAGACTGAGGTGATATTTGTCTTTTTCCTGAATGTATAAGTTATCTCAAAGTACCCGAACATTTTTCATCTACTGGTGTTACTATTTACGCAGAATGAGCTCACAGTGTCCTTAGGTCTTCTGGTGACTTTGTCCTTCTTGGGTTTCATTAGCCTTATGACAGGGTCCCAAGCTGGAGGAACATTCCAACCATCTTCCCTATTGAAATTAGGGTGTTTTTTAATTTCAATAGCCTCTCGTATCATCCTTGGAAGAAAACGGTGTTCTTTTGCGAGTATCTGTGGTTCATCAAATCGCAGGTAGTGGTTGGGTCCATGAAGGTATAGATAAACATGGAGGCCACAGCTGGAACAAAGCCTTGAGTCAAATACCTACATTTCTCTATCTCACTCTCTGTGGTCTGACCTCTCATTTTAGCTGGATTTAGTATTGCTATCTTCTTATTAAAATCTCCGAGTAAGCTCTTAAAAAGAGCCGATATATTAAGCAAATCAGAAGTTTACACGGTCAATTAATGTGTATTTAAATCAAGAGTTGAAATCCAATCACTTGTTAAAACTCCCAATATTGTAGGTCTCGAACGCTTATAATCATGGTTGGCGAGACAGTGAATTATAATCCCATTTACTAAGGATTTGGTAATGTGGCAACATTGGCCACCATATGTCAAGTAAATCTTGTCAATATGGCAGTGGTTGGTTGAAAAGAGATGGTATGACCACAGTGAGCGAGATAGCGATACATCATTTGAGCTTCAAGTAGGTATTCGGAGTGCGGTCTCCATGTTTATCTATAACTTCATGGTTGGGTCCCTGTTCCACATGTTCACACACAGCAGACTTTGTTGAGCGTTTATGTTTATGTGCCGTGAACATGAATTCTGTAAAGAATTCGAAACGTCGGCTAGTAATAAATTAAAAATATAGTTTCTAGATCATTAGTTTCAAATGTAATAACTTAGTGAAACCAATACATCGCGATAAAATCCGTAAACTGTAGTTTAATTTCAATGTGTAACATTCGCGTAAACCCAAGAAGATATTAAATTAATAAATCGGCTAAAGAACGTGGTTATAGACCGCAATAAACTGCACTTTTAGTGCATGAATGAATGAAACATTATTTATCATAGGTACTGCAAAGTAAACAAGTCTTTTTTTTTCGTTTTTTTATCCAGTGCTTGATAGGTTTCAAAATTAACAACTTAATTCTAGTTTTAATTTATTAGGACGATCTTGTAATTTACTTTCTCTGGACATTTCTGGGGCACAGATATAGTCCTTTAAACAATCATAATGTGATAATTTACATTACAAGTAACATACTGCTAACAATAACCTAAAATCAATCAATATTTATTATTTGTCATCTGTAAGTATAGGTTTATCATGGCAATAAAGAATTTTGAATTTGAATTTGAAATTTGAATTATTTTACTTAAGTACTAAGAAACTTTACCATAGCGAGAAGCCGTCTTATGGCATTGGCTTAACTACTAAGAAACTTTACCATGGCGATAAAGCCGCTTACATATAAATGTTAGATTTTTAAACTAAATCATCAAATTTTATATTAAAAAATACGTAATTACATTAAGAAATCTTAATATATATGTCGGAATGGTCATCAGTACAGGACGTCAATTGACTACGAAATGGGAGTGCGAAGATTGCGCGCTTCGACAGAGTCTACGCGTCACGTTCGCTAGAGTTGAAGAGGGGGGATGACGGTTGACGTTCAACGGAGCAACGATGACTATCACTTCTCTTGGAGAATCCGGGCGGGCAACAAGTACCTAGAAACTGTCACTCGTTTCGTGTTCAGTAATACAAAATAGTTATAGTCGGTTTTGTTAGATTTGATTTGGTGTGAACTTATAACGAACTGTGATGTGAAGTGTTGATACCGGCCAGGAATCAAGCAATCCGCCGTCATCAGAAGTGGCATCATGGACCAGCGCGACCACAAGGCGCGAGCGAGGGCGACTGCTAACGCTGCTATGTTGGTGAATCAGCTGAGCTGCCAACTGCGACTGTGGTGAGCGTATTTTGTCTGATTTTTTTTATTGGTGCTGTCAATTTGTTTAGTGGCAGTAGAAGTAAAATATTATTTTAAACGTGGAAATGTCATAATTGTTATGGTGATATCGCCATTACATCGTACCGGGTGTTGTAGGTTCGATTCCTACACGAGACAGTGAGTTGTTGAACCGTTTGACTATTACGGTGTCGTGGTTCCCATGGCATGATCTCATGAATAATCTTCTTTTTAATGGCTTAAAGAAGAAAGACAAAAAGAAATGTGGGTAGTAACGATTTTAATTGTGACCTTTGCCGTATTTTAAGTTAGCGTATGGTTGTCTAACTACCATAGTGATCTAGCTATAGCGTTGCGTGTAGATAGCGAACGGAGGTTTTGAGTTTGATACGCCAGTTAAAAAGAAAGCCATTGGTTATTTTATTTCTTCATGCGAGGGTGGCTCGCACTCACGAACATTGTGATCATATTATGCTTGCTTGCAAATAGATTATCTTGTCTGGGTCTTACTTTATGGACTGTAATAGTAACTAGAGTGAGCGTACAGCCCGACTTGCATTATTCCAAGCAAGTGAGTTTGAGTGAAACCCGCTAGTTATTGTTGTAGTGCAGTTGTAATATTGGTTTTAGAACCAACACCCAGATTTGGTAGGTAGGGCAGCGGCGCTAAAGTTGGTAAACTAATCGAATTGTGCATACCAAGTTCATAGTGTAAGACTGTGCGGAGCTATTGCTTCTGACTGTGCTGATTTTGTGTAGAACAGCTTGTAGCTTTTATTTCTTAAATAGACGTGTGAACTGCAGTGCTGTATATTACTAGCGCCATTATTTTATCGACTCGTGGTGTTGATAATACGTAACGATTTTCGTTTAAACGTGATCAGAGCCTAAGTAAAAAGTGACATTGTTACTCGTTGTAATTCTGAGTTGTACAGACGATCTCGATGTTGCAACTACACCTGCTTTTTGTGTGCATAAATTTTTAACATGGCACATTAAAATGTTTCGCACTCAGATTATTAGATGGCACCACTAGTAAAATTAAATTAAATTTTAAGATTTTACGTGTGAAAATTACGTACTGTGTGTTTTTAAAATTCATGTGATACGCTGGGAATTGTTATCAAGTGCCCCGAGTTATGCTTAGGACGTTTAGGAGTGATAGTGTTTCTAGTAGAAGTTGTTAAACTCGATTATCAGACGTAGAAGAAAATGATTGAGTGATCATCGTAGTGCGTTACGATAATCAGTTTCAGAGATTTGTTTTCATCGTAGGTAGAACTAGGTTAGTGATCGTTAGTGGTGATTGTATGCTTAACCTTATTGTCATGATAATTTTGTGGTACCCACGTTACCGTCAGTGTAGATTTGCATAAACTGGATAAGCCGTTTGTGCGGCTGCATGTTTAGCCATGCGTTACCATTGGTTGGACCGGTAAAGTGCCTTTCTGGTTAGCCTAGTTTAACCCTTGAGCTTTTATGTTAGTCATAGTCTCCGTTTTTACGAAAACAAGACAGCCGTTAATGCATTGTCATAGTATCACAAACGTTGTCCATCGTCTTGAACGCGAAAGGTCCGTTGCTGTATCGCTAATAAGGTTAGGATAAGCTGCGTATTTAGACTATTCATGACAAATTATAACGCTGAAAAGACTGGTTGAATACTTGGTAGTAAAATTAACATCTAGAGTAGCAGCCTAGTATGATTTTCTTATAGTCTGCTATGTGATAAGGAAAACCAAAGCATGTTGAACAAACCTAGTTTAAGATTACTTTGTTAGACGCTCGAAATGATTATCCGGGTGGTGTTGTGTATCCGGATGGAGGTTTCATAGCGTGATATTGAAGACTCGATGGATGTCAGTTTGAGCAATGCAATATTATAATGAGTTTCCTATTATTTGAGCGAGTGCGTGTGTTGCTCAACATGTCAGCTTCGAGAGAAAGAGTTAGTTGTGATTTTTATTAAAACCTGTAATGATTTTGATCAGAGTAGCTTTGTTCCCCACCGACTTGTGCCAGGAATGGCCGAACGACTAGGATTGCTGTTCAAGAATTTTCTCTTAATCCTAGAGCGAAGTACATTAAAGTGTGGTTGTTGATCGCAATCACGGATACCCTGCTACTCAAGTAGCTCTTTTGATTTTTGATCGCTAATATTATCTACCTCTGGTTTCTGTGTTGTATGAAAAGAGCGTGTTGCGAGAATCGGAAAGTACTCAGACTGTCGATTGGTTATCTCAGAACTGTAGTCGTTACCTCTATGTAGCCAAAGGAAATCAGTTTGTCCGAAAGTAGCTTAGCGGTTCTCGCCATGTTCGCATTTGGTTTTAGTTTTTGTCAGTGGTCAAATCCAGTTTTGACATAGCTCATTGAGAGAATGGACGGGAGTTACGTTCTGTGCAGTTGTGAAGTTGTAAACGAATTTGATAATCGCTTAAAATTTACGAAGTGCGGACTTTGAATTAGTCTGAAAGAACGGATACTCTAGTTAGTGCGTATACACTGAGACGAATCTTTGAAATACTAATGGTAGATTTATTTCCGTTTTGGGTAATCCTGGTGGCTAGCGCGGCCAGATGGCCGGCGCGGCCTGGTAACCGGCGCGGCATTGTGGCTGGCGCGGTCTGGCGGGGCCGGCGCGGTCTGGCGGCCGGCGCGGCCTGGTGGCGAGTGTCGCCAGTATAGCCCGCGTGTTGCGCGCGGCCCGCGTGTGGCGCGCGGCGCCTGTATGTGGCTTTGACGAGCTAGGTAACTGGTATAGCTTAAGCCTATCTGGCCGAAACTGGCAATGAAAGTGAAGGTAGTTTATTAAAGGAGTTTGCTTAGAAGATGTAGAATCCAAAGATCTTAGCCTAACCTTAAATGTTTTGGTTAACTTGGTTTGAAATATTTTAAAGTATAAAAGCCCATTTGAGGTCACAGAAGTTCTTTACGATGATCGTTATAATCGCACTGCCCATAATTCTAAGCGTAACTGTAAGTACGCACTCGACAGGTTGCGACAAATGCCTGAAGGTCAAAGTACAACTGACGAAATTGAGGTAGAACAAAGTAGTTCTGACATTGAAGAAAGTGTTTAAGTTTACATGATGATTGGATCGGACCGTGCCAGCGGCTGACGTGTAGCCGTAGCTCGGTAGAAATCGGCGTCTACTAACTTAGTAGTCCGTGAGTAGGCGGTATTGCAGTCGGCTCTGGTGGCGGTCGGGTTTCAGTGGCGTTCCCATGTGGGGTTCGCAGAAAGTAGAGTAACTGGAGGTTACTGGGCTATGCATAGCCATGATCACAATACATGTAGAGCTTAAATGTTATGGTTTACTTGGTTTGAAATAATATCTTGAGAGATGATACAGCGATAGTGAAATGTCGGTTTTACTTTGAGTTTCCTGATTATTGATTTTGATACTGAAACTTTGTGCCAGAGGATCAGAGCATAACTGACGATCTTAAAGAGAAAAAATTGTGAACCTTAATACTGACAAGACAGTAGAAAACTGGGCTTACATGTTGATTGGTTGTGTGATTTAATGTCAGAGGTTCGGTTTGTAGCCGTAATAGCCGTAAATCAGTACAAATCGGATTCGATACAACTGTGAAGGCAGTTGTCCGTGAGTACACGGTAGGTACGCAGACGACTCCGATGTTTGATTGCCGCAGACAAATGGGTGGCAACCGAGTGACTGGTGTAAGGCCTGGTTAAGTAACTGGAGGTTACTGAATGGGGGCAACCGAGTGGCTGGTTGAGTGCCTGGTTTAGTAACTGGAGGTTACTGAACGGTTATGAATCACATGTAGAGCTTTAGTTATTTGATTTGATTATAGCGTGAGTCTATGCCCTATGGTAAATGACTGTATTGTCAGTGATGCTCTGAATCCAGCTCCTATAATAGTTAGGAATGTAATGTAGGAGGTAATTTTGTAGAAAATTTGATTGGAATCCTAACACTGTTTTGCTTCAACCCTTACCTGGGTTAAGTCAGGAGTGACCGAGCAATGTGATACTGTGCATGTAAAATTTTGTTACAGATTAACACACAGGGACGTGTGTCTTGTAGGATGGCCGTGTCGGAATGGTCATCAGTACAGGACGTCAATTGACTAAGAAACGGAAGTGCGAAGATTGCGCGCTTCGACAGAGTCTACGCGTCACGTTCGCTAGAGTTGAAGAGGGGGGATGACGGTTGACGTTCAACGGAGCAACGATGACTATCACTTCTCTTGGAGAATCTGGGCGGGCAACAAGTACCTAGAAACTGTCACTCGTTTCATGTTCAGTAATACAAAATAGTTATAGTCGGTTTTGTTAGATTTGATTTGGTGTGAACTTATAACCAACTGTGATGTGAAGTGTTGATACCGGCCAGGAATCAAGCAATCCGCCGTCATATATATTTCTTGTGTGCGTGTGTATGTAATTGAACTCCTCCTAAACGACTGGACCGATCTTGATGAAATTTTTTGTATGTGTTCAACGGGACTTGAGAATGGTTTAGATTCACAATTTAGTCCACTGGTAAATGTTTATTGTAGATAATTTTTAATTTGTAAGTAGTTGTGGATGTTGGAATGTTTCACATTAGAACCGACGGACTGCGCTGCTATCGCAGTGTCAAATCTTATAATAATTATTTCGTCAAGGAGTACATCGAAACCTTACCTGAATAATAAAACATTAAAAAATAAAGATTTTGAGTCGACAACATATATCCGCAAAATTCGGATTGTCGAGTATTTTGTTAAATTCTAATGGTTCTGACAGACAAATCACATTCGCCATATTGGCCACTCTAGCAAAACGTGGAAATCGCCACAGATACCGGATACCATTTTGAGTACTACTAAGTCTTAGTATAAGTAGTTTGTATGTGTAAATACTTTTTGCAGTTATATTTATTAAACAGTTAAAACGACAACTATGGAAGTATCCGTCCAATAAAGGAGATTTGTATTAAATATAAAAAAAAAATTAAAATGTCTTTACTAATATAATAAAGCGAAAGAGTTTGTTTGTTTTTTTTTTTGTTTGTTTGAACGCGCTAATCTCAGAAACTACCAGTCGGCCCCAAATAAATATTTTTGTATACGATACAGTTATTCCGAAAGGCTATAGGCTATATAACATAACGCTTCGACCCTTTGGGGCCGGGCAAAAGGCTAAAAAAGCTAAAAGATAATGTCGGCTAATCTCAGGAACTAGCAGTCGGATTTTAAAAATTATTATTGCCTATGATAGCCCAATTATTCCGAAAGGCTATAGGCTATATAAAATTACGCCACAACTTTTAGGGGCCAGTCAAAAGTAATAAAATGGTCAAACGAGAAGGGGAGGGTTGGGTCAAAGGCAAAAAAAGGCTAAACGAATAGGATACAATCTATATGGGTATCGTTTTCGAGATTTTCGGGACGCTGATTTATAATATGAAATTTATTTAGTGATCCAAGATGGCAGACGGGAAATCAAAGATGGCGGATGAGAAAATTTAAAAAATCAATATGGGTATCACCTTCGATATTTTAAGGGGTGGGGAATCGAAATACAACACCTATTTCGTGATCAAAGATGGCGGATGGGAAATCAAAGATGGCGGATGGGAAAATTAAAAAAAAGTCAATATTGGTATCTTTTAAACACTCGCGTTGCATGTTTAAGAATATATATATAGACGGGAATTAACGCGAACATGCAAATTAGGTATTTACATACGAGGGGAGTTCAATGTATTCTCGGTATCGAGGTGATATACTAATGATAAGGGTAATTTAATTATCTCATTAGTTAATGACACTCTTTGAGGGTATAAATACAAAATTTCATTTAATTGCCACCATTAGTATTCAAGATATCATTGCGAAAAGACAACTACGATGACTGATTCGACAACGATGAAAAAAATCGAGCATCGTGCAGTGATAAAATTCCTCACAAAACAAGGAAAAACTCAAAAAATTATCCATGAAGAATTGGTGACTGTTTACCAAGATTCTTCGCCTTCATTATCTACAATAGGCTAGTTGACAAAAAAAAAAATATAAGTCCGTCCTTTAGATTGTTCAAAAATAAGCGATACGTATTTTTTTATTTGTAAATTAAACCAAAAATGACCAAGATACAGCGCATTAAAGTTACGTAAAACGTCACGCCGTGCTGCATTTTTTCGCACTAGATGACGTCACACGTAACTTTAATGGGCTATATCTTTGTTATTTTTTATTTAATCGAAAAAAGAAAAAATACGTGTCCAATATTTTTTTATAATCTAAAATACGGACTAAATAAAATGTAATTATTTTGACCCTGGAAACTACCCTATTCAGAAGTGGTCAAGTGAATTCAAACGGGGTAGAGAGAGCATTGAAGACGACCCCCGCGCTGGTGGGCCAATTTGTGCCGCTACTGAAGAAAACGTCAAATTAGTCGAAAAACTTGTACTTGAAGATGCCCGTGTAAGAGTGAAAACATTAGCAGAAATCACTAAGCTATCCGCCTGATTTGTCAAAGGTCAGTGCAAGATGGGTGCCGCGAATGCTCACCGCGCTACAGAAACAAGTGCGAGTTGACTGTTGTAAGGAGTTTTTGGACCTCTGTGGTGAAAATCCGCAAAGTATTTTCTATCGGATTGTTACTGGTGATGAAATGTGGGTTCATCACTATGACCCTGAGAGCAAGCAACAGTCTATACAGTGGCACAAAAAAGGATCAGACCCGCCGAAGAAGTTCAAAGTCACTCCGTCCGCAGGAAAGCTCATGGCCACGGTGTTTTGGGATTCTAAGGGAATCTTGCTAATCGATTACACAAAAAAAGGTCAAAGTATTATTGCTGCATCATACGGAACCACCCTGCGTAATTTAAAGGAGGCAATTAAAGAAAAAAGACGTGGAAAATTAACTGCAGGTGTGTTGCTGCTTCACGACAACGCGCCGGTTCACAAGGCGCGCCTTGCCCAGGCTGCTGTGCGGGAGCACAGATTACTAAATAGTTACTTCGTAACAGATACATCACTCCCATACAAAACCGAAAATACCTACGCTATATTCACCTACAAAATCTTAATAATAATAGCCGATATTCGCAGTGAACAGAAATGTACCTTAACTACGCAAGCAAAGAGTTGTAGATTGTTTGACTTACGTACAAGTGCGTCATCGAACGAAGGCGCTAGGGTTGTTCCTATAATGATTTTGGAAATAAAACGAATGTTGCGAAATAACCATATTTATATTTGTAAATATATTTGAGTTTTGTTGTTAGAGTTAAATAGGTTTGAGTTTTATGAAATTATTAACATATTTTGTTCCTTGTCTAAATTCGCGGTTATTAAATTTCAATGTTGAAAATATCCTTAATCTTGTAAATAATTTTATTAAGTAATTATGCGGAAAACATGGGCAAACACCAGGCAAATCGACTTTATTTAGAATTTCCAACACGGTGCTACCCGGTCAATTCATAAGCACGTTGTCAAAATTATTCACGAATAATATTTCTAATTTTTCAATATAATTTATAAACGTTTCTGGTGGAACTTTTAGGCTATCATAAAAAGATGTACATACATACATACATAGACTCACGCCTGTTTCCCCGAAGGGGTAGGCAGAGGCATATAACGCCCACTTTTCGCCAGTGTTTTGATCCCACGTAATAGGTGGCGAGCCTATTGCCGCTTATCGGGATATTTTGTTTGCCAGAGCCTCGTCCGTTGATCGGCAGGTGCACCACTTGCAGGTGAGGTTGGCTTGGGACCCTCAGTTCTTGGTGGGAACCCTATGCACCATAAAAAGATGTAGCTTTATCATAGGCTCTGAAATGATTTTATAGTGTTGTTTCGTCAACATTAGGTTTCGCCTGTAACAAAGCATTAAAGCTAGTGCAGTTATGTTTCTTGCTACACTTAAACAATAAATACTCTGACACATAGGTCAACGCATTTTTTGCAGGCAAATCGAATCTGTAATCGGTTTCGCCGTTTAAGGCAACTGCTGAAGGTGTTCCTGCCTTACATTTTTGGCCAGATATGGGCCGTTCAAGAAGAGTGGTAGCATCTGACCTCTGCAGCAAGTCACAAATGTCTTCTTGACAGTTACTATGACGAGAATTTTGCAGCATATTTCTAAAGAATATTTTTTTCATTTAATCATTTTTCATGTCATTTGATCCAAAATTACATTATCTACACGTAATATTATAAAGAGGTAAAATTTGTTTGTTTGTTTGTTTGTAATGGATAAACTCAAAAACTAGGTACTGGACCGATTTAAAAAATTCTTTCACCATTAGAAAGCTACATTATCTGCGAGTAGCATAGGCTATATTTTATTTTATAAAAAATAGAGATAAGTAAGATATTTGGGATTTTCGGGTACGCGAAGAAGTTCCCTCAGGAGGCAGGTGAAATCGCTGGAAACGGCTAGTATTCATATATTTTTAATAGGTTATGTTAGGTTTTCTTGTGAACAAACATCATTAAACATCTTCTCATGACTCCCCACTTCATTATAGCGTGGCTTGGTGGTCACGCCATGCTGTATCCGAGTGGTAAGGCAAGTAATTTGTATTGTATTTATTTATTACTTTGACTTTTTTGGCCTGCCTTTATGAATAACATCTAAATTATGTAATTAATTTATCGAATCTTCTAGGTAATTTAGTAATTATATATATTGACCAGTCATTATGTATAATTTTGCTTTGCTTTTGCTTTAACATATACATACCTACACAGTTTTAAGTTCAACCTAATTACAACCATGACACCTAGCAATAAAGGCACAAAGCGTAAAAAGATTGAAGATTTCTTACGAACAGTCGTCTGAGTCGTCACAAAAATCTAGGTGATCAATAAATTATTCCTGTCACATAGAAATGAAAAGATGTATGTTAAACAATATTAAGTGCCGGTTTCACCACTGTCCAATTAGTCTGATAAGTTCTGTATAAAATACTCGGCAAATAAATTCATACAAATTTCGTTCTAATTTTGAATTTACTTATTTGGAAGGTAACGCTTAGAGGTGTGGTAAACAGGCCCTTTATCTTTATTGCAAGCACGCTGCACAGTACTCCTTAAATTTACTTATTCTAAAAAACAAAACAGAACCACACTAAAAACATATTTTGGCGAAGTCAATAAGCACTAACTCAACTAAGACCAATGACTAAAGACACTTTTTTGCTATTGGGCAACTTGTTGTCATAATGAATTAATGACGCTTGGCATGTCTTGTCAATTGTCACAAACTGAGTTGAGTTAGTTGACATTTATGTGATACGTGTCACCACGTGACTCGCCACGTGTATCTACACCAGAGATTGAACAATTTGTACATAATTTTTACTTTTGAAAATACATTTAAGTAACTTAAACAATAATAACTGCATGAGCTATGAGCACTATACACCGCGTGCCGCAA
Organism: Euclidia mi; assembly: GCA_944739405.2. Classification (NCBI taxonomy): domain Eukaryota; kingdom Metazoa; phylum Arthropoda; class Insecta; order Lepidoptera; family Erebidae; genus Euclidia; species Euclidia mi. Next base: position 2,065,002 of record OX123196.2, read on the forward strand.
TTCGGGCTGACACTCAGCAAACACTGCTATGGACGTACCTCTACGTGAATATCAACCTTATATCGTAACAGATAAAGTACTTTATCGCGTCATTGCCTTGCGGGCTGCGTCGTTTTGATCTGTTTCTTATATTTCGAATTTCATCTTTGAATTTGTATGTACCCACGTACAAAAAAAAATTGTGGCGGATAAAGAAGTGTCAATAAAATTAGTAGATAAGATTTGATATAAGTAAGTAACTACTTACCTTTGTTTGTCTTTCGGCAGTGAAAAGAACGACAACTTTTTGTTTGTTTTTTGGCTTTTACATCCATCCACTGCACAATAATTCCTCGGCATTTTTATAAGAAAGCGCAGGAAACGTGCCGTGCGTACGCTCTGGTGTGCGTGCGGCGGCCCTCTGTCATTTGTATCCATATGGATACACGAAATGGTAGGTGTTTATCGCGCGAATTTGAGCCAGTGACGGGGGCCTGGCGGGAGTACGGATTTGAAGAAATCAATCATCCACCCTACAGTCCGGACCTAGCCCCTAGTGATTATTATCTATTCCCTAATCTTAAAAAAGACCTTCGTGGAAAGCATTTTTCGGACAATGAAGAGTTGAAGGGAGCAATAAACGAAAATTTTTCGGGCCATGAAGAAAAATATTTTTCAGAGGGAATTGAAAAGTTACTTTCACGAACAAATAAATGTATTGAGATGTTAGGGGAGTATATTGAAAAATAAAATTTATTCAGAATTTTCCGCCTTTTCCTTCATACCTATACCGAGAATACATTGAACTCCCCTCGTACCTTATTTTGCTTGACGTTTCGAGACGGTTGCACGTCCCGTGGTCGCAAGCTGACTGGTGTGGCGATGTCAAGTCTCCGAGTGCGAGGTAGAAGATTCTATTTCTACCCCCGGGTCGTTGATATTTAAAGGTTTAAACTTCGCATTAACACCTAAGCGAATACCGTACGAAAATATAATCAGCAGTGTTGAGGAGACGATTATCCGTAATAAAGTACTGCCCGGTGATGCCGATACCCTACGACAGGACGTCGCGGTGATATTACGGAAGTCGAAGATACCCACTAGCAATGTCATTATGGAAGAGCGTCAAGCACTGAAAAGGATTCGGGACAACCTGGATATTTTAGTGCTTAAGGCCGACAAGGGAAACACCACTGTAGTGATGAATACGGCTGATTATACGGACAAGGTACGAGAGTTGTTATGTGATAACAAGGTGTATAAACCGGTCTCATATAACCCCACGGCCAGAGTAACGCGCAGAATACGAACACTGATAAAAGACCACCAGGACCTGTTCACGGAAGACGAGTACAGCAAGTTATATGGTCCCAAGCCATAGCAACCACCTAGGCTATATGGTCTGCCTAAGGTACATAAGCCCAACGTGCCACTGCGGCCTATCGTAAGTCAGATTTCGTCGCCTACTTACGACCTTGCGAAGCACGTTGCATCGGTATTGCAGCCATTAGTCGGTATGACACCGTCTTTCGTAAATAACTCACGTCATTTCGTCCAGATCGTACACAGTATCCGATTGGAACCGGAAGATGTAATGGTAAGCTTTGACGTTGAGTCGCTCTTTACCAATGTTCCAATAAGGGAATGTCTGGACGTAGTGAGGGACAGACTGAGTGACAACGATATGCCTCACAACTATATTGATCTACTAAAACACTGCTTAGATGGCAACTACTTCCTCTTCCAAGGCCAATATTACCTCCAGATCGATGGCGTCGCAATGGGAAGTCCAGTAGCCCAGTACTGGCTAATATCTGGATGGAACACTTTGAAGAAAAGGCGCTTAGCAGCGGGCCCAAGACCATCAGGCTTTGGAAAAGATACGTGGACGACATCTTTAGTATCGTAAAAGGAGGTAAGTAGGAAGTAGATCAATATGTGCAACACCTTAACTCCATTCATCCGAAAATGAGGTTCACCTACGAAATGGAAACTGACAGATCGTTGTCATTCTTGGATGTCAAAGTGACTGTGAGACCAGATGGGTCCTTAACACACTGCGTATACCGGAAGCCTACGCACACAGATAGATACCTGCACGCTATGTCGCACCACCACCCTCGACACCTGCAATCCGTTGTGACGTCACTAAAAAACAGAGCACATGACCTCTGTGACCCTGAGCATTTGAAGCTAGAGCTAGACCATGTTCAGCAGGTACTTAGGAAGAACGTTGTACTGGTATCCACCAGGTACAACGACGAATGACGCGGCCTATCAAGCGCGAAAAACATCCGGCGGTAAATAGACAACCGACCTACATGCCCTACATTAGAGGTGTTACGGATAAAATAGGAGATAAGTTAAAAAACTACTCCATTCCGACAGTATTTACACCAGGTGCCAAAGTATACAACATGGTGGGCACACCAAAGGATGTTCTACCGCTACAAACCCCAGGTGTCTATAAAATCAACTGCAGCTGCGGAAGCTCTTACATAGTGCAAACGAAGCGGACCATCGCTGAACGTATAAAGGAGCACATCGCAGCTGTAAAGAACCGTCAAACGAACAAATCGGCGATTGCGGAACATTTACTTCAATCGGGCACCAACCACTGGATTGAATTTCATCGTCCCCAAGTCCTCTCCACGGAACGCCACTTTTACCCAAGAGTTGTGCGTGAAGCGATTGAAATCAGAAAACATAAAAATTTCAATCGGGAAGAGGGCTTCAAATTGTCATCGGCGTGGAATCCTGTGATTCGGCTAACAACACCCCACTTTAACGCGCAGTCGGCGAATGTTCAATATACAGATACGGTTAGTGTGTTTTGCGCCGGTACTTCGAATATCAACGACCCGGGGGTAGAAATAGAATCTTCTACCTCGCACTCGGAGACGTGACATCGCCACACCAGTCAGCTTGCGACCACGGGACGTGCAACCGTCTCGAAACGTCAAGCAAAATAAGGTATGTAAATACCTAATTTGCAGGTTCGCGTTAATTCCCGTCTATACAGGCTGTAAAAAGACCCTTAACGAAAAATGAAATGCCATGTTGTACCAATCACTACGACCATTTTTTACTTCGGCACCATACCTGGGAAATTACTGGTTCAGGAGATATTGGGGCTCAAAGTTAGTATGGAACTTTTCTAATTAGGTACAAAATCGATGCATTTACCCTGCCAATACGTTCTTTAGATGCCCTATAACCCCATGGATAAGTAGGTATTTCGAGCATTGCACGCGCGTGCTTTTAATTGCGGTTTAAAAAAGTGAAAACTTAAAAAGAAAATCGTTTCCCAGGTATAATTTTTGGTTAGTATGACTTGGCATGATGTCCACAACGAGTAGACTTCGGCTTGGTGATGGGTCTTGTGACACCCTGTATATATATTCTTAATATTGGTATCGTCTGCGATGTTAAAAGGGATGGGGAATCCAAACACAACATCTGTTTCGTGATTCAAAATGGTGGATGGGAAATCAAAGATGGCGAATGGGAAAATTTAAAAAATCAATATGGGTATCGTCTCTGATGATTTAAGGGATGGAGAATCCAAATACAACATCTATTTCGTGATCAAAGATGGCGGATAGGAAATCAAAGATGGCGGACGGCATTTTTTTAAAAAGTCAATATGAAAAGAAGAAAGAAAAAAGAAAGAAACTATTTATTTGTCACAGATACAGAACAATTACAACATTTAACAAATCGCAAGTCTTACATAACATTAGTCTGTGACAGAAAGGTACACACTCAGCTATTGTTGCATTGTGGTAGTGACCACAATACAACGCTGGTATTCTGTGTGTACCTTAAATGCCGCACGGACGTTAATCAGTACAATATACTTAAAATAAGAAGAAAAAAATAATAATACTTAAACAAATTTTAACATAGGGACATGAATGAAATTATATCTAGCACATACAATATAGAGATGAATAAAATTATAAAAGAATGTTATAAAATAAAGTAACAAAATCGACTTCGTTACTAGTACCTATTCAAGTCGGCGGCGCATGCATCATTCATTTACAATACAAAATAATTATGCAACGGCGAGGCGCAGGCGTGCGCGCGAGCGAGCGGGCTGGCCGCGGGATCGACGCGTCGCGTCACAATACTCGCAATGTCGCAATACAGCCGACACTCTCGCCCGCGCGCGGTGCGCGCGATGTAATCATTGTTTACATTTGGTTTACATAATTTATCAAGTATAAAATTGACAGATTATTAATTAAAAAAGTAAAAGTTTAAAACAATTTTTACCAGTGTATCGTTTAACAGTCACAAAACATAGCATCAACAAGGTTCGTCACACTTTTAACCATCAGGCCTGAGTGAAACAATGGTGATAGATAATAATAATTGACCAATTAGCCAACTCGTGTGGCCCGAACGTCGTCATACATACCTGCCTCGTCTGCAGATCACAACCACAACGTATCGTCGATATGGGTATCGTCTCCGATATTTTAAGGAATGGGGAATTCAAAAACACCATCTATTTCGTGATCAAAGATGGCGGATGGGGAATTAAAAAAAAAACAATATGGGTATCGTCTCCGATGTTTAAAGGGGTGGGGAATCCAAATACAACATCTATTTCGTGATTCAAGATGGTGGATGGGAAATCAAAGATGGCGGATGGAAAAATTTTAAAAATCAATATGGGTATCGTCTCTGATGATTTAAGGGATGATGAATCCAAATACAACATCTATTTCGTGATCAAAGATGGCGGATAGGAAATCAAAGATGGAGGACAGGTTTTTTTTTTAAAGTCGATATGGATATCGTCTCCGATATTTTAAGGAATGGGGAATTCAATATTATATCTAAAAATTTATGTTTGTTTGTTCAGTATTTATAGACTCTGAAATGATAAGAGATTAAGCGCTAAGTCAATGGCAACTTTGGAAAAGGGGCTTGGAAAAAAGGGAATTAAATAAAAACTCTTAAAAAGGCGAAACGGAGTTCGCTGGGTCAGCTAGTAGAAAATAAAACATAAATACACTATTAAAACTATAAAAAACTATTAATTGAATGTCTTATAATCACTTTATACACTATAAACTGTTAATTAAATGTCTTCTGATCACTTTATACTGTCGCTATCCCGCACAGTTATTTTAGAAGATATTGCAGGGGATTTGTTTGCATTTGTGATAAATATTATTATCCTATAACCCAGTTTTGTGATATGTTTTATATTCAGTATTAGGTGCGGAGGTATACCTGAATAGGTAGTTATGTTTATTCTGAATAGTCTAGTTTCTAGTCAGATTAGTTGTAAGGCTCATAATTGGCTAGAAATGTTTGCATACACATTCACATGCATGCTGAAAAGGTTTTGAAACAGAATTACTTTGCATTAAACAGGTGAGGGCTATTCCAACTATGTATGAATGGAATCTTTAGTGCACGAAGGAAGCGCTGTATGGTATTATACGAAACATCTTTACAATATTGAGAGAAAATAGTGTAATGATAAAAGGTACACGAGACGCGGTTGATGATCGGTAGTGAACTGATTCTACTTATGTAAATGTGTGTTTTACCTTAATGAATGCGTAATGGTGAAAATGCTGACTGTACAGTTGCATTGTTGAGTTTTAACTTGTTCGGCGTTTGTCGTTATTTTGACACACGATCACAATAATGTCGTTAAAAGTATTCATAGGCGATGATAAGCTTCAGTTTCCACTAAACTGACAAACGGCGAACAGATGATTTACAAATGACCAATAGCATGGCGATGGATGCTATTTATGCGGAGATAAGAAAAGTAGACGACTTGAAAAGGGTGGCTGTGACAGATCGGATGCGGAAGGGTGAGGACCGTGTACTTTGGCGCGTGTTGGGAGAGGCCTATGTCCAGCAGTGGACTGCGATAGGCTGATTGAAGAGAAGTATATACTACCGAGGCTCCATCGCAGCTGTATGGGGCCAACTACATACTCTGGTGTCGTGGACATGAAGTTAAAGGACTCAGTTGGTTTTTCCCATTTCAGACAGCTCACACTCCACATTTACGAAAAGTTCTTCTCCGCACAGCTCCTCTCTATGTCGCTTAATGTTTGTAGTATCTGAGCCTAACTGATTTCCATTTTAAAGCACTTTGGTCTCTAATAAAACGGGTGCCCTACTTTACTAGCGCTGTACACCGACGGCATAAACCTGCGCTGAAAGATATATAAGAGCTACATAAGGGTTATAACCTCGCCAAGAATGAAATCACATAACACAAATAACATCGGGGCGACAGGCCAGACCAGACTAATAGGTGTCGGCCCTCGTAATTTGCACAGGCCGAAACAAATGGCTCCGAAAACAAATATTTGTAAAACATGTACGTTTATTTAATACATAATGTATTATGTTTATTGTGTTATGAAGTTAGTCGTTGTGATCCCGAATCGTAATATTGATTGAGTTGTCCGATGTATTACGTAGCATAATGTATGTGAATGGCGTAATGTGAAAAGCATATTTTTGTCAGTTTCATTTAGTTATAATCTTTTTTAAATTGTTGGCTTTTCAGATATATTTGCGGCGTCAATTTATTAATGACAGTTTACCTATTGGGGCTATTAGATTTAATATGTTTAAAACTTCTTAGCCAAGAGGATATATAAGGGAAATGGAAAAACAGAGGATATCGTCTCCACTAAACTTGCCTTCCCAAGTTGTTTAGCGCATCTCCAGCTTCATCAGCCTTACAATCCACATACACGAACAATAACACAACTCAATAACACTTACGTACAACTTACTTTCTCCATCTTAAAGTACTTTTTCGCAGGTAAATGAGGAAAAGTGCGCGGACGATACTGTAGCAGTTTCTACCGCGCCGTTTCTGCCATTTGGAAAGCGTGGCCCGGTGAATCCATCGCCCTGAGTTTTCTCAGGACGTGAGAGGAGAGTAATGCAAATAGGCAGTAATGGCGGCGCACGTCCGCCGACAACGCTTTATAGTTCATTTTGAGCCAGCTACGTGTTGTCTACTTGCAATTATAATGTTATGAGTAGAGATGTAAGTGCGGTATTATACCATTTGTATTGAAATGTATTAAACGAAAAATACCGTATAATACGGTATTATACCATTTACTACGGTATTTTATGTATTAATCAATTGTTCTATATTTTTGAAGTAAATGATCATAGTAATCATTAAAAAAACTGAATACGGTGGAAATGCACAGGAATAAAACCTGAAATTATAGTTTAAGTTTGTATTATTATTAATTAATATTAGCTACAACAATATTACCATAAAAATAGGGAGTTAGTTTTAATCCCCTAAAAGTAATTTTGGCTGCCGGAGTTGCGTCTAAATATATTTAATCAATTTGCTAAAATTCTTAAATACTTCGGCAATTATGCAAAGCGGAACGTAGTTTTTATACTTTAGTTCAGTTTCACAAATATCATTTTTAGGTTTTATGTGAAAAACGTGTAACGAAACGCAAACCCGCCATCTTGGAATGATGATATTGACAGCTAAGGTCAAATTTGTGCGTCATTGCTTTCGAGTGCCTAGGGTAAGGTGCGCCTGTAATAAGTAACTAAATAGGTTATGTTAGGTTCTCTTTTGACCCTTAACCCAAATATAGGAGCCCTCAACCTTAGTTTATTGAATTAAACTAGTGTGAACAATGTGGAAGTTGGCAGTGCCATACACACCGATGTTTGGCGTTTTTTTTTTTAGAGGATACCAAGTATTTCCGTCAAGTGAAAATGCTGAGGGGGGCTTCCGAGGCCTCCCCTCATCCCTCTCCAATCACTCACAACCCCTAAAAACGGCGACGTATTTCGAAACTTTTACCTATAAATACGCTAAAAACAATCAAAATATTATTTAAAGAAAACACGTAACATTTTTAGTTACGTCAGAGCAAAGGGGTCCTCAAACTTATTTGAATCATCTCTCTATTTATTCAAAATTAAATTATGTTCCTCTCTGCGTGCAGACACGTACCTACAGCCCGAACCTTAATACAAGATCCATAAGAAAAGCACAGACGTTGGCCCACGCCTTTTGTCTTCCTAGTTCAAAAACCCGAGATTTAGAGGATCTTCATCCTCAAATAAAAATCCTCTTGTGTTGCTACGTTCTCGGTAGATGACGACGCAGTACTTAATGTATTCTAGCAACGTACTTTCAGCTGAATCATCTTCATCATCACTTTCTTTAACTTCGAATGTGCTGTCACGAAGACGAAGATTCGCGTAAATCGATACCAATTTAGAAACACGTGAGTCTAAGCGAAAACTTAAAATGCCAAATTTTAAAAATTAGTAATTCTAAAACAAAGAATACGATCGTAACTTAAAATATATTTAATGTTTTAAACTAGAACTTGTCGCAATATCGCAGGGTCTTCAAAACTGAATCAGAATATAAAATACATAAAATACCAATAATACCGTAAGGTATAATAAAATACCCGTTTAATACATAGCCTTTTGGTATTATACGGTATTTTTACAACACTAGTTATGAGACTAATACTTGTGTACTACCGAATAGAATGTATATTTTGGTATTTAATTATTTCTAAGGGAGTACTGGTAATATGATTGAAAGAAATGGCTTCAAAATAAAAGTAGTGTCTAGTTTACACATACACACATATATAATATCTTCATTTTCTCTTTCCTTCTTAAAGGTATGCATGTGCCTTATTTTCGTATATATTGTGGGGTGTAGTAATATAAGTATATGCATTGTAATACACATGTAAGATAACTATAGACGTTTGCATTATGTGACATCGTCGTGGCAGGCAGTCGCTTGCCAACCACCATTCTGTAACAGTGGCTCAGTAAATGTATTACGTATTTTCTATAAAGTTATTTCATTTATACCCCAGTAGAGCAGTACCTATATTGGTGACCCCGACGATTGGACAGTGCATAGAGAGACATTTAGGAAATATAGCGAACATTTTTTTACGGTACTGCGGGGTTAGCGTCCATATTTTTGTGAACATTTTCTACCAAGTGAGCGACTCAGAGAACAAAATGAATGTCAATCCGCTGCCACCACAGCTGGCGCAAGTTAGTAGCCAAGTAGTCAAGAAGGCAAAGGAGGAAACAATAGAGTCTTCGGGTATGTCACTAGCAGCTATCAGCATATCTTCGAAGTTACCAGAATTCTGGGTGGACATGCCGCGTTTATGGTTCACCCAGTTTGAAGCGGTCATGGCATCTCAAAAGCAGGGCGAAGGAGCCAAGTTCAATATGGTCATATCGAAACTAGGAAGAGACTCTATACAACAAGTTAGTGACCTTGTAACTTCGCCGCCGGAGGAGAACAAATACACAGCGTTGAAGGAGAGACTATTGCAAGTATATGAGGAAAGTGCTGAGCGACAGTTTCAGAAGCTGGTATCGGAGTTAGAGTTGGGTTCCCAAAAACCCACACAACTGCTGAGACGAATGAAAGACTTAGGGCGCAAAACGCAGGTATCTGAACAAACCTTGAAGAACCTGTGGCTATCTAGGATGCCTACATCAGTGCGAGCAGTAATTACGGTATGTCAAGACCAGTCTCTAGATAACTTGGCTACCATAGCAGACAAGATAGTCGAGAATAGCAAGTCATACGAAATCGCAGAAGTGGCGAACAACGCAATGGAAGCGCCACATGGAGAACTCACGGAGCTCACCAACCAGCTTAGCAAACTCACCATGGAGGTGGCAGCGTTGCGCAATGAAGTACAGGGTCGTGCGCGCTCCAGAAGCGGCAGTCAACGTGGCTACAGAAGCAGGTCGACCTCGCGCCAGAGGAGGACACCCGGCGGCGCAAGCTGGCTATGCAGATTTCACTACCGTTTTCGGCAGAATGCGAGGCGCTGCGAGCAGCCATGTGCCTGGAGAACGTCAGCGTCGGAGGCGGAAAACTAGATGCGGTACGGTCGGATTCGATGGACGAGTGTACCCAAGGTCAGACACATAAAAATCATCGATTATTAGTTAAGGATAAATATACTAAGTTATTTTTTCTTATAGATACAGGTGCTAACATATCAGTTATTCCAAGGAAATATGTAAAGAATCGCTTATTCGAGCGATGTGATTTTAAATTGTTCGCAGCGAATGATAGTGAGATTAGAACGTACGGAATATGCAACTTAGAAATAACTTTTGGTCTGAGGCGAACATTTAAATGGCCCTTTATTGTGTGCGACGTGAAGCAACCAATAATTGGGGCAGATTTTTTAAGAAATTTTAGGTTAGCAGTAGATTTATATAACAATAGGTTAATAGATTTAGTCACTAATTTGTACGTCTGTGGATCAAAGAGTATAAATTTCGATGGAGCTATAAAATGTATAAATAGTAACCATCCTTACGCAGATTTACTGAAAACATTTCAGGACATCACGCGACCACCTACTTTTAAGGACATCCCAGAACACTCCGTATATCATCATATTGAGACTGCGGGCCCGCCGGTGCACGCTCGAGCCAGGCGGTTGCCACCGCACAGGTATGATTTAGTTAAAAAAGAGTTCCAAACTATGCAGGAGTTAGGAATATGTAGACCGTCAGATAGCGAATGGGCGAGCCCATTACACGTAGTGCCCAAAAAAGGGGGCGACATTCGTCCTTGTGGCGACTACAGGATGCTTAACGCAATAACAAAGCCCGATCGCTATCCGATTCCTAGGGTTCAAGATTTCACATACGGATTGCATAACAAGAAAATATTTTCCAAAATAGATATTTACAGAGCGTATCATTTTATAAAAATTTGGCCAGACGATATTAAAAAAACAGCCATTATTACGCCATTTGGGCTTTATGAGTTTCCAAGGATGACGTTTGGACTACGGAACGCAGCCCAAACATTTCAAAGATTTATAAATAATACTGTATTATCGGGCATAGAACAGTTAGATTATGATAGTTGTAGTTTAAGTGATAAAAATAGTCATAACAATATCGCAGGTCAGTCAGTTGTATTCGGATACTTGGATGACGTCATCGTGGGGTCAGATAACGAGGCTATTCATAAACAACACTTACGGTTACTGTTAGAACGATTTAGTAAATATAAAATGTCTATAAACGTAGGCAAGTGCGTTTTTGGTCAAACAAAAATAGATTTTTTAGGTTACGCAGTTACAGCCGAAGGGATTAGCCCTTTAGCAGAGAAAGTTAAAATTATAGATACATACCCGAAACCAGAAACAGTCGAACAGCTACGAAGGTTCCTGGGTATGTTAAATTTTTATAGGAATCATATACCTAACGCAGCAGAGGTTCAAGGCTGTTTAGATAGGTATTTACACGGGGCAAAGAAGCGAGACAAGCGTAAAATAGAGTGGTCGGACGAGGCAGACAGAGCGTTCGAAAAGTGTAAGGAGAATTTGAAAAATGCTGCCACGTTAGCATACCCAAAAGCAGATGCAGAACTGGCTTTGATGACGGATGCGTCTGATTTTAGTATTGGGTCGGTGTTGCATCAGAAAGAGAATAACGCATGGAGACCCCTCGGTTATTTTTCTAAACGACTTACGGAATCCCAAAAGAAGTACTGTACATATGATAAGGAACTTTTGGCGATTTATTCAGGAATAGTTTATTTTAGAGATTTAATAGAAGGTAGGAATTTTACAGTTTACACCGACCATAAGCCTCTTACGTTTGCATTTACAAAGTTAAGTTCGAACAAAGAATTACCTAGGCGAACCCGTCAACTATTGTATATTAGCGAGTTTACAAGCGACATAAGACATGTGCATGGTAACAAAAACCCGGTGGCCGACGCGCTTTCAAGAATAGAGGCGATAACGTGTCCGTTCGTGTTGCAATACCAAGAAATTGCTCAAGCGCAGGCGGGCGACGCTGAGCTAGCAAATTTAATCAGCGCAGGTGTTAATAACAGTATACAACTAAAACGTATGAATATGAATAATTCGAATGACATGATTTATTGCGAAACATCGACTGACAATATTAGACCATACATTCCAGTAAAATTCAGAAAGGCTATTTTTGATAATTTTCACAATTTATCTCATCCGGGAGTGCGAGCATCGCGAGCTCTTATTAGTAAAAAAGTTTTTTGGCCAGGAATGAATAGAGACATAGGTACATGGGTAAAAACATGCGTCAGTTGCCAGAAAAGTAAGATAGTTCGACACACGGTATCTAAACTTAGTAGTTTTGATGAAGGCGACCGTTTTAGCCACTTACATGTAGATATAATAGGGCCGTTACCTGTAACGGAGCATGGTTATCGGTATTGCGTGACAATGATAGATCGGCGTACTCGATGGCCGGAAATATGTGCTGTCCCGGATATGACAGCAGAGACAATTGCAAAATCCGTGTATGAGGGCTGGATATGTCGGTTCGGTTGCCCAGATACAATCACGACAGATCAAGGCAGACAGTTCGAAAGTGAATTATTCAGGGATTTAATGAAATTATTAGGGATACACAAAACACGAACTACTCCGTATCATCCCCAGTGTAACGGAAAAGTGGAAAGATGGCATAGAACATTGAAAACGGCGTTAATGTGTAGGTTAAAAGACAATTTATTGTGGCATATTGAGTTACCCACGGTCATGTTAGGGTTGAGGGCTGCGTGTCAAGCGGATAGCGATTACATAAGCGCAGCGGAGTTTACCTTAGGTCATTGTTTACGATTGCCTGGAGAGTTTTGTACAGATAGCCCAACTGAAATAGATAATCCACAGGCGTACATTATTAGATTAAAGGATACTTTAAATAAGATTAAACCTAAGAGTAGAAAGTTAGACAATAGCCAATCTATGTTTGTACATGCTGATTTAAGTTCTTGTACACATGTGTTTATCCGGGTGGATGCAGTGAGAAAACCTTTGACACCACCATATAGTGGGCCATACAAGGTTATTGAAAGAAATTCTAAAATTTTTAAAATATTAATTAACGATAAAATCAATAGTGTGTCAATTGATAGGCTTAAACCGGCATATATCTTAGAAGATAATAATGTAATTGAAAAAAGCAGCGGGGACGAGCATCAGCACGCCAATGTAAACACACCTTTAAAAACATCGCGTAGTGGTAGGCAAATTAAAAAGCCAGTCAGGTTTATTAATTAATTATATTCGTAGTATGTAAGTTCGATATTAAGTAGGTATACGCAGAGTCAGCACTCAGTGTAATAAGTAATAACGCATCATTTTAGTTATTGCATATAAATTGTATAAAGATGCGCACAGATATTCATTGTCATATCGATTGTACTACCGATAGCATATACATAACGTATATATATTTTTCCTCATTTCTCATTGTGTTTCTTATCAGTACGAAGCTATCAATATGGGTAAAACATACTCAGTGGACAAAAAAGAGGAAGAGATTATTATTGCACAGAATGGGGCAAATAATGCGTCTACGATGCATATGGAATACAAACTGGAAGTGTTGGGCATCTTGGTAACAGTGATGGTTGTCATCATTTTCGTAGCGTGTGCGTTAGCAGTGTATAAGGTGTGCGCGAATAGAAGTAAGCGAGTGTTACGTCGGGAACTGAATGCGTTACGTTCCAATAGTGTGATAAGTGTGATACCACAGCAAAATCAGAGGCCCAATGGCTATGAAATGTAATATATGTAACAACCTAAGTTGTGAAATATATGTTAACTGACTTACCAACTTGATATTTACAAGGATTCTTTTGTATTGATTTGTAATAAAAATTTGTGTCGTAAAATTTTTTTTTTAGAAAGGGGTGTATGTGGGGTGTAGTAATATAAGTATATGCATTGTAATACACATGTAAGATAACTATAGACGTTTGCATTATGTGACATCGTCGTGGCAGGCAGTCGCTTGCCAACCACCATTCTGTAACAGTGGCTCAGTAAATGTATTACGTATTTTCTATAAAGTTATTTCATTTATACCCCAGTAGAGCAGTACCTATAATATTTTTAAAAAAAGCGGCGATAGCCCAGTGGTGTATGTAACGGAATCCCGAGACGATGGTCTCGGGTTCGATCCCTAGGTACCCCGAGCACACACCTCTGACTTTTCGAAGTTATGTGTGTATTAAAAACGTTAATTATCGGTCGCTTAATAATGTGCCCGGTAGATGGCAATAGGCTCGCCCCCTATTACATTGGGACCTAAACATAGCTGGCGAAAAGTGGGTGTAATACACCTCTGCTTACCCCTTCGGGGATAAAAGGCGTGAAGTTATGTTATGTATTTTATGTGCAGTTTTTACCTTTAAGTTTGTTGTTGTTGTTGTAACAACAACCTTTAAGTTGCACAGATCAGCCGGCAGACACTCTGTGGCAATGCTAATATTCTGTCGAATCTGGTTAAACCAGGAAGCGAGCCCAGGGCCAGAGAATAAACAGTACTTACGTACAGAAGCACCACTTGTCAAATCAATTCATTGAAATTTCGACTCTTGCTACTAAGCAACAAAGTGCAATTCAGCTCGCATTTAAAGCACTCAGTGCCTACTGCGATATTCACCTAACCGTTCCCGCTCTTTTCTAACATATAACGCTGTCGCTGTCTGGCGCGAAGTGACGCGCTAGCTGTCGCGCTAGGGTTGTCGACTTGCCGCTGCAACTATAGTATTTATTCACCGTCTATCTACCTACTTGACCACGTACCAAATAATAAATAATCATCCTATAAGTATCGTATCCCACTATTTGAGCTTGTAGAACAAAAACCACAAAAAATCTGGTCGTTTACATTTTCACTATACTAATTCTTAGTTATTTCCTAAACGCGTGGACCGATTTATATGATTCAAACAGATAAAATGGTTTTTGTACTAGATCTTTAATTTGACACCATAATCGTTGGGATATCTCAACAAACAAAAAAAATAATTTTCAAGTTGCTCTCGTAAAATAAATAAAATCAAATTTTCAAGTCGACAACCCTTGCGCGACGCGTCGGACGCGGGCTTCGAAGCCGCGCGAAAGTGTAGGCACTTATCGCTGTAGGTACGGCCGAGTGAAGGAGGCCTGCCAGGGCTCTAAGGCGAAGTCTTGGATGCAAACGGAATAATGCTAGGAGGATAATGAATGATGCAATGATAGTTCTTTACCTCATTCATCATCCTTCTAGCGTTATACGGTAGCCCTTAAATGCCAATGAAGTTATTCAAACATCATTAGCGTATTCACAATCCTAGGAAAAGCATCAGAAGCACAAGAAGACATAAAGTAACTATGCAGTAACCTACCACTCCAATATTCATTATACAACACGAAAGCATAAAAGTATATATTGTTTTTAAATTTCTCACCCGCCCTTTGCATAGTCTCGTTTTACTTACAGAAATAAATATTCATGATCATTTAAATGAATCGTTTATTTGTTTTATTTGCAAACAGTTTTGGACGAATCGTGGCGATGAATCAACAATATAATATTGATTCTGATGGTTGTAATCTCAGAGCAAGCAACACAACGAAGGTACATGAATAAACTAAGTCTGTATCTAAAGTTATAAAAATGAAAATGTTTACCGTCATAAATATACCTAATAGGTACAAGACCAGATATTTATATGACAGGTAACAAAACTGAGTCTCAAACTAGGCTTGAGCCGTTTTTGGGAGATATTATTTGTACCGTATTGTAGAGAATCATACATATGTATTATATCATACATAATAGCATTGATCTGTAGTGGTTATGTTATCTCAATGCATTATTGGGTTTATTGAAGTTGCCATGATACTCGTCATAGTCACAATGACATTAAAATTAAAAAAATATATTAAAATAACTCCTACACTATAGTCTATATGGTCACCTTCTAGTATTTTCTTGGCTCTACGCGAATGTTACACATTGAAATCAAACGATACGATGTGTAGGTATTACTTTCCGACGTTTCGATAACTTAACAGAATCGTAGGCAATGAAGACGTGAAAGCATCCGTAAACTGTAATTTGATTTCATTTTCTTCTAATTATAAATATTAAATCGTTAAAGTGATTACATAATGTAAAAGAGTACCAGTTGTGTTTGTTGCATTATGGACTTATACCCCTATGGTAACGTACACCTAGGTGCATTGACATTTCAATAAAGTAAGTAAAAACCTTAATTTTTCTTTTCATTAAATGTTTCGCCAAACTCCTCGGCCAATTTATATGAATTTTATGTTAACTAACGTAAACATTTGACAGATGCCTTAGCAACGTGAGTCTCCAAAACAAAATGACAACTGAGCAAAACTCAAGTTACTTCTGTTTATAATAAGAAGGCGAAGTTTCTTTGTGATTTATTAAACTTGCAAATTGAATAATCGCTTCGTCTCACCCGGAGTCACGGGCCGCGCCACGCCGACGGGTATACGCGCACCGATCCGTGTGATACTTTTATATAATCCCATTTTCTTAAAACAACTTTTGTATAATAAGCTATGGAGTTGTTGTTGGTGCCCAAAGCTACCCCCGCACATTTTATTTTAATTTAACAGTTTTTACCTGATCCCGTTTGAATTTAGGGCAATCCCTGCCAAATTTCAGTTAATACGACTTCATTGAGCCCAAACCAGATGGGATTACTCATACACATAAATAGATGATCGGTTGTAACCAGATTAAATTTTAATTGTTGTCGTAAGTATTTGGCTCAGGTTGTGTTTCCTTAATAGTAATAAACACGTACTTAAGCGTCGAATCAACCAAATGCCACCCTTTACACTACTTACTAACCCACTCCTGATAGAGGCATTAAACTTTGGAGGAAGGGTCAACAATAAGAGGGTGTCATTAAGAACTTTACAAACCTTGAAACTATAGACACGTAATAGACAGATTTGACTTAAGTATATGGGGCAGCGGGGTAGTGTGGAGGGAACCTGTGGGAGCGAGAGTCCCGCTAAGTATTCTCAAGCATTCTATATAATAATAACAGGGGACACCTCCTCGATCGTTACATAGATGTCAGACAATTCCCAGCGGATGGTGCGCATATCCACACCTCTGATATGGTGCCGAAACTTGCTTGTAAATCGTATGATTCTGGCATGGCAAGAATCAATAAAAATACGATGTATTTTTTTCTTTTTTTATGTTAATAGGCGGCAAACGAGCAGACGGATTGCCCGATGGAAAGCAATTACCGCCGCCCATGGACACAAGCAACACCACAGGAGTCACAAGTGCGTTGCCGCCCCTAGGGGGTGGGAAAAGGGATAGGATGAGGAGTGGGATGTGGGAGAAGGAATAGGGGATAGGGCCTCCGGCACTCTCACTCACCGAACGAAACGCAACAGTTTAAGTACTGTTACTTTACGTCGATTTTCTGTGAGAGGGTAGTACTTCCCCGGTCGAGCCGGCCCATTCATGCTGAAATCAGCAAGGCTCTACTACCTTACAAAAATTTTATATATTTTAAACTGAGAGTATAAAAAGCCATTGTCAACTTATTGGTGCCGTTGAGCTATGTCCAGTCTTTCCATGATCACAACAGTTGTAATCTGGATTTAACGTCTAGATAAAAAGATTAATCTACTAGTACGCTTCAAATAACCAACGCGATTAAGTAAGTAAATATCAATTGCAGTTTCAATAGTATCAATGACAAATAAAATAGTATGTAGGTAAGTAAAATCGTTTATTCATTTACATCAGAACGTAACTTCAATGACCGTCAAGTATAATATAAAATATCGTACGTGTTGTTTAATATAAAACATATACTTACATAAACAATCTGTCGTGAATCCGTCAGTGTATAAGATTACAAGCTTACGTGTCGGAGGCGCTTTAATCCGTTTTGAAGCGAAGCCTCGCCATGTGAACCTCTTGACGTACTCTTGATACACTATGCTTATCTTTAATCCACACACTTGCTGGCAAATTGATTAATCTTTGTCATATCGCGCTAATATGGGTAGAAAATTGTGACTTAATGAGACTACGTCTAGTATTGATTTTAACGTAATTTTGAATGATGATAGCATGTAAGCTGTATAGTTTAAAAGGGCGTTAATTCTGTAATGGTGTATGCACAGTTTTTTGGATTCAGTAAGGACCACGCCACGCTGTCTTGCCTCTTATTTTCTTTAATCTATTATTTATCGCACAGCACTTTCAAAATGTTTAATTGCTTGCATTTAAATTGCTTGCTAGAAACTAGGTAGCGCTAAATAATTTAATGTAACTAGCTGACCCAGCGAACTCCGTATCGCCTTTTTAAGAGTTTTTATTTAATTCCCTTTTTTCCAAGCCCCTTTTCCAAAGTTACCATTGACTTAGCGCTTAATCTCTTATCATTTCAGAGTCTATAAATGATGCACAAACAAACATAGATTTTTATATAATATTGAATTCCCCATTCCTTAAAATATCGGAGACGATACCCATATCGACTTTAAAAAAAAATCCCGTCCGCCATCTTTGATTTTCTATCCGCCATCTTTGATCACGAAATAGATGTTGTATTTGGATTCACCATCCCTTAAATCATCAGAGACGATACCCATATTGATTTTTAAAAGAATTGCCATCCGCCATCTTTGATCACGAAATAGACGGTGTTTTTGAATTCCCCATTCCTTAAAATATTAGAGACGATACCAATATCGACTTTAAAAAAAATCCCGTCCGCCATCCTTGATTTCCTATCCGCCATCTTTGATCACGAAATAGATGTTGTATTTGTATTCTCCATCCCTTAAATCATCAGAGACGATACCCATATTGATTTTTTAAATTTTTCCCATCCGCCATCTTTGATTTCCCATCCACCATCTTGAATCACGAAGCAGATGTTGTTTTTGGATTCCCCATCCCTTTTAACATCGCAGACGATACTAATACTGATTTTTTTAAATTTTCCTATCCGCCATCTTTGATTTCCCATCCGCCATCTTTGATCACGAAATAGATGTTGTATTTCGATTCCCCACCCCTTAAAATATCGAAGGAGATACCCATATTGATTTTTAAAATTTTCTCATCCGCCATCTTTGATTTCCCGTCCGCCATCTTGGATAGCAATATAAATTTCATATTATTAATCAGCGTCCCTAAAATCTCGAAAACGATACCCATATAGATTGTATCCTATTCGTTTAGCCTTTTTTTGCTTTTGATCCAACCCTCCCCCTTCTCGTTTGACCATTTTATTATTTTTGTCTGGCCCCTAAAAGTTGGCGTAATTTTATATAGCCTATAGCCTTTCGGAATAATTGGGCTATCATAGGCAATAACAATTTTTAAAATCCGACTGCTAGTTCCTGAGATTAGCCGACATTATCTTTTAGCCTTTTGCCCGGCCCCAAAGGGTCGAAGCGTTATGTTATATAGCGTATAGCCTTCCGGAATAACTGGGCTATCGTATACAAAAATAATTTTTCAGATCTGACCGGTAGTTCCTGAGATTAGCGCGTTCAAGCAAACAAACAAACAAACAAACTCTTCCGCTTTATTATATTAGTAAGGTATAGATTAGTAAAGATGTCGTTTTAACTGTTTAAGAAATATAACTGCAAAAAGTATTTACACATACATATTACTTAGTACTAAGACTTTGTAGTAGTTGTATTCATTGATTGGTAAATGGTAGTAGATCTGTGTAGTAGATGGACTCACAACACTTGGCACATAACTATACAGCACTTTAGCCTTGTCATGGACTAAGCCGGCCGTGCAGTTATTTAAACGGTTATTATCTTTTCTTTTCGACCACAATAACAGACAATGTCAAACAAATTTTGAAGATAGTTATATTTCATTTTATTCCAATAACTTAAATTAGCAGACGGGCATGATTTAACAAAACTTTCTAAGCTTCCTACTAAATTATATTTCTTAAATTCGTCGATCAAACAGCTTGATAACTAATATTAAATTTCTTTATCGGAATTCCGTAAAAATCTTTTAGAAATATATATATTTAAGCTGAAATCCAACGGTTTGGAAACAGAGTCCCGTTTTTGCGGGCATGCTAGAGACTCTGTGGGGAAACTTTTTGTGTGTTTGAAAGGTTATATTAATCTTTTGTTTATGGTAGCGAAAGCTTTGGCTGTAATCGATGGCCAACCAGTTTTTGTAGGTGTCGACGGAAACACCGTAATCTATCTCTATCTAAACGTCACGCCTGTCTCCCATTGGGGTAGGCAGAGACTATGGAACGCTAAATGTTCCGGTTCAAACATACCTCTTTCGCTTCCTCGACATTCATTAACCTTGTCATGCATGCTCGTCGGTTATGGGGACTTTTGATTTGGCCCTTCCGCAGTACGTCACCAATTTGGTCGGCGTTAGTCCGTCTTGGGCGTCCTCTACCGACATATCCATTCATTCTTACTCGATACACTTCTTTCGTAAATCTTTTCGTTCCAAATGTCCAAACCATCGCAACATACCTTTCTCAGTCTTTGTCAGTAGGTACATCTTCTTTCAAACCACACCTTTCTCGAATAACAATATTTCTCACTTTATCTGTCATTTTTATCCCGCACATACTCCTCAATGCTCTCATCTCCACAGCATTAATTCTACTTTCATGCTTCTTCTACCATACCCACGATACACTCCCATACATCAGTGTTGGCGCCAAAAGTCCCTGCAGTATAGCAAGGCGAGCCTTACTCGGTATAATTTTACTGCTAAAAATGGCCTGTAAGGCCCCATTCACACAATTTCCTGCTTTCACCCTCCTTTCAACATCTCCCTCACATTTTACATCTCTCGTAAACAATGACCCTAAATAGACAAACTCATTCACTTGTTCCACTTTTCCATCTCCTATCATTATGTTACATTCAGTTATAATATCTACCCTCTTCCATGACCTTAGTCTTGTTTACATTCACTTTCATGCCCTTCTTCTTATACACCTCATTCATTACGGTGACTATCTGCTGTAAATCAGACGCTGACGACGCAAAAAGGACCTGATCGTCAGCGTATAGCAGGGTCTTAACACTGATTCACTCATTCTTAATCCACATTCAGACTCTTTCAAATCGGTCAAAAAACTGTCCATGAATAGATTGAACAGCCAAGGAGACGTTACACATCTCTGTCTAACACCACGATCAATGTTAAACCAGTCCGTGTAGGGCCCGTTTATTCTGACACAGGCACTTGAATCCCTATATAAAGATGTAAGTGCCCGTATCAGACTGCTGCTAACTCCATATACGGAAAGTGTTGACCAAAGTTCATCCCTCACCACTCGATCGTAAGCTTTTTCCAAGTCAATGAAGGCGCAGAAAACCTTCTGGTGTTTCATTAGGATTTACTCTGAAATGCTCCTTAAGGAAAAGAGTTGATCCGTACATCCCATGCCCTTTCTAAATCCCGCTTGTACATTCCAAATCTTACTATCCGTTTCAGAAATTATTCTTTCGATCAGTATCTTTGCATACAATTTGCAAAAAAACACTCAGGAGGCTTATACCGCGGTAGTTTTTGCATTCCTGCAAAGACCCTTTGCCCTTCTACTATGGCACAATTTCTGCCTTGTTCCAGTCACCTGGGACACGACCGGATCGCCAACATTTGTTAAAAAGCAAGTACAGCAGGCTTGCCATGGCGCCTTCGCCTACTTTGAGCATTTCAGCAGATATCCTGTCATATCCAGCAGCTTTACCCGCTTTCATACTTTTCAATGCATACCGTATCTCTACCATACTTATATTATTTTCACTATCATGTTCCTCATCTGCTACTATATTGGTGGTAACACTTTTTCCTTGTTCAAACAAAGTTTCAAAATATGGGTCATTCTCAGCCGGCTCAAATAAGCGTGTCCGGTTCGAAATTTAGTACAAAATGAATAACTACCAACGTGATTCTAATTATACATTTTAAATCGTTAAAGTGATTACAATATACAGGGTGTCACAAGACCCATCACCAAGCCGAAGTCTACTCGTTGTGGACATCATGCCAAGTCATACTAACCAAAAATAATACCTGGGAAACGATTTTTTTTTGAGTTTACATATTTTTAAACCACACTTAAAAGCTCGCGCGTGCAATGCTCGAAATACCTACTTATCCATGGGGTTATAGGGCATCTAAAGAACATACTGGCGGGGTAAATGCATCGATTTTGTACCTAATAAGAAAAATTCCATACTAACTTTGAGCCCCAATATCTCCTGAACCAGTAATTTCCCAGGTATGGTGCCGAAGTAAAAAATGATCGTACTGATTGGTACAACATGGGATTTCAGTTTTCGTTAAGGGTCTTGTTACACCCTGTATACAATATTAAACATAATTTAAAAGAGTATCAGTTGTGTTTGTTGCATCATGAACTTTAACCTCTATGGCACCGTACACCTAGTGTCAGTGACATTTCAAAAGAGCATGTGAATCCTTAATTTTTTTTCACTAAGTGTTTCACCTAACTCCTCGGCCAATTTAGATGAAATTTATGTTAACTACCGTAAACATTTGACAGATGCCTTAGCAACGTGAGTCTCCAAAAGAAAATGACAATTGAGCAAACTTGCAAATTGAATAATCGCGTCGTCTCATCCGGAGTCACGGGCCGCGCCACGCAGAAGGTACGCGCACCGATCCGCGTGATACTTTTATATAATCCCATTTTCTTAATACAACTTTTGTATAATAAGCTATGGAGTTGTTGATGCCCAAAGCTACCCCCGCACATTTTATTTTAATTTAACCATTTTTACCTAATCCCGTGGGTATTTAGGTCAATCCCTGCTTAATACATGCCAAATTTCAGTTAACACGACTTCATTGAGCCCAAATCCAATGGGATTACTTATACAGATAAGTAGGTGATCGGTTGTAAACAGATTAAATTTTAATTATTTTCGTAAGTATTTAGCTCAGGTTGTGTTTCCTTAAGTCAAAGTCAATGTCAAAATTGTTTATTCATCTAGGTCACAAGGTGACGTTCATAAGCGTCACCTTGTGACCCGTGTTTTTTAAATCAAATTACTTAATGCTTCTACATTTACATTTACATTTACTGCCTCGTTCGCAAAGCAATAGGTAGAACCACGAGAAAGAACGGGCAATATAACTACACCTTAATAGTAATAAACATGTACTTAACTGCGGAATCAACCAAATGCTACCCTTTAAACTACTTACTAACCCACTCCTGATAGAGGCATTAAACTTTGGAGGAAGGGTCAACAATAAGAGGGTGTCATTAAGAAGTTTACAAACCTTGAAACTATAGACACGTAATAGGCAGATTTGACTTATATGGGGCAGCGGTGTAGTGTGGCGAGAACCCGTGGGAATGAGGTACCAACTATGTTTTCTCAAGCATTATATATGCTTTACCATATTATTAATAGACATCCTCTAGATTGCTAATTGGATATCAGTCGATTCCCAAATGATGGTGCACGTTCCCACATCACTGATATGACGTCGATAATTGTTTTATTCTAGGTTTTAGGTTCTTTGCCAAATCATAATGTTGTAGCAAGGTGAGTCCTACGTATTATTATTAATTTAAGCCGAGAGTATAAAAACAATTGTCAGCCTATTAGTGTTGTTAAACTCAGCTCTGCCTACTATTCCCATGACCACGACAGTTGCAAGTTGGTCGTCACTTGTCACGTCGAGGTGAAAAGAGGTACCTATCTACTTGTACCTTTCCAATCAATTCAATAACCCACACAGTAAAGTTAAAAAATAACTTTGTTCTAAAATGTCATGTCATCGTCAAAGTAAACTATCGTATGTATCGTTTTAGATAAATCACATACTTACATAAACAATCTGTCTTGAATCCGTCAGTTTAAAAGATTACAAGCTTACGTGTCGGAGGCGGTATTAATCCGTTTTGAAGCGAAGCCTCGCGATGTGAACCTCTTGACGTACTTCTGATACACTATGCTTATCTTTAATCCACATACTTGCTGGCGAATTGATTAATCTTTGTCATATTGCGCTAATATGGTGAGAAAATTGTGACTTAATGAGTCTACTAGTATTGATGTGCAGATTTTAACGTAATTTTGAATGAGGTTAGCATGTAAGCTAGATATTTTAAAAGGGTTTGAATTTTGTGATGTTATATGCGCAGCAGATATATAGTAAGGGATTTGGTGCTTCAAATTAGTACCATGGTGGTTTAAAAATGGTACCTTTTAATTTATAGCACCAAATCGCTTCAAAGGGCTAACAATTATTTATGGCACAGCACTTTAGAAATGTTGAAGATATTTAAATTGCTTGCTACAATCTAGGCAGCGCTAAATAAAAGGAACTTAATTATCATACATACATATCGTCACGCCTTTTATCCCCGAAGAGGTAGGCAGAGGTGTATTTCTACACCCACTTTTCGCCAGATATACTTTAGTCCCACGTAATAAGGGGCGAGCCTATTGCCGTTCCGGGCTGTTCAAGCCAGTTCCAAATACTCGTGTGTGGCTCTTCGATCGTCGTTGTCCTCGTCGTTTTCACTGATACGCGTACGATCGACTTTTTCACCTTCGTCGGCGTAGATGGACCATGTTCAAGCCAGTTCCAAATAAAAGATGTTCTGCAGTGGACTGTATATTATATATTCGTAGAATACTGGTTCGATACAAAAGTAAATGCCCGACAATTCAGCGCAAGCGAAAGAGATTTGAATATGTGTGATTCGTTGGGCTTCTGATGGCTGACAGATGATGACGGCGCGCGCTCCCGTGCGCAGGCGCCGTAGTGATGTGACGTGATTGTAGTGATGTGAGTAAATAAAATGTTACTAATTACTATTAGTAACGTGTCTACGACAATGTGTCGTAGACACGGGCACATTTCCAGACTCCGTGCTGCTACTGAGAATTTCGTGACAGAAAAACCCAATAACACCGCCCGTCCCAGGAATTGAACCCGGGACCTCCCGATCCCACGCGCACATTTATGCCGCGAGACCAACGAGGCAGTCGTATAGGGTTTGATGTCGAGTTTTCCGTCTCTACGCAAAGATGTTCTCTTCCATCCTCATTACGTGACCAAACCATGTGTAACATGACGAATGCGGGTGTAATATTACTCCTCTGCCTACCACTTCGGGGATAAATACACAATAAATAAATAAAATAAAATAAAAAGTATTATCTTCACTTGTAACCAGCCCTTACCTTAAGCACCAACATGGCGATATCGTTATCCATTCGGCTGTAGTATCTGAAGTATTCGTGTATTTTTACATCCACCACCGGTATCACTTGACTGGAAAAACAGTTTGCACCACGTTCACCTAATTGATTATCTCACAGAAAGGTATTTAGTTGTATGTTTTGGGTTGATTGGAGACATCCTAAAAAAAGGACAGGTCAGAAGTACACTAAACAGAAGAGCATGCATGAGAAACTTGATGGGAGTGAATGAAGCAAGAGAGGTATGTCAGGATCGTTGCAAATGACGTTCCGTAGTCTCTGCCTACTCCTCCGGGAAACAGGCGTGAGTCTATGTATGTAGGTTTTGGGTTTGCAGGCATCGATAACTCACTGTAGATACTAACAGACTGTGATGCAGAGGGTATCGGGCACCGGGCTTCGAAGAACACTTTATCCATCGGTTCGGCTGTCATGAAGATTTTGACAGTCATTATGGATAGTCAGTGTGGTAGGCAGCGATAGCCTAGTGGAGATACCAACAGACTGCCATGCAGAGGGTATCGAGTTCGGATCCACGGGGCGCACCAATGACTTTTCGGAGTTATGTGCGTATTGAATTGTTAATTATCGCTTGTCTCGTGCCTCGGAGAGCACGTTAAGCCGTCGGTCCCGGTAGTCATGAAGATCTTTGACAGTCGTAACAGGGTGTCAGTACCTTTTAAATAAAACTGACACTAGTCTAAACCATATCTATGCTAAGCTGTCCCTTCGGGTTGGGGAGGTCAGACAAGCAGTCGCTTTGAGAAAAGCTAATATCCAGCTAAATCCGGTTACACTAGTAAGCGGACCCTAGATTAAAACTAGGATAACACTAAGGGGATGATGATATGGGTAGTCAGTGGCCTTGAATATACTGAGCCTTGTGTAAACAATGAATTATCGCTACGTCCTTAGGCTTGCTATGAGCCCGTATTTGCGTTTCCACCGTGGAGTGGGCTCGTCAATAACTTAACCTTTATTTATGAATGATATATAGAAAAATCAGCAATAATTACCACAATCCAGTGATACTATTCGCGCCAACTTTGACATACGTCTTGTCTTTAGGCCCCGCGGTCATGCAACCAGCGGTAGTGACGACTATCTTGCTCCTCAGCAACGTTCCCGAGCAGTACAGGCTACCATACACCACCAGCACATGGTAGGGAACCTCTAATGCTGATGACACGTATTTGTGGCCGACTTCTAAAGAGTATGAGTATTCGTTTTGATTAGATTGGGCTACGGATGCGGCGTGGAGTAGCCATATTATGTGTCTGAAAAAGTAAGTTCAACTTTTTAGTATATAATACTATTTTCTGCAGGTCAATTATTTTATCTTCAAGATCTGTTGTCATCACAGTTCTAGCATTATCTCGGTTGCATCAAAGACGGAAACCAGTCCCAAAAATCAGAAAAGAAAAACAGATAGAAGTAGAGTTGGGAGGTCTTTGATCTGAAGAGTACATGTTTAAAAAAAGTATATAGTGCTGCCAGCGGTAGTGACGACTATCTTGCTCCTCAGCAACGTTCCCGAGCAGTACAAGCTATCATACACCACCAGTACATGGTACACCTCCAAGGCAGACGTCACATATTTGTGACCGACTTGAGTATGAGTATTCATTTTAGTTGGAAGTGCGAATAAATGCGACGAGGAGTATCCATATTATGTGTCTTTGGGATTGAATAAATCTTTTTTTATTCAATTATAGTACTAAATAGGTAAATGACAGAGATATCGTACTGGAGAGACTGGCAGACTGAACAAAATACTGCCCAGACGACTTGTCGAAGTTGTGTGTGTAATCTATACATATAATTAAAATTGTAGTGTCTGTTTGTAATATTAAAACAACCGCTTTTTACTAAATGCATATGGATGTATACGTGGTATATATACCGAAATGACATTTTTTACAATTTTTGTTTGTCTGTCTGTCTGTTTTTTCTCGCTAATCTCTTGAACGGCTGGACCGATTTTGACGGGACGTTCACTGGCGGAAAGCTGATGTACCAAGAAGTAACTTAGGTTATAAATTAACGGGGTACGCGCAGTAGTTCCCTCAGGACGCGGGTGAAACCGCTAGGGAAACAGCTAGTTTAATATAAATATTTCTTTCTATTTCTACCGGATAGGTACCGAAAACAACGCGGGTGGAAAGTCGGGAAATAAATAGTTTCTAACAATAGTAATAATAAAACCGCAAGCATTCATTGCTTATTGCAACATATGACCACTATCGAACATAATCATTATCCTCATAAAGAACTAAACGTTTATTTTTATGATCATAGCCCTATCGCATCATAAGTATCCCCATTATTCTTCGCCATTGAATAAACTTATCTTCGAGTGAGAGTTATATCGACAGGAAATTGGGTACGTTTGGAAGAAATTGCCTACTTTTGTATTCGTATGGTGTCCTATTGTACTCCAATCTCGACACAAATACTGTACTGATTTAAACGGGTATTATAACAGAGAAACGTTATTGAATAAAATGTAGGTATAAATCATTATATAAATATAAGGCAGCGATAGCCGAGTGGATATACCAACAGACTGCCATGCAGAGGGTATCGGGTTCGAACCCACGGCGCGCACCAATGACTTTTCGGAGTTATGTGCGTATTGAATTGTTAATTATCGCTTGTCCCGTGCCTCGGAGAGCACGTTAAGCCGTCGGTTCCGGTTGTCATGAAGATCTTTGACAGTCGTTACAGGGCGTCAGTACCTTCTAAATAAACTGACACTAGTCTAAACCATGGAATATCGCTATCCCTTCGGGTTGCGGAGGTCAGACAGGCAGTCGCTCCGTGGAAAAGCTAATATTCAGCCAAATCCGGTTAGACTAGTAAGCGGACCCCAGATTGAAACTGGGATAACGCTAAGAGAAAGAAGAAATATACTTTACATATAAACTACAAAATCGATAAATACAATAACAAATTACACTCACTAAAAACGGAATTTCTAAAACTATTTTGATCTTTGCGTATGCTAGTCACAAGTTATATTTCGGAGATGTGTGAGACTCTACCCTAAAGCCGTTCAGGCCTACTCACTAAAACCACCGCTCTGTAAGTGACACAGCAGGGGTTTTGGGACATTGAAGACACCGAGGAGGTTTTACTCAGTCGACTATAAACACCTTGGAGTCTCACACACTTCCGCCAGCATCAACTCGAATCATAGAGTAACAGGAGAGACGGAACAGAAAAGCCGATTCTTTTGCTCCTCATATACAGCCCCTAGGATACATGGCCTGATCATTAACCCAGTGAGGAGAGCTTAGCAGTGAAACAGTTTATAAACAGATACTGAAAACTTATAACGCGACGCCATCGAAGTAAAATATTTTATCCAATAACGCTAAACAGAAAAGTCGCTAAGCACACGAAGGCTAAGTCGTTGACAAACATTTCCTTCATGAAACACAATTAGCTGAGTGTTTGCGCCGGCACTAATTTATTACACTTATTAAGTAAAAAGCTATTGCAAGGTGTGACCGCTGCCACAGTTCCTAGTAAATCGTTAGAGCAAATATCTTTATTGTAGCTTGGTAGTTTTCATCGTCATTTGACGAGGTTTATTTTTGTTGCTTTTGGTTGACTGGTTTGCGGTAAAGGTGAATTAAATTCTCTACTGTTTTTAAAGTGTATAAGGCTTCATCTATACATTAAATAATTTAAAAATATATAAAACTGAACAGACTTCTCAGAAAGGAATAATGGTTTGTTGGTGCGAATGTATCATGATTAGACTAGCTTTGAAAATAATATTCTAACGTAAAACTAATGGATTAGAAAAAGCGTGGCTGCAGGTTATATTATGTTGAACGGTTTTATCAATCGTTGTAGAGATGAAAATGTACGATAGTTCTGGCAACTTAGATACTGTCTTTGTAAAGCATTCCTTACATTCCACTTCGAAGGGGACACGTTAATTGTTGTAAGCATCTACACAAAAATGTGCAAGTACGGTACTCGTACTATGTTCTCATTTATTCTATAATTCCATGCCTTAAAGAAAATACCACTCAGAATCAGAATATCCCATTAAAATCCTCCATCTATACATTATTACAACCAATTTTAAATTTACTTGGACTCGACGAAGCAAACATTTAGTGAAGACGGAAATTTGGTACTTACACAATCATTTCGCTCCAGTGTGAATAGTATGAAAGTTAATTCGGATCCGGCGGGTCCTGCATAATGGAGAATATTTTCAAGAGCAGTGCTTGTTAGTGACGACTCGAGAGTCAAGCAATAAAGTCGGAAACAATGGGTAAACAAACAGTGAACTGTAAGTATTGTAACAAACCGATAAGGCTTGTATTTGTGAGTGAAATTCGCAATCATAGTTCTGCTGAATTGACAATACTGCGTTATTACCGGTTTCGTAAAACACGGAACATAAAATATTCGCTTTTGTGTTTACGTTCGTCCGTACTTAAGTGCACTGGTAAGTTATTATAAAAATATTTTCATGGCACTTGTATGCATTCGTGATATAGTGTATAACCCAGTTTTGCGATATGTTTTCTATGCAGTGTTAAGCACATGAGTAGGTAAACGGGTGTTAAGTGCGTATAGTGGCCTACACAGGTCTGTTCGGCATAGTCTAGACAGATTAATTGTTAGACATACAATTGGTAAAAATTCTTGCAGGTTTTACAAATTAAATCTTCACATGCATGATTATTCTTCTTTTCTCTACTGAAGAGGTTTCGAGATAAAAACTACTTCTGACATAGCTTTTAACAGGCGTGATAAATTAATGAGTGGAATCGGCTAGTAATAAATTAAAAATGTAGTTTCTAGATCATTCGGTTCAAATGTAATAACTAAGTGAAACCAATACATCGCGATAAAATCCGTAAACTGAAGTTTAATTTCAATGAGTGGAATCGTTAGAGAATGACAGATGTACTGTGTTTTTTGATGGAAAATAGTCCGCCGGTAAGTATTTATGCCGAAATGAGAGAAGTGATTAAAATTTTGCGAGACCCATGTCATTGTGTACTGCAGTTGTGAACTGTGTGTGGCGAACCACAGACTTCGTCTGCGATGCAATGCTACTATTTCTTCCCTGTTACAAACTCACGTTTTCCCTCCATTTTGAAGAAAAAATCCTAGCCCTCTATACCGCTCTTCTCCGCAAAGCTCTGCTCCATTTCGCTTGAAGTTTAATTCATTTTTGTAGAAGGCGGGCCTAACCGATTACCATTTTAAAGCACCTTAGGTTCTAATAAAACTGTTGCCCTACTTTACTAGCGCTGTACACCGACGGCATAAACCTACGCTGAAAGATATATAAGAGCCACGTAAGTGTTATAACCTCGCCAAGAATGAAATCACATAACACAAATAACATCGGTGTGACAGGCCAGACCAGACTAATAGGTGTCGGCCCTCGTAATTTGTACAGGCCGAAACAAATGGCTCCGAAGACAAATATTTGTATCATGTACGTTTATTTAATACATAATGTATTATGTTTATTGGGTTATGAAGTCAGTCGTTGTGATCCCGAATCGTAATATTTATTGAGTTGTCCGATGTATTATGTAGTATAATGTATGTGAATGGCGCAATGTGAAAGGTTATTTTGTCAGTTTAATTTAGTTATAATTTATTTAAATATCTTGCTTTTTTAGGTCGCTGTTTGAGACGTCAATTGAATAATGCCAGCTTACCGTACGGAGTTTTAATCGTACAGAGAGCTATTGGATTTATGTGTTTGCAACTTATTTGCCTAGAAGATATACAAGGGACATAGAAAAACAGGATATCCAGCTTCATTAGCCTTACAATCCCATACTAGAACAATAACACAACTCAATAACACTTACGTACAACTTTCACCATCTTAAAATACTTTTACGCAGGTAAATGAGAAAAAGTGCGCGGACGATACTGTAACAGTTTCTGCCACGTTATTTCCGCCATTTGGAAAGCGTGGCCCGGTGAATCCATCGCCCTGAGTTTTCTCAGGACGTGAGAGTAATGCAAATAGGCAGTAATGGCGGCGCACGTCCGCCGACAACGCTTTATAGTTCATTTTGAGCCGGCTACGTGTTGTCTACTTGCAATTATAATGTTATGAGACTAATACTCGTGTATTACCTTTTAATAGAACGTATATTTTGGTATTCACTGGTTTCTAAGGGAGAACTGGTGATATGACTGAATGGATTGGCTTAAAAATTACAGCTGTCACTACTTTCATCATCATTGGCGCTGTATATTAACTGTCCCACTGCTGGGCAAAGTCCTCTTCTCAGTATGAAAAGGGTAAGGCCATAGTCCACCACGCTGACCAAGTGCGGGTTGGCAAACTTCACATGTCTTTCGAGAATATTATGGCGAACTCTCAGACATACAGGTTTCCTTCTTCTTCTTCTTCGTATCAATAGTTCAGATTAAATTTTCTGTTCCCAAAACCTGGCCACGGCGACGGCACTGTCTGAAGCCAATTCAAGGTCTTGTTTGCTGCAGGTAGATGGGCAAAGAGGGCAAGAAAGCAAATGCGCCATAGACTGGGATGGAGCTCCACAGTCGCAGTGGACCAGTGAGTGGTCTATAAATCACCATCTAGCCATGTTTTCTCTACAGCGCCCGACCTGAGTTCTCAAGCGATTAAGCGATTTCCAGGTCAACCACTGCAAGTTGTGACCAGGAGGCAGACTTTCTTTCGCTGTTGCGTGAGCCCCACAGTTGCTGTCTTGCCAATTTTAGGTTGTGATTTGTGGCAGCAGTTACTCTTAAAAAGCTTTTTCGGCTTTTAAGGCGGGCGCGAGGCATCTTATGGTCATACAGTAAGTGTCGCAGGTCTGTTTCTTGCCTATGTTTCTCCACTGAGCAGGCTATTTCCCGTCGCACATACGGTGGAGCGATGCCTGCTAGAGGGTATAGCAAATGGAGCGGGGCTGGTTTCAAACAGCCCGTTATGATTCGGCATGTCTCATTTAGGGCTACATCTACTTCCTTTGCGTGAACGGATCGGTGCCACACTGGGCACGCGTATTCGCCCGCGGAATATGAAAGTGAGAGCCCTGTGGTTCGGAGAACATGCGGGGCCGCTCCTCAGGCTGTTGAAGTTAGACGTTGCAGCAGATTATTCCTCGCACAGACTTTTTGCTTGGTGTTTAAGCAGTGGGCCAGGTTTCCTAATCATGTTTAATACGCACATAGCTTGGAAAAGTCATTGGTTTGCGTCGTGGATTGGAACTCGAGACCCTCTGCGTAGCAGTCTGTCGGTCTCTCCACTAGGCTATCGCTGCTGATATCTCTATATACTTTACACACAAATAATTCTTTCAATTTGCCTTTCTTCCTTTAAAGTATGTATTGGCCTTATATTCGTATATGACGACGGGTAGCTTGCGTTTTGGCCGGTATCAACGCTTCACAGTTCTATGTCGGCATAGCTGGGTGTTTTTGCAATGAATACACACTGAGCACAATACACTGAGTTTATTTCAGGACCCAAGTACGTTATCTTCACAATTACCGTCTTACATGGCAACACTTCCACTTAAAGTCTTATAACGGACCGAGGACAGATTCACGAGGTACTTATGGCTCGCCGCTTCGAGCCAGAATGTTGTTTGCTCGCCAGACGAGTTTTCAGGAACACGTCTTGTCAAACGCCACCCCTCCAACGCACCGCAATACGTCACTCAGCGGTCATCAGATGGCAGCACTTTGAGTCGTTATGCGACTATACTAATGATCGCATCTGACATACATGTATTATGTAGGTACCTATAATAAATGTTTACCTTTGGGTTTCAGAGAACAGCCGGCAGACACTCAGAGGCAATGCTAATATGTGGATAAACTAGAAACCGATTCCAGGGCTCCAAGGCACAGTCTTGGATGCAAACAGAATGACGCTAGGAGGATGATGAATGTGTTCGCCCTTTGGTAAGAAGCTAACAGTAGCCTTTATATGCCACTGAAGTCATTCAAACATCACTAGCACAATCCCAATCTTATCTTAAACTAATATATAAAGTTGAAGAGTTTATTTGTTTGTTTGGTTGAACGCGCTAATCTCAGGAACTACTGATCCATTTTGAAAAATTATTTCAGTATTAGATAGCCCATTTATCGACGAAGGCTATAGGCTATATTATTATAACATCGCAGGTATAACAAAGGAAGGATAAGAAGACATAACTATGGAGTAACGTGCCTCTCCAATATTCATTATATTATACAACACGAAAGCATAAAAGTATTTATTGTCTTTAAATTTCTCACCCGCCCTTTGCATAGTCTCGTTTTACTTACAGAAATAAATATTCATGATCAATTTAAATCAATCGTTTATTTGTTTTATTTGCAAACATTTTTGGACGAATCGTGGCGATGAATCAACAATATAATATTGATTCTGATGGTTGTAAACTCAGAGCAAGCAACACAACGAAGTACATGAATAAACTAAGTCTGTATCGAAAGTTATAAAAATGAAAATGTTTACCGTCATAAATATACCTAATAGGTACAAGACCAGAGATTTATATGACAGGTAACAAAACTGAGTCTCAAACTAGGTTTGAGCCGTTTTTGGGAGATATTATTTGTACCGTATTATAGAGAATCATACATATGTATTATATCATACATAATAGCATTGATCTGTAGTGGTTATGTTATCTCAATGCAGTATAGGGTTTATTGAAGTTGCCATGATACTCGTCATAGTCACAATGACATTCACGTCATAGTCACAAAAAAAAATATTAAAATAACTCCTACACTATAGTCTATATGGTCACCTTCTAGTATTTTCTTGGGTCTACGTGAATGTTACACATTGAAATTAAACGATACGATATTTATTACTATCCGACGTTTCGGTACCTTTACAGGAATCGTAGACACTGAAGACGTGATAGCATCCGTAGACAGTAATTTGATTTCACTTACTTCTAATTGTAAATTTTAAATCGTTAAAGTGATTACATAATTTACAACAGTACCAGTTGTGTTTGTTGCTTTATGAACTTATACTTCTATGGCACCGTACACCTAGGTGCAGTGACATTTCAATAATGTATGTAAATACCTTAATTTTTCTTTTCATTAAGTGTTTCGCCCAACTCCTCGGCCAATTAAGAAGAACTTCATGTTAATTGTAAACATTTGACAGATGCCTTAGCAACGTGAGTCTCCAAAAGAAAATGACAATTGAGCAACAACTCAAGTTGCTTCAGTTTATAATAAGAAGGCGAAGTTTTTTTGTGATTTATTAAACTTGCAAATTGAATAATCGCTTCGTCTCACCCGGAGTCACGGGCCGCGCCACGCTGACGGGTATACGCGTACCGATCCGCGTGATACTTTTATATAACCCATTTTCTTAATACAACTTTTGTATAATAAGCTATGGAGTCGATATATAAGGCCTCACAGTATGTTTAGTATTATTCTGAGTAACGCTTTATCTTATACTAATTTACTAATATATAAAGCTGAAGAGTTTGTTTGTTTGTTTGGTTGAACGCGCTAATCTCAGGAACTACTGGTCCGATTTGAAAAATGATTTCAGTGTTAGATAACCCATTTATCGAGAAAGGCTATAGGCTATATAACATCACGCTATGGGCGACGGGAGCAGCTGCTCTGCTCCCGTCGCTCATAGCCTTAAATAACTCGGGTATAACCGCGGGCATCATCTAGTCTTTAATAAATTAACAGCTAAAAAGGAAACACGCTTGGCATGTTTTGCTATTCCAATGACCCTGAAATCGATGAGTTTTCAAATAGGCATTCCAGGTTTCCATCAACCATCTTCCAGTTTCAGATCGCATCAGATACCTGTCATCGGTAAGAATGTACAGAATCTGCTAACACGAATTTATTGAGCCCTAACCTCGATGGCTATTTATTAGACCATTTATTTACGTAGTTATTGGAAAACCTTAGTAGAAGTATCTAAAACGTTAGAAACCTCAATTTGAATTGAACGCAAATGAAATAGGTAATTCACTCAAAAGCTATCGAACCTAGAATATGGGCTCTCAGTCGTGACACTGTACGGTACAAATCCTATCAATGTTATAGTTTTAAATCATATTTTGTATACAGATTGCTTATAAACCTATGTAATTATGCTGCTTGCGATATAACTTTTAGTTCAACTATATACATACATACATAGTCTCACGCCCATAACCCCGAAGAGGTAGGCAGAGGTGCATTTCCACACCCACCTTTCGCCAGATATACTTTAGTCCCACGTAATAAGGGGCGAGCCTATTGCCGTACCGGGCACATTTCCAGACTCCGTGCTGCTACTGAGAATTTCGTGACAGAAAAACCCAATAACACTGCCCGACCCAGGAATGGAACCCAGGACCTCCCGATCCCAGGCGCACATCTATGCCGCGAGACCACCGAGGCAGTCGTATAGGGTTTGATGTCGAGTTTTCCGTCTCTACGCAAAGATGTTATTTGCATCGTGTTATCCCTTAGTCGCCTCTTACGACACCCACGGGAAGATAGGGGGTGGTGACACTTGTATTCTATGCCGTCAACCACACGGCCAAGTTAGTTTAACTACGCCGTAAGCATATAAATCATCTCATCTACGCCAGTGTGTTGATCGATTATAAACAGATTAAATTTTAATTCTGTTCCTAAGTATTTGTCCCAGATGGTATTCCTTAATAGCAATAAACACTTAAGCGTCGAATCAACCAAATGCCACCCTTTACACTACTTACTAACCCACTCCTGATAGAGACATTAAACTTTGGAGGAAGGGTCAACAATAAGAGGGTGTCATTAAGAACTTTAGAAACCTTGAAACTATAGACACGTAATAGACAGATTTGACTTATATGGGGCAGCGGTGTAGTGTGGAGGGAACCTGTGGGAACGAGAGTCCCGCTAAGTTTTCTCAAGCATTCTATATAATAATAACAGGGGACACCTTCTTGATCGTTAAATAGATGTCAGTCAATTCCCAGAGGATGGTGCGCGTATCCACACCACTGATATGGTGCCGAAAATTGCTAGTAAAACGTATGATTCTGGCATGGTAAGAATCAATAAAAAACATAGTATTTCTATTGATATAAACTGGGAGTATAAAAATTGTCAACTTATTGTTGCCGTTGAGCTATGTCCAGTCTTCCCATGATCACAACAGTTGCAATTTGGATTTAACGTCTAGGTAAAAAGATGAACCTACTAGTACGCTTCAAATAACCAACGCGATTAAGTTAGTAATTATCAATTGCAGTGCCAATAGTATCCATGGCAAATAAAATAGTAAATAAAATAGTAAATAAAATCGACCGTCAAGTATATAAAATATCGTACCTACGTGTCGTTTAATATAAAACATATACTTACGTAAACAATCTGACGTGAATCCGTCAGTGTATAAGATTACAAGCTTACGTTCGTGTCGGAGGCGGTATTAATCCGTTTTGAAGCAAAGCTTCGCGATGTGAACCTCTTGACGAACTTCTGATACACTATGCTTATCTTTAATCCACATACTTGCTGGAAAATTGATTAATCTCTATATCACACTAATATGGTTAGAAAATGGTGACTTAATGAGTCTACGTCTAGTATTATTGAGGGGCAGATTTTAATGTAATTTTGAATGAGGTTAGCATGTAAGCTAGATAACTATCTAGCTTACATGCTAACCTCATTCAAAATTTAAACTTAAAAGGATTTGAATTTTGTAATGTTATATGCGAAGTAGTATATATATATAGTAGGTAAGGGATTTAGTGCTACAAATTATTACCATGGTGGTTTAAACATGGTACCTACTAATTTATAGCACCAAATCCATTGACATATTTATTACTGCGACCAAATCGCTTCAAAAGGCTATCAATTATTTACCTATGGCACAGCACTTAAGAAATGTTGAAGATATTTAAATTGCTTGCTACAATCTTGGCAGCGCTAAATAAAAGGAACTTATCATCTTAATACATAAAATCCTTGCGTTACTGACTGACAGACACGCTACAGCCGAAACTATTGGGCGCAGGAAGCTGAAATTTGGCATGTATGTTCCTTGAGGACCGTAGGGGTACACTAAAAAGGGATTTCCCGAAATGCCCACGGGATCGGCCAAAACGGGTCAATTAAAAAAAAATGCAGTCGTAGCTGCTGGCGTCCTCTAGTCTAACATAATACTAAAATATCGACTATCTATCTGACGTTTCAATACACAAAAATTAACCACTTTGACCACACATAAGTACAAGCCTATTGCAGAACATTCTGCAATAGTCATCAAACTCTGTTTATCTCACAAGCTAGAGCCCTATCACTTGCAAGCATAATTAGTTCCTAACGTACAACGCTGATCATTCCACAAGGCAAGACGTTATGGCAGTACTGCAGCTTGCAAGTGCGTCTGTGTTAGTTATAATTGCTCAAGACATAGAGATCAGTGTGCTCCGACTTAGCGTTCACGACGTGAATAAATGATCATACGCCGAGTGTTTGAGTATGCCTTTTGGTAATATACCAGGGGGATTACAGCGCAATATAACATACTAAATGCATATAAGGTATACGGGAATCCGTCAGCATGAGTTTGGTTATAATAATCTGTCCCATTGCTGGGACATCTCCTCAGTATGAGAGTAGGGTTAAGTCCCACAGTCCACCATTCTAACCAAGTGCGAGTTGACAAACTTCATATGGCTTTCGAGTAGGTTATGGAAAACTGTCATGCATGCACTTTTCGTTAAGATCTTTACCTTCATCGTTTAGCAAGAGATAATTTACAAATATGCACTTAACTTCGAAAAATCCATCGTTCGCGCTGTAGAGATTCTCTGCGTAACAGCCTGTTCGTCACTCCACTACCCTATCCAATGCTATCGCTGCTAGTTTATTTATTTGACTTTTAAAGAATATATCTCATTATTGATAAATCCCGGGGAGGACTTTTTTAAAGTTCAATTAATATGCAGTCTCGGAACGACGATTAATATTGTCTCGTGTGAAGATCGAACCCATCGGCATCTCCTAAAACTACATATGTAGATAATTTCATGCAACACAATCTTACAGGTCTAATTTGTTTAAAGCTTTTCTAGTTTTATCAAAGAGAACATAAATGTTCTATGTTGAGTCTTGCACAATAAAAAATTAAACATCTTTTGATGAATTTTAAGATGGTAAGTATATTTCCTTTTATTCCAATAACTTAAAACAGTACTTTAATTAGCAGATGAGCATGATTCAACAAAACTTTCTTTTAAATCTCAAAAAGGCAAAACGTAAACTGTTGAAATTATTGACCTAAGGGGTTTGTAAAGCTTCCTACTAATTTATATTTCCTAAATTCGTCGATCAAACAGCTTGCTAACTAATATTAAATTTCTTTATAAGAATTTTGTAAAAATGTTTTTGAAATATATAATAAAGCTGAAATCCAATGGTTTGAAAACCGAGTGCCGTTTTTGTGGGCATGCTAGAGACTCTGTGGGGAAACTTTTTGTGTGTTTGAAAGGATAAATTAGGTCCCTCGCAGTTGAGCGCGGTCGCGGGAGGAGAGGCGTGTCGGTGTTGCGTTGCCGCGCGCCCTATCTCCCGCGACCAAATCGGGGCGCACCATGTGATGCGTTGCGGTGGGGCCGCAGAGGAAGAGGAGATGCGGTGTTGTTAGGTTGCCGTCCTCCCTAACCTCTGTGTCCGCTAGGTTTTAGTGCGTGCGGACGGTGAGTGTTGGGGCTGCTCCTCGTCCGCCAAAAGGCAGAGGCAGCGTAGTGTCCGTGCCGCCTCCCAAGTCATAACGAGACGGGGCCCGCCAACACCAACGGCAGGCCAATCCCGAGCGGGGTCACGAAAAAGTATGCTAGCCGTGAATCGCGTGACCCCGCTACTACACGGAATCCGTAGGGACACCACGTTGGTTTTAGTGAGTATGCCCCGAACGCCTTTAGGGAAGCACCTCCACACACCTCCTCCGCCGCAGGGTCGATCACACTCTGCCGGGTTGGCGTCGAATTGAGATGGCTCATAAGGAGAGTGTCCACCTTAGTTAGAAAAAATAAATTATGATTTTTAATGAGCGCTGCCAGCGATACATCTGACCACATTGACTGCGCTTACACAGATGTTTTAAAACTCTTAGGAATAAAATATTGAATCGCGAATAATTTTAATTTATTTACAGAATAATGTTATTTTAACTACATGCACAAAGTCAAAGTCAAAATCATTTATTAATCTAGGTCAGTGTTTGAAATAGATGTATTGCCTATAATAAGTAGTATAAATCGAGAATATTAGTTTAGTAACATTTGTTGTCTATTTAAATTTTTGACTCTGGTGACATTTGTAAGGATTGTCATTGTCACTTGCTTTTAAAAATTAACCCGTGTTTTTTTCTCTTGTTAACATCGCCTTTTGAAAGCACATATAAACCAAATGCATTTTGAAAGCACATGATTAAACCAGCTTCGCGAATTGAATTGTGTAAAACCTTGTAAATTGCCGCTATTTGATTTGCCCGGCACTGCCACAGATAGCCCTTGATAAATTTGTGATATTATATTGAACATTGACATTTTGTAAATTGTGAATCCTGTGTCAACGTGCCTCGTGCCCTCGTGTCCTGAAGACATCACGTTGGGAGGAACAGCTAAGTGGATAATAAAATTCATTCAAATTATTTTGGCCAATCTAGTTGTGTGTTTATCTAGCTATCTCCAGGTCTAACATCAGTGAAGATACCAGGTAACTGCATATTATTGTATTTTGATTCTTAGCGCTGAGAAACTCAGTAATGTATGGTCAGACTCCTTGCCTCGCTCTGACCAGATGGATGTATGTAAATTAGCTTCCTACCGTCTGAAACAATTTTCCATCTGCCCTGGGCAACTTCTGAACAGTCAGAATTTGGCACTCATGGACGTAATTTTTTTTAAATACATTAATTTCTTAATGCATCTACGTTTCCATTTACTGCATCGTTCGCAAAGCAATAGGTAGAACCACTAGAAAGAACGGGCAATAAAACTCGTGGCCACTCTTTTTAATCGCGAATATTATGGTACATATTTAATTTTTGTAAGGCGCTGCAACTATTTCACATTCTGTACAAAGTTTATACAGGCGGACATACTGCCATGGGCAGTATCTCTTTTATTTATTAATTTTATTTATTTATTTATAGTATCACGCCTGTATCCCCGAAGGGGTAGGCAGAGGTGTAAATATTAAACCCACATTTCATCACGAATTTTTGAGTCCCACGTAATAGGGGGCGAGCCTATTGCCGTTACCGGGCAATCACCAGACTCCGGGCTGCTGCTGAGTATTCGGAAAAACTCAGTAACACTTTTGGGCATTATCACCCACTATATATTACTATACCTATTTAATACTATAGGTACCAGCTATAAATACAACATCGTATGCATAACACTCAACTTGTCTATACATCGCTAATGAATTGTAAGATGCTTTTACAATCGTCGTAAAATGATACGCTACTGCTAAACTTTGTACTGTATATATTATGTAAGTAACATATGGATGCAGGGTCACCCGTCCTAACCGTAATAATTACGATATCTCTATAAATCATAAAATGGAAGTGTGTGTGTGTGTGTGTTTGTGTGTGTGTTTGTGTGTGTGTTTGTGTGTGTGTGTGTTTATTAGATGATCGTATCTTAGAAACACACACTCACGCACGCACACATAAACAGTGCAAATCCTGTACCATGGCAATCACGCAATTGATAAAAAGGAATAAACGAAGGCAAGCACCTTTGTATAAAAAACTTTAAGTCGTATTGTATTAAAAGTGAAGTTGAAAGCTTTCAGAACAATGGTTATTGTTTCACTCAAGAAGTGCTTTGGTATGAAAGGAGTAACATTTAACTTAGTGGTAAAATTTGTACGAAATTCCTAAAAATATTGATAGTTTGTTCACCTGAAGAGTAAGAAAAGCTTTCTAAAACGTCGGTCTTACTATAAAGACGATCGAAACGTCGCAAAAACATAGATATTTATAAATTGCTTAATTTTCGGCGATTAGACCCATTTAATAATTTTGTATGATGTATACAAATCGAGAAAGTTTAAAACCGATTATCCTTAAATTTTTTACAATGTATGTCACTCTTTTACTACGGAATTCAATATTCGAACTATAGATAGATCTGTAGAGACGCAAGTCAACTAAACTATAGTCCGTGCCACTAGAACATAGACTTTTTGTAAACAAAGAATTTTCACTAAGTAACTTAGCGACAGTTCTATCAAAAACAAATAATGGCAAATCCAATGAGCGCAACGGTATATAGATAAAAATAATAATATAAATGATATAAAGTAATATGACAATTGATCGGATTTTCATCGATATATCCGCTGTCAATAGTGTTTTGTGGTACTGGAACATGTCAGAAGCCTGGAACGTCAACCTTTTGCGGTAATCCATTTAAATGTTACATTCTTTGGCTTAGCGGGCATTTATCAGAGGATACAAAAATATTTTTTAGATGTCAAGAAGAGGTTAGTTTAAAAAGTTAAATGCAAGTTTATGGTGTCACAGCGGTCTTCCTGCAGCTGGCATCTCCGAAGAGCGAATGCAGAATTGCAAATGGCAAATTATTAGTCGCACAGAAGACTTTACGCCTTATAAAAATAAATAGCGTCATCTGACGAAAGTTACCCCAAATGTAATTATACCGTAAATTTTAATGGATTTTGTGTAAGTTCATTCTGACTTTTTCATTTATACA
Organism: Euclidia mi; assembly: GCA_944739405.2. NCBI lineage: Eukaryota > Metazoa > Arthropoda > Insecta > Lepidoptera > Erebidae > Euclidia > Euclidia mi. The sequence goes on from OX123196.2 coordinate 2,106,868, forward strand.
CGTAAAATCTCCATGCCTAGAAATTTTAATGCGACGTAATAGCTAGAGGTCTGTAATATTATTCATTTGTGGTATTTTTTAAGGATAGCTTAGCTATCTTTATCAAATTATTTATTGCCTATGATTAAAAAAAAATAAGTCAATAATAGAGTACCATGTTTGTAACCTATCATTGACATACATCGTACTCTATTATTGACTTGCATTTACAGAATTACTTGCGTGTAAGAAACTACAAAAATCGGCAAATGAATTAAAATTCTTCCGGGAAAGTCAACCACTCAAACACAAAATGAAATATGTTTATTTTTGTAAAAATTAAAAAAAAATGGACTCGACAGGAAGTCATAGATAATAAAATATAAATTCGAAAAAATAGTAGCATAATTGAGCATTAAAAAACGGCTGTCCAAAAAGTATAAAAGTTCACTAAAGCATAAATCTCAAACACAACTGCTTAAAACAAAGGTTGTGAAGCCCTGAATGTGTGTTCACAAAAAGTCTTGTCATGGCACCAACTATATGTATTCTTAATCCGTCACTACACAGTTAAATACCGTATCGTGGAGTAACTTTAGCTCCCGAGGGCAACTTTGGCTCAAATTAGAAAAAAAGATTAACCTTGCCGACACTTGGCAGCCCAAGCATGATTATTCATTTTAAAGCCGCCATTTGCATTTAGGACTTGTATCATGTGAGAACGTGTGATATTAACAGCTGCAAACTTTATAGTGAAACCGAAGTTTTGGTTAATTAAAATGTTTAGTTAATTTTTTCTTTTCAGAATTAAAGAATTTGATATGTCTAAAACTCCTATTGTTGTTACTTTTCACTGTTAACCTCTTACTTTGGCTTTGGGCACGGTTCAGTATAAGTTTTGTACCAGAAAAAATCTGAGAGCCAAAGTAACCCTCCCTAAATAACAACTTTGGCTGAAATTAAAATGTGAAAAAGGTGAAAAAATATGTTTATAACTAACTAACTACAAATCTTTATTTATCAAATAAAACCATTATCACACTTAGAAGACAATCAGAGCCTTTGCACCGGATAGGTTTCTACAAATATGCGGCAAAAGAAGCCAAAGTAACCCGAAAATACCGGTACATATTTTGATAAGTGAGATCTATTTATTAAAGATTATAAGGATGATTAATAGTTTGGATTCCGTTAACAGTGATTTTTTAATTTATGTATGTATTTATTATCTCTGAGAAATCTAGATGTCTTCGTCTTAATTAAATAAAATCGTAATTATTTCCTGCTTTCTTTGTTTATAAATACGTTCAGCCATGTTGATGTTTCATATTTGCAGCGAAGGAATTTTCCAAAGCTCTTTTAACTGGCCGTGTGCTAGCGGGCTTTCACTGTTCTTTTGACGTTGCGATAACCGCGCGCCGGAAAATGGAGATCTTTTTATAGGATCGCTATCGATACCCTTAATGCTGAAACATTTATAGATAAATGTTAAGGTGGCATGCGTATTTATTTTAAATTAAAATTTACATGAACACTCATTTGTTCTGTAATATTGTCATATTCCAGATAATATATTATTTTAAACGATGTATGAATAGCGACATATGGTAGAGACAGGAAGGATAGCTTGACACGGGCGAATGCCATATGTTTTTCTTGGTTTGTTATATTATCATGCAATAAAATTTAAGAGTTTTAGTGTTTCATTATAGAAGTTATATAACTATTAACATTTCATATAAATCTGTAACAAATATTATATCACAGTATATATATTATGATACAATTTATCATACATTTAATCACAAATCGTTTGAGTTGACATTATTTTTACGTAGGTACTTCAATTGAGGCGCAATATCGGATCCTGCACATCAAATTGAGAGTCGAGAACCTCGTCCACTGCTGGAGTGGACAACTTTGGAGTCTCATAATCATAATCATAATCATCATTTATTTGTTAAACATAGGTACAATTATAGATCTTATATGAGTATTGACAGGTCCAGTATGTTTTACCATATATATGGTGTACAAATTAAAGCAATATAATTAAATTAAATTAATACAATTATTTTCAAGTTTCTACGATTAATAAAATGAGAAATTAAGTTAATATAAGTATAATAAATAAATGTCAAAATAGAATTAAATAATACCTACTTATGTCAATAGTAATTATCAATAAAATCAATAGGTGTCATAATAATTAAATGGATTGTCAAAATAAAATTAAATAATACTAATGTCAATAATAATTATCAATAAAATCAATAGATGTCAAAAGTTTAAAGAAATAATTATTAAATATAGGTACTTACACAGGATACAGTAATGTCATTATATATTACATCATATTTTTGTCATTAAAGTATTCTTCTACAGAATAATATGCTTTTTCAAGTAGCATTGATTGCAATTTATTCCTAAATGTTGTAATATTTTCAATTGAGCTTATATATTTAGGTAATGTATTATATACTTTAGGTGCCATGGCAAACACACTTTTATAGAATAATGCAGTTTTAGCAGGGGCCAAGTGAAGTTGACCAATTCGACGTCCACTACTTACTGCCGAGAATTTTACCCAATTACGTTTTACAAACATTGCAGTCTCTAATATGTAAATGGACGGAAAGGTCAATAATTTCATTTTTTTTAAATGAGGCTTACAAGTGTCTGTTGAGCGTAAATTACAAATAGCTCTAATACAACGCTTTTGCGCTAGAAATACTGACTCCCTACCAGTTGCGTTTCCCCAAAATACTATGCCTTACCTAAGTGTGGATGCTACAAACCCATGATAAGTTTTGTTTAACATGTACAGTGCATAGGCATACTGATTCAATTTATTACAAACTTTATCAATCTGTGTTGTCCATTTTAGATCATTTTGTGCATGTAGTCCAAGAAATTTAGTACTGTCCGTTTCATTAATTTTAATGTCATTATATCTTATATCTAAATTTAAATTCCGATTCACTTTTTGTCCAAAATTCATAATTGTCGTCTTATGTAAATTAATTTTCAAATTTTGTTTTTCTAACCATGTTATAAGAGATTTAAGATTAGAGTTTATCGCCGTCTCAATTGTGTCTAAGTTATTATTATTAAAAACAACTGTGCTGTCATCTGCAAACATGGTCATCGGGTATGTAGTTGCTGATGGAAAATCGTTAATGTAAATAATAAATAGCAAAGGGCCCAATGTACTTCCTTGTGGCACCCCGTACTTTACATTTCTTAACTTTGATTTATAGGTAATTACAGTTTTGGACGTACTACACTGTTTATTGATAACAGTTATTTGTTGGCGATTTGTTAGATATGACTTAATCAGATCATATACATTGCCTCGAACACCATATGCGTAAAGTTTGTCTAACAGGATTTTAAAGTCTACATGGTCAAAAGCCCTCGTCATATCCATGTATAAAGCTTGAACAGGTAAACATTTATCTATCCTACTCATTATAAGTCGAAGAATTATAATTTTATTTCTGATTTTCTGTAAACAAACCATTATCTTCAAATAAATTATTTAAGTTATTGCATATTATTTTCTCCAAAATCTTCGAAAACACTGGTACTAAAGCAATAGGTCTATAGCATGCCATGCTTTCCATATCACCTTTTTTGAAGACGGGTTTTATAACGGACACTTTTAGTTTTTCAGGATAGATGCCATCTATGATGCAGTTATTCATTAAATAGCTTAATACAGGAGCAATTAATGTTGATACACATTTTACAATCTTTGTGCTTATTTCATCGTAGCCTGTGCTAGCTGTGTTCTTTAGTTCCATGATAATTTTATGAATGTCCTGAGGAATGGTAGGCTTCATAAACATTGTTGCCGATCTATTACTAAGAGTACACTTGGACTGGTGTGCATCACGTATAGGTTGCACTTGGTCTACATAAAAATCATTAAAAGCTTGTGAAATTGCATATCCGCTTGCTTGCCCGTGTTATATGGCATATAACAAAATTCAAACACTAAATTGCCCGTGTTATATGGCATATAACATCGCATCTCAGTCTACTTTGCCCGTGTCATACTGTATATGACATGGCTCCCGCGGTCGAAAGAGTGAAATATACTCGTCTCTGTCGCTCTAGGGCTTAGTTTGTATTATGTATCTCGTTTCTACGTTAAATTTCCCGTCATACTAATCCCAGTCGAGTTTCGACTCCATAGAGAAATTAAAAAAAAAAACGTTCGTTGTCAATGTTGTCATTGAGTGTTGAGTCGGTGCGGAATGTGCGGAATGTGTGAGTGTATTTGTGCTGTTTTTTCTGTTAAATTTAGTTTTATTCTTTGAAGATCTATTATGTTTACCAAGGTATGTAAATAACTAACACGTATATATAATAATTCCAGCATGAAATATAAGATTTGACTTTTTTCGAGACCTTAAGTAGATTTTGGCGCGCAACAGTGATTTTACTGAGAGCATGGGAACTGTTTCAGAAATGTTCATATTACTCAGAAGTGGTGAATGCTATCCGTATGATTTCATTTTGTTTTAAAAGAATATGAGACTACTTATTTAGTGTTTATTTATTAGTATGTTTAAAACTGTTATTTGAGCATTATATGGCCTTATCAATTTTAACATAAATTACGCCGCGCGGCGCCAGATAATGGTTTGGAATCAGAGGCCTGTAATTCATAAATATGTATAAACAAGTGTACTTTTTTATTTTTATCTTATTATCTAATATATAAGTAACGTAACTGAATATTAAAAACGATATGTCACCGCTTTAAGTTTTGAGGTATGAACTTATAAATACAAAGCGAACTCTAAAACGCGCTATCTCAATTTCAAACGAGCATCACTCGACACCAAAATCGTAATCTAAATAAACAAAGATAACATTGTATAGTTAGTTTCATAACAAACATAAATAATATAACACTTGACAACCTTTCAAAACAAATTAAGTCACAAGGACCGATTGTGTGAAACCCGACCCGCGCGCCGAGGCGATAAAAACGCGCGGGCATTTGATCGTTATCGCTTTCAAGTGGCCGGGCAGAGAGGCCGGCGTGGGTTGCAGCGCGGAGCAAGCAAGCGGATATGGACTAGTTAAAATATGCCTATCAATTTTTATTCGAGTTATACTTTCATTAGGATAATTGTTTGTACATTTGTTTCACATACTTCATCCAGCACCAACTCGAATCATAGAGTAACGGGAGTGGCAGCCAGCAAGATTGTTTCAATGGCCAGACCAGATCAAAACGGAAGGGAAAATGTGGTAAGTAGCTGTAGGTAAGTTAAAGGCGAATTAATTTATTTAATTTCCCTCTCTAACAACGCAACTACTTCTTGCTTGCCTCGTCTGCTCGATGTATATTTATATCATCATCGTCATATTAGTGCATATACATTCACTGCTAGACATAAGCCTCCACCAGCAGACAGTCGGCCTCTAGACAAAGACCGATTTTGAAAATCCGACCGTATGCCGCGATCACAACAAGATCTTCGGTTCACCTCGCGGGAGGCATACACATACACATATATTTTACTGTACCCTAATTTTGCTAAAACAATTACTGGCTAAATAGTTTTCGACGTTGCCGTATATTTTAGATATGCTCTATATTAGCTTAGATGATAATGAGTTTGCAATTATGAATGTTAATAGTAAAAATATGGTCTGTGAGTTATGTACTTCTGCAATTTATTGGTGATCTGCATATTGTACGATCAACTGAAATTTTGAAAAGCAGGTATAGCCTAGTGGAGCCTTCAACGGACTGCAACGCAGAGGATTTTTGGTCCAAACCCAAGAGACGTGGTACAAACAAGACAAGACGTGACGCATGTCGAAGGACATGTGAAGTCTGCAAGCTAGCACTCGTACGGCGTGGTGGAATAATGAAGAAGAAGGAAGATAGTAAGCTTATTGCTATACAGCATTGAGGAAAAATGGCGTAACCATTTTCCCAGTGAGTAGCGCTCTCTCAGGGCCTGTGCCCGGCAGTTGAACAGTTTCTAAACAGGGCCGGTAATGAAAACTTATAACACGATTCTATCGAAGAAAATATTTTATCCAATAACGTTAAACAGAAAAGTCACACGAAGTCTAAGTCGTTGACAAACATTTCCTTCGTGAAACACAATTTCTAAAGCTGAAAGCTGAGTGTTTGCGCCGCCACTAAGTTATTACACTTATTAAATAAAAAGCTATTGCAAGGTGTGACCGCTGCCACAGTTCCTAGTAAATCGTTAGAGCAAATATCTTTATTGTGGCTTGGCGGTTTTCATCGTCATTTGATGAGGTTTATTTTTGTTGCTTTGGTTTGACTAGTCTGCGGTAAAGGTGTATTAAATTCTCTACTGATTTAAATTGTATAAGGCAACATCTGTACATCATGTATTTCAAAAATCTATATAAACTGAACATGGACTTAATAAAACAATGATTAGGTTCTTGTAGGTATGTATCACGATTAGTTTAATTTAGCTTTGGCGATACTATGTTGACCTAAGTGGTATAATATGTTTCACGAGAGTTAGATTAGAGTGTCCGTTACTACATGTAAATCTTATGTTGAACGGTTATGTTAAATGATAGAGGTTAAGACAAATGTTATTTTCAGTGACGTCAATTATAGCGTAAACCATATTAACAAGGAATATGAAATATGCACGCGGGTTTTGGCAACATATATTTTCTATGGTTAAGCGTCTCAAAATTTCACTTGGAACGCGGACACATTAATGGTTGTAAGCTTGTATACAAAAAATAACACATACGGGACTCGTGCCATATCTCACATATTAAAGAATACTATACCTTAACAAAAATCACAGTCACAATCAGAATATCTCATCTTGCGGACTCGACGAAGCAAACATCAAGTGAAGACGGAAACTTGGTACTTACACAATCATTTCGCTCCAGTGTTCACACTTTCATACTATTCATAGTATGAAAGTTAATTCGGATCCGGCGGGTCCTGCATAATAGAGAATATTTTCAAGACCTGTGCTTGTTAGTGACGACTCGAGAGTCAAGCAATAAAGTCGGGAACAATGGGTAAACAAACAGTGAATTGTAAGTGTTGTAACAAACCGATAAGGCTCGTATTTGTGAGTGAAATTTGCAATCATAGTTCTGCTGAATTGACGATACTGCGTTATTACCAGTTTCGTAAAACACTGAACGAAGTGCATATAAAATGTATTCGCTTTTGTGTTTATGGTCGAAAGTACTTAAGTGCACTGGTAAGTTATTATAGAAGATATTTTCAGGGGATTTGCTTGCATTTGTGATATATTGTATTGCCCAGTTTTATGATATGTTTCTACACAGTATAAGGTGCGAACAGATACCTACGTAGTTATTTATTCAGAATAGTATAGACTCCAGTCAGATAAGTTCTGTGAATAGACACGATATTGGCAAGAAATATTTGTATTTTCTATAGATCTTTACATGAAAAATTGCTTCAAAGGCTGAAAATATTTTGACACAGAAACCATTGACAATACTTTAAACAGGTGTGGGCTTTATAGCAATTGATATATACATAAATAAAATTGGAGTGTCTGTTTGTAATATTAAAATAACCGCTTTTTACTAAATGCATATGGATGTATACAAAAAATTACATTTCGGTATACCTATATACCGAAATGACATTTTTTACAATTATTAAGAATATTTATATATTTATACGGGTATTAACGCGAACATGCATGCTCGCGTTAATTTCCGTATATATATGTATATATATATATATATATATATATATATATATATATATTCTTAAATATGCAACGCGAGTGTTTAAATGTTTCTTTTACAATTATTGTCTGTCTGTCTGTTTGTTCTCGCTAATCTTTGGAACGGCTGGACCGATTTTGACGGGACGGGGCGTATAGCTGATGTACCAAGGAGTAACTTAGGCTATACATTAACCGGGTACGCGAAGTGGTTCCCTCAGGACGCGGGTGAAACCGCGGGAAACAGCTATATTATAAATAAATGTGAGCTTTGTGTAAATCTGTGATTCCTCATTATGAATGCGTAATGGCGAAAACACTGACATGATAATAATGTAATTTCACAATGTACGGTTGCATTGTTGCGTTTTTACTCGCTCGCCGTCCGTCGTTATTTTGTCACATAATCACAATAATGTCGTTGAATGTACTTATTGGCGAGGATAAGCTCCAGGTTCCACTAAAGTGACAAACGGCAAACAGATGATTTAAAAATTACCAATAAGATGGCGATGAATGCTATTTATGCGGAGATAAGAAAAGTAGACGACCTGAAAAGGGTGGCTATGACAGATCGGATGCGGAAGGCTGAGGACCATTTACTGTGGCACGTGTTGAGAGAGGCCTATGTCCAGCAGTGGACTGCGATAGGCTGATTGAAGAGAGTATATACTACCGAGGCTTATCCATCGCAACTGTATGTGGCCAACAACATACTCTGGTGGCGTGGACATGAAGTTAAAGGACTCAGATGTTTTTTCCCATTTCAGACAGCTCACACTCCACATTTACGAAAAGTTCTCCGCACAGCTCCTCTCTATGTCGCTTAATGTTTGTAGAATCCGAGCCTAACCGATTACCATTTTAAAGCACCTTGGTCTCTAATAAAACTGGTGCCCTACTTTACTAGCGCAGTACACTGACGGCATAAACCTACGCTGAAAGATATATAAGAGCCACATAAGTGTAATAACCTCGCCAAGAATGAAATCACATAACACAAATAACATCGGGGCCACAGGCCAGACCAGACTAATAGGTGTCGGCCCTCGTAATTTGCACAGGCCGAAACAAGTGGCTCCGAAGACAAATATTTGTAACATGTACGTTCATTTAATACATAATGTATATTGTTTATTGCGTATTATGAAGTCAGTTGTTGTTATTTTGAAACGTAATATTGATTGAGTTGTCCGTTGTATTATGTAACATAATGTATGTAAAGCCGTAATGTGAAAAGCATATTTTTGGCAGTTTCATTTAGTTAATATCCCGATAAGTGGCAATAGGCTTGCCACCTATACGTGGGATCAAAACACTGGCGAAAAGTGGGCGTTTAATAATGCCTCTGCCTACCCCTTCGGGGAAACAGGCGTGAGTCTATGTATGTATGTTTCATTTAGTTATAATTAATTTTAAATTGTTGGCTTTTCAGATTTCTATTTGCGGAGTCAATTTAATTATGGCAGTTTACCTATTGGAGCTATTGGATTCATAATTATGTTTAAAACTTCTTTGCCAAGAGGATATATAAGGGATACCTATGGTAAAACAGGATATCGTCTCCACTAAACTTGCCTTCCCAAGATGTTTATCGCATCTCCAGTTTCATCAGCCTTACAGTCCACATACACGAACAATAACACAACTCAATAACACTTACCTACGTACAACTTACTTTCTCCATCTTAAAGTACTTTTACGCAGGTAAATGAGGAAAAGTGCGCGGACGATACTGTAGCAGTTTCTACCGCGCTGTTTCTGCCAAGCCGTTTCTGCCATTTGGAAAGCGTGGCCCGGTGAATCCATATCGCCCTGAGTTTTCTCAGGACGTGAGAGTAATGCAAATAGGCAGTAATGGCGGCGCACGTCCGCCGACAACGCTTTATAGTTCATTTTGAGCCGGCTACGTGTTGTCTACTTGCAATTATAATGTTATGAGACTAATAATTGTGTACTACCGAATAATAGCATGTATATTTTCGTATTTAATGATTTCTAAGGGAGTACTGTTAATATGATTGAAAGGAACGGCTTGAAAATAAAAGTAGTGTCTAGTTTACACATGTATTTTCTTCAATTTCTCTTCCCTTCTTAAAGTTATGCATGTGCCTTATTTTCGTATATATTTTATGTGTAATTTTTGCCTTTAGGTTGCAGAGATCCCCTTCCTCTCGGTTCGCGGTAGCGTTTAGACGTGTCCTCCGTGCTAAATTAAATTTAAAAATATTTTTTCCGTATTTAAATTCGAAATTAAATCAGTCAAAGTACCAGGCGCCCATAGTTCAGTGTCGGTTACGATAAGTAGCCGTAAGAAGCAACATCTGAGACGGCGACAGTTACCAGAGCTACATACGTCAACGTCAACTGTCATCCGACGTCATACGTCAACTGTCATCGCTGCGTCAAATGTCATCGTAAGCTGTCAATTCGTCATCCCTATTTCTCTGACTGACATATCTAGAGTTGCCAATATTTAAAGAAACCAGTAATTGGACCATTTTGTATACCACATTTGGCCGAGTGTGTTTGCAGTGTAATTGGCACTGGTATTGGTTTGAGTGGACTTAATTGTACAAAATGCCAAACATACAGCGATCCCCAACCATTCCATGGGTCATTCTTCGAGACATGATTTTTAAGCGGCATCACCTTAAAAAAATAGAAATCAAAAAGTTAGCAAGCCACTTTTTTTTTTCGGGCAAACCTTTAATCCTCTCTTATTTGGGTTATTGATTATTATTCAATTATCTATATATTTAATATCATAAAAAAAAATAAAACACCCCTATTCTTTGATTTTCGTGGAGTGTCCCAAACCCCGATCTAGTCACTTAATAAATTATATATTTTAAACTAAACGGTACATGCTTACAAAAAAAAAAAACTTTAAGTCCTAAGAAGTTGACATAAAAGACATAAAGACATATTTATTTCTGCATTTTGGTTGTTTACAACACTTATACATGTCAAAACCCTATTCTAGATGAGGCCGGCTTTTCCTAGCTAAATGACTTCTTGAGAAGAAAAGCCGAAACAAACTCAGAGTCATTATTTTTTTGTCACTTCAATTTCTTTAGTCTTTTCTTGATCTTTTAAAGTCCAGACAAAAAAAGGGTTTAGTATGCAAGTACAATGCAGGAAATCATCTGACGCTTTTGACTGACTCGGCCCACTGATGGCCCGCATTCAACAGCAATCGTACGGCTCAACCTTGATTGAGGGAGCCAGCACGATCTGTATCACTATGCCTCCACGCCATCAGAAGGTGTATGCATAAGCATGTCAGCCTAAGCCATCAGACAGGTTGCCACAACTATTTGCTTATATGTTTAATAATGCCCACATCGTACTCACAACTTTACATGCTAATACATAGTAAAATACATGTTGTAAACAATATGTAAAATTATAAAAATTTAAACAATAAAATGTCATATATTTAAATGTCAAAAAATATTATTGTATGTCAATTTAAGAATGTCAAAAAAATTAAATAATAATATATTACTTTAGTAATTTTAAATGTCAAAAGAAAATAACAATGTCAAAACAAAATAAATAGAATTACAAATGTCAAATCAAAAATGTCAGAATATAAAGATATAAGTACTACAAATGTAAATAAAAATATTATGTCACTAATTTCAAAATGTCAAAATTCATAATGTCAATAAGTCATAATTTAATGTCAATTCATAATTTTTAAACTCAATTCCAGGCGTTTTTGTCTGCTAAATAATCTTTAACTGTGTAATAAGCTTTTGAACACAAGCTCTGTTTAATAAATACTTTGAATTTATTAATACTTAGTTCCTGAATATTACCTGGAATTTTGTTATAAAAACGTATGCTTTGACACTTGTATGAGTTACTTATTTTTTGTAGTCTAGTTGAAGGTAGAACAAGTTTGTTTTTGTTTCGTGTATTTATTTTATGAATGTCGCTGAATTTAGAAAACATATTTATATTTTTCCTGACATATAACAAGTTCTCATAAATGTATTGAGATGCGACAGTCATTATCTTAATTTCTTTAAATTTTTCCCTCAGTGAATGCCTTGAACCAAGACTGTAGATTGCACGAATAGCCCGCTTCTGCAGTACAAACACAGTTTGAATGTCAGCTGCGTTGCCCCATAATAAAATTCCATATGACATTATGCTGTGGAAATAACTAAAATATACTAATCTGGCTGTATCTATATCAGTTAACTGACGAGAATGATATGATTGATAATGCTATGAAAAATTAGATCATAGTTCTAAATGAATTACATTATCTGAAAAAAATAAAAACTTAACTGTCCCGGGGTAGTTACTGATTTGCGTGGATCATTGTAAATTCACTTGCACATCCCTAACTTCGCGGCCCAATGTTGTGTCATCCTAATTCACGTTACAACTAGTCGCATTCCGACAGCTGGGCAGAGTGCTTGTTTGACGACGCGGCAGGTTTCCGAAAAATTAAGGTAAGAACTTCGTTGCGTGGGTATGGTTTCTCAAAACTTTGATTTGCATGGTTCAATTTTCTCCGGTGACTGTGAATTTGTTTCTTGAATAAAATATTGTAGCGGACAACTATAAGGTAACGCAACTCTATATTCAAAACACAGTATATTTGCTTAAAGGGTTTTTATATATTTTTAGAATAAAGGATTTATTTTGATTTACGTGGTCGTGATTTGCGTGGTTTACGTGGTAGTTTTGACCCACGCAAATCAATTATTGGCCATGCAAAGGAAGTAACTTTGAGTTTTGTAATAGTATTGTATGATAATATTTTTGATTACTTTCGTTAAATGTAAATTCGTTTAATTCAAACTTAAAATGATTTTATAAGTACCTTATAATAATAAAAATTGTTTCAGATTAGCTAAAATTGTAATGAATTATATTTTAGACCAAAATGCTATTAACAAGAGAGGAAAAATTGCAAAGAAAGAAGTTATCTGAAAGAAGAAGAAGAGAGAGGCTTAAAAATCATAAAGAGTTCAAGGTCAAAAACCGAGCAAGATATTATAAAAGAAAAGCTGAAGGAAAAATACTTAGTATTCATGACTTAAACCGCCGCGAACAAAAACCTAGACGAGAGAAAAGTCGAATAAGTTCCCTGAAATAAAACTTGAAGAAAAAAAACAAGCTAAACGTTGCCTTCATGAAAAACTTATACAAATACCAAAAATTCAAAATAAATAATGTTGGCTGATTCTACTATAAATAAAATACATACATAGACTCACGCCTGTTTCCCGGAGGGGTAGGCAAAGACTACGGAACGCCATTTGCAACGATTCTGACATATGTACCTTTCTTGCTTCATTCACTCCCATCAAGTTCTTCATCCTTACCATCTCTAGTAAGCAACGTACCTAAATATCCAAACTCATTCACTTGCTCCATTCGTTGTCCATCGATCAAAACATTACAAGCCGTAACGCATTCCTCCTTTTAAAATACCATAGCTTTCGTTTTACTTACATTCACTTTCATTCCTTTCCTCTCTAACGAGCCATGAATGATTGTTACCATCTCCTGCAACTCCTCCGCTGAAGACGCAAGTGTTACCTGATCATCAACATAAAGGAGGCATTTGACAAGTAACCCATTCATCCGTCACTATGTTTTAGATCTTGCAAACAACTGTCCATGAAGAGGTTTAACAGCTATGGCGACGCTACACATCCCTGTCTAAAATCTGTTTCGATGATAAACCAGTTAGTGTATGCCCCGTTTATCCTCACACAAGCTCTAGCATCCTCATAAAGGGATTTCAGAGCTTGAATGAGGCTGCTGGGTACTCCCTTCATTGACAGCACCGACCACATTTCATTCCTCACCACTTTATCGCAAGCCTTTTCCAAATCCACGAATGCGCAAAAGACCTTTTGACCTTTGGCCAAAAACTTTTCGGCTATGCTTCGCAAGGAAAAAACCTGATCCGAACATCCCATACGCTTTCGGAACCCCGCTTGTACATCCCATATTTTCTTATCGGTTACTTTCATAACTCTTTCAATCAGTACCTTTGCATACAATTTGCCAATAATACTGAGAAGGCTAATGCCTCTATAGCTTTTGAAGTCTTGTTGCGAGCCTTTACCTCTTTATAAATAAAAGCTTTAAAAAAACAATTTCTGTGTTAGTTACTCAATTATTCTTTTACCTGGTAACTTAATAAGTTATTTGAGAAAGTTAAATTAAAAAAATATCATTTTCGTGGGGTGTTTTGTGATTTGCGTGGCCTCCAAATTTTTAACCTCGATTATCTCTGTAAGTATATCGCTCTCTGGGGTGCCTTTTCTATAAAAAAATATTACTTTTACGTATATTTTAAGAAACACATGTCGATTTAAAAAATATGTTAGATTTAAAAATTGCCACGCAAATCACCAAATAATGCCTTGCTCGAAGAATCACCCCCATCTAAGAAGAAGTCAAAACAAAGCGAAGCGCCTTGCACAACTACTCCGGTCACGAACAACAATACGCAAGAGGAAGATGAAAATATCACAGTGAGGGGTAAGCGTCAACGCCCAGATGACTCACCTAAACAACCAACTAAAACTTCCTCTTCGTCATGTGTCTGCCTAAATCTAAAGGACGAAATAATGCATCTGTTAAATACCTGGAAGATTGATCACGATAAAATGTTGACCTCATGGAAAAATGAACAGGAAGCTCTGCTGTCTTCTTTGGTGAAAGATGTTTCGGAACTAAGGAAGCAATGTGAAGACATTAGGAAAACCAAATTGGAGCTAGAAAAGAGCATGAATTTTATAAATAAAGATTATGAAGATATGAAGAAGAGAGTCAAAACAAGTTGACGCGTCGTTGGAGCATATTTCGAAACAAATTCAAGATATACAGCTTTATTCTCGTTTGGCAACAATTGAACTCCGCAATGTTCCAGCCAAAGAACATGAAAAAACCGAGGACCTTTTAGCTATTATCACGGGCGTAGGCAAGGCCGTTAACATAGACATAGATAAGTCAGACATGAGAGATATCTACCGCCTCCCCGGTAATTCGGGATCTACGCGCTCCATTGTTGTAGAATTCAACTCTGTATCAAGGAAACTGGATTTCTTATCCAATGTTCGTCGTTTTAACAAATAACGACCCACTGCAGAGAAATTGAACACGCACACAATTGGGTTACCAGGAGATAAAAAACCTATCTACGCTGCAGAGCACCTATCCTTACAGAGCACATATCAGGGTTGTCAAAATCGTTACTGTTTACTAGTTACGCTCCGTCTTAATATTGTTTTAAAAATAAAAGACCAATTTTTCCTATAATCTAAAGTAGTGAGTTTGTGTACAGTGACACAATAAAGAACTGAAAGTGTTGGCAGTGACTTTTAATCATTAAAATTAAATATAATCTTAAACTAAAACTTACGAACTAACTGGACTCACTTAAAACTACCTTTGGTTAATATAAAAATGCAGTGATCTCAGGTTACAGACATTGTTGGTGCTGACCGGTGTACGTGGTGTTTGGAGTGGTGTCAGTGGCTGAATATTTCAAAACCCCCGCGCGTCGTCGAAACAGTGAAAGCCTTAAACGAAAGCCTTTTCACAGAACATAACACAGCGCCATCTCTGTGTTCGCGTCTGAACTGTGGCAAGCGTTGGCAGTGTGTCATCGCGGTACAGCGGTACGCCATCTCTGAATAAACACGCGCCCTATTAGATCACGGTCAATCATAGCAGTTCTTAGCATGTCTAAGTCCTGTGGCCGCTGCCGGCGCTTTCTGTCGCCGGGTGAGTCTGCAAGATGTCGCCACTGCAACGCTTACTTCCATCTGAGATGTGTATCGCTGCCTCCAGCAGGCAATATTTCTCCATCCTGGCAATGTCCGGACTGTATTCAAGCAAAAAGCTCCATAAAAAGACCAGAAAAATCTACAGCCGCTAGCGAATCTGGCTTGCCGCCCACTGACCTGAATCGCGATGTTCCTGTAAGTGTCAGTTCTCCTATGAACTCAACATTCGAGTCCACGCAGGAACTCACCAATGATATTATGGAAGAGCTAAAGACCTTCCGTGACCACATTCGTTCGGTCAATAAAGACCTGCAGATATTCAGGGACGAGTTGGCAGACATAAAATCGTGCATGGAAAAATACAAAAAACAAAGTAGACACCTTGGAAGAGAGAGTCGACGCACTAGAAAAACAGCTGCCAACACAGACGGGTGACGTTGATAGCGTGATCACCCAACTCAGGCAGGACCTCCACGAGCGTGACCAGGAACTGTTGGCCTATGACGTCGAGGTGGCTAATTTTCCAGACGTGAGCGGAGAGAATCCTGTCCATGCAGTGATGCAAATCGCTGCGAAAATAGATGTCACTTTAACAGAAACGCAAATAGCGAGCGCTGAGAGAGTTGGCGGACGACGTATCGTAGCGACCGACGCCTCGGGACCCGAGGCGCGTCCACGGGCTTTAGCGGTGTCTTTCACGCACAGGGCCGTGAGGGACGCATTGCTGCACAGCGCGCGAGTACGGCGAGGAATGACGTCGGCCGACCTGGTCCCGGGAGCGCCCAGGCGCTTCTATATTAATGAGCGGCTCACGAAGGCGAACCGTCAATTGTTTCGCTTGGCGCGAGATGCCGGCCAGCGCTCGGGGTGGAAGTTTGTGTGGGTCAAACGGGGCCGCATCCTTGCACGGCACAAGCCAGGAGACAAGGTCTGTTCAATTAAATGTGAGTCGGACATCCAACTGGTTTTTGGCTCCAACACAACATAATTGTTATTTAGAAATAGTAATTAGTCGTAAGCAATATAGAAAATCGCACTTAAAGAACATAATTAAGATGGGTTGTATTGATAAAATAAGTTATTATATATTTATAATCATATATATTTATTCTTTATACAAATTTATACAATATATTAGTTATTATATATTTATATTTAGTATATTATTTAATACACACATGCTTGATATTACTACTTTCAATTACACACCAATTATATATATTTACATATCAAATGCACACAATAAAGACATGGTATTACTACAAATATTAATAACACTACTATTACTACTACTACTTTACAATTACAAAACAGTACAGTGGAAACTGAAGATTAAAAAGTATCGTCTATTAGTTATATTAAAAAACGGTATATTCCTTCATCTAAATCATACTTTATATTGTATAGTATTCAATACAGTAAATTTATTTTTTAACTTTAATAATGCCTAAGAGCAAATATTTGAAAGTAGGATTATTCAACGCTGGTTCGCTAGGAACACGCCATGACGAATTTTTGTTGGCTATGGATGAACTTGCAGTGGATATAATGGCAATAAACGAAACTTGGTTGCGGGACGGAGAGGAAGGCAAGGCGCCTTTAGTCGCCAATTATCGCCTTAAACACGTACCGCGGCCGGTGAGTGTGCGGGGTGGCCGGGGTGGGGGCGTTGGCTTCTATGTGCGCCGTGACCTCAGGGTTCGAACCATCACACATCCAGTCACACCAAATGTTGAACAAATGTGGCTCAGACTCTCCGTCAATGCGCTAACTGTCATTATCGGTACGGCATATAGACCACCATGGTTAGACATCAATACCTTCCTAGATGCATTGACAGATTCTTTGATGTCATTCAGCCAAGCTGATAAAATTATAATTTTAGGCGATTTTAATATAAATTGTCTAGGGACTAATACCAGTACTACATCATTAAATAATTTCCTACACTACATGAGTCTTAACCAAATTATCCAGCAGCCAACACACTTTACTGATCACAGTGAGACACTGATTGATATTGTGTGCACTGATGTTCAAGTCAACAACATTGTCGTTTAACATAAACCGGAATTAGGGCAACATGCTATTATATCTGTGAATTTCCTATTTAAAATTAATAAGCCTACCCCACAGTGGATCCATTATAGACCAATAAACAATATAATGCCCGATATGTTTCAGAATGACCTCGGCAAATTAGACTGGTCTTATATTACCACTGTGGAGAATGTGAGTGACATGGTATCAATACTAAATACTTTCATCACTACCCTTTTCAATTTACATGCTCCAATTAAAAGAATTTTAGTAAAAGAAAGGTCTTATCCGTGGATTACGGACACAATCAAAGATATGGTGAAATTGCGTGACAGGTACCAAACACGCTACAAACAAAGTAAAAGTGATATACATAAAAGTAGTTATAAGTACTTGAAAAATATTATAGTGAGTGCAATTGACAGTGAAAAAAGAGCTTATTTTGAGTCATACGTAAATGGACATATACAAAACCCAAAAAAGCTTTGGTATAACTTAAAATCTACCATTAAAATAGGCAAACAAAAGAGGCATGAATTGCCTCACTTGTTTAACAATCCAGAAGACATAAATAAACAATTCATGAACATACTTGGGAATGATACTGTCACTTTAACAGATTTAATATATTTTGAAACAAATAGGTTTCACTCAAACAGATTCAGTCTTGAGCCAATTAGTGAGAAAGAGGTTCGCTTACACATTAGCAGTCTTAAATCTAATGCCTTTGGCATTGACAACATTTCACTAGAAATGCTGATGATGACACTTCCTCATAGCCTTCCGTACATCACAGCAATAATAAATAAGTCTATCACCTCCTCTACCTTTCCTGATGTGTGGAAAACTGCTATTGTCAAGCCCATACCCAAAGTAGCCAATCCGGTTACAGCCAAAGATCTTAGACCTATCAGCTTACTTCCTTGTCTATCTAAGGTGCTGGAGAAGGTGCTGTGCAGTCAGTTGAGGAAATACCTTGAAAATTATAATATTATACGTCATAGACAATCTGGATTTCGCAAAGGTCATAATACGGCCACCGCCCTCCTAGATGTTGTTGATGACATTTTGGAGGCGAGGGATAAGGGCATGGGTACTTTGTTTACCCTACTTGATTTTTCGCGGGCTTTTGAAACAATTAATGTTTCTCTTCTTCTTGCCAAACTTTCCTACTACGGATGTGACTCAGCAACTGTAAAGTGGTTCCATAGTTATCTGACTGACAGATCTCAATTCGTGCAACTGGATAATGCCAGGGAGGGTAATAAGGCCAATTCTTCTTGCTGTCAGGTGACTCGGGGCGTCCCACAGGGATAGTTCTCGGCCCTCTCCTCTTCATATTGTACAGTGCCGATGTTACCAACCACATCAGAAATGCCCAGTTTCACATATATGCTGATAACCTCCAACTTTATATATCATTTCACCCAAATGATTGTCACAAATCTGTAAAGAGATTGAATGAGGATTTAGACAACATATCAGATTGGGCAAGACAAAATTCCTTGGTCCTAAACCCTACTAAATCCAAGTATTTAATATTAGGCTCAAAGAAATGCATCAAAAGAATAGAAGACCTTAAACCTGTAGTGATGGTTGATAATTGTCCCATAGACCGAGTTAGTGAGGCTCGCAATCTGGAATTAGTTGTAGATGGTAAACTGCATTTTGAGACGCATGTACTTGAAGCTGTTAAAAACTGTTTTTACCGTCTCAAACTGCTATACCGAATTCGCCGGCATCTGAGTACCGACATGCGGATTCTGCTTTGCGAAACTCTGGTCCTATCCAAACTTAATTATGCAGACACTGTATTCGGGTCATGTTTACTGAAAAGAACAGAGAAGGTAATTCAACGTGTACAAAATGCATGTGCTCGGTTCTGCTATAATATTCCACCACGTACACATGTCACTGCATTCCTAAATAGTGGGAACCTCTTGAAGATGGCTGCGCGTAGGCATTTACATTTGGCAACCTTACTCTTTGGAATAGCTAAATATCAAAAGCCGAATTACCTTTATAAAAAGTTGACATGGTCCAGGGATGTAAATCAATACAGCACAAGAGCCGCATCTTATCTGTTGGTTGTTTCAAAACACAAATCAGCCTCGTTCGAAAATGGTTTTAAATTTTCGGCAGCCAAAATATGGAATGACCTCCCACCGCCTATACGTAGCCTGAAATCGGTATATTCTTTTAAAAATATGTATAGGCAAATTTTATTAAACAAACAAAAATCGACTTTAGTATAACCACCTACCTGTACGCCACTCATTGTTGGAAGGAATTTCATATGGCTGTCAACGTTACTCAGTTTCTTGCCTTGTTTATTACTATCTTCTGTTATTACGTAGTACACTCAACAGCGCCAGCGCAGCGTTGCCTTGTTTTATTTTATTGATGTTTTGATTACTAGGTACCGGCTTCAGCCGGTTAACGCAATGGTATCTTGCGTGACAGCTGACACTTTTGACGAAACAATCGCTCAAGTAGTGACAATAGACCGAAAGCGTTCGAAAACGCGCTATAAATTTGGTAAGATTGCCTGTCTGATACACAACACATGTCAACCAAAAGTCTTTAGTATCAATATTTTTTATTTTTTTTACATAATAATATAATATAAAATGTATGTGTATATATTATAGTGTCGTATATATTTTAAATAGCATTTAATTAATAATAATTATTATTTAAGTATATACATATAATTATTAAAATTATATCCTCTGGTCCTGCGAGAATATCAGCGTTGCAGTTCATCTGCAACAATAGCTGACGCAGGTTCCTATTTGTACTCTACTCAATTTGTACTCTAAATGTTTAGTTTTAAGGGTTATTATGGAGATACAAATAAAATATTTCTTTTCTTTTCTTTTTCTTTCTTATCAGCATCTATGAGAAAACTCTTTTATGAATGTCGCCAATTCGCCAACACTCATAAGTTATCTTGTTGGAGCCTGTATGGAAAGATTTTCATGAGAAAGAATCCAGAAGAAAAACCAGTACAAATAAAAACCGAGAAGTGTATGACGGTATTTATTAACAACAAATGACTATATTTTAAAAGTACCTACTCTTTTGTCCATTACTTTGCATGCTATTTTCCGAGATGCCACTCGGTTCATACTTATAACCTTAATTAATTCCTTGAATCCTGCTTGCTTTTTGGCTAAACTTAGTATTATATTCAGTTTATTTGCAAAAAAAAGACACTACTCACAATATCCACTTACATTTTCAATTATTACAATGTATGACTGCCTCGTTGGTCTCGCGGCATAAATGTGCGCGTGGGATTGGGAGGTCTCGGGTTCGATTCCCGGGTCGGGCAAAGTGTTATTGGGTTTTTCCGCTAGGAAATTCTCAGTAGCAGCACGGAGTCTGGTAATGTGCCCGGTACGGCAATAGGCTCGCCCCCTATTACGTGGGACTAAAGTAAATCTGGCGAAATTTGGGTGTAATATTTACACCTCTGCCTACCCCTTCGGGGATACAGGCGTGAGACTATAAAAAAAAAGAAAAACAATGTATACACACCCTCACATTCTATCATACACACACAGTACACACATTCTCACATCTACACGGTAACAAACCTACCATCCAACAGACACATTACCAACTTCCATCACAGAATTCATCACAGAATTCATATATTCTCAACACCTACAAAAAAATAATGAAGTGGGCATATAGTGCTAATACATATCAATTTGCTATCACCTCCTACACCCGTCGCACATGCATTAGCACATATATTTTTCAGTTTCCAGTCACTAATTTTAAATTTCGATAAACTAAATAATATACAATCCGAACTTGATGGTATTTCAGTGGCAGATTCGTCAAGTTGTATGATCGAGGATTGTGAACGTTTACAAAGGTATCATCCGCTCACAACTTCATTATTGTGTCAAAACATCAGGAGCATTAATAAAAATTTTGATGGCCTCACTACACTTCTTGAGAGAAGTTAAACAGTATGGGATTTAATAATTCTAACTGAATGTTGGCTATTACACTCACATCCAATACCGGACATCCCCGGCTATTCTGTTTGCGCTACGTCACATGTTAAATCCCAGAATTAAGGAGTTATCGTGTATTATCGTAATCTCTCTCAAATTAGGGTTACGGAACACAAACTTGTCGATGCAAATTGCTTAATAATATCGTTTAATAAAGACACGGTTGTAGTTGCGATATATCGCCCGCCGGCTAATCGAAATGTTTCCGATTTCCTTACATCCTTAAATGAACTTCTGACGTCACTCTGTT
Source organism: Euclidia mi (assembly GCA_944739405.2). Classification (NCBI taxonomy): domain Eukaryota; kingdom Metazoa; phylum Arthropoda; class Insecta; order Lepidoptera; family Erebidae; genus Euclidia; species Euclidia mi. The sequence goes on from OX123196.2 coordinate 2,128,691, forward strand.
CCTACAAAAACGTAATTTTAACTGGTGATATACATATTGATATTGCTCCTAATAATAAGGACACGCGATCAATAGATTATTTAACCATGCTCGCGTATCATGGTATGTTACCCGGTCATATTATACCTACACGCCTAAATAGCTCTTGTCTTGATCACATAATCCTTAAAACTACAAAACTGGCCTTTTGTTACGTCACCCATACCTCAGTTACCGATCACGACATTACCAAACTTGAAAACATTGGCATACGTGGCGAACAACTCTCTCTTTTCAAGAGCTACCTAACTGGTAGGCGCCAATGTCTGAAAATTGGAGATTGGATTAGTGAGGAACTACCTATATCCTATGGAGTGCCCCAGGGTAGTATCATCGGTCCAACATTATTTTTAATTTACATCAACGACCTCTGTCAGCTCAATCTCCAAGATGGTTCAATTTTTACCTACGCCGATGATACTGCTCTAATATTTCATGCATCTTCATGGGAGTTGGCCTTCAGTCGCGCTCAATTAGGACTCAACGCAGTGGTAACTTGGCTAACTAATAACTTGTTAACATTGAGCGTGGACAAAACAAAATACCTTGCATTCTCACTCTCATCCCATGGTAAATGCATGAATGGTTCCCACACCTTGATTGCACATTCCTGCAGTTCACTATCACATATGCATTGCAGTTGTCCCAAACTACACAGAACTGAATGTATAAAATACTTAGGTGTACAGCTAGATGATGTTCTTTCATACCATTGCCACATTGACACACTTGCCTCTAGGTGGCGTAAATTAATGTATGTTTTTAAGGGACTCCGACATGTTGCCGATACAGGGATTCTTAGACAAGTGTACTTGGCTCTGTGCCAATCACTTACTCAATATTGTATAGTGACTTGGGGTGGAACCGATAAAACCCATTTGTTGAAGTTAGAACGTGCTCAGAGGGCACTTCTTAAAGTTGGATGGAAATTGCCCTTTCATTTTCCTACTACCAAACTATACGAAACTTGTGATGTCCTCTCAGTTCGGCAATTATTTATCTTAAATACCATTTTAACTACTCAGTCACGGATACCTTACGAACCATCAAAATTCGCAACAAATCGTCGTAAACATACCGTATACCAAACGCAATCGTTACGGACTAGATTAGCGCAGCATCATTTTTGTTATCTAAGCAGCTTTATTTATAATAAGGTAAATAAAATCTTAAATATCTACCCGATGTGCAGAACTGAATGTAAGAAAACTGTCACAAACTGGTTGCGTGGTCTTAAGTAAGATGACTTAGAACAGATTCTTGTTGCCCTACAATAATGATATCTATCTCCCACATACACACACACTTACACACATAGACACGCACAAATACACCCGACATGCACGTGCAATTTCACATAAAATCCCACCCACATGTACAAACAAACATACACACAAACATACACACACACACACACACTCACATACACACAAACTCTAAATGCTTTTAGTTTTAAAAAATATATATAATTTATCATAATATCTTGTACCATGTTCTCTTGCAACCCTTATTTTATGAGCCAGTTATGTCTATTTTCAAATTAATGTAAACATCAGCAGATTATGATGTAAAATTGTTAGAGAGGGGCCTGGAGATTTGTCATACAGGTTTCGAACCTACTACAGACTCCAGTTCTCTCACAAAGGTCTTGTTCAACAGCTGTATTGACAACAAATTTTATTGTTTTTATATACAATGTGTACCTTTATGAGAGAAAATAAATAAATTATTATTATTATTATTATTCATATGCATCTTTAATATAATCTCATAATAAATAAGTACATTTTTAAATATATTGATTATAAAAATACATTTAAAAATATAAAAATCATTATGGGGACCCACCAGGGGGTGGTTAGGGCACAGAGACAGGAACCGCCTCACTATGCGTGCCGTGTCCAAAAGTACCGCCTTCTGTATCAGGCCCTTGACCCAAGGATCCAACGCGAGCCTCTTAAGATGGTGGTCGAGGCTCTTGGCTATAAGACCATTCACTGTGACGATTATCGGCACAATAATTGCTGAATCGACATCCCACATGTCGACAATCTCGTGAGCCAAGTCCAGATATTTAATCTGCTTATCTTTCTCAGCCTTCACGAGATTCTCGTCATGAGGGATGGCAACATCAACAATTATTGCGCGGCGCTCTGATCGATCTACCACCACAATATCAGGTTTGTTGGCTACAACAGTCCTGTCTGTGATGATAGATCGATCCCAGTACAATGTGATATGACCATTTTTCAGAACAGGTTCCGCCACATACCTGTAGTATGGCACCTCAACATCTACAAGCCTGTATTTCAGAGCAAGTTGCTGGTGAATGATCCTGGCTACTTGGTTATGCCTGTGCAAGTACTCGCCGTTAGCAAGACGCGAACAGCCCGAAACTATATGTCTGAGGGATTCACCAGGCTGGTGACAAGCACGACAAATGTCCGTGGTCCCATCCCTCAGAATATATTTCCGGTAGTTATTTGTCTTGATAACTTCATCAGCAATTGCACAAACAAACCCTTCGGTTTCCCCAAAAAGGTCACCGAAGCGTAGCCAGTTCACCGAGGCTAAAATGTCTACTTCTGGCCCATGGAGGGTCCGGTATAACTAAACCGGTTAATTACTATGAAAACCCAATGCATTTGGGCAACGTCGCAACTCCCAATAGTAAATAATATCATCTTGCCAAGTTGTGTCAATTGAGCTACATTTCATTTCTGTTGATGGGTACGATTCCACCCATGGTCCTTTTGAAGATTCCAATAACTTAAAACAGTATTTTAATTAGCGTCTGCTAATTCAACAAAACACGCATGATTCAACAAAACTTTCTTTTAAATCTCAAAAAGGCAAGGCGTAAACTTTTGAAATTAACCTAAGGGGTTTGTAAAGCTTCCTACTAATTTATAGTACATCAATTCGTCGATCAAATCAAATAAAACTATGATTAGTTTCTTGTAGGTATGTATCACGATTAGTTTAATTTAACTTTGGAGATACTATGTTGACCTAAATGGTATAATATGTTTCACGAGAGTTAGATTAGAGTGTCCGTTACTACAGGTTAATCTTATGTTGAACGGTTATGTTAAATGATGGAGGTTAAGACAAATGTTATTTTCAGTGATGTTAATTATAGCGTAAACCGTAATAACAAGAAATATGAAATAAGCACACACGTTTGGCAACATATGATACTTTCTATGGATAAGCGCCTCAAAATTCCACTTGGAATGGGGACATATTAATAGTTGTAAGCTTGTATACAAAAAATAACACAAACGGGACTCGTGCCATTTCTCACACATTCAAGGATACCATGCCTTAAAGAAAATCAGTCACAATCAGAACATCTCATCGTATTCCTCCATCTATACATTATTACAACCAATTTTAAATCTGAATCGCGGACTTGACGAGGCAAACATCAAGTGAAGACAGAAACTTGGTACTTACACAATCATTTCGCTCCAGTGTGAATAGTATGAAAGTTAATTCGAATCCGGTGTGCACAAACAGTGAATTGTAAGTATTGTAACAAACCGATAAGGCTCGTATTTGTGAGTAAAATTGGCAATCATAGTTCTGCTGAATTGACGATACTGCATTATTACCAGTTTCGTAAAACACTGAACGAGGTGCACATAAAATATTCGCTTTTGTGTTTACGTTCGTTTGTACTTAACTGCACTGGTAAGTTATTATAAAAATATTTTCATCGCATTTGTTTGCATCTGTGATATATTGTATAACGCAGTTTTGCGATATGTTTTCTATGCAGTGTTAAGTGCGTATACTCGTAGTGGCCTGCACACGTCTCTTCGGAATAGTCTAGTCAGATTAATTATTAGACGTACAATTGGTAAAACATTCTTGCACGTTTTACAAATTAAATCTTCACATGCATGATTATTCTTCTTTTCTCCACAGAAGAGGTTTCAAGAAAAAACTACTTCTGACTCAGCTTTAAACAGGAGGTGTGATAAAATAATGAGTGGAATCGTTAGAGACTGAAAGATGTACTGTGTTTCTTAATGGAAAATAGTACGGTAGTATTTATGCCGAAATGAGAGAAGTGATTATAATGTTGCGAGACCCATGTCATTGTGTAGATAGATAGATAGATATACGCTTTATTGCACACCAACATAGCATTAAACAGTACATATTTTGCAAAGAGACTTAAAACTACGATAATGTACAATCGGCGGCCTTATCGCCTAGGGCGATTTCTTCCAGGCAACCTTGAGGTGGACGAAGTCTGTGTTAATAGTAACACAGGCTTCTGCCAACTTTGTTATAGGAGCTTGCGTGTAAATCTATAAATCATCTGCATAAAGGTGGTAGGATGAAAGTATTATTGATTTGAGATGGAGTTTATAAATATGGCGAAGAGTAAAGGAGATAGCAGGCCACCCTGCGGCACACCGGCATTAGTGTAAGACCAAGAAGAATAAGAGTTTTCTATGTGTATACGTTGCCGGCGACCAAACAGGTAACTACGAAACCATCAACTTTGTGTACTGCAGTTGTGAGCTGTATGTGGCCAACCACAGACTTCGTCTGCGATGCAATGCTACTATTTCTTCCCTGTTCTAGCAAACTCACTCACAGGATTTTTCTTCAAAATGGAGGGGAACTCCATTTTGAAGAAAAATCCTAGCCCTCTATACCGCTCTTCTCCGCAAAGCTCTGCTCAATTTGGCTTGAAGTTTAATTCATTTTTGTAGAAGGCGGGCCTAACCGATTACCATTTTAAAGCACCTTGGTCTCTAATAAAACTTTACGAGCGCTGTACACCGACGGCATAAACCAGCGCTGAAAGATATATAACAGCCACATAAGGGTTATAACCTCGCCAAGAATGAAATCACATAACTCAAATAACATCGGTGCGACAGGCCAGACCAGACTAATAGGTGCCGGCCCTCGTAATTTGCACAGGCCGAAACAAATGGCTCCGAAGACAAATATTTGTAACATGTACATTTATTTAATACATAATGTTTATTGTGCTATGAAGTCAGTTGTTGTTATCCCGAATCGTAATATAAATTGAGTTGTCCGATGTATTATGTAGCATAATGTATGTGAATGGCGTAATGTGAAGAGCATATTTTTGTCAGTTGGATTTAGTTATAATTTTTTTTAAATGTTGGCTTTCCAGATTTCTATTTGCGGAGTCAATTTAATAATAACAGTTTACCTATTGGAGCTATTGAATTCATATGTTTAAAACTTATTTGCCAAGAGGATATATAAGGGAAATGGAAAAACAGGATATTGTCTTCACTGAGATTGTCTTTCCCAGTTGTTTATGGCATCTCCAGCTTCATTAGCCTTACAATCCACATACAAGAACAATAATACAACTCAATAACACTTACGTACAACTTTCTCCATCTTAAAGTACTTTTACGCAGGTAAATGAGGAAAAGTGCGGACGATACTGTAGCAGTTGCCGCCAAGTCGTCTCTGCCATTTGGAAAGCATGGCCCGGTGAATCCATCGCCCTGAGTTTTCTCAGGACGTGAGAGTAATGCAAATAGCCAGTAATGGCGGCGCACGTCCGCCGACAACGCTTTATAGTTCATTTTGAGCCGGCTACGTGTTGTCTACTTGCAATTATAATGTTATGAGACTAATACTTGTGTACTACCGAATAATAGAATGTATATTTTGGTATTTAATGATTTCTAAGGGAGTACTGGTAATATGATTGAAAGGAATGGCTTGAAAATAAAAGTAGTGTCTAGTTTACACACACACACACACACACACACACACACACACACACACACACACACACACACACACACACACACACATATATATATATATATATATATATATATATATATATATATATATATATATACACGCTGATTTTTAATTGGTTTTGGAGCGAAAGCCATCTTATTACTTATCGTTAATAGAACCTAACCAGCTAATAATATTTGAAATATAAGCTAAAAAAATCTTGAGAAATTAATTAATTTAATAGTACGAGAACACGAAGTATCAGTTCGCCGCACACTGGCGAACTACGAGCGATCGTGTCACACACACACACTGGCATTAGTCAATAGTCATTGAACCGTTATTCCCAGCCTCCCGCTCCCCACCATGCGCGCGCGCCACCCTCCGCTGCAGGGTGCCAGCGGGAGGCGGGGGCGCGGCGGGGTGCGGCCGTGCGGTGCGGGCGCAAGTTGACCTTCAGTCTTAAGAAATTAGGTCAATGGGACAGTCGTATATCACCCTCCCGTCACTCTGTGTCCGTGTTACGTAATAAAACTACAATCGTGCATCCTTACAATACTGATGTGTTCGCTAGTGGATTGATAGGCCGCAACCTGACGTGACTCCATAGGGTTTTATTAGTTGATCGAGGTTATAAGATTTGTGTACAAAGAAGAAACGGAGTCGCGAGAACGCGAGAAACATGTGTGTGCAAATGTGTAAATTGATTGTGATATAAGCAGAAGACTGTAAAGGTAAGTGATTTGTTTACTGCTTGTCGTAAATACCTACGTTGATAAGTAACATGTTTTAAACACGCCAGAAATAAGTAAATACCTACCTAAATTCGACTTTTACTAGTTTTTGAAAATAACTATGTACCGACGATTAATACGTAAATAATAATAAGTTCTTCTTTTCGTCTACTAGTTTATTATGATTGCGTGAACCCACAGCTTATTTCTGTGACTTACGAAGGAATAGGTAGGTACAGCTATTTAGTTACATGTGTTTATTATTTTAATCATTATTGTGTGCTTAAAATTATTGAAGTTGTCATCGTAATTAATTTGTGTTTCGTAAGTACGTAAATTAGGTATCACTATCCATCCGTACATCTTATGCCGGGGCCTCACTAGCGGCTAACGTCAATGTCTGCTAGTGCGATAATTATTGCGATAATTTTTAACGCGCTAAAGTAGGTGGCTACACTTGAAACGTCAACGTGAATGCCCATCATTGGAGATAAAAACGCCAAACGCCAATGTTAATGCCGTTGTCAAATTATTACACGGTTAATGTACATTACCGCAATAATTAATGGCATTTCTCGTTAGTATGGCTCTAGCAGAAGTGCTTTGCTGACTCATACGTGTGTTATGTGTAGTTAGTTACCTACTGTTACACGCGCTGTACTGTACCTAAAACAGCTGTTGACCTCGCCGCGCGACGTCAACAGCTGTTTTAGGTACCTACAGCGCGCCGACGAGTCGATCGACGATCGAGTCGCACGTTACTCCTTATTTCCTAGAGTTATTAACTTTTATAACTTTTTTATTTTACGTGGTAGGTAAATTTTGATTTTGAATATGAATAGCAGATATTTTTTCCAACGTGAGGTTTTTTTTACTAAACCAATAAAAAATCAGCGTGTATATATATATATATGTAATTTCTTCAATTTCTCTTCCCTTCTTAAAGGTATGCATGTGCCTTATTTTCGTATATATTTTATGGGTAATTTTTACCTTTAGGTCGCAGAGATCAGCCGGCAGACGCTCTGTGGTAATATTCCGTTAAATCTGGTTAAACTATAAAACGATCCTAGGCCTCCAAGGCGAAAGTTTGGATGCAAACGGAATAATGCTAGGAGGATGATGAATGATGCAAAGATATTTCTTTACATCATTCATCATCCTTCTAGCGTTAGACGATAGCCCTTAAATGCCAATGAAGTAATTCAAACATCATTAGCACATTCACAATCCTAGGAAAAGCATCAGAAGCACAAGAAGACATAAAGTAACTACGCAGTAACCTACAACTCCTATATTCATTATATTATACAACACAAAAGCATAAAAGTGTTATTGCTATAATAATAAAATACTATGTATTTTCATTGATCCTTACCATGCCAGAATCATACGATTAATAAGCAATTTTCGGCACCACATCAGTGGTGTTGATACGGGCACCATCCTCTGGGAATTGACTGACATCTATTTAACGATCAGAAGGGTTCCCCTGTTATTATTATATAGAATGCTTGAGAAAACTTAGCGGGACTCTCGTTCCCACAGGTTCCCTCCACACTACACCACTGCCCCATATAAGTCAAATCTGCCTATTACGTGTCTATAGTTTCAAGGTTTCTAAAGTTCTTAATGACACCCTCTTATTGTTGACCCTGCCGCCAAAGCTATGCGCCAAAGTTTAATGCCTCTATCAGGAGTGGGTTAGTAAGTAGCGTAAAGGGTAGCATTTGGTTGATTCGACGCTTAAGTACCTACGTGTTTATTGCTATTAAGGAATACCATCTGGGTCAAATACTTAGGAACATAATTAAAATTTAATCTGTATATAATCGATCAACACACTGGCGTAGACGAGATGATTTATATGCTTACGGCGTAGTTGAACTAAAAGTTATATGGCAAGCAGCATAATTACATAGGTTTACAAGCAATCTGTATACAAAATATGATTTAAAACTATAAAATTGATAGGATTGGTACCTACCGTACAGTGTCACGACTGAGAGCCTATATTCTAGGTTCAGTAGCTTTTTAGTGAATTATTTCATTTGCGTTCAATTCAAATTGAGGTTTCTAACGTTTTAGATACTTCCATTAAGGTTTTCCAAGAACTGCAAAAATAAATGGTCTAACAAGTAGCCATCGGGGTTGGGGCTCAAGAAATTCGTGTTAGTAGATTCTGTACATTCTTACCGATGACCGGTATCTGATGCGATCTGAAACTGGAAGATGGTTGATGGAAACCTGTAATGGCTATTTGAAAACTCATCTATTTCAGGGTCATTGGAATAGCAAGGCTGCCAAGCGTGTTTCCTTTTTAGCTGTTAATTTAAAGACTAGACGATGCCCGCGGTTACACCCGAGTTATTTAAGGCTACTGCTCTGCTCCCGTCGCTCATAGCGTGATGTTATATAGCCTATAGCCTTCCTCGATAAATGGGCTATCTAACACTGAAATAATTTTTCAAATCGGACCAGTAGTTCCTGAGATTAGCGCGTTCAACCGTTCGTATATAACGACTCCATAGCTTATTATACAATAGTTGTATTAAGAAAATGGATTATATAAAAGTATCACGCGGATCGGTGTGTGTATACCCGTCAGCGTGGCCCGGCCCGTGACTCCGGGTGAGACGAAGCGATTATTCAATTTGCAAGTTTAATAAATCGCAAAGAAACTTCGCCTTCTTATTATAAACAGAAGTAACTTGAGTTTTTGCTTAATTGTCATTTTGTTTTGGAGACTCACGTCAATCACGTTGCTAAGGCATCTGTCAAATGTTTACGCTAGTTAACATAAAATTCAACTAAATTGGCCGAGGAGTTAGGCGAAACACGTAATGAAAAGAAAAATTAAGGTTTTTACATACGGTGCCATATATAAGTTCATAATGCAACAAACACAACTGGTACTGTTTTAAATTATGTCAATCATCACTTTAACGATTTAAAATTTACAATTAGAAGAAAGTGAAATCAAATTACAGTTTACGGACGCTATCACGTCTTCCGTGTCTACGATTCCTGTAATGTTATCGAAACGTCGGATAGTAATAAATATCGAATAGTTTGATTTCAATGAGTAACATTCGAATAGACCTAAGAAAATACTAGATGACCATGTATACTATAGAGTAAAAGTAAATTTTAATATTTTTTACTCACACATTGCCATAATCTTACTTTTGATGTCATTGTGACTATGACAAGTATCATGACAGCTTCAATAAACTCTATAATCTATATCTATATCTATACTTATAATAAAACTGTAGAGAGGTCAATTTTGTACATTGAATATATATTCAAAATTAATATTGGAGGATGAATGGTGATCGATACTGATGCCAAAAATGCAATCAGTAAATTTTTTGTCTGTCTGTCTGTCTGTCTGTCCGTCTGTCTGTCTGTCTGTATGAGCACGCATGGGTCAAAAACTACTGAAGGGATTTTAACCAAACTTGGTACGATTGTAGTCCATACTCCTGGGCAGGTTATAGGTTATATAACATAACGCTAAGACACATAGGAGCTGAGCAGTGACGATAAATTTGAAGCAAGTCGGATGAAAATGCGCTTTCGAGCTCTTATCCTCGCATACGTTGATCATTCACCAAAAGTATGTATTACAAAGATGGTCTTCAAAAGATCTACAAAAAAGTCCTTAATAGTATATATCTATCTTTTATAAATTAGCCACAATAATGGGTTTAATCGTTAGGCATTTATTCAAAGTGTATTAAATACATCAATATATTGTATTTCACATAGATATATCTTTATCAAACTCCCATATTCAAAAAGCACACTTTAATAAGTATATTATATTACAAAATATATAGAAATCGGTTTATAAACACACAAGATATAGATGAAATAAAACTTCCAAATCTCGCCGCGCCAGTATGAGTACGGCTATACGGTTGATTTTTTTTTAACGCGCGAAACGGCCGTCTATACATAATAAATCTGTAAGTGATCGATGTCCGTACACGGAAGATATTCAGAAGAAATCTTTTTTAAGGGGTCTACATTAAAGAAGAGAAGTCAAAAATATACTTTTTAAAGTTTTTGTCTGTTTGTCTGTGCGTTTGTGCACGCTAATTTCAGAAACGGCTAATAGAATTGGAATGCGGTTTTCACTGATGTATCTATTGTAGTAAGCCCCACTTAATTTGTTTTATACGAATTGGTTCATAGATAAAAAAGTTGTGTTAAATTAAACATTTGTTCGGTTAAAATTTGTTCTATAAAAGTAACTCTTTAGTTGAATTGGTTGAAACTTAATATATTATGATCAGTCAAATGTTAAATTACGAGGGTTGAAAGATTATAAATAGGATATTTTCGAACATTTGGATCTTCCAATTTAAATTGAGGTTAAATCTGTATGATTAATTATATTAAATAGGGTTCAGCTTAGGCTAGACGTATTCGCACATGTATGTATGTATATGTAAACAGGATGAAGAGTGGCGAGTAATTTTATTTTACTGGTTGAGGATAAACACTGGGATGACATTGTCTGAAGCAAGTATAAGTAAAAGTCCTCATCGATTACGCCATGAGTTTGAGATGCTGCATAGTTATGGCATAAATATGAAGACAAATTGGGCGAGGACAATTTTAGGTTCCCACAACAATCTAATAACTTTGCTTGACAGTAGATATAGTTTTTGATTGCTTGACAGTAGATATAGTTATATCTATCCTATTACTCAATATGAACGACCACGACGACCGATACGAACCGTCATTTGTTGGTGTAAAAATGATCTTGAGACCGAGACCCTCGAGACCATAGATTATACAGATATACTGGTACTCGAGACTTACTGAAGAACAGCGTTTAATATAATTATGATCGGGTGTGTCGTAGCGTGGACAGTGATTTGAGAAAAATACTACTGTTTGTAGATGCTCCGGGTGAAACGGCAAGACTTTTCCTACCAAGGTGATTTCGGCAAAGGAACGAAGCTAAAGTAAAATTGTGCGAATACAAAATGACGAACCCATGGGCAGTATAACAGTACTTTTTCGTGGCGATTTTCGTTAGGCTCTGTCTGTTAATACCACCATAGGATATGAGACAAGAGCTGATGTAATTATAGTCTTTCTAAAGAGTTCATAACTATGGGATTGTATTATCGCTATGCATTTTGACATTAAATATGCGAGCATGATTATGAGGCAACGAAAATGCACAGGAATTCTCTGATCTTTTACTCGCGATTGGTAACTTCGCGGTGTGGACTTGCACGAACAAGTGAAAGTCATTTGAGCTATTTTTAGGACATCTACACTATTCAATATAGGTATAACATGCAACTTAAAACATTTTGGGTATCAATTCTGTAGCCCAATGAAAAGACAAATTCCGCGCGAACGGAGTCGCGGGCACAGCTAGTGTATAATATATATGTATGATTCTCTACAATACGGTACAAATAATATCTCCCAAAAACGGCTCAAGCCTAGTTTGAGACTCAGTTTTGTTACCTGTGATATAAATCTCTGGTCTTGTATCTATTATATTTATGATGGAAAACATTTTTATTTTTATAACTTTCGATACAGACTTAGTTTATTCATGTACCTTCGTTGCGTTGCTTGCTCTGAGTTTACACTCATCAGAATTAATATTATATTGTTGATTCATCGCCACGATTCGTCCAAAAATGTTTGCAAAGAAAACAAATAAGCGATTGATTTAAATGATCATGAATATTTATTTCTGTAAGTACAACGAGACTATGCAAAGGGCGGGTGAGAAATTTAAAAGCAATAACACTTTTATGCTTTTGTGTTGTATAATATAATGAATATAGGAGTTGTAGGTTACTGCATAGTTACTTTATGTCTTCTTGTGCTTCTGATGCTTTTCCTAGGATTGTGAATGTGCTAATGATGTTTGAATTACTTCATTGGCATTTAAGGGCTATCGTCTAACGCTAGAAGGATGATGAATGATGTAAAGAAATATCTTTGCATCATTCATCATCCTCCTAGCATTATTCCGTTTGCATCCAAACTTTCGCCTTGGAGGCCTGGGATCGTTTTATAGTTTAACCAGATTTAACGGAATATTACCACAGAGCGTCTGCCGGCTGATCTCTGCGACCTAAAGGTAAAAATTACCCATAAAATATATACGAAAATAAGGCACATGCATACCTTTAAGAAGGGAAGAGAAATTGAAGAAATTACATATATATATATATATATATATATATATATATATATATATATCTGTAATTATGCTGCTTGCCATATAACTTTTAGTTCAACTACGCCGTAAGCATATAAATCATCTCGTCTACGCCAGTGTGTTGATCGATTATATACAGATTAAATTTTAATTATGTTCCTAAGTATTTGACCCAGATGGTATTCCTTAATAGCAATAAACACGTAGGTACTTAAGCGTCGAATCAACCAAATGCTACCCTTTACGCTACTTACTAACCCACTCCTGATAGAGGCATTAAACTTTGGCGCATAGCTTTGGCGGCAGGGTCAACAATAAGAGGGTGTCATTAAGAACTTTAGAAACCTTGAAACTATAGACACGTAATAGGCAGATTTGACTTATATGGGGCAGCGGTGTAGTGTGGAGGGAACCTGTGGGAACGAGAGTCCCGCTAAGTTTTCTCAAGCATTCTATATAATAATAACAGGGGAACCCTTCTGATCGTTAAATAGATGTCAGTCAATTCCCAGAGGATGGTGCCCGTATCAACACCACTGATGTGGTGCCGAAAATTGCTTATTAATCGTATGATTCTGGCATGGTAAGGATCAATGAAAATACATAGTATTTTTATGGTGCCGTTGAGCTATGTTCAGTCTTTCCATGATCACAACAGTTGTAATCGGATTTAACGTGTAGGTAAAAATATTAACCTACTTGTACGCTTCAAATAACCAACGCGATTAAGTAAGTAATTATCAATTGCAGTTCCAATAGTGTCCATTGCAAATAAAATAGTAAGTAAAATTGTTTATTAATTTACATGAGAATGTTACGTCAATGACCGTCAGGTATATAAAATATCGTATCGTACGTAAGTATAAAACATATATTACGTAAACAATCTGTCGTGAATCCGTCAGTGTATAAGATTACAAGCTTACGTTCGTGTCGGAGGCGGTATTAATCCATTTTGAAGCGAAGCCTCGCGATGTGAATCTCTTGACGTACTCCTGATACACTAAGCTTATCTTTAATCCACTCACTTGCTGGCGAATTGATTAAGCTTTGTCATGTCATTTCATTTCATTTTATATCGACTTAATGAGTCTACGTCTAGTATTGATGGGCATATTTTAATGTAATTGTGAATGAGGTTAGCATGTAAGCTAGATATTTTAAAAGGGTTTGAATTTTGTAATGTTATATGTGCAGTAGTATAGTTAGCATGTAAGCTAGATATTTTAAAAGGGTTTGAATTTTGTAATGTTATATGTGCAGTAGTATATATATAGTAGGTAAGGGATTTGGTGCTACAAATTATTATCATGGTGGTTTAAACATGGTACCTACTAATTTATAGCACCAAATCGCTTCAAAAGACTAACAATTATTTATGGCACATCACTTTAGAAATGTTGAAGATATTTAAATTGCTTGCTACAATCTAGGCAGCGCTAAATAAAAGGAACTTATCATCTAACATAATACTAAAATATCAACTATCTATCTGACGTTTCAATACACAAACATTAACCTTTTCCACCACACACAAGTACAAACAATTGAAGAACATTCTGCAATAGTCATTAAACTGTGTTTATCTCACAAGCTAGAGCCGTATCACTTGCAAGCATAATATGTTCCTAACGTACAAAGCTGATCATGCTACAAGGCAAGGCGTTTCGGCGGTACTGCAGCGTGCAAGTGAGTCTGTGTTAGTTATGATTCCTCAGAACACACAGATTAGCTCCGACTTAAAAAAGAAAAAAAAAGAAAGAAAAGAAAATTGGTAATAGACCAGGGGGATTACAGCGCAAGATAACATACTAAATGCATCTTACATTTACACTAATCTTACAAAAAATATATTACAGCCGCTTAGGACATAAATCCCGTATTGTATATTTTGACTTTAAAACGATTATATGATTGGTTTAAAAGAACACTCAGTCTTGAGACAACTATTCGTGGATCACACGAAGTGTTGGCTCGTATTTTGACAGGTGTGAGTCTTGTCAAAATACGAGCCACGCACGTGGCACATAACTATACGGCATTTCAGCCTTGTCATGGACTAACTACGGAATTAAATTTTCGAAATAAATATAGATCTGTAGATTTTAGATTCGTTTTTGACAGTTCTTGACATAAGCTTTATACAAAATATGTCAAACATGAATCTAAAAACTACAGATCTATCTATAGTTCGAATATTGAAAATGGCCGTAAGCCGACCGTGCAGTTATTTAAACGGTTATTATCTTCTCTTTTCGATCACAATAACAGACAATGTCAAACAAATTTTGAAGATGGTTATATTTCGTTTTATTCCAATAACTTAAATTAGCAGACGGGCATGATTTAACAAAACTTTCTTTTAAATCTCAAAAAAGGCAAGGCGTAAACTCTTGAAATTAACCTAAGGGGTTTGTAAAGCTTCCTACTAATTTATATTTCTTAAATTCTTCGATCAAACAGCTTGATAACTAATATTAAATTTCTTTAAAAGAGTTTTGTAAAAATCAGAATCAGAGTGCCGTTTTTGCGGGCATGCAAGAGACTCTGTGGGGAAACTTTTTGTGTGTTTGAAAGGTTATATTAATCTTTTGTTTATGGTAGCGAAAGCTTTGGCTGTAATCGATGGCCGAACAGTTTTTGTCGGTGCCGACGGAAACACCGTAATATATTACTGTATCGTTATTTTGTTGTTGAAGTTATATTAATGAAGGAAACAATGAACACGAATTTTGGATAAATAATTAAGTATCATGACAGAAAACTTTTAATCGAAGCCTCATGTCTCGGTGATCGGGTACTTTAAAATGTAACCTAGGTTCTCGTCAATGGTGCAGCCATTATTGCCCTCTATTGGTTTATCACACCAACTTGGATTTCTATAAGCAAGAGGATACAGCTGTCGGGTGTCATCCGTAAGTGGTAGTGATACCACATTCCAAATTTAAACAATACATGGCGAGTTTTTTATTTATTTATATGACTATTAATTGAGGCGCATTACGCTGATAACGATACATTTGCCATTGACTGCGCTTACACAGATGTTGTGATAACTATGAGTAAGTATAATTTCTCAGATCTTTTTTTATCTTTTGTACTTTTTTCTTGTTTCTGTGACAAATATGTAAATAGTTTTCTTTTTTTTTCTGAGGTGTATACATTATTAAATCTCAGTTCTAAATAATATTTATTATTTATTTATAGATGAATACTTACTTATTTTACCTATGTCGGACATGTAGGTACATATATAGAAATGCAGATTGATGGGCGACAATGCCATTGGCATTATCTCCCACCATTATTCATATTACTATCCCAAGTTAATATCTACTATAAAAACTATAAATACATTACATAAACGTCACGTATGCATAGCACTCAACTTGCCTGTACATTGCTAATGAATCGTAAGATGGTTTAACGATCGTCGTAAAATTATACGCAACTACTAAAGTTCTTAGTTATATAGCTTTACATATGGATGCAGGGTCTCTCATCCTAAGTGATAGATACCCGTAAATACACTTATGATCTCAAAATGAGGATAGATACATAAATATACTGTCATAACTACATATATATATAGTGTATGGTTAGGGTTACATATATATATACATATATATACATTTGTGTGCATGAACATGGATGTTTGTCTTGGTCTGGGTGTTTCTATGTATAATATGTATATATTTACAAAAAATAAATCTAGTACCCATAACACAAGCTCTGCTTAGCTTGGGACTAGATGGTGATGTGTGTATGTGATAGAATATTATTATTATACTGACTGACTGACAGACGAGCTACAACCAAAACTATTAGGCGCAGGTAATTACGTCCACAAACAGAATACATTATCATGCTTATCTCACGAAGTTTTAGCCTAACCGTGAGGTTCACTGGGTTTGAGACTAATAAGCCAGGCAAGTAAAAGTGTTCAAAAAAAAGAAAAAAACTAAGAAACGGAAGAAATCACCAACTAAGTATTGTAGTTACTTGTATAAAAAACTTTAAGTTGTATTGTACTAAAAGTGAAGTTGAAAGCTTTCAGAACAATGGTTGTTGTTTCACTCAAGAAGTGCTTTGGTACGAAAGGAGTAACATTTAACTTAGTGGTATAATTGGTATGAAATTCCAAGAAATAATAAGAGTTGGTACACCTGAAGAGTAAGAAAAGCTTTTCTAAAACGTCGGTCTTACTATAAAGATGTTCGAAACGACATAAAAACATAGGTATTTATGCCTAAAATTGCTTAATTTTCCGCGATTAAGAGCCGTAAACTAATTTTGTATGATGTATACAAATTGCGATGGTTTAAAATTGATTATCCTTAAAATTTTACATAATAATAATATGACACTATTTTACTCGCAAGTCAACTTTGTATTCTTAAATTTTTAACCTGTCGGCTGTCACTACAGAGATATTTCTTTTTACGGGAGATATGTTCGTGGCGAACCGAGGGAGCTTTTAAAAAAGACACGATGTTGTCTCCTTGAGTCTTTAATCTCAACTGAACTTAATACAATACAAATGTCTTACAGCTAACTTATGGTACTACGGTTCTTATCTCTAAAGGGGAGTATATGGTTACAGTTTATTGCTTATACTACGAATTTACTGTACGTAACTCCTCCCTTCCCAAAGGGCTGCGTACGGAGGAGGATTGCACGCAGGGCCGACTATGCAAGGGCGAAGCGCTGTGCTGAGGCTCTGCTGCTGACTCCGACGAACGCGGCGCGTAGTCCATCTCCATGGTGACGCACGGCGGCGGTTGAAGTCCCTGGCGTCTGCATAGGCTTGATCTGAGTCGTTTGTAGGCGCAGTATAGTATGAGGGCTAGTACTGCGGCTAATGCGGCGATTGAAGTCCAGCTGGGTTGACTGGCGATACCGGGGGTGATCGGCATGATGTTCATCTCGCGGGCTAGAGTAGCAAGCGAGTGTAGTTTATCCAACTGTATGTTTTGCAACGTGACGTTTTCTTGGGCTATTTCATTTCTAGGCAACGGAATGGTCTCTGGAATAGTGATAGTACTATGGTGGGTTTGTAGTACTATACTATTTATAGTTATGGTACATCTTTCAGTAGTGGTGAGTAGATAGACTCCTTTTATCCGTTGATAACTGTTCTCGTCGTTGCAGGACGTTTTTATGATGTCTTCCTTCGGGATGACTGCTAGCCAGGTGTTTTCATGAAGTTGTTCTATCTTGTTATTGCTAGTGACGACATGGGCGAACTTGCAATTGGTTGCGGGCGTATGTCGAATGGTTTGCACGATGCAATCGGCTCTCTTGTCGACGTCTTCTAATTTCAGATGATCGCAGATTTGGAGGTCATCGGTGAGGCGGCGACAGGGCTCGTGAAGGTAAGTAAACTTCTTATTACTCAGTATAAGGTAAGGTGCTTCGGGTATACGGGTAAGGTTGTTATGATTAGGAATGGAATATAAGTGTAAAAGGTCAAAGGTAATAGGGCTTATAATAGGTATGTATAATATAAATGTAAGTGACGTTAAGGTACAGTATGCCTTGACCGTAATACTATTTTCTAACAAGTGTATATTTTCTCTTCTAGGTTCAAAAGGTAAGTTAAAGTTTTTACTTATTTTAATTAATTCTGCTAATAGATGTAAAGGGTCTATTAATGTGCTAATAGATGTAAAGGGTCTATTTTAATTAATTCTGCTAATATATGTAATATACCTAAAGAAGCAAAAGAGATTGCTGTCTCTAATGTGTTTACTCTATCGTAAATTTGTTGGAAACTATTTTCAATTTTTTTTTTTTAAAGTGGATATGAAATATATCTATTCGCGAGTTAAGCGAAGTTAAGTTACTGTTAATATTATTTAAGTTAATTGCTAATAAATCTAAGTTGTTCTGAACTTTATGTAAACTTTCGGTATATTCATCTATATACTGTTTCATAAGACTAATAGTATTCTTCTGATTACTTGCTAACGTGAATGTATTTTTCCTTAAACTGTCTATTTCATTTTCAAAACGTAGGGCATCTTCGTTATCTAAGTTTCCACTAATTGATTTTATAATTGAACCTAAACCGTTAATTAAACCACGTCTATTTCTAACACTAGATCTGGGTAAAATGTAAAAGAACTTATTTTCTATTAAACTAATCATATACTTAATCTGTTCACGATAAACGTGTCGTTCTGAATACGTGGGTCGTAAGGGGTTTCTTTCGTATTTCGCTTTAAGACAAGTTTCGCACTCGTTTATATATTTTTGAATTTCCAATGGTAGTTTTTCCGTATTCTGTTATATGTTTCTTGGACACCACGATGGATAGTTTTTACTTCATGATATCGTTTTATTATTTCTATTTGCTCGGATTTTTCATGTACCAATGTTATTCTAGTTAGGCAACGGATCAGTTTGGAACCGCGTTGATCGAAAACGTTATCATATACTTCGCAAAATAAGGGAAACAATTCTTCGTCATGGAAATATATATGAAACTTTCTATCGGCTATTGTATGTTCTCGTAAAAATCTAATTATTTCCTCTTTCGTATTATTAATGGGTATGTAAACGTATTTAATTGTATAATTATTTTTAGATTTATCCTCTACTCTGTACTCTGTTCCGGGTGACTTTCTAACATGAAACTGCTTTAGCTGTTTATCTATTGCGTCGGGACTATTCGGTATCTTACTGGTATTATTCTCTACAGGCTCGGTATCGGGTGTAGTGGGCATATCTAAAAGCGTTCTTATGTCTATCGCGTTAGGGTCTAAATTTTCGCTTTCTGGCGGTTGTTCCGAAGACCGTGGGAATTCTGAGCTAACCGTGGGAATATTACTGGGTGAAGGTTGCAATGAGTCAATTTCGTTTATTAAATCTACTTGGGGATCAGCAGAGGTGCTTGGTTCTACTAAATCTATCGAATTTATTACTGCGCGAGATAATGCGTAAATTTTTCGTTTAATCCTTATATTTTGATAGATAAAATCTATTGAAGTTGTTTTAGTATAAAGTTTTTTCTCACTGTAATCTATTCTACAACCTAAACTGTCTAAAATATCACTTCCTATAAGACCGTGAAACTGTTCGCTGAAATCTACAATCAAAAACTTATGAATGCTACTTGATCCGAATATCTCTGGTAACGGGATGTACGCGACGTTCTCATGATATGATTCTCCGTGCGGTGTCGAGATAGTAATAAGGTTCCGACTTAACGCAGGCCTTATCAAGATTCTTTATTACTGCGGTACTAATTAATGAGTGAGTGGCTCCGGTGTCGATGAGAAACGGACCACCAAATTCGCGGATGTAAATATGTGGTAATTTATCTACTACGTAATCTATGTTTCCTCCTGTATTATCCAATCCTGGGGAAAATCCTGTAAATAATCGTTATCTGGGGAATCGTCTACGTCTTGTTCCTGTTCTGCGGCGTAGGTGTCGCAGCTGACTGACTCGCTACGGTCCTCGCTATTTACTAAATTATGATTTAATCTATTTACGGGAACTAACGCCTTTTCTTCCTGTTTTGTAGCAGGTTTTGGGGTATTAAATTGAGTATTTCTGGGGTAATTACTATACTGATTATTAGGGTAATTATTGTATTGTTTACTAGAGCTTGGTAAAGCTGGACGTGTTTTCGTGACGTATTTGACGACGGGACGTTTGGTAACAGAGGACTGTTAAATGACTGCTGTGGACGCACTGGAAAAGTACTGTTTGGCTTTATGCTAGGTTTCGGAGTGGGTTGCGTAATGCTTTTCCTATCTGAACGTTTGATTCGAGCTTCTTCCTGTCTGGCTAACGCTATAGCTTTGACAAGGGTTGTCGGCTGGTTAATACGTACGCCTAAGCCTACGTTGTAATCTAGGTTGTCTATAAATGTGCTGATTGCTAGGGTTTGATAGTAACCACTGTCCTTGTTGGTGGACAGGCCTACTCCGCAAAGTGAGTCTAAAAGATCACCAATTCGTTTACCAAATTGTTCGTACGTCTCGTTTTGGTATTTCGTGCAACGTAATAACTCTTGAAGTAACTGAACTTCGGTTCGGTGTTCGCCGAATCGATTAATTAGAGCGGCTTTAATAGATGTCCAATCTTCGATATCAACTTCCAATGAAATAGCTTCTTGAGCTTTGTTAGTTAACTTATTTCTTATGAGACAGATCGCTATCGAATCGTCTGTTGTTATACCATACGCGGTTAATATACTTTCTACACTTCTTATATAAAAGTTCAAAGATTTGTTACTGCCATCGTATGACGGTATAAGTTTATTTAATAGTTCGTAATTTGGTTTTGAACTATTTACTACTGAGGCTGCTGCGGCTAGGTCAGCGAGCGCGTTGGCGTTCTGAGCCATTGTATAAATTTATAATAAATGTATATAACTAAAACTAAGGTAAGTATGTGTAAGTATCTGGTGTCGATTTTAGATCACACAGATATACACTATATACTTAAATGTATTACCTGTAAAGGCAATTATACACGCACACACGATATAAAATACACAAAGTAATTATAAGGGTGGGAAATGGCAAAAGATGGGATACTGAGTAGTATGAGAGTTTGATCTTACCTCCAGTAGAGCTCCATCTGCCTGGTGAGTTGAGCGGTGACTGGTGACTGTGCTTCTTGCTGCCCAGGGTTCGCGACGGGTTCTTGTTGGGATAGCGGCGCGGACGCAAAGAGTTTGATTCGCGCCGTGTCTTCGCAAAGAGTTTGATTCGCTAGGACGACGACTGCCACTATCCTACCGACTGCGCCAGATAGGTTCGTGGCGAACCGAGGGAGCTTTTAAAAAAGACACGATGTTGTCTCCTTGAGTCTTTAATCTCAACTGATTTAATACAGTACAAATTTCTTAGAGCTAACTTATGGTACTACGGTTCTTATCTCTAAAGGGGAGTATATGGTTACAGTTTATTGCTTAATTCTATGAATTTACTGTACGTAACTGGAGTCAATTTAATAATGACAGTTTACCTATTGGAGCTATTGGATTCATATGTTTAAAACTTTTTTGCCTAGAGGATATATAGGGGAAATGGAAAAACAGAATATCGTCTTCACTGAACTGGCCTTCCAAAGTTGTTTATCGCATCTCCAGCTTCATCAGCGTTACAATCCACATACACGAACAATGACACTTACGTACAACTTTCTCCGTCTTAAAGTACTTTTACGCAGGTAAATGAGGAAAAGTGCGCGGACGATACTGTAGCAGTTTCTACCACGGCGGTTCTGCCATTTGGAAAGCGTGGCCCGGTGAATCCATCGCCCTGAGCTTCCTCAGGACGTGAGAGTACTGCAAATAGGCAGTAATGGCGGCGCACGTTCGCCGACAACGCTTTATAGTTCATTTTGAGCCGGCTACGTGTTGTCTACTTGCAATTATAATGTTATGAGACTAATACTTGTGTACTACCGAATAAAATAATGTATATTTTGGTATTTAATTATTTCTAAGGGAGTACTGGTAATATGATTGAGATGAATGGCTTGAAAATAAAAGTAGTGTCTAGTTTCCGCATATATAATTTCTTCAATTTCTCTTCCGTTCTTAAAGGTATGCATGTGCCTTATTTTGGTATATATTTTATGTATAATTTTTCTTAGGTTGCAGAGATCAGCCGGCAGACGCTCTGTGGCAATATTCTGTCCAATCTGGTTAAACTAGGAAGCGTGCCCAGGGCTCTAAGGCGAAAGTCTAAGATTCAAACAGAATAACGCTAGAAGGATGATGAATGTTCGCCCAATGGTAAGAAGCTAACCGTAACTGAAGTCATTCAAACATCACTAGCACTTTCCCAATCCTGGATAAAAGGAGAATAAGACATAACTATGGAGTAACCTACTACTCCTATATTCATTATAGGTATTATACAACACGAAAGCATAAAAGTATTTATTGTCTTTAAATATTTATTGTTGTAAGTTTGTAAACAACAAATAACAAATACGGTATTCGTGCCATATCTCACATAATTATTCAATAATACCATGCCTTAAAGAAAAACATAGTCACAATCAGAATAACTCATCCATACTCCTCCATCTATACATTATTACAACCAATTTTAAATGTACTTGGACTCGACGGAGCAAACATCAAACGAAGACGGAAACTTGGTACTTACACAATCATTTCGCTCCAGTGTGAATAGTATGCAAGCTAATTCGGATCCGGCGGGTCCTGCATAATGGAGAATATTTTCAAGAGCAGTGCTTGTTAGTGACGACTCGAGACTCAAGTCATAAAGTCGGGCACAATGGGTAAACAAACAGTGTATTGTAAGTATTGTAACAAACCGATAAGGCTCGTATTTGTGAGTGAAATTCGCAATCATTGTTCTGCTGAATTGACGATACTACGTTATTACCAGTTTCGTAAAACACTGAACAAGGTGCACATAAAATGTATTCGCTTTTGTGGTTACGTTCGCTTGTACTTAACAGCACTAGTAAGTTACTATAAAAATATTTTCATCGCATTTGTTTGCATCTGTGAGGTATTGAGAGATGGGTTATTGT
The DNA here is from genome assembly GCA_944739405.2 of Euclidia mi. NCBI lineage: Eukaryota > Metazoa > Arthropoda > Insecta > Lepidoptera > Erebidae > Euclidia > Euclidia mi. The sequence continues at coordinate 2,151,971 of OX123196.2, forward strand.
AAACTCGCCATAATGAAAATTTGCCACAAGTAAAAATTGTAGTAAACTCGCCACAGTCTTATCCGTCTCACGAAAACTTGCCACAGCTTTAAAGTACTGATAGCAAACGAAAAAGTAGTGTTTAATATGACTGTAACAGTCACCCGACTGCAAGCCAGTCCAGTAACCAGTCTTGGTTCAGCCAAAGCCAACGCCACACACAACCATACTTTTCTCTCTGTGACTGTTGATCTCCAAAGCGTTCTACAAATACCAAGCGGTGACGTTAGGAGAGTTATATTATACCCGGAAATTATGCGTCTATAATTTTACAATATATGAAGCCAAATTACCAAATAAAGGTTTTTGTACGATGTGGAACAAGCTGAATGGCAAACTAGGAAGTTCAGAAACAGGGTCGAGCCGCCCCTATGTGCAATGTGCGCAGTGCACACAGGCGCCAGGGTAATAGGAGCGCCGCGCGCAGGGTGAAATGCCTTAATTATTAAAATTACTTTCGTAAAAGGCTGACAAAGGCGCTTCATAGATTTCGCACACAGGCGCTGGACTGGGTCGGCGCGGCCCTGTTCAGAAATAGCTACTTGTTTGAAGAAGTGGCTTGATGTAATTCCGCAAAATATTAGAGAACTGTCTATTTTTTCAGACACATGTTCGGGGCAAAATCGGAATCAATATACTGCTGCTTTTTTCCTTTACATAATTCAAACATCGCATTTAAACGTTATAGAACAAATAAATTTAGAATCTGGGCATACGATGATAGATGGTGACTCGATGCATTCCGCGATTGAATATGAACGTAAAAAAACTTCTATTTACTGCATGCATTTGGAAGAATGTAGTTAAAAGAGCTCGGCCTAATAGACATAAGTAAAATGCACTACCCTACGAAATACAGGAGATAAAATACAACGAAGTACTAGATGTCAAGAAGTTAGCGTCTAATAGAATTTTTAATAAGACATTGGCAAAGGATGGAAATAAAGTAGTACGATGGTTTTGCCTTAGGTATAAGAAAGAGAACCCGGGTATCATAAAATTTAGATATGATCATAGTGGAGATTACTCAATTCTAGATACAAAACATATTAAGAAGACAAGAAATAAGACAAAAAACAGTGTTGTAACTATAGAAAATAAGGAAACGACATTACCAAAGGCTTACACTTCCATGTTACCAATTACACAAGTCAAGAAGAACGATTTGCTAAATCTTTGCAAAACAGACATTGTACCCGTCGAACTTCATGCCTGGTTTCAGTCCCATTGTAATTGAAAGTTTTACTGATTTGTAAATAAGCCAAAATTAGATATTTTAAACTTATATGTCAGACTTGTTAAATAATACTAAATAATACTGTGATTTATATATATATATATATACTAGATTTTCTTCTCTACATTTTATATTATGTATCAATGTAGTTGTAAGCGCCTTTTACTTTCAATTAAACTGATTGTTACATTAAATCGTTTTCTTCTGTTTCTTTTTTCTGAAACTACATTACTTTTACTAAACACTTATGTAGAACTATCGTTTTGCTGTCGGTACATTCAAAACAAGTTTGACGTACCTGTGACGAGTTTACTATGCCTGTTGTGAATTATTTTGTCACTGTGGCAAGTTAACTAATATTTTTAAATGTGGCGAATTTTCATTGTGGTGAGTTTACAATAACCCGTATATTTCTTCTTTCTCTTAGCGTTATCCCAGTTTCAATCTGGGGTCCGCTTACTAGTCTAACCGGATTTGGCTGAATATTAGCTTTTCCACAGAGCGACTGCCTGTCTGACCTCCCCAACCCGAAGGGACATTTTAGCATAGATATGATTTAGACTAGTGTCAGTTTTATTTAAAAGGTACTGACACCCTGTGACGACTGTCAAAGATCTTCATGACAACCGGGACCGACGGCTTAACGTGCCCTCCGAGGCACGGGACAAGCGATAATTAACAATTCAATACGCACATAACTCCGAAAAGTAATTGGTGCGCGCCGTGGATCCGAACTCGATACCCTCTGCATGGCAGTCTGTTAGTATCTCCACTAGGCCATCGCTGCCTACCACACTGACTACCCATAATGACTGTCAAAAATCTTCGTGACAGCCGAACCTATGGATAAAGTGCTCTTCGAAGCCCGGTGCCCGATACCCTGTGCATCACAGTCTGTTAGTATCTACACTGAGTTATCGATGCCTGCAAACCCAAAACATACAACTAAATACCTTTCTGTGAGATAAACAATTAGGTAAACATGGTGCAAATTGTTTTTCCAGTCAAGTGATACCGGTGGTGGATGTAAAAATACACGAATACTTCAGATACTACAGCCGAATGGACAACGATATCGCCATGTTGGTGCTTAAGGTAAGGACTACAAGTGAAGATAATACTTTTTATTTTATTTTATTTATTTATAGTGTACTAGATGTCACCAGTGGCTTTGCCCGCGTCAATTGTACTTATAAACCTTCCTCTTGAATCATTAATTCTATTTAAAAAACGCATTGAAATCCATTGCGTAGTTTTTACGATTTAAGCATACACAGGGACAGACAGACAGAAGACAGGCTTTGTTTTATACTACGTAGTGATATATCCCCTAAGAGGTAGGCAGAGGTGTAATATTACACCCCGTCATACTATGAATTTGTAGGTACCACGTAATAGGGGGCGAGCCTATTGCCGATACCGGGCACTTTGCAAAACTACGTGCTGCTACTGAGAATTCGGAAAAACCCATAAACACTTTTGTCCGAGCCGGGCATCTAACCCGGGATCTCCTGATCAACAGACGAATACGCTATCCACTGGCCTTCGGAGTTAGTCGAAGATAATAAGTAGACGTCTGGATATAATGGTGAGGAAGCTGAATGCTACACAAGTGTTACTGGATTTTTCCAAATTCTCAGTAGCAGCACGGAGTCTGGTGATGTGCTCGGTAACGGCAATAGGCTCGCCCTCTATTACGTGGGACCTAAAAATTCATGGCGAAATGTGGGTGTAATATTACACCTCTGCCTACCCTTTCGGGGATACAGGCGTGAGGCTATAAAAAAACTACAATCATATACATAACTAGTAGTTCCTGAGATTAGCGTGTTCATCCAAACAAAAGAACTACAGCTTTATACAGGGTGATTTGTAATTGCTCGTATTCCCTTCGGGATGTGATTTTAGGGCCAAAATGGAGTATTTTTATCCCCTACATATGGGGGTCCAAAATGCACCATTTTGGAATAAAACGGTTTTTAAGATTTTTTGAGAAAATTCCAAATTTTTGTTATAAACATCTTGTAAAAAATTATTTTGACTGTTCTTGTTGGCAAATTGGGTCTTATTTAATGGACAATTAAATGGCCCATCTTTTAAATTAAAATAAACCTACTAGCTCAACGTGGAATTTGAAAATAGAGCCAATAAACACGCAAAAAATGTTCGAATAAAATAAAATTACGCCACAAAAATGTAATTATTTGAAAAAAAAATATGTGGCATGTTATGTAAAGTGTTGGAAGAACTTCCTGGTATTACCTGCTATCCAAAAAGGTATAATAGTCTTAGACAATTGGTGCAAATTTCGAGTAAAAGCCACTTTTGTTCAAAAAAGTGCTTCTGGATGACTCACTCGCCAGAACATTTTTTCCTGTACTTGTTCTTAAGCTCTGCAATCAGCAGTGATTTACTAGTAGGGAGACCAACCTAGCAAAACTTAGGGTCTTGGGTTCGAATCCTCAGCGTAAATGACTGTCTTTTGTTAGTTAAATGCATTTTAAGTTTTTTATTCTCACTTGTCCCGTGACTCGAAGAGCATGTTCAGCCAGTTGGTACCGGACGTTATGTTTATCTTGGAAACTAACTAACAATCAGTCAAATAAATAAATAATTGAAAAACAAAGGCGTGACACTGAATTAAACCATAAAATATCCGGATTTCAGATGGGATCTCACTGTGACAAAACATGAATTATACGAAATCTTGTCGAATCAGCGTTGATATTCTAAAATATGTTACTTTTTGTGAAAAAGATACCTTTACGTAGGCTTTTACTTATTCATAATAAGAGTTTCCAGCTCTGTTGGAAGAAGTTCCGCTGGATGTGCGATTGTGTATGATATTTTGCCCACCACAAAAACCACTGGTGCTGGGCAAAAATTCAAATCGCCAACCTGTGGCAAAAAACGGGACAAAAAACCTAATCGCCAGGTGTGCCAACAATATTCATAATACTAGTTCGGTAGGAGTGGCGTTCTTTGGCCTGCATCATGCGCCGAACGACGAATCGAAACGAATCTTAAGTTTTGCGACAGATTGTCCCCATCTCTCATCCGCTTTATGAATGCAATGGAATATTTTATGGTTTAATTCAGTGTCACGCCTTAGTTTTTAATTATTTATTTATTTGACTGATTGATTTAGTTTTGACTAACCCCTAAAAGAGTTTCCAAGATAAACATAACGTCCGGTACCAACTGGCTGAACATGCTCTTCGAGTCACGGGACAAGTGAGAATAAAAAACTTAAAATGCATTTAACTAACAAAAGACAGCCATTTACGCTGAGGATTCGAACCCAAGACCCTAAGTTTTGCTAGGTTGGTCTCCCTACTAGTAAATCACTGCTGATTGCAGAGCTTCAGAATAAGTACAGGAAAAAATGTTCTGGCGAGTGAGTCATCCAGAAGCACTTTTTTGAACAAAAGTGGCTATTACTCGAAATTTGCACCAATTGTCTAAGTTATACCTTTTTTGGATAGCAGGTAATACCAGGAAGTTATTCCAACACTTTACATAACATGCCATATATTATTTTTTTCAAATAATTACATTTTTGTGGCGTAATTTTATTTTATTCGAACATTTTTTGCGTGTTTATTGGCTCTATTTTCAAATTCCACGTTGTAGCTCAACGTGGAATTTGAAAATAGTTGTGTTAGGAGGTGTTAGTAGGTTTGTTTTAATTTAAAAGATGGGCCATTTAATTGTCCATTAAATAAAACCCAATTTGCCACCAAGAATAGTCAAAATATTTTTTTACAAGATGTTTAGAACAAAAATTTGGAATTTTCTCAAAAAAACTTAAAACCCGTTTTATTCCAAAATGGTGCATTTTGGACCTCCATATGTAGAGGGTAAAAATACTCCATTTTGAACCTAGAATCACCCGAATTCCCGAAGGGAATACAAGCAATTACAAATCATCCTGTATATTATATTTGTATGGATTTAATAATTTTATAGGTACAAAATGAATGCAAGTAAAGTAAAAGTGAGTGCAATCATGAACTTCCAGCATCAAAATTAGAACGCAAGGGATTTAAAATGTTTTTACGACTGAATTGCTAATCCAATCTAAATAAATATTGGCAAATATATGAACTTGCTATTTTTATTTTTGTAGTAGGTATTTAAAGAAATAACAAAATTGCTTAGTTCCATAAAAAAACATGCACCTAAACTGATCGTAGTGCCTTACAAAAGTAATTTTATATCTAAAACGTAAATTGAACTTGCAGATGGCATCTAAAATTGATATTGCAGAATACAGACAGCATGCACTTATATATGTGCTTTGCACGGCTCATTTAACCGCATAAAATCTCGTGTACTGCAAATCCAATACCAAGTTCTATATTAGAGATAAAACTCTAACAGACCAAGATAGGCATCGAAACTTGCCGGCGCCCGTTCAACCAAGAGAACACTAAGTATTTCAGAGGTCCTTGCCCCCTGCAGACTACAGACAGACGGTAACTATGCCATAGTAGTTTACTTCACCTCAGAGTAAAGCGAGCTCTATTAATTAAAGCACCTGTATTAAACGACTCAAAGACCAGGCGTTTAAATAAAGTAGAGTCTTGCTATAAGACTTTATTGTCTGCCATTTTAATTCAATAAATCACATAGAAAACGTTCGGATTCATTTCGGACATCATACCAAGTCATACTAAGCAAAAATAACAGACACATTTTTTTAAGCCACTATTAAAAGTACGCGCGTGCTATGCTCGACATGACTATTTATCCATAGGTGCATGGGTCATCTATAGAACATATTCGAGGAGTCATCGATTATGTACCTATTAAGAAAAAAATATGGCGACTTCGTGCTTAAATCTTTATATATTTCTTATGTGCGTGTGTATGTCACTGAACTCCTTCTAAACGACTGGACCGATTTTGAAGCAATTTTTTGTGTGTGTTCAAGGGGACTTGAGAAAGGTTTAGATTCACCATCTGGTCCAAAAAAAAACTGGAAAATAAAATATGGCGGTACGAAGTTCGCCGGGTCAGCTAGTACATTTATAATTTTCCAGGTATGGTCCCGAAGTAAAAACTGTTTGTAATGATTGGTTCACTCAGTTTTCGTTAATTGTCTTTTTACAATCCGTTTAATAAGATAATAGTTACATCACTTTATTACCAGACACTAAAACCCGTAAACTCACAATAAACAAGATAAATATACCAAGCAAGTATAAAACATGTGGCATTCACCCGTTTCTAGCTACCCCTACCGTACCAAGAAATTTATACGTCATTATCAAAAAACGTTGTCTGTAAGTAATATGAGAACATAACAGATCAACGTCCAAAGCCCTTGCGAAAAAAATATTATAAAACATAAATAAATACGCAAGCACCTTCACGTTAATCTATAAACGTTTCACCATCAAGGGTATCGTGAGCGAACCCATAAAAAAAAACTCCATTTTCCGGCGCGCGGTCATCGCAACGTAAAAAGAACAGAAAAGGCCCGCTAGCCTCACACGGCTAGTTAAAAGAGCTTTGGAAAATTCTACCAATTGCCAATGTGAAACATCCACATAGCTGAACCTATAAACAAAGAAAGCAAAAGCAGAAAATAATTATGATTTTATTTAATTTAGACGAAATCTGATAGATTTCTCAGAGTGACCAACTAACACGCTTTCATTTGAATCTAAACTCCTAAACAGCCTAATTAGGTGTTTGGGAAGTCTTGACATTTTCAAAGTCCCGGGACACTAGATGGTAGACGACCCAGGACCGAATCCCTAACCCTTATATGAATTGGAAAATAAAAAATATTGCCCATAAAAAAAGAAATATCTCTGTAGTGACAGCCGACGGCTGTCCGTGTGGTGACGGATTAAGAATACGGAATGACACCACCCCATATCATCCCATGGGTGTCGTAAGAGCCGACAGAGGGAGCATATTATGCAGAAAACAACACTGTAAGAGAAGGAAAACTTGATACAAACCCTATACCAACCCGTTTGGCCAGCGTGGTATAGTAGGCCAATTCCTCCTTTCAAAGGAGAGGCCTAGTCTAGCAGTGGACTGTTAAAGGCTGATGATGTGACAGCCGACAGGTTAAGAATTTAAGAATACAAAGTTGACTTGCGAGTAAAATAGTGTCATGAACTCATGACATGTAAAATTTTAAGGATAATCAATTTTAAACTTTCGCAATTCGTATACATCATACAAAATTAGTTTACGGCTCTTAATCGCGGAAAATTAAGCAATTTGAGGCATAAATACCTTCGTTTTTATGACGTTTCGAACGTCTTTATAGTAAAACCGACGTTTTAGAAAAGCTTTTCTTACTCTTCTGGTGTACCAGCTATTAATATTTCTAGGGATTTCATACCAATTATACCACTAAGTTAAATGTTACTCCTTTCATACCAAAGCACTTCTTGAGTGAAACAATAACCATTGTTCTGAAAGCTTTCAACTTCACTTTTAGTACAATACAACTTACAGTTTTTAACTACAATATTTAGTCGGTGATTTCCTCCGTTTCTTAGTTTTTTTATTTTGTTTGAACACTTTTACTTGCCTGGCTTATTAGTCTCAAAGTTCTCAAACGTAGTGAACCTCACGGTTAGGCTAATACTTCGTAAGATGAGCATGATAATGTATTCTGTTTGTGGACGTAATTTCCTGCGCCTAATAGTTTTGGCTGTAGCTCGTCTGTCAGTCAGTCAGTAACGCAAGTGTTAGTAGTTTTTAATTACTTTTCACACCTGGTCGGTGGAATAGTTATCTATCCTTCTTTTGAGATCGTAAGTGTATTTACGAGTATCTATCACTTAGGACGGGAGACCCTGCATCCATATTATGTAAAGTTATATAACTAAGAACTTTAGTAGTTGCGTATAATTTTACGACGATCGTAAACCTATCTTACGATTCATTAGCAATGTACAGGCAAGTTGAGTGAATATGTGATGTTTAAGTAATGTATTCATAGTTTGTATAGTAGATATTAACTTGGGATAGTAATATGAATGATGGTGGGAGATAATGTCAGTGGCATTGTCGCCCATCAATCTGCATATACTATAAATGTACCGACATGTCCGACATAGGTAAAATAAGTAAGTATTCATCTTTAAATAAATAAAAATATTATTAAGAACTGTGATTTAATACCTCAGAAAAAAAAGAAAACTATTTACATTTTTGTCACAGAAATAAAAAAATAAGTACAAAAGATAAAAAAAGATCAGAGAAATTATACTTACCAATCATATTTATCACAACATCTGTGTAAGCGCGTCAATGAATGCAAATGTATCGTTATCAGCGTAATGCGCCTCAGTTAATAGTCATATAAATAAACATGAAAACTCACTATACCGCTGCATGTATTGTTTAAATTTGGAATGTGGTATCGCTGCCACATGCGGATGACACCCGACAGCTGTATCCTCTTGCTTACAGAAAGCCAGGTTGGGGTGATAACCAATAGAGTGCTATAATGGCTCCACCATTGACGAGAATCTAGATAATATTTTAAAGAAGCCGATCACCGAGACTTGAGGTTTCGTTTTGGAAACATTTTACATGAAAAGTTTTTTGGCATGATACTTAATTATTTATTCAAAATTCGCGTTCATTGTTTCCTTCATTAATATAACTTCAACAACAAAATAACGATATAGTAATATATTACGGTGTTTCCGTCGGCACTGACAAAAACTGTTCGGCCATCGATTACAGCCAAAGCTTTCGCAACCATAGACAAAAGATTAATATAACCTTTCAAACACACAAAAAGTTTCCCAACAGAGTCTCTTGCATGCCCGCAAAAACAGCACTTTGTTTCCAAACCGTTGGATTTCAGCTTAAATATATATTTCAAAAAGATTTTTACAAAATTCTTATAAAGAAATTTAATATTAGTTATCAAACTGTTTGATCGAAGAATTTAAGAAATATAAATTAGTAGGAAGCTTTACAAACCCCTTAGGTTAAATTCAAAAGTTTACGCCTTGCGAGATTTGAGATTTAAAAGAAAGTTTTGTTGTATCATGCCCGTCTGCTACATAATAAAAGTATTGTTTTAAGTTATTGGAATAAACGGAAATATTATACAAAATTTGTTTGACATTGTCTGTTATTGTGATCGAAAAGAGTCTTAAGGCTTAGTCCATGACACGGCTGAAATGCCGTATAGTTATGTGCCAAGTTTTGTGAATCCTATAAAAATACGAGCCAACACTTCGTGTGATCCGCGAATAGTTGTCTCAAGACTGAGTGTTCTTTTAAACCAATCATATAATGGTTTAAAGTCAGAATATGCAATACGGGATTTACTCGTATGTCCTAAGCGGCTGTAACATCTTTTTAGTAAGATTAGTGTAAATGTAATTTAAGCACATGTAAGATGCATTTAGTATGTTATCTTGTAAAAGGCATACTCAAGCATTCGGCGTATGATCATTCATTCACGTCGTGAACGCTAAGTCGGAGCACACTGATCTCTGTGTTCTGAGGAATTATAACTAGCACAGACGCACTTGCACGCTATAGTACTGTCATAATCTCTTGCCATGTGGAATGATCAGCTTTGTACGTTAGGAACTAATTAATGCTTGCAAGTGATACGGCTCTAGCTTGTGAGATAAACGGTGTGTAATGACTATTGCATAATGCTCTGCAATAGGCTTGTACTTATGTGTGGTCGAAGTGGTTAATGTTTGTGTATTGAAACGTCAGATAGATAGTCGATATTTTAGTATTATGTTAGATGATAAGTTCCTTTTATTTAGCGCTACCTAGATTGTAGCAAGCAATTTAAATATCTGCAACATTTCTAAACTGCTGTGCCATAAATAATTAATAATCTTTTGAAGCGATTTGATGCTATAAATTAGTAGGTACCATGTTTAAACCACCATGGTAATAATTTGTAGCACCAAATCCCTTACCTACTATATATATACTATTGCGCATATAACATTACAAAATTCAAACGCTTTTAAAATATCTAGCTTACATGCTAACCTCATTCAAAATTACATTAAAATCTGCACCTCAATACTAGACGTAGGCTCATTAAGGCAAAATTTTCTAATCATATTAGCGCGATATGACAAAGATTAATCAATTCGCCAGCAAGTGTGTGGATAAAAGATAAGCATAGTGTATCAAGAGTACGTCAAGAGGTTCACATCGCGAGGCTTCGCTTCAAAACGGATTAATACCGCCTCCGACACGAACATAAGCTTGTAATCTTATACACTGACGGATTCACGTCAGATTGTTTACGTAAGTATATGTTTTATATTAAACGACACGTACGATATGTTATATACTTGACGGTCGATTTTATTTACTATTTTATTTGCCATGGATACTATTGGCACTGCAATTGATAATTACTAACTTAATCGCGTTGGTTATTTGAAGCGTACAAGTAGGTTAATCTTTTTACCTAGACGTTAAAACCAGATTACAACTGTTGTGATCATGGAAAGACTGGACATAGCTCAACGGCACCAATAAGTTGACAATGGCTTTTTATACTATCAGTTTAAATCACTAAAACAACTATGTATTTTTATTGATTCTTACCATGCCAGAATCAAACGATTTACAAGCAATTTTCGGCACCATATCAGAGGTGTGGATACGCGCACCATCCTCTAGGAATTGACTGACATCCATAAGGTGTCCCCTGTTATTATTATATAGAATGCTTGAGAAAACTTAGCGGAACTCTCGTTCCCTCAGGTTACCTCCACACTACACCGCTCCATATAAGTCAAATCTGCCTATTACGTGTCTATAGTTTCAAGGTTTGTAAAGTTCTTAATGACACCCTCTTATTGTTGACCCTTCCTCCAAAGTTTAATGCCTCTATTAGGAGTGGGTTAGTAAGTAGTGTAAAGGGTGGCATTTGGTTGATTCGACACTTGAGTACGTGTTTATTGCTATTAAGGAAACACAACCTGAGCCAAATACGAAAACAGTTAAAATTTAATCTGGTTACAACCGATCATTTTATTATACTTATGTGTATGAGTAATCCCGTCGGGTTTGGGCTCAATGAAGTCGTATTAACTGAAATTTGGCATGTATTAAGCAGGGGTTGCCCTAAATTCAAACGGGATCAGGTAAAAACGGTTAAATTAAAATAAAATGTGCGGGGGTAGCTTTGAGCATCAACAACAACTCCATAGCTTATTATACAAAAGTTGTATTAAGAAAATGGGATTATATAAAAGTATCACGCGGATCGGTGCGCGTACCTTCAGCGTGGCGCGGCCCGTGACTCCGGGTGAGACGAAGCGATTATTCAATTTGCAAGTTTAATAAATCACAAAGAAACTTCGCCTTCATATTGTAAACTGAAGTAACTTGAGTTGTTGCTCAATTGTCATTTTGTTTTGGAGACTCACGTTGCTAAGGCATCTGTCAAATATTTACGGTAGTTAACATAAATTTCATCTAAATTGGCCGAGGAGTTAGGCGAAACACTTAGTGAAAAAAAATTAAGGATTCTCATGCTCTTTTGAAATGTCACTAACACTAGGTGTACGGTGCCATAGAGGTACATGTTCATAATGCAACAAACACAACGGGTACTCTTTAAATTATGTAATCACTTTAACGATTTAAAATGTAGATATAATTAGAAGACAGTGAAATCAAATTACAGTTTACGGATGCTATCAGGTCTTCCGTGTCTACGATTTTGTAAAGTTATCGAAACGTCGGATAGTAATAAATATCGTATCGCTTGATTTCAATGTGTAACATTCGCGTAGACCCAAGGAAATACTAGAAGGTGACCATCTAGACTATAGTGTAAAAGTAAACTTTAATATTTTAACTCACACATTGCATAATCTTAATTATTGTGATGTCATTGTGACTATGACGAGTATCATAACAACTTCAATAAACCCTATAATGCATTGAGGTAACATAACCACTACAGATCAATGATATTATGTATGATATAATACATATGCTACAAGGTTGATTGCAGCTGTGGTAGTTCCTATATCGGACAGACCAAACGAACGATCGCTGAAAGGGTCAAAGAACATATCACAGCTGTCAAAAATCGACAAATTAATAAATCTGCCATAGCTGAGCATTTGCTAGAATCTGGACCAAACCACTGGATAGAATTACATCAACCACAAGTCTTATCCACCGATCGCCACTATTACTCCAGGATAGTACGTGAAGCGGTTGAAATCAAAAAACATAGAAATTTCAACCGGGAGGACGGATACAGAATATCGACCACTTGGAACCCAGTTATCAACAAATGCAAACAACGCCGCAGTAACACAACTCATCAGTGTGTAGAAACTATCTATTCTGTGGTGTAGACGTCATAAGTGTAGTGTGTCGAAGTACCAACAGTGCGGATAGAACTCAAAATATCAAAAATACAAAACAAGTGAGGGTAGCTGCCGAAACCCGCGCTTCACAAGGACGGCGCTGAGCTGACATCAGTCCCTCCGCGACCACAACCGCTGCAAGCCGGTAGAAACGTAGGAGAATAACAGAGGTATTTATGCCTTGAAATAAATAAATTATCGCGACTAAGACCCGCTAAATAATATTGTATGATGTATACAAATCGCGAAAGTTTAAAATCGATTATAATACATATGTATGATTCTCTACAATACGGTACAAATAATATCTCCCAAAAACGGCTCAAGCCCAGTTTGAGACTCAGTTTTGTTACCTGTCATATAAATCTCTGGTCTTATATCTATCATATTTATGACGGTAAACATTTTTATTTTTATAACTTTCGATACAGACTTACTTTATTCATGTACCTTCGTTGTGTTGCTTGCTCTGAGTTTACAACCATCAGAAACAATATTATATTGTTGATTCATCGCCACGATTCGTCCAAAAATGTTTGCAAATAAAACAAATAAACGATTGATTTAAATGATCATGAATATTTATTTCTGTAAGTAAAACGAGACTATGCAAAGGGCGGGTGAGAAATTTAAAGACAATAAATACTTTTATGCTTTCGTGTTGTATAATATAATGAATATTGGAGAGGCAGGTTACTCCATAGTTATGTCTTCTTATCCTTCCTTTTATCCAGGACTAGAGGATGCTCGCGGTTATACCTACGATGTTATAATAATATAGCCTATAGTCTTCGTCGATAAATGGGCTATCTAATACTGAAATAATTTTTCAAAATGGATCAGTAGTTCCTGAGATTAGCGCGTTCAACCAAACAAACAAATAAACTCTTCAACTTTATATATTAGTTTAAGATAAGATTGGGAATGTGCTAGTAATGTTTGAATGACTTCAGTGGCATATAAAGGCTACGGTTAACTTCTTACCAAAGGGCGAACACATTCATCATCCTCCTAGCGTCATTCTGTTTGCATCCAAGACTGTGCCTTGGAGCCCTGGAATCGGTTTCTAGTTTAACCACATATTAGCATTGCCTCTGAGTGTCTGCCGACTGTTCTCTGAAACCCAAAGGTAAAAATTTATTATAGGTACCTACATAATACATATATGTCAGATGCGATCATTAGTATAGTCGTATAACGACTCAAAGTGCTGCCATCTGGTGACCGCTGAGTGACGTATTGCAGTGCGTTGGAGGGGCGGCGTTTGACAAGACGTGTTCCTGAAAACTCGTCTGGCGAGCAAACAACATTCTGGCTCGAAGCGGCGAGCCATAAGTACCTCGTGAATCTGTCCTCGGTCTGTTATAAGACTTTAAGTGGAAGTGTTGCCATGTAAGACGGTAATTGTGAAGATAACGTACTTGGGTCCTGAAATAAACTAAGTGTATTGTGCTCAGTGTGTATTCATTGCAAAAACACCCAGCTATGCCGACATAGAACTGTGAATCGTTGATACCGGCCAAAACGCAAGCTACCCGTCGTCATATACGAATATAAGGCCAATACATACTTTAAAGGAAGAAAGGCAAATTGAAAGAATTATTTGTGTGTAAAGTATATAGAGATATCAGCAGCGATAGCCTAGTGGAAAGACCGACAGACTGCTACGCAGAGGGTCTCGAGTTCCAATCCACGACGCAAACCAATGACTTTTCCAAGCTATGTGCGTATTAAACATGATTAGGAAACCTGGCCCACTGCTTAAACACCAAGCAAAAAGTCTGTGCGAGGAATAATCTGCTGCGACGTCTAACTTCAACAGCCTGAGGAGCGGCCCCGCATGTTCTCCGAACCACAGGGCTCTCACTTTCATATTCCGCGGGCGAATACGCGTGCCCAGTGTGGCACCGATCCGCCCACGCAAAGGAAGTAGATGTAGCCCTAAATGAGACATGCCGAATCATAACGGGCTGTTTGAAACCAGCCCCGCTCCATTTGCTATACCCTCTAGCAGGCATCGCTCCACCGTATGTGCGACGGGAAATAGCCTGCTCAGTGGAGAAACATAGGCAAGAAACAGACCTGCGACACTCACTGTATGACCATAAGATGCCTCGCGCCCGCCTTAAAAGCCGAAAAAGCTTTTTAAGAGTAACTGCTGCCACAAATCACAACCTAAAATTGGTAAGAGAGCAACTGTGGGGCTCTAAGTACCCGGCCGCACCAAACTTCCCTGCAGCGAAAGAAAGTCTGCCTCCTGGTCACAACTTGCAGTGGTTGACCTGGAAATCGCTTAATCGCTTGAGAACTCAGGTCGGGCGCTGTAGAGAAAACATGGCTAGATGGGGATTTATAGACCACTCACTGGTCCACTGCGACTGTGGAGCTCCATCCCAGTCCATGGCGCATTTGCTTTCTTGCCCTCTTTGCCCATCTACCTGCAGCAAACAAGACCTTGAATTGGCTTCAGACAGTGCCGTCGCCGTGGCCAGGTTTTGGGAACAGAAAATTTAATCTGAACTATTGATACGAAGAAGAAGAAGAAGGAAACCTGTATGTCTGAGAGTTCGCCATGATATTCTCGAAAGACATGTGAAGTTTGCCAACCCGCACTTGGTCAGCGTGGTGGACTATGGCCTTACCCTTTTCATACTGAAAAGAGGACTTTGCCCAGCAGTGGGACAGTTAATATACAGCGCCAATGATGATGAAAGTAGTGACAGCTGTAATTTTTAAGCCAATCCATTCAGTTTATATCACCAGTTCTCCCTTAGAAACCAGTGAATACCAAAATATACGTTCTATTAAAAGGTAATACACGAGTATTAGTCTCATAACATTATAATTGCAAGTAGACAACACGTAGCCGGCTCAAAATGAACTATAAAGCGTTGTCGGCGGACGTGCGCCGCCATTACTGCCTATTTGCATTACTCTCACGTCCTGAGAAAACTCAGGGCGATGGATTCACCGGGCCACGCTTTCCAAATGGCGGAAACAACGTGGCAGAAACTGCTACAATATCGTCCGCGCACTTTTTCTCATTTACCTGCGTAAAAGTATTTTAAGATGGTGAAAGTTGTACGTAAGTGTTATTGAGTTGTGTTATTGTTCTAGTATGGGATTGTAAGGCTAATGAAGCTGGATATCCTGTTTTTCTATGTCCCTTGTATATCTTCTAGGCAAATAAGTTGCAAACACATAAATCCAATAGCTCTCTGTACGATTAAAACTCCGTACGGTAAGCTGGCATTATTCAATTGACGCCTCAAACAGCGACCTAAAAAAACAAGATATTTAAATAAATTATAACTAAATTAAACTGACAAAATAACCTTTCACATTGCGCCATTCACACACATTATACTACATAATACATCGGACAACTCAATAAATATTACGATTCGGGATCACAACGACTGACTTCATAACACAATAAACATAATACATTATGTATTAAATAAACGTACATGTTACAAATATTTGTTTTCGGAGCCATTTGTTTCGGCCTGTGCAAATTACGAGGGCCGACACCTATTAGTCTGGTCTGGCCTGTCGCCCAGATGTTATTTGTGTTATGTGATTTCATTATTGACGAGGTTATAACCCTTATGTGGCTCTTATATATCTTTCAGCGTAGGTTTATGCTGTCGGTGTACAGCGCTAGTTTTTTTACCAGTTTTATTAGTTACTAACGTGTTTTTAAATGGTAATCGGTTAGGCGCGCCTTCTACAAAAATGAATTAAACTTCAAGTGAAATGGAGCAGACCTTTGCGGAGAAGAGCGGTATAAAGGGCTAGGATTTTCTTCAAAATGGAGGGAAAACGTGAGTTTGCTAGAACAGGGAAAAATAGTAGCATTGCATCCAGACGAAGTCTGTGGTTCGTCACATAGAGCTCACAATTGCAGTACACAAAGTGGCTGGTTTCGTAGTTACCTGTTTGGTCGGCGGCAACGTATACACATAGAAGACTCTTATTCCTCTTGGTCTTACACTAATGCCGGTGTGCCGCAGGGTGGCGTACTATCTCTTTTACTCTTCGCCATATTTATAAACTCCATCTCAAATCAACTACTTTCATCCTACCACCTCTATGCAGATGATTTACAGATTTACACACAAGCTCCTATAACAAAGTTGGCAGAAGCCTGTGTTACTATTAACACAGACTTAGAACGTATCTGCGAATGGACCAAGAGATATGGACTAATCGTCAACCCTGATAAAACTCAATTAATTATTATCGGCAGCCCTAAAATGGTTGCTAAAATTAACTGGGTTGATCTTCCGCAAATCAGATTTGTACTAAATGTCTGATGTTTGCTGATGATTTAAAGCTGTTTCGCTCGGTTGCAAACATTACAGATTGTGTGGCTCTACAGCAAGATATCGACGCAGTTCAGGAGTGGAGTATAAGAAATAAACTGTCGTTTACTGTATCTAAATGTAAGGTTATAACTTTTTCTAAATCTCGTTCTGCAATCACAACGATGTATAAGTTAGCAGGTTTACAACTAGAACGTGTAACAAATATACGCGAGTTGGGGCTTATTATGGACAGTAAGTTGAGTTTTCGAGACCATATTCAGCAGATCTGTAAAGAGGCAAATAAATCTCTTGGTTTTATAATGAGAACAGCACATCAGTTTAGCAGCACACATATCGCAAAACTACTTTATAATGCTTACGTGCGTAGCAAGTTAGAGTATAACGCTATTATATGGAACCCCAATGAGCAGCTATATACCCTCTTGATTGAAAAAATACAGCGTAAATTTGGCCGCTACTTGTATAGACGTGAATTTGGATACTATCCGTTCTTGTATCCATCCACATTTGTGTCAGGAATGGTTGGTCTCAATACCTTGCTACTCAGAAGGGAATACATGCACTTAATTCATTATTACCTGCTGATAATCAATAAAGTGGATAATCCATCGGTACGGGAGTGCATTCATTTGTATGTACCCGACAACTATCTACGAGGTGCTGGACGTAGGCAACGACAACTCCTCGCCTGCCCACCCGCTTGGCGTTCGCCTTATGCTCGCAACAGCCCTACTGCTAGAGGGATTACATATATAAACAATTACCTGCGACACAGTCCGGATACTGACATATTTTGTGACAAGCCCAATAGCATTAGAGCAGACATGCTAAAATATTTAAATAAAACATGTGTTTGACTAAGTTTAGTATTAATTAGTTTATATATTTTAGTAATTATAATTTATTGTTTAATTATTCTATAATAATTGTATGTTAATGATTAATCTAAGTATTTTGACATTGTTCACATTGGATCTTTTTTTCTGTTATTTTATGTTCTTATTTGTTTAGCAATTTAGTTTTAGAATAGTGTAACTTCTAGGCATATGAGCGCTTTGGTTTTGACTGTAAGCTTGTATTGCATATTTAATTAATAAATGTATAAATAAATGACACACATGTGAAATCTTTGAGGTCGTCTGAGGATCTAACACTGAGGATGCCAAAGCATTCCACGAATTACTTTTCGAAATCTTTCACTGCTCAAGCTGTGCGTCTTTGGAATGCTTTACCCCTGGAGATTCGAAAAGCATCATTGTTAAATATCTTCAAAACTTTGATGAAAAATCACTATCTGATTTAATTTGATGATTTTCTTGTTACATAAGCTTTATTTACTCCATCTGTGTTGTCTGTCTTGACTGTCTCTTATATTTCTACAATGTATGTAAGTATATTTATAGAATTATAATTTATATATGTATGTATATAGCATCCAAGATTTTCGTATTATTTTTAGTAACTACACCAGCGCTCCACATTTTTGCTCGTATCATTCCTGTCCACCTCAAGGTTGCCTGGAAGAGATCGCCCTAGGCGATAAGGCCACCGACTATACATTATCGTAGTTTTAAGTCTCTTTACAAAATATGTACTGTTTAATGCTATGTTGGTGTGCAATAAAGTGTATATCTATCTATCTATCTATCTACACAATGACATGGGTCTCGCAACATTATAATCACTTCTCTCATTTCGGCATAAATACTACCGTACTATTTTCCATTAAGAAACACAGTACATCTTTCAGTCTCTAACGATTCCACTCATTAATTTATCACACCTGTTTAAAGCTGTGTCAGAAGTAGTTTTTATCTCGAAGCCTCCTCGATGGAGAAAGGAAGAATAAACATGCATGTGAAGATTTAATTTGTTAAACGTGCAAGAATGTTTTACCAATTGTATGTCTAACAATTAATCTGACTAGACTGTTCCGAAGAGACGTGTGCAGGCCACTAGACGCACTTAACACTGCATAGAAAACATATCGCAAAACTGGCTATCTCTCAGGGTTATTGTAAACTCACCACAATGAAAATTCGCCACATTTAAAAATATTAGTTAACTTGCCACAGTGACAAAATAATTCACAACAGGCATAGTAAACTCGTCACAGGTACGTCAAACTTGTTTTGAATGTACCGACAGCAAAACGATAGTTCTACATAAGTGTTTAGTAAAAGTAATGTAGTTTCAGAAAAAAGAAACAGAAGAAAACGATTTAATGTAACAATCAGTTTAATTGAAAGTAAAAGGCGCTTACAACTACATTGATACATAATATAAAATGTAGAGAAGAAAATCTAGTATATATATATATATATAAATCACAGTATTATTTAGTATTATTTAACAAGTCTGACATATAAGTTTAAAATATCTAATTTTGGCTTATTTACAAATCAGTAAAACTTTCAATTACAATGGGACTGAAACCAGGCATGAAGTTCGACGGGTACAATGTCTGTTTTGCAAAGATTTAGCAAATCGTTCTTCTTGACTTGTGTAATTGGTAACATGGAAGTGTAAGCCTTTGGTTATGTCGTTTCCTTATTTTCTATAGTTACAACACTGTTTTTTGTCTTATTTCTTGTCTTCTTAATATGTTTTGTATCTAGAATTGAGTAATCTCCACTATGATCATATCTAAATTTTATGATACCCGGGTTCTCTTTCTTATACCTAAGGCAAAACCATCGTACTACTTTATTTCCATCCTTTGCCAATGTCTTATTAAAAATTCTATTAGACGCTAACTTCTTGACATCTAGTACTTCGTTGTATTTTATCTCCTGTATTTCGTAGGGTAGTGCATTTTACTTATGTCTATTAGGCCGAGCTCTTTTAACTACATTCTTCCAAATGCATGCAGTAAATAGAAGTTTTTTTACGTTCATATTCAATCGCGGAATGCATCGAGTCACCATCTATCATCGTATGCCCAGATTCTAAATTTATTTGTTCTATAACGTTTAAATGCGATGTTTGAATTATGTAAAGGAAAAAAGCAGCAGTATATTGATTCCGATTTTGCCCCGAACATGTGTCTGAAAAAATAGACAGTTCTCTAATATTTTGCGGAATTACATCAAGCCACTTCTTCAAACAAGTAGCTATTTCTGAACAGGGCCGCGCCGACCCAGTCCAGCGCCTGTGTGCGAAATCTATGAAGCGCCTTTGTCAGCCTTTTACGAAAGTAATTTTAATAATTAAGGCATTTCACCCTGCGCGCGGCGCTCCTATTACCCTGGCGCCTGTGTGCACTGCGCACATTGCACATAGGGGCGGCTCGACCCTGTTTCTGAACTTCCTAGTTTGCCATTCAGCTTGTTCCACATCGTACAAAAACCTTTATTTGGTAATTTGGCTTCATATATTGTAAAATTATAGACGCATAATTTCCGGGTATAATATAACTCTCCTAACGTCACCGCTTGGTATTTGTAGAACGCTTTGGAGATCAACAGTCACAGAGAGAAAAGTATGGTTGTGTGTGGCGTTGGCTTTGGCTGAACCAAGACTGGTTACTGGACTGGCTTGCAGTCGGGTGACTGTTACAGTCATATTAAACACTACTTTTTCGTTTGCTATCAGTACTTTAAAGCTGTGGCAAGTTTTCGTGAGACAGATAAGACTGTGGCGAGTTTACTACAATTTTTACTTGTGGCAAATTTTCATTATGGCGAGTTTACAATAACCCAAATATACTTTACATATAAACTACAAAATCGATAAATACAATAACAAATTACACTCACTAAAAACGGAATTTCTAAAACTATTTTGATCTTTGCGTATGCTAGTCACAAGTTATATTTCGGAGATGTGTGAGACTCTACCCTAAAGCCGTTCAGGCCTACTCACTAAAACCACCGCTCTGTAAGTGACACAGCAGGGGTTTTGGGACATTGAAGACACCGAGGAGGTTTTACTCAGTCGACTATAAACACCTTGGAGTCTCACACACTTCCGCCAGCATCAACTCGAATCATAGAGTAACAGGAGAGACGGAACAGAAAAGCCGATTCTTTTGCCCCTCATATACAGCCCCTAGGATACATGGCCTGATCATTAACCCAGTGAGGAGAGCTTAGCAGTGAAACAGTTTATAAACCGATACTGAAAACTTATAACGCGACGCCATCGAAGTAAAATATTTTATCCAATAACGCTAAACAGAAAAGTCGCTAAGCACACGAAGGCTAAGTCGTTGACAAACATTTCCTTCATGAAACACAATTAGCTGAGTGTTTGCGCCGGCACTAAGTTATTACACTTATTAAGTAAAAAGCTATTGCAAGGTGTGACCGCTGCCACAGTTCCTAGTAAATCGTTAGAGCAAATATCTTTATTGTAGCTTGGTAGTTTTCATCGTCATTTGACGAGGTTTATTTTTGTTGCTTTTGGTTGACTGGTTTGCGGTAAAGGTGAATTAAATTCTCTACTGTTTTTAAAGTGTATAAGGCTTCATCTGTACGAGAGATATTAAGGGTTTAAAAAATCTATTAAACTTAACGGGCGTATCAAGAAGATACCGTGATTTTTTGTTTGTCTGAATGTTTCATGATTACACTACATCTGAAGATAATATTGTGACGTAAAACTTACGAAATAGAAAACTGAGGCTACAGGTTAATCTTATGTTGAACGGTTTTGTCAAATGTTATAGGGATTGAAGAAAATCGTCTTTACGGATGTGTCATTATAGTAGTAACAAGAAATATACACACTGGCTCTGGCAATATAGACTTTCTGTAGTTGGCCTTCCCCACATTCCACTTAAAAGAGGACACATTAAGGGTCGAAAGTAGGTATACCAAAAATAACAAGTACGGTACTCGTGTTACATCAATAATACCGCGCCTTACAGCAAATCACAATCACAATCAGAACATGTCATCGTATTCCTCCATCTATACATTATTACAACCAATTTTAAATCTGAATCGCGGACTCGACGAAGCAAACATCAAGTGAAGACAAAAACTTGAAACTTGGTACTTACACAATCATTCCTCTCCAGTGTGAATAGTATGAAAGTTAATTCAGATCCGGTGGGTCCTGCATAATGGAGAATATTTTCAAGAGCTGTGCTTGTTAGTGACGACTCGAGGGTCAAGTAATAAAGTCGGGAACAATGGGTAAACAAACAGTGAATTGTAAGTATTGTAACAAACCGATAAGGCTCGTATTTGTGAGAAAATTCGCAATCATAGTTCTGCTGAATTGACGATACTGCGTTATTACCAGTTTTGTAAAACACTGAACGAGGTGCACACAAAATGTATTCGCTTTTGTGTTTATGTTCGAAAGTACTTAAGTGCACTGGTAAGTTATTATAGAAGATATTTTCAGGGGATTTGTTTGCCTTTGTGATATATTGTATAACGCAGTTTTGCGATATGTTTTCTATGCAGTGTTAAGTGCGTATAGTGGCCGGCACACGTCTCTTCGGAGCAGTCTAGACAGATTAATTGTTAGACATACAATTGGTAAAACATTCTTGCACGTTTAACAAATTAAATCTTCACATGCATGTTTATTCTTCCTTTCTCCATCGAAGAGGCTTCGAGATAAAAACTAGGTATTTCTGACACAGCTTTAAACAGGAGGTGTGATCGTGGAAATAATGAGTGGAATCGTTAGAGACTGAAAGATGTACTGTGTTTTTGATGGAAAACCGTTCGCCGGTAGTATTTATGCCGAAATGAGAGAAGTGATTAAAATGTTGCGAGATCCATGTCATTGTGTACTGCAGTTGTGAGCTGTGTGCACCAGACTTCGTCTGCGATGCAATGCTACTATTTCTTCCCTGTTACAAACTCACGTTTCCCCTCCATTTTGAAGTAAAATCCTTGCCCTCTATACTGCTCTTCTCCGCAAAGCTCTGCTCCATTTTCCTTGAAGTTGAATTCATTTTTGTAGAAGGCGGGCCTAGCCGATTACCATTTAAAAGCACCTTAGTTTCTAATAAAACTGGTGCCCTACTTTACTAGCGCTGTACACCAACGGCATAAACCTACGCTGAAAGATATATAAGAGCCACATAAGTGTTATAACCTCGCCAAGAATGAAATCACAAAACACAAATAACATCGGTGCGACAGGCCAGACCAGACTAATAGGTGTCGGCCCTCGTAATTTGCACAGGCCGAAACAAATGGCTCCGAAAACAAATATTTGTAACATGTACGTTTATTTAATATATAATGTATTATGTTTATTGTGTTATGAAGTCAGTTGTTGCGATCCCAAATCGTAATATTTTTTGAGTTGTCCGATGTATTATGTAGCATAATGTATGCGAATGGCGTAATATGAAAAGCATATTTTTGTCAGTTTCATTAAGTTATAATTTATTTTAAATTGTTGGCTTTTCAGATTTCTATATGCGGAGTCAATTTAATAATTCACACACACAGTCAGACAGTTTACCTTTTGGAGCAATTAGATTCATATGTTTAAAACTTATTTGCCAAGGGGATATATAAGGTAAATGGAAAAACAGGATATCGTCTTCACTGAACTTGCCTTCCTAAGTTGTTTATCGCATCTCCAGCTTCATCAGCCTTACAATCCACATACACGAACAATAACACTTACGTTCAACTTTCTCCATCTTAAAGTACTTTTACGCAGGTAAATGAGAAAAAGTGCGCGGACGATACTGGAGCAGGTTCTGCCATTTGGAAAGCGTGGCCTGGTGAATGAATCGCCCTGAGTTTTCTCAGGACGTGAGAGTAATGCAAATAGGCAGTAATGGCGGCGCACGTCCGCTGACAACGCTTTATAGTTCATTTTGAGCCGGCTACGTGTTGTCTACTTGCAATTCCTGAAAGTAGAAGTTCCTGAAAGTAAAAATGAAAATCTTTCGGTTCTCTTCAAAAAACTGTGTGAATGCCTACAGGTCGTTATTCCTGATAATGACATTAGATCGTGTCGACGTGTTGCTAAAATGGATACTGCCTCGAAAAGGCCACGGAATATTCTGATAACACTTTCGTCACAAATACAGCGTGATTCATTGCTGTCCGCCGTAACACGGTTCAATAAGACCCATCCTAAAGAGAAGCTTGGAACTACACACATTGGCTTTACTGGTGAAACAAACAGAATTTATCTTTCGAACATCTGTCCCCTGAAACTAAGGCACTACATAGCAATGCAAGAAAATTCTGTAAAGAAATGAATTATAATTTGTATGGGTACGCTTTGGGCAAATCTACATACGCAAGGATGAGACCTGTCCTCCTATCATTGTTAAGAGCTTAGACTCCTTAAATAAGTTAAAGTAAATTGATACACACACTTTCCCTATAAATATAGTTTCGCTTTTTGTACAAGTCAAACAAATTTATAATGATTTATGTATACTACCAAAATGTAAACAGAATACGAAGTAAACTCACACAATTTTATCTAAATGTATTGAACTGTAACTATGATATTATTTGTCTCACGGAAACAAATCTTAATGAGGGAGTATATGATAGAGAAGTTTTTGATGATCGCTATAATGTCTTGGCATGGCGAGAGGGATGATGGCTGGCACATGCGTCATACTCGTGAACGGGTGCTACTTGCGATGACTGGTCGATGACGGTCTTGCGGGCTGGTATTAGATTTTAATATTTAACTGCATCATTTCTATCATGGGTCTGATCACTTTCGCGGATTGCCTGCATTATTAGGTATATATAATGTAAGTGGATGCTCCTGTTTCACCATGTCTATTCTGAGGAGACTAACCAAATGAACATCAAAAGTATTATGCTTGAGTGTTATTATGTACAATAAATATATACAAGTGATATAGAAGGTGTAACAGTTGCAGCACCTTACAAAATGTAAATTATGTGTATTATGCAAAACCTGGCGAAGAAAAAGAGTGACCGTGAGTTTTATTGCCCGTTCTTTCTCATGGTTCTACCTATTGCTTTGCGAACGTGGCAGTAAATGTAAATGTAGAGTCTTTAAGTAATTATTTTATAAATTTATTATTTTGACGTTCATAAGCGTCACATTGTGACCCAAATGAATAAACGATTTTGAATTTGAATTTGAATTTGTCTTCAGACGAGATCGTGCGAGCACTAGTTCATCTAAATCCGAGGGAGGGGGTGCCCTTATCGCAGTACTAAAAAAGTACCAAATTGTTCACCAGTCTTCATGGCAGACCGGTATGGAGGATATCTGGATTACATTAGTTTCTGATAAGCATAACGTACCTAATTTAAATATTTGTGTCTGTTACTTACCTCCGGATATAGATATTGTTCAACTTGATCAATTCTACAATAATTGTCAAAAGATTTTGTTGCATACGTGACCTGATGATAATTTTTTGTTAGTCGGCGATTTCAATACTCCTGACTTCTGTTCCAGAACCCACACAAATCTTGACTCAAACTTAGCCGGTACGTTCTCCAAAAAACTATTGTTACTTGACGAATTTATGACACTCTGTAGTTTAAGTCAGTTTAACACCATTACTAATGCTAACGGGCGTCTTTTAGACTTAATCCTCTCAAATTTCGATACCATCAGTGTAAATGATACTTTTTCCCTGAGCTCACTGGATAAACATCATCCAGCCCTTTTAATTGAAATAAAATTACCATATGAGGTGAAAGGTCTTACAAAGTGCTTACGCACAGTGTTACTGTTTTCTAAATGTGACTTGCAACAAATTAAGGCGGAACTAGAGTTAGTCGATTGGAATTACTTATTATCATTGCCTGACGTAGACACAAGTACGGATATTTTCTATGACTAGCTATTTAATATAATAAAAAGGCACACCCCAATGATAAAATCTACACCCCAAACTTACCCGATCTGGTATAGCAAAAGCCTTATAAAATGCAACGAGGAAAAGAGAAAATATCACAAACTGTTTAAAAAGTTCAATACTCTTTGCTTCGTTCTAGATGTAAAAGACTAGCCAAAGAATGTTACAAAAGATACTTATCTTCTACTGAAAATTCTATTAAGAAGAACATAAAATTGTTTTGGAAATTTGTAAACAACAAAAAGGGTCAAACCTCAATACCTCGAGTTATGTCGTTGGGAGAATCTAATTCATCTAAGGGTCAAAGTATTTGCGAACTCTTCTCTAATTATTTTGGTTCTGTTTTTGAGACTGACAACCTACCTAACTCGCCATCCTGTCCCGATCTGATGACCGTTGCCTCTGACCCCAGGATTGTTAATGTATTGTCATCGGTGTCATTTAGCATTAAGGACATTATACTGGCAATGCGTCAATTGGATAAAAACAAAGGCGCTGGTCCTGACTTGCTTCCACCTTCTTTTGTCTGCTCATGTGCTGCACAGCTAGCGGACTTGCTAGCTCTTTGCATTATATTTAATAAATCACTCAACAGTGGAACTTTTCCGAAACGCTGGAAAATGGCGCACATAGTACCCATTTTTAAGAACGGTAATAGGTCGCATTGCGAGAACTATAGACCAATAAGCATTCTATCTTGTTTTGCCAAGTTATTCGAGTCGCTTTTATACAATTACTTGTATAATCACATCAAACCCATTCTCTCGGAACGGCAGCATGTGTCGTTAGGAACAAATCTACCATCACCAATCTGTTGGAATACAAGAATTTCCTATGTAAAAGCTTTTCAGTAGGTGGTCAGGTAGATGCTATCTACACTGACTTTTCAAAGTCGTTTGACAAGGTAAACCATAAACTACTTTGCAAAAAACTTGCCGCCTTTGGTATACAGGGTAACTTGCTTCGCTGGATTTCATCATATTTAGATAATCGGAGTCAATTGGTAGCCTTAAAGGGGTATCTTTCTTTACCAGTGAGGGTATTTTCCGGTGTTCCTCAGGGATCCCATCTAGGCCCCCTGTTCTTTGTCATTTTTATAAATGACCTGATTGAGCGTCTGTCCTGTCAATGTGTCCTTTACGTTGATGATTTAAAAATATTTGCCAACATAACGTCTTTGGCCGATTGTCAGAATTTGCAGAACGACCTACACATTGTTTCAGATTGGTGCAATACGAATAAAATGTATTTAAATATCAATAAATGTTTTTCAATATCTTTTTCAAATAAACGCAACAAAATTTTACATAATTACATTATTGATGGACAAGAACTTAATAGGTCTAGTGTTGCCAAAGACTTGGGTATACTCTTCGACGATAAACTTTCTTTTCGACCTCACTACCAACATATAATCTCGAAAGCCAACAAGCTCCTAGGTTTCGTTCTACGGACAACAAAAGGTTTCAAAAAAGCTCAAAGTGTGCTTTATCTTTACTATGCCCTGGTAAGAAGTACCTTGGAATATGGCTCTCCAATCTGGTCACCATATTATAGAGTGCACATTAACGACATAGAGCGTGTTCAAAGGAAATGCCTTAAAATTATTTGTTACCGCCAAAAAGTTGGTCGTACGTAATTGAATTATGATCAGAGGCTGCAAAAATTCAATGTACAACCATTGGAAGCTCGTCGCAAATATTTTGATCTGGTTTATTTATATAAAATAATTCATTCAATTATTGATTCACCCGAATTGCTTTCGCATATTTCATTTAACATTAAATACAGTTTACGTAGATCGAACCGTGTTAATCTCTTTGCCTTGCAAATTTATAAAGACAATATTTCTTATTACAATCCGCTGGTAAGAATGGCTAGACAATATAATGAATTAGTTACAACTAATTTACAGTTAGACATTTTTCAACCTAGATTTTACACATTTTTAAAAATTCTGAGGGATATCCTCTATCCCAAATAGAAGTAAAATAGTTAAATATTTCTTAAGATATAGTATTGTTGTTGTTGTGTTGCGAAATTAAACCTATATTTTCTTATATGTTTAATTTCGTAACACGTGTATGTTTGTACATCTCTTCTGTCTGTTAACTTGATGTTTATTTTTTTAAATGTATGCACATGTGTTGAGTTGCAATCTAGGTCTAAACATAAGCCTTGATTGTTTTTAATTTATAATAAGATTGTAATTTGTTTTGTGCAATTTAAAAATAAATAAATAAAATAATTATAATATTATGAGACTAATACTCGTGTACTACCGAATAATAGTATATTTTGGTATTTAATAATTTCTAAGGGAGTACTGGTAATATGATTGAAAAGAATGGCTTCAAAATAAAAGTAGAGTCTAGTTTACACATATATAATTTCTTAAATTTCTCTTCCCTTCTTAAAGGTATGCATGTGCCTTATTTTCGTATATATTTTATGTGCAGTTTTTACCTTTAAGTTTGGTGTTGTTGTTGTAACAACAACCTTTAAGTTGCACAGATCAGCCGGCAGACACTCTGTGGGAATGCCAATATTCTGTCGAATCTGGTTAAACTAAGAAGCGTGCCCAGGGTTCCAAGGCGAAAGTTTGGATGCAAATGGACTAATGCTAGGAGGATGATGATTTTTTTTTAACGTATAGGAAGAAGACGTTTTTTTTACGACCATCAGGTGACCCGCTTGTTCGTTTGTCTTCACAAACGAACAAGCGGGTCACCTGATGGTAAGTAATCACCGCCGCCCATAGACACCTGCAATGCCCGAAGGATCACAAGTGCGATGCCTACCTTTTAAAAAGGAATATGCTCGCTACTTGAAGATTCCAATGTCGAATTGGTTTGGAAATACCGCTGCAGGTAGCTGGTTCCACAGTTTGGTCGAACGAGGCAGGAAATGGCGTGTGAATCGTACGGTAGAAGAACGCCACTCATCAAGGTGGTGAGGGTGGAATTTTAATTTGTGGCGAGTTGTACGGTGGTGAAATTCTGCAGCGGGTATCAGACCAAACAACTCCTCAGAACACTCCCCATGATACATACGATAGTAGAGAACGCAGAGGGACGCAACATCTCTACGCAGGTCAAGATAGTCGAGCCGGTTTGTAAGGACCGCGTCATCGATGACTCGAGCCGCTCCACGTTGGACACATTAATGATGCAAAGATAGTTCTTTACATCATTCATCGTCCTTCTAGCGTTATACGGTAGCCCTTAAATGCCAATGAAGTTATTCAAACATCATTAGCACATTCACAATCCTAGGAAAAGCATCAGAAGCACAAGAAGACATAAAGTAACTATGCAGTAACCTACCACTCCAATATTCATTAAACAACACGAAAGGATAAAAGTGTTATTGCTTTTAAATTTTCACCGCCCTTGGCATAGTCTCATTTTACTTACAGAAATAAATATTTATGATCATTTAAATCAATCGTTTCTTTGCTTTTATTTGTAAACATTTTTGGACGAATCGTGGCGATGAATCAACAATATAATATTGATTCTGATGGTTGTAAACTCAGAGCAAACAACGCAACAAAGGTACATGATTAAACTAAGTCTGTATCATCATCAAAACTGAGTCTTAAACTAGGCTTGAGCTGTTTTTGGGAGATATTATTTGTACCGTATTAGTATATATATATATATATATATATATATATATATATATATATATATATATATATATATATATATATATATATATATATATATATCATACATTATAGACTTTATTGAAGCTGTCATGATACTTGTCATAGTCACAATGACATCAAAATTAAGATTATGGCAATATGTGAGTCAACATATTAAAATAACTTTTACACTATAGTCTACACGGTCATCTAGTATTTTCTTGGGTCTACGCGAATGTGACACATTGGAATCAAACGATAAGACATTTATTACTATCCGACGTTTCGATAACTTTACAGGAATCGTAGGCACGGAAGACGTGATAGCATCCGTAAACTGTAATTTGATTTCACTTTCTTCTAATTACACATTTTAAATCGTTAAAGTGATTACATAAATTAAAAGAGTACCGGTTGTGTTTGTTGCATTATGAACTTATACCTCTATGGCACCGTACACCTAGGTGTAGTGACATTTCAATAATGTATGTAAAACCCTTAGTTTTTCTTGATGAATTTAACTAGCGTAAACATTTGACAGATGCCTTAGCAACGTGATGACAATTGAGCAACAACTCAAGATGCTTCAGTTTATAATAAGACGGCGAAGTTTCTTTGTGATTTATTAAACTTTCAAATTGAATAATCGCTTCGTCTCACCCGGAGTCACGGGCCGGGCCACGCTGACGGGTATATGCGTACCGATCCGCGTGATACTTTTATGTAATCCATTTTCTTAATACAACTTTTGTATAATAAGGTACGCGAATATTACAGAGGCGGTTCATAATGGATTGCTGGTGCCCACCTTGATGTATGGAAGTGAGTGTTGGGTATGGCAGAAAAAGCATGAAAGCAGTTGAGATGCGATCACTGCGTAGTATGTGTAGGGTGAGACTGCTTGATAGAATTCCGAATGCAGTAATACGATAGTGATGTGGCCCATAAAGAAGATGTCCTGACAAGGATTGAGAAAGGAATGCTGATTTGGTTTGGAAACGTGGAGCGAATGAGTGAAGAAAGATTGACGAATCAAATATATATGGCAGAGGTGTGTGGGCAATCCGGTTACGGCAGATCTCGTAAGACGTTCGTCGACCGAATTGGGGGACGTCTTGAAAAACGGAAAAGTCCGAAGCACCCGTAACCGGCGAGCATGTATGAAAAGAGTAATGAATGTGGAGGAAGCGCGTGAGGTTTGTAAGGATAGAAGCAAGTGGCGTTCTGTTGTCTCTGCCTACCCCGACGGGAAATAGGTGTGAGCATATATGTAAAATAAGCTATTGAGTTGCTGTATAGGCTCCTCAGTATATTTAGTACTAGAGGATACCCACAGCTACGTCCGCACATTTTATTTTAATTTAACCGCTTCAATTTAGAGAAATTCCTGCTTAATGGCAAATTTCAATTAACACGACTTCATTGAGCCCAAACCCGATGGGATTACTCGTACACATAAGTAGATGATCGGTTGTAAACAGATTAAACTTTAATTGTGTTCGTAAGTATTAGGCTCAGGTTGTGTTTCCTTAATAGTAATAAACATGTACTTAAGTGTCGAACCAACCAAATGCTACCCTTTACACTACTTACTAACCCACTCCTGATAGAAGCATTAAACTTCGGCGGAAGGGTTAACAACATTGAATACAGGACGTACAGAAACCAAGTACGCGCACGTAATACGCGCCGTTCATTTGGGTCAGAATCTGACCCAATCGGCGGCCGCGTTGTCTGTGGTCCGAGTCGCACGGTAGCGTAAGCATCTCCCGCGAAATAATCGAAATTATGACATACCTATTGTACAGTGTTTTTGTGCCACAATGCTTCAGAAAAAGATTATAAGGTTGCTGGAGTATCATTCCACCGGTCAGAAATAAATTTGATTACGTAGATTGTCTAATAATACAAATACAGTGAATCATAATAACTAAATCTAAGTACGAGCGGAGTGTTGCCAGTTGGGTGTGAAATTGTCCCAGTTTAATTAACACATTCCTTACCAAAATTTATTCTATTGACAGTAATAATAAAAAAAAGGAATTAGGTAGTTACATATATAAACTTAACCTTTCAAACACCGCTGGCTTGTACATACCAATCGGTTACAACAAATTTGTCACGTCAAGCTCGGCTAAGACGACATCGTCTCAAAGCACTCGATTTTTCCGTTTCTGTATTAAAGGGCTTGTATCTAAAGTCTAGTATTGTTTTGTAATGTAGGTACGCGTAACTAACTTCGTTGTTGGACGAATGACCTTACCGACCTAATTATATTACAATTTTTAGACTTGTCGCCTTTTTTGGTCACTATAGCGCATCAGCGCACACATAGTACTCGCTGTTGATTTTTGTTATTTTTTTCTCACAAACGTACATAAATACTTTTATGTACTATAAATATCATTTAACTAGGAAATCACTCGGCACTTGTTAGTGCTTACGTTTGAGCGCACAAAGTTTCGTCAAGATTGATTTAGCCATCGTTAGTCAGTCGTAAAAGCTTAAAAAGCAGACAGTGTGACTTTAGAATTTATAATATACAATTACTTATATTCATGCAAAAATTATGAATTTACTCTATTTTTAGGGGAAAGACGTTGTTACTGGCAACTCTATAATGGCGTCTGAGTGCGTGATGCAGCAAGTAAACACAGCACAGTTCCGCACACATAGCGAATTTTCGCCTTAGCTTCTGAGCTCGCGTTGTTTGAATACTGACTTTCTGTAGGTAATAATTCAATGGTCAACAATAAGAGGGAGTCATTAAGAACTTTACAAACCTTGAAACTATAGACACGTAATAGGCAGATTCGACTTATTTGGGGCATAGCGTCGCAGGAACCCTTGGGCACAAGGTTCCCAATAACTTTTCTCAAGCATTCTATATTATACTACAGAATGCCCTAGGCTACGCCGACACATGTATTTTTCTTTAATTTAACCGTTTCTGCTCGATCCCGTGGAAATTTTGGATTAGTCTCTTAGGACATTACTACGATCCCTAAAGAACACACATGCTAAATTTCGGCTTCTTGCGCCCAGTAGTTTCGGCTGTGCGTTGTCTGTCAGTCAGTAATGCAAAAAAATCCTACTACTATTATAAATGTGAAAGTTTGTGAAGATGTATGTATAGATGGATGGATGGATGTTTGTTACTCTTTCACGCAAAAACTACTGAACGGATTTGGATGAAACTTTACAGTAATATAGTTTATTTTTGTATATATATATAGTTGCCATACTATAAGCAAAAGTATCAACTAAGTCGGCAAAAATCCTGTATTATCTTTATTTGTTTGCTTGGGTCAAATTTAGCAATTGGAGTTTTACCCCCTTCCTGATGATTGATCAGATATTTGGTATACACTACACTCATATTGTCATCGAGATTAAAAGATAATATTTAAATGATTGTAAATTCAAGATGGCCGCCGATACAAAATGGCGGATCACATATTATTTGACAACAACCTCAATATGGGTATTATATGAAAGG
Organism: Euclidia mi; assembly: GCA_944739405.2. NCBI lineage: Eukaryota > Metazoa > Arthropoda > Insecta > Lepidoptera > Erebidae > Euclidia > Euclidia mi. Next base: position 2,184,886 of record OX123196.2, read on the forward strand.
GTTTGATTGGTAGAATGGAGCTCACTATGAAAAATCCAAGATGGCCGCTGCCACAAAATGGCGGATTATTTATTTTCCACAAAATCCACAATATGGGTATCAAATGAAAGGGCTTGATTCGTAGATTAGAGCTCACTATGAAAAATCCAAGATGGCTGTCGCCGCAAAATGGCGGCTTACATATTACTTCACAATAACCTCAATATGGGTATCAAATGAAATGGTTTGATTGGTAGAATGGACCTCACTATGAAAAGTCCAAGATGGCCGCTGCCACAAAATGGCGGATTATTTATTTTCCACAAATACCTCAATATGGGTATCAAATGAAAGGGCTTGATTCGTAGATTAGAGCTCACTATGAAAAATCCAAGATGGCTGTCGCCACAAACTGGCGGATTACATATTTCCACGAATACCTCAATATGGGTATCTAATGAAAGGGTTTGATTGGTAGAATGAAGCTTACTATGAAAAATCCAAGATGGCCGACGCCACAAAATGGCGAATTACTTATTTTCCACAGATAACTCAATATGGGTATTTAATGAAAGGGCTTGATTCGTAGAATAGAGCTCACTGTAAAAAATCCAAGATGGCTGTCGGCGCAAAATGGCGGATTACATATTTTCCACAAATAACTCATTATGGGTATCGAATGAAAGGGTTTGATTGGTAGAATGGAGCTCACTATGAAAATCCAAGATGGCCGCCATAAAATGGCGAATTACTTATTTTCCAAAAATACCTCAATATGGGTATTTAATGAAAGGGCTTGATTCGTAGAATAGAACTCACTATGAAAAAAGAATGAGAAGTACCACAAAACTTGAAAATAAAAATTAACTAAAAAAATTGTTTTGGGCGTAGCGTATCCAGAGTAAACATTATTAAAAAAAATCACTTGCCCAAAGATTTTATATTTGTCTGATCAATACCCAAGATTGATGAGAAGATTGATGCGATCTGGTAGCCGAATTACTTTTTAGCTTTTAGTACATAACTTAACAACATCATTTTTATTGTAATAAAACAGTATAACATAAAAAAATATATTTATGTTTTTTACAATGCTCATTCTAGAGTAGTTATCAAATTGTTTTCAAAATTGATAGATTTGTTGCCAGATCATTTTTTAATGTAGATGATTTTTGTCTTTTACATTAAGTAGTTTGGACGCATAGTTTAATAGTTATCACGATATAATTGAAATAAGCGCAGCGTTATTAAAAGCGCTTACTATGAGTTGGCGGTTGGCGCGCTGAAGCGCAGCGGGGCGGCGGTGGGGTGGTAATGCTTTCAGTTTTTATTTTTGTTGCTATTCTATTCAGTAGGTATATAAGCTCTTTAATAACTTTAATAATATACACTACATACTAATCTTTACCTGAAGTTTGACGACTATGAAAACAAAAGTAATTTTAAGAATTATATGTTTATAATATATGTAGGTATGCTACACGGCTAATGTGCAGATCCGTTGTGATGAAATTTGATATGGATAGTCTGAAACCTGGGGAAGTACATAGGCTACTCTTTATTAAAATTTCATGCGGGCGAAGCCGCGGGCGAAAGCTAGTATACCTACCTATATAAGTAAGTACATAATTATATTCATGATACAAAGGTGACACTTTCTTGGTCGCTAATGAGATGTAAGTCAGTTAGTGTGCGTTACTACACTGGGAAATTCGCGTCTGCACCACTGTTAATGTGTCGAAACTGTTTTACTATGTATCTGGATTATTGCCTTATCAAATGGTTTCATAGTAAGTCGTTTGCAAATATTTTTAATAATGTCAACTGAGAGTATGAACATCGTTGTTGGCAAATCGGCACCATTGAGTTGTGCCCAATCTTTCCATGAACATAACAGTTGTAATCAGGGGCCCAATTCCGCTAAATAAATATAGTCGCGATATGATGTCAGTGTCATACTTACGTCACAAAAAGCGTATTCTTCGAAATTATATGATATTTGAATGAAATTGTAACGAGATCGTATGTGTCAACGACGAACTGTTTATTTTTAATTATACGATAATGACATAAGGTTATCAGAATACAGCTTTTAAATCCATTCAAAATATGATATCAATGTCATATAAAAATAGCAGAATTGGCCCCCTGGTAACATCGAGGTAAAAAGAACTAGGTACTAACTTGTATCTCTCAAATAAATAACCAATATGATTAAGTTACTAAATATCGTAGTTATAATACAGTAGCGAAAGTTTTAAATTAAAAACAGCCATGCAAAAAAATTATGTTGTAAAAAATGTAGGAAAGCGTATGAAATATCGTAAGTTTTAGAGAGTTTTAGATAAAACATATACTTATATAAACAATCTGTCGTGAATCCGTCAGTTCATAAGATTACAAGCTTACATGTCGGAGGCGGTATTAATCCGTTTTGAAGCAAAGCCTCGCGATGTGAACCTCTTGACGTACTCCTGATACACTATGCTTATCTTTAATCCACACATTATTGCTGGCGAATTGATTCAGCTTCGACATGCCGCACTCGTACATATGTTAGGAAAATTGTGTGTAACGAGTCTATGCCTAGTACAGATGGGCATATTTTAATGCAAAGTTTAATGACGATAGCATGTAAGCTGGATTTTAAAAGGACATGAATTCTGTAATGATGTGTACGCAGTAGTCTACTTATATATACAGTAAGGACTCCACCTACTAAGCACAAAGGAGATGTACCATTTGGCCATACATTATGGGCCTGGCAAGGACAAACACGAAACCATGTGTGTTTTGAAGATAAATTACTACTCTATTACCCTGTATAATTTTTTTTTAAATAACTCTTGGTGGAAATAAGATACGAGATATTTGAAATGGAAATTATTCCATGACTAAAATATATACCTCCAAATTGAATTTTAACATAAATATAAAGCCTAGATGTAAATAAAGGTATGTATTTGTGTCATATAGAACAAAAATTACATAAAGAGAGACCAATAATAATGAATAATCACCTGTGTACTAGGGAACCTCGTACTATACTCGTCCAAAAAAACTAACCACAATCACAAACAGCGCTGCATAATCTTAGCATGGGTAGAAGGTAGTGATCATTATTATTGAATTTATATTCAATAACATACATACATACATAAACTCACGCCTGTTTCCCCGAAGGGGTAGGCAGAGGCATATTAAACGTCCACTTTTCGCCAGTGTTTTGATCCCACGTAATAGGTGGCGAGCCTATTGCCGCTTATCGGGATATTTTGTTTGCCAGAGCCTCGTCCGTTGATCGGCAGGTGCACCACTTGCAGGTGAGGTTGGCTTGGGACCCTAAGTTCTTGGTGGGAACCCTATGCACCCAATTACATTACAATTAAAACCGTACGAAAACACCAATAAATCAGAGCAAAATATTCACGATGCGCAGTAGCAACACGAATGACATAACAGATAAAAAATGTGTTGCAAATTGTTTGAAAAAATATTTATACTATCGATTAAAAAACAAAACGATTTTTACCAATTAATAATTATGGAATATATAATAAATTATATATTTCTTGATTCTTTTTACAAATATATTTATAAAGTAAATAAAATATATTGTTTTCTAATATAATAATAAAAATATTATTTAGTTAAAACAATTTCTGCCTACCATACTTCATTTTATTTTTAATGCTGGCAACATAGGAAGTTCATCCACTATTACCATAGCCTATTCAAAATAATAATATTTAAAAACTAAAATCTTTCATCGAAGCTCTATCAAGAAACGAAAACGATGTATAAATTTTAAAAATTATATGTTTAATTTCAACGATTCACAACTTTCTGGCCGCTACAGGCCGTATTTGGTATTTCTCCTTTGCAGCACAATCAATCATTTATCGCATAGCACTCGAAGCATGTTGAAGAAAGTTGCTTCCTAGAATCTAGGTAGCGCTAATAATCCATTGAAAAGTTACATTTGGGGTTGCATTTATCAGAGGACGCAATTTTATTTTACAGTTGTGTAGGGAGGGCTAGTGTATAGCTTGATCCAAATTTGTGGGGTCATATCTCTTGTCCCTCGGCCGCCATCTTGGAAATGTGCGTGTAGATGGTTTTTCTTGATTATCTAGTAAACTATTGGGCGCACAAATAATATGTGAAAGAGCTTTTTATTGCCAATTAAATTCTTTACAACTTTGGTTTTGAAACATTTGTCGTAAAGCCAAAAATAAAAAGTTAAATCTTTATTATTGTTGTTTTTTGGCAATTTTTGTGTTTTCGCACTATAACTGTGTCCCCAGTCTCTGAAATGAGCCAGGCTGGCAGGTCTGATTAAGTGCCAGTATACAATACGTAAGTTTTTGATGAATAAATTTAGAGGAACGTCGCTTTTTTGTCAATAATTTATCTTCTATGAATTTTCATAAATCTAATAATTTTCCTGCAGGAGTCCCCAGAACATTCAGGCATTGTAGAACACATTGCAGTTACAATAGTTGCACCTCTGGCTAGGCAGACTATCATCTTTGATGGCCAGAGATAAAGTTTATTATTTTTCTCAACCCCAGTTTTAAGAGTCATTGTTATAAGTGAAAATATGACCTTATGGTACTGCAGAGTCTCAAGTTTGAAGACTGGGTCTTATTTGGAAGAAGAAAAGACAAATTAAATGTATTATTTATTGCTGACAACGAAAAAACTATAACACATTGGAAAGAAAATTTGTTGCAAAATTCATTAGATTTTCGCTTGTAACTTTGTTATCTTTCATTTTACGGTTAAATGCTATGGAATCAAATATGTACAGAATTTAATTTGCAACAAAACATATTTTTAAAATTTTTTGTACAGCCAAAAGTTTGCCAGATAAACTAAAAAACCCATTTGTGTTGAAAAGAGAGATCGAAGTTTGTGGTGTCACCCCAACAAACTTGGATTTAATATTGTATTAGTCCCCTCTAGACATCTGTAAAATAAAATTGCGTCCTCTGACAAATGCATGCTAAGCCCAAAAAATGTAACATTTCAATGGACTATAAATAAAAGGAACTTATTACTAGTATTAATTAATTAATATTAAGTCCACCTTAATACGCTATGTTTATATAAAGGTATTAAATAAATATAATACTTAAATCTTTATTCTACATAACAGACGTTTTAATGCACAAACATTAACCATATTGTTCAAACATAAGTACAAACGATTTGATAATATTCTACAATAGTCATTACACACCGTTTATCTCACAAGCTAGAGCCGTATCACTTGCAAGCGTAATTAGTTCCTAACGTAGAAAGCTGATCATTCCACAAGGCAAGACGTTACCGCAGTACTGCAGCTTGCAAGTGCGTCTGTGTTAGTCATAATTCCTCAGGACATAGAGATTAGTGTGCAGCTCCGACTTAGCGTTCACGACGTGAATAAATGATCATACGCCGAGAGTTTGAGGATGCCTTTTGGTAATAGACCAGGGGGATTACAGCGCAAGATAACATACTAAATGCATATAATGTATACGGAAATCCATCAGCATGAGCCTTGTTTATAATAATCTGTCCCAGTGTTGGGACATCTCCTCAGTATGACAGTAGGGTTAAGTACCACAGTCCACCATTCTAACCAAGTGCGAGTTGACAGACTTCATATGGCTATCGAGTATGTTATTGAAAACTGTCATATATGCACTTTTCGTTTAGATCTTTACCTTCATCGTTTAGCAAGAGATAATTTACAAATATGCACTTAACTTCGAAAAATCCATTGTTCGCGCTGTAGAGATTCTATGCGTAACAGCCTGTTCGTCACTCCACTACCCTATCCAATGCTATCGCTAGTTTATTTATTTGACTTTTAAAGAAGATATCTTATTATTGATAAATCCCAGGGAGGACCTTTTTTTAAAGTTCAATTAATATGCAGTATCGGAACGACGATTAATATTGTCTCGTGTGAAGATTGAACCCATCGACATCTCCTAAAACTACGAGGGTCAAACTGAAAGTTCTTAGAAAATCAAAAACTGATTACATTAGCCAGTTATTAGTTTTATTATATCTTTTCAAAATATTGTCCATTGACGTCAATACACCGCTGCATGCGATGGAACTACTGGGAAAAGCACTTTGCCCACTCGTCCTTAGGGGTCTCTTCAATGGCATCGCGATACGCAGGCACCGCTTCTTCAGCATTCATAAACCGCTTTCCTTTAAGTTTTTCTTTAATTTTTGGAAATAAATAAAAATCACAAGGCGCGAGGTCGGGGCTATACGGCGGGTGACCCAGTAATTCAACGTTTGATGTCGCCAAATAGTCGATCGTTCGCTTGGCGGTGTGCGACGAGGCGTTGTCGTGGTGAAGGAGGATCCTACTGCGAGGTCGTTTCTCTCGAACTTTTTCCAAGACAAGTGGCAAACAATTGGTAGTGTACCATTCTGCAGAAACTGTTTTTTGATCCTCTAACACAATTGTTGCGAAATGACCTATCCTTCCAAAGAACGAGGCCACCATTTTTTTTCCCGCACTTCGATCTCTCTTCACTTTAGTTGGCAACTCCTCGAAAGGAAACACCCACTGAGCAGATTGTCTTTTGGTTTCAGGATCATAACAGTAAATCCAGCTTTCGTCACCTGTTAGTATGTCGAACACAGCATTTGAGTCACCTCCGTTAAATCTTTCAATCATTTTACGGCACCAATCCACACGATGGATTTTTGAGCCTTAGTCAAATTATGACGTATCCACCGGGCGCAAAGCTTCCTGACCGCTAAATGTTCGTGGAGGATTTTGTGCACTTGACTCATACCGATGCCTAAGCTTGTCCGAATCTGCTGATAGGTCACTCTTTTGTCAGTCTCTATCATACGCCGCACAACACAGATGTTATTTTCAGTCGTCGCCGTAGAAGGCCGTCCCTCACGTACATCATCAGTGAGATTAGTGCGACCACGTTTAAACTCATTAAACCAGTTGTAAACAGTCGCACGAGATGGGGCTTCATCGTGAAAGGCCAATCGTAGTCTATCATAACTTTCTTGTTGACTTAAATGACATCGAAAGTCATAAAAAATCATTGCACGAAAATTTTCTCGTGTTAAATTCATGTTGACGTGACACAGACAATTTTCAATTTGCCGCCAAATCGTAAAACAAATGACAAATGAATGAAATATATACTCAGTAATATTGGCAAAGAGTTCTATTTTCAAATTTTAGAATATTTTTTTTATTATATTGTTTATAAGTGGCCAGTTCTAAGAACTTTCAGTTTGACCCTCGTATGTAGATAATTTCGTGCAACAGAAAAGCTTTAAACAAATTATACCTGTAAGATTTACAGGTCTAATTTGTTTAAAGCTTTTCTAGTTTTATCGAAGAGAACATAAATGTTCTCTGTTGAGTCTTGCACAATAAAAAATTAAACATCTTTTGAAAAATTTTAAGATAGTAAGTATATTTCCTTTTATTCCAATAACTTAAACAGTACTTTAATTAGCAGATGGGCATGATTCAACAAAACTTTCTTTTAAATCTCAAAAAAGGAAATGAAATTTACCTAAGGGGTTTGTAAAGCTACCTACTAGTTTATATTTCTTAAATTCGTCGATTGCACTGCTTGCTAACTAATATTAAATTTCTTTATAAGAATTTTGTAAAAATGTTTTTGAAATATATATTAAAGCTGAAATCCAACGGTTTGAAAACCGAGTGCCGTTTTTGTGGGCATGCTAGAGACTTTGTGGGGAAACTTTTTGTGTGTTTGAAAGGTTATATTAATCTTTTGTTTATGGTGGCTTTGGATGTAATCGATGGCCGACCAGTTTCTGTCGGTGCTGACGGAAACAGCGTAATATATTACTGTATCGTTGTTTTGTTGTTGAAGTTATAAATAAATAATTATGTATCCTGCTAAGAAACTTTCCATGTAAAATGTTTCCGAAACGAGGCCTCGAGTCTCAGTGACGTGTAGTGTAAAAAGCTACGCCCATATAGGTGCTCGTCAATTATGGAGCCATTCTTACAGTCTATTGAGTGTCACTCATATGTAATAGAAGATATTTTCAGGGGATTTGTTTGCATTTGTGATATATTGTATAGCCCTGTTTTGTGAATATTTCCTATGCAGTATTAAGTGCATACAGTTGCACATGTTTTTTTCTAAATAGTCAGATTGGTGGTTAGACATACAGTGAGCAAGACATTTTTGTTAAAAATCTTCACATGTATGATTTCTTCTTTTCTCCACTGAAGAGGTTTTGAAACAAAAAAATCTCCTGACTCTCCTTTAAAGTCAAAGTCAAAATCCTTTATTAATTTAGATCACAATGTGACACTTATGAACGTCGAATATAAAACATTATTACTGTATTGCTTCTAAATTTACATTTACTGCCACGTTCGCAAAGCAAGTGCGTAGAACCATGAGAAAGAACGGGCAATAAAACTCACGGTCACTGTTTTTCATCACCAGGTTTTTAATAATACATAACAATTAAACTTTTGTAAGGTAAATAAGAGTGGCACAATTATGAGTGGAGTTTAGAGCCTAAAGCAGTACTGTGTTTCTTGATTTTAATAGTGCGCCATTAGGTATAATAATATGGAAAACTGCGTGTTTTGAAAAGCTGACAACTATAATGATACTGAGATACTGTCATTGAAAGTCTTTCTATGGAAGATTGCTCCGGTTTCCACCAAAGAGCAAGACAAAGAGCAAAGGCAATACATGTTTTACCTATCCGATGATGTTATTTTTACACATCCATATGCGATGGATGCTATTTATGTGGCAATGAGAGAAATAATATTGTTTCGAAACCATGTCGTTGTGTAACGCAGTTGTGAGCTGTTTGTGGCGAACGACAGACCCATTCTGCGATTCAATGCTTAGAAATTTTCAGACCTGTTTTAGCAATCTCACGTTGAACGAATCTCTCTCTATATACTTTGAAGAAAAATCCTAGTTTCGCTCTTCTCCGCGAAGGTCTACTCCATTTCGCTTGAAGTTTAATTCATTTTTGTAGGAAACGAGCCTAACCAATTACTATTTTAAAACACCTTGGTTTCTGATAAAACTGGTGCCCTACTTTACTAGCGCTGTACACCGACGGCATAAATCTGCGCTGAAAGATAAACAAGAGCCACATAAGGGTTATAACCTCGCCAAGAATGAAATCACATAACACAAATAACATCTGGGCGACAGGCCAGACCAGACTAATAGGTGTCGGCCCTCGTAATTTGCACAGGCCGAAACAAATGGCTCCGAAAACAAATATTTGTAACATGTACGTTTATTTAATACATAATGTATTATGTTTATTGTGTTATGAAGTCACTCGTTGTGATCCCGAATCGTAATATTGATTGAGTTGTCCGATGTATTATGTAGCATAATGTATGTGAATTTTGTGTTAAGACTAGTGTCATAATCTTTTTTAAATTGTTGGCTTTTCAGATTTCTATTTGCGGAGTCAATTTAATTATGGCAGTTTACCTATTGGAGCTATTGGATTTAATGTTCAAAACTTATTTGCCAACAGGATATATAAGGGAAATGAAAAAAAACAGGATATCGTCTCCACTAAACTTGCCTTACCAAGTTGTTTATCGCATCTCCAGCTTCATCAGCCTTACAGTCCACATACACGAACAATAACACAACTCAATAACACTTACGTACAACTTTCTCCGTCTTAAAGAACTTTTACACAAGGTAAATGAGGAAAACTGCGCGGACGATATTGTAGCAGTTTCTACCGCGCTGTTTCTGCCATTTGGAAAGCTTGGCCCGGTGAATCCATCGCCCTGAGTTTTCTCAGGACGTGAGAGTAATGCAAATAGGCAGTAATGGCGGCGCACGTTCGCCGACAACGCTTTATAGTTCATTATGAGCCAGCTACGTGTTGTCTACTTGCAATTATAATGTTATGAGACTAATACTCGTGTACAGTTACTACCGAATAATAGTATGTATATTTTGGCATTCACTAGTTTTTAAGGGAGAACTGGTGATATGATTGAATGGAATGGCTTGAAAATTAAAGCTGTGTGTACTTTACACATAAAGTATTCCTTCGATTTCCCTTCCTTCCTTTAAGGTATGTATTTGCCTTATATTCGTATGTGTATTATGTATAATTTTTACCTTTAAGTTGCGAAGATCAGGCGGCAGACGCTCTAAATAGAATCTAGTTAAACTAGAAAGCGATCTCAGGGGACCAAGACAGTCTTGGCTGCAACAAGCATAACGCTTGGAGGATAATGAGCGTTCGCTCAATGGGTAATGACTACCCGTAGTCCTTATATGACACTGAAGTCATTCAAGCAGCACTAGAACATTCCCAATCATGTAAAAAGGACAAGAAGTCATATCTATGCTGAAACATCCTTGTCTCAGCCACTCCAATATTCATTATACAACACGAAAGCATATAAGTTGTTATTACTTTAAAATTTCTCACCTGCCCTTTGCATAGAATCGCTTTACTTACAGAAATAAATATTCATGACCAATGGTTTATTTGCTTTTATTTGCAAACAATTTTGAACAAATCCTGAAGATGAATCAACACTATAAGTAATATTATTCTGATGGTTGTAAACTCAGAACAAGCAACTCAACGAAGTACATGAATAAACTAAGTCTGTATCGAAAGTTATAAAAATGAAAATGTCTTCCGTCATCTTAATATATAAAATCCTTGCGTTACTGACTGACTGACAGACACGCTACAGCCGAAACTATTGGGCGCAGGAAGCTGAAATTTGGCACGTATGTTCCTTGGAGACCGTAGGGGTGCACTAAGAAGGGATTTCCCGAAATTCCCACGGGATCGGCCAAAACGGATAAATTAAAAGAAAATGCAGGCGTAGCTGCTGGCGTCGTCTAGTAAATATATAAGTAGATCATCGTCATAGATATAAGACCAGAGATTTATATGACAGGTAACAAAACTGAGTCTGAACCTAGGCTTGAGCCGTTTTTGGGAGATATTATTTGTACCGTATTGTAGAGAATCATATATATGTATTATATCATACATAATAGCATTGATCTGTAGTAGTTATGTTATCTTTATGCATAATAGGGTTTATTGAACTTGTTATAATACTCGTCATAGTCACAATGATATCAAAATTGTCCGTATTTATGCAAAAAGGAACCACCCAGCAAAAACGCACTTCTGAGATATCAATGGATTTACAAAAACATGTGCAGCTCAATTAGATTAAGTAAAATATTACATTTATTTTATATTATTGTATTGATAAATTACTCATTTAAGTATGTGTATATAAATTTGCTCTGGATACTCTTAATTTTTCTAGATAATTAAGAAAATGTGCATGTGGTTCCTTTTAATATTTACTTACTAATAGCTTTCCTCATATGTAAAAAAGAACCACAACCCATGGGTTTCATGTATATCGGTAAAACTATGGATTTACCGATATACATGAAACTAAGTATTATCGTAATAAACCTTTGATATGCAGCCTATAGCAATCCACTGCTGGACATAGGCCTCTCCCAACACGCGCCACTGTACATGGATCATAGCCTTTCGCATCCATTTCGTCCCAGCCTCGATTTCAGGTCGTCAGTCCACCTAACCGTGTGCCGCCCTACCTTACGCTTACCGAGTCGTGGTCTCCACTCTAGGACAAGCTTGGTCTATCGGCCATCAGTCTTTCTGCAGATATGACCAGTCCACTGCCTCATAAGCTTACTTATTCTGTGAGCTAAGTCGGTAATTCTGGTTCTTTGTCGGATAACTTCGTTACGGATTTTATCTTTCAAAGAGACGCCAAGCATACCCCGTTCCATCACTCGCAGCGTGACTTGAAGTTTGGGGACTAGTCCCACTGTGAGTGCACCGTACGTCATAACAGGTAGGACGCATTGGTTGTAGACTTTGGTCTTCAGGCATTGTGGTAGGGGCGAAGAGAAAACTTGGCGTAGTTTGCCAAACGTTGCCCAACCCAATTGGACACTACGGTCGATTTCTTTCTCGTAGTTATTGTTATCAAGCTGGACAACAAGCTGTTGCTTATGGTAGACATGCTCTTGAACAACTTCAAGCATCCATCCGTGGACATAAACCGATCCCGACATGATGAGTTCGTCTGACATAATCTTGGTTTTGTTTAGTTCATGCCGAGACAAGTTCACGTCGAGAGGCTCCGTTTAGACCGTGGAGCATCCCGCTCAACTCTTCCAGAGACTCCGCAACGATGACGATATCGTCAGCAATCCGAAGGTGTGAGATGTATTCGCCGTTAATGTTTATGCCCAGTTCAGGCCAGTCCAGCATCTTAAAGATGTCTTTGAGTGTGCTGGTGAAGAGCTGATTAAAATATTAAGTCTCCCTGCCTTACACCTCGACGCAATCGCGTTGACGGGGCTAGAGTTGGATGGTCTTAGTGGCGATATAATACAAACATATCAACGCCTCGATGTAGCGCTAATCAACCAGAACCACCCAGGTTTCGATGGAGTCGAAGGCTTTCTCGTAGTCCATGAAAGCCATACACAGCGGCTTATTATATTCATTGGTCTTCTGTATATTCTGCCAAACAGTATGGATGTGGTCTAAATCCTGTGGCTGTAAATCGTCAATTTTCTGGTGAGGCTGTTTGTTAGCACTCTCGAGAACAACTTGTAGAGGTGACTGAAGAGTGAAATGGGTCTATATGTTTTCAGCGAGGTTTTGTCACCTTTTTTGAAGAACAGGACAACCGCACTCCCGCTCTACGCCTGAGCTGTAAGACCTGATGGATAACGGAATTAAAGAGGCTCGCCAGCTCTTTCAGGACTACAGTCCCTCCTGCTTTTAAGAGCTCTGGGGTGATTTCGTCATCTTATGGAGACTTGTTGTTCTTAAGTTGCTCGAGACCTTCTCTTACCTCGCCTTGGTTGACATCAGGGATGTTTTCCGTATATTGGCGCGGGAGTTGGGCTCTATAGTCATCATTGCCTGGTTTCAAGACTTTAGACTTCATGATGCGTACAGGCCTTTGAAGAAACTCTCAATTTCAGCGAGAATTTCGAACTTTAAGTTTACGCCTTCCGCAGTACAATAAAATCACGTACTTGTGGTTCTGCTGTTAACAATATTTATTTATACATGGTAGAACCGAATGCTTCTGGATCCATTTGCAAAACAAAATATTAGTCATTAAAATATGAATTTATTTTACGCATAACGGTACCACGGAAGTTTGGTTCCATTTTGTGTATTATAATAATTGTTAAAAATACAAATATTTTTGATGTATAATGGTACCAAGTATCTGTGGATCTGTTTTGTATAAAATGACATGGAATTTATATGGTTTATTTGTTAGATGAAACGAGTCCCATGTTACTATGGTTCGTTTAAGCAATATGTATAATGTGTGTTTTTGCTGTTGGTTCCTTTCTGCTTTTTGTATAACTTGTTTCCAAGGGAAAAATCATGTGGATCTTTTTTGAATAAGAAAATAAACCACTTTTAAATTAGTATTCTTCAAAAAAAGCAAAAATCAAAATTTGTCGTGTGGTTCCTTTTTGCATAAATACGGACAATTAAGATTATGCAATGTGTGAGTCAAAATATTAAAGTTTACTTTTACACTATAGTCTAGATGGTCACCTTCTAGCATTTTCTTGGGTCTACGCGAATGTTTCACATTGAAATCAAACGATACGATGTGTAGGTATTACTATCCGACGTTTCGATAACTTAACAGAATAGTAGACACTGAAGACGTGAAACCATCCGTAAACTGTAAATTGATTTCACTTTCTTCTATTTATACTTTTTAAATCTTTAAAGTGATTACATAATTTAAAACAGTACCAGTTGTGTTTGTTGCATTATGAACTTATACCCCTATGTCACCGTACACCTAGGTGCAGTGACATTTCAATAATGTATGTAAAAACCTTATTTTTTCTTTTCATTAAGTGTTTCGCCTAACTCCTCGGCCAATTTAGATGATTTTTTTTTTAACTAGCGTAAACATTTGACAGATGCCTTAGCAACGGGAGTCTCCAAAACAAAATGACAATTGAGCAAAAACTCAAATAACTTCTGTTTATAATAAGAAGGCGAAGTTTCTTTGTGATTTATTAAACTTGCAAATTGAATAATCGCTTCGTCTCACCCGGAGTCACGGGCCGCGCCACGCTGAAGGTATACGCGTACCGATTGGCGTGATACTTTTATATACTTAATCCCATTTTCTTAATACAACTTTTGTATAATAAGCTATGGAGTCGTTATATAAGGCCTCACAGTATGTTTAGTATTATTCTGAGTAACGCTTTATCTTTAATAAATTAACAGCTAAAAAGGAAACACGCTTGGCATGTTTTGCCATTCCAATGACGCTGAAGTAGGTAGATGAGCTTTCAAATAGGCATTCCAGGTTTCTATCAACCATCTTCAGTTTCAGATCGCATCAGATACCTGTCATCGGTAAGAATGTACAGAATCTATTAATACGAATTTATTGAGCCCTAACCCCGATGGCTACTTGTTAGACCATTTATTTATGTACTTCTTGGAGAACCTTACTAGAAGTATCTAAAACGTTAGAAACCTCAATTTGAATTAAACGCAAATGAAATAATTCACTAAAAAGCTATCGAACTTAGAATATGGGCTCTCAGTCGTGACACTGTACGGTACAAATCCTATCAATTTTATAATTTTAAATCATATTTTTTATACAGATTGCTTGTAAACCTATGTAATTATGCTGCTTGCCATATAACTTTTAGTTCAACTACGCCATAAGCATATAAATCACCTCGTCTACGCGAGTGTGTTGATCGATTATAAACAGATTAAATTTTAATTATGTTCCTAAGTATTTGACCCAGATGGTATTCCTTAATAGCAATAAACACGTAGGTATTTAAGCGTCGAATCAACCAAATGCTACCCTTAACGCTACTTACTAACCCACTCCTGATAGAGGCATTAAACTTTGGCGCATAGCTTTGGCGGCAGGGTCAACAATAAGAGGGTGTCATTAAGAACTTTACAAACCTTGAAACTATAGATACGTAATAGGCAGATTTGACTTATATTGGGCAGCGGTGTAGTGTGGAGGGAACCTGTGGGAACGAGAGTCCCGCTAAGTTTTCTCAAGCATTCTATATAATAATAACAGGAGACACCTTTTAAATAGTTAAATAGATGTCAGTCAATTACCACAGGATGGTGTGTGTATCCTCACCACCGATATGGTGCCGAAAATTGCTTGTAAATCGTTTTTATTGATTTAAACTGGGAATATAAAAAAACATTGTCAACTTATTGGTGCCGTTGAGCTATGTCCAGTCTTCCCATGATCACAACAGCTGTAATCTGGATTTAACGTCTAGGTAAAATGATTAACCTACTAGTACGCTTCAAATAACCAACGCGATTAAGTAAGTAATTATCACTTGCAGTTCCAATAGTTTAGTATTAATATGGCAAATAAAATAGTAAGTAAAATCGTTTATTCATTTACATGAGAACGTAATGTCAATGACTGTCAAGTATATAAAATATCGTACCTACGTGTTGTTTAATATAAAACATATACTTACGTAAACAATCTGTAGTGAATACGTCAGTGTATAAGATTACAAGCTTACGTTCGTGTCGGAGGCGGTATTAATCCGTTTTGAAGCGTAGCCTCGCGATGTGAACCTCTTGACGTACTCTTGATACACTATGCTTATCTTTAATCCACACTCTTGCTGGCAAATTGATTAATCTTTGTCATATCGCGCTAATATGGTTAGAAAATTGTGACTTAATGAGTCTACGTCTAGTATTGAGGTGCAGATTTTAATGTAATTTTGAATGAGGTTAGCATGTAAGCTAGATAGTTTAAAAGGGTTTGAATTTTGTAATGTTATATGCGCAGTAGTATATACATATATAGTAGGTAAGGCATTTGGTGCTACAAATTATTACCATGGTAGTTTAAACATGGTGCCTACTAATTTATAGCACCAAATCGCTTTTAAAGGTTAACAATTATTTATGACACAGCACTTTAGAAATGTTGATGATATTTAAATTGCTTGCTACAATCTTGGCAGCGCTAAATAAAAGGAACTTATCATCTAACATAATACTAAAATATCGACTATCTATCTGACGTTTCAATACACAAACATTAACCACTTCGACCCTACATAAGTACAAACAATTGAAGAACATTCTGCAATAGTCATTAAACTCTGTTTATCTCACAAGCTAGAGCCGTATCACTTGCAAGCATAATTAGTTCCTAACGTACAAAGCTGATCATGCTACAAGGCAAGACGTTATGGCGGTACTGCAGCGTGCAAGTGACTCTGTGTTAGTTATAATTCCTCAGAACACAGAGATTAGCTCTGACTTAGCGTTCACGACGTGTATAAATGATCATACGCCGAGTGTTTGAGTATGCCTTTTGGTAATAGACCAGGGGGATTACAGCTCAAGATAACATACTAAATGCATCTTACATTTACACTAATCTTACTAAAAATATATTACAGCCGGTTAGGACATAAATCCCGTATTGCATATTCAAAAAATATTTAAAAAATACGTGAAAATTAACTTCAATAAAAACTAAAAAGAAAGAAACAAGGCCAGTAGTTTAGAATTCTAATGCAGAACAGAACGACTCACAGTCGGGGCCCCTTGGGAACATTTGATTGGTAAAATTTGAATTTTTTAAAATATTTTTTACGCAGTCGGGTTTTTTGTTTTTCTTTAATTTTTTATTTTATTTTAATCTTTTTAGTCATTCACTGTTTTTTTTTGTTTGTTGATCGTTTGTACTTGAAGTTAAAACTTAAATCAATAAGTAACAACATTAGCGAGAATGGACTTTAAATCGTTATATATCCTAAACTATTACTTAAAATGAAAAATGATAAAAGAAACCTAAAGATGATTTTAAAATATCTATTCAACGACACCCCACTTGACATAGTTCATCGCCATTTTTTTTTATATTTTGACAATATAGCGTCTGGTTGTCGCTGTGGTGAATTTTGATTACTGTCATGTCTTTAGTGACACTCGCAAGGTTAAGACGAATCGATTGACTTAAGAATCATCAAAATCGGCCTACGCATTTGGTCTCTAGAACGCCACATAGAAACAAACATACATACATACATACATACATACGTAGACTGATAAACACATTACCCTCCTTTGACTCGCGCAGTCGGGTAAAAAGAACACTCAGTCTTGAGACAACTATTCGTGGATCACACGCGGACAAGCGTTGACTCGTATTTTGATAGGACTCACAACACTTGGCACATAACTATACGGCATTTGTTATTATCTTCTCTTTGCACAATAACAGACAATGTCAAACAAATATTGAAGATGGTTATATTTCCTTTTATTCCAATAACTTAAAAACAGTACTTTAATTAGTAGACAGGCATGATTCAACAAAACTTTTTCATAAATCTCAAAAAGGTAAGGCGTAAACTTTTGAAATTAACCTGAGGGGTTTGTAAAGCTTCCTACTAATTTATATTTCTTAAATTCGTCGATCAAACAGATTGATAACTAATATAAAATTTCTTTATAATAATGTTGTAAACATCTTTTTGAAATATATATTTAAGCTGAAATCCAACGGTTTGGAATCAGAGTGCCGTTTTTGCGGGCATGCAAGAGACTCTGTGGGGAAACTTTTTGTGTTTGAAAGGTATATTAATCTTTTGTTTATGGTTGCGAAAGCTTTGGCTGTAATCGATGGCCGAACAGTTTTGTCGGTGCCGATGGAAACACCGTAATATATTACTGTATCGGTATTTTGTTGTTGGAGTTATGTTAATGGAGGAAATAATGAACGTGAATTTTGGATAAATGATATAAATAATTGATGATGATGATGATGTCCTCCCGACCGATTTCGGCCACGGTGGCTCGTCTATATATGAAACTTGCCAACTGCGCGGGACATATTAAAGTGCACAAGTGTGTGCGCATACAAGTGCACTCTCTATTCCCTCACTCTCATAGTCCAATGGGACGCCACAAGCGACACGACTGGAGAGAGATTGGGCGCAGGACCAACGGCTTAACGTGCTTTTTCGAGGCACGCGGGCGTGACACCGCCAACTACCTGACTCCGAACTTCTATTGGATAATTCCTAACAGAAAAACCCAATATAATTTTTTGTTCGACCCGGGAATCCAACCCGAGACCTCATGATCTGCAGTCGCTTACACTACCGCAGGACCGCAGATGTAGTCATAAATAATTATGTATCCTCCAAAGAAACTTTTCGTTTCAAATGTTTCCAAGACAAGACCTCTGGTCTCGGTGAAAGTGTACTGTAAAATGTCACCTCTATCTAGATTCTCGTCAATGGTGGAGCCATTAATAAGCTTTACTCGGTATCACGCCACACTAGCTTTCTGTTAAACAGAGAAGAACAGCTGAAGGGGGTCATCTGCAAGTGAAGAAGAAATCATTTGAATTGACATTATTTTTACGTACTTCAATTGCGGCGCAATAGCGAATCTTGGGATTCAAATCGATAGTTGAGACCCTCGTATGTAAATGTGTACCCACGAGTGTAAATGTGTAGCTTACTAATTCTCATTTTCAATAGCCTTATAGTAATTGTTTTAGCAAATTTAGAGTACAGTTAAAATATAATTAATTTATATTTTACTTTACTCTAATTTTGCTAAAACAATTACTGGCTAATTAGTTTTCTTTGTTGCCGTATATTTTAGATATGCTCTATATTAGCTTAGATGATAATGAGTTTGCATATGAATGTTAATAGAACAAATATAGTGTTATGGTCTGCGAGTTAGGTACTTCTGCAATTTATTGGTGATATGCACAATGTACGATCAACTGAAATTTTGAAAAGCAGGTATAGCCTAGTGGAGCCTCCAACGGACTGCGACGCAGAGGATTTTGGGTCCAGACCCAAGAGACGTGGTACAAACAAGACAAGACTTGACGCATGTCGAAGGACATGTGAAGCCTGCAAGCTAGCACTCGTCCGGCGTGGTGGACTTATGAAGAAGAAGGAAGAAAGTAAGCTTATTGCTATACAGCATTGAGGAAAAATGGCGTAACCATTTTCCCAGTGAGTAGGGCTCTCTTAGGGCCTGTGCGCGGCAGTGGAACAGTTTATAAACAGGGCCGCTAATGAAAACTTATAACACGGTTCTATTGAAGAAAATATTTTATCCAATAGGTAACGCTAAACAGAAAAGTCGCTAAGCACACGAAGGCTAAGTCGTTGACAGACGTTTCCTTCATGACACACAATTAGCTGAGTGTTTGCGCCGGCACTACGTTATTACACTTATTAAGTAAAAAGCTACTGCAAGGTGTGACCGCGCGTTGCCACAGTTCCTTGTTAATCGTTAGAGCAAATATCTTTATTGTGGCTTGGCAGTTTTCATTGTCATTTGACGAGGTTTATTTTTGTTGCTTTTGGTTGACTGGTCTGCGGTAAAGGTGTATTAAATTCTCTACTGTTTTTAAAGTGTATAAGGCTTCATCTGTACATTAAAGAATTTAAAAATATATATAAAACTTAACATACTTGTCAGGAAGGAATAATGGCTTGTTGGTGCGAATGTATCATGTTTAGACTAGCTTTGAAAATAATATTCTAACGTAAAACTAATGGATTAGAAGAAGCGTGGCTGCAGGTTATATTATGTTGAACCGTTTTATCAATCGTTGTAGAGATGAAGCAAAAGTCTGGCCAAAAATAGCAATATAGTAGTAACAAGAAATAAGAAATATGTACGATAGTTCTGGCCACTTAGATACTGTCTATGTAAAGCATTCCTTACATTCCACTTCGAAGAGGACACGTTAATTGTTGTAAGCATCTACACAAAAATGTGCAAGTACGGTACGCGTACTATGTTCTCATTTATTCTACAATTCCATGCCTTAAAGAAAATACCACTCAGAATCAGAATATCCCATTAAATTCGTCCATCTATACATTATTACAACCAATTTTAAATTTACTTGGACTTGACGAAGCAAACATTAAGTGAAGACGCAACTTGGTACTTACACAATCATTTCGCTCCAATGTGAATAGTGTGAAAGTTAATTCGGATCCGGCGGGTCCTGCATAATGGAGAATATTTTCAAGAGCTGTGCTTGTTAGTGACGCCTCGAAAGTCAAATAATAAAGTCAGGAACAATGGGTAAACAAACAGTGAATTGTAAGTGTTTGTGACGTCGTGCCCCGGCGCTCGCGAGCCTCGCTACGAGTGACGCACGGCAGTGGGGAGCCCCGCTCGCCCTCTCCCGCTCGCCGACCTTATATATACCGGCGACACACGTGGTTGAGCCCTTTTTCTGCTTCGGGACAACACGACCAAAGCTGAGTACCCCATCTGAAGACCTGTGAAGTGCCAACCTACCACCCACGCCCTGGATAATTGTCTAGTCGGCTAATCTCAAGTGTCAGTTTTTTTTGTGTAATTAAAGCCATTGTGTAACTGGAATATAACGCGAGTTTGAACTTTCCTGGTGATATTTTTTATTTATTTCCCGTAAGACAACCTAAATATCTCTCTTTAATTGCTCGGCGAGTGATCGATCCCGGCTACCCCGTGGAAATCAATCACTCGTGCGACATTGGCGCCCAATAGAATTTTTAAATATATTTTTAAAACGTAAGTTGGCACTTTACAGGTGAGTGAAATAATTTCTTTTTCTCTTGTATATTTTTCTCCTGTGTGTGCATATATTCTGGTGTGGTGAATTGCGTACAGGTACAGTTTCTATCTATTTTGGTTGGCCATAAGCAATTTAACTGTGTAAATAACATAACGGTGATTTAATTAACGTCGGTCTAAAATCACGTTTCACCGCGGGCAGCGTGCCCAGCCGCCAACCGGTTCTAACCGCTTAGCCGTTGAACTAACGTGCCTCGTGTTCGCGAAAAAAATATTGTGATTCAACCTTTGAGTGACCTTTAAGATTTTTTTTTTAATCCTTTACCAATCATCACACCATTGTATAATTTAGTGTATTTCAGCTTTTTTTTAGCACGGTATTCGATTTTCTGGCGATATTTAATTTTTTTTTTCTAGTACCGGCGTAAATACTTAGATTTTCTATTATTGTTTTGTAATAATGGCTTACATTATAAATTTCTCATTATTAACTAAAGCGGAATTAGAATATGAGACCACAATACGCGGCGTTTCAAAGCCTGACGATCCCCGCAAACAAATCGCTAAACTTTCAGTTAAAATTCCCTCGGAGGATATATTATCTTCACCCTTCCCACCAGAGGAGGATGTGGCTGAAGTGGAAAAGTCGTTATTAAGATCAAATAAACACCTATCTATGTTGGAAAAAAACTATACTTCCGAGCTTCAACAGAAGGTCGAAACCGTGCTACATCATTGTTTTCATCGACTGAATAGGGTGGATACAGGCAGTCTTGACATTAAAAAAATTGAGTCTGTGTGGAATAAATTTAATGACTTATATGCGAAATTACAATTAATCACGAGCCGTAGTTCGCGGTCGGATTGCTCAGTGGCAGAGGGAAACACTTCCTATAATTACGACCGTAAGCTTTTTTCGGAATTAGGTAAATTCAAATTTAACGGTAAATCATGTGTAAGATCTTTTATTGAAAAAATTGATGAATTTATGTCCTGTAGATCTATTCCACACGACAAGATGTTGTCTTTCGCTTTTGAAATATTTTCGGGTGACGCATTAGTTTGGTATCGTTCTGTTAAAAATAATGTAAAGACTTGGTTAGAACTTTGCGAACTTTTGAAACGAGATTTTAGTCTGCATAACTACGATTATCGGCTTATGACGGAGATTCGTCAGCGCTCACAGGGCGAGAACGAATCACTAACTATTTACGTGGCAAAAATGCACAGTCTGTTTTCGCGACTTAGTTCTCCTATCGCTGATTCGGAGAAGCTAGAAATTTTACTAAATAATATTAGACCTTGTTACACTAATTGTCTGCTCACTGCAAAGGTTGTTGATGTTGATAGTCTGGTCGAAGTTTGTCGTCTTTTCGAAAATTACCAAAGTCGCAGTAAGCAATTTTCTGAACCCCCTAAAGTTTCAAAGAATACTGTAGCACCCGATCTAGCGTATAATTATCCGTTTTCTAATTTTTCTTCAAACAAAAATGTTTACAATCATAATCACTTCAATAAATATAACTCTGTCGCCGATACATCGAGATACAAGTCTGTACCACAAGTCAACGCCGTATCGAGTACTTCTAATATAAATAAAACTTTTTGCGTGCGTTGTAGATGCAATTCGCACTCATTACGTAATTGCCGTCAGCCACACTGCCTAATCTGTTTTAAGTGCGGCACAAAGGGTTTCAAGGTGTCAGACTGCCCTAATTGTAAATCTAAGTCGACCCCTACAGTTTCAAAAAACTAGTTAATAAGGATTGTGGAAAATCAAATTATACAACTAATTGTAATAAAACAGAGTGGAATAATTGGTTGGACTTTTTTAAAAAATTCTTTAATAGCAATCATATTTCCTCAATCCGTAATTCTAAAGTAGAATATTTACCTTACGTTACTCTAAAATTAAACGGAATACCTACCACTGGTCTTTTAGATTCTGGATCTTGCGTTACAATTTTAGGTAATAATTTGCATAACTTATTTTTGAAAAACAATGTTTTGGATAAATCGAAACCTTTAAGGTTAATAACAGCAGGCGGCGAACGATTTGAGTCTTTGGGATCGGTGTTTCTACCCTTTGAGTTTCAGGATAAATTGATTAACTTAGAAGTTCATGTTGTACCTGGGATTCAAAATTCCCTTATCCTTGGCATGGATTTTTGGCGAAGCTTCGGCCTATTTCCTAACAAATTAGAGTCTGTTTTGATTGTGAACAAGTCCGACGCTCAAGTAATGGAGTTGCAGGCAGTTCCCCCTACACATCTTGTTTCTTACGATCATCTTACAGTCGACCAGAGAGCTACCGCTGACAACATTATTTCTAAATTTACCGATATTTCATACGAGAAGCGGGGTCTCGGTTGCACAAATATTATTTCTCATTCAATTGATACAGGTGATTGCCCCCCTATTCGGCAAAGATTTTATCGCATGTCTCCCGATAAACAAAGAATTTTAATAAAGCATCTTGACGACATGCTCTCAGAGGATGTTGTTGAACGATCCGAAAGCCCGTGGTCAAACCCGGTCATTTTGACCCCAAAGAAAAATGGTGAACTGCGTTTCTGTTTGGACAGTCGTAAATTAAATTCCGTTACAAAAAAAGATGCTTATAGCTTGCCTTATATTTCGGAAATTTTAGATAATCTGAGAGATGCTAAATACTTGTCTAGTTTAGACCTGTCTAAATCTTTTTGGCAAACATTAATTAAAGAAGAGGACCGTTGCAAAACAGCCTTTTATATTCCCACGCGTGGTACATTTCAATTCAAAAGAATGCCTTTCGGTCTTACGAATGCGCCAGCTACTCAACAACGATTAGTTGATATTTTATTTTATGGTCCAGAATTTGAAAATAAGGTTTTCTGTTTTATCGATGACATAATCTGTATCACGTCCAGCTTCAACGAGCATATTACTCTTTTATTACGCATTCTGGATAAACTAAAAAGCGCTAATTTAACAATTAATCTCGAAAAATGTCAATTTTTTAGAGATAAACTAAAATATTTAGGCTATGTTGTCGACTCTAGTGGATTGCATACCGATCCGGATAAAGTAAATTCAATGAAAAATTATCCCACTCCTTCTAATAGAAAAGAAGTACGTCGATTTTTAGGCGCAGCCTCGTGGTATAGGCGTTTTATACCGAATTTTAGCTCTATTGCTGCACCCTTAAATAAGTTAACATCTCAAAGTAAAAACGCACCTCCATTCTGCTGGACGACAGAGGCTAATGAGGCGTTTAATAACCTTGTTGACGTTGGCTTGTCCTGACTACTCGCAACCGTTTGAAATACACTCAGATGCTAGCGATTTTGGTCTTGGCGCGATCCTCTGTCAAAGGTTAAATGGTGAGGAAAGAGTCATAGCGTACTATAGCAAATCACTCAGTAAGCAAGAAAAAAATTACAGTGCCACAGAGCGCGAGGCCCTGGCTGTTCTATCTGCTATAGAACACTGGCGTTGTTATGTTGAAAATGGTAAAAAGTTTATTGTTTACACTGATCACGCTGCTTTGAAATGGTTCTTGACCTTAAATAACCCTACTGGTCGGTTAGCCAGATGGGGAGTTCGCTTATCTTCCTATAATTTCGAAATACGTCATCGTCGGGGTTCCGATAACGTTTTACCTGATTTTCTGTCTCGCTCTTTACCCGTTTCTGCTATTGCTAATGATATAAATATAGATTTTAATTCTAATCAGAATTTACCAGTTTCTACTAATGATCCTTGGTATTTAAATATCTATAAAGGCTGTTTAAGTTCTCCGACTTCCTTTGTTAACTATCAAGTAATAAACAATAAATTGTATTGTTTTAAAAAAACATTAAACCCTTTCACTAGAGAATTTCAATGGAAAGAGGTTATTCCGTCTGACCAAAGAATTGACATTCTAAGGGAGAATCATTCTTCGCCCACTGCTGGACATCTGGGTATTTTTAAGACATACAAACGTCTCGTACTTAATTACTTTTGGCCTGGTATGTACTCCGATGTTGTCAAGTTCGTCAGTTCATGTGAACCTTGTATCACCCATAAACACCAAAATCACCCAAATTTAGGTCTAATGGGAAAACCCAAATCATGTCAAAAGCCCTTTCAGACGATTAGTATTGATTTGATTGGTCCATTGCCTCCCAGCAGAAAACAAAACACTTTTATATTTGTGGTCAGTTGTTGTTTCTCTAAATATTGTTTGCTTTTCCCCATTAAACGGGCAACTGCAGAAGTGATAACAAAAATTCTCGAGGAAAATGTATTTTTGGTGCATGGAATTCCATCTACTATTGTTTTGGATAACGGTAAACAATTTATTAGCGCAACCATTAAAAGTATGTTGTCAAAATATAAAATTCCAAATTTGCATTTTACACCGTTGTATACTCCCCACGTTAACTCAGTTGAACGTTACAACAAAACCATTATGACAGCTATTTCAACTTTCATAGAATCTGATCATCGAATCTGGGACACTCTAATCACTAAAGTTCAATTCGCCCTTAACTGCGCAGTTAGTGAGGTTACTGGTTATTCTCCTAATTTCCTTGTTTTTGGTAGGGAGGTCATAACATGTGGTTCTCAGTATATTGACAAGGAATTTAATTCCAATATGGTGCTTGAACCACGGGACGGATGTGCCGAAACTTTAGGCTACTTATCCTCTATTTTCGAGAAGGTACATTCAGCTCTGTTGTCGGCCCACCAACGAAATTGTTCATCTTATAATCTTCGCCGTAAACCGGCAGAATTCAATGTCGGTGATATAGTTTGGCGCAGAACGTTTCTACTTAGTGACAAGGATAAATACTTTAGCAAGAAATTGGCGCCTAAATTTATTAAATGTAAGATTTCCTCAAAAAAGTCACCTCTAGTATACAAACTTAACGACATGGCCGGAAAACCTTTAGGCGAATGGCACATCAAGGATTTAAAGTTGATTAATTACAAAGAATAATAAATGTATAAAAACAACAATGTAAGACGCATATCTATGCGGAGTTATAATTGCCCGCATAATTATTTGTGAAGGCCAATAATGGTTCTTTTGTTTTCGAGTCGAAGCTCACAAGATAATGTGTTGTGTTAATGATTTATGTAAACATGCTAACATAAGTAGTAGCATAGTAATATTGTTACAAAGAATCTGTTGTTTATCTAACTATCAGTTATGGCTCAGTGGTTAAAAAGTTGTTGTCGGATCGGTCTGTGGTTCGATTCTCGCATGTGTATTTTCTTTCCACAAATCTAACTGTTGAAATGCATCTTGATTGGCGTATTGTTTTTCGCCGTGCCTTGTTCTGAAGTTCTGTTGTTATTCTTAATCCTGTATAGGTTCCGTAATCTAGTTGATATTATAGGTACTTTATAAACATTCGGGGTAATTAACCGTGCGTCGCGAGCTCGGAACAGTGGAATAGTACCTACCATTTAGATCGTACCTACCTAGTTGTCGTTATGACGCATGCGCGTTCACTCAGCGACGCGCCGATAAATAAATGCCTAACTAATGATTCACCATTGTTTACATTCAAAAGGTGTTTACTGGTCGTGTTGTAGTTATTAATTAGAGCAAAATATTTATTAAATTCTTTCCTTTGACATTGAGCGGTCCGGTCGTGTCTGCGGCTTATATTATTTTTGTTCATCGTTACGAAAAATCTGTTGTTACACCTAACTATATTCAAAAAGTTTACTTATCTAGTGGCAAAGGCCGAACCCAAGATTTTTAAGTCGTAGGGCTAGATCAAGTTTCTTATATCTACAAATCATTATTACCTAATAATTACCCTAAGCGCTTCTCCATAGATTGTTATCTTTAATATTAAGCTATTACACTGGCCATGGCCTTGGCATTTACATGTAGGTATGTGTGATGAATTATGAATGATAAATGTTTATGTTCAAGTTCAGACTGCCGTTGTACGCGTGAAGAATGCAAGCGTGGGTCATTATTATTTAGGTATCCTAATTAGCGTATAGGGTTGTCACTTATTCAAGGTACTCATGCCCGGGGGGGGGGGGGTGTGACGTCGTGCCCCGGCGCTCGCGAGCCTCGCTACGAGTGACGCACGGCAGTGGGGAGCCCCGCTCGCCCTCTCCCGCTCGCCGACCTTATATATACCGGCGACACACGTGGTTGAGCCCTTTTTCTGCTTCGGGACAACACGACCAAAGCTGAGTACCCCATCTGCCAATCTCCCCATCTCATAAACCTGAATTAGGTCATCATGCCGTCATATCTGTGACATTGCAAATTAAAATTAACAAGCCTACCCCACAGTGGATCAACTATAGGCCGTTAATGCACATAATGCCAAATGTTTTTGAGGCTGACCTCAACAAATTAGATTGGGCTTATATAACTGTCCAGGAAAATGCGAGTGACATGGTATCATTATTTAACACCTTTATCACAACTCTATTTGATATACATGCACCAACAACTAGTATTTTAATTAAAGATAAATCTCTTCCGTGGATTACATATACAATTAAAGAAATAGTAAAATTACGTAACAAGTATCACGCACGCTATAAATTAAGTAAATCTACCATACACAAAACTTGTTACAAAGACATGAAAAATATTGTAGTAAATGCAATTGAAAGCGAAAAAAGAGCCTACTTCGAGACTTATGTAAACAGTCATATCAGAAATCCAAAGAAGTTATGGTACAATCTAAAATCTACAATTACAATCGGCAAACCAAAAGTACATGATTTGCCATTTACATTTAATGATCCAGAGGATCTCAACAGACATTTTTTGAACATTCCTGGCAATGATACAGTCCTACTATCTGATCTGATTTACTTTGAGACTGAGAGGTTCCACTACACTCCTTCAATCTTGAGCCTGTTAGTGAAGAACTAGTTCACTTGTACATTAAAAGTCTTAAATCAAATGCCCTCGGTATAGATAACATTTCACTGGACATGCTGATGATGACTCTTCCACATAGTCTACCATACATCACAGAAATCATCAACAAATCAATCACTTCTTCTACCTTTCCTGAAGTATGGAAAACGGCTATTGTTAAACCCATACCCAAAATCTCTAATCCCATCACTGCCAAGGACTTAAGACCCATCAGTTTGCTTCCTTGCTTATCAAAGGTACTGGAAAAGGTGGTAAGCAGTCAGTTAAGGAAGTATCTTGAGAATTATAATATAATACCGAAGAAGCAGTCGGGATTTTGCCAGGGACACAGCACAATCACCACTCTCCTTGATGTGGTTGATGATATACTGGAGGCTAGGGACCAGGGCATGGGTACTTTGCTCACACTGCTAGATTTTTCGCGCACCTTCGAAACAATCAATATTTCTCTTCTCCTGGCAAAACTTTCATATTATGGGTGTGACTCAGCAACAGTGAAATGGTTCCACAGTTACCTGACTGACAGATCTCAATTTGTCCAACTGGATAACAACAGGGATGGTACTACGGCTTACTCCTCTTGTTGTCAGGTGACTCGGGGCGTCCCTCAGGGATCGGTACTCGGCCCTCTCCTCTTCATTTTATACTGCGCCGATGTTACCAACCATATACATAACACCAAGTTCCATATGTATGCTGATGATCTCCAAATATACACCTCCTTTCGTCCAGATGATTGCAATGAGGCTGTAATTAAAGTGAATACTGATTTAGAGAGGATAGCTGACTGGGCAAAAAACAATTCACTAGTGCTTAATCCAAACAAATCAAAGTATATTATATTTGGCTCTAAAGAATGCATTCATAAAATACAGGCCCACAAGCCAGTAGTAATGGTGGATGGTAGTCCCATACAGCAAGTTAGTGAAGCGCGTAATTTGGGTTTGATCATGGATGGACAATTGCATTTTGAGACGCATGTTCTTGAATCTGTAAAAAACTGTTTTTACCGTCTCAAGTTGCTATACCGCATTCGGGATCACCTCAGCACAGATGTGCGCATACAACTCTGTGAATCGCTGGTTTTGTCCAAACTAAATTATGCAGACACTGTATTTGGAGCATGCATATTAAAACGAACTCAAAAATTAATACAGCGAGTACAAAACGCATGTGCTAGGTTTTGTTATAAAATCCCACCGCGCACACATGTCACTCCATTTTTGAACAAAGGGAACCTAATGAAGATGACTACACGTAGACACCTTCATTTGGCAACATTGCTTTTTGGTATAGTTTTATATAAAAAACCAGCTTACCTCTATGAGAAGTTGACATGGTCGCGAGAGGTCAATAAATATAATACAAGGGCCTCATCAGATCTCATGGTCACCTTGAAGCAACGTACTTCTTCATTCAGAGGTGGATTTCGATTTGCTTCAACGAAATGTTGGAATGATCTTCCTCCTCCCCTGCGTAGCCTGAAAACAGTACACACATTCCGAACTAAATATAAGCAAATATTATTACAAAGACAAACATAATCATAGATATTATACAATGAAGCGGTAACTTACATTTTATCGGTATTACACACACATTTTCATCATCTGTAGTACAATATGTAAGCAGAATGTATCTTATACATGTAGTATCCATATAGTCTGTGTTACACATTAGTTTTTAATATTGGTTGGCACAAAGATAACAATCACAACTTTGAGCAATGGTCGACCGAACACACCATCTGTCAAGGGTGACAGGACGTGATGGTAAAGCGTTCGGAAACGCAAAAAATACGTTATCCATTTATTGTTATTGTGATTTCTGAGAATTATTTATAAGAAGTTTATATTCTGTATAATTATGTTTTTATTAGGATTATTTAATTTATGTATGTATATTTATTTGATATTTCTATTATTATATATGTATATATATTTGATATTTATGTATTAATTCATATTGTATGTACTAATTATAATTAATTATAACTAGTTTTAAGAGATTGAATGTATGGAAGTAGGTCCTGCGGGAAGATCAGTTTTGCAGTCTCACCTGATTCTGCAATTTATACTGACGCAGGTACCCTATTTGCGATCCAAAAATTGTTTACTATTTTTTATCCTTTGTTCACTATATTGTTGTTACTACTGCATTGGAGTTGCAAATAAAATAATTTCATTTCATTTCATTTCATTTCATTTCATTTCATTCCATTTCATTCATTTCATTTCATCTGAAGACCTGTGAAGTGCCAACCTACCACCCACGCCCTGGATAATTGTCTAGTCGGCTAATCTCAAGTGTCAGTTTTTTTTGTGTAATTAAAGCCATTGTGTAACTGGAATATAACGCGAGTTTAAACTTTCCTGGTGATATTTTTTATTTATTTCCCGTAAGACAACCTAATTATCTCTCTTTAATTGCTCGGCGAGTGATCGATCCCGGCTACCCCGTGGAAATCAATCACTCGTGCGACATAACAAACTGATAAGGCTCGTATTTGTGAGTGAAATTCGCAATCATAGTTCTGCTAAATTGACGATACTGCGTTATTACCGGTTTCGTAAAACACGGAACATAAAATATATACAGGATGTCACAAGACCCGTGATGGGTCTTGTGACACCCTGCCGACATCAAGCCGAAGTCTACTCGTTGTGGACATCATGACAAGTCACACTAACCAAAAATAATACCTGGGAAACGATTTTCTTTTTAAGTTTTCACATTTTTAAACCACAATTAAAAGCGCACGCGTGCAATGCTCGAAATACCTACTTATCCATGGGGTCATAGGGCATCTAAAGAACATATTGGCGGGGTAAATGCATCGATTTTTGTACCTAATTAGAAAAATTCTATACTAACTTTGAGCCTTAATATCTCCTGAACCAGTAATTTCCCAGGTATGGTGCCGAAGTAAAAAATGTTCGTAGTGATTGGTACAACATGGGTTTCAGTTTTCGTTAAGGGTCTTTTTACACCCTGTATAGTATAGGTGTGGTGTGTACCTAGTAGGAATAAATACGTAACTCACGTTGTAGAGGATTTATTGTCCTCAGTCGTACACCGTTAACACTAAGTTCAGAAGGCACAATAGAGGTTGCCTGTAAGAGATTGCTTAATAGTGATAAGGCCGCCTATTGTACTATCCGTTATTTTCTTTTTGTTAAAATTCAATTTTGTAGTTTCTTTGGCATTTGTACAATAAAGATGATATACTATACTATACTATATACTAGAGAAGAGTTCACAAGCACAAGCTGAAGCACAGTATAGATGTGTAGCGGAAGGCTGAAAGTAGAAGAATGATAGACAGATGAAGTACCTATAGTTGAGATTGATAACAACGGAAATCAAAGCTAAATCGCAATATCGCGTGTTTATAGGATTGAGGCGACAAGCGTGCGCTCCGCGTCGAGGTAAGGTCTTGACTGGCTTGACCTTGCGCGGTGGTCAATAACCATATCAGCCGTAGCCGGCTGATATGGCTATTGATAGTTATGCAGGTATTGGTCATTAGTAATGACGGCTCGGTCGATAGCTCAATGACCATCGACTATCGATAGAAAATTTATCGACCAACTAGTAAGGGTCTATACAGGGTGGCGCTTGCATAGGGGCATCGATTTAAAAAGGACGTAGCATTGATGCCTATAAAATGTTTTATATCAACAAAAAAGGTCATGGGGCCAAAATAAAATGATAAATTTTTTAAACAAAATAAACTATAAAATATGAGTAGCAAAACGAAACACCATTTGTAGACCAATATGACATTAGGTTACTGAACTTTGTAAGAACGGCAATGTGTGCTATGCGGCAGACGATGCCACGGAGGTAGTTCACATTTATTGACGAATTACCTATTTCAGTAATTCTACACATCACTCCAATGTTTGGTCACTCATTAGGCAAGCACTGGTGTCTTTTTCATATCAACAAAAACCCACTTAACACTAACCCACGTAAAAGGTAGCACAAAATTTTCAAATTCTCAAAATGGCCGCCATTGTTATCACGAATTACCTATTTCAGTAATTCTACAAATCACTGGTGTCTTTTTCACAACATGAACCCACGTTACACAATCATATCCGCATATTCGGACGACATAAAGTTTGTCATTATTAACACAAATAATGCAAAAATGACGAATGATAAAGTTCACTAAACAACAACACAATTAAATAACACGACTAAATACAATCACACAATTCAATACCAAAAACAACTGTCGCGCGCGCGCAATCTGATCGACTTATCAATTCAATAGTTTTTGCGGCACTAAACAAACCTTTGATGAGTCACCGATCACCGATGCGCCGCTGGCGCCGACATGTCTAGGATAGGAAATAGAGCTACGCAATAGGTACTATGAATGTCGATATTTTTGAAACGTTAATACGTTAACAATAAAATAACACAAAATGTTTTTATACAACGAACTATGCATTCTTACTTGTATTAACAATAATGCTATTGCTTAATTGTGTTGCTAATACGACAGAGTTAAACAAGTTTATGAAATACTATGCACATACTTCAATGAGTTCAGTAGTTTTAGTACATAGTTATTATAATTCTTAAGTAAGTAAGTAAAACTAGTTTTTTTCGGTAACAACAATTCCTTATAATATCCAGCACGTAGGGATACATTACTTAACTAATAATTGACAGGTTAGTGCAAAAATATCTGTTGAAAATCTTTCATAATAAATTTTATCATTAACGTATATAAAAAATTCTCTCCTGAAAAAACGATTTTTTAGCCTTACGACCTTATGCGTGGGCGGCGTCGATTTGTTTTCGTAGCCATTTGTTTCGGCCTGTGCAAATTACGAGGGCCGACACCTATTAGTCTGGTCTGGCCTGTCGCCTCGATGTTATTTGTGTTATGTGATTTCATTCTTGGTGAGGTTATTACACTTATGTGGCTCTTATATATCTTTCAGCGTAGGTTTATGCTGTCGGTGTACTGCGCTAGTAAAGTAGGGCACCAAGTTTATTAGAGACCAAGGTGCTTTAAAATGGTAATCGGTTAGGCTCGGATTCTACAAACATTAAGCGACATAGAGAGGAGCTGTGTGAAGAAGAACTTTTCGTAAATGTAGAATGTGAGTTTAAAAATCTAACATTTAAAGTTTCTTAGTACTTAAGCTAATGCCATAAGACTGCTTCTCGCTATGGTAAAGTTTCTTAGTACTTAAGTACGTAAACACAAAAGCTAATATATATGTCGACAACTATACACTTTATTCAAATTATTTACATATATTTATCTATATAATCTAAAACTTAAAACTAATATTTACAAACAAACACAATTATAATACAATTTATATATATTTATTTACATTTAAACACAAACACTGAAAACCATCATATACAGGGTGGCGCTTGCATAGTGGCACTTTTTGAACAAAGGCATAGCTTACAACATTCTTAAGCCTTGTACCAAAAATCAATTAAATCGGTGCAGTAGTTTAGCCACAATATCGATTTTAAGTTCTGCAATTTTTGCACACGCTTTGAGTTCCATACAGCTGATACAAAACGGTCAACGACCCTACATTGCGCGCCGCGACTCGCTAGGTACTACTCACGACGCGACGCCTCAACGTTATCCGAAGCTAGGCTCAGCGCAGACAGAACGGAGCGCAGCGGAGAGGATTTTATCAACGCACTTGAAAATAAACTTTAATGTTTTTACAATAAAGTTCATAAATGCTTGAACCTGATAAAAAATCTCTTTGAGTTCAAAGAGATCAAAGGATTTTGGTCATCGAGAGAAAAATTTAGGAAAAGCGTATTTGAGCAGGAATGGAGTTCCATTCCTACTCAAATACGCTTTTCCTAAATTTTTTAAACATTTTCGTTTAATATCTTTCCACTCATCACGGCGACGGTGACGTCTTCTTGCAACTCTAGCTGACGGTGTATTTTCACTTGACGAGCAGGCAGAAGAGTCCTGACTTGAAGCGTTATTGAGCAGTGGTGAATTGGTTCTACTAACAGTACTAGATGAATTCTCAACATCACAAATTGATACATTTCTGAAAAGTGGAGTCGAAGTGGCCATCAAATGTCGTTATTTGGGGCGGGCATTGGTGTTATGTCCAGTGAACGTTCTATTATAATTATAAGCTAATTCGTGTGAACATTCTTCAACACATGGCTGGTATTGGGGATGAAGTTGAGGGTAAAATTGCTGATCGATTTTATTTATTACCTCGGCAATACATGGTATAAATCTGTTGTCAATGCTTGTTGTACTATTAATAAAACATTGCCTAAACATCGTCTTGTACTGATCCCACTGGTCTTCAGCTTCAAGTGGTACCAGCGATACTAAAAATACAAGTTTTCAATTAGTTAAAAACCACACACAAGTAACAAATGCAAATATATAGAGAGTTAGACAATAAAATTAACATAAATAAAAAATAATATCACGTCTTTTATTCCCCAAAGCGATAGGCAGAGGTTAGAGATAGGGGAACATTATTGTCCATCCACTTTTCTCCAATTATTAGTCCTATTGTAATGCCTATTGTCAAACACTAGGCGCTATTCCAAACTCCGTGTTATGAGAATTTCGAAATTGAAAAACTCAATAATATATTGCCCAACCCGGGAATCGAAACCGACACCTCGTAGCCGGCAGTCCTGCTCGCGGCCATTAGAACAACGAAGCAGTTAGAAAGTTAATTTAAATGATATTTCAACTATAATTTTAAAAGCAGAGAATCGTATCTTATTTTTTTAACGGAGCATAAAGCCGTATTTCTGTAATACGTTTTTATAAGTTTATTCATTGTTTTATTTATACGTCGCAAATGGTCGTAAGTATAAGTTATGACTCCTAGATTTAAATTGTTGCCTAGTATAAAGTCGTAACTGACCACTGTTAACGTTTGATTACAGCGCATATAGTTTTCGACGTTATGCGTCGGAATGGTCGTAATCATTGTTTTTTTTTGTTGAGATCTATTAAACACTATCACATACTATCTATTATATTCGTAACACACATATAAATATGTAAAATAAATATAATATAAGACAAATCAGTAAAACTTACCATTTCCAAAATTGTCATCGACCGTTACTTCACTATTTTGGTTTATTTGTTCATTTAACACTAGTTTCGGAGCATACCATCGGAACTATCCGCGCGACCTTATGCGCGGGAGCATTTAAATGTTAAGACCATTGTCCATTACAAAACTCATTATTCATATAAGATATTAAAATTTGGATTTTAGTAATACATACTACTATTCAAGATTGTTGTAATGGCACAAAAAACGATTTTAGTTAAAAATAATGTTCCGACCTTCTGCGTGGGAGCCATCGAAATATTTGTAACATGTATGTTTATTAAATACATAATGTATTATGTTTATTGTGTTATGAAGTCATTCGTTGTGATCCCGAATCGTAATATTGATTGAGTTGTCCGATGTATTATGTAGCATTATGTATGTGAATGGAGTAATGTGAAAAGCATATTTCGTCAGTTTCATCTAGTTATAATCTTTTTTAAATTGTTGGCTTTTCGGATATATTTGCGGAGTTAATTTAATAATGACAGTTTACCTATTGGAGCTATTGGATTTAACTTATTTGCCAATAGGATAGGAGGTATATAAGGGAAATGGAAAAACAGGATATCGTCCCCACTAAACTTGCTTTCCCAAGTTGTTCATCGCATCTCCAGCTTCATCAGCCTTACAATCCACATACACGAACAATAACACAACTCAATAACACTTACGTACAACTTACTTTCTCCATCTTAAAATACTTTTACGCAGGTAAATGAGGAAAAGTGCGCGGACGATACTGTAGCAGTTTCTACCGCGGCGTTTCTGCTATTTGGAAAGCGTTGCCCGGTGAATCCATGGCCCTGAGTTTTCTCAGAACGTGAGAGTACTGCAAATAGGCAGTAATGGCAGCGTTCCGCCGACGACGCTTTATAGTTCATTTTGAGCCGGCTACGTGTTGTCTTCTTGCAATTATAATGTTATGAAACTAATACTTGTGTAGTAAAGAATAATAGCATGTATATTTCGGTATTTAATGATTTCTAATAGAGTACTGGTAATATGATTGAAAGGAATGGCTTGAAAATAAAAGTAGTGTCTAGTTTACACATACACACATATATAATTTCTTCAATTTCTTTTCCCTTCTTAAAGGTATGCATGTGCCTTATTTTCGTGTATATTTTATGTGTATTTTTTACCTTTAAGTTGCAGAGATCAGCCGGCAGACGCTCTGTGGCAATACTAATATGCTGTCGAATCTGGTTAAACTAGGAAGCATGCCCAGGGCTCCAAGGCGAAGTCTTGGATGCAAATGGATTAATGCTAGGAGGATGATGAATGATGCAAAGATAGTTCTTTACATCATTCATCATGCTTCTAGCGTTATACGGTAGCCCTTAAATGCCAATGAAGTAATTCAAACATCATCAGTGGTTATGTTGTCTCAATGCATTATAGGGTTTATTGAAGTTGTCATGATACTTGTCATAATCACAATGACATCACAATTAAGATTATGCAATGTGTGAGTCAAAATATTAAAGTTTACTTTTACTCTATAGTCTAGATGGTTACCTTATAGTATTTTGTTGAGTCTACGCGAATGTGACACATTGAAATCAAACGATACGATATTTATTAATATCCGACGTTTCGATAACATTACAGGAATCGTAGACACGAAAGACGTGACAGCATCCGTAGACTGCAATTTGATTTCACTTTCTTCTAATTTTACATTTTAAATCGTTAAAGTGATTACATAATTTAAAACAGTACCAGTTGTGTTTGTTACATTATGGGCTTATACCCCTATGGCACCGTACACCTAGTGTCAGTGACATTTCAATAATGTATGTAAAAACATTATTGAAATGTCACTGACACTAGGTGTACGGTGCACAGGGTTCCCACCAAGAACTTAGGGTCCCAAGCCAACCTCACCTGCAAGTGGTGCACCTGCCGATCAACGGACGAGGCTCTGGCAAACAAAATGTCCCAATAAGCGACAATAGGCTCGCCACCTATTACGTGGGATCAAATCACTGGCGAAAAGTGGTCGTTTAATATGCCTCTGCCTACCCCTTCGGGGAAACAGGCGTGAGTCTATGTATGTATGTAAAAACCTTAATTTTTCATTAAGTGTTTCGCCTAACTCATCGGCCAATTTAGATGAATTTTATGTTAGCTGACGTAAACCTTTGACAGATGTCTTAGCAACGTGAGTCTCCAAAACAAAATGACAATCGAGCAAAAACTCAAGTTACTTCAGTTTATAATAAGAATGCGAAGTTTCTTTGTGATTTATTAAACTTGCAAATTAAATAAGCGCTTCGCCTCACCCGGAGTCACGGGCCGCGCCACGCCGACGGATATACGCGCACCGATCCGCGTGATACTTTTATATAATCCCATTTTCTTAATACAACTTTTGTATAATAAGCTATGGAGTTGTTGTTGATGCCTAAAGCTACCCCCGCACATTTTATTTTAATTTAACCGTTTTTACCTGATCCCGTTTGAATTTAGGGCAATCCCTGCTTAATACATGCCAAATTTCAGTTAATACGACTTCATTGAGCCCAAACTAGATGGGATTACTCATACACATAAGTAGATGATCGGTTGTAACCAGATTAAATTTTAATTGTTTTCGTAAATATTTGGCTCAGGTTGTGTTTCCTAAATAGTAATAAACAAGTACTTAAGTGTCGAATCAACCAAATGCCACCCTTTACACTACTTACTAACCCACTCCTAATAGAGGCATTAAACTTTTGAGGAAGGGTCAACAATAAGAGGTTGTCATTAAGAACTTTAGAAACCTTGAAACTATAGACACGTAATAGGCAGATTTGACTTATATGGGGCAGCGGTGTAGTGTGGAGGGAACCTGTGGGAACGAGAGTGCCGCTAAGTTTTCTCAAGCATTCTATATAATAATAACAGGGGACACCTCCTCGATCGTTACATAGATGTCAGACAATTCCCAGAGGATGGTGCGCGTATCCACACCTCTGATATGGTGCCGAAAATTCCTTGTAAATCGTATGATTCAAATTAAAATACATAGTATTTTTATTGATTTAAACTGGGAGTATAAAAAACCATTGTCAACTTATTGGTGCCGTTGAGCTATGTCTAGTCTTCCCATGATCACAACAGCTGTAATCTGGATTTAAAGTCTAGGTAAAAAGATGAACTACTTGTACACTTCAAATAACCAACGCGATTAAGTAATTATCAATTGCAGTTCCAATAGTATCCATGGCAAATAAAATAGTAAGTAAAATAATTTATTCATTTACATGAGAACGTAACGTCAATGACTGTCAAGTATATAAAATATCGTACGTGTCGTTTAATATAAAACATATACTTACAGAAACAATCTGTCGTGAATCCGTCAGTGTATAAGATTACAAGCTTACGTTCGTGTCGGAGGCGGTATTAATCCGTTTTGAAGCGAAGCCTCGCGATGTGAACCTCTTGACGTACTCCTGATACACTATGCTTATCTTTAATCCACATACTTGCTGGCAAATTGATTAATCTTTGTCATATCGCGCTAATATGGTTAGAAAATTGTGACTTAATGAGTCTACGTCTAGTATTGATGGGCAGATATTAATGTAATTTTGAATGAGGTTAGCATGTAAGCTAGATAGTTTAAAAGGGTTTGAATTTTGTAATGTTATATGTGCAGTAGTATACATATAGTAAGGGATTTGGTGCTACAAATTAGTACCATGGTGGTTTAAACATGGCACCTACTAATTTATAGCACCAAATCGCTTTAAAAGGCTATCAATTATTTATGGCACAGCACTTTAGAAATGTTGAAAATATTTAAATTGCTTGCTACAATCTAGGCAGCGCTAAATAAAAGGAACTTATCATCTAACATAATACTAAAATATCAACTATCTATCTGACGTTTCAATACACAAACATTAACTACTTCGACCACACATAAGTACAAGCCTATTGCAGAACATTATGCAATAGTCATTAAACTCTGTTTATCTCACAAGCTAGAGCCGTATCACTTGCAAGCATTATTAGTTCCTAACGTACAAAGCTGATCATGCTACAAGGCAAGGCGTTACGGCGGTACTGCAGCGTGCAAGTGAGTCTGTGTTAGTTATAATTCCTCAGAACACAGAGATTAGTGTGCTCCGACTTAGTGTTCATTGACGTGAATAAATGATCATATGCCGAGAATTTGAGGATGCCTTTTGGTAATAGACCAGGGGGATTACAGCGCAAGATAATTTACTAAATGCATCTTACATTTACACTAATCTTTCTAAAAAGATATTACAGCCACTTAGGACATAAATCCCGTTTAAAACCATTATATGATTGGTTAAAAAGAACACTCAGTCTTGAGACAACTATTCGCCGATCACACGAAGTGTTGGCTCGTATCTTCATAGGACTCACAACATTGGGCACATAATTATACGGCATTTCAGCCGTGTTATGGACTAAGCCAGCCTGCAGTTATTTGCACGGTTCTTATCTTCTCTTTTCGATCACAATAACGGACAATGTCAAACAAATTTTGAAGATGGTTATATTTCCTTTTATTCCAATAACTTAAAACAGTACTTTAATTAGCAGACGGGCATGATTCAACAAAACTTTCTTTTAAATCTCAAAAAGGCAAGGCGTAAACTTTTGAAATTAACCTAAGGCGTTTGTAAAGCTTCCTACTAATTTATATACTAATTTATATTTCTTAAATTCGTCGATCAAACAGCTTGATAACTAATATTAAATTTCTTTATCGGAATTTTGTAAAAATCTTTTTGAAATATATATATTTAAGCTGAAATCCAACGGTTTGGAAACAGAGTGCCGTTTTTGCGGGCATGCTAGAGACTCTTTGGGGAAACTTTTTGTGTGTTTGAAAGGTTATATTAATCTTTTGTTTATGGTTGCGAAAGCTTTGGCTGTAATCGATGGCCAACCAGATTTTGTCGGTGCCGACGAAAACACCGTAATACATTACTGTATCGTTATTTTGTTGTTGAAGTTATATTAATGGAGGAAATAATGAACACGAATTTTGGATAAATAATGATGGATGTATGATGCCAAAAAACTTTTCATGTAAAATGTTTCCAAAACGAAACCTCGAGTCTCGGTGATCGGCTACTTAAAAATGTTATCTAGATTCTCGTTAATGGTGGAGCCATTATTGCACTCTATTGGTTATCACTCCAACCTGGCTTTCTATAAGCAAGAGGATACAGCTGTCGGGTGTCATCCGCAAGTGGTAGTGATATCACATTCCAAATTTAAACAATACATGCAGCGGTATAGCGAGTTTTCTTATTTATTTATATGACTATTAATTGAGGCGCATTACGCTGATAACGATACATTTGCCTTCATTGAATGCGCTTAGGTACACAGATGTTGTGATAACTATGAGTAAGTATAATTTCTCTGATCTTTTTTTATCTTTTGTACTTTTGTTTTGTTTCTGTGACAAATATGTAAATAGTGTTCTTTTTTTTCTGAGCTGTATACATTATCAAATCACAGTTCTTAATAATATTTTTTAGTTATTAAAAGATGAATATTTACTTATTTTACCTATGTCGGACATGTCGCTACATATATAGTAATATGCAGATTGGTGGGCGACAATGCCACTGGCATTATCTCCCACCATTATTCATATTACTATACCAAGTTAATATCTACTATACAACTATAAATACATTACATAAACATCACATATGCATAGCACTCGACTTGTCTATACATTGATAATGAATCGTAAGATAGTTTTACGATCGGCGTAAAATTATACGCTACTACTAAAGTTCTTAGTTATATAGCTTTACATATGGATGCAGGGTCTCCCGTCCTAAGTGATTGATACCCGTAAATACACTTACGATCTCAAGATAAGGATAGATACATAAATATACTGTCATAATTATTCCACCCACCATGTTTGTTTTATATATTTGTGTATGTATGTATGTATATATATATATATATATATATATATATATATATATTTATATATATATATATAAATATATATATATATATTTATATATATATATATATATTAATAATTTTAGGCCCATATCTATCTTGCCGGCATTTAGTAAAATATTTGAAAAGATACTTTTAAAGCAGCTATTAAGCCACTTCAATTTAAATAGTCTGCTTCACAAAGATCAATACGGGTTTACTAAAGGTAGATCCACTACTGATGCGGGTGTTGCTCTCATAAAACACGTTTATAGTGCTTGGGAGTCATCAAAGAATGCTATTGGAGTGTTCTGTGACCTATCTAAAGCATTTGACTGCGTTCAGCACGACACACTACTGCGTAAGCTCCGCCACTACGGCGTAGAGAAAACCGCACTTAGTGTTGTCGATTCGTACCTGCGGCAAAGATTTCAGTGTGTCGATGTAAATGGGACTACATCCTCTAAATTACCTATACAGCTAGGCGTTCCACAAGGCTCAATTTTAGGTCCTTTTCTATTTTTAGTATATATTAATGACTTACCTTTTTATTTAAAAAACATCTGTGATGTCGTACTTTTTGCAGATGATACGTCACTTATTTTTAAAGTAGATAGGAATAGAAATCAATTTGATGATGTAAATAATGCACTATTACAAGTTACACGATGGTTTACAGCAAACAACCTAGTACTTAATTCTAGGAAAACTAAATGCGTTAAATTTGCTTTACCTAACGTTAGACAACTGGGACCTAATATTATGCTAGATAGGGAGGAACTTGACACAGTAGACTCTACAGTGTTCTTAGGTATTACATTAGATAATAAGTTACAATGGGGTGCACATATAGCATGTCTAGCAGGAAAGCTCAGCTCTGCTGCGTATGCCGTCAGAAAAGTTAGGCAACTTACTGACATCGACACGGCTCGTTTAGTATATTTTAGCTATTTTCACAGTGTTATGTCCTACGGTATTTTGTTATGGGGCAAAGCAGCGGATATTCAGAATATCTTCGTTCTACAGAAACGAGCGGTACGAGCAATATACATGTTAGGTGCAAAAGATACTCTTAGGGAACGCTTTAAGTCTATAGGAATTCTTACAGTAGCCTCGCAATTTTTATTTGCTAATATTTTGTACATTAGGCAAAATATAAGTTTATTTACCTCAAAAAGTGATATACATAATATAAATACTCGAAATAAGCATAGGTTATATGCCCCTTATCATCGTTTACATAAAGTTAATAATTCTTTTGTAGGGCTAGGTATTCGTATATACAATAAAATACCAATTAGTCTTTTAGAATTACCATTTAGTACATTTAAAGCTAAAATAAAAGACTGCCTTATTAAGAAAGGTTATTATACTATTAATGATTATTTCAGTGACAAGGATAGATGGTCACTTACACTAGACAACTCATGATCTACTACTTATTTAGAATTTATATAGATACTTAGCATTTTTCAGTTTATCATTATATAACATTTCTAGTTCTTTTAAATTATTATTCGTTTATCATAATTAGGTCATTCTACTTACTACATCTACATTTGCATTGTTGTTCCACAATTTTTTTTTTTAAATTTACTGTACTGTAAGATGAAGATAACTCGTTATCATGGTCTGTGAACTAAAGTTTTTGTAATTTTGTGTATTCATATACCGTCACTTCTGTAACATACATTTCCACCATAGTTCTGAACATGGTCACGAGTTGTATACATTATAAGTCGTAAGTGGATGCTCCTGTTACACAATATTCGCATTGGAAGGCTAACTAAAACACATCATTTAGTAACTACATTAATTGCTTAAGTATTATGTCTGTAACTGATTACTATCTCCAAGTAATTTAGTACAATGTGTAACAGTTGCAGCTCCTTACAAAAATGAAAATATGTACCATAATATTGGCGATTTAAAAGAGTGGCCTCGAGTTTTATTGCCCGTTCTTTCTCGTGGCTCTACCTATTGCTTTGCGAACGAGGCAGTAAATGTAAATGTAGAAGCATTAAGTAATTTAATTTTAAAATTGACGTTCATAAGCGTCACATTGTGACCCAGATGAATAAATGATTTTGATTTGATTTGATTTGATTTGATATATATATATATATATATATATGTAACCCTAACCCTTGCGTTACTGACTTTGACGACCGGTTGGTGCAGCGGGAGTGTAAGCGACTGCTACGCCGAAGGTCGTGGATTCGATTCCCGCTCAAGTCAAACATTTGCGTGCATGAACATGGATGTTTGTCTTGGTCTGGGTGTTTCTATGTATAATATATATATATATTTACTAAAAATAAATCTAGTCCCATAACACAAGCTCTGCTTAGCTTGGGACTAGATGGTGATGTTAGAATATTATTATTATACTGACTGACTGACAGACGAGCTACAGCCAAAACTATTAGGCGCAGGAAATTACGTCCAAGAACAGAATACATTATCATGCTCATCTCACGAAGTATTAGCCTAACCGTGAGGTTCACTAGGTTTGAGACTAATAAGCCAGGCAAGTAAAAGTGTTCAAACAAAAGAAAAAAAACTAAGAAAAGGAAGAAATCACCGACTAAGTATTGTAGTTACTTGTACAAAAAACTGTAAGTTGTATTCTGTTAAAAGTGAAGTTGAAAGCTTTCAGAACAATGGTTATTGTTTCACTCAAGAAGTGCTTTGGAATGAAAGGAGTATTTAACTTAGTGGTAAAATTGGTACGAAATTCCTAGAAATATTAAATTAATTGTTGGTACACCTGAAGAGTAAGAAAAGCTTTTCTAAAACGTCGGTCTTACTATAAAGACGTTACGACGTGACGAAAAGTCATAAAAACATAGGTATTTATGTCTCAAATTGCTTAATTTTCCGAGATTAAGAGCCGTAAACTAATTTTGTATAATGTATACGAATTGCGAAAGTTTAAAATTGATTATCCTTAAAATTTTACATGTCATGAGTTCATGACACTATTTTACTCGCAAGTCAACTTTGTATTCTTAAATTCTTAACCTGTCGGCTGTCTCATCATCAGCCTTTAACAGTCCACTGCTAGACTAGGCCTCTCCTTTGAAAGGAGGAATTGGCCTACTATACCACGCTGGCCAAACGGGTTGGTATAGGGTTTATATCAAGTTTTCCTTCTCTTAAAGTGTTGTTCTCTGCATAATATGCTCCCTCTGTTGGCTCTTACGACACCCATGGGATAATATGGGGTGGTGTCATGCCGTATTCTTAATCCGTCACTACACGGACAGCCGTCGGCTGTCACTACAGAGATATTTTTTTTTACGGGCAATATTTATTTATTTTCCAATTC
Organism: Euclidia mi; assembly: GCA_944739405.2. Taxonomy (NCBI): domain Eukaryota; kingdom Metazoa; phylum Arthropoda; class Insecta; order Lepidoptera; family Erebidae; genus Euclidia; species Euclidia mi. The sequence continues at coordinate 2,228,843 of OX123196.2, forward strand.
ATATAAGGGTTAGGGATTCGGTCCTGGGTCGTCTACCATCTAGTGTCCCGGGACTTTGAAAATGTCAAGACTTCCCAAACACCTAATTAGGCTGTTTAGGAGTTTAGATTCAAATGAAAGCGTGTTAGTTGGTCACTCTGAGAAATCTATCCGATTTCGTCTAAATTAAATAAAATCATAATTATTTTCTGCTTTTGCTTTCTTTGTTTATAGGTTCAGATATGTGGATCTTTCACATTGGCAACTGGTGGAATTTTCCAAAGCTCTTTTAACTAGCCGTGTGAGGCTAGCGGGCCTTTTCTGTTCTTTTTCCGTTGCGATGACCGCGCGCCGGAAAATGGTTTTTTTTTATAGGTTCGCTCACGATACCCTTGATGGTGAAATGTTTATAGATTAACGTGAAGGTAGCTTGCGTATCAATTTATTTATGTTTTATAATTATTTTTACCCAAGGCCTTTGGACGTAATGTTCTCATATTACTTACAGACAACATTTTTTTGCTAATGACGTATAGATTACTTGGTATGGTACGGGTAGCTAGAAACGGGTGAATGCCACATGTTTTGTACTTGTTTGGTATATTTATCTTGCTTATTGTGAGTTTACGGGTTTTAGTGTCTAGTAATAAAGTGATGTAACTATTATCTTGTTATACGCGGTGTAAAAAGACCATTAACGAAAATTGAATGAACCAATCATAACAAGCAGTTTTTAGTTCGGGACCATACCTGGAAAATTATAAATGTACTAGCTGACCCGGCGAACTTCGTACCGCCATATTTTATTTTTCCAGCTCTTTTTTTTTGGACCAGATGGTGAATCTAAACCTTTCTCAAGTCCCCTTGAACACACACAAAAAATTCATAAAAATCAGTCCAGTCGTTTAGGAGGACTTCAGTGACATACACATGCACACAAGAAATATACATACATACATACATATACATAACGTCACGTCTTTTATCCCCGAAGGGGTAGGCAGAGGTGTATTTCTACACCCACTTTTCGCCAGATATACTTTAGTCCCACGTAATAAGGGGCGAGCCTATTGCCGTACCGGGCACATTGCCAGACTCCGTGCTGCTACTGAGAATTTCGTGACAGAAAAACCCAATTAGGTACACTGCCCTACCCAGGAATCGAACCCGGGACCTCCCGATCCCACGCGCACATTTAAGCTGCGAGACCAACGAGGCAGTCGTATAGGGTTTGATGTCGAGTTTTCCGTCTCTGCGCAAAGATGGTATTTGCATCGTGTTATCCCTTAGTCGCCTCTTACGACACCCACGGGAAGATAGGGGGTGGTGGTGACACTTGTATTCTATGCCGTCAACCACACGGCATACATACACAAGAAATTATATATATATATATAAAGTTGAATGGCAAGTTGAACGCATATGTGATGTTTATGTAATTTATTTATAGTTTGTATAGTAGACTTGGTATTGTAATATGAATAATAAGTAGTGGTAGATAATGCCAATGGCATTGTCGCCCACCAATCTGCATATTACTATATACATATGTACCGACATGTTCGACATAGGTAAAATAAGTAAGTATTCACCTTTGAATAAATAAAAAATATTATTTAGAACTGTGATTTAATAATGTATACACCTCAGAAAAAAAGAAAACTATTTACATATTTGACACGGAAACAAAAAATAATTTAAAAGATAAAAAAAGATCAGAGAAATTATACTTACCAATCATAGTTATCACAACATCTGTGTGTCAATGAAGGCAAATGTATCGTTATCAGCGTAATGCGCCTCAATTAATAGTCATATAAATAAACTAGAGGACGCCAGCAGCTACGCCTGCAATTTTTTTTAATTTACCCGTTTTGGCCGATCCCGTGGGAATTTTGAGAAATCCCTTCTTAGTGCACCCCTACGGTCCCCAAGGAACATACATGCCAAATTTAAGCTTCTTGCGCCCAATAGTTTCGGCTGTAGCGTGTCTGTCAGTCAGTCAGTAACGCAAGGATTTTATATATTAAGATAAGAAAACTCGCTATACCGCTGCATGTATTGTTTAAATTTGGAATGTGATATCACTACCACTTGCGGGTGACACCCGACAGCTGTATCTTCTTGCTCACAGAAAGCCAGGTTGGGGTGATAACCAATAGAGGGCAATAATGGCTGCACCATTGACGAGAACCTAGGTTACATTTTAAAGTACCCGATCACCGAGACATGAGGCTTCGATGAAAAGTTTTTTGTCATGATACTTAATTATCTATCCAATATTCGTGTTCATTGTTTCCTTCATTAATATAACTTCAACAACAAATTAACGATACAGTAATATATTACAGTGTTTCCGTCGGCACCGACAAAAACTGGTTGGCCATCGATTACAGCCAAAGCTTTCGCTACCATAAACAAAAGATTAATACAACGTTTCAAACACACAAAAAGTTTCCCCAAAGAGTCTCTAGCATGCCCGCAAAAACGGCACTCTGTTTCCAAACCGTTGGATTTCAGCTTAAATAATATTATAATCTATAATCGATTTTAAACTTTTGCGATTTGTATACATCATACAATATTATTTAGCGGGTCTTAGTCGCGATAATTTATTTATTTCAAGGCATAAAAAGGCATTTCAAGGCATTCAAATGTAAAGCTATGGAAGAGGTATGTCGACGATGTATTCTGCATCATGAAGGGCAACAAGCAAGACATAGAACGTTTCGCAGACAAATTGAACTCCATACATCCGAACATCCGGTTTACATTTGAAATGGACGTAGACGGATCGCTACCCTTTCTCGACGTCAAAGTGACGGTGAGAGCTAATGGTACACTTGGACACACTGTATACAGAAAACCAACACACACCGACAGGTATCTCAACGCCTGCTCGCATCATCACCCGCGACATTTGGAATCCGTAGCAACCTCGTTAGTGAACAGAGCCTATGACCCTGAACACTTAAACAGTGAATTGTCACATGTTCAGGAGTTACTAAGGCGCAACGGATACGAAAAGGAGATAGCCCGTCGGAAGAGGAAGGACCGCAAATCTGAAGTAAGCAGGGTGCCGGCTTACATGCCTTATATCAAGGGAGTGACGGACAAAGTTGGAACAGTACTACAGAAATACTCCATCAAGACTGTATATAGTCCCCTCTCCAAGGTAGCACATAATCTGCGTACCCCAAATTACGTAATTCCTCTACAAACACCAGGCGTCTACAAGATTGATTGCAGTTGTGGTAGTTCCTATATCGGATCAGACCAAACGAACGATCGCTGAAAGGGTCAAAGAACATATCACAGCTGTCAAAAATCGACAAATTAATAAATCTGCCATAGCTGAGCATTTGCTGGAATCTGGACCAAACCACTGGATAGAATTACATCAACCACAAGTCTTATCCACTGATCGCCACTATTACTCCAGGATAGTACGTGAAGCGGTCGAAATAAAAAAACATAGAAATTTCAACCGGGAGGACGGATACAGACTATCGACCATTTGGAACCCAGTTATCAACAAATGCAAACAACGCCGCAGTAACACAACTCATCAGTGTGTAGACGTCATAAGTGTAGTGTGTCGAAGTACCGACAGTGCGGATAGAACTCAAAATATCAAAAATACAAAACAAGTGAGGGTAGCTGCCGAAACCCGCGCTTCACAAGGACGGCGCTGAGCTGACATCAGTCCCTCCGCGACCACAACCGTTGCAAGCCGGTAGAAACGTAGGAGAATAACAGAGGTATTTATGCCTTGAAATAAATAAATTATCGCGACTAAGACCCGCTAAATAATATTGTATGATTAAATATACATTTCAAAAAGATTTTTACAAAATTCTTATAAAGAAATTTAATATTAGTTATCAATCTGTTTGATCGACGAATTTAAGAAATATAAATTAGTAGGAAGCTTTACAACCCTTAGGTTAATTTAAAAAGTTTACGCCTTGCCTTTTTGAGATTTAAAAGAAAGTTTTGTTGAATCATGCTCGTCTGCTAAAAACGTACTGTTAAGTTATTGGAATAAAAGGAAATATGTCAAATCTCAACATCTCAATATTTTCAATATTTGTTTGACATTGTCTGTTATTGTGATCGAAAAGAGAAGATAATAACCGTTTAAATAACTGCACGGCCGGCTTTGTCCTTGCTCTATAATATGATATAATAATGCCCGATAATTATGTGCCAAGTTTTGTGAGTCCTATCAAAATACGAGCCAACACTTCGTGTGATCCGCGAATAGTTGTCTCAAGACTGAGTGTTCTTTTTAACCAATCATATAATGGTTTAAAGTCAGAATATGCAATTCGGGATTTATGTCCTAAGTGGCTCTAATATCTTTTTGGTAAGATTAATCTTCATGATGATCTTTGTGTTCTAGTGTAAATGTAATTTAAGCACATGTAAGATGCATTTAGTATGTTATCTTGCGCTGTTATCTCCCTGGTCTATTACCAAAAGGCATACTCAAACACTCGGCGTATGATCATTTATTCACGTCGTGAACGCTAAGTCGGGGCACACTTATCTCTGTGTCCTGAGGAATTATAACTAACACAGACGCACTTGCACGCTGCAGTACCGTCGTAACGTCTTGCCTTGTGGAATGATCAGCTTTGTACGTTAGGAACTAATTATGTTTGCAAGTGATACGGCTCTAGCTTGAGAGATAAACGGTGTGTAATGACTATTGCAGAATGTTCTTCAATTGTTTGTACTTATGTGTGGTTGAAGTGGTTAATGTTTGTGTATTGAAACGTCATATAGATAGTCGATATTTTAGTATTATGTTAGATGATAACTTCCTTTTATTTAGCGCTGCCTAGATTGTAGCAAGCAATTTAAATATCTTCAACATTTCTTAAGTGCTGTGCAATAAATAATTGATAGCCTTTTGAAGCGATTTGATGCTATAAATTAGTAGGTACCATGTTTAAACCACCATGGTAATAATTTGTAGCACCAAATCCCTTACCTACTATATATATACTACTGCGCATATAACATTACAAAATTCAAACCCTTTTAAACTATCTAGCTTACATGCTAACCTCATTCAAAATTACATTAAAATCTGCACCTCAATACTAGACGTAGGCTCATTAAGGCAAAATTTTCTAACCATATGAGTGCGATATGACAAAGATTAATCAATTCGCCAGCAAGTGAGTGGATTAAAGATAAGCATAGTGTATCAAGAGTACGTCAAGAGGTTCACATCGCGAGGCTTCGCTTCAAAATGGATTAATACCGTCTCCGACACGTAAGCTTGTAATCTTATTGTTTGGGCACTTGTCTGCTCATACATAAGAATTGTTGAGGTGAAATGATACTTTACTTCTTGCTAAGTAAAATGTTTATTGTCACACATACACGTTTACAATTGGAAGGCTGAACATGAACTGAATAATGTAAGTATATAACAATGAAGTCAGGTAAAGTGCTTATGCGTACAATAAAATAATGTGCGATGTAATCGTACATATTCCGGGCCGAGATAAGATGCTAAAGAATATAAAAGCAAAGGAAAATAGACAAAATTAAATATTTGGTGATGTGCTTCTGTCGACACGTAGGTTGCGAGGTTGATGCACGCGCACGTAGTGCAGCTCGCCGGGTGTTTCTCCGTGTCCGCTGGGTTCCGGTGGTGTCGGTGTAGTCCTTAACTCTTGAGCGAAGGATGGCGATGGAGTTGGTGGGACTCGCCACTGGCATTTCGATCGGCGAATCGTAACAATAAATCCAATGATACACACTATCCCTAGTAGCGCATAAATCATGGCGTAATGATGAATATCGTGATAAGAGATATTATCAGGAAACATCACTTCCGCTGTCTTCATAGACCGTATCTCTGTGTCTATTTGCGTTATTGCCTGTTCTATATCTCCGGTTTTGTTTTCCAAAAGGGGAGACAGAACGCTTATGCTTATGTTGACAATGTGGTTGATAGGTGCCATTTCAGGTGCATAGATGTTAGATGTCGTCTTCATTTCGCTCAAGTGCATCTTGTGTGAATAAACATTAAAATCATTTGTTTTCATAACACATCCACGGCCTAAGTTAATAAGGCCGGCGTGCTTCAATTGTTGTACGGACATTTGATAGTCGCATATTGTACGAACTTGACACTGGTCACAACAATAGTAAAAATAGGTATTCAGTGTGTTTGTTGCTAGCCACCTATTTTTACACGGTCTTGTTATTGTTTTGCATTGCGATTGTTCCGTATCACAGAAGTTTTTGTCCTCTCGAAATTGGTAGATCGGGTTTAATATATGACAGTAAAGAACTTCTGAAATAATCAAACAAGATCGTATGTCCTTTGCCGACATAAGTATGTACATATCCTTTTTCATGTTCATGGATATGTATTCAGATGCTGAGATAACACTGATCATATAATCACTGCTTGCTGTCTTGGGTATAGGAATGATTCTGAATATCTCATATGCGTCTCTGCAAATCAGTGGTAATTTTATCTCGAAGATAAGGGTATCATTGAGCATCCTTGTCTTTATTCTGAGGAGCTCATATATCTTCCTGAAATCAGTATGTAAGTCGTCAATTGGTAAAGAAAGATCTTTGGGCAACTTGCTAGATATAGTACTCAGTTCTTGTATTAATTGCTCGGGCGTAATCAAATGTAAGTTGTAACGACCATTGTAAATATCAATAACAGTATCCAGAAGTGTGTTCTGTATACCTTTTATGTTATAGAGCATGTTACTTGCGATTATAGCTCCTGTGTTAAACTCGCTAAGAACTCTATTTGTTTGCACAACGGTTTTCATTTCACCTACTGCCGTTTGCAACATGGTCATGTGACGACTGACCATAAGAAGTTGTTGGTTCATATCCTGTTCGGCTCTTTTCAAAAGGTTGTTTTCAGCTTCGATGAGTGATGTTTGATTTGCCCATAAAGCTAACAGATGTTTCTCGTTGTTGCGCATCAAAGAAATATCCTTGCGATATTGTATTGAGAAGTTTTCGTCGAGAACTCCAAACAGTGAGTTTGCGACGTATCCCACAGCGTTGATAAGGCCACGGCGCCGACGCTGTCTAGCAGAACGCGTGCTCGAATGCTGACTAAGCAGCGCCTGGTTGTAGTATTCGAGTTCTGAGAATGCATGACGTAGCTGGAGTACAATGACTTCGCAATGAACTTGATCTTGAATGCAGCTACATGTTTGTTTGAGACATTGAATATAACTCTCAAACGTTGTTAACGCCTTCCAATACGTATTCATGTCGTAATAAACGACAACCTTCCAGTCTTCTCTAATAAGCGCCATGTTTGCTATCTTATCAAAATACAGGCTCTGGTTTTCTCGAAATGGAGTTATATTCAACGTGCATTCTGAGCTTGATATAATCTTAATATATAAAATCCTTGCGTTACTGACTGACTGACAGACACGCTACAGCCCAAACTATTGGGTGCAGGAAGCTGAAATTTGGCATGTATGTTCCTTGGGGACCGTAGAGGTGCACTAAGAAGGGATTTCCCGAAATTCCCACGGGATCGGCCAAATCGGGGAAATTAAAAAAAAATGCAGGCGTAGCTGCTGGCGTCCTCTAGTAGTAAATAAAAACATAAGGGCAGCGACGATAGATACGAGGTCATATTTTCTACGTTTTTGTTTGCAATTTTTGTTTGTCGTCCTTGTTGACGTATCTGTGTCTTCTACGTCATCCGAATTCGACTCTTGTTGGATTTGTATACCTTGTAGCGTGCTTGTGGATTGATCGGACGACGAGCACATATCCTTGTGTTCCAAGAGAAGCGAGACTTTCATCATGGGACGTTTGACGAAACCATTTTTCGTTTTTAAGGTCACGACTCGCACGTACCCATCGTTCCCGGGATGTAATTCTACAACTCTTCCCATTGCCCACTTGCCGGGCGGTAGATTATCGTCATGGATAATTACTATGTCGTCGAGCTTGATATTGTCTTGAGGTCGTTGCCATTTACTTCGAACTGTCAATTGAGCTAAATATTCATTGCGCCACCTTTTCCACAAATCTTGTAGAATTTTTTGTGTCAATTGCCAGCGTGTGCGCAAATCTCGCTCCGTCTCAACTAACGTCAAGGTCGGTCCTCCAGTCATAAAATGAGATGGCGTCAAAAAGTCTATGTCTTCCGGGTCCTCCGTTAGAGCACATAGCGGCCTTGTGTTGAGACATCCTTCAATTTGAGCTAAAAGTGTTGCGAACTCTTCATAGGTTAATCTTTGGTCTCCGATAACCCTTTTTAGATGCCACTTAAAGCTCTTGACGGCGGCTTCCCATAGACCTCCTGCTGAAGGCCAAGAAGGGGCGTTGAAATGCCATGTAATGTTCATATCTGCTAATGTTGCCATAAAGTTGTCGTCAATTATGTCTTGTAATTGCTCGAACTCCTTCTGAAGCACCTTGCTGGCTCCTAGAAAGTTGCGACCGTTGTCGCTGTACATATGAGTAGGGGCCCCTCTTCTAGCGGCCATTCTTCGTATGGCAGCGATAAATGCAGATGTTGTTAGATCGGAAACTAGTTCCAAGTGTACGGCCTTGGTCACCATACAAACAAACACGGACACATATCCTTTTGTGGTCTTGACACCACGACCCTTGTTGGTTTTTAGAAGGATATGTCCCGTAAAATCTACCCCAGTATGCATGAAAGGACGGGAAGGGACCACCCTTGCTGCTGGTAACTCGCCCATCAGGGGTTGCAGTTTTCTTGGGTTCTGCCTCTTGCAAATAATACATAATCGTATTTGTATTTTCGTTGCATTGTTGCCGCCGATTATCCAGTACCGCTGTCGTATGCAAGCTAGCGTAACTCGAGCGCCGCCATGAAACGTCACCTTGTGTGCATGTTCTATTAATAGCTCTGTCAAACGATGTTTATGTGGTAAAATAATTGGGTGTTTTTGATCTGAGTTGATATTGGCATGCTGTAATCTACCGCCAACACGGAGTATCTTCTCGTCATCTAAGAATGGACTGAGATTCAATATCTTGCTTTTAGACGACAATTTGCCATTTTTCTGTAGATCATGTATATCTTGTTCAAATTCCACTTGTTGGATTTGTTTTATAATCATAGCTTCAGATTGCCGAATCTCCATTACGGTGAGGTAATTTTCTCTTGACGTGGTTTGACATTTTGACTTGAGGAATCGCCGCACCCATGCTAGAACGCGGACGACCATTCTAAATGAGCTAAACTTATTTAGAAGGGTTTCAATAATTGAATGATTGGCGTTTTCTACGATAGCAACATGTATTTGCTTGTCGAGGTCATCCTTTTTGTTCCATAAAACGATTTCCTGTGGCTTCTTGCAGCTTTCTGGCTTCCATTCGGGTAACCACGTAGGACCGCGCCACCAGAGATCAAGATCGCGCAGATTGGTGCTTGATGTACCCCTGCTTGCGCAGTCTGCTGGGTTTTCACTCGACTGCACGTAATGCCAACACTCGGCAGGTATTTCCTTTATAATTTGTCGCACCCTGTTGGCTACAAATATCTTCCAGCGGTCCGGATCACCTTGTAGCCAACCCAAAACAGCTGTAGAGTCGGTCCAGCCATAAATCTTGGTATCAAGGCCGGCCAAACTTTCTTTCACCTTGACCATGAGTTTGGACAAAAGATGGGCGCCGCTCACTTCCAATCTGGGCAGCGAAATATTCTTGTTAAATGGGACTAATTTCGATTTGCCGGCTAGCAACGTGATTGTTGGTTGACCTTGATTAGTCGTTTTGCAATAAACGACGCATGCATACGCTTTCTGCGAAGCGTCACAAAAGCCGTGCAATTCGATGCGACTGTCGGCGCCTTGTGTACCTAACCATCTAGGTATTTTAAACATATTTATATGTTGTATATCTTTCTGAATTTTTAACCACTCTTGATTTATGGATTCTGGAATCTTGTCATCCCATTGAAGGTTATCCTTCCATACATCTTGGAACAGCAATTTCAACTTGGTAGAAATTGGGGTGAGCCAACCAAGAGGGTCAAAAAGTTTGGATATCTCCGAAAGCAAACGACGCTTGGTGATCATTGTCTCATTTTCGGATGTATCTTCAATCCTTGACTGGAATGTAAACACATCTGTCTGCGAATTCCAGTGAAGACCTAAAGTTTTTGTAGACTCCGCTTGTTTGAAGTCATAGTTTGTATCTTGTATGTTTTCTTGTAGTTCTTGATAATTAGACCGCCACTTTCTTAAGTTGAAACCGCCTGCTTTGAGTAAACGCTTCAGATCTTCTTGCAATTTCTGAGCTGATATCAAGCAGTTTTGGCCATGGAGCAGGTCATCCATATAGAAACAATCTTCCACTACTTGGGCCGCGGAAGGGTACGTTTGTCTTTCATCGTGGGCCAACTGACGCAGGGTCATCATGGCCAGGTACGGAGCGGCCTTGGTGCCGTAGGTGACAGTCGTGAGTTGATAATCTCGCACCGCTTGATCGGGAGAGTCTCGCCAGACGATTTTTTGGAGGTTTTGGTCGTCTTCGTGGACCCAAATCTGCCTGAACATTTTTTCTATATCAGCTATAAAGGCCACACGATGCTGTCTCCATCTCAGAATCAACGTCAGCAGATCTTTTTGTAGATTGGGTCCTGTGTGCATACAATCATTCAAACTTATCCCGTTTGAAGTTTTCGATGAAGCATTGAATACAACGCGGAGTGACGTAGTTGTTGCATCATCGCGTTTTTACACAATGGTGCGGCAAATAACTTTGCGGAGTCTTGTTACTAAGCGCGGGTTTCATGTGTCCGAGCGATAAATATTCATCAAGGAATGCTTTATATTTTGCCGCAGTACAATTGTTTCTCGAGAACTTTCTTTCGATTTGGTGAAATTGCGCTACGGCCTTGCATCTTGATTCTCCGATAGAAACGTCCTTGAGAGGCAAGCAAACTTGATATCGACCGTCTTCCAACCTTGTTGTGGTAGACTTGTACAATTGTATGCATTCATTGTCTTCGAAAGAGTTTTGGGTATTTTCAGAAATATCTTCGATTTCCCAAAATCTCTGGATGTCTTCAATGTTGTTTAACACTACATTGCATTGTAGGCTTTGTACTTCCCCGAACAAAATATACCCGAGACGAGTTTCTTGAGCGATTGGGGTTCTTGAATCATCACGAATGATATTATTCATAATGATATTAGCGTATACGTCTGCGCCCAAAAGCATATCTACAGGCTTGCTGATGTAGAAATGCGGGTCTGCTAGCTGTATATCTTGTAAATATGCCCATGATGGCTTGGAAAACGTTTTGTTCGGAATGTTTCTTGTCAAGCTTTTCATTATCAAAACGTTTGTTTGAAATGTATAATTATCACCCAATGAAGTACAGGTGATATTTAACATTCCCTTGCAATTGGTGTCCGTCTTGCCGACACCTGTTATGACGCCCTTACACTTTTGGCGAGGTAATCGAAGCTGTTGGGCTGCGTTTTCGGTTATAAGCGAAATCTGTGATCCTTGATCGATCAGTGCCCGCAATTTTTTCTGCAAACCATCGGCTCCTGTGACCTTGACGATTGCAGTAGCCAAAAGTACGGTTGAGGCTATCTTCTGCTGTGCAACATGAGATTGGCCCGTTTCTTGCTTAGGCTCGTTCCCACGCGTTGTAGGCACGTTGTCGTTCTCAAACGCGTCATGTAATACAGTATTATGCTGTGCATTGCATTTACGGCAGCGTTTGATCGACGAACATTTTTTTCCTGTATGATTATTCAAACAATTTACACAATATTTGAGTTGTGAAATTGTTTTTCTTTTTTGCGCTGGGTCCATTTCTTGGAACTTTTTGCAGAAATATATGCCATGATGCTCGTGGCACACTGGACAAGAGATGGAAGTCTTAGATGTTGTTGCCTTGTTGCTAGCGAAGTACTGCTTGTTCGGGTTCGAATTCGATGATTTCGGCACACCATCTTGTTTGCGGCGAGCTGCTTCCATCGACGCGAACTTATTTTCAAGGAATTCCATAAATTCTTGAAACAATGGCAGTTCCCTTGGATCTTTGAGGGATGAACAGTACTCGTTCAAAACTTCCGACTCCAGTTTTTGACTCAGTAGGTGGACTAGTATTGGATCCCAGGTCGCGATATCGATGCCTAAATTCTTGATGCCATTTAAACACTCGCATGCAACGTCATGTACATGCTTGATCGTATTTGACGTCACTTGCTGCATAACGGGAATATTTAATAAAGTATTCATGTAGTTTGAAAAAATCAATTTCTTATTATTATAGCGGTGGGTCAAAATTTCCCAAGCCGCCTCATAGTTTTCTGTACTAATTGGCAAGTGTTGAATAAGACGTTCAGGTTCGCCTTTAATCTTGCTTTTCAAAAACTGCATTTTCTGCGCAGCGGATAAACATGGCTTAGAATGTATCGCCTCCGTAAAAAGATCTTTAAAAGAGACCCAATTTTGATAGTTCCCAGTGAAAGTAGGAATATCCAGCTGCGGGGTCACCTTTTCCTTGTGAGAGACGGACCATAACTTGCGGTTTATCTCTTTCTTGATTTTGAGATACTGCTGCTCATGCTGTGTATACGCTTGATCGTAACTTTCATCGGTCTCGTCAAATTCGCTGTCAATCTTCCAGTGGAGACAATCGATGGCTTTCCAGCGATTTTCAACGGTTTTGAGTAGGTCATCGAACTCCCACTTTTCTTCTACACTGGACAAATCTATGTTCGCGAGTGTACGACTAAAAGCCTTGAAGTTGGTAGCTTGCTTTCGCAACTTCTCGTCAAACTTGCTGTTCGTTCCTCTAGATGTAAATTCTGGAACCGTCATCGGGCTCGTGAATGCGCCTTCCCCCTCTAGATTCGCAGCTCTTGTTTGCTGACGATTCCATAAAGAAGGTTTCACTATACCTGCCTTCTGAACGGATTCTCTGACCTCTACGTAGAATTTCTTGGTCTCCTCGTAGTGATTGCCGACGAAATAGTCATGACCTCGGTCTTCATACATGCACAATTTGTCATGATTATTCTGAAATTCTTGCCAATATGAGTCAAGTTTTTCGACCCTTTTCTTGATGTAATCAGCGTTCTTGCGTTCCTGACTATCTTTCTTGAAATTCGTCCAAATTTGTTGGATTCCGTTGATAGCAGCTTGTTGCTTGTGTAATAGATCTTCCATCTTGTTATGAGATCTATGTACGAAAATCTGTACCTGATTTACAGATATTGCTGAATGCTAATGCGTGTATGTTGACGAATAGAGTTCAAGTTGCTTTAGCCTTGCTGTAGCCTTGTCGCTATAGTACCTGAAGCAGCCTGTAGCCTTGATGCTAAAGAACTTCAAGTTATCTTGATGCTATAGTACCTGAAGCAGCCTGTAGCCTTGATGCTAAAGTTCTTCAAGTAGTCTTGACGCTATAGTACCTGGAGCCCTGATGCTAAAGTACTTTCTATTGCCTTGATACAATAAATATCCTTGAATAGAACTGTATGTTACAGTCGCCTGGTTTTCGTACGTAAGTGTTCCCGCTCTCACGTGAGGTATGTGCGTCCTCGTCTCAACTCCAGTCGGTGAGACCCGCTTGTGGGAGGCCGACAGAGCCGATTCGCTACCACACGAAAAAACAGAAAACACAAACACAAAACACTCGAAAGGACCACTATGTTTGGGCACTTGTCTGCTCATACATAAGAATTGTTGAGGTGAAATGATACTTTACTTCTTGCTAAGTAAAATGTTTATTGTCACACATACACGTTTACAATTGGAAGGCTGAACATGAACTGAATAATGTAAGTATATAACAATGAAGTCAGGTAAAGTGCTTACGCGTACAATAAAATAATGTGCGATGTAATCGTACACTTATAAACTGACGTATTCACGACAGATTGTTTATGTAAGTATATGTTTTATCTAAAACGAAACGTACGATATTTTATATACTTGACGGTCATTGACGTCACTACAGAGATATTTTTTTTTACGGGCAATATTTATTTATTTTCCAATTCATATAAGGGTTAGGGATTCGGTCCTGGGTCGTCTACCATCTAGTGTCCCGGGACTTTGAAAATGTCAAGACTTCCCAAACACCTAATTAGGCTGTTTAGGAGTTTAGATTCAAATGAAAGCGTGTTAGTTGGTCACTCTGAGAAATCTATCAGATTTCGTCTAAATTAAATAAAATCATAATTATTTTCTGCTTTTGCTTTCTTTGTTTATAGGTTCAGATATGTGGATCTTTCACATTGGCAACTGGTGGAATTTTCCAAAGCTCTTTTAACTAGCCGTGTGAGGCTAGCGGGCCTTTTCTGTTCTTTTTCCGTTGCGATGACCGCGCTCCGGAAAATGGTTTTTTTTTATAGGTTCGCTCACGATACCCTTGATGGTGAAATGTTTATAGATTAACGTGAAGGTAGCTTGCGTATCAATTTATTTATGTTTTATAATTATTTTTACCCAAGGCCTTTGGACGTAATGTTCTCATATTACTTACAGACAACATTTTTTTGCTAATGACGTATAGATTACTTGGTATGGTACGGGTAGCTAAAAACGGGTGAATGCCACATGTTTTGTACTTGTTTGGTATATTTATCTTGCTTATTGTGAGTTTACGGGTTTTAGTGTCTAGTAATAAAGTGATGTAACTATTATCTTGTTATACGCGGTGTAAAAAGACCATTAACGAAAATTGAATGAACCAATCATAACAAGCAGTTTTTAGTTCGGGACCATACCTGGAAAATTATAAATGTACTAGCTGACCCGGCGAACTTCGTACCGCCATATTTTATTTTTCCAGTTCTTTTTTTTTTGGACCAGATGATGAATCTAAACCTTTCTCAAGTCCCCTTGAACACACACAAAAAATTCATAAAAATCAGTCCAGTCGTTTAGGAGGACTTCAGTGACATACACATGCACACAAGAAATATACATACATACATACATATACATAACGTCACGCCTTTTATCCCCGAAGGGATAGGCAGAGGTGTATTTCTACACCCACTTTTCGCCAGATATACTTTAGTCCCACGTAATAAGGGGCGAGCCTATTGTCGTACCGGGCACATTGCCAGACTCCGTGCTGCTACTGAGAATTTCGTGACAGAAAAACCCAATTAGGTACACTGCCCGACCCAGGAATCGAACCCGGGACCTCCCGATCCCACGCGCACATTTAAGCTGCGAGACCAACGAGGCAGTCGTATAGGGTTTGATGTCGAGTTTTCCGTCTCTGCGCAAAGATGGTATTTGCATCGTGTTATCCCTTAGTCGCCTCTTACGACACCCACGGGAAGATAGCGGGTGGTGAGACTTGTATTCTATGCCGTCAACCACACGGCATACATACACAAGAAATTATATATATATATATAAAGTTGAATGGCAAGTTGAATGCATATGTGATGTTTATGTAATTTATTTATAGTTTGTATAGTAGACTTGGTATTGTAATATGAATAATAAGTAGTGGTAGATAATGCCAATGGCATTGTCGCCCACCAATCTGCATATTACTATATACATATGTACCGACATGTTCGACATAGGTAAAATAAGTAAGTATTCACCTTTAAATAAATAAAAAATATTATTTAGAACTGTGATTTAATAATGTATACACCTCAGAAAAAAAAGAAAACTATTTACATATTTGACACGGAAACAAAAAAAAATTTAAAAGATAAAAAAAGATCAGAGAAATTATACTTACCAATCATAGTTATCACAACATCTGTGTGTCAATGAAGGCAAATGTATCGTTATCAGCGTAATGCGCCTCAATTAATAGTCATATAAATAAACTAGAGGACGCCAGCAGCTACGCCTGCAATTTTTTTTAATTTACCCGTTTTGGCCGATCCCGTGGGAATTTCGAGAAATCCCTTCTTAGTGCACCCCTACGGTCCCCAAGGAACATACATGCCAAATTTAAGCTTCTTGCGCCCAATAGTTTCGGCTGTAGCGTGTCTGTCAGTCAGTCAGTAACGCAAGGATTTTATATATTAAGATAAGAAAACTCGCTATACCGCTGCATGTATTGTTTAAATTTGGAATGTGATATCACTAACACTTGCGGGTGACACCCGACAGCTGTATCTTCTTGCTTACAGAAAGCCAGGTTGGGGTGATAACCAATAGAGGGCAATAATGGCTGCACCATTGACGAGAACCTAGGTTACATTTTAAAGTACCCGATCACCGAGACATGAGGCTTCGATGAAAAGTTTTTTGTCATGATACTTAATTATCTATCCAATATTCGTGTTCATTGTTTCCTTCATTAATATAACTTCAACAACAAATTAACGATACAGTAATATATTACAGTGTTTCCGTCGGCACCGACAAAAACTGGTTGGCCATCGATTACAGCCAAAGCTTTCGCTACCATAAACGAAAGATTAATACAACGTTTCAAACACACAAAAAGTTTCCCCAAAGAGTCTTTAGCATGCCCGCAAAAACGGCACTCTGTTTCCAAACCGTTGGATTTCAGCTTAAATAATATTATAATCTGTAATCGATTTTAAACTTTTGCGATTTGTATACATCATACAATATTATTTAGCGGGTCTTAGTCGCGATAATTTATTTATTTCAAGGCATAAAAAGGCATTTCAAGGCATTCAAATGTAAAGCTATGGAAGAGGTATGTCGACGATGTATTCTGCATCATGAAGGGCAACAAGCAAGACATAGAACGTTTCGCAGACAAATTGAACTCCATACATCCGAACATCCGGTTTACATTTGAAATGGAGGTAGACGGATCGCTACCCTTTCTCGACGTCAAAGTGACGGTGAGAGCTAATGGTACACTTGGACACACTGTATACAGAAAACCAACACACACCGACAGGTATCTCAACGCCTGCTCGCATCATCACCCGCGACATTTGGAATCCGTAGCAACCTCGTTAGTGAACAGAGCCTATGACCCTGAACACTTAAACAGTGAATTGTCACATGTTCAGGAGTTACTAAGGCGCAACGGATACGAAAAGGAGATAGCCCGTCGGAAGAGGAAGGACCGCAAATCTGAAGTAAGCAGGGTGCCGGCTTACATGCCTTATATCAAGGGAGTGACGGACAAAGTTGGAACAGTACTACAGAAATACTCCATCAAGACTGTATATAGTCCCCTCTCCAAGGTAGCACATAATCTGCGTACCCCAAATTACGTAATTCCTCTACAAACACCAGGCGTCTACAAGATTGATTGCAGTTGTGGTAGTTCCTATATCGGATCAGACCAAACGAACGATCGCTGAAAGGGTCAAAGAACATATCACAGCTGTCAAAAATCGACAAATTAATAAATCTGCCATAGCTGAGCATTTGCTGGAATCTGGACCAAACCACTGGATAGAATTACATCAACCACAAGTCTTATCCACTGATCGCCACTATTACTCCAGGATAGTACGTGAAGCGGTCGAAATAAAAAAACATAGAAATTTCAACCGGGAGGACGGATACAGACTATCGACCATTTGGAACCCAGTTATCAACAAATGCAAACAACGCCGCAGTAACACAACTCATCAGTGTGTAGACGTCATAAGTGTAGTGTGTCGAAATACCGACAGTGCGGATAGAACTCAAAATATCAAAAATACAAAACAAGTGAGGGTAGCTGCCGAAACCCGCGCTTCACAAGGACGGCGCTGAGCTGACATCAGTCCCTCCGCGACCACAACCGTTGCAAGCCGGTAGAAACGTAGGAGAATAACAGAGGTATTTATGCCTTGAAATAAATAAATTATCGCGACTAAGACCCGCTAAATAATATTGTATGATTAAATATACATTTCAAAAAGATTTTTACAAAATTCTTATAAAGAAATTTAATATTAGTTATCAATCTGTTTGATCGACGAATTTAAGAAATATAAATTAGTAGGAAGCTTTACAACCCTTAGGTTAATTTAAAAAGTTTACGCCTTGCCTTTTTGAGATTTAAAAGAAAGTTTTGTTGAATCATGCTCGTCTGCTAAAAACGTACTGTTAAGTTATTGGAATAAAAGGAAATATGTCAAATCTCAACATCTCAATATTTTCAATATTTGTTTGACATTGTCTGTTATTGTGATCGAAAAGAGAAGATAATAACCGTTTAAATAACTGCACGGCCGGCTTTGTCCTTGCTCTATAATATGATATAATAATGCCCGATAATTATGTGCCAAGTTTTGTGAGTCCTATCAAAATACGAGCCAACACTTCGTGTGATCCGCGAATAGTTGTCTCAAGACTGAGTGTTCTTTTTAACCAATCATATAATGGTTTAAAGTCAGAATATGCAATTCGGGATTTATGTCCTAAGTGGCTCTAATATCTTTTTGGTAAGATTAATCTTCATGATGATCTTTGTGTTCTAGTGTAAATGTAATTTAAGCACATGTAAGATGCATTTAGTATGTTATCTTGCGCTGTTATCTCCCTGGTCTATTACCAAAAGGCATACTCAAACACTCGGCGTATGATCATTTATTCACGTCGTGAACGCTAAGTCGGGGCACACTAATCTCTGTGTCCTGAGGAATTATAACTAACACAGACGCACTTGCACGCTGCAGTACCGTCGTAACGTCTTGCCTTGTGGAATGATCAGCTTTGTACGTTAGGAACTAATTATGTTTGCAAGTGATACGGCTCTAGCTTGAGAGATAAACGGTGTGTAATGACTATTGCAGAATGTTCTTCAATTGTTTGTACTTATGTGTGGTTGAAGTGGTTAATGTTTGTGTATTGAAACGTCAGATAGATAGTCGATATTTTAGTATTATGTTAGATGATAACTTCCTTT
This sequence comes from Euclidia mi, assembly GCA_944739405.2. Classification (NCBI taxonomy): domain Eukaryota; kingdom Metazoa; phylum Arthropoda; class Insecta; order Lepidoptera; family Erebidae; genus Euclidia; species Euclidia mi. The sequence goes on from OX123196.2 coordinate 2,247,660, forward strand.
TATTTAGCGCTGCCTAGATTGTAGCAAGCAATTTAAATATCTTCAACATTTCTTAAGTGCTGTGCAATAAATAATTGATAGCCTTTTGAAGCGATTTGATGCTATAAATTAGTAGGTACCTTGTTTAAACCACCATGGTAATAATTTGTAGCACCAAATCCCTTACCTACTATATATATACTACTGCGCATATAACATTACAAAATTCAAACCCTTTTAAACTATCTAGCTTACATGCTAACCTCATTCAAAATTACATTAAAATCTGCACCTCAATACTAGACGTAGGCTCATTAAGGCAAAATTTTCTAACCATATGAGTGCGATATGACAAAGATTAATCAATTCGCCAGCAAGTGAGTGGATTAAAGATAAGCATAGTGTATCAAGAGTACGTCAAGAGGTTCACATCGCGAGGCTTCGCTTCAAAATGGATTAATACCGTCTCCGACACGTAAGCTTGTAATCTTATTGTTTGGGCACTTGTCTGCTCATACATAAGAATTGTTGAGGTGAAATGATACTTTACTTCTTGCTAAGTAAAATGTTTATTGTCACACATACACGTTTACAATTGGAAGGCTGAACATGAACTGAATAATGTAAGTATATAACAATGAAGTCAGGTAAAGTGCTTACGCGTACAATAAAATAATGTGCGATGTAATCGTACACTTATAAACTGACGTATTCACGACAGATTGTTTATGTAAGTATATGTTTTATCTAAAACGAAACGTACGATATTTTATATACTTGACGGTCATTGACGTCACTACAGAGATATTTTTTTTTACGGGCAATATTTATTTATTTTCCAATTCATATAAGGGTTAGGGATTCGGTCCTGGGTCGTCTACCATCTAGTGTCCCGGGACTTTGAAAATGTCAAGACTTCCCAAACACCTAATTAGGCTGTTTAGGAGTTTAGATTCAAATGAAAGCGTGTTAGTTGGTCACTCTGAGAAATCTATCAGATTTCGTCTAAATTAAATAAAATCATAATTATTTTCTGCTTTTGCTTTCTTTGTTTATAGGTTCAGATATGTGGATCTTTCACATTGGCAACTGGTGGAATTTTCCAAAGCTCTTTTAACTAGCCGTGTGAGGCTAGCGGGCCTTTTCTGTTCTTTTTCCGTTGCGATGACCGCGCTCCGGAAAATGGTTTTTTTTTATAGGTTCGCTCACGATACCCTTGATGGTGAAATGTTTATAGATTAACGTGAAGGTAGCTTGCGTATCAATTTATTTATGTTTTATAATTATTTTTACCCAAGGCCTTTGGACGTAATGTTCTCATATTACTTACAGACAACATTTTTTTGCTAATGACGTATAGATTACTTGGTATGGTACGGGTAGCTAGAAACGGGTGAATGCCACATGTTTTGTACTTGTTTGGTATATTTATCTTGCTTATTGTGAGTTTACGGGTTTTAGTGTCTAGTAATAAAGTGATGTAACTATTATCTTGTTATACGCGGTGTAAAAAGACCATTAACGAAAATTGAATGAACCAATCATAACAAGCAGTTTTTAGTTCGGGACCATACCTGGAAAATTATAAATGTACTAGCTGACCCGGCGAACTTCGTACCGCCATATTTTATTTTTCCAGTTCTTTTTTTTTTGAACCAGATGGTGAATCTAAACCTTTCTCAAGTCCCCTTGAACACACACAAAAAATTCATAAAAATCAGTCCAGTCGTTTAGGAGGACTTCAGTGACATACACATGCACACAAGAAATATACATACATACATACATATACATAACGTCACGCCTTTTATCCCCGAAGGGATAGGCAGAGGTGTATTTCTACACCCACTTTTCGCCAGATATACTTTAGTCCCACGTAATAAGGGGCGAGCCTATTGCCGTACCGGGCACATTGCCAGACTCCGTGCTGCTACTGAGAATTTCGTGACAGAAAAACCCAATTAGGTACACTGCCCGACCCAGGAATCGAACCCGGGACCTCCCGATCCCACGCGCACATTTAAGCTGCGAGACCAACGAGGCAGTCGTATAGGGTTTGATGTCGAGTTTTCCGTCTCTGCGCAAAGATGGTATTTGCATCGTGTTATCCCTTAGTCGCCTCTTACGACACCCACGGGAAGATAGGGGGTGGTGAGACTTGTATTCTATGCCGTCAACCACACGGCATACATACACAAGAAATTATATATATATATATAAAGTTGAATGGCAAGTTGAATGCATATGTGATGTTTATGTAATTTATTTATAGTTTGTATAGTAGACTTGGTATTGTAATATGAATAATAAGTAGTGGTAGATAATGCCAATGGCATTGTCGCCCACCAATCTGCATATTACTATATACATATGTACCGACATGTTCGACATAGGTAAAATAAGTAAGTATTCACCTTTAAATAAATAAAAAATATTATTTAGAACTGTGATTTAATAATGTATACACCTCAGAAAAAAAAGAAAACTATTTACATATTTGACACGGAAACAAAAAAAAATTTAAAAGATAAAAAAAGATCAGAGAAATTATACTTACCAATCATAGTTATCACAACATCTGTGTGTCAATGAAGGCAAATGTATCGTTATCAGCGTAATGCGCCTCAATTAATAGTCATATAAATAAACTAGAGGACGCCAGCAGCTACGCCTGCAATTTTTTTTAATTTACCCGTTTTGGCCGATCCCGTGGGAATTTCGAGAAATCCCTTCTTAGTGCACCCCTACGGTCCCCAAGGAACATACATGCCAAATTTAAGCTTCTTGCGCCCAATAGTTTCGGCTGTAGCGTGTCTGTCAGTCAGTCAGTAACGCAAGGATTTTATATATTAAGATAAGAAAACTCGCTATACCGCTGCATGTATTGTTTAAATTTGGAATGTGATATCACTAACACTTGCGGGTGACACCCGACAGCTGTATCTTCTTGCTTACAGAAAGCCAGGTTGGGGTGATAACCAATAGAGGGCAATAATGGCTGCACCATTGACGAGAACCTAGGTTACATTTTAAAGTACCCGATCACCGAGACATGAGGCTTCGATGAAAAGTTTTTTGTCATGATACTTAATTATCTATCCAATATTCGTGTTCATTGTTTCCTTCATTAATATAACTTCAACAACAAATTAACGATACAGTAATATATTACAGTGTTTCCGTCGGCACCGACAAAAACTGGTTGGCCATCGATTACAGCCAAAGCTTTCGCTACCATAAACGAAAGATTAATACAACGTTTCAAACACACAAAAAGTTTCCCCAAAGAGTCTCTAGCATGCCCGCAAAAACGGCACTCTGTTTCCAAACCGTTGGATTTCAGCTTAAATAATATTATAATCTATAATCGATTTTAAACTTTTGCGATTTGTATACATCATACAATATTATTTAGCGGGTCTTAGTCGCGATAATTTATTTATTTCAAGGCATAAAAAGGCATTTCAAGGCATTCAAATGTAAAGCTATGGAAGAGGTATGTTGACGATGTATTCTGCATCATGAAGGGCAACAAGCAAGACATAGAACGTTTCGCAGACAAATTGAACTCCATACATCCGAACATCCGGTTTACATTTGAAATGGAGGTAGACGGATCGCTACCCTTTCTCGACGTCAAAGTGACGGTGAGAGCTAATGGTACACTTGGACACACTGTATACAGAAAACCAACACACACCGACAGGTATCTCAACGCCTGCTCGCATCATCACCCGCGACATTTGGAATCCGTAGCAACCTCGTTAGTGAACAGAGCCTATGACCCTGAACACTTAAACAGTGAATTGTCACATGTTCAGGAGTTACTAAGGCGCAACGGATACGAAAAGGAGATAGCCCGTCGGAAGAGGAAGGACCGCAAATCTGAAGTAAGCAGGGTGCCGGCTTACATGCCTTATATCAAGGGAGTGACGGACAAAGTTGGAACAGTACTACAGAAATACTCCATCAAGACTGTATATAGTCCCCTCTCCAAGGTAGCACATAATCTGCGTACCCCAAATTACGTAATTCCTCTACAAACACCAGGCGTCTACAAGATTGATTGCAGTTGTGGTAGTTCCTATATCGGATCAGACCAAACGAACGATCGCTGAAAGGGTCAAAGAACATATCACAGCTGTCAAAAATCGACAAATTAATAAATCTGCCATAGCTGAGCATTTGCTGGAATCTGGACCAAACCACTGGATAGAATTACATCAACCACAAGTCTTATCCACTGATCGCCACTATTACTCCAGGATAGTACGTGAAGCGGTCGAAATAAAAAAACATAGAAATTTCAACCGGGAGGACGGATACAGACTATCGACCATTTGGAACCCAGTTATCAACAAATGCAAACAACGCCGCAGTAACACAACTCATCAGTGTGTAGACGTCATAAGTGTAGTGTGTCGAAATACCGACAGTGCGGATAGAACTCAAAATATCAAAAATACAAAACAAGTGAGGGTAGCTGCCGAAACCCGCGCTTCACAAGGACGGCGCTGAGCTGACATCAGTCCCTCCGCGACCACAACCGTTGCAAGCCGGTAGAAACGTAGGAGAATAACAGAGGTATTTATGCCTTGAAATAAATAAATTATCGCGACTAAGACCCGCTAAATAATATTGTATGATTAAATATACATTTCAAAAAGATTTTTACAAAATTCTTATAAAGAAATTTAATATTAGTTATCAATCTGTTTGATCGACGAATTTAAGAAATATAAATTAGTAGGAAGCTTTACAACCCTTAGGTTAATTTAAAAAGTTTACGCCTTGCCTTTTTGAGATTTAAAAGAAAGTTTTGTTGAATCATGCTCGTCTGCTAAAAACGTACTGTTAAGTTATTGGAATAAAAGGAAATATGTCAAATCTCAACATCTCAATATTTTCAATATTTGTTTGACATTGTCTGTTATTGTGATCGAAAAGAGAAGATAATAACCGTTTAAATAACTGCACGGCCGGCTTTGTCCGTGCTCTATAATATGATATAATAATGCCCGATAATTATGTGCCAAGTTTTGTGAGTCCTATCAAAATACGAGCCAACACTTCGTGTGATCCGCGAATAGTTGTCTCAAGACTGAGTGTTCTTTTTAACCAATCATATAATGGTTTAAAGTCAGAATATGCAATTCGGGATTTATGTCCTAAGTGGCTCTAATATCTTTTTGGTAAGATTAATCTTCATGATGATCTTTGTGTTCTAGTGTAAATGTAATTTAAGCACATGTAAGATGCATTTAGTATGTTATCTTGCGCTGTTATCTCCCTGGTCTATTACCAAAAGGCATACTCAAACACTCGGCGTATGATCATTTATTCACGTCGTGAACGCTAAGTCGGGGCACACTAATCTCTGTGTCCTGAGGAATTATAACTAACACAGACGCACTTGCACGCTGCAGTACCGTCGTAACGTCTTGCCTTGTGGAATGATCAGCTTTGTACGTTAGGAACTAATTATGTTTGCAAGTGATACGGCTCTAGCTTGAGAGATAAACGGTGTGTAATGACTATTGCAGAATGTTCTTCAATTGTTTGTACTTATGTGTGGTTGAAGTGGTTAATGTTTGTGTATTGAAACGTCAGATAGATAGTCGATATTTTAGTATTATGTTAGATGATAACTTCCTTTTATTTAGCGCTGCCTAGATTGTAGCAAGCAATTTAAATATCTTCAACATTTCTTAAGTGCTGTGCAATAAATAATTGATAGCCTTTTGAAGCGATTTGATGCTATAAATTAGTAGGTACCTTGTTTAAACCACCATGGTAATAATTTGTAGCACCAAATCCCTTACCTACTATATATATACTACTGCGCATATAACATTACAAAATTCAAACCCTTTTAAACTATCTAGCTTACATGCTAACCTCATTCAAAATTACATTAAAATCTGCACCTCAATACTAGACGTAGGCTCATTAAGGCAAAATTTTCTAACCATATGAGTGCGATATGACAAAGATTAATCAATTCGCCAGCAAGTGAGTGGATTAAAGATAAGCATAGTGTATCAAGAGTACGTCAAGAGGTTCACATCGCGAGGCTTCGCTTCAAAATGGATTAATACCGTCTCCGACACGTAAGCTTGTAATCTTATTGTTTGGGCACTTGTCTGCTCATACATAAGAATTGTTGAGGTGAAATGATACTTTACTTCTTGCTAAGTAAAATGTTTATTGTCACACATACACGTTTACAATTGGAAGGCTGAACATGAACTGAATAATGTAAGTATATAACAATGAAGTCAGGTAAAGTGCTTACGCGTACAATAAAATAATGTGCGATGTAATCGTACACTTATAAACTGACGTATTCACGACAGATTGTTTATGTAAGTATATGTTTTATCTAAAACGAAACGTACGATATTTTATATACTTGACGGTCATTGACGTCACTACAGAGATATTTTTTTTTACGGGCAATATTTATTTATTTTCCAATTCATATAAGGGTTAGGGATTCGGTCCTGGGTCGTCTACCATCTAGTGTCCCGGGACTTTGAAAATGTCAAGACTTCCCAAACACCTAATTAGGCTGTTTAGGAGTTTAGATTCAAATGAAAGCGTGTTAGTTGGTCACTCTGAGAAATCTATCAGATTTCGTCTAAATTAAATAAAATCATAATTATTTTCTGCTTTTGCTTTCTTTGTTTATAGGTTCAGATATGTGGATCTTTCACATTGGCAACTGGTGGAATTTTCCAAAGCTCTTTTAACTAGCCGTGTGAGGCTAGCGGGCCTTTTCTGTTCTTTTTCCGTTGCGATGACCGCGCTCCGGAAAATGGTTTTTTTTTATAGGTTCGCTCACGATACCCTTGATGGTGAAATGTTTATAGATTAACGTGAAGGTAGCTTGCGTATCAATTTATTTATGTTTTATAATTATTTTTACCCAAGGCCTTTGGACGTAATGTTCTCATATTACTTACAGACAACATTTTTTTGCTAATGACGTATAGATTACTTGGTATGGTACGGGTAGCTAGAAACGGGTGAATGCCACATGTTTTGTACTTGTTTGGTATATTTATCTTGCTTATTGTGAGTTTACGGGTTTTAGTGTCTAGTAATAAAGTGATGTAACTATTATCTTGTTATACGCGGTGTAAAAAGACCATTAACGAAAATTGAATGAACCAATCATAACAAGCAGTTTTTAGTTCGGGACCATACCTGGAAAATTATAAATGTACTAGCTGACCCGGCGAACTTCGTACCGCCATATTTTATTTTTCCAGTTCTTTTTTTTTTGGACCAGATGGTGAATCTAAACCTTTCTCAAGTCCCCTTGAACACACACAAAAAATTCATAAAAATCAGTCCAGTCGTTTAGGAGGACTTCAGTGACATACACATGCACACAAGAAATATACATACATACATACATATACATAACGTCACGCCTTTTATCCCCGAAGGGATAGGCAGAGGTGTATTTCTACACCCACTTTTCGCCAGATATACTTTAGTCCCACGTAATAAGGGGCGAGCCTATTGCCGTACCGGGCACATTGCCAGACTCCGTGCTGCTACTGAGAATTTCGTGACAGAAAAACCCAATTAGGTACACTGCCCGACCCAGGAATCGAACCCGGGACCTCCCGATCCCACGCGCACATTTAAGCTGCGAGACCAACGAGGCAGTCGTATAGGGTTTGATGTCGAGTTTTCCGTCTCTGCGCAAAGATGGTATTTGCATCGTGTTATCCCTTAGTCGCCTCTTACGACACCCACGGGAAGATAGGGGGTGGTGAGACTTGTATTCTATGCCGTCAACCACACGGCATACATACACAAGAAATTATATATATATATATATAAAGTTGAATGGCAAGTTGAATGCATATGTGATGTTTATGTAATTTATTTATAGTTTGTATAGTAGACTTGGTATTGTAATATGAATAATAAGTAGTGGTAGATAATGCCAATGGCATTGTCGCCCACCAATCTGCATATTACTATATACATATGTACCGACATGTTCGACATAGGTAAAATAAGTAAGTATTCACCTTTAAATAAATAAAAAATATTATTTAGAACTGTGATTTAATAATGTATACACCTCAGAAAAAAAAGAAAACTATTTACATATTTGACACGGAAACAAAAAAAAATTTAAAAGATAAAAAAAGATCAGAGAAATTATACTTACCAATCATAGTTATCACAACATCTGTGTGTCAATGAAGGCAAATGTATCGTTATCAGCGTAATGCGCCTCAATTAATAGTCATATAAATAAACTAGAGGACGCCAGCAGCTACGCCTGCAATTTTTTTTAATTTACCCGTTTTGGCCGATCCCGTGGGAATTTCGAGAAATCCCTTCTTAGTGCACCCCTACGGTCCCCAAGGAACATACATGCCAAATTTAAGCTTCTTGCGCCCAATAGTTTCGGCTGTAGCGTGTCTGTCAGTCAGTCAGTAACGCAAGGATTTTATATATTAAGATAAGAAAACTCGCTATACCGCTGCATGTATTGTTTAAATTTGGAATGTGATATCACTAACACTTGCGGGTGACACCCGACAGCTGTATCTTCTTGCTTACAGAAAGCCAGGTTGGGGTGATAACCAATAGAGGGCAATAATGGCTGCACCATTGACGAGAACCTAGGTTACATTTTAAAGTACCCGATCACCGAGACATGAGGCTTCGATGAAAAGTTTTTTGTCATGATACTTAATTATCTATCCAATATTCGTGTTCATTGTTTCCTTCATTAATATAACTTCAACAACAAATTAACGATACAGTAATATATTACAGTGTTTCCGTCGGCACCGACAAAAACTGGTTGGCCATCGATTACAGCCAAAGCTTTCGCTACCATAAACAAAAGATTAATACAACGTTTCAAACACACAAAAAGTTTCCCCAAAGAGTCTCTAGCATGCCCGCAAAAACGGCACTCTGTTTCCAAGCCGTTGGATTTCAGCTTAAATAATATTATAATCTATAATCGATTTTAAACTTTTGCGATTTGTATACATCATACAATATTATTTAGCGGGTCTTAGTCACGATAATTTATTTATTTCAAGGCATAAAAAGGCATTTCAAGGCATTCAAATGTAAAGCTATGGAAGAGGTATGTCGACGATGTATTCTGCATCATGAAGGGCAACAAGCAAGACATAGAACGTTTCGCAGACAAATTGAACTCCATACATCCGAACATCCGGTTTACATTTGAAATGGAGGTAGACGGATCGCTACCCTTTCTCGACGTCAAAGTGACGGTGAGAGCTAATGGTACACTTGGACACACTGTATACAGAAAACCAACACACACCGACAGGTATCTCAACGCCTGCTCGCATCATCACCCGCGACATTTGGAATCCGTAGCAACCTCGTTAGTGAACAGAGCCTATGACCCTGAACACTTAAACTGTGAATTGTCACATGTTCAGGAGTTACTAAGGCGCAACGGATACGAAAAGGAGATAGCCCGTCGGAAGAGGAAGGACCGCAAATCTGAAGTAAGCAGGGTGCCGGCTTACATGCCTTATATCAAGGGAGTGACGGACAAAGTTGGAACAGTACTACAGAAATACTCCATCAAGACTGTATATAGTCCCCTCTCCAAGGTAGCACATAATCTGCGTACCCCAAATTACGTAATTCCTCTATAAACACCAGGCGTCTACAAGATTGATTGCAGTTGTGGTAGTTCCTATATCGGATCAGACCAAACGAACGATCGCTGAAAGGGTCAAAGAACATATCACAGCTGTCAAAAATCGACAAATTAATAAATCTGCCATAGCTGAGCATTTGCTGGAATCTGGACCAAACCACTGGATAGAATTACATCAACCACAAGTCTTATCCACTGATCGCCACTATTACTCCAGGATAGTACGTGAAGCGGTCGAAATAAAAAAACATAGAAATTTCAACCGGGAGGACGGATACAGACTATCGACCATTTGGAACCCAGTTATCAACAAATGCAAACAACGCCGCGGTAACACAACTCATCAGTGTGTAGACGTCATAAGTGTAGTGTGTCGAAATACCGACAGTGCGGATAGAACTCAAAATATCAAAAATACAAAACAAGTGAGGGTAGCTGCCGAAACCCGCGCTTCACAAGGACGGCGCTGAGCTGACATCAGTCCCTCCGCGACCACAACCGTTGCAAGCCGGTAGAAACGTAGGAGAATAACAGAGGTATTTATGCCTTGAAATAAATAAATTATCGCGACTAAGACCCGCTAAATAATATTGTATGATTAAATATACATTTCAAAAAGATTTTTACAAAATTCTTATAAAGAAATTTAATATTAGTTATCAATCTGTTTGATCGACGAATTTAAGAAATATAAATTAGTAGGAAGCTTTACAACCCTTAGGTTAATTTAAAAAGTTTACGCCTTGCCTTTTTGAGATTTAAAAGAAAGTTTTGTTGAATCATGCTCGTCTGCTAAAAACGTACTGTTAAGTTATTGGAATAAAAGGAAATATGTCAAATCTCAACATCTCAATATTTTCAATATTTGTTTGACATTGTCTGTTATTGTGATCGAAAAGAGAAGATAATAACCGTTTAAATAACTGCACGGCCGGCTTTGTCCTTGCTCTATAATATGATATAATAATGCCCGATAATTATGTGCCAAGTTTTGTGAGTCCTATCAAAATACGAGCCAACACTTCGTGTGATCCGCGAATAGTTGTCTCAAGACTGAGTGTTCTTTTTAACCAATCATATAATGGTTTAAAGTCAGAATATGCAATTCGGGATTTATGTCCTAAGTGGCTCTAATATCTTTTTGGTAAGATTAATCTTCATGATGATCTTTGTGTTCTAGTGTAAATGTAATTTAAGCACATGTAAGATGCATTTAGTATGTTATCTTGCGCTGTTATCTCCCTGGTCTATTACCAAAAGGCATACTCAAACACTCGGCGTATGATCATTTATTCACGTCGTGAACGCTAAGTCGGGGCACACTAATCTCTGTGTCCTGAGGAATTATAACTAACACAGACGCACTTGCACGCTGCAGTACCGTCGTAACGTCTTGCCTTGTGGAATGATCAGCTTTGTACGTTAGGAACTAATTATGTTTGCAAGTGATACGGCTCTAGCTTGAGAGATAAACGGTGTGTAATGACTATTGCAGAATGTTCTTCAATTGTTTGTACTTATGTGTGGTTGAAGTGGTTAATGTTTGTGTATTGAAACGTCAGATAGATAGTCGATATTTTAGTATTATGTTAGATGATAACTTCCTTTTATTTAGCGCTGCCTAGATTGTAGCAAGCAATTTAAATATCTTCAACATTTCTTAAGTGCTGTGCAATAAATAATTGATAGCCTTTTGAAGCGATTTGATGCTATAAATTAGTAGGTACCTTGTTTAAACCACCATGGTAATAATTTGTAGCACCAAATCCCTTACCTACTATATATATACTACTGCGCATATAACATTACAAAATTCAAACCCTTTTAAACTATCTAGCTTACATGCTAACCTCATTCAAAATTACATTAAAATCTGCACCTCAATACTAGACGTAGGCTCATTAAGGCAAAATTTTCTAACCATATGAGTGCGATATGACAAAGATTAATCAATTCGCCAGCAAGTGAGTGGATTAAAGATAAGCATAGTGTATCAAGAGTACGTCAAGAGGTTCACATCGCGAGGCTTCGCTTCAAAATGGATTAATACCGTCTCCGACACGTAAGCTTGTAATCTTATTGTTTGGGCACTTGTCTGCTCATACATAAGAATTGTTGAGGTGAAATGATACTTTACTTCTTGCTAAGTAAAATGTTTATTGTCACACATACACGTTTACAATTGGAAGGCTGAACATTAACTGAATAATGTAAGTATATAACAATGAAGTCAGGTAAAGTGCTTACGCGTACAATAAAATAATGTGCGATGTAATCGTACACTTATAAACTGACGTATTCACGACAGATTGTTTATGTAAGTATATGTTTTATCTAAAACGAAACGTACGATATTTTATATACTTGACGGTCATTGACGTCACTACAGAGATATTTTTTTTTACGGGCAATATTTATTTATTTTCCAATTCATATAAGGGTTAGGGATTCGGTCCTGGGTCGTCTACCATCTAGTGTCCCGGGACTTTGAAAATGTCAAGACTTCCCAAACACCTAATTAGGCTGTTTAGGAGTTTAGATTCAAATGAAAGCGTGTTAGTTGGTCACTCTGAGAAATCTATCAGATTTCGTCTAAATTAAATAAAATCATAATTATTTTCTGCTTTTGCTTTCTTTGTTTATAGGTTCAGATATGTGGATCTTTCACATTGGCAACTGGTGGAATTTTCCAAAGCTCTTTTAACTAGCCGTGTGAGGCTAGCGGGCCTTTTCTGTTCTTTTTCCGTTGCGATGACCGCGCTCCGGAAAATGGTTTTTTTTATAGGTTCGCTCACGATACCCTTGATGGTGAAATGTTTATAGATTAACGTGAAGGTAGCTTGCGTATCAATTTATTTATGTTTTATAATTATTTTTACCCAAGGCCTTTGGACGTAATGTTCTCATATTACTTACAGACAACATTTTTTTGCTAATGACGTATAGATTACTTGGTATGGTACGGGTAGCTAGAAACGGGTGAATGCCACATGTTTTGTACTTGTTTGGTATATTTATCTTGCTTATTGTGAGTTTACGGGTTTTAGTGTCTAGTAATAAAGTGATGTAACTATTATCTTGTTATACGCGGTGTAAAAAGACCATTAACGAAAATTGAATGAACCAATCATAACAAGCAGTTTTTAGTTCGGGACCATACCTGGAAAATTATAAATGTACTAGCTGACCCGGCGAACTTCGTACCGCCATATTTTATTTTTCCAGTTCTTTTTTTTTTGGACCAGATGGTGAATCTAAACCTTTCTCAAGTCCCCTTGAACACACACAAAAAATTCATAAAAATCAGTCCAGTCGTTTAGGAGGACTTCAGTGACATACACATGCACACAAGAAATATACATACATACATACATATACATAACGTCACGCCTTTTATCCCCGAAGGGATAGGCAGAGGTGTATTTCTACACCCACTTTTCGCCAGATATACTTTAGTCCCACGTAATAAGGGGCGAGCCTATTGCCGTACCGGGCACATTGCCAGACTCCGTGCTGCTACTGAGAATTTCGTGACAGAAAAACCCAATTAGGTACACTGCCCGACCCAGGAATCGAACCCGGGACCTCCCGATCCCACGCGCACATTTAAGCTGCGAGACCAACGAGGCAGTCGTATAGGGTTTGATGTCGAGTTTTCCGTCTCTGCGCAAAGATGGTATTTGCATCGTGTTATCCCTTAGTCGCCTCTTACGACACCCACGGGAAGATAGGGGGTGGTGAGACTTGTATTCTATGCCGTCAACCACACGGCATACATACACAAGAAATTATATATATATATATATAAAGTTGAATGGCAAGTTGAATGCATATGTGATGTTTATGTAATTTATTTATAGTTTGTATAGTAGACTTGGTATTGTAATATGAATAATAAGTAGTGGTAGATAATGCCAATGGCATTGTCGCCCACCAATCTGCATATTACTATATACATATGTACCGACATGTTCGACATAGGTAAAATAAGTAAGTATTCACCTTTAAATAAATAAAAAATATTATTTAGAACTGTGATTTAATAATGTATACACCTCAGAAAAAAAAGAAAACTATTTACATATTTGACACGGAAACAAAAAAAAATTTAAAAGATAAAAAAAGATCAGAGAAATTATACTTACCAATCATAGTTATCACAACATCTGTGTGTCAATGAAGGCAAATGTATCGTTATCAGCGTAATGCGCCTCAATTAATAGTCATATAAATAAACTAGAGGACGCCAGCAGCTACGCCTGCAATTTTTTTTAATTTACCCGTTTTGGCCGATCCCGTGGGAATTTCGAGAAATCCCTTCTTAGTGCACCCCTACGGTCCCCAAGGAACATACATGCCAAATTTAAGCTTCTTGCGCCCAATAGTTTCGGCTGTAGCGTGTCTGTCAGTCAGTCAGTAACGCAAGGATTTTATATATTAAGATAAGAAAACTCGCTATACCGCTGCATGTATTGTTTAAATTTGGAATGTGATATCACTAACACTTGCGGGTGACACCCGACAGCTGTATCTTCTTGCTTACAGAAAGCCAGGTTGGGGTGATAACCAATAGAGGGCAATAATGGCTGCACCATTGACGAGAACCTAGGTTACATTTTAAAGTACCCGATCACCGAGACATGAGGCTTCGATGAAAAGTTTTTTGTCATGATACTTAATTATCTATCCAATATTCGTGTTCATTGTTTCCTTCATTAATATAACTTCAACAACAAATTAACGATACAGTAATATATTACAGTGTTTCCGTCGGCACCGACAAAAACTGGTTGGCCATCGATTACAGCCAAAGCTTTCGCTACCATAAACGAAAGATTAATACAACGTTTCAAACACACAAAAAGTTTCCCCAAAGAGTCTCTAGCATGCCCGCAAAAACGGCACTCTGTTTCCAAACCGTTGGATTTCAGCTTAAATAATATTATAATCTATAATCGATTTTAAACTTTTGCGATTTGTATACATCATACAATATTATTTAGCGGGTCTTAGTCGCGATAATTTATTTATTTCAAGGCATAAAAAGGCATTTCAAGGCATTCAAATGTAAAGCTATGGAAGAGGTATGTCGACGATGTATTCTGCATCATGAAGGGCAACAAGCAAGACATAGAACGTTTCGCAGACAAATTGAACTCCATACATCCGAACATCCGGTTTACATTTGAAATGGAGGTAGACGGATCGCTACCCTTTCTCGACGTCAAAGTGACGGTGAGAGCTAATGGTACACTTGGACACACTGTATACAGAAAACCAACACACACCGACAGGTATCTCAACGCCTGCTCGCATCATCACCCGCGACATTTGGAATCCGTAGCAACCTCGTTAGTGAACAGAGCCTATGACCCTGAACACTTAAACAGTGAATTGTCACATGTTCAGGAGTTACTAAGGCGCAACGGATACGAAAAGGAGATAGCCCGTCGGAAGAGGAAGGACCGCAAATCTGAAGTAAGCAGGGTGCCGGCTTACATGCCTTATATCAAGGGAGTGACGGACAAAGTTGGAACAGTACTACAGAAATACTCCATCAAGACTGTATATAGTCCCCTCTCCAAGGTAGCACATAATCTGCGTACCCCAAATTACGTAATTCCTCTACAAACACCAGGCGTCTACAAGATTGATTGCAGTTGTGGTAGTTCCTATATCGGATCAGACCAAACGAACGATCGCTGAAAGGGTCAAAGAACATATCACAGCTGTCAAAAATCGACAAATTAATAAATCTGCCATAGCTGAGCATTTGCTGGAATCTGGACCAAACCACTGGATAGAATTACATCAACCACAAGTCTTATCCACTGATCGCCACTATTACTCCAGGATAGTACGTGAAGCGGTCGAAATAAAAAAACATAGAAATTTCAACCGGGAGGACGGATACAGACTATCGACCATTTGGAACCCAGTTATCAACAAATGCAAACAACGCCGCAGTAACACAACTCATCAGTGTGTAGACGTCATAAGTGTAGTGTGTCGAAATACCGACAGTGCGGATAGAACTCAAAATATCAAAAATACAAAACAAGTGAGGGTAGCTGCCGAAACCCGCGCTTCACAAGGACGGCGCTGAGCTGACATCAGTCCCTCCGCGACCACAACCGTTGCAAGCCGGTAGAAACGTAGGAGAATAACAGAGGTATTTATGCCTTGAAATAAATAAATTATCGCGACTAAGACCCGCTAAATAATATTGTATGATTAAATATACATTTCAAAAAGATTTTTACAAAATTCTTATAAAGAAATTTAATATTAGTTATCAATCTGTTTGATCGACGAATTTAAGAAATATAAATTAGTAGGAAGCTTTACAACCCTTAGGTTAATTTAAAAAGTTTACGCCTTGCCTTTTTGAGATTTAAAAGAAAGTTTTGTTGAATCATGCTCGTCTGCTAAAAACGTACTGTTAAGTTATTGGAATAAAAGGAAATATGTCAAATCTCAACATCTCAATATTTTCAATATTTGTTTGACATTGTCTGTTATTGTGATCGAAAAGAGAAGATAATAACCGTTTAAATAACTGCACGGCCGGCTTTGTCCTTGCTCTATAATATGATATAATAATGCCCGATAATTATGTGCCAAGTTTTGTGAGTCCTATCAAAATACGAGCCAACACTTCGTGTGATCCGCGAATAGTTGTCTCAAGACTGAGTGTTCTTTTTAACCAATCATATAATGGTTTAAAGTCAGAATATGCAATTCGGGATTTATGTCCTAAGTGGCTCTAATATCTTTTTGGTAAGATTAATCTTCATGATGATCTTTGTGTTCTAGTGTAAATGTAATTTAAGCACATGTAAGATGCATTTAGTATGTTATCTTGCGCTGTTATCTCCCTGGTCTATTACCAAAAGGCATACTCAAACACTCGGCGTATGATCATTTATTCACGTCGTGAACGCTAAGTCGGGGCACACTAATCTCTGTGTCCTGAGGAATTATAACTAACACAGACGCACTTGCACGCTGCAGTACCGTCGTAACGTCTTGCCTTGTGGAATGATCAGCTTTGTACGTTAGGAACTAATTATGTTTGCAAGTGATACGGCTCTAGCTTGAGAGATAAACGGTGTGTAATGACTATTGCAGAATGTTCTTCAATTGTTTGTACTTATGTGTGGTTGAAGTGGTTAATGTTTGTGTATTGAAACGTCAGATAGATAGTCGATATTTTAGTATTATGTTAGATGATAACTTCCTTTTATTTAGCGCTGCCTAGATTGTAGCAAGCAATTTAAATATCTTCAACATTTCTTAAGTGCTGTGCAATAAATAATTGATAGCCTTTTGAAGCGATTTGATGCTATAAATTAGTAGGTACCTTGTTTAAACCACCATGGTAATAATTTGTAGCACCAAATCCCTTACCTACTATATATATACTACTGCGCATATAACATTACAAAATTCAAACCCTTTTAAACTATCTAGCTTACATGCTAACCTCATTCAAAATTACATTAAAATCTGCACCTCAATACTAGACGTAGGCTCATTAAGGCAAAATTTTCTAACCATATGAGTGCGATATGACAAAGATTAATCAATTCGCCAGCAAGTGAGTGGATTAAAGATAAGCATAGTGTATCAAGAGTACGTCAAGAGGTTCACATCGCGAGGCTTCGCTTCAAAATGGATTAATACCGTCTCCGACACGTAAGCTTGTAATCTTATTGTTTGGGCACTTGTCTGCTCATACATAAGAATTGTTGAGGTGAAATGATACTTTACTTCTTGCTAAGTAAAATGTTTATTGTCACACATACACGTTTACAATTGGAAGGCTGAACATGAACTGAATAATGTAAGTATATAACAATGAAGTCAGGTAAAGTGCTTACGCGTACAATAAAATAATGTGCGATGTAATCGTACACTTATAAACTGACGTATTCACGACAGATTGTTTATGTAAGTATATGTTTTATCTAAAACGAAACGTACGATATTTTATATACTTGACGGTCATTGACGTCACTACAGAGATATTTTTTTTTACGGGCAATATTTATTTATTTTCCAATTCATATAAGGGTTAGGGATTCGGTCCTGGGTCATCTACCATCTAGTGTCCCGGGACTTTGAAAATGTCAAGACTTCCCAAACACCTAATTAGGCTGTTTAGGAGTTTAGATTCAAATGAAAGCGTGTTAGTTGGTCACTCTGAGAAATCTATCAGATTTCGTCTAAATTAAATAAAATCATAATTATTTTCTGCTTTTGCTTTCTTTGTTTATAGGTTCAGATATGTGGATCTTTCACATTGGCAACTGGTGGAATTTTCCAAAGCTCTTTTAACTAGCCGTGTGAGGCTAGCGGGCCTTTTCTGTTCTTTTTCCGTTGCGATGACCGCGCTCCGGAAAATGGTTTTTTTTTATAGGTTCGCTCACGATACCCTTGATGGTGAAATGTTTATAGATTAACGTGAAGGTAGCTTGCGTATCAATTTATTTATGTTTTATAATTATTTTTACCCAAGGCCTTTGGACGTAATGTTCTCATATTACTTACAGACAACATTTTTTTGCTAATGACGTATAGATTACTTGGTATGGTACGGGTAGCTAGAAACGGGTGAATGCCACATGTTTTGTACTTGTTTGGTATATTTATCTTGCTTATTGTGAGTTTACGGGTTTTAGTGTCTAGTAATAAAGTGATGTAACTATTATCTTGTTATACGCGGTGTAAAAAGACCATTAACGAAAATTGAATGAACCAATCATAACAAGCAGTTTTTAGTTCGGGACCATACCTGGAAAATTATAAATGTACTAGCTGACCCGGCGAACTTCGTACCGCCATATTTTATTTTTCCAGTTCTTTTTTTTTTGGACCAGATGGTGAATCTAAACCTTTCTCAAGTCCCCTTGAACACACACAAAAAATTCATAAAAATCAGTCCAGTCGTTTAGGAGGACTTCAGTGACATACACATGCACACAAGAAATATACATACATACATACATATACATAACGTCACGCCTTTTATCCCCGAAGGGATAGGCAGAGGTGTATTTCTACACCCACTTTTCGCCAGATATACTTTAGTCCCACGTAATAAGGGGCGAGCCTATTGCCGTACCGGGCACATTGCCAGACTCCGTGCTGCTACTGAGAATTTCGTGACAGAAAAACCCAATTAGGTACACTGCCCGACCCAGGAATCGAACCCGGGACCTCCCGATCCCACGCGCACATTTAAGCTGCGAGACCAACGAGGCAGTCGTATAGGGTTTGATGTCGAGTTTTCCGTCTCTGCGCAAAGATGGTATTTGCATCGTGTTATCCCTTAGTCGCCTCTTACGACACCCACGGGAAGATAGGGGGTGGTGAGACTTGCCGTCAACCACACGGCATACATACACAAGAAATTATATATATATATATAAAGTTGAATGGCAAGTTGAATGCATATGTGATGTTTATGTAATTTATTTATAGTTTGTATAGTAGACTTGGTATTGTAATATGAATAATAAGTAGTGGTAGATAATGCCAATGGCATTGTCGCCCACCAATCTGCATATTACTATATACATATGTACCGACATGTTCGACATAGGTAAAATAAGTAAGTATTCACCTTTAAATAAATAAAAAATATAATTTAGAACTGTGATTTAATAATGTATACACCTCAGAAAAAAAAGAAAACTATTTACATATTTGACACGGAAACAAAAAAAAATTTAAAAGATAAAAAAGATCAGAGAAATTATACTTACCAATCATAGTTATCACAACATCTGTGTGTCAATGAAGGCAAATGTATCGTTATCAGCGTAATGCGCCTCAATTAATAGTCATATAAATAAACTAGAGGACGCCAGCAGCTACGCCTGCAATTTTTTTTAATTTACCCGTTTTGGCCGATCCCGTGGGAATTTCGAGAAATCCCTTCTTAGTGCACCCCTACGGTCCCCAAGGAACATACATGCCAAATTTAAGCTTCTTGCGCCCAATAGTTTCGGCTGTAGCGTGTCTGTCAGTCAGTCAGTAACGCAAGGATTTTATATATTAAGATAAGAAAACTCGCTATACCGCTGCATGTATTGTTTAAATTTGGAATGTGATATCACTAACACTTGCGGGTGACACCCGACAGCTGTATCTTCTTGCTTACAGAAAGCCAGGTTGGGGTGATAACCAATAGAGGGCAATAATGGCTGCACCATTGACGAGAACCTAGGTTACATTTTAAAGTACCCGATCACCGAGACATGAGGCTTCGATGAAAAGTTTTTTGTCATGATACTTAATTATCTATCCAATATTCGTGTTCATTGTTTCCTTCATTAATATAACTTCAACAACAAATTAACGATACAGTAATATATTACAGTGTTTCCGTCGGCACCGACAAAAACTGGTTGGCCATCGATTACAGCCAAAGCTTTCGCTACCATAAACGAAAGATTAATACAACGTTTCAAACACACAAAAAGTTTCCCCAAAGAGTCTCTAGCATGCCCGCAAAAACGGCACTCTGTTTCCAAACCGTTGGATTTCAGCTTAAATAATATTATAATCTATAATCGATTTTAAACTTTTGCGATTTGTATACATCATACAATATTATTTAGCGGGTCTTAGTCGCGATAATTTATTTATTTCAAGGCATAAAAAGGCATTTCAAGGCATTCAAATGTAAAGCTATGGAAGAGGTATGTCGACGATGTATTCTGCATCATGAATGGCAACAAGCAAGACATAGAACGTTTCGCAGACAAATTGAACTCCATACATCCGAACATCCGGTTTACATTTGAAATGGAGGTAGACGGATCGCTACCCTTTCTCGACGTCAAAGTGACGGTGAGAGCTAATGGTACACTTGGACACACTGTATACAGAAAACCAACACACACCGACAGGTATCTCAACGCCTGCTCGCATCATCACCCGCGACATTTGGAATCCGTAGCAACCTCGTTAGTGAACAGAGCCTATGACCCTGAACACTTAAACAGTGAATTGTCACATGTTCAGGAGTTACTAAGGCGCAACGGATACGAAAAGGAGATAGCCCGTCGGAAGAGGAAGGACCGCAAATCTGAAGTAAGCAGGGTGCCGGCTTACATGCCTTATATCAAGGGAGTGACGGACAAAGTTGGAACAGTACTACAGAAATACTCCATCAAGACTGTATATAGTCCCCTCTCCAAGGTAGCACATAATCTGCGTACCCCAAATTACGTAATTCCTCTACAAACACCAGGCGTCTACAAGATTGATTGCAGTTGTGGTAGTTCCTATATCGGATCAGACCAAACGAACGATCGCTGAAAGGGTCAAAGAACATATCACAGCTGTCAAAAATCGACAAATTAATAAATCTGCCATAGCTGAGCATTTGCTGGAATCTGGACCAAACCACTGGATAGAATTACATCAACCACAAGTCTTATCCACTGATCGCCACTATTACTCCAGGATAGTACGTGAAGCGGTCGAAATAAAAAAACATAGAAATTTCAACCGGGAGGACGGATACAGACTATCGACCATTTGGAACCCAGTTATCAACAAATGCAAACAACGCCGCAGTAACACAACTCATCAGTGTGTAGACGTCATAAGTGTAGTGTGTCGAAATACCGACAGTGCGGATAGAACTCAAAATATCAAAAATACAAAACAAGTGAGGGTAGCTGCCGAAACCCGCGCTTCACAAGGACGGCGCTGAGCTGACATCAGTCCCTCCGCGACCACAACCGTTGCAAGCCGGTAGAAACGTAGGAGAATAACAGAGGTATTTATGCCTTGAAATAAATAAATTATCGCGACTAAGACCCGCTAAATAATATTGTATGATTAAATATACATTTCAAAAAGATTTTTACAAAATTCTTATAAAGAAATTTAATATTAGTTATCAATCTGTTTGATCGACGAATTTAAGAAATATAAATTAGTAGGAAGCTTTACAACCCTTAGGTTAATTTAAAAAGTTTACGCCTTGCCTTTTTGAGATTTAAAAGAAAGTTTTGTTGAATCATGCTCGTCTGCTAAAAACGTACTGTTAAGTTATTGGAATAAAAGGAAATATGTCAAATCTCAACATCTCAATATTTTCAATATTTGTTTGACATTGTCTGTTATTGTGATCGAAAAGAGAAGATAATAACCGTTTAAATAACTGCACGGCCGGCTTTGTCCTTGCTCTATAATATGATATAATAATGCCCGATAATTATGTGCCAAGTTTTGTGAGTCCTATCAAAATACGAGCCAACACTTCGTGTGATCCGCGAATAGTTGTCTCAAGACTGAGTGTTCTTTTTAACCAATCATATAATGGTTTAAAGTCAGAATATGCAATTCGGGATTTATGTCCTAAGTGGCTCTAATATCTTTTTGGTAAGATTAATCTTCATGATGATCTTTGTGTTCTAGTGTAAATGTAATTTAAGCACATGTAAGATGCATTTAGTATGTTATCTTGCGCTGTTATCTCCCTGGTCTATTACCAAAAGGCATACTCAAACACTCGGCGTATGATCATTTATTCACGTCGTGAACGCTAAGTCGGGGCACACTAATCTCTGTGTCCTGAGGAATTATAACTAACACAGACGCACTTGCACGCTGCAGTACCGTCGTAACGTCTTGCCTTGTGGAATGATCAGCTTTGTACGTTAGGAACTAATTATGTTTGCAAGTGATACGGCTCTAGCTTGAGAGATAAACGGTGTGTAATGACTATTGCAGAATGTTCTTCAATTGTTTGTACTTATGTGTGGTTGAAGTGGTTAATGTTTGTGTATTGAAACGTCATATAGATAGTCGATATTTTAGTATTATGTTAGATGATAACTTCCTTTTATTAAGCGCTGCCTAGATTGTAGCAAGCAATTTAAATATCTTCAACATTTCTTAAGTGCTGTGCAATAAATAATTGATAGCCTTTTGAAGCGATTTGATGCTATAAATTAGTAGGTACCATGTTTAAACCACCATGGTAATAATTTGTAGCACCAAATCCCTTACCTACTATATATATACTACTGCGCATATAACATTACAAAATTCAAACCCTTTTAAACTATCTAGCTTACATGCTAACCTCATTCAAAATTACATTAAAATCTGCACCTCAATACTAGACGTAGGCTCATTAAGGCAAAATTTTCTAACCATATGAGTGCGATATGACAAAGATTAATCAATTCGCCAGCAAGTGAGTGGATTAAAGATAAGCATAGTGTATCAAGAGTACGTCAAGAGGTTCACATCGCGAGGCTTCGCTTCAAAATGGATTAATACCGTCTCCGACACGTAAGCTTGTAATCTTATTGTTTGGGCACTTGTCTGCTCATACATAAGAATTGTTGAGGTGAAATGATACTTTACTTCTTGCTAAGTAAAATGTTTATTGTCACACATACACGTTTACAATTGGAAGGCTGAACATGAACTGAATAATGTAAGTATATAACAATGAAGTCAGGTAAAGTGCTTATGCGTACAATAAAATAATGTGCGATGTAATCGTACATATTCCGGGCCGAGATAAGATGCTAAAGAATATAAAAGCAAAGGAAAATAGACAAAATTAAATATTTGGTGATGTGCTTCTGTCGACACGTAGGTTGCGAGGTTGATGCACGCGCACGTAGTGCAGCTCGCCGGGTGTTTCTCCGTGTCCGCTGGGTTCCGGTGGTGTCGGTGTAGTCCTTAACTCTTGAGCGAAGGATGGCGATGGAGTTGGTGGGACTCGCCACTGGCATTTCGATCGGCGAATCGTAACAATAAATCCAATGATACACACTATCCCTAGTAGCGCATAAATCATGGCGTAATGATGAATATCGTGATAAGAGATATTATCAGGAAACATCACTTCCGCTGTCTTCATAGACCGTATCTCTGTGTCTATTTGCGTTATTGCCTGTTCTATATCTCCGGTTTTGTTTTCCAAAAGGGGAGACAGAACGCTTATGCTTATGTTGACAATGTGGTTGATAGGTGCCATTTCAGGTGCATAGATGTTAGATGTCGTCTTCATTTCGCTCAAGTGCATCTTGTGTGAATAAACATTAAAATCATTTGTTTTCATAACACATCCACGGCCTAAGTTAATAAGGCCGGCGTGCTTCAATTGTTGTACGGACATTTGATAGTCGCATATTGTACGAACTTGACACTGGTCACAACAATAGTAAAAATAGGTATTCAGTGTGTTTGTTGCTAGCCACCTATTTTTACACGGTCTTGTTATTGTTTTGCATTGCGATTGTTCCGTATCACAGAAGTTTTTGTCCTCTCGAAATTGGTAGATCGGGTTTAATATATGACAGTAAAGAACTTCTGAAATAATCAAACAAGATCGTATGTCCTTTGCCGACATAAGTATGTACATATCCTTTTTCATGTTCATGGATATGTATTCAGAAGCTGAGATAACACTGATCATATAATCACTGCTTGCTGTCTTGGGTATAGGAATGATTCTGAATATCTCATATGCGTCTCTGCAAATCAGTGGTAATTTTATCTCGAAGATAAGGGTATCATTGAGCATCCTTGTCTTTATTCTGAGGAGCTCATATATCTTCCTGAAATCAGTATGTAAGTCGTCAATTGGTAAAGAAAGATCTTTGGGCAACTTGCTAGATATAGTACTCAGTTCTTGTATTAATTGCTCGGGCGTAATCAAATGTAAGTTGTAACGACCATTGTAAATATCAATAACAGTATCCAGAAGTGTGTTCTGTATACCTTTTATGTTATAGAGCATGTTACTTGCGATTATAGCTCCTGTGTTAAACTCGCTAAGAACTCTATTTGTTTGCACAACGGTTTTCATTTCACCTACTGCCGTTTGCAACATGGTCATGTGACGACTGACCATAAGAAGTTGTTGGTTCATATCCTGTTCGGCTCTTTTCAAAAGGTTGTTTTCAGCTTCGATGAGTGATGTTTGATTTGCCCATAAAGCTAACAGATGTTTCTCGTTGTTGCGCATCAAAGAAATATCCTTGCGATATTGTATTGAGAAGTTTTCGTCGAGAACTCCAAACAGTGAGTTTGCGACGTATCCCACAGCGTTGATAAGGCCACGGCGCCGACGCTGTCTAGCAGAACGCGTGCTCGAATGCTGACTAAGCAGCGCCTGGTTGTAGTATTCGAGTTCTGAGAATGCATGACGTAGCTGGAGTACAATGACTTCGCAATGAACTTGATCTTGAATGCAGCTACATGTTTGTTTGAGACATTGAATATAACTCTCAAACGTTGTTAACGCCTTCCAATACGTATTCATGTCGTAATAAACGACAACCTTCCAGTCTTCTCTAATAAGCGCCATGTTTGCTATCTTATCAAAATACAGGCTCTGGTTTTCTCGAAATGGAGTTATATTCAACGTGCATTCTGAGCTTGATATAATCTTAATATATAAAATCCTTGCGTTACTGACTGACTGACAGACACGCTACAGCCCAAACTATTGGGTGCAGGAAGCTGAAATTTGGCATGTATGTTCCTTGGGGACCGTAGAGGTGCACTAAGAAGGGATTTCCCGAAATTCCCACGGGATCGGCCAAATCGGGGAAATTAAAAAAAAATGCAGGCGTAGCTGCTGGCGTCCTCTAGTAGTAAATAAAAACATAAGGGCAGCGACGATAGATACGAGGTCATATTTTCTACGTTTTTGTTTGCAATTTTTGTTTGTCGTCCTTGTTGACGTATCTGTGTCTTCTACGTCATCCGAATTCGACTCTTGTTGGATTTGTTCACCTTGTAGCGTGCTTGTGGATTGATCGGACGACGAGCACATATCCTTGTGTTCCAAGAGAAGCGAGACTTTCATCATGGGACGTTTGACGAAACCATTTTTCGTTTTTAAGGTCACGACTCGCACGTACCCATCGTTCCCGGGATGTAATTCTACAACTCTTCCCATTGCCCACTTGCCGGGCGGTAGATTATCGTCATGGATAATTACTATGTCGTCGAGCTTGATATTGTCTTGAGGTCGTTGCCATTTACTTCGAACTGTCAATTGAGCTAAATATTCATTGCGCCACCTTTTCCACAAATCTTGTAGAATTTTTGTCAATTGCCAGCGTGTGCGCAAATCTCGCTCCGTCTCAACTAACGTCAAGGTCGGTCCTCCAGTCATAAAATGAGATGGCGTCAAAAAGTCTATGTCTTCCGGGTCCTCCGTTAGAGCACATAGCGGCCTTGTGTTGAGACATCCTTCAATTTGAGCTAAAAGTGTTGTTAACTCTTCATAGGTTAATCTTTGGTCTCCGATAACCCTTTTTAGATGCCACTTAAAGCTCTTGACGGCGGCTTCCCATAGACCTCCTGCTGAAGGCCAAGAAGGGGCGTTGAAATGCCATGTAATGTTCATATCTGCTAATGTTGCCATAAAGTTGTCGTCAATTATGTCTTGTAATTGCTCGAACTCCTTCTGAAGCACCTTGCTGGCTCCTAGAAAGTTGCGACCGTTGTCGCTGTACATATGAGTAGGGGCCCCTCTTCTAGCGGCCATTCTTCGTATGGCAGCGATAAATGCAGATGTTGTTAGATCGGAAACTAGTTCCAAGTGTACGGCCTTGGTCACCATACAAACAAACACGGACACATATCCTTTTGTGGTCTTGACACCACGACCCTTGTTGGTTTTTAGAAGGATATGTCCCGTAAAATCTACCCCAGTATGCATGAAAGGACGGGAAGGGACCACCCTTGCTGCTGGTAACTCGCCCATCAGGGGTTGCAGTTTTCTTGGGTTCTGCCTCTTGCAAATAATACATAATCGTATTTGTATTTTCGTTGCATTGTTGCCGCCGATTATCCAGTACCGCTGTCGTATGCAAGCTAGCGTAACTCGAGCGCCGCCATGAAACGTCACCTTGTGTGCATGTTCTATTAATAGCTCTGTCAAACGATGTTTATGTGGTAAAATAATTGGGTGTTTTTGATCTGAGTTGATATTGGCATGCTGTAACCTACCGCCAACACGGAGTATCTTCTCGTCATCTAAGAATGGACTGAGATTCAATATCTTGCTTTTAGACGACAATTTGCCATTTTTCTGTAGATCATGTATATCTTGTTCAAATTCCACTTGTTGGATTTGTTTTATAATCATAGCTTCAGATTGCCGAATCTCCATTACGGTGAGGTAATTTTCTCTTGACGTGGTTTGACATTTTGACTTGAGGAATCGCCGCACCCATGCTAGAACGCGGACGACCATTCTAAATGAGCTAAACTTATTTAGAAGGGTTTCAATAATTGAATGATTGGCGTTTTCTACGATAGCAACATGTATTTGCTTGTCGAGGTCATCCTTTTTGTTCCATAAAACGATTTCCTGTGGCTTCTTGCAGCTTTCTGGCTTCCATTCGGGTAACCACGTTGGACCGCGCCACCAGAGATCAAGATCGCGCAGATTGGTGCTTGATGTACCCCTGCTTGCGCAGTCTGCTGGGTTTTCACTCGACTGCACGTAATGCCAACACTCGGCAGGTATTTCCTTTATAATTTGTCGCACCCTGTTGGCTACAAATATCTTCCAGCGGTCCGGATCACCTTGTAGCCAACCCAAAACAGCTGTAGAGTCGGTCCAGCCATAAATCTTGGTATCAAGGCCGGCCAAACTTTCTTTCACCTTGACCATGAGTTTGGACAAAAGATGGGCGCCGCTCACTTCCAATCTGGGCAGCGAAATATTCTTGTTAAATGGGACTAATTTCGATTTGCCGGCTAGCAACGTGATTGTTGGTTGACCTTGATTAGTCGTTTTGCAATAAACGACGCATGCATACGCTTTCTGCGAAGCGTCACAAAAGCCGTGCAATTCGATGCGACTGTCGGCGCCTTGTGTACCTAACCATCTAGGTATTTTAAACATATTTATATGTTGTATATCTTTCTGAATTTTTAACCACTCTTGATTTATGGATTCTGGAATCTTGTCATCCCATTGAAGGTTATCCTTCCATACATCTTGGAACAGCAATTTCAACTTGGTAGAAATTGGGGTGAGCCAACCAAGAGGGTCAAAAAGTTTGGATATCTCCGAAAGCAAACGACGCTTGGTGATCATTGTCTCATTTTCGGATGTATCTTCAATCCTTGACTGGAATGTAAACACATCTGTCTGCGAATTCCAGTGAAGACCTAAAGTTTTTGTAGACTCCGCTTGTTTGAAGTCATAGTTTGTATCTTGTATGTTTTCTTGTAGTTCTTGATAATTAGACCGCCACTTTCTTAAGTTGAAACCGCCTGCTTTGAGTAAACGCTTCAGATCTTCTTGCAATTTCTGAGCTGATATCAAGCAGTTTTGGCCATGGAGCAGGTCATCCATATAGAAACAATCTTCCACTACTTGGGCCGCGGAAGGGTACGTTTGTCTTTCATCGTGGGCCAACTGACGCAGGGTCATCATGGCCAGGTACGGAGCGGCCTTGGTGCCGTAGGTGACAGTCGTGAGTTGATAATCTCGCACCGCTTGATCGGGAGAGTCTCGCCAGACGATTTTTTGGAGGTTTTGGTCGTCTTCGTGGACCCAAATCTGCCTGAACATTTTTTCTATATCAGCTATAAAGGCCACACGATGCTGTCTCCATCTCAGAATCAACGTCAGCAGATCTTTTTGTAGATTGGGTCCTGTGTGCATACAATCATTCAAACTTATCCCGTTTGAAGTTTTCGATGAAGCATTGAATACAACGCGGAGTGACGTACGAGGGTCAAACTGAAAGTTCTTAGAACTGGCCACTTATAAACAATATAATAAAAAAAATATTCTAAAATTTGAAAAAAGAACTCTTTGCCAATATTACTGAGTATATATTTCATTCATTTGTCATTTGTTTTACGATTTGGCGGCAAATTGAAAATTGTCTGTGCCACGTCAACATGAATTTAACACGAGAAAATTTTCGTGCAATGATTTTTTATGACTTTCGATGTCATTTAAGTCAACAAGAAAGTTATGATAGACTACGATTGGCCTTTCACGATGAAGCCCCATCTCGTGCGACTGTTTACAACTGGTTTAATGAGTTTAAACGTGGTCGCACTAATCTCACTGATGATGTACGTGAGGGACGGCCTTCTACGGCGACGACTGAAAATAACATCTGTGTTGTGCGGCGTATGATAGAGACTGACAAAAGAGTGACCTATCAGCAGATTTGGACAAGCTTAGGCATCGGTATGAGTCAAGTGCACAAAATCCTCCACGAACATTTAGCGGTCAGGAAGCTTTGCGCCCGGTGGATACCTCATAATTTGACTAAGGCTCAAAAACTCCATCTTGTGGATTGGTGCCGTAAAATGATTGAAAGATTTAACGGAGGTGACTCAAATGCTGTGTTCGACATACTAACAGGTGACGAAAGCTGGATTTACTGTTATGATCCTGAAACCAAAAGACAATCTGCTCAGTGGGTGTTTCCTTTCGAGGAGTTGCCAACTAAAGTGAAGAGAGATCGAAGTGCGGGAAAAAAAATGGTGACCTCGCTCTTTGGAAGGATAGGTCATTTCGCAACAATTGTGTTAGAGGATCAAAAAACAGTTTCTGCAGAATGGTACACTACCAATTGTTTGCCACTTGTCTTGGAAAAAGTTCGAGAGAAACGACCTCGCAGTAGGATCCTCCTTCACCACGACAACGCCTCGTCGCACACCGCCAAGCGAACGATCGACTATTTGGCGACATCAAACGTTGAATTACTGGGTCACCCGCTGTATAGCCCCGACCTCGCGCCTTGTGATTTTTATTAATTTCCAAAAATTAAAGAAAAACTTAAAGGAAAGCGGTTTATGAATGCTGAAGAAGCGGTGGCTGCGTATCGCGATGCCATTGAAGAGACCCCTAAGGACGAGTGGGCAAAGTGCTTTTCCCAGTGGTTCCATCGCATGCAGCGGTGTATTGACGTCAATGGACAATATTTTGAAAAGATATAATAAAACTAATAACTGGCTAATGTAATCAGTTTTTGATTTTCTAAGAACTTTCAGTTTGACCCTCGTAGTTGTTGCATCATCGCGTTGTACACAATGGTGCGGCAAATAACATTGCGGAGTCTTGTTACTAAGCGCGGGTTTCATGTGTCCGAGCGATAAGTATTCATCAAGGAATGCTTTATATTTTGCCGCAGTACAATTGTTTCTCGAGAACTTTCTTTCGATTTGGTGAAATTGCCCTACGGCCTTGCATCTTGATTCTCCGATAGAAACGTCCTTGAGAGGCAAGCAAACTTGATATCGACCGTCTTCCAACCTTGTTGTGGTAGACTTGTACAATTGTATGCATTCATTGTCTTCGAAAGAGTTTTGGGTATTTTCAGAAATATCTTCGATTTCCCAAAATCTCTGGATGTCTTCAATGTTGTTTAACACTACATTGCATTGTAGGCTTTGTACTTCCCCGAACAAAATATACCCGAGACGAGTTTCTTGAGCGATTGGGGTTGTTGAATCATCACGAATGATATTATTCATAATGATATTAGCGTATACCTCTGCGCCCAAAAGCATATCTACAGGCTTGCTGATGTAGAAATGCGGGTCTGCTAGCTGTATATCTTGTAAATATGCCCATGATGGCTTGGAAAACGTTTTGTTCGGAATGTTTCTTGTCAAACTTTTCATTATCAAAACGTTTGTTTGAAATGTATAATTATCACCCAATGAAGTACAGGTGATATTTAACATTCCCTTGCAATTGGTGTCCGTCTTGCCGACACCTGTTATGACGCCCTTACACTTTTGGCGAGGTAATCGAAGCTGTTGGGCTGCGTTTTCGGTTATAAGCGAAATCTGTGATCCTTGATCGATCAGTGCCCGCAATTTTTTCTGCAAACCATCGGCTCCTGTGACCTTGACGATTGCAGTAGCCAAAAGTACGGTTGAGGCTATCTTCTGCTGTGCAACATGAGATTGGCCCGTTTCTTGCTTAGGCTCGTTCCCACGCGTTGTAGGCACGTTGTCGTTCTCAAACGCGTCATGTAATACAGTATTATGCTGTGCATTGCATTTACGGCAGCGTTTGATCGACGAACATTTTTTTCCTGTATGATTATTCAAACAATTTACACAATATTTGAGTTGTGAAATTGTTTTTCTTTTTTGCGCTGGGTCCATTTCTTGGAACTTTTTGCAGAAATATATGCCATGATGCTCGTGGCACACTGGACAAGAGATGGAAGTCTTAGATGTCGTTGCCTTGTTGCTAGCGAAGTACTGCTTGTTCGGGTTCGAATTCGATGATTTTGGCACACCATCTTGTTTGCGGCGAGCTGCTTCCATCGACGCGAACTTATTTTCAAGGAATTCCATAAATTCTTGAAACGATGGCAGTTCCCTTGGATCTTTGAGGGATGAACAGTACTCGTTCAAAACTTCCGACTCCAGTTTTTGACTCAGTAGGTGGACTAGTATTGGATCCCAGGTCGCGATATCGATGCCTAAATTCTTGATGCCATTTAAACACTCGCATGCAACGTCATGTACATGCTTGATCGTATTTGACGTCACTTGCTGCATAACGGGAATATTTAATAAAGTATTCATGTAGTTTGAAAAAATCAATTTCTTATTATTATAGCGGTGGGTCAAAATTTCCCAAGCCGCCTCATAGTTTTCTGTACTAATTGGCAAGTGTTGAATAAGACGTTCAGGTTCGCCTTTAATCTTGCTTTTCAAAAACTGCATTTTCTGCGCAGCGGATAAACATGGGTTAGAATGTATCGCCTCCGTAAAAAGATCTTTAAAAGAGACCCAATTTTGATAGTTCCCAGTGAAAGTAGGAATATCCAGCTGCGGGGTCACCTTTTCCCTGTGAGAGACGGACCATAACTTGCGGTTTATCTCTTTCTTGATTTTGAGATACTGCTGCTCATGCTGTGTATACGCTTGATCGTAACTTTCATCGGTCTCGTCAAATTCAGCTTGTATAACAATATTGTAAAAATATTAAAAGATGCAGCATTGTGTAGCAAACGCAGTAAAAATATGCGTACGAAAGAGCAACCTGTTGTAGGGTGGAACTTACATGTTGGCGACGCACACAGGGTAGCTAAGCAGAAGTTTTACTTGTGGTGTTGGTATGGCAAACCTAGATCAGGTATAATTTATAACGATATGTGTGAGGCCAGAAAAATCTTTAAATCCCGACTGAGATGGTGTCAGAACCATGAAGAACAGGTGAAAATGGATATTTTGGCCTCTCATCACTCAAAGAACGATTTTAGATCTTTTTGGAAAGCTACGAATAAACTTAATAGCAAACCGGTTACTCCTGTGTGTATCGACGGTGTAAGCGATGCCGGCGAAATAGCAGATCTGTTTCGACAACATTTTACTGTCAAATCACCATTGGGGTCTTCGCAGTCGGTGATCAATGTTCAGAATGGTGAAAAGTTAGGTTTTCGATGTACAACTAGAGAAGTGAAGTTGATAATCAAATCAATGACTAGAGGTAAATCTCCCGGCCATGACGGGTTGAGCATTGAACATCTGCAGCATGCTGGACCCCACTTACCGAGATTGTTGTCTATGCTATTCAACCTTTGTCTAAGCCACACATATTTGCCTGAAGAGATGATTAGAACAATTGTTATACCTATTGTTAAGAATAAGACAGCTGATCTATCAGATAGGAACAACTACAGACCTATCTCTCTTGCCACAGTGGTATCGAAGGATTTGACAGCATGTTGAACTCACAGCTGACCAAACAGATTGAACTTCACGACAATCAGTTCGGTTTTAGGAGCGGATTATCCACTGAAAGTGCAGTTTTGTGTGTTAAGCATGCTGTCAAATATTACACAAAACGTCAAACTGCAGTTCACGCATGCTTCCTTGACCTTTCGAAGGCTTTTGACCTAGTTTCCTATGATATTCTATGGAAAAAGTTGCAAAACACTAATCTACCAATAGAACTCATCAACATCTGCAAGTACTGGTACAGTAATCAGGTCAATGGCGTGCGATGGTCAGGGAGCATGTCGCAGTCGTACAGGTTGGAGTGCGGGGTGAGGCAGGGGGGATTGTCCTCGCCAACCCTATTCAACCTATACATGAACGATCTAGTTGAGGCACTAAGTAGCACCCGGATAGGTTGTCACATAGACGGAATCAATGTGAACAACATAAGCTATGCTGACGACATGGTCCTGCTGAGTGCATCGGTATGTGGCATTAAAAAACTGCTTACCATCTGTGAAGCATATGCCGAGCGACACGGGTTAAAATATAATCCACTCAAAAGTGAAGTTATGGTCTTTGAGGTCAGAGGAAACAGTACAGATAACATGTTTCCCAATGTTATGCTCAATGGTACAGCCTTGCGTAGGGTGTCTAAATTTAAGTACTTGGGTCATTTACTTACCTCTGACCTCAAGGACAATGATGACATCGAGAGGGAACGGAGGGCACTGGCAGTGCGAGCGAACATGATAGCCCGCAGGTTTGCACGTTGTTCGACAGAAGTCAAAGTAACACTTTTTAGGTCATATTGTACATCATTCTACACGTGCAGCCTGTGGGCAGACTATACTCAAAAGTCTTACAGTGCCCTCCGAGTCCAATTCAATAATGCATTCAGGGTGCTGATGGGGCTGCGGCGATTCTGTAGTGCATCAGGGATGTTTGCTGACCATCGCGTAGACTGTTTTTACGCTACGATGCGTAAGAGATGCGCTTCTCTGGTGCATAGAGTACGTGGCAGCCCCAACAGCATTCTGAGTATGATCGCTAGTCGGTTGGACTGTGGTTACATCAATCATTGCAGCGCCATTTGTCATGGAATGGCGCTGTAATGATTGCTGTATGTTTCTTGTTGTGTTGTGAGTAGTTTTAAGCATTACTAACACTAGGCTAAGAACATTGTTACTAACAAAATGGACGCCATGGTCTGAAAATAAAAATAATAATAATAAAAAAAAAAAATTCGCTGTCAATCTTCCAGTGGAGACGATGGCTTTCCAGCGATTTTCAACGGTTTTGAGTAGGTCATCGAACTCCCACTTTTCTTCTACACTGGACAAATCTATGTTCGCGAGTGTACGACTAAAAGCCTTGAAGTTGGTAGCTTGCTTTCGCAACTTCTCGTCAAACTTGCTGTTTGTGCCTCTAGATGTAAATTCTGGAACCGTCATCGGGCTCGTGAATGCGCCTTCCCCCTCTAGATTCGCAGCTCTTGTTTGCTGACGACTCCATAAAGAAGGTTTCACTATACCTGCCTTTTGAACGGATTCTCTGACCTCTACGTAGAATTTCTTGGTCTCCTCGTAGTGATTGCCGACGAAATAGTCATGACCTCGGTCTTCATACATGCACAATTTGTCATGATTATTCTGAAATTCTTGCCAATATGAGTCAAGTTTTTCGACCCTTTTCTTGATGTAATCAGCGTTCTTGCGTTCCTGACTATCTTTCTTGAAATTCGTCCAAATTTGTTGGATTCCGTTGATAGCAGCTTGTTGCTTG
Organism: Euclidia mi; assembly: GCA_944739405.2. NCBI lineage: Eukaryota > Metazoa > Arthropoda > Insecta > Lepidoptera > Erebidae > Euclidia > Euclidia mi. Next base: position 2,281,831 of record OX123196.2, read on the forward strand.
TGTAATAGATCTTCCATCTTGTTACGAGATCTATGTACGAAAATCTGTACCTGATTTACAGATATTGCTGAATGCTAATGCGTGTATGTTGACGAATAGAGTTCAAGTTGCTTTAGCCTTGCTGTAGCCTTGTCGCTATAGTACCTGAAGCAGCCTGTAGCCTTGATGCTAAAGAACTTCAAGTTATCTTGATGCTATAGTACCTGAAGCAGCCTGTAGCCTTGATGCTAAAGTTCTTCAAGTAGTCTTGACGCTATAGTACCTGGAGCCCTGATGCTAAAGTACTTTCTATTGCCTTGATACAATAAATATCCTTGAATAGAACTGTATGTTACAGTCGCCTGGTTTTCGTACGTAAGTGTTCCCGCTCTCACGTGAGGTATGTGCGTCCTCGTCTCAACTCCAGTCGGTGAGACCCGCTTGTGGGAGGCCGACAGAGCCGATTCGCTACCACACGAAAAAACAGAAAACACAAACACAAAACACTCGAAAGGACCACTATGTTTGGGCACTTGTCTGCTCATACATAAGAATTGTTGAGGTGAAATGATACTTTACTTCTTGCTAAGTAAAATGTTTATTGTCACACATACACGTTTACAATTGGAAGGCTGAACATGAACTGAATAATGTAAGTATATAACAATGAAGTCAGGTAAAGTGCTTACGCGTACAATAAAATAATGTGCGATGTAATCGTACACTTATAAACTGACGTATTCACGACAGATTGTTTATGTAAGTATATGTTTTATCTAAAACGAAACGTACGATATTTTATATACTTGACGGTCATTGACGTCACTACAGAGATATTTTTTTTTACGGGCAATATTTATTTATTTTCCAATTCATATAAGGGTTAGGGATTCGGTCCTGGGTCGTCTACCATCTAGTGTCCCGGGACTTTGAAAATGTCAAGACTTCCCAAACACCTAATTAGGCTGTTTAGGAGTTTAGATTCAAATGAAAGCGTGTTAGTTGGTCACTCTGAGAAATCTATCAGATTTCGTCTAAATTAAATAAAATCATAATTATTTTCTGCTTTTGCTTTCTTTGTTTATAGGTTCAGATATGTGGATCTTTCACATTGGCAACTGGTGGAATTTTCCAAAGCTCTTTTAACTAGCCGTGTGAGGCTAGCGGGCCTTTTCTGTTCTTTTTCCGTTGCGATGACCGCGCGCCGGAAAATGGTTTTTTTTTATAGGTTCGCTCACGATACCCTTGATGGTGAAATGTTTATAGATTAACGTGAAGGTAGCTTGCGTATCAATTTATTTATGTTTTATAATTATTTTTACCCAAGGCCTTTGGACGTAATGTTCTCATATTACTTACAGACAACATTTTTTTGCTAATGACGTATAGATTACTTGGTATGGTACGGGTAGCTAGAAACGGGTGAATGCCACATGTTTTGTACTTGTTTGGTATATTTATCTTGCTTATTGTGAGTTTACGGGTTTTAGTGTCTAGTAATAAAGTGATGTAACTATTATCTTGTTATACGCGGTGTAAAAAGACCATTAACGAAAATTGAATGAACCAATCATAACAAGCAGTTTTTAGTTCGGGACCATACCTGGAAAATTATAAATGTACTAGCTGACCCGGCGAACTTCGTACCGCCATATTTTATTTTTCCAGCTCTTTTTTTTTGGACCAGATGGTGAATCTAAACCTTTCTCAAGTCCCCTTGAACACACACAAAAAATTCATAAAAATCAGTCCAGTCGTTTAGGAGGACTTCAGTGACATACACATGCACACAAGAAATATACATACATACATACATATACATAACGTCACGCCTTTTATCCCCGAAGGGGTAGGCAGAGGTGTATTTCTACACCCACTTTTCGCCAGATATACTTTAGTCCCACGTAATAAGGGGCGAGCCTATTGCCGTACCGGGCACATTGCCAGACTCCGTGCTGCTACTGAGAATTTCGTGACAGAAAAACCCAATTAGGTACACTGCCCGACCCAGGAATCGAACCCGGGACCTCCCGATCCCACGCGCACATTTAAGCTGCGAGACCAACGAGGCAGTCGTATAGGGTTTGATGTCGAGTTTTCCGTCTCTGCGCAAAGATGGTATTTGCATCGTGTTATCCCTTAGTCGCCTCTTACGACACCCACGGGAAGATAGGGGGTGGTGACACTTGTATTCTATGCCGTCAACCACACGGCATACATACACAAGAAATTATATATATATATATATAAATTGAGGCTGGAAGTCACCATATTGTTTTCTAATTAGGTACATAGTCGATGTATTTACCCCTCGAATATGTTCTATAGATGACCTATTGATTCATAATCATGTCGAGCATAGCACGCGCGCACTTTTAATAGTGACTTAAAAAATGTGTCTGTTATTTTTGCTTGATGGCATGATGTCTAAAACGAGTAGACTTCGGCTTTGCGATGTGTCTTGTGACACTCTGTATACATTTGTAACAAGTATGATTAATCTAAAACACATTTCATATCAATGGTATAAAACATTAACTAGCAAATTATTTGAGTAAACATCATTTTTTTATTTTTTTTTTATTTATAGTCTTACGCCTGTATCCCCGGAGGGTAGGCAGAGGTATAATATTACACCCACATTTCGCCATGAACTTTTAGGTCCCACGTAATAGGGGGCGAGCCTATTGCCGTACCGGGCACATAACCAGACTCCGTGCTGCTACTGAGAATTTCCTAACTCAAATACCCAATAACACTTTGCACGACCCGGGAATCGAACCCGAGACCTCCTAATCCCACGCGCACATTTATGCCACGAGACCAACGAGACAGTTATTATTATTATTATACGTAAATATTATGAATAAAGGTCCAATTTGTATTCATCGTGTTAGTATAAAATAAGTACGATCTTCAGACATTGTCGCTCAATATGAAAGATATATAATTTACCTACTTCATAATTTATTCCAAGATTTTTACGTTTTCAATATTACCAAAAAGTTTGTGTATCTACGTCGAGAGTAGGTATTCAATGTAATTTATAAGTCGGAGCTCTGAGGAAGTTTATCGTTAAAAATATAAATTATTCATGATTTATTCTCGTGCACAAACAACATCATTTGTCATGAAAACAGGTCACCATTCAACTCCGTCTACAGACTAATAAGTATTTTATTCACTCATAACTTACTCATCACAGAATTTGGCAACACTGAGGAATCAATTTACAATTCTCCATGCTGAATACGCAATTAAAAATAAACATTATCTCTCACTAAAACAGTAAAATATAATGAAGAAATACAACTGCTATCTATTACCAATGGAATTAATCTAAAACCTTTTGACCTGATTAAATAATTCCACTTTTGTTTTACCTTCATTGTAATAAAGGAAAATTTACTTTTGATGTAAAGTCAAGTATTATCATAGGGTGGGATCAAAGATTCCATTATTGATAACTATCCTTGACCTTGTGTAAACAGACACCGTAGGTGTAAACAAAGAGGTCGATCGTTATTCGTATGTTATTGTCAAATACTTTGTTTACATAATGTAGTATGAAGGTCTGTGTGCAGAGGTCGCGCGGCGACTCGTATACTCGTAGCGGAGTCGTAGCTTGCGGCAGTCACGCTACGGCACGCGTCGGCTACGGTTGGTTGCTACGCGGTGTCGAGTCTACGCGACTACGTAATGTTGTGGTGTACACTCGCTTTGCTGGCGGTATTCGCCAGCGCTCAAGGACGAGCGGTAAGTATTACCACTTTTCTATTTTTGTGCCATTCCCACTTGTATGCTTACCACTCTTACCACGCGGTAAGACAAACTTTCGGCTGCGCATATATTAAATCAAAAAGCACGTGTTTGAATTTGAAGTAGGCTCACTTTCTCGTTTGTTATTTAAAATTGAAAATGTTGCCTAAAATACAACTTGAACACAGAATAAAATAATGTTAATTAAATAAAAGCAAAAGTTTTTTAGTACTTTTCACAATATTTACAGAATACTTGGGCGATAAATAAATAATTCATGTCGGGCGAAACAAATCGTATAAACAAAGAATAAACAACTTGCTGTGTTTCGTATTTTAAAAGGCTTAAAAGACTTGAACTTGGGAACAAAAAGGTATAAATTTATTTATTACCTAAAGCATTATTTGTTTTAAAAGGGTCTAAGGAGTTTGCTTTCGTAAATGAAAATAAGCGATTTTATACTAAAATGTTTATGTAAGAAAAAACTGAGAATAAATGAAAAAAATAATGATATAGTGTGCTTTAATATCGCGGCAAAATTTGTTTATCTTCTTTCAATACTATTTACGTGCTGATGGAATTTTTCGTTTATTAAACAAGAGATTTGTTTTGTGTACGCTGTTTTATAAAGTTTTATACACAAAATAACAATCGACATGGTGCTAACTGCACCACCGACTTTTTAATATTATTACTGGAGTTATCAAAGATTTAATTTTTTGACTTTAAAAGATGTTGAAAAGATAGCCAACACATGATTTGTTTTCATTCGTGTGCCCATCGCATTCATGAGAATTAATTAGGTAATTATAAAATCATATTCCCGATTGAAATGGCTCGATGTAGGTAGGACCATAGCTACGAAATTTGTCACAGAATAGGATTCCTCATGAAAATACTAATAAAGTCACTCCTTAGTACCGCATAGAGTGTTTTAGGTTTAATAGGTATCTACATGAGACAACACTGTAATCCACAAATTATATGTAGTAGTAATGTTCCTCGCGACTCAGAATTTCGTACCAAGTATGGAAGTTGTCACTAACAATATATATTTTGAAAACAACTCCCGCACTAGGAATAAATCCTGTATCGCGGGGACTTAACGAACATACCTACAACCAACGGACACAATGAACACCCAGGCTCGAAAGAATAATTGCTGGATCACACAAAGTGTTTTTTCGCATGGGAACCGAACCCACAACAGTCGACGCTGTGCCGACCGCTTTAACCACTACACCAATTTGATTGAACAACGAAATTATACAATCGAATTGCCTACTCAGCCTCATAGTAAAATTAATACGCTAACAACACTTTATAATACCCCTATTTGTCCTGCTAAATCACCATAATGTCCCAACATACACACTGAGGACCCATTTGGTTGTCAAGATGTTAATTTCAAATTTCTAGTGGATTGCTTATGTCCTCATTATGTGCCGAGTCCGAGTGTAGCCGTATTAGGGTCAGCGCTGACTGACTGAGTGGCGGTAAAGCGACTCATTTAGGCACAATAAAAAGTTAAATGCTTAAATTATATTATTCTGTATCTAGTGTATCGACCGTTGTAGGTACACTAGATATAGAATTGAACAGATGCATACAGATCTAATCGCTGTGTTTTTGTCGTGTTTTTTTCAAGAATACGGGCGAAGTTTCGTGTGTCTATAAGTGAGATCGCCGGCGGCCTAGTCATCTTCTTTACCTTTTTCTTATCCGTTAGGAACTAGTGCACGTTTCTTTTACATCTATAGGCATATTTCGACTTTCTAAACAGGTCGCTTAAAGCACTGGTTTGTATGCTACCTTTGGCAATAAAGTTAAGTAAAATTTTGAAATGACACAAAAGAATACGCGTGGCCGTTTCTCCACTCGTCGGCACTGACCCTTAGCGCCTTAAGTGGCATCTTAACAAGTAACGGGTGAAGTCATAAGCGGAGCCGAGCATTAGTCACAGTGGCGTAACGACCCCTGTGTCTAATGTGCCTGCTATTTGAGATGTAGACCATATAGACCATACAAATGGGTATCTGGATGTATAAATGATTTGTCCATCCAACATTTATGAACGTTAACGTTTGTGGGGATGGATAGACGGATGGATGTACGATTGTTGAAAGAAGTCTTTTTAATGTTTACATTTTTGTTGTATAGATGATGGTAGTTTTACTACATACTTACAGTAATAGGTAACTACATTACAAAATAATGTTCTTAAATTGTACGCTCCTGCGGCATCTTTCGTGTGCAAGTGCGATTCACTCTTGACCGGCTCTTAAATAGCGTAGGGGGAACCATATTAATATAACTAGAACGGTTTAAAAGAATTCATATTCCTTGGATAATATTACGAAGAGTCCTCACAAAGCTTTCATATATTTAAATGCCACGCTAGAACGTGTCATAATTTTTGTATTAAAATCGCTAGAATAGCTGCATTCCACTAAGGTGTAATAACAGGAAAATATATAACACGGCTTAATAAAGAACGTAGTCACGAATGGAAAGTATATTGGAAATAGTCGACATATAACTTTTCGCAGCATAAGTATTTATATATGTATTTTTACTTACAAGTGAAACTTCTTTTTCTTTTCATTCGTGACGACACTGTAGGGAAGCTGGTTTATGTACAGTCAAATGTAATAAGACTAGAAAGCAAACCTCATGTACAAAGCGAATATCTTCTTCTGCAACCGGCTCCAGGATGGCGATGTTAATAATATATATAAACACTAGAGGACGCCAGCAGCTATGCCTGCAATTTTTTTAAATTTATCCGTTTTGGCGGATCCCGTGGGAATATCGGGAAATCCCTTCTTAGTGCACCCCTACGGTCCCCAAGGAACATGCCAAATTTCAGCTTCCTGCGTCTAATAGTTTAGGCTGTAGCTTGTCTGTCAGTCAGTCAGTAACGCAAGGATTTTATATATCAAGATTGCCGAGTTTCTATGTATAATATGTATGTATTTACAAAAACAAAGTATGTATGTATCTATAACCATTATCCAGTACCCATAACACAAGCTCTGCTTAGCTTGGGACTAGATGGTGATGTGTGTATGTGAAAAGAAAGAAAAGAAAAAAAGAAAGGAAAAAAATATTTTGTAACAGCACATAGGACACACAATTGAAAACAAGTAGGTAGGTACGGTACATATACAACAAATAGTAGCAGGTATTAGAACATTTATATAAAAGATGAAAATAAAAAATAGGACAAAAACAAAAAACAAATAGAATATGGTGAGGATGTGTCCCATCGCTGGCCAAAAAAGGTTGCTGGATCAGCACTCTGTCCAGTGATGCTAGTGCATACCGGACGCTAGTATTGTTCCAGCCCCTTCTAGACGATCACAACATGCAATCCGTGTGAGGTGTATAAGTGAATGTGTATTGTGTAGTGATTTATATATATAGATTATCTAATAATTAAAAAAAAGAAAATCTTAATATATAAAATCCTTGCGTTACTGACTGACTGACAGACACGCTACAGCCGAAACTATTGGGCGCAGGAAGCTGAAATTTGGCATGTATGTTCCTTGGGGACCGTAGGGGTGCACTAAGAAGGGATTTCCCGAAATTCCTACGGGATCGGGCAAAACGGGTAAAATAAAATAAAATGCGGGCGTAGCTGCGGGCGTCGTCTAGTATACACATATACTTAGTTGCATAAAGTTAATAAAATAAATAAATATATTAATGATATAAGTTACATAATAATAAGGTTGAGAAGTGCACCAAAATGTGGTAGAATATAAATATATAATTATATATTATTGCGGTGTAAAAGTTTAAAGATTCATCTTCATAGGCCCGCCGTAGTCTGCTGCTATATATAGACCTCTCCAATGGCTATCTATTGGCCTGAATTTTCGGCTTCGGCTTCGGTGTCCAGCAAAAGTGACAAAGTGGCTGGTACTGCTACCAGCCACGTTGCGCATATCTTCACTCCACCTTACCATTGGGCGTACTACGCTACGTTTACCAAGACGCGGTCTCCTCTCTAGAACACGAGTCATGGGACGGTTGACGGTTGTGCGACAAATGTGAAGGCCAATACTCTGATTATATTTCTTCAAAATGCAGTTTCGATCAATTTTTGCCTCAGTCATAAAATGGAATAATTCTCGTAAACTCGACACTTGAGTTATATCGCGACTAGATCGAAAATAGAACAAAGTGTCGAGCTATGTGTCAACATCAATCTATAGGTGCCAAATTAGACTATATGTAATGTCATTTAGCGTAGCAGAATGGCAATTGTGAATGTCGATGTCTGCTACAATACGTCCGGCCTACAGTCCACTGCCACTTCAGCTTAATAATTTTGCCGGCTATTTCGATCACTTTGGTTCTCTATGGGATCACTTCATTTCAAGTTCTATCTTTTAGAAAAATCCCGAGCATCTGTACTGACACTTTGTCAGCACTCGTTGAAAACTTTTGAATTATAAGGCCTTGCTCTTCAAAGATTATTTCGGGTAGGAAGAAACTGTTACGTCATGATTACGGCATTAATTTCTTATCTGGATTATAATTAGCCATTACATCATGCATCATCACCCTTTAACAGTCCACTGCTGGACTAGGCCTCTCCTTTAAAAGGAGGAATTGGCCTACTATACCACGCTGGCTAAACGGGTTGGTATAGGGTTTGTATCAAGTTTGCATTCTCTTACAGTTATGTTCTCTGCATAAAACGCACCCTCTGTCAGCTCTTACGACACCCATGGGATGATATGGGGTGGTGACATTCCGTATTCTTAATCCGTCACCACACGGACGGCTATTACATACATTTTCTAAAATAAACCCGAATAATAGATCGTTTCCGCTTAAATAATATCGTAAGTTCAAAAATTAATAGAACTTTGGTAGAGAATGGACGACGATAAATCTTTTTATAAAACATTAAACTGGAATAAAGAATTTGACGGTTGTGACTTAGCTCCAGATAAATTAGGGTCAGCGCAAGTTTAAATTTAGTGCCATCCACGCTGATCCATGTTTTATAAAAAGCTTTTTACAGAAGGCCATATTTTAGTCCTGAATATGGTGCGAATATCTTACGGCCTGTTTTATTTGGTGAGGTCAATTATCTTTATTTCATTCAAACTAATATGACTACACTATTTTGAAGAATATGACTGATTAAAAAATAGTAAGTAAAAAAAATCAGGTTCCTTGTTAATTTTTAACGGTTTTGTTTGTGTGCCAGGGTGAAAGTATAAAGGATGCAACAATATTTTGTACAACATGTACTCAAGCCATATTCAACATTAATTTAGTTTTTCATACATCAATATGGATTTATATTTTATATCATTAATTGGAATCTTAACAAGCATAAAGTTCTTCACAAGGTTTCATTTCTTAGTTCTTCATGCATTTAGGAAACTATATGACTGTATAAAATGCAATCCCCTTATAAATGCACAATTTTATTATTCTGTAAACATACGTTGACACAATAGGGTATTTGACTAAAAAAATCTAATTAGTCCGTCAGTTAGATTATCGAAAAATATTGGATACGTATTTTTTGTTTTATCAAATCAGTAAAAAATTACGAAGATAAAACGCATCAAAGATGGAGAAACGCCTAAGAGTGGGGGCTTATAACGTCACTTGCCAGTAAAAAGCGTACTGGCAAGTGACGTCACACGAGTTTTCAGCGAAGTTTGTCGTCTTAATTTTTTGTTAACGTGACTAATGAAAATATACGTGTCCAATATTTTTCGATAATCTAACTGACGGACTAATTCGATATTTTAGTCAAATACCCTATTGTTAGTGACATTCAAGTCCGGCATGCGGAGCGTCACTCCGTGAAAATTACTAGAAAATCGGGTGCAGATGAAAAGATTTTCTTAAAAGTTAAATAAAGTAAGAAAACTTGGTAAACGTTCATACACCGCAGCTGAAGATTTACTGCTATTACCGACATTATTACAGTCATTACTGGATTCAATAAGAGGAAAAATATAAGTTGAATGGATTATACGATATGTATAAACGGATAGGTACTTATGCTAAGGGTGTAAATACCTAGTATTTGTCTCGAGGTTTCAGCCGGATCTGTCGTAGTCACTGGATTTTTTTTTATAGTAATAGGCGGCAAACGAGCTGACGGATCGCCTGATGGCAAGCAATTACCACTGCTGCCCATGAACACAAGCAACACCACAGGAGTCACAAGTGCGTTGCCGCGCCTTGGGGTTGGGAAAAGAGATAGCATAAGGAGTGGGATGAGGGTGAAGGAATAGGGGATAGGGCCTCCGGCACTCTCACTCACCGAACGAAACGCAACAGTTAAGGTACTGTTACTTTACGTCGATTTTCTGTGAGAGGGTAGTACTTCCCCGGTCGAGCCAGCATATTCATGCTGAAATCAGCAAGGCTCTACTACCGTCAAAGATGGTAACTGTACAGACGATGACAGTGTTGAAAATATTTTGGTTATAAAAGATTCTGAAGAAATCTGTTTATTTAATTAACAAGCGTTATAATTATTCATTGGACTGATTATTTATAGTTTTAGCGCTGTCCCGGTTGCGTATTTACAAAGGGTCACGAGTCAGACTCTAATAGAAGAGCTTTTGTTTATGCATATTACTCGACAATACCTAATCTATCTCAGTAAAAAAAAATTCAAATGGATTAGCTTTTTGCCTATTACTTTTTGCGTATTTTCAAAGAAAATACACGTACAAAACCTTGTACTGTATAGTTCATATTCACTCATATAGATAAGCCTTTGTCGAGATATTTTCAAACATGGTTTTGGTTTGTTAGGTGCGATTGTATGTAATTCAAGTAACTAAATAGGTTATGTTAGGTTCTCTTTTGACCCTTATCCCAAAAATAGGAGTCAACTTAGTTTATTAAAAACTATTTAATTGGACATAATGTCTACTTACCTACATATTATTTGTGTGATATAATATAGAGTCATTCGGGGCAACTGTGTGCACATTTGCCTTTCAGACCTTACTGTGTTTTAAATATTAACGCTAGAGAAATAAAATATATATATATATATATATATATAATCTTTGAATAGAGCATTTATTCATCTATAAATGAAAACATTATCTATAAATGAAATTCCGTGTGGTGACGGATTAAGAATACGAAATGTCAGCACCCCATATCATCCCATGGGTGTCGGGTAAGTAAACGCATTCCTTAGTATAACACAAAACAATTAAGAGACAATATTTTTTGTCAACATTTTTCTCGAAGTTCTAACTGTTAAATGATACATCTGTACTTATTGTACGTCCGAAATATATTTAATCCATTTCCTTGCAATAAATTACATTCTGCCTCTTGTTAAATATTGAATAGTGTCTTAAAACGACCCATTGAATCTGCAGCTTTATCCAGTTTAAATCTTTTGCGCAGACAGGATTCACTGATACCAATTTCAAATTCAAATTCGAATTCAAAATCCTTTATTCATTTGGGTCACAATGTGACGCTTATGAACGTCAAAATAATAAATTTATAAAATAATTACTTATAGACTCTACATTTACATTTACCGCCACGTTCGCAAAGCAATAGGTAGAACCATGAGAAAGAACGGGCAATAAAACTCACGGTCACTCTTTTTCATCGCCAGGTTTTGCATGATACACATAATTTACATTTTGTAAGGTGCTGCAACTGTTACACCATCTATATCACTTGTATATATTTACTGTACATAATAATACTCAAGCATAATACTTTTGATGTTCATTTGGTTAGCCTCCTTCGAATAGACATGGTGAAACAGGAGCATCCACTTATATTATATATACCTAATAATGCAGGCAATCCGCGAAAGTGATCAGAACCATGATGGAAATGATGCAGTTAAATATTAAAATCTAATACCAGCCCGCAAGACCGTCATCGACCAGTCATCGCAAATAGCACCCGTTCACGAGTATGACGCATGTGCCAGCCATCATCCCTCTCGCCATATTAGAGGGACAGGGATGACCCGACACACGACGCCACCACAAGAAATGACATTTTAGTGAGCATGACGACAACGGTATACGAACCAGCAGTAAGAAACAATCTGTTGGTATACTGACCATGACCGCCAATTACCTCCATTTTCCAGATCGTTATTATTAACATAAGTTAGTGGAACGCGTGAAAGAATGCAAATGTAGAAAGAATTTTGTGAAGGTGACAAGTGAACAATGATATGATCAGGGATAAATAATGTTAAACTACATTCAACAAATCATAAAAATATCCAAATCCTGCAAAAATCATGTGTTCACGAGGCACCTCCACTTAACATGTAAATAAAATAATTGTGAGTTAAACAAGGCTAAGCCTATCCCCACGGTGTCTTATCATTTAAAAATTCCTTAATAGTGTAATAACCCCTTTGTAAAAGAAAGTTCCTGATTGTCCGTTTGTATTTGTGCATGGGTAAATTCATTATTTCAAGAGGCAATTTGTTGAAAAATCGTATACCAATCCCCGCAAATGAGTTCTGAACTTTATGTAGACGGTAGTTAGTTCCCACCAGTTTATGCTTATTCCTAGTGTCCACTTTGTGCAAATCACTATTTTTGCGGTATAGAATTAAGTTTTTCTTAATGTACATTAAGTTAGCATAGATATATTGCGATGCAACTGTCAATATATCTACTTCTTTAAATTTATCACGTAAAGAATCTCTAGCACCTAACTTATAAATTGCACGTATTGCCCTCTTTTGAATGACAAAAATAGTCTGTATATCAGCAGCTGTACCCCATAACATTATTCCGTAAGACATTACGCTGTGAAAATAACTAAAGTAAACTAGTCTAGCAGTATCTATATCTGTGAATTCCCTAACTTTTCTAACTGCAAACGATGCAGAACTAAGTTTCACTGCGAGACAGGATATTTGGGCGCCCCACTGAAGCTTACTATCTAAAGTTAGACCTAAGAATACGGTTGATTCGACTAGTTGAATTGTTTCCTTATTTAAAATTATATTAGTAGGAACACTTTTGAAATTAGGCAAAGAGAATTTAACACATTTGGTTTTGCTTGAGTTGAGTACCAAATTATTTGTCGAAAACCAATCTAATACTTGTGCAAGAGTAGGCAAACAAAACAATATCACATAAATTTTGAACAAAGAACGGCAAATCATTAATATATATTAAAAAAAGAAATGGACCGAGAATAGAGCCCTGTGGAACGCCCATTCCCACTGGCAAACCTAGAGACCTACTCCCATTAACATCTACATACTGAATTCTATCTCTAAGGTAGCTGGCAAGTTTCAATTTACGTAAAAGTGTATTATGTTCTACACAATCAAACGCCTTTGACAGGTCACAAAAAACACCAATGGCATCCTTCGAGTTTTCCCAAGCATTAAAAATATGCTTTAACAAAGTTACACCGGCATCAACGGTGGAGCGACCCTTAGTGAAGCCATACTGCTCACTGTGAAATAAATTATTTGTGTGAAAGTGGCTCTCTAATTGATGCAAAATAATCTTTTCAAAAATTTTACTAATAGCAGGCAAGATAGAAATTGGCCGAAAATTACTAGGGTCGCTCTTGGATCCCTTTTTGAATAAGGGTATCACTTTACTGTGTTTCATTAGATCAGGAAATACCCCTGTATCTACGCATCTGTTGAATATTGCAGCTAAATATGGAGCTAAGCTAGAAATAATGTGTTGAACAAGTTTAACCGAAATGCCCCATAAGTCAACAGATTTTTTATTGTTAAGTGTCTTGAATACTTTCAGTATGTCATTGGTGTCAATATATTTAAAATTAAAAAGCACATCACACTCATTCACATTGCCCCTAACCAACATTTCTGCTTTGCTTGGACATGAATCTAGACAGCTGGTTGTGTTCACTGGTATGTTTATGAAGAAATTGTTAAAAGTCTGAGCAACATCAGTTTTCCTAGTAATAATTTCACCATTAAATTTTAATTCATAATTGTTATCTACTAATTTAGCTCGCCCAGTCTCATTGTTAATAATGTTCCAAGTAGTTTTAATTTTGTTCTTGGATTCTTTAATTTTATTGCTTAAATATAAGGATTTGGCTAAAGCACATGTCCTCTTGAAAACTTTTGAATAATTCCTAACATATTGAATAAATTCAGGACTAAAATTGTATTTCTTCATACCATACAGATCATACAACCTAGCTCTATTTTTGTAAATACCTACTGTTGCCCAATCACAAAAATTTACTTTAATGCTTCTTGCAAATGTCTTCTGTTTAAAAATTTTATTGTACTCATCATTAATAGTGTTAAATAAGCATTTATATGATTTATCGGGATCATCAATGGTTAAGTCAATGCTGGCGATCTTGGCAGCAACATCATTACTAAAGTGTTTGAGGCGAGCAGAGGTCATTGGTCTACATGTAATTTCTTGTACTTTAGGGGTTGTATTCATTGGAATTACAACCTTTTGCCCGCAGTGATCCGATGTCAAGTCAGTAAAAACTGCCTTACTTAAATAAAGACAATTGCAAAAAACATTATCTAAGCATGTAGAAGAATGTGAGGTTATTCTGGTTGGTTCAGAGAACAAAACATTTAAATTAAATGAACTAAATAAGCTAACTAACCTAGTACAAATTGGTGATTTAAGTAGTAACAAATTGACATTAAAATCGCCACATACGATTATAGACTTCCTACTAGAAATTATGTGTTTTAAAACATCCTCTATAATGCTTTCAAACTGAGTGAAGTCGCTTTGTGGTGGTCGATACACACACACTATTATATGTTGTTCAAGCTCAACACAAGAAATCTCAGCAGTGCGCTCGATAGAAAGTTTAGCTATATCCTTACGTTCTTTACATTTCAAACTATTACATACATATATTAGAGAGCCACCACGAATAGCCTTCTTTCTTACGAATGCACTTATAACTGAGTAATGTTGATAGTTAAATATTAATTGGTCACCTCGCAACCAATGTTCCGTAATACATAAGATAACAATCTTATGTCTATTTAAAAATAAGTCTATTTCTAATTCTTTGCCAGCTGCTTTTTGCTGCAGATGCCAATGGTATTGGCATCTGCAGCAGCTCTCTTACTTTTGCTATTTCAGGTATGCTGTTTAGCCTTATCAATTTGGTGTTGTGTCACTGATGCCAGTTCAGAACTTTTCCTAATATATGTTCGCGGCATGATGAATTTTTTATAGTGCCACATAAATCAATGTGTTAGCACCTTGAAAATTTGTATAAAAAACTTATTCAGTGAATTAAGACTCAGTATCATTCTAATATATTGCCCATGGGGGTAAGCGTACGCGTGCGCATACTTACCCGCGCACACTTTCCCCAGGAAGCCAAAATATAATTAAAACTTGATACAAGTTTAGAAACCAAACATAACCTAAAAATAACTTCTCATATCTTTACAAGAATATGCTAATTATCAAACAAAGTATTATTTACCATTACTGGATCACAAACGTGGACGTGACAGGGTTTGCCAAAATGCCAAAAATTACCAATGAAACTAGGAAACGTAATTATTTGCGAATAAAAAGAATACAAAAAGTGACGCAGCGTAGTATCGTGTCGTAACTAGTAGGCCACTTCGGCGTCCTCGTTTCACCCGAATGAACCCCCCCTCCTCCACAACTCGTTCCGGAGATATCCACAGTGCGCTCACTTACCCACTGCGTACGGTTACCCCGAATGACTCTAATATAAAGTAAGTTGACGGAGCCCTGCTTCGCAGGGCTCCTTTTTTATGGGTTAGGGGTCAAAAGAGAATCTAACATAACCTATTTAGTTACTTGAATTACATACAGACGCACCGTCGCACCTAACCAACCAAACCTAGGCACTAGGCACAATGTGATCCTAAACCTAGTCCAAAATTGAATAACATTTGTTGCTGCAATATTAGAATGAAGTCTACGCGATTTCGGTATTTCTGTACTAGAATAGACTAGGGTTTCGTCAAGTTTTTCTCAAACAAAAGCTAAGCCAGTTCAGTTTGCACTTTCACTCTAATGGCCTAAAGCCTTTGTAAATACGCGTCCCGGTTGCAATCTAAGACATTTGCCTTGGAGCCCGGGGTCCGCTTTCCAGCTGTATCTCCTCTACTTCCAACAGCTTTCGGTTTCCCTGGTGGTAAGTCGTATTTGGTGGTCTGTTTAATAAAATCTGTTTTATAAGACTGCCTCGTTGGTCTCGCGGCATAAATGTGCGCGTGGGATTGGGAGGTCTCGGGTTCGATCCCCGGGTCGGGCAAAGTGTTATTGGGTTTTCCCGTTAGGAAATTATCAGTAGTAGCACGAAGTCTGGTAATGTGCCCGGTACGGTAATAGGCTCGCCTCCTATTACGTGAGACTAAAATAAATCTGGCGAAAAGTGGGTGTAGCAATATACCTCTGCCTACCTCTTCGGAGATATAGGCGTGAGACTATGTATGTATGTTTACTATAGATCAATGGTTTACTAACATAGTTTTATGTAAAAGAGGTGGGATTAAGTCAAATAGCGTATTGAATAACATTGTTGTCATATTTCGTCTAATATTCGGACGAATAAATCGATATTACGGAGACGTAACATTCTGTTTGGTGGTTGAAGTTGCTCAACTAGGTTGTCAACTTACAACATCAAAGTTGTGATTGTTCGTAACTTTGTCAGCTATTGGTGTAACTAGGAATGGGCAACAGTCATTCTTGTCCCAAAAGTTTGCAGGTACGCCACGAACATGCTGTTGAAATTATCAACAAATAATTTTAATTTTAATTATTTTATAATATTTAAATATTGGTTTTAGGGTTGAAGTTTATAAATATTACTTTGTGACTTAAACAAAATAAATACAAGCATTACCTTTTGATCTAAATGAAATACCTAAATATCTCTGACTTTGAATTGTAAAATTAGAAGTTTCAACATTTTTTATACTTCTAGAAAATCTTTTTTTAACGTATGATTTTCATGTTCAATTGTCCAATATACACAATGATACCACTATATATTTACAAATTTTATTCAAAAGATCTATATTCTTGGCAGTAAAACCATAGCTTTTTAATAAGTAAAAACCCCCAGCTGTCCATGATTTATAACGTAAACATCACCTCAAAACACCAAACAATTTGGGGCAATATTTGAAAAGCACTCAAGATATCCCAGCGCCTGTTTCATTTGTTTGCCGTCGCCGTCTGTCAAATACACCACGATTTATTTGTAAAACTTGATAAAAACAAAAGATAGAATATCAAGGGCCTACATAGTATATCTTTATTCAATCATACAATAGAAACGAAACGTCTTTCTCTGTAATACAACGAATTACTCCGAAGTATTCCAATTATATGTTACCATTCCATGTTTTTATTCACATTTAGATTGTTTTTATTCACATTTAGATTGTAGATTAAAAGTTACTCTTCGCATTTATTTGTCGCATGTTTTTAAACAACATGTCAATAAAGTTAAACTATATAGACCTAATTAAAAAAATATACAATCAGACTTTGTTCTAGATGTGAAGACTGCAAATAGGGTTTCGGGGTCAAATCTACTGCCCGCACAACTGGCATTTCAAAGTAACGTGCATATTAAATTGTAATTTATACTTTGCTCATTGCTTCGTCTCTACGAGAATCTGGGCAAACACGTTAAGCCGCCTGTCCCAGTTATCATGAAGATTTTTGACTGTTATATTTAGTACTCTTGAATATATTGAAACTGGTCATCAAATCGGTCTGAAGAAAACTTATATTCTGTCACATACATATGTTCAATTTAGTTCTACCTAATCTTCTGGGTCTATACATAGAAATAAAACTAAAATAAACATATCAAAAGCTATGTCAATATTTTCAGAGGTCTGTTACGCAAAGTAAAATTCATAGTACGAATATTATGCAACCTGCTATTGGTATTCGGTATAAGTTGCACATTTAATGTCTCCGGTCAGCTGAACTATAATTTGAAATGCAGCCGCGTTTCCTAAACCATATTCGTTTTTGGATGCTCGCATTTCAGATTCAACTTTGTGGGTTTACGTAGTTGAATAACTATATCAAATGGAAGGTATTACTGGTTTTAATATTTATAGTAATTAAACAGGACAAAATATTTGAGCAGTAGTTACAAAGTTCGCATTAAGAAATTATTTTCTCATCTTTGGATGAGAAAATAATTTGAATTGAAACAACTTAATGATTACTCCAAATTACCCGTGAGAACAATTTGTTGATTATAGTATCACCATGATACTGCGTATTAATTGAATGAATTAACAATTGTACCCACAACAAGATGGGGACAAGCGATTGTTCAAATTACGAAGTCAAATGATAAGCTTGAGAATCGAACATGTTAATTAAGTTATCGGGGGCAGGCTGTTTAAGTGCCTACTGCAGAGCAAGTTCACGTCCAAACGACTCCAGAATACCAATTATCGGACTTTTCTGTATATAATTAAAAACGTGTCATATAAATACGTAGGTATATCTTATACTCATAACAGAAAAAGGTTCGCAGCCAACTGAAAATAATGATACGATTAAACTTGCTGGTCAGCAAAAAGGTCTAGGGTAAAGAATTAGATGGAAATGTAGATAAAAAATACCGTTTCTGATTAGAGTACCTAGCCTTTGTTTGAACTTATATTCGCCAAGTAATAAGATTTAACAAGGCCCGTGTTTTCATGGCTGACTGCAGAGGCAATTAGGAAAAACCTTCACAGATTTTGCTGAACATGTTGGGCCAACAGTCTGGTTGTGTTTAAAAACAGCTTTTCTTATTGTAGAGACCATCAATGTTAATTTGTTCAAAATAGTACGTACCTACCTTATTTTTGGCTACAAAGTGCGGAATATAGATCGGCAATCTGCAACAAATTTTTAATAAATGGAATTATGATATTTCGTAATATCTTTTATTGTTTGTATATTCTTATAGGGAATTATAGTTTTGCGTATTTTTCTAGTCACTTTGAGGATATAGAAAATACTAAACCTTTAAGATTTTTATCAGAGTTATTTTTATTAGAATTAGGAGTTTGAGAAGGTAGCTGTATGTCATGTCGGCTGGACCGACTCACATCCATCTCACAGTTTATAAATGGAGGTATGGCAAAAGCATCTGTACTGTTACGGTATTATCGCCGTGAGTACAATGTTATAATAATAATTATAATATTTATTTGTTTAAACATGTGTTGTGTACAGGTGTTCTTAGTTATAGAGAATCATCATATTTTGCCTTAATAGGCATACAAATATTAATTTCAATAACAAAAACATATAATTTGTTATAAAAAATATCAAGTTTGCATTATGTAAAGTAATTATATAATAATAGCATTTAGTATAGATCATGTCAGAGTTGTAATATAGAACAATGTCATAAATTAAATCTTATCAAAGTCACAATTATAAAGTCATCATCATCAATGTCGCAAATGAAGTACAAATAAATAATGTCAAAAATCAAATGTCAAAACAAGTAAAATACAAAGTCAAAAATTTGGTTACTATGTCAGAAAAGTATATAATAATCTGCCGATGATTAATTTTAAAATGAGTCATTTAAAAAGTCTGCAATAGTGTAATAGCATTTGGATGTCAACATATTATTCTTTATAGCGTTACCAAAGTTTATTTTATTTAAATCTTTATATGTCGTAGGCAGTTTATTAAATATTTAAGGACCCATGCAGAATACACTCTTGACGTTTTGGCATAGTGAACACAGAGCCTACTATTATCACGTCTGCTGCGACTAGAACCATCCGATAATCGTGGAAACAACTGAGGGTTTGTTTTAACAAACATTGCCACTTCGTATATATATAATGACGGAAATGTTAGAATTTTGTATTGGATAAAATAAGGCCTGCAACTTTTTATTGTTTTGAGACCGAACATTGCTCTGACACATCGTTTTTGGCTTTTAAATATCAGCTCCCTATCTGTGGCATTACCCCAAAAGATAATGCCGTATCTTAGTCTTGATGCCACCAAACCATGATACGCAGCAAGTAGGGCTACAGTGTTAACAATAGGAGCAAGTTTGTATAAGGCGTAGGCAGAACAACTTACTTTTTTACTTGTTTAATGTATATGTATTGTGTTTTCCAATTAAGTTTATTATCTATAAACAGTCCCAGAAACTTGGCCGATGACTTATATTCTGTCACATATGTTCAATTTAGTTCTACCTAATCTTCTGGGTCTATACATAGAAATAAAACTAAAATAAACATAGTAAAAGCTATGTCAATATTTTCAGTGGTCTGTTACGCAAAGTAAAATTCATAGTACGAGTATTATGCAACCTGCTATTGGTATTCTGTATAAGTTGTAGTAATGCATAAGTAATTTGAAATGCAGCCGCGTTTCCTAAACCATATTCGTTTTTGGATGCTCGCATTTTAGATTTAACTTTGTGAGTTTACGTAGTTGAATAACTATGTCAAATACTATTATGGCAGATATTACTGGTTTGTAGATTTTTTGTAATTAAACAGGATATAAATCTTTGAGCAGTAGTTACAAAGTTGGCATTAAGAAATTATTTTTTCATCCAAAAACATGAAACCACTTAATAATACCCCAAAATCCCGTGAAAACAATTAGTTGATTATAGTATCACCATGATACTGCGTATTAATTGAATGAATTAACAATTGTACCCACAACAAGATGGGAACAAGCGATTGTTCAAATTACGAAGTCAAATGACAAGCTTGAGAATCGACCATGTTAATTAAGTTATCGGGGGCAGGGCAGGCTGTTTAAGTGCCTACTGCAGAGCAAGTTCACGTCCAAACTACTCCAGAATACCAATTATCGGAATTTTCTGTATATAATTAAAAACGTGTCATATAAATACGTAGGTATATCTCATACTCATAACAGAAAAAGGTTCGCAGCCAACTGAAAATAATGATACGATTAAACTTGCTGGTCAGCAAAAAGGTCTAGGGTAAAGAATTAGATGGAAATGAAGATAAAAAATACCGTTTCTGATTAGAATACCTCGCCTTTGTTTGAACTTATATTCGCCAAGTAATAAGATTTAACAAGGCCCGTGTTTTCATGGCAATGGAAACATAGTTGGAATGGAATGGAAAATATGGAATTATAGTTTTGCGCATTTTTCTAGTCACTTTGAGGATACAGAAAATACTAAACCTTTAAGATTTTTATCAGAGTTATTTTAGAATTAGGAGTTTGAGAAGGGAGCAGTATGTCATGTCGGCTGGACCGACTCACATCCATCTCACAGTTTATAAATTGAGGTATGGCAAAAGCATCTGTACTGTTACGGTATTATCTCCGTGAGTACAATGTTATAATAATAATAATAATCGATCATTATTATCATTGTACCGATAGTCGTGTCAGTTAATGGTCTCATTGCCAAGAGCCTCGATCACCACCTCAAGAGGCTCGCGTTAGACGGTTGGATTAAGTCCTCTATACAGAAGGCAGTATTGCTGGCCACGGCTCGTATCGTCAGGAGGTTCCTCTCTCTGGAGCCCTAACCACCGGTAACTTGGTCCCTGAACCCGACACCGGTGAGCCCCGTAATTTTATTTTATATTGTTTCTTCTAAATCACATAAAAATGTAAAATATAATTTATGAGAGAATGTTTAAATAAAGAGAATAATGATAATATTTATTTGTTTAAACATGTGTTGTGCCTGTACACAGTTTATAAATGGAGGTATGGCAAAAGCATCTGTACTGTTACGGTATTATCGCCGTGAGTACAATGTTATAATAATAATTATAATATTTATTTGTTTAAACATGTGTTGTGTACAGGTGTTCTTAGTTATAGAGAATCATCATGTTTTGCCTTAGTAGGCATACAAATATTAATGTCAATAACAAAAAAATATAATTTGTTATAAAAAATATCAAGTTTGCATTATGTAAAGTAATTGTATAATAATAGCATTTAGTATAGATCATCTCAGAGTTGTAATATAGAACAATGTCATAAATTAAATCTTATCAAAGTCACAATTATAAAGTCATCATCATCAATGTCGCAAATGAAGTACAAATAAATAATGTCAAAAATCAAATGTCAAAACAAGTAAAATACAAAGTCAAAAATTTGGTTACTATGTCAGAAAAGTATATAAATGTCTTAGGCAATTTATTAAATATTTTAGGACCCATGCAGAATACACTCTTGCTCAATAAAGACGTTTTGGCATAGTGAACACAGAGCCTACTATTATCATGTCTGCTGCGACTAGAACCATCCGATAATCGAAGAAACAACTGAAGGTTTGTTTTGACAAAACTTTGTATATAGAATGAATAGAATTTGTATTGGATAAAATAAGGCCTGCAACTTTCTAATGTTTTGAGACCGAACATTGCTCTGACACATCGTTTTGGCTTTTAAATATCAGCTCCCTATCTGTGGCATTACCCCAAAAGATAATGCCGTATCTTAGTCTTGATGCCACCAAACCATGATACACAGCAAGTAGGGCTACAGTGTTAACAATAGGAGCAAGTTTGTATAAGGCGTAGGCAGAATTACTTACTTTTTTACTTGTTTCATTTATATGTATTGTGTTTTCCAATTAAGTTTATTATCTATAAACAGCCCCAGAAACTTGGCCGATGTAACGTTGTTTAAAGATTGATGTCTGTATCGAATATCAATGTCATCTATCGAGGCAGATTTATTTTTAAATTGTTATTATCTAACCAAGAAATAATGGATGTCAGTGAATTGTTTATGTCAATTTCGTAGGAGTCAGGTTCATTGCATGGTATTGTTATAGTGCTGTCATCGGCAAAAAGGGTCATTGGTTGTTTGGTAGACTTAGGTAAGTCATTTATGTAATTATTAAAAAGCAGAGGTCCTAAGATGCTACCTTGTGGCACTCCAAATTTGACTAGATGTTCTTTCGATAAATAAGTCACCTTTTTCTTTAAATAATTGATCCTAGTAATGGCCGTTACGATGACGACGTTAGATTTAAATAATTTAAGTACATTACCCCTCTAACTGCACAATTATTAAGTTTATCTAGCAAACTTTTGTGGTCAACATAATAGAACGCCTGCGTCATATCACAGTAAATGGCGCACACCGGATTCCTTTTATCCATGTTGGATATTACTATGGCTAGGAAATCGTAAATAGCCATATTAATCGACCTATTTCTCCTGAATCCTTTTTGCTGATTACATAGTATGTTAAATTTATCAAAGAATGTGTATGTTTGATTATAGAGATATTTTTCAAATATTTTTGCAAAAACGGGTATAAGTGCAATTGGTCTATAATTACTGATTTCGTCTCTATTTTCTTTCTTATAAATGGGCTTGACTATCGATTTTTTCAATCTTTCAGGACAAATGCCTCCACAAATACTAAGGTTTATTATATAGCTCAAATGTTTGCATATAATGTCACCCACAGACTTAATAATTTTCGTACAAACTCCATCAATTCCTCCGCTATTCGTATTTTTGAGTTGCTTTATAATATTTAAAATATCTAATGGTGAACTTGGAGCCATATAAATCGAGTCTCTTGTGCTTATAATATGCAAAATTACTTTTTTTCCATAGTTATTTATAGTAGTTTATTTTTTGTAGTTTATTTTTTGTATGTCAGTTCTTGGTAAGTTTTTTTATGTCTATTTATGATATTCCATGTAAATTTAGCTTTATTGTCCGAAATTTTAATTCCATAGTCATTATGCGCCCGTTGGGTTAGTCTAATAATTTTTCTAAGCAATTTACTCGTATTGTATTTAATATATGTCATCTTATTATCTACAGTGGGATTCGTTCTATATTTCCACAGAAGGTTTCTCTTCTTTCTACTACATAACTTAATACCGTGGGAAATCCACCTGGATCTCTTATTTGTTTTTATTGTGACTTGTTTATAAGGAAAACACAAGTCATAAAAAAGTTTAAATTGATCTAAAAATATATTGTATGCTAGGTTGGGGTCGTTTGTGTTATACATTTCAGAAAAAGATAATCTCTCCAAACATGATCTAAATTTTGTGACATTCTCTGCCGCATAGTCCCGAATACTTTTATGCCAAAATGGAAATGCGCATATTTCTTTTACGGGGCATATCAGTAGCTGTGCTGTATGGTCTGATAATCCTAATTCTATCACTTCCAACTTACATAGTTTTTTAAAGTTATGGGCAAAATTATCTAGGCATGTCTGACTTTTTAATCTAGTTGCTTGTGTAATAGCCAGTTTTAGATTTGATGCTAATAGCACACAGTTAAATTATGAGCAAGCATTATTACTTTTTAAGGTGTCAATATTGAAATCACCGGCTATTATAATGTTATATGAAAGCAATTGCTCAAGTGTTGAGAAAAACATATTTAAATTTGCTACGTTCGGTACACGATAAATACAGTAAGCAGTTTAAAAGAAATTACTTCTATCCCGCAACATTCAAAGATATTAGGCAGAGAAAACCTTTCAATCTCTGGTAGCTTACGCCATTGGTGTCCATGGTTTATTAACATACATGATCCACCTCTCTTCACTGTTCTATTGTAACAAGCAGCCAAGCTGAAGTTTCGTATAAACAGATTTTCTTCGTCACCTTTCTTCATGAAGTGTTCAGTTAAACAGATGACATCTACTTTTTGTTTCCTATCCAGCAATTCATCCAAACATATTGATAACTCATCAGATTTATTTACCAAGCCTGCTATATTTTGATGCAAAACTACAAAGTTTTGTTTACTGACGAAAAAAGCTATCATCGTACTGTGGTGAAATTGTGTTCGTGTTTAATTTGCTTCTTTGTAGATCATGAATTAAGATATTCAAGTAATTAAACATTGTACGTATTCCGTTGTTATTAATTTTGCCTGTTTTGTTGTCAAACATTGTAGAATCGTAGTTCAGATTAAGGTTGGAATCTAGTAGGTAGGCATGTTCGTGTGTTGTAATGTCGAGTTATAGTAGATTATTTAAGTGTTCTACTCTCCAATTAAATAACGTCATATTATTGTAGCCTTTAAATTTATAAGTTGGCAAGCACACTACAATATTTGTATGTTTGATTGTTTGTAGTATCTGTCTGATTAAAATAATTTGTTTGTAAAAGGTACAATATGATTGAAAAAAAAAATTGGCTCTTGTTTAGATCCCTACGTATGTGTACAGCGTATGATTGTGACATAATACATTATCATCGTCAGCCCTTTATACTATGAGAAGAGTAAGGCCACAGTCCACTAGGCTGGTCAAATGCGGGTTGGCGGAATTCACATATCTTTCAAGAACATTATGGAGAACTCTCAGATATGCAGATTTCCTCACGATGTTTTCCTTCACCGTTTAGCAAGCGATAATTACTTAACAATTTAATACGTACTTAACTCCGAAAAGTCATTGGTGTGTGCCGTGGATTCGAACCCGAGACCCTCTGCGTAGCAGTCTGTCGGTCTCTCCACTCAGCTATCGTTGCCTCATGACATAATACATACTGTTGTTTAATTGAAATCTAGTAGTACAAATGTTAGTTAGCTCTGGGTTTTGACTCACGCATGTAATATTTGATGGGCTTCTAAACTGACATGGAGTTTTGAATCATATCTGAGGCAGGCACGTCTCAAAATGTATCACATGTATCACGAAATACGGGCTAATTTTACGTACATATTTTGATAAGTGACCACGCATTGTGATAAGTCCTAGAATAGACTGCGAGCGAGTTTACAGGTCACCACCATCTATAATAAAGCCCATTTTTCTCCCCTACAGTATAAAACCCGATTCATTGTTTTAGCGTAGAAAGTTTATAAATAAATATAGGCATAAAACGCGCTCAAAAAAGTTAACAGCCCGCTATGATGAACTGTTCGACCGTAAAGCCAATAAAATTTCTACACGTATAAGTTACATTCGTTGTGTTATGATATCGACGGCCCCAGTAAATATACGTGCAATTGAAAATTTACAAATTTCATAGCGAAAAAAGTGTTTGTAGCCACATGTTTACGTTTTTCTTCCAAAATGTAATAATGTAGAAATTTTGCCTTGTGTATTTGTTGTCAACAAAGATACCTATAGACATCTATTTTTCGAGAAAATCATGAAATAAGGTAAAAATGCAAGACATATTTTAGGGTCGAAAAGAATTTGCCAAAAATATTGCAATATTCGAATATAAATAAATCATTGATACATTTTAGAGAGCTTTTAAAGTGTAGGGGAGACATGTGCGTTTCCACACCAATAGGCCGCATTTTTCCGAATAGATCCTCCCAGAATTAACTCTCAGAACAACAAAGTAGCTTGCTTTTCTATTAGTGGGTAATAGAATATACCTATTACCCTGGAGGCTTGGACTTATTTCTTTGTCATTATTTATGTAATGTGTATTAGCTGGGGGCGTTAACTAATTTGTTAATCTTCATCCGGGAAACCACGCACCGTGGGAAGCCAGCTTAATTGATTTAATATTTGGGCACAATTATTTGTTTGTGACTTTTTATTTTACTTTGGAGTATACAAATAGTGAAGGAAATTATGTAGGTTCAAGATGGGCTATAGAAACGAATTACACAATTTTCAGTAAGAGCATTTGCGCGTTTATTCGCTGGGGTCATATTATAACTGGCTACTTTTCTGTTATACTCTATTTTCTCCTAATTAAACCATATCACTAGTCCTGCACCATAACATGACTTTTTAAATTAAATATGTATATGTTTATATAGTCTAATATACATGTAGGTAATATAAATCTCGAAAATGGCTCCAATGCTTTTGATGAAATTGTGTATAATTTTGTATTAAAATTGATCTAGCTAGGATATATTTCTAGAAAACACGATTTACCAAAAAACCTAGTATTTTAAATGCACAACTGAAACATTTATTCCCAACGCAGTCACCTTGCCAGCTTGTGCAATATCTACAGAATTTCTTTGACTAAGTTTTAAGCAAAGTTCATTAGTGTCTCGACGGTACAATTCTGTACAAATATTACCCGTTTTTGTACGCTGTGCCACAAGTTTGTACATACAGTACAAATAATATATATGAGCGTATTCAGAATGGCAGTAAACTGACTTCACCAACTTTACTTTTGAAGTTAACCTTATTTTATTCATAAACAAACTTCGATACATTACATTGTGTACGAATTTTGATAGAAATACACTTTAGACAGGATATTTTGTATTTGTTTTGTCAATCATTATTGTCATATAATATATGTAGACTGCGTTATAAAGTAAGAAAGCTAAAAGCTTATAAATATAATTTAGGGGATGTTACGTCATTCTTCTAGATAGGCGTCGTAAAAATATTTTTTGAAAATTTTATGTATATAATAATAGGTAATAAACATGTACGACGTAGTAGTTAAAGCGCTCTATTTGTTGATTAACACTACGCCGAGTATTATACGTTCAAGTTCAACATAAAACAACACTAGTGTTATTTTGTGTTATCCACAAACTCTTCTATCGAGTCAAGTTATTTAAATTTATTGTATTAATGTTTGTTTATTGTCCGATGTTTGCAAAGATCCCTGTGACACAGTCATTATAATTAATTAAATGTTTATTTGTTTGTGTAGGTGAATATTAGCAACACATGGGTGCTGCCTGAGGAAGGGTTCCCTGTGTTTTACCGCTACTTCAGGGACCGCATCTCCTGGTACGAAGCCGATGCTGTCTGCCAGTTTCATCACGCTAATCTCGTCACAGGTCAGTCAAACACCACTTACTTATATTCGGGCTAAAGACACGAGATATGCTCTGTATTCCAATAAGCAACTTTATAATAAATGGTCATGGTATATGTCGGCGATACGCCAGGGTTATGGTGTCCAGACTCCATTATAATAAAAACACACGTAATATTTCTTGGTTTATTTTCAGACGACTTCTAGCACAGAATTGAATTAAAATGTGAGCTACAGTCCTTTTTATAAACTAACCGTCATTACACTTAATGTTTAACAACTGCCACTTCCTTTTCAACATATAATTGAAATTACTGTACAATTAATTATAAAATATAAATAAAAAATCAACATTAATATTGAAATGAATTTTGCACAACACCAAATGATTTATTTTACACGAATAACAAATTTATTTTAGTAACTAAACGCTGCTTTACAACATTCGGTCAACAGATGGCGCTATCAACAGGATGTAAATATAAGCGCATGTTATTTATTACCGTAAACATAAAAATAAGTGTCAGAATAATGTTATTTAATACTAATTGATTTTACTTTGAAAGTTACTGGAGTTATCTTAATAATTAAGCGATAAATTAAATACCCAATCTTTATAAAACAGTGAAGCAGTCGATACAGTGTCTTATATTCTAAAGTAGTGAAGTTCTCAGTTCTGTGTTCACAAATAGTTATTTAAATATCAGTCTTAAATATTATTAACATTTTCATAACAATATAATCATTATATATTAATTTGCGCCCATATATACTTTCCGCTACAACACTTTTTCACTTACGATGTTCTGGATTTTGTTACTGACACAGCAACTCTGAAAGTTGATATTTCGGACGAAATATTTTCAAAAAATATCTCGCCGTGATGGCTTGGATACAGTTCAAAAACTTATAAACTTGCCGCCGAACATAAAAATAAACGAACCATCAAATTAATTTATAAGCCGATGCCCTTAGGAGTCTTATTCAAATTCACAATTTGGTTGATTCTATTCAACTTTTGTTCGAAACTTCATTCATCTTTAAAAATAATGTAGTGTCGGCAGGTCAGGGCTAGTCAGTGGCCGGCACGGATTAAAATTATGGAAGTTTAAATGGTTTTCAAAATTTAGTTGCCTCTTAAATCAAGATCTTTGCGCTTATTTTAGCCATAGAGTAAAAGCTTCCGCAGAGAGACGTATAAAACGGCAAAATATTTCGTATTTTAAAGTTGTAAATTAGTACTAATGAAACATGAAAGAGCAAAGGCAGTTTCATTTCAACAAATGAAAATAATAACTCTCATTTTTGTTACACGGAATAAATTAAAGGATATCGAAAGGTAAAAGCTGAAAGATTAGTAAACAGAATACGTACTTAGAAACGACTCCGTTGTCAGGTTTTTGAGAGAATTTGGACGCAATTTTGGTGGCAGTTGTAAGTATAAAAAGGAGAAAGGTACAAAAAGAGTCAGATATATTTCAATATTTCGTCGGGACGTTAGGTCTAATCGGCGGCAATTCAGCCAAGACCCCCATTACGTGAGATGGGCCCGACCCGCGATACGCCGTCGGAGCCTCCACAAATAAATGTACGCGTCGATAAGAAAATGTAAATACACGCCGAGCGTACTATACACACCATTATCTTGTTTATGGACGGATTTAGATAAGTCATACCTTTTGAGAATGAAGATGTTATACTGTAGTTATACCAAGGTAATGTTATCAATACTTTATTATAATTCTTTACAAATGGTCGGTACACGAGTTATACCTACACGCGACACGATGACTGCATCTGTGGTCCTGCGGCAGTGTAAGCGACTGCGGATCATGAGGTCTCGGGTTCGATTCCCAGGTCGAACAAAAAGTGATATTGGGTTTTTTTTGTTAGAAATTATCCAATAGAAGTTCGGAGTCAGGGAGTGGGCGGTGTCACACCCCCGTGCCTCGGAAAGCACGTTAAGCCGTTGGTCCTGCGCCCAATCTCTCTCCGGTCGTGTCGCTTGTGGCATCGGAATATGAGAGTGAGGGAATAGAGAGTGCACTTGTGTATATGCACACACTTGTGCACTATAATATTTCCCACGCAGTTGTCTCACATATAGACAAGCGGCCGTGGCCGAAATTGGTCGAGAGGACATCGATATTAATATCATCAATACCTACACGCTTAGAACTCGATGCGCACTCAGTACTGAGTGCGTATCAAAGCGTCTTGAGCTCGGTATGCATTAGGTACTGAACCCGAAGATTGTAGATAGAAGGAGGAAGGTTATATTATTTAACTTTTTAACTTTATTCAGTCACATTATTATTTTACTTTCTTTGCGAAAGTTTGGTCTTGTTTCGCCGATTTGAGAACTGTATACTGCAGATATTCAAAAAACGTACAACATTAAAAAAAAACAGTAGGTAACTATTCATATCATTACAATAAGTACTATATTTATACAATAGGTACTATAGTTTATAAAATCGTAAAAAGAAATTTATTATTTGAAAATTTAGGTTTTATGTAATGCAAATCAGGTAAAGCATTCTGGTATTCTAAGCCAACCTCCGGCAACATTTAAGATTAGATCACATGTTTGCAACTCTAATAATGCAATCTTCTCTCCTTGTAATTGCGTAGAAATAGAACGAACTGAGTGTATAAAATATCTGGGAATAATAGTAGGTAACCTTCTTACGTGGAAGAAGCAGATTGATTCCAACGTAACCCGTGTTAGACGTCTTATATAGGTTTTCATAAAGCTCAGAACATCCGCTGACTTCCAGTGCTTAAAAATGGTTTATCTGGCACTTGCACAGTCGGTCCTCAGCTACTGCATTACATTGTGGGGCAGTACTCATAAAACCACTTAATTACGTGTCGAGAGAGCTCAAAGAGCGGTATTAAAAGTTTTAGCGAATAAACCAATTAGGTATCCAACAACTGATCTTTTTTCACTTTGTAAGGTCCTGACAGTCAGACAGTTATTTATACTTCAAGGGCTTCTAAAAAAAACAACTCTGTGTATTTTGACTCACAGTATTCAACAAAAAAGCGTCGTTTCGATAGAGTGTGCAAAATTGAACTTTGTAAGACAGCAGTGGTAAGTAGGCATTACAAACACATTAGCTCTAAACTCTACAATTTAATCAATAGAAAGCTTAACATCTACCCCTTAACAAAAAGCTACATACAGACTATGAGTTACGACGATATTGAACGACTTATGGTAACATAGCACAACCACACAACACACACACACAAACACACAAACAAAGACACACACACACACACACACACACACACAAACCCACACACACACACACACACACACACACAAACACATACACACATTCAATGGTAATGTAAGTGTACTAGGTTTATTTATTGTTATTTTTGGTTGAACTTTAATGTGTCTGGAACATAACATGAACAATTGTTTATAAATTTGTGCGCTGGTAGCTGCGCTACAGTTTTCCACAGCATCATCCTCTTAGCGTTATCCCAGTTTCAATCTAGGGTCCGCTTTCTAGTCTAACCGGATTTGGCTGAATATTAGCTTTTCCACGGAGCGACTGCCTGTCTGACCTCCGCAACCCGAAGGGATAGCGATATTCCATGGTTTAGACTAGTGTCAGTTAATTTAGAAGGTACTGACGCCCTGTAACGACTGTCAAAGATCTTGATGACAACCGGGACCGACGGCTTAACGTACTCTCCGAGGCACGGGACAAGCGATAATTAACAATTCAATACGCACATAACTCCGAAAAGTCATTGCTGCGTGCCGTGGATTCGAACCCGATACCCTCTGCATGGCAGTCTATTGGTATATCCACTCGGCTATCGCTGCCTTCCACAGCACGGTTCTTAATTCTCGATTTTCCTTAGAACGACTGCTGACTGACAAATCGACATGCCTATTTTAACTGTCACTTTGTCTCGGGCCACTGTATTAGCATTAATACAGTGGCTAAAAGCAAAGCAAGGCAAAAAAAAGGAATAAGATATTGGCGCTGTCTTAATTGTACCTTCTCAGGCTTACAATGTGTTATTTTATGCTTTTTAAGTTATATAATAATAGTTGGCTAACTAACCTTTCCCTGGGGTCACCAAAATGGGCATATGTTGTGCTGAAGAATTAACCTTCTATGGAAAATAACGGCACTCGACATTGCGCGTGGTCCAAAACTTGAGCAATTTTATTAGTTAGTTTTAGTGGAGACGCTCGCCTGATGGTAACTTTTTTTTCTTTTCCTTTTTTTTGGTATTAAAAGACCACTCCTGCACTAAGAATAAATCCTGTGTCGCGGGGGACTTTACAAACATACAACCAACGGACACAATTAACACCCAGACTCGAAACAACAAGTTGTGAATTTGGTACACAAAGTGTTGCCTCGTGAGGGGATCGAACCCACAACACTAAGGCTGGTAGTACCTTGTAGTACCATTTCAAAATTATGGCTAAGGGAACAAGCCTAAACTGTGGTCGTTTCCTGCAGAAAAACAGACAAATAAAGATTGAAGCTCCGGCTCTTTCATTCTCAGAAAGCTTTCTCTCTCTGTACTGACGGATATTGTTGTTTATATAAGTACATATTTTGGTAAAGGACTGTCATTACAAAGCAAGTCCATTAATGCACAAACGTTGTTGAAATATACAAAATGTTGATAATCAATATTTCATCGTCATTCCATTGCAAAATTATTAGAGAATATTCTAGATCGAAGCAATTACGGACGATACCTAGATTAATAAAGTACATAACCAAATCATTACGTGTCCATAAGCGAGGGTCGACCGGCCGTGATCGAGACTGTAACGAGATGAGGCCTCGACGATATCTACCGATACCTACCTCGATAACGTGCTCCGATTCATAACGTTTCAAAATCGGCCTGATGAGAACGATTATTGGAAATGCTTGATAGAAATATTATTAAATAATAATTAAAAAACGTTTTTATAAAGGTCGGCAACGCATTTGTGATCCTTTAGGCGGCGGTGATCACTTATCATCAGGTGACCTGCTTGAATAAAAAAAATCAAACTTAGGGAATACCGCTGGTTGCTAGCTATATCATTATGAAATTATCCCAAGTAAGGCTCGCCTTGCTGTACTGCAGGGAGTTTTGGCGTCTCAACACTGATGTATGGAAGTGAATCATGGGTATGGCAGAAAAAGCATGAAAGTAGAATCAATGCTGTGGAGATGAGAGCTTTAAGGAGTATGTGCGGAGTAAGTTTGATAGATAAAGTGCGCAACAGTGTGATACGGGAAAAGAGTGGTCTAAAAGAAGATGTAGTGACAAAGATTGAAAAACGAATGTTGCGTTGGTTTGGACATTTGGAACGGATGGATGAAAGAAGAAATACGAAAGGAGTGTATCGTGCGATCGTCATTCATTCGAATGGAAATGTCGCTGACCAAATAGGTGACGTTCTGAAAAAGGGCCAAATAAAAAATACTCATAACTGGCGCGCATGCATGATGAGCTTAATGAATGTCGATGAAGCGAAAGAGGTATGTTTGAACCGAAGCATGTGGCGTTCCATAGTCTCTGCCTACCCCAATGGGAGACAGGCGTGCCGATATAGATAGATAGATAGATAGGTTCAATAATTATTGAACCTATTATTCAAAAGGTATTTTGTATGATGTCGGTGTCTGGGCATCAAATACGAATTTGCACGCGCGATTTATGAAAAAGTTAATTGCCTAAGTTTTAAAGATAAAAATTATTTGAGAACAAATAGCAATTTGTGATGAGTAATAAATTAATATACATTAATTTGACTGTGACCCTCAATAAAAAATATAATTTTAGAATTACAATAATTTGATTCTTTTGGTGGTAGTGTATAGATAAAGTTGTACCATGTGGCTAAATCGCGCTATTGTTACGTTAAAAAGGCGCAATATAAATAGCTGACATAATTTTATAATTAGTATTTTTTCATTAAATTATCTTCGTCTTGAAACTCGAGTATTTTTCAGGCTGCAAGTATGATGTATTGGTTTAAGCAGTCGTCCTCGTCCCACAGTTTAGTACTGCGCCGATTATTGGGTGAGCGCCCATACGCCCCTTAAAATTCGCCCCTTCATACAAATTTGGCGAAATTTGTAAGAGGGGGCGAATTTTAAGGGGCGTACGGGCGCTCACCCAATGATTGTAGATTCCATTGTCATACGAGACTACTCTTTTTGTAATCCGTAAATTGTTTCTAGTCTGGCCTTATTTTGAATCTGTGGATTGAAAGTTTTTAAAGTCCCCTACGACACAAGACAGAATGCGAGTACGGCAGCTGCCTTTTAAAATAAAAAGAAAAGTAAAGGGGTTATTATTTTTTGGCATACCGACGGCTGCTCGAGTCTAAATTATTGATTGCCCACAGTCTGGCTTAGATAAGTTGAGCGAACCTATTTTACAAATAATATTTTTGAGTTATATAGTTGGGAATGCAAATTTAATTCTACACAGGAGATTTACCAAAAGGTTCAATGCTTTCGATATTAAAAGCTACCAAGCATTTAACAATAATAGTAAATTTATCGTATACAATAAATGGACACAACAAATATATTTCTTTGACAATTTTTCTTCATTTGTTGTGTAAGTCATCATCATTATCAGCCCTATATACTGTCCCACTGCTGAGCACGGGCCTCATCTCACTATGAGAAGGGTAAGGCCATAGTCCACCACGCTGGCCAAGTGCAGGTTGGCAGACTTCACATGTCTTTCGAGAACATTGTGGAGAACTCTCAGACATGCAGGTTTCCTCGCGATGTTTTCCTTCACCGATAAGCAAGCGAAAATCAACAATTTAATACGTACTTAATTTCAAAAAGTCATTGGTGCGTGCCGTGGATTTGAACCGGAGACCCTCTGGGCGTCTGCAGTCATCAGCAGTCTATCGGTCTCTACACTCGGCTATTGCTGCTTGTTGTATAAGTAGAACTTACCAAATGGCTAATAAATAAATAAATAAATAAATAAATCTTTATTGTTCAGAAAAATACATATTACAAAGCAAAAATCACTGGTCCCCACACTAGGATTCCCTGTGTCGTGGAGGCCAGTCTCTTTCATCATGGTACAAAATAAATAAAAACTATGTAGCATACATATCTTAAACAAAAAACAAAAAGGTTAAGTATAAGAACAAATATTGTATAATTATACAAAGTTACTTGCACTTATGTATGTGTGTGTGTGTGTGTACGTGAGTGCATGGCATGTGTGATTGAGAGTGAGTGTATTTGTGTGTGTGTGCATGTGTTTGAATAAGTGTGAGTGTGTGTTTGTGTGTGTGTGCGTGTGTGTGAAAGAGTGTGTGTGGGTGTGCGTGTATGTGAGTGAGTGTGTGTATGTGTGTGTGTTTGTGTGTAAGAGAGTGTGTGTGCGCGATCTAAAATTGATTTAAAGTGATTACAAGTTATTCAGTAATGCAGTAATTTCTCTGTGTCATCATAATCCAGACCTTGGAGATATATTTTGACATGAGATTTGCATTTGAATCTTGTCATTGGTAATAAATTAAATTTATTATTTAGTTGATTGTAGAGGAATGGGCCCATATAGTTAAAACACCGTTTGCCAAAATCAAGCCTACATTTTGGTTTATGCCATCTAGCTTTCCGACGGGAATTTGGTTGGAGCTCAACTTTAGTGAGAGCTACTTTATGGAACCTTAGAGATATGGCCATGATGTAAATATGTCGCACGCGCATTGCACCCGTTTCTTCGTATAAACTATTAGTTGGAAACCGTCTTGGTTTTTTGTAAGCTACTTTAAGAATGGCCCGTTGTGCGAGTTCAGCTTTTATTAGATGCGTTTTTAGTGCAACCCTCCACGCGGATATGCAGTAAGCAAGAACAGATTCGCATAGAGTATGATAGATCATCTTCAAAATCTTCAAGTTTGCGATCTGGCCCATTCTTTTGAAAATATGTAGCAGTTTCCTAACTCGTCCGCTCACGTGCTCGATCTGCTTTGACCAGTTAAGGTTTTTGTCTATATAGACACCAAGATATTTAATGTGGGCTACCTGTTCGAAGCAGGGACATGAGCATACAGAGTCTGTGTCACTATAGCAGGTGTGCAATTTGATAGCAAGATGACTTGGACAAGTGTTCCTTGCGTTGACACAAAAATTTATCACTTTCGTTTTGGCCACATTTAGTGTCAGCAAATTGTAATCTAGCCATCGTGCAACCTGCTTTACTCCAAACTCAGTCGCCTCGTAAACAGATGCCCACGTCTTGTCATAAAATACGATTGCTGTGTCATCAGCATAGGCAAAAATTTTTGCCTTACAAAGTGTCAAAGAGCAGAGGCTGTTAATATATATAATGAATAGAGTGGGCCCCAGTACGCTGCTCTGCGGCACACCGTAGTTAAGACTAGTATAAGGACTATGGTAACTACCCAAAATCAACCTCTGCGTGCGATCACTAAGGTAGGACTGGAACCACTCAAGAGCAGTGCCACGGATACCTATGCTTTCAAGTTTACTTAAAAGTATGCTTCGGGAGACGGTATCAAAGGCCTTCGCAAGGTCAAGGAAGATTCCAGTACATTTGTTACCATCATCTAGTTTGGTGACTACAAAATCTACTAGATCTGTAACTGCATCTTCCGTTGACCTGTTCTTGCGAAAACCATATTGATTTTCCGATAGGATGCTGTTATTTTCGAGATAACACAACAATCTGCTATTCATAATCTTCTCGAGAATTTTCGATAGAGATGTGAGAAGAGAGATTGGTCGATAATTAGACACAAGGGTCTTGTCACCAGACTTGAATATTGGACAGACATTTGCCATTTTAAGTGTTTTAGGTACTGTTCCAGACGAAATGCTTAAATTACACAGAAAAACTATAGGTGGGATGAGATGGTTCTTGTTCATTTTAAGAATTTTATTTGAAATGCCATCCCAGCCGGACGCTGAAGCATCTTTGAGATTTGATATGATCTTATTGACTTCACAAAAATCGGTTGGGTTTGCATAAAAAGAGTTTGTAGGGGATAAGTTGGGATATAAACTTTTATTTAACAAGGCTAGTTCGCTTTCCGATTTATTTAAATATGTAAGTGTTCTAGTAGCAAGTTTCTCCCCAACAGATGTGAAGAAATGGTTTGCTCCAACTACTGAGTCTTTAGGGTCAGGATAGGTGCTTAGTAGTTCCAAGTTGTAAGACATGTTTCTTTTAATATTACATATTGATTTAATGGCTGTCCATGTCTTTTTACTGTCACCTTTTGAGTCTTCTAGTGTTTTTCTATCGTGTGCATTTTTTCGATTTTGTATCAGGTTATTGCAAATATTCCTATAGTTTTTATAACGCTGCTGTATTGTGAAATTATCTTTATTCTTTTGTTTACCAGCTTCTATATGTAGTTGATCTCTTTTTCTGACGCATTTTAATAGTCCTTTAGTCATCCAGGGTTTTCTAATAGAATTTGAGTTACGAATGGAGATTGCGGTGGTGTGATTCTGTATTGTTATACTTAATATATCAATAAAGTTAGAAAATGCTTTGTTTACATCATTATGTTCATATATAAAATCCCAGTTGATATGTTCAATAGCATGTGACAATGTAGGATAATCAATTTTATTGTTACATTTTATATCGGGTGGGTAGTGTGAGATTTCATTAGCAACTGCAGTAATAATTGTATCATGGTCGGTTATATCCGAGCTGCATATGACAACCTTAACTGATTTCTTTGATTTTATTAATACGTGATCCAAGCATGTACGGTCATGAGTGGGATAATAATGTCCCGGATAGAAACCACAATGACCAGTCACATCCAAATACTCCCCAGCACGTCTATCCTTGGAGTCAAGAGAAATATCAATATTGATATCACCCATCAGTATACAGTTAGGGTTTATGCATCCTTGCAAAGTTTTTTCTAATGATTCGCAAAAATTACTTATATTGTAAAGTGATGGAGACCTATATATGGCACAGATTGAGTAATCTTTAGCAACGTGGATAAGCAGACAGTTTGCGTCCAGAAAAGAAGGCTCCACGATAGCCACCTGTAGATTATTTCTGTATAAGACAGCAATTCCATCATTCTGATTAAGGTAGTTCTTAGAATAGTGGCACACATAGTTATTAAGATAGACTAAAGAGGTCGTTTCAGTCAGACGACACTCGGTCAAAACAATGACGTCAGGCAGAAAGTCTAGACTATTTAAAAAGAGAGTAAAGTTGTCGAAATTTTTGTGTATACTTCGTATGTTTTGGCATACTATTGTGAGTTGAGATTTAGTGTCTCCAATAACGAGAGAACATTCTCGTGCGGTGTAACACTTAGCGTTCATGCAGATTTCAGTCTTATCGAGGTCATCAATCATATTATATTGGTTAGCCATAATCAACAGAATTAAAAAAAGGTTGGAATGTAGCATTGCAAAAAAATATTCTCAATTGGATATCCATAAATATCTTGCAAACAGAGAAAGTTTGGGTTGTAACATGTAAGGTTATAGAAGAATATATGTGTTGTGTATGTTTGATTTCAGCGTGTAGTGTGAGAGGAAAATGTGTGTGTGGTGTGTTGTTAATTTTAGCATGTAATGTGGATGAAGCATATGTGTTTTTTGTGTCAATTATTGTGCGCAAGTGATACATAATATTAGTATCAGAATTTGGGCGTGGTATATAAGAAGTTATATCATGATTATGATTGTATAAAGACGATTTATGGTAAACTATGATGTCAGATAAAACTGATTCACAATATTGAAAATTAGTTACTAATTTTGTGGGACTCCCGCAGCTGCTGAAAGGTATGTTCATTCCTAACGACCGTGTACTTGTCACCTTCCTTTTTGCGCAGAAAAATACGGCCGTTCGCAATCCAACAATATTGGTAGTACTCTGTTCTAGCAAAATCACGAGCAAGAAAAAGAAGTCTCTTTGCTTTTGGGGTAAGGTGTTCCGAGACGTAGAGAGTCGTTTGAGGGCCTTCTAGGCCAATGTGCTTTGTGTTTGTCTGATTGTCAGGGTGGGAAGTATTAAATTGCTTGATAACTTTCAAAAGTTTGTCTTTCGCAAAGGTGTTGGTAAACTCTGTGACTACTGCCGAAGTTGATGCATCCGCCTTCGATGGCAGTCTGTAGATATCTTTGATTTCACTATGTGAGCAATCACTCCCAACGTTTTTAAGCAAGCTAGTCACCATGTTAAACAAGTCTTCCTTTTTTTCCCTTTTCTGTTTTGGCACGCCCCTAATCTCGAGACTTGTCTTTCTAATCACACGATCTAAGCCCTCGTACCTTTCTTCTAACTCCTCAATCTTTGCACGTGTGCTTATCCATTCTCGGTCTAAGCGATCAATTTTTGTGTCCACATCCTTAATTTGTGCCGACAAATCACCCAATGATTTTTCAATATCAGCATTGGATGACTTTATCCCAGTCTTAATCTCGGATATACCCTTAACAAGATTGTCCAACTTTGCAAGGCCATTATTAAGTTTCTCTAATTTTTGGTCTTGTTGTTTTGTCCAATTAGAGAACATTTCCATCATTTCCTCTCGCGTTATATTGGAATTATGGCCCTTATCGTCATCCTCTAATCGGACACGTTTGGAGTTCGACCTCATAGTAATGTTTGATGCAGATGTGGTCGCTCCGCTGCTAGATATGGGTCTGTTTAAGTTTGTGTCCGAAGAAGATAAACCTTTCGGTGGAGAATGAATAGGTTTCATATTAAAAAGATTGTAACTTACGCTTCTGTATGTAGGTTGGTCTTAAGTTTCTAAGTTTTTGGTGCGCGCTTCACTAGTAGGCCGCCGCGAGCCGCGAACATAGGTCGCCCGGTGTCTCGTCACACGTAGCACGATGGATATATAGTATGGATACACGCCGTCACCGTTCGAGCGCGGAGGGAAAGAGGTGGCAATTATATGCTGCCCTCTTCACACAGGCACTCTGCGTTCGCTGAGGTCAGGCTTGCCTTTCACTTTTGCGGCACTGCTTATGCTAATTAGGACGTTCTTGACTTCAATATAGGAAATACTTTTGAATAACTGTAGATTAATTATACGACAATAAGTTTAAATAGAAATTGATAATACGTCTGCTCAGTACGACAGCATGGACGAAAGAGCAATAAATTCAGTAAAGTACTTATATATGCGCTAATTGTATCTTCACATTTTATCTCACGTGTAACGATAGATGTATAAATGCTGACTGCACGGTTGGCGTACTGGTTTAAGCGGCCGCCTCGTCGCTTGACATTGCGCCGTGTGTTGTGAGTTCGATTCCCACACGGGACAATACTTTGTATGATCCATATGGGTATTCATTGTGTTCGTTGGTTGTATGTTTGTAAAGTCCCCCGCGACACACGATTTATTCCTAGTGCGTGAGTTGTACTTAAAAAAAATATTGTTACACAAAAATACTGAAAGAATTGGCAATTTGTAGTAATACCCATAAGTTGAACATCAGAATAGCACACGTGCTATCTTTGGTCACGATGACCGATGCCACTAAATCTAATCTTATACTAATATATAAAACTGAAGAGTTTGTTTGTTTGGTTGAACGCGCTAATCTCAGGAACTACTGGTTCGATTTGAAAAATTCTTTCAGTGTTAGATAGCCCATTTACCGAGGAAGGCTATTGGCTATATAACATCATGCTATGAGCGACGGGAGCGGAGCAGTAGCCTTGAATAACGCGGGTGTAACCGCGGGCATCCTCTAGTAGTTATATGTAATGTTAATTGTTGTAAAATTTCAGTGTTTACAATTCGGTTAAAATGAACGACACTCAATGGTTTTTACCCAGTACCATAAATAACGAAGCTTACCAAAATGTTAACACCGTTAATATTGCTAATAGCAGGCATTAAAAGACACGAAGCCGTTGTTAGCCGTTAGCCGTGTGGTTGACGGCATAGAATACAAGTGTCACCACCCCCTATCTTCCCGTGGGTGTCGTAAGAAGGGATAACACTTTTTTTTTTCTGCATTTTGGTTGTTTACAACACTTATACATGTCAAAACCCTATTCTAGATGATGCCGGCTTTTCCTAGCTAAATGATTTCTTGAGAAGAAAAGCCGAAACAAACTCAGAGTCATTGTTTTTTTTTGTCACTTCAATTTCTTTAGTCTTTTCTTGATCTTTTAAAGTCCAGACAAAAAAAG
This sequence comes from Euclidia mi, assembly GCA_944739405.2. Lineage (NCBI taxonomy): Eukaryota > Metazoa > Arthropoda > Insecta > Lepidoptera > Erebidae > Euclidia > Euclidia mi. The sequence goes on from OX123196.2 coordinate 2,322,487, forward strand.
GGTTTAGTATGCAAGTACAATGCAGGAAATCATCTGACGCTTTTGACTGACTCGGCCCACTGATGGCCCGCATTCAACAGCAATCGTACGGCTCAACCTTGATTGAGGGAGCCAGCACGATCTGTATCACTATGCCTCCACGCCATCAGAGGGTGTATGCATAAGTATGTCAGCCTAAGCCATCAGACAGGTTGCCACAACTATTTGTTTATATGTTTAATAATGCCCACATCGTACTCACAACTTTACATACTAATACATAGTAAAATACATGTTGTAAACAATATGTACAATTATAAAAATTTAAACAATAAAATGTCATATATTTAAATGTCAGAATAAATTATTGAATGTCAATTTAAGAATGTTTAAAAAATAAAATAATAATATATTACTTAAGTAATTTTAAATGTCAAAAGAAAATAACAATGTCAAATCAAACAATGTCAAAACAAAATAAATAAAATTACAAATGTCAAATCAAAAATGTCAAAATGTAAAGATATAAGTACTACAAATGTAAATAAAAATATTATGTCACTAATTTCAAAATGTCAAAATTCATAATGTCAATTCATAATTTAATGTCAATTCATATGTTTTAAACTCAATTCCAGGCGTTTTTGTCTGCTAAATAATCTTTAACTGTGTAATAAGCTTTTGAACACAAGCTCTGTTTAATAAATACTTTGAATTTATTAATACTTAGTTCCTGAATATTGCCTGGAATTTTGTTGTAAAAACGTATGCTTTGACACTTGTATGAGTTACTTATTTTTTGTAGTCTAGTTGAAGGTAGAACAAGCTTGTTTTTGTTTCGTGTATTTAATTTATGAATGTCGCTGAATTTAGTAAACATATTTATATTTAAATGTGGTCGGTACTGTCGATGTATGGGGTGAACAGCAGCCTAATTCGAGCTCTGAAATCCCTTGATGAGGATTCTAGAGCTTGTGTGAGGATAAACGGGGCATACACTGACTGGTTTACCATCAACACAGGTGTTAGACAGGGATGTGTAGCGTCGCCGTGGCTGTTCAACCTCTTCATGGACAGTTGTTTGCAAGACTTGAAACAAAGTGATTGTGGATTAAGGATGAATGAGTTACTTACCAAATGCCTCCTTTATGCTGATGATCAGGTTATACATGCGTCTTCAGTGGAGGAGCTGCAGGAGATGGTAACAATCATGCATGGTGCGTTAGAGAGGAAAGGAATGAAAGTGAATGTAAGTAAAACGAAAGTCATGGTTTTTGAAAGGGAGGAATGCGTTACGGCTTGTAATGTTATGATCGATGGACAGCGAGTGGAGCAAGTGAATGAGTTTGTATATTTAGGTACGCTGTTTACAAGAGATGGTAACAATGTAGAAGATATTGAAAGAAGAGTTAATGCAGGTAATAGAGTGAATGGAGTTCTGAAGGCGTTTATGAATAGCCAAAACGTGTCCAAAAAGGCACGTTTGGCTGTGCATAGAGGGGTGTTAGTACCTACTCTTATGTATGGTAGTAATAGTTGGGTATGGCAGAAAAGTCATGAAAGTAGAATAAATGCTGTAGAAATGAGAGCACTGAGAAGTATGTGTGGTGTCTCTCTGACTGACAGAGTAAAGAATTGTGTGATAAGAGAGTGTTGTGGGGTAAAAGAAGATGTAGTGACAAGCATCAAGAAAGGTATGCTAAGATGGTTTGGGCACGTGGAGAGGATGGATAACGAAAGACTGACCAAGCAGATATATAAGGCAAGTGTGGAAGGGACAGGACGAAGGGGAAGACCTAGGCGGACGTTCTCTGATCAGATTGGAGACATCCTAAAAACAGGACAGGTGAGAAGTACCCTGAACAGAAGAGCATGCATGAGGAATCTGATGGGAGTGAATGAAGCAAGAGAGATATGTCTGGATCGTAGCAAATGGCGTTCCGTAGTCTCTGCCTACCCCTCCGGGAAACAGGCGTAAGTCTATGTATGTATGTATGTATATATTTTTCCTGACATATAACAAGTTTTCATAAATGTATTGAGATGCGACAGTCATTATCTTAATTTCTTTAAATTTTGCCCTCAGTGAATACCTTGAACCAAGACTGTAGATTGCACGAATAGCCCACTTCTGCAGTACAAACACAGTTTGAATGTCAGCTGCGTTGCCCCATAATAAAATGCCATATGACATTATGCTGTGGAAATAACTAAAATATACTAATCTGGCCGTATCTATATCAGTTAACTGACGAATTTTATAAACCGCGTACGCTGCAGAGCTAAGTCTATACGACAACTGACCTATATGTGGGCTCTACTGTAGCTTAGAATCTAAGGTTATGCCTAAGAATACGGTGTTATCTATAAGATCCAACTCTTCTCCATTCAAACATATGTTAGGTTTAACTTGTTTTACATTCGGTCTTGAAAATCGTATACATTTTGTTTTTCTTTCATTTAACAGTAAATTCGTAGCTGTAAACCATTGAACTACTTTAGAGAGAGCGTTATTTACATCGTCATTATTTGATTGTTCTCGTCTAAGTTTAAAGATAAGTGATGTATCATCAGCAAATAACACTATCTCTTCATTATTTTGCATAATATATGGCAAATCATTAATATATACAAGGAAAAGGAATGGACCAAGAATTGAACCTTGCGGCATTCCCATTGTGACCACTGAACCCATAGAAACTTTTCCATATACCTCAACTCTCTGTATCCTATTACGCAAATATGATGTTAGGAGATCCAAAACAGTGTTCTTAACTCCATAGTAATGTAATTTCCTGATCAATGTTTCATGAAAAACGCAATCAAAAGCCTTAGATAAGTCACAAAAGACTCCTAAAGCATCTTGCGACTCCTCCCTGGTATCAAAAATACTATCTAAAAGCTCAACTCCAGCAGCGGTAGTTTAGCGATCCCTAGTAAAACCAAATTGTTTTTCATGTAACAGCTTCTTGTTATTAAAATGAGTTTGAAGCTGGCCTAGAATTAATTTTTCAAAAATTTTACTAAACGTGGGTAGCACAGATATTGGCCTATAATTTGTGGGGTCAGTTGTGCTACCTGATTTAAATAACGGAATTACTTTACTACTTTTCATTTGATCAGGAAACATACCACAGTCAATGCATCTATTGAAAATCATTGCCAGTTCAGGTGCTACTGTGTTGATTATGGATTTCGTAATCACAACATAATTGCCCCAAAGATCACTAGTCTTCTTCAAGTTAAGGGTATTAAAAGTTTTTACAATATCTTTGTCAGTGACATAACTAAATCTAAATTCAATGTTACACCTATTGAAATTTTTTTTAATAGAGCTTCGGCGTCATTGGGGGATGAGTTCAGGGATTTAGTGGTTGAGACTGGAATGTCTGTGAAGAAATTTTCAATCTGATTTTAATATCTTTTTATTTACTTGAAGCGTGTAATCGTTACTTTTAATCTTGACCCTTCCAGTCTCATTGTTTATAATATCCCACGTTGCTTTTATTTTATTGTCACTGTTTTTAATTTTTGATTTTAAATAAAGTCTCTTAGCTTCACGACAAATCTTTTTAAATAACTTAGAATAATTTCTTACGTATTGACGAAATTTTTCATCATTTTTATTAATTACTTTCTGTTCATATAATTCGTAAAGCTTATTTCTACTTTTATAAATTCCAGTGGTTGCCCATTCACTGAAGGATGTAGTACCAGCAACTGAGATCCTCTTAGGGACAAAGATAGAACTGAATATAGTACAGTACATGTCAAAGAAAGAATTGTAAAACTTATTGGGATCGTTATTATAGCATAAGTATGGTAGTGTACTTGTGAGTTTATCCTTAAGTCCCTCAAGACGACGCAAAGTTTTTGGCACCACACTCAATTCCTTTCCACCTACTTTTTTAGACTGCATAGCAAATGTTATAGATTGTCCACAATGATCTGATGTTACTTTGTTAATTATTTGCTTTCTAACTGGTACAATATCTGTAAATATATTGTCTATACAAGTAGATGTCGTGGAAGTTATCCTGGTGGGTTCCAAAAATAAGCATGCAAGATTATATGACTTGAACAAATTCTTAATTTTGTGGCAATTCAGGGAATCTTCGAGTAAATTAATATTAAAATCGCCACCTACTATTATAGATTTATTTTGTTGGCATAGCTTCCGTAACACATCATCCATGACACTTTCAAAGTTATCATAGAAGGACGATGGTGGCCTATACACACTCAACACAACAAGTTGGTCCAACTCCACACAGGCTATTTCAACCGTCCGTATAACAGAGAAACTAACAATGTCACTACGATTCTTAAATTTAAGCAGCTTGTTAACTAAAATCAACGATCCACCATGTATTGCATTTTGTCTGCTGAACGAACTACCAACTAGATGGTTATTAAAATTGCACATGAACTGGTGATCTTTAAGCCGATGTTCTGTTATACACAAAATATCAACGCATTCACCGTTCATGAACAACTCCACTTCTAAATCTTTATTTGACATACCTTGTATATTTTGATGTACCAGTTTTAATACTTGCGAATTTCTAAATGTATTATTAGTTGAATTGGGCTTATTCGTACATACCAGCCCATTATTAATGAAAGTGTCATTGCAAGAGGTATTCTCTATTGTCGAAATATTTTATTTAAATTAATAGAAATGTCAGACTATGTAGCCAAAATATTGGCTGAATCATTATAAATGCCATTTTGTTGCTGTATAGGGGCAACACGTTTATTAGCCAAATTCTTGGCTGAAATGTCAATACAAAATGCTAGCGACTCAGCTAGTTGTCTTTTATAATAAGAATTCAGATAACAAGTATCTTGCGTCAAATGTAAAGCTTTACTAACATAATTGTTAGAGTCAAAAACATGAAATTGATAGTTATTGTATGACCAACTACACAAATTTATATTAAGACTATGTCTAATATTATTTTCTTTCTGTGGCAACCCTTTACTGAAAGGTAAAGTGAGCCTAATAATTTGATTTAAATTTAATTCACATAATTTACTGTAATAATAGAATAAAAGTCTTTTATTTAAAGATCCTCTTTTACCAAGTAGAATCAATAAAGTTGTATCCTGGTCAAAATTGAAGTTTATAATCTTAATATATAAAATCCTTGCGTTACTGACTGACTGACAGACACGCTACAGCCGAAACTATTGGGCGCAGGAAGCTGAAATTAATTTGGCATGTGTTTTCCTTGGGAACCGTAGGGGTGCACTAAGAAGGGATTTTCCGAAATTCCCACGGGATCGGCCAAAACGGGTAAATTTAAAAAAATGCTGGCGTAGCTGCTGGCGTCCTCTACTTTTATCTAAAATAGCAATGGAACTTAACCCAGGCAAACAGTAGTTCATTAACCCATCACTATATGTGTTTGCCAACAACTGACCCATACCTTTTCCAATCTCATCACTAAATATTATCACTTTATTTTTATTTTGTAATATAGTTTTACTGTCTAGTTTGTTATTTTTTAATTTATTTACAGTGTGTTTAATATTTGATTTTGTATTGTTTATAGAACTATTTAGCAAAACCGGGTTACATGTTGGCAATGAGCAAGCTGGCGAGTGTTGGAGGTTGAACGGGATGTTCCCGTCGTCCCATTACCTTTCCTGTCGAAAGTCCTTGAACGCCTAATCCACACCCAACTCAGTACCTTTCTTCATAAAAATTCACTCCTTAATCCATACCAATCTGGTTTCCGTCCCGGCCACAGTACCGTCACTGTATTGGTACACATCACTGATGACATTCGTAGAGGTATGGATTGTGGAAATCTAACGGTTATGTCCTTGCTCGATTTCAGCAATGCTTTTAACACCGTGGATTTTCACATCATACTCAGCATTCTCCGCTCTCTTAACATATCTCCAACGGCAATTGACTGGTTTCATAGTTACCTGTTTGGTCGCCGGCAACGTATACGCATTGAAGACTCTTATTCCACTTGGTCTAACACGAATGCCGGGGTACCACAGGGTGGCGTGCTATCTCCGTTACTCTTCACGATATTCATTTATTCTATCTCTAACCAACTTCTTTCATCCTACCACCTTTACGCAGATGATTTACAAAGAACAATGGTCGGTTCCCATGCAAAGGTGGACCAGAATTTTTTTTTCACGTCTATTGCTGTGGAGTTATTTATCAATATTTTTATGTTACTTTATTTAACTTTAGTATAGATATGAATATTAAAAACTTGGGAATACCTTTTTATTCTTTATAAAGTATGTTTGAGGTTATGAACTAAATTGTGTTTTTATTTAGTTTATTCGTAAAAATATGTAAATTAAACAATTCTGGTACCTAATATATGTGTGTAGAAAAACATGTTCTTCTATCAAACAAACTTAAACACTCAATTCACAGCAAGCGAGGAACGAATGACGTTGATGTACCGGGTATAACAGTGACAGATACAGAAATGGCGTATTCGTTCCATTTCACGTCATTGTCATTCACGTCAAATCTTAGATTTTTCATTAAAAAATATATATAATTATTATATTAATAACATAAATAATTCTTATTTATCATATCGTATAATGAAACGTATATTTTGACAATAAGGTTATGACTGCGTTCATAACATTTTATGTTTGTTTAGGGGTACAGTTTAAAAAATAAACTGTAAATACATTGTTTCTTTCTCCCAAGTCCTAAAAATATGTATTTGCTTTGATCAAAATAATAAAAAAATGTACTTTTTTTTGGTATAGGACTCATTATCAGACGTGCTTAAGGCCAAAGTGACCATTGTTCTTTACACGCAAGCCCCCTTAGATGAGTTACCAGATGCCTGTAGAACCATTTGCACAGACTTGGCCCGGATCTGCGAGTGGACCAAGAAATATGGACTGATGGTGAATCCTGAAAAAACTCAGTTAATTATTATTGGTAGCCCAAGAATGACTGCAAAAATTAACTGGTCCGATCTACCACTAATTAGTTTTGACGGAAAAGATCTCCTTTATACTAAGAAGGTTAAAAATCTGGGGATTTACCTTGATGAGAATTTATCCTGGGTACCACAAATACAGGAGGTGAGTCGCAGACTATTTGCATCAGCCGGATCTCTGCGTAAACTACGCAACTTTCTTCCGACTGCTACTAAAATTGCGCTTGCACAATCGCTGCTGTTTCCTATTCTGGACTACGCTGATGTCAGTTATCTTGACCCCACGGAGGAGCAGCTAGACAAACTTGAGCGCCTTCAAAACTTCTGTATACGATTTATATTTGGATTACGCAAATATGATCATGTCTCAGAATTTCGCAACAGACTCAAGTGGCTCCCAATTCGTCTTCGCAGGAATACTCACATTCTAACATTACTTTATAATGTTTTATTTAATCCCAGTACTCCCTTTTATCTCAAAGAACGTTTTAGGTTCCTTCATGACACACATATAAGGTCCTTGAGGTCGTCTGAGAATTTGACCCTGGCGATGCCAATCCATTCTTGCAATTACTATGGAAAATCCTTTACAGTTCAAGCTGCACGCCTGTGGAATGGATTGCCACTAGAAATCCGTAAAGCCAAATCGCTTAACATATTTAAGTGTATGTTAAAAAAACACTACCTGTCAATCTAACGCGAATCACAATAAATATAGTTAATTTATCATATATTGTATAGCTGTCGTTCTACAAGTGTTCTGTTCACTGCTTCTTTATATATAATCACATTTTATCTAATGTATTGTATCATAGTACCTATACTTATGTATATTATGGTAGTATAATATAGTATGTAAGGTATAATATATATATATATATATATATATATATATATATATATATATTTATATATGTATATATACATATATATTGTAGTATGTATAGTATAATATAGTATGTATTTATGTAAGTGTACATTACAATGTGTATATATTTAAGTACTTATTTATGAATATTATAGATTACCGACGCTACACCATCAATGAACATGACTATTAACCTACATCATTTCTGTCCATCCGCGGTTGCCTGGAAGAGATCGCTCTATTAGCGATAGCCGCCAATTGCACACTAGTTTTATGTTATATTCTTATGTAAATACTTTGTTTGTTTTGGTGTTCAATAAAGTGTAATCTATCTATCTATCTATCATTGTTCAATGGTATTGAGCATTCGTTACTATTTGATGCCACCCACTCATTCATTGCCAATATGTACTCTTTCATTTGTAGTTCAGAGCTTTTATATTTATTTGTCATTGATACTAATTTGTCAGTAAGATTATTTAATTCTACTTGCAAATTATTTATTTCTAATTTATGTTTCAAATTATTTTGGTGATATTTCTGTGAGTAATTTTTTAATTTTTCAAGCAATTAATCTTTCCCCATAAAAAATGTTAAGCTAAGCTTAACATTTTTTATGAAAAACTTTTGTCTGTGAACTAATGTTTGTGTCTTTTTTATGAATTTGTTTATTTTAACATATTTCTAAATTCTATTCCTACTACCCCTAATCAATTTTATTGAATTATTTGATTCTTTGCACACTGAGAGACTATTTGGAAGTGATACTTTAAAATGATTTATATCAGTAATCATGCTTGGAGCATGAACCACCAGCTCATCGAACAGACTTTGATTTGCCGTCGTAGTGATCTGATCTTGTGTGAATTCTAGATGACTTATTCTACTGTTTGCCTCATGTAACTGTTTGTCTAAGAACTGTATACGGTCAAGGGCTTGTTCATACTGCAAACTACACTTCGCAAACCCGTCTACAATGAGCTGGAGTCCATCCCGAGCACTCATGGCATCAGAGAATTGATTATGTAGCTGAGCCATTTCACATTTAAAGCATTTATTTTTTTCCAGTAAGTTCAACATTTCTTTCTCTTTATCTTCTCTTTCCTCTATCAGTTTGTTACACAACTCCTTAGAGGTCTTTAATTCAATTAAAGCCAGTTGGAGTTTAGACTCTTCCTGGCGAGCCAAAGCTTTACGAGTCATAATCATAGTGAAAAGAGAGAAATACACGTAGTTCAAAGAAAGTAAAGGAGAGGATTGTAATAGTAGTAATAGTAGGGTTTAAAACTAAATATTATTGTAAGAAAGAACAGCTGATCTCGTCCAAAGTTGTGTAACCAACTAACAAGATTTAGGTTATGTTTATTTATTTTTACTATTTATAGGTGGTTATTTAGGAACTTGATAGCACTTTTTATTTGGAAATATACTAATTAACACTATTTTATACGTATAAGTTGATTTTAAATAGTAGTTACAATGTTATACCTGTTTGAAAAATGACAATGCAAATTTAGCCGGTAGATTGGTTGTCAAAAAAGAAATCACAATAAACTCACCTTATTTTCACAGAAAACACTAATACGTTTATAGATTATTACAAATAACACATTTATTAAGCAATTAACTTGTAATTAGCTTTAATTATTCCATTATTTAGTATTTTTACTTGTACAAATACGGGACAAGGTCGGATCAGCTGTTAGCCTTAGTGTCAACACGATGCAAATACCATCTTTGCGTAGAGACGGAAAACTCGACATCAAACCCTATACGACTGCTTCGTTGGTCTCGCGGCATGAATGTGCGCGTGGGATCGGGAGGTACCGGGTTCGATTCCTGGGTCAGGCAGTGTTATTGGGTTTTTCTGTCACGAAATTCTCAGTAGCAGCACGGAGTCTGGAAATATGCCCCGTACGGCAATAGGCTCGCCCCTTATTACATGGAACTAAAGTATATCTGGCGAAAAGTGGGTGTAGAAATACACCTCTGCCTACCTCTTCGGGATTATAGGCGTGAGACTATGTATAACATACATACGTATGTAAAAGACACGAAAAAGAAACGGAACTAGTGACAATCCCTAAGCCGCAAAGGACTCACACAGAATAAACACATCGCATACAAAAAACACATAGGTAGACGTTGAATAAATATTTATATATTTATTTATTTATTTATTCAGGACAACACAATCATAACAGGTTTTACCCAATGCGATTGATATTGTTACAAACATATAAGCATATGTACAAAGCAAAAGTATGACAACAACATAAAAGATAAAGAGCAAAATTAGAAATAAACAACAATGAAATATAAAATTTGTCTAATACAATTTTGTAAGTATCTGAATAGCTACATTTACAAATGCCGCCAGTGTACAATTAAAAATATCAATTTTACAGCTAATTTTATTCATAAGCTTTATAGCTCTAGTAAGTGGCGCATATTTGACTAAATTAGTGCGAGCAGTTGGCACCACGAATAGCCTCTGTCTTGCACTAATTCGTATCCTAGTGTTTGGCACGACCAACCTCAAAGCAGCCAATATTGTTGGGTTATTCATTTTGCCTCTGAAAACATCATAAACGTTTTTTGTCAATGCTACGTCACGTCTAACTTCTAACTTATAATATCCAACCATACCTATGACAAATAGGGCTGGATACATAAGTGGATAGAATGGGTAGACTCCATATTGCTTATGATACAAGTATCGAGTAAATTTACTTTGTAGCTTTTCCACCATGAAACAATATTTGGCCTCATGGGGGTTTCAGATCATAGGGTTTCAGATCACTGAAGCATTGTACAAAACTTTTACCACTGCTATGTTTTTAAAGTTCCTGGTTTCTCTCATTACTAAACCTAAATTTCTATACGCTTTTGAACAGATGTTAACGATATCCTCCTTGAACATTAAATTATGTGTTATCAAAACTCCTAAATCTCTTACAGATGTTACACGAGGGATGACCGTTCCCTCCATTACATAGTCATGGTGTAAGGAGTAAACCGCTCGTGTGCAAGTCATGACGTTGCACTTTGTGACACTGAAGAACAACTTGTTCATTCGACTCCATTCTAATATTGCATCGATGTCACTCTGCAACCTTTTGCAATCGTTCTCATCCACAATTCGTAGGAAAAGTTTCAAGTCATCCACAAAGAGTAAGCAGTTCGCGTGCCGCACTACATCCGGCAGATCGTTTATCATTAGAATAAATTCTAATGGGCCTAAATTACTCCCTTGACTAACACCTGATAGAGTGCGGTAGGGATTCAGACATAACCACTATATTCTACGTACTGCTTTCGATCACTGAGGTAACTCGCAAAAAAGGACAATAGGTCAGGAGTGAAACCCACCATCGCTAGTTTCGTCAAAAGTACGTCATTATTCACGCTATCAAAAGCCTTTCTGAAGTCAAAATAGGCAATATCAAGCTGTGAACCAATCTATGATTCAAGTGTTGATACAGCTTGGTTCATAAAACACATGAGGTTCGAGTTTGTGATACTGAAATGTGATGTGATGCATGTAGACAAGGCCGATTCAAAAACCTTAGTGAATGTGGATAGTACTTCTACTGGTCTGTATCCACTTACCGCCGAGCTAGCGGCTCCTTTAGGAACCGGGGTTACTCGAGTTATTTTCCACCCATCGGGGTAGACGCGTTCCGTTAGGCAAAGATTGCCCCAATGGCAAAGGGGATCTGCTAAAGATGTTCTACAATCTTTTACAATGTACGGAGGAACCCCATCTTGACCCACAGATCGCTTAGGCTCAAGACGCGCAAGGGCTGTATATACGTCCTTAAGAGACAATTGGCCAACATGCACGCGTGCGCCACGTTCGGGCGCTGCGAGCGCTGCAGCCGCCGCATCCAGCCGTGGCTCCTCCTGTCCATACACCGAGCTGAAATAGTCCGCGGATTCTTGGGCACACATATTTTCTAATAGAGGTACCCCATTTTTAACTATTTGTGTTTTACTTCTTATAGACCGTTTATTCCCTTGCTTCTTTGCAAATTGCGTCTCAATATGACTTGGGTAATTTTTATAGGCAATAGTTATCTAACATTTGACTTGAGAGCTATAATTAGAAAATCTTTCGTAATGTTGTGTCGATCTACTGATTTTATAAGACTTATGAAGAAAACCTTTTGCTTTATGTCGCCTATAATTTCCGCCGTCACTCTGGGTATTGGTACTGAGAGTGGATGGTTGTATGCTTTTTCTTGGGTGTGCTATCATCTAATAATTTATAAAATATGTCGTAAAATATACCATAAGCTTCGCTGGCTTTGTTCGCTGCGAATAGTGCGCTTCAATCGGCATCAGCAATCGCTGTATACAGCGAGTAAAAATCGGCCTTAGAAAAATTCCATCGCGGGTAGGAAGAGGTGTGAGGCAGCGGTGTATCTGGCGTGCCGCCCAGCGTTATCGGCTCAGTGCACTCCCGCGCGCCCAACACTCCTACACGTAGTGATGGGTGCTGTGGATCGATGGTAGATAAACACTGACTCGCCTGCGTTACCTCCACGCTTTCTATTGGAAATGCGGTCAAAACTACATCAAGGCAGCGATTGTTGACAGTTATAAATATTACACTGGCGTAACCCGCAATAAGTAGTAAAGTATTCATAATAACATTGCACATCTTTGTTAGCAGAATACAAATTTAAATCTGCAACTAATATAACGTTATCGTATTCAACACATAGCTCTTCAAGCAAGTGAAACATAAACATATACTCACTCTCAATAGTACTAGGTGGTATATATGCTACAATACACAAAAATAAAAAGTTATTATTACGATATACTGTTGCGCATATGTATCTAGCACCTGGTACCCTGCCTATCCCTCGGGAATATTATATCCGTGAACCCACATTCATATTTTTGCCTGTCATACTAACCCTTATAATAACCTCCGCAAGCAAGTAGGTGGCTCAACCAACAAATATTTAATTAAGAGCGATATCAAGTGAAATAACGGACATTTTGAGAACAAAGGAAATATGGTATGTATGTCATGTATTATCTACACGCACGCCATGAGAATAAATGGCGGATGAGTGCCTTAATAGTCTCCAAACACGTCACAAGTTCAGCACTCATGTTGTGATAAACTTGCTCATATTGAAGATACAATCTGTGATTTAAAAATACCAAGAATCTTTTGTTGTAATCGGCTCTCTAAAGAATTTGGCATGAAGGACGTTAATTACAAATTTTATTCGTGTTTTGTTTATTATCTTCTTCTTTATCACAGTGACAATTTGATGGCCGGTTGGCGTGTGTGTGCGACTGCCACGTCGAAGGTCGCGGGTTCAATTCCCGCTCAAGTCAAACATTTGTGTGCATGAACATGCATGTTTGTCTTGGTCTGGGTGTTTTTATGTATAATATGTATGTATTTACAAAAAAAGTATGTATGTATGTTTATTCATTATCTAGTACCCATAGTACAAGCTCTGCTTAGTTGGGGACTAGGTGGTGTTGTGTGAATGTGGTAGTATATTATATTATTATTAATTGACATTGTGTTTGTAAAAATATTAATATAGAAAATACCCACAGATACAGCAATATCTTAATACTGTCTCCAGGATAGAACACTACAAATGATTCTACAAAACAGTAACAATTGTTTTATACATATACAAGCAGTTTCAATATTATTGTATACGGCGATTTCTTGTAAATATAGAAATTCTATTTAGTTATGTTAGTGATAATATTACTAAGGCCCTGTTTCACCATCCCTAAGTAAGCGTTACTTTCCAGGTAAATTCAAAATTAGAACGAAATTTGAATTTATTTGCCAAGTTAACTGGGCAGTGGTGAAACAAGCCCTTATTATTATTAATATTTACAGTTCATCAAAGTTATAAAGGGTAGTGTGTTTTGTAAGAGATTCGAATAAAAATAGAAAATACAAAAATCTCATCACTTTACTTATCTATAACATAATTTGGTAAAATGTAGGTACTAAAACTAATCATTTAAAAGGAAAAACAGTTACACTGGTTTGCTATCAGCAGCAGTCCGTCGTTGACGCATTTATTATAAAATGTACAAGTAATTAAATCAAAAGCTCCGTAAAATCTGCACTGACAGCTTATTCCCAAACCGCGTGTACGCGATGCCTGTATACACGGTGTACACAAGCTGCAGTGACATCGAACATGCACCGTGTGCCGTAAATATACCGGCCAAAACCACGAGGTTATTAACACGTTGTTACGAGAAAATATGTATTGATAGATTGTAAATTGTGAGCCGAAAAACAGTATAAAATATGAGCCCGTATGTTCGCTAAATAAATCGTAGTAAAATAACAAAAGGTAATGATGATCTAGTGAAGAGAACCACAGACTGGTGAGCTATTTCGAGTTCAAAGCCGGGGGATTAAATTGTTAATTGTTTCTTGCTAAACGGTGAAGGAATACATCGTGGGGAAACCTGCATGTAGGCAGCTAAAGCTTAATGGAGAGACCAACAGACTGCTTCGCTACGTTGGGTTTAAGCTACGGTTCCTACCACGAAGTTTCAAAGTTATACTCAAACTCAAAATCGTTTATTCATCTAGGTCACAAGGTGACGCTTATGAACGTAAATTTTTTAAATTGAATTACTTAATGCTTCTACATTTACATTTACTGCCTCGTTCGCAAAGCAATAGGTAGAACCACGAGAAAGAACGGGCAATAAAACTCGTGGCCACTCTTTTGAATCGCCAATATTATGTTATATAATTATGTATTTAATTTTTGTAAGGAGCTGCAACTGTTTCACATTGTACTAAATTACTGGAAAATAGTAATTAGTTAGAGATATAATACTTAATAAATTAATGCAATTACTAAATTAAGTGCCTTAGTTAGCCTTCCAATGTGAATATTGTGTAACAGGAGCATCCACTTACGTCATATAATGTAGGCAACTCGCGACCATGTTCAGAACTATGGTGGAAATGTATGTTACAGAAGTGACTGTATATGAATACACAAAACTACAAAAACATTAGTTTACAGCCCATGATCACGAGTTGTGTTCATCTTACAGTGCAGTAAAACTTTAATAAAATTAGTGGAACAACAATGCAAATGTAAATGTAGTACCTAAGTTTAATGACCTAATAATACATGAACAGTAATTTAAAAGAACTAGAAATATTATATAAAGATTAACTGAAAAATGCAAAGTATCTATATAATTCTAATTAGGTATAAAGATCATGAGTTGTCTAGCGTAAGTGACCAGCTATCCTTATCACTGAAATAATCATTTATAGTATAATATCCTTTCTTAATAAGGCAGTCTTTTATTTTAGTTTTAAATGTACTAAATGGTAATTCTAAAATACCAATTGGTATTTTATTGTAAATATGGATACCTAGCCCTACAAAAGAATTATTAACTTTATGTAAACGATGATAGGGGCATATAACCTATTCCTGTTTCGAGTATTTATGTTATGTATATCGCTTTTTGTGGTAAATAAACCTATATTTTGCCTAATGTACAAAATATTAGCAAATAAAAATTGCGAGGCTACTGTAAGAATTCCTATAGACTTAAAGCGTTGCCTAAGAGTATCTTTTGCACCTAACATGTATATTGCTCGTACCGCTCGTTTCTGTAGAACGAAGATATTCTGAATATCCGCAGCTTTGCCCCATAACAAAATGCCGTAGGACATAACACTGTGAAACTAGCTAAAATATACTAAACGAGCCGTGTCGATGTCAGTAAGTTGCCTAACTTTTCTGACGGCATACGCAGCAGAGCTGAGCTTTCCTGCAAGACATGCTATATGTGCACCCCATTGTAACTTATTATCTAATGTAATACCTTCCTAGATATTACATTAGATAATATGTGTTCCTACACTGTAGAGTCTACTGTGTCAAGTTCCTCCCTATCTAGCATAATATTAGGTCCCAGTTGTCTTACGTTAGGTAAAGCAAATTTAACGTATTTAGTTTTCCTAGAATTAAGTACTAGGTTGTTTGCTGTAAACCATTGTGTAACTTGTAATAGTGCATTATTTACATCATCAAATTGATTTCTATTCCTATCTACTTTAAAAATAAGTGACGTATCATCTGCAAAAAGTACAACATCACAGATGTTTTTTAAATAAAAAGGTAAGTCATTAATATATACAAGAAATAGAAAAGGACCTAAAATTGAGCCTTGTGGAACGCCTAGCTGTATAGGTAATTTAGAGGATGTAGTCCCATTTACATCGACGCACTGAAATCTCTGCCGCAGGTACGAATCGACAACACTAAGTGCTGTTTTCTCTCTGCCATAGTAGCGGAGCTTACGCAGTAGTGTGTCGTGCTGATCGCAGTCAAATGCTTTAGATAGGTCACAGAACACTCCAATAGCATTCTTTGATGACTCCCAAGCATTATAAACGTGTTTCATGAGAGCAACACCCGCATCAGTAGTGAATCTACCTTTAGTAAACCCATATTGATCTTTGTGAAGCAGACTATTTAAATTGAAGTGGTTTAGTAGCTGCTTTAAAAGAATCTTTTCAAATATTTTACTAAAGGCCGGCAAGATAGAGATGGGCCTAAAATTATTAATTTCATTTTTACTGCCAGATTTGAATAAGGGTATAATTTTACTTAATTTCATCAAATCCGGAAATACGCCTAGGTCAAAGCATTGATTAAAAATTATAGATAGGTAAGGCGCAACAGTCTTAACTATAGTACCTAAAATCTTAATTGAAATGCCCCAAAAGTCGCCGGTATTTTTAATATTAATTGAATTATATGCGATCAATATATCTCGCGGGGTAACGTGCTCGAATCTAAACACGCTCTTGCATTCAGGTACACTGCTAAGCAAAAAGATTCCAGCGTCTAAAGATGATGATTGTAAACAGCTAGTAGTTGTTAAAGGTATGCTCGCAAAGAAACTATTGAACATATGCGCTACTTGAGTTTTATTGGTGACTAATAAATTGTTTTCTTTTAGTTCAAATTGGTTTTCCCGTGGTCGTGCTCTTCCTGTTTCATTATTTATAATTCTCCAAGTTTCTTTAATTATATTTGTTGAATGCTTAATTTTACTACTTATAAATTTAGATTTTGCCATAATACAAACTTGTTTAAAAAATTTAGAGTACTTTTTTAAATAATCTCGAAAAGGTGTGTCAAATCTATGTTGTTTCATACCATATAATTCAAACAACTTGGCTCTACTTTTGTATATACCTATAGTGGCCCACTGGTTAAAAGATCCCATAGTACCCTTTAATGTGACTGTTTTACTCTTGAAAGTATTTTGAAACTCATTATTGACTAGTCCAAAAAGTGATTTATAAATTGTATTTGGATTTTGTGAGTTCAATATTGAGGTATTGAGTTTAGCAATAATATTGGTTTTGAAACGTATTAGACGATTGGTAGTCTGAGGCCTACATTCTACTGTACGTGATTTATCATATGTTGAACAGGGAAAACTAGCTATCTGTCCACGGTGATCAGAAGGGAGAGAACTAATTACTACTGGGTTTGTGGCAGCACAAGAACTAAATATGTTATCCAAACAAGAAGAAGATGTTGCAGATACTCTAGTAGGTTCACAGAATAGGTTACTTAAATTAAATGACTTGAAAAGATTCAGAAATCTAATACACTGTGAAGAATTCTCTAAAATATTAATATTAAAATCGCCACATACAAATCAAATTCTTATTCCTACATTTAATTTTATTGATAGCATCTTCCATAACAGTCTCAAATAGATTATAGTCACCAGAAGGAGGTCGATATACACAAATTACTATATATAGGTCTAATTCCACACAGGACAACTCAATAGTGCGCTCAATAGATAAATTAACAATATCTTTACGTTCCTTACATTTTAATAAATTTGATGTTATTATGAGAGAACCGCCTCTACGAGTAATAGCCTGCATTCTTATATACGAACTCTGCACTGTATAATATTGATTTATAATAATAATCTCATGGTTCTTTAACCAATGTTCAGTTAAGCACAAAACCTTAACATCATATTTTTCTAGAAATAAACTTAACTCTAATTCTTTGCCAGCTAGGCCCTGCATATTTTGGTGTACTATATTTAAATACTGCAGCCTAACTGTTGTCCTATCGTGGAGTTTAAATCACAAGACGTGTCAATAAAAACGTTGTTAGTACAAGTACTAACCCTATCAAATAAATTGTCAACACAAGGCTCTCTGCCTTGCTGTAAATTGTATGCTAATAGCTTAGCAATCTGTCGCTTAATATAAAATGGCAGATACATTGTATCTTTTGTTAAAGTAAATTTACTAATAAATTTATTAGCGTCAAAAAATAATATTGCGTCACTATGACGACAAGTTATATTATACAATAACATATTTAATGTGTGTATGTGCATGTTTTCTGTATGTGTTAAGTTATTTGCGTATGGCAAAGCACATAAAATAAATTTACACCTAAATTTTTAATTAAGTCCTAGTAACAATTCAACACATTCTATGATATCCTGTATCTTTACAGTTAAACTGTTACCAAACAATAATATGGCTGTGCTACTCTCATCTAAGGGGTGTAACCTAATTTGATCCACTAAACTAGTGAAACTATCCCCTGGCCTACAATAATTCATTACACACTGATTTGTATACTCACTGAGAAGACTACCAAAATTATGACCTAGTCTATCAGAAAAGATGTAGGTTTTATAAGTTGATGTGGATAGCCTAGATGTAATAATCATATTTGATTGCAAAGGCTTGGTTTTGTAAATTATTAGAAAAATTCTCAGGTAGTACGGTACTCAATGGCTCTGTTGGGATTATAGTGTGAGTACAAGAACATGAGAGCTTATTGGTCAGAGACTCATACATTTCTGCATTACATCTCACCAAGTCTACGAGCTCACCTGCCTCCACTATACACTTGCTCAGCTCTTGTTGAGAAGCCTGGTATTTGTTGAAAATCTCATTTAAGGTGCTTTCTCTAAGTAACAGTTCTTCCCTCAAGCGATGAGTATCACTATCATACAATAACCTACTTTGTTGCAAATTACTAGATTATGTACAGATTAAATTGTTAATAGTCTTTTGCTAAACGGTGAAGGAAAACATCTTGAGGAAACCCTTATGTCTGAGTGTTCTGCATAATGTAATCAAAAGACATGTGAAGTCTTGAACTCGCACTTTGCCAGCGTGATGGACTACGACCGTATTCTGCTCATAATCAAATAAGGTCAGTGCAAAGCTCTTTTCATAATCAAATAGGACGAACTTTAAACAAGGTTGACAATTAAGGCTTAGTGCAGATAACATACCTTCTGATAAATAAATAACTAATCATCTCAAGTGCATAAAATGTCGCTGTAAAACAGGAAAAACAAAGTGGCTCATATTAAAAGGCGAGCCTATTGCCATTACAAGGCACATTGGCAGCGGCTGTGGTGCTACTTTGAATTCCCTTTGAAAGATCAATATACATCGCACGAACCAGGAGCTGACAATGTAACCTTGTGAGACAAGTATTGACAATTATTTTGTGAATGATTTAGAGCACAAAATAATTATTAGAGTCATTTTGAATAGATTGTTGTGCTAGTTTTATTGTCTTATTATCTGTTACGAAGATGATGACGGATGAAAATATACACAATAGACTTGAAGTCTGTATACTCACTCTTGCCCTGCTTGATAAACGATATCCTAACCCCATTCATAATATGATGATCTGTAAACTCAAAAGTTTTGAAATCAAATTCCTACATTGCCGCGATTATGACCGAAGCAAGTCGGCCGAAACGTTAACAAATACCGAGACATTTATGCCTTAAAAATCTTAATTATCGAGAGTAAAACCCGCTAAATAACATTGTATAAAATCAAATTCCTACCTCTAAATATGACTCTTGACCCTACTGTTTACAACGTACTTACTTGTACTGTCATAGAATTTATCTAATTACCTTAACAAGTATATATAGTACACCTTTGCGTTCTGCGCAGCCATAGAGCCGGTAAGATACCAATTACAATTTAACTCCAAGCGTAAGAATAAAGTTTTATTCCACAAGATAACAGTTAAGGCGTCTTATTTTGTATGATACGGAAAAAACAACCGTCCTAACGGCAACTCAACAGCCTCTTATATCTGGTTGAATAATAATAATAGGTACCATAAAACCTCACATTAGAGGCAGCTTGAATAACGCAAGAAAGATATTACAGGTTATTTCCCAGTAAAGGCGTAGTTTCTGCATTTGCCGTAATGTTCCTTTAAGCAGCAATAGTGAAGTGAGTTTGAAAGATAAGAAACTTTACTAATTGTGCTGTTTTCACTTGTATTAGTAATTTTATAAACGTGACAGTTTGTAAAGATAGATGTACCTATGATATTTATTACTTTTTCACGCAAAAACCACTCAACGGTTTATGATCAAACTTTGCAGTTTTATAGCTTATACATCGGCATAAAAAATATAATTGTAAATAATTTAATAGTACATGGGCTCGCTTCTTTCCAGGTTATCCACACGCAGGTGAAACCGCAGACAGAAATCTAATAGTTATTAACAGTAAAATTTCATCATAAACTTCATCTCAAAAATGGCGCGACCGAGTTTGCGCTAAGTATTGCGAATCAGATTTGAATCGCAATATGATCAGCTTCCAAAATATATAGTTAAATAATTATTTGATAGCGTAATTATACTTTACCTAATCAATCAATTATGTTGACTGATTGATCAAATATAGCTGCCTACTAGCTGTCAGCAAGTATGTTTTCATGTAATTTAATAGAGATAATAATATATGTATAGCAAGTAACATATATTATTGTTGTAATATTATCGACTCAAACTTCAAACACAGTCAGGCGGTTTAATGTATTTCGTTATTGTTGATCAAGTGGCAGAATAAGGACCACCTGACATAGTAGTTTAGTGTCACTTGTTTTGTGTGTAGTGTGTTTCACTTTATTTATACGTAGTTGACAGTTATTTTTGGCTTTTTATAACATATCCACTCATAGGCTATAGGCTCGCCCCCTATTACGTGGGACTAAAATAAATCTGGCGAAAAGTGGGTGTAGAAATATACCTCTGCTTTCCTCTTCGCGGATATAGGCGTGAGACTATGTATGTATGTATCCACTCATAATCTTACGCCTACGGCTCTGAGAACAACCATATTACATATGAATTTAGCTATTTATATGATTTTTGCTTGATTCAAGCACTCCTTTCACATTCTTCATGCATGCTCATTATTTGTCAAAAAACAAATTTCGAGTACCTTCATGCATCGAGGTGTTCTTATGACATGCACGAGCTTGTTACGAGCGTGTCATTTGTCACGATACACAGTGTACCACTCCCAAGGGGGCAAATACACCTCAAGAAGAAAACATAAAAGTGACACACACAAATAGAAAGCATTTCTCACAAAAATAGAATATTGAACTACTCCCGCTTGTGAAATTTTCAAGTAATGCTGTTTTTGCATTAAAAGAGAAGAGAGAACGCTCCCATTACTCGACGCGTCTCATTTATACAGTGAGAGCGCCAGTTGAAAACAAAACAATACCTACTTATTCGTCTTTGTGTACAATGAAGCTGTCTCACTGTGCCACTGTAGGCCTCGCTGGATGTCGAACAAATCCTTTGTAATACGAAACGCCTTTATCCTGTAAATGAAAACTTAGATTAGTTTCAAATGTCAACACCCTTCTAAAGTACTTGAATTTCAAGTAGGCTAATTAAAGCTTTATATAAAATTAGCTTTCCAAAAAGCTGCGCACTGCACTGGCCCTTTCAAAGGTGTTTGATTTCGTTCAGGTGGATAAACTGATACAATGGAGTAATTTATAATTGAGTACAAACGGATGGGATGAAATAGACAATTAATAACTTTTCCAAGTAATGAAAAAGCTTCATGTGTAATGTATCGTGTGCTATTTTTGGCGAGAGTTGAAGGGGAGAAAGCTGCTATAATTTTGCTACCGTATCTCATTAAATAATTTCTACCTGCTCTAGTTAGGTAGTGGGCGAAGGCAAAAGGCTTTTTAAAAAGCAAATTGTAGGTGTGTTCTGCTTGAAGAGCAGAGCAAGACTAACATTTATTTTACATTAAAGATTATACAAAAGCTTATCTCTACTTCTAATAACAAAGGTCTATAAACTTAATGATAATGTCTTCCTGTTATCAAGTACCAGGAAGATATGTGTGCAGTAATCTTATTACCTAATTATTCTAAGTAACAAAGGTGGGCCTTGTGTAAGGACATGGTTACGACGACATAACTCCTCCCCCCTTAAGATGGAGGCGCAATGGCGGCTGCGACCGAAGTTGGATTTCTTCAGGTTCAGGTTGTTGTTGAGCTATGATTTGCGCCGATCTAGGTTTCCACCAGAGTTTGTAGACTGCTACTCCGACTCCAGTGAAGAATACCAAGATGTACATTGTTATGGATGGCCAACTAGGTGTTGATGGTATAGTTATTGTGTCTTCTTCGGGAATAACAATATTTTCTGAGTGGTGTAGAGCGTTCTTGAGGTTGTCTAGATTTATGTTATCTAGTTTTAACTTGATTGATGCCATGTTCGGTGTTTGATATGCACGTGGTAGTGGTACAGTTTCTCTAATATTGATGTATCTTTGATGAGTTGATAGGGTTCTATCTTTTATTTGTACTTTGCAGCTATTGTCTGTTGTTATAAGGAAAGTGCCTTTATTGCGATGGTATTGAACATCCTTGTTGCATATAGTTTTTATGACTTCCTCCTGTTTCATAACTACTATCCAGCTTTTGTCCTTGATTTGTTGTATGATGTTGTTCTCGTAGCTCGCTGTGACATACGTACAATTATGTGGTTCTTGATGTTGAATAAGTTGAGCTATGCAATCGTTGGAGTGTAGCAAAGTTTTCCATTCAAGGTGTGTGCAGATTACTTCGTCTTCTGTTATGCTGTTACAAGGCTCGTGGGGATACGCGAACTCGTTATTTCCCAAGACAAGGTAAGGATTTTCGGGTATTAGGATAGTGTTGTTGTTGTTAGGGATAGAGTATAGGTGTAGGAGATTGTATGGTTGTTCTGCAACTATGGGCAAGTCTAGTATGAAGTTCAGTGTTTCATTAGTGCTGTATGCTTTTACTTTAATAGTTTTTTCCCACAAGTGAATATTATTCATATTCGGGTCAAATGCTAAATTACCGTTAATTTCATTTTGTATTTGATTAAGTTCTTCTATTAGATAAGAAACGTCGATTATGCTAGGGTGCATCTTTTCTAGGTGTGCAAATGTTATTGCATTTTCTAGTGTTTCTAGCCGGTCGTAAAGTTGCTGAAGTGAACTTTCGATTTGGTTGAATATGGATGTTGTTAAAAAATTGGTTTCGAATTCATTCTTTTGCGCGTTGTATCTATCTATAGCCCTGTAATTTTTTATTTGATTATTTTTGATTATATTTAAATTACGTTCGTAGTCTTTCATGAAGTCCTGCACAATATTTATACTTTCACGCTGATTTATTCTATTGTTATTAAGCGATGCTTTTATTGATTTTAAATCGTTATCGATTTTAATAGCATCTTCTTGCTCGAAGTTCCCTGTTATTGATTTTATTACTGAACCTAACCCGTTTATTAAGCCACGTTTTTGGCGGTAACTTGTTTTAAAACCTATGGTCTTGAATCCTAAATAAAGTAACTTACTTTCTATGTTATCTATAAGGTAATCTATTTGCATAAAGGTAGTCGTTAAGTCTACTGAACTATTTTGTTTTAGTTTTATAGTATAGTAATTGCTACATATATCTAGTTATATATCTCTAAGTTTTGTGGTGTTGTATATAAGGGCTAGGTGATACGTGTCAATTTGATATTGAGCTTTTGTTTCCGTTAATACCGGAATGCCGTTATGGTTGTCTATTGGCTGTATGATCGCTATTGTTGCGGCGAGCTGGAGCACTGCGAAGCAGGCGATGGCGTTCCTGAAACATTTTCAGGGCGCCTTAATAAGCGGAAGTGGACTCTAATGGTTTTAGCGTTCACATGTTTACCTACGATTTCTGCGATTTGTTCTGGGTATACGTACTATTGTATATGGTCCTAGGTATTTTGGTTCGAGTTTATTGTTTCTTGCGGTTTTGGCTACCTGTTTATAGACTATGTCGCCTACTTTTAATTGTGCTGTTTCTTTATCTTTGTTGATTTTTTCTATAACTTGTTGTTTCTCGTTTGATAATTTGGTGTTTATTAGTTTTTGAACGTTTTCCATAATTTGTTTATGTTTACTTACGTATTCTTGGTAGAACTCTTTGGGGCAGTGTAATTCTAGTGGGTTTCTGCTGTCTGTATGCCCGTACAGAAGTTCAAAAGGGGTAAAGCCCGTTGCGGAATGAATAGTGTTGTTATAGACTATTATTGCGTATTTCATGAGATTGATTGTTTCGTCTTTGTCTGTCAAACGCTGTATTCTAATGATTTCTGCTAGTGTGGAGTGTAACCTTTCTATTGGTGAATTAGAATTGGGATTATAAGGTGTGGTGAAATGTATGTGTATATTGTGAATTGCACATATGTCTCTTATTGTTTCATTATCGAATTTTGAATCGGAATCCGTTGTTATCTTTTAGGTACTCCTACTACTGAGAATAGGCTTAGTAAGGCTTCGGCTATATGAATACTAGTTGAAGCGGTTAGCGGTATAGCTTGGGCATACTTTGTGAATTTATCTATGATAGTTAAAAATGTTGTGCCTCCACTGCTATATAGGTCCATAAACATATGTTCCATGGGTTTATGCGGTGTGTCTGTTAAGGATAGGGGTAGTTTAAGCGGGTTTCGTTCGTATTTGCTTTCAGGCAGCTGTTGCATTTATTAATAAGCTTTTGAATCGAAGTTAGCATATTAGGCCAGTGATAGTTTCTGTGAATATGTTTGTATGTCTCTTGAATACCTCTGTGTATAGTTTTACCTTCGTGATATTTTCTGATTAGTTCGGTTTGCTCGGAAACGTTTTCTACTAATGTGACTCTATTCATGCATCTAATTAATTTTGGTCCCCGATTGCTAAATATTGTTTTGTATACTTCGCAGAATATTGCAAAGTATTCTTCGTGGTGAAAGTAACAGTGAAATGTTCTATCTGGTATTGTATTTTCTTTTAGGAATTGTATGTTTTGTTCCCTCGTATTGTTTATTGGAATCCATACATCTTTTATTATTGTTTTTCCTTTTGACCTATCGTCTATTCTTTATGTGTCTCCCGGTGTTTTCCTGATATGGAATCGTTTTAATTGTCTATCAATAGCATCTTCTATTTTGGTTATATTATCCGTACTTGGGTTCAGTGCAGTTTCTGTTTGCTAAGGTTGCGTTTGTTCTTGATGCTTTGTTGAAGTGTCAAGTTGTGGTTCGGTCTCTTGGGGTTGGTTCATATTACCGGGAGTGATTGGTATGTCCAGTAATGTTCTAATGTCTATATTCTCTAGGTCTATGTCGTTCGCTGATGTGCTAGGTTGGGGGTTATTAGTGTATGTTCCTATTTCATTATGATGTATTATTTGTACTCTTGATAAAGCGTCTACGTTTGTGTTAGCTTTGCCTTTTTTGTATTGAACGTCATAGTTATATTCTGCTAGTCTCAGACGCCAGCGTGTAAGTTTTGAGTTAGGGTCTTTTATGGACATAATCCATGTGAGAGGGCGATGGTCTGTGTATATGGTGAACTTTTTCCCGTATAGGTAAGGGCGGAAGTATTTTATTGCCCAGACTATACTTAGGAGTTCTTTTTCTATTGTAGAGTACCTTTGTTCTGTGTCCGACAGTGTACGAGAGGCGTAAGCTACTGGTTTATCTATTCCTATTGTTCCTTGCGATAGTACTGCGCCTATTGCTACGTCTGAAGCATCTGTAGTGAGTATGAAAGGTTTTTCGAAGTCTGGATACTGTAATATAGGTGCGTTAATTAGTACATCCTTGCATTTTTCAAATGCTTGAATGTATTCGGGGTAAAATTGATTTTACTACCCTTTTTTAGGCACTTGGTTAAGGGTTTGGTTAGTTTCGCGAAATCTTGTATAAACTTTCTGTAGTAACCTACTAGTCCTGGGAATGATTTAATTTCTTTCTGTGTTTTTGGTACAGGGAATTTTTTTACTGCGGCTGTTTTGTATTCGTTTGGCTGAAGGCCCTTGTCCGTTAAGGTGTGTTCTAAGAATTTTACCTGTTTTTGTAGAAATTCTGACTTATTTAGCTGTATTTTTAAGTTGTGAGTTCTGAATCTTTCGAATACTTGTTTGCATTTATCTAGATGTTCTTGTAATGATGTGGAATATATTATTACGTCATCAAGGTATGTCAGTACATTATCTATGCCTCTTAGGACTGAGTCCATCAGTCTTTGGAACGTGCTTGGGGTGTTTTTTAAACCAAACGGCATTCTGAGGAATTCGTAATGTCCTCGATCGATTATGAATGCAGTTTTTTCGATGTCTTCAGGGTGCATTTCCACTTGATGGTAACCTGACGCTGAGTCTAAGGTGGTGAAATATTGGGCTTGTCCTAATTTGTCTAATATATCGTCTATGATTAGTAATGGATATTTATCTTCAATTGTTTTGTCGTTTAATTTTCTGTAGTCTATTACAAGTCTGTATTTTTGTTCGCCTGTTGCGTCTAGTTTTTTTGGTACTATGTGTACTGGGCAGGACCATGGGGAGTTACTTTCCTGTATTATATTCTGTTCGAGAAGTTTATTTATTTGTTTTTTATCTCTTCTTTTTGTTTTGGTGCCTGTCTATAATTGCGAAACTAGATTGGTTTGTTATCGGATAATCTTAGTTGGTGTTTTATTTCGTGAGTAAAAGTTAATGGGATTTCCTCGCAGTGGAATATGTCTTTATAATTATAGCAAAGTTTTTTAATTTCGCGGTATTTTTCCTGATTCATGTGTGCCGTCCTAAGTCTTTCTAGATTTTGTTTTAGTAATTTATCTATGTTTTCGTTGTTTTGTTTATTTTTTTTGTTTAGGTATTTATTTTCTACGCTATGGCGTTGTAAATTTAAGTGGTGACTGTTTTTAAGGACAATGTCGTTTTCTGATGCACTTATCACCGTTGTTAAGGCATTTCCGTTCTTGACTGTTACTAAAGATGGTGGAAAAATTAGGCCACTTTTTGTGGTTTTACCTTTTGAATAGTATTCGCCTTCTTTATAGTTGCACAGTAAGTTGATAACTTGTTCACACTTAGGTTCTATTCTGCTATATGATTTTATGTCGTCCCTAATAGGTATTTCAGTTTTGTCTGTGTGCAGTTTCATGTTTTTTATGTCTATTTTACAATTTAATGGGACGAGTAAATCTAGTCCCAATAATCCTACAAAATCTGAGTCGAAATTAAAGATAAGAAACTTATGTGTTATTTTTTCTTTGAATAATCTTTCTGGTAGTGTAATATATACCACTTCATTATGTTTTGATACTGCGTGAGCTGTTTTAATTAAGTGAAACTCTTTTTTGATTTCATAGTCTATATCTGAATTTTTATGTAACATTTTTGGGTTAATTAATGACTGAGAAGCGCCTGTATCTAGTAAAAATCTGCCACCTAATTCACTTATGTAAATGTAAGGGAGTTTCTATAACTTTTTATATTATTCATGAATACTATATTGTTAGTTGTTTTAGTAAATCTAGTTGAAAATTTCCGTCGCTATCGTCGGTTTCGCTATTGTCACTATCCTGCTCTTCTTCCTCCTCGTCTTCGTTTTCTTCATCTAATTCGCTTTGAAAGTGAATTTTCTTTTTATTTTGTTCAGAATTATTCTGTACCGTTTTATTTTTGTTGAAGCTATCTTTATCCTTTTTAATAAAATTGCCTGACCTATTATTAGATTTATTATTAGAGATTTTAGAGGGGTTTGTTTTACCTTGTTGCAATCGTCTAGCTCTGAGGTCTACTTCCTCTTGTTTTGCTAGTATGATTGCCTGTTCTAGGTTCTCTACGTGTTTTATTTTAATAGATAAGGATGTTATCGGATTTAAACTTTTTAAGAAAGTCTCTAACGCAATTTGTTCGTAATGAATTTGTTTTTCAGGTTCGGCTGTAATGAGCGCGGTCATTAGAACTCTAATTCTGTCGCGAAAGGCGTCCAACGATGTGTTATCTCTTGTTACATGCGTTAATGCATGCACAAGTTGGGTTGTTGTTCTGAATTCACCGAATTTCCTAACAAGTACCCGTTTGATTTCTGGCCAGGATTTTACACCTGGGTTTCCCGAAAGTGCTTCAGCAGCTTTACCCTTTAACTTATTTCTAATTAAACAAGTGATGCTCAAGTCATCGGTGTTGTGTATTAGTTCTAATGCATTTTCTACATTTTCGATATAAAAAGCTAAGGTTCTCCTATTCCCATCGTATGTGTAAAATAAAGGCTTTTTGCATACATTATGTTGTTTTATTTTATATGTACCGAACGTAAGTTAGAATACAGAAAGAATCAATGACGTTAGCTATGACAGTAAAGAATATAAAATTATTAAAAAGTATTTATGATGCAACTAAAGAGTCTGTAACATGCCTCCCGGCCTTAGGTCATTTGCTTTATAAGGCGGTGTGGCGGACGTACGGTCCTTTTACTACGCCTCAACACCGGCGTCTGCTCGAGTGTTAGCGGTGAGGCGGCAGCGGCTTCAATTGCTGCTTGACTGATCGGAGTTGAACTGGCACGCGGTAGTAGATCATGTGGTATTGAAAACGATGATCCAGTAGGTGCCGATGGTTCGATCTTACTATCTCGGTCGTTGATTGGTGACTGAGCCACACTTCCCTGTGGCCGTATGTGGTCGGCGTGTCTGCGCTTCAAGACTCCTTCTGGAGTTCTCACCACATAAGAATACCGGTGTTTCCTCTCCTCTATTACAGCCGGTTTCCACTTATTTTCCAGTTTGGTATGGATGTACACTGCTTCCCCATTCTGGAAAATCGGGGTCTTTTGTTCAGATTCGATATTTGCTTGTACATTTTTATAGCGCAATGTCCTTCTCATATTTGGCCTCACATTATCCAGTAAGCAGTTTAGCTGTCTGCCGAACATCATTTGGGCTGGTAACTTGCTTGTGGTAGTATGCGGTGTATTCCGATAAGAAAACAGGAAGTTTTGCAATCTACGCTTTTGGTTAGGTCGATCTGCTTCACTTGCGGCCATTCTTGTTTTAAAAGTTCGCACCAGGCGCTCAGCCAATCCATTAGTTCTAGGATGATAGGGTGACGATGTCATGTGTACTATACCCTGCGACTTGCAATATGCTCGGAATTCTTTGGAAGTGAACTGAGGTCCATTGTCAGATACTATAACTTGAGGTAATCCGAAAGTTGTAAAAATGCCATCTAATTTCTCGCACAATGTCTTGGTGGTTATCTTTGTCAGCCGTTTAACCTCTATCCATTTTGATAATGCATCTGACAGTACTAGCCAATATTTTCCCTCGAAGGGCCCAGCAAAGTCAACGTGAACTCTTTCCCATACCTTCTCTGGGATAGACCAAGAGTATACTGGAAGTTCTGGGTTGTTAGGACGATTTTCTTGGCATTTTTGGCATTGTTTAACAAAATTGTCAATGTCTTCTTCGAGAGTTGGCCACCATACATAGTAGCGTGCTAGGGCTCTCATTGCAGATGTCCCAGGATGGCCAATGTGCAAATAACGTAGTACTGTAAGTCTTAATTTACTCGGTACGACAACTCTACCTTGCCACATGATAATCTTATTCTCTATAGACAATTCGTTTCGTTTTCTGAGGAATGGTTTAAGCTCAGCATGTGTACAGTTATACCAGTCGGTTTTGATCAATTGTAAGACTTGCTTCAGCGTGGCATCGTGCTTCGTTTCTTCTCTGATACGCTCTTCACTTAAGGCCAAATCATCCATTTTATTATGTTGTAAAAAAAAAACATAAACGCTCAACAAAGTCTGCTGTGTGTGAACATGTGGAACAAGGACCCAACCACTACCTGCGATTTGATGAACCACAGATACTCGCAAAAGAACATCGTTTGCTTCCAAGGATGATACGAGAGGCTATTGAAATTAAAAAACACCCTAATTTCAATAGGGAAGATGGCTGGAATGTTCCTCCAGCTTGGGACCCTGTCATAAGGCTAATGAAACCCAAGAAGGACAAAGTCACCAGAAGACCTAAGGACACTGTGAGCTCATTCTGCGTAAATAGTAACACCAGTAGTTAAAAAATGTTCGGGTACTTTGAGATAACTTATACATTCAGGAAAAAGACAAATATCACCTCAGTCTGCCGTGAACATGAATTCTGTAAAGAATTCGAAACGTCGGCTAGTAATTAATTTAAAATATAGTTTCTAGATCTTTAGTTTCAAATGTAATAACTTAGTGAAACCAATACAACGCGATAAAATCCGTAAACTGTAGTTTAATTTCAGTGTTGTAACTTCTCGGTGATTTTGCATACTGATAGCTCAGAGACATTCGACTCTTCCTTGCTATTTGGCATCCTGGAGAGGTAGTCAGCGATAATGTTATGCTCACCTTTTCTATAAATGATGTCGTAATCATAATTTCCAATGACGAGTGCCCATCTTACAAGTCTATTGTTAGCAATTTTTGGCAGATTTCGTTGAGGACCCAATATGTGAATAAGTGGTTTATGGTCGGTTACCAGTGTGAATTTAGTGCCTCTGAGATACTGGTCAAATTTTTGAATGCCATAGAATATCGCCAATGCCTCACGGTCGATAACAGAGTATTTGATTTCCGCCGGTTTCAGTTTCCGCGAGCCAAACGCAATAGGTTGTTCGATGTCGTTCTTATCCTTGTGGTATAGGACTGCGCCTATGCCTTTCTCCGAGGTGTCACAGGATAGGAAAAGAGGCCGTTGTTCGTCAAACGCCACAAGTGACTTGGATCTTGTTATTAATTTCTTGGTCTTATGAAATAATTCGTTTTCGTGATCAGTCCATTGCCATTTTCGACGGCCCCCCGTTAACTCATGTAAGTCAGCGCATTCACTGTGTAAATGTGGAATAAATCGTTCGTAAAAATTGACGAGTCCTAAGAACGCCCTCAGTTCTTTGGTGTTTGATGGTGGTGGTGCTTTCGAAATTGCTTCAATTTTGGATTTTGTTGGTCGTACTCCATTTTTGTCAATAATATGACCCAAATATTCGATTTCAGGCAGGAAAGTGCATTTTTTGAGATTGTCTTTGAGTCCGCCTTGCTTCAATTTGTTCAAAACCATTGAAAGGATCTGTATGTGTTCTTTGTCATTTTTCCCCGTAATGGCAATATCATCAATATTTTTTTTCAATGCTCAACTATGTTAATATGCATTTAAAGTTACTTTTTTATTATTTTTTATTGGTATGACTTTCTGACGTGTCCAAAAAATTCAAACATTTTTATGGAAATAAACATATTTGAGTTTGAGTTTGAAAAAATACAGCGACTTTTGGTATGCCATCAAGTAGTTTGTCAAGAAAATGTTGGAAAATTGAGGGTGCTGTTGCAATACCAAAGGGCATTCTGTTGTAGACAAAGTATCCTTTGTGGGTTGATATTGTTAAGTACTTTTTTGATTCCGGAGCTATTTCAAACTGTAGATAAGCATCTTTAAGGTCGATTTTCGAATATTTCTCTCCGTGAGCCAGACGTTGTCGTAACTGGTCAAATAGAGGCACGGGATGAGTATGTTTGATAAGCACCGGGTTTATCGTTGTTCGGTAGTCGCCACATATACGTACTTGGCCTGTTGGTTTTAAAGCAATGACTGTAGGTGTAGCCCATTCTATAGGACTCATGTTGGGGTCCACTTCTGTTATTATCCCCTCGCGCAAAAGCCGTTCTAGTTCTATTTCTATATTTTTGCGCATGCTGAATTTGATGGGACGTGCCGGTAGGTGCTTTGCTTCGCTGCCAGGTTTGATGTGGATCCTAACTTGGTCATCCTTGACCTGCCCTAATTTGTTGTGGAATAGGTCGGTGTGGGTAGCTAGCACTAGGTCCAGTGACGTCTCTTTGGTGCGTTTGATGGAGTAGACAGGCTTGGGAAAGGTCATGTTGTACATTTCACACCATTGTAACCCGAAAAGCATAGGATCTGCCTTGTCCATAACTACAACCGGTAAAATTTTATGTACGTTGTCTACTTCAACTGTTACGTCAGTTATACCTCTCGGTTTGAGCTTGAAATTGCAATAAGCTTGTAGTTTCGGTCCCTTCATTAACGCCGGGGCTCCAATCTTTTTCCATAATTTCGTGGTAATTATAGAATAGATCGATCCTGGGTCCCTGTCCATCGTGCATTTTACCCCATTAATGGTCACGTCAATTTTCTTGCACCGGGAGGTCTTCTTGGTAATAGTGTGAACAGGGTTGTACTCGCTATCACTCTCTTCCGCCGAGGAGTCGGAGTGCGACGTTGTCGTTGATGAGGTCTCTAATGCATCTGTTCGATTGTTGATCCTCTGTGTTTTACTGTTTTTATCGGTCTTGTTAGGACGTTGGGAGCGTTTAGGTTGTGTCGACAAATATGCTCTACCTGATTTGATGCATACACTCTCGTAATGTCCTGTGCTCCCACATGCCGTATAAGGGTGGTCTTTAGCTGAGCAGTTCTCGTAGTTATGTTTGTCCCGCTTTCCGCATCGTCGGCATTGATCTAGTCGCAACTTCCTGTCTGTTTCGTTAGGCGTTGTATGTGGGTTAAACTTGTCGCCCTTGAAGTGTTTTACAATGTTTTGTTTAGATGTCGTGAGTGCTTCGTTACCATCGTTGTTCTTGTTGTTGTTGCCTGTTGAGGGGCTTCCCTGGTGTTGTTGCTGTTGAACGAGCTGCTGCAGTAGGACTGTTAGTGCCTTTTGTTGTTCTTGTTGCGCGGTGAGGAATGCCGCGAATTGTTCAGCGTTCATGGTGTTTACTGAACAACACAATTTGCCTCGTCGCCAATAAAATAAAGGCTTTTTGCATACATTATGTTGTTTTATTTTATATGTACCGAACGTAAGTTAGAATACAGAAAGAATCAAAGACGTTAGCTATGACAGTAAAGAATATAAAATTATTAAAAAGTATTTATGATGCAACTAAAGAGTCTGTAACAATGTGGGTAATAGTTTTGCGAAAGCAGAGTACTCAGACTCTATTTTCTTCTCTTCAAATATAAGGGATTTATCGTCAACCATACTCTTTCCTTGAGCCATGATAATCTCTTGGATTAAGATATGTATTTACAAAAAATCAGCTATAAAGTGTGTTACTCATATAACACTAGACTTTCACACTAGGTACACCCCAAGATGCTTCGGAGTGCGATAGGGAAATAATTAAGGAATCTCGGGAATAAACAGAGTATATGCTTACCCTACGAGCATTGCCAAATTGGAGGCTTTGAGTCTGCCTGTTCTTCGAACTGCTGGTGCTGCTGCTGGTGCTGCTGCTGGTGTTGCTGCTTTTGCCACGTTAATCACTCACTGTAGGTTCTTTCTCGCGTCGCGGATACTTGCTTTAAGATATACGCTAAAGCTTTCTACCACTTAGATCACGACGTACTGACTGCGCCAGTTAGGTGGTGGGCGAAGGCAAAAGGGTTTTTAAAAAGCAATTTGTAGGTGTGTTCTGCTTGAAGAGCAGAGCAAGACTAACATTTATTTTACATTAAAGATTATACAAAAGCTTATCTCTACTTCTAATAACAAAGGGCTATAAACTTAATGATAATGTCTTCCTGTTATCAAGTACCAGGAAGATATGTGTACAGTAGTCTTATTACCTAATTATTCTAAGTAACACAGGTGGGCCTTGTGGAAGGACATGGTTACGACGACATAACTCTCTTTATAGTAATAAAATAACATGACTAAATTCAGATACTATTGATGTTTTATTCTATCCATTTGAACGTTCTACAAATATTCGTTAGTTAGTTAGTTCTACTAATTGTATATACAAATATCTATTTGTACCACGTGTTTGCTTGTAGTTAGTTTTTCTTTATTCGAGGTTAATAATATACTATTGTCACGACAGGCAGTTTAGAGTTTAGCCTTTTACATATACCATTCGCATTCTCTCCGTCGCACTTATGATGTAGGTAGCCATAGAAAATAAAATGAAGAAAAATTATAAATGTAGGTAGTTGTTTTTTAATTTCGTTAATTCTACCCTCTCCTTCATACTTCATTCGGGCTTAGGACCGGTAAAAATTATCGTTTAATAAGTAATTAAATACGGAGGTATGTAATTAGAAAGCAAACAAATATCAAAATAAAATAAGGTGTTCTGGACTAAAAGAAAAGAGTAATTTTGGCGTATTTATGAAGTTAGAATCACCTGCTATTTACAAATATTATTTTATCATCATCATGTCAGCCTAGAGACGTCCACTGCTGGACATAGGCCTTCCTCAAGTTGTGTGGAAAACACAGACCGATTTTGAGCCGCCCGCATCAAATTATTATTTACTTAAGTACGTATTATTTACTAAACTTACAAGTATTTCCATTGTCCTTCGAAATGTCCACCACCGTAGTCAAAAGCATCCAATATGCACTGCTTTAATTGTTTGACACTGACCGGCTCACTTTTGTACACTCACAATAGGATGTCCATGGGTACACAGCTGCATTCGCGATTTTTCCACTCAAAAAGAACGCACGAAGCATAGCTACATACTCCCGTGATATGAACTGATATGATATTATAGGCCATCGCGTCGGGCAAACGTAGACAAACAATTAACTTTTGCAACGAAATTAGATACGCTTACTTTCGCTAGCAATTTAGCACTGTTTGTCGCATCGTCGGGGCGTGGCGCAGGCGCAGAGGGGCGTGGGGGGGGTTTGGAAATGTATCAATGGTTCATTTTACTATGATTGTGCGCGGGTCGGTCATAGTATTAGTATTGCATTTATCAATTATCACGTATTTTTGTGGACAGTTTTGAGACAGTTTTGGGACTTAGTGTTTTTATTTTTTAACTACATAAATATGATCAGTTAAAGATACTTAGTGCTCTGTTAAATTTTTTGTACTAATTAAAAAATAGCGGTGTATATTAAGATTACTAGCTTTTGCCCGCTGCTTCACACGCGTAAATTACGATTACATAAAATATTTTGTAGAAACACCCCTACCGTCCTCAAGAAACATACATGTTAAATTTAACCTTCTTGCGCCCAGTAATTTTGGCTGTAATGTGTGTGTCAGCCAGTCAGTAGCAAAAAGATTTTATAAACACAGATTGAAGTGATTCCATTGAAAAAATAAAGTTATTACACAAACTCTGAAAACATTTTCCACCCTCTTAGGGGAAAATTTCCAAAATAAATGTCTTTGTATTCGCTAACGTCATTTGCGGATCCAATAAACAGAGTACCTTGAAGGCTTAAAATGGCAAATGATGACGCCCTTTTTTATCCACTTAGGGTAAGAATTTCCAAAAGGACAGATACAAAGTTTGAAGTTAATCCATTGAGGGAATAAAAAGTTTCATACAAATTCTGACAACCAGTTTAACCCCTCTAGGGGAGGAATTTCCAAAAATCCTCTCCTAGTGTGCTCCTACATACCTCAAGGAACATACATGCTAAATTTCATCAACATGCACATATACATCCATGTTGTTTCGGCTGCAGCATATCTGTCAGTCGATTGACTGACTGAAATCCTTGCGTTACTGATTAGTAACGCAAGGATTTTATATACAGACAGATTATACAAATAAATAATATTTCACTGCCTCCGTGGTACAGTGGATAGCGTATGCGTCTGCTAATAGCGAGGTCTCGGGTTCGATTCCCGAGTCGGGCAAAAGTATTACTGCGTTTTTCTGAATTCTCAGTCACGGAGTCTGCCAATGTGCCCGGTAGTGGCAATAGGCTCGCCCCCTAATACGTGGGTTAATTCACCATGTTGCATATAAGGTAATATGCAACATGGTGAAATGTGGGTGTAATATTACACCTCTGCCTACCCCTGGGGGGATACAGGAGTGAGACTATAAAAAACAATAAACAAACTGTCAGTAATCTCAACATAACTATATTGCATATTGTTGCTAACCCGTTTCCAGTACCTCAATGATTTATTTAGACTGTTTTTTGTCTGTCTATTTATTCAGGGTAATCTTAAAAATGGCTTAATCGATTTAGATGTGTATTTTACTAATGGTTCATGAAAACTCTCGAACAAACTATGAAAATTTCATTAAGGCGTAGCTGCTTGCAAAAGCTAGTTTAAATTAAATTAGTCAAGGATTCCGTAGCACTATACATTTGTTTATCTCAGCGATATTGTAAAAAAATAAAAATTAATTATCCAAGTTCAAAAACCCTTTCTTAGTATTTTAGGTTAAAGACATGATAGAAGCCTTGGTCAGCAGTTGGACAAAGCAGATAACTCAGATCTTACCCTCTTAGGGGTGGAATTTCCGAAAAAATAATTCTTAGTGTTCACTATTAACATTTGAGGAACCACTATACAAAGTTTGAAGTCAATCCACTGAAAGAATAATAAGTTTCATACACACTTTGACCCCCTATCTTACCCCCTGAGGGTAGTAATTAAAAAAACTAATTTTTATTGTTCACTATCGTCATTTGAGGAACCAATATACAAAGTTTGAAGTCAATCCATTAAAGGAATAAAAAGTTACATACAAACTCTGATCCTCAATCTTACCCTCTTAGGGGTAGCATTTCCAAAAAAATAATTCTTAGTGTTCACTATTATCATTTGAGGAACCACTATACAAAGTTTGAAGTCAATCCACTGAAAGAATAATAAGTTTCCTACACACTTTGAACTCCTATCTTACCCCCTGAGGGTTGGAATTTTCAAAAAACAAATTGTTAGTGTTCACTATCCTCGTTTGAGGAACCAATATACAAAGTTTGAAGTCAATCCATTAAAGGAATAAAAAGTTTAATACAAACTTTGACCCCCTATCTCACGCCCTTCGTGGAGGAATTTCCAGAAAAATAATTCTTAGTGTTCACTATTGTCGTTTGAGAAACTAATGTACAAAGTTTGGAGTCAATCCATTAAAGGAATAAAAAGTTTCATACAAACTTTGACCTCCAGTTTTACCCCCTTAAGGATGGAATTTCCAAAAATCCTCTCTTAGTGCTACCCTACACTGTTCAAGGAATATACGTGCTAAATTTCATCTTCTTGTGACCAGTAATTTCGGCTGTAGCGTGTCTATCAGTCAGTTAGTAACGCAAGGATTTCATATATAAAGATAACACATTCCTTTTTACTGTTAACATTTAAATTATACATTCAGTTATAGTTCCGGTTGAGAGGCTAACAGGACAGCTTGTCTTAGTGAAATGCGTCGGGGATCCCGACAATACTGTCATGCGAATCAACGTTCCCATTTTAACTTAAAATAAACTTTGTTGGAGTGTATCACTTGGTTTACAAAGTTGGGACAATATCGGCGTAAGATTAATATGCGAGATGGATCGCGCTGATGACTTTTTGATTAGATAACTGATGGTGACATGTTGTTTTTGTTTTAACGTCAATTTAAGATTCTGTTTTGAAAAAATAAAAGCTCACATTATTCCTTATTTTACTGTTGTATTTAAGTGCTTAAACCGATAGTTACATTCAGCTGAGTTCTTCTATGTATCATGTAAAACTTTTCTATTTTGCATTGAAAGTCCCATTAAAATCGGTTGAAAGATAGAGAAAATGTTCTCTAAGTGCTTTTTTTTTTCTTTGTTCCTTTTCATCTCACGGCAACTGCGGAGCACTTTTGAGGTTCTCTAATTTAAAAATAATAAGTTGTGTGTCCGGCAGGCACAAAAATACTCGGCCAATATTGATTGGTCATAAAACATTACCGACTAAATGTTGGTGCTACACGCAAACGCGCAGCCCCTAATATTACTTTAGGGATGTTCCCTGACTATCCCACAAATCTGGAAATATATGTACATACATAGAGTAGTCGACTGCTATCAAAATCCAGTATGGATTTCTATCTACACTAATATATTATATTATGTACTAATATTATAGACGTGAAAGGTTTTGTTCTTTTTTCAACTCGGAATAGAACAATGTTATGGTATGATTTTCATATCTGGAGATACTTAGGAGTCTGGAAAGTGACCTGGATTACCTTTTATCGCTAAAAATAATGTCGCAATAACCGATTCCCTCGAAGACGGCGCCTTGGGCAGTCTTTTATTGAATTCTTATAACCGACGTGAATTCAAGCCTATAGAGAAAAGCCTACACGAATAAGGAGCAATAGGCATTAAAAGGTTAAAGAGGTATATTTTATTTTTACTTTTCTCGTATATTGATAACCTTACCGATTATTGTGAATTTATAACATCACATCACACCGTGCTCAATGTCAAATAAAATTATTAAAATTGAATATTTTAATAAATTGAATTATCTTGTAATGTACAATGTAAGATTTCGTTATCTGAAGTTCATTATGTTGATGTTTTTGTAGTCTTTTCAGAAAATATATTTAGGCTACTATTCCTTTATTCCGAGTTCTAGAACAAAAATACCCTATACGAAACTAGACGTAAATTCTGTATAGTTTTGGAGAAGTGCAATAAAAGTTAACGAATAGTTATTTGAGTAGAGTTGAACCCTTCTCGAGTTAATGTTCTCGAGATATATGGCTCGGGTCAACTGTCGAGACTCTCGGCAATAATAACGAGCTGCTGAAATAAAAACCTTAACTTCCTTTTGGCGTTTTATGGTAGCGCTTAGTACGATTTATGTTTTGTTTTTCTTGGAATATGCCATATGGAATTCTGGCCTATACCTTAGAGTTATCTCGAATATAAGGTAAGGCACAGGTGTAATATTATAACCAATTTTTCCTAAAAAAGATTTTAGATATCTTTACAAAATAGATGTGGAGCATGCATGTTGAAATTTGATGGTACGAACGAAGCAAGAGGCATAGGATCGTTGCAAATGGCATTCCGTAGTATCTGCTTATCCCTCCGGGAAACATGCGTGTGTCTATGTATATATTTACTTAATTTCGAACTCGGTAACGGCTCCAACGATATTCAAGAGAGTAGACAATAGTTTCTTGAATATTTTCATAAATATTCACACACAGCGTACGACGGCACGCGCTAGATGTGTTTTTATAAAACATTCAGTATGTTATTTGCACATACTTTGACAGTACCAACGAAACTCGAACAATACGCCGTCATCTTGGTGCCGTACAAAGTTAGTAGAAAAGACAGCGATAGCCGAGTGGAGATGCCAACAGACTGCTATGCAGAGGGTATCGGGTTCTAATCCGCACACCGTGAATGTTTCGGAGTTATGTGCGTATTAAATTGTTAATTATCGCTTGCCCCGTTCCTCGGAGAGCATGTTAAGTCGTCGGTCGCGGCTGTCATGAAGATCGTTGACAGTCGTTGAAGGGCGTCAGTGCCTCTCAATAAACCGACTAAAGGCTAAAAACTATCGCATATCGCAATTCCTTGGAGTTGCGACGATCAGACAGGCAGTCGCTCTGTGGAAAATCTAATATTCATCCAAATCCGGCTAGACTAGTAAGCGTACCCCGAGTTGAAACTATTATTACGCTAAGAGGTTGATGTTATTTGCATATACTTTGACAGAAGCGAATCGGTTGCGGCAGACCTGGTCGAACGTTCGTTGACCAAATTGGGGATGTCTTAAGAACCTGCAAGGTCCGAAGTACCCGAAACCGGCGAGCATGTATGAAAAGAGTAATGAGTGTGGAAGAAGCGCGTGAGGTTTGTAAGGATAGAGGCAAGTGGTGTTCTGTTGTCTCTGCCTACCCCGACGGGAAAAAGTCGTGGGTATATGTATGTAATTTAAAAGTACCACTGAAACTCGAACAATACGCCTACATCACGGTGACGTTCGAAGTTGTCATGTAAGTTGGATAAGTTGTTCCAAGGCTTAACATTATTATGATAAGAAACGGCACACAACTTGGATTTCGAAAGTTGTTTTACTTAGTTTTCTTGGTTTTGGCAGCTGTTGGATGAAAGTTGATTAAGTATAAATGAATTTAATAAACTTGTATGTGTATTTGCATCATCATGTTCCCCTTGCTCTACCTTGTTTTTATTACGTTCAGTTTTTTGGGCTTCGGCCTTTTCTCATTATGAGAAGATTTTTTTTATATATTAGGAGCTTTTGAACACAGTTCATTGTATTTCGTTGTACCAGGAGAAGACTTACGCCATAATCCACCAAGCTGGGTAAATGCGGATTCGCAAACTTCACGTGTCCGTCGTGAACTTTATGGAGAGCTATCACACATGCGTATTCCTCACGATGTTGACTTTGCGACTTATCAAGCTATATTTAACAATTTAATACAACATAGTTTCAAACAATAAGCGTTGCTCGCCGTGGATGGAACTAGAGATCCTTTGCATCGCAGTCCGTTAATTACTCTTATACGCTATCGTTACTGTTACTAACTTCAGCTTGGTATATTCAATTCAAATTGCAATATATTAGTATGGAACCTTATACTCAAACCTTAAACTAGGCCTCATCTTAGCGCAGAAACGTTTGACGCTGCAGTTTCAATTGTAAATTCACTTGAAAAATCTCTCTTAAATTAATTATCAAGATACAGAAATAAACGCGAATATAACCTGCGCAGAAAAAGTAGTTTATAATCATTTTATTGTGTAAATAATCATGTGTGCATGTAGGTTTATTGAAAGCCCGTTCGTTATACTTACCTAATAATCTAAATTGGGCAGAAAAAAAGGTACAAGGCTTCGCAACTATAATTGGCAGTTGGCAAATAAAGTGCCTCCGTATTGTTCTTAATTAGGCTTTGACGGACGAATTCAGTACTCCCGTATAAACGACCGCGGCGCTCACGAACAAAAATGAATGAAATGGTTGAAACTAGTGCCAACGAGCCTTCTATTTAGCAGGCTCTGCTGAAATTGTGAACTGCGGAAATATTTGAAGAGAATTTCTGAATACATACGCAATTTTATCTGACGAGGGCAAATTTTAGTTTCATATTATTAATAATATTGAAATTATAATTAATATTGAGATTAAAAACGCTTTTTCAAGCATTGTGATTGAATGCGACACAATTAGATTTTTAGAATTATCTCCTTATACTTAGATATCTAGATCTGTCAGTAATACACTAAACTCCCGTTATGATATTTACTTGCCACGAAAATAGAGAAATTCTCATTCCAAGCCGGTATTACCCACAATCACCTTCGTAAATTAGATAAGATGAAACGAGGATTTTCCAGCGCCGTGAAGAAATTTCTATGCAAAATAATATCTACTCTAGGGATTTCGGTAAATAGGTTTTAGGCAAATAGTTTGTAGTCAGCCGTCGGAGCAAATAGGTGCTATATCTCTGCATTTTTACTGTAAAGGTGCTGATGGACATCAGTATTCACTAGTAACAGAACATCGAGCATTCACCGTTTTTCAATTTGCCGAACTGAACAACGAACACAACCAAACATCGCTGCAAACATTGTCACGGTTTTCTAGCGAACGCTCTAATCGCCAAAAAGCTTGCAGTAAATTAACTGTCCTCTCGCTGGAACGCTGGATAGAATTCTTCCCCATACTATTTCGTTAGTTTTTCTGTAATGTAATATTCACAAGATCCTAATTACAAGTTAATGTTTAAGCGTTTTCGCGATGCCAAATACAGAGTTATCTTGGGTCGCATGTTTCGGACAGTTGTTTGCAAGATTTAAAACATAGTGACTGCGGATTAAGGATGAATGGGTTGCTCGTCAAATGCCTCCTTTATGCTGATGATCAGGTTATACTTGCATCTTCAACGGAGGAATTGCAGGAGATGGTAACAATCATGCATCGTGCGTTAGAGAGGAAAGGAATGAAAGTGAATGTAAGTAAAACGAAAGTTATGATTCTTGAAAAGGAGGAATGCGTTACGGCTTGTAATGTTTTGATCGATGGACAGCGAGTGGAACAAGTGAATGAGTTTGTTTACTTAGGTACGTTGTTTACAAGAGATGGTAAGGATGAAGCAGATATTGAAAGGAGAGTTAATGCAGGTAATAGTGTGATTGGAGCTCTGAAGGCGTTTATGAACAGTCAAAACGTGTCCAAAAAGGCACGTTTGGCTGTACATAGAGGTGTGTTAGTGCCTACGCTTATGTATGGTAGTGAAAGTTGGGTATGGCAGAAGAGATTTGAAAGTAGAATAAATGCTGTAGAAATGAGAGCACTGAGAAGTATGTGTGGTGTGTCTTTGACCGACAGAGTAAAGAATTGTGTGATACGAGATTGGTGTGGGGTAAAAGAAGATGTAGTGACAAGCATTGAGAAAGGCATGTTAAGATGGTTTGGGCACATGGAGAGGATGGATGACGATAGACTGACAAAGAAGATATATAAGGCAAGTGTGAATGGGACAGGACAAAGGGGAAGACCTAGGCGAACGTTCTCTGACCAGATTGAAGACATCCTGAAAAAAGGACAAGTCAGAAGTACCCTTAACAGAAGAGCATGCATGAGAAACTTGATGGGAGTGAGTGAAACAAGTGAGGTATGTCAGGATCGTTGCAAATGGCGTTCCGTAGTCTCTGCCTACCCCTCCGGGAAAAAGGCGTGAGTCTATGTATGTATGTATGTATGTTTCCGATTCACTACTATTTCGTGTGTGGGTTATTTACATTATTTGTAATAATTTACATGAAGAATACCTGACAAGCAATCCACATGATTGTTCATTGATTGATGAAATGAAAAAAAATATAAGAAGAATACCTAACAAGCAATCCACTCCGACTTTGCAGTGGTTGCTAAATATTGCCCGCTTTTTAAAGGTTGCCAGAAATCCATCATACAAGCTGCAATAATTTTTTTGCATCGAAAGTTTCCAATCTAGAGTAGGTACTATAGACTAATGTGACTGTCTAGAGATTTTCCTAAGTATTGAATTTGTTTTAAGTTCAATATAGAAGGCCTCTGTCACTAGAGAGCTTTACAAACATTGATACAACGAACTGAAAGTGCATGCGGGCAACAAATGTCTGCGAATAGTGTACGTTTCATCTCAACCGTGAATCAAACTCCCTAGGTACAACCGTATAGTGCATTGTTT
The DNA here is from genome assembly GCA_944739405.2 of Euclidia mi. Classification (NCBI taxonomy): domain Eukaryota; kingdom Metazoa; phylum Arthropoda; class Insecta; order Lepidoptera; family Erebidae; genus Euclidia; species Euclidia mi. The sequence continues at coordinate 2,365,451 of OX123196.2, forward strand.
ATTATTATTACATAAGGCTACGGTATTATCTACCTTTATATTTTAAGTTACTGACTGACTGATAGACGAGATTCAGCCTAAACTATGAGTGGAAGAAAGCTGATATTTGGCCCATTTATTGAGAAAGGCTAATGCAGTGGAGGAGCAGTAGCCTTAAATAGCGCGGACGCACATGCTTATCTAATTCGCAATGATTTCAACATCAAGACAGTCTATTTAAACATTTAAATAACGGTCGAAAAACCAATAAGAAAAGATGAAATATTAATAACAGATTAAAAGTGACAGCAACATTTCATAGACTTTCTTTTTTTCGGCTTTCCTTTTTTACCTAGGAAAAGCCGGAATTATAATGTTAAGTTTGTGAAATCTATTAAGAAAAATCAACTTATATAATGACTATTAGCGAAAAAACTGATGAGTAAAATATTTTACTTATTTACTTCTCGAAGTTTGAACTTACGAAGCAATGAATTCATTAATAAACAGTTTAATTGCACCAAAACGTAAGTACAAATAGTATTTATGCGTCGTAATCTAAGGTACGGTCTCTCACGTCCGAGGCCTGGCCTGCGATCATGTCAGGAGCCTAGGGAGAAAACGACCCCTGTCTCCTCCACGCCTATGTGACACGAATGCTAATGTCCAAGATACACGCTTCCTTCATGACGAATGAACGTATTATGGATTTGACGTTTCGGGTGACATGGTTTAGGAATGTTTATCTATTGCATAGAAGGCAAGGCATGACTTTTTTTTGGTTAATAAAGTTGTTTCAAATGATTTTTGTACGAAAACTTGGCAGGTAATCGAAATGTTGTGATATGTTAACAAAGGCATCATATCAATTCTTTGTATAGAGTACTATCGAAAACCATTAGTATTTTAATAACGCGTATATGTGTTAACAATTTTTACTTTCACCGTTTTGAAACATTGGCGATAGTAAATAATTTTTAAATAATATTATGTTTGTGAACTCAAATAAAAACCCATACCTGTACCCAACAAATACATAACTATTATAATAGACTTTCTGAAAAAAATATTTTTATGTGCTAGCTATGGTCTTCCCCTCTCATTCTCAACCAAGAGTCAAATAAAGCCGAATTTGTATAATATTACTGAATGCATTCTGAATACCAAACGCGTTTGTGTATTATAAATTTATGTACAGAGTTACACGTGAACCGCGTTTTGAAATTCACAAAATTACAACAATTTATCCACGACCTTGGAAGTTAAATCCGCCTCTGCGTAAACTCGGGAACTTCCGAAAGAACCATTTATCTGCCCTGAAAAAAATACGAATTATATTTCTTTCGGACAATTTCTGATTGTAACTGAAAGTTCAGATGAAATATTAGCAAATATTAATCCAGTTTAAAGTAAATGCGGCTTGAAATAAGAATTTTCTTATTACAAGAATGTCCATTTAAGTGGTCGTATTTTTAAATTAGATAGCTTTCGTATAATGCTTTTTAATAAATACTATTATGTCTAGTTAGATTTTTTTTATTATCCGTATTTATCGATTTGCTCTAAACTAGCTGTACGCTACGGTTTACTCACTTGTGAAGGCGTTATATCGTAGCGAGATGTGTAGGAAATTGACGGATTTATCCATTGCGGTGTTTTTAAACTTTTTAGAGTAGTTATATTGTATATTTATTTATTTTTTATTATTTATATTTATTCTTCAATAAATTTGTAAATTTACGATACCCAAAGATGACTTAACTTATTTTGTGCCATATTAATTAAAATATTAAAACTTATATGCAATGTACGTGTTACACTAATGTAAAGAAATAATGCTACGCTCGTTCATGCAGAAACAGATGTATATTGCTGTTTTAATAGAAGTGTGGTAGAATACAGCCTTAATATGGCAGCTATAATGTACTGGGGGTTCAGGTTTCTTATATCGATTACACAGAGACAAACTGCTGAGCACACTGTATGTGTACTGTAACAGCGCAGCGAAAAATATCCTAAATCTATGACTGTAACGATAACTAGGCATTCAGCTTTCAGACCGAACACTCCCTTTTTAATTAAATTCATAAAAAAACATATAAACATTTATAGTAAGAGCTCTGAAGTCTCTGTATAGGGGTTCTAGAGATGTGGTTAACGGTGCCTATACAGAATGGTTTGATATCTCCAAAGGTGTCAGACAAGGCTGTGCAGCCTCGCCCTGGTTGTTCAATCTGTTCATGGATAGCTGCATGAATGATATAAGAGAAAGTGAATGCGGGATCGATATGGTAGGATTGCGTGCTAAGTGCCTCTTGTACGCCGATGATCAAGCCATTCTTGCATATTTGGCGAATGAGTTGCAGCAAATGATGGACTGTATGAACGAGAGCTTTAAAGCGAAGGGTATGAAATTAAATGCAAGAAAGACGAACGTGATGGTGTTTGAGAAGGATGAAAGTGTGACTGAGTGTAATATTGCGATTGAAGAGGAGCATGTTGAACAAGTTGAAGAATTTGTATATTTGGGTAGCATGTTTATAAGAGATGGAAGATGTGAAGGAGATATTGAAAGGAGAGTGACAGTGGGAAACTGTGTGAATGGAGTGCTGCACGCCTTTATGAACGGTCAGACGGTGCCGAAAGAGGCGCGACTGGCGGTTCATAATGGTGTGCTTGTGCCCACGCTGATGTATGGCAGTGAGTGTTGGGTATGGCAGACAAAGCATGAAAGCAGAATTAACGCAGTTGAGATGCGATCACTGCGTAGTATGTGTGGGGTAAGACTGATTGATAGAATTCCGAATGCAGTTATAAGAGAGCGATGTGGCCTAAAAGAAGATGTTGTGACAAGAATTGAGAAAGGAATGCTGAGATGGTTTGGACACGTGGAGCGAATGAGTGAAGAAAGAATGACGCACCAAATATATGAGGGAAACGTGTATGGGCAAGCCGGTCGCGGCCGACCTCGTAGGACATTCGTTGACCAAATTGGTGACGTTCTGAAAAACGGCAAGGTCCGAAGCACCCGGAACCGGCGAGCATGTATGAAAAGAATAATGAATGTACAGGAAGCGCGTGAGGTTTGTAAGGATAGAAGCAAATGGCGTTCCGTTGTCTCTGCCTACCCCGACGGGAAAAAGGCGTGAGAATATGTATGTATGTCATAAAAAAACAATTACGGCGAACTCGGCTAACTACTATTAGGCATTTTATGTGCTTCAAATCTTAATATATAAAATCCTTGCGTTACTGACTGACTGACAGACACGCTACAGCCGAAACTATTGGGCGCAGGAAGCTGAAATTTGGCATGTATGTTCCTTGGGGACCGTAGGGGTGCACTAAGAAGGAATTTCCCATAATTCCCACGGGATCGGCCAAAACGGGTAAATTTAAAAAAACATGCAGGCGTAGCTGCTGGCTTCCTCTAGTATTACATAATTATTTGGGAATATTTTATTTGAAATTGTTCATTCCACTAATCTTTATATTTTGTTTATCAACTGCACTTCACACAACTAAAATACATTCTCCATACCATGGGAGAATATATTATGGCAACAGCTATTAAAAAAATATTATAGAGTTCTCTAAGTCTTGATATAAGTAGAATGATAGAAATATCATTGGTATTCATGAGTGGAAACTCAGTTTTTTAGTCCAGAAGATTATTTTATATGTGAAAGTGTGTTTTCATGTTGTCTTTCTTTCACTTCAAAACAAAACAACCGATCGATATAATTTTATGTGATGTGGTTGAAGGTAACATTACTTTAAAATTATATTAGGCGAAGCCGCGAGCAACAGGTAGCAATAAATTCTCTCAGGCTGAAATCTGGCATGTTTGTTGGGGTGTGTAGGGGATCACTAAGAGAGGATTTTTGGAGAATCTACTCCTAAGAGGGCAAAAGTCCCGCGCGGGCAGAGCCACATACGTAGTCTACTTTGCTTTTAAAATGAGCTCGACACGGCATATTATTATGTGGCTTTATACGTTGTTCATTCGTATCCAAGTGGACTGTATTGCTTTCGTAGTCACTTTGTTCCATGGCGGCTTCTTGCAGGAGTGAATATAATGGGGGCATATTATTGGTCTCCGAAGCGGTATACCGAAGTGGATAGCCGTTAGATCGACACCCGTTGGCTTATGGCACTTTAGTCCACTTTACACGATCAAAATAGTCTAGTTTGTCAGAATTCTTCGGTATATCACTGCGAATTCTATCTGTTAATGAATAGGTAAATTAATCATAATACAATTTCACAACCAGTACATATGCCCAGCTCAGGTTATCGCAGTAACTTTCATATCTTATGAGTGTAACTGTGCCCCAGATATCGGATTTTTCATTATTAGTTTCTTTCGCCGCAGGCAATAAGTGCGCCCAGTTGTACAACTTTGCCGACTTGTCTTGATGTAATTTCTCCAGAAAATCCTTGCTGGCCAATTTGTTTGGCAAAGAGTTCACATAAAGTATAAAAGTTCTGTAACCGCAACGATAAGTTAGATCGTTCTTGTTACTTGAAGATCAGGCTTTGATAAATTACTGAAATAATTCGTGCGACTACAATTATTGGACTATTAGCTTCTGTCCGTCGCTCTGCTCATGTGGTTGGCAGTTATCGCAACGAGAATGTCTGATAATTTCATCATATAGCTCTTTGCAGTCCTCTGTTGGACATAGGCCACTTCTAATTTGCGTTACATTAGCATTGTGAGTAACTATGAGGTTTTGGCCTACTAGTACGCTTGCTAGATGTGTTGGTACATGAATTGATGTCGAGTTTTGCGTCTGTCTTGTGTACAAGCAACAATATATTATTATTACTATTATAGTTGATGGAATCGGCGTCATTTGGCGGAACTCCATCGTTACCTAATGGAAGGAAAGAGGAACCCACCACGCACCCTCGGATTGACCACCTCAACTATTGCAATAGAAAAAGGTTGACAAAAACGAAATCCTCTGAAAGGACTTATCCTTTCATTTCTCATTAGTGTAACCTTCCCTTAGCATATAGGAATGGAATGGGTTGCCTTAGCATATAGGAATGGAATGGGTTACAGGAAGATACCTGACTTGCAGTATCCTGCTGTATGCGCCGACTATTCTACGACACGTGTTTCGCCTCTGCACGAAGCATCCTCAGTTCAGTCGTTGCCCATCGCTCCTGAGGAACCTTTTTCTATTGCAATAGTTGGGGTGGTCAATCCGAGGGTGCGTGGTGGGTTCCTCTTTCCTTCCATTAGGTTATATTATCTTTTTTTTTCTTTTTTTCTATTAGCTGAACCCGCAGTTGCACCCGCGTTAGTAAATGTACAGACAATATTTTTTATATGCTTATCACAATCTCTTAAATATTGGTATACATAAAGTACCATCTATCTGTTAAGTACTTTCTGCGGGCAAGAGTAAAAAGATTGGATCCATTCTCATATTTTGTATAACCGTCGTCGGGATGAATAGCGTAGTATGACAGGGCTGATAATTACATAGAGTATAAATCTTGATTTTCTAGACGAAGAAGGTTGAAATCAATAGTGCTTAAGTTTCACAGAAACTATATCTTTTGTACTAATTATCGAAGTTTCAATTAGATACATATGAACTCCTACAGTGCAGCCAATGTCTTAATTTACTAACTGCTCACTTAATATAATGTTTCACGCGTTAATCCTTGTTGTAATTTGGAAACTATTCAGCTCTTAGATGAAATAGACTAAGTAGTATCAAATATACATATAGGTTTATGCTCAAAGGATTGGTTGCAGTGGGTACAGTATTAGGTACTGTAACAGATATGTTTTAGGCAACCGACGACCATATTGTCGTATACAGTAAATATTTCTTTATTGCGTGCTACTATGCAGCTATATAAAATTTCAACTTCGAAAGATGACTGCCTAGATTAGTTTTCTGGTTAACTAAGCAACATTCCAAAGTAAAAACCGATCAATACCATCTCGAAGAGCGGCCAGACTAAAATATAAAAACACAAAAAATAATTAAACAAATTATACTCGGCTTAGTTCTAAGCTGATTAATAACCCAATACCGAAGGCGAGGGATTATACATTTCGTGCAAATTTTAATTTCGTTGGCACAGTTGAACCCTCGGTATATCGCCAAGTCATTTATTCCTATCATCGGCATGGCACATTGTACTTGATCGAGGTCATAATCTATTAATCTTTCCATAAAAGGCGGCAGGGTATTCGCAGCCAAGTCCAATGTTAATAAATGATGTGCCTCTGGCCACTCTTTTGTATAAACTTCTCAACACACAGTCCACAGTACCGAATCACGTATATTTATTATATTAATCCAACTGGACTAAGAAATCCAATCCGTTGATGTAAATGTATGGTAATGCGTTTTGTAGTTCATGGTCCTTTGACAATTTTGGGCCGCTGTATTACAATCCGCCTCGTGGGTGCGCTTAAGACTGTAATCTAGTGCACTGACGATATCGCTGAACTAAGTAATTATGAGCATGATTTAAGATATTCGTGACACAAACAGTTATAATATGGTGATGTTATACGGCTACTCGTCAGGGATTACTATTAACGATATTAATTCGTACGAACGACTCAAAATATTCCCCTTCATAATAAAAAAATATTATGAAGGACACATTAAATATTATGATGAAGCTCGTTGAACTCAAAGGTCGTAGTTGATACGGAATACAGTTATCGTATTCACCGCGCGCATAAAAATATTTGATACAACAGCTGTGTACATGAGCCACCGATGTATTTACGTAGATAAGAAAACACCAAGAACGTACACTTACCAAATTTAGCATGCATGATTTTTACGATCTATAAAAAGTATGTTTACTTTCTTCTCTTTACCAAGAAAATTCACTTGCCTCTAAATATTTGAAAGGGTTTTCACTCCAAGCAGAACATGGCATCACGCAAGATGACTTGCGTTTCTATGTAATTTCCGAGAACACTCTTGTTTGAGGCGTTACTTCCAAACACGTCCAATATTACTAAAGGCCTGTGATCACTTTTAGTCGCGTATTTTTTCTATTCAACGTTTTTTACCGATCTGCGGATCTAAAAACGTACGTGAAAGAATATTTGCACTGCTGCAGAATTTCATTTCATTGATCAGTGGCGATACGAAAATAGGCTCGGCCGATAGGCTTTCAAAAGCTTTTCATTTCGCGGCCTGGGCGAGCGCTGACGTGGACACAGTTTTACTTGTGAAATTCCATTTGCGATATGCTAGTTTTATAAAATCTTTTATCTTTTTGTTGTGTTTGCATCATATACTTTGCTTTCTATGTGAGCGTGCCATTTCCAAAACAAAACGGTTGCGTAATGTGTGTGTAATAGAATAGTGTCGGTGTACGGCCACTCTGTCGGCTATAATCTGGTTTATTAGCGGACATAAGGCGAGGTGCGGCTTTATTAACGTTATGTATTAGCTGTCCGGCTGGAAGGTGTGGCTATCGACCGACTATTTTAGTACGTTCTTTCATTAAACTTTGGCGCCGTGTAAAGTCCCTGAAACGAGTTTCTTATAGACCCTCACGTCTGTTTAAAAGGTTATTTAATAGAACAATACCTTGTTAATAGGCAGTTACGGTCGTGAACACCGGAATGGATGTCGTGTCGGGTGTTCGATTAATTTGCATGAGATTAAATTGACATTATAGATTAGCTATGTATGTCGACGATAGCCGATGTTAAGATGTTTTCGGTCCAATGACTCGAGTTTATCAGATGTTGTTTCGACTTGAATTCAGGATTGAGATGCTTAAGCTTAAAAGGCCTCATTAGTCTCATTACAAAACAAGTCTATACCTAGTACTTAAATTTATACAAAGACTTTTTGAAGAAGGCAGTTATTCTAAATCGACATCTGTTACAACGAATTTTGGAGATACCGTAAGAGTTTTACAAAAATGTATGTATGTAAGTGTAGTCGACATATAATAAATGTTACACGGGAAAGGCTAAATTCTGAATCCTGGTGTATCTTAAGCCCATGTTTAATAATTAGGCTGACAAAATTTTACTTAGCCATTCAATATTTTTATTTTTGTATTAGCTAATATGAATTTACACAATGACATGTGTATCACTTAGGCGAATATTATAGTTACAATTTTATGGATAAGATAGGCTTAAGCTTTCTAATATACTAGTAATCCACGAAAACAGTAAGCTTAAAGATTCATAATTCATAATACCAACAAAACTAAGACATCGCTGAATAACACAACAACGGCCAGAACTAACAAAAGTTGGAAACAAGAAAACTTTTCGCTAGTTCTATCTTCTATCTCCCTTTATTTTTGCTTTGCGCAATTTGCCGGCGCGCCGGCAACGTGTAATGGAACGACATGATTCTTAAAATTGAGCGTAGCTAAGAGGAAACTAGTTATAATATATAAGAAATCTTGAAAATAACTTCGAATGTGTTTTCTATAGGACGAAGAATATAGGTACCTAAATATGTATTTTTCAGCGAATTTCATTTTTTCTAAGTCGCTAACACGCTTAACTCCCTCTAGTTGTAAGGCTATAGCCATGCCTGTAATGGCAACCATTATAAATTACTAGCGCTTAATCAACTTTAGAGTAAGATAAAGGAGACAAAGCTATCCTCGGTCATTTCGTTTTCTTCGTATCCCAGTCATCATACTCTTAGCATTATCCCAGTTTCAATCTGGGGTCCGCTGTCTAGTCTAACCGGATTTGGCTGAGAGCGACTGCCTGTCTGACCTCCGCCACCCGAAGGGATAGGATAGGGATAGGATATTCCATGGTTTAGACTAGTGTCAGTTTATTTAGAAGGTACTGACGCCCTATAAAGACTGTCAAAGATCTTCATGACAACCGGGACCGACGGCTTAACGTGCTCTCCTAGGCACCGGACAAGCGATAATTACCAATTCAACATTACTCCGAAAAGTCATTGGTGCACCCCGTGGATTCGAACCCGATACCCTCTGCATGGCAGTCTATTGGTATACCCACTCGGCTATCGTTGCCTTTTTTCGTATTCTTCGTTTCTTCGTATCCCAGTGATAGACAAGAAAACAATCACGTTTATGACATGCTTATCCCTCCCTCTTTCATACTTCATAAATCATAATCGCAATTAAACGATAATTAACGAATTCCGCTTGAAATATAATTTGAGTTAAAATTATGTTCGATCGAACAGCTTATCAGCAATTACCGAACGAAATACCCATCGCTTTCTGATTATTGGGCGTCTTATAACTCATATATACTCTGACCTATATATTTTAAGTATATCTAATATTATAGCGATGTTCCGGAAGCTTATTACAGTTCATTTATTCACAGACATGAGAAAGTCTCTAAGCAGTTTTAACGATACGCCCATCACTTTAAGAGGCAATTCAAAAGCAAATGAAATCTTAAGAATCGACCAAAATCGGGACGCTGATGTCATTTTGAATGCCTCCTGGCTATTTGTAAAATATATATTTCCGTATATTCCGGAAGATACCGTTTATTCTTATTACTGTTCTCAAAAGGCCCCGCCTTACGCGAGACGTATTCAAACGAAGCGAATAAATGTATGTCTTGACCTATATTCGAATTATTGATGGATAACATTTTCTGTGAAATCTGTGGCAGATGTACCTAGTGGGTTTTGTAGATGTAAATTTAAAGTTTCGCGTACCTTTTAGTAGTTGTAAACCAATATAGTAACTTCTAGTGATCTTTAAGCAAACAGTCGATAGTGGGTTTGGGGCGCGTTTGATGACCAAAGTCAATCATGAATCAAAGATTGATTTCAAAGTTTTCGCGAAATTCCTACTCTTCCAACAGATGGAAATGTTTATTTGGGATTTTAACGTTATATAAACTGGTAAACACTCAATCATGATTTTAATGCTTTTAATTAACTTATTAACCGTTTACTACTATTCACAAATAAGTTGTACAGTACCTAAACAGCTAGAAAACTTAAACAAATAGCTGTAAGTAAAGAGTTAGAAAATGTATTACTATTTAGAAATTTGAATATGTCCACGTAGTTGGGCCATGAGCTTAATAATAGTAGTTATGATTAAGTTCATTGTGTAGCACGAAATGGAATAGTGCCAAAACGTTCTTTCGACACGGAAACTTAAATACTTGGTACTAATCGTGTTTCAGGGTTAGCCGCTACTTATTTTTATTAGTGGCGAGTAAACGAGGCAGAAATATGTTGTAATGGTCGTTTGAAACATATTTCTTTTTTATTTTGACGGCTAAAAGTAGTTTTATTTGTAGAGAAAGGACTTCGGTGGCAGCAAGGGAGCAATAGCGTATATTCTGTATCACAAACTTTTATGCTTTTGAGCTTTTGTTATTAGGATTGGTGTTAAGGCCCTTTGAGTTTCTACTAGTTGAAGATTATATCTAAGTATTACTAGATGATACCCGCAGCAGATTTTATAAACCGTGGAAGGATAGAACCAGCACCAATAAAGTTGATTAAGAGACAGATCAGCAAGCAGTGATGTCACTGCATCATAACCAGTTAAACATAAAATACTTCAATTATTTCTAAAGCCGTTCATTCCATGAGGCATGTTTTAAAACATTCCCAACTATGATCGTTAAAATTGTAAAAAGTGCAAATCTGGCTTATTATTTGTTAGAATGTTCATTGTTCATGTTTCAAAGCTACGTATGAAAACTAATGTTTTTATTCCATTGATATGAATAGTAATAAATAACTACGTAAAACTAGTTAAAGTGGTAAAACCGCGCGGCAAGCAACTGAAAGGCCGAGCAATAGTGAATGAATTGAAAGTAAAAAGAACTTAGTTTGTAAAGTAAGATTGCATATGCACTAAGCATAATAGGTACAGGATACTCGGCTAAGTAGACTCAAATACATACGTATCAAACGATCTCAAATTCGATGGATTTGTGTCGTTTTATTGCGGAGTTCTCATGGCCACCTTCCAGCTCCATAATCAGTTCAGCTCTTTGATATCATAATATTACGCGATATATACATGCATACAAAATTTCAATATAATAGAAAAACAGAAAGTGAATTGCAATATTTCATTACGGACACCGGGATAGGTACAATAAAAGTATGAATAAACAAAAGCATGTAAATAGCGAATACTTTTCTTTCAGTTTGAATGTCAAATATTTAAAACTAAAATAAACGTTAAGTCTATCTTTAGCTTGTAAGTAAATTCTACCAGCTATGGTATCATTTATTTTGTAATATAATCGTTAAACAAGATATATTTTCTACTTTGAACATATTATTTGATTTTTTGCAACGTAAAATATCAACGAACATCAAAGGATTGGTTTTATTTTGCAAAGGCACATAACTACTAGTTCATAAAAAAGAGGCTTGCGTATTACGATAGTTAATTCCACGGTTTTAATTTAAAGTGCACAAATCAATTATTTTAATTGGTTGACTACAAGGTTTATAACATGTTCTGTGTAATAGATTTAGATACAATTGTAAAAGATTTAGATACTATAACTATAACACGAGTTTAATTGCATGGATGGCGTAGTGGTTTAAGTGATTGTCTTGCTGGTTAGTACGTACTGCGTGGGAAGTTTCAGGTTCGATCCTTACACTAGACAGTACTGTGCAACATACAATTTTGTCTTACAACGGCCATGGTCGCGGCAGGACTGATGGCTGTTGTAAGACGGCTGAAACGTCGGTAAAACAGAGGTGTTTATAACTTAAATTAATTAAATATCGCGAATAAGACCCGTTTTAATAAAATTGTTTGATATATACAAATCGCGAAAGTTTAAAATCGATTAGTACTGTGCATTTTCTTTGTTTTAACACCTGAGGATACTGTGAGTCCGTTGTTCGAGAATTCGTAGAGTGCCTAACACACATTAATTCAAAATCATAAATGTAAGATGGGTGAAATATTTCAAGTAACATCTTCGCCCGGCTGTGTTTTTCCACTTGTAAACAAAATATGACCTTTATCATATATTCATGTAGGTCTGATAAAGGGCTACACACTACTAAATGTTGAAACAGGCAACCGAATGTAATACACGCTCTGGTGCCTTAAACTTGACGTGTGGAATATACAACGAAGGTATACATACCCACACCTACGTATAAAAAACTAGTAATGAGAAATATTTATTAAAGTAACAAATAACATATATACAACAGAATAAAACTACTTATGCAACTAAACTATCCTAAACTAAACCAATAAAACTAAATAAATCAAAATAACAAAATAGACGAGGAAAAACAAAAAAAAACCCAAACTACGCGGCGTCAAAACAAAACGTTGTATCGCAATGCTTATTCTCTCTGCAAAATATAAACCAGCCCTCTGGTCACAGGAAGCGTCGATCAGCCTTATCAAAAACTAGTATAACTTAACCTACGATTTCATAGTAGTATAGTGTGAAAATAGGCCAGTGTATACTGGGTATGACTTTGTAATGTGTCGGTGTGTATATATCTGCCAACCCATTGTCAGCTCGGGTCCTCGGTACATATATCAAACTAGTTGACGGCCAAGTTTTATTGGTACACAAACGTATAAATCTTGGTTGTAAAAATTTAACGGACATGCATTTAATATGGCGTGCAGCCGCGTCCATTGGTTGGGTTGGCCACTTTATCATGGTTTGTTTGAATAGTTTATTTTTGTGATGATTTAGTTTCCTGGTGAGATGATTTTACTTGCGGTACATTTTATCCTCTACGTTGTAATATTCTCAATACATAGGTACACACACAAGAACTTAAACGAGAAGGTGTTTTAGTAAGTTTTTAAGCCGATTAGGTAGATGAAAGAGACGGGTTTAATGAGAATCTATCTTTCTATATACTTGTTCAAATTTGGACATTTGTTGAAATCTAGACGTCACACTAAAACAAACTTAGTTATATGAGTTTTGTTTGTAACTGTATTAGTAATGCCTGAGAAGAGCCACAAGATTTGCGTAGTAAGGTTTTTTTTATTTATTTATAGTCTCACGCCTGTATCCCCGAAGGGGTAGGCAGAGGTGTAATATTACACCCACATGTCGCCATGAATTTTGAAGGTCCCACGTAATAGGGGGCGAGCCTATTGCCGTACCGGGCACATTACCAGACTCCGTGCTGCTACTGAGAATTTTCTAACGGAAAATCCCAATAACACTTTGCCCGACCCGGAAATCGAACCCGAGACCTCCCAATCCCACGCGCACATTTATGCCGCGAGACCAACGAGGCAGTCGCGTATGTCTAATTAAATCATCCGTCCCGGCTGTCATGAAAATTCCTTACAGTCGTAATGGAGACTCAGTACCTTTGAATATACTGATGCTTGTGGAAACCATGGAATGCCGCTATCCCTTTGGGTTGTGGAGGTCAGACGGTCGCTCTGTGATAAAGCTACAAACACAGAAGTGGATGCAAGCGGAATAACGCTAGGGCGAGAATTATGGAGAAAAAAGGTATTAAATAGGTATAATATCTTTTCATACTATTTAATTTCTGTTATGGAATGCATTACACAATGATATTGGCTTATTGAAAACGGGTATCCTCAGTTATATAATAATAAAACATATTATCTAAAAATATTTAATATTTTTCGTCATATATTAATATTAAGATCGCATATGAAACGGTTTCAGTGTGGAACATTTACCCGCCTATAATAACATCCTCTCAAAAACTCTTTCGGTACTGAAAATACTATGAATAATGTACATCGAAATAATTTGGGGAAAAATTGTTACCAATTTCGTATTTTTATGCGACCATTTTTCTTATGATTGGGTTCTGGATATCTGTCTACGTATATACGTTTAAAGTGGGATATGTAAAGTTTTCGATCGTTTAACACACTCGTTATCATGATATATGGACTTTAATATCAACGTCTTGTATGACATATTGTAAAACTCGTAAGATTCACCTTTGCTTGTGAGAATTTATTGCGAGATAAATTCTTGAGCATTGTTTTAAAGGATTTATTTCAGAACCCTTTTTCGGAGGCGTAATATTTTTGTCTTATAAATTTTTGGTAATATTTGCAGCAGTTATTAGGTTAAGAAACCCATTAGAAACAATTTTTGAACGTAATAAATACATACCGTTCATGTATTTCATTTATGTACCTATGTCGTGGCCATTTCGTCAAATTGTCCATTTCATGCAATGTATAATAATAATAATAATAATATATTTATTTTGATCACACAATACAAATTCAAGGTACATTCATAACATTCACAGTAAAGAAGATAATAATATAAAATCATGAACATATTATTAAATTGAAAACAAACAAAAAAAAAAATTAAAAAATAATGTCATACAATCCAAAGTCAAAAGAAAATAATTAAATATAGGAATAAAAATAGGTTGGTACATAATAATAATTACATGTGAATTCATTTGAATACAATTGATTCTTTATGCTAGGCTCGGTACTGTGTGTCAAAAAAGGCAGCAGCTCAGCATATTGCTGCAATGTTAATTGCAGCGCTGATTTTCAGCTGGCGCCTCTTTGTGGCTAGCGGGTCAAATATATTTAAATAGTCATATGTGTTTAGAGCTAAAAGTCTGAGTTATATGATTGACCAATACAAGGAAATGGCTAACTCTAAAATACAAGCAATACGGATATACGAAATAATAATACTAGATCTAAGATACAAGTAGGTATACGGATATACGAAAAAATAAAAATAGGAATGTCAGTTAAGTGAATAAAATTAGGTAATAATATATAGATAGGTATGTCTAAATATACGAAGATTAATAATATTATAGTGCAGGTCAAGTGTAAAAAATAAAAAAGATGTCAAATAGTTATGTCAATAGTTAAGGTATAGATCAAGATTACAAACAATATGATGTCAATAAACAAAATAATAACATATCAATTATAATATTATCATTTCAATTATAATATGTAATAATTAATACCATATTAAAAATAGCTATGTATTATGAATATTTAACCTTTGCAATATGATACACTTAGCTAACTCATTTAAAATAAACTAAATTAAAATATAATAAATAACTTAAATAACTTAATGCTTGTCAATCTAGTCTAACAATCATTAATAAAAAAAAATCTATTTGAAATTCGGTTATGAGCAAGTTTTCTGTTTTTGCAATAACATAGTTTTGAGTTTCCTTTTAAAGCTGAGCGCACTGTTTAAAGAGCGAATCGGCGGCGGCAAATTATTCCAACACTTAGTTGCGTTGTACTTGAAACTACCGCGAAAGGCAGTCGTCTTATGAGTCGGAACACGCAAGGGTACAGAGGTCGCTCTTTTTGGGTATTTACTATTTTCACTCATCCACTTTAACTTGTTAGACAAATACCGCGGCACTCCGGTATTAATCACACCAAATAACAGGGTTGCCAAGTGAAGGTCTCGTCTATATGACATTTTAAGGATGTTATGTGTATTGAAAAACGGAGTGACATGAGTTCTAGGCGGTATTACATAGCAAAAGCGAGCGCATGCGTTCTGCACTCTTTGAATAAGACAAGCGGTTTTAGCTAGCAATCTCGGTCCGTAAGCGGTATCCAGGTAATTAAACTTGGAAAGAATTAAGGAATCTATGAGCTGCTCACGTAGCGAGACGTCCAAATGATTACGAATTTTGTAAAGAACTTTTAGACGGTAAAAGCAGTTTTTTACTATATTGGAGATATGGCTTTCAAAACGTAACTCATCATCCATTAACAGACCGAGATTACGAGCCTCATGAACTCTCTCAATACTTTTATTTTCAACGCAAATTGTAGCGTTATGGTTACTTATTAACCTGCGCTGATGCTTAGACCCCAAGATCATAAATTTTGTTTTGCTAGCATTTAGAATGAGAGAGTTAGACTTGGCCCACTTAGAAATTCCTTCCAAGTCCTCATTGACTTTTTCTATCGCTGCTTGCGTATCATCAGGATGGAATGAGTAATATACTTGTACATCATCCGCGTAGATATGATATTTACAATATTTTATATGATTAATAATATCAGCACTATACAAAATAAACAAAAGTGGACCAATAACCGAACCCTGCGGCACCCCTCTAGTGACGTCAGAAGGTGTCGACCGCGCCAAGCTTTTGTCTGGATTACTTACTTCTACATATTGAGAGCGATTACTTAGATATGAATTAAACCATTTCACTGCATTTGTATCAAAACCATAAAATGTCAATTTGGATAAAAGTAATGAAATATTTAAGCTGTCAAAAGCCCTTGAAAAATCTAATAGAACAAGGGCTGTACCCTTTCCTTCATCCTGGGCCGCTAATACATTATCAATTACATCGATAATAGCAGTTGCAGTACCCCGGTGTTTCCTAAACCCTGATTGAACCTCTGGCAGTATGTTGTTAACTTCGAGAAATTTACTCAATTGTGCTGCCACTACCTTTTCCAGAATTTTAGAGAGGCAAGGTAAGATACTAATTGGCCTAAGGTCCTTAACATCAGCTACTTCGGCATTCTTGGGTATAGGTCTCACCACTGCTGTTTTCCAGTCCGTTGGAAATTTACCGTCTCGAATAGATTTATTAATTATCAATGTTATAATATCCAATGTTTTTGGGGTCAACATCGTAAGCATGTCAAGCGTTATTCCATCAACGCCTGCAGCATTAGACTTAAGTCCATTAATAATCTTAGCAATTACTGAAGGTTCAACGGGCTCCAAACTAAAAGTAGCAGACCCAAATCTATTAAATTCGTAATATGTAAGAACAGATATGGAAATGTTAGAATCTCCAGGTACATTTAAAAAGTGATTGTTTATTACGACTGGATCATTAAGGTGCGATGGTACTTCAAATGTATGTTGTTGTATTACTTTTGATTTTAGGTTTTTCCAAAGAAGTTTAGGGTTTTTGGATTTGTTGATTAATGTGTTCTGCAAAGTAACACTTCTTCTCATTAAAAATTGCGATCTCTACCTGGTGTTTTAGCAGTTTATAATATTCTTTATGTGTATCACATTTAGTGCGCCTGTACTTATTAAGAGCGGCATCTCGTAAGCGCATCATAAATTTTACATTGCTAGTGAGCCAAGGGGCTGGTAACTCTTTTATAACTCTAGATTTAATTGGTGCATGAAGATCAAACAGCCAAGTTAATGCCTTAGTGTAGTCGCAAATAATGTCGTCAATGTTCTCATGTGCTTGTATACGGTCCCAATTAATAAGCTCGCTGTCTGCGTTAAATTGATCTATATTAATGTCACTCAATGACCTGTAACTTATCAATTTAGGCTTTACCTTAGGTTTTTTCATCATCAACTCACACGTCACAAATGCGTGCCCGAGGGTTCGCCCAAAGCAATCCACATCGGTATTCCGTACTAGAGCATCAGTACAAATAATATCAATGAGTGAGCATGAGCTATCCGTGAAATGTGTCGGACTAGAGACAACTTGCTTAAGTCCCGTGCATGAAAGAAAAGTATGTAGGTTCTTGTACTTGGCATCAGAAGGGTTAAGTATGTTTATGTTAAAATCACCCAAGAGTACAATACGATCGTATTTAGGAAAGGAGCCAATTGAGTCCATAATACTATTTAAAAATATTTGCGTGCCTAATGTCGGGGGACGATATGCGGTACCTATAATTACAGTATTATTGTTTAAATTCATTTTCAACCACATCTGCTCTATCGCTGGATTCTCAGGATGTGCACAGACCCGTACATTAAGGCCACGCCTAATGTAAAAACCCACACCTCCACCACGACCATTACGGATACACATAGGACGGGGCACATGTTTTAAACGATATTCGGGTACAATCGGCGCCCGACCTTCCTCACCAAGTTTTAACCAGGTTTCATTTACGGCCAAAATATCAACCTGATGACGCAATACTGTGGCTATGAAATCGTCATGATTGGTGCCAAGTGAGCCAGCATTAAACAATCCAACCTTTATATACTTGACATTAGGCATTGCATATGTTAGAAAAATAAAAACCAATAATTAAATAAAATAGATGTAGCCTGGCATTACAAAAACAACGAATACATAACAGCATAAAGATAAATAGACCATAGCCGCATACCTTTATAATCGCTGCACACCTGTACCAGTACCGAGCCTGCAGAACCATAATATCAAACATAGCCAACACAATATTGAATAATATAGCCGTACAGTTAACATGGTTTAAGTCACATATCTCATAGTTTAAGTTATTTGCTTGTAACAAAATTGCAGTATAGTTACTATATAAGGAATAGAAATAGTGTAAATAAAAGTATTCTATGCAATAAAAGCCTTTTAAATCAAACATAGCCATCACAATATTAAATAATATAGACATACAGTGAATAACATGATTCATGTCATATATATCAACGTTCAAATTATTTGCCTGTAACAAAATTGCATTATAATTACTAAATAGGAAAAAGAAACCGTTTATATACCTGTATCCTAAGCAATAAAAGTCTGTTGGATCAAACGGGAATATTACCAAAAACACGGGTTAGGTCGTCTAGGGTCCTGATAATAAATGACGGCTTTCCCTCTGATTGTTTGACATAAATCCTTCCGCGTTTGGTCCATACATACTTCCACTGATGATGCGCTCTAGCTTCCCTCGCTTTGTATAAAAGCATGCGGTTAAACTTCGTAAGTCTCTCGTTAATATAAAACGGTCGGGACTCAGTAGTTATGCCAAAATCTGCGGTGTTTGCCCCCCTCCGTACGCGCATACTATGCAACAATTTGTCGCACACAGAGCGCCGCGCGAGTCGTACCACCAAGGGGCGTGGGCGCGCCGTAGATGCGCCCGACACGCCACCTCGCGGCTGTCGCGGACCAACCCGCTCGGCTGAGACCACCTCGCGCTCGTCCATATCAACACCCAACTTCACTGCAATCAGACTTACTATATGTCCCGGGCTTTCTCCGCTACTTTCGGGTATATTTGAAATTTCTAAATCATTGCCCAATAAGTCTTGATCCCTATCATTTAAATCCATTTTTAGTCCTTCAACAAGCATTACAAGATTACTATTATTATCGGTGTTAGTTTTATTAGACAGTTCACTCTCCAATGTCTCAATCTTTGCCTCTAGTACGTCAAGACGAGAAGAGTTACAAGCGAGTGTAACGCGTACATCCTGGAAGTCCTGGCGTAGCATCATTATTTGTTCCTGCATACTGGACATTTGCTCGCGGAACAGGCGGATCTCCAGAGCCAAGTTAACATGCTCAGTTTCAGCTGAATTGGTCATTGTTGAGGTGTTTGGGGGTTCAGGAGTTACATGTGCCCCGATGTCGTCACCCGATTCATCAGTCTCCGGAACACCTTTTGCAGGGGTCTCTGAGCGATTATTTCGCGGTTTGTTTTTTGAACATTCAGGGCATAACCAGTTTGGCAATTTCGCGGCCGCCTTAGCCTTGCCTAAACACTGGTAGTGATAGTTAGTTGGACATTTTGAACAAGTGGCGCCATCTGTCTTATTCATAAAGCGACCGCAAGCGCCACAGTTATGCATGATGCTTCGCACTAGGTACGGAAGATTTAAATCAATGAGCTTTCTTATTAGTTTTTTAACTGATTAGCTAGATGGCTCTGATCGAAGGTTAGATAGATGTCTCGATGCTTAATACCAACGCCACAATACAGGTGGCACTGTCCACGGTGAGCAAATCAGCTGTTCGTCAGCTGATTAACAGCTGTTGCAGGTAGACAATCAAAATGTAGGATACATACACCCAACTAAACAGCTGAATATATAGTTTAGTATAAAATTTTGTGTTTTGTCGATATTTATGCTTAGATATTTCACTTAAACACACCAAACACTGTATTGTCACTAATCATTCACTTTTGTTTATTGATTTGTTTATATTATACTTAACTTTTGTATCAATTGCTATTGTTCCACAACTTATAATTTTATACTTTATATTGTTTCTTGATATCACATCACTTTGCAAACACTCGTGACCCTGTATTATAGTTTTAGGTGTACATAGAATATTAGCTTTATGCAAATTAAGTAAGTTAATTAATTAAAACACTGTTTTATTTACTCAGAGCTCTGTAAGACGTCAACAATCGAGCGTGGCGCCCTCTAGCCTCCAATGATCGATCATTTCATGAAATGGTCGCAATAAATGATCATATCGTTAAACGATTTGTTATCATTGCTTTTAGATCAATGATGTGATCAGATGAAGTGTGTTGGGCGGACCTACGCACATCATAAAATGGCTAATGTATTTATTTATAGTCTCACGCCTGCATCCCCGAAGGGGTAGGCAGAGGCGCAAATATTACACCCACACTTTGCCATGAATTTTTAGGTCCCACGTTATAGGGGGCGAGCCTATTGCCGTTACCGGGCACATCACCAGATTCCGGGCTGCTACTGAGTACCTATTCAGAAAATCCCAGTAACACTTTTTGCCCGACCCGGGAATCGAACCCGGGACCTCCGTTCAGCAGTCGCATACGCTATCCACTCGACCGCGGAGGCAGTATAATTAGAATTAGCCAATGTATAATTAAACTTTTCATAAAATGGGCAATTTTAAGATATCGCCACGACATCTATACTGTATAAAAATTCTGGTATGCCAGCCTACACACCGTGTATGTTAGGTAAAAATACAAGAATTTTCGGATTGTATTTTCACACGAAAAATACATTTTCAAAAATAGAGCGTACCTAAAAAAATTTTAACCAATATTTTCGAGTGAAATTATAATATTTTTGGATATTACGTGAACAAAAGTATGATGCGTGTAAACACATCGCTGGTGAATACTTAATATGTACTTACTTGATACTTGATGGCACGGGCTGTTTCCGCAACTCCACGTCTTGGCGTGTATTTTGCGTGCAGGTGGGAATGGTGTCTTCATTCGAGCCACCCCAGCTCTTCGAGGAAGGCCAGCAGACTCTTGATGTGACCCACTGCCTCCCTCAGGGTGCTGTATCTCGTCAGGTACTGCTGCCTGTACTGTGCGACCTCAGGGCAGTCGAGGAGCAGGTGGGCTGCCGTCTCGTCTGCTGCCATACAGGCCCTGCACAGCGGGCTGTCGGTGATACCTATAGTAAATAGGTGTTTATTAAAGAATCCGTGTCCTGTGTAGGCGGCCGTGACTGTCCGCATTTGTTGTTTGGACAGCCGGAGGATTTGTTTGGCTATCTTACCGTCTACTGCGGGAAGAGCCTCCTTGGCCTGCCTACATGTTTCAATACCAATCCAGGACTGGTTGTGTTGGGTCCTGGTCCTATTCCTTACCAGGTTGCCATAAAAACCAGAAGGGAGGGGAATAATGGGCTCGGGGCCCACCACCTCTAAAGTGGCCCCTCTTCTGGCAAGTACGTCGGCTGCGTCATTCCCTCTTGAGCCACTGTGGCCCTTGATCCATTGCAGTGTTAATTTGTTTTGTTTACCTACCTCTGTTAGTTTCTGGTGGCATTCAAGCGTGAGTGCCGAGGTGATAGTATGGCTTTTGAGGGCTGAGAGGACAGCCTTACTATCTGAGAGGATCCTAATGGATCGTTCCCTTACCTCACGTGCCATGATTGCTGTGGCAGCTAGGATTATGCCAAAACATTCGGCCTGGTAGACCGTGTTGTAGGCTCCCAGCGGTGCTGCGATGTTGATGTTAAGGTCCTCGGAGAATACTCCTGAACCCGTACCTGTATCCGTCTTAGACCCATCTGTGAAGATCGTGAGCTCGTTGTGGCCAACCGCTCCCTCGTGTAGATCCTCGTACAGTTGGATTTTGTATTTCTTATCGAAAACAAATTGTTTCGGTATTCGGTCGCCAATGGCTTGTGTGAGAGGAACTTCTTTAAAGAGTGTGTTTAAGTTGCTAGTGTGCGGTGTGTTAGTGTCTTTCCAGAGCTTCAGAGCTCTTAGCCGGATCGCCGACATCGTTGCTTCCTGTTGTATGAACAGGTGCAATGGAGGCAAGTCCAGCAACACTTCGACTGCCGCTGTAGGTGTAGTTTTCATGCAGCCCGTGGCCGCTAGGCATGCAAGTCTTTGAAGCTTTTGAAGCTTGTTGGCGGCCGTTGTTAGGTTGGTCCGAGGCCACCACACTACTGCGCCGTAGCTTATCATCGGACGTATTATTGTCTTATAGAGCCATAAGACAATTTTGGGGGATAGGCCCCATCGTTTACCTATCATCTTCTTGCACTGCCAGAAGACGATGCTGGCTTTATTGAGCTTATTTTCCATGTGGCTGTTCCATGTCAATTTGCTGTCAAGAGTGACTCCCAGGTACTTTACCTCGGTGGACAGCTTGAGCTCTGTGTTGAATAGCCTGGGCAGTCGGTAAGTACCCAGCGCGCGTTTGTGTGTGAACATAATTAGTTCGGTCTTGTTCGGGTTTACTGATAATTCGTACTCATTATACCACCACTCTACTATGCGTAGAGCCTGTTGAGTAAGGTCGTACACTGTACTAGTTACCTTACCTGAGGTGAGAATGGTCAGATCATCTGCATATCCTATTGTGTAAAAATATCTCGCGTTGAGTTTGTCTATGAGTTCATTGATGACTAAGTTCCACAATAGCGGGGAGAGTACACCGCCCTGCGGGCAACCTTTAGTTATCAAGGCTGTCTGGGAGTCGCCGTGCAGGCGCACTACTCTTTTGCTGAGCATGTTTTGGATCCACTGTATGAGCATCTGATCCACACCATGTCTGGCTAGGGCGTTGCTTATACTGGAGAAGTTTGTCTTGTCATAGGCTCCTTCTATGTCAATGAAGGTGCCCAGACAGATGCTTTTTTGTTGTATAGCAGCTTCTATCTGGTTCACGACCTGATGTAAGGCCGATTCCGTCGATTTTCCTGAGCTGTATGCATGTTGATTGGCATGTAGGGGTAGGTGTTTAAGTGCCCCACTTCTTAATTCCCTCTCGCATAGCCTTTCCAAGGCTTTAAGCATGAAGGAGGTCAGGCTTATTGGTCTGAAGGACTTTGCATTTGTGTAGTCTGTTTTGCCTGGTTTTGGTATGAAAATTAGTTTGACTTCCCTCCAATTCTTCGGTACATATCTAAGGGCCAGGCTAGCCCTCATGATTGCCAGAAGTCTTGCGGACCGGTTCACCCCCCCATTGTAATAACCCAGGGAAGATGCCGTCCAGTCCGGCTGCTTTGAAGGGATGGAAGCTATCGATGACCCATCGGAGTTTTTCTTCTGTGACCACGGTGTTTGCGTGTCTCCACTCGTGTTCGGTCGCCACTGTTGGTGTATCGTGCCACGTTATTACCGGGGTGAGGACGCAGCCTGGGAAGTGTGTTTCTAGTAGGACGCGTCTTGTCTCCTCCTCCGATGTGGTGTATGTGTTATCCGGTTTACGGAGAGTACCTGGTGCAACCATCGGTTGCTGAGCCAGTAGTTTCCTTACCCGGTTTGCTTGTTGGCAAGATTCAATGCTCCCACAGAATTTTCGCCATCCCATGGTGCGTCTGAATCTGAGGCATTTCTTGTAGCTTGATTTGGCCGCTTTATAAGCGTCCCAATCTGCGTCCGCGCTTGTGTTCATTGCCCTGTTAAGGGCCCTTCTTACCTTCTTGCGCTTGCGTTCAAGCTCAGCGCCCCACCAGGGTTGTTTACCTGGGGTTGAGGGTAGAGTGGTTTCTGGGCATGCTGCGTGGTAGCTGTCTAGCATCGACTGCGTCAGTGTACATACCTGCTCGTCGATCTGTTCATTGTCACCCAGTACCGTCGGCGTAGCAGTAAGGGTAAGTTTCTCTTTAAGTAATTGGACATACATTGCTTTGTCAGTGTTGTGTGGTTTCCTGCGTGGCTGTGTGGGTTGTATAACGACTTCCATAGAGAAGCTGATCCATCTGTGGTCTGAGCACGATGCCTCTTTCGAGACGTGCCATCCCTTGATGCGTTCAGCCGCTCCTTCTGTTGCGAGAGTTAAGTCGATAATTGTCTGACTACGTCTTGTGACGAAGGTGGGCTCCGTACCTGTGTTTAATAGGGTAAGATTAGTGGTGAATAGGTATTTAACCAGTGATTTACCTCTGTTGTTATTGCAGTTCATGCCCCACATTTGGTGGTGGGCATTGGAGTCCGTTCCTATTACGACCTCCGTTTTGGTTCTCTCGCACTGGTTAACCAGACGCGTGAGGTCGAACGGTGGCGGGTCTTCGGCCTCGGGCATGTAGACCGATGCGAAAACAACCGCTATACTCCTTGGCTGCTGTGTTATTTCAATTTGTATCGCTGTGATGTCTCTGGAACAGAACTCCGTTAGAACTTGGGCTCTGATGTTTTTAGTTGTCAGTATGCAGGTTCTTGGATGTGTGTGGTCAGTTGAAGAATAAATCTTACCTCCCAGGCTGGAGAGGCCTCTGATGAGGCCACCCCTTATCCAAGGTTCCTGGATGAGCACGATGGCTGATTGTTGGACCTCCATCCATTTGCGCAGTTGCGCAGTGGCCGTTTGGCTGTGATGGAGGTTGATTTGGAGGCAACTGACGTCACTAGGCAGAGGGTTCATCTTTGGATGATGTCCCCACCTCCCCGACCGTCAGCTGCGTTAGGCCGGCCAGGATGTCGCCAGCCTCCACCCCGTCGTCCCGCCGCACCGGGCTCAGGAGCAGGCTCTCATCTTCCGAGTTACCCTCGGCTGACGGTCCAGCCCCCGAGCCAGACGCGGCCGGCTCTGACGGGCCGGGTTCTGCGTCGCACCCTGGCTTGGTGTTTGAGTCCTGCTTGACTCGTGTGGAGTTGTCGTCCGGAGGATGGTCGACAAACTTACCTGAGGGGTCCCGGAACCTGACGTAGACGGCACCTACCCCCAACGCGAGGCGGCGCTCGTTCTTCATCAGGATCGGGACCTGTTCTACTGGGACGCCCACTACTAGGAACCACCCACCTGACTGCCTTTCAGAGTGCAGCATCGACCATTTGTCAACCTCCAACCAGGGGTTCTGAAACTCCAGAGCGCGACCCACGTCGCGCACGTCGTCCAAGACCGTTGTTGTTCGTCGGGTACGACAATGCCGCACCGCACTCTCTTCGGGGTCTCTTCCTGGCCCCTGACCTCCAGTTCGAAGCCCGGTGGTGGGACCAGGAGAGAGACTGCCTCCGTCAGCCAGGTACGCGTTGCCTCGTCGGCGCACCAAAGTTTGAGGACCCCGTCCGCGTGCACGGGTTTCCCGGTGAACGCTGGAGCGGGGCGTTTGGGGGTTTTGGTCGACCAGGCATCACTCAGGATCTTCTTTTGGAGCTCCCGGAGTACCTGGTCCACCGACTCCTTCGGCAAGTTCCCTGTGCGTTTGCATGTTACTGCAACACCCAGGGACGCCTTGGAGGCCTGTGCGTAGGACTTACCTTGTATCCTGGAGGAGTCGAGGCGGGGCTTCTTGTGCTCCCCTCGAGGCGAGCTGGTCTCGTTGAGAGCACGTTTGGCCTCACCTCTTTCCTTGTTTTCAGCAGTTTTCCCTGCCGCGTTTCCCGGTGGTGCTGGGGCTGGATGCCGTCCAGGGTGGCCAGCCCGCCGCTTGGCGGCAGGCGGCTTCCCCGTACTGCCTCCGGCCTTCGTGCACCCCTCGCTACTGAGCGTGGGCTGCGCGCTGGTCACATTGCTGGGACCTGCGACGGCAACCTGCTCAGCTGTTTTAGTGGAGGCAGCACCGGCAGAAGCAGCGGCTTGTTCAGCCTTCCGCCTAATTGCCATGCGCTGTCTCTTGCTTTTGTTGTTCCTCTTTTTCTTCGTGGAACTGGTAGCAGCGGGGCCACTCGGTTGTGTGGTGGGCGTGCGTTGGACAGGACCGGTGGTCTTGCCCTTACCCTTGCCCTTACGGTGACTCACCACTTGCCAGCCCGCGAAGGAGGAGTCATCTTCCCGCTTGATCTCAAACGGGCTGACGATGGTAAGGACGGGACCAGTACTAGCGTTAGCCAGCGCTGAAGTCACGTCCTTGGGGGATGGTTTGACACCTGCAGCCGGGGCCACAGCGTCGACCATCTGTATGGTTTTGGTTGTGGTGGCGGGAACAGCTTTCGCCGTCCCCGTCGCGGTTGGGGTAATAAAAAGGATTTCGGTATCCATACGTTTACTTAAAGACTTCATCCCTCTGGCTTCCCACCCTCCATGGAGCCCGCAACAGGGAACGTCATACCGGACGTTAGGATTACCAGAGGGATATAGGAACGCAAGGCTGGCTTACAGCACGACATCGGGCGCCCGCTCGGGTCAAAGGTCGGAGCCGAGTTACCAACTCCATCCGTCTTCCCTCGCTTGCGCCTTCAGTATAGCCTTCACCCACCACATCAACAGCCGAAATAAATTCCAACTGCTGATGCGGACCCCACGTCCCTAGCCTGTGGCCCTCTGACGGGACACGATGGCCATTTCCCCCGCTGCGGCTCACAGCGGGGGCTACCGTTTAGCGTGAAATCGGGACCAAAGAGGGCGTGTTGCCTCACGGTCGCATTACCGCCAGCGCCGCTCGGCTCAACCCCCCAGGACTCCGTCATCCCCGCGTACGGCGCTCGACTGCGCAGGTCCTAGCGCAGGTGGTCAACTTCTCTTACCCGTGACTGTTTACTACGGGCCCAAGCCCACCCGGCCACGACGGGGCGTGGTGAAGAGATGTGTAAGTGAATGTGTGTGTGTGCGCGCATGTGTGTACGTGTGTGTGTATGCGTGTGTAAAGTGCCTGTTTTTTGTGTTTCGGCTGGAGGTTTTGGTTGCATCCATTTCTGAGGGAACTGGACCAAGAACGGGCGGCAACCTCGAGAAGGATAGTCCACCAGCCTTGCCTTAGGGATCATCACGACCTGCGCTACCCCTGAGACCATTCGCCACTCCCTGCACCGGACTCAGGTGCAGGGAGTAGAAGTCAGTGCAGCTCAGTGATGCTAAAGATGACCTGCACGGGCTTCCGCCCAAATACAGGGTACTTACATATACTTAATATGTAAGTATTATATTATATAATAGATGATCAAACGAACTTACCTGAGTGAAGTTCGATCATTATTATACGAAGTGCTTCGTTCGAAGATATATGTATTTACCATGCAGCTTTCTCGATTCACTCGGCAACTGACGCAATTTTTCAGAGCTAAAATTATCTGTAAGTGTAAGTATGTATTATCTGTGTCCTTACGTGAACTGTCATTCTTTTTAGATTCTTGCAAGGTTATCTTAATTTTCCCTGGGGTGAGGTGGGTAGGGACCATATATCTTCGAACGAAGCACTTCGTTCTTAATGATCGAACTTCACTCAGGTAAGTTTGTTTGATCATCTATTATACTGCGTGCTTCGTTCTCGCTATATGTATTTACCATGCAGATGTTTAGAGAGATGGTAAAGTTGAGATGACCCTGACTCCTTGTCCTTTAAAATAAATGTTTTTATTTTTGAAATCAACAGCGTTTTATTCATAAACATCTTAAATCCTTTTCAATAATTAAACTTAATTATTAATCAGCCTTATTTGGTACATAACAATATGTTTTCTACCAACTAATTAATAATTAAATATTATTATTCATTAAGCACTGCTTGGGCAAATTCATGTATGGCAAGTAATGTCATATCTTTTTTTTTTTGTATCAAACACAAAACCTAGAAATTCGCAAGACTGTGGTGGTATTAACATACTTTTATCAAAATTTATAACACATCCCTGGCACTTTAAGAGCGCTATTGTTTCTTGAACATTTTGTACACATGACTGATAACAAGATCCTATACATAGTAGGTCATCTAGGTATTGAACTGACTTGTAACCTTTTCCTCTTAGATGTGTCACTACAACCTTCATATTTTTTATGAAAATATTAGGTGCAGAGCATAGGCCATAAGGGAGGGCCTTAAATTCGTATAATTTATCATATTGGAAACGTAGGTATATTCTATACTGGGGATTTATATTTACTAATAGATATGATTCTTTTATATCAATTTTCGCCATGTAATCACCTAGAGAGAGTAAAGCTATTGCTGTCCTATAGTCCTCCATTTTAAAATGGGATGTTTCTACATATTTATTCAATGACTTTAAGTTTAGTATGAATCTTTTTGTACCATTAGGCTTTGGAATCAAAAATATAGGGGATATAAACTGGTTTTTACATGGCATGCAAGGGGATATAGCTCCCAATTTTAATAAATTGCTGATAGCAGTATGCATAATATTAGTATTTTCTTCAGATAATATTACTGAACGAGGGAGAGTAACTAAATTCTGATAGGGTTTCTGTATAAAGGTAATCAAGTATCCTTTGATATAATTAAGAATAGATTCATCATTGCAAATTTTGTTCCAGCAAGATAAAAAATAAGTCAGCCTTCCCGCATGACTTACCTCTATGTACGAGCAGGAGGCTTCTCCTGTGAGGCTTTGGTTTTCTTGGTAGTGGACTGATAATAGTGGCCGTGATGTTTCCGGGCTTGTATTTGAGGACTGGCTCTTCTTGGGTCCGTACCTCGCTGATGTCCTCTGATTGTAGCGAGGAGGACCTTGTGAGTTTCCCTTATGATTTGCTTTATTGTTGTACTGATTGAATGTAGGTTTCTTGATAGACTGGCCACTTTGTTGGCATGTTTTCAAAACTTTGATCTTGTCACTAAGATTAACTCTATATATATACTCGTCTCTTTCCACATCTTTGATAGCATCATAAAACTTTTTGTCTAAACTTGGGAAAATTAAGTTTCTTCTTGATTTTGTCTGTACCAAATGTAGATCTGTCAAGATCCTTCCAGCATCACTAAGTAGTGAGATCAATTTTAATCTGTCCACTGTATCATTATTTATCAACAATGATATTGCATTACTGACTATAGACAGTCCAATGCCTAGCTGGTTTTGTTCCAATTCTATCTTTTTGTCTCTGCTGACAATATTATCACTTACCGAAGCAGAAATTTCTGGATTAAGCTTTGGCGCCTTTAATAAAGGTACATTTTCTGGGATCTATTGTTCCATTAATTTTTGTTTTGTCTCTTTAAGAAGACCATTTTCAAAATATTGCTCCAAATACGAGCCAAGTCACTGTTTATAGTAGGACCTTATACAGGTTTACCTGGCATGAGATCGCCCAGCGCTAAAAGTAGCTCAGAACTTATTGTTGGTATTTCTGAGGTAGGCTCAGGATCCACCGCTGTAGTTGCGGTAAAATTTTCTGCAATTGGTGGTTCAGATTCTTCTGGAACCGGGTCTGTCATAGGTCCTGCTGGTGACATATCATGTGGTAAGGTTTCAGTGATTTCGACCTCGTTCGAAGTGTTATCAGTATTGTAGTCTGAAAAACAAAAATCATACCACTGGAAATTTGTACAAGTGATCGCTAACAAACTGCTTATTGAAGCCTTACAGACTTCACATAAAGTTTACAGATGTCGTCCGTATATCTCGTATACGACCCGCATCCAAGGATCTCGTTCGTATATCTCGTATACGACCCGAGTCCAGTGAGCACGTCGATGTATTTCGTACACCACCCGTCTCATACGGTACTAAGGTTATGAAAAAACCTTGTGGCTTTAACTGCTATGAAAACCAGTAGCCGTACCGTATAATAGCAATCACAAGACAACTTTTTATTACCTGGAATACTAGAAATTCTGAAAAACTACTTTTATAGTCATCCCGACAACGACCACGGCGCTTCATTTTCCGTTCGATTTTTCTTATTTTCTTTTTGTAATATTGTAAATATTTTTCTTCATGCCGCCTTTTAGGCATAGTTGTGGTATAATATGCACAATTTTCACTTTCTAAAACTTAAATTTACTTTATTAATTTGTAGAACACAGTATCAGTTGCCGCGGAAACGAAAAGAATGACAGTTCACGTAAGGACACAGATAATACATACTTATACTTACAGATAATTTTAGCTCTTAAAAATTGCGTCAGTTGCCGAGTGAATCGAGAAAGCTGCATGGTAAATACATATATCGAGAACGAAGCACGCAGTATAATAATACGCCGTCACCACTGTGATATGTCAGCAGGAGCGTAACTGTAAACAATTTTATTCCAATTAAATAAAAATAAAATTGAAATGTTAAAGCAAATAATATTAAATTATTTCACATTTTACTGCATCCCTGCATTATACAATGTCATAGGTTCAGTCTCACGCAGACATCAGCCAAGGAAAGATTTTATAATATTCTAACAAAAAGTACGTAATATATTCGTTGTAAGTTTATTCAAAAATCTTAGTTTGTTCGGCTGTTCTTCTTAAAAGATCATTTAGTGGATAGCTGGCTGCATCTAGCGGATAAACAACAACGGAAAAGCAAAAATAAAATGTCGATGTCTTGTCTTTAGCACTATAAAAATGGGCAACGGTCGTATAAAATATAATGACTTTTAAGCACATTTTATAGTCGCATGTTGGATGATATTGTAGGAGTTCAGGCTATTTGTATAAATCACTTCTATCGCTTAGGAGGTCAAGTGTAGATTACACGTGCCTTGTTAACTATGCACATGACGTATCGATCTTTGTACCAACTTATGCAGTCAACCACTTCGTGGAGTTATAATTTGTTAAATTCAGTAGGCAATACTTTGTTGATATTGCCACAATGTTACAAAGTTAAAAATAATGTTAATTAAATTGCATGCGCATGTTTAGGCACAGCAAGCTTGTACACATCATGTATATCTTTATGAGCATTTTGACGACCGATTGGCGCCGCGGGAGTGTTAGCGATTGCTACGCCGAAGGTCGCGGGTTCGATTCCCGCTCAAGTCAAACATTTAATTGTGTGCATGAACATTGTCTAGTACCCATAGTAGGTACAAGCTTCTGCTTAGTTTGGGACTAGATGATGTTGTGTGAATGTGGTAGAATATTATTATTATTATTTCAATTTAATAAAACTAGCCATATTATCTATCTCATCATCAGCAGCCTGTAACAGTCCACTGCTGGACTAGGCCTCTCCTTTGAAAGGAGGAATTAGCCTACTATACCACGCTGGCCAAACGGGTTGGTATAGGGTTTGTATCAAGTTTTCCTTCTCTTACAGTGCTGGTCTCTGCATAATATGATCCCTCTGTCGGCTCTTACGACACCCACGGGATGATATGGGGTGGTGACAATCCATATTCTTAATCCGTCACCACACGGATATTATCTATCTGTTTACGTTTTAAATATTTAATTCTTCCATTACTGACTGACAACAACGCTGAGCCACACAGAGAAAGAGACAGAGAACAGAAAACTACAAACGCAGGAAGCTGTTTGGCATGTTTGTTCATAGGATTTCCCGCAATTCACACATCAGCGGGAAGAGACAACTTAATTAAAAAAGAATAGTGGGCCAAGCTGTTATCATCTTCTTGTTAACCTATGTTACAAAACCACACAAAAAATCACAACATAATAATAGAGAAACAAAATGCCTAAGAGGCAATTACTTTTATCATATAATTCCTCGACATTCGGCTTATTGACTGTGCTATAGTACAACACACGTAGTGTCAGTAGTCACACAAATCTGGTCTAGACCCAACACTATTGCCAGTTAGAAGCATAAATTGAAGCATACGTGAACAATAACACAATCTATCGTAGCTCTTGATGCCGGTAGGGATATTTCAAGCATGTTGACATTCGCCGGGCACAGTTCCAACATCGGGAAATAACTGACAAAAAATCTATTGCACCATGTAGCTCGAATTCGAACCACTGTTTGAAATTTAATATTAAAAACGTCAATCGTTCCGTGTGTACACCACGATATCATCTGATATTTTACCAAGTATTTATAGCGTTTGATCAAATATTGTCTCACCAAATTTAACAGTTTTAGTCAAACGTAATAACGAACGAATACTGCGGAACTAAACGGGCCTTATTGAAAATCGATAGCTGCGTATCGCATTGCGATCTGCTAAAATGTTATGAGTATCCGTTATTTACTGCAGTATCTATAGCGTATCTAGAAATCAGCTATAAACAAAATATTTACTCGCTGAATTGCACATTTTAAATGTAAATCCACATAAATTATATCGTATTCTGTCTAGAATCGATTTACCTATTAACCGCATTTGGTTATGTCAAACTCGTATTAATTCGGTGTGCCACTAAAATTAATTTCATTGGATGGCTTCCTAATGGACATACATTTGAAGAACAGATTCAATATAACCGTTTTCAACTAACGGTATCCTATTTTAAAAAATGTACCCTATTTTCCGATAAGCAATAAATGGCGTAGGGTGGGGTCGCCAGTATGGCTGCAGGGCTGACACATCACGCGGACACTTGACACCGGACCGATACAAGCAACATGCCCCTTAATTGCTGTCATCTGTAAACACATACAGATATTGGTTCACTTTATGCACGCAAATAAAATAAATTGAAATCCTCTAGTTGTTGATTTTTTACGTTCGTCTGCCGAATATTTGTTTTAGCAGGTATCTGCGAGTATTTTGATTACATTTCATCGTATAAATGAATTGGCTTTCGGCGAAATATATTGCAGTAAAAAGCGCTGCATCAACGAAATTACTTATTCGCTGTTGGTATACAATTAAAATTCATGGTATGTAGCGTGTCATGTCGTATATTCTGTCATTACAGAGAGCACATGCGTGATTATAATATAATTCACATTTAAAAGGTATACGAGAGTGAGCCGATGTAAATTCAGTGAAAGCTGCGAGCCGCATTCCATTACAAATATTATAATAACCTCTTTAACGATATCACTGCGGGCGTGATCTTAGCTTTAGGGATGTTACGCGATAAAGGTAATCCGGACAATTTACATGACACCGCCGGCAGAAGGCAAGTACGTACGTTTGCGACATCCCTATCATTACCATTTTTATCTACACTATCTCATCATCAGCCTTTAACAGTCCACTGCTGGGCTAGGCCTCTCCTTTGAAAGGAGGAATTGGCCTACTATACCACGCTGGTCAAACGGTTTGGTATAGGGTTTGTATCAAGTTTTCCTTCTCTTACAGTGCTGTTCTCTGCATAATTATGCTCCCTCTGTCGGTTCTTACGACACCCATGGGATGATATGGGGTGGTGACATTCCGTTTTCTTAATCCGTCACCACACGGAAAACTATCTATTGCGTAATAAATAACTCTTGGAAAATATGAGCTTTTTAATTTGGAAATTACATAGACGACTTGATTTATTGCTGATATATACAAATAATTCGTTTATAAGAAGTTGTTTTCTTTTTTTTGTCATGCTTCTATTAGTATTGAATTGAATGCCTAATTGATATAAAGTAGGTACATGACTAAAGAGGATCTCATAATAGTTGACCACATTTAGTATTTTACTTTATTAAAGTTCGGTCTAATCTATTTCACCAATATGAAACAATATACAATTAAACATGACGTGTCGTAAGTAATTAAAAAGTTACACGAAATAAAGGAGATTTTTTATTATAGTTTTTATTGGTAGACTCACGCCTGTATCCCCAAAGGGGTAAGCAGAGGTGTAATATTACACCAACATTTCGCCATGAATTTTTAGATACCACGTAATGGGGAGCGAGCCTATTGCCGTACCAGACTCCGTGCTGCTACTGAGAATTTCCTAACGGAAAAACCCAATAACACTTTGCCCGACCCGGGAATCGAACCCGAGACCTCCCAATCCCACGCGCACATTTATGCCGCGAGACCAACGAGGCAGTCTAAAGTATAAAGAAGTATTTCATTTCATTTAACTACACTAATTTACTAATAACAATTTAAATCCAAGATTGAAACATATGTGTACATTTGTGAATGTGGTAGAATATATCATATACATAATATTAATACTAACAAAGGTTTCCTTTAAAATATATCTGTAATATTAATAGGGACTTTAGTACTTATTTGCTATAACATATTAGATACGGGTTAAGCAAACAGTGTTATATCATCGGTCGAATGACGTTACACGGAGTTAATGGGGCGAAAGTAAAACTTACTTGTTATGAACATATTAATAATAGATCTACTGACCTGCAATATTATATTATGTATCATGTCTGTGGAATTGTTCATGCTTAAATATTTTATGGATGTAACCTTTGTGTGGGACTTTGTAAATATTTGAAATATATTATTATACTTGTATGTATAGAACAATACGCGTGCCTCGCGCCGCAGTGAACGAGTCAAGGGTCCTGGACGTCATGCAATACTATGGCAGTCGTTGTGGTAGGTCAGTATCCTTGAGAGTGGTCTAGATCATGGAATATTTTTTTTTGTTTATTTTTTCATGTTGCCACATATGACTTCGAAAATATATCCTAAGAGTGTTCAGATGACAGGTTGGGTGCTCGCCTATTCTATCCATGCCACGCTTCGCAGCCTTAAAACGAACGAATTTATATCACAATAAAATTATTGTTACTGATATTATTATCTACTGAGCTTTCATGAAAACAGGCTGGCTTCATTTGTCGTATGTCAAATGAAAATGCGGTTCAAATAAATAGGTAGTTAATTTAATACCTCAAATATAAATAACAATTAACAAAAGACAGAAGCCTGCCTCCGTGGTCCAGTGGATAGCGTATGCGACTGCTGATCGTAGGTCCCGTGTTCAATTCCCGGGTCGGGAAAAAGTGTTACTGGGTTTTTCCGAATACTCAGTAGCAGCCCGGAGTCTGGTGTGCCCGGTAACGGCAGTAGGACAACGGCAAAATGTGGGTCTAATATTTATACCTCTGCCTACCCCTTTGGGGATACAGGCGAGAAACTATAAATAAAATAAAATAACCTAAGAAACTACAGATAATAATCCTCATATTCGAAATCGGTCTATGAATGACCGAGTTCAGCCGATACGAACATTATATACCTATTAAGAACCTATTACTTTTTGTAGTCGATTAAGAATAAATGACATCGCAATAGGTCTAGAATCTAAATCATGATAGGAATTTACCAGGGCTGCTACCAAGAAGCTTAAATAACTTTGACGTGAGCGTATGGCCTCGCCATGCAATGAAACATTACAGAGGCTCAAATACAAAAATAAATTCAAAGTTCAGCTAAGCTTGCTTTCTAGCCCCGACCCATGCACATGACAAAAATACGTGATGATAATGTGGTGATCTTATCGCAAATTTTATAGGTATGATATGCAATGATTAGGTTTCAAGTAATAGTACCTACAGCCGAAAAAGCGGAGTATTTTAGAAGTAGCGCTCATAGTGTATCTTGACTTTGGTAACAGATAGCAACAGAAATGAGAATATAAAATATAACAACGTTAGCAGAGGTACTTTTTAACTGATGATGGCTTGTTGATTCATTTCATCAGAGTCCTACCGTTATTTGGTAGACACTAGGCACCTGAAGCCTTAGGTCACATCTAATACTTTGAAGTGGACTAAGATAAACCAGAGTTGGCGGAAAAATCCTACAAAAAACAACAAAGAATCTTTTTGAAAGCAAGTTTATTTTATTAGTAGCTCTGCAGCTTGTTTTTTGATGTAATTAATGTACATTTAATGTTAATTTCACGTGCACGTGAAACAAAAATACACATAAAAAGTAATTACTGCCATAAAAACAGAAACTCGTCTAAAATACACGTTGTACCAACTTTAATTTATAAAATAAATATTAATTAATACAAATTAAGTATGCACAGGGGGTGTGTTCTCCCGTGTGTACAGGGTGTGATAAAATGGTTAGACGGCAGTGTTTGCATTCAATTTCAACGGGCGTTTGTGTCGCACATGCAAAAATATTACTTGGAGGACTAAGAAAACATAATTAATATTCCTTCAGACGCCACGTAACAATCTTTTGTAATTACTTACGTTTCGTAATGTATTGCTGGATATTTTTAGCAATTTAATTATGATGAGACTCTTTTAGAATGATGTCAAGGAAATTATCTGTTTATCTGAAAACGCCGTCTTAAAAAAAAGGAAGAAATAATTCATACTGAAAAAAATGTATATATTACTGCTGTGTAGTTCAGTACCATATTTAAAGAAAATCTACTGATGTACTAGATAAAAAATCAATTTATCTAAGCTACGAAAAATCGTTACTGAAATTACGTTCGATGGATCTTTTTCCCCGCACCCGCAGTACAAGTGACTAATGATACAAACATCCCGAGAGGCTAACCATAAAATGGGCTTTATGCTTGTTTAGTACAAAAAATATGTCAAGGAGTACTCGCGTAAACACAAGATATTATATTTCGTCAACGTCGGAAGGCGAGATGAGGAAGAGGGAAAAATCAATGTAATTCCAAATCTCAATAACACTGTTTGTATGACTCCAAAATCCGGTTTCCATTTTCCAATTGAACCTGAGTCCCCTACATCACCATCATTATACGTATATCAGTATTACCCTGTACTAAGGACCTCCTCAATGTAATTTCTAAAGAAAAGTCTCTGCCCTATCTAAGTCGAATTAATTACGGAATACATATATATATACATAGGTTAAACGAAGTCTTTTGCAAAAAAATATTGGCATCTTTACGCCATCGTCTAGGATTGCATAGAAACTTATTGTGGTGAGTGTCATTTTATTATATCGGCGAGCGGTGACAGTAATCATATAAGGAGACCTACAAAAAGTTTTACTAATCTATGTAGCCATATCTTAATGCAATAATTACATGTTTCATACATTCCTTAAATATTAAAGCGAATATTCTTAGAAGCATTATCTATGTAAGTAAGAGGAAAATAGCTATAATAGGGGATCCTCCCAGGGTGATTGGTGATTGCAGTAACATACTAATGCTGATAGCTAAAGAGATCTGAGACGTCAGATGACACACAGGGG
Source organism: Euclidia mi (assembly GCA_944739405.2). NCBI lineage: Eukaryota > Metazoa > Arthropoda > Insecta > Lepidoptera > Erebidae > Euclidia > Euclidia mi. Next base: position 2,402,226 of record OX123196.2, read on the forward strand.
ACGCGGAGGCACTCAGGTCTTTGTTATAGCAGTTTTATTCACATTAAGAGCGTTTACAATACATGGCAGTTTGTACAACTTTTGAAAGCAGAGTCCTGAAAATGTTATTTGATTTTAGTGAAAACCTTTTATAAAACTTAACTAGAGGATGCCCGCAGCTACGCTCGCACATTATATTTTGGAGTCTGGAAAAACTGTTAAATTAAAGAAAAATCTGAGGACTTCCTCCGTAGTCTAGTGGATAGCGTATGCGACTGCTGATCGGAGGTCCCAGGATCGATTCCCGGGTCGTGAAAAATGTTACTGGGTTTTGCCGAATTCTCAGTAGCAGCACGGAGTGTGGTGATGTGCCCGGTAACAGCAATAGCCTCGCCCTTTCTTACGTGGGACCTAAAAATTCATGGCGAAATGTGGGTGTAATATTACGCCTCTGTCTGCCCCTTAGGGGATAAGGCGTGCGTCTATAAAAAAAATGCGGTGTGGGGTGTGGCTGCGGGCATTTTCTATGAAACGTAAACTAAACTAGCATATCAAATAGAAACGTTTAGCAACAATATCTTGCGTTGTCGTGTGGACAACGCAAGCTATTGTTCTCTCGATCACTCAACACTCATCGAGTAGTCAGTAACTAGTAACGGCAAGTGGCGTCCCCTAAGGAATCCGATCCGTTTGAATTAGCAGTTAATTAATTAAAGACAGCCTGAGTCAGAGCCCATCTGTTTAACAGCTAATTTCGCTTCGGATCAAACGCCTCCGGCAACACAAGTTAGACGCTTTGCACACGATTGATAATTGAGAACAATGTGAATGACGCCTATTATTACCTAAAGCTATATAATCATATAAAAGCGAAAGGTCACTCATCATGAAATCTCGAAAACTGATGGACGTATAAAGATGAAATTTGCCAAGCAAGTAGTTTATACATAGGTGTCCGCTAAGAACAGTTTTTTTTCGAATGGGCTGGATTACTAGGATCTAAAGCTCTCACAAGTTTGTAAGAAAGTCGAAATATAATGACTGTAATTTTTATCCGTGGGCGAAGCTGCGGGCAGCAGCTAGTAGTATTGCGTAAACACGTACAAATTTCTATTGATTGATGTAGGAATACCAAAATATTGCACTCAATTTGTGATCTAAATGTCTTTACTTGAAAAGCTGTAAATAACATAAGCGAAACCAGTCTCACTTATGATTTTTTTGACAAACAAAAAGTTCGGTCAGTTGCAACTACTTGCATTTTTCATAAGTTTTAGTCCGTACAATCACGTGTACAACTAAATGAGAGCATTACTTTGTCCGTAAATAAACATCTACAGAAATACAAATACATTAGTTAAATATGTAAAACGAGTACTGCGTTGCTAGTCTACTTCCACATAGTTCAAAAAGCTTAGTAACGTGATGCAGCAGAAAGTTAGAAACTTGTAACGACACGGGAAATTCTCAGAGTTGTTGCAAGAATTCTTTTAAACATACCTGGCCTGTTAGTCAAATATGATGAAGTATTCTAACTATTATTACGTAAAAAAAGGACAGGTTAGAAATTTGATGGGAGTGAATGAAGCAAGAGGAATGTGTCAGGATCGTTGCAAATGGCGTTGCGTAGTTCTGCCTACCCCTTCGGAAAACAGATATGAGTCTACGTATGTATGCTACGTATACAGTATTCACATAGGTCAAAAAGTGTGCTAACAAATTCCGTGCTTACATTTACTGACACGTCTGCTATGCAATGGCGTAGATTTCTGAGGATAAACGAAAAATAAAACTGAGGTCTCAGACCCAAAGGGATTTGCAACTGTCACAACTGCTATATTACCTGTACTAACATTTTACGTAAACATGAGCATCGATGTCACACTGAGCCATGTGTCACACTGAGCCGTGTGTGCTAAGGCTTTTCTTTTCATAAATACCACATACGTGACACTGACATCGCAGAAATAAGAGCAAAATCATTGGCGCGTGTGCGCGGGCCGTGTCGGTTAATTTCACTGAAGAGCGAACGCCCCCGGGCGCACAAGTTAGTCTACAGACACACGAGTTCTTGGAATCGTTTAATTAAATATCTATGTAGCGAAGAGTGTTGGTTACCAAAGAGTTACTTTGAGTGGGGTCGCTTTTGTTTCACCTTTGTCTCAGGTTAAAATGTCATTAAACCGCACTCTAAAATGGTAAACAAGCATGTAATGTTATATTTGTGATGAGCTAAAACTTGTATGATCTTTCACTAATTAAACTATTAGTTACTAATTGAATCAGTGTATAAATTAAACTAATTACCTAATGATCAGGTACTGAACAGGACAAGTATGAACATGAGTTAGAAAATGATTGTACTATTTCTAATATTGCAAACTTAAACATGTTTATTTAAAATTTTTTTTGGACATGTCAGAAAGTCATAGATAATAATATAAGAAAAAAAGTAAATACAAATGCATATTTATACATATAATTGAGCATTGAAAAAATAAATGCCTGTCTAGAAAGTAGAGCCTCTGAGAAGAATCGGGCAAGAAACTCAGGGTCACTCTTTTCATCGTCCAATTTTATACAATTAAATAACTAAGTAACTACATTGCATTTTTCATACGATATATATATACGATTTTCGATAATGTTGTCGTTAATTAATATGGTTATTTAAAAAAATATAAAAGCACTAAACTACACTAGCACACACATTCACAAAAAACATAAAATGTTAAGAACGAATTTGATTACGATTGCGACATTGCAAGTGAATGAAAGAAGTGATGAAAGAAGCAACGGACTGTCAATGTACAAATTAATTACATGAATATTTGACACATATGCTTTTCTTCCGTAATATCATCAAGTAATACGAGTGTCGCTCTTTTTGGATTTGCTGACACGACACAACACACGACAGTAAAAAGTTTCAGTAGCGTCCGTGTTCATTTGAATCGAGGTCGACACTTAGGTACACTCTTGAAACAGAACGACTTTTTTAACTATTGAGCAATATTTCATACCTATAACCATTAAGCCGTACTTTCTTCAAAGAATTGTTAGCAAAACTATTCGAATTTAATAAACTTTTGAAGGCCTTCTTAAACTTAAAGCATGACACCTACGAAATCTATTTCTATACAAAATTAATCGCAACTATGTGCTAAGTGCTTTTAAGGGCAAACCCGACATAGTTGTTAAACCACATCAAGCGTGCCGATCAACGTCTTCTCGTTGTCTTTCATCTCGTGAAGGTTACCTTGCTCGAAGCTAAATTACGAATAGCTAAGTTATAATTATTATTTGTCTTACAGCCCTTTGCAGACCACCACTGTACTCTCGTAAATTTAGTCCACTGCTGGACATAGGCCTCTCGTAGTTTCAAACTTTCGTGAATAGGGATGTTTCCTGCAAGAGAAATATATAATACAATTATTTTTATTTACATCTCTCATGTTTGGTAAGTAGGTTCTTATTACCTCCAAATGGGGCTTGTAGGTGACTAATTAGCGCTCTAGGGTAATAATGTAGCTAGAAAAGCCCTAGGGCGGTAAGTAATTAAAAAAAAAACACTTCTTTCTTTCAAAAAGTTCGCGTACATCTAACCATCATACTGGCAATAGACATCATGCATTCAGCCCAGTGACCAAAGAGGTCGCTTTGCTATTCAGTATTCAGCCTTGTCTTCGTGTGAGTATAATAGTCATCAATTTTAAATAACGGCGAAGCTCAATTTCGTTCTTGAAAAAAAAAGTTCTTTACCTACTTGATTCTTTTTAATGAAAAAAGGCGGGAATAGAAAACTTTTACTTTAAATATTGTTTGTTTTTGGGATTTTTTTATAATTACGTGCTGATTAGGAAAAAACATGAGTTCTTCAAGTGAAAATGGAAGCTGAAGCAGCAATTAACAATATTTTGCCTGATTGTTCTCATTTCACTATACATTTCAACAAATAAAATATTTTATTCTTGTAATGCCGGTTTTTTTCTACTTACCTCACAATCGAGATGTAAAGCAGAATAGTTAGCTCGGGTGTAAGTACCAATTGCAAATATCTCGGGCTGCAATTGATGCCTTACAGCCCTTGGCTACTAATCTACTATTAGTGAAACATGTCAAAATAATAGTAGTTTCATTCATCAATTAATGTTAAAACAAAACCCTTAGCAAAGGTCGTTTTTGACATTTCATTAAAAGTGCTTGATTTTACTAGTGGGAAGCAACTCTATTGTGTATATAATATGTATAACTGATAAATAATATCGCTGTAATGAGTTTCATCGCGTTATTTTAAAATGAAGGTGAACCCATGCTGAAAGTCAAGGGTATTTTACCTATGTCTAATATATATGGGTGAAATACATACAAATTGAAATAAACATTGTCATAGTCAATGTCTTTTCAATATAATCACAATATTGTTTGACACAATTGACCAATCCACATATTCAAACAGCCTAGAAAGTTGAATGTTGACCATGAGTTCATTTCAAAAAGTAACTCATCTAAAACGAAATAGAAAACGATCGAATTTTATACATGGACGAGACTAAATTTGCCATCTCACCTATTAAAATAATATTTTACCAAAAAAATATATTCCCATAATCATTAAAATGTAAACTTTATCTAATATACCTCTATATACGTGAAGTTCAAAGCAGTTCTCACATAATTCATTTTTATGGCGCCAAGTGACTTAAGTCACGCGCCCTTTCTGAAAAACTTAGAACACTTACATAATAGATAGGATTAAACTTGATAAGTGCGTGAAAATGTAAGGTCTGGCTCTTGTCCTTTACCTATTTTATCTTCGGTGTACGGGCAAACCCGTACAATACAATAGTTTTACCTTTATGCTGAAATCGTTGCGCCGCGAAACACACATTTTATTATAATTAATACTTTCATTCTACATCAGCAAATTATATATCATATAGTTCAGTCGTCGTTGCAACGCCGTACACCGCGCTACATATCGCATATATAGCACCTTTCGCCGCGTATCGATCAATCAATCAATATCTGTAAATCTGTTAATTTTAGTGTTTTATCAATATATCATTATTTTACCTATCAATCCATCTTTGATTTGCGCATACCGCGTACATTCGGTATATAGTAAGTTTGGAAAAAAAGAAAGGTACGAAGCACCAACCGGTGATCATGTATTAAAAGAGTGATAAATGTAGAGGACTGCCTCCGTGGTCCAGTGGATAGCATATGCGACTACTGATCCGAGAGTCTGGGTTCGATTCCCGAGTCGGGCAAAAGTGTTACTGGGTTTTTCCGAATACTCAATAGCAGCCCGGAGTCTGGTGATGTGCCGGGTAACGGCAATAGGCTCGCCCCCTATTACGTGGGACCTAAAAATTCATGGCGAAATGTGGGTTTGCAGGCGTGAGAACATAAATATTTTTTTTGTTAGTTTTACAGCGATCTGTCTCTTTATCAGGACAATAAGCAGTAGGTTTGGCATTATTATGGAACGTGTACAGGAATACGGCCAGTTATCGCAACACATCCTGGGGCATTCGGAGTTTTAATCGACGTTTGTTCAGATTGTTGTCCATAAGCGGTTGGGCCAGTACATTGGGGTGGTTTACAATTCTGTCTCTGTATGACTTAGTTTGTTTAGCTATTTCCTCTCTGATTGTAGGCATTTTCAGATCGTTGTGCAGTTGTTCGTTCGTCACAAACCATGGGGCACCAGTTACCATGCGCAACATTTTGTTCTGAAATCGTTGTATGATTTCTATGTTAGAGTGTGAGGCTGTACCCCATAGTTGAATGCCGTACGTCCACACTGGTTTAAGGATGGCTTTGTATTACAAAAGTTTATTTGCCATTGATAACTGGGATTTACTACCAATGAGCCAGTATAGTTTTCTCAGTTACAATCCAAGCTGCTTTCTCTTGGTAAAAATATGTTTCTGCCATGTTAAACGTTTATCAAGGTACAGCCCAAGATACCGCACGTGGTCTGCCTGTGGGACTTCTACATTGGTCAACTTGATTGGTGGACAGTGCTCTCTTCTAAAAGTAAAAGTAACGTTAAGTGATTTGCTTTCGTTAGCTTTGATGCGCCACTTTTTCAGCCAGTCTGCTATGTTATCTAATCCTTCTTGCAGTAGTTTAGCTGCGATTTCTGGCTTACTATGTGTGGCCAGAATAGCTGTATCCTCAGCAAAAGTGCTCGTGGTGATTTTACCGCTAGTAGGCAGATCTGAGGTGTAGAGCAGATAGAAGATTGGACCAATTACACTCCCCTGTGGGACACCCGCTGTGATTGGGCAAATATTTGTCATGTCATCACACATTGAACCATAAAAAAGAAATCGGTTAGAAAGGCTTTGATCATACAAAAAAGATGGTGGGTCATGGATATTTTAATATTGTAGAGCAAACCCCCGTGCCAGACTCGGTCGAAGGCCTGTGAGATATCCAAGAAGACGGCCGCACAGTATTTTTTGGCTTCATAAGCTTTTAATATTTCGACAGTAAGTCTGTGAACCTGCTCAATGTAAGCGTGCTTGTGACGAAATCCAAACTGACGGTCAGGAATCAAGTGCTTTGCTCTGATGATTGGTAGCATGCAAGTTAGTAGCAGCGACTTGTAAACTTTAGACGGAATATGTAGTAGGCTAATAGGTCTGTAGGATTTAGGATCATCCAGCTGCTTGTTAGGCTTTGGGTTCATTATTATCTTGGCTACCTTCCATTGTGTTGGGAAACATTTTAACCTTGTCATGCTGTTGTAAATAGATGTGAGCAGAGTCATTCCAGAGTCTGGAAGTTCAGCTAGAAGTTGACTAGTGATGAGATTGAAACTAGGGGCCTTTTTAGGGTCGATTTTTTTATAGCTCTTACAACTTCATTTTTGGTGAAAATAGGTATGTAATTTTCCTCTTGGGTGCGAAAATCCTCTTCCGCCAAGAAGTCAAAGACTTCTCTTTCGTGTTCAGGTGTATCCACGTTTGGATGGGGTTTGAAGACGGATTGTAGGCGAACAGAGAATGCCTTCGCTTTTTGGGTATCTGTACAAGCCCAACTCCCGTTTAACGTACGTATCGCTGAGGAGATGGAAGAAGGTCTTTTAATTTTCTTGGTCGCTTTCCACGAAGAGTAGTCTGATGAAGCGGAAGCATCCAGACCACTCAGATGTAATTGAAAAGCCAAATTGCGATCACGAGCAGTTGCATTTTTGAGTTCTCGGATGGCATGATTGAGTCTCTTTTTAGCTTGCGAGCATTGTGATTGTTGCCATTGTTTCCGGAGCTTTCTTTTTTGGCGCACTAATTCTAAAAGGTGATGGGGTACAGGATCACCGTGACTTGTTTTTTTGACCAGTGGTGTTGAATCCCAAGCGGCTTCTTGCAGAGACCTTGTAAAATGTTCGACTGCATAAGTGATATCATCTTCAGTTTTTAGTCTAACTGGTTCAACAAATGCTTTATCAATTAGATGGCGGAATAAAGTCCAGTTAGTTCTATAATTATGTAAGATGCACTAAGATTATTTTTCTGTAATGGTGGCAGGTAGATTTATGATAATGGGCGAGTGGTCAGATGATAAGTCCAGGCGGCTTTAGCAGGACAGATGATTTTTGGCTATGCTCGCATATAATACGCAAAAGTCGATGACATCTGGTGTTTTTCTGGGATCTGTTGGCCAGTATGTAGGATGGCCTGATGAGAGGACATCCATATTATTCATTTGAGCACATCTAAGTAGTTCACGACCTCGCGGCAAAATTAACCTTGAACCCCAGTGCGTGTGTTTGGCATTGTAATCACCTGTGGCGATAAATCTCGGGCTGAAAGCGCGGAAGTATTCAGCATATTCAGTATTCTTTATGGTAAATCTCGGTGGACAATAGATGGCTGATTATAGTGTTAATTTGTTGATCGAATCACACACCACGATGGAAGTAGCTTGTAAATATACCTTGGGATAGGGCAAGGACTCATAATGATTGACATTTGCTGTTATTAGGATTGCAGTGCCACCATAGGCTTTACCATCTGGGTGCATAGTATGGTACAATTTGTATCCTTGTATTGTAAATAGTTATTTGTGCAACAAGAGAGCAAAGTTGTTTTTTGTTTCGAGTGCTTATTTTGAGTCCCGAGCAAGCGAAGGATTCTATGATTGATTCACGAGCGTAGCGAGTGAATCAAAGTTAGAATCCTGAGCGTGGTGAGGGACTCAACAGCACGAGATACAGAAAACTTTGCTCTCGTGTAGCACACATAGCTTTTCACCACAGCAGTGAGAACACATATTACTTAGGAGACATAGAAATGAACAGGAATAGATTGAATTCTGCATAATCACTTGTTGATTTAACTCTTCTGGTGTTAAAGTACAGTCATCATCGCTAGTTTCACTCATCTTTTTAGATTATTTTATATATTATTATAATTTAACACGTTACGCTATAGGTACCTTCTGTATCAGCATCAGCGAAATTTTTATTCCCGCTACTTTTTAAATCGCGTTTTAATACTGCGTCCCTGATGTTTATTTTTCAAATGTATCATTGTTGTAATTCTAAATAAAAATGTATTGGTTACCTAAATACTAATTTTATACTATTAATTAGACTTATTTTTATTAAAATCCAATAATAAATTAAACATGTAAACAATAACATATAAAAAAAAAACAAATATCTTTTATTTTTTGCGTTGCCGTAGGTGTTTTCTTTGAGGTCGAATTCCAAAATCGAATTTCGAATTCAAAGGGGTTTGTTTTTTCACTCACTTTTTATATGCATGTGAAAGAGACAGAGCACAGTAAAATTCGAATGTTTCAAATTTGTGGCTGAACAATGTCAATTCGTGGCACTGAAGATTGAAAAATTAAAAAGCTACTTTGCCTCACGCTCGAATTAAAATCGCGTTTTGTTCACTGTTGTCTCGCAGCAAAAGCGGCATGTTTGAGCTGCTGTGGTCAAAATGACTTTTGTTAGTGAAGTGAGTTTCAGAAATTAGCATTACATCAATGTTTTGAATCTTTAGAAATAATTTCAACTCATCAGAGTGATTTGACAGGCCATTTGCATTCCACACACAGATTTTTAGTGGTTGGAATGTAAGGTCATTTTTGACATGAGTTCTGTGAGTAGTTTCGTGACTACTAACATTTGGCTCATAACAGCTTGCATTATCTCATTCAACGTTAGCAGGACAGTTTCTGTTATTTGTGTTCCCAAGGTGTCTTTTGGTGGTAAGTGTTTTTGTGTTATTTCGCCATAGGTATGTGGCGTCATCAGAATCAGTTAACTGGGTCATTTTAGACTGTGGAGGTTTTTTTAATGTTTGTTTTTGTGGCAGGGCTGGGTATTTGATTTTCTGTAGATATCCTTATAGACGCTAAATCCTTTGTAGTTTGCGGGATGGTTGCCGTCACAGAGGATGCACTTGACCTTATCTGATCATTCGTTTCTGAGGCACTCAGATGTGCGATGGGAGCCAGCACATTTGACGCACTTTGGTTGTCTATGGCAGAATTTTTTGGTATGCCCATACTGTTGACAATTTGAGCCTTGTGTAATGTCTCGCTTGGGTCTAGGAGCCTCAAATGTAACTCAACAATTAAGTAAGCTATTTAGTTTGTGAATGTCCTTATTATTAGGCTGATGTTTTAAGTCTATAAAGAAAATGCTGAGCGGTTTCTTTGTTTGTCCATGTTTTATGTTCCAAATTTATTCTGTACTTCATGCTGTAGGTCTTCTAGAGCTAACTTGATTTCTTCTAAATCAGTAGAAGGATGCATATGTTTCAAGACTACTCTAAAGCTACGTTCGTCTTTGGGTTGATAAGTGAAGAATTCAGTGTCCCTATTTTTCAATTCTTTATAAACAGTTTTGTATGACTCTGCCGTTTTTGCTTGCATTTTTACTCGTTCATACTGGAGTATTTTAATTTCAAAATCACCTGGGACTGTATTTTCCAGCATTTTAATTAATGGCTGAATGTTGCTGACTTTATCAACGAATATCGGTGGAGGTTTAATTGGTTTCGGTTCCTGCGTTTCAGTGGTGACTGGATGGTCTTCAAGCGCAGAAAAACTATTTGATGTTGGGATAGGTGCTGACAACCAATAATTTAGTTTGCTTTGCTTCTGTGCCCTAGGAACTGCATTGGGACTCGTTCTTGTTTTTCTTTTCCTGTTTAGGCCTTCAATCCATTCCTGATTCAGATTTATTCTGTTGTCTGCTCGGTCAATACGTGATGTTTGCTCGGTCAGAGACTTAGACCGTGGTCTATTAATGAACATTCTTTTGTGGAGAACTTGTTGGCAAAGTGTCTTGCGTTGGATGTTCGGAGTTGGCTCGTCCCTCCCAGGATCGTGATTCGAATCGTGATTCGTCCCTGTCAGGATTCATGGGACAGCCTGGACTAGACAGTTGGGAACTGCTACGTATCGGAAGGGATTCTCCACTACCGGTGGTTGCGGTACCCGCCTGTTGCATGCTTTTTTCAAGAGTTGATTGTGTTGTAGTTGGATTTGTTTCGTTTTTTGGGTTCACATTTATTTTGTTCCCACGAGTATTGGACGAAATAACAGGTCGCTTAGGGGTGACGCCATTCCCTAAGAAGGCAGAATACAACTACGTTTGCCATGTCGGTAGAGGTTGATCGCTAGCGACTGGCCTGTACCAGTGACTGGCGACTGTGTGACTATACCAGTCATTCAGTCTCTTGGCGCGAGATCTCAGCGTCGACTTAGGGTGATTTTTATAGAAGTTGTCTTCTTCATGGCCCGGGCACTTAAGCCAAGGCCACCGATCTTGTCGAATCCTCCAAGGTTGTGGTTGGTGGGAGCCATTTCCTACCCCCATTAATAACTAAGCCGGTTAGGTTAGCTGGTTTGGTCGGGTTAATTAACCACCGCCCAAGACCCGGCGTTGTTATTCCTTTGGCACCACCCAGGGGACACGTGCAGGGTTTTGGTTAGGTAATTCCTACGGACGTGAACAACAAGGCCCCCAGAATATATAAATAAAATAAAATAAAAAAATTTAGAGGAAGCGCGTGACGTTTGTAAGGATTGAAGCAAATGGCGTTCTGTTGTCTCTGCCTAACCCTATAGTAAGAAGTTTGGGAAGGATGGTAATTGTAGATAAAAAAAAGTGTCCATGTTTTCCATAATCGCAAACCTTGGCATAGGCTAATATTCAGGAGTCTTTCGAATGAAATCCTACTGGTAGTTCTTGAAATTTCCTATCATTATTATATACTGCAATTTTCGCATGTAAAGTTAATAAAAATGTAATTGAAAGTATCTATGTTTCTTATAATTTTAAACACTGGCAGGAGCTAATATTCAGGAGTCGTTTAAATGAAATCCTTGTGTTTCTTTTTTAATTTCCTGTCAATGTCGTTATAAAAAAGGAAGGATATTAAAAGATATTTGAAAACAAAAACACAGCTGTAAAATATCCAATCGGAATATAGCGTGAACTCGTGTACGTGCCGCAGAAAGAGCTCCTATGATCTTAGAGCTTAGCTCATTCCGAGATGCATCGATACATCGGTTTGCTCATGTATCGAATGTATCGATGTACGTGTTCGAATATAACCGAGTACACGATTGACGTTGTATCGTCAGTTCTCGGTTGAATCAGCGCATAATTGTGCAGAAGCGATTTTACATTTATTAGTTGCAAGTCAAATGCAAATTTCTCAATTTGAAGTGGTGATAATAAGTATGTTAAGATTTGATGGCTGCGTTAGAATATTCCTTTTATGTAGAGCGTGAAATTGATGTATAGAAATACCGTACTAAACATTCCATTAATGCGAAAGTCTATCTATCTGTCTGTTAGTACAATTTCACACTTAAACCACTTAACCAGTTTTGACATTTGGGATTAAGATAGTTGAGAACTCTAACCTATAGCTGTATTTTATATTTAGATTTATATGTTTTTTATAATTTTTTATAAGTATTTAATCCTGAATATAAAATACGATTAATCTCACCCTTAAGAACGGATAGCACACTCTGACATACAGATTTCCTCACGATATTTTGGTATGTAGCAAACAGTTATTTATAATTTAATTCCCAGTTAACTTCGTAGTCTCTGCCTACCCCTTCAGGAAACAGGCGTGAGTCTATGTATGTTGGTATGTATGTAGGTATGTATGTTACGAAAAGTCTGTCTTCAAAAAGATTCGAGACCTCTCTTAGCCTCTCTACTAGGCTTATGCTGCTAAAGTTGTTCATTATGACAGCACTCAACAAAGCTTAACAGTTCCATTTAATAATTGAAGACACAATAAGCCTGTTTTATGAAAGCCCCTACTTTAATTTAATCCCTAAAGTGAGGTTCTAAATAAGTTTATCTACTGTTTCTTTATAATGTGACCACTTGACAGATTAAAGAGTCATTCAAAAGAAGAATTAAGAGAACTCAAGATAATCTTTTGGAACAGTATTATTGAATAAATATTAGTGTCATCATCATCATCAACCTGCCATAGTCTACTGATGGATATAAGCCTCTGTAATCTAATATATAAAATTCTCGTGTCACAGTTTTCGTTCCCATACTCCTCCAAAACGGCTTGACCGATTTTGATGAAATTTTTTGTGCTTATCCGGTATCTATGAGAATAGGCCATCATCTATTTTTCAAAAAAAAAAAAAATTTTGCAAAACAACGTTTGCCGGGTCAGCTAGTGTTAGTATATTTTAACATATTTATCCAACCTGCGTTGCGTCCGATGGTTGAAGGTTTATAAAAGAGCTCTAACAATATGCGTGTTATGTGAATAACAGTTCAGAAATATAGATATAGATATTACGACTTTTGTAAAATCCCTACGACATAATATAACCGCTAATAGTCACAAATTTATTTATATAGTTTCTAATCCGTCTGTGATATTTATACTATTTAACTTATCAATCACTTCCAACTGTTTAAATTACAAATAAGTTTACCTAAATTTTTGTCATAAAACAGCAAACTGAAAACTAATATTATATCCGATATGTGAACATAGGCGTTTACACGTTCCAAAATCATATTCAGTAAAATAAGTAGTAACTATTGGCGATAAAAGGTAGTTTTACCAGTTTCACGGCGCGGTATAAACAACAGGGAGTGGGGCTGTGTTCTCCGCACCTACAAACGACGTCAAATGTAGTTATTGGCATACCCGAGGCTAAATTGCGTCATAAAGACATAAAGACATATTTATTTCTGCATTTTGGTTGTTTACAACACTTATACATGTCAAAACCCTATTCTAGATGATGCCGGCTTTTCCTAGCTAAATGACTTCTTGAGAAGAAAGGCCGAAACAAACTCAGAGTCATTGTTTTTTTTGTCACTTCAATTTCTTTAGTCTTTTCTTCATCTTTTAAAGTCCAGACAAAAAAGGGTTTAGTATGCAAGTACAATGCAGGAAATTATCTGACGCTTTTGACTGACTCGGCCCACTGATGGCCCGCATTCAACAGCAATCGTACGGCTCAACCTTAATTGAGGGAGCCAGCACGATCTGTATCACTATGCCTCCACGCCATCAGAAGGTGTATGCATAAGCATGTCAGCCTAAGCCATCAGACAGGTTGCCACAACTATTTGTTTATATGTTTAATAATGCCCACATCGTACTCACAACTTTACAAGCTAATACACAGTAAAATACATGTTGCAAACAATAAGTAAAAATAATAAAAATTTAAACAATAAAATGTCATATATTTAAAATATCAGAAAATATTATTAAATGTCAGAAAATATTATTGAATGTCAATTTATGAATAATAATATATTACTTAAGTAATTTTAAATGTCAAAAGAAAATAAATAAAATAACAATGTCAAATCAAACAATGTCAAAAAAAATAAATAAAATTACAAATGTCAAATTAAAAATGTCAAAATGTAAAAATATAAGTATTACAAATGTAAATAAAAATATCATGTCACTAATTTCAAAATGTCAAAATTCATAATTTTTAAACTCAATTCCAGGCATTTTTGTGTGCTAAATAATCTTTAACTGTGTAATAAGCTTTTGAACACAAGCTCTGTTTAATAAATACTTTGAATTTATTAATACTTAGTTCCTGAATATTGTCTGGAATTTTGTTGTAAAAACGTATGCTTTGACACTTGTATGAGTTACTTATTTTTTGTAGTCTAGTTGAAGGTAGAACAAGTTTGTTTTTATTTCGTGTGTTTAAATTATGAATATCGCTGAATTTAGAAAACATATTTATATTTTTCCTGACATATAACAAGTTCTCATAAATGTATTGAAATGCGACAGTCATTATCTTAATTTCTTTAAATTTTTCCCTCAGTAAATGCCTTGAACCAAGACTGTAGATTGCACGAATAGCCCGCTTCTGCAGTACAAACACAGTTTGAATGTCAGCTGCGTTGCCCCATAATAAAATGCCATATGACATTATGCTGTGGAAATAACTAAAATACACTAATCTGGCCGTATCTATATCAGTTAACTGACGAATTTTGTAAACCGCGTATGCTGCAGAGCTAAGTTTATTCGACAACTGACCTATATGTGGGCCCCACTGTAGCTTAGAATCTAAGGTTATGCCTAAGAATACGGTGTTATCTATAAGATCCAACTCTTCTCCATTCAAACATATGTTAGGTTTAACTTGTTTTACATTCGGTCTTGAAAATCGTATACATTTTGTTTTTCTTTCATTTAACAGTAAATTGTTAGTTGTAAACCATTTAACTACTTTAGAGAGAGCGTTATTTATATCGTCATTATTTGATTGTTGTCGTCTTAGTTTAAAAATAAGTGATGTATCATCAGCAAATAACACTATCTCTTCATTATTTTGCATAATGTATGGCAAATCATTAATATATACAAGGAAAAGGAATGGACCAAGAATTGAAGCTTGCGGCACTCCCATTGTGACCACTGAACCCATAGAAACTTTTCCATTTACCTCAACTCTCTGTATCCTATTACTCAAATATGATGTTAGGAGATCCAAAGCAGTGTTCTTAACTCCATAGTAATGTAATTTCCTGATCAATGTTTCATGAAACACGCAATCAAAAGCCTTAGATAAGTCACAAAAGACTCCCAGAGCATCATGCGACTCCTCCCAGGCATCAAAAATACTATCTAAAAGCTCAACTCCAGCATCGGTAGTTGAGCGACCCCTAGTAAAACCAAATTGATTTTCATGTAACAGCTTATTGTTATTAAAATGAATTTGAAGCTGATCTAGAATTATTTTTTCAAAAATTTTACTAAACGTGAGTAGCACAGATATTGGCCTATAATTTGTGGGGTCAGATGTGCTACCTGATTTAAATAACGGAATTACTTTACTACTTTTCATTTGATCAGGAAACACACCACAGTCAATGCATCTATTGAAAATCATTGCCAGTTCCGGTGCTACTGTGTTGATTATAGATTTCGTAATCACAACAGAATTGCCCCAAAGATCACTAGTCTTCTTTAAATTAAGTTTATTAAAAGTTTTTAGGGTGCATAGGGTTCCCACCAGGGTGCATAGGGTTCCCACCAAGAACTTAGGGTCCCAAGCCAACCTCACCTGCAAGTAGTGCACCTGCCGATCAACGGACGAGGCTCTGGCAAACAAAATATCCCGATAAGCGGCAATAGGCTCGCCACCTATTACGTGGGATCAAAACACTGGCGAAAAGTGGGCGTTTTAATATGCCTCTGCCTACCCCTTCGGGGAAACAGGCGTGAGTCTATTTATGTATGTATGTATGTAAAAGTTTTTACAATATCTCTGTCAGTGACATAACTAAAACTAAATTCAATGTTACACCTATTGACATTTTGTTTCAATAGAGATTCGGCGTCATTAGGGGACGAGTTGAGGGATTTAGTGGTTGAGACTGGAATGCCTGTGAAGAAATTTTCAAATGCTGTGGCAACCTCAAAATCTGACTTTAATATCTTTTTATTTAATTGAAGAGTATAATCGTTACTTTTAATCTTGACCCTTCCAGTCTCATTGTTTATAATATCCCATGTTACTTTTATTTTATTGTCACTGTTTTTAATTTTTGATTTTAAATAAAATGTCTTAGCTTCACGACAAATCTTTTTAAATAACTTGGAATAATTTCTTACATATTGACAAAATTGTTCATCATTTTTATTAATTACTTTCTGTTCATATAATTCGTAAAGCTTATTTCTACTTTTATAAATTCCAGTGGTTGCCCATTCACTGAAGGATGTAGTACCAGCAACTGAGATCCTCTTAGGTACAAAGATAGAATTGAATATAGTACAGTACATGTCAAAGAAAGAATTGTACAACTTATTAGGATCGTTATTATAGCATAAGTATGGTAATGTACTTGTGAGTTTATCCTTAAGTCCCTCCAGACGACGCAAAGTTTTTGGCACCACACTCAATTCCTTTCTACCTACTTTTTTAGACTGCATAGCAAATGTTATAGATTGTCCACAATGACCTGATGTTAATTTGTTAATTATTTGCTTTCTAACTGGTACAATATCTGTAAATATATTGTCTATACAAGTAGATGTCGTGGAAGTTATCCTGGTGGGTTCCAAAAATAAGGATGCAAGATTATATGACTTGAACAAATTCTTAATTTTGTGGCAATTCAGGGAATCTTCTAGTAAATTAATATTAAAATCGCCACCTACTATTATAGATTTATTTTGTTGGCATAGCTTCCGTAACACATCATCTATGACACTTTCAAAGTTGTCATAGCAGGATGATGGTGGCCTATACACACTCAAAACAAGAAGTTGGTCCAACTCCACACAGGCTATTTCAACTGTCCGTTCAACAGAGAAACTAACAATGTCACTACGATTCTTAAATTTAAGCAGCTTGTTAACTAAAATCAACGATCCACCATGTATTGCATTTTGTCTGCTGAACGAACTACCAACTAGATGGTTATTAAAATTGCACATAAACTGGTGATCTTTAAGCCAATGTTCTGTTATACACAAAATATCGACGCATTCACCGTTCATGAACAACTCCACTTCTAAATCTTTATTTGACATACCTTGTATATTTTGATGTACCAGTTTTAATACTTGTGAATTTCTAAATGAATTGTTAGTTGGATTGGGCTTATTCCTACATACCAGCCCATTATTAATGAAAGTGTCATTGCAAGAGGTATTCTCTATTGTCGAATTATTTAATTTAAATTAATAGAAATGTCAGACTGTGTAGCCAAATTACTGGCTGAATCATTATAAATGTCATTTTGTTGCTGTATAGGGGCAACACGTTTATTAGCCAAATTCTTGGCTGAAATGTCAATACAAAATGCTAGCGACTCAGCTAGTTGTCTTTTATAATAAGAATTCAGATAACAAGTATCTTGCGTCAACTGTAAAGCTTTACTAACATAATTGTTAGAGTCAAAAACATGAAATTGATAGTTATTGTATGACCAACTACACAAATTTATATTAAGACTATGTCTAATATTATTTTCTTTCTGTGGAAACCCTTTACTGAAAGGTAAAGTGAACATAATAATTTGATTTAAATTTAATTCACATAATTTACTGTAATAATAGAATAAAAGTCTTTTATTTAAAGATCCTCTTTTACCAAGTAGGATCAATAAAGTTGTATCCTGGTCAAAACTGAAGTTTATAATTTTATCTAAAATAGCAATGGAACTTAACCCAGGCAAACAGTAGTTCATCACTAACCCATCACTATATGTGTTCGCCAACAACTGACCCATGCCTTTTCCAATCTCGTCACTAAATATTATCACTTTATTTTTATTTTGTAATATAAGTTTAACTGTCTAGTTTGTTATTTTTTAATTTATTTAGAGTGTGTTTAATATTTGAATTTGTATTGTTTAAAGAACTATTTGGCAAAACCGGGTCACATGTTGGCAATGAGCAAGCTGGCGAGTGTTGGTGATTGAACGGGATGTCATTGTTCAATGGTATTGAGCATTTGTTACTATTTGATGCCACCAACTCATTCATTGCCAATATGTACTCTTTCATTTGTAGTTCAGAGCTTTTATATTTATTTGTCGCCTCCGATACCTCACAATCTAATACAAATTTCCTGATCCTGTATTCCACAAAATTCACATGAAACCTCATACTTCAGAACTAGATATAAACGGTATAAGGCTTTACAATGGGTTAATAGAACCAACCTTTTATGCCCTCGCCGTATTTCAGATTTCACCGGATATTGTTAAATATTAAGCAACCGAGAATGAAGCCACGTTGTAATTTCCACGGGCGTTTGCCAGTGATTGGTTTGTTAACCTCACGGGATTGCTTTTAGTTAAACACCCCTACTAAAGAGCAAAGTCTTTATTTGAAGCCGTTCTGTTGAAATATTTACGTCATTAGTCTAGCCCTCTTTGTTGAGGAAAATAGGTTTGTGGGGTACAAGTTTAGATATAGCAACATATACGACTATTATACGCGAACGCATGGCATTGTTATCTTAAAGTGCCGATCTTTTTGTAGATCAGCGATTTTCCTATAATAAGACACGGTAAACTGACAAACATTCCTAAAAATGTTGGTATTATGGGGATGTTTGTAATATAATTGAATCGTAAAATTAGAAGCTTGAAGAGAGATAAGCAAGCAATAAAATATCATGAATCCCGAGTGGTGGGACAGTTAAATGGCATCACAAATATTGACTTGCCGGTTCGAGGTTCCCGAGATGTGGGATGGGTGTTGGCGCGAAGCCAGGCGTCCCGTTGTGTACCTACACTACACTCAGCAAAGATGGGATGCGGGGACGTCTTATGGAAATTGTCTTAATTCCCGAGTATAGGTGCCGCCACCCTAATAGAATGTGACCGTTAATCTCCCTTGGCAATTTGTTTGAGACATTTATACGTTCCGATGATAAACTGATAATATTAATTTACGATTATTGCTCATGGAATAATTTAACCATGTGAGAGAAAAGATGTCGTTAACATTAATGAATTGATTGTTATTATTAACGTTATTAGTGTTTAGCTAAACTGTTAAACACTGGCAATAGGTGTAATTAGTGGCTCGTCGGATTTAATTACCGAGTGCTAAAGGGTAGGAATATGACGAGAATATTAATTAAAAGTTTTGTTGCCCGTTTAGAAATTACTTGTTAGTAAAAAGTGGTTTCGCGTTGGATAATGTCAGTGTGTTATTACAGACGGAGTTAATCCTCCTTTGTTATGAGTTTGAAAGGATTTATCGAGCTTTATGTCTTTTCTTTTATTCGCCGGTTCAATAGCAACCGACGAGATTCAATCAACGGTATAGCTATGTAATTAGGATTGGAGTGAGATGACAATAGCGGTGTTTGTTGTTTTTAATTGTATTCTTTTCTCTTTGATTATGTTTCAAATTGGAAGATTAGTTTGTTGC
Source organism: Euclidia mi (assembly GCA_944739405.2). NCBI lineage: Eukaryota > Metazoa > Arthropoda > Insecta > Lepidoptera > Erebidae > Euclidia > Euclidia mi. The sequence continues at coordinate 2,421,623 of OX123196.2, forward strand.
TGTTCTGTTGCGAAGAGTAGTTTGGGTTTATATTGTAGATATTTATAGCTTGAAAGTTACTTTGTAAGTTATGGTTTTCGTATCGAAGCATATTGTTATATACAGTACCAGTTGGTATTGCTTACTCGACTAAGATAGATGCATAGAAAACTCTTCATTGTACACCAGAAAAACAAAAACGATACAAGAGTACAGTGATCAAATTTTAAACAACTGAAAAATAGTGGTACAAAGGCGACTCATTAAGTATTAATAAAGCAAACATTTGGATAAGAGTACCTTAGTGCATTTTATGACAGTATTCACCGATTAAACTTATTAATATCCTATATTGCGATAATTTATATAGCGGCGATAGCCCAGTGGTGTACGTAACGGACTGCCGAGACGATGGTCTCGGGTTCGATCCCCAGTTACCCCGGGCACACACCTATGACTTTTCGAAGTTATGTGTGTATTAAAATAAAAATATTAATTATCGCTCGCTTAAAAATGTGCCCGGTAGATAGCAATAGGCTCGCCCCCTATTACATTGGGACCGAAACATATCTGGCGAAGTGTGGGTGTGTAATATACCTCTGCCTAAAAGCCGTGAAGATATATGTTATGTTATATTGCGATAATTTGTGTTGTTTCAGCATAAAATGTGGCTAATAAGATTATATCGTTAAACTCAACATTGTGCCGAAAATATATACATTTTAAATTTTCACATTCCAAAGTAAATCTATTTGTAGTCTATTTACCTATATATGGAAGCAGAAATAGAAAATATTCTAAATTACCATTCGGATTTGTTACTCATTAGACGAACATGTTCGCATAGCTCTAGGGTAGAACGTTACTTCGAACGCCCAGGTACACGTTATTAAGGAAAGCTTTCGTCTTAGTGGCGTGTTACCGCCTTGATGACGTCAATTTGACAGCAACTGACTTGCTCTACCTACGCCGAGGTAAATTTCCCGATTGTATCAGCTTCAATGACATAGTTTCCTACTGTTATTTGCCATACGCAGCAGCGATAGCCTAGTGGAGAGACAGACTGCTACGCAGAGGGTACGGGTTCCAATCCACGGCGTGCACCGATGACTTTTCGGAGTTATGTGCGTATTCAATTGTTAACTATCGCTTGCTAAGCGGTGAAGGAAAACATCGTGAGGAAACCTGCATGTCTGAGAGTTCTCCATAATGTTGTCGAAAGACATGTGAAGTCTGCCCACCCGCACTAGGCTAGTGTGGTGGACTATGGCCTTATCCTTCTAATAGTGGGAAAAGATCCGTGCCCAGCAGTGGGACAGTTTATATACAAGGATAATGGTGATTTGCCATCCAAAACGGCCTGTCAATCAACGCACTATTCTGAATGAACTGAATGAACAATTTGGCGAAGTTCAATTGTAATTTATGTATGTGGTGTGAAACCCTTGATGTATGGACGGGGAATTCGAATTGGGAATTGGTCTGTACCTGTTTTAAATATCACGACAATTACAATGTCGCGTTTCTGGTGTTGGGCGTAATTAACAAGGTCTCCGGTAGCGTTTATCGAAATATCGGATTAATGGTATGGAGATCTGTTTATTATACATAACGAAGTGACCTTAGTTTGTAAATTAAGGAAACAATCCAATTTATAAGTTGTCAGACTATGAGAAGGGTTAGGCTATAGTCCACAGTTCATATGTGAGTTGGTAAGCTTCAGAAGTCTATAAAAACATTGTGGAAATGCAGCTCACACAGACATTTTTATGGGACTTGACCCGGATACCCAATACTGTCACCTGTGTAGACTGGTTCAGCGTCAGTGACCATTAATGGCAAACATTTTTGCCACTCGTGATACCACGGGCAAAGTTAGTCACTGATCCCGCAGCGAATTAAATCAGAAATACATGTCCTCTAAGGGCGGCAGTTGCAAATAAATAATCCACTTCTCTGTTGTGGAGACAAATAACGAAGAGAAACAATGTTGGGAAGAGATGAACACCACGGACATGTTACTACATGAACATTATTTGATAGTAGGTACGTAATTTATAGACGTGACAGAGATTCAACTAAATATGGCGCACGAAAAGATGGTGGTGGTGTCTTAATCGCGGTTGCATATCACATTAAATCTACTAGACAATATCAGTTTGAAAGTGAAATCGAAGATCTTTAGATAGGCATCGATGTGAAAAGCTCAAAGCACAACATTATGAAACTCCATATTTGTGCGGTATATTTACCACCACCTTTCTAGTGTGAAACGTTACACCAATACGTGACTAGTGCTCAGAAAAGCATTGACCACTTCGCAATTACAGTGATCGTAGGCGATTTTAACCTCAGTAGCATTCTTTGGACACTCGAGGAAGACTCTCAGCAACTACAACCTAAATATTCTAATTCAGACGTTAATATTAGCTTCGTAGACTTTATAACTCTCAACAACCTTAATCAATTCAACTGTGTTCTAAACAATAAATCAAAATCTCTTGACCTGATACTTAGTAACACAACAGTCACTGATGTCCACCGTAGTAATAGCAGTCTATCTGTAGAAGATTTGCTACATCCTCCTTTGGAATTCCGCTTACCACTTCTGACTGTCTCTAATTTAAAAACAAATTCAGTCCTAAGGCCTAACTTTTTTAGGGCAGACTATGACATGGTTTCAAAATCTCTGATGGCTATTGCATGGGAAACAGAATTTCAAGACAGCTTTTAAGTCAACGATATGTTAAGCCTACTATATGAAAAGTTGAATAATGCCATTATTACCTTTAAAAAAAATAACTGACAGTAAATACCCAATTTGGTATTCTCATGAATTAATATGCCTACTTAAACAGAAATATAAGTGTCATTTCAGGATTAAAAAATATAGAAATCCTCTGGCTCTATTGGAATTCGATAGATTGCGTACCAGGTGCAGGGAGCTTCAAACTACTTGTTATAAAAATTTCTCTGTGATATTGAGGACAAAGTTGTCAAATGTCCCAAAATATTTTGGACTCACATTAAGAATAAAAAGAAAAGAAATAGTGTGTATCCCACTACAATGCAATACAAAACTAAAACTGCATCTAATGGACAGGAAATTTGTAATCTCTTCGCTGATAATTTCTCTCAGACTTTCAACGCTCCATTTTCACCGATTCAGAACTGTTCCTTTAATGAAACTTTTGCCAATACATCTAGTCTAGGCACATTAAGCTTCACTAACTCTGAAATTCAAAACGCACTCAAACATTTAAATGAAAAAACAAGGAGCAGGTATAGATGGCATTCCACCAGTTTTCATCAAGTATTGCGCAAAGGTACTTATCACACCTCTAGTCTTAATTTTTAATAGGTCACTCTCAGAAGGTGTTTTTCCGGACCTCTGGAAGGAGGCACTCGTTGTACCCATACATAAATTCGATGATAAATATCTTGTTATAAATTACCGACCAATATCTATATTAGCGACTTTCGGCAAAATATTAAAACTCGTGACAGAACGCATTACGTGGCATCTTAAACAATACATTAGCAACAACCAACATGGGTTCATAAAATCACGATCAACGGCTACCAATTTATTGTCTTACACATCAATATTATCAGAACATCTTGATAAATGTATTCCCGTAGATGCAATATACACAGACTTCAGTAAGGCATTTGATAAGGTAGATCATACTCTTCTTATTAATAAATTACATCAAATTGGCATATATGGCAAACTACTTGAATGGTTTCAATCCTATCTAGAAAATAGACGTGCAAGAGTTGCTATTAATGGATACCTCTCTGATGCTTACGAAGTGACCTCTGGAGTCCCACAGGGTTCTCATTTAGGGCCCATTCTCTTTAATGTGTTTATCAACGACATTAATAAATGCTTCCGTTACTCGAAGTTCTATCTTTTTGCAGATGACCTTAAATTAATCATGCCAATTCGCAACCCCTCAGACTCAACCAAACTACAAGAAGATCTTGACAGACTACACGATTGGTGTCAAATAAATAATATGCACCTAAATCTTAACAAATGCCATCATATCCACTTTACTCGCAAAAAAATTACAAGACTCAATGTGTATTACACTGGTGGAGTTAAGATCAGCTTCGTAAATAAAATTCGTGATTTAGGCGTTTGGATAGGTACACAATTAAAATTCGATACACACATTTTAAATATTACATCAAAGGGTTTTAGAGCATTAAATATTACATCAAAGGGTTTTGTGTTGCGCAACACGAAAAAAAATCGTCAACAAAAATACTACTTTTTAATGTATTAGTACGACCAATACTAGAATATAACTCTGTTGTTTGGAACACTTACTATGATATCTACAATAAGCGCTTAGAAAGCGTTCAAAAACGCTTTCTTTATCATATGTGCTATCGGGACCATAAAGCCAAGATACTTTCAAATTACGCGGCAAGATTAAAACATTATAATACGGTTACTTTATCGAACCGTAGAAAAATGATAGATGCTGTTTTTCTTCACAAATTATTTAACGGTCACATTGATTGCAGTGATTTATTAAGCTCTTTAGTCATTAACATCCCTACTCATGTGCCTAGAAGTAACATATATAAGTTGTTCAGTGTTCCTTACTCAAGAAAAAATCTCGAGTACTACGCCGCCATGTCAAGGCTTTGTAGGCAGCACAACTTGGTCACCAAACTCTGTAATGCAGATATTAGCGTTAGGATAAGTGAGTACAAAAAACATGCTATGGCTGCGCTTTTTACTGAGGTATAGTAATGGGTGTGTTCCTTATTACCTGTAATTTTACTCAGTCTCTGTTAATATTGTTGATTTTGTTTTTTATTTATTCTAAGTAAACTTTGTATTTTTAACTTTAATTTTAAAACATGTACCTATTTTGTAAACCTTTGTAAATTGCCTGCTCTTATGTGCACTTCTTTGTTATTTTAGAATTTATAACTTATGCATGATGTGGTTTCTTGTAATTGAGGGCGTACAAGATGTGTACAGCCTTTGTTGGAAATCCTTAACCAAAATAAATAAAATAAATAAACATGAACATTATACTACTCCAGAAGTTACCTGTAATTCGTTAAACATAATCTTACGATCAATATGTCATAAAGTAGGAGTGTATTTCCATTGTCCACTAGTCTGATAACATTGATAACTAAAATACTCTTTATTGATAACAGACTGTCTACTACAAAGGGTATTCTGTAGCATAGACATATATGAGCAGGGAAATCCCCATAGTACCGATGTCGCATCTACACACAAGAGGCATTTATGTTCATTGCATCACTCTTTTTACTAAAGAAAGAACGAGACCATAAACGCATTGTGTGTGTGTAGTCCCACATGACATGATTTGACCATAATTTTGAACATTGTGCCAATGTTGATGGTTAATTTCAGATATGCAGGTTTCATCACGATGTTTTCCTTTATATTTATAGGAATTCACCTAGACTATTTACCGCTAGTGCCGTTATACAAAATAATGCAATGGCCAAACTTCTACTCAGTTTATGGCCTGTGTTGTAAACTGTTTCTAATTTATTTTCTATTCTGTTTCATACAACGACCGTATGTAGGTCACGGACATATAAAAGTAGAATAGTCTATTTAGGATCCCGCAGATGCTCAAACAAATATTTTAAATAGAGAGTTTGTAGAATATACATAAGTTTCAGAAATTGCATGCTTTGAGCGGTTACAGATTACCAAATTAATTTGTACCAAAAATAATAGGAATATGACAATTTGATTGCAGCTACTTTATTGTGTTTTACATGTGTATTTAGTGTAAAAAAACTAGACAGCTTTAGCCTGCCCGCAGTTCCATCCACGTGCGCTCGGTTAGCCGGTCAAAAGGTAGCCCGTGTGCAATGGTCAATATCCATGTATAAGCTAGGTATATAAAGGGTGCATAGGGTTCCCACCAAGAACTTAGGGTCCCAAGCCAACCTCACCTGCAAGTGGTGCACCTGCCGATCAACGGACGAGGCTCTGGCAAACAAAATGTCCCAATAAGCGGCAATAGGCTCGCCACCTATTACGTGGGATCAAAACACTGGCGAAAAGTGGGCGTTTAATATGCCTCTGCCTACCCCTTCGGAGAAACAGGCGTGAGTCTATGTATGTATGTATGTAAGCTAGGTATATTATTACCGCAAAGTTTGATTAAAATCCGTTCAGTAATTTTTGTGTGGAAGAATAACAAACATTAATACATACATCCTCAAAACTTTTCACGTTTACTAGTAAGATTAAGGAAATTCGAGCAAATGTCACTTGACAGGTTCTTGAAGCTTTAAACGAGATATTTTAGCCCAACAGTCGGAAGTTCCATTTGAGAATTATACAAAGTTAAAGTCTGAAGGTACCAGGGAAATCCATTTTCATTAATGGAGGATATTTATTAGTAAGTACCTACTTAATAATAAATGTAACCAACTTCAATGGTGACTATAAATAAGTTTAAATTAAGTTAATGTCTTCATTGCGGACTGGTAGAGACTTAATAAATTTATCAAAAGATCCTTTTTTCAGAACTTCCCTGAAGCCAAACTAAGTGATTAAATTGTAATATTTATTTTATGTAACGGGTTTATGTTGCGTAATTATTTTAAAGTATAGGTAAAATACTTTATATTTCCCTTTACGTTTTGATATTGTTTCTGCAAAATAATCTCTGCGGAATATTTCTGTTGTCAGAAATAAATCAGAATTATATTGGTCCAGTGGATAGCGTATGCGACTGCTGATGGGAGGTCTCGGGTTCGATTCCCGAGTCGGGCAAAAGTGTTACTGGGTTTCTCCGAATTCTCAGTAGCAGCACAGAGTCTGGTGATGTGTCCGGTAATGGCAATAGGCTCGCCCCCTATTAGGTGCAGTATTACACCTCTGCCTACCCCTTCGGGGATATAAGCGTGAGACTATAAATAAATAAATCACAATGTTCAATGCAAAGCCGTGCATAAGTGCTTAAATTCCATCTTGCTCTGCAGTTAAGAGGTAGTCGTACCGAGCCACTCTTCTCTCGAACACTCGTAGTGAATTTGACGTGCGAGGCTCCGTTCCGTGGATTATAGGTCAATCGTTAATTAGCAACCGCCGGCCGCAGACTAATTGTCCATGCATCGACAGCTCGATGTTTATGCTTAGCATACCTAAGAGGAAATTTGATCGAATTTGCAGTTTTAGAGCTGGTATATAAATATTTTCGGCCTTTTTGAAAATGAGAACTTAACCGTTCCAAGTTTAGTCTTGGCCCTATGTGTGTAAAAGTAATGAGTCATTTGACTAAGGAGAAATTGTTAAGTTATTATTCACTTGGTTAAGGAAGATCTTTAGTTATCTGTCTCTAAAATTCGTTGGAATCAATTTCAAAGATTTCCTAAACCTTTTTGAGACGTGTGGCTATTTCATAAGTCAATCTTACTCATTTCTAATACTACCTCTGGCGCCTGCGCTATACCTCTGTAGACTTTATTTGTGTAATATGGTATTTTTATATACTTTTAAAAAGTTATGGTTACTTGTAAAACAGTAATAATTTTACGAGTACCTAACCATTACGTGCAATTATGAGTATTCTGAAAGCAGTTTCAATATAATTGACCAACAAATGGCTACCGCCATTTGTTGGTCAATTATAACATAGTATTACACAAGAAATAGGAAAACCCAAAAGCTGGATATACTTATATTTTTATATATTTGCTCAATGAACCATTCTGTATAAATATAATATTGTATTTATCAATAATACAACACCAGAGGCAATACCATATCTTTTTATAGAGTGGACTACGCATCTCAGTGAATCTTGTTTTTCTCAACGGCAGTCAATTTCCTCGGACAATAAACTTTATTATATTCATAATTTTGATAACAAACAAATCCAATGGAGACGCGACGAAGATTTTCCTTTATGCTCCCTTTATACTAGATCATAAAATTTGCCCTCTTTACTACCGAATATGATTTGATAACATTTCTAGATAGGAGAAAACTCTTGGCGCTGTTCATAACCTACGTGACGTCAACAAAACTAGAGAAAACCACAATACCACGGCCTCGACAATATAATCTAGTTATACACCTGTACTACGTGCGCATTTGGACATGAATTATGTTTTTCCATTTGCCCACTACAGACATTTTCTATCCTGCTGTATAGAATTGTGAAAATAATTTCTAACTATTTTCGTCTAACCGGACCTGTTACGTGCCATACGCCATAAATCTAACGTGGAGATACCGGGTGTAGTGCTTGTATCTATGCAATAGATACATTACACTGTCTCATGTACACCAGTAGAGGAAGTAGAGTCACTTGACGCCTGTCACTAGTAGTATATCTGTATAGTCTGTGGCTGTCACTGTCTACGGACAGTCAGTCGGGTGATAGGCGCGGTGCGTGCTAGACGTGCCCTCGGTACTGTGTGTAGTGGTGGGCAAGTGTTACATCGACTCGTGTTGTGGTTATATTTGCTGGGATAGCAAATACTACACCGGGCTTTATTACAAAGGCTAAATGGGACATTAAAGGAGAAGAGTGGTTTGAGAAAGACCATAATTCAGCAAAAATACAGGTTTCTTTTTGTGCAAGTAAGTAATCCTTTTAGGTAAATAGGTGTCGCGGCGGAGTGCGCAAATGCACGTTTCAGGCCGCAAGAGGCCAAATGTTTCATTTAACCCTTTGAATGCCGGAACGCGTATACACGCGAGACACAATAGCTTTTTAATTATGTCTCGCATTCCGGCATACAAGGTTAAAAGTCGAAGCGGTTTCTGTATAATATGGAGCGACTCTAATAAACCGCAGCACGCCTCCCGGTTCCGTCTCTCCGCTCGTCTGACGCTTTATGATATCTTTTAACGGAACTCCGTGAACGAACGCGGTAATTCATGCAACCATATTTCCGAGTCGATTATCTGAAACGCGTAATGTTTCTTAGCTATCCAGCTATTTTCTTCACAAGAAAATAAGAAATACCCAAAGAAAAAGCTATGTTTATCGTCATGATAGTGTGTATAATTTGCAGGTGCCTGTATAAGGCGCAATATCGCCGCGTGTTTTGAGGCAGTAGCCTTTGTTTACGCAATTGCAAAACAAACTTGACGGTTTATTCAGTGGGCACAAAAGAAAGATACTTAATTCGGTTGCTTAAGTTCGCCTAATGTACATAATTAAGTAGATCTGTTGAACAGCTTTGTTTCCACACAACAGAGTTGAGGTTATTCTATTGCGGCGTAAGAAGTTACTTAAGCGGGATAAAACCTTTACAAAGGGGCGATGCTTCATGTATATAGATACAGAAAACTTAGTAAGTAAACAGAATGTTGGAAAGTCTTATATATAGATATAAGACTTTCCAACATTCTGTTTACCTACTAAGTTTTCTCTAAAACATATACTTTATTTTTCTCTAAATTTCTTTACCTTGATTCAATAACACCAACTCGAAGCAATTTTCTGTTTGAAGAATTCAATTTTTAAACAAAGTCACGCCTGAAGTGGAAATGGAATAAGATCTGACTTGCCTCAGTTTGTGTAGCTTTTCGGATTCATAATTCGATTTCGTACAGGATATAGTATAAGTAACTTACAGACTTCCAGGTTTACTTGATAAACAATCATTGATGCTTAAGTTTTAATTCAAAAGGCAAAACGAAAATCAAACCAGGGTTTGATTTTAATGGTTAATGGATCCTATCGCGAGATATTGGTTTTTAAAACATAAACTACCCCCGTAAAGAAATCGAAACGTCGTATAATAATATATAATGTAGTTTCTATATCATTCGGTTTAAATGTAATCTGTTTAAAACCAACATATCCAATCTGTAAACTGTTTATTTAAAATGTGGAACATTCGATTCGCGCGAACCCAAGAAAATACTCTCAAAAGATAAAAATAAAATTTATGAACAGTAAAAAAGTTTAACGGCCGGACACGAAAAGCCGAAAATTGGGCTCAGTGGCGTGTTATTGGAGAGGCCTATATCCAGCAGGGGACTAGAGCAGGCTTATGATGATGATGACAAAAGTTAAACTATAGGACAGGACAGGACCTATGACTTCTGTGCCACCCTGTGCATACTTTAAACTTTCTCTATATTTTCTCTAACAACATTCTCATTTGCCTGTGCAGATACACCGTAGACATACACATCATAGTGACACTAATATAATCCTTTGATTGCAGTGGACACGACGGCGCAGTACGACGCGGTGCGTGCCTACCTCAAAGAGCTTGATATATCGAGCGCCGTGTGGGTCGGCCTCATCCGAAGTAATCCTGATGGAGACTTCACCTGGACGTGAGTGACACATAATACGTAGCATACATACTTACCTATATACCAGAGATTTTATGGATATCATGTTTCGTAAATAATCCATACGAATATTATAACGCAAAAGTGTGTTTGTATGAAATCTTTCATACTTACAGTTTCTCTTACTTCGATTTTTTTTTAAAGACAACGCCCGCATCAGGACTAAATCCTGTGTCGCGGGGGACTTTACAAACATACGACTAACGAACACAATGAACACCCTGACTCGAAACAACAATTTATGGATCACACAAAGTGTTGTCTCGTGTGGGAATCGAACCCACAACACTCGTCGCAGTGTCAAGCGGCGAGGCGGCCGCTTAACCCACTACGCCAACAGTGCAGGCAAATAAAACGTTTACACATCAGAGTAAATACCAAAAGTTGTAGTTAATATTAGGTTTTTACACGGCCGTCTGATCAATAACTAATCAGAGCTTGTGCTATGGTAACCAGATAACTGTTAAAAATGATTATATGTATATTCTTAAATACTTACAAATTATGCGCCCGTCACTCAAATATTTGTTCTGGGCCGTAAACGAACCCACCACATGCGGCTTAGCAGTCAATGTCTCTAGACCAACAAGTCAGTCATATTTAGTTTAGGCCTATTAAGTTACTCTATAGGACAGGACCTATGACGTCTGTGCCACCTTGTGCATACTTTAAACTTTCTCCATATTTTCTCTAACAACTTTCTCATTGGGACCTAAACATAACTGGCGAAACGTGGGTGTGTAATACACCTCTGCCTACCCCTTCGGGAATAAAAGGCGAGAAGTGATGTTATGTTATTCTTATAGACCTGTAAATATTATAACTTGTATTTATCCTACTAATATCATCTTTATATAATTTACAAAGAGTGTTCCGAAATCATAAAGTTTCTTGGTAAATTATACTTAAATATGAAGGATGGCAGTATATTATGGTACCTTTACATAGGATGGACTCGCACTTAACAGTTATTTTAAATATTAGTATATTTAGAATTTCGAGTACTAGCTACAAAGTCAAAGTCAAAAATCATTTATTCATCTAGGTCACAACGTGACGCTTATGAACGTCAAATTTTTAAAGTAAATTAATAATGCTTCTACAACAACTAACGAATAAAGTATTTCCGAAGACGAACTATTTTATTGGTACATTGATCAGTTTTTACTTTGATTACATATGTACAGTCAACAATAAAAGTCGATACACAGCAAAATATACTCAGCAAAATATACTCTCCGATTATTTTCATTAAATTATGATTCATGTGAATTTTCTTTGTTGAGATTTCTTACAAAATATTCAGAATAATATTAAATGGCACGATAAAACCATTCTAAATCACGAAAATGTGTATGGGCTTATGTTGCTGACTGTACCTAGCTTATATATTATGTCGAAGTGTCACTGGTCTCTAATTTTCACTTAAAATGATTTATTTTAATTAAAGTTAATTTAAGCAATCAGCAGAAGCTTATTAACAGCTCTTAATTATCAAAAGATTTTCTTTATTTAATGCGACGAGAGTTCTAGGTACGCCCTATCAATATGATTAAACCTTATTACATAATAATATAATTGAATTATTATACAATAAATTAAAGTATTTATCTATTTTGTATACCTACTACCTAGCCTATCCCTAATATAAAATAAATAGGCTTCGAGAAATAACCCGCATGCCCTTTAAACAAAACCAATTGGACTAATGGCTTAAATGTTCTTTCACATTTAAGTACTACTCTAACATTATGACTTATTTATTAGTTCCGGATATAAATAAAATTAAACTGGGACCTTCCCAGTTTTATCGCCCTAATCAAGCGTAAATGCTTTTAGTTAATGTGAGCCGGAGTTTATTTCAGTAGTTCCTAAATAATTTTAGACTTTGTGTTTGTGCTTGTAGAGATATATTTATAGGTATATCTATACATATAATAAAATGGTAGGAAAGTCAAAACTGTACATTGAATATTTTTTTTAAAGAATACTTCTGGTGTGATCTACAATCGATACCGAAGCCAAAAATATAGTTTTTAGAATTTTTGTCTGTTTGTCTGTTTATCTGTTTGTCCTTATGTCCGGGCTAAACTCAAAAAGTACTGCATGGATTTACTTCAAATTTGGCTCAAATATTATTAAAAAGTCGGGTCACCATATAGGCTTCATATTATTACGCTATCACCTACGTGGAACGAGCAGAGAACCTTTATTTCTTGAACGTATTCTGTAACGACGTGTAATGTAACAATGCATATTTTAATGTTGTTATTATGTTAACTATGCTATAATCTAGCTTCACACTATAAAAATCACGCAATATAAGTAACTTAGGCTGATAAACATAATTAATTGAATATTTGTAGAATTAAGACAATTCTAATGCAGCGCCATCTAAGAGAGTTCAAAAACTTCAAGTCGAATTACATCTGTAAGCCCTTTTTGGATATAAATAATTTAATTCGAATATGTTGGCGACGTTAATAGTTGTTTTCAAAAGTCATAGATGGAGTTGTACATTTTCTTCTTAAAATTGTATTGTTAATTCGTTTCAGAGATGAGCAAGACTATTAGTTGAAGTTATTTAATTAATTAACTACACCATCGCCACACTTGATTGCTTACATCATTTCTGTCCGAATAAATAGTAATAGATTTAGTACAAAAAAAACATTTTGGTCACATTGGTGTAATTATGGCTTCTTAATTAATATATTTACATGTCGCATATAAACTTGCTTTAAATTGTCTTTCGGGATATACATATACCACGTCCCTTTGTTTGGATTAACTATATATAAACATCAGTAAGATGTGGAACTAGCTAGATCTTATTTACTCACACACAGCCATTTATTTATTGTTACGTCTGAAGCGGTTTGGCGGATACTGGTGTTCTCTATACATGAGAAGCATCCTACCGTCATGCATTTACACGTCCACCCAGAGAACGGTCAGCGCATATATTTTGATCCCGACGGCGTTGCTGAGCACTTGGAAAATCCGCGTCAAACAAGTCTCTTGGCGTTTTTCAGGCTCTGTAAAATCGACCAGTTTGGGAGGTCCCTTAGGTATGACGAGATGCTTTCATATAACACGTACGACAAGCAAAAGGGTGTATTTAACCGACGTTGACGAGGAGGTGCTGTGGAAGGTTTTCTGGGAAGTTTCAAGGACACTGCATTTTGTAGAGTTTATACCGTACACACGAATAATGGCGAAGGCTATTTTCTACGGTTGTTACTTTACACGGTCCGAGGCCCAACGTCTTTCGCCTTTATGAGGACATTTGATGGCGTGGAGTATCGCACTTACCGCACAGCCTGCGTAGTACGTCACTTTCTCGACGGTGACCAATACTGGTATGACACCCTCGCGGAGGCGAGCGTCAGCGTCAGCGTCGCCGGCAATCGCTGCCACACTGCTTCCGGGTTGCAAGACAGCACATACCATGTTTAAATTTCCCATCGATTTAGAGAGCGCCGTAACACCCGTTTGTGGTGTGTCACGTAACAGTGATAAGGGACCCGTGCTCAAGGATTGCTCTCTGATCGTATGGGATGAGCGTACAATGGCCAATAGGAAGGCAGTTGAGGCCATGGACAGAACCCTGCAGGACATCCGCAGGAACGAGCATTTAATGGGTGGTCACATTTCTGTTCAGTGACGATACCCGACAAACGTGGTGACGCGGGGATCGAGGGCTGACGAGGTGAGTCATCATCATGATCATCATCATCAGCCTTTAACATTCCACTGCTGGATTAGGCCTCTCCTTTGAAAGGAGGAATTGGCCTACTATACCACGCTGGCCAAACGGGTTGGTATAGAGTTTGTATCAAGTTTTCCTTCTCTTACAGTGCTGTTCTCTGCATAATATGCTCCCTCTGTCGGCTCTTACGACACCCATGGGATGATATGGGGTGGTGACATTCTGTATTCTTAATCCATCACCACACGGACAAGGTGAGTGCTTCGTTGAAATTATCTTTGTTGTGGTCACGAGTTCGTATGGTGCGCTTGACCATTAATATGAAAGCTCAGATTGGCGTCAATGCACGTGCTCAACAATTCTAAGAAGTCTTTCTAAGTCTTGGCGAAGACAGTCTACCAGGGGAGAGAGGTGGACAGGTGGTGCTTCCAGAGTCTCTCAGTAGAGTTGTATCCAGCTTAGAACCAGCCTATTTTGACGCCTAAAAATTATCTGGCTGTAGCAATTGACGAATGCATTCTCTCGGAAATTGAGGGGAATAAAGTGGTCTACACCTCTATAAACACTGTCGTCGAGCAAGAAAACGCCACACATTATTCCGTGGAATTTCTGAACTCTCTGTCAGCAAGTGAACTTCCAGCGCATACCATCAAGCTGAAGGTCGGTGTCCCGATTATGCTTCTTCGGAACCTATCTCCCCCGAAGTTGTGTAACGTGACCCGCCTGAAAGTCATCTCGCTCCACAGACACAACATTTAGGCGGAAATTCTTACGGGTTGTGGCGTCGGCGAGGTAGTATTTATACCACGCATTCCTCTCATACCTCATAACTTCCGGTTTACGTTCAAGCGCATACAGTTCCCCGTGAATGTTTGCTTCGCGATGACCACCAAAAAGTCGCAGAGGCAGACACTGAGGGCAGCGGGTGTCCTGTACGTCGCTTTCTTCCGCGTCACCAGTCCTGACTCTCTTTACATTTTGGCTGCGGAGAGCCAAACCACTAATGTTGTGTAGCGAGAAGTCCTTAAGTATGTATTTTACCCTATTATGTATTCCTTATTTTCTTCATCTGCTTCAGTCACAACTTATGACTTAATTCAGCAGAATCACCATAAAGTCATTTATACAAAGCAGGCTGAAAATCAGCACTTTTTGAAGGTCAATTTTACAAAGGACAGTCTCCCTCGGTTATTACCTACACTTTCTGCAGGTATGAAATATAAAGAAAAAACGGGTAAATCAATGTTATTTTAAAAGGTATAATGGTAGGTATTTATTTAATAGTTAGGTGCTGTATAGCGTTCACGCAGACGACGTCGCGGGCAACAGCTAGTATATATATATATATATATATATATACACGTACATATTAATCAATTTGATTCAGCTGTGGTCACGTGCGTACCCTATCCGTAAACAAGGCTGATGAAAGGCGATTGAAATGCTTACTGGTCTAACCAGATATGACAGAATATCAACATTTCCACAGAACGTCTGCGGTCTGACCTCCGCAACCCAAAGGGATAGCGATTATTCCGTGGTTTAGACCAGTGTCAGTTTATTTGAGGGTACCTACTGAATCCCCGTAACGACCGATCAAAGATCTTCATGACAGCCGGTACCGACGGTCTAACGCGCTCTCCGAGGCACGGGGCAAGCGATAATTAACAATATTGAATTAACTATAAAATCATTTAACAGTATTTGTCCGTTAAATAAAAAAATAACCTAATAAATTTGTTTTTGTTTGCTCAATAATACAGTACACCTCTTGTTATATTTCAAAAAAGTTGAAAGACATGTGAAGTCTGCCAATCCGTGGCCAGCGTGGTGGACTTACCCTTCTCATAGTGAGAAGAGGCCCGTGCCCAGCAGTGGGACAGTATAAAGGGCAGATGATGATATTGATACCTGATAAGTGGCCGCCTGGATTTTTGTAAAACATTATCTGAATGTGTAAAATTCTTGCGTTACTGACTGACTGACAGACAATGCACTCAAATTACTGGTCACAGCTAGCTGACATTTGGCATGTATGTTCCTTGGTGCCCGCAGGAATGCAATAAAAAAGGATTGCTCGAAGTTTTCATCGGATAGGTAGAAACAGTTTAATTTAAATAGAACCTAGCTGCGAGCATCCTCTAGTTATCAGTAATATTGCATTTATTTGCAAAGAGCATAGAGACAATAACTGCTCGAGATGTCCAGGAGGGATGGCCTTAATACCTAAATAACCTGACGCTTAGCGCTTGTCGTGAAGGTCAGATAAAATCGTAGAGAGCGATTAGCGAATAGCTATAAATAACTAGGTATTGGATAAGGGTCTTAACTGAAGTCTCGCGGGTTATTTTATGACCAATGTAATACATAGTTATGCATGAAATTAACGCAAACCGACTTCAGAATTATACGACTTGAGTCAAGAACTTTAATTTGGCAGATATTATACGTATATACAGGATATTTTTTATGCAGTTCGGATATTTTAGTATGTTATACATTTACGAAAATTAATAAACACGTATTTTTTTTTGTTTTACCAAAAAATAACAAAGTTATCGCTTATTAAAGAATATCTACTTGAAACAGATAGTCATGCTCACCCGATGGCTTATCAGCTGTGAGCTCGACGCGAAACAATAAATCACGCGGGCGCGCTACCTAAAGGTTGAAAGACTTGTACCTGCACCGATCAGATACTGTGTTCTAGCTTCAAAATTATTGTTATTCACGTACCTACCATGCTTCATCAGTCCATAGGATGTTCGCTTCGGGATGATTAATAAGCCATTCACACAAGACTTGTCGTGGTACTTGGTTTACTTCCTGAAGATGTTGTACCGGCTGGTAGTGGTACGGATGGAGACCAAACAAGCTATTCATGGTGGATCATTGATTATTGTTTCAAACAGTTTAACATGTAAAGAACGGAAAGACATAGCTAGCTTGTCTATAGAACGCACGGTGGAACTGTCATGCATTGAGCTTGAGCAGCATATTATTATATGTGTATATCGTCCTCCATTAAGTGACTTTAATTTGTTTGAATCTGTTATGGAAGATGCAATTAGTAAAATTAGGAGCAATAAGAAAGGGATTATAGTTTGTGGTGATTTTAATGTTAACATTCTTGAAAATTCAATAATGACTTGTAAATTTTTAAACCTTTTTAGATCATTTAATTTGAAAAATTTATTTCTTGAACCAACTAGAATCACAGCAACATCTGTCACCTGTCTTGATAACATATTTAGTAATTGTATTGTTTCAGATAGAGTAGTTACTTCTGAATTAACTTCGGATCACTGTGGTCAATTAGCTAGGTTTCCATATTACAATGATAGCATCGTACAGAGAGTGTTGGTTAGGCCATTGCCTAGGCATAAGTTTAATGAATTCCGGAATAAAGTATTGATTGGAATGAATACTATGAATCCTGACTTAATAGAAATAGATTTGCCAAATAAGAATTTTAACAATTTATTTAATATAGTTAATAACACGTTTCAGAATACTTTTAAGACTAAGAAGAAAGTAATTAAGGAATCTCGAGCTTTTAATGAGTGGGCTACTGCGGGTATTTACAAAAGCAGAGCAAAAATGTATGAGTTGTATGGTATGAAAAAATACAATTCTGATTTAAACTTCACTGAGTATGTTAGGAATTATTCTAAAATATTTAAAAGAGTGTGCAATACAGCTAAAGCTATATTCGTTAGGAATAAAATTAAACAATCTTCGAATAAAGTTAAGGCAACCTGGCGAGCTATTAATGAAACAACAGGTAAGACAACATTAAGAAGTAATAGTTTTAGTCTTCTTGATAATGATAAATTAATTCATAATGACGAAGAAGTCGCACACACATTTAATAACTTTTTTGCTAGCATACCACTTACTACTACTAGAGAATTAAAATCATCAGCTATAGTCGCAGAAAACCTATTAGAGTCTAGTGTAGGAAAATGTGAAGTAATATTTAAATTTCATAGTATTAGTTCTACCGATATTATAAATACTTTTAAGTCTTTAGAGTCTAAAAATACAGGTGATCTCTGGGGCATTTCTGTTAAGGTTTTGACAAGTATAATTGATGTAGTGGCTCCTTATTTAAGCAACTTATTCAATAAGTGTATTAAATCTGGCAGTTTTCCAGATCTTATGAAACATAGTAGAATAATACCTCTGTTCAAATCCGGCAATAAGACTGATCCTAGTAATTATAGGCCAATATCGATACTACCTACTTTTAGTAAGATTTTTGAAAAGATCATACTCAAGCAACTACTAAGACATTTTAATCAAAACAGCCTCCTTCATGGTGAGCAATATGGTTTTACCAAGGGTCTTTCGACAACAGATGCAGGAGTAGCGTTACTCAAACATATCTACAGTGCTTGGGAGAGTTCCCAAAATGCTGTTGGTGTGTTCTGCGACCTTTCGAAAGCATTCGATTGTGTCTGCCATGAAACGCTCTTGTGCAAGCTTAGACATTACGGCGTCCAGACTAAAGCATTGGATGTCATTAAGTGACAGGATCCAATGTGTTGAAATAAATGGCTCAAAATCCAGTGGCTTACCTGTTGATTTAGGAGTGCCACAGGGCAGCATCCTAGGGCCTTTCTTGTTTCTTGTTTACATAAACGATTTACCTTTTTACTTGAGAAACATTTGTGACGTTGTACTGTTTGCTGACGATACTTCTTTGATATTTAAAGAAGATAGAAATAAGGAACACTTTAACGAAATAAACAGTGCACTCATTCAAGTGACTAAATGGTTTAATGTAAACAATCTAGTACTGAACGCCAAAAAAACAAAATGTGTTAAGTTTGCTCTGCCTAATGTCAGAAACCTTGGTCCTAGGATAGCTCTAAATGACGATGTTCTCGAAACAACTGAATCCACATTATTTCTAGGATTAACACTTGATTCGAAGTTACAATGGGGTGCGTATGTTACATATCTCTCAGGGAAACTTAGCTCAGCTGCTTATGCCGTTAAGAAGGTTCGTAGGTTGACCGATGTCGATACGGCTAGATTGGTTTATTTTAGTTATTTTCATAGTGTTATGTCATATGGCATATTGTTATGGGGTAGAGCTGCTGATATCCAAAATATTTTTATATTGCAGAAACGGGCAGTTAGGGCCATTTACCAGTTAAAGACAAGAGTCTCACTCAAAGAAAAATTTAAAACTATTGGTATTCTTACTGTAGCGTCACAATATATTTATGCTAGTGTTATGCATGTAAGACTAAACATAAATTCTTATAAAATGAATAGTGACAGACACAATATCAATACTAGAAATAGACATAAATTATGTGTTCCGTATTTTCGTTTGCACAAAACGCATAGCTCTTTTATTGGGCTCAGTATTCGCATATACAATAAATTACCAACTTATATTTTAGACTTGCCATTAAGTTCGTTTCAGGCAGAAGTTAAAAAGAATCTTATAAATAAGGCATATTACAGTTTGAAGGATTATTTTGATGACAGGAGCGCTTGGAAGTAGTTCTTCGCTTTAGACTAGGTCAACAATTAGTAGTTTTATTTTATAGTGTAGTTAATTACGATATTCTCATTTCATACTATATTTTGCATTCATGTTCCACACTTACATTATAACTTTGCGGATTTGTAAAATATGGGTAACTCGTGGTCATGGGCTAACTAATAGGTTGTCGATTGCTTTGGTGTCATAATACCGTTACTTTCTGCTTCATTCACTTCTACCATAGTTCTGACCATGTTCGCGAGTTGCCTACATTAAAAAGACGTAAGTGGATGCTCCTGTTTCACCATATTTACTTTGGAAGGCTTACCATATGAACATCATTTACTGCTTGAGTATGATATCAATAGCTGCTAAAAATTTTACTAGTAGATGTCTACAATGTGAAACAGTTGCAGCTCCTTACAAAAATAAAATGTACCACCATTATATTTGTTTGAAAAGAGTGGCCATGAGTTTTATTGCCCGTTCTTTCTCGTGGTTCTACCTATTGCATTGCGAACGTGGCAGTAAATGTAAATGTAGAATCATTAAGTAATTAACTTAAATTTTGACGTTCATAGGCGTCACTTAGTGGCCTAGATGAATAAATGATTTTGATTTTGACCGGCTGCGTTTAACAGTCTCCACACTGCGGGCTGGCTCACACCGAAGTGACGTGCTGCATCGTATGTGTACTGGCTAGTGGATCCCTTTCGAAGAATTCGAAGATCAAGTCTTCGACGTCAGTAGCCAGGCGAGGTCTGCCATACCCTAGTGCATGGCTAGGGGTTGTGAACTGGCCATGAACCAAAAGCCTTTGGTTGGCCGCTAAAATAGTCCGTTCACTTGGAACTACTGGGTTATTTACTCCTTGAGCTCGCATACGAGGTACACTTTCTTGTTTGTACATTGTTCTAGCTGCACGAAGGCTTTCACCACTGAGTAAATAAACTAGTATCATTTCGTAGCACGCGCGATTTGAAAATCGTTGGGACGTCATTCTAACGACTTACGACCGGCGTGTGCGTCGGCGCTTGCACGAAATTGCGACACGTGCCACTTTCTCGATGCGCCTGAGTTGACTGGCGAGCGGCCGGCTCGTGGATTGTTGTCCTTTACCACGCCCCACACCCCGCGTCCTGCATCCCGCGTCCCGTACCCCTGTCGCATCGCGCGCGTGTTTGATAGTAATATTGCAACGAATAACGTTGTGTCTATGATTTCCTTATTTCTCGGATATTTTTAATCGGATTTGGTGGAATAAAAAAGTAAAAAGTTACTTATGGAAATGTGTTCTATTATTGATATAGAACCACAGAAAAATATATCCGAACTACATAAAAAATTATCCTGTATAAGTACTTATAAGTATAAAAAGATTAGACTAATAAAGTGCTTAAGACTGTTATTCAATAATTTTGAATACAAATAAACCATTGAGTATTAACTCTCACTATTTTACAATAAACATAATTTTAATCTTACTATTGGATGAGTGTTTAGTGACCCCAACTGCTAAGCTCTGAGTTAGGAGGTCATGAGTTTAATTCCCACTCAGGACAAAAGTTTGTGTTATAAGACTATTGTTTGTCTGTTAATTTATTTAACTTAAGAATATTTAGGTTTCTTTATCAGTTATCTGGCTGTCATAGTACAAGCTTCTTAGGATATTCTTATAATGTTTTAAATTCCATATGTGCAGTGATTACCGCGGTCTAAGCGGCGAGGGCTACTGGAGCGCGGCACCCGACGCTCGCGCCGCTCCACTCTGCGCCGCCGCCGACCCCGCCGCCGACTACAGGTGGGAGGCCCGAGCGTGTGGCGGGCCCACCGTCGCCTCCTTCATCTGTGAACTGCCTGGTACGGGGACTTTATAAACATACAACTAACGGACACAAAAACACCCAGACTCGAAACAACAATATATGAATCACACAAAGTGTTGTCTCGAACACACAACACTTCGGCGCAGTGTCAAGCGAAATAACTTACATATGTACATACATAGGTTCACACCTGTTTCTCGAAGAGGTAGGCAGACTCCGTAACGCCATTTGCAACAATCCTGAGTGATCTAGACTAGAGGGTATGTTGTGAATGTGGTAGAATATTTTATTTATTTTATTATTATCTCTCTTGATTCATTCACTCTCATCAAATTTCTTACGCTCTTTGGTTAAGGGTACTTCTAACCTGTTCTTTATATAACATAAACATAAATTCACGACTTTACCCCCGATGGGGAAGGCAGAGGTGGGTTACACACCCACACTTTGCTGTTTATGTTTCGGTCCCAATGTAATAGGGGCGAGCCTATTGCAATCACCAGGCACATTGTTGAGCGAGCGATAGTTAACATTTTTATTATACACATACCTAACTTTAAAGAGTCAGAGGTGTGTGCCCGGGGTAACTGGGTATCGAACCCGAGACCATCGCCTCGGCAGTCCGTTACGTACACCATTGGTAAAAGTGACAAAAGAGAATAAAAATAGTAATTAAACGAAAAAGAACAGAAAGCCAAAGAAAAAGAAAAGCAAAGTTTCGAAAAAAAACAATGTTGAAAATAAGATACCTGTTATATAGTTGTCAAAACAGTGTAGATGGTTGTAGTGGTAATCAAAATATTCATCTCATTTAAAAAAGATACCAACAAAAAGACAAATTGGGTAAAAAAAGAGAGAAGATACCAAAAATTCTCGCCAATACCCGAATATACGCACTAATCGGCACTTGACATTAGTAGAACATCGTTTTTTTATAACAGAACTTTGGGTCAAAAAATATTTTAATTAGGACATTAATTTTTTTGAAACATTGAAAGATTAGCAAGGCAAAATCCGTAATCCATGGTTACTAGCGCTAGACATTAAATATTATATTAATCCACCCATGATTATTATTAATCCAGAATATAGAAGCATACGAACATATTATACCTATACTTTGATATTTTCGGTTACGGAATATAATCAAGAATCTATAATCAAATCCTTATTTTGTAGTCTGAATTTATTAAACTAGAGTTATACTAAACTTATGATAAGGTATTTAAATATAATTTGCTCACTATATTATACTTGTAACTACACAAGACTAGATGAAGACAAACTTTACAGAAATTCAAAGAATAAGACCATTCTTGTTATTACACAATTTCGATCTTAGAATGCTCTTCGCAGTATAAACTCTCTTTAACAAGTACTGAGAATCGCTCAATATGTCAAATTTGTATCCATTTTCCGCAGATAATGTAAATATTTATATTATAGAGAAGCCTTTACTCTATCAATATATATCCAATAGCTTGGAGGCTTACAAAGGTAAGCTGAAAGCTAAAGATAAATAAAGCCTCCAGGCTAGCATGGTAGTTTAGACAAAGTTTAAACACGATAGCTTACGATATTGTTTCGGACCAATAATTATATTGTAGGTAAATGTAGTTATAGGTACATAGCTTACGTATATAACAATTTCACATGCGTACCGTAGCGACGTGGAAATCTCCTTTCTTGTTGACCTATTTAAAATTGAGTTACGGAAAAGGTTCCGATTATCTTCTGAGGAGCTGATTGGCGAGATTTGCGGGCTACAATATACATATATTACTATCAATAACCATTTAGGATTTCTTTATTTCGAGTTCTTTATTAAGTTTGAAGAAACACTTAAAATAGTCGGATAGAAAATAAGTGCATGAAAATTATGAAATTATTGACTATGAATATTTTGTTCGCAGTGCCTCAGTGGGCCTTAGGGAAAGAGGGATGTATGGTTCGAGCTTTGCCGGCTCTCACTATCCTCTATTTACCTGAAAGCGCAGCGGTGCAACTGACAGCTGATTGCGGACTGGCTGGCGTGAAACGAGTGCAGTGTACAGGCAATGTGGTAAGAATACTTTCCATATATCGTAAAATATAAAAAAATGTAAATGTATCGTTTATCTTTTTACGTTATTACATATTTTGTTCTTTACAGAAACGTGAAAAATTGCTAAAAGACCTGTCATGTGCTGAAGAGGAAGAGATAACCACGACGGCAAGTGTCTCGTCATCGGTGAGTACGTGGCCTGTTACAACAGATGCCGTATTTACTGATCAAGATACAACAACCGAAATTACTACCGAAGAAAATGTTACGACGGAGCACGAAGATGACATAAACCAGTCTACTACAACAATACTACCATCTTCAACACATAACGTTAACCTTGCCAACGAATATAAAAATATGCCAACGAAACCTATGAATACAAATAAATTCAATAGATTAAATAATAATTTGGCCAAAAACCTTGACTTAAGCTTGGCACCTAATAACAATTTGCAGAGTAATTATATCCCAAAAATTGCTAACGGGGAAAACTTCTTTGAGCAATTGGACAAAATTGAAGATGAAAAGCATATGCAACACAAAATGCTACATGAAGAAATTGCACGTATAGGCAATCTCGAAAATATATTCACTCAACCAACTGATCACTTTGTTCCGCCTCTAGTAATGGCTAAAGCTAAAATAAGTGATGATATGACTGTTTTGTCTCTACAAGAAAAACACGCACAACAAATAGCTGAACATCATTTATCGAAGCAAAATAACCAGTATGGTCAGAATGAACATATTTACCAAAGTGACAACATTAAAACTACTACTGAAGAACCAAATACCGTAACTATCAATAAAATTCTCTTCATGCAGTCCATGAAATCAAAAGATAGCATAAAGAAAGACAAGGTCAAAAATGGTATGCCAAAGAAATATATTGAAAAAGCCTACGATCCAAAGAATAGGATTCAGAAAACAGTTGAAATGAAACCAATAGTACTTCAAAAAAATACGGAACCATCTGTCACTCAAACAGAAGTAGTGCACACTGAAACAACATCTCTGCCTTTAGTGGGCCAATTAGATGACGATGATGATACCTCTCTGGACCTCACAGTTTTGCTAAAAGACATGCCAGATAAGAGCGAAGAGAGGACATTCTATAACTATAGCGGTGATATTTCAAGGTTGGAAGCCGTAAAAAATAGTACAAACAATGACACGGAAATAAAATTTTATGACCTTGAAGCAACTGATGAGACAAAACAAGAAAATCCAAGTAAAATTTTTGAAGAGAAATATTCAAACGTTTTGTTGAATCATGAAGTCATTAACATTACTATTATTTCTGAAAGGACCACTACGAGTACAACAACTGAAACTCCTACAACAACAGAGACAACAACGAAAGTGCCAATTATACCAGAAAATGTGTCAATTACAACATTGCCCGTATTTACTAAGAAGCCAGTTGATGAAATTACCTCTACCACTAGCGAGATAGCTAAACCAACAATACATTCTTTTGAGTCAGGACCCATTATTAATATTTCCATCGAAACGATTGTTTCAACTGATAAAAATGATATTGCAGAAGTAAGTGATGTGATCTATACAACTTCAAATTTACCAATTACAACAACATCGACCGAAGCACCTATTATCTCGACAGTTTATGTCAATACTAATACGAGTGACCAAAGCAAGATTATAAACGAGACTACAACAACAGAACATCCATATGTTACACACGAAGAAAGTTTTAATCCAGAATCTCACGATTTTGACATGCACAGCAATTCATCGGATACTCTAGATGATTTGAACTCTCCGCTTCTATCCGGTGCAAATGAGCCTCTCCGCAGGCCTAACAGATCCCGAAGACCTCAGCCGCCGCCGAATCGAAATAAATTCAACCCATTTCGCATATTAGGTTAAACATTAATCATTAATTTATCAATTGCCACGAATAACAAATGGTAATGACTGAACAAACTTGTAACATCTAACGTAATTAGATTTAGTAGATCACAGTCACATTATAAATTGTGATGGCACGGTGCACGTAGTTCAGTTCTGTATAATTTAATGTTTAGAATTTAAAGGACTCGGATAAGATGCCAATAGTAAACAATACCACGAACATTCTGAATGTCTCTACGGGTACGGACATCCGTAATATCCGTATTTACAACAATATAGTAACGTGTAGTTTCATAAACATTTTACAACATGTTTATTCGTAAACCTTTATAATGATGTACGTTTATGTATAGTGCTTCATTTGAAAAGTTTATTGATTTCTAGATTAGATTAAATTATGTAGTTCGTAATATAGTCAATTCATGTTTCAATAGCATAGCTATTCGTGTCTTAACGACGTTATTTTTAACTTGTACTATTTCACTACATAGATTTCTGGTTGGCCAAATTTCGGAATATTCATATATAATAAGTTATTGTACGTACTCGTAACATTAGCCAATTAGGATTACGCATTCACATGGTATATGTTATAAACAGTTTAATTACATAGTAGGTTAGCTCTTACAATGAAATATTACGCATAACGAAGTTCACAAATCATATCATGTTAGTGTAAGGGTTAGTTTAGTGAAATTTATTTTTATGAGGTATAAGGTACCATATAAAAATAATATTAAATAATAATGCACAAGTGAATCGACGACAAATAAACTACATGACAAAATATTAAACAACGCAATTAATAATATATGTCATGTTATGAATAACTGTCATGTAGTTGTTAGTCTTTGTATTATTTTTTTGTATATGTAGTATCCAAAATATGTAATAAGGTTTTCTAATAAAATCAATGAATTTAAATTTAGTTTTATTTCTATACCTATACTTAATGCCAAAGTTCATCACTAAGTAAAAATAATTTCTAATTTTAGAACACTTTCTTAATACCACAATCACATTTTATATCCTCCTGGCTTTGAACTTTAAGGACTTTGAAAGAAAAGCTAAGTTGGTGAGTAATTTCGTGAGGCAAAAGGCTTGTCTATTAAAAGTTTCTACTTTTCCCGAAGGCATTAATATGAAAGTTCTAGGTCGATATAAGACTGAGGAAAATTCGCAAGTTTCAAGACACTCAACCGCAGTAAATATTTGCGAAGCGCTTTGCCGCCACCTCACTCAACTTGCTTGCTCTTCAAGAGCCCAACTCCAACTCAATTTTCTTCCAGACCGCTTATCAATATTATTTATATCAACTTCGATAAAATTGTCAGGTTTGGCACAATAAATTTCCGATGTAATTTCCTTCATCATCTCTCCCAATAAAAGTTTTTCATCCGAATTCAGCTCTTCTTTTCCTAATCGTATTTGATCTGGTTTATTTTAAAAACCTCTAAGTAACTTAACGGAACAGAAGAAGCCCGGGCTAAATAAAAATCTACAAGAGCGTTGTGGTTCGATCAAATTGGAAATGTGTGATTACTTTTAAGGGATAGGGTTTCGGACTAATATGAATATTTTGATTGGATGGAGCTCACATAAAGTACACGTAGATGTAAGTATCAATAAACTGGAATCCCGAATACGGAAAACGTTTCAAGTAAATATTTTAGTTTTATTGAAAGAGACTAAAGACTAATTCTGTGGTGCTTTACAAAAACTATTTAAATCTAAGGCCGTGTATATTAACTTCTTGATACGTAGACCTAAGCATGCCAACCATAAAGTTCCCATACTGGACAAGTTGACAAACATATGACCCAATAAAAATACGCCCTTCTCACTCTTGGTTGACACGCTCTCAAGGCCGCAGGACAGGCAATATGATGTCATATTTTCGTATCCCGTGGCACAAAATCATAAACAATTATCGGATTTGCGTAGGCCCTATTTACTTGGGTCATGGACAAAATGATATGCCCAATAGCCTATGATATAGGGACATCATTTTGTGTTTATAGCGTCCAGGTACATATATATTTTCTTACATACGAACACCGCAAAGATCGCTCACCGCTCCAGGCCAGCAATTAACTTCTCTTTTACAGGAGATGTTTCCTTTTTGTTTGGAACTCTGGCTACAACATATATCATATTAAAGATCCTGGGAAATTAACCCACAAAGATAATTAAACTAAAAATATTCACTATATAATAGTTTTGAAGATGTAGAAAATAAAATAAAAAGATATTTGACGTCTATCTCAACAATCATGGCGGAATATTGTGACATTTACAAATGACGTTTTAAGAAAATATTGTCATAAAATGTCAAGTGTTAATAATTTAGTTAGGTAACGCGGGGTCTTATTATTTGAGGAGATAAACTGTATGCTCAGTTATGTTTACTGAAGATTTATTTTCCACCAACATAGTGAAAAATTTGTACAATGATTTCCTTAGCCAACATTTTATCGCAGATGTGTATCTCTGGAAATCCAACCTTAAACTTGCCATGAGATAGACTTATTTATGAAACGTTAATAACGGCTTAAATTAAATTCTCTCTCATTCCATCCCACTGCAGCGAATTGAAAATCTTCTCTAGCGTTGGTGAAGAGTTTCAGGGACATAGTGTCACCCCGTCCTACCTTTTGAAGCTGTTGCATGGGTCTTGTTTAGTTGTTCAGAGCTTGAATAGAAATCGTTGCCATTTGGTTCTCTTATCACCTCCGCATATTTTCAATCCACGTGGCAGCGCTGGAATAACTACATAGCAGCCTAGGTTTCGATGGAGTCAAAGCTTTTTCGCCATCTACAAAAGCCAGATGAAACGACTTCTCTGCACTTCACCATCACACACACACAGCGTGTGGCAGTCCACTGCTGGACGTAGGCCTCCCGCAGAGTACGATGATCTCCCGTTTTTGCTATCATAGCTGGTAGCAGCTACCCTCCTCAAGTCGTTTGGCCATCTGGCGGGGAAGCACCCAACACTACGCTTGCCAAGATGTGGCTTTAACTGGAGAACCTGCCTACTTTACCGCCCATCGGTCCTGCGACAGATGTAGTCAGCCCACTGCCACTTTAGTTTGCTACACCTCTGAATTAGGTATGTCAGTAACTTTGGTCTTCTACCGAATAATCCCGTTCCGGACTTTGTCCCTCAGCGAGATGCCCAGCATTGACCGTTCCATAGATACATGAGTGACATGTAGTCGGTAGACTAGCTTCACCGTCATGCTCCACGTCTCGGCTCCGTACGTCATGGCTGGCAGGACACATTGGTTAAACACCTTGGTCTTTAGGCATTTTGGCCAAAATAACTTGAAGATATGAAGCAACTTCCAAAATGCTACACAGCCCAGCTGCACTCTTCTGATGATTTCACTCTCAAAGTTGTCTCTATCTAACTACAACTTTTGCCCCAGGTATACATACTCCTGGACAACTTCGAGGGCTACACTTTCGATATAAATTGATTCAGGGACGATGTGTTCATTGAACATGATCTTGAACTTATCCAGATTTATCCCGAGCCAAACACTCTTGCCAGTATGGAGACTGGACAGCATTTTTGCAAGTCTTGCAGCGATTCTGCCATAATTACCAGGGTTTTGGCAAAACGGAGATGCGTTTGATACCACCCATTGGCATTGATGCCCATTCCATCCCATTGCAGTGTTTTAAAGTCATCCTCCAGTGCGTTGGTTCGGCTCCACTCGAGCTTGAAATTAATATTAACCTCTTGTATGCCGGAATGTCAGACACAATTAAAAAGCTATTGTGTCTCGCGTAGATCTGCGTTCCGGCATACAAGGGGTTAAGAATGAAATTAATGTTTGTCTTAGAAGTCGGTGATCGTTGCCGGTATTGAACCTGTTGAGCACTGAGACATCCCTAAATATAAGTTTCTTATATCAAATCATGATGAAGTCAATATCGTTTTGTGTAGCAAGAATAAAAATCCCTGCTTGCTGAGAAAGTTGACCAGCATTTGTCCAATATTATAGTGTTACTGTGCCCATGGCTATGTGAACTATTGCTGCGCTCGTGCCTTTCGTTTGCGTTTAATTACCCCGTGACTACAGGTAAATGTGTCTTTGTGGTGCAATATATGGTTTTCCTCCACCTCTTCATCTGAGCTACTTGTTGTCGGCGGATATACCAAGAGATAACTTTCGGTCGGCTTCAGTACCTGGGTCGACACACTGCAGATCTTAGTCACGTTGTCACGGACGGCTTGGTTAACAAACCAGAAACTCTACGCCACCTAGGGTTCGTTGGCCTCCCTCCCTGAAGTAGAATAGGTGGCCTGATGCCGAGGTTATCGTGTCCTCCCCCTTTCTTGGGACTTATGATATACCCAGAACATGCCACCGTGTCTTCTCTTATTCTACCTCAAGAATTGGAAGGCTTTCGTCAAGCCGTAACTGCGTAACATTGTACATAGCCAGGGTCAATAGGTGTAAACCCCCTACCCTGCCGTGACAAAGGCCGCTGGCGTGACTTGGAATAGTAAGACGGCCATAAAAAAGAGGCTGTTTTTATTTAGCTACCTTCCATGGGGATTTCGGCCTATAGTCACCACATTGGGAAGGCGTAGGCGTGTAGACGATCGCAGTTTGCTAAGCGGTACTTATACATGGGAACGCTACTACTCTGCCCGGAAAAACTTAGCTTGAACGATCAGCTCTAAGTTCGCAGGTGCCTGGTGTAGTTGTCAGGGCATTTGAAACATACAGATATTTGCAGTGATTGTATCATTATTTGGGGTAGTCAGATTTGTCAGATGACTCTTGCCCAGTATCTTCGACTCACGAGTTTGCCCAATCGCCCCTTCGGAGGTTACGTCTAAGCTAGTTCCAGATCTTTTTGTAGAATGGTTAAGTGAATTTGTGCGGACCCCGGGCTCCAAGGCGCAAGTCTTGGATACAACTGGGATAACGCTAGGACGATGATGATTAAGTGAATTTGTAGGGTCCTAAAGGCTTTCTGATGTTTTTCATTAAATTCTCATCACTTGTGCTATTCTCAGATATAAGGCGCTTTAGTTCGATTTATAAGAATTTTATTACAAAACATTCGCGGACTTGCGACTCTCGCGGGCCACGGGTTGCCAACCGCTGGTATAAACAATTAGTACAAAGAGTGAAATCTCAATCTTTATAGACCTGTGTGTGTAAAATGTCATTTCTTGTGGTGGCGTCGTGTGTCGGGTCATCCCTGTCCCTCTAATATGGCGAGAGGGATGATGGCGGGCCCATGCGTCATACTCGCGAACAGGTGCTATTTGCGATGACTGGTCGATGACGGTCTTGCGGGCTGGTATTAAATTTTAATATTTAACTGCATCATTTCCATCATGGTTCTGATCACTTTCGCGGATTGCCTGCATTATTAGGTATATATAATGTAAGTGGATGCTCCTGTTTCACCATGTCTATTCTGAAGAGGCTATTAGTTAGCTTGTACATCAAAATTAAAATTAAGTATTATGCTTGAGTATTAAGTCTTTAAGTAATTATTTTATAAATTTATTATTTTGACGTTTATAAGCTTCACATTGTGACCCAAATGAATAAAGTATTTTGACTTTGACTTTGTGAGTTACACCTGTGAGTTACTTTTTTAATTACCTACTTCAAAGGTTATTTGTAAGCCACCGCCTAAACCTAGGCTTAGATCTCAACACAATAACAGTTATATCTGTTTACTAATTGTGCCGAAAGCTAAACCTACGCTGAGCTTAGCGTATTAGCTCATAACCCTAAGGATCTACATTAATCCACATTGTCAAAGTCATAGTAAATACAACTACTGTCTCATTAGATAGGGATTTTGGTACGCCAGCATTTAGACTGCGTTCTCAACAAAGATGTGCGAGAAAGACGTATTTGCCTAGACTTGAACTGGTTTTGGCCTAAGTTGCATATTGTCTTTCGGGATATGTACCACGTAGCTTTGTTTCGAGTAGGTATCCGATATTTCAGCACTGTTGCAAGCGCCATGATCCCGGATGTACTGACGTATTGCGGGTGGATGAATGCTACGAGCAAATAAATGGGTCTACCTCTTTCTTACTTGTTTATTGCGAATATTTTTGGCATATGCTTACACTAAAAAAACACTGCCCTCTTAAAGAATATTTGTGAAAATTGACAGTTCTAGTATCCTTTTGTTTAATCAAGTAGGATTAGGCTGCGATCCCACCGTTTAACATGGCAAAGAGTGTTGTTCGTGACGAGTAAGACTTGAGACAACATCTTGTGTGTTCCATAACTTAACTATTATTCTGTACATTTTTATACAATCCCCTACAATACAAGATTTTCTCAGTGTAGGCGTTGTCTTTCAACAAAAGCAGTGTTGCATTTCGGTCGGTGGATAAGGAGCCGCAGACATAAGTCTCTCCTTTTCAGACAAAAATATACTCCTTTACCTTTTGCCTTTTTCTTCCTGACGAAAAGCAGAGAGTTGGACGTGTTTGCTTACCTTAGATTCCTTAATCAAATATCTAAATTACTCAGATGCGTACGCTCTTGTCTGTCAGCCATGAACGTAATAAAATAGCTTATCTCAGCTCCGTTAATCTCTGATAGAGATACTGCCTTAAATACGTACAGCTTGACAAGATTTCAAGAGTCTCTTCTCGCGGAGGTATGCAGATTAGGCGTTGCCGTTACATCGCTCGAATATATAAAGACACGGTCGATAAATTAGACCAACTGTTATAACGAGTCCCGAACATTATATCAAGTTTCAGAACAAAATAACGCGGTTTCTCTTAATTACGAGAAAATTCAATTACAATGTATCAGAAAATTTGCTAGATTTGATTCAGCAAAACGTATAGCATATTCTACAAGATTTATTTTCAATCCAGCCTGTCAATCTTCAAAGACGCAGTGACTCTTAGAGGTTGAATCCATTAATTATTTTTAGCAATAATTAGTTTTTCCACATTGCCGAAATAGTCAAGCAAAACCATAAAAATAATTTCTATATATTTTCGACGCCTATGGATACTAGCATATACCTAAAGTATGGCAAAGTGAGCTTAGAATGAAAAATACTTTAGATTATTATATTTTAACAAGAGGACGCCAGCAGCTACGCCTGCATTTTTTTTTAATTTACCCGTTTTGGCCGATCCCGTGGGAATTTCGGGAAATCCCTTCTTAGTGCACCCCTACGGTCCCCAAGGAACATACATGCCAAATGTCAGCTTTCTGTGCCCAATAGTTTCGGCTGTAGCGTGTCTGTCAGTCAGTCAGTAACGCAAGGATTTTATATATTAAGATGAGGCATTCTCGTTAATATTATCAATTAATTAATGAAAATGTGTAAGTTCGTTTTAAAACGGCTACAATTTGTATACGCTGCCTCCTACAATTTTGCCGATTTTAAATGATCTAAGTATTATTTTATTGACTTTTCTCCATATTTGACAACGTTTTGCTCAAGACAATATGCAACGTAAGCCAAAACCAGTTCAAGTCTAGGCAAATACGTCTTTCTCGCACATCTTTGTTGAGAACGCAGTCTAAATGCTGGCGTACCAAAATCCCTATCTAATGATACAGTAGTTGTATTTACTATGACTTTGACAATGTGGATTAATGTAGATCCTTAGGGTTATGAGCTAATACGCTAAGCTCAGCGTAGGTTTAGCTTTCGGCACAATTAGTAAACAGTTGTAACTGTTATTGTGTTGAGATCTAAGCCTAGGTTTAGGCGGTGGCTTACAAATAACCTTTAAAGTAGGTAATTTAAAAGTAACTCACAGGTGTAACTCACAAAGTCAAAGTCAAAGTCAAAATCCTTTATTCATTTGGGTCACAATGTGAAGCTTATGAACGTCAAAATAATAAATTTATAAAATAATTACTTAAAGACTAAATACTCAAGCATAATACTTAATTTTAATTTTGATGTACAGGCTATCTAATAGCCTCTTCAGAATAGACATGGTGAAACAGGAGCATCCACTTACATTATATATACCTAATAATGCAGGCAATCCGCAAAAGTGATCAGAACCATGATGGAAATGATGCAGTTAAATATTAAAATTTAATACCAGCCGGCAAGACCGTCATCGACCAGTCATCGCAAATAGCACCTGTTCGCGAGTATGACGCATGGGCCAGCCATCATCCCTCTCGCTATATTAGAGGGACAGGGATGACCCGACACACGACGCCACCACAAGAAATGACATTTTACACACACAGGTCTATAAAGATTGAGATTTCACTCTTTGTACTAATTGTTTATACCAGCGGTTGGCAACCCGTGGCCCGCGAGAGTCGCAAGTCCGCGAATGTTTTGTAATAAAATTCTTATAAATCGAACTAAAGCGCCTTATATCTGAGAAGCACAAGTTATGAGAATTTAATGAAAAACATCAGAAAGCCTTTAGGACCCTACAAATTCACTTAATCATCATCGTCCTAGCGTTATCCCAGTTGTATCCAAGACTTGCGCCTTGGAGCCCGGCGCCCGCACAAATTCACTTAACCATTCTACAAAAAGATCTGGAACTAGCTTAGACGTAACCTCCGAAGGGGCGATTGGGCAAACTCGTGAGTCGAAGATACTGGGCAAGAGTCATCTGACAAATCTGACTACCCCAAATAGTGATACAATCACTGCAAATATCTGTATGTTTCAAATGCCCTGACACCTACACTAGACACCTGCGAGCTTAGAGCTGCGTTCAAGCTAAGTTTTTCCGGGCAGAGTAGTAGCGTTCCCATGTATAAGTACCGCTTAGCAAACTGCGATCGTCTACACGCCTACGCCTTCCCAATGTGGTGACTATAGGCCGAAATCCCCATGGAAGGTAGCTAAATAAAAACAGCCTCTTTTTTATGGCCGTCTTACTATTCCAAGTCACGCCAGCGGCCTTTGTCACGGCAGGGTAGGGGGTTTACACCTATTGACCCTGGCTATGTACAATGTTACGCAGTTACGGCTTGACGAAAGCCTTCCAATTCTTGAGGTAGAATAAGAGAAGACACGGTGGCATGTTCTGGGTATATCATAAGTCCCAAGAAAGGGGGAGGACACGACAACCTCGGCATCAGGCCACCTATTCTACTTCAGGGAGGGAGGCCAACGAACCCTAGGTGGCGTAGAGTTTCTGGTTTGTTAACCAAGCCGTTCGTGACAACGTGACTAAGATCTGCAGTGTGTCGACCCAGGTACTGAAGCCGACCGAAAGTTATCTCTTGGTATATCCGCCGACAACAAGTAGCTCAGATGAATAGGTGGAGGAAAACCATTTATTGAACCACAAAGACACATTTACCTGTAGTCAAGGGGTAATTAAACGCAAACGAAAGGCACGAGCGCAGCAATAGTTCACATAGCCATGGGCGCAGTAACACTATAATATTGGACAAATGCTGGTCAACTTTCTCAGCATGCAGGGATTTTTATTCTTGCTACACAAAAACGATATTGACTTCATCATGATTTGATATAAGAAACTTATATTTAGGGATGTCTCAGTGATCAATAGGTTCAATACCGGCAACGATCACCGACTTCTAAGACACGATGGATGGCGAAAAAGCTTTGACTCCATCGAAAACTAGGCTGCTATGTAGTTATTCCAGCGCTGCCACGTGGATTGAAAATATGTGGAGGTGATAAGAGAACCAAATGGCAACGATTTCTATTCAAGCTCTGAACAACTAAACAAGACCCATGCAACAGCTTCAAAAGGTAGGACGGGGTGACACTATGTCCCTGAAACTCTTCACCAACGCTAGAGAAGATTTTCAATTCGCTGCAGTGGGATGGAATGAGAGAGTATTTAATTTAAGCCGTTATTAACTTTAATGTAACGTTTCATAAATAAGTCTATCTCATGGCACGTTTAAGGTTGGATTTCCAAAGATCCACATCTGCGATAAAATGTTGGCTAAGGAAATCATTGTACTAATTTTTCACTATGTTGGTGGAAAAGAAATCTTCAGTAAACATAACTGGGCATACAGATTATCTCCTAAAATTATAAGACTTCGCGTTACCTAACTAAATTACTATATTAGGTAAGAAAGGTGGCCTCATATTTTCCTTATCTTGCTTATGTTCCGCGAATTTTATCAAGTTATTAAGGGAAGTACATAAAAGTTCTATTAAGGGGAAAAAGGAAGGATGCCACGCAAAAATGTAAAGATTTTCTCATTTATGATACTTTTAGGCTCAATGTATGAAGGCACTTTGCGACGCACCTATACGTCACGGAGCTTTCTTAGAATGACGTCAGCATTTTTCTAGCACTCACCCTTGTATATTTGTCTTTTCTTTGCCTCGCAATCGTGATGTTGCTCTTATGTGGTGGTATGGTGGTATGGCTGATGTCAACCAATCATACCATAACGAAAGGGCAAAATCATAATCTGTTTCCACCTGCGTTCTACATAAATACTGATTTGCCAGGCATTTCTTATGACTGTATAACTTTTACTTGGTGTACAACAATGGACAATTTCTATACATCATTTTTACCCGCTGTCCCTATTGCGACCCTGAACTTTAGAAGCCGGAAGCTTTCTAGTCGAATCAGATTTCACAGTAAAAATACCCATTATCAGTTTATCTACGAAATGATAACCACCTGACTTATGTACGCAAACTAAAGGGGGACTATATTTCTTGTCACCAAAATTTATATTTGTCATCAAGTTGTATCACCTAATAAATAGATGTATCGCCACGAAATATTTTCGTTCTTAGGTAAACAAAAAGTGTTCCCAGGTATGAATTATCAAATTAATGTTAATATATGTGTAAAATAAGAGATGGAGGACCAATAAAATTGTAGTGCATTAGATGAATATGAACTTCGTTCTTATAATAATAGTTGTATTACTTAACTAATAGCTTTGTGCTCAGAATGGTAGATCTGTCACCAAATAAATCAACGTAAGCCTGTAAGGTTAGGTGAGACTGTCACTCAAGTAAGTAGGTTATGTTAGGTTCTCTTGTAACCCTTAATCCAAAAATAGGAGCCCTGCGAAGCAGGGCTCCGTCAACTTAGTATTTCGTCAACTTCGGTATTGGTGATCTCTTTAAATAAGTTAGCTTAAATACTTATTAGCACAAACCTATTATAATACATACAAAAACATTTATTTGGTACTAGACCCTATATATAGGGTATCATGGTGATATATCACCATGATTTTAGGTGATTTATTGTGGAATTGATTTTATATTGTTTGGCGACTATATTTTGGTCACAAATCTACTATTTTCCGGACAAACCCTATTATTTAAGAAACACAAAACTAATTAAATTGGCGATAGCTTAAATGATACCCAAACTAAAGTGATAGCGATGATTTATAGTTTAGATGCATGTCATGCATAAGGTAGTGTCTGTCTAAGATCTTCAAGACATCTGCAGGGGTGGCTTGCACCGAGACTTTTTGACCATAAGACCTTGAATAGAGAGACCATATGCTGCAACTGACAATCGCTCAACATAACTACGAGTACATCATACATCTTCTCCTGAAAAAAGACTCGAGAACTTTCTATATTTTAACCCGAGGTAACTCATAGAGACTTCTACTTAGCGTCAAGATTTTATGAGGGGGTGATACTCCGCCCAACGAGGTGTCCCATTCATGTTGAAAAAGCAATCTCTTCTAAACTAAACCTATGCAATAAACTAATTAGCCTACAGTTCTATGAATTTATAAATAAACAAGCTTATAAATAGTTACTTACGGTCGATAGCGTTTGTTTCTGCTCTGTTTACAACGATTTTCCATCATGCCGCAGCTGAAATTTTATAATAATCTGTAGCTAGTGTGGTCCAGAAGACCACAAAAATAAAATTAAATTTAAATAATAACAACGATACTTACTGTGAAGAAGGGATTTGCCGCAATTCCTACGGGATTAGGATGAATCGGGTCAATTAAAAATAAATTTTCGGGCATACTCTAATACAACATTAACATTAGGATTATACAATCGATTAAATTATTATCTACGATTTTTCAGCTACAGTACAGATCGCAACTAGCGTTTTAGCTGATTACAGAGTAACTTGGGTCTATGTTTCGTCTATGCAATACAATTGACAAAATATACCTATATTTTGTCAGTTGGATCATAATCTACTGCATTCTGGTCAATCACGCCTCGGGTTTCAAAACAGTTCAACTTGACATAGATTGGTTAAAATTTAACAAAGTTTAAATAAAGTCTCATTTCTCAGTCAATGGCTCGCCCTCTGTTACGAGGGTCCCAAAAATTCATGGCAAAATGTGAGTGTAATATTAGACCTCTGCCTATCCCTTCGGGGACACAGGCGTTAATCTATAATAATTTAACAGAAAAGTCAAGCTTTTATTCAAACTTGCTATTTTCCCTTACCTACTGCGCAAACCAAATATTTATCCAATAAACGCTAAAACAGTACAAAAGAGAATTACGTATTTATAACATCAGTATAAAGGAGTTGGTATTGTGAATGAGCGTCATTCTGAAATGAAGTTACTACTCTATATTTCACCCTAATCCGAGGTATAATACGAATAAAAGGAGTGCTTACTAAATAGGTGAACTAAATTATAATATAACGATCACTTCAATCAAATAAAACGGTATCTTGAGACTTACGAGACTAATATCTAGATGGCACGGCAAGTCTCAAAGGCATCCTCTATCTTAATACCAGCTATATAGTGGTACGCAATGCTCTGTTATAAAAGGTGACTATTGGCTCTTATTTTATGAGATTTTCTTGGCACTTTCTTACGAGACGAATAAGAAAATAAATTAATGGTTTAAAAAACACAAGAAAAACACGCTTTTATAAATTCACGTAAAAACAAAAAATAAATTATGGATCGTTCAAGTTGTCTCTATTTCTGGGCTGCAGGCTTAGCCAAAACTCAAACGTATCGTTACTATCGCCTTTCTCCGATTTCAAACGCAAACGCGTTTGCAATCGAAGAAAACGCAAATTTGGTAGCCAACACCACGCGTTAGTGTCACACGCACATTCTGCGACACAACATGGATATTAGTATATGCAATGAATACAAATTTTTACATAATAGACGCTTATTTCTTAAGGATGTCGTGTGCCGATTAAAGTTGGCGTATTGACGGTTGTCAGTGTAGTACGTAGTTGGCGCCGTTGGCGGCGCTGGCGTCGTTCTCCGTCTTTCTTGCTCTCGTAGTTAAGTGACACAGGAGAAACTTTCGTCTCTCTTGCACTCGTAGAGTCAGCTGTCACAGCGCGACTGCCACGCCGCCAAGCGGCAATATGGGTCACACTGGTCACAGAAAGTTTGTCTTAAAAGCGCCAATAAGAAATACATCTCTATAAATAAATATCTATGCTCTATGGTATATGCCTTGCGTTGTTTGAAGCGTCAAGCGCGTCAAATGTCAAAGAAATGTAAATATTTATGCGAGCGAAACAAAAGTTCGAACCAAAAGATTTGTTTATGTGTTTCAAGTTATAAATAA
Source organism: Euclidia mi (assembly GCA_944739405.2). NCBI lineage: Eukaryota > Metazoa > Arthropoda > Insecta > Lepidoptera > Erebidae > Euclidia > Euclidia mi. Next base: position 2,460,422 of record OX123196.2, read on the forward strand.
TTATATTTAATCTTAAACATTTAGGCCCACTTGCACAACGATTCTTAAATTGAATTAAGATGTATTTAACAAGAAAAAAATATTAAACACCACTAGCGTCTTGCACAACGAAAAATTTGTCGAGTAATATGATTTAAGAACTGTCAAAATTAATCACCGAAAATCGGCTGTTTAGTGGCTAATTTCATTTAAGAACTGTCACACTGATGATGGCATCTTGTCATTAGCGACGAATATTATCAATAATTATATAACTGGACCGGACGACGCAGCAGGGGGAGGCCTATGTCCAGCAGTGGACGTCCCTAGGCTGACATGATGATGATGATGATGATATAACTGATAACAATGTACCTACTTGTGTTATTGTTAACCCTAGAATTCTACACTATTTGGGGCACATGTTATTCCTACACTGGGGTGCTGGAACACCCCATACTAAAATGACTGTAATCCTTAAAATAAAAAAAACAATTCATGAAAATACGTTTTAGTAAACAGAATCGGTAACTTGAGATCACAAATCAGCCTTATTACACAAAGTTAAATGTAGTTTGAGCAACAGCGCTTGTAGGATTTGGTCCTTTTTTGAGGATCACTGCTATGGACTAAGTTGGCATCCGGTGACGGTCCTCCAAATGTTCATGTATCAGTTCCAAACCTAATTTCAAAACTGTCTGCTGAAACTTTATATTTGGCTTATTATTTGATCTTGAACACTTGTAAAGAACCCAGGAATTACAACTGGTCCCAACTTCTATTTCTTCCTCGCCAGATTTGTGGTCTAGAATAGAGCTTATTTCTTCGTAATTCAAACCTCTGACAGCCATTCGAAACAAAATAAATAAACTTCATTGAATTTTACCTTCATATTATCTAAAAATATCTGTATTTAATTCATATAAGACTATTGTTTTAATAAATAATCAAATTTAATAACTTATTACATATAAATGCATCAATCGTAATAAATAAATAATCTTACAATTTTACTACACTGGGGTACTGGCGTACCCCACAGCACTTATACAGGCGACCACACAACGCGGTCCCTCGTCACAAACTAAAATACTCCGACGCGCGAATTCGTGGATATTAAAGAAATTGAGTTATTTAGAAAACAAATCGGTGTGGGGTGCACCTGCACCCCATGTAGGGTTCTACGGTTAATGCTTAAATTTTCTAGTTATTATTTGTCAATTGTCATTTCGTTGCTAGGCGACGACAATGCGTTTTGTTGTATGCTCAAAGTATATATAGTCTAAGGTTTTATGCGAAACCATACGCATAACATCGTTAAAATCGTAACAAAAAGGCTTCATGCCATGAAACAAAACGTAGAAACTACTTTACCGACCTCATAGAATGTTTAACTAAATCTAAACGTTGTTGTCGTTGTGCAAGAGGACGCTAAATACTTTTAACTTAAATTATTTTATGCTGTTAATTCTGTTCAACAAATTAAAATTAAGGAGTGACTTAAATCAAACGTTACGCAAGTGGGCCTTAGAGTTTTTAAAGTTTAAATAATATTTATTACTTAAAAACTGTGACTCTCTAAGGAATTTGAAACATAAATAATGACGTGAGTCGCGATAAGCAACTTACTTGGAGAACACTTAAGTGGCCCCTTGCTGTAAAATGGGCCCTTTATGAGTTTGAAATAGTTAAACAATGTTTTAGGTATGGTGATCTAGCGAGGCCCTAACAAGGAGCTCAAGGCCGAGTACAGGCTGACCGTCTGTGGCAATCTTATTTGCGTTTTCTGCAGGATTCTATCATTCGATTGTTATTCGTACGCAATCGACGCTAATAGCGTTACTTTTGGCCGAAATTGGCAATTTGGCTTCCATTTTGCGGTTGACATCGCAAAAACTATGAGTTTATTCTGTCGATGCGAATGCTTTTTATGCGTTGTATATTTGGCTACGACTTTTCTATTTGTTTGATTAGATCACGTGACTTTTCGTTCACTCCATACACTTTTTTGCGTTAACGTTTGCAGAAAGACGTCTTAGCTAAGCCTACTGAAGTGTAAATTATGTGCTTTTAATTATTATATTTGATTGTAAAAGCGCTGGAACAGGAAAGAGGTTCTTGTTTAACTTTTTCAAAAATCAAGTAAACAGACGGGAAGTAGGTTACACAGATTGGCGCTCTAACTGGAGTTGCAGCACGAGTAGTAAGTGGCTCTACATTAAACAGTCTGTTCAAAGTACCAGTTTGTCGAACTCAGACAAAACATGCGCCATCGGCGAGGAAGTCGTCATTCACCGAAATTTTTAACGCCTCTTTTTTCAGGAAATTAAGTACATAAGGGTAATGCGTAAAGTAAAGTACGAACTCTAACTACACATCTGCGTGGTCTTCAATATATATTTGGTTTGTTAAAACTTGAAACCTGATCGTGTTCAAAGTCCATTACATGACCTGTCTCACAAGAGCACCTTTCACACGACTATGATACGATATTTTATCATGGCATGCCAGTGCCTATCTTCCGGCTTCATCATCAGACCTTGAAAGCTAATCGAGGCCAAAGTTCATGACAAGGCTTATCTAAGAAATCCAAAACAGCTATGATACGATTTTCCATCATCAAGTCCCAGGTCATGTCTTTCAGCTCCATCATCCGTTCAGTTTGACAGTACCATATTATTATATTGTCATCAGAACTACATACAACTGACAATTTTCACTACGCTACGACCGTTGGCAGATAATTAAATTAGTTACCTTAGATTCCATTTCATAGTTAGTTACATACATGTCGAGTTCCAGTTCATATCTTCCGGCTCCATCATCAGATCAGTTTGATAGTACCATATTATTGTATTGTCATCAGAACTACATACAGCTGCCAATTTTCATTACGCTACGAATCTTGAAAGATGGTTAAATTAGTTAGCTTAAATTCCATTACATAGACACGACGACCTAATAAAAGCGTGTTAAAAAATATACCTACTGCTGTGCCCGTTATAAACGCACTCTTGCTCATACTAGTTCATTTACTAAATGAACTATCTCTTTACCAAGCTTGAAAAGGCAATTCATTTTTATTTCAGTACGATTCTGATTGCATTCAAGAGTATAAAAAGGGTTTCATTTAATAATATTTACATTTTCTAATGATTATTCTCTAATCTCTGGAACTTGTGAACTGTAACGTTAGTCAAGGATGTACGTGACGAGCAGTTCTGTAGTTTCTAATACTTGCAACTACATTTTCTTCAATACCTATAATATCTATCTATCTAAGGGTTGTCTGAAAACTGTTTCCAAATAGCTTGTAACGATTAGGCCACCCTTTGATATGAAATTTATTAAAATGATTGTATACTATAAAAAACAAACATAATTTTAATAAATAAAATAATAATAAAAACCTTTCCTTTGAAACTCAACTTCTAAACCATATACTTATCTAACTAAGTACATCGTAATAGGATTAAAGTTAATACTCGAACAATAGAATCAGTCCAACCGTTCGTCTGAGTACACATCTTCAATATTTATAGCAATCACTCCATGCGAATGTATGGAGTACCCAGGGATTCAAGTTCACTATCCCAGATTAGTTCACAACACGTTTATACAGTGACAATGACCATGTTTTAAACATGCCCAAACTACAATACACAAACATGTTTCACTTATTTGTTTTATTCCCTCTGGCTTCGTATATACATTTTCAGCTTCAATCCAAACTAATTACAGTGTTTGAAGGACAGCGAGGCTCGTCAAAAGGACAGACATCCACTTATTCGATTCATTCCATTAACTCTCATCCCACTGTTATACGGAAACGTGAAAAAGCAAAAATCAAAAAAGGTATTTTAATAATGCAATGAAAGTCGACTTGTATTATAGTTTAATGGACACATTGTTACAAAAAAATCCACTCGGAGTGTTCAGAAAGCCGGTAGAAATATAAAGATAAGCCTGCCGACGTTTCCTCAGTAGAAATAACATTTACAGCAAAAGGGATTCATTGTATTTTTGAAAGGGGATATTTCGAGAATCTTTGTCCGGAACATTTTTATCGGACAGGTGATTTGCACGATTTGTAGCAAGTAAACAAAAAAAGGTTACATTTGGTGTAGGCCGGAGTGTTGCGGTGTCCCGTATCTCACTTTCGACACGCACTTGACTACCAAAATATAGTAGAGGCAGGTCACACGCGTTTCGGCCGCCTCATCCATTATTCAGAGGTAGCGGTCGTTCTACCATCGGCATCCAGCCCGATTCTCTTAATGGAGATTAAGTGTTTATTGACATTTCCTGCTCCCTCGTGGCCGCTGAAATCTTGTAGTTTACACTGACAGAATTTTTAAGACTTATGTATATATTGTATTACTTTTGGTCGATACCTTTTTACTGAATAATATTTTGCATCGTGGCACTTGAATCAGTGCCTTGAAAATGTATTATAGAGCTACAGAAACTGGTACAATCAACGACATATGTATTTAAAGTTAATACTTTTGGGAATTAAAGATGTGAACTAGTAGAACATTGTTTTAGTATAAATGCGTTATTTATAAAGAGGAGCGCTTATCTCTCGCTCCTGGTATTAGTAAGTAAAATGCACAGATTGCTCTTTTATAATAATATAAATAGTAGTATATTATGTAACAAAAACCACAACGTGTCAAAATTTCACTCGATACACTTCATAACATTCAGCTAGATGACAGATTGTCGGACGGGGCAGTAGGTATTAGGGTACCGATAACATGCCACGGGTATTGACCCTTAAATTAATAATTAACAAGCACTCAACCAAATATAATGGGAGCAAAACCTTGGCAAGCTAATCTTGTATCGAATTGTGTGCTCGGAGAAAAATGATACAATAAAACTCTTAGAAACAATGTCGCTGAGCGTACGTAGCAGATTTTCCAGTGCAATTTCACACAAAATCATGGCTAAAAGAGGAATTTGTTCTAAACGCTCCGTACCCGGTGTTGCGCTTAGGCACTTGCTTCTTATTCTCGTTGTTTGAAGAATTGGCTTGCAGCATATAGAGTTTACATGTACCACGGGACTGTTCGTTGGCTTACAGAAGCAACGAAATATGACGACTTATATAGACGTTTTTGTTTATCTACTGATATTTGTATACAAAGTGGACTAAAACAGAATGTGACTTTCGTTTTAAAACAGTTTTTGGTCCACCCAGGCATCAAACAAGGAACAGAATAATAATAATAATGTTGTGGAGGAAAAAAGGTGTGGTGTTCCTCCAACTAGAGGGAGGATCCTCTGACCAGACTGGGTGATCGTGCTGGTGGACTGTCAGTCCGATGGACGTATTTGGGATGTTGTATTTATATAACTCGGCGTGCGAACGCTGCGTGCGCGATTCAGCACCTTGTTTTGCGTCGCATTGTGTCCAATAGATGTTGCCGTATTGTTGTTGTTGAGACTTCGTCGTCGCTCGCTAAATGGCCATAGTTGTATGTACATAGCTACCGCTACATCGGCCTCTCGATTTTGGCCTCGGCGCCTTGTCTATATATGAGACTTGCCAACTGCGCGGGCCATATTACAGTGCATAAGTGTGTACGCATACACAAGTGCACTCGCTATTCCCTCACTGTCATAGACCGATTGGACGCAACAAGCGACACGACCGGAAAGAGATTGGGCGCAAGACCAACGGCTTAACGTGCTTTCCGAGGCATGGGGGTGTGACACCGTCAACTCCCTGACTCCGAACTTTCTATTGGATAATTCCTATAAAAAACAAAACAATATCACTTTTTGTTCGACCCGGGAATCGAACACGAGACCTCATGATCCGCAGTCGTTAACACTACCACAGGACCACAGAGGCAGTCAAGGAACGGAATATGAGATCAATAAAGGTGTACTAAATGAGACAACACTTTGTGTACCTACTTAAAAAATTGTTGATTGGAGTCTGTATTTTGGATTGGCACTTGTGTCCGTTAATTCAACGCTTGTAAAGTTTTCCTCGATACTAGATAATATTTAATTAACCCTGGATTTACTTTTCAATAAAAAAGCAGCTATCATGAAAGTGTCATAAAGTACCTAATGTGACGAAATCATAGCATGTACATCACAACACTAATTTACTTCTGTGAGCGCATAAAACAAATGCCGACAATTACCTATCCGTACTGCGATGATCTCGACACGTTGAACACGAATCAATATATGTTAGCTCTCAGAGGATTACCACAGCAACCGTTACAAGATCTTAGCATATATTACATACATCACATAGATTCTTGCAACAAGATGACCAAAAGACATAAAATGGTCAAATCATGTTTACATCTTACTACTTACTACTAGAAGTACAACAAGTTGGTGAGGATCGAAGAATTTTTCTTTCACATAAAAAACTGCTGTTCAGATTTTGATAAAATTTGCCGCAATATATGTATGTTTTTTTTATGGTGAACGGCAGCAAACGAACAGACGGATCGCCTGATGGTAAGCAATTGCCGTCGCCCATGGACACAAGCAACATCAGAGGAGTAACATGTGCGTTGCCGCCCCATGGGGTTGGGAAAAGGGATAGGAGGAGGAGTGGGATAAGGTAAAGGAATAGGGGATGGGGCCTAAGGCACTCTCACTCACTTTACGTCGTACGTTACTTTACGTCGATTTTCTGTGAGAGGGTAGTACTTCCCCGGTCGAGCCGGCCCATTCATGCTGATATCAGGAAGGCTCTACTGCCTGATAAACTAAAAAAAACGAAAAAAGTATGTACTGTATGTAGCTTATAATTCACATGGTCTGCAAGCATACACTAGGTAGTAGACAACTACATAATTAAGGACGCTTTATTTTGTTTAAAAAAATATTCAACGCTATAAAAGCCTTACAGTATCGCTACTTTACCAACAAAACTCCAAAGATTACACGCACGACTTTTCCTGACGATTTATTCTGTTGCCGTTTACTATTTTGCTTCCTTAAAAGAAGCAACAATCCATCTTGTAAATGTAGGGTTCACATTTATATTGTTATTGATTGAACGCGAAAGCGTTACGTAAACATTGCGACTTTATTACAATTCAAGCTTAATAGCTTCAAATGTTACCGATATAAAATAGACATAATAATTTCACAACACCTCTAACTCAAAACGTTTATGAAAGTAAAAATTAATAAAAAATATCTTCCTCGTTTTGGCAAAGTCCTTGTAGCTTGTACGCTGTTAATCCTATTACATAAAACACCGCAATGAATAGGACTTACGATTAAAAAAAACGCACCCAAATCGATTCATGCATTTAAGAGCTACAGTGCTACAGATAGACAGGTCAAAATTACAACACCCCTCTTTTTGCGTCGAGGGTTAAAAATAAGTGACCGATATGAGTAAATTATACAGATAACAATGATTACCTGTCTGCGTACTTCGGCGGTACTTCATGTATCATCACTATCAACTCTCCTGTGGATCCTCCAATCTTGTTACACGACTAATGCTGATGTAACTACACAAGAGCACAAAAACGATATACAACGAGTGTCAGAAAGTAATGCTGTCTGTTTGTAACACCTTAATTGCTAAACTACTGCACCGATTTTCATGAAATTTGATGCAGAAAGAGCTTCAACTTCGTAGTGACACTTTTTGTTTGAAGTCAGGTAAGTGCGGCCAATAAGGTCTAGCTAAAACGTATCAACAAATTTTAATGTAAATCAATCATTTATACCAATTACTATGTATTGTAAGTGAAATACGGCAACTACTGCCATAAACATAGCCCTAATTAAACATAAAAAAAAAACACTGTCTTTAGGCCTTATTAAACTAAGGTGGTATAATAATGCCTAAAACTTTAGCTAACAAAATAATACAAAAAAACTTCATGTATTTGGTAATTGAGTTTCATAAAATAACAGGAAAGCTAATAATGACAGCAAAGACGTAAAAATTAATTATTCGTTTTTTAATTAGGAAAAACCTGGGCAGGCAGCGATAGCCAAGTGGAGATACCAACAGACTGACATGCAGAGGGTATCAGGTTCGAATCCACGGCGCGCACCAATGACTTTTCGGAGTTATGTGCGTATTGAGGAGAGCACGTTAAGCCGTTGGTCCCGGTTGTCATGAAGATCTTTGACAATCGTTACAGGGCGTGAGTACCTTATAAAATAAACTGACATTAGTCAAAACCATGGAATATCGCTATCCCTTTGGGTTGCGGAGGTCAGACAGGCAGTCGCTCCGTCGTAAAGCTAATATTCTGCCAAATCCAATTAGACTAGTAAGCGGACCCAGATTGAAACTGGGATAACGATAAGAGGATGAATTAGGAAAAATTTGGCCACTCAAAATCATCATCATCATTCCTCCTCTGACAAACCGCTTATTGAAATAGGCCACATTGTATTGCTCGGACTGCCGCAACCAGGTCTGCATCAGACAACACATAGACAGCTCGCTGGGGAGTCATAGTGATTATAAGTAGTCTCTAGATGCCATAAATCAATTAGAAAACAATTAAAATTACATTTTTAAAGGCATTCAATAAACATATTCTCTTGATAATGACATGGAAGAGGGTAATAAGGACTGTGGTCGAATTTTATAGGCCTTATTAATCACCGAAAACTTTGTAAAGAGTTTTTTTTAAATATCATTGTTCAGTCTAATTGATACCATTCGTACAACGCAGGCCTCTAAAGCATGAACTAATAGAAAATTATCTTGCAAAATAATGTATAAAAATGTATTTAAAAAAATTACTTACGTTTGGTTCGGGCGTTATATTATAATTCGAGCTGAGCGTCCATCAACTACGACGAATGACGCAGCACCGTTGGCAGCACGAAGGTAGGCGAGACGTGACAAGTTTAGGTCGCCATCTGGGATGGTTAGCTTCCTATGACTGTGACTTCGGTCGGTTGGGATTATTTTTAGTTGCTTTTCTGATACTTAGGCCTTATTACCCGACAGGCCTTAATGGCCGCGCCTACCTTATTCAAATCGTCCACCTACAGAGGATAAAACATCTTAAAGCTTGGAATTCTCTTTAAGATGTTTTCGCTAGTCAAAGCGTCGCTTTAACTAGAATAAAGTAAGGTGCCTGAGCCTTCTCAAAGCTACATCTCCACCTTTTCATGCTATATTCTTCGTGTTAAGAATATACTGTCATTTTCTCTCATTCTCTTCAATCAGCATCTCAGCTTTATACCATCAAAATATATTGCCTATATAAAACTTTTGTTACTGACTGATTGACTGACAACTTACAGCTGAAACTACTGCGCACAATAAAAAGAAATCTCCCCGCTTCCTCTCATATTTCCTAAAAGGGTTAAAAAGCAGTTGTAACTTTGAACAAAACTTTTTATAAAAGTGATATTCGTGCAGGCGAAGAGGCTGGCAACAACTAGTCTATCATATACCGAAGCATTATCTAGGGTATTAGATCGATCTGTTAGACCGGGTACCGAAGGAGAGTTTTTAAAAAAAACTCTTTTGTGAACACAATTAAATATATGTATTTCAGAAAGTACCACTTTACAATAATTATTGGATAAGACTTAGGAAATGCCCGTACCGGTCGGCGATCTGTCCCGAACTGAAGGTTTGACTGAGCTTAGGCGCTAGCTTGAATCTATTGGAAGGGAGAGATGCTGTGTCAGCATCTCTTCAGCAATTCTGCTTACAGGCTAGGGATGTAACAACCCCCCCTTTAAGAGTAACTTCCGTATTAAAAACGTGAAGTTACGTATTAATTCTTAATCTGGGCATAGGAATTTCTTCTATCCCGGAATCTTCCACATTATCTACGTTTCGGTTGGGTAAGACCAGTTTGAGGCTTTTACTTAATCTTTTACAAATTAGATATAAAATAAAAATACTAAATGCTATTGATAGACAATATGTCATTATAGGTTTCTATTTTCTATAGTTGTAATAGGGCTGTTAATAATGTCATCGACTTTATTTATAAATCTGTCAGTAGCAATATTGGGCAATTTGTCTAAATTAATATTTGATAATTTTAAGGGTGTTAACTTGGGCATATATTTGTGAAATTTATAAATGTTGCAGCAGCTATCGTTAATTAAGTTGAAATCTGATTTAATTGTTTGTACATTGACATTAATATTCGAACCTGTGGTAAATTCTTTATTTTTACAGTAAGCTGTGCATTGTGGTTGTAAGTTAAGTAAGCCCGTACCCAGCAATTTAAATTCCATTAGATCGTGTTTACATTCTACAGATATTTTAGTAGGTTCAGATTGGACATAAATCCATTTGTTTCCATGAAGTTTTTGCCATATATCTAATTGCCCATGTATAAGTTTAGTATTACATTGTTTGGGTAATATGGTTAGAATTTTGACTAATATTTTTATTTCGCAAGAAGGTGTGTTTTCGACAGAGTTAGTGTTAACATTATCACATACATAAAGTTGGTTTATAGTTTGAATACAATCTTTTAAGTCATTAAGACAAACATATGTTGATCTGTCTTTACTAATAGCAACATAGATACAGGATGGGATAATCATAGCATATGAATTTGGTTTTTCCACGTCATGTGGTACTGGCACAGGAATAGATTTATAAAGGTTATATTCCGTTGTATGAACCAAAGGAATCTTAATCACAAACACAATTTTATCATTCATAGAATAGCATGATAAAATAGACAAATCTATTAATGAATGTATATTATCTAAATTTAAACTTAAAGCTAGTTCCTTATTTCTAGGTAAATTTACAATAACGTCAGCCAACTCAGTGTATAGTTGTTTAGGTGTAAGAACCGAAGGGTGTAAACTATGGCTTTTTGTAAACATGATGGAATTCACAGTGTCGTCTAACTTAAATGATAATGTAAGCAAACTTGATTCTAATTCATTATAAATCTTATTGAGTTCTGACTGTATAAGTAATTTATTAGTTACAATTGTTAAATTGTTAAAACTATTGCTTAATTTTTCAATGGCGCTATTCAAACGTATTTCATTTGACTGTATAATGCTTAGTGTTTCATTGTATCGAGAAAGCGCTGTTCTTGTCATCAATATATTATTTTTAAATAAGGATGCTAATTTTCGATTTTTGTTTTCTAGCGTTTGAATGGCGTTATTGTAATTAATAGCATCGTTTTCATCCATTGTGCCAATGATTTGTTTAAAAACGGTACCAACGCCGGCGAACCACGCAGACCTTTTATCGCGGCCTGATATCAGAGCCGGGAAAATAAGGGTTACAATATGTTGGTGCATTCAGAATCTGTGATAACGTTCTTTTGTAGACATAATGTTTGTGTTATTTCCAATATATGTTTAATGTTTTGTATATGCGAGTTTATATAGGCTATGTCTATTGGTACTAATACGTGGAGAAAATCGTTGGATATCTTAACAGTTCCTATTGGGTCGAAGTAGACACCTGGGCTTTCGGTTATCGGCTCCACGATATCTGACACCACTACGGATAGGCTTGCAGTGGCTATCCTGTAATACGTATATAATGTAATTATATAACTAAATGTATACTATGTATCTTAACACTAACTTAAAACTTAATTAGCTTATTTCACTAAGGATTTTCAGCGAGTTTAACTTCGTCGTAATGATATTTCACATGCCGACGGTTCAGGAGTATGGTAAGCGTATTATTCCCGTTAATTTTTATTACTTTATAAGGCCCTTTCCATATCGGAGATAGGGCTTTTCGTAAACGTAAATGATTTTTAATATATACCATGTCACCTATTTTGTATTTTACTGGGCGACAGTGCTGGTCATAATAAGTTTTCGATCTCGTTTTAGATTGTAAGATATTACCTATTGCCTTTTCTCTGGAGTGTCGCATCCTCTGTTGGAGCATACGGACATAACTACTGTAAGTAGGTTCTAGTGACATATCATATATTGATGTAGGTATAAAAGGCTTATGGCCGAATACTAATTCATACGGAGTATAGTTTGTAGTAGAATGGATGGTCGTATTATATGTGAGCATTGCTGTAAATACGTATCTAGACCAATTACTTTGGTTTTCATCTGTAAATGATTTCAGATATTCCTTTAGAGTCGAGTGACTCCTTTCTAGGGCACCCTGCGTTTGCAGATGGTAAGGACTAGACCATAGCTGTTTAATCTTAAGAAAATTACAGGTTTGTTTGAACAGTTCTGCCGTAAAGTTAGTTCCTTGGTCGGTGAGTATGGATTTAGGTATACCAAATAGTGTAATAAAGTGTACTAGGCACTCGGCGCTTTCTTCTGCCGTCGCATTTGGAATTGGATATGCAACTGAATATTTGGTAAGATCGTCTTGTAGGGTTAGGATATATTTATAATTGACTCCACCGGCTTCGGGGAGTGGACCGACGATATCTAGGGCTACACGTTCAAAGGGTTGGTTCGACGTGGAAGTAATTTGCATCGGAGCTCGGTTGATTCTCCGTAATGCTTTATTCGTTTGGCAAAGCTCACATTGTTTTACGTAATTCTCTATATCACTACGCATATTGCGCCAATAATAACGTTCTTGTATTCTACGTAGCATTCTATTAGAACCTAAATGACCAGATATGGGTATGTCATGGTTTTCCTTCAATATCTGACCAATTTCTGTGGGAGATGGATATATTATAGAGTTCTTATATATGTTTACTATGATACCCGTTTCGTGGAATAAGAAAGAAATAATATTATAATTTTTTATAAAATTATGGGCATCAAAAGGATTTCGAAAATCGGTTATACTTATTTCGCTAACATTATTATTTACTAATTCGGTTTTCAGATTCTTAAGGGTTTTGAATATGTCTTCATAATTGCTTTCATCGAAGTGGTGTACCTTAGTTAATAGTAAGTAATATTTAGTGTTATTGCTTTCTAATGATATAAAGGAATACAAGGTCCTTTCTTTGGCAAGGATTTCTTGATTATCACTGAGGTTGCCAATTGTTTCAGATACGTAAGGATTGGATTCGTCAAGATCAATAGAGGTAGGTATGATTATTGTTTTATGCCTTGTTTTTAGTAATGACTCATTAAATTCGTTAATTTTAGTATCAAATTCGAGAGATTTATTTTTTATAATTTTCAGGTACTTGGAGTACGCGTCGCAGTCAAGTGTGATTTCAGGTGGTGTCGGAATAGCAAAATCATCGGGCAGTTCAAATTCTTCTAAGTTTTCGGGGATTTCAAGACCTTCAGGTAACTCAGGAAAGTCAGGTAAGTCGGGGATTTCAGAAAGACCGGGACTCATAGGATTAGGAGGAGCGTTTTCAGGATGTTCTGAAACGACTGGATTCTCGGGAGGTGTTTTGTCATCGAGGACGTTGACATGTTGAGTATCATGTCGGGTAGGATTAACTGGATATCGTGAGAGGGCATCAGCATTACTATTAGCTTTACCCTGTTTGTATTCGATGTCATAATTACCGCCGAACTCTTCTAACTTTAACCTCCACCTCACTAGTTTGGAGCCTGGGTCCTTACAGTTAAAGAGCCACTTGAGTGGTTTGTGGTCGGTAACTATGGTGAATTTGTGACCATAAATGTACGGTCGGAATATTTTGGTGCCGAAGATAATGGCAAGGCATTCTTTTTCTGTAACGCTGTAATTTGTTTCGGCTTTATTTAAGGTCCGAGATGCATATGCAATGGGACGATCTCTTCCTATTTCGCCCTGTGAGAGAATAGCAGAGATTGCGTAATTAGATGCGTCACAGGTGAGTATAAAAGGTTGTGTGAAATCTGGGTATATTAAAATAGGTGATGTTATAAGTTTATTTTTTAATTCTTCGAATGCAAGTTGTTGTTGATTGGACCAATTAAACATTGTGTCCTTTTTCAAAAGAGAGGTAAGTGGTTTCGCTATCTTTGAGAAGTCTTGAATAAATCGACGGTAATAGGATACAAGGCCCAGGAATGACTTTACGTCTTTGAGACATTTTGGTACAGGAAATTGACTTACTGATTTTATTTTTTCAGGATTTGGTTTCAGGCCTTCTTCGCTAATAGTATGTCCTAGGTAAGTGACTTCTTTTCTAAGAAATTCACATTTGTCAGGCTGTAGCCTTAAGTTAAATTTACGGAGTCTTTCAAAAATACTAGATAGTTTATGGATATGCGTAATCAAGTCGTATGAATGGATAACAATGTCATCCAAGTACACAAAGCAGTGGATTCCTTGGAGCCCACTGAGGACAGTGTTCATTAAACGCTGAAATGTTGCCGGGGCATTTTTTAACCCAAACGGCATTCTTGCGAATTCGAAATGACCTTCTGGGACGCTGAATGCGGTTTTCGGTCTGTCGTCCTTGAAAACTTCGATTTGGTGGAACCCAGACGCAAGGTCAAGGGTGGAGAAGTATTTACTCTTGCCTAGTTGGTCTAAGATCTCATTTATTTGAGGAATAGGATAATTTTCGCCTATAGTGACATCGTTGAGTTTACGGTAATCGATGACAATGCGCCACTTTCTTTTTCCAGAGGCGTCGGTTTTCTTTGGTACTATCCAAATCGGAGAGGACCATGGTGAATGGGATGGTTGGATAATGCCTTGACTTAGCATTTTATCGATTTGAGACGAGACTTCCTTTTTGTGAACTTCGGGAAAACGATACGATTTCGTATTTATAGGGGATTCGGTCACGGTTCTTATTTTATGCTGTAATGCATCTGTACAGGTCAATTGGTCATTAGGAAGATGAAAGATATCGGAAAATGACGAGCATATTTCGAATAGGGCTTCCCTTTCTTCATCATTGAGATGAGATATCCTTAAAATATTTAGAACCTCTTGGGTCCGGTTGTAACAGGAGTTGGACGGGTATTCATGTTTCAAGTTAGATACAGGTATGCAATCATTACTAATAGGATGAAGAGTAAATGATTTATTGGATTCGAAAAATATAGGTGTTTCAGAGGTATTGACTAACGTAAGATTAATTCTTTTATTATCTTTGACTTTCACCATACAGTTAGCAACAAGGAGAGATTCAGAGAGGTGTTCATCGAGTATCATACCTTCTTTTATTTCCGGATTTAGGACGGAACACTCTACTGTCATTTCAGAGCGTGCTGGTATTTTATATACTGAGTCAGAAAACTTTAGTTTTAAGGACTTTCGGTCGAACCGAAATGTGTTACGGTTATAGTCTATGCTGCACACGAAATGTTTCATAAAATCTGTACCGATTATACCATCATAGAGTGGTAAATTTACGGCGTCTTCAACGACATGAAATTCAAAGGATAATTATGATTTCATTATTAAAATGGATTTGTAATGGAAAATTACCTAGGGTTGTCATTAATTTCTTATCACTACTTATACCTCTTAACTGTAAAATTGATTTATCTAGTTTCAGATTTTGGAATTCTTCGATAGCTGACTTTTTAATAAGGCAGATAGTAGAACCTGTGTCTACTAGCATCGAGAGAGGTCTTTTGGACACATCAGTTTGTATAAGAACGTGAGGTAAGGATATTTTACTTGGATCATTATGTATTTCAAAAATAACCTGTTTGTTTTTTGTTTCAGGTGCAGGTTGGGGCGTATCTAACTTGGATGTGGGTTGACCTTGAGTTTCGGGCTTTATACCGTGTCCGTTGGTCGTATGGATTTTGGGTTGACCTTGAGTTTCGGGCTTTATACCGTGTCCGTAGGTCGTTTGGTATTCGAATTGACCGCGAGTTTCGGGCTGGTTACCGTGTCCGTGGGTCATTTGAGGTTTGGATAGACCGCGAGTTTCGGGCTGGTTACCGTGTCCATGGGTCATTTTGGGTTTGGATAGACCGCGACTTTCGGGCTGGTTACCGTGTCCATGGGTCATTTGGGGTTTGGATAGACCGCGAGTTTCGGGCTGGTTACCGTGTCCATGGGTCATTTTGGGTTTGGATAAACCGCGACTTTCGGGCTGGTTACCGTGTCCATGGGTCATTTGAGGTTTGGTTAGACCGCGAGTTTCGGGCTGGTTACCGTGTCCATGGGTCTCATTTATATTGGTGTCGTCTACTACAGTATATATCTGTCCCGTGCGACACCTGTGCGGGACAGGTTTTAGTTTAAATCGTCATTATCGACTTCGTCGTACCCCTCTTCTGCTTCGTCAACGAAGTTTACTTGGGGTTTCGAAGTTTCGACCTTGGGTTTAGGAAAGGAAGTTGTTGGTACAACTGGGGAAAAAGGTTTTGCTAATCTATCTAGCTTGTTATTATTATATTGCCTCAGTTTACATTCTTCTAAAATGTGGCCTGTTCTCTTGCAGTACCTACAGAATGGATCTTTGGAAGTTTGAGCAGAGGCTGTGGAAGTAGAGGGTCTCGGGTTTTGATTATAATTAGGTTTAAAAACCCGCTCCCGCTGGGTGGCGGCGTCATTACGGCGCACTGTCTCAGGGGGTTTTTGTTTATTAAAAAGGTTCTGTTTGAAAGAGTATTGTTGGATTTTTTCTTCAGAGGTAGCAAAATTAATCGCTTCGTTTAGGTTTTTGGGTTCCCTACATCTAACAATATTTGCTAAGCGAGGATGCAGACCCATTGTAAATGTGTGGAGTGCAAGATCTTCTATTGCGGCTAGCCTACCGGCAAGTTCAGCCTTTTTATGGCTGGAAATTGAAATTTCTGTTAAAAGTTTGGAAAGGCACGTCTCTACCCTAAGGGAAAATTGGCTAACACTCTCTTGGGAGCTCTGTCTGCACTCTTGAAGTTCAGTGAGTAAGTGGGCGTAGTGTTTACGCTCACCGAATTGGTTTTTCAAAAATTCTTTTAAAGTTGACCATGTGTCGAACTCTTTAATGGTACAAGCGGCTTCGGCCTTACCTTCTAGTTGGCTAATAATATATTTGAGGATTATGTGTTTTTGGGAGGAAGATGATATTGAAATTGCGTTATCGCAGTTGCTTATAAAAGCATTGAGCCGTTCCCGACTGCCATCGAATGGTTTTATAAATTTGAGAATAACATTTAATGAGATTGTATCTTTGGGTTCATCTTTAACTTTAGAATCGGATGTAGACATTTTCCTGAAATAGAATTACAAACGTAGCTGTGGAACAACACAAAGAGTAAAATAAAATAATTCTATAAATAGACACGAAGTATTTAGTATTAGTAGCGTTACAATGTATGACTTAAAAATCGTAAGTTCGACGACGGTGACTCGCCTTATCAGTAAGCACAAAGGATGTTTATGTCTACGGCTACGCGTAGGCGAGCGCTGTGTAGCGACAAGTTTGATTTTAATACAACTTATTCTAAGTAACTGAATAACTTTAGTTATTCATGAATCTATTTTTAGACATGGAATGATGAATATATTAGAGTTTATAATATCGTAGTTTGCACGTAAACACAACACTTTAGGATTCGTTTAAGAAAAGGTAAAATGTAACTCACAGGAATATCGCGATCACGATATACTTCATCGTTTGTCGCGCTGGAACACTGGAACGGAGGTAGCCACGTTCGGTGCCGGGTAGGGAGTTCCCAAGGGAGGCACGTAGATACGATGCTGCTGCTCCTAAACACTTACTGCACAGTGGAACGGGTCCTCGTAGGTATGCTGCTATTCCAAGCCAGGTATGGCCTTGGACAGGAAGTTTCTGGAAGGGCCAAGCGTGACCCTGGGCAGGCCGAGTGTGGCCTTGGGTAGGTATTCTTCTAGAATGTTTCAAAGCAGGCCAAGGTGGCCCTGGATAGATTCTTGATTGGGTGAGCCGGGACGAATAGGTTTTTGGTTGACCTTGATCACTGGGCACTGGATTTTGCACTGGATTTAGCACTCACTATACTCGCGAGGCGTACCGGGGATACAGAGATCCCTTTACAGCTGCCACCAAATGTTAGACCGGGTACCGAAGGAGAGTTTTAAAAAAAAACTCTTTTGTGAACACAATTAAATATATGTATTTCAGAAAGTACCACTTTACAATAATTATTGGATAAGACTTAGGAAATGCCCGTACCGGTCGGCGATCTGTCCCGAACTGAAGGTTTGACTGAGCTTAGGCGCTAGCTTGAATCTATTGGAAGGGAGAGATGCTGTGTCAGCATCTCTTCAGCAATTCTGCTTACGGGCTAGGGATGTAACAGATCGATACACGGCTTGCAGCAAACAGCTGGCCGTCACTTGATTATCGGTGATTAAGTCATCTGTCGAAGATTGAACGGCTCCACTCCGTCAGATGCTGTTGATTCAAGAGGCTGAGAATATTTCTCGGCGTTCGAAGTTTACTGTACTATATCGTATGCTTTATGTTTATTGCCAATTTAATTTGATGCAGAGGTAAGACAGATTAAGCTTATTTCTTTATAGATAGTGAAAGCAGCTTTTATTTAAGTGTCGTGTTGGAAAATCCTCATGAAGTCCCTCCGCCCTGAGGGAAGGGCGAAGGGGACTGTCGTTCTCTTACTGACTAAAAACCAACCCGTGTTCCTCATATACCCCTGTGACGGAGGGTCGGGTATCGCTGAAGCATTCGCCGCTACCCCCGACGGGTATTGGCCCGCCAGATGGTCAGGCGGGCTCCGAACAAAACCCCCTTGGCGGCTGATGAAGGTGTTTGGCTCTGCCGCCAAAACACCCAGCGGCCGCAGAGGCTAAGGAGGTCAGCAACCTGGCAACACCGCATCTCCTCTTTCTCTGCGGCCCCACCGCGACGCAACAATGGTGCGCCCCCATTTGATCGCGAGAGATAGGGCGCGCGGTAACGCAACACCGACACGCGTCTCCTCCCGCGACCGCGCCCGACTACGAGGGACAGACAGAACTGTCCCCCGCACCCGCAGCTTTGGACGCATCCTGCGCAGGCCCCTCCAAGCCCACGCGGAGCGTCCACTCCCGGGATCTCTCTAAGCTTCACCGCGGGTGTCCAAGCCACAGCTAGCGAGCGCCCCCACCACGACAAGGTGGGAATCCCACGGAGGGGAGATAGTGAAAGCAGCTAAATATGTTGACATTGCAGGCAAATATACATAATTAACCCAGTGTTACTAAATTGTTTTTTTGGATGATGGATAAAATTACAGCAATTTAATTTTAACGTTGTAATAGTATTCTAGATTAAATTTATCTATCACAGTATATCTATCGAGGGTTGTTGTCTCCGTCTTGTATCACATTTAAATCGCAAACAAGCCTAGTTGTTTATTGACTGTTGATCTAAATGTGTGTACTTGTTTCAGTTAACTTACCTAATAATTTACACCATTTTTATGAAAAAGTACATTAATTGCTAACGAAATTCTTCATATAGTACAATGCTATAAATACTGCAATTGAATATGCAAGTAAAGGTAAAACTCAAATAAACAAGTCTCTATTTTATATTCTATTTAGAAGATTTGAATACTCGTGAAGATATCATTAATTGAAATAAACCCTTCCATTCAAAATATAATCTGCTGAGCAATTACTCAAATCCGTTTGACATTTTTTTATTACAGCTACATGTTCCTGTTTCGATAATCCTAAAAGGGGATCGCTGAGAATGGAACTGCCACTCAAAGTTGAGCTGAAGGTAAAATCAATCCACATCGCTCACACAGTGTTGACATTGACGGAGTGGATGTACTACCTTGCGGAAGGTGTGTGGTTTGAGTCTCCGGCGATTAAATATTGGGATTGACTTTAGATTTGTGTGATTAGGAAGGGTAATGCTTTCAATGTGCTCTTATAGGAAAAGGGATAGATCTTCAATATTACCCACACACGAATGACTTCTTTGGTTGCTCATATATATATATCGCATCATTCGAATGTAGCTGGTTTGGCATCTTAAGTATTGATAGGTATTAATAACATTTTTATTTAATCTTTAACTGTATCTACATACATACATACACATACATATCATCACGCCTTTTATCCCCGAAGGGGTAGGCAGAGGTGTATTTCTACACCCACTTTTCGCCAGATATACTTTAGTCCCACGTAATAAGGGGCGAGCCTATTGCCGTACCGGGCACATTTCCAGACTCCGTGCTGCTACTGAGAATTTCGTGACAGAAAAACCCAATAACACTGCCCGACCCAGGAATCGAACCCGGGACCTCCCGATCCCACACGCACATTTATGCCGCGAGACCAACGAGGCAGTCGTATAGGGTTTGATGTCGAGTTTTCCGTCTCTACGCAAAGATGGTATTTGCATCGTGTTATCCCTTAGTCGCCTCTTACGACACCCACAGGAAGATAGGGGGTGGTGACACTTGTATTCTATGCCATCAACCACACGGCTCTATTCTATGCCGTCAACCACAAGGCTCAACTGTATCTCTTTCATATTTGCCCAAGTTCTATATTTGCCAATTACAACAGAATTTAAAATGCAACGTTATTAAAATATATTAAAGAGTTATCGGGCAATTTGACATTTGTATTGTATAAATTAAATAGAATAATGCAATCTTATGCTCTCCGGCAATGTGAACGATGCCATCGTTGACGTTTTGTATGGTGCAAATCTATGCCCTTTACGAAAGCGAGACGGTGGTTTTCGTCCCATTGCCGTTGGGTGTACGTACAGGCGTATGGCGGCTAAGATTTGCTGTTGGCATTATAACTCCATGTTAGGCAGCAAATTACAGCCACTACAACTTGGATTTGGCTCTAAGGGTGGCTGTGAGGCCGCCATACATGCCCTGTCAACGTACCTTGGCTGTAATGGGGGTGATGTTATCTTGAAGATTGACTTAAAGAATGCTTTTAACTCAGTGAACAGGGACACCTTGTTGACGCAAGTTAAATTAGAAACCCCCCAAATTTACAACTTCCTTTGGCAGTGCTACAGGCACCCATCAAAATTAATATACAAGGAAAATCTTTTGGAGTCCGCCGTTGGCTGTCACGAGGCGACCCTCTTGGACCACTCATTTTTAGCTTAGCCATTCATCCAGTTATTAGCCAGCTAAATTCTAAATTAAACATCCGGTACCTAGATGACGGAACCCTAGGAGGCGACGTACACACTGTCTATCAGGACCTGGCACTTCTGAACACCAAATTTTCATCCATCGGCCTAGACCTTAATCCAAGTAAGTGTGAAATTTTTATCAACGATACTTTAGACCAATCCGCAATACTTTCCAAATTTCAAACCCTGGCACCCAGTATAACGCATATTAAAAAAGTACTCTTCGCCTTCTTGGGTCCCCAATATTTGAAGAAGGTTTTGATTCTTTTTTTCATGAAAAAATTCAAAATTTTAGTGAAATTTCGGACCGCCTGCTCAAAATTAATATACATTCGGTTTTCACTATTATTCGATACTGTCTTTTTGTGCCTAAGTTCACACACGCTTTACGTTCATCGCCTTTTTGGAAAAACCCAAGCCCACTAGTCAATATTGACAAAATTTTACAAAACACCCTAAGCATCATTTTAAATGTGGCTCTGAACGACCGAGCATGGCTACAGGCGACATTACCTGTTCGCCTGGGTGGGCTTGGCGTACGCAAAATTTCCGACGTGAGCTTACCAGCATTTCTGTCATCGGTCCACAGCACTGCAGAATTGACCAGGAAAATCTTAGCACCCACACTGGTCGATTCTGAGGTGCCGTGTAAGATCGATGCCATTAATGCTTGGAAAATGGCTTGTCCAAGCACTGAGTTGCCCCGAAATTTATCCTCTCAGAGGCAGTGGGACGGGCCGCTTTGCAGCGCAGTACGAGAAAATCTCCTTAGCACATTGTACAATGCTGCAGAGCGTGCTCGTTTGCTGGCTGTGGGAGAGTGGGAGTCGGGGCTCTGGCTTCAAGCACTGCCATCGTCCAACATAGGTACCATGTTGGACGATACGACCTTCCGCCTCGCTTCTTGCCTCCGTTTAGGTGCGCCGTGTGTTGCTCCACATCGTTGTCACTGTGGGGAGGCGGTCGACAGCCTTGGTCACCATGGCCTATCATGCAGCAGGAGCGTAGGTCGTATTTCACGACATAGCAACCTGAATGACATTCTCCGTCGGGCTCTTGTCACCGCTGGCGTTCCAGCCCAACTTGAACCTCAGGGTTTGGCACGCAACGATGGTAAAAGACCAGATGGAATGTCTCTACTGCCTTGGAAGTTGGGTAGGCCTTTGGTATGGGACGCAACGTGTGTCGATACCCTTGCGCCATCTCATCTTTCTAGCACAGCGGGTTGTGCGGGCGCTGCTGCTGCCACAGCGGAGACTCTGAAACGGCGCAAATACGTAAATCTCGTAGGGGATTATGTATTTGAGCCGTTTGGAGTCGAAACGTTGGGGTCATGGGGTCCAAGTGCTAGATCTCTCTATAGAGAGCTTGCGAAGAGACTTGTCGACGCCTCGCGTGACCAGAAGGCTGGCATGTATCTAGCACAAAAAGTTAGCATTGCCATACAGCGTGGCAATGCTGCCAGTCTTCTGGGCACATTCCCAGTAGACGGCGATGTGGAGGACTTTCACGACGCCCTTTGAATATACATTTTCTTATTTATTTGTATTGTACTTTAATATTTTAATTTAATTTTAGTTGTAGTTATAATTGTGTTATCCTAATATTAATTTATTTTGTTATTTAAATAAATGCACTTGCTGACCTAAAAAAAAAAAATTAATAATTGAAGCCCCATACCAATATTTTTAATTCTTTGTCCTTATTTTACAACAGGAAATATGTTTTTTAAATAAAATAATTTGCGAGGTTATCCCTAATTCCCTATATATGATAAACAACACGATTGCCATGAACATAGCGCCGTAGCGACACTACTGCTACGTCAAAAACAACTACGTAGAACAAAATTGAGACGTGATGCTACGACGTACAAGTAAACTACGCATTCACTTTGCACGCAGCTATATTGTAAACACAATCATCAATGAACATGATGTAGAAAAGGTATTACATAGTGGTAGCGCCATCTACCTTCCTATCTATAACGAATCGCATCAACATCAATCGTTCCACGTTCTAGTGCGAGCGATATCATATTTCCGTCCC
Source organism: Euclidia mi (assembly GCA_944739405.2). Taxonomy (NCBI): domain Eukaryota; kingdom Metazoa; phylum Arthropoda; class Insecta; order Lepidoptera; family Erebidae; genus Euclidia; species Euclidia mi. The sequence continues at coordinate 2,483,368 of OX123196.2, forward strand.
GCTCTATCCCACTCCCTGGATGAGGCACTGCCTTCCGCCTGATTCGTCGCCGCGAACGTGAACGCGAGTGACAGTCTAGAACATTCCGCTCGCTAAGAACGCCGTCTCGATACCGCTCCGCGCCGCACCGCTGTATGTGATTTACCGCTTCCACCAAGGAAAACCCGCTCGTGAGTGAAGTGAAAACAAGCAGCTGCATCACGAAAACACCAGGAGGAAAAGAAACGAAGAAGGCTGTATAAGGTAAGTGCCTTCCATCCTGGAAATATCCTATACCCACTCAATCACCTCCTCCCGAATCCATCTCCTCGTCCCTTATTCCTTTCTAGGCGACCCAGAACTCGCCCTAATACAGTCCATCCATTAATCCTTCCCAAGTCGCCTGGAACCCTACGGTTTCGGTGTAACAGCCGAGCCACATAGGATAACTTGCTTTATGCTATATTTAAGAAAATAAACAGTAATATGAATTGTCTCAGGATGGAATATATCAGCATCATCATCGCAGTTTTAAAGACATTCAACATCTTTTTTTAATATATATTAATGATTTGGCGTTCTTTGTACAAAATTTATGTGATATTGTTTTGTTTGCCGACGATACGTCACTAATTTTTAAAGTTGATCGTAATTTAAGTAACTTTGATACCGTCAATAACACTCTTGCACAAGTATTAGATTGGTTTTCGACAAATAATTTGGTACTCAACTCAAGCAAAACCAAATGTGTTAAATTCTCTTTGCCTTATGTCAAAAGTGTTCCAACTAATATAATTTTAAATAAGGAAACAATTCAACTAGTCGAATCAACCGTATTCTTAGGTGTAACTTTAGATTGTAAGCTTCAGTGGGGCGCCCAAATATCCTGTCTCGCAGTAAAACTTAGTTCTGCAGCGTTTGCAGTTAGAAAAGCTAGGGAATTCACAGATATAGATACTGCTAGACTAGTTTACTTTAGTTATTTTCACAGCGTAATGTCTTACGGAATAATGTTATGGGATACAGCTGCTGATATACAGACTATTTTTGTCATTCAAAAAAGGGCCATACGTGCAATTTATAAGTTAGGTGCTAGAGATTCTTTACGTGATAAATTTAAAGAAGTATACATATTGAAAGTTGCATCGCAATATATATATGCTAACTTAATGTACATTAAGAAAAGCCGTCTACATAAAGTTCAGAACTCATTTGCGGGGATTGGTATACAATTTTTCAACAAATTGCCTCTTGAAATAATGAATTTACCCATGCACAAATACAAACGAACAATTAGGAACTTTCTTTTACAAAGGGGTTATTACACTATTAAGGAATTTTTAAATGATAAGACACCGTGGGGATAGGCTTAGGCTTGTTTAACTCACGATTATTTTATTTACATGTTAAGTGGAGGTGCCTCGTGAACACATGATTTTTGCAGGATTTGGATATTTTTATGATTTGTTGAATGTAGTTTAACATTATTTATCTCTGATCATATCATTGTTCACTTGTCACCTTCACAAAATTCTTTCTACATTTGCATTCCTTCACGCGTTCCACTAACTTATGTTAATAATAACGATCTGGAAAATGGAGGTAATTGGCGGTCATGGTCAGTATACCAATAGATTGTTTCTTACTGCTGGTTCGTATACCGTTGTCGTCATGCTCACTAAAATGTCATTTCTTGTGGTGGCGTCGTGTGTCGGGTCATCCCTGTCCCTCTAATATTGCGAGAGGGATGATGGCTGGCACATGCGTCATACTCGTGAACGGGTGCTACTTGCGATGACTGGTCGATGACGGTCTTGCGGGCTGGTATTAGATTTTAATATTTAACTGCATCATTTCCATCATGGTTCTGATCACTTTCGCGGATTGCCTGCATTATTAGGTATATATAATGTAAGTGGATGCTCCTGTTTCACCATGTCTATTCTGAGGAGGCTAACCAAAAGTATTATGCTTGAGTATTATGATGTACAGTAAATATATACAAGTGATATAGAAGGTGTAACAGTTGCAGCACCTTACAAAATGTAAATTGTGTATTATGCAAAACCTGGCGATGAAAAAGAGTGACCGTGAGTTTTATTGCCCGTTCTTTCTCATGGTTCTACCTATTGCTTTGCGAACGTAGCAGTAAATGTAAATGTAGAAGCATACAGTAATAATGTTTTAAATTTGAGTATAAGTAATTATTTTATAAATTTATTATTTTGACGTTCATAAGCGTCACATTGTGACCCAAATGAATAAAGGATTTTGAATTTGAATTCATTGTAGACCCACTTCGTGCAACTAATTGCATATACATACTAAACATAATCTAGTGTTTGATATTCTTCAATTATAATATTTTGAATATTAATATTATATAGTTAGCTATCCGTTCCTTGGCTTTAAAAATATGAGCGTACAAACGCCTGAAAGAACTTCAAACTTTACGTAAAACAGATAAAGCATATACACAGCAATATTATTGCCTTGTCCGTATTATTTCATCATTACATCTCCATATATACCGTAGAGCGAGCGTGAACGCTTCCCGCATACCGCGGCGTCACTCGACAATTTATCGAGTTGTGGAATGCATCGGGTAAGTGGCACAATCATAAGGTTGGCGTTCCGACCTCGGCGCACCGAGATATCGATGCTCGAAGATTATTACGGGCCGTAACTACAAGGATCTTGACATGTTTGTAAGTACTAAGCCGCATTGATATTTCTAAGTAGACATGCTTTTAATAAAAATTTAGGTATAAGTGACGTTGGGGGTTATTAGCCAGCATTGTAATTTTTGGAAGGCCTTTTTTGTGTGAGATCGTTTGACAGAATAATTTTGAATTTATAGTTGTGACCCTTCCATACGACGTCGCACTTGGTTGAAGAAAGAAAATAAAATAATGAAAGAAAACATTTTATTTGCACCATGACACACAAAGTGCTTCTTATAACCCAAAAGAATAGTCCAAACAAATAAGGTGCCTGGATCATGATGCATTAGCAATTAAGCTTTATTATCTCGCAGACCAGACGCTTAGTAACAGGCAAAATTATCCTAAAGAACCGTTGTAATTATTTCAGAAAATAGTTACAACGGTGTTTACAAAATATTTCTACAAGTTTTATTGTTTAGAAATGATTCCGAATTCAATGTAATGTCTGTAAAATTGTTGCCTATTAATTTAATCAAAACATCTATCTATCTATCTATATCGTCACGCCTGTCTCCCATTGGGGTAGGCAGAGACTATAGAACGCCACATGCTTCGGTTCAAACATACTTCTTTCGCTTCCTCGACATTCATTAACCTCATCATGCATGCACGTCGGTTATGGGTACTTTTAATTTGGCCCTTTTTCAGTACGTCACCTATTTGGTCGGCGTACGTCCGCCTAGGGTGTCCCCTACCGACATTTCCATTCATTCTCGCACGATACACTCCTTTCGTATTCCTTCTTTCATCCATCCGTTCCAAATGTCCAAACCAACGCAACATTCCTTTTTCAACCTTTGTCACTACATCTTCTTTAAGACCACACTTCTCTCGTATCACACTGTTTTTCACTTTATCAATCAGCCTTACTCCGCACATACTCCTTAAAGCTCTCATCTCCACAGCATTGATTTTACTTTCATGCTTCTTCTGCCATACCCATGATTCACTACCATACATCAGTGTTGGCGCCAAAACTCCCTGCAGTATAGCAAGGCGAGCTTGCTTTGGGATAATATCATTGCTGATGATGGACTGTAAGGCGCCATTCACACAATTTCCGGCTTTCACTCTCCTTTCAATATCTCCCTCACATTTTCCATCTCTCGTAAACAAAGACCCTAAATACACAAACTCGTTCACTTGCTCCACTTTTTCATCTCCTATCATTACGTCACATTCAGTTACACTATCATCCCTCTCTATGACCATGACTTTGGTTTTGTTAACATTCACTTTCATACCTTTCTTCTTATACGCTTCATTCATCGTGGTGACCATCTGCTGCAAATCCAACGCTGACGATACAAATAGAACCTGATCGTCAGCGTATAGCAGGGTCTTAAACACTGACCCACCCATTCTTAATCCACATTCAGACTCTTTCAGATCGGTCAAACAACTGTCCATGAACAGATTAAACAGCCAAGGAGACGCTACACATCCCTGTCTAACACCACGATCAATGTTAAACCAGTCCGTGTAGGCCCCGTTTATTCTGACACAGGCACTTGAATCCCTATATAAAGATTCAAGTGCCCGTATCAGACTGCTGCTCACTCCATACACAGAAAGTGTTGACCAAAGTTCATCCCTCACCACTCGATCGTAAGCCTTTTCTAGGTCAATAAAGGCGCAGAAAACCTTCTGGTGTTTACTTAAGACTTTCTCTGCAATGCACCTTAAGGAAAAGACTTGATCCGTACATGCCATTCCCTTTCTGAATCCCGCTTGCACATCCCAAATTTTACTGTCCGTTTCAGAAATCACTCTTTCAATCAGTATCTTTGCATACAATTTGCCAACAACACTCAGGAGGCTGATACCGCGATAATTTTTGCATTCCTGCTGTGGCCCTTTGCCCTTGTACAGTGGCACAATAACGGCTTTGTTCCAGTCACCTGGTACACGACCGGACCGCCAACATTTATTAAACAGTAGATACAGCAGGCTTGCAGTGACGCCTTCACCTACCTTGAGCATTTCAGCAGATATCCTGTCATATCCCGCAGCTTTACCCACCTTCATACTTTTCAATGCATATCGTATCTCTTCCATACTTATCCCACTTTCACAATTATCTTCCTCATTCGTTACTATATTCCTATTGTCGCTCCCTCCTCGTTCAAACAAATTCTCAAAATATACCTTCCACTGATTCAGAACTTCCCCATGCTCTCTAATAATACTTCCATTTATATCCCTTATCACCAACACCAACTTTCGAAACTTCTGATTTGCCTCGGGCTGTTCTGACCAAGTGCCAGAATAATTTGATATTGGCCAGAAAATGTTGGGCAAATTTTCTATCAAATTTATCCTTTCATTCTTCTTTTTTTCTTCTCACTATCTCTTTTACTTTATATTTCAACCTGTCATACTTTTCTTTTACAATACTTTCATTGTCATTCACACCACCTTGTACTCTTTTGTTGGCTCTTAAGGCCAGCAAGTCCATCCAAGCTTTGCGCTTTTCCGCAACCACACCGCTTACTTCTTGATCCCACCATTCATTACAAATTTTCTTAACGTTCTTCCTCTTGCTTACGCCACATACTTGAGTGGCTGTCTCAATCATTTCATTCTTAAACTCTTTCCAAAATTCTTCTATTTCGCACTCTTCTTTCTCAAACAAATCTTTTAACCTCATTTCCAATATCTCTTTATACTGATCGCATATATCCTCTTCTGCCAATCTTTCAACTTTCACTCTTTATATGGCAGGCGAGTATATGCGAGGCCGATGGCGCCATTTAGTTGTTAGTCCCGCTATACGACTAACTACCAAAAAATGGTCAGTACCCACATTCAAGCCTCGGTACACTCTGGTATCTTTCACTTTTCCTTTTAAACGTTCATCTACCACAACAAAATCTATCATACTTCGTTCTGTCTGCTTTTGCCATGTATACATATGAATCATCTTGTGACTAAACAAAGTGTTAGTCACAACAAGTTTTCTCTCCATATAAATGTCCAGCAAACACTCACCATTTTCATTCACTCTCTCATCACCAAATCGCCCTAGAACCCTTTCACATCCATCACGAGACACACCTACCCAGCCATTAAAGTCGCCTAACATAATTATTCTTTCATTATTCTCACACCTAGCAAGCACATCTCTGACCTTGTCCCAGAATTCCTCTCTGACATTCAATGGTTTGGACATGTCCGGAGCATAAACACATACAACAAAAACTTTCATTAAGCCAATCTTTAATCGCATCCAAAGAAGCCTGGAGTTGACATATTCATATTCTTTCACACACTCATTCATTCGATCTGACAGAATCATTCCAACTCCTCGGCTAGCCCTTTCAGACTCAACAACTCCAGACCAGTATGCATGATATTGGCCATGAGTAGTTGTTGAGCAACCTTTCTTCTTTGTTTCACTCACCCCCAGTATATCAATTTTCCTTACATCCATCGTATCACACAATTCATCGATCTTACTATCCACTCCTCCACAAACATTCACCGTTGCAAACAGGCATTCCCTAGCCCTCTTTTTGCCTCTGTTGGACGGGGAGACAAAACTTGACGTGTGGCAAAGCGCGTCGCCGTTGAGAATTTTGCCCCCCCCCAGATACGATGGGGCAGTCTGAGCCACAATGCTCAGAGAGGGGTTCTCCGGTAGAACCGGTACCCTCCTGGGGTAGAGTAATATTTAATCCCCTTAAAGCCATTGCGCCATCTTCTTCACCTCTACTACAGATAAGGAAAGGAAGGGAGATACAGGATAGGATAGGGGAATGTTAAAGGAGGTTGGTGTTTGGGAAAGGATGTCAAAGGTAACAAAGGATGCCGCAATCACGGAAGGGATATTGGTAGTGATTGCGATAGCTCGAGCAAGCCGGGAGCGCAAACCCGAATGCCTCTTCTCTACGATCGGACAGATCAGTAGAGCGGAAGCACACCCTGACTGAACTTAATCAAAACATTGTACAAACAATCTGTCTTACATATTTTCTCAGTACTTAAAAAGATTTTTTTTCGAAACGAAATGCCCGTTTATAAAAATCTGAGCTTGAAAAGATTGAATAAACAAAAAGTTGGAACAATTTATAACAGTTGTAAAAAATTGTATTCCACCCCGACTTACCAACTTGATTTTCTGGAAACTCAAAATTGAAATACTAATAAAATACGAACTCATTCTGACGGAAATAAAAAATAAAAAAGAGGCTAGATTTAATTAGAGGGATCTTCCAGTTTTTCACAGGCAATATCATTATAAGGATGTTCCTTGTTGAGACTGGCTATTCGAAACATCTAATTCAATGTGCTTCCTTATAAATAGCCGAATAAAATGGCGCTTATTTTTTTTAGAAATTGACATCAATTCCTCGTGTTTTTCCACCTTGTAACTTTTATTCTGACAAACATTTTCATAGTATTATGTTAAACAAAAAAGCAGTATTATTGCTCATAAAGCACTAGGAAAATATTTATTTTTTGTGTCAACAAAGATATCATGACAACAAAGCGAAGCGCCATTGAAAATATATTAGCGACGAAAATAGACACCTAATAACATCCGCTTATTAAAGCCAGTCAGTGTCATGACTGACGGCTTTTATTAATCCATTTCTTTGCTCCCCGAGAACCTTTTGTCAACTTCCATTATTCGAACATCTCATCTGCCCTCCGAAGATCTGACGTGATATATTAAAATAACAAAAAGATGCCACCCTATATTCACAATCTATAAATGATTAAAATATATTTCTGAATTGAATATTTCGACTACACAAGATAAAGTATTAAATTATTGAAACGTTCGCCAAATTTCCTTTGGCAGTTATTTTTTACATTTCAGTGTGAGATATGTTCAACTAATTATTATGAAAACTCTCGAATGGAAATTGAAATTGAGAATGAATACTTTATGTGCCAAGAGCGTTTATGTAAGTGCATCGTTTATTAAAAAGTTTTTGTAAGTAATTACGATATTTTAGATAACAATTCTCTCTCTAAACGATTTTAAACTTTCGCGATTAGTATACATTATACACGGTTATATAGCGGGTCGTCATTAAATAAATAAATAAAATGTGTTTTATTTCAGACTTCAAAATCCATATAATGTTAGTAACAATTTTACTTATAAACTATGTTAGTAACAATTTAATTTCTAAGTCATTAGTGAAGTTTGTCGAGGTACCGACAGTGCGGTTAAAAACAAAAATAAAAATCAAGTGAGGGTAGGTGCCAAAACCCGCACAACACAAGGACGGCGCTGAGCTCACCAGTCCCGCTGCGACCACGGCTGAAGCAAGTCAGTCGAAACCCGCTATATAACCTTGTATAATTCTCTCTCTTTAAAGTCAAGTCACAAAACTTTTAGGTTACTAATGTTTAACACGCATTGTGCATAAGATAATAATATGATTTTTGTACGTCAAAAATACAGAATTAAATAATAAAAGTAAATTGAACAGTGCAGTTAATTTCTTGAGCAACATTGTAGACATGTTTTTGATTTTATTTTAAACCTAAATCTTAATTACTCAAAGCCAAAATTAGCCTAACAAGGCTTACCTTCGTCAAGACCTATCTATTTGTTCATCAGATGAAATCGCTGCTCTTTGAAGTGTGACACTTTGGTAATTATCTATTGCCTTCAGCTAATGGCTGGTGAGAACTTTAGGTCTCCAGTGTTTGAATTCTTACGAATAATTCAGGATTAATTTCTATTTTCAAAGTTGGCTGCACGGATAGCTTACCAGTCTTATTTTACCCTGTGCCAAGTGTGGTTAGTTCGATTCCCAAAACAACACTTTGCGTCCGCAAACTATTGTTCTACCTGGGTGAATGTCTTAAAGAAAATGTTAACAAGCAAGCTGAATTTATACACATTGAAGATGTACGGCATTCATTAAAACGATTTTGCTTGAAACCAGTTCATAAAAAAATTGTAAAATCTTACAACATACTATGGCGACATCTTCTAATACGGCGTTATAAATGGTTGCATTTTAAAGTATAATGGCAAAAATCTATAAAGCATAATTTTTCGGTAGGTTCGTAAATATACTTGTAAACTGTTCGGTTGGTGTTTTCTTCAATATGACGTAATATTATTGAGTCCTCGCCGGCAAAACGTTCAAATATTCTAGCATTCGGTCTTATATTAGAATATCGTCAACCCTTAGGGTTGCAGAGGTCAGATGACAGTCGGTCGAGATAGCTGATTATTCGGCCGAATCTAGAAAGGTGAATGAAGAGAATAGAGGGACTATAAGTAACTTTGAGTTACATCATCATCAGCCCTTCATATGTATAAAAGTACAGACTCTCCTACTTCTGCCAACAATACAAACCTAGTGCATGATTGTGTTTAAAACAGTTGTTGACCACGCTATCTGCTCTGTAGAAAAGCTAATATTCAGTCAAATCCGTTTGAATAGAAAGCGAAGACTTCATAAAGCACATATATAGTTGTTTAAGCGGGCGGCTCGCCGCTTGACATAGAGCCGATTATTATATATCTGCTACAAGTTTCAATGCTTTAACAAACCTACAAATCTGGATCTCTCTCTCTCTGCTCTCGAGACTGGACTCCCCATTGATACAGGAATTCGTCCTAGGGTAGGCAAAGTGTTTTAGATAAAAAATCATCCCCATTTCAGCGCCTAATATATTCGAGAGAATAAAACATCATGTTTCTAGGACATGTGCGTTTATAGTTGGTTTTGGAAAGATAAAACCAGTAAATAGTCGTAGACAGTAGCAAATCCCAGGCTGCACGTAATATGTTCGTTACTAGTTTATATGTTTTTCAAAGAAACATAAAAAATGTACAACGTTTCAATAACACACACTCGTTACAAAGTCATACATTTTTAATTGAAGCGGCAGCAAAACGGAATACATCACGTATTGAGGTCTTGATGCAAAAACATACCTTTTTACGAAAACACCTGCAAACTTTATGCACATGAATATAAAATAGTGCGGTGCGGCGTTGGGGAAAATGGACGCAAAATATAATAATATGAAGAGGAAATAAAGGCTGATTTTATACAATCCGTAATAACCTGCTCATTAAATGTTGCCCAAGGGTACAGCAGCTTTATTTAAATATTTGGTTTTATGTACTTGTGTCTCAGACTGGGGCGCTCTACAAAGTTCTTACCTCGACCCTTTTACCTCGACCCGGAGACAGAGCGATTACAACTTTTAAGATTGATGAATCCGGGTGCTCTAATGTATTTTCTTTAACTTTTTAAGATGTTAAAGAGTATTTTTAAATTAAGTAAGTGACTCCAGCTTAATTTTCAGAAGTGACTTGGTACTTTTTATCTGGGTCTTTTATCTTAATTATTTATTACCTGTGTACTTGCCGTCTCTTTGTTTAAAAAACGACTTTATGTTGTTTACGACCGAAATATGGTTGGCTTAATTTATTTATTTATTGATATAAATAATGTTAATGTTTTGAATAAAATGGGCGTAAAAGTTGCATCAACGTTCACGGGCGGTAATGATAACATTAATTACCTACCGAGATACCGCGGTCCACATAAATTAATGTAATGGCATGCAAATTTTATTGCCTAACAGTATGTACAAATGTGACCACAGCTCCACAATCTCTTCGTAAATGGAACCCAAAATGCACTGGCGCTGTATATTTTGTTTACCAATATTTATCAGTGAATGTGTGCTAAATAAATTAATAATTTAATCAATGGAACCGTAATCATATTAGTTAGCAGTGAGCATTTTGGTGAAAGTGTTTTGTTTATAATGGAATATGTAATAATTTATTAGGAGAACTAATGTTTAGGTTAATTAAATTTTACCTGCGGTTAGCTCTATGATGGATGCTATTACAGGAAGTATTGTAATATGCACCAATATTTATTGGTACTTGTTTCAATTGGCTATTATTATGGCAATTACTTCAATTAGATTTTTTTTACTTTAATGATTTATAGATTTGAAATAAGTTTGCTGTACGAATTACAGCGCTTAGTTCAAACACTAAAAAACAATGAATTACTGCATGTTCAGCACGATAAGCCGGATTTATTCTACTACTAGTAAAATGGTGATTTATTAGAGCAGGAATATTTGTACTTTAGAATACAACACTAATATAAGGGTTTTAAAATTACATTTACTTGTTTTTCTCGACTTCTTTTATATTACTGAAATCCCGATTACATGTTACATTCACATTATTTTGGGCTATACTGATCCGCACCCTTGGCATTTCATGATATTAGAGAGCCTAAAGCTTTCCTTGATAAACGAGTAATTATTAGTATAGATATAAAAATAGTAATGAATTATATGAATTTTCGTTTACGTACTTTGCTTTTCGAAAATTCGGTAGAATACATACGTAGCATCATTACATAATTAACTTTCAATGACGATCATAAGCGTCGTGACGTGACCTAACAGAATACATTATTTTGACTTTGATAACATGGTTCCTTGGCGTGCCATTGGAGAAATTGTGAGACCGTGCCATTGATCATAAGTAGCGTCTAAGTCAAGCCAGTCAAAATGAAAATACGAAAACATAAAATTCAGTAACTGGTCTAGTAAAGCAGTAATTCTATCTCGAAAAATTAAAATAATTCTAAGATTATAATTATATATATGAATAAAACATCATACGTACATACATAGACTCACGCCTATTTCCCGGAGGGGTAGGCAGAAACTACGGAACGCCATTTGCAACGATCCTGACATATCTCTCTTGCTTCATTCACTCCCATCAGATTCCTCATGCATGCTCTTCTGTTCAGGGTACTTCTCACCTGTCCTGTTTTTAGGATGTCTCCAATCTGGTCAGAGAACGTCCGCCTAGGTCTTCCCCTTCGTCCTATCCCTTCCACACTTGCCTTATATATCTGCTTGGTCAGTCTTTCGTCATCCATCCTCTCCATGTGCCCAAAACATCTTAGCATACCTTTCTCGATGCTTGTCACTATATTTTCTTTTACCCCACAACACTCTCTTATTACACAATTCTTTATTCTGTCAGTCAGAGAAACACCACACATACCTCTCAGTGCTCTCATTTCTACAGCAGTTATTCTACTTTCATGACTCTTCTGCCATACCCAACTATCACTACCATACATAAGAGTAGGTACTAACACCCCTCTATGCACAGCCAAACGTGCCTTTTTGGACACGTTTTGGCTTTTCATAAACGCCTTCAGAGCTCCATTCACTCTATCACCTGCATTAACTCTTCTTTCAATATCTTCTACATTCTTACCATCTCTTGTAAACAGCGTACCTAAAAATACAAACTCATTCACTTGCTCCACTCGCTGTCCATCGATCATAATATTACAAGCCGTAACGCATTCCTCCTTTTCAAAAACCATTTCATCTAAAATCTAGATTTAGACAGTTAGTTTAAATTAAACGACTCCCATTAGACAAGTGTGATATTTTCGCAGCTTACCGACTTAAAGTAATGCCCTTCATCGATAAAATTATGCAAAGTCGACTTAACGTTAAAGTTTTAGCCAATTGGGTGGACGTGACATATGTGAGTGTGTGTCTGTGTGTAATATGTAGGTATGTATGTGTCTGTGTGTAATATTTAGGTATGTATATGTCAATCAGTACTCTTCTTCGATTTTGATGGAAGAAATGTTTATTGTGAAGTATCTCAATATTTTTCAAATATGCACCAGGGTAGATTATAGTCAAAAGACTTCTGCTTGACTGCCTCCGTGGTCCAGTGGATAGCGCATGCGACTGCTGATCGGAGGTCCCGGGCTCAATTCCCGGGTCGTGCTAAAGTGTTACTGGGTTTTTCCGAATTATCAGTAGCAGCACGGAGTCTGATGATGTGCCCGGTAACGGGAATAGGCTCGGCCCCTATTACGTGTGACCAAAAATTCATGGCGAAATGTTGGTGTAATATTACACATCCTACCCCTTCGGGGACAATAGGCGTGAGACTATACTTCTGCTTGAACTTAGGTTTTGCAATTCAGTCACCTTTATTAAGACCATTAGAGACAGGGAGGAATTGGTGATTATTTATGTAACAAGACTTAGTGATACTGCACAGAGTCTATTCCATCACTTGTGAGTTATTGGTAATCCTTATTTGACATTGCAAATTCAATAATTAATCATCAAAATATATTACTTAAATTCTGCGACCAAAATCCTGACTTAGGTACCTAACTTGACTTAGAACTTAAAAAAATATATTAGCATGATACCTATAACATTTAGGAACATTTGCCCTTCGGGACTCGGCTATGCGGCCTCTATCCCAGATCATAACCACCTGTCTTCTCCACGGTATTTAATAAATATAATCGATCTTGAAGCCAGAAAATTACATGAGGTGTTTCCCAATGATCGCATATCGGGCCAACCTTATAAGTATCTCATGTTGGGGTACCCGATATTTAACTGTTTGCCAATTTTATTATTATTATATTTCAATATATCGCGGGTTGATCTTTGTATGCTCGGTTGGGGAATTCCAATTTTCTTCAAGTAACATTGACTACCTACTGTTTTATGTACCTACTACTGAAATTTTATGTACAATAGGTTGTGCGTAGCCTTGCCTCTTGTAAAAAAATACTGTTCAGATATAATAATATTATGTCGTATATGGTCAGCACGGTAGACGATATTGATAGTGCTCCTAGGATAATAATTATGTATAGTATAGGTACCATCGATATCCGTAAGATATGTCTTAACCTATTAATATATTATATTCACTGTAATGTCGCAACAAATTTATTTGCCTAGAAATGCTATAAATCGGTGGTCCGATTACCTATATTATCTAATTAGATGCATACATTTCAAGCCATTAAGCCATAAACAATATACGTGGGTATTGATCGATATATGTATATCATGTATGTTAAGAATATAATCTACTTCGATAGTAATAATCCGTCTTACTTCAATATAACTATAATATTATATTGTATATACTCCTTCCAAAAGAATTTATCTTAATTTCGACTGTACAGGTCAAACTGAAATTATTTCTTCTTTGGAAAAAATGCGAGGTGCTTTCGCGCTGAGTAGGTACTTATAAAAACCTCTCTAGACGAGGATTATCCTTAGTATGACAGTTATAAAAATAATATTTTAGAATCCAGTACTTGGAAGTTTTACATCTCTTTCTGGAGAAAAGTAAATAGTACTGCGGGTACAGCAATGAAGCGATAGCCTAGTAAATATCAACAGACATATATACCCAGGATACCGGGGTCGAATCCACTGCACGGTGTACCGACTTTTCAAAGTTATCAAATTATTTTTGAATATTACCGATAGAAGAAATATATTTTTAAGAAGCCGCCACAATTTTCAATCTATTATTTAAATATACATAATACAGCAGCGCAACTTTCGGCGCCAATGATGATGATGACAATTAGATGTCATCACTACCGAGTTAACTTTATTTGAACCGATATGTGTATCAACCTCGCCCTCTTTTACGCCAATTCCAATAAAGATGATATCTACATATCTATTCCAGATATTAATAAAGCTTTGTTTGAATGTGAATTTCATACCAAAATTAAGCTTGCTAAAATTGGTAAAGGTACGAGATAGAACTTAGGTCCTATTAGAAAAAATTGTACAAGTCACCAAAAGGAAACAAAAATGATTTTCGTAACAAAAATGAGAACAGTTACAAAAAGGTCACAAAAAGGAAGTAATAGGGCTAGTTCACAATGTAAATAAAATAGTTGGTGGAATCAAAGCTTTTTTAAATCACAAATAAAAAAAAATGATACAAATGTGAAAAATAAGTTTTCACAATACACAGTGACTATTTATTTATCAGTCTCATAGTTATATTATTTCCACAATATAAAGTTTCTATAACTATAGTCAAAGTGTTCTAAGTAGACGCTACAGCAGTTTGGAACCATTTTGTTATTTGTAAAAATTAGTAAATCAAGACCCTTTCAAAATATTTTACCAATAAATATTATACATTTTTAAAAATTACTGAACATAATTAAGCACCAAAAAATCACATAGGCAATCAACACATATTATGTGCAAGTTTTTTTACCTTTGGTCCTAAACTTCTAACACAAAATACTGGAGATCAATTAATCAGCCACATAATTATTATGTGTGTAATATATTTCGCAGTACCAAAATTCTCTTACATATACACGTGTAAAATATCTAGAATCCCACAAAGTGGTCTCCAAAAGCCGCTTAATCACTGTTTTTGATTGTGTGATACCTACCCCCACACGTTAAAAGATTTCTACTTTTCTAGACATAGACATTTACGGAATTAATAATTCAAATAACGCAAAGATTAATTATTATTTCAGGCTTTTTATTTCACATCAGTGGGTTGTTTTTATCATAAACGATTTAAAAACTAAACTATAATTAGTTATACGGATTAGGGAATGGCCTTCTAAGCCACTGTTAGACAAAGTTAATAATTAAAATTTCTATCGGTGTAAATGAGCCTTTACTTCCTTTTTGTTACTTCATTATTGTTCAAAATTGTAACAAACTGTAACAAAAGGAATAAAAGTTGCATGTTTAATATAAACTCAAACAAAGCAAAATCTTGTGAAACGTGTATTTTATATTTTCATGATTACATTTAATAAGAAAATATTTAAATCATTTGCTGTTTTAATATTCAAGTAGTGTACAAAAAGGAAATGTTTAAAGTTTATTTTTTTTCTCCACAGCAACAAGTGCACATTTCATAGAAAAAGCACGCCGAAAAATGCCCAAACCGCCGCTTTTAGTGTAACTGGATTGGTTGTTGAATACAAATGCAATGTGGCCAATTCAAAATTTTAATATTTACTAAATATTGATGTTACAAAATAGAATAACAAAAACACAAGGTTGGACGCAGATTTCATGTAATCTAAATCATCTAATTATTTTTTTTTTTCGAAAATGACCAAAATATAGATAGTTTTAGTAAAATAGAACATCATTTTTAAATTAAATATAGAAAGTAAGCAGTAAGTTAGAAAATAATTATTGTTTTGTAACGCGCACGTTACCGAGGACATTTTTTTTTCTATGGGTAATATACGGTACTTCGAATCTAAAACGTGAATCTTAAAAACCACATGGGTCGCTTAGCAGGTATAGCATAATATTTACTGAAAGTACAATTAAAACTTCAGGTAAACAATAATAACAAAAAGGATTCACATCAATATTGACATAAACTATCATGGACATTTTAGCATGTCGAAATGTATTTTTTTTTTTATATTACCTTATAGAAGCGGCGTTCACCTGTATAAATAATATAAACGTTGGATTATTACTGACTATAAAGGTAATTTCCAAAATACTGAGTACATCTGTCGTATTTCGAATTATACTGGAAGCTTATAAAGGTATTTGATTTGATCCAATGTACACGAAAGTGCAGTTAATAAGTTCAGGAACGAAAGAAACGAAGCTCTTTCAATTTACTGCAGTCTCCGTCATTTTATTGAAGCGTGAAATTAATTTGCCGACATTCGGAGCGAAACCAAACGCAGGGATGAAAGAATAATAATGTGAATTTATTCATTAGTTGCCGAATTGTAATAGGTAATATTGTAATGTACGAATAAAGTACAATTATCCCATTACTAGTATGGTGTATAGATGGATGTTTGCTACTATTTCACGGAACGGATTTTGATGAAATTCTGCGGTAATATAGATTCATCAAAATTAAAAAAAAAACGGTCAAGTGCGAGTCGGACTCGCGCACCGAGGGTTCCGTACAAACCTGTAGGTATATACACTTATTTAAAAAAAATTGTGATGTAACTAAAAATTTACGGTTAACAAAATTTTTCCTATGTGCTATAAAACGTTGCTTTATGCCAAATTTCAAGATTCTAGATCGACTGGAAATACCTTTAAGTTTTGACTTGAGCATTTGATATGAAATTCAATTTTATACCTCTACGGGTTCATGAAGAAAGGGGTAGTAGTACCTATAAATTATTGAAAATATTTTAATCATAAATATGATGTAACTAAAAATGTATGGTTTTCGCAATTTTTCCTTAATCTGTGCTATAAGACTTAGCTTCGTGCCTCATTTCAAGATAGGTTTTGATTTCCTTGCGAGTAGTTGCGAGTTTGAAAATATTATGTTTAAATTGCTGTTTTTGTTGATTTCGTTGACATAAAAGTTTGATTTTATTACAGCTTCACGGTGTTATAGAGTATTTGATATGAATTTCAATTTAATAAATCTACACGTTCATGAGGAAAGAGTTACTTACTTTAAAATTTGAAAAATGTTTTTATTATATGATGTAACTAAAAATTTACATTATTTTTTATTTTATTTATAACTTCATACACAAAACATGTATAGGCGGACTTAATGCCTGAGGCATTCTCTGCCAGTCTACCTTGGGGTGATGCAGAGATAGAACAAGGTAGGTGTAAATTGAAGTAAAAGGAAACATGACAATCCTAATAAATACTTAAAAATGAAAAACATAAATGTCCATACATAAATACTACTTAATATAAATGGATCTTTTTCCTTAATTTGTGCTATAAGAAATTGCCTTGTACCAAATTTCAAGATTCTAAGTTCACGAGATGTACCTGCAGGTTTTGAGTTTCGAATATTTGCGGAAATTTGCAGCATAAACGGCTGTATCTTTTGATTGCGTTGGCTTAGAAGTTTGATTTTTTCACAGCTTCAAGGGACAGTAGAGTTAACTATTTCATATAAATTTCAGTTTGATACCTCCACGCGTTTTTGAGAAAAAGGGTCTTGACAGACGGACGGACAACAAAGTGATCCTATAAGGGTTCCGTTTTTTCATTTCGAGTTACAGAACCCTAAAAATACCGCGCGGAATCAATAAGACATTTATATATTTTTTGTTTTCTGAATATTTACTTGTTTGTATATTGGTTTGTACAAATGCCACGTAAAAACTAAAGCTTCACTCATGATGAGATATGCCCGCCCAGTCTATTTATATGGTACAACGTGTGCTTTATTTGTTTGTCTTCTCTTTTTGTAAATTAAAGCAATATTTAAGTAAAGTAAACTAAGACGTGTATGTAGGAAAGGGTTAAGACAGCTTTCTACTATTGCCTAGCTTTTGCAACTCTGCAATTAGAACAAAATTATCAGTCAGACAAACTTTGGTCTCGACTGTAAATTTTAGGTATATTTAATGCTTGAAATATTTTCTCTAATTAATATTTGACTATTACCTAGTAATAAGTAGTAGTGAATGAAACAAAATAAATGTATAAATTGTAGGATTTGTTCTTAATTAAAATGTCAGAAACACTTTTTTGAATCAAAGAAGTCTAACAATCAAGAACTTTGTTAAATAATTTCAAATAAAATATATTCAAATTAGTAAAAATATATTTGCTACTATTGAAAGTCGTGTAAATTTAGGTTATTTTCAGCTTTAAAAGTTACTAGAATTATACACATAAGTCTTCTTCAGTAATCACACTAAGTATGTGCTGGCGAAAACCGTGCCAAAGTCCGTTTAGTTTTGAGTTTGCCGCGTTTATACAGACAAACATGACTGTGGCGGCCACTTCATTATTTTATAACATTAAGATGACCCATTTAAACAAACCGTTCATTGAATTCCTCTTTGTTTAATGTATTTTTGGTTTTAGATCTCAAATTATAAATCTATCATCAGGCTCTGTATTTAAATTGTCCCACTGCTGGGCGCGGACCTCTTCTCACTATGAGATGGGTAAGGCCATAGTCCACCACGCTGGCCATGTGCGGGTTGGCAGACTTCACATGTCTTTAGAGAGTATTATGGAGAACTGATTCAGTCATGCAGGCTTTTGCACGATGTTTTCCTTCAGTGTTTAGCAAGCAATAATTAACAATTGGATACGCATATAACTTAAGTCATTGGTGCGCGCCGTGGATTTGAACCCAAGACCCTCTGCGTAGCAGTCTGTCAGTCTCTCCACTAGGCTATCGCTGCTATTATACAAATCGATACATTCATTAAAATTAATAAAACAAAACAATTTACACGTTTAAGTCCGCTTCTAAAAACTATTACCCGTACATTTAATAAATTATCTATTATTCTCACGTCGCTCGCTAAATGTCCAATATTTTACAGGAGCGCACCACTGCAGCTAATATCTAAAGACTTGTGAAAGAACACCCACCAACACTTTAACAACATACAATAAAGACTTTATATTAAATTGCTTTCAAACGTTCAAAGCGCACACAAAAGCAAATTTATAAAAATACAATTAGAGAGAAAAGAAGTATGAACTTGTTTGTTTTGTGCTTGCTGGCTTATTCTTACATTGTATCCTCGGATGAAATATGGTGCTGCTGTAAAATCAATTATTTCTTATAATTTCAACGAAAATTTACGTCTACCCAACTATTAAAAGCCAAGATAAACGTCTCTTAAAGGAAATACCTTTAAGAGACGGTAATTTGGTCTGCATGTAAGACAAAAATACACATTACAGGAGTATAAACATTTCATCATCATCATCATCAGCCCTTTACAGTCCACTGCTGGACTAAGCCTCTCCTTTGAAAGGAGGAATTGGACTACTATACCACGCTAGCCAAACGGGTTGGTATAGGGTTTATTTCAAGTTTTCCTTCTCTTACAGTGCTGTTATCTGCATAGTATGGTCCCTCTGTCGGCTCTTACGACACCCATGGGATGATATGGGGTGGTGACATTTCGTATTCTTAATCCGTCACCACACGGACATAAACATTTAAAGTTAGCTAATGTTTTATCCAGAACGATGATTTGTACCTGGCAGTCGTAGAATGATTAACTCCCGAACGAACGATCGTCCCCGTGGGATCTCCACCTTGACGCGGTGGGGGGGCTTAGTAACCGTGGCCTGGACACCCGCAGTGAAGCTAAGAGAGATCCCTGGAGTGGACACTCCCCGTGGGCTCGGAGAGGGCCTGCGCAGGATGCGTCCAAAGGTGCGGGTTCGGGGGACAGTTCTGTTTATCCCTCGCAGTCGGGCGCGGTCGTGGGAGGAGAGACGTGTCGGTGTTGCGTTGCCGCGCGCCCTATGTCGTCATCAGCCTTTAACAGTCCACTGCTGGACTAGGCCTCTCCTTTGAAAGGAGGAATTGGCCTACTATACCACGCTGGCCAAACGGGTTGGTATAGGGTTTGTATCAAGTTTTCCTTCTCTTACAGTGCTGTTCTCTGCATAATATGCTCCCTCTGTCGGCTCTTACGACACCCATGGGATGATATAGGGTGGTGACAATCCGTATTCTTAATCCGTCACCACACGGAGCGCCCTATGTACCGCGACCAAATTGGGGCGCACCATTGTTGCGTCGCGGTGGGGCCGCAGAGGGAGAGGAGATGCGGTTTTGTCAGGTTGACGTCCTTCCTATTCTCTGCGGCCGCTGGGTGTTTTGGCGGCGGAGCCCAACACCTTCATCCGCCGCCAAGAAGGTTTTGGCTCTTGGGCTATCCGCCGGGGTGTCAGGGTAGAATGCTAACGCGACCCCCTGGCGCCCCCAAAATGGCGTTGAAGTATGTGCTTTGGT
Source organism: Euclidia mi (assembly GCA_944739405.2). NCBI lineage: Eukaryota > Metazoa > Arthropoda > Insecta > Lepidoptera > Erebidae > Euclidia > Euclidia mi. The sequence goes on from OX123196.2 coordinate 2,503,630, forward strand.
TTTAGTGGGTATTACGGCCTTGCACTCCAGCCGTCGAGTCCCACATACGTGCGTAAATGCATTTCCACAGCAAAGAACAAAAAAACTAAAGAAGTACAAATACTACTACATCTAAATAGAATCTACAAAAGTGAAAAAAAAACCTACTGGGGATTATCTGCTTGCTTTTATGATGCTATTGTTATTTGCCTACTATGAGCATTGTAAGAATGAATAATTAGAAGAAAATTAATTTAAATGATTCATTCATTTAAATTCTTTATTTTCTAATTATTCATTCATATTCATTTAAATGTTTATGTTTAAAAGTACATTATTTTAAGCTATTGCATAGCTTTTATCGCGGGCTTGAGCGCGGCGACCGAATCCAGAAATTCCGTATCGAAAAAACCTAACACCCTTCACATATTAATCAACTTGGCGTAAGCGCCAAGTTGATAATATGTATTATGAACTTAACTGCTTACTAATTAAGGTTTAGTTTAGAATAAAATGTTTTACTTGTACAAAGGCACACTATACACCACACACCACACACATCCCGGGCGTGGTGTGCGCGGCGGTGGCGTGCGTGTGCGGCGTGGGCTGCGCGCTGTCGCTGTGCCGCGCGCGCCCGTATGTATAGCTAATACACATTAATGTTTTACTTGTACAAAGGCACACTACACACCACACACTCACCACACACACCCTGGGCGTGGTGTGCGCGGCGGTGGCGTGCGTGTGCGGCGTAGGCTGCGCGCTGTCGCTGTGCCGCCCGCGCCCGTATGTATAGGTAATACACATTAATGTTTTACTTGTACAAAGGCACACTACACACTACACACCACACACTCACCACACACACCCCGGGCGTGGTGTGCGCGGCGGTGGCGTGCGTGTGCGGCGTGGGCTGCGCGCTGTCGCTGTGCCGCGCGCGCCCGTATGTATAGGTAATACACATTAATGTTTTACTTGTACAAAGGCACACCACACACCACACACTCACCACACACACCCCGGGCGTGGTGTGCGCGGCGGTGGCGTGCGTGTGCGGCGTGGGCTGCGCGCTGTCGCTGTGCCGCGCGCGCCCGTATGTATAGGTAATACACATTAATGTTTTACTTGTACAAAGGCACACTAGACACCACACACTCATCACACACACCCCGGGCGTGGTGTGCGCGGCGGTGGCGTGCGTGTGCGGCGTGGGCTGCGCGCTGTCGCTGTGTCGCGCGCGCCCGTATGTATAGGTAATACACATTAATGTTTTACTTGTACAACGGCACACTACACACCACACACTCACCACACACACCCCGGGCGTGGTGTGCGCGGCGGTGGCGTGCGTGTGCGGCGTGGGCTGCGCGCTGTCGCTGTGCCGCGCGCGCCCGTATGTATAGCTAATACACATTAATGTTTTACTTGTACAAAGGCACACTACACCCTACACACCACACACTCACCACACACACCCCGGGCGTGGTGTGCGCGGCGGTGGCGTGCGTGTGCGGCGTGGGCTGCGCGCTGTCGCTGTGCCGCGCGCGCCCGTATGTATAGGTAATACACATTAATGTTTTACTTGTACAAAGGCACACTAGACACCACACACTCACCACACACACCCCGGGCGTGGTGTGCGCGGCGGTGGCGTGCGTGTGCGGCGTGGGCTGCGCGCTGTCGCTGTGTCGCGCGCGCCCGTATGTATAGGTAATACACATTAATGTTTTACTTGTACAAAGGCACACTACACACTACACACCACACACTCACCACACACACCCCGGGCGTGGTGTGCGCGGCGGTAGCGTGCGTGTGCGGCGTGGGCTGCGCGCTGTCGCTGTGCCGCGCGCGCCCGTATGTATAGGTAATACACATTAATGTTTTACTTGTACAAAGGCACACTAGACACCACACACTCATCACACACACCCCGGGCGTGGTGTGCGTGGCGGTGGCATGCGTGTGCGGCGTGGGCTGCGCGCTGTCGCTGTGTCGCGCGCGCCCGTATGTATAGGTAATACACATTAATGTTTTACTTGTACAAAGGCACACTACACACCACACACTCACCACACACACCCCGGGCGTGGTGTGCGCGGCGGTGGCGTGCGTGTGCGGCGTGGGCTGCGCGCTGTTGCTGTGCCGCGCGCGCCCGTATGTATAGGTAATACACATTAATGTTTTACTTGTACAAAGGCACACTACACCCTACACACCACACACTCACCACACACACCCCGGGCGTGGTGTGCGCGGCGGTGGCGTGCGTGTGCGGCGTGGGCTGCGCGCTGTCGCTGTGCCGCGCGCGCCCGTATGTATAGCTAATACACATTAATGTTTTACTTGTACAAAGGCACACTACACCCTACACACCACACACTCACCACACACACCCCGGGCGTGGTGTGCGCGGCGGTGGCGTGCGTGTGCGGCGTGGGCTGCGCGCTGTCGCTGTGCCGCGCGCGCCCGTATGTATAGCTAATACACATTAATGTTTTACTTGTACAAAGGCACACTACACCCTACACACCACACACTCATCACACACACCCCGGGCGTGGTGTGCGCGGCGGTGGCGTGCGTGTGCGGCGTGGGCTGCGCGCTGTCGCTGTGTCGCGCGCGCCCGTATGTATAGGTAATACACATTAATGTTTTACTTGTACAAAGGCACACTACACACTACACACCACACACTCACCACACACACCCCGGGCGTGGTGTGCGCGGCGGTGGCGTGCGTGTGCGGCGTGGGCTGCGCGCTGTCGCTGTGCCGCGCGCGCCCGTATGTATAGGTAATACACATTAATGTTTTACTTGTACAAAGGCACACTACACACCACACACTCACCACACACACCCCGGGCGTGGTGTGCGCGGCGGTGGCGTGCGTGTGCGGCGTGGGCTGCGCGCTGTCGCTGTGCCGCGCGCGCCCGTATGTATAGGTAATACACATTAATGTTTTACTTGTACAAAGGCACACTATACACCACACACCACACACACCCCGGGCGTGGTGTGCGCGGCGGTGGCGTGCGTGTGCGGCGTGGGCTGCGCGCTGTCGCTGTGCCGCGCGCGCCCGTATGTATAGGTAATACACATTAAAGGCCTGTTCAGACCTAAGCGGTATTCGCTACCGTCTGCGGCAGAGAAAACCCAGTGAGTATGCGGTATTATTACTGTTCAGACCTAAGCGGTATTCGCTATCCTTGTGGGTAGAATAACGCGCGGTTTCACTCAGAGAGGTAAGAACTAGCCGCGGTACTTGATACCAAATACCTGAGCGAAACCCGCGCGGTATGTACCTCTACCCACGGTGGCAGCGAATATCGCTCAGGTCGCTCTAGCCGCGGTACTTGATACTAAATACCTGAGCGAAACCCACGCGGTATGTACCTCTACTCATTGCGGGACCGAATATCGCTCAGGTTTGAATAGGCCTTAATGCCGCGCAGAGAAAGTATATATGATATTATATATATATTTATATATTTATTATGTATAGGTAATACACATTAATGCAGCGCAGAGAAAGTATATATGATATATACTTTCTATTTATAATTTATATAGGTATATATCTATATAAATGTACATTGCGCGAAATTCGATGATCAAACTCTTAATATCGTTATTTTTTTCAAATTTTTTGAATGAATAATTATTTTGTTGTGTAATTACACTATTAACACCTAATTATTTATACCTATTATTTATACCTAGATATTTTCTTTTTATAGAGAAGAAAAGCATAAAGAGCTAAAAATTTGTTTTCTTATCGGTCACCACGCTCAAAGTGTAACTTGAATTAATATCAAAGAAAAAATACTGCATAAATAAATAATTATAATTGCATAAGTTGATAAAAAATGCTAGCTTTACCGCGGCAGTCTCCGAGTGCCACACGTCTTTTTTTATTTGTATAGTTACTTAATCATGTTTTGTACTGTACATATAACCATAATGTTAAAATGACTTGAAAGTGTAAAATGAACATATAGTTTAATTAATAATAATAAATTGTTCTTTATTGATATATGCCACGGCTTTAAGTAAAAAGAGGATTTTAATCAAATAGTGGATACCTAAGGTACACGTTGGCATCTGTTCCATGTGTGTTGGTATATGGGGACGGAGCCCATACATTTTTTCCCATAGTCCTTTGATGAATGATTTAAAATGCTGAAAGGAGGTCGGTTCGGCAACGATTTCTTATGCTGAATAATAGTGAATATTTGTCCCGTCATAATAATAATATATGATTGAATTAGGAGGATAATTAATTTTGATTATTACTGAGCATCGCTGTCAGGCTAGTGAATTAATATTGAAGTGGATGCGATGTTTAATTGTGTTGAGTTGATTATATAATTTGGTTCAACAATTTTCATAAAATCAGCTACGAGTATATCGGTACGAAAGTAAACTCGCGGTGTTATATTTTGCGACTAAATACACTTTTAATAAAAAAACGGTGCTTATTATTTTGAAATTGATGTCTGACTTTTACTATTTTTAAATCAGTAGATCATAGAACTTAGATGATTTAATTAGATGTGGATCATACCTCATTTACACTGATGGTAAATTTCGTGTCTTTTTATTAAACACTTACTTACCTAGAACAATTATGTTTCTATTCGGAGCGCATAACATTTTTACTTACCACAAAATACTTTTCGTTACTCAAAGCCTAAACTCCTGCCAATCAAGAAGCTTAGTACCCTCTAGGTACAGTAAACACTATAACAATTACCCAACACCTGTTGTAAAATAATAACAGTAATGATCACCAAAAGCACACGTGTACTTATTGAAATCACTGGCGTAATGGAGAAATTAAGTGGACTGTAGTTATTTTAATGGCCCGACTCTGCTTGAAGCACTTAGCCCGAGGCACTCCGTCATGGCACGTTAACGCCACCCGACCGGCTCCCTCAACCGTAGGCATGAATATTATACACAACTGTCTATACCACATGCATCGGCATATGCGGAATCAAGTTCCGAAGGCGTTGATGCATTGCTGATCCACTAAGTTGTGGATTACGTAGGCGCGCCGCGTGGAGCACAAATATTCGGTTGACGTTATATACTTATTTTGTAAATGCTAGTGGTTTAATACGCCAATACGTTTTCAAAACTTTAGAGTATTTCCACGGGGAGTTGGAAGGAAAATTGACGAAACAACAAAAACATTTTACTGAAGAGAACTTGCGGTTACGTAATGAGATAAAGCATTCCATTTCATTACGATAGCTAAAATCCCCAAAATAAAATAAGTTGACTGACAATTTAGTAATATAAAACATAAAATAAAGAATGATTATACAATGATTAAATATCTATGAAATGTTTATTACATTGTCAATATAACTAACTAGCCTGCGGCTTCGTACGCGTGGAAAACAGTACTCATAACATATTTTTATATTTTTTTCGTACAAACCTAAATAGGACAGAATATCTTAAAACTCATACTATTTTTGATTCTCGCATCTTGTGTAAAATATGGCTATAAACCCACAAAAGACGAGTGAAAGGTTTCATCGAAATCCGCTCCGTACCTGGTTCTTGCGTAAAAGAGTGTCGAATATTCAACCATCCGTCCGTCCTTATTTCTGATTTAAAATTGTAGATAGTAACATGGTAAGATTTTGCAACATACCACGAAAATCTGACAAGGTTCTATGACAAGTCTTAATCACTTTACCTAATGACATACATACATAGACTCACGCCTGTTTCCCCGAACAATAAAATATTAAAGTAGGTAGGTACCTAGTACGTAGTCAATTGGAACGGTTTTTATCATCATAAAATACTCCCGTTTTAACGAGACAAATAGAAAATATTAAAAATCTTAGAAAAAAAAACAATATGAAGTATAAGGTCGCCACAACAAACCCACACACACATACATTTGCTATTTTAATTATTTAATTTACATCACAAATGTTATGTATTTTAAGAGGTATCGACATGATTAATACGGATATATTCACAAATAAATTTTTAGAATGATTTTCATGTACCCTAACTTACCAGCAATGTAGTGGCATAATTAAGATGTATCCTAGTTCAGGGTTTTCATCATCATCATCAGCCCTGTTTATATACTGACACACTGCTATTCTCACTATGAGAAGGGCAAGGCCATAATATATATTCAGTCAGATTTCACATGTCTTTCGAGAACATAATGAATAACTTTCAAACATGCAGGTTCATGTTCAGAGTTATACAGCAACATAAAAATAGGTATAGACTATTATTTTCAATCACAATACAACTTATGAGCTCCAAACTCTGTTCCGTAAAGTTTCGTTATAAAAAAGATGTCGAAATATATTGATAGGAATCAAGTTCCTACTCTCTTCGGAATTATTACTTCTGTTCAAGTTTGACGGAGTAATATTATTATACGTTTGTTCGTTATATCAATATTGGAACTGCGAGTTTGGGACCATGAGTTATTAAGTTATAAGTGGTTTGACTGAATTATTGAATTGTTCGAATAAGTTTTTTGTTTTGTGAACGATGATCCTTTTGGTATGGATTTCCTTAAATGTTGGTCTAAAAGAAACCAGTGAGCTTCAAATGTTAAATCATATTAAACGCATAAGTTTGTAAGGATGGCTGGATGGATGTTTATTACTGAACTGAACGAAAACTGTGATGAAATTTACAGTAATATAGCGTACTAGAGGATGCTCGCTGCTGCGACCGAAAATTTTATTTAAATTTTACTTAACTATTACTGCATGATCCCGTTGGATTTTCTAGAAATCACTTTTCAGTGCACCCTACGGTCCTGGAAGAAAATACTTACCAAATTTCAGCTTACTGCGCCTAATATGAGTTTAGGCTGAAGATTCTCTGCCAGTCAGTCAGTAACGCAAAAATTTCATGTACTACTACTTGATACTTGATTGCACGGGCTGTTTCCGCAACTCCACGTCTTGGCGCGTATTTTGCGTGCGGGTGGGAATGGTGTCTTCATTCGAGCCACCCCAGCTCTTCGAGGAAGGCCAGCAGACTCTTGATGTGGCCCACTGCCTCCCTCAGGGTGCTGTATTTCGTCAGGTACTGCTGCCTGTACTGTGCGACCTCAGGGCAGTCGAGGAGCAGGTGGGCTGCCGTCTCGTCTGCTGCCATACAGGCCCTGCACAGCGGGCTGTCGGTGATACCTATAGTAAATAGGTGTTTATCAAAGAATCCGTGTCCTGTGTAGGCGGCCGTGACTGTCCGCAGTTGTTGTTTGGGCAGCCGGAGGATTTGTTTGGCTATCTTACCGTCTACTGCGGGAAGAGCCTCCTTGGCCTGCCTACATGTTTCAATACCAATCCAGGACTGGTTGTGTTGGGTCCTGGTTCTATTTCTTACCAGGATGCGATAAAAACTAGAAGGGAGGGGAATAATGGGCTTGGGTCCCACCACCTCTAAAGTGGCCCCTCTTCTGGCAAGTACGTCGGCTGCGTCATTCCCTCTTGAGCCACTGTGGCCCTTGATCCATTGCAGTGTTAATTTGTTTTGTTTACCTACCTCTGTTAGTTTCTGGTGGCATTCAAGCGTGAGTGCCGAGGTGATAGTATGGCTTTTGAGGGCTGAGAGGACCGCCTTACTATCTGAGAGGATCCTAATGGATCGTTCCCTTACCTCACGTGCCATGATTGCTGTGGCAGCTAGGATTATGCCAAAACATTCGGCCTGGTAGACCGTATTGTAGGCTCCCAGTGGTGCTGCGATGTTGATGTTTAGGTCCTCGGAGAATACTCCTGAACCCGTACCTATATCCGTCTTAGACCCATCTGTGAAGATCGTGAGCTCGTTGTGATTAACCGCTCCTTCGTGTAGATCCTCGTACAGTTGGATTTTGTACTTCTTGTCGAACACAAATTGTTTCGGTATTTGGTCGCCAATGGCTTGTGTGAGAGGAACTTCTTTAAAGAGTGTATTTTAATTGCTAGTGTGCGGTGGGTTGGTGTCTTTCCAGAGCTTCAGAGCTCTTAGCCGGACCGCCGTCATCGTTGCTTCCTGTTGTATAAACAGGTGCAATGGAGGCAGGTCCAGCAACACTTCGAGTGCCGCTGTAGGTGTAGTTTTCATGCAGCCCGTTGCCGCTAGGCATGCAAGTCTTTGAAGCTTTTGAAGCTTGTTGGCGGCCGTTGTTAGGTTGGTCCGAGGCCACCACACTACTGCGCCGTAGCTTATCATCGGACGTATTATTGTCGTATAAAGCCATAAGACAATTTTGGGGGATATGCCCCAGCGTTTGCCTATCATCTTCTTACACTGCCAGAAGACAATACTGGCTTTGTTGACCTTATTTTCCATGTGGCTGTTCCATGTCAATTTGCTGTCGAGAGTGACACCTAGGTACTTGACCTCGGTAGACAGCTTAAGCTCTGTATTAAATAACCTGGGCAGTCGGTAAGTGCCCAGCGCGCGTTTGTGTGTGAACATAACTAGTTCGGTCTTGGTCGGGTTTACAGATAATTCGTACTCATTACACCACCACTCTACTATGCGTAGGGCTTGTTGGGTTAGGTCGTACACTGTACTGGTTACCTTACCTGAGGTGAGTATGGTTAGATCATCTGCATAACCTATTGTGTAGAAGTCTCTCGCGTTGAGTTTGTCTATGAGTTCATTGATGACTAAGTTCCACAATAGCGGGGAGAGTACACCTCCCTGCGGGCACCCTTTAGTTATCAAGGCTGTCTGAGTGTCGCCGTGCGCGCTACCCTTTTGCTGAGCATGTTTTGGATCCACTGTATGAGCATCTGATCCACACCATGCCTGGCTAGGGCGTTGCTTATGCTGGAAAAGTTTGTCTTGTCGAAGGCTCCTTCTATGTCAATGAAGGTGCCCAGACAGATGCATTTTTGTTGTATAGCAGCTTCTATCTGGTTCACGACCTGATGTAAGGCCGATTCCGTCAATTTCCCTGAGCTGTATGCATGTTGATTGGCATGTAGGGGTAAGTGTTTAAGTGCCCCACTTCTTAGTTCCCTCTCGCAGAGCCTTTCCAAGGCTTTAAGCATGAAGGAGGTCAGGCTTATTGGTCTGAAGGACTTTGCATTGGTATAGTCTGTTTTGCCTGGTTTTGGTATGAAAATTAGTTTGACTTCCCTCCATCTCTTCGGTACATATCTGAGGGCCAGGCTAGCCCTCATGATTGCCAGAAGTCTTTTGCGGACAGGTTCACCCCCCCATTGTAATAACCCTGGGAAGATGCCGTCCAGTCCGGCTGCTTTGAAGGGATGGAAGCTGTCGATGGCCCATCGGAGTTTTTCCTCTGTGACCACGGTATTTGCATGTCTCCACTTATGTTCGGTCGCCACTGTTTGTGTATCGTGCCACGTTATTACCGGGGTGAGGACGCAGCCTGGGAAGTGTGTTTCGAGTAGGACGCGTCTTGTCTCCTCCTCCGATGTGGTGTATGTGTTATCCGGTTTACGGAGAGTACCTGGTGCAACCGTTGGTTGCTGAGCCAGTAATTTCCTTACCCGGTTTGCTTGTTGGCAAGATTCAATGCTCCCACAGAATTTCCTCCATCCCATGGTACGTCTGAATCTAAGGCACTTCTTGTAGCTTGATTTGGCCGCTTTATAAGCGTCCCAATCTTCGTCTGCGCTTATGTTCATTGCCCTGAGTGGGCTCCGTACCTGTGTTTAATAGGGTAAGATTGGTGGTGAATAGGTATTCAACCAGTGATTTACCTCTGTTGTTATTGCAGTTCATGCCCCACATTTGGTGGTGGGCATTGGAGTCCGTTCCTATTACGACCTCCGTATTAGTTCTCTCGCACTGGTTAACCAGACGCGTGAGGTCGAACAGAGGCGGGTCTTCGGCCTGGGGCATGCAGACCGATGCGAAAACAACCGCTATACTCCTAGGCTGCTGTGTTATTTCAATTTGTATCGCTGTGATGTCTCTGGAACAGAACTCCGTTAGAACTTGGGCTCTGATGTTTTTAGTAGTTAGTATACAGGTGCTTGGATGTGTGTGGTCAGTTGAAGAATAAATCTTACCTCCCAGGCTGGAGAGGCCTCTAATGAGGCCACCCCTTATCCAAGGTTCCTGGATGAGCACGATAGCTGAATGTTGGACCTCCATCCATTTGCGCAGTTGCGCAGTAGCTGTTTGGCTGTGGTGGAGGTTGGTTTGAAGGCAGTTGACGTTTCTAGGCGGAGGGTTCATCTTTGGATGATGTCCCCTTCTCCCCAAACGTCAGCTGCGTCAGGCGGGCCAGGATGTCGCCAGCCTCCACCCCGTCGTCCCGCCGCACCGGACTCAGGAGCAGGCACTCATCTTCCGAGTTACCCTCGGCTGATGGACCAGCCCCCGAGCCAGACGCGGCCGGCTCTGACGGGCCGGATTCTGCGTCGCACCCTGGCTTGGTGTTAGAGTCCTGCTTGACTCGTATGGAGTTGTCGTCACATCCCGGAGGATGGTCGACAAACTTACCTGAGGGGTCCCGGAACCTGACGTAGACGGCACCCACCCCCAACGCGAGGCGGCGCTCGTTCTTCAACAGGAACCACCCACCTGACTGCCTTTCGGAGTGCAGCATTGACCATTTGTCAACCTCCAACCAGGGGTTCTGGAACTCCAGAGCGCGACCCACGTCGCGCACGTCGTCCCAGACCCCCTGTTCGTCGGGCACGACAATGCCGCACCGCACTCTCTTCGGGGTCTCTTCCTGGCCCCTGACTTCCAGTTCGAAGCCCGGTGGTAGGACCAGGAGAGAGACTGCCTCCCTCAGCCAGGTGCGCGTTGCCTCGTCGGCGCACCAAAGTTTGAGGACCCCGTCCGCATGCACGGGTTTCCCGGTGAACGCTGGAGCGGGGCGTTTGGGGGTTTTGGTCGACCAGGCGTCACTCAGGATCTTCCTCTGGAGCTCCCGGAGTACTTGGTCCACCAACTCCTTCGGCAAGTTCCCTGTGCGTTTGCATGTTACTGCAACACCCAGGGACGCCTTGGAGGCCTGTGCGTAGGACTTACCTACTGTCGTCCTGGAGGAGTCGAGGCGGGGCTTCTTGTGGTCTCCCCGAGGCGAACTGGTCTCGTTGAGACCACGTTTGGCCTCACCTCTGTCCTTGTTTCCGGCAGTTTTACCTGCTGTGTTGCTCGGTGGTGCAGTGGCTGGTTGCCGTCCAGGGTGGCCAGCTCGCCGCTTGGCGGCAGCCGGCTTCCTTGTCCTGCCTCCAGCCTTCTTGCACCCCTCACTGCTGAGTGTGGGCTGCGTACTGGTCACATTGCTGGGACCTGCGACAGCAGCCTGCTCAGCTGCTTTTGTAGAGGCAGCACCGGCAGCAGCAGCGGTTTGTGCAGCCTTCTGCTTGGACGCCCTGCGCTGTCTCTTGTTTAGGTTTTTCCTCTTCTTCGACGGGCCGACAGTGGCGGGGCCACTAGTGGGCGGGCGCTGAACAGGATTGGTGGTCTTGCCCTTACCCTTGCCCTTCTTGTGGCCAACCAATTGCCAGCCCGCGAAGGAGGAGTCGTCTTCCCGCTTGATCTCGAACGGGCTGACGATTGTAAGGACGGGACCAGTACTAGTGCTAGCCAGCGCTGAAGTCCCGTCCTTGGGGGATGATATAACCTCTGCAGCCGAGGCCACAGCGTCAACCATCTGTTTTGGTTTTGCGGCGGGAACTGCTTTCGCTGCCACCGTCGCAGTTGGGGTAGTGAAAGGGATAACGGTATCCATAAATGTTTTTACAAGACTTCATCCCTCTGGCTTCCCACCCTCCATGGAGCCCGCAACAGGGAACGTCATACCGGACGTTAGGATTACGAGAGGGATATAGGAACGCGGGGCTGGCTTACAGCACGACATCGGGCGCCCGCTTGGATTAACGGCCTGAGCCGAGTTACCAACTCTAGCCATCCACCCTCGCATGCGCCCTCAGTATAACCTTCACCAACCACGTCAACAGCCGAAATAAATTCCGACTATTGATGTGGACCCTACGTCCCTAGCCCGTGGCCCTCTGACGGGACACGATGGCCATTTCCCCCGCTGCGGCTCACAGCGGGGGCTACCGTTTAGCGTGAAATCGGGACCAAAGAGGGCGTGTTGCCTCATGGTCACATTACCGCCAGCGCCGCTCGGCTCAACCCCCCAGGACTCCGTCATCCCCGCGTACGGTGCACGACTGCGCAGGTCCTAGCGCAGGTGGTCAACTTCTCTTACCCGTGACTGTTTACTACGGGCCCAAGCCCACCTGGCCACGAGGGGGCGTGGTGAAGAGATGTGTAAGTGAATGTGTGTGCGCGCATGTGTGTACGTGTGTGTGTATGCGTGTGTAAAGTGCCTGTTATTTGTGTTTCGGCTGGAGGTTTTGGTTGCATCCATTTCTGAAGGAACTGGACCAAGAACGGGCGGCAACCTCGAGAAGGATAGTCCACCAGCCTTGCCTTAGGGATCTACACGACCTGCGCTACCCCTAAGACCATTCGCCACTCCCTGCACCAGACTCAGGTGCAGGGAGTAGAAGTCAGTGCAGTTCAGTGTAAATGGAAACGAATTGAACTGCACGGGCTTCCGGCCTAAAAATTTCATGTATTACTCCGTCAAGAAAGAACCGGGCAAAGAACAATAATACACAAAGTGTTTGTTATTCATCCAAATTTATTTTATCACCTTCAAAGTATGCTCCTTCAGAAACGATACACTTACGCCAACGAATAATCCACTCATTAAAACATTTTTTAAACGCTGTTTCCGGAATTGAGTTCAGTTCTCGCCACGAATTCTCCTTTATGTCAATTTTTTACCTCTCTAAAATAAGTATAAAAATCAAAATCAAAATCATTTATTCATCTAGGCCACAAAGTGACGCTTATGAACGTCAAAATTTAAGTTAATTACTTAATGATTCTACATTTACATTTACTGCCACGTTCGTAATGCAATAGGTAGAACCACGAGAAAGAACGGGTAATAAAACTCATGGCCACTCTTTTCAAACAAATATAATGGTGGTACATTTTATTTTTGTAAGGAGCTGCAACTGTTTCACATTGTAGACATCTACTAGTAAATTTTTTAGTAGCTATTGATATCATACTCAAGCAGTAAATGATGTTCATATGGTAAGCCTCCCAAAGTAAATATGGTGAAACAGGAGCATCCACTTACGTCTTTTTAATGTAGGCAACTCGCGAACATGGTCAGAACTATGGTAGAAGTGAATGAAGCAGAAAGTAACGGTATTATGAAACCAAAGCAATCGACAACCTATTAGTTAGCCCATGACCACGAGTTACCCACATTTTACAAATCCGCAAAGTTATAATGAAAGTGTGGAACATGAATGCAAAATATAGTATGAAATGAGAATATCGTAATTAACTACACTATAAAATAAAACTACTAATTATTGACCTAGTCAAAAGCGAACAACTACTTCCAAGCGCTCCTGTCATCAAAATAATCCTTCAAACTGTAATATGCCTTATTTATAAGTTTTTTTTAACTTCTGCCTGAAACGAACTTAATGGCAAGTCTAAAATATAAGTTGGTAATTTATTGTATATGCGAATACTGAGCCCAATAAAAGAGCTATGGGTTTTGTGCAAACGAAAATACGGAACACATAATTTATGTCTATTTCTAGTATTAATATTGTGTATGTCACTATTAATTTTATAAGAATTTATGTTTAGTCTTACATGCTTAACACTGGCATAAATATATTGTGACGCTACAGTAAGAATACCAATAGTTTTAATTTTTTCTTTGAGTGAGATTCTTTTCTTTAACTGGTAAATGGCCCTAACTGCCCGTTTCTCCAATATAAAAATATTTTGGATATCAGCAGCTCTACTCCATAACAATATGCCATATGACATAACACTATGAAAATAACTAAAATAAACCAATCTAGCCGTATCGACATCGGTCAACCTACGAACCTTCTTAACGGCATAAGCAGCTGAGCTAAGTTTCCCTGAGAGATATGTAACATGCGCACCCCATTGCAGCTTCGAATCAAGTGTTAATCCTAGAAATAATGTGGATTCAGTTGTTTCGAGTACATCGTCATTTAAAACTATGTTAGGACCAAGGTTTCTGACATTAGGCAGAGCAAACTTAACACATTTTGTTTTTTTGGCGTTCACTAGATTGTTTAATTAAACCATTTAGTTACTTGAATGAGTGCACTGTTTATTTCGTGAAACTGTTCCTTATTTCTATCTTCTTTAAATATCAAAGAAGTATCGTCAGCAAACAGTACAACGTCACAAATGTTTCTCAAGTAAAAAGGTAAATCGTTTATGTAAACAAGAAACAAGAAAGGCCCTAGGATGCTGCCCTGTGGCACTCCTAAATCAACAGGTAAGCCACTGGATTTTGAGCCATTTATTTCAACACATTATATCCTGTCACTTAAGTACGACCTAATGACATCCAATGCTTTAGTCTGGACGCCGTAATGTCTAAGCTTGCACAAGAGCGTCTCATGGCAGACACAATCGAATGCTTTCGAAAGGTCGCAGAACACACCAACAGCATTTTGGGAATCCTCCCAAGCACTGTAGATATGTTTGAGTAACGCTACTCCTGCGACTGTTGTCGAGAGACCCTTGGTAAAACCATATTGCTCACCATGAAGGAGGCTGTTTTGATTAAAATGTCTTAGTAGTTGCTTGAGTATGATCTTTTCAAAAATCTTACTAAAAGCAGGTAGTATCAATATTGGCCTATAATTACTAGGATCAGTCTTATTGCCGGATTTGAACAGAGGTATTATTCTACTATGTTTCATAAGATCTAGAAAACTGCCAGATTTAATACACTTATTGAATAAGTTGCTTAAATAAGGAGCCACTACACCAATTATACTTGTCAAAACCTTAACAGAAATGCCCCAGAGATCACCTGTATTTTTAGACTCTAAAGACTTAAAAGTATTTATAATATCGGTAGAACTAATACTATGAAATCTAAATATTACTTCACATTTTCCTACACTAGACTCTAATAGGTTTTCTGCGACTATAGCTGATGATTTTAATTCTCTAGTAGTAGTAAGTGGTATGCTAGCAAAAAAGTTATTAAATGTGTCTGCGACTTCTTCGTCATTATGAATTAATTTATCATTATCAAGAAGACTAAAACTATTACTTCTTAATGTTGTCTTACCTTTTGTTTCATTAATAGCTCGCCAGGTTGCCTTAACTTTATTCGAAGATTGTTTAATTTTATTCCTAACGAATATAGCTTTAGCTGTATTGCACACTCTTTTAAATATTTTAGAATAATTCCTAACATACTCAGTAAAGTTTAAATCAGAATTGTACTTTTTCATACCATACAACTCATACATTTTTGCTCTGCTTTTGTAAATACCCGCAGTAAGTGCTTTTGTAAATACCCGCAGTAATGGCCTTACCAACACTCTCTGTACGATGCTATCATTGTAATATGGAAATCAAGCTAATTGACCACAGTGATCCGAAGTTAATTCAGAAGTAACTACTCTATCTGAAACAACATACATACATACATACATACATATCGTCACGCCTTTTATCCCCGAAGGGGTAGGCAGAGGTGTATTTCTACACCCACTTTTCGCCAGATATACTTTAGTCCCACGTAATAAGGGGCGAGCTTATTGCCGTACCGGGCACATTTCCAGACTCCGTGCTGCTACTGAGAATTTCGTGACAGAAAAACCCAATAACACTGCCCGACCCAGGAATCGAACCCGGGACCTCCCGATCCCACGCGCACACTTATGCCGCGAGACCAACGAGGCAGTCGTATAGGGTTTGATGTCGAGTTTTCCGTCTCTACGCAAAGATGGTATTTGCATCGTGTTATCCCTTAGTCGCCTCTTACGACACCCACGGGAAGATAGGGGGTGGTGACACTTGTATTCTATGCCGTCAACCACACGGCTATCTGAAACAATACAATTACTAAATTTGTTATCAAGACAGGTGAAAGATGTTGCCGTGATTCTAGTTGGTTCAAGAAATAAATTTTTCAAATTAAATGATCTAAAAAGGTTTAAAAATCTACAAGTCATTATTGAATTTTCAAGAATGTTAACATTAAAATCACCACAAACTATAATCCCTTTCTTATTGCTCCTAATTTTACTAATTGCATCTTCCATAACAGATTCAAACAAATTAAAGTCACTTAATGGAGGACGATATACACATATGTATAATAATATGCTGCTCAAGCTCAATGCATGACGGTTCCACCGTGCGTTCTATAGACAAGCTAGCTATGTCTTTCCGATCTTTACATGTTAAACTGTTTGAAACAATAATCAATGATCCACCATGAATAGCTTGTTTCCTAGAGAAGGCACTGTGTACTGTGTATTGTGTGTTATTGATGAATTTAATCTGGTATTCTTTAAGCCAGTGTTCTGTAATGCACATAACTTTAATACTATGAGTTTCTTAATATAAACCTAATTCTAAATCCTTGCCAGATAGACCTTGTATGTTTTGATGTGCTACAGTCAGTTCAATATGTCTACCCTTTGTCCTGTTCTTAAGTTTAAAGAACTTGTGTCAGTATTCTGAATAGAAGAATTATAAGGATAGGAACTATTTACAGAAACTAAATTCTTGGATACCCTACATGTACCTTTGTCATTTTGTATATTATATGCTAATAATTTAGCAACTTGCCTTTTATAAAATAGTGGCAGATACATAGTATCTTTAGTCAATGTAAAATTATTAATAAAATTACTGATGTCAAAAAATAAAATAAAATCCATAAATCAAGTTATGTTCATGAATATGTCTATTCATCATAGCATTTAAACTATAAGCATAAGGCAAAGTCATACTAATAAATTTGCAATCATATGTTCTGTGAAGCGATAACTTAACTTCAGTTAAATTAATTATATCTTTTTTAGTCACCATTTGACTATGTATGAGAGTATGAGATAATTATTGTGGACTCCCTATCAAATATTGTTGTATTTAATTTATCAATTAGATGTGAAAAAGAAGACTCTGGATAGCAATCATTAATAATATTGTGTTGTTTCAATTCACAAATTATTAAACTACCTAAGCCTAAACCTAGCCTATCAGAGAACATATAAACTTTATTTGTGCCATTCCTACCTAAGGAAGACCTATTTATTTGCTAAATAATAACTTTTATCAATATCAAAAATATTCTGAGACTCACAAGTGGGTATGGTTGATTTTATGCTATTCACATGTTAGTCATTTTAACGATCATTATCGATGCTGAGCCGCCTGACCTCGTTATATTTTTGTGTCAATGTCATACATGTTTATTATATCAAATTTTAAGAAAAAAATCTTATAATTTTCACGGAACTTCTTTGTCAAGAGAGTACCGGGAAAAGATCAGTAATACACAATCTGTTTGTTATTTATCCAAATTTATTTTATCACCTTCAAAGTGTGCTCCTTCAGAAACGATACACTTACGCGAACAAATAATCCAATCATCAACACATTTTTTCGCAATACACACTAGATATGATTTAAATAAAAAGAGCACTGTATTATTTAATATAAATAACATATGCAACTCAAACTCCGCGCCTAAACGGAAAACAGTTGTGCCACTCTAACAACAACAAAAAAAAACATCAGTTTATACGCAAACTACAGGACGCCAGCAGCTACGGCTGCAATTTTTTTAAATTTACCCGTTTTGGCCGATCCGGAATCGAATTTCGGGAAATCCCTTCTTAGTGCACACCTACGGTCCCCAAGGAACAAAGGAAAGGAACATACATGCCAAATTTCAGCTTCCTGCGCCCAATAGTTTCGGCTGTAGCGTGTCTGTCAGTCAGTCAGTAACGCAAGGATTTTATATATTAAGATGAACATGAAAGTCGTTTAGAGTTGGGGTCAATTTGAACAAGTAAGCCACGCGCATAACGCAAGACATCGCGGTGAACTCAAACCGCACCGCACTCTTACATATGATTCACATTACTAATTGCTAGGCAAAATATACATTTCATTAATATAACTGCAGATGCTACACTCGTTTTAATAGGTTACTTCAATGAGCACATAAGTTTTATTTCCATTGGGTATGGAATTTTCATGAAGTTTATTTCCTTACGTTGTTTTTCTTCGCCGTTGAGGAAGCGATAGTTAACAATCAAATCCGCACTTAACTTTGAAAAGTCATCAGTTCGCGCCATGGATTCGAATCTGAGACCCTTTGTGATGCAGTCTCTCCACTAGGCTACCACTGCCTACCAATATTACCTCGAGTACATCGTCTACTTTTCCGAAATTATGAATCAAGGATCTTTTGTATCCTTGGGTACCTAGAAATAGAAAATTCCTAAAAGAAAAGCACTGAGAATTTTATTTGAAACGTTACTCCACTCTCAATCAGATAGAAAGTGTGACATATTACGGGCATTCTCAGAATCACAATCATAAGTCCTTGTCACTCATCATGGTGACGTTTAATATCGTCTACTAATGAGTTAAAGGCGTACTCGTATGACCTGAAGAGCGATTAGTTTCATCTGACTATTAATAATATTTATTATATAGATAGTTGAACAATCTTATGTATATGAACTCCTGCTTTTTAGGGTGGCACATAGATACAAATGGTTAAGTATATATAGTAGTCGGTAAAGGTAAGTTAGTTATACTAGTATTTGTTATGGTCATTATCCTACTTTCCTCGGTTAGATGCAAAATCTTGGCAGTCTTGGCAACTTTATGCACCCCTAGTGCCTTATCCGCCTACCCTTTCGGAGTCCATGGATCTCTGGTAAAGAATTGCTGCTCTAAGAAGAATTGACATATTAAAAGCTTATTTACATTATGATTGCCGTGAACACTTAGGGGTCTGACGGCTATGACCCATACGAATGGACAGATACCTATACGAGTCCGCTACTCAGAAAGTAGTCGTGTTTACTCTGCTACCCTGGCAATATAACTACCTCCATTCCTGCCGGTTCACCGCTCAGCGAGATGATATGACGTAGTCTGTTGTATATTCTTGAGCGTTGCGTAATTAAGTGTAAACTCATAAGGTACGCGAGCTGGCTTGTGTACCGGGTAGGGCTCTGTTTAAGCCTCGCCTCGCACAAATATTGACACAAAACACCAACTTACGCGTCAGAATCGACTACGCAACACTATGCGACCAACTGAAACCAAGCCTGTACAAAATATTTATAAGTTTTACAACTGGCACCGTATCCTCCATTATAAAATGGAGTACCATTAAAACGAAATGTGAACTGGTTTTATTTTATTTAAAACTTTGAATACGTAACGCTTTCCTGACTTATTTCAGCTTTTAAACGATTTTTGCGCAATTTCTGCAGGTTGTGAATTTCCGTTTTTTACCAAATACATAAACTTTTAGAGCATTTATTTTTATTGCTCGGAATGTCGTATTTGAAGTCGGAGCGGGTTGTGGCATGTCTATTTTAAAACCGTTTTCTATAGTCATACAAACTCGTAGAGTAGTTTGAACAAGTCTCTTGCAGTTAGGGAGGTTTGCGAGGCGCGGTGGTACATGGTGTTTGCAGTTGAAATTCAGCTATTTCTCCATGTAAACGGCTCTTCCGTCGCCGGGCGCAGCTGGGTTGTGCTTGTACAGAACAGATAAACAAAATGATTTTAAAACTTAATCCTCTTCCGCTCGGGTGCTCTAATAAAATTCCGTATTTATTGGACCCGAGGCTAAAGTCGTCATATCTTGTATTTTGTGGGTGCTTGTATTTACAATACAGACGTTTATTCTAATACAGCTTGGTTAGAATGTACCGAATGGATAAAATTATCCTGACTTGTATGAAATTGTATTGTGCAAAATCTCGTTTGAAATTTTAGTATAGTTTAAAATTTGTTTTCTTATAAAATATTCGTTTACTTTTATGGAATAAACATTTGAAACTAGAATGCACAGTCGTCCTGATGCAATTTTGTGTAAAAATAATTTAGCATAATGAAATATAATCACGTCCAGCACAAAATTATTATAGCTAACCTTTTTAGATGGATAGATAACTATTTATTGTGCAAATACACTGCATAGGGTTCCCACCAAGAACTTAGGGTCCCAAGCCAACCTCACCTGCAAGTGGTGCACCTGCCAATCAACGGACGAGGCTCTGGCAAACAAAATGTCCCAATAAGCGGCAATAGGCTCGCCACCTATTACGTGGGATCAAAACACTGGCGAAAAGTGGGCGTTTAATATGCCTCAGCCTACCCCTTCGGGGAAACAGGCGTGAGTCTATGTATGTATGTATGTATACACTGTTTGTACAAATCCGGTATAAAAGACTTAGATGTACATAATAGCAAATGCAGAAGGGTGGCATTATCGCAAAGTGCGATTTCTTCCAGGTAAACTTAATTTTTATTAAAGCAACAGAATCTTATAAACATTTTTAATTCTCTTTCGCTGTACAGGCAGCCCGTGAGCGTCAAGATGGAAAAATTTTGCCTCTTCACACGCTCCGAATGCATCCTATATTCTCATCTGTAAAACGAATAAAA
The DNA here is from genome assembly GCA_944739405.2 of Euclidia mi. Taxonomy (NCBI): domain Eukaryota; kingdom Metazoa; phylum Arthropoda; class Insecta; order Lepidoptera; family Erebidae; genus Euclidia; species Euclidia mi. The sequence goes on from OX123196.2 coordinate 2,524,135, forward strand.
CGATTTTTCTTTCATCGAAAAATATTCATTTTAGCTAAACTGTGACCGTTTTCCCAGACAACGAAACTTTTGCATTTATGTAAAGCTGAATTTGTAGAAGGATATGTTTTATAACTATGCCACGTAAAAATAGGGTTGCCATTAATTGGGCATTTACATGATTTATTTCAACTGGTAACAATGTGAGGTCATTAAAATTACCTGGTAAATGTGTTCATAAAGGGAACGCTCGAGTTTCCATTATCGCCCGCTAATGAAATTAAAATTCGATTACACGGCTTACGAAAATATATTCGCCGACAATGTTTTACCCTCGTTACAATGGTTTAAGGAGTTCGAGAAAATATTTGTTCATATCTATAGGTATCCAATACAGGTGTGTGTGTATGTCGGTGTGTAAATTTCGAAGTGCCTGAAGATCTAAGAAGAGTAATTTATAAAGTCCCTTTGAATAGAGGTAGAATAAATTCGTCTAAGAAGCGAAATAGGCAAATAAATTAGCTGGCAGTGAATACCTGCGCTCCGTTCGCGCTCTCGGAATGTCGCGGATCATTGGAGAACCTACTTGAGTGCTTAGTTGCCGCCATCAATATCCCTAAATAATGTGGATCAGATTAATTATTTATCAACGGAAGGTAATTAGAAACTCAAGTTACGTCAAGAATGTTATAGATGTTTACACGAGTATCTGCTTAATTTTATTAAGTTTGTTGAATATTAATTTTAGGTTAAGGAAAATTAAAAAAGAAAATGTTGTCAGTATAAATCGGGAATATAATAGGATAGGTAATGGACAGGTCAGCGATAGGTTATTAGAGATACCCGCGGATTGCCATGCAGACTAGAGGGTATCGGATTCAAATACTAACAATATCTAACCTAGTATTATATGTAAATTTTTTATTTGAGAAAATGGACAATCGGGTACCGGTAGACTCGATTTATACCGATTTTTCCAAGGCTTTCGATAGGGTGGATCATGACATACTTTTGCGTAAGCTTGCGTTTAATGGTTCACATCCTATATAAAAAACCGATCTCAGCGAGTTATACTTAATGGTTTTACATCTGACAATACCATAAACGTAACGTCTGAAGTGGCTCAGGGCTCAATCCTAGGACCCTTACTTTTTGTCCTATTTATAAATGATACAAAACAGTGTTTCAAACACTCACATTTTCTCTTATATGCCGATGACCTTAAGGTCTATCGTGAAATCACTTGTTTAAGTGATTGTAGTAAGCTGCAGGATGATTTAAATCGTTTGTCTTCTTACTGTGTAGCTTATAAACTTAAATTAAGTACCCAAAAATGTAAAGTTATAACCTTTACTAAAAAAATTAATACTTTTAAACATGCCTATGTTTTACAAGACAGCGAACTGGAAAAAGTTTCTGTTATAAAAGACCTGGGCGTATACTTGGACAGCAAGCTCCATTTTGACATTCATATTAATCATATTGTTAATAAAGCGTATCAGCTTTACGGATTTGTGATGCGGACTTGTAAACCTTTTAAGCGTCATTCTTCATACCTTCTATTGTACAAATCGTTATTTCGATCACAGCTGGAGTATGCCACATATATTTGGCATCCTTATTATTTTAAATACGTTGAACAGATTGAGTCAGTGCAACGTAAGTTTTTACGATCCATGAATTACCGGTGTTACCACTCTAAGTCCTCATATGACCATCTTTTGCAAAAATCCTCCTTGCCAACATTAAAGCAGAGAAGAGCGCTGTTGGATATGATGCTTTTATATAATATCGTCCATAATAAGTTTAATTGTAATGCACTTGTTAATCAAATATATATTCGTATACCCTATCGTTCGACTTTAGTAAGAAGCACTCGTAAGTACTGTTTGTTTGCTCCAAAGAATTGTAAAACAAATGCAGGAGAGCGATGCCCCTTACGTAGAATAATGCACTCATATAATATTTCTTCTCAAAATAATGAATTAGATATATTCGCATGCTCTCCAATAAGGTTCAAAAATCAAATCACTAAATTGCTCTTGTCTCCTTAGTCCTGATAAAGATAATTATAATGTCTGTGTAGATATAGGTACAATATACTGTATTAAAATATATCTATTGTAAAATTTTGTAATAAGTAGGTAATCTAATTTATATTATTTTGCGGACAACGAAGCTGGTTGCACTGCAAGAAAAGCCGTAAGTATATTTAAGTTAACTTGTAAGCTATCAGTGTAATTGTTTGTAGTCCCAAATAAAAAAAAATAAAAAAATACTGCTTTCTCGACGGTACGTGCGTATAAAATGTTTAATTATCGCTTGCCCTGTCCTTCACACAGTACGTTATGCCGTTTGTCCCAGGTGTCATGAATATCATTGACAGTCATCATGGAAACTTATTGCCTACGCTTGAATATACTGACACTGGTATTAGCCATGAAATATTGCTATCCCATGTAACGTATGTCCGGTACTTACCGCGTTGCGTCACAGTACCGCCCATACGCTCGGCCAATCAGAGAAAGCCATCGTCCGCACTCGCAAAGCCTGACCAAATATGGTCATAAACGGACTCTCAGCCTGATGGAGGGCCCGGTATATAAAGGGGCCGACAGAGAGGCCGGCACCGCTACTCTAACGTCGCTTCTACTATAACTAAGCGTACCTACTGACCCTACGTCGTATTTACGTGTATCCTGGTCCCAGCTACGGGTAAGCACTACATTTACTGCGTTAGCGTACTGCCCATCTCTCTACCTGCTAGCTGAGGCCGGCTGACGCCGCCTGCCTGACTCTATTGGTTGTGGCTCTCCTAATGCTGCTTTCCTTCAGGTTCCAGGTTCACGTTAAGACTCCGGCTACGCTCCTAGACCGCTACACTTCCTGCATCGCCTTCGGCTTCACCTCTGGCGAAGAGTCTGGCCTGCCCTGCTCATCGTACTCACACCGCCGGCGTCTGCCAACGTCAGCGAGGGCCTGTACCGCTACGCACAGCCTTCGAGCAGCCTGCCTACACACTACCGGAGGGAACAGCGTGGGAGACTACAGCCCTTAGTGTTCAGGCCAGTGTCGTGTTGTTGGTCGGTCATACTCGTGGCAAGGGAAGTGAGACGATACTCTGCAATAAACGCATCTAAAACCTCTACTGCGTTTTTACTACCAGAACCCGTTACAGTGGCGCCTACGTGGGTTATTGTCTCGCTTTCCGTGCTCGAGTTCTCATCTAGCAGGTCTCCATCATTGTAAGCGAGCAGGTGCGGCTACAGCGAACCGGTACGTATTGTTGTACTAATTGCCTACCTTTTAGTGTAACTACCTACTACGTACTAGTTCGCAAATTTGAATCAAACGTTTTTCTAATTAGTCCTAACGGTCGAACTTTTACGCCTAATCGTAAAGTAGGCCATTTGTAAGGGCGGAACGCTTGCGCACTAAGTGTAGTGTGTAGTGTTATACTTACGCGGTACTCCTTCATACACAATGGGCTCACACCCCATAAAATACTTCCTGCTAAACAAGAACGAGTTAGCTTACGAGGTCGCGAATAGAGGTGAGGAGCCGGCTACCTCTGTCCTAGGTCTGCGGAAGCAGCTCCCTAAATTACTGGAAGCCATTCCAAATGATGACATTTTGGAGTCGGGTCTAGCCATAGTGGTGGACTTCGAGGGCGCTAGCGAGGCCGTCTCTGAGCTGGCCAAGCGACTAAATTCGTTATCTGCCTCTTACGACGCGAACCTAGCTAAGAGGTCTACCGCACTGCACAACCACTTATACCATAGACTCCGTAGGATGGAACGTCCTACGGCGTTTTCATAACGGATTACCGAATTGTGCAGCCGGTTCGACAAGCTCTCGGCGGAGCTGTCCGCCATTGAGCAATCAGCTGTTCGCTCAGCTGATGCTGTGGCAGAGGTCCAACCTGCGCCGTCTACCTCGACGCAGGCAGGGTTAGCCCCAGTATTGCCTTGCGAGCATTTGAGAGTTAGCGAACTGTCTAAGCTAAAATACGACGGTACGGGATGCGTCCGAGCGTTCCTACAACGCGTAACCGAATTCCAAACCGCGCGTAATCTACCTTCCACTAAAATTTTATCATATGCCTCCGAAATTTTCACCGGTAACGCACTTCACTGGTACCGCGGCCTAAAAGAATATTTCACTACATGGGAAGAACTCACCACTAAATTAATAGACGATTTCACACCGTACGATTATGACTACCGGTTATTAAATGAAATCCGCCGACGTACTCAAGGTGCTACCGAAACTATAATTATTTATCTCTCGATAATGAATCAGCTGTTCGCTAGGCTGTCTCCGTCAAAGCGATTGTCCGAACGCGAAAAGTTAGACATCCTATTGCATAACATACGTCCATGCTACTCACTAGTGCTAGCTCCGTCAATATCTTCAATAGACAGTATAGCAACACTGCAGATGTTATGTTTAAACTACGAACGGATGAAATGTTTGAACTCTCAATTCCACGAACCGTATTATAATAACGACACGTTGGCACCAGACCTAGCTTACAGTCACAAACCTAATAACCGAGCGCGTAATAATTCCTACAATAATTATCCCGTTGCTACTATAGAGGGTACGTCCGAATACACTGTGAACAACGAACCTAGCAAACCTAAGTCTAAACCTAGCTCTGTCGCTCTAGTCACGTCCAAGTACTGCCCGCGCTGCCGAATCAATGATCACAGTTTGAATGAATGCAAACGCGATCGCTTCGCAATTTGCTTCAAGTGCGGCTGTAGGGATGTGACATTCCCTAACTGCCCGAACTGTAAATCGACGAAACCAAAAAACTAGTTGGTCAGGGTCGGGGCGTGTCAAAATCTAAATTAGGTTCTACAACCTATTCAACCAATTTTGACAAAGATGATTGGAGAAATTGGCTAAACACTCTAAAAGTGTATTTCTCTAGATATTCCGTCGCCTCGATCCTGGATAATAAACCTAAAAATGACCTACGGCCCTATGTTAACGTAACGATTAACAGTTTACCTATTTGTGGATTGCTCGATTCCGGTTCAGCCATTACAATTCTAGGTAACAACTCCCATCTGGAGGTAATTACTAAAACCGGGTTAGAAATACAGCAGTGTCACAACACTAATTCCATTCGGTCCGCGGGTGGAAATATATTGTTGCCGCGCGGTTTTATCAACTTACCCACTACTTTTAATAATCAAACCCACTTATTGAAAGCTTATATTATTCCAGAAGTTACAAGTAATTTAATTTTAGGCATCGATTTCTGGAAACTATTTAAATTACTGCCTAACCATATCGCATCCGTATGCATGTCTAAAACATTGCCGTGTAGTGTGTTAGGTGAAAATAAGCTAAGTAACACGAACGTATTGCAATCTTTTAGTGAGTTGAGTGAGTCACAACAGAGAACGGCTAAGTTAATTATAAAGCAATACGAGTCGATTTCTACTGAAAAAACCGGTTTAGGACGAACTCACTTAATAGAACATGCAATAGACACTGGCGATTCTGCGCCGATACGCCAAAGATATTATAGGTTACCGCCGGCGAAATTAAAAATAATTATTGACGAATTAGACGAAATGCTTGCATTGGGAGTGGTAGAAAAATGCGAAAGTCCGTGGTCGTCACCGATTTAACTAACGCCTAAGAAAGACGGTAAACTAAGGTTTTGTTTAGATAGTCGGAAACTTAATTCTATTACTAAAAAAGACGCGTACAAACTACCTTACGTATCCGAAATTTTAGACAACCTTAGGAACGCTAGATATCTAAGTAGTATAGACTTATCTAAATCCTTTTGGCAGACGCCTCTTCGCGAATGTGATCGTGATAAGACTGCGTTCTATGTGCCTACTAGAGGAACATTTAGATTTGTGACTATGCCGTTTGGTTTAACGAATGCGCCTGCGACACAACAGCGTTTGGTGGATCACTTGTTTACGAACAGTCCTGAGTTCGAAAACTCTGTATTCGTTTTTTTAGATGATATCGTGCTTATATCGCCATCCTTTAATGCTCATGTGTCACTATTAAATAAAGCATACGAAAAATTAAAATCGGCCAACCTTACCATCAACTTGGAAAAATCTAAATTCTTCCGTGATGAATTGAAGTACTTGGGCTACGTAGTAAACTCTAAAGGATTACAAGTAGACCCATGTAAGGTGGAAGCCATTCTTCAATATGCTACGCCTAAGAATAAAAAAGAAGTCAAAAGGTTCTTAGGCATTGCATCATGGTATCGGCGATTTATACCTAATTTTAGTACTATTGCCGGTCCTCTGAACAAACTTACCTCTACCGGTAAGAAAGCCGCACCATTTCAGTGGTCGGTGGAAGCTGATGACTCGTTTTGTAAACTAAAACAATTGTTAAGCTCCGCACCAATATTATCGTGTCCCGATTACGAGAAACCTTTTCAAGTTCACACAGATGCGAGTGCGAGCGGCATCGGTGGGTTACTTACACAAGAAATAGATGGCGTGGAACTACCTATCGCTTACATGAGTAGGTCACTAAATGCACAGGAACAAAACTACAGTATAACAGAACGGGAGACATTAGCAGTTCTAACAGCCCTCGAATATTGGCGCTGTTATTTAGATAACGGGTTAAAGTTTGTTGTGTATACTGACCATTCCGCACTGAAATGGTTCCTAAACTTGAGCAACCCGACTGGTAGATTAGCTCGGTGGTCGGTTCGTCTGTCAGCCTTCAACTTGGAAATAAAGCATCGGCGCGGTGCGGATAATATTATAGCCGATGCGTTATCACGATCCCTACCTGTAAATATAATTAACGCGAATAATAATAACGTGAATGACCCTAATGTTAACACTGATCAATGATATTCAGCCACCTACAATGGTTGTTTATCTTCGCCTAATGACTATCCAGACTATTCTATTAAAAATAATAAATTATATCGTTTGATTAAATCTAGGTGTATGCTACGTAAGGAGTTCGAATGGAAAGAAGTACTACCTTCTTCTGATCGAAATAATGCCATATTAGAGAACCATGCCGAACCCACTTCGGGGCATTTCGGTATATTTAAAACTTACAAGCGCTTAGCACTGCGTTACTATTGGCCCAAAATGCGCGATGACGTAGTTAAGTTCATAAATTCTTGCGACACTTGTATCGCGCACAAACATCAGAACCACGCACCATTGGGCACCATGGGACGACCCAAAGTGTGTTCACGACCCTTCCAAACCATTAGTGTAGATTTGGTGGGGCCACTACCCGTCACAAGAAAACAAAACACCTACATCTTCGTAGTAACTTGTTGTTTTAGTAAATACTGTCTACTTTTTCCTATCAGGCGCGCAACTGCTGAAATAATAACTAATATTTTGGAAGAAAAAATATTTTTAGTTCATGGTATACCATCTACAATTATATTGGACAATGGTAAACAGTTTGTCAGTGCTACTTTAAAAGCTATGTTGCGCAAGTACAAAATCCCTAATCTTCATTATACTCCTAAATATTCCCCACATGTCAATACGGTCGAACGCTATAATAAAACCATTGGTTCTGCCTTAGCGGCGTTTGTAGGAAATGACCAGAGATTATGGGACACTCTCGTACCTAAGGTGCAGTTTGCATTAAATACTGCAGTTAATGAAGTCACGGGCTATACACCTAGTTTTTTAGTCTATGGACGTGAACTAGTTCCATGCGGCTCACACTATGTCGACACAGACGCTGATGATATAGTATACATACCTAGGGACGATTACGCAGAAAACATAGGTCACTTATCAGGCATATTTGACAAAGTTCAGGCACTCCTCATTCAAGCTCATGCTAGGAATTCCCAAACGTATAATTTACGCCGTAAACCAGCTGAGTTTAATGTGGGAGACACTGTGTGGAAACGGACTTTTTATCAGAGCGACAAGGATAAGTCCTTCTGTAAGAAACTAGCCCCTAAATTCGTGAAGTGCACAGTGATTAATAAAAAGTCGCCTCTCGTTTACGAGTTGTCGGACGCGTCTGGAAATTCTATTGGATTTTGGCACATTAAGGACCTAAAACTTATACACTATGGTGCCTAACTATTTGTTACAAACCGTAGAAGACTTTCCCTTCCTTCTCTCTTTATGCCGTCTTAGCTTGGACAGTAGCGGACTCATAGACCTAACGCAGCTAGTCGGATTTTCCTTGTTAGCCACATAAAATCCTCTCCTAAGGCGGGCGGTATTGTAACGTATGTCCGGTACTTACCGCGTTGCGTCACAGTACCGCCCATACGCTCGGCCAATCAGAGAAAGCCATCGTCCGCACTCGCAAAGCCTGACCAAATATGGTCATAAACGGACTCTCAGCCTGATGGAGGGCCCGGTATATAAAGGGGCCGACAGAGAGGCCGGCACCGCTACTCTAACGTCGCTTCTACTATAACTAAGCGTACCTACTGACCCTACGTCGTATTTACGTGTATCCTGGTCCCAGCTACGGGTAAGCACTACATTTACTGCGTTAGCGTACTGCCCATCTCTCTACCTGCTAGCTGAGGCCGGCTGACGCCGCCTGCCTGACTCTATTGGTTGTGGCTCTCCTAATGCTGCTTTCCTTCAGGTTCCAGGTTCACGTTAAGACTCCGGCTACGCTCCTAGACCGCTACACTTCCTGCATCGCCTTCGGCTTCACCTCTGGCGAAGAGTCTGGCCTGCCCTGCTCATCGTACTCACACCGCCGGCGTCTGCCAACGTCAGCGAGGGCCTGTACCGCTACGCACAGCCTTCGAGCAGCCTGCCTACACACTACCGGAGGGAACAGCGTGGGAGACTACAGCCCTTAGTGTTCAGGCCAGTGTCGTGTTGTTGGTCGGTCATACTCGTGGCAAGGGAAGTGAGACGATACTCTGCAATAAACGCATCTAAAACCTCTACTGCGTTTTTACTACCAGAACCCGTTACACCCATTAGTTGGCAGTTGCTCTGTGGAAAAGATAATTGTTGTCAAATCTGATTAATCTGGTTAGAGTAGAAAGTGGACCTCGGGTTACAAGCTGAATATCTCGGGTGCAAATGGATAGCGCTCCGACGTTCATGATGAACTTCAATGAGAGACTTTACGTGTCTTACGGAAGTTCATCTCAAGTCCATCGAGTCACGCATTTTAGCAAAATTAGCTTAAACTCTCATGAAAAAGTACCTATTAAGTATTAATACAGCTTTCGTTAAACATGACTGTAACGCGCCTGCTAAAAAGAAAGTAAGTATTTACGACAATTTGTTGATCGTTGATGATACTACCAATGATCATGAGACTACAAATATTTTGAAGAAAAATTATACAGTGGAGATATTTTTTACTTTTAGTTGATTTCTGACGTTATCTGAAATTTCAATTAATCATCAGCCCAAAATCCATGCCAAAATGCAACTGAATAATAAATCAAACCTAAAAATATTTCCATTACTATCAACTTGAGTTTCAACCATTTGCAGCAAACTATAAATTGGGATTTTATCGTTTAATGTTCAAAATCAGTACTCATTTGTCAACAGACCGAACAAAATCATAGTGGGAAATGTAAATCTCTTTGTCACGGCAACTGTATACAATAAAACCATTAATAAAACGATAACTGATTTCGTATTGTGATTTGATGCAAAATTGCGGCATCGCCATTTTCCGACCTAAAAGCATTACCGTGTATCCCTGATTTATTAAAAGCAGTAAATCAATAAAATTATCAATTATGGAGAGTTTTAAATATTTAAAAGGCGTAAAGGATTGTTTGTAACTATTTTAGCATTTAGCTGTGTTGAAACTATTTGCGCAGAAATCTATATGACTATAGTTTTCGAAGTTTGCGGGTCGTAACAGATCGGCAAAGTTAAGCAACGTTCACAGAGTTCATCACTTGGATGGGTGACCGTTTCCGGGGTACGTGAGAGCTTTACCACGCTTCAGAGGGCAAGTAAATCATTCCTACACGTTAGGTTCCTTCTAATAACTCCGACACCAGAGTTTCCCAACCCCCACACGACAAAGAAAGAAAGTATAAGTGTAGAATGATATTCGCCCTAGATGTTTGTAAGTGCTAGGGCCGGATCTCTTCTCATCAGTAAAACAACTAAGCCGCAGTCGGCTTCGCTGGCTAAGTACCTACGGATTGATAGTAAAGTATTTACAGACTTTTGAAGTAAGAAGTATTTTGTTGTTAATTGCTTACCAATGCTGGCAAACTCGGCTTGAAAATCTGTTATTTAAGTAAGCACTTAAAGTCAAACGTCAAATTCTTAGATCTGTTGTGATTCTCTCGTCAGTCTTGGTTGTTTATAATATTGCCAGACTAGAATATTCTCATTACTATTTAAGTCATATGATTATAAACTCGACTCATTTTCCGATGTCTCCTAGCTGAGATAAAATTTTACATTTCGTGAAATGAAATGCATTTCACTAAAATTATAATTGGCCATGTCATACTATAATACTAATAACTTCTATTTTAATACAGCAATTTATAAAATTATACAAACTTATGGACTATACAAATTGTTGGAATGTTATTTACAAAATGTGAGTCTACTGCCCCAAAGCTATAATCCTCTGTGTTATGGCAGTTTTTCTTCTTCTATCTCTTGACAGATATCAATACACACACGTTAACTTGATATTCATATTGAAATATAGAAGACAGGAATGTAAATACAACACATTGCTCCTTCTACCATCAAGTATGTAAGTCTTGGATCATATAAGCACACATGCATGACTCAACCGCTATAGTTTGAAATTGTACTCCCGCAGTGGAAACCTTTAGCTCACAAAATATGGTTGCAATAACCACTGCCTATTACTTCGTGGTATGCTGTCGTGATATTCTCTTGGGGCCATGGTTTATGATTTGTACAACGTATATGTATTGGCGTATTGCTTTAATATTAAATAGTGAACTTCTGTAGGGTGGTGATGTCACTGAAATATTTTTTTGGATGTACCTAAATATTCCAAAAATATTGAAAAATATAGGTACGAAAATAAACACAAGGTACGTACCTACCTCGTAATAAAAATTTGTTTATAACATATTCTTTGCGCTGCGTAGATCAAACCCAACCGGTGAGACATATTTCAGAGATGTGTGGAAGTAAAGTAACCGTTCATCATACAAAAGCATCGGCAAAATGTATGAAATTCAATGTACCTTGCGTAAACTTATGCATATGCATACGAATCGTCAATTTTCGCCTCTCAAATGATCAATTCATAATTATTATATTTTATTATAAACACGTTTGCACTTAATAATTAATAATTTAATATGACCCAAATATAATATATAATGTCAGTGCACAATTATGTATTTAATCATTCTGATTTTATAGCTAGAACTACCGGTAACATATTCATGTTACCGGTAGTTGCATTTAATAAATAAACACACGTCTGCCACAATCTCACGTCTCCCAACCTATGGAGAGACATAGAGACACAGTAAAATAGACCGCAGTGAGCGTGCATGGTTCGCACAAAATTGTAGAAAATCTTAAATTTTTTTCTGTTCGCACCTCAATTTGCGTATATTGTGAAATTAAACTAAATTGTGTATGCGAATCCAGCGTTGAGAGAAATTTATTCAGCGGAAAAACTACGTTTGGCATCCCGGAAAATCGAGTTTTGAAGGCAAATGTGCATTATACATCTGACGCAAAGGAAACCTACCATCGTTTCCTTTGCGTACATGCTGGTAATTCCAGGGTTATGGACGTATTATTGACTGTAGGAAATGATTCAGGGCTTAAATTTTCACCTCAGCCCAAATGACACAGTTAGCCATTTTTAAAATAAACATCTGACAAAAGTGTAGTCTTTAATACCTCTTGAATATTTTGATTATGTTGAGAGATGATTGTTACATTGTGGTCCGTTAGATCTATTAATATTATTCCCAGTAAATGGCACACACGGTACAGAAAATAAATCCAGTAAACCCAAAAGGGAAGCTGTCCTTTATTATAAAACTAGAGGACGCCAGCAGCTACGCCTGCAATTTTTTTAAATTTACCCGTTTTGGCCGCTCCCGTGAGAATGTCGGGAAATCCCTTCTTAATACATCGCTACGGTCACCAAGAAACATACATGCCAAATTTTAGCTGCCTGCGCCCAATAGTTTCAGTTGTAGCGTGTCTGTCAGTCAGTAAGTAACGCAAGGATTTTTATTAAGATTAAGATAAACTAACGTTCTAGTACTCTGTTTTCCAAATTGTAAGTGAATGTTTTACTAAATATTTAGTACCTACCTGCCTCAATATTTTCACCCAAAAACCAACCAAGCAGATCTGGGGACCTATAAGATACTTCATAAGAACCAACCAAGTTAGCAATGTGCATATTTCCTGAGCAGAATAAACTGCTTAGATTTACTCGTCACAAAGTTTGCTCATACCATCAGTCTTGTTCTTCGGGCTGTAATAGGTGGATGTCGCCGCATTGACCTAACCTGACGCCTGTATCCCCGAAGGGGTAGGCAGAGGTGTAATATTACACCCACATTTCGCCATGAATATTTAGGTTCCACGTAATAGGGGGCGAGCCTATTGCCGTTACCGGGCACATCACCAGACTCCGTCCTGTTACTGAGAATTCGAAAAAACCCAGTAACACTTTTGCCCGACCCGGGAGTCGAACCCGAGACCTCCGATCAGCAGTATCATACGCTATCCACTGGACTACGGAGGCAGTTATCACCCAACCTAACCTTACCTAACCGACCAAGCATATATAGGTAAGCAAGCACATAGCACCTGCCTAATCCAATATTTTCATCCAAGCACTAACCAACTAAAAATGTATATGTAAGCAATGTACTTTAGCACCTACCTGACCCAATATCTCCACCCAAAAAACAACGAACCAAGCAGATCTAGTAACCTATAAGATACTATATAAGAAACAACCAAGTGGCCAATGTGCATATTTCCTGAGCAGAATAAACTGCTGAGATTTAGTGCCCAGTCAGAAAAATTGCCGTCGCTATCAGTCTTGTTCCTTGAGCCATAATATCAGGATGTCGCCGCGTTCCCGCCCCGCATCCATCACGTTGCGATGTTTAATATAACTGTGTTAACATCATCACCATGTGTGTCATGTATGTTTTATTGCTGTGATTATGGATAACTTGGAAAAGAATGGGGAGCAATTTTTTGAAATCTACGACATTGTGTCGGCAGTTGAAATTGTGCTTTACATGTATGTAGTTGATCGTTAGCTTATGAGTTCCATATCAGGTTGCGACTGCGGTTCGATAATTTTATTACCTACGCAAATTTTGACAACAGCTGTTTGTAACCGCTTTTAATGTGCTTTGGGGGTTTGTAGTTAAAACATAAGTAGTAAAATTCAAACGTAACAGATACGTAAATCAAAATTTAGCTTATCGGGTGTTTATAACTACTGACTACCAGCGAGGTCAAATAGTGTTGAAACAATCTTATACTAATATATAAAGCTGAAGAGTTTGTTTGTTTGGTTGAACGCGCTAATCTCAGGAACTACTGGTCCGATTTGAAAAATTATTTCAGTGTTAGATAGCCCATTTATTGAGGAAGGCTATAGGCTATATAACTTCACGCTATAAGCGACGGGAGCAGAGCATTAGCCTTAAATAACGTGGGTGTAACCGCGGGCATCGTCTAGTAGTATTATAAAGAAAACCATGAGCAACTTACAATACCCTACAAAACGTGTATAACCTCAAACAAGAACGTCAAACAAAAGTCCAGAATTAAAGGCTAAGCGTTTAGTTATATCGCGTGTGTGGTGATGTGTGAAGGACATTCGACGTCATTAGCGTCAGCTCGCCAGCATCTATATACGACTCGGCACAGACATACAGAGCCTCCGCCTTCTACATAAAGAATACTTCGCAACTGTTACGGATTTAGGCTGAGAGTCCAACAAAGATGTGTTAAGCTGGTGAGTGCAGAAAATGTATATAGCTGTATTATTTTCGTCTGCTTTAAATGTACATAGGTGTATTATTTTCGTCTGATTAGATAAACACAGGTCGGCTTTTATATGGCTAAGAAAAAGGAAGAATTTTTACTTAATTCAAAAACATACATGCATTAAGCGACAAACTAACCTAGTATAAAACACATGCATTAAAATGATGACTATGTAAGCATTTCGATATACAACTGTGTGTGTGAGCGTATGATTACTAATGGTCTTCTTTTTGTTTGGCTTCACTTGTTAAACAAAGATAAGAAAACTCTCGCTATCCTACTTTGTCCATCTCTCGTAGATCTATAGGTCTAAAGCCTTAGACTATAGTCTAAGGCTTGCTGAGTAAAGCCTTAGACTATAGTCTTAGGCTTTACTCAGCAAGGCTTGCCCAAACTAACAAACATATTTACTACGTGTAAGTTAAAATTGCAGATTTTATTCGCCGACTCTTGAAGTGTTCATCAAACGCGAGGTTACAAGCGTTACGTTAAGAGCCCTGCGGTTAAAAAGGGCAGCTATGTTTAGACGGAACTTTTACTTGTAATGTCAGACGGCAGATAGAGTGTAATTATGAAATATTTTTAGCTAAAGAGCCTTGCTGGGGATATTATTATGTAGAGTATAGATATATAATATACTAGCTAACCTGGCGAACTTCGTACGGTCCAAACGGCGGAACCATCCTCGTACTTCAAGGAATATTATAAAAAAAGAATTAGCGAAATCGGTTCAGCTGCTCTCGAGATTTGCGCTTAGCAACACATTAAGCGATTCATTTTTATATTGTATATATCAATCCATGGATACAGAAACACCCACTCTAAAGAAGAAATTATGGAAAACACAAAATTAAATTAGCAATTCATGTGATCTACAAATACTGCGAGACTATTACACCAATATTCTGCGAATTGGTAGTACGCTTGAAAAGAGATTCGGTGAAACGTTGTGCTCAAACAGTTAAGAAATTTAAAAAATATATATCATTATAATATTGAAATGTAGATATGAAATTCCAATAAGTAAGAATAAGCCGCTAACTTCTTCAATATCCACCTCAAATTTACTAAAAACTATCGCATTATCTAGTACGTCCAACAGAATCACAAGCATTATCAGCTTAAAATACCGTGCAGCTCGCCCGATCCTTCGCTAAAACTATTAGCTTCATCTACGTGCCTGTCTCGTTAACATCATAAACGGAACATTCTCCAAGTATCGAGTGTTCTCTCAAACTGGTTATCAAGTGTCAACTTTATCATAGTGTTGCGTCTATTATCTGAAGTTTCGAGCATAACTTAATGCACTAAGGATTCTAAGTAATAAGACATATCTGCTCAAAAGTAAAGATGAAATACCGTTTATTTGCCTTTACAATTTACAGCAGCCCAATATTGGAAGGAGTTTCTTTTATTAAAGTACAAACGCACTAAAGCTCGTATAGCTTCTGATACACAGCCCAACTGTCATCTTATTTGTTTCCGAGTTTGGCGATCGAATTGTATTGTGTAGGCATATTGTGTTACTCGTTTAAAATAAATCTGGTTAGTGGCAAGTGTCAACGCGTATGACGGTTATACGACTAAATAGACGAGGTAGAAATATCATGGCACATTATGCTGGCACCGTAACGGCACTGCTACAAACCGGCGATTGAATTCTCTTAGTAAATCCATTAAAACTTATTTCATATTGATATTGTTGTAAGCTCTAGCATAACAACTTCTAGACATCACCGTGCACTTACAGTGCCGGTACAGTGTAACATGTTCTTTAGAAGCTGCTGGCACCAATTTAATTTACGCAGAAACACACACGCACCCAGTGCGAATGGCATACACTTATACAAGAGACAATTCCTTTTGATAGATGTTATTACTTTGTAAAACAAATTAGTTTTGTCGTGTGTGTATAACAAAGGATCGGTGAGACTGAGTCGTTATGTTTCTAACTCACACTAACTGAGGGGCTCTGACCTCTGTAATTTTTAAGAGATAGCTCCAAAGAGAAGAACTGGAACATATTCATTATATTTGCTTTAGGAAAGTTTGTGGAGTGGTTGCAAACTGTAATGCGAAAACAATTCTAAGCAAATGCAATGACGTAAAAAGAAATACGTGGGGCAGGGTATTATTATGTAGTTCTACACTGGCACTACTATTATACTCATGTAGATCATATTCTTTAACGATTTTAAACTTTCGCGATTAGTATACATTAAACAAGGTGAAATAACGTTATATAACCTTGTATAATTATACTCGTATATCTGTATAAGACTAAAGATGCCCGCAGCTAAGCCCGCGAATATTTATCTATTTAACGGTTTCCATCCATCCCGTGGGAATTTTGGGACGTCTTTTCTTAGTGCCTCTACGGCCCTCAAGGAACATACATGCCAAACAGCTCCGCGCTTAATAGTCTTGGCTTTCTTTTTCTCTAAGATCTAATTGTGGTGTGCCTCTCCTTAAATGATGCACATACATTTTGTTAGAGATGTCTTCTCTAGTACAACTTGTGCAATGTTTCAACTACTATCGGCTGTCGAATCCAGTTGCAAATCCAACACGTCATATGTTTACGTAGAACATGATAATGCGTTCGGTCGTAATGTAAATTGGCCCAAATTTTCGATTTCAGGTCGATCGGTCAATTGAGACTAATAGTACTTGTCCACGGATCGAACAGTGGACGCCAAGCTTTTATTTACGCTTGTAAATGACGGATGGAATGAAAACACAGTTAAATTGTTAAATAGGATTGGCATTAAACACTTTTTATGTCACATATATTTAGATCGTCTGCGAATCGTCAAAATAAGTCTACTAGAAAAATTAAATTATTCAGCGCTTAGGCCAAAACTGCTGTCAGTGCATGTTCTCTTACGACAGTGAAGATCTACTTAAGTTTCAACAGACACTCGGCCGGTTTCTGAATTGAGAATTTCAGCTTACATCAGTTGAAAATTTCTGAACTAGTTGAAGTCAACTTGAGTTTTTTCTGTTTCACAGGTTAGAGTGATATTTTTTCAAAGCACTTTCATTAGAGTTTTCTTCAAATCATGAATAAATTAAACCAAACAACACTAGTACGTTCCAATACAAGTAAAAAAAACCGGTACTAACCATAAATTCGTATTAATTAACATTTTACAAAGAAGCACACTTGTCAGTTAATTATTTTTATACGGAAACAAATAAAAAGTCGAAATAAAGTTGTATTTAAAATTATTTCAACGTTTATTTTATTTTAATGAATACTTTGTTGAATTTGTTCAATTCGGTATCTTAGTGAAAACGGAACGTGTATGTTATGTCAAAGTCAGTTTGTTTTATTTTTAATACAAAATATTTGTGGTCAGGTATATTTGAGGTATAATTCTATATACCTCCATGGTGGCCACCATGGAGGTATATAGAATTATACCTCCTTGGAGGCCACAGCGTAATTATTTGAATTAATTTAACACGGAAATCTTTCATTTATATTTTCTATCCCTTCGATTTGTTCCTAATAATGTTGTAATCTATTTGTTCCAAATATTGAATAGGCTTTGAACCTTTTTTCTATAAATTCTGTTTAACGGCCTTCTTGTTGTGTAGACGTCAGTATGACGTAGCCGCTGCTTGGCAACGGTAGTGTGGACATTTTGACATACTGGCTGTCATATTACTCGTGATCACGGGTTAAATGACCAAAGTAGTGTAATTATTTTTTTCTCAATTTATCAGTGCTAAGTGAGGTTTGACAAATGTCAAATGTTTTCAGAAACGCGAATATAGAGTTGATATGGAGTTGATCATGAATTGATCATATGTTGTGTCAAATTTAAGATTTTACAAGCACAAATACTCAAAAGGTGTCAAAACAATTTTTTGTGAAACAGAAAATTGATTAAGTGGTATATAATTAGTGTTTAAATTGTTCTCAACGCGAACGGCCGGTTTCTGAATTGAGAATTTCAGCTTACATCAGTTGAAAATTTCTGAACTAGTTGAAGTCAACTTGAGTTTTTTCTGTTTCACAGGTTAGAGTGATATTTTTTCAAAGCACTTTCATTAGAGTTTTCTTCAAATCATGAATAAATTAAACCAAACAACACTAGTACGTTCCAATACAAGTAAAAAAAACCGGTACTAACCATAAATTCGTATTAATTAACATTTTACAAAGAAGCACACTTGTCAGTTAATTATTTTTATACGGAAACAAATAAAAAGTCGAAATAAAGTTGTATTTAAAATTATTTCAACGTTTATTTTATTTTAATGAATACTTTGTTGAATTTGTTCAATTCGGTATCTTAGTGAAAACGGAACGTGTATGTTATGTCAAAGTCAGTTTGTTTTATTTTTAATACAAAATATTTGTGGTCAGGTATATTTGAGGTATAATTCTATATACCTCCATGGTGGCCACCATGGAGGTATATAGAATTATACCTCCTTGGAGGCCACAGCGTAATTATTTGAATTAATTTAACACGGAAATCTTTCATTTATATTTTCTATCCCTTCGATTTGTTCCTAATAATGTTGTAATCTATTTGTTCCAAATATTGAATAGGCTTTGAACCTTTTTTCTATAAATTCTGTTTAACGGCCTTCTTGTTGTGTAGACGTCAGTATGACGTAGCCGCTGCTTGGCAACGGTAGTGTGGACATTTTGACATACTGGCTGTCATATTACTCGTGATCACGGGTTAAATGACCAAAGTAGTGTAATTATTTTTTTCTCAATTTATCAGTGCTAAGTGAGGTTTGACAAATGTCAAATGTTTTCAGAAACGCGAATATAGAGTTGATATGGAGTTGATCATGAATTGATCATATGTTGTGTCAAATTTAAGATTTTACAAGCACAAATACTCAAAAGGTGTCAAAACAATTTTTTGTGAAACAGAAAATTGATTAAGTGGTATATAATTAGTGTTTAAATTGTTCTCAACGCGAAATTCTCAATTCAGAAACCGGCCGACTCACTATAAGAACACATGCCCTCTAGTTGTGATTTCGAATAGTATAATTAAAATCTGCAACGAAGCATGGCAATCATAAAATAAAAAGAAATAAAAAAAACTGTATTAATTAGTTTTAAACAAATTAATAAATATAAAATATACTTAAAAAAAAACTGTATGAAGTCAAGCCCATCTTTGGAATATCACAGTTACATATACGTATACATCTAAATGTTACTAACATGTTGTAAACTAAGATGATTTTTTTTTTATTATATTATAGACTCACGCTTGTATCACCGAAGGGGTAGGCAGAGGTGTAATATTACACCCACATTTCGCCATGATTTTTAGATCCCATTAGATGAAATTATTTCTGGAAAATAAGGATGTTCTTGGACTATTTATATACACATAGCGTATAAAGGTGGACTTAATGCCTTAGGCATTTTCTGTCAGTCAACCTTAGAGTGGTGCAGAGATTAATGGTAGGTGTATTTTAGAAGTGGAGTGGATTCCGATAGAGCATTTAACATTTTCCAAAATACACTAAGTAACATAAAACTCATATTATTAACCTATGCTATTCATGAACCTTGCATTGCTGTAACAGACCGTAAGAGCGCGCAAGTTCCGGCCGCTCACGAAACTAACCTGTACTCCGTAAGTTCTTGTTAAGTTTCAAAGCACAGCGATCACATTGCACAAGCATTGCTCGTTCAGTAAACGAATTTGAAATAAGGCCACGTTGTCTTAAGGCTAACTGTACGTAAGTTCTGCGAATGTAAATCAATCCACGATCACTGTTCAAAATTGTTGGTTTAGAATTGAGAATCGAACATTTCCGTGTGCATCGCTGTGATGCGGAAGGCTTTACAAACGATGAAACAAAGCCCGGGCTCAAAACAACTATCTCTGGAATAGAGTTATTGTGTCCGAGCTAGTATAAAATCGCAACTATTGACGGATTGATAAAAACGAAACGAAGTTTAAAAATATATACGTACATAATTCATGAGATGACTAGGTATATTTTTTCATGATAATTAAGCACAATTGATCAGTTCCAACACCAGACAGTTCGCATTCGTGGTGCCTGGGGTTCCCTATGTCAGTGTGAAAGTCATAGGTTCTTTACTTTCGAACTGAAGGGAACCAAAATTCGATCACTGTCGCTTAAACTCATAATTCAAGGAAATCGGCTATTATAGACTATCGCCCACCAAATGCTCATTTAAAAATCTAAATCATAGCTTATCAAAAACATACGAGAGAGAAAGGAAAGAGATTTTTAGCAAATCATTTTGTTTGACACTATTTTGTAAAAAAAATTCAATGGCAAAAACGACTGTTCTTAATCCTGAAACACATTTTAAGCTACAAACGATTATTCTTTCGCTTACAATAAGCCAACCATTACTACGTCATATGTCACTAAAGAAACTAACTCTGGATTTGCTAAAACCACTCGCATAAATATTAAAGTGGGTTTGACGTTTCATACATCGTTCTTACTTAAGATTGAACACGGCACGTTACGGCTCGACTTAAACAAAGTATTAATATTAAACTTACGTTTGATTTATGTATTCAGTCCAGTGTTCTCAATTAATATATTACTATATCTAATATATAAAATTTTCGTGTCACAGTTTTCGTTCCCATACGCCTCCGAAACGGCTTGACCGATTTTGATGAAATTTTTTGTGCTTATCCGGTATCTATGAGAATCGGCCAACATCTATTTTTCAAAAAAAAAAAAACAAAAAAAAATTTTGCAAAACAACGTTTGCCGGGTCAGCTAGTTACTATATATTACTTGTTTTATTTTTATAGTAATAGGCGGCAAAAGAGCAGACGGATTGCCTGATGGTAAGCAATTACCGCCGCCCATGGACACAAGCAATACCACAGGAGTCACAAGCATGATGATATGCGTATAATTAGTTCTTGCTTGTGCAAATAATGATTAATTATTTTAATTCGAGGTTGTCTTGAGGTTAGTATTATATCACTAAACTTGCAGAGGCAAAATATAGGATTCCCACAGGATTTTTAAAAGAACAATGGCCATTTATGACCTGACTAAATTTCGAAACGACCATCAATGATTGTTCGCTCAAAAAATTGGCATTAATGTTTATATTAAATTATGGGCATTATAATTTTTTATCGACAGCGGATTGTTTTAATAATTAAATATCAAAAAATTCCTTTTTTTTCTATATTTCATTTACTTGGAACGCATCCAAATCGTTTCTGACATAATCTGTGACGTGTGTTTCATTTTACACAGAATATTTTTTTTAAAATCTGGAATTTCTTAGTTTTGTCTTCACACAATAATACGGTGATTTTGTATCATAATAAGTGTTTGTTAAGTAATAAAATATATATCAATGATTGCTTCAAAAAAGGTTTTAATGATTGTACATTTTTACAATTTGAACTATTTCATAAAACGAAACGTATTTTAATGCGACTACTGTCAAACCGCGTTTGTTCACAGAACATATATATACCCTACGTTTGTTTACATTTTAGTTTTACCACGGGCCGTGGTCCACGGCACCGCGCAGTCCTTCCTTAGTCCTTCTTATCAGATAACACTACGTTCGTACTATGGCAATGAATACAGAGCTCTTTGCTATGGGGAAGATGTTAGATTTCATGGGTATAGGATTGAAGTGGCGAGTGAAAATATTGATTTTAATGGATACAATCTAAGAGGAAGTCACGGCAATACTCTGATACGCGGAAAAATAAAATGTAGACACATAAGATGTAGAAAGCAATATTATGTATATATTTTAATTGAGAATAATAGATTAGGTATAGCAGAATATTGTTGTAACTGTTTGGTAGGTCGTCGCACAGTCGGATGTGTGTGTGCTCATGTGATGACGCTGGTGTGATACCTTGCATGGGCCTCCTACTGAGTACTTAGATGATGTAGTATTACTACTACCTACCTACTTTCCCTTACGGGAAGATATTGAATAATGCATAATCACTGTTTTTATTTATTCCTTTACTTTCTTCGTTTTCTATTATGAAATGAGGCTTTATTGTCATCAGCATTCCTATCAAATCAGCAGAAGCTAGATCTGTCTCAAGATATTACATTTTTAGTAGTGTACCTACCTACCTGGTAAGTAGGTACCTAATAGTAGTAGTAACTTGTGTTTATACAGATCAGTTTTTTTGTTGTAGGTAATAAAAAAAACCGATGTGTTTATACACAAAAGTAAAAGTAGATAATATATAGGTAGATTTAATTGAAATAGCAAGCAAATCTGGGTGTTAGAGCTACACATAACATGAATCATAACCTTAAAAAATACAAATGCAAACTTCTATTCTGCTATGTTACTCTGCTTTCTAAAAATATTTCCTTTTCAGTATTAGATTGATAGCCTGTAGATTAACCAATTCAGGCATACATCTTTCATGGTCGCGTGATTTGGTAGTCAGGTCATGGCATGTATGGACAATGACCAATGTTCTTTGAACGGATCATTTAAGCAGTGCATTTTACTGTAATATTTAGTTTAACAACCAATATTTGCTTTACCCTAAAAAACTTTCCTTAACAAACGATACACGAGTTTCGAATTAGTTAAATGGGAAAGAAAAATATCTATACTATTTAAAGTTTAATAAGTTTTATATTTTATTCAAATGACGGATTAATATTAAATTCTACACTAAAGTTCCTCTTCGCTTGTACGATTTTAATTCATCATATCCTGGCTTGTATTTAAACTGTCCAACTGCTGAGCACGGCCTCTACGCACTATGCATGGGGTAAGGCCATATTTTACCACATTGGCTAGCTATTGGTTGGCAGATGATTGATTTTCATTACATCTTGTAAATATTAGTCGCATTTGTTCACAGTTACAGGTTTGTATGTGGGTTACGCGTGAGTGGTAAACCAGATAATACCTATCAGTTGTGATCCTACAACTACTAGAGATATTTTTACTTAGTGCTATTAAAAGTCTCAAGGCCTATCAATATTTTATAAAGCAAAGGAAATAAAGCAAGCCATACACGCTGCCGTATACTTGACTGGTTTATCATGGCTGGTATAACTCAACGTGTATCGTGGCAACCGTTGGGTGACACACACATCGACCATAAAATACAAGTAACCCTCTGCCGAGCAGTCACAAAATCTGTACTATTCAAGTCTTCAAATGTGGTGATATTTAACTGGAATAGAACCATGTCAACAAGAGCCAGCCAGTAGCATCAATCAAACAAACGGTAACTAATGTAAAAAAACAGGAAGTGGTTCAAAGAATACATCTACGTATCAATTTTCAAACGTGTAGTGTAAAGTGGCTGTGACATACGGACAGACAGACAGACTAACATGGTGAATTTATGAGTTTTTTTTTGCCATTTTTGGCTACGGAACCCTAAAAAACTGAGCTCTTCTTTTTAATAAAAATATTCGAAACATGTTTTGGCACACGTCTGTCATCGATCATTATCAATCAGTTCCCGTCAGCGTAACATTGGCTGAAAGTTTCCGCCGACACAAATCGTCGCCGCGTGAAATATAACCATAAATACAGTTTAAAATGTTCATATTCTCTCGAGTGAAATGATTAGAAATGCTACTGTGTGAACTATCATATATTTTTGTAACCCATCCCTTCCCTGACATGGGCGAAACCTCAGGCAGAAACTAGACTTAACTTAATAATTCAAATTTTCCAAACGACACGATCTCATACGTCTCTCTCCCAAATGTATTCTAACTACAACATCTCAAAATCATTTATCCATTTAGGTAACCTTGTTATAATTATGAAGGTTAATGTTGAATATTTAGTTATTCAAATTAAGTTGTATTTAAACTTGCTGGCTGAACGAACCCCAAAATGTAATTTCTGTGCTCTAAGACTCTCTGTAAATAATACTCCATTCATGCGGTAATTGACTTAAAATAGAAATAGATTACCGGAACATTATTCTAGTTTGTAGAGTTACTGCTAATTAGCGAAATACATAAAATACGTGTTTTTGGTATATTTCAGGGTAAGGCAATGTTTTATGACATGTAGGTCACTACTAAGCCTAACAGTTAACCTCACCACGAACAAAATTTGTGCCTACCTAGTTGCGGTTCAGCGCACCAGAATTTATTTGCCTTTTGCTTATTGTGGTTTGCCACTGTAATGTAAAAAACATTAAAAAGCAATTGTATTTGACAAAATACTTCAGAGATATTCTAGTCATGATTTTCCTTTTCCTCTATGATCTAATTGTCATCTCAACTCGGTGTGCATAAATTTCGTTAGTGTCTTCTCTAGTGCAACTTGTATTTCAATGATACTTCTACTATCGGCTGTCGAATCCAGTTGCATATCCAATTCGTATAAACGTTTCGCCTTTACAACGATGCCAATATTATATGTTTACGTAGCACACGGTAATGCGTTCGGTCGTAATGTAAATTGGTCCAAATTGTCGATTTCAGGTCGATCGGTCTATTGAGACTAATAGTACTTGTCCACGGATCAAACAGTGGACAACGAGCTTTTATTTACGCGTGTCAATGACGGCATGGAATGAAAACACAGTTCAAGTTTTAAATGGAATCGGTTGAAACTCATTTAAACATTTTTATACCTAGTATTTAGATTGACTACATATCGTCACATTAATTCTACCAGAAGAGTTGAATCTTTAACTGCTTTAACCGATATTGCTGTCAATGCAAATTGCCTTACGACAGCGAAGACCTACTTAAATTTCTACGAACAGACTTTATAAAAACACAAGCTCTTGAGCCTTGTTCTTGAATTGTATATTATTTTGAAGAGAGTACGGGAATTTCCTCACTGTATGAAGTTAAGTCCATCTTTGAAATATCATAGACACTTATATGTCTAAATGTTACTAACATTGTGTGTACAATTCGATGTTTTAAGTTATGTAAAATAAATGAATACTTTAAAAAATACTAGAAAAACACGCTTTTATAAATGCACATAAAAACAAAAATTAAATTATGGATCGTTCAAGTTGTCTCTATTTCTGGGCTGAAGTGTAAACTATGTACTTTTTAATATAATATTTGATTGTAAAAGCGTGGGGCGCTGGAACAGGAAAGACGTTCTTGTTTAACTTGTTCAAAAATCAAGTGAACAGATGTTACGGGAAGCAGGTTAGCAGATTGGCGCTCTAACTGGAGTTGCAGCACGAGTAGTAAGTGCCTCTACATTAAACAGTCTGTTCAAAGTACCAGTTTGTCGAACTCAGACAATTGTTTGTCGAAAATGCGCCATCAGCGAGGAAGACGACATTCACCGACATTTTTAACACTTCTTCTTTCAGGAAAGTAAGTACATAAAGGTAATGTGTCAACAGTGGCAAAATGTAGAGTTCTTGTTCGTGGACGAGATATCTTTGGTTCCCTTTGGTAACCCTTTGGCGGCATAAATGCTATGTTCTTGTGCGACCTCATGCAGCTTGCGCCAGGAAGGTAGTATAAGAATTTGTTAACAATAAAGTCTTTCCTGTTCCAGCGTCCCACACTTTTACAATCAAATATTATATTTTAAAGCACATAGCACACATTTACACTTTAGCCCAGAAATAGAGACAACTTGAGCGATCCATATTTTATTTTTTGTTTTTATTTGCATTTATAAAAGCGTGTTTTTCTAGTCTTTTTTAAACCATTAATTTATTTTATACTTTTTGGTCTTTGATAACAAAATATTTTTAACATTTATATATTTATTTTAAGTAGGCGAATGAGCCCGCATCCTCTCCATCTCCGCCTGTGCGTCTGTATTACATAGTGTTTTATCTGTCGGCTTATAAAAAATTAGCTCTTCAATCAGGAGACCACTAAGTGATTTTAGTCTACTCAGGGCTACATTAGCCTGTCCAGCCGCAAAAGTACGGGACCCTAGCTACACCACTGCGTGGTCTACAATATATAATTGCTTTGTTATAACCTTGAAACCTGATCGTGTTCAAAGTCCATTACATGGCCTTTGTCACAAGGGCAAATACGACTATGATACGATATTCCATCATGGAATGCTAGTGCCTATCTTCCGACTTCATCAACAGACCTTGAAACCTAATCGTGGTCCAAGTTCATTACAAACTTTTCTAAGAAATCCAAAACAGCTATGATAGGATTTTCCATCATGAAGTTCCAGTTCATGTCTTCCAGCTCCATCATCAGATCAGTTTGACAGTACCATATTATTGTATTGTCATCAGAACTACATACAGCTGCCAATTTTCATTACGCTACTTACTACCCTTGGAAGTTGGTTAAATTAGTTTAGATTCCATTACATAGTTAATTACATACATGTCGAGTTCCAGTTCATATCTTCCGGCTCCATCATCAGTTCAGTTTGACAGTTAAATTTTATTGTATTGACATCAGAACTACATACAGCTGCCAATTTTCATTACGCTACGACCCTTGGAAGATGGTTAAATTAGTAAGCTTAGATTCCATTAGATAGTTAGTTACATACACGATGATCTAATAAAAACGTGTTAATAAACTTGGATTCCATTCAAGATAAATATGTTTTCCAAACACACTTTGTAACACTAAAGTCATATAATAAGTTATTTATTAACATATGCTTTTCACGAACCTTTTGTTGCTATAACAGACTGTAAAAGCCCACAATTTGCGGCCGCTCACGAAATACTAACCTGTACTCCGTAAGTTCTTGATAAGTTTCAAAGCACAGCGATCACATTGCACAAGCATTGCACATTAAGTAGACGAATTTGAAATAAGGCCACGTTCTCTAAAGGCTAAATGTGTACGTGACTTCTGCGAATGTAAAGCAATCCGCGATCACAGTTCAATATTATTGGTTCAGAATTAATAATATAATAATATTCTACCACATAAACACATCACCATCTAGTCCCAAGCTAAACAGAGCTTGTGTTATGGGTACTAGATAATGGATAAACATACATATATACATTTTTTTGTAAATACATACATATTATACATAGAAACACCCAGACCAAGACAAACATCCATGTTCATGCACACAAATGTTTGACTTGAGCGGGAATCGAACCCGCGACAATCGGCGTAGCAGTCGCTTACACTCCCGCTGCGCCAATCGGTCGCCGTCGAATTCAGAATAGAACATTTCCGTGCACATCGCCGTGATGCGGCAGGCTTTACAAACGATGAAACAAAGCCAGGACTGAAAACAACTATACAAATTAGCTTATGTAGTCTTCAGGTCCAACATCTTGTCTGCCTTTGTACCCGATCACTGTCCCTTAAATTCATAATTCAATAAAATCAGCTACGTAGACTATCCACTTCCCACTAACTGCTGATTATAAACCCAAAACATAGCTAAACACAAGAAAGGGAAAGGAAAGAAAGCTTTGTCAAGGAAAGAAAAAACGATCATGCAAGATGCTGAAAAATATTTTAAGCTGCAAACGATTAGTCTTTCGCATACATAACCTAACTTTTATGTCTATGTCACCACAGAAACAGAAACTCTGAATTTGCTAAAACCACTCGCATAAATATTAAAGTGGGTTTGACGTTTCATACATCATTCTTACTTAAGATTGAACACGGCACGTTACGGCACGCCTTAAACAAAGTATTCATAACTTACGGTTGATTTATGTATTCAGTATTCTCAAATGATATAATACTTGCGTGTAATTAGGTCTTGCTTGTGCGAATGATCATGAATTCTCTTCTTGGCTTTTAATGTCTTGAGATTTTGATCTGAATCCGTTTTGACGGTGTATGTTTTTGTTCACAACCAATATTTGTTATATTTTTTTTTTGTTAAACACAGGTTTATATTGAGATGTTACAGAATAAAGGAAGTGCAGTTCTGTGTCCTGCCAATGTTGGCGTACAAATATTTACATATTATTAAAAAAAAAATTAAAAATGTAATGAAGAAATACAAATAACAGAAATATCTAAAATATTAAACCTCAAAACTAACACATTTAACGGATAATACATTAAAAACAGCAATTTTATAGGATATTAAATCTCGTCGTTGAGGAAGTCTGTAACTGAATAATAACACTTTTCAGTCAATAAAATTCGTAACTGTTTTCTAAAAGGCCTTATGTTTAGTGTTTTTATTGACTCCGGCAGTTTATTGTATATTTTAGGCGCTAAACAAAACACACTTTTCCATAGGAGCGCCGTATGAACCTTACGAATACATAATATATTGTTTTTACGTCTACTGCGTGTGACGACATCGGACAATCTAGTAAATAAATGAGGATTTTTTTTCACAATTAATGCTACTTAAATATAAACAAAGATGGAAGTGTCAAAATTTTATATTCAATGAAATAGGGTCTGCAGCTGTCCATAACTTGGAGGCCAAACATAGCTCTTATACATCTTTTTTGAAATTTGAAAGCTATTTCTTTATGGGTAGAGTTGCCCCAGAAAATAATGCCGTATCTAAGAATAGATGCAACAATACCATGATAGGCAGTAATAAGCGCTTCTTTATTTACTACTCGTGACAGTTTTTGTAAAGCATAGGACGAGCTACTTATTTTTTTACACATAACCTCTATATGGCCTTGCCACTTTAACTGACTGTCCATTGTCAAACCAAGAAATTTGGCGTTATTTGTAGAACATATGTTCTTACTCTGGTTATTAATTTTCAGCGTGTGATCATGAGACTGTCTTTGTCTAAACTCCATTATTTGAGTCTTGCTCAAATTTATCTTTAAATTATTATTTTCAAGCCACAATATCATTGAACTTAGTGCCTCATTAATGTCCGACTCATAGAGATTAGGTTTGTTGCAAGCTATGGTAACCGTACCGTCGTCAGCAAATAATGTTACGGGATGTTTTACTGCTTTAGGTAAGTCATTAATTTATATTAATGACTTACCTAAAGCAGTAAAACATCTCGGGGGGATATGGTAGCGCCATCTACCTTCCTATCTATAACTAATCGCATCAACGTCAATCGTTCCACGCTTGTCTAGTGCGAGCGATACCATATTTCCGTCCCTGTCTCCCATTCCCTAAGGAGGGGCACGCCTTTCGTGGATTGGTCGCGGCGATCGTCGACGCGAGAGACAGTTTCGAGAACATTTTTGATTCGCTATATACGTGTCGGCCATACCGTACCGCACCGCACCGCGCCCGCTATAATTATTACCGCTTATATAAACCGCTCGCAAGTGGAAGTGATTTGTGTAGTGAAGTGAATCAAGCAGCTTCATCCCGAAACACCAGGAGTCCGCCCTTCTGAGACGAAGAAGATCGCCGTACGAGGTAAGTGCCCCCCGTCTCTCGCAGTCATCTCTCCCATTCCAATCCTACATCCTCTTCCCTTATCCTTTCTATGCGAGCAGAACTCGCCCTAATACAGTCCATTTTCCTTCAACAAATCGCCTAGAACCTACGGTTTCGGTGTATCGCCGAACCATTTTTTTGATCCATACGAGTCGGATTCATTTACGTTTTTATACGTTATATCGCTATACCTAGGCAGTTATAGCACCTAGCTATACTCCTCATATATTCACATAACCGTCACATGGTTCTTTCCGCCCGCATCAGTAGGTAAACTTTTATGTAGCTACCTACTTATTCAATTATTATTTCTGGAACTATCATAGTTGTTTTGTAAATCTCATATTTCGAGCAACTTTTAATTCCACAGCTCTAAAGTGTTGCCTACTTAGCCTACTTAGGTAAAATAATGGGTACATTAGATATTCTTATTTTGTTTCGGTCTCATTAGCTTATACTTACGTAAGCATGTCACAACAAAAGAAGTCACGCGTGTCGGAAGACAAAGAGATGACAATCTTAGAAGCAAAACGCAATATTTTATTTGAGCGTATTCAAAACATCTATGAACGCTCAAAAACCGCATCTATTTCCGACAGTAATAGCGAAGCATTTCTCAGTTATTGTATGACAGTAGATAGTATTCGAACAGATTTTCATAAGTTGTTAGACGATTATAACGCAAGATTACTTTCTATCAATCCTGATGAAAAACCGAACTATCAGGCGCACACCTCATTCGAAGATCTTTATTGTATTATTAAGCGTATACAATCGCAATTGGAGGGTAAATGTTCAGCAGAGCCCGTTGCCCGCAAACCGAGATTACCGCCAATCGAGATTATGTCGTTTGACGGAGATATACGAAATTGGCCGTTATTCTATGCGAGCTTTAAGTCTACAGTGCACGATAATGGTTCTCTGACAGATGCTGACAGGTTGTACTATTTAATAGGTAAACTGTCACCGAAGGCCCAGTCCGTATTTGCAGGTGTCACACCCAGTGCTGAGAATTATCAAGTCATATTTCAGTCACTACTTGATAGATATCAGGACAAGCGCGTCCTAGCGGCTACCTACTTTGACCAAGCTTTAAATCTTAAACTGTCCGGTGCCGCATCTGTCTCGAATTTCCAGCTGTTTATTGATAACTTCGTAACCGCGGTTAATTCTCTTAGGAACTTAAAATTAGAAGATCTTTCCGACTTTATGTTGCTTCAACTCTCTTTAAAAAAGTTTGACACTGATACAATTCGCGCATTCGAGATGACGGAACGCAATAATAAAATCCCCACACTAGATAGTTTTATTTCAGATTATCAAATATCAGTGTCGAAAATTTCATAATACGCAGTCTGGTTCACCTGGCCCCTCTAACACTAACAGCAACAAACAAAGGTTGAATAAATCGTGAAATAGTAATAATAACTCGGGCCCTAATCCACAATCTTACGTAACATGCTCGGAATCTAATAGTAATAATTCACAGAAGTGTCTGTGCAGTAATATAGTGCACGACCATTTCTATAAGTGTACCGGCTTCAATGGTCTAAATCCAAATGCTCGTTTCAAGTGCGTAAAGGATAACAAAGCTTGCATTAATTGCTTAAGCATAAAACATAAAACAAGTAATTGTTCTAGTAAGACAAAGTGTCGCTAAAGCAATAAAAAACACCATTCATTGCTACATTTCGATAAAGATAACCCGTTGTCGTTGGGCGGAAGCCCGTGCAGGTCAACTCATACTTAACACCTCTGAACTGCACTGACTTCTACTCCCTACACATGAGTCCGGTGCAGGGAGTGGCGAATGGCCTCAGGGGTAGCGCAGGTCGCGAAGATCTCCTTAGGCAAGGCTGGTGGACTATCCTTCCCGAGGTTGCCGCCCGTTCTTGGTCCAGTTCCTTCAGAAATGGATGCAACCAAAACCTCCAGCCGAAACACAAACAAGAGGCACTTTACACACGCACACACACACAAGTACACACATGCGCGCACACATCCACATCCAGGAACACATCTCTTCACCACGCCCCCGCGTGGTCGGGTGGGCGCGGGCTCGTAGTAAAAAGTCACGGATAAGAGAAGTTGACCACCTGCGCTAGGACCTGCGCAGTCAAGCGCCGTACGCGGGGATGACGGAGTGCTGGGGGGTTAAGCCGAGCGGCGCTGGCGGTAATGTGACCGTGAGGCAACACGCCCTCTTTGGTCCCGATTTCACGCTAAACGGTAGCCCCCGCTGTGAGCCGCAGCGGGGGAAATGGCCACCGTGTCCCGTCAGAGGGCCACAGGCTAGGGACGTAGGGTCCACATCAGCAGTTGGAATTTATTTCGGCTGTTGATGTGGTAGGTGAAGGCTATACGGAGGGCGCAAGCGAAGGATGACGGCTAGAGTTGGTAACTCGGCTCAGGCCGTTAACCCGAGCGGGCGCCCGAAGTCGTGCTGTAAACCAGCCCCGCGTTCCTATATCCCTCTGGTAATCCTAACGTCCGGTATGACGTTCCCAAATGCGGGCTCCATGGAGGGTGGGAAGCCAGAGGGATGAAGTCTTAGTAAACTTGCATGGATACCGAAATCCCATTTATTACCCCAACCGCGACGGGGACGGCGAAAGCTGTTCCTGCCGCCACAACCATACAGATGGTCGACGCCGTGGCCCCGGCTGCAGGTGTCACACCATCCCCCAAGGACGTGACTTCAGCGCTGGCTAACGCTAGTCCTGGTCCCGTCCTTACAATCGTCAGCCCATTTGAGATAAAGCGGGAAGACGACTCCTCCTTCGCGGGCTGGCAAGTGGTGAGTCACCACAAGGGCAAGGGTAAGGGCAAGACCACCGGTCCTGTTTGACACCCGCCCACCACACAACCGAGTGGCCCAGCTGCTACCAGCTCTGCGAAGAAGAAGAGGGCGAATAAAAACAAGAGGCAGCGCCTGGCAATAAGGCGTAAGGCTGCACAAACCGCTGCCGCCGCCGGTGCTGCCTCTACAAAAACAGCGGAGCAGGCCGCTGTCGCAGGTCCCAGTAATGTGACCAGCGCGCAGCCCGCGCTCAGCAGTGGGGGGTGCACGAAGGCCGGAGTCGGTACGGGGAAGCCGCCTGCCGCCAAGCGGCGGGCTGGCCACCCTGGACGGCATCCAGCCCCAGCACCACCGGGAAACACGGCAGGTAAAACTGCCGGAAACAAGGAAAGAGGTGAGGCCAAACGTGCTCTCAACGAGACCAGCTCGCCTCGAGGGGAGCACAAGAAGCCCCGCCTCGACTCCTCCAGGACACAAGGTAAGTCCTACGCACAGGCCTCCAAGGCGTCCCTGGGCGTTGCAGTAACATGCAAACGCACAGAGAACTTGCCGAAGGAGTTCGTGGACCGGATACTCACGGAGATTCAAAGGAAGATCCTGAGTGACGCCTGGTCGACTAAAACCCCCAAACGCCCCGCTCCTGCGTTTACCGGGAAACAAATGTACGCGGACAGGGTCCTCAAACTCTGGTGCGCCGACGAGGCAACGCGTACCTGGCTGACGGAGGCGGTCTCTCTCCTGATCCCACCACCGGGCTTCGAACTGGAGGTCAGGGGCCAGGAAGAGGCCCCGAAGAGAGTGCGGTGCGGCATTGTCGTTCCCAACAAACAGGGAGTCTGGGACGACGTGCGCGACGTGGGTCGGGCTCTGGAGTTCCAGAACGCCTGGTTGGCGGTCGACAAATGGTCGCTGCTGCACTCGGAAAGACAGTCAGGTGGGTGCTTCCTGGTCGTGGGCGTCCCGGAGGAACAAGTCCCGGTCCTGGTGCAGAACGAGCGCCGCCTCGCGTTGGGGCTGGGTGCAGTCTACGTCCGGTTCCGGGACTCAACAGGCAAGTATGTCGACCATCCTCCGGAATGCGATAACTCCACACAACCACATCAAGCATCAGACACCCAGCCAGCGTGTTCCACGGAACCCGGCTCGTCAGAGCCGGCCGCATCTGGCTTGGGGCTGGCCCGTCAGCCGAGGGTAACTCGGAAGATGAGAGCCTGCTCTTGAGTCCGGTGCGGCGGGACGACGGGGTGGGGGCCGGCGACATCCTGGCGGGCCTAACGCAGCTGAAGGTCGGGGAGGAGGGGACATCATCCACAGATGAACCCTCTGCCTAGTGACGTCAGCTGCCTGCAAATCAACCTCCATCATAGCCAAACGGCCACTGAGCAACTGCGCAAATGGATGGAGGTCCAACATTCAGCCATCGTGTTCATCCAGGAACCTTGGATAAGGGGTGGCCTCATTAGAGGCCTCTCCAGCCTGGGAGGTAAGATTTACTCTTCTACTGACCACACACATCCAAGAACCTGTATACTTACAACTAAAAACATCAGAGCCCAAGCTTTAATGGAGTTCTGTTCCAGAGACATCACAGCGATACAAATTGAAATAATACAGCAGCCAAGGAGTATAGCGGTCGTTTTTGCATCGGTTTACATGCCCGAGGCTGAAGACCCGCCTCCGTTCGACCTCACGCGTCTGGTTAACCAGTGCGAGAGAACCAATACGGAGGTCGTAATAGGGACGGACTCCAATGCCCACCACCAAATGTGGGGCATGGACTGCAACAATAACAGAGGTAAGTCACTGGTTGAATACCTATTCACCACTAATCTTACCCTATTAAACACAGGTACGGAGCCCACCTTCGTCACAAAACGTAGTCAGACAATTATCGACTTAACTCTCGCAACAGAAGGAGCGGCTGAACGCATCAAGGGATGGCACGTCTCAAAGGAGGCATCATGCTCAGACCACAGATGGATCAGCTTCTCCATGAAAGTCGATATACAGCCCACACAGACCCGCAGGAAACCACACAACACGGACAAATCAAAGTATGTCCTATTACTTAGGGATAAACTTACCCTTACCGCTACGCCGACGGTACTGGGTGACACTGAACAGATCGACGAGCAGGTATGCACACTGACGCAGTCGATGCTAGACAGCTACCATGCAGCTTGCCCGGAAACCACTCCGCCTTCAACCCCGGGGAAACAACCCTGGTGGGGCGCTGAGCTTGAACGCAAGCGCAAGAAGGTAAGAAAGGCTCTAAATAGGGCAATGAACACAAGCGCGGACGCTGATTGGGACGCTTATAAAGCGGCCAAATCAGACTACAGAAAATGCCTCAGATTCAGACGCACCATGGGATGGAGGAAATTCTGTGGGAGCATTGAATCCTGCCAACAAGCAAACCGGGTAAGGAAACTACTGGCTCAGCAACCAACAGTTGCACCAGGTACTCTCCGTAAACCGGATGACACATACACCACATCGGAGGAGGAGACAAGACGCGTACTACTCGAAACACATTTCCCAGGCTGCGTCCTCACCCCGGTAATAACGTGGCACGATACACCAACAGTGGCGACCGAACACGAATGGAGACACGCAAACAACGTGGTCACAGAAGAAAAACCCCGATGGGGCATCGATAGCTTCCATCCCTTCAAAGCAGCCGGACTGGACGGCAACTTCCCAGGGTTACTACAATGGGGAGGGGAACCTGTCCTTAAAAGACTCCTCGCAATCATGAGGGCTAGCCTGGCCCTCAGATATGTACCGAAGAAATGGAGGGAAGTCAAACTAATCTTCATACCAAAACCAGGCAAAACAGACTATACCAATGCAAAGTCTTTCAGACCAATAAGCCTGACCTCCTTCATGCTTAAAGCCTTGGAAAGGCTTTGCGAGAGGGAACTAAGAAGTGGGGCTCTTAAGCACTTACCCCTACATGCCAACCAACATGCATACAGCTCAGGGAAATCGACGGAATCGGCCTTACATCAGGTCGTAAACCAGATAAAAGCTGATATACAACAAAAAAGCATCTGCCTAGGCACCATCATCGACATAGAAGGAGCCTTCGACAAGACAAACTTCTCCAGCATAAGCAACGCCCTAGCCAGACATGGTGTGGATCAGATGCTCATACAGTGGATCCAAAACATGCTCAGCAAAAGGGTAGTGCGCCTACACGGCGACACTCAGACAGCCTTGATAACTAAAGGGTGCCCGCAGGGAGGTGTACTCTCCCCGCTATTGTGGAACTTAGTCATCAATGAACTCATAGACAAACTCAATGCGAGAGACTTCTACACAAAAGGTTATGCAGATGATTTAACCATACTCACCTCAGGTAAGGTAACCAGTACAGTGTACGACCTAACCCAACAAGCGCTACGCATAGTAGAGTGGTGGTTTAATGAGTACGAATTATCTGTAAACCCGACCAAGACCGAACTAGTTATGTTCACACACAAACGCGCGCTGGGAACTTACCGACTGCCCAGGTTATTTAACACAGAGCTTAAGCTGTCTACCGAGGTCAAGTACCTGGGTGTCATTCTCGACAGCAAATTGACATGGAACAGCCACATGGAAGATAAGCTCAACAAAGCAAGCATTGTCTTCTGGCAGTGCAAGAAGATGATAGGCAAATGCTGGGGCTTATCCCCCAAAATTGTCTTATGGCTCTATAAGACAATAATACGTCCGATGATAAGCTATGGCACAGTAGTGTAGTGGCCTCGGACCAACCTAACAACGGCCGCCAACAAGCTTCAAAAGCTACGAAGACTTGCATGCCTAGCGGCCACGGGCTGCATGAAAACTACACCTACAGCGGCACTCAAAGTGTTGCTGGACCTGCCCCCATTGCACCTGTTTATACAACAAGAAGCAACGATGTCGGCGGTCCGGCTAAGAGTTCTGAAGCTCTGGAAAGACACCAACAAACCGCACACTAGCAACTTAAATACACTCTTTAAAGAAGTTCCTCTCACACAAGCCATTGGCGACCAAATATCGAAACAATTTGTGTTCGACAAGAAATACAAAATCCAACTGTACGAGGATCTACACGAAGGAGCGGTTAATCACAACGAACTCACGATCTTCACAGATGGATCTAAGACGGATACAGGTACGGGTTCAGGAGTATTCTCCGAGGACCTAAATATCAACATCGCAGCACCGCTGGGAGCCTACAACACGGTCTACCAGGCCGAATGTTTTGGCATTATCCTAGCTGCCACAGCAATCATGGCACGTGAGGTAAGGGAACGATCCATTAGGATCCTCTCAGATAGTAAGGCAGTCCTCTCAGCCCTCAAAAGCCATACTATCACCTCGGCGCTCACGCTTGAATGCCACCAGCAACTAACAGAGGTAGGTAAACAAAACAAATTAACACTGCAATGGATCAAGGGCCACAGTGGCTCTAGAGGGAATGACGCAGCCGACGTACTTGCCAGAAGAGGGGCCACTTTAGTGGTGGTGGGACCCGAGCCCATTATTCCCCTCCCTTCTGGATTTTATCGCAACCTGGTAAGAAATAGGACCAGGACCCAACACAACCAGTCCTGGATTGGTATTGAAACATGTAGGCAGGCCAAGGAGGCTCTTCCCGCAGTAAACGGTAAGATAGCTAAACAAATCCTCCGGCTGTCCAAACAACAACTGCGGACAGTCTCGGCCGCCTACACAGGACACGGATTCCTTAATAAACACCTATTTACTATAGGTATCACCGACAGCCCGCTGTGCAGGACCTGTATGGCAGCAGACGAGACGGCAGCCCACCTGCTCCTCGACTGCCCTGAGGTCGCACAGTACAGGCAGC
Organism: Euclidia mi; assembly: GCA_944739405.2. NCBI lineage: Eukaryota > Metazoa > Arthropoda > Insecta > Lepidoptera > Erebidae > Euclidia > Euclidia mi. Next base: position 2,561,048 of record OX123196.2, read on the forward strand.
AGTACCTGACAAGACACAGCACCCTGAGGAAAGCAGTGGGCCACATCAAGAGTCTGCTGGCCTTCCTCGAAGAGCTGGGGTGGCTGGAATGACGACACCATTCCCACCCGCACGCAAAATACACGCCAAGACGTGGAGTTGCGGAAACAGCCCGTGCCATCAAGTATCAAGTCAAGTATCAACCCGTTGTCAAGCCAAGCCGCTAACCTTGACACACTTACGTGGCAGATGCAGGCCACGGTGACTTCCCCCTCCACGCCTCAGAATGAGATATCGTTGTGTACGACGTCCATTGCGCGGGCGACGCGCACGCGAGGACGGCACTCGCGCATCTATAATGATCCGCGCAGGGCCAAAACGCAGTGTATGACGTCTAAGACTGTTCTTTTAGCGACAGTGCAAGTTATCGTATATGATGTTAATGGGTCGCCGCACATGGTACGTTGTCTGCTAGATAGCGCATCTTAGACCAATCTAATAACATTGGAATGCTTCAAGCGCCTCGGATTGTGGAATAACTTTAGAAATACTAGTTCAGTGGTCAAAGGAATCGGCGGGTCAGAAAAACATTGCAAGGGTTCCGTAGATATTAAAATACATTCGCGTTTTGATAGGGATATTAATTTTAACATTTCTTCGCTTATCGTGGAGCGTATCACGGACGCATTGCCGAACGCTAATGTGGACGTAGCATCGCTCACTCACCTCGAGTCATTGCCGCTGGTAGACGCGGAGTTTGCGAATCCGGCAGGCATTGATTTTTTGATCGGAGCTTCAATATTTCCGCACTTGCAACTAACTAAAATAGTACGTAGTGAGCGATATGATTTACCGCCCGCTATTGAGACGGTGTTTGGGTATGTGATTATGGGTACCGTACCTACGTTACATACTTCTCATTGTATTACGTCTTGTTGTTGTTCTGCTTTTCAAGAGATCAAGGTGGGTGCTAAAACTGTGTGAAAGATAAAGCACTCATTAGCTATGCTATGCTATGCTACGCTATGCTACGCTACGCTATGCTACGCCATGCCATGCTATGCTACGCTACACTATACTTCCGCTTTGTATATGGATGACATTGCCTGTAGTGTCATATCCGCTCCGCTAACAATTTCGCTTTGTGAAGAGCTTATTCAGCTTTTCAAGCGAGGCCAGTTTGATCTTGTCAAATGGACAAGCAACTCTAAGGAGGTTCTCGCACGCATACCAGATTCTCGCATAAGGCTTCTCCAGACATTGAGTTTGAGAAGTCTGTACCGCATAAGGTTCTCGGTTTACGCTGGGACAAATCCTGCGATAGTTTTCGGCTTGACGTCTCACCACCAGATGATAAGTGCACCAAACGCACTACGCTGTCCACAGTGGCTCGACCATGGGACATAATGGGTTTTGTGGCTCCCACAATTTTGTACGCCAAGCTCTTGATCAAAAAGCTTTGGCTATCAAAGTGTGAGTGGGATGAAACACCCCCTGACCATATTGGGGCCAGTTTTTTATTGAGCTTACCGCGCTCAATCAAATTACTATTCCGCGTCATCTTGGGTTGGTAGATGTATGTACCATCAACTTAATAGGTTTCGCTGACGCCAGCGAGCGTGCTTACGGCGGAGTCGTATATCTGCAAGTCCGCATTGGTTCTAACTACTCGGTGCAGTTAGTTTGTGCCAAGTCTAAGGTCTCGCCTGTTAAAACCATTTCGGTTGCGAGACTGGAGTTGTGCGCGGCCCTTCTGCTGTCTCAGTTGCTCCGCAAGGTTCAAGACACAGTTTTGCCCCACTACCCTATTAATAAAATATACGCATTTTCCGACTCCAAAGTAGTGCTCGCTTGGATTCATTCTTCTCCTCACCGCTGGCAGACTTTTGTCGCCAACCGCGTTAGTAAATTGATTGAACTTGTTCCCGCTACTTGTTTCAATCACGTCGCGGGTTATCGTACTCGTCTTCAGGAAGAACTTTCCATAAATCATATTGACTGGAAGTTTATTCCACCAGCATCACCACATTTTGGTGGATGTTGGGAAAGCATGGTCAAAGTAATTAAAACGCATCTCTTCAAGGTTATAGGTCAACAGATCCTTTCTTACGAAGAGCTTTTAACTGTCCTTGCACAAGTCGAGGCACTGATCAACTCGCGTCCGCTCACGGCATTGAGTAGTGACCCTGCAGAACCATCCGCGTTAAGCCCTGCACATTTTCTGAACACTGTGCCATTATCGTAATTTCCGGCTCCTAAAGCAGACTCTTTAAGCTTGCTCCAGAGACATACTCTGCTGGATAACTCGTGCAGTCGTTCTGGCGGCGTTGGCGTGCGGAATATCTACACCAGCTTCAGGCTAGATCCAAGTGGAATAGTCCTGCATCCCCTATACAGGAGGGTATGTTGGTCGTCATAATACATGATAATGCTCCGCCGCTTTCATGGCCGTTAGCCATCGTAGAGAAATTGCATACTTCCAAGGACGGTACAACTCGCGTTGTTACCGTGAAAACCGCTAAAGGGAGTTTTCGCTAAAGTTAATTTAGATTAATTTTATTGTCATATCTCTGTCTTAGCCTATTGAAGGGTTATGCGGTAGTACACGCAACATAGCTAAGTTCAATTCTATTTTTTTTTAAAGGCAACCCTTTAGGGCCGGGGGGATATGGTAGCGCCATCTACCTTCCTCAATAATCGCATCAACGTCAATCGTTCCACGCTTGTCTAGTGCGAGCGATACCATATTACCGTCCCTGTCTCCCATTCCCTAAGGAGGGGCACGCCTTTCGCGGATTGGTCGCGGCGATCGTCGACGCGAGAGACAGTCAAGAACTTTCGAGAACATTTTTGATTCGCTATATACGTGTCGGCCATACCGTACCGCACCGCGCCGCGCCCGCTATAATTATTACCGCTTATATAAACCGCTCGCAAGTGGAAGTGATTTGTGTAGTGAAGTGAATCAAGCAGCTTCATCCCGAAACACCAGGAGACCGCCCTTCTGAGACGAAGAAGATTGCCGTACGAGGTAAGTGCCCCCCGTCCTTGGAATATCCTATACCCGCTCGCAGTCATCTCTCCCATTCCAATCCTACATTCTCTTCCCTTATCCTTTCTATGCGAGCAGAACTCGCCTAATACAGTCCATTTTCCTTCAACAAATCGCTTAGAACCTACGGTTTCGGTGTATCGCCGAACCATTGTTTATACAATGAACAACAGCGGGCCAAAACACTGTATTGGGGAACACCGAATTCTATTTTACGCTGACTAGACATATTTGTTTCTTCTTTTTTAGTTTTAAAATTAAGTTTTTTTATTGCGACTAACTGTTTTCTGTCTTTTAAATATGATTTTATTAAATTAAGGACATTGTTTACGCCGATATATATTGAATGCACATTTTATTTAAAAACAGTGTCTCAATAAACTCATTAACGAGAGGACGTGTTTCACTTAACCATCACACCGTAGCAATCAAAACTCAACCTTATGCGCCTGTAAACATGGTCCAAACGACTCGGATTTATGGTTGATTGCTGCGTCGCGAACTCGGCCGAGCGAATACAAAGGACTCGCATTCCAATGTGAATCATCTTGTTTACAACCTATTATACTGTGCTATTAGTGAACATTTACGTGAATAAAGACTTATAAACTTATACAATCAGTGATTAGTGAATTTATTAATTACACCGTACTTTGAAAATGACTGCACCGACATCGGAACAAAGTAAATATTTAACGACGTTAGAAGATGTAGCCAGTATGATCCAAAAGGCTCAGGTCAACCTGAAGAAATGCCCGAAACAGCGGTTAACGGAAGGCTATGTAAAAACGAGACTTAAATGTATCGAGGAATACTGGGATACATTTAAACAAGCACACCATAGCCTTACAAGGTGTACACCGCGGGAACAGCGAGGTGTTTTGCCGTATTTTCTCCAAGAGGAATACTATACATACGAGGACATGTACCTGTGCTTACGAGGCGACTTAGTCGATCTTTTATCAAACCTGGAGTCACAACAAAGGTTAGCTGAGGCAGTAAACATGACAACAACGTCTCATAGCGAGCAATTGCCGTTTGCAAAGTTACCACGCATACAAATACCGACGTTCTCAGGCAAATATGACGAATGGCCTACATATAAAGATTTGTTCACCGCGCTAGTTCATAACACCGCTATAAGCAATGTACAGAAGCTACATTATCTCAAAACAAGCGTTTGTGGAGAAGCTGAAGCGTTGTTAAGACATATAAATATTACAGAAAATAACTATACACAGGCGTGGGAGCTATTACAGGCACGTTTTGGCAATAAGAAGATGATAGTTAATTCTCTTTTACGAAGATTGTTTAGTCAGAAAAAGATTACAAATCAGACAGCTAATAATATTAAGGCTTTACTCGACACGACAGTGGAATGCTTAAATAGCTTAGATAATATGCAAGTTGGTACCGCCTCTTGGGATCCATTGATAGTATTTCTTGTATCACAGAAATTGGACCCAGAGTCGTTGAAAGAGTGGGAAGAGCAAGCCTATAAACAAAATAGTGATGAGCTGTCTTCGTGGGACGAGTTAAGAAGATTTCTCGAGTCAAAGTTTCGAACACTCGAACTTGTCACACCGATTGCAAATTCTGTAAAAGAGAAGACACAAGGTCATAAATCATTTCATGTCGCATTAAAGGATGTCGCGCCCAGCTGTAAGTCAACACACAGCAGTGAATCTTTACAACCTTTATGCGCTTATTGCAATGATAAACATTACATCTATCACTGTAAAGAGTTTGCTAGTAAGCCTGTAGAAGAACGACACGAGCTTGTCAAGAAGAATAATCTTTGTTTTAATTGCCTTGTTCCAAATCATACGGTATATAATTGTAAACAAAAGACATCGTGCCGAGTCTGCAGAAGAAGACACCATTCCCTTTTACATCGATCAAAAGAAATAAGTCAAGGAGAAGATAAACAATCACAACCAGAACAACGTATCACAACCGCACACTTGTCAAGAACACAACCCGAGCCTCGAGTATTACTAGCCACAGCACAAATAGCAGTTAAAGCGAGTAATGGAGATACACACCTGCTACGTGCTTTGATTGACCAGGGCTCAGAGGCATCACTGGTATCCGCAAGAGTAGTTGAACTCTTGAGGCTCAAGAAGACATGCATCAACGGTGTTGTCTCTGGAGTAGGACAAGAATCCCAAATACCTATCAAACACTACGCTGAATTAGCAGTTTCATCGCGCTTTAATGGCAATGAAGTATTTTCGGTGAAGGCTTATGTTTTGAAGACTTTGTCTAAAAAACTACCTTCTCAAACAATCACGATGAACTGGCCACAACTCCAAAGCATGAATTTAGCGGACCCTATGTATAGCACGCCGGGTAGGATTGACGTTTTACTTGGCGCCGACGTCTTTATCAAAATTATAGATGTTGGCTTAATGAGAATGAATGACGGCATAGTGGCCCAGAAAACCTGTTTGGGGTGGATCCTGTCGGGTCAAAAGGATGACACATCATCGATCAACGGACATAATGAGATTATTACACTACACGTTACAAAGACAATCTCAGAAGATGATAGCATACTGAAGAGGTTTTGGGAAATAGAAACGGATTCGTATACCAAAAGAAAGATACTAACAAGGGAAGAAGAAGAATGTGAAACAAGATACACAAACACAACAATAAGAGATAAAGAAGGTAGATATATAGTACAATTACCATTGAAACAATCATTAGAAGAAACTATGCAAAAGATAGGAGACACAAAACAAATAGCGTTGAGGAGATTTCAGCAATTAGAAAACAAATTCCAGAGAAACAGCGACTTTAAAAAGCAATACAAAATGGTGATTGATGAGTATTTGGAGATGGGACACTTACAAAAATGTGAAGAATTTGGTGAAGAAGCGAATTACTTACCACATCACGCAGTAATTAGAGAAGATAAGGATACGACAAAATTACGAGTCGTCTTCGATGCATCTGTAAAAGGCACGGGTGGCTATTCACTTAATGATAACATGTTAGTAGGGCCCGTTTTGCAACCCGACTTACGTAGTCTCATAATAAATTGGAGAAAACACAAAATTTGTATAATTGGAGATATAATCAAAATGTATAGAATTATCAAAGTTGCTGAAGAACACACAAAATTACAACATATAGTTTGGCGAGATGAAACAGACGAGATAAGTAGTTTTAAATTGAAGAAAGTCACGTTCGGCACTGCTGCAGCTCCATTCCTAGCAGTTAGAACACTCATCCAACTTGCTGATGACGAAGGTCAAGACTATCCAGAAGCTGCTGCTGTAATAAAGAACTGTTATTACATGGATGATCTCATGGTATCGGTAGGAAGGGTCCAAGAAGCCAAAAAACTCTGTCATGACATAAAGATTATACTTGAAAAGGGAGGATTTAACATGCAAAAATGGTCAAGCAATTCGGAAGAAGTATTGAACTATCTAAAAGCTAAAGAAACAACTACATATACATTAGAGATAAAACTAGATAAAATCATTAAAATCTTGGGTTTGAAATGGGATAGAAAGGATGACACATTTAAAGTAACAGTTAACTTACCTGAATTGAGATATCCAATAACAAAAAGGTCTATCCTCTCTGATGTCGCTCGCTTGTTTGATCCATTTGGGTGGCTATCCCCAGTAGTCATCGTAGCCAAGGTCATGATACAGAAGCTGTGGCTTTGTAACCTTGGATGGGATAGTGAAGTACCTATAAACATAACTGAAGAATGGATAAAATATAGAGAAGATTTGTCATACCTGCAAGCCATTGAAGTTCCACGGTGGTTTCATATCACACCACAATACAAGCAAATCCAGATTCACGGCTTCTCAGACGCTTCATCCACTTCATACGCAGCTGTTACTTACCTCCGAGTAGTTGATGAGTATAACGTAGTCCACGTAGTAATGATAGCATCTCGCACAAAGGTAGCACCTGTAAAACAACTAACGATACCCAGATTGGAGTTGTGCGCTGCAGTATTATTGGCTGATCTAGCAAAGGATGTTGCCGATGTGTTGAAAATACCTATGAACAGCATTTATCCTTACACAGACTCAATGGTAGTCCTGTCATGGTTACAGTCTAGTCCAAATCGATGGCGCACTTTTGTAGGAAACAGGATTGCAGATATTCAGAGAAACCTGGAAGCCAACAGGTGGAGTCACGTACTTACCACTGAAAACCCCGCAGATATAGCAACGAGAGGTGTCAAGGCAAGAGATTTGGCGGATCTTCAAATGTGGTGGCAAGGTCCCGAATGGTTATCCAATCTCGAGATCACGAACTTGACAACAGATGTTCCTGCAACGGATCTTGAAATGAAACTTTCATGTCACACCCATACTTACCAGGAAGTTACACCACTGTGGGAGAGATTTTCAACGTTATCAAGAATGAAGAGAATATTGGCTTATTGCAGAAGGGTTTTACTCATTAGAAATAAAAATTCAATTAGAAGATTACATAACAGTAGAAGAAATGGAAAGAATTTTAGAAATATGTATCAAATACTATCAGAATTTAGTTTACTCAAGAGAGATAGAAGAAATAAATAACAAAGGAAAGGTCAATGCTAAGAGCTCACTTATTACACTAGCACCCTTTTTAGATAAGGGAGGCATAATGAGAGTTGGAGGTAGATTAAAGAACGCCACATTACCTGAAACAGCAAAATATCCAATAATAATACCAAAGGATGTTCATATTACAAAGCTTTTAATTCAAGAAGCACACATTAGGACTTGTCACGGTGGCAACCAGTTGATGATGAACTATCTTCGTAGTAAATATTGGATCGTTGGCATGAAGGCAGCAGTGAGGAAATGTACTCGATCATGTAAGATCTGTATTGTAGACAAGGCGAAGACGAGTAATCAAATGATGGGCCAACTACCTGCTGAGAGAGTAAATCCTTGCAGAGCTTTTCGTAACAGCGGAGTGGATTACGCAGGACCTGTACTCATAAGAACGTCAAAGGGTCGAGGTCATCAAGCCGTGAAAGGTTACATATGTCTTTTCGTCTGCATGTCCACCAAGGCATTACATTTAGAAGCTGTCACCGACCTTACAGCCCAAGGCTTTATCGCTGCATTCCGACGCTTCATCGCTCGAAGAGGACCGTGCCTTCACTTGTGGAGCGACAATGGCACCAACTTTGTTGGGGCCGCCAAGGAACTGAAAGCACTATTCGCAAAGGGCCAAGCTAATATCTCTCAGGAAATAGCTCAATTGTTGGCTAATGATGGCACAACTTGGCACTTTATACCTCCACGTATGCCAAACTATGGGGGCCTATGGGAGGCTGGAGTTCAGTCAGCCAAAAGACATCTGACCAGAATAAACCAAGGCACGAAACTGACCTACGAAGAGATGGCAACATTACTGGCACAAATAGAGGCAAGTCTCAATTCACGTCCACTTTGTCAACTTAGCGACACATTTGAGACATTGACCCCACTCACACCTGGACATTTTTTAGTGGGAGAACCGCTCATTAGTGTTCCAGATGTCAATTATAAGGAGAGGAACATTAATTTACTGACAAGATGGCAAATGATACAACAGATGACTCGAGACTTTTGGCGGCGCTGGCAATCAGAATACCTAAACACTCTCCAACAAAGATACAAATGGACATCGAAGGTTCCGTCGCCAACTCCTGGAGATATTGTCATCATAAAGGAAGATGATTTGCCACCTAATAAGTGGTTATTAGGTCGCGTGAAACTTGTCCATCCTGGAGCGGATAATTTGGTTCGTGTTGTGACTGTCCAATGTAAAGGAAATCACGAATTGAAGAGACCTTTGTCCAAACTTATATTATTGCCTAAAGAAAGTTAAGAGTGCATGTGTCCTTATTGGAATTAGTTTGATACAATCAAGTAAAAATGTTGAATTATATAATATACAGTCCATTGTTCTATTTAATTGTTGATTTTGTTATGTTGTTGTAAAACAATTCGTTTTGGTGGGCGGGATGTTTACGCCGATATATATTGAATGCACATTTTATTTAAAAACAGTGTCTCAATAAACTCATTAACGAGAGGACGTGTTTCACTTAACCATCACACCGTAGCAATCAAAACTCAACCTTATGCGCCTGTAAACAGACATTACCCCGTATTCCGTAGGCATCAAGCTTATTTAATAGAATATTGTGGTCAACATAATCAAACCCTTGTGACATATTACAATACACAGCAGAAATCGGTATTCTATTGTCAATGCTTGACATTACAATATTTAAAAAGTCATAAATAGCCATGTTAATAGTTCTTTCCTTACGAAAGCCTTTTTGTTCAGAACATAAAATGTTGTTTGATACGAGATAGGTACATATTTTATTATAAATATACTTCTCAAATATTTTTGAAACATTGGAGGTAGTGAGATTGGTCTATAATTTTGCATAAGGTCTTTATCTAGTATCTTCTTGGGTTTACGCGAATGTTACACATTGAAATTAAACTACAGTTTACGGATTTTATCGCGATGTATTGGTTTCACTAAGTTATTACATTTAAAACTAATGATCTAGAAACTATATTTTTAATTTATTACTAGCCGACGTTTCGAATTCTTTACAGAATTCATGTTCACGGCAGACTGAGGTGATAATTGTCTTTTTCTTGAATGTATAAGTTATCTCAAAGTACCCGAACATTTTTCATCTACTGATGTTACTATTTACGCAGAATGAGCTCACAGTGTCCTTAGGTCTTCTGGTGACTTTGTCCTTCTTGGGTTTCATTAGCCTTATGACAGGGTCCCAAGCTCGAGGAACATTCCAACCATCTTCCCTATTGAAATTAGGGTGTTTTTTAATTTCAATAGCCTCTCGTATCATCCTTGGAATAAAACGGTGTTCTTTTGCGAGTATCTGTGGTTCATCAAATCGCAGGTAGTGTTTGGGTCCTTGTTCCACATGTTCACACACAGCAGACTTTGTTGAGCGTTTATGTTTTATGTCAGCTATATGTTCTTTGAGTCGAATGCCTATGCTTCTCTTGGTTTGTCCAATTTATGAGAGCCCACATTCACAGTCAATTTTGTAGACACCGGCCTCTTGCAAGGGTAACTGACACTTGACATATGGTAATAATTGACTGATCTTCGTTGGCGGCTTGTAGTAAGTTTTGATAGAAGCTCGCTTCAAGATGTAGCCAATTTTGTCGGTCACGCCCTTGATGTATGGGAGGACAGCAAGTTGTCTTTTTACTGTGGCTGGTTTATCTTTCTTCTGGGATCTGTGACAGTGGCGCGGCGGTCGGAGCTTGTTGTCTTGCAGAACTTGCCTGACATGTTGAAGCTCACCGTCCAGGTGTTTCTTGTCACAGATCCCGCGGGCTCTCTGAAACAGAGACATTCCTACAGTAGCTAACTGTTTAGGATGGTGGTGAGATTCACCGTTTAAGTACCTATTTGTATGGGTCTTTTTCCTATACACAGTATGGCTTAAGGAGTTGTTTTTATTCCTGATGACAAGTACATCTAAGAAAGCTAAAGAATTGTTTGCCTCTAATTCCATTGTAAATTTGATGTGGTTATGAATAGAATTAAGATGGTCTAGGAATACATTAACACTATCTGTTGGTAAAATTGTGAAAGTGTCGTCTACATACCGCTTGTAGAACCTCGGTGTGATGGTGGCAGTCTGCAGGGCTCGCGCCTCGAAGTCCTCCCTTAAGATGTCAGCGACAACAGGCGATACTGGAGAGCCCATTGCTACACCGTCTACTTGTATGTAGTATTTCTTGTCCCATAACAGATAGCCCGTTGTCAGGCAGTGTTTGAGTATTTCTGCATATTCCTCAGGCATGTTGTTTTCTGTCAGCTTCCTTCTAGTAATTTCTACACAGTCATGTACTGGTATGCACGTGAATAATGACTGTATATCAAAACTAACCATAGTTTCCTTACCAGAGAGATGTAGGTGTTTGATTTCACTGACAAAATGGTAGGAATCTTTCACATGTGCTCTCGTATTGCCTCTGAGCGGTGTGAGAATCTTTGCCATGTGTTGAGCCAGTCTGTAAGTTGGTGCGCCTATCTGACTAACTATCGGGCGCAGAGGAGCGTTTTCCTTGTGTATTTTCGGTAGCCCATACATTTGAGGAGGTTATACACACGATGGTATTAAATATTTCACGTCCAAATTAAGTTTTTCGGAGTATTTCTTAACAATATCACAAGTTTGCCTTGAGTATTTTGTTCGTAGGGTCTGACTTAACCAACTTGTAGGTACTTTCATCCGACAAAAGATGTTCCATTTTTTGTTTATACTCGGACGTGTCCATCACTACCGTTGCATTTCCTTTATCTGCTCGGAGTACTGTAAGTTCAGGCCTAGCTTGTAACTCCTTCAGTGCGAGATATTCGGTCTTTGGTAGATTCCTTGCCGGCACTTTCGATTGACGTAATACAGCAGAAACGTCCTGCCGTATGGCCTCGAAATCTTCCTTACTCACATTGTTTTTCACTAGGCAATCCTCAACGGTCTTTATTTAAGGTCTTTATCGTCTTTTTTATGTAACGGTTTGACAATAGATGTCTTAAGCCGTCCAGGGAATGTGCCATGAATAATACAAAGATTTAAGATATAGCTCAGATGGTCACATATTAAATCTGCTACAAATTTTATGACTTTTGTAGATATTTTATCATTGCCCACACTGCATTCATTTTTCAAATCTGTAATAATTTTAAATATGTCATTTTGTGTACTTGCAACCATAAACATTGAATTTAGAGACGTATTTATATATCTAGTAATATTTTTAACGCGTTCGGTAATTGGTTTGATTTTATCTATGAAGTATTCATTGAATTTATTTGCTATGACTTGTGGTTCGTGCAGAATTTTGTCATTAATGACAATTTTATGTATAGTTTGTTTGGGGACATTTATTTTTGAAGAATTTATAATTTGCCATGTGGAATTATTTTTATTGAGATAATTTTTAATACTGTATATATTTTGAGAACGTTTAGTAAGATTTATATATTTTTTTAATAATTTTGTGTATCTATTGTACTTTTGTATTGTGTCTATTGTGTATTTATTGTCCGTGTGGTGACGGATTAAGAATACGGATTGTCACCACCCCATATCATCCCATGGGCGTCGTACGAGCCGACAGAGGGAGCATATTATGCAGAGTACACCACTGTAAGAGAAGGAAAACTTGATACAAACCCTATACCAACCCGTTTGGCCAGCGTGGTATAGTAGGCCAATTCCTCCTTTTAAAGGAGAGGCCTAGTCCAGCAGTGGACTGTTAAAGGCTGATGATGATGATGATTATACTTTAATTAATTTATTACTAAGTGTAGGTTTAAGTCTAGCTTGCCACAACAATTCCTTTTTTTTTAAACTACATAATTTGATACCTCGAGATATCCATTTCCACTTTTTATTCACTTTAAGCGAGCGTTCACACTACGCCGGACCGGCTAATTAGCCGGACGCGAAGAGCTGAGCTAAGAGTATTCATTATAATATACAGATCGTTATGGCAACGATCATAAGCTATATAACGAATAGATAGTTATACATCAATTGTATGACTATCTAAAGTTCATAACGAGTATAACCACCGTGATGCATAACGCCACGCGCGTTAGCCGCTATCGTAAGCAGACGTGACCTATGTAGTTATATTTTAATGTAGCGTTTTTTGACAGCAGAATGGTTGACCGGTGATAATTTTAAAATTTTGTAACATTCTAAGGCTTATTCATTACTTCTTATTGTATGCTTTTTTATATACTTGTTTATTGTTGAGTTTACTTAACTTTTTGATAAATAACTTTAACGATTTGATATATTTTTAACATGTTTATACACGTTTTGAATTTATGTAATTTTTTGAACTTTTCCTGTTACATAGTACAGATTAATATATTTTATCTGTACGTAATGTTATTACTTTTCTATTTTTTTTCACTTTTGTGCTCAATTTTATTACATTAAGCTGTAAGTATGTTATCTTTAGCACATTTTTTGTTTAATTGAACTTTATATTTTAATTTCATTTTGATATCTTCTTATACTTTTTGTACATGTAATTTTTAATTTAATTTTGATGCATTTATTAATCCTTGAACTTTTAACTCATTTTGGCGTATTGTTGTTGTCTTGTTACGCTTTATTTGTTTAATTGTAACGTTTTGTAATGTTTGTGAACTTTAAAAAAAGATCACTTTTTGTGATACTATTAGGTTTTTTCTTTTTATTTTTGACTTTGACTCTTCTTTTTCACTATTTTTTATGTTGATTAACTTTTTGCTATTTTTGGCGTAGTTTTTGCTATTTCAATACATTTCATTATAGGTCTCGATAGCACAATCTTAGCATTCTCAACGGTTTTTTAAAACAGGCCTTACCAAACCACTTGCCGTTATAATTCTAGTTATGCATTAGACTCATCTACGAGTACATACTTCTTCAATTACGTGATCGAACGATATAGATAGTTATGAAATATAGATAGTTATGACAACGTGCCCAGACCCATACCTAGCGCCGGTGACATAGTGTTACCAACAGTTAAACTAAGCTCCCCACCAGAAACCACAAATAAAATTTCCCTAAACACATGACAACTACTGAAATTGCCACCAAAATAGTTATTTTTTCTTAAAACAAATCAATATACAAGCTACGAATATAAAATTTTATGTTTACTAATATTGGGTCCAAAAAAAAGGTGTACCGAAATCGGAATCTAAAACTTTCTTCAATTTTATCATACGCTATCTTGGACCAAGTATCATAATATTATAAGGCCGAACTTCTTATATCCTATAATACCTATAAACATAATGTACGGATATGTACACATTTACCGTGGATGATGTCGATGAATACAAAATTATAGGAAGTGGTGAAAGTTTGAATTATTACATATACACATACATAACTTCACGCCTTTTACCCCCGAAGGGGAAGGCACATGTGTCAGACACACCCACAATTCACGAGTTAAGTTTCGATCCCAATGTAATAGGGGGCGAGCCTATTGCCATCTAACGGGCACATTGTTAAGCAAGCGATAATTAACATTTTCAATACATAGATACCTTAGAAAAGTCAAATGTGTGTGCCCGGGGTAACTGTGGACCGAACCCGAGACCATCCTCTCGGCAGTCCGTTACGTACACCACTGGCCTACTACCTACCCATCTAGTTATTATCTTTCATTGAGATTAAGAACACTGTAGATTTGGTGTTTTAAACTGAAACTACGTCGATACACAAAAATATTGAACTATCTCTACCACAGAGACCACGGAGGAGTGAGGAGTCATAATTCTTTGAACCACAGGATATTTAATTATCTGTGCAGTATGATCCGACCTTAGACTATAAATATTAGGTAAATAGACGGAGGAATCCCATCACTCAAAGGTCTGGCACTGGGCTCCAGTGTGGACCCCATTACCCGTCAAAATTTAATAGAACTTCATTTGAAACTTTGATATTTCGTGCATAGACATTTTGATTTATTCGTATAAAAATGAGACACATAAACATATTGACGTTATAACTTTAGCGATACTTTTATTTTAGAGACTAGCTTCGGCCTACGTATTCGCCGATGTGGGTGACAGTTATTGCAAAAAAAGGAAGCCTTTGCACTATTGCGATGTAGAAACTATACTGCAATATTTCTTTGAAAAATAAATATACTTGAATATAATTATATATCTCAAGAAAAGTGTTTTCATCGATCATCACAAACTTTCGTGTTTATAAAAGTTCAAATTAAACCATTTGCTGCTAACAACTAAGTTTAAGCTTGTGTAATTAAATGCAAGACTTCACATGTAGATCGATACGATTAACTGTACTGAGTAGTCATTGACTACTTTTTTGCAGTGGCGTCAGATTGCCGGACTAATAGGAAGGACTAGTATGCCAATCTTAAAACGATAAATTACCATGATCCTAATCGTGTAAGTCATTATCATGATTAAATAATCGTAGCCATGATAAACCTGTCGTCATGCAAATGACAAGTAGACTGCTGTGAACCCTTAAAATATTTGTTAATACTAAAACTGTACCTAGTCAAATGATATCGAAAGTCAATTTTGATCAAAATGGATAGTTATCAATATTATGCTTATAAAAACCCCTTAACAAATTATGCAATACTAGGGAATAGTCGCAGCTATGCTCGCACATATTTTTTAACGTTGTTTTTGCCTGATTCTGTGGTAATTTCGAGAAATTCCGTTTTAGTGCACCCTTACGCTACCCAAGAAACATATACATGACAAATTTCAGCCTCTTGCACTCCCAGTAGCTTTGGCTGTGCCATATCTGTCAGTCATTCAGTTACGTAATATATACAGATTATAGGCGAAAAAGTTGTCGTGTTGCTACTTTTTAGGACATTGAAAGGGTAATTCATTATATAGGTTTACGCACCGCACGCAACAGATGCTCTCAAAAGTATACTGGCAATGCAAACATTATTCTCGCCCCTCTAGCGGTGAAATTAAGAAGTTTTACTTATTTTACACCTAGGCTTCTATAAGGGCGTAATAAATTTGACCTGTATATATAATATGATTTTGTAAAGATTTGAGTTTTTTTTTAACTAAGCCAAAGACACTGTCTGTGACTTTTTCTATTTTACCCTAAATAAATGTGATTCATTATGTGTGAAATACTTTATTTAAAATTGACCCTGCAGTAAAATTTTATTTCTAATCTGTTAATTAACTCACTTATTACTGCAGCCTACTCTCGATTGGTGATTTAATAAAATTATAATTATGTAACTGAGCATACTGGGCTGGGGCCTTGCTTCAATTTGAAAAGGCCTAACTTGGTTTTGAAGATTTTAGATGAACACTTGACGATCGTGATAATTTTCTAAGTAATAAGCATATAACTTCCAAAAGTCTGAAATACGTAATGTGGTTTTGTATTCGAAAACCATTACGTGATAATGATTTTATTTTTTCATTTTTATTTTATTTTATTAGGTTCACCAACAACTATTACACTTGTATTTAACACATTATGTTACATGCACATACTTAAATAAATAGCATAATAGTCACTTATAGGTAAACACAGCATATGCAATACAAATTAAGAATTTATGAGATCAAATAACACAAAAACATAAACTTAGAGCAAAAGACAACATAATACCAGATAATGCACAAATCCTAGTACAATAAATAATTTAGAAATGCATCATGCAAACTGGGTTACAAAACAAAAAAAAACATGGTTCGAAATTGAGTAAGCAAAAAAAGATAATAAGATTAAGTTAAATATAGCCCATTTCACAAACAATAAGTTTTGAGAAAATATTTTTTTACTTACAGGGTGTGTCCGAGTGCACATCAACTTTATCGCTAACACTATTTATTGCTCTACAGAGCCTCGCACATGGTGAATTAAAACCTATAGTTGTTCTTCTCAGTGGTGGATAGAGTGGTGTGATAGAAGTACGTGGTATTCTAGAGGGAACACGCAATTTAAAAAGTGCCAGTAGCTTTGGAGACTCAATTTTGTGTGTGAAGATTTTACTCGCGAAAATGGTGTCAATGAGTTGTCTGCGATAAGCTAAGGATTTTATACCAAAGTGTTCCAATCTACTCTTGTAGGAATTCAGTTTCTTCGTCAGGCCATTTGAGAATGCTAAATGCCAAAGCAGACGTTTTTGAACTCGCTCAAGACGCAGTGAGTGTGTCGCATAGTGGGGTCGCCACACCACACTACAGTATTCTAATGTGCTGCGAACAAGGCTGTTGTAGAGTAAAATTTTTGATTTATGACTACTGAAATTTCTACAAGTTCTTAGTACAAAACCAAGCAGTCTGGATGCTCTTTTTGATACATTATCGATATGCGGTATGAAAGTCAATTTTTGTCGAAAATTACACCCAGATCTCTGACCGTATCGACTTCAACAATAGTGTCTTTATTAATTGAGTATTTAAATTTTATTAAATTACTCGGAGATTTTCTAGAAAAAGTTATCCGGTAACACTTACTTGCATTCAGTTGCATTTTATTGTATTGACACCATTGAACTACCCTATCAAGGTCGGTCTGTAGAAGCTTTGCATCCTCATAACAAGAAATGACTTTGACTGCCTTTAAGTCATCAGCATATATAAACACTTCCGAATGTTGAAAACAGTGCGTAATATCGTTAATAAAGTAGTTAAACAAAACTGGACCCAAATGTGAACCCTGTAGAACACCGGAAGTTATAATTTTATGTGTGGACTGATAGCCATTAACTACGACGAATAAATGACGGTCCTTAAGGTATGAATCCAACCATTCAAGCGCTAATCCAGAGATGCCGTAAGAGCGCAATTTAGCAAGAAGTATTTTATGTGAGATTTTGTCGAAGGCTTTACTGAAGTCTGTGTAAACTACATCAGACTGTAGACCTGAGTCTATTGCACTTGTTAACATTTCAGTAAAAGGTATCGAATTAGTATTCGTGGATCGTCGTGCAACAAATCATGTTGATCATCGCTAAGGTAAAGCTTTAGATGGTTTTGCACATAGGGACAGACTAAAGACTCAAATATTTTTGCAAACGCTGATAAAATGGATATAGGCCTATAATTTGAGATGGTTTCCTTGTTTTCTGATATATGTATTGGAACTATTTTTGCTATTTTCCATTTCGATGGGAATATACCAGTGGACAGTGACATGTTGTATATTAACATTAGCGGACGAGCCAAGACACTTGCACAGTTAGAAATAAATATAGGAGGTATACCGTCATTGAGCCTATCATTGCATATAGATAATGATTATTAATGATATTATGAATATCAATTGCTTTATTCACCTTAAAAAGGTAATTTAAAGTATATATTTTTTATCGTATATTATTTACTAGTATTTAAGCATAAGCTGGATTTATTCACATATTTTACTTTATCTGAGGATTTATCAACATTCAATTGATATTCATTCTGAGTAAACCAAATCTAAGGATTTATTGCAAACATTATCGATATTTTATCGAAATTCATTTTGAGTAAGCACATCACTAGTCTAGTTAATATTTACGACAATTTCGAAGAATGTTCGAAGATTCGAAATAACATTTGTGTATTTATCTTTCTCTTACATGAGAAAAAAATCATAAGTCAGAGTGAAGTGCATATATTGGTTAAGGTTGCTATTTTAATGCGGTCTCTATTACTAGTCCAACCTCTCTGGATCCGACAGGGCAAGTTCGACAACATTTGACTTACAATGGCCTCTTGGAAAATTATGAGCAATGTTGTCCAAACAAGTTTGGCTTTTCAATCTTGTTGGCTGCTCTATGGATAGTGTCAAATTAAAGAATTGCAATATACATTTTAGTTCAAGAGTACTATTATTGTTTTTAAAAACATCAATATTTAAGTCGCCTGCTAAAATTATATGTTCATATTTTATCTTACTTATTTTAATTAATAATTGCTCCAATCTACTAAAAAATATATTCAAATTTCCCCCTGGTACTCTGTATACACAAATAATAATCATTTTGTATGCAGTTAACTCAATTGCACAACATTCAAAATCATTAACTATCGAGATCATTGAAGCATCAGGCAGCTGTTTCCAGTGGTGACCATTTCGTACTAATATGCAAGAACCTCCTCTTTTACAATTTTTCCTACTAAAGTACGCTGCTAAAGTGTAGTAGTTTGGTACATATAAATGTGTTTCATGACCTGACATTATAAAATGTTCAGTGATACATAAAACATCAACTGTTTGGTTTTTTTCTGACAACTCATCCAAATAAATAGAAAGCATATCAGCTTTGTTAAAAAATCTGACTGTGTGAGGATGGATATGAAAGAGAAAGGGGTAAACGATCGGATGACTGGTGACAGAGAAGCATGGAAGCGAAGGACATACTGCGCCGACCCCAAATAAATTGGGACCAGGGCAAGACAATGATGATCAGCTTTGTTCAAAACTGCGGCAATGTTCTGATGGAGTAAATAAAAATATTTATTATTGACGAAAAAAGTCTATATTCTCATCACAAGACTGTACAGGTGTTTTTATAGAACTATCAATACATACACTTACATTTTTTGTTTGAACAGATACATTATTTGTTAACTTTTTAAAGTAATAAGGTATAGTGCCAGGTTTACACTTATCAGTGTTATTGTTGTTGTTACATTTTTTAAAGCTATTATTATGAAATGTATGATCAAAAAAAGGCAAGGCAGCGATAGCCGAGTGGAGATACCAACAGACTGCCATGCAGAGGGTATCGGGTTCGAATCCACGGCGCGCACCAATTACTTTTCGGAGTTATGTGCGTATTGAATTGTTAATTATCGCTTGTCCCGTGCTTCGCTGAGCACGTTAAGCCGTCGGTCCCAGTTGTCATGAAGATCTTTGAAAGTCGTTACAGGGCGTCAGTACCTTCTAAATAAAATGACACTAGTCTAACCCATGGAATATCGCTATCCCTTCGGGTTGCGGAGGTCAGACAGGCAGTCGCTTTGTGGAAAAGCTCAGCCACATCCGGTTAGACTAGTAAGCGGACCCCAGATTGTAACTGGGATAACGCTAAGAGAAAGAAGAAGTATGATCAAAAAAACTTTTCAAAAAAGCTATGTATTTTTGCAAGTAGTGAAATATATTTGCCATGGCTATATTGTTTAATTTGCCAGTATATTGTGAGAACATGTCATATGAATAGCTTAGATGTTTATTAGTGTCAAATAAGTACGAGTATTCGTATTTCTTATTGCTTAGGTAAATATAACAGTCTGTTGAAAGCCTGTATTCTATTGTTAAATAAATTTGCGCGATAATCAAGTTTAAAATTGGGTGAACACAGGATGACATTAGTGTGTGTGATATCATCAAGCTTACCTTTAATGTGGTTCACTAGCATTTCATAATTTTTGACACCAAGAAATCATTTTCACTCAAAAATACAATACAGTAATCATGTTTAGTGAAGTTCAATAATTTTTTATCGAATGTATCAATCATTTTTAATATCGTCCTCGGAGAATGCTGCGTCTTGTCGTCTTGGTGCGGAATTCTGCCTCGCCACCAAGGTCAATGCGCCTTACGCCGTATGCCTCGACGTACGCACTGTCCTGCAGAGTACCGCCGCCGTCGTATGCCGCTCCGATATACTCCTGCTGCCCATATTGCCGTGATCGCTGTTGTTCGTAACGTATGTTCCACTTTTAGGTTTCACGTGTCCTGACTCAGATGTTCTCACAGTTAGGTCGTAAGCCCTTTTGGTCGTAGGAAAAGGGCGAGTCGTCTCCCATGAGTCCAGGATGTCTCCTTGTCCAGGCCGCTTGGCTGCACGCTGTTGCCACGCTGCACATGCGCTTATTTGACTCCGCTGACCATTTACACGTGCGTCGATGCCGCGTTGCCGAAGCTGTGCCGAAGGTTGCGTGTTCATTGTCAGGGGTCACCAATGTAGGGGTATGTGATAAAGTTGTTTGTGTGGAGATAAAAGAAAGATGCCAAAAGAAGAAATATATACTTTTACTGGTACCAGGTTACAATTTAAATATACTACAAATCAACGACCTCACTGTATAACGAGCGGGAAGACGACTGCTGCGCCGCACTTACACAATATCGTGCCTGGAATGTACTATTTTTAACTATTTTTAAAGACAATATGGTTTCCACCAAAAGCTTTCCTTATTGCAAACTTTACACGAGTTCCGATTTCCGAAATAATTAAAAGGGAAACAATAATAGATCATTATGTTAAAATTGTAATAAGTTTTAATTTTATGCTTATGACAGATTTATATTAAATTCTGCACTAACGTTTCTCAAGCAGAATCTGTACCATCACTTGTAGTATTTTTTTCTTCGCATTTCAACATATTTATGCACTGAGCGAATGGCGTTTTACGGTGGATTTCAATATTCGATCTATCCATGGATTTGTAGATTCCAGATACGTGTTTGACATATTTTGTATGGAGCTTATGTGGACAATTAGTTTAAAACCTCAAAATAATTGTTAGATCTAATATAGAATTCAGCGGTTGACTGGTCCAATGCTATTTGGTCCCAGGCCCCAGGTCACTTCCCCCCTGTGAGATCTCCACCTTGTCATGGTGAAGGGGCCCAGTAACCGTGGCGTGGTCACCCGCGGTGAAGCTAAGAGAGATCCCGGGAGTTGACGCTCCGCGTGGGCCTGGAGGGGCCTGCGCAGGACGCGTCTAAAGGTGCGGGTGCGGGGGACAGTTTTGTCTTTCCCTCGCAGTCGGGCGCGGTCGCGGGAGAAGAGGCGTGTCTGTGTTGCGTTGCCGCGCGCCCTATCTCCCGTGACCAAATGGGGGCGCACCATTTGTTGCGTCGCGGTGGGGCCGCAGAGGAAGAGGAGATGCGTTGTTGCGTTGCCATCCTCCCTATCCTCTGCGGCCGCTAGGTGTTTTGGCAGCGGAGCCCAACATCTTCATGCGCCGCCAAGGGGGTTTTGTACTGGGCCCGCCTGACCATCTGGCGGGCCAATACCCGTCGGGGGGGTCGTGAGGAATGCTTCGGTGATACCCGACCCTCCGACTCATGGGTACATGAGGAACACGGGTTGGTTTTTAGTGAGTAAGAGTCTGAAAGTCCCCTTCGCCTTTCCCCCAGGGCGGAAGGACTCCATGAGGATTTTCCAACCCGATACCGTTATTAGTGGTATTCCAATTGTTTTCTAGTATGCAATACATTTAACTGATATATCTAGGTTAATATAACATCAGAACGGTTGAGTAACATACCTACCCCGCTTGCTATCAAAATAATTAACCGTCTGTGGAGCAGTCTAGAAATCTTTGCTGTTACAAACAGAGATTATATGCCGGATCGAACCTTGCAACCAAGCGCTAATAGCACCAACCAATCGACACCAGAACGTGTTTTACGTTGCGGTGTCGATTTTGGACCATGTTACCTTTTTGTAAAATTTTAAACATGTTTGGCAAACGTTTATATAATTTTGCAGCGTTGTCTGTCATCGATCATTATCAATCAGTTCCCGTCAGCGTAACATTGGCTAAAAGTTTCTGCCGAACCAAATCGTCGCCGCGTGAAATATGACCGAAAATACAGTTTAAAATGTTCACATTTTTTATACAAAATATTTTGCCAGCGTGATTGAGGCAATTTTATATCTATTGGTTTATTGAGCTATCACAGTAACAGTGATTTGCAATACTTTCGTTATATTATGTATTTTGAAGGAAAATAATTTCCTTCTATCAAAGCTAGTGTTACCGATAAGCGAGCCCAATAAAAGGCGAAGCGTTTTGAATGCAACCAAGATAACGCCAAGACGATGATGATAATCATTATCAGCCTTTAACAGTCCACTGCTGGACTAGGCCTCTCCTTTGAAAGTAGGAATTGGCCTACTATACCACGCTGGCCAAACGGGTTAGTATAGGGTTTGTATCAAGTTTTCCTTCTCTTACAGTGCTGTTCTCTGCATAATATGTTCCCTCTGTCGGCTCTTACGACACCCATGGGATGATATGGGGTGGTGACATTCCGTATTCTTAATCCGTCACCACACGGACAAATGTGTATACATTTGTTAATAAAATTACATTTCACGGATTGTGAGAAATGAAGATAAATTGAATGCGGAATTGAAACTCAGAGAAAACAAACCACGAGCAGAAAATGAATAAGAGACAAAGTAAATTATCATACATTGATAAAGGCGGGCTGATGGCACTTAGGAGGAACGTAGCTACTGTCTCGTCGCTATCAACTATACAGTTTTTATTCAGGCCTTGGAGCTGATCTTATTACGACGAATGAATATTCACGAATTATTTTGTGGCCAGATACAAGTCTACATTCAATGTTGTGTCGTGAAGCGCGAATAAATTAAAACCACTCCATCACACTATCTTACGAGACAATGACATTTACTCTTAATCAGCTTTTTGGTAAAAATAATACCGCTAAGCTATAATGGGGACACAAGAACTGAGTCAAACAATTACGGACGTACGAAGGTATTGTAAGACAAATTAGCCTCGACGTGTCTACTGGGAAATTTAAAGTTATCGACATTTCATACGGGCTTTAGTTAGTGGATATATCTTATTGAAGAATACTTTAAACAAAGACCTGGATAAGATGTACACCTAAGACGTCTTGCTAGCTGTATTCATCTTCATTATCAGCGTCCTAGCGTTGTGCCACTTGCATCCAAGACTTTCAACTTGTAGCCCGGGATTCATTTTGCTGGCTGTATTATGCAATGATATTCCAAACGCGAGACATGCCACGATCACACTTGTAACACTTACGTATGGTGGTGCACTAACACTTACGTATATATGACAAGTGTTGCAGAGCCTTCATGCATACAAGATGTCGTTTTTAGTATCGAATAATGTACCTACACCACAAGAAAGGCCAGTCAGGCTTATTCTAAAACATTAATATTCTTATTATCTCTTCTTTAAAGTAAAATGACCTGCACTTTCGGTTGTTAAGGCAACGTTGATTACAAAAAGACATTTATTTATAATACCACATTTTCTGAATCCCCAAAAATGATGGTCATGTTCGTTTTATCGTCATTTTGTGATGGATGCGACTTTTATAATGAAATCTTCGTATCATGTTTGACGATTACCAAAATACTATTTACAAGATAACTTAATTTCGATTTATTGTAACCCGACGTTTTCGCTATTTTACAGGCGCCGCCATCACGGAAGACTCGTCGTCTTATAATAAATAATGTAGTTTCTAGATCATTGGTTTAATGTTATATTAGCAAAACCGGATAATTTCAATAAGTGGCTCACATTTAGTTTTTTTTTGCTATGCCTATTACAAAAACAACATTTACCTTCTTCGAAAGCCAAAGATAGTGCCAGCGATCTTTTTTGGAAATTGAAAGTATAATTTTAAGGTTCCTGGTGAAGTTGTTCAGCCGTGTGCTGCTCTGTTTCGCGTTAGTTATTCTTCTGTATTTTTCTCGGTACTAAGTTAAGTTCCTTTACAAAACTTTTACAAAATTCTTCCTACAGAAATACCAAGAACTGTTCAGGGGTGATTGCAGAGAAGGTGGAGGTTAAAGAGCTCAAGGTTTCACTCCCAACAGCTTCCTACTCCACATCTCGAGTCAAATATTGGTAGATATTGATGAAAACCTTAAAAAAGTTCAGTAAAGTTGTTATCTCTGAACTTTTTAGTTGTTATCTCTCTTAATTTCATTCTGCGGCTGAAGTCGCGGGCATAACTAGTGTAATCTAAATCTAAAGATTAACTTTTGAAAATATTGCAAGATAACGTAGTTCGTGGGTACTTAATATCTTTGTTTGTTTCTGCATAAAATGTATGATAATTACTTTTCTAGCCTACTAAATCCTTTTTATTATAAAGCAATTTATTAGCCTTATAATAAACGAGTATGTCTCTACAATATATTGCTCTCTTAATTGTTAATATTTCAGGTATTCAAATGTCTACGTCTTAAAGAAACCAATTTCTTTTCCTACCTAAGAACCCTAGACAAATGATTGGTATCGCTTCGCTTTACTAGACACCGCGCTGCCTAAGAAAAATAGGTCCATAAATGAGGCAACTCATTATGACAGTGTGTGTCAAACAAAAGCAACAAGACGCATGCATGAAGAATTGTGCTGTCAGCTTCTCAACAGTTACCCGAGTAAATGGGAAAATATTTTATCCTGTGTAGTAGACAAATTCTTAAAAAATACAATTCATTAAAAGCATCAATATATTTATGTATAGGTTAAGCGTACCGCGTAAGTTCCTTTATGAGAAAAATGAGGGGTATATTATCGAATGATTAAGTCTTATTTTAATAAGATGGTTTATTCTATTATTTGCAAAATACTATAAGTACATAACTTATAGTATTCTGCAAATTATTATTAGAAACTCTATGGTTACATAGAGGAAATAAGGTGTTTCCAAAACAGTGCTTTCTATTTCCATGTTACTAGTCCATAGAATATAGTTACTTACATAATGACATTATTAATTTACAATGAATAGTCGTGAAAACTACTTTCTTACAGACTTAATTACACATTTAATTAGGTAAACCATGTTTCTTGGGAAATATGTTCAGTTTCTAACAACTTACATTTTTTTAAACTTTTTAACATACTTATTTGTAAAGGTATAAACATAAAATATTATAGAAATAGGTAAAATATATACTAAATAGGTTGGATAAAAGAAATAGTAAAATATAACGAAATACAATAACTATAGATTCACATAATAAAAATCTCAAATGTGGGGAAGTTGATTCTTGTACTAGCAGCAACACTGAATGGCGTTTTCGTTTTTTTTTGTATTTTTAGGGGCAAATTTCAAATGTATTGTTAACTTACAGATGGTATGTGATCCCAGAGTCCTTTTTATTTTTGGCTGAGTTATTTTTACACGGAATAAAAGCGCAACTTGGCATTGTACAGCGAATTATTGCCGTAATTAATTTGATGGATATATGCACCCGACACACGGCTGTCAGTGTGACAGGCTCAACCACGCCAGTTGGCATGGTTTTTTCATTTTACAAGTATGAGGGCTCCGTCTAGTAGAGCAGAGCGAGACCAATCATTAGTCTATGCTAGGAACATTAATAAAAAGCCAATTTTATTATTTATGTGCCCGAGCCGAATTTACTGCTGAAGTTGGTCGCAAGTGGACTGTCGTATCCATTTCACAAGTAATCCGGCTTTTAAGAACCCTCATAGACTCGTAGTTTGCCGCATCTGGACTTAAGAGGTCATTTTACAAAGCCAAGCCACCTGACACCCAAAATTATGGCCTCCTCAAAATAGACATACAACGGACAATACAATAGCACTCTCGTTAATGTGAAACTCGTAGCGTCAGGCATCGGTTATCGGGACAAAATATAAAAGCTATATTACTGCTAATGTTCACTATAATCCATTCAGAAGTTTTTGCGTGAAAGAGTAACAAACATCCTTGCATCTATATTCACAAACTGTCGCGGTTATAATCATTAATTTGTAAGTCGTAACCTTTAAAGTAAATTTCTTTATTATTTTAATCAACATCGCAGCTGAATTCTTTGTAAAAAATGGCTGAAATTCTTTTAAATTCCTCTTTAAATATCCACCTGCGCGAGATAACTTGCTTAATCCAATATTTTGAAATGTACAAAGGGTACATTTTTTGCAACACAAATTTTCCTTCCGGAAAATGTTAAAGTTCGCTCCATATTTTACTCGCCTAAACAGCTGGACTGGAACGAAATACTAATGGGAAAGTTTATCACTTGACTAGTAGACGTTGAGGAAACATGCCGAAACGTAATATATATAGCCCCTTAATTATTTTTACGCAAGTTTCTCCATGGGAGAAAGAAATAGGATAACAAAATTGGACGGTGCTTGATTTGCAACGAGACTAGTGTGTTCAAAAGCCACAAAGCGCTGCGACGTACGGCAGTCAAATAAAATATGGAATCCAATTTAAAAATTCTCCTCAAAACTATTTTTTGTTCGCTATTCTGGTTTGTTCCGGTACACAACAAGCTCGATTGTATAATTGTTTTTGTGTGAGTGTTGTCACCGGTCCGCCATCTATTCAGGTCGAGACTGACGGGGACAAATTGACATGTCCTGTCCTTTCCACCGCCTTATTCCAAATTGTATAGACGTTTCATTCACGTCAGGTTAAACATGTTACATAAAACGTTATTCATATCGTGTTAACTTCACCCTGAGGTATATTGTCACACATCATGATGGAGAATGTCGATTGAATAACAATTCCGTAGGTCTGGGTACAGTTTAATCATCCGGTTGTTTGCTCGTCGTATGTACATATACGTCTATTGTGAGGGCTGAACGAACCGCACAATGTAATTTCGGTGCTCTAAGACTGTCTGTAAAGAATACTCCATCCATGCGGTAATTGACTAAATATAAAAATAGATTACCGGAAAATGATTATAGTTTGGGTAGCTACTCCTAATTAGGGTTTTACATAAGACGTATTTGTGGTTCATTTCAGGGCAAAGGAATGTTTCATGAAATTTTGGTCATAAGCTGCAACGGAGCATATTTTCAACACCTAATTTTCTTCTACTCTTTACTCTATCATGATAGATATCCTTGTTCCAGTCTACGTCCAGACTTTGGAATTAATTACCTCCCATATACTTATGTATTGTTCTATAGTTGGACTTGTCTTTCTTTAATCGAGACGTATAGGTATTGCTATTCTCGACATTTGCTAGCTTATTAGCTGTGTTTTAATCTTGATGTTGCTGAAACGTATTTAAGCATGTCTATTGGTTTATTATTCATCATCAAATGGATTAAAATCTTTCGATATAAACCTAACACTAACGCGCCTGTGAAAACTAACAAGTACCTAGATAGGTAGTCATAATAAATCAGTAGAAAATTATAAGGAAAATTTTCTGATCATTCGCTATAATAAACATAATTATGTATGTCATTGCCATGAAAATATAATGAGTTCAGGCGGCTGAGCATCGATAATGATCATTAAAATTACGGTACCATGTAGAATATGTAGATACTTATTTTAGACAGGTAGCAAAATAAATATAATATCAAAAATATCATTTATCTTCTTGTTTCCTTAAGATTTCGGTTTTTATTTCATTTATATCATAAGTGTAAGTAATGTTTTAAGTGTTTACTTTTCTGCGGCAATATCAAAATATGTATTATTCTTTCAATTAATAACAGGAAGATAAGCATTGTGGCCAAGAATCGAATCTAACGTGAATTATTATAGATCTGCTTCGATCTGGTAATAGAAAGATGACTGGTTTCAAAAAATCATACGCCACCTATGAACAGTGGTACCTACCCTTTTTGAACTTATGTGGTAGCGGTGATATAATGTATCTTTCTCATTGATAGTATGTCAACTTAGGAGACACAATATAATATATAAAATCCTTAGTTATATTTTAAGCATTTACCTAAAGAGCGATACTAAACTTAAAAGAACATAAACATTTCGGCTAACTTTAAATATAAAAAGTATGATTATGCAGCTTCCACCTACATATAAAAAACAACTTGAAAACTGATTTCATAGATAACATCTATTCATAATGAAATCATTTTAAAATATTCTGTTCAAAACACTGAATATCGAACATAAACCATATTCTTCACACGCCCATGCATATTCCATTCCATTACCATTTTAATGCCTATATTTCACACGTTGTATTATTGTCATGAACATCAATAAATTGTATTTTGTGACGCGTGGCGGCCTAAAATATCGTTCTCTTAGTATTACGAATACCTACTTAAAGCATCGTCGAAAGATGTCTGGGCATGTCTGGCCCAAGGTGCCTTTATTTTACATAATAAATCAACGTCGTAAACACGATGACCAGGCCGATTTCTGAAATGTCACCACTATTGTTTGTGACAAGGCAAGCCGTCATTGGGCAAAGCCGTAACAAGATTGTCTCATGGCTCGATCTATTTGAGCCGTAATCAAATTGTGTGGTGTAGCCCGATCTATCGGGTGATTGACTCATCAACGTCCTATTATGGATCGTTATGGAGGCGGCGAACATTTTCGGTTTTAGGGATGGATAGCTGCTGTCAGCCACGTTATTTGTATCATATTGGATTGGAACATGTGCTTGTGTTTATTTTTGTCGGATATTACGTCAATTTATTGAAGAGGGCTAAAATCATATATCGAATATTATACATAATACATTTTGTCGAAATTAAAGTTCAACATAATATAGAACAACTATTTCTTGTTACAATTTTAGCAATGTTCCAAAACCAAAGTTGTTCATAATAATAAGCAGACACTCGTACAATGCCCTCAAAGAGGAACAGGTTTGTACCATACTCAAAATAACGTTACAATAATATTTACGTAAAATGATATCTTATACTAATATATAAAGCTGAAGGGGTCCATATTGGCTCACATAAAGTTCTTTACCCGAAATTTTTCTTCCTAATGATTTGTAATCCGAATGATCAGTCTTCCTAAAATGTTTCATCCTAAAGTTTTCATTTATACTATTTGTAGTGCAACCCGTGATGTTCATATCACTCATGTTTCCGAAAATTGTAATTCATAATATCAGTAATATAAATATATTTAAACTCCTACTTTTTTTTATCATAACGCTTTCATCCCTAAACATAATTACCATAATATTTTCCCTCATACTCAGAAACAAACAACTGTTTGGAATGATTAAAGGTCGTTTCACTGATTGAAGTTTGTCTTAGATGAATGAAATTCAGGTCAGAGTGTCGTCTTGGGGCCACTATGAAAAAAATACTTAGAAAAATTTCGCGACCAATTTCGTGGTAGCGCTCGCCGGGCGCGGCCGCTTCACCGCTCGCTTCGCTCGCTCGGCTCGCGCGTTGTTGGTCACAGTTCTAACCTAATCTATGGATCCCTTCCACATCGTTTTTACGACAGACGGTTAGTCGGAGACAAAAAACACCAAGACACTTTTAGCCTTATATTTAGGTGTTTTATACGATAGAATCGAGCAAATAAACGATTTGCAAAAATAACACTTCTTTGGCAAAATTTTTCTAAGTCCTCGCGCCGTAGCGCCCCCAAGGCTACACTCCAACCGAAATTCATAAAACACAACTCATTTACGGTTATGTTTATGGCCTGGAAGTTTATACCGCAGTTTTAACCGTACCTAAACCAATAACAATAGGACCGATTCGGTTCTGGCACTTCGCTGGCCGCTGCCGCGCCGCGGCACGCTCGCTTCACTTGCTCGGCTCCTGCGTTGTGGTCACAGTTTTAACCTAACCTAAACCAATAATTATGAATAGGACCGATTCGTTTCTAGACATCTAAACAAAAAGATATGACTTTGAATAATAGTGTAAAAGATGGTTATGTTGAGAAAATATAGGAACA
This sequence comes from Euclidia mi, assembly GCA_944739405.2. Lineage (NCBI taxonomy): Eukaryota > Metazoa > Arthropoda > Insecta > Lepidoptera > Erebidae > Euclidia > Euclidia mi. The sequence continues at coordinate 2,591,032 of OX123196.2, forward strand.
CAAATAAAAGTATAATAGATGTTTACTACTTATGACATTATGAAGTTGAATGCTTCGGAATTATGAACATTAGAGACAAAGAAGTTAGGAATGGTGATTGTTAGGATGAAAAATGTTAGTGCAGCTATCCTATACCTAGCAGTGCCTACAGTGACTTTTGTGATATGTAAATAGAAACGTGGATACACACAACCCTGAAAAGGACTTAAGTGCTTAAATAGAAACAGTGATAATAGTCCTGACAAGGACTGTTCAAGGACTTTTGTTGTTGTTCTGAAAAGAACAGTTTTATAGACTTTTGCAACGTTAAATAGAAACAAGAAGAGTTCTCTTGCGAACTCGAAGATACACACGCTGACGACTTCAAGAAATCTTCGCTCTGCAAATATTATTACGTCGACGTACGCCGTGCCCGCTGACGCGCGAACACACAACATCTTCTCCCGACGACCGATCGGCAAATGAGCCGCCGCATCGTTGTCTTCTTCTCACCTCCCCTGAGGGGGCGGTGGGGAGACCTATTGGAAATTAATTTCCTTTAGGTGGTCTTCTTCGCGGCCCATTACTATGGGCCGGTCATTGGCTTTGCCGCCCCCGAGGCTGACCAGCCGGGTGAGTCCCCGTTGGGCTCTCCCAACGGGGACTCACCCGGCTGGTCAGCCTCGGGGGCGGCCTCTGCCCAGCTAGTCGCCTTCGAGAGGACGGCGGTTGGTCATCTGGCTGTTGTGGTAGTGCCCCGCTCGAGGGAACCGGGATCAGTTCCCGAGCGGGGTGCTTCAGTCTCCTCCGGATCAGTGTCGTGGTGTCTGGATGGGGGAGGGGAGCGATGTTGTTGAGGTGGGCATGCTCTGAGCGATCAGCTCGCTCAAACATGCCCCGCGCCAGACCGCTCACGAATCCCTCGATAGGCTCCCATTTAAGGTCGCGATGGATGGTCGTGTTTCTTAGGTACCTGGGCGCGTCGACCACCCAGCGGAGGCACACGTTCTCCGGCCGCTGCAGTCGCTGCCGAGTGGTCCTTGCTGTCAAGCTGTACCAGGCCGGCGCCGCATAAGTGAGGCGCGACCTGATGTATGTTTTATAGTGAGCTAGCTTGGCTCTCAGCGGCAGTCTTGAGGACAGCAGCGGGCGTAGCTTCGCTCTTGCTACTTGGGCCTTCCCGACGATAGCCCCGACGTGGTGTGTCATCGTCAGGTTCCGGTCGATTATGACGCCCAGGTACTTGACCGTCGGCGACCAAGGAATTTCCTCCCCCATCAGCTCCAGGCAGGGCGGGTACTGTACCCGTCCAGTCACCAAGGCTTGGGTTTTGGACACGTTGCACTTGAGCCTCCACTTCTTCAGCCAGCCCGGGAGCGCTTCAAGTGTCGGGCTCAGCTTCCGTGCAACGTGTCTGGCGTTCCGTGAGCTGGACAGGTACGCGGCGTCATCCGCAAACAGCGCCAGCTTCACGTCACCCACTACTGGGATATCGTCCGTGTAGTGGGCGTACAAGGCAGGAGATAGGCAGCTCCCTTGTGGAACTCCAGCTTTGATGGTCCTCTCCTCTGACGTGGCGTCCTCGACGGCCACGTGGAAGGTTCTCCCTCGGAGAAATGATGCGATGACCGTGATGAGTTGTCGTGGGATAGTGGACGTCGACAGTTTGTTGATGAGGCCGTCATGCCACACCCTGTCGAACGCCTTCTCCATGTCGAGCATCACGGTCACCGTGTGGCCTCGCTTGTTCATCCACGTGGCCATCTCGCCCAGTACGCGAGTCAGCTGCAGCGTGGTGGAGTGTGCTTGGCGAAACCCGAATTGTTCAGGCCTCGGGATGAGGTGCGGGGTGAACTTCGCCAGCAGCAGTCACTCGAACACCTTGGACGTCGTCGAGAGGAGAGTGATGGGCCTGTAGTTCTCCGGTTTTCTGAGGTCCTTGCCGGGTTTGGGGAGTACGATGACCCGGCCCCGTTTCCAGCTGGTCGGGAAGTGGCCGGTCCTCAGGATACCGTTGAAGAGCTGGGTCGCTGCAATAAGTGACTTCCGAGGGAGTCGATGCAGCGCGGAGTTCGGGATGCCGTCCTCACCAGGCGCCTTCCGGGGGTTGGTTTTTCGGATCACCGCTGCAACCTCTTGCGGGGTCACCAGCAGGTCACCTCCGTCCGATGAGACGAGGGGCAATGAGAGGTAGGTCCGGACTAGTTCCTCTACCTCTTGTGAGTGGGCCTCGTCTTGGACCTCGTGGGGGGTGAACTGTTGTTCGAGGCTGCTCGCGATGATCTCCGCCCGGTCTTCGGCCTTATAGCGCAAAAGGCCATCTCTTCCGAGCAGGGGGCGTGTCGGATTTGGGTCCGCAGACAGCTGTCGGCAAAGGCGTGACAACGAGGCCTGGTTATCCTCGATGTGGGACAGGTGTTGCTCCCACTCGTCCCCCCTGTGCTCCCACAGAGCGGCCTTGAGCGCGTTGGTGAGGTGGTTATACCGGGTTTTGTCCCGGGGGTGCCGAGTTCTCATCCAGGTCTTCTTGGCGTCGCGCTTTTCCTCAAGCAGCTTCCGTATCGAGGCGGGTAGGGGTGCCCGCCTCTCGGAGTTGGCCCTGGTGCTCGAGGATGCTCGAAGCGCGGCCTGAATAGTGCTGGAGAGTTTCTCGGCGGCTGCGTCGACTTCCTCAGAAGTGTGGATGATGGACGGCTGATGGTAGCCGGCCAGCTCTTCCTCATATTGATCCCAGTTTGTCTGGGTGCGTGGTCTTGGCGGGTTGACCATCGTCGCGGGTTCCCTGAACGCCAGCAGTACCGGTCGGTGGTCGGAGGGCAGGTCTGGCAGGACCTCTTGCGTGGGAGGCGCCCTCAGTCCTCGGGAAATCAGGATGTCCAGCACATTGTCATTTCGCCCCGAGGGGTCCAGCCGGGTAGGCTCTCGGGGGCCGGCAACTTCATAACTGTAGGTGCTGGCATCCTGGAAGATGAGCTCCCCCGCTCGGTCGCTGCTCGCGCAGTGCCATGCCGGGTGCTTAGCGTTCAGGTCTCCCGCGATGATGGTGGGTGTGGTCGGAAGAAGAAGCTTCCTCAGCTCGGCCACGTTGAAAGTGCTCGAGGAGCCGGTCCCTGGCGGTCGATAGGCCGCGTAAAGGCTCATCTCCCGTCCGCCGACTTGGACATCAACACCGAGGGCGTAGATGGTGTTGTGTCTCTTCGGCTCGACGAGTTGATGCGCCATTGTCCTCCTCACCAGGACAGCAAGTCCCCGGTAGGCTGTGCCTGCCGGCGAGACCTCATCCTGCCTGTACACAATGTACCCCGGGATCTTGAGTGGGGCGGTGGTCTTTAGGTGGGTCTCGCTTATCAGCATGATGTCGACTTGCTGCTCCTTGACGAAGAGGCGTAGGAGGCCTATCTTCCCAGATAGGGACTGAGCGTTCCAACGGACCACCCTAAGCGGCTTATCCATTGGAGGGGATGGTCTGGAGCATTCCCGTGTTGTCTATTTTGCCAGCCCTTACTTGCTGCGCAAACAGCGAGAGAAGGGCGGCAAGCTGCGCCTTTTCGTTGGCGTTGCTGGTGGTGGAGGTGGGCTTGGCAGATCCATCCCCTACAATGGCCGCAGGAGGTTGGTCCGGTCCGAGCTGCGATTTCTTCTTCTTCTTCGGCTGAGTAGGTGCCATGGAACCCTTCTCGGCCGGAGTGTTGGCTTTGGCCATGAGTGTGGTCGGAGCTGAGTCTCCAACTTGGTTGGGGTGAGCTACTAATTGTGGTGGGCCGGTCCTAGTCACAAGACCAGTCTTCCGACTGCGAACCTCCCGCTTGAAGATGGGGCAAGCGGGACTGCTGACTGTGTGGGCTCCCTGACAGTTGGCGCAGGTAGGAGGCTGGTCTTTGGGACGCGGACAGTCTGCAGCGTGGTGTCCGCCACCACATCGCACACAAGCAAGGGGCCTGTGGCAATTCTGGGAGCTGTGGCGGAATCCCTGGCAACGGTGGCATTGTGATGGGCCTTTCTTGCCCCTCCAAGGCTACACGGTGACTCCAGGCATCAGGAGGACTTCGTTCACCGCGTAAGCGGCTTTGGTGGCTTGGGGAGTTTTGTCCACCTCTGCGAAGAAAAGTAAGTGGGGGTCGGATCGGTGGTGGTGGCAGATGGTGTGTCACCGCGATCCTCCCCTGCACTCTGGATCATCAGAGCCCGTTCCGGCGTGCGCGCTGGTTCAGGTGAGGTGGTGGTGGTAGTGGTGGTGATGGTGGTGGGGCCGATGGTCGCCGTGGTGGTAGAGGCGACGGTGTCCGGTCCGGTCAGTATATCCGGAAACACGGCCTGGACCACCTGTAGGGTCTTGAAATCGGTGGGGGTGAGGTCCTCCTTCCTCATCTCCCCGAGCATGACATCCATCGCCCGGAAGTAGGCCTCAACCCAGCGCAGGCCCCGCGTGATGCCACCCTTCGCACGAAGGGCGTCGAAAGCACGCAGGTCGCCCTCGTGTTCCGCACGCCTGGTCTGCAGCTCCGGGGTGGTTTGAGCCTCCATTCCAGACGAGTCCTGGTGTTGTTCCGCCATCTCGGTATAGTGCCGTCACGCGGCGCCTAAGCGTGGTGGCTGGATGCCAGTCACCGCGCAGTCGGGAGTCGGGGCTTGGCGCTGGTGCCAGACCAACCCCTCCCACACGGCAAGGGCACCACCACGCCGGCAGTCAAGTTTGCGGCACTCCACGCACGATTCTGTAGCGACAGAATCGGGCGCAAACAGAAATAATTTCCTTATAAAATTATCGTGTTTCGCAAGAATGTAAACAAGGCGCCCGAGCGTTGGCGAGCGAGCGAGCCGTGTCGAGTGGCACGTGCGATCGCCTCGACGTCCGCGGCGGTCTAGGTCAAGAAATCTTCGCTCTGCAAATATTATTACGTCGACGCACGCCGTGCCCGCTGACGCGCGAACACACAACATTTTCTCCCGACGACCGATCGGCAAATGAGCCGCCGCGCTTATGGCACCAGTTCCCGTTTGCGCGGGAAAACGCTCGCGCGACGTATGAACCACCTGGCGGATTACTTACGTAAACTCAACTCAAATATTATTGGCCGATTGTACTCTAAATTAATTGGTTGATTGTTTTGAACATTTTACATTTCTATTTATCTGCATTTAGATTGGCTCAGCCTAGTTGTACATTTTGTATATAAACAGCACTAAATTACAAATAAATTATTCTGAATCCTGGAGTCAAGAATATCATTTCTACATATCTATACTAAATGAACATAATTTATTGCTTGAGTATGATATCAACAACTATTAACTTTTGCAATAGTAGATAACTCACAATGTGAAACAGTTGCAGCTCCTTACAAATAAAACATGTAAAAGAATTATACTAGCAGTTAAAAAGAGTGGCCACGAGTTTTATTGCCCGTTCTTTCTCGTGGTTCTACCTATTGCATTGCGAAATGTAAATGTAGAATAATCTAGTAATTAACTTTAATCTTTGACGTTCATAAGCGTCACTTTGTGACCTAAATGAATAAATGAGTTTGAGTTTGAGTTTACCATCCAAAGTTCACCAAAGTGGTGACCCTCTCCGGAACACAAGAAGTATAAATCAAGAACGGAAAAGCTCTGCCCATCAAGCCACCGAAAAACCGCAAAATTCTTCATTCAACCCAATACAACCATAGTACCAGCATAGTCGACAAATCCCTGCTCCACAACTCTCAACATGTCACAACAGCAAGAAAATTCTATCCCGGCCAGCTCATTTAACTCTACATCCATCAACAGTATCAACACCGTCACTCGAGCTGAAATTGGTGGCATATCGCTAACCATGCGTATCCCACCATTCTGGCGTGATCGACCACGTCTGTGGTTTATCAGCTTCGAAGCCGCCACCAACGACCTGAAGAAAAGCCAAGCCCAGCTCGCTCAGATGGTAATCGCACAGCTGGAACGCCAAGACATCGAGCAGATCACCGACATTCTATACAACCCACCAGAGCAAGACCAGTACAAGGCGATTAAAGAACGTCTCATATCTGCCTATGAGGAGTCTGATAGCCGCCAGTTCCAAAAACTGCTGTCAGAGATGGAACTCGGCGACCAGAAGCCGACCCAACTACTCCGGCGTATGAGAAACCTCGCTACCGACAAAGTTCCAGACAGTACGCTACGACTCATGTGGACCAACCATCTTCCACCACACATCCGCTCCGTGCTTGCCGTCAGCGAGGCCTTCGCAACTAAGACGTCGTTAGAAGAGTTAGCGTTACTCGCCGACAAAATGATGGAACAGACGCCACCAGCTGCACCTCACATCTCAGCCGTCCAAACGATAACCTCACCAACGTCACCACCAACTCAGACAGCCGACCTACAATTCCTTGTCACCGAACTACGCAAGTTATCATTAGAAATAGCCGAATTGAAATCAAGACCACCGCACAGCCAATACAACGATTACCGCCGCAACCGCCACCCGTCTTACAACCGAAGTCCATCGCAACAACGCAGTCGAGACTCATCACGATCACCTTTCTGCTATTATCATCGACGTTTCAAAGAACAAGCTCGACGCTGCACGTCACCTTGCACATTCAATAAGAAGTCGGAAAACTAGGCCGAACGTTAGCGGAGGCGGACTCTGGCGTTCACGAAAACTCACACCGCCTATACATAACAGATCGTAACTCCAACATATCTTTCCTGGTCGACACGGGTGCGAACATATCCGTACTACCTAGAAAGAAAGGACAAGTCGCAACGCCACTACCGTTCCAACTATATGCGGCTAACAACACAACTATAGCTACGTACGGTGAGAAAACATTAACGCTCGACTTCAACTTACGACGCCCATACAAATGGAAGTTCATCGTCGCCGACGTTTCAAGACCTATACTCGGCGCTGATTTTCTCAAACATCACCAACTTATCGTCGATTTGAAAAACAGAAGATTGATCGACGGCGTCACGAATCTCAAGGTCAACGCCCCAGTTCGCATTTCAAACATGCCTACAGTGTACACCATCGACAAGTCACAGTCGTATCACGACATTTTGGCGCAATATCCCGGCATCACACGTCTTACTTCAATGCAGTTAAGCTCTTCTATCAAAGTGCAACACTACATTGAAACAGAAGGCCCACCAATACATAGCCGCGCTCACCCCATACCACCGCACCGATATGAAATCGTGAAGAAAGAGTTTGAAAATATGATTGAACAAGGGTTATGCAGGCCAAGCAAGAGTCCATGGTCATCACCGCTTCACATCGTCCCGAAGAAGAATGGTGACATTCGAGTCTGCGGAGACTATCGGTGACTCAACGCTATCACAAAACCCGATCGCTATCCCATTCCACGCGTTAAAAATTTCACACATCATCTCTCAGGCAAGACTATCTTCTCAACAATAGACCTCAACCGAGCCTACCAACAACTGAGCATAAGAGAAGAGGACATCGAGAAAACCGCTATTATCACACCAATGGGTTTATTTGAATTCCCGCGAATGTGTCCCGGTTTGAAGAACGCAGGACAAACGTTTCAACGTTACATTCACGAAGTACTGCGAGGACTAGATTTTATATATCCATTCATAGATGATATACTAATCGCTTCGGAACACGAGACCCAGCATCGAGAACACCTCCACACCGTCCTCAAGAGATTAGAAGAACATGGTATCACCATCAACCCCGCTAAATGCAACCTAGGCAAGTCCGAAGTTCAGTTCCTCGGTTATCATGTATCAAAAGACGGTATCAAGCCTCCCGAACAGAAGATCAAAGCTATCACTGATTACCCCAAACCCAAGACAATAGAAGAACTACGGAGATTCCTAGGAATGTTAAATTTCTACCGCGATCACATTCCCAACGCCGCCTCACTACAAGCACCATTGAATTCATACCTACATAACGTAAAGAAACGAGATAAAACTGCAATCACATTGTCCGACGAAGCAACGCAAGCCTTTGAATAATGTAAGGCAAGCATCATCACCGCAGCTTTACTTGCTCATCCATCTCACCACGCAACACTCGCTCTATTCTGTGACGCATCGGACACATCAGCCGGTGCCGTAATTCAACAATACTTAAACGAAACATGGCAGCCGCTCGGATACTTCTCTAAGAAATTCAACGACGCGCAACTGAAGTATTCTACCTACGATCGAGAATTACTAGCTATTTACATGGCCGTCAAACATTTCCGAAAAAATTTCGAAGGACGGCACCTCATTATATTCACCGATCACAAGCCGCTAACATTCGCAATGAGCAAGATCAACTCCACCACCGAGACACCGAAGCAAACGAGGCAATTATTATTCATTTCCGCTTTCTCCACCGATATAAGGCACGTAAGCGGTAAACAAAATATCGTCGCCGACGCCCTTAGTCGCATAGCAACCATAACTTGCCCATCCGCTATTAACTACAACGACATAGCAACAGCGCAAGAAAGAGACAGCACTATACAACAACTACTACGCGACGATCACCTCGCGCTCAAGAAAGTATCAATACCTAATACTGACATCGAACTATATTGCGAAACATCTACGTCGCATATTCGCCCATACATCCCCGAGCCATACAGAAAAGAAGTTTTCAACAATGTTCACAACATAAGTCATCCTGGTACCCGTACAACTCGCAAGCTCACAACACAGAAATACTTCTGGCCTTCAATGAATGCAGATATCAGCCGCTGGACGCGAACCTGTATTCAATGTCAGAAAAGCAAGATACATCGTCACACCCATTCAAGCATCGCATCTTTCCCGCCAACCGATCGTTTTCAACACGTACACATAGACATCGTTGGACCGCTACCTACAACTGTTCAAGGTATCGTAACTATGATTGACCGTTTTACGAGATGGCCTGAGGCCGTACCTACAGATGAAATAACAGCTGATCGAATAGCGAACATCGTCTATCAACATTGGATATCTCGCTTCGGATGCCCGGCTACACTAACATCAGATCAAGGTCGACAGTTCGAGAGCCAACTATTTCAAAACCTCATGAAACTAATGGGTATCAAGAAAAATCGAACTACTCCTTACCACCCGCAAAGCAACGGAATCATCGAACGTTGGCATCGCTCACTCAAAAATGCATTACGCGCAAAGCTCACCGACACACGCTCGTGGATCGACGAAATACCTACTATATTATTGGGATTACGCGCCGCCCTGCCCACTGACACCGGCGTGAGTCCCGCTGAATTAACCTACGGATGCATTTGACGCCTACCAGGAGACTTTTTCACATCAAGTGAATCAAGTGAAATACACACCTACAGCTATGGATTAAACCTACGTCGAGAAGCTACGTGAAATCATTCATACCAACAAACCTCAAGCAATCACCGAGCATCATAATAATAATAGAAATATTTTCGTGCATAAAGACCTACTCAATTGCAGTCACGTGTTCGTTCGAGTAGATTCAGTTCGTAAGCCACTACAGACACCCTACGAAGGACCCTACAAAGTTATAAACCGAACAGACAAAGTGTATTGTGTACAATTACCGGACCGACAAGCAAACATTTCAATCGATCGACTGAAACCTGCTTACGTCGTATTAGAAGATAGTGATAATTTACCAGTAAACCATAACAACACATTACCTTCAAGCAACATTACCATTACCCAGAAAACCAATAATCTTACCGTTACCAAGGATACCGAAGTTACCTTACCGCATTATAACCTTACCAAACAACAAGTACCTGCGCCGGCGAACTCTACGACGCCGACGCCGACGCCGCCGCCGCTTGAACGGACATCAAAACAACACGTTCCGGTCGCACCATCAAGCTGCCGGTACGCTTCGCTTGAAGGGCAGTACTTTAGCTATCCTATACCTAGCAGTGCCTACAGTGACTTTTGTGACATGTAAATAGAAACATGGATACACACAGCCCTGAAAAGGACTTAAGTGCTTAAATAGAAACAGTGATAATAGTCCTGACAAGGACTGTTCAAGGACTTTTGTTGTTGTTCTGAAAAGAACAGTTTTATAGACTTTTGCAACGTTAAATAGAAACAAGAAGAGGTCTCTTGCAAACTCGAAGATACACACGCTGACGACTTCAAGAAATCTTCGCTCTGCAAATATTATTACGTCGACGTACGCCGTGCCCGCTGACGCGCGAACACACAACATTTTCTCCCGACGACCGATCGGCAAATGAGCCGCCGCGCTTATGGCACCAGTATAAGTACTTTCCCGTTTGCGCGGGAAAACGCTCGCGCGACGTATGAACCACCTGGCGTATTACTTACGTAAACTCAGCTCAAATATTATTGGCCGATTGTACTCTAAATTAATTGGTTGATTGTTTTGAACATTTTACATTTCTATTTATCTGCATTTAGATTGGCTCAGCCTAGTTGTACATTTTGTATATAAACAGCACTAAATTACAAATAAATTATTCTGAATCCTGGAGTCAAGAATATTATCGGAGTTGAAAATTTAGGTGAACTTTGGCGCACCCAGCTGAAGAGTTTGTTTGTTTGGTTGAACGCGCTAATCTCAGGAACTACTGGTCAGATTTTAACAATTCTTTCAGTGTTAGATAGCCCATTTATCGAGGAAGGCTATAGGTTATATAACATAACGCTATGAGCTACGGGAGCGGAGCAGTAGCTTTAAATAATGCGGGTGTAACCGCGGGCTCATCTAGTTATACACATAAACCTTCCTCTTGAATCATTCTATCTATTAAAAAAACCGTATTAAAATCCGTTGCGTAGTTTTTAAGATTTAATCATACCTACGGACAGATCGACAGTACATGACGTAGTGATATCGTGTACATCACATCGCCTAAATTTAAAGCATTAATTGAGAGACTAGGAGAAAATATTTTGTAGAAGTCTAAATTTTTTTAAGCACACTATTCATTCTCATTCCCACCTGGCAAAAAATCAACAGATAGATATTAATCTCATTAAAGTTGATCATAATACTTATTATCGTTACCTGAGGGTCTAGTACGAGTTTACACTCGATCGTCACGGTGGACGATAGCCTAGTCGACGGGAACAATTTCCATACAATTTCTAAATGCGCCCCCTAGCGGACTCTTGTCCGTGTGGTGACGGATTAAGAATACGGAATGTCACCACCCCGTATCATCCCATGGGTGTCGTAAGAGCCGACAGACAGAGCATATTATGCAGAGAACAGCACTGTAAGAGAAGGAAAACTTGATACAAACCATATACCAACCAGTTTGGCCAGCGTGGTATAGTCGGCGAATTCCTCCTTTCAAAGGAGAGGCCTAGTCCAGCAGTGGACAGTTAAAGGCTGATGATGATGATGATGATGATGAGCGGACTCTATCAATCGCTACTCTCCGTTAGGGGCGCTTTTAGAAAATGTATGGAAATTGTTCCCGTCGACTAGACTATCGTCCACCGTGACGATCGAGTACAAAATCGTACTAGACCCCCTGTTGTAATCCACATTTCACCATTCTTACCATAAAATCAAAGATATGAAATATTATAGAGTTGAGTACTACGTAGGAGTGCAATTACTTCAAAATCTTTTCCAACTGTATTGCATCGCATCGTCAATGACAGGAAGGTGACACACTCGCCTGTAGTACCATCCTACTAATATTATAAATGTGAATGTTTGTGAAGATGTACAGTCGCGGTCTGAAAGTGTTTACCACCTTAAAGCTTATAATTGCATGAACACATCAATGACACAAGGATGACGATATTGTACAAGGCAACCAATCTATGATAACATGCGTTGCGTAGCAACTGGTGTCAATAACGATTTATTATTCCACATTTATAATATACGTTCATTTAATTACAAGCGTGATATTTACACTGAAACTAAAATATTTGTAGTCTTCAAATAATGTTATTTTAAACTTGCTATTTACGATTTTGGTATTTGTTATTAATAAGTTTATCAAATGACTTTTACATTGACAGATTATAATGAAAGGGATGGCGAAAATACGACATAACGGCGAAAAAAATACAATATTTATATCGTCTAGCGTAAGACTGCCTCGTTGGTCTAGCGGTACGGTCATGAAGTCTCGGGTTCGATTCGCGGGTCGGGCTCGTAATATGTTGCTAAGGTTTTCTGTTAAGAATTTCTTAGTGACAAATTATTAGAAATTTCTGTCAAGAAATTCTTAATTAGCTCGAAGTTGGCGGTGTTTCACCCCCGTGCATCAGAAAGCACGTTAAGCTGTCTCGGCTGTCCTGATCTATGGCAGTCATTAGTGGGAAGTCAGTGCCCTCAAATATACCTACTGACTACTGGCATAGAGCATATGATGTAAATCATCTGTATTCATTGCTACTGGTCTAACCTTAGAATGATGTTAGATGGCAGTCGCTCCGTGTAAAAACTGATATTCAGACAAATCTCGGTAGACCAGTAATAGCAGGCCCTGGGCTCCGAAACGCAAGCTTGGTATGCAACTAAGAAAATGCTAGGGTGATGATGATGATGATATCGTCTAGCGAAAATCAGACTGTGAGCTATAATGATAATATTATTTCCGCTCTTTGTTGCACTGTTAAACTTGCCATTTTATTACAATAAGTGTTTTTATAATAATATTAAAATACAGAACTTTTACAGCAAAATAAATGCAATTCTGTCTTTATGTCAAATTATTTCATCGACCTAAAAATATTCATACTCTTTTTGTTTGACTCGATGCCTACCAATGATTGAAACGTAATAAGTACTCAGATATAGCATTTTAGACCTTGCTAAACCCAGCGTGACAAAGAATGTAATTTGAAAAGTGGTAAACATTTTTAGACCGCGATCGTATGTATAGATGGATGGATGGATGGATGGATGGATGGATGTTTGTTACTCTTTCACGCAAAAACTACTGAACGGATTTGGATGAAACTTAACAGTAATATAATTTATACATCAGAATAACACATAGGCTACAATTTATAAAGATGTTGTATAATGTTGTCATACTAAAAGGAAAAGTATCAACTAAGTCGGCAAAAATCCTGTATTATCTTTATTTGTTTGCTTGGGTCAAATTAAGTAATTGGAATTTTACCCCCTTCCTAATGATTGATCTGATATTTGGTATGTACACTCATATTGTCATCGAGATTAAAAGATAATATTTAAATGATTGTAAATCCAAGATGGCCGCCGATACAAAATGGCGAATCACATATTACTTCACAACAACCTCAATATGGGTATCAAATGAAAGGGTTTGATTGGTAGAATGGAGCTCACTATGAAAAATCCAAGATGGCCGCTGCCACAAAATGGCGGATTATTTATTTTCCACAAATAACTCAATATGGGTATCAAATGAAACGGCTTGATTCGTAGAATAGAGCTCACTATGAAAAATCCAAGATGGCTGTCGCCGCAAAATGGCGGATTACATATTTTCCACAAATAACTCAATATGGGTATCAAATGAAAGGGTTTGATTGGTAGAATGGAGATCACTATGAAAAATCCAAGATGGCTGCCGCCACAAAGTGGCGGATTACATATTTCCACAAATACTTCAATATGGGTATCTAATGAAAGGGTTTGATTGGTAGAATGGAGCTCACTATGAAAAATCCAAGATGGCCGCCGCCACAAAATGGCGAATTACTTATTTTCCACAAATACCTCAATATGGGTATCAAATGAAAGGGCTTGATTCGTAGAATAGAGCTCACTATGAAAAATCCAAGATGGCTGTCGCCGCAAAATGGCGGATTACAGTTTTCCACAAATAACTCAATTTGGGTATCCAATGAAAGGGTTCGATTTGTAGAATGGAGCTCACTATGAAAAATCCAAGATGGCCACTGCCACAATATGGGTATCAAATAAAAGGGCTTGATTCGTAGAATAGAGCTCACTATGAAAAATCCAAGATGGCTGTCGCCGCAAAATGGCGTATTGCATTTTTCCACGAATAACTCAATATGGGTATCGAATGAAAGGGCTTGATTGATAGAATAGGGGTCACTATGAAAAATCCAAGATGGCTGCCGCCATAAAATGGCGGATGACATATTTTCCACAAATACCCCAATATGGGTATCAAATGAAAGGGCTTGATTGGCAGAATAGAGCTTAATACGAAAAAGCCAAGATGGCCGCCGCCACAAAATGGCACATTACCTTTTTTTCACAAATACCTCAATATGGGTATCGAATGACAGGGCTTGATTGGTAGAAAAGGGCTCACTATGAAAAAAGAATGAGAAGTATCAGCTAACAACAAAACTAAAAGCTTGAAAATAATATTAACTAAAAAAGAATTGTTTTGGGCGTAGCGTATCCAGAGTAAACATTATTAAAAAAATCACTTGCCCAACGATTTTATATTTGTCTGATCAATACCCAAGATTGATGAGCCGATCTGGTAGCCGAATTACTTTTTATCTTTTAGTACATAACCTAACTACCTACATAATTTTTATTGTAATAAAACAGTATAACATAAAAAAGTATATTTATGTTTTTTACAATGCTCATTCTAGAGTAGTTATCAAATTGTTTTCAAAATTGATAGATTTGTTGCCAGATCATTATTTAATGTAGATGAACATTGTCTTTCACATTTAATAGTTATCACGATATAATTGACCTAAGCGGAGCGATAACTCTGCGCTTAGGTCGACTCATAGTAAGCGCTTTTAATAATAAAAGCGCTTACTATGAGTTGGCGCGCTGAAGCGCAGCGGGGCGGAGGGGCGGTCTGATTTTGTACTTTGTGGTAATGCTTTCATCGGTTTTTATTTTTGCTGCAATTCTATTCAGTAGGTATATAAGCTCTTCAATGACTTTAATAATATACACTACATACTAATCTTTACCTGAAGTTTGACGACAATGAAAACAAAAGTAATTTTAAGTATTATCTGTTTATAATATATGTATGCTACACGGCTAATGTGCAGATCCATTTGTAATAAAATTTGATATGGATAGTCTGAAACCTGGGGAAGTACAACGGCTACTCTTTATTAAAATTTCATGCAGATGAAGCCGCGGGCGAAAGCTAGTATACCCATATTTCTTTTCTACTATTTCACGTCCTCGACCTCGTTATAAAAAGGTATTTATACATATAGACTGAACAATTTGCAATTCAATGAGAATGACTCGTAGAAAATATTATTATTTTTTACGCATCCCAATTTAACACATTTTTGTACCAATAATAAAAAATCGCAAAAAGTGATTTGGGCTCGTCCGGGATTTGAACCCGGGACCTCTCGCACCCTAAGCGAAAATCATACCCCTAGACCAACGAGCCGGTATGAGCAGCGTTGAAATTACGTATCACATTGTCACGTACGTGATGCGTGAACGCATAAAAAAGTGAAAGGTGTTTGTCTTGTTATTTTATGAGATGGTATGTAGATAAGACCCCGGCACTTATATTTCGTCAGATATTGGAATGCTATCAAGTATCTATATCTATCTGATAGCTAAGCTGTGGATACCGCGACTATCATAGGTATTTAATATGTTTTAATAGCTATTATTAATTAAGTAGGTATAATAAGTGCCTAGGGCTTATTGCTCATCACTAGAAATCATATCAATAATTGCTTTTTGCTTTATTAAGAGTAATTCATAATTCGGTTTTTTTACACGTGCTAACTAAATGAAACATTTTCGATATGTAGGTTATAGGTAGGTATTTTACTAAGGTAATTATACTCTGAATAAGTATTTAATTTCTCTCCAATACACATACCTACTAGGTACTCATTAGGCATATAGGTACCCACATCACCTCTTAAGGCGAGGTTGCAGTACTTTTTAAGATTTTTGAACGTCTGAAAGTCCCATGAACTATGATATTTTTAATGAATAAAAATTAAAGTATAAAAGTTGAACATATCTTCTAGTAAATCGTAAAGATAGAAACACGATTTGGAATGATTGGTTCGATAAAAAAAAAAAGTCAAACATGGCACTAAATCACAATTTTAAACGTGTACTGCTTAGAGATTTCATAATGAATTTATATGCAAGTATTATCAATAGAAACAGCTCTTTATTTTAAAATAAATGGTAAAAACAGATTTCGTAATTTCGTTATCATTTTTCTCCAAGAAAAAAAATAGTCAAAATGTTGGCATTATATCGCTCGCCGGCCGTTCATCAGTGCCTGTCTAGGCGTGATTGAGGGCGGACGTACGTCGTTACTCCGCAAAATCCCCCTCCACCCCCGCATGTACGTTTTCGCAAAAGTACGAAGTAATTCGTATTCCAAACTCAATCGTTCAAACCATAGACATACTAGTAAGAAACCGTAGACAGGTTACTGACAAGGTAACATGACGGAGCTTACGAGTGGCACGCATCGCGAAAAGCGTACGCACACTAATATAAATATGTCAAAACGACACACTAAGAATTAGATAAGAAGTGTAAGTGAGATAGCACATCTAATCGTAAGCGCGAAATAGAGATAAACATATACTCTCTGGACCGAAGCGCATTGTGACATCATGCTGACCGTTTCACAAACAATAATTTGACTCAGATGCAACATGATCACTTTGTCTGTCTTGAGTAAATTCAATTCGCCTCAAAGTAAATTTGATTCATTCATTTAAGGTAGTTAAATAAAAAGTCGATGTGATTTATTTATAAGATTTATTAAAAAAGTACATTTCATTCAATGGAAACCTAAAACAGTACGTTAATATAAAAACTGTGCGCTGCGGACCCACCGTAGCCCTGGCAATACCCCTGGGGGTATGGTGGGTCTTTTAAAGCTTAACCGTACTCCTGGCTGAAATGCTCGTAGTGTTATACCAACGTGCTACGTGGACATTAACCTCTCCCGCGCGGGACGTAAAAAATAAAAAATGGCCGGTAGTGCAGGCTGCTTTACCTCTTGATCGAGCAACAGCTGACCGGCGTCATTATTTTACCTATATCTCAGTTAGTTTTCAACGTATCACAAAAATAATGACGGTTTTTGCATCCTTGAAATATGCTTAGAAAACTTATTATTTATATTATTACCTTTTCTCTGCAGTTCGTTGAAATAAAACTCGAAAACATGAAAAAATCCTCTTCAATAAAACTTTTAACACACACTATCTCACAAATATTTAGCATTTTAGCAATTATTCACATCACTTTATATACCTTACTTAATGAATTATTGAATTTAATCAACAGTTAATATCAACTTCACTTATATTTTTATAAATCAACAAAAGTTTAAACACATCATCGGAATACGAAACGGCCGCCATAATCGCGCGCGAAACTGTGCCGACTTAGATACACTTTCGTAAATATCAAAACCATAAGTTTATTATTTTATTATTATTTACTCATTAGTTTGTGATAAATAAGAAAGGTTTTGAGTAATAGTACCGACTTTTAACTACCTAATCTTACAAAACTGAAATGCGGACGGGTGTATTTACAACTTGCCGCCATTTTTGATAATTATATTTTGAAAATCGTTTTTCGTTATAATTTATACAATGATCATATCTTAACTATATTTTATAGCAAACAAGATTAGTTGCCGATTATAATGACATATAACACATATAGTGAAATTACGAGATTGCGACGCTACACGATTTTCAAAGCAGAACTGTCGTCACTCTAACGCGCGCGAAATCGAACTTGTGGCAAACAATTTTCAGTCGTTATTATTGCAAAAAAAGTCTATAAAAATGACAACCAATTACAATGCAGAATTAAAAAGAATATTCATACTTTGCAATAGTGGAACATAATCTTATTGGTGGAATTATTTTAACGTCATTTCAAGTAGTGAAACATGGCGCTGTCGTTGCGGGACATACGTGTTTCCCGCAAGCGCTGGACGGAACAAATTTTCCTGGGACATACGTATGTCCCGCCTGCGTTCCAGAGGTTAAACTGAACAGTGTTATCTCTCGTATGATAATGACTTACTACTTACGTTTTTGTATTTTTAGACAAGCGAAGACAAGCGCTAGTACGATGATATAGTGCAACAAGGAGATAAATTAGAGAATAAAACGTTTAGGTATTACTGCTAATGGTTATAATGCTTTGTATATTATAGGTATAATCTGTGGTGCTGTTGAAGACCCATCATCATCATCATCCTTGCGCTGTCGTATCATTCCCACTAGTTCTATTGAACAGTTCTATGATAGAACTAGTGATACTTTTTTCCCACTAGTTCTATTAGCACAACTTGATGAGAAGAATAGAACTAATGGGAAACAGTTATAGGAAATTTACCACTAGTTCTATGTATGTTTTACAAGGGTAGTGTCACAACATCGCGCTCACAAATCCGAATAAATATGTATTTATAAAAATGTGTTGAACGAATGAAGGTCTACAAAACAATTGAACGTCTACAAAACAAATGAACGTCTACGAAACAAATGAACGTCTACAAAATAAATGACTATCAGAAAGTGATCAGCTATCGATAGTGATTGCAAAAAACGGGTGCATGCGATTTTCGACCTTATTGACAATTCATGACAAACTTTTTTTTTTGTTTTTTCTCACTTTCTGGCAATATTAGGGTAATAAAATTATAAATTCTGACTAATGTCAATTAGGTTGAAAATCGCATGCACCTGTTTTCTGCAATCACTATCGATAGCTGATCACTTTCTGTAAGTCATTTGTTTTGTAGACGTTCATTTGTTTTGTAGACGTTCATTTGTTTTGTAGGCGTTCATTTGTTTTGTAGACGTTCATTTATTTTACACATTAAATAAATGAACGTCTACAAAACATATTTATTCGGATATATGAGCGCGATGTCGTGACACTACGGATCATTCCCAGTAGTTCTATTGAATACCCTTGTAAAAACATACATAGAACTAGACTGGGACATTTCCTATTACTTATCCCATTAGTTCTGTTCTCCTCATCAAGTTGTGCTAATAGAATTAGGACAGTTCTATCACAGAATTGTTCAATACTACTACTATACTGGGAATGATCCCACAAAATAGTAGAACTTGAAATTAACGAACTGAAATTAATAAACTAATTACACAACAATATTATCTGGGAGTACGGTTAAGCTTTGAAAGACCCACCATACCCCCAGGGGTACTGCCAGGGGTACGGTGGGTCGGCAGCGAAAACTGTGCAGTAGGTACAATCTACTTAGTTGTTTAATACTAAAAGGAGAAAAACAAGAACAAGTGAATGGACTTTGATCATCCGTGAATGTTTGTAACTTACGTATGATTTTGTATTTCTATAATAATAATATATTGTGTTGATTCAACCTCAAATCACTTTTATTACTTGACAAAAACACACATCAGTGTTTTATTATTACGAATGTCCCATCCAAGTATCCAGTACTTTGTTTTTTAGTATTTAAACACGCACAATACTGCTTCTCTTTTACACTCGCTAAATGCCAATTTTTTATTCACTCTATTATTTGTGATACTGAATTTATTTTAAATTGAAAATAAAACGTTGTAATATTGTAATACTCATGAATGAGAAGTGATTCCATAACTTTTAGTCATTTTCCTACTATAGTTTAACTACTTTAGCAAAATCTCATTACACACGACGGCATTTTCAAATGTAACGTACACACACGCGAGAAAAAGAGCGAGCGCTTCCGACCGCAGCGCGTACGCGACTAAAGCCAAATGAGACATTTAGAAAAAAAAAGTTTGTCATGAATTTGTCAGTTTTTAATGTGCCACTTTTGAAGTTCGCATAACTCATCTACAGTTTTTTTACGCTGCGCTGTGGCACACGCAAACACGAACAACAAATTCACTTCTTATATTTCTTTCGCTATTAAGTCGGATGTGTATCAGTCTGTCATGAAAATAAAATAAGGGATGCAAAATAAATAAGTATATTTTTATAGAATTAAAAATATACAAGACAGAAAGCAGAGAATAAGAATCCTAATAGAAATTATGTCGTTTATATTTACCGTCATGGTTAATTTAATTCATTTTGTTTCAAAATATTTCTGGTATGTACCTACAGCTTTTAGAAGGTAATTTACCTTAAGTTTTACATTTTTTAACTATATTTTCTATACGTATAGTATGCATCAAATTTTTTTATATCACGAAGACCTCACAAAAACACAATTCCAACCTAAAATACATTTTTTTACGACATACAAAGTGAGCACCAATCGGTGCCTGCCTTACATTACTAAATATAAAATATTAAAGATACGAACCATCCCTACACTACATAACCACCAAAAGCTGGTGACCTTAAAAACTCACACTTAAACACTCTGAGATAAGGTGGATTTTAAACTAGGAAATATGTTATCAACAGCGCGCTCTGTATACGAAATTTTGGCGCAACTCGTTCCGATACGTCAAACGACAAGACACATAAAATAGTGGGGTCCTATCACTTTATCACTACGTATTTATGACGTCACTCGAAAGAATTTGCTATTAGGGTCGATGCATAAAAATGTATATATCACTGTAAAACTCAAACTATGGTAGATTCTAAGATTTACTAATAAGGCTCAAGATTTAACAGTACAACCGAAGCGAATCAAATTCAACAAATGAAATTCTTAAGTGGTAGTGTTTATAACTACATAGTATGAAACAAAGTCTGCCTTCTGTCTGTCTATCCCCATGTATGCTTAAATCTTAAAAACTACGCAACGAATTTTAATCGAATCGATTTACTTGTGATGAATACGTTAAGGCAATTTGAATTTGGCTGTTAGGTTTGCATGCTAATGGATTCCCATATTTCAAGAGGTGTGTCAGAAGTGTTATAAGTGAAATGCCATTACTAAGACTAAGAGGTCTTATTAAGACCGTCTATCAGTTCTTTATTTATTGAAATTCTAGCTTTGTTCCAGCGCCTTACTTTTTGTGCTTCATTCTACGGGCAGTAAAATCTCCAAAAGCTATACCAGAGAGAAATAACTTTGAACAGTAGACGTGTATATAATTTCACGTTACTGTAGGCTATAAAAATAATTGGAAGAACCCCAAAAATAAATCTACAAAAAAATATGCAAAGATTACCCTTGAAAAGGTCAGCATTGATTCTTCTTTATCACAGAAGTACGTAAGTACTCCTGTGATAAGAAATTAATGGGGTAAGAGTTATAAATCATCGATCTAAATTTTAAATGTAAGTCACTTCAATCAACTCCCTATGTCTTAATAAGTAGGTAAGTATCTTATCTGCAGTCGTTTACGTTGGCTGTTGGGTCCTTTAGAGATAAACGGATTACTTCGGAAAGCAGATTGGGTAGCGAAATCCGTCTGTGCCGAGTGGTATTCTCAGTAAGTTATTTTGTGTATGTAATGCTTCGTGTTTTCAGAATACTCGGTTGAAACGTTCGGGGACATCGTTAAGGTATTAGCTAGTGAAATTCGTTTCTGTATGGAATAGTTATTTCGTGTGCGCTGTGTGTCGTGTGTTTTGAGAATTATCGTTACATTTGGGGAAGTCGTTGTGCTCAGATATAATAATAACTAATGAATCGAGTTCAGAGGGCGTCGACAAGTGACATTCGCTTCTCATAACTTTCGCTAGCTTTTGGCTGCTATCGTAACATAAGCACTTTGTTTTTCGTTGACCACGTCTCTTATAAAAGCCGCGGTTCCATGCATTTTTGCTCTAAACAAGCAGCGATATTGTTAATCGAATTTTCTACGGGGCCAGTTTGGTGAGTGAGGCATTCAAGGTGTGGTATTTCATGTAAGTTGGCCGTGTCAGTCGTGTGTTTTGAGAATATGTAACGCAATTATCTATCAGAATTCTCCTCCTTGTCGAATGGGTTTCAAAATTAAATATGTCGTGAACGTAATGTATCGTGTGCGACAAGTGTCGTGTGCTTTGATAATGGAAGGTTGTAACGTTTGGGGAGGTCATAAAGCTTGAGATAGCGTGTAGTGGGGTTCCGAAGCTGCATCGTCCCCGCACTAAAATGTATCGGTGCTCAATTTATTCATACTATCTGCCGAATCCTGCCAGACGACGAATCTGATTGCCAAGCGCAGACCCATGCTCCCATCATATGTTGTATAAACTATTTCGATTCAATTTATTTTTGAGCCAATTTTAGAATGCTGATGAGGTATATTGAGGAGCGGAGTTTTATGAAATGCATCGGTATATTGGAATGGAAATTTATATTTTTCTAATCACATATAAGTATAAGTACGGTAAACATATTTCATTTCTATATTTACATATTTTTATATTGTACCTACGTGTAGCAACTGTAGAAATAATGAATATATGTATAATTATTACAGCGATTTGGTTGTTATTATATATATTATAACTACAGATGACGCAATGGTTAAATCGGTCACCGAAGTTTTCCAATGTTCAAATAGAACAAATTAAACTATGGCAAAAAAAGTATTTTGTATGATATAGTAAACCGTAATTGTAGATATTTTTGTATTTATTTAGGTTATAAAATACAATCATCGAGTAGTATTTCATGTTAAGCGTTATTTTATTATAGATACTTATTTTATTATATATTCAACAGTTCTGTTATCAATTACTTAGCTCAAGACGCTCGTTCTACACTACAAGTGTACGCCGAAGTTTGGAGCGTCGCTCGTATCACAAATATTTCACATAATTTGCATTAAAACGGAATTTAAATACCTTAGCCGCCTCAATCATTGTTCACGAGCATTCTAGAAAGATCTCACTAACTCGTCTCTGGATAAGGACTCTTGAAGTTACCAGCGAAATATTTCATTAGTTTGTAGTGGGTAATTGAGAACCAAGCATTTTATATTGCAGACATTTGATGGAGATTCGTAGCTTAACTTTAATAATATCTAAGTTATGATAGCGAATTGTTATTTAAATTCTGTCTTTAGTTATCTATTTTTCATTTTATAGAGTTCACATGCTAGAAAGTTATATGTACGCAGAATCATTTTCTGTAAAATTAATGAGAGATTATGAAAATGAATTGAATGTTTCTATTAATTAACTACTGAGCTTACCGATCTCATTTTGGACATGCAGTATATTATGAGTGCAGTATTTTGTCTATAATCAGATAATAAAAAACATTGTGAGGAATGTGACCTGCGTGTTTGAGAGTTCTCCATGATGGTCTTGAAATTGCCTTACTCTTCTCATAAGAAGAAGAAGCCTAGGATCGGACAGGTTATACAACTAGAGGTGTTTATATAGGTAACAAAACAATACCTACTTTTCTTTTTTATTACATTCTTATATTTTAAATTGATCATAGGATATGTACCACGTACCTTTGCACCGAGTAGGCACCTATACGATATTTTCATATCTACATAACAACCAGAAAAATAGCAACAGAAATAGCAATAGCATCATATTAATACAATAAACGTCTTACTCTCCGTATCCTGATAGTCAATTAATCACCCAGCTATGTTTACCCAACGGCACATCAGAAGAGGAAATACGTATTTGTTCCAAAAGGAGTCGTACGAAATATTTTGTCCGACTGATATTAAATATTAATTTGTCGTCGGATATTACATACACGGAAATACAGCCTCTAAGGAATTTCACCTACGTGTATTATTAAAATGGTTTCGGAATAAAACTGTTATGCTGGGAAGAAAATTGTAGATTTGAAGGTAAATATTAAGTCTGTTTGCTTGAAAATATAGGAAAGAACATAATTTAATTCTGGCAGCCTACTATTGAAAAAAGAAAAATGTATTTGAATTTTGTTATTTATCGATGCCGTAGATTTAAAAGCTTGAGAGTGAAAAAAGACTATTGCGCGCTCATAGGAAACTTAAAATATACTATGATATTAAAGACGAGGGTCTGAGAAAAACTAAAATGTGACCTAAAAGCCCACAACACTTACAATCAATTAAGTCCCTCCGTTCGTCAATCAGTAGGTTACTTTGGATTCGGACCCTGTAGGTATCAAATAGATGTTTGGCAACATTCAGGCTACGATTAGAATTCCAACGAACTTCAATTTACATATTTTTACGGTGATTATTTGAGTCCTTGTAAATGGATATACGGCACCCGATATATTGCGTTGCCCGAATCTCTTCAAAACTAATTTTATAATATGTAGGTATAGCCATATTTGACCTACCTTGATATAAAAACGTCCATACAGACATACCTACTTACAAAGTAGTGCTATACTCCACAAACAACATGAAATGCTCTCACAACTTCGCCATTAATAATTACCGGCTTGACTTTTCGACTAATAATGAAGTTTTTCTTACGCCCCGAACACAAAATGTTGCAACTTTGGTGGATAAAACAAGAAACATCGCAAATTTCGTGATGCTCCGAACTTCCCCGAGGCTTAACCTTCAGGAGCGAACAGGGTTCTTGTTATATTC
Organism: Euclidia mi; assembly: GCA_944739405.2. Taxonomy (NCBI): domain Eukaryota; kingdom Metazoa; phylum Arthropoda; class Insecta; order Lepidoptera; family Erebidae; genus Euclidia; species Euclidia mi. The sequence goes on from OX123196.2 coordinate 2,615,380, forward strand.
CCACCGAAGTTGCTACAACGGCCATGGTAATATCGGTTTTACTTGAATTTGTTTTATTAGGTATATAATCTGGGACGGATACAAAATGAGACTTTGTTTGGAACTACGTTAGCTTTGAGTAATAAATACACTTGTTTTATTATACGGCTACGCAATTCAGTGTTTTGTCGACTTTGGTTTGATATGAATTTTAACAAAAAATACTACCTATGTAGAATTGATTTCATTTCAAAGGTAGGTGACGTCCGCACTAGAAATAAATGCTGTATATACAATAGACCTTTACAAGCAACGGACGAAAACGTATAAATATAATAATTAATGAATTACACGAATAATATTACTATCCAGTACAATAAATGATTTTCACGGAGACGGAAAACTCTACATTGAACAATACAGAAATTCGCGTGTTATTTTCTTAGACCCCCGATCCCCGAGGCACCCGACCCGGAGGGCCCTGATTTCTTTTTGCCTTGGTAATCTCAGTTAAAAGTCATTTTAGGTTAAAAGTACCGTCAGTAGCAATGCACCATTTGTTACATATTATAGGTACTTACTAAAATTATAATACTTAACTTTAAGCATCAGAAACATATTGTACTCACAGTGGTGATTTACAGCACCACTGTGAGTACAATACGTGTAACAATTTATGAGAGACTTAAGTCCAACAGTGGACTGAGAACCACCATCCATCTGGGCATCGAGACCACAACACTGTAAAATATTTATCGTATAAGCATTAAACTAAAACATTTCGAATACAAAATATTGTTGCCCTAATGATATAATTAAATTCTGGCAAACAAAATATCCCGATAAGCGGCAATAGGCTCGCCACCTATTACGCGGGATCAAAACACTGGCGAAAAGTGGGCGTTTAATATGCCTCTGCCTACCCCTACGGGGACACAGGCGTGAGTCTATGTATGTATGTATGTTATCATTACAGTAAGTGATACCTGATTTCACGGCAATTTTTGTTGAGAAGAGGAATTGCAGCGTCATAATATATTTAATAACTATGAAAAAGACAGAAATACAAAACAAGTTCATGCAAAATTCACCATTTCAAAAATTACCTACTTTTCCATTTTGACCAATTAAACACCCACAACGCATCATCGTGTCTTGATAATTGTCACTAGTCGTGATTGTCCGCAGACATTCACACAGACTACCTTGTGGTTTGTCACCACCTTGTGGCTATCTTTTGTAGTAAACATCACATGAATCGCAATCTAGCCATGTTGTCACCACATAATCAGTGAAAAACTATACCCACCGATCGTTTAGCGCTTTTTACCCCCTTAGGGGATGAGTACTAAAAATTATTCCTTAGTGGATGCTTGTGACATAAAAATCACCCATTTTCCAAATTTCATTTTGCTGTCTTCAGTTATTCAGTATGTTATGCTATCTCAGACACGACAAGTAGGTACACGTATTTTTATATTTGCTCTACTACCTTATTTAATTTTCTTTAAACTGACAACCCACACTGGAAGCTATTTCTGTATCTCTAAGTACTACATAAGTAAAGGAAACAACAGAACTAAGAACAAAAATTGCGGTAACATATATTTGTGGATCAAAAAACTGTTTCACGTTCAAAGTTCAAGGGCCTTTCGGCATTGCAGTCAAATTTGTGTAAAAAAACTTGTAAGAAGATTAATTTTGTACAACATACTTTGCCTCTCTTTCTTTATATATATCTCCCATTTCTGAAAAGACAGAATTAAGAAGTCATGCTAATGACGCGATGGTGAAATAAATGCCAGAAGTAATCAAGACCGCCATACTTTAGTTCTAAACGCGCGGATCGCACAGTCAAACGTCAACCAGCCACGTTGGCTGGTCATTATTCAACCCATTTGTCGCACAGTCAGCCGGTCTAATGAACCGGGCGCTTGTCACAACTCTCTTTATTTTCCATACCACTCTGATATTACTTCACCAACTTTTTATAAAACTTTTTACGGAGTTTCAAAGTAAAATGAGCCAGATTTTTATAGCCGCCATTTTGTTCCAACAATAAGTGTAAACGCCCACACTTTTACTGTGGTTAAACCCCAATAAACAGTAATGATCCAATTATTACTTCAAAGGAATTATTTTGACAAGTTTTCCTATCGGTTGCGTCGTTTCCATCCTGAATAACGGCTTTGGGCGCTTTTAAGTGAATGATAATTTTACGACATAATTTAAAGCCTTTATTTCATTAATATTGGATACATATTTAACACAGTAATAATATATAATAATAATAAATTTTTATTCACAGTTATACAGAGAGCATAAAATACAAACTAAAATGTTCTAATATAATAATAGTATAAATGCTGTGGATTTTCAATTGATTGGAAAGAACACCATACCCCTGTACTAGTAAGAAACTGTATCACAGGCGGTTGGGTCTCTCTTTACAAATTTGAGATTTGTATTTTACAATACAGCAATAATATTACGTATTTAACAAAAGACAGTGGTCAATATAAAACTTAGTTAATAATCAATAGCTACATGAATATAATTAAGATGATCATGTAATATACGATATAATTGCCTGACGAGCATTTTAGAGAATTCATGAACGTAACTTATAAAGCTGTGGGTCAGCATAATCGTAAATTATGTCAATGTTAATTAAACCTTTATTATTTAGTATGACGTAAATAACTCGTGTGTGCATTTTATTAAACTAGATGTTTGATGTTAGTATGTCAATATTCTAATGAGGTGTGTTAGGTGAATCACAAAATGAAATATCAAGTCTTAAAATTAAATAATAAATATGAAAAAAATAGTAGATAAAAGGTCAAAAATACGATATTACGTCTCTCCTAGGCGCCTTCATAATCCACGGAGTTTATGTACCTCTTTTCCGCCATTGTTCTTGCTGGGCAGTCATTAGAACCGGTGTTGTGGTTGCTGGGCTTCTTGAAGTGTAAGCAGGTCGCACATTTTGGGTCTTCGGATTTCCTAGTGCAGTCCTTTATCGTGTGTCCTTGGTTGCCGCAATGACCGCATGTATATTGAGACTCTCTGCAAGACTTAGCCGCATGACCATACTGCTGACACTTATAACAGCGAGTAACTAGGGTGAAATCCTTCACCGGGCAAGATGACCAATTTATAAAGATCCTGTCTTGGATTATCAGTGCTTTACGAATGGCTGCAGATACTTCTATTACGTAGTTACAGGTCTCAGCATCTTTACGGCCCGATTTATGACTCAGCTTGATTTAATTGAGAAAGGTCTCTAGGTTGCAGCTTTGAAGTTTCTCCGCTAAATTCTGGTGGTACAGGCACGTGAAAACTTCCGTCTCTTTCATATTTGAAGGCACTCCAACGATCACGATTTTAGGCTTCCGTTTGTGGGGTTCATTGACTATAAGGCCTGAGTTTGAATGTTGTACCGATTGTTTTACTTTCTCAATATCATCTTTGGTCTCGGTGCTGATGATCACGCCGCCGTTCTTAATCTTGCGTAGTGCTCTCACGTGGAGGTTCATTTGTTCAGGCCTGATGATTTTTTGCACTAATGATTTTGTGTCGTCACTCGATTTTAGCTTGTCATTTGGATAGATTGCCACCGAACTTACGCTAATGGGCTGAATAAAATTATGTGCAGATTTTTTAACCATCTCAGCGAAAGACGGTGCAAAGGTGGTAGGTTTCGAGGACTCCTGTATGGATTGCTTTAGATCTTGAAGGCTCTGAGACAAGTCAAGTTGTTCTTGCTGGGATTTGATGGTAGAATGGGCCTGGATAGCATGTGACTTAAAGGACTGGTACTGAACTGCCAACTGCGAAACTTTAGTGCCCACATGGCGACAGAGATTGCTGACTCTCATCTTCTGCTCAGAGTTTAGTTTTCCTTCTTGTGCTATAGAACACACTTCGTTGAGGTACTGCTCAATAGATGACATCCAGTTCTGGATTTCAGGCGTAGGGATGACTTCAAGTGCTGGACGCTCAGGTGCAGGTGCAGGTGCCGGCGTCGGAGGAGGACTCCGAGCAGTCTTCCTACTCGGAGTGAAAGGACTGTGATCCATTATATATTGCTTACAATGTCAATCACGATACATTTTATAACACACAGTTTTGTTATGTTCGCAGATAGTTGTACGCGTTGATTGAGGTCACGATTTAAAAATATTTAATTAATAATTACTCATGTGATTCAACACGTCCGTTCTCAACAACAGTGCAAAAAAGTAATGAAATGATAATGACGGTTTTTTTATGATTAAGCAAATTAAGATTAATTTGGACATTGAATCATCATCACAGACTAAGGACGTCCACTGCTAGACATAAGCTGGTCTGCTTCGAGAGCATTGAGAGAGACCGCCAATGCGTCTCCACACAGACCGATCTTGAGCCGTCCGTATAAAACCATCTACTACAATTCCATTAAAATTATCAGTGCACCTTGACTACCACTGGTGCATCATCTGGGGCGTGACCGCTACTCCAAAACCATCTTGCCCCAACAGCCACCGGTTCTTCGACTCTTTGGTGAGCTTTTATGTTTATTCGGACATTCAACGTTCCAGTTTATGTAAAGTTCTCAATCAGATTTTTAATGACTCTTGCATCAGTAGATTGATGATGTATGTTTTGTCAGGATGAATTCTGAGGAATGGAAGCCACTATTATTAGGTATCCGGTAAGAAACTAAATGTCAAAATTTCTCGTATTATTGTTCAGTAGTCTAATCTCACGATGTCATCTTTCAGAATGGCATTTTGGCTCCCTTCTTCTTTCTCTGAGCGTTATCCCAGTTTCAGTCTGGGGTCCGCTTTCTAGTCTAACCGGATTTGGCTGAATATTAGATTTTCCACGGAGCGACTGCCTGTCTGACCTCCGCAACCCGAAGGGATAGCGATAATCCATGGTTTAGACTAGTGTCAGTTTATTTAGAAGGTACTGACGCCCTGTAACGACTGTCAAAGATCTTCATGACAACCGGGACCGACGGCTTAACGTGCTCTCCGAGACACGGGACAAGCGATAATTAACAATTCAATACGCACATAACTCCGAAAAGTCATTGGTGCGCGCCGTGGATTCGAACCTGATACCCTCTGCATGGCAGTCTGTTGGTATATCCACTCGGCTATCGCTGCTCCTTTTGGCTCCCTATTCAACAAGAATATTTAACTGCTAAGTTGCAGAATACGCAGTATAAAATTAGAACAATCTAACAATCTAAAAGTCTTCCTACCAAAATTCTTAGTAGTTTCAATTACCACTAAAACTATGGTTATTATAAAAGCTAATGGCCATACTGCCACCAGAGTGCATAGACGGCCGTCGTTGCGGTACTTATCGTTTTTCACACCGAGCGACTCAGAAGCACTGAGCGTCTTTGAGTGCTCTTTGTTTTATAGTTAGGTTTGCAACATTAACTTTGGGAAATTGTGGATATCCCCAAAATTATACGGGATATGTACCACTGTACGTGTATTATGGTAGCCTTGCTTTTTATGACAAAACCAGTGTTTAAAGCAAGGCACCGTTTTTGGAAAAGGATGACTATGCCTGATATATTCTTTCTCTTCAGTATCTCTCAGTCTTTGCCCCGAGGTTAAAACGGTTATGACCTGTGTTCATCTGCTCTGTGCTAAAGTTGCAATTATTCATAGTGTTCCGCATAATAACTACGAGGAACTATTTTATAACTTACAAATAACATCAGTGAAGTGTGTTTTACTACAAATAAACAAAACAAAATGCATTTTTAGAATAATAACAAGTGCAAAAGTTAAAAGTTTTAAAAGTCAATCGATCAGCTGGTGGGTAAGTGACTAATCACTTCCGCGCCCAGTATACGGCATTCGCGCGGTTACGCAGTGCGCAGAAGCGGCAATATTGCTTGCGCTACAGCGTAGCGACGCTTGCGACGGCTCGCGCCAAAGATCAACGTCACAGATATGACAACAGTTTGTGCCTGCATTGTACTGCCTCTATGAGGACTACGATATTATTACAAGGCATAATAATTTTATTGAATTGCTGTATTGTTTTATAAACCTTACCTTATTGAATATTAATTGTTGTTATGGCCGAAGAAGCTGTAGAACGGGGTTGCTGCAATAATGAGACCCAAGCGAACTTGAACGAAAAATCTATAAGGTGTCCAACATGTGATAAATACTACCACTATGCCTGCTTATCCCTCAAGGAGGCGCCTAGCAATACGGCCACCTGGAAATGTCCATTATGTCTGAGTAGCACTCCAAAGATGTGCAAGAGTGACTCCACTCCCATCCGTAACGTAACTGTCAGTAGAGGATCCAAAAGGCAACCAATAACTCTACACTCGTCGCCTTCAACTTTAAACGAGAAAAGCGAGCTTCGGTCAATAATAAAGGAAATAATTAAGGAGGAATTTAGCGAGATGTTGTCAAAGTTCAATAATACCATTGTCAGCACAATCAACCGTGAGTTGGAACCAGTTAAGAAGGAAATGCAAGAAATTCTAGACTCAATGTCCTTTATGAATAAAAAATTCGAAGACATTAAGAAAGAACAAGAGTCCTCTAAAGAAACCACGAAGAAACTGGAACTGGAAAATAAAGAACTTATGACTACAGTTGCAGACTTAACTGATAGACTAAACCACCTGGAACAGCAATCTCGGTCAAATAATCTTGAGCTACAATGTGTGCCCGAAAACAAAAATGAGAACGTGTACAGTATCGTTGCTCAATTGGCCCGTGTGGTGGACTGCAAGATGAGCGAGAAAGATGTACTGCACTGCACTCGTATTGCCAAGAACAATCCGTCAAGCGCTCGGCCACGCTCCATTGTTGTCCAGTTAGCTTCACCTAGAATGCGAGATCAACTTCTGGCAGCAACTATTAAGTACAATCAAACGAATGCGAAAGACAAGCTAAACTGTTCCCATCTTGGATATGCTGGACCAAAATCCCCTGTATACGTATCTGAACACCTATCCTCAGCTAATAGAGCCCTTCAGGCTGCTACAAGAATAAAAGCGAAAGAGAAAAACTATAAATACCTACGTTTGGGTCCGAAATGGCAGAATATTTACAAGGAAATCAGACGGCACAGAGTTTATACACATTAAGAACAAAAATAGCTTATGTAAAATTGTATAATAGGTATGATTTTTGTTTTATTTTAATTATTATAATTTAATAAGATATTTTGTTGTGTGAACAAAAACGAATACTTTTTACTGTAACTTATGTTGCGCGAATTACGACATTATAATTTTAACAGAGACATGGCTGAATAGTAATATATTGAGCAGTGAGCTATTTGATGATCGATACGAGGTGTACAGACGGGATAGAGAGACCACAGGTTTTCAATGCAATAAGGATGGGGGAGGAGTACTGATTGTGGTTAGCAAAAAAATTACCTCAAGACACATTGAATTCTGGCAAAGTAATTGTGAAGAGCTCTGGATTACTATTGAAGTACATACATCTCACAAATCATGTCAGATGGCTCTTTGCGCAGTGTATCTTCCTCCACCTGTATGCCTATCAACGCTGGATCATTTTATCGAGCATTGCAACAGAGTGATAGACTCAACACATATCCCGATCTACCTAGTCGGTGACTTTAACTTGGGTAAAATCGATTGGAATTTAAATGCAGTGAATGAACCCTTGCCAAAAACATGTCAAAACTTTTTAGATTTCGTTAATGTAAGCCACATGTTGCAGTGTAATTATGTAAAAAATTGTTCTGGACGTATCTTGGATCTGGTGTTGTCTCCTGAGTCGTCGTGTTCAGTGATTGAATCTAGCTCATCTCTCACCGTTGTTGACAAACTGCACCCTCCTCCCCTCAAAATAACCTTATCCTTGGTCGGAGACCGTGCCCTGCCATATAGCCCTAAATGTTTGCCGAACTTCTTTAAAGCAAACTACGTAGAAATCAACAACTACTTAAGCGCACTAGACTGGAATGCACTATTCGAGAATGCAAATGATGTGGATGACATGCTAACAATTTTTTATAAACATTTAAATATTGTTATTAAACACTCTGTACCTATTCGAAAACCAAAAAATAGTCGGTATCCGGTATGGTTCGATAAAACGATAGTTAAATCCCTTAAAGAAAAAAGACTCAGACTGCGCTATAAAAAATATCATAACCCCATGGACAAAATAGAACTAAAATTGATTTCTAAGCGATGCGAAACACTAGCCAAGAACTCATACCACAACTACATGAATAATGTTGAAAAAGACATCATATATAATCCGAATCTTTTCTGGAGTTACATAAAAGCCAAACGCGGTGGTTCTAGTACGTATCCTATGGTTATGTCTGACGGACAGGTGGTAGCATCTAGTGGTCCTGAAATCTGTGATCTTTTCGCAAATCATTTCTCGGCAGTGTACACGCCCGACAGCAATGAGCAAGATTATGGCAGATCAGCGTTCATTCAAGATTTGCATAGTAACAGCCTGTGTCTGAATAGTCCAACAATCAATCGTGACGACATTTATTAGAAACTGAAATCAATTGATAACAAAAAAGGTCCCGGGCCCGATGGTATTCCACCGATTTTCATTTCTAGCTGTGCTTCATCCTTGATATCACCTCTATTAATTATTTTTAATACATCGCTGGCTACTGGTGTATTTCCTTCGGAATGGAAAAAGGCTAAGGTTGTCCCAGTATATAAATCAGATAAAAAAGATGTTGTATGCAACTATAGGCCAATTTCAATACTGTCGTCTTTTGCAAAAATTTTCGAATCCATCATCTGCCCATATCTCCAACAACATTTTCGAATAAATTTAAGCAATTGCCAACACGGTTTTGTAGCGTCAAGATCTACAGCTACGAACTTGGTATCATTCACAGAGTCACTGATACAGTCTGTTGATGCGGGTAAACAGTTTGATGTCGTGTATACAGACTTTAGTAAGGCCTTTGACAAAATGTCTCATTCAATTCTTATAAACAAGCTGGCAGCTTATGGTGTGACTGGACCCTTGCTAAAATGGTTCAAGACATACCTAAAAGAACCCGAGTTTTACGTTGTCGTCAACGGTTTTCGATCTGTATCCCACAAAATTACTTCAGTTGCCCCACAGGGTTCGCATTTAGCTCCAATCCTATTTAATGTATTTATCAATGATCTTCCTCAATGCTTCCAATTTTCGGAACCTTATTTATATGCCGATGATCTAAAGTTCGCAAGAGAAATTGAATCACCTACCGATTGTGAACTTTTACAAGACGACCTTAACAAACTTGTACAGTGGTATAACTATAACAGAATGCAACTCAACACCAAAAAATGCTATCACGTCAAATATACTAGGGAAATCAATTACATTAACGCCGAGTATCTCATAAACCAGGACAAAATACAGGAAGTGGAAATAATTAAAGACCTAGGGGTACTTTTCGACAAAAAAGTAACATTTCTTCCCCACATTGAAAGTGTTATCAAAAAAGCGTCGAGAATGCTGGGATTCGTAATTCGCAACACAAAAGGGTTCCGCAAAGAAAATTTTATACTACAGTCTAGTACGGAGTATCTTAGAGTACTGCAGTGTAGTGTGGAGACCCCACTACGCCACTCATGCGTTGCGATTGGAACGAGTGCAGAAACGCTTTATGTGGCACCTAGCATTTTGTGAAGGTAAATCCAAATGCCTTCCTTCATATAGAACTCGTCTGCACCACTACAAAATTGATAGGCTATCTACACGTTATAATATCACAGACATAGTATTTTTATACAAATTATTAAAAAATAAGCTGAATTGCTCGAAGTTACTAGGTCTTATTAGATTTGGTGCTCCCTCTAGATACCCAAGGAATAAAATAACGCCATTATGTCCACCATTACGAAAGACCGTGCTTGGTTCAAACTCGCCAATTCCAAGGCTGTGTAAAATACTTAACAGCTGTAGCGACTTAGTAGACATACACCAGGACAGTTTATCTAAAATTACTAACATTATTAAACTCTTTGCAACAAAGGTAAATAATGAATAATTCAATTTTTTATTGAAATGTTGTGAAACAAAATTTTATTGTTATTACTATTTAATCTTTATTCTATTTCGTATCAATTTCATCTTTATTCTATTTTCGTATTAATTTCCTATAATTGTGATTGTTATTGGCATTGTTGTCTGTGACGAATTTTTCTTTTTATTTCTTTTGTAATATTTTTTATAAATCTAATAAAACATGACATATTTTTATCGGATTAGTATTTGCAGTATAACTAGCCAATGTCTTGGGTTACAAAAATAAAAAAAAAAAAACAAAAAAGAAAACATTCGCCACAAGAATAATATCTACTTAACCGTAAATTTGTGCAAGTGGTGTTAGCCAGTAAGTAATTGTTACACGTGTGAATGTGTCATTCTATCCAATTATGTGAAATGTACTGTGTAAACAATTGTTGGCTGACCTGATTAAATAAATAAATACATATATATATCTAGCGTTGATAGCATTTAGAGGTATTATTGGTTTATTACAGGTTCGATTATAAAATAGATGGGAACTTCCTCTTTTGCTCAAGCCACTAATTAGAGCCTATTGCAATGAATATTTTTATCGCGACATGTCTGCGGTCATTGATTGCCCCAACTAAATCAAGTTACCAAAATATAACAAATCTTGTAATGCATGTGACCTGGCTTAAAATCTACGGCAGTACAGTTTGTTTACTGAACTTGGCGAATATTCCCGTAAACTTAAACTTAACTTCATTTAAACCGCCATACATTTTTGTCTAGCGATAACTTTGGAAAGCGACAAGATTATCTTGCAAGACTTTACAAAACCTCACAATATTCTATTCCGGGAGAAAAGGTTTAAGTGGCAATTGGAGGTGCTTAAGGTGACTTTGCGAGTAAATTATTCCAGTGAATTTTCTAAACTCAAAGCTCGCATGACGTAATCCGTAGAAAGCCATTATATAAAGGGGCTTCTAAACGGGCCATATTTTTCGGCCATTCATGGCTGCATTATTAGCAATTAATTGCTCAGCCATCACAAAAATATTTTTTGCTATCAATGGCTGAGCAAGTAATGGCTTGGCAATTTGTTGAAATTTGTCTGATACAGTATGGCCGGTTATGTAGACTCCTAAACGGGATACACAATCGGTCAACAATGGTCGACGAAGTTACACCTTGTCGCAGCGGCTTATATAATTTTAACACAAAGTCAAAAAAGAAAAAGTATAGATTGTGGTATCGACCTTACTTAAATAGGCGTAAAACGTTAGATAATTTAAGTAAAGAAATAAGCCTTAATAAAAAATTATTTAAAAACTTTACTAGAATGTCAAAAGGTGACTTCGAGTTACTCCTTAATAAAATTGGACCGAAAATATAACCAAATGAATATAGCCATAATCACGACGTCATTCGCAGCAAACTTCATGTCGCGTAGAAAAGGATATACTATGTCATAACTATAGAGTGCGACTGAAACAACAATAGAAACTAGCCGGGCAATATTGCAGAATATCGACAGCTCAGCGATCGTCCGGCAACTCCTCAAAACAATGTCGGCCACATGTGGCTACACCAAAAATGTTTGCCTATATGGCCAGGATATTACAGCAATATTGCATAGTCTGGCCGGGATAGCTAGCAATGTTGCCAGCCACTGAGTTGCAGCCACATATTGCAGAAAAATGTTGCCCGTTTAGAAGCACCATAAAAATAAAGCAATCCTAATATAAATATAGCAATCCTAATATAAACGTTTAAGACGTTTTCTTTGCAAGCTATCGTACTATTTATAGAAATTTCTTGTGAAATAATGTTTGTTTAAGGAGGCTTGTTATTATCAAAATTATTATTTTATATTGTAATACTTAAGTTTGTAATTAGTCTGTAAGCCTTCCTCTAACAAGATAAAAATAACAAATAAAATATGGAATCTCATTTCCTTTCGGAGGAAAACGGACAAGCAGTCGATAGGTTCGGAAGTAGGCCGCGACTCGAGCCGAGGACACTCCAACTAAGGCTATGAAAGAAGCGTTTTGCTAAGAGAATGTTGGATTGTAGGTACCAAGGAGGTCTGGGTGCTTGTGTATGAGAAAGATAGATGAAGGTGTGGGTTATGCTATGCAAAATTCAGTGCATATGTATGTCATTCTTCTTTTTTGTTTGGCTAATCGTAAAAACTAATTACTATAAACTTTTTTCGCATCACTTAATCCCTATCCTGCGCAAGGCTCAGTTTGCCCAACGCAGGAAATGATCAACGTCATTTCGAATAATTTTTAATTTTTACGTAGACTTGCAGAAAAACGAAAAATTCATCTATAAAAATATAATAATATGGCATGAATTATGCTTTCCTGGCTTCGTTACGAGTTTATCTAACTAGTTCTTATATATCTTCGTTCTTATATATCTTTCAATAAGTAAATAAAACTGACCTGTTCTCGCACCGATGTTATATATTTTGATTTTGAGAAATTTCATTGGAATAACTTGTAAACTTTATCACAATTTATCGCATACATACATACATACATATCGTCACGCCTTTTATCCCCGAAGGGGTAGGCAGAGGTGTATTTCTACACCCACTTTTCGCCAGATATACTTTAGTCCCACGTAATAAGTGGCGAGCCTATTGCCGTACCGGGCACATTTCCAGACTCCGTGCTGCTACTGAGAATTTCGTGACAGAAACACCCAATAACACTGCCTGACCCAGGAATCGAACCCGGGACGTCCCGATCCAACGCGCACATTTATGCCGCGAGACCAACGAGACAGTCGTATAGGGTTTGATGTCGAGTTTTCCGTCTCTACGCAAAGATGGTATTTGCATCGTGTTATCCCTTAGTCGCCTCTTACGACACCCACGGGAAGATAGGGGGTGGTGACACTTGTATTCTATGCCGTCAACCACACGGCAATTTATCGCATATCCAGACATAATCACCAAACGAATACTTTATTACGTTAAAGCAATAGACAATGTGCAAAGATAACACAACACATTTTACTTCAAAATCATATTTTCACCATAAAAAGTTTTTGTTTACGCGACGAAAAATAACGGCCGCCATTCTTTTGGAACGTAGTAAGTCATTACAAAAGTTTCGTTACTATATTTATTACTTTTCGATAAACTATAACTCAATATGAAATCTACACTTATTTTCCAGTAGTTCTGTATATAATACTTATAAGATCACTAAATGTTTTCTCATTACAAATATTTTTTTCTTTTCTCGTGCACACTTATTTCAATATCAAAATGGCGAAAATGGCGTCGTCGCAAAGTTCAATAGCATAGGTATTTTGTTTAATTAATTTTCGTTCATTCTTGCTCGTTTCGAGTTTAAAAAGGTATTGAAATTGGTCAAGCGGAAATCGATAAATCGAATGATATAAGCAGATCGTGTTACAAGTGCAAAAACCGTTAAATATCAACGACCAATGATAGCCGTCCCGTTATGCACCTATGAGGTGCACAAAGCAATTAGAGCGTTTTTTTATGCGCCTAAGAGGTGCATCTTGCAGTTGAGGGGTTAATAAGCATAAGATCTCTCTTATTGTAAACTTTTATGATAGGAGTTACGAAATCCCAATTACACTGTCATAGCCTTGATTTTACATCGTTATAAAATACGCTATATGATAGGCAGGCATAGGCAGCGATAGCCGAGTGGAGAGACCGACAGACTGCTACGCAGAGGATCCGGGTTCAAATCCACAGCGCGCACCAATTACTTTTTGAAGTTATGTACGTATTAAATTGTTAATTATCGCTTGCTAAACGGTGAAGGAAAACATCGTGAGGAAACTTGCATGTCTGAGAGTTCTCCATAATGTTCTCGAAAGACATGTGAAGTCTGCCAATCCGCACTAGGCCAGCGTGGTGGACTATATGGCCTTACTCTTCTCATAGTGAGAAGAGGCCCGTGCTTAGCAGTGGGACAGTTTATATACAGGGCTGATGATGATATGATAGGCACTATAAAACAAAGCATATTTTAAGACAAAAAGACATTTAATATAGGGAAAAGAAAGTGAACTCATCGAATCAAACGCAACAGCAATACTTCTAACGTACATCGATATTCTGCGACTGGTCGCACCATCCCATTCGTACTATACCCAGCAAGACTTTAACACTTATGAATTGTAACAGCCATATTAAATAAAAAATATATTGTTATGACTTAGCTGTAATAAACAAAAGGTAAAGTTATATTTAAGGGTCGACCCAAGTCGACGTCTATCATCCACGAAAATAATGAAGCTTGTAAAAACGATTTCTTTATTTTCGTTATATTTTTGTTAATGTTCTTTTTACACGTTCAGCTTGTAATAATTTAGTAAAATTTAGAATAAAAATATTTTAGGCACAGAGGCTGGACGAGATTAATCTTTAGACTTTTTTTGGGAGACTATGTACAAAAATCGTGAAAGCCGTAGACAATAGACGTATTTAAAATGTCCACCTTGCGGGGAGCCATCCGTAGATATATGTATGTCATAGTAATGTAACTTGTAACAGTTGCGGTCGGTTCACTTAGTTCGCTATCTTCGGAGCCATACCTTCATATGAGCTGAGCCGCTTACATGCGAAATATTAAGCGATCTGCCAAATACATGACAATTAACTATCATTTTCTGTGATATCAGTAATCGCAGCTGCAGAGAAATTTAGTGAGTATGTAATGTTAACCTTTGAGAGCAATGATGGCTAAGTGGTTAGACTGCAGACGGTTTCGGGTTCCTACCCAACATGCACACCATTAACTTATTATGTCCAAATAAAATTATATATGCACATTTTTAACAGGTAAAGACTATAACGATTATCAAAGATCTTCATGCCACACGAGACCTACGACTTAACGTGCTCTCCGAGGCATGTAGCAAGCGATAATAAAATTAACAATTAAATACGAACATAACTTCGAAAAGTCAATGGTGCGCGCCAGGTATTTGAACCCAAGACCTGCATAACAGTCTGTCGGTCTCTCCACTGAACTATCGTTGCGTTGTTTTCTCTTTTAACGCTGATTTTTTTTGTGCCTCTGACAGAGCGCAGTCCATCCACGTCCATCTTAAACCGTTGAGTATGATGTATTCGACAGCTGCGCCATAATGATCTTTGACAATTGATACGGCAAGTCCGTAAGACTAAAGATGTTAAGCTACTTCATTAACTAAAAAACCTAGTGTATCTAAATTCGTTCATATTACGCCTGCACATGCCAAAAATTCGTTTAAATATATGCTTAAATTTACCAAATTCATGTAAACAGTTATCTTTCTAACCGTTAATTACATCTTTATCAAATCATCTCTATAACAATGGTACTCCTTCAACATTTATAAAATGTTTCCCTCGAGAAATCGCTGACGTAGCAAGGTGTCAAGATTGTACCGTAGACAAGAGAATTATCAATAATTCGCTGTAAATAACTGCGGGGTCCCCAAAGTGGCCCTTTACAAGGAAACAAGATAAAATGTATATTACGATCAACCCTCATCTTAAACTCATATTTTACGGGGACTAGATTTAGCGAGCGGTTTTGGTCGAAATTGTTGTTAAAAAGACAACCTTGGAGATCTTTTTCGTTTGTTTTTACATACAGTAATTAGATATACGCCTATCTAGCCTCTATGGATGACAACACTCAATGGAATTATTGTAATTAAAAAAATAACAAGCAATGCTCAGAAATAGAAACCTCCCTACTTACATTTTAAATTGTGTTTTTAACCTATCGAAAATCTTACTTAATAAATGCCCAATACTTAGTAACTGTCTCACTTAACAAATGCCAAATACTTAGTGAATTAAGGTCAAGCTACCTGACAATGTATTAATTAACTGTTGATTTTTATCCATTTCTATTATTGTCACAGGCGTACGTTTTCATACGGGTATTAAGAAAAACGAAAATGCCAACCTGTTGTGCTTCGCGAACAATACCTTTTCTGGTAGGTATATATCTTGAATGAATGGGCTAACAAAATGAGGGAGAACATCTCATATACCTGATATCGATAAACACTGATACCGTACTGTTGCTTTTTGTTAAATAAATTTTAAGGTTGTCCCGTGATTTTCACAAAACATTACTTGCGACGCATCACATCAACTTAAAATATCATGTGTCACAGGGGACTTTACACACATTCATAAAGTACACAAAATACAGCAAGGCTCTAAACACTATACTATAAAATTTATATATTGTTGTGTGGCAAGGTTGGAACTTGATATGATAAGTGGACTTGATCAGTACGTTTAGTACGTACAGATATGATCATTTAATTTAATTTTCCATCCGTGAGCACCTGCATTATATTCATCTTATATCATTATTGTTATATGCTATTGTCATAACGTATATTTTTGTAAAACAAAATAGATTTTCATAAATGAATTCTTCGAAGGCGTAAAATGAATATCTACATACATAATTAGCACCATTTTTACGCGTTCGCGAAAAACAATATAAAGGTACGTAGCTAAATCAACTCATTGTCGCAGAATATTTTAAACAGTCTCTTTAAACACATCAACATTAAAAGCTGTCTGAAGTAAGGGAAATATTAGGTAACCAAATATTTTAATTACGTTTCAAGTACCCTTAATGGATTGAATATCAAAAGATACCTGAGTGATTGGAAACGTCTCTTCCAATTACATTTCTTGGGAAATTGCCTCTCTATGTTCGTTTTTCGTTGGGAGTTTACGTAAATTTTGATCTTCAAGCTTTGAATTTAACTAACTAGAGAATTTGAGCGCTTTTGTTCTGATGAAAGAATAAGAGATAATTAATTATTTGATAAATAACTAAAAAGAATTCGGAGGCAGATGACATATTTTAATTAAGAAATAATAAAATAAACTTAAAAACTCGAGAAAGTCTCACGTCGTGTAATTTTAATGATATTTGACAAACATACTTCATATTTCTGTTAGTAAATATTTCTTGGTATCGTCTGATATATAAATAAACATCATGATTTTTGTTGTGAAAACGCCATGATAAGCTTAATGTCGTTATTGGTTGGCTTAAGACAATGGAAAACATACTTAGAGTGAATAAAAACAAAGGGCCGTTTATATTAAGCGTCTATTTCACATGATCCCGATATGAGGATGATGAGATCTACTTTAATCTCCGGCTGCGGCACACACGCATGCACATTACTGTGTACATACATGTATGTGCTATGTGTGTGTGTCGCATCAATCCGTCGGCGGATCGCCCTTGACAGAAACGAATGCTCGATGTTGTCTTATAAACATTTTGTCTCCATTTACTCCAAACTTTATTTATGGGCTTACCTTCCAAGTTCCTTCTTCTTTCTCTTTGCGGTATCCTAGTTTCAATCTGGGGTCCGCCTACTAGTCTAACCGGATTTGACTGAATATTAGCTTTTCCACAGAGCGACTGCCTGTCTGACCTTCGCAACCCGAAGGGATAGCGATATTCCATGGTTTAGACTAGTGTCAGTTTATTTAGAAGGTACTGACGCCCTGTAACGACTGTCAAAGATCTTCATGACAACCGGGACCGATGGCTTAACGTGCTCTCCGAGGCACGGGACAAGCGATAATTTACAATTCAATACGCACATAACTCCAAAAAGTCATTGGTGCGCGCCGTGGATTTGAACCCGATGCCCTCTGCATGGCAGTCTGTTGGTATATCCACTCGGCTATCGCTGCTATTGCTTCATTCAATTAAGATAAAGTTATTTATATTATGAAAATATGATGCTATACTTCTGCGTAGAGATCACATACTTAAATTATAATCCATCCAATATTTTCATACTATTTTTTATTGCTTTAATCGTATTTTATTGCGGATCATGCCAAACAGAATCGTTGATCATATTGCAATTCCCACATTTCGTCAATTATATTGTTACTGCTTACAGAAAAATAAATGAACACAGAATGATCGAGAGATCCAATAAAATTCTTACTATTAGATATCATTCAGAAAAAGCATAGCTCTTTTCTTAATCTTAATATATAAAATCCTTGCGTTACTGACTGACTGACAGACACGCTACAGCCGAAACTATTGGGCGCAGGAAGCTGAAATTTGGCATGTATGTTCCTTGGGCATCGTAGGGGTGCACTAAGAAGGGATTTTCCGAAATTCCCACGGGATCGGCCGAAACGGGTAAATTTAAAAAAAATGCAGGCGTAGCTGCTGGCGTCCTCTAGTTTTTATATAATACCGTCGTGTATGTCGCCACAGGAATACAAGAGCTCAAAATGCCTTAAATGTATTTAAATTACGTCATTGATCATGATCAGCCTCTTCTTGTTATGAGAATGGGTAGACTTATAAGATGTCTAGAATTACCGTAGGCAGGCAGGGATTTTCAAGGTGCGCAGTGGAAGCTGTAATACATCTACCTGACCACGATAGACAAGGATCCAGACACAATGCACTGCGTTGCGCAGCGAATCACAACCAAAATTAATAAGATGTTTCAACTCACCTGATATTTTCACTGGTGATGTTCTTAAAGTGGACCTATAGGATTAACTCATAATTTTGGCCAAAATAACAAGAGAATCGAATACTAGGGTCCAGTTCAGCGTAGTCCTTCTCCAGGCACCAAACAGGAATTCACACACGTGTTTTACAAAGTTCAATATTTCACAAATGTTCATTAATTTATCACAAACTTCGCCGGAAGTCAAAAGCGGCAGTTGTAAGTTATTACAAGTTAATTCAATTCGCGTTAATTCAAAGGGCGATCAAATTATTACAATTTATATCAATTGCAATCTCGTGAGACAGACCAAGACTGGCGTGTAAGTTTTTTCAAGGCGGGAAAGGAAGTGACAGTTCAGTGTGACCATTGTCAGAAATTTTCAATAGACTAAACAAAATGTTACTTAATCGATATAATCGATTTGACTTATAATAAAAACTAATTCTATTTCAAACATCCACCCGCCCCGGACCGGCCTACCGGTCCGCAAATCGGTTGGTAGACGTGACAATGTTGCAACCGCTCTCCTCAGAATCGAACCGTCCACCAAGACCTCAGCAAATCGGGGAACTCCATCAGCCCCAGTTACCAAACGCAAGATGCGCCCCCTGCGCCATCTGAGTGGCGGAAGGTTAGCCTCCTTGATCAAAACGAGGTCAGCAATCTTGGGTGGATCGGTCTTGTCGGTCCACTTAACGCTTTGCTGAAGTATGTGCAAATATTCCAAATTCCAGCGTTTCCAAAAGCTCTGAGTAATCTGGCGTACCAATTCAAAACGCGAGAGATGACCAGGTCTCGTATCAATATAGGGGTACTCAGGCAAGGCGACAAGTGGGCGACCAATAAAAAAATGGCCCGGCGTAAGGGCCTCCAAATCATTCGGATCTGAGGAGATCGGACACAATGGCCGAGAGTTCAAAACGGCCTCAATCTTACAAAACACAGTTTCGAGTTCCTCAAATGTAAGGACAGATTCACCGATTGTCCTGCGCAAGTGTGTTTTGGCCGATTTTACAGCGGCCTCAAATATACTACCCCAGTGTGGACAATTTGGTGGGGAAAACAACCAATTTATCCCACGTCGGGCAAGCCTATCACCTATATCAGCTTTGTTGGTTTCAAGAAAATTAACAACATCATTCAAATAATTATAGGTGCCCTTGAAGTTAGTGCCGCAGTCAGAGCGGATCAAGGAAGGCAGCCCTCTGCGGGATACAAATCTGTCAAATGTGGCTACAAACGCCTCGGTCGTAAGCGAGGAGACCAGTTCTAAATGTACGGCCTTTGTGGAGAGACAAACAAAAACACACAAGTAGGCCTTAACAGTCTTGCTGTTTCGAAGTGTCGACGTTTTCACCAAGAAGGGACCAGCGAAGTCCGTGCCAACACCGTCAAATGTCCTGCTCTCCGTTACGCGATCTGCCGGTAAGTCTCCCATCAAGGGCTGCATGGTAGAAGCCTTGAGCTTATAGCAAGGGATGCAGCTAAAGACTACACTCCGAATAACTCTTCGGGCAGACAAGATCCAAAACTCACGTTGCAAAATGGCCAAGAGCGCATTCCAACCAGCATGCGAATTTTTAAGGTGACGGTCAGTTACCAACAAGCGTACCAAATGACCGTCCTTAGGTAACAAAAGGGGGTGACGTGCTCCGTAAGGGAGGTTGGCGTTCTTGAGACGCCCTCCAACGCGCAAGAGACCCGTATCGTCCAAAAAGGGGTTCAATTTAGATACAGCTCCCGATAATTTCGATCTCCCTGATTTAAGGATAGCAATCTCCTTCTCAAAATGCGCCAATTGCACAGAACGAACCAAAAAGGTGAGGGACTCCTGTCATTCCTGTGGTGAGAGAAACGGTGTCAGTCGTTTCTGTTGCGGGTGCCTAAAGTTAAAAACAAAATGCTTTATCCAAGTAGTGACACCTAACTACTTGTCGAGGGAGCAGTAACGATTCAACAAAAAATCGGGGTCGAAGGCGCATTCTACCTTCTCAAGAGCGAGTGTTCGTAGACCCGGCAAATTAGAAGTATTCAAAACTGGCGTTTGAGGCCAATCGGTTTCTGGTCGACTCAACCATTCCGGACCCCACCACAGCGAATGACCTATCAAACTAGGCGTCAAGCATCCGCGCGAGGCACAATCAGCGGGGTTAAGCTCACCTGGCACGTGTCTCCAAACAAGCTTGACTTTGGATTTCTGGATTTGGGAAACGCGATTAGCAACAAATACGTCCAAAGTGTGGACAGAAGCCTTCAACCAACAGAGAACAATTTGGCTGTCTGTCCAGGCGTAGGTCCCATTAATACAAATGCTTTTACCCAAAGTACTAGACACGTGGTTCAATAAGCGTAAAAGTAATGCTGCTCCCGAGAGCTCCAATTTCGGAATGGTCAGAGATGTCCGAAGGGGTGCAACCTTGCTCTTCGCCATGATCAGGGAAACTCTCACCTGACCTGAGGCACTGACTGTGCGCAAGTACACCACGGCCGCGTGACCACGTTCCGAGGCATCACAAAACCCGTGAAGGGTAGCCTTGTACTTCCCGGGAGGAAGGATGGGACGAGGCAAGGAGATCTCGTTGACGGCAGGAAGTGAGGATACAAAGGAGGTCCATTCCTCAACAAGAGTGCCGTGCAGAGGTTCGTCCCAGGTCAATCCTGCTGTCCAAAGCTTCTGCAAGAAGCATTTTGCCCAAAATATAATTGGACAGATCCAACCGTTCGGATCAAAGGTTCTGACGACAGTAGACAATACGAGACGTTTAGTCCAAGAACACGGCAATTTCAAGTCTACGTTATACGTAAAGATGTCTTGGACTGATCTGTACTGAACGCCGAGAACAGCCATCATGGCGGGGTTGTCAACAATCTCAAACAAATGTGGATCCTGCTGATGATCCTCTGGCAAGCCTTCCAAAAGCGCTGGTGAGTTGGAAATCCATTTGCGCAACTCATAACCAGCGGAGGCCAAAATACCTATCAATTCGTCCCGCAGGAGGATCGCCTCGTCCACTGTGGAGGCGCCCGAGCAAATGTCATCGACGTAAATATCGTCTTTCAAGATGGCGGACGCTCTTGGGCAACGTAAGCCTTCGCGGTCTGCGAGCTCCCAAAGAGAACGTATTGCCAAGTAGGGGCTTGACCTTAACCCGTACGTATTAGTATTGAGCTCGTAGACGACCATGGGATCGCGAGGAGACTCTCTCCAAGGGATCAGCTGGAAGCGACGGTCATCAGGGTGGATAATAGTCTGCCTGAACATCATTTTTATGTCGGCCACAAAGACAACCTGATGTCGTCGGAAGCTGGTGATGACGTCACAAAGGTCCTTGACCAACTTGGGACCAGAATGCAATTACTGGTTCAAGGATACGCCTGTTGAAGTCTGCGCAGAACCATCAAATACTGTGCGCAGCTTCCCAGTCAATGGTTTCAATACCGCATAATGCGGGAGAAAGTAGTGCTCCACCGAACGCCAATCCAAATTTGACACAGACATGTGTCCCAACTGTTTATATTCCCTCATGAACTCAATGTACTTCTGTCTGAGCTCCGGATCACGACCCATGCGGCGCTCCATGGCCAACAACCTCTTTTCAGCTAAAGGTCGTGACTCACCAAGCGGAGGCCAGACAGGAAGGATAGCCTCGTAACCAGTGTTGTTCTGGACGAACAGCTCACACTCCTCATGTTCTGGATTCAAACGAGCAGCTTGAGGAGGCTCCTCTATCTCCCAAAACCTCTGAACTGCATCAGAGAGAGCAGAGCCTACAGCCAACAAATTATCAAGTTCGGGTGGAGGGGGGTCCCTAGGTACAGGTCCCATCAAAGCAAATCCAAATATGGTCGGGATGGCAGTCAAACCATTTGGCACCAAGACCCGTTTCCCACCAATCAAAATTCCACCGAGGACATCAGAGCCAATCAACAAGTCGATTCGTCCCGGTGTGTCAAATTTGGGGTCTGCCAGTTCCAATCCCGATGTCAAATTCACCACAGCAGCAGGTAGCTGCTTCTGTGGGTGCATACCCAAAATATTCTTGAACACAATAGCCGAGGTTTTAATTCTCGGGTGTGAAGATTCAACAGGGCCAAACAAAACCTTAACTTGCCCTTCAACATTAGAGGCTACGTCACCTATGCCCCGTATACAATTTGGAAAAGAGCCCATATTTGATTTAACCTGCCCTACCAAATAAGTGGAAACAATGCAACCTTGTGAACCTGTGTCCAATATAACACGGACAACAACAGAGGTCCCCGTGGGTCCCCAGACCCTAACAGCAACCGTTGGTAGGATAACGGTCTCAATGGGGGAGGTTGGCGTTATAGGGCAGGGGTCAATGACCTATTGTTGCCTGGGCGGCGACCGTTGGCCAGGACCAGGCAAGTCAAAACGAGGGTGCGGCTTGAAGTCCTCAAAGGCGCGATGACTTGATCCGCGCGCCATCTGTGGGGGGTCATAATGACGCACCCGCCCAAAACGAGGTGGGCGCGAGTCAAGGCGGGGACGCTCCGCCAAAGGAGGGGAATACCTGGGGCAGCAGTCATGGTGCTGGTGACGCTGAACAGCACATTCAGGTGCGCGAGTCAGGGGAGGCGTGCGCACGCTACGGTTTTCCAAGCGGGGCGAGTGGCGATCAATTGAGCGAGGCGACTCTCGGCTACGCGCCGGTGAGCCTCGGCTGCCACCTTCAAAACACCCGCCCGTGCGCGGCGTCGGCTGGTTGGACAAGCGGCCAACCTCTCTGACATTCATGCAGAGAATTTCCAAATGCTGTCCTCCACAGTGAGGACAGGGGCGAGAGTTTGGGCAGTCTCGCTGGTAGTGGGACCCCAAGCAAGAGAAGCAAAGGCGGCGGGCATTCGCGATGCGCCTACGAGAGGCGACATGCAGGTTCAAGAATGCCCTACAACTGGCCGTTCTGTGCCCCGTGACCTTGCAGTAAGAGCACTCCACTGGGCTCTGCGTGACTGCAAAGCGAGGAGGGCGCCGGTCAACATTGGCTCGGGTGTGAACGCGAGCCTGCTCCTTGACCTTGGGCGGCTGCGACTTAGCCGGCGTGTCACCACCGGAGTTATCCAAGACCCGGCACTCATCCTCCAGGAATCTCTCCAGGTCAGCAAAGGGGGGCAGATGGGTCGCGCTATCCCCACCAAAGCGCTGTTCAAAACGCGACCTCAGGTCGGCAGGCAGCTTTTTTAGCACAATGTGCACCAATAGATAGGACCATTGGTCCACGGGCAGGTCAAGGCACTTAAGTGCGTTGATGGCCACCAAATGCGGGTTCAACAGTTGGGTGCGCAACCCAGAGACCCGGGTGAGCGTCGGCAAACCCAAAATCTGCTCAATATGCGTGTCGGCGAGGCCACGCTTGTTATGGTACCTACGGGTAATTAGGTCCCGAGCCGTCTGGTACGCCTCGTCAGACACGGGCAGATGCTGGATGAGGCCCTTAGCCTCCCCATCCAGAACCGACATTAAATATGCCAATTTTTGTGCCGGCCGAAGGTCAGCCCTATCATTGACCAGGCTGTCAAACAAATTAACGAAGCCCAGGTAGCTTCCTAGGCAGCCATCAAAATGAGGGAGGTCTAAGGTAGGTACCCTACTCACCAGCCCCGGTGCTGACCTAGGAAGCACCTGCTTCAGGCCGGGTTGCCGTTCCCTATCGGCAACTAGTTGTCTCGCACTATTGGAGACAGCATCATACAGGTCTAAGACTTGGGCATAGTCTTCGCTGACCTTATTTTGCTGGTCAGCGGTGAAATCGTTGATTGACACTTCGAGACAGCAAGCGCTGAAAGTGCGGAATTGCTGTTCCACACTTGCCAGGCGATCGTCAATCCGCTCGTACCTTTGTAGTAAGGCCTGCTGGCTATCAGGCCGGTTCACTAAGGCGCTGGCCGAGGCAAACCAGCGCAAATCTGATGCAATAGCACCAGCAGCCGCACGCAAGTCCTTGATAGCTGACATAATCAAAATTTCAAAAGAGCCCGGACAAGCGTTAAATAATATTAACAATCAAAACTTAAATTTTCTTAATTCTTTGAAACCAACAAAGTATTAGCCTGTTTACTGCGGTTACAAGTAAGTGACAGGTATCTACTGTCCAACAAAATTAATAGTTTCAATATATATTGACACAAAACAAAGTCAAAGTTATCAAAAGTTGAAACTTCAAATAAGTTAATTAAAGTTATATATTCAAATAAATTAACTAATTACTTGCAACAGACAGACTGGCTGTGTTATTTGAGATAAACAATAGGAAATAAGCACAGAATATGTGTTACCTAACAATATTATCTTTATATTATAACAAGGTTTAACAATGTAAGGTTCAAACTTAATATATCAATATATGCAATAAACTAAATCAATTGATACATATAACTGATATGTTCCAATCAAAGTGACTTATTAATAGTAATAGCAACAAATCTATGCTAGATTTCAACAATTTAAATCAAGCAATTACTGATTGAGGTTATGAAAAAAAATATGTTAATGTAAAAGAACAAATGTCAGTATGTCTAACTAAATTAGATTCAAATCTAGTGAAATATGATGCTGATATTCATTGTCTGCAGATGGAGATTGATAGTTTACAAGATTCTTTGGCTAATATGACAAAAAAATATAATCTATCACAAAAACAAATTAACGAGCATATCTTGGCAATGGATGAGTTAGTGGACTTGTGTAAGTACAATGAAGAGAGGCTTCAATCTTTGACTAATAATAGTCATGGCAATGAATTTAGCCAGGCGCCACAGAGTCATTCACAGTCAACTACTTTGAATTATTGCTCTGATTTGCTGTCACTCTCTGCTGCAGTGGATGACAGCACCATTAATTCCATTAATTCTTATTGTAATTCTGGCACTTCTTTCTCACCCCACATTACAAACACCGACAAGCTATTAATGTTTAGCGATGAGATAGGTAAAAACATGAGCCAATTGTTGAGACAAAGGACAGGTATGACTATTACTAACATATGTATGCCTGGAGCAAGCTTTTCTCAGATAATGCAATCAATTTTATCTAAATCATACTGTCCTGAATCAACAATAATTATATATATTGGGAGAAGAGGAAATGCAAATATTAATTTAATAAAGAGATATTTTGACCAATTACTGAATTTAAAAGTTAAAAAAATTATGTTACTTGCTTTTCCTTACAGTAAGCTGTTGCCACAAGCTGAAAATGATTATAGATTTAAGATTAATTCCAAATTACATACCATGACATGTTATAATAATTTAATTGACATTATTGACTCTAATGCTCTAATTAGAAATTTTTATTTGACATATGATAATTATTATATATCACAATTTTATAAAAGACAAATAGCATCCTCGCTAGCTTATTGTATTAATAACACAGCCAAGGTTTTGGCTAACCACACTGCTTTTATTGAGCAGTCAAATTTGACATGCAATATAAGCTTGGAATCCGTTCCAAATTCTTTAAATTGAATTCTGAGACAATAGAGTCAATCTCTGGCAATACATTTAATAAGACATTGAATTCTGTACCTAGTTTAAGTGACAAAAATACAACTCCATCAACCTTACCTACAAAAAATAATTTAAAAAATTGTATCAGCCTGGTGCATCAAAATATACAAGGGTTGATGGGTAAGGAGTTAGAATTGGAATTGTTTATGAACTGTAACAATATTGATATTTTATGCATTACAGAACATTGGCTAAGAAGCCACCAGTTCATATTCAATTTCAATAACCACCAGGTTGCAAGCTCGTTCAGTAGAGAAAACTTTATCCATGGTGGCTCGTTAATCATAGTTAGCAAATTTCTAAAATTTAAAGAAAGGACTGACATTGTGAGCCTCTCTGTTGAGCGAGTAGTAGAAATCACATGTGTTGAGTTTGAGCAGTTCATTGTTATGAGTGTATACAAACCTCCATGTGCACCATTTGAAAGTTTTTTAGTTATTATGGAGGATGCCCTTAGCAAAGTTTGTAATTGCCGTAAAACTGTTGCTATTTGTGGAGATTTTAACGTTAACATATTAGAAAAATGCTCTTTGACTATCAAATTTTTAAATTTATTTAAGTCATACAATTTATGTCATAATTTTTATGAACCAACTAGAGTGACTGCCACAAGTGGTACTTGTATTGATAATATATTTACTAATATAAAACCATTACACAAATCTTTGATTAATATGCTTCAGTCAGATCACAGTGGGCAGTTAATCTGTTGTCCAAGAAAATGCCCGAAAGTCCAGAGAAAAATTATTAAATATATACCAATAAATGAAAATCGACTTAAAACTTTTAAAGACAATTTATCTCGAAAAATGCGTTGGTTGCCTCATCATGACCATCCGGATCAGTTATATAGCTCTTTGTTTGACTTGATTAATGACGAATTTCAGACTGTATTTACATCCAAAAAATTAAATGTAACTGACCGTCTGATGTTTAGTGATTGGGCAACTGAAGGTATTCATAAAAGCCGGATTAGGTTATATGAACTGTATGATGAAAAAACTTATAATAATAGTCAGAACTTTATTAATTATGTAAAAAAATATTCCAAAATATTTAGACAAGCTTGTAGTACAGCAAAATCTATTTATTTGAGAAATAAAATAAAATTATCAGAAAACACTATAAAGGCTACCTGGAATGTCATCAACAATGAAACTGGCAGAGCCAAAGCACGCAGCCGTGACTTCTTATTAAATATCAATAATGTGAGTGTTGCAGAGGACCTGGAAGTAGCGACAGAATTTGAGAAGTTTTTTTCTAATATACCTATAATAACAACAGGGTCGCTCGACTCATCTTCCATGTCTGCTGAAATGCTTCTTAGGGACTGCGTGCCAGAATGTGGTGCAGCCTTTGAATTTACCGTTGTGACTACTAAAGATGTTATTTATCAATTTAAAACTATAAATATGAAAAAGACAATGGATTTGTGGGAATTGTAAGTGAAAACTGTTTCATCCATTATTACCATAATAGCTCCACATCTTGCAACAGTGTTCAATGGTTGCGTCGCTTCTGGAATATTTCCTGATTTATTGAAATATAGTAAAGTTATACCTTTATTTAAATCTGGCGACACATCAGACCCTTCTAATTTTCGACCTATTTCTGTATTGCCAACGCTTAGTAAAATTTTTGAAAAATTAATACTTAGTCAATTGCTTAGTTATTTTAACAGACATAATCTTCTTCACAAGAAACAGTTCGGATTTACGAGGGGTCGTTCAACTACTGACGCAGGAGTAGAGTTACTCAAAAGTATATTTACAGCTTGGGAGAATTCGCAAGATGCTTTAGGAATTTTTTGCGACTTGTCCAAAGCCTTTGATTGTGTACATCATGATACTCTGGTCAGGAAATTATATCATTATGGCATTAGAAACAAAGCTCTTAATCTCCTGGTTTCTTATTTGGGCAACAGAATCCAGAAGGTTCAGATTAATGATAAGACATCGCCAGGTTCTGCCTTAAAAATGGGCGTCCCACAGGGTTCAATACTCGGACCATTTCTATTTTTGATCTATATCAACGATTTACCCTATTACGTAAAGAACAATCATGAGATTGTGTTGTTCGCGGATGACACCTCTTTAATTTTTAATATTAAAAGACAACAGAGTAATTTTGACGAAGTAAACAACGCACTCTCTAAAGTTGTTAATTGGTTTAATGTAAATAATTTATTACTCAATGATAAGAAAACTAAACTCTTAAAATTCTCCATGCCCAACAGTTAAACAGATGGAAACCAATGTACAACTGAAGGACACCAGAATTGAGCCCGTCGGGACAACCTTATTTCTAGGTATTATGCTTGATTCCAAACTTCAATGGGGTCCGCATATAGAAAGACTTTCGGGCAAACTTAGTTCTGCAGCTTATGCGGTTAAGACAATTAGACGTCTCACAGATATAGAAACAGCTAGAATGGTCTATTTCGGCTACTTTCATAGTATTATGTCATATGGGATTCTTCTCTGGGGGAATGCTGCAGACCTTGACACAATATTCGTTCTGCAGAAAAGAGCAATAAGGGGTATTTACAACCTCGGTCCTCGTGTTTCTCTAAGAGAAAAGTTCAGTGAGATAGGCATTCTAACTGTTGCTTCGCAATATATATACGAGAATCTGTTATATGTCCACAAGAACATTGACACATTTAGTAAAAAAAGTGATCTACACACTGTTAATACTAGACATAAGAATAATCTTATAGTTCATAGCACCCGCCTCCACAAAATAAGTAGCTGTTTTATGGGGCAGTGTATACGTTTTTATAACAAGCTCCCTCTTAATATAAGAAATTTATCTATAAATAAATTCAAAATTATTGTTAAAACTACACTGTGTTTAAAAGCATATTATAAAATTGCTGATTATATAGGCGATAAAAATGCTTGGGATTGAGCTGCTCTAATCCAACACAAAAATATAAATGATGTACAAACTGAAAAATTTCAATTTGACTTTTCGTAAGCACTTTAAAAAAGTTTACACGAAATAAATAATCATTTCATTTCATTTCATTTATGTGTGACAATGTGTTTCAAATTATCTAGGTCAACTTATACAATTAAATATTATGTATTTTAGACAATAACTGACCTGACAAACACTACAATACTGTCTACAAGGTGATAAGATACAAGCTTCTACCAATCTGAGTTTATACTCAGTAATGCAACAGCGGCTAAATTTCAACTACAGCTCTGCACCAAAAATTATGTCTAGAATTACCGCAGGCAGGCAGGGATTTTCAAGGTGCGCAGTGGAAGCTGTAATACATCTACCTGACCACGATAGACAAGGATCCAGACACAGTGCACTGCGTTGCGCAGCGAATCACAACCAAAATTAATAAGATGTTTCAACTCACCTGATATCTTCACTGGTGATGTTCTTGAAGTGGACCTATAGGATTAACTCATAATTTTGGCCAAAATAACAAGAGAATCGAATACCATGGTCCAGTTCAGCGTAGTCCTTCTCCAGGTACCAAACAGGAATTCACACACGTGTTTTACAAAGTTCAATATTTCACAAATGTTCATTAATTTATCACAAACTTTGCCGGAAGTCAAAAGCGGCAGTTGTAAGTAATTACAAGTTAATTCAATTCGCGTTAATTCAAAGGGCGATCAAATTATTACAATTTATATCAATTGCAATCTCGCGAGACAGACCAAGACCGGCGTGTAAGTTTTTTCAAGGCGGGAACGGAAGTGACAGTTCAGTGTGACCATTGTCAGAAATTTTCAATAGACTAAACAAAATGTTACTTAATCGATATAATCGATTTGACTTATAATAAAAACTAATTATATTTCAAACATAAGAGCTTAGACCATAGTCTACGGCTCTGGCCGCGGGTGCGGGTTGGCAGACTTAACAGTCAAGTCTCTCGTTGTGGAGAACTCTCAGACATGTAGGTACCCAGCAAGCGATTATTTATTAACAAGTCAATACGCACCTAACTGCCACAACTAAGTGGTGTGCGCCGTAGTGTGGGCTCTAACTCCAGACCCTCTGAGTTACAGTTTGTCAGTCTGTCAACTTGTCTTTCGCTGCTATTATATCATTCGCTTCTCTATGAATCAAACTAGAAGTAAAAGTCATCTAAAAACAGCACTCAATTAAATAACTTCAAATCTGGATCTCAGATTAAACATTTCTTGAAACAGAAAATAAATACTTAAGAACACAGAGTTTACCAGTTTCAAGAGATGCAGCTTTCCTTGAAAAAAAAAAAACAAAAATATTTTGACTTAAGTATTAATAACACGGTAGCAATAAAAACTAATTATTAACGCACCGCCTTATGGTAAGGGTATTCTTTTATGGCTTATCTTGCCGCCGGGACGACAGTAATTACCGCTGTAGACATAGAAAATTGCCTCCAAATTCGTACTGCTTTTTTCCACTGTGCTGATAATTTTGTCCGTTTTATTGTGTTTTGGTCTTTACAGAATACAGTCTCTGTAATGGTTGTGGCGTATGGTTAGAAGCTGCAATGAATGCACCTATACTACGTATAACCTGTTATATCTTCACTCTTTCACTCGGTTAGATTAGGAAACGGACCTTCATTCTTGGTAGTCGTTCAAAAAGGAGACAAAATGACTATTACCCAAAAAAATTGCAATGAAAGCGTAATCATGGAGTGTCTTAATATCTGAATATTCTAATAAAACTATTGAACGATGATTTTATTGCAACTAAACATGTAAGTGGCTCGGTAAAGTAACGATATCCGCAAAGTGGCCAGCAGCGACTGGACACAAAAGGGCTAAATCTAGCTCAGTGACGTACCATTGGAGATACAGCAGTGGACATGGGCAGGCTGGTGATGATGATGATGATGATGATGTAGACCCCTAAATCGCGTAATTTTAAAATTACATATTTAACTTTACTTTGGTGTGCAATACTACTGTATTACTTTAGGGACAAATAGATACTTCTATTTACAGTTTTCCCTTTTTGGTACAATTTTCCTCTCTCCCCACATCTCACACGTTTAGAAAGATCGTCGTTTTTGCTCAAACAGCGGTATTCGACGTCATGTCATTATTTCTAAGCCTTTGTTCCATTAGCCGAACATTTTATTTGTACTGGTTCTGACTAACAATATTTGTTAGATAAATAGCTTCGTTGTAAGACGTAGAGTAATACGTCTTTAAGTAGATACCTCTCTATTACACCTGGAATATGTAAAGACATATTACTTGGGACTTGGATATCTTCTTTTAGTAAAAAAATTCATTAAAATCTACTGTTGTTCTTTTTTTGCTATAATACCTACGACTATTAGCGGATTCCGGGCTCAGCTCCGGGGCGAGAGTCTTGGATCACAACTGGGACAAACACTGAGATAATGATGATATCTTATACGAATATATATAGCTGAAGAGTTTGTTTATTTGGTTGAACGCGCTAATCTCAGGAACTACTGGACCGATTTCAATAATTCTCTTCCCTGTTAAATAGCCCATATATCGAGGAAGGCTATTGGCTATATAACATCATGCTATGAGCCACGGGAGCGGAGCAGTAGCCTTAAATAACGCGAGTGTAACCGCGGGCTCATCTAGTTTTGTTATAATTCTTGATTAAGTTTTGATTGACATTAAGATACCGGATCATTTTTATGAATTGCAACTAGCCTGTGCCTGCGGCTTTGCAGATAAAATGTAGGTGACATAAACTTTAATGCTATAGACGCTATCTAATACTACTTACTAAAATCGCTTGGCTACAGGCGAATTATATTCGCATTGAGCAACATGATAAAAACTGTTACATATCTATTCCATTAGTCAGCCGGTCGCCGTATAATTCGCCGAATACATCTCACACACTACATTAACTAAGATTAAACAGAAAGCCAGACAGACGCAAACAATCAATTTGCTTTACACACAGTGACGGGAGAAAAAAACCTCTACTCACTATCTGGCGTGAAGGCTTAAACGTGTGATGCACGATCTTACAAAGCCATTGAACGTTACGTTTCTAGCTTTTCTCTACAAATGAGCAGCAGACCCAGCGCGGGTCTATTTCTTGTACACATGAGCTTCAAGCTAACCGCATTCATCGTACTGATAGGCCCGCTCTGAAGTAGGTACCCACCAATCGCAACGTGGGAGGCTGTTGTCGCGACGATTGGTTTAGAGTAAAATATGCTCGTACTAACCCCACGATGTAGATCTGCTGAGCCAGCGAGACGTGTTCGATTCATCAGTGTACGACTCAGCAATACTCGCGTCGCAATGTTTCCGATGACGAACATTTTAGAACATCACGGCGAACGCTGACTCAGGTCTGTTATTACGTGTCGTCAAACTTTACTATATAGGACTGGTTTTATACGTTAAATAAGTGCTGTTTGCTCTGTTTTATCTGCGGTAAAGAGTTACGAAAAGGATAATTTTCCAACCCGTAGTAGAAGCAACGTTTTTAGAGTTAACGTGAAGATATAAATACATAAAAATATTAACTCTAAAAATGTGATTTCTATGTAAAATGGGGCATAAAAGATCTCTTCCTTTTTGGGACTTAACAAGTACCACCCACATTTCCAATACCGTATTACAAGTGTCTGTAGTAGTGACCATAGAATACAATATTTTGCAACTCGTGAGGTCCAAGAAATAGCTGAACCATCCAGGATGTAATAAATTCTCTTTCTATAAAATCTTTTTACAGTTGCTGATAAATTAAGGTTTGAAGCAAAAATATTACATCATTATAAATATATTCAAAATTTTATTCATTTACTTAATAAAACACAAAAATATTCAACTTGAACTAGTATATAATTTGTATGGCATTTAATACACTGTAAATAGGTTGACGACCAAATAAAATTCCTGGTGAGTTTAGCCAGTTAGTGGGTAGTGTAATATATGAATTACATGTCATTTCCTATCATCATCATCATGTCAGCCTAGAGACGTCCACTGCTGGACATAGGCCTCCCCGAAGGTTCTCCACACAGACCGATTCTGAGCCGCCCACATCCAACCGCGATTACCATTTACATACATACATACATAAATGTTAAAAGGAAAAAAAATGAAAAGAAAGATGAGTTTGATAGCAGATTTTCTGAAGATTTCCGGAGAAACATAAAGTTTTTCTGGAAATCCGTTCGTGCAGTTCGAGGAAGAACTCAATCCTCAGAATACACGTCAATCAGAGACAAGAATGGAAAGATACTGAATGGTGAATCATGCGTGATGAAGAGATGGAAGGAGTATTTTGAAGGTTTATTTGAAAGAACGGCGATAGAGACATCGGTCGCCGTTCTTGTACATACATACATACATAGACTCACGCCTGTTTCCCGGAGGGGTAGGCAGATACTACTGAACGCCATTTGCAACGATCGTGACATATCCCTCTTGCTTCACTCACTCCCATCTAATTCCTTTATTACCATTTACCATTTCCTATTATTTGAATTTATTACATAGATACACTTTCTTTCACTCTACTATGTTTATAGTACAGAAAACTAAATAGACACGAGAAATAGTTATATATGACGTCATTAGGTAGTAATTTCATTGCAAGTTACACTTACTGCACGAAAACTTGTGTTCATAATTAGCTTTGAAGTGCACGCCTCTATTGTTCATAAACTTTCGCATTAATGTCAACTACACGAGTCAGAAATGAAGTTGTTCTAGTACCAAACGTTAAATTACGGACTTTATATTTATAAATAAAACCTTTGCTTCGTTCCCATGAACTTTTATTACACTAAAGTTCTATATTATAAAATAAAAATTGGGCAAGTGCGAATCAGACTCGCAAACGAAGGGTTCCGTACCATCATCTATAAAAGAAAATCACGTTTATTGTATGTATACTTAATTTTTTTTAATTTCTACCTGTTTGTTAAGATCGAGTAATAAATTGCTTAAAAACTACGTTTGTTGTATGGGATGTATCCCCTTTATTATTTTCATTTTTTATTTTATTATTTATTTTGAAAGATAATATACAACTACATATTCTGTGAAAATTTTAAGCGTCTACCGTTAGTAATTAATTTATTAATTAATATTTTATTTTTAGTTTTTGTTGTTATAGTGCCAACCGTAATACATAATTTGTGAAAATTTTAACTTTCTAGCTATCACAGTTTATGAGATACAGCCTGGTGACGGACAGACAGCGGAGGCTTAGTAATAGGTTTTTTACCTTTTAGGTACGGAACTCTAAAAATTTACTACGTTTAGAAAACCGAATTCAAACTCTCTTCAAAATATAAACTTTAAAAGCATTTTTAAAGATTTTTGATTTTTTCTTGAATTATTAAATGCACCACTCTTTGAAGAGGCTATTATCGCGACAGATTGCATAACAGTCCCCAACGAGTAAATTTAATGAAAATTTGTCATACTATACTGCAAACGTCCTATAGTTTAACCTGTTTAACCTAATGGAAGGAAAGAAGAACCCATCACGCACCCTCGGATTGCCCACCCCAACTATTTCCTTCCATTACATTGGTTACAATGGAGTACCGCCAATTAACGCCTGATTCAATCAACTATGTCCTATAGTTTCATGAAATGCGACACAGGCGTAAATCTTTCAAACTTTGTTAGTATATGTAATTACACCTATCTGACGAAATATGTATCCACCAGTTTAAAACGATTTGTCTAAACTTTTTGTATGTCACCTCTTCATATTATTAGAATTAATTTCCAAATACACGAATCGCTACCAATATTTAACTTATCAAATTACTAGAAACCCAATGTTTAACAATTACGCTCGACTAGTTAAAGCTCTTTAACTGCCGACACTTCACCCTCAGTACGTTAGCTATAGTTTGAATAGGCCTCTGTAGAAGCGATATTTCACTTCACTGAACACAGATCCGTTTTCAATAAATAGGATTCAGTATGTCACCGGCGTAAACACTATGAAAGACTTTGACGAATATTTACCTTTAACATTTGGAGCTGTAATGCGGATACAAAGGCCTGCGACGGAGTCAGCCTGTGACGTATCACGGCTAATTTATGCATTGTTGGATAATAAAGCGAGATAGATAGAATGCTACAAGAACTATAAATATGTTTGCCTTGAGGATCTTAGTCTGTTTTAAGATCTTGTTGTACATTCTCATAATGTACTTCAAGTCGACCAATATTATAAAGCTTTCCCTTGGGTTAGTGGAGAAAATCCAACTGTTTTTAGTATGCTGACAGGCTGTCAGTTTCCATCCTGTCTCTTATTTTCTCGGCGTTCATAGTGACAATCATAAATCGTCCAAGTTTAGATATTTTCTTACTTAGCGGAGCTGTGACAATAATGCCAATATAAATGTGTAAAAACTCCGCTGTGGAGTTTTTATGGTTTCTTTTGGTTGTATTGACATAGCTCATCTCTGCTCAGCTTCGGTACACAGGCAGCCTTACTTCTATAGCCTAATGTATCTAAGTATTACGTCCTTCTAAATTAGACAGCGGATTGTAGCACAATGGTCAGCCGGATATCCATACAAAAGCGATCGTGCGAGAGTCCTGCCTGACGTACTTCACACTGCTATCACACAATCGTGCGTCTAGTACTTTCTGCAGGTAAATAAAATATGTTGGTACTAAGCACATAAATATTATTATGAATTTTATTGTACTTCAATATGGTATGAAAGTTTGACGGTGTTGTTTTGAACTGTAGTGGCAACCTCTAGAGAGACTTTCTACTCTCTTAGAAGAATTAAATGATTGAGCGCCGCGCGATATATGAAGGTGACGAAAACTATAGTCATGGTACTATTTGCATTCATGTATAGCTGTAGCTCTAACCCATGAGAAGGCGCGCCCTATAAAGTTACACCAGCAGGCGCGCTGAGCAAAAGTAAGTAATCTAAGTATTACGTCCTTCTAAATTAGACGGCGGATTGTAGCACAATAGTCAGCCGGATATCCATACAAAAGCGATCGTGCGAGAGTCCTGCCTGACGTACTTCACACTGCTATCACACAATCGTGCGTCTAGTACTTTCTGCAGGTGAAAGAAACATTTTCTGTGACAGGCCGCAGTCTGAATTAAAGTCATCAATAGTCTGAATTATATGATGAAACAAAGATTTTTACTTCACAAAAATTTAACACAGCCTAGTTAACATACGAGTACCTATGTATTAAGTACGTACACATATATATATATAGATATATGTATACATGCACACACACACACACACACACGCATACATACACACACATACATACACACACACACACACACACACACACACACACACGCACGCACACACACACACACACACACACACACACACACACACACACGCATATTACTACGCACGTACGCATAGGTGCATAACATTCCACGCACAAACTTATAATGTTGGCAAAATTATACTGTCACTACCATTATTGGGGGGCCTGGAGCTCTAAAGCACAGGCCAAGGCTTAGTTTAGACTCCAGATCTCCCACAAATTACCATTAGCATTCGTTTTCAATAGTAAGGCATATGTCCACCGATGTATGCAAAATAGCACTTGGAACGGTACCGAAATATCAAATACTCGAAACTAAGCTAAGTAATAGCTAAGATGGCATGACCAAACGAAGATTCTCTTTGAGTCTCGACTAATCTTCTCCGTAGCTTGCAACACTAAGAGCCTGATAAGTAGAGACATACGTTGCCATATAAAATCTGGTTGTTTATGGTTTCAGTATATTAATAGCCTAAAGACATGTACACTCATTAGTGTATTTAGGTCTCACGTACACACCTGACAATATATGTTCGCAGACGCTCGTTACGTAATGTACAGAAATAGACCGTGATTGATGTGGCTTCGTGGAAAACTAACGAATAGCCCACACATGTACTCGTACTTATACGAATATAATTGCAAGAAAAGGGTCTGAATATATTTATAGAAATAGGCAGCGATAACCTAGTAGAGAGACTAATACTGGACAGCTATCCTGAGAATCTGGAATTAAAATCCACGGCATTTCGCACCACTGACTTTTCGTAGTTAAGTGGGTATTAAATAGGTAATTATCGCTGGCTAAACGGTGAACGAAAATATCGTGAGGTAACCAGAAAGTCAAAGAGTTCACCATAATGTTCTTGAAATACATGAGAAGTTTCCAACCAGCACTTAGCTAGTGTTTTGGGTTATGGCCTATTAAGGAGATATTCAGACATGCAGCATCTCTCATGGTGTTTTTATTTAACGCGATAAATAGCAATTTAGTACGAACATAACTTCAATTAAAGAAAAGCAAAACATCTGACTGCGTAAAAACTAATTTCAAAAAAATACGTGAAACATTAACTTAAATAAAAACTAAAAATAATGAAACAAGCCCAGTAGTTTAGAATTCTGTTAAGTAATAATAAATAACTACATAATTGAAATAGTTTTTAAATCGATACACACATAAAACAAATCATAAATTCTAATGCAGAACAGAACGACTCACAGTCCCCTGGGGACGATTTAATTAGTAAAGGAGAATGACCATTTTTGTATGGAAGTTGGGCTAAGTTTTCTTCTGGATGGTTTGACCAGTAATATGTAGAAAATATAGTCGTAATTAAATCAGGAAAAAAAAAATACGAAATTCGGCGGCAGTTCTTAGATATCGGACATTTAAGATTCCAAATATTTTGAGGTTAAGTTTTGTACTAGTCATATGATGTAATCATATTAATTGTAGTAAAATTAGTTAATTAACGTCCGTGCTTTGGAGAGAAGGTACCTACGTTAAGCCGTCGGTTCCGGCTATCATGAAGGTCTTTGACAGTCGTTACGGGGAGTCAGCACCCTCAAATAAACTGATACTGGTCTAAAATCCGCGCTATATAGACTGGCGTTATCCATAATGTCAAAATATTGAGCGCCGAAAGAGATAGCACGTCCAAAGAATGGACGTGCCGTCAGTGCCGTGCTGCCGAGGTACCGCAAAGGAACAGTTAATAAGACCGCAATCTTCACCACGGTTAGTTGTTCTACGTCTAGACGACATAGGTACTTAATATTATGTTACCAATAGAGTCCTGTGTCAAAATCTAGTAAACACACTAGTCACGCAGTAAACGTGTTTAGCCTACAAAGGATTGCTCAACTCAATGTAAATCATAGTAGGTAAATTACTTATTTTCCACAATATCATCGAAACACAAACGCAACGTTCATGCGAGAAAAAGCAAATTGACTGTATTCATGTCAAAATAACTGACGTTAGACATTATGGGTGCCAGTGTCATAAAAATATGTTCCCTTAATTTAGATAAATACAAAATATTACTTCGTAGGTAATATGTTGCATAAAGGATATAAATACTATTGATAGAAAATATTTCACCACCTGTTTCAAAATATCAAAAGTTTTTGGTGTTATTTTGGTTATTAGAACTTTCATTCAGCTACACTGTTTGCACTATACCTGTCATTTTTCCCTATTTAAAGAAGTTTTCAAGAAAGTGTAAACATTTGCCGAAATATGCAAAATGAGTTTTAAATACGAAATGGCAAATTGCGATGTTACTTATTTCCGAATAATACAAATACTTATATTTTAGAACTAAAACTAAAAATCCGCATTTTGCTTTAACATCAAATTAATATATATAAAATAAAAGAAGATTTTCTACGTATGAATTGTTTAGAAGCAAACGTGCCACAAAATAGCCCAGTTTTGGTCATTCTCCTTTGAATGGGCCCCGACTGTGAGTCATCGCCACATAGAAACAAACATACCTCCTTTGCGTCGCACAGTCGGGTAAAAAGTCAGTGGCGCTTGCCGCGGGTTTGAATTGAACCCAATACCCTCTGTATGGCTGTCTGTTATGTTTTCCTCTAGGCTATAGCTGCCTTGTATAGATAGATATGCCAGAACGATTTAAAGTTTTATAAATATTTCTTTTGTCTGAATGTTATGCCCTCAGAGCATGCCAAAGAATTTAATAACGTACATATTTTTAAAATATCTCAAAAAACATGTAATATTACATTTTTTGCCACCGTTATTTCAGTTATTTGCAACAACAACCCAGCCTACTAGACGGCAAACGTAAGGCGAACACTTTCTGACAACACCTTAGACTTATACGTCTTACATTAGACCAATTCCAACACTAGTTATAAATAATGACGTTCCGCAAATTTAAACCGGTCAATTAGAATGCATTTTTGTAGCCCCCTTCGCCCCACATACCTCACCGCTTTGTCAGAATTGTTTGTTTGTAGAAATGAAAACATTAGATGTCTAGTAGGTTGGGTTGTCGTTGGTTATTTGCAAGCCTCTATTCCTTAACATTGTATAAATATGCTGCATGGTATTTAAATGATATTATCTGTTGACTGAATTTGTAATGGTAACATGTTTCCAAAACACAACAATTTAGCAGAACTACTTCGATGTACTAGTGGGATCCATATAAATCGATGTTTCGAGTCTGGGTGTTCCTTGTATGCACTGGTTATCTTTTTGTTAGTGATACAGGATTTGTCTTATGTTGTTGATACATTTGAGCATTCACCTGTAATGAGCATTTTTGCGAATATGACATAACAGAAAAACGAATGAGAGTGTTTTAGCGAGCATTTTATCGAGCGTTCTGGTGAGTATCGTAGCGAATAGACGGTAAATTTCCTATGAGCTTTTTGCTGATTAGGTCATTCTTTAGAAAGATCGTGAAAATGTTCGTAGCAATGCTCGGCTCTTCTTCCTTGTTCAGTTCGATAAACAAAAAACGGCGAATGCTCTTTGTCCTGTTACAAGTTAATGCTGCAGGTGTATCAGCATCATTACCGCAAAGCTAACGCTAAGGCTGTTGCCGTTGACATCATCTTACTGAAAATTGCTTTACTGCTCATTGCAATACCACTGCCGAACGCATTTGCTACGATCTACATCTGTAACCGCCAAAAACAAATACCTACCTACAGAGTTACGCCAAGGAGACTACATGTAAACATGAAATTCCATACATTTTATATTCAAAGCCTTAATATATTTAATACCGTCACGCCTTTCCAGATTGGTATGTATAAAGTGAACACACTTAGTCTGTAGATAATTATGATCATTAATTCGTACGAAGCAGGCTTCACGCATGTAATAAATTTTCATTTATCTTCAGGCCTCTACTATGAGTTTACCAACCATGCGTCACAACTCGATCCGATAGACGTTCTACGCACTGATTGGTTCATACCACGTGCTTGGTCTGCCTAGGGCAAACCTTACAACTGTAAGTTGTTTCTACACAATTAACTGGGTAGAAACAACTTCGAGAGGGAGCCTTCCAGAAGAATACAGCTTGGCTGGGCAGCGTATAGGAAACTCCCAAGTCTTTTAGTCATCCCTTCCGCAAAGCCTTAAGACAAAAGTCATCAACGAATGCGTCCTGACTGTTATGACTTACGGTCCCGAGACGTGGACATTGACGGTGCGACTAGTCCACCAATTTAAGGTCGCTCAGCGAGCTATGGAGAGGGCTATGCTCGGAGTTTCTCTGAAGGATCGAATTCGTAATGAAGTGATCCGCCAGAGAACCAAGGTTGTCGCACGAGTGATTGATTTCCACGGGGTAGCCGGGATCGATCACTCGCCGAGCAATTAAAGAGAGATAATTAGGTTGACTTACGGGAAATAAATAAAAAATATCACCAGGAAAGTTTAAACTCGCGTTATAATTCCAGTTACTCGATACAAAAAAGAACTGACGATTAAGGCTAACAGAAGAGACAATTATCCAGGGCGTGGGCGGCGTTGGCACTTCACAGGTCTTCAGATGATCTTGTACTCAACTCGGTGGTGCTGGCCGGAGGAAAGGGCCGAAGCATCGTGTCTGCTGTATTTATAGGGCCGGCGCGGAGGGGCGCGAGGGAACGGCCCACTGCTGTGCGTCACTCGTAGCGAGGCTCGCGGCGCAGGGGCGCGATGGGACGTCACAAGGTAAACGACATAGCTTAAAGAATTAGCAAGTTGAAGCGGCAGTGGGCTGGTCATATTTGTCACAGAACCGATAACCGTTGGAGTAGCCGTGTTCTAGAGTGGAGACCGCGCCTTGGCAAACGTAGTGTTGGAAACCCTCCGGCCAGGTGGAGTAACGATATACGCAAAGTGGGACACGAAGAGCCGAAAATCGGGCTTAGTGGCGTGTCATTGGAGAGGCCTATATCCAGCAGTGGTCTACGGCAAGCTGATGATGATGATGACGTGGTTGAGAATGTAGCAGACCAGTCAGAATGTCGAACGGCTATCGAATCGACGTCAGACGTGCGGTAGTTAAACCCATGGTAGGGCTCTGACTATGGCAGCACACGATATTATCCCAGTTAATATTAATCACTTACACTCGCCATGTAACGCATTAACCCTCTTTCATTCGCGACAAGTCATGACTTATTTCTTACGTATACAAAATCCGAGAAAGCTGACGTGATATAATTTTTGAGTCTCGTGATCTTAGAACACAGAGTATGTAATAATCACTATGGAATACTTTAGCAGTATCTTTTTTAAAGACAACGCCTGCACTAGAAATAGGTACTGTATTGTTGTGGACTTAAGAAATGTTCAAGCAAGAAACCACAACACTCGAAACAGTGTTATAGGTAAAGCGGTTAGGCGGTCGCTTAAACCATTGCGCCATACCTTCGGTCAAATATTGTCCCAGTTGCATATGGTTTGGAAGCAATAGGCTGTAACGTACACAAATTTCCTCAGAAAAAGGAAAAAGAGGTCATCATTCGTTAAAACGAAAGAAATCCAAACTAGAATCACTTAGTTTTGGAAAATTGTGTTTACCAATACTGAACAAACTGTTTATTTTTCTTTGACAAATACAATTCAGTAGACTCAGAATACTTAACTCTATCCAAGTCGTGGACATGATTGTACTCTAACTTAAACTAGAAAAGTTACTTTAACAGGGTCAGTAATTTAGTTCACAAGTTTCTACACAGAAGAACGCTTTTTATTTAAACGTAAGACTCAGATTTGATACTACGTTTGAAACCGAAAGGATGAAGGAAAACATCCTGAGGCAACCAGCATCTCGGTCATGCCAGCCATGTTGAAAGGACGGGGCAAAAAAAGATATTATACCATTATTTTTAAGTATGTAGATACACGACTAAGACTTTGTCTACTTATAATTTTTATTCATATTTACATTTTGAACAAAATAAAATATGTACGTAGGCGCACTTAATGCCCAATAGCATTATCTAACAGTCAAATTACGATTATAAATAATAACAATATAATAATATCATATCTAAGCAGAGCTGATACTTAGTAGGAGCGTACTGAACTGTTGTAGTAACGAATAAAAAAAAACGTTACTATGTGTATTGTGTACGAATCCCAAATATTGAAAAGCAGGTATCTACCTAGCTACCGATCGCCAAGCTTCCTATACAATACTAAAGCTTCCTACCGAGAAAGATATTACCTATTTTGCTACTAACTTATTTACTGGATTCATACAATTCCTCGATACACATCACTAAAACAGTTAGAACAAGTAAAAGCGAAAGTAGAAAAGCCTACGCGAAATCTTATTGATAAGTTTTATTCCATGTTAAGAAGTTTGGAAGCGGAGCCAACAAATATCGACGTATTTTCTTATACACTTCGTTTGACAGATATTGTTATTTAACTTTTGTACAACATATTTTTCTGGAATCTATTTTTTTTAATTCTATTTTGACACGAAACTAATAACTGTATCAGCAAATGTGTACATTTTATATTCACTTTTGTTAAAACTTAAGTGTCAGAGTTTGTGACAAGTTTGACAGTTGAAGGGTAGATGTTACTAGAGGGACCCCCATATGCGACGGATGTCATTCAAAAGTGTGACTAATGAAAGTCAATGTCAACATAATTTATTCACTTAGGTTACAGTGTGACGCTTATGAACGTCATAATTTATTATAATATTTGATCACGTATCAAATTACCGGTCCCAACTGAATTGGTTACCAATTCGTCAGCGCCGGGACTTAAGAGCATTGACCCTACCCTTTTTTCTCTTCTCCACTCTCCTAACGCACCTTCTTACTTGATGCCTAATATTAAATATCTATGCTCCACTCACACTAAGCAGTTAAGGTCCTCTAATAATCTTCTTCTTCTTTGTCCTTCTCATCGATCTAGTCTCTTACATTCATCTTTCACTGTCAAGTCCATACATCTTTGGAACGCGCTCCCACTGGAGGTCAGGACGAGCCCGAGCCGTGCTATCTTTAAATCTAGAGCTCGCAGATTGTTTCTCGAATCATTGTCCGGAGCTCTCACTAGTCAGTAATTGTATATATTTATTATACATATATGTATATATTATATTTATGTATGTTTTATATTGTATCTACGTATTCTGTCCTTATATATTCATATATTATGTATTCTGTGTATATTATAGATAAGATTTAATCAACATCTAAGTAAGTTTTACTCTTAATTCTACACCTGCTACATCATCTCTGAACCACCTGAAGGTTGACTGGCAGAAAATGCCTCAGGCATTAAGTCCGCCTTATGCAAATTGTTTGCAGGAAAGTTTAAATAAATAAATAAATAATTTACACATTGAACTACGCCAAAAATATTATTCTTCAGAATGGTAATATATTGTAGCTCTAAATTAAAGAAGCTAAATTAGGAACTTAAAAATAATGCGCGTCCTACGGTGGTGAAAGGGCTAAGTAGGTACTTGAAAGTAAAAATGTTCTTTAGTATTTTATTATTTTTACGTGTATGTTTTACTAATTAGCTTGCAACTTAGAACAATACTGCTATGAAACTGTAAACCCACTTCATCGAAAGTGAAATAAATGTTCTAAATCCTTAAAACTAATATTCTTTTTTATTTATAAGCCTTACACAAGCAACTTTAGTAATCTGTAACAGTAACAATATTTCTCTGAATCAATAATAAACTATGACTGATTCTTTTTAAGATCTCATATTTTGATTTTATTTATTAACTCGGCGTTAAACGTTAAAACTACTTAAAACATCTAATATAAGGCATTTTCTTTAAAACCCGGTCCTATCCAACTTCAAGCAAAAAGACCTATAGATTGACAGGATCAAAGGGAGTGCGACAGCAGCGGACAGAAATAGCCTAAATATAGCTCCATTAACAGTTTAGGTTATGGTGATTTTGAACGAAATTATTTAAAAAAAAACGCGGAAGAAATTTTCGGCGTATAGTTCAAGCATCAGATAAAGAAGCTAGCAAGTTCAAAGTAGTAAGAGATAGTTTTAAATCTCACCTCTCTACTTTTATTTGGCGCCCGATTCTCGGGTCATATAATTGTCAATGGTAATGACATCTTTCTCCGGACCGTTATCAGTAATACAGAGAGATATAACAGTAGCGATCCTCCCATGTTTATCTTATCTCAAGCGTCCTTGCTGATAAGTGATAACGCTGGGGAACCTAATATACGTGAAGGGATCTCTTGGACAGATAACTGAAATCTTCCGAGGCTCGTTCTGAAGGTACAAGACCAATGTAACACTGAATTGAATGTAGTACCTACAATTTTATTATTCTATGTGAATAAAAAAAACATATTAAGAAAGTGAAACGGTGAAGAAAATATACTTATATACATAAAAAATCAAATTCAATCATATGCTAAGATACTAAATATATCGACGGGCCTGACGATCTAGTCGTTTTAGGAAGAATCGTCATCATCATCAGCCCTGTATATAAACTGTCCCACTGCTGGGCACGGGCCTCTTCTCACTATGAGAAGGGTAAGGCCATATTCCACCAAGCTGGCCAAGTGCGGGTTGGCAGTTCTCACATGTATTTCGAG
The DNA here is from genome assembly GCA_944739405.2 of Euclidia mi. Taxonomy (NCBI): domain Eukaryota; kingdom Metazoa; phylum Arthropoda; class Insecta; order Lepidoptera; family Erebidae; genus Euclidia; species Euclidia mi. The sequence goes on from OX123196.2 coordinate 2,660,276, forward strand.
AATATTATGGAGAACTCTCAGGCATGCAGGTTTCCTCACAATGTTTTCCTTCACCGTTAAGCAAACGATCATTAACAATTTAATACACACTGAACTTCGAAAAGTCATTTGTGTGCGCCGTGGATTCGAAGCGAGACCCTCTGCATAGCAGTCTGTCGGTGTCTCCACAAGGCTATTGCTGCGAATTTAGACAAGAAGAGAAGAATATAAACATTCAAATAGATTTTACTTTAAAATACAAATAAATATTAATATTATATTCCTGTGGCTAACATCGAAACAACTAAATAAGTAAGTACGAGTATCTTATATCCCCCGCCTTGCAAAATTTGAATTATGACGTAATTATTATTAAATAAATAGCAAGAAAGAAAGAAATTAAAAAAACATTTATTTGACACAGATACAGAAAAAAAATTGAGAAGAAAGATTGATTTTATCGCGATATACTGATTTTGCTGAATTATGTACTTTTGATTTATTTCTATTTTTTTATTTATACACTCACGCCTGTATCCCCGAAGAGGCCGGCAGAGGTGTAATACTGAGAATTTCCTAACGGGAAAACCCAATAACACTTTGCCCGACCCGGGCATCGAACCCGAGACCTCCGAATCCCACGCGCACATTTAGGTATGCCGCGAGACCAACGAGCAGAATTATATCTATACATTACATTTAAATTGAATTAATGAGAAACTGCATTATTTATTATTATTAACATTCGACGTTTCGCTTATCAGTAAAACCAATATATCGCGATAATCCCGTAAACTGTACTTACATTTCAATGGGAAACATTCGCGTAACTCCAGACAAATACTATGTAAATTTGATGTTCATAAACGACACCTTCTTACAAAATGGTCATAACAATATCGAATGAAATCTTGATTTGAAACGATTTTTTTAAACACGTTGAATAATATTCAACCTAAACATTATACTTACAACGTTAGAGAAAGCGTTCCCGGCGTCTATAGATACAAATAACAATTAAGATTGTCATCTCTAATAACAATTGTGACGTCAATCCTTGACGCATCACTCGGCCCGGTCGATCCGGCCGCCTGCGCCCTGCAACTGACTATAAATACTGAAACGCTGGCTGCGCCCGGCCCTTTCTGGCGCCTGCAGGCAGACGAGCTAAGTGAACAGCTTTCCTGGACGACCCGGCAGCGGACCCTCAACAAACTCCTTACCATCGCCGAATCACGTGACCCTGTCTATACCTTTTCGATAGCATTTTATTGTAATTTTTTCGTAAGTAAAACGCTTTGCTAAATGATGTTAGATTTACTTGACGAATTAAATTAATTTTTATTGTAACATTTAACCACGTTTCTCATTTAAACACCCCCTAAGTAGGGAAAACGTTACACAATACACTCCGTGTTAAATACAAGTCACGCTACACTTGTGTTGCGAAGTTAAACAATTGGAAATTTACTGAAAAAGTTATTGGTAATTGTTTGATTGCAGTTTACGGTGTATATTAATTGATTGTCTTGTAATGTGCGCTTATTGTGAATAGACAATATAATTGGGCTGTAATTAAAATGCGTATACCGTTTAATTTTAAACGGTATACGCATTCGGTTTTTCCTAAATTACCTATTGCATAAAAATTACGATGAGACAGAAAATATGCTAATCGCTTTGTCCTGATATATAGCTTCTATTTGCCTTTTTGGATACGGTTGCATACACTCACACACACTCACATACATACGCGCGAACACACACCCACACACACACACACACACACACACACACACACACACACCTACTTATAAATTCTTGCATAATATCTCCACCTATTGTTGCTAGGAAAACAGTAAGTAAACTACTTAACTACTTGATACTGTAACTACTTAACATGTAATGTACTACAATCATTTACTTGGCAATAAAAATATTATTATAAATTATAAATAATTTATCATGTACTATTACAATGTAGCACAACTATCACTAAAATACCCAATAGTAGTCTAATGGTTCAAGAAATGGCTTTTCAATATGGGCAGCTGTAAACATAATTTACCCTAATTATGTATTAGATAAGTTATCAAACTCGGGTATTCTTATAGCATTAAAAATGGATGAGATCTAAAGTAGTGTCCTAGGAGACGGTTATATTCTGCGATCGTTGAATATAATGTATAATGTGCCTCTATTTTTGCAACCATGTAGACGTTTTAGCCTCATCAATTAACAGTTCGCCAAATAAAATTCTGTTGTTACAATTTTAGCTAAAATACTGCTCCGAAACGACTGGATCGATTTGTGTGAAATTTTATATGTTTATTCGGTCGGTCTGAGAATCGGTCGTAATCATTTTTTTAAACCATTAAGTCATAAAGGTGGCACTAAAACATATTTTTTTATATTTTGAAAGTTGTTCTTAAAATTTTATTTTATTGTATAGTGGCATTAACAAATCCATACAACACTTAATTTTCACCCTTTTATCAGCAACCTATATTAGTAATTTAATCATATCAATTATCTAGACTAAATTGTCTGATTACTCTAAATTAACTCCACCTGAATAAGACTTTCATACCTATTTGGATAGCAGCTAATACCACAAAGTTATGCCAATAATTTACATACATACCATATCACATATATTTTTTGCCAAAGAATTGCGTTTTTGTGGTGTCGTTTTATTTTGTTCGAAACTTTTTCTGTTTTTTTTTGGATCGGTTTTTAAATTCCTCGCTGAGATAGTAGCTTTGTAATATTTTAAAAGACGGGTCAATTAATTGACTTTTAAATAATGCTATATTTGCTAACTATAAAAGGCAAAAAAAATATTTTGTTGCTGTTTTATACCAAAAAATTGGAATGTGCTTAAAAATGTTTTAACCCGTTTTATTCCAACGGTGCATTTTGGCCCCCATATGTAGGCAGTAAAATACTCCGTCATGCCTCTAGAATCACCGGGAATTGAATACGAGCAATTACAAATCACGCTGTATATGTATAAAAATCAATATTTGTTTGTCCTCTAGAAACTATGAAATGGTAAGAGATTAAGCACTGATGTTTTTGGTAACGTTGTTCAAAATGATTGATATATATAGATATTGTAAGAAACCTCAAAAATGTGGTACGAAGTTCGCCGGGTCAGCTAGTTACTTTATAACACTATCATCGTCGTCTAGCATTATCCCGGTTGCATCCAAGATTTTTGGTCTTGGGGTTCTTGGTCGACTTACGCTAGGATGATAATTACGTAGTACATGATGAGTAGGTCCTGTATAATATAAGAGAACAACCTGCTCTTCGGAGAAAAGTTTTCTGTTTACTTTCACTGTAGCTGCAACATGCCGTGTATGTAGTTCATACGAAGGAAAATGTTACGATATATCATGGAAAATATTTATGGCTTCCAATTAAGTGGGTTTTCCTTGAAGCTGCATTTTATTGGTAGTCATCGGTTGTACCGTTGTGGCTTTATATTTTATTGGGTGTATTTTATAATAAACTACCTGAACTCTAGTTTATATAATACTAGACGATGCCCGCGGTAACACCCGCGTTATTTAAGGCTACTGCTCTGTTCCCATCGCTCATAGCGTGATGTTATATAGCCTATTGCCTTCCTCGATAAATGGGCTATCTAACACTGAAAGAATTTTTCAAATCGGATCAGTAGTTCCCGAGATTAGCGCGTTCAACCAAACTAATAAACAAAGAAAAACTCTTCAGCTTTATATATTAGTATAAGATATGGTTTATATATACCTACCCTTGAGTGGACAGAAAAGTATTTCCTAGAAATTTTCCGTTTACGAGTGAGCTTGCGTAGAGAGAGAATGAGAGTAAAAAAAATCCGTCCTTAATAATTGCCTACGCCATAAAAGTTTCAGATGATTTCTTTTCATGTTTCTAGCTACAGTAGTTTGGGCTCTGTGATAATAGATCAGACAGGATCCCAGGACAAGTACGAGCTTCAGAATGGACCGCTGTTTAGATGCGGCTATTCAAGATTTTTGTACCAAGTAATTGCTAGGACTCAATAGCCATCCACCAATCCAAAACCCTCGCCTTGAAGCTCGTAGTCCACAGACTCAATTACCATCAATAAGTACAAAAAAGAGTTCTATACTATATATCTAAATAATCAAAATCTATTTTTGCAATCAAAGCCCGGCCATGAGGCAATTAGGTCACAGATGATAGACAGTGGCATTGTCATCTATATTTAATTAGCTCAACGTCTGCATTGCCGCTAATAATTATTAATTTGCAAGACAATTCTATTAACGGTTCATGATGTCTTATAAGTAAACATCGTTATCGGGCGGGTAAAAATGGTGGCAGTGCGGTAGCGCACGACAATAGGGTTGTCATACGTATGCGTCACGTAGGTGCATACATTTAATAAGCTTTTTCGATTATGTTATATCGTACAATATCTTTATTTAATTAAAATATATTATAGTTTTAAATGTTTTTTTAAAAGTATAGCTATATAGTATTGTATTTTTTTTCGTATTGTAATAACTTTTTCACTAATTACTCTTTACTACTTCAATGTAATTTGAAAGTTAAGGCGAAATTATTTTCAAAAATATTAAATTATTATTTCGCAGTCGTCATATATTGGATAACATTTTTACAAGCATCTATGTTATGAATATGTTTTAATCTATTCTTTACTTTCATATTTTTGTTGTAATGTTAAAAAGTGTTAACATATTTTAAAAATTGGCAACACTAACATTAAGTGAAAAATTAACAATATAAACTTTTCAAATTATTTCACAAGTTTAAAATAAATACGTCTTTGTTATGTCAAATGAAGTCGAACGGTCATTTTCTTACTTAAAATGTTTTTTTTTTCAGCAGACATCTTAAACTAAGAGAAAGCAGTATACATAAGTTGTTGGTTTTTTATTCCAAGTAGACGTAAATATCTTCAAGGAATATTTTAACAAAAAATATTCAATAAAAAGTAATTGAAAAATATTTATGTGTTTCATTTTAAAATTATTTCTAACGAAAAACCTACATTTATTATTTTGTATTGACTTAGTTACGAGTGATTATTAAAATATAATTTAATTTTGATATTTTAATAAGGTACACAAGGACAAATTGAAATATAGATTCTTAATTACATAAAGATATCAAGTAATAACATTAAACTACTATTTAAAAAAAAATGTGCATGCTATATGGGTACGCGCGGCAACCCTAGTGTCGAATGCCCCGACCTTGACCCGCTGGATAACGATGTTTACTTATAAGATATAATAAATGTCCATTTATCTTTTGGATTGTCTTGAGTAATTAGATAGCGTGATAGACTAGTTGACTAATGATTTTCTATAAGGGCTACATACGCAATACTGATCCGCGCGATACTCTATAACCTTTCATCTAAGAAACACGATGAACATGTTAACTCAAAACAACTATGTGTGGATCACAGAAAATGATGTCCCATGTAGGGCTCGAAGTAATAAAATTCTTCGAAGTGTTCTGCGGCGAGTTCGCCGTCTTACCACCAAGCCATCCGTGCTGCCATTTGGTTTTACTATATGCTCAAACTAATAGTCACCACCAATCCATTTAAACCACCAAAACAACTACGTTTTCGACTCGAATTTGATGTTAAAAATGTGAATTATACTCACCTACTTGTGAGCTAATCCAAGTCGCGTCAATGTAAATAATTGCTTTCAATAATCACAAATCGTATATCTAATTATTATTCCTAATCTCATATCAGATGCAAAAGTAAGTAAATATACATGATGTATACGTATTTGCGTAACGCTATTGTACATACGAATGTGTACTCAGTGTTAAAGATTTCTCTCACACATCTCATTTCCCCTTGAACGTTAGTTTCTAAGATTTAATAGAATTTACAAAGTTTCCTTCGCACTATAAATCTATTCAGACATCCACATATATATCCGCTTCCACTTGGATAGTTTTAGTTTTGATTATACGCGAAAACTTCACACAAATTACTTCACGCATGACAACATTTTCTAACAGAACAACAGCTATGTCTGAATAAAGAAAAGGTCAAATCCATTCTTGTATACTTAATGTCTTTGGGGTAGTTTACTAAATTCGAAATAATAGATTATTTCTGTGGAAAAGCTAATACTCTACCAAATCTGGTTAGACTAATGCAGACTCTAAGGTGTCTTGAATGTATCCAGAATAAAACTAGAACGATGATGATGAATGGGCTTATCGTGGTACCATCTTCTCAGACTAATTAACTATGCCCTTTCAAACAAAATAAAAGGTGTGTTTCATTTTAATTCAATATAGGATACACTTTATTTTTTTATTCCTGACATAAAATATGTTTAGCAAATCACCCTACTTACCTATGCCTAACGCGTAGCTACATAACTGTGATAAATTCCTTTAAATATTACCATCTTAATAACCGTGTACACGATCTGAGATCTCTGAAACGCCAAAGTTTCCTCGAAATCATAATTTTATTAAACAAAACACGTACGGATTACGTACATCGATACGTGTATACCCTAAAACCTACAGTAACGAACATTATAATATATTATGATTATTATTTAGCGAAATTGCGTATAATAAAACAGTAGCGATAAATGAAATTCGATCGTGGTACGATCCACATCAAAAGGATTATAAGGATCCACACACGGACAGTTTTACGGTTATTTAAACAGGATTTATTTGAGTAGGAGTGGAATTTAAACAGATTAACGTTGAACCCGCGACCCTCGGTGTTTTACTTATGTAACTATCCGTGCTGTTTTTCATTAAGGATTAACTGATGTTGAATGTGCGTTAATTTTACTGCAATAATAAGGACGCTGCGCTGTGCCATACACTCGGTAATAAAAACGAAATTAACTCATTAGCATACATTTCTGTTGCTTTAAGTCATAAGGGAATGGAAATAGTCGCATAATTATGCTGCAGTTTGTACACTTCAGTGAGTGTATGATAATATTTGCATTTTGCATGTTTGTGTAGAGAAATAGGATAACTTTTCGTATAATGATTCAACCGCCTACGTCACATTCCAGTGCAGCCTCCTCTGTCGCATCATCATCTCTTTATAGATTTAATTGACCTTCCGCTGGGCACGGCCCACTTACCTCTACGAGAGAGACAAAGCTATAGTCCACCACGCAGTCGAAAGGCGTGTTGCCAGACTTCACAGATATCTTTCATTAAGGCGAACTCCCAAGCATGTAGGCTTCCTCACGATATTTTCTCTCATCGTTTAGCAAACGATTACAAACAATTGAATACGCACTTAATATCTAAAAGTCAGTGGTGCGGGCAAGCAACTGACGTCTGACCACAATTATAGATAGCGATAACAAATGGATAGCGGTATTCCATGGCTCAGACCAGTGTCAAAGAGCTCAGATATTTACATAGAGACGCATTTCATATGGGTGCTTTGAAGACAAACTTTCTGCGACACAAATCGCCACTTGGCGGCGTGGCAGTCGCGCTGCGGCAGCTGTCCCTCTCTCCTTTAGTGTATCTTAACTACGAGAGCGAGAGAGACGGAGAACGACGCCAGCGTCGTCAACAGCGCCAACTACAAACTAAACTGGAGACAGTCCCCACTTGGAGTCGGCACACGAAATCCTTAAGAACTGCGCTTCTATGTAAATCTGTATTCATTGCCAGTATCATTATCTCAAGGGTACTCTCCATAACACATGACAAAGATCTTCATGGCAGCTGAGACTTACAGCCTGAATTAATCTATATTTATAGTATAGCGTACATTCCGGCTCAGAATATCTAAAGTACGATGTAACATGACATACAACTGACACGTTTTCCCATTTTCCAGTCCATGTTGTGCCAGTTTTGTAGTTTACCAGCATATCAGAGCTGTCAAAATAGTACATGTAGGTTATCATAATATTGGTAACTACTAACACGATATACCATCGCGTCGGTGGCGTGACATTTGACGTGTCTAGGGACCCGAGTTGTGCAATTTATATGGGCGTGTTTTGAATGCACCCTTGTAGGGAATTAGTGAGCTTCTAGTATATATCAAGGTGTTAGAATATCTGGATATTTTTACACTGCATGGTGTTAGCTTTCGAACAGAATTTCGAACTAGCGCTTTGATACTTTAATCACTCGGAATAATGCAGCGTCTATCAATACTAATAGAGTCTCGATTGTTCATTTTATCTGCCATATCCCCATTGCATAACAATGACTACAATCTCGTTTGGTGTTCCACAGAGGGGTGTTTTGTACCAGGTCACGCGATAGAGCACCCATGCCATAGTCTGATCAAATAAAATCATCAATTGGCGACAAGTCAAGAATGTCACCCAACGGATTATGATGGCGACATATTATGGGAAGGTCCACATCAACCACGACTGCTCTGTGAGCACCATGACTGAAAAAAGAGCTATTGATAATTATTGAGCTCAAGTATTTTAAAGAAAGAAAAAGAAAAATTATTTTATTCACGCACACATTAAAAAAACACGATAAAAAACAGTACCTACAAATAAAAAACAATTAAAAAATAAGTCACGCAGATTGTTATAGCAGATTTTATGGCACATGCTTAGCAGTTTGTAATAACTACTTTTGAACTTTCACAATTCATAGACAACATTAATCATGAATAATAAGTTTGTGATACATATTTACGACTAAATATAACTGTTGTCCATGACCGCGGCTTAATATTATGTAATCCACAGCGAACAAATACTCGCTATGAATAATTTGAGTTACTTGTAAACATTACAATGTACCACTTAGGTACATTTTCAAATAAATACCCTATTGACACCTGCTACAATTTTTAAAGACTCGTTTTATAATATTAAATTCTGTGTCGCGGAGAACTTGAATAAAAGTTAATTCAGTGCTTACAAATTACAACCAATCATGGGACAAACATTTATTGATCACACAAAGTTTTGTGGCGCTCGATTCCACAAAACTCAGCGCAATTCTAATCAGCGAGGCTACAACTAAAAAATTACTACGTCATACGTGCAGTCATATAACATAACATAACTTCACGCCTTTTATACCCGAAGGGGTAGGCAGAGGTGTATTACACACCCACACTTCGCCAGATATGTTTCGGTCCCAATGTAATAGTGGGCGACCCTATTGCCATCAACCGGACACATCATTAACCCCTTGTATGCCGGAACGCAGATCTACGCGAGACACAATAGCTTTTTAATTGTGTCTGGTATTCCGGCATACAAGAGGTTAAGCGAGCGATAATTAATTTATAATGCACACATAACTTCGAAAATTCAGAGGTGTGTGCCCGGGGTACCTGGGGATCAAACCCGAGACCATCGTCTCGGCTGCCCGTTACGTACGCCACTGGGCCATCGCTGCCTTATAGTCATATAGAATATAAAAGAATGTCCGTAGCTACGCTCGCATATTTTATTTTATTTTAACAGTTTCATCGGCCTTCAATAAACAAAACTGTCGGCGAACCAAAACAATACTACGAACGGTAACGCAATATGCATAAAGTTGCGCAGCTCGCAGTTCACGCACAGCGTATGTTTCACAGATAGATGACATGTATCAGATGATACGAACTCATATGTTTATCGGTTCCGACTCCACTAGGCGCGATGAGCGTGAAAACTATCGAGCCGTGTAACCCTCCCTCGGTTCATTGAGGTCCGTCGGTTCGCTCGAACACTAATTATTGAAGCATCCATGATGGGAACCCTCTATACTGGTATCTAGCTCTTTATAGTTCGTTCCTAGCGTTTGCCTTTTGATTTTGTCTCGTTTTGTCTGCTTGTCTTTAAATAGCAAAGTACTTAAATAGGTTAGGATCTCATTAATCGTTTTATTAATTAGTATTAAATATAACGAATTATTATGCTCTCTTCTTCCCTTCTAATTTTTGCGGTACCCGACAGGGTCTATTATGATCTCATAGTTCCTAAGTTACATCTAAGCTCACATTGTGGAATGCAAATAAAGATTACTGAATTACTGAATGCAAGTACGAACATTGAATGCAGCATGAGCTAACTTTACCAGCCATAGAAAAAGTCTAAGAATTTCAACCACACATACACATGCTCACGACAGTCTAGACCACTCCAGGTGAGACATTGCTTATCACAGATCAGCTGTAAAAGGGCGTCGTCAATAGTACTTGTAGGCTCTTTACACCCTCATGCACTCTAGTATAACTGTGTCCTCATTCATGGAAAACCACCGCCGTGTTTCCACTGATAATAATAGTACTGCCAAGTACAATACGCCTGACCGTCACTAATATTTCATTGGATATCGATCTACAATTAACTAATGAGAATGTTGCTACAGTCCTAATGAAATTATTCAAATTGAAGCGGAGAGGCATTAGCGCTGTGGCTACTTTTATACCTCACCATTATCATAGTACAAAAATAATGCCATTACATTCGAGTGACCGATCCCTCGTCACAGAAGCCATATTAATTAATCAGCTCGCTAAAACCGATACATATCGCGCCTTCAACAAAATACACGTATTAATGGAATTAGCTGATACTGATTGGACCGCTCAGCCGTCCCAAATAACGTTCATTTATATGAAAATAATTTTAAATTGATACTAGAAAGTTTTTTTTTTAATAATAAAATTCTTTATTGGCACAAAAGTACAAGTATGTATAATACAGTAGACTGTAGAGGACTAATGTAGGTACAGAGAATATAAATTATTATGTTCTGCTGGTACTTAAAATAGGCAATCCTGAGCTATAAGTACCAGCAACCTTCCAGTTTCACAGTATACTGGGTAAAAATCTACTGGTTACAATAAGAAACTAGACCTACTTATAGATTTTACTTTTCCGAAAGTTGTAACATTTTTTGTGAAAGATTTAGTAAATCTGTTATACTTATACAGTCATAATAAATGTTGCGTGTATTATTGAGTGTAAGTGTGTGTGTGTGTATGTGTAAATGTGTGTATGAGTGTAAGTGTGTGTGTGTATGTGTAAATGTGTGTGCCGTGTGTGTGTACAGACGATTGGGAGAGAATCTGCGTGAGGTTAATATTGTTGTAGACATGTAAAAAAAAAAAATTTTCTCAGATTGCTGGACGAATAAGGTTTTCTGTGTCGTCATAGGAGAGTTTCTGGAGCCATTTTATTACTTTAGTTTTACATTTATATTTATTGTCTATGTGTATATTTAATGATTTATTAATTTTGTTGTAAATATATCGTCCTGGGAAATAGTAGAACCGTTCGCTGAAAGTTGTCCTATGGCTATCGGCTGATTTAGCTTGACCGTACGCAATTTGCGTCGTAAGGATGGTGATGATGTTCCGCATGCTTCGCGCATTGAATGTTGCTTCATTATTATTTGTAGCATGAACAGCTGCCGCACTGTTAGAACTTCGCAATATTCGTACAGTTCTTTGGTGGGAAATCTAAAAGGTTTAAAAGTACTTACTTTTAGTACGGCTCTCTGTGCTCGCTCAAGTTTTATCAAGGATGATTTACAAGCCCCACCCCAAGATAGAATACAGTACCCTTATATGGACTCGCATAGAGTGTAGTATATGCTTTTTAGAACTGTTGATTTTGCCACATGTCTCAGGTGTTTGAAAATGTATATAAACTTACGAATTCTCCCCGTAAGTTGGTTAATGTGCGGGGCAGTTCAATAACGTGTTGTGATTAAAAAAATGGCATTTGATTTTATTTATTTGTTTAGGACGGTGCACGTTGGATAGAATAATTATTAGATAATTTCGTATGATTAGATATAATTACAAAAAAATATGTATTTAGATTCAATGTTTTGGGGGATTACGTGTTTATAAATACGAGGATTACGTGTTATAAAATGATGTTGAAACGCTTGTTTCTTTCGGATGTGATAGGGTGGTATGATTGGGCAGTGTAACAGCAGTATTAGGTAAGTACTTCGTGCATTATCTACTTAGTACATTCGTGAACATGACGCTTGCAACAGTGCCGAAATATCGGGTACTCGAAACAAAGGAAACGTCCCGAAAAAAAAGTTTAGTACCTAGTTTTTAAAAAACTGTAGCAAGGTATGTTACTTTATAAAAAACATTGTAGCAAGGTACGTTAAAATATCTGCAAGAACTTTAGTTTCAGTTGCGAAGTGCGCCTTGAGCTACAAACCTTTGAAGCACGTACGTCTGAGGTTCAAAAATGTCAAGCGAGCTTATCTATAATGTGAAGTATTTCTCAAGCTGTCTACTAAACGATCGCTGTCAGAAAAATCGTACGGTATTTATATGAAATCTTGTAACATACTCGTACATTCGCGCCTTACATTCTCCATTAAGCGGAAAACGTTTCAAATGTAACATGTTTTATTTTCATAAGTTATTCATTAAGAAAATTCCTTTTTAATAGTGCGCAGCTTGTTGGCACCGGAATGATTACAGAAAACTGCTCTCTAGTTTCATACTATACACGGAAGAAAATTTTAATTTAAAACTGTGCGCCACAGTAATTTACTCTTAAATATTATCTTTGCGATTCTTTTAATTTGAACGCTATTTTTTTGGTAGCGCCATCTACCTTCCTATCTATAACTAATCGCATCAACATCAATCGTTCCACGTACAAGTGCGAGCGATACTGTATTTCCGTCCCTCTCTATCCCACTCCCTGGAAGAGGCACTGCCTTTCGCGGATTGGTCGCTGCGATCGTCGACGCGAGTGACAGTCCAGAACTTTCGAGAACATTCGATTCGCGATACGCGTCCGCTATACCGCACCACCGCGCCGCTCCCGTATAAGTTATTACCGCTTATAAAACCGCTCGCAAGTGGAAGTAACTGTGTAGTGAAGTGAAAACAAGCAGCTGCATCACGAACCCACCAGGAGACTGCCCTTCGGAAACGAAGAAGATTGCCGTATAAGGTAAGTGCCCTCCATTCTTGAAATATCCTATACCTACTCACAATCACCTCTTCCCGTATCCACTCCTAGGCGGCTAAAAACCCGCTATCCTTTGTATACAGTCCATTTCCTTCTCCAAGTCGCCTAGAACCTAATCGGTTTCGGTATATCGCCGAACCATTTTTTTTGTCCATACGAGTCGGATTCATTTACGTTTTATACGTTATATCGCTATACCTAGGCAGTTATAGCACCTAGCTATACTCCTAATATAATCACATAACCGTCACATGGTTGTTTCCGCCCGCATCAGTAGGTAAACTTTTATGTAGCTACCTACTTACTAAATTATTATTTCTGGAACTATCATAGTTGTCTTGTAAATCTCATATTTCGAGCAACTTTTAATTCCACAGCTCTAAAGTGTTGCCTACTTAGCCTACTTAGGTAAAATAATAGGTACATTAGATATTCTTATTTTGTTTCGTTCTCATTAGCTTATACTTACGTAAGCATGTCACAACAAAAGAAGTCACGCGTGTCGGAAGACAAAGAGATGACAATCTTAGAAGCGAAACGCAATATTTTATTTGAGCGCATTCAAAACATCTATGAACGCTCAAAAACCGCATCTATGTCTGACAGTCATAGCGAAGCATTTCTCAGTTATTGCATGACAGTAGATAGTATTCGAACAGATTTTCATAAGTTGTTAGACGATTATAACGCAAGATTACTTGCTATCAATCCTGATGAAAAACCGAACTACCAGGCGTATACCTCATTCGAAGATCTTTATTGTATTATTAAGCGTATACAATCGCAATTGGAGGGTAAATGTTCAGCAGAGCCCGTTGCCCGCAAACCGAGATTACCGCCAATCGAGATTATGTCGTTTGACGGAGATATACGAAATTGGCCGTTATTCTATGCGAGTTTTAAGTCTACAGTGCACGATAATGGTTCTCTGACAGATGCTGACAGGTTGTACTATTTAATAGGTAAACTGTCACCGAAAGCCCAGTCCGTATTTGCAGGTGTCACACCCAGTGCTGAGAATTATCAGGTCATATTTCAGTCACTACTTGACAGATATCAGGACACGCGCATCCTAGCGTCTACCTACTTTGACCAAGCTTTAAATCTCAAACTTTCCGGCACCGCGTCTGTCTCGAATTTCCAGCTGTTTATTGATAACTTCGTAACCGCGGTTAATTCTCTTAGGAATTTAAAATTAGAAGATCTTTCCGACTTTATGTTGCTTCAACTCGCTTTAAAAAAGTTTGACGCTGATACAATTCGCGCATTCGAGATGACGGAACGCAATAACAAAATACCTACACTAGATAGTTTTATTTCGTTCATAAAAGATCAGTGTCGAATATTTCATAATACGCAGTCTGGTTCACCTGGCCCGTCTAATACTAACAGCAACAAACAAAGGTTGAATAAATCGCGAAATAGTAATAATAACTCGGTCCCTAATCCACAATCTTACGTTACATGTTCGGAATCTAATAGTAATAATTCACAGAAGTGTCTGTGCAGTAATATAGTGCACGACCATTTATATAAGTGTCCCGCCTTCGATAATCAGAATGCAACCGGTCGTTTTAAATGCGTAAAAGATAACAAAGCTTGCATTAATTGCTTAAGCATAAAACATAAAACCAGTAATTGTTCTAGTAAGACAAAGTGACGCTTTTGCAATAAAAAACATCATTCATTGCTTCATTTCAATAAAGATAACCCGTTGTCAAGCCAAGCCGCTAACCTTGACACACTTACCTCACAGGTGCACACCACGGTGACTTCCCCCTACACGCCTCACAATGAGATATCGTTGTGTACGACATCCATTGCGCGGGCGGCACGCACGCGCGGACGGCCTTCGCGCGTTTGTAGTGATCAGAGCAGTGCTAGGCCGCCATGTATGGCGTCTAAGACTGTTCTGTTAGCGACAGCGCAAGTTATCATATATGATGTTAATGGGTCGCCGCACATGGTACGTTGTCTGCTAGATAGCGCATCTCAGACCAATTTAATAACGTTAGAATTGTTCAAACGCCTCGGATTATGGAATAACTTTAAAAATACGAACTCAATAATCCGAGGGATAGGCGGATCAGAAAAACATTGCAAGAGTTCCGTAGATATTAAAATACATTCGCGTTTTGATAGGGACATTAATTTTAACATTTCTTCGCTTATCGTGGAGCGTATTACGGACAAGTTGCCAAACGCTAATGTGGACGTGTCGCTCCTCACACATCTCGAGTCATTGCCACTAGCGGACTCGGAGTTTGCGAATCCGGCAGACATTGATGTTTTGATCGGAGCCGCAATATTCCCGCACTTGCTACTTACTAAAGTGGTACGTAGTGAGCAAAATAACTTACCGCCCGCTATTGAGACGGTATTTGGGTATGTGATTATGGGTACCGTACCTACATTACATACTTCTCAATACGTTACGTCTTGCTGTTGTTCTGTTCTTCAAGAAAACAATATTGACTCTCTTCTCAAGCGATTTTGGGAGCTTAAAGAGGTTACCGCACCGCCCTCGATGAGCCGTAAAGATCTCGAGTGTGAAGAGCATTTCCGCGCTACCACTGTTCGTGACGACAGTGGCAGATACGTTGTGGCGTTGCCATTCTGTGGTGACCCTTATTCGTTAGGCGACTCGTACGCTGCTGCGCTCAGACGTTTCCATTGTTTGGGACGTAAACTTGATGCATCACCTAAGTTACGCAGCGCCTATAATGACGTCATTCGTGACTACATAGATAAAGGTTTTTTGAGTGTAGTTGTAAACAACGGCGTAGTTCGCGAAGATAAAACCTCTACTAAACTTCGTGTGGTTTTAGACGCTAGTTGTAAGACTACATCGGGTCAGTCGATTAATGACATTTTGCATGCCGGCCCTAATCTACAGGGTGATTTATTTAACATCATAATAAAGTTTCATCTTTTCCAAATCGCTCTGTCAGCTGATTGCCGCCAAATGTTTCTCAATATCGGCGTTCGCGAATCTGACCGTAGATTTCAACGGGTCTTTTATCGTTTTGACTAGAAAGAACCTTTATCTGTGTATCAGTTCAATCGTGTTTGTTTTGGACTCAAGTCTAGCCCATATCACGCGTTACGAGTTGTTCGCCAGTTGATCGCTGATGAAGGCGATCACTTTCCCGCCGCAGCGGCTGTTGCCACTTCCGCTTTGTACATGGATGACATTGCCTGTAGTGTCATATCCGCTCCGCTAGAAATTTCGCTTTGTGAAGAGGTTATTCAGCTTTTCAAGCGAGGCCAGTTTGATCTTGTCAAATGGACAAGCAACTCTAAGGAGGTTCTCGCACGCATACCAGATTCTCATAAGGCTTCTCCAGACATTGAGTTTGAGAAGTCTGTACCGCATAAGGTTCTCGATTTACGCTGGGACAAATCCTGCGATAGTTTTCGGTTTGACGTCTCACCACCAGATGATAAGTGCACCAAACGCACCATGCTGTCCACAGTGGCTCGACTATGGGGCATAATGGGTTTTGTGGCTGCCACAATTTTGTACGCCAAGCTCTTGATCAAAGAGCTTTGGCTATCAAAGTGTGAGTGGGATGAAACACCCCCTGACCATATTGTCGCCGCTTGGGGCCAGTTTTGTATTGATAAAAGATAAAAATAAAGATTTATTTATTCTGGCTCACACATAAAAGACATAAATATGAACATAAAAGGAAACAATTTATATAAAGTAGATAAATATAAAATTAAGAAAAGAAATATAAATCAAACAAAAACTTTCAAGTCAAGAAAACAATAAAAAACATAAAGAAATACATGACAAAACAAAATAAAGACAGAAGACAGAAGTAAGTTATTGCGTGCAGCCAAAAATGGACCTGGTTCGGCATAAGCTAGGCGAAAGCCCGGCACCGATTTTCAACCAGGCCCTCCGGTGAGTCACGCATGTGATACCAGTAAAAGATAGCCAAGATAGGTATACATATTACATTAAAAACATAAACATCACAAGCAGAACCAAATAAACTAAAAATAAATAAGTACATATGATACGTATTTAGATAAAGTAGTATATATACAATATACCTAAATATTAACTAATACATATAGTCATAAAAGTGTTAAATAGTATATTTACATAAATACATAATATGTACATTAAAAGTGCTGTGCGATGTACTAGCGGCTCGCGCGCCGTGATCTTTCGGCGCCAGAAAGGCGGGGCGGCGGGTGGCGCGGGCGTGTTGTAAACAAAGCCTTCGCCACCCGCCAGTCGCCGTATCACCACCGGCAAATCTGCTTGTACCGATCCCATGGAGCATATGGCGCGCGTCCGGTAATTCAGAACGATGCGTGTATATAATTTACCTATAAGTAACGGACAGTGCATTATACTTAAATGAAAACCAACCATTACGGTAAGTACAGTGCGTTATATACTTACCTAACATGTAATATAATATGATAAATTATCCTGCAGTAGATTCATACTTAAATTCACATTTCTATTGATTACATAATTATAACATTTCAGATTCACACGGGAAAAGTACCAGAAACAAGTGCTATTTGGGAAGTCACGGCAATAGAACAACCTAATAGGTATATGTATCGACACAGGCTCGAGTGCCAGTTGGCCCTACAGGTGAGGTGAACTGCTCATAATTATTATGAGTAGTAGTGAGAGTATTATTTAATACATCCATTCCGGTGTACCTACAGACAGCGAGACCTTGAAGCGGAAAAATATAATTAAACCTCTTGGTTTGTTTTAGGTTTCTTCTACGGGTTTCTCGCACAGCGCAGGCCTACACTTGTCAACGTCAATGACGCATACGACAGAATACGAACTCACTAGGAATATTGTTGATTGTTGATCGAAGATTGTTGATAAGCATAATAGTAAGTTATAAACAAATTAATAACCCTAATAGCTAAGGGCTGGATACACAATCATACGATACATTCATAATAACTAGTACAACATATTTCGGTCGGTATAAAATTGTTTTGTTAATTTAATGGCTATTCAATACATTTGGCAATAATAAGTATAAAATCGTATAATAAAATAGTAATATGGTTTAATAATAATAATGTCATAATCACTGAATAATTATAATAATAAGATTTGATAATAATGTCATAAGTCACTGAATAATTATAATAATAAGATTATATACACATTCATAAATTTATGTCCTGAATTAAGTACAATATTAGTAATAATATTATTATCATCCTAAATAAAAATTGTAATATAAATAATAAATAAAATAAATAATAGAAATCGAATGAATTGTCAGAACCATTAGATTGATTATAACAGTTGCAAAAATTATATTTATTATTATTTCATTATACTAAATAGACGATAATTAATGTTAATTATTTTGTATTACATTTTTATTTTAAATTAAGGAGGCATTCATATTAATGTTACCCAATCTATGTTGCTCTTCCATAAGAAATTTTTTCAAATTTCCTCTGAAGGAGGGCAATGATTTGAGGTTTCGCAATGGAGGGGGGATATTATTCCAACATTTTGAAGCAGCATAGCGAAAACTTCCTCTAAATGCCTCTGTGCGATGTAGACCAATAGATAATTGCTTAGAGCACTGCTGTTCCGTTCATTGCTATTTGCCACCCACTTCAGTTTGTCATATAAATATTGCGGTTGTTTTAACTTAATGACACCAAACATAAGACAAGCCAAATGCAGTTTTCTACGCGATTTCATTTTTAAGATCAAGTTATTGTTCAAATATGGCGTTACATGACATCTAAATGGTATTGAAAAACAAAAACGTGCGCATGCATTCTGCACCCTCTGTATCTGTCTGTCTGTGCGCGCTAAGAGCCGAGGACCATACACAGCATCGGCATAGTTTAATTTGCTCAGTATCAAGGAGTCAACCAGCTGAACACGTAATTCCTCCGACAGATAGGGACGCATTTTATACAATAACCTTAGCCTATAAAAACAGTTCTGTATCGCATCACCTACATGCTTTTCGAATCGAAGGTCAGAATCCACTATCAGTCCAAGATTCCGAGCCTCACACACTCGCTCTATTGGACTCCCTCTGAGATTAAGGTTAGCTGGTGAATGTAACAAAATCAAATTCCTTTTGGTGCCGAATACCATGTATTTCGTCTTTGATGGATTCAACAACAAGCAATTACTTTCGGACCATGCGACCAGTCGCTCAAGATCTTCATTCAAGTCTTGTATAGCATTTCCAAAGTCACCAACTTTAAACGACAAATAGATTTGAACGTCATCCGCATATATATGATAATGGCACTTTTTAATTGACTCCTTGATGTCCGCACAGTAAAGGCTGAAAAGGATTGGTCCCAAAATTGAGCCCTGCGGCACACCTCTCGTTAAAGAGGCTAGTGACGAGGTCAGAGTGGCTCCATCTGAAGTATTCAGCTCCACAAATTGCATCCTGTTAGTCAGGTAGCTATGGAACCACATTAATGTGCTGTTGTCAAATCCATAAAAGCGTAGCTTAGATAATAATAAATTTACGTTTATGGCATCGAATGCGCGGGAGTAGTCCAACAAAACGAGAATAGTACACATTCCCTTATCCTGGGCAGCCAGAATGTTATCTGTAACATCTAAAAGGGCTGTGGTAGTGCCTTGAAACCGTCTAAATCCGGACTGTAGTGGAGGCAAAATATTGTTCTTTTCTAAAAACTCGGTAAGCTGTTGGCTGACAACCTTCTCCAAGACCTTGGACAGGCAGGGCAAAATGCTTATCGGCCGCAAGTCCCGTAGGCTAGTAGGGTTCGGTATTTTAGGTATCGGTCTTACACTAGCTATCTTCCATATATCCGGTACTGTGGCAGTTATAATAGAACGATTAATTATGTCGGTTATAGTTTGTAGTGTGTGTTCTAACGTCATTTTAATCATCAATAAGTTAATTTTATCGAATCCCTCAGCGTTTGATTTGAGACCCTGTATAATACGAGAGACGACATCTTGGTCTACAGTTACCAAGCTAAATGTGGCGTCACAGAACCTATGATATTCATGAAAAGTAAGATAAGAAATGCTAGTGTTAGTATTACCAGGCACAGTCAAGAAGAAAGAATTTATGTTTTCCGGGTCATTAAAATGCGGAGGAATATCAGACGCCTGTCTGGGTGGTAATATTGTATTTTTTAAGTTCCTCCATAAAATTTTTGGATTTCTGATTTGATTATTAATGTTATATTTATAATATGCAACTTTTTCATGAAATAACGCGGTAGTAACTGCAGACTTTAATTGCTTATAATAATTTTTACTGACTTCAGTCTTCAGTCGCCGAAATTTGGTTAACGCTTCATCTCTACGCCTCATCATTAGTCTAATAGTATCAGTTATCCATGGGTAAGACCGACCCCTGACAGTGTACACCCTAACTGGTGAGTGTATATCAAAAATCATAATTAGCCATTCATTCAATGCACTCACCATATCGTTCACATTTTCCAGACCAGATATAAGATCCCATCTTATTTTATCTAAATGACTACTCAAAGTTTCACTGCAAATGTTTGCAAATGAACGTTTCCTATATATTTGTGGTAGCAATTTGTACTTCCTGATATTTAGTTCGCAACTTATAAAAGAATGACTATTCACTAATTTAAATGGTTCGATCCTGACACATCTCGCGCTTAGGTCCGTGTATACTAAATCAATTACAGTCTCACTGTCCTCGGTAAAATGTGTAAGTGAGGACACAAGTTGAGCGAGACCTACGCAACCAAAAAAATCATTAAGCTTCTTCACTTTACTGTCATTACTATTTTGCATATTAACGTTAAAGTCTCCCAATAAAATGAAATGATCGCAGTGTCCCAGGGTACTTAACGTAAGACTAATGGCATCGATAAATAAGTCCAAATTAAGCCACGGAGGACGATAAGCCGTGCCAATAGCGATCTTCTTTCCGTGCAAAGTAAGAGTGAGCCACATCTGCTCCACGGAATCGAACCTGGGATCGCCAGTACCCGTCAACGTACGCGCGCTTATGCCGTGTTTTATATAAAATCCTACGCCACCGCCGCGACCGCCGCGAACAGTCGCTGGCCGCGGAGTGTGACGGAAGCGATAGCCTGGCAATATAGGCCCACGTGCCTCTTCTCCTCGTCTGAGCCATGTCTCATTTATGGCTAAAATGTCGACAGGGTCACGTTCAACCATTGCGACGAAGTCCTCGTGGTTCGTACCTAGGGAGCCCGCGTTCAGCAGTCCAACTGTAAAGTATTTATTAGTAGCTGCCATTATAACTCGGTATCTCTTTGCATCGCAGTATATGTAACATTAAAATAAAAGATATGTTACTGTATAGCATAAACAACTGTCCGTCGCTAGCATCGTCAATTGCAAAACTTATGGTATTTAGGAACCAACACATCGCATAAATGTACATAGCACTTAGTAATCTGTTTGTAATGTAACTTTGTGTTAAAAATATTAAGTGTACGGAGTAAATAAATGTATAATAAGTCGTAATATATAAATATGTTATATATAGAATATTAATAGTTTTGCTTAATGATACAGTATAAATTAAGTAACTATAACAGGAAATGTTTTTATGCATAATAATTGTATGATTGTAATTTTGGTGAAAAGAGAAAGTAATAGTTGCAGAAACATTGTTAGATAACACTTTAAATAATAATAATAATAACAAATTAAGTAAGCCCCATAGATAGAATATAATCGAACTTGTAATTAGCCAAAAAATTTGTTTATATGTATTGAGCTTACCGCGCTCAATCAAGTTACTATTCCGCGTCATCTTGGGTTGGTAGATGGATGTACCATCAACTTGATAGGTTTCGCTGACGCCAGCGAGCGTGCTTACGGCGGAGTCGTATATCTGCAAGTCCGCATTGGTTCTAACTACTCGGTGCAGTTAGTTTGTGCCAAGTCTAAGGTCTCGCCTGTTAAAACCATTTCAGTTGCGAGACTGGAGTTGTGCGCGGCCCTTCTGCTGTCTCAGTTGCTCCGCAAGGTTCAAGACACAGTTTTGCCCCACTACCCCATTAATAAATTATACGCATTGTCCAAAGTAGTGCTCGCTTGGATTCATTCTTCTCCTCATCGCTGGCAGACTTTTGGCGCCAACCGCGTTAGCAAATTGATTGAACTGGTTCCTGCTACTTGTTTCAATCACGTCGCGGGTATTGAGAACCCCGCAGATTGCTTGTCTCGTGGTGTCACTCCACTTAATCTTCTGCATCATCCATTGTGGCATCGTGGACCTTCTTGGATTTCCCATGATCCGTCAGAATGGCCCATGCAACCCTTTGACCACAGTGCAGAAGACGAAGATGTACCCGAACGGAAGTCTGTTTCTTATCCCGTGATTACTGAGGTTGCAGAGTCTCCCATCTATGCACTCGCACTACGTATGTCATCGTGGTCTAAGTTACTCCGCGCCATCGTTTATGTCTATAGGTTTCTTAGGCACCTACCTAATGGGACTTTTGTATCAAGTACTGATATTAAATTCGCAGAATGTAAGTTACTACGAGCTGTACAAGCTGTTCATTTTAGTAACGACATTCAAAATTTTAAAGACAATGTACCTTGTTCTCCCGCTATCCTTAGACTCAAGCCGTTTCTCGATGAACACGGCGTCATACGCGTTGGGGGTCGTCTGTCAAATTCGGATGAACCTTATAACTACCAACATCCTTGTATTCTACCGCGACATGATCATGTTGACGACCTTCTTGTTGATTTTTATCACAAGAAGCACCTCCATGCCGGTCCGGAGTTGCTTATGTCCTTACTTAGGCATAAGTATTGGATTTTAGCCGCTCGACGAATAATTCGTCACAGAATACATAAATGTAACGTCTGTTTCAAATTTCGTCCGCGTCCGACTTTCCCTCCCATGGCAGATCTTCCTAGCCAGCGTGTCAATCAGGTTGATAAAGCGTTTACACATACCGGTTGTGATTACGCAGGACCACTGCAGTATACGCCAGTGCGTGGTCGAGGTATTAAAAGCCGTAAAGCCTGGCTATGTATTTTTACATGCTTAACGACGCGCGCTACGCATATTGAAGTTGCGACAGATTTAAGCACGGTGTTATTCCTGGCAGCCCTTAAACGATTTCTCTCACGGCGCGGCCCTATACAGTGTTTGTACACGGATAGCGGCACTTGTTTTGTGGGCGCAAGCTCTTATTTACGCGACCTTTATTAGTTTCTCAGGGAAGAATATCGTACTCGTCTTCAGGAAGAACTTTCCATAAATCATATTGACTGGAAGTTTATTCCACCAGCATCACCACATTTCGGTGGATGTTGGGAAAGCATGGTCAAAGTAATTAAAACGCATCTCTTCAAGGTTATAGGTCAACAGATCCTCTCTTACGAAGAGCTTTTAACTGTCCTTGCACAAGTAGAGGCACTGATCAACTCGCGTCCACTCACGGCATTGAGTAGTGACCCTGCAGAACCATCCGCGTTAAGCCCTGCACATTTTCTGAACACAGTGCCATTATCGTCATTTCCGGCTCCTGAAGCAGACTCTTCAAGCTTGCTCCAGAGACATACTCTGCTGGATAAACTCGTGCAGTCGTTCTGGCGGCGCTGGCGTGCTGAATATCTCAGCTTCAGGCTAGATCCAAGTGGAATAGTCCTGCATCCCCTATACAGGAGGGTACGTTGGTCGTCATAATACATGATAATGCTCCGCCGCTTTCATGGCCGTTAGCCATCGTAGAGAAATTGCATACTTCCAAGGACGGTACAACTCGCGTTGTTACCGTGAAAACCGCCAAAGGGAGTTACGTGCGCCCTGTTGTACGTCTCTGTCCGCTTCCAACTCAGTGAGATCTAGCCTGAAGTTGGACCTACCTCTTAGTTTAAGTATTTAGTTAGTAGTTTTCGCTATTATTGCGTTTGTAGTTTTCGCTAAAGTTAATTTAGATTAATTTTATTGTCATATCGCTGTCTTAGCCTATTAAGGGGTTATGCGGTAGTACACCCAACATAGCTAAGTTCAATTCTATTTTTTTTAAAGGCAACCCTTTAGGGCCGGGGGGATATGATAGCGCCATCTACCTTCCTATATATAACTAATCGCATCAACATCAATCGTTCCACGTACAAGTGCGAGAGATACTGTATTTCCGTCCCTCTCTATCCCACTCCCTGGAAGAGGCACTGCTTTTCGCGTATTGGTCGCTGCGATCGTCGACGTGAGTGACAGTCCAGAACTTTCGAGAACATTCGATTCGCGATACGCGTCCGCTATACCGCACCACCGCGCCGCTCCCGTATAAGTTATTACCGCTTATAAAACCGCTCGCAAGTGGAAGTGACTGTGTAGTGAAGTGAAAACAAGCAGCTGCATCACGAAACCACCAGGAAACTGCCCTTCGGAAACGAAGAAGATTGCCGTATAAGGTAAGTGCCCTCCATCCTTGAAATATTCTATACCCACTCACAATCACCTCTTCCCGTATCCACTCCTAGGCGGCTAAAAACCCGCTATCCTTTGTATACAGTCCATTTCCTTCTCCAAGTCGCCTAGAACCTAATTGGTTTCGGTGTATCGCCGAACCATTTTTGGTCGGTAGGTCTACTTTTATTCAGGAGAATATTTGTAAAGAACAGATAAATATATAGCAATTAAAAACCGGTATTTTTTCTTAGAGCCTTGATGATTTCAGCATGAATGGGATGGCTCGACCCGGGAATCACTACCCTTTCGCAGAATATACACGTAACGGTACCTCAGCTGTTGCGATTTGTTCGTTTAATGGGAGTGCCAGCGGCTCCATCCCCTAATCCTTCTTCCTCATACAACTCCTCCTCATATCTCTTTTCACAACTCAAGGTGTTACCGCACCTTGTGACTCCTGTGATGTTGCTTGTGTCCATGCGCGGCGGTAACCGCTAACCATCAAGCCATGTATTCACTAGGGGACAAAGTCGCTCGACTTATCGCGAGCAGTCGCAGGACATTTACGTGCGACTGTCCCGCGACAATGTCGATACACATACCGGCATTGTGATCAAGATGTCGCCTAAGTGTTAACACAGTTTCGTTGGTAGTGTGGACCAACGAAGTGTGCTATAATCGCGGGTAGTCGCGGAACAAATAGCAACACACGTGTCCTCACAAGTCAAATGCCGACGGAAACTGTCGATGGACACGAAGTCGTGCAAGGTCGACGCTATCGGAGCGTCGACAAGCGAATTGTTCCCCGACACGTAGATGTCGCCTGCGATGTCAGGCGATGTCCCCCGCGACGTCGCTCAACACATAGAATTCGTGTCGGGCGACAAGGTCGCGGGACAAATGTCCCCTAATGAATACGAGGCTTGAAGGCTATCCGTCTACTCGTTTGCAGCCTATTACGATAAAAAATACTGTTACATTTCGTTCGGTAAGTGAGGGTGCCGGAGGCCCATACCGCTTTTCCTCATATGCCTTTTCCCAAACAAAAACCGGCAACACACTTGTGACTCCTCTGGTGATGCGGTTGTTCGTAGGCGGCGGTAATCGCTTACCATCAGGGGATGTGATTAATTATTATTACAATCATGTAAACTAGAGAAACCGAAAATATGTGGCCCATCACGCAACTGACCCGATTTCACACAAAATTGTCAAAGAAACCGAAACCACTTTCTAATATGCAACGCCAAAAGAGCAGCCTAAAACTTAAAAAAGCTACTTAAAAGATTCAAGTATTACAAGAATGCGACAAGATAAATGGTTAATGGCTTTTACAAAACCCACGAAGGCTAATAAGGAACAATACTAGGACGATATATCAAGCTGAATGGATGAGGCGGAGATACGGTAATGAGAGAACTTAGTGCGATTAGAAACGTTATTGTGCAGCGCTTCGCTATTATCGTAACCGACGAAGAGTTCATAGTCTAACGAGCATTGCATACAAGTCTGAATTATTATATTTCTTGCTGTTGTGTGTTTATTTGCTGCCTTTCAACGTAGAAGTAAGTCCACAGTTGTTACAGTTTTAAGAGGTAAGAATGAGAATACTTCTGAACTTTCACAATGTGCATGTGTTAATAATAAATAACACGGTGCTCATGGGGTTATATACACATATTACGGGATCATACCAGCATGATCCCTGCTGAAATGGCGCGGTGCAATAACCCCGCTGCTCCCGTAGCCTACGAGACGTCGAGAACACCGCGGTGGTTTCTGTGAAGAATCACAACCTCATACGAATAACAAATTGTGGTGGTAAACTCATAACTGGACTTCCATCACATGACTATACAAAGTACAAAGTACGTTGAAAATACGGTTTCGCTAGCCAAATTAGTTCTGTGTTCTATAATTATGTCGCTCATATCCAAATTGAATAAACTCAAATAAACAAACAGTGGATTTTCAATAAGTGGGTGCATTTCTATTTAATTAAACATTTATTAAGTGCGTTACTAATGTGCTTAATGATTAATACCATTAAGTAGTCTACTGACCTACTGGTAGGTACCTACTACATAATCGGTGACATAGTTTTTAATACTTAGAATTTTGATCCAATATTGGTCCAAGTTTGGTGTAGCTATAGTGACAGAAAGCAACAAATTTGACGACCGGTTGGCGCAGCGGGAGTGTAAGCGACTGTTACGCCGAAGGTCGCGTGTTCGATTCCCGCTCAAGTCAAACATTTGTGTGCATGAACATGGATGTTTGTCTTGGTCTGGGTGTTTCTATGTATAATATGTATGTATTTACAAATAAATATATATATATATGTATGTTTATCCATTAGTTTAGTTTAGCAGAGCTTGGGACTAGATGGTGATGTGTGTATGTGGTAGAATAGTATAGTAATATATAGTAAATATAGTAAATTTAAGTCAGAGAAAATACCACCAATATTTCAGAATAGGTTTTATTCTACAGTAAGTAGCCATGAACAAACAAGGCCTTTTGGCGAACATAGTCATTTAAATGATTTTCGGAAGCAAATTATCCAAGAGTGAATTAACGAAAATAGTATATAGCTACATCACATATCATAAAACAACACAATCCCACGACGTGACTATCCGTCTGTCTGTTCGTTGACAATAAATTCCAAAACTAATTAGCATATTTTCATTTGGCAATCAGGGAAATTAATGGCAAAGGTGAAGATGAATAATTTGTAAAAGTTTTGTCTAAATTATATTTGATACCTACTAGTTACTACCCGTTTTCGAACGGGTAGTAACTAGTTCCCCCTTCGGGCAACACTGATCGCTTGTTAAAATATTCCACTCCACTCAGGAAAGCTTAGACTTGCAGGAGTACACATAAAGTCTATAATCTCAACCTATACCACTTGCACTTTTAGCAGGAATACAAAAAAATATTTTAGTATTTTGTTTTTTCTTTTCTCCAGTACGTATATAACCTTCATATTATTATTTTGAAAGGACCTAATACCTTGCGATCGAATTCGAATCGTGAGCATGGCTTCTACGGTTTCAATGTCAACTTGTTCGTATTATCACGTAAAAACAACCGAAGAGACGAGTGTTGTACTGATTGATATACGGTTTTTAAATCTCAATTAAAGATCTTAATCTTATCATCCGCAAAAACAAAAACTACCTCCGAAGTCCAGTGGATAGCATGTGCGTCTTCTGATCGGGACGTCCCGGGCCGTATGTCCGGGTCGACCACAGTGTTATGAGTTTTCCCAATAACGAGCAGCAGCACGGAGTCTGGCAATGGGCCCAGTGACGCGAATAGGATAGCCCCCTAATCACGTGGGATCTCAAACGAAATTGAAATATGGGTGTAATATTACTCTGCCTACCCCCATACATAAAAAAATCATCATCCTTGCAACCTTTTATTTAAATTCCAGGTTAACTTTACGATTGATGGGGCTTGCAATCATAAGATGTTATCATAATTATCGTCATCAGCCTGACATAGCCCACTACTAGATTGACATTGACGACCGATTGGCGTAGCAGGAGTGTAAGCGTTTGCTACGCCGAAGGTCGCGGGTTCGATTCCCGCTCAAGTTCATTTGTGTGCATGAACATGGATGTTTATCTCGGTCTGGGTGTTTTTATTTTATGGAATAGGGGGCAAGCGAGCAGACGGATCGCCTGATGTTAAGCGATTGCCGCCGCCCATGGACACCCGCAACACCAGAGGAGTCACAAGTGCGTTGCCGGCCTTTTAAAAAGGAATACGCTCTTTTCTTGAAGGTTTGAAGCTCGTGTTGGTTCGGAAAAACCGCAGGTGACAGATAATTCCACAGTTTAGATGTGCGAGGCAGAAAGTTTCTAGAGAAACGCACCGTTGGGGATTGCCAGCCATCTAAATTATGGGGATGGAAATGCTGTCGTGTGGAACGATGGCGAAAAGAGGCGGCAGGGATTAATCTGAACAATTCCTCGGAGCAGTCCCCATAGCAGTAGCGATGCAAAAAATGCATAGCGAGGCTATATCTCTACGCAGCGCCAAGGGGTCTAACCGGTTGCAAATATCTTGGCAGTCGACAATTCGAGCGGCTCTCCGTTGGATGCGGTCGAGAGGAGAGGTAGAGGGAGAAACTGGTACTGGGGTGCCCCTGCCCAAAGATGGGAAAAGTATTCCATATGCGGCCGGACCTGCGCCTTATAAAGGAGCTAACGGTGGGCCGGAGTGAAATACTCTCTCGATCTATTGAGCACGCCAAGCTACTTCGAGGCTAACTTAGCCTTACCCTCTAAGTGACTGCGGAACTGGACTTCACTCGATATGTCGACAACAAGAATTCCAATACTGGAGGAGGCAGTTAAGGGGGTTCTCTCAAAACGAGGACATACGACCAAGGGCAGTTTTCTAGCGGTGAATACGCTAACTTGTGTCTTTGTGGGGTTAAATTGGACCAAATTAAGTTTTCCCCAATCTGAGACCATCTCCAAGGAAGTCTCAATTTCAGACACAAGTTTATTTCGGCTCTCGTTGACTTTTTGCCGAGAAATGTTGGTACGGCCGGTATATAAAGCATCGCCTGTGCTGTCATCTGTATAACAATGAATGCCGCTATGATGGTGATGTGTGTATGTGGTAGAATATTATTATTATTATTCTCTCTCCAACGGCACGCCACTCAACACCAATCTTCGGCTATTCGTGTCCAGGTGCTGCCAGCCACTTTGCGCGTATCTTCACTCATCTCAACTCTACCATATGATGTTATGCAAGAATACTTACAAACTCAATCAATTCAAAAACCCGACGTCTCTTTACTTGGCAAAAATCCCTGACTTCGATTTGAAATAACATCGTATTATTTAGTATAATAATCGAAACAAATCTACCTAATTACTTCATAGGAGTACCCAGTCATCATTATATCTGCCTACACCACAAGAGCTAATTCATATTTCTCCATAATGCTGACGTAAATGAGACTCTGTATTAATTGCTCTTTTAGAAGGGCTCTTTTCACTAAAAAGGGCCTGGTATGGCGTGGTATTTGAACGGGTTCATCACTATGAACCCGTTCAAATACCACGCCCAGACAGACTGAACAGTCCAGTATTCAAAACAAACTTGTGAATGGCAGTTACATTCACTCAACATTTAATTCAGTTATAGCAAAGGGCTTTATATACGATATCAAGACCATATTTTTTGGAACCCGACCCTACACTGCGACTATTATAAATGCGAAAGTTTGGAGACAGATAGATGGAAGTTTGTTACTTTTCTATGTAAAAACTACTCAACTGATTTTGAAATAACTTTGCGGTATAGCTTTTTCGTTAAGTGTAACCTCTAGCACCATAAGACAGTGAGAGTAATTTATATTCCTTCAACTATCAACACTGTGGCTTTTCCTAGAAAGTGTTGTCGATACTGGTGTACCCTTAGGGAAGCAATCGAGGCTTCTAGGAATCATTACGTAAATAGGATAGGGTTGAATAAACAAAATATCCAAATGGTTAAAGCAATGTTTATTTCGATGTACTATGTACTATTCATTGATATTATTCAAAATGACTATCTGTCCGCTCTACTATAATAGCTACTAAAAATAGCCCAAATTCATTCACTGAAACCTACCACAGATCGACGATATTTTCGATTTATCCAAATTTAGACGACAGGCATCAGCGACGCAAGTTACAATGACAAATAGCAAAATACTCGGCTTTTCTCTTTACTATATTAACATAGAACAACTTTGATGCGAAAAAACGTCACTATATATTTATAAGGTTTACTTATAAATGTATAGTCTGCAAAGTTTACTCTGGACCCAATATCCGTTCCATCAGCGGTGACTGATTCGAATGAAACATTTTATGGACATTTGCTCTATACACAAAAGGTTTCCTTATTATTTTCCGGTATTTGTATTGGTTTATGAGTATTAAAATTGATTTTTGCTGACGAAGGTTTTTTTTTAATAACTTTTGGGATCATACGAGCCATCGTTTTAAAAATGGTAAGGCTGATGTTGATTTACAAGAGTATTAAGTAGTATTTTTTTTTATGTATCAAGTCTAAATTCCTGTAAGCAATATCCTTTATTCACTTCGGTCACTATGCTGTGAAAGTGATATTGCAAGATATTATTCTGAATGTGATAAGTGTGTATGCCCCTCAGATAGGATGTGATGATTGTGAGAAAGAGAAGTTTTGGATGGATTTCGATAGCATGATGACGGATATTCCGGAAAATGAAGAGATAATTGTGGGAGGAGATTTTATATAAAATGAGACCGTACCTGTGCGAGGAACTTCGAATGCAACTGGTGGAATCCCTAGTTCTTTCTAAACTCAATTACGCTGACACTGTCTTCGGACCTAGACTCTTAGCTAGAACTCACCGTCTCATTCAACGCGTCCAGAATGCTTGTGCCCGTTTTTGTTTCTCGATTCCATTTAGAAGTCATGTTACACCATTCTTAAACCAGCACTTCATGTTAAAAATGAAATCGCGCAGGAAACTACACTTAGCATGCCTTCTCTTTGGTGTCATCAAGTACAAAGAACCGACCTATCTATACAATAAGCTTAATTGGGTGACGAGTAATAGACAGTGTTCGGGTAGGAGGTGCGCGCAACAACTATCGATACGCGCTCACAGTAGTACTTCATTTACAGGAAGTTTTTGTTACGCAGCGCGCAGCTTCCAAAATATGGAACAACCTGCCCCTACCTTTGGGGCAAATAAAAAGCACATTTACATTTAAAAAGCGGCTTAGACAATACCTAATAGAGTCTCAACGTGAGCTGGGTAACACGAATGTTGACATGTCTTTTGTTTAATGTTTGAATTTATATATTTCCTACTGTTACCTACAATACCTTCCTTAACCGCTTGCTTGCCCGTGTTATATGGCATATAACAAAATTCAAACACTAAATTGCCCGTGTTATATGGCATATAACATCGCATCTCAGTCTACTTTGCCCGTGTCATACTGTATATGACATGGCTCCCGCAGTCGAAAGAGTGAAATATACTCGTCTCAGTCGCTCTAGGGCTTAGTTTGTATTATGTATCTCGTTTCTACGTTAAATTTCCCGTCATACTAATCCCAGTCGAGTTTCGACTCCATAGAGAAATTTAAAAAAAAAACGTTCGTTGTCAATGTTGTCATTGAGTGTGGAGTCGGTGCGGAATGTGCGGAATGTGTGAGTGTATTTGTGCTGTTTTTTCTGTTAAATTTAGTTTTATTCTTTAAGATCTATTGTGTTTATCAAGGTATGTAAATAACTAACACGTATATATAATAATTCCAGCATGAAATATAAGATTTGACTTTTTTCGAGACCTTAAGTAGATTTTGGCGCGCAACAGTGATTTTACTGAGAAGATGGGAACTGTTTCAGAAATGTTCATATTACTCAGAAGTGGTCAATGCTATCCATATAATTTTTTTTTGTTTTAAAAGAATATGAGACTACTTATTTAGTGTTTATTTATTTGTATGTTTAAAACTGTTATTTGTGCATTATATGGCCTTATCAAATTTAACATAAATTACGCCGCGCGGCGCCAGGTAATGGTTTGGAATCAGAGGCCTCTAATTCATAAATATGTATAGACAAGTGTACTTTTTTATTTTTATCTTATTATCTTATATATAAGTAACGTAATTAAATATTAAAAACGATATGTCACCGCTTTGAGTTTTGAGGTATGAACTTATAAATACAAAGCGAGCTCTGAAACGCGCTATCTCAATTTCAAACGAGCATCACTCGACACCAGAGTCGTAATCTAAATAAACAAAGATAACATTGTATAGTTAGTTTCATAACAAACATAAATAATATAACACTTGACAACCTTTCAAAACAAATTGAGTCACACGAACCGATTGTGTGGAACCCGACCCGCGCGCCGAGGCGATAAAAACGCGCGGGCATTTGATCGTTATCGCTTTCAAGTGGCCGGGCAGAGGGGCCGGTGTGGGTTGCGGCGCGGGGCAAGCAAGCGGTTAATATAATTGAATTCTAATCTATATAATTCATATACATTTAAATATCCTATATAGATTCGTAGTATCGTAAATATGTTAAAATGGTTTTATAATTTTAATTTGATATCTATAGATCGTAATATCGTATGTTAAATGATGGTAAATACATAATGTTTGTTTAATTTTAATTATATCTAATTTTCTTGTCTAATATTATTGCAATATTGATAAAGCTAATTAATTACTATAATTATATCCTAATAAATTAGTAACCTAAGTTGACTAAACTTCATTGTTTAGCAACTTAAACTGTATTACGATGTAATATAATTTATAAAAGAACATGACACATGATCAGGCTTACAGCGCGGCGTCATAACAAACATCCCAACAAACAGTCTTTCAGCAGCGCGATGGATGGCCGGCTGGCTCCCGGATCGGAAAAGTATGGCGGCGCAGCGCGTCGTGGTCACGAACACCCGCAGTCTTGCTGAGGGGAGATGGGGCTGCCACTGCCACCTTAACGCTCGAGATCTGAAATAAAATTCCTTGTTATCCTCCTGTTTATGTTATTAACTTAAATAATTATTTATTCTAACTTAGGTATACATATATTCTCACGAACGCAATCATTCTGTTCCCATTGACTAATTGACTCGTCTACATACCCTATCAGTATGACCGGTGGTAGTGGTATCTCCATTTCGCCTCCCGTACAAATTACGTAGATCGCATCGCCGCTTCCGTCACACATATTCGTATCATAGGCATGTTTCAAAGGGCCAGGCTTGAGTATCGCTGCCCAGGCACAATATGACAGTTATTTGCAGAAATCTGAAATTCAAAACACTAGTTATTCCAACAGTCGAGTATTTAAGTTCTTGAAATAGTTATCGAATTTGTTTATAACGCAGCTGAAACTGCGTTATAAACAAATTCAATAGATAGGTATTTAGAGATAGGACAGTATAAGTATTATGGTTACGACTTACCCATGTATGAGTCTGTGCCAATATTATAATGATACAATTTTTAATTAATTTGATTCTTATCCATGAATAGGTATTTATTGTTTGTTGCGTGCGGGTGTTTCATTATGCGTATAATGGGCATAATTTTCAGTTTAGTGCGATCGTCGGAAAAAAAAAAGTTAGTGTCGCGTCAAGAGGCGGTGACCGCCTCAGATGGTGTGTGCACTTGCTCCGCTTCGTCGTGAGCGAGCGCCGAGTGTTGGACCACACACCCGCTCGCCCCTCGCCTCCCGGCAACGCGGACGCGGCGATTGTTTAGGATACGCAGCAATGTGTATACCTGCAGGTACGTGCATAGGTACACATCAGCTGACGGCGAGTCAGCCCTCAACTCGTTACCGGCAGTCGGCACCACAGTTGGCGCGCTTCTATATATTTTGTAACTTATATCATTTATATATTTATTTATTTTATTTTATTTATGCACCTAACTATATAATATATAAATCACTACACAATACACATTCACTGATACACCTCACCATTGCATGTTGTGATCGACACGGCGATGGTTGCACATCCGGGATGTCCAGAAGGGGCTGGAAGAATACCAGCGTCCGGTATGCACGCCAGCATCACTGGACATAGTGCTGATCCAGCCACCTTTTTTGGCCAGCGATGGGACACATACCTCACCATATTCTATTGTACCTACTTAATTGTTTTTTTTTTTTTATACATATATATTTTTCTTTTTTTATGTTCTAATAGTACTATTTGTTGTATATGTACCTACTTGTTCTCTATTATGTGTCCTATGTGCTGTTTCAAAATAAACTTTTTGTTTTCTTTTTTTCTAAAAAAATGGTCATGTGGGACGAACAAGTGGAGAGTGTGGAAGAGTACATGGAGGTTGGGGTTTCGGCAGCCGAAATAGCGAGGGAGAAGCAATTCTCCAAGCTGCTGCCGCTTTTGATCTTGTAGTGGCTAACACTTGGTTCCAAAAAAAGAGCAACACCTGGTAACCTACAACAGTGGCCACCATATGACCCAGATTGATTATTTTCTGCTAAGGCGTAAACGTATCAACTGGGTCAAAAACTGTAATGTGGTGCCGGGAGAAGACTTAGTCTCACAGCACAGACTCCTGGTGGTCGAATTAAAAATTCGGATGAGCTCGAAAAGAACCAAGGAGCAGCTACCCCCAAAAGTAAAATGGCATAATATGTTAGAGAAGAATGAATGTGCAGTAGAGTTCAGAAATAGACTGGTAGATAAAATGATTGAAATGGGCGATATGAAGGATTGCAGCGTGAATGAGAGTTGGGAGGAGATGAGTAAATGTATAAGTGCGTGGCAAAAGATGTTTTAGGAGAATCGAAAGGAAAACGTATGAAAGATAAGGATACCTGGTGGTGGACAGAGGAAGTACAGAGTGTGCTCAAGGAAAAGAAAGCAAGGTTTAAGGAATGGCAGCTGATGAAAGAAGGTAATGACTCGTTGAAAGAGAGTAAGAAAAAGAAGTATGATGAATGTAAGAAAAGAGCCAAAAAAGCCGTTGTCTTAGCTAGAGCAAAAGCCCTTAAGGCGCTGTCCTAAGCGACTGTTTTGGTAAATGAGGGGGTGAAGCAGGGGAGGTGAAGGGAGCTTAGCTCAATCTACTGCGGGGCGCCCCCCTTCATTCTCGTCGCGTGCGGCCGTATTCTGGCGACATCCGTATTCCAATATTTCAAAATCGCAAGCAAAACGTTTTAGCATATTGAATTGAGATACTGATATTAAAATTTATATTACATACATCAATCAGTTTGTACAATATTGGCATAGCGCAATTTTTGTTCTCAGTGCAGCCATGAGCAAAACTGGTTTACATTAGACGTTATAGGTATTAAATGTTGACGAAAGTAGGTAAATACCTACGTGCCGTAAGATGATAAAAATAATTAACTCAGTTCCATGTATGGAGAGGCCATTATTATGTTTGTTTTGTTTTTGTATAAAATAGTGAAGCAGTTCATAGAATACCTACATCTAATTCCATTCCTGCCAGTTTTCAAATCTGTTTTGCAATAAATTGGCTGTGACATACGGGCGGACAGACAGACAGACATTGCGAATCTATAAGGGTTCCGTTTTTACAATTTTTGGCTACGGTACCCTAAAAAACACAATACTGCTCTACTAAGCGCAAAAGCCGTATCTCAACTAAAGCGAGTTACGAGATAATTGAAGTTTAATAAAAGTTGATTTCCTTTATTTATTTATGGATGTTTATTGTTATTATAGGTATAATTATTATGGCAAAGGTTTCGAAATACGTCGCCGTTTTTGGGGGTTGTGAGTGATTGGAGAGGGAGCAGGGGAGGTCTTGAAACTCCTCTCACCATTTTCACTTGCCGGAAATACTTGGTTTCCTCTGAAAACAAAAATCTCCAAACATCGGTGTGTATGGCACTGCCAACTTCCACATTCATCACACTAGTTTAATAAACTAAGGTTGTCGGAGCCCTGCGAAGGGCTCCTATTTTCGGATTAAGGGTCAAAAGAGAACCTAACATAACCTATTTATTTACTTATTACAGTCGCACCTAACCCAAGGCACTCGAAAGCAATGACGCACAAATTTGACATTAGCTGTCAATATGATCATTCCAAGATGGCAGTTTTGCGTTTCGTTTCACGTTTTTCACATAAAACCTAAAAATTACTTTTGTAAAACTGTACTAAAGTATAAAAACTATGTTCCGTTTTGCATAATTGCCGAAGTATTTATGAAATTTTGGAAATTGTTTAAAAATATTTAGACGCAACTCCGGCAGCCAAAATTACTTTTAGGGGATTAAAACGAACTACCTTATCCCCCTACACTACCTACACTACCAATACCCTCAAATTCAGGCGACTCGTTTCGAAACCCAACCCATTATTATTTTCAAAATAGATGAAACATCAAAAATATATGTGGATATACCTTATTCATGAGATACTGCTATGTCGCTTAGAAAATTATAGAATTAGAATTTGAGTTACTGCTTTTTCGTTAGCTCTCCTCATACATGTTTGTATGGAAAATATAAAAAAATTCTTTCGCTTCAAATATGTGTTGTTTCAAAGAAAATAAATATTAAAAGATATTTATTTATATTCATTTATAATTTATTAACGAAATACAGAGTTTACAGCTCATCAAAAGTTAGCTGTCTGCTACAACTCGGCAGGTTTTCTTTATTCTCATCGAATGTTAAAGGCAGTGTGTGAGGTGATAAGACTTATTATTTGCTGTTGTTCACGAGGCACAGTTTCATTTACTTTCCTTTTACGGCTTGGTATTGTAGAAATTTCAAGCACTGATGAAACATTTTTCCTCTCCGTGATCTCGCAATGCCATTCCTTGAGCTTGACGAGAATCAACAATTTCAGGCAACTGCCAATTCATATAAGACGCCACAAGCTTCTCCCAGAAAACATCATCTCTTTCTTTAATTTCTATTTTTAGTGGTATACTTTCGCCACTCCACACAGCAAATAAACACTTTTGTTTGCGTGTAACGTGGCGTTGCCCCTGAATTTGGTAATAACAATTACAATATTTGTTTAGACTAGTCAGTTCACTTTTTTATTTGCATATTTGTATTTTATTTGCTCTTATACTATTCTCCAGGCCATTCTTATAGGCAACTTTAGAACATTAAATTTCCACAATCGTATTTGAACCTATTAATCCATCTGGCGTGGCACCAATAATCGAATAATCCTCAAGGGTCGATTGTTACATTTTCTTGCTTCACCAGTTGTTGCAAAGCCAGTTGTTCATTTTAGATTCCATGCGCAACTGATTTTACATTGCAAATATTTTATTTGTACAAAATATTTTTTTACTAAGTTGGCTTTACTGTTGTTATCTCTTCTTTTTACCACTATACAATAATTTCAATCTGTCAACATATTCTTACGCAATTCGAACCAGTCACTGCTATCCCTCTAGTAATTTTTGCTTATCACTACGGAATTTGAGTCAAATTTGTTAAAAAAATTGTTTGGCATTTCTTGGCTAGCTCTTGAACAGATCGTGTTAGGAATGACTGAAGTCAAATGTGTGTAAGACGTTGCAGAACTGTTATCTTTAACTTCACAGTAATTACAATAATGATAATTAGTTACGTACTTTATTATTAAAAAAATACTATATCTTGTGTTATATAGCAAACAGAGAAGTCACCTTCTTACTTATAAATGATTGATTTTAGAAATTAAAAAGATATTAGATGTACTGAGACATACCTAATAGTTTATGAATAATCAAAGTTTTACCCGATGTACCTAAAAAGGTTTATGTTCAAAACACAATAATACAACATTCGTTACCGCTTGTGTGCGGATTGCGGAGCGCCATATTAGCGCTGTCATCATTATTGTTCGCCGTGGCGGCATCTTAGCGCTCCAGGCGCTCTGACAAGCTAATTAATTTGAAATATAGGTACATAAAATGATTCGAATTTATGTTATTACTCTTTCAAAAACTGAAAACTGTGGCAGCTATGTATTGTGAGAATAATTTATATAATTATATTATGCATAATCGATAATATATAAGTAACATAGTTAGTCATAAAAGACTCTTATGAAAATAATTTGTGTAAAAATGTTACATATATTTCATAATCACTTGGCCATGGATGAATTTCTATTTTATTACGACGCTTTCTTGTACAAATCCTTCGTAGAACTTCATTTCTCTAATTGTCCATATTTTATTCTTCTAATTATATATTTATAAGCACAGAAACAATAACACATTAAACGCAACAAGAGTATAAACTTAGGCCCTAATTATGTGTGCCCATAGTTACATGAAAAGCCTATTTGATTCAAAGTATTCAGTCTATAACAAAAAACATGAAATTACGAACTCAAATCGGCGTATTATAATAACAAACAGGTTTACGTAAAATTTCGTGCAGCGGAGACGCAAGCGACATGACCTATCTCTCACAGGGCTCATAGCCGAATGATGAGGTCTGGGCGGGGCGTAAACTAGCAACTGACACTCAGTACACCGCTTATGCTAATAAGGTTTAAATTGCTGAAGCGTTTGATATTGATGGGATCTACCGAGCGTCAAAATCATAGACGTTTGGCAGATTTTATTTAATTTTACAAAATATACACGTATAATATGAAAATAAATAGGGTAATTCTTTAGTTCATTAGATTTCCTACAATATTATCAAAAAAAATATGACAGCTTACGATCAAAATATTGCAAACAGTGAGACGAAAGATTATTTTCTGCCTCGATTTTGTGATTTTTTTACCGTGATTCTATTTTACGTACATGAAAAATTCTTTCAAAAGTCTTTTGTTCAGACTTTTGACTTTAAGCTCTAATTTTTGCTAGTTTGTAATATGTACCGTTATGGCTAGATGCGCGACGAAAAATTAGGTGTTTCACGGCTTCTGAGGTATAACAGCGCCATAACGATATATACGGAATAATTGAGAAGCCGGAGGGCCAAAAGTATTTATACCGACTGGCTAAGGCTAGAGAGAGAAAGGCGAGGGATGTATCCCATATCAAGTGTATGAAAGATGAAACAGGAGTGGTTCTTACGGATGATAGGATTAAAGAAAGATGGAGAACATATTTTGAAAAATTAAGGAATGAAGAGAATGATTGAGAACAAGGCGAAGAATATTGGACTAGTGAATGTAATAAGTAAGGATGAGGTAAGACGGGCTGTGAGTGAATACCAGTAGAAGCATGGAAGGTGTTAGGGGAGGATGGATGGGCGTGGCTGACTTTATTCTTCAATAAGATGTTGCATGAGGAAACAGTACCCAAGGAATGGTGCAGCAGTTACCTAGTGCCCATTTTTAAAAATAAGGGAGATGTCCAAGAATGCAACAACTATCGGGGAATAAAGTTAATGCCTCATAGTATGAAAGTATGGGAGAGAGTAATTGAGCGACGTTTGCGAGCAGAGAGTGAGATTTCATGTAACCAATTCGGTTTTATGCCTATTCGAGGTACGGTGGATGCCATTTTGCACTTCGCCAAATTTGTGAAAAATACAGGGAGGCGCATAAAAATCTGCATACGGTATTCGTTGACCTCGAAAAGGCATACGACCGGGTACCGCGTGAAGTCTTGTGGTGGGCCCTCAAGATGAAAGGAGTGCCTGAAAAGTACCTGAAGTTGATCCAAGCTATGTATGCTGAATGCCACACGCAAGTCCGGCCCGCAGCTGGAATCACAGCCAGACTCGATGTGGCTGTAGGCTTGCACCAAGGGTCGGCTCTTAGTCCTTACCTCTTCTTGTTGATTATGGATGCCATATCATAGGACATACAGGAAGAGGCACCCTGGTGCATGCTGTTTGCCGACGACATCGTCCTGGTAGCAGAAAGTGGACAGGAGATGCAGAGCAAGCTGGAGGAGTGGCGGCAGAGACTGGAGAACGTAGGCCTTAGGATAAGCAGAACCAAAACTGAATACATGTTCTGTGACTTTGGCGGCCTCTCTAGTCCAAGCCCGGTTACACTCGGCGGTATACCCCTACCAGCATGCTCTGACTTTCGCTACCTCGGTTCACTCCTGCAACACGACGGCGAAATTGACCGAGATGTTTGGCAAAGGATCAACTCAGGATGGATGAAATGGCGACAGGTCTCGGGCACAATATGCGATCCTAAAATGCCTTTGAAATTCAAGGGACGCATATATAAGGCGGTTATAAGGCCTGTCGTATTGTATGGAGCTGAGTGTTGGGCTACTAAGAAGATGGACGAAAAACGATTACATGTGGCAGAGATGAGAATGTTGCGATGGATGTGTGGAGTTACGAGAATGGATAAGATTAGGAATGAATACGTGAGAGGTAGTCTGAAAGTGGCGCCTATAGACGAGAAAGTGAAAGGAAAGGCCAAGGAAAAGATGGATGGACTGTGTGAGGATGGATATGAAAGAGAAAGGGGTAAATGATCAGATGACGGGCGACAGAAAAGAATGGAAGCGAAGGACGTACTGCGCCGACCCCAAATAGATTGGGACCAGGACAAGAAGATGATGACTTCGGTCACTATAATAATAATAATAATAATAATAATAATAATATTCTACCACACTCACACAACATCATCTAGTCCCAAACTAAGCAAGAGCTTGTACTATGGGTACTAGATAATGGATAAACATACATATATACTTTCT
This sequence comes from Euclidia mi, assembly GCA_944739405.2. Taxonomy (NCBI): domain Eukaryota; kingdom Metazoa; phylum Arthropoda; class Insecta; order Lepidoptera; family Erebidae; genus Euclidia; species Euclidia mi. Next base: position 2,700,830 of record OX123196.2, read on the forward strand.
TTTTTTTTTTGTAAATACATACATATTATACATAGAAACTATATGACGCTAATGAGCGTCATATATTTCAAAAGCTAGGAACATAAAGATTTTACATTAAATTCCCAGTTTGCAACACAAGGGCGTAGAAATGTCGTCTTAAAGTCAAGTTTGGGGTGTCACCCTTTTTTTGGATGGGAGGCACCCCAAAAAAGGGTGACACCAGGGGCGGACCGCATTCCTACGCCACTGTGTAAAGGCCAATATTTACTTACAACAATTGCACATATCTCAGTAAAATTTAGCTTTGCTGTAAAATATTTCTGATAATCCCTGCAAACCGTCAACCACAAGCAGAATTGGGAATTATTACTCTTTTATAATCTTATTTTAATTAATTACCCTCATCAGTTTTCATTACGAAATGTCTACATCGTGTTTTCACATTTCATTTACCAGATTAGCGCACTCTTTTAACAACACGGTTAGCCATTCATAACACATTTTTGGCCTGACTTATATATTATATATTGTAAAAGCGAATTTTTAATTTACTCAAAATGGGGTGGATGGAAAAAGAAAAAGGCTATTCATCAGAGTGCGAGTGAAAACATTGCTAGCGTGTTTTAACTTGGAAAAGTTGTGTGAATTTTTTATGTAAGCCTAATAAAATTACATTCTAAAAGACCTGTTTACCGCCCAGGCGTAACGTAAAAGGGGAAAGAGGCTTTTCATTTACTGCTAATTGTTTGAAATAGAAATATTGTTCATAATAAGTTAAATCAATTATATCGGTTTAGTAGCGTGTTACTTTGTCTATTGTAAATTTTGACTATGGTCACACTATGGACTGTCAAATCATTAATTTTTTCATTCTTTGTCGTTTCCGGGAAAAAGTTGTCTTGCGCATATACACGCCGTGTCTTGTAATTTTTGCGTTTTGGATTTGAATTATATTGGTTAATAACCTTGCAACCGTCGCTAGTTGAAATTGTCCGACAAGGTTGTGAGCGATTGACAAAATGTTAAATTGACACGGTTTGTCCTCTCGTGAAATATCGCCGCTTGGAAAGCACATGGTTGCTTCGCGAATCGTATCGAAATGAAAGTGATTTTGTGTCGTAAATTCTTGTATTTGCCGCCCCTTGAACATTACCGGCAAGAATTGTAATAAACTTGTAACATACTGAACATTTGTAAAACTGGTGTGAATCCGTCATATCGTCACATTGTTGGAGGACCGGCTAAGTAACTATAACGATTTGCTTATTATTTTGCTAGACACCTTTACTAATACTGACTCAAAGCGTATTCAGCGTGAAATTCTGCATTGTGGAGGACTTTATATATAACTAACTAAATATTACAAAGCTTTGGCCTTCATTTCCATCAAATCCATAACAACACTTGGCGCAGACTAGTGTTAAGTGGCGAGGTGGCCGCCTAAACCACTACACCATCCATTTGTTCTTGGCGGGAATCGAACCCACAACCTACATAACCTTACAGGCAAGTCATATGTAATTATTTACTATCAGTTGATGTGTTTCTCGCACAACGCTCAGCTACCGGCTACCGCCCAAATCTGTTAGACCCGCAACGTTATGAAAACAGCTGAGCGCCCTCATTGGTAGGACATCTAAGCGCGAATAATTTAGTTTGTTCCGTAATATGGATTGACATGACATGTTCACAGCGTAGCTGTACTTTGAACACATTAACACTGGAACGTGAATAAACATTATAAAGGACTCCAAACATTATGATTTATACAAGAGTTTTCTGTGCGGTGGCAGATAAAGAATGCAAAATGTCGCTACCCTATTTCAATCTGTAAGTGTCAAAGGCAAATTATTAGACCATAATAGTATCATTGGCAACAGATGAAAAACTCGACACACATCAGGCATCGTAACTGGATGCATTAAAAGCAGCAGTTTTGTACGTACGTCAACATAAAAAGGTAGACGTTGCGCGGAAGTCTGGCGGCAATCGCTCTCTAGAAAAGTATTCTGTTAAATCTGACCACTAAGACCCAACTAGACAAAGTCTTAGATGCAGACGAGATTACGCTGGGACGGTGATACATGAAGAAATAAAATAGAAATTAAAAACGGATAGAGAGAATATAATAATTACGTGAACTCAAACTAGTTTTTGTATTTCGTAGCCATGTTATCATTGTAGCAGACGCAGACGATACTGTTTAATATTCTTTTCCAGTAGCTTACTGTAAAGGGGTCTGTACTACAGGATGAAATTATATGAAATTTTCCGACGCCGGAGCTACGTAATACAGGTTACTTCCATAAAAATAAATTCAGAAAGTTCTTCATGTTATGTTCCAGTGCGTTATAGGTATGCTTGTCATATGCAGGTTCATCTTAATTCAGATATGCACTGTGATAACGGGTCATAACACTAGCTTTTGTTGTTGTTTAAGTAGCCTATGGACCATTCTTATGAGTGAACTATATTACTAGAAAGTTTCATCAAAATTGGTTCATGGAAGAGTATCAAATACATACCTACATCTTGCCATCCTCACAAACTCTCGCATTTGTGTAAGATTGTGACACGAATAGAACAAAAGTTTTATTACTTCACCTCGATTTTCAAAATAAAAATCCTGCATCACATGGGAAGTTACAAACATTCAAATAAGTTGGTTGTTGTCGTTTATAAAATGCAGACTTGTAACAACAATTTGTGAGTCACAAATGTCTGTGGAGATAGAGTCCATAAAACACGTTTACAATCGAATTATTTTGGAAGTTACCTTTTTATTATAAACGTGTTGCAAGACAAATTTAATGTTGCCTTTTTATTGTTGAAGAAAATGGAAAATATTTTGCATTTTAACATTAGTACGTAAGAAACATCCTTTTCATAATTATGTATAATGAGTATGATTTAGCTATGTTACGCTTGAATGCACAGGATAAAAAAAGGGTTTTCTCTTTTCAAATACTCGGTACAAAGATATATCGGGCAACCTTTTTATTCCACTTTGAATAAATGTATTTTCTATCAATTAAATGGTAATTTCATGGTTTTGTAAAGCAACTTATTATAGTTTTTGTGTAACATTTAGAAACATGATTATATTATATTTTCTTTAAAATAGAGGCAGGAATATGAAAAATTATATTTACCTATTATGCCGATGCCTTGGCTTAAGTGTTCAGCGGGACTAAACGTATAAAGCATGTATAAAGACTGCCAAGAGTCTTCTCTTCCGGCCCGTGTCCAGCAGTGGGACAATTTAAATATAGAACTGATATTATTATTATATTTAATTATAATCTACGATTAGAAACTATGGTTCTGTTCTACAGCTTTAGTTCTTATCAATGTCTAAATAAAAACGCTGTCGCCACAACGTTTTCTTAAAAACTACGGTCCCCACAAAGTAATTTCTCTTCACTTACAGTACAATAGGGCAAGTACAAGTTGCAATAAGATGCAATAACTTTCGCTTACTTGAACAAAACGTGTCTCCGTCGCAGACTGCCGACTTTCCGATGTAATAACTTACTAGAGAGGATCTAAGTTTATTTACTTGTTTTATTTTCCTTGTGATAGACTGCTACGCAGAGGGTGTCGATTTCGGATCGACGGTTCACATTTGTTAATTATCGCTTACCCCGTGCCTCAGAGAGCACGTTAAACCGTAGGTCCCGGCTGTCATGAAGATCTTTGACAGTCGTTACGGGGAGTCATTATCCTCGAATAACAGTGCGAACTTCAGTGTGGCAGTCGTTTACACCGCTACGTCTATGGGCTGTCAGGTATATTCATCAGCGCTATGAGCGATCGACATTCCTTGGATGAGGGTTAGTATTTCAGTAGATTCTAGTTGTAAAATCATTCAATTCTTTTATTATTTATCACAAGGTTTGGTTATAAATTTTAATGAACTTATTATTCTTCTGAGAATCTGAGAACCTTGTTTTAATTAAGCGGTAGAGTTACGAGAATGAATCATTACAAAGCTAAAACATATCTACTGCGAATGATCAAATTAAATCATTTGCTCGAAATATTAAAATATACCAGCCTGGTCTATTTTAATTCATAATAGCAAAAGATAACAAAAATATTTTATATTTACATAAATGATTCCTTAATTTTAAAATACAAAGATATTTTATCTTTGGAGAAAATTGTATTGCTTAAAATGAGCCTGCTCACCGCGCACTAGTCTAATCAGATTTAACTGAATATTAGTTTCGCCATCTGACCTCCTCAATCCTTGAACTCACTCTTGAAAGACGTAGTAAGAATCAGGTTGATTTTATATAACCATCACCGGGTTTACGTTTCAGCTATAAAATAGCCTGCACTGAAATATAACACCTGAATACGGTTGTCCATTGATTGCATGAATTACGTAATATTCGTTTATTTATTCACATCCCACCAAGAAACTGTACCTACACTTGAAACTATGCTAATCAGGAGTTTAAAATACATATTTCGAAGTGTAGGTAACTTCTGTTTTGCATTTAGCTCATGAATATTCTTTACATAGCTCCTCGGCGTTGTTTGCTCATTTTAATATTCTTAATATGGAGAAAGGAAGGAAGTACACTCTTATAACGATATGAGACAATATTATAGTCTATAATATTTTTCACAACACGCTTCCTACACTTGAGTCCGCCCAATTTTTTGCTTCCGCCGCTCGGGCAATTACAAAATTCCGGATTAGAGGCAGTCTTGTTTAAACTTTCAGGCTTAACCTGTATAGCGTTTGTTGTTTCTTTAAACAGAGTAAAGTTTGTATGGTTGTGTATTTATAGTCGGCGATATTTTATGTTTTCTGTGCTGAAGTGAGACGGCCTTTATTAACGTTTGTTTTTGACGACGTGCAATGAGTGATACATCAGCATCATCCAAGCGCTATCCAAGGTGAATTAGATATTTTTGTAGCGATAATCACAACAATATGAAATTAAAAAATCATCAGCATAACAAATTGTCTTCTAAATCGCTAACCAATTTACTGTTATAAGAAACAAAGTTGTAGTGAGAATGAAAAGATTAAAGAATTCAGTCTCTAATTAACTTCACAATTAAAACATGTACATGTAAGGTAAAACCTTACATGAAATTCCAAATAAAGATTATTTGCCACTATATATTCAAAGCAGCCGGATAATTAGATAGGTACATAAAGACTAAAGAATTCCTTATGCAAGAATTTTAGTAGGAAAACTACAAAAGGATTGAAACTATATTAGCAGTGAAGATTCAATTTGCTGTCTACAGACTGTTAAAAATTTTAAATGAACTTCCAGCGGCTCTCAGTCTAATCAATGTCCCCAACAGTATTGGATCATACGGGCCATTGTACTTAAACTTATTCATATTACTTCGGTACCCTTTTATTCATAATGGTAGTCTCTTGGCGGACTTTGCTTGAATGTGGAAGCACAAATTCAATTCCATTTCCGAAGTTGCAGAGTAAACTTAGTGCTTCCGCATATATAATCCAATGTCAACACAGCCTCGCTACATGCACTAGTGAAACACCTAGGGCAAAAACTGGGATGCCTAGCTCAGCTATGAATCTCTATATAAAGTTACTTAAGAACACTCTGACTCCTTACGTGCAAGTTAGGGACGTGTTTCTAAGTGTATTTCGGTTAGACTATGTATGGAGTAGTAGGTATTAGCTTAGAAATGTGGGTGTGTAGTTAAAAATTACTCCTGTTTAGTTTATAGACTATACGGTGGGGAGACCAATAAAGTGACAGGCAGAGAATTTGAGGTGCAGATACGTGGTGCACACTACTTACAGAAAATCAAAAAAAAATTGTATATCGATGAACACCTTAAGCTGTCGGTATTCATAAAGATTTTTGACAGTATTGGTGCCAAAACACTACCTTCAAATTTCAACTAAACAATCTGCAATTCAGCATTAGTGATGATCACAAGGATTAGTGTCCGTACATAGGGTTGCGGACTTGCGGAGGGCAAACGGCATTAGCTCAGTAGCATAGCTAATATTCTGTCAAATCTGGTTAAGCTATAAAGCTGAGCACCAACGGTAACACATTGCTAGCTTCTTTCAAGACGGATAAGGGATTTAGATACTTTATTAAGTTAAAGAGTGATAAAGATACATGGCCGTGGATACAGCACCTATGCTAAAAGCACAGCAGCGTTATTTTACTCAATCAGCAGGACACCAGTTTTAAGTAAAATCTTAGGTATAAAAACTTAGCTAACGATATTCTACTTTATATGCTTTATTCGGCTTAGATTATCACTTTATTCTTATTCTTTTTTTCTAGTCTTTTCATGGCCTTTACACCCACAAAATATTGCACCCCCTAAAACGCAGCATGAACGCTAAATTCGGTGTTAAATAGCATCGAGATCACAACCAAAGCAAATCAAATAGGAAAGATAAGCGGATTTGAAATAACACCAGCGGTGTTCTCTCATTATTGAAGGGTTAGGCTATAGTCCACCACGCTGGCCAAGTGCAGACTGCCACCTTTTGGGATATTTCGAGAACATTTTGAAGAACTCTTAGTCATCCAGATTTCCTCACGATGTTTACCTTCACCGTTCAGCGAATGAACACTAGCCTTTTTTACGCACATAACTTAGAAAAGTCAGTGATGTGTAGCAGTAGCTGCTACCCAAGAAACTGATTCTTATAATAAAATCGACTTACATCGCTTTCCGTACAAAATACTTACTCCTCGTGCCAAACAGATAGCGGTCGGCATAAAATTTCGTATTCATATCAACTGTCAATACCTATAATCTTTCCCGACCAGATGTTCGGCAAAAAAAGCCTCCTTTACCAATGATTAACACAGAGGAGCTCCGGAGCATAAATTATTACGAAAGAAAACATAAAATAGCCGTAAAAGAGTTTTTACTGGGCCAAGTGCTTGCGATTTTATGTCAAAGGGTTTGGTTCACTCTTAACATAAGCGTCCTGAAGTAAAGACTACCTTCTCAGTGATAAGCGAGGTAGTTAACTAAGTTTAATCATAATAAAGAATGCCGCCGCCTAAGATCTGATCTCTCAAGATAACCAAGATGACTATTACTGTTGATAAAATCGGCCCACTCTTCCAAGAATTCCTATCTTCGCATGGTATTTACTTTATCTATCTATCTACACGGAGAGTATTTCCTCTATTTTGTACTTTTGTCGCATGGTGACTTATTTTGCTACCTTGAATAGAATTTCCTGCAGATGAAAATGATAAATAGGTCCTCAACACAGAAAACATAATTATGTATGTACTTAACGAGTAAAGGATTTCAGTACTAGTAAGTTCCAGTTGCACATATATTATTACCATGAAGTAACATTCATACATTTTGACTTATTGAAATTTATCAAGCGGATATCACGATTCTCTGCTAGCATGAATAAATTCTCGATAACGAACTATTTTTAAATGTACCTAATTTTCTCTGATTTAAGTCTTATACCTTAACTTCTGAATCAGGTCAGTCGCTATTCCTACTGCATAATTATTCTTTTAGTTTTAGGGTTCCGTAGTAAGAGAAAAAGGATCCTTATAGCTTCGTCATGTCCGTCCGTCTTAAGCGAAAATCATAGGCACTCGAGAGCATAATTATACTTTGAAATTTAGCATTTAGCACATTATACCCACGCAGAACAAACTGTACTATAACATATTAAAAAAGTTATTAAGTCTGGTAGCTCCCATAGGTACACCTAAATAGGAAAGGTTTTGTTTTTCTACTATATGGTACCATTAGATACCTACATATTTTAAATACAGTAGGAGTTTAACCATTTTTATGTAGGGATCCGTTTGAGAAATATTTGCGCAAAGACATTAACCTTTAAGTGTATAAAAGTTTCATAAAAATACGTCCAGTAGTTTTTGGGAACAGGGTAACAATCATCTATCCATCGTCACAAACATTTAGGCTTATAATAATTAATCTAAACTACAGATTCATATTATTATCAACTACTTAAGTACATTTCACTCAGAGTGATCCAAGGTGAACTTATTAGCTGCCACATTACGTGTGAAATGCCACATGACTTGTTGCGCACGCACTCCGCGTCTGCTACATGGTAGACCCGGCCGTGGCTGGAAATTGACGCTAAATTTTGTAGAAATATTTTGGTGCAAGATTTACTTTAAGCTTATTTTCAATGAATTAAATATTAAAACGCGTCTTTTATTAACATTACTATAACTTGCCTGCTGGCAGCGGCCCCACCTACAAGACAAAACGTCAAATGGTATTTGCGATAAAGGTATTTCTTCTATACCGACATAATATATGTTACACAAATATGTAAGCTTTATTATAGCAATGTTTTGTCAAAACGTATTCAGTGACTTTTGCATAAAAGAGTTACAAACTTTCACGTTTATTATAGTAGCACCTAGTTGTTTTTAAACAAAAATATTGTTTAAATTGCATGACAACATAATCCAATAAAAAGCAATCTTTGCCTAGCTCACGTTACTTCTACTTATTTCTATTCCTATTTCATTTCAGCCTATACAATGCATCAACTAGCTATCTGACTCCTCAACTTGAATTAATAATTGATGACTACGACAAATTATTATCCAGTACATATTTTAAATTTTCTTTCGGGATATAGACCTCGTACCTTTGTTTGGAGTACCCGATATTTCGGCACTGTTGCAAGCGCCATGTTCACGGATCCGTCCAACAGTGCCGAAATATCGGTTACTCCAAACAAAGGTACGTGGTATATATCCCGAAAGACAATTTAAAATAAGTATAAATGACCACGAAAGTTTAAATTCCTATATTATCCAGTAGCCTTCAGAAAAATCGCAAAAAGCTCACCACAAAAATACAATGAAACGCCAAAAACGATTTAAAATGGCTAGCTCGCCCCATCGTCAAACTTTTTGATAGGTTTATTTTTCATTCAGACACATTTCGCTCATCCAGTTTCTACAAATGTTCAAAGCATTCGTTTCCGTTTCCTGAGGGTAGGACTAGTCCTTGAGGTGGCTATGCTCGTAAGTCCAGGTTTGTATGTTTGTTTATGCACACTGCGGACCTCTGGGGCGCGGCGTGCGCTAGTTTGGAGAGATATAAAATACGTGATAAGTACGCACCCGGCTGCCTTGCCGCTGAAATAGCCGATACTATAAATAATTTTTAAATGGGGTTAGTAAAATGCTGTTTTATGAACTAAAAGGCCTGTTGGCAACAGCAATGCTCACAATATGGTGTGTGTCAAATTCTGTAGTCGTACCTACTAACTAAACTTGAATGAGTAAATCTTTTACAATTTTAATTCGTGCAGTGCTTGGGGATGTTTTAGAATTGCAAAACTAAATTTCGTTCTAATTGAGAATTTTTAGGTGTTATTCCTAAATCATTGAATGTTTAGGTGTCCAATTCACGCAGGCAGAGCTACGGGCGATGTTTAGTCTGAAACTCTGAACTAAATTTGATTGTTCTTAACTTCTGATCTCTCTTTCTAGTTTAAATAAAGAGAAAGAAAACAAACAAACAAAAGACCAAAAGTCTAATAATACACATCAGAATCACCAGCAATACCTACATAATCTTTAAGTCCGCTATTGAAACAATAATTACTAAGTGCTTTACACTGAGGAAAGTTATTTTGTTTAGAAATTATCTCCATTGTTCTATTAACTTATTAAACACTATTAAAAACGACGTCAGAATTTTAATTTTAATATTACAAGCCAGACAAAAGGAATAAATTGCCTCGTTTATAAATATTAACATACCTACGACTTTCATCCTTAGATAGGAGGTCGTTGCCATAAAAATATGCATTATGTAACGATATGACAATTTATTTAAGCTTTTTATTTACAAAATAAAAGACATCTTTACCACTAGTTCCCCGCGGTTTCCGCCGCGTTATCTCGAAAACAGCGGTTCAAATTATAACTTTCAATGGCTACGGATCAACTTATAGTCTATTTAAAGCACTAGAAGGTCCTCTATCTTCCCATGAGAGTCGCATTAATATGGGTTCAGCCATTCCAGACATTACCCCAGACAGACGAAAGGACAGACAGACTGTAGTGTGTAACGCGCCTTCCTTCCTATATAATATATTGTAACCTGTATTAATCGTTCATTACACGACAATTACTGAACAGTATAACATCTTTTATTACCATACCACCGCACAACAGTGCATGGCGATCCTGCCAGTGCTGCCTTGCGGCAGTACTGTGCCTGTGGTTTTTATACGATTTTGGTATTTTCGTGAATAAGTACCATGGATATTGAAATATATACCGCAGAGTCGTCGATTTCCTTGCGACAGGAAATTTTCTCTGAGATTTTTTTGGATCTAATTGGCGTTGAGATGCGAGGTTTCCCGAGAATGCCGCCGGGAGCCAGAGTCGTTGGCCTATGAAGGTCTTGTAGGCCTGTGGAGGCTTTGTGGGCCTTCCCAGGATGCGCAAGGCTGGAGCCATAAAGAGGCTCTGGTCAACACAAGGAGTGATGTGAGGTGACTTTTTTATATTGCCGCGGACAATTTTTACATGTGTTTTAGTTTTATTTTTAAATATCGATATTTTTTCCATAAGTTTTATCCAAATACTTGTTACTTGTTTTTGATTTTAGATACTTATTATACATGCCTGTTGACAATATATTTATAAAACAACGTATGAGTTATTTTAAATTGTTTCTATAAATGTATTTTTTATGATAATTTGTATACATGTAACATTATAATATCGATAAGTATCTGTCTGTCTCAAACATCCAAATTTTTTTAACGTTTAAGTAAATACGTGTCTTTTAAGTTATTAAGTAATATGTTATTCCAAAATGTGAAGATTTCATTCCCTTTTTCTAACTTTGTAAAATTGTAATCTTCCCATAATGATGCATTCCAGAGTTATTGCGCATCAGGTGTCCGATGTGCAAGCGCGTTATATGATCCGTTAGCAACAGCAATCGTTACGCGGCTTTGCTTCTCTAGATTTATTTAGTACATGTTACTTAGCTAAACCTTGTGATACGTAATTGATATTTACGTTTTCTTTTCTATACGTTTTGGTTCTAATAAAGTAGCTCTAGTATAAAACATCTTACCGTACACATTTTACATTATCTAATGGTACTTAGGTACATCAAAGATTAAAATTAAGATTTAATTATTGAGTTCATAATTATGCATTTACTGAATTAGTTTATTGTTTTTAATGCGCATTAGGTACATAAAGGTACAATTATTTGAAATCCAAAGACGTGTAAGTTCGTGCTAATGAACACGACACTTAGTTTTACATAGACAAAACTTGACACCTATGCATGACGCAATATCTCGAGAAATGTAGCCATCGGAAAGTTCTGTCACCCACTGTTGTTAAAAATCATTATTTTGATACTGAAATACAAAGTTAAATGATATTAATGTATGACGTTTTTGTATTGTTTTGAAAAAGAATTACGGAATGATACGGTGGTATTAAAAATCTTTTTGCCATTTTATATTGTGCAAGTAGATACCTAGCGTTGTAATAAGATAGGAATATTGAAGAGATTACGGTATATTAAGTGATATGGAATAGGAATGAGTAATTTTATAAATATGACGTTTGTTTTCGATTGTATAAAAGAAATGTTAGAAGTGTAGGGAATAATTTGGTAGATATGTTTTCGACAGCAATTGGACTGATCACCCAAAAGCGATGTTGGATTCGTATGTACTGAAATATTCTAATTGTTTGTTATTGATAGAGTTATTTATAGGTACACAAATAAAGAGAGAAAGGGTGCCATTCCTTCATTTGATCATGGTGCGAACGAGATTCCTCTGTGAAAATGGTTGGTGGCCAAGATGCCTTAAATTGTGCCCCGTGTTATAATATGAAGAATATAAGAAATGATTGAAATGATTTCTAGTGATTATTATCTATTCCCTAATCTTAAAAAAGACCTTCGTGGAAAGCATTTTTCGGACGATGAAGAGTTAAAGGGAGCAATAAACGAACATTTTTCGGGCCATGAAGAAAAATATTTTTCAGAGGGAATTGAAAAGTTACTTTCACGAACAAATAAATGTATTCAGATGTTAGGGGAGTATATTGAAAAATAAAATTTATTCAGAATTTTCCGCCTTTTCCTTCATACCTTTACCGAGAATACATTGAACTCCCCTCGTAACATATAATTGAAGTTTAATGAACTGCCGAAGTCTTTTCAGGTCAGTGTATTTTCATTTCATTCAATTATTTTACAACTTTATACTAATATTTTTTTTCTTTAAAAAGACAACTCCCGCACTAGGAATAAATCCTGTGTCACGGGGGACTTCACAAACATACAATTAACGGACACAATGAACACCCAGACTCGAAACAACAATTTGTGGATCACACAAAGTGTTGTCTCGTGTGGGAATCGAACCCACAACACTCGACGCAGTACCATGTGGCGAGGCGGCCGCGTAAACCACTACGTCAACCGTGCAGTCACAAATATACATTTACACTGACATACTTACACATATAGACTCACGCCTGTTTCCCCGAGGGGTATGCAGAGACTACGGAACGCCATTTGCTACGATCCTGACATTTCTCTGTTGCTTCATTCCATCTCATCAAATTTCTCATGCATGCTCTTCAGTTTAGGGTACTTCTAACCTGTTTTTTAGTATGTCAACAATCTGGTCAGACTTATTTACAGGTAATCTATAATTATAAACTTATGTTAATGAATGGTATTTACTATGCGTAAATACGCGTAGATGGTGGCAATAAAAGTGATGCGAGTGCGTGTGTGAACGCGGGATCCGGGTGATAAATCCCATCGTAGCCCCGTGATTCATGGCCCCAGGCCCGACGACCCGGGATTACGCGCCCGTTTGTTGATTATCTCTCATATCGTAATATTAAATACTGAATTACTTACGTAAACAAAACTCCTAATTACGCACACCTAAACACATACAATTTTCATGAAAAATGATCTTCTCTCTGTTTTAAATAAAATACTTCTCCGTTTTCTTTTACACTCCAATTTTTGATATACCTAAGTAAGTTTTGTATAAATGTCTCCTTCCTGAAACATTACCATCCACGTTGTAGACATAATTGAACATAAACGAAGTTCATATAATGGTGCTGATACACTACGTAATAAGCAATCTTGCGAATGTTACACAACAGAAAAACAAACGAGTGTGTTTTAGCGGCCATTCTATCGAGTGTTCTGGCGAACACTCTAGCGAATGGACAGTAGGTAAATTTTTTGATTAGACAGTTCGCTACAAAGTGAAAATTTATCGTGAAAATCTTCGTAGCAATGTTCTCTGTTTGATGTTCAGTTCGACATAACAAAATACCACGAATGCTCGCTGTTCTGTTACAAGTAAATACTCAGGTGTATCAGCACCATAATGGAAACGACAATACTTCAAAAAGTTGCTCGACATTATCCAACGCACAGAGGGGTTCGAAAAATCGAGTATCAAAACTTGATTGATGGCGTTTGTCCGTCGTTTGCAAAATTCTCGCCCACACCGTCATAAGCGAACAATGACTACGTCACTGTAGCCTTGTCATTGTGTAAGTAATAAAACTGTAGCAGTCAAAAAGAATGGCTGAGGCTTACGACCATGCCGTAGTGTTTGGCGGCTCAATCATCCCACGTAATTATTATTAGGATTTTACGCAGCTGTTCGTGATTTGTTTTGGTGTAATTATTTTTTTGTAGTTTTTAACTTAAGAATATTATAGGGATACTGCGTACTTAAATCATTATGGAAATCTAAAGAGTACTTATTTGGTAAATTAAAACATTTACATAACCGTGTAGACAATAAAAAAAATCTTAGATAACCAATATCTATATAAATATCGTCAGGTAACTCGCACAGAATCAATCAAAGAAATGAGATTGAAATTCAGTAATCCAAAGTGCCCAGCCTCTTCGTTAATAATTCTTACTATCAAATGATCGAAATCTTAAATATATCATTCACCTGTATCAAACGCCCTCCGATAAAGCCACGACTTTCAACCTATATATTCTGAAAAAAAATCGTTACAAATCTGTGATTGGCATCCGAAAAGTGTCGATCAGGCCAAAAAATCATCCGGCGCTCTTTGGAAGGGCTCGATTGAAAGAGCCTCTGACCACTGCTTTGTGCGTGTCCCTCATGCTCTTTGTGATCTCGCTTTTTGATCTATGCCTATATGCCGCTTATGCCGAATTCCTTACACCTTTGACCATTCTTTTCTTTATTTCGTCGGGTTTTTGACGCTCGATGGCACAAATGTGACTGTTACCGAGCTTTACTTTATATTTAAGTACACGGACACATGCTTTTATGTACTTAAATATAAACTTAATTGATTCCTCTTTGATCCTTTCTTTTAATATGTTCTATTTCACGCTTCAATAAAGCACTATGTGGCGCAATAGCGACCAGATGGTGTCAATTCTTAAATTCGCATCTTTGCTACGTCAGCCAATGTATGCGATTGTCCGTGTATAACCAAACATTGCATCAACCGAACAGTAGAACGCTGTACACTGTGCGTTAACTGTGGGATATCTTATCAAATTAGGAGATAGAACGTGCAGTGTACTTGGAAATGGAATAGTAATCAAGTACCGTTGTCGGGGCGAATACAAGTCGGGCTGACACTAACTTCTCTCGCGCTAAGGGGCTTGCGGTTACTCGGTTGAGCTGACACTTTGATACCAATAGCGTTTAGCGAACTCCTACAGGAATACTGAGAATTTGGGACACTGCATTCGAAATTAAACGTACATTTCCTAAGATCGAGATATATCCAGAGGTTACTTGGTAAATATCGCTATTAGCAATAAGACCTCCCATTGAACTTTCCTTTTCATCTAAGATTACTCAAATCTCGATGTCGGAGTACAAAAAAGTGTAAAATAAATACGTGTCGGTGGCAGACAATTCTGAAGTGAATTACCGCCTACGTAATACAATCTTGGATACTTAACAGACAACGTGTGCGGAATAATAAATAAGCCCCAGTATCGCTATTAAACAGTTCAAGCCTTAGAAGGCTTATGTAACCTTTTTTGTTGCCGACGGCTCTCGAAAGATATCTAACCTTTTTATTTAAAATTAAGACGCTGATGGGAAATGTTTTGTCACTCGTCCCAAATTTAGTAGCTAAACTTGTGGCGAAATAAAGTGATTTTAGTTCTCCCAAATGTACTATTTAAGACTTGATTTTACAGTACTTAAACTTACTATATAGGAATTTGAACTTTCGTGATCATTTAAACTGTTTTTCGAGGTCATTTAATACACAATTTAAAATGACTTATACTTACCTACAATAAAAATTGTTAAAGAAGAAAACACGCAGAAAGCAAGAAATAAAATACGGTACTTAAGTTATGCAAAAACAACAAATATAAAGATTTGCCCATTTCTATCATTTTGCTTGAATAGTTACTAGAACAAAAATCTTTAGGAAACAATTTTGTAAATCTAAAAAACTACACTACTATAATTTATTCCAAAACAGAATAAGAAAACCTAAGCCTTAGAAGCCAAAAATAAATATTCTTCTGTCTATGAAGCGATATTTTATTACGAAGAAGAGAAACGAACTGTGAAAATAAAGAAACAATATGTCAATAGGAAACATTTCTTTTAGAAAAAGCTATTGGTAAGAATTCTATAAATAAATATGAAAATGTTAGCCGCAAATGTTTTCCACCGACGTAAGCGAGCCATAATTTAAAAAGTGCGGTCACGTCGTTCTAGCAAACATCCTTAGTGAACACTCAACGGGTTTCTGTGCCGACAAATATTCATTTAGCTCGGCAACTGCCCCTTGTTCTTACAATGTTCATACTTACTGTCTCTTAATGCCACCGTTTGCTTGAATATTTTTATCTTAAAAATGTTACACTATTTTACTCGTTAATTCATACATTATCGCTGAAGCTTGGATCTTTGTATCTCGGTTGGTATTTGTATTTTAACGCTACGTATGAAATGTTTTGCTAACTTGAGGTATGCTTGAATTAAATAGTAATTTGTGTTCTGTTCAAAGTTGTCTTAACTAATGAGCGAACTTGAGATTAGTGTAATTTTGTAACTACTTGCAACTTACCCGGATGAGTTTGTAGATTTATCGAAGTTAGTTTCGCATAAATATCAAGTGTTGATATTATTTTAGGTACTAATATAACCTGCTTTTCTTTGAAATATTGTATTTGCATCAACGGAGATAGCACATATCTAGTCATTTGTAACTGAGATCAATAGAATACCAAGAAAAAAATCAAATAAACGAGTTTCAGGATCCACCTACACCAAATGTTTGATCCAGAATAAATACGCCTCTAATTCATGGCGTACAAATTACACTTCAAGAAATCAGTACGTCTGACATATTCATAACGGTAGATCTATTAATAATCTCTTACCTGCACATAAACGTACGTAGGCCGTAAAATCATACTCAAACGGCCCGGAGGCCTAAACGTAGAAGTGAAAGATGCCTAGCGTATTTTATTCACGAGCTAAGTGAGATGAATATTGAAGCCACCGAGATGGTTAAATAAAACATTGCGGTGTGGCGGCTGAATATTATAACAGCGGTGTACCCTCGCGGCCTCGGACCGAGCGACCCTTACCGTTCACTGCCACAAAACAATACACGGATTGTGAATAAAATTAAAAATATTACAAAGCGTCTAATTTTTTTTTATTAAAAGGGTCGGCGGTGGTCTGTTGTTGAGTAAAATCTTTTGATAGCGATGGAGTTAAACACCTATTGTATGAAAACGTATGTAACGAAACATAAACAAATACTGTGCGTATTTGAACTAGAGCATAGTCAACTTTATGAATATGAGAAGACCAACTAATCAATTTTGAGATATATGGCTTCTGGAACATTCTTACATTTACCTATACTAATATTATAAACAGAGAAATAGATCTATTTTTGTGATTATAAAGCTGAAGAATTGGTTTGTTTTTTTAACGCGCTATCTCAGGGACCATTGGCCTGATTTGAATAACTTTTATAGTGTTAGATAGCCCATTTATCGAGAAGGCTATAGGTAGGCTATACAACATCACGCTATAAGCCACGGGAGCGGAGCAGTAGTCTTAAATAATGCGGATGTAACCGCGAGCTCATCTAGTGATAACATAATACTACTCGGTAGTTACGTAATATGATTATGGTGTACCGAAAGGACAATGGCAGATCTCCATACATCAAAATGTCTGAAATTTAATTGAAGCGTACAGTAATAAAAAATATATCAAAAAACTCGGCGTAACTAAAAGAGTCTATAAATGATTCTATTTTCACTCGGGAAAGCCGGGAAAAGAAGATATCGGTGTTTTAATTTTTAGTTAAGAATGAACAATGTAGGTACGTTTGAATTATCAAATGACATATTATGTCAGATTGACATCAAAACCCAGAAGTATTTTGTAGCATCTAACTGTCACAGCCAAAGACAAAGGCAGAGCTGCACATTTTAAATCGATTAATTTATCTGAAATCTATACAACATTATAACGATGCTGTGACGTTTTTATTTGATTTAAAAGTTGTTTTGAAGGATTAAATAACTTCATTTTAATAAATATATCTTAAACCAAACCAACCCTATAAAGGTCGATCGTATCGATTACTTATTTAATAATCGATACGGATCAATAGCACTCACGTCTATACCTGTCACACCATTGTCTATGGCAACAATCAATAAAATACTCCGGCTTTAACGAGACAAAGTGAAAATATTAAAAATCGTAGTAAAAAAAACAATTTGTTTTGTTCATATGAAGTTTAAGGTCGCCACAACAAACCCAGACCAAATGCTGCCATTGTTCTTTGCTTGATATAAACGTCAAGTATCTTCTTGGGTTTACGCGAATTTTACACATTGAAATTAAACTACAGTTAACGGATTTTATCGCGATTTCACTAAGTTATTACATTTGAAACGCATGATCTAGAAACTACATTTTTAATTTATTACTTTACAGGATTCATGTTCACGTCAGACTGAGGTGATATTTGTCTTTTTCTTGAATTTATCTTATATATATATTTATTACCCGACCATTTTTTAACTATTGGTGATTATTTACGCAGAATGAGCTCATAGTTTCCTTAGGTCTTCTAGTGACTTTGTCCTTCTTGGGTTTCATTAGCCTTATGACAGGGTCCCAAGCTGTAGGAACATTCCAACCATCTTCCCTATTGAAATGAAAACACCGTTTTCTTCCAAGGATGATACGTGAGGCTATTGAAATTAAAAAACACCCTAATTGAAATTAGGGTGTTTTTATAGGTAAGATGGTGGGAATGTTCCTCCAGCTTGGGACCCTGTCATAAGGCTTAAGTTTAATTTCAATAAATAAACGTCAAGTGTTGTACTGCAGCGCAATATGAAACGAAATGGAAGGGAGACGCAGTGAGCGTGAGTTGGATGGAAATTGCAATATCCGAGCTGAATTAGACCCGACACTCTTCCTAACTAGAAACGACACGGCACACCGGTATGTCACCTCACAATACGATATTTTATTTTTCAGAAAGCTTTTGTTCCACGGTTCTTTGAAATGAATTTAATACGACCTCCTTGTACAACGATAATTTATTTTTGTTGTTAATATGTATTGAAGTTTGTTACTTTTGTTTCCGGATTTAGTTACAAAAAAAATATTAACCGACTTCAAAAAAAAAAGAGGAGGTTCTCAATTCGGCCGGTATATATATATTTTTTTCGATATATGAACACCGCTTTCTCCAAGGTTTCTAAACCGATTTACGTGATTCTTTTTTGTTTGATGCGGGATAGTTTCGAATTGGTCCCATTAAAATTTCATTCAGGTAGACCGAGTAGTTTTTATTTTATTAGCATTTTTTTATTTCCCTTCACCTATCCCGATGTCTGAAATAAAATCTCGCAAGTAAATTTGATCCACTTCTCGGTTACCGATTGATCTGAAATTCCGTATATATATGTAAAATGGATGACAATGAAAAATGATTATGACATAGAGCTGATCTGATGATGGAATTGAAAGGCGGCCATAGGAATTCAGTAAATAAATGACAAAACTGTATCGAGTTTCGGCTCGTTTCATGCGTCGTAACGAGCACTTTGGTGCGGATGGTAACTAGGATCCTCTAGGTTCCGATGAAAGAGCCAGAAGGTGGCCATACGAACTCAGTAATTAAAAAAATCTATTTGGCTTGTACAGTGATGATAACGGTGGTAAAGTCCGTTTCTTTAAATCTATATTTTTTAAGGGGCGCAGCACCTTTTGTAGGTCTACCCATAACTAGTTCACAATACAACAATACACTAAAAAGTATTAAATAAAAATAACTTCGTTAAAAAAACCGACATCAAAAACTAAAAAGTAAAAAATAATTAAGATTTAATATTAATTAAATTCTACCTATTATTTATTGCTATTTACTAATAGGTTTGCAGTACGTGCCAAGCTTTTAACAAATAATAATATTTAATCACCTAAATGAATATGAGCAAATTAATCCATTACTTCGTAAGTATTAAATTGGCTTGGCACCGACTGTAAACCTATAAGTAAACAGCACATATAAATAATAGGTAAAATTTAATGAATATTAAATCCTAATTATTTTTTACTTTTAAATTTCTGATGTCGGTTTTTTTAACGTAGTTATTTTTATTTTCCTTTCTGTAATCAATTGCATAATTTAACAAAGAGGCCAGAAACAAAGGGTAAAATAATTACAGGCTATATAGACAAAGAATTGTTTTACTTTTGAGACAGAACTTTTTAAATGAAATTCTGTCATCAAGCTTAGACATGTTTTATTATTTAACTAGCTTTTGCCCGCGGCTTCGCGCGCGTTAAATTCGGGGTAATACAAATCTACTTTCAGTCTCAAGTTGTGTGAAGATACTCCTGATGATTCTGAAGAGTTCGGAAACTCTATAGGGTACAAAATAACTCGGTTAGTATCCATGACATTATCTACCAATGACTACCGAAAGGTACATGATAACATCGCATTACATACAGTCAAATGTCAAAGCCATGTTCCAATACATGTGTATGTATAATATTAGAAGACAATATCGTTCCAGCCGTTTATATTATTAGTTTATATATGCGGACAATGTAATGACCGTGCAGAATATGACATGATGATGTGATGATGTGACAGTACTGACAGATAGCACATGCTCAGCACTAATTATTGCAGCGCATACGTTCTTACTTCCAAGAGGTAAATTTGCCGCACAAACTTCTACCCTCCCTACAATCCATCGCGTCCTCCCTACAATCCAATCCATGCGCATCCGACTGATAGAAACAGTTGTGCTATCCAAATTAAATTATGTCAGTACAGTGTACGGCCCGCGCCTTTTGTCTCGCACGGATCGCCTTATTCAGAGGGTACAGAATGCTTGCGCCCGTTTCTGCTTTAAAATACCATATAGAAGCCATGTTACACCTTTTTTGAATGCTCACTATATTTTAAAAATGAAATCGAGGCGTAAGCTTCATCTAGCAGCGCTCATGTTCGGGGTGGTCAAGCTCAAAGAGCCACAGTACCTGTATGAGAAACTTGTCTGGGTTAATAGTGGGCGGGACCGAGTAAATAGACAATGTGCGCGACAACTTGCCGTAATGCCTCACAAGACCACGGCATTCAGAGGCAGCTTCCGCTATGCGGCATCCAAGGTCTGGAATAATATCCCGCCGCCTATCAGGCGACTCAATTCTATCGGTACGTTTAAGAAACGTTTACGCCAGTACCTTATGGATGCGCAGCGGGAGTTGGACATGGTAAATACGAATACATCATTAATATAAGCGGATTGATATTGTTCAGTATATAGTTAAGAGACTACTATGGACATGTGTGTGTGTGTATGTGTGTATGCTGTATGTGTATTTGATTTATACTTGTGTGATGGTTTGTTATGCGTGCGTCACTTAAGGATCTGGTTGAAAATCGGCGTCAGCCTTCGGGCTGGCATATGCTGAACCAGGTCCTTTTTAGACCGCGCCGTGAGACGCCACTATTGTATAATTATGTATATTATGTTCTGCATTGAATATTATTACAGCTTTCTGTTATTTTCTGGTATTGTCTGTCATATTTGCATGTTACTTATTTTATTCTTTACTTTCACTTTTATATGTATTTCAGTGTTATTGTGTATTTTTTTTTTGTATATTTATTGGCGTCCATTGTGCAGAGTCTAAATAAATTTTATTTTCTTTCTTTATTTTCTAATCCCTCCCAGTTTATTTTTGCAACTTATAGTAGCCCATGTCCGTCTCCATTGTCCAATATATTTCTATATTAAATTTCAACAAATCGGTTCAGCCATTTTAGCGTGAAAACAGAACATACCTACATACATACATACACACTTTCGAATTTATAATATTAGTAGGGATAGGGATAGGGATTAAACCAATATGAAGTGCACAAATTACAGATTAAAATAAGAAACGGAGTTGTAGGTTTAAAGCCTCAGATAAATTATGTGCTGCACATAAATAAACATCTTAGGTGCCTGCCCGTATACATTTTGATTAAATGTGACCTAAGCTCGGGGAGATGGGCCTCGTTAGCCTTGGTTGGCAACCTGTCTAGGAGAAGGAAAACTCCGAATTTAAACCAACTTTCAGGGAGCATACCCGAAACAAAACCCCGATCTAAGGTGTGAACCGACCCGTGCCGAGGGATTCGTGGCCAGAGGGCAAGCTGGTCGTAAACGGAGGGTGCCTGTGTTGGTGGTCACAGGGCACAGCTGATATTCCGCCTTACCCCCGTAAAGGGCTCTGCGAGGATGGACCGTCTAGATCCCTAAATCTCGTGGGAACGCTATGGGAACAAAAACTTATTCTTCTCGATACGGCGGCGACGCCGTTCGCAACCCGTCACGTCTCGTTTCCCGCGAGGGCGAAAAGCGGCCTACGGAAAGCAGGTTTGCGACATTGAATGTTGGTGGAGGAATGAACGGCAAATTGGATGAAGTATGTCAGATGATGGATGATAGAAAGATTGATGTTCTTTGTGTGAATGAAACAAAAAGAAAAGGGTGTGACACCACCAAGCATGGTGCATATACGGCGTATTGGTCTGGGGTAGATAGTACCACCAGAGCCTGTAAGGGAGTTGGTGTAGTACTGTCTGCGCGAATGAATGAGTGCGTAAAAGAGTTTGAATGTGTAAATGCTAGGCTACTGTGGATGAGAATGAAAGTAGGACTTACTCGTCTCTTTATTGTGGGGGTGTACGCCCCGGTCAATATAGTTACGGGTATGTCACAACATGAGCAAGACGAAAGGCAGGAGTTTTGGGAGAGTTTAAGAGAGATTTTGAGGAACTGCAAGGATAATGAAAGATTGATCTTGTTAGGGGATTTCAATGGATGGGTGGGAGTACAGCGAGATGGATTTGAAAGGGTGTTAGGTGCATTTGGTGATGAGAGTGTGAACGAAAATGGAAAAGCACTGCTTGAGATTTGTTTGGAGTGGAGCCTTTGTGTGACAAACACCATGTTTGATCATAAAAGGATACATATGTATACGCGAGAGGCGAAAAATGTTAGAAGAAGTATGATTTATTTTGTGATAGTAGATGAACGATTGAGAAAGAATGTGTTGGATACAAGAGTATATCGAGGGATCGGCATCCACACAGACCACTTCTTGGTGTTGAGCCGGATAAGTGGGCTCTTTAAAGGATGGCGACACCGAAAGCATAATGAAAATAGGGTCTTGGAAAGAATAAAAGTTGAAAATCTACAAGAGAAAGATGTGAAAGATGAGTATAAACGAAGATTGATAGCAAGATTTGAGAGATTCGATGGCATAAATGATATGGAAGAATTATGACAGGCCTTTAAAGAAGAGGTAGTATGTGTAGCGTCTGAAGTATGTGGTATGATCAAGAGAAGGAAAATACGAAAGGTTAAGAATACATGGTGGGACAAGGATGTACAATCAGCAGTGTCAGAGAAGAAGAAAGCTTGGTCAGATTGGTTGGCTGCCAGAGCAAATGAAAGAATGGGAAAAGCAACGAGTGTAGACATAGATGAAGCAAAAAAGGAGTTTGTTAGGTCAAAAAGAATAGTGAAAGAAATGGTTAAAAGGAAAAAAGAGGAAAAGAAAGATGAGTTTGATAGCAGATTATCTGACGATTTCCAGAGGAACATTAAGTTTTTCTGGAAATCCGTTCGTGCAGTTCGAGGAAGAACTCAATCCTCAGAACACACATCCATCAGAGACGAGAATGGAAGTATAGTAAATGGTGAATTGTGCGTGCTGAAGAGATGGAAAGAGTATTTTGAAAGTTTATTCGAAAGAACGGCGATAGAGACAGCGATAGCTGAAGTTAATTGTAATGATAGCAATGATGAAAGCGTTATTGGCGTGGATGAGATCGTGAAAGCACTGGGAAGTATGAAAGTAGGTAAGGCTGCAGGATATGATAGGATTACAGTCGAAATGCTGAAGGCTGGACAGGGCATCATAGTTGATCAGTTGCAGCGGTTATATAAATTGTGTTGGAACACCGGCCGAGTACCTAATGACTGGACCACAGCTGTAGTTGTGCCTCTTTATAAAGGAAAAGGCTCGCAACAAGACTGCAAAAACTATAGAGGCATTAGCCTTCTCAGCATTGTTGGCAAATTGTATGCAAAGGTACTTATTGAAAGAGTTATGGAAGTAACCGACAAGAAAATATGGGATGTACAAGCGGGATTCCGAAAGGGTATGGGATGCACGGATCAGGTTTTTTCCTTGCGAAGCATAGCCGGAAAATTTTTGCCCAAAGGTCAAAAGGTCTATTGCGCATTCGTGGATTTGGAAAAGGCTTACGATAAAGTGGTGAGGAATGAAATGTGGTCGGTGCTGTCAATGAATGGGGTGGACAGCAGCCTCATTCGAGCTCTGAAATCCCTTTATGAGGATTCTAGAGCTTGTGTGAGGATAAACGGGGCATACACTGACTGGTTTACCATCGATAAAGGTGTTAGACAGGGATGTGTAGCGTCGCCGTGGCTGTTTAACCTCTTCATGGACAGTTGTTTGCAAGATTTAAAACATAGTGACTGCAGATATGGGTTACTCGTCAAATGCCTCCTTTATGCTGATGATCAGGTTATACTTGCATCTTCAACGGAGGAGTTGCAGGAGATGGTAACAATCATGCATCGTGCGTTAGAAAGGAAAGGAATGAAAGTGAATGTAAGTAAAACGAAAGTTATGGTTTTTGAAAAGGAGGAATGCGTTACGGCTTGTAATATTATGATCGATGGACAGCGAGTGGAGCAAGTGAATGAGTTTGTATATTTAGGTACGCTGTTTACAAGAGATGGTAAGAATGTAGAAGATATTGAAAGGAGAGTTAATTCAGGTAATTGTGTGAATGGAGCTCTGAAGGCGTTTATGAACAGTCAAAACGTGTCCAAAAAGGCACGTTTGGCTGTACATAGAGGTGTGTTAGTGCCTACCCTTATGTATGGTAGTGAAAGTTGGGTATGGCAGAAGAGATTTGAAAGTAGAATAAATGCTGTAGAAATGAGAGCACTGAGAAGTATGTGTGGTGTGTCTTTGACCGACAGAGTAAAGAATTGTGTGATACGAGAGTGGTGTGGGGTAAAAGAAGATGTAGTGACAAGCATTGAGAAAGGCATGTTAAGATGGTTTGGGCACATGGAGAGGATGGATGACGATAGACTGACATAGAAGATATATCAGGCTAGTGTGAATGGGACAGGACAAAGGGGAAGACCTAGGAGAACGTTCTCTGACCAGATTGGAGACATCCTGAAAAAGGACAAGTCAGAAGTACCCTTAACAGAAGAGCATGCATGAGAAACTTGATGGGAGTGAGTGAAGCAAGTGAGGTATGTCAGGATCGTTGCAAATGGCGTTCCGTAGTCTCTGCCTACCCCTCCGGGAAACAGGCGTGAGTCTATGTATGTATGTGAACTAAAACTTATCTGTTATGAGCAACTACAAAGTTATTAATATTTAGTTTACTTTAATAGTGGTCGTTATATCCGTTGTAATTAAATGACATTATTATATTTTATTATTTTCAACGAAATGATAATATGAAATTACTATTCGGAGATTTTCAATAAACTTTGAATTGAATTATCTTATTTTACTTATTAATATATTAGTAGCCTGATTAATAATAAATCAAAACCACAACACACCTGGCGCTACTTTAAACCAAGAGGCAACAACTTTAACCACTACACCATGCGTGTAATGTTCACATTGCATTCAAAAGTCAAATAAAAATGCATCCCTACGGCCTAGTTACCACATCTAGTATAGCCTATGTCGCTAGCCCTAGGCCTGGTGGAGATTGGATCGCACGAGCCAGCCTAACTAAACTTCATTAGTCAAGTTTGGATAACAGTGCGATGTCAGATTACGTCGTTAAGTATTAACTTGCAAATTTACATACGCTTACAAGGCTCACGGTTCCGCCGTGCGTATGCTTGCAGACTGAGATTTGATTTTTTCCTGCGGAGATTTTGTAAAAGAATTGCAGGTTATAAATGGCTTGAATTCGAAATCTGAAGCTGTGTTGCATTTTTGTATGAGTTACGGGTTGTTGCCAGTAACAGAAATGTAAATTATAAACCAAATACCGCTTTTTGACACCGAGTAATTTATATGGATATTGTTTTTTCCGTTTTTGGCCATATACTGGTTTTGTCAGACCAATCAAAATTGCTATAAGCCAGCCTTAGTTATTATCAATATTCTTTCATTTAGTCGGAGAGTCGAATAAATCTGTGTCGCTAGAAACTTGACAAACATTTAATAGTATTATTAAACCGAATGCGGTTGACGTACCCATTCGGTCACCGAACAATCAATAGTGATCACATTATCACGATATACGATAGGTACATGCAATGTTTTTGACTAATAGGAATTCAGAGTGAATAATATAAAATTCTGGACTATAATGGCAAAATTTATTTTGTGTGAAGGAACAATAATACGTTAGTTATTTTAAATAGAAATAAATGTAAGGGAAGTAGAGAGGCCTTGCAGTGGAAGAATACAGGTTCAAAATAATAATAACAGCAGTTCATATGTATGGGGGTTGATTAAGGACATTTTCCCATCTGCTATTCGGATGTTTAACCTATATTACTGCAAATTTTCATGAATCATGGGAGATTTTCCGCGGAACAATTACAAAAATACATCCATCTTCACAAACTTTTGCTTTTATAAGTTTGTAGTAAGACAAAGCCAACAAATGTCATTTTCGTTTAATTTCAAGGCAATTCCGCAACAGCCTTTGAATTTAAAGACCTAAATGGATACAATTATAGGTATCCCTAAATGGTTTTACTTTAACACAATGATTGCTTTTTCAAGTTCAATTTAGGTATGCAAAACATGTACGAATTAAAAAGTGGTTTGTGTAAAGCGAAACTGTGTTTTTGGCGGAATGTCCTCGGCATACCTACCCGTCAATGTGACACTTTCAAGCCGTTCCACGGGGTTAGATACCTCGGTTCTTACTTAAACAAGAGTCTCGCGTATTGTTTTATTCATACTCCAAGATGGAGACGCAAACTATGGAAGTGCACAAAAGTTACACACTTGAGTTTTGACATATTATAATCAGAATATATTGATGTTTTTGTTTTGTTGGGGTTACATTGCCTTGACATGAATACAGTAAGCTCTATTGAGCTTAGCCGTATGTTATAATTAAGGGCCTCCGCATACTAGCTTCTTTTAGCATCGGCGACCGGCGATTCAGTCGCTTTTTAGCATCCAGATGCAGCGTCCGAATTCTCACACCGCACACTGGAAGATGCCGATCGCGGCGACTGTCACTTAAAATAATAACGAAGGGATCGTCCATTAATAACGTGATTTTATGTCTTTTCAATTTTAAACTTACTCTGTGATGATGATACCTGGGCAGGTTTCAGGCTTTACCACCTCTCCTCATTCTTTCAAAAGTCAGTTTCAAAAGTATTTTTTA
Organism: Euclidia mi; assembly: GCA_944739405.2. Classification (NCBI taxonomy): domain Eukaryota; kingdom Metazoa; phylum Arthropoda; class Insecta; order Lepidoptera; family Erebidae; genus Euclidia; species Euclidia mi. Next base: position 2,727,856 of record OX123196.2, read on the forward strand.
TACAAAGTAAATAAAAAAATATTTTATCCAAAAAAAACATTGCGAGCTACTGGTGTCAAAATTTAAGCTAAAATAAAAAAATATTACACATTATTCTCTTCATCTTTTACCTGACTTCAATTTGTTTGGGTCGGCGCTGTATGGACATACATTCTCTTCCATACTTCTATGTCACCAGTCATCCGATCACTTCCCCCTTTTCTTACAAATCTATTCTCACACAGTTATTCCATCTTTTCTTTGGTCGCCCCCTCCCTTTATCTCTCTACCCTCCTATTTACCACTTGTTTACCTAAATACATAATTATCCACTCTTCTCATAAGATGTTTCTAAAATGCAAATCTTTTCATCCATGGACGCTACTTGCAGACTACTTTGATAGGTATTTTCTCTATTTTGTGGTTGTTCATGGTTTATAAATATTATAAATATATCATGCATACTTTTAAAATAGCGTTCTTACTTTCTAAGAGGTCATTTAAGCACGCTATTTAAAAAAAATACTGGCTCATTTAAGTCTTAACTCGCAATAATTGCAATTCGATCTTGCAAAATATAAAAGCATATCACACATAAAGAATTCCAGAAATGGATCAGTAAATTCAGAGACCGCTGTACCTACATAAAAAGAAAATATCCAGACCAAACTGAGGACATCCTCCTTTTTGAAGTGGGTTGATTAAAGCATCCTAGAGCATCCAAAAGCAACGAAAGATCTTAATACAGGACTTTTCTGAATCCCTGCCCATTGAACGAACGATCGTTGTTTTATGATGAGTATAGGATAAAAATCTCTGGCTCATGAAAAACAAGGACACTTGATATCTGTCTACACTTATTTGTCCCTTACACCTATCAAGACTCACGTGATTAAAGGACGACTCCTTACTATAGGTTGTCACTTATTTGTTAACCCTTAAATAACACCGTGGGGTATTAAAATTCTTCACCCCAGGGGCACAACTTGTATTCTTTTTGCGATGGTAGTATCATCTCCTAAAGTTGCCAGTCACGTGGCGTTAAAAAAAACTTCCATCTAGTCTCCTTAGCTATGTGAGAAACTTACCCCAGGGTGTCAGTTACGCATGCATTAATTTATCATCAATTCAGTCAAATGTTTGATAAACTAAGTTTACAGAGCCCTGCAAAGCTCCTTTTTTGGGTGCAGGGTCACAAGAAAACCTAAGATAACCTATTAAGTTTTCTGAGTGGATAAGTTTCCGGAACGGACGAGACTTTTCATATTAAATGATATTTGCAGAACGATCGTTAATTTGGTGTAAAATTAGTAATTTAATGAAAGAATGATGTTTTTTAATGTAACGCACTTTAGTGTTATTTAAAATTTTTGATGCTTTGTTAAAAATAGCCCCATGTAAACTACAAAAATAATTTATTTAGTACACTACAACTTTTAATAGCCGTTTGGGGTAATTTACCCCAAAGTTTATTTATTATTCTGTAACCGAAAATAAGGATGTTATTATGGGGTTTGACTAGTGACTGGCTTAAACAGAATAAATGTCGATAAAAATATGACAGCGCTTATAATAAATATGTAAGTTTTCATTTAGGCAGTACACGACCTAGGGTGATGTACTAGATTTTGACGACGCGATTCTTATCATAGGTTATGATAAAGCTACATTACCTACTGCTTTCTTTATACCGATGAAAATATTAAGCAAGCTATAGTCAGTATTTTTACCTACATCCAAAAACCAGTTCTCGTATTACTTTCATTGAGCATCATCTATCAATTCATACGTTAATATTAATACGAAGAAATGAGTGCAGTACTGTCCATGTCATCTATTGTTTAGAGCATAAAATGTAGAGTACTAGGTACTTGCCAGTTTTCGATAGTATAAGTCTATTAATAATAATAGAACATAATTTAACATCATTGTAACGAACATCATTTAATTATACAGGTATATTTATGTTTTTTACGTAAAACTATATTACTGATAGTGTACCATTATTGTATTACAAAGTTGAAAAAATAAATGAATTTATCGATATTCGACTAGGCCGATCACCAACAATACATTACAGCACTACGCTCGCCGCGTCCGAACGCAGGGAGTCGCTAAAATGCGATGCAGCATCGATACAGTTGCAAAATCGCCGGTCGCCGATGCTAAAAGAAGCTAGTCGGCGGTGGCTCTAACACGTTCACTGCGTTACGGGGTTTTTTCAACCTCGTACAGGGTTGTAGTTCAGTGCTGACGGAAAAATGTACTCGCTGGTGCGGGAGCTGTATCTATATAATTAATTACTGTATGAGAGACATAAATATATATTTTTCATGTACTTACGCCGATTATAGAAACAGTTGATATTTTAAAAACATACGGGGTCTTATAAACCTCGTTACGACCAGAGAGCAAAAAATACCTTCCAGTGCGATACGGGGTTCAAAAAACCGCGTATAAATTATTGTGTTCCCGTACGGGGTTGTGAGCTCATTAGCATTAGTGCTGTTATTAGCAAAAGGCGTCGTGTTTAACTATCGATAATGAAGCGATCGCGACGTATGTTGGAACTGCCAAAAATTAAAATGTTCGTGCCTAGATCATATTTTCATTATAATAGTAATAAATAAACTTAATACAACTTTATTCGGTAATTTCCACAGTTTAAAATTTATTTATATAAATATGTAGCTGTTAAATGTGTAAGCTAAGTTCCTAAATAAAGTTCCTAAGCTGAAATATTTTTTTTATTCAAGAAATTTATAGTATTTTTATTTCCCATCACTATAACTTTATCGATATAATTGAGTTCTGTGCGTTTCGGGGCAGTACAGTCCCGTATTTTATTATTTCAAGTGCGTTACGGGGTTTCCCAGACCCCGAACAATTTGTTTTCGTTGTATTTTCGTCAAATTTTGCCAAATCTACTGGCGAAAAGACTGTAACATAGCTCATTTCATAATCTATCAGACTATAAAATAAAATAAAAGTAAACGTAAAATTTCAGCCAGTTATAGATTAAAAAAGCAATAAGGGTGTACGTGGCACTTTTATACCCGTAACGCACAATGTAGTAGCACTTTACGGGGCTCATTATATCTCGTAACGCACTCGAATTTGAGACGGGTTTTGAGCTCCCGCAGTGAACGTGTTAATATAAAGTTTTTGTAGAGCAGGTTAATATCATTAGGCGGGTCTACACAGAGCGAGCAGCCTCGCGAGGAATTTGCCGCGCGAGGTTACGGTCCCCGAACGAGCGCGGCCATAGGATAAAGCTGCGTTCACATTTATCTGACGTGATCTCTCGTGACGGTCTCTATCGTAATTACTTACCGTTCACATTTGTCTGTCGCCATCTGTCGCGATCTGACGCAATTATGAGTCAGCTCTGTCTTGACTCTCGGGGAGTCCACACTTTCGCAATGTTTTTCATGAATTATCCGATTCAGATTAAGTAGATATCCAATTATATCCACAAATTATTTACAAAGGATTATATTGTTTCGTATTCAATTAGCTCATCTATAGGTACTGTATAAGAATAATATTATAAAAAGGAAGTCAATTAGCTGCTTGACCGCGCACAAGTGACTATTCTCCCTTTTTCGAAATGCCGTAGACCGCGCACAAGTGACTATTTTCCCTTTTTGGTTACAGCGCTATACTCGGTCTGAATTTACTGTTTCTTTCTATTACGTAATGTTTTAAATTATTTTTCTCTGTTCTATTCAAATCATTGAACATTTTTTCATGCTAAAAATACGAAGCGAGTCTTAAAATCGTTAACCCGGAACGAAAAAATAATGTCAAATGCCACTCTTTGTTTCGCGCGCTCCGTGATTACGTGCATATCGTATGCGTGTAATTAAATATTTTTATACTATGATACATGTTTTTTTTTATTTATTTCGGTGTAGATAGAATCCCTCTATAGTTAAAACTTATAAAATATGTATGTCATCGATTTACTTTTTTAAATAATCCTGTTTAAAATACACAAAGTGTTTTTTTCAACGATAGTCAATTTGTGCTGCTAAGTAATTACGTGCTTATCGTATGCGTGTAATTAAATATTTTTATACTATGATACATGTTTTTTTTATTTAACTCGGTGTAGATAGAATCCCTCTACAGTTAAAACTCATAAAATATGTATGTCATCGATTTACTTCTTAAAATAATCCTGTTTAAAATACACAAAGTGCTTTTTTCAACGATAGTCAATGTTCGCTGCTAAGTATAATAAATTAGAAAGTAAATATCAACAAAGCATTCATACGAGTTGAAAGAGTCATTTATAAGGTTGAAGAAAAACATCACTTCAACTTACTCATGTTACCGACTTATCAACAATAAATGTTTATGTTAGCGCGCCCATCTGGCGAGCGGCGGCGCGACATTTTGTTTAGAACGTGAGCGGTCAAGTGAATTCGGCGAATTGGCGCTAGCGGTCAAGCGGTTAGTTCGTCGTCCATTGCGCACAATTGCATACGCGTGACGCTTTACGACAGACAGTGGCGCGTCCACATTAGTCTGACGAGTTGTGTCGCGCGAGTTACCTGTACGGTACCCAACAATGTTAGTTTCGTCAGCACATCTCTCCCCACCAAATTATCTAGATAATCTTATTGTCATCTTAGCATTAATTTATTATAAATACCTTTGTAGATCTAACATTAGCGATTACTATTTTATATTTTAAATATACTGTTAAGCTGTTATAATGAAATAAAGTATTTTTTTTACAATTAATCTGAGTCCAATCTCTTAATTCGCGCTGTACCGTCCCCTCTCCCTCTCTGTCGCAAACTGGGACATATATTGCGCATGTACCAAATTGTCGACTTGTGAATTAGAGTGAACTAGTACATTTGCCATCTATCGGTCTACGTATTAATGTGAGATCGTTGGTCTCTCCTCTCTCCTATTTTTAAATGGTCATACTGCAATTGGGTTGTGGCATGTGTTTTTACTAGCCGGCTGCCTGACTGAGGCCAATTGCTGTACCGACTTTGGGTACTAGACTGGACTGAATGGTAATAATGGGCCATAACATACATATTTACTTATACTTACTTTTTTTGTAAATATATACATAGAAACATCCAGACCAAGACAAACATTCATGTTCATGCACACAAATGTTTGACATGAGCGGGAATCGAACCCGCGACCTTCGGCATTGCAGTCGCTTACACTCCCGCTTTGCCAACCGGTAGTCGATTATTGTTATACCTAAAGGATGGAATAGGTAGACATGGAAAAAAATATAGAATGAATTATAGGAAATGAATGTCTGTAGGCAAGGATACTGTAACCGAAGCACAGACTGAAGGATTATTATTGGTACAATAAATAGCCATGTCATATGGCATACTATTATGGGGTAGGGCTGCTGACATCGAAAATATATTTATATTGCAAAAACGGGCAGTTAGGGCCATTTACCAGTTAAAGACAAGAGTCTCACTCAAATGAAAATTTAAAAATATTAGTATTCTTACTGTAGCATCACAATATATTTATGCCAGTGTTATGCATGTACGACAACATATAAATTCTTAAAAAATGAATAGTAACATACACAATATTAATACTAGGAACAGGCACAAATTATGTATACCGTATTTCCTTTTACACAAAACACATAGCTCTTTTATTGGGCTTAGTATAAGCATGTATAATAAAATACCATCTAATATTTTAGAATTGCCGTTAAGGTCACTTCAGAAAATAGTAAAAAATAATCTTATACTAAAGGCATACTATAGTGTAAATGAGTATCTTGACGACAAGTACGCTTGGAAATAAATATTATTTTTTATTAGGCCAAATTTTTGTTTATTAGGTCAATAAGCAGTTTAGTTAATTACCGTATTTTCTTTTTTTACTACATTTGCATTCTTGTTCTACACTTTTTAGTATAATTTATCTGATTTGTACGGTGAGGGCAACCCGTGGTCAAGAACTGCTAACTAATGGATTGTAAATTGCTTTATATATGCAGGTTTATATACCGTTATTACTTTTCGGGACATACTGTTCCACCATAGCTCTGAGCAGTCATGTTCACGAGTTGCCAACATCAAAAGACGTAAGTTGATGCTCCTGTTTCACCACATTTACTTTGGGAGGCTGACCAAATGAACATCATTTATTGCTTGAGTATGATATCAATAACTATTAAAATTTTGCATTTGTAGATAACTCACAATGTGAAACAGTTGCAGCTCCTTACAAAGATAACAGTCATGTAAAAACATTATACTCGCAGTTAAAAAGATTGGCCACGAGTTTTATTGCCCGTTCTTTCTCGTGGTTCTACCTATTGCATTGCGAACGTGGCAGTAAATGTAAATGTAGAATCATCTAGTAATTAACTTAAATTTTTGACGTTCATAAGCGTCATTTTGTGGCCTAAATGAATAAATGATTTTGAATTTCAATTTATGAGCGACGAGAACAGAGCAGTAGCCTTAAATACCGCGGGTATAACCGCGGGCATCCTCTAGTATAATATATAGAAACGATGTTGAGCGGCTAGTGGCAAACTGACGACCGAATGGATGGGCAAATGCCAAACAAAACTTATTTCACTGTCTGGTTTGCAGATAGTAAGTAAGATAGACCGATCTTACAAGTTACACTACCTACTTCGTGGTCGGAAAAGCACAAAAAAACGGCGGCATCTTAAAGATCTATGACATTCGTTATGAAGAAAACATATCCTAGCATATGCTTATACAGGTGTAAAATATAGAATCCTTTCGGGCTGCTATAGTTCGACGGCTGTCGCTCTGTGGAATAGCAAATTTTCTGACAAATCAAATTAGACTAGAAATCGCACTCCGGGATTCAATGCAAAAATGTATGCAACCTGGCCCAATTCTTGTATTTTTATATGACATTGATATTATATTACGAATGGACTCAAAAGCAGTATTCTGATAACCTAATGTCATTATTGACATTGTCATAAATGGACTGTATGCAAAGGATAGCTGGTTTTAGCGGCCTAGGATGGGAATGGGAGACAGGGACGGAAATATGATATCGCTCGCACTAGAACAGCATGGAACGATTGACGTTGATGCGATTAGTTATAGATAGGAACGTAGATGGCGCTACCATATCCCACCGGCACTAAAGGGTTGCCTTTAAAAAAAAAATTGAATTGAACTTAGCTATGTTGGGTGTACTACCGCATAACCCATCAATAGGCTAAGACAGCGATATGACAATAAAATTAATCTAAATTAACTTTAGCGAAAACTACAAACGCAATAATAGAGAAAACTACCAACTAAATACTTAAACTAAGAGGTAGGTCCAACTTCAGGCTAGATCTCACTGAGTTGGAAGCGGACAGAGACGTACAACAGGGCGCACGTAACTCCCTTTAGCGGTTTTCACGGTAACAACGCGGGTTGATCAGTGCCTCGACTTGTGCAAGGACAGTTAAAAGCTCTTCGTAAGAGAGGATCTGTTGACCTATAACCTTGAAGAGATGCGTTTTAATTACTTTGACCATGCTTTCCCAACATCCACCGAAATGTGGTGATGCTGGTGGAATAAACTTCCAGTCAATATGATCTATGGAACGTTCTTCCTGAACACGAGTACGATAACCCGCGACGTGATTGAAACAAGTAGCGGGAACAAGTTCCATCAATTTACTAACGCGGTTGGCGACAAAGTCTGCCAGCGGTGAGGAGAAGAATAAATCCAAGCGAGCTCTACCTTGGAGTCGGAAAATGCGTATATTTTATTAATGGGGTAGTGGGGCAAAACTGTGTCTTGAACCTTGCGGAGCAACTGAGACAGCAGAAGGGCCGCGCACAACTCCAGTCTTGCAACCGAAATGGTTTTAACAGGCGAGACCTTAGACTTGGCACAAACTAACTGCACCGAGTAGTTAGAACCAATGCGGACTTGCAGATATACGACTACGCCGTAAGCACGCTCGCTGGCGTCAGCGAAACCTATTAAGTTGATGGTACATCCATCTACCAACCCAAGATGACGCGGAATATTAATTTGATTGAGCGCGGTAAGCTCAATACAAAACTGGCCCCAAGCGGCGACAATATGGTCAGGGGGTGTTTCATCCCACTCACACTTTGATAGCCAAAGTTCCTTGATCAAGAGCTTGGCGTTCAAAATTGTGGGCGCCACAAAACCCATTATGTCCCATAGTCGCGCCACTGTGGACAGCATAGTGCGTTTGGTGCACTTATCATCTGGCGGTGAGACGTCAAACCGAAAACTATCAAAGGATTTGTCCCAGCGTAAACCGAGAACTTTATGCGGTACAGACTTCTCAAACTCAATGTCTGGAGAAGCTTTATGAGAATCTGGTATGCGTGCGAGAACCTCCTTAGAGTTACTTGTCCATTTGACAAGATCAATTTGGCCTCGCTTGAAAAGCTGAATAAGCTCTTCACTAAGCGAAATTGCTAGCGGAGCGGGTATGACACTACAGGCAGTGTCATCCATATACAAAGCGGATGTGTAGAATAGTATAGCATAGCGTAGCGTAGCATAGCGTAGCATAGCGTAGCATAGCATAGCATAGCGTAGCATAGCGTAGCAAGGCGTAGCATAGCGTAGCATAGCGTAGCATAGCGTAGCATAGCGTAGCATAGCGTAGCATAGCGTAGCATAGCGTAGCATAGCGTAGCATAGCGTAGCATAGCGTAGCATAGCGTAGCATAGCGTAGCATAGCGTAGCATAGCGTAGCATAGCGTAGCATAGCGTAGCATAGCGTAGCATAGCGTAGCATAGCGTAGCATAGCGTAGCATAGCGTAGCATAGCGTAGCATAGCGTAGCATAGCGTAGCATAGCGTAGCATAGCGTAGCATAGCGTAGCATAGCGTAGCATAGCGTAGCATAGCGTAGCATAGCGTAGCATAGCGTAGCATAGCGTAGCATAGCGTAGCATAGCGTAGCATAGCGTAGCATAGCGTAGCATAGCGTAGCATAGCGTAGCATAGCGTAGCATAGCGTAGCATAGCGTAGCATAGCGTAGCATAGCGTAGCATAGCGTAGCATAGCGTAGCATAGCGTAGCATAGCGTAGCATGGCATAGCGTAGCGTAGCATAGCATAGCATAGCATAGCGTAGCATAGCATAGCATAGCATAGCATAGCATAGCATAGCATAGCATAGCATAGCTAATTTGTGCTTTATCTTACACACAGTTTTAGCACCCACCTTGATCTCTTGAAGAGCAGAACAACAACAAGACATAATACAATGAGAAGTATGTAACGTAGGTACGGTCCCCATAATCACATACCCAAATACCGTCTCAATAGCGGGCGGTAAATCATATCGCTCACTACGTACTATTTTAGTTAGTAGCAAGTGCGGTAATATTGAAGCTCCGATCAAAAGATCAATGCCTGCCGGATTCGCAAACTCCGCGTCTGCCAGCGGCAATGACTCGAGATGAGTGAGTGATGCTACGTCTACATTAGCGTTCGGCAATGCGTCCGTGATACGCTCCACGATAAGCGAAGAAATGTTAAAATTAATGTCCCTATCAAAACGCGAATGTATTTTAATATCTACGGAACCCTTGCAATGTTTTTCTGATCCGCCTATCCCTTTGACGGTCGAGTTAGTATTTTTAAAGTTATTCCATAATCCGAGGCGTTTGAATAACTCAAACGTTATTAAATTGGTCTGAGATGCGCTATCTAGCAGACAACGTACCATGTGCGGCGACCCATTAACATCATATACGATAACTTGCGCTGTCGCTAGCAGAACAGTCTTAGACGTCATACACTGCGTTTTGGCCCTGCGCGGATCATTATAGATGCGAGAGTGCCGTCCTCGCGTGCGCGTCGCCCGCGCAATGGACGTCGTACACAACGATACCTCGCCCTGAGGCGTGAGGGGGAGGGCACCGTGGCCTGCATCTGCGATGTAAGTGTGTCAAGGTTAGCGGCTTGGCTTGACAACGGGTTATCTTTATCGAAATGAAGCAATGAATGATGTTTTTTATTGCAGAAGCGGCACTTTGTCTTACTAGAACAATTACTTGTTTTATGTTTTATGCTTAAGCAATTAATGCAAGCTTTGTTATCTTTTACGCATTTAAAACGAGCGGTTGCATTCTGATTATCGAAGGCGGGACACTTATATAAATGGTCGTGCACTATATTACTGCACAGACACTTCTGTGAATTATTACTATTAGATTCCGAACATGTAACGTAAGATTGTGGATTAGGGACCGAGTTATTATTACTATTTCGCGATTTATTCAACCTTTGTTTGTTGCTGTTAGTCTTAGACGGGCCAGGTGAACCAGACTGCGTATTATGAAATATTCGACACTGATCTTTGATGAACGAAATAAAACTATCTAGTGTAGGTATTTTATTATTGCGTTCCGTCATCTCGAATGCGCGAATTGTATCAGTGTCAAACTTTTTTAAAGCGAGTTGAAGCAACATAAAGTCGGAAAGATCTTCTAATTTTAAATTCCTAAGAGAATTAACCGCGGTTACGAAGTTATCAATAAACAGCTGGAAATTCGAGACAGACGCGTTGCCGGACAGTTTGAGATTTAAAGCTTGGTCAAAGTAGGTAGACGCTAGGACGCGCGTGTCCTGATATCTATCAAGTAGTGACTGGAATATGACCTGATAATTCTCAGCACTGGGTGTGACACCTTGTCGCACGAGTGATTGATTTTCACGGGATAGCCGGGATCGATCACTCGCCGAGCAATTGAAAAGAGATGATTAGGTTGTCTTACGGGAAATAAATAAAAAATATCACCAGGAAAGATTAAACTCGCGTTATATTCCAGATTCACAATAGTTTTGATTACATAAAAGAACTGACACTTGAGGTTAACCGACTAGACAAGTATCCAGGGCGTAGGTCGTAGGTTGACACTCCACAGGTCCACGGATGAATACTCAGCTTTGACGTGTCTCCCAGCAGAAGAAAGGGGCCAACCACGTGTGTCGCTGGTATATATATGGTCGGCAAGCGGGTGAGGCTCCCCACTGCAGTGCGTCATCGTAGTGGGGCTCGCAAGCGCCGAGGCACGACGTCACAACCTGCAAATACGGACTGGGCCTTCGGTGACAGTTTACCTATTAAATAGTACAACCTGTCAGCATCTGTCAGAGAACCATTATCGTGCACTGTAGACTTAAAACTCGCATAGAATAACGGCCAATTTCGTATATCTCCGTCAAACGACATAATCTCGATTGGCGATAATCTTGGTTTGCGGACAACGGGCTCTGCTGAACATTTACCCTCCAATTGCGATTGTATACGCTTAATAATACAATAAAGATCTTCGAATGAGGTATACGCCTGATAGTTCGGTTTTTCATCAGGATTGATAGAAAGTAATCTTGCGTTATAATCGTCTAACAACTTATGAAAATCTGTTCGAATACTATCTACTGTCATACAATAACTGAGAAATGCTTCGCTATTACTGTCAGACATAGAAGCGGTTTTTGAACGCTTGTATATGTTTTGAATGCGCTCAAATAAAATATTGCGTTTTGCTTCTAAAATTGTCATCTCTTTATCTTCCGACACGCGTGACTTCTTTTGTTGTGACATGCTTACGTAAGTATAAGCTAATGAGAACGAAACAAAATAAGAATATCTAATGTACCTATTATTTTACCTAAGTAGGCTAAGTAGGCAACACTTTAGAGCTGTGGAATTAAAAGTTGCTCGAAATATGAGATTTACAAGACAACTATGATAGTTCCAGAATTAATAATTTAGTAAGTAGGTAGCTACATAAAAGTTTACCTACTGATGCGGGCGGAAACAACCATGTGACGGTTATGTGAATATATTAGGAGTATAGCTAGGTGCTATAACTGCCTAGGTATAGCGACATAACGTATAAAAACGTAAATGAATCCGACTCGTATGGATAAAAAAAATGGTTCGGCGATACACCGAAACTGTAGGGTTCTAGGCGACTTGGAGAAGGAAATGGACTGAATGCAAAGGATACCGGGTTTTAGCCGCCTAGGATTGGAATGGGAGAGATGATTGTGTGTGGGTATAGGATATTCCAAGGACGGAGGGCACTTACCTTATACGGCGATCTTCTTCGTCTCAGAAGGGCAGTCTCCTGGTGGTTTCGGGATGAAGCTGCTGAATTCACTTCACTACACAGTCACTTCCACTTGCGAGCGGTTTATATAATCGGTAATAACTATAGCGGGAGCGGCGCGGTGATACGGTATGGCGGACGCGTATTCAGCGAATCGAATGTTCTCGAAAGTTCTGGACTGTCTCTCGCGTCGACGTTCCGCCGCGACCAATCCGCGGAAGGCAGTGCCCCTTCTTCGGGAATGGGAGACAGGGACGGAAATATGATATCGCTCGCACTAGAACAGCATGGAACGATTGACGTTGATGCGATTAGTTATAGATAAGAAGGTAGATGGCGCTACCAATTATAGTATAATTTGAACTAATCGGTTCGTCGACACATATTTTGACACTTGTTTCAATTCATGATCTCGTTACGATTTCATTCAATTATAGAAGAATACGATTTTTGTGACGTAAGTATGACATTGACATGATATCGAAACTATTTATTTAGGAGAATTGGGCTCCAGAATGCCGTCAGCATGACGATGGTTAGTGAGGTAATCCTATTTAGCTAGATAGATTTTGAATAAGTAGGTACAATGTATTAGGACATAGCATAGCATAACAACGGTCTACACATAAGCACCGGCGAGCTATGCAAACAAAAACGATTTTCGCTGATATTTTTTTAAAGTTTGGCTAGTGCCACACTGTTCCTACGTACTTACATAAGGCAAAACAAATTTATTAATGTGTCTTGTTTGCTCCTGTTCCATTCGGTGAACCTTGTGTTTAAAAAAAGTCTTTCAGAAGGTAGTACGAGCAATTACAAGGCACTTAATATAATATAGTTTATACCATTATCTTTGGCTTCTTATCCTTGTCTTGTCTAAGTTTGCAATTGGTTGAAATGCCAATTTCGGCAGAGTGTATCATGTTCTCCATTAAAAATTTCGGAACATCGCCAACACAGTACTATGTAATTGCCTTCCTTAGCACCAGTACTTCACACAAAAACAATTACGCTACAGGAAATGAAGTTTATTCGTAAATTGGGGAACTTAATCTGCATATAATCTACTAATGGCTCACAAACGGCGACAGCTGCCTACAAACAGACAGTAAACCGACACATTTGGCGCGGCTGACACACTTTGCACTGAAAAACGTCCCGCTATTGATACTCAACACTTTCATTGCCACGGAAAAGGCTCTATTCGAGAGTACGACGGTACACATACTAAATGCGAGGCTAATTTCCTTAGAATTCAGTTTATACAGACAGTTTAAAAAGTAATTTAATAGTTTTAGCAATGGCTTACGTGTGAGGCTATTATAATTTTACATACATACATAGTCTCACGCCTATAACCCCGAAGAGGTAGGCAGAGGAGTCTTTCTACACCCACTTTTCGCAAGATATACTTTAGTCCCACGTAATAAGGGGCGAGCCTATTGCCGTACCGGGCACATTTCCAGACTCCGTGCTGCTACTGAGAATTTTGTGACAGAAAAACCCAATAACACCGCCCGATCCAGGAATCGAACCCGGTACCTCCCGATCCCACGCGCACATTTATGCCGCGAGACCAACGAGGCAGTCGTATAGGGTTTGATGTCGAGTTTTCCGTCTCTACGCAAAGATGGTATTTGCATCGTGTTATCCCTTAGTCGCCTCTTACGACACCCACGGGAAGATAGGGGGTGGTGACACTTGTATTCTATGCCGTCAACCACACGGCTATTATAATTTTATTATTAATTATTCGGTAACAGCAATTTTTTCCTTCTAAATATTCTAAATATTCTTCCAAACAAAAGTATTTTGTTTACTCTTATACAGAGAAATTTGCTTTTATTGCATTCAGCATAGAAAGCTGTTTATTAAGTAATTTCTGGCATGCATCGCTAAAAAGCGATGTTGCCGTGATTATTAACATCAACCTACCACCCTGTTGTCTAAGAAAAATAAATAAGAATAAATTAACAATCAAAAACAAGTAAGTAGTCTAACGTCACTAAAAGCTACTTACAAAGTCCGTTCAACACTGAGTTGTTCTTAGAAAGTTAACGCCATAACGAAGCCCTCGTCAGACGATCCTTGACTATGTTGTCATAAGTTCCAGTTTCGAGTTTCTTGCTCTACACTTTACTTGTCTTGTATTAAAGGCTGTGGTGGGTTACTGTTATATGTTTTATGGATTGGATATACAGAAATATTTGAAATGCAGAAGCGGAGACAGACTTGTTGGATGTTTTAGGTAGAGTATGTTTCTTTTTTTGTAGGATGTAGGTACTGTGCCAATATCATATTGCCATAGTATTTGGCCTCAGGTTATATTCACTAAATAAATCTGACTAATCGACTATTTGCTTACAGTCATCCATCATGGCAGAGTATTATTGTTTCCATATTTATACAAATATGGCAGTATGGCAGTCTATACAGAAAAATACGATTGATGTGACTGTCCGTTATTTCTATATACATACATTGATGTGGTGTTTCTAGTATTTATATGATACTTAAATACACTAATAACAACTATCATAAAACAACTTAAATACATAAACAAAGCTTTTTAAATTTTGTTTGCCTTTGGGTCGGGGTAATGTTGTGTAAATTGCAGTTTATTTTAAAGACATCTGCTCCACTAAGACTAAATCCTGTGTCACGGGGAACTTCACAAACTCATGTAAAACTAACGAATACAATTAACACCCAGACTCGTAACAACAACTTATACAACATGTAACAAGTTTAATGCACATCCTGAAAGTACTTTGTTCAGAATCGGCTACTGAATCCATTTCTGACATTTTTAATATCATTTTTTTTTAATCCTAAAATAATTAAAGGACAATGGCAGATCTCTATACATCAAAATGTCTGAAATTAAATTGAAGCGCACAGTAATAAAAATATATCAAAAAATTCGGCGTAAGTAACAAGAGTCTATAAATTATTCTATTTTCACTCACACAAGCCGGAAAAAGAAGATATCGGTGTTTAATGTTTAGTTAAGAATGAACAATGTAGGTAAGTTTGAATTATCAAATGACATTATGTCAGATTGACATCAAAACGCAGAACTATTCTGTAGCATCTACCTGTCACAGCCTAAGACAAAAGCAGAGCTGCACATTTTAAATCTATTTTATGTGAAATCGATATAACGTTAAAACGATGCTGTGACGTTTTTATTTGATTTAAAAGTTGTTTTGCTACAAAAAAATAAGCTTTTTGATATAATGTTTATTAAAAATTAAATAACTGCATTTTAACCATTATATTTTAAACCAAACCAACCCTATAAAGGTCGATCGTATCGATTACTTATTTAATAATCGACACGAATCAATGTCAACGTCTATTCCTATCACACCATTGTCTATGGAAACAATCAAATAATAAAGTAAGTACCTAGTTTGTAATCAATTGGAATGTTTTTTATCATCATTAAATAATCCGGCTTTAACGAGACAAAGTGAAAATATAAAAAATCGTAGAAAAAAAAACAATTTGTTTTGTTCATATGAAGTTTAAGGTCGCCACAACAAACCCAGACCTAATTCTGCCATTGTTCTTTACGTAAATTATAGTCACTCATTGCTTTGAAAAGTCAAAATACACGAAAATAAACCTTAAGTCAACGTAGAACGGCTTCTTTTTAAATGCATTTGTTTAATGGTTCCACATATAGGAACGCACACATTAATACAACATAACAGTCAGTACAAGACAATAACACACAATAGACCACCAAAGTATCTATCATCTTTCTTTCGCTTACGTAGTAACAGCGGGAAAGAGCGAGACGTAATGTGTCTCAGTTGTCACCGTCGGTCGCCCGCGCTGGTAGGTACAGCGCCGGCGGGGCGGCCATTGTGCGCTTAGATAAATAAAATTAGTCATCTACCTGGATTCTCTGTGAGTGTAGTGAAAAAATATTTTAACAAGTTTACTTGTTTATTTACAAAATGTCGAATACAAGGAGCGCTGGATCGATCGAGGCGGTCCTGTCCAGGAGCCTCCTAGGTCGCCTGACTTGACGCCCCTGGACTTTTGCTTTATGGGGACATACCTATTAAACCACTAGTTGATTGTGACGAGACAACAAGTGCCGGGGAGTTAAAATAAGATATCAGTAATCAACTGCTTTTGAAACAGTGAAAAGAAACACTGAAGTGTTAAGTGAATTAAAGGAATATTTAAGCCAGGTGGTGGACACCTGGTGTCAGCATTTTAAAAAGAGGACGCAGAACAAGTCACAATATGCCTGTGAGTCATTTGGTTATTCTATTATTGTAAAAAAAATATGATTCACAACTTTAAACACGCTGTTCTTCTTTAATTCTCTCATTGATACCCTTTTACTTTAATTTCTAATGTATCAATGCTAACTAGGTATAATTATTATTATTAAATTAAGATAATCACAATAGGAACTAACGATGTTAAAGAATGATAGACCGTATCGTATTTCGCTGTCGTTTGTTCACCACAGCAAACGTTACATGTGATTGTGTGCGTGCGCAGGTTTGTAGTGACCACGCATTTTACTTATAATCAAGTTTATACTTTCGATAAAAAACAATGTTTAGGCTAATAAAAAAAAAATTTCAATGCATGCATTATGATTATAACAAGGTTTTCTAATTGGGGTGTCTGAGGGTGTGCGTTCTTTCCGTTACACGTTGTATATCATACAAAGTATTGTCTCGCGTGTGGGGATCGAACCCAAAACACTCAGCGTAGTGTCAAGCGGCGAGACCGCTTAAGCCACTAGATCAACCGTGCAGTAATTTCCACTGAAGTTTGTAGGTCTACCGATAGGCTACATTTTATGTTTGTATGTTTAAGTACCTAATAATTGCTTTTAATTATTACATCATGCTACTGAAAACAACACGGGTGTAACCCACCCACACAACTAGTTATTAATAAACTGGCATGATATGCGTACCTTTTTCATTTTGCGGACAAGTTGGGCAGGTGTAAACATGCCACTCGCCACGGAGAGGAGTATTGGGAGCAGAGGTGGCTGCCCCGTATAACAACGTTATTTCATATTTGTATCCTTTTTCGATGTACCTTTAATGTTTTTAGGGCTCGTAATTTGGTCAGATAATACGATTAATTTCGTAAAGAGTTGCAAATGTATTAGTATAGCACTGTTAGCAATACTTTTGGAAATTACTCCAATGAAAGGTGAAGGATGATAATGTGAATAGGTCACAAATAATTTCTCGCCCAGTTAATTCATGACAGGGGTTAAGATGAAAATGAACCTCATCCTCCTAGCGTTAATCCCAGTTTCAATCTGGGGTCCGCTTACTAGTCTGACCGGATTTGGCTGAATATTAGCTTTTCTACAGAGCGACTGTCTGTCTGACCTCTACAACCCGAAGGGATAGCGATATTCCATGGTTTAGACTAGTGTCAGTTGATTAAGAAGGTACCGACGCCCTGTAACGACTGTCAAAGATCTTCATGACAACCGTGACCGACGACTTAACGTGCTCTCGGAGGCACGGGACAAGCGATAATTAATAATTCAAAACGCACATAACTCCGAAAAGTCAGTGGTGCGCGCCGTGGATTCGAACCCTCTGCATGGCAGTCCGTTGGTATATCCAGTAGACTATCGCTGCCTGAATGAAAATGAACCTACATAATAATATTAAATCTCAGCAGCCTAAGATCTCCGTACCGTTACCTACTCAGTCCCGGTCCAAAGTATCCGGAATCGTCTTTGGTCTATTTATTCCCCCTTAAATATTAGAGGTAAATTTGGGTTATTGGGCGACTGACCCGAATGGAACTGACCCGAATGTGGCGAATCGCCACTTTTTAATATTATTATTTTTTTTGTAGGCGATTGGCCTGAAGTAAATTTATTTGCGGGTCAATCGCCACCTCTAGAAATTTGTAGTAGGCTATTGGCCCACACATTGTGTTTTATGCAATACAGTTACGATAAAGTACACTCAAGTACAGAAGTATTATGGTTGAATTATTTTTATTGGTATAAAGATATTTGTTTAATTGTACTTATGTACCAGTAATCATGTTAAATAAAAATATGCGTTATAAAACTAGATTAATGGGCTTGAATCACAATTAAAATCACAGTTGTTACCTTATAATAAGTGAAGTAACCAAGTTACTTAACTATACATAACTAACAAATCAACAAATTAGTGCAGTGACATTTCTAAATATTTATAAATCAACTAATAACAATAAATCTTACTTGTTGTTATGATATATCATAATTTAAAATGTTAACCTAGTATAAAAATAGATATTTGACTTAAATCACAATCAAAATCACAGTCGTTACCTTACATCAGTAAATTTGCTATAAATGTAGTATAATATTGCCATCAGATTAATATATAATAAAACACTAAAAATATGTATTCTAAAACTGGCACAACTACTCAAATGACAATTTAAATCACAGCTGTTATCTTATATTATGCGTTGTAACTAACTTTTCTATATATAACTATATTGGTAGCAGACTAAAATATAATGAAACAATAAAAATATGCTTTAAAACAAGAACATGAGCATACATGACGATTTAAATCACAGTTGTTACCTTATAATATGTGTACTAACTAAACTGTTTATATATACCTAACAAATCAACAAATGAGTCAGGTGTAATTTCTAAATATTATATTCAACTCATAACAAAATAGCTTGTAAATACACAATTGCTTACTTGTAAATCTTATATCACAAAATTTAAAATTTAAACTGGGTATGTATAAATGTACCTTAGTAACATATAATTGAAGTTCAATGAACTGCAAAAGTCTTTTCAGGTCAGTTATTTTTCATTTCATTCATTTATTTTACAACTTTATACTAACATACGTATACACTAACTTACTTACACATTCATACATAGTCTCACACCTGTTTCCTCGAGGGGTATGCAGAGACGACGGAACGCTATTTGCTACGATCCTGACATTTCTCTTTTGCTTCATTCAATCTCATCAAATTTCTCATGCATGCTCTTCAGTTTAAGGTACTTCTTACCTGTTTTTTAGTATGTCAGCAATCTGGACAGTCTTATTTATTGTTAATCTATAATTATAAACATACAACAAAAAAATATCAAATATGTATATGTTAGTGAAAGGTATTTACTATGCGTAAATGGTGGCAATAAAAAGCGATGCGAGTGCGTGTGCGAACGCGAGGTCCGGGTGATAAATCCCGTCGTAGCCCCGTGATTCATGGCCCCAGGCCCGACGACCCGGGATAACGCCCCCTTTTGTTGACTACCTCTCCTATCGTAATATTAAATACTGAATTACTTACGAGAGTATCACTCCTAATTACGCACATATAGCCATATAAATGTTTCATTTAAAAAATACTTCTCAGTTTTTATTTACACTCCAATTTCTGATATAAGTTTTGTATAAATCCCTCTTTCCTGTAACTTTACCATCCACGTTGTAGACATATTTGAACATAAACGTAGTTTATATATAGGTGCTGATACATTTGAACAATATACTGTAATGATCATTCTTGCGATTGTAACATAACAGAAAAACAAACGAGTGTGTTCTCTAGCGAGCGTTCTGGTGAGCATTCTAGCGAATGGACAGAAAATGTTCTTCGACCGTTTTGCTAAGTAGAGCGTTCGCTAGAAGATCGTGAAAATGTTCCTAGCAATGTTTGGTTCTGTTCGATGTGCCATTCTAAATGCGACAAAAGAAAGAACGGCAAATGCTCGCTGTTCTGTTACAAGTAAATGCTTAAAAGTATCCTGCACCTTATTGGAAACGACAATATTTCAAAAAATTGCTCGACATCATCCAACGCACAGAGGGGTTCGAAAAATTGAATGTCAAAACTTGATTGATGGCGTTTGTCCGCCACTTGCCAAATTTTCACCCACAGCGTCATAAGCGAACAGTGGCTGCTCACTGTAGCCTTGTCATTGTGTTGGTAATTAAACGGTGGTAGACTTATTGAATGGCTGAGGCTTACGACCATGCCGTAGTGTTTGGCAGCTCAATCATCTCACGTAATTATTATTAGGATTTTACGCAGCTGTTCGTGATGTATTTTGGTGGTTATTTTTTTGTAAATTTCAACATAAGAATATTATTATATAGGGATACTGCGCACTTAAATTAGTATGGAAAACTAAAGAGTATTTGGTAAACAAAATATATTTTATTTTATTTATAGTCTCACGCCTGTATCCCCGAAGGGGTAGGCAGAGGTGTAAATATTACACCCACTTTTTGCCATGAATTTTAAGGCTCCACGTAATAGGGGGCCGAGCCTATTGCCGTTACCAGGCACATCACCAGATTCCGGGCTGCTACTGAGTATTCGGAAAAACTCAGTAACACTTTTGCCCGACCCGGGAATCGAACCCGGGACCTCCGATCAGCAGTCGCAGACCCTATCCACTGGACCACGGAGGCATTTGGTAAATTAAAACCTTTGTTAATAAAAGGTATTAATGACGCTTTACATAACCGTGTACACAATAAATAATATCTTAGACTAGAGGATGCCCACAGCTACGCTCATTTTTTTAATTTGACTGTTTTTGCCCGATCCCGTGAGAATTTCGGGAAATCCCTCCCTAGTGCCCCTACGGTCCCCAAGGAACGTACATGCCAAATTTCAGCTTCCTGCGCCAAATAGTTTTGGCTGTAGCTTGTCAGTCAGTCAGTCAGTAACGTAAGGATTTTATATATACAGATAACCCATATCTATATAAATATCGTCAGATAACTCGCACAGAATCGTGAGATTGAAATTCAATGATCCAAAGTGCCCCGCCTCTTCATTAGCAATTATTACCTACTATCAAATGATCGGAATCTAAAATATATCACTCACCTATTTCAAATGCTCTCGGATAAAGCCACGACTTTCAATCTATATATTCTGAAAAATAATCGTTACGAATCTGTGATTGGTATCCGAAAAGTGTCGATCAGACGAATACCACTCGGCGTTCTTTAGAAGGGCCCGATGGAAAGAGCCTCCGACCAAAGCTTCGTGCGTGTCCCTCATGCTCTTTGTGATCTCGCTCTTTGATCTATGCCTATAGGTACCGCTTATTCCGAATTCCTTTCACCTTTGACCATTCTTTTTCTTTATATCGTCGAGTATTTGACGCTTCGTGGCACAAATGTGACTGTTACCGAGCTTCACGAATACTCATATATAAGTACACGAACACACGCTTTTACGTACTTAAGTATAAACTAAATTGATTTCTCTTTGATCCTTTCTATCAGTATGTTCTATTTCACGCCTCAATAAAGCACTTTGTGGTGCAATAGCGACCGGATGATGTCAATTCTTAAAGCCGCATCTTTGCTACGTCAGCCAATGTATGCGATTGTCCGTGTATAACCAAACATTGCACCAACCGAACAGTAAAACGCTGTACACTGTGCGTTAACTATGGGATACCTTATCAAATTAAAAAGATCGAACGTGCAGTGTACTTGGAAATGGAATAGTAATCAAGTACTGTTGTCGGGGAGAATACAAGTCGGGCCGACACTAACTTCTCTCGCGCTAAGGGGTTTGCGGTTACTCGGTCGAGCTGACACTTTGATACCAATAGCGTTTAGCGAACTCCTACAGGAATACTGAGAACTTGGGACACTGCATTCGAAATCAAACGTACATTTCCTAAGATCGAGATATATCCAGAGGTTACTTGGTAAATATCGCCATTGAACTTTCCTTTTCATCTAAGATTACTCAAAACTCGATGTCGGAGTACAATAAAGTGTAAAATAAATACGTACGTCTGTCGGTGGCAGACAATTCTGAACTAAATTACCGCCTACGTACTTAATACAGTGTTGGGTACTTAACAGACAACGTGTGCGGAATAATAAGCCCCAGTATCGCTATTAAACAGGTCAAGCCTTAGAAGGCTTATGTAACCTTTTTTGTTGCCGACAGCTCTCGAAAGATATCCAACCTTTTTATTCAAAATGAAGACGCTGATGAGCAATGTTTTGTCAGTAGTCCCATATTTAGAAGCTAAACTTGTGGAGAAATAAAGTGAATTTGATTCTCTCAAATGTACTATTTAAGACGTTTATCATGGTTTAGCTTGATTCTACAGTACTTATACTTACTATATAGGAATTTAAACTTTCGTGGTCATTTACAACACAATTTAAAATAACTTATACTTACCTACAATAAAAATTGTTAGTTAAGAAAACACAGAGAAAGCAAGAAATAAAATACCTACTTAAGTTATGCAAAAACAACAAATATAAATATTTGCCCATTTCTATAATTTTGCTTGAATAGTTAATAGAACAAAAATCTTTAGGAAACAATTTTGTAAATATAAAGAACGACACTATTATAATTTATTCCAAAACAGAATAAGAAAACGTAAGCCTTAGAAGCCAAAAATTTATATTCTTCTGTCTATGAAGCGATATTTTATTATCAAGAATAGAAACGAACAGTGAAAATAAATTAACAATATTCTCTTAGCAGGAAACATAACTTTTAGAAAATGCTGTTGGTAATAATTCCATAAATATATAGGAAAATGTTAGTCGCAATTTCCACCAACGCAAGCGAACCATAATTTAAAAAGTGCGGTCACGTCGTTCTAGCAAACGTCCTTAGTGAACACTCAACGGGTTTCTGGCCGACAAATATACATTTAGCTCGGCAACTGCCCCTTGTTCTTACAAGTTTCATGCTTACTGTCTCTTAATGCCGTTAACCTCATTACCTTATCGTTTTGGAGCGCGGAGCTTCGTTTCTCGATTGGTATTAGTATTTTAACGCTACGTATTAAATGTTTTGCTAACTCGAGGTATGCTTGAATTAAATAGTAATTTGTGTTCTGTTCAAAGTTATTTATTTTATTTATTTATTTCTTCATGCACAATATATGGTACATAAGGTGGACTTAATGCCGTAAGGTACTTATACTTACTATATTTTACATACTACATTATCTACCAGTCGGACCTTTTGGTGGTGCAGAGACAAGCAAGGTAGGTGCATTATATATAGAGATAATCATAACAATTACATGAAATGTAATATAAATAAATTGAATATTATACTATTAATAAAATTTTGAAGTTTGAAGTATAAATTTATTATATTATAAATATATATACATAATAATAATACATATTATATATACTACACACATACTCCATAAATACATACAAAATTTATAGGTATAATCTTAATATATAAAATCCTTGCGTTACTGACTGACTGACAGACACGCTACAGCCGAAACTATTGGGCGCAGGAAGCTGAAATTTGGCATGTATGTTCCTTGGGGACTGTAGGAGTGCACTAAGAAGGGATTTCCCGAAATTCCCACGGGATCGGCCAAAACGGGTAAATTTAAAAAAAATGCGGGCGTAGCTGCTCGCGTCCTCTAGTATATTATATAAAACTAGAACTGATGAAAACAATGAGCAGATTCCTTCCATCTCTCAAAAAGGAGCTCTCGAACTTTCAATTTGAATGCGAAATGGTTAGTGGACATTCTGATTTCAGGAGGAAGCCTATTCCATAGCATAAGATTAGTGTAATTTTGTAACTACTTGAAACTTACTCGGATGAGTTTGTAGATTTATTGAAGTAAGTTTCACATAAATATCAAGTGTTGATATATTATTTTGGATACCCATATCACATGCTTTTTCTTTGAATTATTGTATTTGTATCAACGGAGATATTACATATCTAGTAATTTGTAAATTAGATCAATAGAATACCAAGAAAAGAGAGAAATCAGTCAATCAAATCAACAATCTACACCAAATGTATGATCTAGAGTACCTACGCCTCTAATGCATATAGGGCGTACTAATTACACATCAAGAAATCAGTACGTCGTACATATTCATAACGGTTGATCTATTAATAAACTCTTACACATAAACGTCCGTGTGGTGACGGATTAAGAATACGGATTGTCACCACCCCATATCATCCCATGGGTGTCGTAAGAGCCGACAGAGGGACCATATTATGCAGAGAACAGCACTGTAAGAGAAGGAAAACTTGATACAAACCCTATACCAACCCGTTTGGCCAGCGTGGTATAGTAGGCTAATTCCTCCTTTCAAAGGAGAGGCCTAGTCCAGCAGTGGACTGTTAAAGGCTGATGATGATGATGATGATGACACATAAACGTACGTAGGCCGTCAAATTATATTCAAACGGCCCGGAGGCCTAAACGTAGAAGTGGAAGATGCCTAGTGTATTTTATTCACGAGCTAAGAGGCCTCGAGTACAGTGATGAATATTGAAGCCACCGAGATGGTTAAATAAAACATTGCGGTGTGGCGGCTGAATATTATTACAGCGGTGTACCCTCGGACCGAGCGACCCTCACCGTTCACTGCCACAAAACAATTTACGGATTGTGAATAAAATTAAAAAAATTACAGAGCGTCTAAGTTCTTTTTTTTCATTAAAAAGCTCGGCGGTGGTCTGTTGTTGAGGTAAATCTTTTGTTAGCGATGGAAGTATACACCTATTGTATGAAAACGTATGTAACGAAACCTAAACAAATACTGTGCGTGTTTGAAATAGAGCGTAGTCGACTTTGTGAATATGAGAAGTTGCACTAATCACTTTTGGATATATGGCTTTTAGAACGTTCTTACATTTATGATAAAACATATATATAGTGGAATTGGTGACGTTTTAAAAAACGGAAAGGTCCGAAGCACCCGGAACCGGTGAGCATGTATGAAAAGAGTAATGAATATTGGGGAAGCGCGGAAGATTTGTAAGGATAGAAGCAAGTGGCGTTCCGCTGTCTCAGCTTACCGTGACTGGAAAAAGGCGTGAATATATGTATGTATATAATTATAATAACGTAATATGATTATGGTGTACCGAAATTTGCTTTATATAAACGTCAAGTGTTGTTACTGCAGCGCAATATGAAACGAAATGGAAAGGTGGACGCAGTGAGCGTGAGTTGGATGGAAATTGCAATATCCGAGCTGAATTAGACCCGATACTCTTCCTAACTAGAAACGACACGGCACCCCGGTATGTCACCATACAATATTTCATTTTTCAGAAAGCTTTTGTTCCACAGCTCTTTATTTAATACGACCTTCTTGTACAATGAAAATTTATTTTTGTTTTGTACCGAATATGAATTGAGGTGCCAGATTTAGTTTTATAATTACACTTTTTATTTCTGTACTGTAAATAATAAAGGGTAATTAATTATTTTAAACTATCTAGACAAGGAGTTATTGTACTTTTGAGATAACATAAAAGTTAATTACTAGATACTGTCATCTATCTTTAGGCATGTTTTATCTTTTAAATAAATCATTATAAAATGCACAAATCAAAGCTAAAGAAACAGAATTATATGCTAAATCCTCGTAAAAATTATATGCTACAGCACATTAATAACTATTTTAGAAGCCTGTCCATATTTGCCATTGATCCAGTCCAGATTATTTACTTTTAATGCATACAATCTATCACGAAAGTAGAAGAAGACTTTTATTTTACTTTAAAAGTGGTCATAATAATAAGATACCTAAAGGCTTGGTAATCTGCCTATTAAGCTTATTCTATTACATTGGGCTCAATATTATTAGATTTTCAATAAACTTGTAATCAATTAATCTTGTTTTTCCGATTTTATTATGTATCTAGCCTGATTTAAAATACACCAAACCCGCAACAGTTGGCGCAGTTTTTAACGATGAGGCGACCACGTTCACCACCAAATGAACCGTCTCACTACTATTAAAAAGTCAATTAAAAATGCATCCCAACGGCCTACTTACCACATCTAGTCTTAGTCTATATCGCTAGCCCTAGGCCCGATGGAGATTGGATCGCACGAGCCAGCCTTACTAAACTTCATTAGTCAAGTTTGGATAATAGTGTCAGTCAGATTATGTCGTTAAGTATTAACCTGCAAATTTACATACGCTTACAAGGCACACGGTTCCAACGTGCCTACGCTTGCAGGCTGAGATTTGATTTATTTCAAACGCTAGGCGTTTTTCTGCGGAGATTTTGTAAAAGAAATGCAGAGCAGGTTAGGTATATATAGCCTGAATCCGAAATCTGATCTGTGTTGCATTTTTAATGAATTACGGGATGTTTTAATTTACGGTGTAATGCGTAGTGTAAACCTAATGCTGCTTTGTGACACCGAGTAATTTATAATTATGGATGTTACTTTTGCCGTTTTTGGCTACAAACCATTTTTGGCGGACCAATCTAAACTGTTATAAGACAGACTTAGTTATAATCTTTATTTTGTATAATGAATCCTGTGCCGCGAGGAACTTTATGAACATTATTTAATCAACGGATATCAAGTACTGAAAACTAAAAACAAAAACAACACCAAAGGAATCATAAGTGCGTTGCCGCCCTTTATGTTTGAAAAAAAGAATAGGATGAAGGAGAAGTTAGGCAGGATGGAGCTGAGTCGACAGGAGAATTACTACGTCACAGAATATCAACTTAATAATATCTACGGTTACGTTTCGTTCAGTGAGTAAAAGTTCTGGAAGCTATTTGCTTGTCCCTGATCGCGTTCTTCTCCTATTACTTTTCACACCCAGGTTGGCAACGCACTTATGATTCCTCTGCACGTATCAATTGGCGGCGGTAATCGCATACCATCAGACTGCTCGTTTGCCGCCTACCACATAAAAAAAAAAACGCCCTGATCTTAGCTCCGTATGTGACCACTATTAAGATGCACTGGTCATGTATGCAAGCTTTCTGCTCAGCACTTACGTTCATCTAAAGGTGAACTCGAGTTTAGTTTCTAATTTGTTCCAGTTAATATGCGTCATAGACAGATCGTCGTATTTGGTAACTAGCTCAATCCATAAACATCACATAAAAAAAATATTGAAAATACATAAAATCTTAAATATCTACCCGACGTGCAGAACTGAATGTAAAAAAACTGTCACAAAATGGTTGCGTGGTCTTAAGTATGATGACACAGAACAGATTCTTGTTGCTCTACAATAATGATATCTATCTCCCACATACACACACACTTACACACATAGATACGCACAAATACACCCAACACGCATGTTTTCACATAAAATTACACCCACATATACAAACAAACATACACACACACATACACTCCAACACATACACACAAAAATACTGTATGCATGCTTTTAGTTTTAAAAAAATATATATAATTTATCATAATATCTTGTACCATGTCCTCTTGCAACCCTTATTTTATGAGATAGTTATGTCTAATTTTCAAATTAATGTAAACATTAGCAGATTATGATGTAAATTTGTTAGAGAGGGGCCTGGAGATTTGTCATACAGGTTTCGAACCTACTACAGACTACAAATATCTCACGAAGGTCTTGTTCAACAGCTGTATTGACATAAAATTTTATTGTTTATATATACTACTCAAAACAAAATAAGGGCCACTAGTTTATTTAAATTTAAGTGCACTTTAGTAAACTGAAAGTTACTGATAAGTAGCATTATATTGATATTAGGAACTCTTTGTTGTTTGATCTCTTTTATGCTTGTGTTCGTGTTCCTAATTTGAAAAGTATTGGCCATAATTTTAAGAAAAATAATAATTGGATGTTATTCTTATGTTTTTCTTCGATTGTCTTCTTAACTTGTTTCGGTTATTTTAGGAAAAAAGTTTTACTTTTTCAATTTTAATTGATTCATTTATCATCTCGCGTTAATCATGCCACCAGTACGAAGGCACATGGATACAATTACAGCAACCAGAGCCATAACTATGATTCAAGAAGGACGTTCTCAGCGTTACGTGGGTTTGCAGTTGGGGTTTTCTCGAAGAGCTGTCCAAAATGTATGGAATCGCTTCCAAGAGACCGGCAGTGTTGCCAGGAGACCCGGTTCAGGTAGAGTTCGTGTAACAACGGCGCACGAGGATCGGTACGTCCAACTAAGTGCTCGTCGTGATCGTACAGTAACGGCCCGTAAGTTACAACACCACCTACGGCTGACAACGGGTACCCGTGCCAGTGATCAAACTATACGTAATCGATTGCACGAAGACCAGCAAATTTCAAGACGACGATTTGTTCGAATTCCTCTGACCAGGGTTCAACGTGCAAACCGTTTAAGATTCTCCCGTCAGTATTTGAACTGGGGGATTAATCAGTGGGGCAAGGTGCTTTTTACAAACGAGTGCAAAGTAATTTTTTTTAATGATGATCGGCGTGTTAGGGTGTGGAGACAACGCGGCGAGCGGTTTTCGGAGTCCTGCATCAACGAAGTTGACCGTTTCGGTGGTCCCAACGTAATAGTTTGGGGTGGGATTAGTTTACACGGTAAAACCGAGCTCACCATTTTAAATGCGGGTACCGTAACTGCAGAACGTTACATCGAGGACGTCATCAGGCCACAAGTGATCCCATTTGCACAGCGAGTGGGGCCTGGATTCATCCTGATGCAAGACAATGCCCGTGCACAGCTCGATCGACCCAAACTGTCCTAGAAGCGTCTCATATTGGGGTATTACCATGGCCAGCTAACAGTCCGGATTTAAATCCAATCGAGCAATTGTGGCACCAATTGAAACGAAGGGTTAAAGAGAATGAGCCAGGGGTCTACAACCAACAGCAGTTGATTGAAGCTTTAAAACTTTGGGAGGAGATTCCAGACGAAAACGTGAGGAATTTGATCCAGAGTATGCATACGAGGCTTCAGGAGTGTATTGCTAAGAGAGGAGGACATACTTGTTAAAGAAGAAACAAAAGTGGCAAGAACAGTATTTTGTCTTTTTCCGGTGATTTATTTTGTTCATGTTTTTCATTCACAATGGCGAATTTCATTATGAACTTAAAAAAACAATTCATGATCATTATTTTATACAATTTTATTTATTAATTTATTTATTATATATAAATTGCAAATACAGGTACATGGGTTGCTATGATAAAAGTATAATTAAGTATCACTGTACTTAGCCTTGCGGCATGCAATAATTGACATAAAACTAAAGAAACTTAATCCTAAAAATCTTTAAAATATTTTTAATAAGTGTTACAATTTATCCCTTAAAAAGTCTTCTACTGAATATATGAATGCATGTTGTACATCTGTTGAATGCTCCCAGAATATGATACCATAGCGTATGATAGGAGCCACGTATCCATGATATGCGGTCAATAACGTGGCTATGGACGCTTTTTTTTTCCAGCATATAAAGAGCATAGGAGTACTGATTTATTTTGGTGCATAAACTCTCAATGTCACTCTTCCAGTTAAAACCATCGTCTATATTTATACCCAAAAATTTTGTAGTTTGTACCTGTGAAATGCTTATGTTGTCGTAGTGTATATCTAAATTATCTAGTTTATTTATTCTATTTTTAAAAATCATAATTTTGGTCTTTTTGATGTTTATTTTAAGATTATTAATTTGTATATATAATTCTTAGCCTATATTATAACATGTCGGTTGACAGACTTCACATGTCTTTCGAGAACATCATGGAAAACTCTCAGACATGCAGGTTTCCTCACGATGTTTTCCTTCACCGATAAGCAAGCGATAATTAAAAATTTAATAATATATACAATTTAATAATTACATTGCCATTATATTGCGACTAAACTTAATAACAGAACGTTCCACACATAGACTCGGGTGAGCTTTGCAAACAAAACCAATTTTCACTGACAGAATTTTAACATTTCGCTAGCTCCACACTGTACAGTTATGCAGTTATGTGTGTGTATCGTCAGTGAATCTAGTACTTAGAGTATTTCAGATAGATTCCGAATGGAGTACCAGCAATTACAAGTGACCTTGTATAATATAGTCTATACCACTCTCTGTGACTTCTCATCCATGCCATTTCTAAGTTTGTTATGGTGTCCAATGCCAAATGCCAATTTGGGCAGAGTGTATCACGTTTTTCACTAGAAAATTCGCAGCATCGCCAAAAGACTACTAATATAACTGCCTCCCTTAGCACCAGTACTCCACACAAAACCAATTACGCTAAAGGCAACGAAGTTTATTCGTAAATGGGGCAACTTAACCTACATGTAATCTAGTAATGGCTCACGAACGGCGACAGCTGCCTACGAACAGACAGTAAACCGACCCATTTGGCGGCTGACACACTTTACATTGAAAAACGTCCCGCCACTGATACTGAACACTTTCATTTCCACAGAAAAGACTCTATCCGACAGTCCGACTGCACACATACTAATTGCGTGTCTAATGTGCTTAGAATTCAGTTAATACAGATAGTTTAGAAAGAAATTTAATAGTTTTAGCAAAGATTTACGTGCAAGGCCGGATAATTTTATTATTATTCGGTAACAGCATTTTTTTATTCTAAATATTCTTCCAAACAAAATTATTTCGGTTATATTGCATTCAGCATAGAAAGCTGTTTATTTAGTAATATTCTGGCATGCATCGCTAAATAGCGATGTTGCCATGATTATCAACATCAACCTAAAATAGGGTGGCCTATTTTGTAAGAAAAAAAAATAAGAATACATTAACAATAAAAAACAAGTAAGTAGTCTAACGTCACTAAAAGCTCACAAAGTCCGCTCATCACTGGGTTGTTCTTAGAAAGTTAACGCCATAACGAAGCCCTCGTCAGACGATCCTTGACTATGTTGTCATAAGTTCCAGTTTCGAGTTTCTTGCTCTACACTTTACTTGTCTTGTATTAAAGGCTGTGGTGGGTTACTGTTATATGTTTTATGGATTGGATATACAGAAATATTTGAAATGCAGAAGCGGAGACAGACTTGTTGGATGTTTTAGGTAGAGTATGTTTCTTTTTTTGTAGGATGTAGGTACTGTGCCAATATCATATTGCCATAGTATTTGGCCTCAGGTTATATTCACTAAATAAATCTGACTAATCGACTATTTGCTTACAGTCATCCATCATGGCAGAGTATTATTGTTTCCATATTTATACAAATATGGCAGTATGGCAGTCTATACAGAAAAATACGATTGATGTGACTGTCCGTTATTTCTATATACATTGATGTGGTTTTTCTAGTATTTATATGATAATTAAATACACTAATAACGACTATCATAAAACAACTTAAATACATAAACAAATCTTTTTAAATTTTGTATGCCTTTGGGTTGGGGTAATGTGTAAATTGCAGTTTATTTTAAAGACATCTGCTCCACTAAGACTAAATCCTGTGTCGCGGGGAACTTCACAAACTCATGTAAAACTAACGAATACAATTAACACCCAGACTCGTAACAACAACTTATATATCATACAAAGTATTGTCTCGCGTGTGGGGATCGAACCCAAAACACTCAGCGTAGTGTCAAGCGGCGAGACCGCTTAAGCCACTAGATCAACCGTGCAGTAATTTCCACTGGAGTTTGTAGGTCTACCGATAGGCTACATTTTTATCTATGAAATATTTGCCAACAGTTTAAGTACCTAATAATTGCTTTTAATTATTACATCATGCTACTGAAAACAACACGGGTGTAACCCACCCACACAACTAGTTATTAATAAACTGGTATGATATGCGTACCTTTTTCATTTTGCGGACAAGTCGGGCAGGTGTAAACATGCCACTCGCCACGGAGAGGAGTATTGGGAGCAGAGGTGGCTGCCCCGTATAACAACGTTATTTCATATTTGTATCCTTTTTCGATGTACCTTTAATGTTTTTAGGGCTCGTAATTTGGTCAGATAATACGATTAATTTCGTAAAGAGTTGCAAATGTATTAGTATAGCACTGTTAGCAATACTTTTGGAAATTACTCCAATGAAAGGTGAAGGATGATAATGTGAATAGGTCACAAATAATTTCTCGCCCAGTTAATTCATGACAGGGGTTAAGATGAAAATGAACCTCATCCTCCTAGCGTTAATCCCAGTTTCAATCTGGGGTCCGCTTACTAGTCTGACCGGATTTGGCTGAATATTAGCTTTTCTACAGAGCGACTGTCTGTCTGACCTCTACAACCCGAAGGGATAGCGATATTCCATGGTTTAGACTAGTGTCAGTTGATTAAGAAGGTACCGACGCCCTGTAACGACTGTCAAAGATCTTCATGACAACCGTGACCGACGACTTAACGTGCTCTCGGAGGCACGGGACAAGCGATAATTAATAATTCAAAACGCACATAGCTCCGAAAAGTCAGTGGTGCGCGCCGTGGATTCGAACCCGATACCCTCTGCATGGCAGTCCGTTGGTATATCCACTAGACTATCGCTGCCTGAATGAAAATGAACCTACATAATAATATTAAATCTCAGCAGCCTAAGATCTCCGTACCGTTACCTACTCAGTCCCGGTCCAAAGTATCCGGAATCGCCTTTGGTCTATTTATTCCCCCTTAAATATTAGAGGTAAATTTGGGTTATTGGGCGACTGACCCGAATGGAACTGACCCGAATGTGGCGAATCGCCACTTTTTAATATTATTATTTTTTCTGTAGGCGATTGGCCTGAAGTAAATTTATTTGCGGGTCAATCGCCACCTCTAGAAATTTGTAGTAGGCTATTGGCCCACACATTGTGTTTTATGCAATACAGTTACGATAAAGTACACTCAAGTACAGAAGTATTATGGTTGAATTATTTTTATTGGTATAAAGATATTTGTTTAATTGTACTTATGTACCAGTAATCATGTTAAATAAAAATATGCGTTATAAAACTAGATTAATGGGCTTGAATCACAATTAAAATCACAGTTGTTACCTTATAATAAGTGAAGTAACCAAGTTACTTAACTATACATAACTAACAAATCAACAAATTAGTGCAGTGACATTTCTAAATATTTATAAATCAACTAATAACAATAAATCTTACTTGTTGTTATGATATATCATAATTTAAAATGTTAACCTAGTATAAAAATAGATATTTGGCTTAAATCACAATCAAAATCACAGTCGTTACCTTACATCAGTAAATTTGCTATAAATGTAGTATAATATTGCCATCAGACTAATATATAATAAAACACTAAAAATATGTATTCTAAAACTGGCACAACTACTCAAATGACAATTTAAATCACAGCTGTTATCTTATATTATGCGTTGTAACTAACTTTTCTATATATAACTATATTGGTAGCAGACTAAAATATAATGAAACAATAAAAATATGCTTTAAAACAAGAACATGAGCATACATGACGATTTAAATCACAGTTGTTACCTTATAATATGTGTACTAACTAAACTGTTTATATATACCTAACAAATCAACAAATGAGTCAGGTGTAATTTCTAAATATTATATTCAACTCATAACAAAATAGCTTGTAAATACACAATTGCTTACTTGTAAATCTTATATCACAAAATTTAAAATTTAAACTGGGTATGGAAATGGATATTTGGCTTTAATAGCAATCAAATCACAGTTGTTATCTTCCAACCGTAAAAAAATACTATTTACAATATTACTGGCAGACTAATTTCTTAATTTTTCGATACATAGTGGTATATTTATGTCACCATAAAGTAATTGCCTTATGATATCTTCGATTCTTTTCTGCAATCTTATTGTGTCAGGCTTTTTAATCGAAATATACTGACATTTATTATAAAGTGTTAAATAATAATTGGAATCTTTACATGTTGTTTGGTTTGGGTCTTATTAACTTATTGAAACGCGAGTTCCAAGCCTCGATGGCGTTATTTGTTTGTGACGTACATAAAAAAATGTCCATTTGTTCGAGAAATAAGCATTCTCACTTAGCCAAGTATTAACAAAATAATCATTGATTGTTTTCTGATTCAATATATAACCAATCATCTGACCTACATTCTTGTGGTAAATATGCTAGGGAAAGGGAAATACCAATATATAAAAATAAAAAAATAAAAAATATTTTAGTTTGTGAAGCTACTGCTAATTAGGGACGACGACGTATTTGTGGTTCATTTCAGGGCAAAGCCATGTTTCATGAAATTTTGGTCAACTACAGCTGAGCATGTTTTTAACAACTAATTGTCTTCTAATCTTTACTGTATTATGATTGATATCCTTGTTCCAGTCTCCATCCAGACATTGGAATTAATTACCTCCCATATCTTGTCTTTCTTTAATCGAGACGTATAGATATGGTTACTCTCAACAGTTGCTAATTTATTAGTTGTGTTTAAATCTTGATGTTGCTGGAACGGATATAAGCATGTCTATTGGTTTATTATTTATCATCAAATGGATTAAAATCTTTCGATATAAACCTAATAATAACGAGTCTGTGAAAACTAACAAGTAGGTAGGTAGCTTTATTCAAATCTTTTTTATGAAAATCATAAGGAAAATTTTCTGATCATTCGATATAATAAACATGTATGACATTGACATGAAAATATAACGAGGTCAGGCAGCTCAGCATCGATAATGATCGTTAAAATGATGGTAACATGTGAATATACTTATTTTAGAGAGGTAACATAATAAATATAATATCAAAAATAACATTCATCTATTTATGTTAGGTACTTTAAGATTTCGGTTTTTATTTAATTTATGTCTTAAGTGTAATTATAAAAATATTTATTATTCTTTCTTCAATTAATAACAGGAAGATGGCCACGAAACGATTCTAACTCCAATTATTATATCACTACTCATAGGCATATATCTGAAAAATATGACTAGTGGTAACCTTTTTGATCTCTTAAAATTATGTGGTAGCGGTGACATAACGCACATTTATCTTCCTTTTCGGTTGTATTTCTACTCAAGGAGACACAGTACATATAAATTTGCGAACATACGCTGCCAAAAGCCAACAAAAACTGCAAAAAAATCTCTGCTCATATTACTTTTGTTGTTTAAATAACTTTTGGCTATGGTTGCCTTCTTCTTAGAAACTAGTCTTCTCATAATAATCCCAATTTCCCAAACGACGAGATATCTTGCGTCTATCTACTTAATTTATTCTAACAACAACATCTCAAAATCATTTACCCATTTAGGTAACCTTGTTAATTATGAAGGTTAATGTTGAATATTTAGTTATTCTAATGAAGTTATATTTAAACTTGCTGGCTTCAAAACAAGCGCTTTATTTATACCTTATAGGTACTTTAGCGTTAAGCTCTCAGTGAAGAAACTTTTAAGAAAGTGAAGATAGTTTTTTGAACTATATTGACTAACAATTTCGATAATTTACACGTTAGGAAAGTAATTGCAAAGTAGGAAGAAGGAACTGGAAGGGTTCTTCTGATAAAGAATGTAATGTGTCCTGCGTTCACCATTTTTAAGTGATACTTTTGCGTCCACTGCTAATAACAATTAGTTATAAAAATATGACGTCTCAAACAAACCCGAAGTACTTCAAAACTAAAGCCAGCCATCGTCCCCTGGCTATGAAATGAGCAAACAAATTTGTGCGAACAATAAATAATTCGTACTTGAACACAGGCAACCGGTAAACCAGCGAACTTAAACACTGAGAATCCATAATTACGTTTGATCAGAACCCGTTCAATTTTTAAATGTCAACAGCTCCTACTTGAATATAGAGCCAAGTAATGCTTAGTTACTTACTTAGTTATACAACGTCATCAAAACGTGATAAACTTATTAAAAAATTGCAATTCTGGTGAATAAGCTAAATAAATCAAAATCCGTTCAGAAGTTTTTGCGTTAAAGGGTAATAAAAATCCTGTCAAAACTTCACATTTACCTTTAATAGTAAAATTTTATATATTCAGAATATTAATAACTCTAATGTATTTTGATAATCGCACGCATCCCCAAAGAGATAGGTAGAGGTGTTATATTACACCCACATTTCACCATGTTATGAATTTGTAGGTCCCATGTAAAAGAGGGCGATCCTATTGCCGTTACCGAGCACTTTGCCAGACTCCGTGCTGCTACTGAGAATTTGGAAAAACCCAGTAACACTTTTGCCCGACCCAGGAATCGAACCCGGGACCTCCTGATTAGTAGATGCATTTGCTATCCACTGGACCGCGGAGGAAGTAAAAAAAAATCGGAAGAATTATACATACGTGAATATAACTGAAAGCACACCTTATAATTGAAAGTTTTAAGTTATCTATTGCAAAATAACAAAATTACACGGCTTTTTGCCCCAAACACATTTAGAGACGAGACCGTAATATATTGCCGAGTAAGGTGATCCTTAGATAAGCTCCCAACTCCCAACACTGAGCGCCATTCCATAATGCAGGCGACCTCTCAAAAACCACTTAACGGAATTTTGTACCGCTTTCATCAATATAAAATGTGATACCTAAGGATGGTTGAGGTGTACAATTGACGCGGGTGGAGCCACGGATGGAGTCTAGTTATTATTATTTAACCTCTCACGTGTTGCTAAACTACGCTTAAGAACATCTTGCAAACAAATTATCAGAAATGCCACTGTTCTGATTATGATATACTGTTGTCGTAGCCCATCCGCTCCTTCAGGTGGGTGAAACCTCGTGCAGAACATAACATAACTTCACACCTACTATCCCCGAAAGGGTAGGCGGAGGTGTAGTACACACCCACTTTTCGCCAGTTATGTTTCGGTCCCAATGTACTGCATTAGTAAAATGTGCACGACACAATTTGAGACACGTTTCATAATGCTCTCTGTGTACTACACTCCGTAAAGATAATGTCTTTATTAATATAACATTCTGCACAAGTTATCATGCTAAAACATACCAACGCAGGAATTACAATATCTAACAGTACAATCCTACACATATTAGCATTAGGTAAGTAAAAGCATTTAAACAGAAAGTCCATTTGCATAATTATTGTGTAAATTTTGAGGTTAGTAACAGATGCACGGCGCGCAGCCATTATGACAGTTCAAACTAATAAAATTATGTGACCTCATTTATTACTTGGCTCGGCCGGCGAGGCTTTACTCCTCGAATTAAAGCTCCTCGAATCATTTATTTCTGCCTCACTCTTCAATAAATCTTTCCAAAAATCGGTCAAGTAAGATTAAGAACTGGCCAGGATCCTTGCTTTCATATACATGTCGGAGAAGGATTACTTTCATCGGCATTGCCATTATTGTTTGCAGACTTAGTGGGCGTCATTGGGGTAAGACGCGAGCACAAAACACAATCAGATAAGTTTGACAATGTTTTAATTAGTATTGAACAATATTTATAAGTTTACACTGTTGCTTAATACAAATAATATTATCAGACAAGACCGAGCACCGGGTTCAGGGAAACTATCTTAATTTACTTCCTCTATACTCAATAATCCAACTCGATCTGCCGATTGCTCTCAGAAGACAATGCACAGAACACCATATACCAATGTCACCATTAGCTGTCAGTTCTCCTTTTAAATTAGATGGCACCTTGACCCTGCTCGAGACACGCGTCCTGCTCTGATTGGTCATTATCTGAACTAGTACATTCACAACTTTTTAAATTACTAAGATAAATAAGGTTTTAAGCTATAGACATATTTCACAAATCAAATAAGGTTAAATTATAATTTTAAAGTGAAGTATTTATAAAATAAACAATCAATTGGACTCTTAGCTTCCGCCGACACGGCCGTCCTGACCTATCACACGTCCTCGTGTGAAGTTGAAGGCCGCGCATCATTGCTCCGACACGGCCGTCCTGATATATCCCACGTCCTCGTGTGAAGTTGAAGGCCGCGCATCATAGGTATCTGCAGAAAAGAAAGATAATGGTGTAGTTCGGCCACTCCTGACCAAGAAGATCGTGTACATTTATCTTCTGCGAAACAAATTCGTTATGGATATAATCTGAATTCTAATTAACTCCACACTACGTACTAAATTAAGTCTATACAACAAACAAACAACAGCCTCCTCGCTGTTTATCAAATGGCATCCACGCCTCTTTGATAATCTAAATGGCCTCCTCGCCCCTACTTTCTATACAACAAAAAAACAACAGCCTCCTCACTGTTTATCAAATGGCCTCCACGCCTCATTGATAATCTAAATGGCCTCCTCGCCCCTACTTTCTATACAACAAACAAACAACAGCCTCCTCGCTGTTTATCAAATGGCCTCCACACCTCTTTGATAATCTAAATGGCCTCCTCGCCTCTACTTGTCTAAATGGCCTCCTCGCCACTCACTAGTCTACATGGCCTCCTCGCCTCTCACTAGTCAACATGGCCTCCTCGCCTCTTACTAGTCTACTCTACAGTCTACACTCTTACTGATTACATCCTTAAACGGCCACCTAGCCATCTCTTTCTGCCAGTTTAATTTTCAATGGCCTCTATCGGAATCAAAACAAATTGAGAACTGCTCACCAAATTGCGTAATTATTCCGGTGACAGGTTTCATAGCACACGTGTCCACTCGTTTCACGGCGGGTGGGGGTGCCGGCTGTCCACTGCTGCTCCCTACAGCCAATGTTTTTGTTGAGCACCGTCATGCCACGTGACCCTCAACACCTCACTTGTAGCAAGTCGCAGGAACCCGCGTAGCAACAGCCATGTTGGAGCGCTCAGGGGTCAGAGTTGTTTGCTGCTGGTCACTCGATCGACTGAAACATTCAAAAGATTTATAAGCTAAGCGTTCCACAAAAAATGTCGCGTTGTAACCTTGACTCGATTTGTCCCAAATGTACAAGTATTAAGGATACTAAAATTTTTTCCTTGTCTAATTTGTTCCCCCGTGACATCAGTAAAGTGAATAGACGGCTTGATATAGACATTCGCCTTCTTGCGGTTTACCAGTAAGCAACTTCAATATCGTTGCTGCACATGTTTCTAACGTGTCAAAACGAGAAAGAAAAATTTCCTTAAATTCTCCCCACTTCATATCAGGAAAAGCTATTTGAGAAAACCACGTTGCGGCGTAGCCTTTCATGGCCTTACTAGGTTTGTGAATCAATTTACTTCCCTGTAAACCTCGATCCGATAAGCAGATGTCAGCCGTCGCCAGCCAAGCCCGAGCGGCAGTATCTGCACCTTCCGGATGAAATTTAGGCAGCCTGATGCTCTTATCTTCGGTGTTCGGTAGGTTTGTTAGCGCCTCCACCAGAAACCTCATGCTGGTTTGTTGCGCTTCAAATAATGCTCGCCAACCATCATTTGCCATTGCCGGCCGCGCCTGCACCGCGACCATTTCTGATGTCGGAGAAGGATTGCTTTCATCGCCATTAGCGGTTGCAGACTTAGGGGGCGTCATTGGGGTAAGATGCGAGCACAAAACACAATCAGATAAGTTTGAGAATATTTTAATTAGTATTGAACAATATTTATAAGTTTACACTGTTGCTTAATACAAATAATATTATCAGACAAGACCGAGCAGCGGGTTCAGGGCAACTATCTTAATTTAATTCCTCTATACTCAATAATCCAACTCGATCTGCCGATTGCTCTCAGAAGACAATGCACAGAACACCATATACCAATGTCACCATTAGCTGTCAGTTCTCTTTTTAAATTAGATGGCACCTCGACCCCGCTCGAGACACGCGTCCTGCTCTGATTGGTCATTATCTGAACTAGTACATTCACAACTTTTTAAATTACTAAGATAAATAAGGTTTTAAGCTATAGACATATTTCACAAATCAAATAAGGTTAAATTATAATTTTAAAGTGAAGTATTTATAAAATCAACAATCAATTGGACTCTTAGCTTCCTCCGACATACATATATCTTACTACGCCCTTACTTAGAACATTTCAGCCTACATTATGTGACGCATCGCGGTCCCCACTGAAGCAAGTGGCCATCAACTTTGTTCCCGAGACTAAACTGTCCAAATGTAAGTCGCCTACAGTAAATAAGATAAATGTGTATACATTTGTTAATAAAATTACTTTTCACGGATTGTGAGAAATGAAGATAAATTGAATGCGGAATTGAAAACTCAGGAAAAACAAACCACGAGCAGAAAATGAATAAGAGACAAACTAAATTATCATTCATTAATAAAGGCGGGTCTGATGGAACTTAGGAGGAGCGTAGCTACTGTCTCGTGGGTATCAACTATCCATTTTTTATTCATTCCCTGGTTTTGATTTTATTACGACGAATGAATATTCAAGAGTAATTTTGTGGCCAGATACAAGTCTACATTCAATGTTGTGTCGTGAAACGCGAATAAATAAAATTAAAACCACTCCATCACACCATCTTACGAGACAGTGACATTTTCCCTTACCCAGCTTTTTGGTTACAAAATTACCGCTAAGCTTTAATGGGGACACGAGAACTGAGTCAAACAATTACGGACATACGTATTGTGAGACAAATTTGTCTCGACGTGTGTCTACTGGGAAATTTAAAGTTATCGACAGTTCGTACGAGCTTTAGTTAGCGGATATATCTTGTTGCAGAATACTTTAGACAAAGACCTGCATAAGATGTACACCTAAGACGTCTTGCTAGCTGTATTCATCTTCATTATCAGCGTCCTAGCGTTATGCCACTTGCATCCACGACTTTCAACTTGTAGCCCGGGATTCGTTTTGCTGGCTGTATTATGCAATGATATTCCAAACGCGAGACATACCACGACCACACTTGTAACACTTACGTATGGTGGTGCTCTAACACTTACGTATGTATGACACGTGTTGCAGAGCCTTCATGCATACAAGATGTCGTTTTTAGGTGTATCGAATAATGTACACCACAAGAAAGGCCAGTCAGGCTTATTCTAAAACATTAATCTTCTTATTATCTCTTCTTTAAAATAAAATGACCTGCACTTTCGGTTACGCTGATTACAAAAAGACATTTATTTATAATACCACATTTTCTGAATCCCCGAAAATGATGGTCATGTTCGTTTTATCTATTACTAGAGGACGCCAGCAGCTACGCCTTTTTTTTATTTACCCGTTTTGGACGATCCCGTGGGAATTTCGGAAAACCCTTGTTAGTGCACCCCTACGGTCCCCAAGGAATATACATGCCAAATTTCAGCTTCCTGCGCCCAATAGTTTCAGCTGTAGCATGTCTGTCAGTCAGTCAGTAACGCAAGGATTTTATATATTAAGATTAGTGATGGATGCGACTTTTATAATGAAATCTTCGTATCATGTTTGACGATTACCAAAATACTTTTTACAAGATAACTTAATTTCGATTTAATACAATCCGACGTTTTCGCTATTTTACAGGCGCCGCCATCACGGAAGACTCGTCGTATTATAATAAATAATGTAGTTTCTAGATCATTGGTTTAAATGTTATATTAGTAAAACCGGCTAATTTCAATAAGTGACCCACATTTAGTTCTTTTTGTTATGCCAATTACAAAAACAATATTTACCTTCTTCGAAAGCCAAAGATCGTGCCAGCGATCTTTTTTGAAATTGAAAGTATAATTTTAAGGTT
Organism: Euclidia mi; assembly: GCA_944739405.2. Classification (NCBI taxonomy): domain Eukaryota; kingdom Metazoa; phylum Arthropoda; class Insecta; order Lepidoptera; family Erebidae; genus Euclidia; species Euclidia mi. Next base: position 2,769,330 of record OX123196.2, read on the forward strand.
TCTGGTGAAGTTGTTCAGCCGTATGCTGTTCTGTTTCGCGTTAGTTATCCTTCTGTATTTTTCTCGGTACTAAGTAAATTTTTATAAAGTAAGTACCTTTACAAAGCTTTTACAAAATTCTTCCTACAGAAATACCAAGAACTGTTCAGGGGTGATTGCAGAGTAGGGGGCGGTTAAAGAGCTCAAGGTTTCACTCCCAAGAGCTTCCTACTCCACATTTCCAGTCAGATATTGATGAAAACCTTAAAAAAGTTCAGTAAAGTTGTTACCTCTGAACTTTTTTGTTGTTATCTCTCTTAATTTCATTCTGCGGCCAAAGTCGCGGGCATAACTAGTGTAATCTAAATCTAAAGATTAACTTTTGAAAATATTGCAAGATAACGCAGTCCGTGGGTACTTAATGTCTTTGTTTGTTTCTGCTTAAAATGTATGATAATTACTTTGCTAGCCTACTAAATCCTTTTTATTATAAAGCAATTTATTAGCCTTATAATAAACGAGTATGTCTCTACAATATATTGCTCTCTTAGATGTTAATATTTCAGGTATTCAATTTTCTACGTCTTAAAGAAACCAATTTCTTGTCCTACCTAAGAACATTAATTAAAAGCCAATTTCATTATTTATGTGCCCGAGCTGTGTATTTACTGCTGAAGTTGGTCGCAAGTGGACTGTCGTATCCATTTCACAAGTAATCCGGCTTTTAAGAGCCCTCATAGACTCGTAGTTTGCCGCACCTGGACATACGAGGTCACTCTACTAAGCCAAGCCACCTGACACCCAAAATTATGGCATCCTCAAAACAGACATACAACGGCAAATACAATAGCACTCTCGTTAATGTGAAACTCGTAGCGTCGGGAATCGGTTATCGGGATAAAATATAAAAGCTTTATTACTGCAAATTTTCACTATAATCCATTTAGAAGTTTTTGCGTGAAAGAGTAACAAACATCCTTTCATCCATATTCACAAACTGTCGCGGTTATAATCATTAATTTGTAAGTCGTAACCTTTAAAGTTAATTTCTTTATTATTTTAATCAACATCGCAGCTGAATTCTTTGTAAAAAATGGCTGAAATTCTTTTAAATTCCTCTTTAAACATCCACCTGCGCGAGATAACTCGCTTAATCCAATATTTTGAAATGTACAAAGGGTACGGCACAAATTATGGAAGCCGGAAAATTAATTTGCATCAACATTTTTTTGCAACACAAATTTTCCTAACGGAAAAGGTTAAAGTTCGCTCCATATTTCACTCGCGTAAACAGCTGGATTAGAACGAAATACTAATGGAAAAGTTTATCACTTGATTAGTAGACGTTGAGGAAACATGCCGAAAAGTAATATATATAGCCCCTTAATTATTTTTACGCAAGTTTCTCTATGGGAGAAAGAAATTGGGTAACAAAATTGGATGGTGCTTGATTTACAACGAGACTAGTGTGTTCAAAAGCCACAAAGCGCTGCGTCGTACGGCAATCAAATAAAATATGGAATCCAATTTAAAAATTCTTCTCAAAACTATTTTTTGTTCGCAGTTCTGGTTTGTTCCGGTACACAATAAGCTCGATTGTATAATTGTGTTTGTGTGAGTGTTGTCACCGGTCCGCCATCTATTCAGGTCGAGACTGAGGGGGACAAATTGACATGTCCTGTCCTTTCCACCGCCTTATTCCAAATTGTATAGACGTTTCGTTCATGTCAGGTTAAATATGTTACATATAACATTATGCATTTCGTGTTGGCTTTGCCGTGAGGTATATTCTCGCACATTACGGAGAATGTCCATTGAATAACAATTCCGTAGATCTGGGTACAGTTTAATCATCCGATTGTTTGTTCGTCGTATGTACACATACATCTATTGTGAGGGCTGAACAAACCACACAATGTAATTTCGGTGCTCTAAGGCCCTTCTCTCACGAAGCGACTCTCAAGCGATTTGTGTTTTGTACCCGTGTCCTACGCGTCACTTGTGAGTAGCCATCATACATATTCAGCTAATTTCGCACACGACAAGACGTTTCGACGACCTCTGCCTACCTTCGGGGATACAGGCGTGAGTCTAAATAAATAAATAAAAAAATATCTCATTAAAGTTGATCAAAGTACTTATTACCGTTTCTTGTTGAAATCCACATTTCACCATTCATAGCATACAATCGGAAATTTAAACTATTATAGAGGTGAGTACCTACTACGTAGGAGAGCAATACTGCAAAATCTTTTCCCAGCTGTATTACACCGCATCGTCTTTGACAGGAAGGTGTCACACTTACCTGCAGTACTATATACCCATAATTCTTTGCTATCGTTTCACGCGCTAGTTATAAAAAGGTATTCATACATAGAGACAAAATAATTTGCAATTCAATGAGGATGTAGCTGCAGGCATTCTCATAAAAATATCATTATTTTATTGCATCAAAAATTTTCCACATTTTCGTACTCATAATAAACAATCGCAAAAAGTGGTTTGGGCTCGTCCGGGATTTGAACCCGGGACCTCTCGCACCCTAAGCGAAAATCATACCCCTAGACCAACGAGCCGGTAAGTGAAATGTTGAAAGTACGTATCACATTGTCACATACGTGATGCGTCAACGCTTAAAACAAGTGAAAGGTGTATGTCTTGTTATTTTATGAGATGGTATGTAGATAAGACCACAGCACTTATATTTCGTCAGATATTGGAATGCTATCAAGTATCTATATCTACCTGATAGATAAGCTGTGGATACCGCGACTATCATAAGTATTTAATATGTTTTATTTATTTATTTATTGAGGGAAAAATAACAGTTACACATTACAGTATGGTAAATAAATATGTAACAATAGACAGTTATACAAATGTGCAACCAACGTGATTTTCCACAGATGATTTTGATACATAATAGTACAAACGGTATTTTAAGTGAATCACAAAAGAATTGAATTCGACACATGCAAATTTGACACTAATTTTGATGTTAACAGTATTACACAATATGAAGTTAAAACTAAATACATAACAGAATTACTAGTTATGGGTAATTACGCACTGGTCATTAAGTGTATTAATATTTTTTTTCCTAAATTTATAAGCAGATGTAGCAAAAATATCTATATCAGTGAAATACTTATTGTAGTTACTTGTCAAGCGACGTTTAGGTGCCCGCAGGCCAGCGTTAGTACGACTGGTTGTGACTGCGAACACAGGGCGTGCGCGCACCTCTCGTGCCTGTATAGTTCGGGGAACTATGAAGCATAATTTATTGCTGATATCCACACAATCATATGAATGTTGACACAAATCATATAAAAACATGGTCTCCAGAAAGACACGCCTAGAATACAAAGAAAGTACATTATATTTTTTGAGTGAATCATTATAACTAAGATCATTTTGTTTACAGCACCGGTAATGCATGGTTCTCAGAAATTTACGTTGGACGCTCTCTATGCACTCACCATATTTATCATAATAGGGATTCCACACCTGAACTGCATACTCCAGTTGTGGTCTTATTAATGAACGATACAAATGCAAGTACGTACTACTAGTATGTACAAATTCAGTGGTAGACCTCATTATAAATCCATACATGCGTAGAGCATTGTTAACTATTTTGTTAATATGTGAATCCAAGTGAAGTTTTTCATCTAACTGTATACCCAGGTCACGAATCAGAACAGTTCTGGCCATGGCTTCATTATTTAGGGTGTATGTAGATTTAAACATAATTTTATTTTTAGTAAAACTTATATAACAACATTTAGGAATGCTAAGTTGAAGTTTATTTTTAATGCAATATTCTGTGAGACGGTCAAGATCCTCTTGAAGCATGTGACAATCTTGTATGCTTCTAATGCATCTATATATTTTAAGATCGTCTGCATATAGCAAAAATTTGGAACTGTGGAAACAATTATCTATGTCATTAATAAATAGAATAAACAGTAGAGGGCCAAGAATAGAGCCCTGGGGCACACCAGATGTAACCGTAATGGCAGTAGATTGAAAACAGTTAATTACCACTTTCTGTGATCTGTTGAAAACATATGAAGTAAACCATCTCAGCAGGTCGCCGCGTATACCATTGAACGCAATTTTACTAAGAAGTAGACTGTAGTCTACCTTGTCAAAAGCCTTCCTGAAATCAGTGTAAACACAGTCTACTTGCGTTTCCGAGTCCATGGCATTGAAAAGATAGTCAGTAAAGCCTAACATGTTCGTAGTTTTAGATCTTCTTTTATCAAGACCATGTTGCTGTTTAAGTATGATACCATGCACTACAGGATACAACTGGTTATGTACAAGTCTTTCAAAGAGTTTAGACAAGGCAGACAATATAGATATAGGTCGATAGTTTTCGATATTCTCCTTTGGTCCAGTTTTATAAACTGGTGTGATGTTAGCAATTTTCCATACATTCGGAAAGACTCCCTGACTCAAACATTTATTGAAGATTATATGTAGTGGTAAATACACGGCTTCTGCTGTATTTTTTAGAAAGTACGCAGGAATACCGTCCGGACCTGCTCCCTTACTAGGATCCAATGATTTCAAAGCAGCAAGAACATGTTCAGGTTCGAGTTCAATATTGCTGATATGCGAGCAATGTTCAGCATAGTGATTAAAATTATTTACACTAACTGTAGCATTAGGAAATTCATTAACAGAATGAAAGAAGTTAAGAAACAGGTTACATATCTCCTCTGGTTTATTAGAAGTCACATGGTTATAAGTCATCGTTGAAGGTAGCGAGGACGCTGATTTTCGATTGGAAATGAATGTCCAAAAATACTTGACATTGTCTTTAATAGCTTTAATAGTAGTTTTAATAGCTATTATTAATTAAGTAGGCATAAGAAGTGCTTAGGGCTTATTGCTCATCACTAGAAATCATATCAATATTTGCTTTTTGCTTTATTATGGGTAATTCATAATTCGGTTTTCCGACACGTACTAATTAAAGGAAACATTTTCGATAGGTAGGTAATAGGTAGGTATGTTACTAAGGTAATTATACTCTGAATATATATTTTTATTACCGTCAGCAATAAACGTGTAGTCGGCCCTAATTGTTTTATATTTTAGAATGTCTCATTTATGTATAATATGTTTATTTATATTTGGTTCTAACATAACTAATTCAATGTTACATGCCTTCCTCAAAGACTCGATACATTGATATTTTATTCTAATAAAATATATAAAATACGTTATTATTCTTCAAATAAAAGTATTTTGTAGGTACATAGGTACATTGAAACTTTTATTCAGTAACCCGTACTAAAATTTCGTATGAAAATAAGAAAAAAATTTAATAGAGTTTTTAAAACATGAACAAAGTCCCTAGCCGCAGACAGTATAGTATTTTATTAAAACAACGAACATAAAGGCTTGTTTTATCACAGTCTAATACAGCAATATTTTATATTGGGATATTACATTTTTTATCGGATAGTTTAGGCGAAACGGAGCCGCGATAAACTCTATTACGAGTTAAATTTTATCAGTTGTAAGCTACAAAAAAATGTAACAAAATACATTGGGATAAATTTATTATTTTAACTTTAACATGAGCTTTTATCGTTTCAGATTTTAGGCTGATTCGGGAGAGGGCTAAAGGAAGAAAGTTCTCTCAAGAGCATTACAATCTTCTCATGACCACTGACTTCATCGTGTTTCCCTTCATACAACCTACCCTTCTGGGGCGAGTCATCCCGTCCTCTTCAACCCATACCAAAATATTGGTCACCAAACCAGAATCATGTATCTATCTGCAACCTCTTGAGATATCTATGCTGATCCTTTATTAGCTTTCGCAGTCTACATCTGGACTTCAGTCTCCTTATTTGCTTCACAGTAGCACTGAGGCCACGGTTGGTTGGTAAAGGGTTTAATGTCGAGTTTTCTGTATCTTTGTAAAGATACAATTTAATTTTGTTTCGAGTGTTTTCCTGAATCGCCTCTTACGACTTCCACTTAATGAAATAGGTGGTAACACTGTGTACTCTTAATCCGTCACCACATGGACGTATGGTAATAGATATTATGTTAAATGACTTCCAAAAACGGGTAATCATTTCGATTCGTAAGAAAGTAGGTTATTAGATATAATTCTTTATTGTGCACCAAAATAAAATATATTTCAAGATCTTACAGAAATGACAAATTCTTTGCAATTATTATTTTGATGGTGGATCAAATTTAATGTAACTTTCACAAAGGTAGTATTTTTTTTTAAATTAGTACAGTTACAGCTATAAAAGAATAATAACTCCTTCTTCATAACTTCACGCCTTTTATTCCCGAATGGGTAGGCAGATGTGTATTACAAAAGGAAGTAAGTAAAAAGCATTTATTGACACATTACAACAGCGTAAAATTATTAAGTAGGTACATAATTATTAAGGTAGTAGGGCCTTGCTGATTTCAGCATGAACGGGCCGGCTCGACCGGGAAGTACTACCCTCTCACAGAAAATCGACGTAAAGTAGCAGTACCTAAACTGTTGCGTTTCGTTCGGTGAGTGAGAGTGCCGGAGGCCCCATCCCCTATTCCTTCTCCCTCATCCCACTCCTCATCCTATCCCTTTTCCCAACCCCAAGGGGCGGCAACGCACTTGTGACTCCTGTGGTGTTGCTTGTGTCCATGGGCGGCGGTAATTGCTTACTATCAGGTGATCCGTCTGCTCGTTTGCCGCCAGATAACATTAAAAAAATAATAATAAACAAATAGGTACATATGAACAAGTATAGCCCTTTATGTGACTAGGTACCTACCTAGTCACATAAAGGGCTACCTAGTCACTAGGTACGTACATAAACTTACCCACTTTTCGCCAGTTATGTTTTGGTCCCAATGTAACAGGGGGCGAGCCTTTTGCCATCCGGGCACATTATTAAGCGAGCGATAATTAACATTTTTAATACACATAATAATATGGCTTCGAAAAGTCAGAGGCGTGTGCCCGGGGTACCTGGGGATCGAACCCGAGACTATCGTCACTGGCACAGCACTGGGCTATCATCGCTATCTTTGATTATAAAGTGATAGTAAGTAGTACGTTTACTTATACACAGGTACTAATGGTTCATGTATCAACTCTCAATGCAATGAGTGTTCAGGGTGCTATCCTCTTATAGGTCAACATGTATGCAGGCGACAAATACGCTTCGTAATCGTTTTGAGGCTAGATGTTGGAAGTTGGAATCTTATGAAAGCCCCTATCACTGTTATGTGAAAACATTAGATGTGCTGAGAGCGGTGTATTAAAAAATAATTAATGGATAAATAATAAAGTCAAGATATCTGCCAAATATAACATTTAACAATACATCTTTTTGATACAATACAAAAGGACACACAAAGGTACTATAAAAAGCAGGGCTCGTCCGGGATTTGAACCCGGGACCTCTCGCACCCAAAGCGAGAATCATACCCCTAGACCAACGAGCCGCTTATAGTTAGAGAAAGAAATAACAATTCACACTCTTGGTTTTTCCAACTGATATGAATGTATTAATCATTGACTAATGACGTCATCTAACGGTATCAACAATCTTGCTTTGCCGAAGCGTGGCCTATGTCGAATTTATACATAATATTACAAATCATGATATCTTTACGGCTTCTCACTGATAATAGAATGTTATTTTAATATTATTTTGTTATAAATGTAGCCATGTTTATTTTCTTTTTTTTTGTATCTTGTTGTGAAGACTTGTTCTAATTTTAAATCATGTTATTGAACGTTTTCATTTGTACGACGTTGACTCTGCTGATCTAATTATGTTCGACCTTTTATCTTTTCTCTCATTTTTCTTAAATGAGATATTTCTTATATTGTACCAACCTAGTTAATTTCATAAGTTTCTTGTATTATATAAAATATCTTTGTAAGCGTTTATATTTTTCAAATTATCTGAATATCTTTTAAAATAAAGTGATTCTTATTTTTATTTTGTTTATGTCCCGTTTATTCTTGTTTCATATTGGGTCATTCAATAAAGTTTTTGGTTTTTCTCATAGAATATTTCCAGTTCAGCACATTACTTCCAGTGCAATCATATGTTGACATTTTTTTATGACAAACGCAAAGTAGAGCACATGTAGAGCCTTCAAATAAGAATAATAACATTATAAAAATAAGTTAGTCGACCTAATTTTTGAAACAGGTAGAATATACTAGGTACATTTATTATCATCAAGGTAGTATATTCATTTTACTGAATGAGCGGGTGTTATGATGTAATACAGCGGGTGATACACCTACATTTTCCTCAAGAGTCACTATCATTATATCTATCTATAAGTTAGCGAAAATCGTACAAAATTCTGTTGCATAGTTTTAAAATTTATCACGTGCATACAGACAGACAGGATCCAGCGGCGATTTCATTTTATATAATTTAGATATTAGATAGTATTCAATATATCTCTATTATACTGAGTCTAAACATCATCACATTTAACAAGAGTTTTCAACTAAGTTCATTAATTTGAGCCAGTCAACTGCAGACTGGCAGTTTTTACTCATTCAAAACTTTTTGGTCTCCAAAGTCAATTTAGTTTCCAAGGGACTTTACCTATTCTCTTCATTATCCAAGCGTTACTCCAGCTACATCCAACTCTGCTATATTATAGTTTGGACCAGCATCAGAATATTGGATTGTACTGAATACGTGTACCGACCACTAAATATTTACATAACATGCTCGGTTCAAGGTACAAGTGACGATTTCAAAAAATATACGCACTTAAATAGTTCATTGAATCATGCATTACTTAGCGGAACTCCATGAATTAGCTTTATATAACATAGAAGGATATGACACATATATAAATACGAGAGAAAACAGAAGAGGCGGGGGGATATTGCTATATGTTAGTAACAGATTAAACTTCACAGCAAAAACAGTGAATACTAACTACTGTGAAATGATTCATGGACAACTTTTTCAAGACGGAAGAAAAATAGTACACATCTTTGTCATATACCGGCCCCCAAAAACAAATAAACGTGCATTTGTTGAAGAAGTGCATAAGTTGTTATCTATGATTCCAGATGGCTGTGAATTATTACTGATCGGAGATACGAACGTGGATCTATTGTGCAAGACCGGTTCCGACAGAGTTATCAGCAACTATGAAAACAACATGTGTGAGATAGGTATGGAATGCGCCTTCCGTGACGTAACGCGCGAGGAGGTATACGGTGGCACAGTGACGCGATCGTGTATTGACCATGTGTGGGTTCGAACCCGGTGCAGTGTGTCTTCGTACGTATTGAAATGTAAGATATCAGACCATTATATCATTGGAGTGTGTCTCGATATAGGTAACACAAAAACCGTGAGTATAAAGAAACAGTCACAACGGACAGTGTTAAGTGATAAAAAGATTATTGGATTGTTGGAAAATATTGCATGGACGGACCTTTTAAATTGTAAGTGCCCAATTGATTTATACAATAACCTTTATTTAATTTTTTGTGATGTTTATAATAAGTCTAAAATACAAATAACTGTGCGTAACAGTAGGAAAAATAAACCATGGATCACTGAGTCAATTAGAAAAATGATTTATACACGGGATAAACTCTTTCAAAAATGGAAATCCAATCCTAATGATATGACTTTAAGACTACAATACAATAAGTATAGAAATAGAACGAACAAATATATATATAAAGCTAAAAATAAATATCACCAGGAAGAAATAAAAAAATGTAACAAGAATATTAGAAAAATCTGGGGCAAAATAAATTCATGGGTAGGGAGGGAAAAGAGTAGCTTAGATAACCTTATAATGAAACACTTAGGTAGAATAGACAGCACAATTGATATATGTAATAAGTTTTCCACTTCTTTCACTCAGGAAATCACAGAAATTAAACATGTATGTCAGCAAAAGTTTATGGATAGATCTAGTTATGTAAGCAACAGCCAAGTGTCAATAAGGTTTCAAAAAGCTTGCCCAGAAGATGTGTGTAAAATTATAAATTTGCTAAGCTGTGACAAGTCTGCAGGTGTAGATAAGATAAGGGTAAAGGAAATAAAGTACCTAAAGTCGCAAATAAGTCCCGTCTTAGCCTTATTTATTAATTTGTGTGTGGAAAAAGGACAATATCCGGATCAATTAAAAACTGCTCTAATAAGGCCTATTTATAAACAGGGTGCACACACGGATTATACGAACTACAGGCCGATAGCTATACTTTCAGTTATAAATAAAATTGTTGAAAAATATGTTGTAGGCCAAATAAGTAACTTTTTAGAGAAAAATAACATCTTAACAAATACTCAACATGGTTTCAGACGAGGTAGAAGTACGGCTTCGGCTCTGGCACAGTTCTCTAGTGATATAAATGAGTACCTAGACCAGCGGAAGCAGGTGGTGGTGATCTTCATTGATTTCAAAAAAGCTTTTGAGACCTTGGACCACCACCAGCTGCTTCAAGCTATGCAGGAGTGTGGGGTCGTGGGGCCACTTATTACATGGCTGCAGGCGTACCTCACAGGCAGGTCGTTAAGAACTGTAGTCGATGAAGTAGTTGGGGAAGCTAAACCTATCACTTGTGGAGTGCCGACCGGCTCGGTGTACGGTCCGGTGGGATTTATTATGCATGTTAACAGTATGTGCAATGTGGTGCATAACTGTCATATATATATGTATGCAGATGACACATGTTTGCTGTTTGCTGATGACGATCTCAATACAATAGAAAATAACATTCAAGCCGATTTTACAAATATTATAAAGTGGGCGCATGATAACGGATTAATTATAAATATAAGTAAAACAAAATGTATGCACATACGCTCACCATATAATAAAAGTATTGGACGCTCGCCGCGCATCATAGGGCACAGTTATGAATGTCTGCACAGCGCGCACGACGGCCGTGTGTCACGGTGTGAGTGTGCGCCTATAGACGTGGTGGAAGAGTACAGGTACTTAGGCCTAGTAATAGACACACATTTCTCTTGGAAAACGCACATAATAAAGCTTTGCGATAAATTGCGGTCTGTCCTTGTAAAATTCCACCATCTTAGCACCATTCTGGATAGGGCTACTATGTATGTCGTATACTATGCTCTAGTAGATTCGCTGCTTTCCTATGGACTGGCCTGCTACGGGCGTACATTTAAAACATATCTAGACAAGATTAAAGCCTTACAAATAAGATTTTTGAAAAAAGTTGTGGACAAAAAGACAAAACTTAAATGTAAAACATCCCATTATGAGGGATTATTTGTAGAATGTAAAATTCTGCCAGTTCATGAGAAGGTAGCGTTACTAGTAGCACTGGAACATTACAACCACCATGAATACAAAATCAAAACTGTACAGCGAAGGCCTCGAGATGCTAAATTTTGTAAAACGTTTGAGGTGCCGCCTTACAATAATTATTATGGGCAAAGATGTAATAAATATTTAGTTCCAACTGTATTTAACAGTCTACCAGTGGATATCGAAAGTGCGTCTATTTCAACACAGTCATTTAAATGTAAAATAACAAATTTTCTTCTAAATGTAATCAGTGATAACATGTTAGAAACCTAAAGTACTTACATTAATATATTTTGTAATGTATTCGATTAATTACCTTTATTATTAATGATATAGTCTGACCTTTGTATTTATTGATGATTTATTTAATTTTATTAATTTATTATTATATTCTGTCTATATTGCTTTTCTCCTTTTGATTACATAATATAAAAATGAAGTTAATTATCTTTTTTTTATTTTTTTGTTATAACAATTATGAAAAAGTGTAACATTTGATGAATTGAATATAATTAATTTTATAATATGGGAGCTACGTCTGCCAACAAACTGCTGTGCAGTTTGGCGGAAGTATAAATTATCTGTAAAATGTTTGTTTTAACACCGAATAAATACTTTTTCATTTCATTTCATTTCATTTTCATACTAATGGAAGGATAGAGGAACCGACTATGCATCCTCTGATTGACCACCCCAACTAATGCAATAGTAAAAGGTTTACAATAGGTACCGAACTCCTCTGAAGAAAGAGGATATAATTATGGAATCACGCGGAAATGGTTTCCATACAATATGCCGTTTTTGAATGGTCAAATATATTTGGATTTGAACCCCGTGTCTTTTACGTTGCAGTTTCCACACTGATCTGTTCTGCTGCTTGTTTGAATATTCGATCTGTCGATGAATTTGGCTACTTTTGTTATCTGACATAAGCTCCATTGCTTATGAAAAAAATCCATGGATAGATCTGATACTGTGAACTATTTTTTTTCTTTTTATTTCTTTTTATAGACTCATGCCTGTATCCCCAAAGGGGTAGGCAGAGGTGTAATTTAACACCCACATTTCGCCATGAATTTTAGGTCCCACGTAATAGGGAGCGAGCCTATTGCCGTTTCCGGGTACATCACCAGACTCCGTGCTGCTACTGAGAATTCGGAAAACCCAGTAACACTTTTGCCCGACCCGGGAATCGAACCTGGGGCCTCCGATCAGCAGTCGCATACGATATCCACTGGACCACGGAGGCAGTGAACTTTAATGTTGTTACAATTCTGTGAGTATGAATATTCAATGATATTGTAACCGGCCGCAAGGAAGTTTTATTACAGCGTCGCAGATTTACATCTCATATCAATGTAGGAACACAAAAGTAACGAAAGCAATTCGTCATTGGCAAACATTTTACAAGTTGGTAGACGTAACATTTTGCCATAACCTGCACCAATTTCACCGCATTACTTAATAAATCTAAGTGTCTAAACACACTATGCCGAACTTACGCGACCGAAGTTCCGCGGCTGATTTTACGTTCCAACGTATTCGGCTGATATGACACACCATAAGTGCCGAACTTACGCTCGTGCTACGAACTACGCTTGTGCGATACTACTAGAAAAGTTGCCGCTGCACTTACGGCCGACCAAAGTTACGCTGTACGCTATAACGCAACGTAATTTCGGTATAATGTGTCCTTAGTAATTCAAATAGCATTGCAGGCGTAATCATGCCGAACTTCGGTAGCGTAACTTCGGCATAGTGTGTTTAGACACTTAGTCGTAAAACAAACAAGTTTTTATGAGATCTACAAGATTTACTGCCGTGCCGCTTACACCGATAACACAGTACATCATTCTAGGTATTGTAGCGTTGTGCTTTTTTAGCTTAACGTACCCCGAATTGTTTTCTCGTAAAAAATCCTTTTAGTATCGTCGTTTACACGTTATGGTCTTATTCGGACTCTGTTTTAGAACTTAAAGGTGTAGGCGGTATAGGTAGCCAGCAATGTCCCAGTTGTTTTAATATGCGTGTAAAATTACGTATTATTTTTTTTTTTAATTTTGTCGTTTATAAGTGTCACCTGTGTGACTTAAGTGCATAAATACTTTAACTTTGCATCCAAGACTTCGTCCTGCAACCCGGAAGCTTCAAACAGGAATGGAAAAATGTTTTATTATCGGCACAATATAATACATTGTGGACACATATTTGATTTATTTATATTATAGATGTAATCCTAATTACTTAATACTTAGTACCAATTCAGCAATTTTTTTGTTTTTAGTGTTGTCAAACAGGACGAAAACCGATAGTCTAGATCTAGTTTAACTTGCTCATTAAAATCATCAGCATTGCGTCTTTAGAAGTTGAAGTGCTAATTACTGGAAATTAATTAACGCGCACGCGCACAGACACACAGACACATACACACGCACACACACACACACACACACACACACACACACACACACACACCACACACACACACACACACACACACACACACACACACACACACACACACACACACACACACACGCTGACATACATACACACACACACACACACAAATACATAATTATGAAGAGAATGTGTTCCGCATCAATATCATGTATACCTATTCTATTGTCTAAATATCTGATCCTTTTAAATACTTTTTTCTGTTTAATGATGAAAGAGACTAACCTTCACGTCACAGGGAATCCTACTGTGGAGGTTAGTGTCCCAAATATTACTGTAAATGTATGTAATTTCTGGAACAATAAAGACATTTATTATTATTATTATTTTTATATGGTTTTTATACTCAGCTAATCGCTGGTGTTTTGATGACATTTACGGGTTAGACCAAGTAATTGTCCCAAGAGCTAAATTTGATTTTATGTTTCATCGCTTTGCATGAATTTGCGTACTATCTTACATGTGTTCAAAATTGCTGCTTTTTGGATATTGATGAAAGTGTTTGGTGTTAAATCATGAAGTTTTAGGCTAGAATGTAGGTGTTTCGGTATTACTCCGGTGGTAGATATTACTACTGGTACAATGTATACATTACGGGCTTGCCAAATTCTTACTATTTCTTCTTTAAGGTCAGTGTATTTATTTATTTTTTCAGTTATAGTTTTTAAAAGATTATGGGTATTTGGTACTGCAATATCTATTATATACACCGTATTTTTTGTTTTATCGTGTATTGTTATGTCTGGTCTGTTGAAATGAAAAGTCTTGTCTGTTAGAATAGCTCGATCGTAGTACATCTTATGGGTTTTGTTTTCTAATACGGAGCTGGGTTGGTATTTATAGTAAGGTGTATGAATATCTTCGATTAACTTGCATTTGAGTGCTAGTTTTTGGTGAATTATATTGACTATTTGATTGTGGCGGTGTGTGTAGTCAGTTTGTGTTAGTGTAGTACAAGCTCCTGTTATATGTTGTATGGTCTCTGGCTGTCGGTGACATTTGCGGCATTTATCATCTATGGTGTTGGGATCTTTAATAATATATTTCCTATAGTTTTTAGTATTTATGACTTGGTCCTGAATAGCTATTAAAAATCCTTCGGTTTCAGGGAATAGGTAGCCACTAGTGAGCCATCTATTCGAAGCTTCTGAGTCGATGTGTGATTGTTGCAAGTCTTGTGGGTGGCGGCAGTGAAGAACTTTGCCTTTCCATTGGTCTAGTTGATGGTTTTCTGAGTCTAATTGAGTATTCATTGGGTGCAAAGTGTTAGTTATTTCAGCTAAATTTAGAGGCGTGAACTTAATATCGTTGTTGGCAATGATTCTATGAATATTACTTGTAGCGGCTTTATTATGGAAGAATGTTCTTAGATTGAGTACTTGCTTTTTCAGCAACCAAGTTATGTCTATGAGACCTCTACCACCTTTAACTCGTTTAAGACACATTCGCTCGACTGCAGATTTAGGATGTAAATAATTATTTGTAGGTAATATAGTCCGAGTTTTAATTTGAAGGCTTTTTAAATCTGTCTGGGACCATTTAACTACACCAAATGAATAGGTTAGTATGGGTATTGCATATGTATTTATAGGTTTAATTAGTCTTTTACTGGTTAGTTGTGTTTTGCATATCAAAGTTAATCTGTTTTTATATTCTTCCGTCAGTATTCGTTTTAGATTTGAATGATCCATTAGTTTGGATTGTTGGTATCCTAGATATTTATAAACTTCGTTTGTCTCCTTTTTGTTCTTGTTTTGTATAATCTCCTGGCTGTATTTTCCCCTGTTTAACATTTAAAATTTTACATTTGTCTAGTCCAAACTGCATTTTAATATCTTTACTGATCGATGCTGTAATATCAATAAGGTGTTTTATATTCTTTGCTGTACTACTATAAAGTTTGATGTCATCCATGTAGATCAAATGTGTTATTGATGTTGGGTTAGCGGTGCGATTGAAACAATATCCGATGTTATTTTTATTTAACATGGAGGATAGTGGGTTAAGAGCGAGACAGAACCACAGTGGGCTGAGGGAGTCACCTTGGTAGATGCCTTTTCTTATCTTAATTTCCCTGGTTGTAATAGAAGTTTGATTGTTACGCAGGTACATTTTTGTTTTCCAGAATGGCATTACGTCTATTAGAAAATTAATCAGATTTGGGTTAATTTTGTCAATGCTAAGTATTTTTATAAGCCAAGTGTGTGGAATACTATCAAATGCATAACGGTAATCGATATACGTGCAATACAGATTCCTTTTTTTTGCATTAGCATGTCTATGTATTGTGGCATCTATGATTAGTGGTTCCTTACAACCCATGTGATGTCGCCTGCAACCTTTTTGCTCTTCTGCTATTATATTATTATTTTCAATATGCGTATTGATTCTATTGGCAATAGTCGCTGTAAAAATTTTGTACATCGTTGGTAAGCAAGTGATTGGTCGGTATTGTGAAGGATCTTGTGTATTATTACTTTTCGGTATCATGTAGGTAATTCCTGTTCCTAGGAACGATGGGATTGATTGTTTTTTTAAAATAATTTCGTTAAAACAGTTAGCTATTGATTGGTGTAATGAGTGTAAGTGTTTGAGCCAAAAGTTATGTATGTTATTGGCACCGGGCGTTTCCCAATTATGAAGTTTAGCGGTGACAATTTTAATATCCGTGTCTACTATATCACAGTACTCCATATCATCAATATTTTCCCACCTGTTTTCTTCCTGTAATATCCACGGCGCTTCTTCATTATGTGTGGTATCTTTCTCCCAAATACCGGCCCAAAATTCTTCTACTTGCTCTTTAGTAGTAGTTGTTTCTACATTATCATTATTTCTATTGTCTATTTTACCTATCTTCAACTGTCTGTAGAAAATCTTTTCGTTAGTGTTGAACAGAATATTTTGTTGTTTTCGTTGTAATGCTTTTTTATACCTGGCTAATCTATGTGCTTTAAGTGATAACTTTTGTTTGAGTGTATCCAAGTGTTCTTCTAATGTTTTATTATTACTCTCGTGTCTTGTATGCACTGTGCTATTTTTAAGTATTTTTTCTACCATAAGCTGTATTTTCCTCGATCTGTTGTCTCTGATGTATTGAGTAAGTCTACCTATATCAGATCTTAAACGTAATATGTCTTTATGCAGTCTTATTTGCCATGGGGGTTCAGAGGATTTTTTGTTTGTTTGATTTTTAGGTTCAGTATATATTTTATACCCTAGTTCTTCAGCAATTACATTTGCTGTAGAATATATCAAAGTGTGAATATCAGTAAGTAGAATATTTTCTGTGAGAAATCGGTTCAGTATGTTATTATTAAATATAGTGAGTAAATCAGTAACTCGTTTGCTGTAGCCTAATTTTGGTAGTTTCAGTCGCATGATAGGATCCATACCCCCATATTGCACTAACTTACTTCTCAACTTATCTGTTAACTTAATTACATATTCGTCACAAGTCGGATCCAGTTCTACAATTGGTATTTCGGATTCTAAGAGTATATCGTGAGTTGATGTTGTTTGTGTGGACATATGTGCGGTAAGAGTGTTGGAAGTGCAATCTAAATTAAATGAGTATTCAGTTGAAGTCATTTGAGTATCAGTTTCTAGTTGACCTTCTATGTTTGTGTCTGGTATAAAATCGTGTGTTGTTATAGGCGACGTTTGCCAATTATCGGTAGAGTTTTGACTCTCTAGATCTTGTCGGACTTCTTCTTTTATCTGATTCAGATGATTATCTGTGAGGTATTTATTCCTTACTATCATACGTCTTTGGTCTGATATTCTTTGTGCGGTAGCTTGAATTCCTGGATATTTTTGTACGAACAGTTCATGCAAAGTTTTTCTATAGCATGTCATGTTGGTTTCTAATTTGGTAACGAAAAAATAAGTACGCATGATGAATACATTAACTTCTGTTGGCCATTTCATGCGTATTCTCAGTTTACCGGCTTTAGTGGACGCAGGTAAAAAGGCATTTACCTCCTGCGTAACATCTAAAGTCGGCGTGGGTGCTCCGTGCGAGTTTTGCTCCACAGAAGACACCGGCGATGGATTGTATGATAATGTGCTAGGGCTATACGGTTCTGCTATTGAAAGTGAAATGGAAGAATTTAAACTAATACTATCGTTGTCATGTGTGAAATGAAATGAAATGAAATGAAATTGTTTTTTATTTGCAACTCCAATACAGTAAATACAACAGTATAGTGTGAAATGGACTATAGAAAACAGTTTTTGGATCGCAAATAAGGTACCTGCGTCAGTATTAGTTGCAGAATCGGGTGAGACTGCAACACTGATCTTCCCGCAGGACCTACTTACTTACATACATATAAACTCTTAAAACTAGTTATAATTAATATAAATAGTACATACACTATAAATTAATATATAAATATCAAATAAATATACATACATAGATTAAATAATCATAATAAAAACAATATAGAATATAAATTCCTTATTATAAATCAAGATAAATAGATAACTTTTTTTATGCGTTTCCGAACGCTTTACAATCACGTCTGTCAAGTTGTCACACTTGACATGCACTTGACAGATGGTGTGTTCGGTCGGCTATTG
Source organism: Euclidia mi (assembly GCA_944739405.2). Taxonomy (NCBI): domain Eukaryota; kingdom Metazoa; phylum Arthropoda; class Insecta; order Lepidoptera; family Erebidae; genus Euclidia; species Euclidia mi. The sequence continues at coordinate 2,787,666 of OX123196.2, forward strand.
CTTAATTGTTTTAATAAAATTGTACCAATAAAACAAATAACTAATACTAAACTACTACTATTAATACAAACTAATTTATAAGATACAAGTTGTTTACATTATATTATACTACAGATGATGATACTGTCATATATTACGCGTGTTTATTATCGATGAAATGTAAGTTACCGCTTCACTGTACAATAGCTATGATAATGTTTGTCTTTGTAATAATATTTGCTTAAATTTAGTTTGGAATGTGTGTACTGTTTTCAGGCTACGCAGGGGAGGAGGAAGATCATTCCAACATTTCGTGGAAGCAAATCGGAATCCACCTCTGAATGAGGAAGTACGGTGCTTCAAGGTGACCAAGAGATCTGATGAGGCCCTTGTATTATATGTATTAACCTCTCGCGACCATGTCAACTTCTCATAGAGGTAAGCTGGTTTTTTATATAAAACTATACCAAAAAGCAATGTTGCCAAATGAAGGTGCCTACGTGCAGTCATCTTCATGAAGTTCCCATTGTTCAAAAATGGAGTGACATGTGTGCGCGGTGGGATTTTGTAACAAAACCTAGCACATGCATTTTGTACTCGCTGAATTAATTTTTGAGTTCGTTTCAATATGCATGCACCAAATACAGTGTCTGCATAATTCAATTTGGACAAAACTAGTGACTCACAGAGTTGTATGCGCACATCTGTGCTGAGGTGATCCCGGATGCGGTAAAGCAATCTGATACGGTAAAAACAGTTTTTTACAGATTCAAGGACATGCGTCTCAAAATGCAATTGTCCATCCATGATCAAACCCAAATTACGCGCTTCACTAACTTGCTGTATGGGACTACCATCCACCATTACTACTGGCTTGTGGGCCTGTATTTTATTAATGCATTCTTTAGAGCCGAATATAATATATTTCGATTTGTTAGGATTAAGCACTAGTGAATTGTTTTTTGCCCAGTCAGCTATCCTCTCTAAATCAGTATTCATTTTAATTTCAGCCTCATTGCTATCGTCTGGACGAAAGGAGGTGTATATTTGGAGATCATCAGCATACATATGGAACTTGGTGTTATGAATATGGTTGGTAACATCGGCGCAGTATAAAATGAAGAGGAGAGGGCCGAGTACAGATCCCTGTGGGACGCCCCGAGTCACCTGACAACAAGAGGAGTAGGCCGTAGTACCATCCCTGTTGTTATCCAGTTGGACAAATTGAGATCTGTCAGTCAGATAACTGTGGAACCATTTCACTGTTGCTGCGTCACACCCATAATATGACAGTTTTGCCAGAAGAAGAGAAATATTGATTGTTTCGAAGGCGCGCGAAAAATCTAGCAGTGTGAGCATAGTACCCATGCCCTGGTCCCTAGCCTCCAGAATGTCATCGACCACATCAAGGAGAGTGGTGGTTGTGCTGTGTCCCTGGCGAAATCCAGACTGCTTCTTCGGTATTATATCATAATTCTCTAGATACTTTCTTAGTTGACTGCTTACCACCTTTTCCAGTACCTTTGATAAGCAAGGGAGCAAACTGATGGGTCTTAGGTCCTTGGCAGTGATGGGATTAGAGATTTTGGGTATGGGCTTAACAATAGCCGTTTTCCATACTTCAGGAAAGGTAGAAGAAGTGATCGATTTGTTGATGATTTCTGTGATGTATGGTAGACTATGTGGAAGAGTCATCATCAGCATGTCTAGTGAAATTTTATCAATACCGAGGGCATTTGATTTAAGACTTTTAATGTACAAATGAACTAGTTCTTCACTAACAGGCTCAAGACTGAAGGAGTGTGAGTGGAACCTATTTGTCTCAAAGTAAATCAGATCAGATAATAGAACTGTATGATTACCAGGAATGTTTAAAAAATGTCTGTTGAGATCGTCTGGATCATTAAATGTAAATGGCAAATCATGTACTTTTGGTTTGCCGATTGTAATTGTAGATTTCAGATTGTACCATAACTTCTTTGGGTTTCTGATATTTCTGTTTACATATGTCTCGAAGTAGGCTCTTTTTTCGCTTTCAATTGCATTTACTACAGTATTTTTCATGTCTTTATAACAAGTTTTGTGTATGGTAGATTTACTTAATTTATAGCGTGCGTGATACTTGTTACGTAATTTTACCATTTCTTTAATGGTATATGTAATCCATGGAAGAGATCTATCTTTAATTAAAATACTGGTTGTTGGTGCATGCATATCAAATAGTGTTGTAATAAAGGTGTTAAATAATGAAACCATGTCATTCACATTTTCCTGAACAGTTATATAAGCCCAATCTAATTTGTTGAGGTCAGCTTCAAAAACATTTGGCATTATGTGCTTTAACGGCCTATATTTGATCCACTGTGGGGTGGGCTTGTTAATTTTAATTTGCAATGTCGCAGATATGATGGCATGATGACCCAATTCAGGTTTATGTTGGACTGAAATGTGGTTAATATGTGCATCAGTGCATACAACATCAATTAGGGTCTCACTGTGATCGGTAAAATGAGTTGGCTGCTGGATCACCTGATCAAGACTGATACTCTGTAAAAAATTTTTTACTAAGATAGTATTGTTATCATTACTGATGAGCCAGTTTGAGTTAAAGTCGCCAAGAAGTACGGTTTTGTCGGCTTTGTTAAATGATGTTAAGGAGTCAGTAATTGCATCCAGAAAGGTGTTCATGTCTAGCCAAGGTGGTCTATATGCTGTGCCAATGATCAAAATTTGCGAGTTAATCGTGAGTTTGAGCCACATTTGCCCGACATTCGGTGCGACTGGGTGTGCCATGGTTCGAACCTTGAGGTCCCGGCGCACATAGAAGCCAACGCCACCGCCCCGGCCTCCCCGCACATTCGAGGGTCGAGGTACGTGACGAAGGCGGTAGTTTGAAAGTGTCGGCGCACGCCCATCCTCTCCTTCCCGTAGCCAAGTTTCATTGATAGCCATGATGTCTACTGCTAGTTCATCCATGGCTAACAAAAATTCATCATGCCGTGTTCCCAATGAGCCAGCATTGAATAAACCCACCTTCAAGTATTTACTTCTTGTCATTTTTATTATTAAATACTTTTACTGTCCTGTATATACTTGTTAATGTAACTATTTTAAAGCTCAGATGTTGATATATTATTATTCCATTTGTAGATATAGTTTTGTAAATATTATGTTGTGTTATTATTATATGTAAGTAGTGTATGTTTGTGATGTATTTATATACATAAATTGTGTAAAATAGAAGCTTTAATAAAATAAATATGTGCTTATAAGTCAATCTTATATGTAAATAAATAAATAATTTATATAAATAATAAATATACATAGTGATAGGCATATTATAATAATTTAACCCATTATTGCAACCTGGATACTTAGTTAAGCTATTCTTACAATAAGACTTCCCGTCTTTACTAAATCTAAAACTTAATAATACTATTAATTTTAAAAAATAACTATGTTGAGCTAGAACTAAAAACCTGTTCAATGTCCGATTCATTTTTAATCGAGCATACTTTGTCTCCAGGCTTGTTTCGTGCAAAGATACGGCCACGTTTGACCCATACGAACTTCCATCCTGAGCGCTGGCCGGCTTCACGCGCCAACCGAAACAACTGTCGGTTCTCCTTGGTGAGCCGCTCGTTGATGTAAAAGCGCCTAGGCGCTCCTGGGGCCATGTCGGCCGACGTCACTCCTCGACGAACTCTGGCGCTGTGTAGCATTGCATCTCGCTTTGCTCGCGTCGTGAAACGTACCGTTATGGGTCGTGGGCGCTCCTCGGGGCCCGCAGCGTCCGTCGCCACGATATGCCGTCCGCCAATCCGTTGCGCGCAATCTACGTCATGCTCTTCTAGGCTCAACCCGATCTTCGCCGCTATTTGCATTACGACATGAACGGGGTTCTCCCCGCTCACCTCCGGAAAGTTGGCTATCTCGATGTCATTAGCCAGCAGCTGTTGGTCACGCTCGCGGAGGTCATGCCTGAGCTGAGCGATCACTTCGTCAACGTCTTCAGTATGAGGAGGTTGCTTCTGTTCAAGCTTACTGACCCTCTCCTCTAGAGTATCGACTTTTTGTTGATATTTTGTTATATTTACTTTGATGTCCGCTAGCTCATCTCTAAATGCTTGCAGGTCTCTGTTTACAGAGCGTAAATTATCTCTGAAAATTTTAAGTTCTTCGTTAATATCTAGTGTCAGCTCCTGGGTGAACTCGAACGATGAGTTCGTTGGCGAGTTGACGCTTAACAGGTCTTCAGGCTGCTTGCTGGCAGCCGGTAGGTCAGTCTTTTTCTTGAATGTCTTAGCCTTGATACAACCCGGGCATTGCCAGGATGGAGAAACGGTACCGGCAGGAGGCAGGGACACACATTTTAGATGAAAATATACGTCACAATGGCGACATCTCGCAGACTCGGTCGGCGACAGGAAACGACGACAACGCCCACAACTCCTTGACATGATTGTGTGATGATTGATTGTATACTACGTAATGCGGAAGACAAGTCAAAGATGGCGCTACTGTCGCACTCTTGAATTGATGGGAACAACACCGGCAATGTATCCAATAGATCAAACACGGACACAGAGATGGCGCTGTGCTTAGTTCCGTGAAAAAGGCTTTGTTTAAGGCTCTCGCGGCATTTATCAGCGCGCGGGTTTTAAAATATTCAGCCACTAACACCTCGCCAAGACCACATACACCAGCGATCACCAACACTGACTGGTACCTCAGATCACTATTATATTTTATAGAGTAAGGGTAGTTTTTAAGTCCTTTTAGATGTAAAGATTTTAATTTAAGTTTAAATAGAATTTAATAAACGAAAGACACTGCAAACACTATCAGTTCTTTATTGTGTCACTGTCCACAATCTCACAACCGTAGATTCGCGAAACAACAACTCGTTTATTTTTAAAACAATAATAAGACGGAGCGTAATAGGTAAACAAAACAGTGTTGTATGTGTCGGGTTGGCTGTAGTATTTTCGGGTGACCCGCAGGGAGCCCGCCTATTCAACTCCTCTCCGCTGACGGTTCCTATGCTGTGACACCCAGCGTCAGCTCCAGGTGTGCCCCGGCGATTTCCCCCGGGAAGCGGCCCTAAACGTTTACTTCGTAACATCATCTCCATGTAAATGGGTTCCCACAGCCATGTTGGCCGCGCCAGTAATTAAAGTATCGCGTGTCCGCCCCCCACGTGAGTCAGGTGTTCGACTCGGACGTATGGTTGGATTATAGGGGGCTTATTATTATTATTCTCTTTATTTCAACCTTTTCTCATAATAATATTTTACATTTCTATGTTATTTAGAAAAAAACAAATATAAAAATATAAAAAAAAATTACGGGGCTCACCGGTATCGGGTGCAGGGACCAAGCTACCGGTGGTTAGGGCTCCAGAGAGAGAAACCTCCTGACGATACGAGCCGTGGCCAGCAATACTGCCTTCTGTATAGAGGACTTAATCCAGCCGTCTAACGCGAGCCTCTTGAGGTGGTGATCGAGGCTCTTGGCAATGAGACCATTAACTGACACGACTATCGGTACAATGATCGCCGAGTCCACATCCCACATGTCGACAATCTCGTGAGCCAAATCCAAATATTTTATTTGTTTATCTTTCTCGGCTTTCACGAGATTCTCGTCATGTGGAGTGGTGACATCGATGATCATTGCAAGGCGCTTAGATCGATCTATCACTACTATGTCTGGCTTGTTAGCCACAATAGTTCTATCAGTAATGATAGATCGATCCCAATACATGGTGGCACGACCATTTTCAAGAACTGGGTCGGGCACATACCTGTAGTACGGTATTTCAGAGTCGACAAGTTGGTACTTTAAGGCAAGTTGCTGGTGGACAATCCTGGCCACTTGGTTGTGTCTATGCAAATACTCGCCGTTGGCAAGACGAGAACAACCAGATACTATATGTCTGAGAGATTCACCAGGCTGGTGACATGCCCGACATATGTCAACCGTCCCATCCCTCAGGATATACTTCCGGTAGTTATTCGTCATGACAACCTCGTCCATAATCGCAAAGACAAAACCTTCTGTTTCGGCGAAAAGATCGCCAAAACGTAGCCAGGACACAGAAGCTGGTAAGTCTACATCGGGTCCATGCAGGGCCCGATAAAAACGTCCATGCAGCTCTTTACCTTTCCATACCTCCTTGCGCTCCTCAACACCAAGTACGGCAGGTTTGCGCCAGTTCTCCTTAGCCAGACTCAGCGGGGTAAGCCCGTTGTCCACAGTGACCACATCACGGTGGACACCCGCGTCAGTGCTGAGAAAATATTCCCTGAGATTGAACACCTCGCGGTTATGGAGGGTCTTGGCACTTAAGAAGCCGCGACCCCCGCACTTCCGCGGGATGTACAATCTCATTACTGATGACCGCGGGTGATGCATCCGGTATGTTGTCAGTAGACAACGAACTTTTCTATCCAAGGCATCAAGTTCTGTTTGAGTCCACCTAAGTATGCCGAAGGAGTACATTAAGACTGGCATGGCCCAACCGTTACAGGCGCGCACCCTGTTGCCGCCTGATAAAAAACTATTTAAGATTTTTCTCAAACGGCCAAAGATGCGCTCCTGCAACGCCTGTTTCATGCCAGTCTCAGCAATACCTAGTGCCTGTGACATACCTAGATATTTGTAGGTTTCGGTTGCAGAGAGAGATCTAAGTTGTGTGAAATCTGAAAGTTCTATACCATCAGATTCCACAACCCTGCCCTTCTTTACATGCAAGACCGCACATTTATCTACACCGAACTCCATCTTGATAGACTTACTAAAGTTTTCAGTTACCTTTATTAACTCTGTCAACTGGAGGTCAGTGGAGGCAAATAGTTTTAAGTCATCCATGAAAAGAAGGTGAGATATTACTTGACCTCTGCTGTGCAACCGATAGCCTAGCCCTGAATTCTCGAGCAAAGTGCTAAGAGGATTCAGTGCTAGACAAAACCACAAGGGACTCAAACTGTCACCTTGGAAGATCCCTCGTTGAATCTTAATAGGATCGCCGCATCCGAGAGTCCGTCGACACCCTGGATAGCGAAGAACCGTACTCCACTGCCCCATACACGTCTTCAGGAAAGTGCATAGAGTTGAATCAACTTTGTACAACTCTAGCACTCTCAAGAGCCATGTATGTGGCACAGAGTCGTAGGCCTTCTTATAATCTATCCAGCATGTCGCTAGATCCTTTCGGCTACGGCGAACCTGTTGGCTAATGGTCATGTCTATAAGGAGTAGCTCTTTAGTACCACGCGACCCACTTTTACATCCATTTTGAGAACTGGACATGATTTTATTAGTATATATATGTTTGGCCAGTTTAGTTCTCAAAATGGATGTAAAAAGTTTATAGACCGTCGGTAGGCAGGTTATAGGTCTATAATTTTTTGGGTCCGTGGTACTTCCTGTTTTAAAAAGCAGGTGGGTAATGCCAGTTGTTAAGAAAATTGGAAGCGTTCCTGATTCTAGAGATGATTGGAATTGGGACGCCAAACGAGCATGTGCACTACGCAGCCACTTCAACCAAAAGTTGTGCAATCCGTCCGGACCTGCCGCTTTCCAGTTTGGTAACGGACGGACTGCACAACTAACATCTGTAGCTGTAATAGCTACGGCATCCATATTAGGGATTGTCGCACATGATCGCTCAACATCCCTAAACCAACCATCTTCCGTGTGGCTAACGGGGGTCGACCAGATGCTACTCCAGAACGTATTTGTAGTTTCATTATCTGGTAGACTCCCATCATCCACACCTAGACCGGGACGCTCCCAATTTCTATACACCCACCTTTCATCCTTTTGGAATGTGCGATTCTGGGAATATCTGCCTATACGTTTTTTATAGCGTTTGATACGATTTGCCCACGCATAAATCTTCTGCTTCAGGAAGTCGATGCGTTCTGTGACCCGCGACGCGTATTCTCGTGGCCTAATACCCGTTCCTGCAAAGGCGCGGGTCACAAAACGCATCACTCTCGGGCGAGTATTGCCCGACCTGAAGCAGATCAGCTTGCCAATGAGTGCCCTAGACTCAGCGATACGACGCTCAATCCTGCACTGCCAAGCCGGCACAGCATTATTTCGGGTAGCCATATCAATGTTGCTTTGTATGTTGACATTGGCTATCCGACATGCCGCTACAGCCGCACAGTACAGAATTGAGTGTGTATCACTGAGATTTTCACTATTGTCTAGGTATGTAGACAATAGTGAATCCAGGGCACACACCAGCGCCAAATTTTTCTTATGCGTGGGCAAACGCGGCAGACGAGGCCTATTTACTAAGGCCTCGTAACGATATTCCCTGATGGCACATTCCAAAGTACTCCTTACATTATCCATGTACTGGGCACTTACTTGTATATCCCCACCATTCACTTCTTCAACACTTTGTTGCCTTAGTGTGTCAATTGTCACTGCCGTTACACATTCACGTGTGGAAGGAGGAATGGGAGGGTTACCTTGCAAGCCTGAGCGTAGCCTCTCAAGTGCATCGTCATCCAGCAAACGACAGCGCTGGATTGCGCGCACTTGATCCGACAGTCGCTGCGCCGAAACGTTGACGGCCGGTTCCAAGTCCTGAAACAGAGGCAGCATGCGATCACGGTACGCCGTAAGGTTGGTACCCCCCTCTGTAGCCACATAATATGCCCGCATGACATTCTCATTCATGGATCTAGTCCACCTCATGCGGTGCACATCACCACCGGTAGCGGGGGCCCTGTTCGAAACCGATGAGCCTCGGGGTCCTAAGCCATTCGGTGGCCGGCCTCTCCCTCGCCGGCGGACAGGTGGTGGCGACGACGGCGGGGAGAAAAACTCGTCGCTAGATGCGCTCGACGCCTCAACACTCATCGGCGATGCTGCTGCTGGTGCCGGTGGCTGTGAGGCGGAGCTGAGCGACGAGTCCGGAGGTGTTAAACGTGCTGCAGCTGCTTTTCTAGCTCTGGTCAACATTTATACCAACTTTTCTTGCTTTTATATTTGTTTTTGTTTGTAATGTTTGTTTTGACATATAGTGTCATCTTCACTGTATTTATCTAATATTATTTCTTAAATTTTAATGGCTTTTATATGTAAATCCGTATATTTATACGGTATTCTTACTTCTTGTTGATAAATAAATTTATAAATTGTATTGTAAAACTGTAATATAAATTAAAATAAAAATATGCAAGAAAATTGTGTTGTTGACTTTAAGGTGTTGCCAGAATTATTATTATTATTATTATTTGTTTCTCTTTCTCGGGTATTATTCTAATTTGTTAGAACAATACCCGGCCCTTTAGCAGGCGTACACGGAGACATAGGTCCAACGCGCAGAGGCCCTTTGAGAGTTTTAATCTAGAATGTAATGGAACACCTACTGAGGCGCCTCCATTACCGCACTATTAAGCACAGTCACGGGTTAGCCGCAGCAGGTGAGGGCCTATTGCTACTTATATGGAAACTAATTTACTCTGGGCTATTGGGATGGGTGTTAAATGGATAGGTTTAGATAAAAACTATGGATGAATGCTGGCGTCTGCCCTAAGTACTCTTATAGTACGTCGAAAAGGGGCAGACGGTGACTCGCCAGCTCACTAGATGAACCCTCTCTAAATAGCCGCCAAGGCAAACAAACTCTACCATAAAGGCAACAAGAGGGCAACACCGGTGTGAGCGGCTAGGGGTGTAGAGCGGTGCGGCACCGGTTTCGCCATCGCGGGTCACGAGACCCGGAATTACGCCCTTGACAATGACACTTCCACCCCCGAGCAAATAGCTCTTGCGACTTCCCTCTGGCCGGCCGACTAAGGCAAGCCAGAGTCGAGAGTCCTGCGGGCACTCTTGGAAATCCACTCCACCAGCCAGTAAAGGCAAGCCGGAGACGAGGCCCTGACCGACTCCCTGAAGTATTCGGGACCGCAGTGTCGCCACACACATTCAGCTCGCCACAAAGCTGCCCTGCGGTTTGTAAGCTTTCTTTCTATCCTGTAATATATATCACAAGACAAAGGTGATGTTTGAAAGCTGTTACTCTGCCCTCTGAGATTGCGTTAGTCTCATGATGAGATAACGACTGCCCCAGAGGGGTTTATTATTATTATTATTCCTCTTTATTTAATTTCAATCTCATTAATCTTATTTTATATAATTAAATCACTTTACAAAAAATATTCAACCATATAAAACAGGACCACGGAGACCCACCGGCATCGGGCACAGGGACCAAGCTACCGGTGGTTAGGGCTCCAGAGAGAGGAACCTCCGAACGATGCGTGTCGTGTCCAGCAATACTGCCTTCTGTATAGAGGACTTGATCCAGCCGTCTAACGAGAGCCTCTTGAGGTGGTGGTCGAGGCTCTTGGCAATAAGACCATTTACGGTCACGACTATCGGTACAATGATCGCCGAGTCAATATCCCACATGTCGACAATCTCGTGAGCCAGGTCCAAATACTTAATTTGTTTATTTATTTATTTATTTATTTATTAACACTTCCTGCAATTACAATGCAAAAGGCGGACTTAATGCTAAATAGCATTTTCTGCCAGTCAACCTTCGGGTGGTGCAGAAATGATTGTGGCAGGTGTTTAAACTATAAATATGAAATATTTAATTATTTGGTTAAAATCCATTAGCATACATATCTATGCATATATACGTATATATATAATAAAGATTATATAATATAAATAATACATATTATACTAATAAATACATACAACTTACATATATTTAATACACAATGTAACACACGTGAGAGATGGTTTTATTATGGCCTTTCAAGAGACAGTTTGATAAAATACTGGCGCACCTTAGCCCTAAACGTGAATCGATTGGTTGCCGTCCTGATCTCCAGAGGGAGCGCATTCCAGAGAAGTATAGCTTGTACCGAAAAAGAAGAGTGTACAAGGCTTGAGCTATGAGAAGGACACTGAAGAAGAGAATTATTAGAAGAGCGAAGATATCTGTCATGATTGGAGCAGAGGTACTGAAAGTGAGGCACTAGGTAGCTGGGGCTATTAGACGAATGAAGATAAGTGAAAAGAGTAGTCAACGCGCGCATATTACGACGCTGACGTATAGGCAACCATGACAGCTGTTGACGATATGAGGACACATGGTCATATTTACGAAGATTAAAAATGAACCGAATGCAATTATTGAGAAGTCGGTCAAGTTTATTGAGCAGGTCTGCATTCAGGTCGAGATAACACACATCACCATAGTCGATTATAGGAAAAACCAAGGTCTGCACAAGCATTGTCTTTGTCTTCACAGGTAGAAAGTTTTTCAGGCGGTAAAGAGCGCGCAGAACCCCGGTAACCCCGGTAACCCGGTTTATCTTTTTCGGCTTTCACGAGATTCTCGTCATGGGGTATGGTGACGTCGATGATCATTGCAAGGCGCTCTAATCGGTCTATCACCACTACGTCCGGCTTGTTAGCCGCAATAGTCCTGTCAGTAATGATAGACCGATCCCAGTACAGAGTAGCACGACCATTTTCAAGAACCGGGTCGGGCACATACCTGTAGTACGGTATTTCAGAGTCGACAAGTTGGAACTTTAAGGCAAGTTGCTGGTGGACAATCCTGGCTACTTGGTTGTGTCTATGCAAATATTCGCCATTGGCAAGACGAGAACAACCGGATACTATATGTCTAAGCGATTCACCAGGCTGGTGACATGCCCGACATATGTCGACCGTCCCATCCCTTAGAATATACTTCCGGTAGTTGTTCGTCATGACAACTTCGTCCATAATCGCAAAGACAAAACCTTCTGTTTCGGCGAAGAGATCGCCGAAACGTAGCCAGGACACCGACGCTGGAAAATCTACGTCGGGCCCATGCAAGGCCCGGTAAAAACGTCCATGCAGCTCTTTACCTTTCCATACTTCCCTGCGCTCCTCTACACCAAGTACGGCAGGTTTGCGCCAGTTCTCTTTAGCCAGACCTAGCGGGGTAAGCCCTCTGTCCACTGCGACCACATCTCGGTGCACACCCGTGTCGGTGTGGAGAAAGTATTCTCTGAGATTGTACACCTCGCGATTGTGGAGGGTCTTGGCACTCAAGAAGCCACGACCCCCACACTTGCGCGGGATGTACAATCTCATCACCGACGAACGCGGGTGATGCATCCGGTATGTCGTGAGTAGACAGCGAACTTTCCTATCCAAGGCGTCCAATTCTGTTTGAGTCCATCTGAGTATGCCGAAGGAGTACATTAAGACGGGCATGGCCCAACCGTTACAGGCACGCACCTTATTTCCGCCCGATAAAAAGCTTTTTAAGACTTTCTTCAGGCGGCCAAAGAAACGTGCCTGCAACGCCTGTTTCATGCCAGCGTCATCAATGCTTAATGCCTGCGACATACCCAGATATTTGTAGGTTTCGGTTGCAGAGAGAGATCTAAGTTGTGTGAAATCTGAGAGCTCTATACTATCAGATTCCACACTCCTGCCTCGCTTTACATGCATGACCGCACATTTATCCACACCGAACTCCATCTTAATTGAATTACTAAAGCCTCAAAAAAAAAAAAAAAAAATAAAAAAAAAATATTATTATTATTATTTTTGTTCTTTAAATTTGTTTATTCTCGAAAAAATCGGTATTTAATGAAAACCACGAGCCTAGGCCAAGTGGAGTTCATTTGGGACATTATATGTTAGAAGGGATTCGTCCTGCAAAAACTTACGTACTATACGACAGGTGTTTAGTATGGCTGCTTTCTGCATAGTAATGTAAAGGTTTGTGGGTAATTCTATTTGTCGCAAATAATGTAGTAGGTGTTTCGGTATGACACCAGTGCTCGAGAGTACCAGTGGCACAATATATACTTTGTTCATTTGCCAGATTCTAGTTATTTCTTCTTTCAACTCTGTGTATTTATGGATTTTTTCGGTGATTGTTTTCTGTAGATTATGGGTATTAGGAACTGCTATGTCTATAAAATGTACGACTTTGTTAGGTTTATCTATAACAGTTATGTCCGGTCTATTGTAATGTATAGTTTTGTCAGTAAGAATTTATTATTATTATTATTATTATTATTCGCTCCATTTATTAACTTTCACATAGTTTCTTTTATATTAATAAAATACATTTCATTACAAAAAGATATGTTTAGAAATATAAAAGGGACCACGGAGACCCACCAGTGTCGGGTACAGAGACCAAGCCACCGGTGGTTAGGGCCTCAGAGACAGGAACTTCCTCACGATGCGCGCCGTGTCGAGAAGAACTGCCTTCTGAATCAAAGACTTGATCCAGCTGCCTAGTGTGAGCCTCTTTAGGTGTTGGTCGAGGCTCTTGGCGATTAATCCATTCACCGACACGACTATCGGCACAATGATCGCCGAATCTACATCCCACATGTCAACAATCTCGTGAGCTAGGTCCAAATATTTAATCTCTTTCTCTTTTTCTGCTTTCACGAGATTGCCGTCATGCGGTATGGTGATATCGATTATCATTGCGAGTCGCTCTGCTCGGTCTATCACTACAATATCAGGTTTATTGGCTACAATAGTCCTGTCTGTAATGATAGACCGATCCCAGTACAACAATGCACGACCATTTTCGAGAACTGGGTCGGGCACATATCTGTAGTACGGTACCTCAGAACCAATGAGATCATATTTAAGAGCTAGTTGCTGATGGATTATCCTGGCCACTTGGTTGTGTCTGTGCAAATATTGACCATTGGCAAGACTCGAACAACCGGATACTATATGCCTGAGAGAATCCCCGGGCCGGTGACACGCCCGACATATGTCAACCGTACCATCCCTCAGTATATACTTTCGGTAGTTGTTTGTCATGACAACTTCGTCCATAATTGCAAAGACAAAACCTTCGGTTTCTCCGAAGAGATCACCGAAACGTAACCAGGCTATGGAAGCTTTAAAATTGACGTCTGGGTCATGCAAAGCTCCATAGAACCGTCCATGCAGCTCCTTGCCCTTCCATATTTCTCTTCGGTCGTCAGTACTAAGTACTGCAGGTTTGTGCCAGTTCTCTTTAGCCAGAGCGAGCGGGGTAAGCCCTGTATCAACGGCGACTACATCGCGGTGCACATCCACGTTCATTCCCAGAAAATATTCTCTGAGGTTGTACAGCTCGCGGTTATGGAGGGTCTTTGCACATAGAAAGCCTCGACCCCCACATTTCCGCGGGATGTACAGCCTCATTACCGATGAGCGTGGATGATGCATGCGAAATGTAGTGAGCATTGACCGGACTTTTCTATCCAGGGCATCTAGTTCAGTCTGGGTCCACCTGAGTATGCCGAAGGAATACATTAGAACTGGCATGGCCCACCCGTTGCAGGCCCGCACCTTGTTGCCACCTGATAAAAGACTGTTAAGTACTTTTTTCAGGCGGCCAAAGAAACGTGCCTGCAACGTCTGTTTCATGTCAGTCTCAGCAATATTCAAAGACTGCGACATACCCAGGTATTTGTAGGTGTCGGTTAGGGAGAGGGGTCTAAGTTGTATGGAATCTGAGAGTTGTATCCCTGCAGATTCCATAATCCTGCCTCTCTTCACATGCATGACCGCACATTTATCCACACCAAATTCCATCCTGATAGATTTACTAAAGGTTTCGGTTACCTTAAGTAATGCTGTCAGTTGGAAATTGTTGGGGGCAAATAATTTCAGGTCATCCATGAAAAGGAGGTGAGATGTAACATGACCTCCTCTCCTTAACCGATAGCCTAGCCCTGAAGCCTCTAACAAGGTACTTAGGGGGTTCAGGGCCAAACAAAACCACAAAGGACTCAAACTATCACCCTGGAATATACCTCGCTCGATCCTTATTGGAGCACCGCAACCCAAACTCGATCGACACCCTGGATAGCACAGTACGGTCCTCCATTGCCCCATACATGACCTTAAAAAGGTGCATAGAGTTGCATCTACTTTATACAACTCTAGCACCCTCAAAAGCCATGTATGTGGCACGGAGTCGTAGGCCTTCTTGTAATCTATCCAGCATGTCGATAGATTCTTTCGGTTACGGCGTACCTGCTGGCTAATGGCCATGTCTATCAGCAGGAGTTCCTTAGTGCCACGGGCCCCACTCCTACATCCATTTTGAGAAACAGATAAAATTGAATTATCAACTACATGTTTTGACAATTTCGTTCTCAAAATGGATGTAAGGAGTTTATACATCGTTGGCAAACAGGTTATCGGCCTGTAATTCTTGGGGTCCGTGGCACTACCAGACTTATGGAGTAGGTGAGTGACGCCGGATGTCAGAAAATCTGGTAGCGATCCCGATTCCAGTGATGACTGGAATTGAGATGCTAAGCAAGTATGCGAACTATGGAGCCATTTGAGCCAAAAATTGTGCAGCCCGTCCGGTCCCGCTGATTTCCAGTTTGGTAACGAACGGACTGCACTGGCTATATCATCATCTGTTATTGATATTGGCTCCATTGTTGGTATTTGTTCGCATACTCGCTCAACAGTCCCAATCCAATCACTCTCCGTGTGGCTGACAGGCGTCGACCAGATGCTACGCCAAAATGTATTAGTAGCATCATCATCCGGCCGACCCCCATCAACGTCACCGGCCGTGGACTCGGGTCGCTCCCATCTTCTGTACACCCACCTCTCGTCTCTCTGGAATGTGCGATTCAGGCAATACCGATCCACTCTTTTTTTGTATCGCCTTATACGGTTTGCCCATGCATAAAGTTTTTGCTTTAGGGTGTCGATGCGCTCTGTAACCCGAGCTAAATAATCTTGGGAACTGATATTGGTTCCCGCAAAGGCTCGAGTTACAAAGCGCATCACTCTCGGTCGGGTATTGCCCATCCTAAAACAAGAGAGCTTGCCAATGAGTGCCCTAGTCTCAGCGATACGACGCTCAATCCTGCGTTGCCAATCTGGCACAGCAGCGGTCTGTCGAATAGCGGTGTTATTTACATGAAATTTAACCCCCGCTACTCGACACGCCGCAACCGCCGCACAATACATGATTGAGTGTGTGTCGCTGAGATTTTCACTGTTCTCAAAATAAATTGACAGTAATGCATCTAGGGCACTCACCAGCGCTATGTTTTTCTTATGCATGGGCAAACGAGGCAAACGAGGCCGAAAATTTGGGTCCATGGATTGGTATTCCGCAATAGCACATTCCAAAGCACTCCTTAACTGATCGTTGTACTGGGTACTTACATGAGAAGTCTCTTCATCTACCTCTTCAGCAGCCGGATTTAACAGTTGTTGCTGCGCAACCACTGTGTGAGTCTGCGCTGAAAAAGTGATGTGGAAACTTCTCTGCACGTCAGAGCGAAGTCTCTCAAGCACGGTATCATCCAACAGGCGACACCGTTGGATGGCCCGCACTTGATCCGATAGCCGTTGTGTTGACACGTTGACAGCTGGCTCAAGCGCCTGAAACAAAGGCAGCATTCGATCACGGTATGCACTGAGGTTAGTTCCTCCCTCTGTGGCCACAAAATATGCCCGCATGACGTTTTCATTCATTAAACTAGTCCATCTCATGCGGTGCACATCACCACCGGTAGCGGGGGCCCTGTTCGAGACCGGTGGGTCTCGGGGTCCCAAGCGTGTCGGTGGCCGGCCTCTCCCTCGCCGACGTACAGGAGGTGGCGACGTCGGCGGCGAGAAATACTCCTCGCTCGATGAGCTCGACGCCTCAACACTCGCCGACGACGCTGGTGCAGGTGCCGGCGGCTGCGAGGCGGAGCTGAGCGACAAGTCCGGGGATCTCATGCGTGCAGCAGCTGCTCTCGTCAACATTTTCTCATTATTTTATTTGTTTATTTGTTTACATCTGTTGTTTATATATGATTTGTTTGATTTTCTTTTGACATTAGACGTCATCTTCACAATATTTTTGGTAATTATTTTCTTTATGTATTTTATGGTTTCTGTAATTTATTATGATATTTATCGTAAAAAGAAGTTCTTGTAGTGTCGGTAATATAATATATTGACTCAAAGCTATGAAATAAAATACAAATAAAATAGACCAAGAGAAAATTTAAGTTGTCGTGTTGACGTTTCTTTTTTTTTTTTTTTTTTTTTTTTTTTTTTTATTATTATTATTATTATTTGGTATTGTTTCTCTTCTCGGTTTAGTAACCGGTATTTAATAACAATTACGGGTTTGCACCAAGTAATTATCATTTAATTAATAGTTGTGGGGTTATCGATAATTTGTGTTTCAGCTTCTTCACCTTGCATAAACTTCCGCACTATCCTGCATGTATTTAAAATAGCAGCTTTTTGTATATTTATGTAAATATTTGGGGATAAATTGAGTAACTTTATACTGTGATGTAGGTGTCTTGGGACAACTCCGGTGGTAGATATAACTATAGGTACAATATAAACTTTATTTACTTTCCAAATTCTGCCTATTTCCTCCTTTAGCTCTGTGTATTTGTTAATTTTTTCTGTGATTGTTTTTAAGAGGTTATGTGTATTTGGGACTGCAATATCGATTATATGAACTGTATTATCTAATTTATTGCGTATAGTGATGTCTGGCCTATTGTAGTGTATCGTTCTATCGGTGAGTATAGCACGATCGCAATACATTTTATAGTTAGTATTCTCTAGCACGGGAGAAGGGTTGTATTTATAATATGGTGTGCGTGTGTCTTGAATCAGTTTATACATAATGCCTAATTTCTGGTGTACAATATTGACTATCTGGTTATGACGGTGTGTATAATCTGTTTGTGTGAGTGTGGCGCATGCTCCTGTGATATGCTGTATGGTCTCAGGTTGTCGGTGGCATTTCCGGCATTTGTCATCTGTTATATTTGTATCCTTTATTATGTGCTTTCTGTAATTCTTGGTGTTAATTACTTGATCTTGGATCGCTACAAGAAAGCCTTCCGTCTCTGGGAACAAATATCCTGACGTGAGCCATCTGTTTGAGGCATTTGAGTCTATATGCGGCTGTTGTAAATCGTGAGGATGACGCCCATGTAGTGCTTTTCCTCTCCATTTCGCCATCTTTATTCTTTCTATATCAGCGGGTTGAATAAGTGCTTGTGATTCATTGCTCATTCCAGCTAAGTTAAGGGGGGTAAATTTTAAATCAGTGTTAATAATAGCTCTGTGTAAATCACTTGTGGCTGCTTTTTTGTAAAAGAATGATCTTAGGCCGCCAAGCTGTTTTTCCCATAGCCAAGATATATCTATTAATCCTCTTCCGCCTTTTATTCTCTTTAGGGACATGCGTTCTATGGCTGAATTTGGGTGTAAGTAATTGTTTCTTGTTAGTATGGTACGGGTTCTTATTTCCAAACTATTTAAATCTGTTTTTGACCATTTAACTATGCCAAAGGAATAAGTTAACAAGGGGATAGCATACGGGTTAATTGCTTTATTCAATCGCTTGCTTGTCAGTTGGGTTTTACATATAGCAGTTAATCTAAGTTTATATTCCTCTGTTAATTTTTTCTTTATTGTTGTATGATCCAGTTGTTTTGACTGCTGGTATCCTAGATATTTGTACACGTCTTCAGATTCCATGGCATTTATGATTTCTCCTTCTTCCAGCGTGTGATCTCCTGGTACTATTTTCCCGTTTTTAATATTCAAAATTTTACACTTATCTAACCCGAACTGCATTTTAATATCATTACTAAATAAATATGTGATGTTTATAAGCTTCTTCATATTTTTCGGGGTGCTACTGTAAAGTTTAATATCGTCCATGTATATGAGATGAGCTATAGATTTTACATTAGAGGAATACTTAAAACGGTATCCAGCATTCTGTTTATTTATCATGTATGACAGTGGGTTGAGTGCGAGACAGAACCAAAGAGGGCTAAGTGAGTCGCCTTGGTATATACCTTTCCTGATCTGAATCTCTCTTGTTACTATAGTCGAATTTATGTTGTGTAAATAAATGTTGGTTTTCCAGAATGACATGATTTCTTTTAAAAATTGTATAATAAATGGGTTGATTTTGTAAATACTTAATATTTTGATTAACCAAGTGTGCGGGATGCTGTCAAATGCCTTTCGGTAGTCTATATAAGTACAATGTAAGTTTCTTTTGTTAGTGTTTGCGTGTTTATGAATAGTAGAATCAATAATTAGCTGCTCTTTACACCCCATGTGATTCCGTCTGCATCCCTTCTGTTCCTCCGATATAATGTTGTTTGCTTCAATATGTGCGTTAATTTTATTGGTGATAGTAGCTGTTAAAAGTTTGTAAATTGTCAGTAGGCAAGTGATTGGTCGGAACTGTGACGGATCATTTATATTTTTACTTTTTGGAATCATATATGTAATTCCTTTGGCTAAAAATGTTGGTATGGGTTGTCTTTTTAACATTATATCGGTGAAACAGTTGGCTATTGGTTTGTGTAGTGTATGTAAGTGTTTGAACCAAAAATTATGAATGTTATCGATACCCGGTGATTTCCAGTTATGAAGCCTGATGGCAACGGTTTTTATATCAGCTTCTGTTATCTCACTAAATTCCATTTCAGCCATATCTATCCATCTTTTTTCTTCCTCATCAATCCAGGATGCATTTTCATTATGTAGACTTTTATTATTATTATTTTTTTTTTTATTATTTTTATTATTATTATTATTATTATTCCTTTATTTATTTTTCTTCAGATTTCATTTACATTTTTAAATATACAATAAAAAATAACATACATTTAAAAATATAAAAAGAAACCGTGGGATCCCACCAGCAACGGGCACAGGGTCCAAGCTGTCGGTGGTTAGGGCTCCAGAGACAGGAACTTCCTCACAATACGTGCCGTGTCGAGAAGTACTGCCTTTTGCATCAGGCCCTTGACCCAAGCACCCAACGCGAGCCTCTTAAGGTGACGATCGAGGCTCTTGGCTATTAGGCCATTAACCGTTACAACTATCGGCACAATAATTGCCGAGTCCACATCCCACATGTCGACAATCTCGTGAGCCAAGTCCAGATATTTAATCTGTTTGTCTTTCTCGGCTTTCACGAGATTCTCGTCATGAGGAATGGTGACATCAACAATTATTGCGAGGCGCTCTGATCGATCTATCACCAAATTATCAGGTTTGTTGGCTACAACAGTCCTGTCTGTGACGATAGATCGATCCCAGTACAATGTGGCATGGCCATTTTCGAGAACTGGCTCTGCCACATACCTGTAGTACGGTACCTCGATGTCTACAAGTTTATATTTCAGAGCAAGTTGCTGGTGAATGATTCTGGCTACTTGGTTATGTCTGTGCAAGTACTCGCCGTTAGCAAGACGTGAACAACCGGAAACAATATGCCTGAGGGATTCACCGGGCTGGTGACAGGCACGGCAAATATCACTAGTGCCATCCCTCAGGATATATTTCCGGTAGTTATTCGTCTTGATAACTTCGTCAGCAATTGCACAAACAAACCCTTCGGTTTCCCCAAAGAGGTCACCGAAGCGTAGCCAGTTCACCGAGGCCAATAGGTCTACATCGGGTCCATACAGGGCCCGATGGAACCTGCCATGAAGCTCCTTGCTCTGCCATACACGCTTGCGCTCATCAGTACTGAGTACTACAGGTATGCGCCAGTTCTCCTTAGCCAACTTGAGCGGGGTGAGTCCATTGTCCGCTGCGACAACATCTCGATGCATGTCCCCGTTCGCCCGGAGAAAATATTCTCTGAGATTGCACACCTCGCGGTTGTGTAGGGTCTTGATATTTAGAAAGCCACGACCCCCACACTTCCGCGGGATGTACAACCTCATCACGGATGAACGAGGATGATGCATACGATATGTCGTCAACAATGTGCGGACTCTTCTGTCCAGGGCGTCCAATTCAGACTGAGTCCACTTGAGTATGCCAAAGGAGTATACAAGAAGTGGCATGACCCAACCGTTGCAAGCACGAACCTTGTTGCCACCTGATAAAAGGCTTTTTAATACTTTTTTCAGGCGGCCAAAGAAACGCTCTTGCAACGATTGCTTCATGCCAGCTTCATTGATACTTAAAGCCTGTGACATACCCAAGTACTTATAGGTATCGGTTAAGAGAAGCGATCTTAGGTTAATGGAATCTGAGAGTTGGATCCCCTCAGATTCCACCATCCTGCCCTGCTTCACATGAATGACAGCACATTTATCCACACCGAACTCCATATTGATAGACTTACTAAAGTTTTGGGTTACGTTTAGTAAATCTAGCAATTGGACATCAGATTGGGCAAATAACTTCAGGTCATCCATGAATAACAGGTGGGATACTACCTGACCGCCTCTCTGTAACCTGTAGCCTAACCTTGAACCCTCCAGTAATGTACTGAGAGGGTTCATGGCTAGGCAAAACCAAAGGGGACTCAGACTGTCGCCCTGAAAAATTCCCCGCTCAATTTTAATACGTTCGCCGTCCTCCTGGATCCTTCGGCATCCTGGATAGCAAAGAATCGTATTCCATTGCCCCATACATGACTTTAAGAAGGTGCGTAGAGTAGTATTTACTTTATACAACTCTAGCACCCTCAAAAGCCATGTATGCGGCACGGAGTCATACGCCTTCTTATAATCTATCCAACATGCCGCCAGATCCTTTCGGTTACGGCGAACTTGTTGGCTAATGGCCATGTCAATGAGGAGGAGCTCCTTAGTACCGCGAGCACCCTTCCTACATCCATTCTGAGAGGCTGACATAATAGAATTGTCTTCAACATGTTTAGCTATTTTAGCTCTCAGAATAGATGTAAGAAGTTTATAGACCGATGGTAGACATGTTATCGGTCTATAATTGCCGGGCTCGCTAGTACTGCCTGTCTTGTGGAGCAGGTGGGTAATTCCAGTCATCATAAATGATGGCAACGACCCAGATTCTACAGCTGATTGGAATTGAGATGCCAAGCGTTCATGCGAACTACGTAGCCACTTCAGCCAGAAATTGTGCAGCCCGTCCAAGCCTGGAGATTTCCAATTAGATAATGGACGGACTGCTTGTGCAACATCCTGGCTAGAAATGGCCACGCATTCCATTTCAGGAATATGTTCGCATGAACGTTCGACATCTTGCATCCAATCACCTTCAGTATGGCCAATGGGCGTCGACCAGATGCTACGCCAAAACATGGCTGTGGCGTTCGCATCCGGCCGCTGCACATTAGTCACACTTTGATCTGGTCGTTCCCAGCTTCTGTATACCCACCTCTGATCCCTCTGGAATGTACGATTAATGACGTACCGGTCCACACGTTTTTTAAATCTACGTATTCGGTTTGCCCACGCATAGACTTTCTGTTTTAGGTAGTCAATGCGCTCTGTGACCCGGGCTATATAATCTTGAGGACTAATATTAGTCCCCGAAAAAGCCCGTTTCACAAAGCGCATTACCCTAGGGCGTGTATTCCCCTCCCTAAAACAGATCAGCTTGCCAATAAGTGCCCTTGCCTCGGCAATACGTCGCTCAATCCTGCACTGCCACGCCGGTACAGCAGACCTTTGTCGTACAACGGTATCAGTTTCAAGAAACTTGACACCAGCTATACGACAAGCTGCCACGGCGGTACAGTACAAGATTGAGTGTGTATCACCGAGATCCTCACTATTATCTAAATAATTTGATAATAACGAGTCAAGAGCACTTACCAGCGCTATATTTCGCCTATGCATAGGCAACCGCGGTAGGCGAGGCCTAATAGATGATGGCGTGTACCGGTAGTCCCTAATCGCACATTCCAAAGCGTCCTTGACCTCCTCATTGCACTGGGTACTTACATCATCAGCCATGTCATGCTCCTCCCTGACGGCGCTGCCGCCCATTGGCGGTCCGCTCGGTGTCGGTGTTAGTGTGGGCCGCACGGGATTGGCATGGCTCGAAGGTAAGTACTCTGAGCGAATCCTATCAAGCACGGCGTTATCCACCTTGCCACTGCGCTGGATAACCCGTACCTGATCCGATAGTCGTTGAGCCGTGACGTTGATGCTTGGTTCCAAGGCCTGAAACAAAGACAGCATGCGACTACGGTACGCAGTGAGGTTAGTGCCCCCCTCTGTTGCCCCAAAATATGCGCGCATGACTTGTTCGTTTATTGATGACGTCCACTTCATGCGCTGCACATTACCACTGGCTGCGATAACCCTGTGGGGGGCCGGTGGGCCCCGAGGTCCTAAGCACGCTGGTGGCCGGCCTCTCCCACGCCGCCGCGCAAGTGACGGTGTCGACGGCGGAGAGAAATACTCGTCGCTGGAGCTCGACGCAACTACAGCTGTCGACGTTACTGGTGCAGGTTCCGACGGCTGCGAGGCGGAGCTGAGCGACGAGTCCGGAGGTGTTGGGTGTGCTCTTCGTTTCCTGGCTCTCGTCAACATGCTAATGTGTTTTTATCTTCATTTTTGTAAATATATTTATTGTTTGATCTGTCATAATGTTAAGCGTGACGGCTGTCATTGTATGAAATGTTCACTATTTCTGTATTTATGTTGTTTTTACCAGGTATTTTCTTGCTTTACTTGTGTTTTCTATTATAATTTAGATTATATATACTATTGCACTATGGATGAGAGGATATTTGTTAAAATATTAATATTTAAAAATAATTGGAGGAATAAACACGTTGACAGTTTTGGTGTTGCCAGATTATATTATTAGTATTATTATTATTATTATATTATTATTATTATTATTATTATGTATAGACGATTATCTTTGAACTCAACTCTGGGTTGGATATTTTGAACCAGGTACGGGTATACACCAAGTATTCTGGTTCAGTCGTGTAGTGTGTCTAGTGAATTTGTGTGTTTGTTAGAAAATGGTCTGTTTGTGTCTCGTTTGGACTTTGTTGTATGTTCTGCGTGTTTGTGGTGTTTGGGATGTTCTGAAGTGTGAGTGAAGTGGGGTTTAAGAAACGGCGGACTATGGAGCAGGTGTCTAATACAATTGATTTTTGTAATTGAATGTATGTTTTTGGGTGTAGATCAATTATTTTTAAAGCATTATGCAGTGTTTTTGGTATGATACCAGTTGAGGATATAATTATGGGGACTATCTTGACAACTTCTTGGTGCCACATCTGTTATATTTCATCTGCTAGTGGTATGTATTTTTGAACTTTTTCCGTGTGTTTTTGCTTTAAGTTATTTGTGTTGGGAACGGCAATATCTATTAAATAGGTGGTTTTAGTGGATTTTATCGTTAACGTGATATCAGGCCTGTTGCTAAGGATAGTGCGGTCGGTGATGATGTCTCGATCCCAAAACAGTTTAACTTTATTGTTTTCTAGCACCTTTATCGGTTTGTATTTGTAGTAGGGTGTGTTTGTTTCTGTTAGGTTATGTTTTAGTGCAAGTTGTTGGTGAATGTATTTGGCGACGTTATCATGGCGATGAGTGTAATCTTTGTTGGCGAGTGCGCTGCAACCTCCTGTGATGTGATCGATGTGTTCGGTATATTGGTGACATAATCGGCATTTATCCGTCTCTATTGTCTCTTTCAAAATATATTTTGAGTAGTTGCGTGTTTTAATTACTTGATCTTGTATTGCTATAAAGAATCCTTCTGTCTCACTGAATATGTTGCCTTTAGTGAGCCAGGTAGTTGATGCTGTTCGGTCTATATGCTCTTGTTCTAGTTGGTGGGGATATTTGCCATGAAGCGCCTTGCTTTTCCAGTTTTCTAACTTTACGTCCTCTTTTAGGATTTTGGTTTTTGGATCAAATTGAGTGTTGTTTAATTGTAGAGGTGTTCCTGGGTGTGGTAGGTAAACTA
Organism: Euclidia mi; assembly: GCA_944739405.2. NCBI lineage: Eukaryota > Metazoa > Arthropoda > Insecta > Lepidoptera > Erebidae > Euclidia > Euclidia mi. Next base: position 2,812,395 of record OX123196.2, read on the forward strand.
TTGCTTTGTGTAGTGTGCTGTTGTTGGCTTTTCCGATAAAGTATGATCGTAAGTTGTGTATTTGAGTGTAGTGTAGGTTTTTTATGTCGATAAATCCCCGACCACCTAGTTTTCGATTTAGTGTGAAACGTTGTACAGCTGTATGTATGTGATGGATGTTGTGTTTATTGCATGTTGTTCTGGTTGTGGTGTTTAGAGAATTAAGTTCGGTATCTGACCATTTAATAATTCCGAAAGAATACGTTAATATGGGGATGGCATATGTGTTAATTGCTTTTACTGTATTTCTGGCGGATAGCTGGGTGTGAAGGATTTTATTAAGTCTTTGTTTGTATTTTGCTTTCAGAGTGTTTTTTATATCAGTGTGATTAATTGATGTGCTTTGATGATATCCTAAGTATTTATAAGTTTCTCTTGGTTCCATGCTATCTATTGTCCCTTCTTGTAGCTCAAGATCGAATGAATTTGTTCTACTATGCTGGCCTTTAATAATGCTGTTGATTTTACACTTATTTGTACCGAACGTCATTTTTATGTCTGTGCTAAATTTTTCTGTTAGACTTAAAAGGTGATCTAATTCTTGTCTGTTACTTGCATATAATTTTATGTCGTCCATGTATAGTAGATGTGTTAGTTTGATTTTGTTATCTCTGTCAATTGTGTATCCGTGTTTACTATTATTAAGTATTCTGGAGAGCGGATTTATGGCTAGGCAGAACCACAGAGGACTAAAAGAATCGCCTTGGAAAATACCGCGAGAAATTTTGATAGGTGATGTAATGAGTGTTGTAGTGTTCGTTCTTAGACTGAGTTTTGTTGTCCATGTCGTCATTGCATGTTGTAGAAATTGTAGTAAACTGTTGTCAATTTTGTATATTTTCAAGATGTGTAGTAACCATGAATGTGGTACGCTATCGAAGGCTTTTTGGTAGTCAATATATGAGTAATACAGATTTCGGTGTTTCTGTCTGACTTGGTTGTGGATCTCAGCATCTATTATTAGTTGTTCTTTACAACCCATTGAACCTTTAGTGCAGCCTTTCTGTTCCTCAGGTATAATTTTGTTTTCTGTAATGTGTGAATTTATTTTATGTGTGATGATGGATGTTAGTAATTTGTAAAGGGTGGGGAGGCATGTGATGGGTCTGTATTTGGCTGGGTTTGTAGTTTCTTTATCTTTGGGTTTTAAATAGGTTACTCCTTGAGTAAGAAAAGCGGGCATGTCCTGTGGGTTTTTAATGATGTCATTTAGTGAGTTTGCTATGTGTGAGTGTGTTGAGGTTAAGTATTTGATCCAGTAGTTTTGTATTTTATCAGGCCCCGGTGCCTTCCAGTTTAAAGTCCTTTTAATTGCGAAATTAACGTCGTCTGTGTCTATAACGACTAGTGGCATAGGTTCTACTTTCTCCATCTCTTGATCTTCTATTTTTGCCCACGATGCGTGTGTGTTATGTCGCACGGGCTTCGACCAGATATTTTCCCAGTAATTTTTAATATCTGTTATGTCTGGATGTTGTGTAACTGTTATGTTTTCTGAATTAAGTTTTTGATAGAATATTTTTTGGTTATTATTAAACAGGATATTAACTGACTTTCTTTGGTTGCTTTTCTTGTAACGGTTTAATCGTTTAGCTTGTGCTTGTAGTTTTTGTTTGTTTGTGTCTAGTTGATCTATTAATTCGTCACGGGTTTTGTTATTAGGGTTTAATTTCTGTTGTTTCTTCTGTGTGAGGTTGCCGATTAGGTATTGTGTGAGCTGTCCTATTTCTTTTCTTAATGCTATGATTTTGTTTTCAATGCGTCTTTCCCATTGTGGTTTCTTTTGAGTGTGGGTTTTAGTGTTAGATGATACGGAGTAGTGGTCTATTGTTTTCTTAGTTCGCCTATCGTGTAATGTTGATACTGTTTTTGCAGCACAATAAATTACTGTTTGGATGACTTCTAATGTAATGGTATCACTGGTTTGTAGGTGTTTGTCAACTATTTCGTTTAGAATGTTTACAGTTATTATCATCGGTCAGGTACTTTGCAATTTCGGTATAATAGGTCTAAGTGTTGGGTCTGCACCTGTATATTTTAATAGCATCTCAGTGAAGATATTTTTTACCTGGTTTGGATCTATTGGCGTCACTGGTATATTTGTTGATTCGTTTCCTTGTATTTGGATGTGTTCGTTAGTTCCTAAGGTTTCAATAGCACCTGTTGGTGTAGTAGTTTGTTGTTCTTGTGTGTGATTCGTAGCTGGTGTAGGTTGAGATAGGCTTATGATATGAGGCTGGATGTTATTTAGGTGTGTGCTGGATGTCTGTTGTATTTCTATGGTGTCATTAGTATTACTTATTATTACATGTGAAATGGTGTGTTTTATGTGTTCTCGTTCTGCTTCTGATATTCTATTGTTTCTATGTATTACTCTAATTTGATCTGATAGGCGCTGTTGAGAGATATGACTCAACTCTGGGAATTTTTCTATAAAACTTTGATGTAGCAATTGTCTCCAGGCGGTCATATCGGTTTCGCAAATGGTAACTGTGTAGTAGCAACGGAGGAGCTCTATGTTTATATCATGAGTCCATTTCATCCGTTGTCTACTTTTTCCAGCTAGAGTGGTTGCGGGCAGTATATCACGCAAAACACTTCTTGCTGGTGTGTTAGTGGCGATGTGTAGGGATTGTGTGTTGTGATCTACGTAGTTTAGATTAGATTCTAATATTCGCGTAGAGTCAGTGATGCCAGACGTGGGCACAGAAAATTCAGCAAAAACTTCTTGTGCAACATCGCATGGCATAGGTGATGTGGATCTGTATGATTGATGGGAGTACAATGGATGAGGCGGTGATGAGCTGGGTGATTGAAATATACTATGTGTGGATGATATTGGTGATGATGAGCTTGTATAGTGTAGGGATGATGATGTTTCATCATTAGTTGCAACAGTACTGGACTGGGCAGACCTTAGCGATACGTTGCCCCCCCCAGAATACGAGGGGCAGCCCGAGCCTGACGGCCCGGGGCGGGATTCTCCCGTGTGGGTACCCGCCTGGGGTAATTCTCTGTTTCTAAGACGCATCGCATATTGGTGTTACTATGGCTCCGTTGGTCATTGGTGAGTATATAGCGTATTGCTGCCAATGTCCGCCCCTCACGTGGCTACAGATGGTCGAGCCGGACGTGGAGTTAGGTTTGTGAGGGGCTTATTATTATTATTATTATTATTATTATTATTATGGTCAACATTTCTTTTTCTCAGCATTGTAAGAATGCTGGTGATTTAATGAAACCACGGGCCTAAGCCAAGTGAGATTCATTTAGGGGGCTCAATTGAGCATTTGTGTCTTCTTGTAAAAAATTTCGTACTATTCTACACGTGTTTAATATGGCTGCTTTTTGCATAGTTATGTATGTATATGTAGGCAATTCAATTTGGTGTAAGTAATGATGCAGGTGTGTCGGTATTATGCCAGTGCTAGATAGCACAAGAAGCACAATAAATACTCTGTTCATCTTCCATATTCTGATTATTTCCTGTTTTAGATCTGTGTACTTATGTATTTTTTCAGTTATTGTCTTTTGTAGGTTGTGTGTGTTAGGAACTGCTATGTCTATAATGTATGCGTGTTTATTTTGTTTATCAATCATGGTTATATCCGGTCTATTGTTGTGTATTGTTTTATCAGTAAGTATTGCTCTGTCGTAATATATCTTGTGATTCTGATTCTCCAGGACTGGCTTAGGTACATATTGATAGTATGGTACAGCTTTAGGTGGCAAAAGGTTATGTTTTATCGCTAACTTCTGATGAATTATATGGGTAACTTGATTGTGTCTGTGGGTATAATCGGTTTGAGCTAAGTTTGGACATGCACTAGTGATGTGTTGAATAGTTTCTGGTGACCGTTGACATTTCCTGCATTTGTCATTCTGTACAGTTGAATCCTTTAGTATATGTTTTTTGTAATTGTAAGTATTTATAACCTGGTCCTGAATCGCAATCATAAAGCCTTCAGTCTCTGGAAACATTGAACCTAATTTTAACCACTTATTCGAGGCATCTAGGTCTACATGAGGCTGCTCTAAATCATGCAAATGCCTTCCATGTAGTTCTTTGGAGCGCCATTTATTAAATTTGTCGGTGAAATGATTTTGTGGGTTTTTATAAATAATGTTTCTGTTTGATAAATTTAGCGGGGTATAGTTTTTGTCAAGATCAACGATGGATGAGTGAATATGGCTTGTAATCATTTTACTGAAGAAAAATTCTCGTAGGTTTTTAATTTGACCTTCCCATAATACATTTAAATCTATGAGACCCCTTCCCCCTTTTTCCCTCTTTACTGAGATTCTTTCTATAGCTGACTTGGGGTGTAGGTAATTGTGTTTGGTTAGTGTGGTCCTAATTTTGATTTCTATATTACGGATATCTGTACGTGTCCATTTAACTATACCAAATGAAAACGTTAACACGGGAATTGTAAAAGTATTAATTGCTTTGAAGAGATTTTTGGAATAAAGTTGTTTTTTACAAAGTAAATTTAGTCGTTTTGTGAACTCTAAGCACAAGTCTTTTTTTATTTTGCTATGATCGATGATATTCGACTGGTAAATACCCAAGTATTTATACGTATCTGTCGGTCCCATAGATTCGAATGTGTCAGGTTCACCTGTTATATTAATGTTACTAACTGTTTTGCCCTTGTGAATATGAAGAGTGCGACATTTATCGAGACCGAATGACATATTAATATCTCTGCTGAACTGGGCGGTTATTTCTATAAGAGATTTTAGGCACTTCTCAGACTTTGCAAATAGTTTAATGTCATCCATATACATAAGATGTGTTATGGCTGCATTTGAATTTAGTTTATAACCGTTTGAAGTATTATTGAGTAGGTGGGATAATGGATTCAAGGCAAGGCAAAACCATAGCGGGCTGAGAGAATCTCCCTGAAAAATGCCATTTCTGATATGAATTTCATCCGTGGTGACAGTGGCTGTTCCATTATTAAGGTATAATGTCGTTCTCCAACCAGACATAGCATTCCTCAAGAAGTTTATGATAGTGGGGTTTATTTTGTATACCTGTAAAATTGTAAGCAACCAGGAATGCGGGACGCTATCGAATGCTTTTTTATAATCTATGTATGATATAAATAAGTTCCTTTTTTGTGTATGAGCACATTTTAAAACGGTAGAGTCTATTACAAGCTGTTCTTTACATCCTCTATGATTTTGCCTACATCCTTTCTGTTCTTCTGACAAAATATTGTTTCGGTGAAGATGACTATTTATAGTTTGTGTAATTAGTGCAGTGATTAGTTTATAAATTGTTGGGAGGCATGTAATGGGCCGGTATTGAGATGGGTTTGACGTATTACTACTTTTAGAGAGCATATAAGTAACTCCTTTTGTAATAAACTGGGGTAACGGTTGTTGTCCTGCAATAAGTTCTGTGATGTTTTTAGCTAGTATGTGATGTAATTTGAAAAACTTCTTATACCAAAAGTTGTGAACGTTATCTATGCCGGGTGCCTTCCAGTTTTTCATTTTTCTAGTGGCTACTGCTACATCTTCTGGCGTGAAATCCAATAGTTCCATGTCATCTACGTGATTCATTCTATTTCTTTCTTCATCGATCCATTTCGCATCACCGTTATGATTATTTCGTTTTTCCCACAAATCAGCCCAGTAGCTTTTCAAATCACTTGCTTCAGGGATTATATTGTTGGTATCACTCTGTATTTTATTTTCTCTGCATGACCTATAGAAATTCTTTTGATTTGTTGTGAAAAGTTTATTATCTTCTTTCCTTTGTAGCGCTTTTAAATACCTTGATAATCGTTGTGATTTTAAGATTAATTTTTGCTTCAACGTATCTAAATATTCTACTGGTCTAACATTATTTGGTTCATGCATAGTATGTACTTTTGTTTTCCTGAATATAGTTTCAACTGCTTTCACTACCTTTTTAGATCTATTGTTATTTATGTATTGAGACAATCTACCAATATCTGCTCTTAAATTTTTTATATCTAGTTCGAGTCTTATTTGCCAAGCAGGTTTTTCATTATTTCGAGTTTTATTTTGATTGACTATGTGGTGTGTTCGTATTTTAAATCCTAAATTTTGACATATAACGTATGCACTACAGTATATTAGTGTGTGAATAGAAACTAAATCGGAATCTACAGAATAGAACTGATCAAGTACGTGTTTGTTAAAAATATCAATAAATCCATAAAGTTTCTTATTTTCTCTCAATTTTGGTAGCTTAGGGCGTGTTGTAGGATCTGTACCTGTGTATTGAATAAGAGCAGTTTCCAGTTGATTAATTAGGTCATGTGTAGTTGTGTCTACCTCTGTAATTTCTCTGGTCTGTGTAATAAGAGTCAGTTGTGATATGGATTCGGATGAGAGATTTGTTTGAGTGGATGCATGTTGAGTGAATGTTTCGTACTGTGTACGTGATATGTTTGGTAATAATGTCGGTGTATTTGGACTGGGGCCTAAGGTGGACGGTGAAATTTGTTCTAGGTTTAATAATTGTAATTGTTCTGTAGACTGGGATTGATGGAGTGATTGGTGAGAAATTTTATGTTTATTATGTGACGTGTTTATGTGGTTAAAACTTTCACTTGTTTCTTCTTCTAAGCTTCTGCGTACTTCTTCTTTTAGTTGATCTTAAGTGTCCTGTGAAAGTCGCTTATTTCGTACTATTGTTCTCATTTGGTCTGATACGCGCTGTTCAGAAACTGTGATTTGTGGGTACTGTCGTGAGAATAGTTCGTGCAATCGCTTCCTATAGGTTGTCATATCAGTCTCTAATTTCGTTATATAATAATAGGTACGCATGATAAATATATTGACATCCTTGCTCCAAGACATGCGCACCCTTGCTTTGCCAGTTTTGGTGGACGCGGGTAAAAAGGTATTTACCTCCCGCGCAACATCCAAGCCTGGTGTGGATGGATCACTAAAATGAACTGTATGTGGTGATGAACTATTCGACGAAGGTAACGATTGCAATGAGGGTGAATATGAAACGGTGTTAGGGCTATATGGTTCAATCGGACTATTTGTAATAAAGTCAGTCTGTCTGTCAGAATGGTCTTGGTCGGCTGAAGTATCTTCGGGTGACCCGGTGGGAGCCCGCCTGCTCAACTCCTCACCACTGACGGCTTGCATGCTGTGACACCCAGCGTCAGCTCCAGGTGTGCCCCGGCGATTGCCCCCGGGAAGCGGTCCTCTCAATTTACTTTTCGAACGTGTCTCCATGATGAATGGGTTTCCAGAGCCAAGTTAGCCGCGCCAGTACATAATATAAGTCGCGTGTCCGCCCCCCACGTGAATCTGATGGTCGATTCGGACGTATGGTTGGATTTGGGGGGCTTATTATTATTATTATTATTATTATTCCGTTTATTAAACATTTTTCTCATTGTCACATTTTATATACTTAATAAATATTACAATTAAAAATAAATTTAATTATATAAAATGGGACCACGGAGGCCCACCGGCACCGGGCACAGGGACCAAGCTACCGGTGGTTAGGGCTTCAGAGAAAGGAACCTCCGTACGATGCGTGTCGTGTCCAGCAATACTGCCTTCTGTATAGAGGACTTGATCCAGCCGTCTAACGAGAGCCTCTTGAGGTGGTGGTCGAGGCTCTTGGCAATAAGACCATTTACGGTCACGACTATCGGTACAATGATCGCCGAGTCAACATCCCACATGTCGACAATCTCGTGAGCCAGGTCCAAATATTTCATTTGTTTATCTTTTTCGGCTTTCACGAGATTCTCGTCATGGGGTATGGTGACGTCGATGATCATTGCAAGGCGCTCTAATCGGTCTATCACCACTTTGTCCGGCTTGTTAGCCACGATAGTTCTGTCAGTAATGATAGACCGATCCCAATACAGAGTAGCACGACCATTTTCAAGAACTGGGTCGGGCATATGTGCCCGACCCAGTTCTTGAAAATGGTCCTGTAGTACGGTATTTCAGATCGGTACCTGTAGTACGGTATTTCAGAGTCGACAAGTTGGTACTTTAAAGCAAGTTGCTGGTGGACAATCCTGGCTACTTGGTTGTGTCTATGCAAATATTCGCCGTTGGCAAGACGAGAACAACCGGATACTATATGTCTGAGCGACTCACCAGGCTGGTGACATGCCCGACATATGTCGACCGTCCCATCCCCCAGAATATACTTCCGGTAGTTGTTCGTCATGATAACTTCGTCCATAATTGCAAACACAAAACCTTCTGTTTCGGCGAAAAGATCGCCAAAACGCAGCCAGGACACCGATGCTGGAAAATCTACGTCGGGCCCATGCAAGGCCCGGTAAAATCGTCCATGCAGCTCTTTACCTTTCCATACCTCCCTGCGCTCCTCTACACCAAGTACGACAGGTTTGCGCCAGTTCTCTCTGGCCAGACCTAGCGGGGTAAGCCCGCTGTCTACAGCGACCACATCTCGGTGCACACCCGCGTCAGTGTGGAGAAAGTATTCTCTGAGATTGCACACCTCGCGATTGTGGAGGGTCTTGGCACTTAGGAAGCCACGACCCCCACACTTACGCGGGATGTACAATCTCATCACCGACGAACGCGGGTGATGCATCCGGAATGTCGTGAGCAGACAGCGGACTTTCCGATCCAAGGCGTCCAATTCTGTTTGAGTCCATCTCAGTATGCCGAAGGAGTACATTAAGACCGGCATGGCCCAACCGTTACAGGCACGCACCTTATTTCCGCCTGATAAAAAGCTTTTTAAGATTTTCTTCAGGCGGCCAAAGAACCGTACCTGCAACGCCTGTTTCATGCCCGCGTCATCAATGCCTAATGCCTGCGACATACCCAGATATTTGTAGGTTTCGGTTGCAGAGAGTGATCTAAGTTGTGTGAAATCTGAAAGCTCAATGCCATCAGATTCCACACTCTTGCCTCGCTTTACATGCATGACCGCACATTTATCCACACCGAACTCCATCCTAATTGAATTACTAAAGTTTTCAGTTAGCTTCAGTAACTCAGTTAATTGGAGGTCAGTGGGGGCAAATAGTTTTAGGTCATCCATAAAAAGGAGGTGGGAAATAACCTGACCTCTACTGTGCAACCGATAGCCTAGCCCTGAACTTTCGAGCAAAGCGCTCAGCGGGTTCAGTGCTAGGCAAAACCATAGTGGACTCAAACTGTCGCCTTGGAAGATACCCCGCTTGATCTTTACAGGTACGCCATACCCACAAGGCTGTCGGCATCCTGGATAGCGAAGCACCGTACTCCACTGCCCCATACATGCCCTCAAGAGGGCGCATAGAGTTGCATCTACTTTGTACAACTCCAGCACCCTCAAGAGCCACGTATGTGGCACAGAGTCATAGGCCTTCTTATAGTCTATCCAGCATGTCGCCAGATTCTTTCGACTACGGCGAACCTGTTGGCTAATGGCCATGTCGATAAGGAGTAGCTCCTTAGTACCACGTGCCCGGCTTCTACATCCATTTTGAGACTCAGATAACATTTTATTATTGAATATATGTGATTCCAATTTTGTTCTCAAAATGGATGTAAAAACTTTATACACCGTCGGTAAGCAAGTAATCGGCCTATAGTTCGTAGGCTCCGTGGTACTACCAGATTTTTGGAGCAGGTGAGTAACGCAATTGTCATAAAACTTGGCAGCGATCCTGAATTCAGAGCTGACTGGAATTGGGATACCAAGTGAGCATGTGCACTTCGTAGCCATTTTAACCAGAAATTGTGCAACCCGTCCGGTCCCGCCGATTTCCAATTGGCTAACGGACGGACTGCACAATATACATCCATGGCATCAATGGCTACGGGCTCCATGGGAGATATTACCTCACATGATCGCTTAACATCCCTAATCCAGCCACCTTCTGTATGGCTGACGGGAGTCGACCATATGCTGCGCCAGAACGCAATCGTGTTCGCATCATCTGGTCGACACCCATCATCCACACCTGGTTCAGGTCGCTCCCAATTCCTATAAAACAACTTCTCATCTCTTTGAAATGCGCGATTTTGGGAATATCGGTCAATCCTTATTTTGTACCACCTGATGCGATTCGCCCACGCATAGATTTTCTGCTTCAGGAAGTCGATGCGTTCTGTGACCCGAGACGTATATTCTTGAGGACAAAGTCCTGTCCCCTTAAACGCCTGACTCACAAAACGCATCACTCTCGGGCGGGTATTGCCCGACCTGAAGCAGATAAGCTTGCCTACGAGTGCCCTGATCTCAGCAATACGACGCTCAATTCTACGCTGCCAAGCAGGGACGGCATCTCGAGGGCTAATAGTAATACTGTTTTGTATTTTAATATTAGCCACTCGACACGCCGCTACAGCCGCGCAGTATAGAATTGAGTGTGTATCACTAAGATTTTCACTAGTGTCTATGTAAGTAAGCAATAGTGAATCCAGGGCACCCACAAGCGCCATATTTTTTCTATGCGTGGGTAAACGCGGCAGCCGGGGTTTGTTTTCTAATGTAGCATACCGATATTCCCCAATAGCGCACTCCAAATTACTCCTTATCTTATCTATGCATTGGGTACTTACTTGTGTATCCCTGTCTATCCCTTCCTCGCCTTCTTCTTGTGCCCTGAGTGAGGCGTGCGATATTGGAGCCTCATTGTGTGTAAGAGGTGGGTTTTCAGGGATACCTCGCAAGTCTGAGCGTAGCCTCTCAAGTGCGTCGTCATCCAACAGGCGGCAGCGTTGAATGGCTCGCACTTGATCCGACAGTCGCTGTGCCGAAACGTTAACAGCTGGTTCCAAGGCCTGAAACAGAGGCAGTAAGCGGTCACGGTACGCCGTAAGGTTGGTTCCTCCCTCTCTAGCCACAAAATATGCCCGCATGACGTTCTCATTCATCGATTGAGTCCATCTCATGCGGCGCACATCACCACCGGCAGCGGGGGCCCTGTTCGAAACCGGTGGGTCTCGGGGTCCCAAGCGTGACGGCGGCCGGCCTCTTCCCCGGCGGCGCGCTGGTGTTGGTGTCGTCGGCGGGGAAAAATACTCATCACTCGATGAGCTCGACGCCTCAGTAATGGCCGGCGCTGCTGGCGCCGGCGGCTGCGAGGCGGAGCTGAGTGACGAGTCCGGGGGAATTAATTGTGCCGCTGCTCTGGCTCTGGTCAACATTTTTTCTTTGGTTTAATTGTATTATTTACATTTACAATGTTTATGTTTTTGACGTCTAATGTCATCTTGCTTTCTTGATATTTTATATACCTATTCTGTTTTCCTTTTTGGTTTTATAAAAAGTTTGCTCTGCTATTATTTATAGGTATACACAATATGGTTATTACTTAAGTAAGTATACAGCCTCCGAAACAATAAAATAAATTAATACAAAATTTATCAAAGAAAATGATGTTTGTTGACGTTCAGTGTTGCCAGTTTATTATTATTATTATTATTATTAAAGGTTAGTGCTAAGTGTTGGCGCGATAACAGACTAATTAGTTGAACGCCCATTAGCGGTTTTTCGATTTTGACAAATGGGTTTTGTGGTACTCATTTGACCGTTGACAGTGAAGTATGTAGGTAGTTGTTATTTCTGTACTTAACTTTCAACTGAATGCTGTTCGAAAGATTCAAATATTGTAGTATAAAACCGGTAATTTGCCTTAGGCATACGTAGAAACAATTATTTAATCAGCCTAGATCTATCAAATGATCGACAGTATGATAACAATTTATTGGCATGGTAATGCATTAATAAATTGAATGAGAACCGATTAGGACTGCGCTAGTAGCCACATACATATACAACTAAGTAATGCAATCTATCATATAAGGGCGACGACACAAACAATGCCCACATCTAACAAATACGGACAACAAAGACGAGGAACAATTTAAAAACCTGAAATATCAAAGTTACAAAGTTTTGGCTAATCTAACCTATAAAACTTATACTTTTAGGCCAGGCGAAACTACCTTGGAAGAACGTCAAACATCGTTCCTCCACAGGATGGATAAAAATAAAAATAATATATAAATGTATTTGGCTGTAGATGTTTTTTGAATCCAGGAAGTTAGTACTGTCCCATTTACCAAAAAATTGTTCACAAAGATGATTTTGGATGAATAGCTTTGTTGTTCTGACGGCTGCGTTTCATTTGGACGCACCTGAACCACTGGGCCATATCATGTCGTTCTATACCGTTGCCCATAATATGCATAACGCATCTGGCCGACAAATGGCGATTACGGGCATGGTTTACACTTAGCACCAAAACCTGAATGCTGTTGAAGAAAGTGTTTAGACCACATGTTTAAAGTCTTGTGCATTACATGCAATTTGAGAAGAGTCTAAAACTTTCTGTTTATCTTAACAATAGTAGGTATGTTACACAGTCAATCAGTTCGAATTTTGCCATTTCAGCTGATTTTTTTATGTCATCGGTACCGCAAACTCTGCTTCAGCTAATATGAAGCCGCTGAAGATGAATTAGAACAGTACATATCAGTTAAGTTGTGATTCCAGTACACCTATATTGCTTTCTAAACTATGATTTAATTCATTCCAGTAAGTAATAGAACTGGTAATTTAAGTGGTCTGATTATATATAAAGCATCATTTCCAAATAGTCTCTCAGTGTGCAAAGAATCAAATAATTCAATAAAATTGATTAGGAGTAGTAGGAATAGAATTAAGAAATATGTCAAAATAAACAAATTCATAAAAAAGACCCAAAAATTAGTTCACAGACAAAAATTTTTCATAAAAAATGTTAAACTAAATAGGAAAAGATTACTTGCTCTTGAAAAATTAAAAAAATACTTACAGAAATATCACCAAAATAATTTGAAACATAAATTAGAAATAAATAATTTGCAGGTAGAATTAAATAATTTTAGTGACAAATTAGTATCAATGACAAATAAATATAAAAGCTCTGAACTACAAATGAAAGATTACATATTGGCAATGAATGAGTTGGTGGCATCAAATAGTAACAAATGCTCAATACCATTAAACAATGACATCCCGTTCAACCTCCAACACTCGCCAGCTTGCTCATTGCCAACATGTGACCCGGTTTTGCTAAATAGTTCTTTAAACAATAAAAAATCAAATATTAAACACACTCCAAATAAATTAAAAATAACAAACTAGACAGAAAAACTATATTACAAAATAAAAATAAAGTGATATTATTTAGTGACGAGATTGGAAAAGGTATGGGTCAGTTGTTGACAAACACATATAGTGATGGGTTAGTGATGAACTACTGTTTGCCTGGGTTAAGTTCAATTGCTATTTTAGATAAAATTATAAACTTGAATTATGACCAGGATACAACTTTATTGATTCTACTTGGTAAAAAAGGATCTTTAAATAAAAGACTTTTATTCTAGTATTTATTTATTTTATTTTATTTATAGACTCACGCCTGTATCCCCGAAGGGGTAGGCAGAGGTGTAATATTACACCCACATTTCGCCATGAATTTTTAGGTCCCACGTAATAGGGGGCGAGCCTATTGCCGTACCGGGCACATTACGAGACTCCGTGTTGCTACTGAGAATTTCCTAACGGAAAAACCCAATAACAATTTGCACGACCCGGGAATCGAACCCAAGACCTCCCGATCCCACGCGCATATTTATGCCGCGAGACCAACGAGGCAGTAGTATTCTAGTATTACAGTAAATTATGTGAATTAAATTTAAATCAAATTATTATGCTCACTTTACCTTTCAGTAAAGGGTTGCCACAGAAAGAAAATAATATTAGACATAGTCTTAACATAAATTTGTGTAGTTGGTCATACAATAACGATCAATTTGATGTTTTTGACTCTAACAATTATGTTAGTAAAGCTTTACATTTGACGCAAGATACTTGTTATCTGAATTCGTATTATAAAAGACAACTAGCCGAGTCGCTAGCAGTTTGTATTAACATTTCAGGCAAGAATTTGGCTAATAAACGTGTTGCCCCTAAACAGCAACAAAATGACATTTATAATGATTCAGCCAATATTTTGGCTACACAGTCTGACATTTCTATTAATTTAAATTAAATAATTCGACAATATAGAATACCTCTTGCAATTACACTTTCATTAATAATGGGCTGGTATGTACAAATAAGCCCAATTCAACAAATAATACATTTAGAAATTCGCAAGTATTAAAACTGGTACACCAAAATATATGTTGGCGATACGCCAGTTCAGGCTCTTTTAGATAGTATTTTTGATGCCTGGAAGGAGTGTCATGATGCTCTGGAAGTCTTTTGTGACTTATCTAAGATTTTTGATTGCGTTTTTCATGAAACATTGATCAGGAAATTACATTACTATGGAGTTAAGAACACTGCTTTGAATCTCCTAACATCATATTTGAGTAATAGGAAGGTAGATGGCGCTACCACAGAGAGTTGAGGTAAATGGAAAAGTTTCTATGGGTTCAGTGGTCACGATGGGAGTGCCGCAAGGTTTAATTCTTGGACCATTCCTTTTCCTTGTATATATTCATGATTTGCCATACATTATGCAAAATAATGAAGAGATAGTGTTATTTGCTGATGATACATCACTTATTTTTAAACTTAGACGACAACAATCAAATAATGACGATGTAAATAACGCTCTCTCTAAAGTAGTTCAATGGTTTACTGCTAACAATTTACTGTTAAATGAAAAAAAAAACAAAATGTATACGATTTTCAAGACCGAATGTAAAACAAGTTAAACCTAACATATGTTTGAATGGAGAAGAGTTGGATCTTATAGATAACACCGTATTCTTAGGCATAACCTTAGATTCTAAGCTACAGTGGGGCCCACATATAGGTCAGTTGTCGAATAGACTTAGCTCTGCAGCGTACGCGGTTTATAAAATTCGTCAGTTAACTGATATAGATACGGCCAGATTAGTATATTTTAGTTATTTCCACAGCATAATGTCATATGGCATTTTATTATCGCAGCTGATATTCAAACTGTGTTTGTACTGCAGAAGCGGGCTATTCGTGCAATCTACAGTCTTGGTTCAAGGCATTCTCTGAGGGAAAAATTTAAAGAAATTAAGGTAATAACTGTCGCATCTCAATACATTTATGAGAACTTGTTATATGTCAGGAAAAATATAAATATGTTTTCTAAATTCAGCGACATTCATAAATTAAATACACGAAACAAAAACAAACTTGTTCTACCTTCAACTAGACTACAAAAAATAAGTAACTCATACAAGTGTTGTTTGAAATAGAATTACATTTTATTATAAGTCAAATCGATTATATCGATTAAGTAACATTTTGTTTAGTCTATTGAAAATTTCTGACAATGGTCACACTGAACTGTCACTTCCTTCCCGCCTTGAAAAATTACCACGTTGTCGTCTCGTACGTAAATTATCGCCTTTTGAATTAACGCGAATTGAATCAACTTGTAATTAACTTAATACGATAGATTGCCGCTTTTGACTTCCGGCAAGGTTTGTGACATATTGAACATTTGTGAAAAGTTATTGTGAGCACACCTTTTTGCATTTCGTGTGAATTGTTTAATTGAACTAAATTGAGTATACTCTCGTAAAACTGCCGCTTTGATTTGTCCGGCACTGATCAGTTCGCAGTGTTGATCAATTTGTGATATTATATATATGGAACACTGGCATTTTGAGAAATTGTGAATTCTACTACCACTTGCATCGTGCATTGAAGACGCTGCATTGGAGTCTGGTAAAGTAAAGATAATTCACTTGCTAATATTGGCCAATTTTAGTCTTGTGTGTATCTAGCTTGCCTCCAGGACTCCACTCAAGAACATCACCAGGAGATATAAGGTAAAATTTTCACGTACCTACTTAATACTTTACTCACTGTGCAACACGGTACATTTGTGTCTGAGATTTGTTGTGGCTGACAAGGGCTGATGAATAGAGTCACGCTTCCACAAATCTGCTGCAATTAATCCCAGCACCTTCTAGCCAAATTCCAGACATAATCTTTTGGTGCAGAGCGCTGTTGTATCTTAGCCGTTGATTGTATCTGAACTCAGATTGGTGTTGTATGAGCTATACATATCTCACCTTGTAGACAGTATTGTAGTGTTTGTCAGGTCAGTTATTGTCTAAAATACATAATATTTAATTGTATAAGTTGACCTAGATAATTTGAAACACTTTGAAACACATTGTCACACATAACCTCAATCAGTAATTGTTGATTTGTATTGTTGAAAAATCTAACTTAAATTTGTTGTTGCATTAATAAGTCAGTTTGTTTGGATACATAACAGCTGTTTGTATCAATAAATTTAGTAAATTTAGTTTATTGCATATATTCATAAACATTATAACAACCAACTTGACCTTGCCACTTGGGCGGGTCACATTAATAAACTTTGTTTTGTTATAATATAGATAATATTGCTAGGTAACACATATTCTGTGCTTACTTACTATTGTATATCTCAAATAACACAGCCAGTCTGTCTGTTGCAAATAATTCACTAATTAATTTGAAGTTCAACTTTTAATTTGTTATAAGTTACAACTTTTGATAACTTTTGTGTTTGTTTCAATATATTGAAACTATTAATTTTGTTGGACAGTAGATACCTGTCACTTGCCTGCACTTGCAGTAAACAGGCTAATACTTTGTTGGTTTCAAAGAATTGAGAAAAATTAAGTTTTGATTGTTAATATTATTTAACGCTTGTCCGGGCTCTTTTGAATTTTGATTATGTCAGCTATCAAGGACTTGCGTGCGGCTGCTGGTGCTATTGCATCAGATTTGCGCTGGTTTGCCTCGGCCAGTGCTTTAGTGAACCGGCCTGATCGCCAGCAGGCCTTACTTCAAAGGTACGAGCGGATCGATGATCGCCTGGCAAGTGTGGAACAGCAGTTCCGCACTTTCAGCGCTTGCTGTCTCGAAGTGTCAGTCACTGATTTCACGGCTGACCAGCGAAATAAGGTCAGCGAAGACTATGCCCAGGTCTTAAACCTGTATGATGCTGTCTCCAATACTGCGAGACAACTAGTTGCCGACAGGGAAAGGCAACCCGGCCTGAAGCAGGAGCTTCCTAGGTCAGCACCGGGGCTGGTGAGTAGGCTCCCTACTTTGGACCTCCCCCATTTTGATGGCTGCCTAGGAAGCTACCTGGGCTTCATTAATTTGTTCGACAGCCTGGTCAATGACAGGTCTGACCTTCGGCCAGCACAAAAATTGGCATATTTAATGTCGGTTCTGGATGGCGAGGCTAAGGGCCTCATCCAGCATCTGCCCGTGTCTGACGAGGCGTACCAGACGGCTCGGGACCTAATCACCCGTAGGTACCATAATAAGCGTGGCCTCGCCGACACGCACATCGAGCAGATTTTGGGTTTGCCGACGCTCACCCGGGTCTCTGGGTTGCGCACCCAACTCTTGAACCCGCTTTTGGTGGCCATCAACGCACTTAAGTGCCTTGACCTGCCCGTGGACCAATGGTCCTATCTATTGGTGCACATTGTGCTGAAAAAGCTGCCTGCCGACCTGAGGTCGCGTTTTAAACAGCGCTTTGGTGGGGATAGCGCGACCCATCTGCCCCCCTTTGCTGACCTGGAGAAGTTCCTGGAGGATGAGTGCCGGGTCTTGGACAACTCCGGTGGTGACACGCCGGCTAAGACGCAGCCGCCCAAGGTCAAGGAGCAGGCTCGCGTTCAAACCCGAGCCAATGTTGACCGGCGCCCTCCTCGCTTTGCGGTCACGCAGAGCCCAGCGGAGTGCTCCTACTGCAAGGTCACGGGGCACAGAACGGCCAGTTGTAGGGCATTCTTGGACCTACATGTCGCTTCTCGTAGGCGCATCGCGAATGCCCGCCGCCTTTGCTTCTCTTGTTTGGGGTCCCACTACCAGCGAGACTGCCCAAACTCTCGCCCCTGTCCTCACTGTGGAGGACAGCATTTGGACATTCTCTGCATGAATGCCAGAGAGGTAGGCCGCTTGTCCAACCAGCCGACGCCGTGCACGGGCGGGTGTTTTGAAGGTGGCAGCCGAGGCTCACCGGCGCGTAGCCGAGAGTCGCCTCGCTCAATTGATCGCCACTCGCCCCGCTTGGAGAACCGTAGCGTGCGCACGCCTCCTCTCTCTCGCGCACCTGAATGTGCTGTTCAGCGTCACTAGCACCATGACTCCTGCCCCAGGTATTCCCCTCCTTTGGCGGAGCGTCCCCGCCTTGACTCGCGCCCACCTCGTTTTGGGCGGGTGCGTCATTATAACCCCCCACAGATGGCGCGCGGATTAAGTCATCGTGCCTTTGAGGACTTCAAGCCGCACCCTCATTTTGACTTGCCTGGTCCTGGCCAACGGTCGCCGCCCAGGCAACAATAGGTCATTGACCCCTGCCCTATAACGCCAACCTCCCCCATTGAGACCGTTATCCTACCAACGGTTGCTGTTAGGGTCTGGGGACCCACGGGGACCTTTGTTGTTGTCAGTGCTATATTGGACACAGGTTCACAAGGTTGCATTGTTTCTACTTATTTGGTAGGGCAGGTTAAATTAAATATGGGTTCTTTTCCAAATTGTATACGGGGCATAGGTGACGTAGCCTCTAGTGTTGAAGGGCAAGTTAAGGTTTTGTTTGGCCCTGTTGAATCTTCACACCCGAGGATTAGAACCTCGGCTATTGTGCTGAAGAATATTTTGGGCATGCATCCACAGAAACAGCTACCTGCTGCTGTGGTGAATTTGACATCGGGATTGAAACTGGCAGACCCCAAATTTGACACACCGGGACTAATCGACTTGTTGATTGGCTCTGATGTCCTCGGTGGAATTTTGATTGGTGGGAAACGGGTCTTGGTGCCAAATGGTTTGACTGCCATCCCGACCATATTTGGATTTGCTTTGATGGGACCTGTACTAGGGACCCCCCTCCACCTGAACTTGACAATTTGTTGGCTGTAGGCTCCGCTCTCTCTGATGCGGTTCAGAGGTTTTGGGAGGTAGAGGAGCCCCCTCAAGCTGCCCGTTTGAATCTAGAACATGAGGAGTGCGAGCTGTTCTTCCAGAACAACACTGGTCGACTCCGTTCTGGTCGGATCATTACGAGGCTACCCTTCCTGTCTGTTCGGCCTCCGCTTGGTGAGTCACGACCTTTAGCCGAAAAGAGGTTGTTGGCCATGGAAGCCGCATGGGTCGTGATCCGGAGCTCAGACAGAAGTACATTGAGTTCATGAGGGAATATGAACAATTGGGACACATGTCTGTGTCAAATTTGGATTGGCGTTCGGTGGAGCACTACTTTCTCCCGCATCATGCGGTATTGAAGCCATCAACTGGCAAGCTGCGCACAGTGTTTGATGGTTCTGCGCAGAATTCAACAGGCGTATCCTTGAACCAGTACTTGCATTCTGGTCCCAAGTCGGTCAAGGACCTTTGTGACGTCATCACCAGCTTCCGACGACATCAGGTCTTTGTAGCCGACATAAAAATGATGTTCAGGCAGACTATTATCCACCCTGATGACCGTCGCTTCCAGCTGATCCTTTGGAGAGAGTCTCCTCGCGATCCCATAGTCGTCTACGAGCTCAATACGAATACGTACGGGTTAAGGTCGAGCCCCTATTTGGCAATACGTTCTCTTTGGGAGCTCGCAGACCGAGAAGGCTTACGTTTCCCACGAGCCTCTGCCATCTTGAAAGACGATATTTACGTCGATGACATTTGCTCGGGCGCCTCCACAGCGGACGAGGCGATACTCCTGCGGGACGAATTGATAGGTATTTTGGCCTCCGGTGGTTATGAGTTGCGTAAATGGATTTCCAACTCACCCGCGCTTTTGGAAGGCTTGCCAGAGGATCATCAGCAAGATCCACATCTATTTGAGATTGTTGACAACCCCGCCATGATGGCTGTTCTCGGCGTTCAGTACAGACCAGTCCAAGACATCTTTACGTATAACGTAGACTTGAAACTGCCTTGTTCTTGGACTAAACGTCTCGTGTTGTCTACTGTCGCCATAACCTTTGATCCGAACGGTTGGATTTGTCCTATCATATTTTGGGCAAAATGCTTCATGCAGAAGCTTTGGACAGCGGGATTGACTTGGGACGAACCTCTACGCGGTACTCTTGTTGAGGAATGGACCTCTTTTGTATCCTCACTTCCTGGCGTCAACGAGATCTCCTTGCCTCGTCCCATCCTTCCTCCCGGGAAGTACAAGGCCACCCTTCACGGGTTTTGTGATGCCTCGGAGCTTGGGCACGCGGCCGTGGTGTACTTGCGCACAGTTATTGCCTCAGGTCAGGTGAGGGTTTCCCTGATCATGGCGAAGAGCAAGGTTGCACCCCTTCGTACATCTTTGACCATCCCAAAATTGGAGCTCTCGGGAGCAGCACTACTTGTACGCTTATTGAACCACGTGTCTAACACTTTGGCTAAAAGCATTTGTATTAATGGGACTTACGCCTGGACAGACAGCCAAATTGTTCTTTGTTGGTTGAAGGCTTCTGTCCACACCTTGGAGGTATTTGTCGCTAATCGCGTTTCCCAAATCTAGAAATTCGAAGTCAAACTTGTTTGGAGACACGTGCCAGGTGAGCTCAACCCCGCTGATTGTGCCTCGCGCGGATGCTTGACGCCCAGTTTGATAGGTCGTTCGCTGTGGTGGGGTCCGGAATGGTTGAGTCGACCAGAAACCGATTGGCCTCGAACGCCAGTTTTGAATACTTCTAATTTGCCGGGTCTACGAACACTCGCTCTTGAGAAGGTAGAATGCGCCTTCGACCCCGATTTCCTGTTGAATCGTTACAGCTCCCTCGACAAGTTGTTAGGTGTTACTGCTTGGATAAAGCGTTCTGTTTTTAATTTTAGGCACCCACAACAGAAACGTCTGACACCGTTTCTCTCACCACAGGAACGACAGGAGTCCCTCACCTTTTGGGTTCGTTCTGTGCAATTGGCGCATTTTGAGAAGGAGATTGCTATCCTTAAGTCAGGGAAATCGAAATTGTCGGGAGCAATATCTAAATCGAACCCCTTTTTGGACGATACGGGTCTCTTGCGCGTTGGAGGGCGTCTCAAGAACGCCAACCTCCCTTACGGAGCACGTCACCCCCTTTTGTTACCTAAGGACGGTCATTTGGTACGCTTGTTGGTAACTGACCGTCACCTTAAAAATTCGCATGCTGGTTGTAATGCGCTCTTGGCCATTTTGCAACGCGAATTTTGGATCTTGTCTGCCCGAAGAATTATTCGGAGTGTAGTCTTTCACTGCATCCCTTGCTATAAGCTCAAGGCTTCTACCATGCAGCCCTTGATGGGGGACTTACCGGCAGATCGCGTAACTGAAAGCAGGACGTTTGACGGTGTTGGCACGGACTTCGCTGGTCCCTTTTTGGTAAAAACGTCGACACTTCGAAACAGCAAGACTGTCAAGGCCTACTTGTGCGTTTTTGATTGTCTTTCCACAAAGGCCGTACACTTGGAACTGGTCTCCTCGCTTACGACCGAGGCGTTTGTAGCCACATTTGACAGATTTGTATCCCGCAGAGGGCTGCCTTCCTTGATCCGTTCTGACTGCGGCACTAACTTCAAGGGCACTTACAATTATTTGAATGACGTTGTTAATTTCCTTAAAACCAACAAGGCTGATATAGGTGATAGGCTTGCCCGACGTGGGATAAATTGGTTGTTTTCCCCACCAAATTGTCCACACTGGGGTGGTATATTTGAGGCCGCCGTAAAATCGGCCAAAACACACTTGCGCAGGACAATCGGTGAGTCTGTACTTACATTTGAGGAACTCGCAACTGTGTTTTGTAAGATTGAGGCCGTTTTGAACTCTCGGCCATTGTGCCCGATCTCCTCAGATCCGAATGATTTGGAGGCCCTTACGCCGGGCCATTTTTTGATTGGTCGCCCACTTGTCGCCTTGCCTGAGTACCCCTACATTGATACGAGACCTGGTCGTCTCTCGCGTTTTGAATTGGTACGCCAGATTACTCAGAGCTTTTGGAAACGCTGGAATTTGGAATATTTGCACATACTCCAGCAACGCGTTAAGTGGACCGACAAGACCGATCCACCCAAGATTGGTGACCTCGTTTTGATCAAGGAGGCTAACTTTCCGCCACTCAGATGGCGCAGGGGGCGCATCCTTCATTTGGTAACTGGGGCTGATGGAGTTCCCCGATTTGCTGAGGTCTTGGTGGACGGTTCGATTCTGAGGAGAGCGGTTGCAACATTGTCACGTCTACCAACCGATTAGCGGACCGGTAGGCCGGTCCGGGGTAGGTGGATGTTTGAAATAGAATTAGTTTTTATTATAAGTCAAATCGATTATATCGATTAAGTAACATTTTGTTTAGTCTATTGAAAATTTCTGACAATGGTCACACTGAACTGTCACTTCCTTCCCGCCTTGAAAAATTACCACGTTGTCGTCTCGTACGTAAATTATCGCCTTTTGAATTAACGCGAATTGAATCAACTTGTAATTAACTTAATACGATAATAAGATATGACCTCCGGCAAGGTTTGTGACATATTGAACATTTGTGAAAAAGTTATTGTGAGCACACCTTTTTGCATTTCGTGTGAATTGTTTAATTGAACTAAATTGAGTAAACTCTCGTAAAACTGCCGCTTTTGATTTGTCCGGCACTGATCAGTTCGCAGTGTTGATCAATTTGTGATATTATATATATGGAACACTGGCATTTTGAGAAATTGTGAATTCTACTACCACTTGCATCGTGCATTGAAGACGCTGCATTGGAGTCTGGTAAAGTAAAGATAATTCACTTGCTAATATTGGCCAATTTTAGTCTTGTGTGTATCTAGCTTGCCTCCAGGACTCCACTCAAGAACATCACCAGGAGATATAAGGTAAAATTTTCACGTACCTACTTTATACTTTACTCACTGTGCAACACAGTACATTTGTGTCTGAGATTTGTTGTGGCTGACAAGGGCTGCTGAATAGAGTCACGCTTCCACAAATCTGCTGCAATTAATCCCAGCTCCTACTAGCCAAATTCCAGACAAGTGTCAAAGCATACGTTTTTACAACAAAATTCCAGGCAATATTCAGGAACTAAGCATTAATCAATTCAAAGTATTTATTAAACAGAGCTTGTGTTCAAAAGCTTATTACACAGTTAAAGATTATTTAGCAGACAAAAATGCCTGGAATTGAGTTTAAAAATTATAAATTTTGACATTTTTATTTACATTTGTAATACTTATATTTTTACATTTTGACAATTTTAATTTGACATTTGAAATTTTATTTATTTTGTTTTGACATTGTTTGATTTGACATTGTTATTTTATTTATTTTTTTTGACATTTAAAATTACTTAAGTAATATTATTATTCCTAAATTGACATTCAATAATATTTTCTGACATTTTAAATAACAGAAAATATTATTGAATTGAATTGATTAAAACATTCTATTGTTTAAATTTTTATTATTTATTTAAATTACATAAGTAATTTTATTATTCCTAAACTGACATTCAATAATATTTTCTGACATTTTAAATATATGACATTTTATTGTTTAAATTTTATTATTTTTACATAATTTTTTGCAACATCGATCATACAAATTTAGAGTCAAAGAATGTGAATGATTTTTTTCGTGACTAAGCATTTGTATATTTTACATCAGAATATAGCAGGACTACTAAGCAAAACTGAAGCGTTATTAATAAATTTAGAAAAACTCAGCAATAAAGAAATACATGTAGATGTAGTCTGTATAACAGAGCACTTCATGGAAGCAGGCCATGAGCATTTATTAAATTTCCCGAACTACGTTTTAGCAGCTTGTTTTAGTAGAAAGAAGTGTAAAAGAGGGGGTGCTGGTATTTTAGTAAGGTATGAACAATAATGGAGAGAGCTTCCAGATATAAAAAACATGAGTTTGGCTAATATTTTCGAATGCTGCGGTATAGAACTTATTGAATTTAAAATAGTTATTGTATGCATATATAGAGTTCCAAAATATAATAATCTAGACATACTTTTTAGTAAAGTTGACCAACTATTAATGTATATTTCTAAAAATAAATATAAAAATATTGTGTTAGCGGGAGATTTCAATATCGACATTTTAAAAACGAATAATGTTACTCTGGACTTGGAATGTTTATTTCTCAATTATAATATTAAATTAGCTCTTAGGCAACCGACCAGACACACAAGTCAAACTTGCATCGACAATTTTGCTCACAACTACCAAAAGCCATGTAAGACTGAAGTGTTAGAATTTGGATTGTCAGATCATACTTCTCAAATTATAAGGATACCAGTTTAAAAAAATCCGATTTTAAAGATATGGCGTAAAACAGTGCGTGACTACAATGACCATAACATAAAAAAATCAGGGAATGTTTAAATAGTCTTTCATTCTCTGAAGTATATGATGCAACTGATCCAAATACAGCTTATAAACATTTTTATACAGACTTTAAATTATTTTATAACCTATGTTTCCCTAAAAAGCATCGTATAACAAAAGTAAACCAAAAGCTGAAGTGGATATCTAATGGGTTAAAAGTCTGTAGCAAAAATAAAAGACGATTACTTTGGCAATTTCGTCAAAATCTTAGTACGCTAAATAAAATTAAATATTGCAAATATAGTAAGTTATTAAAAAGACTTATACATCTTACAAAACGTGCTCAAAATAATTATAAAATTACGACATCTACAATTAAGTCAAAGGCGACCTGGCAAATTATTAATTAATCTGACCACAATATGCCAAAAGAACAAATTATGAACATTATAACTGATAATAATTATATTATAAATAATCCTGCTGAGATAGCTAACTACTTTAATAATTATTTTATAGATAAAATACTGTGGTCAAAAAGTTACTAGCAATATTTTTCACCGGCAAAATTCAATGTTTATGGTACCAAGTCTGCCTCAAGATATAGTAAGCATAATAAAAAACCTAAAAAATACTAGTAGTGTAGGATACGACGGATTCTCTACGAGAGTTATTAAATCAGTTGATGAGCAAATATCCAACCATCTGCGTTATATAACCAATTTGTGCATACAGACCGGCGTATACCCTTCGGCCCTTAAAATGACAGTTATAAGGCCTCTATATAAAAAAGGTGATAAAAAACTAGTAGAGTCTTATAGACCCATAGCATTGATTTCTATATTTTCTAAATTACTTGAAAAATATTTTTCAATTGCAATAAATAATTACTTAGAGAAATATGTAATACTGTGTAACGAATAAAAAGGATTCCGACGTAACAAAAATATAAATATTGCAGTATATGATTTTTTAAAGTATGTTTTATCACAAGTCGATAAAAGGACACCAATCTGCTCTATTTACTGTGATATGACACAGGCGTTCGATTACGTGGAACATAGTATCTTGTTAAAAAAACTTGAAGCCTATGGTATTCGTGGTAACATATTAAGACTAATAAAGTCGTACCTGAACGGACGTCAACAAAAAACAGAGATACTTAGAATAAATTTAAATAGGAAAATTGAAGAATCACATATGTCAAGAGACCGCTCTTTCAAATATGGTGTATCTCAAGGTAGCGTAATGGGACCGCTCTTGTTCATTATATATATTAATGATTTGCCACTTGCAATTGATTACCTGATGGCGCTATTTGCTGACGATAGTACAGTTACTATATCTTGTGATAATGATGATATCTATGAATCTGACATAAATAATACATTTAATATTATTAATACATGGCTACAGAACAATAATTTGAAGATTAATCTGAAAAAAACGAATATTATGCATTTAACCAAAGGAGAAAATATTCATCCAACCCCAGACTAATGTATGAGGATACCATCATATTAGAAACAGATTCATCTCGTTTTCTTGGATTAGTTATTGACAAGAAACTGAATTGGAAGGATCATACTGAAGGTCTATGTAAAAAAATAAGTAGCAGAGCATATGCCCTTTACAATCTCTCACACATTGTAAATTCAAACGTATTATTAACTGCATACCATGGTCTTGTTGAATCTTCATTAACTTTTGGCATTCTCTTTTGGAGTAACTCGACAAACAAAGAAATGGTTTTCAAAATGCAGAAGCGATGTATTCGCGCAATGGTTCGCCTTCAGAGCACTGAAAGTTGCCAGCCACTATTTAAAAGCCATAAAATTCTGACAATTCCGTCATTATATATTAAAGAACTAGCAGTATTTGTAAAGAGTAATCCGCACTTGTTTCCACGCTTGTCTGACAAAATTACACGAAGTCGACGTGACGTTGAACGATTATGCATACAGTTTTCAAAAACGTCGTTAATGCATAGCAGTGTTCTGTGTATGGCACCCATTATTTATAATAAAATACCAAATAGTTACAAAAAATTAAATATTAATGCATTCAAATCCAGTCTCAAAACGATGTTAGTCGACAAATGTTACTATCACATTATTGATTTTTTAAATGATAAATTTTGACATTTTATTCTTTGAATTTATTATATTCTATTGCTATTTCTTTTATGACATTTTATTATTATTTGATTAATTATTAATATTTTGTGTGACTATGTGACTTTTACCTGTATATTATTTTTATGCAAATATTGTATGCTGAGATGGCAGGACATGGTAGAAATAAATTATATTATGTGAACATCCTCTGTACCTGTGTTCCACAATAAATGATTTTGATTTGATTTGATTTGAACATGTATTTTACTATGTATTAGCATGTAAAGTTGTGAGTATGATGTGGGCTTTATTAAACATATAAACAAATAGTTGTGGCAACCTGTCTGATGGCTTAGGCTGACATGCTTATGCATACACCTTCTGATGGCGTGGAGGTATGGTGATATAGATCGTGCTGGCTCCCTCAATCAAGATTGAGCCGTACGATTGCTGTTGAATGCGGGCCATGAGTGGGCCGAGTCAGTCAAAAGCGTCAGATGATTTCCTGCATTGTACTTGCATACTAAACCCTTTTTTGTCTGGACTTTAAAAGATGAAGAAAAGACTAAAGAAATTGAAGTGACAAAAAATAGCAATGACTCTGAGTTTGTTTCGGCCTTTCTTCTGAAGAAGTCATTTAGCTAGGAAAAGCCGGTATCATCTAGATTAGGGTTTTAACATGTATAAGTGTTGTAAACAACCAAAATACAGAAATAAATATGTCTTTATGTCTATAATTATTTTTTAGTAACATGATATTGTTATATATTATATTTAAAGATATTATAGCTGTAACGACAATTGTATTAATTATGAAATTATCATGTCAGCCTAGAGACGTCCACTGCTGGACATAGGCCTCCCCCAAGGTTCTCCACACAGACCGATTTTGAGCCGCCCGCATCCAACCGCTTCCCGCGATCTTAACCCCTGCTGCATCGTCCGGTACCTGGTCGCAACTCTAGAACCCGCCTGCTCCAACGGCCATCGGTTCTTCGAGCTATGTGCCCTGCCCTTGTCACTACCGCAGCCTGGCTATTCGGAGAGCTATGTCGGTGACTTTGTTTCTTCTGCGGATCTCCTAATTTCTGATTAGTACTCGCAGGGAAACTCTGAGCATAGCTCTCTCCATCGCCCTCTGAGTGACACCGAGCTTTCGGATAAGGCTCATAGTTAGCGACCACATCTCAGCGCCGTAAATCATCACTGACAACACACACTTGTCAAAGACTTTCGTCTTGAGACACTGCGGGGTATTGGACGTGAAGATCTTTTATAGTAATAGGAAGCAAACGAGCTGACGGATTGCCTGATGGTAAGCAATTACCGCCGCCCATGGAACAAGCAACACCATAAGAGTCCCAAGTGCGTTGCCGCCCCTTGGGATTGGGAAAAGAGATAGAATGAGGAGTGGAATGAGGGAGAAGGAATAGGGGATAGGGCCTCCGGTACTCTCAGATATGCCGTAACTTCCCGAACGCCGCCCAACCGAGTTGGATTCGATGAATGACCACTTTCTCGAAGTTGAACCTACCCAATTGGATCATTTGTTCCAGGTAAACGTACTTGTCGACAACTTCGAGTGTAGAATTCCCAACCTGGATAGGAGCAGGTACGACATGGACGTTAGACATGATTTTCGTCTTGTCCATGTTCATCTTAAGACCTACTTATTCGGAGACTCTACAGAGGTCATCGAGCATTGTCCTGAGGTCTTCCATGGTCTCAGCCATGACTACGATATCATCAGCAAATCGAAAGTGAGTCATGTACTCGCCGTTGATTTTGATGCCGAGTCCTTCCTAGTCCAGAAGCTTGAAAACGTCGTCCAGCGTGAAGAGTTTTGGAGATATAACAGATGTTATATCTCCAAAACTCTTCACGCTGCCTCACTTCTTGCTGTAGCCGAATAGGATTTGAGCTGTGGTCCTGGAGGCGGACTGACATGGTGGCGTTTTTGTACAAACACTTCAGCACTTCAACATATCGATAGTCAATTTGACACCGCTGGAGAGACTGCAGCACTGCCCAGGTTTCGATCGAATCAAAAGCTTTCTCATAGTCCACAAACGCCAAGCATAGAGGCTGGTTATACTCCTCGGACTTTTGTATATCCTGCCGCAGCGTATGTATGTGGTCTATGGTACTATAGCCTTTACGGAATTTGGCTTGTTCGGGAGGCTAGAAGTCGTCTTGCTTGCTCTTGAGACGATTCGTGATGACCCTAGAAAACAACTTATAAACGTGACTCAGAAGTGAGATGGGTCTGTAGTTCTTCAGAAGGGTTTTGGCACCACCACACTTCTGTGCCATGCCTGTGGCGTTTTGCCCTCGAGTATGACGAAATTGAATAGCTTCCGAAGCATTTCCACAGCAGGTGTGCCACCAGCTTTCAGAAGCTCTGTAGTTATTCCGTCATCACCCGGTGCCTTGTTGTTTTTTAGTCGTTCTAGGGCTACACTAATCTCGTGCATGCTGACGTCCGGCATATCTTCGGTATAGTGTCGGGTCCATCTAGCTCTAGGGTCAGTGGCTGGAGTAGTAATAGGTGTTCGTGTAGTCGTGTATAGCTGTCCATAGAACCGTTTGATCTCCTCCAGTAGCTGAGGTTGGGACTAGATAATTTTGTCCTCCTCCGTCTTCAGCTTTGTCAGCTGACTCTGCCCGATAAACAGATTTGGAACACAATGGCATTATATGAATTATAGTATACAACAATAAGCAAGAATGCTGGATTTTTCTATAAAACCATCATCCACGTACCTATTCTATTAATCTTGTAAGTTCGCTACATAAGCAAGCTTATCGCTGCTATCAAGGTTGTTCTCGCAACCGTGAGGGTTCATTTCAATTCATTCCCGAGAGGCACTGCTAATCCCTCGTCCAATTATGCCTATTGTGAAAAGTGTATTATGGCCAACAAATTCACTTCTAATATTTCTTTCGCCATAAGTCGGATATGTGTATCTGTCGTGGAGATTAATTTAAGAAGGAAGCAAAATAAATACGTGTATTTTATAGAATTAAATAAAGTAAGAATTAAAGCAGAAAACAAGAATTCAAATAGAAGTTATGCCGTTGATATTTACCGGTATTTTTTGTTTCATTCCTTTTGTTTCAAACATTTCCTATAGATACCTGCGGCTTTGCCAGTTCCTTAGTTACTCTTTCTTCACCTTTAAATATTTAATAACATACTACTATAAAAACACCACTCGTGTTAGTAAGGTAAATTATTGTAAGAAACGGGACTCAATCGTGATTTCAGTGCCGTACTAGGGGTACTAGATAATGGATAAAAACAATAATAAACATACATTTTCATTTACACTTTATTTTCTTTATGTGTATTAATAGATGAGCCCGCGATTGCACAGACGTTATTTAAGGCTACTGGCTACTGCTCCGCTCCCGTGGCTCATAGCGTGATGTTATAGCCTTCCTCGATAAATGAGCTATCTTACACTGTGTACAATTTGCGATTTTGAAAGTATGTATATTAGTATACAATTATGTCCAAGCACCACTAAATACCTAATATTTATATATTTGACGATCGGTTGCCGCAGCGGGATTGTAAGCGACTGCAACGCCGAAGGTCGCGGGTTCGATTCCCGCTCAAGTCAAAAATTTGTGTGCGTGAACATTGATGTTTGTCTTGCTCTGGGTGTTTCTATGTATAATATGCATGTATTTACAAAATAGAGTAAATAAGTAGGTATGTTTATACATTGTCTAGTACCTATAGTACAAGCTCTGCTTAGTTTGGGACTAGATGGTGTTGTGTGAATGTGGTAGAATATTATTATTATTATTTAATATATTGAAATACGAAGACCACACATACAACACAATACCTACCCAAAGTAGATTTTTTTTTAGGAATTAAACGTGAGAATCAATCAGTGCTTGCCTTACTAAATGCGTATTACTTGCTTACGATACTATAAGATATTAAAGGTACGAAGCATCTACAACAACATAACTACCAAAAGCTGGTACACTTCAAAAACTCACACCTGAATACTCTGAGATATGGTGGATTTTAAACTAGGAAATATTTTATCAACAGCGCGCTCTGAATGCAAAATATTGGCGCAACTCATTCCGATACGTCAAACGACAAGACACACAAAACTATGTGGGGTCCTAATACTTTATCACTACATATTTATGACGTCACTCGAAAGAATTCGCGATTCATCATCATCAGCCTCTAACAGTCCACTGCTGCACTAGGCCTCTCCTTTGAAAGGAGGAATTGGCCTACTATACCACGCTGGCCAAACGGGTTGGTATAGGGTTTGTATCAAGTTTTCCTTCTCTTACAGTGGTGTTCTCTGCATAATATGCTCCCTCTGTCGGCTCTTACGACACCCATGGGATGATATGGGGTGGTGACATTCCGTATTCTTAATCCGTCACCACACGGACAATTCGCGATTAGGGACGATGTATATGTCACTGTTGAAACCAAACTATGGTAGATTCTAAGATTTACTAATAAGGCTCAAGATTTAACAGTACGGCCGAAGATTCAACATATGAAATTGCCAGAAGCCGACAAAGAGAATAGTCCAGAGTCTATCCTTGTTATCATACATAATAAGCTTGGCCTGAAGGACATCTCTGCCTCACATATAGGAAGGTGCTTTAGAATTGGCGCACCGAAAAAGAACAGCAAGCGGCCAATACTGGTATGGTTTACCGGAGTGGATGCCAGGTCTGCCGTTTGGCGTGCCAAGACCTCCCTAAAGGGTTCCACCACCTCGATAAAAGAGTTCCTGACCCGGACGCGACAGGCTGTATTCGGGAAGGTCCGGGAGCACTTTGGCATGAGGTCTTGCTTGACTTAGGACGGCTACATTGTAGTTAAAGCACGAGACGGAAGCCGCCACAAGCTTGTTGCCGAGGATGACCTCTGCGGGCTCATCAAGAAGTTCCCGAAAGCGGCAAGCAGTGGAAGTGGAGCTCCGAACACCAGTGTTCCTGAAGCAACCGGCAACACCAAAACCGTGTCGCGTAAATAGTCTTGTTTACGTCTCCTTTATTAGTATGTATGTATCATTCCATGTTAACGCGCCAATCTTCTTATATGTATATAATTACTCATTTGGTTTGTCATCACTTTTAACTTTGTCTGGTAACATAGATAATCAATCATCGCTTTTTCCCGCACCCTCATAATGAACTTATGTATTTAGTTTGAATGCTTTAACTTGACAGTGAGTGAAGTGACACTTAAAGATGCGTTCGGAAATTAGTAAATTATTTCATTTTTGTCCAATTACGTTTAGTTTTCCCCCATAAAATATTGTTCTGTTCTTTGTTTGTATGTGTCTGCTGGCAGGTGGTGCAGTGATGCTGCATTGCTTTATTAATAAGAGTGTGTGCACTGCTTTGTACACTTTTAAATTTATGCTATATTATTATTACATTTATATTTAAGATTATATATTTTTGTTATTAATTTTATATATTTTTATTATTATTTTATTAGTTTATGTTCTCGGATGTAGATGATGATTCATTTCATTCCGCTGATGATTCCGCAAATTCTTCAAACAACGACAGCTTTTGTTCTGCTACTGATTCGCTTGGTGTCTTTGTCAAGCGAACATTTAATGAAACTACAAAGCACATGTTGAATGTTAGTCACATTAATGCGCAAAGTATTCCTAGCCATTACAATGACCTGTTTGATACGTTCAGTGACGCTAACGTTCATGCCATTCTGATTTCAGAGAGCTGGCTGAAACCTCATTTACCTTCTACTTACTACTCCCTCCCTGGATTCATTCTTATACGCAATGATAGGTTGTATAGGAGAGGTGGTGGTGTAGCCATATATCTTCGTTCTACACTCTCGTACAAAATCCTTTTATCATCACCGCCTAATAATTTTGCTTCTTCTGAGTTTCTTTTCCTTGAGGTTTCAGTCAGTGGGGCGAAAACCGTTTTAGGAGTTGTATATTGTCCCCCCTCCGTTAATTACTTCTCCAGTCTCGAATCGATTCTGGAATCTTTAGGGTCGGAATATGCACACCATATTATCATGGGAGATTTCAACACTGACCTAGCCATCAATTCCTCTCGCTCGCAAAACCTCCTTAAATTAATCGAGTCTGCTGGTCTACACACTCTTTCTCTCGAACCCACTCACCACAATATTGAAGGTGTAGATACCTGTCTAGACTTGATTATCACCTCAGCCCCATCCTTGGTACATTCTCATGGCCAATATCTTGCTCCCAGCTTTTCCCATCACGACCTCATCTACCTATCCTATCACCTTAAACCTCCTAAACCCCATCCTAAGGTTCTGCACATGCGTTGTTTTGGGCGTATGGATAACGACAAGCTGCAAGAAGATGTTGCTGTGCTTGATTGGTCTTCTCTATTAGCAGCCAATACCGTAGACGAAAAAGTCTCAATTTGAAGGATACGCTACTACGTCTTTATGATCAACATGCTCCTATCAGAAGAGTTAAACTGAAACGCCCTCCCGCACCCTGGCTTACCAGGGGCATTCAAATGGCCATGAGACGCCGTGGTTGAGCTTTTCTTAAGTTCAAAAAGGAGCGGTCTGACGAGCACTGGAGTCTATACAAAACTGCAAGGAATCGGTGTAATCAGATGATACACAACGCTAAACGCCGCCATATTTTCAACAATATTAATTCTTCTTCCTCCGCTAGTATCTGGAAGTTCCTTGGGACCCTGGGTATTGGCAAACAGCAATACACAACCCCTCAAATCACGATTGGTTTGGATGACTTAAACAACTATTTCACGTCTACTTCTCAACTGGATCATCAAACCAGGCGTCTTACTGTTGACTACATTGCTGAGCTTCGCCGTCCTGATATTGATGCTTTTAATTTTTCTCCAGTTGCATTGGGCGAGGTCAAGATAATTATCCTATCCATTAAATCCAACGCTGTGGGGTTTGATTCTATCAGCCGCCGCATGATCATCCCGATTCTCGACCATCTCATCCTCCCTATATCCCATATTGTAAACTTTTCTATTGACTGCGGCTCGTTCCCCTCCCTGTGGCGTAAAGCCTTTGGTATCCCACTTCCTAAGATAACGAACCCTTCTCTTCCTAACCATTTCCGTCCAATCTCTATTCTGCCCTTCCTTTCGAAAGTGCTCGAAGCCTGTGTACATAAACAGTTGTCTCAATTTGTGTTTCAAAACAACTTGCTTAGCCCATTGCAATCCGGGTTCAGGCCTGGCCATAGCACGACTTCTGATCTCCTTAAAGTGACTGGCGATGTTAGGGCAGGCATGGAAGACACTAAGGTCACTGTGCTGACTTTGGTCGACTTCTCGAACACCTTCAACACCGTCAGTCACGATATCCTTCTATCGATCCTCTCCCATCTCATGATCTCGCCTAACGCACTGGAATGGTTCTCAAGTTATCTTCAGGAACGCCAACAGTTGGCGAAAAATTTGCTCTGGTGTTCCTCAGGGTGGCATTCTCTCTCCCTTACTATTCTCTATTTTTATAAACTTTTTAACTCCTAATCATCGATGTTCGTATCATCTTTATGCTGACGACTTGCAGTTGTACTCCTAAGCGATGGTGGACGATGTGACAGTTGCCATTGCAGACATAAATAGGGACCTTGAGTCACTGATGGACTGGTGTAACAAATTTGGCTTAGACGTTAATCCAGCGAAGTGTCAGGCCATTATAGTAGGCAGTCGCCGCTTAATGCATAGATTAGACGTCAAAACTCTACCTCCCGTAATGTTTAATGGCCTGGTCATTCCGTACAGTGCATCCGTAAAAGACCTAGGCCTGCACATCGATTCCACTCTCGATTGGCAAGCGCAGGTGAGTAATGTTAGTCAGAGGGTCACCGGAACTCTTAGACCACTATACCGTTTCAAGAATTTCTTGCCTTTCAGGACCAAGACAATGCTTGTGCATTCCCATAATCGACTATGGTGATATGTGCTATTATGACCTGAATGCAGAACATCTCAATAAGTACGACCGACTTCTCAATAACTGCATTCGATTCATTTACAATCTTTGTAAGTATGACCACGTCTCTACTTATCGTTCCGAACTTAAATGGCTACCAATTCGTCAGCGCCGGTGTTTGCGTGCTCTTACTACTCCTTTCTCTATTCTCAAGTCTCCTTCTCCTCCGACTTATCTCATCCCACACTTCCAATATCTATCTGATACTCATGAGAGAGATCTTCGATCTTCTTATAATCTTCTCCTTTCTTGCCCCAGTCACACTACTGGGTTGGTTAACTCTTCTTTTGTTGTGCAGTCTATTATCTTATGGAATACACTCCCTCCTGAAATCAGATTGTCCACAAACCGTTATACATTCAAAATGAAAGTTCGAGAGCTTCTTTTTGAGAGATTGAAGGAATCAGCACATCACTCTCATCGTATATTATAAGTATTTATGTAAGTATATTGTATTTTTATGTATATGTAAGTATATTTATGTATAAATATGTATAAGTATGTATCTGTAGAACTATATATCTTGTATGTATTCTATCCCTATTATGTATGTAGGTATATTATTTTACATTAGTTACATCTAAATAGTAAAATGCACCTACCACTTTCATCTCTTCACCACCTTAAGGTTGACAGGTAGAGAATGCCATATGGCATTATGTCCACCGATGTACACCATGTTTGTGCATAAATGATTAAAATAAATAAAAAATAAATTCTTAAGTGCTAGTGTTTATCACTACATAGTACAAAACTAAGTCTAGTGTCTTCCGTCTGTTTCTCACTATGTATACTTAAATCTTTAAAGCTACCCAACGGATTTTAATGCGATTTTTTATATATGATTCAAAAGGAAGCTTTATATGTAGGTATAATTGACGCGGACGAAGCCGCTGGCTACGTCTAGTTTACACAGTCATAAATTAGGCTTCTTATAATATATTAACACGTTGAACGCCATGGGGGACACCATGTGCCGGCACTTAACTTTGGGCATGGGCCACATGAAATTTTATAATATGGTCAAAATTAAGAACATTGTTTTATGTTCTTATTTTATAGAATTATAGTAATAAATCATATTAAATTGAACATAAGTTTATTTTTGACAAAATCCTAACGAAATTTAAACGTCACTCACGGGTAGCCCCCATGGCTCGGGCTGAGGCAAATTCGTTTTTGTTTACTGTCAGGCCACGCGGTCACATCCAAAGGTACTCTGTGGTCACATCGTCGGACACTGTCATTTCGCGCGCTTTGCCTACTTGCTGTCGTATCGTTAGTTTTTGACAATGAAAATGTATAATTTCACTTTCAGAAGTGTCATTTTTATTTTTATTATTTTTCATATGAGGGTTTTTGAATAGGTTAGTTCTGTGTTTATGGTATACGTAAAAAGTATCTCTAATAAATAATAATAAATAGTAAACATTGATTTTAAATTGTATTTAATATTGTATTGAATATAGGTATGATTTTGATCTCCTTACAGAAGTTCCTAATTTTTTTTTATATGAGGGTATTTTAGTTAATTGATGATTTAGTTATTTGAATAATTTTAATTTTCAGCATTCGTGATAAAAATATAATAAAACATTGATTTGTATTATATTTCTTTCATTTTTAATTTCTCTAGCTTACTTCACCTATTCACTCAAATAACTTTGGAGTTTCGATACACAACCCCACGTTTTCACGAACCAAGGCGAAAATAATGTTTTCCAGGGCCATGCCGGTTACATCGTATATAAATTATCTGTTAAACGGTGACCACCGTTAAAATAAAGCCGTTCAAACTTCAGTCTTACTCGCGGTCACGCGTGAGCCCCATGGCCTAAACAGAAAACTTCATGTCGGACACCGGTGTCCCCCCTGGCTTCAATGGAACTACATCAAAATTTTGATGGCGTTTAACGTGTTAAATACAACCAGGTAATTGTCATAGAATACCTGGTAATAATAGAAGTCATCACTTGTTATATTAATAACTTACACAGACCTAGCTACTTTTGTATTGTATGTATCACTCGTAATTCTCGTATTACTTATGTACATCGTGTTCATGTAGTAGCTGTCTTTAGGATCACAAGAAACTTAAACCTAATCTGTCCTCTCCGCACCTCATACGGCAATTGTGGTCTTACCTCCTTGCAGAGCTCCTCCTAGAGACCCTAATGTAAGCCTTTATTGATAAGTCTTAGTATTCACGGTATTCCATGGTTTTCCGGTAACATATACATCTGTCAATCTGTTCACACATTTGTCACAACAAAAATTGTTTGATAAATTTGTTTTGGTGGCTCAGTTTTATACGCATGTTTGTATGTAAATATATTTCTTTATACACGTGTGTAAATACGAATCGTTAACGTGTGATGAATACGTTAAGGCAATTTGAAGTTGGTTGTAAGGTTTGCATGCTAATGAATGCCCATATATTATCAAGAGGTGTGTAAGAAGTGTTATAAGTGAAATGCCATTACTCATACTTAAGATGTCTTATTAAGATCGTCTATCAGTTAATTATTTATTGAAATTATAGCTTTGTTCCAGCGACTTTAAGAGACAAACGCTTGCCTTTTATGCATTATCTACGGATAGTACAATCTCCAACAGCTTCAGACAGGAATAACTTTGAATAGTATTTGTGTATATCATTCACGTTACTGTAGTTCGCTGTAAAAAATTGAAGAACTTCAAAAATAAATCGACAAAAAAAATCTGCAAAGATTACCCTTGAAGAGGTCAGGATTGATTCTTCCTTATCACAGAAGTACGTAGGTACTCCTGTGATAAGGAATGAACGGGGTAGGAGTTAAAATCATCAATCAAAATTTTAAAATATAAGCCATAGTCACTTCAATCGGTCTCTTTAATTAAAAGTTACCAAAGTATCTCCCTATATATTAATAAGTAGGTAAATCTTATCTGCAGTCGTTTACGTTGGCTGTTGGGTCCTTAAGAAATAAACAGATTACTTGGGAAAGCAGATTAGGTAGCGAAATCCGTCTGTGCCGAGTGGTATTCTTAGTAAGTTATTTTGTGTAGGTAATGCTTCGTGTTTTCAGATTACTCGGTTGTAACGTTCGGGGACTTCGTTAAGCCATTAGCTAGAGTAATTCGTTTCTGTATCCAATGTAGTTATTTCGTGTGCGCTGGTTGTTTTGAATATAAAGAATGATGGTAACTTTTGGGGAAGTCATTATGCTCAGATAATAAGTAATGAAATCAGTTTAAGTTCGATATATTTTTGCACTTAGTGAATAGCGATATCGTTAATCGCATGCTACTTATCTACAGGGCCAGTTTGATGTCTGAGGCATTCGATATGTTATATTTTGTTTACATAATAGGTCGAATAATTCGTGAGTTTTGAGAATAGGTGGTTATTTGTAAGGAAGTCATAAAGCAAAATTTTCTGAACGTAAGGTGTCGTGTGCGTAAAATGTCGTTCGTTTTGATGATAGAAGGTTGTAACGTTTGGGGAGGTCGTAAAGCTTGAGATAGCGTGTAGTGAGGTTCCGAAGCTGCATCGTCCCCGCACTAAAATGTATCGGTGCTCAATTTATTTATACTATCTGCCGAATCCTGCCAGACGACGGATCTGATTGCCAAGCGCCGACCCATGCATATGTTGTATAAACTATTTCGATTCAATTTATTTTTGAGCCGATTTTAGAATGCTGATGAGATATATTGAACGGAGTTTTATGAAATGAATCGGTATATTGAAATGGAAATTTATATTTTTCTTATCGCATATATACGGTAAACGTATTTGATTTCTGCTATATTTACATATTTTGATATTTTATATAGCAATAGAAGGTCGTCTTCCAATATCCAAACGGAACAAATACAAAATTATGTTCTATCAGATTCGATTAGTATTTCTTGTGAAGCGTTGTTGCTTATATTAGTATATATTATGATATAAACAGTTATCAAGTACTTAGATCAAGACGCTTGTTTTAAACTGTAAACTCTAAACTGTGAACGCCGTAGTTTGGAGCGCCGTATCACAAATATTTCTCATAATTTGCATTGAAACAGAAATACCTCGGCCACCTCAATCATTGTTCGCGAGCATTCTAGAAAAGTCTCACCAACTCGCCTCTGGATAAGGACTCTAGAAGTTTCCAGCGAAATATTTCATTAGTTTGTAGTGGGTAATTGAGGACCAAGCATTTTTATATTGCAGAATTTGATGGAGATTCGTACCTTAAGTTTATTAATATCCAAGGTATGATAGCGAATTGTTATTTAAATTCATGTCTTTAGTGATCTATACCTATTTAATTTTATAGAGCTCGCACAGTAGAAAGCTTTACGCAGAAACATTTTCTCTAAAATGAATGAGAGATAATGAAAATTAATTGAATTTTTCTACTTAGGTAAATTAATGAATATTTTTCTAAAATAATAATTTATTTTAAATCTACTGCGCTTGCCGATGTCTTCTTGGATATGCAGTATATTATGAGTGCAGTTTTTTGTCTATAATTAATCATATTATTAAAACATCGTGAGGAATGTGACCTGCATGTTTGAGAGTTCTCCATGGTGGTCTCGAAATTGCCCTACTCTTCTCATAATGAGAACAAGCCTGTGATCGGACAGGTTATAAAACAATAAGAGGTGTTTATATAAGTAACAAAACAAAACCTACTTTTTTTTATTACATTCTTATATTTTAAATTGATCATTGGAAATGTACCACGTACCTTTGCACCGAGTACCTGTACGATATTTTCATATCTACATAACAACCAGAAAAATAGCAACAGAAATAGCAATAGCATCATATAATACAATAAACGTCTTACTCTCCGTATCCTGATACTCAATTAATCACCCAGCTACATAATTATGTTTACCCAACTGCACATCAGAAGAGGAAATACGTATTTGTTCCAAAAGGATTCGTACGAAATATTTTGTCCGGTTGATATGAAATATTTATATGTCGGCGGATGTTACATACACGGAAATACAGCCTCTATGGAATTTCACCTACGTTGTGTATTATAAAAATGGTTTCGGAATAAAACTGTTATGCTGGGAAGAAAGTAGGGGAAAAGGAGTTTTGAAGGTAAATATTAAGTCTGTTTGCATGAAACTATAGGAAAGAACATAATTTAATTCTGGCAGTCTACTATTGTAAAGGTAGGTTTTTGTATAATAGTTATTCGTCGATGCCGTAGATTTAAAAGCTTGAGAGTGAAAAAAGACTATTGGGCGCTCAATGGAAACTTAAAATGTACTATGATATTAAAGACGAGGGTCTGAGAAGAGCTAAAATGTGTCCTAAAAGCCAACTACACTTACAAGTCAATTTAGTCCGTCCGTTCGTCAATCAGCGGGTTATATCGGACAGTGCAGGTATGAAATAGATATTTGGCTACATTATGTATTGAAGCCAAGGTTAAATCAGCAACGAAGTGAAATTTATTTTTACATCATAATTATATAAGTATAAGTTTGAGTTATTGTAAATCCAAATACGACACGCAATATATCGTGTAGCTCGATTCTCTTATTTTACTCCGGTATAAAAACGTCCATACAGACATACTTACAAAGTAGTGCTACACTCCACAAACCACATGGAATGCTCTCACAACTTCGCCATTAATAATTACCGACTTGCCTTTTTCGACTAATAATGAAGTTTCGGTCTTAATCTGAACACAAAATGTTCCAACTTTGGTGGATAGGTAAAACAAGAAACATCACCAATTCCGTGATGCTCCGAACTTCCCTGAGGCTTTACCTTCAGGAGCGAACAGGGTTCTTGTTATATTCCCACCGAAGTTGCTACAACGGCCATGGTAATATTGGTTTTACTTGAATTTGTTTTATTATATAATCTGGGACGGATACAAAATGAGATTTTGTTTGGAACTAAGTTAGCTTTGAGTAATAAATACACCTGTTTTATTATAGGAGTACACTTTTCAGTGGTTTGGCGACTTTGGTTGGATATCAATATTAACAAAAGTTACTACCTACCTATATAGAATTGATTTTATTTCAAAATGTAACGTCTGATGTAACGGAATGTAACGGAAATTGGAAATTTTCGGAAATTGCGATAACTTTTGATAGAATAAACGGATTCTGATAAACTTAAGACTAAATGTTAACCAAAAACACAAACTATGCGTTTGTCACTATCTCGATAGAAACGATTTAAAGTGTTGCTTGAATTCAAGTCTATTAAATTTATTGAATGACACTGCTAGGCTCCCATAGGTGATAGCGTGATGATTGTTGGCCAAGATTGTAATCGGGTCTTCAGGCAATATATTGGTGAAAACCGCATCAAAATCCGTTCACTGATTATTGCGTGATGATATAACAAACATACAGACAGACAGACAGACAATAATTCCAAAAGAAATTGTTTTGTGTTTTATATCGATAACATGTCACAATCCAATTGAAATTTCGCAAAAATATTCAATGTGCAGACAAAGTGCTCTTTGAGTTTTATTATAGTATACAAGTGCGTCTATATTAAAAAAAAATGTGTAATTGATATGTCTGATGTTGTTCATTGACTTGATTGAATTGTGAAAAAAATGTGTAATTTTATGATTATGGTCTTACAATTGTACTTACTTAACTCAGCAAAAATAAAGCTTGATGGTATCATCGAAACAATTCTTTAGCGGCTTGAACGCCTAACTATACAGTACATTATTTTATAAGCGTTTCTATTATTTAATAGTGCGTAGAATTAAAAGTTTCAATAACTATATTTAAAAAATATAGGGGTGCTATATGGGAGTCTATACATAAAAAAACCATAGGTGATTAATACGGAGACGGAAAACTCGACATTTTACCCAACACCAACACGTATGGCCAGCGTGGTGCAGTTTTTCTGATTCTGAAAGATAAGTATTATAATTTTAGTATATAATATTTAACAAATGGTGTATTGCTGCTGACGGTACTTTTAAGCTAAATTGTGTTTACCACGGTAAAAATAAATCAAGACTCTCCGGGACGTGTGCCTCGGGGATCGGGCCCTTAGAGAATAACCCTTGTATTGATTCACAGTGATGCCATAAATCAACTTATAAGGCTTAAGTCCAGCAGTGGACTGAGAAACACCATCCATCTGGGCATCGAGACCACAACACTGTAAAATATTTATCGTATAAGCATTAAGGGGACTACAAGAGCTAACTTCGCTGTCCTTGTCGGATTGTATGCATAAGAAAGAGAAGCGCGACGACGACGGGACGTTCAGAACGCTTTACAAACCATAAAATAAATTAATTACAGAAAATGTATTGATCGGATTAAAAAAATAAAACAGTATTTCGTTAGTATAATGCTTGTTGCATTATTTGTCAATAAATCAGAATTATTGTATGTATTTTAATATGGTTTTTATTCGTTAAAATAATTTTTTTAGAGGTATCTTTGTGATTTTTTTCTATCGAATAAAGTTAGTTGTATTATGTTTTCAACACAGTACTTAACTAGATTATATCCTGAAGAATATCATATATTTTTCTGATTGTGTTAACTGCATTGAATTATATACTTTAAAGCATTATAAAAGTTACGTTTAGCTCTTGTAGGCCCCTTAAACTAAAACATTCCAATTACAAAATATTGTTGCCTTAATGTTATAATTACAGTATATGATACCTCCATTTTACGGTACCTAAATGTAATTAAACCGTGATACAATGTTCTTCTGCGTTTTTACCATAGTTCAACGGTTTCCGTAGTCTTCAAATTCATGAGGGATTGTCGCGTCATAATCATAGGTCCATTATATAATATATGTAATAACTATGAAAGACACAAATAAAAAACAAGTTCACGCAAAATTCACCATTTAAAGACATAAAGACATATTTATTTCTGCATTTTGGTTGTTTACAACACTTAGACATGTCAAAACCCTATTCTAGATGAAGCCGGCTTTTCCTAGCTAAATGACTTCTTGAGAAGAAAGGCCGAAACAAACTCAGAGTCATTGTTTTTTTTGTCACTTCAATTTCTTTAGTCTTTTCTTCATCTTTTAAAGTCCAGACAAAAAAGGGTTTAGTATGCAAGTACAATGCAGGAAATTATCTGACGCTTTTGACTGACTCGGCCCACTGATGGCCTGCATTCAACAGCAATCGTACGGCTCAACCTTAATTGAGGGAGCCAGCACGATCTGTATCACTATGCCTCCACGCCATCAGAAGGTGTATGCATAAGCATGTCAGCCTAAGCCATCAGACAGGTTGCCACAACTATTTGTTTATATGTTTAATAATGCCCACATCGTACTCATAACTTTACATGCTAATACACAGTAAAATACATGTTGCAAACAATAAGTAAAAATAATAAAAATTTAAACAATAAAATGTCATATATTTAAAATATCAGAAAATATTATTAAATGTCAGAAAAAATTATTGAATGTCAATTTATGAATAATAATATATTACTTAAGTAATTTTAAATGTCAAAAGAAAATAAACAAAATAACAATGTCAAATCAAACAATGTCAAAACAAAATAAATAAAATTACAAATGTCAAATTAAAAATGTCAAAATGTAAAAATATAAGTATTACAAATGTAAATAAAAATATCATGTCACTAATTTCAAAATGTCAAAATTCATAATTTTTAAACTCAATTCCAGGCATTTTTGTCTGCTAAATAATCTTTAACTGTGTAATAAGCTTTTGAACACAAGCTCTGTTTAATAAATACTTTGAATTTATTAATACTTAGTTCCTGAATATTGCCTGGAATTTTGTTGTAAAAACGTATGCTTTGACACTTGTATGAGTTACTTATTTTTTGTAGTCTAGTTGAAGGTAGAACAAGTTTGTTTTTATTTCGTGTGTTTAAATTATGAATGTCGCTGAATTTAGAAAACATATTTATATTTTTCCTGACATATAACAAGTTCTCATAAATGTATTGAGATGCGACAGTCATTATCTTAATTTCTTTAATTTTTTCCCTCAGTGAATGCCTTGAACCAAGACTGAAGATTGCACGAATAGCCCGCTTCTGCAGTACAAACACAGTTTGAATGTCAGCTGCGTTGCCCCATAATAAAATGCCATATGACATTATGCTGTGGAAATAACTAAAATATACTAATCTGGCCGTATCTATATCAGTTAAGTGACGAATTTTGTAAACCGCGTATGCTGCAGAGCTAAGTCTATTCGACAACTGACCTATATGTGGGCCCCACTGTAGCTTAGAATCTAAGGTTATGCCTAAGAATACGGTGTTATCTATAAGATCCAACTCTTCTCCATTCAAACATATGTTAGGTTTAACTTGTTTTACATTCGGTCTTGAAAATCGTATACATTTTGTTTTTCTTTCATTTAACAGTAAATTGTTTGCTGTAAACCATTTAACTACTTTAGAGAGAGCGTTATTTACATCGTCATTATTTGATTGTTGTCGTCTTAGTTTAAAAATAAGTGATGTATCATCAGCAAATAACACTATCTCTTCATTATTTTACATAATGTATTTCAAAAATTACCTACTTTTTCATTTCGACCAATTAATAAAACGAATGATGCGTTTTGTTCAATGTAATAACTATGAAAAAGATACAAATACAAAACAAATACTTGCCGAATTCACCATTTCAAAAATTACCTACTTTTTCATTTTGATCAATTAACCACCCACAACGCATCATGGTGTCTTGATAATTGTCACTAAACGTGATTGTTATATGTGACGTGCCTTGTGGTTTGTCAGCACGTTGTGGCTACCTTCAACTACATCGCATCCTTACTTACATCGCATGAATCGCAATGTTGCCATGTGTACACCACATTCCTAATCAGCGCAATTTCAACAACCGATCGCTCTCGTTTAGCGCTTTTACCCTGCTTAGGGGAGGAGTACTATAAATCAGTCCTAAGCCTATGACATAAAAATCACCCATTTTCCAAATTTCATGATGCTGTCTTCAGTAATTCACAGTCTGTTATGATATCTCTGTAACGACAAGTACCTACACGTATTTAAATATTATCTTTAATACCTAATTTCATTTTCTTTAAGCAGTCAACCCACACTTGAAATATTTATGCATCTTGAAAAAAGTTCTCTTCGCCTCCTGGGGTCCCCAATTTTAGACGACGGTTTTGATTCCTTTATACAGAAAAAAACCGGTCAAGTACG
Organism: Euclidia mi; assembly: GCA_944739405.2. Taxonomy (NCBI): domain Eukaryota; kingdom Metazoa; phylum Arthropoda; class Insecta; order Lepidoptera; family Erebidae; genus Euclidia; species Euclidia mi. The sequence goes on from OX123196.2 coordinate 2,857,043, forward strand.
AGTCGGACTCGCTCAGCGAGGGTTCCGTACAAACCTGTAGGTATATACCTACCTAAGTAAAAGTTCACCATTTATAGTTATGGTATTTTTATTGCCAAATGAAATCCATAACATTACAGTATGGAAAGCTGGAGGAGCATAAATTAAAGAAAAAGGGGTCTTTGTCGATTGTAATCAGTCATCCTTTATTTTATATTAACATATAGGTATCGCTTATTTTATAATATAACTTAAATACCTATACCAGCCTTGCAAAAGTCTGCTGATGAATGGTGGTAAGATTTTTTATCAAAGTTATTGATTTACAAAGTTTTTAGTGACTATTAGAAATCTGTTACAAAAATACTTATAAAGTACAGAATAATTAGCAAAAAGGTTTGAAAAGACTATGTTCCTAATTATTTGAAAGCTCAATCTCAATCAGCCTATCGCAGTCCACTGCTGGTCATAGGCCTCTCCCAACACGCACCACAGCACACGGTCCTCAGCCTTCTGCATCCTTTATCTGGGCTATAAGACGTTGCTTGAGTTGCTTTGTACCAAATTTCAAGATTTTGAGTTCATGGGAAGTACCCTGTAGGTTTTGATTCCCTTGCGAGTACTCGCGAGTTTGAAAATATGATTATATTGCTCTTTCTTTTGATTGCGTAGACATAGAAGTTTGATTTTGTTACAGCCTAACGGTTTTATATACCTGAGTATTTGATATGAATTTCAATTTAATATCTCTACGCGTTCAAGAGAAAGGGGTAGTAACTTTAAATTTATTAAAAATATTTTTTATATGCTGTAACTAAAAAATACGGTTTTCGCAATTCTTCCTTTATAAGTAATATAAGACGTTGCTTCGTACCAAATTTCAAGATTCTGAGCTCACGGAAAGTACCCTGTAGGTTTTCATTCACTTGCGAGTAGGCGCGAGCTTGAAAATATGCTTATATTGCTCTTTCTTTCGATTGCGTTGACATAGAAGCTTGATTTTGTTGCAGCCTCACGGTGTTATATACTTGAGTATTTGTTATGAATTTCAATTTAATACCTCCACGCGTTCAAGAGAAAGGGGTAGTAACTTTAAATTTATTAAAAATATTTTTTTATATGTTGTAACTAAAAATGTACGGATTTCGTAATTTTTCCTTCATATGTGATATAAGAGGTTACTTCGTACCAAATTTCAAGATTCTGAGTTCACGGGAAGTACCCTGTAGGTTTTGTTTCACTTGCGAGTAGGCACGAGTTTGAAAATATGCTTATATTGCTCTTTCTTTTGATTGCGTTGACATAGAAGCTTGATTTTGTTGCAGCCTAACGGAATTATATACTTGAGTATTTGATATGAATTTCAATTTAATACCTCCACGCATTCAAGAGAAAGGGGTAGTAACTTTAAATTTATTAAAAATATTTTTCTTATATGATGTAACTAAAAATTTATGCTTTTCGCAATTTTTCCTTTATATGTGCTATAAGGCGTTGCTTCGTACCAAATTTCAAGATTCTGAGTTCACGGAAAGTACCCTGTAGGTTTTCATTCACTTGCGAGTAGGCGCGAGCTTGAAAATATGCTTATATTGCTCTTTCTTTCGATTGCGTTGACATAGAAGCTTGATTTTGTTGCAGCCTCACGGTGTTATATACTTGAGTATTTGATATGAATTTCAATTTAATACCTCCACGCGTTCAAGAGAAAGGGGTAGTAACTTTAAATTTATTAAAAATATTTTTTTATATGTTGTTACTAAAAATGTACGGATTTCGTAATTTTTCCTTCATATGTGATATAAGAGGTTACTTCGTACCAAATTTCAAGATTCTGAGTTCACGGGAAGTACCCTGTAGGTTTTGTTTCACTTGCGAGTAGGCGCGAGTTTGAAAATATGCTTATATTGGTTTTTCTTTTGATTGCGTTGACATAGAAGCTTGATTTTGTTGCAGCCTTTCGGTGTTATATACTTGAGTATTTGATATTAATTTCAATTTAATACCTCCACGCGTGCAAGAGAAAGGGGCAGTAACTTTAAATTTAATAAAAATATTTTTTTATATGCTGTAACTAAAAATTTACGGTTTTCGCAATTTTTCCTTTATGAATGATATAAGACGTTGCTTCGTACCAAATTTCAAGATTCTGAGTTCACGGGAAGTACCCTGTAGGTTTTGATTCCAATGCGAGTTTGAAAATATGCTGCAATTTGCAGCAAATACGGCTGTATCTTTTGATTGCGTTGGATTAGAAGTTTGATTTTTTTACAGCTCTATGGAACCGTAGATTCAAGTATTTAGTATAAATTTCAGTTTGATACCTCCACGCATTCCTGAGAAAAAGGGTCTTGACAGACGGACGGACAACAAAGTGATCCTATAAGGGTTCCGTTTTTTCCTTTCGAGGTACGGAACCCTAAAAATTCAAAATTTTATTGATGTTTCAGACAGGCTACTCAAAATTAATATACATTCGGCTTTTACTATAATTCGATATTGTCTTTTTGTCCCTAAATTTACACACGCGTTACGGTCTTCACCTTTTTGGAAAAATCCGACTCCACTCATTCAAATTGACAAAATTATACAGAATACCCTAAGTAAAATTTTGAATGTGGCTCTGAACGACCGAGTGTGGCAACAGGCGTCCTTACCTGTGCGCTTAGGCGGCCTCGGCGTTCGCAAAATTTCTGACGTAAGCCTGCCAGCGTTCTTGTCATTGGTCCACAGCACTGCAGAATTGACCAGGAAAATCTTAGCACCTACACTGGTTGATTCTGAGGTGCCGTGTAAGGCCAATGCCATGAACGCTTGGAGAAATTCTTGTCCAGGAACTGAGTTACCCCGAAACTTGTTCTCCCAGAGGCAATGGGATGGGCCGCTTTGCAGCGTGGTACGAGAAAAACTCCTCAATACATCGGCCAAGGCTGTGGAGCGTGCTCGCCTGTTGGCTGTGGGAGAATGGGAATCGGGCCTCTGGCTTCAGGCCCTGCCATCGTCCAATATAGGTACCATGTTGGACGATACAACCTTCCGCTTCGCTACTTGCCTCCGTTTAGGCGCGTCATGTGTCTCTCCGCATCGCTGTCACTGCGGAGAGGCTGTCGATAGCCTTGGTCACCATGGTCTGTCATGCAGCAGGAGCGCGGGTCGTATTTCACGACACGCCAACCTCAACGACATTCTGCGCCGTGCTCTTGTCACCGCTGGCGTTCCAGCCCAACTTGAACCTCAGGGCTTGGCACGCGACGATGGCAAGAGACCGGACGGGATGTCTTTACTGCCGTGGAAGCTGGGTAGGCCTTTGGTATGGGACGCGAAATGTGTCGATACCCTTGCGCCATCCCATCTTTCCAGCACAGCAGGTTGTGCGGGCGCTGCTGCTGCTTCAGCAGAGACCCTCAAACGGCGCAAATACGTAAATCTTGTAGGAGATTATGTATTTGAGCCGTTTGGGGTCGAAACCTTGGGGCCATGGGGTCCAAGTGCGAGATTCCTTTTTAGGGATCTCGCAAAGAGACTGATCGACGCCTCGGGTGACCAGAGGGCTGGCACGTATTTAGCACAAAAGATAAGCATTGCTATACAACGAAGCAATGCCGCCAGTCTTCTGGGCACGCTTCCGATTGACTGCGATGCGGATGACTTCCATGACTCCTTCTAAATTTAATTTTAATTTATTTTATTTTTCGTATTGTATATATTAAATAGGCTTATTTTAATTTTAGGACATAATTAAGTTGCTTTTTATGTAATAGTTGATTTTGTTTGGAAAATAAATGTTTATGCATCTCTAAGTACTTCATGAGTAAAGAAACAACAAAACAAAGAACAAGAATTACGGCAACAAATATTTGTGGATCAAACAATTTTTCACGTTTAAAGTTCAAGGCCCTCTCGTCATTGCAGTCAAATTTGAGTAAAAAGAAACTTGTAAAGAGATATAAACCGTGCCTTCTCTCTCGTCCTTTATTTCTATTCTCTCGTGAGTAAACATAATAATAAATAAGTAATGCTAATGACGCTATAATTAAATCAATCAATTAATTTATTTAAATAAATAAGTAAATACACAATACATTATATTATACATGCATCACCATCTAGTCCCAAACTAAGCAGAGCTTGTGCTATGGGTACTAGACAATGGTTTGACATACATATTTTTTATTTAAATACATACCTTACATACTAACATACATACAATATACAGTTTTTGTTAGTAAATAAAATAAATATACTTATATACTATGTTAAAATTGCTTCACTTGCGGCCACGATAATGTTGTGCGTTCTGATGGCACTTGTCCGCGGAAGCGACGGAACACCACACCTTTCGGCCAAAAGTCCTCCTTCATAACAACAAGCAGAAAGCATGTCGGGATCCGCACCACAAACACCTTGAAGTTGACGTTGCGTTGCGACTCCAGCAGCTGTACTCTCGGCATGTAGTTCGACTTTTGGCGCACGTACTCCGCGATGTCCTCCGCCTTAGTGGTGTAGTACAGGCGAGAGATGTACACGGGTGTGTTCGGCGCGGCAGCGCGCAGAGTTGCACCAGGTTCCACAGGAGCCGTGCCGCAACAGTTCTTGACGGTCTTCTGACGACGCTTCCTCCGCTGCACCGGCACAAAACCATCATCTGCTACGTCAGCCTGTTTTTTCGCCTTTTCCGGCTTGGGCTTCGTAGCTACAGGGGTGCTCGCAGTTTCCTGCTGAACCTTTATTGAGTTAGGTCGCGCGGCGATACACGGAGGAGTCGCAGGGTCCGTGGCAGGGCTGCGGGGCGCTTGTGTAGCGCACTCAGCAGTCTAAATATTACGCGGCGACAGAACTGCTGACGCGAAGCTTGCGACCGATGTATTGACGCATGCACCTCGGCGCGTGTTGATGTTACTACGCACCGGTGCCCCATTTAAATTGACAACCTTACGTAGGTCGTCTAACTCCGTGCGCAAGAGTGCGACGGTATCTTGAGATGTCTCCAACTTTTTGTGTACATCCGCTAAACTTGCCTTAAGAAAAACTATGTCCTTCAAAAGGCTTGTAACATCGACTTGGTCGATAATGACAGGAGGTAACTTGTTTAAGTCCCTCGCCACAAACGTCGGCACGTCGTCAGGATCGGTATCTTTGAGCAGCGTGATGATGTCTTGTAGGCTTTTCTTTGTCCCGTCACGCATGCGGGACACCATCTGGTCACATTTGTTTAGCGACCTGTACACAAGCAGCTTAGCAGCCGTAATATCCTCCTCGCTGAAGTTCGTTGCACAGATCTGGATAGCCAACACTTCGTCCACGACATCCAGCTTCTGCTGCAGGAACGCCAGCAGCTCGTTCACCAGAAGTTTATCACTCATGGCGATAAAAATTGCGAGCTCCGGCTTGCGCCGCGCGAACCAATAATATTAAATTTATTTACGCGACACACGTCCGCCTTAGAGCGCAGTCAGACTAGACTAAAAAAAAATTAACGCCCGAAGTAATCAAGACCGCCATACTTTAGTTCTAAACTCGCGGCTCGCACTTAGTCAAACGTTTAAAGCGGGCCTCGCCATTATTCAACCCATTTGTCGCACAGTCAGCCGGTCTAATCGACCGGGCGCTTGTCACAACTCTCTTTATTTTCCATACCACTCTGACATTACTTCACCAACTTTTTATGAAACTTTTTACGGAGTTTCAAAGTATTTTACTTTGAATCGCCGTCAGAGCCAGATTTGTATAGCTGCCATTTTGTTCCAACAATAAGTGTAAACGCCCATACTGTTACTACGGTTTAACCCCAATAAACAGTAATGATCCAATTATTACTTCAAAGGAATTATTTTGACAGTGTTTCCAATCGGTTGCCTTGTTTCCATCCTGAATATCGGCCATCGGCACTTGTTCAAACATGAACATGACATAAGATAGGTTAGGCTAGATATAGGAACCAGTAGGCTTAAATTAGGATAAGTCTAGGTTTAGGTACGTGCAAGCTTAGGGCTATACTTAAGAGCTATCGAAGGTTAGGCCCTAACTTGTACAATGGTCCTTCGAGCAAAAGCGATATAACATCTCTGGAACTCCTGTTCCCGTAGGCTGTCTAGTTGACTGACTGACACTTATTATATTGCGGGCTAGTGTTCCCCAATCGCACTAGTCTCGTGGTATAGTAAGAGACTAACTAACTTGATTGCGTCGGGCGGTAGCGAATCAGGTATCGGTCTCCCACAAGCGGGTCGCCCCGGTACTCGAGAAGTCGCACTTACCGTTTCGAGGACGAGATTGCAACCAAGTTTAGGGAAAGACATATCTACGTAAACAAGTTAGGATTGGCTAGAGGAAGCAAATAACAATGAATACATAACAAGGGCCTTAGATAAACAAATCAAGGACCCATACCTTTACAATTAAGAACATGTTACAAGTCATGAAGTCCAATCGAACCTGACTCCCAGAAAACCACAGTGTTGACAAACCGCCATCGTCCTCGTAACAAGTTACTGCCACAGCCGCGATACACACTTGTATACGAGTTCTGCGCGATCAGAGTTCATGGGCGCTAAATTTTTACGAATATACTAAGTTTACTACTACTACTACAACGACTACTACTACTACAAATACTACACTACTACTAATACTACTACTACAACGAATACTACTACTACTACAACGTCTACTACTACAACTACTACACTACTACTACGTCTACTACTATACTACTACTACTACTACATTACTACTACTACTACACTACTACTACTACAACGTCTACTACTACTACTACTACTAAATAAGAGAAGGGATGGACTTTCTGGAGGGGTGAATAACATGCAATGGTACAAAACAACTGCATGTTGACTAAATATAAAATATACCTTGTTTTTTCCTACTACACATAGGTACTTAACATATCCACCGCAACGATCCTCAAGGTTCCACAGCAAGCAACGCAATAAGCTGCCGCTGCCAGGACCGCATCATACATGGCCTACAGCCAGCCAACCGAAGCCGTCAAGAAAACGAATCACCAGTGAACAACAAACTACAGATGCCGTTAACGTTGAGCTGAAGCCTACGCCGAAGAGACGCCAGAATGTTCACGCCTGAATATAAGAACTTTCTAGAGCCTGCCCCGGAGAGGCGCTAGAATGTTCACGCCGGAACATGACCTTCCTGAAGCCTATCCCGGAGAGACGCCAGAATGTTCAAACATGAACATGACATTCTTGGCATTCCAACACACATCCAACTTATCACCGAGGAAGATGCGTGATATTTTAAGATCATGTAATTTATCACGTACGGCGGTCGGCTCAGACATGCTGCATCGGCACAATACACCGACGTCACACAACTAAATACGTGTATATGTGTACATAGAATAAGTTTAGTATCTAAGATTATAGTTTTAAGAAATAAACCAGTCATTAGCTCACTCCCGGCTTTGACTCATACCCTACCCCTCACCTCTCACTGCGGCCAAGACACCCTTAGCCGTCACCATGATCGGTCTTGTGAGTCTGCTCGACCGGCAGTGAGAAAACCCACTTCACTACACCCTAATCCTACCCACTTTCAATCTGTCGCCTTAGGTCTCCCGGCGACAGATATCCCGGCCTAGGGATCCCAGGGACTGCTAGGGAACTAGGGATTAGGGTTGTATACGCGACAGTCTGTGTGACCACAGTGTACACGGCCTCGCTATACACTATACCTAACAGGGCTAGGGTAGACTAGGGAGTTAGGTTAGAGTTGGATCTAAAATAGGGATAGGTATACCATAAGATAGGTTAGGCTAGATATAGGAACCAGTAGGCTTAAATTAGGATAAGTCTAGGTTTAGGTACGTGCAAGCTTAGGGCTATACTTAAGAGCTCAATCAAGGTTGAGCCGTACGATGGCTGTTGAATGCGGGCCATCAGCGGGCTGAGTCAGTTATAATCGTCAGATGATATCCTGCATTGTACTCGCATCTAAACCTATTATGTCTGGACTTCAAAAAAATATAAACGAAGAGATGAAATGACAAAAAAAGCAATGACTCTGAGTTTGTTTCGGCCTTTCTTCTCAAGAAGTCATTTAGCTAGGAAAAGCCGGCTTCATCTAGAATAGGGTTTTGACATGTATAAGTGTTGTAAACAACCAAAATGCAGAAATAAATATGTCTTTATGTCTTTATGTCTTTAGCTATCGAAGGTTAGGCCCTAACTTGTACAGCACTTTTATGTGAATGATAATTTTACGACATAATTTGAAGAAGTATTGCTGTTGCGTTTATTTGCCTGTTGCCTTTATTTATTTATTTAATTAGGTACACCAACAGCATACATATTTTAAAATCAGAATAATAGGTACATGGAAACGGTCTGATACATATGTCAATTACAGGTATACACAGCATTTACCACTGAAGTACACAGTTATTATAATATTACAAATTAGATTAGATAAAAACTACCAAAATATAAAAAAATAAAATAAAGATGTAATATACAAAACAATTAGAAAGCAAGGGAAGTTAAAGTCATATTCCTCCCAAAACCTGGCAAAACTGACTACTCACAAGCGAAAGCATATAGACCAATCAGCTTGACCTCCTTCTTACTGAAAACGCTGGAGAGACTTACGGACCGACACCTCCGTGAGGGCGCATTACTGCACAACCCACATCAACACGCCTACAGAAGTGGCAGGTCAACTGAATCGGTACTGCATGCCGTTGTGGGAACCATTGAAACAGCGCTTACCAACAAGTTAATGACACTGGGGGCCTTCATCGACATAGAAGGTGCCTTCGACAAAACTAAGTTCAACAGTATCAGCCGGGCCCTCGAAAAGTTCGGAGTTGATCAAATCCTTAGTGGCTCGATTGATCAACTGCTGAAACAGAGGGCAATACAATTCACGGTAAACTCCACCACGAGGGGCATAGTTGCAAAAGGCTGACCTCAGGGAGGTGTACTCTCACCCCTATTGTGGAACATTGTGGTGGACGATCTGTTACGGAACTTAAACGACAGACGATTCTATACGGTCGGCTATGCAGACGACATAACCATCCTGATCAAAGGTGACTCAGAAGACACGATCCGCAATCGGATGCAAGCAGCCATCAGGATCATGGAGGAATGGTGCAACCAACATGAACTGACGGTTAACCCCAACAAAACGGAGCTAGTACTTTTCACCAACAAAAGGAAAACCCATATGTGCAAAACACCAAAACTCTTTGGAACGGAGCTTACCCTATCGAATGATATACTTGACCATAAGCTAAACTGGGGTAAAAACATTAGCACTAAAACAACAAAAGCATGCACAATTTTTTGGCAATGTCGGAGAATCATAGGTAAGAAATGGGGTCTCAAACCATCTATCACCCTGTGGATCTACACTGCCACTATACGCCCCATGCTTACATATGGTGCAGTAGTGTGGTGGCCACGCACACTACTAAGCACAATCACAAAAAGCTACAGAGCCTTCAACGCCTAGACTGCATGGCCACAACAGGCTGCATGAAGACCACCCCAACAGCCGCCTTGGAGATACTACTGGACCTAAGACCGCTGCACCTAATGATCCAGCAGGAAGCTGGTTCTGCAGCAATCCGTCTAGACTTTTCTTTTGACATTTAAAATTACTTAAGTAATATATTAATATTCATAAATTGACATTCAATAATATTTTCTGACATTTTAAATATAATTGCGACATTTTATTGTTTAAATTTTTATTATTTTTACTTATTGTTTGCAACATGTATTTTACTGTGTATTAGCATGTAAAGTTGTGAGTACGATGTGGGCATTATTAAACATATAAACAAATAGTTGTGGCAACCTGTCTGATGGCTTAGGCTGACATGCTTATGCATACACCTTCTGATGGCGTGGAGGCATAGTGATACAGATCGTGCTGGCTCCCTCAATTAAGGTTGAGCTGTACGATTGCTGTTGAACCGCATTCAACAGCAATCGTCCATCAGTGGGCCGAGTCAGTCAAAAGCGTCAGATAATTTCCTGCATTGTACTTGCATACTAAACCCTTTTTTTGTCTGGACTTTAAAAGATGAAGAAAAGACTAAAGAAATTGAAGTGACAAAAAAAACAATGACTCTGAGTTTGTTTCGGCCTTTCTTCTCAAGAAGTCATTTAGCTAGGAAAAGCCGGCATCATCTAGAATAGGGTTTTGACATGTATAAGTGTTGTAAACAACCAAAATGCAGAAATAAATATGTCTTTATGACTTTTAGACAAGCTCGGGCTGTGGAGAAAGGATGATCGAATAACCCACGCACGCCTAAAAGGGACCTTAACCAAAGAGATCCCGATGCTAGAGGCCGCTTGCGATCTCATCCCTAAAACCTTTGTCTTTGACAAAAAATATCGTATCCAATTACAGCAGGAACACAAAGACAGCTCTGGTATACACGAAGTCAGAGTATACATAGACGGCTCAAAAACGAAGCATAGGACAGGTGCGGGCGTATTCTCCCATGACTTAAATATCAACATCTCAACATCCCTTGGCACTCTTAACACCATATTCCAAGCCGAGTGTGTTGGGATAACAAGAGCCGCAACAGCAATCGCGTCTAGGAACGTAAGTGAGCTGTCTATACGCATTATCACAGACAGTGTCTCTGTACTACAAGCTCTCAGCAGCAACGGCTTTAACAGCGGCCTCATCATGGAATGCCACCTAGAGCTGCAAAAGATTGCAGAGAAGAATCGGGTTACGCTGCAATGGATTAAAAAAAAGGCCACAGCAACTCCGCAGGCAATGACGCCGCAGACCAACTGGCACGGCAAGGATCGGACACAATGATAATGGAACCCGAGCCGATTGTACCGATACCGGCAAGCTAACTCAAAACGTGGCTACGCGAGAGAATCGCACATGAACATGAAAAACAGTGGGCAGACATAAAAGAATGCAGACAAACAAAAGATGCTATCCCCTGCTTGAACAAGCGACTCTCGCACAAGCTGCTGCATTCTAATAGAAAAACTCTTAAGCATCTGACAGGCATAATAACCGGCCACTGTCCACTCGACAAGCACCTATTCAACATAGGCGTTACGGACAGCACACTGTGCAGGGGCTGCATGGAAACCGAAGAAACACCCGCTCACATCATTCTGCACTGCACAAGTGTGAGCGACCAACGGGCAAAGCTGCTGAACAACCCCAGAAACATGTGTGAGGCTTTGAACGACATCAGCCAACTAATGGCTTTCTGGAAGGAGCTAAGATGGTATGAGTAGTCGGCGTCAATCAAGTCGCCACTTACGCGAAATAAGTGGCTAAGTGCGGAAAACCCACGACCAACTAAACTATACAAAATAATAACAAAATGATATAAAAATTGTTTAAAACTTAATTCTATGAAGACAAACTTGTTTCGGACAATATTACACGTCTGTATTTAGCGAGTGGGTCAGAAAACACATCAAGGTCTGGGTATAATATGTTAATTTCATTATATTCAGAGCATATTCTTGAAATCGGCGAATGTCGGCCCAGGTTAGTTTTACAGGATGGTACATGGAAAATTATGCCAATACGATGTCTTGGATATTTGTATGGTACAGCAAAACATAAACATTCCAGTATGGCTTCACATTGAACCAAGCTGTTTATACATTTATGAAGTAGTAACAAATCGTGCATCGTACGGCGATCGCGTAGTGACTGCATGTTATAATAATTATGTCAATCGTTGCCTAAATGGGCATCTGTGGGATATACCGTAAGAAGTGAAGGCGATTCGCCTGGTAAAACTCCTTTGAATGCCTTTCAGACGCTGGAAATGTACGGCGCGGCGTATTGAGGATTCTACACAATACTGCAAAACTCCAATTGGCTTCGGACTAGCGCATTGAATAATAGTATTCTGGTTGTTTCTTTAAAATGTTTCAAGTTCCTTAAAACGAAGCCTAAGCATACGAGACGACTTATTTACTATATGATTTATATAAATAATAATATAATAATATATATATTTTATTTTGATCACACAATACAAATTCAAGGTACATTCATAACATTCACAGTAAAGAAGATAATAATATAAAATCATGAACATATTATTAAATTGAAAGCAACAAACAAAAAAAAAAATTAAAAAACAATGTCATACAATCCAAAGTCAAAAGAAAATAATTAAATATAGGAATAAAAATAAGTTGGTACATAATAATAATTACATGTGAATTCATTTCCCCCCCGTGGGATCTCCACCTTGTCGTGGTGGGGGGGCTTAGTAACCGTGGATTTGATTTTCTCCCACGGTGAAGCTAAGCGGGATCCCGGGAGGGGACGCTCCACGTGGGCTTGCGTTAGGTCTGCGTAGGATGCGTCCATAGGTGCGGGTGCGGGGGACAGTTCTGTCTGTCCTTCGCAGTCGGGTGCGGTCGCGGGAGGAGAGGCGTGTCGGTGTTGCGTTGCCGCGCGCCCTATCTCCCGCGACCAAATGGGGGCGCACCATCGTTGCGTCGCGGTGGGGCCGCAGAGGAAGAGGAGATGCGGTGTTGCGTTGCCGTCCTCCCTATCCTCTGCGGCCGCTGGGTGTTTTGGCGGCGGAGCCCAACACCATCATCCGCCGCCAAGGGGGTTTCGTTCGGGGCCCGCCTGACCATCTGGCGGGCCAATGCCCGTCGGTGGGTAGCGAGGAATGCTTTGGTGAAACCCTACCCTCCGACACATGGGTACATGAGGAGCACGGGTTGGTTTTTAGTCAGTAAGAGTCTGACAGTCCCCTTCGTCCTTCCCCCCCAGGGCGAAGGGACTCCATGAGGATTTTCCAACCCGACACCAAAAAAAAAAAAAAAAAAAAAAAATGTGAATTCATTTGAATACAATTTATTCTGTATGCTAGGCTCGGTACTGTGTGTCAAAAAAGGCAGCAGCTCAGCATATTGCTGCAATGTTAATTGCAGCGCTGATTTTCAGCTGGCGCCTCTTTGTGGCTAGTGGGTCAATTAGATTTAAATAGTCATATGGGTTTAGAGCTAAAAGTCTCAGTTATATGATTGACCAATACAAAGAAATGGCTAAATCTAAAATACAAGCAATACGGATAAGTATACGAAATAATAATACTAGATCTAAGATACAAGTAGGTATACGGATATACGAAAAAATAAAAATAGGAATGTCAGTGAAGTGAATAAAATTAGGTAATAATATATAGATAGGTATGTCTAAATATACGAAGATTAATAATTTTATAGTGCAGGTCAAGTGTAAAAAATAAAAAAAGATGTCAAATAGTTATGTCAATAGTTAAGGTATAGATCAAGATTACAAATAATATGATGTCAATAAACAAAATAATAACATATCAATTATAATATTATCATTTCAATTATAATATGTAATAATTAATACCATATTAAAAGAAAGCTATGTATTATTAATATTTAACCTTTGCAAGCTTTAGCTATGTATTATGAATATTTAACCTTTATATGTGGAGTAAATTTAGGCTGACTGTCAATGAGCACACCCAAATCCTTGACTTCCTTCACCTCCTGCAATGCATTGCCATCAATATTGTACGAAGATGAAACAGGATTATATTGGATACATATTTAAATCAATCAATTCAATCTGGGGTCCGCTTTCTAGTCTAACCGGATTTAGCTGAATATTAGCTTATCAACAGAGCGACTACCTGTCTGACCTCCGCAAACCGAAGGGATAGCGATATTTTATGGTTTAGACTAGTCTCAGTTTATTTAGGTGGTACTGACGCCCTGTAACGACTGTCAAAGATCTTCATGACAACCGGGACCGACGGCTTAACGTGCTCTCCGAGGCACGGGACAAGCGATAATTAACAATTCAATACGCACATAACTCTGAAAAGTCATTGGTGCGCGCCGTGGATTCGAACCCAATACCCTCTGCATGGCAGTCTATTGGTATATCCAACCGGCTATCGCTGCCTAATGAGGGTATTTTATGATTTAACAAATTGAGATTAATTTGGACATTGAATCATCATAACAGACTAAGGACGTCCACTGCTTAGTCACATAAGCTGGTCTGCTTAGAGAGCTTTGAGAGAGATCGCCAATGCCTCTCCACACAGACCGAGCTTGAACCGTCCGTATAAAACCATCTGCTACTATTCCATTCAAATCATCATTGCAACTTGACTACCACTAGTGCATCGTCTAGGGCGTGACCGCTACTCCAGAACCATCTTGTCCCAACAGCCACCGGTTCTTCGACTCTTTGGTGAGCTTTTATGTTTATTCGGACATTCAATGTTCCAGTTTATGTAGTTTTTAAACACATTTTTAATGACTCTTGTGACTGTGGATGTATGTTTTGTCAGGATGAATCCTGAGGAATAGAAGAATTATTAGGTATCCGGTATAAAAATAAATGTCAAAATTTCCGTATGATAAGTTCATGAGTCTTATCTCACGATGTCGACTTTCAGAGTGGCATTTTGGCTCCCTATTCAACATTCAACAAGAATATTTAACTGCTAAGTTGCAGAATACGAAGTAGGAAATTAGTAAAACAATCTAACAATCTAAAAGTCTTCCTACCAACATTTTTACTAGTTTCAATTACCACTAAAATTATGGTCATTATAATAGTAAATGGCCATACCGCCACCAAAGTGCATAGGCAGCCGTCGTCGTTGCGGCACTTACCATTTTTCACACTAAGCGACTCAGAAGCACCGAGCGTCTTTGAGTGCTCTTTATTTTATAGTTAGGTTTGCAACATTAACTTTGGGCAATTGTGGGTATCCCCAAAATAATACGGGTTATGTACAACTGTACGTGTATTATGGTTGCTAAAGGCTTTGATTTTTATAACAAAACCAGTGTTTAAAACAGCGCACCGCGTTTTTGAAAAGGATGACTATGGCTGATATATAGCTCTAGCGTTGAATGCATTTAGAGTTATTATTGGTATATAAATAAGTCGTTATGTTCCAAAAAGTTTACCTAACTGTAACAGGTTCGATTATAAAATAGATTGCAACTTCCTCTTTTTCTCAAGCCACTAATTAGAGCCTACTGAAATTATTAATATTTCTATCGCAATATGTCTGCGGTCATTGATTGCCCCAACCAAATAAAGTTACCAAAATATAACAAAACTAATAATGCATGTGAAAAAGATACGCTAGAAAAGTTTTAAGTAGCAATTGGAGGTGCTTACGGTGACCTTGCGAGTGAATTATTCAAGTAAATTTTCTAAACCCAAAGCTCGCATGACGTAATCCGTAGAAAGCAATTATATCTGTCGGGAAATCTCATTTCCTTTCGAAGAAAAAACGGACTCGCAGTCGATAGGTTCGGAAGTGGGTCGCGACTCGAGCAGAGGACACTCCGACTAAGGCTTTGAAAGAATCATTTGGCGTGTGTGTGCTTGTGTATGAGAAAGGTAGATGAAGGTGTGGGTTATGCTATGCAAAATTCATTGCATATATGTCATTCTTCTTTTTTGTTTGGCTAATCGTAAAAACTAATTACTATAAACTTTTTTCGTATCACATATTAAGCATAAAATCTCTCTTACTGTAAACTTTTATCATAGGAGTTACGAAATCCCAATTACACTGTCATAGCCTTACTTTTACATCGTTATAAAATACGCCATATGATAAGCAGTATAAAAGGAAGCATATTTTAAGACAGATAGACATTTAATATAGGGAAAAGAAAGTGAACTCATCGAATCAAACGCAACAGCAATACTTCTAACTTACATCGATATTCTGCGACTGGTCGCATCATCCCATTCGTACTATACCCAGCAAGACTTAATTGTAACAGCCATATTAAATAAAAATATATTTTTATAGCTGTAATAACAAAAAGGTAAAGTTATGTTTAAGGGTCGACCCAAGTCGACGTCAATCATCCACGAAAATAAAAAAAGCTTGTAAACATGATATCATTATTTTCGTTATATTTTTATAAATGTTCTTTTTACACGTGTATGCTTGTAATATTTTTGTAAAATATATAATAAAATATATTTTGGGCACAGTGACTGGACGATATTAATCTTTAGACTTTTTTGGGAGACTATGTACAAAAGTCGTGAAAGCCGTAGACAATAGACGTATATAAAATGTCCACCTTGTGGGAAGCCATTCATAGACATATGTCATCTTGCATAGTTATATAAAGGTAATTAAGTGCGCTAAAAATATTATGACAACTCGTGCAACATAAATAATGATCAGTCTATTTTCATTTAAAGTCACAGCGTGGTCAATGCAAAACATCGCTTAAATGTTTTACGAGTAATAGTTGCTTAAATTAGCCACCTTTAATTTAAATTTCGAGATAAGCTCAAACTAATGTGTAAATCGCACAACTTACACATAATCGTACGCAACTTAAACAAAACAAAATATAATCATCAGAATCAAGGTTATGAACAGAACAGACTTACAGGAGTTTCTCTAGGGAGGAAGCAGATCACTGATTACGTCTGCAACCCCGACAAACATAGTTCATTCACTAGCCTCACAATCATTATAACCCAAGTTACCTGTACTCTTTATACTTATCCCCAGGACGTCCCGACCTCAAAGAAAAACGTACCCAAAGTCTTGCCCTTATCACCCCACTATCAAATTAATAACTGGCTTTATAAAAGGCCCATAATTTGTAACAGTTGCGGTCGGTTCACTTAGTTCGCTATCTTTGGAGCCATAACTTCATATGTGCTGAGCCGCTTATATGTGAAATATTAAACGATCTGCCAAACCTATGACAATTAATAATCGTTTTCTGCGATATCAGTAATCGCAGTTGCAGAGAAATTTAGTGAGTATGTAATGAAGATCTTAACCTTTGAGAGTAATGATGGCTAAGTGGTTACTGGACTGGGGAGGGTTTCGGGTTTCCACCCACCATGCACACCATTGACTTATTATTTCCAAAAAAAATTATATATGCACATTTTTAACAGGTTAAAGACTATAACGATTATCAAAGATCTTCATGACAGGCGAGACCTACGACTTAACGTGCTCGCCTCGCTCGCATGGGGCAAGCGATAATAAAATTCACAATTAAATACGCACATAACTTCGAAAAGTCAATGGTGCGCGCCAGGTATTCGAACCCAAGACCTGCATAACAGTCTGTCGGTCTCTCCACTAAACTATTGTTGCTTTGTTTTCTCTCTTAACGCTGAGTTTTTTGTGCCTCTGAAGGAGCGTAGTCCATCCACGTCCTTAGACCTTAAACCGTTGAGTATGATGTATTCGACAGCTGCGGCATAATGATGTTTGACAATTGATACGTCAAGTCCGTAAGACTAAAGATGTTAAGCTACCTTATTAACTGAAAAACCTAATGTATCTAAATTCGTTCATTTTACGCCTGCACATGCCAAAAATTTACCAATTTCATCTAAACGAGTATCTTTCTAACTGTCAATTACATCTTTATCAGTTCTCTCTATAATAATGGTACTCCTTCAACATTTATACAGTATTTCCCTCGAAAAATCGCTGACGCAGCAAGGTGTCAAGATTGGACCGTTGATAAGACAATTATCAATGATTCGCTGTAAATAACTGCCGGGTCCCTAAGCTAGCTCTTTACAAGGAAACAAGATAAAATTTATATTGCGATCAAACCTAATCTTAAACTCATATTTTACAGTGACTAGATTTAGCGAGCGGATTTGGTCGAAAATGTTGTTTAAAAGACAACCTTGAAGGCCTTTTTCGTTTGCTATTACATCCTGTAATTAGTTTTATGCCTCAGCAGCGATGACCAAGTGGAGATACCAACTGACTGCCATACGAGTATGGAGTTCGAATCCACGGCGTGCGCCACTGATTTTTCGGAGTTATGTGCATATTGAGTAGTTAGTTATCGCATGTCCCATGCCTCGTAGAGAACGTTAAGCTGACGGTCCCAGCTGTCACCAAAAGCTTTGACTATCCGTATCCGCAGCGACCAGAACGACTTCGCTTTGTAAAAAAGGTAATATTCAATCAAATCCGAGTAGATTAGTAAGCGAACCCCATTATACATTACCCCCATAATTATCACAAGCGTACGTTTTTATACGCGTGTCAAGGAAAACGAAAATGCCAACCTTCGCTTCGCGAACAATACTTTTTCTGGAATTTATCTGAAATGAATGGGCTAACAGGTTGAGTAAGAACATCGTTTTGCCTTATATCGACATACACTGATATATGTACTGTTGCTTTTTGTTCAATAAATGCGAAGGTTGTCGCGTGAATTTCACAAACCATTACGATACAACGCAGCGCGGGTTTTATAACTATTGATTTTCCTCAATGTTTATTCTTGGCTACTTCAGTTACATCATCATATTTAAACCGCTTTAAGCGCTTTTTTTTCACGGGGGACTTTACACACGAATGTGTGTAAAGTCCCCCGTGAAAATAAGGTACACACATGTGTAATGAATATAAGGTACACAAAATACACCCAGGCTCTAAACACTATAATACTATAAAAATTTTATATTGTACTTGAGTCCTATTTTGAGCAAGGTTGGAACTTGATATGATACGTGGACTTGATCATTATATTTAGTAGCTACAGTTATAATCTCCCCTGTGGGATCTCCACCTTGTCGTAGTGGGGGGGCTCAGTCACCGTAGCTTGGACACCCACGGTGAAGCTAAGCGAGATCCCGGGAGTGGACGATCCACGTGGATTTGGGTGAGGCTTGCGGAAGCCTTCTAAGGAATTCTTAGAAGGCGTAAAATAAATGTCTATACATAATTAGGAACATGTGACGCGTTCGGGTAAAACAATTTATAGGTACGTAGGCTTTTAATTACGTTTCAAGTACCCATAATGGATTGAATATCAAAAGATACCTGAGGGATTTGAAACGTCTCTTCCAATTACATTTCTTGGGAAATTGCCTCTCTATATTCGTTTTTCGTTGGAAGTTTACGTAAATTTCGATCTTCGAGCTTTGAATTCAACTAACTAGAGAATTTGAAGCGCTCTTGTACTGATAAAAGAAAAAGAGATAATTAATTATTTGATAAATAACTACAAAGAATTCGGAGATGACGAGAGAGATGTCATGATTTTAACTAGGCAATAATAAAATAAACTTAGAAACTGTCTCACGTCGTGTAGTTTTAATTATATCTGACAAACAGAGTTCATTTTTCCGTAAATAAATATTTCTTGGTATCGTCTGAAATATAAATTAACATCATGTAATCTCCGGCTGCGGCACTCACACATTCACATAACTGTGTACGTACATGTATGTGATACGTATATGTGTCGCATCAATCCGTCGGTGGATCACCCTTGACAGAAACGAATGCCCGATGTCGTCTTATAAACATTTTGTCTCCATTAACTCCAAGCTTTATTTACGGGCTTACCTTCCAAGAATGTCATGCTTCACTCCGTTAAGATGAAGTTATTTATATTATGAAAGCATGATGCTATACATCTGCGTAGAGATCACATACTTAAATTATAATCCATCCACTATTTTAATACTATTTTATTGCTTTAATTGTATTTTATTGTGTATCATGCCAAACAGAATCATTCGTCATATTGCAATTCCAACATTTGGTAAATTATGTTGTTACTGCTTACAGAAAAATAAATGAACACAGGATGATCAAGACATCTAATTCTTACTATTAGATATAATTCAGAAAAAAGCATAACTCTCATTTTTATAAAACACCGTCGTGTATGTCGCCAATGTATTTAAATTACGTCATTGATCATGATCAGCCTGAGATGAGAAGGGGTAGACTTATAAGAGCTTAGACCATAGTCTACGGCTCTGGCCAAGTGCGGGTTGGCAGACTTAACAGTCAAGTCTTTCGTTCGTAGAACGTTGTGGAGAGCGCTTAGACATGCAGGTACCCAGCAAGCGATTAATTATTAACAAGTCAATACGCACCTAACTTCCACAACTAAGTGGTGTGCGCCGTAGTGTGGGCTCTAACTCCAGACTCTCTGTGTTACAGTTCGTAAGTCTGTCCACTTTTCTGCCGCTACTATTATATCATTCGCTTCTCTATGAATCAAACTAGAAGTAAATGTCATCTAAGAAACAGCACTCAATAAAATAACTTAAAATCTGGATCTAAGATTAAACATTTCTTAAAACAGAAAATAAATACTTAAGAAGACAAAGTTTACCAGTTTCAACAGATACAGCTTTCCTTGAAAAAAAAATCAAAATCATTTTGGATTAAGTATTAATAACAGGGTAGCAATAAAACTAATTATTAACGCACCGTCTTATGGTAAGGGTATTCTTTTATGGCTTATCTTGCCCTAACAACCGGAACGACAGTAATTACCTCTGTAGACATAGATAATTGCCTCCAAATTCGTACTCCTTTTTTCCACTATGATAATTTTGTCCTTTTTATTGTGTTTTGGTCGTTACAGAATACAGGCACTGTAAAGGTTGTGGCGTATGGTTAGAAGCTGCAAGTAAAGCATCTACACTACGTATAACCTGTTATATCTTCACTGTTTCATTCGGTTCGATTAGTAAACGGACCTTCATTCATGGTAGTCATTAAAAAAGGAGACAAAATGACTTTTACTCATAAAATTACAATGAATGCGTAATCATGGAGTGTCCAAATATCTGAATATTCTGATAAAACGATTGAACGATGATTTTATTGCAACTGAACATGTAAGTGGCTAGGTAAAGTAACGATATTCACAAAGTGGCCGGCAGCAACTGGACACAAAAGGGCCGGCAATCTAGCTCAGCGACATACCATTGGAGATACAGCAGTGGACATGGGCAGGCTGGCGATGATAATGTTGATGGTGTGGACCCCCAAATCGCGTAAGTTTAATCTGTATATATAAAATCCTTGCGTTACTGACTGACTGACAGACAGGCTACAGCCTAAACTATTAGACGCAGGAAGCTGAAATTTGACATGTATGTTCCTTCGGGACCGTAGGGGTGCACTAAGAAGGGATTTCCCGAAATTCCCACGGGAGCGGCCAAAACGGGTAAATTAAAAAAAATTGCAGGCGTAGCTGCTGGCGTCCATTTACCATTTCCTGTATGGCGTATTACATATTTAACATTACTTTGGTGTGCAATACCTACTTCTGTATTGCTTTAGGGATAAAAACATACTTCTATTTACAGTTTTCCCTTTTTGGTACAATTTTCCTCTCTGCGCGCATCTCACACGTTTAGAAAGATCGTCGTTTTTGCTCAAACAGCCGGTACACTTAGCCGTACTTTGTATTGTATTCGACGACATGTCATTATTTCTAAGCCTTTGTTCCGTTAGTCGAACATTTTATTTGTACTGGTACTGGTTAACAATATATGTTCGATAAATAGCTTCGTTGTAAGACGTAGCGTAATACGTCTTTAAGTAGATACCTCTCTGTTACACCTGGAATATGTAAAGACATATTACTTGGGACTTGGATATATTCTTTAAGGAAAGAAATTCATTAAAATCTACTGTTGTTCTTTTTTGCTATAATACCTACGACTACTAGCTGATTCCGGGCTCCAGGGCGAGAGCCTTGGATCACAACTGGGACAAAGATTGAGAGAATGATGATATCTTATAAGAATATAAATATAGCTGAAGAGTTTGTTTGTTTGGTTGAACGCGCTAATCTCAGGAACTACTGGACCGATTTCAATAATTCTCTTCACTGTTAGATAGCCCATTTATCGAGAAAGGCTATAGGCTATATAACATCACGCTATGAGCCACGGGAGCGGAGCAGTAGCCTTAAATAACGCGAGTGTAACCGCGGGCTCATCAAGTTTTGTTATAATTCTTGATTAAGTTTTGATTGACATTAAGATACTGGATCATTTTTATGAATTACAACTAGCCTTTGCCTGCGGCTTTGCAGATAAAATGTAGGTGACATAAACTTTAATGCTATAGACACTATCTAATACTACTTACTAAAATCGCTTGGCTACAGGCGAATTATATTCGCATTGACCAACACAACAAAAACTGTTACGTATCCATTCCATTAGCCAGCCGATCGCCCTATAATTCCCCGAATACATCTCACACACTACATTAACAAACAAACAGAAAGCCAGACAGACGCAAACAATCAATTTGCTTCACACACAGTGACGGGAGAAAAAAAATCCTCTACTCACTATCTGCCGTGAAGGCTTAAACGTGTGAAACACGATTTTACAAAGCCATTGAACGTTTAGTTTCTAGCTTTTCTCTAAAAATGAACAGAACAGACCTAGCGCAGGTTTGTTTCATGTCCACACAATCGTCACGTTAACCGCATTCAGCGTTCTGATACGCCCGCTCTTTAGTCCCTACCAATCACAACGCTTGAGACTGTGGTGGCGTCAATTGCTTTAAGGTAAAATATGCTCGTACTAACCCTACAATGTAGTTCTGCTGAGCCAGCGAGACGTGTTCGATTCATCAGTGTACGACTCAGCAATACTCGTGTCGCAATTTTTCCGATGACGAACATTTTAGAACATCACGGCGAACGCTGACTCAGGTCTGTTATTACGTGTCGTCAACCTACGTCAAACTTTACTATATAGGACTGGTTTTATACGTTAAATAAGTGCTGTTTGCCCTGTTTTATCTGCGGTAAAGAGCTACGAAAAGGATAATTTTCCAACCCGTAGTAGAAGCAACGTTTTTAGAGTTAACGTGAAGATATAAATACATAAAAATATTAACTCTAAAAATGTGATTACTATGTAAAATGGGGCATAAAAGATCTCTTTCTTTTTGAGACTTAACCACACCCACATTTCCAATACCGTATTACAAGTGTCTGCAGTAGTGACCATAGAATACAATATTTTGCAACTCGTGAGGTCCAAGAAATAGCTGAACCATCCAGGATACATTAAATTCTCTTTCTATAAAATGTTTTAACAGTTGCTGATAAATAAACGTTTGAAGCAAAAATATTATATCATTATAAATATATTCAAAATTTTATTCGTTTACTTAATAAAACACAAAAATATTCAACTTGAACTAGTATATAATTTGTATGGCATTTAATACATTGTAAACAGATTGACGACCAAATAAAATTCCTGGTGAGTTTAACCAGTTAGTGGGTAGTGTAATAAATGAATTACATGTCATTTCCTATCATCATCATCATGTCAGCCTAGAGACGTCCACTGCTGGACATAGGCCTCCCCGAAGGTTCTCCACACAGACCGATTCTGAGCCGCCCACATTCCACCGCGATTACCATTTACATACATACATACATAAATGTTAAAAGGAAAAAAGATGAAAAGAAAGATGAGTTTGATAGATTATCTAAAGATTTCCGGAGAAACATAAAGTTTTTCTGGAAATCCGTTCGTGCAGTTCGAGGAAGAACTCAATCCTCAGAATACACGTCAATCAGAGACAAGAATGGAAAGATACTGAATGGTGAATCATGCGTGATGAAGAGATGGAAGGAGTATTTTGAAGGTTTATTTGAAAGAACGGCGATAGAGACATCGATCGCCGTTCTTGTACATACATAGACTCACGCCTGTTTGCCGGAGGGGCAGAGACTACGGAACGCCATTTGCAACGATCGTGACATATCCCTCTTGCTTCTCTTACTCCCACCTAATTCTTTTATTACCATTTACCATTTCCTACTATTTGAATTTATTACATAGATACACTTTCTTTCACTGTACTATGTTTATAGTACAGAAAACTAAATAGACACGGGAAATACTTATATATGACGTCATTAGGTAGTAATTTCATTGCAAGTTACACTTACTGCACGAAAATTTGTGTTCATAATTAGCTTTGAAGTGCACGCCTCTATTGTTCATAATCTTTCGCATTAATGTCAACTATAGTTGGTGCCACGAGAAGATAGACTTTTTGTAAACAAACATTCAGGGCTCCACAACCTTTTTTCAAACAGTTGTGTTTTAGATTTTATACTTTTAACAGTCTTTTTTTTTTCAATGCCTAACTATGCCTCTATGTTTTTAAATTTATATTGTTAAATTTTACTGAAATAAAAATATTTGATTTTGGGTTTGAATGTTCGAATGTTCATAAATTTGCCGAATTTTTTTTGTCGTTTTACACGTAATTTATTCTGTAAATTAAGGAAAAATAGAGTACCATGTATGTAAATGATAGAGTACATACATGTTACTCTATGATTGACATGTTTTTTTTAAATCCTGGACAATAAATCATTTGAAAATTAGCTTATCCTAAAATATTAAATTATTGACCAACAATGAATAATATTACAGATAACTAGCTAATACATTGCATAAAAATTTCTAGGCATAGAGATTTTACGTTGTCTGTGAATGAAATCGTCAGAATGAACTTAAACAAAATCCATTAAAAGTTACGGTAGTCTAAAAACGCAATTTCTTTTTTAGGTATAAATAATTTTTTGCGCGAGTAATAGTTTGCCATCTTCTATTCTGCACCCGTTTTTTCGAGATGCCAGCAGCGGGAATAGCGTTGCGAATGTTGCGATCCTATAAACTTGTATTTAACTGTACATTTACCCATTTACCTTCTTGATAACGAAAACAATAATAATTGTGTCCTCTGATAAATGCATGTTAAGCCCAAGAATGTAACATTTAAATGAACTAATGCCAAATGTTGACATTCTAGGCGTTAGTACCTCAAAACATCAACAGATCCTGTTGACAGCGCATAATATCGATAAAAACCCGATCCATTGACATATTAGTTTCCAATGACACGTATCTACTGTACCGTTGCGCTCATTGGATTTGACATTATTTGTTTTTGACAGAACTATCGCTAAGTCACTTAGTAGAAATTCTTTGTTTACAAAAAGTCTATGTTCTCGTGGCACGGACTATACACGAGTCAGAAATGAAGTTGTTCTAGTACCAAACGTTAAATTACGGACTTTATATTTATAAATAAAACCTTTGCTTCGTTCCCATGAACTTTTATTACACTAAAGTTCTATATTATAAAATAAAAATTGGGCAAGTGCGAATCAGACTCGCACACGAAGGGTTCCGTACCATCATCTATAAAAGAAAATCACGTTTATTGTATGTATACTTAATTTTTTTTTAATTTCTACCTGTTTGTTAAGATCGAGTAATAAATTACTTAAAAACTACGTTTGTTGTATGGGATGTATCCCCTTTATTATTTACATTTTTTATTTTATTATTTATTTTGAAAGATAATATACAACTATATATTCTGTGAAAATTTTAAGCGTCTACCTGTTATCGTTAGTAATTAATTTATTAATTAATATTTTATTTTTTTATTTTTAGTATTTGTTGTTATGTTAGTTAAAATTTTCACAAATTATGTATTACGGTTGGCACCCGTAATACATAATTTGTGAAAATTTTAACTTTCTAGCTATCACAGTTTATGAGATACAGCCTGGTGACGGACAGACAGCGGAGGCTTAGTAATAGGTTTTTTACCTTTTAGGTACGGAACTCTAAAAATTTACTACGTTTAGAAAACCGAATTCAAACTCTCTTCAAAATATAAAGTTCAAAAGCATTTTTAAAGATTTTTGATTTTTTCTTGAATTATTAAATGCACCACTCTTTGAAGAGGCTATTATCGCGACATATTGCATAACAGTCCCCAACGAGTAAATTTAATGAAAATTTGTCATACTATACTGCAAACGTCCTATAGTTTAACCTGTTTAACCTAATGGAAGGAAATAAGAACCCATCACGCACCCTCGGATTGCCCACCCCAACTATTTCCTTCCATTACATTGGTTACAATGGAGTACCGCCAATTAACGCCTGATTCAATCAACTATGTCCTATAGTTTCATGAAATGCGACACAGGCGTGAATCTTTCAAACTTTGTTAGTATATGTAATTACACCTACCTGACGAAATATGTATCCACCAGTTTAAAACGATTTGTCTAAACTTTTTGTATGTCACCTCTTCATATTATTAGAATTCATTTCCAAATACACGAATCGCTACCAATATTAAACTTATCAAATTACTAGAAACCCAATGTTTAACAATTACGCTCGACTAGTTAAAGCTCTTTCACTGCCGACACTTCACCCTCAGTACGTTAGCTATAGTTTGAATAGGCCTCTGTAGAAGCGATATTTCACTTCACTGAACTCAGATCCGTTTCCAATAAATAGGATTCAGTATGTCACCGGCGTAAACACTATGAAAGACTTTGACGAATATTTACCTTTAACATTTGGAGCTGTAATGCGGATACAAAGGCCTGCGACGGAGTCAGCCTGTGACGTATCACGGCTAATTTATGCATTGTTGGATAATAAAGCGAGATAGATAGAATGCTACAAGAACTATAAATATGTTTGCCTTGAGGATCTTAGTCTGTTTTAAAATCTTGTTGTACATTCTCATAATGTACTCCAAGTCGACCAATATTATAAAGCTTTCCCTTGGGTTAGTGGAGAAAATCCAACTGTTTTTAGTATGCTGACAGGCTGTCAGTTTCCATCCTGTCTCTTATTTTCTCGGCGTTCATAGTGACAATCATAAATCGTCCAAGTTTAGATATTTTCTAACTTAGCGCAGCTGTGACCATAATGCCAATATAAATGTGTAAAAACTCCGCTGTGGAGTTTTTATGGTTTCTTTTGGTTGTATTGACATAGCTCATCTCTGCTCAGCTTCGATACACAGGCAGCCTTACTTCTATAGCCTAATGTATCTAAGTAAAACGTCCTTCTAAATTAGACGGCGGATTGTAGCAGAATAGTCAGCCGTATATCCATACAAAAGCGATCGTGCGAGAGTCCTGCCTGACGTACTTCACACTGCTATCACACAATCGTGCGTCTACTTACTTTCTGCAGGTGAAAGAAACATTTTCTGTGACAGGCCGCAGTCTGAATTAAAGTCATCAATAGTCAGAATTATAAGATGAAACAAAGATTTTTACTTCACAAAAATTTAACACAACCTAGTTAACATACGAGTACCTATGTATTAAATACCTAAGTGGAAAGATTTTATTACCATTAGCATTAGTTTTCAATAGTAAGGCATATGTCCACCGATGTATGCAAAATAACACTTGGAACGGTACCGAAATATCAAATACTCGAAACTAAGCTAAGTAGTAGCTAAGATGGCATGACCCAACGAAGATTCTCTTTGAGTCTCGACTAATCTTCTCCGTGGCTTGCAACACTAAGAGCCTGAGAAGTAGAGACATACGTTGCCATATAAAATCTGGTTGTTCATGGTTTCAGTATATTAATAGCCTAAAGACATGTACACTCATTAGTGTATTTAGGTCTCACGTACACACCTGACAATATATGTTCGCAGACGCTCGTTACGTAATGTACAAAAATAGACCGTGATTGATGTGGCTTCGTGGAAAACTAACGAATAGCCCACACATGTACTTATACGAATATAATTGCAAGAAAAGGGTCTGAATATATTTATAGAAATAGTCAGCGATAACCTAGTAGAGAGACTAATACTGGACAGCTATCCGGAGAATCTGGGTTTAAAACCCACGACATTTCGCACCACTGACTTTTCGTAGTTAAAAGGGTATTAAATAGGTAATTATCGCTTGCTAAACGGTGAAGGAAAATATCATGAGGTAACCTGAAAGTCAAAGAATTCACCATAATGTTCTTAAAATACATGTGAAGTATCCAACCAGCACTTAGCTAGGGCTGTAGATTATGGCCTATTATGGAGATTTTCTGACATGCAGCATCTCTCATGGTGTTTTCTTTATTTAACGCGACAAATAGCAATTTCGTACGAACATAACTTTGAAAAGTCAGTGCCGTGGGTTGAACCCAATACTCTTTGTATGGCTGTCTGTTATTATTTTCTCTAGGCTATCGCTGCCAGTTTTTTCAATATTTAAAATATACGTCAGCATCCAACAACAAATGTAAATTCTGTGTCTGAATGTTATGCCCTCGAAGCAATCGAGTGAATTTAAAAATGTACTTACATATTAAAATACTTCAAAATACACGTGATTTAATTTTTTTGGCACCGTTTATTTCAGTTATTTGCACGCCTGTATTCCTTTTCATAGTATACTAGAGGACGCCAGCAGCTACGCCTGCATTTTTTTTTAATTTACCCGTTGTGGCTGATCCCGTGGGAATTTCGGGAAATCCCTTCTTAGTGCACCCCTACGGTACCCAAGGAACATACATGCCAAATTTCAGCTTCCTGCGCCCAATAGTTTCGGCTGTAGCGTATCTATCAGTCGGTCAGTAACGCAAGGATTTTATACATATATTAAGATATAATTATGCTACATGTTTTTTTAAATGATTAACTGGTAGCTAGATTTGTTGCGGTCAGGTTTCGAAAACAGTAATATTTAGTACGAAATAGTTTGATATACCAGTAACTTTATTCTCTAAACTTTGTGGGATCCATAAATCTCTGTTGCGAGTCTGGATGTTCTTTGTGTCCACTGGGTGCTTATTTGTTAGTGATACAGAATTTGTTTTAACGTGGGCCACTTTACAAACTATTCCCAAAATACATGACAGAGACTAAGGCTGTAGTTGTTGACATCATAGTGATGAAAATTACTTAGCTGTTTGCATTCAGACCATAGTCCAAAGGAGAAGCCATTATCTACATAAGTCACCAAACGGCAAAAATAAATAAGTACAAAGTTATGCCAACGAGGCTACATACAAACGTGTATTTTCATACATTTTATATTCAATGTCTATATATATTTAATACCGCCACGCCTTTTCAAATTGGTATGTATAAAACGAGCACACTTAGTCTGTAGATAATAATGATCATTAATTCGTACGAAGCAGGCTTCACCCATGTTATAAATTTTCATTTATCTTCAGTGCCTCTACTATGAGTTTACGAAACATGCGTCACAACTCGATTCGATAGACGTTCTACGCACTGATTGGTTCGTACCACGTGCTGGGTCTACCTAGGTTAAACCTTACAACAGCTATAAGTTATTTCTACACAACTGGATAGAAACAACTTCGAGAGGGAGGCTTGCAGAAGAATACAGCTTGGCTGGGCAGCGTAAAGGAAACTCCCAACTCTTTTCGTCATCCCTTCCGCAAAGCCTTATGACAAAAGTCTTCACCTAATGCGTCCTACCTGTTATGGCTTACGGTCCCGAGACGTGGACACTGACGGTTTTAAGGTCGCTCAGCGAGCTATGGGGAGGGCTATGCTCGGAATTTCTCTGAAGGATGGAATTCATAATGAAGTGATCTGACAGAGAACCAAGGTAATCGACATAGTTCAAAAAATTAGCCACCTGAAGTGGCAGTGGGCAGGTCACAAAACCGATAACCGTTGGAGGAGTCGTGTTCTAGAGTGGAGACCGCGCCTTGGCAAACGTAGTATAGGAAACCCTCCGGGTAGGAGGAGTGACGATATACGGAAAGTGGGACACGAAGAGCCGAATATCGGGCTCAGTGGCGTGCCATTGGAGAGGCCTATACCCAGCAGTGGTCTAAGGCAGGCTGATCATGATGACGTGCTTGGGAAATATCAGAATGTAGCAGACCAATCAGAACGCCGAACGGCTATCGAATCGACGTCAGACGTGCAGTAGTTAAACCCATGGTAGAGCCCTGACGATGGCAGCACACGAGATTATCCCAGTTAATAGTAATCACTAACACTCGCCTTGTAACGAATTAACCCTCTTTCATTCGCAACAAGTGATCACTTATTTCTTACGCATGCAAAATCCGAGAAAGCTGACGTGATATACCTACTTTTTGAGTCTCGTGATCTTAGAACACGGAGTATGGAATAATCACTATGGAATACTTTAGCTGTATTTTTCTTTAAAGACAACGCCTGCACTAGAAATACGTACTGTATTGCTTTGGACTTAAGAGATGTTCAAGCAAGAAACCACAACACTCGAAACAGTGTTACAGGTAAAGCGGATAGGCGGTCGCTTAAACCATTGCGCCATACCTTCGGTCAAATATTGTCCTAGTTGCGTATGGTTCGTAAACAATTCAACTTTCTCAGAAAAAGGAAATAGAGATCATCATTCGTCAAAATCAAAAGAAATTGTGTTCACCAAATCTGAACAAACTGTTTATTTTTCTTTGACAAATACAATTCAGTAGACTCAGAATACTTAACTCTATCCAAGTCGTGGATTTCTACTCCAACTGAAACTAGAAAAGTTACTTTAACAGGGTCAGTAATTTAGTTCACAAGTTTTTGCACAGAAGATCACTTGCTTTTCTTTAAACATAAGACTCAGATTTTATACTCGTTTGAAACCTAACTGGTAAAGGAAAACATCGTAAAAAAACCTGCGTGGCTGTCCTGCTAGCCATATTGAAAGGTCAGGGCCAAAATAAGTTATTTTACCTTCATTTTTCAGAAAGTTGATGCGCGGCTGAGATCCATTCTAAATACAATTTTTATGTTAATTTTACTTTTTAAACAAAGTGAGATACTTTTGTGGTAACAAATATAAGATTAATTAAATAAACAATGTTAATATGTGTACATTTCGCAAATATTGAAAAGTATTTAAACACCAAGCTTCCTACACGATAATAAACCTTCCTACCCAAACAAAGTATTACCTATTTCGCTACTAACTTATTTACAGAATTCGTGCGATTCCCCGATATACATCACTAAAACAGTTAGAACAAGTAAAAGTAAAAGTAGAAAAGCCTACGCGAAATCTTATTGATAAGTTTTACTCCATGTTAAGAAGTTTGGAAGCGGAGCCAACTTACATCGACGTATTTTCTTATACACTTCGTTTGACAGATATTGTTATTTAACTTTTGTACAACATAATTATTTTCTCGAACCTACTTTTCTTGTTTATTCTATTTTGACACGTAACTAATAACTGTATCAGCAAATGTATACATTTTTTATTTGCTTTTGTTGAAACGTAAGTGTCAGAGTTTCTGACAAGTTTGACAGATGGAAGGTACTTGTTGTTACCAGAGGGCGCTACATGTGCGATGGATGTTTTGTTTTGTCATTCATGAGTGTAACCAATGAATAGAGATTTACATAATAGAAGCGCATTTCTTAAGGATTTCGTGTGCCGATTCCAATTGGCGTCTTGGCGGGTGTCGTCAGTTCGTCTCTCTTGCACTCATAGAGACAGCTGTCACAGCGCGACTGCCACGCCGCTAAGCGGCAATTTGGGTCACAGAAAGTTTGTCTACAGAGCGCCCATAAGAAATGCGCCTCTATATAAATATCTATGCTCTATGGTGAAACTCCGTGAAAATCAATGTCAACATAATTTACTCACTAAGGTCACAGTGTGCCGCTCATGACCTCAAAATTTACACATTCAACATACATACATAGACTCACGCCTGTTTCCCGGAAGGGGTAGGCAGGGGCATATTGAACGCCCACTTTTCGCCAGTGTTTTGATCCCACGTAATAGGTGGCGAGCCTATTGCCGCTTATCGGGATATTTTGTTTGCCAGAGCCTCGTCCGTTGATCGGCAGGTGCACCACTTGCAGGTGAGGTTGGCTTGGGACCCTAAGTTCTTGGTGGGAACCCTATGCACACATTCAACTACGCCAAAAATATTACACTTCGGCATTGTAATGTATTGTAGATCTAATTCAACAAGCTAAATAAGGAACTTAAAAGTAATGCGCGTCCTACGGTGGTGAAAAGGCTAGTAGGTACCTAAAAGTAAAAATGTTCTTTTTATCATTTTTACTTGAATGTTTTTTTTGATTAGATTGGCACTGAGAACAATATTTCGGTGAAACTGTAAATCCACTTCATCGAAAGTGAAATAAATTATCTAAATCCTTTAAACTAATATTAATTTTTTTACAAGCAATTTTAGTAATCTGTAACAATAATAATATTTATCTGAATCAATAATAAACTGACTGATTCTTAAAGATCTCATATTTTGATTTTATTTATTCACTCGGCGTTAAACGTTAAAACGACTAAAAATCTCTAATACATATAAAGTATTTTCTTTGAAACCCGGTCCTATCCAACTTCAAGCATTGCTTTGAGACCTATAGATTGACAGGATCAAAGGGAGTGTGACAGCAGCGGACATAAATAACCTAAATCTAGCATATTGTGATTTTGAACAAAATTATTGTAAAAAAAAATCGCGGAAGAAAAATTTCGAGTTCAAGCATCACATAGAAAAGCTAGTAAGTTCAAAGTAGTGACAGATAGTTTTAAATCTAATCTCTCTACTTTTATTTGGCGCCCAATCCTCGCGTCATACCATTCTCAATGCTAATGACATCTTTCTCTGAAGCGTTATCAGTTATCTAGAGAGATATAACAGTAGCGATCCTCCCAGCGTTTATCTTATCTCAAGCGTCCTTGCTGATAAGTGATAACGTTGAGGAAGCCTAATATACGTGAAGGGTTCTCTTGGACAGATAACTGAATTCTTCCGAGGCTCGTTCTGAAGGTACTAGGCCAATGTAACACTGAATTGAATGTAGTATAATTTTATTATTCTATGTGAATAAAAAAAAACATATTAACAAAGTGAAACGGTGAAGAAAATATACTTATATACATAAAGAAATCGTTAGTAGTTCTCTTGTCTACCTCAATCATATGCTTAGATACTAAATATATCGACTGGCCTGACGATTTAGTCGTTTAAGGAAGAATCGTCATTATCCGCCCTGTATATAAACTGTCCCACTGCTGGGTACGGACCTCTTCTCACTATGAGAAGGGTTAGGGTTGAGGTTGAGACGAAACGCTTCAGCACGCCGCAGAATCGAAAAGGCGATCGTGTTCCTCTCTCTTTCTCGCTCTAGTAAATGACGGTCCTAAGTGACAAAAAGGGATTGCAGCATAGAAAAGTGCGATGCGGTGCTGATAGATGTAGCTCAACCCTTAGGCTATAGTCCACGACGCTGGCCAAGTGCGGGTTGGCAGTTCTCACATGCATTTCGAGATCATTATGGAGAACTCTCAGGCATGTACGTTTCCTCACGATGTTTTCCTTTACCGTTAGGCAAACGATAATTAACAATTTAATACACACTGAACTTTGAAAAGTCATTGGTGTGCACTGTGGATTCAAACCCGAGACCCTCTGCGTAGCGGTCTGACGGTGTCTCCACTAGGCTTTCGTCGCGAATTTAGGAAGAATATAAACATTGAAATTAAACTACAGTTTACGGATTTTATCGCGATGTATTGGTTTCACTGAGTTATTACATTTGAAACTAATGATCTAGAAACTACATTTTTAATTTATTACTAGCCGACGTTTCGAATTCTTTACAGGATTCATGTTCACGGCAGACTGAGGTGATATTTGTCTTTGTCTTGAATTTCAAAGTTATCTCAAAGTACCCGAACATTTTTCAACTATTGGTGTTACTATCTACGCAGAATGTGCTCACTGTGTCTTGATGTCTTCTGATGACTTTGTCCTTCTTGGGTTTCATTAGCCTGATAACAGGGTCCCAAGCTGGAGGAACATGCCAACCATCTTCCCTATTGAAATTAGGATGTTTTTTAATTTCAATAGCTTCACGTATCATTCTTGGAATAAAGCGATGTTTTTTTGCGAGTATCTGTGGTTTATCAAATCGCAGGTAATGGTTGGTTCCTTGTTCTACATGTTCACACACAGCAGACTTCGTCGAGCGTTTGTGTTTAATGTCAGCTATATGTTCCTTTAGTCGAATGCCTATGCTTCTCTTGGTTTGTCCAATGTATGAGAGCCCACAATCACAGTCTATCTTGTAAACCCCGGCCTCTTGTAAGGGTAACTGACTCTTGACAGATGGTAATAATTGGCTTATCTTCGTTGGCGGCTTGTAGAAAGTTTTGATCGAAGCTCGCTTCAAGATATAACCAATCTTGTCGGTCACGCCCTTGATGTATGGGAGGACAGCAGGTTGTCTCTCTACTGTGGCTGGCTTGTTCTTCGGGGATCTGTGACGTTGGCGCGGCGGTCGGAGCTTGTTGTCTTGCAGAACTTGCTTGACATGTTGAAGCTCGGCGTCCAGGTGTTTCTTGTCACAGATCCCCCGGGCTCTCTGAAACAAAGACATTCCTACGGTAGCTAACTGTTTAGGATGGTGGTGAGATTCACCGTTTAAGTACCTATTTGTATGTGTCTTTTTCCTATACACAGTGTGGCTCAAAGAGTTGTTTTTGTTCCTGATAACAAGTACATCTAAGAAAGCTAAAGAATTGTTTGCCTCTAATTCCATTGTAAATTTTATGTGGTACCTTACAAGAGGCCGGGGTTTACAAGATAGACTGTGAGTGTGGGCTCTCATACATTGGACAAACCAAGAGAAGCATAGGCATTCGACTAAAGGAACATATAGCTGACATTAAACACAAACGCTCGACGAAGTCTGCTGTGTGTGAACATGTAGAACAAGGAACCAACCATTACCTGCGATTTGATAAACCACAGATACTCGCAAAAGAACATCGCTTTATTCCAAGAATGATACGTGAAGCTATTGAAATTAAAAAACATCCTAATTTCAATAGGGAAGATGGTTGGCATGTTCCTCCAGCTTGGGACCCTGTTATCAGGCTAATGAAACCCAAGAAGGACAAAGTCACCAGAAGACATCAAGACACAGTGAGCACATTCTGCGTAGATAGTAACACCAATAGTTGAAAAATGTTCGGGTACTTTGAGATAACTTTGAAATTCAAGACAAAGACAAATATCACCTCAGTCTGCCGTGAACATGAATCCTGTAAAGAATTCGAAACGTCGGCTAGTAATAAATTAAAAATGTAGTTTCTAGATCATTCGTTTCAAATATAATAACTCAGTGAAACCAATACATCGCGATAAAATCCGTAAACTGTAGTTTAATTTCAATGTGTAACATTCGCGTAAACCCAAGAAGATACTAAGAATATAAACATTAAAAGATTTTACTGAAATAAAAATACAAATAAATATTAATATTATATTCCTGTGGCTACGAGTATCTTATATTATAACCACCGCCTTACAAGATTTGAATTATGACGTAATTATTATGAAAGAAAAAGAAAGAAATAAAAAGCCATTTTATTTGTCATAGAAACAGAAAAAAGTATAACATATAAGAGAACGATTGATTTTATTGCGCTGTACTAATGTTGCTGAATTATATACACACATTACATTTAAATCGGGATCTCTGCCTTTTCGCCGAAAATTGTTCAGCCGACACTTGCCAACTAACGTTTCGCAGTATTTTATTTCGCAGAATAATCATTTGCCAACTTGTGATATAATTTTGTTTTTATTTCCCAATCTCACAGTTGCCAGCTTTACGTTTGGTCTTCCTTTTATTGTCGCAGTTCTAACCTAACCGATGTAGCATATTTAAATGCCCTGTGTAGTGAAATAAAAGCGATTCGGTTCTGGCACTTCGCCGGCCGCTGCCGCGGCAGCGGACGGCGGCACGCTCGCTTCGCTCGCTCGGCTCGTGCGTTGTGGTCGCAGTTCTAACCTAACCTTACCAACCATTGTTTCAGTTGACGTGCATTGTTTATCAGCATACTAATCTAACCTTACCTAACCGATTCCTTTCGATTTCACCTGAACTTCCCGATCACCTGAAAAGACGAAACGTTATTCGTCTAAAAGTTGTCTGGCCTAATAATTTGACAAAAGATAAATGCCCCAAACGTTTTTTGTCATTACAATAATCAGCTTAACAATAATTCTACCAAATGAAACGTTGTCATACAAAAATTTGACAATCGTTAGTCGTCAAAGTGAAAAATAGGCGAAACGTTGGTTGGTAAGTGATAATCGGCCAAACAATATTCGGCGAAAAGGCAGGATCCCTTTAAATCGAATTATAGAGAAACTGCATTATTTATTATTATTACCATTCGACGTTTCGATTATTAGTATAACCAATATATCGCAATAAGTCCAAAAACTGTAGTTTAATTTCAATGAGTAACATTCGCGTAAACCCAAGAAAATACCATGTAATTTGATGAATTGAAATTTGATGTTCATAAACGACACCTTACAAAATGATTATAACAATATTGAATTAAATCTTGATTTGAATACCCAACGAATATACTTATTCAAATAATATTCAATCTAAACATTATACTTACAACATTAGAGAAAGCGTTCCCGGCGTCTACAGGTACAAATAACAATTAAGATTGTCATCTCTAATTACAATACACTCCACGTTAAATACAAGTCACGCTACACTGACTTGTATTGCGAATATACTCAATTGGAAATTCACTTCGAAAGCTATTAATAATTGTTTGATTGCAATTTAAGATGTATATTAATGTTGATTGTTTAGTAATATATTGTTATTGCGGATATTCCCACTACTTCGGCACAAAAACCTGTGTTAACTTCTTTGTTCACGTTTTGACACCATAGACGTGTATTAATATTGGCCAATTTAGTTAAATTCGCTAACAACGTAAGCTGGCACTTCTAACTTTTACAACAAGCTATCTGCAGTCCCTCCGCGGCTGTTGCAAGCCGGTTATCACGTAGGCGAAAAACAGAAGTATTTATACCTTTAATTGGAAGACAAAAAATATTTTCCATAATATAGCAACATTTCTGAAAGGCTTATCGTAACATTTTCCGTTGTACGAACAACATACACGAGATGTTGCTTTTTACTTACACCTAGTTTGTATGTATGATATGTATGAAATTTACAAAAAAATAATTATATAATATGTATGTTTATCCGTTATCTAGAACCCATAGTACAAGCTCTGCTTAGTTTGGGACTTATATTATACGGGATATACTTATCAGGTGCTACATTATTATCATCCTAGCGATATAAGAGGCACCTCAGTGTCTGCTAATTTAAAAAATATATATAATATGCAGATGAAATGTAATATGTGTGTGTTAGGGCGACCTGCTTGAAGGTACTGCTACAACAGCTAACTGGTGGTAAAAAAAGAGACAACATTTAGCTATATTCAGCGTGAAGTTACGATCGTAGAATGTAACTATCTCTCGGGACTATTACAGAAAGTATAAGTGATACAAGACTATCGTAGTTTGGTGACTAATTTAATATGAGAACAGTTAACAGCTGTCACTATTGGAAAACCATTTATTGAAGCATTTGCTTACTGTTGTTTACTTTTGTGATAGTAATGTTACACTGTGGATGTGCTTAAACAAAGAATAAAGAGTATCTACACTTACCCGAGTATTGTCCGGTACGTGAATAGTCCGACAGTGTGAACGAGTTCATACAAACAGCACACACTGTTTTTTTGGTCCTGATATAATTATGTAGATAGACCTCTAGATGAAATATTCACATAAAGTAGTCTTACTGTGTCTGTCACCCTACACACGTTTCTGCTATCTTTTTTTTTTCAGAATGGACCGCCGTTTAGATGCGGCTTTTCGCGATTTTTGTACCAAGTAATTGCTATGACTCAATAGGCATCCACCAATCCAAAACCCTCACCTTGGAGCTCGTAGCTCACAGACTCAATTACCATCAATAAGTACCAAAAAGAGTTCTATACTATATATCTAAATAATCAAATCTATTTTTGCAATCAAAGCCTGGCCTTGACACAATTAGGTCACAGATGGTAGAAAATGGCATCGTCATCTATATTTAATTAGCTCAACGTCTGTATTGACGCTAATAATTATCAATTTGCATGACAATTCTATTAACATGGGTTCATGATTATTTATTAGGTATAATAAATGTCCGGTTATCTTATTGGATTGTACCTATTGAGTAATTAGATAGCGCAATACACTAGTTGATTAATGATTTTTTATAAGGGCTTCATACGTAATCCTGAATTGTGGGACACTCTATAACCTTTCACCCAAGAAACACGATGAACATGTTAACTCAAAACAACAATATGTGGATCACAGAAAATAATGTCCCATGTACCTAGGGCTCGAGCTGACAAAGTTCTACGAAGTCTTCTGCGGCGAGTTTGCCACCACCACTACGCCGTTCGTGCTGCCATTTGGTTTTACTTTGTGCCCATACTAATAGCCACCACCAATCTATTTCGATCACCATGACGATTCCCGTTTCGACTCAAATTTGAGGTTAAAATGTGTATACTACTCACCTACTACACTCGACCATTTTGCAGTATGTTTTTTTTTTCTTTTTGTAATTAACACGTTCACTGCGGAACAGGCCGATTTCGGCCTGCTGCTGTACGCACAGCTGGTGCGGACGAAAAAAACTATGTCCCTCTCGCTGGTGCGGAACGATTATTTTAGGTGTTTTTAAGTTTTTGTCATAGACAAATATATATTTCGGCTTGTATTATATAAATTGTAGGTATTCCCCATAAAAACATCACGGCAGGCCTTTTTCGACCTACCACGCACTAGCGGTGAAATATATCCGCTCAGTGCGGCAGTGGGTCTATTTCGGCCCGCCAACCCAACAGGTCGCCGGCGACCTGATACCGCACAGAGCGCACGCGCCGCCAGTTAGTGTTGTGTTCTGTCGATAAAATTGACGATGGCAAACAATAAAAGAATAATACAAATTTTGGAAGATTTTTATTCGCCCTGCAATTATAACTGATAGTGACAGTAGTGATAAAATATTTCCAATTAAGGAAAATAAAAAGTATTTAGGAACAAAACATCATGGAAAACCAAGTAAAAGCGGTAAGTTTTACTTACTACCTACACGTATATTTATAGTAGTAATTATAATAATTGGAAATATACGGTTACCTGCGAAAGTGCAGTGATATTCGCTTTTTAACCCTCGACGCAAACAGAGCGGTGCTAAAACGATTTCGATCTAGTTTTTTTTGCTTGAAACGTGATTTTAAAGCTTCGATCAAATATATAATAGATGCACGATCGCAGCTCGAAAAACGGCACCAATCAAACTGTCCTTAATTACAGTTTTCAGCACAGCTTACCTACTCTCAGACGCTTCACGACCGCGCTAGCAGAGTGACGTACCCATTTCAAATGTTCACGATGCTGATGATGATGATGATGAATTTTTATAACATTTTTATAGACTTTACTATGTTATAAAAACATATCAATTAAATATAAAGTTCCGTTTTTTAATAATTTTGTTTCTTTTCATTCGTATCAAAATTGTGCAGGGTGCTATGAGAGATTGCGGCGAACCTTCAGTAGCGACAAAGCAAAAAAAAGAAAAAGAAACTTTGCGTGTCATGTTTTCAAAACAGCCACAATTAAATAAAAATCTTCATTTCTGTTATGTACGATAGTTTTGTTTAATTTTCGATATTCCTTTATTTTGATAAGTCCCATCACTGCTAAAAATACCTTCTAGTGCGGTTCAGGTCGATATCGGCCTGCCACTTTACCTGGTTTATATCTCATTTCCTATTTGGTAGATTCCGGGGTGAATCAAACCTAAGAAAGCTGGGTTCAAGGTTATTCTAACAGAATAAAAAAAAATTGTATATTTTATTTATTTATTTATTTATTTGGGATAGACAAACAGTTACATATTGTGTCTTAAAACTAATCTTACATAATATATAGATATAAATATTCAACTCACACCGTTATCCACAACTTATAATTAATTAATATTATATTATGTATTTTTAACATATTAATTACATTACATTTTTGTTTATGAATTACAAAAAGCAGTCATGTGATTCTATCAACTCATTAGTATTCATTTTCCGGATTAGAGCGCTACGAAATCTGTTATGAGACATAGCAAACATATCTAAAGCAGTAAAATATTTGTTGTAGTTATTACTCATTCGACGCAATGGCGCACGGATTCCAGCATTAGTTCGACATGAAGTGACAACAAAAAGTGGGTGTGTGCGCACCTCCCGCCTTATAACTGTTCGGGGCACAACATAGCACAGTCTATTAGTTAAACAAGCGCATTCATATCTGTTGTTACACAAGTCAAAGAGTAGCATCATCTCGAGATATAGCCTTCTGGACTTCAGAGTCATCAGTCTATATTTTGCAAGTAAATCTTTATAAGAGCAGTAGTTCTTGAAACATCTATAATGCATAGATCTAAGAAATTTACGTTGTACCTTTTTCAAACTACCTATATATTTGTTGTAATATGGGTTCCACGCGACTGTAGCATATTCGAGCTGTGATCTTATCAACGATTTATAAAGGTGAGTGTAGGTGCTTACGCGTTTAAATTCCTTTGATGATCTCATCACAAAACCATACATACGATAAGCATTGTTAATTATATTGTTAATATGTAGATCCAAGTGCAATTTGTCATCAAGTAACACCCCAAGATCTCGAATTGAAGTTAGCTTAGCCAAAAATGTTTCATCTAAATTGTAATTGTATGAAAAGCAATTTTTATTTTTTGTGAACGTAATGGTTGAACTTTTAGATAGGTTTAAATGGAGTTTATTTCTTGTACAGTATACCGATAACCTGTCCAGATCCTCCTGTAACAAATTACAATCTTGGTGCGTTTTAATAGATTTGAATATTTTCAAATCATCAGCATAGAGTAGGAATTTCGAATGCTTAAAACACGAACCAATATCATTTATAAAAAGAATAAACAAAAGAGGGCCTAGAATGGATCCTTGGGGCACGCCAGATGTAATTTTGTCAGTTATTGATGTTGACTGGTATCCTTTAAATACAACATTTTGAGACCTATTTGTTATGTATGACGTGAACCAACGGAGTACGTCACCCCGGATGCCATTGAAGGCTAATTTTCTCAAAAGTAAATCATGGTCCACTTTGTCAAAAGCTTTTCGAAAGTCGGTGTAAACTGCGTCAACTTGTACTTGTAGATCTAAGTTATTAAATAAATAGTCAGTAAATATTAAAAAGTTAGTGGTAGTTGACTTTTTCTTTATAAAACCGTGTTGCTGCTCTATAATGATGGAGTATAACGTCTTATGAATTTCGTTAAACACCAGTCTTTCGAAAAGCTTCGATAAAGTGGACAGAATAGAAATAGGACGGTAGTTCTCTACATTTTGCTTCAATCCCGACTTATGCACAGGGGTTATATTTGCTCTTTTCCATATGCCAGGGAAAATGCCCTCAGCTAAACATCTATTAAATATAATATTAAGGGGTATAACAATACTACTTGCTGTTTTTTTAAGGAAATAGGGTGGTATACAATCAGGTCCTGGCCCTTTGCTACAGTCTAATGATCTTAATTCCTTTAGAATTTGGTGTCTACTAAATGTTATACTTGAAATAATAGTAGCATTTTCCCTACACTCAGTAGGAGGCACCCATTCACTTAAACTTAGATTAGATGTTTCGTAAACCGATTGAAAATATGTCATAAACATGTTACATATCTCCCCTGGACTACTAGAGCTTTGGTCTTTATAATACATGGTGGCTGGAATACCGACATTACCCTTCCGATGTGAAATGTAACTCCAAAGATATTTTATATTATTTTTGATATTGTCTTGGATAGAATTAATATATTTACGATAATCATCTCTACATAAAGCATCAAACCTGCGCCTAAAAAGTGAAAATTGTTCGTAATCCAAAATGTTACCGTAGGATTTCCACTTCACCCAGGCCTTGTTTTTATTATTAAAAATTCTTATTAATGACTTCGAGAACCAAATTGGATATTTGGATGAACGTGATATAGCCATAGGAGTATGAGATTTTATGATTTTAAAAATTGTTTCATAAAATATATTCACACATTCCTCGGCACATAGTCCATGAAAGAGCATATCCCAATCCGTGTTATCTAACTCTTCATTAATGCAGTCGTAGTTTGCCTTATAAAAGTTATATTTTTTAATTTTTGCTGGATGCATTAGCTGCAGCGAAGGTTTATATTTAATAACAGTGCAGAAAGGAGGATGATAATTGTCAACTGGCAACAATACGTTTGAGGGTGAAAATGTAGGGCAGTCATTATTACTAATCAATAAATCTAGTATGTTACCCCTATCATTTTTAAAGCTATTAAATTAGTAAGCATTCATAAGAGACAAAAAATTTGCTATATGCCGACAAACAGAGGAATTACCGGAACAGATCAATGCTAATTCAGTCTCAGAATTAACTGCCGGCAGCCACTCGATATAGGGTAGATTAAAATCACCAAAACAACAAAAAAAATGTTATACGAAAAAGTTTCAATTAAAAATTGCAATTTATCGAAATAGGTAAGGTAAACGTCCTCAGGTGTTTTAGGCGGAAAATAGGCAACGCTAAATATATACTTATCATGGCCCTTGCCAGGTAACTGTATGATTATGTGTTCTATGCATGAGCAAAACGCAGTATCAAAAGTTACATATGTAGAACGTAAATTCTTTAACACTGCTATTAGGACTCCTCCTCCGTCTTTCTTGTTTGTAGCTAAACGGTCTCTATCACACGTATAAACAATATAGCGCTGATCAATAAATTCAGTATCAAAGATTTGTGGTGTTAACCAAGTCTCAGTAAGTATAACAATATCATAACAATTCGATAGGATATTCATGTACATCATATTTAGTTTGGATCTAACGCCCCTACAATTTTGGTAGTATACCGTTATATCGTGTAACATAGTGGATGTCGCAAACGTATAAGCCGTAATATATGTGTAGTAAAAGTAAGTACGACTGAATAATCGCTAAGAAAGATCACAGCAAACCAAAACTGCTGCAAGTTGTATTTAATGTGTGACAACAGATATGTGCGCGCCATAGTATTACGACTATACCGAAAAAGGCAGTAAGCGTCTGAATACTTACAACAACTTATTTTATAGTAATTAACATTTAAACATAGTAACTGCAAGTTTGAATATTTACAAAAATGTTTAGAGCAAGAAATAATCCATACAAAGTGCGCACGCGCGATATAAACATTGTACAAAACACAGAGTGTACATGAAAAATTAAAACAATGAATGCAGATATTTGTGGAGCAAAATAACGTCGAATGACGATTATTATTATATAACAACAGATGCGTTCTATGATAATTTTTAACTGTATAGCAATATTTATAGCAGAAAGCAAAATTATTTTTGAGATCTTTCACAAGTGCGGTAATTAAATGTAATAATATAAGTAATGTAGTTCCATCGTAAATAACTATGTTAGAAGGTACCACCGTTTGTCTTGAGACGGTATTTGTCAGCTGGTCTTGCAGTAGGCTTGATCTTGCAGATATCCTTCGCCGACCGTATTGCAATCGCCGGGGCAGATTCTGTCTCGCGCACAAGTATAGTTGCGTGTTTGACCCAGACGAACTTAAAGTTACTTTTAGTTGCTGCTTCCTTACATTGTCGAAATAACTCCTTCTTTTTCAACGTCAGATGTTCGTGTAAGAATATATGACGGGAACTACCAGCAAAGCCCAGCTGTTCAGTATTAAGTCCCTTAGCCAACCTAAATGCGCTTAATACATTATCTCTCAGTATACGGGAGCTTAATTTTACTATTATGTTTTTGGGGTTTTTATTGTCTTTATGAGCATGCGGAACCCTGTGTATTGCGAGAATATCCTTTTCGCTCAAAGGGAAATCTATTTTGGAGCTAATATCCTGCATAATGGTGAATAGGTATTCATTGCGCTTCTCCGGGATGTTGCACAACTTTAAGTTACACTGACGCGCCTGCTGTTCCAGCGACTCAATTTTCATCTCTAGGTTGGCTATGTCATGTCTCAACGCCTCGCTATCTTTAC
This sequence comes from Euclidia mi, assembly GCA_944739405.2. NCBI lineage: Eukaryota > Metazoa > Arthropoda > Insecta > Lepidoptera > Erebidae > Euclidia > Euclidia mi. Next base: position 2,900,693 of record OX123196.2, read on the forward strand.
TGCCATTAGATAGTGCTTTATCTGCTCCTTGAGTATACACCATGTTTTCGCAAAGTTATAGCATTATAAGCTACCCTAGTGTTGGTAGGTCGAAAATGACCTGCCACGCACTGGCGGAAAAATCGTTGGGGGCACATTTCGACCTGCCGCCGCATGTGTATTTATTACATAATCTGCTGCAAATAAATGTATTTTCTTTCTTTCTTTCTTCTTTCTTTCTGTTTGAGAGCTAATCCAAGTCGCGTCCATGTAAATCTTTAATTATTGAAAAACCAATAATTACAAAGCGAATAAATAATTATTATTATAAATCTCATATCATATGCAAAAATAAGCAAACTTAAATGATAAATATTTGCCCACACTGTAATCTGAATGTGTATTCAGTGTTAAAGATTTCGCTCACACATCTCATTTCCCTTGTAATGTACAAGTTTCTAAGATTTAATGTAATTTACAAACTTTCCTTCGCACTATAAATCTATTCAGACATCCACATATATATCCGCTTCCACTTGGATCGTTTTAGTTTTGATTGTACGCGAAAACTTCACACTAATAACTTCACGCATGACAACACCTTCTAACAGAACAACAATGTCTAAATAAAGAAAAGGTCAAATCTATTCTGGAAAACTTAATGTCTTTGGGTAGTGTACTACAATCAAAATAGTGGATTATTACTTTTAATGCTTTATTTGAAGTAGGCATTGTTAATTATCGCTTGCCCCTTGCCTCGGAGAGCACCTAAAGCCGTCAGTCCCGATTGTCATGAAGTTCTTTGACAGTCGTTATAGGTCAGTACCTTCAAAATAAACTGACACTAGTCTAAACTATGGAATATCGCTATCCCTTTAGGTTGCGGAGGTCAGACAGGCAGTCGCTCTGTAGAAAACGTAATATTCCGCCAAATACGCTTAGACTAGTAAGCGGACCCACGGGTTGGACTGGGATAACGCTAGGACGATGATTTGAAGTAGGCATTTAAAAGTACGAGTCATATAGACGATTAATATATTTATTAGCATTTAAAATTTTGTTAAAGCGGGCACATTTATTTCAGACTGATACGAAGACGAAATAATTCATGTCATATCATGCTGAGGCCAAATATTGTTCTAAGCTACGATCTAACGGGGAGGCTAGATGGCGCTGCGGTCGATTGTAGTCATCTTATAGATCGAACAATAATGAAAATTCGAGTTTTTATATAAAAACGTGTTTATTACATCTTTTACCAGCATAAACCAAGTATATAAACAGTAAAGTGTGTCTAAACATGTTATCAAAGTGATGTGTAACCGATTAAATTAATTAAAACTATTCAAAACGTGAAAATAACTAAACCAATAAACTATTTACAATAACGCCCGTAGTCGTACAAAACAATAACAATCTTATAACTAACAGTGACATTTAAGTTTTTTACAGTGAATGAAGTGACTGAATGCTGTAAAAACATCATAACATCATAAAATAACATAAAAATAATAGTGATTCTCCACATTCGCGGGTGTATAAACATAGGTTGTTAATTGTTTACCTACATAATCAGCTGTTAATCAGCTGACGAACCGCTGGACTGTAATTTAGCATAGCGACATCTAACAAATTGTAGCGGAACTACTGCGATAAGTGCTTATCGATCGGAACGTTGTATTTTACGTGCTTATAAAATCGCAATGCATAACTGTGGCGCCTGTAGACGCTTTATGAATAAAACAGATGGCGCCACCTGTTCTAAATGCCCAATAACGTTTCATTTTCAATGTTTGGGGAAAGCCAAGGCAGCAGCGAAATTGCCGAACTGGCTGTGTCCTGAATGCTGCAAAAATAAACCCCGTAATAATGGCTCTGAGACACCAGCCAAAGGTGTACCTGACGTGGACACGATGGATGACAACGAGCCTTCTGCTTTGTCTAGTCAACTGAATACTTCCATGACGGACAATGCAGCTGATATTGGGCACAGTGACCTAGCGCGAGAGCTCCGTATGTTTCGCGAACAAATATGCAGCATGCAGGAATCCATCTCGATGCTCCGACAGGAGTTTCAGGACTTGCGCGTCACTTTGGCTGGGAATTCTTCACGGCTCGACACTCTCGAAGAAAAAGTAGAAATACTGGAGAAGCAGCTTTCAACAAAAGTCCATCCTGTCTACGACAGTGAAAGCATTATTAACAAGCTCAAGTCAGAGCTCAATGAAAGGGACCAAGACCTGCTTGCTAATGACTTGGAGATAACCAATGTACCTGAGACTGCCGGTGAAAATCCAGGTCATTTGGTGAGCCTGATTGGCGCTAAGTTAGGGGTCACAGTCGATGAACGTGAAATTGTATCTGCGGAACGAATAGGCACAAGACAGCCACGCGGTGGCTCTTCCAGCTCGGCCTCTGGTCGCTCACGTCCGTTGGTAGTAAGGCTCGCGCGGCGCTCGGTCAGGGACAAGCTGCTGCAAAGCATGCGTGTTCGCCGTGGTGCTGACACTGCGGACTTCGGCCTGTCAACTGAGTCGCGACCGTTCTACATAAACGAGAGGCTTACGAAATTCAATCGCAGTCTCCTGTATAAAGCACGAGAAGCTCGCGCCCGCTTGCAATGGAAATATGTTTGGACGAAGCGTGGTCGGATTTATGTCAAACAGTCGGAAGGTAAACCCGCTTTCATCATTGCAACAGAAAATGACATAACACGTGTTTTTGGCGAAAATACCGTTTGACTTTATATTCTTCAGTGTTACTGCATGCTTTATGACATCAATTAGAATTTCTCAATTATTACCAATTATTATTTTTCAATTATCTTTATTACTTACAATTCTTCAAATTATATTAATATGTACAATATATCAATCATTAATACTAAGTATAATCAATCAAATAATTTATACACAGTACTTTATACAAACTGTTCAACTGTCTCGTCCTGTATACTTATATGTTAAATCACTGTACATTTTATTTTTGTTGCTGGCTAGGTATGGATGTTTGGTTATGCCAGTCGTATATAAATGCGCTGTTTTTCGGCTGAGGCCTCGAAGCTGGTACTTGTCTAATGGCAGTAAACCAACACTGATAGTATTAATCATAATTATTACTAATGCCTAATAATAAATTTTTAACCGTCGGACTATTTAACGCTGGATCATTAGGCACAAAGCATGACGATTTTATAGCTACAATTTTACATCATCAAGTTGATATAATAGCTATCAATGAAACCTGGCTCAGACATGGTGAGGAGGGACGAGCCCCCAATTTACCGAATTACCGCCTTCGTCATGTTCCTCGTCCAACGCATATTCGTAACGGCCGTGGTGGAGGTGTGGGCTTTTATATAAAATGTGGTTTGAACGCGCGGACATGCGTGCACCCCGCCCATCCTACGACGGAGCAAATGTGGCTTAAGCTGAAAATGAATGGTAACACCATAATCATTGGTACAGCATATCGTCCTCCCTGGTTAGATACGCAAACATTTCTAAACTCTATAATGGATACAATAGCCTCATTTCCACGGTATGATCATCTTATGGTCCTTGGGGATTGGAATATTAACGTACTTAGCCCTTCTGACGCTAAGTATACACTATTGCATACATTTTTGACGTGCACAGGCCTTAGACAGGTGGTAACTGCTCCTACCCATTTCACTGAAGGCTCGTCTTCGCTTATCGACATAATTTGCACGGACGCCCAAGTACGGTCTGTGGATGTGGGGAGCATGGGTAGTATATACGGTCACGCGTTTGTCAAATGTGAATTGCTACTAAAAAAACCAAAAATGAAGCCCCGAATAATAACTTTTAGGCCTCTGGGTGACATAGATCACGATCAATTCAGCAAAGATATCGGTCTTATAAATTGGGATCGAATTAAACTACTACCAAACATTGACGACATTGTAGTGGATTACACAAATGCGTTAACTTGGTTATACGATCTTCACGCACCATTAAAAACAAGGATCATGAAGGAATTGCCAGCTCCCTGGATCACCAGTAATGTGCAGCTTATGATGCGTTTACGCGACACCGCTCTTAAAAGGTACTGGCGCACAAAGCGTCAAGTACACAGAGATTATTATAAATTATTAAAAAGACAGGTAGATACTGCTCTCTATAATGAAAAAAAGTGCTATTTTGAGCAACACATTAATAATAATATTAAAAATCCAACGCTTTTATGGAAAAATATTAAATCAAAAATACTACCTCAGCAATCACTTGAACTGCCAGCTTATCTGAATGATCCTGATGCTATAAATGCTCATTTTCTCAATGTGCCAGGTAACACTAACATAAGCATATCTAGTCTTACATACTTCGAATTGCATAGGTATGGACCAGCCACATTTAGCTTGAAGCCTGTTGAACCCACGGCAATAGCCAGAATAATAAAAGAGCTTCGGTCTAACGCTGCTGGTACGGACGGACTAACTTTGGATATGATCAACCTGCTCACTCCGCATACTCTTGACATCATAACATTGATGGTGAACAAGTCTATCTGTGATTGCAAGTTTCCCACTAGCTGGAAAACAGCGGTAGTAAGGCCAATTCCGAAAAATCCCAATGTAACTGATTTGAAACAACTAAGACCTATCAGCATTCTGCCATGCCTCTCAAAAATTTTAGAAAAGGTGGTAGCGGAACAGCTCCGTTACTTTCTAGAATGTAATAGGATATTACCAGAAGCACAATCAGGTTTTAGAAAACATCGCAGTACAACCACGGCTATTCTGGATGTTATGGACTATATACTGGGAGCGCAGGATCGCGGCGAGGGGACCATCCTGGTCTTGCTTGATTTCTCCAGGGCATTTGACTGTCTGAATATTCCCCTCCTCTTATCCAAAATGTCATTCTACGGCTTTGAACCTAACACCGTGAAATGGTTTGACTCCTACTTGAGTAACCGTTCACAGTTCGTGGAACTGAGAAATTCGGATGGAACAGCAACGCAGTCTTGTCTCTCGCATATTAATAGAGGAGTTCCCCAGGGATCAGTGATTTGTCCACTTTTGTTCATATTGTTTAGCGCTGACATTATAGGCAGCATCGAGCACTGCCAATACCATCTGTACGCTGACGATGTACAAGTGTACTACTCTTTTCAGCCCAACGATACACAGACAGCGGTGAAAAAAATCAACCAGGATTTGACGGGTATTTTCGGCTGGGCCCGCCGCAATTCACTTGTGTTAAACCCGAACAAATCTAAATATATGATTTTGGGTTCAAAAAAACAGCGGGAGATCATTTCACGTAGTAATCCGCATATTTGTGTTGATGGCCAGGGTGTCGATCGTGTTCAAGTAGCGAGAAATCTCGGCCTAATGATGGATGAGGAGCTACGCTTTGAGAAGCACATTTCAGACGTAGTCAGAAACTGCTTTTACCGACTCAAAGTGTTATACAGGCTTAGAGAGCATCTTGACATATCGCTTCGTGAACAGTTGGTGGACTCTTTGGTTTTATCTAGATTCAATTATCTGGATACAGCCTACGGACCAAGACTCCTAGCGAAATCAGCGAATCTCATACAACGAGTGCAGAATGCGTGCGCTCGATTTTGCTACAATATTCCGCCAAGACATCATGTCACATCTTACCTAAATCTACATAATATACTTAGGATGTCATACAGAAGGGAATTACACTTAGCTACGCTACTATTTGGTGTCATCAAAAATGAAACTCCAAGCTACCTATACAATAAAATTGTTTGGATAAGTGAAAATAGTAGATATCCGAAAAGAACTGTATCGTGTCCATTACGTGTACCACCGCACAGGACCACAGCATTTCGTGGTTCTTTTAGATACAATTCTACCAGGTGCTGGAACAATTTGCCACCGCCGATTCGTAATATAAAAAGTGCACAAAACTTTAAAGACAAACTTAAAGCCATGCTTTTACTTAAACAAAAAACCAGCACATAAATTATTGGATATTCTATATTATTTATTATTATTACTATTTTATTTATTTTATTTTACTATTATCCTAGTGAGCTTTATTCGATGACACCACAGCCCCTTTTACAGGCCTATTTATTTATTTATACCTACTATTTTATGGACTATATTTTGACTTATGATTTAATTTAATGATATTTGTTGACATACCAAATTAATAATTACCCTTCCTATTGCATAATTATATTATTCTCATGACATATACCTTATTCATTCTTTACAGCTAACCGTTGATATTCATTTCGTTGACATATTCATTTTTATTCTTGTTGACATAACTAATTTTAAATAATCATATATTAATTCCTATAACTAATTTTTAATAATCAAACTGCTAAGATTTGGAAGCCTACTAGCCCCAAGGGGCCTCAGTTGAAAAACAGCGCTGCAATTGCAATTGTATTTGCAGCATAATGCTGAACTGTGGCCTTTTTGCCACACAATATTATGCCGAGCCTATCCAATACATACATTATTTGCCTTCGAAATCCTCTGCATTCCTTTCCTCTTCTTACTTATTTTAAGTGTTCTTGACGCTGGCGTCATGTGGCTAGTTATTGCGGCGCGGCTCGCGCAGCTCTGAAATTATTTTATATACCTTTTAAAGTTTGCATACTTAAATTTAGCTTATTATGTTGCAGTAGCTAAAACAGAGATTATTGTATTTCCTTGGTTCAAAGATGAGGCGTCATATCAGTACATTTATGATTAATTAAGTATGTGTGATCATGATTTTAAGATAAAGACAATTTATTTTGTAAAACATGTGTGTACATTACAAGTTACATTGCAAGCATGATGGTCAGTTCTGAAATGTGAGTGCTAGGTACATGTTTTACCGTTGCGGTGTATATTTATTCATACTAAGACTAAGAATGCATTAATGTCACAAATCTGTAATGTGTATGTACAAATATATGTATGAATGGGTGTATGGTATTGTTATGGACAAACATTTGCGCCTAGCCGCAATAGGTAATACAAGTTTTCACGTACCTCCTCGTTCTTCACTGTCGGCGGCGCAATGCTATCGCAATTCATTGTTCACTTAATGCATGTAATCTGTGTTCACATTCTATCTTATGGTAACTTAAGGTAATGACATGTCGGAAACCTGTAAACAGTGAATAAAAAAAAAATTATATATATATAATCATAATCAGAAGATCATATTCAGATGATACACAACCTTTGTTTTAAATTACTTATAATAAAAATATCATAGTCATAAGATAAGAAGTGCTTACCTAATGTTCATGGCTCACGTATTGTACCTATTGACCCAACAGGGAATGAATTGTTGTATGCACACTTGCATATGCATGTTGATTACACGTAATCGTATCGTACTCCAGATGTACACAACTACTGTCGCCGTCCATAGATGTTATATTGTTATTATTTGTTATCGATCGCACGAGCGAGCGAGTACGGCGTGCGCGCGTGCTTGTTGCAGCTCTGCGCGAGCGTCACTGGCTCACTGGCTGTGGCTGACCCGCGCGTCGCGTCACAACACAAGTCATGGGCCGAAGCTACATGAGTAGATAATAATTAATAATATAGCTGTGCCTGCGGTGGCGCCAGCCAGCGAGAAATTTGCGCGTCTTACTTCTTTGTTTTTGTCTTTCTTTAGCTTTTTTATTTATTCCTGTAATTATTGTCATAATATTGTGTTGGTGCAAATAAATTCATTCTTATTCTTATTCATTCTTATTCTATTCTTATCTTTTTACGCTCTGTGGAAACGCTAATATTTTGACAAATCTGGTTAGACTAATACGCGGACCCCAAGCTCAAAGGCATCATGGTTGCATCCGACAAAACGTTGTTGTACATCATCATACTAGATGATGATGTACAACATGGCAATATAGCCCTAATAAGCAATTAATATTCAACGGCAAAATAGTGATCGTTTAATATGCCTCTGCCTACCCCTTCGGGTAAACAGGCGTGAGTCTATGTATGTATGTATATTCAACGGCTCTAGTTTTATATACAGGTAAAATCAGTAACTTTTTTGACGTAAAATATGTTTAGCAAATTACCCTACTTACCTATGCTTAACGCGTAGCTACGTAACTGTGCTAAATTCCTTAAAATATTACCATCTTAATAACCGTGTACACGATGTGAGATTTCCGAAACGCCAAAGTTTCCTAAAAATCATAACTTTACATACGAAACACGTACGGATTACGTACCTCGGTACGTATATGCCTTAAAACCTACGTAATGAACATTATATGATTGCTATTGAGCGAAATCGCGTATAATAAAACAGGAGCCATAAATGAAAGTCGATCGTGGTACGATCCACATCAAAATTATTATAAGGATCCACACACGGACAGTTTTACGGTTATTTAAACAGGATTTATTTGAGTAGGAATGATTTAAACAGATTAACGTTGAACCCGCGACCCTCGATGTTTTACTTATTAAACTATCTGTGCTGTTTTCCATTAAGGATTAACTGATGTTGAATGCGCGTTAATTTTACTGCAATAATAAGTAACGACGCTGCGCTGTGCCATGCACTCGGTAATAAAAACGAAATTAACTCATTGGCATACATTTCAGTTGCTTTAAGTCGTTAGGGAATGGAAATAAACGCATAATTATGCTGCAGTTTGTACATATTAGTGAGTGTATGATAATATTTACTTTCCGCATGTTTGTGTAGAGAAATAGGATAACTTTTCGTATAATGATTCAACCGCCTACGTCACATGCCAGTGCAGCCTCCTCTGTCGCATCATCATCTCTTTATAGATTAAATCGACCTTCCGCTGGGTACGGCCCACTTACCTCTACAAGAGAGACAAGACCGTAGTCCATCACGCAGTCGAAATGCGTGTTGCCAGACTTCACAGAACGATGAACATTAAGGCGAACTCCTAAACATGTAGGCTTCCTCACGATATTTTCTCTCATCGTAATACGCACTTAATATCAAAAAGTCAGCGGTCCGGGAGAGCAACTAACGTCTGACCACAATTATAGATAGCGATAACAAATGGATAGCGGTATTCCATGGCTCAGACCAGTGTCAAAGAGCTCAGATATTTACATAGAGACGCATTTTATATGGGCGGTTCGAAGACAAATTTTCTGCGACTCAAATTGCCGCTTGGCGGCGTGGCAGCCGCGCTGCGGCAGCTGTCTCTCTCTCTCCTGCAGTGTATCTTAACTACGAGAGCGAGAGAGACGGAGAACGACGCCAGCGTCGCCAACAGCGCCAACTACAAACTAAACTGGAGACAGACCCCACTTGGAATCGGCACACGAAATCCTTAAGAACTGCGCTTCTATGTAAATCTGTATTCATTGCCAGTGTCAATATCTCGAGGGTACTCTCAATAACACCTGACAAAGATCTTCAAGGCAGCTGAGACTGACAGCCTGAATTAATCTCGTAGTATAAACTGCAAATGAAATAAGGTGAAAAGTCAATAAATAAAACTTCCTTTATGTATAGCGTACATTCCGGCTCAGAATATCTAAAATACGATGTAACATGACATACAACTGACATGTTTTCACATTTTCCAGAACACATCGCGCCAGTTTTGTAGTTTACCAACATGTCAGGGCTGTCAGAATAGTGCATGTTGGTTATGATAATATTGGTAACAACTAACACGCTATACCATGGCGTGTTTTGAATGTAACCTTGTAGGGAACTAGTGAGCTTCCAGTATGTATCAGGGTGTTAGAATATCTGGATATTTTTACACCGAATGGTGTTAGCTTTCGAACAGAATTTCGAAGCAACGCTTTGATACTTTAAGCACTCGGAATAATGCAGCATCTATCAACACTAATAGAGTCTCGAGTCTGCCATATCCCCATTGCATAACAATGCCTACATAGAGCGTTTGGTGTTCCACAGAGGGGTTATTTGTACCAAGTCACGCGATAGAGCAGCCATGCCATAGTCTGATCAAATAAAATCATCAATTGGCGACAAGTCAAGAATGTCACCCAACAGATGAAGATGGCGACATTGACGACCGGTTGGCGTAGCGGGGGTGTAAGCGACTGCTACGCCGATAGTCGCGGGTTCGATTCCCGCTCAAGTCAAACATTTGTGTGCATGAACATGGATGTTTGTCTTGGACTGGGTGTTTCTATGTATAATATGTATGTATTTACAAAAAAAAAGTATATATGTATGTTTATCCATTATCTAGCACCCATAGTACAAGCTCTGCTTAGTTTGGGACTAATCAATCAATCATTTATTTATTTGCTGGAAATATGGTACATAAACAGTTGTTACAATGGATTATAAGAGCTATACATATTTCACCTATTGTACAGGCATGCAAATGTAGTAATAAAAATTATCTTAATTAGTAGGAACAATTATGACACAATAGGCACATATTAAAATAATAAAGGAATAAAAAAATTAAAAAAATGAGATGGCTATTACATTCTATTACATAATTTACAAGACATTTCCATAAAAGCAAAAGCGACAAGGGCTCTTTTTAAAAAAGTCCTTCACAGAATAAAAACTTTCCTCTATGAGCCAGTCCCGTAACACAGTACAGAATCTTCTCTGTTGGAGTTCGGTGATCACCCTCGGTAAACTATTAAAAATGAGTGGTGCCATATATACAGAGCTGCGTCGAAATAGCTCTAATTGTGGCGCCGGCATTTTAAGAGGCAGGTGAGAAGTCTGTCTCTTATTCTGGATTTCATTTTTTTCAAAAAGATACGGATGAAATTTAACAAATTTTGCGACTTCGTATATGTAAAGGCAGGGAACGGTCAGTATTTTTTCAGACTTAAATACCGGTTGACACGATTCAAACCATTTTAAACCAAATATTGCACGAATGCTTCTTTTTTGAGCTATGAAAACTCTCATTATTTCAGGAGAGTTTCCCCAAACCACTAATCCATATCGAATGATTGAACAGACATGAGCATGATAGACCATTAAAGCGGCTTGTTTAGAAGTTAAATCTTTTACTTTCCTAAGTGCGAAAACAAATTTGTTTATTTTCATACACACCATGTCAACATGCTTCTTCCAAGTAAAATGTGAATCTAAGGTTATTCCGAGAAATTTAGTACTTTGTATTTGTTCAACTTCATTATTGTTATATTTAATATTTAATTCTATTTCTTTGCTTTTAAATGTCCTAAAGTGTATGAATTTTGTTTTATCGATATTTATTTTTAATCTATTAGCATCAAACCAAGTAGTAATGTCTTGTAACGTATTGTTAACTTCAGTCTCGTAATCATTTAGACTTTTACATTCTATAATAACAGTGGTGTCATCCGCGAATAAAATGCAGTCATGGTATATTGATCGTGGGAGATCGTTAACATATAAGAGAAACAATAATGGTCCCAAGATGCTTCCTTGGGGAACACCTGAACAATTTATACGTTGCTCTGAGTCAACATATTCCATGGTTTTAGAATCCTTATTAAATTTGATCAACCTGGTTAACTGTTTTCTGTTCTTTAAATATGATTGAAACCATTCTGAAGCCAGGCCTCTTATCCCATATTTTTCTAATTTTGTTATGAGGATAGAGTGTTCAACATAATCGAAAGCTTTGCTGAGATCTAAAAACAGTGCAGAAGTAGGAACTTTACAATTTATATTTTTAATAATAGATTTAACAAAAGTGAAAGTGGCTAGTTGTGTAGATCTATCCCTTCTGAAACCATACTGTTCCTTCGCTAGGATGTTGTGTTTATCTAAGAAACAAAGGAGTCTTTTGTAAATAACCCTTTCAAAAATTTTTGATATTACTGGCGTGAGAGCTATAGGCCTATAATTATCTTTTTCAAATTTTGAACCTTTCTTATGTAGAGGATTTATAACTGATAGTTTTAGATTATCGGGAAAATAACCTTGTTCAAACGACAAATTTATAATATGTGCTAAAGGCCCCGCTATATAATACGCAATACGTTTTAGAATATCAGCATTTATATTGTCATAGCCAGCGGACTTTGTATGTCTTAACGAATGTATTATTAGATAAATTTCTTGTGAGCTCGTAGGCTCTAAGAATATACTGAAGTCATTATTTTGTAAATTATAAAGGTCACATTTTGATGAATCATTTACTGTATAATTTTGTACCATGTCAATGAAGAAGTTATTGAATAAATTTGCTATGTCAATGCCTGTTGTTACTGAATTACCATTATCATTAATACTGTTTATATATTCTTTTTGTTTATTTTTTCCTATATTACGGTTTATAATTTCCCACGTCGCCTTACATTTGTTTTTAGAACGCGAAATATACCTTAAGTTACATACAGACTGCACATTGATAATACATTTCTTTAAAATGTTTGAATATTTTTTAAATTGAAGTTTAGTACTATTATTTTTGTTAAGATAATATTTGTATCTTAATTTGCGTTTCGTTTTGCAACTCTTTTTGAGTCCTTTCGTTACCCATGACAAACTATTTGAGTTATAGTTTATTTTAATATTAAGAAGCGGAAAACATAGTTTATGATACAATATTAAATCGTTATGAAAGGTAGTGAAGGCATCATTAGTGATTGATTTTTCATATACCTCCGAAAATTATAGACGGCCAATACAATCCTCAAATTTATTAATGTTTTCTTTACTGTAATCATATGATGTTACAAAATAATAAGTATTTAATTCTCGTTTAGCTTGACTACTAAATTCTATTACTTGAGCAGTATTATGATCTGACAAACACAAATTATAAGTTTTACCTATCACACCAGAAATGTTGCTAATAATGTTATCTATGCTTTTAGTTAATCTTGTTGGTTCTCTTATGTGATATTGCAATCCGTAGTTAGATATTAATTCAATAAATTGAGTACTAATGGTATTTTTACTTAACAGATCAATATTGAAATCACCACTTATTACTATTTTGCTTTTCTTATATTGGAGTTTGGTCAAGGTCTCATTAAATTTCTTAAAAAATATATTTACATTTGAGTTAGGTGTTTTGTAGATGCATAATATGATTAGCTTTAATTCAGAAATTTTCACACCGCAGATTTCGAAGTGTTTTTCCACACTAAGTTCATTTATATCTTGCAATTCGGAATATTGCAAATTATTTCTACATAAGATACACGTGCCTCCTCTTCGTTGTCCTTGGCGCGAATAAATAGCAGAAAGGTTATAGTTATTTAGGTTGAGGTACTGTTGCTCTCCTCTTATAATAAAATGTTCACTTAAGCATACAGCAATTATAGGTTTATCTGAATTATGTAACTCACTTAATGCCAGGTCAAGATCAGGCATTTTGTTTAGCGCTCCTGCTATATTTTGGTGCAGAATAGAAACACTACTGACCTTTTCATTATTATTATTACTACTATTGTTATTGTTCACGAAAAAACTGAGTGTCCCTAGTATTTGGTTTGCTATCATTTTTGAATACTTTGAAATAATAAGGAATTGTTCCCTTGGCGGGTTTTAAGGAGTCAACTTTGGAAGCAGTGGTAATAGGCGATGTACTTCTCTGTTCATGTTTTCTCAGTTGATATGGATTTGTGCTCGTACATGGTTTTGAAAGATAAAATTTAGATGACGAATTTCTGTGAAATGTTTCTGTAAAGTGAGATTTCTTATTATTTACATTATACGACAGAAATTTGTTACTGTAATAAATTGTATTAATAGCATGTACATTTTTTTCTGAAATATTATACCCATTGGTCTCTATGAAAGTACAATTGTTCATGTTTTGTGCTATCAATTTAAGATGGTAATTAATTTTATTACTATTCAAATATGCATTGTACAACACATTTACAATAATAACATTACATTTTTTAAATAACTTGAGCGCTACAGTAATTTCTGAAAGCATTTTAAAAGGACTCGTGTCATTACTACCAGCCATCAAAATAACAAAATCTTTACTCGTTAGTTGCTTAGAAAGGTTTATACAATTAGAAAGTACATCTTCTGTTGTTGCATTTACCTTTATAACAGATGATATGCCGCAGTTTTTTGCCAATAGGTTATTCTTATTATTAATTAACTTATGTACTATACCTTTCCCTTGGTTGTCAGCAAGAAGCAAAACTTTACCGTATACAGCGTTCTCTTTAATTTGAAGCTTCCTATCGAGAGTATTACTATTACCATATTCTTCTTTATCAAGATGGTTCTGCGGTACCTCTCGCTGATTGCTGGAATTGTAGTCAGCAGCTGTTGTATTTTTTTTCCATTTCGCCAAAAAAACTGTTCTCATTTTGTAATATGTCACTCTGTTGTTGAAGGTTTCTACAAATAGGACTGGCCTGGATCTCAGATATTTTTCTGGGCTCATTATCGCTACTCTCAGTATTTTTTAATTTTAATGATGATTTCGGCGTATTAAAGTCTACATCCAAATCTAATTTTCGGGCGGAGATGTTTAAAATAGCACTAGTATCCTTTGTATGGGATATACGCCTAACACCGTCTGATACTTTGCTTTTTCTAATGCTAGTTATATATAAATTCTTAAGACGTTCGTTCTTCTGCTTCTCTATGTCTAATTTTTGTTTGAGTGATCCATTTTCTAGATGTAATGTTTCAACTTCTGCATGAGCACTTAATAGTTGAGCATTTAGACTCTCAATAGTAGCAGCCAGTTCTAAGATTTTTGTGCTTGTTTGATAAGTTGATAAGTCCATCATACTTTTTGTACTTATATCTGAACAGAGACTATCGATGGATTCGGTAGATAGCGATCTTCTTAAACGTGCTTTTCTAATTGTAATGTTGTTACTGGACGCCATTATATGACCAAAATTGAACAATAATATAATTCCAATAATATTCCACTTCAGTCTCGTAGTAGAAAAAAAAACTACTAAATTCTACTATTCTTTTTACGCTGGTATGGTTTTGCGCCCTCTGGTGTCGAGTAGCGGTTATTTTTAGTACAGCTAATCACCGCCTTTATGGTACGAGTGGAGCTAGTTGTATAGCTGTCAGATCCGAATTCAAAATATTTTTCACAACGATCTTGAAATTTATTGTCTTTAACCAATTTGTTTGAAATTCGCTACTAAAGTCACTTATCACTGCAGAAATCTTATGTTCTGATGTTATTTTAATATTGTGAACACTTAATGTTTTAGTTATGTTTGGTTTTATCACTGGGGACTGAATTATAATAAATTGTTGTTATTTATAAATGTACGTAACGGAAGCTTTCACGAACAATGTCACTTATCACCAACAGTTATTACACTCGAAATTACCACGTATTTTGTCGTAAAAATTGCTATTTTATTTTATTTATATAATTTAATGATAAGACGATGTAAACACACCGAGTGTTGCCACTCTTTTATTTTTTTGACTAGATGGTGTTGTGTGAATGTGGTAGAATATTATTATTATTCTCTTTATTAAATACTTAAATACTATGTAGCGCTCATAGCGAGACTTGGCTTGCCGTTCGTAACAGATCGGCAAAGTTAAGCAACGCTTGCACAGGTTGCCACTTGGATGGGTGACCGTGTGTGGCATTTTCATCTGAGCGTTACCGTGCTTCGGAGGGCACGTAAAGCGGTCGGTCCCGGCTCTTGTCTAAAGATAAGGGTCGTTAGGCCATGTCGGAGGCCTTTGGGCGGTCTGAAAACTCCGACACCAGAGTTGGCCACACACTCACACGAAAAACAAACAAACAAACAAATTAAATACTATTCACAAAGTCACATTTTACATAATTAAACCTAATATATCAAAATAAATTTAACTATATAAAATAGGACCACGGAAACCCACCGGTGTCGGTGTCGGGTACGACTATCGGCACAATGATTGCCGAATCCACATCCCACATGTCGACAATCTCGTGAGCTAGATCCAAATATTTAATTTCCTTCTCTTTTTCTGCTTTCACGAGATTAACGTCATGTGGTATGGTGACATCGACTATCATTGCGAGTCGCTCTGCTCGGTCTATCACTACAATATCAGGCTTATTAGCTACAATAGTCCTGTCTGTAATGATAGACCGATCCCAGTACAACAGTGCACGACCATTTTCGAGAACTGGGTCGGGCACATATCTGTAGTACGGTACCTCAGAACCAATGAGATCATATTTAAGGGCTAGTTGCTGATGGATTATCCTGGCCACTTGGTCATTATTATTATTATTATGGAAAGGTCCACATCAACCACGACTGCTCTGTAAGCAACATGACTGAAAAAAGAGCTTTTGATATTTATCGAGCTCAAGTATTTTAAAGGAAGAAAAAGAAAAATATTTTATTCTTAACACGCACACAAATAAAAAACACGATAAAAAAACAGTACAAAAAAACAATAAAAGAAACATAAGTGAAGCAGATTGTAATAGCAAATTTTAATGTACCTACGTAGCAGTTTGTTATAACTACTTTTGAACTTTCACAATTAATAGACAACATAAATCATGAATATTAAGTTTGTGACACATATTTACGACTCAATATAACTGTTACCCATGACCGCGGCTTATGTAATCCACAGCGAAACTTCGGGGCAAATACCCGCTATGAATAATTTGAGTTACTTGTAAACATTACAATGCATCACTTAGGTACATTTTCAAATGAATACTCTATTGGCACCTGTTACAATTTTAAAGACTCGTTTTCTAATACTAAATTCTGTGTCGTGGAGAACTTTAAAAAAATTGTATAAGTGCTTACAAATTACAACCAATCATGGGACAATTTATTGATCACACAAAGTTTTGTGGCGCTCGATTCCACAAAACTCAGCGCAATTATAATCAGCGAGGCGACTAATTAAAATCACTACGTCATACGTGCGGTCATACAGAATATTAAAGAATGTCTTCAGCTATGCACGCACATTTTATTTTTATTTAAACTTTTCTTCTGACTTCAATAATCAAAATTGTCGGCAAACCAAAACAATACTACGAACGGTAACGCAATATGCATAAAGTTGCGCAGCTCGCAGTTTACGCACAGCGTATGTTTCACAAATGGATGTATGAGATACGTACTCATATGTTTATCGGTTCCGACTCCACTAGACGCGATGAGCGTGAAAACTATCGAGCCGTGTAAACCTCCCTCGGTTCATTGGGGTCTGACGGTTCGCTCGAACACTAATTATTATTGAAGCATCCATGATGGGAGACCTCTATACTGGATGGAGTTCGTTCCTGGCGTTCGTCTGTTGATTTTGCCTCGCTGACCAGACTGCTTCTCTAATAACAGCGGAGTATTTAAATAGCTTAGAATCTTTCTTATAAATGCAATTACGAAATATAAATTCAGTATGAACTAAGTTTACCAGCCAGGGAAAAGTCAGAGAAATTCAAACACGCATACACATGCCCACGACAGTCTAGACCACTCAGCGAGTGACATTGCTTATCACAGATCAGCAGTAAAAGGGCGTCGTCGACGGTACTTGTAAGCCCTTTACACCCTCATGCACTCCAGCACTTTGTCCTCATTCATGGAAAACCACCGCCGCGTTTCCGCTGATTATAACAATTCTGCAAGGTACAATACGCCTGACCGTCACTAATATTTCATTTGATATCGATCTACAATTAACTAATGAAAATGTTGCTACACTCCTAATGAAATTATTCAAATTGAAGCGTAGAGGCATTAGCGCTGTGCCTAGTTTTATACCTCACCATTATATTCGAGCGACCGAGCCCTCGCCACAGTGGCCATATTAATTAATCAGCTCGCTAAAACCGATACATATCGCGCCTACAACAAAATACACGTATTAATGGAATTAGCTGATACTGATTGGACCACTCGGCCGTCCCAAATAACGTTCATTTATATGAAAATAATATTAAATTGATACTAGAAAGTTCAATATCGTTTTGTGATAAAAAAAATGCCATGCGCTTTGTTTGTTTAGGACGGTGGCTAGACGATTAGATATATTTACAACGGAATTTTGTTACTGGATTTGATGGTTTGGGAGATAACGTGTTATAAAATATACGTCGTTCTGACGTGATAAGAATGGGATGATTGGGAACAGGAATAACGCAATATCCTTGTCGAATTGGTCACACGTGCGCTATGTACGTATTTATACTTAGTAGTGTGACGTTACGTTATTACGCGTCAACATACATTTTTTTGTCAATTACGAACGTGTAGATACTAAAAGCCATGTTACTATCGATAACCTCATCAGGTTTACAGAAAGAGATTAACTCTTTCTAATTTATCATTGTAACAACAATGAGCGTCGCCGAGGCCGGCCCCGAAAGAGGTGGCGGGATAAATTAGACGCCTACCACAAGAGCAGGCTTGAAATTGTGTGTGATAAGCAAGCCTGGACAGATTTGAGGAAGGCCTTTGCCCAGCAGTGGGACAGCGGACGGCTACTAAAAAAAACAACAATGAATTAAAGTTTAGTAAACTTATTAATTATAAGACTTTACCGATTTTTCCAGAAAATTTGGTATCCAGTCAACAATCATAATAGTTTCTGATTGACTTACTGTGGCAGCAGTAGTACTTTTACATACTTAGTACTACATCCGTAGATATTGCGCTTGCAACAGTGCCGAATTTTATGTTACTCGAAACAAATTCTCGATTAAGAAAATATTTAGCACCTAGTCTATAAAAACATTATAGTAAGTTACGTTAGAATGTCTACACGAACTTTGTTTTCAGTTGCGAAGTGCGCCTTGAGCTACAAACCTTTGAATCACGTTCGTCTGAGGTTCAAAAATGTCAAGCGAGCTTATCTACAGTATGAAGTATTTCTCAAGCTGTCTACTTACATGATCGCTGTCAAAAAAATCGTACGGAAATTATATGAAATCTTGTAACTTACCTTCACGCCTTACATTATCCATTAAGCGAAAAACGTTTCAAATATAACATGTTTTATTTTCACAAGTTATTCACTAAGAAAATACTGGAATAAAACGCAAGCCTTTTTAATAGTGCGCAGCTTGTTGGCACCGGAATGATTACAGAAACTGCTCTCTAGTTTCATACCATTCACGGAAGAAAATTTTAATTTAAAGCTGTGCGCTACAGTACTTTACTCGGCAAGAAAAACAAACAAGTACGTCTATATTTGAATATTGCATTTGGTTAAATATTTTTTATGCGTTATCTTTAATTTGAACACAATTTTTATGGACGGTAGACCTACTTTTATTCAGGCGAATATTAATAGAGACAAGATAAAGGTGCATTGCGAATACATTCCGGTAAGTTTTATAGATAGTAGGGCCTTGCTGATTTCAGCATGATTGGGCTCGAGTGGCAAACCGACTACCCTTACGCAGAACATCGACGTAATAGTGTCTATATTGTTGCGTTTCTTTGGTTGAGTTACAGTGCCCTGTGATTCTGCTCCTCCTCATAATCCTCTTCCGATCCCAAAAGCCGGCAACGCACTTGAGACTGGTGTCCCGAATGTCCATGGGCAGCAGTGTTCGCTCAACATCACGCTATTCGTTGGCTTATTTGTCACCTATTGCCTTAAAAACAGTCTTACCTAAACGGGGTTCAATCTGTGGTAATTTTTTACGCAACTAACCAGATTTCACACAAAATTGTCCAAGAAACCAAACCACTTTCTAACATCCAACGCGAAAAAAGATCAGCCTTAAACTTAAAAAAGCTAATTAAAAGATTCAAGTATCACAAGAATCCGACAAGATGAATGGTTATAGGCTTTTACAAAACCGACGAAGGCTAATAAGGTTTAATAAGGAACAATAGTAGGACGATATATCAAGCTGAATGGATGAGGCGGAGACACGGTAAGTGAACTTAGTGCGATTAGGAACTTTATTGTTCAGCGCTTCGCTATTATTGTAACCGACTAAGAGTTCAAACTCTAACGAGTATTGCATACAGGCCTGTATTATTATTTTACTCGTTGCCGGAGGAGAAGAAAGTCAGCAGTAGTTACAGTTTTTTAAGAAGTGGGAGTGAGAATACTTCTGAACTTTCGCAATGGGTAGGTAAACGTGCCAATACACATGTTACTTGATGACTTGATTCAATCACATAATTAACACCCAATAACACGGTGGTCACGGGATTATTATTATATATGAAGGGATCATACCAGCATGATCCTTGCGGAAATGGCGCGGTGCGTTAACCCCGCTGCTACAGTCCATGACCTACGAGATGTCGTGAACACCGCGGTGGTTTCTGTAAAGAATCCCAAGAAGAGTCTCACGCACTCCACTCCACTACGAAAACAAATTGTGGTGGAAAACTGACAACTGGACTTCCACCGCGTGACTATAAAAAGTATTATGACGATATTTTTTTTATGGTTTCGCTAACCAAATTAGTTCTGTGTTCTGTTATGTCGCTCGTATCCAAATTCAATACACTTAATAACACAAACAGTGGATTATCAATCAGTGGATGCATTTCGATTTAATTAAGCTTTAATTAAATGCGTTATTAATGAGCTTTATGATTCATACCATTAAGTAGCAAGTACTAGTACATGCCACAGCTCAGTGACCTAGTCGGCATTTTGAACCAATGTTGGCCGAAGGTTGGTGCAGATATGTTGGTGACAAAAATTATTTCTTCTTTATCAGATTTGAGATTAGGTTTTCTTCTACTACAGTAAGTGGCCACAGACAAGCCTTTTTAGCAAACATAATGAAAAGAAAGAAAAGAAAAGAAAGCAAACTATCCAATAGTAAATTAACCAGAATAGTATATCGCTACATAACCATAATCTGCGACTATCCGTCAGTCTGTCCGCGATAAAACAAAAGCTTCCACTATACTTGTCATAAACTTTAAGGAAAGCTTAGATTTTCTCAAGTACACATAAATTTATGCCTTCAACCTATCCCTCTAGAGGAAGTAAGTGTCCCAACAACGATTAATAATACAGCTTAAACGGTAGCTCCACTAGGTCTCTACGAGCAAAAAGGTTGGTACTCCGCCTCCGTGTCATTGGAAAAAAGTAAAGCTTAAAGTGGGTCAGCTCGCGGCCCGCCGCTATTTCTTGAGTGTCAAAAGTCAAATGAAGGTGGGGAATAAGAATACTTGCTTTAGATATGAATGTCTCTTTTAATATAGAAGGTAGATTAATTGAGCTTTGTACACCAGGCAGCGATAGCGTAGTGGAGAGACAAGTTGAATGCTAGGCAGAAGGTCTCACATGCAAACCCACGACGCACCACAATGGTGAATCAATTTGTTAATTATTTATAGCTTGCCAAACAGTGAAGGAAAACATCGTGAAGTAATCGGCATGGCTGAGACTTTATGTTCTTAAAAGACATGTGCAGTCTGCCAACTCACACTTGACTGACGTAGTGGATATAGCCGTACCCTTCTCTCAGAAGAGGCCTGTGCCCATTACTGGGACAGTTTATGTACGGGACTGATGATATATATATTGTAGTTCGAAGCCAAAGCTCACGCGCTTTTCGGTATGGCAAGATATGTATGTGTTTGTATGTTGGATGTTAGCATGAGGAAGTGAGGACAGATTATGATTTATGGCTCGATCTAAGTATTCTACTTACCTCAAATTAAAACGCAGACAGTCGGGCGTCTCACCATGTATCACCACATATAGCTTAAATATGTATAAGCGTTTCTCGACGTATACGACACCCTTTAAATGCTGACAACTATATCTTCGCCCCATGGCAATCGTTGAAACAAAAAATGTTTACTCAGAGACGTTTACTGGGGTTTCTCTTGCGTTTGATTTATTTCTGCATTTATTTCTGCTGTTCTGGTTGCAATAGTCAAGTAACAAGTTACAAAAGTCATCTTGCAAATTTTTTTGTAAAGAGGCAAATGCACTTTTCAGGAATATAAAAATATATTGTAGTATTTTGTTTTTTTCTTTTCTCCAGTATAACCTTCATATTATTATGAAAGGCATTAATACCTTTTGATCAAATTCGAATGGTGAGCATGGCTTCCACGGTTTCAATGTCAACTTGTTCGTATTATCACGAAAAAACAACTCAGAAGTCGGTTTTGTAGCAAATGACGATATTTTTTTCATAGTCGTAAAATTTTGATGATTGTAGATATACGGTTTTTAAATCTAATTTAAAGATGTTAATCTTATCATCCGCAAAAACAAAAGCTACCTCCGAGATCCAGTGGATAGCATGTGCGTCTTCTGATCAGGACGTCCCAGGCTGAATTTCCGGGTCGACCATAGAGTTACTGAGTTTTTCCAATACCCAGTACAGGGTCTGACAATGGGTCCGGTGAAGCGAATAGGCTCGCCCCCTATCCCGTGGGATCTTAAACTAAATTGAAATATGGGTGTAATATTACATATAAAAATCATCATCCTTGCAAACTTTTATTTAAATTCCAGGTTTACTTAGCAAATGATGGGGTGGGCAATCATAAGACGTTATCATAATTATCGTCATCAGCCTGACATAGCCCACTACCACAGATTACTAAATAGTTACTTCGTAACAGATACATCACTCCCATACAAAAGCGAAAATACCTACGCTATAATCACCTACAAAATCTTAATAATAATAGCCGTTGTTCGCAGTGAAGAGAAATGTACCCTAGTACTCACGCAAAGAGTTGCAGATTGTGTGACTGTACGTACAAGCGCGTCATCGAACGAAGGCGCTAGGGTTGTTCTTATGATGATTTTGGTTATAAAACGAACGTAGCGAAATAACCGTAGTTTTATTTGCTAAATACCTATATCTACACGAGTCAGTTAGTAAATACATATTGTTAACATATTTAATAAAATTAACAATAACTAATATGTTATAAAAGAAATAAAATGTACCTACAATAATCGTACGTAGTAGGAGGCCTATTGCCTATTTCCGTTTATCGGGCACAATACCAGACAATACAGTAAGTACGTAAACCCCCCCGTGGGATCTCCAGCTTGTCGTGGTGGGGGGGCTCAGTAACCGTGGATTGGTCACCCGCGGTGAAGCTAAGAGGGATCCAGGAGGGGACGCTCCGCGTGGGCTTGGAGGGGCCTGCGCAGGATGCGTCCAACGGTGCGGGTGCGGGGGACAGTTCTGTCTGTCCTTCGCAGTCGGGTGCGGTCGCGGGAGGAGAGGCGTGTCGGTGTTGCGTTGCCGCGCGCCCTATCTCCCGCGACAAAATGGGGGCGCACCATTTGGTGCGTCGCGGTGGGGCCGCAGAGGAAGAGGAGATGCGGTGTTGCGTTGCCGTCCTCCCTATCCTCTGCGGCCGCTGGGCGTTTTGGCGGCGGAGTCCATCACCTTAATCCGTCGCCAAGGGGGTTTTGTTCGGGGCCCACCTGACCATCTGGTGGGCCAATACCCGTCGGAGGGTGGCGACGAGTGCTTAGGTGATGCCCCACCCTCCGACACACGGGTACATGGCGGCAGTCGAGGTGGTTTTTAGTGGAAACACCACATACTCCGGCTCTTATTTCTCCCAAGAGTCGGAGATCCGAAGGGATTTTCCACCTCGTAAAACAAAAAAAAAAAAAGTAAGTACGTACATAAGATTCTGACATTAAGTAGATTTTATTTAATAAATACAACATTTATATTTATTTCTAATAACCTAAAGTTATCAATTTACGAACATTTACATAAGTAGTATTTCCTTTCTTACCTTTGCTCTAAATAAAATATATGGTGTCAATTTGTAGACGAAATTTTATATATGTACCTACTTATAACAAAAAATCTTATACCATTTTATCCTTCTGCAATGAAAAAACTACAAGTTTTCATTTGTTTTGTGCCTTTAACACCCATCCACTGCACGATAACTTCGTGGTTTCCGCATTTCTATAAGAAAGCGCGGGAAACGTGCCGTGCGTACACGCTGCCGGGCTTGCGGCAGCCCTCTGTCGTTTGGACCGACAGCGGTACACGAAATGGTAGGTATTTATCGCGCGAATTTGAGCCAGTGACGGGGCCCTGCCACTACTAGATGGACATTGACGCCTGGTTGGCGTAGCGGGAGTGTAAGCAACTGCTACGCCGAAGGTCGCGGGTTCGATTCCCGCTCAAGTCAAACATTTGTGTGCATGAACATAGATATTTGTCTTGGTCTAGGTGTTTCTATGTATTTACAAAAAATATATATATGTATGTTTATCCATTATCTAGTAACCATAATACAAGCTCTGCTTAGTTTGGGACTAGATGGTGATGTGTGTATGTGGTAGAATATTATTATTACCTCTCCAATGGCACGCCACTGAGCACCAATCTTCGGCTATTCATGTCCAGGCACTGCCAGCCACTTTGCGCGTATCTTCACTCATCTTAACTCCACCATATGATTTAATGGAAGAATACTTACTATCTCAATCAATTAAACAACCCGACGTGTCTTTACTGGGAAAAATCCCTGACTTCGATTTGAAGTAACATAACATCACATTATTTAGTATAATAATCGAAAAAATCTACCTTTTTACTTCATAGGAGTATCCACTCATCTTTAAATCTGCCTACACCACAAGAGCTCATTCATATTTCTCCATTAAGCTGACGTAAATGAGACCCTGTATTAATTGCTCTTTTAGAAGGGCCCTTTTTAGTGATTAACCTGTTCAAATGCCACGCCCAGACAATCTGAACAGTCCAGTATTCAAAACAAACTTGTGAATGGCAGTTACATTCACATTTAATTCAGTACTAGCAAAGGGCTTTATATACCGATATCAAGACCATTTTTTTTGGAACCCGACCCTACACTGCGATTATTATAATGCGAAAGTTAGAAGACAGATAGATGGAAGTCTGTTACCTTCCTATGTAAAAACTACTCAACTGGTTTTGAAAACACTATGCGGGATGTGCTCTAGCGCCAAAAGACAGTGAATGTAATTTCTATTTCTTCAACTATCAACACTGTAACTTTTCCTAGAAAGTGTTGTCGATACTGGTGTACCCTTAGGGAAGCAATCAAGGCTTCTAGGAATCATTACGTAAATAGGATAGGGTTGAATAAACAAAATATCAAAATGGTTATAGCAATGTTTATTTCGATGTACTTATGATACTTCATTGATATTATTCAAAATGACTATTTGTCCTCTACTATAATAGCTACTAAAAATAGCCCAAATTCATTCACTGAAACCTACCACAGATCTACGATATTTTCGGTTTAATCAGTCCAAATTTAGACGACAGGCGTCACCGTAGCAAGTTACAATGACAAATAGCAAAATACTCGGCTTTTCTCTTTACTATATTAACAAAGAAGAACTTTGATACGAAAAAACGTCACATATATATTTATAAGGTACTTATAAATGTATAGTCTGCAACGTTTACTCTGGACCCAATATCCGTTCCTTAAGCGGTGACTGATTCGAATGAAACATTTTATGGACATTTGTTCTATACACAAAAGGTTTCCTTATTATTTTCCGATGTTTGTATTGGTTTATGAGTATTAAAATTGATTTTTGCTGACGAAGGTATTTTTTTTTAATAACTTTTGGGATCAAACGAGCCATCGTTTTATTAAATGGTAAAGCTGGGGCTCAGATGTGGTCTGCGAATCCTGACAAAGCACGTCGATTAACAACAGTACATTAACAGTATTTATTTTTATATATATTATGAAGTCTAAAATCCTGTAACCAATATCCTTTATTCACTTCGGTCACTAAATGACGCTAATGAGCGTCAAATACGTAAAAAATTATGAACATAAAGATTTTACATTTAGTGCCACGTTCACTACACAAAGGCGTGGAATCATGAGAAATAACGGGTAATAAATCTCACGGCCTCTATTTCATCCCCAGTTTTGTAAGGAGGTGCAACCGTCACACCTTTTAAATCACTTGCATGTACATATTTTCTGAACATAATCCTGAAGCACTTAATGTAGTTTAATTATTGATGTTAATTTAGTTGGCCTCCTGAAAATATATAGTTTTGGTGAAACGGAAGCGTGGTGACATAACAGATTCAGTTGTAAATCAACTCTACGAGCCACTGGCATGTAATGGCCAATATTTACTTACAAAAATTGCACATTTCACGCCATTACTTGCGTCTATATCTCAGCAAAATTAACTTTTCTGAAAAATATTTCAAAAAATCCCTGCAAACCGTCAACACACAAGCAGAATTAAAAAATATTACTCTTTTATAATCTTATTTTAATTCATTACCCTCATCACTTTTCATTATGAAATATCTACATCGCGTTTTCACATTTCATTTACCAGATTAGCGCACTCTTTTAACAACACGGTTAGCCATTCATAACACATTTTTATTTATTTTATTTAATCATTTATGCACAAAAAAGGTGTATATCGGTGGACATAATGCCATATGGCATTCTCTACCTGTCAACCTTAAGGTGGTGAAGAGATGAAAGTGGTAGGTGCATTTTACTATTTAGATGTAACTAATGTAAAATAATATACCTACATACATAATAGGGATAGAATACATACAAGATATATAGTTCTACAAATACATACTTATACATATTTATACATAGATATACTTACATATACATAAAAATACAATATACTTACATAAATACTTATAATATTGGATGAGAGTGATGTGCTGATTCCTGCAATCTCTCAAAAAGAAGCTCTCGAACTTTCATTTTGAATGTATAACGGTTTGTGGACAATCTGATTTCAGGAGGGAGTGTATTCCATAAGATAATAGATTGCACAACAAAAGAAGAGTTAACGAACCCAGTAGTGTGACTGGGGCAAGAAAGAAGAAGATTATGAGAAGATCGAAGATCTCTCTCATGATTATCAGATAGATATTGGAAGTGTGAGGTGAGATAAGTCGGAGGAGAAGGAGACTTGAGAATAGAGAAAAGAGTAGTAAGAGCACGCAAACACCGGCGCTGACGAATTGGTAGCCATTTAAGTTCGGAACGATAAGTAGAGACGTGGTCATACTTACGAAGATTGTAAATGAATCGAATGCAGTTATTGAGAAGTCGGTCGTACTAATTGAGATGTTCTGCATTCAGGTCATAATAGCACATATCACCATAGTCGATTATGGGAAATATTAAAGGCTGCACAAGCATTGTCTTGGTCCTGGAAGGCAAGAAATTCTTGAAACGGTATAGTGCTCTAAGAGTTCCGGTGATCCTCTGACTAACATTACTCACCTGCGCTTGCCAATCGAGAGTGGAATCGATGTGCAGGCCTAGGTCTTTTACGGATGCACTGTACGGAATAACCAGGCCATTCAACATTACGGGAGGTAGAGTTTTGACGTCTAATCTATGCATTAAGCGGCGACTGCCTACTATAATGGCCTGACACTTCGCTGGATTAACGTCTAAGCCAAATTTATTACACCAGTCCATCATTAACTCAAGGTCCCTATTTATGTCTGCAATGGCAACTGTCACATCGTCCACCCTCGCTTGGGAGTACAACTGCAAGTCGTCAGCATAAATATGATACGAACATCGAAGATTAGGAGTTAAAAAGTATATAAAAATAGAGAATAGTAAAGGAGAGAGAATGCCACCCTGAGGAACACCAGAGCAAATGTGTCGCCAACTCGAAGTAGTTACATCACAGCGGACAGACTGTTGGCGTTCCTGAAGATAACTTGAGAACCATTCCAGTGCATTAGGCGAGATCATGAGATGGGAGAGGATCGATAGAAGGATATCGTGACTCATGAGAGTCACGATATCCTTCTATCTTATCTTATATAATGACTTCAAATTTATTAAAATGCAAAGAACGTAAGGATATTGTAAATTTATCTATTGAGCGCACTATTGAGTTGTCCTGTGTGGAACTAGACTTATATATTATAATTTGTGTATAACGACCCCCTTCTGGTGATTATAATCTATTTGAGACTGTTATGGAAGATGCTCTTAATAAAATTATAGGTAGTCAAAGAATATTATAGTATGTGGTGATTTTAATATTAATATTTTAGAGAATTCTTCACAGTGTACTAGATTTCTGAATCTTTTTAAGTCATTTAATTTAAGTAATTTATTCTGTGAACCTACTAGAGTCTCTGAACCATCTTCTACTTGTTTGGATAACATATTTAGTTCATGTGTTGCTAAAAACCCAGTAGTTATTAGTTCTCTTCCTTCTGATCACCGTGGACAGATAGCTAGTTTTTCATGTACAACATATGATAAATCACATACAGTAGAATTTAGGACTCAAACTACCAATCGTCTTATACGTTTTAAAAACAATATTATCGCTAAACTCAATCCCTCAATTTTGAACTCAGAAAATCCAAATACAATTTATAATTCACTTTTTGGAATGGTAAATAATGAGTTTCAAGATACTTTTAAGAGTAAAACTGTCACATTAAAGGGTACTACCGGATCTTTTAAACAGTGGGCCACTATAGGTATATACAGAAGTAGAGCCAAATTGTTTGAATTATATGGTATGAAACAACATAGATTTGACACACCTTTTCTAAATTATGTAAAAAACTACTCAAAAATTTTTAAACAAGTTTGTGTTATGGCAAAATCTAAATTTATTAGTAGCAAAATCAAGCATTCAACAAATGTAATTAAAGAAACTTGGAGAATTATAAATAATGAAACAGGAAGAGCACGACCACGGGAAAACCAATTTGAACTAAAAGAAAACAATTTATTAGTCACCAATCAAACTCAAGTAGCGCATATGTTCAATAGTTTCTTTGCGAGCATACCTTTAACAACTAGGTACTAGCTTTTTACAATCCTCATCTTTAGACGCTGGAAATTTTTTGCTTAGCAGTGTACCTGAATGCAAGAGCGTGTTTAGATTCGAGCACGTTACCCCGCGAGATATATTGATCGCATATAATTCAATTAATATTAAAAATACCGGCGACTTTTGGGGCATTTCAATTAAAATTTTAGGTACTATAGTTGAGACTGTTGCGCCTTACCTCTCTATAATTTTTAACCAATGTTTTGACTTAGGCGTATTTCCGGATTTGATGAAATTAAGTAAAATCACACCTTTATTCAAATCTGGCAGTAAAAATGACGTAAATAACTTCAGGCCTATCTCTATCTTGCCGGCATTTAGTAAAATATTTGAAAAGATTTTATTAAAGCAGCTACTAAGACACTTTAATTTAAGTAGTCTGCTTCATAAAGATCAATACGGATTTACTAAAGGTAGATCCACTACTGATGCGGGTGTTGCTCTCATAAAACACGTTTATAATGCTTGGGAGTCATCTAAAAATGCTATCGGAGTATTCTGTGACCTCTCAAAAGCATTTGATTGCGTTCATCACGACACACTATTGTGTAAGCTCCGCCACTACGGCGTAGAGGAAACCGCACTTTGTGTTGTCGAGTCGTACCTGCGGCAAAGATTTCAGTGCGTCGATGTAAATGGGACTACATCCTCTAAATTACCTATACAGTTAGGCGTTCCACAAGGCTCTATTTTAGGTCCTTTTCTATTCCTTGTATATATTAATGACTTCCCTTTTTATTTAAAAAATATCTGTGATGTCGTACTTTTTGCAGATGATACGTCACTTATTTTTAAAGTAGATAGGAATAGGAATCAATTTGATGATGTAAATAATGCACTTACACAGGTTACACAATGGTTTACAGCAAACAACCTAGCGCTTAATTCTAAAAAGACTAAATGCGTTAAATTTGCTTTACCTAACGTTAGACAACTGGGACCAAATATAAGGCTAGATAGTGTGACGTCAATCCTTGACGCATCACTCGGCCCGGTCGACCCCGCCGCCCACGCCCTGCAACGGGCTATAAATATGGAAGCGCTGGCCGCGTTCGCCCGTTTTTCTGGCGGCTGCGAGACGAGTTAAGTTAATCAACTCTCCTGGACGAACCGGCAGCGGGATTCTCAACATCAACCCCTCCCATCGCCGAATCACGCGACCCTGTGTAATTTTTTTTTAATTCCTAATTTTTTCGCTTGCTAAATGATGTCTAAAATTAATTGAGAATTAAATCAATTTTTATTGTAACATTTAACCACGTTTCTCATTTAAACACAACCTAGTAGGGATAACGTAACAGTGGACACCTGAAAGGTTTTATTTACGTTACAATAGGGAGGAACTTGACACAGTTGACTCGACAGTGTTTCTAGGCATTACACTAGATAATAAGTTACAATGGGGTGCACATATAGCATGTCTTGCAGGTTAGCTCAGTTCTGCTGCGTATGCTGTCAAAAAAGTTAGACAACTTACTGATGTTGACACGGCTCGTCTAGTTTATTTTAGCTATTTTCATAGTGTCATGTCCTACGGTATTTTGTTATGGGGCAAGGCTGCGGATATTCAGAATATCTTCGTTCTACAGAAACGAGCGGTACGAGCAATATACATGTTAGGTGCAAAAGATACTACTACTACTACTAAGATATTAGGGAACGCTTTAAGTCTATAGGGATTCTTACAGTAGCCTCGCAATTTTTATTTGCTAATATATTGTATATTAGGCAAAATATAGGTTTGTTTACTACAAAAAGTGATGTACATAACATAAATACTCGAAACATGCATAAGTTATATGCCCCTTATCATCGTTTACATAAAGTTAATAATTCTTTTGTAGGGCTAGGTATTCGTATATATAATAAAATACCAATTAGTCTTTTAGAATTGCCATTTAGTACGTTCAAAAGTAAAATAAAAGACTGCCTTATTAGGAAAGGTTATTATACCATTAATGATTATTTCAGTGATAAGGATAGGTGGTCACTTACACTAGCCAACTCTTGATTTTTTTAATTTATATAGATACCTTACTTTTCAGTTTTTTTTTTATATAAAATCTCTAGTTCTATTAATTTAATATTCATGCATTATTAGGTCATTCAACTTACTACATTTACATTTTCATTGTTGTTCCACAAATTTTATTAAAATTTGCTACAGTGTTAGATGAAGGTAACTCGTTATCATGGGCTGGATACTAACGTTTTTGTAATTTTCGTGTATTCATATACCGTCACTTTCTGTAACATACTTTTCCACCATAGTTCTGAACATGATCGCGAGTTGCCTACATTATAAAGCGTAAGTGGATGCTCCTGTTACACAAGATTCACATTTGAAGACTACTACAGCACTTAATTTAATAACTACATATTTTGTATATAATATGTATGTTCTTATTTACTATTTACAAGTAATTAATTAAAATGTGAAACAGTTGCAGCTCCTTACAAAAACAAAACATGTACCATAACACAGGCGATTAAAAAGAGTGGCCACGAGTTTTATTGCCCGTTCTTTCTCGTGATTCTACCTATTGCTTTGCGAATGGGCAGTAAATGTAAATGTAGAAGCATTATTAATTTACTTTAAAAAATTGACGTTCATAAGCGTCACGTTGTGACCTAGATGAATAAATGATTTTTGACTTTTGACTTTGACTTTGACTTTGACGGTGTTGAAGGCGTTCGAGAAGTCGACCAAAGTCAGCACAGTGACCTTAGTGTCCTCCATGCCTGCCCTAACATCGCCAGTCACTTTAAGGAGAGCAGAAGTCGTGCTATGGCCAGACCTGAACCCTGATTGCAATGGGCTAAGCAAGTTGTTTTCAAACACAAATAGAGACCACTGTTTATGTACACAGGCTTCGAGCACTTTCGAAAGGAAGGGCAGAATAGAGATTGGACGGAAATGGTTAGGAAGAGAAGGGTTCATTATCTTAGGTAGTGGGATAACAAAGGCTTTACGCCACAGGGAGGGGAACGAGCCGCAGTCAATAGAAAAGTTCACAATATGGGATATAGGGAGGATGAGATGGTCGAGAATCGGGATGATCATGCGGCGGCTGATAGAATCAAACCCCACAGCGTTGGATTTATTGGATAGGATAATTTTCTTGACCTCGCCTAATGCAACTGGAGAAAAATTAAAAGCATCAATATTAGGACGGCTAAGCCCAGCAATGTAGTCAACAGTAAGACGCCTGGTTTGATGATCCAGTTGAGAAGTAGACGTAAAATAGTTGTTGAAGTCATCCAAACCAATCGTGATTTGAGGAGTTGTGTATTGCTGTTTGCCAATACCCAGGGTCCCAAGGAACTTCCAGATACTAGCGGAGGAGGAAGAATTAATATTGTTGACAATATGGCGGCGTTTAGCGTTGCGTATCATCTGATTACACCGATTCCTTGCAGTTTTGTATAGACTCCAGTTCACGTCAGACCGCTCCTTTTTGAACTTCCGAAAAGCTCTATCACGGCGTCTCATGGCCATTTGAATGCCCCTGGTAAGCCAGGGTGCGGGAGGGCGTTTCAGTTTAACTCTTCTAATAGGAGCATGTTGATCATAAAGACGTAGTAGCGTATCATTCAAAATTGAGACTTTTTCGTCTACGGTATTGGCTGCTAATAGAGAAGACCAATCAAGTACAGCAGCATCTTCTTGCAGCTTGTCGTTATCCATACGCCCAAAACAACGCATGTGCAGAACCTTAGGATGGGGTTTAGGAGGTTTAAAGTGATTGGATAGGTAGATGAAGTCGTGATGGGAAAAGCTGGGAGCAAGGTATTGGCCATGGGAATGTACCAAGGATGGGGCTGAGGTGATTATCAAGTCTAGCCAGGTGTCTACACCTTCAGTATTGTGGTGAGTGGGTTCGAGAGAAAGAGTGTGTAGACCGGCAGATTCGATTAATTTAAGGAGGTTTTGCGAGCGAGAGGAATTTATGGCTAGGTCAGTGTTGAAATCTCCCATGATAATATGGTGTACATATTCCGACCCTAAAGATTCCAGAATCGATTCGAGACTGGAGAAGTAATTAATTGAGGGGGGACAATATACAACTCCTAGAACGGTTTTCGCCCCACTGACTGAAACCTCGAGGAAAAGAAACTCAGAAGAAGCAAAATTATTATTCGGTGAAGATAAAAGGAAACAAATGCTCAGCTATGGCAGACTTGTTAATTTGCCGGTTTTTTACAGCTGCGATAAGTTCCTTGACCCTTTCAGCGATGGTTCGTTTGGTCTGTCCGATATAGGAACTACCACAACTGCAGTCGACCTTATAGACGCCAGGTGCTTGTAGAGGAAGGACATCCTTCGGGGTGCGCAGATTGTGTGCTACCTTGGAGAGTGGACTGATAGGTATCTCAACGCATACTCGCATCATCACCCGTGACACTTGGAATCCGTAGTGACTTCATTAGTAAACAGAGCCTGACAATATGGCGGCATACTCATAGCTGAACAGTGAGCTGTCACATGTTTAGCTATGAGCATTTGTTGAAGTCTGGACCAAACCACTGGATCAACCAAAGGTCTTATCTACCGATCGTCACTATTATTCCAGGATAGTACGTGAAGCGGTTGAAATCAAAAAGCATAAAAATTTCAACCGGGAGGATGGATACAGACTGTCTGCAACTTGGAATCCGGTAATCAACAAATGTAAACCCCGCCGCAGTAACACAGCTCCTCAGTGTGTAGACGTCATAAGTGTTGTGTGTCAACAACGTACCGACAGTTCGGATAAAAATAAAAATAAAAAAGAAGTGAGGGTAGCTGCCGAAACCCGCGCTTCACAAGGACGACGCTGAGATGACATCAGTCCTGCCGTGACCAAGGCTGTTGTAAGACGGCCGAAACGTCGGTAAAACATAGGTATTTATACCTTAAATTAATTAAATATCGCGAATAAGACCCGTTTTAGTAAAATTGTATGATGTATACAAATCGCGAAAGTTTAAAATCGATTATCATTTGATGTGTTTCTCGCACACCACTCATCTACCGGCTACCGCTCATCTCTGTTGGGCCCGCAACTTTATGCAAACAGTTGAGCGCGCTCATTGCTAGGACATCTGCGTGAATAATTTAGTTGTTATGTAATGTGGATTGACATGACATGCTTCCAACGAAGCTGTGCTTTGAAAATATTAATACTGGAACGTGAATAAACATTATAAAGGACTATATTATGATTTATACAAGAGTTTTGTTAAAATTACACTACTGTTTCAATCTCTTAGTAACAAAGGCAAATTAATGGAACATAATTATATTATCATTGGCAAGACTTAGACAACTCGACACGAATACATCAGATATTTGTAACTAAAAAATATATACAAAATTAAGTCGTTGAACTGAGAATCTCCTTTTTTTATTGAAGTCGTTTAAAAACCGCAGTGTTGTAGGTACGTGAACATAAATAAACGTTGCACGGAAGTCAGGCGACATTAGCTCTGTATTAAAGCTCATAATCTGTCAAATCTGACCAGTAAGAACCATCTAAACAAATCTAGGATATAGCCGAGATTAAGCTGGGACCATGATACATTGAAATAAGATAGAAACTAAAATGGATAAGGGGATTAATATGAACAGCACTAACTCAAGTTTAGCCCTTGTATTTTGAAGGTATTGTTTCATTGTATACGATGACGATACGGTTTCTTATTCGTTTCCCGTGGCTTACCGTTAAGGGGTCTGCACTCCAGGATGGAATTATATGAGATTTTCGCCGGACCAACGTAATACATATTACTTCCATGAGAATAACTTCAGAAACTTCTTCGTTCTATGTCCCAGTGCGTTATATTTTTGTCTTACGCAGGTACGTCTTAATTCCGATATACACGCTGTGACGTCATGCATCTCCGTCAGGATTGTGACGTCGAACGAAGGAGGGAGCGCCTCTGCCCGCGCGCCCCGCACGCCATATATAAGCGTGCGACGCTGTTCAATCTGCCCTCTGCTCCAGCTCACAGCCATCAGTTAAGTCTTCTTCCTATCAAGACCCTGGCCTTCGGAACACCAGTGAACACCAACTATACTTGTCGGACCACGGCCTGAATTTACTCATGTTCTCAACTAGTAAAAGTCTTAGTTTTAAAGTAGCTGCATTGTATCTACCTATATAGGCAATTATATCGTGAAGTGTACTATTCTAAAAGTGTTTTTATTTGTAAGTAAAACCTGATTTTCTTCTTTTTATTGATCGGCGAGTGATTGAGTCTGGCTCACCACCTACAAACCAATCACCCGTGCGACATTGGCGCCCAATAGGATTTCTTTTTATAGCTAAATTGGTGTTCCGAAGGTGAGTGGTATTTTTTTCTGTATTTTTATATATTTTTGTGTATTTCTATATATTTTTATGTTTTAAATACGTCCAGGAGTAACCTATATTTTTTTCTTGTCAGCCACAAGCTGCTTAACCCCCCACGTGATTACAGCACGCACGGTCGTGCTCTAATTCAAGTGTACCCATGTGTTTACAGCACGCTCGTCGCACGTCGTGCTCTAAAAAAGTCGTCCTATTGGTCGCGGATTTTTTACGTTTTGTTTTACTTAAACCAAGAAACGAAAGTAGTAACTATTAGAATAGTTCATATTCTATGCAACTAAGTCGTTTTAGAAGGGTGAGGGAAACGAAACGTGCCAAAAAATATTGAAATATAATTATCTGTGTCTCAGTTGCGAAAGCGTCCGCCATTGTTGTGTTTTGTTCCGCGACCTTTATAATAAAAGTTGTCTTGTGGAAGAAACCGGTGAATATTTTATAAAGATACTTATATAGATTTACTCAGAATATATATAAATATAATATATATAATATATAATAATAATAAATAAATATTAATTGTGAAGTGACATTATTCGTGACAGAGACAAGAAATCCAGTGATAAAAGGCAAAAACTTTTAAGAACGGCTATTTCTACTCTTGAAACTTGCTATTTTCGTAATAGTTTTATGATAAATACTCTTTTAATAGTTATGAAAGACATAAAAGTACCCAGATTATTTATCTGAAAACATAGTTTAGCAATTAAATACTAGTATTGTTGTACGTTTTCACTGTTATCGTGTTTCAAATGGTAAATAATTTACAGCCACAGTGTTCGCTACAGTAACACGGCGGCCCGGCACGGCGAACTTTTTGTTACGCGTTCGGATTATAATTTTTTTTGTGGCGTTAGATTCATTTGTTACAAATAAATAATGTATTGTGTGAAAACCTAAAGGTATATGTGATAATGTTTTTGTGTTTATGAACCAAACAAGTAATGATTTTCATTAATATGTGATAAAATGTTTGTGCGAACCAGTGAAAAATAACAAACTTCTAAGTTTGTAAGCTTGTTTTGCCGGAAAGGTGTGTATTAAGTAGTAATTTATGTTATTATTATCATAGCTGATTTTATAACCAACACAATGATATGCAATTTATGTGATATAATTATATTAAGATGTCATAATTTTTTTTTTCCGGTAACCTATGCCAATGAAAATTTGCAGCAACGTGACCCTTTGCACTTGTGGCACTTTGCCTTTAGTTTGATCGCACCTCAAGGGTTAATTGTATTTTCTAACTAATTCTATGTCTAATTGAACTATCTGCTAGATAAATTGCATCGCGCAATGTTATCAAACGTAATTACCATTTTATCCTCGGCCGCTTGGCACACGAGCGACGCCGCGCCGCGCCGGCTGAACGAAGCCACGTGTTTTATCTACCTACAATTGCAATTTCTCTTGGACGCATTTTACATTTTATTATATTCTCTTCCTACAATACGCAATTACGCACTTTATTCTCTTTCACTAATATGGGTGTAATTTTACTGAAAATTGCAGTGTAATTCATTATATTTTTTTGCCATTATTCTTCATGGGTTCGTTTCTCTGTTATATTTTGTCTCATGCGATTGTGTAAATTAAACGATTAAAATAGCTTTAAAGAAGTTTTTAAAGTCTTTACTAAACTCTTTCTTAAATAATTGCTTTATACAAATAACTTTGCTCAAAATTTCGCATCTTTATATCATTAATGAAGGTACATAAATAATAAATCTTAATATATAAAATCCTTGCGTTACTGACTGACTGACAGACACGCTACAGTCGAAACTATTGGGCGCAGGAAGCTGAAATTTGGCATGTATGTTCCTTGGGGACCGTAGGGGTGCACTAAGAAGGGATTTCCCGAAATTCCCACGGGATCGGCCAAAACGGGTAAATTTAAAAAATATGCAGGCGTAGCTGCTGGCGTCTTCTAGTAACTAAATAATTTACTTGTAAAAGTAATTAATCAATGAATTAACCTCTAAAGTTAATTTTCTTTTTCTTTCTATTGCTGTTGGTTTGCTGAGTTGGTAGCTTTGGGAAAGGCTATTCTATTTTAGCCTTTGCTAGTCTTTGATGGGCTGTTGTCTGGCCTTTAGTCGGCTGTTTATTTTTTCTGCTGTTTTGACCAGATAATTCTGAGTGCTTGGTAGTCCACGCGGCGTCTACTAGCCGTGTGTTGACGCTAATTGCTATGTGAAATCTGTACGGATGCTACCAAATGCGTATGGATGCTGCTAAATGCTCATGAATGCTTTTTGCTGTCGGATTCCGATGGTGCTCTGTTTTGCCATTTATATAATAGTCTCCTTCTCTTGCTAAAGGGGAGAAGATTGGGTGCTGTTTGCTACCTGATTCTGATGATGTATGTGCTCTGTTTTGCTATTTTCTAATGGTACTTTTGCTCTTGCTAAACAAGAGATGAATGGTATATTTCTCTGTTCTTCTTGCAGTGAAGAACGGGCATTGTCGGGTTAAAAGAGTTATGGAGTCTGTTGTTTATACCGACAACGCCTAACGTTGGAGTTCTATCGTTGAATGGCCGCTGTGGTTGCGTCAATTTATCGATGATTTTTGTTGTCTTTTAGTGTTTTTACCTGATATTTTTGTTGTTCTATACCTGTTTTCACTACAATACTAACGTGGTGAAGACTCGTTCTTAAAATGTTCAAGTTCTACTAACGGTTCTTGGCATTTCATTTTAAACTCTCAAGTTCCGACTAAAGGTTTCTGGTGTTTAAAAGGGTTCCTAGATAACCCTACTTATGTTGTTGTCTATCAGGTAATAACAATAAATTATGTGTTTTAATAAACAAAAATGTGTGTTTAAAAAAAAAGCGGGTTAAGTCGTTTTATATAATGATTATGATTTTAACCAACGCTTACTAAATAATTTTAGCGTATGATGGTCATTCTGTCTGACCTTAGTGTAAATAATAATATAATATGTGTAAATGTATATTTTTTTCTTTTTGGGTCACTACTGGAGCCAAGAACGCAGTATCTTTTGCCCACTGTTGGTCAACTCTTTGTGTTATATCATTCTAACGCGTAGCGCGTAATCACTAATTGGCAGATGTCTGGCATTCGTTTTAAAATACCTACATAAACTCGTGCGATGAGTTATCGCTCATAAATACCTTCACAATATACCTAAATGCCTATTTGTTGTTTTAAAATGTTTGTTGAACATACATAAATACCTACATAAACTTTAATAACAAAGTGATAAAATAAAATGTGTTGCTTTTTTGTGCATGTTACTACATTCACAATCTATCTTATAATAAACAATGTTTAATATTTATTGGCACTAATTTTAAAATCTAATGTTGAAATGAAATGTTCTAAATGTAAATTATACGCCATTGTATAGGTACCTAACTACCTACGCCTCATATTGTGCATAAACTCAATGGATATTTTGGTTCTCAGTATATTGACATGGAATTCAATTCCAATATGGTGCATGAGCCATGTGAAGTTTATGCCGAATCGTTGAACTATTTATCTTCTATTCTCGAGAAGGTACACTCAGCTCTGTTGTAGGCTCATCAACGCAATTGTTTATTTTATAATCTTCGCCGTAAACTGGTAGAATTCTTCAAGACTAAATGTTATGAATGTTAAACCACTTGGCGAATGGCATATAAAATATTTAAAGATACATAAAATTACATAAAATAAAAAAGAATACTTATAACCTATAGGTACATTGTTTATTTTTCCAAACGAATGTTCTCTAATTTATGTTACCGTTTGTACCTAGTAGTGCCTACTATAAATAAATATTTTTTGTTGTGGGTAGCAAATATTTTTTTCGTAAAATACACTATTTTCTAAATTGCTACGCAGTTATGTACCCAAATGTTGTGTTAAACATTGTTTTATGAAATCTTACCATAAACTATACTTTACTGTATACCAGTACTATACTGTAAGGAAAACACCTGTCAATAACTGTTTCCTCGATTTGTCAAAAGCATTTGACCTTGTGTCATATGATATCTTATGAGAAAAGCTTTATCGGGAAACAGAAGTAAATAAAACGGTCACTTCTTTGCTTAGGTACAAGAACCAAACTAATCATGTTAAGTGGTCAGGTGTTTTATCCGAGAAATACCGGTTAAAATGCGGGGTGAGGCAGGGGGGGATTACTTAACCTCGACTTTTTAACTTGTATATAAATCAGCTGATCGTTGAACTCAGCAACACACATGTCGGCTGTCACATTGATGGTGTTTGCGTAAACAATTTTAGTTATGCTGATGATATGGTGTTGCTGAGTCCTTCGATCAGCGCTCTCAGGCGCCTTCTAGATATCTGCGAAAGGTACGCGTTGGCTCAGGGACTCAGGTATAATGCTGATAAGAGTGAGATGCTTGTATTTAAAGCTCGCGGCAAATGTTACACCAACGTACCACAAGTAGCCATTAACAATACTCCTCTGAAAAGAGTCACGCGGTTCAAATACCTGGGTCACTGGCTCACCGACGACTTGAGCGATGATATAGACATAGAGAGAGAACGCAGGGCGTTGGCTGTCCGATGTAATATGCTGATCCGCAGATTTTTACGGTGTAGCAAACATGTAAAACAGACACTTTTCAGAGCTTACTGTCAGTCTTTCTACACCTGCAGTTTGTGGGTTAGTTATACGCAGAGAGCATACAACGCCCTACGTGTTCAGTACAACAACGCGTTCAGGATGCTTATGGGGATACCGCGTTTTAGTAGTGCTTCGGCAATGTTTGCTGAAGCGCGGATTGATGGATTCCATGCCATCATACGCAAGCGGAGTGCCTCGATCCTACGCAGAATTCGCGCCAGCTCCCATAGCATCCCGAACACATTGTGTAACAGATGGGACAATTCAATGTTACGTCATTGGGTTGAACTTCATGCATCGACGAATATATTACGTGGGTAGCATGGGGTTCGGCTGCTAACGTACATAAAATTTACTAACAGTTTATAGGTACATTTATTATTTTTGTTCTTTTTG
This sequence comes from Euclidia mi, assembly GCA_944739405.2. Taxonomy (NCBI): domain Eukaryota; kingdom Metazoa; phylum Arthropoda; class Insecta; order Lepidoptera; family Erebidae; genus Euclidia; species Euclidia mi. The sequence continues at coordinate 2,940,736 of OX123196.2, forward strand.
TTTTACTAACACGAATGTACTATGGATTGTTTGTGATCTGAAATAAATCTTATTGAATTGAATTGAATTGAATAAACTAAATATATTGTTTTTTTACCCTGTGGATCAGTGGTTAAAAGGTCACTGTCTGCCGAGTATACAAGTTCGATTCTCGCTTGTGTTGTTTTTTGGAAGTCTATTTATTTTAATGTCTACTTTGTTGACGTATTATTTTTTTCGCTGTGCTTTGTTCTGAAGTTCTTTTTATTGTTTTTCATAATTTTGTATCGATTTTATAATCGAATTGTTATTATAGGTACTTTTATAAAGCATTATTGTGTGTGATTGACCGGGCGTCGCAAACTCGGAACAGTCAAATAGTACTTTTCTAATTAAAATTTACTTAGTTTGTTATTGTGATGCGCACGCGCTCACTCAGTGACGCGCCGGTAGATAGATACCAAACTTATGATTCATTATTTTTTACTTTAATAGTGTGTTCATTCATCGTGGACAATCGTGGTCTTTGTAATTAAATTGAGCAAAATAATTATGTATTTTGTTGTTCTTTTGTAATTCAGTAGTCATTTGGTACTCTGCAACTTGAATTTGCTTTTGTTTAACTTTTATATAAATTCTGTTTGTTGTACCTAACTATGACTTAGTATTTTGTTTATCTAGTGGTCAAGGTGCCAAACCCAAGAATAATAATTCGTAGGGCTAGACGTAACTTCTCTTACCTGTAACTCATTCTTAATGACGTCCCTTTTATCTCGTGTATTACCCTAAGCGCTTCACGCTTTTAATGGTTCTCTCATATTCTGTTGTTATGTTATGGCCTAAGCACTTAGGTATGTAGTGTGTGGCGGCTTTATGGATGACGGGTGTGTTAGTTTATCATAGGGCAGTTGTTGCGTGCGTATTGTGGGTCATATATTATATTTATAGCTAATGTAGTTATGTAAGTTTGGTTGTTTACTTAAAATACTGACACCACATCCACTACTTGATTACAGGTAATCCTCGACTAGCTGCTAGCCAAGAGAATTTTCCCTAGGGAAAATTCTGCCCTAAAGAGGGGGGTGTGTGACGTCGTGCACCTCCGTCAGGATTGTGACGTCGAACGAAGGAGGGAGCGCCTCCGCCCGCGCGCCCCGCACGCCATATATAAGCGTGCGACGCTGTTCAATCTGCCCTCTGCTCCAGCTCACGGCCATCAGTTAAGTCTTCTTCCTATCAAGACCCTGGCCTTCGGAACACCAGTGAACACCTACTATACTTGTCGGACCACGCCCTGAATTTACTCATGTTCTCAACTAGTAAAAGTCTTAGTTTTAAAGTAGCTGCATTGTATCTACCTATATAGGCAATTATATCGTGAAGTGTACTATTCTAAAAGTGTTTTCATTTGTAAGTAAAACCTGATTTTCTTCTTTTTTTTGATCGGTGAGTGATTGAGTCTGGCTCACCACCTACAAACCAATCACACGTGCGACAACGCGATTACTGGTTATTATAGCAAATATTATCTTCTTGGGTGTACGCGAATGTTACACATTGAAATTAAACTACAGTTTACGGATCCGTGTGGTTGACGGCATAGAATACAAGTGTCACCACCCCCTATCTTCCCGTGGGTGTCGTAAGAGGCGACTAAGGGCTAACACGAATCAAATACCATCTTTGCGTAGAGACGGAAAACTCGACATCAAACCCTATACGACTGCCTCGTTGGTCTCGCGGCATAAATGTGCGCGTGGGGTTGGGAGGTCTCGGGTTCGATTCCTGGGTCGGGCAGTGTTATCGGGTTTTTCTGTCACGAAATTCTCAGTAGCAGCACGGAGTCTGGAAATGTGCCCGGTACGGCAATAGGCTCGCCCCTTATTACGTGGGACTAAAGTATATCTAGCGAAAAGTGGGTGTAGAAATACACCTCTGTCTACACCTTCGGGGATAAAAAGCGTGACGTTATGTATGTATGTATGTATGTTTACGGATTTTATCGCGTTATATTGGTTTCACTTAGTTATTACATTTAAACCTAGTTAGATATTATAGCTAGTTTATTTAATATTTAAAGAATGTTAGCATAACTAGCTTTTATTATGTACATATTATAATTAGGTATCCATGTGCTATTCTGATGTGTAAACTTATTTACTGCTACGTTTCATCAGAATTCGTTCGTGAAAGAGTACCAAATATCTATACATAGTTACATACATCCTGCCATCCTCACAATCTTTCGCATTTGTGAAAGATTGCAATACGAGTGTTTGATATGAATGTTTAAACACAGTTGTCAAAGTCAAAGTATTATTTATTGTGTACATAATACAGTTGATACAATGTCTAAAATAATCCAGTTCAGCTATGTCCCGCCCATTGGGCATACAATAGTTACATTAATTAAACTAGGTAAGTACATTAATATATTTTAGTAGTTATGTCAATATTAATATGAATGTCACAGAAATCACAATAATCGGGTGATAATTATGTAGAAGTGAAAACTGAACACATCATGATCAGGTATTCTAACGATACATGTTATGTAGCGAAATGGAGTAGTGATTTATCATTTATGTAGTCTTTTACTGCGTAGTAACATTTACTGATTAACAAGTCCTGTAATTGTTTTTTAAATTTAATTATTTCTGTTACCATTCTGATTTCTCTCGGTATATTATTGAAAATACCTGACGCTGTACAAAATAAACTTTCGTGCATCAGATGTGTTTTGCTCGGCACTATTTCTAATTTGTCTTGATGTCTTAATCGGGTACGATAATTGAATAGTTCAGTACTATTTTTAACAAATAATGCGACCTCTAGAATATATAAACATGGCAAAGTCAAAATGTTAAGTTTTTTAAAGTATGGTACGCATGAATCAGTTTCGTGCAGGTTGAACATAGCCCTCAAACATCGTTTTTGTGCAACGAATGCGCGGTCCTTGTCTGTACTGTTACCCCAGAATATTACGCCGTATCTAAGGGTTGAACTGACGTAGCCATGGTAAGCGGTCAACAAAGTTTCTTGATTAGCTATTTTTCTCAGTCTGTTTAGAGCATATGAAAACTGGCTTAGTTTTTTACAAACATAATCAACATGTGACTTCCAATTAATTTTATGGTCAATATGTAACCCTAGGAATTTTGTAACTTCGGTTTCTTGTACATCACTGTCTAAATATCGGATTTTTAATGGAGTTGTGCATTGAGTACGTATTTTAAAATTCATTGTTTTTGTTTTATCTATATTAATTATTAAGTTATTTTTTGTAAGCCAGTCTACTATTTTTATTAAGGTTTGATTAATGTCAAGTTCTAAATTATTTGTATTATTATTGGTTAAGAGTATTGTGCTATCGTCTGCAAATAGTGTAATGTCATGTTTAGTTATTAATGGCATGTCATTTATATACACAAGGAAAAACAAAGGGCCTAAGATACTCCCTTGTGGGACACCAAACTGTGCAGTTCCAGCTTTAGATGTATAGGCTTCTTCAGTCATTGACAGTGGGTTCAGTTGACGAATTTCGGTATATTGTTTTCTATTCGACAGATATGATTTTACGAGGTCATACACATTCCCTCTGACCCCATATGCATACATTTTGCGTAGAAAGTTGATGAGCGTCTACTCATCAATTTTCTACCTAATAGATGAGAAACTATTTCAATTTTTTTATCATCACAGAACCCTTAACAGGCAACTTTTGCACTAAAAAAAAACCACTCACAAATTTAAACTCGCGTGAGCACTCACAAATTTAGAAAAATCGGTTGTTAATACGTATAAAATACATATATCATACCTGGAACAACAATTTGTTGGTTAAACTAGATGTAGTCTGCAACTCACAAATATTAAAAAAAAAACTTAATGTCGCATACAGCTAAAGTCCAGTAAAGATACGAACAGACTGATATGCAGAATGTATCGGATTCAAACCTAGACGCGCACCATTGACTTTTCGAAGCTATGTCCGACTTAATAATCATTTGCTGAACAATGAAGGAAAACATCGTGAAGAAGCACGTGTAACGTCTGTCTAAATTAACTGATACCTGAATGGTATTGTGACTAGATTTAAATTGAACATAGTGTCAAACTACATTATGTTTGTAGGAGTCCGAACTGAATGTATCAAATTAGTCGAAAATGACATTATTTAGCAGATTACCAATTGTGAGTCAATTCAAAATCAAGTCGCATTTCGTTCAAAATACAGTGACAGTGTCTGTAAAAAATCAAGAATTGGCCTTCTGATATTATAAGGTATAATCATCAACCCTATACCTATACAAACTGTCCCACTGCTGGGCACGGGCCCTTTCTCACTATGAGAACGGTTAGGTCATAGTCCACCACGCTGGCCAAGTGCGGATTGGCAGACTTCACATGTCTTTCGAGAACATTAGGGAGAACTCTGACATGCAGATTTCCTCACGATGTATTCCTGCTCCGTTTAGTAAGCGACAATTAACAATTTAATACGCACATAACTCCGAAAAGTCATTGGTGCGTGCCGTGGTTTCGAACCCGGACCCTCTGCGTAGCAGTCTGTCGGTCTCTCCACTAGGCTATCGCTGAGTTTAATTATAAGGTATAGGCTACGATTAAAGACAATAACATTGTTCTACGACTTAAGTTATTTTCGTTGTCTAAATAAAGTCGCTGTCGCCGTAACGTCTTCTTGAAGAAGCCCGGTATCCACAAAGTAATTTCTCTTCACTTACAACAAATAGGGCAAGTGTTGCAAATAGCTGCAATAACGGTCGCTCACTTTAACAAAACGTGTCTCCGTCGCAGACTGCCGACTTTCCGATGTAATTACTATAAAGGAGGATCTAAGTTTATTTACTTGTTTTATTTTCCTTGTGATGGTAACACGGAATAATGCGAAGTAATTGTCTTATATTAGACGGCCACTGCCACGCAGAGGGCCTCAATTTCCAATCTACGGCGCGCACCAAAGTCTTTTCGAAGATATTTGCGAATTAAATAGGAAATTTTCGCTGGTTTCACGACGCAGGAAAACATCGTAATGAAACCTGCATGTCTGAGATTTCTCCATACTTATAAAGTTCTCGAAATACGTGTAAAATCTGCCTAGAGAAAGAAAGTAAGAATATATAACATACATTTATCGACAATAATCATAAAGTACACGAGAAGAGGCCCATTCCCAGCAGTGGGATAATTCAAATACAGAGCTGATATCATTCGATTTAAATATAAATTATAATCTACTAGACTACGCCTGCGCTCCGACCACATGAATTATACACCTGTATTTTCCTCAGGAATCATCAATCACTATCTATTAGTGAAAAACGTACAAAAATGCGTTCGGTGGGTATAGATGGTTAAACGCTATGGTTATTTACTACAGCTATACTTCTTTTCTATGTCTAAATAAAGACGCTGTGGCCGTAACATCTTCTCGAAGAAGCGCGGCATCCACAAAGTAATTTCTCTTTACTTACAGTAAATAGGGCAACTGTTGCAAACAGCTGCAATAACGGTCGCTCACTTAAACAAAACGTGTCTTCGTCTCACACTGCCGGCTTTCCGATGTAATTACTTACTATAAGAGAGGATCAAGGTTTATAAACGTGTTTTATTTTCCTTGTGATGGTAACACAGTATTCTGTGTTTGAGGTCTAGTTGTCTTGTATTATACTCGTATTATATTGACATACGTGTGGTGACGGATTAAGAATACGGAATGTCACCACCCCATATCATCCCATGGGTGTCGTAAGAGCCGACAGAGGGAGCATATTATGCAGAGAAGGGACTGTAAGAGAAGGAAAACTTGATACAAACCCTATACCAACCCGTTTGGCCAGCGTGGTATAGTAGGCCAATTCCTCCTTTCAAAAGAGAGGCCTAGTCCAGCCGTGGACTGTTAAAGGCTGATGATGATGATATTGACATATAAGTATAGTACGGCGTTGAACCAAACTGAACATAGTTCGGTGCTTTGTTAAGTTTACGATCTATCAAATAGCAGTTAATTTCGGAGAATACCATTTATGACATAAATATGACACTGACGTTAGATCGAAACTGTATTTTGAACAATTACATAATTATGTAACATTTAATTACGAGAATTGAGTCTAATTACATTTCGATTTTTTCAAACACCTATTATTATGTATTACTAGGTTTATTTACAGATTTTATATAAATAAATTTTATTATTCTTCTGAGAATCAGAAACCCTTGTTTTAATAAAATTGTAGAGTTACGAGAATTTGAATCATTACAAAGCTAAAACATATCTAGGCACTGCATATGATAAAATTAAATAATATGCCTAAAAAATTAAAAATACCGATCTGGTCTAATCTCATTCATAATAGCAAAAGATATATATATAAAATTATGTTATATTTACATAAATTATTCTTGAATTCAAAAATACAAATATATTTTATCATTGGAGCGCCATTGTCTTGACTGAATATTTAGTTTCGCCGCCGTCTGACCTCCTCAATCCTAAAACCAACTATTGGAAGACGTAATAATTATCAAGTTGATATTATATAACCATCTCCAGTTTTACGTTTCAGCTATAAAATAGCCCACATTGAAACATAATACCTAAATACTTAGTCCATTGATTGCATGAATAAAAAAAATAAAATTAAAACAAGTGTAAATTGTTACACAACATTTAATTAGTTAAGTAAAATGGATACTTAGATAAGAAAGATACCTTCTAATTATATGGTAACGTATGTGTTATGTACCTCTATGTCTATAATTTATGTAAGTAGGTCATAGATTTATTAACAAGAATCAGATGTAACGCACGGCACAGTTGCATGCGGCCACTAAAGCAAATACAAAATTGAAAAGCGAATACAAACTCGTCTCAGTGCGCTACGAAGCATCGTACAGTTCACGCGTCACGATCACGTCAACTTTTAAATTCTCAAAATGCCGTCTTGTGTTCTTTAAACACTGTAAAAGTTGTTCCTAAAAACAAAAACAGGAAAATGGAATATCTTTTCACAGGTAACTTTTGATAATTTGACTGTTTCCTAATTTAATTTCGATAAAATTCGTATTTGTGCAAGAAATATGTAAGTGTTGCTAGTTTTTGTCGACGCCGTTCTGCCTGAATTAGGGAAAATGCACTTGTCAATTGATTATGTGATAATGATTGTCATGTTAATGAAAAATACATTACCGTATTATAAAAGTATACTGTAGATATATCTTCTTTCTCATAAATATAGTAATAGAATTTCAATTTCCATTAGTATATACCTTACATAATATTGTTTTGAGTTCGATCCCCAAACGATCCAAATATTCGTGTACACCCTGCTACTCGTCAAGCTTATAAACTTTGACCTTTGCACCGTTCTTATGGCGTAAAGAATAAGTATCAAAATCGTACAGCAAATGTTTAGCTTGACTTGGTGCCGTGTGTACATACATACTTATGGCGTAGGGAATAAGTATCAAAATCGTACAGCAACTGTTTAGCTTGACTTGGCGCTCTGTGTACATACATACTAATGGCGTAGGGAATAAGTATCAAAATCGTACAGCAACTGTTTAGCTTGACTTGGTGCCGTGTGTACATACATACTTATGGCGTAGGGAATAAGTATCAAAATCGTACAGCAACTGTTTAGCTTGACTTGGTGCCGTGTGTACATACATATTATTTATTTCTCAACTAATCGACGCCAGCGGCTTCGCACGCACATATTTTCTTATTTCTCGTTTTGCCCGATCCCGTGGGAATTTCGAGAAATCCCGTCTTGGTGCACCCCTACGGTTCCCAAGAAACATACATGCTAAATTTCAGCTTCATGCGCCGAGTAGTTTCGGCTGTAGCTTGTCTGTCAGTCAGTCAGTAACGCAAGGATTTTATATATACAGATTTACGAAGTAGTTAAAACTTAACTCGGTACCTACATTTAAGAAATGTATTTATAAAAGCATTAATTAAATCCATGGTAAATTCTTCAAAACCGCAAATGAATATAAGAATATTACATAACTATATGCAAAATACTCGGAGATTATTCATAATCTGGCAACTTTTCACACACATAGACGCGCGTGTCCGTACAGTGCCAGTCGCCAAAGGTCACGCACACATAGCTGTCAACGTGCCACGCTTAGTTGGACGAATACGCTACATCTGATTCTTGTCATATCTGTGAAGTAGGTATGGAATTGTTAGAAGAGCGGAGCTTCCTTACACAGGCCTTTAAGCTTAAAAGGAGGTTAAAGAAATTAAGATTTTTATTTTATTTATATTTTTTATTTATGAATAACGGAACATTCTTGTATTTATCCACAGCCCACCGAGAAACTGTACTTACATTTGAAACTATACTAATCAGTAATTTAAAATACATATTTCAAAGTGTAGGCAACTTCTGTTTTGCATTTAGCTCATGAATAGTCTTTACATGGCTCTTCGGAGTATTGTTTGCTCATTTTAATATTCTTTATATGGAGAAAGGAAGAAAGTACACTCTCATAACGAGAGTATATGAGATAGTATAGTCTATAATATTTTTCACAACACGCTTCGTGGATTTGAGTCGGCCGCTGCGGGCAATTACAAAATTCCGGATGCAGCCTTGTTCAAACTTTCAGGCTTAACCTGTAGCGCGTTTGTTGTTTTTTTAAACAGAGTAAAGTTTGTATGGTTGTGTATTTATAGACGGTGATATTTTATGTATTTTGTGCTGAAGTGAGACAGGCCGTTATTAACGTTTATGTTTTTGGACTGATTACGTGATTCATCGTCATTTTCCAAGCGCTATACCGGTTGCGATCCAACATTAATTAGACTTCTATCTGTGGAAATTCATAAAAAAATAAAATTTAAAAATCATATCCAAAACAAATTGTCATCTATGTTACGATCAGTTTGCTTTTATAACAAAATTGTAGTGGTAGTTAGTAGATAATTCAGTAACTTATAAATTGCACAATAAAATACGTAATCTTATGTACGAATATCCTCACATGAGATTCAATATTTTTTTTACACTTTGGTATTTGAAGACGTCGCGTCAGATATCTAGATAGGTATAGAAATATTACCCAATTCATTATACAAGTATTTTCAGTAGAAAAGTACAAAATAATCTAAATCTATATAAGCAGCCAATACACAATTTGCTGCCTTCAGACTGTTATAAATGTTAAACGAACTTTAAGACGTTCCCAGTTTAATCAATGTCCCCAACAGTATTGGATCATTAGATTACTTTTTATTTTTAGATTGATGTATATATATAATTATACTTAGAAATTATGATTATTTAAGATTGTAATGTATATAGTTAAAAATCTGTAATGTTATTATGCGAGAGGGACAGGAACATTTTGCGTTCGTTGTGGAAAAAAAACATAGAACAAGTCCATGTGGTCAAGTGCTATTTTCTTTCTTGTATCTGGCTGGGATTCTGTCTAGCTAACTTTACTCGTAGTAACGAGTATACGTAAAGTTAGCCTTACAATGGAAAATTACAGTATGCTAGACAAACGCTATGAAACTCCGTTTCTATTTCAGTTATTATTTTAAACCTCCATTAAAAACATCCATACTAAGAACTACATAAGGAAAATTTATAATGTACTTATGTTTAAGTATACGAATCTGCGGGCGAAACATAGTAGGTACCTATAAATTTTGCAAACTAAAGCAATTATTTTCACTTTTGTACATTATTAATTACCCACAACACACAGGCGGAAGTAGGTCTAACTCACATTTTTATTTATCAATGACTTAGACATACTTCTACTCTCTGCATCTGCGTCCGATGCAGAGTTTGGCGAATGGTCATAGGTGTAGCGCAGGTCGTGCAGATCCCTAAGACAAGGCTGGTGGACTATCCTTCCCGAGGTTGCCGCCCGTTGTTGATCTGGTTCCATAAGAAACAGACGTAACCAAAAGCTCCAGCCGCCACACACACACAGTGTGCAGACACACACAAAAACACGCGCGCATGCAGACAAATTCACCTATCCCCACACACATATACACGCACAGTAACACACACACACACCTACACACTCTTACATGGACGCACACACACACGCACCTAAACACCACTTCAAACACTCACACACATACACAAACACATACTCAACACAGACTCATACCAAAACAGACATGGAAGTGAAACAAAACAGTAGCGTACCCCAGGAGGGTACCAGCGTCCGTGACGCTGGAGAATCCCTCCCTGCACCATCGTGTGCAGGCTGCCCCACGTATTCAGGGGGGGGCAATGTTTCACGCTCTCAAGACAGCTTAAATCTGCACGACCTGGCCAACGCCATGCCTCGTGCAATTCATACCTCATCCACTTCCTGGAACATCGCTCCGCGTCGAGCTAACGCACGCCAAAAGGCGGACGTTGACTCCGCGTCGACTGCGAATCCAGGTATGTAGTCGCAGACGAGGCGGTAAACGCTACCGCCGTTACAAACGCTCACGTGAGCAAACAACACAGTCGGGTGATAGCGCATCGAACAATTCGGCTAGCGCACTCCCGATTGCGACCATGACGGCTGGTAAAAACCACCAGCGCGGCGATCAAACCTCGACCGGTGGAGCGGACGGTCCGCCCCGGACGACGCAGCTAGACGGTTGTGTTGCACCGCTGACGGCAAAGAGCGCGACTGCAGTAACAGTCAGCGCACTCCCGCCTGCGCACGGCGCACCAACTGCGGCTGCTCCCGGGGCGCCCCGTCGCGCTCCTCCGGTGGGGATTGGTAACGCTGCGCAGCCGTCGTGTGGAAACAAGGAGCCGCACCGCAAACGCGGCCTAAAAAGACGCGGTCCGGCGCCACCAGGACGGCCCACTCCGACACCAAACACGAAGAGGGATCGTCCTGAAGACTCCACACCACCCAGCGCCGGGTCGAAACGGGCGAAAACAGACGCCACACCGAAGAGCGGTAGGAGCTACGCAGAGGCGACAAACTCGCACCTGATGGTAGCCATCGCTACTACCCCTGCCACGGACCTGACGGTGGAACAGGCGAAGCAGCTCGAACGCTCAATTGAAGAGTGCATAGTTGAGACTGCCTTCAACTGGCACGGCAAAGATCGGACACAATGATAATGGGACCCGAGCCGATTGTACCGATACCGGCAAGCCAACTCAAAACATGGCTACGCAAGAGAACCGCACATGAACATGAAAAACAGTGGGCAGACATAAAAGAATGCAGACAAACAAAAGATGCTATCCCCCGGTTGAACAAGCGACTCTCGCACAAGCTGCTGCATTCAAACAGAAAAACTCTTCAGCATCTGACAGGCATAATAACCGGCCACTGTCCACTCAACAAGCACCTATTCAACATAGGCGTTACGGACAGCCCACTGTGCAGGGTCTGCATGGAAACCGAAGAAACACCCGCTCACGTCATTCTGCACTGCACAAGCGTGAGCGATCAACGGCCAAAGCTGCTGAACAACCCCAGAACCATGTGTGAGGCTTTGAACGACATCAGCCAACTAATGGCTTTCTGGAAGGAGTTAAGGTGGTATGAGTAGTCGGCGTCAATCAAGTCGCCACTTACGCACAATGGCCCAAATAAGGGGCTAAGTGCGGAAAACCCACGTCCAACTAAACTAAACCCACAACACACTAAACTTCCACAAAATTTTACTTGTCCGCGCTGAAAACGAATGTGGAAGCACAAATTAAATTCCTTTTCCAAAATTGCAGAGTAAACTTAGTGCTTCCGCATATATAATCCAATGTCAACACAGCCTGGCTACATGCACTAGCGATACACCTAGGGCAAAAACTGGGACGTCTAGCTCAGCTATGAATACTAAGTTTCTGTATAAAGTTACTTAAGAACACGCTGACTCCCCACGTGTTAGTTAGGCACGTGTTTCTCGGTGTATTTCGGTGATACTATGTATAGCGTGGAAGGTATTGGCTTGTGTAGTTCATAATAGGCTAGTTGACAAAACATTTTTATAAGTCCGTGCTTTAGATTATTCAAAAATAAGCGATACATATTTTTTTATTTGTAAATTAAACCAAAAATGACCAAGATATAGCTCATTAAAGTTACGTATAACGTCACACCGTGCTGCATTTTTTCGCACTAGATGACGTCACACGTAACTTTAATGGGCTATATCTTTGTTATTTTTTATTTAATCGAAAAAATAAAAAATACGTGTCCAATATTTTTTTATAATCTAAAATACGGGCTTAATAAAATGTAATTATTTTGACCCTGGAAACTACTCTATTTTAGTTTATTGAGCTAAATACAAAAAAATATCCACGATATTTTATATACAATCAATGCAATACATTGTGGGGAGACCAATAAAGTGACAGGTAAAGAATCAGAGGTTCAAACCAGTGGTGTATACTACTGACAGTAAAAACAAAATTGCATGCACCATTTCTCGCAAAGCACCTTAAGCTGTCGGCATTCATGAAGATTTTCGACAGTATTGATGGCAAAAACAGTACTTTCAAATATCAACCAAACAAACTGCAATAAGGTAATTTTTCAGGTCATTTCATGGCCCATACACCCATAAAATATAGCACCCACTAAATCGCAACATGAACGCATAATTCGGTTGCAAACATCGATATCACAAGCAAATCAAATGAAATTGGAAAGATAAGAAACTGCACGCCACTAAATGCTGAGAATTGTAAAACACACTCACAGAGAGAAGCTTGGATCGAATTATTGGAATATATGTGGCTAAGAGATGAACATATTTGCATTTAACCTGGTAATATTCAGACAAAATACTTCATCGTCGTCATACGCCTTGTTTATAATCTGTCTGTCTGCCTCTGCTGGTCATAGAGCTCTTCTCATTATTAGAAAGGTGTAGGTGTAGGCCACAACGCTGATCATATACGGGTTGACAGACTTCAAATATCTCTCAATTATTAAAAGCTCCCCGACATGCAGGTTTCCTCACGATTATTTTTTTGCCACTTGGCACGCGATAATAAGCACTAAACTTTGAAACGTTAATGATGTGCGCCTAAGGTTTGAAATCAATATGTAGCAGTCGCTGCTTCTCAAGAAACTGATACTTATAATAAAATCGACTTACTTTAAGGCGAGGTTGCAGTACAGTGCGTAGCTCGACCTCACCCCCCGCAAAAACAAAAACACGGCGGTGGCGTCAGCGAGTGAGCGGGGGGAGGAGAGGGGGGGGTTTCGTGTGTGCGTGTGCCACAGCGCAGCGTAAATAAACCGTAGATGAGTTATGCGAACTTCAAAAGTGGCACATTAAAAACTGACAAATTCATGACAAACTTTTTTTTCTAAATGTCTCATTTGGCTTTAGTCGCGTACGCGCTGCGGTCGGAAGCACTCGCTCTTTTACTCGCGTGTGTGTACGTTACATTTGAAAATGCCGTCGTGTGTAATGAGATTTTGCTAAAGTAGTTAAACTATATTAGGAAAATGACTAAAAGTTATGGAATCACTTCTCATTCATGAGTATTACAATATTACGTTTTATTTTCAATTTATGATAAATTCACAACAAATAATAGAGTGAATAAAAAATTGGCATTTAGCGAGTGTAAAAGAGAAGCAGTATTGTGCGTGTTCAAAGACTAAAAAACAAAGTATCCAGATGGGACATTCGTAATAATAAAATACTGATGTGTGTTTTTGTCAAGTAATAAAAGTGATTTGAGGCTGAATCAACACAATATATTATTATTATCGAAATACAAAATTATAGTTACGTAAGTTACAAACATTGACGGATGATCAAAGTCCATTCACTTGTTCTTGTTTTTCTCCTTTTAGTATTAAACAACTAAGTAGATTGTACTGCAGAGTTTTCGCTGCCGACCCACCGTACCCCTGGCAGTACCCCTGGGGGTATGGTGGGTCTTTCAAAGCTTAACCGTACTCCCAGATAATATTGTTGTGTAATTAGTTTATTAATTTCAGTTCGTTAATTTCAAGTTACTATTTTGTGTTATCATTCCCAGTATAGTAGTAGTATTGAACAATTCTATGATAGAACTGTCCTAATTCTATTAGCACAACTTGATGAGGAGAACAGAACTAATGGGATAAGTAATAGGAAATGTCGCAGTCTAGTTCTATGTATGTTTTTACAAGGGTATTCAATAGAACTACTGGAAATGATCCGTAGTGTCACGACATCGCGCTCATATATCCGAATAAATATGTTTTGTAGACGTTCATTTGTTTTGTATACGTTCATTTGTTTTGTAGACGTTCAATTGTTTTGTAGACGTTCATTCGTTTAACACATTTTTATAAATACATATTTATTCGGATTTGTGAGCGCGATGTTGTGACACTACCCTTGTAAAACATACATAGAACTAGTGGTAAATTTCCTATAACTGTTTCCCATTAGTTCTATTCTTCTCATCAAGTTGTGCTAATAGAACTAGTGGGAAAAAAGTATCACTAGTTCTATCATAGAACTGTTCAATAGAACTAGTGGGAATGATTCGACAGCGCAAGAATGATGATGATGACGGGTATTCAACAGTACCACAGATTATACCTATAGTATACAAAGCATTATAACCATTAGCAGTAATACCTAAACGTTTTATTCTCTAATTTATCTCCTTGTTGCACTATATCATCGTACTAGCGCTTGTCTTCGCTTGTCTAAAAATACAAAAACGTAAGTAGTAAGTCATTATCATACGAGAGATAACACTGTTCAGTTTAATGTCCACCTAGCACGTTGGTATAACACTACGATCATTTCAGCCAGGAGTACGGTTAAGCTTTAAAAGACCCACCATACCCCCAGGGGTATTGCCATGGCTACGGTGGGTCCGCAGCGCACAGTTTTTATATTAACGTACTGTTTTAGGTTTCCATTGAATGAAATGTACTTTTTTAATAAATGTTATAAATAAATCACATCGACTTTTTATTTCCCTACCTTAAATGAATTAATCAAATTTACTTTGAGGCGAATTGAATTTACTCAAGACAGACAAAGTGATCATGTCGCATCTGAGTCAAATTATTGTTTGTGAAACGGTCAGCATGATGTCACAATGCGCTTCGGTCCAGAGAGTATATGTTTATCTCTATTTCGCGCTTGCGATTAGATGTGCTATCTCACTTACACTTCTTATCTAATTCTTAGTGTGTCGTTTTGACATATTTATATTAGTGTGCGTACGCTTTTCGCGATGCGTGCCACTCGTAAGCTCCGTCATGTTACCTTGTCAGTAACCTGTCTACGGTTTCTTACTTGTATGTATATGGTTTGAACTATTGAGTTTGGAATACGAATTACTTTGTACTTTTGCGAAAACGTACATGCGGGGGTGGAGGGGGATTTTGCGGAGCAACGACGTACGTCCGCCCTCGATGACGCCTAGACAGGCACTGATGAACGGCCGGCGAGCGATATAATGCCAACATTTTGACTATTTTTGTTCTTGGAGAAAAATGATAAGGAAATTACGAAATCTGTTTTTACCATTTATTTCAAAATAAAGAGCTGTTTCTATTGATAATACTTTCATATAAATTCATTATGGAATCTCTAAGCAGTACACGTTTAAAATTGTGATTTAGTGCCATGTTTGACATTTTTTTTTATCGAGCCAATCATTCCAAATCGTGTTTCTATCTTTACGATTTACTAGAAGATATAATCAACTTTTATACTTTAATTTTTATTCATCAAAAATATCATAGTTCATGGGACTTTCAGACGTTCAAAAATCTTAAAAAGTAGTGCAACCTCGCCTTAAGGCGAGGTTGCAGTACAGTGCGTAGCTCGAACTCACCCCCCGCAAAAACAAAAACACGGCGGTGGCGTCAGCGAGTGAGCGGGGCGTGGGGAGAGGGGGTTTCGTGTGTGCGTGTGCCATAGCACAGCGGAAAAAAAACCGTAGATGAGTTATGCGAACTTCAAAAGTGGCACATTAAAAACTGACAAATTCATGACAAACTTTTTTTTTTTAAATGTCTCATTTGGCTTTAGTCACGTACGCGCTGCGGTCGGAAGCGCTCGCTCTTTTACTCGCGTGTGTGTACGTTACATTTGAAAATGCCGTCGTGTGTAATAAGATTTTGCTAAAGTAGTTAAACTATAGTAGGAAAATGACTAAAAGTTATGGAATCACTTCTCATTCATGAGTATTACAATATTACAACGTTTTATTTTCAATTTATAATAAATTCAGTATCACAAATAATAGAGTGAATAAAAAATTGGCATTTAGCGAGTGTAAAAGAGAAGCAGCATTGTGCGTGTGCAAAGACTAAAAAACAAAGTATCCAGATGGGAAATTCGTAATAATAAAATACTGATGTGTGTTTTTGTCAAGTAATAAAAGTGATTTGAGGCTGAATCAACACAAAATATTATTATTATAGAAATACAAAATCATAGTTACGTAAGTTACAAACATTGACGGATGATCAAAGTCCATTCACTTGTTCTTGTTTTTCTCCTTTTAGTATTAAACAACTAAGTAGATTGTACTGCACAGTTTTCGCTGCCGACCCACCGTACCCCTGGCAGTACCCCTGGGGGTATGGTGGGTCTTTCAAAGCTTAACCGTACTCCCAGATAATATTGTTGTGTAATTAGTTTATTAATTTCAGTTCGTTAATTTCAAGTTCTACTATTTTGTGGGATCATTCTCAGTATAGTAGTAGTATTGAACAATTCTATGATAGAACTGTCCTAATTCTATTAGCACAACTTGATGAGGAGAACAGAACTAATGGGATAAGTAATAGGAAATGTCCCAGTCTAGTTCTATGTGTATTTACAAGGGTATTCAATAGAACTACTGGGAATGATCCGTAGTGTCACGACATCGCGCTCATATATCCGAATAAATATGTTTTGTAGACGTTCATTTGTTTAATGTGTAAAACGAATGAACGTCTACAAAACAAATGAACGCCTACAAAACAAATGAACGTCTACAAAAAAAATGACTTACAGAAAGTGATCAGCTATCGATAGTGATTGCAGGAAACAGGTGCATGCGATTTTCAACCTAATTGACATTAGTCAGAATTTATAATTTTATTACCCTAATATTGCCAGAAAGCGAGAAAAAACAAAAAAAGAAGTTTGTCATGAATTGTCAATAAGGTCGAAAATCGCATGCACCTGTTTTTTGCAATCACTATCGATAGCTGATCAGTTTCTGGTAGTCATTTGTCTTGTAGACGTTCATTTGTTTTGTAGACGTTCATTTGTTTTGTAGACGTTCAATTGTTTTGTAGACGTTCATTCGTTTAACACATTTTTATAAATACATATTTATTCGTATTTGTGACCGAGATGTTGTGACACTACCCTTGTAAAACATACATAGAACTAGTGGTAAATTTCCTATAACTGTTTCCCTTTAGTTCTATTCTTCTCATCAAGTTGTGCTAATAGAACTAGTGGGAAAAAAGTATCACTAGTTCTATCATAGAACTGTTCTATAGAACTAGTGGGAATGATTCGACAGCGCAATGATGATGATGATGACGGGTCTTCAACAGTACCACAGATTATACCTATAATATACAAAGCATTATAACCATTAGCAGTAATACCTAAACGTTTTATTCTCTAATTTATCTCCTTGTTGCACTATATCATCGTACTAGCGCTTGTCTTCGCTTGTCTAAAAATACAAAAACCTAAGTAGTAAGTCATTATCATACGAGAGATAACACTGTTCAGTTTAATGTCCACGTAGCACGTTGGTTTAACACTTCGAGCATTTCAGCCAGGAGTACGGTTAAGCTGTAAAAGACCCACCATACCCACAGGGGTATTTCCAGGGCTACGGTGGGTCCGCAGCGCACAGTTTTTATATTAACGTACTGTTTTAGGTTTCCATTGAATGAAATGTACTTTTTTAATAAATGTTATAAATAAATCACATCGACTTTTTATTTCCCTACCTTAAATGAATTAATCAAATTTACTTTGAGGCGAATTGAATTTACTCAAGACAGACAAAGTGATCATGTCGCATCTGCGTATTTAACTGACACTGACACTGAATTTTGACTGAACTGCGATTTAATTTTGAATTGACTCACAATTGGTATTCTGCTTCACTTAATCTCATTACAGTATCATTTCGATATAATCAATTTCTAATCTCTTGTTGATCTCAGAGGTAATGTCAAAAACTCAAAAACAAAAACATGAATGTTGCCATTGTATAGGAAAATACATTAATAGGAATGGTAATTGGATGCCACTACGTTTCCATGCCAAATTAAAATTAATATACAACTAAGTAATAAAATTTCGGTAAGTAAATGTATTGGTTCCTTGGATCGTGTGGATTATTTTCAATAGGTATAGCCATCGCAGCCCAAATCCACTCATACTTATTTTAAATTTAAAACAATAACAAAGTAACAAACACTTACTTTACTCAATTGTCAACAATAGTCAGCTGTGAACTGTCAAACCGTAGTATCATTTGGTTTTAGCTACAGTTTGACGTTTGTTGTACGTAAATAATTAGCAGAATACCGTCCACACTAGTTCATACTTGGTTCAACTTTCGATGTAGTCCCGATCTCATTCAAGTGTCAGTTAAGTTACGAGAATACCATTTATGACACCGAGACTAGATAGATATTGGAATTTGAACAAATATAAATACCAGAATTGGCCTTCTGAGTCAAATTATTGTTTGTGAAACGGTCAGCATGATGTCACAATGCGCTTTGGTCCAGAGAGTATATGTTTATCTCTATTTCGCGCTTGCGATTAGATGTGCTATCTCACTTACACTTCTTATCTAATTCTTAGTGTGTCGTTTTGACATATTTATATTAGTGTGCGTACGCTTTTCGCGATGCGTGCCACTCGTAAGCTCCGTCATGTTACCTTGTCAGTAACCTGTCTACGGTTTCTTACTAGTATGTCTATGGTTTGAACGATGGAGTTTGGAATACGAATTACTTTGTACTTTTGCGAAAACGTACATGCGGGGGTGGAGGGGGATTTTGCGGAGCAACGACGTACGTCCGCCCTCAATCACGCCTAGACAGGCACTGATGAACGGCCGGCGAGCGATATAATGCCAACATTTTGACTATTTTTTTTCTTTAAAAACAGATTTCGTAATTTCGTTATCATTTTTCTAATGATAACGAAATTACGAAATCTGTTTTTACCATTTATTTTAAAATAAAGAGCTGTTTCTATTGATAATACTTTCATATAAATTCATTATGGAATCTCTAAGCAGTAGGCGTTTAAAATTGTGATTTAGTGCCATGTTTGACAAATTTTTTTATCGAACCAATCATTCCAAATCGTGTTTCTATCTTTACGATTTACTAGAAGATATGTTCAACTTTTATACTTTAATTTTTATTCATTAAAATATCATAGTTCATGGGACTTTCAGACGTTCAAAAATCTTAAAAAGTACTGCAACCTCGCCTTAATATGATATATATTTTATTTGCAGAAAGTGTGGTACAGATTTAGGTGTTACAGTTATGTAGTTTCATCACATTTTACCTTTCAGACATGCAAAATATATGAAATAATCATTAGTTAGTTTTCTATACATAATGCATTATATTATTAACATTTTTCAATAATAGTAAGTCGCGCATAAAATTATAATTATATATACACACACACATTCACAGTCTCACGCCTATAACCCCGAAGAGGTTAGCAGAGGTGTATTTCTACACCCACTTTTCGCCATATATACTTTAGTCCCACTTAATAAGGGGCGAGCCTATTGCCATACCGGGCACATTTCCAGACTCCGTGCTTCTACTGAGAATTTCGTGACAGAAAAACCCAATAACACTGCCCGACCCAGGAATCGAACCCGAGACCTCCCGATCCCACGAGCACATTTATGCCGCGAGACCTACGAGGCAGTCGTATAAGGTTTGATGTCGAGTTTTCCGTCTCTACGCAAAGATGGTATTTGCATCGTGTTATCCCTTAGTCGCCTCTTACGACACCCACTGGAAGATAGGGTGTGGTGACAATTGTATTCTATGCCGTCAACCACACGGCTAATTATATATGTATTGTTACAATATTATATTAGAACTTGTCATAGAAAGATTAGATGAGGTATTGTATGTCAAAGTCATAAAATAGAATGCAGAATTACTACGTCAACCTTAAAGCTCAAAGAATTCTGTAATTGTTTAGAATGAATGTTGAATTAACCAGTTTCTTAATAGCTTTTTCATATTCATTAACGGAAGCTCTCGAATAGCTTTGGGTACCTTATGAAATACCTTTATACACACGACATAACAATTTTTATTAGGCAATGCAGATTTACAGGCAGGCATTAATAGCATACATCGCTGTCCGTACAAAAGTACTTACTCTTCGTGCCAAACAGATAGCGGTCGGCATAAAATTTCATACCTATACATATCAATTGCCAATTCTTATAAACTTTCCCAACCAGATGTCGATTCGATTTTATGTCAAAGGGTGTGGTTCAATCTTAACATAAGCGTCCTGGAGTAAAGACTACCTTCTCAGTGATAAGCGAGATAGTTAAGTGAGTTTAATCATATTAAAGAATGCCGCCGGCTACTGTCGATATATTCGGCCTCAAAAAATAACTCCTGTCCAACGGTAACGCCAAAATAACTCCTATCGTCGCATAGTACCTATTTTCAGTATCTATCTATCAACACGTTAGAATAAATCCTCTTTTGTGTTTTTTTTTTCTAATGGTGCCTTATTTTGCCACCGTGAATAGAATTTCCTGCTGTAACAGATGACAAACACGTCCTAATTACAGCGAATTATATGTATATGTTCTTAATGAGCAAATGCTTTTAAGTATTAGTAAGTTCCATGAAGTAACATTAATACATGTTGAAGTTTATCACGCGGAATTTCCGACTCTCTGTTAACACTATTTTTTTCTGATTTAACTCTTAAACTACCACTGTAACTCTGGCTCAGACCTCGGCCATTTATTACATTACTTCATAATTTTTCGTTTTTATTTAGACAACTCCCTCAAAAAGACTAAATTCTGTGAAGTTTATGAACATTCAATCAACGGATGTAAAAGATACCGAGATTCGGAACATCTTGTGGATCTCATAAATTGTTATCATGTGTGGAGATAGGACAAGTAGCCATAAAAGATCCTTCAGCAGGTTTTTGGGGAAAGTAACAATCATCTATCCATCGTCACAAACGTTTGCGCTTATAATAATCGCAGACAGTAAATACGTTATTTCAACTACAGATTCATATTACCATCAACTACAAAGGTACAAGCGATCAACGGTGACCTATATTATCTGTCTCATTACGTGTGAAATGCCACATGACTTGTTGCACATACTCCGCGTCTCCTACATGGTATGCCGCAGCTCATAGCCCGAAGTGACGGGTCATATTTCACGCAGGAACCTCACCTCCTCCAACTTAGCTAAATATTCGTTAAATACCGCCTGTGACCGGAAATTGGCGCTACATTTTGTGGAAATATTTCGGTGCAAATTTTTACGGTAAGCTTATTTCGATGAATCGTATATTAAAACGTATTTTTTATGACTATACAACTAGATGCTGTTACCAGCGGCTACTTGGGAAAACCTCAAGATGTATATTTTGCGATAATGGGTATTTTTTCTATACCATATATTATGCATATTATGTTATTCAAATATAATAAGCTGCATACATATTGCAATGTTTCGTAAAAATCTATTCTCTAAGTAGTTTTTGCGTGAAAGGGTAATTCTTATTTTTTACTAGTAGAGCCTAGTATTATTTTTAGCAAAAATACGTTTTAATATTACATTATAATGTAGATAATACTATAAAAATAACCTTTGCCTTTTTTTCGTTACTGTATTTCTATTTCTACTTCAAGCTTTACAAAACATCAAGTAATTATCAGACTCTGTACTTGAATTCATAATTGATGACCACGACAAATTATCCAAAGGCCATCAGTAAAATTTGCTAAAATAGCACACGATAAAAATTACAATGAAACGCCAAAAATCTAAAATAGCTGGCTCGCCTCACCGTCAAACTTTTTGGTAGGTTTATTTTTCATTCCGTTCCGGCTCAGACGGTACAAATTTCACTCATCCAGTTTCTACAAATGTTCAAAGTATTCGTTTCCGTTTCCTGTGGGTAGAACAAGTCCCTGAGGTGTCTATGCTCGTAAATCCAGGTTTGTATGTTTGTTTATGCATACTGCGGACCTCTGGGGCGCGGCGTGCGCTAGTTTGGAGAAATATAAAATACGTGATAAGTAGGCACCCGGCTGCCTTGCCGCTGAAATAGCCGATACTAAATAATTTGTATATGGGGGAAAATAAAATGCTGTTTTATGAAGTAAAAGGCTTGTTTGTGAAAGCAATGCTGACTATGGCGTGAATTCTGTAGTTTTACCTTCCAACTATACTTGAATAAGTCAATTTTTTACAAAATAATTGGTGCAGCGCTTGAGGGTGTTTTAAAATTGTAAAACTAAATTTCGTCCTAATCCAATCGTCCTTTGTTAATGTACATTGCAACGTGTCGCAACTTCGCAATCAATTGAATATATATCTAATATAACATAACGAAGCCCCTTTCCACCCTGTCCGTCTGTATGAACGCGATACAATCAAAAACTACCAAACCGAATTTTTATACAAATGGCAGCAGCCTCGCAAAGCATTTGCCGCGCGAGGCTACTCGCTCTGTGTGCATCCGTCTAATAAATCATATGATTTTCTGAGTAAGGTTTAGTTGTTGAATTCACGCGGTCGGAGCTGCGCGAGAAGTCTAGATTGAACTAAATCTGAATGTTCTTATTTTCTAACCTCCCTTTCTAGTACTATTAAAGAGACCAAGAGAGAAAATGTCTAAATTTAGTTAATAATACACAACAGAATCACCAGTAATACCTACACAATCTTTTAGTTCGCTATTGAAACAATACTGAAAAAGTTCTTTAACTGAAGGACTTATTTTCTTTAGAAACTATCTCCATTGCTCTATTAAGTTAAATACTATTAAGTACAACGCCAGAATTTCAATTTAAATATTAGAAGTCAGACATAAGAAAAAAGGTCGCGTTTATAAATATTTAGGTACCTACGGCTTTTATCCTTAGATAGGTCGTTGCCAAAAATATACATTAGATACGGAACGATATTTTAGCTTTTTAATTACCACTAGCTTTTCCTTATCGTTTCAATGGCGTCAATCTCGGTTTTCTTTAACAACAGCGGGTTAAATTATAATCTATTTGTAGCCCTACAATGTCTTCTTTTTTCCAAAAAAGGTTCAATTATAATCGGTTAAGCCATTCCAGATATTACCCAGACAAACAAAACTTAAAAAGAAAGATTGTTTATGACTGCGTATCGTATAACTGACTATATGTAGTTAAAGATAGATTGTTAATTTGAAATCACAAACAGTCAGTTCAATTTTATTTATATGTGTAGATCTCAACACTATAACCAACAAAGTAACTACAATACTATCTTAAATTTTAGACCACGAAATAATTCTGCGAAACAGGGTAAATCGAATGATAAATGTACCATAGTTATTTAAAATGGAAGTTCAATGAACTGCAAAAGTCTTTTAAGGTTAGTGAATTTTCATTTTATTCAATTATTTTACAATGGCAATAGGCTCGCCCCCTATTTCATTGGGACCGAAACATAACTGGCGAAAAGTGGGTGTGTAATACACCTCTGCCTACCCCTTTGGGGATTAAAGGCGTGAAGTTATGTTATGGTATGTTTATTTTGCAACTTCATACTGATTTACAATTACACTAACTTATTTACATACATACATAGCCATAGCATACTCACGCCTGTTTCACGAAGGGCTAGACAGAGACTACGGGACGCCATTTGCAACTATCCCGACATAATTATCTCTCTTGCTTCTTTCACTCTCATCACATTTCTCAGGCATGCTCTTCGGTTTCAGGGTACTTTACTGTCCTGTTTTTAGCATGTCTCCAATCTGCTCAAACTTATTTACAGCGAATCCTATAATTATAGTCCTACATCTCAATTAAAAAGCAAAAAGCAAATATTTATATATAGGTTAGTGAATGGTATTTACTATGCGTAAATACGAGTAAATGGTGGCCATAAAAAGCGATGCGAGTGCGTGTGCGAGCGCGGGGTCCGGGTGATAAATCCAGTAGCAACCCCATGATTCATGGCCTCCGGCCCGACGACCGGGATTACGCGCCCGTTTGTTGATTACCTCTCCTATCGTAATATTAAATACTGAATTACTTACGTAAATATAACTCCTAATTAGGCACACACAAAAAAGCAAAACTTTCATTTAAAAAAACTCAGTTTTCTTTTGCGCTTCAATTTCTGACAATAACTTTTGTATACATAAAATCCGTTTTCCTGTAACTTTGCCTTTCACGTTGTAGACATAATTGAACATAAACTAAGTTCACATGATGGTGCCGTTACATTTGAGCATTCTCCTGTAATAAGCATTCTTGCGAATGTTACATAACAGAAAAACAAACGAGTGTGCTTAAGCGGACATTCTATCGAGCGTTCTGGCGAACACTCTAGCGAATAGACAGTAAATTTGCTTCGACCTTTTTGCTGACTAGAGCGTTCGCTAGAAATATCGTGAACATGTTCGTAGCAATGTTCAGCTCTTTCGTTGTTCAGTTAGACAAAACAAAAAAGGGCGAATGTTCTGTTGTTCTGTTACAAATTAATGCTCTGAGCCCCAATTCTCTTAATTAAGTTCGTTCAAAATGCAGTTTTGATCTAATGTCAGTGTCATTCTCATGTCACAAATGGTATTCTTTAAGTATTCTTAATGAACTGATATTTTAATGATATTGGAATGTTATCGTGACTAGATCCTAAATTGAAAAATGTGTCAACGTCGAAATATAGAAGTCAAATTAGAAGATAATGACATTAAATAAGCAGTATACCGATTCTGACACATACATACATATCGTCACGCCTTTTATCCCCGAAGGGGTAGGCAGAGGTGTATTTCTACACCCACTTTTCGCCAGATATACTTTAGTTCCACGTAATAAGGGGCGAGCCTATTGCCGTACCGGGCACATTTCCAGACTCCGTGCTGCTACTGAGAATTTCGTGACAGAAAAACCCAATAACACTGCCCGACCCAGGAATCGAACCCGGGACCTCCCGATCCCACGCGCACATTTATGCTGCGAGACCAACGAGGCAGTCGTATAAGGTTTGATGTCGAGTTTTCCGTCTCTACGCAAAGATGGTATTTGCATCGTGTTATCCCAAAGTCGCCTCTTACGACACCCACGGGAAGATAGGGGGTGGTGACACTTGTATTCTATGCCGTCAACCACACGGCTTACCGATTCTGAGTCAAGTCCAAAATCTAATCTCACTTTGTTCAAAATATAGTTTCCGGCCTTCGAGTGCTCCATTAAATTGCACGTTGTAGACAACATTGAACATAAAGAAGTTCTTATAATACGACAATACTTCAAAAAGTTAGGTCGACATTTTCCAACGCAGAGGGGTTCGAAAAATCGAATGACAAAACTTGATTGATGACGTTTGTTAGTCGCTTGCCAAATTTTGGCCCAGAGCGTCATAAGCGAACAATGGGTACGTTACTGTAGCTTTGTCAGTGTGTTAGTAATCAAACTGTGGCAGACAAATTGAACGGCTGAGGCTTACAACCACGCCGTAGTGTTTGGCGGTGCAACCATCCCACGTAATTATTATTAGGATTTTACGCAGCTGTGCTTGCAGATGTGTTTTTAGTTTGATTACTTTTTGTATTTTTAGCATCATAATAGTCATGTCAAGTCAAGTCAAAACCATTTATTCATCTAGGCCCCGAGTGAGGCTTAGGAACGTCAAAATTTAAGTTAGTAACTTAATGATTCTACATTTACATTTACTGCCACGTTCACAATGCAATAGGTAGAAATTTTGAAGAAAATAGAACCACGAGAAAGAACAGGCAATAAAACTCATAGCCACTCTTTTCAATCAAATAAAATGTTTGTACATTTGAGTTTTGTAAGGAGCTGCAACTGTTTGACATTGTAGACAAATTTTTAGTAACTATTGATATCATACTCAAGCACTCAAGCAGTAAATGATGTTCATTTGGTAAGCCTCCCAAAGTAAATTTGGTGGAATAGGAGCATCCACTTACGTCTTTTTAATGTAGGCAACTCGCGAACATGGTCAGAACTATGGTGGAAGTGAATGTAGCAGAAAGTAACGGTATATGAAACCAAAGCATTTGACAATCTATTAGTTAGCCCATGACCACGAGTTACCCACATTTTACAAATCCGTAAAGTTATAATGAAAGTGTAGAACGTGAATGCAAAATATAGTATGAAATGAGAATATGGTAATTAAACTACACTATAAAATAAAACTACTAAATTATTGACCTAGTCAAAAGCGAACAACTAGAAACTTTTAAACACTCGCGTTGCATGTTTAGAATATATATATAGACGGGAATTAACGCGAACATGCATTATGTATGTATTTACATACCTTATTTTTTTGACATTTCGAGACGGTTGCACGTCCCGTGGTCACAAGCTGACTGGTGTAGCGATGTCACTCCCCGAGTGCGAGATAGAAGCTTCCATTTCTACCCCCGGGTCGTTTATTTTCGAAGTACCGGCGCAAAACACACTAACTGTATCTGTATATTGAACATGCACCGACTGCGCATTAAAGTGGGGTGTTGTTAGCCGAATCACTGGATCCCACGCCGATGACAATTTGAAGCCCTCTTCCCGATTGAAATTTTTATGTTTTCTGATTTCGATCGCTTCACGCAAGAGTAGTTCTTGTGTAAAAGTGGGCAAGTGGCGTTCCGTGGAGAGGACTTGGGGACGATGAAATTCAATCCAGTGATTGGTGCCTGATTGAAGTAAATGTTCCGCAATCGCCGATTTGTTCGTTTGAGGGTTCTTTAGAATCTGATTTAGAATCTAAGGTTAACACAGTTTTAAAAGTTTTTGAACAATGGTTTAGCATAAATAATCTTAAACTAAACGCAAACAAAACAAAATCTTTATTATTTAAATCCACTGCAAGGAATTATGCTTATAGAAGTATCGTCTACCGGTAATAAAGTAGAAGTGGTAGATAACATCAAATTCTTGGGTGTTAATATAGATGCTTGGTTAAAATGGAAGCAAGAGACACACGCCGTAACTAAGTCTGTAAGTTCTGCGTGCTACGCCATTAGAATTCTAAGCGAAGAACTTACAATACCTCAACTTAGGATGATATACTTTGCTTTAGTTGAATCTAAAATCAGATATAGCATTTTATTTTGGGGTAATAGTTATAAATACAATATAAACTCTACTTTTGTCATGCAGAAAAAGGCCATTAGAACAATCCTTCGTCTTAAACAAACAGATTCGTGCAGGGAACACTTTATAAATCTCTAAATTCTAACAGTGCCGTGTCTTTTTTAAGAATCTCAACAATGTAGAAACTAATGAGCAAAGAAAAATTAGACAAAACACTCGTAGAAAGGATCTAGCCTCAACAATACAGCCAAAACTCAATGTAGTTCAGCACTAGAGCACAATCAGTGTCATTATATAATAAGCTACCCACAGAATTCAAAAGTATATATAGTGCAAACATATTTAAAAATAAATTAAAAACGTATTTATTGGAGAAAGGCTATTATAGCATTGAAGAGTTTATAAATGACAAACGGCAGACATAATAATGTATTTTAAAATTAACCTAATTGACATTGAATTAATTAATATCAGTAATATATTTAACTATTGACATTAATGGAATATTCTAATGTGTTTATATATATGTCTTTTTATATTGAGATTCTTTATAATAATTATTATGTAATGTACGGTTGAATGTGTGTACTTTATTGTTAATGTATCTAGTGTAAGAAATAATTTCAACACAATGTATATTGTTAAGAAATAAATACTTATGACTTATGACTTATGACAGCTGAGATGTGCTCCTTTATACGTTCAGCGATAGTCCGCTTCATTTGCCCTATGTAAGAGCTTCCGCAGCTGCAGTTGATTTTATAGACACCTGAGGTTTGTAGCGGTAGAACATCCTTTGGTGTGCCCACCATGTTGTATACTTTGGCCCCTGGTGTAAATACGGTCGGAATGGAGTAGTTTTTTAACTTGTCTCCTATTTTATCCGTAACACCTCTAATGTAGGGCATATAGGTCGGTTGTCTATTTACCGTCGGATGTTTTTCGCGCTTGATAGGCCGCGTCATTCGTCGTTGTAGCTGGGATCCGTTCTTCCTAAGTACCTGCTGAACATGGTCTAGGTCTAGCTTCAAATGCTCAGGGGTCACAGAGGTCATGTGCTCTGTTTTGTAGTGATGTCACAAGCGAACAACTACTTCTAAGCGCAGCTGTCATCAAAATAATCCTTCAAACTATAATATGCCTTATTTATAAGATTATTTTTAACTTCCGCCTGTAACGAACTTAACGGCAAGTCTAAAATATAAGTAGGTATTTTATTGTATACCTATGCGTTTACTGAGTCCAATAAAAGAGCTATGCGTTTTGTGCAAACGAAAATACGGAACACATAATTTATGTCTATTTCTAATATTGATATTGTATATGTCACTATTCATTTTATAAGAATTTATATTTAGTCTTACATGCATAACGCTGGCATAAATATATTGTGACGCTACAGTAAGAATACCAATTTTTTTTTTTTGAGTGAGAATCTTGTCTGTAACTGGTAAATGGCCCTAACTACCCGTTTTTGAAATCTAAAAATATTTTCGATATCAGCAGTTCTCCCCCATAACAATATGCCATATGACATAACACTATGAAAATAACTAAAATAAACCAATCTAGCCGTATCTACATTGGTCAACCTACGAATCTTCGTATCGGCATAAGCAGCTGAGCTAAGTTTTCCTGAGAGTTACGTAACGTTCGCACCCTACTGTAACTTCGAATCAAGTGTTAATCCTAGAAATAATGTGGATTCAGTTGTTTCGAGCACATCGTCATTTAAAATTATGATAATATAAAAAAATATTATAGAGATAACGTACTTTAAAGCGGTGTCTGGCAAATTGAAACAATTACTTATAGAAACCTATTGTTGAGACTCAATATAACCGTAATTACAATTACCATTAGATACACAGTAAGCAATGTTCGAGATAACAAATATCGCCCGTACAAAATTGTTTGTTTGAAATCCAATAAGAACCCCAACTCCTCATTAGCAATTCTTACTATCAAATGATCGAAATCTAAAACATGTCACTCACTTATTTCAAACGCCCTTCGATAAAGCAACGACTTTCAACCTATAGCTGTATTATATATTCTGAAAAAAATAGTTACAAATCTGTGATTGGTATCCGAAAAGCGTCAATCAGGCCAATACCATCCGGCGCTCTTTAGAAGGGCTCGATTGAAAGAGCCTCCGAATTAAGCTTCGTGTGTGTCCTTCATGCTCTTTGTGATCTCGCTCTTTGATCTATGCCTTTAGGTGCCGCTTATACCAAATTCCTTTCACCTTTGACCATTGTTTTCTTTATTTCGTCGGGTTTTTGACGCTCGATGGCACAAAATTAAATGTGACTGTGTTACCGAGCTTCACGAATACTCATAATTATATAAATACATGAACACACGCTTTTATGTACTTAAGTATAAACTAAATTGATTTTTCTTTGATCCGTTGTTTCAAAATGTGCTATATCACGCCTCAATAAAGCATGTCCGGCGCAATAGCGACCGGATGGTGTCAATTCTCAAAGCCGCATCTTCGCTACGTCAGCCAATGTATGTCGCCCTGTATAACTAAACACTGCACCAACCGAACAGTAAATTCAAAACGCTGTACACTGTGCGTTAACTGTGGAATATATTATCAAATTAGGAGATAGAACGTGCAAGAAACTGCGAAGCGGAATAATCACTACCGATGTCGGGGAGAATACAAGTCGAAGTTAGTGTCGGCCGACACTAACTTCTCTCGCGCTAAGGGGCTTGCGGTTACTCGGTTAAGCTGACACATTGATACCAATAGCGTTTAGCGAACTCCTACAGGAATACTGAGAACTTTGGACACCGAATTCGAAATCAAACGTACATTTCCTAACATCGAGATATATCCAGAGGTTACTTGGTAAATTTCGCTATTAGCAATAAGACCTCCCATTGAACTTTCCTTTTCATCTAAGATTACTCAAATCTCGATGTCGGAGTACAATAAAGTGTAAAATAAATACGTACGTCTGTCGGTGGCAGACAATTCTGAAGTGAATTACCGCCTGCGTTGTATAATTTTGGGTACTTAACAGACAACGTGTGCGGAATAATAAACCCCAGTATCGCTATTAAACAGGTCAAGCCTTAGAAGGCTTATGTGACCTTTTTTGTTGCCGACATCTCTCGAAAGATATCCAACCTTTTAATTTAAAATTATGACGCTGATGGGAAATGTTTTGTCACTCGTCGCAAATGAAGTGATTTTGGTTCTGTCAAATGTACTATTTAAGACTTTTATCATGGTTTAGCTTGATTTTACAGTACTTATACTTACTATATAGGAATCTAAACTTTCGTGGTCATTTAAACTGTTTTTGTGGTCATTTAAAACACAATTTAAAATAACTTATACTTACCTACAATAAAAATTGTTAAATACGAAAACACGGAGAAAGCAAGAAATAAAATACGGTACTTAAGTTATGCAAGAACAACAAATATAAATATTTGCAAATTTCTATCATTTTCCTTGAATAGTTAATAGAACAAAAATCTTTAGGAAACAATTTTGTAATTATTAAAAACTACACTATTATAATTTATTCCAAAGCAGATTATGAAAACCTAAGCCAAAAATAAATATTTCCTCTGTCTATGAAGCGATATTTTATAACCAAGAAAAGAAACGAACTCTGAAAATAAAGAAACAATATTCGCTCAGCAGGAAACATTACATTTAGAAAAAGCTGTTGGCAATAATTCCACAAATAAATATGAAAATGTAAGTCGCAAATGATTTCCACCGACGAAAGCATGCCATAATTTAAAAAGTGTGGTCACCTCGTCGTTCTAGCAGACGTCCTCAGTGAACACTCAAGGGGTTTCTGTGCCGACAAATATCCGTTTAGCTCGGCAACTGCCTCTTGTTCTCACAAGTTTAATGCTTACTGTCTCTTAATGCCACCGTTTGCTTGAATATTTGTATCTTAAAAATGTTACACTATTCAAAGTCAAAGTCAAAATCCTTTATTCATTTAAATCACAAAGTGACACTTATGAACGTCAATTTAAAAAAATAATTACTTAAAGCTTCTACATTTACATTCACTGCCACGTTCGCAAAGCACGTTTCCCCGTTAACCTCATTACATTATCGTTGGAGCGTGGAGCTTCGTATCTCGATTGGTATTTGTATTTTAACGCTACGTATGAAATGTTTTGCTAGCTCGATGTATCCTTGAATTAAATAGTAATTTATGTTCCGTTCAAAGTTGTCAAGGAGCGAACTTAAGATTAGTGTAATTTTGTAACTACTTGAAACTTACCCGGATGAGTTTGTAGATTTATAGAAGTTAGTTTCGCATAAATATCAAGTGTTGATATTATTTTAGGTACCAATTTAACCTTTCTTTGAAATATTGTGTGTGTATCCACGGAGATGTAACATGAAGTAATTTCGAAATGAGTTCCTTAAAACAACATAGGGGTATTATATGCTCCTTTCAGCAGATAGCTGAGAGTCAATCAAATCAACAAATAGCAAAAAAAAAATAAACGAGTTGCAGGATCCACCTACACTTAATGTTTCATCTAGAATACCTACGCTTATAAATCATATAAAGCATGCAAATTACACTTCAAGAAATCAGTACCTCTTACATATTCATATCGGCAGATCTATTAATAACCTCTTACAAGTAAACGTACGTAGCCGTCAAATTATACTCAAACAAAGTTTATAAATTA
Source organism: Euclidia mi (assembly GCA_944739405.2). Classification (NCBI taxonomy): domain Eukaryota; kingdom Metazoa; phylum Arthropoda; class Insecta; order Lepidoptera; family Erebidae; genus Euclidia; species Euclidia mi. The sequence goes on from OX123196.2 coordinate 2,972,748, forward strand.
TTATTATTTATTACTATTGTGTCACTCAGGCCTGATGGTTGAAAGTGTGACGAATTTTACTGATACAACATTCTCTAATTGGTTAATTTAACACTGGGAACACTGGTAAACTTATTTTATATATAATAAACTGTCCATTTTTCAAGTATGTATTATGTAAACAATGATTACATAGCGCACGCCGCGCGCGGACTAGTGCGCTGGTAGTATGCGACGCGCGACGCGCCGCCTCCGCGGACCGCTCGCACGCGCCCGCGCCGCTGCATAATTATGCATCGAATATTGGATATGATACATACGCCGACTTAATTACGAAGTTATTGAGTCGGTGTATCTATTATGTATTTATGCAACTTTATTTTATTATTTTGTTTTATAGCCACTGTTTTTAATCCTGTTTTTGTGTACGTATTTAGTGTTTTATCGTTTAGAAAAAAATGTGTAAAAAATACTCACTTGCTAGATTATATACCTTTGTCTGTTTTTATTTTTCTCTTCAATTATTATTCTGCTGATTAACGTCCGTGCGGCATTTAAGGTGCACACAGAATACTAGCGTTGTATTGTGGATACCACCACAATGCACCATTAAAGCTGAGTGTGCACCTATCTGTCACAGATTACTCTTATGGCTTGCGATGTTTTATTTTATATGTTGTACTTTTCTATGTTCTGTGACAAATAAATAGTTTTTCTTTCTTTCTTTCTTTCTAAACGGCCCGGAGGGCTAAATGTAGAAGTGGAAGATGCCTAGTGTACTTTATTCACGAGCTAAGAGGCCTCGAGTACAATGATGAATATCGAAGCCACCGAGATGGTTAAATAAAACATTGCGGTGTGGCGGCTGAATATTATAACAGTGGTGTACCCTCGGACCAAGCGACCCTTAACGTTCACTGCAAAACAATACACGGATTATGAATAAAATTAAAAATATTACAAAGCGTCTATTTTTTTTCATAAAAAGGGTCGACGGTGGTCTGTTGTTGGGGAAAATCGTTTGTTAGCTATGGAGGCATATATCTATTGTATGAAAACGTATGTAATGAAACATTAACAAATACTGTACGTGTTTGAACTAGAGCGTAGTCGACTTTGTGAATATGATAGGACGAACTAATCACTATTGATATATATATGGGGCTTCTGGAATGTTCTTACATTTATGATATCATAACACTGCTCAGTAGAGTCGGTAGTTACCTCCACCGTAGACTGCCTCCGTGGTCCAGTGGATAGCGCATGCATCTGCTGATTGGAGGACCCGCGTTCAAAGTCAAAGTCAAAATCATTTACTCATCTAGGCCACAAAGTGACGCTTATGAACTTCAAAATTGCAGTTAACTACTTAATGATTCTACATTTACGTAGACACACATCTACGTAGATACAGTTCGATTCCCGGGTCGGGCAAAAGCGTTACTGAGTCTTTCTGAAACTCAGTAGCAGCACGGAGTCTGGCCGGTAACGGCAATAGGCTCGCCCCCTATGACGTGAGTTCTAAAAATAAAGTCATGGCGAAATGTGAGTGTAATATTACATCTCTGCCAACCCCTTCGGGCATACAGGCGTCTATGTATAGTGACTGAATATGATTATGGTGTACCTACGAAATTTGATTTATATAAACGTCAAGTGCTGTTACTACAGCGCAATATGAAACGAAATGGAAGGGAGGCGCAGTGAGCGTGAGTTCGATGGAAATTGCAATATCCGAGCTGAATTATACCCGACACTCTTCATAACTAGAAACGACACGGCACACCGGTGTGTCACCGCACACAATACAATATTTCATTTTTCAGTAAGCTTTTGTTCCACGGCTCTTTATAATGAATTTAATACGACCTTATTGTACAAAGACAATTTATTTTTGTTTTGTACTTAATAATAATTGAGGTGCTTTTGATTCCAGATTTATTTTTTATTTTCTTTACCGTAAAAAATAAAGGTAATTAATTATATTAAGCTATACCGGCAAAGAGTTGTTTTACTTTTGAGATAAGTAACACTAGTTTTTGATTAATTACTACTGTCATCATTCTTTATGTAGGCATGTTTAATCTCTTAAATAAACCATTATAAAATTGTCAAATTAAAGCTTAAGAAACAGAATTGTGTGCTAAAACCTCGTTTAAATTATATGCTACAGCACATTAATAAATATTTTAGAAGCCTGTTCGAAGAGGTCGTTATAATAAGGTAGGTACCTAACGTTCTGGTAATCTGCTTATTATATTCTATTAAATTGATAGAGATTTAGATTTTCAATAAACTTGAAATCCACGAATCTTATTTTTCTGATTGTTTTATGTATTATATTATATAGTATAACGTAATTTAAACTATACTACATTAAATATTGTATCTCTAATGTTTACTGGTGTACAATAAAGTGTTAATCTATCTATCTATCTATCTAAAACATTACTTAGCAAACAATTTCAGATCAGTTACGAAATCTAACTCGTGCTATATTTTTACGTCAATAATCCAAAGTAATAAGGTAAATCCAAAGTTCACTGAACTACCAATAAGTCAAGACTCACGCTTGCCAGAATGTACCCACCTGTACAAATAATAAATCGTCCAATGTTGACTTTCACCGGGGTTACTACTATATAATAATAATAATAATCATAGTCACCATTCCTCATGACGAGAATCTCGTGAAAGCCGAGAAAGACAAACAGATTAAATATCTGGACTTGGCTCACGAGATTGTCGACATGTGGGATGTGGACTCAGCAATAAAATTATTGTGCCGATAGTTGTAACGGTTAATGGCCTAATAGCCAAGAGCCTCGGTCGTCACCTTAAGAGGCTCGCGTTGGGTGCTTGGGTCAAGGGTCTGATGCAAAAGGCAGTACTTCTCGACACGACACGTATTGTGAGGAAGTTCCTGTCTCTGGAGCCCTAACCACCGGCAGCTTGGACCCTGTGCCCGTTGCTGGTGGGATCCCACGGTTTTTTTTATATTTTTAAATGTATTTAATTTTTTTGTGATATATTTAAAAATGTAATTTAAATTTGATTAATGAGAAATAAAAATAATAATAACCGTGCCGTTTTTCATCCATAATGTTCACCTAGACCAATCCATTAAACACCCAACCCAATAGCTCAGATTAATAAGGTTCCATACAAGTAGCAATAGTCTTGCACCTGCTGCGGCTAATCCGTGACTGTACTTAATAGTGCAGTGATGGAGGCACCTCAGTAGGTGTCCCATCACATTCTAGATTAAAACTCTCAAAGGGCCTCTGCGCGTTGGACCTATGTCTCCGTGTACGCCTGCCAAAGGGCCGGTTATTCTTCTAACATCAAAGGTTAAAAGAATAGCCGTGATAGAGAAACAAATAATAATAAATTTATTTCCAAAATAGTGCAAAAACATTTACAATTCAGGTCTTATAAGTAAATTTAAAGGATGAATACATATGTATTTGCCTGTACTAGGTTAAAAACCTGTGCTTCAGGCGATCAAGTAAAACTATCTTATATGGTAAAACTACATTAAAATAACTAATGCTAAAATAATAATAGTTGTATACAGTTATGTTCTTAGTTCTATTTTAATATTGCAAGTAACTCTTCTGTCTGTTCATATGGCATGTCTTATAAATAATTACAGAGTGTTTTTTTACAATTATAATAGTTTGAGGTATATAAACTTATGACTCTATTTAATTTGTTATATAAATATGGACCCATAAATGTGAAAGATCTATTTGTAAAAGTACATTTTGAGGTCGGGTGTGAAATGCAGGCTATATCTTGCCGCCTCTTGTTAGTATTGTGTGTATTATAGGTAAGCATGGCATGTTGCTTTAAAACTATGTGCATGATGAAGAGTTGACGAACAGTTAACACATGACAGGATTTATATAATAGGGTTGTGGGAAAGAGAAAAGGGCGAGAGTGTGCTACTTTTAAGATCGTTCTCTGTGCTCGCTCAAGGGGCAATAAGATTGTTTTCAGAGCATCACCCCAAGAAGTTATACAATATTGGATTATAGATTGACATAGGGCCAGATACACTTGTGTGATTAATTTTGAGTCCGCAAATGTCCTTAGTTTTTTAAATACATAAATTAATTTCCGGACACGATTGACGAAGTTTGTTATATGTTCACGGAAGGAAAGTGTTTCATCAATAGTAATCCCGAGATATTTTATGTTGTTAGTACGGAAAATAGTAGGACAGTTACATACAGTGTTCCCAGATGGAGTTGTGCATTCGTGTGCGTATAGGTGAGGTTTAGTAACAATTTGTTTACTCTTGCGCATAACAAAATGAATATATTTTGTTTTGTCCGCATTTAATGTGAGTAAGTTACGATGCAGCCAGTTGTTTACTACATGACTGCGCTTTTTCATAAAGTTCATTGACAGTTGAGGCGGTAAAAACAAGTGCCGTATCGTCAGCGTATGATATTAATTTGCCGTGATCTAACTGAATGTTACACAAGTCGTTAATATAAATTAGGAACAGTGTGGGGTCCAAAATACTTCCTTGGGGCAAACCAAATTTAGTGTTTTTTTGATAATTGCTCGTAATATTATCTATCTTAACACACTGATGCCGATCATTTAAGTAGTCCGCAAACAGTTTAAGCTGCGTTCCTCTTACACCAAGGGACTCCAATTTGTGTAAAAGTGAAGAAATACATACAGTATCGAATGCTTTGGCTAGGTCAAGAAAGATCCCTAAGGTGTAATTGCCTTTTCCAAGTTCCTGTGTAATATAGTCAGTCAGGCTATGCACGGCTTCAGACATTGCATAATTTTGCTCGGAAGCCGAATTGGGAAGAAGAGAGATAGTGTGTCTTTTCGAGGAAGTTAACTAATCGGCTATCAATAATCTTTTCAAGTATTTTTGATGGTGCGGGAAGTAATGATATAGGTCTATAATTAATAATTAGGTCCTTTTCTCCAGATTTATAAATCGGAATAACTACTGCCTTTTTGAGGCATTTAGGAAAGGTACCCTTGGATAGGCATGTTTGGAAAATGTACGTTAGAGGGGGTATAAAAATGTGCATAAAACGTTTAATAATCTTATTACTTATACTATCCCAGCCAACAGCACTGTTGTCCTTTAATTCTGTAATTATTCTCTCTATTTCGTGTTCGTCAGTGTCCAACAGTACAAAAGATGACGCATAACTACTCGATTTCTGCAACGGTGCAGTCTGGTAGCCACTTTGGTTAGTTTTAATTTCAGCCAAGTTTTTGCCCACGTTAACCAAGGTATTCATTGACGTCATTGACAGAAAAAAGCGGTGAGGTGTTTGTTAATAATAAACTCGAATGTGATATATGTTATTTTGAGCTATAAGTGACGTCTTTTATATGTCCCCAGATAAGTTTAGTGTTTTTACCAGCCCTATTCAATTTTTCTTTATCGTAATTAGATTTAATTTTTTTGAGGAGATTATTGCAGAAATTTCTGTATCTCTTGTAAGTTAATTGAAGAATTAAGTTATTAGGGTATTTCTTAGTCTTTTGGTATAGTTTTTCTATATCGCTAGCCCTAGGCCTGCTGGAGATTGGATTGCACGAGCCAGCCTAACTAAACTTCATTAGTAAAGTTTGGATAACAGTGCGATGTCAGATTATGTCGTTAAGTATTAACTTGCAAATTTACATACGCTTACAAGGCACACGGTTCCACCGTGCCTACACTTGCAGCCTGAGATTTGATTTATTTAAAACGCTAGGCGTTTTTCTGCGGAAATTTTGTAAAAGAATTGCAGGCTATAAATGGCTTGAATTCGAAATCTGAAGCTGTGTTGCATTTTTGTATTAATTACGGGTTGTTTTCAGCAACAGAAATGTAAATTATAAACCAGATGCCGCTTTTTGACAGCGAGTAATCTATATGGATGTTGCTTTTTCCGTTTTTGGCCATATACTGGTTTTGTCAGACCAATCAAAATTGCTATAAGCCAGCCTTAGTTATTATCAATATTCTTTTATTTAGTCGTACAGTGGAATAAATCTGTGTCGCTAGGAACTTGACAAACATTTAATACTATTATTAAACCGAATGCGGTCGACGTACCCATTCGGTCACCGAACAATCAATAGTGATCACATTATCACGAAATACGATACATATACATGCAATGTTTTTGACTAATAGGAATTCAGAGTGAATAATATAAAATTCTGGACTATAATGGCAAAATTAATTTTGTGTGAAGGAAGAATAATACCTTAGTTATTTTAAATAGAAATAAATGTAAGGGAAGTAGAGAGGCCTTGCAGTGAAAGAATACAGGTTCAAAATAATAATAACAGCGCTTCATATGCATGGGGGTTGATTAAGGACATTTGCCCATCTGCTATTCTGATGTTTAACCTATATTGCAAATTTTCATGAATCATGGCTGGCAGTTTTTCCGCGGAATAATTACAAAAATACATCCATCTTCACAAACTTTTGCTTTTATAAGTTTGTAGTAAGACAAAGCCAACAAATGTCATTTTCGTTTAATTTCAAGGCAATTCTGCAACAGCCTTTGAATTTAAAGACCTAAGTTGATACAATTATAGGTATCCCTAAATGGTTTTACTTCAACACAATGATTGCTTTTTCAAGTTCAATTTAGGTATGCAAAACATGTGCGAATTGAAAAGTGGTTTGGGTAAAGCGAAACTGTGTTTTTGGCGGAATGTCCTCGGTATACCCGTCAATGTGGCACTTTCACGCCGTCCCACGGGGTTAGATACCTCGGTTCTTACTTAAACAAGAGTCTCGCGTATTGTTTTATTCATACTCCAAGATGGAGACGCAAACTATGTAAGTGTCCAAAAGTTACACACTTGAGTTTTGACATATTATAATCAGAATATATTGATGTTTTTGTTTTGTAGGGGGCTAATTGCCTTGACATGAATACAGTAAGCTCTATTGAGCTTAGCCTTATGTTATAATTAATATAAAGATTTTTAGAGCAGGTTAAAATCATTGGCATTTAAAATCTTTCATTATACAGGATTGATACGAAGGTATGACTTTATTTCAAACGACATATAGTACGTGACGTATACAAGATCTATACCAAAGTTCAGTTTATTACAATGAAAATTGAGAATATCTTTTTTCAAACAAATTAAATCAATTTAATACGCGAACGCCATGTTTAATATTTACACTAACCTGGGATCACCATGAATGACAACGTTCTATTCGTTAATTACGGCTGTGGCTACCTATATACACTATCTAGCGAGCGACGGCGGCACGGCACAGACGAAAGTAGGTACATATCATCAGTCGAACCTTTGTGTTTCTGGTTATTCTGCAGTCTTTCCAAATCTTATTGAGTTTGTCTACTGAGGATCTTGTCACCGCGCAACGCCTCCGAATTTCTTTTTTGGTGATGTTTAAAATATTGTAGTAGAATTTCAGCTGTAGCCTTAAATCATTTGGAAAGCATCTGTTTCTAATTGTATAAATAAAGATGTATGAGGAATTACTATCTTTATTATCTGTTTACTTATTTTAAATGATAACATTCACACTAGGATTAATCCTGTAACGCATCAACTTAATAACCCAAGCAACAGACACAAAGAAGATACTAACGAAACATCAATTTGTGGAACACACCTACAGTGTTACTAAATTAAAAGTATATATTTTAATGTAAAATCTTTGATCAACAATTCTAAAATAAAAATAATCAGTAACAACATACATATCTAAACAATCTTAAAACTTTTACGCAAGCTAAAAGCAAATTGATTGATGTTGACATAATATGAAATATTTGCTAAAATCGACACACAAAAAACGCACAATATGTGAACGTGGCTAGTATAAATTAATAAAGAAAAATGTTCAGTATGAAAACCTTTCACGTTTTTATTAATGAAAATCTTCCGATACTCTCAGTAATTTCAGTGTGTTGACAAAATTTTCCTGATACGGATTTCAAACCCTTTTTTTATTGAAGCCTAACACATAATGACTCCATGCCTCCTGATCTTAAGCGTACATGGAGTCCCATAGTCTAAAAAGTCATCATGCCATTAAAATATTAATAATAATGGCATGATGGCCCCTATTTAGATGGCCTAGAGTAAAGCTTTTTCATAGGAAGAAAGGAACACGATAACAATGTACTCTATTCAAGGTTCTTCGTTGCTTCGTTGCAATTAGCTCGTAAGCAAAGTTTCAAAACCTAAAATCTTTTATTTATTAAATATAACTCTCTCCGTAAAGTTTTACCTTATTAGGAGAAATCTTAAAAAAATATTACTCATGGATCGTTACAGTTCAGACTTCTTTCAAGCTTTACCGAGGCACTAAACGAATAAAAATTAGGAAAGGATTGCTTGAGTCGCTTTGATGACTCTAGCAACCAATGGAGAACTAAGGCACCAGCTATAAAAATTAATGTATGTAGTTGCGTTTATTTTTAATAAAGAATTCAAATAAGAACATACAATCTTAATATATAAAATCCTTGCGTTACTGACTGACTGACAGACACGCTACAGCCGAAACTATTGGGCGCAGGAAGCTGAAATTTGGCTTGTATGTTCCTTGAGGATCGTAGGGGTGCACTAAGAAGGTATTTCCCGAAATTCCCACTGAATCGGCCAAAACGGGTAAATAAAAAAATGCAGGCGTAGCTGCTGGCGTCCTCTAGTAATGTATATAATGACAATGAAAATAGGATTAAATAGAAGCAATACTTATTATTAGTACATAAAGAAATCTTAAGCGCTTCCGCCCGCGTAATTTTCGTGTTTAGCATAGCTTTTGCTTAACGTACTAATACATATGTAGATAAGATATTGAAATCGAGATAAAATTTTAACCCATATTAACGTCCACGTTGGTTCACTGTCGCAACTGCTGGGCCATACTAACCGTGGCGTCAAATAAAATATTTAATTAAATAGTTTTGAATACAAAGCAACTGACGTGCCAGCCAATTACAATGGTGCACAAATGTGTCTCGTTTTACACAAATACAAAATTATAATGAACGTGTCAATACGTTTAACAGATCACTAGCATACCGCATGCAGCAATTACGAGAGGCAAATTATAATTATAACAACAATATTTCCTCAGTTTGACTATTAAAACGAGAACATTAAAATTAAATAGTAGCTGGTCATTTGATCACAATTTTAGTAAAGTGAGTACGGTATACAACATAGAAATCAAATAAATTACTGTTTCGTGTTCTTAACTTTAATTGTTTAGCTGTGACCCATTTGTGAAAACTTTTAATTAGCATTTAAATATTTTACAAGCATTTTGTTTTTTTAATACAGCTGTTAGTTTGCCGAAAATATTAAAATAAAAAAACCGGCCAAGTGCGTGTCGAGACACGCGCAATGTAGGGTTCCGTAGTTGCCCATAATGGCCATTATTGATAATAACTTCTGTTTCACATGGGACTAAAACGGGCATCTTTAAGATTAAGCCAGCGCTCCCAATGTAAACTCACAGAAATAGGTATTTATAAGTTAACCGACGATTACTCGGAAACTAGTGATGTCTACTTAGCCGTGATAGTTTACCTTTTAAATTCATTATATGTACTACATTTGTGATTTTTTTCACCTCTTCCAAATTAATAGTTTAGCCGGCAGAGGGGGGGGCACTTGAGTCTAACATTTTTTTTCACTTTAAAGCTTGATATTTGACAAACCAATCACTTGATCGAAAAATGATTTGAGCAAGCTAATGATATTTTTTTTAAACCTATCCAATGATACCCCACACGATTGGGTACTGAACCAAAAAAAAATTCAACCCCACTATATATGTAGGAAAGATACCCTTAAAAAAAATATTTTCCAAAATTTTATTCTACAGTTTTGTTGCAATATTGTATGTCTATATTCATGTCAAATATCAGCTTTCTAGCACCAGGCGTCTTTGAGCTAGGTTGCGGACGGACAGACGGACGGACATGATGAAACTATAAGGGTTCCTTGTGGACTACGGAACCCTAAAAAAGAAATAAAAAGTAGCAGACTCAATTTTGTCCTATCACACCAGAATAAACAATGCCACAGGCACACATCAGTGTATAGAAGATGACGTCTATTCGTTAGTGATCAATGCCCACCCTAGTCCGCCTACCAGCCTTCTAACCACACTTAATCTATTTCATACTCCTCTAGTATGTAGTATGCCAGCAACAACGCAATCACATTTTATTTCAATCCAACCGTTTCTGCCCAATCCCATGCAAAGAGAATTTGGGGAAATCCCTTCTTAGTGGACCCTTACGGTCTCATGCATGCCAAATTTCAGCTACTTGCGCCAAATAGGCTTGGCTGTGCGTTGACTGTGAGGCAGTAACCGCAGGATTTTGTATGTTTACTGTACTGAAAAGCCCGCAAAAGCGCCAAAAAATAAACACAGAGACAGATGGATAAAACGTTTTACTTTATTATCACTATAATGACCTATCTCACTAATGAGAATATAAAAGAATTACTATTCCCTTTGTGGCGCCGTCATAACGCGCTCTCACCCCGCGGATAAGCGATATATTTTTTATAGACTCACGCCTGTATCCCCGAAGCGGCAAGCAGAGGTGTAATATTACACCCACATTTTTACCCGACTGCGCGACGCAAAGGAGGGTAATGTGTTTATCAGTCTATGTATGTATGTATGTATGTATATATGTATGTATGTATGTTTGTTTCTATGTGGCGTTCTAGAGACCAAATGCGTAGGCCGATTTTGATGATTTTTACGTCAATCGATTCGTCTTAACCTTGCGAGTGTCACTAAAGACATGAGAGTTATCAAAATTCACCACAGCGTCAACCAGACGCCATATTGTCAAAATGAAAAAAATAAATGTCGATGAACTATGTCATGTGGCGTGTCGTTGAATAGGTATTTTAAAATCATCTTTAGGTTCCTTTTATCACTTTTCATTTAAAATAATAGTTAAGGATATATAACGATTTAAAGTTGTTTAACAAAACAATCATTCTCGCTAATGTTGTTACTTATTGATTTAAGTTTTTACTTCAAGTATAAACGATAAACAAACAAAAAAGCAGTGAATAACTAAAAAGAATAAAATAAAAAAAAATTAAAGAAAAACAAAAACCCCGACTGCGTAAAAAATAATTTAAAAAAATACGTGACAAAAATAACTTAAATAAAAACTAAAAAGAAAGAAACAAGCCTAGTAGTTTAGAATTCTAATGCAGAACAGAACGACTCACAGTCGGGGCCCCTTGGAAACATTTGATTAGTAAAATTTGAATGGGCCCCGACTTTGAGTCATTCTGTTCAGCATTAGAATTCTAAACTACTAGGCTTGTTTCTTTCTTTTTAGTTTTTATTTAAGTTATTTTTGTCACGTATTTTTTTAAATTATTTTTTACGCAGTCGGGTTTTTTGTTTTTCTTTAAATATTTTTTTTATGCCATGAATTTTTAGGTCCTACGTTTCACGGGGCGAGCCTATTGCCGTTACCGGGCACATCACCAGACTCCGTGCTGCTACTACTACAGAATGCCGTCAGCATGACGATGGTTAGTGAGGAAATCCTATTTAGCTAGATAGATTTTGAATAAGTAGATACAATGTATTGCGACATAGCATAGCTTAACAACGGTCCACACATAAGCACCGGCGAGCTATGAGCGAGCGAGCGTTAATCTAAGTCAGTTAATTAAATCCCTTATAACGTAAAGTTTAAATTCTTAATAATTACTGCACCTACTACACACTACTTACACCGTGCTACTGAAAACAACGAGGGTATAACCACGAACACTGTTAGTTATTAATAAACTGATATGGTACCTTTATCATTTTGCGGACAAGTCGGGCAGGTGTAAACATGCCACTCGCCACGGAGAGGCTTATTGGGAGCAGAGGTGGCTGCCCCGTATAACAACGTTATTTAATACTTGTGTCCTTGCTTGATGTCGATTTAATGTTTTTAGCTCGAAATTTTGGTCAGATAATACGATTTATTTGGTAAAAGATTTGCTTTATTAATATTACTCGTAGAATAGCACTGTTGGCAATATTTTCGGAAATTACTCCTAAGAAAGGTGAAGTATGATTATGTGAATAATAGGTCACAAATATTATTTTCTCGTCCAGTTAATTCATAATAGGGGTTTGAATGAAAATTAACCTACATAATAATATTAAATCTCAGCAGCCCAAGATCGCCGTATTATATACTCACAAAACCGATCCAAAATATCCTGAATCCTGTTTGGTCGACTTATTCCGCCCTAAATATAAGAGGTGAATTTCGAAGCACCGCTTTAACGTAAAATGCAATACTGGCCGGGCATCAGTCGATGCACTGAGCGTACTTTTATTTAATGAAATCGACCATACGGTGTGAAACTGGATGCATATTTACATCATAATAATTATATTCTGCCGTTACACTGAGCAAATTTTTTATGAAATCCTCCGCGTGGTTTATGAGTTTTGAACGGAAATATGCATTTTTTCAACATGTTGTGCTCATGCACAACTGATGTCTTATGTGAAGGTTGTGAATTACTTTATGTCGTCATATTTTCGTACTGTAAAATTTTAGATGCTAAATTAAGCGTAAATATTGTTAAATGAGATAGGTAACCTACTGGTAAAAATATATTCCCTGTCTGGTAACACATCTAAAGACCGTATGCTAAGTTATTATCGCTGTTCATGGACTATGAACATTGTAACGTAATACTCTACGTATTGCGTTATAATATGTCGCAGGCGCTTAACGCCAGCTTAGTCGCAGAGCGCTTCGCAATATTACCTTATATGGTCATGTTCAGGGCCGCAGGCAATATGTGAGTCATAGGTTTATGCCGATATAAGATGGGTGCGCGATCTAAATCGGGCACTTGCCCTACACACTGTCTCGCTGATGGTTGTAGTGACAACCAAGTATTATTCTACTTTCTATCTACTGTCCTGCTGGGGGTAAGCATATTCTAGTTGTCTGTGTGCCTATATGTTCTGTCTGTAGTATCTGTGTCTCCTAAGCATAACAGCCGATCTAGGGACCGCCTGTTCCTGACCGATTGTTGTGTATTCTCTATGCTGTTTCCAGTTCTCCCTACGGGCCACGATTCATCCTACGGGCTACAATAACGAGCTGCTGGCGCCGTGCCGCTACCAGCCGCCGCCCACGCATCAGCTTCTACCTACGAGCCTCCTACAGCCGGGCCACGGACGCCTGACTGCACCGGGTTACGCCTGAGCCTCACCGCCCGGCACACATCGGCTGCACCGCTTGAGCCTGCCGCTCAGCCTGCTCCTCGACCACTGAGCTGCCTACCCAGCGTGCAATTCGGCCAGCTCACCGTCGACCCTACGAGCAGTCTACCCTGCGAGTGTCGGAGAGCAGCAGGAGTCTACACTCCAGCCCTCAGGCCAGTGCTTACCTAGTTCGGTCATACTGTATGTAAGCGGTAGTGAGACATAATAAAGAACCTGAAGAACAACAAGAACCAACCTGAGATCCTCCGTCTCAACATCAAGATGTTGGTCACATTACTGCCCTGATAACAAAGCGGAATAACAATTTAGAGAACAATTACTTATAAGTACGTTACACCAAGTTAAATAAATTTATAAGTATTACTTTCAATGGCGGCCTATATATTGGCTCGGTTGCCTTTAAAATGCTACACGTTATCGAACTATTAAAGGTTTGGTCTTGTCGTCAAACTTAATTAAATTGCAACTTGAAATTGAAGAATAAAGGATCTCCTTACCATCTGCTAAATGGATATTATTTTAATGGCTTTAAAATATATCAGGGAGGGCTTAATATTTTAAAATTACACCCATCAAAGAGTGACTGTAGTTTTGCCGGTCGTAATGGTCTGGAGTGATGTTACCCTCTCAAAAATATTGATGTCACAGTATTATTAGGCAGAAGAACATGTTAATCCGTCGGTCCGACTGAAGATATTCGACAGTTATCTTGAGCAATTAGTTATCAGTTCTGTTAGCAGTAGCCCTGGACACTGTGCGGCTTATTAACGGTTAATATTTCCATTCCTATATAAGATATTCGATGCAAGATAGTGCGACCCACGTCTTGCCTGCGGACGTGCGTCGTACACCCTCGCACGATTGGTTTCGTAAGGAAAACATAATTGGCCAACAAAGATTCTGCCAGCTAATTGATATGATTCTCAGGATATATATGTACCACGTACCGTTTTTTTGAGGTGCCAAGATTTTGGCACTGTTGCAAGTGCTACGTTCTATTTACGTTTGAATACAAATTTTATTCGGTCGGGTATCCGATCCGAACGTCTAATTTGCAGGCGTTGTTAGGCTCTTTCCTTTGATGTATTAGTCGATGGAAACCAAAATTGTAGAGGGCTCATCCACCGCCTCTTGAAGCAGAGAAGTTGTGAGTGATTTTCCACTACAGTCGTTCAAGACTTAAATCAGTGTCTGTCGCAGTGTCTGTCGACGTCCCGCGAGCGGCGCCGCCATGCCAATCGCGGTAAATGTAGTTTAATTTTGGCAATTTATTACGAACGGCAAGTCCCGTCATACCATAAGCTATATTAATCATCGTCCTAACGTTATCTCTGTTTCAACCTGGGATCCGCTTACTAGTCTTACCGGATTTGGCTGAATATTAGGTTTTCAACAGAGTGACCTGTCTGACCTCCGCAACCCGAAGCAATAGCGATACTTCATGGTGTAGACTAGTTTCAGATTATTCAGAGGCACTGACGCCCTATAACGACTGTCAAAGATCTTAATGACAGCTGGGATGGACTTTCCGAGGCACGGGGTAAGCGATAATTAACAATTTAATGCGCACTTAACTCTGAAAAATCAGCGGTGCGTGCCGTGGATTCGAATCCGAAACTCTCTGCATGGCAGTCTGTTGGTATCTCCACTAAGTTACATCCATTTAGTAGTAAATCATTAAAGTCAATATATTTCGGTCCATGCCATTAAAGTTATCTACAACAATATTGCACTAGCTTCTTACCTCAGGCGGGGACGTTATCTCCAGGTCGGCGCGCAATGTCGCGCATGATTGAGTTCAGCCGTCTGCTCCGGCACCCTGCTAGCGCTTTTTACCCCTATACCCCTTCTAAGTGTTAATGAAATTGTCTGTAACATGAGCTCGTATTTACCTACGCTGCCGATCTAACTATGGTCGCTACATTTCGGGCCTATAGCAGACTATGCGACGGTGCTAGTATTTTTAGGCTGTAAATGTATATCTTCAGATTTTTGTTACTATTTATTTTCAATAATCTTTTCGAATTTCTTCAAACAACCACCGTGCAACATTTTCAAAACGATGTGCGTACTGCGTATTAAATTGTTAGTTATCATCACATTGTGAATAATTTGGGCAAAAATACTATGGAAACCTAGATGTAAGAGAGTTCTCCAAAATGTCCTCGGAATATATATGAGAAGTCTACCATCCCATGCTTGGTCAGCCCTTGCCACAGTGAGAGAAAGCGCAGATGATTATGGAATATTACATAGTTGAAGGTCACACATCGCGATCTCAATCCCCTTCGACTATTTGTTATATTGTGTTGACATCTTTAAGATAACTCCTACTCTTTTTTCGCATTGTTTGTAAAATAAGTTCAACAAAAGACTCATTTAGTATGTATACCTAATTCATGCGAAAGGTAACAAGTAAGTTGGTATAAGAGAATCAGTACTTTATTGCACAAACTAAATAAATCTTAGCAGTTTCTCTGTGCATATGCACTGGAACATTAAAAAATATAAACGGTAATCGATCGGAATAACTTTTCTACCTCAATAGCTTTACTGTATCTTAACTTGGTTTTCTTTTAAATATATTATGTGTGTACACCGTTGACCATCCATTCTTATTCTCATCATTAGTCTAAGATGTACACTTATCTTCTAAGAGTTACTGGATAATTTATATAATTCCTTGCAACCACGGAAGAACATATCAGGGACCTAATTAATATTTATTCTCTTTTGGATCTGGTTTTCTTATATCAGTTTTGTCTCTAGAACTTTACGAAAGCTTCAAATTTATGAACCATATGGTTGATCAGTATATGATAATTTCAAATTATCAGGAAGTACAAAACAGAACAAAATCATTGAAATTAAACGATAGTTCACGGATTTTATCGCAGTATATTGGTTTCACTAGGTTTAAATGTAATAACTAGGGGCACCAATATAACGCGATAAAATCCGTAAACTTTATTTTAATTTCAATGTGTAACATTCGCGTAAACCCAAGAAAATACTATGAGAACAATATGATATAAAAAGAGTTTATGCCAGGTCCGTGTTATTAAATCTACTAGTATTTTTTTGAGATTTGGATACGTGGCTCTAAGGAGTTACAAGCCTTATGTATTATGCCGCACAGTCGTGAGTGTATGTATATAATTAACGATATGCCTGCTTTCACTGACTCGCTAAGAGGCAATAAAAATAACGAGGCAATGTTACGCTACGCGGCACTACACCATGACGTAGCTAGGCGTCTACGAGTAAGCTACGACAGGGCTTTCTGCCGATATGTAGCGCTGTAATGACTTTGCAGGTTTCCTTTTGGAGCCATTTTAATTAGTAATCCAGCTCTTTATCATATTAATAGTTAAGTTTATTGTTGTTTTTATTTACAAATTTTATATTCTTATTTTTAGTTTTTAGGCTAAGATTTGGTAATTTTGTATAACTTAGTACATCATTTACTTAAATATGTATATTTAGTATCTAACATAGCTAAATGACTATTTACACATAAAATAAAACAATCATTTCTATACTTAGATGACTAAAAAATTAATCATATTAATTAAACGACTTAAAAAGGGAGAACGTTCTCAATTCAGTTGTTTTTATGTATATTTAACTCAGTACGCCGTTATTTACGTAACCTATGTATTAACCGATTACTAATTTTCCTTTTCGCAGGATTTAATTCTCTTTTCCCATGCTTTAAGAGCGTTTACGTCTTACGGCTTTTCATACAAACTGTCATGTCCTTGTTTTTCGAAATGAATGAACCGATTTTAATGAAACTTCATACACATAAGCTGAATACATAGGTCTAAAAAGTTTAGCAGTAACACTTTTTTTCGAAAATATTTTCAATTAACTTTTTAGACCTATGTATCCTGCTTACTTATGTGTATGAAGATTCATTAAAATCGGTTCGATCATTTCGAAAAATAAGGACTTGAAATTTTGTATGAAAGGCGTACGGCGTAAACGATCTTAAACACCCAACTTAGGATTTTTTTTTAGAAAATTTTAATGGGGTTTTGCTATGCATTTGTAAAATATTTAAATATTACAATACAGACAATATTATACTTATTCACCTAAAATTATTCCAAACAGTGTGCGATGGTATAAAACCCTATTTTCATAAAATGTTACTTAGATAGTAAAGCAGAATAAACTGTTGAATGATGCAGAAGACTGCACGGTAGGTACGTGTGCTTGTGTGTTCGGTACCTGCAATGCGAGCTCGCAGCGATCGGCTGAGCAGTGGATCTGGTCAATACACCAAGCTGTTTTTTCAAATGTATGATTACGAAACAAAATAATTTAGATTTAGTGGGTTTTTTATGTATTTATAGTAGTATATTCACCCCTGCAAATATTTTGCAAAAGCATATCAACACACTTTAAAGGTAATAATCAGTAATTCTTATACTCGTAGTACGTATTAGTTACTGTACCATCACATGAAAATACCGTTTTTACGATGTAACTACTTTATTGTCATTTGTTTGTGGAGAAGTAGCGTTATTTTTTGTTTATAGCTCCTAAACGACTGGACCAACGTTGATAAAAAATTTAGACAATCTTCAGATTGCCCAACATGAAGTAATATAGAGATAGCAGCAATAGATTTTTTAGAAGTCGTACACAGATCTTTTCCATAGCCCTATAATAAGATATATAATAATAAGAATAGTATAGATGTACCTAAAGCTAATAAAATAGATAATAATACTATCGCCTAGCAGTTAAGACTTGGGTTTTGCGCTCAGAAAATCTAGCCAAACATTTACTCAACAACGTAACTACTCACCAAAAAGTGCGTATAACTGTACCTTATCACATAAAACCGTTTTGTAGGTCAATTTACTTTAATCGATGTTGCTACTTTATTGCCTTTTATTTGTCGATAAGTAACGTTATTTTCGTTTTAAGGTCTATAAATACAGCAAGATTGTTCTCTACGCTTACTTACTTATCGTGTCGATGGCAACACATTAAATGTTTTTGGCCCAAAACTTGGGCACTTGAATGGCTTTAGGCCTTCCTTTGTAGAAGTCGTTCTCTACGCTTGTAAAGGGTATACTAGCTGTGCCCCGCGGTTTTACCCGTCAAACTTCCATTGAAGTGTTGTATCGCATCGCTCGCCCGTTTCACAACATAATTTTGGCTTTTCTTTTAGTTTTGTTTAGGCTATAAGGGTTGTGACGTGATGTTACATAGGTTTAAAGCCTTCCTCATGAATTTGGCTATAGTCTTCTAGGTCAAATTCATCTTTTTTTTATCTACAAAAGAAAAGACGAATTTGACCTTACCTTTCACATTGACAGAATTAGAGATTTGCAAGCAAAGATTGCATAGTCGGCTTATTTGTTTAAGAGGTCACCTCACCCTTTGGCACTCCGCAGAGTATTGTGAATTTGATCCCCACACGAAACAATAGTTTGTGTTGTCTGGTTCCGAGTCTGTTTTATGTGGCCGTTGTTGCATATTTGTAAAGCCCCAAAAGTAAACTTTCCAGCTATATTATATCAAAGTACATATATAAAAATAATGTTATCCAAATAGGCTATTTTGTGGTGTTCATCCGATATTTACGGCGTGTGTCTGTACATAAAACGCCAATACCAACAACAAAAGTCATATTATATTTACGAGGGAAATTATACGAGGTTTTATATGCGAAAATGTATTTTATGTTTATATGTTCCTTTTTATTTGAGAGTACAAATAAAAAAACATTCTCACTCATCGATAAGATATGTTTTTTATTCGATTTAAATAAAAAGATCCGGTCTTTGTGCCCATATCACCCTAAACATTATTTATTTCTATTATGTCCCTTTTAATTTTTCAAGTCTGTAAAACCCGTCAAATAATACAAAGCCTAAGCCGTAGTCTGACGAATGACGATTACTATGAATAATAAGAATAGCCAACAAAAAAGTTTGTTTTACATTTTTTCTAAAGTTGTACAACAAAATTTCTTTGTACTTTCAGTTTAGTGCTCATAAAGAACAATGTTGTGTTTGGTTTTCCATAAAAACCATTTTAGGCAATCTCCATAGGTTACCTAAAATGGTGATTTACAATACCTAGTTACTTGTTTTTTTGGAAATATATCTGAAATACATTACTTACATATGGATATTACTTTAGTGGGCTCAGTATACGCATAAACAATAAAATACCTACTTATATTTAGACTTGCCCTTAAGTTCGTTTCAGGCAGAAGTTAAAAATAATCTTATAAATAAGGCATATTATAGTTTGAAGGATTATTTTGATGACAGGTGCGCTTGGAAGTAGTTGTTCGCATTTGACTAGGACGACTAGGTCCATAATTAAGTAGTTTTATTTTATAGTGTAGTTTATTACCATATTCTCCTTTCATACTATTTTTTGCATTCATGTTACACACTTTCATTATAACTTTGCGGATTTGTAAAATGTGGGTAACTCGTGGTCATGGGCTGACTAATAGGTTGTCAATTGCTTTCGTTTCATATACCGTTACTTTCTGCTACATTCACTTCCACCATAGTTCTGACCATGTTCACGAGTTGCCTACATTAAAAAGACGTAAGTGAATGCTCCTGTTTTACCATATTTACTTCGGGAGGCTTAACAAATGAACATCATTTACATCTTCTTTCTTCAAATAATTTACTGCTTGAGTGCTTGAGTATGATGATATCAATAGTTACTAAAAATTTTACTAGTAGATGTCTACAATGTGAAGCAGTTGCAGCTCCTTACAAAAATAAAATGTACAACCATTATATTTGATTGAAAAGAGTGGCCATGAGTTTTATTGCCCGTTCTCTCTCGTGGTTCTACCTATTGCATTGCGAACGTGGCAGTAAATGTAAATGTAGAATCAGTAAGTAATTAACTTAAATTTTGACGTTCATAAGCGTCATTTTGTGGCCTAGATGAATAAATGATTTTGACTTTGACTTTGATATTTAATATGAAACGACATGACTAGGTACTTTAAAACTTTCGCGACTTGTCCACATACGAAAATGTATGCAACGTCATCTCGTGACTACGTGTAACCCATGCTGAAACGTCGGGACAGGATTCGTGATTCAGGAGTCTGGACATCAGAAGAAGTCTGATGCTTTTGGGGCAGAACGGGAGGGCATTAAGCCCGTAACACCTCCTTTCATCCACCCCTTGCACCCATTTATCATCAAGAGCTTTTTCATAAAGCTCATGCTTCCTATACAATGGCTCAGTAATATTAAGCTTGTACGCCGCAACCACACACAACTACCACCTATCATAAGTCATACCGCTACACTGGATCAAGCACGAACAGCAGTACAAGAAACGAAATATACATCTCATACGTTCATAATAAATAGCCAGGCGACCTTATTTCGTTTCTCCTACATATAAACAACAAAGGCAATCCCTATTAACTTAAAAAATCTTCACGTAACAACGCCAAACTGCCTAAGAAAATGTCACCTTGTCTAAAGCGGTGTCAACTATCCCGTGCAGAGTAAGGTAACGTTCCGTCTCAATGGTCGTTACTAAATATTTGAACGGGCCGCACTGCGCACAGTCTTAAATAAAACACATTCCTGCCGATCAATGTGAATTTTTCACGCGTGCTAGCCCCATACCCTCGGAGACTGACTTGTGCTAGGTATGTGGATTATTTATTGTGCAATGCGCCCCAGAACTATTTGGCGCAGATTTTAAGGGGTTGGTGTTGCGCTTTGAGTACGATACGCTGAAAGATTGTACTTGAGGCTTGATTGTTTTGTATTTTGAATTGTATGTTTGTGTAGCAATAAGTATTTTATTTATGTGTGTATAATATAATAGTGTTATTTTAGCTTATAACGGCCTTAGTACTTATCTATTATGAGGTAGTTAAAGTATTTAGATAATCCTGCTTTAAGATACAGGTCCATAGTTTACGAATAGTAAATGTTTAGGTAGGTATCAAATGATGTCTGTAAAAAGTACTCTGCAAACAAAATTATCATAAGGCAATCAGCTTACCTGCGAGCTCTTTTTATTTTTCACAAAGTTTATGCAGTCTGCCCACGCAAATTAGACGGGTTAGTTGAGGGAATTTTTAACTTTTGTAGGCACAAGTGTACATCACGAAGCATTAATTAATTAGTGTCGATGTTATCATGTTTAGTGTTTACTTAGTAATAAAATCTTCTTTTATACAATATATGTATATATAATTTAAATTATAGCTCATCGCGTTCTTACGTAGTTTTCAATGCTCTCATAGTATTCGTCTATCGTTATTGAGATCTAATATATTGTTATAATAAGCTTGTATTATGTAAATGGTAGCAACTTGTGGATTTTGTAACGATGATATAACGAAGCAATGAACAGGATCTCCAAGACCTCATTAAAATACAAGAAGGTAGCTTTATCCAGTATTTACATAAGCGCACAATACCGAATTTTATTTTCGATATTGTGCGCTTATGTAAATACTGGATATAGCTACCTTCTCTTCTCTGTGGCATAGGCCACAGAGATTTTCTAAAAGGTGATTTGCATTATTTTTCACCAAGTTAAAATAAAGAGTCTTATCTGCCTAAATAAGTAAATTTGGAGCTCTCCTGAATGTTAACTTCAAGGTTGATTTTATTTTCATGGCACGAACGCTGGCTGAATTTTAAATTCGCAGTGGCACAAATGAAAGATTATTATCTTAATAATTCTTTTTTTGTTTTAGGTTTAGCTGTTAGATTAGCAGCTTGAGTTTGAAGGACTTTTGTAATTTGAATATGGTCGCAAGGTCTCGGCACGTGGTATATCAATGTCTGAGGCTGTTCTATATATTCTAAGCGAGTAAAGCTTTTAGTCAATGAATCTGTTAGTTGAGAACCCTCTTCAGCTGTACATTTTCACAAGTAATGGACAAGTGTCTACGTGCGGAGTTCTTGTCAATATACATATAATAGACAGTTGTGATAGTGTTCAGTGCATTATATCTACCTGTAGCTGGAGTGTACGTGTTTAAGTTATTGGCTGCGTCGTTAAGTGCCTTTGATGATAATAGATCAGCTATGTGTAGAAACCGAATTTGTTTCTGGCTCAGATACACTTTTTCTATAGAGAATGAACTATATTGCACCTTTAGGACTACGTCTGGGTTTAGTTTTGAATATCCATATCTCCTTAGATATAAAAAGAGTTGAAAAGTAATATAATGTAAAAAATCCAAAGTATCCATTCGTAACCATAGCATTCAATCCGGTTTTGAAAAGATCTTTACAAAATATTCATCTTATGCTTCCAATAACATTTTAACATTTATGAAGCGGCCAGCCTCCTCTAAAGTTGTTTTAATATCGCCGAAAAGACGTACTCTCAAGTTGTAAGTCAAATTTATTTTCTAGTTTCGTTTTCTATGATTAGCGGTTAAGGCGAGGATTTTCGAGCGCTCAAAGCTTTTGAGGCTCCCCTCTTCCCCAGTTCGCGAGTATAATTACGATCAATCGCGACGCGAGACGCGACGCACCTGCCGCCATTTTATGTAGGTAGGTATAACACTTTCGCGCCACAGTATAAAAAATTGAAGCAGTATATCAATTGAAATATAAACTTACTTATCGAGTATAAATAATTTGCAGTTTTTGTTTTGAATAAACCTTTATGAAATTCGAAAGTAGTTTTACAAAATTGCTTTTGTTTATAGTGAAAATAGTAATCAGTAGATAATTTATGAACATTATTTTTGTTGTTAATTATAAAAAAAACTTATGATCGCTCGCAATGCGAAAGTATCGCTTGTTCGATATCGATTCTTAGGGAAAAGGATTAGATTAATATAAATTAATTAATTCGTTGCTACTGTCAGCAAAACAACGGCATAGAACCAATAATACACATAAAGGGTAAGATACTCATAGCTACTTTTAATCACCAATAATTACATTTTGTTATATTTATTTTAACTATGCAATCTCTAAGATACTACTCTGTCAAAAAAGTACCGGAAAAAGATCAATAAATAGTTATATTCGTCCTGGCGATTGCCAACACATGGTTCCAGAAGAAGAGAGACCACTTAATCACATATAAAAGTGGCAATCACATGACTCAAATTGATTACTTTCTTGTCAGACGCAACAACCTCAAACACGTCAAAGACTGCAAAATAATACCCGGGGAAGATCTAAAATCGCAGCACAGGCTCCTCATAATGGAAGTTACTACAGAAGTAATATGCAACAGAAACAAAGAGCGACCACCTCCTAAAATTAAGTGGCACTTCTTAGAAAGGCCAGAATATGAAAGGAAATTTAGAGAGCGAGTTGTAAATAAAATGATAGCGATGGATGACATGGAATGTAGAAGTATAAATGAATGCTGGAGTGAAATGGCAGGGTGTATCAGGAGTGCAGCGAAAGATATTTTAGGAGAATCAAAAGGAAAAGGAACGATAGATAGAGATACATGGTGGTGGTCGACAGAAGTACAAAAGATTTTGAAGGATAAGAAGAGGAAATTTAAGGAATGGCAGGGTGTGGATGAAATGAATGTCAGCCTGAAACAAGAAAAGAAGGTAGAGTATAATGATCTAAAGAAGAAAGCTAAGAAAGCCGTTGCTTTGGCAAAAGCAGCGGCCCAGGAGAGCTTATATAATAACTTGGAGAACCCGGCGGGCCAACAACAACTATACCGGCTAGCTAAAGCTAGAACGAGGAAAGCAAGGGATGTATGTAACATAAAGTGTATAAAAGATGAAAATGGAACGGTACTTTGCGCGGATGACGAAATTAAGGATAGATGGAGGAATTACTTTGCGAGACTGATGAATGAAGAAAATGATTGGAGTGGTGTGCTTGAGAATATACCCGTGAATGAAGGGCTAATAAGAAAGATAAGTGAGGATGAAGTGAGAGTAGCAGTAAATGGAATGAAGAATGGAAAAGCTGCGGGGCCGGATGGAATACCAGTTGAAGTGTGGAAGATACTGCAAGTAGACGGATGGAAGTGGTTAGCTTTATTCTTCAATAAGTTGTTGGTGGAAGAAGCCATACCTGATGAATGGTGTAGCAGTTCGCTGGTGCCCATCTATAAAAGCAAAGGTGATGTGCTGGAGTGTAGTAACTATAGAGGAATAAAGCTAATTTCATATAGTATGAAAGCTTGGGAGAAAGTGATTGAACGACGATTGAGAGAAGAGAGTGTAATTTCACAAAACCAATTCGGTTTTATGCCTGGTCGAGGTACAACAGATGCCATTTTCGCGATCCGCCAACTATGCGAAAAGTACAGAAGTGCACACAAGAACTTGCACATGGTTTTTGTGGATCTCGAAAGGCATATGATCGAGTACCGCGTGAGGTTTTGTGGTAAGCCCTTAAGAAGAAAGCAGTGCCTGGGAAGTATGAACAGTTGGTCCGGGCGATGTACAGTAGATGTACAACCCATGTCCGGTCCACAGCGGGCAATAACGGCAACTTCAATGTGGCTGTAGGCTTGCACCAGGGGTCGGCTCTTAGCCCTTATCTCTTTCTGCTAATAATGGACGCCCTTACGGCGGACATACAGGAAGAGGCGCCCTGGTGTATGCTATTCGCCGACGACATTGTGTTGATTGCCGAGAGTGGCCTTGAGGTCCAGAGCAGACTGACAAATTGGTGGCAAAGGCTGGAGAGTGTAGGCCTGAAAGTCAGCAAAAGCAAAACTGAGTACATGTTTTGCGATTTCGGCGGTCTCTCCAGTCCTGCGTCCATATCCCTTGCTGGAGAACCCATATCAGTCTGCTCCGACTTCCGGTACCTCGGGTCACTTATTCAAGGGGACGGTGAAATAGACCGCGATGTCACGCACCGGATCAACTCAGGTTGGATGAAATGGCGACTGGTCACTGGAACAACGTGTGACCCACGGATGCCCCTTAAATTAAAGGGCAAAATTTACAAATCCGTTATAAGACCTGTCGCACTATATGGATCGGAATGCTGGGCCGTGAAGAAGACGGATGAAAGAAGATTACATGTAGCAGAGATGAGGATGTTGAGATGGATGTGTGGGGTCACAAGGATGGATAAAATTAGAAATGAGTATATTAGGGGAAGTTTGAAAGTTGCACCGGTGCAAGAAAAGCTGAAAGGATATCGTCTAGCGTGGTATGGGCATGTTATGAGGAGGGATGAAAAGCATGTGACTAGAAAGGTGATGAATATTAGAGTTGAGGGATATAAAGCAAGAGGAAGACCAAAGAAAAGATGGATGGATTGTGTGAAGGATGACATGAATGAAAAGTTAGTGAATAATCAGATGACGGCTGATCGGAGAGAATGGAAGCGAAAGACATTCTGCGCCGACTCCAAGTAAAATGGGAATAGGGCAGGCAAAAGAAGAAGAGTTATAAGCAATATATACTCATGCAAACACACGTGCATGCATAATAAAGGAGATCACCCAGCTCCATACAAATTGAGGCTATTCTAAAAGTTCTGGCCATCGATATATATGTACTAAATATATGTCAATGGTGCCGGCCAACTAAAATAAACTTATAGAATATTACGAAATAAACATTTTTTATTACTACACTAAGGTTCTAAGTGCAGTCTGTGAGATCATATTCCAGCTCAAAGAATCTATTCTGTTCCTAAAAGAAATCCTAAGTAATTACTGTTATTTCTTTTGCCTAAAATAACGTGCATGTTGCAATTTAAATGGTAATGACAGGTAGTAAGCCAAGAGCGAAATATCTGATTGATAAGCATTACTGCCTCACAGAAAGAGACGCTGACGTTCCAAGCCATCACGCACCAGACTATGGGCAGGGCAGGTAGCGAGGGTACGACTGTTAGACTACAGGCCCGTGTCCAAAATGGATGGGTCATATGAACCACCAGGTGACGTATATAGGACGATATAAGAGCATAAAATAATAAGATTCAGCACTATGCCGTCACTTGTAAGCTGTCCAACTGAGTACTGATGAGAATTCAAAAGTGCAGGTAGAGTGAGTACGCATTTCGGTCATATATTTTTGTACAGCATTATGATCTTCGATAGATCCATGATAAATAATAAGAAAGCGCGCAGTGCCGTAAAAATGGTGCGCTACAAAGTCGGTAATTTTTTGGAAATTGTCAGAAAATCAAATTCTTACCAGCACTCAGTTGGACAGTTTACAAGTTACGGCATAGTGCTGAATCTTATTATTTGATGCTCTTATATCGTCCTTTATACGTCACCTGGTGGTTCATATGACCCATCCATTTTGGACATGGGCCTGTAGTCTATGTAACAATTGCCGCGATCAGTTTACGGCCAATTCGAAACATGACCAGTGAAAACTCCAGCGGAATAACAATTGCAGTAGGATGTACCCGATTAGAATTCTTCAATAAATAGTATATTATACCTAGGGCAAGAAATAAAGATGGGCAAAGCAAACCAAGTGAACAGGAGTGAGACACGTATCCATTTGGGTTGGGCTGCTTTCGATAAACTGGCATTTGCTTTTACGAAGCAACAAAAAGCAAGAACATTCAACCAGTGAGTCCTGCCAGTGCTCACCTACGGAGCCGAAACTTGGGTTACTACAGAGGCAGCGCTACAGAAACTTGAAGTTGTTCAAAGAAAGAGAAAACTGGCAGGAGTGACACTCAGAGACAGAAAGAAGAATAAATAGCTCCGAAAAGAAAGTCTAGTACCAGATGTTGCCAAAAGAGTAGCGGCCGGACATGTAGCCAGAAATCTCGAAACATGGTGCAAGCAAATATTAAAATGGCAATCATGGGATTGTAAATGACTAGCTGGAACGGCAAATGAGATGGAAAGAAGACATCATAAAGATAGCAGGCAGTAATTGGTTGAAGACTGCCCAAAACAGAACGGAAAGGAATTTGTTGTAGAGGTCTACACCAAAATGGTCGGAATAAAATATGTTTTTTACTTTTTTAGTGAGTCCACTGCATTTTAAGGCTCACGTATTTCACGTTAGACTGAAAACGTATAGTTGACTACCGTTACACCTCTTTGATTTACCACTTTTGTCAAAACAAAACTGCTCTACGGTACTTTGAGACATACATTCAAACCTAAATATTGTCTCAGAGAATACGCTTGTATCCTAAAATGTAATTAGCGATTGATTCGTTCCTTTATTAGATGTTAAACTGAAATACCTGATTTTTCTTCAAAAAACAATCAGCAATATTACTAACTTAACTTTTTGAATTTGACACGAAAACGCTGTAAACCATCATAGCGGTTGAGTGATATCACAAAGTACAACACAAAACAATCCGTGAATGAAGTCTGGTCTGATGCACCTACTTTTATTTTGTTATATTCGATTTGACAGGTAGAAACTTTTACTTTTTAGTTGTATTTACTACTAAAACGTCAACAACATGAATGGTGGACGTACTGTTTGACGTAATGCTCTCTGATTGGTGTTCACTGTCACAAGAATAAGTGAAAACATTATTTTTTAGTTTTAGAATCCTAAAAATTACATTAATCTTACCATTTTATAATAAAGAATAAACTTTATTGACATCTTAAAATCATAATGGATCTATAGATACTACAATCAAACCGATTTATTCTTAGTGGACACAAGCCTATTGACTTAGAAGTTTGGTGTACTTAATAGTTAAAATGTTTACAACAGTGTGTTCTATTAAAATAATACAATTTATTGATTGGCCAGCAAAATAAAAATTAGCCCAATTTGGGTGATCTCCTTTAGGCGCTGCCATCGGCAAGTAGTAGTGAAAAAAAGTTAAAATTTTACATACTACATACGTACGAAATGATACTCCTACACCCACAACGCTTATTTTCCGCCAACCAATAATAAATTCTAGTTTTTGTTATTATTTGTCGGTCAAATTGATATACTTACCTACCGAACACCTTACCTACCTTTCTAAGCTGTGACACCAGTGCATTCTTCCTCGGCGTGCTAAATAATTACTATAATATTATTAGGTGTCCATTGTTCCGTGTTTGGTAATAGTGTGGAAATCAATGATATTATTGGTGGAAATAGTCAATAGAATTATTGAATAGACGGAAATTCATCTTTTTTTTTGTTTTTGATCGCGCTAGTCTTAGGAACTAGCAGGCCAATTTCTAAGATTTATTTGCTTCTCTAGCCCATTTGTTGAGGAAGGTTATACCAAATAACATCACGCTACTACCCACGAGGGTGGGGCAGTAACCATAAATACCACTAAGTAGGTAACTGCGGGTATTTGTATTTATTTAGGTAGGTAGGTACCTATAAAATTCGCTTGTATAGCTTTTAGATACATCTCACATTTTATTTCCGTATATAGGTACACAGAATAAAAGTGTGAATTATTGTATTAGGTAGGTACCCAATACAACAATAATACTATAAATCATCCACAATATATAACAAATCAATATTTTCTAAAGTACTGTTACCTAACTATGCTGTTGTTATCAAGTCGTTATCTTGTCCAATAATCCAAACGATATTTTTAAAACTATACTTCTTACTCATATACACTATTATTACATACATACATATCGTCACGCCTTTTATCCCCGAAGGGGTAGGCAGAGGTGTATTTCTACACCCACTTTTTGCCAGATATACTTTAGTCCCACGTAATAAGGGGCGAGCCTATTGCCGTACCGGGCACATTTCCAGACTCCGTGCTGCTACTGAGAATTTCGTGACAGAAAAACCCAATAACACTGCCCGACCCAGGAATCGAACCCGGGGCCTCCCGATCCCACGCGCACATTTATGCCGCGAGACCAACGAGGCAGTCGTATATGGTTTGATGTCGAGTTTTCCGTCTCTACGCAAAGATGGTATTTGCATCGTGTTATCCCTTAGTATTCCTTACTAAAAATTTACAATACCTATTTACAAACTAAACCTAGATGTAATATATTTATCAATAAGTGATGATGACATTCGTAACTGACGATAAAATAATTCGTAATCCTGCGGTGCGCTCTGCAAACTAGCGATACGTCCTGTCTCCATTACATCCCGCTCGGGACTGAACGACGCCGGAGAGAACGCGTCGGCAGTAGGAAATTACGTATTTTCGGTATTATATTTTTGTATATATTAAAATTCATAATGTGATTGCCGAGAACCATCCGCTTTTACATGACCTTTCTTTTGGTATACTTTTGAAAATTCTAATCCCAATACAACTCAAATGAAACGGGAAAAGTTGTTTAAACAGACCTATATTCGCGATTATTTTCTATCGTATCAAATGACAGTAATCATGTTTCGAATGGCCGAAATATAAAGATCTAATGCTGTAGAATAACATATATTTTTTTCCGAATTTAAATCTCTGTTATTTACAAATAAAACGCGTTTGACCACGCTTGATAATACTGTATTTTGGGAAATCCTCGCCTTAAGAGTAGGTTATTCTTGCTCAATTGTGTACTGATACGATATGCGCCCTCCGTGTTAACTCTTAACATAACTTTACGCCTTTATCCCCGAAGGGGTAGGCAGAGGTGTGAGACACACACACCCACACTTCGCCAGTTATGTTTCGGTCCCAATGTAATAGGGGGCGAGCCTATTGTCATCTACCGGGCACATTATTAAGCTAGCGATAATTACAATTATTAAGTTTGTACCTATGTGCACATACATTCGAAAAGTCAGAAGTATGTGCCCGTGGTACCTAGGGATCGAACCCGAAACCATCGTCTTAGCAGTCCGTTATGTACACCAATATCTAGCTATCGTCGCGATTATTCTTCTGTGGTTCAAATTCACGATGCGTACTTTTCAAAGTTAATTGCACATTACATTATCAATTATCGCTTGCTGAACGTTGAAGGAAAGCATCGTGATTCGTGAGGACATCGGCATGTATTAGAGTTCTCTATAATGCCATCGAAAGATATGTGAAGACTGCCACCCGCATTTCATCAGTGTGGTGGAAAATGGCCAAATCATCCTCATATAGACAAAACACCCGTGCCCGGCAGGCAGATTATATAAAGCCTAATGCTGATTTTAATCACGAGATAATTCTAGTTAAGTAATACTATATAGTTTAACCGCCTGATTCACTATCCTATCTATCCAAGGATTTTAAGATAAAATATGCTTGTTAGATATAAGCTCCAATCAAAATATTTATTTCTGTTTGTCCGGGGTAACCCCTGGAATGGCTGATCAGCTTTTAATGGGTCTTTCACTAAAAGTTAGGGGACTTTGTGGGGTGTTATTTGAGCCGGTAGGTGGCTCTGTTGTTGAGATCAGAGAGAAATCGCGGGGAATAGCCGGTAATCTACTAATCTACAACAAACTGACAGAAACCGTTCGACAGGAAAGATTTGTATTTTTGTATGTTTGTAACGAATAAACTAAAAAATACTAGACCGATTTAAAAAAAATCTTGCACCATTATAATGCGACTTTATCCCTGAGTGACATAGGCTATATTTATTTCTAGAAAATATTAGGGATCACCCATGCGAAGCCGGGACGTGCCGCAAGTATGAAATACAGTTAGTAATTTAGTAATTCGATACTAGTCAGTTGACTAGTTAGTCATAGAGGCTTTTACGGTACTTCGATTGGTTTGATACCTCTCCAAAGCTATTTCATATAGAAGCAATTCACACGTATATTTTTCTTATATTATTATGTATTTAAACCGCCCGTACCAGCTAAAAATCCTGTGTGGTGGGGGACTTTACAAATATTCAGTCATCGGACACACCCAGTATCAAAACAACATTTTGTGCATCACACAATGTGTTGCCTCGTTTAGCGATCAAACCCATAGCACTCGAAGCCGTACCTAAACGTCAAGGCGACTGTTTAAACTATTACACTATTCGCGCAGTCACATTTGCAACCAAATCGACCAAAAAGGCAGTCCTAAGCCCTAACAAGGGCCGTAACTCTATGTTCAAGTTGTTTACAATACCGATAATTTAAGGTGAATTCTGAAACCATTCTCGAGATATTTGCTACTAAGTTTATTACGTATTTATATAATACTAGCAGCCCGACCCGGCTATCTATCACCGCAGTACCCCGGGCACACACCTCTGACTTTTCGAAGTTCTGTGTGTATTAAAATGTTAATTATTGTTCGCTTAATAATGTGCCCGGTAGATGGCGTCCGTGTGGTGAAGGATTAAGGATACGGAATGTCACCACCCCATATCATCCCATAGGTGTCGTAAGAGCCGACAAAGGGAGCATATTATGCAGAAAACAGCACTGTTAGAGAAGGAAAACTTGATACAAACCCTATACCAACCCGTTTGGCCAGCGTGGTATAGTAGGCCAATTTCTCCTTTCAAAGGAGAGGCCTAGTCCAGCAGTGGACTGTTAAAGGCTGATGATGATGATGATGATAATTATTCATTGCAAAAATGTTAAAAAATACTAATAGGTATGACGAAAAACAACACATCTTTGTTATAGCTAAAACTATAACATCCCATACGACCCAGGGTACGTCTGTGTGTTTGTTGTGTGTGTGTGTGTGTGTGTGTGTGCATTCGCGTTTATTGTTGTTTACCGCCACATTTCTAGTTTTAGTCGATGTCGTCGTGTCTGCGTCGCTTCACTGCTAGCTATGCATGCCTGTGTAGCTATATTCCTTTGCAATAATAAAATTCGCTTGTGAACTGTTTGTGTGCTCGGAACAGGCGGCGCGGGACTTATTGCATGCGCCCACTGTGTGGTGCGCTGTGCAGTGCACATTGCATAACAAATTTTTTGGAACATTGAAGTTTTTGGCTTTGTCTCTAAAACTAATCTGGTAGGATTCCTCGTGTTTCTGGGAAATTTATCCTTCGCCATTAAGAATAGATTTGGGTTGGTTTTAACAAAGATGCCTATCTCATATATGTACATATTTGGTAACGTTAATATACCTATTTTTTTTAAATGTGGCTTACAAGAGACATCGGGTGGTATGCCGACTATTGCTCTGATGCAACGTTTTTGAGCGAGGAAGGCTCTTGTTACATCGGTGGAGTTACCCCATAATATCAGGCCATATCTAAGTACAGAGCTTACATACCCATGATAAGCTAACAAAGTTGTCACCAAGGACAAGGTTTTACTTAATCTACTTAACACATAGACAAACTTATGAATTTTATTACTTGTTACCATCACATGATACTTCCAATCAATACATTTGTCTAAATTTATTCCCAAAAATTTTGTGGAGTCCATTTCATTACTTATATAAACAGTTGATATTATTAATATATTATTATAAACAGTTGTAGTGTAAGTTGTTATAACATAAGTTTACTTATATTTCAGTATAAATATGGAGGATAATAGCTGAGCCGCACAGATAGAAGCATGGATTGATGAATTTTGTAGCGCAAACGAAAAATGGATCGATTTGACTCGGATGAAGCCACTGGCTCATAAGAGAATCGAAGAAAATCATTACCAAACATCCTAACAATCAAGATATAAGAATTTTTTGGCATTGTGTATCATGAAACTCAAGCAACTACCTCGATATCGAGCAAGATAGTGCGTCATTTCCATGACTGTGAAGAAGCTGCAGTATAAGCACCAGAAAAATGTGTACCGCGTGCAACAAGTTTACATGTGGGCATCATTTGAAGATTATGTGTCTATTCTGTGCAGAAAATCGATGGTTTTGGTTAATTATTTTGTAATTAAGGGGTTGTGCTTAGGTTTTGCTACTAAAATGTTTAAATAAATACCACTGCTAATAGTATTTTTATAAAAATAATAAAGGGTTTTCTCGAAATATTATTTTTATATCAATTTTAAAATGGACTACGTATGTAATCCGCGCGACGACTTGCGTTACTTCTAGATGCGCGACTACTGCAGGGTTAAATATTGCTTTTAGGGTTGAAGTTTATAAACATTACTTTGTGACTTAAACGAAATAAATACAAGCATTACCTTTTGATCTAAATTAAATAAATATCATAATATTATAAATATCATAGAAAATCTTTTTTTAACGTAAGATTTTCATGTTCAATTGTCCAATATACACAACGATACCACAATACATTTACAAATTTTATTGAAATAATCTGTACTCTCAGCAGTAAAACCATAACTCATAGATAAGTAAAAACCCGCAGATGTCCATCATTTATAAAGTAAACATCGCCTCAAAACACCAAACAATTTTATGACAATATTTGAAAAGCACTCAAGATCTCCCATCGTCTATTTCATTTGTTTGCCGTCGCCGTCTGTCAAATACACCGCAATTTATTTGTAAAACTTGATAAGAACAAAAGATAGAATGTCAAGGGCCTACAAAGTATATCTTTATTCAATCATACAATAGAAACGAAACGTCTTTATCTGTAATACAATGAATGGCTCCGAGATATTCCAATAATATGTTACCATTCTATGTAGTTACATTTAGTTTGTAGATTAAAAGTTTCTCTTGGCATTTTATGTCGCATGTTTTTAAATAAAATGTCAATAAAGTTAAACTATAAGAGCGGTTACGCACTACATCCGATCCGAATCCGATCCGAACCAGTGAAAATATGGATCTAGAAAACTCGGACTGAATTCGGATATCGCTTACGCACTAGTCCGATCTCTGATACTAATCCAAGCCACCTTTTGGCATAAGTCATTTTACTCCGAGCCACAGCAAAGTTTCACGTCGTTGATCATGAGTCCTTTCAATCGACGTCAACTTCTGGCAATACTATACGGACGAAGACATGGAAGAAACAAAGAATTTTGGGTGCACTTTCTCTTGCTGGATCGAAGATTAAATGGAGCTTTTTACAATCACCACGCAATCTTACGTCAATACGACCGGAAATTTTACAATCACTACCGAATGAGTGTGTCTACTTTGATGCATATTTAAATCCATGCATTCCTTGTCAATGTTGTGTTTTTGTAATCGTCTATAGATTTGTCCCATAAACAGGGTTTATTTTCAACATTTTCAAATAAAGTAAACACATCGTAGGGAAACATAATACAAAAACCAACGCGCACGTGCGCTCGCTGCCACACTAGATAGATACCGGCCGCATCACCCACCCCGCCGCATAGGTACACCGCCCGCCCCGCTGCCTCTCTGTTTGTACGTAGTTCGGATTCAAGTCGGACGCAGTGCGCGAGCGTCCATACAAATAATACTATGGCCACGTCGGTCCGTCGACGGTCCGTCAAAAATGATCTCCGGGATGGAGATTCTAGAATAACGGACAGAAATCGGATGACGGAAATCGGATCTAGTGCGTAAATTACCAAAG
Source organism: Euclidia mi (assembly GCA_944739405.2). Classification (NCBI taxonomy): domain Eukaryota; kingdom Metazoa; phylum Arthropoda; class Insecta; order Lepidoptera; family Erebidae; genus Euclidia; species Euclidia mi. The sequence continues at coordinate 3,007,267 of OX123196.2, forward strand.
AAATAGTTCTACGCCTACGCCGGACCTGATTTTCACGGGTTCGGATCGGATTCGGATCGGATGTAGTGCGTAACCGCTCTAAAGGCCTTATTAAAGAATATAAATATAATGACTGACTCGTTGGTCTCGCGGCATAAAAGTGCGTGTGGGATTGGGAGGCCTCGGGTTCGATTTCTGGGTCGGGCAAAGTGTTATTGGGTTTTGCCGTTAGGAAATTCTCAGTAGCAGCACGGAGTCTGGTAATGTGCCTGGTACGGCAATACGCTCGCCCCCTATTACGAGGGACCTAAAAATTCATGGCGAAATGTGGGTGTAATATTGCACCTCTGCATACCCCTTCGGGGATACAGGTGTGAGTCTATAAATAAAAAAATTAAAAATATAAAAACATATAATAAACTCAAACTATGTTCTAGATTTGAAGACTGCAAATAGGGTTTCAGGCTTAAATCCACTGCCCCCACAAATGGCATTTCAAAGTAACGTGCATATTAAATTATAACTTATCATTTGCTCATTGCTTCGTTTCTACGAGAATCTGGACAAACATGTTAAGCTGCCTGTCCCAGTTGTCATGAAGATTTCTGACAGTCATATTCAGTACTCTTGAATATATTGAAACTGGTCATGGCATGGCATATCGGTCTGCAGTAAACTAATATTTTGTCACATATGTTCAGTTTAGTTCTACCTAATCTTCTGGGTCTATACATAGAAATAAAACTAAAATAAACATAGCAAAAGCTATGTCATTATTTTCAGAGGTCTCTTACGCAAAGCAAAATTCATAGTACGAGTATTATGCAACCTGCTATTGGTATTCCGTATAAGTTGCACATTCAACGTCTCCGGTCAGCTGAACTATAATTTGAAATGCTGCCGCGTTTCCTAAACCATATTCGTTTTTGGCTCGCATTTTAGATGAAACTTTGTGGGTTTACGTAGTTGAATAACTATATCAAATACTATTGTGAAAGATATTACTGGTTTTTATATTTATAGTAATTAAACAGGACATAAATCGGTGTGCAGTAGTTACAAAGTTGGCATTAAGAAATTATTTTCTCACCCAAAAGTTTAAAACAATGATTACTCCAAAATACCCGTGAGAACAATTAGTTGACTATAGTATCACCATGATACTGCGTATTAATTGAATGAATTAACGATTGTACATACAACAAGATGGGGACAAACGATTGTTCAACTTACGAAGTCAAATGGCGGGCTTGAGAATCCACCATGTTAATTAAGTTATCGGAGGTAGGCTGTTTAAGTGCCTACTGCTGACTAAGTTCGGTGCGCCCAAACTATTCCAGAATAATAATTATAGGATTTTTCATTGCATAATTAAAAACAGCGATAGCCGACTGGAGAGACCGACAGACTACTATGCAGAGGGTCTCGGGTTCGAATCTACGGCACGCACCAATGACATTTCGAAGTGCGAATTGCTTATTATCGCTTGCTTATCGGTGAAGGAAAACATTGTGAGGCAACCTGCATGTCTGAGAGTTCTACATAATGTTCTCGAAAGACATGTGAAGTCTGCCAACAAGCATTTGGCCAGCGTGGTGGACTATGGCCTTATCCTTCTCATAGTGAGAAGAGGCCAGTACCCAGCAGTAGGATCATATGCACTCACCGGCACATTTAACCGCCCACCTTGAATTTTTTCAATTTAACACTATACATAGTATAAAACAAAGTCTATTTTCTGTCTGTCTGTCCCTATGTATGTTTAAATCTTTAAAACTACGCTAAGGAGTTTGAAGCGGTTTTTTTTAATAGACAGAGTGATTCAAGAGACAGGTTTATATGTATATAATACATGCCTAATAAGCATTGCACCCGTGCGAAGCCGGGGCGGGTCGCTAGTTTATAATACGTACGTTAATAACATACTGTTACGGACGGGGTAACGGGATTGGAAGGAAACACCGAGTAGCACTGATGACACTTTATTCGATTTTACACACGACGCGTCGTTTAATCCCGACGCGGACAGCACCAATACTAGCGTCTTTTGCACTGCACTTCACTGCACTTCACCGCACTTTATTGCACTATACTTTTTCACTTCACTTTACTTCACTACTTCTTCTTTCTTCCTTTTACTTCTTCCTTTTCTTCTTCACTTTACCACTTCTCAACTTTATCTGGCGCTCAGCGCGTCTACACCGCCTTATATACCCCTAGGAATGTTCTAGATCCAGTAATTTCGATTGTCATTTCATAATTCAATTGTTTTTCTATCTCCTGTCTCTTTTTAACCTTTCCATTTCTTCCTGAAGTTTCTAGAATTTTCTAATTTTTACTCGAAATATTTAAATAATCTTTTTTTTAAATATTTGCCAAATATTCATAAACATTTTCTAAATTTCATAAAAACCAAAATCCACATAACTGTTATGACTAGGATTTGAACCCACGCCATCTGAACGTGCACGGGATGCGTTATCTGCACGGCCACTGCCTTGTTGTCAATGAGTTGTAAATTTGGCGAACACTTGACAGAGTGTATGACGTCATCGAACTAAAAACTAATTTCCAAATAATAAAATAGTCTTCAAACCTCTTTGCTAATTATTGTGTTTCGTGACGACGGTTTGACATGACACCGGCCGTCACACTACCCCGCGCATCCTTAGACCCATAATACACCGCTCTTCTATCGACATGGACCAAATGATTAAACTTCGTAGCTATAGAAGCATGTGATCTATGTGTAAGTTTGCTTTCTTTGAGGCACAAAACTTGCCCCTTGCTACCACCTTTCATTGGAATCTCCACATCTCCACACTTAAGGATTCCGCCGTTAATGTCTAATCTGCACTGATGATCTCTGAAGAAGTCCAGCCCAACAATGCAATCGTCTACGATGTCTGCAATCACCGCTCGTTGCCAGTATAGGTTGTCACCGATTTTTATAGCCACCATCTGTTCGCCTTTAACTGGGATGTACTGACCGGTAGCCGTCGTCAGTAGAGGTGACCTTGACGGTCTTAAAATCTTTCCATTCTTTCTTGTCAAACGAGTTCCTATAACCGTTCGTGTCGCATCGGTGTCCAGGGTCAGCGAACAGGTAACGCCATTGACTGCTCCATCGATAGTTAAACCGTTTCCATCCGTGCGTTGTCGAATACGAACTTTCGGAGCTTTCCGTCTTCTGATCAGTGCTTGCATCGCAGTCCTAGCTGTAATTGCTTCCTGATCATTTTTCAACAGTTGAACACTAGCGTCAATCTTACTTCTTTCTGTTACATGTTTCTGACAGCTACTTCTTAAGTGTCCGGGTTCCTTACAGTTAAAACACCTTAGGACGAAAGATCTGCGAACAGTTCTTTCTTCTGCTGCAATAACTCTATCTCGATCACTCGTCACTTCTTGTTGAACAGCCTCGACTTCTAAAGCATGTGCTAATGCGTCTTTAATATTGCTGTGGTGTTTCAAGCGCACAGCAGCTCTGACCTCATCGTCATAAATACCGTCGATAAACGCCTGGAGTCGCATGCTTTGAACTTGTTCCGCGGGTGCCGACTGATAAGCTTTTCGTACCATCTTCGTGACTTCCATCGCCCACTGCTGCAAGGATTCGTTTGGATACTGACGACGGTTGCGTAACTTGGCTCGGAACACATATTCTAAGTGCTCGTCTCCAAATCTGGATTCTAGAGCCTCAAACAGCTGTACGTAAGTAGCGTCCTTTCCCACGGCCTCAAGCACCGACAATGCTTCTCCACGCAACGCCAGGATGAGTGCAAACTTGGCCTGGTCGACATTCCAACCGTTGCTTATAGAGGCGGCTTCGAACTGTATTCTGTAGGCCTCCCAGGAAGTGTTTCCATCGAATAATGGTACTTTTAAATAACCACCAGAACTTGATGAGTTGATAGAAACCGAAGGACTGTTGGACTTCATCTTCTTTAACTCCTCCTCCACCGTAGCTATGCGGATGTGTATCTCTTTCGATACAAACGCCATGCGGGACTGCACCTCTTCCGATACTGTCGCCTTGCAGGACTGTATCTCTTCCTCCATAGTAGCCATGCGAGATTGCACTTCATCGATACACATCTCCATCTCGGCGATCTTACGAGCGTTCTCGGATATATAATGGCGAATCTCATCCTGGCTCTTCATTATCTCGCTAAGCTGAGATTGTAGCTGCTGCGAGTTTTGCTCGAGTCGAGATTGTAGCTGCTGCGAGTTTTGCTCGAGTCGAGATTCAAGCTGCTGCGAGTTTTCCTTAAGTGATTGTTGGAATAGTGCTGCGAGGTCTGCAAGAGATAGCGGGTTAGCTGCGCTTGCGGACGTTGATACCCCCCCTTCAGATCCACTTCCTTGTGAAGGAGCATCCCTGCTCACAACTTCCTGGCTAGAGTCACCTTGCTCTTGAGCGGCAGCCCTTGCATGTGTCGGCATGACTGGCATCTTTGATCCTTCCAATCCCACTTCTGACACCAATTGTTACGGACGGGGTAACGGGATTGGAAGGAAACACCGAGTAGCACTGATGACACTTTATTCGATTTCACACACACGACGCGTCGTTTAATCCCGACGCGGACAGCACCAATACTAGCGTTTTTTGCACTGCACTTCACCGCACTTTACTGCACTATACTTTTACACTTAACTTTATTTTTCTTCTTTCTTCCTTTTACTTCTTCCTTTTCTTCTTCACTTTACCACTTCTCAACTTAAACTGGTGCTCAGCGCGTCTACACCGCCTTATATACCCCTAGGAATGTTCTAGATCCACTAATTTCGATTGTCATTTCATAATTCAATTGTTTTTCTATCTCCTGTCTCTTTTTAACCTTTCCATTCCTTCCTGAAGTTTCTAGAATTTTCTAATTTTTACTCGAAATATTTAAATAATCTTTTTTTTTAATATTTGCCAAATCTTCATAAACATTTTCTAAATTTCATAAAAACCAAAATCCACATAACTGTTATGACTAGGATTTGAACCCACGCCATCAGAACGTGCACGGGATGCGTTATCTGCACGGCCACTGCCTTGTTGTCAATGAGTTGTAAATTTGGCGAACACTTGACAGAGTGTATGACGTCATCGAACTAAAAACTCATTTCCAAATAATAAAATAGTCTTCAAACCTCTTTGCTAATTATTGTGTTTCGTGACGACGGTTTGACATGACACCGGCCGTCACAATACCTTTAGGATAACAAAAAACAACATTCTTAAAAAAAAAAAAATATTAAAAGATTCTTACCGACAATTGTTAATGTGAAAATAATCATTAAAAATGTAATGTTTTTAATTTTGAAATAGTGAAGTGAAACCAAATTAAAATTAAAATTTAATAATGAGTGTTACCACCCCTGGCTCTAATGACTTCTTGGAGCCGGTTTGGCAATCCATCCATGATATCTTGGATACCTGATTGGGAGATATTGTGCCACTCTTCTACCACAAGCGACTTTTGCTCTCCTAGAGACGAAGGAGCTGGTACTCGTGCTCGGACACGTCTTTCGAGGTTGTCCCAAATGTGCTCTGGATTGGTCAGGACTCCGGGACGGCCGCGGTAAAACTTGATTACCAACCTCAGTAAGGTACTGAGGGACGGATCTTGCGGTATGGCAACGTGCATTGTCATGCATTAATCTAAAGTTGTCACCAATGAATGTGGGGAAAGGTATCAGATGGTCTTGAAGAATCTCTTCCACATATTTTTGAGCATTCACACTGCTTTTATCGAACACAACAAGGTCAGTTAAAGCCTCGTAAGAGATACCTCACATTATGAACCCTCCTTGGTAACCCACAGTTTCGTTTATAGCGCACGAAGCAAACCTTTCATTTTGGTGTCTGTGTACACGTTGACGTCCATCTGGACCTCTTAAGCCTAATCTGCTTTCGTCTGAGTACAGTGCGACCTTTCAGTATTGCACAGACCAGTCTGCATGTTCTCGCGCAAAGGCAAGTCTAGCTCTACGATGTTGTGGAAGCACTTATGGGGCGCGAGCTGTACGAAGAGTCCTCAGATTATTTTTTGCCAGTCTTCTTCTAATCGTACGTTCACTAACCCTGACATTTCTGATCGCAAAAAAACGTGTACGAGCTTCAGTTGCGGTACAAAAACCATTTCTCAACACTTTGCTGGCCAGAAAGCGGTCATCTCGAGCTGAAGTGCATCGATATCGGCCTGGACGTGGCCTGCGGGTGTATAAGACTGTCTTTCAAAATCGTCTGATGGTTCCCGTACCGTCGTAGTTCGAGGTACATCGAGAGTTCGAGCGGTGCGACGTTGGCTGTACCCAGCATCGGCTAAAGCCACTGCCCTAGCTTCTCTTGTTGCATTCGGTAGCATTTTGAACAGTCGCAAACAATAACAAAGCACTACAAAATAAAACTAGTCAATGTTCGCAGACTATAGCAGAAAAAAAAAGAAAATGTTAACACAGTATCACAACTGCAACAATGTCATGTAACGACTAAATTCATAAAAGCCTTCAGTGGCACAAATTTGGTCAACGAGTTTGAGAGCGTTTAAATTATTGCTAAAGTATCCACTTGACAAAAAACTAAACAGTTGATAAGCCATAGTTAACGAAAACAAAAAGGGCTACGAATGATGATGATGGGCGGTTAATTGTGCCTGTGAGTGTAATACAGGCCCTATGATGATAAATTAAAAACGTCATATAAGTATGTAGGTACATCTCATACTCATAAGAGAAAAAGGTTCGCAGCCAACTGAAAATAATGATGCGATTAAACTTGCTGGTCAGCAAAAAGTTCCAGGGTAAAGAATTAAATGCAAATGTAGATAAAAACATACTGTTTCTGATTAGAATACCTCGCCTTTGTTTGAACTTATATTCGCCAAGTAATAAGATTTAACAAGGCCCGTGTTTTCATGGCTGACTGCAGAGGCAATTAGGAAAACCCTTCACAGATTTTGCTGAACATGTTGGGCCAACAGTCTGGTTGTGTTTAAAAACAGCTCTTCTAATTGTAATGAAATGAAATGCATTTATTTACAAGAAATGTGGTTACATAGGGGTGTTAAGGTAATATAAAAGTTTTCTCACATTCTACCATAACAATGGTGCGTAAATATTTAAACTTATACAATAATATTATCCAATTAAATTCTGCTTATTAGTATTTATTAATTACGTTATTAATGTCAAAATTGATGTCATGTATAATTGTAAATGTATAGTAGTAAATCAATAATTGTATATAAATGTCAACTGAAATAAGTGTAAAAGTCAAAACATAGTATTATGATCGCATATTGAAATTTTAACATTAATTAATTACATTATTTTCTCTATATGTCATAAAGTCATTTAGAGTATAGAAACATTTTTCTGCAAGCCAGGTTGTAATTTTCCTTTTAAATATAGTAAGTGGTAATTCTTTAAATGTATCCGGCAACTTATTATACACTTCTATGGCCTTTATATATACATTTTTCTCATATATATCTAAGTGACACCTAGGTCGGAGAAGTTTAAATTTATTCCTAGCGTTTCTACCTTCTGTTGCAGAAAATTTACTAAAATACTGTGGATAAAGTTTAACAAAAACACAGATTTCTCTAACGTACATGCAAACCAGTGGCAGGACGTTGAACTTTTTAAATAATGGCTTACAGCTGTCAGTAAACCAGGCTCCACATATAGCTCGCACGCATTTCTTTTGCACCCGAAATGCTTTTTCAATCTCAACCGAGTTCCCCCAGAGCAAGAGACCATATGACAGCACCGATGACACGTATCCGTGATATGCACTAAGGGCCATTTCCGTTGACACTGTTTGTCGTAACCGTTTGATAGCAAAAATGAATCGATCAAGTTTGTTGCAAACATATTACAGACTATAAGACCTAAAAATTCTTCTTCAGCAGTGCTTACTTCTTGTATTTTATTATTTTTGTAATTTACATTTAACTCAATATGTTGTTTTCTATAGTTTTGGAATTGAATCATTTGCGTTTTATCTACATTGATTTTTAAATTATTATGAAGTAGCCAATTAATTGTCTTGTTTAGCGTCAAGTTTATGTCATATTCATACGTGTCTTTATTGTCACATTTGATAATAAGTGTCGTGTCATCTGCAAATAAAATAGTTTTGTGGTAGGTAATATTAGGTAGGTCATTGATGTAAATTAAAAATAAAAATGGTCCCAGCACGCTTCCCTGTGGAACGCCAAATCTATTTAATTTGTAATTCGATCTACATGTGATTTTTTTATTGTTTTCTATTTTAGATATTTCTACACATTGATATCGGTCCTTTAAGTAGCTCCTAATCCAATCATTAGCGATTCCTCTTATTCCGTACTTATCTAGCTTATGAAGAAGAAGTTTATGGTCAACAAAATCGAATGCTTTAAAAAACAATACTTGTCAAAATTACCAAGTCTCGCGACCGTAAAAAGTTGTGAGATCCATGTACCAAGCCAGTTAATAAAAAATCTTTAATGTTTTAAATAAATAGATTGACTCGGCCATCGTATGGAAACACAATATATCTCATAAGTAATACATACATAAATTAGATTGTTTAATGCGATTGCCAAGTCAATTTATTTATTTAAAACATTAAAGATTTTTAATTAACCGACTTGGTATTAGGTACATGGATCTCACAACTTTTTACGGTCGCGAGACTTGGTATTTTTGACAAGTATTGTTTTTATGAGATCTCATTTATTTTTGTAGATAGTCTTACTTTTGTCCTTTCCGGTACCTTCTACTTCTTGTACACCAACAACGAATTTTCTTAATTAAAGCTCTAACTGCAAATGTAATTTTGTAATCCTTTATATTCATATAGGATTACAAAGTTATTTATGCAGTTGTTGTATCTCGGAAACTGGACCGAAATTGAAATATATGTTAGTTTTTCCTTGGTTCATACACTAAACACTAATTGTTTCTTAAATTTGAAGCTTCTATGTTTGCTAGAAGTGCCTTAGACTTTTGATGATCGGTCAGTGAGTGACAAAATTAAAAACTTTGACTCGTTATAATTCTTAAACTACTGGTTCAAATTGAATGAAATTTGAAATACACCATCTTTATACAATGCCTGCATGGTTACTTAACAATCAGGCTTTTAGTTTTATCCACAACGAAGTTATAGGGGGTCGAAAATGGCCTGAATTGCTTCGAGAAAAGGATGGTACGGCCGTGCCGCTTATTTTGCTCGACTTGGTGGGGGCACTACCGTGCCCCCAGAACCTTTAAGATTTTTATCAGAGTTACTTTAGAATAAGGAGTTTGAGGAGGTAGCTGTCTGTCATTTCGGCTCGACACACACCCATCTCACAGAATATAAATGAAGGTATGGCAGAAATATCTCTACTGTTACGGTATTATCTCCGTGATGTACTCACGGAGATAATACATGTTGATTATAAAAGGTACAATGTGATTGACAAAAATAAAGTTTGGCTGTTGTCTAGATCCCTACGTATGTGTACAGAGTATGACTGTGACATAATACATCATCATCATCAGCCCTTTAGTACTGTCCCACTGCTGGGCACGGGCCTCTTCCCACTATGAGAAGGGTAAGGCCATAGTCCACCACGCTGGCCAAGTATGGGTTGGCAGACTTCACATGTCTTTCGAGAACATTATCTCCATAATGTTCTCGAAAACTCTCAGACATGCAGTTTTCCTCACGATGTTTTCCTTCACCGTTTAGCAAGCGATAATTAACAATTTAATTTTTATAGTAACAGGCGGCAAACGAGCAGACGGATCGCCTGATGGTAAGCAATTACCGCCGCCCATGGACACAAGCAACACCACAAGAGTCACAAATGCGTTGCCACCCCTTGGGGTTGGGAAATGGGATGGGATGAGGAGTGGGATGAGGCAGAAGGAATAGGGGATAGGGCCTCCGGCACTCTCACTCACCGAACGAAACGCAACAGTTTAGGTACTGTTACTTTACGTCGATTTTCTGTGAAAGAGTAGTACTTCCCCGGTCGAGCCAGCCCATTCATGCTGAAATCAGCAAGGCTCTACTACCTGCAATATCATGTATCACATGTATCACCAAATGCGCGCTAATTTTACACCACGGATTGTGGTAAGTGCTAGAATAGACTGCGAGCGAGTTTACTGGTCACCACTATCTATAACAAAGCCCATTTTTCTCCCCTACAGTATAAAACCCGATTCATTGTTTTAGCGTAGAAAGTTTATAACAAAATATAGGTATAAAACGCGCTCAAAAAAGTTAACAGCCCGGGATGATAAACTGTTCGAACGTAAAGCCAATAAAATTTCTATACGTATAAGTTACGTTCGTTGTGTTATGATATCGACGGCCCCAGTGAATATACGTGCAATTGAAAATTGACGAATTTCATAGCGTTTGTAGCCAAATGTTTACGTTTTTCTTCCTAAGTAAACATTATGTAGAAATTTTGCCTTGCGTATTTGTTTTCGACAAAGATATAGATATTTGGTTTTCGAGAAAATCATGAAATAAGGTAAAATTGCAACAAATATTTTAGGGTCGAAAAGATTTCCAAAAATATTGCAATATTCGAATATAAATAAATCATTGATACATTTTAGAGAGCTTTTAAAGTGTAGGGGAGACATGTGCTTTTCCACACCAATAGGCCGCGTTTGTCCGAAAAGAACCTCCCAGAATTAACTCACAGAACAACAAAGTAGGTTGCTTTTCTATTAGTGGGTAATAGAATAGACTTATAACCCTGGAGGCTTGGATGTATTTCTTGGTCATTACTTATGTAATGTATGTGTAATGTGTATTAGCTGGGTACGTTAACTAATTTGTTCAATATTCATCCGTGAAACCACGCACCGTGGGAAGCTAGCTTAATTGATTTAATATCTATCTATCTATAACGTCACGCCTGTCTCCCATTGGGGTAGGCAGAGACTATGGAACGCCACATGCTTCGGTTCAAACATACCTCTTTCGCTTCATCGACATTCATTAACCTCGTCATGCATGCGCGTCGGTTATAGGTACTTTTTATTTTGCCCTTTATCAGTAGATCACCTATTTGGTGTGTGTGGATGGACACCTGAGGATTTCAAAATATACAGGGTCTATCTGGCAAACATTTAGAATTAAGTTTATATTTAGAGAGTCATAATATAAAAGTTATGTGCATAACGGAGCACTGGTTGAAGGATTATCAAATATCTTTTTTAAATAACATGCATTACACTGTGCAAAGTGCTTTCGCTAGGAGTCAAGCCATCCATGGTGGATCCTTGATACTAGTTTTGCACTTGTCTGTAGAACGCACTGTAGAAATTTCCTGTATTGAACTGGAACAATATGTTGTTATATGTGTGTATCGCCCTCCTTTAAGTAACTTTAATATGTTCGAATCTATTATGGAAGATGCAATTGGTAAAATTAGGACCAATAAAAAAGGGATCATAGTTTGTGGAGATTTCAATATTAATATACTGGATAGTTCACCAATGACTAGTAGGCTTTTAAATCTTTTTAAATCATTTAATTTGACAAATTTATTTCTTGAACCTACTAGAATAACTGCATTATCTTCCACTTGTCTTGACAATATATTTAGTAATCATACAGTATCACATAAATTAGTTACTACTGACTTAACTTCGGATCACTGTGGTCAATTGGCAGGATTTTCATATATAAATGATAATGCAGTACGTAAGGTGCCAGTTAGGCCATTACCTAGGTATAAATTTAATGAGTTTAGGAACAAAATTTTAATAGATATGAATCCTGATATGATGGAGCTTAAGTCACCAAATAAGATTTATGAAACTATGTTTCATTTAGTTCACAACGAATTTAGAAGTACTTTTAAAACCAAGGAAAAAGTAATCAAGGAGTCTAGAGCATTTAGTGAGTGGGCTACTGTAGGTATTTATAAAAGCAGAGCAAGGATGTATGACTTGTATGGTATGAAGAAATACAATTTTGATGCGAGCTTCACTGAGTATGTCAGAAATTATTCAAAAATATTTAAAAAGGTATGCAATATAGCTAAGGCACGTTTTGTAAGTGATAAAATTAGAAACTCTTCTAATAAAGTTAAGGCCACATGGCAAGCTATTAACGAAGCAACGGGCAAGGCAACCTTTAGGAATACCAATTTTAACTTGCTAGATAATAATAAAATGATTAATAATGACGAGGGAGTCGCACTCGCATTCAATAATTTTTTTGCTAGCATACCTATTGCTACTACTATAGGTCTAAACTCATTTGCTTCAGTCGCAGTAAATTTATTAGAATCTAGTGTAGAAAAATGTAATGTATTATTTAAATTCAGTCCTATTAGTTCTACTGACATTATAAACACTTTCCAATCTCTAGAATCTAAGAATACGGGTGATCTCTGGGGAATATCTGTGAAGATTCTGAAAAGTATAATAGATATAGTAGCACCTTATCTAAGTAACTTGTTCAATAAGTGTATAGAATCAGGTGATTTTCCAGATTTAATTAAACATAGTAGGATAATACCTCTGTTTAAATCCGGCAGTAAGACTGATCCTAGTAATTATAGGCCAATTTCAATACTACCTACTTTTAGTAAAATCTTTGAAAAGATAATACTCAAACAACTTCTGAAGCACTTTAATTTAAACAGCCTCCTTCATACTGAGCAATATGGTTTTACTAAGGGTCACTCGACGACGGATGCAGGAGTAGCTTTACTCAAACACATCTACAATGCATGGGAGAACTCTCAGAATGCTATTGGTGTGTTTTGCGACCTTTTGAAAGCATTCGATTGTGTCTGCCATCATACGCTCTTATGCAAACTTAAACATTACGGCGTCCAGACTAGAGCATTGGATGTTATTAAAGCATATTTAATTAACAGAATCCAATGTGTAGAAATAAATGGCTCAAAATCCAGTGGCGTACCAGTACAATTGGGAGTGGCGCAGGGTAGTATCCTAGGGCCTTTCCTGTTTCTAGTTTACATAAATGATTTGCCATTTTACCTGAGAAATATTTGTGACGTGGTATTGTTTGCTGACGATACTTCATTGATATTTAAAGTAGATAGAAATAAGGAAAACTTTACCGAAATAAACAGTGCTCTTATTCAGGTAACTAAATGGTTTACTGTAAACAACTTAGTACTGAACGCCAGAAAAACCAAATGTGTTAAGTTTGCTTTGCCCAACGTCAGAAACCTTGGTCCTAACATAGTTTTAAATGGTGATGTACTGGAAACAACTGAATCTACATTTTTTCTAGGAATAACACTTGATTCGAAGTAACAATGGGGCGCACACATTACATATCTGTCAGCGAAACTTAGTTCGGCTGCTTATGCCATTAAGAAGGTGCGCAATTTAACAGATGTCGATACGGCTAGATTGGTATATTTTGGCTATTTTCATAGTGTTATGTCTTATAGCATATTACTTTGGGGTAGAGCTGCTGATATCGAAAGTATTTTTATATTGCAACAAAAGGGCAGGTCGGGCCATTTACCAATTACGAACAAAAGTTTCGCTCAAAGAAAGATTCAAGGAAATCGGTATTCTAACAGTAGCGTCTCAGTATATTTATGCTAGTGTTATGCATCTACGTAAAAATATAAATTCATATTCAAACAATAAAGATATACACTCTATAAATACAAGAAATAGACATAAATTATGTGTTCCGTATTTTCGTTTGTGCAAAACTCATAGTTAGGACTTAGTATACGTATCTACAACAAGATACCGATAAGTATTTTGGACTTGCCTTTTAACGCATTTCAGATAAAGATTAAAAATGACCTAATGCAAAAGGCATATTATAATTTAAATGAATATCTGAATGACAAATGCGCTTGGAAATAATGTTTCATAATTCATATATTATATAGTAAATAGTTAGATGATAACTTTCTTGACATGTAATAAATATTATTCTATTCCAATTAAAATCATGTAAATGATAGTTTTTGGAATCGCCACCACATTACTAAATGTCACTCATCTCGTTAGATACTTTTTATTTGTTATTTTTTTATAATGTATTATAATCGTGTAGCCAATCAGTTCGATCGGTGGTTATATTTCAAAAAGTATCATGTCAATCAAATATAGGTACTACATTTGCATTTTGCACGCGTTCCACATATTTATGATAATATTAACGATCTGGAAAATGCAGGTAATTCGTGTTCATGGTCAGTATACCAACAGATTGTTAATTACTGCCGGTTCGTGTACCGTTGTCGTCATGCTCACTAAAATGTCATTTCTTGTGGTGGCGTCGTGTGTCGGGTCATCCCTGTCCCTCTGATATGGCGAGAGGGATGATGGCTGGCCCATGCGTCATACTCGTGAACGGGTGCTACTTGCGATGACTGGTCGATGTCGGTCTTACGGGCTGGTATTACATTTTTAATATTAAACTGTATCATTTCTATCATGGTTCTGAACATTTGCGCGGATTGCCTGCATTATTAGGTACTTAATGTAAGTGGATGCTCCTGTTTCACCATGTCAATTTTCAGGAGGCTAATTATTTATTTATTTATTTATTTACATTTTGCACAAACAAGGTGTACATGGTTGGACATAATGCCATAAGGCATTTTCTACCTGTCAACCTTAAGGTGGAGCAGAGATAAAAGTGGTAGGTGCATTTTACTGATAACATTGAAAAATAATGTTTTCTAAATAAAATTTAGTAATAATAATTATGTAATATATAGTATAATAAAGGGATAGAATTCGTACATAAAGAATATACATCCAAATATACATACATAACACATACATGTATATAATACATACATACATATATATATATATATATATATATATATATATATATATATATATATATATATATATATATATATATATATATATATATATATATATATATATATATATATATATATATATATATATATATACAAAATATGCATATATATACATATATAATACATAGCCCTATATATCTAAATATACATACACAACAAATACATAAAAACTAATAGTAATGGATGAGAGTGATGAGCTGATTCCGTCAATCTCTTCAAAAGAAGCTCTCGTACCTTCGTTTTAAATGCATAACGGTTGGTGGACAATCTGATTTCAAGAGGGAGCGCGTTCCATAGTAGGACTGACTGTACGACAAAGGAAGAGTTGACAAACCCAGAAGAATGACTGGGGCACGAAAGAAGAAGATTCTGCGAAGAACGAAGGTCTCTCTCATGTGTAGATGATAGGTATTGGAAATACTCGGAAAGATAAGAAGGAGGAAAGGGGAACTTAAGAATCATGAAGAGAGTAGTGAGAGCACGCAAGCACCAGCGTTGACGAATAGGCAACCAATTAAGTTCTGAACGATAAGTAGAGACATGGTCATACTTACGAAGATTAAAAATGAATCGAATGCAGTTATTGAAAAGTCGGTCATATTTATTGAGATATTCTGCATTCAGGTCATAATAGCACATATCACCATAGTCGATTGTGGGAAATATTAAGGCCTGCACAAGCATTGTCTTGGTCTTGGAAGGAAGGAAATTCTTGAACCGGTAAAGAGCTCTAAGAGTTCCAGTGACCCTCTGACTAACTTTAGTCACCTGCGCTTGCCAATTGAGAGTGGAATCCATGTGCAAGCCTAGATTTTTCACGGTTGTACAGTATGGAATAACCAAACCATTAAACATAATAGGTGGTATCGTATTTAGGTCTATCCTGGGTATTAAGCGGTGACTGCCTACAATAATGGCCTGGCATTTTGTTGGGTTAACGGCTCAACCAAATTTATTACACCAGTCCATCATAGACTCAAGGTCCCTATTCATATCATCAATGGCCACCGTTACATCTTCCACTCTCGCTTGGGAGTACAACTGCAAGTCATCAGCATAAAGATGATACGAACATCGAAGATTAGGAGTTAATAAGTTAATAAAAATAGAGAATAGTAAAGGAGAAAGAATGCCACCCTGAGGAACACCAGAGCTAATGTCTCGCCAACTGGATGACATTTCATCACAGCGAACAGACTGCTGGCGTTCCTGAAGATACGATGAGAAGCATTCCAGTGCAGCAGAAGAGATGAAGATATAGGAGAGGATAGATAGGAGGATATCGTGACTGACGGTGTTAAAGGCGTTCGAGAAGTCAACCAAAGTCAACACAGTTACTTTAGTGTCCTCCATGCCTGCCCTAACATCGCCAGTCACTTTGAGGAGTGCAGAAGTCGTGCTGTGACCTGGCTTGAATCCGGATTGTAAAGGACTAAGCAAATTATTTTGATATACGAATTCAGACAACTGTTTATGTACACAGGCTTCAAGCACTTTGGATAGGAAGGGCAGAATAGAGATTGGACGGAAATGGTTAGGGAGAGAAGGGTTTGTAATCTTAGGGAGTGGAATAACAAAGGCTTTACGCCACAGGGAGGGGAAAGAACCACTGTCAATTGAAAAATTTACAATGTGGGATTTAGGAAGGAGGAGATGATCCAGGATAGGGATTATCATGCGGCGGCTGATAGAATCAAACCCCACAGCGTTGGATTTAATATACTGGATAATCTTCTTGACCTCACCCGATGCAACTGGAGAAATATTAAAAGCTTCAATATTAGGACGGGGAAGTCCAGCAATATAGTCAACTGTTTGACGCCTGGTTTGATGATCCAGTTGAGAAGTAGATGAGAAATGGTTGTTTAAATCATCCAAACCAATCGTAATTTGAGGAGTTGTGTGTTGCTGTTTGCCAATACCTAGAGTCCCAAGGAACTTCCAGATACTAGCAGAAGAAGAAGAATTAATACTGTCGAAAATATGGCGGCGTTTAGCGTTGCGTATCATCTGATTACACCGATTCCTTGCAGTTTTGTACAGACTCCAGTTCTCGTCAGATCGCTCCTTTTTAAACTTACGCAATGCTCGATCTCAGTGCCTCATGGCCATTTGAACGCCCCTGGTGAGCCAAGGAGCAGGAGGACGTTTTAATTTAATTCTCCTGATAGGAGCATGCTTATTGTAGAGGCCGAGTAGAGTATCGTTCAAAATCGAAACCTTTACATCAACGGTGTTGGCTGCTAACAAATAAGACCAATCGAGTTCAGCAGCATCCCTTTGCAGCTTTTCGCTATCCATACGTCCAAAACAACGCATGTGCAGGACCTTAGGGCGAGGTTTAGGAGGTTTAAGGTGATAGGATAGGTAGATGAGGTCATGGTGGGAGAAACCGGGAGCAAGGTATTGACTACCGTCATTTCCATTTATTCTCGCACGATACACTCCTTTCGTATTTCTTCTTTCATCCATCCGCTCCAGATGTCCAAATCAACGTAACATTCCTTTTTCAATCTTTGTCACTACATCTTCTTTTAGACCACACTGTTACGCACTTTATCTTTCAAACTTATTCCGCACATGCTCCTTAAAGCCCTCATCTCCACAGCATTGATTCTACTTTCATGCTTCGTCTGCCATACCCATGATTCGCTACCATACATCAGTGTTGGCGCCAAAACTCCCTGCAGTACAGCAAGACGAGCCTTACTTGGTATAATTTCGCTACTGATGATGGACCGTAAGGCGCCATTCACACTATTTCCTGCTTTCACTCTCCTTTCAACATCTC
Organism: Euclidia mi; assembly: GCA_944739405.2. NCBI lineage: Eukaryota > Metazoa > Arthropoda > Insecta > Lepidoptera > Erebidae > Euclidia > Euclidia mi. The sequence continues at coordinate 3,024,880 of OX123196.2, forward strand.
CCTCACATTTCCCATCTCTCGTAAACAAAGACCCTAAATACACAAACTCATTATGTTACATTCAGTTATACTGTCTTCCCTCTCTATGACCATGACCTTAGTCTTGCTTACATTCACTTTCATGCCGTTCTTCTAATACGCCTCATTCATTACGGTGACCATCTGCTGTAAATCAGACGCTGACGACGCAAAAAGAACCTGATCGTCAGCGTATAGCAGGGTCTTAAACACAGATTCACCCATTTTTAATCCACATTCAGACCCTTTCAGATCGGTCAAACAACTGTCCATGAATAGATTGAACAGCCAAGGAGACGCTACACATCCCTGTCTAACACCACGATCAATAAGACCAGTCAAGTTAAACCAGTCCGTGTAGGCCCCGTTTATTCTGACACAGGCACTTGAATCCCTATATAAGGACTCAAGTGCCCGTATCAGACTGCTGCTCACTCCATACACAGAAAGTGTTGACCAAAGTTCATCTCTCACCACTCGATCGTAAGCCTTTTTCAGGTCAATAAAGGCGCAGAAACCCTTCTGGTGTTTACTTAAGATTTTCTCTGAAATGCACCTTAAGGAAAAGACTTGATCCGTACATCCCAATCCCTTTCTGAATCCCGCTTGCACATCCCAAATTTTACTATCCGTTTCAGAGATCACTCCTTCAATCAGTATCTTTGCATACAATTTGCCAACAACACTCAGGAGGCTTATACCGCGATAATTTCCCTTGTACAGTGGCATAATTACGGCCTTGTTCAAGTTACCTGGTATACGACCGGACCGCCAACATTTATTGAAAAGTAGGTACAGCAGGCTTGCGGTGACGCCTTCGCCTATCTTGAGCATTTCAGCAGATATTCTGTCATATCTCGCAGCTTTACCCGCTTTCAAACTTTTCATTGCATACCGTATCTCTTCCATACTTATATTACTTGCACAATTATCTTCCTCATTCGCTACTATATTCCTAGTGTCACTTTCTCCTCGTTCAAATTAATTCTCAAAATACACCTTCCACTGATTCAAAACTTCCCCATGCTCTCTTATAATATTTCCATTTACATCCCTTATCACACCAACTTTTGAGTCACCTGCTTTGCTTTGGCCTGTTCTAACCAAGTGCCAGAATAATTTGATATTGGCCCGAAAATGCTGAGAAAACTTTCTATCAAATTTATCCATACATTCTTCTTTCTTTCTTCTCACTGTCTCTTTTACTTTATGTTTCAACCTGACATACTTTTCTTTCACTATCCTTTCATTGTCAGTCACACTACCTTGTATCCTTTTGTTGGCTCTTATGGCCAGCAAGTCCATCCACGCTTTACGCTTTTCCGCGACCACACCACTTACTTCCTGATCCCACCATTCATTACAAATCTTTTTAACATGCTTCCTCTTGCTTACGCCACATACTTGTATAGCTGTCTCTATTACTCCATTCTTAAACTCTTTCCAACATTCTTCTATCTCGCAATCATCTTCCTCAAACAATTCTTTAAACCTTTCTTCCAAATTACAAAGAAGCTTGAACGATATTTCGAACTGGCTGAAAGACTGGCGTATAAAGGCGAATGAAAATAAATCAGTTCATGTGACCTTCTCTCTCAGAAAAGATACATGTCCAGAAGTTGAACTAAATAAAATAAAGATACCCCAAGCAGATGAAGTTCGATACTTGAGAGTCTACTTGGACAAACGACTAACCTGGAAAAACACGTAACCACCAAACGAAAAGCGCTTGACTTACAACTAAGAAAGTTACATAGGCTCGTTCGAACAAAATCTCAAGTTACACTGAAAAATAAACTCCTTCTATACAAGTGTATACTTAAACCAGTCTTGTCCAGATGGTTTACACTGGTCACTGGTATGCATTACAATTATGGGGAACTGCATCCACATCCAATATTGAGTTCCTGCAACGATTCCAGTCTAAAGTCCTTCGCATAATAGCTGGTGCACCATGGTACGTGACACATAATCACCTGCATCGTGATCTTAATATCACAACTATCAAAGAAGAAATAAAGAACACCTTAATTTCCTATGCCAGAAAAATAGGAAATTATCCTAACGAATTGGCAAGAGGCCTAATGTAAAAACAACCAGACATTTGTGAGACTTAAGAGATGTGCTTCTCAGAATCTTCATTAAACTAAATATAACTAAGTCATAGATGGACATATCATTGGCTACTGAACCATGCACGCCATATAATCTAAACACATAAAATCCAGCTAAATGTTGACAAGACAGCTCGCAGGACAAAAATGAAATAAAAAAAGATATATATAGACAAGTGTTCACTACTATCATACACACGAGTGCGCAGCCCAAGTTACTATCCATACCAGATGGAAGGGAAGTTGTTACAGCGAGCCACGGAGATAAAGGATCTTGGTGTACGCTTCACCGCGAACCTAAATTTCCGTAATCATATTGTGCATATAGGACAAAGGGCATATCGAAATCTTGGGTTTTTATTGCGACAGGCGAATGACTTCACTAATATTGGCGTCATAAAATCTTTGTATGAAGCATTAATAAAAAGTCACTTAGAATGTAATGCATCTATTTGGAATCCGAATGAAGCCAAGTATAAAGCAATGTTGAAGAGAATTCAGAACAAATTTGTTAGATTTTTGTTCCTCAAATATATGCAGTTTACCCAGGATATCCTTTAATCTATCCAATATTGTTTTGCTTGGCATGGTAGGGTATTATAAGTTGGAGGTGAGACGGAATGTGGCTCTTGCTACGTATTTATTTAAAGTATTACGAGGAAAAATCCATAATCCGACAATACTTAGTGAGCTTAGGTTTATGACTTTGTGGGACGAAGGTGGCGCCCGCGGCTACTGGCAGTACCAACTGCGCAGACAAACTTGCTGCAACAAGCGCCGCCAACGAAAGCGTTGCGCACTCTTAACAACGTCGCTGAGCGCACCGAATTGTTTCTATGATCGATGAACGATTTCACAAAGGCAACTTACTTATAGATTTTTTTGTGTTAGAATATTAAGAAAAATTGCTAACTTCTCTATAGTATTAGTATTGGCTACTGTAATGATGGATGTAAGTGTATGATGTAAATAAATAAATAAATAAAATTTTTGAAAACACGATTTATCAAAAAAATATAGCGAGCAAAGCTTGGTTATCGAGTACGGTATTTTTAAATAAGGTAAGAAAAAACGTAGCATTTAAAATGCACAACTTAAACATTTTGCCCCAACACAGTCGCACCCTGCCAACTTGTGCATTATCTACAGAATTTCTTTGACTAAGTTTTAAGCAAAGTTCATTAGTGTCTCGACGGTACAATTCTGTACAAATATTGCCCGTTTTTGTACGCCGCGCCAAAAGTTTGTACATGCAGTACGATTAAGAGCGTATTCAGAATGGCGGTACACTGAACGCCAACTTTACTTTTGTAGGAAACTTTTGGTGAAGCTGACTGTATTTTATTGATAAACAAACTTCGATATATTATATTGTTTAAGAATTTTGACAGAAATAAACTTTTGAACAGAATCTTTTGTATTTTCTTGGATTTACGCGAATGTTACACATTGAAATTAAACTACAGTTTATGGATTTTATCGCGTTATATTGGTTTCACTAGTTATTACATTTAAACCGAATGATCTAGAAATTACATTTTTATTACCAGCCGACGTTTCGAATTCTTTACAGGATTCAAGTTCACGGCAGACTGAGGTGATTTTTGTCTTAATTTCTTGAATGTATAAATTATCTCAAAGTACCCGAACTTTTTCTGCTATTAGTGTTACTATTTACGCATAATGAGCGTAGTAATACAATGTCCTTAGGTCTTCTGGTGACTTTGTCCGTCTTGGGATTCATTTGCCTTATGACAGGGTCCCAAGCTGGAGGAACATTCCAACCGTCTTCACTTTTGATATTAGGGTGTTTTGTAATTTCCTTAGCCTCACGTACCATCCTTGGAAGAAAACGGTGTTCTTTTGCGAGTATCTGTGATTCATTAAATCGCAGGTAGTGGTTGGGTCCTTGTTCCACATGTTCACACACAGCAGACTTTGTTGAGCGTTTATGTTTTATGTCAGCTGTATGTTCTTTAAGTCGGATGCATATGCTTCTCTTGGTTTGTCCAATGTATGAGAGCTTTCTTCTGTATTTGTAATCTGTTGTATTTGTTTTTTCCATCATCATTGTCATAGAGACTGAGTTGTAAATTAGGATGACAGCTTAAAAATATAAATTGGGAGGCTTTACGTCATACTTCTAGGTAGACGTCAAGTAGCAGTAAACTTATAGAAAAATAGAATTAAGAAACCTATATGACGTAGTCGTTAATACCGCTGATTGGATGATTAACACTACGCCGAGTTTTCTAAGTTCAAGTCAACGCGAAACAACACTTTGTATGATCTACAAATTCTTGTATCGGTTCTGGGTTTTCTATATTATTGTCTGTGTGTTGTCCTATGTTTACAAAGTTCCTCATGACACAGTCATCGTAACTAATAAAATATTTTTATGTTTGTTTGTGCAGGTAAATTGATATTTACCTGCACAAACAAACATTTGTGTTGCTGATGCAACACATGAGTGCTGCCTGAGGAAGGTTTCCCGGTGTTCTACCGCTACTTCAGGGACCGCATCTCTTGGTATGAAGCCGATGCCGTCTGCCAGTTCCATCACGCTAATATCGTCACAGGTTAGTCAATTACCACTAACTTATTTTCAGGCCAAAGACTCGAGATATATTCTGTTTTACAATAAGCAACTTTTTAATAAATGGTTATGGTATACTTTCCATTACAACACTTTTTCACTTACGATGTTCTGGATTTCGTTACTGACAATGCGACTCTGAAAGTTGATATTTCGTTAAAAAAAACAAAAAATGTCTCGCCGTGATGGCTTGGATATAGTTCAAAATCTTATAAACTTGCCGCCGAACACAATAATAAACGAACCATCAAATTAATTTATAAGCCGATGAGATAGAAGTCTTATTCAAATTCACAATTTGGGTGATTCTATTCAACTTTTGTTCGAAACTTCATTCATCTTTAAAAATAATTTAGTGTCGGTAGGTCAGGAGTGGCCGGCACGGATTAAAATTATGGAAGTTTAAATGGCTTTCAAAACTTAGTTGCCTCTTAAATCAAGATCTTTGCGATTATTTTAGCCATAGAGTAAAAGCTTCCGTAGAGAGACGTATAAAAACGGCAAAATATTTTGTATTTAAATTTCAAAGTTGTAAATTAGTACTAATGAAACATGAAAGAGCAAAGGCAGTTTCATTTCAAAAAAAGAAAATATTAACTCTCATTTTTGTTACACGGAATACATTAAAGAATATCGAAAGGTAAAAGTTGAAAGATAAGTAAACAGAATACTTACTTAGAAACGACTCAGTTGTCATGTTTTTGAGAGAATTTGGACGCAATTTTGGTGGCAGTTGTAAGTATAAAAAGGGAGAAATGTACAAAAAGAGTCAGATATATTTCAATATTCCCTCGGGCCCTGGGGGTCTTGGCTGGATTGCCGCCGGTTAGACCTAACGTCTAACCGGCGACAATCCAGCCAAGACCCCCATTACGTGAGATAGGCCCGACCCGTGATATGCCGTCGGAGCCTCCACATATAAATGTACGCGCCGATAAGAAAATGTAAATACACGCCGAGCCGTACTATACACACCATTAGCTTGTTTATGGACGGATTTAGATAAGTCATATCTTTTGAGAATGAAGATGTTATACTGTAGTTATACCAAGGTAATGTTATCAATACATTATTTTAATTCTTTACAAATGGTCGGTACGGGAGTTAGACCTACACGCTTAGAACTCGGTACGCACTCAGTACTGTGTATCAAAGCGTCTTGAGCTCGGTTTGCATTCCGTTTATCTACTCATGTGGTATGCATCTTCGCCAAAATTTGCTCTTGTTTCGCCGATTTGAGAACTGTATAACTGCAGATATTAAAAAAACGCATAATATTTAAAAAATGTAGGTAACTATTCATATCACTATAACTAGTTACTATAGTATATAAAATCGTAAAAAGAAACGTATTATTTGAATATTAAGGTTTTATGTAATGCAAGTCAGGTAAAGCAAGATTTGTTACTTAATCACTATATTTATTTATTTATTTATTTATTTGAGGACAACCAACAAAGCATACACCAAGAGTACAGAATGTGCTTAATGATTATGAATGAACATTGTGTAGTGTTGCCTTAATTAGAGGTTGCCACGGCATGCATAAAATATAAAACTAGGAAATGCAGTTACAATACAGAATATGTATGAATTTATACAATATCACTTGATTGTTGTAATGAAATGAAATAAACTCTTAGTAAACAAACAAATGCACATTGCAAAACCCTCATCAACGCAATGCAAAACAGTATTTGAATTTTATTTCAATCCGCTTACATTAAAATAAAAATGAAATACTATTTAAGTATAATATATAGACAAATTTGGAATCCAAAAGTTTCAAATAAGTAATGCGATTGAAAAGTGTATTTCAATTTTGAATAGGCACGTATTATACCCGTAAATAGGAAATGCAGCTTCAAAAAAGGTTATGCTCATCTTAATGTATAGGTACTTACAATATCAATTAGCTTTTAGAAAGTAAACGGTATACAAACAGATTTAGCTTACAAAACTTTAATTAATGCAAATGAAAAGAATATTATTTTATTTTTGAATAAGCATGTATGCAATATGTAAATTGAAAATGCAGTTACAAAACAATTATGCTTATTTTATGCAGAGGTACATATAATATCAATTAGCATTAAGTATTTTGAATAAAAGAAATGGTACAAAGGCAAACCTTATTCACGAAGCCTTTTAATTAATGCTACCGACGAGTGTATTTAAATGTTGAACAGGCATATATTAAACATTCAAACATGTTTATAGGCATATACATATATAGGTAATGCAGCTATAAACCACATTTTATTTATCTATATTGAATATTAATAGGTACATACAATTGATATAATATCAATTACAATTACCTTTTGTAAAAGAAACGGTATACTAACAAATTTAGAATGCAAGACTTTCATTACTGCGACTGAAAAATGTTTTAATTTTAAATAAGCATGTGTTAAACATTTATGAAATTAGTTTATATAAAATAAATAGTGTACAAGCAAATTTATTGGCGATATATTAATGAATGTAATTATGGTATTTAAAATTTAAACAGGCATGTATTAAACATTTAAATAGGTAATGTAGTAACAATACACATTATGGTTGTCTATATTCGGTATTGATAAGTACATATAATATAAACCAGCTTTCATAAAAGAAACAGTATACAAAAAACGGTATACAAAAAACCAAGACCAATCGCAAAGTATGTAAGTTTCAGCTTTGAATAGGCATGTATTAAACGTATAAATAGGAAATGCAGTTACAAACCAGATCACGCGTATCTCTATCTATAGGTACACACAATATCAATTAGATTTTGTAAAAGAAATACATGTATACAGACAAATTTAAATTGTAATTTTTTTAATAAATGCGATGAGAAAGTGTATGTAATTACTATTTGAACTTATTTCTTTCATTTTTGTGAGAATACCTTATAAACGATAGATTTCACTTTATGTAAGGAGTAAGACATATCAATATCGACACTGGGTGAGAGTGACAGGCGACTAAATTGACCTTGCATTCTATTAACGGTGGAAAAGTGACCCAGATTAGTTTTAAAACTTTTGGCGCAAAGCAACTTATATCTACAAGTACGAGCAAGTTTGTGAGGCACATTAATATTTATCTGACTTAGTAGATGTGGACAATCGATGAAAGAGTTAATATAGAAACATATGATCTAAGATCGTACGGCGATCTTCCAGACTCATCATTTTGAAATGTCTCAGACGAGAGCTGTAATCGGTTAATGTTCTGACCATGTTGCAGTGATATGACAAGTGCCATAGAAATCTTTTCTGCACTGATTCTAAACGACGTTTATGGACATCATAGAATGGTGTCCAAACTATGCTACAATATTCTAAGCTTGACCTGACTATTGAGTTAAATATAGCAATTTTTGTAGAGGCACTTTTGAAATTTTTACTGTTACGCAGAATGAAACCCAACATTTTGAACCCCTTAGTAGCAATTTTATCTACGTGAATATTAAACCGAAGCTTGTTATCAATATGAACGCCCAGATCACGAATTACTTCTTTCTCGCAAATAATCTGATTATTAATTTTGTAACTACAAACGTAAGGTCCCTTCTTCCTAGAAAAATGTACATGATTGCATTTGTCAGCATTAAGTAACATATTGTTGTCTAAACACCATTTGGAAAAACGGTCTAAGTCTTCTTGAAGTTTATATGGATCATGATTACACTCTATTCTTTTTATAATTTTTAGATCATCCGCATATAAATATATTTTCGAGTGTATAAAACAGGAAGCCACGTCATTTATGAATATGTTAAAAAATAAAGGACCTAAGTGGGACCCTTGGGGCACGCCTGAGGGTGTCTGGAACAAATCTGACGAATAACCGTTGACCACGACTCTAGATGTGCGTTTGACAAGGTAAGACTCACACCATTGCAATAAGTTGCCAGCAATACCGATCGAATATAATTTATTTACTAACATTTTGTGGTCCACCTTGTCAAACGCCTTGCTAAAATCTGTGTAGATTACGTCTACAGATGACCCACGGTCTACAGCGTCAACCATGTCAGACACAAAACACGCAAGATTTGTTCCAGTAGAACGCCCTTTTATGAAGCCATGTTGTTCTGGCATTAATATTTGTTTTACATGCCACGAGAGTGTAGGGTACACTAATGCTTCAAATACCTTGCCAAAAATTGACAAAATAGATACAGGTCTATAGTTATTCGCGGCTGACTTATCACCAGATTTAAAAATCGGTACAACTCGTGCTTCTTTCCAAATCTTTGGAAAACAACCTGAACTCAATGATTTATTATAAATCATAGAGAGAGGTTCCCCTAAAATATCACAACATTTTATAGCAAAAATAGAAGGTAGTCCGTCAGGGCCCGGCCCTTTATGAGGGTCCAGTCTTTTTAAAATTTTACACACACTATCCGTACTTATTGAGAACTGGGTTAGAGAATCTGTGGATTGACATAGCCTCGACACGTACCCAGCGACGTCATCTACAGTATTACACTTGTTATAAACAGATGAAAAACATGAAGCAAACATATTGCAAATATCTACTCCAGCACTGCTCATGGCATCGCCATATCGTATTGCTGAAGGATATGCACTATTTCCATTACGTTTTTGTTTTAAAAAAGACCAAAATAGTTTATGGTTGGAAGTGATCGATGATTCAATTGACTTGATATATTGTCTATAATTAAGATGTATTAGTTTTGAAACTCTGTCTTTAAGCAAGCGATACGAAATTTTATCTAATGGGTTTCTAAATTTGGAATAAAGTTTATGATATTTATTTTTTTCTTGTAGCAAGCGTATAAGATCTCTGCTATACCAAGTAGGATATTTGGCAGCTCTCGGTTTAGTCTTAGGTACGTATTTCTCAACAACATTATAAATAACTTTATAAAATGAGTCTGCCATTGAGTTAACATCACAACATTGTGAAAACAAGTCTGACCATGATATGTGACTCAACTCATGAATAATTTGACTATAGTCTGCTTTATAGAACTTAAATTTTGGCTCCTGGTTAAAGCGCAAAGTTTCCTCATACACGTTGCACAGCAGTTCGAATTCAAGGGGAGGATGGTACAAGTCTACGTTACTTAAAGGATTCTCAGGCATCTTTAAACCACTCACTTTAGTATCTGTCAAAACAAGATCAAGTATTTTATTTCGAAAGTTATTAACACAATTGTATTGATCCAAATTATTCAGAGAAATAAAGTCTAGCAATTTTTGTTCATAAATTCCGTTTTTATTTAAAGATGCTGCTAGCGGTGAACCCGGACTCCCTTTCCATTCGATACTACTGAGGTTGAAGGTTAATTCTTGAAGAGTAGTAGTAACATAATTATAGTAATATACGTACACATATATACATATAAATTATATACGTAAACATACATATATACATAAAATTGTATAAATAAATTATAGATATTGGTAACAGGGTATGGATTTCGGTTGCGCACATGAATAATCGACTATTAGCTTCCCTCTTGCACTTGCCGTCCTTTTTGGGGTTTTTTTTCGCTCGCTCGTGTTACAAACACACGTACACAGTACTCGTGCGCTGGCAAATGAAACCATTTGCCAGCGCACGAGCACTAGTTGTATTGTATTGTATTGTGTAGTAGCTCCGCAAGTTCAAACCACCCACCAAGCCATTAGATAAATGTACAGCCACACTCATGCCGCTTGCTAACGTTCAGGTGATGTGTGTATACATGAATAGACTTCTGCTGCATAAATTCACATAATAATACCTATAGACCCTGATCTTTGCGCAGATAATTGTTATTTCTATGTAGATTTTGAAATCGAAATTATTTGACCAAGCTGTCATATAATTCACTCATAACTGACCGCATCTCGTCACGTATCATTCCTTGTATATCGGATCGCGATACACTATCTGGCGTTCTTGTAGTAAAAGCTTGCAAATATTCCGGTTTGTTTTGTACTTTACGGCGCGTTACATTAGACGTAATTTCTGCCAAACCTGTCGGTGTCGAAGGGCGAACCATATGCATGAAGCACATCCATTTCTGGCTTGCATCTAGAAATAATTTCTTTCCTTCCTCTGGTGAGATATCGAGGCACTCATAATGATATTTGTCCATACAGCGGTGGCATTCCAAGTAATCGTTTTCTAAGAAATCCTTACAAACGGCACATTTATTCATGCTTATTCGGTGCACGCGCACCGCGGCAGCGACGACAAGGACGAAAAATTGCAACTGTCTCTTATCGCAGGGGGGGTGCGGCACGGCCCCGCGCACGCTGTGAGCACTCGCGCCGAGGTTTTTTCCACAGAAAATACTTTCTTTGACACTGGAATACGTGATTTATTTGTTTGTACAAGAGTATTATTTAGCGTAACCGATTAACAATTCCGTTTAGGTAATAAGGATAATATAGAACGACACGTCTGCTTCCTACAGTGAATCGAGACAACTGTATATAGTATAAAACAAAGTCTGTCTTCAGTCTGTCTGTCCCTATTTACTTATGCTTATATCTTAAAAACTACGCAATGGATTTTAATGCGGATTTTTTTCATAGATATAATGATTCAAGAATTTCCGGAAGAGAAAGGTTTATATGTATAATTGACGCGGGTGAGGTCGCTGGCGACGTCTAGTATACATATAATAATATCCAATCAGAGTATGTATCTTTCGAATAGTTTCCCTCAGCTCTAAGGGTGCGGAACAAAAGATTCAGTAATGTCTTCAGTAAATGAAGTTAAATACCGTTGTACCGTCTGTATTTAATTCTATTTAATACTTGAAAGACTTGGACGAACTCTTTTATGCACTATTAGAGCGTCTTGTCCACAACACGGTTCTCAATTCTCGATTTTCCTCAGAACGACTGCTGACTGACAAATCGACATAGGTACTTATTTAACTGTCACTTTGTCTTGGGCCACTGTATTAGCATAGATATAGTGGCCAAAGGCAAAGCTAGGCAAAAGAAAAGAATAAGATATTGCCGCTGTCTTAATTGTACCTTGTCAGGCAAACAATGTGTTATTTTTTGCTTTTTAAGTTATAAAATAATAGTTGGCTAACTAACCTTTCCCTGGGGTCACCAAAATGGGCATATGTTGAGCTGAAGAATTAACCTTCTAAGGAAAATAACGGCACTCGACATTACGCGTGGTCCAAAACTTGAGCAATTTTATTAGTAAGTATTAGTGGAGACGCTCCGCTGATGGTAATTGGTAGTACCTTGTCCTATAGTTCTGGCAGTATTAGGCATTAATAAATTATTTTGTCAATTATCTTGTTAATTGACTAAAAAGTAATTAAAATTAAATTAATTACAATTAAATTAATCGCAATTAAACTTTTAATTGCATCTTGCAATTAAATTAATTTGATAAACGTATGTCAGTTGTAACTCAAAATTAAAATAATTGCAATTAACTTTTTTAGTTGTTGTATAAAACAATTAAAACTAACAATTAACTTTATGTATCAAAAACGATATTAGTAAAATATTTAGAAAAATAAAGCTGTAAGTCTCAGGAGGAATAAAATAGTGCTCAAAGGCTGTAAGTTAAGCTTAAAAAACTGATTGTTGATAAATAAATGATTATTTATTTATTATTATTTGAATCGCTCTTTTATTTGTTGCCAACATGTGTATTTAACCACAGGAATAGATGGAGGGGCACAATTCTACTAATTGTTAGTTTTAATTAAAATTCAAGAACAATAGAAAATTAATTGATTGTTAATTGTAGTAAATCACAATTAACAATAAGTTAATTGCTAATTGTTACTACTACAGTTAACAATTAAATAATGGTTAATTGTAATTTTCCACAATTACAATTGTTTAATTGTTAGTTGTTGTGGTTACATTTACCAATTAATCAATTGTTAATTTTTTATTGTTCTTGCAATTAAAATTTTCCCAATACTGAGTTCTGGTTACGTACCCAGAGCATTGCAAAAATAGGGAACAAGCCTAAACTGTGGTCATTTCCTGCAGAAAAACAGGCAAATAAAGACTCAAGCTCCGGCTCTCTCACTCTCAGAAAGCTTTCTCTCTATGTACTGACGGATATTGTTGTTTATATAAGTACATATTTTGGTAAAGGACTGTCATTACACACCAAGCCATTAATGCACAAACGTTGTTGAAATATACAAAATGTTGATAATCAACATTTCGTCGTCATTCGATTGCAGAATTATTAGAGAATATTCTAGATCGACGCAACGGACGATACATAGCTTAATAAAGTGTCTGGCGATATTTGTGAAGGCATGGAAAACACCAAAATCACTGTCCTGGTGTTAATTGATTTTTCAAATGCCTTCAATACCGTCAGTCACGATATCCTGTTATCTATCCTCTCCCACCTCAAGGTCTCGGCTGGAGCTTTAGATTGGTTCTCAAATTATCTTCGAGGTCGCCAGCAGTCGATCCACGTCAACGAGTTATCGTCGAGATGGTTTGATACTACTGCGGGCGTTCCTCAAGGCGGCATTCTTTCTCCTCTTTTATTTTCTATTTTTATAAATCTCTTAACTCGAAATCTTCAGTGCGCTTACCATTTGTATGCCGATGACTTGCAGATTTACTCCCAAATAAGTGTGGAACACGTCAATGAGGCGATCGACAAAATCAACAGGGATTTGACTGCTATATTGTCCTGGTGTCAGAAGTTTGGGCTAACCTTAAACCCTGGCAAGACCCAAGCTATCATTGTGGGTAGTCACTGGTTGTTAAAACGACTAGACTTATCATCCCTGCCACCTATAATCTTTAATGGGACCACCATCAATTTGAATCCTGCTGTCAAAAACCTTGGGCTACACATAGATACGACGCTGAATTGGCAAGTCCAGGTAACCCAGGTAAGTCAAAAGGTCACCGGTACGCTGCGTGCTCTCTACCGCCTCCGGAACATTTTACCACCTGAGATTAAGACAATGTTTGTGCAGACTTTGATTTTCCCCCTCATCGACTATGGTGATGTATGTTACTTTGACCTGAATGCAGATCTCCTTGATAAACTTGACCGTCTTCTAAATAACTGCATTCGATTCATTTTCAACCTTCGCAAGTATGACCATATGTCTACTTATCGTTCCAAATTAAAGTGGCTTCCCATACGTCAACGCCGTAGTCTGCGTGTTCTCACTACCCTCTATACTATTCTTACATCTTCAACTTCTCCCCAGTATTTATCTTCCTATTTTCAATACTTATGCTGTAACCATGAACGAAACCTCCGTTCATCCAATAATCTTCTACTCACTGTACCCTCTAACTTTCTTCATTTCTCTTTTACTGTCCAATCTATCTTTCTTTGGAATGCCCTCCCTCTTGAAATCAGGATGGCTAAGACTAAAATTACTTTCAAGTTCAAGGTGAAGGAACTTCTATTGGCTGAGTCGGCGATTGTGTCCTAGGTCGTTTAAATTTCATATGTGTTTAATATGTATATATATATATATATATATATATATATATATATATATATATATATATATATATATATACCTTATGTACGTGTATATATTTATATATGTTTTTTTTTTTTTTTTTAAAGACAACTCCCGCATTAGGACTAAATCCTGTGTCGCGGGGGACTTTACAAACATAGAACTAACGGACACAATGAACACCCAGACTCGAAACAACAATTAATGAATCACACAAAGTGTTGTCTCGTGTGGGAATCGAACCCACAACACTCGGTGCAGTGTCAAACGGCGAGGCGGCCGCTTAAACCACTACGCCAACCGTGCAGTTTATATATTCATATGTGTATGTATGTATGTAGTTTTATAATACATCTATATTATGTATGTTTATTTGTAACTTATGTGTATATATATATATATATATATATATATATATATATTTGTATGTATCTTTAGATCTACAATACTTGTGTTATTTCAAATTCATTTTAATTATATTACACCTACTTCTTTTCTCTCTGCACCACTCTAAGGTAGACTGGGAGATAATGCCCATGGCATTAAGTCCGCCTGTATACGCTGTGTATATAAAGTTTAAATAAATAAATAAATAAAGTACATAACCAAATCATTACGTGTCCATAAGCGAGGGTCGACCGGCCGTGATCAAGACTGTAACGAGACGAGGCCTCGACGATATCTACCGATACCAACCTCGATAACGTGCTCCCAATCATAATGTTTCAATATCGGCCTGATGAGAACGATTATTGCAAATGCTTGATAGAAATATTTGTTTTATTTATAGACTCACGCCTGTATCCCCGAAGGGGTAGACTGAAATACCACATTTTGCCAGGATTTTTAAGTCCCACGTAATATAATATGCCCGGTACGGCAATAGGCCCTCTACCTATTGCCGTACCGGGCATATTACCAGAACGGAGTCTGGTAATATGCTGCTACTGAGAAAAACCCAATAACACTTTGTTCGACCCGGGAATCGAATCCGACACCTCCCAATCACACGCGCACATTTATGCCGCGAGACCAAAGAGGCATTCTATAAATAAGTGTATAATCTATGGTCTATAAGATAGAAATATTATTAAATAATAATTAAAAAACGTTTTTAAAAAGGTCGGCAACGCATTTGTGATCCTTCAGGCATTGCAGGTGTCTATGGGCGGCGGTGATAACTTACCATCAGGTGACTTGCTTGAATAAAAATATTTAAAGATCTGTTAGGGAATACCGGTGGTTGCTAGCTGTATAATTGTACAATTACGCGTCAATAATTATTGAACCTATTTTTCAAAAGGTATTTTTGTAAGTTGTCGGTGTCTGGGCATTAAATTCGAATTTGGACGCGAGATTTATGAAAAAATAAATTGCCTACGTTATTAAAGATAAAAAAAATTTGAGAACAAATAGCAATTTGTGATAAGTAATAAATTAATATAGGTACATTGCATTGACGGTGACCCTCAATACAAAATATAATTTTAGAATTACAATAATTTGACTATCTCCGTGGTCCAATTGATAGCGTATGCGACTGCTGATCGGATGTCCCGTGTTCGATTCCTGGGTCGGGCAAAAGTGTTACTGGGTTTTTCCGAATACTCAGTAGCAGCCCGGAGTCTGGTGATGTGCCCGGTAACAGCAATAGGCTCGCCCCCTATTACGTGGGACCTAAAAATTCATGGCGAAATGTGGGTGTAATATTTACACCTCTGCCTACCCCTTCGGGGATACAGGTGTGAGACTATAAAAAAAACAATAATTTGATTCTTTTTGGGGTTCCGTATAGATAAAGTTGTACCATGGGGTATACCGCTGTAACGTTACAATCATGGCACAGTATAAAAAGCTGACATAATTTTATAATTAATATTTTTTCATTAAATTAACTGAACTCGAGTATTTTATAATTAGCTAACCCGATTATTGTAGACTCGATTGTCACACGAGACTACTCTTTGTGTAATCCATAAATTGTTTCAAGTCTGGATTCGTCGATTAAAAGTTTTTAAAGTTCCCTAAGACACAAGACAGATTGCGAGTACGGCAGCTGCCTTTTAAACTAAAAAGGAAAGAAAGAGGGGTTTATATTTTTTAGCATACCGACTGCTGCTCGTGTCTAAATTATTGATTGCCCATAGTCTGGGTTAGATAAGTTGAGTGAACCTATTTTACAAATCATATTTTTGAGTTATATGGTTGGGAATGCAAATTCAATTCTACACACGAGATTTATCAAAAGGTTCAATGCTTTCGATATTAGAAGCTACCAAGCATTTGACAAAAGTAAATTTATTGTATACAATAAATGGACACAACAAATATATTTCTTTGACGATTTTTCTTCATTTGTTGTATAAGTCATCATCATAATCAGCCCTATTTACTGTCCCACTCCTAGGCGCGGGCCTCTTCTCATTACGAGAAGGGTAAGGCCGTAGTCCACCACGCTTGCCTAGTGCGAGTTGGCAGATTTCACATGTCTTTCGAGAACATTGTGGAGAACTCTCAGACATGCACGTTTCCTCGCGATGTTTTCCTTCACCGATAAGCAAGCGATAATAAGCAATTTAATACGCACTTAGAAAGCTGCTTGTTGTATAAGTAGAACTTACCAAACAGCTAGTAAATTCAGTAAAGTACTTATGTATGCGCTAATTGTATCTTCACATTTTATCTGACGTGAAGGTTTGTAAGGATAGATGTGAAAAAAAAAAAATGCTATCTGCATGTTGGCGTAGTGGTTTAAGCGGCCGCCTCGCCATTTGACATTGCGCCGAGTGTTGTGGGTTCGATTCCAACACGAGACATCACTTTGTGTGATCCATATGGGTGTTCATTGTGTCCGTTGATTGTATGTTTGTAAAGTCCCCCGCGACACAGGATTAATTCCTAGTGCGGGATTAGTCTCTAAAAAAAAAATGTTGTTACAAAAAAATACTGAAAGAATTGGAAATTGTAATAATACCTATAAGTTAAATATCAGAACAGCACACGTGGTATCTTTGGTCACGATGACCGATACCACTAAATAGTTATATGTAATGTAAAATGTTGTAAAATTTCAGTGTTTACAATTCGGTTAAAATTAACGACACTCAATGGTTTTTACCCAGTACCATAAATAACGAATCTTACCGAAATGTTAACACTGATAATTATTGCTAATAGCAGGCATTAAAAGACACGAAAAAGAAACGGAACTGGTGACAATCCCTATGCCGCAAAGGACTCACATCGCATACAAAAAATACGTAGGTAGACGTTGAAAAAATATGTATCTAGCACCGGGTACCCTGAAATTATATCCATTAACCCACATTCATATTTTTGCCTGTTCATACTAACCCTTATAAAAAACGAAACGTAACGTGTACGTTTGACAGCTTATAAAAACCAAGAAAATAAAATAAATATAAATAATAGTACCTTATAAATACAATATCACATAATATACCAAATAAACAATAGCAAAAATTTGCAATATATTTAACCAAGTTCACAACGAGTTCCAATCAATGATATTTGTTCAGTTTACGATTCCAAAAGCTAACTGTCATGTGTACACCACATTCCCATTGAAATTATTTTAAAGCCGTTTGCCTCAAAGTCAGAAGTGCTACAATAGCAGGAGAATAACTCGCTTTACGGTCGTATAAGAGAAGCAAATACGACAAGATACCAGGAAACAGCAAACAGGACGGTGCCACTGCACCCAAAAAGTCTGGATGCCCGCATACAACAATCTGTGGATTCAATTTATAAACAACAAATCTGACTCTCTGAATTGACAGTTTATGCGTATCTGTCTATATTGTAAATATGTTTTATTGTATATTTTATTTGTAATTCTTTTTTTAAATAAATTGCATGCAAGACCGTTATGGCGATACGGATGTGAGTGCCAGTCAACCTGCCACGTCACTGACTGGTCTGGTGCGGTGTCCGGATTGTTCCCAGGACCGCTTTTTCCAAGGTAAGCGGGGCCTGAAAGTGCATTTTGGTAAAGTACATAAATCCCAGAATGTACTTCCAGGCCCTTCAATACTTTCACAATCTGGATCAGGAGACACCCACCAAATTCCTTTTTGGCAAATTTTATCTAAATTAAAACATTCGGTTCCGATTATTAAAAGAATTCCCCGTGGGGCAAGACCATCAGTGTCAAAAAAATTGGCTGAATGCATAGGTCTTGTCGTAAGGGAGAATTCCAAAACGGCCTGGGAGCAATTATTGACATTCCCTTATAGGATTTTACATATTGATAAAAATCAGGCAGCCCAAAATTCATTAACATCCCAAATTAAGTATAATTGTCAAATTTCGGCCAACACTTTAGACCCTAAATTCACGTTATACAAGCATAAATCACTCTATCAATATGTG
Source organism: Euclidia mi (assembly GCA_944739405.2). NCBI lineage: Eukaryota > Metazoa > Arthropoda > Insecta > Lepidoptera > Erebidae > Euclidia > Euclidia mi. The sequence goes on from OX123196.2 coordinate 3,043,457, forward strand.
GAATCCAAATTAAGGGATGGTGACATACGGGGCGCGTCTAGACTATTATTCAGTAGTGATGTGGTGGCGCCTTGCTCTCCAGAGACGCTTGCGGGTCTGAAGAGCAAGCATCCAGCGCCCATTAATGATCTCTCCTTTCCTGAAGCTCCCGACAGTGAATCAGAACACCTGATCACCACGGCCAAGGACGTGTTAGCAGCAGTTTGCTCCTTCCGGAGTGGCTCGGCAGGTGGCCTTGATGCCTTGACACCACAGCATCTTAAAGATCTTGTGTGTGCAAGTGCTGGGGTGGCTGGCGATACACTCTTGAAGGAGTTGACTGCGCTAGTCAATATGATGCTCTCCGGTAATGTGGACGATGCCATCATTGACATCTTGTATGGGGCGAATCTATGTGCCCTTAACAAGAGGGATGGTGGTATTCGTCCCATTGCCGTAGGTTGCACATATCGGCGTATAGCAGCCAAGATATGCTGTAAATTTTACAGCAGGGAGCTATCAGAAAAATTCCAACCCCTACAGCTAGGTTTTGGTTCCAAAGGGGGTTGTGAGGCTGCTATACATGCCCTTTCCACGTACCTTGGAAGTGGTGATGGAGAGGTCATTTTGAAGGTTGACTTGAAAAACGCCTTCAATTCAGTGAATAGGGACATCTTGTTGACACAAGCAAAATTAGAAACCCCCAAAATTTTTAAATTTCTTTGGCAATGTTACAGGTATCCCACAAAATTACTATATCAGGACAATCTTTTGGAATCTGCAGTTGGATGCCAACAAGGTGACCCTCTTGGACCAGTCATTTTTAGTTTAGCTATACAACCCATTATTCGACAAATAAATTCTAAATTTAATGTATGGTTTTTGGATGACGGGACCCTGGGGGGCGAAGTAGACATAGTATTGCAAGATTTGACTTATCTTAAAAATAAATTCGCTTCTATTGGTTTGGAACTAAATTATAGTAAATGTGAGCTGTTTGTAAATACAACAGACTCCACAAAAAAACATTCGATAATATCAAAATTTAATAATTTGGCATCAAACTTAAAAATTGTTGATAAGACTTCTCTCCGCCTCCTGGGTTCTCCAGTATTTGAAGAATCTTTCGATTCTTTCTTAGAGGAAAAAATACAAAATTTTTGTGAAATTTCTGATCGCTTATTCAAAATTAATATTCATTCGGCTTATACCATTATTCGATATTGTCTTTTCGTCCCAAAATTCACACATGCCTTAAGATCTTCCCAACTTTGGAAAAACAAATCACTTTTAGAACAAATCGACAAAATTATCCAAATTACTTTAAAGAGAATATTAAATGTGGATTTGAACGACCGAGCCTGGCTACAAGCGTCTTTGCCCATACGTCTAGGTGGGCTCGGTATACGCAAAATTTCTAGTGTTAGTTTACCGGCGTTTCTATCTTCGGTCCACAGCACGGAAGAGTTAACTAGGAAAATTTTATTACCTACACTAGTTAACTCAGAAGTGTTGTGCAAAACCGAAGCTATAAACGCCTGGAAAATGGCGTGTCCAAGCACTGATTTGCCTACCAACCTATTCTCCCAAAGACAGTGGGACGCGCCGCTTTGTAACATAGTAAGAAAAAGTCTTTTGGATACATCTCTTAATGTTACAGAGCGTGCTCGCTTGCTGGCTGTGGGAGAGTGGGAATCCGGTCTATGGCTTCAGGCACTACCATCGTCTAACACAGGAACCATGTTGGACGATGAGACATTCCGTATTGCCACCTGTCTGCGTTTAGGTGCGTGTGTTTCTCCGCATCGATGTCATTGTGGAGAAGACGTCGATAGCCTCGGACACCATGGGCTATCTTGCAGCAGAAGCGCTGGTAGAATTCCTCGTCATGCCCATCTAAATGACATAATCCGTCGTGCTCTTGTCGCGTCTGGCGTACCAGCTGTACTTGAACCAAATGGTTTGGTACGTGACGACGGTAAGAGACCTGATGGTATGTCATTGTTGCCTTGGAAAATGGGTAGGCCTTTGGTGTGGAACGCAACCTGCGTAGACACCCTCGCGCCATCACATGTTCCAAGCACGGGAGGCCACGCCGGCGCTGCTGCTGCAACTGCGGAAACCCTCAAACGGCGCAAATACTGTAATTTAGTGAGTAATTACGTGTTTGAGCCGTTTGGGGTGGAAACGCTAGGCTCATGGGGTCCGAGTGCTCGTTCTCTATTCCGGGAAATTTCTAAACGATTAATCGACGTCTCACGTGACCAGAAGGCTGGTTTATTCTTTGCTCAAAGAATCAGCATTGCCATCCAGCGTGGCAATGCTGCCAGCCTTCTGGGCACGTTACCCGATGACATTGATGCGGAGGCATTTTACGACGCCTAAACCTTGTAAATATTTTCACTTTTAGATTTGTTTTATGTTTTTTTTTGTATTAGATTAGGTTAGATTAGATTAAGCTTCAGATACAAAATTATGTTTTATTATTATGTCCCTATAAATTAAGTTATAAATAAAATACTAAGAAAGAGAAAAAAAAAAACCCTTATAATAACCTCCGCAAGCAAGTAGGTGGCTCAACCAACAAATATTTAATTAAGAGCGATATCAAGTGAAATGATGAACATTTTGAGAGCAAAGGAAATATATACCATATTTCCTATGACATGTATTATCTACACGTACGCTATGAGAATAAATGGCGGACGAGTGGCTTAATAGTCTCCAAACACGTCACATGTTCAGCACTCTTGTTGTGATAAACTTGCTCATATTGAAGATACAATCTGTGATTAAAAAAATACCAAGAATCTTTTGTTGTAATCGGCTCTCTAAAGAATTTGGCATGAAGGACTTAAATTACAAATTTTCTTCGTGTTTTAAAGTAGTGACAATTGACATTATGTTAGTAAAAATATTAGTATAGAAAATACCTACAGATACAGCAATATCTTAATACTGTCTCCAGAACAGAACACTACAAATGATTCTACAAAACAGTAACAATTATTGTTTTATATACAAGCAATCTCAATATATTGTATACGGCGATTTTTTGTTAAATTGTAATATAAATTGTACTTAGTTATGTTAGCGATAATATTACTTAGGCCCTGTTTTACCATCCCTAAGTAAGCGTTACTTTCCAGGTAAATTCAAAATTAGAACGAAAGTATGAATTTATTTGCTAAGTTTATTGGGCTGTGGTGAAGCAGACCCTTATTATTATAAATATTTACAGTTCATTAAAGTTAAAAAGGGTAGTGTGTTTCATAAGAGATTCGAATAAAAATAGAAAAATCAAAAATCTCATCACTTTATGAAGGATAACTTATCTATAACACAATTTGGTACAATGTAGGTACTAAAATTAATTATTTAAAAGGAAAAACAGTTACACTTGTTGGCTATCAGCAGCAGTCCGTCGTTGACGCATTTATTATAAAATATACAAGTAGTTAAATCAAAAGCTCAGTAAATTGCGCACTGATAGCTTATTCCCAAACCGCGTGTACACGATGCCTGTATACACGGTGTACACAAGCTGCAGTGACATCGAACATGCACCGTGTGCCGTAAATATACCGGCCATAACCACGAGGATATTAACACGTTGTTACGCAAAATATGTACTGATAGATTATAAATTGTGAGCCAAAAAACAGTATAAAATATGAGCCCATACGTGTAAGGTCCCCATTTTTATTAAAATTAATATCGATTGGAATTTAATAATTTGTAGTCGATTGACTCGTCCGAGTCACATCACTATCGAAATAATTCAAAATGGCGGTTGGCGAGAGCGGGCATTCCATTCCGGGCGACGGTACTGAACGGACGGTGGCTCTTAGGAAATATTATAATATCTGTACAGTGTAAAGGTGTGTCCGAAATATAAATTGTATTGGAATACAACTGGAGTTTTACTACAAATCAGAAGTGGTAAGTACATGCTCACATTAATTTATATTCGTTTTAGTTCAAATTATGATTTTACGTGTGCGCGTATGGGGGTATTTTGTATTCGTCCTAGTTTTGAACTTTTGTTAGATATATATTGGAATAGAAAACTAGTTACCAGCGTACAATGTAACAACGCTAACAAATTGAAAATTACCCTCTTCATAGTGTAATAATTGTCTAACGGATTATTACTGTCTCGTTGGTCTCGCGGCATAAATTTTCTCGTGGGACATATCCCGGGTTCGATGCCCGGATCGGGCAATGTATTGTTGGGATTTCTTTGGTCTGGTCAAAAGTGAGTATAGCAATATCTAGCTCTGCCTAGCTCTTCGAGGATATAGAAGGGAGACTGTGTATGTATGTAACGGATAATTACGAAAAGAATACTACTTGATTATGGTTAGCTTGTGCCGTGAACGTATGGTCAAGGTCACATTAAGGTGCAACCATGGTCTTGAGGAGAAAGCTCCAAGACCGTCTATTTTAATTATTAAATAAAGTGTATCATTGGTAGTGGTTCGGAGGACCAGGGTCAAGGTCACGTTAAGGTCAGAAAAGGGTTCTAAGAAATATGCTCCGGGGTTTTATAAAGGGGTAAGAATTTTTCATTACTTTTGCGCTAACGCGCACCGTTTTCGAGATAGACGATTTTTTTCAAAAAAAAAATAATAATTTACCGTCTATTTAAAAATACAAATTCAAACCGAACTTTTCGTCTCTGAGTTAAAGAAAATGGAGCGAGGCGGCAATGGACCAAGCTGACGCCTGGAGACGCCGGAGCCCGGTGGATCGGGACGCGATGGCGAAGGAGCTGGGCGGGAGTCGACTGCGCAGCGAGGTGGACTGTGGAGGTCGCACTCGCTATCGGAGCCGTGGCCCTGCTCATCGCGGCGTCTGCGGCCGGAGCGTCCGGGACGGGGATCCTGGGTCGGAGAGAGAACGAGAGTTACGAGACGGAGTAAGGCGCTTGGAAGAGTAAATCTGCTTGCAACGGAGTCGTCATCGACCGGGTTCCCGACGGCATGGCTCTCGTCGCGGCGGCCGTAAGGCGTCGCATATTTGTTATTTATTTAATTATTTGTCATTCACACGTTCATGCAGAAATACTGCAGTATCCCACAAAACCGTGTCATCGGTTTGACTGTGGGATCCAGTCTCCGTACAGTAAATTAGAACGTTTACATAGATAAAATTACAATAACTACTTATAGCTAACTTCACTCTTAAATTCTAGCACTTATCTAAGTAATATTGCTTAAGTCTCCTTTTAAATTGTGGTTTGCCGTGTGGTTGACGGCATAGAATACAAGTGTCACCACCCCCTATCTTCCCGTGGGTGTCGTAAGAGGCGACTAAGGGATAACACGATGCAAATACCATCTTTGCGTAGAGACGGAAAACTCGACATCAAACCCTATACGACTGCCTCGTTGGTCTCGCGGCATAAATGTGCGCGTGGGATCGGGAGGTCCCGGGTTCGATTCCTGGGTCGGGCAGTGTTATTGGGTTTTTCTGTCACGAAATTCTCAGTAGCAGCACGGAGTCTGGAAATGTGCCCGGTACGGCAATAGGCTCGCCCCTTATTACGTGGGACTAAAGTATATCTGGCGAAAAGTGGGTGTAGAAATACACCTCTGCCTACCCCTTCGGGGATAAAAGGCGTGACGTTATGTATGTATGTATGTGTATGTCTCCTTTTAAATATAGTTTCATCATTTTCGTTCCTTATGTCCTCTGGGACATTGTCTGGCGGATATGGCAAACGTTTTTAAAGTTCTACCACCGTAATAATTAAACACTCTTGGTACAATATATTTGCCAGAGGCCATCGATCGGGTGTTGTGATTATTTGTAACTGGTTCCAAGTTATGCCCAAGACTACCATGGTTGTTTACAGCCAATAAGTATTTGTTTTAGGGAAATTGGTAGTATTTTACAAATTTTAAATAATTTTGTGTAGACATTTTTATGCTGATTTCTAGTTTTATTATTGACAAGAAGTTTAAGAAACATTGTTTGGATTGATTCTAATTTATTTATATATGTTTTGAATGTAAGACCATGGCAATCTAAAGCATACCGAGAATAGACTCCTAGAGTGACTTATATAAGGATTTCAACGTTCCTTTAGGTACTTTAAAGCTTAAATGATAGAATTTTCCAAGTAATACTCTGTTTTACATCTGTTTTAAATTGTATGATGAATACTCTGTTTGTCACAAAGGTAATCTAAATGATGGGACCATGAAAAATGTTCATCTGTTTTAAACAGTTTACTTTTTCAATAGGTTTACATTGACGGTTTGATAAATTATGAAAGCTTGAATGGTTGTGTGTATACAATACTGGTCCTACTGATGGTCGCAAATATGTATAGTGTGTTATTAGCAGTTTGGTTTTCTCTGACTTGATGACGATGCCGTTATCGTCGCATAGACCGACATCATTGAGACAGGATGAGATGCGGTCTTTTCGAAAGGACAGCCGAGGTGAGCAGCGATGCCGTCTTGAACGGGACGACAAAGAGCTGCCTCATGACCCTCCAGAAGTTTTCGTCTCCAAGTACTCATGGATCTCAGAGTTGCGAGTGGGCCGGGCGGCGCCACTTGTAGTCCTGAGGATGTTATTTTGGGCTCTGGAGGCAATGGATGTTTGATTTGCAGGCTGAGGACCACAGTTGGAATCCATAAGTCCATATGGGTTTTATAACTGAGCTGTAGACTCTGGGTTTGTTACTCAGGGACGGAGCGGATTGTTTACCGAGTAACCTTAATAGGTTTTTTTAAAACGAAAGTTGACTTCGTTCCGTTTACGTTTTACGTGCTCCTTCCAGGTCATACGTTGATCCAAGTGGAGGCCCGGGGGCTTCACACATGTAGATTTAGGTAGCGGTACTTGACCGGGATTTGCTGTTGGGCATAGTTTCTTTAGCGGCATGAAAGTGATGTGGTGCGATTTGGGGGCACTCGCTCTAATTCGCCATTTTTGCAACCAGCTATAGGTTTGGTCTGGTTGGATTTGTAAGGGCCCCCTGGCTTCATCTGGGTCACTACTAGATGTCAGAAATGCAGCGTCACCCTCAGGTATCGCAATAATTACGTTTGGGGGCTTGCGGTAGGTCGTGAGTAAATATGTTATACATATCTGGGCCAAGGACCGAGCCTTGAGGCGCTCCTGAATCGCAAGTGTGCGGAGGGGATCTGGAGCCGCGTTGCTTGACTTGGAGGGTTCTATCCTTTAAATATGATGCCAAAAGAAGGTAGAACGTGTTGGGCAGGGTCCTCTTTATTTTTGCACAATAGGCTTTTGTTCCAAACCCGATCGAAAGCATGTTGGACATCGAGAAATGCTGCTGAGCAGTACTCCTTATTTTCGAGACTGTCTTATCTTTTGGTAGACTCTATGCATTTGAAACCTGTGCGAGAGCAGTCCTTAGTTCAGTGATCACCCGGTTGAGTCGTGTTTTGTCTTCTCTATTGCGTGAATGTTGCCACACTCTGCGAAGTCTGCGCTTTTCAGATATCTTGCTGCGGATATCAACTGGAAATAGTTTTCTACGATTGGGTGTTTCTAGAGTGGGAGTATTTTTTCAAGCCGCTACTTGTATCAGGTTGGTGATGTATGGGCCCGCGTGGTCAATGTTTTTGGGATTCTTCAGTGGAAGTTTAAGAATTATATTGGATTCCAGAAATTCACGAAAATTACCCTAGTCTGTTTTTGCATTTTACAGGTTCTCATTATAGAGTACACAGTAAATGATTGTTGTGCTTATCATCAGCACCAATAGACTATGGTCCGAGGAGACGTCGAGGCTTGATACTATGTGAACGTAAAGGGGTTGAATATTTTTGGTGATATAAAAGTCCAACAAATCTGGTATCTTGTTGCCGTCTGTGGGCCAGTATGTCGGTTCACCAGTAGATAATAGTATAAGTCGATTGGAATCTACGCTCCTTTTTAGTTCTCGACCTCTTGTAACGGTTACTCGTGATCCCCAGTAGGTGTGCTTAGCATTCCAGACCCCACCAGCTATGAAGCGATTCCCCAGAGACTGGAAATATTCTGTGAACATGACTTCTTTTATGCAATGTCGCGGTGGGCAATATATGGCCGAGAGGTTCATATGACCATAGGCGTCTTCTATGCGCACTGTGTAGCTTGTAGGTGATTAGTCGCGTACGGCTGCGGTAGGCAGTGTTTTATGCTATTTTTAATAACAATCGCAGAACCAGCATGAGCTCCGCCATTCGGGTGGCAGGTAAAATACACGCTATATCCGGTGATGCAAATTCGGCTTAGATTCGATTATTTGTATGTGCTTCGGTTATAAGGCATGCATCAAGTTTGTTGGAGTGGAGGAATGCTTCAAGTTCATGAGAGTTAGGTGCAAGGCCATTAATGTTCTACGTTGCAAGGTTTAGAGAAGTAATTTGTTGTTCTATAATGAGAGTTGTGATACGGTCCAACATGGAGCACATTTGTTGAATTAGGAGATCGATCGTCTCACTTTGTTTTATGAGTATGCTTTCAAGAGTCAGATTTCGTTGATTGTCAGTAATATCAGTGGTGTTATCAGAAGCTGGTGTAGATTTTGACTGCGTTACGGTCTCGGCGGCTACCACACCTGCATGGGATCTCTGTTGTAGTTCACAATCTTTGGTGGTCGTTTTCTATGGTGGAGGTTTTTAATGACTAAGCGGTAGCTTTTATTGTCTTTTGGGGTGAATAGCCGATAGCCCATTTGACCGGATAACAGTTATTTTTTTTGGGGGCACGTGTAGGGTGGGTCTAGGAAAGGATGGTAGTTCCTACTGACGCGAGTAACTTCACCCCCGTCCCAAAAATTATTAATTTATAATAATATTAATGTACCTAGGTATTAATGGTACAGTCCAGAGCTGTATTGTTACAGGCTTATTTTTGTAGCAGTGATAAAACAGCCTATCATTCTAATTTATATTAATTCCTTGTGTATATTATGTCGCTATGATAATAATATGTTGTTAACTTGTGCTAAAAATTAAATGGTTAGTAATAGTGGTGTTTTACACATGTTGCGCTAACTATTGTATGAGCTGATATATTGCACTGTTAGTTGTAAAACTGTATTAACTAAATTACGATACAATTGTTAATATAGCCATGATTTTATTAATTAAAGGTCTATTTTGTTATGTGAAAATTCTGGTCAGAATTGGATGGGTTGACCAGAATTATGAGCTATTATAAGCAGTGTAGCAGTTCCTGCTAGAATTGGATGGGTTAGCTGGATCTGCATGTTGGTATTGTTGGTAAATGTCAATCTTGCTAGAATTGGATGGGTTAGCAAGCATTGCATTTATAACACGTAGGCATTGTTGGTAAATGTCAATCTTGCTAGAATTGGATGGGTTAGCAAGCATTGCATTTATAACACGTAGGTATTGTTGGTAAATGTCAATCTTGCTAGAATTGGATGGATTAGCAAGCATTGCATTTATAACACGTAGGTATTGTTGGTAAATGTCATTTATAACATGGGATTGTTGGTAAATGGCATTTATAACATGTAGGTATTGTTGGTAAATGTGAATCTTGCTAGAATTGGATGGGTTAGCAAGCATTGCATTTATAACACGTAGGTATTGTTGGTAAATGTCAATCTTGCTAGAATTGGATGGGTTAGCAAGCATTGCATTTATAACACGTAGGTATTGTTGGTAAATGTCAATCTTGCTAGAATTGGATGGGTTAGCAAGCATTGCATTTATAACATGTCTTAGCTTTTATAAGCGATTCATAAAATGTATTGGTCAGAATTGGATGGGTTGACCAGGATTGTAAGCTTTTACAAGCGATTTATAAAATGTATTAGTCAGAATTGGATGGGTTGACCAGGATTGTAAGCTTTTGTAAGCGATTTATAAAATGTATTGGTCAGAATTAATGGGTTGACCAGGATTGTAAGCTTTTATAAGCGATTTATAAAATGTATTGGTCAGAATTGATGGGTTGACCAGGATTGTAAGCTTTTATAAGCGATTTATAAAATGTATTGGTCAGAATTGATAGGCTGATCAGGATTGTAAGCTTTTATAAGCGATTTATAAAATGTATTGGTCAGAATTGGATGGGTTGACCAGGATTGTAAGCTTTTATAAGCGGTTTATAAAATGTATTGGTGAGAATTGGATGGGTTTACAGGATTCTTTAATGTGATTGTAAGTGCCCCCTCTCGCCGAGTGTAAGGTTTATGTTAAGTTTGCTTGATTGCGTGTATGGGGACATACACGAGGTCAGGGAGTGTAAGGTCTCCATTTTTATTAAAATAAAAATCGATTGGAATTTAATAATTTGTAGTCGATTGACTCGTCCGAGTCACATCACTATCGAAATAATTCAAAATGGCGGTTGGTGAGAGCGGGCATTCCATTCCGGGCGACGGTACTGAACGGACGGTGGTTCTTAGGAAATATTATAATATCTGTACAGTGTAAAGGTGTGTCCGAAATATAAATTGTATTGGAATACAACTGGAGTTTTACTACATATGTTAGCTCAATAAATCGTACTAAAATAACAAAAGGTAACGATGATCTAGTGAAGAAAACAGCAGAATGGTGAGCTATTTCTTGTTCAAACTTACGGTTGACAAAATTGTTAATAGTCTCTTGCTAAGCAGTGAAGGAAACATTGCGAGGAAATCTGCGTGTAAGCTGCAATAGAAGCAATAGACAGCTATAGCTTAGTGGAGAGACCAACAAACTACTACGCTACGATGGGTTTAAGCTACGGTTCCTACCACTGAAGTTTCTAAGTTATGTACTGATTAGGTTGTTAATAGTCTTTTGCTAAACAATGAAGGAAAACATCGTGAGGATGACACATGACAACAATGTCTGAGTGTTCTGCATAATGTTATCAAAAGACATGTGAAGTATCGAACTCACACTTGGCCAGCGTGGTAGACTACGACCTAACTCTGCTCATAATCGAATAAGGTATCTATCGTACTATCGGACAACCGCACGCACTGCCCAGCGCCATCGGTACATGGTCGATATTCCAATCATACGTACAAAACGTTCTGCTTCCTCGTTCATCATGCGCACTGCAAAACAGTGGAACTCCCTGCCAGAATCTGTGTTTCCCGATCAGTACAATTTGGGTGACTTCAAGATGCGAGTGAATAGGCATCTTCTAGGTAAGCGTGCTACATCCAAGATCGCATCAGTGATTACCATCTGGCATGATAGTGGTTAAACGCAAACCTATATAAACTTAAAAAAAAAGGTCAGTGCATAGTTCTTCGCATAATTAAATAGGACAAACTTTTAACAAAGTTGACAATGAAGGCTTAGTGCAGATAACATACCTTCTGATAACTTATCATCTCAGGTGCATAAAATGTCGCTGTAAAACAGGAAAAACAAAACAAAACATTTCTTTATCATCAGCAAATTTGCGTATACACATTTAGCCAAAGAATAAGATATTTTCTTTAGAACGTGAGTCTTTCACACGCGCGTTTTGGCCATTACGTTTAAGTGGCTCATATTAAAAGGCGAGCCTATTGCCATTACAAGGCACATTAGCAGCGGCTGTGGTGCTACTCTGAATTCCCTTTGAAAGATCAATATACATCGCGCGAACCAGGAGCTGACAATGTAACCTTGCGAGACAAGGATTGACAATTAGAAAATAAATATAAGCGTAATTTCTAAACAAATGGTTGTGCTAATTTTCTTACCTGATTCAGAGACAAGGATGAAGACATACACAACTAGCTTGAAATTTGCTCACCCACTCTTGCTTAGCTTGGAGGACTATGACCTAATCCTGTTCATAATATGAAGTAGCTTGTGCCCAGCAGTTGCTACATAGTCTATGATTTGTAAACTGAAAAGTTTTAAAATCAAATTCCAACCTCTAATAAGACTCTAGCTTACTGTTACTACGTACTGTCATAGTATTTATCTAATTGCCTTTACAAGTGTTCAAAGTACACCTTTGGGTTTTACGCAGCCAGAGAGCCGGTAAAATACCAGTTACAACTCCAAGCGTAAGAATAAAGTTTTATTCCGCAAGAAAACAGTTAAGACGTCTTATTTTGTATGATACAGACAAAACAACCATCCTAACGGCAACTCAACAGCCTCTTATATCTGGTTGAACAATAATTTTACCATAAAACCTCGCATTAGAGGCAGCTTGAATAACGCAAGAAAGATATTACAGGTTATTTCCCAGTTAAGGCGTAGTTTCTGCATTTGCCGTAATGTTCCTTTAAGCAGCAATAGTTGAAGTGAGTTTGAAAGATACGAAACTTTACTAAAAGTGCTGTTGTCACTTGTATTAGTAATTTTATAAACGTGACAGTTTGTAAGGATGGATGTATGGATATTTATTACTCTTTCACGCCAAAACTACTAAACGTATTTTGATGAAACCTAGCAGTTATATAGCTTATACATCAAAATAAAAAAATGTAATTGTAAATATTGCATAGTACATGGGCTCGCTTCTGTCCAGGTTGTCGCAGGTGAAACCGTAGATAGAATTTACATACATACATACATCGCCGTCCCCGGAGAATAAAATGATAACTGCCATTATCTTAGTTTTAGTGTTATGTCATTTTTGGGATCTGTGGGTGCTAATACATGTCATGTGCTCAATTTTTTTCCTAATTTTTTTACAGTTATTTACGCAGTTTCAAAATATTACAATAGTATTCAAAAACTTCAAACAAGTTTTAAATTACGAGAATAAAGTTTTAATAAAGTATTATCAAAATTTAGTATTGAGAAAGGAATGCTGAAGTGGTTTGGACACGTGGAGCGAATGAGTGAAGAAAGAATGACGAATAAGATTTATAAGGCAAATATGTGTGGGCAAGTCGGTCGCGGCAGACCTCGTCGGACATTTCTCGATCAAATTGGGGACGTCCTAAAAAACGGCCAGGTCCGAAGTACCCGAAACCGGCGAGCATGTATGAAAAGAGTAATGAGTGTAGAGGAAGCGCGTGAGGTTTATAAGGATAGAAGCAAGTGGCGTTCTGTTGTCTCTGCCTACCCCGACGGAAAAAAGGCGTGAGTATATGTATGTATGTATGTATCAAAAATTATTCCCACTTGTTAGTATGATAAACAGTCATAGAATTATGTTCTCATGAAAAAAATATGCGACTAGATAATGATAAATGCATTTATTCTCGTTCAAAACCATCCAGTCGCTCTGTATAAGACGTGTTTGTAATATTACTGTTGTGGATTTGAAAAATTATAAGTGAAGAGTACTATTTGGTTCTGGTCAGGCTGTACGGAGAATAAAATGATAATCGCCGTTAAACAACTTAGATGATGGCTAATTTGGACTAACCTTTTATTTTTGAAATAATATCTCTATTTTGATACTAAGGCTTATTTCACTAAAACATTTAGAATAAACGAAAAATAACCTTCTTTAAAAGCTTACAATCATCTGTCTACGTCCAGTGTTTAAGGAGCAATCGACGAAAACATGTTTTTTATTTTTCCTGTAAAGTTGCATTTTTGTAGTTATCATTTTATTCTCCGGGGACGGCGACATATACTCACGCCTTTTTCCCGTCGGGGTAGGCAGAGACAACAGAACGCCACTTGCTTGCTAGACAGAATTTAATAGTTATTAATAGTAAAATTTCATCGTAAACTTCATCTCAAAAATGGCGAGACCGAGTTTTTGGTAAGTATTGCGAATCAGATTTGAATCGCAATATGATCAGCTTCTAAAATATATAGTTAAGTAATATTTTCATTGGATAAACATACTTTACCTAATCAATCAATTATGTTGGCTGATTGATAGAATATTGCTGCCTACTAGCTGTCAGCAAGTGTATACACACTGAATATTCATGTAATTTAATAGAGATAATAATATTTATTTATTTATTTATTTTTATTTGGAAAACCAACAGCTTTTTACAATTTGACATAAAAAAAAGTATTTTTAAGACACAGAGAGCCAATAAAAGGTTTTCACGCTTAAGTATTAGATTTTATAAAATTGCGTGGACATAGTCTAGTTAACATATTAAAAAAAGTAGACACTATTGACAACTGTTTTGAAGACCAAAGATGCTGAACAAAAAACCAAATAATCCCTACATAAATATTTACAATAACAATTCATCAAATTACATACATTGAGAGAAAAAATCAAGGCTTAGTATCCGTCTCACCGAATCCAGCTTAGTGTTAAATATGTCAAAGTTGTGCTTTTTACATGCATTATTAATAGCTTTGCTCGCTCGCCACAGAAACGAATTTTGACGATAGTTGCTAGAGACCAATGGAAGATGTATAGGAGTGTAGTGCCTCACAACTTTATTAGGTACATTAAAACTAATTTTAGATAGAAGGTTAGGACAGTCAACAGCTCCCGATATTATGTTGATCATATACACTATATCTGCTATTTCGCGCCGCTTTGATAGCGGTAGAATGTGAAATTTCGCGCATAGCTTTAGGTAGTCGCATGATGAATAGGGATATTTTATGCGATAACACAAGTATCTAATGAACTTTACCTGGATATTCTCGATACGCAAAATGTATTTATCATACCGAGGATTCCATACTTGGCAAGAGTACTCCAAAATGCTTCGTACAAAGGTACAGTATAATATTTTGAAAGTTTTTGCTTCCTTAAAGTTATTGGACATACGCATTACAAATCCAGCTAGTCAGATAGATGTTGTAATATTATCAACTCAAACTTCAAACACAGTCAGGCGGTTTAATGTATTTCGTTATTGTTGATCAAGTGGCAGAATTAGGACCACTTGACATAGTAGCATAGTGTTTTCATTTTATTTATAAGTAGCTGATATCTATGTTTTGCTTCAGCTGATATATTCACTCATAACCTTACGCCTACAGTCCAGAAAACAGTCTATACATACGATTTGTACCTGCTTTTCATACATGCGGATACTGTAAACTGATACAATTGAGTACAAAAGGATGGAATGTTTTTTTTTTTTAAAGACAACTCCCGCATTCGGACTAAATCCTGTGTCGCGGGGGACTTTACAAACATACAACTAACGGACACAATGAACACCACTCGAAACAACAATTTGTGAATTACACAAATTGTTGCCTCGTGTGGGGATCGAACCCACAGCACTCGGCGCAGTGTCAAGTGGCGAGGCGGCCACTTAAACCACTACGCCAACCGTGCAGTCTAATAGAGAAAGACGGGAAATATAATTAAAATACCGTATCTCATTTAAATAACTTCTACCTGCTCTTTATATTAATAAAATAACATGACTAAATTCAGATACTATTGATATTTTATTCTATCCACTTGAACGTTCTACAAATATACTACTAATTGTATATACAAATTTAGTTAGACTTTCTTTATTCTAAGTTAATAACATACCATTGTCACGACTGGCAGTTTAGAGTTTAGCCTTATAAATATACATATATCACTGTCATTGCCGATGTCCTTGAGCCTAGCACTAAACACTACGTTGGCCTCTGACTGACTCACCAGTCACTAAAAACAAACAATTTAGAATATAAATGCTTTAACATCCTTGACCTCAATAGCTAAAGACATTATATACTTTTCTTGTATTCAAATAATACGAAATACCTTTTATCCCAGACTTACCTGAAATATATTTGAATAAAACTATAATTACATTTAAATTCAGAGCTACACCGCAGCGTCGCATAATAGGCAGATGATTTCAAAATTTAATTTACAAGTTTAGCTCACGGTCTACAGACATCGCTCAAATACAATTGCTCATTACGAACAATTCTTTCGCAAGCTACAATAGTCTTTTCTAAACCATTCTCTGCTTACATTATTCAAGCTTCTAGCTAACAGTTGGGTCTTACAAAATAGGGGTCTTTGTGTAAATTGCCTCACCAATACTAGATATATTAATTTTTGCGAATCAGCTTCTCCGAATCCACCCACATAACTTTTATGTGAGGGTTTCGCTGAACCTGCGTTATAGATTCAATTTTACGATTTCTGTATTTCTAAGGAATCGTCCCTTTTAAGAAGGACTCTAAATGTTTTAAAAAGTCTGCAGTGTGTTTACTGCTTCTTGGTCCATTCTTAGCTTTGTTATAAACATTCTCGGTAAAATGGAGCTATAAAGTGTAGTAAATAAGATGGGGCCTTATTTTACTGCTATGTGTCTTATATCTCATGAAACGTAGACAAAGTTGTGAAATTTGAATGAGATACAAAGTAGACGTTGGGATTATACATCGCTGTATTCTAGTTTAAACGAGACTTTGCAGTTCGTGAAAGCATTTCAATGAATACTTCACAATTTTAAATATTCAATATGTTTTTGATAAATGCGTTACTTCTCCCATTCCTTAAAGATATCAAATCCATAATTCGTTAATGTTATTGGTTTAAGGTATATGTTACTGTTACCTACTAAATACGTATAATGAGACAAATATTTATCTCGCTCAGATTTTCGGAGCTTCGAGTTCATTCTAATCGCATAGTAATGAGCAAAATAATTAAATTAATTGCCCAAAATAGAATACACCTTTCCTCCGCCATAATCATATTCCTATATTATAAATTATAACACACTCCTTTTTGTTAACAGTAACATTTAAATTTTACATTTAGTTATAACTCCGGATGAGAGGCCAACAGGACAACTTGTCTTAGTGAAATGCGTCGGGGATCCGGACAATAATGTCATGCGAATCAACGTTTCCATTTTGACTTAAAATAAACTTTGTTGGAGTGTATCACTTGGTTTACAAATTTGGGACAAAGTCGGCGTAAGATTAGTATGAGAGATGGATTGCGCTGATGACTTTTTAATTAGATAACTGATGGTGACATGTTGTTTTTGTTTTAACCGTCAATATAAGATTCTGTTTTGAAAACATAAAAGCTCACATTATTCCTTATTTTACTGTTGTATTTAAGTGCTTAAACCGATAGTAACATTGAGCTGATTTTTTCTTTGTAAAATGCCTCAGTTACCTCGTAAATCCTGGGTTGAATTCCCGTAAGAAGTTCGCGACACTAATAGTGACTGAATTTTTCTGCCGGTCATTTTGGTATATAGTGACTCGTATTATTCCATAATTATATACTTTTCTAGGATTGGAAAGGGCAGCGATAGCCTAGTGGAGATACCAACAGACTGCCATGCAGAGGGTATCGGGTTCGAATCCACGGCGCGCACCAATGACTTTTCGGAGTTATGTGCGTATTAAATTGTTAATTATCGCTTGTCCCGTGCCTCGGAGAGCACGTTAAGCCGTCGGTCCCGGTTGTCATGAAGATCTTTGACAATCGTTACAGGGCGTCAGATCCTTCTAATAAACTGACACTAGTCTAAACCATGGAATATCGCTATCCCTTCGGGTTGCGGAGGTCAGACAGGCAGTCGCTCCGTGGAAAAGCTAATATTCAGCCAAATCCGGTTAGACTAGAAAGCGGACCCCAGATTGACACTGGGATAACGCTAAGAGGATGATGATGATGATACTTTTCTAGGATTGGATTTATTAATACGATCACCTCATACCAAACTAGGTAGAATCTGTGCTCCCCCCCGTGGACTGAGCCCCCCCACCACGACAAGTTGGAGATCCAACTTGTCGTGGTGGGGGGGCTCAGTAACCGTGGGTTAGAAGCCACCCACGGTGAAGCTAAGCGGGATCCCGGGAGGGGACGCTCCACGTGGGCTTGGTAGAGGCCTGCGTAGGATGCGTCCCATGGTGCGGTTGCGGGGGACAGTTCTGTCTGTCCCTCGCAGTCGGGTGCGGTCGCGGGAGGAGAGGCGTGTGGGTGTTGCGTTGCCCCGCGCCCTATCTCCCGCGACCAAATGGGGGCGCACCATCGTTGCGTCGCGGTGGGGCCGCAGAGGAAGAGGAGATGCGGTATTGCGTTGCCGTCCTCCCTATCCTCTGCGGCCGCTGGGTGTTTTGGCGGCGGAGCCCAACACCTTCATCCGCCGCCAAGGGGGTTTCGTTCGAGGCCCGCCTGACCATCTGGCGGGCCAATACCCATCGGGGGGTAGAGAGGAATGCTTTGGTGAAACCCTACCCTACGACACATGGGTACATGAGGAGCACGGGTTGGTTTTTAGTCAGTAAGAGTCTGACAGTCCCCTTCGTCCTTCCCCCCCGGGGCGGAGGGACTCCATGAGGATTTTCCAACCCGATACCAAAAAAGGTAGAATCTGTGCTAAGGTAATAATACAACTGTTAAAATACTTATATGTAATAGATAAATTTACAGCTGAACATTGCTATCATCATACACACCACATAAATATTTTTCCTGAGAATGAAACCCAACCTCATGCGTACCAATAAGAGTCGTTATCGACTAGACCAACAGGTATGGTCATGTGGTGACGGAATCATAGCATTAGATTTTTAAAGCACGCTACTCTTTAGAGCAGGGGCAATAAACTCAACGGGTACCCACTCTCAACCATCCATGGTTCAGAACTTTGCTTAAATTCCTATCCAAACCAACAGGGCAGCCAAACTTTTAAATTAAACGGCCGAAGTTGACATGTCGAGAGTCAGGCCATGGCACCGTTGCATGTTTTGTCTCCACGGGGAATATCACGACACATATGAATGAAATATTCATCTAGTGTTGTTGAGGATGTGTATGCGAACCCATGAATATTAACACCTAAACTGTAACGGGCGAAGAAAATTCTATGTTTATAATATATAAGTAACCATGTATAAGTTTTCATTGACAGAAACAATTAAAATACAATTATGTTACAAGTTTAAACATTGTTTGTATAATTCTAACAGTAATTTTATTTGGAGAAACTTTGAACCTTGTAGGTACTATGTAGGATACGTATTTTGGATTGTTTGAACGCTCATATACTACCATTCAGTTGGCAGTTAACGTAATTATTACTAAAGAAAGGCATAAAAAACGACTTCAATTTTAATTATTTCTTTTTGGAAGGAAGAAAACTGGCAATTATTCCATCAAAATAATAATTTATTTTTCAAAATCAGCAGATTTCGAAAAAAAAAAACATAAATGAACACACCCGAATTCAAAACCTACTCCTTCTTTGAAATAAGCTTAAACTAGAAAGAGCATGTCCCTTTTTATCGGCTCATAATAGCGTAGGTGTAACATATTGCATACAAGCAAAGCGTCTATTCAGCAAATCCTTGAAAATAAAACCAATCCCTTCTCCTATCGAAGATATTATAGTGAAAACTGCTGAACTCATAACTAAGTGAATATCGTTTGTTCAAGATGTTTGATTTGACTCAGGCGCCCGGGGCATTCCTAGATAGGTAATCATTTTTACGTAAAAGAATATCAGATTGGCGAATTTATCGGCAGGAGTTATATTTGAAAATTATTGTAAATAAGTTGAATGTTGTAATTTCCGGATTATCATTGAAAAAGAAATATTAACTGGATAAAGCAGCTATCTTAAAATATAAATGAGATTTACGTAGACAGTTTCGTGATCGCTAGTTGTACATAAAAAATAAATAAAAAATAAATTACTTGACTGGGCGAATGGTGTAGGTATGATCCGTATGGCTTGTTGGTCTGGTGGTTAGAGTGACCTTGACTGCTGTGCTGGAGGTAATGGGTTCCATTCCCATCTAGTACAAATCTTTGTGTGAGAATCACGATTATTTGTTCTGTGCCTGGGTTTAATTTTTGTATACAAATACAGTATAATAATAAGTATTTTATCTGGTTGTCATAGTATAAGCTCTACCTAGTTTGAAATCAGATGATTTGTGCTACGCTACAATACATATAAAAGTGCTTATTTTAATGGGACTTTCACTGCAAGATGGAGGACTGTGTAGGGAGACTATAGGTAGCCCTACATACTTACGTAGAGTACTATTACAGCCTATCTTAATATATAAAATCCTTGCGTTACTGACTGACTGACAGACAAGCTACAGCCTAAACTATTTGACGTAGGAAGCTGATATTTGGCATGTATTTTCCTTGGGGACCATAGAGGTGCACTAAGAAGGGATTTCCCGAAATTCCCACGAAATCAGGCAAAACGGGTAAAAGAAAATACCTAAATGTGCGGGCGTAGCTGCGAGCGTCCTCTAGTAGGTTATAATTTGACCCGATAGGTGAAGCTGTCGTGGAGTTACCACGAAATCGCGAGGAACCGCAATAATAATTATATGTCTTATATTATGTACCTATGAGCATAAAAAAATAGTTAAAGGATTACTGTACTTGTAGCAGGTATAGTAAATTAGTGCCAGAACTCCAGACCACCGCTGTAAAGCTCATTCGATTTTACGACGTAAGTTTGAATCCTGTATACTTTATGAGTATTATCAGTATTATAGGGCGTAACGTAAAGATATAGCCTAGTTTAAGGTTTGAGTATAAGGTTCCATAGTAATATAATTATTACAATTTGAATTGAATACATATACCAAGCTGAAGTTAGTAACAGTAACGATAGCGTAGAAAATAGAGAGACTAACGGATTGCTATGCAAAAGGTCTCACGAGTTAAGCGGGCCGATTCTCCTATTTTAATATGACATTGATATTATATATTGAATTTACTCAGAAGCGGTATTCTGATAACCTAATGTCATTATCGTATAGCTTGAAATAAACAGTTCATCGTTGACACATATTTTGACACTTGTTTCAATTTACGATGTCGTTACAACTTCGTTCAATTATCAGATAATTTAGAACAATACGCTTTTTGTGACGTAAGTATGACACTGATAAGATATCGAGACTATATTTATTTAAGAGAATTGGGCCCTTACATCGAGCAACGCTAACTTTTTGAAGCTATGTGCGTTTTAAATTGTTAATTATCGCTTGATAAGCCGCGAAAAAAAACATCGTGGTGAACCCGCATGTTTGATAGTTCTAAATAAAGTTCACGAAGGACATGTGAAGTTTGCGAATCTGCATTTACCTAGCTTGGATGATTATGGCGTAAGTCTTCTCTAGGTACGACGTAATGCAATGAACTGTGATCAAAAGCTCCTAATATAAAAAAAATCTTCTCATAATGAGAAAAGGCCTAAGCCCAAAAAACTGAACGTAACAAAAACAAGGCAAGGAAAGGTGAACATGACGATACAAATACCCATACCAGTATATTACATTTACTTATAGTTAATCAACTTTCATCCAACAGCTTTCAAATCTAAGAAAGCTAAGTAAAACAACTTTCGAAATCCAAGTTGTGTGCCGTTTCTTATCATAATAATGTTAAGTCTTGGAACAACTTATCCAACTTACATGACAACTTCGTACGTCACCGTGATTAATGATTGAATAATGATTGAGGGGTATTGTTCGAGTTTCAAAGGTACTGTCAAATTACATACATATACTCACGCCTTTTTCCCGTCGGGGTAGGCAGAAACAATAGAACGCCACTTGCTTCTATCGTTACAAAGCTCACGCGCTGCTTCTTCACTAATTACTATTTTCATACATGCTCGCCGGTTTCGGGTACTTCAGACCTTGCCGTTTCTTAACACGTCCCCAATTTGGTCAACAAACGTTCGACAAGGTCTGCCGCAACTGACTCGCTACTGTCAAAGTATATGCAAATAATATCAACCTTTTAGCGTTATACTAGTTTCCAACCGGGGTACGTTTACTAGTCTAGCTGGATTTGGCTGAATATTAGCTTTTCCACAGAGCGACTGTCAGTCTGACCGTCGCAACTCGAAGGAATTGCGATATGCCAAGGTTTAGTCTAGTGTCAGTTTATTCAGGGGCACTGACGCCCTATAACGACTGTCAAAGATCTTCATGACAGCCGTGACCGACGGCTTAACATGCTCTCCGAGGAACGGGGCAGGCGATAATAAACAATTTAATACGCACATAACTCCGAAACATTCGCGGTGTGCGGATTAGAACCCGATACCCTCTGCATAGCAGACTGTTGGTATCTCCACTCGGCTATCGCTGTCTTTTCTACTAACTCTGAACGTCACCAAGATGACGGCGTATTGTTATATACCTATGCAAATAACATACTAATATTTTATAAAAATACCCCAAGCTCGTGCCGTCGTACGCTGTGTGTGTATATTTATGAAAAAATTCAAGAAACTATTGTCTACTCTCTTGAATAAAATGACTGCACGGTTGGTGTAGTGGTTTAAGCGGCCGCCTCGCCACTTGACACTGCGTCGAATGTTGTGGGTTCGATCCCTAAACGAGACAACACTTTGTGTGATCCACAAATCGACGGTTCCTACGTACATAAGGTCAAGTCAAAAATCGAGGTTTACAGGAGAGCGTAATTTGTGTTCAACACGCCCAAGAAATAGTTCTATGACCAATAATAAATATTTTCTTTCTACAATATTTTAACAGTTTTAAGAGATTTATAATGCTATTTACACAAATTTAATTTTATTACGTTTTCTTGAAGAACCTGATAGATGACCGTTTCTACGCCGATAATAATGTCAGTCATGTCTATTATACCTTTTTATACGCTGTCCGTGTGGTGACGGATTAAGAATACGGAATGTCACCACCCCATATCATCGTAAGAGCCGACAGAGGGAGCATATTATGCAGAGAACAGCACTGTAAGAGAAGGAAACTTGATACAAACTCTATACCAACCCCCTATACAAGACCGTATTCGCACCGAGTGGCACGCATTTTAAAACACCGTACATAAAGATATGTAACAGATGTCCGTATCTACGACACTTATTCGTTTTATTTATAGTACTTGTTCTTTTATACGATTTTTAAAACAAGGTAAATAAATAAAATTTAAAAAAAAATCGTATGTGCGCATAGATAATCTAAAGCCAATGATGCAATAGAATATCGTCGGAGCCGTTACCGAGATCGAAATTAAGTTATATATATATATATATATATATATATATATATATATATATATATATATATATATATATACTAGCTGACCCGGCGAACTCCGTATCGCCTTTTTAAAGTACCTTTCTTAAGACGGCGGATGGGTAATCAAAGATGGCGGATGGGAAATTTAAATAAAATAATATATTGATTTTCCATCTGCCATATTTGATCACGAAACAGATGTTATATACGAATGCCACATCCGTTATAACGGCGGCGCCGATACCCATATTAATTTAATAGAATTTTCCCATCCGCCACCTTTGATTTTCTATCCGCTATCTTCGATTGCCCATTTGCCATCTTCGATCACGAAATATATGTTGTATTTGCGTTCCTCATAGCTTAAAACATCGGAGAGGATACCCATATTGACTTTAAATATTTATTCATCCGCCATCTTTTATCACGAAATGGATGGTGTATTTGGATTCGCCATCCCTTAAAACATCGGAGACGATAACCATATTGATTTTTTTAAACTTTCCCATCCGCAATCTTTGATTTCCCATCCGCCATCTTTGATCACGAAATAGATGTTGGATTTGGATTCCCCATCCTTTTAAATATTGGAGACGATACCCATATGGATTTAAAAAAAAAATCCCATCCGCCATCTTTGATCACGAAATAGATGGTGTTTTTGAATTCCCCATTCCTTAAAATATTGGAGACGATACCCATATC
This sequence comes from Euclidia mi, assembly GCA_944739405.2. NCBI lineage: Eukaryota > Metazoa > Arthropoda > Insecta > Lepidoptera > Erebidae > Euclidia > Euclidia mi. Next base: position 3,067,000 of record OX123196.2, read on the forward strand.
GATTTTAAAAAGAAATCCCGTCCGCCATCTTTGATTTCCTATCCGCCATCTTTGATCACGGAATATATGTTGTATTTGGATTCACCATCCCTTAAATCATCAGAGACGATACCCATATTGATTTTTAAAAATTTTCCTATCCGTCATCTTTGATTTCCCATCCGCCATCTTGAATCACGAAATAGATGTTGTATTTCGATTCCCCATCCCTTTAAACATCGGAGACGATACCCATATTGATTAAAAAAAAAATCCCATCCGCCATCTTTGATCACAAAATAGATGGTGTTTTTGAATTCCCCATTCCTTAAAATATCGGAGACCATACCCATATCGACTTTAAAAGAAATCCCGTCCGCCATCTTTGATTTCCTATCCTCCATCCTGAATCACAAAACAGATGTTGTATTTGGATTCCCCATCCCTTTTAACATCGCAGACGATACCAATATTGTTTTTTTTAAATTTTCCCATCCGCCATCTTTGATTGCCCATCCACCATCTTATATCACGAAACATATGTTGTATTTGGATTCCCCATCCCTTTTAACATCGCAGACGATACCAATATTGTTTTTTTTTTAATTTTCCCATCCGCCATCTTTGATTTCCCATCCGCCATCTTTGAACACGAAATAGATGTTGTATTTCGATTCCCCATCCCTTAAAATATCGAAGGCGATACTAATATTGATTTTTAAAATTTTCTCATCCGCCATCTTTGATTTCCCGTCCGCCATCTTGGATCACTAAATAAATTTCATATTATTAATCAGCGTCCCGAAAATTTCGAAAACGATACCCATATAGATTGTATCCTATTCTTTTAGCCTTTTTTTGCCTCTGACTCAACCCTCCCCCTTCTCGTTTGACCATTTTATTATTTTTGTCTGGCCCCTAAAAGTTGTGGCGTAATTTTATATAGCCTATAGCCTTTCGGAATAATTGGGCTATCATAGGCAATAACAATTTTTAAAATCCGACTGCTAGTTCCTGAGATTAGCCGACATTATCTTTTAGCCTTTTTAGCCTTTTGCCCGGCCCTAAAGGGTCGAAGCGTTGGTATGTTATATAGCCTATAACCTTCCGGAATAACTGGGCTATCGTACACAAAAATAATTTTTTAGATCCGACCGGTAGTTTCTGAGATTAGCGCGTTCAAACAAACAAACAAACAAACAAACTCTTCCGCTTTATTATATTAGTATAGATAGTATAGATTGATATTCGGGGTAACACAAATCTCCTTTATTGGGCGGATACTATATAACTGTAAAAAGTATTTACACATACAAACTACTTAGTACAAAGCAAACTTGAGCCAATATCATAGAGCCAATATGGCGACTGTGATTTGTCTGTCAAAACCATTAGAATTTAACAAAATACTCGACAATCCGAATTTTGCGGATATATGTTGTCGACTCGAAATCTTTATTTTTTAATGTTTTATTATTCAGGTAAGGTTTCGATGTACTCCTTGACGAAATTATTAATATAAGATTATCGACATCTGTTAGAATCTTTTGGAGTTAACAGATAAAATTGTGACTGTCAATTAATTATAGACAAATAATTTGCAATAAAATAAAATTGCGACTAAAATTAAAGATCTAAGCTATCCTATCTCTCAAGTTGGACCAGACTGCTCACGGTGTGCCAATTTAATTTAAAATCGGTTAAGTAGTTTAGGAATCCATCGCGAACAAACATCGTGACAGGAGATTTATATATATTAAGAAGAAGATTAAGATATATATATTGAAATTAAACTACAGTTTACGGATTTTATCCCGTTGTATTGGTTTCACTAAGTTATTACATTTGAAACTAACGATCTAGAAACTATATTTTTCATTTATTACTAGGCGACGTTTCGAATTCTTTACAGAATCCATGTTCACGGCAGACTGAGGTGATATTTGCCTTTTTCTTGAATGTATAAGTTATCTCAAAGTACCCGAACATTTTTCAACTACTGGTGTTACTATTTACGCAGAATGAGCTCATAGTATAGCGAATAGTAACACCAGTAGTTGAAAAATATTCGGGTACTTTGAGATAACTTAATTTCAATGTGTAACATTTGCGTAAACCCAAGAAGAATATATATATATATATATATATATATATATATAGTATAGACTCACGCATGTTTCCCAGAGGGGCAGGCAGAGACTACGGAACGCCATTTGCAACGATCCTATCCCTCGTGCTTCATTCTTACCGTCAAATTCAACAAGCATGCTCCGCATCTATTTTGGAAAGACATCTAAAATCTTTTTTAGTAAAAATCTCCGACACAACTCTAAGGTATAGGCCATATGGTTTATTAAAAAAAAACGAAACATAAATCGTTCTAAGCGCTACCATAAAACTCCAAAAGGCAGTTAAGGTTTTTGTTTCAGCAGCTCGTTATTATTGCCGAGAGTCTCGACAGATGACCCGAGACATATATCTCGAGAATATCGACTCGAGAAGGGTTCGACTCTCCTCAAATAACTATTCGTTTACTTTTATTGCACTTACCCAAAACTATACAGACTCAACGTCTAGTTTCGTAAGGTTTTTTTTTTATCTAGATCTCGGAATAAAGGAATAGTAGCCTAAATATATTTTCTGAAAAATAACTGCAAAAATATCTTCATATTTAATATCAGTAACGAAATCTCACGACGAATTCAGTACACTCGCCGTTTGTACGGCGGCGGCGCTGATGAACAAAAATGAATGAAATGGTTGAAACTGGTGCCAACGAGCCTTCTATTTAGCAGGCTCTGCTGAAGTTGTGAACTGTAACAATATTTATTTTATTTATAGTCTCACGCCTGTATCATCATCATCATCATCATGTAGGCAGAGGTGTAATATTACACCAATATTTCACCATGGTTTTTTTAGGTCCCACGTAATAGGGGGCGAGCCTATTGCCAATATGGCAACAATATTTGTAGAGGATTTCTGAATACATACGCAATTTTGTCTCACGGACAAATTCTATTTGGATTTTTGATAATATTGAAATTAAAATTAATATTCAGATTAAAAAATGCGGCGTTGTGATTGAATGCGACACAATTTGATTTTTATATGATTACACAATTTTGAGTGTTTAAAGTCGTTGATGTGTTAAGACTATCCATTCAATGTTTTGACGAATTTCGTAGGTCTGATTTTACAAATCAATTTCATGATCTTCAAGCAAGCATTACTTAACACATTTCTAAACAGCTTATTGATATCCTCCAGGCAAAATTTCGTCTGTCGTGTGGGTCTGCGACCTAAGACCCACTGGTTATCGCTGCCTTTAATGTGAGTCTACAAAACAGGTACCCAAAACGATAAAAACCCTTATTATCACTTAATTATTTCGATATCGTAGATATCTAGGACTATCAGTAATACGCTAAAACTCCCGTTATGATATTTACTTGCCACGAAAATAGAGAAATTCTCATTCCAAGCCGGTATAACCCACAATCACCTTCGTAAAGCAGATAAGATGAAACGAGGATTTTCCAGCGCCGTGAAGAAATTTCTATGCAAAATAATATCTACTCTAGGGATTTCGGTAAATAGTTTTTAGGCAAATAGTTCGTAGTCAGCCGTCTGAGCAAATAGGTAGTATATCTCTGGTTTTATTTGCTTCAGATAGGCATCTTTACTGTAAAGATGCTGATAGACTTAAGCATTAACTTGTAATAGAATATCTAGAATTCACCGTTTTTCAATTTGCCGAACTAAACAACGAACACAACAAACATCGCTGCAAACATTGTCACGATTTTCTAGCGAACGCTCTAATCGGCAAAAAGGTTGCTGTAAATTTACTGTCCTCTCGCTAGAACGCTCCATAGAATGCTCGCTAAAACTATTTCGTTTGTTTTTCTGTAATGTAATATTCACAAGATCCTAATTACAAGTTAATGTTTAAGTGTATCAGCACCTTTATGTTTTCGCGATGCCAAATATAGAGTTATCTCGGGTCGCATGTTTCTGATTCACTACTATTTTGTGTGTGGGTTAATTACATTATTTGTAATAATCTAATGAAGAATACCTGACAAGCTATCCACATGATTTGTAAAAATTATAGGAAGAATACCTAACAAGCAATCCGCGCCGACTTTGCAGTGGTTGCTAAATATTGCCCGCTTTTTAAAGGTTGCCAGAAATCCATCATACAAGCTGCAATTATTTTTTTGCATCGAAAGTTTGCAATCTAGAGTAATGATACTTTAAGGATACTTTAGACTAATGTTACTGTCGCGAGACCTACCAGACTATTGAGATATTTTTAAGTCCAATATAGAAGGCCTCAGTCACTAGAGTGCTCTGCAAACATCGATACAACGAACTGAAAGTGCATCCGGGCTAGAAATGTCTGCCAATAGTATACGTTTCATCTCAACCGTGAATCAAACTCCCTAGGTACAACCGTATAGTGCATTGTTTATTATTATTACATAAGACTACGGTATTATCTAAGCTTTATATATTGCTATACTGACTGACTGATAGACAAGCTTCAGTCAAAACTATGACAGGAAGGAAGCTGATATTTGGCCCATTTATCGAGAAAGGCTAATGCAGTGGCGGAGCAGTACTTAGCCTTAAAAAGCGCGGATGTAACCACATGCTCATCTAATTAGCAATGATTTCAGCATCAAGATAGTCTATTTAAACATTTAAATTACGGTCGCAAAACCAATAAAAAAAAATGTAAGATTTATAACAGATTGAAATGACAGCAACATTTCAAAGACTCTCCGTTTTTTTTTTGGCTTTCCTTTTTTGCCTAGGAACAGCCGGGATTATAATGGTAATTTTGTCGAATCCATTAAGAAAAATCAGCTTATACGATGACCATTCGCGAAAAAACTGATGAGTAAAATATTTTACTTATTTACTTCTCGAAGTTTGAACTTACGAAATAGACATATTAATTTAAAACGTAAACACAAATAGTATCTGTGCGTCGTAATCTAAGGTACGGTGTCTCACGTCCGAGGCCTGGCCTGCGATCATGGCGGGAGCCTGGGGAGAAAACGATCCCTGTCTCCTCCACGCCTGTGTGATACGAATGCTAATGTCCAAGATACACACTTCCTTTATCACGAATGAACGTGTTATTGATTTGACATTTCGGGTGACATGGTTTAGGAATGCTATCTATTGCATAGAAGGCAAGGCATGACTTTTTTGGTAGATAAAGTAATATTTGATTCAAAATTATTTTTGTTCAAAATTTTTTTAATCGAAATTGTGTGATTTGTTAACAAAGGCAATATTTGCAGTAATCATATCAATTGTTTGTAAAGAGTGTCATCGAAAACTATTAGTATATTTATGGCGCGTATACTTGTTAAAGATTTTAAACTTTCACGGTTTTGAAGCATTAGAGAAAATAATTTTATTTTTTAATAATAATATTATTTTTTAATATTAATATATTCAAGTTCACAAACACAATATTATTGTGTTTGTGAACTCGAATATATTAAAACCCATACCCGTACCCGCAAAATACAAAACTATTATAATTTTTCAAAAGAGTTTCTCAAAAGAATATTATTATCTGCCAGCTATGGTCTTCCCCTCTCATTCTCAACCAAGAGTCAAATAAAGCCGAATTGGTATAATATTACTGAATACATTCCAAATGCCAAACGCGTTTGTGTAACATAAATTTATGTACAGAGTTACATGTGAACCTCGTTTTGAAATTCACAAATTTACAACAATTTATCCACACACATAAACGCCTCTGCGTAAACTCGGGAACTTCCAGAAGAACCATTTATCTGCCCTGAAAAAATACGAATTATATTTCTTTTGGACAATTTCTGATTGTAATTGAAAGTTCAGATGAAATATTAGCAAAGATTAATGCAGTTTAAAGTAAATGCGGCTTGAAATAAGAATTGTCTTATTACAAGAATATCTAAGTATTTAAGTGGCCGTATTTTTAAATTAGATGGTTTTCGTATAATGCTTTTTAATAAATACTATTATGTCTAATTATTTTTTTTAATATCCGTATTTATCGATTTGCTCTAAACTAGCTGTACGCTACAGTTTACTCACTTGTAAAGGCGTTGTTTCATAGCGAGATGTGTAGGAAAATAACGGATTTTTTCGATTGCGGTGTTTTTAAACTTTTATAGTAGACCGTATATAGGTCGGTTCACGAAAGATGACCACTGCGCAGAAATATTTTTTTAGGTCCCCATGGAGGTGCGGGGTAAGGCGCGGGTGGAATGCCAATGGTGTGGCTCCGTTCTTGACGCATTCCCTAAATGAGTCAAGAATAGAGCCACGCCATTGGTGCACCAATGTACATATGCGCGACGGCCGCCATTTGTGGTCAACTTTCGTGAACCGACCTATATCTATAGTATATTTAAACAACAGTCTTCAATAACTTTGTAAACTTATGATACCCAAAGGTGACTTAACTTATTTTGTGCCATAATATTAAAATATTAAAACTTACATGTGATTTGACGACCGGTTGGTGCAGCGGGAGTGTAAGCGACTGCTACGCCGAAGGTCGCGGGTTCGATTCCCGCTCAATTCAAACATTTGTGTGCATGAACATGGTTGTTTGTCTTGGTCTGGGTGTTTCTAAGTATAATATGTATGTATTTACAAAAACAAAGTATATGTTTATCCATTATCTAGTACCCATAGTACAAGCTTTGCTTAGTTTGGGACTAGATAGTGATGTGTGTATGAGGTAGAATATTATTATTATTAATTTACGTGTTACATTAATGTAAAGAAATAATGCTATGCTCTTCCAGGCAGAAACAGAAAACAAAAGACAAACTGCGGAACACACTGTGTGTGTGTACTGGAACGATAACTAGACATTCAACTTTCAGACCGAACACTTAATTAAATTCATAAAAAAACAATTACGGTGAACTCGGCTAACTACATTTCATGTGCGTAAAATATTACATATTTGGGAATATTTTATTTGAAATTGTTTATTCCACTGATATGTATTTTGTTTATCAAGGTAAGTAACTGCACTTCATACAACTAACATACATTCTCCATACCATTGAAAAATATGTTATGCCAACAGCTATTAAAAAAATATTATAGAATTCTCTGAGTCTTGATATAATTAGAATGATATTTCACTCATGAATAGTTTTGTAATCCTTAAGATTATTTTATATATGAAAGTGTGTTTTCATGTTTGTCTTTCTTTCACTTCAAAACAGAACAACGGATTGATATAATTTTGGGTGATTTAATTGAAGGTAACATTACTTTAAAATTAGGATAGGCGATGCCGCGAGCAACAGGTAGCAATAAATTCTCTCAGGCTGAAATCTGGCATGTATGTTGGGGTGTGTAGGGGACCATTAAGAGATGATTTTTGGAGATTCTGCTCTTAAGAGGGCAAAAGTCCCGCGCGGGCAAAGCCACATACGTGGTCTACTTTGCTTTAAAAATGTGCTCGATACGGCATATTATTATGTGGCTTCATACGTTGTTCATTCGTATCCAAGTGGACTGTAGTTGCTTTCGCAGTAACTTTGTTCCGTGGCGGCTTCTTGCAGGAGTGAAAATAATGGGGGTATATTATTGGTCTCCGAAGCAGTATACCGAAGTGATAGCCGTTAGATGGACACCCGTTGTCTTATGACACTTAAGTCCACTTTACACGATCAAAATAGTCTAGTTTGTCGGAATTCTTCGGTATATCACTGTGGTTACTACCTGTTAATGAATAGGTAAATTAATCTTAATATAATTTCACAACCAGTACATTTGCCCAGCTCAGGTTGTCGCAGTAACTTTCATTTCACACGAGTGTAACTTATCCCCAGACGTCGGACTTTTCATTATTAGTTTCTTTCGCCGCAGGCAATAAGTGCGGCCAGTTGTACAACTTTGCCGACTTGTCTTGATGTAATTTCTCCAGAGAATCCTTGCTGGCCAATTTGTTTGGCAAAGAGTTCACATAAAGTATAAAAGTTCTGTAACCGCAACGATAAGTTAGATCGTTCTCGTTACTCGATGATCAGGCTTTGATAAATTACTGAAATAATTCATGCGACTGCAATTATTGGACTATTAGCTTCTGCAAAATAAATAAGCGGGTCTTAATCGCGTCCAGTTAACAGCTTATTTAAGGTATAAATACCTATTTTTTTTCCGACGTTTCGCTTGTCTTGCACCGCGCGTGGTCGCGGAGAGACTGATGAGAGCTCAGCGCCTTCTTGTGGAAGTGCGGGTTTCGGCACCTACCCTCACTTGGTCTTTATGGTCATAAGTTCGCAATGTTGGTACGCCGACACACTACACTAATGACGTCTACACACTGTTGAGATCTATCACTGCGGCGGAGTTTACATTTTGCACGTGACAGTTAATTGGACGCGATTAAGACCCGCTAATTTATTTTGTATGATGTATACAAATCACGAAAGTTTAAAATCGATTATTAGCTTCTGTCCGTCGCTCTGCTCATGTGGGTGGCAGTTATCGCAACGAGAAGGTCTGATTAATTCATCATATAGCTCTTTGCAGTCCAATGTTGGACATAGGCCTCTTCTAATTAGCGTTCCAATAGCATTGTGAGTAAATTTGAGGCTTTGGCTTACTAGCACGCTTGCTAAATGGGTTAGTATAGGTTATGATGTCGAGTTTTGCGTCTGTCTGGTGTACAAGCAACATTATATTACTATTATAGTTGATTGAATCAGGTGTCACTTGGCGGAACTCTATTGTAACCTAATGGAAGGAAAGAGGAACCCATCACGCACCCTCGGAAGGACCACTCAACTATTGCAATAGAAAAAGGTTGACAATACCGAAATCCTCTGAAAGGATATGGCATGTAGGAATGGAATGGGTTCCAGGAAGATACCTGACTTGCAGTATCTCGCTGTATGCGCCGACTATTCTTCGACACGTGTTTCGCCTCTGCACGAGGCATCCTCAGGAGCGATGGGCAACGACTGTTTATATTGCTATTAGCTGAACCCGCAGTTACACGCGCTTTAGTATTTGAGATTAGCGCAACCAAGCAAAAGTACAGACAATCTTTTATATATTGGTATACATAAAGTTCCATCTATCTGTTTAGTCATTTTTGCGGGAAGAAGTAAAAACATTGGATCCATTCTCATATTTAGTATAACCGTCGTCGGGATGAATAGCGTAGTAGGACAGGACTGATAATTACATGGAGTAGGAATCTTGATGTTCTAGTCCTAGACGAAAAAGGTTGAAATCAACTGTCCTAAAGTTTCACAGAAACTATATCTTTTGTACTAATTATCGAAGTTTCAATTAGATACATACAAACTCCCACAGTACAACCAATTTCCTAATTAACTAACTGCTCACCTAATATAATGTTTCACGCGTTAATGCGTGTTGTAATTTGGAAACTATTCAGCTCTTAGATGAAATAGGCTAAGTAGTATCAAAAATACATAGGTTTATGCTCAAAGGATTGGTTGCAGTGGGTACAGTATTAGGTACTGTTACAGATATGTTTTAGGCAACGGACGACCATATTGTCGTATACAGTAAATATTTCTTTGTCGCGTGCTACTATGTCTCAGCTATATAAAATTTCAACTTCGAAAGATGACTGCCTAGATTGGTTTTCTGGTTAACTAAGCAATATTCCAAAGTAAAAACCGATCAATACCATCTCAAAGAGCGGCCAGACTAAAATATAATAACAGAAAAAAAATTATTAAACAAATTATACTCGGCTTAATTCTAAGCTGATTAACAATCTAATACGGAAGGCGAGGGATTATATATTTCATGCTAATTTTAATTTTGTTGGCATTGTTGAACCGGCCGGCGGTATATCGGCAAGTCATTTATTCCTATCATCGGCACGGCGCATTGTACTTGATCGAGGTCATAATCTATTAATCTTTCCATAAAAGGCGGCGGGGTATCCGCAGCCAAGTCCAATGTTAATAAATGATGTGCCTCTGACTCTGACCACTCTTTTTTATAAACTTCTCAACATACAGTCCACAGTACCAAATCAAGCCTATTTTTTATTTAAATCCAACTGGACTAAGAAATCCAATCCGTTTATGTAAATGGATGGTAATGCGCTTTGAAGTTCAGGGTCCATTGACAATTTTGGGCCGCAGTATTACAATCCGCCTCGTGGGAACCCTTAAGACTGTAATCTAGTGCAGTGACGAGCATATCGCTAAACTAACAAATTATGAGCATGGTGTATGATATTCGTGACACAAACAGTTATAATTTGGCGATTTTATATGGCTACTCGTGAGGGATCACCATTTACGATATTAATTCGTACGAACGACTCAAAATATTCCCCTTCATAATAAAACTTTATCACATTGAATATTATGATGAGGCTCGTTGAACTCAAAAGTCGTAGTTGAATCGGAATATAGTTATCGTATTCGCCGCGCGCATAAAAACTACTTACTTTCTTCTTTTTACCAAGAAAATTCACTTGCCTCTAAATATTTGAAAGGGTTTTCATTCCGAGCAGAACATGGCATCACGCAAGATGACTTGCGTTTCTATGTAATTTCCGAGAACATTCTTGTTTGAGGCGTTACTTCCAAACTCGTCCAATATTACTAAAGGCCTATGAACACTTTTGAGCCGCGTATTTTTTCCATTCAACGTTTTTTACCGATCGGTGGATCTGAAAACATACGAGATAGAATATTTGCACTGCTGCAAAATCATTTTATTGATCAGTGGCGATACGAAAATAGGCTCGGCCGGTAGTCTTTTGAAAGCTTTTCAATTTAGTCCCGCGGTCTGGGCGAGCGCTGACGTAGACACAGTTTTACTTGTGAAATTCCATTTACGATATGCTAGTTTTATAAAATCTTTTATCTTTTTGCTGTGTTTGCATCATATACTTTGCTTTCTATGTGAGCGTGCCATTTTCAAAACAAAACGGTTGCGTAATGTGTGTATAATAGAATAGTGTCGGTGTACGGCCACTCTGTCGGCTATAATCTGGTTTATTAGCGGACATAAGGCGAGGTGCGGCTTTATTAACGTTATGTATTAGCTGTCCGGCTGGAAGGTGTGGCTATCGACCGACTATTTTAGTACGTTCTTTCATTAAACTTTAGCGCCGTGTAAAGTCCCTGAAACGAGTTTCTTATAGACCCTCACGTCTGTTTAAAAGGTTATTTAATAGAACAATACCTTGTTAAAAGGCAGTTAAGGTCGTGAACACCGGAATGGATGTCGTGTCGGGTGTTCGATTAATTTGCATGAGATTAAATTGACATTATAGATTAGCTTTGTACGTCGACGATAGCCGATGTTAAGATGTTTTCGGTCCAATGACTCGAGTTTATCAGATGTTGTTTCGACTTGAATTCAGGATTGAGATGCTTAAGCTTAAAAGGCCTCATTAGGCTCATTACAAAACAAGTCTATACCTAGTACTTAAATTTATACAAAGACTTTTTGAAGAAGGCAGTTATTCTAAATCGACATCTGTTACAACGAATTTTGGAGATACCGTTAGAGTTTTACAAAAATGTATGTATGTAAGTATAGTCGACATAAATAATAAATGTTACACGGGAAAGGCTAAATTCTGAATCCTGGTGTATCTTAAGCCCATGTTTAATAATTAGGCTGACAAAATTTTACTTAGCCATTTAATATTTTTATTTTTGTATTAGCTAATATGAATTTACACAATGACATGTGTATCACTTAGGCGAATATTATAGTTACAATTTTATGGATAAGATAGGCTTGGACATCAATGTGCAGACAACATCTTTAGCATAGCAAAATACGCAACAGTTTCTGCAGAATGCGAATTGATCTCCGGATGAACTTTGACAAAACCAAAATCACGCTCAGCAAACACGTAGATCAGAAGCTCGTCGACGTAAACGGCGTCTACCTTGAAGTTGTTGGCCAACTTGTATACAATGTTGGCCAACAATTGACGCAAATTCTCTAGCTAGTGAGCAACAATTTAGTTAAGGAACTTGACGTAATATTCTCGAGCTCATCTGCCTAGCACAATTTGGGTATTTGTGCTGCTGTTGAAAACGAACAAGACAACACTTTGAAAGATCGTCAAATCGTTTTCTCTGGGTGTACTTTGTATCCGTTCATGCAATATGCGCAAAGTAGGGCGTTCTGCCGTCCTAATTTACGGATATTCTTTAAACAAATTCTTTATCATGTCACCTTATAAACGTCCACTTCTGGAGGTCGGCCTCCCAACTGCCGGTTATGGAGAGCCGGTTGGCAACCGTCTCTCCATATTGAGCGATCCCGAACCTCTTCCATAGGAGAGGCTGATGATGATGATGAATCTCACTCCCCACAGGGGGATACGAAACATAAATAAAATTGCTTACAGACAAACCAATAAGCGATTCTACTGAAGCTTTCTAATATACTAGTAATCCACGAAAACAGTAAGCTTATAGATTCATAATTCATAATACCAACAAAACTAAGACATCGCTGAATAACACAACAACGGCCAGAACTAACAAAAGTTGGAAACAAGAAAACTTTTCGCTAGTTCTATCTTCTATCTCCCTTTATTTTTGCTTTGCGCAATTTGCCGGCGCGTCGGCAACGTGTAATGAAACGACATGATTCTTAAAATTGAGCGTAGCTAAGAGGAAACTAGTTATAATATATAAGAAATCTTGAAAATAACTTCGAATGTGTTTTCTATAGGACGAAGAATATAGGTACCTAAATATGTATTTTTCAGCGCATTTCATTTTTTCTAAGTCGCTAACACGCTTAACTCCCTCTAGTTGTAAGGCTATAGCCATGCCTGTAATGGCAACCATTATAAATTACTAGCGCTTAATCAACTTTAGAGTAAGATAAAGGAGACAAAGCTATCCTCGGTCATTTCGTTTTCTTCGTATCCCAGTCATCATCCTCTTAGCATTATCCCAGTTTCAATCTGGGGTCCGCTGTCTAGTCTAACCAGATTTGGCTGAATATTAGCTTTTCTACAGAGCGACTGCCTGTCTGACCTCCGCCACCCGAAGGGATAGGATAGGGATAGGATATTCCATGGTTTAGACTAGTGTCAGTTTATTTAGAAGGTACTGACGCCCCATAAAGACTGTCAAAGATCTTCATGACAACCGGGACCGACGGCTTAACGTGCTCTCCTAGGCACCGGACAAGCGATAACTACCAATTCAACATTACTCCGAAAAGTCATTGGTGCACCCCGTGGATTCGAACCCGATACCCTCTGCATGGCAGTCTGTTGGTATACCCACTCGGCTATCGTTGCCTTTTTTCGTATTCTTCGTTTCTTCGTATCCCAGTGATAGACAAGAAAACAATCACGTTTATGACATGCTTATCCCTCCCTCTTTCATACTTCATAAATCATAATCGCAATTAAACGATAATTAACGAATTCCGCTTGAAATATAATTTGAGTTAAAATTATGTTCGATCGAACAGCTTATCAGCAATTACCGAACGAAATACCCATCGCTTTCTGATTATTGGGCGTCTTATAACTCATATATACTCTGACCTATAAATTTTAAGTATATATAATATTATAGCGATGTTCCGGAAGCTTATTACAGTTCATTTATTCACAGACATGAGAAAGTCTCGAAGCAGTTTTAACGATACGCCCATCACTTTAAGAGGCAATTTAAAAGCAAATGAAATCTTAAGAATCGACCAAAATCGGGACGCTCTGATGTCATTTTGAATGCCTCCTGGCTATTTGTAAAATATATATTTCCGTATATTCCGGAAGATACCGTTTATTCTTATTACTGTTCTCAAAAAGGTCCCGCCTTACGCGAGACTTATTCAAACGAAGCGAATAAATGTATGTCTTGACCTATATTCGAATTATTGATGGATAACATTTTCTGTGAAATCTGTGGCAGGTGTACCTATTGGGTTTTGTAGATGTAAATTTAAAGTTTCGCGTACCTTTCTGTAGTTGTAAACCAATATAGTAACTTCTAGTGATCTTTAAGCAAACAGTCGATAGTGGGTTTGTGGCGCGTTTGATGACCAAAGTCAATCATGAATCAAAGATTGATTTCAAAGTTTTCGCGAAATTCCTACTCTTCCAACAGATGGAAATGTTTATTTGGGATTTTAAAGTTATATAAACTGGTAAACACTCAATCATGATTTTAATGCTTTTAATTAACTTATTAACCGTTTACTACTATTCACAAATAAGTTGTTCAGTACCTAAACAGCTAGGAAACTAAAACAAATAGCTGTAACTAAAGAGTTAGAAAATGTATTACTATTTAGAAATTTGAATATTTCAACGTGGTTGGGCCATGAGAATAATAATAGCTGTTATGATTAAGTTCAATTGGTGGCACGAAATGGAATAGTGCCAAAACGTTCTTTCGACACGGAAACTTAAATACTTGGTACTAATCGTGTTTCAGGGTTAGCCGCTACTTATTTTTATTAGTGGCGAGTAAACGAGGCAGAAATATGTTGTAATGGTCGTTTGAAACATATTTCTTTTTTATTTTGACGGCTAAAAGTAGTTTTATTTGTAGAGAAAGGACTTCGGTGGCAGCAAGGGAGCAATAGCGTATATTCTGTATCACAAACTTTTATGCTTTTGAGCTTTTGTTATTAGGATTGGTGTTAAGGCCCTTTGAGAATTAAAAAGATTATATCTAAGTATTACTAGATGATACCCGCAGCAGATTTTATAAACCGTGGAAGGATAGAACCTGCACCAATAAAGTTGATTAAGAGATAGATCAGCAAGCAGTGATGTCACTGCATCATAACCAGTTAAACATAAAATATTTCAATTATTTCTAAAGCCGTTCATTCCATGAGGCATGTTTTAAAACATTCCCAACTATGATCGTTAAAATTGTAAAAAGTGCAAATCTGGCTTGTTATTTGTTAGAATGTTCATTGTTCATGTTTCAAAGCTACGTATGAAAACTAATGTTTTTATTCCATTGATATGAATAGTAATAAATAACTACGTAAAACTAGTTAAAGTGGTAAAACCGCGCGGCAAGCAACTGAAAGGCCGAGCAATAGTGAATGAATTGAAAGTAAAAAGAACTTAGTTTGTAAAGTAAGATTGCATATGCACTAAGCATAATAGGTACAGGATACTCGGCTAAGTAGACTCAAATACATACGTATCAAACGATCTCAAATTCGATGGATTTGTGTCGTTTTATTGCGGAGTTCTCATGGCCACCTTCCAGCTCCATAATCAGTTCAGCTCTTTGATATCATAATATTACGCGATATATACATGCATACAAAATTTCAATACAATAGAAAAACAGAAAGTGAATTGCAATATTTCATTACGGACACCGGGATAGGTACAATAAAAGTATGAATAAACAAAAGCATGTAAATAGCGAATACTTTTCTTTCAGTTTGAATGTCAAATGTTTAAACCTAAAATAAACGTTAAGGCTATCTTTAGCTTGTAAGTAAATTCTACCAGCTATGGTATCATTTGTAATATAATCGTTAAACAAGATATATTTTCTACTTTGAACATATTATTTGATTTTTTGCAACGTAAAATAAAGTATACGTAATTTCGAACATCAAAGGATTGGTTTTATTTTGCAAAGGCACATAACTACTAGTTCATAAAAAAGAGGCTTGCGTATTATGATAGTTAATTCCACGGTTTTAATTTAAAGTGCACAAATCAATTATTTTAATTGGTTGACTACAGGGTTTATAACATGTTCTGTGTAATAGATTTAGATACAATTGTAAAAGATTTAGATACTATAACTATAACACGAGTTTATTGCATGCATGGCGTAGTGGTTTAAGTGACTGTCTTGCTGGTTAGTATGTACTGCTTGGGAAGTTCCAGGTTCGATCCTTACACTAGACAGTACTGTGCAACATACAATTTTGTCTTACAACGGCCATGGTCGCAGCAGGACTGATGGCTGGGCTGTTGTAAGACGGCCGAAACGTCGGTAAAACAGAGGTATTTATAAATTAAATTAATTAAATATCGCGAATAAGACCCGTTTTAATAAAATTGTGTGATATATACAAATCGTGAAAGTTTAAAATCGATTAGTACTGTGCAATTTCATTGTTTTAACACCTGAGGATACTGTGAGTCCGTTGTTCGAGAATTCGTAGAGTGCCTAACACACATTAATTCATAATTATAAATGTAAGATGGGTGAAATATTTCATGTAACATCTTCACCCGAATAAAGGGCTGTGTTTTTCAACTTGTAAACAAAATATGACCTTTATCATATATTCATGTCGATCTGATGAAGGGCTACACACCCACTAAATGTTGAAACAGGCAACCGAATGTAATACACGCTCTGGTGCCTTAAGCTTGACGCGTGGAATATAAAACGAACGTATATATACCCACACCTACGTATAAAAAACTAGTATAACTTAACCTACGATTTCATAGTAGTAAAGTGTGAAAATAGGCCAGTGTATGCTGGGTATGACTTTGTGATGTGTCGGTCTGTATGTACCTGCCAACCCATTGTCTGCTCGGGTCCTCGGTACCTATATCAAACTAGTTGACGCCCAAGTTTTATTGGTACACAAACGTATGAATCTTGGTTGTAAAAATTTAACGTAAAATTTCTATTGGTTGGGTTGGGCTCTTTATCATGGTTTTTTTAACAGTTTATTTTTGTGATGATTCAGTTTCCTGGTGAGATGATTTTACCTGCGATACATATTATTCTCTACGTTGTAATGTTCTCAATACATAGGTACACACACAAGAATTTAAACGAGAAAGGTGTTTTAGTAAGTTTGCAAGTCCATTAGGTAGATGAAAGAGACGGGTTTAATAAGAACTACCTATTTGTTCAAACTTGGACATTTGTTGAAATCTAGACGTCACACAAAACAAACTTAGTTATATGACTTTTGTTTGTAACTGTGTTAGTCATGGCTGCGAAGAGCCACAAGATTTGCGTAGTTAGGTATACATGTCAATTTTTTTTTATTTATAAAAAGACAACTCCCGCTCTAGGACTTTACAAACATACAACCAACGGACACAATGAACACCCATGTATGGGTGTAATATACTCGAAACAACAATTTGTGGATCACACAAAGTGTTGTATCGTGTGGGGATCGAACCCACATCTCTCGGCGCAGTACCAAGCGGCGAGGCTGCCGCTTAAACCACTACGCCAACCGTGCATCGTCAAATCATCCGTCCCGGCTGTCATGAAAATTCCTTACAGTTGTAATGGAGAGGCCCCTGGAATATACTGATGCTTGTGAAAACCATGTAATGCCGCTATCCCTTTGGGTTGCGGAGGTCAGACGGTCGCTCTGTGATAAAGCTGATGTTCAAACACAGACGTGGAAGCAACCGGAATAACGCTAGGGCGAGAATTATGGAGAAGAATGTATTAAATAGGTATTATATATTTTCATAGTAATGAATGTCTGTTATGGAATGCCTTACACAATGATATTGGCTTATTGAAAACGGGTATCCTTAGTTATATAATAATAAAACATATTATCTAAAAATATTTATATTTTTCGTCATAGATTAATATAAGATCGCATATGAAAAGGTTTCAATGAGGCACATATTACCCGCCTATAATAACATCCTCTCACAAACTCTTTCGGTACTAAAAATAATATGAATAATGTACATTCTTTTTGCCACGGAATCGAAATAATTTGGGGAAAAATGTTACCAATTTCGTATTTTTATGCGACCATTTTTCTTATGATTGGGTTCTGGAAAATGTCTACGTAATTACGTTGAGATTTGGATATGTGACGTTTCCGAACGTTTAACACACTCGTTATCATGATATATGGACTTTAATATCAACGTGTTGTATGACACATTGTAAAAGAACTCGTAAGATTCATCTTTGCTTTCTCAGAATTTATTACGAGATAATTTCTATAGCATTGTTTTAAAGGATTAACTTCAGAACCCTTTTTCGGAGGCGTAATATTTTTATGTCTTGTAATAAAAATGTTTGGTAAAATTTGCAGCAAATATTAGGTTGGGAGAGGCATTAGAAACAATATTTGAACTTAATAAATATATACCGTTATTGTATTTCATTTATGTACCTATGTCGTGGCCATTTCGTCAAATTGCCCATTTCATAAAATGATCGATCATTTCATGACATGGTCGCAATAAATGATCATATCGTTAAACGATTTGTTATCATTGCTTGAGATCAATGATGTGATCAGATGAAGTGCGTCGGTCCGACCTACGCACTTCATAAAATGGCCAATGTATTTATTTATTTATTTATAGTCTCACGCCTGCATCTCCGAAGGGGAAGGCAGAGGCGCAAATATTACACCCACACTTCGCCATGATTTTTTAGGTCCCACGTAATGGGGGCGAGCCTATTGCACATCGCCAGACTCCGGCCTGCTACTGAGTATTCGGAAAAACCCAGTAACACTTTTTGCCCGACCCGGGAATCGAACCCGTGACATCCGATCAGCAGTCGCATACGCTATCCACTGGACCACGGAGGCAGTCTAATTAGAATTTATCATTATCATCATCAGTCTTCAACAGTCCACAGCTGGACTAGGCCTCTCCTTAGAAAGGAGGAATTGGCCTACTCTACCACGCTGGCCAAACGGGTTGGTATAGGGTTTGTATCAAGTTTTCTTTCTCTTACAGTTCTGTTCTATGCATAATCTGCTCCTCTGTCGGCTCTTACGACACCCATGGGATGATATGGGGTGGTCACCACACGGACTGCCTAATTAGAATTAGCCAATGTATAATTAGACTTTTCATGAAATGGGCAATTTTAAGATATGGTTACGACATATATACCTACTGTATAAAAATTCTGGTTTGCCAGCCTACAGACCGTGTATATTAGGTGAAAATACAAGAATTTCCGGATTGTATTTTCACACGAAAAATACATTTCCAAAAATAGACCGTACCTATAAAAGTTTCAACCGATATTTTTAGATGAAATTATTATATTTTTGGATATTACGTGAACAACATTACACACATCGCTGGTGAATACTTAATATGTAAGTATTATATAATAATAGGCCGTCACCACTGTGATATGTCAGCTATGTCAGCAGGAGCTCTAAATATCTAGATTCTTTCTCACGCGGACATCAGCCAAGGAAAGGTTTTTTAATATTCTAACGAAAAGAAGGTAATATATTCGTTGTAAGTCCATTCAAAATCTTAGTTTGTTTCGGCTGTTCTTCTTAAAAGATCATTTATTGAATAGCTGGCTGCATCTAGCGGATAAACAACAACGGAAAAGCAAAAATAAAATGTCGATGTCTTTAGCACTATAAAAATGGGCAACGGTCGTATAAAATATAATGACTTTTAAGCACATTTTATAGTCGCATGTTGGATGATATTGTAGAAACTCGGGCTATTCGTATAAATCACTTCTATCGTTTAGAAGGTAAAGTGTAGATTACACGTTGTAACGGGTTCTGGTATTAAAACGCAGTAGAGGTTCTAGGTGCGTTTATTGCCGAGTATTGTCTCACTTCCCTTGCACGAGTATGACCGACCAACAACACGACACTGGCCTGAACACTAAGGGCTGCAGTCTCCCATGCTGTTCCCTCCGGTAGTGTGCAGGGCAGGTTGCTCGAAGGGCTGCGTGTAGCGGCAGATCCTCGCAGGCCGCTGGCTTCAGCTGGCAGGTGCCGGCAGTGTGTGTGCGATGAGCAGGGCGGGCCAGACTCTTCGGCAGAGGTGACGCCGAAGGCGATACAGGAAGTGTAGCGGTCTAGGTAGCGTAGCCCGAAGCTTAAGGTAGACCTGGAACCTGAAGGAAAGCAGCATTAGGAGAGCCCAACCAATAGAGACAGGCAGGCGGCGTCAGCCGGCCTCAACTAGCAGGTAGAGAGATGGGCAGTACGCTAGTGCAGAAAATGTAGTAACTCACCCAGCTGCTGGGATCAGGATACACGTAAGACGTAGGGTCAGTAGGTACGCGTAGGTATGTAGTAGAAGCGACGTTAGAGTAACGGTGCCGGCCTCTCTGTCGGCCCCTTTATATACCGGGCCCTCCATCAGAGTTGGAGTCCGTTCATAACCATATTTGGTCAGGCTTCGCGAGCGCGGACGATGGCCTTCTCTGATTGGCCGAGCATATGGACGGTACTGTGACGTAGACGCGGTAGGTACCGGACATACGTCACAACGTGCCTCATTAACTATGCACATGTATCGATCTTTGTACCAACTTATGAAGCCAACTACTTCGTGGAGTAAAATTTGTTCAATTCAGTAGGTAATACTTTGTTGATATTGCCACAATGTTACAAAGTTAAAAATAATGTTCATTAAAATCGCATGCTTAGGCACAGCAAGCTTGTACACATATACCTTTATGAGCATTTTGACGACCGGTTGGCGCCGCGGGAGTGTAAGCGATTGCTACGCCGAAGGTCGCGTGTTCGATTCCCGCTCAGGTCAAACATTTGTGTGCATGAACATGGATGTTAGTCTTAGTCTGGGTGTTTCTATGTATAATATGTATGTATTTACAAAAAAAAGGATATATGTATATTTGTCTATCCATTATCTAGTACCCATAGTACAAGCTTCTGCTTAGTTTGGGACTAGACTATGTTTGTTCCTAGGATTTCCCGCAATTCTCACATCAGCAGGAGGAGACGACTTAATTTAAAGAAGAATTGTGCGGCACGCTGCCGTCATCTTCTTGTTAACCTATGTTACAAAACCACAAAAGAAAAAATATAATATATAGAGAAAGAAAATGCCTAAGCAATAACTTATAGCATATTGTGCCTCGATATTTGGCTAATTTACTGTGGCCATAGTACGTCGCACATCCGGTCTAATAAGAGCACGCTAAGTCATACATTGTATGTGTCACACAAATCTGATCTAGACCCAACGCTATTGGCAGTTAGAAGCATAAACTGAAGCATACGTAAACAATAACACAATCTATCGTAGGTCTTGATTCCGATAGGGATATTTCAAGCATGTTGACATTCGCCGGGCACAGTTCCAACATCGGGAAATAATTGACAAAAATCTATTGCACTATGTAGCGAATTCGAAGCACTGTTTGAAATTTAATATCGAAAATATTACTCGTTCCTTTGTAAGTACTAGACTACGATACCATCTGATATTTTTGCGATATTTATAGCGTTTGATCAAATATTGTCTCACCAAATTTAACAGTTTTAGTCAAACGTTATAACGAACGAATACTGCGGAACTAAAAAGGCCTTATTGACAATCGATAGCTGCGTATCGCGTTGCAATCTGCTAAAATGTTATGAGCATCCGTTATTCACTGCAGTCTCTATAGCGTATCATTACCTACCATCAGTTTCGTCAAATAAACGAAGTATTTATTCTCTGAATTGCACATTTTAAATTGCTGAAATCCACATAAATACTATCGTATTCTGTCCGAATTTGATTTACCTACCGCAAATGGTTATGTCAACATGCATACATACATACATATCGTCACGCCTTTTATTCCCGAAGGGGTAGACAGAGATGTATTTCTACACCCACTTTTCGCCAGATATACTTTAGTCCCACGTAATAAGGGGCGAGCCTATTGCCGTACCGGGCACATTTCCAGACTCCGTGCTGCTACTGAGAATTTCGTGACAGAAAAACCCAATAACACTGCCCGACCCAGGAATCGAACCCGGGACCTCCCGATCCCACGCGCATTTATGCCGCGAGACCAACGAGGCAGTCGTATAGGGTTTGATGTCGAGTTTTCCGTCTCTACGCAAAGATGGTATTTGCATCGTGTTATCCCTTAGTCGCCTCTTACGACACCCAAGGGAAGATAGGGGTGGTGACACTTGTATTCTATGCCGTCAACCACACGGCAAAAAAAAATCTTATAAACGTCTTATACGTTATGCCAAACTCTCGTATTAATTCGATGAGCCACTAAAATTACATAATTCCATATGACATTTTGTAAGCCAAGCATCGGCAAAACATAGTTAGCACTTTTACCATGTTAACATCTGTGTGTACATAAATACCTATGTTTACAAATTGAATAAATGAAATTATGAATGAAAATGAATGAATTAATTTCATTGGATCCTAATGGACACACATTTGGAAGAATCAATATAACCGTTTTCAATTAAGGGTATCCTATTTTCAAAAATGTACCCTATTTTCCGATAAGCAATAAATGGCGTGGGGTGAGGTCGTCAGTATTGCTGCAGGACTGACACACCACGCGGACACTTGACACCGGACGGACGCAAACAACATGTCCCTTAATTGCTGTCATCCGTAAACACATACAGATATTGATTCACTTTATGCACGCAAATAATTGCAAACATTTTTGGGTATAACAATAGTGAATTATGTACTAAGGTGCAGAGATTTGTATTTGTTTTAAACAGAATAACCCGTGTAGCTGGTATTGAAGCAGCATTACATGCCTATCACGGTTATGTATCGTCAATTTTACGATGATGATGACGATAGACTGACAAAGAAGTTATATCAGGCTAGTGTGAATGGGACAGGACAAAGGGGAAGACCTAGGAGAACGTTCTCTGACCAGATTGGAGACATCCTGAAAAGAGGACAAGTCAGAAGTACCCTTAACAGAAGAGCATGCATGAGAAACTTGATGGGAGTGAGTGAAGCAAGTGAGGTATGTCAGGATCGTTGCAAATGGCGTTCCGTAGTCTCTGCCTACCCCTCCGGGAAACAGGCGTGAGTCTATGTATGTATGTATGTAATATGGGGTAATTCTGTCGACATTATTAATGTTTGCAGGGCTCAAAAAAAATGTATTCGTTGCATATGCAAAGCTCTTCCAATGGAGAGCTGTGTTCCTCTTTTTAAAAAACTTAAAATATTGCCACTCCCTGCCTTATACATATTCGAAATAAGCATCTTTGTCTATAAACATAAAGCTTGTTCAAGACCCATAATGAAACTGTAACTAGACAAAGTCGTAAAATCCATAAATTATATGTACCTCAACAAAGATTACAACTTTATTCCATAAACGTTTATTGTATGGTAATACGTATTTATAATAAATTACCAGATACATTTAAAAGCCTTAACATGCCCGTATTCAAAAGCAAAGTTTTTATTAGACAAATGTTATTACTCCACTTATTTAAATTATAATTTTATTCACCCATTGACAATCATAATTTTTTAATTACATATTCTTAATTGTTACTGTTTGACATAATTATATATTAAGATTGTGTAATTAATTATAAGACCAACCAAACATTTGTACGCTGGAAACGACAGAATATTATGGACATATTATTATTATAACATCCTTGTAACAACAATATTCTTACAAATAAATGATTTATTATTATTATAAAATAAATTGAAATCCTCTAGTTGTCGTTTTTTACGTTCGTCTGCCGAATATTTATTTTAGCAGGTATCTGCGACTATTTTGATTACATTTCATCATATAAATGAATTGGCGTCCGGCGAAATATATTGCACTAAAAATCGCTGCATCAACGAAATTACTTATTCGCTGTTAGTATAAAATTAAAATTCATGGTATGTCGTATATTCTGTCATTACAGAGAGCATATGCGTGATTATAATATAATTCACATTTAAACGGTATACGAGAGTTTGAGCCGATGTAAATTCAGTAAAAGCTGCTAGCCGCATTCCATTATAAATATTATAATAACCTCTTTAACGATATCGCTGGGGGCGTGATATTAGCTTTAGGGATGTTACGCGATAAAGGTAATGCGGCCAATTTACATAACACCGCCGCCGGCAGAAGGCAAGTACGTACGTTTGCGACATTCCTATCATTACCATTTTTATCTACATTAACTATCTATTGCGTAATAAATAACTCTTGGAAAATACGAGCTTTTTAATTTGGAAATTACTTAGACGACGTGATTTATTGCTGATATATACAGATAATTCGTTTATAAGATTTTTTTTTTGTTATGCTTCTAATAGTATTGAATTGAATGCCTAACTGATATAAAGTAGGTATATGACTAAAGAGCTTCTCTTAAGAGGAAACACTACGGGCGAAAGAATTGAAAAATTGGTATTTGTAAAATCTATTGCTGTCGCGCATCCTCAAGCCTCCCCCGCAGAGCGCGATAGAGACAACGCTACTGCTGGATCAAAAATACTTATTAAATGTACACAAATTTAACGTTTCGTATTCCCCTGATTCCTACTCCAAAACTTCATCGATTTAACTAGTTTTTCACATAAAATTAAAGAAAAGCTTTGGCCGTGTTCCTATGTTTTCCTTTTTTTAAATAATCTAGCCAAATTTGTTTTTTGGATGTTTGAACACAGCGAAAAATCTGGCCAATTTTTGAGATATTTGAAGGTTCATATCTTTTTTAATATTTACTTTATGAGAAAAAGGAAAACATAGGGACATGTCAATCGGGGCCATACATCTTTTAGAAAAAAATGATTGCTCTACTAGCATTATCCAGGGAGAAAACAGGAGACTACGTTTGTATGGAAAAACGGCCGTGGTGTTTCCTCTTAATATTTGACCATAATTAATATATTACTTTATTAAGTTTCGGTCTAATCTACATATATCACCAACATAAAGCAATATACAATTGAAACATGACGTTTCGTAAGTAATTAAAAGTTTACAC
The DNA here is from genome assembly GCA_944739405.2 of Euclidia mi. Lineage (NCBI taxonomy): Eukaryota > Metazoa > Arthropoda > Insecta > Lepidoptera > Erebidae > Euclidia > Euclidia mi. The sequence goes on from OX123196.2 coordinate 3,091,690, forward strand.
GAAATAAAGACGTATTTCATTTTCACTTAATAACAATTTAGATCCAAGAGTGAAACATTTGTGTACATTTGTGAATATGGTAGAATATTATATCTCGAATATTCTCAAACTGCTCAAAATAAATCGTATACATAATACGTTACTAATACTAAAAAAGGTTATATTTAAAATATATGTGTAATATTAATAGGGAATTTAGTACTTGTTTGCTATAACTTATTAGATACGGGTTAAGCAAACAGTGTTAGATCATCGGTCGAATGGCGTTACACGGAGTTAATGGGGCGAAAGTAAAACTTACTGTTGTGAACAGATTACTAATAGACCTACTGACCTGTAATATTATATTATGTATCATGTCTGTGGAATTGTTCATTATTATCCAATTATTATTGTTATAATATGTATTAATAAATTGTAATAATAATAATCCAATGAATTAATATATGTTTATAAAATTGACATTAGATATAATTGTTGACTTTATTATTGTGCGTAACTTAAAATTATAATTAATTGATTTGACATTTATTTCATTACTTTTATACATGACATTTTGTTTTTTCTTAATTTTTATTTTATGTTTATATTCTTTGATTGACTCTTATTTGTTTATTCAAAAATTTAAATTTAATTGAATTATTAATAATTAATTATAACATTCCTCATAAAATTTGCACGCCACAAGTTATGGCAAACATGTATGAACCAATACACTGTAAGATCTTGCATGCACACCAATGTATGTATACAACATGTTTATGCAAATAAATATCATTCATTCATTCATTCATTCATGCTTAAATATTTGATGGATGTACCTAACCTTTGTGTGGGACTTTGTAAATATTTGAAATTTCTTATTATACTAGTATGTATAGAACAATTTAAATTATAAATGAACGCGTGCCTCGTGCCGCAGAGAACAAGTTAAGTCGAGGGTCCCAGCTGTCATGAAGTTTTTGACAGTCGTTGACTAGTCTAAACTGCGAAATATCTCTATTCCTTTAGGTAGCGGAAGTCACAGTGTAGGTTAGATTGTAACAATCACTATTATATACCTATCTATTCATCTGCCTATTCTATCGATGCTTCGCTTCACTGTTTAAAAACAAACTGTTTATATAACAATTATTATCACTGATCACTTGGCAATCTTAGCCCTCGTATGTCAAATGAAAAATGGGCTTCAATAAATACTATAAGATTGATGACAACTGCTGTCAAAGTAAACACAGTCCGCGTAATACATTGTATTTTCTAATAATCTCAATTTCCTACAAGAAAGTGCAAAACAGTAAATAAACGACTGGTTATATGTACAATATCGGTGAAAAAACGTTTGTGTCAGTGATAAATAAAAATAACCTTAAAAACATTACCTTGTTAAAAACGAGTTCCATCACGTTTCAGTGACTCTGTGACGGTTTGTGCTGGTTAAACTATAAACATTGCCTAAAAACCTTTCGGGAAGTGAACTAAGTGTGAAAAACTGGGCACATCTTAATATATAAAATCCTTGCGTTACTGACTGACTGACAGACACGCTACAGCCGAAACTATTGGGCGCAGGAAGCTGAAATTTGGCATGTATGTTCCTTGGGGACCGTAGGGGTGCACTAAGAAGGGATTTCCCGAAATCCCACAAGAACGGCTAAAACGGGTAAATAAAAAAAAAATGCAGGCGTAGCTGCTGGCGTCCTCTAGTATGTATATAAAACCAAATTATTTTCCCACATAGAACCGTTTTTGTTGATTGTTTTTAAATAATGACATTGACATTTCAACCATAGACATTCAATTTCAGTGAGACCGATAGTGATGGGAACCAACTAAATGATTGAACGTTCTTAAATAATAATAAACCCATACTACACGACAACACTGGACTAACGAGACCAAAATTTCAGCAGCGTGACACGACCAAACAGAATTAACGAGACTAAATTTCGACGACGTTGTCTAATAATAAATATTGTCCTTGCCTCTTACGAACTTGAATTTTGAAAATAAGCGACAATGGAAAACGTAACCTTTCGAAAGCACCAGAGAAGAAACTCCGAGAGTGATGCTTCGTGCAGTTCAATTTTTTACTCCACAATATTAGAACTCTCTGCACAAAGTGAAAATATACAACCAAATATTGATCTTTTTATCATTACGGACCTTGAAAACAAGTTAACAAATACAAATTCGGAACTTGCGTCAGCACATACAGAAATTGAGAATTTAAATTCAGAGATACAAATTTAAAAAAATAAATTAGAAGAAAAAGAGAAGACTATTACAGTACTAAAGAGAATTAGCACATCTTACACATATCCAACTACAACTCTGCGTAAAGAAGTATACACTCCTGTTGGACGAAGGCTTATTACGAATCAAATGAAAACGCCACGAATATCACCTTTACATTCGGGAACTACAGTTTGCATGGGAATCTACGAACACCAAAAATTTACTCCAATAGGAAAATCTTCTACCAAGGACATAGAACTCCAACGCCTGTTTTCATCGAGTCAAGATAATATCACTCCAAAGAATAATGATCTAGCGAAAATCACAATACCGACTACCCCCTGTACTCAGAAGAATGCAGTACGGAGCAACATCATCATATTTGCAGACCACCAAGGACGCAACATGCGTAACGCTCTTCAAAAACTAGTCGGACCTAATTTCAAGGTGAAATGCTATTGGAAACCAGGTGCAATGTTGTCAGATGTCTTAAGTTGTCACGAATCAGAAACCACGGTACTAACAAAAAACGATTATCTTGTCGTATTAGCAGGTATGAATGATAAAAATCCATATAATTTAACAGGTACTTTATACAGTTGGCTGAAACAAGTCCAAAACACAAATGTCATACTTTCAGAAATACCTCGCAACAGGAATTTGAACGAAAAGAAGCTAAATTACGAACTAACGTTTATATGTAACAATTTTGCAAACGCCATATATGTTGACATGGACTATAGTACAGTAGTAAAACTACAAGATAAATTCCGTATATACCTCTCATCTCGTCGCATTCTAAAAGAAATATGTTATATTCAATACAAAACGAATTCCCTCGAATATAGACAAAAGGGTATTTGTAATTTATCATATAGACACCAATGTACACAAACTGATTTAGAGCAAGCAACAATATCAGAATCACTAGATGCAAACTATCAATTGAGTACCTTAGCTACTAGCAGTAATACATTGAATGGATCTGATGCTGACTTATTTCGTGTATAATAAACTGTTTGTAATGCATCAAAACATAAACGGCTTATTAACAAAGTCAAACCTACTAGCAGTACATTTAGACGAACTCCAACAAAAAGATAATAAAAGTATTGATGTTATCTGTATTACAGAACACAATATGAACAAAGATGACCATACACTCTTATACCAAATTATAGTCTTGCTGCCAAATTCTGTCGCGATAATAGAAATGGCGGTTCATGTATACTGATTAAAAACAGTCACAAATTCCAAAGATTAGACTATATTGAAAATATGAGTATATCTAACCAAGTTGAATGTTGTGCCATAAAGTTATTTGATCATCCAATAGTAATAATTTGTATATATCGTGTGCCAAAATATCAAATAAATCAAATTGATTTGTTTTTTGAAATTTTTTGTAATATGCTTAGGAAAGAACTTAATCGTAAGAATGTAAAAGCTATAATATGTGGTGATTTTAACATAGACCTCAAGAAAAAAACATACGGCACAACACAATTTGAAAACGCTATTGACAGCTTTAACTTCAAAGTTGGTACACGGGCAACAACCCGTATTAACAGCAATAGTTGCATTGATAATATCGTACATAATATAAGAGGTAGCAAATGTGAGATTCTAGATCTGGCTCTTTCAGACCATACATGTCAAATATTGTCTCTTCCAGTAAAAAAACAAGTTTAATCAACCAGTGGTACACATTTAAAAGAGATGACTTAATGACGAATATAAAACAAAATTCCGCGAGTGTATTGGCAGTCTAACATTCTCTGAAGAATTTAACGAAACTGATCCTGAAAAGGCGTTTAACATCTTTTTTGATAAATTTCTTCTATTCTACAATCTAAGTTTTCCTTTGGTAAGAATAAAACACACAACGCACAGAAGACCTAAGTGGATATCTAAAGGTATCTCAATGTGCTGCCGTAAAAAAAGAAGGTTGCTGTGGACATACCGTAAAACTTCCAATAAGTTAGATTTACAAATATTCAAAAACTATTCAACGAAACTGTTCAAGGTTTTAAGGTTCACTTTGCTATTGACTGGAGTGGTGTTATTGTTGAATAGAAAAACGAACGTCCTCTCTGCGTAATATGTTTATTGAGACTGGTTTATTGTAAATCGTTCACATCTTTATATAATGCTTTAATGAATTGGACATACCGCCCACCAAAAACAACAGTTTTTAAATTATTCCGAATCCAAAGTTCCAATTTACAATATAGTTGTATTATAAATATTAATTTACCTATTAACAAATCTTCAGTGGACTGTAACAATACAAGTATCGAATGAATTAACTATGTAGGCATCATTATTGTAACAACAACAATAGATGTATATGACAATCACTGCACGTGAAAAATACAACTGTAATAATATTCATAATTATGTTAACAATCAAAATATACATTAATCCTATCACCTAACCGCCCACCGTTCTCAACTATCTTTTGCTTCTTTCGGCAGTGGTATTAATTTGTACAAAGGTCGCTTTAACTGATTGTTGCCTGCAGTCTGAACAGTGACCACTCTTACCATACCGTCTGCACCGGGATGCAATTGTATGACCCTGCCAAGTAACCATTTTGTTGGAGGCAAATTTTCTTCCTTGACGATCAGTATGTCTCCAATGTTAGGCGATGGGACTTTAGTTTGCCATTTATATCTCTGTTGTAATGTATGGAGATATTCGGACTGCCATCGCGACCAGAAATCTTGTGTCAATCGTTGAATGAATTGCCATCTTGTTAATAGACTGATCTTATTGTCTTCGTAACTAATATCCGGAACTCCAATCAGTGGTTCTCCTATTAAAAAATGACCGGGTGTTAGCGGCGTTTCGGTACTGTTTTCGATTTGACACAAAGGACGGGAATTGAGCATTGCCTCAACCTGTGACAAAAGGGTGGCCATTTCTTCATATGTCAGCTTGGTGTCTTTGTTTATGCGGGCTAAGTGTCGTTTCGCCGACTGAATTCCTGCTTCCCATAAACCACCACAGGTTGGCATCTTTGGTGGTATAAAATGCCACGTTGTGCCATCATTTGCTAATAGCGCCGCTGCTTCTTTAGCCACATTGTCCTTGCCTGCCTGAAACATCTCTCGCAGTTCTTTAGCAGCACCAACAAAATTAGTCCCGTTGTCGCTCCATAAGTGTGAACACTGGCCTCTTCTTGCGACAAATCTGCGAAACGCTGCAATAAATCCTTGTGTGGTTAGATCTGTAACCGCTTCCAAATGAATGGCTCGTGTGACCATACACACAAACAAGCATATATAGCCTTTAGTCGCATGGTAACCACGACCTTTAGAAGTTCGTAAAAATATGGGTCCAGCGTAATCCACCCCGCTGTTCTTAAATGCTCGGTTTTGAGTTACTCGAACAGCTGGTAACTGGCCCATGAATTGATGGCTAGCTTTGGCCTTATCGACAATACATGTCTTGCAGTTATGAACACACTTCCTTACAGCCGATTTTAAACCGATAATCCAATACTTGTTTCTCAAAAATGCCATCATGACTTGAATGCCACCATGTAGCGTACGTATGTGCGCTTCATAAACTAACAATTTAGTTATATGCTGGTTTGCAGGTATAATCAGAGGATGTTTAGTGTCATCTGGTATAGATGCATTTTGCAATCGACCTCCAACCCGCATTAAGCCATTCTCGTCTAGAAATGGAGAGAGTGTAATAAGAGAACTCTTCTTTTTTACTCTTCCAACTTTTCTTAATTCTTCAATCTCTCTTTGGTAAATTAAATTTTGATAATATCTTATACATTCTTCTAATATATTGTTAAGTTCTGACACTGTTAAATAAGTTTCCTTTCTCTCTAATTTGTTTCTTCTTACGAATCTTTTACAATATGCCAAAACTCTTTTCATCTTTGAGATAGACGAAAATCTCTCCCAGATAGGTTTTTCCTCTAAAGTAACATGACAAGTTGTCTTAAGCTCTAGTGTAGTCTCTGGATAATCATATCTAGCCATTTCTATAGTCTGTTCCTTTAACCAGTCAGGCCCAGTCCACCATAACTCATGTGATGCTAATTCCCTTGCCTTGATTCCTCGTGTTGCAATATCAGCAGGATTGTCAGCGGATTGAACATGATTCCACGCCTCTTTGTCTAATATTCGTGTTATGTCTGCTACTCTATTCGCAACAAAGGTACGCCACCGATTAGGCGATGATTGTAGCCAAGACAGGACAACAGTAGAATCAGTCCATAAGTAGATGTTGGTTTTAGGTATCTTCAAAACATCTACTATATCAGCTATCAATTCGGCCAATAAGGCTGCTGCGCATAGTTCTAGTCTTGGCACTGAGAGTTGTTTTAATGGGGCAACTTTAGATCGAGACGCAATCATCGTGACATGGACTCTGCCATCATCAATCACTCTGAGGTATGTAACAGCTGCATATGCTTGAGTGGACGCATCTGCAAAGCCATGTAGTTCTGTTATCCTGAAATTAGCCGGTGTTGTTCTAAACCATCGTGGTAATGTAAGGTTTTGCAAATGTATTAGCTCACTTCTATAGCTCAACCAGTCTTGTTTTACATCAGCCGGCAGTTCATCATCCCAATCTAAAGTAAGTAACCACAACTTCTGAATCAAAATCTTAGCCATTATAATCACTGGTGATAGCCAACCAAAAGGATCAAATAGACGGGCAACGTCAGAAAGAACAGATCTTTTTGTTATCGGGCTCCTGAGTTCAGGTAAGTGCACAGTAAATTTAAATATGTCGTCTTTTCTATCCCATGTTAGACCAAGAATCTTTACAATCTGATCTAGTTTTATAACCATGCTGTCCTTTGTACATTGATTTCCTTCTTGTAGATTTTTCAAAACTTCTTCAGAATTACTAGACCATTTTTGCATTTGAAACCCTCCTCTTCTTAATATTGTTCTAATTTCTTTACACATTTTTATTGTCTTCTCTGTGTTTTCATGTCCCAGCATCAGATCGTCCATAAAGAAAGAATTCTTGATAAGCGGTGCTGTTTCAGGAAAATGCAAAGCCTCGTCATCAGCTAACTGGCTCAAAGTGCGTACAGCCAAGTATGGTGCTGCCGCCGTTCCAAAAGTAACAGTAGTTAACTTGTAAGTTTGTAATTCCTCTTCAGGGTTGTCACGCCAGACTATATTTTGAAGGCTCATGTGCTCTTCTGTCATTTTGATCATTCTGTACATCTTAACGATGTCTCCAACCACACATATCTTATGGGTACGCCAAGAGATGATTAGGCTGCGAATATCGGGCTGTAAAGTGGGTCCAACCATCATAGCTTCATTAAGAGAATGTCCATTAGAACCCTTCGCAGATGCATCGTAAACTACACGAACCTTAGAGGTTTCTTTGTCATCACGAATAACAGCGTGATGAGGAAGAAATATCGAATGTTTGTCTTCAGTTGATTTTACCATGTGACCCATGTTTATGTACTCGTGAATGACCTTTGTGTATTCTGTCTTTAACTTTGATGATTTTGTGAATTTTCTTTCTAATTGTTTAAATCTATTTATTGCTGTTTGTTTTGTGTCTCCACATAACTTCACTGTCTCTTCAATATTCTGTTTTAGAGGTAAGTGTACTGTATATCTTCCATTGATTCTTTTAGTTGTGTTTCTATATATTTGTTCACATTGTTCTTCTTCCTGTGTGAGTACACTCCTTTTCTTGTATAAGTTCGTCTCGATTTCCCAGAACTTCTTTAACATATTGTTGTCATCTGACACCATGCTCGTAATGTGTAGTGTAGTAATGTTGTGTTTGTCTTTAATTGATTTGTCTTCGCTTTGACCTGAAAGTATCCAACCCAATGTTGTCTTCTGAGCTACTATGCCATCTGACAATCTCATCAAACCGACTTCTATTATTTTACAAAAAATGTCTGAGCCGAGCAAAATATCTATTTTACCCGGTTTGTTAAACATTGGGTCTGCCAGTAATAAAGTTTGGAGTTCGGGCGACTTCATTACGACGTATTTTGAAGGTAATGTTGTAGACACCGATTTTAATACGTAAGCTTTCACGTGAATAAACTTCTCCCTTTCATGGCGCGATGTTATAGTCAGGTCAACTACATGTTTGATGGGTATCATATTTGCCTCTCCAACCCCTGAGACTGCACCATTTATTCTCTCCTTCGTCAGTCCTAAGAGTTCAACTACTCTAGAAGACACGAATGAAGCCTCTGAGCCTTGGTCGATCAATGCACGAAGTAGATGTGTGTTACCGTCGCTTGAAATGACATTTACTTGTGCTGTAGCCAACAACACTTGACGACCAGGTTGTTTCTTGAAGTAGTGCGCGCTCGTAACCCTTTGTTCTGGTTGTTCTTGTTGTTTATCACTCTCCGGTGTTGCTTCCTTAGCTTGGTGTAAAAGAGAATGATGCATCCTATTGCAAACTCGGCACGTTTTCCTTTGTTTACAGTTATAAACATTGTGATTCGGTACTAGGCAATTGTAGCAAAGATGATTATTTTTTACGAATTCACGTCGCAGTTGCACTGATTGTTTTGCAAACTCTTTGCAGTTAAATATATAATGTTCACCCTTGCAGTATGTACATGACTGCGAAGAATTGACATTGGTGTGCGCAGATGGTAATATACCGTTTGCATTATCCTTTGCTGTGACGTGATATGTTTTGTGATGTTGTGTCTTCTCTCTTGTAACTGTAGAAGCCATGGGGGCTATGAGTTCGAGCGTACGGAACTTAGACTCGAGAAACTTTTTAAACTCCTCCCACGTAGATAACTCGTCGCTATTGTCCTTATAAGCTTGCTCCTCCCAACATTTCAATGTCTCTGAGTCCAGTTTCTGCCCAACCAGAAAAACGATTACAGGATCCCAAGAGTCAGTGCATATTTTCAAATTACGTAGGTTGTTGATACATTCAACCGTGGTATCTAGCAAAGCTTTTATTTGACTAGCCGATGGATTGGTTATCTTTTTTTGACTAAACAATCTTTTGAGGATAGATGACACAATCATTTTTTTGTTGCCGAACCGTCCCTTAAGTAACTCCCAAGCTTGTGCATAATTGTTTTCCGTTATTTGGATGTGACGCAATAACATTTCAGCTTCGCCGGAAACGCTTGTCTTTAAATAATGAAGTTTCTGTACATCGCTAATGGAAGTATTGTGGACAAGAGCTGTAAATAAATCTTGGTATGTGGGCCATTCATCATATCTCCCTGAGAAAGTTGGTAATTGTATTCTTGGTAGTTTCGCGAACGGTAGCTGGTCATTTTGTGATAAATTAGACGTATTAGAAGTTTCCGCTATTCTCTGTTTTGACTGCATGCTTGATAACAGATCGGATAAATCTGCATGTAAACAGAGATACATTTCTTCATACGTGTAAAATTCTTCATTGAGAAAGTAAGGCAACACGCCGCGCTGCTCACGTGGAGTAATCTTCATAAGATTGTTATTAGTTTGCTTGAACGAATCCCAATACTCGTCAATACATTTTATTCTCGCCTTAATATAACCTTCCGTCAGTCGGTGTTTCGGGCACTTTTTCATGTTAACTTGCGCTTTTTGTAACATACCAGCCGCATCTTCTAACGCCGATAAATATTTTGCCTGTTCCGGAGTAGGTGACGTCATTTTGCAACCAAAAAATGTCCAAATTCCACAGAAACACGTTCACTTCAATGTCTTATAATCAGTTTTTATGCACAAAGTCTTTATTATGTTATAAAATGTATTCACTAACTCACTTGTAAACAAGTTTGCATTCAATAAAAAGGTATCTATTGTTTTCGCGCGACCGAGTCCGCCGGCCACTCCAATCAATGATCCGGCTCGAAGGACCATATGTTCAAGGTTTTAAGGTTCACTTTGCTATTGACTGGAGTGGTGTTATTGTTGAATAGAAAAACGAACGTCCTCTCTGCGTAATATGTTTATTGAGACTGGTTTATTGTAAATCGTTCACATCTTTATATAATGCTTTAATGAATTGGACAGAAACTTAAACGGATCATTAATTTAACACAAAAATCACAGAATGAGTATTACATTAAGAATTCAATAAATAAATCAAAAGCTGTATGGCATGCCATAAACTCCTCAAGATGCAATTTCCCAAAAGAAAATATAACTAAGATAGATATTGGGGGACAAACTATAACAGATCCAACAAAAATCGCTGAGGCTTTCAATAATTACTTTATTGATCTGAATACTATATCCACAAGTTCAATGACTAATGCCTCGCCACACAATGTAAATAAAGTGACATCTAATAATAATATAATAATATCTGAAAATAACAATAAATTGACAAATATAAATAATAAAATGACATCTATAAAAAATGACATTAACAATAAATTGACAACTGGTAATAATAAATTGACATCTATTGAAAATGACATTTCGCACAATAAAATGCTAAAACGTATAGACTATAATAACAAATCTTTATTTATGCTTCCAACGGTTGCCTATGACGTGAATAAAGTAATACAAACACTAAAAAATACTCAAAGCACTGGATATGATAACATTTCAACATCAATACTAAAATATGTATGCATCCAAATTAGCCCTATTTTGAGTCACTTGATTAATTTATGTATTGAGCATGGTAAATTCCCTAGTAAACTAAAGAAATCCATAATAAAGCCACTATTTAAAAAAGGTGTAAAAACCGACATCAGGTGCTATAGACCTATAGCATTAATACCGATATTTGCTAAAATCTTTGAAAAGGTCATATGTAACGGACTCTACAACTACTTCGAGAAATATAATCTTTTTGCGTGTGAACAGAATGGGTTTCGTAAAGGCAAAACAATTAATATGGCTTTCTATGATCTGTTGTCAACTATATACGATAGCATGCAACCGCTCTTTACATGGACATGACAAGAGCGTTCGACCATGTAGAACATAGACTTCTGCTTGAGAAATTGTATAGATATGGCGTAAGAGGTAACATTTTAACATTGATCGAATCCTATTTAAGTCATAGAACGCAAACAACCCAAATTAGCAAATGATGTGTTTTGACTAAAACTGAAAAATGCTATTCGTCAACCCCTAAGATGGTCACAACTGGTTTGGCGCAAGGAAGTATATTGGGTCCTCTACTTTTTCTCAAATACATCAATGACCTCCCAAAAGCCGTAAAAGTTCCATTACTTTTATTTGCTGACGATAGCACTGCCGTGTTTACTCTGAATGACATAAATACCTACGAAAGTGACATAAATAACACTCTAAAAGACATTATAAATTGGTTGACATCTAATAATCTTATGATAAATCTAGACAAAACAAAATTTGTTAGCTATTCTCAGAAAAAAATTCAGTGGCATTAAATATTACATATAAAACAAAAAACATACAGGAAACAGACAGCGTTAAGTTTCTCGGACTTTGGATTGATAAAAATATGTCATGGAAAACTCATATAGATACGATCTGCAAAAAATTAAATACATTTTCTTATGCCTTGTTTAAACTGTCACAAATCGCAAACAAAAAGTATTACTCACAGCTTACCACGCGTATGTAACATCTACACTAAGATATGGATTGATTTTTTGGGGTAATTCAACAGACCGTGAACAAGCTTTTCAAGCTCAAAAAAAATGTCTTAGAGCTGTCTGTAATATTCGTGTTCCAGAAAGTTGCCAAACCTATTTTAAAAATCTAAAAATATTAACTTTACCCGCACTATACATTTTTGAAATGGCAATGTTTGTAAAAATTAACCGCAATAAGTTTGATAGTCTGTGCTCGAGTAGACACGCAGATAAAATTGTTAACAAGCCATCTAAAACTGCTCTGTTCTCAAAAGGATTTTTCGGTATGTCGTCGAAAATATATAACAAGATCCCAAAAACAATACGCCAAACAGACGACGTAGGAATATTTAAGAAAAAACTAAAAGATTTTTTAGAGGTTAGGCCTTATTTTATACTATAATGGAGTTCCTAACAGATACCTTCTAGTAATTAAAGCTAGTAATTATTATGTTTTTGTTGCTAATACTAGTATGTTATTTTGTGTTTTAATGCAAGAAAATAGAGCCAACAGCTATCAATGAATGTTTCCCTCTAAATTAAGACTATTGTACGCCTGATATGGGTGATCAGTGTATGTGCCACCTAAATTTTGTTACCACCTTTATAATACCACTGTATCACAATAAACGATTTCTGATTCTATAGGTAAGTAATATTATTAAAGTAAAATAAGTATTAAGTTATTATGAATAATCATTTTAATTTTAACAAATATCTGACTAGAAAAATAATTCCTCATATTCGAAATCGGTTAAACCGGTTATATTATACATCTACAGACAAAGATAAAAGTATATAAATACAACTTATCGAGAACTTATTCCTTTTTTAACGTCGATTAACAGGTAAATGATATCGCGATAGGTCTGAAACCTAAATGGTGTTACCGACATGCTCTTACTTAACTAAGCCTGGTACCAAGTGGCTAAAAATAACTTTGAAGTGAGGGTTATCCCTAACTATGCAATAAAATGTTACAGACTCAAATACAAAAATAAATTTAAAGCTTTAGCTGAGCTTGCTAGAAGCCCCGACCCATACATATGAAACAAACATACGTGATGTTAATTTTGTGCCATCTGTCACAGACTTTATAGGTCCTATGCGATGATTATGTTTCAAATGAGGTAGTAGAGCCTTGCTGATTTCAGCATGAATGTGTCGGCTCGACCGGAGAAGTACTACCCGGTTTTCACAGAAAATCGACGTAAAGTAACAGTACTTAAACTGTTGCATTTTGTTCGGTGAGTGCGAGTGCCGGAGGCCCTATCCTCTATTCCTTCTCCCTCATCCCACTCCTCATCTTATCCCTTTTCCCATCCCCAAGGGGTGGCAACGCACTTGTGACTCCTGTGGTGTTGCTTGTGTCCATGGGCGGCGGTTATTGGGTGAAAACAGGGTATATACTGAGTAGATTATCAGATCGATAAATTAAAGAAACACAGAGGTCTACTTGGATGGGTTTGAAACAAACAACGTAGGAACCTAAATACGTCGGTCTCGGTTTTTGTCGCCATACAAAGAACCTTGGGTCATTCGGAGGCTCTCGTGTGGAGTATAGAGATAAACTCCGATACCAGGGTCGCCGAAAAACTGACACGACTTTTTTTAAAATAGGTTTATAATATTAATAGCTATGAAGCTTACTTTTTCATGTAATTAATGTACATTTAATGTTAATTTCACGCACGTAAAACAGAAATAGACATAAAAAGTAATTACTGCCATAAAAACAGAAACTCGTCTAAAATACACGTTGAACCAACTTTAATTTATAAAAATACATATTAATTCATACAAATTAAGTTTGCACAGATAAAATGGTGAGTTAGACGGCAGTGTTTGCATTCAATTTCAACGGGCGCTTGTGTCGCACATGCAAACCTATTACTTGGAGGACTAAGAAAACATAATTAATATCCTTCAGACGCTACGTAAGAATCTTTTGTAATTAATTACGTTTCGTGATGTATTGCTGGATATTTTTAGGAATTTAATTATGATGAGATTATTTTAGAATGATGTCAGGACAATTATCTGTTTGGCTGAAAACGCCGTCTTAAAAAATAAAGAAATCTTTCATACTGATTTTTTTTTATATATTACTGCTGTGTTTCAGTACCATATTTAAAGAAAATCTACTGATATTCTAGATAAAAATCAATTTATCTAAGCTACGAAAAATAGTTACCTACTGAAATTACGTTCGATGGATCTTTTTCCCAAACCCGCAATACAAGTGACTAACGATACAAACATCCCAAGAGGCTAACCATAAAATGGGCTTTATGCTTGTTTAGTACAAAAAAATATGTCAAGGAGTACTCGCGTAAACACAAGATATTACTATATTTCGTCAACGTCGGAAGGCGAGATGAGGAAGAGGGAAAAAACAATGTAATTCCAAATCTCAATAACACTGTTTGTATGACTCGAAAATCCGGTTTCCATTTTCCAATTGAACCTGAGTCCCCTACATCACCATCATTATGCGTATGTCAGTATTACCCAGTAACTAAGGACCTCCTCAATGTAACTCTGCTATCCAAATTTTTCTGAACAGAAAAGTCTCTGCCCTATCTAAGTCGAACTAATTACGGAATATATATATAGGTTTTGTAAGATTACATGTTTTGTACATTCCCTAAAGATTCAAGCAAATATTCTTAGAAACATTTTCTTGGAAAATAGCTATAATACAATATTATACAAGCTTCTCCCAGGATGATTGGTGATTGCAGTAACATACTAATGCTGATAGCTAAAGAGATCTGAGACATTAGATGACACACAGGGGACGCGGGGACACTCGGGCTTTTGTTATAGCAGTTTTGTTCACATTAAGAGCTTTTACAATACATGGTAGTTTGTACAACTTTAGAGAGCAGAACCTTGGAAAAGTAAACCGATTGTAGTGAACACATTTTGTACAACTCAATGGTTAGGTACGGCAATTTATGCATTAAAAAACCGTTGAAATATCAGTTCCGTGTATAGAACAGAAAAAGATGAAGAATGGCTAAAGAAGAGCATTGGGTCTTCGATAATTTCACTAACATTATATAACATACTACTTAGTTGTTGCCGGCGGATAAAAATAAAATTATATCCTAACTTTCACACAAAGTTGCGAGGGCCCCTTAGACGCCTTTAATCCAGTCTATCCAAAAAAATCCTTAGTGGACGGTTACTATCTGTAAACTATTGCCCTGCCAAACATCTTTGTACGTCCAGCGGCTTTCGAGATTTCGTGATGAGTGACCTTTCGCTTTTATACTTACATACATATATGCAAAGTATAAAAATATTAAATAACCTTGTATAATATTGTATTTCGGATCTATATTTAATTATATACATACAACAAAATTGTTCATTAAATGAAAGAGTATGTTATTTTTAGAACAATGGAGCGAATATTTAGGTACTATGCTATAAAGCTTTTCATATTATCTGAATTTATATAAAAGGGCAAATTTCCTATAGAATTCAAGTAATTTAAATAATTTTCATATTATTGAAACTACTATTAAAACCAAATTCAGTACAGAAAATTTCACGAATCTGTCATAGTACTTCATAAAATAAAAATATTGTTATACAAATATTGTTTGATTATATGTTAATATTTATTTTTTATACAACTAGTCTATAATTTATGTACTTAAACTAAAGTAATTTGGTACTTACTCCTTACTACAAAAATATTTCTAAGTACTTACATACCCGCTTAGTATAGATGAAACACTAACACAGAACAAGCAATCGATTTGGGTGGGAATTGTGCCTTGCGACGATGATGTTTTGCTGATGACGATGACACTTGCGTGATTAATTGACGTAGAATGGCCAGCAATAGATCAAGTAGGTTGTAAAAACTAGTGAAAACTTGTAGCAAGAAAACCTTTGCAGATCGCAGTTTTGTAGTACAAGTATTTATGCTCGCTTGCGGATTCGGACTGCAAATCTTTGGTCTGTAAACGTTCTTACCGTAAACATTTTTCCTATATGTGTTCCACACGGTTAACAGTCTCTAAAGCTCTATGTCTTAGTGCAATATCGTAGCGCCTAAGTACAGAGAATATAAGCCCACGTAACCGAATATAATGTCATAAAACTAGCTGACAATACAGATACAACAGAAAACCTTTCCTAATACAAAACCGATGACATGCAAAACCTTTAGAAGATAGAGTATACTATATAACGAAATAATGTATGAAGTAAACTAGCACCGGGAATCTTTAGTACCGCAAACCGAGGTTACTTTGATCAATTTTAAACTTTAAATCTCCGTATATTTTTTAATGATTAATGTAAAAACAAATAAAAAATATGTAATAATCGGTTTTTTGTGCTCTGTCGACAAGTGAAATAAAAACTGAAAAAAATAATACTTTTTGAGAAAAAAATAAAAACATCGTGATCTAAGTTATATTGATTTTGGGGTTACTTTGATACCCCACTTTTTTATATAGAAATGGAAAGTAACCCCAAAAACTACCCTAAAACTGAAAGTAATGAAAAAAATCGGTCAAGCAGAAAAAAGTTATAGGTATTTTAATTTCTTGGGGTAACTTTGATCAATTAATACTCGTGTATAAACATGAAAAAAAGCTTTTTATTTTCTAAACTTAAAATGTAACTTCTAAAAATATACCTAAGTAACTAATATTATTCTCTAGAAAATCAACAGTAATATTATGTAGGGTATTTTTTTGAACATACATGATAATAGGAACAATTAATTATGACTTAAAAGGCACCTTCTTTCCTTATTTAACCAAATATTATAGGCAGTTTCATCAAATTTATATTGCCGGCATCCTGGTTTTCTTGAATATATTCTCGGCATGGTTCCTGGTTACCAGAATAAAAAAAAGAAATCTTAATTAACACATAAAAGCAAATAATGGGGTGACTTTGATCTTATACCCGATCAAAGACACACCACGTAAACAAAACGGACGCCAAGCCGGCGGTTTCAAGGTTAGAACTAAAACAAGCTTTGGTTAGGATACTCGAATATAGGCTTCTATATGATGTTTGACTCAATAATTTATAACTGGCACACGCTCTGAGATGCACATGAAGATTTGCAGCACAATATTTTGCTTCATCATATCAGCCAAACGACGTCCACTGCTGGTCATAGGCCTCCCCCAAGGTTCTCCACACATTGAGCCGCCCGCATCCAACCGCCTCCCGCGATCTTGACGAGATCGTCGGTCCACCTTGCGGGGGGCCTACCTCAGCTGCGTCGTCCGGTACGTGGCCGCCACTCCAGAACCTTTCTGCCCCAACGGCCATCGGTTCTTCGAACTATGTGCCCTGCCCACTGCCACTTCAGCTTGGCTATCCGGAGAGCTATGTCGGCGACTTTGGTTCTACTGCGGATCTCCTCATTTCTGATTCGATCTCGCAGGGAAACTCCAAGCATAGCTCTCTCCATCGCCCTCTGAGTGACCTTGAGCCTTCTGATAAGGCCCATAGTGAGCGACCACGTCTCTGATCAGTAAGTCATCACTGCCAACACACACTGGTCAAAGACTTTCGTCTTGAGACACTGCGGGATATCGGACGAGAAGATATGTCGTAGCTTCCCGAACGCTGCCCAACCGAGTTGGATTCGACGATTGACCTCCTTCTCGAAGTTGAACCTACCTAATTGGAGTACTTGTCCCAGGTAGATATACTTGTCGACAACTTCGAGCTTAGAGTTCCCAACCTGAATAGGAGCAGGAGCAGGACGTTCGACATGATTTTCGTCTTGTCCATGTTCATCTTTAGACCTACGAAAGTTTGTTTTTCTAGTATGGCAACATTGGTGAACTGTCAAATTCTTTTCTGTCATGGAAGAAAGGAGACAGTGCATATTTAAGAAAATAAAGGTAATTAAATTAAATTACTTAGTTTTTAAGCAAAATATTCGGAAGAAGGATCTCCGGAAGAGATCGGGCTACCACCACCAACGACAATTGGCCCTGGCAACAATAAACACGCGCACACTGCAGACGAGAAGATCGTCGAGCTTCCGTTTTATAAAAACTTTTTATAAAAACGCTAATTGCGTGCAATTAGCATTTTTATGCGAGCAGGAAGTTTCGATCAAAGTCAAACCACGATTTAAAGTAACCCCAGTTTACGGTATCTAACAATAGCTTACTTTATTCACACACTCATGACGAGTGGTTAGTAACTAGTAACGTGGCATACTCTAAGGAATCCGATCCGTTTGAATTAGCGGTTAATTAATTAAAAAAGACAGCCTGAGTCAGAGCGCGTCTGCTTAACAGCTAATTTCGCTTCAGATTGAACGCCTCCGGGAGCACAATTTAGACGCTTTGCACACGATTGCCATTAAACAATGTGAATGACGTCTTTTATTACCAAAGTATTGTATAAATCTGTCCAAAATCCTATTAAAATAGGAATATTAAACTATAGCACTCAATTTGTGGTTGGAGTGTGTTAACTTATAAAGATGTGTCTCCCTTATTAATGTAATTTTTCACCCAAGAAAAAGGTTTTGTCAGTTGTGATTCATTACAGTTTTGTACCATCGTACAATCACATGTACAAAAGACAGAGAATATTATTACCTTGTTCGTAAAAAAATATCTCCGGAAGTACTAATACACTAGTTAAATATGTAAGACTACTGCGCTGCTAGTTTACTTCCACATAATTCAAAAAGCTTTGTAACGTGATGAAGCAGAAAGTTCGCAAACTTGTACGGACACGGGAAACTCTGAGTTGTTGTAAGAATTCTTTCAAACATACCTGGCCTGTTAGCAAAATGTGATGAAATATTCTAACTATTGTTATGTAAGAAAGGACAGGTCAGAAGTACCCTAAACAGAAGAACATGTATAAGACATTTTATGGGATTCTAACATTTTACGTAAGCATAAGCATCGAAGACATACTGAGCCATGTGTCACACTGAGCTCTGTACTGCGGGGCTTTTCTTTTCACAAATATCACATACGTGACACTGACATCGCAGAAATAAGAGCAAAGTCATTGGATCGTGTGCACAGGCCGTGTCGGTTAATTTTACTGAAGAGCGAACCGCCCCCGGGCGCACAAGTTAGTCTACAGACACATGAGTTCTTGGAATTGTTTAATTAAATATCTATGTAGCGAAGAGTGTTGGCTACCAAAGAGTTACTTTGAGTGGGGTCGCTTTTGTTTCACCTTTGTCTCGGGTTATTTATGTGATTAAACCACACTCTAAAATGGTAAACAAGTATGAAATGTTATATTTGTAGTAAAAAACTTGTATGATCTTTCACTAATTAAACTGTTAGTTACTTATTGAATCAGTGTATAATTAAACCAATTACCTAATGATCATGTACTGAATGGCTACTATGAACAATGTTTAGAAAATTATTGTACTACTTCTAATATTGCGACTTTGCAAGTGAATGAAATAAGTGATGAAAGAAACAACGGAATGTCAATGTATAAATTAATTACATGAATATTTGACAGATATGTTTTTCGTCCGTGATCCCTTTGGGTTGTGGAGGTCAGATAGGCAGTCACTCTGTGGAAAAGTTAATATTCAGTCAAATCCGGTTAGACTAGAAAGCGGACCCGGGGTTCTAACTGGGATAACGCTAGGAGGGTGATGAATATTATCATGTAATACGAGTGTCGCTCTTTTTCGATTTGCTGACACGACACAACGCACGACGGTGGAAAGTTTCAGTAGCGTCCGTGTTCATTTGAATCGAGGTCAATACTTAGGTACACCCTTGAAACAGAACGACTTTTTTAACTATTGAGCAATATTTCATACCTATAACCATTAAGCCGTACTTTCTTCAAAGAATTGTTAGCAAAACTATTCGAATTTAATAAACTTTTGAAGGCCTTCTTAAACTTAAACAATGACAGTTACGAAATCTATTTCTATACAAAATTAATCGCAACTATGCGTGCTTTTAAGGGCAAACCCGACATAGTTGTTAAACCACATCAGGCGTGCCGATCAACGTCTTCTCGTTGTCTTTCATCTCGTGAAGGTTACCTTGCTCGAAGCTAAATTACGAATAGCTAAGTTATAATTATTTGTCTTACAGCCCTTTGCAGACCACTACTGGACTCTCGTAGTCTTAGTCCACTGCTGGACGTAGGTCTCTCGTAGTTTCAAACTTTCGTGAATAGGGAAGTTTCCTGCAAGAGAAATAAATTATACAAGTATTTTTATCTAGTAAAACATGGCAAAATAATAGTAGTTTCATTCATCATTTAATGTTAAAACCCTTAGCAAAAGTCGTTTTTGACATTTCATTAAAAGTGCTTGTTTTTCTAGTGGGAAATAATCCTATTGTGCATATAATGTGTATACCTGCTATATAATATTTCTGTAATTAGTTTCATCGCGGTATTTTAAAATGAAGGTGAACCCATGCTGAAGATCAAGGGTATTTTACCTATGTCTAATATATAAAGGTGAAATATATACACATTGAAATAAACATTGTCATAGTCAATGTATATTCAATATGATTCAATATAATCACAATATTGTTGGACACAATTGACCACTCCACACATTTAAACAGCCTAAAAAGTTGAATGTTGACTATGAGTTCAATTAAAAAAGTGAGTCATCTAAAATGAAACAGAAAACGATCGAATTTTATACATGGATGAGACTATATTTGCCATCATTAAAATACCTAATATTATAACAAAAAAACTCCTATAATCATGAAAATATAAAATTTATCTAATATACCTCTATATACATGAAGTTCAAAGCAGTTCTCACATAATTCATTTTTATAGCGCCAAGTTTAAGTCACGCGCCGTTTTTGAAAAACTTAGAACACTTACATAATAGATAGGATTAAACTTCATAAGTACGTGAAAATGTAAGGTCTGGCTCTTGTCCTTTACCTATTTCATCTTCAGTATATATAGTATTTTCGCTGTATAATGATATGCATGACAGTTCATGACTGAAAATTATAGTGATGTAACCTAAGGAAATTTAAGCGATTATTTATAAATATCGAATTAATTGGCAAACGGCATGCAATCGTACGTAGTTACCGATTTTACATCTTCGAAATAAATTCATATTAAAAGTGTTTTGGCAAATACATTCACAAATAAAACGCAGAATATAATTTTTTTTTTTAATTATTCGTCACTGTCTGTTCTGAATTAAAACCTCATATCTGAATCGAAATCTTCTCCGACTGAGATAAATAATTAATTGCTGATCTCAAATTCGGTCGAGGTGGACATATTTATCCCAGTCTGTAAATATTGTCGACTGTGTTATTTCTACGACTGATTAATTTTATCAATGTAGGGATTTCGTATTGCCACCACATTGGCACTACCTATGTCAGTTATTGAAGCTTTACGCTCACGTTTCTTCGGAGTGGATAGCTTCTTGTCTTCAAAACTAGTTTCTCCAATTTTTTCTTTGGTTATTCGAGAAACTGAAGCCTTGCCGATGTCCAGATCTGCCACAACTCTGTACACAACACTTTCGATCGGTATTACCGGGTCCCCGTTTGCACGCCCTCGTTCAAAGAAGGTCCTCAAACCAAGCACTAACTCACGGCTTTGAGAGTTTAAAACTATCTTTTTTGTTGTTTTCGGCATTGTACTGTTAGGTCGGGCGACTCAGCACTTATAAAAAAAAACAGCACTGAAGGTCACACAACGTTTTATTTACTTTAATACAATGTTACCAAAATTCTACACAAGGTCAATCACACAGTTAAGTAGCACTTGGACTACACTCACAAATTTGGTCGCGAACTTAGATTTCAGCACGACTGTCCTGCGAAGGACAGGCTGACCCGAAATTATTATTCTAGGTTTGGCAGAACACCAACAAGTTGGATATTGGTCCTAATGACCAAAATTACAACTGCACTAGAATAATAACAAGCGCGTTTTACTTAAAGACACCGCCTTTTATAGGAAAATATTGCTGGATTACACTAAGCTATTGACGTCAATCGGCATAATGCAAGTCGGAAATTTTATATAGGAAATAGGAATGTGACAGTACGTACTAAATAAAACTCAACAAAAAAATTAAAAATAACACGCCAAACAGGCAGAATCACAAACCGCTTACATGGCGCTCGTACTGACGTATTCGATCACAAGATGGCCGCTCCTATTCATCGATTTCATGTCGATTCAATAGTGTCAATCTCTACTCACAGAGGTTTCGTTTCATGCATCTGACATTTTGAGGATTATATTTTATTATATTTAAATAATTTATTTACAGTAAATAATAATTATAAAAATAGAGAGAGGCATACTAGTATCAATTTACTTTGTAATTTTTAATAGATATTTTTTTAATAAGTGTTTGTTTTTTGCACATTTAATTTCATAAGTTGAAAGTAGTATGCGTGATATGTAAAATGAAAACTGTCATGCATATCATCATACAGCGAAAATACTATAGTAAGTTTTGAAAAAAGAAAGGTATGAAGCACCAACCGGTGATCATGTATTAAAAGAGTGATAAATGTAGAGGAAGCGCGTGACGTTTGTAAGGATAGAAGCAAATGGCGTTCTGTTGTCTCTGCCTAACCCACTAGTAAGAAGGTTGGGAAGGATGGTCATTGTAGATAAAAAAGTGTCCATGTTTTCTATAATTGCAAACCTTGGCATAAGCTAATATTCAGGAATCTTTCGAATGCAATCCTCCTGGTAGTTCTTTAAATTTCCTATCATTATTATGTACTGCATGTAAAGTTAATAAAAATGTAATTGAAAGTGTCTATGTTTCTTATAATTTTATACCCTGGCAGGAGCTAATATTCAGAAGTCATTTAAATGAAATCCTTGTGTTTCTTTTTTAAATTCATACATACATACATACATAGACTCACGCCTGTTTCCCCGAAGGGGTAGGCAGAGGCATATTAAACGCCCACTTATCGCCAGTGTTTTGATCCCACGTAATAGGTGGCGAGCCTATTGCCGCTTATTGGGACATTTTGTTTGCCAGAGCCTCGTCCGTTGATCGGCAGGTGCACCACTTGCAGGTGAGGTTGGCTTGGGACCCTAAGTTCTTGGTGGGAACCCTATGCACCTTTTTTAAATTCCTATCATTATTTTCTACAGCGGCAATAGGCTTGTGTCCTAAAATGTAATAAGTGATTGATTCGTTACTTCATTAGACGTTCAGCCGAAATAACTGAATTTTACTTTAAAAATCGATCAGCAACATTACAAATTACAGCTTTTTAAAACCCTTTTTGAATTTGACACGAAAACGCTGTAAACCATCATGGCGGTTGAGTGATGTCACAAAGTGCAAAACGAAACAAACCGTGAATGAAGTCTGGTCTGGTGCACCCACTTTTATTTTGTTATATTCGATTTGACAGGTACAAAACTTGACGTTTTAGTAGTATTTACTGCCAAAACGTCAAGAAAATCAATGGCGGACGCACTGTTAGACGTAATGCTCTCTGATTGGTGTTCACCGTCACAAGAATAAATACAATATTTTTAGTTTTAGAATCCTAAAAATAACATTAATCTTACGTTCTCAGCATAATGAATCTATAGATACTACAATCAAACCGATTTATTCTTAGTGGACACAAGCCTAATGTCGTTATAAAAAAGGAAGGATATTAAAAGATGTTTGCAGAAAAAAACACCGCTGTAAAATATCCAATCGGAATATAGCGTGAACTCGTGTAAGAGCTCCGATTTTCTCAGAGCTTAGCTCGTTCCGAGATGCATTGATACATCGGTTTGCTAATGTATCGAATGAATCGATGTACGTGTTCGATTATTGACGTTGTATCGTCAGTTCTTGGTTGAATCAGCGCTTAGTTATGTAGAAGCGATTTTGCATTGATTAGTTGCAAGTCAAATGTCTCAAATTGAAGTGGTGATAATGAGTATGTTAAGATTTGCTTGACTGCGTTAGAATATTCCTTCTAGGCAGGACATGAAATTTCATAAATGAAAGTCTGTCTACCTGTCTGCTACTACAATGTCACACCTAAACCACTTAACAAGTTTTGACATTTGGGATTAAGATAGTTGAGAATCCTTACCTATATGCTGTATTTTATTTAAGATTTATATATTTTATTTTTGTTTACACTATTTTAAATATTAATTTTGAATATAAAATACATTAATCACATCTCTAGGAACAATATAGTGCACACTCTGACATACACTTGAGGATACTTATCCTCACGATATTCCGTTATATAGCAAACAGTTATCTATAATTGAATACCAAGTTAACATCGTAGCCTCTGCCTACCACTTCGGGAAACAGGCGTGAGTCTATGTATGTACGTATGTTGCGAAAAGTCTATCTTCGAAGAGACTCGAGACCACTCTAAGTCTCTCTACTAGGCTTATGCTGCTAAAGTTATTCATTATGACAGCACTTAACACAGCTTAACAGTGTCATTTAATGATTAAAGACACAATAAGCCTGTTTTATGAAAGTTTCCCCTCCTTTAATTTAATCCTTCGAGTGAGGTTCTAAATAAGTTTATTTACTGTTTCTTCATAATGTAACCACTTAACAGATTAAGGAGTCATTCAAAAGAAGAATTAAGTGAATTCAAGAGAATCATTTGGAACAGTATTATTGAATAAATACTAGTGTCATCATCATCAACCTGCCATAGTCTACTCCTGTATATCATCATCATCCTCTTAGCGTTATCCCAGCTTCATTTTGGGGTCCGCTTACTAGTCTAACCGGATTTTGCTGAATATTAGCTTTTCCACGGAGCGACTGCCTGTTTGACCTCCACAACCCGAAGGGATAGCGATATGCCATGGTTTAGACTAGTGCCAGTTTATTTAGAAGGTACTGACGCCCTGTGATGACTGTCAAAGATCTTCATGACCACCGGGACCGACGGCTGAACGTGCTCTCCGAGGCACGCTCAAGCGACAATAAAATTCAATACGCACAATTATCTCCGAAAAGTCATTAGTGCGCGCCGTGGAATCAAACCCGATACCCTCTACATGGCAGTCTGTTCTCCGTATCTCCACTCGGCTATCGCTGCCTTTTTTAGTCTACTCCTGGATATAAACCTCTGTAATGTTAGTATAATTTGACATATTTATCCAACCTGCGTTGTGTCCGATGGTTGAAGGTTTATAAAAGAGCCCTACGACTTTACCTTTTCCTGATGTGGATTATAGTTCAGAAATATAGATTCAATATTATTATATACGTCGCAAGGATTTAGTGAAAAACGTAATATTATAATTTTAAATACAATAATACAAACAATCGACTATAATCTTTGTAATTTTAATGTCACTAGTGAAACTATAATATTACGACTTTTGTAAAATCCCTCCGACATAATATAACCGCTAATAATCACAAAATTATTTATAGAATTTCTTATCCGTCAGTGATATTTATACTATTTAACTTATAAATAACTTCCAACTGTTCCATATCCCTCTATTTAATTACAAATAAGTTTACCTCAAATATTTTTTATAAAACGCCAAACTGAAGACTAGTAATAAATCCGATATGTGAACAAGGGCCTTTACCCATTCCAAAATCATATAGTAAAATGAGTAGTAGCTATTGGCGATAAAAGGTAGTTTTACCAGTTTCATCGTCGCGGTATAAACAACAGGGGGTGAGGGCGTGTTCTCCGCACCTAGAAACGACGTCAAATGTAGTTATTGGCAACCCCGAGGCTAAATTGCGTAGCCTCCGATACCTCACAATGTAATACAAATTTCCTGATCCTGTATTCCACAAAATTCACATGAAACCTCATACTTCAGGACTAGATAT
The DNA here is from genome assembly GCA_944739405.2 of Euclidia mi. Classification (NCBI taxonomy): domain Eukaryota; kingdom Metazoa; phylum Arthropoda; class Insecta; order Lepidoptera; family Erebidae; genus Euclidia; species Euclidia mi. The sequence goes on from OX123196.2 coordinate 3,117,319, forward strand.
AAACGGTATAAGGCTTTACAATGGATTAATAGAACCAACCTTTTATGCCTTGGCCGTATCTCAGACTATACCGTATATTGTTAAATATTAAGCAACCGAGAATGAAGCCACGTTGTAATTTCCACGGGCGTTTGCCAGTGATAGGTTTGTTAACCTCACGGGATTGTTTTTAGTTAAACACCCCTACTAAAGGGCAAAGTCTTTATTTGAAGCCGTTCTGTTGAAATATTTACGTCATTAGTCTGGCCGTCTTTGTTGAGGAAAAAAGGTTTGTGGGGTACAAGTTTAGATATAGCAACATTTTTTTTATTTTTTTTTTCCTCAAGTACCCGTGTATCGGAGGGTAGGGATTCGCATAAGCATTCATCGCTACCCCCCGACGGGTATTGGCCCGCCAGATGGTCAGGCGGGCCCCGCACAAAACCCCCTTGGCGGCGGATTAAGGTGTTGGGCTCCGCCGCCAAAACACTCAGCGGCCGCAGAGGATAGGGAGGACGGCAACGCAACACCGCATCTCCTCTTCCTCTGGGGCCCCACCGCGACGCATCGAATGGTGCGCCCCCATTTGGTCGCGGCAGATAGGGCGCGCGGCAACGCAACACCGACACGCCTCTCCTCCCGCGACCACACCTGACTGCGAGGGACAGACAGAACTGTCCCCCGCACCCGCACCGTTGGACGCATCCTGCGCAGGCCCCGTCAAGCCCACGCGGAGCGTCCCCTCCTGGATCCCTCTTAGCTTCACCGCGGGTTACCAATCCACGGTTACTGAGCCCCCCCACCACGACAAGGTGGAGATCCCACGGAGGGGAGATATAGCAACATATAAGACTATTATACGCGAACGGATGGCATTGTTATCTTAAAGTGCCGATCTTTTTGTAGATCAGCGATTTTCCTATAATAAGACAAGGTAAACCGACAAATATTCGTAAAGATGTTGGTATTATCGGGATTTTTGGAATATAATTGAATCGTGAAAGTAGAAGCTTGAATATAGATAAGCAAGCAATAAAATATCGTGAATCCCGAGTGGTGGGACAGTTAAATGGCATCACAAATATTGACTTAGCGGTTCGAGGTTCCCGAGATGTGGGAGGGGTGTTGGCGCGAAGCCAGGCGTCCCGCTGTGTACCTACACTACACTCAGCAAAGATGGGACGCGGGGACGTCATATGGAAATTTTCTTAATTCCCGAGTATAGGTGCCGCCACCCTAGTAGAATGCGACCGTTAATCTCCTTTGGCAATTTATTTGAGACATTTATACGCTCCGATAATAAACTGCTAATATTAATTTACGATTATTGCTCATGTAACAATTTAACCATGGGAAAGAAACGATGTCGTTACCATTAATGAATCGATTGTTATTATTAACGTAATTAGTGTGGAGCTAAACTGTTAAATATCGGCAATAGGTGTAATTAGTGGATCGTCAGATTTAATTACCAAGTGCTAAAGGGTGCAAATATGAAGAGCATATTAATTAAAAGTTTTATTTCCCGTTTAGAAATTACTTCATACAATATGTTGTAGGTTGTGGTCGCGGAGGGACCCTCCGCGACCGCAACCGTTGCAAGCCGGTAGAAACGTAGGAGAATAACAGAGGTATTTATGCCTTGAAATAAATAAATTATCGCGACTAAGACCCGCTAAATAATATTGTATGATGTATACACATCGCGAAAGTTTAAAATAGAAATTACTTGTAAGTAAAAAGTGGTTTCGCTGTTAGATAATGCCAGTGAGTTATTACAGACGGAGTTAATCCTCCTTGTTATGAGTTTGAAAGGATTTATCGAGCTTTATGTCTTTTCTTTTATTCGCCGGTTCAATAGCAACCGACGAGATTCAATCAACGGTATAGCTATGTAATTAGGATTAGAGGGAGATGACAGTAGCGGTGTTTGTTGTTTTTAATTGTACTCTCTCTCTTTGATTATGTTTCGAATTGGAAGATTAGTTTGTTGTGAGTGGCTGTTTTGTTGCGAAGAGTAGTTTCATTTTATGTTATAAATATTTATAGTTCGAAAGTTACTTTGTAAGTTTTGGTTTTCGCATCGAAGCATAATTTTATATACTCTGTTGGTAGGTACTGCTTACACGACTAATCAAGTATTTTTAAAAGATAAAAAATTGAAATAGGCGTATATTGTTGCTTTGTGTTCATCAAGTAGGTATTTTTTTAATATCCCATATTTTGATATTGTTTGAGCATAAAATGCAACTAATATTACTTGAATTTTATGCTAGGATATAAACCCCGTCAAACACTTTTGCGCATATTATTATATATTTTCACAAATTAAATCTATTTGTGGTCTATTTATTTACATATGGGAATAGAAATAGAAAATACAGTAAAATATAACGAAACATAACTTCTCCATTCAGATTTGTTACTCATTAGACGAACAAGTTCGCATAGCTGTAGTCGCATAGACATACGTTACTTAGAACGCCCAGGTACACGTTATTACGGAAAGCTTTCGTCTTAGTGGCGTGTTACCGCTTTAATGACGTCAATTTGACGGCAACCGACAGCTTCAATGATATAGTTTCCTACTGTTATTTGCCATATGCAGCAGCGATAGCCTAGTGGAGAGACAGCCTGCTACGCAGAGGGTACAAAACCTTTTCAGTTATTTCAGCTGGAAGAATAACAAACATCCATCCATCGTCACAAATTTGCACATTTCTAATATTAGAAAGATTACGAAAACACAAGAAATGTCACTTGACAGGTTCTAAAACCATTGAGGTATTTTAGCCCAACAGTTGTAAGTCCCATTAGAAAATTATAAAAGTAGGTAGGAGGAACTAAAGGAACCAGGGAAATCCATTTTCATTTTAATGGAAGATATTTATTAGTAGGTTCTTAAAAATAAATGTGACCAACTTCAATGCTATAAATAAGTTTAAATTAAGTTAATATTTTCATTGCGGTGCTCGGGACTGGTAGAGGCTTAACAAAACCAAAAGGTCTTTGTTTCAGAACTTCTGTGAAGCAAGCTAAGTGATTCGAGTGGTCTATGTAGCGTAATTATTTGAAAATATAGGTAAAGCACCTTATATTTCCTTCGACGTTTCGGTATGAGTTACACTAGCCGTGGTCACGAGATGACTCCAGTGGGGATTATTATATTTTCAACTATTCGAACCACGTGACATAAACCCGTTGCATAAATATGCTTTTACTATGTGTACAAGTCGCGCAAGGTTAATAAGTGATAATAAAGACATAAATACATATTTATTTCTGCATTTTGGTTGTTTACAACACTTATACAAGTCAAAACCCTATTCTAGATGATGCCGGCTTTTCCTAGCTAAATGACTTCTTGAGAAGAAAGGCCGAAACAAGCTCAGAGTCATTGTTTTTTTTTGCTCTTCAATTTCTTTCATATTTTCTTGATCTTTAAAGTCCAGACAAAAAAGGGCTTAGTATGCAAGTACAGTGCAGGATATCGTCTGACACTTCACTGACTCGGCCCACTGATGGCCCGCATTCAACAGCAATCGTACGGCTCAACCTTGATTGAGGGAACCAGCACGACCTGTATCACTACGCCTCCACGCCATCAGAAGGTGCATAAGCATGTCAGCCTAAGCCATCAGACAGGTTGCCACAACTATTTGTTTAAATGTTTAATAATGCCCACATCGTACTCACAACTGTTTACATGCTAATACATGATAAAATACATGTTGTAAACAATGTGTTAAAAATAATAAAAATTTAAAAATAAAATGTCATATATTTAAAATAGAATATAGAGTTTAACATAGTCAGTCATTGCTGCAGAATCGTGAGCCAGACGGCTAACGTAATTTGAATCCATCTTTCAAGGAACTAAAGATGAAAGAAAACGTATGAGATTAGTCATAGTCCACTGCACTGGATATGTGGGGGTTGGCAGACTTCATACGTCTTCCGAGAACATTATGGAGACCTCTCAGACGTCCTGCTTGTTAAACTTTACTATAATACTTCAGTCGATAGTCAGTGGCGATAGCCGAGTAGAGGGACCGACAGACTGCTATGCAGAGGGTGTCGGGTTCAAATCCACGGCACGCACCAATGACTTTTTGGAGTTAAGTGCGTATTAAATTGTTAATTATCGCTTGTTAATCGGTGAAGGAAAACATCGTGAGGAAACCTGCATGTCTGAGAGTTCTTCATGATGTTCTCGAAAGACATGTGAAGTCTGCCAATCCGCACTTGGCCAGCGTGGTGGACTATGGCCTTACCCTTTTCTTATTGAGAAGAGGTCCGTGCCCAGCAGTGGGACAGTATAAAGGGCTGATGATAAGTCAGTGATGCTCGCCAATTTAGCAAACTGGGCAAAATTTTATTACTTCAATATTAATCTCTATGAAATATTTTCTGTCGCTACAAATGAAATAGAATTTCCAATGCAAACCCGTGCATAAGTGCTTAAACTTCCATCTTGTGTTGTACTTGAGAGGCAGTCGTACCCACTATTCTTCTCTCGAACACTTGTAGTGTATTTGACGTGCGAGGTACAGTGCTGAGGATTATAGGTCAATCGTTAATTAGCAACCGCCGCCCGCAGACTAATTGTCCATGTATCGACGGCTACGAGCCTTCAATGTTTATGCTTAGCATACCTAAGAAGGAATTTGATTGAATTTGCAGTTTTAGAGCTGCTTTATAATATCGACTGCAGGTTTAGAGCTGCTTTATATTTTTCGAAAAACGTGAACTTAAATTTTAGAATGACTAATATTCTAAAATTTAGTCTAGTCTTATCTGTGTCAAGTTATGATAAATTTTTTTAAGTATCTGTCTATAAAGTTTCCTGGAATCAATGTCAAATATTTAGAGCTTTTTGAAACGTGTGTAACAGTGTAGGTATATTTCATAAGTCAATCTTGTCACTCCTTACTAATATACGGCTGCTTTTGCTTTGACATTGATATTTTAAAAAGTTATGGTTGCTTGTAAAATGATGACTATTCTAGTTTCAAAATAATCGACCAGCAAACAATAAGAAATAGAAGAGCCCAAATGCTAGGTATCTTCTTTTTATATTTTACTCAATGAACCATTCTGTATACCTAAATATAATAAAGTATTTATCAATAATACAAGACCGAGGGAAATACCATATCTTTTTATAGAGTGGAGTTCGCATCTCAGTGAATCTTGTTTTTCTCAACGGCAGTCAATTTCCTCGGACAATAAACTTTATTATATTCATAATTTTGATGACAAACAAATCCTACGGAGACGCGACGAGGATTTTCCTTTATGCTCCCTTAATACTTGATCATAAAATTTGCCCTCTTTACTAGGTACCGAATATGATTTGATAACATTTCTATATAGGAGAAAAGTCTGGGCACTTTTCATAACCTACGTGATGTAAACAAAAATAGAAAAAACCACAATACCACGGCCTCGACAATATAAACTAGTTATACACCTGCACTACGTGAGCATTCGGACATGAATTACGTTTTTCTATTTGCCCACTACAGACATTTTCTATCCTGCTGTATTAACAAGAATTGTGAAAAGAATTTCTAAAGATTTTCGTCTGACCGGACCTGTTACGTGCGATACGCCATAAATCTAACGTGGAGATACCGGGCTTTATTACATATGCTAAATGGGACATAATTAAAGGAGAAGATTGGTTTGAGAAAGAGCTTAATTCAGCAAATATACGGGTCGCTTCTTGTGCTCTCGTTAAATAATGCTTTTAAGTAAATAGGTGTCGCGGTGGAGTACGCGAATGCATGATTCAGAGGTTGAATGTTTCCTGGAAAAGTCGAAACAGCTTCTGTATAATACAAATCGACTCTAATAAACTGCAGCACGCCTCCCGGCTCCGTCGCTCCGCTCGTCCGACGCAAATTTATGATATCGTTTAACGGAACTCCGTGAACGAACGTGGTAATTCATGCAACCATATTTCCGAGTCGATTACCTGAAACGCGTACTGTTTCTAAGCTATCCAGCTATTTCCTTCTCACGAAAATAAGAAATTCCGTAAGAAAAAGGTATCTTTATCATCGTGATGGTGTGTACATTTTCCAGGTGGCTGTATTAGGCGTAATATCGCTATCGTGTTTTGAGGCAGTAGCCTTTGTTTACGCAGTTCCAAAACAAACTTAATTTGACGGTTTATTCAGTGGGCACAAAAGAAAAATACTTAATTCGGTTGCTTAAGTTCACCTAATGCATATAATTAAGTAGATCTGTTGAGCAGCTTTGTTTCCACACAACAGAGTTGAGGTTATTCTATTGCGGCGTAAGAAGTTACTCAAGCGAGATAAAACTTTACAAAGGGGCGATGCTTATAAGACTTTCCAACCTTCTGTTTACCTACTAAGTTTTCTCTAAAACATATACTTTTGTTTTCTCTGAATTTCTTTACCTTGATTCTATAACACCAACTCGAAGCTATTTTCTGTTTGAAGAATTCAACTTTTAAACAAAGTCACGCCTGCGGGAGAAATGGAATAAGCTCTGACTTGCCTCAGTTTGCGTAGCTTTTCGGATTCGTCATCATTCGATTTCGTACAGGAAATAGTATAAGAAACTTACAGACTTTCAGGTTTAAAGAATAATTGATGTTTAAGTTTTAATTCAAAAGGCAAAACGTAAATCAAACTACGGTTTTATTTATATGGTTTACGGATTCTATCGCGAGATATTGGTTTTTAAAACATAAACTACATCCATAAAGAAATCGAAACGTCGTATATGTAGTTTCTAGATCATTTGGTTTAAATATAATCTCTTTAAAACCAACATATCCAATCTGCAAACTGTTTATTTAAAATGTGGAACATTCGCGCGAACCCAAGAAAATACTCTCAAAAGATAAAAATTACTAGACTAGAGCAGGCTGAATAAGATGATGATGACAAAAGTTAAACTATAGGACAGGACCTATGACTTCTGTGCCACCTTGTGCATACTTTAAACTTTCTCCATATTTTCTCTAACAACACTCTCATATGCCTGTGCAGATACACCGTAGACATGTATATCATAGTGACACTAATATAATCCTTTGATTGCAGTGGACACGACGGCGCAGTACGACGCGGTCCGTGCCTACCTCAAAGAGCTTGATATATCGAGCGCCGTGTGGGTCGGCCTCATCCGAAGTAATCCTGGTGGAGACTTCACCTGGACGTGAGTGACACATATTACGTAGCACACATATTTACATATATACCAGAGATTTTATGGATATCATCCATACGAATATTATAAACGCAAAAGTGTGTTTGTATGAAACCTTTCACACACTTACAGTTTCTCTTACTTCGAATTCGTTTACACATCAGAGTAAATACAAAAATTTGTAGTTAATATTAAGTTTTTACACGGCCGTCTGATCAATAACTAATCAGAGCTTGTGCTATGCTAACCAGATAACTGTTAAAATTCTTTATATGTATATTCTTAAATACTTACAAATTATGCGCCCGTGACTCAAACATTTGTTCTGGGCCGTAATCGAACCCACCACGTTCGGCTTAGCAGTCAAAGGCTCTAAACCAATAAGTCAGTCATATTAAGTTTAGGCCTATATAATGGACCTATGACTTCTGTGCCACCTTATGCATACTTTTAACTTTGTCCATATTTTCTCTAACAACATTCTCGTTGGGACCTAAACACCCCTTCGCGGATAAAAGGTGTGAAGTTATGTTATGTTTTATAGACCTGTAAATATTTTGACTTGTATTTACTAATATCATCTTTATATAATTTACAAAAGGTGTTCCGAAATCATAAAGTTTCTTGGTAAATTATACTTAAATACGAAGGATGGCAATATATTGTGGCACCTTTGCATGGGTTGGACTCGCACTTAACACTTATTTTTGTATATTATACTATATATTTAAAATGTTGAGTACTAGCAACAACTAATTGAATAAAGTACTTCCACAGACGAACTATGTTATAGGTTCTTTAATCAGCTTTTACTTTGATAACATAGGTACAGTCAACAACAAAAGACGTTTCACAGCAAAATATAGTTGCTGAAAGAAAAATTTATACCTTCTGATTATTTTCATTAGATTATGGTTCAGAAGAATTTTCTTTGTTGAGATTTCTTACAAAATATTCAGAATAATATTAATTGGCACGATAAAACCATTCTAAATCACGAAAATGTGTATGGGCTTATGTTCTTAACTGTAACTAGCTTATATATTATGTCGAAGTGTCACTGGTCTCTAATTTTCACTTAAAATGATTTATTTTAATTAAAGTTAATTTAAGCAATCAGCAGAAGCTTTTTAACAGCTCTTAATTATCAAAAGATTTTCTTTATTTAATACGACGAGAGCTCTAGGTACGCCCTATCAATATGATTAAACCTTATTACATAATAATATAATTGAATTAAAGTATTTATCTATTTTGTATACCTACCCAGCCTATCCCTAATATGAAATAAAAAGGCTTCGAGAAATAACCCGTATGCCATTTAAATAAAACCAATTATGCCAACCAACCAACCTAACATTATGATTTATTTATTAGTTCCGGATATAAATAAAATTGAAACTGGGACCTTCCCAGTTTTATCGCCCTAAACAAGCATAAATGCTTTTAGTTAATGTGAGCCGGAGTTTATTTCAGTAGTTCCTAAATAATTTTCGACTTTGTGTTTGTGCTTGTAGAGATATACATAGGTGTATATGTATATACACGTACATATTAATCAATTTGATTCAGCTGTGGTCACGTCCGTACCATATCTGTAAACAAGGCTAATGAAAGGCGATTAAAATGCTTACTGGTCTAACCAGATATGACAGAATATCAACTTTTCCACAGAACGTCTGCGGTCTGACCTCCGCAACCCAAAGGGATAGCGATTATTCCATGGTTTAGACCAGTGTCAGTTTATTTGAGGGTACTGAATCCCCGTAACGACCGATCAAAGATCTTCATGACAGCCGGGACCGACGGTCTAACGCGCTCTCCGAGGCACGGGGCAAGCGATAATTAACAATTTGAATTTACTATAAAATCATTTAACAGTAGTTGTCCGTTAAATAAAAAAAATAACCTAATAAATTTGTTTTTGTTTGCTCAATAATACAGTACACCTCTTGTTATATTTCAGAAAAGTCGAAAGACATGTGAAGTCTGCCAATCCGCACGTGGCCAGCGTCGTGGACTATGGCTAAAACATTATCTGAATGTGTAAAATTATTGCGTTATTGACTGATTGACAGACAATGCACTCAAATTACTGGTCACAGCTAGCTGACATTTGGCATGTATCAGTGTCAGTGTCTTTGCTGAAACGAAGTCAAATGTGAAAAGTAATGAAATAATGAAAAGCTGCTTATCTGTACACATAAGACCGGATGACAAGTTAGTAATTTGCCTAGGTGAAAATGATAACAATTTGGACTATGTATCATCTCAGCTACGAATTATACTAGATAAGTTTTATAGTAATACTATACTTATCTTAAATACACACATACACATACATATCGTCACGCCTTTTATCCCCGAAGGGGTAGGCAGAGGTGTATTTCTACACCCACTTTTCGCCAGATATACTTTAGTCCCACGTAATAAGGGGCGAGCCTATTGCCGTACCGGGCACATTTCCAGACTCCGTGCTGCTACTGAGAATTTCGTGACAGAAAAACCCAATAACACTGCCCGACCCAGGAATCGAACCCGGGACCTCCCGATCCCACGCGCACATTTATGCCGCGAGACCAACGAGGCAGTCGTATAGGGTTTGATGTCGAGTTTTCCGTCTCTACGCAAATATGGTATTTGCATCGTGTTATCCCTTAGTCGCCTCTTACGACACCCACGGGAAGATAGGGCGTGGTGACACTTGTATTCTATGCCGTCAACCACACGGCAGCTTATCTTAAATGTGTTTAAAAATAACCATATGAAAGTTGGCAGCTTGAATTATCGTCTTCAGAATGTTTGTAGCAATTATAAGAACTGTCACTTTGTTAATTGTAAATTTGGGAATTTATCTGCTATTTGCCAGTCCATAAATTATGTCATAGATTGTGAATATTATAATGAAATTTTTTTAAACCCATCTAAGTTTCGACAACGGGTAGTGAGCGGCAAAACAAGCATTTTGCAGGCAGCTAAAACCGAGCCTAAAAAGGGAACGATTCCCTACTATTTCAAAACTAGAAACGCAAATACAGTTCACGAAAGCCATAGCTTAAAATCTAATGTTAATATAAAGCAAGGAACAATACCCTATTATTTTCCAATTATTAAAAAGAAGGAATCATTTTTTCGAGCCTAAACTTCCACATACCTTTAAAATATTACATCAAAACATTGCAAGTATATTATCTAAACAAGAATTGTTAGAATTGACCATACAAGAGCTACGAGAGGAGCGTAAAGATCCTCATGTGATTTGTTTATCAGAAACATTTATAAAAAAAGGTTATGAACACTATGTAAAAATTGCAGGTTATGAAATGGCTGCCAATTTTTGCAGGGATAAACAAAGAGGTGGAACGTGCATTTTAATAAGGAAAAATCTATTTTATAAAGACCTTTCATTTATAAAATCTCATACAATATCAAATGTTTTCGAATCATGTGGCATAGAATTACCACTAAATAAATTAATTATCATTTGTCTCTACAGAACGCCTCAATCAGACCCGATACAATTTTTGTCTAAGTTAGATGATCTACTACATGATTTAAATAAAAGACACAAATTAAATAAAAACATAGTCTTAACGGGGGATTTTAACATAAATACGTTGCAAAAAAGTAATATCACAAACCAATTTTATGATATAGCGAACAATTACAATTTAAAAATTCACATCAATGTCCCTACTCGTAAGTTATCCTGTATTGATCATATACTTAGTAATATAACGGATGCAAGTGCAACTGTTCTGCCACTTCATTTGTCAGATCACGATACGGCGCAAATGTTAACCTTTCCTATAAAACCGTAAAAACAAAAGATTGCAATATACCACGCTTTCAAAAGAGACCGCAGCCAAGACAATATCCGTAAATTCAGAGAATGCTTGCAAAATATACTTTGGACAGATGTCTATATGGAGAATGACGCAAATAAGGCATTTAATTACTTTCACGAATTAATCCGTTTATTTAACGATCTCTGTTTTCCCAAATTAATAACAAAAGTAAATTTAAATAATAAAATAAACCAGCCGTGGATGAGTACAGGTTTAAAAAAGAGTTGTAAAACTAAACGATTTTTACGATATAATTTTTACAAAAATAAAAACGATGCCAATAAAGTTAGATATATACATTATTCAAAACTTCTCAGAATAACTATTCAGAAAGCTAAAAAGATTGCTAATATTAACTACATAAATAAAAATGAAAATAAGTGCAGAGCCACGTGGACGGTTATTAAAAACGAAGTTTGCAATACAAATGTCCAAGACAGTATTGAACAAATTAAAATAAATGACATTATAGTTTCAGCGCCCGCAGACATAGCTTCCGTATTTAATGACCACTTCATAGATTCAACATACCATCAAACAAATTTCAATGCAGCACGCTTTAACGAAATAAATATTAGCAACTCTTTGTTTCTTACACCTATTTCAGAAAATGACATAAAACGAGAAATAATGTTATTAAATAACACTAAGTCTGAGGGATACGATGAAATAAATACAAGAGTAATCAAAGCCTGCGTTAATGAACTATCTGGTATTTTAACACACCTAGTTAACCTTGCATTTTCACAAGGGGTTTTTCCTGAGGCTTTGAAATTATCCATTGTTAAGCCCCTGTTCAAGAAGGGAGAAAAGTCGGATGTAAATAATTATCGACCTATAACCTTAATACCCATACTTTCAAAGATATATGAAAAATGCATGTATAGGAGACTACTTGACTATTGCGAAAAATACCACATCATAAAGAAGGAACAATTCGGTTTCCAAAAACAAAAATCTACAACACTGGCAATTTACTCACTCATAAATGAAATTATGATAAATGTCAATAACAGTCTAGTAACAACTGGTCTCTTTTTTTACTTAACTAAGGCATTCGATCTAGTTTCACATGAATTATTGCTACGTAAATTACAAGCTATTGGAATCAGAGGACTGCCGTTTCAGTGGATATCATCATATTTAAGTGACCGAAAGCAGTGTGTGATTGTTAATAGAGTCGATGAAAAGGGAACTATGATTCCATACTCGTCGGGATACAGGTGCAACAAACAAGGTGTACTCCAAGGCAGTATAATGGGACCTATCTTGTTCCTATTGTATATAAATGACATTATAGACATTACTACCCACAAATGTTTCCTCTTTGCCGATGATATTTCTATCATTGTAACGACTGACAAGAAAAACAATTGTACAAAGGACCACGAAACACAAATAAATACAACTATTGATAATTTAACTGACTGGCTTGAAAACAATAATTTATGTATAAATCTTAATAAATCCGTTTACATACAATTTAATCAATCACATAATAATAAATACAATTTTAAAATGAATATCCCAAGACTTTCCCAAGTGACCGAGACGAAATTCTTAGGTGTGGTAATAGATGAACATTTGAAATGGAAATCACAGGTGAATACTGTATCTAATAAAATAAACAAATTTGTATATGCCCTTAGACGGGTGAGGAATTTGACTAACATGAAAACGGCTTTGATGTCATATCGTGCATACGTCGAGTCTTCACTGCGCTACGGGTTAATTGTATGGGGAAATAGTACAGATCAAAATAGAGCATTTATCGCTCAACAAAAGAGCATCCGAGCAATGTACGGTCTCAAACATGATGACTCATGTCAACCAATTTTCAAAATGCTTGGCTTGCTACCACTACCATGCTTATATATTTACGAAATCTGTATGTTTGTTTGGAAAAATAAGGAATTTTATAAAACTGTTAATGATATAAGACCTAGAAATCGACGAGATCCAAATAGACTGGTTCTAAATTGTATCCCGAAAACCACAAAGTTTAACAAAAATTGTACTGCTATGTCTACCCGTATATTTAACAAAATACCAAATCACTTAAAATTATTAAACACGAGACAATTTGGTATTCAGCTATATAAGTGGTTAACTGAAAATAATTTCTATAGTCTCAAGGACTTTTTTGATTTAAAATAGTGTTGTTTCCAACTAGTAAAATCGAACACTTTTAATGAAATGTCAGAAACGAACTTTGCTGCGGCGTTTGTATGAAATATGACCTAGTGACGCCATAGTTTCTTTTTTGCTGTCAAGTTGTATACTTATTATCAGTAAATTGTCAATAAAAAATGTAAAATAAAGTTTTAACATTAACATTAATTGGTGAATGAAACTGCTATTATTTTGACATGTTTCACTAGATAAAAATACTTGTATAATTTATTTCATTTGCAGGAAACTTCCCTACTGTAGTTATAAGTATAATAATTGCATGCTATGTAACTTTAGCAAAACATGTATGTCCTGTATTGATTTTATAACACCTTTGTATACCATGTTTTTGGCAATAAAATATATTATTATTATTATGTTCCTTGGTGACCGTAGGAGTGCATTAAGAAAGGATTGCTCGAAATTTTCATCGTATAGAAACAGTTTAATTTAAATATAATGTGCGGACGTAGCTGCGAGCATCCTCTAGTTATCAGTAATATTGCATTTATTTGCAAAGAGCATCGAGACTTCCCCGGGAAGTATTTATACCATAACTTATACTATAACTGCTCGAGATATCCAGGTGGAACGGCCTTAATACCTAAATTACCTGACGCTTAGCGTTTGTCGTGAAGCTCGGATAAAATCGTAGAGAGCGATTAGCGAATAGCTACAAATAACTAGGTATTGGATAAGGGCCTTAACTGAAGCCTTGTGGGCTATTTTATGACCAATATAATACATAGTTATCCATGAAATTAACGCAAACTGACTTCAGAATTATACGACTTGAGTCAAGAACTTTAATTTGGCAGATATTATACGTATATACAGGGTAAAAGGCACGGAGTCTGGTAATGTGCCCGGTACGGCAATAGGCTCGCCCCCTATTACGTGGGACCTAAAAAAAAAAAATTCACGGCGAAATGTGGGTGTAATATTACACCTCTGCCTACCCCTTCGAGGATACAGGCGTGAGTCTATAATAATAAATAAATAATAATACAGGGTAATTTTTTATGTAGTTCAGATATTTTAGTATGTTATACATTTACGAAAATTAATAAACACGTATATTTGATTTTTTTGTTTTACCAAAAAATAACAAAGCTCTGAGTTAGGAGGTCGTGAGTTTAATTCCCACTCAGGACAAAAGTTTGTGTAATAAGACCATTGTTTGTCTGTGAATTTATTTAATTTAAGAATATTTAGGTTTCTTTATCAGTTATCTGGCTGTCATAGTACAAGCTTCTTAGGATATTCTTATAATGTTTTAAATTCCATATGTGCAGTGATTACCGTGGTCTAAGTGGCGAGGGCTACTGGAGCGCGGCACCCGACGCTCGCGCCACCCCACTCTGCGCCGCCGCCGCCGCCGACCCCGCCGCCGACTACAGGTGGGAGGCCCGAGCGTGTGGCGGGCCCACCGTCGCCTCCTTCATCTGTGAACTGCCTGGTACGGGGCCTTTACAAACATACAACTAACGGACACAAAAACACCCAGACTCGAAACAACAATATATGAATCACACAAAATGTTGTCTCGTGCGAGGATCGAACCCACAACACTTCGGCGCAGTGTCAAGCGAAATAACTTACAAATGTACATACATAGGTTCACGCCTGTTTTTCGAAGGCAGACTCCGGAACGCCATTTGCAACGATCCTGAGTGATCTAGACTAGATGGTATGTTGTGAATGTGGTAGAATATTTTATTTATTTTATTATTATCTCTCTTGATTCATTCACTCTCATCAAATTTCTTACGCTCTTTGGTTAAAGGTACTTCTAACCTGTTCATTATACAACATAAACATAACTTCACGACTTTACCCCCGATGGGGAAGGCAGAGGTGGATTACACACCCACACTTTGCTGTTTATGTTTCGGTCCCAATGTAATAGGGGCGAGCCTATTGCAATCACCAGGCACATTGTTGGGCAAGCGATAATTAACATTTTTAATATACACATACTAGTACCTAACTTTAAAAAGTCAGAGGTGTGTGCCCGGGGTAACTGGGTATCGAACCCGAGACCATCGCCTCGGCAGTCCGTTACATACACCATTGGTAAAAGTGACAAAAGAGAATAAAAATAGTAATTAAACGAAAAAGAACAGAAAGCCAAAGAAAAAGAAAAGCAAAGTTTCGAAAAAAAACAATGTTGAAAATAAGATAACTGTTATATAGTTGTCAAAACAGTGTAGATGGTTGTAGTGGTAATCAAAATATTCATCCCATTAAAAAAAGATACCAACAAAAAGACAAATTGGGTAAAAAAAGAGAGAAGATACCAAAAATTCTCGCCAATACCCGAATATACGCACTAAACGGCACTTGACATTAGTAGGTCGTCGTTTTTTTATAACAGAACTTTGGGTCAAAAAATATTTTAATTAGGACATTAATTGTTTTGAAACAATGAACGATTAGCAAGACAAAATCCGTAATCCATATATAGCGCTAGATATTCAATATTATATTAATCCACCCATGATTATTATTAATCCAGAATATAGAAGCATACGAACATATTATACCTATACTTTGATATTTTCGGTTACGGAATATAATCAAGAATCTATAATCAAATCCTTATTTTGTAGTCTGAATTTTATTAAACTAGAGTTATACTAACCATATGATAAGGTATTTAAATATAATTTGCTCACTATATTATACTTGTAACTACACAAGACTAGATGAAGACAAACTTTACAGAAATTCAAAGAAGAAGACCATTCTTGTTATTACACAATTTCGATCTAAGAATGCTCTTCGCAGTATAAACTCTCTTTAACAAGTACTGAGAACCGCTCAATATGTTAAATTTGTATCCATTTTCCGCAGATAATGTAAATATTTATATTATAGAGAAGCCTTTACTCTATCAATATATATCCAATTGCTTGGAGGCTTACAAAGGTAAGCTGTAAGCTAAAGATAAATAAAGCCTCCAGGCTAGCATAGTAGTTTAGACAAAGTTTAAACACGATAGCTTACGATATTGTTTCGGACCAATAAATATATTGTAGATAAAAGTAGTTATAGGTACATAGCTTACGTATATAACAATTTCACATGCGTACCGTAGCGACGTGGAAATCTCCTTTCTTGTTGACTTATTTAAAATCAAGTTACGGAAAAGGTTCCGATTATCATCTGAGGAGCTGATTGGCGAGATTTGCGGGCTACAATATACATATATTACTATCAATAACCATTTAGGATTTCTTTATTTCGAGTTCTTTACTTAGTTAGAAGAAACACTTAAAATAGTCGGATAGAAAATAAGTGCATGAAAATTATGAAATTATTGACTATGAATATTTTGTTCGCAGTGCCTCAGTGGGCCTTGGGGAAAGAGGGATGTATGGTTCGAGCTTTGCCGGCTCTCACTATCCTCTATTTACCTGAAAGCGCAGCGGTGCAATTGACAGCTGATTGCGGACTGGCTGGTGTGAAACGAGTGCAGTGTACAGGCAATGTGGTAAGAATACTTTCCATATATCTTAAAATATAAAAAAATGTAAATGTATCGTTTACCTTTTTACGTTATTACATATTTTGTTCTTTACAGAAACGTGAAAAATTGCTAAAAGACCTGTCATGTGCTGAAGAGGAAGAGGTAACCACGACGGCAAGTGTCTCATCATCGGTGAGTACGTGGCCTGTTACAACAGATGCCGTATTTACTGATCAAGATACAACAACCGAAATTACTACCGAAGAAAATGTTACGACGGAGCACGAAGATGACATCAACCAGTCTACTACAACAATACTACCATCTTCAACACATAACGTTAACCTTGCCAACGAATATAAAAATATGCCAACGAAACCTATGAATACCAATAAATTCAATAGATTAAATAATAATTTGGCCAAGAACCTTGACTTAAGCTTGGCACATAATAACAATTTGCAGAGTAACTATATCCCAAAAATTGCTAACGGGGAAAACTACTTTGAGCAATTGGACAAAATTGAAGATGAAAAGCATATGCAACACAAAATGCTACATGAAGAAATTGCGCGTATAGGCAATCTCGAAAATATATTCACTCAACCAACTGATCACTTTGTTCCGCCTCTAGTAATGGCTAAAGCTAAAATAAGTGATGATATGACTGTTTTGTCTCTACAAGAAAAACACGCACAACAAATAGCTGAACATCATTTATCTAAGCAAAATAACCAGTATGGTCAGAATGAACATATTTACCAAAGTGACAACATTAAAACTACTACTGAAGAACCAAATACCGTAACTATCAATAAAATTCTCTTCATGCAGTCCATGAAATCAAAAGATAGCATAAAGAAAGACAAGGTCAAAAATGGTATGCCAAAGAAATATATTGAAAAAGCCTACGATCCAAAGAATAGGATTCAGAAAACAGTTGAAATGAAACCAATAGTACTTCAAAAAAATACGGAACCATCTGTCACTCAAACAGAAGTAGTGCACACTGAAACAACATCTCTGCCTTTAGTGGGCCGATTAGATGACGATGATGATACCTCCCTGGACCTCACAGTTTTGCTAAAAGACTCGCCAGATAAGAGCGAAGAGAGGACATTCTATAATTATAGCGGTGATATTTCAAGGTTGGAAGCCGTAAAAAATAGTACAAACAATGACACGGAAATAAAATTTTATGACCTTGAAGCAACTGATGAGACAAAACAAGAAAATCCAAGTAAAATTTTTGAAGAGAAATATTCAAACGTTTTGTCGAATCATGAAGTCATTAACATTACTATTATTTCTGAAAGGACCACTACGCGTACAACAACTGAAACTCCTACAACAGCAGAGACAACAACGAAAGTGCCAATTATGCCAGAAAATGTGTCAATTACAACATTGCCCGTATTTACTAATAAGCCAGTTGATGAAATTACCTCTACCACTAGCGAGATAGCTAAACCAACGATACATTCTTTTGAGTCAGGACCCATTATTAATATTTCCATCGAAACGATTGTTTCAACTGATAAAAATGAGACTGCAGAAGTAAGTGATGTGATCTATACAACTTCAAATTCACCAATTACAACAACATCGACCGAAGCACCTATTATCTCGACAGTTTATGTCAATACTAATACGAGTGACCAAAGCAAGATTATAAACGAGACTACAACAACGGAACATCCATATGTTACACACGAAGAAAGTTTTAATCCAGAATCTCACGATTTTGACATGCATAGCAATTCATCGGATACTCTAGATGATTTGAACTCTCCGCTTCTATCCGGTGCAAATGAGCCTCTCCGCAGGCCTAACAGATCCCGAAGACCTCAGCCGCCGCCGAATCGAAATAAATTCAACCCATTTCGCATATTAGGTTAAACATTAATCATTAATTTATCAATTGCCACGAATAACAAATGGTAATGACTGAAAAAACTTGTAACATCTAACGTAATTAGATTTAGTAGATCACAGTCACATTATAAATTGTGATGGCACGGTGCACGTAGTTCAGTTCTGTATAATTTAATGTTTAGAATTTAAAGGACTCGGATAGGATGCTAATAGCAAACAATACCACGAACATTCTGAATGTCTCTACGGGTACGGACATCCGTAATATCCGTATTTACAACAATATAGTAACGTGTAGTTTCATAAACATTTTACAACATGTTTATTCATAAACCTTTATAATGATGTACGTTTATGTATAGTGCTTCATTTGAAAACTTTATTGATTTCTAGATTAGATTAAATTATGTAGTTCGTAATATAGTCAATTCAGGTTTCAATAGCATAGCTATTCGTGTCTTAACGACGTTATTTTTAACTTGTACTATTTCACTACATAGATTTCTGGTTGGCCAAATTTCGAAATATACATATATAATAAGTTATTGTACGTAACATTAGCCAATTAGGATTACGCATTCACATGATATCTTAATATATAAAATCCTTGCGTTACTGACTGACTGACAGACACGCTACAGCCGAAACTATTGGGCGCAGGAAGCTGAAATTTAGCATGCATGTTCCTTGGCGACTGTAGGGGTGCACTAAGAAGGGATTTCCCGATATTCCCACGGGATCAGCCAAAACGGGTAAATTAAAAAAAAATGCATGCGTAGCTGCTGGCGTCCTCTAGTATGTTATAAACAGTTTAATTACATAGTAGGTTAGCTCTTACAATGAAAAATTACGCATAACGAAGTTCACAAATCATATCATGTTAGTGTAAGGGTTAGTTTAGTGAAATTTATTTTTATGAAGTATAAGGTACCATATAAAAATAATATTAAATAATTATGCACAAGTGAATCGACGACAAATAAACTACATGACAAAATATTAAACAACGCAATTAATAATATATGTCATGTTATGAATAACTGTCATGTAGTTGTTAGTCTTTGTATTATTTTTTTGTATATGTAGTATCCAAAATATGTAATAAGGTTTTCTAATAAAATCAATGAATTTAGATTTCATTTTATTTCTATACCTATACTTAATGCCAAAGTTCATCACTAAGTAAAAATAATATTTTATCTTTCTTATTAATATCATAGGGTGCATAGGGTTCCCACTAAGAACTTAGGGTCCCAAGCCAACCTCACCTGCAAGTGGTGCACCTGCCGATCAACGGACGAGGCTCTGGCAAACAAAATATCCCGATAAGCGGCAATAGGCTCGCCACCTATTACGTGGGATCAAAACACTGGCGAAAAGTGGGCGTTTAATATGCCTCTGCCTACCCCTTCGGGGAAACAGGCGTGAGTCTATGTATGTATGTATTAATATCACAATCACATTTTATATCCTCCTGGCTTTGAACTTTAAGGACATTGAAAGAAAAACTAAGTTGGTGAGTAATTCCGTGAGGCAAAAGGCTAGTCTATTAAAAGTTTCTACTTTCCCCGAAGGCATTAATATGAAAGTTCTAGGTCGATATAAGACTGAGGAAAATTCGCAAGTTTCAAGACACTCAACCGCAGTCAATATTTGCGAAGCGCTTTGCCGCCACCTCACTCAACTTCCTTGCTCTTCAAGAGCCCAACTCCAACTCAATTTTCTTCCAGACCGCTTATCAATATTATTTATATCAACTTCGATAAAATTGTCAGGTTTGGCACAGTAAATTTCCGATGTATTTTCCTTCATCATCTCGCCCAATAAAAGTTTTTCATCCGAATTCAGCTCTTCTTTTCCTAATCGTATTTGATCTGGTTTATTTTAAAAACCTCTAAGTAACTTAACGGAGCAGAAGAAGCCCGGGCTAAATAAAATCTACAAGAGCGTTGTGGCTCGATCAAATTGGAAATGTGTGATTAGTTTTAAGGGATAGGGTTTCGGACTAAGATGAATATTTTGATTGGATGGAGCTCACATAAAGTACACGTAGATGTAAGTATCAATAAACTGGAATCCCGAATACGGAAAACGTTTCAAGTAAATATTTTAGTTTCATTCAAAGAGACTAAAGACTAATTCTGTGGTGCTTTACAAAAACTATTTAAATCTAAAAACCGTTTGCGAGGGACATATAAGATTTTTCGTCCCGTATTCACGTAAATACTGGCTTTGCTAATATTTACTTTAACGTTTGGTTTAAGCTGTTGCTGGTCATTTAGCAATGTGCTGAACCAGTTATGGGTTAAAAGTAGGAGAAAGTTTGTGTTCTATATTTTTAAACAATGCATGTATGGCTTAGTGGCTTAAGCGGTTGCTTTGCCGTTCAGCAACGCGCCCCGAGTCAATTGTGGGTTCGATCCTCACATGAGATAATAATTTGTTTGATGCAAACGTTTGGGTTAAGTCTGGGTGTAATTTGTCTCTGTTGCTTTCGTTATTGAAATTCTTTTTTTCATCTATTACCGCCGCCCATGGACACAAGCAACACCACAGGAGTCACAAGTGAGTTGCCGCCTCTTGGGGTTGGGGTTGGGAAAAGGGATAGGATGAGGAGTGGGATGAGGGAGAAAGAATAGGGGATAGGGCATCCGGAACCCTCAGTTACCGAACGAAACGCAACAGTTTAGGTTCTGTTACTTTACGTCGATTTTCTGTGAGAGGGTAGTACTTCCCCGGTCAAGCCGGCCCATTCATGCTGAAATCAGCAAGGCTCTACTACCTGTGTACAGATATAGCGGTCGTCTTTGAAAAAGGCCAGTAGAAGGTTTGTCTGCTATTTTGGTATACAATGCAACATTTTGTAGGATCATTTATATAAGCTGTTGGGGTACAAGTCAAGATAAACTTAATGACACGAATATTCTATTTAGCTTGCCAATTTTAAATACTATTGGGTACCTATTCATTCGATTATATTTTTTCATCAAAATAGACTGATGGGTTTCAACGGTCGAACACCAGACATCCAGTGCTACGTTTATGTAAAATCCGCGAACCGCAAAAAGATAATCACGAGCCGGCGTAGTGAGTACAGTGTGTCGCGATCGAGTACAGTGCGATAGTGAAAACGGTGGTAGTGGTTGTGCACGCAATAAACGAGTAAGAAAGCGGGTAGACCGTTTCACTTGTTTATAACATTCATCCACCCGCAATACTTCAGTACATCCGTGAACATGGCGCTTGCAACAGTGCCGAAATATCGGTTACTCAAAACAAAAACAAAGGTACGTGGTATACGAGTATAAAATTTAATGATCAAAATAGATGTTTCATTTTTGGCTACAAAACGTACCATGCCTTAAAAAATAGGGCAAAATATTAGAAATCAGGGAAAAATAATTATTATTCCAAGAATTTACACATATTATTTGAGATCAGAGAAAATAAAAATATTTTTCTGTTCTTGCCATATTCAATATGGCGGTTTATTGGATTGTAGTATGATACCTAAGGCGTTCAGAAATTGTACGAGATGAAATGACAGAAGGTAAATAACACAAAGATATAAAATAAAAAAATATAAATAGTTAGGTATACCTCAATTGCAGAATACTGCGACTACAATAAAAATAATTTAGAATAATCGTTATGAACCTATCTTAAGGTAAAAAATAGTTATAAAACTGCACTGGTTCTACAGGTCCTGTGCATTTCGGAACGAAATATTCGTTTTGACCACAGAAGAATAACTGAAGCATGGAAGGAACTATATTTTTAAGAACTAATTTAATATAGCTACACTCTTCACTCTTATGATAAATTAGAGTTGCCAGAAGAAGATGGCCCTATGTTTGTCAGTTATGGCTAAAGACAATGTGAACACAAATATCGTAACCTTTTAATTTAATAGTGACTGAGCAAATCCGCTATCGATATCGATTAAAGTTTCAATATAGGTTCAAAATCAAACGGACTTGTAAAGTATATTATTTAAATGTTATACATTTTAAATTCCGTAACTTTGTGTCCACAGCAGTCAGAACGCTAGTTGATGGACAGTCTTTTAATAATTATTACACAAACTTGCATTTTTAAACTGAACTTATATATTTTTGTTTCAAATGGGTACTCAGTAGCACATAATCTTTCGAGGCATTATTTTCTAATTTTCATGGTAATTTTCTTTACGCATCAACAGCCTTTTCCAGTCCACTGCTGGTCTTAAACCTTCAAATTCAAATTCAAATTCAAAATCGTTTATTCATTTGGGTCACAATGTGACGCTTATGAACGTCAAAATAATAAATTTATAAAATAATTACTTAAAGACTCTACATTTACATTTACTGCCACGTTCGCAAAGCAATAGGTAGAACCATGAGAAAGAACGGGCAATAAAACTCACGGTCACTCTTTTTCTTCGCCAGGTTTTGCATAATACACATAATTTACATTTTGTAAGGTGCTGCAACTGTTACACCTTCTATATCATTTGTATATATTTACTGTACATAATAATACTCAAGCATAATACTTTTGATGTTCATTTGGTTAGTCTCCTCAGAATAGACATGGTGAAACAGGAGCATCCACTTACATTATATATACCTAATAATGCAGGCAATCCGCGAAAGTGATCAGACCCATAATGGAAATGATGCAGTTAAATATTAAAATCTAATACCAGCCCGCAAGACCATCATCGACCAGTCATCGCAAGTAGCACCCGTTCACGAGTATGACGCATGTGCCAGCCATCATCCCTCTCGCCATATTAGAGGGACAGGGATGACCCGACACACGACGCCACCACAAGAAATGACATTTTAGTGAGCATGACGATAACGGTATACGAACCGGCAGTAAGAAACAATCTATTGGTATACTGACCATGACCGCCAATTACCTCCATTTTCCAGATCGTTATTATGAACATAAATCAGTGGACCGCGTGAAGGAATGCAAATGTAGAAAGAATTTTGTGAAGGTGACAAGTGAACAACGATATGATCAGGAATAAATAATGTTAAACTACATTCAACAAATCGTAATAATATCCAAATCCTGCAAAAATCATGTGTTCACGAGGCACCTCCACTTAACATGTTACTAATTAAGAAGAGAGTATTTTACACAGTCATAAAAATAACAATAATGGTGAATTTAAAAAAAAAGCAACTAGACCCATGATGTCTTGTCATCTAGAAATTCTTTAATAGTGTAATAACCCCTTTTTAAAAGAAAATTCCTAGTAGTGGTTTTAAATTTGTGCAGAGGTAAATTCATTATTTCCAGAGGTAATTTGTTGAAGAATTGTATACCGAGTCCCGCAAATGAGTTATGAACTTTATGTAGACGGTAGTTAGTGCCCACTAGTTTATGCTTATTCCTTGTGTTCACTTTGTGCACGTCACTATTTTTACGGTAAAGAGTTAAGTTTTTCTTAACGTACATTAAATTAGCAAATATATACTGCGATGCAACTGTAAATATTTCTACTTCTTTAAATTTATCTCGTAAAGAATCTCTAGCACCTAACTTATATATTGCACGTATGGCCCTCTTTTGAATAACAAAAATTGTCTGAATATCGGCCGCCGTACCCCATAATAGTATCCCGTAAGACATTACACTGTGAAAGTAACTAAAGTAAACTAGTCTAGCAGTATCTACGTCTGTGAATTGGCGAACTTTCCTAACTGCAAATGCTGCAGAACTAAGTTTGACTGCCAGACAGGATATTTGGGCACCCCACTGAAGCTTACAATCTAAAGTTAAACCTAAAAATACAGTTGAATCAACTAGGTTAATTGTTTCGTTATTTAAAATTATATTAGTAAGAACATTTTTGACATTCGGCAAAGTGAATTTCACACATTTTGTTTTGCCAGAGTTGAGTAGCAAATTATTTGTCGTGAACCAATGTAGTACTTGCGCAAGAGAATTATTTACGCTGTCAATGTTACTTGTATTACGATCAACTTTAAAAATAAGTGAAGTATCGTCAGCAAAAAGAACAATATCACATAAATTTCTAACAAAGAATGGCAAGTCATTAATATATATTAAAAAAAGAAACGGACCAAGAATAGAGCCCTGTGGAACGCCCATTCCCACTGGCAAACCTTGAGACCTACTTCCACTAACATCTACATACTGAACTCTATCTCTAAGGTAACTGGCAACAAGATTGAGTGCGCTATCTCGAATACCATAATGGTTGAGTTTACGTAAAAGTGTATCATGTTCAACACAATCAAAAGCCTTTGACAAGTCGCAAAAAACACCAATGGCATCCTTCGAATTTTCCCAAGCGTTAAAGATATGTTTTAATAGAGCTACACCGGCATCAACGGTGGAGCGACCCTTAGTGAAGCCATACTGCTCACTGTGCAATAAATTATTTGTGAGAAAGTGGCTCTCTAACTGATGCAAGATAACCTTTTCAAAAATTTTACTGATTGCAGGCAAGATAGAAATTGGCCGAAAGTTACTAGGGTCGCTCTTGGATCCTTTTTTGAAAAGTGGTATCACCTTGCTGTGTTTCATTAAATCAGGAAATACCCCTTTATCCACGCATCTATTAAATATTGCAGCTAAATATGGAGCTATGCTAAAAATGATTTGGCGAACAAGACTAACTGAAATACCCCATAAGTCAATAGATTTCTTAATATTGATGGTCTTGAATGTCTTGAGGATGTCATTGGTGTCAATGTATTTAAAATTAAACAGCACATCACACTCATTCACATTGCCCCTAACTAACATCTCTGCTTTGCTTGGGCATGAGTCTAAACACTTGGTTGTTTTCACTGGTATGTTTATGAAGAAGTTGTTAAAAGCCTGAGCAACATCAATTTTCTTTGTAACTATTTCTCCATTACATTTTAATTCAAAGCTATTATCTACTAACTTAGCTCGACCAGTCTCACTGTTAATAATGTTCCAAGTTGTTTTTATTTTGTTCTTGGATTCTTTAATTTTATTACTTATAAATATAGACTTAGCTGAAGCACATGCTCTCTTAAAAACTTTTGAGTAATTTCTTACATATTCAATAAATGAAGGATTAAAATTGTATTGCTTCATACCATACAGATCATACAACCTAGATCTACTTTTGTATATTCCTACTGTTGCCCAATCACAAAATTTAACTTTAGAGCTCTTGGCAAATGTCTTCTGCTTAAAAATTTTATTGTACTCATTTTTAATAACATCAAATAACCACTTATATAATTCATCTGGATCATCGTGAGTTAAGTCAATGCTGGCGATCTTAGCAGCAACATCATCACTAAAGCGATTAAGGCGAGCAGAGGTCATAGGCCTACATGTGATTTTTTGTACTGTAGGGGTTGTATTAGTTGGAATTACAACCTTTTGTCCACAGTGATCTGATGTCAAGTCACTCAAAACAGCTTTACTTAAGTACAAACAATTGCAAAAAATATTATCTAAGCATGTAGAAGAATGTGAGGTAGTTCTGGTTGGTTCAGAAAATAAAACATTCAAATTAAATGACATAAATAAACTAACTAACCTAGTACAAGTTGGTGATTGTTCTAACAAGTTAACATTAAAATCACCACATACGATTATTGATTTCCTGCTGGAACTTAAGTGTTTTAAGACATCCTCCATGATGCTTTCAAATTGGCTAAAGTCACTTTGCGGTGGTCGGTATACACAGACTATGACGTGTTGCTCAAGTTCAACACAAGATATCTCAGCGGTGCGCTCGATAGAAAGTTCGGCTATGTCCTTTCGTTCTTTACATTTAATATTATTACAAACATATATGAGAGAGCCACCACGAATAGCGTTCTTTCTTACGAATGCACTAATCACTGTATAAAATTCATTATTGAATATTAATTGGTCACCTCTTAACCAATGTTCCGTAATGCATAATACATGCAACTTATGTTTCTTTAAAAATAAATCTATCTCTAATTCTTTGCTAGATAGGCCTTGTATGTTTTGATGAGCTAAGTTTAAAACATATGAATGCCTATCTGTTGTCTCATCTAGTAGTTTAAACTAATAGATTTGTCAATACTACTATTGGTATAACTATTATCTACCAAATTCCTAAGTACTCTAGTAGTACTGCGTTCACTATGTAAATTAAATGCTAATAATTTAGCAAGTTGTCGCCTATATATAAAAGAGAGATACATAGTATCTTTTGTTAAAAAGAAATTACTAATAAAAATATTAGAGTCAAAAAATAAAATATGGTCACTATGACTACAAGTGCTATTATATAATAATAGATTCAATTTACCTATCTGGTTATTTTCTTTATAAGATAAGTTATTGGAATATGGTAATGCACAGACAATAAAGTTGCACCCCACTTTAGAACTTTGTTCCATCATAATATCTGATAAAGCTAATATTTCTTTCTTGGTAACTAGTAGGCTATCCCCATATAAAATTATAACTGTAGAATGTTTATTTAGTCTAGCATACTTTTATTTATTAATTAACATAGACATTCCTTGTCCTGGTGAACAAATATTTTGTATTGACCGATCAGTATAACTATTAATCAGGCTACCCATACCAATTCCTAATTGGTCAGAAAAAATTAAAACATTGTTATCTAAAACCTTATTATTTTCATTATGTAACAATGTGTCAGAACCATGACATGTTTTCGAAGGATATTTATCTTGAAAGTCACTATATAACTTGGTTGTACAATTAGGTGAAGCCTCTAACTTATGATTTGAACAATTTAAACAGTTACCGTTGTTGGTCATAGAGAGCAGTTGTTTTAGATTTTCTCTACCAACTCTGCTAATTTCATCATATTTCAATATATATTCCTGTGTTTCACTTTGATGATCTATTATCAATTTGTTGAGCTGTGCATTTAATGATGTGATTTGTGTTTGCAGCTCACATGTGTGTTGTTCATATTGTAATCGGCTACAGGCTAATTGCTCACTACTATCCTTAAGCTTAGAAACTAATAACTCACTCTCTTTAACTAAATCATGGTTAATTTGTGTTAAATCTACAATTTTCTTTGACCTCTTATAGCCTAACTCAAGTCGCTTTATTAATTTATTTAATTTTGTCAATTTCCTAAATTTACCATTTGACACCTTATATGTAAAGTTACAATTACATTTTACAGATTTAAAAATATTTGCCTTTCCACCAATGACTTCAGAGAACAGGTCCTGGTTTGCTGCGCTGCTTAGTGACTGAATGGAACTCTCCAAGGTTGTTATTTTGGATTGAGCTTCACTCAAGCTTGTTTCCAACTCCATGATGCGACTGAGCTGCCTCATATATGTATCATCGCAGCTACTATATGATCTGACTTCTTCCTGCAGTCTGTCCCGCTGGTCCAGAATGTCCATATGTTCTATGTGGAGTTCCGTCAATTGTGCTTTCAGTTGTGAGACTTTGTCATTAACATACTTAATTTCCTCTTCACTGTCAATTCGTTCCTTCAACAGTTGACTATGATCTTCCTTATATTTCTTGAGTTCCAATAGTGCAATCTTCAACTTGTGCTCCGTTTCCTTTGCCAAAGCCTTACGGGTCATCAAAGTGTGTGAAGACATATTTTGTACCCAAATTACCTTAAAAGAAGAAAAATAAAACAGCTGAATTATTTGAAAAATATTATAGGGTATGGGGAAAGGGATGTTAATATATAAATATAACAAATACTCAGAAAAAGTTGAAAGACAGAAATATTTTAAGAAAGTACAGTGATGTAGGTATGTTACAAAAAAAATAATAATGAGAAAAGTTATACAAATTGAACAGAAAAAGAATAACAAAGGAACTAGAAAGGTAATTTGATTACTAGATACCTATATTACTTATAATATCTTAGTTTCTTGGACAATCTTAAGTACACTAGGTAAGATAGCTGTAGGCTGTAGCTATTATTATACTAGGTACTAATACTAATTATATTCAAATAAATCAACTAGAAATTGATGCATATACACTTTAAATAATAATTGTGAAGTGTGATTAGTGTAGTGGGTGTTTGTATGGGGCATTTGTTCAGTCCTCGATTTTGCTTCCACTTTTGTCAAGCAAAAGGAGACAGAAATTGTGCCAGTGTGTGATGGACGAAGCTCACGTTATGTGAGCCGAGTAAATATGTGATGAGGAGTGTAAGTTAATAAGTAAAATACTCCCCGGGTTTCAGGATGATGATTTGAAATCCGTCCGTTGACACTGGGTAGTTGATCTGTCCGCCAAGAACTGTCGGCAGCGAGGTTTCAATCCTTTTCAAACACCAAACTCAATGTCTTTCACACTTCTTTTGGCATAAATACAACTTTAGTGAAACATAAACGTTTAATATTGATTTAAACTTTATTAAAAATTTTAAAAGCACGGAGCTACGTAATTTTACGTCTGACGTTTTCAGTGTTGCCAGCAAAAAAAAGTCTTCCGTCGTGGAGGTTTGGTCTACTATTATACCACACTAGCCAGACGTATTCGTATAGGGTTTTATTTCGAGATTTCCTTCTCTTGTGTTTCTCTTAGTCGCCTCCTACGATACCCTCGGCATAAATGTTTATTTATACTTATTTATAGTTCGTTTTTCAGCTGTAATGATAGCTATAAGTGGGATTAATAAATATTAAATAAATAAATCATCACCCCCAAATAACATATTTTTATTAGAGAAAGCAAATAATTAAGAAAAAAGCAAAACTCATAGCTTAAGCATTATGATAACTGAGAATAGCATATCCAAATTAATTCTTTACAAAGATAGGACATAGTCGACATGGATTTTATCAAGCAATCATTACAGCTGAAAAACTAACTATAACTGATACAAATCTATGTGTAAAAAATGTATGTGCGGGATCGGACACTTTTCGGTCATACATGTGACACACAGAATATTTAGAAAATGTGTAATTTGGCCTAATTACACATTTTTGCTAGAGAAAGTAAACAATTAAGAATAAGGCAAAACGCATGCTCAGGCATTATGATAATTGTAAATGTCATATATTATCCAACTCGACACATTATAAGAAAAGGCAAGGTCGACATGGATTATTGTATCAAACACATAAAATTAAAGTTAAAATAAATAATTTAGTGAAAATCTTCAATAGTCCCCAAAAGTTTGTTATTAACAATAATCACTTTTTATTGACATTTTCTCATTACATAGTGTAGGTAATACAAATCTATGTGTAAAAAATGTATGTGCGGGATCGGACACTTTTCAATCATACATGTGACACACAAAATATTTTTAGAGAAAAAAATGGTGGCTAGACTTCGATTTTATCTTGGGATCGGCACATTATTAGTCCACTAGTCGAACAACCAAGTTTTGGTGTCTGGGTAGATGACATTTAACAAAATTTCTTTCAAATTAAGATTCCCTTATTTTGATGCATAACCACTCAGTAGTCGTGACTATGAAAGCAGACAGTTCTTATCAAACCTTCAAATTACTGTCCTTTAAATATTACTGTCTTTGTAAAGAAAGATCAGATTTTTTCTATAGGTGCATAATTTTTTTTTGTAATATGATGGATTCTAACAAGCTTCGGAATTCACTACTGTTGCTGATAGTTTAATTATTAGCAAGTAATTATTTAAACACTCACACTGATATGTTTAGAAGGGAGGAGCAATCTGTCATTACTATAAAAACATTCCGCAGTAAAATGCTTGGAACAAATTCTATGGTGCTTTCTAGGCACCCAATTTTCTCCACGACATACTGCAGTAATCCACTTACTTTATAAATGTTTATCACGTGCACATAGAATCTAAAAAATAACGAGGTAAAAATATACGGTGGATAGACATATCGATAAGATTTTTGACAACACTTGAAAAGTCGATATAAATATTATACGGCTAAATTCAAAATTATGATAGAACTATTATAAAAGAAAAATCACTAGGGTTATATAATTTGATGGCATAAATTGTCTAAATTGTATCTTACACGTCAGTTGACTGTGTTCAATTTGGGAGTACTAGGACGGTCTCTATGTATATTATCCAATCTCTTTGGTTTTGACATTTTAATGTTAACACTTGACATTTTACGACAATATTTTCTTAAAACGTCATTTGTAAATGTCACAATATTCCGCCATGATTGTTGAGATAGACGTCAAATATCTTTTATTTTATTTTCTACATCTTCAAAACCATTATACAATAGTGACTAATTATATATTTTTAGTTTAATTATCTTTGTGGGTTAATTTCCCAGGATCTTTAATATGGTATATGTTGTAGCCAGACTTCCATACAAAAAGAAAACATCTCCTTTAAAAGAGAAGTTAATCGCTGGCCTGGAGCGGTGAGCGATCTTTGCGGTGTTCGTATGTAAGAAAATATATATGTACCTGGACGCCATAAACACAAAATGATGTCCCTATATCATAGGCTATTGAGCATATCATTTTGTCCATGACCCAAGTAAATAGGGCCTGCGCAAATCCGATAATTGTTTATGATTTTGTGCCACGGGATACGAAAATATGACGTAATATTGCCTGTACTGCGGCCTTGAGAGCGTGTCAACCAAGAGTGAGCAGGGCTTATTATTATTGGGTCATGTGTTTGTCAACTTGTCCAGTATGGGAACTTTATGGTTGGCATATGCTTAGGTCTACGTATCAAGAAGTTAATATACTGTCATTTACCGAGCAAAACGGTGTCAAATATGGAGAAAAGTCAATAAAATAATACTTAGATCATTTAAAATCGGTGAAATTGTAGGAGGCAGCGTATACAAACTGTAGCCGTTTTTACGATCTTTCATTTAATAAATCAATCAATTAAAATTTAATTTTAAAATTTCCAGCGTCTGCCCTACGATTCTACCAAAAGATTTCATGCAGAATTAAAACTCAGTATAAAGTCAAGTAATTACCTTTTTCCGCAAGACTGCTATTTAGCGAAAAGTATTATACCGATGAACCCTCAATGTCCGCTGTTGTATGGTTTGCCCAAAATACATAAAGATCAGGTGCCCATCCGTCCAGTCGTTTCATATGTCAACGCTCCAGCTTATAAATTAGCGAAATATTTAAACGGATTGATTAAAGAGAAGACGTCATTCACCGCAAAATACAGCCTAAAAAATAGTTATGATTTGATTAGCAAAATAAAAGACATCTGTTTACCTAGAAACACAAAACTCGTGTCTTTGGATGTAGAAAGCTTATTTACAAACGACCCTTATAAAGAATGCCTAATTACCTATAATTGAAAATCTGCTGGAAAGAAATAGAATACACCCAGAACTAAGAAATAACATTTTGAAATTAACCGAGTTATGCAGTAAACAAAACTACTTTCAATTCAACAACGAGTACTACTTACAGAAGGAAGGTTTGGCCATGGGTTCACCGCCTAGTCCGTTGTTAGCAGACAGCTTTATGAATAACTACGAACACGAGCATTTGGTGAAAGAACCGAACATCTTGTATTATTATAGATTCGTGGACGATGTTTTGCTAGCTTGGAAGGGCACCGAACGTCAGCTTCTGTTTTCTTAGAAGAATTAATAGTATACACCCCAAAATCAAGTTCAAATTAGAGATGGAACAAAACAGCTCAATAAATTTCTTAGATTTGACTATCAAAAGGGAGGGTACCTCACACTCATTTGAAATTTATCGTAAACCGACATATACAGATACTACAATACCAGCATCGTCCTGTCATCTATCACAACACAAAATGGCAGCATTCCACAGTATGATACATAGATTATTAAATGTACCACTCAATATAGAATCATATAACAAAGAATTAAATATTATTTATCATATAGCTCAATCCAACGGGTATAGTAAACGCCTAATTGACAAGATGATTCGAGGAAAAAAAATTAGAATGGCCAAGTCACTTTTGTATGCCTCCATGAAAGAACCTATAAATAATACTGCTGTTCTTACCTATTTTGGAAGTATAACTGAACGTATGGCGCGTATACTGAGGAGGAACGGTATCAGATCAGCCTATAAACCTTACAAAACGTTAAAATTTCTTTGCAATAGTAAAGATAAAGTATGCAAGAACAAAAAGTCCGGTATTTACTGCTTAACATGCGACCAATGTCAAAATAAGTACATAGGACAGATGGGTCGAAGTTTTGAGCTGAGATAAAAAGAACACTCCAGCCAGAAAAGTCTCATTTTGCCGAACATTTACTTCAAACGGGCCATAATCTAAATGGTGGACATTCATTTGACGTCATACACACTTGTCAAACCGTCTCGTCATCACCCGGCGCCTTGTTGTTTTTGAGCTGTTTGAGAGCCACACTAATCTCGTGCATGCTGACGTCCGGGATATTGCGAGTTGTTGCGTTGTCGTGTATAGCTGTCCATAGAACCATTCGATCTTCTCCAAGAGCTCAGGCTTGGACGATACGATTCTGCCATCCTCCGTCTTCAGCTTTGTCAGCTGACTCTGCCCAACAGACAGATCCCTCTGGAACACTTTGGATCCCTTATTCTGCTCGATCGCCTCACGAACACATTTTGTGTTGTATTGGCGGAGATCGCGAGTCAGAGACTTAGAGAACTGTTTGTTGAGGTGCCGATATTTCGGCATGTCGTCGGAGGATAGCAGAACCATCTTGCGCCTTTCCTCTAACAGCTCTAGGGTCGGACCCGAGATCTTGCTGGTTCTCTTGCTTTTCTGGGGCTTAAAGAATTTAGCCCCTGTTGTATGGACAGCATCCACGAACCCGTTACTGTACTCGTCCACATCTACGCATTCGCCCAGGCATTCGAAACGGTTCTTGAGTTCGAGCTGAAAGCTCTCGGGGTTTTGGATATGAACCGGTGCCGGTCGGAGCGTGGACTTTATCAACCTCGACCGTTCGAGGCTTGTACAGATATTCAATATGCCTCTTACCATTCGGTGATCGCTCCCCACTTTAAGTGAATTGATCACGGAGACATCATTGAATATCTGCCTCTTCGTCGACATGATAAAGTCGATCTCATTTTTGGTGCCACCGTCTGGACTTACCCAGGTCCACTTGCGGCATTATCGCTTCTTGAAGAAGGAATTCATCATATAGAGGCCTTCCTTCTCCATAAAGCTAGCCAGCAAGTGACCCCGAGAATTCCGATGCCCATAACCAAATTGCCCCACTCTCAGCTCATCACCGTCACGTTTGCCCAGTTTTGCGTTAAAATCTCCCATGACCACGGTGTAGTGGGTTTTAAAGCCATGTATAGCCCGAGATATGTCCTCGTACATGGCTTCCACCTCCTCATCGCGGTGCGTCGAGGTCGGAGCGTATACCTGTATGACCTTGAGCGAATACCACTTGGATATTCTGAGTATAAAGTACGCTACCCTGCTCGACACACTCCCGATATTTACCACGTTGGTCATGAGAGATTTGTGGACGATGAACCCGACACCACCTTGGGACTGTTGGTCGCCCTCCCGGTAGAAGAGCAAGTTGCCGGAATTGAGAACTATCTAGTCCTCCCCCTGTCTTCGGACTTCAGATAGGCCTATGATATCCCATCGCAACTTGCTCAATTCTTCTTCCAGCTCGACAATCTTCTCATCGGTCCGCAGTGTGCGCGTGTTCAGTGTTGCCAGGGCCAATTGTCGTTGGTGGTGGTAGCCCAATCTCTTCCGGAGATTCTTCGCACCCCTTGCTCCGCGGTTACCATGGCCGCTACCATAACCAGGACTAGCGGGGCCGCCGGGGACTAGGGGCCGGTTTTTATTAGTGTGGTTCATGTATGGGGGGATTTGCCATAATTGCCACGCTTGGCAGGCGTATTGGCGATCGCAGTGGCGGAAGGTTTTAGTGCTGGACGCTGCTGCCCATCTAGCAACTTGGGATTTACTTCCGTCAGGTTCGGATGGTTTGACCGCCATCTTTCGGTTGACTGCTTGCACTGGGGGAGATACTATGACGAGTATCTACTCGTCAGAGTAACTACCCCAGTGGGCGGTGGGGTCGTCACGTCCCGACGCCGAGACATCAGAATATGCGTATTGGAACAATTAGAAATTTTAAAGTGGGACAAGAATACATTCCTGAACGATCACACCAACTTTAATGAGTCCTTATTGCTGAATATATTCGCATATCGTCATAATGACGCACATCAGGCGAGCGGCGGAGGGAATTAGAAAGTACAATCGCTTATAAGACACGCTCACGGTAGGAAAGCGCTCAGTCGTTGCCCATCGCTCCTGAGGATGCCTCGTGCAGAGGCGGAACACTTGTCGAAGAATAGTCGGCGCATACAGCGGGATACTGCAAGTCAGGTATCTTCCTGGAACCCATACCATTTCTATATCCCTTATCCTTTTAGAGGAGTTCGGTATCGTCAACCTTTTTCTATTGCAATAGTTGGGGTGGTCAATCTCAGGGTGCGTGGTGGGTTCCTCTTTCCTTCCATTAGGTTACAATGGAGTTCCGCCAAGTAACGCCTGATTCAATCAACTATAGCTATTGTTTTTCCATGATGCCAATATTCAACAATTTGCGGTTGAAACTGTATAATAAGCTGTTGCTAGTTCAAGAGATCAGAGTGTGCCACAAATTTAAATTATTTTAAAACATCACAACAATACTTTGACTGACTGACGCACAACGCACAACATAGCCAAACGCCATACATAGAGTATTGGACCAAAACCATCTAAAGTACTACCATCGAACACCCTGCCATACCCTGTTTTAATTTAAATCAGTTAAACTTGAAATTGACACTTTATTCTGCCATTATAATAATTATAGTATTAGTAATTAAGTCCTGAAAGTTATTATTCTCTGTGCTGTTACAAACAATGATCTGGATTCGGGTCAGTGTCCATAAACTAATTAATTTTACAGAAATATGAAATCTTTATTCAAACTATACTTACATTCTTCTTTTCCTACTAAACAAACCAGGTAAATATTCACCAATCAACGCTAGAACAGAACAAAAGCCACCAATATAGACGAGTTGGTATTGTGAGTGAGCATCATTCTGCAATGATGTTATATATTACTCCATATTTCATACTAATCCGAGCTACACAATGAGAAACGAAAGGAGTGCCAACTGAATAGGTGAACTATTATAACGATCACTTCAGTCAAATAAAACGGTATCTTGAGACTTACGAGACTAATATCTAGATGGCACAGCAAGTCACAAAGACATCCTCTATCTTAATGCCAGCTATATAGTTGTACACAATGCTTTGCTATAAAAGGTGACTATTTGCTTTTATTTTCTGAGATTTTCTTAGCACTTTCTAACGAGAGGAATAAGAAAAAGACATAAGTATAATATTCTGCTGTGCGTTATAAATGCACTTTTCTTCTTTAAATCAACTCTGATCTCTTTAACAGCGTTGAAAAGGCGATCATTATTATTCTAGATATACGATTTCGATCGCATTCAAGAATTTAAAAAGGATTTAATTTAATAATATTTATAAGGCCCACTTGCACAACGATTCTTAAATTGAATTAAGATGTATTTAACGAGAAAAAAAATATTAAACACCACTAGCGTCTTGCACAACGAAAAATTTGTCGAGTAATATGATTTAAGAACTGTCAAAATTAATTACCGAAAATCGGCAGTTTAGTGGCTAATTTCATTTAAGAACTGTCACACTGATGTTGGCATCTTGTCATTAGCGACGAGAATTATCTTTAATTATATAACTGGACCGGACGACGCAGCAGGGGGAGGCCTATGTCCAGCAGTGGACGTCCTTAGGCTGACATTATGATGATGATGATATAACTGATAACAATGTACCTACTTGTGTTATTGTTAACCCTAGAATCCTACACTATTTGGCGCACATGTTATTCCTACACTGGGGTGCTGGAAAACCCCATACTAAAATGACTGTAATCCTTAAAAGAAAAAAAAACAATTCATGAAAATACGTTTTATTAAACATAATCGGTAACTTGAGATCACAAATCAGCCTTATTACACAAAGTTAAATGTAGTTTGAGCAACAGCGCTTGTAGGATTTGGTCCTTTTTTGAGGATCACTGCAATGGACTAAGTTGGCATGCGGTAACGGTCCTCCAAATGTTCATGTATCAGTTCCAAACCTAATTTCAAAACTGTCTGCTGAAACTTTATATATGGCTTATTATTTGATTTTGAACACTTGTAAAGAACCCACGAATTACAACTGGTCCCAACTTCTATTTCTAGTGTCTATAATAGAGCTTATTTCTTCGTAATTCAAACCTCTGACAGCCATCCAAAACAAAATAAATAAACTTCATTGAATTTTACCTTCATAATATCTAAAAACTATCTGTATTTAATTCATATAAGACTATTGTTTTAATAAATAATCAAATTTAGTAACTTATTACATATAAATGCATCAATCGTAATAAATAAATAATCTTACGATTTTACTACACTGGGGTACTGGCGTACCCCACCGCACTTATACAGGCGACCACACAACGCGGCCCACGTCATGGTATTGACGTAACCCGAGCGGTTGACACCAAACTAAAATACTCCGACGTGCGAATTTGTGGATATTAAAGAAATTGAGATATTTAGAAAACAAATCGGTGTCGGGTGCACCTGCACCCCATGTAGGGTTCTAGGGTTAAGCCACGTATTCATTAGGCAACATTTGTTGATAAACTGTTTATGACGTGTTTATCATCAAGTTTACCGTTAACACTGTTTCTGAAACATGGCCGTCCACACTCATCAGTTGTTGTTAGGATGTCGCCCGAGGAGATAGTGATGCTCGGTGCTGCTTATG
Organism: Euclidia mi; assembly: GCA_944739405.2. Lineage (NCBI taxonomy): Eukaryota > Metazoa > Arthropoda > Insecta > Lepidoptera > Erebidae > Euclidia > Euclidia mi. The sequence continues at coordinate 3,154,639 of OX123196.2, forward strand.
CTTACATAATAATTCATAAGAGTGCTACTAAAAAAAAATAAGAAAAGGTGGTGGATTCGGAATTATCTCTTAAATAAAAAATACGTAAGTACTTCATGACCTTCCTGAATTTGATGGTACACATGTACAAGTTTTTTTGATTTGGTATACAAGTACAAGACTTTTTGATGACCTAAGCTTTTTCTTTCCACGGGAAAATTGTGAGCGTAGAGTATGCATCTTCGTATCCACTTCTTATTGCGACATATTCAATTCTGCAGCAATATCGGCCCTAGCATATTTTTTTTAAATTTATCTTTATAATCTCTATTTGAAGAGTCTCCAAGTACATGATGCTGTTGATAAAGCAAAGCTCTTTGAGCATCGAAACTTGGTTGTTGGACCACACTATTTCCATGTTAATAAACTCGCGCAACACACGTCCACACCTGTTGACTTTTGCTTATAAACAAAATGTTTCGGCTTGTTCTCCGTTTGATTGGGGAACACGGCAACATGTTTCAGAAACAATGTTGCATCACATTTGTTTAAGAAATGTTTATAAACTGTATCCAGAGATGATGAAACACTGCTTATAAACTGTTTATTAACAGTGTTTATTAACAAATGTTGCCTAATGAATACATACAAGGCTTGATGCTCAAAAGCTCAAAAGTTTCTAGTTATTATTTGTTAATTGTCATTTCGTTGCTAGGTGACGACAATGCGTTTTGTTTTATGCTCAAAGTATATATAGTCTAAGGTTTTATGCGAAAGCATACGCATAACATTGTTAAAATCGTTACAAAAAGGCTTCATACCATGAAACAAAACGTAGAAACTACTTTACCGACCTCATAAAATGTTTAACTAAATCTAAGCGTTGTTGTCGTTGTGCAAGAGGACGCTAAATACTTTTAACTTAAATTATTTTATGCTGTTAATTCTGTTCAAAAAATTTAAATTAAGGAGTGACTTAAATCAAACGTTACGCAAGTGGGCCTAAAGGTTATTGTCTAATCTCTGGAACTTGTGAACTGTCACGTTAGTCACGGATTTACGTGACGAGCAGCTTTCTGTAGTTTCTAATACTTGCAACTACATTTTCTTCAATACCTATTATGTCTATCTATCTAGGTGGTAGCGCCATCTACCTTCCTATCCGTAACTAATCGCATCAACATCAATCGTTCCACGTTCTAGTGCGAGCGATATCATATTTCCGTCCCGCTCTATCCCACTCCCTGGAAGAGGCACTGCCTTCCGCCTGATTCGTCGCGCATCTCAGACAAATTTAATAACGTTAGAATTGTTCAAACGCCTCGGATTATGGAATAACTTTAAAAATACGAACTCAATAATCCGAGGGATAGGCGGATCAGAAAAACATTGCAAAGGTTCCGTAGATATTAAAATACATTCGCGTTTTGATAGGGACATTAATTTTAACATTTCTTCGCTTATCGTGGAGCGTATCACGGACGCATTGCCGAACGCTAATGTAGACGTGGCATCACTCACTCATCTCGAGTCATTGCCGCTAGCCGACGCGGAGTTTGCGAATCCGGCAGGCATTGATCTTTTGATCGGAGCTTCAATATTTCCGCACTTGCTACTAACTAAAATAGTACGTAGTGAGCGATATGATTTACCGCCCGCTATTGAGACGGTACTTGGGTATGTGATTATGGGTACCGTACCTACGTTACATACTTCTCATTGTATTACGTCTTGTTGTTGTTATGCTCTTCAAGAGATCAAGGTGGGTGCTAAAACTGTGTGTAAGATAAAGCACTAATTAGCTATGCTATGCTATGCTATGCTATGCTATGCTACGCCATGCTATGCTACGCTATGCTGCGTTATGCTACGCTACGCTACACTATACTATACTACACATCCGCTTTGTATATAGATGACATTGCCTGTAATGTCATACCCGCTCCGCTAGCAATTTCGCTTTGTGAAGAGCTTATTCAGCTTTTCAAGCGAGGCCAGTTTGATCTTGTCAAATGGACAAGCAACTCTAAGGAGGTTCTCGCACGCATACCAGATTCTCATAAGGCTTCTCCAGACATTGAGTTTGAGAAGTCTGTACCGCATAAGGTTCTCGGTTTACGCTGGGACAAATCCTGCGATAGTTTTCGGTTTGACGTCTCACCGCCAGATGATAAATGCGCCAAGCGCACTATGCTGTCCACAGTGGATCGACTATGGGACATAATGGGTTTTGTGGCTCCCACAATTTTGTACGCCAAGCTCTTGATCAAAGAGCTTTGGCTATCAAAGTGTGAGTGGGATGAAACACCAGGCCAGTTTTGTATTGAGCTTACCGCGCTCAATCAAGTTACTATTCCGCGTCATCTTGGGTTGGTAGATGGATGTACCGTCAACTTAATAGGTTTCGCTGACGCCAGCGAGCGTGTTTACGGCGGAGTCGTATATCTGCAAGTCCGCATTGGTTCTAACTACTCGGTGCAGTTAGTTTGTGCCAAGTCTAAGGTCTCGCCTGTTAAAACCATTTCGGTTGCGAGACTGGAATTGTGCGCGGCTCTTCTGCTGTCTCAGTTGCTCCGCAAGGTTCAAGACACAGTTTTGCCCCACTACCCCATTAATAAAATACACGCATTTTCCGACTCCAAAGTAGTGCTCGCTTGGATTCGTTCTTCTCTTCACCGCTAGCAGACTTTTGTCGCCAACCGCGTTAGTAAATTGATTGAACTTGTTCCCGCTACTTGTTTCAATCACGTCGCGGGTTATCGTACTCGTCTTCAGGAAGAACTTTCCATAGATCATATTGACTGGAAGTTTATTCCACCAGCATCACCACATTTCGGTGGATGTTGGGCAAGCATGGTCAAAGTAATTAAAACGCATCTTTTCAAGGTTATAGGTCAACAGATCCTCTCTTACGAAGAGCTTTTAACTATCCTTGCGCAAGTCGAGGCGCTGATCAACTCGCGTCCGCTCACGGCATTCAGTAGTGACCCTGCAGAACCATCCGCGTTAAGCCCTGCACATTTTCTGAACACAGTGCCATTATCGTCATTTCCGGCTCCTGAAGCAGACTCTTCAAGCTTGCTCCAGAGACATACTCTGCTGGATAAACTCGTGCAGTCGTTCTGGCGGCGCTGGCGTGCGGAATATCTACACCAGCTTCAGGCTAGATCCAAGTGGAATAGTCCTGCATCCCCTATACAGGAGGGTACGTTGGTCGTCATAATACATGATAATGCTCCGCCGCTTTCATGGCCGTTAGCCATCGTAGAGAAATTGCATACCTCCAAGGACGGTACAACTCGCGTTGTTACCGTGAAAACCGCCAAAGGGAGTTACGTGCGCCCTGTTGTACGTCTCTGTCTGCTTCCAACTCAGTGAGATCTAGCCTGAAGTTGGACTTACCTCTTAGTTTAAGTATTTAGTTAGTAGTTTTCGCTATTATTGCGTTTGTAGTTTTCACTAAAGTTAGTTTAGATTAATTTTATTGTCATATCGCTGTCTTAGCCTATTGAGGTGTTATGCGGTAGTACACCCAACATAGCTAAGTTCAATTCTATTTTTTTTAAAGGCAACCCTTTAGGGCCGGGGGGATATGGTAGCGCCATCTACCTTCCTATCCATAACTTATCGCATCAACATCAATCGTTCCACATTCTAGTGCGAGCGATATCATATTTCCGTCCCACTCTATCCCACTCCCTGGAAGAGGCACTGCCTTCCGCCTGATTCGTCGCCGCGATCGTCGACGCGAGTGAACAGTCCAGAACATTCCGCTCGCTGAGAACGTGCCCGCTATATCGTATCGCGCCGCACCGTTGTATGTAATTTATTACCGCTTCCACCAAGGAAAACCCGATCGCGAGTGAAGTGAAAACAAGCAGCTGCATCACGAAACCACCAGGAGACTGCCCTTCGGAAACGAAGAAGGTTGTATAAGGTTAGTGCCCTCCATCCTTGAAATATCCTATACCCACTCACAATCACCTCTCCCCGTATCCATCTCCTAGGCGGCGAAGAACCGCTATCCTCTCTATACAGTCCATTTCCTTCTCCAAGTCGCCTAGAACCCTACGGTTTCGGTGTAACGCCGAACCACTAGGCGTTGCCTGAAATTATTAAGAAATAGCTTTTAAAAATTTTGTCGCCCTTATGAGACTATGAGATTTAATATAATATTAATTTTTACACTATAAAGAACAAAAAATTATTAAATAAATATGATAAAATGTAAACCATCCCGTTCATAGTCAACTTCTAAACCAAACACTTCTCTAACTAAGAACATCGTAAACTAATACTCGAACAGCATTAAAATTAATACTCGAACAATAGAATCAGTCCAACCATTTGTCTGAGTACACATCATCATCCTCTTAGCATTATCCCAGTTTCAATATAGGGTCCGCTTACTAGTCTAACCGGATTTGGCTGAATATTAGCTTTTCCGCACAGCGACTGCCTGTCTGACCTCCGCAACCCGAAGGGATAGCGATATTCTATAGTTTAGACTAGTGTCAGTTTATTTAGACGGTACTGACGCCCTGTAACGACTGTCAAAGATCTTCATGACAACCGAGACCGACGGCTTAACGTGCTCTGCGACGCCCGGGACAAGCGATAATTAATAATTCAATACGCACATAACTCCGAAAAGTCATTGGTGCGCGCCGTGGATTTGAACCCGATACCCTCTGCATGGCAGTCTGTTGGTATCTCCTCTAGGCTATCGCTGCCTTCGTCTGAGTACACATCTTCAATATTTATAGCAATCACTCCATGCGAATGTGTAGAGTACCCCAGGGGTTCAAGTCCACTATCCCAGATTAGTTCACAACACGTTTATACAGGGAAAATCACCATGTTTTATATATTATGATGGAACTACAATAATCCGGCATTTTTCACTTATTTGTTTAATTCCCTCCGACAACGAATACACATTTTTCAGCTTCAATCCAAACTAATTACAGTGTTTGAATGAAAGCGAGGCTCGTCAAAAGGACAGACATCTACTTATTCGATTCGTTCCATTAACTCTCATCCCATTGTTATACGGAAACGTGAAATAGCAAAAACCTAAAAAAGTATTTTAATAATGCGATGAAAGTCGACTTTTAGTATAGTTTAACGGACACATTGTTATATTAAAATCCACTCGGAGTGTTCAGAAAGCTGGTAGGAATATAAAGATAAGCCTGCCAACGTTTCCTCAGTAGAAATAACATTTACAGCAAAAGGGGTTCATTGTGTTTTTAAAAGGGGATATTTCGAGAATCTTTGTCCGGAACATTTTTATCGGACAGGTGATTTGCACGATTTGTAGCGAGTAAACAAAAAAAGGTTACATTTGGTTGAGTCCGGGATGTTGCAGTGTCCCGTATCTCACTTTAGACACGCACTTGACTACCAAAATATAGTAGAGGCAGGTCACACGCGTTTCGGCCGCCTCATCCATTATTCAGAGTTATCGGTCGTTCTACCATCGGTGTCCAGCCCGATTCTCTTAATGGAGATTAAGTGTTTATTGACATTTCCTGATCCCTCGTGGCCGCTGAAATCCTGTAGTTTACACTGACAGAATATTAACGGATTTATATATTGTATTACTTTTGTTGATACCTTTTTACTGAATAATATTTTGCGTCGTGGCACTTGAATCAGTGCCTTGAAAATGTATTATAGAGCGACAGAAACTGGTACAATCAACGACATATGTATTTAAAGTTAATACTTTTGGGAATTAAAGATGTGAACTAGTAGAACATTGGTTGTTTTAGTATAAATGCGTTATTTATAAAGAGGAGCGCTCGCTCCTGGTATTAGTAAGTAAAATGCACAGATTGGTCTTTTATAATAATATAAATAGTAGTATATTATGTAACAAAAACCACACCGTGTCAAAATTTCACTCGATACACTTCATAACATTCAGCTAGATGACAGATTGTCGGACGGGGCAGTAGGTATTAGGGTACCGATAACATGCCACGGGTATTGACCCTTAAATTAATAATTAACAAGCACTCAACCGAATATAATGGGAGCGAAAGCTCGGCAGGCTAATCTTGTATCGAATAGTGTGCTCGGAGAAAAATGATACAATAAAACTCTAACAACCAACGTCGCTGAGCGTACGTAGCAGATTTGCCAGTGCAATTTCACACAAAATCATGGCTAAAAGAGGAATTTGTTCTAAACGCTCCGTACCCGGTGTTGCGCTTAGGCACTTGCTTCTTATTCTCGTTGTTTGAAGAATTGGCTTGCAGCATATAGAGTTTACATGTACCACGGGACTGTTCGTTGGCTTACAGAAGCAACGAAATATGACGACTTATATAGACGTTTTTGTTTATCTACTGATATTTGTATACAAATTGGACTAAAACAGAATGTGACTTTCGTTTTAAAACAGTTTTTGGTCCACCCAGGCATCAAACAAGGAACAGAATAATAATAATAATGTTGTGGAGGAAAAAAGGTGTGGTGTTCCTCCAACTAGAGGGAGGATCCTCTGACCAGACTGGGTGATCGTGCCTGGTGGACTGTCAGTCCGATGGACGTATTTGGGATGTTGTATTTATATAACTCGGCGTGCCAACGCTGCTTGCGCGATTCAGCACCTTGTTTTGCGTCGCATTGTGTCCAATAGATGTTGCCGTATTGTTGTTGTTGAGACTTCGTCGTCGCTCGCTAAATGGCCATAGTTGTATGTACATAGCTACCGCTACATCGGTCTCTCGATTTTGGCCTCGGCGCCTTGTCTATATATGAGACTTGCCAACTGCGCGGGCCATATTACAGTGCATAAGTGTGTACGCATACACAAGTGCACTCTCTATTCCCTCACTGTCATAGACCGATTGGACGCAACAAGCGACACGACCGGAAAGAGATTGGGCGCAAGACCAACGGCTTAACGTGCTTTCCGAGGCATGGGGGTGTGACACCGTCAACTCCCTGACTCCGAACTTTCTATTGGATAATTCCTATAAAAAAAAAACAATATCACTTTTTGTTCGACCCGGGAATCGAACACGAGACCTCATGATCCGCAGTCGTTAACACTACCACAGGACCACAGAGGCAGTCAAGGAACGGAATATGAGATCAATAAAGGTGTACTAAATGAGACAACACTTTGTGTACTTAAAAAATTGTTGATTGGAGTCTGGATTTTGGATTGGTACTTGTGTCCGTTAATTCAACGCTTGTAAAGTTTTCCTCGATACTAGATAATATTTAATTAACCCTGGATTTACTTTTCAATAAAAAAACAGCTATCATGAAAGTGTCATAAAATACCTAATGTGACGAAATCATAGCAAGCATCACAACACTAATTTACTTCTGTGAGCGCATAAAACAAATGCCAACAATTACCTGTCCGTACTGCGATGATCTCGACACGTTGAACACGAATCAATCTATGTTAGCTCTCAGAGGATTACCACAGCAACCGTTACAAGATCTTAGCATATATTACATACATCACATAGATTCTTGCAACAAGATGACCAAAAGTCATAAAATGGTCAAATCATGTTTACATCTTACTACTTACTAATAGAAGTACAACAAGTTGGTGAGGATCGATGAATTTTTCTTTCACATAAAAAACTGCTGCTGATTTTGATAAAATTTGCCGCAATATATCGACGCCCCCAAGGAATAAACCTGTATTATACTAATACTTACTTTTTATTGTTATACCATTTACGGTATCTAGGGGTCGGGATACACCTATGCAATTTTTTTCAATTTTTTTCTGCTGTAATTTTCAACGCTTTTCCTTATAACACTTTTGTTCTTTGGAAATTTTAATTTTTTTATTTACTAGAAAAATAACGTAATACATTTTTACAAATTAAGTTTTGCGGCTACATTTCGGTAAAGTAATAGTACTGGAAAATATTTCAGCAAAATTGCTGGTTAACACCATTGCAGGTTTACTATCGTAAATTTTGTGGTAAACAGTTTTGGTAATTCATTATTACAGTTATCATACGGGACATAAATTTATACCAACTATACATATTGGCGGTAACTTGCTCGCGCTCGGCGGCTCAAGAACGTGTTTCTACATGTAATACACATTACGCACTCTAATACTAATATGCGGCATCGGTGATAGTCAGTGCATCTCTTTCTAAACACGGAAATAAACTGCGACAGATTATTGCGCACACAATAATTATAATAAGGAATTTTTGTGTCTTGTATGAGTTTATGTTTGAGCGCTAGTTGTTGATGTATGATGTTTGCTACCTGGTTGTGTCTATGAGTGTAATCTGTCTGTGTGAGTTCTGTGCATGCTCCAGGTATGTGTTGTATGGTTTCTGATTGGTTATGGCATTTACGACATTTGTCATTAGTGATTTTGGGATCTTTAATTATATACTTTCTGTAGTTTTTTGTGTCTATAATCTAATCTTGAATTGCAATAATAAAGCCTTATGTTTCAGGAAATAAATTGCCTATCCTAAGCCATATATTTGATGCTATTGTATCCATGTGGGGTTGCTCTAAATCATGAGGGTGCCGGCCATGAAGCACTTTCTTTTTCCAATCTTCTAGTTTTTGCTTTTGTGTATCATGGATGTTAGTCTGTTGTGTCTCTGTTTGATCGTGCAAGTTAAGTGGTGAGTAGTTGATATCATTTGTAACATTGGCGTTCGTGGATGTCTATCAGGCCTCTCCCTCCGTTTTGGCGTTTGATGGATAGTCTCTCTATAGCAGATTTAGGGTGCAGATTATTATGTTTGGTGAGTGTAGTACGAGTCATTCTCTCTATTTGCTGTATATCAGTTTTCTTCCATTTTATTAAACCAAAAGAATATGTTAAAATATGAATTGCGTAAGTATTCAATGCCTTTATTAGGTGCTTCCCCATTAGTTGAGTTTTACATAGGGCAGTTATTCTCCTATTATGTGTCTCTCTTATCACGGTTATTCTTCTAACTTTGGTGTCAGAAGAATAACCGGTCCTTTGGGTGGCTTACACGGGGATATGGATCCAACGTGCAGAGGCCCGTACAGATTTTTAATCTAAAATGGGATGGGACACATGCCGCGGAGCCTCCACAACTGCACTACTGAGTACAGCTACGGACTAGCCGCAGAACATGTAGAACTATTATGATGATGTAGTGCCTAATTTAAATGGGTTATGGGGTTGGATGTTTAATGGACTGAAAATAATGGTACTATGGATAACAAACGGCACCTGCCAGTGATATTCCTATAGCATCCGTCCAGTGGCAGGTGGTGACTCGCCAACTCACTGGATGGGCCCTCTCTAAACAGCCGCCCAAAGCAAACAAACTCTGCCATAGAGGCAGCCAGAGGGCAACACCGGTGCGAGTGGCTAAGGGTGTCGAGCGGTGCGGCACTGGTTTCGCCATCGCGGGTCTTCTGACAACGGAGACCCGGAGCGGGTTTCCCTGTAGTTACGCCCTTGACTATAACACTTCTACCCCCAAGCTAATAGCTCTTGCGTCTTCCCTCAGGCCAGCCGACCAAGGCAAGCCAAAGTTGAGAGTCCTGCGGGCGCTCTTGGAAATCCACTCCAACCAGCCAACAAAAGCAAGCCGGAGACGAGGCCCTGACCGACCCTCTGAAACATTCGGGACCGCAGTGTCGCCACACATATTCAGCTCGCCACAAAGCTGCCCTGCGGTTTGTAAGCTTTCTATTCTTCTTGTAATAACTTTTTTGTTTATATCACAAGATGAAGGTGATGTTTGAAAGCTATTACTCTGCTCTCCGAGTTTGCGTTAGTCTCATGGTGAGATAACGACAGCCCCAGAGGGGTACTCTTATTATTATTAATAGTAGGCGAGCCTATTGCCAAACTGAAATGCGATATTTCTTTGTTGATTGATTGTTAAGCCATTAAACATGTTACGTTACTTCAAAATAGGCGTGTAAATTCAACAGCAGCTACCTGTAGGTTACTAGCAGTCCAATTTGCTGTCGTGGTTACGTTATATTTAAATTTATAATCTTTAAATTTGTCTATAACCCCCAGATTTTTTGAGACTGGAAATAGCCTAAACGAGGGCGACTCAATGCATGCCTGTATTGAAAGGAACATGAGAAATAAGTCTATTTACACACCTGATCAAATGTATAATATTTCTAAACTCCTAAATCTCGGGAAAAAAATATAATTTGTAAGAATTGGAGCAAACAGATATTTTAGACATTAAACAATTGGTAAATCCTTTGAGTTGGCGTCGCGATATAGATGGAAAAACGATACGCTGGTCTGATGTAATGGAAATTCATGTATAATAATATTCATCATCCCAACAGGACAAAGTTTTCTTTAAATATGATTATGATTATGCATATTCTGAATAAAATATTTCAAGTTCATTCCAAACCAAACGACGTGGGCGAAAACCTAAGACAGATGCTTCGATAGAAGACACTGTATTGGCACAGGCTTATCATCAACCTCTTCTCCTATAAGCAAGGCGTTGCATACAGATTTACTGTCCTTGTGCAATAGTGGAGCGATTCCACGGTATTACCACGCATTTTATGAATCTTTAATTTCTGCAGAAATTAGTGATGATCGCCATGATAATGATGATGCAAATGATAATACCGATTAGTTATTAATGTTTTAACTTGACTATTTTTTATATTTTCACTGATTAATAAGACTGAGTAATTTGTGATCTCTTTGAAAACTTGGTTTCCGATAAAAGTTACAATTTTCATAAATTTTGTAAGCTTTCTTTAATTATTCCCTCGAAGATAGCGAAGACAAATTTTATTTTACATAATCGGTTTTCAATGATTACGATAATATGACTAACAATTTTTTTCTATAATATACGGGTTACACTACGTTACCCATTTATGTTTATTTAAAATTAACCATAACAAGTCGGTAACTGAACATTACAATCTCTCGCCTGTAATAAAAAAAACGTTTAATAATCCAGTAAAGCAATATTATGCCCATGATTTTCAAGAAATTTACAAGAATAATTCGGTAAGTAAACAAAACTGGAAGAATATTAATAAGTCGGGATCGTGAGATATCAATACAACAAAAATTTTATGAAACCATTTTCGGTATTATGTATTTTGGTGTATAACTAAGTATGTGCATTTTTAATAGTTACACTAAATACTGTAAACTTTTCGGGTAAAAATTAGCTTTTCCGTCATATTACAATTTTGTCATAGTTACATTTTTTTGAAGAGATATAACCCAAAACCCTAAATCATTTTTCCTGTAAAATTTGAGTTTTGCGATTACGGGTTTATTCCCTGGGGACGTCGATATGTATGTTTTTTTATGGTGAACGGCGGCAAACGAACAGACGGATCGCCTGATGGTAAGCAATTGCCGTCGCCCATGGATACAAGCAACACCAGAGGAGTCACATGTGCGTTGCCGCCCCATGGGGTTGGGAAAAGGGATAGGAGGAGGAGTGGGATAAGGTAAAGGAATAGGGGATAGGGCCTAAGGCACTCTCACTCACTTTACGTCGTTCGTTACTTTACGTCGATTTTCTGTGAGAGGGTAGTACTTCCCCGGTCGAGCCGGCCCATTCATGCTGATATGAGGAAGGTTCTACTACCTGATAAACTAAAAAAAACGAGAAAAGTATGTACTGTATGTAGCTTATAATTCACATGGACTGCAAGCATACACTAGGTAGTAGACAACTACATAATTAAGGACGCTTTATTTTGTTTAAAAAATATTCAACGCTATAAAAGCCTTACAGTATCGCTACTTTACCAACAAAACTCCAAAGATTACACGCACGACTTTTCCTGACGATTTATTCTGTTGCCGTTTACTATTTTGCTTCCTTAGAAGCAGCAACAATCCATCTTGTAAATGTAGCGTTCACATTTATATTGTTATTGATTGAACGCGAAAGCGTTACGTAAACATTGCGACTTTATTACAATTCAAGCTTAATAGCTTCAAATTGTTACCGATATAAAATAGACATAATAAAATCACAACACCTCTAACTCAAAACGTTTATGAAAGTAAAAATTAATAAAAAATATCTTCCTCGTGTTGGCAAAGTCCTTGTAGCTTGTACGCTGTTAATCCTATTGCATACAACACCGCAATGAACAGGACTTACGATTAAAAAAACCGCACTCAAATCGATTCATGCATTTAAGAGCTACAGTGCCACAGACAGACAGGTCAAAATTACAACACCTCTCTTTTTGCATCGAGGGTTAAAAATAAGTGACAGATACGAGTAAATTATACAGATAACAATGATTACCTGTCTGCGTACTCCGGCGGTAGTTCATGTATCATCACTATCAACTCTCCTGTGGATCCTCCAATCTTGTTACACGACTAACGCTGATGTAACTACACAAGAGCACAAAAGCGATATACAACGAGTGTCATAAAGTAATGCTGTCTGTTTGTAACACCTTTATTGCTATACTACTGCACAGATTTTCTTGAAATTTGATGCAAAAAGAGCTTCAACTTCGTAATGACACTTTTTATTTGAAGTCAGGTAGGTGCGGACAATAAGGCCTAGCTAAGCGGGAATTGAAATAAATCAAGAACTATTTAAACGTATCAACAAATTTTAATGTAAATCAATCATTGAAAAACGGAAACTACTGCCGTAAACATAGTCCTAATTAACTAGGCCTTATTAAACTATGGTAGTAAAATAAGGCCTGAAATTTTAACTAACAAAATAATACAAAATATTTGGTAATTGAGTTTCATAAAATAATAGGAAAGCTCATAATGACAGCAAAGACGTAAAAAATAAATTTTTGTTTTTTAATTATGAAAAATCTGTGCAGGCAGCGATAGCCTAGTGGAGATACCAACAGACTGCCATGCAGAGGGTATCGGCTCCAAATCCACGGCGCGCACCAATGGCTTTTCGGAGTTATGTACGTATTGAATAGTAATGTGCCTTGGAGATCACGTTAAGCCGTCGATCCCGGTTGTCATGAAGATCTTTGACAATCGTTACAGGGCGTAAGTACCTTCTAAAATAAACTGACATTAGTCAACCATGGAATATCGCTATCCCTTTGGGTTGCGGAGGTCAGACAGGCAGTCGCTCCGTGGTAAAGCTAATATTCTGCTAAATCCGGTTTGACTAATAAGCGGACCCCAGATTAAGACTGGGTTAACGCTAAGAGGATGAATTAGGAAAAATCTGGCCACTCAAAATCATCATCGTCCTCCTCTGACAAACCGGTTATTGAAATAGGCCACATTATACTACTCGGACTGCCACAACCAGGTCTTCATCAGACAACACATACACAGCTCGCTGGGGAGTCATAGTGATTATAAGTAGTCTCTAAATGCCATAAATCAATTAGAAAACAGTAAAAATTACATTTCTAAAGGCATTCAATAAACATATTCTCTTGATAATGACATTGAAGAGGGTAATAAGGACTGTGGTCGAATTTTATAGGCCTTATTAACCACCGACAACTTTGTAAAGAGTTTTTTTAAAATATCATTGTTCAGTCTAATTGATACCATTCGTACAACGCAGGCCTCTAAAGCATAAACTAATAGAAAATTATCTTGCAAAATAATGTACAAAAATGTATTTAAAAAAATTACTTACGTTTGGTTCGGGCGTTATATTATAATTCGAGCTGAGCGTCCATCAACCACGACGAATGAAGCAGCACCGGTGGCAGCACGAAGGTAGGTGAGACGTGACAAGTTTAGGTCGCCATCTGGGATGGTTAGCTTCCTATGACTGTGACTTCGGTTGGTTGGGATTATTTTAAGTTGGTTTTCTGATACTTAGGCCTTATTACCCGACAGGCCTTAATGGCCGCGCCTACCTTATTCAAATCGTCCACCTACAGAGGATAAAACATCTTAAAGCTTGGAATTCTCTTTAAGATGTTTTCGCTAGTCAAAGCGTCGCTTTAACTAGAATAAAGTAAGGCGCCTGAGCCTTCTCAAAGCTACATCTCCACCTTTTCATGCTTTATTCTTAGTGTTAAGAATAAACTGTGATTTTCTCTCATTCTCTTCAACCAGCATCTCAGCTTTATATTATCAAAATATATTGCCTATATAAAACTTTTGTTGCTGACTGACTGACTGACAACGTACAGCTGAAACTACTGCGCACAATAAAAAGAAATCTCCCCGCTTCCTCTCATATTTTCTAAAAGGGTTAAAAAGCAGTTGTAACTTTGAACAAAACTTTTTATAATAGTGATATTCATGCAGGCGAAGAGGCTGGCAACAACTAGTCTATCATATGCCGAGGCATTATTTAGGGTATTAGATCGATCGATACACGGCTTGCAGCCTTAATCACCGATAATCAAGTGACGGCCAGCTGTTTGCTGGCCGTCACTTGATTATCGGTGATTAAGTCATCTGTCGAAGATTGAACGGCTCCACTCCGTCAGATGCTGTTGACTCAAGAGGCTGAGAATATTTCTCGGCGTTCGAAGTTTACTGTACTATATCGTATGCTGTATGTTTATTGCCAATTTAATTTGATGCAGAGGTATAGTAAGACAGATTAAGCTTATTTCTTTATAGATAGTGAAAGCAGCTTTTATTGTAGTGTCGTGTTGAAAAATCCTCATGAAGTCCCTCCGCCCTGAGGGAAGGGCGAAGGGGACTGTCGTTCTCTTACTGACTAAAAACCAACCCGTGTTCCTCATATACCCCTGTGTCGGAGGGTCGGGTATCGCCGAAGCATTCGCCGCTACCGGGTATTGGCCCGCCAGATGATCAGGCGGGCTCCGAACAAAACCCCCTTGGCGGCTGATGAAGGTTTGTATTGGCTCTGCCACCAAAACACCCAGCGGCTGCAGAGGCTAAGGAGGTCAGCAACCTGGCAACACCGCATCTCCTCTTTCTCTGCGGCCCCACCGCGACGCAACAATGGTGCGCCCCCATTTGATCGCGAGAGATAGGGCGCGCGGTAACGGAACAGCGACACGCGTCTCCTCCCGCGACCACGCCCGACTACGAGGGACAGACAGAACTGTCCCCCGCACCCGCACCTTTGGACGCATCCTGCGCAGGCCCCTCCAAGCCCACGCGGAGCGTCCACTCCCGGGATCTCTCTAAGCTTCACCGCGGGTGTCCAAGCCACGGCTAGCGAGCGCCCCTACCACGACAAGGTGGGAATCCCACGGGGGGGGGGAGATAGTGAAAGAAGCTAAATACATAATTAACCCAGTGTTACGTTGGATGATGGATAAAATTACAGCAATTTAATTTTAACGTCGTAATAGTATTCTAGATTAAATTTATCTATCACAATATATCTATCTAGCGTTTATCACTTTTAAATCTCAAACAAGTCTAGTTGTTTATTGACTGTTGATCTAAATGTGTGTACTTGTTTCAGTAAACTTACCTAATAATTTACACCATTTTTATGAAAAAGTACATTAATTGCTAACGAAATTCTTCATATAGTAGAATGCTATCAATACTGCAATGTAATACAGGAGTAAAGGTAAAACTCAAATAAACAAGTTTCTATTTTATATTCTATTTAGAAGATTTGAATACTCGTAAAGATCTCATTAATTGAAATAAACCCTTCCATTCAAAATATAATCTGCTGAGCAATTACTCAAATCCATTTGACATTTTTTTATTACAGCTACATGTTCCTGTTTCGATAATCCTAAAAGGGAATGGAACTGCCACTCAAAGTTGAGCTGAAGGTAAAATCAATCCACATCGCTCACACAGCGTTGACAATGACGGAATGGATGTACTACTGTCTCAAAGAACGTTTTAAGTTCCTTCATGACACACATTCAAAGACCTTGAGGTCGTCAGTGGATCTGAGACTGCAGATGCCAACAGATTCCACAAATTTCTACGATAAATCCTTTGCCGTTCAGGCTGTACGTTTGTGGAATGCGCTGCCAATTGAGATTAAGCAAGCAAAATCACTCAACATATTTAAAGACGCACTAAAAAGCACTACCTGTCATTTTAATCTAAATTCTCTCGATGTATTTATTTATTTATTGGTTCTGTACTTTGCATTGATATCATTATAATATGGATATGTATGTATGTATGTATAGCTATGTATTACATGTATAGTTTGTATGTATAATTATATATGTTTTATACGTATAGGTTGTAAGTATATTAAATATTAGGTATTTGTATGTATAGGCGATATATACACACATCAACAAAGTCTAGGGATATCTTAATCCTAAATTATTTACGAGTTTATAGTTTAGAACCTTGTTAGTTTCCACAAAAAGTTTATATACAGATTAAAACCTCTTTTATTCTATTTTCAAAATTTGAACATGGAAAGAAAAACAACAAAATAATAAACAAAATATGGCGGCAAATTTGCTAGTAATTCGTTACATTAAAGAAAGTTAAAACTGTTTTATTATAATTATTAATGAAAAGGGTTTTTAATTGTTTTTCTTTTTTAATTTAACGTGACGTACGAACTTTAAAAGTCATGTCACGTCGTCATTTGAGTCGAGATGAAATGTTACGAGCCGTGGGCATGTTAGAAAATGGTGCAATTCAACGCGTCGTTGCTGAGGCCCTACATACCAGTCAAAATGTGATATCAAGGTTGTGGTCACGTTATCGCAGTACTGGAGATGTGGCCGAACAGCACACAGGTAGATATCGTGTTACTACGCAGAGACAGGATCGATTTCTCCAAATGACCGCCAGAAGACAACCCAATATCACAGCGCTGCAACTAGTGCAAAGGCTCCAGGAGGACCACCAGCTGCTGGTAAGCGACCAAACCATGCGAAGAAGGTTACATGAAGTTGATCTTCATGCTCGAAGACCATTGCGTGTTCCAGCATTGCGACGTGGCAATCGCGGTCGGCGGCTTTCGTGGGCTCGGGAGCATTTACCATGGAGTGACGAACAATGGTCTTTGGTGCTGTTCACCGATGAGTCCCGGTTTGGGTTTCACCCGGATTCACGAAGAACACGCGTTTGGAGAGCTCCAGGGAGAGTTAGCCGTCTACGGCACCCTCAGGAGGTCCACCCATACCAAGGCGGGACAATCATGGTGTGGGCAGGAATTCGTCTTGGCGGACGAACCCAACTCGTTTGGATCCAAGGCAGCATGACTGCACAAAAATACCACGAGGAGGTAGTAGAGCCCGTTATTGTCCCACACAGAACTCAAATAGGCCATGAATTTCTACTCATGCACGATAATGCTCCTTGCCATACGGCGCGGCTGGTATCGACCGCTCTCCGAGAGCACGATATTCAAGTTTTGGATTGGCCTGCACAGTCGCCCGACTTAAATCCTATCGAGCATGCCTGGGACATGTTACAACGAAAAGCTTTGAGAGATTTTCCACCAAATTTGACGACTGAACAACAACTTTACGAACACTTGCAAAGGACATGGGACCTCATACCGCAGCAAGACATTGACAATTTAATTTTAAGTATTAACAATCGATGTCGATGTGTAATCAATGTAAGAGGTGGCAACACTGATTATTAATGATTAGATTTTACAAGATTTTTTCCATTTTTATTAAAATTAATAGTTTTTTAAGAAGAAATGTTTGTTGTTATCATACTAATTTTCCATGATGATTAAAAAAATTATTTTTTTTATTTAAAACAAAAAAAAACACGAAATGTTTTTTATTTTTATTAAAGACCTTAAAATAATCTATGATTCTTCTATTTACTGTATCAGAAAATTCTTCATAGATTTTTAGATATTTGATGAAATATAAAATATCCCTAGACTTTGTTGATGTGTGTACATACACATGTATGTATATTCTATTTAATAACTATTAGTGTCCGTATATATCTGATCACTACACCATCAAATTTGTCTTTTTTAGTCTGTCCATCCTAAGGTTGCGTGGAAGAGATCGCACTTTGCGATAAGGCCGCCTTTGTGCATTTACTATTTGTATACCTATTACCTACATTTTAGGCTATTGTACCAACTGTATTTGCACAGTAAAGATTTATCTATCTATCTATCTATCTACCTTGCGGAAGGTGTGTGGTTTGAGGCTCCGGCGATTAAATATTGGGATTGACTTTAGATTTGTATGATTAGGAAGGGTAATGCTTTCGGTGTGCTCTTATAGGAAAAGGGATAGAACTTCAATATTACCCACACACGAATGACTTCTTTAGTTGCTCATATATATAATTATATATCGCATCATTCGAATGTAGCTGGTTTGGCATCTTAAGTATTGATAGGTATTAATAACATTTTTATTTAATCTTTAACTGTATCTCTTTCATATTTGTCCAAGTTCTATATTTGGCAAATACAACAGAATTTAAAATGCAACGTTATTAAAATATACTAGAGGACCCATGCTGCTCCACAGCATATTTTAATATTATAAAAAAGCTCTTACATAGGAATAGCAGTTTTGCTAAAATGGTAGGTAGTTTTGGCAAAACGGTAGTTTTGGTAGGAATGGTAGCTTTGGTAGCAATCTTAAGTGACAGTTCTACCAAAACTACTATTCGTACCGAAAATACTATTCCTATCAAAACTACTATATGTACCAAAACTACTATTCGTACTAACACTATCATATATACCATTTTTATAAAACTACCATTTCTACCAAAACTGGTGGTGCTATCCAAAGTACTTTTTCTCTCAAAACTACAATTATTACCAAACCTACAAATTCTACCATAACTACCACTTGTAATATAATTATATGACAATAGTACTATGAACCGCTGTAATATGTTCCACATAAAAAAAAAACATATTTTCCGTGTGGTGACGGATTAAGAAAACGGATTGTCACGGATTATATCATCCCATGGGTGTCTTAAGAGCCGACATGGGAGCATTTTATGCATAGAACAGCACTGTATGAGAAGGAAAACTTGATAAAAACCCTATACCAAACCCGTTTGGCCAGCGTGGTATAGTACGCCAATTCCTCCTTTCAAAGGAGAGGCCTAGTCCAGCAGTGGACTGTTAAAGGCTGTTGATGAGAAAAAAATTAAGATGCCCGAAGAAAGTCCGTAATTATTATTTAAAAACACAAAAAAATTCCTACATTAGGCGAAAATTTCACTACATTTGGGGAAAGTTCCTCGGATCGCGGGTATACTGATTACTGACGTCGTTACCGCGACCCCGTCATGAGGTTCGATACAGGAACACCGCGGTGTTTTAGTGGGTAAGTCTCCCCCGAATATCTAAGGGGGAGAGCCGAGCCACACACCCCCATTCCACCTGCCCCAAACTCGGTACAGAGTTGGCGGAGGGGTCCCTTTGAGGAACAGTCCGTAACTGTATTTCATCGCGATACAAAAAAAGGGGGGAAATTCCTTAAGGTTAACTGATAACATTCGGGGAATATTACCTGCCATCAGCGATAATTCACTATAGTGATAATTTTACCAACATCGGGTATAATTTTACACACCACCACACTCACACCCGTATGAAAGGAGGCATAACGGTTTTTCCTGGCAGTTACCGCAAGGAACTTATTAGATGCCATAAAAATATTTTTGAATTTAGAACCGTCCATGTAGAGAGAAAGCAATGGAATCTAAAGAAATTTATAGGAAAATATTGAAAAATAAGATCAATGTCCACACCTATCTTTCTTCAAACTTACCCAAATTAAATGAGCATGAATCAAATGAAAGAGCTCTTTTCAGCGCGTGTTTTAGGCCTATAACGAAACGCCTACCTCAATAAGGAGCAGATATATAGAGCAGAAAGTCATTGACTACGGCTACGAAAACGCAAAAAATATATGGGAGAAAACTGTTCTTGCATATAACTTGATGAATGTGCAAGTTAGATAATTTCTAATGCTTGATGACAAATCTATGCAGCGAGAGCTTTCATTTAAAAAAAAATATCCGAATCGGTTGGGTGGCTGACTCGTATTATAAAACACAAATTCTTTTAATATATAGAAGATTAAGAGTTTAAGTTATAGATTAAAGAGTTATCGGGTAATTTGACATTTGTATTGTCTAAATTAAGTATAATAATTGAAGCCCCATACCAATATTTTTAATTCTCTGTCCTTATTTTACAACAGGAAATATGTTTTTTTAAATAAAATCATTTACGAGGTTATCCCTAATTCCCTATATATAATAAACAAAACGAATGCCATGAGCATAGCGCCGTAGCGACACTACTGCTACGTCAAAGACAACTACGTAGAACAAAATTGAGACGTGATGCTACGACGTACAAGTAAGCTACGCATTCACTTTGCACGCAGCTATATTGTAAACACAATCATCAATGAACATGATGTTGAAAAGGTATTACATAGCATAACTTGCTTTATGCTATATTTAAGAAAATAAACAGTACCTAATATGAATTGTCTCAAGATGAAAAATATCAGCATCATCATCATCATCATCATCATCATCGCAGTTTTAAAGACATCGCAGACCCACATCGTGCAACTAATTGCATATACATACTTAACATAATCTAGTGTTTGATATTCTTCAATTATAATATTTTGAGTATTAATTTTATATAGGTAGCTATCCGTTCCTTGGCTTTAAAGATATAAGCGTACAGACGCCTGAAAGAACTTCAAACTCTACGTAAAAAAGATAAAGCATATACACAGCAATATTATTGCCTTGTACTTACATATAATTTCATCATTACATCTCCATATATACCGTAGAGCGAGCGTGAACGCTTCCCGCATACCGCGGCATCACTCGACAATTTATCGAGTTGTGGAATGCATCGGGTAAGTGGCATAATCATTGGGTTGGCGTTCCGACCTCGGCGCACCAAGATATCGATGCTCGAAGATTATTACGGGCCGTAACTACAAGGATCTTGACATGTTTTTAAGTACTAAGCCGCATTGATATTTCTAAGTAGACATGCTTTTAATAAAATTTAGGTATAAGTGACGTTGGGGGTTATTAGCCAGCATTGTAATTTTTGGAAGGCCTTTTTTGTGTGAGATCGTTTGACAGAATAATTTTGAATTCATAGTTGTGACCCTTCCATACGACGTCGCACTTGGTTGATGAAAGAATATAAAATAATGAAAGAAAACATTTTATTTGCAACATCATGACACACAAAGTGCTTCTTAACAAATAAGGTGCCTGGATCATGATGCATTAGCAATTAAGCTTTATTATCTCGCAGACCAGACGCTTAGTAACAGGCAAAATAATCCTAAGAACCGTTGTAATTATTTCAGAAAACAGTTACAACTGTGTTTACAAAATATTTCTACAAGTTTTATTGTTTAGAAATGATTCCGAATTCAATGTGATGTCTGTAAAATTGTTGCCTATTAATTTAATCAAAACATTGTACAAACAATCTGTCTTACATATTTTCTCAGTACTTAAAAAGATTTTTTTTCGAAACGAAATGCCCGTTTATAAAAATCTGAGCTTGAAAAGATTGAATAAACAAAAAGTTTGAACAATTTATAACATACAAAATAAAATAAATTAGCGGGTCTTAATCGCGTACAATTAATTTATTTAAGGTATAAATACCTATTTGTTTCCGACGTTTCGCTTGTCTTGCACCGAGCGTGGTCGCGGAGAGACTGATGAGAGCTCAGCGCCGTCTTGTGGAAGTGCCTGTTTCGGCACCAACCCTCACTTGGTCTTTATTTAAGTTCGCACTGTCGGTACTCCGACGCACTACACTAATGACGTCTACACACTTTTGAGATTTATCACTGCGGCGGTGTTTACATTTGTTGTTGACTGGATTCCAAGTAGCCGATAATCTATATCCATCCTCCCGGTTGAAATTGTTATATTTCTTGATTTCTACAGCTTCACGTACTATCCTGGAGTAATAGTGACGATCGGTGGATAAGACTTGTGGTTGATGCAGTTTTATCCAGTGGTTTGGTCCAGACTCCAACAAATATAATAAATAATAGCCGACTTATTAAATTGTCAGTTTTTCTCAGCTGCGATATGTTCCTTTACTCTTTCCGCGATTGTACGCTTAGTCTGCCCGATACATGAACTACCGCAGCTGCAATCGACTTTGTAGACGCCAGGTGTTTGGAGTGGAGTGACATCCTTTGGGGTACGCAGATTATGTGCTATCTTAGAGAACAGACTGTATACAGTCTTGATGGAGTATTTCTTGAGTACTGTTCCAACCTTGTCCGTTACTCCCTTTAGATACGGCATGTAAGCCGGCACTCTGCTCACTTCAGGTCTACGATCTTTCCTCTTCAGACGGAGTATCTTCTTCTGGTATCCGTTGGGCCTAAGTACCTCCTGAACATGTGACAGTTCACTATTTAACTGTTCAGGGTCACACAGGTCATACGCTCTGTTCACTAACGATGACACAACGGAATCCAAATGCCGCGGATGGTGGTGCGAGTTCGCGTTAAGATACCTGTCTGTGTGTGTCGGTTTCCTATATACAGTGTGTCCAGGGGTACCATTATCTCTCACTGTCACATTAACGTCGGGAAAGGGTAACGATCCGTCTACCTCCATTTCGTATGTGAATCGAATGTTCGGATGTATGGAGTTCAATTCGTCTGCGAATTGTTCCACGTCTTGCTGGTTCCCCTTCATGATGCAAAAGATATGCCTCTTCCATAGCTTCACATTTGATGCCTGCATGTCTATGGATTCCTCGAAGTGCTCCATCCAGATGTTGGCCATTACCGGTGCTATAGGACTACCCATAGCCACTCCATCGATCTGGAGGTAGTGTTGTCCACGATATAAGAAGTAGTTTCCATCCAAGCAATTCTTAAGTAGAACAGTGTATTCGTCAGACAGACCGTTTTCCCTTAATTTCCTCTGTATGACCTCAAGGAAATCTTGAACAGGAACATTAGTGAATAGTGACTCCACATCAAAACTCACCATCCCCTCGTCTGGCTTCTTTTTCGTGCTCTTGAGAATTTCTATAAAGTGACGAGAGTCCTTCACGAAAGAGTGCGTCTTGCCTACTAACGGTTCTAGTACCTTGCTTATGTGTTTCGCCAAACCATATGTGGGTGAATTTATTTGACTCACTATAGGTCGCAAAGGTACGTTGGTCTTGTGTACTTTGGGTACGCCGTACATCTTAGGCGGCTGCACAATTTGAGGTTTATGTAACCGTTCAAACACCTCTTCCGCAAATAAGTTTTTATGGTCCCTAATTAAGGCACGAGTACATTTTGTCACTCTGGCGATCGGGTTATATGACACTGCCTTGTATACTAATGTGTCACTTAACAGATTCCTTATCTTACAGTCATAATCACAAGTATTCAATACCACAGTGACTTTTCTCTTGTCGGCCTTTACCACTAAAATATTCGTGTTATCACGCAGCGTTTTTAGTGCTTGACGCCCTTCTGTGGAAATATTGGGTTTAGGCGGCTTTGACTTGCGTAAAATAACGGCAACATCCTGGCAAAGTGTATCCGCATCGTTAGACAGTAACTTGTTACGCGTTATCACCTCTTCTATGCTACTTATGACGTTTTCATATGGAATCCGTTTAGGTGTTAATGCATAATTCAACCCTTTCGCCAATACGCTTTGTGTCGCGCTATCAATAACATCTTAATATATATATTTCTTGTGTGCGTGTGTATGTCACTGAACTCCTCCTAGACGACTGGACCGATCTTGATAAAATTTGTTGTGTATGTTCAAGGGGACTTGGGAATGGTTTAGATTCACAATTTAGTCCACTGGAAAATGTTTTTTTTACTTAATTTTTAATTTGTAAGTTGTTGTGGATTTTGGCATGTTTCACTTTGGAACCGACGGACTGCGCTGCTATCGCAGTGTCAAATCTTATATTAATAATTTCGCCAAGGAGCACATCGAAACCTTACCTGAACAATCAAACATTAAAAAATAAAGATTTCCAGTCATCAACATAGATCCGCAAAATTCGGATTGTCGAGTATTTTGTTAAATTCTAATGGTTTTGACAGACAAATCACAGTCGCCATATTGGCCACTCTAGCGAAACGTCACAGATACCGGATAACATTTTTTTTAGTACTACAAGTAGTACTCAAGAAAATGTTATCCGTATATGTTAAAATGTTATATGTTATGTTACACATACAAACTACTTAGTAAGTTTACTACAAGTAGTACTCAAAAAAATTTTTATCCGTATATTTTAAAATGTTATATGTTATGTTACACATACAAACTACTTAGTAAGTTTACTAAGTAGTTTGTATGTGTAAATACTTTTTGCAGTTATATTTCTTAAACAGTTAAAACGTATTATAGAAGTATCCGCCCAATAAAGGAGATTAGGTTACGCCGAACGTAAATGATATACTATAACTAGAGAACCCCGAATTTACGCGAGCGAAGCCGCGGGCAAAAGCTAGTCATCTGATAAATTGACTACCGTTTTCTGTTGGGTGGACTGTTCATTTTTGCCGGTTACCCTCTCACGATGGTTTATCAATTTATCAAACTTGTTCTTGTGCCGTTTAGTACGCAGATCGTAAATGCGTCTAGATTGGTTATACGTTACACGATCGCACAAGCTAAAGTCACTATTTGAAAGCACTTCACTACACTCTGTATGCACTTTAAATAGGTCACACTGTACAACACCCAGCTCGTACCGACAGTTACGGATTAATTGTCTTAAAAGACGAACACTGGCGTTACGTAGAATGCCATCGGAATAAGGAATGTCCTTACGCGGTTTAATGCGCACTCCTACGGGTATTACATCGTTATCACGACACTTTGTTAAAAAACTCAGCGAAGTTTTACAAGAAGAAGATACTCCGTCTGAAGAGGAAAGATCGTAGACCTGAAGTGAGCAGAGTGCCGGCTTACATGCCGTATCTAAAGGGAGTAACGGACAAGGTTGGAACAGTACTCAAGAAATACTCCATCAAGACTGTATACAGTCCGTTCTCTAAGATAGCACATAATCTGCGTACCCCAAAGGATGTCACTCCTCTCTAAACACCTGGCGTCTACAAAGTCGATTGCAGCTGCGGTAGTTCATATATCGGGCAGACTAAGCGTACAATCGCGGAAAGAGTAAAGGAACATATCGCAGCTGTGAAAAACCGACATATTAATAAGTCGGCTATAGCTGAGCATTTGTTGGAGTCTGGGCCAAACCACTGGATAGAACTGGATCAACCACAAGTCTTATCCACCGATCGTCACTATTACTCCAGGATAGTACGTGAAGCGGTAGAAATCAAGAAATATAACAATTTCAACCGGGAGGATGGATATAGATTATCGGCTACTTGGAATCCAGTTATCAACAAATGTAAACACCGCCGCAGTGATAAATCTCAAAAGTGTGTAGACGTCATTAGTGTAGTGTGTCGGAGTACCGACACTGCGAACTTAAATAAAGACCAAGTGAGGGTGGGTGCCGAAACCCGCACTTCCACAAGACGGCGCTGAGCTCTCATCAGTCTCTCCGCGACCACGCTCGGTGCAAGACGAGCGAAACGTCGGAAACAAATATGTACTTATATCTTAAATAAATTAATTGTACGCGATTAAGACCCGCTAATTTATTTTGTTTGATCTATACAAATCGCGAAAGTTTAAAATCGACAATTTATAACAGTTGTAAAAAATTGTATTCCACCCCGACTTACCAACTTGATTTTCCGGAAACTCAAAATTGAAATAATAATAAAATACGAACTCATTCTGACGGAAATTAAAAATAAAAAAGAGGACAGACAGATTTAATAAGACAGGACCTTCCAGTTTTTTCACTGGCAATATCATTATAAGGACGTTCCTTGTTGAGACTGGCTATTCGAAACATCTAATTCAATGTGCTTCCTTATAAATAGACGAATAAAAATGGCGCTTGTTTTTTTTAGAAATCGACATCAATTCCTCGTGCTTTTCCAACTTCTAACTTTTATTCTGACAAACATTTTCATAGTATTATGTTAAACATAATAGCAGTATTATTGCTCATAAAGCACAAGGAAAATATTTATTTTTTGTGTCAACAAAGATATGATGACAACAAAACTGTATACAGAGCGAAGCTCCATTGAAAATATATTAGCGACGAAAATAGACACCTAATAACATCCGCTTATTAAATCCAGTCAGTATCATGACTGACGGCTTTTACTAATCCATTTCTTTGCTCCCTGAGAACCTTTTGACAACTTTGATTATTCGAACATCTCATCCTCCAAGCGAAGATCTGACGCGACATATTAAAATAACAAAAGACGCCACCCTACATTCACAATCTATAAATGTTCAAAATATATTTCTGAATTTAATATTTCGACTACACAAGATAAGGTATTAAATTATTGAAACGTTTTCCAAATTTCCTTTGCCATTTATTTTCATTTTAAGTGTGAGATATTTTAAATAGTTATTTATTTTATGCTTTATTGTACACCAGAAATATAAATTAGAAATATATTTTCATAAAATTATTATGAAAACTCTCGAATGGAAGCTGAAAATGAGACGTTATACTTTTTGTGACGTTATATCGTTTATGTAAGTGCATCGTTTATTAAAAAGTTTTTGTAAGTAAAAGGTCTAAGGTTGATATTTTAAATTACAATTCTCTATCTTCCAAGTCACGTCACAAAACTTTTAGGTTACACAATAATGATAACTAATGTTTAACACGCATTTTGCACAAGATAATAGTATGATTTTTGTAAACTACACCGTATAGCGCATTTAATTGCTTATTATATTAGTCAAACCCAAAATTAGCCTAACAAGACCTACCTTCCTCAAGACCTATCTATTTGTTCGACAGATGAAATCGCTGCTCTTTGAAGTTCGACACTTTGGTAATTATCTATCGGCTTGGGCTAATGGCTTTTTAGAACTGTAAGTCTCTAATGTTAAAATTATTACAGATAATTTAGTATTAGTTTCTATTTTTTAACTTATCTGCATGTATAACGTAGTGGTTGCTTCGCCTTTAACCCTGCGCCAGGTGTTGTTGGGTCAATTCCCAGAAGAACAGTTTGCGTCGGCAAATTGTTGTTCTACCTAATTTAAAGAAAAATGCAAGAAAATTTTAATAAACATGCTAAACTTATACACATTGGGAAGTACAGAACGGCTTTCATAGAAAAGACTTACTGGGTATTTGCTTTAAACATGATGATGAACTATAAAAAATATGTCAAAATATATATACATACACATCTCTACTACGGCGTTATAAATGGTTTACTTGCATCTTAAAGTATAATGGCAAAAACATATAAAGCATAATTTGTCGGTACGTAAAATATTTGTAAACAATTCAGTTGATATTTTGTTCAATATGACGTAATAATATTGAGTCTTCTTTCGTTCAAATATCTAGCATTCGGTCTTATATTATAATATCGTTATCCCTTAGGGTTGCAGAGATCAGGTGACAGTCGGTCGGATAGCTGATTATTCGGCCAGAATCTACTTAGGCTAGAAACGTGAATAAAGAGAAATTGGTTATGACAAGGCCCTAGTACAAGTTACTTGGAGTTACATCATCATCAGCCCTTTTACGTATAAAACTACAAAATCTCTAAAATCGATTGACATGTTTCGAGGACATGTGGTTTTTAATTGGTTTTCTATTTAATTCAATTCAAATTGAAATAATTTATTTCAGAATTTTCAGTGCATAAAATGTTAGTAGTACATCGAGATAACTTAAAACTATATTAGCAGCTTACACACACACATACAGCACACAAACAAGAAAGGAAAGAGAAACAAAACAAGTACCATACTACGATATATGTATCTTTATCCAATGCCTCCAGACTGGACTATGGATGTATTCTGCAATGACTCTCAGGTAGCTGTCGGGTCTGACCCTCACCCTTCGCATCAGCGATGCTGCTCTTTTACGTAAAATGGCATGAAAACCATCCCTCTCCCTCATCTCGTGCTTCAGCAAACATCGCTGATGTACTACAGTGGCGAGGCAACCCCATCAGCAACCTGAAAGCATTTTTATATTGAACCCGCAGGGCACTGACGACCCGCTGCGTATAGCTAGTCCACAAACTACATGTATAAAAAGATTGACAATATGCCCTATACAGTGTCGTCTTTATAGCTTATGAGCATCGGGCAAATCTGTGTGCTAACATATTACAACGGATTGTCAGCCCCCTACGCACCCGCTCTATGTCTAGTTCATCTGTCAGATCCTCTTTTACGACATGACCTAGGTACACAAATTGTACCTAGGTCATGTCGTAAAATCTATAAAATAGTTTAGCAAATAATCTCTACATAACATGTTTTATGTATCAGAGACGCATCCGTGTGGTGACGGATTAAGAATACGGAATGTCACCACCCCATATGATCCCATGGGTGTCGTAAGAGCCGACAGAGGGAGCATATTATGCAGAGAACAGCACTGTAAGAGAAGAAAAACTTGATACAAACCCTATACCAACCCGTTTGGCCAGCTTGGTATAGGAGGCCAATTCTTCCTTCCAAAGGAGAGGCCTAGTCCAGCAGTGGACTCTTAAAGGCTGATGATGATAAAACTGGTCGTAATATATGTCACAGTTAAATAGATGATGATGATCAGAGTCACATCTGTATAATACATCACCTATTGAGGTCTTGATCCAAAAACATACCTTTTTACGAAAACACCTGCAAACTTTATGCACATGAATATAAAAGAGCGCGGTGCGGCGTTTGGAAAAATGGACGCAAAATATATGAAGAGGAAATGAAGGCTATTTTTATGAAATCCGTAATAACCTGCTCATAAAATGTTGCCCAAGGGTACAGCAGCTTTATTTAAATATTTGGTTTTATGTACTTGTGTCTCGTACTGGGGCGCTCCGTAAAGTTTTTACCTCGACTTTTAAGATTAATGAATCCGGGGACTTTTTCAAGATATAAAAGGGTATTTTTAAATTAAATAAGTGACTTCAGCTTAATTTTCAGCAGTGACTGTGCACTTTTTATCTGGGTCAATTATCTTAATTTTTTATTATCTGTGTGCTTGCCGTCTCACGACTTTGTTTAAAAAATGAGCTGTGTTGTTTAAGACCGAAATATGGTTGGCTTAATGTTTTGAATAAAATGAGCGTAAACGTTGCATCAACGTTCACGGGGTGGTAATGATAACATTAATTACCTACCGAGATACCGCGGTCTGCATAAATTAATGTAATGGCATGCAAATTTTATTGCCTAACAGTATGTACAAATGTGACCACAGCTCCACAATCTCTCCGTAAATGGCCATAACCCAAAATGCACTGGCGCTGTATATTTTTTACCAATATTTATAAGTGAATGTGTGCTAAATAACTAAATAATTTAATATTAATCACTAATATTAAACACTTATTAGTAATATTATTATGGTTTCATTGAAACCGTAATAATATTAGTAAACAGTGAGCATTTTGATGACAGTGTTTTGTTTCTAATTGAAAATGTTATAATTTATTAGGACTACTAATGTTTAGGTTTATTAAATTTGACCTGAGGTTAGGTTTATGATGGATGCTTTAACAGAATTATTGTAATATGCACCAGTTTTTAAACTTAATTTGATTAGCTATTATGATGGCAATGACCTCAATATGAATTTTCTTATCACATTTTATCCGGCATTTTTCCTTAGCTTTTAATTTTTATAACTTTTGTCACCGTCACAATATGATTACTCAGATTTTACCACAGTTGCATGCCTTAAAAAGGCAGTAGTTGGCAGGTAGTGAAGCAATTCGCTCAATCTACCACTGATCTATCGTTGCTATCATCATATAGTAGGGGAAGAAAATATTGAAACGAGATTTGAAACAAGTTTGCTGTACAAATTACAGCATTAAGTACAAACACGATTGCAAAACGATGAGTTACTGCATGTTCAACACGATAAGTCAATTTATTCAAACTAGTAGAATACTGATTTATTAGAGCAGGAATATCTCATATACTGGACGTTCCTGGCAATCCACATGTATCCATATCTCAGTTAACATTTTTTGAATTTCATAGCTTCGGAAAATCACTTCACACTGTAGATCAAGAGGTTATTCTGAAATTAATCAGAAGTATCACTACAAATGCCCAGGGAATAGACGGTATTTCCATTGAGATGTTAAAGCTAACACTACCTCAAAGTCTTTCTGCTATAACAGATATTATAAATGCTTCCATCAGCACGCATACATTTCCTGATCTTTGGCGCTGTGCAAAGGTCCCGCCATTACCCAAAAATAATGCCCCTGAGACTTACAAAGACCTACGTCCCATAAGCATTTTGCCTTGTTTGTCCAAGGTTCTGGAGCGGGTAGTGTACTTGCAAATGACGGAGTATCTCGAAGCTAACAAGATTCTTCCTGAGTTACAATCAGGATTTAGGCAGGGACGCGGTACGGCTACGGCTCTAGCAGATGTGATAGGTAACATTATTGAGGCGCGAGACAGGGGGGAGGGTAGTATTCTGGCATTACTGGATTATTCCCGAGCTTTTGATGCCATCAGTGTCCCGCTATTGCTCTCTAAATTAAAATATTATGGTTGTTTGAAATAGAATTAGTTTTTATTATAAGTCAAATCGATTAGATCGATTAAGTAACATTTTGTTTAGTCTATTGAAAATTTCTGACAATGGTCACACTGAACTGTCACTTCCGTTGCCGCCTTGAAAAATTAACACGCCGGTTTTGGGCTGTCTCCGTTTGTAATATTATATTAAATTGATCGCCCTTTGAATTAACGCGAATTGAAGCAACTTGTAATTAACTTTTGACTTCCGGCAAGGTTTGTGATATATTGAACATTGAACTTTGTAAAACACGTGTGTGAATTCCTGATTGGTGCCCGAGGACTACGCTGAACTGGAGACTGGTATCTATTCGATTCTCTTGTTATTTTGACCAAAATTATAAGTTAATCTATAGGTCCACTTCAAGAACATCACCAGGAGATATAAGGTAAAATTTTCATGTACCTACTCAATACTTTACTCACTGTGCAACGCAGTGCATTGTGTCTGGATATATTGTCTATCGTGGTCAGGTAGATGTAATACACCTTCCACTGCGCACTTCTGATACACCTTCCTGCCTGGCTACGGTAATTCTAGACAAATTTTTGGTAGCAGAGCGTAGTTGTATCTTAGCCGTTGATTGTATCTGAACTCAGATTGGTGTTGTATGAGCTATATATCTCACCTTGTAGACAGTATTGTAGTGTTTGTCAGGTCAGTTATTGTCTAAAATACATAATATTTAATTGTATAAGTTGACCTAGATAATTTGAAACACATTGTCACACATAACCTCAATCAGTAATTGTTGATTTGTATTGTTTAAAAATCTAACTTAAATTTGTTGTTGCATTAATAAGTCAGTTTGTTTGGATACATAACAGCTGTATGTATCAATAAATTTAGTAAATTTAGTTTATTGCATATATTCATAAACATTATAACAACCAACTTGACCTTGCCACTTGGGCCGGGTCACATTAATAAACTTTGTTTTGTTATAATATAGATAATATTGCTAGGTAACACATATTCTGTGCTTACTTACTATTGTATATCTCAAATAACACAGCCAGTCTGTCTGTTGCAAATAATT
Organism: Euclidia mi; assembly: GCA_944739405.2. Taxonomy (NCBI): domain Eukaryota; kingdom Metazoa; phylum Arthropoda; class Insecta; order Lepidoptera; family Erebidae; genus Euclidia; species Euclidia mi. Next base: position 3,186,199 of record OX123196.2, read on the forward strand.
CATTAATTAATTTGAAGTTCAACTTTTAATTTGTTATAAGTTACAACTTTTGATAACTTTTGTGTTTCAATATATTGAAACTATTAATTTTGTTGGACAGTAGATACCTGTCACTTGCCTGCACTTGCAGTAAACAGGCTAATACTTTGTTGGTTTCAAAGAATTAAAAAAAATTAAGTTTTGATTGTTAATATTATTTAACGCTTGTCCGGGCTCTTTTGAATTTTGATTATGTCAGCTATCAAGGACTTGCGTGCGGCTGCTGGTGCTATTGCATCAGATTTGCGCTGGTTTGCCTCGGCCAGTGCTTTAGTGAACCGGCCTGATCGCCAGCAGGCCTTACTTCAAAGGTACGAGCGGATTGATGATTGCCTGGCAAGTGTGGAACAGCAGTTCCGCACTTTCAGCGCTTGCTGTCTCGAAGTGTCAGTCACTGATTTCACTGCTGACCAGCGAAATAAGGTCAGCGAAGACTATGCCCAAGTCTTAGACCTGTATGATGCTGTCTCCAATACTGCGAGACAACTAGTTGCCGATAGGGAAGGGCAACCCGGCCTGAAGCAGGAGCTTCCTAGGTCAGCACCGGGGCTGGTGAGTAGGCTCCCTACTTTGGACCTCCCCCATTTTGATGGCTGCCTAGGAAGCTACCTGGGCTTCGTTAATTTGTTCGACAGCCTGGTCAATGACAGGGCTGACCTTCGGCCAAAAATTGGCATATTTAATGTCGGTTCTGGATGGGGAGGCTAAGGGCCTCATCCAGCATCTGCCCGTGTCTGACGAGGTGTACCAGACGGCTCGGGACCTAATTACCCGTGGGTACCATAATAAGCGTGGCCTCGCCGACACGTACATCGAGCAGATTTTGGGTTTGGCGACGCTCACCCGGGTCTCTGGGTTGCGCACCCAACTGTTGAACCCGCTTTTGGTGGCCATCAACGCACTTAAGTGCCTTGACCTGCCCGTGGACCAATGGTCCTATCTATTGGTGCACATTGTGTTGAAAAAGCTGCCTGCCGACCTGAGGTCGCGTTTTGAACAGCGCTTTGGTGGGGATAGCGCGACCCATCTGCCCCCCTTTGCTGACCTGGAGAGGTTCCTGGAGGATGAGTGCCGGGTCTTGGACAACTCCGGTGGTGACACGCCGGCTAAGACGCAGCCTCCCAAGGTCAAGGAGCAGGCTCGCGTTCACACCCGAGCCAATGTTGACCGGCGCCCTCCTCGCTTTGCGGTCACGCAGAGCCCAGCGGAGTGCTCCTATTGCAAGGTCACGGGGCACAGAACGGCCAGTTGTAGGGCATTCTTGGACCTGCATGTCACCTCTCGTAGGCGCATCGCGAATGCCCGGCGCCTTTGCTTCTCTTGTTTGGGGTCCCACTACCAGCGTAACTGCCCAAATTCTCGCCCCTGTCCTCACTGTGGAGGACAGCATTTGGACATTCTCTGTATGAATGCCAGAGAGGTTGGCCGCTTGTCCAACCAGCCGACGCCACGCACGGGCGGGTGTTTGGAAGGTGGCAGCCGAGGCTCACCAGCGCGTAGCCGAGAGTCGCCTCGCTCAATTGATCGCCACTCGCCCCGCTTGGAGAACCGTAGCGTGCGCACGCCTCCTCTCTCTCGCGCACCTGAATGTGCTGTTCAGCGTCACCAGCACCATGACTGCTGCCCCAGGTATTCTCCTCCTTTGGCGGAGCGTCCCCGCCTTGACTCGCGCCCACCTCGTTTTGGGCGGGTGCGTCATTATGACCCCCCACAGATGGCGCGCGGATCAAGTCATCGCGCCTTTGAGGACTTCAAGCCGCACCCTCGTTTTGACTTGCCTGGTCCTGGCCAACGGTCGCCACCCAGGCAACAATAGGTCATTAACCCCTGCCCTATAACGCCAACCTCCCCCATTGAGACCGTTATCCTACCAACAGTTGCTGTTAGGGTCTGGGGACCCACGGGGACCTCTGTTGTTGTCCGTGCTATATTGGACACAGGTTCACAAGGTTGCATTGTTTCCACTTATTTGGTAGGGCAGGTTAAATTAAATATGGGCTCTTTTCAAAATTGTATACGGGGCATAGGGGACGTAGCCTCTAATGTTGAAGGGCAAGTTAAGGTTTTGTTTGGCCCTGTTGAATCTTCACACCCGAGGATTACAACCTCGGCTATTGTTCTGAAGAATATTTTGGGTATGCATCCACAGAAGCAGCTACCTGCTGCTGTGGTGAATTTGACATCGGGATTGGAACTGGCAGACCCCAAATTTGACACACCGGGACAAATCGATTTGTTGATTGGCTCTGATGTCCTCGGTGGAATCTTGATTGGTGGAAATGGGTCTTGGTGCCAAATGGTTTGACTGCCATCCCGACCATATTTGGATTTGCTTTGATGGGACCTGTACCTAGGGATCCCCCTCCACCTGAACTTGATAATATTTTGGCTGTAGGCTCTGCTCTCTCTGAAGCGGTTCAGAGGTTTTGGGAAGTAGAGGAGCCCCCTCAAGTTGCCCGTTTGAATCCAGAACATGAGGAGTGCGAGCTGTTCTTCCAGAACAACACTGGTCGACTCCGTTCTGGTCGGATTATTACGAGGCTACCCTTCCTGTCTGTTCGGCCTCCGCTTGGTGAGTCACGACCTTTAGCCGAAAAGAGATTGTTAGCTATGGAGTGCCGCATGGGTCGTGATCCGGAGCTCAGACAGAAGTACATTGAGTTCATGAGAGAATATGAACAATTGGGACACATGTCCGTGTCAAATTTGGATTGGCGTTCGGTGGAGCACTACTTTCTCCCGCATCATGCGGTATTGAAGCCATCGACTGGCAAGCTGCGCACCGTATTTGATGGTTCTGCGCAGACTTCAACAGGCGTATCCTTGAACCAGTGTTTGCATTCTGGTCCCAAGTTGGTCAAGGATCTTTGTGACGTCATCACCAGCTTCCGACGACATCAGGTTGTCTTTGTGGCCGACATAAAAATGATGTTCAGGCAGACTATTATCCACCCTGATGACCGTCGCTTCCAGCTGATCCTTTGGAGAGAGCTCCTCGCGATCCCATGGTCGTCTACGAGCTCAATACGAATACGTACGGGTTAAGGTCAAGCCCCTACTTGGCAATACGTTCTCTTTGGGAGCTCGCAAACCGCGAAGGCTTACGTTTCCCACGAGCCTCCGCCATCTTGAAAGACGATATTTACGTCGACATTTGCTCGGGCGCCTCCACAGCGGACGAGGCGATCCCCCTGCGGGACGAATTGATAGGTATTTTGGCCTCCGCTGGTTATGAGTTGCGCAAATGGATTTCCAACTCACCAGCGCTTTTGGAAGGCTTGCCAGAGGATCATCAGCAGGATCCACATTTGTTTGAGATTGTTGACAACCCCGCCATGATGGCTGTTCTCGGCGTTCAGTACAGACCAGTCCAAGACATCTTTACGTATAACGTAGACTTGAAATTGCCTTGTTCTTGGACTAAACGTCTCGTGTTGTCTACTGTCGCCAGAACCTTTGATCCGAACGGTTGGATTTGTCCTATCATATTTTGGGCAAAATGCTTCTTGCAGAAGCTTTAGACATCAGGATTGACCTGGGACGAACCTCTACACGGTACTCTTGTTGAGGAATGGACCTCTTTTGTATCCTCACTTCCTGCCGTCAATGAGATCTCCTTGCCTCGTCCCATCCTTCCTCCCGGGAAGTACAAGGCCACGCTTCACGGGTTTTGTGACGCCTCGGAACGTGGTCACGCGGCCGTGGTGTACTTGCGCACAGTCAGTGCCTCAGGTCAGGTGAGAGTCTCCCTGATCATGGCGAAGAGCAAGGTAGCACCCCTTCGGACATCTCTGACCATTCCGAAATTTGAGCTCTCGGGAGCAGCCCTACTTGTACGCTTGTTGAATCACGTGTCCAGTACCTTGGGTAAAAGCATTTGCATTAATTGGACCTACGCCTGGACAGACAGCCAAATTGTTCTTTGTTGGTTGAAAGCTTCTGTCCACACCTTGGAGGTATTTGTCGCTAATCGCGTTTCCCAAATTCAGAAATCCGAAGTCAAGCTTGTTTGGAGACACGTGCCAGGTGAGCTCAACCCCGCTGATTGTGCCTCGCGCGGATGCTTGACGCCTAGTTTGATGGGTCATTCGCTGAGGTGGGGTCCGGAATGGTTGAGTCGACCAGAAACTGATTGGCCTCGAACGCCAGTTTTGAATACTTCTAATTTGCCGGGTCTACGAACACTCGCTCTTGAGAAGGTGGAATGCGCCTTCGACCCCGATTTTTTGTTAAATCGTTACAGCTCCCTCGACTAGTTGTTAGGTGTCACTGCTTGGATAAAGCGTTTTGTTTTTAATTTTAGGCACCCACAACAGAAACGACTGACACCGTTTCTCTCACCACAGGAACGACAGGAGTCTCTCACCTTTTGGGTTCGTTCTGTGCAATTGGCGCATTTTGAGAAGGAGATTGCTATCCTTAAGTCAGGGAGATCGAAATTATCCGGAGCTGTATCTAAATTGAACCCCTTTTTGGACGAAACGGGTCTCTTGCGCGTTGGAGGGCGTCTCAAGAACGCCAACCTCCCTTACGAGGCACGTCACCCCCTTTTGTTACCTAAGGACGGTTATTTGGTACGCTTGTTGGTAACTGACCGTCACCTTAAAAATTCGCATGCTGGTTGTAATGCTTTGTTGGCCATTTTGCAACGCGAGTTTTGGATCTTGTCTGCCCGAAGAATTATTCGGAGTGTAGTCTTTCGCTGCATCCCTTGCTATAAGCTCAAGGCTTCTACCATGCAGCCCTTGATGGGGGACTTACCGGCAGATCGCGTAACTGAAAGCAGGACGTTTGACGGTGTTGGCACGGACTTCGCTGGTCCCTTTTTGGTGAAAACGTCGACACTTCGAAACAGCAAGACTGTTAAGGCTTACTTGTGCGTTTTTGTTTGCCTCTCCACAAAGGCCGTACATTTGGAACTGGTCTCCTCGCTTACGACCGAGGCGTTTGTAGCCACATTTGACAGATTAGTATCCCGCAGAAGGCTGCCTTCCTTGATCCGTTCTGACTGCGGCACTAACTTCAAGGGCACGTATAATTATTTGAATGAGGTTGTTAATTTCCTTGAAACCATCAAGGCTGATATAGGTGATAGACTTGCCCGACGTGGGATAAATTGGTTGTTTTCCCCACCAAATTGTCCACACTGGGGTGGTATATTTGAGGCCGCCGTAAAATCGGCCAAAACACACTTGCGCAGGACAATCGGTGAATCTGTCCTTACCTTTGAGGAACTCGCAACTGAGTTTCGTAAGATCGAGGCCGTTTTGAACTCTCGGCCGTTGTGCCCGATCTCCTCAGATCCGAATGATTTGGAGGCCCTTACGCCGGGCCATTTTTTGATTGGTCGCCCACTTGTCGCCTTGCCTGAGTACCCCTATATTGATACGAGACCTGGTCGTCTTTCGCGTTTTGAATTGGTACGCCAGATTACTCAGAGCTTTTGGAAACGCTGGAATTTGGAATATTTGCACATACTCCAGCAACGCGTTAAGTGGACCGACAAGACCGATCCACCCAAGATTGGTGACCTCGTTTTGATCAAGGAGGCTAACCTTACGCCACTCAGATGGCGCAGGGGGCGCATCCTTCGTTTGGTAACTGGGGCTGATGGAGTTCCCCGATTTGCTGAGGTCTTGGTGGACGGTTCGATTCTGAGGAGAGCGGTTGCAACATTGTCACGTCTACCAACCGATTAGCGGACCGGTAGGCCGGTCCAGGGCGGGTGGATGTTTGAAATAGAATTAGTTTTTATTATAAGTCAAATCGATTAGATCGATTAAGTAACATTTTGTTTAGTCTATTGAAAATTTCTGACAATGGTCACACTGAACTGTCACTTCCGTTGCCGCCTTGAAAAATTAACACGCCGGTTTTGGGCTGTCTCCGTTTGTAATATTATATTAAATTGATCGCCCTTTGAATTAACGCGAATTGAAGCAACTTGTAATTAACTTAATACGTAATTGCCGCTGTTGACTTCCGGCAAGGTTTGTGATATATTGAACATTGAACTTTGTAAAACACGTGTGTGAATTCCTGATTGGTGCCCGAGGACTACGCTGAACTGGAGACTGGTATCTATTCGATTCTCTTGTTATTTTGGCCAAAATTATAAGTTAATCTATAGGTCCACTTCAAGAACATCACCAGGAGATATAAGGTAAAATTTTCATGTACCTACTCAATACTTTACTCACTGTGCAACGCAGTGCATTGTGTCTGGATATATTGTCTATCGTGGTCAGGTAGATGTATTACACCTTTCACTGTGCACTTCTGATACACCTTCCTGCCTGGCTACGGTAATTCTAGACAATGGTTTTGATGAAAGCGCAGTTAAATGGTTCAATAGCTATTTAACAAACAGATTGCAGTATGTCGAGATACAGAAAGAAAATGGTAGTTCAGTGTCATCCCCTCCCCTGCCGGTGTCCCGCGGAATTCATCAGGGATCCATCCTCGGACCATTATTGTTTATAATTTACACTGCTGACATAACAAAATGTTTGACAAAATGCCAATACCACATGTACGCGGATGACATACAAATATATTCATCATTTAACGCGGAAGATACAGCAGCAGCGGCCCAGAAAATCAATGAAGTACTTAATAGGGTAGTCACATGGTCTGAAGAAAATTGCCTTGTTTTAAATCCGGTAAAGTCCCACTTTATCATACTTGGTAGTAAAAAACAAATAAAAGACATTGCTTTTGCTGAGCCAGTAATAAAAGTCAAGGAGGTAGAAATAGCTAGAGTGGAGTCGGCGTGTAACCTAGGCTTGGTAATTGACCCGGAGCTTCACTTCGAAACATATGTTAATAATATTGTAAAAAACTGTTTTTATCGATTAAAATTACTTTATAGGTTCAGAAATTATCTCAGTGTTGTATTACGAAAAAGGTTCGTAGACAGCCTCGTACTGGCTAAATTCAATTATATGGACATTGTATATGGCCCATGTTTACTGTCGAGAACCTCCCGACTGATACAACGGGTTCAGGATGCCTGTGCCAGGTTCTGCTTCGATATCCCACGTCGTAGCCATGTCACACCGTACATAAACGAAGCCAATATTTTAAAAATGGAAGCTAGACGGCAGCTTCATTTCGCTACGTTATTATTTGGAATTGTTAACTCACACAAACCGTTGTATCTATATGATAAGCTGTGCTGGAGACAGGACAATTATTCTTATTCCACCCGCTCCACCTCCAACCCGCTCACAATACCAAAATTTAAGATAACAGGATTCCGTGTCTGCTTCCGTTTTGTCTCGACTCGATGTTGGAATGATCTGCCGCCTCCATTTAGATCCCTTAAAACAAAAGGATGTTTTAAGTCACATGTCAAAAGACACCTATTACTAAAACAAAAGCAAGCATAATTACACAATTATATAATTACAATATAAAAGCAGTACGTAGTATTACTTACGTAATGTTTGTGATCTACGGGCGAGGTAGGTATATCGACTTCCGGGCGAGTCGAGGCGGCATTCACTGTTTGTATTTTTTGTATCCACTATGTATTATTATTGTCACATACTTTCCATGATCTTGTATGAAATTTTGAGACCGCATAGCATGTTTCTTATAACATTGTTGTCTGTTAGTTATTTATATACCTATAAAATATGCTTTATGTTTGCTAGATGTAACAATATATATATTATCTATGTTATTTATTTTTTGTAAGCAAATGATTATACGTAACTGAGTTCATTGCGAGACGCAGCGCGTACGTCGTATGTGCCGCGCGCGCCGGCCACACTGAGTCGTTGGATCGACGCGACGGATGTACGATAGGCATTAATTTAAGTTGTATGCACACACAGCGCGTACATGCATCGTGTTTGTTCGTAAACTGCACATTTTGAACCATTTCTGCTGATGCGCATTTGTTATTTGTTTCCATTGCTGTAGCAATTTAATTCTGTGCTGATTTTTACGTCCGTGCGACACCAAATGGTCGCACTGAAAAACAGCGCTCTATTGTGGGCCCTGTGGACCACAGTGGAGCATTATGCTGAGTGCGTACCAAATTCTCCACAGATCACACGTTTATTTTTTACTTTATGTTTAAACGTTTTAACCCTGTTTTTTTGTTGTGTGTGTATCTGTAGGAAATAAACAGTTTTTCTTTCTTTTTCTTTCTTTCTTTCTTATATATAACTATCGCTTACAGACGGTCGGACTAAGCAGTAGGTATTAGGGTACCGTTTACAACTCACGGATACTGACCCTAAAATCAATCATTAACAAGCACTCAACCAAATATAATGGGAGTGAAAGCTCGGCAGGCTAATCTTGTTCCAAATTGTATGCACCCAATAAAAATGATTCAACGAAACTCTTAGAACAAACGTCGCTGAGCGTACGTAGTAGATTTTTCAGTGCAATTTCACACAAAATCATGGCTAAAAGAGGAATTGGTTCTAAACGGCCCGTACCCGGTGTTGCGCTTAGCCGCTTGCGTCTTTTTTCTCGTTGTTTGAAGAATTGGCTCGCAGCGGGCAGAGTTTACATGTCCCGCGGGACTGTTCATTGGCTTACTCTTAGAAGCTATGAAATACGACGACGTATAAAGACGATTTGGTGTTTTTGTAACTAGAGGATTAAGTTGTTCGGATGCTGCTATTTTGATTAATATATAAATATAAAACTTTTGCGTTGCTGACTAACTGACAGACAAGGCACGGCCGAAACTGCCGGGCCTAAAAAGCTGAAATTTGGCATGTATGCTCTTAGAGAAGTGCAGTGGAATACTAAGTGAGGCTTTTAGAAATGCTATCCCTAATTGGTTGAAAAGCTCCCATGCGAACAGTACCGCAAGTAAAGTATAGTTCAGATTATTATTATGAAGCTATATGAAGTGGGTTCACAACATTTGGCCACAACCAAGCATAAAAATAAGGAAGAACACGAGACCAGCAGTGATGTGGCCGTCACTTATTGTACGAAATAATATGGTGGATGACGTACCTAGTTGCTTGAAACGGCTGCCTCGTTGTTTATCTCCGTGGCGAATGATGTGGGTTTGACCCTAACAAAATTTTCTGTCATGTATAAAATATGTCTTCGAATTTAAATATTCATGAATTTAGAGTTGCCCTTAATACATGACTGACATAAGGAAAAATACATTGAGACGATACGATATTTCGGCAATAGTCAATAGACACAAAATACAAAGACGATATAATAGCACGTATACGATAAAACTCGCTTCTGTGAGCGCATTATGCAAATTACGACAATTACCTGTCCGTACTGCGGTGGTCTCGACACTTTAAACACGAATCAATCAATGTTGGCTCTTCAGAGGATTACCCCAACAATCGCTTTACAAGATCCTAGCATACGATACTCACATAGATTCTTGGTAAAAGTATAGTATCCAAAGACAACGTTAGGTTGGTAGAGTAAGACATCACGTTTCCTAAGTACTTAAAAGTTTACATTAAATAAAGAACTATTTCATTTCATTTCATTTCATTTCACAACAACGATCGCGCACTTGTTTAAGCGGCACGAAATATTAAGGCCTGTTCAGACCTACACGGTATTCGCTGCCGTCTGCGGCAGAGAAAACCCATTGGGTATGCGGTAATATTACTGTTCAGATCTAAGCGGTATTCGCTATCCTTCTGGGTAGAATAACGCGCGGTAGTCGAGTTTCGCTCAGATAGGTAAGAACTAGCCGCGGTACTTGATACCAAATAACTGAGTGAAACCCGCGCGGTATGTACCTCTACCCACAGCGGCAGCGAATATCGCTCAGGTCGCTCTAGCCACGGTACTTGATACTAAATACCTGAGCGAAACCCGCGCGGTATGTACCTCTACCCACAGCGGCAGCGAATATCGCTCAGGTTTGAATAGGCCTTTATGTAGGTAAGCTGTAAAATGATGGGTATATCTTACTTACAAGATTTGAAAGGTTGGATGGATGTTTGCTAGTTTGTTACTCTTTCATGCAAAGAATACTGAATGGAATTTGACGAAACTTTGCAGCAATATAGCTTATCCTTCAGAAGCGCATACGATGCAAGGCAAAAATACTGAATGGAATTTGACGAAACTTTTCAGCAATATATAGCTTATATGTACTACAGAATTGACGCAGACAACTAAACGAATGACGCTTTATTTAATGTTGTAAATATTCAACGCCATAAAAGCTTAACAGCATTGCTACTGTATCCACCAGCCACCAACCCTGCCCATTACATACACGACTTTCTCTGACAATTTACTTTTTCTTTTTCCGTAGACTTTTCCACAATCTTAAGCAGCAACAATCCATCTTGTAACTGTAGAGTTCGTGTTTATTTTACTATCGAATGAACGCGAATGCACAGCGTTTACATTGCGACTTTAGTACAATTTAATCTCTACAACATCAAATTATTACCGAAATAGAATAAAGATGTATTAGAAGTAAATTCCCCCCGCTCTTAAATAAATTCTGTAAGTACAAAATTAATAACAAAATATGTACCTCGTGTAATTTGTAGCGCTCACAGCGAGCCTTGACTTGCCGTTCGTAGTAGATCGGCAAAGTTAAGCAACGCGTGTACAGGTCGCTATTTGGATGGGTGATCGCGTGTGGCATTTACATCAGAGCGCTGCCGTTCTTCGGAAGGCACGTAAAGCTGTCGGTCCCGGTTCTTGTCTCAGGATAAGGATCGTTAGGCTATGTCGGAGGCCTTAAGGTGGCCTGAAAACTCCGACACCCGAGTTGGCCACACACTCACAAGAAAGAAGATGCACCTCGTCTTGGCAAAGTCCTTTAGTCCTAGATTCCCATAAATTTAGCCAAGAACCACCGCGATGAACAAGACTTTTGATTATAAAACCCGGACCCATATCGGTTCATTCATTCAGGTTTTACGGTTCCACAGTCACACAGGTCAAACTTACAACACCCCTCTTTTTGCGTCGAGGGTTAAAACTAAGTGACAGATATGAGTAAATTATGTAGACAACAATTTCGTAACACGACTAACACTGACGCAACTACACAAGAGCACAAAAGCGACGTACTACGTGTGGGCATAAAGTAATGCTGTCTGTTTATAAAACTTTTATTGCTAAACTGCTGGACCGATTTTCTTAAATTTTAATCAGGAAGAGCTTCAACCCCGTCATAACATGATTCATTTGAAGTATTTAAATCATCCACTTACAATAGCTTGCCCAGCTTAAGCAGAGTATCAATCTAAGGAAGTCTTTCATAAGAATAAAATATAATATAACTCTTTTAACTGAATAAAATATGGCTCAGACAATCGTCTCAAAGCTACATCTCTACCTTTTCATGGTGCAGTGCTGCTTTATTCTTATTATTAAAAATATACTATGATTGTCTTACACCCCTTTTGATCTTAGCTTTCTACCATGGGCTTACTACCATCATTGTATATTATCTTCATATATAAAATTCTTCCATTACTGACTAACTGACAGACAACGTGCAGCTGAATCTATTAAGCAAAAGATACTGAAATGTCTGCGAGAGGATTTTTGTTATATTTCAATCCCTAAAGGTTTAAAAAGGGGTTGTAAGTTTCTTCAAAAGTTTTTATATATATGTAATATTCAAGCAGGTGAAGCATCGGAGCAAGACTAGTCTATCATATACCGAGGCATTCTCTAGGGTATTACATCGATCGATAAACGGCTTGCAGAAAACGGCTGGCCGTCACTTGATTGTCGGTGATTAAGTCATCTGTCGAAGAATGAACGGCTCCACGCCGTGCTGCTGTTGTCTCAAGAGGCTGAGAAAATTCCTAGGCGTTCAATGTTTGCTCCACCATATCGTGTGCCGTATATGCCGGCGTAATTTGATGAAGAGGTGTAGTTTAAGATAGATTTAGCTTCTTCACTACATAGTATAAAACAAAGTCTGTATTCTGTATGTCCCTATGTATGCTTAAGTCTTAAAAATTGCGCAATGGATTTGAATGTGGTTTTGTTTCATAGATATAATGATTCAAGAGGAAGGTTTATATGATAGATAGATAGATTTATTTATTTGTCAAAAACACAGGTATTACATAATATGGTGTTCATCAGTATACAAATTGTCAAAGTATCTCTGTGCCTTGCCAGTGGCATACAAATATATATATTTTTTTATAAAATTAGTACCTATTAGATATTGACATGCATTCTAACAATATAAATATAATTAAATATAAATTCCAAATTCATAAGTTATATGATCATTTAAAATAAAAATACATAGTATGAATGTCAAAATTATATCAATGTCTAAATAAAAAATAAAAATTTTATACCTCAATGTCAAAATAAACTTAACAATACAAAATTAATGTCCAATATTTGAAAGTAATTATCATTTATAAAGTCATCAATTGAATAATAACATTTGTAAATCAATAAGGTGTATAGTGCTTTTTTAAACTGAGGTATGAATAATATTTTTACAGAATGTGGTATTTTATTATAGATACGAGGTGCCATTCCGAAGAAACTTTTATACAATAGTGCTATTTTACATGTTCTTAGACAAAGCATATTTTTGTATTGTGCCCGTAGCGGGCCTTTCCTTACTTGGGATACTTTTTGGAAAAGAGTTTCATTAGATACGTTTTACAAAAATTGCAACCTCGTATAAAGGGGGTAAAGTGAGAATGTGCAACTTTTTTAAATATTGGAACACAGCTTTCTCTTGCATCTAGGTTACATATTGCTCTAATGCACCGTTTTTGTGACCTAAATATCATATCTCTGTTCGTTGAGTGTCCCCGGAATATGATGCCATATCTTAATGCAGATGCTACGAGACCATGGTAGGCAGTGAGTATTGTATCACAGTTTACTACTTTAGCCAGCTTAAAAAGAGCAAATGCTGATTTACTTAATTTCTTGCACAGTTCATCTGCTTGGTCTTTCCAGTTAAGTTGGTTATCGATAGTTAATCCTAAGAACTTTGTATTGTTTACCTCTTCTATAGAATATCCTTGATAATTAATATGTAACTTACCTACTTCTTTCCTTTGATAACATGTATAATTGACGCGGGCGAAGCCGCTGGCGACGCCGACGTCTAGTTCTTTATAAATAAAGAAGGAAGCTAAATGATATTGACACTGCGGGCAAATATATTTAGCCGAATGATACGTTGGATGATTGATAAAGTTATAGCAATTTAATTTGTATTTTTTATTTTTTTTATTCTTATGTTTTGTCTTTATTTCTTATTATAGTATTTTAAGACTAAGTTAGTTTTTGTTTGATAACCATGAATGTATATTCATGGTTATCAAACAAAAACTAACTTAACTTCGTTACGATAGTGTTCTAGATTCAATGTCTCTTTCTCAATAACTATACATGAGGTTTTCTAACCATTTTGTGACATATTCAAATTGCCAACAAAGCCTATTTACCTTTTTCATTAAACTTTTCTAACAAAATACACCAATTTAAAAAAAAAACACAAATTGCAAACGCATTTTTATATTGTACAATACCTTAAATACTTCAATTGAATAAAGGAGTAAAAGTAAAACCAAATAATCATTTCTATTTTATTTTCTATTTTGAAGACTTGAATTCTTATAATCGAAATAAACCCTTAGATTCAAAATTTAATCTACTGATCAATTACACAAATCCGTTGGACATTTATTAGGTATTACACCTTCATGTAGCTATTTCGATAATCCTAAAAGGAGATCGCTCGAAATGGAACTGTCACTCACAGTTTAGCTGACCGTAAAATCAATCCACATCGCTCACACAGCGTTGACAATGACGGAGTGGCTGTAACAACTTGTGGAAGGTGTGTGATTTGAGTCTCCGGTGGGTAAATATTGGGAATTGCACAGAAATAAATAGTAAAAGAATGGTGACACGAGCGTGGCGCGCGTGCCAAACTATTGCACTATAGTGCATGTGTTTTCGAACGCATTACGCATAGCGTCTCCCTTTCGCGCGCTCAGGAGATAAAAAAACCTTAAATTCGTTACGAATATGCCATATTATGCAGTTTCCAATTGTAAAAATAAAACTGATGCAAAAATAGGGAAAAGGGAGGCATTTCATATCCAGAAGTATTTAAATTGAGTAAAAGTTAAGATTATTGAGATTCAAACCAAGTGGGCTACTTTTACCATGTTTGTCTAATAAGAACATCATCGTTCATTTCTTCGTTATGTTAAATTTCCATTGCTTGAATTATACGATACTTGTTGACATATTTATGAAATAAACACGCAATGTACGGCGAGATACGCGATATCCACAAGATGCCAAAAACAATAACAAATCAGGGGCCACGGGTCAAATAATAGCTGTGATTGGTCAGCGCGCGCTAGGGATTGACGTTCGGTTTATGGTTGCGTTTTAAATTTATCGATAAATAAAAGGAATATTAATTCGAATTCATTATTATGTCTCTGGCTCTCTCTCTCTCTTATAGAAAGCAAGCATCATGTTCATGCTTTCTGATGACGAAAATGACATCTATTTGGGAATCCAAGATGGCGGTCGAAACATTTTTAATAAAATTAATATGGGTATCATTTTCGGGGTTTTTATGGATTCTGGTCACGAAAATGACATCTATTTGGGAATCCAAGATGGCGGACGGGACATTTTTAGTAAAATTAATATGGGTATCATTTTCGGGGTTTTTATGGATTCTGATCACGAAAATGACATCTATTTGGGAATCCAAGATGGCGGACGGGACATTTTTAATAAAATTAATCTGGGTATAATTTTTGGGGTTTTCATGCTTTCTGATCACGAAAATGACATCTATTTGGGAATCCAAGATGGCGGACGGGACATCTTTGATCACGAAATAGATGGTGTTGTTGGATGCCCCATCCTTTTAAACATCGGAGACGATACCAGTATTAATTTAAAAAAAAATCCCATCCACCATCTTTGATCACGAAATATATGGTGTTTTTGAATTTCCCATTCCTTAAAATATCGGAGACGATACCCATATCGACTTAAAAAAAAATCCCGTCCGCCATCTTTAATTTCCTATCCGTCATCTTTGATCACGAAATAGATGTTATATTTGGATTCTCCATCCCGTAAATCATCGGAGACGATACCCATATTGATTTTTTAAAAAAATCCCTTCCACCAACTTTGATCACGAAATAGATGTTGTGTTTGAATTTCCCATTTCTTAAAATATCGGAGACGATACCCATATCGACTTTAAAAAAATCCCGTCCGCCATCTTTAATTTCCTATCCACCACCTTGAATCACGAAACAGATGTTGTATTTGAATTCTCCATCCCTTTTATCATCGCAGACGATACCAATATAGATTTTTTTTATTTTCCCATCCGCCATCTTTGATTTCCCATCCACCATCTTTGATCACAAAATAGATGTTGTATTTCGATTCCCCACCCCTTAAAATATCGAAGGCGATACCCATATTGTTTTTTAAAATTATCTCATCTTTGATATTCCGTCCGCCATCTTGAATCACTAAATAAATTTCATATTATTTAATCAGCGTCCCGAAAATCTCGAAAACGATACCCATATAGATTGTATCCTATTCTTTAAGCCTTTTTTTGCCTTTGACCCAACCCTCCCCTTCTCGTTTGACCAAATTTATTATTTTTGTCGGGCCCCTAAAAGTTGTAGCGTAATTTTATATAGCCTTGCCTTTCGGAATAATTGGGCTATCATAGGCAATATCAATTTTTAAAATCCGACTACTAGTTCCTGAGATTAGCCGACATTATCTTTTAGCCTTTTTAGCCTTTTGCCCGGCCGCAAAGGGAATTCGAAATTAAAAAAAATTCGGGCCTTCCGAAATAACTAGGCTATCGTATACAAAAAGATTTTTCAGATCCGACCGGTAGTTCCTGAGATTAAAGCGTTCAAACAAACAAACTCTTCCGCTTTATTATATTAGCATACATATTCTATAATATAGTCAAAAGTTTTGTAAGATTTCAATACAGATTTTTAACTAAATAAATACGTTTTATTTTTATAAAAGTATACTTTAACCAAACTATTCATTATAAAACATTTTATATAAACAATAACATAATTTCATTTTCCACAGCTCTCACATCGATAATAATTTCTTAGTGTCCCCTCACTATCTATACGTCACTGTGGGCGGGGCTTGCTAAAATGTGGCACGCGCGAAATGTACGCGATGACGTGACATTCACCATTCTAATACTATTTATTTCTGTGGGGAATTGACTTAAAAGTTGTGTGATTAAGAGATTAAGTGAGTCTCATACTCACTTAATCTCTCTTCTATTTCATTTTGTTTGGTTTTCATTGAATAATTTTACAGTCCAGAAAGAAGTTATTTTAACAATTAATATTGTAGCAACTTATGATTCAATAATAGAATGACATACATACATACAGAGTCTATGACTCACGCCTGTTTCCCGGAGGGGTAGGCAGAGAATACTGAACGCCATTTGCAACGATCCTGACATACCTCTCTTGCTTCATTCACTTCCATCAAGTTTCTCATGCATGATATATATATATATATATATATATATATCTATATATATATATATAATATAATTATTTAATAATTAATGCCATTTATTTTTAACGGATACGTATTCTACCTATATATAGACTCAGCAGAAGCTTAAATCGCAATGAATTGAATTTATATCAAAAATTCACATTTCACAAATTCTACGAGACAAATAACGAATAATAATAAACTAAGATGTCTCGAATTATCTCAATGCATCTCATTGTCATGATAGCGGGATGCACCTTATTAACAAAACCTCAGAAAGCGTAGCACCATTGCTGCTCTCCTGCTACGTCAAAGACAACTACGTAGAACAGAATTGAGACGGAAGCTACGACGCACAAGTAAGCTACGCATTTACTTTACACACAGCTATACTGCAAACATAAAATCAATCAACATGAAGTATTTCGGCGAAACGAATATTCTTAGGTGATTTGGGAAAAGTGGACGGTTAAGTTGATGGTACATCCATCTACCAACCCAAGATGACGCGGAATAGTAATTTGATTGAGCGCGGTAAGCTCAATACAAAACTGGCCCCAAGCGGTGACAATATGGTCAGGGGGTGTTTCATCCCACTCACACTTTGATAGCCAAAACTCTTTGATCAAGAGCTTGGCGTACAAAATTGTGGGAGCCACAAACCCCATTATGTCCCATAGTCGAGCCACTGTGGACAGCATAGTGCGTTTGGTGCTCTTATAATCTGGCGGTGAGACGTCAAACCGAAAACTATCACAGGATTTATCCCAGCGTAAACCGAGAACTTTATGCGGTACAGACTTCTCAAACTCAATGTCTGGAGAAGCTTTATGAGAATCTGGTATGCGTGCGAGAACCTCCTTAGAGTTGCTTGTCCATTTGACAAGATCAAACTGGCCTCGCTTGAAAAGCTGAATAAGCTCTTCACAAAGCGAAATTGCTAGCGGAGCGGATATGACACTACAGACAATGTCATCCATATACAAAGCGGAAGTGTAGTATAGTATAGTGTAGCGTAGCGTAGCTTAGCATAGCATAGCATAGCGTAGCATAGGGTAGCATAGCGTAGCATAGCAAAGCATAGCATAGCAAAGCATAGCGTAGCATAGTGTAGCATAGCGTAGCAGAGCGTAGCATAGCGTAGCACAGCGTAGCATAGCGTAGCATAGCGTAGCATAGCGTAGCATAGCGTATCATAGCGTAGCATAGCGTAGCACAGCGTAGCACAGCGTAGCACAGCGTAGCACAGCGTAGCACAGCGTAGGACAGCGTAGCACAGCGTAGCTCAGCGTAGCACAGCGTAGCACAGCGTAGCACAGCGTAGCACAGCGTAGCACAGCGTAGCACAGCGTAGCACGGCGTAGCACAGCGTAGCACGGCGTAGCGCAGCGTAGCACGGCGTAGCACAGCGTAGCACAGCATAGCACAGCGTAGCACAGCGTGGCGTAGCGTAGCGTAGCGTAGCGTAGCGTAGCATAGCGTAGCGTAGCGTAGCGTAGCGTAGCATAGCGTAGCATAGCGTAGCATAGCGTAGCATAGCGTAGCATAGCGTAGCATAGCGTAGCATAGCGTAGCATAGCGTAGCATAGCGTAGCATAGCGTAGCATAGCGTAGCATAGCGTAGCATAGCGTAGCATAGCGTAGCATAGCGTAGCATAGCGTAGCATAGCGTAGCATAGCGTAGCATAGCGTAGCATAGCGTAGCATAGCGTAGCATAGCGTAGCATAGCGTAGCATAGCGTAGCATAGCGTAGCATAGCGTAGCATAGCGTAGCATAGCGTAGCATAGCGTAGCATAGCGTAGCATAGCTTAGCATAGCGTAGCATAGCGTAGCATAGCGTAGCATAGCGTAGCATAGCGTAGCATAGCGTAGCATAGCGTAGCATAGCGTAGCATAGCGTAGCATAGCGTAGCATAGCGTAGCATAGCGTAGCGTAGCGTAGCGTAGCATAGCATGGCGTAGCATAGCATAGCATGGCGTAGCATAGCATAGCATAGCGTAGCATAACGTAGCATAGCATAGCATAGCATAGCATAGCATAGCATAGCATAGCATAGCATAGCATAGCATAGCATAGCTAATTAGTCCTTTATCTTACACACAGTTTTAGCACCCACCTTGATTTCTTGAAGAACAGAACAACAACAAGACGTAATATAATGAGAAGTATGTAACGTAGGTACGGTACCCATAATCACATACCCAAATACCGGCTCAATAGCGGGCGGTAAATCATATCGCTCTCTACGTATTATTTTAGTTAGTAGCAAGTGCGGAAAAATTGAAGCTCCGATCAAAAGATCAATGTGTGCCGGATTCGCAAACTCCGCGTCTGCCAGCGGCAATGACTCAAGGTGAGTGAATGATGCTACGTCTACATTAGCGTTCGGCAATGCGTCCGTGATACGCTCCACGATAAGCGAAGAAATGTTAAAATTAATATCCCTATAAAAACGCGAATGTATTTTAACATCTACGGAACCCTTGCAATGTTTTTCTGAACCGCCGATCCCTTTGACTACTGAGTTAGTATTTTTAAAGTTATTCCACAATCCGAGGCGTTTGAAACATTCAAATGATATGAAATTGCTCTGAGATGCGCTATCGAGTAGAGAACGTACCACGTGCGGCGATCCATTAATATCGATACCTTTGGGTAGAAAGGTCGTATAAACCATTTTGGCCAAATTGAGTTATATATACCATTTTTCTCAGAATTTTTTTCTCTATTGATCTGTATATACGAAATGTAGAAATTCACACAAAAATGGTTAATACGACCCAGAAGTTTTTGGTCATAGCCTCTTGAAAAAGGTAAATTATCAGTGTAAAAGCCGAATATTATATTTTTGTAGTTTTGTTATGATGTAATGACCATAATTTTAATTAACTAAGGGCGTAAAAATAGTCGTTAATTGTAAATGGTTTATACGCCCCAACGTGTTGAATGCATTACCTAAGCATAGTTTAAATTCGACGTCATAAATCCTTATTGCATATCGACCTTTGGGTAGAAAGGTCGTATAAACCAAAACCCGAAAGTGATTTAAAATGATCTATGAGAAAGTTTCTTACAATTTGCGAATGAATAAAGTTGAATCATCAAAACCTATCTATCTTCTTTAGTTTTAAAGTTAGCTTGGATTTACGTCTAAGAAAAATCAATTCTTGGTTAATACACTCCATGAAAATGTACTTTAAAAAAACTGTAAAGGTCGTATATCCATTTTTAATAAGCTTATGGTCACATTTACTGTCATAAAAACCCAATTATCGATACCTTTGGGTAGAAAGGTCGTATAAACCAAAACCCGACTTTTTAGGATAGCAGAACAGCTACTTTTTTTACATAAAAATCCATAACTTTTTGTTTTTGAAGTTATAAAAAAATGATATATGAGAAAGTTTCTTACAATATGCGAATGAAAAAGGTTATATCATCAAAACCTGTCTATGTTCTTTAGATTTAAAGTTAGCTTGGATTTACGTCTAAGAAAAAATCTATTCTTGGTTAATACACCCTATGTAAATGTACTTTAAAAAAACTGTATAGGTAGTATATCCATTTTTGGTAAGCTTATGGTCACATTTACTGTCGTAAAAACCCATATATGTAGTTATTTTTGTATTAAAAACCATTTATAATCATAGATCAATTGAATTCTGACTAATAATTCAGAGAACGGGTACTGAAAAACAAGTTAATCTAAATATGAACTCTTTTTTATTGGGATAGAATTGAAATTGCTTTTGTATTAATAAAGAGTAATGTTTTTAGTGCAAAATATTATTCCCCTCGGACTGTACTTGGTGGATTGATATTTTTTAAGCGGGTCTTTCGCTTGATAGATATATATTAGATCTATATTTACGTTTTTATTGTATTAAATAAAGTGTATCTTTTAGGTGTGTAATAATATTGGGTGTAAATAAATAATAAACCGGAAACCGATACTAGTGATTCAGTGCATGATACTGAGGCACTTGGCGGTCGAATTTTCCCAGTTTAGGGTAGATATTTATGATTTTTGAATAGGCTACCGTCACTGATCAGTCGTATGAGGCTACCACGATTAAAACCTACAAATCGCAATAGCTACGTGCTACAATTTATTAAGGCTAGAACACTCTTGTCGCACCTACTCGCATACACTCATGCAAGTAGGTGCTGAGTTCGGTAAGTTCTAATTCAGAATAATTCTTTTTATACTCGTATATCCATTTATTTAAATTACAACACATTTGTTTTATGTGCTAGCGATGGAATAAAATTTAATTTTCACGTAACTTCAAGTTGATTCTGAAATGTTATTACAAAATATAGAAATTTTAATTTTTGTGGTAGGTATCGCGAAATTTAAATTGTGCTTGGGGCTCTATATCACGTACCTTCCACTCCTCCTACCTTTGTTTCGAGAAAACGATATATTTGCAATGTTGCAAGCAATAATTCATAATTCGTTTTAAAATAATTTATAACAATAATTAAAATAGTTTATAGTAACTATTCATAAATAATTTTAAACTAGTTCTGAACACAAATTTATATCATAAAGTACATAAGTTACTTTTTTCACGACTGCCCAAAAAGAGGAGTGTTATGTTTTTAATACATAAGTTAGTTACGTTTAGTGCTCGATCGTTTTTTTTATTTAGTTGCAATTCAATAAATTACTTAGTAAGTAAGCCTTACTACAAAGGCTTAATTCAATAATTTATTGAATTAAGTACCTACATTTAAATATGTACAAAAATTAAAAAAAATATCAAACATTTTATAAATGATTAAAATGCCTGATTATTTTAATTCAGAAGAAGTTTGAATAATTTTTGTTTTTATGACTAAGTCGATTTTTTATTTCACATTTCTGTTTAAGGTGTTTATAATAATTTTTCAATTTAAAATGTTAAACCTGTTAGGTATGTTGTACCATTATTGAAATGATAGTAAATGTTGATTAGAAGGTATTATAATACTTAATTAATGTTGACTTCGTATTTCAGGTAGTTTTATTTTATTTGAATCGACCATTATTGGTTATAAGAATAATAATGATTGAATTCCTACTAAATCTGAGAGTAACAGGATTGTTTATTAGTCAGAATTCAATTGATCTATGTTTATAAATGGTTTTTAATACAAAAAAACTACATGTATGGGTTTTTACGACACTAAATGTGACCATAAGCTTACCAAAAATGGATATACGACCTTTACAGTTTTTTTAAAGTACATTTTCATGGGGTGTATTAACCAAGAATTGATTTTTCTTAGACGTAAATCCAAGCTAACTTTAAAACTAAAAAAGATAGATAGGTTTTGATGATTTAACTTTTTTCATTCGCAAATTCTAAGAAACTTTCTCATAGATATTTTTTTTATAACTACAAAAACAAAAATGTTATGAATTTTTATGTAAAAAAAATATCGTTTTTCTGCTCTCCTGAAAAGTCGGGTTTTGGTTTATACGACTTTTCTACCCAAAGGTATCGATATCATAAACGATAACTTGCGCTGTCGCTAACAGTACCGTCTTGGACGCCATACACTGCGGCTTGGCCCCGCGCGGATCATTATAGATGCGCGAGGGCCTTCCGCGAGTGCGCGTCGCCTGCGCGATGGATGTCGTACACAACGATATTAATTGCTTTATACTTAAGCAATTAATGCATGCTTTGTTATCTTTTACGCACTTGAAACGAGCAGTCGGATTGAAACCACTAAAGGCGGGACACTTATAGAAATGGTCGTGCACTATATTACTGCACAGACACTTCTGTGAATTATTATTATTAGATTCCAAGCATGTTACGTAAGATTGCGGATTAGGGACCGAGTTATTATTACTATTTCGCGCTTTATTCGACCTTTGTTTGCTGTTGTTAGTATTAGATGGGCTAGATGAACTAGACTGCGTATTATGAAATATTCGACACTGATCTTTGATAAACGAAATAAAACTATCTAGTGTAGGTATTTTATTATTGCGTTCTGTCATTTCGAAAGCACGAATTGTTTCAGAGTCAAACTTTTTTAAAGCGAGTTGAAGCAACATAAAGTCGGAAAGATCTTCTAATTTTAAGTTCCTAAGAGAATCAACCGCGGTAACAAAGTTATCTATAAACAGCTGGAAATTCCCGACAGACGCGGCACCGGACAGTTTAAGATTTAAAGCTTGATCAAAGTAGGTAGACGCTAGGATGCGAGTGTCTTGATATCTATCAAGTAGTGACTGAAATATGACCTGATAATTCTCAGCACTGGGTGTGACATCTGCAAATACGGACTGGGCCTTCGGTGACAGTTTACCTATTAAATAGTACAACCTATCAGCATCTGTCAGAAAACCATTATCGTGCACTGTGGACTTAAAACTCGCATAGAATAACGGCCAATTTCGTATATCTCCGTCAAACGACATAATCTCGATTGGCGGTAATCTCGGCGTGCGAGCCGCTGAAACGGGCTGTGCCGAATATTTACCCTCTAAATGTGATTGCATTCACTTAATGATACAATAAAGATCTTCGAATGAGGTGTACGCCTGATAATTCGGTTTTTCATCAGGATTAGTAGAAAGCAATCTTGCGTTATAATCGTCTAACAACTTATGAAAATCTGTTCGAATACTATCTACTGTCATACAATAACTGAGAAATGTCTCCCTATTACTATCAGAAGCCGCGGCGGTCTTTGAGCGCTCGTAAATGTTTTGAATACGCTCAAATAAAATATTGCGTTTTTCTTCTAAGATTGTCAGTTCTCTGTCTTCCGACACGCGTGGCTTCTTTTGTTGTGACATGCTTACGTAAGTATAAGCTAATGAGACCGAAACAAAATAAGAATACCTAAAGTACCTATTATTTCACCTAAGTAGGCAACACTTTAAGGCGGTGGAATTAAAAGGTGCTTGAAATATGAGATTTACAAGACAACTATGATAGTTCCAGAAATAATAATTGGGTAAGTAGGTAGCTACATAAAAGTATATTACCTACTGATGCGTGTGGAAATAGCCATGTGATGGTTATGTAAATGGACCAGGAGTATAGCTAGGTGCTATAACTTATTTATTTATTAGATGCACAAGACAAGTAACAATCAAAGTAAAAATTAAATATACAATATACAATGTTCTGATTCTGGATTGCAACTCAAAAATATGTGCATACAGTAAAAACAGTACTTATAACTGCCTAGGTATAGAGATATTACGAGGTGTTACGTATAAAACGTAAATGAATCCGGCTCGAAGAACCAAAAAATCTTTCGGCGAACCGAATATTCCTAGGCGATTTGGGAAAAAGTGGACTGTACGGATTTGGATTCTTATCGATTAGGAAACGAAAGGGAGGAAAAGTGTGTGGGATAGGAGGAATTATAGGATGCGGAAGGATGAGGACACACCTACCTTGCACATCAGTCTTCTTCTTCTCAAATGGCAGCCTCCCGGTGTCTTCGAGAATCCTGAAGCTGCGTTGAATCACTCCACTACACTCGCGCGTGGTTTTGTTCTCGTTATATCCCGGTAGCGGTAAAAAAAATATGGCGGTGCGGTTTTGCGGGACGCGTATGCTATACACACCCGTCAGCCGAGTCGTTCTTTCTAGACTGTTCTGTAGGCGTGCCTTGGGAGGGGAGCGAAAGAGACAAAAGGATCGCTCGCATTGGACGAGCAAGCGTGGAACGATTGACGTCGATGTAATTAGTTATCGATAGGAAGGTAGATGGCGCTACCATGAAGTGAACAGAGATAGCAATCATTTCTTATAAACTGATTGCTCAATTTAATTAATTTGTTCTGTATTTGTGTGAATTGTTTCTTATTTGTTGTTATTTAATAATATATAAGTTTCTGTGACGTCGTCATTTGAAATCAGATATTGTGTGAATTGTTTCAGGATCATCATCACAATCTCAGCCAAAAGCGGTCACAGACCGATCTCGGGTCGCCCGCAACTAATTCTATTGCTTATATACATACAGTTCGTAATACATATGTTACTAAAATATTTAAAATTATTCATAAAATATAAGTAAATTAGGTTTCCGCATATAAAATAAATATAGGTAAGGTTTTAGCTACCCGTAATGACAACAAAATCCGCTTTACTACCTTAACCCTAGATTACTAACCTTCGTCGATTCGACTATGCGGATTTGTTTAAATCGTGCTAACTTTTGCGCGCGCGATCGCACTGCTTCCACACTTTAGTAGTGTTTTGAGTTCACCGTGAGCGCCGTTCCAGCAACCATGGCTCGTCGCATCGACGAAGGTTAGTATTAACGTAACATTTTGTCTTATTTAGTTGGTGAACTTTTGCGCTTTTTTTGTTTTGTTTATTTATTTTATTTGTGAAAATAATGCGACTGATGACTGACTGACTATCTAAAATAGGAAAATATAAGCCTTGTGTCCCTCCGCAAAGCGAAGGATGACTAAAAGTAGTTGCACCCAGAGCAGTAAATCGTTATGCGGGGAGCACAAACTTGACGTTTGTCACAAATGTATAACTTAATAGATTTGTACCAAAATTTTTGTTTCATTACTTTATTTCATTTGTTATTTCTAATATTAGAAAATTATTTTTCACCTTTACTTTAAAATAATACTTTAAAAAAATCTTTTAAAATGTTAACATTGTTAATTTGCCATAAAACCTACGATCTCATTTATAAGGCAGATTTTTAATAAATATGCCGTTTTGTTTATGTTAATTTATTAATTAATAAGAAGAATATAATAAATTTATAATAAAAAAAAATATGCATGTTTAATTCAAATAAAACCCATTATCCCCTTTAGTAAATACCGTAGGCGAAAGTACGAAGGTTAGTAATAAGTGTCGAAAAATAAGGTTAGTGATCTAGGGTTAAAATATGAGGGTACAGACGCGTGATGCAACTTTTAAATCTACGTAAAAAAGACAAAGCATATACCTAGCTATATCATTGGCTTGTATGTATTATTTCAACATAACATCGGCATCCATAGCGCAGAGTGAACGTGAACGCTTCCCGCATGCCGCGGCGTCACTCGACAATTTATCGAGGTGTGGAATACATCGGGTAAGTGGCACAAACGTTGGTGGTTCCTGGTTGATGATGCATGAGCGATTGAGCATTCTTATCTAGAAGACCAGACAGTTATGTAACTGAAAAATAATATCCTAAGTAACTGTTGTAATAATTTCAGAAATAGTATTTACCAAATATTTTTGCAATTGTTATTGTTCAAGATGATTATGAATTCATTATGTTGTCTGTAAAATTGTTGCCTATTAATTTAATCAAAATATTATTCAAACAATCTGTTTTACGTATTTTCTTAGTAAAAAGAATTCTTTCGAAACGAAAGGTCCGTTTATAAAAATCTGAGCTTGAAAAGATTGAATAAACAAAAAGTTCGAACAATTTATAACAGTTGTAAAAATTGTATTCCACCCCAACATACCTACTTGATTTTCTGCAAACTCAAAATTGAAATACTAATATATCTTGAAACTCAAAATACGATCTCAATATGACGGAAATTATAAATTAAAAAGAGAACAGATTTATTTAAAGAGGAGCTTCCAGTTTTTTCATTGGCAATATCATTATAAGGACGATTCTTGTTGAGACTGGCTATTCCAAACAACTTATTCAATATGCTACCTTGTAAATAGCCGATTAAAAATGGCTCTTATTTTTTTTAGAAATCGACATCAATTCCTTGTGTTTTTCCACCTTGTAACTTTTATTCTGACCAACATTTTCATTGTATTATGTTAAACATAACAGCAGTATTATTGCTCATAAAGCACACGGAAAATATTTATTTTTGTGTCAACAAAGATATGATGATAACAAAACTGTATACAGAGCGAAGCTCCATTGAAAAGATATTAGCGACCAAAATAGACACCTAATAACATCCGCTTATTAAATCCAGTCAGTGTCATGACTGACGGCTTTTACTAATCCATTTCTTTGCTCCCCGAGAACCTTTTGACAACTTTGATTATTCGAACATCTCATCCTCTAAGCGAAGATCTGACGCGACATATTAAAATAACAAAATACATTCACAATCTATAAATCATAGACTAATGATTGGTCTCGCTCTGCAAGCGATACCAATCATTTGTCTAAGCTATAGTTGTTCAAAATATATTTCTGAATTTAATATTTCGACTACACAAGATAAAGTATTAAATTATTGAAACGTTTTCCAAATTTCCTTTGCCATTTATTTTCATTTTAAGTGTGACATATTTTCATCAAATTATTATGAAAACTCTCGAATGGAAGCTAAAAATGAGACGTTATACTTTTTGTACTAAGAGCTTTTATGTAAGTGCATCGTTTATTAAAAAGTCAAGTCACAAAGAGGTTTTAGGTTACGAAATAACTTAACTGATGTTTCGCACGCATTTTACATACGATAATAGATTGATTTTGTCGTCAAAAATATAAAAATTAATAGAGTAAAACTACATTGTATAGCGCATTTAATTACTTAAGCAACATTTTGGACTTGTTTCTCATTCACATCTCATTCCCAGTCTTAATTAGTCAAAGCCAAAATTAGCATAACAAGACCCACCTTCATGAAGACCTATAATAATATATTTGTTCGTCAGATGAAATCGCTGTTCTTTGAAGTTCGACATTTGGTAATTATCTATCGCCCAAGGCGATAGATAATTATTGCTAACGGCTTGTTAAATTAAAATTAATTATTAAAAAATGTTTATTTCAATACCATAACAATCAACAATAACAATAACATTTGGGGTCCCTTTTTACCCGACTGCGCGACGCAAAGGAGGGTAATGTGTTTATCAGTCTATGTATGTATGTATGTATGTATGTATGTATGTTTGTTTCTATGTGGCGTTCTAGAGACCAAATGCGTAGGGCGATTTTGATGATTCTTACGTCAATCGATTCGTCTTAACCTTGCGAGTGTCACTAAAGACATGACAGTAATCAAAATTCACCACAGCGACAGCCAGACGCCATATTGTCAAAATGAAAAAAATTAAAGTCGATGAACTATGTCAAGTGGGGTGTCGTTGAATAGGTATTTTAAAATCATCTTTAGGTTCCTTTTATCATTTTTCATTTTAAATAATAGTTTAGGATATATAACGATTTAAAGATGTTTAACAAAAAAAAAATCTCGCTAATTTTCATACTTATTGATTTAAGATTTTATTTCAAGTATAAACGATATACAAACAATCGATTGCGAAATTTACCATCTTATAACGAAGTCAATGAATCGTAACTAAAAAGTATAAAATAAAATAAAAAATTTAAAGAAAAACAAAAAACCCGACTGCATAAAAACTCATTTTAAAAAATACGTGAAAATATTAAATTAAATAAAAACTAAAAAGAAAGAAACAAGCCAGAAGTTTAAAAGTAATATTATGCAGAACAGAACGACTCACAGTCGGGGCCCATTCAAATTTTACCAATCAAATCTTCCCAAGGGGCCCCGACTGTGAGTCGTTCTGTTCTGCATAATATTACTTTTAAACTTCTGGCTTGTTTCTTTCTTTTTAGTTTTTATTAAATTTAATATTTTCACGTATTTTTTAAAATGAGTTTTTATGCAGTCGGGTTTTTTGTTTTTCTTTATTTTTTTTATTTTTTAAGCAAATACTTGCTTGTGGTAAGGAACTCCGCTCTTCCTTGGTTTACAATGCAGAAAGTTAAAAGTTTTGATATTTCAATTTTACAGATTTTACCAATTTTATGTAGTAAAATTTATGCTTGTGTTTTTTTTTTTTTAATTTACCAAATATCATATCTTGTCTTAACACAGTGTTAAAATTGGAATATACATCATAAATATAGGTTATCTACTTTATACATTTTAAAAGAGAAAAAAAACAAATTGAAACTTATGAGCGCATGCATGTATGTGTTTGTGTCTTTGTGTGCGTGTGTTATATGTGTAGAAGTGTATGTGTGAGTGAGAGTGTTTGTGTGTGTGAGTGTGTGTATGAAATTAATTTAAGTCACGCTAAGTTTTATAATTTTCCTGTTCTATTTAGGATTCTATCTCATCGTAGTTTTTTGTTTTGAGCCATTCAGTTAAGGTTTTTTTACATTTAAAGTACGTTAATGCGTTGATGGGTAACTCTTTATTTATTAAGTTATAAAGACGGGTTGACTGACTCTCGAATTGACGTTCGGCGAAGGATGATTTGACTGCAACTATAGGAGCTACATTATAGTTTCTATTTCTTCGTCTATGTCTGTGTCGCTGTTCACTGTTGAGAGGGGTGGTCTTGTGCTTACTCAGAATGAGGTGAAGTAAGTAGAGTTTCCTTACACTAAGTACATCCGCGGTTTTATAAAGGTCTTCAGTGCAGAATCTATAGGGTTTAAAAAGTGTGACCTTAAGCAGTGCACGTTGTGCTCTTTCTAGGTCCAAGAATTTATTTTTTGTAGCTCCGCCCCACACCGGCAAACAATAAGTTATCACTGACTGTGCAAGAGATGTATAGATTTGTCTAAGGAGAGTATAAGGTGCTACGTGTCGTAATGTTTTAAACACCGAAATAAGTTTTCTGACTCTTTTCATGATTAATTCAATATGATGGTGCCAAGAGAGCCGTTGATCAACTATTATCCCCAAATACTTAACACTATTTACTTTATTAATAGTAGAACATGTGCAGTTTCGATTTAAATAGTTTGTACACGTATGGATTTTAATTGAGAACTGAGACGGTGGTTGAAATTTTTCATACTTGGTAAAGCAAATGAAATAAGTTTTGTCCGTGTTTAATGTTAGCAAACTGGAGTCAAGCCAGGCTGCTATTTTCGCAAGGCCTCGCTCGGCAGTTGACTGTACCTCAGTCCATGACTTCCCAGAAAAGACTATGGCAGTGTCATCCGCATATGAGAACAGTTTCCCTCCGTTTATATTCATGTTACAAAGATAATTTATGTAGATAAGGAACAAAGTAGGTCCCATGACGCTACCTTGCCCTACACCATAAGTGACTGTCATATCGGAACTAACTGTGTCACCTATTCTAACCTTTTGTTTGCGCTCGCTCAAATATGTCTTGAAAAGTTCTAGAGGCGTTCCCCTAATGCCTATGCCTTCCAGTCGGTCCAAAAGAGTAGAAATAGGGACAGTATCCAACGCTTTTTTGAGGTCCAGGAAGACAGCCAGACACCTGTCACCATTGTCAACTATTTCTGTAACAGCAGAAGCAAGTGCCAGAGCAGCGTCTTCTGTGGACTTCCCTCGTCTGAAGCCGTACTGTGATGACGATATTATATTATTTTTGTCTAAATAACGAGTAAGCCGAAGATTAATTAATTTTTCCAAAATTTTTGATAGAGACGGCAAGACTGATATTGGTCTATAATTCGAAGGACAGTTTTTGTCTCCACTTTTATAGACGGGCGTAATTATCAGACTATTAGGGAAAACTCCTTGTTCAAAACAAAGATTGGCCATGTGAGCAATTATCGGTACAACAAAGACGCTTACAGATTTAAGAAAGTTAACCGGTATATTATCCCAACCCGGGGCGCTGTTGTTTTTAAGATTCATTAGCACAGAATGTACTTCTTGCGAGTCAGTGCTAAAGAGAGCGAATGACGCAACCGGTGGTATTGGTGGTGCGAATGCATTACAGTTGAAGGTTACTGGCCCTGATAAGATTTCGTCTGCCAATAGTTTGCCAACGTTGGAGAAATAGTTGTTCACAGTATTTACCGATTCTTGCGGAGAGGCAGCAATATCAAGTAGCTCTGTGTTTGATATTTTATTCGAACAACGATGCGTTATGACGTTTATAGTGTGCCAAAGCTTTTTGGGATTTGTATTAGCTTTTGAAAGTTTCTCTCTGTCGTACTTTCTCTTTTGTTTTTTTAATTATACAGTTACAAAAGTTACGATATCTTTTATAAGTGATTTTTTGAGTTTCATTACACGGGTTAGCTTTCAAACTCTTTTGCATATTATTTCTGTTTTTGATGCAGCGAAGCAAGCCTGGAGACATCCATGGTTTCAAAATTCTGCATTTTTGAGAAATAGTTGTCGTTGCAGTGTTTAACATGATACAGTTTTGTAATATGGCAATTAACCTGTCTGTAACTTCACTAGGATTCCTTAACAGTAGTAGATTCTGCAGGTTACTCGTTCCCAAATTCAGTAGTGCCTTATCTAAGTTAAAAGTTCGTTTGATTTTAGTGTTGTTACTTTTTTGTGAATTATTAGTTAATTTTAGAAAAATAGTTAAGTGATCAGTTATAGTTGTATCTATGATGGCAATAAAAAAAGATTTATCTTCAGTGTTATTTTTTAAAATAAAGTGATCGAGACAACTTTTACCTCTCGTGGGAAGTGAATGGCCAGGAATTAACCCGTGTGTAGCGAGCATATTTAAATAATTTAATCTGTTTGAACGTACGTGAGATGGTTCATCGTTTTCATATACTAAATTTATATTTATGTCACCAGTAATTATTATGTTTTTATTAGGTGGAATGATTTGCAAGTGATTATTAAGTGAGTTTATAAATGCATCTGCTATTGTGTTGGAAGGCGAACGGTAAATAGCGAGTACTAAAAGGCTAGGTGCGATCTCTATGTGTAGACAAGATGCATGCGTCAGTTTTATTTCTTTAATTTTAGATTTATGTGTGTTTTTTATGTAAACCACTCATCGGCTTTGTTCAGGTGATGAGTTGTGTGATATGGCGAGTAGTTTGTTAATTGAGGTAAGATTTTAAGAGCATTTAACCTACACTCACTTAATACGATCAAATCGCTGGTAATATTCATAGTTAGTAAATTTAATTGCAGGTCATTAAAATTTAAGTATATACTTCTAATGTTTTGAGATATAATAGTGAAGTCGGTGTTTTGTATCTTGACTTGTTTATTGAACTCCGCGATATCACATATCATTGTTTGAGCTATTTGAGTTCCATCTATGGCATTTAAAGTTTGTAGTCTATCATCAAACATTTTTGCTTATTAGGAAACTATAGTACCTTACATTAATTTTGTTAATATTGTGATTAAAGGTGCGTGTGTGTGTAGTGATGTAGTGTGTGTAAACTGAGTGAGTGGATGATTGTGTATATTTATATATAAGAAAACTGTTGCTATGTAGATTTGTTTTTGAGTATACGATTAGTGTGTAAGTGCGCTTATTTTGTACATAAATTAGTTTTAAGTAAAGTATTTTTAAGTAAGCTAAATATGAGACAAAAATGCATGACATAATAAACTTAGTAACTAAAAAAAGCGTGAAGTAAGTAGTACCTAGTCATAGTTGCATCAGGTTTTGTATTTGAGATTCGCTGTGTAGGTATCACGATGGGCGGAGAGTTCTCGTCTTTTTTTATGTTTACTTTACCGTATGCAGTCCAACAAAATTTGTAGTTCTTGGACTTAGCCAGATCTCTCGCTAAGAAATACAATCTAGATCCCTTTGGTGTTAGTTGTTCTGATACATAGATCGGAGTTTGAGTATCTGTGGTTTTACCGACATGTTTTGCACAAAGCTTTTCCTTATTTTGCCTATTAAATTCACGAGCCTTTCTTAAATAGTTTTGTTTCACCATAGTTGAACTCAGTTCCACTATAATAGGGTTGGTTTTTACACTTTCCCGCTTATTATTGACTCTAAATATATCCTTTATATCACTCTTGTCAATGCTGCTGTCAATTACCTTTGATAAGTTTATGGCCATAGTAATTAGATCATCTGGTGACTCCTTAGGCAATTTCGGGACATTCTTTATCTCTATATTGCACTTGCGATTGTTACGTTGCAAATCCTCTATCTTATCTTCTAGTAATACGATGTAGTCTTCGTCCTTTCTCTTTTGAATCTCGAGTTGCTCAATTTTCTTTCTAAGTTCTTCATTTTACGCTGATAGAAATGCCATAGAGTTCTCAATATTTGTATTTGTATTTTTGATCTCAACTAGAATAGGGTAGATCTTCTTGATTTCTTCATTTTGCGCGTCAAATAGCTTAGAGATAAGTAACTTCATTTCAACTTTGAATTCTTCAAATTCATTTTCTCTAGGACGTTTAGAACGTTGAGATACATAGCTCGGCGGGGTGTGAAATTCGATTTGCGTAGTAATGTTGGATTCCGACAAACACCTACCGCTTTTATCTACCATCTTAGGTACTAGGAGATAATAATATCACAGGAGTTACTGTCCGAGAGAGTACGTTAGCTCGGTTGATGTTATATATATATATATATATATTATTACTTATATGAAGCCACAAAGCACTTACAATTTAGATTAGTGCCACAAAATAATTCCAGAGTACTAGGAGTCAATAACACAGTGGTAATTGTCCGAAGCTAAGCGGTGAGTGGGGGTAGGCGGGGTTAATCCGGCCACTCCTGCGCAAGAACGGGTGGAGCTTCGCTGGGTGGTGCCGCTCTGCGTGCGCGCTGATTAGTTGGTGTGTAGTAAGGTGTTCATTGTACCTTGTTGCAGTAGCGAAGCTTGCAAGTACTAGGAGCTCAGAAGATCAGGGGTGTTTCTGTAGAGCGCGCGACGCGTACGACAATAACTCTTCTTTGTTTATGCACTCCTATTTTTTTGTTTGATTTGATTAAGTTTAATTTAGATTTATTTATTTTATAAAATAAAGAAACGCAGTTTATGAGCACGTTAACACCTTACGGTGGTCCGGGGGGAAGAGGTTGTTAGAACTTATGTTCTCTAATGTTTAAATTCTTACAAGTAATTTTGTATTATTTTCTATTTTTAAACTTGAGTGCTTGAATAGCTTATATGGGTTTGATTCCCACACAGAACATTTGCTTTCACTAATTGTTGTTTAGGGTTAGGACTGTCTGAGTTAAAGAAAGCATGGCTGGCATGGCAATAAGGCTTGACTTACCAATTTTAGAAGTTCTCGCTAGTTGTCAATCTTGCACATTACAAGAGAGAGTTGGATCTCTGAGAATATAAATTGCCTTAATATATTTAATAACTAGAATATAATGGGAATATAGTAGCATATTTATAATTACCTTTTCTAAGTTAGAAATGCACCTTTCCTTGCATAATAAAATGTAATCTTTTCGTTTATAATTATTAAAAACAATAAAGTATAATTTTTAAGAGGCGGCGATAACCGATTGGATATACCAACAGACTGCCATGCAGAGGGTATCGGGTTCGAATCCACGGCGCGCACCAATGACTTTTCGGAGTTATGTGCGTATTGAATGGTTAATTATCGCTTGTCCCGTGCCTCGGAGAGCACGTTAAGCCGTCGGTCCCGGTTGTCATGAAGATCTTTGACAGTCGTTACAGGGCGTCAGTACCTTCTAAATAAACTGACACTAGTCTAAACCATGGAATATCGCTATCCCTTCGGGTTGCGGAGGTCAGACAGGCAGTCGCTCCGTGGAAAAGCTAATATTCAGCCAAACCCGCTTAGACAAGAAAGCGGACCCCAGATTGAAACTGAGATAACGCTAAGAGAAAGATTATTAGTACAGATATAAAAAAGAGAGATGAATTTTTTTGCCCATTCTTGCAGGTATATGTAGCGTCATTAGATAATTCATTTACAATTTTGAAGGTCATAAGCGTCACATCGTGACGCTTATGACTGAATGAATATGAATATAGTTAAGTTGCATGTCATTGGAGAGGTCCATATCCAGCAATGGACTACGGCAGGGTGATGATGAATACTAAATGAATCGGTTATTTACTAAATGGACTAGGTCAGGCATACCTAATTTAAAAAAAATCTTAGGTAAGTATATTACATCTTTATTTAAACAGGTAGTTTGAACCTATACGGACATACTAACGTAGAGATTATTTCTGAATGTCTGTTTTGAAAATAGTTATACTCATGTTTGACTTATTCCTTTTGGTGAAGTTTTGAGGGGAAAATAAACAAATTTGTGTTGAAAAAATGTTTTATTAATATTTAGGCCAATTTTCTATAATATTTTCATAATAGGCTTTATGTTCAGCTTAAATGTATGCATTGTACGCTTGAGGTCTTCTATTTTATAAATTTTTAGAGGCACAGGCCCATCGTAAGCGTTTTGTGTTTGTAGAGTAACAGTTTGAGTTTTATTTTTTCGTAAATCGAATGTGTTAGTTCTCACTGCATTCCCAATAAAAAGCCACTCAAACTCCGTTTTTAAAGTCTAGAATGTCATTAGTATCAAACATAGATACTGTGATTTTTTTGTGGGCAGTGCATATAAATTCACACACCTCCTTAGGCAGATAATGCCCATCTCTTTGTTAAAACTTTTTTCACAGTACCAAAGGACCGATCATTTGGCAGCAATGTGCCTTCTCACTGGGAAGCGGTGCACAATTTTATCGAAACGCCCTGTGTCTACCAGAGCCTGGCATAAACCTATCATCATGTGATTACGGTTTTGTTTGGCCGCCGCATCTATCTGTAAAAATGTATATATATTATAATATAGTAACGAAAAGGAATAAGTCATTGACTTATTCCTTTTTGTAAATTAACGAAAAAATGAAGTCCCTACATTAAACAGGCAAATGAACTGACTTATTTCTTTTCTTGATTACAATTCAAGAACTACCTAAAACGAATCGAACTGCATCAAAATTGCCATATCAGAAAAATGCTGACTTATTCCCTTTGGTAAATAACCGATCCAAATAGTTTGCATCGAACCAGTCGAAATGCAAATACGGAGACTTGAAATTCGTTTATTTGGTCCATAAAGGCAGTAATGCTATCTTGTTAAATGAAACTGGTTCTTAGACTATATTCTATGAATAAAATATTCATCTTCTATCTAGATTCAGACAGCTTAAAATTAAACGACTTCCATTAGACAAGTGTGATATTTACGCAGCTTACTGACTTAAAGTAATGACCTTCATCGATAACATTATGCTAAGTCGACTTAAAGTTCCAACCCAATTCTGAGGGCGTCACGTCCTCAGAATTGGGTTGGAACTGGGTATGTGAGTATGTGTCTGTGTGTAGTATTTAGGTATGAATATGTCGTCAAGTACTGTACCACTATACAGCGGTACGGTAGTCTTCCATTTTATGGAAGAAATTTTATAATGTGGAGTACCCCTAGATATTCCTTTGAAAATAAACAAGAATAGTTTTTAGTTAGTTAGTTACGACTTGTACAAAGATTATGTAACTCAATTACCCATAAAACCATTGGAGGTGGGCGGAATTGGTAATAATTTCTGTAACAATACTCATGACACTGCACAGAGTATATTCCACCACTTGTAGGTTATGATCATTATTTAACCTTGCAAATTAAATAATGTAATGTAATATATATTCTAAAATGTAGCAACATTTGCCCTGCGGGACTCGGCTATGCAGCCTCTGACCCAGACCATACCCAACTGTTTTATCCACGGTAATTAATAAGTATAATTGATCTTAAAGCCAGAAAATGTCATGAGGTGTTCCCCAAGGATCGCATATCGGACCAACCTTATATCTCATGTTACGGTAACCGATGTGGCGGGTTGATCTTTGTATGCTCGGTTGGGGAATTCCTATTTTCTTCAAATAACATAGACTACCTACTGTTTTATGTACCGACTCCGAAGTTTTATGTAACAAAAGGTTATACATTGCCTTGCCTCTTGTAAGCAATGTCTGTTTAGAAATAATATAGTAATTATGTATTATCAGAACGATAAACAATATTGATATGCTCCTAGGTTAAGGTATAAGAATATATATCATCGTTTCCCGTATGAAATGACTTAACCTATTAGTATATTATATTCACTGAAATGTCGCAACAAATTCATTTGCCAAGAAATGCTTTGAATCAGTGGTATTTAGGAGCAGCCTATATTATCTTATTAGAAGCGTACATTTCAAGCCATTAAGCCATAAACGATATACCTGGGTATTGCTACTCAACATCATCATCAGCATCCTAGCGCTGTCCTGGTTGCGCTCCAAAACCCACGCCTTGTAGCCCGAGGTCCGCTTTCCGGCTGTGTTTGTTGTGGTACTACTACTCAACAGTGCCATGTATATCATGCATGTTAAGAATATAATGGAATTACCAGTGAGATCGCCTTTTAAGAGTCTACTTCGATAGAAATAATCCGTCTTATTTCAATATACCTATGATATTATATGGTATAATATACTTCTTCGAAAATAATTTATCTTAACTTCGACTGTACAGGTCAAACTGAAATTATTTCTTCTTTGGAAAAAATGCACAGTGCTTTCGCGCTGAGTAGATACTTAAAAAGACCTCTCTAGACGGGGATTATCCTAAGAACGACAGTTACAAAAATATTATTTTAGAATTTGGAAGTTTTACATCTCTTTCTAGAGAAAAATAAATAGTAGTGCGGATACAGCAATGCGGCGATAGCCTAGTGGAGATACTAACAGACAGATAAACAGAGGATACCGGAATCGAATCCACGGCGCAGTCCACTTGCTTTTCGAAGTTATGTGCGTATCAAATTGTTAATACCGATACAAGTAAATATATTTTGAAGAAGCCGCCACAATTTTATATCGTACTAGCTGACCCGGCGAACTTCGTACCGCCTAACAGGCGATTCTTTATTTTTTTTCACTTTCCTCTTCGTAAGAACCATCTTCCTACTTCAAGGAATATTGTAAAAAAAGGAATCAGCGAAATCGGTTCAACTGCTCTCGAGATTTGCGCTTAGCAACACATTCAGGGATTCATTTTTATATTAAAAATTATTTAAATATACAGAATACAGCAGCGAAAGTTTTGGCGAAAATGATGATGATGATTAGATGTCAGCACTACCGACCTAACCTTATTCAAAAATATATTATGTCTATCAACCTAGCTCTCCTTTACGCCAATTCCATTAAAAATAATATTAGAAAAGAAACCATATTAGTACACCAGAAATACTTTATTCAATAGAACAAGGGTAAGGAACATAATAAGCTATTATTGCACATTCTAACTATAATCACCGATTACATATTTAACACTCAGATATATTTTACTACCGAGCAGTTATTAATAGCAGATATAAATTTAAACCTTTTAAAATGTAGGTAACGGTTAAACAATATTAGGGCAAACTTAGCACAGTGATAAAATTATTTCACATGAATTCTAAAAATGATTGCAGAATATAGCAAAGTGCCTTTATACAACTTATAAGTTTTTATTCCAAACATGATTACGGAATATAGCAAAGAGCCTATTATCAACTTATCCATTCCACGATTGTCAGCAAAGTGGGCGAGCGTCCCTAGTCACCGTGATCGTGTCGCCATTTTGTAGTCGTAGTCACAGCCGGAACGTGACGTATTTGTGGCACACTTTTACGAAGATGGCGCTCGCTCAACGATGTTGCCAACAATAATATCTTATATTTTCACTGGAATCAATTCCAGATGATAATTAAGCTTTGTTTGAATGTGAATTTCACACCAAAATAAGCTTGCTAAAATTGGCATAGGTACGAGATCATTATAGAAGCGGCATTTAGCTGTATAAATACTTAATATAAACGCTGGATTTATTACTGACTAGAAAGGTAATGGATTTCCAAAATAGCTGAGTACATCTGACGTATTTCGAATTATACTGAAAGCTTATAAAGGTATTTGATTTGATCCAATATACACGAAAGTGCAGTAAATAAGTTGAGGAACAATTTCTGGGAAGCTCTTTCAACTTACTGCTGTCTCCGTCACTTGACAGTAAAGTATTTACAGACTTTTGAAGTAAGAAGTATTTTGTTGTTAAGTGCTTACCAATGCTGGCAAACTCGGCTTTAAAATCTGTAATTTACGTAAGCACTTAAAGTCAAAGGTCAAATTATTGGCTTTGATTTTATTTTCTCGTCAGTCTTGGTTGTATAAAATATTGCCAGACTAGAATATTCTCATTACTATTTAAGTCATATGACTATAAACTCGACTCATGTTTCGATGTTCCCCTAGCTGGGGTAAAATTTCATATTTCGTGAAATTAAATGCATTTCACTAAAATTATAATTGGCCATGTCATATGCAGCAGAAGCTGAGGATAGGCTATCAAATAAGAGACTGATTCTATTTATAAATGTATTTTCGGGCAGAGGTTCCGCCTTTTACGAATATTTGTTACTCATTATTTGACAAAGCGCTTGCTTTTATACGGACAACTGCCGTTTACAAATATAAATCGGAAGTACGTACAAATCACTTATTTTTTAATAATTTCTTGATATGACTTTACAAACAATTATAATAATTTATTTTACACAGACACGTCTAATTTTATTGACATATATTAATTCATAATCATTTATTTATTATAAGCATTTTACTATATTAAATGGAGTCCCTTCCGCTGTCGCCAGAATAAACTCTTGACGGAA
Source organism: Euclidia mi (assembly GCA_944739405.2). Classification (NCBI taxonomy): domain Eukaryota; kingdom Metazoa; phylum Arthropoda; class Insecta; order Lepidoptera; family Erebidae; genus Euclidia; species Euclidia mi. The sequence continues at coordinate 3,225,151 of OX123196.2, forward strand.
ACACGACGTGACGTAGACTAAGCACGGTTGTCATAGTTGTCATTTGCTACCGCATGGCCGTCATTTGTTAACACATACTATAATACTAATAACTTTTATTGCAGCAATTTATAAAATCGTACAAACTTATGGACTATACAAATTGTTGGAATGTATTTACAAAATGTGAGTCTAATCCCCCAAAGTTATAATCCTCTGTGTTATGGCAGTTTTTCTTCTTCTATCACTTGGCAGATATCAATACACTCACGTTAACTTGATATTCATATTGAAATATAGCAGACAGGGATGTAAATACAACACATTGCTCCTTCTACCATCAAGTATGTAAGTCTTGGATCATATAAGCACACATGCATGACTCAACCGCTATAGTTTGAAATTGTACTCCATAAACCGCAGGGTGCAATAACCACTACCTAATACTTCGTGGTATGCTGTCGTGATGTTCTCTTGGGGCCATGGTTTATGATTTCTACAATGTATACATATGTATTGCTTTGACTGCGAGGCATTTAAGCATGTAAAATATTTAGTAGTGTACTTCTGTAGTGTGGTGTTGTCACTGAAACATTTTTTTTTGGATTTCAATATTTAAAAATATAGGTACGAAAATAAACACAAGGTACGTACCTACCTCGTAATATAAATTTGTATATAACATATTCTTTGCGCTGCGTAGATCAAACCGAACCCGTGAGACATATTTCAGAGTTGTGTGGGAGTAAAGTAACAGTTCATGATGCAAAAGCATCGGCAAAATGTATGAAATTCAAGGTACCTTGCGTAAACTTATGCATGTGCATACGAATCGTCTATTTTCGCCTCTCAAATGATAAATTCATAATTATTATATTTTATTAAAACACATTTGCACTTAATTATTAATAAATTAATATTTCACATGACCCAAATATAACATATAATGTCAGTGCACATTCATGTATTTAATCATTCTGTTTTGATAGCTAGAACTAACGGTAACATATTTATGTTACCGGTAGTTGTATTTAATAAATAAACACACGTCTGCCTACACCTATGGATAGACATATGTGTATCAATGTACATTGTACAATTGTACATTTGTGTTCACGAGTTAGTTAACGTTCGACACAGTAAAATATACCGCAGTGAGCGTGCATGGTTCGCACCAAATTGTGCGAAAATCCTAACATTTATTCTGTTTGCGCCTCAATTTGGGTATATTGTGAAATTAAACTAAATTGTGTATGCGAATCCAGTGTTGAGAGAAATTTATTCAGCGGAAAAACTACGTTTGGCATCCCGGAAAATCGAGTTTTGAAGGCAAATGTGGATTATACATCCGACTGGATGGTAAGTTTCCTTTGCGTACATGCTGGTAATTCCAGGGTTATGGACGTATTATTGACCGTAGGAAATGATTCAGGGCTTAAATTTTCTCCTCAGCCGAAATGACACAGTGAGCCACTGATAAAATAAACATCTGACAAAAGTGTATTCTTTAATACCTCTTGAATATTTTGAGAGATGATTGTTACATTGTGGTCCGTTAGATTTATAAATATTATCCCCAGTAAATGGCACACGCGGTACAGAAAATAAATCCAGTAAACCCAAAAGGGAAGCTGTCCTTTATTATTAAATAAACCAACATTCTAGTACTCAGTTTTCCAAATTGTAAGTGAATGTTTTACTAAATATTTAGTACCTACCTGCCTCAATATTTTCACCCAAAAACCAACCAACCAAGGATAGATAGATAGATACTTCATAAGAAGCAACCAAGTTAGCAATGTGCATATTTCCTGAGCAGAATAAACTGCTTAGATTTTCTCGTCACAAAGTTTGCTCATGCCATCAGTCTTGTACTTGGGCTGTAATATGTTGATGTCACCGCATTCACCTAACCTGACGCCTATATCCCCGAAGGGGTAGGCAGAGGTGTAATATTATACCCACATTTCGCCATGAATATTTAGGTCCCACGTAATAGGGGGTGAGCCTATTGCCGTTACAGGGCACATCACCAGACTCCGTGCTGCTAATAAGAATTCGAAAAACCCAGTAACAATTTTGCCCGACCCGGGAATCGAACCCGAGACCTCCGATCAGCAGTCGCATACGCTATCCACTGGACTACGGAGGCAGTCATCACCTTTTTTTTTTACGTGAGGAAATGCGTTACGCATACCCCGTCATTCACGGGGAGAATGTGGGGTTATGTCGGGCTCCCCCGGCTGGTATACCGACTAAAACCTCACGGAGTGCCTCCTCATCGCTTTATGGGTGGATTCCCGGAAATCTTTCGCACTCTTCGGCAACCCACCCAGCGATACTCGCTCGAAGTAAGAACCGAGCACTTTCATTAATACGAAGCCCTAATTGTAGGGCGACGCCATCCTCATGGGCTCCATTACCCTGCGGGTGAGAGAGTCCCCGTTCTCTCAGCCGCAGCCTTAGCTACGGTGGTATCAGACGCGCAAATGCGCGCCTCCGCCTGCCACTCCGCCGGCGACGGATCGGATCCGCCAGATGTCTTCACGAATCCGCTCCGCCGCCTCCTTCCGCGAGATGACGTCCTCGCAGAAGGATGCGACCGCAGCCCACTTACCCTCACTTTCTACCATGGCTCGGACCACGGCTGTCAGCGAGAGATCATCTCCGACAACAGTGACGAAATCACGTCGCTGCACCGCCCAGGCGGGACACAGCTCGAGCGTGTGTTGAGCTGTGTCCTCGCTGCAATCGCAGTGGTGACAGGCGGGACTCAATTCCCTCCTAGCGACCGTGTGCAGGTACTTGCCGAAGCAACCATGCCCCGACAATACCTGCACTAGCCGGAAAGAAAGGGTCCCATGCTGTCGCCCAGCCCACTGTGCCAGTAAAGGCCTAAGCGCACTGACGATTCGAAGGCCGGCTGTCGGTGCCTCCAATCGTGACGTCCATTTTTGAACCGCCTGTTGATTGGCTCGGATTCGCCAAGCCGTAATATTTATTTATTTATTTATTTATTTAATTCTTTATTGTACACCAGTAATTACAGAACAAGTACAGTTAATTACTTATATACTAATGGTAGAACAAGGGCGGTCTTATCGCATAATGCGATTTCTGCCAGACAACCATGGACGGACAATATGACGGTCTAAATGGACAGGTAGTATGCGGGCGTACAATACTAAGACTAAGACTAGCTACTTAAATCTAAAATTAACCTAACTAAACTAAATTAATATAAACAATATTTAGATATAATTACTTACATACATAAATAATATATACATAATACATATATTATAACAAGTACATAAATAAATAAATATGTATATACATATATTATACATATATACATACATTATGTAAATTTTACATACATGTAACAGGATTGGTGGTTGTGACAAGTTATGTTCTTTTACGAGCTTTTTAAATATTGGCAGTGTTTTTGATCGTCTAATATCTTCTGGTAGTGAGTTCCATAGTCTTGCCGCTAGCACTGTAAAGGATTTGTCGAAGAACACAGTAGAGTGCACAGGATTTTTCAACTTAAGATTTTCTGATGATCTCAAGCACTTCGAATGTGTGTCATGCAAGAATACAAATCTTTCCTTGAGATATAGGGGATAAGACGGATTAAATAGTACATTATATAGGAGACAGAGAATGTGAGTAATCCGGCGAAAGCGGATTGGCAGCCATTTGAGCTTGTTTCGAAATTCAGAGACGTGGTCATATTTACGTAAACCAAATATGAACCGTATACAGAAGTTTTGGAGTCGCTCAAGTTTTTCCAGCTGGTCCTCATTGAGATCTAGATAGCTGGCATCGGCATAGTCAAGAATAGGAAGAAGGATAGATTGCGCAAGCGCTATTTTAGTGGCATTTGGGAGAAAGTTGCGTAACCTTCTCAATGATGCGGCAGCAGCAAAAAGTTGTCGACTTGTGCTTTGTAGTTGGAATGTCCAAGAAAGTGTTCTGTCAATGTAGATCCCCGAGTTCTTCACTTTTTCACTAAAAGGAATCGGAACACCATCAAAAGATACGAGGGGAAGCGTTGACCAGTCGATCTTGGAAATATATCTAGAACTACCAACCACAATAACCTGGGTCTTGGTAGGATTAACCCTTAGTCCAAACCTATTTGTCCAATCACTTATTCGATCCAGATAGTTATTAATAATTGTAATACCATGTGGTAAGTTTTCAGGCTTAGTCTGATAATAAATTTGCATATCATCAGCATAGAGGTGGTAGGCAGAAGAAATATGGTTGGAGATAGTATTAATAAATACTGTGAAAAGCAAAGGAGATAAAACGCCGCCCTGTGGTACGCCGGCAGAGATATCACACCAGGTGGAATAGGTGTCATCCAGACGGACTCTTTGACGGCGACCAAACAGGTAACTACGAAACCAGTCAATCACCGATGGAGATATGTAATATCTTCCGAGGGCGGATAGTTTCCCGTGGCCTCTCGGAATTCCATGACCTTGAAATAGCCATCGGCAAGCACCTCAGCCTCCAGGTCCCATGGGATCGTTCCGGCCAACGCGCAGGCTGCGTCAGCTGACACCGTACGGTAACCGCGTATTGCTCTGATCGCCATAACTCTTTGCGGACGTCGCAAGAGAGTCCTGCACTGGGCGTTCAAAGAGTCAGCCCATATGGGCGCGCCATACAATGCCATCGACCGGATGATCCCAGTATACAGTCGCCGGCATTTGACGCTGGGTCCACCCAAGTTTGGTAATAGCCGCCCAAGTGCGGATGCAGTGCCAAGGAGCTTTGGAGCAAGTTGGCTGAAATGCTCGCCGGTCACCGCCTGTCTAGGACTAAGCCCAAATATTTCATCTGGCTTTGTACCGATACGCGTGCCGAACCCACCATTATAGAGGCGCCGCTGGGTGAACAACGGCTGGGCCCACAAAATACTAGTGCCTCCGTCTTATTAAGTGCCACTTGTAGTCCTAAAGCCTCAATAAGCGCGACTACTTGAGTGGCTCCTATCGAGACTAGGCGAGCGGCCTCCTCGAAAGTATCACCGCGGGCTGTGACTAGAGTATCGTCGGCGTAGCTAATGATGCTCAGTCCGGATCGCAACTCCCCGCGGAGGACCCAATCGTATCCGATGTCCCACAAGAGTGGCCCGAGAACCGAGCCTTGGGGGACACCGCACGACATGGGTCTTTGAGCCAGTCCTTCGGGGATCTCATACAGAACACTTCTGCCTCGTAAGTAATCTGCTATCAACCGCTTCAAGTAGACAGGCACTCCATGATAGTGAAGAGCTTCTTCGATGCAGCTGAATGGCTGTGTAACTACTGAATGCATTGGCGATGTCTAGGGACACCGCCAATAGCACCCCTCCCTCGGCAACTGCACTCTGAGCTGCGGCTTTTAGGTGCAACACAGCATCAATCGTTGAACGTCCTCCCCGAAAGCCAAATTGGGCGTCCGACAAATCAGGGCCGATCGTACGCAGGTGCCGGACGATACGGGAAGCGAGAATTCTCTCAAGCAGTTTCCCTGTCTCGTCCAACAATACAATGGGCCTGTAAGCTGCAACTGACTCAGGAGGTCGTCCCGGTTTCGGTATAAGTACCAACTTCCCGTCCTTCCAGCACTGAGGGAACCGTCCGGACACTAAGCAGGTGTCAAACAGACCCCTGAGGTGATCGCTCATATGATTCAGGGCTAGTGCCAAGGCTCGTGCTGGCACCCCATCAGGGCCAGCGGCTGTGTTCTTATTGCGAGTTAGTAGAACAACTGCACCCATCTCTGCCTCCGTAACCGGCGGAATGGTAGAGTCTTCTATCCGGTTTTGGTCTTCTAATGGGGCCATTGTCGGTGGGATGTGTGTCGGCCCGTCGGGAAACAGTCCCTCAAGAACTTGCGCAAGGAAGTTGGGCTGGAGAGTCTCAGTGAGAGGGGGGCCCCGGGGCCACTACTAGCGTGTTGGGAGGAAGTGATTTCCATACGGATGTACAAATGGTCCGATAGAGTTTCAACTTCCTCTAGGACACGCCAATTCCTTACGCGAGACCAGGGGTAGCGAACGAAAGGTCCACTATTGACCCTCCCTGCTGTCGCACGCACGTATTGGTTGAGCCTCTGTTAAGCAGGCAGAGTCCCAAAGCATCAGCCCACTCCCCGACCGCCTCACCACGGGCATCCGTCCTGGGAGATCCCCATGTCACTGATTTAGCGTTGAAATCTCCCAGCACAAGGATATGATTAGGTGTTAACCGCCGTATTGAGACCTCCAAGGTATTGAGGAAATCTTCGAAATCTGCTAAACTCCGATTGGGAGAAAAGTAGATTCCAAATATTGTTATCCCTCCCAAAACAGCTGCTACATATCCCGGTCCCCTCTCTCTGGCCGAGAGGGGGGGAAAACGAAGCTCTGTGGAGGCTACAATTACTACGGAACCATCTCGGTCACCCACCCAGTTGGGGCAGGAAGGAACATAATATGGCTCCGCGACTACGGCTGCGCCAATTGACCACTCGGCCATAGTTTGCAAGAGTAGGTCCTGCGCGCCGGCAGAGTGATTGATGTTTGCCTGGAGTAAGCGGTAATCATGGTCTGGGTCCATATTTAATCCGACATTCTCTCCAGCTGCGACAGCGGCCCAACATTTGAAACGGCAGCCGGGGTCGCAGGATTACCTCCCTTTCGGGGCTGAGACGACAGAGTATTACATGCCCCTCCTCCTTTAAGATGGTCAGCCGGGCGCCCTGCTTCAGAACATGCTGTGCAGTGTAGAGTATTCTTACAGTCCCGCATGACGTGTCCTGCCTGACCACAGCGGTAACACGCGTCACTGCAGTCGACCAGAGCTGGGCACTTAAGGCGCACGTGACCTGTACTCCCGCATCGAAAGCACCTCGTGGGTCGCGCGTCCAGGATTTGGACCCTGGCTGAACTCCAACCCACGCGCACTCTGCCTGCCTCCGAAAGCTGCTTGGCTGCAGCAACAGGACACTGCGCCCATACTGCACCAGTACCCCCGGGACCGGAGCGGATTGTTCCAAGTCTGATGGAATCTATAGCGCATCCTGTCTGTGTACTAATCGCAGATCGGACGTTTTCGACAGACACAGAGTCATCCAGCCCTGTGATACGCATCTCTGCGCACTTCACGGGCCGAGCTATTTTGACGGCTTCCGAATCTGGGAACAAGCCACGAAGTTTCTCCGCAATGCTATCAGCCGTTTTAATACCCTCGACACCCGGGAAATCCAAGATTCGTCCTCCGGTTTGAGTGTGGCGCACGCGGGCGCCTCCGGCCAGACAGGTATCACCGAGACTTTGCCTTGCCTTAGTGAGCACGGCTTGGTAAGTCAAGCCTCGCTCAGCCGCCTCCGCATTACCGTGATAACAACGGCGGCTGTTTTCGGTGGTTGGAGTTTTCTTTTTCGTCTGCGCTTTTTCTTACCGGACCCGCTTGGGTTAATGGAGCCGGTTGCTTTAGCTGCAGCGGCAAGCTCTCAGGCATTAGCGGCCTTTTTACTCCGTCTGCGCTTCGCTTTAGCCCTATTCTCAACAACCTGCCATTGTTCGCTTTGTGGAACAGACGAAGAAGTATTTTGCCCTTGATTCACAGCAGGTGGTGCTTGGGAGACAACGGGCGCAGCAACATTAGTTTCTCATTTTGGTCCCGGAAGGTCATTGGGTGGTACTTTCGGCGGTTTCTTAGCCTTTGGAAGGGGTGGGTAATCCTTTTGAGTTACATGATGTACTGGAAGCCCTTTGCTTGGTCCTGGCTTCGTAGTGCCCGCAGGGGCAGCAGTAACTACTCCAGTGTATGAGTTTCGCAAGTCCGCTGCTAGCGGGGGTCTTCTATTAGGTTCCGGAAGGAGCCTATCTTGAAGGCCAGCGATTCAGGGATTCACATAGCTCCCGATCATCGCCATGATAGCCCTTTGTTGATCCTCTCGAAAAGGATTGTCAGCGGTAGGACATACATTTTCAGATTGAGCTCGTTCCAAGCTGGCTTTTATCTGGACCAATTCTTTACGGAGCTCACCGACTTCGGCTTTTAAAAGGTCATTAGCCTCTTGCAACCGCTTAGTCTCCTCAGACGTTGAGAGATCCGCCATGGACACAACTATACTTGATAAAGCCTCCGTAGTCTGTTTGAGATGGCGCACAAAGGTACCCTTGAGGTTTCTTGATTTTGTGGCTACTATGAAAACCAAAGCTAAACCTGCAAGGGCTCTCTCTTTCATGTCCACTAGTGGTGGGTTGGTGTTAACATCCCCGGGTGGACAGACCTTCAGCGCTAGTTGCGCCACCTCCTCTTCAGCACTCATTTCTCCGGCCTCACGTCTTAAGGCGGCCGCTGGGCCAATTTTAGTAGAGCACGATCCTTCAGTGACAGCACAGCTCTGGCTTCTGGGTATTTTGTTGGATGGCGCTGCGCTGGAGTTTCCATCGGACTCAGAGTTAGTATGGCGAGTTCTTCCCCGCCTCCGCTTTGCTTTTGTCGTCTTATTCAGGCAAACGTCGGAGCCGACGCTCATTGCAGCGTCCGTGTCTGACGTCGCGGAATTATCGGTACCGATAGGGCGCGGTACTTCGCGGTAATGATGCTGGGTGCCCCCCCAGAATACGCGGGGCTGACGGGTCCACAAGGACCCGCAAGGGATTCTCCGAGCGCAGAGCGCCCGGTACCCTCCTGGGGTAATTGCTCAGTATTGCCCGACATCATGTTTAGTTTTGTGTGGCTCTAGTGACTGGGTTCCCCCCAGCCATACAACCCGTCGCCGGGCCACGGAAACTTAGGCTTTGGGTTATTTTATAGAGGTTGTCTTCCCCGCAACTCTAAAGGTCCCCGGTCCTGTCAATTCAGGATTACGGGTCAGGCCGGACGGTCGTCCATGTTGAACCTTGCACTCGCCCAAGATGTCGAGAGCGATATGCCCGCCCGCCCCAATTTTTCTTGCAAGGCTCCCAAGAGAGTCCCGCAAGATTCCACGCAATATTCAGTCGTGTCCGCTCCTCACGTAATCGGATGGTCGATCGGGACATGTGGTTAGATTTTGAAGGGGTGGTGTTACTTACACCTGCACTATCTGTTCAGAGACAGAGTAAGTACACACTGAACTCGCCTGGAACTTCTCTTCTCCAGAGAAGCCTCATGCTCATCCTCTACGCCTTTTGATGGATCAAAAGGACGCGTAGAGAGCAACCTCCGGATATCCAGAATGGACTCCCACTGGTATCCCACTTAGTCTGGCCTCTCCCTTTGGACCAATCCGGCATGAGTAGCCCTACCAGCACAGCCCCAGAGATCATCGAGACTCACAAGCCCCCCAACGACAACAACGTGGGGATACGGTCGGGGGGGGGGGCAGTCATCACCTAATATAGGTACGCAAGCACATAGCACCTGCCTAATCCAATATTTTAATCCAAGCACTAATCAACTAAAAATGTATATGTAAGCAATGTACTATTATAGCACCTGCCTGATACAATATCTCCACCCAAAAAACAACGAACCAAGCAGATCTAGGGACCTATAAGATACTACATAAGAAACAACCAAGTGTCCAATGTGCATATTTCCTGAGCAGAATAAACTGCTGAGATTTAATGCCCAGTCAGAAAGTTTGCCGTCGCTATCAGGCTTGTTCCTTGAGCCATAATATCAGGATGTCGCCGCGTTCCCGCCCCGCATCCATCACGTTGCGATGTTTAATATAACTGTGTTAACATCATCACCATGTGCTGTATGTTTTATTGCTTTGATTATAGGTAACTGGGAAAAGAATGGGGGGCAATTTCTTGAAATCTACGACATTGTGTCAGCAGTTAAAATTGTGCTTTACATGTATGTAGTTGCTCGTTAGCTTATGAGTTCCATATCAGGTTGCGACTGCGGTTCGATAATTTTATTACCTACGCAAATTTTGACAACAGCTTTTTGTAACCGCTTTTAATGTGCTTTGGGGGTTTGTAGTTAAAACATAAGTAGTAAAATTCAAACGTAACAGATACGTAAATCAAAATTTCGCTTATGTAGGTCAAAATTTTTATTATTTTCTTCGATGATTTGAGCGATGAACTACTGACTACCAGCGAGGTCAAATAGTGTTGAAACAATAGTATTATAAAGACAACCATGAGCAACTTACAATACCCTACTAAACGTGTATAACCTCAAACAAGAACGTCAAACAAAAGTCCAGAAATAAAGGCTAAGCGTTTAGTTATATCGCGTGTGTGATGATGTGTGAGGGACATTTGGCGTCATTAGCGTCAGCTCGCCAGCGTCTATTTACGACTCGGCACAGACATACAGAGCCTCCGCCTACTATATAAAGAATACTTCGCAACTGTTACGTATTTAGGCTGAGAGTCCAACAAAGATGTGTTAAGCTGCTGTGTGCAGAAAAAGTACATAGCTGTACTATTTTCGTCTGCTCAATTAGCTAAACACAGGTAGGTAAGGACGGCTTTTTTTCGGCTAAAAAAAGAAAGATTTTTACCAATTTCACGCACATACATGCATTAAGCGGCAAACTAACCTAGTATAAAACACATGCATTAAAATGAAGACTATGTCAGCATATTGATATACAACTGTGTGTGTGAGCGTATGATTACTAATTGTCTTCTTTTTGGCTGCACTTGTTAACCAAAGATAACAAAACTCTCGCTCACCTACTTTGTCCATCTCTCGTAGACCTATTGTCTAAGGTTTTACTCAGCAACTTGCCCGAACTAATACATTTACTACGTGTAAATTAAAATTGCACATTTTATTCGCTGACTCTTCAAATGTTCTTCAAACGCGAGATTACAAGCGTTACCTTAAGAGCCCTGCGGTTAAAAAGGTCAGCTACGTTTAGACGGAACTTTTACTTGTAATGTCAGACGGCAGACAGAGTGTAATTATGAAATATTTTTAGCTACAGAGCCTTGCTTGGAATATAAATGTGTGGAGTATAGATAATATATACATATTTTATACTGGGTTTAGGCACATTCAATCAATGGACAGAGAATCAACCAAACTATAAACAAGAATTAGACGACCACAAAAAATTTGCATTTTATGAGATTTTACACCAAAATTCTGCGAGATGTTAGTACGTTTAAAGAAATTGAGCCAAACAACGCCGTGTTCAAAATAATTATGTAGTTACGGAATTTAACGAAAATCATCCAAATTTTTAGTAGAGATGAAAATCGGATAGGTAAGAATAAGCCGCTTAGTTCTCCGATTTCCATCTCTATTTCTCTTAGCATTATCTAGTTCACCCAACAGAATCACAAGCATTATCAGCTTAAAACACCGTGCAGCTCGCCCGATCCTTCGCTAAAACTATTAGCTTCATCTCCTTGCCCGTCTCGTTAACATAATAAACGGAACATTCTGCAAGTATCGAGTGTTCTCTCAAACTGGTTATCAAGTGTCAACTTTATCATAGAGTTGTGTCTATTATCTGAAGTTTCGAGCATAACTTAATGCACTACGGATTCTAAGTTATAAAGCTTCGAAGATACAGCTATGGTTGTAGCTGTGTTCGTGTTCATAACAATTTGGCAGCGTTCTGCTTTGGCTTTAAACGTTTTAATGTTTAAAGTACTGGGAAAATTTGACACACATGCGGTATGAATAAATTTTAGTAGAGACTTCTTCACTCTTATTTTATTGCTTGCCAAAAATTTACTATTAATATCACCTGGGTGTCTCATAGCCTATGTACGGAACACTTCCAAACTTTCAGTTTGTGCATACACATACCTACAAATATTTTTATCACATATCTGCTCAAAAGTAAAGATGAAATACCTTTTATTTGCCTTGACGTTTCAGCAAGGTAATGGTTTCGTCATTGGTTACACCAGTTATAATCTAGAGATGACAGTCAGCAAGTCACCAATGCAAGTACACCCAGTACAACCTTTTAAAAGCTGAAGTCTAAAACAATTATAAAAAAAATAGTGTGCTCCCCTTTGCCTTACAAAACAGACTTGTTTACAATTTACAGCAGCCCAATATTGAAAAGAGTTTTTTTATTAAAGTACAAACGCACTGAAGCTCGTTAGCTTCTGATACACGGCCCAACTGTCATATTTTTGGTGCCGCGCTGCCGACCGAACTGTATTGAGTTACTCGTTTAAAAAATTTTTGTTAGTGCCTAATGTCAACGCGTATGACGGTTATATAAAAATAAACAGAACAGGTATAAAGAACATGACACCGTCATGGCACCGTTCCAACCCTGTCATTATACAGCCTTACGAAGTTCATTGATGGACATACCATAACCTCTCCTAATTAGCCTTATTTTGAGTCTATTTTGCAGTTTTGTACCTAGCTTAATATACCTTTTTGTTTAGTATGGTTTAAGCAAAAGAGATGTGTCAGGATCGTTGCAAATGGCGTTCTGTAGTCTCTGCCTACCCTTCCGGGAAACCGGCGTGAGTCTATGTATGTAGGTATGTACGTATGTTATACCATTGCGTTTTGTTTTCGTTAAAGCTGAAACTACCTGTTGACATTTAAAGAAATTCATACTTACTTGCTGTGACTTGCCCCTATTAAACACAATAAATAAAAAAGATCAAATGAATACGACAAGAATGACTTAGAGTTATTCTAACCTAATTTAATCTGAATGTGATCCTCGCCGTAACTCGGTGCGCATACATTTGGTTAGAGATATCTTCTCTAGTGCAACTTGTATCGCAATGATTCTATTACTATTGGCTGTCGAATTAAGTTGCATATCCAATTCGTACACACATTCTGCCTTTACACAACGATGCCAATATAATATGTTTACGTAGAACACGGTAATGTAATTAAGGTCGTAATGAAAATTGGCTCAAATTGTCGATTTCAGGTCGATCGGTCAATTGAGACTAATAGTACTTGTCCACGGATCGAACAGTGTATAACGAGCTTTTATTGATGCTTGTAAATTACGGCATGGAATGAAAACACAGTTCAAGTTTTAAATGGAATCGGTTGATAGGCATTAAACACCTTTTTTGTCACGTATTTGGATCGTCTACGAATCGTCATATTAACTCTTCTAGAACAATTAATTTTTTAAGTGCTTTAGCTGAAACGGCTGTCAGTGTATGTTCTCTTACGACAGTGAAGTCCTATCATACAATATAATTTAGCGGGTCATAGTCGCGTAAACTTAACTTATTTTTTATTATTTTTTTATTTATAGTCTCACGCCCGTATCCCCGAAGGGGTAGGGTAGGCAGAGGTGTTAATATTACACCCACCCATTTCGCCATGAATTTTTAAGTCCCACGTAATAGGGGGCGAGTCTTTTGTCGTTACCGGGCACATCACCAGACTCCGGGCTGCTACTGAGTATTCGGAAAAACCTAGTAACACTTTTGCCCGACCCGGGAATCGAACCTGGCACCTCCGATCAGCAGTCGCATACGCTATCCACTGAACCACGGAGACTTATTTAATAAGGTATAAATACCTATTTGTTTCCGACGTTTCGCTCGTCTTGCACCGAGCGTGGTCGCGGCATCGATATATATGTACTAACGTACTAGATGTAGCATTTAGAACATTGACGTTGTTCAAATGCTTTGCACGGATATCCATGCAAAGCAAGCTAGTGTAAATTTGACTTTCCTACGATGTGGGTCCGCATCGTTTATTGACAATGTGGCGACGATATATCGGCTATTTCGAATCAGAACTTGTATCTGTAGTAGCGCTAGTTAATATTATTTATTATTTTAGTAAATAAAAGAGTTAATTACACAATATTATCACATACAAACGTATTTCTTTATTTCCATGTGTCGTCATTTAAGTACCACTATAGATTAACCACTATGCAGACAACGATTGCAAGTAATTGTAGGTAAAAATATATGACTAAGACCAGACTTGATAAAGGCATTGGTTATAAAAGTTTTTGAGTTTGTTAATTATTTTCTAAAACCAACTTGATTTTGTATAACACTAATTTATTTTTAATATATTGATCGTATTTAATTACTATATTAACGAATATTTTAAATAAAACAATTGTGACCCATAGGTAATTTAAAAATAGTAGGTACACTTCATCATGGTACACATAAATTTGCAGTTATAGAAAAACACGCAAACATAAATATTGAACCATGAGGGCAAAACAGATCCTGATTTTCATTATCTGATCAAGAGACAAAAACCCACAAAATGAATTGTGTATGATGGTAATGGAATATGTATTAAAATATATTTTTGAGTATTTCTTATGCCAGGGTAAATTAAATCGCAATTTATTTAAAGCTATAAAAATAAAATCCTGGGCCAAGACTTGAACCCGCGACAACGATAAACCGTATCGATACTGTATAGACTAAGCTACTCGGGCCACTTCATCATAGAATGATTTTTCCTAACAGTTGGCTTATGTTAGCGCATAGTGCCATGTGCCAAAGGTGATGGTCAGAAAGGACATCATTACAGATTGTCAAACAATGCTGTCTTATATGTACGATAAGATATTTCATGTGCATAGTGCATAGGGTTCCCACCAAGAACTTAGGGTCCCAAGCCAACCTCACCTGCAAGTGGTGCACCTGCCAATCAACGGACGAGGCTCTGGCAAACAAAATATCCCAATAAGCGGCAATAGGCTCGCCACCTATTACGTGGGATCAAAACACTGGCGAAAAGTGGGCGTTTAATATGCCTCTGTCTACACCTTTGGGGAAACAGGCGTGAGTCTATGTATGTATGTATGTAAGATATTTCTGAGCAATTCTCATGCTAAGATAAATTTAAACTTTAAAAAAAAATTTCGTTCCTGAGACAAGTCTTGAACATACGCACACGAATACATTTTTCTAATTTGTAATAAAGGTAACTAAATAATTGTTTATATTATTTTACTGAAATAAAACCACAGCAATTAATTCCTTTTTATTTTTATATACAGGGTGTCCCAGAACTCAACGTCAAGCCGAAACGGGGTGACAAGATTGATCATAACCATCACGAGAAATATCTGAAAAGAATATATCCCATGCAGTTTGAAAATTATGGGCATTTTAAGAAAAACCTAGAAATTTGATCAAACTGTACCATTTTTCGGTTATTGTGGTTATTCTTTTTTATTTTTGTTCATTTGAACTTTGGAAAAGTAATCCTAAATAACATTTCTAGAATCCCAATAAAAAATAATGACACAATTGCCTTAAGAACGAATTTAAAATTTTCAATATTCGTCGACTTTGACAGGCTTTCCTTTCAAAAAATGTACTAGAGTGCCTAGGCAAGTGGCATTAAAAGTTGGCGCATTTAATCAGAATTCTAAAATGGTACAATACTTGTTAGTTCCATACAATAAAAAAGAGTAAAAAAATTAAAACCTCAAGTAACCCGAGTTTTGCTATCTCAGTTAAAATGTTTTTGATTCGCACAAGCTCTGGGTAGGTTCTTAATTTTAAGGCAAAATGATGAGAGAGATGGATAGTGGGTATGTTTTCCATGAGTGAGCGAGACAACGGCGTCGTTTAAACGAGTGCAAATGAAACAGATAGACGCCATACCAAGCAAATGGCTACGCTACCAGTCCGACACCAACCAGTTAGAACGTTTCGCTCATTCGTCTACTGCGCACATTCGTATTCGCTTGTGTTGATTTAGTACTGACAACTTTGGCTTCTCTTTTTGTACTTGGATCTTTGTGAATTGGACTTGTTGATAACATACCGGCAACTTTGGCTTCTCTCTGGACTTTTGTGTTGGCATCCTTTTTATCTACCATGCCTACGCGCTACACTTCACAAGAATATGCAAACATGCACCTCATTTATGGGGAATGGAGATCTCTGGATCAGAGTTATTGTGTCCGAGCTACGGACGAGGTATAAAATCGCAACTATTGACGGATTGATGCGAAGTTGTAAAATATATATATATATATATATACGTACATATTTAATGATATCGCACCTTCGGTGCAACAAAGTCACAACACCTCATTTTGTAATTTTACAGGAGAAGACTTTAAAAATTTATTCTCATTTATTTTCTCATTTCTGGATTACTATATGTAGTAGGTTTGAAAGCTTTATAAAATTAATTATTTATTTTGTTTGCTATAGTTTTATGTAAAAATCTTATATTGAATCATTAAAAAGATGTTAATAATAGACATAATAAAAAATAGTGTCTGACTTTGTTGCACCAGGAATTATTCAGTTATGACTTAAGCTATATTATTTAACATTTGTGTCTTTGTAGTTCCAATTTGTGTAGTTAAATACATATAATGTTGGATCAACAAAAACGCTTTTATAACAAATGCCTTTGCAGCTCCAAAATATTTATACATTTTAAATTAGAATTGAGGTGTTAAAAATAGATACGTTTTTGTCGCTCCAATAAGTGAGAATAAAAATGGTCATAAATACTTTTGTGGGCACTATTGCCCAAAGAAACCTTGTTGTCCCAAAACGCATGGCAAAACCGCCAATAACCACAAAGGCACCTGCGCCATCTAGTAGAATTTCGAGATATTTTCGCGGATGTTTTTGTTGCCCCAAGTATAGGTATGGTTCAGAGACAATTTGGCATACTTAGCTTGATTTTGCAGTTTTGGCTATTTGTGACTTTGTTGCACCGAAGGTGCGATATGACTACAATTATTCATTGTGATTATTTAGCATACCAGACAGTTTGCATTCGTGGTATCTTCGTATCCGATCATTGTCGTTTAAATTCATAATTCAGTGTGATATAGACGGTCTTCCACTTACTCTACATTTAAAAACCAAAATCAATGCTTATCAAAAACACATTAAAGATGATGAAAAGAGAGTCTTCTTAAATAATTGTATGCCTCTATTGCGTAAAACTTTTTCAAAGAAATATTAAGCACTCGGGCATGATGCTGAAACATATTTTAAGCAAACGAATAATCTTTCGCTTACATAACCCTGTTAATAAGTCATATGTCACCACAGAAACTTAGTCTGGATTAGCTAAAACCACTCGCATAAATATTAAAGTGGGTTTGACGTTTCATACATCATTCTTACTTAAGATTGAACACGGCACGTTACGGCACGTCTTAAACAAAGTATTAATAACTTACGGTTGATTTATGTATTCAGTATTCTCAAATGATATATTACTTACGTGTAATTAGTTCTTGCTTGTGGGAATAATCATGCGTTCTCTTTTTGTCTTTTAATTCGAGTCTTGAAATTAGTATAATATCACTTGCAAGTCACAGGTTTTTACAGGTTCTTTTTTAATCTGAATAATTGATTTTAGCAGTATATGCTTTACTGAACTGAGTAGTTTCACAAGTAATTGTATTTTTTAAGGATTGCATGCTCTCCTTAAAAAAAAATTCGGGCAAGTGCGGGTCTGACCCGCGCACCGAGGGTTCCGTACGCATTGCATCGTGTATCAAGATGAATTTTGCCCGTTTTTTATGTCAAGTGCCGTTACAGAATATTGCTAAAATAAGTATAAGAAAAGATTTTCTACTGTTAACATGAATGACCTCCTTCTTTAGCAGTAATCGCGAATATATTTAAGTACATTCCTATCTACAAAACTGTTCTTGGAGTTATTCTTGTCTTCATACTGTAAGACTTTGCTTCTTAAAAAATTACAGTACTCTTAGTTCACAAAAAGCACCCTTTAAACTATTTAAACTTTTAAAATGACAGATGAATTCGTTTTTCGACGTGACATCTTCAGTCTATCGCGAACAAATCGTCACGCGCATGCGTGACTTGATTTGTCCGTTTAAGCGACAATTATACATATTATTATTAATGATAGGGTGCCTGTGTTGGTGGTCACAGGGCACAGCTGTGATTCTACCTTATCCCCGTAAAGGGCTCTGCGGGGATGGACATTTGAAATCCCTAATGCTCGTGGGAACGCAATGGGAACTAAAAATTATATTTCTCTATACGGCGGCGACGCGGTTCGCAACCCATCACGTCTCGTTTCGCGCGAGGGTGAAAAGCGGCCTACGGAAAGCCGGTTTGCAACATTAAATGTTGGAGGAGGAATGGATGGCAAATTGAATGAAGTATGTCAGATAATGAATGACAGAAAGATTGATGTTCTATGTGTGAATGAGACAAAAAAGGAAAGGTTGTAGCACCACCAAGCATGACAGTTACACGGCGTATTGGTCTGGAGTAGACAGTACCACCAGAGCCTGCAAGGGAGTTGGTGTAATACTGTCAGTGCGAATGAATGAGTGCGTTAAGGAATTTGAATGTGTAAATGCTGGGCTACTATGGATGAGAATGAAAGTAGGACTTACTCGTCTCTTTATTGTAGGAGTTTACGCCCCAGTCAATATAGTAGCGGGTATGACACAGCAAGAACAAGACGAAAGGCAGGAGTTTTGGGAGAGTTTAACACTGGAAGCGCCGCTGTTCCAATTTTGTCCCATATGCAAGTTTGATTACATGTAACTTTTTTTTTGTCAATTCAAGTCGATGAGACTTTTTGACTTTTAGTAATTTTATACATTTATATAATTTAAAATATTTTCAATTTTATATCAGTAATACTTTTGGAAAAAAAATATGTTTTATAGAACTGCCGCTGGGTCATTTTTGTCTCGTCAATATTTGAAGAAAGAAATACGGGCAAAATTTTTGGATGGCTGTAGACAAAGATGAACATTATGTAATAAATGCTTTTCCTTACCTTGGAAAAATGATTATAATCCAATTAACGAACGTTTAGGTGACTGGGTCGTAAAGAAATTGATGGAGTCTTACATCAATGAGGGAAGAAATTTTACTTGTGACAATTTTTTTACATCAATTTTACTAGCGGAATATTTAAAATCTAAAAATACAAGTATCGTGGACAGTATCAACAGAGCTCAGAGAGATATACCCGTTGCCGTGAAGAAAGCAAAAAAGGAATTACATAGTACGTTTGTCCTAAAATGGGCAATACATCGTTGACTGTTTATCAGGCTAAATCTATAAAAATCTCCTAATCCTCAGTACCATGCATCCCCTGTAACAATAGACCTAAGTTCAAAGAAAAAAGTAGGTAGAAAGGAATTGAGTGTGGTGCCAAAAACTTTGCGTCGTCTGGAGGGACTTAAGGATAAACTCACAAGTACATTACCATACCTATGCTATAATAACGATCCTAATAAGTTGTACAATTCTTTCTTTGACATGTACTGTACTATATTCAATTCTATCTTTGTCCCTAAGAGGATCTCAGTTGCTGGTACTACATCCTTCAGTGAATGGGCAACCACTGGAATTTATAAAAGTAGAAATAAGCTTTACGAATTGTATGAACAGAAAGTAAATAATAAAAATGATGAACAATTTTGTCAATATGTAAGAAATTATTCCAAGTTATTTAAAAAGATTTGTCGTGAAGCTAAGACACTTTATTTAAAATCAAAAATTAAAAACAGTGACAATAAAATAAAAGCAACGTGGGATATTATAAACAATGAGACTGGAAGGGTCAAGATTAAAAGTAACGATTACACGCTTCAAGTAAATAAAAAGATAATAAAATCAGATTTTGAGGTTGCCACAGCATTTGAAAATTTCTTCACAGACATTCCAGTCTCAACCATTAAATCCCTCAACTCGTCCCCTAATGAAGCCGAATCTCTATTGAAGCAAAATGTCAATAGGTGTAACATTGAATTAAGTTTTAGTTATGTCACTGACAGAGATATTGTAAAAACTTTTAATACTCTTAATTTGAAGAAGACTAGTGATCTTTGGGGCAATTCTGTTGTGATTACGAAATCCATAATCAACACAGTAGCACCTGAACTGGCAATGATTTTCAATAGATGCATTGACTGTGGTGTGTTTCCTGATCAAATGAAAAGTAGTATAGTAATTCCGTTATTTAAATCAGGTAGCACATCTGACCACACAAATTATAGGCCAATATCTGTGCTACCCACGTTTAGTAAAATTTTTGAAAAATGAATTCTAGGTCAGCTTCAAATTCATTTTAATAACAATAAGCTGTTACATGAAAAACAATTTGGTTTTACTAGGGGTCGCTCAACTACCGATGCTGGAGTTGAGCTTTAAGATAGTATTTTTGATGCCTGGGAGGAGTCGCATGATGCTCTGGGAGTCTTTTGTGACTTATCTAAGGCTTTTGATTGCGTGTTTCATGAAACATTGATCAGGAAATTACATTACTATGGAGTTAAGAACACTGCTTTGGATCTCCTAACATCATATTTGAGTAATAGGATACAGAGAGTTGAGGTAAATGGAAAAGTTTCTATGGGTTCAGTGGTCACAATGGGAGAGCCGCAAGGTTCAATTCTTGGTACATTCATTTTCCTTGTATATATTAATGATTTGCGATACATTATGCAAAATAGTGAAGAGATAGTGTTATTTGCTGATGATACATCACTTATTTTTAAACTAAGACGACAGCAATCAAATAATGACGATGTAAATAACGCTCTCTCTAAAGTAGTTCAATGGTTTACAGCTAACAATTTACTGTTAAATGAAAGAAAAACAAAATGTATACGATTTTCAAGACCGAATGTAAAACAAGTTAAACCTAACATATGTTTGAATGGAGAAGAGTTGGATCTTTTAGATAACACCGTATTCTTAGGCATAAGCTTAGATTCTAAGCTACAGTGGGGCCCACATTCACAGGTCAGCTGTCGAATAGACTTAGCTCTGCAGCATACGCGGTTTACAAAATTCGTCAGTTAACTGATATAGATACGGCCAGATTAGTATATTTTAGTTATTTCCACAGCATAATGTCATATGGCATTTTATTATGGGGCAACGCAGCTGACATTCAAACTGTGTTTGTACTGCAGAAGCGGGCTATTCGTGCAATCTACAGTCTTGGTGCAAGGCATTCACTGAGGGAAAAATTTAAAGAAATTAAGATAATGACTGTCGCATCTCAATACATTTATGAGAACTTGTTATATGTCAGGAAAAATATTAATATGTTTTCTAAATTCAGCGACATTCATAATTTAAATACACGAAATAAAAACAAACTTGTTCTACCTTCAACTAGACTACAAAAAATAAGTAACTCATACAAGTGTCAAAGCATACGTTTTTATAACAAAATTCCAGGCAATATTCAGGAACTAAGGATTAATAAATTCAAAGTATTTATTAAACAGAGCTTGTGTTCAAAAGCTTATTACACAGTGAAGGATTATTTAGCAGACAAAAATGCCTGGAATTGAGTTTAAAAATTTTGAATTTTGACATTTTGAAATTAGTGACATGATATTTTTATTTACATTTGTAATACTTATATTTTTACATTTTGACATTTTTAATTTGACATTTGTAATTTTATTTATTTTGTTTTGACATAGTTTGATTTGACATTGTTATTTTATTTATTTTCTTTTGACATTTAAAATTACTTAAGTAATATACTATTATTCCTAAATTGACATTCAATAATATTTTCTGACATTTTAAATATATGACATTTTATTGTTTAAATTTTTATTATTTTTTAAAATTACTTAAGTAATATATTATTATTCCTAAATTGACATTCAGTAAGATTTTGTGACATTTTAAATATATTACATTTTATTGTTTAAATTTTATTATTTTTACTTATTGTTTGCAACATGTATTTTACTGTGTATTAGCATGTAAAGTTGTGAGTACAATGTGGGTATTATTAAACATATAAACAAGTAGTTGTGGCAACCTGTCTGATGGCTTAGGCTGACATGCTTATGCATACACCTTCTGATGGCGTGGAGGCATAGTGATACAGATCGTGCTGGCTCCCTCAATCAAGGTTGAGCCGTACGATTGCTGTTGAATGCGGGCCATCAGTGGGCCGAGTCAGTCAAAAGCGTCAGATAATTTCCTGCATTGTACTTGCATACTAAACCCTTTTTTTGTCTGGACTTTAAAAGATGAAGAAAAGACTAAAAAAATTTAAGTGACAAAAAAAAACAATGACTCTGAGTTTGTTTCGGCCTTTCTTCTCAAGAAGTCATTTAGCTAGATAAATATGTCTTTATGTCTTTGATATTGTATAAAACTATCAACTAAAATTAAACGCAGAGACTTTTTATTACAATTGGGAGAAGAATTGGGAAAAAAATATTTGACTAGTAGCAAAATTACAATTCTTGAGGAAATTCCGGCAAACATACCGGAGAGACAAGAAAAACGGACAAGGTGCCAGGTGAAGTCGAAATGCTCAAATAATAAGTCATCTGTGAAGTGCCACATGGGCAAAAAAACTGTCTGCAATAAATGCACTGATAAAGAATTTTATTTATGTATTACTTGTAGTAATGATAATATTAACTAGTTTATAGATAACTTACAATTTTTATAAGAATTATTCAGTAAGTTGTAACTTGTAACGATTTTATGACGAAACCAAAAAAATTAGATTTTCAGTTCATGATTTGTTTAGTTACTTTTTTGTTTGTTAAGCAATAAGATTTTTTTAAGGTGATTCTTAAACATGTTCTGAATATTTAACTTATTATTTCTATATTAACTTTCATGCCTTATACCAATTATCATTATAATAAATAGAATAGGACAAATTTGTCACGACGGCGGTTCACGGGGGATCTTAATCTTTGGCGGTTCACGGGGGATCTTAATCTTCGGCGCTTCTAGTGTTAAGAGATATTTTGAGGAAATGTAAGGATAACGAAAGATTAATCTTGTTAGGAGATTTCAATGGATACCCATCCATTGAAATCATATGGGAGTAAAACGAGATGGATTTGAAAGGGTTTTAGGTGGATTTGGTAATGAGAGTGTAAATGAAAATGGAAAAGTATTGCTTGAGGTTTGTTTAGAGTGGAGCCTTTGTGTGACAAACACCATGTTTGATCACAAGAGGATACACATGTATACGCATGAGGCTAAAAATGTTAGAAGAAGTATGATTGATTTTGTAATTGTAGATGAAGGATTGAGAAAGAATGTATTGGATACTAGAGTATATCGAGGGATCGGTATCCACACATACCACTTCTTGGTGTTGAGCCGGATAAGTGGGCTCTTCAAAAGATGGCGACACCGAGAACATAATGAAAATAGGGTCTTGAAAAGAATAAAAGTAGAAAATCTGCAAGAGAAAGATGTGAAAGATGAGTATAAACGAAGATTGATAGCAAGATTTGAGAGGTTCGATGGCATAAATGATATGGAAGAATTATGGCATTCCTTTAAAGAAGAGGTAGTATGTGTAGCGTCTGAAGTATGTGGTGTGATCAAGAGAAGGAAACTACGAAAGGTTAAGAATACATGGTGGGACAAGGATGTACAATCAGCAGTATCAGAGAACAAGAAAGCGTGGTTAGATTGATAAATAAATCATCAATCAACTATAAAAATTATCAGATATGCTCGTCCTTCCCTCACGTAGGGAAGCCATAGGCAGAAACTAGTCTTCACATAAAAATCCCAATTTTCCAAACGACAAGATCTCTTGCGTCTATACGCAATTTTGTCTTTGTCAAGGAGACGTAGAGAGAAGAAAACTTAAAACAAAATGATTTTGGTGTGTAAGTTGCAAAGTCAAAATCGCTTCCTAGTTTGGAATAGTGTGTGAAAGAGTTAAAAACATTGATACATCCTTCCTCACAAATCACATTAAAACTGTGTACAATAGTAAAATGTTTCATATCTGAAATAACAATGACACTAAATAATTTTTTGTCAAAATAATTAGTAAGTCTATAATTTTATTGTGTTATAAAATTAAGTCTCCTTTTCTTTTCAGTCTACCTGTATGAACGCCATAAACTTAAAATGTACCTCTGATGGAATGTGGTAGGAACCGGAACGAGAGAGAAATTTTAATAAAAGAGTTCCAGTTGAATTTATTACAGGTAGGGTTAGTGCAAACAATTTTAGCACAACCAAAATCAACCCTAGCAAAAAGATTGTGTCAGCTCATTAACTATATTTAATTTCAAGTATTTATAATATTTTAGTTGTAAGTCCTAATGTTGTTTTTGTACAAGGCATGATGGGGTTGGCGTATCTACATGGATAAAAACCCCAATTCAAATAAAGAATTAAAAAAAATGTACCGAACAGTTTATCGTAAGGTTTTCGTGAATGTTGATGAAAACCTCACCTAGGGCGAAGTCTAGATATACATAAACTGAATTATAACTGTAATTGAAAGCCTTATAATTGACTTTATAATTGAAATTTTAAAGTGACTTATCGCAAAATGACTAAATTACACGTCTCGTTGCTTCGATTCG
This sequence comes from Euclidia mi, assembly GCA_944739405.2. Lineage (NCBI taxonomy): Eukaryota > Metazoa > Arthropoda > Insecta > Lepidoptera > Erebidae > Euclidia > Euclidia mi. The sequence continues at coordinate 3,249,385 of OX123196.2, forward strand.
ATCACATCTAAAGACGAGACCGATAAATAATGCCAAGTCAGGTGATCCTTGGATAAGCTCCCAACTCCCAACACTGAGCGCTATTCCATAATGCAGACGACCTCTCATGTGTAAGTGCATTAGTAAAATGTGCAAGACACAATTTGAAACATGTCGCATAATGCTCCCTGTGTACTACACTCTAAATATAATGTCTTAGTAAATACAAAATACTGCACAAGTTGTCATGCTAAAACATACCAACGCAGGAATAACACTGTCTAGCAGTACAATCCTATCCTACCATGTGTAAAAGCATTTAAACAGAAAGTCCATTTGCATATTGATATTCTGTAAATTATGTTTTCATATTGTATATCAATAGTTTACCAGAAGTAACAAAATTTCCATTCTTTTCTTTCTTATTATTTTCTTTATTAGGCATAAGTTTTTTCATATTTATATTCTGGATTTTATTGATTAAATTTTTATTCGACATTGATTTCTTTACAACATAAAATTTAGTTATAAAATCAATATCGAATAAAAATTTTATCATTAAAACCCGGAATACAAATGTGAAAACCCTAGCAAAAACAGTTAATTTGGAATAACTTCTAGATTCCATAGATTTGGGGTCTGAAATTTATTGAGTATATGAGGAAAGTAAAGAGCATCATTTCTGTATATATAACTTTTCCACATTTGGTAGAATCTTCGAGAAAAGTAAGAAAATCTAAAAATCCAAAATCTCGCTTAAATTTGAATCTAGTCAAGTTATGAGGTTCATTTTAACTGTAAAATGTGCAGTGAAAGAGCCGCTATCGGTGCTTGTAACATTATTATTGCGTATCATGCTTAGTTTAAGAGAAATATATTTTTTTCTAAATATCCGCTTTAAAATATGAAGATTTTCAAAAAAGTTTTTCTAAAAAACTAGAGATGCTAGCTTAATGGGGATACGAAATATTTCTTTTTATTGAATATATCTATTAGCTTCTTTAATAAAAAGACGGTGTCCGAAAAATGGTCTTCATAAAACACTGTGCATTATAACAAAATGTCGACAAACTCAATGATGTAAACAAGGAATTCAAGTACCTAATAACAATTGTGAATAAATGTGATTAATTGTAATTATATAACATTATTAATAAATACCTGCGAATTATATCAGTAGGCAATACAATGTCAATGTATGATATAAAAAGAAATTTCAGAATAAAATAAGAAATTATAACAAATTATCAATACAAACAATGTCAAAATAGAATATTATTATGTACATACAGGTCAATTCAACAAATTTATTTAAATATTAACAACAAATTAATCAAAATATGAAATGTCCACTTAATATTAATTGAATTTTAATTGAAATTAATGAGCAGGCAGGTACTTCTTATATAGCTTTTTTACTCATAAAATCAGAAACCGTATAGAAACATTGATCTAATAACCATTTCTTTAACTTAGAGCTGAACATATTAGCAGGTAGACTCTTTATACTGTTTGGTATATTGTTATATATACGCCCACACATTACATAACAATTTTTTTGATACAGTGTAGTCTTGGGTATCTTTGGCAAAACAATTCTTTCAGGATTCCTAGTGTTTCTAGGGTAAAGATCCTGAGCCACCGTAAAAATGTTTTTATATTGTTTTACAAACTTTGCTGCCTCTAAAATGTATAAGCTAGGTAAAGTTAGTAACTTCAACTTCGAAAATACGGGTTTGCATGATTCCCAAGGAGGAATCCCAACAATAGCCCTCACGCATTTTTTTTGTGGAATAAAGGCCCTAATAAAGTCTGTGGAATTACCCCAAAGTATAAGGCCATAACGCAATATTGACTCAACGTAGCCGTGGTATGCTATGAGGACTGTCTTTTCATTGGCACTAGTACGCAATTTATATAAGACATAGACGAATTTATTAAGTTTGTTGCACACTTGGTTAACATGTGATTTCCAATTGCAATATCGGTCTATCATTATACCTAGAAACAATGTTTCATCAGCTTCCTTTAGATGACATCCGTCACAGTTTATGTTAATTAATTCTGTTTTTTTACCATATGTGCTGAAATGTATAAATTTAGTTTTTGTTAGATTAACCTGTAGGTTGTTTTGTTTGAGCCATGAAATAATGGATTCAATTGTTTTAATGATGTCAAGAGTAAAATTATTATGAATGTCAGTTTTGGAAGAAATTAATATAGATAAATCGTCTGCAAATAATGTACACGGATTGTTTGAGATGTCTGGAAGGTCATTGATATACATTATAAATAACAGAGGTCTAAGAATGCTGCCCTGGGGCACGCCACACGTTATAGGTTTATAGTTGGATCTAGGTGCCACTAAGTTATTTTTGTTATCCAGGTTCATGATTTCAACACTTTGCAATCTCTCATTTAGATAGGTTTTGAACCAGTTTAGTGCTGGACCTCGGATACCATATTTTTCTAATTTGTCTAACAGAAGTTTATGCGAGACAAAATCGAATGCCCTGGTCATATTGAAGAAAATTGCTACCACTGACTTGCCATTGTCAAGCTGATCAACTATATTTTTTATTAAAGTAAAACAGGCTAGTGTAGTCGACTTTCCTTTTTGGTACCCATACTGTTCAGCCTTAAGAATGTTATGCTTTTCTATAAAAGCCGAAAGCCGCTTATACATAGCAATTTCAAAGAGCTTAGAAATGACAGAAATCAAGGCTATCGGTCTATAATTTTTCTTATTGGTCACATCTCCTTTTTTCTTATGGATTGGTTTTACAATTACTTGTTTTAACAAGTTAGGGAAGCAGCCCTCCACAAAAGATAAATTAATTAAATGGGTGAGTACTGGCGTAAGTTCATATGAGCATGACTTCAGTATTTTTGTGGCAAAGTTGTCACAACCGACGGAATTTGTGTCTTTTAAAGATAAAATTAATCTTTGTACCTTGTCATGGTTGTATGGTCTTAAGAAAATACTGCTACAAATAGAAGACCTGAGCGTATTATTTTAGGGATGCGTATGCTTATTGTTTATGTTAGTCCAATATTCATTAAATGTTATGGCTAAGCTATGGCTTGTGGAGAAAATATGTCAGTATTATCTTCATGTATTTTTTCAATAAAGTTTAAGTGACTAACAGTTGTAGACTCTTGTTTGATTATTTGCCATGACGTTTTACAAATATTTTTTGTCTTTTTCATAAGATTATTTGCAACGTTAATTTTTGCTCGTGCGATGCATTTTTTTAAGAGTTTGTTGAATGATGAATATAATTTCTTATTTTTATAACTTTTTTCTTTATAAAATTTGTAACGTAAGAGTCTTTTTGTTTTACAACTTTTACGGAGACCTTTAGTTATCCATTGTTGCTGTTTAGTCTTTGTTGATATCTTAGCCTTGATAATAGGAAAGCACAAACCATAAATTAATAACAGAAGTTCTTGAAAATGAAAATAAGCCCCGTCAACATTACTTTCATTGAAGACTTGTGAGAATGAGAGCTGTGAAATATATTGCTTAAATGTTGTAATATTGTGTGTACAGAAGTCTCTACGATATGTGTAATATTCTAAAGGAATCTCTTTGTGTTTAATAGGAATAAATAGCATTTGCGCTGTATTGTGATCTGAAAGATCTAAGTGAAGTAGTTTACTTTTAGCTGACATAATGTTACTAATCATATGATCGATACAATTTTTTTGGCGGGTGGCTTCTTTAACATGAAAGATCAAATTATATTTTTTCATGAGGTCCTGAAGTTCTATCGTATTTTTGCTCACTTGCAGGGTATTCACATTAAAATCTCCTGTCAAAACCACTTTCTTTTTACTTTTTAGACAAACATGATGTAGAATTATAGATAGTCTTGTACAAAATGTATTAAAGTCTGAATTGGGTATTCTATATACTACAATCACAAACAAATTATGTGCTAAGACCTCTATCTCGCAACACTCAAAATCCCGATCTTTACTTTGTTCCTTAAAAAAACAATGCTCTTTGGTTGAAAGTTCATTTTTTACCAGGATGCAAGTACCTCCTCGTTTCTGTTTTTTATTTCTACAATAAGAAGTTACCAACTTATAGCCTGTAATTTTAATTAGGTTTTCACAGCCTTTTTCTATAAAAGTCTCTGATAGGCAGATAATATCTGGTTGCTGGCGGTTAAAACGCAGTTCTAATAGATGAATTTCTAACAAATCTATTTTGTTAAGTAGGCCAGCTATGTCTTGATGCACAATTTTTAAATATTTACTCTCAAAAAAGCTCAAGATTTGACGCCTGTAGGTTGTCTGAAACCTTGTCGCTGTAAGTAGTTTGAGTGCTAACATCCACCTTACTCTTGCTTGTTTGTATGCAACGCTTGCAAATATTATTTCGGGCTTTTTGAGAATATTCGCTACAAGTATTGTTTTGCCAAAAAGAGTCACGTCTAGGTTTTTTGAATGTCAAATATTTCAAGTTATAATCCAACTGGTCTAATATACGATTAATTTGGTAACAAATGTCATAGATCTTAAAATTATAATTCAAGTCAACAAAAATGCAATTAAGATATTGTTTGCTTATCATGAGTAACATTTCATTTAGTTTGAATTCGCTAAGATGTTTATTTCTTAGTGTTTTCAATATAAGTACAGGACATTTAATGTTTTTAAGAAATATACATAGTTCGGTCATAATTCTCATAGGATTGCTGTCGTGCTGTCCTACACATAATATTACACGATCGTCTTTAGATATGTCAAAGAGTGTGGCACTACGTAATATTTCTTCTGTTGAAGCGTAGGGTTTAATTAGTGACGTTACGGTGTAATGTGTATGTTTGGAGTACATTCTTGTTTTGATTATAGTTTTCGATATGTTTCTGCACTGTTCACCGCCAAATATAAACAAACGTGATTTTTTTTTCTCACGGCACTGATTGCTTTGGTTTACATTTTTGCTTTTTGAACCAGTTACAGCCATAGAAGTAGTGTTATTTTGAGCACTTTGTATTATTGTTGATTCTATATTATTATAGCTATCTGACATGTCTTTTAAGAGACTAGCTTTTTCCAAATTACAGGCATTGTTACACGATGGCTGTTCTGTCGAAGAGCTGGTTGATTCGATCATGTCATTATCAAAAGTGTCTGTAAGCCTGCGTTTGACGCTGTTTTTTCTGTTAGAGTTAACATTTTTGCGTAGTGAAGATACTGGACTCCTACATATTTGCTTGAGAATTTTTATTTCTTGAGCTAAATGTGTTATTCGATTTTTTAGCTGGACGTTTTCCAAAATCACATTTGTTAGAAATAGAATTAGTTTTTATTATAAGTCAAATCGATTAGATCGATTGAGTGACATTTTGTTTGGTCTGTTGAAAATTTCTGACAATGGTCACACTGAACTGGCACTTCCGTTCGCCGCTTGAAAAATTAACACGCCGTTTGCACTCTCGCGTGCCTTGTACCTAATTAATAAATTAACTCGCCGGTTGTCGTCTCGTACGTAAAATATCGCCTTTTGATTTAACGCGAATTGAATCAAATTGTAATTAACTTAATACGTAATTGCCGTTTTTGACTTCCGGCAAGGTTTGTGACATATTGAACATTTGTGAAAAGTTATTGTGAGCACACCTTTTTGCATTTCGTGTGAATTGATTAATTGAACTAAATTGAGTAAACTCTCGTGACACTGCCGCTTTTGATTTGTCCGGCACTGATCAGTCCGCAGTGTTGATCAATTTGTGATATTATATATATGGAACACTGGCATTTTGAGAAATTGTGAATCCTGTGAACTTGCATCGTGCATTGAAGACGCTGCGTGGAGTCTGGTAAAGTAAAGATAATTCACTTGCTAATATTGGCCAATTTTAGTCTCGTGTGTGTCTAACTTGCCTCCAGGACTCCACTCAAGAACATCACCAGGAGATATTTGGTAAGACATTTGTTTAATTCTTAGCGCCAAGAAACTTGGCCCATGTGTTAGATCCTTTGCCTTGGGCTAAGACTGGATGAATTAATCGCTTCCACTGATCTCTGTTAAAAAATACCCATTCTTAGCCCGAATTCTACACATAATTTTTGGTAGCAGAGCGTGGTTGAAATTTAGCCGCTGTTGCATTACTGAGTATAAACTCAGATTGGTATGAGCTTGTATCTTATCACCTTGTAGACAGTATTGTAGTGTTTGTCAGGTCAGTTATTGTCTAAAATACATAATATTTAATTGTATAAGTTGACCTAGATAATTTGAAACACATTGTCACTTAACCTCAATCAGTAATTGTTGATTTGTATTGTTCAAAAATCTAACTTAAATTTGTTGTTGCATTAATAAGCCAGTTTGTTTGGATACATAACAGCTGTATGTATCAATAAATTTAGTAAATTTAGTTCATTGCATATATTCATAAACATTGTAATAATCAACCTTGACCTTGCCACTTGGGCGGGTCACATTAATAAACTTTGTTTTGTTATAATATAGATAATATTGCTAGGTAACACATATTCTGTGCTTACTTACTATTGTATATCTCAAATAACACAGCCAGTCTGTCTGTTGCAAATAACTAATTAATTAATTTGAAGTTTCAACTTTTAATTTGTTATAAGTTATAACTTTGATAACTTTTGTGTTTGATTCTTCAATATATTGAAACTATTAATTTTGTTGGACAGTAGATACCTGTCACTTGCCTGCACTTGCAGTAAACAGGCTAATACTTTGTTGGTTTCAAAGAATTAAGAAAAATTAAGTTTTGATTGTTAATTTTATTTAGCGCTTGTCCGGGCTCTTTTGAATTTTGATTATGTCAGCTATCAAGGACTTGCGTGCGGCTGCTGGTGCTATTGCATCAGATTTGCGCTGGTTTGCCTCGGCCAATGCTTTAGTGAACCGGCCTGATCGCCAGCAGGCCTTACTTCAGAGGTACGAGCGGATTGACGATCGCCTGGCAAGTGTGGAACAGCAATTCCGCACTTTCAGCACTTGCTGTCTTGAAGTGTCAATCAATGATTTCACCGCTGACCAGCGAAATAAGGTCAGCGAAGACTATGCTCAGGTCTTAGACCTGTATGATGCTGTCTCCAATACTGCGAGACAACTAGTTGCCGATAGGGAAGGGCAACCCGGCCTGAAGCAGGAGCTTCCTAGGTCAGCACCGGGGCTGGTGAGTAGGCTCCCTACTTTGGACCTCCCCCATTTTGATGGCTGCCTAGGAAGCTACCTGGGCTTCATTAACTTGTTCGACAGCCTAGTCAATGATAGGGCTGACCTTCGGCCGGCACAAAAGTTGGCCTATCTAATGTCGGTTCTGGATGGGGAGGCTAAGGGCCTCATCCAGCATCTGCCCGTGTCTGACGAGGCGTACCAGACGGCTCGGGACCTAATTACCCGTAGGTACCATAATAAGCGTGGCCTCGCCGACACGCACATCGAGCAGATTTTGGGTTTGCCGACGCTCACCCGGGTCTCTGGGTTGCGCACCCAACTGTTGAACCCGCTTTTGGTGGCCATCAACGCACTTAAGTGCCTTGACCTGCCCGTGGACCAATGGTCCTATCTATTGGTGCACATTGTGCTGAAGAAGCTGCCTGCCGACCTGAGGTCGCGTTTTGAGCAGCGGTTTGGTGGGGATAGCGCGACCCATCTGCCCCCCTTTGCTGACCTGGAGAGGTTCCTGGAGGATGAGTGCCGGGTCTTGGACAACTCCGGTGGTGACACGCCGGCTAAGACGCAGCCGCCCAAGGTCAAGGAGCAGGCTCGCGGTCACACCCGAGCCAATGTTGACCGGCGCCCTCCTCGCTTTGCGGTCACGCAGAGCCCAGCGGAGTGCTCCTACTGCAAGGTCACGGGGCACAGAACGGCCAGTTGCAGGGCATTTTTGGACCTTCATGTCGCCTCTCGTAGGCGCATCGCGAATGCCCGCCGCCTTTGCTTTTCTTGCTTGGGGTCCCACTACCAGCGAGACTGCCCAAACTCTCGCCCCTGTCCTCACTGTGGAGGACAGCATTTGGACATTCTCTGCATGAATGCCAGAGAGGTTGGCCGCTTGTCCAACCAGCCGACGCCGCGCACGGGCGGGTGTTTTGAAGGTGGCAGCCGAGGCTCACCGGCGCGTAGCCGAGAGTCGCCTCGCTCAATTGATCGCCACTCACCCCGCTTGGAGAACCGTAGCGTGCGCACGCCTCCTCTCTCTCGCGCACCTGAATGTGCTGTTCAGCGTCACCAGCTCCATGACTGCTGCCCCAGGTATTCCCCTCCTTTGGCGGAGCGTCCCCGCCTTGACTCGCGCCCACCTCGTTTTGGGCGGGTGCGTCATTATGACCCCCCACAGATGGCGCGCGGATCAAGTCATCGCGCCTTTGAGGACTTCAAGCCGCACCCTCGTTTTGACTTGCCTGGTCCTGGCCAACGGTCGCCACCCAGGCAACAATAGGTCATTGACCCCTATAACGCCAACCTCCCCCATTGAGACCGTTATCCTACCAACGGTTGCTGTTAGGGTCTGGGGACCCACGGGGACCTCTGTTGTTGTCCGTGCTATATTGGACACAGGTTCACAAGGTTGCATTGTTTCCACTTATTTGGTAGGGCAGGTTAATTTAAATATGGGCTCTTTTTCGAATTGTATACGGGGCATAGGTGACGTAGCCTCTAATGTTGAAGGGCAAGTTAAGGTTTTGTTTGGCCCTGTTGAATCTTCACACCCGAGGATTAGAACCTCGGCTATTGTGCTGAAGAATATTTTGGGTATGCATCCACAGAAACAGCTACCTGCTGCTGTGGTGAATTTGACATCGGGATTGGAACTGGCAGACCCCAAATTTGACACACCGGGACAAATCGACTTGTTGATTGGCTCTGATGTCCTCGGTGGAATTTTGATTGGTGGGAAACGAGTCTTGGTGCCAAATGGTTTGACTGCCATCCCGACCATATTTGGATTTGCTTTGATGGGACCTGTACCTAGGGACCCCCCTCCACCTGAACTTGACAATTTGTTGGCTGTAGGCTCCGCTCTCTCTGATGCGGTTCAGAGGTTTTGGGAGGTAGAGGAACCCCCTCAAGCTGCCCGTTTGAATCCAGAACATGAGGAGTGCGAGCTGTTCTTCCAGAACAACACTGGTCGACTCCGTTCTGGTCGGATCATTACGAGGCTAACATTTCTGTCTGTTCGGCCTCCGCTTGGTGAGTCACGACCTTTAGCCGAAAAGAGATTGTTGGCTATGGAGCGCCGCATGGGTCGTGATCCGGAGCTCAGACAGAAGTATATTGAGTTCATGAGAGAATATGAACAATTGGGACACATATCTGTGTCAAATTTGGATTGGCGTTCGGTGGAGCACTACTTTCTCCCGCATCATGCGGTATTGAAGCCATTGACTGGCAAGCTGCGCACAGTGTTTGATGGTTGTGCGCAGACTTCAACAGGCGTATCCTTGAACCAGTGCTTGCATTCTGGTCCCAAGTTGGTCAAGGACCTTTGTGACGTCATCACCAGCTTCCGACGACATCAGGTTGTCTTTGTGGCTGACATAAAAATGATGTTCAGGCAGACGATTATCCACCCTGATGACCGTCGTTTCCAGCTGATCCTTTGGAGAGAGTCTCCTCGCGATCCCATGGTCGTCTACGAGCTCAATACTAATACGTACGGGTTAAGGTCAAGCCCCTACTTGGCAATACGTTCTCTTTGGGAGCTCGCAGACCGCGAAGGCTTACGTTTCCCACGAGCCTCCGCCATCTTGAAGGACGATATTTACGTCGATGACATTTGCTCGGGCGCCTCCACAGCGGACGAGGCGATCCTCCTGCGGGACGAATTGATAGGTATTTTGGCCTCCGCTGGTTATGAGTTGCGTAAATGGATTTCCAACTCACCAGCGCTTTTGGAAGGCTTGCCAGAGGATCATCAGCAAGATCCACATTTGTTTGAGATTGTTGACAACCCCGCCATGATGGCTGTTCTCGGCGTTCAGTACAGACCAGTCCAAGACATCTTTACATATAACGTAGACTTGAAATTGCCGTGTTCTTGGACTAAACGTCTCGTATTGTCTACTGTCGCCAGAACCTTTGATCCGAACGGTTGGATCTGTCCAATTATATTTTGGGCAAAATGCTTCTTGCAGAAGCTTTGGACAGCAGGATTGACCTGGGACGAGCCTCTGCACGGCACTCTTGTTGAGGTGTGGACCTCTTTTGTATCCTCGCTTCCTGCCGTCAACGAGATCTCCTTGCCTCGTCCCATCCTTCCTCCCGGGAAGTGCAAGGCCACCCTTCACGGGTTTTGTGACGCCTCGGAACGTGGTCACGCCGCCGTGGTGTACTTGCGCACAGTTAGTGCCTCAGGTCAGGTGAGGGTTTCCCTGATCATGGCAAAGAGCAAGGTGGCACCCCTTCGGACATCTCTGACCATTCCGAAATTGGAGCTCTCGGGAGCAGCCCTTCTTGTACGCTTGTTGAACCACGTGTCCAGTACTTTGGGTAAACGCATTTGCATTAATGGGACCTACGCCTGGACAGACAGCTAAATTGTTCTTTGTTGGTTGAAGGCTTCTGTCCACACCTTGGAGGTATTTGTTGCTAATCGCGTTTCCCAAATCCAGAAATCCGAAGTCAAGCTTGTTTGGAGACACGTGCCAGGTGAGCTCAACCCCGCTGATTGTGCCTCGCGCGGATGCTTGACGCCTAGTTTGATAGGTCATTCGCTGTGGTGGGGTCCGGAATGGTTGAGTCGACCAGAAACTGATTGGCCTCGAACGCCAGTTTTGAATATTTCTAATTTGCCGGGTCTACGAACACTCGCTCTTGAGAAGGTAGAATGCGCCTTCGACCCCGATTTTTTGTTGAATCGTTACAGCTCTTTCGACAAGTTGTTAGGTGTCACTGCTTGGATAAAGCGTTTTGTTTTTAATTTTAGGCACCCACAACAGAAACGACTGACACCGTTTCTCTCACCACAGGAACGACAGGAGTCCCTCACCTTTTGGGTTCGTTCTGTGCAATTGGCGCATTTTGAAAGGGAGATTGCTATCCTCAAGTCGGGGAAATCGAAATTATCGGGCGCTGTATCTAAATTGAACCCCTTTTTGGACGATACGGGTCTATTGCGCGTTGGAGGGCGTCTCAAGAACGCCAACCTCCCCTACGGGGCTCGTCACCCCCTTTTGTTACCTAAGGACGGTCATTTGGTACGCTTGTTGGTAACTGACCGTCACCTTAAAAATTCGCATGCTGGTTGTAATGCTTTGTTGGCCATTTTGCAACGCGAGTTTTGGATTTTGTCTGCCCGAAGAATTATTCGGAGTGTAGTCTTTCGCTGCATCCCTTGCTATAAGCTCAAGGCTTCTACCATGCAGCCCTTGATGGGAGACTTACCGGCAGATCGCGTAACTGAGAGCAGGACGTTTGACGGTGTTGGCACGGACTTCGCAGGTCCCTTTTTGGTGAAAACGTCGACACTTCGAAACAGCAAGACTGTTAAGGCCTACTTGTGTGTTTTTGTTTGTCTCTCCACAAAGGCCGTACACTTAGAACTGGTCTCCTCGCTCACGACCGAGGCGTTTGTAGCCACATTTGACAGATTTGTATCCCGCAGAGGGCTGCCTTCCTTGATCCGTTCTGATTGCGGCACTAACTTCAAGGGCACCTATAATTATTTGAATGATGTTGTTAATTTCCTTGAAACCAACAAGGCTAATATAGGTGATAGGCTTGCCCGACGTGGGATAAATTGGTTGTTTTCCCCACCAAATTGTCCACACTGGGGTGGTATTTTTGAAGCCGCTGTAAAATCGGCCAAAACACACTTGCGCAGGACAATCGGTGAATCTGTCCTTACCTTTGAGGAACTCGCAACTGTGTTTTGTAAGATTGAGGCCGTTTTGAACTCTCGGCCATTGTGCCCGATCTCCTCAGATCCGAATGATTTGGAGGCCCTTACGCCGGGCCATTTTTTGATTGGTCGCCCACTTGTCGCCTTGCCTGAGTACCCCTATATTGATACGAGACCTGGTCGTCTCTCGCGTTTTGAATTGGTACGCCAGATTACTCAGAGCTTTTGGAAACGCTGGAATTTGGAATATTTGCACATACTCCAGCAACGCGTTAAGTGGACCGACAAGACCGATCCACCCAAGATTGGTGACCTCGTTTTGATCAAGGAGGCTAACCTTCCGCCACTCAGATGGCGCAGGGGGCGCATCCTTCGTTTGGTAACTGGGGCTGATGGAGTTCCCCGATTTGCTGAGGTCTTGGTGGACGGTTCGATTCTGAGGAGAGCGGTTGCAACATTGTCACGTCTACCAACCGATTAGCGGACCGGTAGGCCGGTCCGGGGCGGGTGGATGTTTGAAATAGAATTAGTTTTTATTATAAGTCAAATCGATTAGATCGATTGAGTGACATTTTGTTTGGTCTGTTGAAAATTTCTGACAATGGTCACACTGAACTGGCACTTCCGTTCGCCGCTTGAAAAATTAACACGCCGTTTGCACTCTCGCGTGCCTTGTACCTAATTAATAAATTAACTCGCCGGTTGTCGTCTCGTACGTAAAATATCGCCTTTTGATTTAACGCGAATTGAATCAAATTGTAATTAACTTAATACGTAATTGCCGTTTTTGACTTCCGGCAAGGTTTGTGACATATTGAACATTTGTGAAAAGTTATTGTGAGCACACCTTTTTGCATTTCGTGTGAATTGATTAATTGAACTAAATTGAGTAAACTCTCGTGACACTGCCGCTTTTGATTTGTCCGGCACTGATCAGTCCGCAGTGTTGATCAATTTGTGATATTATATATATGGAACACTGGCATTTTGAGAAATTGTGAATCCTGTGAACTTGCATCGTGCATTGAAGACGCTGCGTGGAGTCTGGTAAAGTAAAGATAATTCACTTGCTAATATTGGCCAATTTTAGTCTCGTGTGTGTCTAACTTGCCTCCAGGACTCCACTCAAGAACGTCACCAGGAGATATTTGGTAAGACATTTGTTTAATTCTTAGCGCCAAGAAACTTGGCCCATGTGTTAGATCCTTTGCCTTGGGCTAAGACTGGATGAATTAATCGCTTCCACTGATCTCTGTTAAAAAATACCCATTCTTAGCCCGAATTCTACACAACATTATCTAATTCATTTTGGGTGCTTTCTAAGCTACGTTTTAAATTATTTATTTCTTGCTTCATTTCTTCTCTGTGAACTGAAATTACATTTGTAGAGAGATCCACGCTTTTGCTTAGTAACTCAGTAGAACTAGACGAAATCAAAGATATACTCATATCCACGTTTTCAAGCGATTTACATTTGGAAATTGGCTTTATTAAAGTAATATTATTGATTCCCTCCATAATAAACAGCTATCGTAGCGTCCTCTACGTATCTGATGCGAAAGGAGTTACACTTTCAGTTGCTTTAAGTATGCGCAATATAATAATATTATAGGGACCACTTTTGACGTAGTGTAGCCAACTGTCAATAGATTTCTCCTACTAGTAGTGCCCTCTCGTATCAGTTGTCGAAACTAGAGAGAGGATGTCACCCAGTCATATAGGTAATAGTTGTCCAATAAGTAATATTCAAATTATAGCCATAGAGTACAGTTGCTTCGATCGAGAATGTCAGTGTGATGACTGAATGAAAGAGTGATTTATCTTCTTGGGCTATGGATTTATTGATTTATTAAATGTTAATGTAGGTAGTAGAAAATAATTCTTCGAGTAGATGTCAAAATCAGTTGTTGTTTATGAAAAAAAATTGTAGTGTGTGAGTGTGTATCAAGACACTATTTAAAACAGCTGATCATCAGCTGACCTTTTGTGTGTGAGTGATGTTCCAAATTCATGTAATGTATATCTTTCAGATGTTTAAACTCACAGTTTTTCCACACGGACGATTGTAAGATCCTAGTGCACAATTTGAAGGTTATGTTTTCACTTTTTATATGGTTTTATGTGCTTTTTCTTACTATTTTCTTATCCAATTTGCTACACTCTTTCTTAGCAGAAGGCCTTGGTATTATTTGTTGCTAACATTTATTGGCAATATTTGTCCACTTTTACACTTATTAAACCACTATTTGATCTTAAGAAATCAATACTAGAGTAACGATAAATTAACAATTTTATAGACAACTTTTTTTTTCTTATTTTCATCTTTGTTTTTTTATTGTTATTTATAGTACAAATTTAGTTTTAAAAACTCAAAGTGCTTAATATAAGATGGTTTTGTAATAATAAGTAAACATTTTGTACGCCGTAACTGGCAAAACATTTAGAACCAAGCTTATCTCTGTAACAACTTGCATGGAAGCTAAAACTTTTACTGTACAACTCATGTTTCACGAAATAAATATATTCTATTCTATTCTATGAGGTTAGTACACAACTAGCACCTTTCGTTGAGTTCAGATGTGTTAAAAATCAATTAAAATAAACATATAACGTGCTGAGTTGTGACCTTGTTTGCCGGGAATCGGTTTTAAATTTACCAATGTAATGAATATAACTATGATTTTAAATATTGATCGTGTTTAAGAGAATTTAGTAGATCAACACCCATAATTCCTTTCCCCCTTCAATCGGAGTAGCAGGACCCTGCACTCCCCGCCTACTACACCGTCGGCAGAGCCTGCACCTGCACCCGCAACTAACCGCCCTAATGCGGCGAGCCAAGGTGAAGATGTTCGCGAAGTGATTCAAACACCGGAGATACACTCGTGGATGACGCTATCGTAGCTGAGGGCCAAATGAACTCGGAGCAGAAGTTGCGCGTCAACAATTTGTGCCATACTGTAGGTACTACTACTACCACATCGCATATGGCAGTACGGTACCAGGCCCTGAAGATTAGACTCGTCCAAGCCCGAACATTTGTACAGTCACTTCAAGATCAGTTAGACCTATCACAGCAGCTACAAGACCTCACCCGGACCATTGAAGAAACATCAAAACCTCTCAAGACCACTTCATTTGCGGACATGGTAAAAAAAGGACCTAATAATTTTATACAGCCAAAGAAAATGAACTCAGTAGGCATTTATCTTGGTGATAAATTGAACTCGAGTGAGGACACAAAATCCCTTGTCCAAAAAATTATTAGCCCTGAGCAGATGAAACTGCACGTACGGGGCCTACACAAAATAAAAAATAGCGGTGTCATAATTAGTACTGATTCTAGAGATGACATTGAGAAGCTCAAGAAATCAGTGCAGCTCACGAGCTCAGGTCTTAAGATAGATGAGCCTCATAAGCGACGACCGAGGGTGGTGATAATAGGTGTGCCCACTTGTATGCAAGAAAAGGAAGTTTTTTCCTGCCTATACCACCAAAATGTTGCCAAAGTGATGCCGGATTGCGACCTTGAAACTTTCCTTAATAGCATCAAATTAGGCCATAAGTCAGGCAAGAAGGACGGTGAAACCTGCAACTTTATCATAGAAGGATCTGCAGTGTTAAGGAAAGCCCCCATAAAAAAAGATAGAGTTTTTATAAACTGGTCTTCTTGCCCTGTTAAAGACTCTACCTTAGTGACTCGGTGTTTCAAGTGTCAGCAATATGGCCATGCAGCTAAGACTTGCCGGGAGACAACATACACCTGTGGACATTGTGGCGATCGTGGACATTCTATAAAGGAATTCACGAAAAAAGCCGACGAACCAACGTGCGCTACCTGCTTGCACACACAGGCTCTATTGACTGTCCGGCAAAAATTATGGCAGAGAGGAGGTATATAAACACCGTCGATTATGGAGATACCTAAGCTACATAATATACGCGCTTTAACAAATTTTTCATGTAATTTGGTTGTCTTATATCTTTCAGTATTAGTACATAACAGAACCTCATTAGAATAGTGACCTACTAACATTATATTGTTAGTAATAATCCACCTAGTTTGGATAAAACGCACACGCAAATTATGTAATTATATAAATAAATGCTAAACACAACCATTACTAACACACTGACACTGTTCCCGATTCAGCAGACTCGTAGTTTTTTATGTTACACTAAGTTTTCTACAAAATGCACAACGCAATAATAAATCCGTCAATGTTATATGTACATGTACCTATTAATTAGAAATACATTTTAATGTTTTACCTTTTTATTTTTGTTTACGAATATCATAATTATTTTGTGGTATTTTTAAAATACAAATAAAGAATTTGTAAAGGGAAGAGAGAGAACTCACTTACTGTGATACAGTTTTCTAACTAGTACAGGAGTGGTGTTCTTTCTAATTAATTAGTAAACCGCTTAGCCCTAAGTTTGATTTTATATAAAAATAATATTTTAATGTAGGTATCTGTATTTTTTTATAAATAAATTGAATTGAAAAAAAAGTAACAGACGCCCGGCGCACAGCCATTATGCAGTTCAAACTAATAAAATTATGTGACCTCATTTGTTACTTGGCTCGGCCGGCGAGGCTTTACGTGAGAAATTACTAAAAGCTCTCGAAGCATTTATTTCTGCCTCGTTCTTCAATAAATCTTTCTAAAATCGGTCAAGTAAGATTAAGAACCGGCTAGGTTCCTTGCCTTCATATACATATATCTCTCTAAGACCTTACCTGGAATATTTCAGCCTACATTATGTGACGAATCGCGGTCTCCACTGAAGCATGTGGTCATCAACTTTGTTCTAGACACTGAACTGTACAAATGTAAGTCGCCTACAGTAAGCAAGATAAATGTGTAGTATACATTTGTTAATAAAATTATGTTTCACGGATTATGAGAAATGAAGATAAATTGAATGCGGAATTGAAACTCAGGAAAAACAAACCACGAGCAGAAAATGAATAAGAGAAAAAGTAAATTATCATTCATTGATAAAAGCGGGTCTGATAGCACTTAGGAGGTGCGTAGCAACTGTCTCGTCGTTATCAACTATACAGTTTTTATTCAGGCTCTGGAGTTGATCTTATTACGACGAATGAATATTCACGAGCCATTTTGTGGCCAGATACAAGTCTCCATTCAATGTTGTGTCGTGAAATGCGAATAAATTCAAACCACTCCATCACACCATCTTACGAGACATTGACATTTTCCCTTACACAGCTTTGTTGTTATAAATTACCGCTAAGTTATAATGGGGACACGAGAACTGAGTCAAACAATTACGGACATACGACGGAGTTGTGAGACAAATTTGTTATCACATTCACATTTTTGTCTTTTTTGTTGTTATGCCCATTACAAAAACATCACCTAGGTATGTACCTACTTCTAGAGCCAAGATCGCGATTGCGACTTTTTTATAAATTGAATATATAATTTTAAGGTGTCCGGCGAAGTTGTTCAACCGTATACTGCTCTGCTTCGCGTTAGGTATCCTTCTGTATTTTTTTCTCGGTACTAAGTAAACATAACACATAATATAACATAACTTCACGCCTTTTATCCCCGAAGGGGTAGACAGAGGTGTGTAATACATTACACACCCACACTTCGCCAGTTATGTTTCGGTCCCAATGTAATAGGGGGCGAGCCCATTGCCATCTACCGGGCACATCATTAAGCGAGCGATAATTACTTTATAATGCACACATAACTTCGAAAAGTCAGAGGTGTGTGCCCGGGGTACCTGGGGTTCGAACCCGAGACCATCGTCTCGGCAGTCCGTTACGTACACCACTGGGCTATCGCCGCGGTACTAAGTAAACTTTTATAAAGTAAGTATGTTTACAAATCATTTACAAAATTCTTCCTAGAGAAATACCAAGAACTTTTTAACCTTCAAGGGGTGATTGTAGAAAACGTGGAGCCTATGGAGTTCAAGCCATTCCGTTCCCAACAGCATCCTCCTCCGCATTTGGAGTAAAAAGTTTGTGATTTCTATGAAAATCTTAAAGTTTAATAAAGTTGTTATCTCTGAACTTCTTTGCAATATTATTTTGCGGCCAAAGTCGCGGGCATAGCTAGTATAATCTAAATCTTAATCTTTAAAAAATAATCTTTAAGTTGAATATTGCAATATTGAGGCTCGTAGATAACGAAGTCCTTAGGTACTTCTTACCCTAGAAATCTTTTTTTTTTTTTATAAAGTATTTGATACTTGGCTAGCACCTATTCATATTCTTCTATTATAAAGTAATTAGCCTTATAATATATATAAACAAGTATGTCTCTAGCAAATATTGCTGTCTTAGGTTTTAATATTTTAGGTATTCAATGCTGTACGGCTTAAAGAAACCAATTTATTTCTCAACCTAAGAACATTAATAGAAGGTCAATTTCATTATTTATACGCCCGGATCGTGTATTGACTGCTGAAGTTGGTCGCAAGTGGACTGGCATATCCATTTCACAGGTAAGACAGGGCTTTTAAGAGGCCTCATAGAGTTTGCTACACCTGGACCTACGAGGACCCTCTATGAAGCATGGCCACCTGACGCTCAAAATTACGCTCCTCCTCAAAATAGACACAAAACGAACAACACAATAGCACTCTCGTTAATGTGAAACTCATAGCCTCGGGGATCGGTTATCGGGACAAAATACATACATACATACATAGCGTCATGACTTTTATCCCCAAAGGGGTAGGCAGAGGTGTATTTCTACTTTTCGCCAGATATACTTTAGTCTAGTGAACTGTCATGTGTAGAACTTGAGCAGCATATTATCATATGTGTATATCGTCCACCGTTAAGTAACTTTAGTTTGTTTGAATCAGTTATTGAAGATGCAATTACTAAAATTAGGAGCAATAAGAAAGGTATTATAGTTTGTGGTGATTTTAATGTAAATATTCTTGATCATTCAGTAATGACTAGTAGATTTTTAAATCTATTTAAATCATTTAATTTAAAAAAATTGTTCCTTGAACCAACTAGGATTACAGCAACATCATCCACCTGTCTTGACAATATATTTAGTAATTGTGCAGTTTCGAATAAATTAGTTAGTTCTGAATTAACTTCGGATCACTGTGGTCAATTAGCAAGGTTTCCGTATTATAGTGATAGCATCATACAGAAAGTGTTAGTTAGGCCATTACCTAGGCATAAGTTTAATGAATTCCGGAATAAAATTTTGATTGGAATGAATGCTATGAGTTCTGATGTAATGGAGATTGATTCGCCAAATGAAAATTTCAATAATTTATTTAATGTAGTTAACAAGGAATTTCAGAATACTTTTAGGACTAAGGAGAAAGTAGTTAAGGAATCTCGAGCTTTTAGTGAGTGGGCTACTGCAGGTATTTACAAAAGCAGAGCAAAGATGTACGAGTTGTACGGTATGAAGAGATACAATTCTGATTCGAACTTCACTGAGTATGTTAGGAATTATTCCAAGATATTTAAAAGAGTGTGTAATACAGCTAAGGCATTATTCGTTAGGAACAAAATTGAACAATCCTCGAATAAAATTAAGGCAACCTGGCAAGCTATTAATGAAGCAACAGGTAAGACAACACTAAGAGGTAATAGTTTTAGTTTATTTGATAGTGACAGATTAATTCATAATGACAAAGAAGTTGCACACACATTTAATAAATTCTTTGCTAGCATACCGATTACTACTACTAGAGAATTAAAATCATCAGCTATAATCGCAGAAAACCTATTAGAATCTAGTGTAGGAAAATGTGATGTATTATTTAAGTTCCATTGTATTAATTCTACCGACATTATAAGTACTTTTCAATCTCTAGAGTCTAAGAATACAGGTGATCTCTGGGGCATTTCTGTTAATGTTTTGAAAAGTATAATTGATGTAGTAGCTCCTTATTTAAGCAACTTATTTAATAAGTGTATTGAATCAGGTGTTTTTCCCGATCTTATGAAACACAGTAGGATAATACCTCTTTTCAAATCCGGCAGTAAGACTGATCCTAGTAATTATAGGCCAATATCGATACTACCTGCCTTTAGTAAGATTTTTGAAAAGATCATACTCAAGCAATTACTTAGACATTTTAATCTAAACAGCCTCCTTCATAGTGAGCAATATGGATTTACCAAGGGTCACTCGACAACAGATGCAGGAGTAGCGTTACTAAAATACATATTCAGTGCATGGGAGAATGCCCAAAATGCTATTGGTGTGTTTTGCGACCTTTCGAAAGCATTCGATTGTGTCTGCCATGAAACGCTCTTATGCAAACTTGGACATTACGGCGTACAGACTAAAGCATTGGAAGTCATTAAGTCATACTTAAGTGACAGAATCCAATGTGTTGAAATAAACGGCTCAAAATCCAGTGGCTTACCTGTTGATTTAGGAGTGCCGCAAGGCAGCATCCTAGGGCCTTTCTTGTTTCTTGTTTACATAAACGATTTACCTTTTTACTTGAAAAACATTTGTGACGTTGTACTGTTTGCTGACGATACTTCTTTGATATTCAAAGTAGATAGAAATAAGGAACATTTTAACGAAATAAACAGTGCGCTCATTCAAGTAACTAAATGGTTTAATGTAAACAATCTAGTACTGAACGCCAAAAAACAAAATGTATTAAGTTTGCTCTGCCTAATGTCAGAAACCTTGGTCCTAGTATAGTACTCTAAATGACGATGTTCTCGAAACATCTGAATCTACATTATTTCTAGGAATAACACTTGATTCGAAATTACAGTGGGGTGCGCACGTTACATATCTCTCAGGGAAACTTAGCTCAGCTGCTTATGCCATTAAGAAGGTTCGTAGGTTGACTGATGTCGATACGGCTAGATTGGTTTATTTTAGCTATTTTCATAGTGTTATGTCATATGGCATATTATTATGGGGTAGGGCTGCTGACATCGAAAATATTTTTATATTACAAAAACGGGCAGTTAGGGCCATTTACCAGTTAAAGACAAGTGTCTCACTTAAAGAAAAATTTAAAAATATTGGTATTCTTACTGTAGCATCACAATATATTTATGCCAGTGTTATGCATGTACGACTACATATAAATTCTTACAAAATGAATAGTGACATTCACAATATTAATACTAGGAACAGGCACAAATTATGTGTACCATATTTCCGTTTACACAAAACGCATAGCTCTTTTATTGGGCTTAGTATAAGATTTTATAATAAAATACCAAGTAATATTTTAGACTTGCCTTTAAGGTCGTTTCAGACAATTGATAAAAATAATCTTTTACTAAAGGCATATTATAGTTTAAATGAGTATCTTGACGACAAGTACGCTTGGAAATAAATATTATTTTATTAGGTCAATTTCTTTTTATTATTAGGTCAATAGGCAGTTTTATAGTGTAGTTAATTACCGTATTCTCTTTTATACTACATTTGCATTCTTGTTCTACTCTTTTTATTATAATTTATCGGATTTGTAAGGTGAGGGTAACTCGTGGTCATGAACTGCTAACTAATAGATTGTAAATTGCTGCAGGTTCATATACCATTACTTTTCGGAACATACTGTTCCAACATGGATCAGAACAGTCATGTTCGCGAGTTGCTTACATCAAAAGACGTAAGTGGATGCTCCTGTTTCACCATATTCACTTTGGGAGGCTTACCAAATGAACATAATTTATTGCTTGAGTATGATATCAATAACTATAAACTTTTGCAATAGTAGATAACTCGCAATGTGAAACAGTTGCAGCTCCTTACAAATATAACATGTAAAAGAATTATACTGGCAGTTAAAAAGAGTGGCCACGAGTTTTATTGCCCGTTCTTTCTCGTGGTTCTACCTATTGCATTGCGAACGTGGCAGTAAATGTAAATGTAGAATCATCTAGTAATTAACTTTAATCTTTGACGTTCATAAGCGTCACTTTGTGACCTAAATGAATAAATGATTTTGAGTTTGAGTTTCCCACGTAATAAGGGGCGAGCGTATTGCCGTACCGGGCACATTTCCAAAATATAAAAGCTATATTACTGCAAAGTTTCACTATAATCCAATCAGAAGTTTTTGCGTGAAAGAGTAACAAACATCCGTTCATTCATCCATATTTACAAACTGTCACGTTTATAATACTAGCAAGCTGTACAACTATCGTCCACAAACATTATTTTGCAAGTCGTAACCTTTAAAGTAAAATTATTTATTATTTCAATCAACATCGCAGCTGAATTCTTTGGAAAAAATAGCTGAAATTCGATTATAAATCGGCCGGGTCGAGACTGACGGGGACAAATTGACATGTCCTGTCCTTTCCACCGCCTTATTCCAAATTTTATAGACGTTTCGTTCACGTCAGGTTAAACATGTTACGTATAACGTTATTCATATCGTATTGACTTCGCCGTGAAGTATATTGTCACACATTATGGAGAATGTCGATTGAATAACAATTCCGTACTCTGGGTACAGTTTAATCATCCGATTGTTTGCTCGTCGTATGTACACATACGTCTATTGTGAGGGCTGAACGAACCGCACAATGTAATTTCGGTGCTTTAGACTCTCTGTAAATAATACTCCATTGAAGCGGTAATTGACTAAATAAGAAATAGATTACCGGAAAATGATTATAGTTTGTGAAGCTACTGCTAATTGGAGAAATACCTAAGACGTATTTTTGGTTCATTTTAAGGGAAAGCAATGTTTTATGAAATGTTGGTCAACTTCAGCTGAGGATGTTTTAACAACTAATTATATTCTAATCTTTACTGTATTACGATAGATATCCCTGTTCCAGTCTACATCCAGACATTGGAATTAATTACCTCCCATATACTTCTGAATTGTTCTAAAGTTGGAATTGTCTTTCTTTAATCGAGACGTACTTATAGGTATTGTTACTCTCAACAGTTGCTAGTTTATTAGCTGTGTTTAAATCTTGATGTTGCTGAAACTGCTGTTTATTATTTATCATCAAATGGATTCAAATCTTTCGATATAAACCTAATACTAACGGGTCGTCTGGTGTCGTAGTTTTCAGACCGCCCTAAGGCCTCCCACATGGCCTAACGATCCTTATCCTTAGACAAAAACCGGGACCGACAGCTTTACGTGCCCTCCGAAGCACGGTAGCGCTCAGATGTAAATGCCATACACGGTCACCCATCCAAGTGGCGACCTGTGCAAGCGTTGCTTTATTACTAACAACTAACAAGTAGGTAGGTAATTTTACTCAACTCTTTTTTATGGAAATCATAAGGAAGGACCATGGGCGGAATCGTCCCCACCCATCAACAGAAATGAAATGTAGCTCAATCGACACATCTTGGCAAGATGATATTTTTTTACTATGGCGACGTTGCCTAAATGCATGGGGTTGTCTTAGTAATTAACATTTAAACAAATATTTTGTTGATGTATTATTGACGATTAGTTGTAAAATACCTACTCATTTATCTAGTATAGGAAGTTATGGTACATTCACACAACACCATCTAGTCCCAAATTAAGCAGAAGCTTGTAATATGGGTACAAGATAATGGATAACCATACATATATACTTCTTTTATTTGTAAATACATACATATTATACATAGAAAACCCAGACCAAGACAAACATCCATGTTCATGCACACAAACTGTTTGACTTGAGCGGAAATCGAACCCGTGACCTTCGGCGTAGCAGTGGCTTAAACTCCCGCGGCGCCAACTGGTCGTCAATATAGTATATAAAAATTGACCAGTAACATTAACACTCTATTACTATTGTTATTTGCCTACTATAAGCATTGTGGGAATGAATATTAGAAGGCAATGAATTTAAATGATTCATTCATTTATATTCGTTATGTTCTAATTTTTCTTTAGTCTGTACTGTCCCACTGCTGGGCAATATCTTTCCACGCTCTCTTGTCACCTGCAATCTCAAGCCAACTCTTGTGGTAGGCGTCTAGGTCATCTCGCCACCGTTTTCGGGGCCAACCCCGGCGACGACGACCATTTTCTGGCACCCACAGTGTCGAGATTTTCGCCCAACGAACCTCATGTATACGGCTGACATGGCCCGCCCAACTCCATTTAAGGTTAGCAGCCTTTTTCCCACAACTTCAACTTTAATTTTTTTTATTTTCGTATTATTCGTTCATAATCATTTAAATGTAAGTAGGTACATGATTAAAAATACATTATTTTTATTTTGTATCGTTTCTAAATCATGTTTTGTACTGTAATATAACCAAAATGTTAAAATAACTTGCAAGTGTAAAATGAAAGTATAGGTTAAATAATAATAATCAACAGTTTTTTATGGATATATCCCATGGATTTAAGTAAAAAGAAGGATTTTAATCAAATAGAGGATACTTAAGGTACACATTGGCATCAGTTCCATATGTGTTGGTATCTGGGGACGGAGCCCATACATTTTTGCCCATAGTCATTTTCTGATCATTCGATATAATAAACATGTATGACATTGACACGAAAATATAACGAGGTCAGGCGGCTCAGCATCGATAATGATCGTTAAAATGACGCTAACATGTAGAATATGTAGATACTTATTTTAGACAGGTAGCAAAATAAATAAAATAACAAAAATAACATTTATCTTCTTATGTTTCATTAAGATTGCGGTTTTTATTTCATTTATATCTTAAGTGTGTTTTTTTACTGCGTCAATATAAAAATATGGACTATTCTTTCAATTAATAACAGGAATATAAGCATTGTGGCCACGAATCGAATCTAACGTCAAGTATTATAGATCTGCTTCGATTTAGTTTATAGAAAGATGATCGGTTTCAAAAACTCACCATATCTAAAAATATGAGTAGTGGTACCTACCCTTTTTGGTCCTTGAAACTTATGTGGCAGCGGTGATATAATGTATCTTTCTCATTGATAGTATGTCAACTTAGGAGACACAATATAATATATAAAATCCTTAGTTATACTTTAAGCATTTATCTAAAGAGCGATTCAACCTTAAAAGACAACATAAACATTTCGGCTAACTTTAAATATAAAAAGTATAATTATGCAGATTCCACCCACGTATAACAAACAACTTTAAAACTGAATTCATAAATAACATCTATCCATACTGAAATTATTTTAAAATATTCTGTTCAAACACTTTGAATACCTACCTATCCAACATAAACAATATTCTTCACACGCCCAAACATATTCCATTCCATTACCATTCTAATGGCTATATTTCACACGTAATATTATTGTCATGAACATCAAGAAATTGTGTTTTGTGACGCTTGGCGGCCTAAAATATTGTTCTATTAGTATTACGAATACCTACTTTACGCATCGTCGAAAGATGTCTGGGCATGTCTGGCCCAAGGAGCCTTTATTTTGCATAATAAATCAACGTCGCAGACACGATGACTAGGCCAATTTCTGAAATGTCACCACTATTGCGTTTGTGACAAGGCAAACCATCATTGGGCAAAGCCACGTAAAAAGATTGTCTCATAGCTCGATTTTTTCTATTTGAGCCGTAATAAATTGTGTGGTGTAGCCCGATCTATCGGATGATTGACTCATCTTAATATAATAACAATCTTATCTTAATATATAAAATCGTTTGCGTTACTGACTGACTGACAGACACGCTACAGCCGAAACTATTGGGCGCAAGAAGCTGAAATTTGGCATGTATGTTCCTTGGGGACCGTCTGGGTGCATTAAGAAGGGATTTCCCGAAATTCCCATGGGATCTGCCTAAACGGGTAAATTTATAAGAATTGCAGGCGTAGCTGCTGGCGTCATCTAGTTTATTATACTAATATATAAAGCTGAAGAGTTTGTTTGTTTGTTTGGTTGGTTGGTTGAACGCGCTAATCTCAGGAACTACTGGTCCGATTTGAAAAATTCTTTCAGTGTTAGATACCCCATTTATCGAAGAAGGCTATAGGCTACATAAAGTTACGCTATGAGCGACTGGAGCGGAGCAGTAGCCTTAAATAACGCGGGTGTAACCGCGGGCATCCTCTAGTCATATACAGGTTGTTTGGCGCATGGACCGACACAATTTTTTGGGGGTTAGGGGAATATCCTAGTTTTCACCCCCAAAAAAATGTGTCGGTCCATGCGCCAAACAACCTGTATAAAGCTGAAGAGTTTGTTTGTTTGTTTGGTTGAACGCGCTAATCTCAGGAACTACTGGACCGATTTGTAAAATTATTTCAGTGATAGATAACCAATTTATCGAGGAAGGCTATAGGCTATATAACATGCTAGCCGCTATGAGCCACGGGAGCGAAGCAGTAGCCTTTATGCGGGTGTGACCGCAGGCTCATCTAGTTATACATAATATAAACCTTCCTATTGAATCATATCTCACCAATCGTTAGCAATGCACACAAATAACGCGCCTGTGTCGAAATCGTCAAATAGAAGCAACAATCTCATCTAATTATAGAGAAACAAAATTAGGTATTCCTCAAGGTAGTGTGTTGGGACCACTTTTATTTAATATCTACATCAATGATTTGCCGAAGGTAACTAATCACCCTATGATTTTATTTGCTGACGATAGCACCATCATTTTTACATCCAAAGACAAGTCATCTTTACAGTTTGACATAACAAATACTTTAAATGACATTATAAACTGGTTGACATCAAATAATTTAATTATTAATTTAGAAAAAACACACTTAATGACATTTAGAAATAGATTTTCAATGCCCAGTGCCATAGCAATAACTTATAATGGTACTAAAATTCAAGAAGTCGATAGCACAAAGTTTTTGGGATTAACTATTGATAGTACACTGAATTGGAAAGCACATATAGAAAATCTGTGTACGACATTACACCAACAGTCTTATGCGCTATATATGCTCTCTAAAATAGCTAACCGAACAGCAGTACTTACAGCCTACCATGGGTACGTTGGATCTAGAATAAGGTATGGCATTATGTTCTGGGGATATTCCACAGATATAACTTGTATTTAAGGCACAGAAAAGATGCGTGAGATCTATTTGTAACCTACAGCAAACGGATAGCTGTCGCCCATACTTTAAAGAACTCAGTGTACTTACAATACCTTCCTTATATATGTATGAAGTTATACGTTTTGTAAAAAATAATTCTCATATGTTTACAAATTACATTAGTAAACGACATAAGAACAAAATCTGTTGTCCCTCCCATAAAACTGCACTTTTTAATAATAGTATATTTTGTATAAGGCCAAGAGTGTACAACCATTTACCTAAAAGTATTCTAGGGTTAAGATGTGATAAATTATTTTATTGCGAAGTTAAAAAGATAATGTTACAAAAATCCTACTACAGTGTAAATGAATTTCTGCAAGACACTTTGTAAATAATTTATTAATTATATTATTTGAATTCCAATGTAATTTATTATATTATTTATTGTTTGACATATTTTTAAACCTTGGGCATTATATAAAATTTGAATTAATAGGATGTATGCAAGTTTGATAATGTTGACATGTATTTAAACTATCATAACCAACAATTTATGAATTGTCGTCAAATATGTCCTCTCAATACGGTTTTACTTTATATTGCATGCTGTAACGCAGAATGTGGTGACACTGTTATATTATTGTAACAACATTGTATTTACCCATGTTCGCAATAAATGATATGAATATGAAAAAAAATGTTGTGGATCAAACAATTTTTCACGTTCAAAGTACAAGGCCCTTTCGGCTTTGCAGTTAAATTTGTGTAAAAAACTTGTAAGAAGATCAATTTTGTACAACATACTTTGCATCTCTTTCTTAACCAGAATTAAGAAGTCATGCTAATGACAATATAGTGAAATAAACGCCGGGAGTAATCAAGACCGCCATACTTTAGTTCTAAACTCGCGGATCGCACAGTCAAACGTTTAAAGCGGGCCTGGTCATTATTCAACCCATTTGTCGCACAGTCAGCCGGTCTAATGGACCGGGCGCTTGTCACAACTCACTTTATTTTCCATACCACTCTGCTATTACTACACGAACTTTTAATAAAACTTTTTACGGAGTTTCAAAGTGAAATGAGCCAGATTTTTATAGCCGCCATTTTGTTCCAACAATAAGTTTAAACGCCCATACTACTACTACCACATTACTACGGTTAAACCCCAGTAAACAGTAATGATCCAATGATTACTTCAAAGGAATTATTTTGACAGTTTTTCAATCGGTTGCCTTGTTTCCATCCTGAATATCGACCATCGGCGCTTTTATGTGAATGATAATTTTACGACATAATTTGAAGCCTTTATTTCATTATTTTTGGATACATATTTAACACAGTAATGAAAATCAAAATCAAAATCAAGGTAATTGAGGTTAATTTGCAGATTAAAATATCATCATCATAGACTAAGGACGGGACGGGCCAGGACCAATGCTGGTCATAAGCTGCTACTTGGAGAGCTTTGAGGGAAGGCCTAATTTTCTCCACACAGACCGATCTTCAACCGTCCGCAGCCCTCCCGCGATCCCAATAAAATCATCGGTGCTTCTTTAATACCACTACTGCGGTGTGGTCAGTCATGATCGCCACTCCTGAACCTTCCTGCCGCAACGGCCATCGGATCTTCAACTCTTCAGTGAGCTTTTACGTTTATTCAGAGATTCAATGTTTCAGTATAATAATTATGTTAAGTTCTTACTACTTTACTGTTAAGTTGAAGAATACGTGGGAAAATTACTTCAGAACAATGTAGCAATTTAAAGTCTTACACCAAAATTCTTACTTGTTTCAATTACCACCAAAATTATGGTTTTTATAAGAGCAAATGGCCAAAACGCCACCATAGTGCATAGGCGGCCGTCGCGTCGTTGTGGTACTAACCATTTTTCACACTAAGCGACTCAGAAGCACAGCCTTTGAGTGCTTTTTATTTTATAGTTAGGTTTGCAACATTAACTTTGTGAAATTGTCAGTTTCCCCAAAATTATACGGGTTATGTACGTGTTTGGTAGCTATGGCTTTGGTGTTTGTGACATTTTGTTTATTGCAGGGCACCATTTTTTAAAAGGTTGAGTTTGAAATAACATCAGGATCGTTGCAAATGGCGTTCCGTAGTCTCTGCCTACCCCTCCGGGAAACAGGCGTGAGTCTATGTATGTATGAGTTTGGTATTATTGGATTATATATAAGTAGCTATGTTCCAGGAAGTTAACCTGACTGTAACCGGCTCAATTTAAATATAGGTGGCAACAACCTCTTTGCCTCAAGCCATTTAAATAAAACCCAATGAAATGCATATTTTTGTCTGCAATCATTGATTACCACAATCAAATAAAGTAACCAAAATACAAAACTCGTTAAGACTTATGACCTGGCTTAAAACAGACGGCAGTACCGTCTGTTTTCCTTCACCTTGGCGAACATGCCCGAATATTCTTAGTTCATTAAAACCGCGTATTTTGGTCTTGCGACAGCTTTGGAATCGCCAAGATTATCCCGCAAGACTACAAAACCTCACTATATTCTATCACGCGAGAAAAGTTTTAAATGGCAATTGGAGGTGCTTAAGGTGACTTTGCGAGTGAATTATTCAAGTGAATTTTCTAAACTCACCACTCGCATGACGTATTCCGTAGAAAGCCATTATATCTGTCGGTAAATCTCATTTCTTTTCGGAGAAAAATGGACTCGCAATCGGTGGGTTCGGAATTGGGTCGCGACTCGAGCCGAGGACTCTCCGACTAAGGCTATGAAAGAAGCGTTTGCTAAGCTAAGCTAAGAGAATGTTGGTTTGTAGGTAGCAAGGACGTGTGTGTGCTTGTGTATGAGAAAGATAGATGAAGGTGTGGGTTATGCTTTGCAATATTCAGTGCATATGTATGTCATTCTTCTTTTTTGTTTGGCTAATCGTAAAAACGAATTACTATAAACTTTTTTCGTATTACTTAATAAGCATAAGATCTCTCTTATTGTAAACTTTTATTATAGGAGTTACGAAATCCCAATTACACTGTCATAGCCTTACCTTTACATCTTAAAGCATATTTTAAGACAGATAGACATTTAATATAGGGAAAAGAAAGTGAACTCATCGAATCAAACGCAGCAACAATACTTCTAACTTATATACTAGATAGATAGATATACATCGATATAGATTAGATATACATCGATATTCTGCGACTGGTCGCACCATCCCATTCGTACTGTACCCAGCAAGACTTTAACACTTACGAATTGTAACAGACATATTAAATAAAAAAATATATTGTTATAGCTGTAATAACAAAAAGGTAAAATTATGTTTAAGGGTTGACCCAAGTCGACGTCAATCATCCACGAAAATAAAAAAGCTTGTAAAAATGATTTCTTTATTTTTGTTATATTTTTGTTAATGTTCTTTTTACACGTGTACGCTTTTTACTATCGTAAAATATAGAATAAAAATATTTTAGGCACAGAGACTGGACGAGATTAATCTTTAGACTTTTTTGGGAGACTATGTACAAAAGTCGTGAAAGCCGTACACAATAGACGTATTTATAATGTCCACCTTGTGGGAAGCCATCCATAGACATATGTCATGGTTATATAAAGGTAATTAAGTGCCCTAAAAAATATTACAGCTCGTACAACATAAATAATGATCTATTTTCATTTAAAGTCACAGCGTGGTCAATGCAAAACCCCGCTTAAATGTTTTGCGAGTAATAGTTGTTTAAACTAGCCACTTTTAATTTAAATTTCGAGTTAAGCTCAAACTAATGTGTAAATCGCACAACTTATCAACAACATAATCGTAGGCAAACTTAAGCAAAAAAAATCATCAGAATCAAAGTTATGAACAGAACAGACTTACAGGGGTTTCTCTAGGGAGGAAGCAGATCACTGATTGCGTCTGCAACCCCGACAAGCATAGCACATCCACTAGCTTCACAATCATTATAACCCCTAGTTACCTGTACTCTTTAAACTTATCCCCAGGACGTCCCGACCTCGTAAAACGTACCCTAAGGTCTTGCCCTTATCACGCCACTATCAAATTAATAACTGGCTTTATAAAAGGCCTATAACTTGTAACAGTTGCGGTCGGTTCACTTAGTTCGCTATCTTTGGAGCCGTAACTTCATATGAGCTGAGCCGCTTACATGTGAGATATTAAACGTTCTGCCAAATCCATGACAGTTAATAATCATTTTCTATGATATCAGTAAACGCAGCTGCAGAGAAATCTAGTGAGTATGTAATGGAGATGTTGATGACCTTTGAGAGCAATTATGGCTAAGAGGTTAGACTGCAGAGGGTTTCTGGTTCTTACCCACCATGTGTGCATGGCACACCATTGACTTATTATTTCCAAATAAAATTATAAATGCACAATTTTCATAGGTAAAGACTATAACGATTATCAAAGATTTTCATGCCAGACGAGACCTTCGACTTAACGTGCTTTCCGAGGCATGGGGCAAACGATAATAAAATTAACAATTAAATACGCACATAACTTCGAAAAGTCAATGGTGCGCGCCAGGTATTCGAACCCAAGACCTGCATAAGAGTCCGTCGGTCTATTCACTGAACTATCGTTGCTTTGTTTTCTCTTTTAACGCTGATTTTTTTGAGCCTCTGACGGAGCGCAGTCTACGTCTTTAGACCTTAAACCGTTGAGTATGATGTATTCGACAGCTGCGGCATAATGATCTTTGACAATTGATACGGCAAGTCCGTAAGACTAAAGATGTTAAGCTACTTCATTAACTAAAAAAGGTATCTAAATTCGTTCATATTACACCTGCACATGCCCAAAATTCGTTTAAATATATGCTTAAATTTACCAATTTCATCTAAACAGTTATCTTTCTAACCGTCAATTACATCTTTATCAAATCATCTCTATAACAATGGTACTCCTTCAACATTTATAAAATGTTTCCCTCGAGAAATCGCTGACGTAACAAGGTGTCAAGATTGTACCGTAGACAAGAGAATTATCAATGATTCGCTGTAAATAACTGCGGGGTCCCCAAAGTGGCCCTTTACAAGGAAACAAGATAAAATGTATATTACGATCAACCCTAATCTTAAACTCATATTTTACGGCTTTTGTTTGTTGATTTTCATCCATTTCTATTATTGTCACAGGCGTACGTTTTTATACGGGTATTAAGAAAAACGAAAATGCCAACCTGTTGTGCTTCGCGAACAATACCTTTTCTGGTAGGTATATATCTTGAATGAATGGGCTAACAAAATGAGGGAGAACATCTCAAATACCTAATATCGATGTACACCGATATACGTACGGTTGCTAAATAAATTTTAAGTTAATGTTAAATGAATTAAGTTTTTGTTAAATAAATTTTAAGTTTGTCCCGTGATTTTCACAAAACTTTACTTGCGACGCATCACATCAACATAAAATATCATGTGTCACAGGGGACTTAACACACATTCATAAGTACACAAAATACAGCAGGGCTCTAAACACTATACTATAAAATTTATACATTGTACTTGAGTCCTTTTATGAGCAACGTTGGAACTTGATATGATAAGTGGACTTGATCAGTATGTTTAGTACGTACAGATATGATCATTTAATTTAATTTTCCATCAGTGAGCACCTGCGTTATATTCATCTTATATAATTATTGTTATATGCTATTGTCATAACGTATATTTTTGTAACACAAAATAGATTTTCATAAATAAATTCTTCGAAGGCGTATAATGAATATCTACATACATAATTAGCACCATTGTTACGCGTTCGCGAAAAACAATATAAAGGTACGTAGCTAAATCAACTCATTGTCTCAGAATATTTTAAACAGTCTCTTTAAACACATCAACATTAAAAGTTGTCTGAAGTAAGGGAAATATTAGTTAACCAAATATTTTAATTACGTTTCAAGTACCCTTAATGGATTGAATATCAAAAGATACCTGAGTGATTCGAAACGTCTCTTCCAATTACATTTCTTGGGAAATTGCCTCTCTATGTTTGTTTTTCATTGGAAGTTTCGATCTTCGAGCTTTGAATTTGACTAACTAGAGAATTTGAAGCGCTCTTGTTCTGATGAAAGAATAAGAGATAATTAATTATTTGATAAATAACTAAAAACAATTTGGAGACAGATGACATGATTTTAATAAGAAATAATAAAATAAACTTAGAAACTGCCTCACGTCGTGTAGTTTTAATTTTATCTGACAAACAGGCTTCATTTTACCGTAAATAAATATTTCTTGGTATCGTCTGATATATAAATAAA
The DNA here is from genome assembly GCA_944739405.2 of Euclidia mi. NCBI lineage: Eukaryota > Metazoa > Arthropoda > Insecta > Lepidoptera > Erebidae > Euclidia > Euclidia mi. The sequence goes on from OX123196.2 coordinate 3,282,451, forward strand.
CATCATGATTTGTGTTGTGAAAACGCCATGATAAGCTTAATGTCGTTATTGGTTGGCTTAAGACAATGGAAAACATACTTAGAGCGAATAAAAACAAAGGGCCGTTTATATTGAGCGTCTATTTCACATGATCCTGATATGAGGATGATGAGATCTACTGTAATCTCCGGCTGCGGCACACATACATGCACATTACTGTGTACATACATGTATGTGCTATGTGTGTGTCGCATCAATCCGTCGGCGGATCGCCCTTGACAGAAACGAATGCTCAATGTCGTCTTATAAACATTTTGTCTCCATTTACTCCAAGCTTTATTTATGGGCTTACCTTTCAAGAATGTCTTGCTTCACTCCTTCTTCTTTCTTTTAGCGTTATCCCAGTTTCAATCTGGGATCCGCCTACTAGTCTAACCGGATTTGACTGAATATTAGCTTTTCCACAGAGCGACTGCCTGTCTGACCTCCGCAACCCAAAGGGATAGCGATATTCCATGGTTTAGACTAGTGTCAGTTTATTTAGAAGGTACTGACGTCCTGTAACGACTGTCAAAGATCTTCATGACAACCGGGACTGACGGCTTAACGTGCTCTCCGAGGCACGGGAAAGGCGATAATTAACAATTCAATACGCACATAACTCTGAAAAGTCATAAGTGCGCGCCGTGGATTCGAACCCGATACCCTCTGTATGGCAGTCTGTTGGTATATCAACTCGGCTATCGCTGCTATTGCTTCAATCCATTAAGATAAAGTTATTTATATTATGAAAATATGATGCTATACTTCTGCGTAGAGATCACATACTTAAATTATAATCCATCCAATATTTTAATACTATATTTATTGCTTTAATCGTATTTTATTGTGTATCATGCCAAACAGAATCGTTGGTCATATCGCAATTCCCACATTTCGTCAATTATATTGTTACTGCTTACAGAAAAATAAATGAACACAGAATGATCGAGAGATCCAATTCTTACTATTAGATATCATTCAGAAAAAGCATAGCTCTTATTTTTATATAATACCGTCGTGTATGTCGCCATAGGAATACAAGAGCTCTAAATGCCTAAAATGTATTTAAATTACGTCGTTGATCATGATCAGCCTCTTTTTGTTATGAGAAGGGGTAGACTTATAAGAGCTTAGACCATAGTCTACGGCTCTGGCCAAGTGCGGGTTGGCAGACTTAACAGTCAAGTCTTTCGTTGTGGAGAACTCTCAGACATGTAGTTACCCAGCAAGCGATTATTTATTAACAAGTCAAAACGCACCTAAATTCCACGACTATGTGGTGTGCGCCGTAGTGTGGGCTCTAACTCGAGACCCTCTGCGTAACAGTTTGTCTGTCTGTCTACTTGTCTTTCACTGCTATTATATCATTCGCTTCTCTATGAATGAAACTTGAAGTAAAAGTCATCTTAGAAACAGCACTCAATATAATAACTTCAAATCTGGATCTAAGAAAACATTTCTTGAATCAGAAAATAAATACTTAAGAACACAAAGTTTACCAGTTTCAAAAGATGCAGCGTTCCTTGAAAATAAAACAAAATCATTTTGGATTAAATATTAATAACAGGGTAACAATAAAAACTAATTATCAACGCACTGCTTTATGGTAAGGGTATTCTTTTATGGCTTATCTTGCCGTAACCGCCAGGTCGATGGTAGTTACCGCTGTAGACATAGAAAATTGCCTCCAAATTCGCACTTTTTTACACTGTTATAATTTTGTCCTTTTTATTGTGTTTTGGTCTTTACAGTATTACAGCCACTGTAATGGTTGTGGCGTATGGTTAGAAGCTGCAATTAATGAACCTACACTACGTATACCTGTTATCTATATCTTCACTCTTTCATTGGGTTAGATTAGTAAACGGACCTTTATTCTTGGTAGTCTGTAAAAAAGGAGACAAAATGACAAAAAGGAGGAAAAATTTGAATGAATGCGTAATCATGGAGTGTCCAAATATCTGTATATTCTGATAAAAATATTGAACGATGATTTTATTGCAACTGAACATGTAAGTGGCCAGGTAAAGTAACGATATCCGCAAAGTGGCCGGCACTGAATCTAGCCTCAGTGACGTACCATTGGAGATACAGCAGTGGACATGGGCAGTCTGGCGATGATAATGATGATGATGTAGACCAGGGTTGTTGCGAATATTCGCATCCGCATCCGCAATTGCGGAACATCCGCTTCAATTCAGACATCTGCATTCGCATTTGCATCCGCATAAATCGATGCGGAGCATCAGCGAATGCGGATGTCAGTCACGTTGCAACAAGAAAGAAATGGGCGATCCCAGCTAGCCCCGCGTATCGCTCGATTGTCATTCACCAATAGGCAAGCACGAATTTGTGTGATTCGGTGATGCACTTTGCTATTGTTTACGACAAGATTGGACGCGCTTGTTTGCTTTTTTGTTATAAAAAAGTATTATTGTGTATATGCAACTTTGTTTTGTCATTTATGTACGTTACTTAGTAACTAAGTGCTGTTTTTTCAATTCAATTTAAAAATTTAAAAAGCGGATCGGTTTAAATGAGAATCCACTTAAGTGGTGGAGTGTTAATCGAAGCAAGTTCAAGCTTTTTTCTAAAATAGCACGCAAATTCTTGTCAGCCCCACCAGCTAGTGTTCCAAGTGAACAGTTATTTAGTAACACATGATTAATATACGAACCGTTGCGGAGTAAGCTTGATCCTGAAAAAGCAGCTATCCTTCTGTTCATTAAATATAATGTTCCTGAGTTCAAATTTGATTATTAAAATACCTACTTAGTATTTGTACTTTAATTATTAAATAAAAACAGATTTGTTACTTTCCATTGGTATTTTGTTCACATTCGCATCCGCATCCGCGGATGTTGGTCTGCAAAAATCCGCATCCGCATCTGCATCCGCGGATGTGAAAAAATCTGCATCCGCAATATCCCTGATGTAGACCCCCAAATCACGTAATTTTAAAATTACATATTTTACTTTACTTTGGTTTGAAATACTACTATATTGCTTTAGGGACAAAAATATACTGATATTTACAGTTTTCCCTTTTTGGTACGATTTTCCTCTCTCTCACATCTCACACGTTTAGAAAGATCGTCGTTTTTGCTCAAACAGCGGTACATTTATCCGTACATCTTATTGTATTCGACGTCATGTCATTATTTCTAAGCTTTTGTTCTCTTAGCCGAACATTTTATTTGTACTGGTTCTGGCTAACAATATTTGTTAGATAAATAGCTTCGTTGTAAGACGTAGAGTAATACGTCTTTAAGTAGATACCTCTCTGTTACACCTGGAATACGTAAAGACATATTACTTGGGACTTGGATATATTCTTTAAGTAAAGAAATTCATTAAAATCTACTGTTGTTCTTTTTTGCTATAATACCTACGACTATTAGCGGATTCCGGGCTCCGGGACTCCAGGGCGAGAGTCTTGGATCACAACTGGGACAAAGCCTGAGCTTATCAGCTGTCTCTGATCCCAAGATGATATCTCAGCATTGTCGAAGGGTTAGCACACACACATATAGCACAAAAGCTTGTTTCAACTTAATATATAAATTTAAGTATATTTATACACAGCTAACAGAGTTACAAGCTTATCAGCTGTCTCTGATCCCAAGATGATATCTCAGCGTTGTCGTAGGGTTAGCACACACACACATATAGTACAAAAACCTGTTTCCTAATCTCAGAAACTACTGGACCGATTTCAAAAATTCTCTTCATTGTTAGATAGCCCATTCATCGAGGAAGGCTATAGGCTATATAACATCACGCTATAAGCCACAGGAGCGGAGCAGTAGCCTTAAATAACGCGAGTGTAACCGCGGGCTCATCTAGTTATAATTTGTTATAATTTTTGATTAAGTTTTGATTGACATTAAGATTCTGGATCATTTTTATGAATTATAACTAGCCTATGCCTGCGGCTTTGCAGATAAAATGTAGGTGACATAAACTTTAATGCTATAGATGCTATCTAATGGTGCTTACTAAAATCGCTTGGCAACAGGTGAATTATATTCGCATTGACCAATACAACAAAAACTGTTACATATGCATTCCATTAGCCAGCCAAGCACCCTATAATTTCCCGAATACATCTCACACACTGCATTAACTAAGGACAAACAGAAATCCGGACAGGCGCAAACAATCAATTTGCTTCACACACAGTGACGGGAGAAAAAAAATCCTCTACTCACTATCTGCCGTGAAGGCTTAAACGTGTGAAACACGATTTTACAACGACATTGAACGTTTAGTTTCCAGCTTTTCTCTACAAATGAACAGAAAACCTAGCACGGGTTTATTTCATGTCCACACAAGCTTCACGCTCAGCGCATTCAGCGTTCTGATAGGCCCGCTATGAAGTCCCCACTAATCGCAATGCCTTAGGTTGTAGTCGCGACGACTGCTTAAAGGTAAAATATGCTCGTACTAACCCCACGATGTAGTTCTGCTGAGACTGCGAGACGTGTTCGATTCATCAGTGTACGACTCAGCAATACTCGCGTCGCAATTTTTCCGATGACGAACACTTTTAGAACATCACGGCGAACGCTGACTCAGGTCTGTTATTACGTGTCGTCAACCGCCGTCAAACGTTACTTGTAGAACTGGTTTTATACGGTAAATAAGTGCTACTTGCCCCGTTTTTATCTGTGATAAAGCTTAACGTAAAGGATAATTTTCCCCCTTGTAGAAGCTACGTTTTAGAGCTAAAGGGAAGAGAGAAATAAATAAAAATAGTAACTCCAAATATATTTTTAAGTAATGGGGTATAAACGTTCTTTGCTTTTTGAGACTATTACCACCCATATTCCTAATATTGTATCAAAAGTTTTACCCGGTTTAGCAGCAGTCACCATAAAAGACACAGTTTTGCAACTTGTGAGGTCCAGGGAACAGTAAAACTCTTGGAACTCTTGAGTATCAGCATTTAAATAAAAAATAATCAACGGAATCGGTTAACCTATTAAAAAGTGGCGAGGTAACGTACATAAAAAATACAGTGGAATAGAGAGCCTCCTTTCTGAAGTCGGTTAAAAATCATTTATTGAGTTCACATCTCTTTGAAAAGGTGTTAGCTCTTGAAATAGTGCTGTTCTCCATTATTGTCAACTAACACTAGCGACAGGTCGCATGAACAGTCCCTTAATGTTATACTGCAAACGTCCTATAGTTTCAATAATCACTTAAAATACAACCTAGGCGTGATTTTTGTAAACTTTGTTCGTACCTATATATAATTGTATGTTTAAATATACAGACTTCCAGTTTAATACGCTATAACTAAACGTTTTATATGTCACCTCTTCCTATTATTAGAATTCATTTACAAATACACGAATCGCTACCAATATTAAACTTATCAAATAAAAATTTACTAGAAACCCAATGTTTAACAATTACGCTCGACGAGATAATTAAGATGACATGACCAAAACAGATTTTAACATAGATTCTCTTTGCATCTCAACTGTTCTTCTCTGTGGCTTGAAACGCAAAAAGCCAAGAAGAAACTACATGAGTTTCTGTAACAATCGGGTTGTTTCAATATATTAATAGCCTAAAGACATGTATACTCATTAGTGTATCTAGGAGTCACACCTACACACCTGCCAAAGTATGTTCGCAGACGCTCGTTACGTAGTATACAGAAATAGACCGTGATTGATGTGGCTTCGTGGAAAACTGTGCGAATAGCCCAGACATGTACTTATACGAATATAATAATTGGAAGAAAAGGGCTTGAATATATTTATCGAAACAGGCAGCCTGGTGGTGAGACTAACACTGTACTACTATGACTCGGGCTATGAAGAGCGGCGCGTACTTTTTGAAGTGTGAATAAAATAGCTAATTATGTCGTGCTGCTACACGGCGATGGAAAACATCTTGAGGTAACCAGCCTGTGTCAGAGTTCTCCAGGATTTTCTCGAAAGACATGTGAAGTTTGCCAATCCGCACTTGACCAGCGTGGTGGACTATAGCCTTACCCTTCACATGATGAGAAGAAGCCTTTGCCCACCAGTAGGACAGTTTATATGTATATATCGGGTCGATGATATATCGCTGGCTACGCGGTGACAGAAACACCTTGAGGTAGCCTAAGACATCTCACTCCGCGTTAATACAAGTCACGCTACACTTGTATTGTGAATATACTCGATTGGAAATTCCCTTCGAAAGCTATTGGTAATTGTTTGATTGCAGTTTAATGTGTATATTAATAAAATTTTGATTGTTTTGTAATGTATTGTTATTGTGGATATTGCTGCTATTTTCGGTACAAAAACCTGTATGAACTGTAATCTTCTAAAACGTTAGGCTTATTTCTTCACGTTTTCACACCATAGACGTAAATTGAATTTGGTCAATTTAGTTAAATTTTCTAACGGCGGAAGCTTTCTTCTAACTTTTATAACAAGCTGCCTTTCTATTGCTAGCTTTCTTGTAACGCAAACTAAACGGGATAGTACCTTTGTAGCCGACAGTTTTTAACTTTATTTTTCAAGAGGTAAATCAATTCTTCAGCTGTAGTTCAACGAGTATAAAAGAAAATACAAAGCGGCAGCCACAACAGCAGTTACTAACCAATAAAATGCAACTTCAAGAAAAACACACTTAATTGGACGTCACAAAATAGTATTCATTATTATAGCAACATTTCTGAATAGTTTATCGTAACATTTTCCTTCGTACGAACAACATAAACGGGATGTTGCTTTTTACTCCCATCTACTGTAAAAGTAAACAGAAAACTCTTCAACGTAGAGCAGGTTATTCTACAGTACAGCATAATTATCATCCCAGTCTATTTCGCAAAATTATTCGATAATAAAACGTAAAATACCTCACATTTGCCTCGACGTTTCGCCATGAACACAAGACATGGTCACGTGAAGTTTCCTTTTTTAATTTTATAGATGATGGTTTCTTTCGTTTTCAATGTACCATCTAATCCTAGAAATAATCTTTATGATAGAATAAGGTTTGCTGGATCAGCTATTAGCCTCTTGAGTGCTTTCGATCACACGGAGGTTCGAGTATCGCGAACCGGCCTAACTTTCTGAACACCCATTGGTGCAAACTAACATTAGTTTAACTCGCCGGGCTAGTAACATAAGATATTCATACTATACATAGGTAATAAATAAATTCGGTAAAATCTGGTTAGATATTCGTGCTATTTCTGATACATTTCATTCGAAAAAAGCACCAAAGAAGAGATTAAACCCTCAACGCCTTTCCTGCTACCCTTGCCAACTTTAATAGTCACCATCATCTAAGCGGACCTTGGGATTCAAGGCGTTGGCTTTGGATCGAAACCAGGACAGCGCTAGGATGATGATGATGAGAGCACCGTCATCTTACCAATAGGTATAAAATAGAAATACTATCCACAATAAAACCTAAATAATCGAACCTATTTTTGTTCTATAACCTATCCTCTAAGAAACACGATGAACCTGTTAACTCAAAACAACAGTGTGTGAATCTCAGAAAATGATGTCCCATGTAGGGCTCGAGCTGACAAAGTTCTACGAAGTGTTCTGCGGCGAGTTCGCCACCACGACTACGCCGTCCGTGCTGCCATTTGGTTTTACTTTGTGCCCAAACCAATAGTCACCACCAATCTATCTTTATCACCAAAACGACTCCTTTTTAGACTCGAATTTGATGTTAAAAATGTGAATATTACTCACCTATTGAGAACTAATCCAAGTCGCGTCCGTGTAAATACTATTTTTCAATAATCACAAATCGAATATCTAATAATTATTCTTAATTTCATATCAGATGCAAAAGTAAGTAAATATACATGATAAAATTTGCGTAACGCTCTAATCTGAATGTGTATTCAGTGTTAAAGATTTCGCTCACACACCTCATTTCCCTTGTACGTTAGTTTCTAAGATTTAATGTAATTTACAAAGTTTCCTTCGCACTATAAATCTACTCAGACATCCACATATATATCCGCTTCCACTTGGATCGTTTTAGTTTTGATTGTACGCGAAAACTTCACATTAATTACTTCACGTATGACAACACTTTCTAACTGAACAACAATGTCTGAATAAAGAAAAGGTCAAATCTATTCTTGTATACTTAATGTCTTTGGGGTAGTTTACTACAATCGAAATAATAGATTATTACTATTAAACCTATGATAGAAGTATTTTAGTGAATCTTCAAAAAATTAACACAAATGTAGACGATAAACAGAGTGAGAATTAATTCCAAGACAGAATAAGTGATCACATCATCAAGTCACATCATGCTATCGACAAATATTGCCATTGCTCTTTGTTGCGGGGGTAAGGTGGCATTCTTTCTGTGGAAAAGCTAATACTCTACCAAATCTGGTTAGACTAATGCGCGCACCTCCGACTCCAAGGTGTCTTGAGTGTGTCCAAAATAAAGCTAGAACGATGATGATGAATGGGCTTATCGTGGTACCATCTTCTCAGACTCATTAACTATGCCCTTTAAAACAAAAGAAAAGGTCTGTTTCATTTTAATTCATTATAGGATACACTTTATTTTTTTATTCTGACATAAAATATGATTAGCAAATTACTCTATTTACCTATACCTAACGCGTAGCTACGTAACTGTGCTAAATTCCTTAAAATATTAACCGTGTACACGATCTGAGATCTTTGAAACGCCAAAGTTTCCTCGAAATCATTACTTTATTAAATAAAACACGTACCTACAGATTACGTACATCCAAATGCGTACATCGGTACGTGTATGACCTAAAACCTACAGTAACGAACATTATATGATTACTATTTAGCAAAATCGTGTACCTATAATAAAACAGGAGCCAAAAATGAAATTCGATCGCGGTACGATCCATATCAAAGGATAAAGGCCGATTCACACATATCAGTGAAGTGTCAGTTCCGGCAACGTGTCCGCACAGGTCAGTGTCAGTGCTACAGTGAGGCGGCAGTGCTTCAATTCTCACATGTATCAGTGCGCGGCTCAGAAGCACTGCAAACGGTGCGACGATAGTCGGTGATGATATTTGCTAGTGCTCTATTCAACAATACGGAACTAGCAATGATAGCCATTGCTTTAGACGAAGAAGAAGAGCAGCAAGAGAAAAAAAGAAATGTGTGCATGAAGCATGGCGATTAAGAGAAACAGAAGGAGAGTTCATGACATTATACAAAGAATTTATTAAAGACGAAAATAAATATTTTCAATATTTTAGAATGTCGGAAAGCTCTAGCTGTTTCAATTATCTCAAAATGAGACAAATCATACAAAACATTATTTTCACGAACCAATTCTATCAGTCGCTCGTCCTCCATTTTGTTTTACGGACACCGACGTCCGTGATCCGACAAAAAATATCGTCGCCACCGATTACGTCCGTGATCGCCGGCGCCGGCACTGTCACTGAGAGTACTGTGTCGTCACTGACACTGACAGGTGTGGATATATTCATAGAAAATGTATGATAGAATAATTATCACGGTGCCAGTACTGTGCCGGAACTTTGACTTCACTGATATGTGTGAATAGGCCTTTATAAGGATCCACACACGGACAGTTCTACGGTTATTTAAACAGGATTTATTTAAGTAGGAGTGAAATTTAAACAGATTAACGTTGAACCCGCGACCCTCGATGTTTTACTTATCTAACTATCTGTGCTGTTTTCCATTAAGGATTAACTGATGTTGAATGCGCGTTAATTTTACTGCAAAAATTAAGGACACTGCGCTGTGCTATGCACTCGGCAATAAAAATGAGATTAACTCATTAGCCTACATTTCTGTTGCTTTAAGTCGTTAGGGAATGGGAATAGTCGCATAATTATGCTGCAGAATGTGCATATTAGTGTATATATTATGATAATATTTTCTTCTCACATGTTTGTGTAGAGCAATAGGAAAACATTTTATAGAACGATACAACCATCAACATCACATGCCAGTACAGTCTTCTCTGTCGCATCAGCTATGTTTATGAACTGACCGACAGCTGGGCACATTCCTCTTCTGTCTGAGAAGGTTAAGGCCGTAGTCCATCACGCAGGTGAACTGCGAGCTGGCAGATATCACACATATTTTTCGAGAAAATTATGGGTAATTCTTCAATATACAGGTTGCCTCAGGATGTCTTTTTTCACCGTTTAGGAAACAATTAAAATCGCAGCACAGGATTTAGTCCTAGTGCGGGAGTCTGAGAACGTGGAAAGTTAATGATGTGGGTTAGCAGCACTTGACGTCTGACCGCCGCAATTATAGATAGCTATAAGAAATCGATAGCGGTATTCATGGCTCAGTCCCGTGTCAATATATTTAAAGGTTCTCACTTTCCATAAAGACTGTCTAAGATCTTCATGCCAGCTAGTACCTACTGACGTCTAGGGATTCGAGTTGTGCAATTTATATGGGCGTGTTTTGAATGCAACCTTGGAGAGAACCTACTAGTGAGCTTCGTTTTTATTTATTTATTTATAGACTCACGCCTGTATCTCCGAAGGGGTAGGCAGAGGTGTAATATTGCACCCACATTTTACCATGAATTTTTAAGTCCCACGTAATAGAGGGTGAGCCTATTGCCGTTACCGGGCACATCACAAGACTCCGTGGTGCTACTGAGAATTAAGGAAAACCCAGTAACACTTTTGCCCGATCAGCAATCGCATTTGCTATCCACTGGACCACGAAGACAGTCAGTGATCTTCTAGTATGTATAAATGTGTAAGAGCTCTCGATATTTTTACAACGAATCGTGAGAGCTTTAGAACAGAATTTCGAACAAACGCTCCTATATTTTACGCAATTGGCATCATACAGCGACTATCAACACTAATAGAGTCTCGTGTTTTGATTTAATCTGCCATATCCCTATTGCATAACAATGACTACAATCTCGTTTGGAGTCAGGTCACGCGATAGAGCACTCATGCCATAGTCTGATCAAATAAAATCATCATCATCAAGAATGTCACCCAACAGATTATGATGACGAGATATTATGGGAAGGTCCACATCAACCACCACTGCTCTGTGAGCACCATGACTGAAAAAATTGGGCAAGTGCGAGTCGGACTCGCGCACGAAGGGTTCCGTACCATCATCTATAAAAGAAAATCACGTTCGTTGTATGTATACTTAAATACTTTATAAGTTTGTATCTGTTTATTAAGATCGAGTAACAAATAGCTTAAAAATTACGTTTGTTGTATGGGAGCCCCCCTTTATTATTTACTTTTTTTTTTAATTTAATTATTTATTTTGAAAGGTAATATACAACTACATATTCTGTGAAAGTGTAGCGTCTACCTGTTACAGTTAGTAATTTTGAGCAAAAAATACGAAAAAAAACACGTTTTTTGTATTGGACCCCCCCTTAATATTTTATTTTTTTTAATTTTTAGTATTTGTTGTTATAGCGGCAACCGAAATACATAACTTGTGAAAATTTCAGCTTTCTAGCTATCATGGTTTATGAGATACAGCCTGGTGACAGACAGACAGACAGACAGACAGACAGCGGAGGCTTAGTAATAGGGTTCCGTTTTTTACCTTTTAGGTACGGAACCCTAAAAAGAGCTTTTGATATTTATCGAGCTCAAGTATTTTAAAGAAAGAATAAGAAAAATAATAAATAATTTTATTCTTAACACGCACACAAATAAAAAACACGATAAAAAGCAGTACTAAAAAAACATAAGTGAAGCAGATTGTAATAGCAGATTTTAAGGCACGTAGCAGTTTGTAATAACTACTTTTGAACTTTCACAATTCATAGACAACATTAATCATGAATAAGTGTGTGACACATATATTTACGACTAAATATAACTTTTACACATGACCGCGGCTTATGTAATCCACAGCTAAACTTTGGGGCAAATACCCGCTATGAATAATTAGAGTTACTTGTAAACATTACAATGCATCACTTAGTTACAGTTTCATAATAATACCCTATTGACATCTGTTACAATTTTTAAAGACACGTTTTCTAATACTAAATTCTGTGTCGCGTAGAATTTGACAAAAATTAATTCAGTGCTTACAAATTAAAACCAATTATGGGACAAACATTTATTGATCCAAAGTTTTGTGGCGCCCGATTCCACAAAAACTCAGCGCAATTCTAATCAGCGAGGCGACTTATTAAACATTACTACGCCATACTAGCGATCATATAGAATATTAAAGAATGTCCGCAGCTACGCACGCACATTTTATTATAATTTAAACGTTTCTTCGGCCTTCAATAAATAAAATTGTAGGCGAACCAAAACAATACTACGAACGGTAACGCAATATGCATAAAGTTGCGCAGCTCGCAGTTCACGCACAGCGTATGTTTCACAGATAGATACAATGAGATTATGCGTACTCGTATGTTTATCGGTTCCGACTCCAGTAGGCGCGATGAGCGTGAAAACTATCGAGCCGTGTAACCCCTGCGCGGTTCATTGGGGTCCATCGGTTCGCTCGAACACTAATTATTATTGAAGCATCCATGATGGGCACCCTCTATAGGATGGAGTTCGTTCCTGTCGTTCGTCAGTTTATTTTATCTAGTTTTATCTGTTTGCCTTCAATAAACTTGGTGTTTATATATCTTAGAATCTTTATAAATCATTTAATGCAAGTACGGATACAAATGCAGCATGAACTAACTTTATCAGCCAGAGAAAAACTCAAAGAAATTCACCCACGCATGCACATGCTCACGACAGTCTAGACCACTCAGGCTTTGCTTATCACAGATCAGCTGCAAAAGGACGTCGTCGATAGTACTTGTAGGCTCTTTACAAATTTATGCACTCTAGTATTGTGTATTCATTCATGGAAAACCACCGCCGCGTTGCCACTGATAATAACAATTCTGCTTAGTACAATATGCCTTATTATATGTCATTGGATATCGATCTACAATTATTTACTAAAAACGTTGCTACACTCCTAATGAAATTATTCAAAAAGGTGTGAGTAAAAAAAGGGCATCCAACTTTATTTATTTATTTAGGACGGTAGATAGACGATTAGATTTAAGTAGACAAAGGAATTTTGTTTTCGGATTTGATGGTTTGGGGATTACGTGTTATAAAATTATGTTGAAATTTTGTTGTCATTGACTAATGATTGACCTCGCTCTGGTATCAGCGATACCAATAATTTGTCTAGGGTTTTTGTCTTTCTAATGTGATAGAATGTATGATTAGGTACAAGAATAGCGCAATATACTTGTCGTGTTGTATACTTACCCTAATGCCTAAATGACGGACTATTTCAGCAGTAGAAGGTACTTTTTCCATCTACTAAGTACATCCGTGAACATTGCGCTTGCAACACTGCCGAAATATCGGTTAATCAGAACAAAGGTACGCAATATATAAGAAAATATCTAGTACCTAGTTCATAAAAAAACATTGTAGTACCTAAGGTACGTTAGAATGTCTACAAGAACTTTGTTTTCAGTTGCAAAGTGAGCCTTGAGCTACAAACCTTTGAAGCACGTTCACATGAGGTTCAAAAATGTCAAGCGAGCTTATCTACAATGTGAAGTATTTCTCAAGGTGTCTACTCATATGATCGCTGTCAGAAAAATCGTACAAAATTTATATGATATCTTGTACCTTCGCGCCTTACATTCTCCATAAAGCGAAAAACGTTTCAAATATAACATGTTTTATTTTCATAAGTTATTCACTAAGAAGGTATTCACGTATTCACGTAAGGGATGATATGCGTGCCAACCAACTAACCACCAGGGATGCTGAAGACCGTGCGAAGTGGAGGAGACATAGCCGGAAAGCGGACCCCGGGCTCCAAGGCGAGGGTTTTGGAGCGCAACCGGGACAGCGCTAGGATGATGATGATGATTCACTAAGAAAATACTGGAATAAAACGCAAGCATTTTCAATAGTGCGCAGCTTGTTGGCTCCGGAATGATTACAGAAAACTGTTCTCTAGTTTCATACCATTCACGGAAGAAAATTGTAATTTAAAACTGTGCGCCACAGTAATTTACTCAGCAAGGAAGACAAACAAGTACTTACCTACATTTGAATAATGCATTTGGTTTAAATATGTTCTATGCGATACTTTTAATTTGCATACTTTTTTTTGATCGTAGACCTACTTTTATTCAGCATGTTATTGTACACAAAAAATACATGAAACGAGTAAATTTTTTTTTTATGGTATTAGGTGGCAAACGAGCAGACGGATCGCCTGATGGTAAGCAATTACCGCCGCCCATGGACACAAGTAACACCACAGGAGTCACAAGTGCGTTGCCGCCCCTTGGGGTTGGGAAAAGGGATAAGATGAGGAGTGGGATGAGGGAGAAGGAATAGGGGATAGGGCCTCCGGCACTCTCACTCACCGAACGAAACGCAACAGTTTAGGTACTGTTACTTTACGTCGATTTTCTGTGAGAGGGTAGTACTTCACCGGTCGAGCCGGCCCATTCATGCTGAAATCAGCAAGGCTACCTGAAATATAAATAAACTAATTAATTTTGTACACAAAGGCGAGCTTAACTCAACACTGAGTTTTCTACCAACAAACCTTTGAGACTGGAGATTCGATTTGAGGGCTAAGGGTAATCTTAGTGTACAACAAAAAAAATAATAATAATAACAAATAGGATACCAATATAATATTAATATATAAAATCCTTGCGTTACCGACGGACTGACAGACACGCTACAACCAAAACTATTGAGCGCAGGAACCTGAAATTTGGCATGTATGTTCCTTGGGGACCGTAGGGGTGCACTAAGAAGGGATTTCCCGAAATTCCTACGGGATTGGCCAAAACGGGTAAATTTAAAAAAAATGCAGGCGTAGCTGCTGGCGTCCTCTAGTTATATATATTCATAAATAAGTAAATAAATACACTACATACAATATTATATATTTCGGCGCCATGGCACCATCATCAGGACACCCCCAGAGGATCAACAAATGAAACCACACAATTAACTGAAAACTGCATTATATTTTGGGCAGAAACCTCACGATACCCAAGTCCGATCAAAAAGTGTCATGGCCGCCCGCCGTCGCATCAGCTTACTCGGTATCAAAACATTATACATTTAATTGCAAGATTTATATTATCGTATGTATGAACTTTCAATTAATCTTTATAATTAAGAAACAATATAGAATTCCAGTTACTTTAGCTAAAGCGTCGAAATACGTCTTGATAAATTTAATTAGTTATAATACTAATTACCAAAATGTGTTGGCGGGCGACTAACTATTTGAAGACAATATAAACCAATACAGCGTCAAGAAATATATGTAAATACAGATTGAATGCAATTAATATTTCACTGGTTATTTAGTTAAAATTACATTAAAATAATATTAACTTCCGGGTTAGTTATCATTTAGCCATCTAGATGGCTCTGCTCTACGTTTATGCTTTAACAAACCATCTCAGTGCGCCCATACGGCCATACTGACAACAAGCGCGCTCTCTGCGCTTGCAAAATTACAAATTATAAAGTTTTTATGACTCTACATTCAGGTGGGTAATTGATAAATTACTGGTGTGCTTCTTTAAGATGTGTAGTTATAATCTTAACCAGTCACATGCTAGAGCAAGCACCAAGTTACTATCACAATATAATCTTATCCAGTCACATCATGCTAGAGCAAGCAACAAGTTATTATCACAATAACAACCTCATACAATGACAATACAAAAATGAATTACAGGTTGTACAAAAGTATAGAATAAACGAAAAAGTAAACAGTTTAGACATCAACACACAGTTATTATCAGTGAACTGTTATCAGCAGACAGTTACTGGCAGTTACCAATGTGGTATCAGTAAACAATACAAAATCAGCAATAGTTCTCTAGATTTAAACAGTAAACTTCCAAATTAATATAGTGATCACAATAAACAAATAAAGTATTGCAGCTTTAACAAAGTACTTCATAAACAAAATGTAAACAATTTTATCGTCAGCAGACAGTACAATACTATCAAACAGTTATCTCAGTTGCAATTATATGTTTACACACACATAATAACGAAAGTTAAAAATTATAGCTTGCATAAAATTAACAAACAGAGATGGTAACAACTGAACCACAAGGGACAGTTCAATTCTCAAACAGATTCTCACATTAATAAACATACTATTCAAACAAATAGTTCACAACATTAATAACAGGCAATCGCTCATCTTGAGTCTAGCCTTCCAAACTACAGGCATCATCCATCTCGGATCTAGCCTTACAAACATCAGGCATCACCCATGGCTAAGCCAACTTGTGGCATCACCGACATAGGGATCTAGCCCACAAACGGCATCACCCATTACGGGATCTAGCCAACACACGGCATCACCCATCACAGGTTCTAGCCAACACACGGCATCACCCATCACGGGATCTAGCCAACACACGGCATCACCCATCACGGGTTCTAGCCAACACACGGCATCACCCATCACGGGTTCTAGCCAACACACGGCATCACCCATCACGGGTTCTAGCCAACACACGGCATCACCCATCCCGGGTTCAGCCACCCAAACATCAGGCATCACCCATGGCTAAGCCAACTTGTGGCATCACCAACATAGGGATCTAGCCCACAAACGGCATCACCCATCACGGGATCTAGCCAACACACGGCATCACCCATCACGGGTTCTAACCAACACACGGCATCACCCATCACGGGATCTAGCCAACACACGGCATCACCCATCACGGGTTCTAGCCAACACACGGCATCACCCATCACGGGTTCTAGCCAACACACGGCATCACCCATCCCGGGTTCAGCCACCCAAACATCAGGCATCACCCATGGCTAAGCCAACTTGTGGCATCACCAACATAGGGATCTAGCCCACAAACGGCATCACCCATCCCGGGTCTAGCCATTCAAACAACAGGCATCACCCATTCTGGGATATAGCCCTCAACAAAATGACAATATCACAATTAAAAGGCCCTCAACAAAATGACAATATCACAATTAAAAGAGCACAGAAAAATAACACAAATACAATAACACTGTCATAAAATCAGTTTCAAAAACACAGTTACGGAGAACACAGTTCTATAAAACATTATTTTATATTAAAAAAAAAACATTTATATAAAACACATTTATATAAAACACATTTATAGAAACCACAGTTATAGAAAACACGGTTATATAGAGCAGTTATATAAAACTCAGTAATACGCCCATACGGTCGACTGCTCAGTCAGTTGTTGATGTTGATCAGCAACAAAGGTTAGCAAGCAATGCTGGGGTCCAGCTTAGTACAGACAGCGTTCATGCGGCATGTGTGCGCGTAGCCCACAGACGAAACCACCGACGTCATAGGGGTGGGCCACCGTCATCCATACATATTAATCAGTAAAGGACCGCTCGTCCATCCTGTCTTCACGCTAAGTCCAGGACCCAGGTCATCTGCCAAGATGTCATCTTCAACCTGTAACACTCAAAAGGCAGGTGGTGGCCAACAATTCCCACCCAAGTATTAGTTCCATGAACCTTTGTAACTGTAGATGAAATAAACTTCTACTCTTGCAAAGTGGTGCGGCCTATTAAGCTGTATCTATATATCAGGCATGTTCAACCCTTGCATTGGTCTGTAAGTTAGCTTTGCTACAACAGTGTTGGAGGCCATATTTTACACCTAAGGTAAAATACAAAAGACAGTAGACACTGAATTTTCTCAGGTTCTGTCTGACAGTGCCATTTTAGATAATCAAATATTAAAGTTATCAGGATACCCATTTGTAGTTTTGATAAAACAGTTATAACTTAATATATTCAAAATAAGTTTTATCCACATCAAACAAGAAAACAATATGGCAAGAACAAGGAGAGGCCTATGTTCAGCCGTGAACAGTCAGACTGTGGATGATGATCATAAATATGAAATGATTTCAAACTATGTTGCAGATTCAAGGCTTTCGAAAATACTAGTGCTATAATTATTACTTTCATGTAAGAACCAGTCGAATCCAATATTGAATATGTTTAGGCATAATGCATGCTGTAAAATTGTGGAACTGTTTGCCAATTGAGCCATAAAAGAGAAATTTACAAGCTACCGGTATTTCAGAGCAAGATTAGTGCTTTCTTATATCTTTTTTATGATTCCACTCAGTTAAGGAATTTACTATAATAAACCATAATATAAAAGTTAATAAAGACATTCAAATATTGGTATTTTATAATGAATGCAACATTTTATTTATTTATATAAATAAACCTTTATTTTCTGAAATACATGTTTTTATTTATGATTTCTCTACACATTAACTCTTTCATTAGGTAATTCAATTAATAATTGTTAATCTGAATAAATAAACTCAAACTGACTCTAATCATAACTGACTTGGAAATAAAGCATGAGTAGTCCATACAGTTACTTTTATTTGCTAAGAATAGATACTGCTAAATGGGAAAAGAGACATGGATTTTCACATCATGTTCTTTAAACTCACTTATCATTATGGTAATTATGTTGGGTTCCATTGTCTGTTATTATATTACCATATAACCTGTGATATTACCTTAACTTGAGCTCCAAGTTGACATTAACAATTTCAACATTATGTTAAAAGGAAATCATGTAGGCACCTACAGAGTCCACAAATATTTATTACAACCTATTTTGTAACTTTACAAATATTAGTTTTAATGTTTTACCACTGAGATAACCTATTGACTACCAATTGAATGCATATTCAGCACATAAATTAGCTTATTTAAACTGAAAGCAAATCAGGTAATTTATACAATGGATCTATATCAGAGCTTCAACTTGAAAAGGGCAGTTATACTGTTCTTTACTAATAATTACATTAGTAGAACCACTTAACAACAAAGTTATTTTCTCTTTCTTGTGTAATACTTAAGTGTGTGACCATCTCTGATGTCGAGTTTTACAGAAACTTTCCGACATAAACCGTACCAAACGTGGATAAACAGCAGTAACTTCATATTTACTGTATGTTTATCTGGTAATCCTTACGGGGGCAATAGGTAATCATGTAAAGAAACAGCACCATGATTTATAAAATGTTAAAGGATGCTTCTCAAAAACTCTAATCAAATCAGCTCTGGATAAATACCTCTGTCAGTGCATCAACAACCCGCATCTGCAACCTCTGGTAGAGCTCAAAGCAGAACAGCGTTCGCGCCACAGCACACCCCGGTGACCGGCGTAGTCGCTCTCGCTCGTACGATAACTCCGACACACCGTGCGGTCTCCGAACAGGGTTGACAAGCGCCAAACACGACTTCCAAGTGCTTGTCGCATCCGTCTTCAGGGCATCATTGGTATTGGCGGCCAAGCCAAGAGATCCATTACTTTCGCGCCAAATGTATTTCTCGATGTCTCTTAGGGGGCGCTGATCCCACCGCTGCTTTCGGCGCCATGGCACCATCATCAGGACACCCCCAGAGGATCAACAAATGAAACCACACAATTAACTAAAAACAGCATTATATTTTGGGCAGAAACCTCACGATACCCAAGTCCGATCAAAAAGTGTCATGGCCGCCCGCCGTCGCATCAGCTTACTCGGTATCAAAACATTATACATTTAATTGCAAGATTTATATTATCGTATGTATGAACTTTCAATTAATCTTTATAATTAAGAAACAATATAGAATTCCAGTTACTTTAGCTAAAGCGTCGAAATACGTCTTGATAAATTTAATTAGTTATAATACTAATTACCAAAATGTGTTGGCGGGCGACTAACTATTTGAAGACAATATAAACCAATACAGCGTCAAGAAATATATGTAAATACAGAAATGTAACACAATTTATATAATATTAATTACAAGCAAATGCAATTAATATTTCACTGGTTATTTAGTTAAAATTACATTAAAATAATATTAACTTCCGGGTTAGTTATCATTGAGCCATCTAGATGGCTCTGCTCTACGTTTATGCTTTAACAAACCATCTCAGTGCGCCCATATATACATATGTGTCTAAATAATTATATAAACTAAATATAAATATATTATTCATAAAATACTTCTCATACATATGTGTTATTTATATCGATAGATAGTGCCTCCTAACCTTCACCTTAAACACTGCTAAGGAGGGGCTAGCGCGAATGTGATGCGGCAAAGCATTCCATAGGCGGACAGCATAGACGGAGAAAGAATGTAATTAATATTCATAAAGAACAGATAAAGAAGGTTAATACAAGGTTGTAGGTTAATATAACTGAGCAGGCTCAAGCGTAAGCGCAACGTAAAATAACTGTATCTAATATTGCGTTCTTTCAGTGAATGAGAGTGCCGGGGCCCCCATTCTGCTCATCCTCTTATTCCTGTTCCCATCCCAAAGTCCGGCACAGCCGAGATTGTGCCTCCTCTGCTGTTGCACGTGTCAATGGGCAGCGTGAAACATTAACCATCAGGCGAAACAATTGGTCGTTTGCCGCTTATAGCATAAAATTTAATTGCAGGACTACCTAAGGGGTTCAATCTGTTGCCCTTCCAGACTCTAACAGATTCAAATTGTACTATATGGCGCGCAAAAACGGTCGATGTAAATGTACAATTATCATAATTGATTACATGTAAACTACAAAACCCGGCCTTATGTGGCCTATCACGCAAAAGACCAGATTTCACACAAAATTTTCAAAGAAACCAAAACCGCTTTCTAATATGCAACGCAAAAAGATCAGCCCTAAACTTAAAAAGCTACTTAAAAGATTCAAGTATCACAAGAATGCGACAAGATAAATGGTTATAGGCTTTTACAAAACCCACGAAGGCTAATAAGGTGTAATAAGGAACAATAGTAGGACGATATATCAAGCTGAGTGGATGAGGCGGAGACACGGTAATGAGAGAACTTAGTGCGATTAGGAACGTTATTGTGCAGTGCTTCACTATTATTGTAACTGACTTTGAGTTCATAGTCTAACGAGTATTGCATACAGCTTTATTTTATTATATTCCTTGTTGCTGTGTGCCTATGTGCTGGCTTTCAACTGAGAAGTAATTCAACAGCTGTTACAGTTTTAAGAGGTGGGAGTGACAATACTTCTGAACTTTTGCGATGATCACCGTCATCACGGGATGCCCATGGCTTGTATAATCCCTGCTGAAATTTCGCGATGTGGAAAGAATTGTGTTATAAGAGAGTGTTGTGGTGCAAAAGAAGGTGTAGTGACAAGCATCGAGAAAGGAATGCTAAGGTGGTGTGGGCACATGGAGAGGATGGATGACGAAAGACTGACCAAGCAGATATATAAGGCAAGTGTGAATGGGACAGCACGAAGGGGAAAACCAAGACGGACGTTCTCTGACCAGATCGAAGACATCCTTAAAACAGGAAAGGTAAGAAGTACCCTGAACAGAAGAGCATACATGAGGAATTTGATAGGAGTGAATGAAGCAAGAGAGATATGTCAAGATCGTTGCAAATGGCGTTCCGTAGTCTCTGCCTCCGGGAAACAGGCGTGAGTCTATGTATGTATGTAACAACACAAACAGAGGATTATCAATAAGTGGATGCATTTCGATTTAATTAAACATTAATTAAATGCATTATTAATGTGCTTAATGATTCATATCATTAAGTAGTCAGTACAAGTACATAGCACATTTCAGTGACCTAGTTCTTCATACTTGGTATTTTGAACCAATAGTGGTCGGAGGTTGTTGTGTCATAGTGACATAAATTAATAGGTACTTTAAATCAGAGAAAAGATCACCAATATTTAAGAGTAGATTTTCTCCTGCTACAGTAAGTGGCCATGCAGAGACCCTTTGGCGAACATAATGATTTTCACAGGCAAATTATTATGGAAGAGCAAATAAACGAAAATAGTATAATGCAACATTACATATTATAATACAAATCTGCGACTATCCGTCTGTCTGTACGCGATAAATCAAAAACTAGTAAACAGATTTTCAAGTGGCCAATAAAGTCCCACTCCGAGACTTTCCAACCGTCTTCTGTCCGTTCACAATAAACTCCAAAACAAGTTAACATATTTTCGTTTGGCAAACAGGGAAATTAATGGAACATACATACATATCGTCACGCCTTTTATCCCCGAAGGGGTAGGCAGAGGTGTATTTCTACACCCACTTTTCGCCAGATATACTTTAGTCCCAGGTAATAAGGGGCGAGCCTATTGCCGTACTGGGCACATTTCCAGACTCCGTGCTGCTACTGAGAATTTCGTGACAGAAAAACCCAATAACACTGCCCGACCCAGGAATCGAACCCGGGACCTCCCAATCCCACGCGCACATTTATGCCGCGAGATCAACGAGGCAGTCGTATAGGGTTTGATGTCGAGTTTTCCGTCTCTACGCAAAGATGGTATTTGCACCGTGTTATCCCTTAGTCGCCTCTTACGACACCCACGGGAAGATAGGGGGTGGTGACACTTGTATTCTATGCCGTCAACCACACGGAAATTAATGGAAAAGGTTAAGATTACTTATTTGTGAAAGTTTTGTCTGAATTAAATTTTATACCTATTACTCATGCGAAGCCGGGACTGCCCGCTAGTATAAAATATTCCACTGCACTTGCCAATAACATTCAGGAAAACTTTTTATCTTCTCAAATACACATAAAATATATGCGCTCAAGCTCCCAGGGAGATCCCTAAAGGAATCAGTATGGTCCAACAACGATTAATAATACAGCCTAAACGGTAGCCTCACTATCTACGAGCAAAAAGGTCATTACTCCGCCTCCGGGTCATTGGAAAAAGTAAAACTTAAAGTGGGTCAGCTCCCGGCCCGCCGCTATCTCTTGAGTGTCAAAGTCAAATGAAGGTAGGAAGTAACAATACTTGCTTTAGATATGAATGTCTCTTTTAATATAGGAGGTATATTAATTATCTTTTGACTACCAAGCAGCCACAGCTTAGTGGAGAGATAGCAGATGGGAACGCAAAGGTTCTCGAGTCGAAACCCACATTCTTTTTGAAGTTAAGTACCAATTTATAACATAACCTCACTCCCTTTATTCCCGAAGGGGTGGGCACACTTCGCCAATTATGTTTCAGCCCCAATGTAATAGGCGAGCCTATTGCCATCTACCGGGCACATTGTTATGCGAGCAATAATTAACATTTTTAATACATTTAATACATCATTAACACCTCTAACTTCGAAAAGTTTGAGGTGTGTACCCGGGGTAACTGGAGATCGAATCCGAGACCATCGTCTCGGCAGTCCGTTGCGTACACCACTGGGCTATCGCCGCTACCTCATCATCATCAGCCTTTAACAGTCCACTGCTGGACAAGGCCTCTCATTTGAAAGGAGCAATTGGCCTACTATACCACGCTGGCCAAACGGGTTGGTATAGGGTTTGTATCAAGTTTTCCTTCTCTTACAGTACTGTTCTTTGCATAATGTGCTCCCTCTGTCGGCTCTTACGACACCCATGGCATGATATGGGGTTGTAAGATTCCGTATACTTAATCCGTCACCACACGGACGATACCTATTCAATTGTATATTATCGCTTAAAGCGGTCAAGGAAAATATCGTGAGGAAAGCTGCATGTCCATGATGTTTCCGAAAGGCATGTGATGTCTGCCAACTTGCACTTGCCTAACGTGGTGGACTATGGCCTTACACTTCACTGAGATGAGGTTCGTAACCAGTAGTTGGACAGTTTATATAAAAGGCTGATGATTATAAGTATCTATTGTTTTAGTTCAAAGCAGAAGCTAAGGTGGTGGCTAGTCAAACCTCTAAGTTGAAACCGTATTATAAAAAATATACTTGTACAAGTATGTTGGGTGATGGTAAAGGGTGGGACATGTCATGCTATGACTGAAACTTAGTAGGTATTCTGCAAACATTTGGGTGATTAGGCACCCCTTAATATTCTTGACGAGACCTATCTAACTCATAAAATATCTCAGAAATAGTTACGTTCGAAATAGGTACATAATATATGAATATACAAATATTACATATTCACCAACAATTGTGGACCTAGGGTTCTCCTAATTGACTACCTATAATAGGGACATATTTATTCGAAACCTTACACGCTTAAAAATGATAAGCCAAATTGTAACGCTTTTGTGTCTACAATACCCGCAGACAAACGGATGGATATGGTAAAACTAGGAGTTAGGTTTTGTAGCAAATGACGATACTTTTTGTATAGTCGTAAAATTTTGACGATTGTTGATATACGGTTTTTAAATCTCATTAATAGATCTTAATCTTATCATCCGCAAAAACAAAAACTACCTCCGAGGTCCAGTGGATAGCATGTGCGTCTTCTGATCGGGTCGTCCCGGGCCGTATTTCTGGGTGGGTCGACCAAAGTGTTACTGAGTTTTCCCAATACCCAGCAGCAGCACGGAGGCAATGGGTCCAGTGAAGTGAGTAGGCTCGCCCCCTATCACGTGGAATCTTTAACGAAATTGAAATATGGGTGTAAGATATTCTGTCTACCCCCATATATAAAATAAAAAAATCGGGCAAGTGCGAGTCTGACCCGCGCACCGAGGGTTCCGTACGTATTTTACCTTATTTGAGGTTGGTGCTAATTACGCTAGTCCTCTAAATCTGTATGAGCGCCCATACAACTTAGAGGACTATCTTAAATGAAGTCTACTATGTATGTATGGGGACACCCTTAAATTTTCCACTTTTTTATTTTTTGTAATTTTTACTTTATTTGTGCTGTAAGACCCTGCTTTTGGCCAAATTTCGTGATTATAGTTCAACGGGAAGTACCATTTAGGTTTTTGATCCAAAACCTATAGGGTACTTACGGTTGACCTAGAATTGTCAATTTTGGTTAAAACCAAGGTCTTATAGCACAAGTAAAGGAAAAATTCCGAAAATTCGACCCGTTCCTGAGAAAATAGGTGACACACGGACAGACAGACAGACAGACAGACAGACGGACAAGAAAGTGATCTTATAAGGGTTCCTGTTTTTACCTTGTGAGGTACAGAACCCTAAAAATCATCATCCTCGCAACATTTTATTTAAATTCCAGGTTTACTTAGCGAATGATGGGGTGGGCAATCATAAGATGTTATCATAATTATCGTCATCAGCCTGACATAGCTCACTACTAGATGGACATTGACGACCGGTTGCGCAGCGGGAGTGTAAGCGACTGCTACGCCGAAGGTCGCGGGTTCGATTCCCGGTCAAGCAAACATTTGTGTGCATGAACATAGATGTTTGTCTTGGTCTGGGTGTTTCTATGTATAATATGTATGTATTTACAAAAAAAAGTATATTTGTATGTTTATCCATTATCAAGTAATCATAGTCCAAGCTCTGCTTAGTTTGGGACTAGATGGTGATGTGTGTATGTAGTAGAATATTATGATTATTTTTTTTATTTTTTTTATTTATTTATTTATACACTGAACTGTGTACAGGTTGACTTAATGCCTTGGGCATTATCCGCCAGTCTACCTTTGAGCGGTGCTGAGAAACGTAGTAGGTGTATTAAATATACTTACTATAATTATAATATAGGTATAATAATATAATTCTTAAATAAATATACATGTATACACTATACATACATATATACATAAATATATACACATATAATTATACTACCTAAATACGATATATACGATATATAATAAACAATATATACATATAAGAATTAAAGGAAGAATACGTAAAGCCATACACAAATACAATACAGTAGGTACATACAGTAGCAAAGTAATAATGTGAGTAGAAATGAATATACAGATCCTATGACGAATCCACTGTTCTTGCCAACAAAAGCTCCTTTACCTTTGCCCTAAATTTGTACTTCGTTTGGCACGTCCTGATTTCTAGAGGGAGGGCATTCCAGAGGAGAGTGGACTGAACGAGAAAGGAAGAGTGAATAAGAGATGTGTTATGAGAAGGGACAGTAAGAAGAAGATTATTAGACGATCGCAAATTGCGGTCATGGTTGGAACACAGATATTGAAAATGACGGGTTAAATAATTTGGGGATGAAGGAGACATAAGAATAGAAAAGAGGGTAGTGAGAGCACGCAAACTGCGACGATGACGGATAGGAAGCCATTTCAATTGGGAACGGTAAGCAGACACATGGTCATACTTGCGAAGATTGAAAACGAATCAAATGCAGTTATTGAGAAGACGGTCGAGTTTGTTGAGAAGATCTGCATTCAGGTCATAGTAGCATACGTCACCATAGTCGATTAACGGGAAAATCAAAGTCTGCACAAGCATTGTCTTGGTCTTGGATGGCAGCAAGTTCTTGAGGCGGTAAAGAGTCCGTAGGGTGCCGGTGACCTTTTGACTCACCTGGGTCACTTGAGTTCGCCAATTAAGGGTGGCATCCATATGCAGCCCTAGATTTTTAACAACCGGGTACCAATCTATGGCCGTGCCGTTGTATGAAATGTTTGGAAAATGGGTTTTGTCAAATTTTCTTAACAAGCCTTGGCTGCCCAAAATAATGGCCTGACTTTTATTCGAGTTTACAGTCAGCCCGAACCTTGAAGTCCAATCATGTATCTCAGCCAGATCCCTGTTAATCAAGTCGATTGCCGTAGACAGCGACTCTACATTTATCTGGGTATATATCTGCAAGTCGTCGGCATACAAATGGTGAGAACACTGAAGATTTTTAGTTATGAGATTTATAAAAAAGGAAAATAACAAGGGAGAGAGAATACCGCCTTGAGGGACACCAGCTTCAATGTCAGCCCATCTTGAGTAAGACTCATCAAGGTGTACCGACTGCTGACGCCGCCGAAGATATGTTGAGTACCAATCCAGAGCCCTAGGTGAAACCTTAAGGTAGGAGAGGACGGATAAAAGGAAGTCGTGACTCTGACGTCGGCGTTTGGCATTGCGCACCATCTGATTACACCGATTCCTTGCAGATTTGAAAAGCACCCAGTTTTCCTCGCACCGGTCCCGTTTATATCTCC
Organism: Euclidia mi; assembly: GCA_944739405.2. NCBI lineage: Eukaryota > Metazoa > Arthropoda > Insecta > Lepidoptera > Erebidae > Euclidia > Euclidia mi. The sequence continues at coordinate 3,309,445 of OX123196.2, forward strand.
TAAACGCCCGATCCCTACGGCGCATTGCCATTCGAACACCCGCTGTAAGCCAGGGTGCTGGGGGATGCTTTAGTTTCACGCGCCTTACCGGTGCATGTACATCGTATAGACGACAAATAGTGCTATTGAAAACATTTACTTTATCATCTATAGTGGAGGCAGAAAACATGTTGTCCCAATTTAGCTTTGAAGCATCCTGACCGAGTTTAGTAACATCCATACGACCAAAACAACGCATGTACCGGACTTTAGGAGGGGATTTAGGAGGTTTTAAGCGGTAAGTAAGGAAAATAAGGTCATGGCGGGAAAAACCAGGAGCAGGATGTTGACCGTGAGATGTCACTAGGGAAGGATTGGACGTAAGGATCAAGTCAAGCCACGCGTCCACCCCATTGCTATTGTGATGTGTGGCCTGTAATGGCATAACGTGGAGGCTGGCTGACTCGATAATGTCAAGGAGTTTACTGGAACGACTAGAGGAAGGAGAAAGGATATCGGTGTTAAAATCGCCCATGATGACGTGATGTTCATACTGTGACCCTATAGATTCCAGAATCGGTTCGAGACTGGAGAAATAATCGACAGTAGGGGGACAATAGACGACGCCAAGAACAGCTTTCGCTCCCCTGATGTCAACCTCAAGGCATAAGTACTCCGCAGGCGAAGAGGCGGGATTAGAAGATTCAAGGATTTTAAAAGGAAAAGTACTGCGGAGATAGACTGCAACCCCACCACCTCTCCTCCCAACTCGGTCATTCCGTATTAGAATGAAGCCGGGGAGGGAGAAAGAAGTTGAAAGAAGAGTAGGTTTGAGCCAACTCTCTGAAATCAGGACGGCATGTACATTGACATCCGCCACAAGATACAGTAAGTCACTGAAGTGGCTCGGTATACTTTGAGCATTTAGGTGACAAATGTTCAGCGTCATTCGAGATTGTTGGGTAAACGAAAGTCTTAAACAATCACTCAAGGCACCATCAGCAGAAAATATACGTATTGGTCTGCCGACGAAACAGCCGCTTCTTCCGACAATGATAACTATCATTGTCGGAAGAAGCGGCTGTTTCGTCGGCAGACCAATACGTATCATCAATGGCATCCATAGATAAAAAAAATATATTTAATATAAAAATAAATATATAAATAACCGAAATATCAACAATTAAACTACCTTAATAATACTTCAATACAATACGAGTAACCCAGCACCACCCGCCAGCTTACAAAAACAAAAAAATATTAAATGCTGTTTCCGAACGCAACAATAATTTCTATTTGACATTTACAAATACAAATGACATTGACAACGTCACTTTGACAGCCAATAATTTACCGTGCGTGCGGTGAAATAAAATAATTATTACCTATGTTATCAACTTATCAATAACAAAGAAACAAGAAAGTGGGTAACGGAAATAATAAGAAGAAACAGCATAATAAACTACAGTAGATAGAAAATATAAAGAAAGAGGAAGTCTCGAGATAAGAGTAGTTGTAAACATTAAATGATAGCTATTTACGTGACTTGTTGACATTCTTGCCCTGAGATGAGGAGCCACTTGCAGACTTAGCGTGCTTCTGGGTCAAAGAGTTCAGTTCATCTGCGTGGAACACTTTGTGACGAACTCCATCGGGCGCCTTCACTATGATCACGCCGTCCTGCGTCCAGCAAGCCCGCATACCAAAGTGCTGTCGGGCTTTAGCGAAAATGGCCTGTCTAGATTTTGTCAGGAATTCCTTCACTGAGACGGATGTACCCTTCAATTTCGCCTTAGCCCTCCAGACTGAAGATCTTTGGTCCACTCCTGCAAACCAGACCAAGATTGGCCGGTGGTGACCATCATTAGACAACCCAATCCTGTGACATGAATGTATAGAGTCCATGGCTATGCTCGGCAGCTCCATCTTCTGAACAATCTTGAACACAGATGACCTGCAGTCTTCCTTCTCAGCCTCAGGAATGCCGAGAAAAAGGAGAGCTTTACGCCTGTGCCTTGTCTCCATGGCATCAATGCTATGAGCACATTCATTGATTTGTTTGCGCAGCAGACTGAGCATTGCAAACATTAGCTCTCGGAATGTGCGAAACTCTTCAGCAATTTTTGCCACAGTGTCCTTGGCCGGGCCTCCCTGCAGCTGCGACTCTAACTCCGCCATCCTTTTGGAAAAGGACTCCTCCAGGTTGTCTTGTGCTATCTTAATATCAGCCAACTGAGACATGCCAGTAGTGTTGTGCTTGTGAGGTGTAAAACTTCAGTGACTGTGTAGCGCTGGTAGGTGGTGTGACTTGCAGAATTGCAGTTACATACAAGTAGGTATGTGTATCTTGTACCAACGTTAGTACAGACTATATATGCTTTAAAAAACTTGGTGTGATAGTATAAAATGTTTAAATATGTTTTAAAACAATTAAATTTAAATTTTATAATTCAGACTATGTGTTAACTTTTTTTACACCTACCGCCGAACCTATCCTATTATTATTATTACCTCTCCAATGGCACGCCACTGAGCACCAATATTTTAATAATATTTTTATTGGCAAGTAAATCATTGTAGTACATTACATGGAATGGTAAGTAGTTACAGTATCAGTGAAGTAGTTTACTACACAAAATAGTGGATGGCTTACTGTTTTCCTAGCTAGGCTATGAAATAGCCTGTATTAAGGATAAACAGCTCCAAACCCGCATTAATACAAAATACATAATATTTAACGACACTAGTTGCAATATAAAAGAAGGTATGTAAACTACAGTTTTAACACTTTTTGTATGAAATAACATGCATTATTAAGACGATAGGCTCAATATTCGGCTCTTCGTGTTAAGGCGCTGCCAGCCACTTTGCGTGTATCTTCACTCATCTTCAATCCACCATAATAATATGATGTAATGGAAGAATACTTACAAACTCAATCAATTAAACAACCCGACGTGTCTTTACTTGGAAAAATCCCTGACTTCGATTTGAAGTAACATAACATCACATTATTTAGTATAATCATCTAAACAAGTCTCCCTATTTACTTCATAGGAGTACCCACTCATCTTTAAATCTGCCTACACCACAAGAGCTTATTTATATTTCTCCATTAAGCTGACTGGTAGCGCCATCTACCTTCCTATCCATAACTAATCGCATCAACATGAATCGTTCCACGTTCTAGTGCGAGCGATATCATATTTCCGTCCCGCTCTATCCCACTCCCTGGAAGAGGCACTGCCTTCCGCCTGATTCGTCGACGCGATCGTGAACGCGAGTGACCAGTCTCGAACATTCCGCTCGCTAAGAGCGCCGTCTCGATACCGCTCCGCGCCGCACCGCTGTATGTGATTTACCGCTTCCACCAAGGAAAACCCGCTCGTGAGTGAAGTGAAAACAAGCAACTGCATCACGAAAACACCAGGAGGAAAAGAAACGAAGAAGGCTGTATAAGGTAAGTGCCTTCCATCCTGGAAATATCCTATACCCACTCAATCACCTCCTCCCGTATCCATCTCCTCATCCCTTACTCCTTTCCAGGCGGCGAAGAACCGCTATCCTCTGAATACAGTCCATTTCCTTCTCCAAGTCGCCTACCCTAATCGGTTTCGGTGTATCGCCGAACCATTTTTTTGATCCATACGAGTCGGATTCATTTACGTTTTATACGTTATACCGCTATACCTAGGCAGTTATAGCACCTAGCTATACTCCTAATATATTCATATAACCGTCACAAGGTTATTTCCGCCCGCATCAGTAGGTAAACTTTTATGTAGCTACCTACTTATTAAATTATTAATTCTGGAAATATCATAGTTGTCTTATAAATCTCATATTTCAAGCAACTTTTATTTCCTCAGCTCTAAAGTGTTGCCTAATTAGCCTACTTAGGTAAAATAATAGATACATTAGATATTCTTATTTTGTTTCGTTCTCATTAGCTTATACTTACGTAAGCATGTCACAACAAAAGAAGTCACGCGTGTCGGAAGACAAAGAGATGACAATCTTAGAAGCGAAACGCAATATTTTATTTGAGCGCATTCAAAATATCTATGAACGATCAAAAACCGCATCTATGTCAAACAGTAATAGCGAAGCATTTCTCAGTTATTGTACAACAGTAGATAGTATTCGAACAGATTTTCATAAGTTGTTAGACGATTATAACGCAAGATTACTTTCTATCAATCCTGATGAAAAACCGAACTATCAGGCGTATACCGCATTCGAAGATCTTTATTGTATTATTAAGCGTATAAAATCGCAATTGGAGGGTAAATGTTCGGCAGAGCCCGTTGCCCGCAAACCGAGATTACCGCCAATCGAGATTATGTCGTTTGACGGAGATATACGAAATTGGCCGTTATTCTATGCAAGTTTTAAGTCTACAGTGCACGATAATGGTTCTCTGACAGATGCTGACAGGTTGTACTATTTAATAGGTAAACTGTCACCGAAGGCCCAGTCCGTATTTGCAGGTGTCACACCCAGTGCTGAGAATTATCAGGTCATATTTCAGTCACTACTTGACAGATATCAAGACACGCGCGTTCTAGCGTCTACGTACTTTGACCAAGCTTTAAATCTCAAACTGTCCAGCAACGCGTCTGTCTCGAATTTCCAGCTGTTTATTGATAACTTCGTAACCGCGGTTAATTCTCTTAGGAATTTAAAATTAGAAGATCTTTCCGACTTTATGTTGCTTTGTAACGTAAAAAGAACCTTTCGGGTGTGTGCTGTTACGTTATCCCTACTGGGGTGTGTCTAAATGAGAAGCGTGGTTAAATGTTACAATAAAAATTGATTTAATTGCCAATAGATTTTAGACATCATTTAGCAAGCGTTACTTTAATGAAAAAAATTACTATTTATGTGATATTAAGAAAAATTTACACAGGGTCGCGTAGTTCGGCGAGAGGTTGGGGTTTTTGTGGAGAATCCTGCTGCCGATGGTCCAGGAGTCGCAGTTGATGTACTTAGCTCGGAGCTGTAGCCGCCGCAAAGGGGCCGCGAAACCAACGCGTCCGCTTTTATAGGAGCTCGCGGTGCGGTGGGGGCGTAACATGCAGGCAGCCGGGAGGCGGTGTCGTCTCGACGTCACAGCGACGTCACAGCTTCAACTCGCTTTAAAAAAGTTTGACACTGATACAATTCGCGCATTCGAGATGACGGAACGCAATAATAAAATACCTACACTAGATAGTTTTATTTCGTTCATCAAAGATCAGTGTCGAATATTTCATAATACGCAGTCTGGTTCACCTGGCCCGTCTAACACTAACAACAACAAACAAAGGTTGAATAAATCGTGAAATAGTAATAATAACTCAGTCCCTAATCCACAATCTTACGTAACATGTTCGGAATCTAATAGTAATAATTCACAGAAGTGTCTGTGCAGTAATATAGTGCACGACCATTACTATAAGTGTCCCACCTTTAACGAACTAAATCCAATTGCTCGTTTTAAAAGCGTAAAAGATAACAAAGCTTGCATTAATTGCTTAAGCATAAAACATAAAACGAGTAATTGTTCCAGTAGAACGAGATGTCGCACGTGTAAACAAAAACATCACACACTGTTACATTTTGATAAAAATAACCGGTTGTCAAGTCAAGCCGATAACCTTGACACACTCTCGCAAGTGCAGAACACGGTAGATGCGCCTACCACGCCTCGCAATAATGAGATATCGTTGTGTACGACATCCATTGCGCGGGCGGTACGCACGCGCGGACGGCCTTCGCACGCTTGTAGTGATCAGAGCAGTGCTAGGCCGCCATGTATGGCGTCTAAGACTGTTCTGTTAGCGACAGCGCAAGTTATCATATATGATGTCAATGGGTCGCCGCACATGGTACGTTGTCTGCTAGATAGCGCATCTCAGACCAATCTAATAACATCGGAATGCTTCAAACGCCTCGGATTATGGAATAACTTTAAAAATACTAACTCAACCGTCAAAGGGATAGGCGGATCAGAAAGGCATTGCAGGGGTTCCGTAGATGTTAAAATACATTCGCGTTTTGATAGGAACATTAATTTTAACATTTCTTCGCTTATCGTGGAGCGTATCACGGACGCATTGCCGAACGCTAATGTAGACGTAGCATCACTCACTCATCTCGAATCATTGCCGTTAGCCGACGCGGAGTTTGCGAATCCGGCAGGCATTGATCTTTTGATCGGAGCTTCAATATTTCCGCACTTGCTACTAACTAACATAGTTCGTAGTGAGCGATATGATTTACCGCCCGCTATTGAGACGGTACTTGGGTATGTGATTATGGGTACCGTACCTACGTTACATACTTCTCATTGTATTACGTCTTGTTGTTGTTCTGCTCTTCAAGAGATCAAGGTGGGTGCTAAAACTGTGTGTAAGATAAAGCACTAATTAGCTATGCTATGCTATGCTACGCTATGCTATGCTATGCTACGCCATGCTATGCTACGCTATGCTATGCTAAGCTACGCTACGCTACACTATACTATACTACACATCCGCTTTGTATATAGATGACATTGCCTGTAATGTCATACCCGCTCCGCTAGCAATTTCGCTTTGTGAAGAGCTTATTCAGCTTTTCGAGCGAGGCCAGTTCGATCTTGTCAAATGGACAAGCAACTCTAAGGAGGTTCTCGCACGCATACCAGATTCTCATAAAGCTTCTCCAGACATTGAGTTTGAGAAGTCTGTACCGCATAAGGTTCTCGGTTTACGCTGGGACAAATCCTGTGATAGTTTTCGGTTTGACGTCTCACCACCAGATGATAAGTGCACCAAACTCACTATGCTGTCCACAGTGGCTCGACTATGGGACATAATGGGTTTTGTGGCTCTCACAATTTGTACGCCAAGCTCTTGATCAAAGAGCTTTGGCTATCAAAGTGTGAGTGGGATGAAACACCCCCTGACCATATTGTCGCCGTTTGGGGCCAGTTTTGTATTGAGCTTACCGCGCTCAATCAAGTTACTATTCCGCGTCATCTTGGGTTGGTAGATGGATGTACCATCAACTTGATAGGTTTCGCTGACGCCAGCGAGCGTGCTTACGGCGGAGTCGTATATCTGCAAGTCCGCATTGGTTCTAACTACTCGGTGCAGTTAGTTTGTGCCAAGTCTAAGGTCTCGCCTGTTAAAACCATTTCGGTTGCGAGACTGGACTTATGCGCGGCTCTTCTGCTGTCTCAGTTGCTCCACAAGGTTCAAGACACAGTTTTGCCCCACTACTCTATTAATAAATATACGCATTTTCCGACTCCAAAGTAGTGCTCGCTTGGATTCATTCTTCTCCTCATCGCTGGCAGACTTTGTCGTCAACCGCGTTAGTAAATTGATTGAACTTGTTCCCGCTACTTGTTTCAATCACGTCGCGGATTATCGTACTCGTCTTCAGGAAGAACTTTCCATAGATCATATTGACTGGAAGTTTATTCCACCAGCATCACCACATTTCGGTGGATGTTGGGCAAGCATGGTCAAAGTAATTAAAACGCATCTCTTCAAAGTTATAGGTCAACAGATCCTCTCTTACGAAGAGCCTTTAACTGTCCTTGCACAAGTCGAGGCACTGATCAACTCGCGTCCGCTTCCAACTCAGTGAGATCTAGCCTGAAGTTGGACCTACCTCTTAGTTTAAGTATTTAGTTAGTAGTTTTCGCTATTATTGCGTTTGTAGTTTTTCGCTAAAGTTAATTTAGATTAATTTATTGTCATATCGCTGTCTTAGCCTATTGATGGGTTATGCGGTAGTACACCCAACATAGCTAAGTTCAATTCTATTTTTTTTTTAAGGCAACCCTTTAGGGCCGGGGGGATATGGTAGCGCCATCTACCTTCCTATCCATAACTAATCGCATCAACATGAATCGTTCCACGTTCTAGTGCGAGCGATATCATATTTCCGTCCCGCTCTATCCCACTCCCTGGAAGAGGCACTGCCTTCCGCCTGATTCGTCGACGCGATCGTGAACGCGAGTGACCAGTCTCGAACATTCCGCTCGCTAAGAACGCCGTCTCGATACCGCTCCACGCCGCACCGCTGTATGTGATTTACCGCTTCCACCAAGGAAAACCCGCTCGTGAGTGAAGTGAAAACAAGCAACTGCATCACGAAAACACCAGGAGGAAAAGAAACGAAGAAGGCTGTATAAGGTAAGTGCCTTCCATCCTGGAAATATCACCTCCTCCCGTATCCATCTCCTCATCCCTTACTCCTTTCCAGGCGGCGAAGAACCGCTATCCTCTGAATACAGTCCATTTCCTTCTCCAAGTCGCCTACCCTAATCGGTTTCGGTGTATCGCCGAACCACTGACGTAAATGAGACCCTGTATTGATTGCTCTTTTATAAGGGCCCTTTTTAGTAATCAACCCGTTTAAATACCACGCCCAGACAGATTACATTCACTCCACATTTATTTCAATACTAGCAAAGGGCTTTATATACCAATATCAAGACCATATTTTTTGGAACCCGACCCTACACTGCGACTATTATAAATGCGAAAATTTGGAGACAGATAGATGGAAGTTTGTTACTCTCCTATGTAAAACTACTCAACTGATTTTGAATAAACTTTGCGGTATAGCTTTTTCGTTCAGTGTAACCTCTAGCGCCATAAGACAGTAACAGTAATTTATATTCATTCAACTATCAACACTGTGACTCTTCCTAGAAAGTGTTGTTGATACTAGTGTAGCCTTAGGGAAGCAATCAAGGCTTCTAGGAGTCATTACGTAAATAGGATAGGGTTGAATAAACAAAAGATCTAAATGGTTAAAGCAATGTATATTTCGATGAACTATGATAGTTCAATGATACGATTCAAAATATTAGCATTTCTTTTGGCTTCGCCGTAGTCGGGTAAAAATGACTATCTAGCCACTCTAGTTCATCATCATCAGCCTCCCATAGTCCACTGTTGGATATAAGCCACACCATAGCCACACTGCTGAGCCCGATTTTCGGCTTTTTGTGTCCAGCCACTGCCAGCTACTTTGCGTATAATTATCGTCGCTCCACCTAGCCGGAGAGCGTCTTACATTACGTCTGCCAAGGCGTAGTCTCCATACTAGATAGCTGCTAAACAATGCCAAAGATATTTCGCTGAATCCTTCCACCAATTTTGCGATTTTTACGGTTTAATCAGTCCAAATTCAGACGACAAGCATCAGCGACGCAAGTAACAAATACATATATACATATGTATTTGTTACTTGCGTCGTCATAACAATGACAAATAGCAAAATACTCCGTTTTTCTCCTTACTAATTTTAACACAGAACAGCTTTGATACGAAAAAAACGTCACTCTATATTTATATGGTTGGGTACTTATAAATGTATAGTCGGCAAAGTTTACTCTGGACCCAATATCCGCTCCATCAGCGGTGACTCATTCGAATGAAACATTTTATGGACATGAATTTGCTCTGTACACAAAAGGTTTCCTTATTATTTTCCGATGTTTGTATTGGTTTATGAGTATTAAAATTGATTTTTGCTGAGGAAGTTTTTTTTAATAACTTTTGGGATAATACGAGCCATCGTTTTATTAAGTGGTAAAGCTGGGAGCTCAGACTTGGTCTGCGGATCCTAGCAAAGCAAATCGATTCACAACAGTAAGTAGTATTTATTTTTATGTATCAAGTCTTTCGTAATCCTTTACGCAATAACCTTCATTCATTTCGATAACCATGTACCATGTGTTGTAGCGCTCGTAGCGAGGTTTGGTTTGCCGCGCGTAACAAATCGGCAAAGTTAAGCAACGCTTGCACAGGTCACCACTTGGATGGGCGGCCGTTTGTGGCATTTACATCAGAGCGCTACCATGCTTCGGAGGCCATCTCGGAGGCCTTCGGGCGGCCTGAAAACTCCAACACCAGAGTTGGCCACACACTCACACGAAAACAAAAACCATGTGACGCAAATGAGCGTCAAATTCGTCAAAAATTAAGAACATAAAGATAGTGCCTTGCGCTACGCAAGGGCGTAGAACCATGAGAAATATCGGGCAATTAAACTCACGGCCATTTTCATCCTCAGGTTTTATATACAACAATACACAACCTTTTCAATCTTGTTACGAGGTGCAACCGTTACACTACTTCTAAATCACTTCCATGTAGATATTTTCTGAACATAATCCTGAAGTAATATTTTCTTGGGTTTACGCGAATGTTACACATTGAAATTAAACTACAGTTTACGGATTTTATCGCGTTATATTGGTTTCACTTGTTTTTACATTTAAACCGAATGATCTAGAAACTACATTTTTATTACTAGCCAACGTTTTGAATTCTTTACAGGATTCATGTTCACGGCAGACTGAGGTGGTATTTGTCTTTGTCTTGAATTTAAATGGTTATCTCAAAGTACCCGAACATTTTTCAACTATTGGTGTTACTATCTACGCAGAATGTGCTCACTTGATGTCTTCTGGTGACTTTGTCCTTCTTGGGTTTCATTAGCCTGATTACAGGGTCCCAAGCTGGAAGAACATTCCAACCATCTTCCCTATTGAAATTAGGATGTTTTTTAATTTCAATAGCTTCTCGTATCATTCTTGGAATAAAGCGGTGTTCTTTTGCGAGTATCTGTGGTTTATCAAATCGCAGGTAATGGTTGGTTCCTTGTTCTACATGTTCACACACAGCAGACTTCGTCGAGCGTTTGTGTTTAATGTCAGTTATATGTTCCTTTAGTCGAATGCCTATGCTTCTCTTGGTTTGTCCAATGTATGAGAGCCCACACTCATAGTCTATCTTGTAAACCCCGGCCTCTTGTAAGGGTAACTGACTCTTGACAGATGGTAATAATTGGCTTATCTTCGTTGGCGGCTTGTAGAAAGTTTTGATTGAAGCTCGCTTCAAGATGTAGCCAATCTTGTCGGTCACGCCCTTGATGTATGGGAGGACAGCAGGTTGTCTCTCTACTGTGGCTGGCTTGTTCTTCGGGGATCTGTGACGTTGGCGCGGCGGTCGGAGCTTGTTGTCTTGCAGAACTTGCTTGACATGTTGAAGCTCGGCGTCCAGGTGTTTCTTGTCACAGATCCCCCGGGCTCTCTGAAACAAAGACATTCCTACGGTAGCTAACTGTTTAGGATGGTGGTGAGATTCACCGTTTAAGTACCTATTTGTATGTGTCTTTTTCCTATACACAGTGTGGCTCAAAGAGTTGTTTTTGTTCCTGATAACAAGTACATCTAAGAAAGCTAAAGAATTGTTTGCCTCTAATTCCATTGTAAATTTTATCTGGTTGTGAATAGAATTAAGATGGTCTAGGAATACATTAACACTATCTGTTGGTAAAATTGTAAAAGTGTCATCTACATACCGCTTGTAGAACCTTGGTGTGATGGTGGCAGTCTGCAGGGCTCGCGCCTCGAAGTCCTCCATGAAGATGTCAGCAACAACAGGCGATACTGGAGAGCCCATAGCCACACCGTCTACTTGTATGTAGTATTTCTCATCCCATAACAGATAGCCAGTTGTTAAACAGTGTTTCAATATTTCTGCATATTCCTCAGGCATGTTGTTCTCTATTAGCTTCCTTCTAGTTATCTCAATACAGTCATGTGCTGGTAAGCATGTGAATAATGACTGTACATCAAAACTAACCATAGTTTCCTTGTCAGAGAGATGTAGGTGTTTTATTTCACTGACAAAATGGTAGGAATCCTTTACATGCGCTCTCGTCTTGCCTCTGAGTGGCGAGAGAATCTTTGCAAGGTGTTGAGCCAATCTGTAGGTTGGTGCCCCTATTTGACTGACTATAGGGCGCAGTGGAGCATTTTCCTTGTGTATTTTTGGTAGACCATACAATTGGGGAGGTTTTGCACACGATGGTATTAAGTATTTCACGTCCAGATTCAGTTCTTCGGAGTATTTCTTCACAATATCACTCGTTTGCTTGAGTATTTTGTTGGTAGGGTCCGTCTTAACCAATTTATATGTACTTTCATCCGACAAAAGATTTTCCATTTTTTGTTTATAATCGGACGTGTCCATCACTACCGTTGCATTTCCCTTATCTGCTCGGAGTACTGTTAGTTCAGGTCTAGCTCGTAGGTTCTTCAGTGCGAAATACTCAGGTTTTGGTAGATTCCTTTTCGGCATTTTCGACTGGCGCAATACAGCAGAAACGTCTTGACGTATGGCCTCGAAATCTTCCTTACTCACATTGTTCTTTACTAGACAATCCTCAACGTTGCAAATAATGGTTTCATACGGTATTCTGGATGGAGTTATCGCATAATTTAAACCTCTCTTTAGTACATTTTCAGTGTTTTGATCTAACGTGTGTTTTGACAGATTGACAACTATTTGTCTATGGTCGGCGGACGGTAGCGTGTGATTGGTCCGTGCAAAAACGTTCTGTTTCATTTTGTACTGGTCATTTGATATTTGTTGTAATTTTTCAAATTTTTCTATTTTGTTACGTTTACACGCGTAATATTTTGATGTTTCTCTGTTATTTATTGCATTTATGCATTTTTCAAAATCAAATGGAATTATCAATCTGTATATTTCGTTAGACAAATTCTCAATATTTCTATTTATTCTGCGTAAGTCAGCGCGGTGTTCGTGTATCTTTTGAATGAGTAACTTATGACTTGCCTGTTTTAAGATCTTAGCGCTCCCACGTATGTCCTTCTTGGCTGATATTTTGCAGCATGTTGGGATGAGGTCGTGATCACGGCATCTCTTCAAGAAATTTAACGATGTTATATATCTTGCGCGCTTGGTTTGTAGATCTTCTAACCGGCGTATTTTTGTTGCTGTTTCCAGTCCGTACTGGTTAACATAATATTTTCTTGGGTTTACGCGAATGTTACACATTGAAATTAAACTACAGTTTACGGATTTTATCGCGTTATATTGGTTTCACTTGTTTTTACATTTAAACCGAATGATCTAGAAACTTCATTTTTATTATCAGCCAACGTTTCGAATTCTTTACAGGATTCATGTTCACGGCAGACTGAGGTGGTATTTGTCTTTGTCTTGAATTTAAAAGTTATCTCAAAGTACCCGAACATTTTTCAACTATTGGTGTTACTATCTACGCAGAATGTGCTCACTGTGTCTTGATGTCTTCTGGTGACTTTGTCCTTCTTGGGTTTTATTAGCCTGATAACAGGATCCCAAGCTGGAGGAACATTCCAACCATCTTCCCTGTTGAAATTAGGATGTTTTTTAAATTCAATAGCTTCTCGTATCATTCTTGGAATGAAGCGGTGTTCTTTTGCGAGTATCTGTGGTTTATCAAATCGCAGGTAATGGTTGGTTCCTTGTTCTACATGTTCACACACAGCAGACTTCGTCGAGCGTTTGTGTTTAATGTCAGCTATATGTTCCTTTAGTCGAATGCCTATGCTTCTCTTGGTTTGTCCAATGTATGAGAGCCCACACTCACAGTCTATCTTGTAAACCCCGGCCTCTTGTAAGGGTAACTGACTCTTGACAGATGGTAATAATATAAAATTGGCTTATCTTCGTTGGCGGCTTGTAGAGAGTTTTGATTGAAGCTCGCTTCAAGATGTAGCCAATCTTGTCGGTCACGCCCTTGATGTATGGGAGGACAGCAGGTTGTTTCTCTACTGTGGCTGGCTTGTTCTTCGGGGATCTGTGACGTTGGCGCGGCGGTCGGAGCTTATTGTCTTACAGAACTTCTTGTTTTCTTGCTTGTTGTCTTCTTCGAAGAATCCTGAAGCTCTAAATGTAGTTTAATTATTGATGTTCATTTAGTTGGCCTCCTGAAAATATACAGTTATGGTGAAACGGAAGCGTGGTGACATAACAGATTCAGTTGTAAAGCAACACTACGAGCCACTGGCGTGTAACGGCTAATATTTACTTACAAAAATTGCACATTTTACGCCAGCACTTGCGTCAATATCTCAGTAAAATTTAGCTTTGCTGAAAAATATTTCTAAAATCCCTGCAAACTGTCAACCACAAGCAGAATTGACAATGATTACTCTTTTATAATCTTATTTTAATTCATAACCCTCATCACTTTTCATTACGAAATGTCTACATCGCGTTTTGACATTTCATTTACCAGATTAGCGCACTCTTTTAACAACACGGTTAGCCATTCATCACACATTTTTGGCCAGACTTAATAATATTGTACATTGTAAAAGCGAATTTTTAATGTACTCCAAAAGGGATGGTTGGAAAAAGAAAAAGGATAGGTATTCATTAGAGTGCGAGTGAAAACATTGGAAGCGTGTTTTAACTTGAAAAAGTTGTGTAAATTTTTCATGTAAGCCTAATAAAATTACATTCTAAAAGACCTGCATTCTACCCAGGGGTAACGTAAAAGGGGAAAGAGGCCTTTCTTCTACTGCTAATTAATAAGAAATGCAAATACAGCTTCTACCAGATTAAATATTAAAATAACTGTGTGTGCAATCGGTGCTTAAAATACGGGCGTGTAGTTTTTTGAACCACGTCCGTTGTATTTGCACTGGTTGTATTACGCAGATTAGCTGAACGATGTGGTTATATTTCACAGTAATGTTTATAGTATCTTTATCTATAGAGGGAATTCTCTAAATGAAGGTTGCCGTGTGTAAAAATGTTGAACCATTTAATCTACTGTTTGTCGATATTTTTTATTTAGATTATTAACCATGATATTTCTAAATTATCTTAATTATAATGTGTATTCAATTATTCAATGCAAGATAATATGATGAAAATAACGTTAAGATTGTTTTAATACCCAACATGTTTCGAATGTACGCAAAGTTTATAAAGTGAAAATATGCAACTGTAAAGTAAAACATACTAAATACAACTATTTTTGAGAATCACTAGAAGTTAGTTAATGTTCAGACATACAACTTTATGTGCAACTCAAAAATATGTCCTCTTTGTGTCCTTTATTTTAGTTGTGGTGTACCTAATGCTTCGAGATCCGTGAAGCTATACATATCTAGTCGCTTTTGTTGTTGCGCTGTATCATCATCATCACCCTAGCGTTATTCTGATTGCATCCAAGGCTTTCACGCCTTACCATATGATATGACAGAATATCAACTTTTCCACAGAGCGACTGCCGTCTGACCTCCACAACCCAAAAGGATTGCGATATGCCATAGTTAAGACCAGTATCAGTTTATTTCAGGGTACTGACTCCTCGTAACGACTTTCAAAGATATTCATGACAGCCGAGACCGACGGATTAACGTGCTCTCCGAGGCACGGGGCAAGCGATAATTAACAATTATTTAACACACACTTAACTACGAAAAGTTATCGGTGCGCGCCGTGGATTCGAACCCGATAGCCTCTGCATGGCAGTCCGCTGGTATCACCAGTAGGCTATCGCTTTCTCTGTTGTAACGCTGTATAACAAAATATGTAGCAAATCCAAACAGTTCGTGGCAACCAACGAATGACGAACATAACTTGTGGAATAATTAATCAGATGTAGAATCACATAAACAACTCAGTTTTGTGTATTTACAATGTGGACATGGGCTGCGTACCTACTGCAGATGTGCTGAGCAGTGTCCTACACCGTAAGAACGGCACAAAGCCCAAAGTGTTTGGCTTGACGAATAACTGTGTGTACTATCGTTGACTTGTTGCTCGCACACCTCTTAGCTATCGGCTACCGCTCATCTCTGTTAATCCCACAACTTTACGCAAACAGCGGAGCGCGCTCATTGGTAGGACATCTAAGCGCGAATAATTTAGTTTGTTCCATAATGTGGATTGACATGACATGTTCGCACGTAGCTGTGCTTTGAAAACATTCATACTGGAATGTGAATAAACATTATAAATAACTCCAAACATTATGATTTATACAAGAGTTTTCTGTGCGGTGGCAGATAAAGAATGCAAAATGTCGCTACCCTATTTCAATCTGTAAGTGACAAAGGCAAATTAGAACATAATAGTATCATTGGCAACAAATGGGAAAATCGACACACATCAGGCATCGTAACTCGATGGATTAAAATCAGCAGTATTGTAGGGACGTCAACATAAATAGGTAGACGTTGCGCGGAAGTCTGGTGGCAATCGCTCTGTACAAAATCTGTGGAAAAGTATTCTGTCAAATCTGACCACTAAGACCCACCTAGACAAAGTCTTAGATGCAGACGAGATTACGCTGGGACGGTGATACATGAATAAATACAATAGAAATTAAAAACGGATAAATAGAATATAATATGAATTACGTGAACTCAAATAATTTTTTGTATTTCATAGCCATGTTATCATTGTAGCAGACGACGATACGGTTTAATATTCGTTTCCCGTAGCTTACCGTAAAGGGGTCTGCACTCCAGGATGGAATTATATGAGATTTTCCGACGCCGGATCTACGTAATACAGGTAACTTCCATAAGAACAACTTCAGAAAGTTCTTCATGTTATATTCCAGTGAGTTATATGTTTGTTATTTGCAGGTGCATCTTAATTCAGATATGCACTGCGATAACGGGTCATAACACTAGCTTTTGTTTTTGTAATAGTAGCCCATGGACCATTCTTACGAGTAAACTATATTACTAGAAAGGTTCATAAAAATCGGTTCATGGAAGAGTATCTAATACCTACATCCTGCCATACTAACAAATTTTCGCATTTGTGTAAGATTGTGACACGAATAGAACAAGAGTTTTATTACTTCATCTCGATTTTCAACATAGGTAATGATTATACACAACTGATGAGCGTCTTCTTATCAATTCTCTTCCTAATAAATAAGAAACAATTTTTTAATTTCTAATCATCATAGACAACTTCTAGACTAAAAAAATCCTGCATTGCTTGGGAATTGACGACCGGTTGGCGTAGTGGGAGTGTAAGCGACTGTTACGCCGAAGGTCGCGGGTTCGATTCCCGCTCAAGTCAAACATTTGTGTGCGTGAACATGGATGTTTGTCTTGATCTGGGTGTTTCTATGTATAATATGTATGTATTTACAAAAAAAATATATACTTTTTTTTGTAAATACATACATATTATGTATGTTTATCCATTATCTAGTACCCATAACACAAGCTCTGCTTAGCTTGGGACTAGATGGTGATGTATGTATGTGGTAGAATATTGTTATAGTATATTAATTTACATACATACATACATACATACATAGACTCACGCCTGTTTCCCGAAGGGGTAGGCAGAGACTACGGAACGCCATTTGCAACGATCCTGACGTATCTCTCTTGCTTCATTCACACCCATCAGATTCCTCATGCATGCTCTTCTGTTCAGGGTACTTCTCACCTGTCCTGTTTTTAGGATGTCTCCAATCTGGTCAGAGAATGTCCGCCTTGGTCTTCCCCTTTGTCCTGTCCCTTCCACACTTGCCTTATATATCTGCTTGGTCAGTCTTTCGTCATCCATCCTCTCCACGTGCCCAAACCATCTTAGCATACCTTTCTCGATGCTTGTCACTATTTTACCCCACAACACTCTCTTATCACACAATTCTTTACTCTGTCAGTCAGAGGGACACCATACATACTTCTCAGTGCTCTCATTTCTACAGCATTTATTCTACTTTCATGACTCTTCTGCCATACCCAACGATCACTACCATACATAAGAGTAGGTACTAACACCCCTCTATGCACAGCCAAACGTGCCTTTTTGGACACGTTTTGGCTAGTCATAAACGCCTTCAACTCTTATTTTAATATCTTCTACATTCTTACCATCTCTTGTAAACGGCGTACCTAAATATACACAAATAAGTTGGATGTTGTCGTAAATAAAATGCAGACTTGTAACAACAATTTGTGAGTCACAAAATGAATAGTCTGTGGAGATAGAGCCCATAAAACGCGTTTACAATCGAATTATTTTGAAAGTTATTATAAACGTGTTGCAAGACTTTAATGTTGTCTTTTTATTGTTGAGCAAAATGGAAAATATTTTTCATTTTAACATTAGTACGTAAGAAACTTCCATTTCATAGTTATTTAAGTCACGCTTGAATGCTCAGGATAACAAAAAGGATTTCTCTTTTCAAATACTGGGTATAAAGATATATATATATATAAGGCAACCTTTTTATACCACTTAAAATGTCTATCAATATAGTTTTTGTATAACATTTAGAAACAAGATAATAAATTTTCGTTAAAATAGAGGCGAGAATATAAAAAATAATATTTACCTATTATGCCGATGCCTTGGCTTAAGTGTTCAGCGGGACTAAATGTATAAAGCATGTATACCTAAAGTCTGCCAAGAGAAGAGGCCCGTGTCCAGCAGTGGGACAAAAAGTTAATATGGAACTGATATTATTATAATGTTTAGTTATAATCTACGATTAGAAACTATGGTTCTGTTCTACAGCTTTAGAGCTTATCAATGTCTTAATAAAGACGCAGAAAGTAATTTCTCTTCACTTACAACAAGTAGGGTAAGTGTTGCAAATAGCTGCAATAATGGTCGCTCACTTAAACAAAACGTGTCTCCGTCGCAGACTGTCGCCTTTCCGATGTAATTACTTACTATAAGAGAGTATCTAAGTTTATTTACTTGTTTTCTTTTCCTTGTGACAGTAACACGGAATGATTTGCATTTCTTGAATTTTTCTCGTATTATGTATGTCTGAGTAAAAAAAAATTCTATCACGTATACACAACACCATCTAGTTCCAAACTAAGCAGAGCTTGTATAATGGGTAGGTACTATATAAGAATTTTTACATTTACAACTTTTCAAAGAATCATTAACTATTTATCACAAGGTTAATAGTTATTTACAGATTTCATATAAATTAATTATTCTTCTGAGAATCAGAAAATCTTGTTTTATGTGAGTGGTAGAGTTGGTAGAATTTGAACTATTACAAAGCAAAAATACATCTACTGCGTATGATCAAATTAAATAATTTGCTAGAAATATTAACATATACCGGCCTCGTCTATTTTAATTCATAATAGCAAAAGATACTTAACAAAAATATTTTACATTTACATAAATTATTCCTTAATTTTAAAATACAAAAATATTTAATTTATGGAGAACACTGCATTGCTTAAAAAGAGTCTGCTCGTCGCGCACTAGTCTAATTAGATTTAACTGAATATTAGTTTCGCTGTCTGACAGTGACCTCCTCAATCGTTGAACCCACTCTTGAAACACGTAGTTAGAATCAGTTTGATTTTATATAACCATCTCCAGTATTACGTTTCAGCAATAAAATAGCCTACACTGAAATATAACACCTGAATACTTAGTCCACTCATTGCATGAATAACGGAATATTCGTGTATTTATTCAGATCTCACCAAGACACTTTACCTACCATTTGAAACTATGCTAATCAGGAATTTAAAATACATATTTCAAAGTGTAGGAAACTCCGGTTTTGCATTTAGCTCATGAATATTCTTTACATGGCTCCTCGACGCTTTGTTTGCACATTTTAATATTCTTAATACGGAGAAAGTAAGAAATCACACTCTGATACCGAGAGTATATACGACAATATAGTCTATAATATTTTTCACAACACGCTTCGTGCATTTGAGTCGGCCCAATTTGTTGCTTCCGCCGCTCGGGCAATTACAAAATTCCGGATGAGAGGCAGCCTTGTTCAAACATTCAGGCTTAACCTGTATCGCGTTTGTTGTTTTTTTAAACAGAGTAAAGTTTGTATGGTTGTGTATTTATAGTCGGCGATATTTTATGTATTTTGTGCTGAAGTGAGACTGGCCGTTATTAACGTCTATGTTTATGGAATTATTGCGCGATTCATCGTCATTGTCCAAGCGCTATACCGGTTGCGATCCAACATTAATTAGCCTTCTATCTTTGGAAATTCATAATAAAATTAAATTTAAAAATCATATCCAAAACAAATTGACATCTATGATTACAATCAGTTTGCTTTTATTACAAAATTTTAGTGGTAGTTAGTAGATAATTCAGTAACCTATAAACTGCACAATAAAATACGTAATCTTATGTACGAATATCCTCACATGAGATTCAATAAATTTTAAAAAAAAAAAAATTTATTCTTTTTTTTCCTCATTGGACTATCCTCCGCCAGGGGTAGACAGAGGGGCGTGCCGGACTCCTACCGGCTAAAACCACCAAGGTCATACTTCTCGCACCTATTTGGAGGGCTACGGGAACACGCCATTCTTCGCGCGGCACATGGGTGTTCGTCCGCCGGGGCGGAGCCCACTGGTTACTGGGGAAATTGTAACCCCTTTTCCCCTCGGTCTCTCCCTTGAGGGAGGCGCGCGGGGTATCACAGGCCTGCCACCTCAAGATATTTGAAGACGTCGCGTCGGATATTTAGATAGGTACAGAAATATTACAAAAGAATCTAAATCTATATTAGCAGCCAAGACACAATTTGCTCCCTACAGACTGTTTTAAATGTTAAACGAACTTTAAGACGTTCCCAGTCTTATCAATGTCCCCAACAGTATTGGATCATATGGGCCATTGTACTTAACGTCTTCAGGACCCTTTTATTCATAAAAATAGTTTCTTGACGGACATTGTTTTATTCAAATCATTGTGAACAAGTCGACTCTTTTTCGCATGCTTTCACAAAATATGTTTCATGCAATAATTTATTTATGCTTATTATTATTTATATTTTAGAGGCATTTATAAATCATTAGGAATAAAACTTGTATAGGAGGCATCTTTATTAATATCCAACCAACTTATACGAGAACATCTAGCTCTAAACACACTTAGTGTTAGCACGGTAATAATATCTAACAGTATTGTAACTCCATACAAACGCACGAAACTCGAGTTATACCTACGCGCCTCGAGCAGAGTACCCATTAGACTGTGTAGGTCGATGGTTAATCTATGGTACGGACTGTGCCAAGAGTACCCACAGCCGCGATCGTACCGCAGCTCGCATGCGGCGCGTCTGGTAGGTATATAACTCACGAAGGCGGCCGAGTTACAATACTGTTAGATTATATTACCGTGGTGTTAGTGACCGTATGGGAATTGAACCCACGTCACGCAAAGCAGTGCTAAATGGCGACGCAACTGCTTAAGCCACACCGATTAGATTACCACAAGTGCAGCCAAATTGTTAATCAACAATATTGATCAGGGTCGGTAGACGCCTCATTCACTAAACTCAGTTTAGCACCTGGCTCCTGGCTATAACTTCGAAGGCCGTATGTTTCTAGATTAGGATATAATACATTAGAGTTTCGCCAGTTTATCAAGATAATAAATGAAAATAAACTGACAGTGATTTATAACGTTTTTGTCATTATACAAAATTTTCTATCGAAAACAATTACTTACTTTTTATTTTAAGATTTATGTACATACATATTCTTAGAAATTATGATTATTTAAGATAGTTATGTATATGGTTAAAATTAATAATCTGTAATGTTTTTGTGCGAGAAAAAGGTACAAGAACATTTTGCGTTTATTGTGGTGACAAAACTCAGAACAAGTCCATGTGGTCAAGTGGAATTTTCTTTCTTGTATCGTCTGGCTAACTTTACTTAAAGCAAGTATACTCGGTACTACACTCGTAGTTTACGTATACTCATACTTAAAGTTAGCCTTACAACTGAAAATTACAGTATGGTAGACAAACGCTATGAAACTCCATTTCTATTACAGTTATTATTGTAAACATTCATTTTAAACATCCATACTAAAAACTACATAGCATTTAATATAATAATACCTATAGCTTATAAGTACATCAGAGTAACCTGCTTTTTACTTGTAACATCGTTGAGAGTAACATACACTACCTTTTGTCGCCAGAGCGATTGCTCGACACCCACGTAAGCGAATCTGCGGGCGAAATATTAATAGTAGGTACCTTCGAAACATGAATTCTGTAAAGAATTCGAAACGTCGGCTAGTAATAAATTAAAAATATAGTTTCTAGATCATTAGTTTCAAATGTAATAACTTAGTGAAACCAATACATCGCGATAAAATTTCAAAGGTAAATATTATTTTTCATATTTTTGCCTCTATTTTAAAGAAAATTTATTATCTTGTTTCTAAATGTTACACAAAAACTATAATAAGTTGCGTTACAAAACCATGAAAATACCATTTAATTGATAGAAAAGACATTTTAAGTGGTATAAAAAGGTTGCCTGATATATATCTTAATATATATAAATCTCCTGTCACGATGTTTGTTCGCGATGGATTCCTAAACTACTTAACCGATTTTAAATTAAATTGGCACACCGTGAGCAGTCTGGTCCAACTTGAGAGATAGGATAGCTTAGATCTTTAATTATAGTCGCAATTTTATTTTATTGCAAATTATTTGTCTATAATTAATTGACAGTCACAATTATCTGTTAACTCCAAAAGATTCTAACAGATGTCGATAATCTTATATTAATAATTTCGTCAAGGAGTACATCGAAACCTTACCTGAATAATAAAACATTAAAAAATAAAGATTTCGAATCGACAACATATATCCGCAAAATTCGGATTGTCGAGTATTTTGTTAAATTCTAATGGTCTGACAGACAAATCACAGTCGCCATATTGGCTCTATGATATTGGCCCAAGTTTGCTTTGTACTAAGTAGTTTGTATGTGTAAATACTTTTTACAGTTAAATAGTATCCGCCCAATAAAGGAGATTTGTGTTACCCCGAATATCTATCTATCTATACTAATATAATAAAGCGGAAGAGTTTGTTTGTTTGTTTGAACGCGCTAATCTCAGGAGAGAAGATAGCCCAGTTATTCCGGAAGGTTATAGGCTATATAACATAACGCTTCAACCCTTTGGGACCGGGCAAAAGGCTAAAAAGGCTAAAACATAATGTCGGCTAATCTCAGGAACTAGCAGTTGAATTTTAAAAATTGTTATTGCCTATGATAGCCAAATTATTCCGAAAGGCTATAGGCTATATAAAATTACGCCACAACTTTTAGGGGCCAGACAAAAATAATAAAATGGTCAAACGAGAAGGGGGAAGGTTGGGTCAAAGGCAAAAAAATAGGATACAATCTATATGGGTATCGTTTTCGAGATTTTCGGGACGCTGATTAATAATATAAAATTTATTTAGTAATCCAAGATGGCGACGGGAAATCAAAGATGGCGGATGAGAAAATTTTAAATATCAATATGGGTATCGCCTTCGATATTTAAGGGGTGGAGAATCAAAATACAATATCTATTTCGTGATCAAAGTTGGCGGATGGGCAATCAAAGATGGCGGATGGGAAAATTAAAAACAATATTGGTATCGTCTCCGATGTTTAAAGGGATGGAGAATCTAATTACAACATCTTTTTCGTGATTCAAGATGGTGGATGGAAAATCAAAAATGGCGGATGGGAAAAATTTTAAAAATCAATATGGGTATCGTCTCCGATATTTTAAGGAATAGGGAATTCAAAACCACCATCTATATCGTGATCAAAGATGGCGGATGGGAATTTTTTTTAAATCAATATGGGTATCATCTCCAATATTTAAAGTGATGGGGAATCCAAATACGACATCTATTTCGTGATCAAAGATGGCGGATGGAAGTCAAAGATGGCGGATGGGAAAGTCTAAAAAAATCAATATGGTTATCGTCTCCGATGTTTTAAGGGATGGCGAATCTAAATACAACATCTATTTTGTGATCAAAGATGGCGGATAGGAAATCAAAGATGGCGGACGGGATTTTTTTAAAGTCGATATGGGTATCCTCTCCGATATTTTAAGGAATGGGGAATTCAAAAACACTATCTATTTCGTGATTAAAGATGGCGGTTGGGAAATTAAAAAAATAATAATATGGGTATCGTCTCCGATGTTTAAAGGGATGGGGAATCCAAATACAACATCTATTTCGTGATCAAAGATGGCGGATTGGAAATCAAAGATGACGGACGGGATTTTTTTTAAAGTCGATATGGGTATCGTCTCCGATATTTTAAGGAATGGGGAATTCAATATTAGGTATATAAAAATCTATGTTTGTTTGTTCATCATTTATAGACTCTGAAATGATAAGATATTAAGCGCTAAGTCAATGGTAACTTTGGAAAAGGGGCTTGGAAATAAGGGAATTAAGTAAAAACTCTTAAAAAGGCGATACGAAGTTCGCTGGGTCAGCTAGTCTTAATATATATAAATCTCCTGTCACGATGTTTGTGCGCGATGGATTCCTAAACTACTTAACCGATTTTAAATTAAATTGGCACACCGTGTGCAGTCTGGTCCAACTTGAGAGATAGGATAGCTTAGATCTTTAATTATAGTCGCAATTTTATTTTATTGCAAATTATTTGTCTATAATTAATTGACAGTCACAATTATCTGTTAACTCCAAAAGATTCTAACAGATGTCGATAATCTTAGGTATATTAATAATTTCGTCAAGGAGTACATCGAAACCTTACCTGAATAATAAAACATTAAAAAATAAAGATTTCGAGTCGACAACATATATCCGCAAAATTCGGATTGTCGAGTATTTTGTTAAATTCTAATGGTTCTGACAGACAAATCACAGTCGCCATATTGGCTCTATGATATTGGCTCTATGATATTGGCCCAAGTTTGCTTTGTACTAAGTAGTTTGTATGTGTAAATACTTTTTACAGTTATATAGTATCCGCCCAATAAAGGAGATTTGTGTTACCCCGAATATCTATCTATACTATAATAGGTATAATAAAGCGGAAGAGTTTGTTTGTTTGTTTGAACGCGCTAATCTCAGAACCTACCGGTCGGATCTGAAAAATATTTTTTTGTATACGATAGCCCAATTATTCCGAAAGGCTATATAATGAACGCGCTAATCTCAGAACCTACCGGTCGGATCTGAAAAATATTTTTTTGTATACGATAGCCCAATTATTCCGAAAAGCTATATAAAATTACGCCACAACTTTTAGGGGCTGGTCAAAAATAATAAAATGGTCACACGAGAAGGGGGAGGGTTGGATCAAAGGCAAAAAGAGGCTAAACGAATAGGATACAATCTGTATGGGTATCGTTTTCGAGATTTTCGGGACGCTGATTAATAATATGAAATTTATTTAGTGATCCAAGATGGCGGACGGGCAATCAAAGATGGCGGATTTGAAAATTTTAAAAATCAATATGGGTATCGCCTTCGATACTTTAAGGGGTGGGGAATCGAAATACAACATCTATTTCGTGATCAAAGATGGCGGATGGGAAATCAAAGATGGCGGATGGGAAAATTTAAAGAAAGTCAATATTGGTATCGTCTGCGATGTTAAAAGGGATGGGGAATCCAAATACAACATCTGTTTCGTGATTCAAGATGGTGGATGGGAAATCAAAGATGGCGGATGGGAAAAATTTAAAAAATCAATATGGGTATCGTCTCTGATGATTTAAGGGATGGAGAATCCAAATACAACATCTATTTTGTGATCAAAGATAGCGGAAATGAAATCAAAGATGGCGGACGGGATTTTTATTAAAGTCGATATGGGTATCGTCTCCGATATTTTAAGGAATGGGGAATTCAAAAACACCATCTATTTCGTGATCAAAGATAGCGGAAATTAAATCAAAGACGGCGGACGGGATTTTTATTAAAGTCGATATGGGTATCGTCTCCGATATTTTAAGGAATGGGGAATTCAAAAACACCATCTATTTCGTGATCAAAGATGGCGGTTTGGAAATTTAAAAAACAAAAATAAATATGGGTATCGTCTCCGATGTTTAAAGGAATGGGGAATCCAAATACAACAACTATTTCGTGATTCAAGATGGTGAATGGGAAATCAAAGATGGCGGATGGAAAAAATTAAAAAAATCAATATGGGTATCGTCTCTGATGATTTAAGGCATGGTGAATCCAAATACAACATCTATTTCGTGATCAAAGATGGCGGATTGGAAATCAAAGATGGTGGACGGGATTTTTTTTAAAGTCGATATGGGTATCGTCTCCGATATTTTAAGGAATGGGGAATTCAATATCTTAATATATATAAATCTCCTGTCACGATGTTTGTTCGCGATGGATTCCTAAACTAATTAACCGATTTTAAATTAAATTGGCACACCGTGAGCAGTCTGGTCCAACTTGAGAGATAGGATAGCTTAGATCTTTAATTATAGTCGCAATTTTATTTTATTGCAAATTATTAATTTAATTTGTAAGTAGTTGTGGATTTTGGAATGTTTCACATTGGAACCGACGGACTGCGCTGCTATCGCAGTGTCAAATCTTATACCTAATAATTATTTCGTCAAGGAGTACATCGAAACCTTACCTGAATAATAAAACATTAAAAAATAAAGATATCGAGTCGACAACATATATCCGCAAAATTTGGATTGTCGAGTATTTTGTTAAATTGTAATGGTTCTGACAGACAAATCACAGTCGCCATATTGGCCGATCTAGCGAAACGTCACAGATACCGGATAACAGTCTTTACTAAGTAGTTTGTCAAGTATGTGTAATTACTTTTTGCAGTTATATTTCTTAAACAGTTAAAACGACAACTATGGAAGTATCTGCCCAATAAAGGAGATTTGTATCAAATATATAAAAAAAAATTATCTTTATCTTTACTAATATAATAAAGCGGAAGAATTTGTTTGTTTGTTTTTTTTGTTTGTTTGTTTGTTTGAACGCGCTAATCTCAGAAACTACCGGTCGGATCTGAATAAATCTTTTTGTATACGATAGCCCAGTTATTCCGGAAGGCTATAGGCTGTATAACATAACTCTTCGACCCTTTGGGCCGGGCAAAAGGCTAAAAAATATTGTCGGCTAATCTCAGGAACTAGCAGTCGGATTTTAAAAATTGTTATTGCCTATGATAGCCCAATTATTCCGAAAGGCTATAGGCTATTATAAAATTAAGCCACAACTTTTAGGGGCCAGACAAAAATAATAAAATGGTCATACGAGAAGGGGGAGGGTTGGGTAAAAGGCAAAAAAAGGCTAAACGAATAGGATACAATCTATATGGGTATAGTTTTCGAGATTTTCGGGACGCTGATTAATAATATGAAATTTATTTAGTGATCCAAGATGGCGGATGAGAAAATTTTAAAAATCAATATGGGTATCGCCTTCGATATTTTAAGGGGTGGGGAATCGAAATACAACATCTATTTCGTGATCAAAGATGGCGGATGGAAATCAAAGATGGCGGATGGGAAAATTTTTAAAAAGTCAATGGTATCGTCTGCGATGTTAAAAGGGATGGGGAACCCAAATACAACATCTGTTTCGTGATTCAAGATGGTGGATTGGAAATCAAAGATGGCGGATGGGAAAATTAAAAAAATCAATATGGGTATCGTCTCTGATGATTTAAGGGATGGAGACTCCAAATACAACATCTATTTCGTGATCAAAGATGGTGGATAGGAAATCAAAGATGGCGGACGGGAAAATTTTTAAAAAGTCAATGGTATCGTCTGCGATGTTAAAAGGGATGGGGAATCCAAATACAACATCTATTTCGTGATTCAAGATGGTGGATGGGAAATCAAAGATGGTGGATGGAAAAATTTAAAAAAACAATATGGGTATCGTCTCTGATGATTTAAGGGATGGTGAATCCAAATACAACATCTGTTTCGTGATTCAAGATGGTGGATGGGAAATCAAAGATGGCGGGTGGGAAAATTTAAAAAATCAATATGGGTATCGTCTCTGATGATTTAAGGGATGGAGACTCCAAATACAACATCTATTTCGTGATCAAAGATGGCGGACGGGATTTTTTTCAAGTTGATATGGGTATCGTCTACGATATTTTAAGGAATGGGGAATTCAATATTATATAAAAATCTATGTTTGTTTGTTCAGCATTTATAGACTCTGAAATGATAAGAGATTAAGCGCTAAGTCAATGGTAACTTTGGAAAAGGGGCTTGAAAAAAAGGGAATTAGATAAAAACTCTTAAAAAGGCGAAACGGAGTTCGCTGGGTCAGCTATCTTCTTAATATATATAAATCTCCTGTCACGATGTTTGTGCGCGATGGATTCCTAAACTACTTAACCGATTTTAAATTAAATTGGCACACCGTGTGCAGTCTGGTCCAACTTGAGAGATAGGATAGCTTAGATCTTTAATTATAGTCGCAATTTTATTTTATTGCAAATTATTTGTCTATAATTAATTGACAGTCACAATTATCTGTTAACTCCAAAAGATTCTAACAGATGTCGATAATCTTAGGTATATTAATAATTTCGTCAAGGAGTACATCGAAACCTTACCTGAATAATAAAACATTAAAAAATAAAGATTTCGAGTCGACAACATATATCCGCAAAATTCGGATTGTCGAGTATTTTGTTAAATTCTAATGGTTCTGACAGACAAATCACAGTCGCCATATTGGCTCTATGATATTGGCTCTATGATATTGGCCCAAGTTTGCTTTGTACTAAGTAGTTTGTATGTGTAAATACTTTTGACGTGACAACGTCTTATAAATTGGTTTGCCGGGTGACACTTCAAGAAACTGCGTTACGCTCCGCTCACGTTATGCGCTCACAATGAGAGCGAGTGAGAGGCACGCGTCCCGCCTAAGAGCGAGAGAGACAGACATAAAAAGTGAAAGGCACGCGTCTTTCATCCTTCTTCCTACTATACGAATGAATATTCACATTAAAATTATTTTACCACTCAAAGGCGTTGTCACGTAAAACTTTCGCCCGTATACCGACTTTACAGGCAACCAATTTTTTACAGTTATATAGTATCCGCCCAATAAAGGAGATTTGTGTTACCCCGAATATCTATCTATACTATAATAGGTATAATAAAGCGGAAGAGTTTGTTTGTTTGTTTGAATGCGCTAATCTCAGAACCTACCGGTCGGATCTGAAAAATTTTTTTGTATACGATAGCCCAATTATTCCGAAAGGCTATATAATGAACGCGCTAATCTCAGAACCTACCGGTCGGATCTGAAAAATATTTTTTTGTATACGATAGCCCAATTATTCCGAAAAGCTATATAAAATTACGCCACAACTTTTAGGGGCTGGTCAAAAATAATAAAATGGTCACACGAGAAGGGGGAGGGTTGGATCAAAGGCAAAAAGAGGCTAAACGAATAGGATACAATCTGTATGGGTATCGTTTTCGAGATTTTCGGGACGCTGATTAATAATATGAAATTTATTTAGTGATCCAAGATGGCGGACGGGCAATCAAAGATGGCGGATGTGAAAATTTTAAAAATCAATATGGGTATCGCCTTCGATACTTTAAGGGGTGGGGAATCGAAATACAACATCTATTTCGTGATCAAAGATGGCGGATGGGAAATCAAAGATGGCGGATGGGAAAATTTAAAGAAAGTCAATATTGGTATCGTCTGCGATGTTAAAAGGGATGGGGAATCCAAATACAACATCTGTTTCGTGATTCAAGATGGTGGATGGGAAATCAAAGATGGCGGATGGGAAAAATTTAAAAAATCAATATGGGTATCGTCTCTGATGATTTAAGGGATGGAGAATCCAAATACAACATCTATTTTGTGATCAAAGATAGCGGAAATGAAATCAAAGATGGCGGACGGGATTTTTATTAAAGTCGATATGGGTATCGTCTCCGATATTTTAAGGAATGGGGAATTCAAAAACACCATCTATTTCGTGATCAAAGATAGCGGAAATTAAATCAAAGACGGCGGACGGGATTTTTATTAAAGTCGATATGGGTATCGTCTCCGATATTTTAAGGAATGGGGAATTCAAAAACACCATCTATTTCGTGATCAAAGATGGCGGTTTGGAAATTTAAAAAACAAAAAATAAATATGGGTATCGTCTCCGATGTTTAAAGGAATGGGGAATCCAAATACAACAACTATTTCGTGATTCAAGATGGTGAATGGGAAATCAAAGATGGCGGATGGAAAAAATTAAAAAAATCAATATGGGTATCGTCTCTGATGATTTAAGGCATGGTGAATCCAAATACAACATCTATTTCGTGATCAAAGATGGCGGATTGGAAATCAAAGATGGTGGACGGGATTTTTTTTAAAGTCGATATGGGTATCGTCTCCGATATTTTAAGGAATGGGGAATTCAATATCTTAATATATATAAATCTCCTGTCACGATGTTTGTTCGCGATGGATTCCTAAACTAATTAACCGATTTTAAATTAAATTGGCACACCGTGAGCAGTCTGGTCCAACTTGAGAGATAGGATAGCTTAGATCTTTAATTATAGTCGCAATTTTATTTTATTGCAAATTATTAATTTAATTTGTAAGTAGTTGTGGATTTTGGAATGTTTCACATTGGAACCGACGGACTGCGCTGCTATCGCAGTGTCAAATCTTATACCTAATAATTATTTCGTCAAGGAGTACATCGAAACCTTACCTGAATAATAAAACATTAAAAAATAAAGATATCGAGTCGACAACATATATCCGCAAAATTTGGATTGTCGAGTATTTTGTTAAATTGTAATGGTTCTGACAGACAAATCGCAGTCGCCATATTGGCCGATCTAGCGAAACGTCACAGATACCGGATAACAGTCTTTACTAAGTAGTTTGTCAAGTATGTGTAATTACTTTTTGCAGTTATATTTCTTAAACAGTTAAAACGACAACTATGGAAGTATCTGCCCAATAAAGGAGATTTGTATCAAATATATAAAAAAAAATTATCTTTATCTTTACTAATATAATAAAGCGGAAGAATTTGTTTGTTTGTTTTTTTTGTTTGTTTGTTTGTTTGAACGCGCTAATCTCAGAAACTACCGGTCGGATCTGAATAAATCTTTTTGTATACGATAGCCCAGTTATTCCGGAAGGCTATAGGCTGTATAACATAACTCTTCGACCCTTTGGGCCGGGCAAAAGGCTAAAAAATATTGTCGGCTAATCTCAGGAACTAGCAGTCGGATTTTAAAAATTGTTATTGCCTATGATAGCCCAATTATTCCGAAAGGCTATAGGCTATTATAAAATTAAGCCACAACTTTTAGGGGCCAGACAAAAATAATAAAATGGTCATACGAGAAGGGGGAGGGTTTGGTAAAAGGCAAAAAAAGGCTAAACGAATAGGATACAATCTATATGGGTATAGTTTTCGAGATTTTCGGGACGCTGATTAATAATATGAAATTTATTTAGTGATCCAAGATGGCGGATGAGAAAATTTTAAAAATCAATATGGGTATCGCCTTCGATATTTTAAGGGGTGGGGAATCGAAATACAACATCTATTTCGTGATCAAAGATGGCGGATGGAAATCAAAGATGGCGGATGGGAAAATTTTTAAAAAGTCAATGGTATCGTCTGCGATGTTAAAAGGGATGGGGAACCCAAATACAACATCTGTTTCGTGATTCAAGATGGTGGATTGGAAATCAAAGATGGCGGATGGGAAAATTAAAAAAATCAATATGGGTATCGTCTCTGATGATTTAAGGGATGGAGACTCCAAATACAACATCTATTTCGTGATCAAAGATGGTGGATAGGAAATCAAAGATGGCGGACGGGAAAATTTTTAAAAAGTCAATGGTATCGTCTGCGATGTTAAAAGGGATGGGGAATCCAAATACAACATCTATTTCGTGATTCAAGATGGTGGATGGGAAATCAAAGATGGTGGATGGAAAAATTAAAAAAAACAATATGGGTATCGTCTCTGATGATTTAAGGGATGGTGAATCCGAATACAACATCTGTTTCGTGATTCAAGATGGTGGATGGGAAATCAAAGATGGCGGGTGGGAAAATTTAAAAAATCAATATGGGTATCGTCTCTGATGATTTAAGGGATGGAGACTCCAAATACAACATCTATTTCATGATCAAAGATGGCGGACGGGATTTTTTTCAAGTTGATATGGGTATCGTCTACGATATTTTAAGGAATGGGGAATTCAATATTATATAAAAATCTATGTTTGTTTGTTCAGCATTTATAGACTCTGAAATGATAAGAGATTAAGCGCTAAGTCAATGGTAACTTTGGAAAAGGGGCTTGAAAAAAAGGGAATTAGATAAAAACTCTTAAAAAGGCGAAACGGAGTTCGCTGGGTCAGCTAGTTAGGTATATAAAAATCTATGTTTGTTTGTTCATCATTTATAGACTCTGAAATGATAAGAGATTAAGCGCTAAGTCAATGGTAACTTTGGAAAAGGGGCTTGGAAAAAAGGGAATTAAATAAAAACTCTTAAAAAGGCGATACGAAGTTCGCTGGGTCAGCTAGTATAATATATATCTTTATACCCAGTATTTGAAAAGAGAAATCCTTTTTGTTATCCTGAGCATTCAAGCGTGACTTAAATAACTATGAAATTGAAGTTTCTTACGTAGTAATGTTCAAATGAAAAATATTTTCCATTTTGCTCAACAATAAAAAGGCAACATTAAAGTCTTGCAACACGTTTATAATAACTTTCAAAATAATTCGATTGTAAACGCGTTTTATGGGCTCTATCTCCACAGACTATTCATTTTGTGACTCACAAATTGTTGTTACAAGTCTGCATTTTATTTACGACAACATCCAACTTATTTGTGTATATTTAGGGACGCTGTTTACAAGAGATGGTAAGAATGTAGAAGATATTAAAAGAAGAGTTAATGCATGTAATAGAGTGTATGGAGCTCTGAAGGCTTATGTATAATATGTATGTATTTACAAAAAAAGTATATAATATATACTTTTTTTTTGTAAATACATACATATTATGTATGTTTATCCATTATCTAGTACCCATAACACAAGCTCTGCTTAGCTTGGGACTAGATGGTGATGTATGTATGTGGTAGTATATATGTCACTGTTCATTTTATAAGAATTTACTTACTTTAATTGACTTATCTCTCCACCACCCAGGTTGACTGGTAGATAATGCCATAAGGCATTAAGTCCGCCTATGGTCTCATCTTTTGTGCATAAAGAAATAAAATAAAATAAATAAATTTATATATAGTCTTACATGCATAACGCTGGCATAAATATATTGAGACGCTACAGTAAGAATACCAATAGTTTAAAATTTTTCTTTGCGTGAGAATCTTGTCTTTAACTGGTAAATGGCCCTAACTACCCGTTTTTGCAATCTTAAAATATTTTCGATATCAGCAGTTCTACTCCATAACAATATGCCATATGACATAACACTATGAAAATAACTAAAATAACCAATCTAGCCGTATCAACACTGGTCAACCTACGAACCTTCGTAACGGCATAAGCAGCTGAGCTAAGTTTCCCTGAGAGATACGTAACGTTCGCACCCTACTGTAACTTCGAATCAAGTGTTAATCCTAGAAATAATGTGGATTCAGTTGTTTCGAGCACATCGTCATTTAAAACTATGATAAAATAAAAAAATATTATAGAGATAACGTAGTCTAAAACGGTGTCTGGCAAATTTAAACATTTATAAAAACCTATTGTTGAGACTCAATATAACCGTAATTACAATTAGCATTAGATACACATTAGATACACAATAAGCAATATCCGAGATAACGAATATCGCCCGTACAAAATTGTTTGATTGAAATCCATCATTCGAAATCAAACGTACATTTCCTAAGATCGAGATATATCCAGAGGTTACTTGGTAAATTTCGCTATAAGCAATGAGACCTGCCATTGAACTCTCCTTTTCATCTAAGATTACTCAAATCTCGATGTCGGAGTACAATAAAGTGTAAAATAAATACGTACGTCTGTCGGTGGCAGACAATTCTGAAGTGAATTATCGCCTGCTTTGTACAATGTTGGGTACTTAACAGACAACGTGTGCGGAACAATAAGCCCCAGTATCGCTAATAAACAGGTCAAGCCTTAGAAGGCTTATGTGACCTTTTTTGTTGCCGACGGCTCTCGAAAGATATCCAACCTTTTAATTTAAAATGATGACGCTGATGGGAAATATTTTGTCACTCGTCGCAAATTAAGTGATTTTGGTTCTGTCAAATGTACCTACTATTTAAGACTTTTATCATGGTTTAGCTTGATTTTACAGTACTTATACTTACTATATAGGAATTTAAACTTTTGTGGTCATTTAAACTGTTTTTTGTGGTCATTTAAAGCACAAAATATTTTATACTTACCTACAATAAAAGTTGTTAAATAAGAAAACACGGAGAAAGCAAGAAATAAAATACGGTACTTAAGTTATGCAAGAACAACAAATATAAATATTTGCCCATTTCTATAATTTTCCTTGAATAGTTAATAGAACAAAAATCTTGAGGAAACAATTTTGTAAATATAAAAAACTACACTATTATAATTTATTCCAAATCAGAATAAGAAAACCTAAGCCAAAAATAAATATTTTCTCTGTCTATGAAGCGATATTTTATAACCAAGAAAAGAAATGAACTGTGAAAATAAAGAAACAATATTCCCTCAGCAGGAAACATTACTTTTAGAAAAAGCTATTGGCAATAATTCCACAAATAAATATGAAAATGTAAGTCGCAAATGTTTTCCATCGAAGAAAGCGAGCCATAATTTAAAAAGTCGTCGTTCTAGCAAACGTCCTCAGTGAACACTCAACGGGTTTCTGTGCCGACAAATATCCATTTAGCTCGGCTACTGCCTCTTGTTCTCACAAGTTTCATGCTTACTGTCTCTTAATGCCACCGTTTGCTTGAATATTTTTATCTTAAAAATGTTACGTTGTAAGGCCTCCCTCATATTAGGCGTCAGCGTCAATGCAGCGACACCTCGTTTTCTGCGACGGCATGTCACAACCACAAAAAACTAACAGAAGTTAAACTACGTACAAAGTGCACTCGAGCAACGCACATAATTATATACGTCGCTTACCGATAGGATATATCAGAATGGTCAGGTTTAGCGTGAAATATAGGTGCCATCCACTTCAGGCACGGGTCTTGTAATGATTTTTGTGCAAACATAGAGCAACAAAGAACAACAAATTATTATTAAGTTAATTGTCGCTTTTGAAGATAATTACGACCTATTTTTTTTTTACAGATGTGTAGGGACGGCTACTTTAAAGCTTGATCCAAATTTGTCAGGTCGCACCTCTTTTCCCTCGGCCACCATCTTGAAAAGAGTGCGGGCGTGGATGGTTTTTCTTATTCATCTGGTAAACTATTGATCACGCTAAGATATGGTTCAAGCATTTTTGCTGCAAATTAAATTCTCTACAACTTTGGTTCTGACACTGTTTGTCGTAAAACCATGAATAAAAAGTTTTTCTATGATATTTTTTTCTTTAGGTTATTATAACGTTTCTTCATGATTACTATGTATTTAGTCTTTTTATGAGCTAGGCTGCAGCCTATGATCTAATAGAGCTTTAGAAGAACTATTGCAAAAAAGGCATTTTGTCGCTAAATCATAATTGGCACTGATTTTTCCAATTATTTTCCAGCGTCTCTCCCCAGAACATTGAGGTGCTGTAGAACATTGCAGTTTCCTTTACTTGGGCGGAACATCAACTTTAATAGCCCATAGAGTGCCGTAGTTTTGTCCATATTTTGCCAACCCCTGTTTTCATGATTGTTACAATGAGTTAAAATTATCTATCTAAGTAAAGATAAATGAAATAGATTTTTTTGTTCCTAAGGACGAAAAAACTACAACATATTGAAAAGAAAATTTGTTATAAATTGCATTCGATTTTCGTTTGTAACTTTTTTATTTATTATTTTACGACTAAAGGTTACGGGACCAAAGTTGTAGCGAATTTAATTTGCAACTCATCATGTTTTGATTTTTTTCTGTGCAGCAAATAGTTTGCCAGATATACTAGAAAACCCATTTGTACCACTCTTTAAAAGATGGCGGCCGCAGGACAAGGGCTCTCTCCTTGGGATCTATGAAATAAAATTGCGTCCTCTGACAAATGTCCGCTAAGCCTAAAAAAATGTATGTAACATTTCAATAGACTAATGGGCTGGAATCGATTTTTTTTTATTTTGCATCGATTTTTTATCAGTTTTATTCTCAATAATCAATTAAAAAACTAGATACGAGGACCATTTCCGTAATAGTTATTTCGTATATACCAGATATGATAACACTCGCGCGACCGTCTACGTATAAGTTTAAATTCTGTTGGTTTTTTACATTGTGGTACAGCGGATGACCTCACTAGTGTTGCCAACAACTAATCAGGTTTCCATCTGATCCGAATACTAAAACTACCATAAAACTCTAAGAAATATTGTTCTTAACTAGACACATGACATAAACATATTTTGTTGTCCACTAAGATTTTCTTACATAACGATCAGTTGCACACAAGTTATAAGTTCCCTTTTAAGTAACAATAAATCATTTTTAAATAAATCAACGTACAAGTTATTTCAAAACAAAGGCTATTTTGAATTTGTTGGTAATTATCAGACGAATTAATTGTTCTTAACGTAGCAGTTTAAAGATTTATTTTCATTGTGTGCGTCTACTTATTTATTTCTGCCACTTTAAATCACCAGTTTCAGCGGAAAATCTTCTAAGCTGGCAACACTGTAGCGTATGACGGGTTTGTGAGAAGGGGTGTGCTAAACTGCTACATCTAAATATTATAGCATAACGTAATAATATGTTTCAAAAGCTTACAGTTGCTTAGTTCAATAGCTTAGCTTGCAGCGCTAATATAATAGGTTAATGTTTTTGCATATCCATATACTTTCAAAAAAATAGAAATCAGTAGTGTTAATACGGATAATAAATATTTAGATAAAAATATGTACCATTATATCCAAGAATATTAGGTGCGGTTATTTACGTAAAAAAAGTACGGTTTCACAACATTATACCCGTAATCCCGTTACGTTGGGTCTGGATCTTGCAAAAATTGCGATATTACCAGTACTATAAGTTTGATTAAAAAGTAGAGTCGGTATGAAAATTGAAATCCGGTATTACTAAAGTATTGTTCAATTTCTGAAATAATTGTCTTGTTTAATCTATATAAATGACATTGTTATCATAAGTTTTAATAGGTGTACGTGCGTTTTATTATTAATAGAATATTTTATATTTCTGTTGACTTATAAAAATCGAAGATTTGAAACATCTGATAAGGTAAGGCCTATCTACACTAGACTATATACTGACTTGTTGGCTTAGCAAAAGTTGTTCAGTCCAATGAGCATTTGCTGCAAAATTATAAAAATCGAAGATCTGGAACATCAGATGTGGAACTTAACTTAACACAAACAAACTTAAAACAAACTTAACTTTATGTGCCCATCTTAACTATAACACACATCTATACACATAAATGAAATTGGAGTGTCTGTTTGTAATATTAAAAAAACCGCTTTTTACTAAATGCATATGGATGTATACACGGTACATATTATTATACCTAAATTATTTTTTACCATTTTTGTCTGTCTTTTTTTTCTCACTAATCACTGGAACGGCTGCACTGACTTTGACGGAACGTTCACTGGCGGATATAAATTAACCGGGTACGCGAAGTAGTTCCCTCAGGACACGGGTGAAACCGCGGGAAACAGCTATAAATAATAAAATGGTTTAATAGAATTTACCACATTTAAAATACAAAAGGACAATGCCAGATCCTGCCCCACCCTTTCATTAATTTACAAGAAATGTAAATTAATGAACATTATCCTATCAAAATAAGACCCTTGGTTACTTAATTGTTACTGTTACACTGTCTTGCGGATAAAAAGTAAGTAATAAAAGGAGTTTTAAAACCCAACGCCTATTTCCTGTTTTTATCGCGACCACTTGCGTTACTTAGTACGCATACACGAGAACAAAACGAGTAATTTGATTTAAAAATATGACATGTATAAAAATGTATTATGTACAAATTTTAATATGTATTCGGTTTAAATATACACAGTTAATGAAAATAATGTTTTAATGAATGTTTATTCTAATAATTATTTGGCAATATGAGCGTTAGTGATTACGTGTAACGAAACGTCCTTGGCGCGCCAATGCTTATGCCAAGATCAGTCAAGATTGAAGATGACAATCATTGACATTCGCTTTGTTGT
This sequence comes from Euclidia mi, assembly GCA_944739405.2. NCBI lineage: Eukaryota > Metazoa > Arthropoda > Insecta > Lepidoptera > Erebidae > Euclidia > Euclidia mi. The sequence goes on from OX123196.2 coordinate 3,347,418, forward strand.
TTGTGTTTGTTGCTCCGTAATCTCTCTCTGTGATTTAATATTATATTTTCACGACGATTTTGCTTTTGTATACGGACTCGATCTCGCCTACTCGCCGACTTTGTGCTATTTGCGACGGATTCTGATCATTGCTTGTGACTTGGGTAACGATGTTGAGGTGCATAAATTGTCACTTGTGCGTCGACAGAATGCTAAGATATGTATTTAATGTCTTCAATACAATCTGAACTGCAAACTCTTCTCGCTAGATGGAAATCGTTGCAGGTTTGTAGATACTACGTTATTTATTGATCATATTTGACCGTAGCGAAAAATCCTTATAATGATGATTATACCACCTGCGGTTTTGCTTGGCTTGTAATTAATGCAACAAAATATGTTTAAAATAGTAAACCTACCTACCTGAAAGTATCTTAAATAACTAGTATAATAGGCTAAATATTCAAGTTTGTCTTTTGGGGATTGTGTGGATATAATTATGAACTTGTCTATCTCCACCATATACTCATATATGTTTCTTACCTTACAGCTTCCACCAGAAGCTGTTATCTGTCAAGAGTGCTTTTTGCAGCTAGACCAGCACTGTAGAAATGGGAATCTGAATGCTGGAAGAGATCTAGGTCACGACAATATTGATCAGCCCGCAGGTTATCTTGATAATGTTTTAATAACGTTTGAAGATGAATAAATCAATCACTTTTATAACTTGTTTTATTTTATTACCGATGAACAGTCAGGATGTTATGACCTAAGTCAAAAGTATTACTAAGATTGATGTTATGTAATTCCTTCCTTTCATAGCCAAACATCTTAGGATAGCATTTTAACAAAATACAGCACATATTTAATAATTTCTACAATTATAACTGCAACTAACCTAATCTTCAGGTACCTAACCTAAAAGTCATATTTTTTTAAGATTTAAAAGAAACCGCAAGTTCTAAAGGGATTTTTAAATGTTTGTAGATAACACTAATATAGCATCAGTAGAATGCTACATTTGGCATGCTTGTACACCAACTTTTATTGGTGGGTCAAAGCTCTATAGAGTTTCTGGCATTGTCCTTTGTTCATCATTTACTTGTTTATTTACTATGAAGTTAATAGGTACTAATGATATTATGAATGCTATCCCCAGCCAGCACTCTGGCACCATCTTAAAGACTGCTGCAAACACATTGGTTTAGATTGCCATCTATCGCACGAGGATGTCGATAAAACGTTATTTTTTAACTGTTAAATGAAGTCGTGTGTCAAACGAATTGACTGTTAACGACTTCTATCATATTGTTGCTGTGAGATACTCGTAGTATTGTCAATTTAGCGACTTACGTGGCGACTTTAATTAAATAAAAACAATTTTAGGCCAGTGACAGATCGGTTAATTTTGTTTTATGACACAATAGGTGTGCATACAACCGCCTATATCCAGTAAGTATAAGTGGTAGGCAGAGATGCCATACCAAGTAATGTGGTACAAAGTGAAAGTCGAGCGCACGAAGAACGCTCGGCGTGCGCTAGGCGGGCACGCCTAGCGCACGCCGTGCGTTGCCGTTGCTCTAGTGGTAAGCAGCCGGTCGCTCAAAGAACGCTCGGCTGTCGCGGCGTCGACGCCTGCGTTAACGCTGACGCCCAATGTGAGGGGGGCCTAAACATTATCGTTGGAGCGCGGAGCTTCGTCAGGTTGCTGTGCTTTCAGCACGGGTGCTATTACCACGGCAATCTGTCTTTATCAGTCTTAAACCTAATAAAGTATCTTAATCCATCTTGAAAGAAGTTAGCAACGTATTACTGTTGGGATCGGAATCGACAGAACATTCGCTTTTCAACTTAGTGAATGACGTTTGCCCTCCGCAACCCTATGTCGGGACACTAGCCTTAATGTCAGGATTCACGATTGCAGGTTGTTTAATATATGTGTTGATCTACACCATTTAATTTAGAACATTAGAGAAACATAATTTTATAAGTGAAGCTTAATCTAATCTATTCTAACCTAATCTAATACAAAAACCATAATAAGAAAATTAAAAAATAAAAACATATACATTTAGGCGTCGTAAAATGCCTCTGCATCAATATTATCGGGCAACGTGCCCAGAACGCTGGCAGCATTGCCACGCTGCATGGCAATGCTGACTCTTTGAGCAAAGAATAAACCAGCCTTCTGGTCACGTGAGACGTCGATTAACCGTTTAGAAATTTCCCGGAATAGAGAACGAGCGCTCAGACCCCATGAGCCTAGCGTTTCCACCCCAAACGGCTCAAACACGTAATTACTTACTAAATGACTGTATTTGCGCCGTTTGAGGGTTTCCGCAGTTGCAGCAGCAGCGCCATGTATGTGTGTATGCATGTATGTGTTGATATAATTTGAAGGTTCTGTTTTGGCACCAATACTGTCAAAAGTCTTCATGAACGCCGACAGCTTAAGTTCTCCATGCTCAAGTTGCTCTGTTAGAAAAAGGTCAGGCAATTTTTTAGTTTTTTCTATAAGTGGTGTGCGCTACGGTTTGGAGTGTTTGAAACGAAGTCCTTCTGTCTGTTACTTTATTGGTCTTCCCACTACATAGTGTTTCTGCAAAGTGGTTGCTATTTTAATTGTATATAAAACTGTTGTTCAATAAAATTCCTTAGTAGCTCGACCAGCTTCAATATTCGTTTATCATATGCCTGGATATGTAGATTTGAGATAATATGTATTTGATATAAGCTCCATATAAAATATTCCAAATATGAGTCTCTCATCTCAAAATCCATGGATAGATCGAATATTGAATCCGGTATCCGATAGTTAGCACTAGTATTTATGAGCTACAGATCTAACCTAACACCGTCTACTCTATACATAGTCTAAACGAAATGCACCGAGAAACACGTGCCTAACTTTCACGTGAGGAGTCAGCGTCTTCTTAAGTAACTTTATACAGAAACTTAGTATTCATAGCTGAGCTAGACGTCCTAGTTTTTGCCCTAGGTGTATCGCTAGTGCATGTAGCGAGGCTGTGTTAATATTGCATTATATATGCGGAAGCACTAAGTTTACTCTGCAACTTCGAAAATGGAATTGAATTTGTGCTTACACATTCAAATTTTGGGTTACTGTTGTATTTTATTCAAAGTGCTGCGGGAAATTAATGATATTTGTACTATGTTTCGCGTACGGCTTCGTCCGCGTGGTTGTCGGCTAACGCGGCCAAAGGTAATCTATATTACTGTTACGTGCTTATAAGCTACATTACAGCAAAGTTTTTCAAATTTCCAGTCTGTAGCTTTTTATGGATGCTTTAAATAGAGGACGAAAATAATATCTGACGATACAAAAAATCAAATATCATTTGACCATATTGACTTGTACTAAGTTATCATAACACTAGATATTTATACAAAGCAAATTTCGGTATACCATAATCAGATTACGTAATTACCGGGTAGTATTATAATATCATAAACGTAAGAACGTTCCAGAAGCCATATCTCAAAAGTGATTAGTTCGTCTTCTCATATTCACAAAGTCGACTATGCTCTAGTTCAAACACGCACAGTATTTGTTTAGGTTTCGTTACATACGTATTCATACAATAGCTGTATACCTCCATCGCTAAGAAAAGATTTTCCTCAACAACAAACCACCGCCGACCCTTTTAATGAAAATAATTAGACGCTTTGTAATATTTTTAATTTTATGCACAATCCGTGTATTGTTTTGTGGCAGTGAACGGTAAGGGTTGCTCGGTCCGAGGGTACAACACTGTTATAATATTCAGATCTGTTAATAACCTCTTACACATAAACGTACGTAGGCCGTCAAAGTATACTCAAACGGCCCGAAGGCGGAGGCCTAAACGGAGAAGTGGAAGATGCCTAATGTGTTTTATTCACGAGCTAAATAGGTCTCGAGTACAGTGATGAATATTGAAGCCACCAAGATGGTTAAATAAAACATTGCTGTGTGGCGGCTGAATATTATAACAGTGTTGTACCCTCGGACCGAGCAACCCTTACCGTAGTCAAAACCAAACCAAATCAAATAGGAACGATAAGCGGATTAGAAATAACAACAGCGGAGCTGTATTTGCGTCGCATGGAGTGCAATGCTCGTCACTGAATGTTAAGCTTTGTAACAAACACACAAAATTACGCTATACTGTATTGCAATGACCCAATGAGATGTTTGTTTCTAATCATCGGAGTAAATACGGCTTAGATATTAACATACTTGCATTGAACTAGATAATATTGCGTCATCATCACCATCAGCGTTGTTTACTAAGTATCTGTTCCACTGCTGGGCACGGACCTTCTCTCATTATGGAAGGGTTAGGCTATAGTACACCTCACTGGCCAAGTGCAGATTGGCAGACTTTTGTGATCTTTCGAGAACATTACGAAGAACTCTTAGTCATCCAGATTTCCTCACGATGTTTTCCTTCAACGTTCAGCAAACGAAAAATATCATTTTTTACGCACATAACTTAGAAAAGTCAGTGATGTGCCCCGTGAGTGAATTTAGGGCCTCCATGTAGCAGTCGCTGCTACCCAAGAAACTGTTAATAATAATAAAATCGACTTACATCGCTTTCTGTACAAGAATACTTACTGCTCGTGCCAAACAGATAGCGGTTGGCATAAAATTTGGTATTCATATCAATTGCCAATACCTATAAACCTTCCGAACCAGATGTTCGGCAAAAATGCCTCCTTTACCAATGATTAACCCAGAGGTGCTCCGGAGCATAAATTATTACGAAAGGAAACATAAAATAGCCGTAAAAGAGTTATTACTGGGCTGAGTGCTTTCGATTTTATGTCAAAGGGCGTGGTTCACTCTTAACATAAGCGTCCTGGAGTAAAGACTACCTTCTCAGTGATAAGCGAGATAGTTAACTGAGTTTAATCATAATAAAGAATGCCGCCGGCCAAGATCTGATCTCACAAGACAACCAAGATGACTATTACTGTCGATAAATTTGGCCCTCTCTGCCAAGAACTCCTATCGTCGCATAGTATTTGCAGTATCTATCCATCTACACGGAAAGTATTTTATCTCTTTTGTACTTTTTTCGAATAGTGCCTTATTTTGCTCCTTCGAATAGAATTTCCTGCAGATATCGATGACAATTAGGTTCAAAACGTACCAAAACATACATATATGTACTTAACGAGCAAAGGCTTTATACAAGGTATATAGCGGGTCTTACTCGCGATAAATCTTATATTTAAGGCATAAATACCTCGGTTTTTAGTTAGTTAGTTGTGATAGCTCCTATATCGGACAGACCAAGCGAACAATTGCGGAAAGGGTCAAGGAACACATCGCAGCTGTGAAAAATTGACAAGTAAATAAGTCCGCTATAGCTGAACATTTATTGGAGTCTGGACCAAACCACTGGATAGAATTACATCAACCACAGGTCTTGTCCACCGAACGTCACTATTACTCCAGGATAGTGCGTGAATCGTGAGGAGGATGGATTTAGATTATCAACAACTTGGAATCCAGTCATCAATAAGTGTAAACACCGCCGCAATGATACAGCTCAACAGTGTGTAGACGTCATTAGTGTAGTGTGTCGAGGTACCGACAGTGCGGTTAAAAACAAAAATAAAAATCCAGTGAGGGTAGGTGCCAAAACCCGCACAACACAAGGACGGCGCTGAGCTCACCAGTCCCGCCGCGACCACGGCTGAAGCAAGTTAGCCGAAACGTTGGCAAAAAACCGAGGTATTTATGACTTAAATATAAGATTTATCGCGAGTAAGACCCGCTATATAACCTTGTATAATGTATACTAATCGCGAAAGTTTAAAATCGTTTAGAGCAAAGGCTTTCAGTATTAGCTAGTTCCAGTTGCACGTATATTTCCATGAAGTAACATTAATGCATGTTGAAATTTATCAGGATTCTCTGCTAGCATGCAGGATTTCTCGATACGAGTAACAAATACATTTTACAAATATTTTTTCTCTGATTTAACTCTTTAACCTTGGCCTCAGATCAATTGCTATTCTTACTTCATACTTATTCTTTTTTACGGTTCCATAGTAAACTACAAAGAGCCTTTATAGTATCGCCATGTACGTCTGTCGGTCTATTTTGGAAAAAGCTATGTAGGCTGGTAGCTCCCATACATCTAAATTGGAAAACGATTTTTTTCTATACATTATATGCGGGGCTGCCTCCGTGGTCCAGTGGATAGCGTATGCGACTGCTGATCGGAGGTCCCGTGTTCGATTCCCGAGTCGGGCAAAAGTGTCACTGGGTTTTTCCGAATACATAGTAGCCGCCGGAGTCTGGTGACGTGGGACCTAAAATTCATGGCGAAATGTGGGCGTAATATTTATACATACCTCTGCCTATCCCTTCGGGAATACGGGCGTGAGACTATAAATAAATAAATAAATATATGCGATATCTTTATATAGGTATTTCAATCGAACTTAACCGTTAGTTAACTTAACCATTTTATATAGGGATCAGTTTGCGAAATATTTGGGCAAAGACATTATAATCTTGAAGTGTATAAAAGTTTCATAAAAATCCGTTTAGTAGTTTTTGGACAAAAGGTAACAATCATCTATCCATCATACATGATCACAAACATTACCGAATATTATTATAATTATATTACCATCAACTAATTATGTACATTTCACTCAAAGCGATCAAAATTGAACTGTAAGATGTCACATTACGTGTGAGATACCACATGTCTTGTTGCGCACATACTCATACTTCGCGTCTCCTATGTGGTATGCCGCGGCTCATAGCCCGAAGTGACGGCTCATATTTCACGCAAGAACCTCACCTCCTACAACTTAGCTAAATATTCGCGAAATACCGGTTGTGACTGGAAATTGGCGCTAAATTTTGTAGAACTATTTCGGTAGCGGTGCAAATTTTTACGGTAAGCTTATTTTAATGAATCGTTTATTAAAACGTATTTTTATTACTATACAACTAGATGCTACTACTAACGGTTACTTAAGAAAACGTCAAGATGTATTTGCGATAATGGGTATTTTTTTCTATACCTACATATGTTATTCAAATATAATAAGCTATATACATATTGCAATGTTTCGTCAAAATCTATTCACATTTATACTAGTAGAACCTAGGATGTTTTTTAACAAAAATACGTTTTAATATTACATTATAATGTAGATAGGTAATACAGTAAAAATAACCATTGCCTTTTTTTCGTTACTGTATTTCTATTTCTACTTCAAGTCTTACAAAACGAAAGTAAATATCATACTCTGTACTTGAATTCATAATTGATGACCACGGCAAATTATCCAAAGGCCATCAGTAAAATTTGCTCAAATAGCAGACCACAAAAATTACAATGAAACGCCAAAAATCTAAAATGGCTAACTCGCCTCACCGTCAAACTTTTTGATAGGTTTATTTTTCATTCCGTTCCGGCTCAGTCGGTGCATATTTCGCTCATCCAGTTTCTACAAATGTTCAAAGCATTCGTTTCCGTTTCCTGAGGGTAGTACTAGTCCCTGAGGTGTCTATGCTCGTAAAGCCAGGTTTGTATGTTTGTTTATGCATACTACGGACCTCTGGGGCGCGGCGTACGCTAGTTTGGAGAAATATAAAATACGTGATAAGTAGGTAAACGGATGCCTTGCCGCTGAAATAGCCGATACTATAAATAATTTTTATATGGGGAAAATAAAATGTTGTTTTATGAAGTAAAAGGCCTGTTTGTGAAAGCTATGCTGACAATTGCGTTAATTCTGTAGTTATACCTACTAACTAAACTTGAATGAGTAAATTAATATCTTTAAAAATAGGGATGATTTCAATTAGTCAAATCAGACACTTTTAATGAAATGTAAAAACAATATCTATCTACCTACGTAATTTGAATGAAATATGTAGTAATGACGTCATTTCTTTTTGGTGTCAAGTTGAGTATTTACCAATTATTTATCAAAAAATGTAAAATAGAGTATTAACAATCATTTTTTTTACAATATAATCGAACACATACTATTAGTCTTTTCGCATTATAGTATGTATGAACTTGTAATAAAATCTCTTTGGCTATACTATTTGTATCTGGCTGGTATTGGTATCATTGAAAGTTTAAATTTTAAAGAACATAATTCCAAATTCAAATTAGGAAAATGTGTGATTTTTATTTGTTTTTCGTAATGTCAAGATGAGTGAATCTAATGAAGAAATTCGATACATTTAAAAATTTTACTACAAAAAAGTTAAAAATGCAACGCAAGCCGCGAAAAAAATTTGCGATATTTATGGACCTAGTGCAGTGTCTGTGAGAGTAGCACAAATTTGGTTTAAGCGTTTTCAATCCGGAAATTTTGATGTCAAAGATGCACCTCGCTCTGGTAGCCCTATTACGGATAAAATGGATGTCATTTTTGAAAAAGTGGAGTAAGATCGGCATATCAGTAGTTACGACGTAGCTGAAGAACTGGGAATGGAGCGCAAAACAGTTTTGGCGCATTTGAAAAAACTGGGTACACAAAAAAGCTCGATATTTGGGTACCTCACGAGCTCACTGAAAGAAACCTAATGAACCGTGTACTCAGTTGTGATTCTTTATTACGACGTAATGAAGCCGAACCATTTTTGAAGAAGCTGATAACTGGTGAGGAAAAGTGGATCACGTACGACAAGAACGTGCGAAAAAGGTCGTGGTCAAACGCCGGTCAGGCTTCACAGACTGTGGCGAAACCCGGGTTAACTCGCAACAAGGTGATGCTGTGTGTGTGGTGGGATTGGAAGAGCATTATTCATTATGAGCTATTACCACCAGGCAGGACCATCGATGCTGAACTCTACTGCGAACAACTGATGAGATTAAAGCAAGAAGTTGAGAGAAAGCGGTCAGAATTAATCAACAGAAGTGGTGTGGTTTTTCATCGTGATAACGCTAGACCTCACACATCTTTAGCCACTCAGCAAAAAATAAGAGAGTTTGGCTGGGAGGTGTTAATGCATCCGCCGTATAGTCCCGACCTTGCATCTTCACATTTCCACCTGTTTCGGTCTCTTCAAAATTCTTTAGACAGTGTCAGGTTAACATCACGAGAGGACTGCCAAAACCACTTGTCGCGGTATTTTTATCAGAAGTCCCAAAATTTCTATAGCAATGGGATCATATCCCTACCTACAAGATGGCAAAAAGTTATCTAACAAAATGGTACCTACATACTTCAGTTAAATGTAAATAAACTGTGTTAAAAATGTTTTGAATTTTCTTAAAAAATGCGAAGAAACTTTTTCCCCAACCTATTATAATAGGGTTGTTTCCAACTAGTCAAATCAAACACTTTTAATGAAATGTCAAAAACGAACTTTGCTTACGGCTTTTGTATGAAATATGACATAGTGACGTCAGTTTTTGGCTGTCAAGTAGAATACTTAATAACAATAAATTGACCATAAAAAGTAATTAATAAAGTTTTATCAATAATTGATGAATGAAACTATTATTATTTTGACATGTTTCACTAGATAATTGTATAATTTATTTCACTTGCAGGAAAGTTTCTTATTAATTGTACTTGCATGCATCATCCCTATTTGAGCAACACTCGATGTTTTAGAGTTAAAAAATTAAATTCCGATCTAATTCGATCGTGTTTACCTTTTTTTATAATATCATCACACATTTTGATGTGTCACCTAAACTTTGCAATAAATTGAATCTATACATATACATAATAAAACGAAGTCCCCTTTTCATCCTGTCTGGACCGAACGGATTTTTATACGGTTTTTACCAATTTCATTTATTAATACATTTCTTAAATGTAGGTACCGAGTTAAGTTTTAACTAATTTTATTCGTAAATTGAGAAATAAATAGATATAAATATACATTTTAAGAATAATTTTCACAGTAACACTATACTAGGTTATTAATTTTTACCAATAGATATTGTGATTCCTGAGGAAGGCTTAGGGGTTCAATTCACGCGGGTGAAACTGCGGTCGAAATGTAGTTTGAACTAAATCTGCCAGTTATCATCTTATGAGCTCGCTTTCTCGTTAAAATAAAGAGCACAAAAGACCAAAAGTCTAATAATACACAACAGAATCACCAGCAATATCTACATAATCTTTCACCATTGAAACAATACCTAATAAGTGCTTAAACTGAAGAAACTTATTTTCTTTAGAAATTCGCTCCATTGTTCTATTAACTTAAACACTATTAAGTACGACGTCAGAATTTCAATTCAAATATTACAAGCCATACAAAAGGTAAAATTGTCGCGTTTATAATTTTTGGCTACCTTCGGCTTTCATCCTTAGATAGTAGGTCGAAAGTAGACCACAAAAATATATATTACGGGACAGTACGACAATATATTTTACCATTAGCTGTTTTCCGCGGTTTCACTCGCGTTATCTTCGGTATCTCGACAACAGCGGGTCAAATTATAGCCTATAAGTGGCTCTAGTCAGTTTTCTATAGTTCAGTGATAGTCTCATTAAAATCGGTTTAGCCATTCCAGAGACTATCCTAGACGACCTAGACAAACAAATCCACATAAAGAAGTATGTTTACGACTTGGTATCTTGTAACTAACTCTAAACACTTGAAAGACATGGTTGTTTTGAATCATACCAAACACTTCAATTTAAACCAACAAAATACAATAATAATTTTATATTAAAATATAGACCATGATTTGTCTTTCCTATCCGTTTTCGTCGCGAAGCATTTCACTTCACTTATTCACTCTTCTATTATTTAAATATGGACATAATTCTGCGAAACAAGGTGATTATAAATGTACCTTAGTAATGTTTAATTGAAGTTCAATGACCTGTAAAAGTTTTAAGTTAGTGAATTTCAATTATTTTACAACTTTATACTGATTTACATTTACACTAACTTACTTACTTCTTTGTATGTATGTATATACATACAAAGACTCACGCCAGTTTCTCCGAGGGGTTATACAGATACTACGGAACGCCATTTCCAACAATCGCGAAATAACTCTCTTACTTCATTCACTCTCATCAAATTTCTCAGGCATACGCTTTAGGGTACTTCTAACCTTTGTCTTTTTTTAGGATGTCTCCAATCTGATAAGACTTATTTACAGCCTTAATAATTTTTAAAGCTACAACTAAATTAAAAAGAAAAACGCAAATATTTATATATTATTGGTTAGTGGATGGTATTTACTATGCGTAAATACGAGTAAATGGTGGCAATAAAAAGCGATGCGAGTGCGTGTGCAAGCGCAGGGTCCGGGTGATAAACCCGTCGCAGCCCCGTGATTCATGGCCCCAGGCCCGACGAACCGGGATTACGCGCCCGTTTGTTGATTACCTCTCCTTTCATAATATTAAATACTGAATTACTTACGTAAACAAAACTCCTAATTACGCACACCTAAACACATTCAATTTTCATTTTAAAAAATCTTCTCTCTGTTTTCTTTTACACTCCAATTTTTGATAAAAGTTTTGTATAAATTTCACTTTCCTGTAACTTTGCCTTTCACGTTGTAGACATAATTAACCATAAACGAAGTTCACATAATGGTGCCGATACATTTGAGCATTCTCCTGTAATAAGCATTCTTGCGAATGTTACACAACAGAAAAACAAACGAGTGTGTTTTAGCGGGAGCTCTATCGAGGTTTCAGGCGAACACTCTAGTGAATGGACAGTAAATTTTTTGATTAGGCAGCTTGCTACAAAGTGAAAATTTAGCGTGAAAATCTTCGTACCAATGTTCTCTATTTGATGTTCAGTTCGACATAACAAACTACGACAAGTGCTCGCGGTTCTGTTACGAGTAAATGCTCAAATGTATCAGCACCATAATGGAAACGACAATACTTCAAAAAGTTGCTCGACATTATCCAACGCACAGAGGGGTTCGAAAAATCGAATGTCAAAACTTGATTCATGGCGTTTGTCCGTCGTTTGCCAAATTCCGGCCCAAAGCGTCATAAGCGAACAATGGCTGCCTCACTGTAGCCTTGTCATTGTGTTAGTAATTAAACTGTGCCAGACAAAAAGAACGGCTGAGGCTTGCGACCACGCCGTAGTGTTTGGCGGTTCAATCATCCCACGTAATTATTATTAGGATTTTACGCAGCTGTTCGTGATGTGTTTTTGGTCCTATTACTTTTTTGTAGTTTTTAATTTAAGATACTGCTTAGTCTAGAACAGTGTCTGGCAAATTAAAACAATATTTGATAAAAAACTATTGTTATTGTTAACATAACCGTTATTACAATTACCATTACCCAATAAGCAATATTTCAGATAACTAATATCTATATAAATATCATCAGATAACTCTCACACAAATGTTTAGATTGAAATCCAGTAACTTAAAGTAGCCCTTCATTACTAATTCTTACTGTGAAATGATCGAAATCTTAATATATAAAATCCTTGCGTTACTGACTGACTGACAGACACGCTACAGCCGAAACTATTGGGCGCAGGAAGCTGAAATTTAGCATGTATGTTCCTGGGGGACCGTAGGGGTACACTAAGAAGGGATTTCCCGAAATTTCCACGGGATCCGCCAAAACGGGTAAATTTAAAAAATTGCAGGCGTAGCTGCTGGCGTCCTCTAGTCTACAATATATCACTCTCCTATTTCAAACATCCTCCGATAAAGCCACGATTTTCAACCTATATATTCTGAAAAAAAATCGTTACAAATCTGTGATTGGTATCCGAAAAGCGTCGATCAGGCCAATAACATCCGGCGCTCTTTAGAAGGGCTCGATTGAAAGAGCCTCCGACCAAGGCTTCGTGCGTGTCCCTCATGCTCTTTGTGATCTCGCTCTTTGATCTATGCCTATAGGTGCCGCTTATTCCAAATTCCTTTCACCTTTGACCATTCTATTTCTTTATTTCGTCGGGTTTTTGACGCTTCGTAGCACAAATGTGACTGTTACCGAGCTTTACAAATACTCATTAAATACATGAACAGACGCTTTTACGTACTTAAGTATAAACTTGATTGATTTCTCTTTGATCCTTTGTTCCAATATTTTCTAATTCACGCCTCAATAAAGCACGTTTCGGCGCAATAGCGACCGGATGGTGTCAATTCTCATACCGGCATCTTCACTACGTCAGCCAATGTATGCGATCGTCCGTGTATAACTAAACATTGCACCAACTGAACCGTAAAACGCTGTACACGGTGCGTTAACTGTTGGATATCTTATCAAATTAGGAGATAGAACGTGCAGTGTACTTTGAAATGGAATAGTAATCAAGTACCGTTGTCGGGGAGAATACAAGTCGGGCCGACACTAACTTCTCTCGCGCTAAGAGTCTTGCAGTTACTCGGTCGAGCTAACACTTTGATACCAATAGCGTTTAGCGAACTCGTACAGGAATACTGAGAACTTAGGACACTGCATTTGAAATCAAACGTACATTTCCTAAGATCGAGATATATAATAAGACCTCCCATAGAACTTTCCTTTTCGTCTAAGATTACTCAAATCTCGATGTCGGAGTACAATAAATGCGTGTCGGTGGCAGACAATTCTGAAGTGAATTACCGCCTACCTAATACAATGTTAGGTACTTAACAGACAACGTGTGCGGAGTAATAAGCCCCAGTATCGCTATTAAACAGGTCAAGCCTTAGAAGGCTTATGTAACCTTTTTTGTTGCCGACGATTCTCGAAAGGTATCCAACCTTTTTATTTAAAATGAAGTCGCTGATGGGAAATGTTTTGTCACTCGTCGCAATTTTAGTAACGAAGTAAAGTGACGTAGGTTTATGATTACTCCAATGTATACAAATACAATTTTTATTTTGTTATTTGTTTTTTTTACAGTAATTGCAAATTGACAAATGTGAACGTGAAAACACTAGGAAAGGTAAGCCTAAGTGATGCGGAAACGACAAATATAATAGCATTTTTTATCATTTCGCTTTATTAGTAATCAAACAGAAAACTTAAACAATCCATCTTGTAGTGAAGAGACCGACAGACTGCTACGCAGAAGGTCTCGGGTTGAATCCACGACACGCACCAATAACTTTTTGAAGTTATGTGTGAATTAAATGGTTAATTATATCTTGCTAACCGGTGAAGGAAAATATCGTGAGGAAACTCCATGTCTGAGAGTTCTTCATAAAGGTCTCGAAAGACATGTGAAGTCTGCCAACCCGCACCAGGCCAGCCTGGCGGTCTATGTGGACTATGCCTTACCCTTGACGCAGTGAGAAGAGGCCCTGTACCCAACATGATGAATGAATGAAAAAAAAACCTACCTTATTCCTAAATTCATGCAACAATTCATTTATTAGAAAGTTTAAACTTAAGAATCTAATAATAAACGCTTTTGTCCGTGGAGCTATTACCATTTCTTTACCAAGAAAAGAAACGAACTGTGAAAATAAAGAAACAATATTCCCTCAGCAGAGTCAGCAGGCTATTGCCTTTGAGAAATAGCTGTTGGCAAAAATGTTAAAAATAAATATGAAAATTTTAGTCGCAAATGTTTCCCAGCGACGTAAGCGAGCCATCATTTAAAAAGTGCGGACACGTCGTTCTAGCAAACGTCCTTAGTGAACACTCAACGGGTTTCTGTGCCGACAAATATCCATTCAACTCGGCAACTGCCTCTTGTTCTTACAAGTTTCATGCTTATTTTCTCTTAATGCCGTAGTTTGCTTGAATATTTTTATCTTAAAAATGTTACACTATTTTCCCCGTTAACCTCATTACATTATCGTTAGAGCTCGGAGAGCTTTGTATATCTGTATTTGTACTTTAACGCTACGTATGAAATGTTTTGCTAACTCGAGGTATGCTTGAATTAAATAGTAATTTGTGTTCTGTTCAAAGTTGTCTTAACTAATGAGCGAACTTGAGATTAGTGTAATTTTGTAACTACTTGAAACTTATTCGGATGAGTTTGTAGATTTATCGAAGTTAGTTTCGCATAAATATCAAGTGTTGATATTATTTTAGGTACTAATATAACCTGCTTTTCTTTGAAATATTGTATTTGCATCAACGGAGATAGCACATATCTAGTCATTTGAAACTGAGATCAATAAAATACCAAGAAAGAAATCAGTCAATCAAATCAACAAATAGCAAAAAATGAAATATTACACTTCAAGAAATCAGTACGTCTTACATATTCATATCTATTAATAATCTCTTACCTACACATAAACGTACGTAGGCCGTCAAATCATACTCAAACGGCCCGCAGGCTTAAACGTAGAAGTGAAAGATGCCTAGTGTATTTTATTCACGAGCTAAGTGTGATGAATATTGAAGCCACCGAGATGGCTAAATAAATCATTGCGGTGTGGCGGCTGAATATTATAACAGCGGTGTACCCTCGGACCGAGCGACCCTTACCGTTCACTGCCACAAAACAATACACGGATTGTGAATAAAATTAAAAATATTACAAAGTGTCAATTTTTTTTCATTAGAAGCGTCGGCTGTGAGCTGTTGTTGAGGAAAATCTTTTGTTAGCGATGGAGGTATATAGATATTGTATGAAAAAGTATGTAACGAAACCTAAACAAATACAGAACGTTTTTAAACTAGAGCGTAGTCGAGTTTGTGAATATGAGATGACGAACTAATCACTTGTGAGATGTATGGCTTCTGGAACGTTCTTACCCTTATGATATTATAAAACGTACATATATATAAATAGTTACGTAATCTGATCATGATGTACCTACGAAATTTGCTTAAACGTCAAGTGTTGTTACTGCAGCGCAATATGAAATGAAATGGAAGGGAGACGCAGTGAGCGTGAGTTGGATGGAAATTGCAATATCCGAGCAAGCTGAATTAGACCCGACACTCTTCCTAACTAGAAACGAAATGGCACATCGGTATGTCACCTCACAATACAATATTTCATTTTTCAGAAACCTTTTGTTCCACGGCTCTTTAAAAATAATTTAATACGACCTTCTTGGACAACGATAATTTATGTTTGTTGTTAATATGTATTGAAGTTTGTTACTTTTGTTTCCGGATTTAGTTGTATAACAAAAATTTAATTTTATTTTCCTTTCTGTAATAAATTGTATAATTTAAAAAAGAGGAAAGAAAAAAAAGGGTACTGATATAATAACAGTCTTTAAAGACAAAGAATTTTTAAAATAAAATTAAATACTGTCATCACGCTTAGGCATGATTTCTCAGTTAAATAAACACCTATAAAGTACACAAATTACAGCTTAAAATATGAAACAGAGTTGTAAGCTAAAACCATCTTAAAGAAAATCTCAGGTGCCTGTCTGTAACCACTTTTGATTAGATTTAATGTGAACTAAAACAAACTCTTATGAGCGACTACGAAATTTGATAATTTTTAGTTTAGTAAATTTTTCATTATTAAAAGTGGTATTAATACCTGTTGTAATTAAATAACGTCTTGGTTAGCAGCGTATTTTATTTAGTTATTTGCAATGATAAATTTATATTAAAATACCATTCTGAGGTTATCTTTTGTTCTGATCTTCATTAGGTACCGATTATTTTAGTTATTAACTTGGTAGCATGATTTAAAAGGTTTACAATTGGTGTGTCAGCATAGCCACTACAAAATCAAGCAGCACCAACCTGGCAAATGTTTTAAAACTTATCCACCACGCCTTCCGTACATTCACTAACATTCAAAAGTCAATAAAAATGCATTCCTACGGCCTACCACATCTAGTCTTAGTCTATATCGCTAGCCCTAGACCTGGTGGAGGTTGGATCGCACGAGCCAGTCTAACTAAACTTCATTAGTCATGTTTGGATAACAGTGCGATGTCAGATTATGTCTTTAAGTATTGACTTGCAAATTTACACACGCTTACACGCACACGGTTCCGCCGTGCCTACGCTTGCAGACTGAATTTGATTTATTTAAAACGCTAGGCGTTTTCCTGCGGAGATTTTCTAAAAGAAGTGCAGGTTAAATATGGCCTGAATTTGAAATCTGAATCTGTGTTAAATTTTTGGCTGAAATTACGAGTTGTTTTCAGTAACAGAAATGTAAATTGTAAACCAGATGCCGCTTTCTGACACCAAGTAATTTATGTGGATGTTACTTTTGCCGTTTTTGGTCACAAACTATTATTTTACATACATACATACATACATAGACTCACGCCTGCTTCCCCGAAGGGGTAGGCAGAGGCATATTAAACGCCCACTTTTCGCCAGTGTTTTGATCCCACGTAATAGGCGGCGAGCCTATTGCCGCTTATCGGGATATTTTGTTTGCCAGAGCCTCGTCCGTTGATCGGCAGGTGCACCACTTGCAGGTGAGGTTGGCTTGGGACCCTTAGTTCTTGGTGGTAACCGTATGCACCATTATTTTATTGTCGGACCAATCTAAATTATGAAAACTCTGGCCTTAGTCTCAATCTATATTCTAACATCCAGTCAAACAGTTGATTCTGTTGCTGTTTTCACTTTCGGAATAAACGAGGATCTTGGTCTTTGAAATGTCTTGGAGGCAGCCAGGGTGACGCAGTACACTTTCCACAATAGATGTAAGATTCTCATTAGCTGATGCGCAAAAGTATGAATTGGGAAGTGGGGGTAGGATGGCTTGTGTCCAGAGATACCCAACAAAAATATGAAGTGTGTTCAATTTAATATTTGTTTTGGATTCTTTATTAAACACTTACCTTCATCTAAAGGTAAACTTGACTTAAGTTACTATGCTCCAGTTAATATGCGTCAGATCGGCGTATTTGGTTACTAGCCCAATCCATATCCATCAGACGACCTGGTATGTATCAACGTATTTGTTTAATGAATTTAACCAATAGTGATCATATTATCACGAAATACGATATATGCAATGTTTTTGACTAACAGGAATTCAGAGTGAATATTATATTTAAAAAAAGTAGACTATATGCAAAAAAATATTTTGTGTGAAGGAAGAATAATACCTAAGTTATTTTAAATAGAAATAAATGTAAGGGAAGTAGAGAGCCCTTGCAGTGGAAGAATTCAAGTTCAAAATAATAATAACAGCGCTTCATGTGCATGGGGGTTCATTGAGGACAAAATCTTTCCATGTGCTATTCTGATGTTTAAGCTTAACTGCAAGTATTCATGAATTATGGTCAGCTGTTTTTCCGTGGAACAATTACAAAAATACACCCAACCTCGCAAACTTTTGCCTTTATAGTAGTAGTAAGACAAAGCAAACAAATGTAATTTTCGTTTAAAGAACTTGGTTGATACAATTATAGGTATCTTTGAATGGTTTTACTTAAACATAATGATTGCTTTTTCTAGTTTAATTTAGGTATGCAAAACATGTACGAATTGAAAAGTGGTTTGTAAAAAGCGAAACTGTGTTCTTGGCGGTATGTCCTCGGTCTACCCGTCAATGCGGCACTTTCACGTCGTCCCACGGGGATAGATACTTAAACAGGAGTCTTGCGTATTGTCTTATTCATACTTCAAGATGGAGACCAACTATGGAAGTACTAAAGCTAGACACTTTATTGTTGACCTAATATTATACTCAGAACATATTCCTCCTTTTGTTGCGTTGTAGTTACATGTCTAAAACAGTAAGTTCGTCATGATGTAATGATTTTTTATGGCAGGTTAATCATTCAAGATTATTGTAGTAGAAATTTAGCTATAAAAAATATAAAATTTGTTGTTTTCCAATTCATTGCAAAATATAACATTTGGAAAGCGTCTATTTTTAATTGAATAAAGACGTATAAGGAACCCCTTTATTCATTGTTTGTTGTCTTATTGCTCATGGCAACATTTGCACGACCCATAAATCCTGCGACACGTCGACATAATGATTTAACCAATGGACACAAAAAAGATCCGAAACAACACAAGTGGACCACGCAAAGAGTTGACCCGATTTGGGGATAAAAACGTTTCTTTGAAGTTTTAAAATACTGTCTTACCTAGACAGTATCGTGCCTCAATCCTCGGTGTAGCATCAAGTACCGAGATGGCCGCTTAACCACTACGTCACCCACGAAATCCAGTCTAAATTAAAAGTATATATTTTGATGTATTAAATATGAAAAGTATTAGTAAAAAATATATAATATATTTATAAAATCTGAAAGCTTTCCACAAGCTAAAAGAAAATTGATTGATGTTGACATAGTATGAAATATTAGCTGAAAACGACACACAAAAAACGCACAACATGTGAACGTGTCTAGTTTATACTAATAAAGAAAAATGTTCAATATGAGTACAACATTACATTTTTTTATTAATGGCAATTTGCCGGTACTTTCAGAACTCTCAGCCCGTGTCAATGTGTTGACAAAATTTTCATACAGAATTCAAATCGACTGTACGGTTGTCTTAGTGGTTAAAGCGGCCGCCTCGCCGCTTGATACTGCGCTGAGTGTTATGGGTTCGATTCCCACACGAGACAACACTTTGTGTTATTCATAAATTGTTGTTTCGAGTCTGGGTGTTCATTGCTTCCGTTAGTTGTATGTTTGTAAAGTCCCCCGCGACACAGGATTTATTCCTAATGCAGGAGTTGTCTTCTAAAAGATTAAGATTAAAAAAAACCCTTAATGTACACTATTCAAGGTAGAATTTAAAGCACGTTTTTAGAAGATGACTTCATTGCAATTAGGCCGTGTGCAAAGTTTCCAAAGCTAAAACCTTTTATTTAATAAAAATAACTCTTTCCATAAAGTTTTGCCTCATTATGGGAACTCATAAAAAATAATTACTCATGAATCGTTACAGTTCAGACTTCCTTCAAGCTTTACCGAGGAACTAAACGAATGCAAATTATGAAAGGATTGCTTGAGTCGCTTTGATGACTCTACCAACCAACGGCTACGACATCTTTAAAATGTATGTAGTTGCGGTTTTTTTTCAATGAAGAATTCAATTGAGTACGTACTATTATTATAGTAATGAAACTTAAAATAATATTACCTAGAAGCAGTATTTATTAGTACAATAAGTAATCGTACGCCTCCGGCCGGGTGATTTTCGTTTAAAGGAGTTTAAAGCTTTTTCTTATCGTACTTCTATGTAGATAATATACTGATATTGAGATATAGGTATAACACATACTTAATAAGTCGTGATGGTGAGATCGAACCAAATGGTGGGAGCAAACCTGTTCCTCTTTGGTCCACTATCCATGGGCCATCCGTGGCGGCGAATAAAATAAGTACCTATTTAAAGGCTTTTGAATACAATACAGGGCAACTGACGGGACAGCCAATTACAATAATGCAGAACACAATGTGTCACGTTTTACACAAATACAACATTATAATGAACGTGTCAATATGTTTAACACATCACTAGCATACCGCATGCAGCAATTATGATTGGCAAATTATAATTAAAATATATTTATTCAGTTTGCCCATTGAAAAACGAGAATATAAAAATAGTAGCCTGTCGTTTTATCACAATTTGGATTATGTGAGTATGGTATAGAATCCCCCCGTGGGATCTCCACCTTGTCGTGGTCCGGGCGCTCAGCAGCCGTGGTTGGGTCGCCCACGGTGAAGCTAAGCGAGATCCCGGGAGTGGACGCTCCGCGTGGGCTTGACGGAGACCTGCGCAGGATGCGTCCAAAGGAGCGGGTGCGAGGGACAGTTCTTCTGTGCGCGGTCGCGGGAGGAGAGGCGTGTCGGTGTTGCGTCCTCCCTATCCTATCTTATATACCTGGTGTTTTTGCGGCGGAGCCCAACACCTTCATCCGCCGCCAAGTGGGTTTTATTCGGGGCTCGCCTGACCATCTGGCGGGCCAGTACCCGTCGGGGGGCTGCGAGGAATGCTTCGGTGATACCCGACCCTCCGACACACGGGTGCATGAGGAACACGGGTTGGTTTTTAGTCAGTAAGAGTCTGACAGTCCCCTTCGCCCTTCCCCCAGGGCGGAGGGACTCCATGAGGATTTTCTTACCCGACACAAAAAAAGTATGGTATAGCATAAGAATGTAATAAGTACAAAATCCAATTTGTTCTATCACCCGCAGTGACTCATCAGTGTATAGACGATGATATCTATTAATCGTTGGCGACCAACGACAGCACCAGCCTTCTAAGCACACTTAATCTATTTCATACTAGAGGATGCCGGCAACTACGCAATCACATTTTATTTTAATTCAACCGTATCCGCCCGATCCCCTAAGCATTTCAGGAAAACGCTTCTTAGAGCGTCCCCACGGTCCCCAAGGAAGATACATTCAAAATCAAGCCGAATTTCAGCTCCCTGTGCCCAAAACTATTGACTGTGCGTTGTTGGTCATTCAGTCAGTAACGGCACAATTTTATATTACACATTATGAGCCCACAAACGTATAAAAAAATTAACAAAGCGGCAGATGAATAAAACGTTTTACTTTATTACTACAATATTTACGTTGCTCACTAATGAGAATACAAAAGAATAACCTTTGTGGTGCCACCATGACGCAGTCTCACTCCGCGGGTAAGCAAATTACCGTTTCATAATTAGCCAGCTTATACTTTAGTCTTTGTTTACGGCGCCAGGAAACAAGCTAAATAGATAAGGCACGCTTTTCATTTTAATTTGTCTTATAATATAACCGCTGTTGACAAACTATCTTGGTGGTACAAGGGGATTAGCTTTTGATCAGACTGCCTCAGTAGTCCAGTGGATAGCGCTGAAGTCTGCCCAGGTCTGCTGATCGGGAGGTTCCGGGTTCGATACTCGAGTGGACCAAAACTGTTACAGAGTTTTGCCGAATTCTCAAAAGCAGCACAGAGTCTGGCAATGTGCCCGGTTACGGCAATTGGCTCGCCCTCTATTACGTGCCTAAAATTCATAATATATTATGGTGAAATGTGGGTGTGGTATAACATCTCTGCCTACCTCTTCCGGTATACAGGCGAGAGTGAGTCAGATTATTTAGATGGTATACCACCAGTCTGACTGGTGTAAAATATTTATTGAATGGATGGGCTAACGAAAAATAAAACGCATTTCACTGTCTGGTTTGTGGTTTGCAGATAGGAAGTTGGATAGACCGATCTCAAAAGTTACAGTACCTACTTCGTGTTTGGAAAAGCACAAAAAAAACCACGGCATCAACTGTTATTTTCACTGATCGAATTTTTACGTTTGACTCGTTTTGTAAAATAAGTAAATATTCAAAATGACTTTTAATTGCTCTTATTCCGTAAATGTAATCTATACACACTATGTGACTTCTTATCTATGCCATGCCTCTGTTTATTATGGTTTCAAATACCTATTTTCCCAAAGTGTATCATGTTTTCCATTAGAAAATTCGCAGCATCGCCAAATGACACTGGTAGCATTTCCATGACTGACAAGTCACTCTCTCGTTAATGTCGCCTTAATGAAAGCACATGGTAAAACCAGCTTCGCGAATTGAATTTTGTAGAACCCCTGTAAATAGTCTCTATTTGATTTGCCCGGCACTGCCACAGTCAGCCTATGATAAATGTGTGATATTGTATTGAACTATTTGACATTTTGTAAAAAAAATGTGAAATTGCACCTCGCGCAGCGTGCTTTGAAGACTTCGCGTTTGGAGTCTGGTAGCTAAGTATTTAGATATAACACTCTCTATTTTGGCCAATCTAGTTGTGTGTTTATCTAGCTAGCTCCAGGCCTGACACCAGTGAAGATCCAGGTAACTGAATATTGTATTTTGATTCTTAGCGCTGAGAAACTCAGCCTCATATATGTCAGACTCCTTGCCTTGCTCTGGTCAGGTGGATGTAATACAAACTTTCACTGCACACTCTGCAACAATTCCCACCTGTCTAGGGAAAATTCTGAACATTTTATAATATTCTGGCATGCATCGCTAAATAGCGATGTTGCCGTGATTATCGACATCAACCTACCACCCTATTGTCTAATAAAAATTAATAAAAATACATTAACAATCAAAAACAAGTAAGTAGTCTAACGTCACTAAAAGCTAGTTACAATGTCGGCTCATCACTGGATTGTTTTTAGAAAGGTGACGTCATAACCAAGCCCTCGTCAGACGATACTTGACTATGTTGTCATAAGTTCCAGTTTCGAGTTTCTTGCTCTACACTTTACTTGTCTTGTATAAAAGGCTGTGGGGGGTTACTGTTATATGTTTTATGGATTGGATATACAGAAATATTTGAAATGCAGAAGCTGAGACAGACTTGTTGGATGTTTTAGGTAGAGTATGTTTCATTTTTCGTAGGACGTAGGTACTGTGCCAATATCATATTGCCAGAGTAGTTGGCCTCAGGTAATATTCACTGAATAAATCTGACTAATCGACTGTTTGATTACACTCATCCATCATGGTAGAGTATTCATCATCATCAGCCCCTTATAGTCCAGTGCTGGACTAGGCCTCTCCTTTAAAAGGAGGAATTGGCCTACTATACCACGATGGCCAAACGGGTTGGCATAGGGTTTGTTTCAAGTTTTCCTTCTCTTAAAGTGCTGTTCTCTGCATAGTATGGTCCCTCTGTCGGCTCTTACGACACCCACGGGATGATATGGGGTGGTGACATTCCGTATTCTTAATCCGTCACCACACGGGTAGAGTATTATTGTTTTCATATTTATACAAATATGGCAGTATGGCAGTCTATACAGAAAAAAACGATTGATGTGACTGTCCGTTATTTCTAAATAAATGTGGTTTTTCTGGTATTTATATGATACTTAAATATAAGCAAAGATATTTTAAATTTGAGTCGGGGTGATGTGTTGTGAAATGCATTTTATTTTAAACACATCTGCTTCACTAAGACTAAATCCTGTGTCGCGGGAAACTTTACAAACTCATATACAACTCACGGATACAATGAATATCAGACACCAAACAACAATTTATAAATCACACAAAGTGTTGTCTCGTGCGGGGATCGAACCGGCCGCTGAAACCACTACACCAACCGTATATTAGTTACCACTAGAGTTTGTAGGTCTACAGATAGGCTACATTTTATCTCTGAAACATAGCTTATCATAGAGCGAGCATTAAAATTTCCTTATAACATACAGTTTAAATACTTAATAATTCACATCTTAAAGACTCTACATTTACATTTACTGCCACGTTCGCAAAGCAAGGGGCGTAGAACCATGAGAAAGAACGGATAATAAAACTCCCGGTCACTCTTTTTCATCGCCAGGTTTTGCATAATACACATAATATATATTTTGTAAGGTGCTGCGACTGTTACACCTTCTATATCACTTGTATATATTTACATACATACATACATAACGTCACGCCTTTTATCCCCGAAGGGTAGGCAGGGGTGTATTTCTACACCCACTTTTATATATTTACTGTACATAACCGCCTGACCGCTAGCGCCAATTCTCCGAATTCACTTGACCGCTCACGTTCTAAACAAAATGTCGCGCCGCCGCTCGCCAGATGGGCGCGCTAACATAAACATTTATTGTTGATAAGTCGGTAACATGAGTAAGTTGAAGTGATGTTTTTCTTCAACCTTATAAATGACTCTTTCAAGTCGTATGAATTCTTTGTTGATATTTATTTTCAAATTTATTATACTTAGCAGCGAACATTGACTATCGTTGAAAAAAACACTTTGTGTATTTTAAACAGGATTATTTTTAAAAGTAAATCGATGACATACATATTTTATGAGTTTTAACTGTAGAGGGATTCTATCTACACCGAATTAAATAAAAAAGAACATGTATCATAGTATAAAAATATTTAATTACACGCATACGATAAGCACGTAATTACTTAGCAGTGAACATTGACTATCGTTGAAAAAAACACTTTGTGTATTTTAAACAGGATTATTTTAAAAAGTAAATCAATGACATACATATTTTATGAGTTTTGACTGTAGAGGTATTCTATCTACACCGAATTAAATAAAAAAAAACATGTATCATAGTATAAAAATATTTAATTACACGCATACGATAAGCACGTAATTACTTAGCAGCGAACATTGACTATCGTTGAAAAAAACACTTTGTGTATTTTAAACAGGATTATTTTAAAAAGTAAATCGATGACATACATATTTTATGAGTTTTAACTGTAGAGGGATTCTATCTACACCGAATTAAATAAAAAAAAACATGTATCATAGTATAAAAATATTTAATTACACGCATACGATAAGCACGTAATCACGGAGCGCGCGAAACAAAGAGTGGCATTTGACATTATTTTTTCGTTCCGGGTTAACGATTTTAAGACTTGCTTCGTATTTTTAGCATCAAGAAATGTTCAATTATTTGAATAGAACAGAGAAAAATAATTTAAAACATTACGTAATAGAAAGAAACAGTCAATTCAGACCGAGTATAGCGCTGTAACCAAAAAGGGAAAATAGTCACTTGTGCGCGGTCTACGGCATTTCGAAAAAGGGAGAATAGTCACTTGTGCGCGGTCAAGCGGATAATAATACTCAAGCATAATACTTTTGATGTTCATTTGGTTAGCCTCCTCAGAATAGACATGGTGAAACAGGAGCATCCACTTACATTATATATACCTAATAATGCAGGCAATCCGCAAAAGTGATCAGAACCATGATGGAAATGATGCAGTTAAATATTAAAATCTAATACCAGCTCGCAAGACCGTCATCGACCAGTCATCGTAAGTAGCACCCGTTCACGAGTATGAACCATGTGCCAGCCATCATCCCTCTCGCCATATTAGAGGGACAGGGATGACTCGACACACGACGCCACCACAAGAAATGACATTTTAGAGAGCATGACGACAACGGTATACGAACCGGCAGTAAGAAACAATCTATTGGTATACTGACCATGACCGCCAATTACCTCCATTTTCCAGATCGTTATTATTAACATAAATATATAGTGGAACGCGTGAAGGAATGCAAATGTAGAAAGAATTTTGTGAAGGTGACAAGTGAACAACGATATGATCAGGGATAAATAATGTTAAACTACATTCAACAAATCATAAAAATATCCAAATCCTGCAAAAATCATGTGTTCACGAGGCACCTCCACTTAACATGTCACTTATCAAAACTAGAATTTAACAGATTTTTATAACAATTATATTAAACGGTCAGAAAATAAAATAATTGTGAGTTAAACAAGCCTAAGCCTAACCCCACGGTGTCTTATCACTTAAAAATTCCTTAACAGCGTAATAACCCCTTTGTAAAAGAAAGTTCCTAATTGTCCGTTTGTATTTGTGCATGGGTAAATTCATTATTTCAAGAGGCAATTTGTTAAAAATCGTATACCAATCCCCGCAAATGAGTTCTGAACTTTATGTAAACGGTAGTTAGTTCCCACCAGTTTATGCTTATTCCTTGTGTTCACTTTGTGCAAATCACTATTTTTGCGGTATAGAATTAAGTTTTTCTTAATGTACATTAAGTTAGCATATATATATTGCGATGCAACTGTCAATATATCTACTTCTTTAAATTTATCACGTAAAGAATCTCTAGCACCTAACTTATAAATTGCACGTATGGCCCTCTTTTGAATGACAAAAATAGTCTGTAGATCAGCAGCTGTACCGCATAACATTATTCCGTAAGACATTACGCTGTGAAAATAACTAAAGTAAACTAGTCTAGCAGTACCTATATCTGTGAATTCCCTAACTTTTCTAACTGCAAACGCTGCAGAACTAAGTTTTACTGCGAGACAGGATATTTGGGCGCCCCACTGAAGCTTACAATCAAAAGTTACACCTAAGAATACGGTTGATTCGACTAGTTGAATTGTTTCCTTATTTAAAATTATATTAGTAGGAACACTTTTGACATTAGGCATAAAAAATTTAACACATTTGGTTTTGCTAGAGTTGAATACCAAATTATTTGTCGAAAACCAATCTAATACTTGTGCAAGAGTGTTATTGACGGTATCAAAGTTACTTAAATTACGATCAACTTTAAAAATTAGTGACGTATCGTCGGCGAACAAAACAATATCATATACATTTTATACAAAGAACGGCAAATCATTAATATATATTAAAAAAAGAAATGGACCGAGAATAGAGTCCTGTGGAACGCCAATTCCTACTGGCAAACCTAGAGACCTACTCCCATTAACATCTACATACTGAATTCTATCACTAATAAACTCGTATGATATGCGTACCTTTATCATTTTGCGGACAAGTCGGTCAGGTGTAAACATCCCACTCGCCACGGAGAGGCTTATTGGGAGCAGAGGTGGCTGCCTCATATAACAACGTTATTTCATACTTGTATCCTTGTTCGATGTCGAGTTAATGTTTTTAGGGCTCGTAATTTGGTCAAATAATACGATTTATTTCGTAAAGAGTTGCAAATGTATTAATATTAAGTACTCGTGGTAGGTATAGCACTGTTGGCAACATTTTTGGTAATGACTCCTATGAATGGTAAAAGGTCACAAATATTTTCTCGCCCACATAATTCAAGATAGGGGTTTAAATGAAAATGAATCTACATAATAATATTCAATCTCAGCAGCCTAATAAGATCTTCGTACCGTTACCTACTCACAAAACCGGTCCAAAGTATCCGGAATCCTATTTGGTCTACTTATTCCGCCTTAATTAATATTAGAGGTAAATTTCCAAGCACCGCTTGAACGTAAACTGCAATAACGGCCGAATGATGACCAGCCGGTCTTCAGTAGACGCACAGAGTGCACTCTTATTTATTGAAATCGACCATAGGGTGTGAAACTGGATGCATTTTACAACGGGTAAAAATTTAATGCCTTTCTGATGACAGAGCCACGGATTATAAGTTGTTATTGCTGCTCATGGATTATGAATGTCAAAAGTATCTGGTTAAGGCACTGCTCTGAAAAAAAGCGTAATTATACTTTTGACGGTTCTTTAGGCTCCTAGTGGTACGTAGAAACCTAGTTAAAATCATAATAAACTTAAAAGCCATAACAAACCACAATAGTGCCTTTATGATATTCTAGGAAGCTCGGTTGCCCTTTCATATACTGATCAAAATCAAATGCTTCACTTTATCGAACTATTAAAATTAAAAATATATATCCAGCAAGGTTTCTTCGGAAACACAACTACTAAAGAATGACTGCAGTTTTACCGAACTTGGGTCTTGAACGACGTGTTTCGAATAATACTACTATCTAAAAAGATTGATGTTGTATTATTCTTAGATGAGATGCACCTGAGGCAAGGATAACCCAGTGGATATACTAATAGACTGCCATGCACAGGGTACCCATGGAGCTTATCCAACTAACTTTTCGCACATGTAGGGTATTTAATAGTTAATTGTCGTGCTAACTGAGTACCACGTCGAGCAATTTAAGCCCTTGGTCATGGCAGCCATGAAGATCTTTGTCAGTCACTATGGGGCATCAATATCCTGGAAACGTGTGCGTGCCAGTGTGGTAGTCGTACGTTATACAAACGGTTAGAATTGCCATTTCCATACAAGTAGCGATGCCAGATTGTGGGACAGTAGTGCGACCCACGTCTTGCCTGCGGACGTGCGTCGTATAATCTCGCACGATTGGTTTTGAAAGGAAAATATAACTGGCCACCGAACGATATTCGGTCGGTTAATTAAAATGGTTATCAGGATATACATAGGTATACCACGTATCGTTGTTTTGAGGTTCGGATATTTTGGCACTATTGTGCTATGACCATGAATGCACTGATGTATTTGCAGTTGTATGAAATTTACATTTAAATACCAATTTCATCCGATTAAATGTCCGACTAGAATGTCAAATCTGAAAACCTTCTATCGTTTGAGGTACTGCCTCGGTGAAAACCCAAATTGCTAAGGGCTCATCCTCCGCCTCTTGAAACAGGCAGAGGATGTTCTTTCTGTTTTTTTACTGCAGTGTCGGTTGAAGTACCGCGTGCGGGGCGGCTTGGCGAAACATGGTCAACATAGTTTGTCGCGACCCCACCAGGTAACATTGCCGGTCTATTACAAACTAGTACTAGTACCGTCATACCATAAACTATATCATTCAGTAGTAAAGCATTATAATCAATATTACTCTCCATTACGCCATTAAAGTTATCTACAACAATATTGCACTAGCTTCTTACCTCAGGCGGGGACACGTTATCTCCAGGTCGGCGCGCAATGACGCGCATGATTGAGTTCAGCCGTCCGCTCCGCCACCTTGCTAGCGCTTTTTACCCCCATCCCCCATCTAATTGCTAGTGAAATTGTCTGCAACGTGAGCTTATATTTACCTCCGCTGCCGATTATATAGTATCTACGTATGGGCACTACATTTGAGGTCTATAGCAGACTATGTGACGCTGCTAGTATTTTTAGGCTGTAAATGTATATCTTCATATTTTTGTTACTATCTGTTTTCAATAATCTTTTTGAATCTGTTCAAACAACCACCGTGCAAAAATTTCAAAATGATGTGCGTATTAAATTGTTAATTATCATCACATGGCGAACGGTTTGGGCAAACATACTATGGACACATAGATGTATGAGAGTTCTTCAGAATGTTCTCGAAATATATATGAGAAGCCTGCCATCACACGCTTGGTCAGCATGATGCAGTTATAGCCCTTGCCACGGTGAGAGAAAACGCAGGTAATTATGGAATGTTACATAGTTTAAGATCACACGTCGCAAAGTTTCCACTAAGACGCGCCTCAATCCCCTTCAAATAGTTGTTATATTGTGTTGACATCTTTAAGATAACTCTCTCTACTCTACTCTACTCTTTTCTCGCATTGTGTATTCGTAAAATAAGTACAACAAAAAACTCATTTATTATGTATACCTACTTCATTCGAATGGTAACCAGTAAGTTGGTATAAGTGAATCAGTACTTTATTTCATAAAATAAATAAATCTTAGCATATTCACTGTGCATATGCACTGAAACATAAGAAAATATAAACGGTAATCGATCGAAATAACTATTCAACTTCAATAGCTTAACTGTATCTTAACTTGGTTTTCTTTTAATATGTGTGTACACCGTAGACCATCTTTTCTTATTCTCATCCTTAGTCTAAGATGTACACTTATCTTCTAAGAGTTACTGGATAATTTATGTAATGCTTTGTAACCACGGAACAATATTACAGGGACTTAATTAATTTTTATTATCTTTTAGGTCTGGTTTTCTAATACCAGTTTTGTCTCTAGGACGTTACGAGAGCTTCAAATTTATGAACCATATGGTTGATCGTCATCATTATCATCATCATATCAGCCGAAAGACGTCCACTGCTGGACATAGGCCTCCCCCAAGGCTCTCCACATAGACCGATCCTGAGCCACCCGCATCCATCCGCTGCCCGCAACCCCAACAAGATCGTCAGTCCACCTTCCGACATTATCAGTATATGATGAATTATCAGCAAGTACAAAACAGAACAATATCATTGAAATTAAACTACAGTTTACGGATTTTATCGTGTTATATTCGTTTCACTAGGTTTAAATATAATAACTAGTGACACCAATATAACGCGATAAAATCCGTAAACTGTTGTTTAATTTCAATGTGTAACATTCGCGTAAATCCAAGAAAATACTATGAGAACAATATCATATAAAAAGAGACATAAAAAGACATAAAAGATATATTTATTTCTGCATTTTGGTTGTTTACAACACTTATACATGTCAAAACCCTATTCTAGATGATGCCGGCTTTTCCTAGCTAAATAACTTCTTGAGAAGAAAGGCCGAAACAAACCCGGAGTAATTTTTTTTTTGTCACTTCAATTTCTTTAGTCTTTTCTTCATCTTTTAAAGTCCAGACAAAAAAAGGGTTTAGTATGCAAGTACAATACAGGAAATCATCTGATGCTTTTGACTGACTCGACCCACTGATGGCCCGCATTCAACAGCAATCGTACGGCTCAATCTTGATTGATGGAGCCAGCACGATCTGTATCACTATGCCTCCACGCCATCAGAAGGTGTATGCATAAGCATGTCAGCCTAAGCCATCAGATAGGTTGCCACAACTATTTGTTTATATGTTTAATAATGCCCACATCGTACTCATAACTTTACATGCTAATAGGTACATAGTAAAATACATGTTGTAAACAATATATAAAAATAATTTAAACAATAAAATGTCATATATTTAAATGTCAGAAAATATTATTGAATGTCAATTTAAGAATGTCTAAAAAATAAAATAATAATATATTACTTAAGTAATTTTAAATGTCAAAAGAAAATAAATAAAATAACAATGTCAAATCAAACAATGTCAAAACAAAATAAATAAAATTACAAATGTCAAATCAAAAATGTCAGAATGTAAAGATATAAGTATAACAAATGTAAATAAAAATATTATGTCACTAATTTCAAAATGTCAAAATTCATAATTTAATGTCAATTCATAATTTTTAAACTCAATTCCAGGCGTTTTTGTCTGCTATTATTTAGCAGTCAACTGTCTTTAACTGTGTAATAAGCTTTTGAACACAAGCTCTGTTTAATAAATACTTTGAATTTATTAATACTTAGTTCCTGAATATTGCCTGGAATTTTGTTGTCAAAACGCATGCGTTTTTTGACACTTGCATGAGACACTTGTAGAGTTTATGCTAGGTCCGTGTAATTAAATTTTACTAGTATTTTTTGAGATTTGGATACGTGAATCTAAGGAGTTACAAGCCTTATGTATTATCCCGCACAGTCGTGACTGTATGTATATAATTAACGATATGCCTGCTTTCACTGACTCGCTAAGAGGTAAAGCTACGCATGTTACGCTACGCGGCTCTACACCATGAATATCTTAGGTACATCTCGTAGCTAGGCGTCTACGAGTAAGCTACGACAAGGCTTTAGGCGCTTTATGTAGCGCTGTAATGACTTTGCAGGTTTCCGTTTGGATCCATTTTAATTAGAAATCTGTGTTAGTATACCTTAAAGCTGTTTATTATATTAATTAAACGACTTAAAAAGGGAGAACGTTCTCAATTCGGTTGTTTTTAGGGTTCCGTACCTAAAAGGTAAAAAACGGGACCCTATTACTAAGCCTCCGCCACGTCTGTCTGTCTGTCTGTCTGTCACCAGGCTGTATCTCATAAACCGTGATAGCTAGAAAGCTGATATTTTCACAAATTATATATTTTGCTTGGCGCTATAACAACAATTACTAAAAATTAAAAAAAAAAAAAAATATAAACGGGGGGTCCCATACAATAAACGTGTTTTTTTTTCGTATTTTTTGCTAAAAATGTAGACGGTAACAGGTAGACACTTTAATTTTTTACAGAATATGTAGTTCTATATCACCTTTCAAAATAAATAATTTAATTAAAAAGAAGTAAATAATAAAGGGGGGCTCCCATACAACAAACGTAATTTTTAAGCAATGTTACTCGATCTTAATAAACAGGTAGAAACTTAAAAAATATTTAAGTGTACATACAACAAACGTGATTTTCTTTTATAGATGATGGTACGGAACCCTTCGTGCGCGAGTCCGATTCGCACTTGCCCAATTTTTATTATGTATATTTAACTCAGTACGCCGTTATTTACGTTACCTATGTATTAACCGATTAGTAATTTTCCTTTTCGCAGGATTTAATTCTCTTTTTCCCATACTTTTAACACCGAAATTAGGATTTTCTTTTTCTTAAATTTTAATGGGGTATTGATATGCATTTGCAAAATATTTAATTAATACAATATAGAAAATATACCTATTTACCTCAAATTATTCCAAACAGTGTCCAATGGTATAAAACCCTATTTTCATAAAATG
This sequence comes from Euclidia mi, assembly GCA_944739405.2. NCBI lineage: Eukaryota > Metazoa > Arthropoda > Insecta > Lepidoptera > Erebidae > Euclidia > Euclidia mi. The sequence continues at coordinate 3,380,149 of OX123196.2, forward strand.
TTACATACATAGTATAATTATCAGAATAAACTGTGGAATGGTGTAGAATAAGACTGCACGGTAGGTACGTGTGCTTGTGTGTGTTTGGTTCCTGCAATGCGAGCTCGCAGCGATCAGCTGAGGAGTGGAGCCGGTCAATACTCCAAGCTGTTTTTTCAAATGTATGATTACGAAACAAAATAATTCAGATTTAGTGGGTTTTCATGTATTTATATTCAATTATAGTATATTCACGCCTGAAAATATTTTGCAAATGCATATCAACACACTGTATAGGTAATAATCAGTAATTCTTACACTCGTAGTGCGTATTAGTTACTGTACTATTACATGAAAATACCGTTATTACGATGTAGCTACTTTATTGTCATTTGTTTGAGGAGAAGTAACGTTATTTTTGTTTAAAGCTCCTAACGAATAGACCAACTTTGATAAAAATTTTTGACAATCTTCAGATTGCCCAACGTGAAGTAATATAGAGATAGCAGCATTAGATTTTTTAGAAGTCGTACTCAGATCTTTTCCATAGCCATATAATAAGATATATAATAATAAAAATTGTGTAGCTGTACCTAAAGCTAATTAAATAGATAATAATACTATCGCCTAGCAGTTAAGAATTGGGTTTTGCGCTCAGAAAATCGAGCCAACCATTTACTCAACACTGTAAAACTCACCAAAAAGTGCGTATAACTGTACCTAATCACATTAAACCGTTTTATAGGTCAATTTTCTTTAATCGATGTTGCTACTTTATTGCCTTTCATTTGATAAGTAACGTTATTTTTGTTTTAGTCTATAAATACAGCAAGATTGTTCTCTACGCTTTTTTACTTATCGTGTCGATGACAACACTTCAAATGCTCAAACTTGGCCACTCGAATTGCGTTTGGCCTTCCTTTGTAGAAGTCGTTCTCTAAGCTTATAAAGGGTATACTAGCCGTGCCTCGCGGTTTTACCCGTTACATATTCATTAAACTGTTGTATCGCATCGCTCGCCCGTTTCTTAACATCCTTTCGTCTTTTCTTTACGTTTTGTTTAGGCTATAAGGGCAGTGACGTGATGTTACATAGCCTTGCAGCCTTTGTCATGAATGTGGCTATCATATACGATAAAAGCAAACAATTATAGGTATAGGTTGCAGATTTCAGCACCAATGGGCCAACATGACCGGGAAAGTACTACCCTCTCACAGAAGATCGACGTAAAGTAACCGTACCTAAACTGTTGCGTTTCGTTCGGTGAGTGAGACGGCCGGGGGCCCTGTCACCTATTCCTTCTCCCTCATCCCCCTCCTCATCCTATCTCTTTTCCCAACCCCAAGCGGTGGCAACGCACTTGTGACTCCTGTGGTGTTGCTTGTGTCTATGGGTGGCGGTAATTGCTTACCATCAGGCGATGCATCTGCTCGTTTGCCACCTATTAACATAAAAAAAAAATCGACGTAAAGTAACAAAACCTATACTGTTGTGTTTCCTTCGGTGAGTGTGAGTGCCGGAGGCCCCATCCCCATTTCTTTCCCCTTTATCCCACTCCTCCTATTCGTTTTTCCAACCTGAAGTGCGGCAACGCACTTGTGTGACCCCTCTGGTGTTGCTTGTGTCCATGGACGGTATTAATCGCTTACCATCAAGTGATCTGTCTGCTCGTTGGCCGCCTATTTCATAAAAACGATTGCACGGACGGCTTAATATTACAAAAGGGGTCGCATTAACGTCTGGTACTTCGCCGGATATTGTGATTTTGATCACCACACGAGAAAATACATTATATCATCCAAACGGGTTTAGTTCCCATCGATAAGAGATGTTTTTAATTCAATCTAAATAAAAAGATCCGGTTTTTTCTATCACCCTTAACATTATTTGTTTCTGTTATGTCCCTTTTGGTGTGTCCTTTTTACTTTTGCAGGTCTGTAAAAACACGTCAAACAATACAAAGTCTTTATTTTGCTTTTTTTGTTGTCGGGTTGGAAAATCCTCATGGACTGTCAGACTCTTATTGACTTAAAAACAACCCGTGTTCCTCATGTACCCGTGTGTCGGAGGGTCGGGTATCACCGAAATATTCCTCGCTACCCCCCGACGGGTATTGGCCCACCAGATGTTCAGGCGGGCCCCAAACAAAACCCCTTTGCGGTGGATGAAGGCGTTGGGCCCCGCCGCCAAAACACCCAGCGGCCACAGAGGATAGAGAAAACGGCAACGCAACATCGCATCTCCTCTTCCTCTGCGGTCCCACCGCGACGCAACCATAGTGCGCCCCCATTTGGTCTCTCCTCCCGCGACCGCACCCGACTGCGAGGGATAGAAGAACTGTCCCTACAACAATACAAAGCCTCAGCCGTAGTCTGATGAATGAATAATATGACTATGAATAATAAGAGTAGTCAACAAAAAAGTTTGTTTTATGTTTTTTTCTAAAGTTGTACAACAAAACTGCTTTGTACTTTCAGTTTAGTGCTCATAAACAACAATGTTGCGTTTGTTTTAAAATGGTGATTTACAATACTTAGTTACTTGTTTCTTTGGGAATATATCTGAAATACATAACTTACATTTGTATATTTAATATGAAATGACATGACTAGGTACTAAAAAAAAAACTAAAAATAAAACTTCCGCGAATTGTCGTCATACCATGGTATGACCGATGACGTATGCAACGTCATCTGGTGACTACGTGGCGAATAATTATGCCCATACCTACGTCGGGACAAAGTAATATAAGATATTTAACCCCTATCTTAATAAAATTATGTGTAACCTACTATACGTTATCGGTTGGCGTAGTGGTATAAGCGGTCGCCTCGCCGCTTGACACTGCACCTAGTGTTGTGAGTTCGATCCCCACACGAGACAACATTTTATGTGATCCATAAATTGTTGTTTCGAGTCTGGGTGTTCATTGTGTCCGTTGATTGTAGATTTGTAAAGTCCCCCGCGAGAGATCGCGTACAAGTCATAGCGGACTAAATCCACAGGATTTAGTCCATGATTTAGATTTAGTCCTACTGCGGGAGTTGTCTTTTTATAAGTAAGAAAAAATAAGAATGTTATCATACAGCCTCTCGCAGTCCATTATTGGACATATGCCTCTCCTAATTTTCACGTCAATAGGATACTTACTGGTAGCACGATCTATCTTTTCTATTGATAGTTAACTATGTCAACACCTAGCTAATAAATTCCTTTGCATACCGCAGTGTCAAAACGAGCGATCTTTTATCCTTTTCCTTCCAAAAGGCACGCCTCGCTCTAATTGGTCACGGAATCCAATGACGCTGCGATGGAGTCGAAGATCAATCGTCACGCTGATCGGTCGCGTGCTTACGCAGCCCCGCGCCGCGCCGAACGTGTGCAATAGGGTATTACACCATTTCTGGAAAAGTGTCTCAAGATGATCCTATGACTATAAGAAAGTAGTAGAAAAATTACAAAAAATACATTCAGTTGATAAGTATTTTTTAAACAACTTTAAAATTTACATTTTAAATGTTCGCGGTTTATCAGACAAAAACGTTGGGAGCCATCTTGCTTACGCAAACATATTAGTAAACAACGTAGCTACCTTGTTGATGCTTGCTTTTTTGACAGTCACGTGGTGTAGTTGTCTAAAATTCTACTAAGTTTATGACGTCATGTGACGTTAATGACATTCGTCATGGCGGCTGCCATTTTGCGTAATTAAATCACAGATAATAAAACGGAATTCTTTAAAATGGTTTTAAAATTCTATTTATTCATTTTATGAGCTGTAACTGATATATTCCGTATGTTTTCCGATAATACAATCTTAAATATACGTTATTATATTTTTTTTCACATGGGGTAAAATACCCTATACCGCAATATTTACCGCTTTTATACTATAAACGAAAACTATACCGCCCGCGGGTGTAGTGGAGTGATCTGTGCAGCTTCGGACTGGATCCAGGTGGAGTGATCGGTTTTGTAGCCCAACTCTTGAAGACGCCGGTGGCCGCCATTTTGTCAAGGTAAGGCGTGCCTCCTATAAATTCCAATAGCCATAAGATCGCCCTTTCACCCATCTTCTAGGCGATTTACCAGCCATCCTTTATACAGTCCACAATTAAAAATATTTTTTCATATCACGAAATCGCCTAGTACATACTTTCGGTGCAACGCCGAACCATTTTTAGATCCGTACGAGTCGGATTCATTTGGGTTTATACGTAACCTCTCGTTTATCTCGCGTATCTTCTAGAAGTACCTACCTAGGTAGTTATAGCATCTACCTATACTCCTAGTCCATTTACATACCCATTACGTGGTTACTTCCGCACGCTTCCGTAGGTAATATACTTTTATGTAGCTACCTACTAATCTGATATATCTACCCAATTATTATTACTGGAACTATCATAGTTGTCTTGTAAATTCCATATTTCAAGCACCTTTTAGTTCCACCGCCTTAAAGTTGTTGCCTACTTACGAATAACTACCGCATAAACACCTACTTAGGTATATTAATAGGTACTTTAGGTATTCTTATTTTGATTCGGTCTCATTAGCTTATACTTACGTAAACATGGCGCAACAAAAGAAGCCATGCATGTCGGAAGAAAAAGAGCTGACAATCTTGGAAGCTAAACGTAATATTTTATTTGAGCGTATTCAAAACATTTACGAGCTCTCAAAAACTGCCGCTACTTCCGATATTAATAGGGAATCATTTCTTGGTTATTGTATGACAGTAGATAGTATTTGAACAGATTTTCATAAGTTGTTAGACGATTATAACACAAGATTGCTTTCTATTAATCCTGATGAACAGCCGAACTATCAGGCGTACACCTCATTCGAAGATCTTTATTGTATCATCAAGCGCATACAATCACAATTGGAGGGTAGATGTTCCGCACAGCCCGTTTCTGCCGGACCGGCAGTTCGAGCGCCGAGATTACCGCCAATTGAGCTTATGTTATTTGATGGCGATATACGAAATTGGCCGTTATTCTATGCCAGTTTTAAGTCTACAGTGCACGATAACGGTTCTCTGACAGATGCTGACAGGTTGTACTATTTAATAGGTAAGCTGTCACCGAAGGCCCAGTCCGTATTTGCAGGTGTCACACCCAGTGCTGAGAGCTATCAGGTCATATTCCAGTCACTACTTGATAGGTATCAAGATACTCGTGTTCTAGCGTCTACTTACTTTGATCAGGCTTTAAATCTTAAATTGTCCGGTGCCGCGTCTGTTTCGAATTTCCAGCTGTTTATAGACAACTTTGTTACCGCAGTTAGTTCCCTTAAAAACTTAAAATTAAAAGATCTTGCCGACTTTATGTTTCTTCAACTCGCTTTGAAAAAGTTTGACACTGAAACAATTCATGCTTTCGAGATGACGGAACGTAATCATAAAATGCCTACACTAGATAGTTTTATTTATTTCATCAAAGATCAGTGTCGAATATTTCATAATACGCAGTCTAGTTCATCTAGCTCGTCTAATAATAACAATAGCAAACAAAAGTCGAATAAATCGCGAAATAGCAATAATAACTCGGTCCCTAATCCGCAATCTTACGTAGCATGCTCGGAATCTAATAATAATCATTCACAGAAGTGTCTGTGCAGTAATATAGTACACGACCATTTCTATAAATGTCCCGCTTTTAATAATTTAATAATTTAAGTCCACAGTGGCTCGACTATGGACATAATGGGTTTTGTGGCTCCCACAATTTTGTACGCCAAGCTGAATCTGCTGATCAAAGAACTTTGGTTATCAAAGTGTGAGAGGGATGAAACACCCCCTGACCATATTGTCGCCGCTTGGAGCCAGTTTTGTATTGAGCTTACCGCGCTCAATCAAATTACTATTCCGCGTCATCTTGGGTTGGTAGATGGATGTACCATCAACTTAATAGGTTTCGCTGACGCCAGCGAGCGTGCTTACGGCGGAGTCGTATATCTGCAAGTCCGCATTAGTTCTAACTACTCGGTGCAGTTAGTTTGTGCCAAGTCCAAGGTCTCGCCTATTAAAACCATTTCGGTTGCGAGACTGGAGTTGTGCGCGGCCCTTCTGTTGTCTCAGTTGCTCCGTAAGGTTAAAGACACAGTTTTGCCCCACTACCCTATCAATAAACTATACGCGTTTTCAGACTCCAAAATAGTGCTCGCTTGGATTTATTCTTCTCCTCACCGCTGGCAGACTTTTGTCGCCAACCGCGTTAGTAAATTAATTGAACTTGTTCCTGCTACTTGTTTCAATCACGTCGCGGGTATTGAGAACCCCGCTGATTGCCTGTCTCGTGGTGTTACTCCACTTAATCTTCTGCATCATCCATTGTGGCATCGTAGACCTTCTTGGATTTCCCAGTCAGAGTGGCCCATGCAACCCTTTGACCACAGTGCAGAGGACGAGGATGTACCTGAACGGAAGTCTGTCTCTCATCCCGTGATTGTTGAGGTTGCTGAATCTCCGATCTATGCACTCGCACTACGCATGTCATCGTGGTCTAAGTTACTCCGCGCCATCGTTTATGTCTGTAGGTTTCTTAGGCACCTACCTAATGGGACTTTTGTTTCAAGTACTGACCTTGAATTTGCAGAATATAAGTTACTACGAGCTGTACAGGGTGTTCATTTTAGTAACGACATTCAAAATTTGAAAAATAATGTACCTTGTTCTCCCGCTATTCTTAGGCTCAAGTCGTTTCTCGATGAGCACGGCGTCATACGCGTTGGTGGTCGTTTGTCAAATTTGGATGAACCTTATAACTACAAGCATCCTTGCATTCTACCGCGTCATGATCATGTTGTCGACCTTCTTGTTGATTTTTATCACAAAAAGCATCTCCATGCTGGTCCAGAGTTGCTTATGTCCTTACTTAGGCATAAATATTGGGTTTTAGCTGCTCGACGAATAATTCGTCACAGAATACATAAATGTAACGTCAGTTTCAAATTTCGTCCGCGTCCGGTTTTCCCTCCCATGGCAGATCTTCCTAGCCAGCGCGTCAATCAGGTTGATATAGCGTTTACACATATCGGTTGTGATTACGCAGGACCACTGCAGTATACGCCAGTGCGTGGTCGAGGTGTTAAAAGCCGTATAGCTTGGCTATGTATTTTTACATGCTTAATGACGCGCGCTACGCACATTGAAGTTGCGACGGATTTAAGCACGGTGTCATTCCTGGCAGCCCTTAAGCGATTTCTTTCACGACGCGGCCCTATACAGTGTTTGTATACGGATAACAGCACTTGGTTCGTGGGCGCAAGCTCTTATTTACGCGAACTTTTTAAGTTTCTCAGGAAAGAATATCGTACTCGTCTTCAGGAAGAACTTTCCATAAATCATATTGACTGGAAGTTTATTCTGCCAGCATTACCACATTTCGGTGGGTGCTGGGAAAGCATGGTCAAAGTAATTAAAACGCATCTCTTTAAAGTTATAGGTCAACAGATCCTCTCTTACGAAGAGCTTTTAATTATCCTTGCACAAGTCGAGGCGCTGATCAACTCGCGTCCGCTCACGGCATTGAGTAGTGACCCTGCAGAACCATCCGCGTTAAGCCCTGCACATTTTCTGAACACAGTGCCATTATCGTCATTTCCGGCTCCTGAAGCACACTCTTCAAGCTTGCTCCAGAGACAGACTCTGCTGGATAAACTCGTGCAGTCGTTCTGGCGGTGCTGGCGTGCGGAATATCTCCACCAGCTTCAGGCTACATCCAAATGGAACAGTCCTGCATCCCCTAAACAGGAGGGTACGTTGTTCGTCATAGTACATGATAATGCTCCGCCGCTTTCATGGCCGTTAGCCATCGTGGAGAAACTGCATACTTCCAAAGACGGTACAACCCGCGTTGTTACCGTGAAAACCGCGAAGGTGAGCTACGTGCGCCCTGTTGTACGTCTCTGTCCGCTTCCAACTCAGTGAGATCTAGCCTGAAGTTAGATCTACCTCTTAGTTTAAGTATTTAGTTTGTAGTTTTCGTTATAATTGTTTCGCTAAAGTTAATTTAGATTAATTTTAATATCATATCGCTGTCTTAGCCTATTGATGGGTTATGCGGTAGTACATCCAACATAGCTAAGTTCAATTTTATTTTTTAAAGGCAACCCTTTAGGGCCGGGGGGATATGGTAGCGCCATCTATCTTTTCTATTGATAGTTAACTATGTCATTACCTAGCTAATAAATTCCTTTGCATACCGCAGTGTCAAAACGAGCGATTTTTTATCCTTTTCCTTCCAAAAGGCACGCCTCGCTCTAATTGGTCGCGGAATCCAATGACGCTGCGATGGAGTCGAAGATCAATCGTCACGCTGATCGGTCGCGTGCTTACGCAGCCCTGCGCTGCGCCGAACGTGTGCCATACCGTAATATTTACCGCTTTTATACTATAAACGAGAACTAAATCGCCCGCGGGTGTAGTGGAGTGATCTGTGCAGCTTCGGACTGGATCCAGGTAGAGTGATCGGTTTTGTGCCCCGACTCTTGAAGACGCTGGTGGCCGCCATTTTGTCAAGGTAAGGCGTGCCTCCTATAAATTCCAATAGCCATAAGATCGCCCTTTCACCCATCTTCTAGGCGATTTACCAGCCATCCTTTATACAGTCCACAATTAAAAATATTTTTCCATATCACCCACATCATTACACCCGCGATTACACCCACATCATTTAAGGCTACTGCTCCACTCCCATCACTCATAGCGTGATGCTATATAGCCTATAGCCATCCTCGATAAATGGACTATCTAACACTGAAATATTTTTTCTAATCGTACCAGTAGTTCCTGAGATTAGTACATTCAATAAAACAAACAAACTCTTCAGCTTTATATATTAGTATAAGATAAGATTATAAGGTGTTGGATTTAATTTCTAGGCTAGTTAAAGTCCCTTCTGTGCTATTGATTTTTGCTGATTTTCTAGCTATGGATATCAAATCTGAACTAGTCCGACAGAAGAGGATAATTCATTTTTATTTACTGACAGTCAGAAAATGAAGCAAACGTTAATATGATTATTTGTTAATAAACAAGTGGAAGTAACTCATGGAAAGGATTTTCTTTTTGATTATTACAACTTTGGGAAGCACCTTTGAAACGGCTTGAGATATAAAGCTATTTCTGAAGTCAGGCGTATGAACCATCGTAGTAATAGGTGATATGTCGTCAACGTGCATTAAGTGTATTGTTTCAATGTTACGATGCTTTTGATGCGTGCGCACAGCAGGACCCTCGCATGCAGTGGTGGATGCGAGATTATGGTTTGGAAAAGCGAGAGGAGAGTTAAACCTGTTGGGGAAATCACTAATAGCCATCCGAGATTCAGGAGTCAGGACATCAGAAGAAGTCTAATGCTTTTGGGGCAGAACGGGAGTCCTTTGAACCAGTAACACCTTCTTTCATCCACCTCTTGCGCTCATTTACCATCAAGGGCTGTTTCATAAAGCTCATATTTCCTATACAATGGCTCAGTAATATTAAGCTTTTATGCTACAACCACAAACAACACCACAAATACCGCCTAACATAAGTCGCAACGCTGCTCTGGTTCAAGCCCGAACAGCATTACAAAAACGGAACATACATCTCATGGTATCTTCTTGGGTTTACGCGAATGTTACACATTGAAATTAAACTACAGTTTACGGATTCTATCGCGTTGTATTGGTTTCACTAAGTTATTACATTTGAAACTAAAGATCTAGAAACTATATTTTTAATTTATTACTAGCCGACGTTCATTCAAGAAAAAGACAAATATCACCTCAGTCTGCCGTGAACATGAATTCTGTAAAGAATTCGAAACGTCGGCTAGTCTCAGTCCATAGTTTACGATTAGTTTATGTTTAGGTACCAAAATATGTCTGTAGAAATTATCATAACGCCATCAGCTGGCCTGCGAGATCTTTTTATTTTTACAAAGTTTATGCGGTCTGGCCACGTAAATTAGACTGGTTAGTTAATAATAGAATTTTTAACTTTCACATTTGTAGGCACAAGTCTACACTAGGTAGCGTTAATTAATTAGTGCCGATGTTACGTCATAAAATCTTCTTTTATATAAAATATCATCATCATCAGCCCTATATATATATAAACTGTCCCACTACTGGGCATGGGCCTCTTCTCACTATGAGAAGGGTTGGCAGACTTCACATGTCTTTCGAGAACATCATGGAGAACTCTTAGACATGCAGGTTTCCTCACGATGTTTTCCTTCACCGTTTAGCAAGCAATAAATAATAATTTAATACGCACTTAACTTCGAAAAGTTATCGGTGCGTGCCGTGGATTAGAACCCGGCCCCTCTGCGTAGAAGTCTGTCTTCTCTTCATTCGGCTATCGCTGCCTCATATAAAATATACTTAACATAATTTATGTGATAGGTCACCAAGTCCTTATATTGTTTGCTCTCTTATTACTCGTCTATCGTAATTGAGACCAAATATAATTTTAAAATTAACTTGTTATTATTTAAAAGGTAGTGATTTGTGGTTTTTGTAACGATAATATAACGAAGCAATAAGCAACATCTCCAAGACCTCATTAAAATACAAGGAGGTAGCTTTATCCAGTATTTACATAAGCGCACAATACTGAACGAATCCGCTGCTGTTGTGCTATGCCACAGAGATTTTCTAAAAGGTTATTTGCATTTTTTCAGCAAGTTAAATTAAAATGTCTTATCTGCGTAATATGTAAAGGAACTCTCCTGAATGTTGAGTTCACGGTTGATTTTATTTTCATGGCGCGAACGCTGGATGAATTTTAAAATTGCAGTGGCACAAATGAAGGACTATCTATTAAAATAAAATTCTCGTGTCATGGTGTTAGTTAAAATACTCCGCCGAAACGGCTGGACCGATTTGTATGAAATTTTGTATGTATGTATGGTAGGTCTGAGAATCGGTCGTACTCTATTTTTCAAACTTCCAAGTCATAAGGGTGGCCAGTCCAAAAAATCTTTTTTTAATTTTCTTTTTTTTATATTTATATTTTTTATGATATGGCAATATAAAATACATACAACTCTTAATTTTCATCCTTCATTAGTAATTTCATCTTATCACTGGATCAATCCTGTTGGCCACGCCACGCGCATACCGGACTCAAAAAAATCGTTTCTCAGTGTTAGTTACAATACTCCTCCGAAACGGCAGAACCGAGTTGTATGAAATTTTAAACGTATATTCTTTAGGTCTGAGAATCGGCCGCAGTTTAGTTTTTAAACCCCTAAGTAAAAAGGACGGGCCAACCCAAACATATATTTTTGAAGTTATACTTCTTTGAAAAGGTGCGTTATGAAAGAATGATGATAGTCACATTTTACGTTACGTAAGTTTTTAGTGTCTACATTCACAAGATGGCGGACGAAACTTTTTTACTAAAATGAATATGGGTATCATTTTCGGGGTTTTCATGGATTCTGATCACGAAAATTACATCTATTTGGGAATCCAAGATGGCGGACGGGAAATTTTTAATAAAATTAATATGGGTATAATTTCGGGGTTTTCATGAATTCTGATCACGAAAATGACATCTATTTGGGAATCCAAGATGGCGGACGGGAAATTTTTAATAAAATTAATATGGGTATAATTTCGGGGTTTTCATGAATTCTGATTACGAAAATGACATCTATTTGGGAATCCAAGATGGCGGACGGGACATTTTTAATAAAATTAATATGGGTGTCATTTTCGGGGTTTTGATGGATTCTGGACACGAAAATGACATATATTTGGGAATCCAAGATGGCGACTGGACATTTTTAATAAAATTAATATGAGTATAATTTTCGGGGCTATCATGCATTCTGATAACGAAAATGGCATTTATTTGGGGATCCAAGATGGCGGACGGGACATTTTTAGTAAAATTAATATCTTTAACATCATAATATAATTGGTCCAATTATCATTTGGCATCGTTTTACTGTGTTAACTTTACTTAAATTTTACTTTTTTTATTGACTCCCGCCTGTATATTCCCGAAAGGGTAGGCAGAAGTGTAATATGACACCCACATTTCGCCATGAATTTTTAGGCCCCACGTAATAGGGGGAGGCTATTACCGTTACCGGACACATCACCATACTCCGTGCTGCTACTGAGAATTCGGAAAAACCCAGTAACACTTTTGCCCGACCCGGGAACTGAACCCGGGACCTTCAATCTGCAGTCGCATAGGCTATCCACTGGACCACGGAGGCAGTCTCTTTCTTTATGATATGGCATTGAAAATACAAACAAGTCTTAATTTTCACCCGTCTAACCCCTATTTATTTTTAATAGCCATCTTAGTAAGTTAATCATATCACTAGATCAGTCATACGCGCCAGTCGCATACTGGAGTTAATACATTGTTTTACAGCTGCGCTAGTGAAACAATTTAGCAATTTCACAGTGTTAGTGATTAAATACTCCTCCGAAATAATATTCTTTTTGGTCAATTTCTTAAGCCCTGTTGGATGGATGGAAAAAAAGGAATGAGAAAAAAGACCTTAAAAAGGCGATTCATTCAGATTCGGTCAGCTAGTAATATTAAAAATTCCTTTTTTTTGTTTCAGGTTCATCTAACAGCTAATGTTAGATTATCAACTTGACTTTGATGGACTTTTGTAATTTGAATATGGTGGCAAAATCTCGGCACATGGTATGTCAATGTCTGAGGTTAATCTAGATATTCTAAACGTGAAAAGCTTTTAGGCAATTAATCTGTTAGTTGAGAACCCTCTTCAGCTGTACATTTTACAAGTAATCTACAAGTGTCTACGTGCGGAGTTCATGTCAATATTTAATTGACAGTTGTGATAGTGTTCAGTACATTATACCTACCTGTGCTAGAGTTTGTGTTTAAGTTATTGGCTGCGTCGTTAAGTGCCTTAGATGATAATAGATCAGCTATGTGTAGAAACCGAATTTGTTCGGGCTCAGATACACTTTTTCTATAGAGAATGCACATAAATATTGCACCTTTAGGTCTGCGTTTGGGTTTAGTTTTGAACATCCATTGCTCCCTAGATATAATAAGAGTTAAAAAGTAATGTAAAAAAACTAACTTCGTTACCATAGCATTCAATCTGGTTTTGAAAAGATCCTCACAAAATAGTCATCTTATGCTTCCAATAACATTTTATTATTTATGAAGCGGCCAGACTCCCTTGAAGTTGTTTTAATATCGCTGAAAAGACGTACTTTCAAGTCGTAAGTCGAATTTATTTTCCGGTCTCGTTTTCTATGATTAGTGGTTAAGACTAGGTTAGTCTTGCTAAATTGTGTACTGATACGATATACGCCCTCCGCATTTACTCTTAACATAACTTAACGCTTTTATCCCCGAAGGGGTAGGCAGAGGTGTACTACAAAGCCACACTTTGGTTATGTTTCGGTCCCAATGTAAAGTTCGAGGTACACCGAAATTTCGCACCAAGTATGGTTGTTGTCACTAATAATAATATATTTTGAAAACAGCTCCCGCACTAGGAATAAATCTTGTGTCGCGGGAGGCTTTACAAACATACCTACAACCAACGGACACAATGAACACCCAGACTCGAAAGAACAATTACTGGATCACACAAGGTGTTTTTTCCGCATGGGAACTGAACCCACAACAGTCGGCGCTGTGCCGACGCACAGCGCCGACTGTTGTGGGTTCGCGGTGGGTTCGTGGTGGATAAAGCGGTCGCGCTTTATCCACCACACCAATTTGATTGAACAACGGAATTGTACAATCACATTGCCTACTCAGTCACATACTAAAATTAATACAAGTACACACACAATACCCCTATTTGTCCTGCTGAATCACCATAATGTCCCAACATACACACTATGGACCCATTTGGTTGTCAAGAGGTTAATTTCAAATTTCTAGTGGATTGCTTATGTCCTCATTATATGCCGAGCGTCCGAGTGTAGCCGTATTAGGGTCAGCGCTAACTGACGGAGTTGCGGTAAAGCGACTCATTTAGGGACAATAAAAAGTTAAATGCTTAAATTATATTATTCTGTATTTAGTGTATCGACCGTTGTAGGTACACTAGATATAGAATTGAACAGATGCATACAGATCTAATCGCTGTGTTTTTGTCGTGTTTTTTTCAAGAATACGGGCGAAGTTTCGTGTGTCTATAAGTGAGATCGCCGGCGGCCTAGTCATCTTCTTTACCTTTTTCTTATCCGTTAGGAACTAGTGCACGTTTCTTTTACATCTATAGGCATATTTCGACTTTCTAAACAGGACGTTTAAAGCACTGGTTTGTATGCTACCTTTGGCAATAAAGTTAAGTAACATTTTGAAATGAGACAAAAAAAGACGCGTGGCCGTTTCTTCACTCGTCGGCACTGACCCTTAGCGCCTTAAGTGGCATCTTAACAAGTAACGGGTGAAGTCATAAGCGGAACCGAGCATTAGTCACAGTGGCGTAAAGAGCCCTGTGTCTTATGTGCCTGCTATTTGTGATGTAGACCATATAGACCATACAACTGGGTATCTGGATGTATGTATATAAATGATTTGTCCATCCAACATTTATGAACGTTAACGTTTGTGGGGATGGATAGACGGATGGATGTACGATTGTTGTAAAGAAGTCTTTTTAATGTTTACATTTTTGTTGTATAGATGATGGTAGTTTTACTACATACTTACAGTAATAGGTAACTACACTACAAAATAATGTTCTTAAATTGTACGCTCCTGCGGCATCTTTCGTGTGCAAGTGCGATTCACTCTTGACCGGTTTTTCATAGCGTACGGGGAACCATGTTAGTTTAAATAGTACGGTTTAAAAGAGTTTATATTCCTTGGATAATATTACGAAGAATGCTCACAAAGCTTACATATATTTTAATTCTACGCCAGAACGTGTCATAATTTTGTTACTAAAATCGCTAGAATAAATTCCAATAAGGTGTAATAACAAGAAAATATACTACACGGCTTAATAAAAAACGTAGTCACGAATGGAAAGTATATTGAAAATAGTCGACATATAACTTGGCGCAGCATAAGTATTCATATGTGTATTTTTACTTACAAGTGAAACTTTTCCTTGTCAGTCGTGACGCCTCTGTAGAGACGCTGATATATGTACAGTCAAATGTAATAAGACTAGAAAGCGAACCTCAGGTGCAAAGTGAATATCTTTTCCTGCAACCGGGACAACTCTAGGATGGCGATGATAATAATATATATAAAAATTGTGGTGTAAAAGTTTAAAGATTCATCTTCATAGGCCTGCCGTAGCCCTCTGCTGTATATAGAACTCTTCAATGACAATCTATTGGGCTCAATATTCGGCTCTTCATGTCCAGCAAAAGTGGCAAAGTGGCTGGTACCACTACCAGCCACTTTGCGTATATCGTCACTCCACCTTGCCCTTAGGCGTCCTACGCTACGTTTGCCAAGACACGGTCTCCTCTCTAGAACACGAGTCATGTGACGGTTGACAGTTGTGCGACAAATGTGACCAGAAGGCCAATGCTGTGATTATATTTCTTCAAAATGCAGCTTCGATCAATTTTTGTCTCAGTGTTATAAAATGGAATTCTCGTAAATTAATTGCCACTTGAGTTATATCGCGACTAGACCGAAAATTGAACAAAGTGTCGGGCTATGTGTCAACCATAGACTAATGATTGGTCTCGCTCTGTACCAATCATTTGTCTAAGGTGTCAACATCAATCTATAGGTGTCAAATTAGACTTTTATGTCATTTAGCGTAACAGAATGCCAATTGTGAATGTCAATGTCTGCTACAATACGTCCGGCCTACAGTCCACTACCACTTCAGCTTAATAATATAATTTTTCCAGTTATTTCGATTACTTTGGTTCTCTATTGGATAATTTCATTTCAAGTTCTATCTTTCAGAAATATCCCGAGCATCTGCACTGACACTTTGTCAGCACTCTATGAAAACTTTTGTATTATTAGGCCTTGTTATTTAAAGATTATTTCGGGTAAGAAAGAAACTGTTACGTCATGATTACGTCATTTATTTCTTATCTAGACTATAATTTAGCCTTTAGTATATACGTTTTCTAAAATAAACCCGAATAATAGATCGTTTACGCTTAAATAATTACCGTAAGTTCAAAAATTAATAGAACTTCGGTAGAGAATGGACGACGATAAATATTTTTATAAAACATTAAACTGGAATAAAGAATTTGACGACTGTGACTTAGCTCCAGATGAATTAGGGTCAGCGCAAGTTTAAATTTAGTACCATCCACGTTGATCCACGTTTTATAAAAAGCTTTTTACAGAAGGCCATATTTTAGTTCTGAATATGGATCGAATGTCTTACGGCCTGTTTTATTTAGTGAGGTCATTTATCTTTATTTTATTCAAACTCATATGACTACACTCTATTTTTAAGAATATGACTGATTAAAAAAAAATAAGTCAAAAAATTAGGCTCCTTGAAAATTCTCAAAGGTTTGCCTGTGTCCCAGGCTGTAAGTATAAAGCATGTAACAATATTTTGTACAACGTGTACTCAAGTCATATTCACCATGACTTTATTATTTCATATATCAATATGGATTTATATTTTAACTATATACTATATACTACTATTATTAGAATCTTAACCAGCATAAAGTTCTTCACAAGCTTTCATTTCTCAGTTCTTCATGCCTATAGGAAACTATATGACTGTATAAAATGCAACCCCATTATAAATGTACAATTATTCTGTAAACATACATTGACACACTTGTTAGTGACATCCAAATTCGGTATCCGGAGCGTCGCTCCGTGAAAATTACTAGGAAATCGAGTGCAGATGAAAAGATTTTCTTTAAGTTAAATAAAGTGGTAAACATTCATACATTGCAGCTGAAGATTTACTGCTATTGCCGACATTATAACAGTCGTTACTGGATTCAATAAGAGGAAAAATATAAGTGGAAATACTTGAAAGATTATACGATATATATTAACTACGTACTTATGCTGGGGGTGTAAATCGCCCTTTTTAAAGTTTCAACTGCATTCAGTCGTGAGCTCGGACCGATTGTGACTGATAAGACTATGCCTGTACTATACGTCATTAGCTTAAAATAGGTTATAATTATTTGGTGGACTATTTATCCGCTTTCCGCCAGTACCTGCTCCAATTTAAACGGTTTTCGGCATCCTGGATGAGCAGTCGTATTTTGTGAACTGTTTATTATAATATTTTTATTGAGTATGAATGAGAAAGGGCACAGGCAAATAGCGTATTGAATAAAATTGATGTCATATTATGTCAAATAATGGGACAATAAATCGATAGTACGGAGACCTAACATTCTGTTTGGTGGTTGAAGTTGCTCAACTAGGTTGCCAACTTACAACATCAAAGTTGTGATTGTTCGTAACTTTGTCAGCTATTGGTGTAACTAGGAATGGGCAACAGTCATTCTTGTCCCCAAAGTTTGCAGGTACGCCACGAACATGCTGTTGAAATTATCAACTATTTTGTATCGAGATTATATAATTTTATAATATTTAAATATTGGTTTTAGGGTTGAAGTTTATAAATATTACTTTGTGACTTAAACGAAATAAATGCTAGCATTACCTTTTGATCTAAATGAAATAAATATCTGTGACTTTGAATTGTAAAATTAGAAGTTTCAAATTTTTTTTATACTTCTAGAAAATCTTATTTTAACGTAAGATGTTCATGTGCAATTGACCAATATAATTATACAATGATACCACTATACATTTACAAATTTTATTCAAACGATCTATATTCTCAGCAGTAAAACCATAGCTTTTAAATAAGTAAGTTACCCCCACCTGACCATGATTTATAACGTAAACATCGCCTCAAAACACCAAACAATTTTAAGGGCAATATTTGAAAAACACTCAAGATATCCCATCGCCTGTTTCATTTGTTTGCCGTCGCCGTCTGTCAAATACACCGAGATTTATTTGTAAAACTTGATAAAAACAAAAGATGGAATGTCAAGGGCCTACAAAGTATATCTTTATTCAATCATATAATAGAAGCGAAACGTCTTTATCTGTAATACAATGAATGACTCCGAGGTATTCCAATAATATGTTACCATTCCATGTATTTACATTTAGATTGTTGATTAAAAGTTACTCTTCGCATTTATTTGTCGCATGTTTTTAGATAAAATTTCAATAAAGTTAAACTATATAGACCTAATTTAAAAAAATATACAATCAGACTTTTTTCTAGATTTGAAGACTGCAAATAGGGTTTCGGGGTCAAATCCACTGCCCGCACAACTGGCATTTCAGAGTAACGTGCATATTAAATTGTAATTTATACTTTGCTCATTGTTTCGTCTCTTCGTGAATCTGGGCAAACACGTTAAGCCGCCTGTCCCAGTTATCATGAAGATTTTTGACTGTCATATTTAGTACTCTTGAATATATTGAAACTGGTGATGACATGGCAAATCGGCCTGAAGAAAACTTATATTCTGTCACATATGTTCAATTTAGTTCTACCTAATCTTCTGGATCTATACATAGAAATAAAACTAAAATAAACATAGCAAAAGCTATGTCAATATTTTCAGTGGTCTGTTATGCAAAGTAAAATTCATAGTACGAGTATTATGCAACCTACTATTGGTATTCGGTATAAGTTGCACATTCAATGTCTCCGGTCAGCTGAACTATAATTTGAAATGCAGCCGCGTTTCCTAAACCATATTCGTTTTTGGATGCTCGCATTTCAGAGTCAACTTTGTGGGTTTACGTAGTTGAATAACTATATCAAATGGAAGGTATTACTGGTTTTAATATTCATAGTAATTAAACAGGACAAAATATTTGAGCAGTGGTTACAAAGTTCGGATTAAGAAATTATTTTCTCATCTTTGGATGAGAAAATAATTTGAATTGAAACAACTTAACGATTACGCCAAATTACCCGTGAGAACAATTAATTGATTATAGTATCACCATGATACTGCGTATTAATTGAATGAATTAACAATTGTACCCACAACAAGATGGGGACAAGCGATTGTTCAAATTACGAAGTCAAATGACAAGCTTGAGAATCGACCATGTTAATTAAGTTATCGGGGGCAGGCTGTTTAAGTGCCTACTGCAGAGCAAGTTCACGTCCAAACTACTCCAGAATACCAATTATCGGACTTTTCTGTATATAGTTAAAAACGTGTCATAAAAAAGGAGGTATATCTCATACCCATAACAGAAAAAGGTTCGCGGCCAACTGAAAATAATGATACGATTAAACTTGCTGGTCAGCAAAAAGGTCTAGGGTAAAGAATTAGATGGAAATGTAGATAAGAAATACCGTTTCTGATTAGAATACCTAGCCTTTGTTTGAACTTATATTCGCCAAGTAATAAGATTTAACAAGGCCCGTGTTTTCATGGCTGACTGCAGAGGCAATTAGGGAAAACCTTCACAGATTTTGCTGAACATGTTGGGCCAACAGTCTGGTTGTGTTTAAAAACAACTCTTCTAGTTGTAGAGACCATCAATGTTAATTTGTTCAAAATAGTACGTACCTACCTTATTTTAGCCTATAAAGTGCGGAATATAGATCGGCAATCTGCAACAAATTTTTAACAAATGGAATTATGATATTTCGTAATATCTTTTATTGTTTGTATATTCCTATAGGGAATTATAGTTTTGCGTATTTTTCTAGTCACTTTGAGGATACAGAAAATAGTAAACCTTTAAGATTTGTATCATATTTTAGAATTAGGAGTTTGAGAAGGTAGCTGTATGTCATGTCGGCTGGACCGACTCACATCCATCTCACAGTTTATAAATTGAGGTATGGCAAAAGCATCTGTACTGTTACGGTATTATCTCCGTGAGTACAATGTTATAATAATAATAATAATCGATCATTATTATCATTGTACCGATAGTCGTGTCAGTTAATGGTCTCATTGCCAAGAGCCTCGATCACAACCTCAAGAGGCTCGCGTTAGACGGTCGGATTAAATCCTCTATACAGAAGGCAATATTGCTGGCCACGGCTCGTATCGTCAGGAGGTTCCTCTCTCTGGAGCCCTAACCACCGGTAACTTGGTCCCTGAACCCGATACCGGTGAGCCTCGTAATTTTATTTTATATTTTTATATTGTTTTTTCTAAATCACATAAAAATGTAAAATATAATTTATGAGAGAATGTTTAAATAAAGAGAATAATAATAATATTTATTTGTTTAAACATGTGTTATGTACAGGTGTTCTTAGTTATAGAGAATCATCATGTTTTGCCTTAATAGGCATACAAATATTCAAACTCAAACTCAAACAAAAAAATATAATTTGTTATAAAAAATATCAAGTTTGCATTATGTAAAGTAATTATATAATAATAGCATTTAGTATAGATCATGTCAGAGTTGTAATATAGAACAATGTCATAAATTAAATCTTATCAAAGTCACAATTATAAAGTCATCATCATCAATGTCGCAAATGAAGTACAAATAAATAATGTCAAAAAGCAAATGTCAAAACAAGTAAAATACAAAGTCAAAAATTTTGTTACTATGTCAGAAAAGTATATAATAATCTGCCGATAGTTAATTTTAAAATGAGTCATTTAAAAAGTCTGCAATAGTGTAATAGCATTTGGATGTCAACATATTCTTTATAGCGTTACCAAAGTTTATTTTATTTAAATCTTTATATGTCTTAGGCTGTTTATTAAATATTTTAGGACCCATGCAGAGTACACTCTTGCTCAATAAAGACATTTTGGCATAGTGAACACAGAGCCTACTATTATCACGTCTGCTGCGAATAGAACCATCCGATAATCGTGGAAACAACTGAAGGTTTGTTTTGACAAACATTGCCACTTCGTAAATATATAATGACGGAAATGTCAGAATTTTGTATTGGATAAAATAAGGCCTGCAACTTTCTATTGTTTTGAGACCGAACATTGCTCTGACACATCGTTTTTGGCTTTTAAATATCAGCTACCTATCTGTGGCATTACCCCAAAAGATAATGCCGTATCTTAGTCTTGATGCCACCAAACCATGATACGCAGCAAGTAGGGCTACAGTGTTAACAATAGGAGCAAGTTTGTATAAGGCGTAGGCAGAACTACTTACTTTTTTACTTATTTCATTTATATGTATTGTGTTTTCCAATTAAGTTTATTATCTATAAACAGTCCCAGAAACTTGGCCGATGTAACGTTGTTTATAGATTGATGTCTGCATCGAACATCAATGTCATGTATCGAGGCTGAGGTTACCCTTTGGCTAAAATGCATAACTTGAATTTTAGTCATATTTATTTTTAAATTGTTATTATTTAACCAAGAAATAATGGATGTCAGTGAATTGTTTATGTCAATTTCGTAGGAGTCAGGTTCATTGCATGGTATTGTCATAGTGCTGTCATCGGCAAAAAGGGTCATTGGTTGTTTGGTAGACTTAGGTAAGTCATTTATGTAAATATTAAAAAGCAGAGGTCCCAAGATGCTACCTTGTGGCACTCCAAATTTGACTAGACGTTCTTTCGATAAATAAGTCACCTCTTTCTTTAAATAATTACATACATACATACATAGACTCACGCCTGTTTCCCCGAAGGGGTAGGCAGAGGCATATTAAACGCCCACATTTTGCCAGTGTTTTAAATAATTGATCCTAGTAATGGCCGTTACTTGTTTTCTTTGGTCCAAATAAGATTTAAATAATTTAAGTATATTTCCCCTCTAACACCACAATTATTAAGTTTATCTAGCAAAATTTTGTGGTCAACATAATCGAACGCCTGCGTCATCATAAATGGCGCACACCGGATTTCTTTTATCCATGTTAGCCATTACTATGGCTAGGAAATCGTAAATAGCCATATTAATCGACCTATTTCTCCTGAATCCTTTTTGCTGATTACATAGTACCTATGTTAAATTTATCAAAGAATGTGTATGTTTGATTATAGAGATATTTTTCAAATATTTTTGCAAAAACGGGTATAAGTGCAATTGGTCTATAATTACTGATTTCGTCTCTATTTTCTTTCTTATAAATGGGCTTGACTATCGATTTTTTCAATCCTTCAGGAACAATGCCTTCACAAATACTAAGGTTTATTATATAGCTCAAATGTTTGCAAATAATGTCACCCACAGACTTAATAATTTTCGTACACACTCCAGGAATTGCCTACGCTAATCGTATTTTTGAGTTGCTTTATAATATTTAAAATATCTAATGGTGAACTTGGAGCCACATAAATCGAGTCTCTTGTGCTTATAATACGCGAAATTACTTTTTTCCATAGTCACATATATGTAGGTGTAACCTTGTCAATAAAATAATCGTTGAAATTATTTGCAATTATTATTGGATCTGTAATTATCTTATTTTTGTAGTTTATTTTTTGTATGTCAGTTCTTGGTAAGTTTTTTTTATGTCCATTTATGATATTCCATGTAAATTTAGCTTTATTGTCCGAAATTTAATTCCATAGTCATTATGCGCCCGTTGAGTTAGTCTAATAATTTTTCTAAGCAATTTATTGTATTTAATATATGTCATCTTATTATCTACAGTGGGATTCGTTCTATATTTCCACAGAAGGTTTCTCTTCTTTCAACTACATAACTTAATACCGTGGGAAATCCACTTGGATCTCTAATTTGTTTTTATTGTAACTTGTTTAATAGGAAAACACAAGTCATAAAAAGTTTAAATTGATCTAAAAATATATTGTATGCTAGGTTGGGGTCGTTTGTGTTATACATTTCGGAAAAAGATAATCTCTCCAAATATGATTTAAATTTAGTGACATTCTCTGCCGCATAGTCCCGAATACTTTTACTTATGCCAAAATGGAAATGCGCATATTTCCTTTACGGGGCATATCAGCAGCTGTGCTGTATGGTCTGATAATCCAAATTCTATCACTTCTGACTTACATAGTTTTTTAAAGTTATGGGCAAAATTATCTAGGCATGTCTGACTTTTTAATCTAGTTGCTTGTTTAATAGACAGTTTTAGATTTGATGCTAATAGCACACAGTTAAATTATGAGCAAGCATTATTACTTTTTAAGGTGTCAATATTGAAATCACCGGCTATTATAATATTATATGAAAGCAATTGCTCAAGTGTTGAGAAAAACATGTTTATATTTGCCACTTTCGGTACACGATAAATACAGATGATAAGCAGTTTAAAAGAAATTACTTCTATCCCGCAACATTCAAAGATATTAGGCAGAGAAAACCTCTCAATCTCTGGTAGCTTACGCCATTGGTGTCCATGGCTTATTAATATACCTACATGATCCACCTCTCTTCACTGTTCTATTGAAACAAGCAGCCATGTTGAAGTTTCGTATAAAAAGATTTTCTTCGTCACCTTTCTTCATGAAGTGTTCAGTTAAACAGATGACATCTACTTTTTGTTTCCTATCCAGCAATTCATCCAAACATATTGATAACTCATCAGATTTATTTACCAAGCCTGCTATATTTTGATGCAAAACTACAAAGTTTTGTTTACTGACGAAAAAAGCTATCATCGTACTGTGGTGAAATTGTATTCGTGTTTAATTTGCTTCTTTGTAGATCATGAATTAAGATATTCAAGTAATTAAACATTGTACGTATTCCGTTGTTATTAATTTTGCCTGTTTTGTTGTCAAACATTGTAGAATCGTAGTTCAGATTAAGGTTGGAGTCCAGTAGGTAGGCATGTTCGTGTGTTGTAATGTCGAGGTATAGTAGATTATTGAAGTGTTCTACTCTCCAATTAAATAACGTCATATTATTGTAGCCTTTAAATTTATAAGTTGGCAAGCACACTACAATATTTGTATGTTTGATTGTTTGTAGTATCTGTCTGATTAAAATAATTTGTTTGTAAAAGGTACAATATGATTGAAAAAAAAAATTGGCTCTTGTTTAGATCCCTACGTATGTGTACAGAGTATGATTGTGACATAATACATTATCATCGTCAGCCCTTTACACTATGAGAAGAGTAAGGCCATAGTCCACTAGGCTGGTCAAATGCGGGTTGGCGGAATTCACATATCTTTCAAGAACATTATGGAGAACTCTCAGACATGCAGATTTCCTCACGATGTTTTCCTTCACCGTTTAGCAAGCGATAATTACTTAACAATTTAATACGTACTTAACTCCGAAAAGTCATTAGTGCGTGCCGTGGATTCGAACCCGAGACCCTCTGCGTAGCAGTCTGTCGGTCTCTCCACTCAGCTATCGTTGCCTCATGACATAATACATACTGTTGTTTAATTGAAATCTAATAGTACAAATGTTAGTTAGCTCTGGGTTTTGACTCACGCATGTAATATTTGATGGGCTTCTAAACTGACATGGAGTTTTGAATCATATCTGAGGCAGGCACGTCTCAAAATGTATCACATGTATCACCAAATACGGACTAATTTTACGTACATATTTTGATAAGTGACCACGCATTGTGATAAGTCCTAGAATAGACTGCGAGCGAGGTTACAGGTCACCACCATCTATAATAAAGCCCATTTTTCTCCCCCTACAGTATAAAACCCGATTCATTGTTTTAGCGTAGAAAGTTTATAAATAAATATAGGCATAAAACGCGCTCAAAAAAGTTAACAGCCCGCGATGATGAACTGTTCGACCGTAAAGCCAATAAAATTTCTACACGTATAAGTTACGTTCGTTGTGTTATGATATCGACGGCCCAAGTAAATATACGTGCAATTGAAAATTTACAAATTTCATAGCGAAAAAAGTGTTTGTAGCCAAATGTTTACGTTTTTCTTCCAAAATATTATGTATAAATTTTGCCTTGTGTATTTGTTGTCAACAAAGATACCTATAGACATCTATTTTTCGAGAAAATCATGAAATAAGGTAAAAATGCAAGACATATTTTAGGGTCGAAAAGAATTTGCCAAAAATATTGCATTATTCGAATATAAATAAATCATTGATACATTTTAGAGAGCTTTTAAAGTGTAGGGGAGACATGTGCGTTTCCACACCAATAGGCCCAGAATTAACTCTCAGAACAACAAAGTAACTTGCTTTTCTATTAGTGGGTAATAGAATATACCTATTACCCTGGAGGCTTGGACTTATTTCTTTGTCATTATTTATGTAATGTGTATTAGCTGGGGGCGTTAACTAATTTGTTAATGTTCATCCGGCAAACCACGGACCATGGGAAGCCAGCTTAATTGATTTAATATTTGGGCACAATTATTTTTTTGTGACTTTTTATTTTACTTTGGAGTATACAAATAGTGAAGGAAATTATGTAGGTTCAAGATGGGCTATAGAAACGAAATACACAATTTTCAGTAAGAGCATTTGCGCGTTTATTCGCTGGGGTCATATTATAACTGGCTACTTTTCTGTTATACTCTATTTTCTCCTAATTAAACCATATCACTAGTCCTGCACCATAACATGACTTTTTAAATTAAATATGTATATGTTTATATAGTCTAATATACATGTAGGTAATATAAATCTCGAAAATGGCTCCAATGCTTTTGATGAAATTTTGTATGAAGGACATTTCGGAGCGGCGAATTGATCTAGCTAGGATAAATTTCTAGAAAACACGATTTACCAAAAAATATAAACGTAGTATTTTAAATGCACAACTGAAACATTTATTCCCAACGCAGTCACCTTGCCAGCTTGTGCAATATCTACAGAATTTCTTTGACTAAGTTTTAAGCAAAGTTCATTAGTGTCTCGACGGTACAATTCTGTACAAATATTACCCGTTTTTGTACGCTGTGCCTCAAGTTTGTACATACAGTACAAATAATATATATGAGCGTATTCAGAATGGCAGTAAACTGACTTCACCAACTTTACTTTTGAAGTTAACCTTATTTTATTCATAAACAAACTTCGATACATTACATTGTGTACGAATTTTGACAGAAATACACTTTAAACAGGATATTTTGTATTTGTTTTGTCAATCGTTATTGTCATATAATATATGTAGACTGTGTTATAAAGTAAGATAAAAGCTTATAAATATAATTTAGGGGATGTTACGTCATTCTTCTAGATAGGCGTCGTAAAAATATTTTTTGAAAATTTTATATATATAATAATAGGTAATAAACATGTACGACGTAGTAGTTAAAGCGCTCGATTTGTTGATTAACACTACGCCGAGTATTATAAGTTCAAGTTCAACATAAAACAACACTAGTGTTATTTTGTGTTATCCACAAACTCTTCTATCGAGTCAAGTTATTTAAATTTATTGTATTAATGTCTGTTTATTGTCCGATGTTTGCAAAGATCCCTGCGATACAGTCATTATAATTAATTAAATGTTTATTTGTTTGTGTAGGTGAATATTAGCAACACATGGGTGCTGCCTGAGGAAGGGTTCCCTGTGTTTTACCGCTACTTCAGGGACCGCATCTCCTGGTACGAAGCCGATGCTGTCTGCCAGTTTCATCACGCTAATCTCGTCACAGGTCAGTCAAACACCACTTACTTATATTCGGGCTAAAGACACGAGATATGCTCTGTATTCCAATAAGCAACTTTATAATAAATGGTCATGGTATATGTCGGCGATACGCCAGGGTTATCGTGTCCAGACTCCATTATAATAAAAACACACGTAATATTTCTTGGCTTATTTTCAGACGACTTCTAGCACAGAATTGAATTAAAATGTGAGCTACAGTCCTTTTTATAAACTAACCGTCATTACACTTAATGTTTAACAACTGCCACTTCCTTTTCAACATATAATTGAAATTACTGTACAATTAATTATAAAATATAAATAAAAAATCGACATTAATATTGAAATGAATTTTGCACAACACCAAATGATTTATTTTACACGAATAACAAATTTATTTTAGTAACTAAACGCTGCTTTACAACATTCGGTCAACAGATGGCGCTGTCAACAGGATGTAAATATAGGCGCATGTTATTTATTACCGTAAACATAAAAATAAGTGTCAGAATAATGTAATTTAATACTAATTGATTTTACTTTGAAAGTTACTGGAGTTATCTTAATAATTAAGCGATAAATTAAATACCCAATCTTTATAAAACAGTGAAGCAGTCGATACAGTGTCTAATATTCTAAAGTAGTGAAGTTCTCAGTTCTGTGTTCACAAATAGTTATTTAAATATCAACCTTAAATATTATTAACATTTTCATAACAATATAATCATTATATATTAATTTGCGCCCATATATACTTTCCGCTACAACACTTTTTCACTTACGATGTTCTGGATTTTGTTACTGACACAGCAACTCTGAAAGTTGATATTTCGGACGAAATATTTTCAAAAAATATCTCGCCGTGATGGCTTGGATACAGTTCAAAAACTTGTAAACTTGCCGCCGAACATAAAAATAAACGAACCATCAAATTAATTTATAAGCCGATGCCCTTAGGAGTCTTATTCAAATTCACAATTTGATTGATTCTATTCAACTTTTGTTCGAAACTTCATTCATCTTTAAAAATAATGTAGTGTCGGCAGGTCAGGGCTAGTCAGTGGACGGCACGGATTAAAATTATAGAAGTTTAAATGGTTGTCAAAATTTAGTTGCCTCTTAAATCAAGATCTTTGCGCTTATTTGAGCCATAGAGTAAAAGCTTCCGCAGAGAGACGTATAAAACGGCAAAATATTTCGTATTTTAAAGTTGTAAATTAGTACTAATGAAACATGAAAGAGCAAAGGCAGTTTCATTTCAACAAATGAAAATAATAACTCTCATTTTTGTTACACGGAATAAATTAAAGGATATCGAAAGGTAAAAGCTGAAAGATTAGTAAACAGAATACGTACTTAGAAACGACTCAGTTGTCAGGTTTTTGAGAGAATTTGGACGCAATTTTGGTGCAGTTGTAAGTATAAAAAGGAGAAAGGTACAAAAAGAGTCAGATATATTTCAATATTTCGTCGGGACGTTAGGTCTAATCGGCGGCAATTCAGCCAAGACCCCCATTACGTGAGATGGGCCCGACCCGCGATACGCCGTCGGAGCCTCCACAAATAAATGTACGCGTCGATAAGAAAATGTAAATATACGCCGAGCGTACTATACACACCATTATCTTGTTTATGGACGGATTTAGATAAGTCATACCTTTTGAGAATGAAGATGTTATACTGTAGTTATACCAAGGTAATGTTATCAATTTATTCTTTACAAATGGTCGGTACACGAGTTATACCTACACGCGACACGATGACTGCATCTGTGGTCCTGCGGTAGTGTAAGCGACTGCGGATCATGAGGTCTCGGGTTCGATTCCCAGGTCGAACAAAAAGTGATATTGGGTTTTTTTTGTTAGAAATTATCCAATAGAAGTTCGGAGTCAGGGAGTGGGCGGTGTCACACCCCCGTGCCTCGGAAAGCACGTTAAGCCGTTGGTCCTGCGCCCAATCTCTCTCCGGTCGTGTCGCTTGTGGCATCGGAATATGAGAGTGAGGGAATAGAGAGTGCACTTGTGTATATGCACACACTTGTGCACTATAATATTTCCCACGCAGTTGTCTCACATATAGACAAGCGGCCGTGGCCGAAATTGGTCGGGAGGACATCGATATTAATATCATCAATACCTACACGCTTAGAACTCGGTGCGCACTCAGTACTGAGTGCGTATCAAAACGTCTTGAGCTCGGTATGCATTAGGTACTGAACCCGAAGATTGTAGATAGAAGGAGGAAGGTTATATTATTTAACTTTATTCAGTCACACTATTATTTTACTTTCTTTGCGAAAGTTTGGTCTTGTTTCGCCGATTTGAGAAGTGTATACTGCAGATATTCAAAAAACGTACAATATTAAAAAAAAACAGTAGGTAACTATTCATATCATTACAATAAGGTACTATAGTTTATAAAATCGTAAAAAGAAATTTATTATTTGAATATTTAGGTTGTATGTAATGCAAATCAGGTAAAGCATTCTGGTATTCTAAGCCAACCTCCGGCAACATTTAAGATTAGAGCACATGTTTGCAACTCTAATAATGCAATCTTCTCTCCTTGTAATTGCGTAGAAATAGAACGAACTGAGTGTATAAAATATCTGGGAATAATAGTAGATAACCTTCTTACGTGGAAGAAGCAGATTGATTCCAACGTAACCCGTGTTAGACGTCTTATATAGGTTTTCAAAAAGCTCAGAACATCCGCTGACTTCCAGTGCTTAAAAATGGTTTATCTGGCACTTGCACAGTCGGTCCTCAGCTACTGCATTACATTGTGGGGCAGTACTCATAAAACCACTTTATTACGTGTCGAGAGAGCTCAAAGAGCGGTATTAAAAGTTTTAGCGAATAAACCAATTAGGTATCCAACAACTGATCTTTTTTCACTTTGTAAGGTCCTGACAGTCAGACAGTTATTTATACTTCAAGGGCTTCTAAAAAAACACAACTCTGTGTATTTTGACTCACAGTATTCAACAAAAAAGCGTTGTTTCGATAGAGTGTGCAAAATTGAACTTTGTAAGACAGCAGTGGTAAGTAGGCATTACAAACACATTAGTTCTAAACTCTACAATTTAATCAATAGAAAGCTTAACATCTACCCCTTAACAAAAAGCTACATACAGACTATGAGTTACGACGATATTGAACGACTTATGGTAACATAGCACAACCACACAACACACACGCACAAACACACAAACAGAGACACACACACACACACACACACACACACACACACACACACACACACACACAAACACATACACACATTCAATGGTAATGTAAGTGTACTAGGTTTATTTATTGTTATTTTTGTTTGAACTTTAATGTGTCTGGAACATAACATGTACAATTGTTTATAAATTTGGGCGCTGGTAGCTGCGCTACAGTTTTCCACAGCACGGTTCTTAATTCTCGATTTTCCTTAGAACGACTGCTGACTGACAAATCGACATGCCTATTTTAACTGTCACTTTGTCTCGGGCCACTGTATTAGCATTAATACAGTGGCTAAAAGCAAAGCAAGGCAAAAAAAAGGAATAAGATATTGGCGCTGTCTTAATTGTACCTTCTCAGGCATACAATGTGTTATTTTATGCTTTTTAAGTTATATAATAATAGTTGGCTAACTAACCTTTCCCTGGGGTCACCAAAATGGGCATATGTTGTGCTGAAGAATTAACCTTCTGTGGAAAATAACGGCACTCGACATTGCGCGTGGTCCAAAACTTGAGCAATTTTATTAGTTAGTATTAGTGGAGACGCTCGCCTGATGGTAACATTTTTTTTCTTTTTTTTTTCGGTATTAAAAGACCAATCCTGCACTAGGAATAAATCCTGTGTCGCGGGGGACTTTAGAAACATACATCCAACGGACACAATTAACACCCAGACTCGAAACCACAAGTTGTGAATTTGGTACACAAAGTGTTGCCTCGTGAGGGGATCGAACCTACAACACTAAGGCTGGTAGTACCTTGTCCTATAGGTTTGGTTACGAACCCATAGCATTTCAAAATTATGGCTAAGGGAACAAGCCTAAACGGTGGTCGTTTCCTGCAGAAAAACAGGCAAATAAAGATTGAAGCTCCGGCTCTTTCACTCTCAGAAAGCTTTCTCTCTCTGTACTGACGGATATTGTTGTTTATGTAAGTACATATTTTGGTAAAGGACTGTCATTACAAAGCAAGTCCATTAATGCACAAACGTTGTTGAAATATACAAAATGTTGATAATCAACATTTCGTCGTCATTCCATTGCAAAATTATTAGAGAATATTCTAGATCGAAGCAATTACGGACGATACCTAGATTAATAAAGTACATAACCAAATCATTACGTGTCTATAAGCGAGGGTCAACCGGCCGTAATCGAGACTGTAACGAGATGAGGCCTCGACGATATCTACCGATACCTACCTCGATAACGTGCTCCGATTTATAACGTTTCAAAATCGGCCTGATGAGAACGATTATTGGAAATGCTTGATAGAAATATTATTAAATAATAATTGAAAAACGTTTTTATAAAGGTCGGCAACGCATTTGTGATCCTTCAGGCGGCGGTGATCACTTATCATCAGGTGACCTGCTTGAATAAAAAAAAATCAAACTTAGGGAATACCGCTGGTTGCTAGCTATATCATTATGAAATTATCCCAAGTAAGGCTCGCCTTGCTGTACTGCAGGGAGTTTTGGCGCCAACACTGATGTATGGAAGTGAATCATGGGTATGGCAGAAAAAGCATGAAAGTAGAATCAATGCTGTGGAGATGAGAGCTTTAAGGAGTATGTGCGGAGTAAGTTTGATAGATAAAGTGCGCAACAGTGTGATACGGGAAAAGAGTGGTCTAAGAGAAGATGTAGTGACAAAGATTGAAAAACGAATGTTGCGTTGGTTTGGACATTTGGAACGGATAGATGAAAGAAGAAATACGAAAGGAGTGTATCGTGCGAGAATGAATGGAAATGTCGCTGACCAAATAGGTGACGTTCTGAAAAAGGGCCAAATTAAAAATACTCATAACCGGCGCGCATGCATGATGAGCTTAATGAATGTCGATGAAGCGAAAGAGGTATGTTTGAACCGAAGCATGTGGCGTTCCATAGTCTCTGCCTACCCCAATGGGAGACAGGCGTGCCGATATAGATAGATAGATAGATAGGTTCAATAATTATTGAACCTATTATTCAAAAGGTATTTTTGTATGATGTTGGTGTCTGGGCATCAAATACGAATTTGCACGCGCGATTTATGAAAAAGTTAATTGCCTAAGTTTTAAAGATAAAAATTATTTGAGAACAAATAGCAATTTGTGATGAGTAATAAATTAATATACATTAATTTGACTGTGACCCTCAATAAAAAATATAATTTTAGAATTAAAATAATTTGATTCTTTTGGTGGTAGTGTATAGATAAAGTTGTACCATGTGGCTAAATCGCGCTATTGTTACGTTGAAAAGGCGCAATATAAATAGCTGACATAATTTTTTAATTAATATTTTTTCATTAAATTATCTTCGTTTTGAAACTCGAGTATTTTTTAGGCTGCAAGTATGATGTATTGGTTTAAGCAGTCGTCCTCGTCCCACAGTTTAGTACTGCGCCGATTATTGGTTATTTGTAAGAAGGGGCGAATTTTAAGGGGCGTACGGGCGCTCACCCAATGATTGTAGATTCCATTGTCACACGAGACTACTCTTTTTGTAATCCGTAAATTGTTTCTAGTCTGGCCTTATTTTGAATCTGTGGATTGAAAGTTTTTAAAGTCCCCTACGACACAAGACAGAATGCGAGTACGGCAGCTGCCTTTTAAAATAAAAAGAAAAGAAAAGGGGTTATTATTTTTTGGCATACCGACGGCTGCTCGAGTCTAAATTATTGATTGCCCACAGTCTGGCTTAGATAAGTTGAGCGAACCTATTTTACAAATAATATTTTTGAGTTATATAGTTGGGAATGCAAATTGAATTCTACACAGGAGATTTACCAAAAGGTTCAATGCTTTCGATATTAAAAGCTACCAAGCATTTAACAATAATAGTAAATTTATCGTATACAATAAATGGACACAACAAATATATTTCTTTGACAATTTTTCTTCATTTGTTGTGTAAGTCATCATCATCATCAGCCCTATATACTGTCCCACTGTTGGGCACGGGCCTCATCTCACTATGAGGAGGGTAAGGCCATAGTCCACCACGCTGGCCAAGTGCGGGTTGGCAGACTTCACATGTCTTTCGGGAACATTGTGGAGAGCTCTCAGACTTGCAGGTTTCCTCGCGATGTTTTCCTTCACCGATAAGCAAGCGAAAATCAACAATTTAATACGTACTTAATTTCAAAAAGTCATTGGTGCGTGCCGTGGATTCGAACCGGAGACCCTCTGGGCGTCTGCAGTCATCAGCAGTCTATCGGTCTCTACACTCGGCTATTGCTGCTTGTTGTATAAGTAGAACTTACCAAATGGCTAATAAATTTAGTAAAGTACTTATATATGCGCTAATTGTATCTTCACATTTTATCTCACGTGAAGGTTTGTAAGGATAGATGTATAAATACTGACTGCACGGTTGGCGTACTGGTTTAAGCGGCCGCCTCGTCGCTTGACATTGCGCCGTGTGTTGTGAGTTCGATTCCCACACGGGACAACACTTTGTATGATCCATATGGGTATTCATTGTGTCCGTTGGTTGTATGTTTGTAAAGTCCCCCGCGACACACGATTTATTCCTAGTGCGTGAGTTGTACTTAAAAAAAATATTGTTACACAAAAATACTGAAAGAACTGGCAATTTGTAGTAATACCCATAAGTTGAACATCAGAATAGCACACGTGCTATCTTTGGTCACGATGACCGATACCACTAAATCTAATCTAATCTTATACTAATATTTTTTTTTGTTTGGTTTGTTTGTTTGGTTGAACGCGCTAATCTCAGGAACTACTGGTTCGATTTGAAAAATTCTTTCAGTGTTAGATAGCCCATTTACCGAGGAAGGCTATTGGCTATATAACATCATGCTATGAGCGACGGGAGCGGAGCAGTAGCCTTGAATAACGCGGGTGTAACTGCGGGCATCCTCTAGTAGTTATATGTAATGTTAATTGTTGTAAAATTTCGGTGTTTACAATTCGGTTAAAATGAACGACACTCAATGGTTTTTACCCAGTACCATAAATAACGAAGCTTACCAAAATGTTAACACCGTTAATATTGCTAATAGCAGGCATGAAAAGACACGAAGCCGTTGTTAGCCGTTAGCCGTGTGGTTGACGGTATAGAATACAAGTGTCACCACCCCCTATCTTCCCGTGGGTGTCGTAAGAGGCAAATAAGGGATAACACTTTTTTTTTCTGCATTTTAGTTGTTTACAACACTTATACATGTCAAAACCCTATTCTAGATGATGCCGGCTTTTCCTAGCTAAATGATTTCTTGAGAAGAAAAGCCGAAACAAACTCATAGTCATTGTTTTTTTTTGTCAATTCAATTCCTTTAGTCTTTTCTTGATCTTTTAAAGTTCAGACAAAAAAAGGGTTTAGTATGCAAGTACAATGCAGGAAATCATCTGACGCTTTTGACTGACTCGGCCCACTGATGGCCCGCATTCAACAGCAATCGTACGGCTCAACCTTGATTGAGGGAGCCAGCACGATCTGTATCACTATGCCTCCACGCCATCAGAGGGTGTATGCATAAGCATGTCAGCCTAAGCCATCAGACAGGTTGCCATAACTATTTGTTCATATGTTTAATAATGCCCACATCGTACTCACAACTTTACATAGTAAAATACATGTTGTAAACAATATGTACAATTATAAAAAATTAAACAATAAAATGTCAAATATTTAAATATCAGAATAAATTATTGAATGTCAATTTAAGAATGTCTAAGAAATAAAATAATAATATATTACTTAAGTAATTTTAAATGTCAAAAGAAAATAACAATGTCAAATCAAACAATGTCAAAACAAAATAAATAAAATTACAAATGTCAAATCAAAAATGTCAAAATGTAAAGATATAAGTACTACAAATGTAAATAAAAATATTATGTCACTAATTTCAAAATGTCAAAATTCATAATGTCAATTCATAATTTAATGTCAATTCATATGTTTTAAACTCAATTCCAGGCGTTTTTGTCTCCTAAATAATCTTTAACTGTGTAATAAGCTTTTGAACACAAGCTCTGTTTAATAAATACTTTGAATTTATTAATACTTAGTTCCTGAATATTGCCTGGAATTTTGTTGTAAAAACGTATGCTTTGACACTTGTATGAGTTACTTATTTTTTGTAGTCTAGTTGAAGGTAGAACAAGCTTGTTTTTGTTTCGTGTATTTAATTTATGAATCTTGCTGAATTTAGTAAACATATTTATATTTAAATGTGGTCGGTACTGTCGATGTATGGGGTGAACAGCAGCCTAATTCGAGCTCTGAAATCCCTTTATGAGGATTCTAGAGCTTGTGTGAGGATAAACGGGGCATACACTGACTGGTTTACCATCAACACAGGTGTTAGACAGGGATGTGTAGCGTCGCCGTGGCTGTTCAACCTCTTCATGGACAGTTGTTTGCAAGACTTGAAACAAAGTGATTGTGGATTAAGGATGAATGAGTTACTTGTCAAATGCCTCCTTTATGCTGATGATCAGGTTATACTTGCGTCTTCAGTGGAGGAGTTGCAGGAGATGGTAACAATCATGCATGGTGCGGTAGAGAGGAAAGGAATGAAAGTGAATGTAAGTAAAACGAAAGTCATGGTTTTTGAAAGGGAGGAATGCGTTACGGCTTGTAATGTTATGATCGATGGACAGCGAGTGGAGCAAGTGAATGAGTTTGTATATTTAGGTACGCTGTTTACAAGAGATGGTAAGAATGTAGAAGATATTGAAAGAAGAGTTAATGCAGGTAATAGAGTGAATGGAGTTCTGAAGGCATTTATGAATAGCCAAAACGTGTCCAAAAAGGCACGTTTGGCTGTGCATAGAGGGGTGTTAGTACCTACTCTTATGTATGGTAGTGATAGTTGGGTATGGCAGAAAAGTCATGAAAGTAGAATAAATGCTGTAGAAATGAGAACACTGAGAAGTATGTGTGGTGTCTCTCTGGACTGACAGAGTAAAGAATTGTGTGATAAGAGAGTGTTGTGGGGTAAAAGAAGATGTAGTGACAAGCATCGAGAAAGGTATGCTAAGATGGTTTGGGCACGTGGAGAGGATGGATGACGAAAGACTGACCAAGCAGATATATAAGGCAAGTGTGGAAGGGACAGGACGAAGGGAAGACCTAGGCGGACGTTCTCTGATCAGATTGGAGACATCCTAAAAACAGGACAGGTGAGAAGTACCCTGAGCAGAAGAGCATGCATGAGGAATCTAATGGGAGTGAATGAAGCAAGAGAGATATGTCTGGATCGTTGCAAATGGCGTTCCGTAGTCTCTGCCTACCCCTCCGGGAAACAGGCGTAAGTCTATGTATGTAAGTATGTATATATTTTTCCTGACATATAACAAGTTTTCATAAATGTATTGAGATGCGACAGTCATTATCTTAATTTCTTTAAATTTCGCCCTCAGTGAATGCCTTGAACCAAGACTGTCGATTGCACCAATAGCCCACTTCTGCAGTACAAACACAGTTTGAATGTCAGCTGCGTTGCCCCATAATAAAATGCCATATGACATTATGCTGTGGAAATAACTAAAATATACTAATCTGGCCGTATCTATATCAGTTAACTGACGAATTTTATAAACCGCGTACGCTGCAGAGCTAAGTCTATTCGACAACTGACCTATATGTGGGTCCTACTGTAGCTTAGAATCTAAGGTTATGCCTAAGAATACGGTGTTATCTATAAGATCCAACTCTTCTCCATTCAAACATATGTTAGGTTTAACTTATTTTACATTCGGTCTTGAAAATCGTATACATTTTGTTTTTCTTTCATTTAACAGTAAATTGTTAGCTGTAAACCATGGAACTACTTTAGAGAGAGCGTTATTTACATCGTCATTATTTGATTGTTCTCGTCTAAGTTTAAAGATTAGTGATGTATCATCAGTAAATAACACTATCTCTTCATTATTTTGCATAATATATGGCAAATCATTAATATATACAAGGAAAAGGAATGGACCAAGAATTGAACCTTGCGGCACTCCCATTGTGACCACTGAACCCATAGAAACTTTTCCATTTACCTCAACTCTCTGTATCCTATTACTCAAATATGATGTTAGGAGATCCAAAACAGTGTTTTTAACTCCATAGTAATGTAATTTCCTGATCAATGTTTCATGAAAAACGCAATCAAAAGCCTTAGATAAGTCACAAAAGACTCCTAGAGCATCATGCGACTCCTCCCAGGCATAAAAAATACTATCTAAAAGCTCAACTCCAGCAGCGGTAGTTGAGCGACCCCTAGTAAAACCAAATTGTTTTTCATGTAACAGCTTCTTGTTATTAAAATGAG
This sequence comes from Euclidia mi, assembly GCA_944739405.2. NCBI lineage: Eukaryota > Metazoa > Arthropoda > Insecta > Lepidoptera > Erebidae > Euclidia > Euclidia mi. The sequence goes on from OX123196.2 coordinate 3,417,134, forward strand.
TTTGAAGCTGGCCTAGAATTAATTTTTCAAAAATGTTACTAAACGTGAGTAGCACAGATATTGGCCTATAATTTGTGGGGTCAGATGTGCTACCTGATTTAAATAACGGAATTACTTTACTACTTTTCATTTGATCAGGAAACACACCACAGTCAATGCATCTATTGAAAATCATTGCCAGTTCAGGTGCTACTGTGTTGATTATGGATTTCGTAATCACAACAGAATTGCCCCAAAGATCACTAGTCTTCTTCAAGTTAAGGGTATTAAAAGTTTTTACAATATCTTTGTCAGTGACATTACTAAATCTAAATTCAATGTTACACCTATTGACATTTTTTTTAATAGAGATTCGGCGTCATTGGGGGATGAGTTCAGGGATTTAGTGGTTGAGACTGGAATGTCTGTGAAGAAATTTTCAAATGCTGTGGCAACCTCAAAATCTGATTTTAATATCTTTTTATTTACTTGAAGCGTGTAATCGTTACTTTTAATCTTGACCCTTCCAGTCTCATTGTGTATAATATCCCACGTTGCTTTTATTTTATTGTCACTGTTTTTAATTTTTGATTTTAATTAAAGTCTCTTAGCTTCACGACAAATCTTGTTAAATAACTTAGAATAATTTCTTACGTATTGACAAAATTTTTCATCATTTTTATTAATTACTTTCTGTTCATATAATTCGTAAAGCTTATTTCTACTTTTATAAATTCCAGTGGTTGCCCATTCACTGAAGGATGTAGTACCAGCAACTGAGATCCTCTTAGGGACAAAGATAGAACTGAATATAGTACAGTACATGTCAAAGAAAGAATTGTACAACTTATTGTGATCGTTATTATAGCATAAGTATGGTAGTGTACTTGTGAGTTTATCCTTAAGTCCCTCCAGACGACGCAAAGTTTTTGGCACCACACTCAATTCCTTTCTACCTACTTTTTTAGACTGCATAGCAAATGTTATAGATTGTCCACAATGATCTGATGTTACTTTGTTAATTATTTGTTTTCTAACTGGTACAATATCTGTAAATATATTGTCTATACAAGTAGATGTCGTGGAAGTTATCCTGGTGGGTTCCAAAAATAAGCATGCAAGATTATATGACTTGAACAAATTCTTAATTTTGTGGCAATTCAGGGAATCTTCGAGTAAATTAATATTAAAATCGCCACCTACTATTATAGATTTATTTTGTTGGCATAGCTTCCGTAACACATCATCCATGACACTTTCAAAGTTATCATAGAAGGACGATGGTGGCCTATACACACTCAACACAACAAGTTGGTCCAACTCCACACAGGCTATTTCAACCGTCCGTATAACAGAGAAACTAACAATGTCACTACGATTCTTAAATTTAAGCAGCTTGTTAACTAAAATCAACGATCCACCATGTATTGCATTTTGTCTGCTGAACGAACTACCAACTAGATGGTTATTAAAATTGCACATGAACTGGTGATCTTTAAGCCAATGTTCTGTTATACACAAAATATCAACGCATTCACCGTTCATGAACAACTCCACTTCTAAATCTTTATTTGACATACCTTGTATATTTTGATGTACCAGTTTTAATACTTGCGAATTTCTAAATGTATTATTAGTTGAATTGGGCTTATTCGTACATACCAGCCCATTATTAATGAAAGTGTCATTGCAAGAGGTATTCTCTATTGTCGAAATATTTAATTTAAATTAATAGAAATGTCAGACTATGTAGCCAAAATATTGGCTGAATCATTATAAATGCCATTTTGTTGCTGTATAGGGGCAACACGTTTATTAGCCAAATTCTTGGCTGAAATGTCAATACAAAATGCTAGCGACTCAGCTAGTTGTCTTTTATAATAAGAATTCAGATAACAAGTATCTTGCGTCAAATGTAAAGCTTTACTAACATAATTGTTAGAGTCAAAAACATGAAATTGATCGTTATTGTATGACCAACTACACAAATTTATATTAAGACTATGTCTAATATTATTTTCTTTCTGTGGCAACCCTTTACTGAAAGGTAAAGTGAGCATAATAATTTGGTTTTAAATTTAATTCACATAATTTACTGTAATAATAGAATAAAAGTCTTTTATTTAAAGATCCTCTTTTACCAAGTAGAATCAATAAAGTTGTATCCTGGTCAAAATTGAAGTTTATAATCTTAATATATAAAATCCTTGCGTTACTGACTGACTGACAGACACGCTAGAGCCGAAACTATTGGGCGCAGGAAGCTGAAATTAATTTGGCATGTGTTTTCCTTGGGAACCGTAGGGGTGCACTAAGAAGGGATTTCCCGAAATCCCCACGGGATCGGCCAAAACGGGTAAATTTAAAAAAATGCTGGCGTAGCTGCTGGCGTCCTCTACTTTTATCTAAAATAGCAATGGAACTTAACCCAGGCAAACAGTAGTTCATCACTAACCCATCACTATATGTGTTTGCCAACAACTGACCCATACCTTTTCCAATCTCATCACTAAATATTATCACTTTATTTTTATTTTGTAATATAGTTTTACTGTCTAGTTTGTTATTTTTTAATTTATTTACAGTGTGTTTAATATTTGATTTTGTATTGTTTATAGAACTATTTAGCAAAACCGGGTTACATGTTGGCAATGAGCAAGCTGGCGAGTGTTGGAGGTTGAACGGTATGTTTCCGTCGTCCCATATCCTTACTACCTTTCCTGTCGAAAGTCCTTGAACGCCTAATCCACACCCAACTCAGTACCTTTCTTCATAAAAATTCACTCCTTAATCCATACCAATCTGGTTTCCGTCCCGGCCACAGTACCGTCACTGCATTGGTACACATCACTGATGACATTCGTAGAGGTATGGATTGTAGAAATCTAACGGTTATGTCCTTGCTCGATTTCAGCAATGCTTTTAACACCGTGGATTTTCACATCATACTCAGCATTCTCCGCTCTCTTAACATATCTCCAACGGCAATTGACTGGTTTCATAGTTACCTGTTTGGTCGCCGGCAACGTATACGCATTGAAGACTCTTATTCCACTTGGTCTAACACGAATGCCGGGGTATCACAGGGTGGCGTGTTATCTCCGTTACTCTTCACGATATTCATTAATTCTATCTCATACCAACTTCTTTCATCCTACCACCTTTACGCGGATGATTTACAAATTTACACGCAAGCCCCCTTAGATGAGTTACCAGATGCCTGTAGAACCATTAGCACAAACTTGGCCCGGATCTGCGAGTGGACCAAGAAATATGGACTGATGGTGAATCCTGAAAAAACTCAGTTAATTATTATTGGTAGCCCAAGAATGACTGCAAAAATTAACTGGTCCGATCTACCACTAATTAGTTTTGACGGAAAAGATCTCCTTTATACTAAGAAGGTTAAAAATCTGGGGATTTACCTTGATGAGAATTTATCCTGGGTACCACAAATACAGGAGGTGAGTCGCAGACTATTTGCATCAGCCAGATCTCTGCGTAGACTACGCAACTTTCTGCCGACTGCTACTAAAATTGCGCTTGCACAATCGCTGCTGTTTCCTATTCTCGACTACGCTGATGTCAGCTATCTTGACCCCACGGAGGAGCAGCTAGACAAACTTGAGCGCCTTCAAAACTTCTGTATACGATTTATATTTGGATTACGCAAATATGATCATGTCTCAGAATTTCGCAACAGACTCAAGTGGCTCCCAATTCGTCTTCGTAGGAATACTCACATTCTAACATTACTTTATAATGTTTTATTTAATCCCAGTACTCCCTTTTATCTCAAAGATCGTTTTAGGTTCCTTCATGACACACATATAAGGTCCTTGAGGTCGTCTGAGAATTTGACCCTGGCGATGCCAATCCATTCTTGCAATTACTATGGAAAATCCTTTACAGTTCAAGCTGCACGCCTGTGGAATGGATTGCCACTAGAAATCCGTAAAGCCAAATCGCTTAACATATTTAAGTGTATGTTAAAAAAACACTACCTGTCAATCTAACGCGAATCACAATAAATATAGTTAATTTATCATATATTGTATAGCTGTCGTTCTACAAGTGTTCTGTTCACTGCTTCTTTATATATAATCACATTTTATCTAATGTATTGTATCATAGTATGTATATAACAACATATATATATATATAATGTACAATGAACATGACTATTAACCTACATCATTTCTGTCCATCCGCGGTTGCCTGGAAGAGATCGCTCTATTAGCGATAGGGCCGCCAATTGCACACTAGTTTTATGTTATATTCTTATGTAAATGCTTTGTTTCTTTTGGTGTTCAATAAAGTGTAATCTATCTATCTATCTATCTATCATTGTTCAATGGTATTGAGCATTCGTTACTATTTGATGCCACCAACTCATTCATTGCCAATATGTACTCTTTCATTTGTAGTTCAGAGCTTTTATATTTATTTGTCATTGATACTAATTTGTCAGTAAGATTATTTAATTCTACTTGCAAATTATTTATTTCTAATTTATGTTTCAAATTATTTTGGTGATATTTCTGTGAGTAATTTTTTAATTTTTCAAGAGCAATTAATCTTTCCCTATTTAGCTTAACATTTTTTATGAAAAGCTTTTGTCTGTGAACTAATTTTTGTGTCTTTTTTATGAATTTGTTTATTTTAACATATTTCTAAATTCTATTCCTACTACCCCTAATCAATTTTATTGAATTATTTGATTCTTTGCACACTGAGAGACTATTTGGAAGTGATACTTTAAAATGATTTATATCAGTAATCATGCTTGGAGCATTAACCACCAGCTCATCGAACAGACTTTGATTTGCCGTCGTAGTGATCTGATCTTGTGTGAATTCTAGATGACTTATTCTACTGTTTGCCTCTTGTAACTGTTTGTCTAAGAACTGTATACGGTCAAGGGCTTGTTCATACTGCAAACTACACTCGGCAAACCCGTCTACAATGAGCTGGAGTCCATCCCGAGCACTCATGGCATCAGAGAATTGATTATGTAGCTGAGCCATTTCACATTTTAAGCTTTTATTTTTTTCCAGTAAGTTCAACATTTCTTTCTCATTATCTTCTCTTTCCTCTATCAGTTTGTTAGACAACTCCTTAGAGGTCTTTAATTCAATTAAAGCCAGTTGGAGTTTAGACTCTTCCTGGCGAGCCAAAGCTTTACGAGTCATAATCATAGTGAAAACAGAGAAATACACGTAGTTCAAAGAAAGTAAAGGAGAGGATTGTAATAGTAGTAATAGTAGGGTTTAAAGCTAAATATTATTGTAAGAAAGAACAGCTGATCTCGTCCAAAGTTGTGTAACCAACTAACAAGATTTAGGTTACGTTTATTTATTTTTACTATTGATAGGTGGTTATTTATGAACTTGATAGCACTTTTTATTTGGAAATATATTAATTAAAACTATTTTATACGTATAAGTTGATTTTAAATAGCAGTTACAATGTTATACCTGTTTGAAAAATGACAATGCAAATTTAGTCGGTAGATTGGTTGTCAAAAAAGAAATCACAATAAACTCATCTTATTTTCACAGAAAACACTAAAACGTTTATAGATTATTACAAATAACACATTTATTAAGCAATTAACTTGTAATTACCTTTAATTATTCGATTACTTTATATTTTTACTTGTAAAAAATACGGGACAAGGTCGGATCAGCTGTTAGCCTTAGTGTCAACACGATGCAAATACCATCTTTGCGTAGAGACGGAAAACTCGACATCAAACCCTATACGACTGCCTCGCTGGTCTCGCGGCATGGATGTGCGCGTGGGATCGGGAGCTCCCGGGTTCGATTCCTGGGTCGGGCAGTGATATTGGGTTTTTCTGTCACGAAATTCTCAGTAGCGGCACGGAGTCTGGAAATGTGCCCAGTACGGCAATAGGCTCGCCCCTTATTACATGGAACTAAAGTATATCTGGCGAAAAGTGGGTGTAGAAATACACCTCTGCCTACCTCTTCGGGATTATAGGCGTGAGACTATGTATAACATACATACGTATGTAAAAGATACGAAAAAGAAACGGAACTAGTGACAATCCCTAAGCCGCAAAGGACTCACACAGAATACACACATCGCATACAAAAAACACATAGGTAGACGTTGAATAAATATTTATATATTTATTTATTTATTTATTCAAGACAACACAATCATAACAGGTTTTACCCAATGCGATTGATATTGTTACAAACATAAGCATATGTACAAAGCAAAAGTATGACAACAACATAAAAGATAAAGAGCAAAATTAGAAATAAACAACAATGAAATATAAAATTTGTCTAATACAATTTTGTAAGTATCTGAATAGCTACATTTACAAATGCCGCCAGTGTACAATTAAAAATGTCAATTTTACAGCTAATTTTATTCATAAGCTTTATAGCTCTAGTAAGTGGCGCATATGTGACTAAATTAGTGCGAGCAGTTGGGACCACGAATAGCCTCTATCTTGCACTAATTCGTATCCTACTATTTTGCACGACCAACCTCAAAGCAGCCAACATTGTTGGGTTATTCATTTTTGTCCGTGTGGTGACGGATTAAGAATACGGAATGTCACCACCCCATATCATCCCATGGGTGTCGTAAGAGCCGACAGAGGGAGCATATTATGCAGAGAACAGCACTGTAAGAGAAGGAAAACTCGATACAAACCCTATACGAACTCGTTTGGCCCGCGTGGTATAGTAGGCCAATTCCTCCTTTCAAAGGAGAGGCCTAGTCCAGCAGTAGACTGTTGAAGGCTGATGATGATGATTCATTTTGCCTCTGAAAACATCATAAACGTTTTTTGTCAATGCTACGTCACGTCTAACTTCTAACTTATAATATCCAACCATACCTATGACAAATAGGGCTGGATACATAAGTGGATAGAATGGGTAGACTCCATATTGCTTATGATACAAGTATCGAGTAAATTTACTTTGTAGCTTTTCCACCATGAAACAATATTTGGCCTCATGGGGGTTTCAGATCATAGGGTTTCAGATCACTGAAGCATTGTACAAAACTTTTACCACTGCTATGTTTTTAAAGTTCCTGGTTTCTCTCATTACAAAACCTAAATTTCTATACGCTTTTGAACAGATGTTAAAGATATCCTCCTTGAACATTAAATTATGTGTTATCAAAACTCCTAAATCTCTTACAGATGTTACACGAGGGATGACCGTTTCCTTCATTACATAGTCATGGTGTAAGGAGTAAACCACTCGTGTGCAAGTCATGACGTTGCACTTTGTGACATTGAAGAACAACTGGTTCATTCGACTCCATTCTAATATTGCATCGATGTCACTCTGCAACCTTTTGCAATCGTTCTCGTCCACAATTCGTAGGAAAAGTTTCAAGTCATCCGCAAAGAGTAAGCAGTTCGCGTGCCGCACTACATCCGGCAGATCGTTTATCATTAGAATAAATTCTAATGGGCCTAAATTACTCCCTTGACTAACACCTGATAGAGTGCGGTAGGGATTCAGACATAACCACTATATTCTACGTACTGCTTACGATCCCTGAGGTAATTCGCAAAAAAGGACAACAGGTCAGGAGTGAAACCCACCATCGCTAGTTTCGTCAAAAGTACGTCATTATTCACGCTATCAAAAGCCTTTCTGAAGTCAAAATAGGCAATATCAAGCTGTGAAACAATCTCTGAATCAAGTGTTGATACAGCTTGGTTCATAAAACACATGAGGTTCGAGTTTGTGATACGACCTGCCTGAAACCCGTGCTGCGCATCACTGTGATGTGATGCATGTAGACAAGGCCGATTCAAAAACCTTAGTGAATGTGGATAGTACTGCTACTGGTCTGTATCCACTTACCTCCGAGCTAGCGGCTCCTTTAGGAACCGGGGTTACTCGAGTTATTTTCCACCCATCGGGGTAGACGCGTTCCGTTAGGCAAAGATTGCACCAATGGCAAAGGGGATCTGCTAAAGATGTTCTACAATCTTTTACAATGTACGGAGGAACCCCATCTTGACCCACAGATCGCTTAGGCTCAAGACACGCAAGGGCTGTATATACGTCCTTAAGTCCTCCACGCGTGCGCCACGTTCGGGCGCTGCGAGCGCTGCAGCCGCCGCATCCAGCCGTGGCTCCTCCTGTCCATACACCGAGCTGAAATAGTCCGCGAATTCTTGGGCACACATATTTTCTAAAAGAGGTACCCCATTTTTTACTATTTGTGTTTTACTTCTTATAGACCGTTTATTCCCTTGCTTCTTTGCAAATTGCGTCTCAATATGACTTGGGTAATTTTTATAGGCAATAGTTATCTAACTTTTGACTTGAGAGCGATAATAAGAAAATCTTTCGTAATGTTGTGTCGATCTACTGATTTTATAAGACTTATGCCAGAAAACCTTTTGCTTTATGTCGCCTATAATTTCCGCCGTCACTCTGGGTATTGGTACTGAGAGTGGCTGGTTGTATGCTTTTTCTTGGGTGTGCTATAATCTAATAATTTATAAAATATGTCGTAAAATATACCATAAGCTTCGCTGGCTTTGTTCGTTGCGTATAGTGCGCTTCAATCGGCATCAGCAATCGCTGTATACAGCGAGTAAAAATCGGCCTTAGAAAAATTCCATCGCGGGTAGGAAGAGGTGTGAGGCAGCAGTGTATCTGGCGTGCCGCCCAGCGTTAGCGGCTCAGTGCACTCCCGCGCGCCCAACACTCCTACACGTAGTGGTGGGTGCTGTGGATCGATGGTAGATAAACACTGACTCGCCTGCGTTACCTCCACGCTTTCTATTGGAAATGTGGTCAAAACTACATCAAGGCAGCGATTGTTGACAGTTATAAATATTGTTACACTGGCGTAACCCGCAATAAGTAGTAAAGTATTCATAATAACATTGCATATCTTTGCTAGCAGAATACAAATTTAAATCTGCAACTAATATAACGTTATCGTATTCAACACATAGCTCTTCAAGCAAGTGAAACATAAACATATACTCACTCTCAATAGTACTAGGTGGTATATATGCTACAATACACAAAAATAAAAAGTTATTATTACGATATACTGTTGCGCATATGTATCTAGCACCTGGTACCCTGCCTATCCCTCGGGAATATTATATCCGTGAACCCACATTCATATTTTTGCCTGTTCATACTAACCCTTATTAGTAGTTAGTATAAGTTCATATTAACCTCCGCAAGCAAGTAGGTGGCTCAACCAACAAATATTTAATTAAGAGCGATATCAAGTGAAATAACGGACATTTTGAGAACAAAGGAAATATGGTATGTATGTCATGTATTATCTACAGGCACGCCATGAGAATAAATGGCGGATGAGTGGCTTAATAGTCTCCAAACACGTCTCAAGTTCAGCACTCATGTTGAGATAAACTTGCTCATATTGAAGATACAATCTGTGATTTAAAAATACCAAGAATCTTTTGTTGTAATCGGCTCTCTAAAGAATTTGGCATGAAGGACGTAAATAACAAATTTTATTCGTGTTTTGTTTATTATCTTCTTCTTTATCACAGTGACAATTTGATGGCCGGTTGGCGTAGCGGGAGTGTAAGCGACTGCCACGTCGAAGGTCGCGGGTTCGATTCCCGCTCAAGTCAAACATTTGTGTGCATGAACATGCATGTTTGTCTTGGTCTGGGTGTTTTTATGTATAATATGTATGTATTTACAAAAAAAGTATGTATGTATGTTTATTCATTATCTAGTACCCATAGTACAAGCTCTGCTTAGTTGGGGACTAGGTGGTGTTGTGTGAATGTGGTAGAATATTATATTATTATTAATTGACATTGTGTTTGTAAAAATATTAATATAGAAAATACCCACAGATACAGCAATATCTTAATACTGTCTCCAGGATAGAACACTACAAATGATTCTACAAAACAGTAACAATTGTTTTATACATATACAAGCAGTTTCAATATTATTGTATACGGCGATTTCTTGTAAATATAGAAATTGTATTTAGTTATGTTAGTGATAATATTACTAAGGCCCTGTTTCACCATCCCTAAGTAAGCGTTACTTTCCAGGTAAATTCAAAATTAGAACGAAATTTGAATTTATTTGCCAAGTTAACTGGGCAGTGGTGAAACAAGCCCTTATTATTATTAATATTTACAGTTCATCAAAGTTATAAAGGGTAGTGTGTTTTGTAAGAGATTCGAATATAATAAAAAATAGAATAAAAAATAGAAAAAACAAAAATCTCATCACTTTACTTATCTATAACATAATTTGATAAAATGTAGGTACTAAAACTAATCATTTAAAAGGAAAAACATTTACACTGGTTTGCTATCAGCAGCAGTCCGTCGTTGACGCATTTATTATAAAATGTACAAGTAATTAAATCAAAAGCTCAGTAAAATCTGCACTGACAGCTTATACCCAAACCGCGTGTACACGATGCCTGTATACACAGTGTACACAAGCGGTAGTGACATCGAACATGCACCGTGTGCCGTAAATATACCGACCATAACCAAGAGGATATTAACACGTTGTTACGTGTTAATATGTATTGATAGATTGTAAATTGTGATCCGAATAACAGTATAAAATATGAGCCCGTATGTTAGCTAAATAAATCGTAGTAAAATAACTAAAGGTAACGATGATCTAGTGAAGAGAACAACAGAATGGTGAGCTCTTTCGAGTTCAAACCCTGTGGATTAAATTGTTAATAGTCTCTTGCTAAACGGTGAAGGAATACATCGTTAGGAAACCGGCATGTAAGCTTTAATAGGTGCTGTAGGCAGCTAAAGCTTAGTGGAGAGACCAACAGACTACTACGCCACGCTGGGTTTAAGCTACGGTTCCTACCACTGAAGTATCAAAGTTATGTACAGATTAAGTTGTTAATAGTCTTTTGCTAAACGGTGAAGGAAAACATCTTGAGGAAACCCTTATGTCTGAGTGTTCTGCATAATGTAATCAAAAGACATGTGAAGTCTTGAACTCGCACTTTGCCAGCGTGATGGACTACGACCGTACTCTGCTCATAATCAAATAAGGTTAGTGCATAGCTCTTTTCATAATCAAATAGGACAAACTTTAAACAAGGTTGACAATTAAGGCTTAGTGCAGATAAAATACCTTCTGATAACTAAATAACTAATCATCTCAAGTGCATAAAATGTCGCTGTAAAACAGGAAAAACAAAACAAAACATTTTTTTATCATCAGCAAATTTGCGTATACACATTTAGCCAAAGAATAAGATATTTTCTTTATAACGTGAGTCTTTCACACGCGCGTTTTGGCCATTACGTTTAAGTGGCTCATATTAAAAGGCGAGCCTATTGCCATTACAAGCCACATAGGCAGCGGCTGTGGTGCTACTCTGAATTCCCTTTGAAAGATCATTATACTTCGCACGAACCAGCAGCTGACAATGTAACCTTGCGAGACAAGTATTGACAATTAGAAAATAAAAATAAGCGTAATTTCGAAACAAATGGTTGTGCTAATTTTCTTACCTGATTCAGAGATGAATAGACAAGGATGAAGACATACACAATTAGCTTGAAATTTGCTCACCCACTCTTGCTTAGCTTTCTGGACTATGACCTAATCCTGTTCATAATATGAAGTAGCTTGTGCCCAGCAGTTGCTACACAGTCTATGATTTGTAAACTGCAAAGTTTTAAAATCAAATTCCAACCTCTAATAAGACTCTAGCTTACTGTTACTACGTACTGTCATAGTATTTATCTAATTGCCTTTACAAGTGTTCAAAGTACACCTTTGGGTTTTACGCGGCCAGAGAGCCGGTAAAATACCAGTTACAACTCCAAGCGTAAGAATAGAGTTTTATTCCGCAAGATAACAGTTAAGACGTCTTATTTTGTATGATACAGACAAAACAACCGTCCTAACGGCAACTCAACAGCCTCTTATATCTGGTTGAACAATAATTTTACCATAAAACCTCACATTAGAGGCAGCTTGAATAACGCAACGAAAGATATTACAGGTTATTTTCTCAGTAAAGGCGTAGTTTCTGCATTTGCCGTAATGTTCCTTTAAGCAGAAATAGTTTAAGTGAGTTTGAAAGATACGAAACTTTACTAATTATGCTGTTGTCACTTGTATTAGTAATTTTATAAACGTGACAGTTTGTAAGGATGGATGTATGGATATTTATTACTCTTTCACGCCAAAACTACTAAACGTATTTTGATGAAACCTAGCAGTTATATAGCTTATACATCGAAATAAAAAAATGTAATTGTAAATATTGCATAGTACATGGGCTCGCTTCTGTCCAGGTTGTCGCAGGTGAAACCGCAGACAGAATTTACATACATACATACATCGCCGTCCCCGGAGAATAAAATGATAACTGCCATTATCTTAGTTTTAGTGTTATGTCATTTTTGGGATCTGTCGATGCTAATACATCTGCTCAATTTTTTTCTTTATTTTTATACAGTTATTTACGAAGTTACAAAATATTACAATAGTATTCAAAGATTTCAAACAAGTTTTAAATTACGAGCATAAAGTGTTAATAAAGTATTATCAAAATTTATTCCCACTTGTTAGTATGATAAACAGTCATAGAATTATGATCTCATGAAAAAAATATGCGACTAGATAATGATAAATGCATTTATTATTTTATTCTCGTTCAAAACCATCCAGTGGCTCTGTATAAGACGTGTTTGTAATATGACTGTTGTGGATTTGAAAAATTATAAGTGAAGAGTACAATATTTGGTTCTGGTCAGGCTGTACGGAGAATAAAATGATAATCGCCGTTAAACAACTTAGATGATGGCTAATTTTGACTAACCTTTTATTTTTGAAATAATATCTCTATTTTGATGCTAAGGCATATTTCACTAAAACATTTAGAATAAACAAAAAATAACCTTCTTTAAAAGCTTACAATCATCTGTATACGTCCAGTGTTTAAGGAGCAATCGACGAAAACATGTTTTTTATTTTTCCTGTAAAGATGCATTTTTGTAGTTATCATTTTATTCTCCGGGGACGGCGACATATACTCACGCCTTTTTCCCGTCGGGGTAGGCAGAGACAACATAACGCCACTTGCTTGCTAGACAGAATTTGATAGTTATTAATAGTAAAATTTCATCATAAACTTCATCTCAAAAATTGCGAGACCGAGTTTTTGGTTAGTATTGCGAATCAGATTTGAATCGCAATATGATCAGCTTCTAAAATATATAGTTAAGTAATAATTTCATTGGATAAACATACTTTACTTAATCAATCAATTATGTTGGCTGATTGATAGAATATTGCTGCCTACTAGCTGTCAGCAAGTGTATACACACTGAATATTCATGTAAATTAATAGAGATAATAATATAAATACAGCTAGTCAAATAGATGTTGTAATATTATCGACTCAAACTTCAAACACAGTCAAGCGGTTTAATGTATTTCGTTATTGTTGATCAAGTGGCAGAATTAGGACCACTTGACATAGTAGTATAGTGTTTTCATTTTATTTATAAGTAGCTGATATCTATGTTTTGCTTCAGGTGATATATTCACTCATAACCTTACGCCTACAGTCCAGAAAACAGTCTATACATACGATTTGTACCTGCTTTTCATACAAACTTATCTTTATTCATTCACTCCCTCCACATCCTTCATGCATGCTCATTATTTGTCAAAAAACAAATTTCGAGTACCTCCATGTATCGAGGTATTCTTATGACATACACGAGTTTGTTACGAGCGTGTCATTTGTCACGGCACACAATGTACAATGGTACATTACCTCCCAAAGTACCAGTGGTACCTTGGGAGTGCCCAAGGGCAGATAAACCTCAAAAAGAAAACATAAAAGTGACACACGCAAATAGAAAGCATTTCTCACAAAAATTTAATACTGAACTACTCCCGTCTGTGAAATTTTCAAGTAATGTTGTTTTTGCATTAAAAGAGAAGAGAGAACGCTCCCATTACTCGACGCGTCTCATTTATACAGTGAGAGCGCCAGTTGGAAACAATACAATACCTACTTATTCGTCTTTGTGTACAATGAAGCTGTCTCACTGTGCCTCTGTAGGCCTCGCTGGATGTCGAACAAATCCTTTGTAATACAAAACGATTTTATCCTGTAAATGAAAACTTAGATTAGTTTCAAAATGCCAACTCCCTTTTAAAGTACTTGAATTTTAAGTAGGCTAATTAAAGCCTTATATAAAATTAGCTTCTATAGATTAATTAGGCAGCGATAGTTTAGTGGAGATACCAACAGACTGCCATGCAGAGGGTATCGGGCTCGAATCCACGGCGCGCACCAATGACTTTTCGGAGTTATGTGTGTATTGAATTACTAATTATCGCTTGTCCCGTGCCTCGGAGAGCACGTTAAGCCGTCGGTCCCGGTTGTCATGAAGATCTTTGACAGTCGTTACAGGGCGTCAGTACCTTCTAAATAAACTGAAACTAGTCTAAACCATGGAATATTGCTATCCCTTCGGGTTGCAGAGGTCAGGCAGGCAGTCGCTCTGTGGAAAAGCTAATATTCAGCTAAATCCGGTTAGACTAGGAAGCGGACCCCAGATTGAAACTGGGATAACGCTAAGAGGATGATGATAAAATTTGCTTCATAAAGAGCTGCGCACTTTACTGGCCCTTTCAAAGGTGTTTGATTTCGTTCAGGTGCGGATACTGTAAACTGATACAATGGAGTAATTTAGAATTGAGTACAAAAGGATTGAATGAAATAGACTATTAATAACTTTTCCAAGTAATGAAAAGGCTTCTTGTGTAATGTATCGTGTGCTATTTATGGCGAGAGTTGAAGTGAAGAAAGCTGCTATAATTTTGCTACCGTATCTCATTAAATAATTTCTACCTGCTCTTTATATTAATAAAATAACATTTCAAACAGACTTATTTCAGATACTATTGACGTTTTAATCTATCCATTTGAACGTTCTACAGATATACTACTAATTGTATATACAAATATCTATTTGAACCACGTGTTTGAGCTGCAGTTAGTCTTACTTTATTCGAGGTTAATAATATACTATTGTCACGACAGGCAGTTTAGTGTTTAGCCTTAAACATACACCACTATCATTGCCGATGTCCTTGAGCCAAGCACTAAACACTACGTTGGCCTCTAACTTACTCACAAGTCACAAAAACACACAATTTAAAATATAAATGCTAATGCTATAACGTCCTTGCCCTCAACAGCTAAAGACTATATACTTTATATACCTTTCTTTATTCAAATAAGACGAAAGACGTTTTATCCCAGACGTATCTGACATATATTTGAATAAAACTATAATTACATTTAAATTCAGAGCTACACCGCAGCGCCGCATAATAGTCAGATGATTTCAAAATTTAATTTACATGTTTAACTCACGGTCTACAGACATCGCTCAAATATAATAAGCTCATTACGAACAATTCTTTCACAAGTTACAATCGTCCTTTCTAAACCATTCTCTGCTTACATTATTCAGGCTTCTAGTTAACAGTTGGGTCTTACAAAATAGGGGCCTTTGTGTAAATTGCCTCACCAATACTATATTAACTTTTGCGAATCAGCTTCTCCGAATCCACCCACATAACTTTTATGTGAGGCTTTCGTTGAACCTTCGTTATAGATTCAATTTTGTGCTTTCTGTATTTCTAAGGAATCGTCCCTTTTGAGAAGGACTCTAAATGTTTGAAAAAGTCTGCAGTGTGTTTACTGCTTCTTGGTTCATTCTGAGATTTGTTATAAACATTCTCGGTAACATGGAGCTTTAAAGTGTAGTAAATAAGGTGGGGCCTCATTTAACTGTTATGTATCTTGTATCTCATAAAACGTAGACAAAGTTGCGAAATTTGGATGAGATACAAAGTAGACGTCGGGATTATATATCGCTTTATTCTAGTTTGGACAAGACTTTGTGGCACGTGAAGCCTTTTCATGAATACTTCACAATTTTAAATATTTAATATGCATTTGATAAATACGTTATTTCAACCATTTCTTAAAGATATCAAGCCATAAGTCGTTAATGTAATTGTTTTAAGGTATTTGTTACTGTTTACCTACTAAATACATATAATGAGACAAATATTTATCTCACTCAGATTTTCGGAGCTTCAAATTCATTCTAATCGCAAAGTAATGAGCAAAATAATTGAACTAATTGCCCAAAATAGAATATACCTTTCCTCCGACATTATCATAATTATTGCTATATTATAAATTCACATACTCCTTTTTACTGTTAACATTTAAATTGTACATTCAGTTATAATTCCGGTTGAGAGGCCAAAAGACAACCTGTCTTAGTGAAATGCGTCGGGGATCCGGACAATAATGTCGTGCGAATCAACGTTTCCATTTTAACTTAAAATAAACTTTGTTGGAGTGTATCACTTGGTTCACAAAGTTGGGACAAAGTCGGCGTAAGATTAGTATGCGAGATGGATCGCGCTGATGACTTTTTAATTAGATAACTGATGGTGACATGTTGTTTTTGTTTTAACCGTCAATATAAGATTCTGTTTTGAAAACATAAAAGCTCACATTACTTATTCCTTATTTTACTGTTGAATTCCCGAAAGATGAAATGAAATGAAATGAGTCTTTATTTCGTATAAACTTTGTTTAAAGTGCTTACGAAACGTCAATTTTAAATGTATCAGTTTGTACAAGTATGTATTTTTATGTTGAATTAGAGCAGCTCAATCCCAAGCATTTTTGTCGTCTATATAATCGGAAATTTTATAATATCGATACCTTTGGGTAGAAAGGTCGTATAAACCAAAACCCGACTTTTCAGGAGAGCAGAAAAACGATTTCCTTTTTACATAAAAATTCATAACTTTTTTGTTTTTGTAGTTATAAAAAAATGATCTAAGAGAAAGTTTCTTAGAATTTGCGAATGAAAAAGGTTAAATCATCAAAGCCTATCTATCTTTTTTAGTTTTAAAGTTAGCTTGGATTTACGTCTAAGAAAAAATCAATTCTTGGTTAATACACCCCATGAAAATGCACTTTAAAAAAACTGTAAAGGTCGTATATCCATTTTTGTTAAGCTTTTGGTCACATTTACTGTCGTAAAAACCCATACATGTAGTTATTTTTGTATTAAAAACCATTTATAATCATAAATCAGTTGAATTCTGACTAATAAACAATCCTGTTACTCTCAGAATTAGTAGGAATTCAATCATTATTATTCTAATAACCAATAATGGTCGATTCAAATAAAATAAAACTACCTAAAATACTATCAATAATGGTACAACACTTACTATCATTTCAATAATGGTACAACATACCTAACAGGTTTAACATTGTAAATTGAAAAATTATTATAAACACCTTAAACAGAAATGTGAAATGAAAAATCGGCTTAGTCATAAAAAACAAAAATTATTCAAACTTCTTCTGAATTAAAGTAATCAGGCATTTTAATAATTTATAAAATGTTTGATATCTTTTTTAAGTTTTTGTACATATTTAAATGTACTTAATTCAATAAATTATTGAATTAAGCCTTTGTACTAAGGCTTACTTACTAACAAATTTATTAAATTGCAA
This sequence comes from Euclidia mi, assembly GCA_944739405.2. Taxonomy (NCBI): domain Eukaryota; kingdom Metazoa; phylum Arthropoda; class Insecta; order Lepidoptera; family Erebidae; genus Euclidia; species Euclidia mi. Next base: position 3,434,714 of record OX123196.2, read on the forward strand.
CTAAATAAAAAAGCGATCAAGCACTAAACGTAACTAACTTATGTACTAAAAAGTAACTTATTTATGATATAAATTTGTGTTCAGAACTAGTTTAAAAATATTTATGAATTGTTACTATAAACTATTTTAATTATTATTATGAATTATTTTAAAACGAATTATGAATTATTGCTTCCAACATTGCAAATATATCGGTATCTCGAAACAAAGGTAGGAGGAGTAGAAGGTACGTGGTATATAGCCCGAAGCACAATTTAAATTTCGCGATACCTACCGCAAAAGTTAAAATTTCTATATATATTTTTTTATAGACTCACGCCTGTATCCTCGAAGGGGTAGGCAGAAGTGTAATATTACACCCACATTTCGCCAGGAATTTTTAGGTCCCACGTAACAGGGGGCGAGCCTATTGCCGTAATGGGAACATTACGAGACTCCGTGCTGTTACTGGGCATTTCCTAACGGAAAACCCAATAACACTTTGCCCGACCCGGGAATCGAACCCGAGACCTCCCAATCCCACGCGCACATTTATGCCGCGAGACCAACGAGGCAGTCTATATTTTGTAATTACATTTCAGAATCAACTTGAAGTTACGTGAAGATTAAATTTTAACCCATCCCTAGCAGATAAAACAAATGTGTTGTAATTTAAATAAATGGATATACGAGTATAAAAGAATCATTCTGAATTTGAACTAACCGAACTCAGCACCTACTCGCATGAGTATATGCGAGTAGGTGCGACAAGAGTGTTCTAGCCTTAATAAATTGTAGCACGTAGCTATTGCGATTTGTAGGTATGAATCATAGAGTAGTATAATTATACAGGGTATTAATCGTGGTAGCCTCATACGACTGATCAGTGACGGTAGCCTATTAAAAAAATCATAAATATCTACCCTAAACTGGGAAAATTCAACCGCCAAGAGCCTTAGTACCATGCACTGAATCACTGGTATCGGTTTTCGGTTTATTATTTATTTACACCCAATATTATTATACACCTAAAAGATACACTTGATTTAATACAATAAAACCGTTTCAACAAAAATAAAGATGGAATATAAATCTATTATGCGAAAGACCCGCTTAAAAAAATATCAATCCACCAAGTACAGTCCGAGGGTAATAATATTTTGCACTAAAAACAATACTCTTTATTAATACAAAAGCAATTTTTAATTCTAACCCAATAAAAAAGAGTTCATATTTCGATTAACTTGTCTTTCAGTACCCGTTCTCTGAATTATTAGTCAGAATTCAATTGATCTATGACTATAAATGGTTTTTAATACAAAAAGAACTACATATATGGGTTTTTACGACAGTAAATGTGACCAAACATGGATGTCCGACCTATACAGTTTTTTTTAAAGTACATTTACAGAGGGTGTATTAACCAAGAATTGATTTTTTCTTAGACGTAAATCCAAGCTAACTTTAAATCTAAAGAACATAGACAGGTTTTGATGATATAATCTTTTTCATTCGCAAATTCTAAGAAATTTTCTCATAGATAATTTTTTTATAACTTCAAAAACAAAGAAGTTATGGATTTTTATGTAAAAAAAGTAGTTGTTCTGCTATCCTGAAAAGTCGGGTTTTGGTTTATACGACCTTTCTGCCCAAAGGTATCTGTTGGGAATCGAACCCAACACCACCGCGCGAGTACATCAGCGTCGCGCGGCACCGATACACCGTACCAGTCGACGTCATCCGAACCGGTCGCCGGCGCGCCTCGCGCGCGGTGGGGCGGCTGGCCGGCGGCGCTTATTACAAGGACAGCACTCGCGAACACCACCGGCGACGGACGATCCTTTATACATTATATCGTGTTTGCCGGGGTTCCGATTGTGATGTGAAGGCGTTAAATAAACCAGCAGAAATACAGTCCACTTTCATTGAACGTCCCCTAGGACGCTAACAGTATCGATATATGGGTTTTTACTACAGTAAATGCGACCATAAGCTTATTAAAAATGGATATACGACCTATAAAGTTTTTTTAAAGTACATTTTCATGGGGTGTATTAACCAAGAATTGATGTTTCTTAGACGTAAATCCAAGCTAACTCTAAAAGTGAAGAACATAGATAGGTTTTGATGATTTAACCTTTTTCATTCGCAAATTGTAAGAAACTTTCTAATAGATATTTTTTTTATAACTTCAAAAACAAGAAAGTTATGAATTTTTATGTAAAAAAAATAGTTTTTCTGCTCGCCTGAAAAGTCGGGTTTTGGTTTATACTACCTTTCTACCCAAAGGTATCGATACATGGGTTTTTACGACAGTAAATGTGACCATAAGCTTATTAAAAATGGATATACGACCTATACAGTTTTTTTAAAGTACATTTTCATGGGTTGTATTAACCAAGAATTGATTTTTCTTAGATGTAAAGCCAAGCTAACTTTAAAACTAAAGAAGATAGATAGGTTTTGATGATTCAACCTTTCTCATTCGCAAATAGTTAGAAACTTTCTCATAGATCTTTTTTTTATAACTTCAAAACCAAAAAAGTTATGGAATTCGATGTAAAAAAATGAGTTTTTCTGCTCGCCTGAAAAGTCGGGTTTTGGTTTATACTACCTTTCTACCCAAAGGTATCGATACATGGGTTTTTACGACAGTAAATGTGACCATAAGCTTATTGAAAATGGATATACGGCCTATACATTTTTTTACAGTACATTTTCATGGGTTGTATTAACCAAGAATTGATTTTTCTTAGACGTAAATCCAAGCTAACTTTAAAACTAAAGAAGATAGATAGGTTTTGATGATTTAACCTTTTTCATTCTCAAATTGTAAGAATCTTTCTCATAGATCATTTTTAAATCACTTTCGGGTTTTGGTTTATACGACCTTTCTACCCAAAAGTCGATATGCGATAAGGATTTACGACGTCGAATTCAAACTATGGTTAGGTAATGCATTCAACACGTTAGGGCGTATAAACCATTTACAATGAATTACTATTTTTACGCCCTGAGTTAATAAAACTTATGGTCATTACATCATAACAAAACTACAAAAAAATAACATGCGGCTTTTACACTGAAAATTTACCGTTTTTAAGAGGCTATGAACAAAAATTTCTGGGTCGTATTAACCATTTTTGTGCGAATTTCTACATTTCGTTTATACAGATCGATAGAGAAAAAAATTCTGAGAAAAATGGTATATATAACTCAATTTGGCCAAAATGGTTTATACGACCTTTCTACCCAAAGGTATCGATATGCTTTTAAACACAATTTAGTTTTAACAATAATCTTAAATTTATTTAATGATAAATTTCTTATATTAAGAGGGAGCTTGTTATAAAAGCGTATACACTGCCCCATAAAACAGTTACTTATTTTGTGGAGGCGGGTGCTATGAACTACAAGATTATACTTATGTCTAGTATTTACAGTGTGAAGATCACTTTTTTTACTAAATTTGTCAATATTCTTGTGGACATATAACAGATTATCGTATATATATTGCGATACAACAGTTAGAATGCCTATCTCACTGAACTTTGCTCTTAGAGAAACACGAGGACCGAGGTTGTAAATTCCCCTTATTGCTCTTTTCTACAGAACGAATATTGTGTCTATAGACTGCCTCGTTGGTCTCGCGGCATAAATGTGCGCGTGGGATTGGGAGGTCTAGGGTTCGATTCCCGGGTCGGGCAAAGTGTTATTGGGTTTTTCCGCTAGGAAATTCTCAGTAGCAGCACGGAGTCTGGTAATGTGCCCGGTACGGCAATAGGCTCGCCCCCTATTACGTGGGACTAAAATAAATCTGGCGAAATGTGGGTGTAATATTTACACCTCTGCCTACCCCTTCGGGGATACAGACGTGAGACTATAGAATATTGTGTTAAGGTCTGCAGCATTCCCCCAGAGAAGAATCCCATAAGACATAATACTATGAAAGTAACTGAAATAAACCATTCTAGCTGTATCTATATCTGTAAGGCGTCTAATTGTCTTAACTGCATAAGCTGCAGAACTAAGTTTGCCCGAAAGTCTTTCTATATGCGGACCCCATTGAAGCTTGGTATCAAGCATAATACCTAGAAACATAGTTGTCCCGACGGGCTCAATTCTGGATTCCTTAAGTTGTACATTGGTTTCCACCTGTTTAACATTGGGCATTGAGAATTTTAATAGTTTGGTTTTCTTATCATTAAGTAATAAATTATTTACATTAAACCAATTAACAACTTTAGAGAGTGCATTGTTTACTTCGTCAACATTTCTCTGCTGTTTTCTAATATTAAAAATTAAGGAGGTATCATCCGCGAACAACACAATCTCATGATTCTTCTTTACGTAATAGGGTAGATCATTAATATAAATCAAAAAAAGAAAGGGTCCGAGGATTGAACCCTGCGGGACTTCCATTTTTAAGGCAGAACCTGGAGATGTCTTGTCATTGATCTGGACCTTCTGGATTCGGTTGCCCAAGTAAGAAACCAGGAGATCGAGAGCTTTGTTCCTAACGCCGTAATGATACAATTTCCTGACCAGAGTGTCATGATGTACACAATCAAATGCTTTTGACAAGTCGCAAAAAATACCTAATGCATCTTGCGACTTCTCCCAAGCAGCAAATATACTTTTGAGTAACTCAACTCCTGCGTCAGTAGTCGAACGACCCCTCGTAAATCCGAACTGTTTCTCGTGGAGTAGATTATGACTATTAAAATAACTAAGTAACTGACGAAGAATTAATTTTTCAAAAAATTTTACTAAGTGTCGGTAGTACAGAAATAGGTCGAAAATTAGAAGGGTCGGTTGTGTCACCAGATTTAAATAAAGGTATAACTTTACTATATTTCATTAAGTCAGGAAATATTGAATACCTTTGCAAGATGTGGAGCAATTATGGTAATAATAGATGAAGTAGTCTTCCCTGACAATCCCCACAAATCCATTGTCTTTTTCATATTTATAGTTTTAAATTGTTTAAGAATATCGTCAGTAGTAACAACAGTAAATTCAAAGGCTGCATCACATTCTGGCACGCAGTCCCTAAGAAGCATTTCAGCAGACATGGAAGATGAGTTGAGCGACTCTGTTGTCACTATGTTCGCGACACTAATAGTGACTGAATTTTTCTGCTGGTATTTTGGTATATAGTGACTCGTATTATTTCATAATCAAATTCCTTTCTAGGATCGGATTTATTAATACGGTCATCTCATACTAAACTAGGTAGGATCTGTACTAAGGTGATGAAATCATTGAGCGAGTAGGTTAAAGGAATACCCACTCCCCACCATGTGTCAGAACTTCACTTAAATTCTCATATCCAAACCAACAGGGCGGCCAAACTTTTAAATGAAACGGCCAAAGTTGACATGTTGAGAGTCAGGACATGGCGCCGTTACATGTTTTGTCTCCACGGGGAATATCACGACATATATGTATGAATGAAATATTTATCTAGTGTTGTTAAGGACGTGAATGTGAACCCATGAATATTAACACCTATGCCTACTGGAACGGGTTGAGAAAATATCGTATAGCATTATAAGGTCAAATAATTAACCACTGTTTTCTTAAGTGTCATGAATTTAAGGTTAAATTCAAAGTAGGCATTTCATTAGGAGAAACTTAGGACCTTTTACTGTTTTACACGTGTTTCCTTCTTTGTATGATCGCGGTTCCTTTAAAGGGGCGTGAAAAAGGTTTTCACTGGGCAATCAAAGTAGGGACCATCATGCCATTATTATTAATATTTTACCGGCGTGATGATTTTTACTGTGGGATTCAAGGTATTAAGATCAGGCGGCATGGAGTAATTTTGATAGGCTTAAAAAAAGATATGAATTTCGTTTTGTTTAAACGCACTTATCCCATAAAATACCAATCAGTGGGCAGTTGACCGCCTAGTTACTACGAGAAGATATAGGCAAATAAGAACAATTTCAGATTTAATTCCTCATTGGAAGATACCAAACGGGTAATATTGCGTTTAGAACAAAATTAAAAATATCTATGTCAGTAGTTTTTTTATTACGACAGCGTTTTGAGGTATTAAAAATAAGAAATACACGTAGAAACGCTGGGCTCATGGTGTCCGAGAGCTCGTATTTTGTACCGAGATATCTCCAAACGCTTGATCGACCTCTCATGTGACCAGAGGGCTGGTTTATTCTTTACTTAAAGAATCAGCATTGCCATTCAGCGTGTATGCGGCAGCATTATCAAATATCTGGCAAGCCTTCTGGGCACGATACCCGATTGTCATCGGGTATCGTGCCCAGAAGGCTTGCCTTTTCTTTCTTTTTCTTTCTTTGTAATGCGGAAGAATACTACGACGCCAAAACGTTTTTTTTTAATTTAGTTGTAGGATGATACCTACATATAATTTTATTTATAAATAATAGTTAAAATGTAAATAAGTATACAGTTTTAAAATAATTGAATTGAAATATATTAATTACTAAATATAGAAATACACCCGTATTGAGAACCCACTCCCGTTTTTTGAAATCGGATAATGACAAGAAAGTAACTCCTTTTTACATTGCATACGGGCGAACCGTCTATTCAGCAAATCCTTGAAAATAAAACCAATCCATTCTTCTATCGAAGATATCATAATAACTGGTGAACTCATTACTAAGTGAATAGCGTTTGTTCAAGATGTTTGATTTGAGCCAGGCGCCCGGGGCAATTCTAGATAGGTAATAATTTTTCGTAAAAGAATATCAGATTGGCCAATTTGTCGGTAGGAGTTATATTGAAAATGATTGTAAATAAGTTGAATGTTGTAATTTCTGGATTAACTGGATAAAGCAGCTATCTTAAAATATAAATTACATTTACGCTGACAGTTTCTTGATCGCTAGTTGTACATAAAAATAAAAAATAAATTACTTGACTGGGCGAATGGTGTAGGTAAGATCCGTATGGCTTGTTGGCCTGGTGGTTAGAGTGATCTTGACTGCTAATCTGAAGGTTATAGGTTCCATTCCCATCTAATACAAATCTTTGTGTGAGAACCAGGATTATTTGTTCCGTGCCTGGGTTTAATTTTTGGTATACAAATACAGTATATATGTACAGTATTTGACATTTGTAATTTTATTTATTTTGTTTTGACATTGTTATTTTCTTTTGACATTTAAAATTACTTAAGTAATATATTATTATTTTATTTTTTAGACATTCTTAAATTGACATTCAATAATATTTTTTGACATTTAAATATATGACATTTTATTGTTTAAATTTTTATAATTTTACATATTGTTTACAACATGTATTTTACTATGTATTAGCATGTAAAGTTGTGAGTACGATGTGGGCATTATTAAACATATAAGCAAATAGTTGTGGCAACCTGTCTGATGGCTTAGGCTGACATGCTTATGCATACACCTTCTGATGGCGTGGAGGCATAGCGATACAGATCGTGCTGGCTCCCTCAATCAAGGTTGAGCCGTACGATTGCTGTTGAATGCGGGCCATCAGTGGGCCGAGTCAGTCAAAAGCGTCAGATGATTTCCTGCATTGTACTTGCATACTAAACCCTTTTTTTTGTCTGGACTTTAAAAGATCAAGAAAAGACTAAAGAAATTGAAGTGACAAAAAAATAATGACTCTGAGTTTGTTTCGGCTTTTCTTCTCAAGAAGTCATTTAGCTAGGAAAAGCCGGCCTCATCTAGAATAGGGTTTTGACATGTATAAGTGTTGTAAACAACCAAAGTGCAGAAATAAATATGTCTTTATGTCTTTAGTATAATAATAAGTATTTTTATAAAACATAACTTCACGCCCTTTATCCCCAAAGGGGTAGGCAGAGGTGTATTACCACCCACATTTCGCTAGTTATGTTTAGGTCCCAATGTAATAGCCTATTGCCATCTACCGGGCACATTATTTTAGCGAGCGATAATTAACATTTTTAATACACACAACTTCGGTAAGTCAGAGGTAATTTTTTTTTCTAGTTGCATAGTATAAGCTCTACCTAGTTTGAAATCAGATTACTGTGTGTGATATGTGCTACGCTAAAATACATATAAAAGTGCTGATTTAAATGGGACTACAAGATGGAGGACTGTGTAGGGCTACTATAGGTAGCCCTACATACTTACGTAGGGTACTATTACGGCCTATAGGTCATAATTTGACCCGATAGGTGAAGCTGTCGTGGAGTTACCGCGAAAGCGCGAGGAGCCGCTAGTATAATAATTATACGTCTTATACACCACTATTTTTGAATTAGTATAAAAAAAATTACGCGGCACTAAGTATCTTTAACTGATCATATTTATGTAGTTAAAAAATAAAAACACTAAGTCTCAAAACTGTCTCAAAACTGTCCACAAAAATACGTAATAATTGGTTAATGCATAACTAAGTCTATGACCGACCCGCGTACTATTAGTAGTAACAGTAGTAAACTACTCCATTGATAAATTCCCCCAAGTCCCTCTGCGCACGCGCCGCACCCCGGTGCGACAAACAGTGCTAAATTGCTAGCGGACGTGAGCGCATCGATTTTTCGCTACAACAGTTAATTGTTTGTCTAAGTTTGCCCGACGCGATGCCTTATCAGTTCATATCACGGGAGTATGTAGCTTTGCTTCGTGCGTACTTTTTGAGTGGAGGAATTGCGAGTGCAGCTGTGGACATCATTTTGTGAGTGTACAAAAGTGAGCCGGTTAGTGTCGAACAATTAAAACAGCGCATATTGGACGCTTTTGACGAAGTGAAAAGACTGTGATCTGTGTATTGACAATGGTGGTGGTGGACATTTCGAAGGACAATGGAAATACTTGTAAGTTTAGTAAATAATACCTACTTAATTAAATAATAAATTTGAGGCGGGCGGCTCAAAATCGGTCTGTGTGGAGAACCTTGAGGGAGGCCTATGACCAGCAGTGGTCGTCTCTAGGCTGACATGATGATGATAAAATAATGTTTGTAAATAGCAGATGATTCTAATTTCATAAATACGCAAAATTACTCTTTTCTTTTATTACAGAATACCTTCTCTTATTTTGATATGTGTTTGCTTTCTAATTACATACCTCCGTATTTAATGACTTGTAAAACGGTAAATTTTGCCGGTCCTTAGCCCGGATAAACTATGAAGGAGAGGGTAGAATTTAGAAAATTAAAAAGTAACTACGTACACTGATTATTTTGCTTCATTTTATTGTCTAAGGCTACCTACATTATAAGTGCGCCGGAAAGAATGCGTAAGAGTAGGACGGAAAGTAAGTACTATCAATGAAGTAGTGAATGAATTGTAAAATATGTCTATGATTTAGGTGAGATTTTCTACAAAATACAAATGATTATAACTTGGCTATTTATAGATATTATGAAATTCTTATGTCACTTAAATGATAATAATGTCTTCGCTAATATGTCTTTAAAGTTTTTGTACTAATTAAAAAATAGTGGTGTATAATGTACCTATGCGCATAATAAATTAATTAAAGGATTTCTATACTTGTAGCAGTTATAGTAAATTAGTGCCAGAACTCCAGACTACCGCTGTAAAGCTCGTTCGATTTTACGACCTAAGTTTCAATCCTGTATACTTTATGAGTATTATCGGTATTACAGAGCGAAACGTAAAGATATGGCCTAACGCAAGTTTAAAGTTTAAGCTCCCTCTTGAAATCAGATTGTCTACCAACCGTTATGCATTTAAAACGAAGGTACGAGAGCTTCTTTTGAAGAGATTGACGGAATCAGCTCATCACTCTCATCCATTACTATAAGTATTTATGTATTTGTTGTACATATATATATATATATATATATATATATATATATATATATATATATATGTGTTCTGTATGTATATTTGGATGTATATTCTTTATGTATGAATTCTATCCCTTTATTATACTATATATTACATAACTAGCTGCTGCCCGCGACGTCGTCTGCGTGAACGCTATACAGCACCTAACTATTAAATAAATACCTACGATTATACCTTTTAAAAAATACGTGGCGGCGATAGCCCAGTGGTGTATGTAACGGACTGCCGAGACGATGGTCTTGGGTTCGATCCCTAGTTACCCCAGGCACGCACCTATGACTTTTCGAAGTTATGTGTGTATTAAAAAATATTAATTAATTATCGCTCGCTTAACAATGTGCCCGGTAGATGGCAATAGGCTCGCCCCGTTTCTTCTTTATATTTCATACCTGCAGAAAGTGTAGTAACAGAGGGAGACTGTCTTTTGTAAAATTGACCTTCAAAAAGTGCTGATTTTCAGCCTGCTTTGAATAAATGACTTTATGGTGATTCTGCTAAATTAAGTCATAAGTTGTGACTGAAGCAGATGGAGAAAATAAGGAATACATAATAGGATAAAATACATACTTATAGGACTTCTCGATATACAACATTAGTGGTTTGTATCTCCGCAGCCAAAATGTAAAGAGAGTCAGGACTGGTGACGCGAGAGCAAGCGACATAGGTACAGGGCACCCGCTGCCCGCAATGTCTGCCTCTGCGACTTATTGATGATCATCGCGAAGCAAACACTCACGCGGAACTGTATGCGCTTGAATTATGAGGTATGAGAGGAATGCGTGGTATAAATACTGCCTCGCTGACGCCACAACCCGTAAGAATTTCCTAAATGGTGTGTCTGTGGAGCGAGATGACTTTCAGGCGGGTCACGTTACACAACTTCGGAGGAGATAGGTTCAGAAGAAGCATAATCGGGACACCGACCTTCAGCTTGATGCAATGCGCTGGAAGTTCACTTGCTGACTGGGAGTTCAGAAATTCCACGGGATAATGTGTGGCGTTTTCTTGCTCGACGACAGTGTTTATAGAGGTGTAGACCACTTCATTCCTCTCAATTTCCGAGAGAATGCATTCGTTAATTGCTACAGCCTGATCATTTTTGGGCGTCAAAATAGGCCACTCACACACTCACGAATTACGGTATACAGCTGTATAATTCTAAGCTGGATACAACTCTACTGAGAGACTCTGGAAGCACCACCTGTCCACCTCTCTCCTCTGGTAGAGTGTCTTCGCCAAGACTTAGAAAGACATCTTAGAATTGTTGAGCACATGCATTGACGCCAAGCTAAGCTCTCATATTAATGGTCAAGCGCAGCATACGAACTCGTGACCACAACAAAGATAATTTCAACGAAGCACTTACCTTGTCCGTGTGGTGACGGATTAAGAATACGGAATGTCACCACCCTATATCATCCCATGGGTGTCGTAAGAGCCGACAGAGGGAGCAAGAACATCACTCTAAGAGAAGGAAAACTTGAAACAACCCCTATACCAACCCGTTTGGCCAGCGTGGTATAGTAGGCCAATTCCTCATTTCAAAGGAAAGCCTAGTCCAGCAATGGACTGTTAAAGGCTGATGATGATGATGACTCACCTCGTCAGCCCTCGATCCCCGCGTCACCACGGGAAGCGTTTGTCAGGAATCGTCACTGAACAGAACTATGACCACCCATTAAATGCTCGTTCCTGCGGATGTCCTGCAGGGTTCTGTCCATGGCCTGAACTGCCTTTCTATTGGCCATCGTACGCTCATCCCATACGATCAGAGAGCAAACCTTGAGCACGTGTCTCTTATCACTGTTACGTGACACACCACAAACGGGTGTTACGGCGCTCTCTAAATCGATGGGAAATTTAAACATGGTATGTGCTGTCTTGCCACCCGGAAGCAGTGTGGCAGCGATTGCCGGTGACGCTACAGCAATGACAATTTTGCCTTGCCTCCTGACCTCTGCAAGTATGCCAGTAGTAACAAATGTTTTTCCTGTTCCACCAGGAGCATCCAAGAAAAACATTTTAGCCTGGCTTTGCTCAACGCTTTCAAGGACGGTGTCGTAAAATTCGTAAGGTGGTCATTTCAAATTGTCTCAGCGTTATACTCCCAATTTTCACGGTCTTGATGCGGTGATGATTGGGAAGCTGGTAACAAATATTTGACCAGTGGATTGCCGCTGATAGAAATGACTACGTCTTGAAGTGAACTGAGACAGGTGTTCAGCACGCGGTCATCAGTTACTTCGACTTCGTCTCTAGTAACACGCCTCAAAGCTCGTAGAAAATCTTCAGACAGATGATGGCGATACTTCTCCCAGAAAGCTACCGCGTTCGCGACTCCACAAAACACCAAGATGACGTCAAACAGATGACGCATGCGGCTGGGACTGTCACTGACGCTCGCCTCCGCGAGGTTGTCATCCCAGTATTGGTCACCGTCGAGAAAGTGACGTACTACGCAGGCTGTGCGGTAAGTGGGATACTCCAAGCCATCAAATGTCCTCAGAAAGGTGAAAGACGTTGGGCCTCAGACCGTGTGAAGTAACAACCGCAGAAAATAGCATTCGACATTATTTGTGTGTACGGTATAAACTCTACAGGCGTTAATCCAAACAAAGGTACGTACTATATGTATATCCCGGAAGACAATTTAAAGCAAGTTTACATGCGACATGAAACATGAAATATATAAATTAAGAAGCAATAATTACACCAATGTGACCAAAATGTTTATTTTGTACTAACTCTATTACTATTTATTCTGACAGAAATGATGTAAGCAATCAAGTGTGGTGATGGTGTAGTTAATTAATTAAATAACTTCAACTCATAGTCTTGCTCATCTCTGAAACGAATTAAAAATAAAAATTTTAAGAAGAAAATGTACAACTCCATCTATGACTTTTGAAAACAACTATTAACGTCGCCAACATGTTCAAATTTAAATTATTTATATCCAAAAAGGGCTTACACATGTAATTCGACTTGATGTTTTTGAACTCTCTTAGATGGCGCTGCATTAAAATAGTCTTAATTCTACTTATAATAAATTAATTATTTTTATCAGCCTAATTTACTTATATTGCGTGATTTTTATAGTGTGAAGCTAGCTTATAGCATAGTTAACATAATAACAACATTCAAATATGCATGTTACATTACACGTTGTTACAGAATGCGTTGAAGAAAAAAAGGTTCTCTGCTCGTTCTCTGTAGGTCATAGCGTGATAATATGTAGCCTATGTGGTGACCCGACTTTTTAATAATATTTGTGCCAAATTTGAAGTAAATCCATGCAGAACTTTTTTACTTTATCCCGGATATAAGGACAAACAGATAAACAGACAAACAGACAAAAATTCTAAAAACTATATTTTTGGCATCTGTATCGATAGTAGATCACACCCCAAGTATTCTTTAAAAAAATATTCAATGTACAGTTTTGACTTTTCTACCATTTTATTATATGTATAGATTATTATTACTAAATTTTATTTAGAAAACATTATTTTTCAATGTTATCGGTAAAATGCACCTACCACTTTTATCTCTGCTCCACCTTAAGGTTGACAGGTAGAAAATGCCTTATGGCATTATGTCCAACCATGTACACCTTGTTTGTGCAAAATTTAAACAAATAAATATATGGTTCCATAGTAATATATTGCAATTTGAATTAAATATACCAAGCTGAAGTTAGTAAGAGTAACGATAGCGTATAAAATAGAGAGACTAACGGATTGCTATGCAAAGGATCTCATGAGTTCCAATCTACATTGAGCAACGCTAACTTTTTGAAGCTATGTGTGTTTTAAATTGTTAATTATCGCTTGATAAGACGCGAAAAAAGCATCGTGAGGAACCCGCATGTTTGACAGTTCTCTATAAAGTTCACAAACGACTTTTCTACTAACTTTGTACGTCACCAAGATGACGGCGTATTGTTCTAGTTTCAGTAGCTCTGCCAAAGTATATGCAAATAACATACTAAATATTTTATTAAAACACCCCTAGCGCCTGCTGTCGTACGCTGTATGTGAATATTTATGAAAATGTTCAAGAAACTTTTGTCTACGTCGGATTAAATGAGAAAATAAATGGAACTAGAGTTAAATGACATATTATTATCTGCAAATTACGTTGCAAAAAGGTCAAATTTTTGTCAACAAAATATAGATAGATGGAAGCATCTTTTTTGCAAAGATATTTTTCTTTCACTCTTTGTTTTAAAACACATCTCCCGCATTAGGAATAAATCCTGTATCGCGAGGGACTTTACAAACATGCAATTAACGGACAAAGAACACCCAAACTCGAAACAACTATTTGTTGATCACCAAAGCGTTGTCTCGTTTTGGAATCGAACCCACGACCCGCGGCGCAGTACCAAGTGGCGAGGCAACCACGTAAACCACTACGTCCGTGTAGTTAAAAAAATATATGGGTCTATAGCTAATAAGCATAGTTAACGTACAAACCGTAGCCCAAAGTTTTCTAATCTTACCTTTGACACAACTCTTAGGTGCAAGGCCAGAGTACCATATGGCATATTCCAAAAAAAAAAAACATAAATCGTAATAAACGCTACCATAAAACGCCAAAAGGAAGTTAAGGTTTTTGTTTTCGCAGCTCGTTATTATTGCCGAGAGTCTCGACAGTTGACTCGAGACATATATGTATAAAATATCGACTCGAGAAGGGTTCAACTCTCCTCAAATAATTATTCGTTTACTTTTATTACACTTCCCCAAAACTATACAGACTTAACGTCTAGACGTTAAGAGCGTTTAATCCGTCGGAGGCGATTTTGCGGGTTTTTATTGTTCTATTACGTTACGGATAAATAACAATTAATGCAAAAGATATAGAAAATATGAAAGTTTAGTTCTTTATCAAGAGAGTGCTGAAGAAAAATATATGGGTTACTATAGTAAATATTTTAAAACGGATGAATTTAAAAAGGTAATTTTCGTCATTTCTGTAGTTTAGGCTAGCATTAATGGTCGCTAGTGCTATGAAAACTTATCGTTCTATAATTCTGTAAATGTAAACTGTACGAGCAAAAGTTATACAAGCGAGTCCTTAAAAAAGAAATTGTACTTCCATTCATAATTTTCAAGAAAATCGGAGATCAAAACAGTGCATTTTGCTTAATTTTAGCCCGCAAATTTGCATTTATATCTAAAAATCTACTGTGATTTTTAAAAAGATATATACATATTTAGAAACCTTAAGATTCATTTTAAGTCATATAAAAAAATTGGAATCTAAACTTTTCGTTTGTAATTAATATGTTTTTTTTTAAAAAGACCTATAAAGCTCGAAGCGCGATGCTATGTCTGCCATTCAGCGCTGAGCGCTCTCAGAGGACGGACCTGTCGCTCGCGTCCGCGTCCGTCATTTTACGTAAATATTGCATTCCAAAACGTTTATAGCGCGGCTAAAGCCTCTTGATCCTTATTTTTTTTCTCAACGTATTTTTTTTTATAAATATGTAAAGTTGATGTACTTAACTTTATTTATGTATTACGTATTAAACTAGTCATCCGTGTGGTGACGGATTAAGAATACGAATTGTCACCACCCCATATCATCCCATGGGTGTCGTAAAAGCCGACAGAGGGAGCATATTATGCAGAGAACAGCACTGTAAGAGAAGGAAAACTTGATACAAACCCTATACCAACCCGTTTGGCCCGCGTGGTATAGTAGGCCAATTCCTCCTTTCAAAGGAGAGGCCTAGTCCAGCAGTGGACTGTTAAAGGCATATGATGATGATGATGATTAAACTAGTGTGTTAGTCAAGACATCTGGAGTCTAGTGGTTACTGGTTAGTATAGTAGCGTGGTCAACTAGGGGCTGGGCGAGACTGACAGAAACGGACCGTTCAATATAGTACCTTGCTGCAAAAATCAAGTGGCAATATACAGTATAAACAGGTACAGTAGTTAGACGCATTTGATCTTTGATGGGTGACCATGGGATTGGCTTGCAGAGCCTATATCGCAGGTTTATTTTCGTACAAACTACATAAGTTAAGGTAAAGTAACTGACATCACGGTCATAGTATGGATGGGTGACCGACCGATGAATTTACAGAGACCATGTATGAGGTTCTTAAGGGGGGCAAAATTATGCTTATTTTTAAGCTAGGGCGCGCCGCCGTTAGCATGATACCAATGTAATAGGTATTTACCTAATACGTACTATGCAATGCAATTAAAAGCACACTTGAATCGAATATTATCTTACAAAGCGCCGCAGCTCAGCTGATCCCCACGAGCTCGCATTGCAGGTACCTAACACACACAGCACACGTACCTACCGTGCAGTCTTATTCTGCATCAGTTAACAGTTTATTTTGAGACTCAACTCTTCTAACTATATTTGTTTAAAATGCAATTCAAAATGCACAAATGATATTCTCCTAAATAAACTGATATTGGAATGTTATCGTGACTAGATCGTTAATTGAACAATGTCATCATCATCGTTCTAGCATACCGTGGATTCGAACCCGATACCCTCTGCATAGCAGTCCGTTGGTATCTCCAGTAGGCTATCGCTGCCTGTTGTTAATTAAACAATGTGTCAACGTCGAACAATAGAAGTCAAATTATAGTTGGTGCCACGAGAAGATAGACTTTTTGTAAACAAACATTCAGGGCTTCACAACCTTTTTTCAAATATATATTGAAATATATATATTGTATAATTACAATATTTTGTAAATGCAAATCAACATATTGTATATTTTTTTCTTTCTTTTAATTATTTTAGTATTTTCTTTTACCCGACTCTTTTGGTTTTGTTTATGACCAAAGTTCCAAATATTGTAAAAAGAGTAAATACACTTTTTACTAGAACATATACATACTTTTAATCAAAGAGATTGGATAATATACATAGAGACCGTCCTAGTACTCCCAAATTGAACACAGTCTACTGACGTGTAAGATACAATTTAGACAATATTATGCCATCAAATTATATAACCTTAGTGATTTTTTCTTTTATAACAGTTCTATCATGATTTTGAATTTAGTCGTATAATATTTATATCGACTTTTCAAGTGTTGTAAAAAATCTTATCGATATGTCTATCCACCGTATATTTTACCTCGTTATTTTTTAGATTATATGTGCACGTGATAAAGATTTATAAAATAAGTGGATTGCTGCAGTATGTCGTGGAGAAAATTGGGTGCCTAGAAAGCACCATAGACTGTTCCAAGCATTTTACTGCGGAATGTTTTTATAGTAATGACAGATGGCTCCTCCCTTCTAAACATATCAGTGTGAGTGCTTAAATAATTACTTGCTATTATTTAAACTATCAGCAACAGTAATGAATTCCGAAGCTTGTTAGAATCCATCATATTCATCATCATCATATCAGCCAAACGACGTCCACTGCTGGACATAGGCCTCCCCCAAGGTTCTCCACACAGACCGGTCTTGAGCCGCCCGCATCCAAACGCCTCCCGCGATCTTGACGAGGTCGTCGGTCCACCTTGCGGGGGGCCTACCTCTGCTGCGTCATCCGGTACGTGGCCGCCACTCCAGAACCTTTCTGCCCCAACGGCCATCGGTTCTTCGAGCTATGTGCCCTGCCTACTGCCATTTCAGCTTGGCTATCCGGAGAGCTATGTCGGCGACTTTGGTTCTACTGCGGATCTCCTCATTTCTGATTCGATCTCGCAGGGAAACTCCAAGCATAGCTCTCTCCATCGCCCTCTGAGTGACCTTGAGCCTTCTGATAAGGCCCATAGTGAGCGACCACGTCTCTGATCCGTAAGTCATCACTGGCAACACACACTGGTCAAAGACTTTCGTCTTGAGACACTGCGGGATATTGGACGAGAATATATGTCGTAGCTTCCCGAACGCTGCCCAACCGAGTTGGATTCGACGATTGACCTCCTTCTCGAAGTTGGACCTACCTAATTGGACTACTTGTCCCAGGTAGGTATACTTGTCGACAACTTCGAGCGTAGAGTTCCCAACCTGAATAGGAGCAGGTACAACATGGACGTTCGACATGATTTTCGTCTTGTCCATGTTCATCTTAAGACCTACTTGTTGAGAGACTCTACAGAGGCCATCGAGCATTGTGCCTAGGTCTTCCATGGTCTCAGCCATGACTACGATATCGTCTGCGAATCGAAGGTGAGTGATGTACTCGCCGTTGATGTTGATAGATAGAGATAGAAGAAGAGATGATGCAGTCCAGAAGCTTATAAACATCTTCCAGCGCAGTGGTAAACAGTTTCGGGGATATGACATCCCCCTGTCTCACCCCTCGCTGGAGTTGAATAGGTTTCGAACTCTGGTCCTGGAGGCGGACTGACATAGTGGCGTTTTCATACAAACACTTCAGCACTTCGATATATCGGTAGTCAATCCGGCACCGTTGGAAAGACTGTAGCACCGCCCAGGTTTCGATCGAATCGAAGGCTTTCTCATAGTCCACAAACGCCAAGCATAGGGGCTGGTTATACTCCTCGGACTTCTGTATAACCTGCCGCAGCGTATGTATGTGGTCTATGGTACTATAGCCTTTACGGAAACCGGCTCGTCCGGGAGGCTGGAAGTCGTCTAGCTTGCTTTCGAGACGATTCGTGATGACCCTCGAAAACAGCTTGTAGACGTGGCTCAGAAGTGTGATGGGTCTGTAGTTCTTTAAAAGGGTTTTATCCCCTTTCTTAAAGAAAAGCACCACCACACCTCTGTGCCACGCCTGTGGCGTTTTACCCTTGAGAATGACGGAATTAAATAGCTTCCGGAGGGCTTCTCTAGCGGGTGCACCGCCGGCCTTCAGAAGCTCGCTCGTAATTCCGTCATCACCCGGTGCCTTGTTGTTTTTGAGCTGTTTGAGAGCCACACTAATCTCGTGCATGCTGACGTCCGGGATATCTTCGGTATAGTGTCGGGTCAATCCAGCTCTAGGGTCTGACGCTGGAGTGCTTGCGGGTTGTTGCGTTGTCGTGTATAGCTGTCCATAGAACCTTTCGATCTAATCCAAAAGCTCAGGTTTGGACGATACGATTCTGCCATCTTCCGTCTTTAGCTTTGTCAGCTGACTCTGCCCAACAGACAGATCCCTCTGGAACACTTTGGAACCTTTATTCTGCTCGATCGCCTCACGAACACGTTTTGTGTTGTATTGGCGGAGATCGCGAGTCAGAGACTTAGAGATCTGTCTGTTGAGGTGCCGATATTTCGGCATGTCGTCGGAGGATAGCAGAACCATCTTGCGCATTTCCTCTAACAGCTCGAGGGTCGGATCCGAGATCTTGCTGGTTCTCTTGCTTTTCTGGGGCTTAAAGAATTTAGCCCCTGTTTTATGGACAGCATCCACGAACCCCTTACTGTACTCGTCCACATCTACGCATTCGCCCAGGCATTCGAAACGGTTCTCGAGTTCGAGCTGAAAGCTCTCGGGGTTTTGGATATGAACCGGTGCCGGTCGGAGCGTGGACTTTATCAACCTCGACCGTTCGAGGCTTGTACAGATATTCAATGTGCCTCTTACCATTCGGTGATCGCTCCCCACTTTAAGTGAATTGATCACGGAGACATCATTGAATATCTGCCTCTTCGTCGACATGATAAAGTCGATCTCATTTTTGGTTGCACCGTCTGGACTTACCCAGGTCCACTTGCGGCATTCTCGCTTCTTGAAGAAGGAGTTCATCATATAGAGTCCTTCCTTCTCCATAAAGCTAGCCAGCACGTGACCCCGGGAATTCCGATGCCCATAACCAAATTGCCCCACTCTCAGCTCATCACCGTCGCGTTTGCCCAGTTTCGCGTTAAAATCTCCCATGGTGTAATGGGTTTTGTAGCCATGTATAGCCCGAGATATATCCTCGTACATGGCTTCCACCTCCTCATCGGGGTGCGACGAGGTCGGAGCGTATACCTGTATGACCTTCAGCGAATACCGCTTGGATATTCTGAGTATAAGGTACGCTACCCTGCTCGACACACTTCCGATATTTACCACGTTGGTCACGAGAGATTTGTGGACGATGAACCCGACACCACCTTGGGACTGTTGGTCGCCCTCCCGGTAAAAGAGCAAGTTACCGGAATTGAGAACTATCGAGTCCTCCCCCTGTCTTCGGACTTCGGATAGGTCTATGATATCCCATCGCAACTTGCTCAATTCTTCTTCCAGCTCGACAATCTTCTCGTCGGTCCGCAGTGTGCGCGTGTTCAGTGTTGCCAGGGCCAATTGTCGTTGGTGGTGGTAGCCCGATCTCTTCCGGAGATTCTTCGCACCCCTTGCCCCACCGTTACCATGGCCGCTACCATAACCAGGACTAGTGGGGCCGCCGGAGACTAGGGGCCGGTTTTTATAGGTGTGGTTCATGATGGGGGGATTTGCCATAATCGCCACGCTTGGCAGGCGTATTGGCGATCGCAGTGGCGGAAGTCTTTAGTGCTGGACGCTGCTGCCCATCTAGCATCTAGGATTTTCTTCCGCCAGGTTCGGATGGTTTGACCGCCATCTTTCGGTTGACTGCTTGCGCTGGGGGAGATACTATGACGAGTATCTACTCGTCAGATTAACTCTCCCAGTGGGCGGTGGGGTCGTCACGTCCCGACGCCGTTATCCATCATATTACAAAAAAATTAATGCACCTATAGAAAAAATCTGATCTTTCTTTACAAAGACAGTAATATTTAAAGGACAGTAATTTGAAGGTTTGATAAGCATTGTCTGCTTTCATAGTCACGACTACTGAGTGGATATGCATCAAAATAAGGGAATCTTCATTTGAAAGAAATTTTGTTAAATGTCATCTACCCAGAGACCAAAACTTGGTTGTTCTTGTTCGACTAGTGGACTAATAATGTGCCGATCCCAAGATAAAATCGAAGGGCTAGTCTAGCCACAATTTTTTTCTCTCTAAATATTCTGTGTGTCACATGTATGATCGAAAAGTGTCCGATCCCGCACATACATTTTTTACACATAGATTTGTATTATCTACACTATGTAATGAGAAAATTTCCATAAAGTGATTTGATTATTGTTAATAACAAACCTTTGGGCACTATTCAAGGTTTTGTCTGATTTATCTATTTTAAGTAATTTTTATGTTTTTTGCTTGATAAAATCCATGTCGACTATCTCCTATCCTTGTAAAGAATTAATTTGGATATGCCATTCTCAGTTATCATAATGCTTAAGCTATGAGTTTTGCTTTTATCTTAATTATTTGGTTTCTCTTAAAAAAATATGTTATTGAGATTAGAGAGAGAGTAAGGGGTGATGATTTATTTATTTAATATTTATTAATCCCACTTACAGCTTTCATTACAGCTGAAAAACTAACTATAAATAAGTATAAATAAACATTTATGCCGAGGGTGTCGTATGAGGCGACTAAGAGAAACAAGAGAAGGAAATCTCGAAATAAAACCCTATACGAATACGTCTGGCTAGTGTGGTATTATAGTAGGCCAAACCTCCACCACGGAAGGTTAAAGACCAGCAGTGGACTTGAAAAGGCTGTTGATGCGTAAAGAAAAATACCATGAAAATTAGAAAATAACGCCTCGAAAGATTATGTGCTACTGAGTACCCATTTGAAACAAAAATATATAAGTTCAGTTTAAAAATGCAAGTTTGTGTAATAATTATTTAAAGACTGTCCATCAACTAGCGTTCTGACTGCTGTGGACATAAAGTTACGGAATTTAAAATGTATAACATATAAATAATATACTTTACAAGTCCGTTTGATTTTGAACCTATATTGAAACTTTAATCGATATCGATAGAGGATTTGCTCAATCACTAAAAAATTAAAAAGTTACGAAATTTGTGTTCAAATGGTCTTTAGCCCAAACTGACAAACATAGTGCCATCTTCTTCTGGCAACTCTAATTTGTCATATGAGTGAAGAGTGTAGCTATAATCAATTTGTTCATAAAAATATCGTTCATTCCATGCTTTAGTTATTCTTCTGTGCTTTTAATACATCAGTTCACACACATTGAAAAAAGAACAAATACTTTTGAAATGTCAATCCAAAAAGTATGTATATGTTTTACTTTTTAGTATGTACGAAATATTGTAAAAGGAATACATTTTAAAAAAGATTATAATATGAAGGTATATAAGGCCAAGAAAATCGAAATATTGTTAGTCTTCGAAAGGGGCTCAACCAGGACACAGTCTTCAACAAGCCTTCAACTGAGGCTCATAGTACAAAGTGTCTAGTACAACAGTAGACGTGGTTTAATTTATAGTTATCCCATCTAGCTGTCCTTCTAGGACAACACAGCTCAAATGGTCTAACCCTTCCAGCGTTAACAGGTTTTGTATTTAGTATCATTCGTGGGTTTTCATGCATTAATAACGAAATAGATGTATATTTGAAATGTGACAATTATGTAGATGACAATTATAAATTATTTCTATCATAATTATAATAAAACTGCGCCAAATTATTATAAATAGTTTTTGTTATCCTGAGGAACATCATCCTACTAAACAAATATGTGATATCTATCTTTATTTGATACCTTTAAATGCATGTGCATTGAAAATAATTAATTTGAATACTTTCATATCATAATCGACGTATTACGTAAACGAATACTGTTCATGTATGGCAAGAAGGATCAAGATTATTATTCCACGCGACACCGTCATAGTGCGCCGGGTGTCGCATTCGCGGTGCGCGGGCGACCGCGGTACTATAAAAACCTAAACTCGAGCCGCCGCTCGAGGCGTATACGCTCTTAAGTTTGTATAGTTTTGGTCTGTATAGTTTCGTGTAGGGTATTTTGTTCTAGATCTTGAAATAAAGAAATAGTGCAAAAAATTTTTCATAATTAACTTCAGATAACGAAATCTCGCTGTACATCATCATGTCAGCCTAGAGACGTCCACTGCTGGACATAGGCCTCCCCCAATGTTCTCCACACCGACCGATCTAGAACCATAATTTCATGGACAAAAATAATAAGAATAAGAATTTGAACACATTGTACATTACAATAATTATAATTCAATTTATTAAAAATATTCAATTTTAATAATTCTGATTCGACGTTGAGCACGGTGTGATGCGATGTCATAAATTCACAATAATTGGTAACGTTATCAATATACGAGAAAAGTAAAAATAAAATATACCTCTTTTACCTTTTAATGCTTATTGTTTTATAGGCTTGAATTACGTCGGTTATAAGAAATGTAAATAATTATTCAATAAAAGACTTTGCCTTAAAAAGTAATCCAGGTCATTTTCCAGACTCCTATCTCCACACACGAAAACCATACCATAACGTTGCTCCATTCCGAGTTGAAAAAAGAACAAAACTTTTCACGTACCTATATAATATAAGTACATAATAATATAAAATACTAGAGGACGCCAGCAGCTACGCCCGCAATATTTTTTAATTTATCCGTTTTGCCCGTTCCCGTGGTTATTTCGGGAAATACTTGCTTAGTGCACCCCTACGGTCCCCAGGGAATATGCATGCCAAATTTCAGCTTCTTGTGGCCAATAGTTTTGGCTGTAGTTTGTCTGTCAGTCAGTCAGTAACGCAAGGATTTTATATATACAGATTAGAGTGGATGGTATGGATTGATAGCAGTCGACTACTCTATGTATATACATCTATTTCCGGATTTGTAGGATAGTCAGGCAATATCCCTAAAGTAATATTAGGGGATGCGCGTTTGCGTGTAGCACCAACATTTAGTGGGTAATATTTTATGACCAATCAATAGTGGTCGAGTATTGTAGTGCCTGCCGGACACACAACGTATTATTTTTTATTAGAGAACCTCAAAAGTGCTCCGCAGTTGCGGTGAGATGAAAAGAAAGAAAAGAAAGCACTTAGAGAACATTTTTATACATAATTATCTCTCTTTTTTAATATTTATCTGACAGAATCTTTCGAACGGGTTAACCGATTTTAATGGGACATTCAATGCAAGATAGAAGAGTTTGACATCTTAGCGCAGAAAAGTTTGACGCTGCAGGTGCAATTGTAAAATCACTTGAAAAATATCACTTAAATTAATCATCAAGATACAGAAATAAACGCGAATGTAACCGGCGCAGAATAAAGTAGTTTATAATCATTTTATTGTGTAAATAATCACGTGTGCATGTAGTTTTATTGAAAGCCCGTTCGTTATACCTATTAATCTAAATTGGGTCGAACACGGTCGAAAACAAAAACGAAGAAGGCTTCGCAACTATATTTGGCAGTTAACAAATAAAGTGCCTCCGTACTCTTCTTAATTAGGCTTTGACGGACGAATTCAGTACACTCGCCGTTTGTACGGCGGCGGCGCTGACAAAAATAATGAATGAAATGGTTGAAACTGGTGCCAACGAGCCTTCTAATTAGCAGGCTCTGCTGAAGTTGTGAACAGTAACAATATTTATTTTATTTATAGTCTCACGCCTGTATCATCATCATCATCATCATGTAGGCAGAGGTGTAATATTACACCAACATTTCACCATGAATTTTTTAGGTCCCACGTAATAGGCCTATTGCCAATATGGCGACAATATTTGTAGAGGATTTCTGAATACATACGCAATTTTGTCTCACGGACAAATTCTATTTGGATTTTTGATAATATTGAAATTAAAATTAATATTCAGATGAAAAAACGCTGTTGTCCGGCGTTGTGATTGAATGCGACACAATTAGATTTTTATATGATTACACAATTTTGAATGTTTAAAGTCGTTGATGTGTTAAGACTATCCATTCAATGTTTTGACGAATTTCGTAAGTCTGATTTTACTAATCAATTTCATGATCTTCAAGCAAGCATTACTTAACACATTTCTAAACAGCTTATTGATATCCTCCAGGGAAAATTTCATCTGTCGTGTGGGTCTGCGACCTAAGACCCACTGGTTATCGCTGCCTTTAATGTGAGTCTACAAAACAGGTACCCAAAATGATAAAAACCCTTATTATCACTTAATTATTTCGATATCGTAGATATCTAGGACTATCAGTAATAGGTACGCTAAAACTCCCGTTATGATATTTACTTGCCACGAAAATAGAGAAATTTTCATTCCAAGCCGGTATTACCCACAATCACCTTCGTAAAGCAGATAAGATGAAACGAGGATTTTCCAGCGCCGTGAAGAAATTTCTATGCAAAATAATATCTACTCTAGGGATTTCGGTAAATAATTTTTAGGCAAATAGTTCGTAGTCAGCCGTCTGAGCAAACAGGTGCTATATCTCTGGTTTTATTTGCTTGAGATAGGCATCTGTACTGTAGAGATGCTGATAGACTTAAGCATTAACTTGTAATAGAATATCTAGAATTCACCGTTTTTCAATTTGCCGAACTAAACAACGAACACAACAAACATCGCTGCAAACTTTGTCACGGTTTTCTAGCGAACGCTCTAATCGGCAAAAAGGTTGCTGTAAATTTACTGTCCTCTCGCTAGAACGCTCCATAGAATGCTCGCTAAAACTATTTCGTTTGTTTTTCTGTAATGTTATATTCACAAGATCCAAATTACAAGTTAATGTTTAAGTGTATCAGCACCTTTATGTTTTAGCGATGCCAAATATAGAGTTATCTCGGGTCGCATGTTTCTGATTCACTACTATTTTGTGTGTGGGTTAATTACATTATTTGTAATAATCTAATGAAGAATACCTGACAAGCTATCCACATGATTTGTAAAAATTATAGGAAGAATACCTAACAAGCAATCCGCTCCGACTTTGCAGTGGTTGCTAAATATTGCCCGCTTTTTAAAGGTTGCCAGAAATCCATCATACAAGCTGCAATTACTTTTTTGCATCGAAAGTTTGCAATCTAGAGTAATGATACTTTAAGGATACTTTAGACTAATGTTACTGTCGCGAGACCTACCAGACTATTGAGATATTTTTAAGTCCAATATAGAAGGCCTCATTCACTATAGTGCTTTGCAAACATTGATTCAACGAACAGAACGTGCATCCGGGCTACAAATGTCTGCCAATAGTGTACGTTTCATCTCAACCGTGAATCAAAATCCCTAGGTACAACCGTGTCTAGAATTACCGTAGCCAGGCAGGAAGGTGTATCAGGAGTGCGCAGTGGAAGGTGTAATACATCTACCTGACCACGATAGACAATATATCCAGACACAATGCACTGCGTTGCACAGTGAGTAAAGTATTGAGTAGGTACATGAAAATTTTACCTTATATATCCTGGTGATGTTCTTGAGTGGAGTCCTGGAGGCAAGCTAGATACACACAAGACTAAAATTGGCCAATATTAGCAAGTGAATTATCTTTACTTTACCAGACTCTAACGCAGCGTCTTCAATGCACGATGCAAGTTCACAGGATTCGCAATTTCTCCTTGCAAATGTCAATGAATAGTTCACAATGTCTTTTATCACAATTAACCGTTGCCAGCACTAGATCAGGCGGCATTCAAGGCGGTTTACTCTATTTAGTTCAATTAATCAATTCACACGAAATGCAAAAAGGTGTGCTCACAATAACTTTTCACAAAATGTTCAATATGTCACAAACCGTGCCGGGAGTCAAAAGGGCGGCAATTCAATAGATTTCACAACTATTCGCGTAGCTACAATGATGTGCTTTACAAAAGGCGAACAATTATTTTACGTACGAGTCGACAACGTGGTAATTTTTCAACGCGGGAAGACGGAAGTGACAGTTCAGTGTGACCATTGTCAGAAATTTTCAATAGACTAAACAAAATGTTACTCAATCGATCTAATCGATTTGACTTATAATAAAAACTAATTCTATTTCAAACATCCACCCGCCCCGGACCGGCCTACCGGTCCGCTAATCGGTTGGTAGACGTGACAATGTTGCAACCGCTCTCCTCAGAATCGAACCGTCCACCAAGACCTCAGCAAATCGGGGAACTCCATCAGCCCCAGTTACCAAATGAAGGATGCGCCCCCTGCGCCATCTGAGTGGCGGAAGGTTAGCCTCCTTGATCAAAACGAGGTCACCAATCTTGGGTGGATCAGTCTTGTCGGTCCACTTAACGCGTTGCTGGAGTATGTGCAAATATTCCAAGTTCCAGCGTTTCCAAAAGCTCTGAGTAATCTGGCGTACCAATTCAAAACGCGAGAGACGACCAGGTCTTGTATCAATATAGGGGTACTCAGGCAAGGCGACAAGTGGGCGACCAATCAAAAAATGGCCCGGCGTAAGGGCCTCCAAATCATTCGGATCTGAGGAGATCGGGCACAATGGCCGAGAGTTCAAAACGGCCTCAATCTTACAAAACACAGTTGCGAGTTCCTCAAATGTAAGGACAGATTCACCGAGTGTCCTGCGCAAGTGTGTTTTGGCCAATTTTACGGCGGTTTCAAATATACCACCCCAGTGTGGACAATTTGGTGGGGAAAACAACCAATTTATCCCACGTCGGGCAAGCCTATCACCTATATCAGCCTTGTTGGTTTCAAGAAAATTAACAACATCATTCAAATAATTATAGGTGCCCTTGAAGTTAGTGCCGCAGTCAGAACGGATCAAGGAAGGCAGCCCTCTGCGGGATACAAATCTGTCAAATGTGGCTACAAACGCCTCGGTCGTAAGCGAGGAGACCAGTTCCAAATGTACGGCCTTTGTGGAAAGACAAACAAAAACACACAAGTAGGCC
Source organism: Euclidia mi (assembly GCA_944739405.2). Taxonomy (NCBI): domain Eukaryota; kingdom Metazoa; phylum Arthropoda; class Insecta; order Lepidoptera; family Erebidae; genus Euclidia; species Euclidia mi. The sequence continues at coordinate 3,462,184 of OX123196.2, forward strand.
TTAACAGTCTTGCTGTTTCGAAGTGTCGACGTTTTCACCAAAAAAGGACCAGCGAAGTCCGTGCCAACACCGTCAAACGTCCTGCTTTCAGTTACGCGATCTGCCGGTAAGTCCCCCATCAAGGGCTGCATGGTAGAAGCCTTGAGCTTATAGCAAGGGATGCAGCGAAAGACTACACTCCGAATAATTCTTCGGGCAGACAAAATCCAAAACTCGCGTTGCAAAATGGCCAACAAGGCATTACAACCAGCATGCGAATTTTTAAGGTGACGGTCAGTTACCAACAAGCGTACCAAATGACCGTCCTTAGGTAACAAAAGGGGGTGACGAGCCCCGTAAGGGAGGTTGGCGTTCTTGAGACGCCCTCCAACGCGCAAGAGACCCGTTTCGTCCAAAAAGGGGTTCAATTTAGATACAGCTCCCGACAATTTCGATTTCCCCGACTTGAGGATAGCAATCTCCCTTTCAAAATGCGCCAATTGCACAGAACGAACCCAAAAGGTGAGGGACTCCTGTCGTTCCTGTGGTGAGAGAAACGGTGTCAGTCGTTTCTGTTGTGGGTGCCTAAAGTTAAAAACAAAACGCTTTATCCAAGCAGTAACACCTAACAACTTGTCGAGGGAGCTGTAACGATTCAACAGGAAATCGGGGTCGAAGGCGCATTCTACCTTCTCAAGAGCGAGTGTTCGTAGACCCGGCAAATCAGAAGTATTCAAAACTGGCGTTCGAGGCCAATCAGTTTCTGGTCGACTCAACCATTCTGGACCCCACCACAGCGAATGACCTATCAAACTAGGCGTGAAGCATCCGCGCGAGGCACAATCAGCGGGGTTGAGCTCACCTGGCACGTGTCTCCAAACAAGTTTGACTTCGGAATTCTGGATTTGGGAAACGCGATTAGCGACAAATACCTCCAAGGTGTGAACAGAAGCCTTCAACCAACAAAGTACAATTTGGCTGTCTGTCCAGGCGTAGGTCCCACTAATACAAATGCTTTTACCCAAAGTGTTGGACACGTGGTTCAATAAGCATACAAGTAGTGCTGCTCCCGAGAGCTCCAATTTTGGGATGGTCAGAGATGTCCGAAGGGGTGCGACCTTGCTCTTCGCCATGATCAGGGAAACTCTCACTTGACCTGAGGCACTGACTGTGCGCAAGTACACCACAGCCGCGTGACCACGTTCCGAGGCATCACAAAACCCGTGAAGGGTGGCCTTGTGCTTCCCGGGAGGAAGGATGGGACGAGGCAAGGAGATCTCGTTGACGGCAGGAAGTGAGGATACAAAGGAGGTCCATTCCTCAACAAGAGTGCCGTGCAGAGGTTCGTCCCAGGTCAATCCTGCTGTCCAAAGCAAGCAAGATGCAAGAAGCATTTTGCCCAAAATATAATTGGACAGATCCAACCGTTCGGATCAAAGGTTCTGGCGACAGTAGACAATACGAGACGTTTAGTCCAAGAACACGGCAATTTCAAGTCTACGTTATGTGTAAAGATGTCTTGGACTGGTCTGTACTGAACGCCGAGAACAGCCATCATGGCGGGGTTGTCAACAATCTCAAACAAATGTGGGTCTTGCTGATGATCCTCTGGCAAGCCTTCCAAAAGCGCTGGTGAGTTGGAAATCCATTTGCGCAACTCATAACCAGCGGAGGCCAAAATACCTATCAATTCGTCCCGCAGGAGGATCGCCTCGTCCACTGTGGGGGCGCCCGAGCAAATGTCATCGACGTAAATATCGTCTTTCAAGATGGCGGAGGCTCGTGGGAAACGTAGGCCCTCGCGGTCTGCGAGCTCCCAAAGAGAACGTATTGCCAAGTAGGGGCTTGACCTTAACCCGTACGTATTAGTATTGAGCTCGTAGACGACCATGGGATCGCGAGGAGACTCTCTCCAAAGGATCAGCTGGAAGCGACGGTCATCAGGGTGGATAATAGTCTGCCTGAACATCATTTTTATGTCGGCCACAAAGACAACCTGATGTCGTCGGAAGCTGGTGATGACGTCACAAAGGTCCTTGACCAACTTGGGACCAGAATGCAAGCACTGGTTCAAGGATACGCCTGTTGAAGTCTGCGCAGAACCATCAAACACTGTGCGCAGCTTGCCAGTCGATGGCTTCAATACCGCATGATGCGGGAGAAAGTAATGCTCCACCGAACGCCAATCCAAATTTGACACAGACATGTGTCCCAATTGTTCATATTCTCTCATGAACTCAATATACTTGTCTCTGAGCTCCGGATCACGACCCATGCGACGCTCCATAGCCAACAATCTCTTTTCGGCTAAAGGTCGTGACTCACCAAGCGGAGGCCGAACAGACAGGAAGGGTAGCCTCGTAATAATCCGACCAGAACGGAGTCGACCAGTGTTGTTCTGGAAGAACAGCTCGCACTCCTCATGTTCTGGATTCAAACGGGCAGCTTGAGGGGGCTCCTCTACCTCCCAAAACCTCTGAACCGCATCAGAGAGAGAGGAGCCTACAGCCAACAAATTATCAAGTTCAGGTGGAGGGGGGTCCCTAGGTACAGGTCCCATCAAAGCAAATCCAAATATGGTCGGGATGGCAGTCAAACCATTTGGCACCAAGACCCGTTTCCCACCAATCAAAATTCCACCGAGGACATCAGAGCCAATCAACAAGTCGATTTGTCCCGGTGTGTCAAATTTGGGGTCTGCCAGTTCCAATCCCGATGTCAAATTCACCACAGCAGTGGGTAGCTGCTTCTGTGGGTGCATACCCAAAATATTCTTCAACACAATAGCCGAGGTTTTAATCCTCGGGTGTGAAGATTCAACAGGGCCAAACAAAACCTTAACTTGCCCTTCAACATTAGAGGCTACGTCCCCTATGCCCCGTATACAATCTGGAAAAGAGCCCATATTTAATTTAACCTGCCCTACCAAATAAGTGGAAACAATGCAACCTTGTGAACCTGTGTCCAATATAGCACGGACAACAACAGAGGTCCCCGTGGGTCCCCAGACCCTAACAGCAACCGTTGGTAGGATAACGGTCTCAATGGGGGAGGTTGGAGTTATAGGGCAGGGGTCAATGACCTATTGTTGCCTGGGCGGCGACCGTTGGCCAGGACCAGGCAGGTCAAAATGAGGGTGCGGCTTGAAGTCCTCAAAAGCGCGATGACTCGATCCGCGCGCCATCTGTGGGGGGTCATAATGACGGACCCGCCCAAAACGAGGTGGGCGCGAGTCAAGGCGGGGACGCTCCGCCAAAGGAGGGGAATACCTGGGGCAGCAGTCATGGTGCTGGTGACGTTGCGCGGCACATTCAGGTGCGCGAGAGAGAGGAGGCGTGCGCACGCTACGGTTCTCCAAGCGGGGTGAGTGGCGATCAATTGAGCGAGGCGACTCTCGGCTACGCGCCGGTGAGCCTCGGCTGCCACCTTCAAAACACCCGCCCGTGCGCGGCGTCGGCTGGTTGGACAAGCGGCCAACCTCTCTGGCATTCATACAGAGAATGTCCAAATGCTGTCCTCCACAGTGAGGACAGGGGTGAGAGTTTGGGCAGTCTCGCTGGTAGTGGGACTCCAAACAAGAGAAGCAAAGGCGGCGGGCATTCGCGATGCGCCTACGAGGGGCGACATGTAGGTCCAAGAATGCCCTACAACTGGCCGTTCTGTGCCCCGTGACCTTGCAGTAGGAGCACTCCACTGGGCTCTGCGTGACTGCAAAGCGAGGAGGGCGCCGGTCAACATTGGCTCGAGTGTGAACGCGAGCCTGCTCCTTGACCTTGGGCGGCTGCGACTTAGCCGGCGTGTCACCACCGGAGTTGTCCAAGACCCGGCACTCATCCTCCAGGAACTTCTCCAGGTCAGCAAAGGGGGGCATATGGGTCGCGCTATCCCCACCAAAGCGCTGTTCAAAACGCGACCTCAGGTCGGCAGGCAGCTTCTTCAGCACAATGTGCACCAACAGATAGGACCATTGGTCCACGGGCAGGTCAAGGCACTTAAGTGCGTTGATGGCCACCAAAAGCGGGTTCAAAAGTTGGGTGCGCAACCCAGAGACCCGGGTGAGCGTCGGCAAACCCAAAATCTGCTCAATGTGCGTGTCGGCGAGGCCACGCTTATTATGGTACCTACGGGTAATTAGGTCCCGAGCCGTCTGGTACGCCTCGTCAGACACGGGCAGATGCTGGATGAGGCCCTTAGCCTCCCCATCCAGAACCGACATTAGATAGGCCAACTTTTGTGCCGGCCGAAGGTCAGCCCTATCATGGACTAGGCTGTCGAACAAATTAACGAAGCCCAGGTAGCTTCCTAGGCAGCCATCAAAATGGGGGAGGTCCAAAGTAGGGAGCCTACTCACCAGCCCCGGTGCTGACCTAGGAAGCTCCTGCTTCAGGCCGGGTTGCCCTTCCCTATCGGCAACTAGTTGTCTCGCACTATTGGAGACAGCATCATACAGGTCTAAGACCTGGGCATAGTCTTCGCTGACCTTATTTCGCTGGTCAGCGGTGAAATCATTGATTGACACTTCAAGACAGCAAGTGCTGAAAGTGCGGAATTGCTGTTCCACACTTGCCAGGCGATCGTCAATCCGCTCGTACCTCTGAAGTAAGGCCTGCTGGCGATCAGGCCGGTTCACTAAAGCATTGGCCGAGGCAAACCAGCGCAAATCTGATGCAATAGCACCAGCAGCCGCACGCAAGTCCTTGATAGCTGACATAATCAAAATTCAAAAGAGCCCGGACAAGCGCTAAATAAAATTAACAATCAAAACTTAATTTTTCTTAATTCTTTGAAACCAACAAAGTATTAGCCTGTTTACTGCAAGTGCAGGCAAGTGACAGGTATCTACTGTCCAACAAAATTAATAGTTTCAATATATTGAAGAATCAAACACAAAAGTTATCAAGTTATAACTTATAACAAATTAATAAAGTTGAAACTTCAACTTAATTAATTAATTATTTGCAACAGACAGACTAACTGTGTTATTTATGATATACAATAGGAAGTAAGCACAGAATATGTGTTACCTAACAATATTATCTTTATATTATAACAAAACAAAGTTTATTAATGTGACCCGCCCAAGTGGCAAGGTCAAGTTGGTTGTTATGTTTATGAATATATGCAATAAACTAAATTTACCAAATTTATTGATACATACAGCTGTTATGTATCCAAACAAACTGACTTATTAATGCAACAACAAATTTAAGTTAGATTATTCAACAATACAAATCAACAATTACTGATTGAGGTTATGTGACAATGTGTTTCAAATTATCTAGGTCAACTTATACAATTAAATATTATGTATTTTAGACAATAACTGACCTGACAAACACTACAATACTGTCTACAAGGTGATAAGATACAAGCTCATACCAATCTGAGTTCAGATACAATCAACGGCTAAGATACAAATTTACAATATAGGCAGTTAACCACGCTCTTGCTATCAAAAATTATGTCTAGAATTACCGTAGCCAGGCAGGAAGGTGTATCAGGAGTGCGCAGTGGAAGGTGTAATACATCTACCTGACCACGATAGACAATATATCCAGACACAATGCACTGCGTTGCACAGTGAGTAAAGTATTGAGTAGGTACATGAAAATTTTACCTTATATATCCTGGTGATGTTCTTGAGTGGAGTCCTGGAGGCAAGCTAGATACACACAAGACTAAAATTGGCCAATATTAGCAAGTGAATTATCTTTACTTTACCAGACTCTAACGCAGCGTCTTCAATGCACGATGCAAGTTCACAGGATTCGCAATTTCTCCTTGCAAATGTCAATGAATAGTTCACAATGTCTTTTATCACAATTAACCGTTGCCAGCACTAGATCAGGCGGCATTCAAGGCGGTTTACTCTATTTAGTTCAATTAATCAATTCACACGAAATGCAAAAAGGTGTGCTCACAATAACTTTTCACAAAATGTTCAATATGTCACAAACCGTGCCGGGAGTCAAAAGGGCGGCAATTCAATAGATTTCACAACTATTCGCGTAGCTACAATGATGTGCTTTTCAAAAGGCGAACAATTATTTTACGTACGAGTCGACAACGTGGTAATTTTTCAACGCGGGAAGACGGAAGTGACAGTTCAGTGTGACCATTGTCAGAAATTTTCAATAGACTAAACAAAATGTTACTCAATCGATCTAATCGATTTAACTTATAATAAAAACTAATTCTATTTCAAACAAACCGTATAGTGCATTGTTTATTATTATAACATAAGACTACCGAATTATCTAATCTTTATATATTGTTATACTGAATGACTGATAGACAAGCTACGTCCAAAACTATGAGAGGAAGAAAGCTGATATTTGGCCCATTTATCGAGAAAGGCTAATGCGGTGGCGGAGCAGTACTTAGCCTTAAATACCGCGGATGTAGCCGCAGGTTTATCTAATTGGCAATGATTTCAGCATCAAGATAGTCTATTTAAACATTTAAATTACGGTCGCAAAACCAATAAGAAAAGATGAAAGATTTATAACAGATTGAAATGACAGCAACATTTCAAAGACTCTCAGTTTTTTTTTTCGGCTTTCCTTTTTTACCTAGGAACAGCCGGGATTATTATGGTAAGTTTGTCGAATCCATTAAGAAAAATAAACTTATACGATGACCATTCGCGAAAAAACTAATGAGTAAAATATTTTACTTATTTACTTCTCGAAGTTTGAACTTACGAAATACACATATTAATTTCACCAAAACGTAAACACAAATAGTATCTGTGCGTCGTAATCTAAGGTACGGTGTCTCTCGTCCGAGGCCTGGCCTGCGATCATGTCGAGAGCCTGGGGAGACGACCCCTGTCTCCTCCTCGCCTATGTGATACGAATGCTAATGTCCAAGATACACGCTTCCTTCATCACGAATGAACGTGTTACTGATTTGACAGTTCGGGTGACATGGTTTAGGAATGCTAATCTATTGCATAGAAGGCAAGGCATGACTTTTTTTGTAGATAAAATAATATTTGTTTCAAATGATTTCTTTACGAAATCTGGGTAATCGAAATTTTGTGAATTGTTATCAGATGCAACATTTGCATTAATCATGTCAATTTTTTGTAAAGAGTGCTATCGAAAACTATTAGTTATAACGCGTATATGACGTGTTAACAATTTTAGACTTTCAAGGTTTTGAAGTATTAGAGAAAACAATTATTTTTAAAATAATATTATGTCTGTGGTTTTTATTCGAGATAAAAACCGTAAGCATACCCGTACCCGACAAATGCAAAACTATTTAATAGAGTTTCTTAAAAAAATATTATTATCTGCCAGCTATGGTCTTCCCTCTCATTCTCAACCAAGAGTCAAATAAAGCTAAATTTGTATAATATTACTGAATACAATACATTTTGAATAACAAACGCGTTTGTGTAACATAAATTTATGTACAGAGTTACACGTAAACCGCGTTTTGAAATTCACAAAATTACAACAATTTATCCGCGACCTTGGAAGTTTAATCCGCCGCTGCGTAAACTCGGGAACTGCCAGAAGAACCATTTATCTGCCCTGAAAAAAAATACGAATTATATTTCTTTCGGACAATTTCTGATTGTAATTGAAAGTTCAGATGAAATATTAGCAAAGATTAATCCAGTTTAAAAGAAATGCGGCTTGAAATAAGAATTGTTTTATAGAATATCCATTTAAGTGGCCGTATTTTATATATTAAATAGATGGCTTTCGTATAATACTTTTAAATAAATACCATTATGTCTAATTAGATTTTTTTTATCCGTATATATCGATTTGCTCTAAACTAGCTGCACGCTACGGTTTACTCACTTGTGAAGGCATTGTTTCGTAGCGAGATGTGTAGGAAATTAACGGATTTTTTCAATTGCGGTGTTTTTACCTGTATTCCCGAAGGGGTAGGCAGAGGTGTAATATAACACCCACATCTGGCCATGAATTTTTAGGTCCCACGTAATAGGGGGCGAGCCTATTGTCGTTTCCAGGCACATCACCAGACTCCGTGCTGCTACTGAGAATTTGGAAAAACCCAGTAACACTTTGCCCGACCCGGGAATCGAACCCGGGACCTCCGATCAGCAGTCGCATACGCTATCCACTGGACCACGGAGGCAGTCATAGTATATTTAAACAATAGTCTTCAATAACTTTTTAAACTTACGATACCCATATTATTTTGTGCCATATTAATTAAAATATTAAAACTTATATGCAATTTACGTGTTACATTAATGTAAAGAAATAATGCTACGCTCTTTCAGGCAGAAACAGAAGTATATTGGTGTTTTAATAGAAGTGTGGCAGAATACAACCTTAATATTGCAGCTATAATGTAATGCGGGTTTAGGTTTCTTATATCGATTACACAGAGGCAAACTGTTGAGCACACTGTGTGTGTACTGGAACGATAACTAGGCATTCAGCTTTCAGACCGAGCACTCCCTTTTTAATTAAATTCATAAAAACACAATTACGGCGAACTCGGCTAACTACTATTAGGCATTTCATGTGCTTAAAATATTACATATTTGGGAATATTCTATTTGAAATTGTTCATTCCACTGATATGTATTTTGTTTATCAAGGTAAGTAACTGCACTTCACACAACTAACATACATTCTCCATACCATTGGAGAATATTTTATGCCATATTAAAACAAATTTTATAGAGTTCTCTGAGTCTTGATAAAAGTAGAATGATATTTCACTCATGAATAGTTTTTTAATCCTTAATATTATTTTATATGTGAAAGTGTGTCTTCATGTTTGTCTTTCTTTTACTTCAAAACAGAACAACGGATTGATATAATTTTGGGTGATGTAGTTGAAGGTAACATTACTTTAAAATTAGAGTAGGCGATGCCGCGAGCACAGGTAGCTTAGTAATAAATTCTCTCAGGCTGAAATCTGGCATGTATGTTGGGGTGTGTAGAGAACCACTAAGAGAGGATTTTTGGAGATTCTGCTTCTAAGAGGGCAAAAGTCCCGCGCGGGCAGAGCCACATACGTAGTCTACTTTGCTTTTAAAATTTGCTCGACACAGCATATTATTATGTGGCTTCATACGTTGTTCATTCGTATCCAAGTGGACTGTAGTTGCTTTTGCAGTCACTTTGTTCCGTGGTGGCTTCTTGCAGAAGGGAAAATAAAGGTATGTTAATGGTCTCCGAAGCGGTATACCGAAGTTGATTCTTAGCTCCGTCCGTCGCTCTGCTCATGTGTGTGGCAATTTTACTATCGCAACGAGAAGGTCTGAAAATTCAATTTGAAGGATAAGGGATAAAGGAATGGTATGGGTTCCAGGAAGATACCTGATTTGCAGTATCCCTCTGTATGCGCCGACTATTCTTCGACGCGTGCTTCGCCTCTGCACGAGGCATCCTCAGGTCAGTCGTTGCCCATCGCTCCTAGATGAAATAGACTAAGTAGTATCAAAGATACATATGTATATCCTCAAAGGATTGGTTGCAGTGGGTATAGTGTTACTGTTACAGATATGTTTAAGGCAACGAACGATCATATTGTCGTATTCAGTAGATATTTCTTTATTGCGTGCTACTATGTCCCAGCTATATAAAATTTCAACTTCGAAAGATGACTGCCTAGATTAGTTTTCTGAGCGAGAGCGGCCAGACTAAAATATTATATAACACAAAAAATAATGAAACAAATTATACTCAGCTTAATTCTAAGCTGATTAACAATCCAATACGAAAGGCGAGAGATTATATATTTCATGCAAATTTTAATTTCGATGGCACAGTTGAACCGGCGGCGGCAAGTCATTTATTCCTATCATCGGCACGGCACATTGTACTTGATCGAGGTCATAATCTATTAATCTTTCCATAAAAGGCAGCGGGGTATCCGCAGCCAAGTCCAAACTTAATAAATGATGTGCCTCTGCTCGCTCTTTTTTATATACTTCTCATCATACAGTCCACAGTACCAAATCAAGTCTATTTATTATTTAAATCCAACTGGACTAAAAAATCCAATCCGTTTATGTAAATGGATGGTAATGCGCTTTGTAGTTCCTTTGACAATTTTGGGCCGCAGTATTACAATCCGCCTCGTGGGTACCCCTAAGACTGTAATCTAGTGCAGTGACGAGCATATCGCTGAATTAAGTAATTATGAGCATAATTTATGATATTCGTGGCACAAACAGTTATATGACCCTCTACGGCTACTCACGAGGGATTATTATTTACCATACTCAAAATATTCCCCTTCATAATAAATCTTTATCACATTGAATATAATGAGGCTCGTTGAACTCAAAAGTCGTAGTTGATACTGAATACAGTTACCTTATTCGCCGCGTGCATAAAAATATTTAATAGAGCAGTTATACATGTAAGAGCCATTGATGTATTATGTAAGTAGATAAGAAAGCACCGAGAACGAACATTTACCAAATTTAGCATGCATGGTTTTTACGATCTATAAAAAGTATGTTTACTTTCTTCATTTTACCAAGAAAATTCACTTGCCTCTAAATATTTGAAAGGATTTTCACCCCGAGTAGAACATGGCATCACGCAAAATGACTTGCGTTTCTATGTTATTTCCGAGAACACTCTTGTTTGAGGTTTACTTCCGTTACTTCCAAACTCGTCCAATATTACTAAAGGCCTGTGATCACTTTTGAGCCGTATTTTTTCCATTCAACGTTTTTTACCGATCCGCGGATCTGAAAACATACGTGAAAGAATATTTGCACTGCTGCAAAATCATTGCATTGATCAGTGGCGATACGAAAATAGGCTCGGCCGATAGGCTTTCAAAAGCTTTTCAATTTAGTCCCGCGGCCTGGGCGAGACCGGATGGAGACACAACTTTAGTTGTGAAATTCCATTTGCGATATCCAGTTTTATAAACTCGTATTGCTGTGTTGTAGGTGTATAACAGCGTATTGTCGGTGTACGGCCACTCTGTCGGCTATAATCTGGTTTATTAGCGGACATAAGGCGAGGTGCGGCTTTATTAACGTTATGTATTAGCTGTCCGGCTGGAAGGTGTGGCTATCGACCGACTATTTTAGTAAAAAGTTGCCGTGTAAAGTCCCTGAAACGAGTTTCTTATAGACCCTCACGACTGTTTAGACGGTTATTTAATAGAACAATGCCTTGTTAATAGGCAGTTAAGGTCGTGTCGGGTGTTCGATTAATTTGCATGAGATTAAATTGACATTATATACTAGCTATGTACCTTGACGATAGCCGATGTTTAGATGTTTCCAGTCCAATGACTCGAGTTTATCAGATGTTGTTTCGACTTGAATTCAGGATTGCGATGCTTAAGTTTAAAAGGCCTCATTACAAAACAAGTCTATAGTACTTGAATTTATACAAAGACTTTTTGAAGTGCCAGTTGTTCTAAATCGGCATCGGTTACAAAGAATTTTGCAGATACCATAATATATAGTTATACAAAAATGTATGTATGTAAGTTTATAGTCGACGTATAATAAATGTTACACGGGTAAGGCTAAATTCTAAATCCTGGTGTATATTAAGCCAATGTTTAATTAAATTAGGCTGACAAAATTTTACTAAGCCATTTAATATTATTATTTATTTTTGTATTAGCTAATATGAATATTTTACACAACAATATGTGTATTACTTAGGCGAATATTATAGTTACAAGTTTATGGATATGATAGGCTGGGACATCAATGTGCAGACAACATCTTTAGCATAGCAGAAACGCAGCAGTTTTTGCAGAATGCGAATCGGTCTCCGGATGAACTTTGACAAAACCAAAATCACGCTCAGCAAACACGTATATCCGAGGCTCGTCGACGTAAACGGCGTCTACCTTGAAGACATAAAGACATAAAGACATATTTATTTCTGCATTTTGGTTGTTTACAACACTTATACATGTCAAAACCCTATTCTAGATGATGCCGGCTTTTCCTAGCTAAATGACTTCTTGAGAAGAAAGGCCGAAACAAACTCAGAGTCATTGTTTTTTTTTGTCACTTGAATTTCTTTAGTCTTTTCTTCATCTTTTAAAGTCCTGACAAAAAAAGGGGTTTAGTATGCAAGTACAATGCAGGAAATTATCTGACGCTTTTGACTGACTCGGCCCACTGATGGCCCTCATTCAACAGCAATCGTACGGCTCAACCTTAATTGAGGGAGCCAGCGCGATCTGTATCACTATGCCTCCACGCCATCATAAGGTGTATGCATAAGCATGTCAGCCTAAGCCATCAGACAGGTTGCCACAACTATTTGTTTATATGTTTAATAATGCCCACATCGTACTCACAACTTTACATGCATACGATAAAACACAGTAAAATACATGTTGCAAACAATAAGTAAAAATAATAAAAATTTAAACAATAAAATGTCATATATTTAAAATGTCAGAAAATATTATTAAATGTCAGAAAATATTATTGAATGTCAATTTATGAATAATAATATATTACTTAAGTAATTTTAAATGTCAAAAGAAAATAAATAAAATAACAATGTCAAATCAAACAATGTCAAAACAAAATAAATAAAATTACAAATGTCAAATTAAAAATGTCTAAATGTAAAATATAAGTATTACAAATGTAAATAAAAATATCATGTCACTAATTTCAAAATGTCAAAATTCATAATTTTTAAAACTCAATTCCAGGCATTTTTGTCTGCTAAATAATCTTTAACTGTGTAATAAGCTTTTGAACACAAGCTCTGTTTAATAAATACTTTGAATTTATTAATACTTAGTTCCTGAATATTGCCTGGAATTTTGTTGTAAAAACGTATGCTTTGACACTTGTATGAGTTACTTATTTTTTGTAGTCTAGTTGAAGGTAGAACAAGTTTGTTTTTATTTCGTGTATTTAAATTATGAATGTCGCTGAATTTAGAAAACATATTTATATTTTTCCTGACATATAACAAGTTCTCATAAATGTATTGAGATGCGACAGTCATTATCTTAATTTCTTTAAATTTTTCCCTCAGTGAATGCCTTGAACCAAGACTGTAGATTGCACGAATAGCCCGCTTCTGCAGTACAAACACAGTTTGAATAATAAAATGCCATATGACATTATGCTGTGGAAATAACTAAAATATACTAATCTGGCCGTATCTATATCAGTTAACTGACGAATTTTGTAAACCGCGTATGCTGCAGAGCTAAGTCTATTCGACAACTGACCTATATGTGGGCCCCACTGTAGCTTTAAATCGTTACTTTTAATCTTGACCCTTCCAGTCTCATTGTTTATAATATCCCACGTTGCTTTTATTTTATTGTCACTGTTTTTAATTTTTGATTTTAAATAAAGTGTCTTAGCTTCACGACAAAGCTTTTTAAATAACTTGGAATAATTTCTTACATATTGACAAAATTGTTAATCATTTTTATTAATTACTTTCTGTTCATATAATTCGTAAAGCTTATTTCTACTTTTATAAATTCCAGTGGTTGCCCATTCACTGAAGGATGTAGTACCAGCAACTGAGATCCTCTTAGGGACAAAGATAGAATTGAATATAGTACAGTACATGTCAAAGAAAGAATTGTACAACTTATTAGGATCGTTATTATAGCATAAGTATGGTAATGTACTTGTGAGTTTATCCTTAAGTCCCTCCAGACGACGCAAAGTTTTTGGCACCACACTCAATTCCTTTCTACCTACTTTTTTAGACTGCATAGCAAATTTTATAGATTGTCCACAATGATCTGATGTTAATTTGTTAATTATTTGCTTTCTAACTGGTACAATATCTATAAATATATTGTCTATACAAGTAGATGTCGTGGAAGTTATCCTGGAGGGTTCCAAAAATAAGCATGCAAGATTATATGATTTGAACAAATTCTTAATTTTGTGGCAATTCAGGGAATCTTCGAGTAAATTAATATTAAAATCGCCACCTACTATTATAGATTTATTTTGTTGGCATAGCTTCCGTAACACATCATCCATGACACTTTCAAAGTTATCATAGAAGGACGATGGTGGCCTATACACACTCAACACAACAAGTTGGTCCAACTCCACACAGGCTATTTCAACTGTCCGTTCAACAGAGAAACTAACAATGTCACTACGATTCTTAAATTTAAGCAGCTTGTTAACTAAAATCAACGATCCCCCATGTATTGCATTTTGTCTGCTGAACGAACTACCAACTAGATGGTTATTAAAATTGCACATGAACTGGTGATCTTTAAGCCAATGTTCTGTTATACACAAAATATCGACGCATTCACCGTTCATGAACAACTCCACTTCTAAATCTTTATTTGACATACCTTGTATATTTTGATGTACCAGTTTTAATACTTGTGAATTTCTAAATGAATCATTAGTTGGATTGGGCTTATTCGTACATACCAGCCCATTATTAATGAAAGTGTCATTGCAAAAGGTATTCTCTATTGTCGAATTATTTAATTTAAATTAATAGAAATGTCAGACTGTGTAGCCAAAATACTGGCTGAATCATTATAATTGTCATTTTGTTGCTGTATAGCGGCAACACGTTTATTAGCCAAATTCTTAGCTGAAATGTCAATACAAAATGCTAGCGACTCAGCTAGTTGTCTTTTATAATAAGAATTCAGATAACAAGTATCTTGCGTCAAATGTAAAGCTTTACTAACATAATTGTTAGAGTCAAAAACATGAAATTGATCGTTATTGTATGACCAACTACACAAATTTATATTAAGACTATGTCTAATATTATTTTCTTTCTGTGGCAACCCTCTACTGAAAGGTAAAGTGAGCATAATAATTTTATTTAAATTTAATTCACATAATTTACTGTAATAATAGAATAAAAGCCTTTTATTTAAAGATCCTCTTTTACCAAGTAGGATCAATAAAGTTGTATCCTGGTCAAAATTGAAGTTTATAATTTTATCTAAAATAGCAATGAAACTTAACCCAGGCAAACAGTAGTTCATCACTAACCCATCACTATATGTGTTCGCCAACAACTGACCCATACCTTTTCCCATCTCGTCACTAAATATTATCACTTTATTTTTATTTTGTAATATAGTTTTACTGTCTAGTTTGTTATTTTTTAATTTATTTAGAGTGTGTTTAATATTTGATTTTGTATTGTTTAAAGAACTATTTGGCAAAACCGGGTCACATGTTGGCAATGAGCAAGCTGGCGAGTGTTGGTGGTTGAACGGGATGTCATTGTTCAATGGTATTGAGCATTTGTTACTATATGATGCCACCAACTCATTCATTGCCAATATGTACTCTTTCATTTGTAGTTCAGAGCTTTTATATTTATTTGTCATTGATACTAATTTGTCACTAAGATTATTTAATTCTACCTGCAAATTATTTATTTCTAATTTATGTTTCAAATTATTTTGGTGATATTTCTGTGTGTATATTTTTAATTTTTCAAGAGCAAGTAATCTTTCCCTATTTAATTTAACATTTTTTATGAAATATGTTTGTCTGTGAACTAATTTTTGGGTCTTTTTTATGAATTTGTTTATTTTGACATATTTCTTAATTCTATTCCTACTACCCCTAATCAATTTTATTGAATTATTTGATTCTTTTCACACTGAGAGACTATTTGGAAATGATGCTTTAGAATGATTTATATCAGTAATCATGCTTGGAGCATGAACCACCAGCTCATCGAACAGACTTTGATTTGCCGTTGTAGTGATTTGATCTTGGGTAAATTCTAGATGAGTTATTCTACTGTTTGCCTCGTGTAACTGTTTGTCTAAGAACTGTATACGGTCAAGTGCTTGTTCATACTGCAAGCTACACTCGGCAAACCCGTCCACAATGAGCTGGAGTCCATCCCGAGCACTCATGGCATCAGAGAATTGAGTATGTAGCTGAGCCATTTCACATTTTAATATCTTATTTTTTTCTAGTAAGTTCAACATTTCTTTCTCGTTATCTTCTCTTTCCTCTATCAGTTTGTTACACAACTCCTTAGAGGTCTTTAATTCAATTAAAGCCAGTTGGAGTTTAGACTCTTCCTGGCGAGCCAAAGATTTACGAGTCATAATCATAGTGAAAAGAGAGAAATAAAACAAAGGAAGTTTTGTTCAAAAGTAAAGGAGAAGATTGAAATACGTAGTAATAGTAGAGTTTAAAGCTAAATATTATTGTAAGAAAGAACAGCTGATCTCGTTGAAAGTTGTGTAACCAACTAACAAGGTTTAGGTTATGTTTATGTATTTTTACTATTTATAGGTGGTTATTTAGGAACTTGATAGCACTTTTTATTCGGAAATATACTAATTAAAACTATTTTATACGTATAAGTCGATTTTAGATAGTAGTTACAATGTTATACCTGTTTGTAAAATGACAATGCAAATTTAGCCGGTAGATTGGTTGTCAAAAAATAAATCACAATAAACTCACCTTATTTTCACAGAAAACACTAATACTTTTATAGATTATTACAAATAACACATTTATTAAGTAATTAACTTGTAATAAGCTTTAATTATTTGATTATTTTATATTTTTATTTGTAAAAAATACGGGACAAGGTCGGATCAGCTGTTAACCTCAGTGTTGCCAGCAAATCTCAATCAAGGATGAAGGTGTTGGCCAACATGTATACAATACATGTTGACCTAAAACTGAGGCAAATTCTCTAACTATTGAGCAACAATTTAGTTAAGGAACTTGACGTAATATTCTCGAGCTCGTCTGTCTAGCGCAATTTGGGTATTTGTGCTGCTGTTGAAAATGAACAAGACAACACTTTGAAAGATTCTCAAATCTTTTTTTCTGGGTTTACTTTGTATCCGTTCATGCAAAATTCTTAAAGTAGGGCGTTCTGCCGTCCTACTTTACGCATATTCTTTTAACAAATTCTTTATCATGTCACCTAATAAACGTCCACTGCTGGATGTAGGCCTCCCAAAAGGCTCTCGATATTGAGCGATCCCGAACCACTTTCATAGGAGATGATCATAGGATGATGATGATGATGAATCTCACTCCACACAGGGGGATACGAAACGTAAATAAAATTGCTTACAGATAAACCAATAAGCCTTTCTACCGAAGCTTTATAATATACGAGTAATCCACGAAAACAGTAATAGTTTCATAATTCATACGAACAAAACTAAGACATCGCTGAATAACACAACGACGGCCAGAACTAACAAAAGTTGGGAACAAGAAAACTTTTCGCTAGTTCTATCTTCTATCTCCCTTTGTTTTTGCTATGCGCCGGCAACGTGTAATGGAACGACATGATTCTTTAAACTGAGCGTAGCTAAGACGGAAACTAGTTATAATATATAAGAAATCTAGAAAATAACTTCAAATGTGTTTTCTATAGGAAGAAGAATATAGGTACCTAAATATTTTTCAGCGCATTCCATTTCTGTTTAAGTCGTTAACACGTTTAGCTCCCTCTAGTTGTAAGGCTATAGCCATGCCTGTAATGGCAACTATTATAAATTACTAGCGCTTAATCAACTTTAGTGTAAAGTAAAGGTGACAAAGCTATCCTCGGTCATTTCGTTTTCTTCGTATCTCAGTGATAGACAATAAAACAATCACGTTTATGAAATGCTTAAAACCCCTCCCTCTTTCATACTTCATAAATCATAATCGCAATTAAACGATAATTAATGAACTCTGCTTGCAATATAATTTGAGTAAAAATTATGTTCGATCGAACAGCTTATCAGCAATCACCGAACGAAGTACCCATCGACTCCTGATTATTGGGCGCCTTATAACTCACATATACTCTGACCTATATATTTTAAGTACATATAATATAACGATTCCGGAAGCTTATTACAGTTCATTTATTCAAGACATGAGAAAGTCTGGAAGCAGTTTTAACGATACGCCATCACTTTAAGAGGCAATTCAAAAGCAAATGAGATCTTAAGAATCGACCAAAATCGGGACGCTAATGTAATTTTGAATGCCTCCTGGCTATTTGTAAAAGATATATATCCGTATATTCTGGAAGATACCGTTTATTCTTATTACTGTTTTTAAAAAGGCCCTGCCTTACGCGAGACGTATTCAAACGAAGCGAATAAATGGATGTCTTGACCTATATTCGAATTATTGATGGATAACATTTTCTGAGAAATTTGTGGCAGATGTATTGGGTTTTGTAGATGTAGGTTTAAAGTTTAGAACCTTTTAGAAGTTATAAACCAATATAATAACTTCTAGTGATCTTTAAACAAACAGTCGATTGTGGGTTTGGGGCGCGTTTGATGACCAAAGTCAATCATGAATCAAAGATTGATTTCAAAGTTTTCGACAAATTGCTAGTCACCCAGCAGAAGTTAATGTTTATTTAGGATTTTAATGTAATATAAACTTGCAAACACTCAATCACGATTTTAATGCTTTTAATTAACTTATGGTTAACCGTTTACTACTATTCACAAATAAGTTTTACAGTAAAACAAATAGCTGTAAATAAAGAGTTATAAAATGTATAACTATTTAGAAATTTGAACATGTCCACGTGTTTGGGCCATGAGCTTAATAATAGTAGTTATGATTATGTTCATTTTGTAGCACGAAATGGAATTGTGCCAAAACGTTGCTTCGACACGGAAACTTAAATACTTGATACTAATCGTGTTTCAGGGTTAGCCGCTACTTACTTTTATTAGTAGCGAGTAAACGAGGCAAAAATATGTTGTGGTGGTCGTTTGAAACATATTTCTTTTTTATTTTGACGGATATAAGTCGTTTTAACCTGTCTGATGGCTTAGGCTGACATGCTTATGCATACACCTTCTGATGGCGTGGAAGCATAGTGATACAGATCGTGCTGGCTCCCTCAATCAAGGTTGAGCCGTATGATTGCTGTTGAATGCGGGCCATCAGTGGGCCGAGTCAGTCAAAAGCGTCAGATAATTTCCTGCATTGTACTTGCATACTAAACCCTTTTTTTGTCTGGACTTTAAAAGATGAAGAAAAGACTAAAGAAATTGAAGTGACAAAAAAAAACAATGACTCTGAGTTTGTTTCGGCCTTTCTTCTCAAGAAGTCATTTAGCTAGGCAAAGCCATCTAGAATAGGGTTTTGACATGTATAAGTGTTGTAAACAATCAAAATGCAGAAATAAATATGTCTTTATGTCTTTATTTGTTGAGAAAGTATTTCAGTGTTATCAAGGGAGCTTTAGTTTTTATTTTGTATATCGGACTTTTTACTTCTGTGCCATTTGACACGGTTATTTGGATGGGTGTTAAGGACCTTAGAGTTTCTAGCAGCTGAAGCTTATTTTTTAATGTAACCGTTTCAGTCCGATCCCGTAGGAATTCCGGGTACTCCCTGTAATGTTATTGCACCCCTAAGGTATCAAAAGACAATTTTCGGCTTCAGTTGCCCAGTAGGCTCGGCATCATTTGTGCACTTTCTTCGTTCATGACGGACTGATCCGTCAGTAATGGAGCAATTTTATTTACAGAAGAAGAGAAAACTTAGATACAGCACAGAGATTGTAAAATCACACAAGGATTTGTCCTGGGTCTGTTTTGAACACATGATCTTCGGCTAAATTAGCGTCACTAACTACTAGCCCAAATTTTTTTAGATAAGCAATTTTTTTACACTTCAGGGATAGATCACGCATTAATAAAGTTAATTTGGAGAGCAACCACTACGTCGTATCCAGTTAAACATAAAATTTTTTCAATTATTGTGCATAGGGTTCCCGCCAAGAACTTAGGGTCCCAAGCCAACCTCACCTGCAAGTGGTGCACCTGCTGATCAACGGACGAGGCTCTGGCAAACAAAATATCCCGATAAGCGGCAATAGGCTCGCCACCTATTACGTGGGATCAAAACACTGGCGAAAAGTGGGCGTTTAATATGCCTCTGCCTACCCCCTCGGGGAGGCAGGCGTGAGTCTATGAATGTATGTATGCAATTATTTCTAAAGCCATCTATTCCATTTAAAACATTCCCAACTAAGATCGTTTAAATTGTAAAAAGAGCAAACTGCTGCTTGTTATTTGTGAGAATGTCCATTGTTAATTTTTCAAAACTACGTATGAAAACGAATGTTTTTATTCAATTTTAATGAAAAATAATAACTACGTTAATCCGTTAAAGTGGTAAAACCGCGGTGTAGGTTAACAACTAAAATGCCGAGCAATAGTGAATTAATTGGAAGTTAAAAAAACTTCGTGATTAAACAAGCTTGCATATGCGCTAAACATACAGGAACAAAGTAGGTTAGTACAAACGTCAAAACAAATCGAACGATCCCAAACTCGATGGATCTGTGTTGTTTTATTGCAGAATTCCTATGGCCACCTTCCAACTCTACTATCAGATCAGCTCTTTGGTAATTTTTTTTTCACGCGCAAAATTTCAGCACAATAGAAAACCGAGAAGTAGATTAAATTTATCTTCCAAGATTTCATTACAGACAATAGGAGAGGTACAAGTAAATCATAATCAGCCCTTTATACTGTCCCACTGCTGGGCATGGGCCTCTTTTCATTATGAGAAGGGTGTAAGGCCATAGTCCACCACGCTGGCCAAGTGCGGGTTGACAGACTTCACATGTCTTTCGAGAACATTATGGAGAACTCTCAGACATGCAGGTTTCCTCACGATATTTTCCTTTACCGTTTAGCAAGCGATAATTAACAATTTAATACGCACTTCACCACAGAATAGATAGTAAACTTAACTCCGAAAAGTCATTGGTGCGCGCCGTGGATTCGAACCCGAGACCCTCTGCGTAGCAGTCTGTCGGTCTCTCCACTCAGCTATCGCTGCCTTCTATAAATAGTAATTGCTACTATTATATATATAATATAATAGTAATTGCTACTATTATATATATAATATAATAGTAATTGCTGCAATTATATTATATATTATATTATCCCTGCCTTCTATAAATAGTAATTGCTATATTATATAAATAGTAATTGCTACTATTTACTTGCAGGCATTGGCTTGCAAGTAAATAGTAGCTTGTAATTAAGAATCGATTCATTTAGACGCTTAAATTAAATGTCACGAATATGAAACTAAAATAAACTGTAAGGTAATATCTTATCTTAGCTTGTAGATTAACATTAATGTGTAAACTCGTCTCTGGTATTATTCGCATGTATGTAAATTCTCCCCCCCGTGGGATCTCCACCTTGTCGTGGTGGGGGGGCTCAGTAACCGTGGGTTAGAAGCCACCCACGGTGAAGCTAAGCGGGATCCAGAGAGGGGACGCTCCACGTGGGCTTGGTAGAGGCCTGCGTAGGATGCGTCCCATGGTGCGGGTGCGGGGGACAGTTCTGTCTGTCCCTCGCAGTCGGGTGCGGTCGCGGGAGGAGAGACGTGTGGGTGTTGCGTTGCCCCGCGCCCTATCTCCCGCGACCAAATGGGGGCGCACCATCGTTGCGTCGCGGTGGGGCCGCAGAGGAAGAGGAGATGCGGTGTTGCGTTGCCGTCCTCCCTATCCTCTGCGGCCGCTGGGTGTTTTGGCGGCGGAGCCCAACACCTTCATCCGCCGCCAAGGGGGTTTCGTTCGGGGCCCGCCTGACCATCTGGTAGGCCAATACCCGTCGGGGGGTAGCGAGGAATGCTTTGGTGAAACCCTACCCTCCGACACATGGGTACATGAGGAGCACGGGTTGGTTTTTAGTCAGTAAGAGTCTGACAGTCCCCTTCGTCCTTCCCCCCCGGGGCGGAGGGACTCCATGAGGATTTTCCAACCCGATACAAAAAAAAAAAAAAAAAAAAAAAAAAAAAAAAAAAAAAAATGTAAATTCTACCAGCTATCATATCATATTCTGTCATATAATCGTTAAACAAATTAAAAGCGAGCTTTTAGGTATATTTTTTACTAAGAATATAATATGCTATTTAGTTTTTTGCAACATGGAATAAAGCCATATAATTTTGAACATCAAAGGATTGGTTAACTAAATTGGTATACATGCAGTTATACCAATTTAGTTCATAAAAAATAGGCTTCCGTATTGCGATAGTTAATTTTAGTTTAAAAAGTTTTTAATTTAAAGTGTACAGATGAATTATTTAAATTGGTTGACTAAAAAGTTTATAACATGTTCTGTGTTTAATATTGAAATGAAAATTAACGACATATTTGGATATTGTAATTATAATACGACTTTAATTGTATCCACACACAAGACAGTACTGTGCGATACAAAAACCTTTATTCCAACTCTTGGTGGTACTATGAGTTCGTTGTTCGAGAATTTGAAGAGTCCCTAACATATCACCACATTAATTCATGAATATAAGATGGGTAAAATATTTCATGTAACATCTTCGCCCGAATAAAGGGCTGTGTTTTTCAACTTGTAAACAAAATATGACCTATATCATATATTCATGTAGGTCTGATGAAGGGCTACACACGCACTAAATGTTGAAACAGGCAACCGAATGTAATACACGCTCTGGTACCTTAAGCTTGACGTGTAGAATATAAAACGAAGCTATACATACCCACACCTACGTATAAAAAACTAGTATAACTTAACCTACGATTTGATAGTAGTACAGTGTGAAGATAGGCCAGTGTATGCTGGGTATGACTTTGTGATGTGTCGGTGTGTATGTTCCTGTTAACCCGTTGTCTGCTCGGGTCCTCGGTACCTATATCAAACTAGTTGACGGCCAAGTTTTATTGGTACACAAACGTAACTATGAATTTTGGTTGTAAAAATTTAACGGACATGCATTTAATGTAGCGTGCAGCCGTGTCCATTGGTTGGGTTGAGCACTTTATCATGGTTTGTTTATGCGGTGTATTTTTGTAATGATTCTGTTTTGTGGTGAGATGAGTTAATACAGAATAAAACAAAAATACCGCAGGTAAAACCTGCGGTATTTTTGTTTTATTTCCATTTATTATGCTATCTCACGTTTTTGGATACTGTTCTATCCTGTAATTTATGTGAAAAACGTTTTGCTGCTAAGTGTCTAAAGAAGGTTATTCATCAATATTATTCCTTGTTTTTTGTCGGGTTCCATAGTAAAGCCGAGTTTGTTAGCCCTAAATTATTACATGTTTGTCTATCTTTGAAATTGAGTTAGTTATTTAGCAAGAACATTCTCACTATTCTTACCTACATAATTATAATAATCCATACTAATATTATAAATGCAAAAATGTGTTGGTTTGTTTTTACTTCTCGTCAAAATGGAACAATGGAAAGATGTGGCTTTTGATAAAATGAGACAAAGACTACTTAAATTTAGGACTTGTATGTACTACTGAAACAATTCTACATTATTATATATCCATACATATGTGTATCAAATGAAAACAAAAGGTTACATAAAACACACATACACACAAGAACTTAGAAGAGAAAGGTCTTTTGATTAGTTGGTAAATCGATTAGTCAGCCGAGAGAGACGGGTTTAATGAAAATATCTATCTATCAATCTATTTGTCCAAGTTTTGGAAATCTAGTCGTCGGACAAAACAAACTTAGTTATATTAGTCTTGTTTATAATCGTGTTAGTGATGACTAAGTCGAGCCACAAGATTTACCTACCTAGGTATATCTAAAAGTTGTATTTAAAAAAATATACAAAAAAAATCGCCTGTCCTGGCTGTCATGAAAATTCATAACAGTCATCATGAAGAATCAGTACCCTTGAATACAATGATACTTGTCTAGGTCATGGAAGATTGCTATTCTTGTGGGATGCAGATTTCAGTCAGCAGTCACTTCGTGGAAAACCTGATGTTCTGTCAAATTTTCTTAGATCGTTTAGCGGTAACCGAGCTCTAGGGAGACAGACTTGGATGCAACTTGATTTCGGGTTGATAAGGGTAGAGTTAAATTAAAAATATATTATAGGCTTTCATACTACTAAACCTCTATTATGGAATGCCTTTTATAATGATATTGGCTTATTGAAAACGGGTATCCTCAGTTATATCATAATATTACATATTATCTAAAAATATTCATATTTTTCGTCATAGATTAATATTAAGATCGCATATGAAAAGGTTTCAGTGAAGCACATTTTACCCGCCTATAATAACATCTTCTCACAAATTCTTTCGGTACGAAAAATACTATGAATAATCTTCATTCTTTTTGCCACGGAATTGAAATAATTTGGGGAAAATTGTTACCAATTTCGTATTTTTATGCGACTATTTCTCTTATGATTGGGTTCTGGAGAACTTCCTACGTATATACGTTGCGAGTGTGATATGTGACGTTTTCGAACGTTTAACACACTCGTTATCATGATATACGGACTTTAATATCAGGATTTTATATAAAGAACTCGTAAGATTCACCTTTGCTTGTGAGAATTTATCGCGCGATAAAATCTTGAGCATTGTTTTAAAGGATTTATTTCAGAACCCTTTTTCGGAGACGTAATATTTTTATGCCTTGTAATATAAATGTTTGGTAAAATTTGCAGCAAATATTAGGTTAAAAAAGGCATTAGAAACAATATTTGAACATAATAAATACATACCGTTCTTGTATTTCATTTATGTGCCTATGTCGTGACCATTTCGTCAAATTGCCCATTTCATGAAATGATCGATCATTTCATGAAATGGTCGCAATAAATGATCATATTATCGTTAAACGATTTGTTATCATTGTTTTAAGATCAATGATGTGATCAGGTGAAGTGCGTTAGTCGGACCTATGCAGTTCATACAATGGCCAATGTATTTATTTAGAGTCTCACGCCTGCATCTTCGAAGGGGTAGGCAGAGGTGCAAATATTACACCCACACTTCGTCATGAATTTTTAGGTCCCACGTAATAGGGGGCGAGCCTATTGCCGTTACCGGGCACATCACCAGACTCCGGGCTGCTACTGAGTATTCGGAAAACCCAGTAACACTTTTTGCCCGACCCGGGAGTCGAACCCGGGACCTCCGATCAGCAGTCGTCTACGCTATCCAATAGACCACGGAGGCAGTCTAATTAGAATTAGCCAATTTGTAATTAGACTTCATGAAATGGGCAATTTAAAGATATGGCCTCGACATATATACTGTATAAAAATTCTGGTATGCCAGCCCACACACCACACGGTGTGTAGGCTGGCATACCAGAATTGTATAGTGTATGTTAGGTAAAAATACAAGAATTTTCGGATTGTATATTCACACGAAAAATACATTTTCAAAAATAGACCGTACGGTCTATTTTTGAAAATGTATTTTAAAAATAATTCTACAAAAGTTTCAACCGATATTTTTGGATGACATTATTATATTTTTGGATATTACGTGAACAACATTACACATATCGCTGGTGAATACTTAATATATAAGTATTATATAATAATACGCCGTCACCACTGTGATATGTCAGCAGGAGCGTAACTGTAAACAATTTTATTCTGATTAAATAAAAATAAAAATTGAAATGTTAAAGCAAATAATATTAAATTATTTCACATTTTATTGCGTCCCTAATACATATGCAATGTTATGATACTATAGCAAATATAGATTCTTTCTCACGCAGACATAAGCCAAGGAAAGATTTTTTTAAATATTCTAACGAAAAGAAGGTAATAATATACAGAGAACAGAACACTACAGGCGCAAGAAGTTGTTTGGCATATTTGTTCCTAGGATTTCTCGCAATTCTCACATCAGTAAGAGGAGACGACTTAATTTAAAGAAGAATTGTGTGACACGCTGCAATCATCTTCTTGTTTACCTATGTTACAAAACCACACAAGAAAAAACACAATATAATAATAGAGAAAGAAAATGCCTAAGCAATAACTGATAGCATATTGTGCCTCGATATTTGGCTAATTAACTGTGCCATAGTGCGTCGCACGTCCTGTCTAAGGGAGCACGCTAAGCCATCCATTGTATGTGTCATACAAATCTGGTTTAGAGCCAACGCTATTGGCAGTTGGAGCATAAACTGAAGCATACGTGCATTATAGTACAATCACACAATCTATCGTAGCTGTTGATTCCGATAGGGATATTTCGAGCAATTTGACATTTGTCGGCCACAGTTCCAACATCGGAAAATAACTGGCAAAAAATCTATTGCACCATGTAGCGAATTCGAACCACTGTTTGAAATTTAATATCGAAAATGTCACTCGTTTTTCATGTACCACGATACCATCTGATATTTTTTACCTAGTATTTATACGTTTGATCAAATATTGACTCACTAAATTTACCAGTTTTAGTCAAACTTAATAAAGAACGAATACTGCGGAACTAAACAGGCCTTATTGAAAATCGATAGCTGCGTATCACGTTGCGATCTAAAATGTTATGAGTATCCGTTATTCACTGCAGTATCTACAGTGTATCATTACCTATCATCAGTTTCATCAAATAAACGAAATATTTATTCGCTAAATTGCACATTTTAAATGTAAATACGTATATCCACATAAATTATATCGTATTCTGTCCGAATGTGATTTGCCTATTAACCGCATATGGTTATGTTAAACTCTCGTATTAATTCGATGAGCCACCAAAATTAATTTCATTGGATGGCTTCCTAATGGATACACTTTTGGAAAACAGAATCAATATAACCGTTTTCAATTAACGGTATCCTATTTTCAAAAATGTACCCTATTTTCGATAAGCAATAAATGGCGTGGGGGTGGGGTCGCCAGTATGACTGCAGGGCTGACACACCACGCGGACACTTGACACCGGACGGACGCAAACAACATGCCCCTTAATTGCTAACATCCGTATACACATACACTTTATGCACGCAAATAAAATAAATTGAAATACTCTAGTTGTCGATTTGTTACGTTCGTCTGCCGTATGTTTATTTTAGCAGGTATTTACGTGTATTTTGATTACATTTTGCCGTATAAATGAATTGGCGTCCGGCGAAATATATTGCAGTAACAAGCGCTGCATCAACGAAATTACTTATTCGCTGTTGGTATTAAATTAAAATTCATGGTATGTAGGGTGCTTATGTCATATTTTCTGTCATTACAGAGAGCACATGCGTGATTATAATATAATTCACATTTAAACGGTATACGAGAGTTTGAGCCGATGTAAATTCAGTGAAAGCTGCGAGCCGCATTCCATTATAAATATTATAATAACCTCTTTAACGATATCGCTGGGGGCGTGATCTTAGCTTTAGGGATGTTACGGGATAAAGGTAATCCGGCCAATTTACATAACACCGCCGGCAGAAGGCAAGTACGTACGTTTGCGACATCCCTATCATTACCATTTTTATCTACACTAACTATCTCATCATCAGCCTTGTTGTCAGTTTTCCTTCTCTTATAGTGCTGTTCTCTGCATAATTATGCTCCCTCTGTCGGTTCTTACGACACCCATGGGATGATATGGGGTGGTGACATTCCGTTTTCTTAATCCGTCACCACACGGAAAACTATCTATTGCGTAATAAATAACTCTTGGAAAATATGAGCTTTTTAATTTGGAAATTACATAGACGACTTGATTTATTGCTGATATATACAAATAATTCGTTTATAAGAAGTTGTTTTCTTTTTTTTGTCATGCTTCTATTAGTATTGAATTGAATGCCTAATTGATATAAAGTAGGTACATGACTAAAGAGGATCTCATAATAGTTGACCACATTTAGTATTTTACTTTATTAAATTTCGGTCTAATCTATTTCACCAATATGAACCAATATACAATTAAACATGACGTGTCGTAAGTAATTAAAAAGTTACACGAAATAAAGGAGATTTTTTACTATAGTTTTTATTGGTAGACTCACGCCTGTATCCCCAAAGGGGTAAGCAGAGGTGTTATTGATATTACACCAACATTTCGCCATGAATTTTTAGATACCACGTAATGGGGAGCGAGCCTATTGCCGTACCAGACTCCGTGCTGCTACTGAGAATTTCCTAACGGAAAAACCCAATAACACTTTGCCCGACCCGGGAATCGAACCCGAGACCTCCCAATCCCACGCGCACATTTATGCCGCGAGACCAACGAGGCAGTCTAAAGTATAAAGAAGTATTTCATTTCATTTAACTACACTAATTTACTAATAACAATTTAAATCCAAGATTGAAACATATGTGTACATTTGTGAATGTGGTAGAATATGTCATATACATAATATTAATACTAACAAAGGTTTCCTTTAAAATATATCTGTAATATTAATAGGGACTTTAGTACTTGTTTGCTATAACATATTAGATACGGGTTAAGCAAACAGTGTTATATCATCGGTCGAATGACGTTACACGGACTTAATGGGGCGAAAGTAAAACTTACTTGTTATGAACATATTAATAATAGATCTACTGACCTGTAATATTATATTATGTATCATGTCTGTGGAATTGTTCATGCTTAAATATTTTATGGATGTAACGTTTATGTAGGACTTTGTAAATATTTGAAATATATTATTATACTTGTATGTATAGAACAATACGCGTGCCTCGCGTCGCAGTGAACGAGTCGAGGGTCCTGGACGTCATGCAATACTATGGCAGTCGTTGTGGTAGGTCAGTATCCTTGACAGTGGTCTAGATCATGGAATATTTTTTTTTGTTTATTTTTTCATGTTGCCACATATGACTTCGAAAATATATCCTAAGAGTGTTCAGATGACAGGTTGGGTGCTCACCTATTCTATCCATGCCACGCTTCGCAGCCTTAAAACGAACGAATTTATATCACAATAAAATTATTGTCACTGATATTATTATCTACTGAGCTTTCATGAAAACAGGCTGGCTTAATTTGTCGTATGTCAAATGAAAATGCGGTTCAAATAAATAGGTACTTAATTTAATACCTCAAATATAAATAACAATTAACAAAAGACAGAAGCCTGCCTCCGTGGTCCAGTGGATAGCGTATGCGACTGCTGATCGTAGGTCCCGTGTTCAATTCCCGGGTCAGGAAAAAGTGTTACTGGGTTTTTCCGAATACTCAGTAGCAGCCCGGAGTCTGGTGTGCCCGGTAACGGCAGTAGGGCAACGGCAAAATGTGGGTCTAATATTTATACCTCTGCCTACCCCTTCGGGGATACAGGCGTGAAACTATAAATAAAATAAAATAACCTAAGAAACTACAGATAATAATCGGTCAATGAATGACCGAGTTTAGCCGATACGAACATTATATACCTATTAAGAACCTATTACTTTTTGTAGTCGATTAAGAATAAATGACATCGCAATAGGTCTAGAATCTAAATCTTTACTTTTTGTAGTCGATTAAGAATAAATGACATCGCAATAGGTCTAGAATCTAAATCTTGATAGGAATTTACCAGGGCTGCTACCAAGGAGCTTAAATAACTTTGACGTGAGCGTATGGCCTCGCCATGCAATGAAACATTACAGAGGCTCAAATACAAAAAAAATTCGGGCAAGTGCGAGTCTGACTCGCGCACCGAGGGTTCCGTGCGCATTTTACCTTATTTGAGGTTGAATTACGCTAGTCCTCTACGCTAGGACTATCTTAAATGGAGTCTACTATGTATGTATGGGGACACCCTTAAATTTTCCACTTTTTTTATTTTTTGTAATTTTTCCTTTATTTGTGCTGTAAGACCCCGCTTTTGGCCAAATTTCGTGATTCTAGTTCAACGGAAACTACCGTATAGGTTTTCGACCCAAAACCTATAGGGTACTTACGGTTGACCTAGAATTTTCAATTTTGGTCAAAACCAAGGTCTTACAGCACAAGTAAAGGAAAAATTCCGAAAATTAAAAAAAGTTGAAATTTAAGGTTAATTTTGGTACTTACAAGTTTTCGCAAAAATCTAATTTTGACCATATCTTTGTATTGGGTTGACCCAGGACCCTATTTTCATACACCTAATAGCAACCATAGACCTCAGTATCCGGTATAAATTTCAATTTGCTAGGTCCACCCGTTCCTGAGAAAATCGGTGGTGACACTCGGACAGACAGACAGACAGACAGACAGACAGACGGACAAGAAAGTGATCTTATAAGGGTTCCTTTTTTTACCTTGAGGTACGGAACCCTAATAAATTCAAAGTTCAGCTAAGCTTGCTTTC
This sequence comes from Euclidia mi, assembly GCA_944739405.2. Taxonomy (NCBI): domain Eukaryota; kingdom Metazoa; phylum Arthropoda; class Insecta; order Lepidoptera; family Erebidae; genus Euclidia; species Euclidia mi. The sequence goes on from OX123196.2 coordinate 3,492,199, forward strand.
TAGCCCCGACCCATGCACATGACAAAAATACGTGATGATAATGTGGTGCTCTTATCGCAAATTTTATAGGTATGATATGCAATGATTAGGTTTCAAGTAATAGTACCTACAGCCGCAAAAGCGGAGTATTTTAGAAGTAGCGCTCATAGTGTATCTTGACTTTGGTAACAGATAGCAACAGAAATGAGAATATAAAATATAACAACGTTAGCAGAGGTACTTTTTAACTGATGATGGCTTGTTGATTCATTTCATCAGAGTCCTACCGTTATTTGGTAGACACTAGGCACCTGAAGCCTTAGGTCACATCTAATACTTTGAAGTGGACTAAGATAAACCAGAGTTGGCGGAAAAATGCTACAAAAAACAACAAAGAATCTTTTTGAAAGCAAGTTTATTTTATTAGTAGCTCTGCAGCTTGTTTTTTGGTGTAATTAATGTACATTTAATGTTAATTTCACGTGCACGTGAAACAAAAATACACATAAAAAGTAATTACTGCCATAAAAACAGAAACTCGTCTAAAATACACGTTGTACCAACTTTAATTTATAAAATAAATATTAATTAATACAAATTAAGTATGCACAGGGGGTGTGTTCTCCCGTGTGTACAGGGTGTGATAAAATGGTTAGACGGCAGTGTTTGCATTCAATTTCAACCGGCGTTTGTGTCGCACATGCAAAAATATTACTTGGAGGACTAAGAAAACATAATTAATATTCCTTCAGACGCTACGTAACAATCTTTTGTAATTACTTACGTTTCGTGATGTATTACTGGCTATTTTTAGTAATTTAATTATGATGAGACTCTTTTAGAATTATGTCAAGGAAATGATCTGTTTGTCTGAAACCGCCGTCTTAAAAAAAAGAAAGAAATAATTCATACTGAAAAAAATGTATATATTACTGCCGTGTTTCAGTACCATATTTAAAGAAAATCTACTGATATACTAGATAAAAAATCAATTTATCTAAGCTACGAAAAATCGTTACTGAAATTGATTTCTTTTTTTTTCTTTTAAAAAGACAACTGCCGCACTAGGAGTAAATCTTGTGTCGCGGGGGACTTTTCAAACATACAACTAACGGACACAATGAACACCCAGACTCGAAACAACAATTTATCAATCACACAAAGTGTTGTCTCGTGTGGGGATCGAACCCACGACACTCGGCGCAGTGTCAAGCGGCGAGGTGGTCGCTTAAACCATTAAGCCAACCGTGCAGTCAAAATTACGTTCGATGGATCTTTTTCCCCGAACCCTCAGTACAAGTGACTAATGATACAAAATCCCTAGAGGTTAACCATAAAATGGGCTTTATGCTTGTTTAGTACAAAAAATATGTCAAGGAGTACTCGCGTAAACACAAGATATTACTATATTTCGTCAACGTCGGAAGGCGAGATGAGGAAGAGGGAAAAAAACATTGTAATTCCAAATCTCAATAACACTGTTTGTATGACTCGAAAATCCAGTTTCCGTTTTCCAATTGAACCTGAGTCCCCTACATCATCATAATTATGCGAATATCAGTATTACCATGTACTAAGGAGCTAAGGACCTCCTCAATGTAATTTCTGCTACCCAGATTGTTCGGAACAGAAAAGTCTCTGCCCCATCTAAGTCGAATTAATTACGGGATATATAATTATATTGGTTAAACGACGCCTTTTGTAAGAAAAATATTGCGTAACGCACCCTTTCTGAAAAACTTAGAACACTTAAATAATATATCGGATTAAACTTCATAAGTACGTGAAAATGTAAGGTCTGGCTCTTGTCCTTTACCAAATTTTTCTTCGGTTTAAAGTATGTTTTGAAAAAAACGGAAAGGTACTAAGCACCAACCGGCGATCATGTATTAAAAAAATGATAAATGTACAAAATAGGAACGATATTAAAAGATATTTGAAGAAAAAACACAGCTATACAAGGTTATGTAGCTGGTCTTACTCGCGATAAATCTTATATTTAAGGCATAAATACCTCGGTTTTTGCCAACGTTTCGGCTGACTTGCTTCAGCCGTGGTCGCGGCAGGACTGGTGAGCTCAGCGCCGTCCTTGTGTTGTGCGGGTTTTGGCACCTAACCCTCACTGGATTTTTATTTTTGTTTTTAACCGCACTGTCGGTACCTTGACACACTACACTAATGACGTCTACACACTGTTGAGCTGTATCGTTGCGGCGGTGTTTACACTTATTGATGACTGGATTCCAAGTTGTTGATAATCTAAATATATCCTCCAGGTTGAAATTCTTGTGTTTTTTTATTTCAACCGCTTCACGCACTATCCTGGAGTAATAGTGACGTTCGGTGGACAAGACCTGTGGTTGATGTAGTTCTATCCAGTTGTTTGGTCCAGACTCCAATAAATGTTCAGCTATAGCGGACTTATTTACTTGTCGATTTTTCACAGCTGCGATATGTTCCTTGACCCTTTCCGCAATTGTTTGCTTGGTCTGTCCGATATAGGAACTACCACAACTGCAATCGACCTTGTAGACGCCAGGTGTCTGAAAGGGAATAACATCCTTTGGGCTGCGCAGATTGTGTGCTATCTTGGAAAGCGGACTATATACAGTCTTAATGGAGTATTTCTTTAGTACTGTTCCAACTTTGTCCGTTACTCCTTTTAGGTAAGGCATGTAAGCCGGCACCCTGCTCACCTCAGGTTTACGGTCCCTCCTCTTCAGACGGTGTATCTCTTACGTCTAAGTACCTCCTGAACATGTGAGAGCTCACTGCTTAAGTGTTCAGGGTCACAGAGGTCATACGCCCTGTTCACTAGGAACGTCACAACGGGTGCCAAGTGTCGCGGGTGATGATGCGAAAACGCGTTGAGATACCTGTCCGTGTGTGTCGGTTTTCTGTATACAGTGTGTCCCAGGGTACCATTGTCTTTACTGTCACTTTTACGTCAAGAAAGGACAACGATCTATCCACCTCCATTTCAAATGTAATATAATACACTGTTCTGCTAAAGAATTGCTTAGAAGGAAACTACGTCTTATACAGAGGACAACAATTATCTCTAGATCGACGGGGTGGCTATGGGTAGCCCAGTAGCACCGGTAATGGCCAATATCTGGATGGAGTACTTCGAAGAATCCATAGACATGCAGGCATCCAATGTGAAGCTATGGAAAAGGTACGTCGACGATGTATTCTGTATAATGAAGGGCAATAAGCAAGACGTAGAACGATTCGCACATAGATTAAACTCCATACATCCGAACATCAGATTTAAATTTGAAATGGAGGTATAGATCGCTGTCCTTTCTTGACGTAAAAGTGACAGTTAAAGACAATGGTACCCTGGGACACACTGTATACAGAAAACCGACACACACGGACAGGTATCTCAACGCGTTTTCGCATCATCACCCGCGACACTTGGCACCCGTTGTGACGTTCCGAGTGAACAGGGCGTATGACCTCTGTGACCCTGAACACTTAAGCAGTGAGCTCTCACATGTTCAGGAGGTACTTAGACGTAACGGATACAAGAATGAGATACACCGTCTGAAGAGGAGGGACCGTAAACCTGAGGTGAGCAGGGTGCCGGCTTACATGCCTTACCTAAAAGGAGTAACGGACAAAGTTGGAACAGTACTAAAGAAATACTCCATTAAGACTGTATATAGTCCGCTTTCCAAGATAGCACACAATCTGCGCAGCCCAAAGGATGTTATTCCTTTTCAGACACCTGGCGTCTACAAGGTCGATTGCAGTTGTGGTAGTTCCTATATCGGACAGACCAAGCGAACAATTGCGGAAAGGGTCAAGGAACATATCGCAGCTGTGAAAAATCGACAAGTAAATAAGTCCGCTATAGCTGAACATTTTTTGGAGTCTGGACCAAACCACTGGATAGAACTACATCAACCACAGGTCTTGTCCACCGAACGTCACTATTACTCCAGGATAATGCGTGAAGCGGTTGAAATCAAAAAACACAAGAATTTCAACCTGGAGGAAGGATTTAGATTATCAACAACTTGGAATCCAGTCATCAATAAGTGTAAACACCGCCGCAACGATACAGCTCAACAGTGTGTAGACGTCATTAGTGTAGTGTGTCGAGGTACCGACAGTGCGGTTAAAAACAAAAATAAAAATACAGTGAAGGTAGGTGCCAAAACCCGCACAACACAAGTGTTTGAAATAGAATTAGTTTTTATTATAAGTCAAATCGATTAGATCGATTGAGTAACATTTTGTTTAGTCTATTGAAAATTTCTGACAATGGTCACACTGAACTGTCATTCACTCTCTTTGGTTCTTTGTCGTTTCCCGCGGTCAGCGAAAAAACCTAGCTCTGGATAGATTTCGTTTTGTGAGCGTTTTGATCTTGTATTTAGAACCCGTTTGATTGCCACTTCCTTGATCAATAACTGGCACCGGTTAATTGTGATAAAAATAGTATTTTAACGAACATTGTAAAACTTGAGTGAATCCGATGCACGTGGTTGGTGCTGGACGAATTTGCTGATTGAAAACGCTGCGTTGGAGTCTGGTAAAGTAAAGATAATTCACTTGCTAATATTGGCCAATTTAGTCTCGTGTGTGTCTAGCTTGCCTCCAGGACTCCACTCAAGAACATCACCAGGGGATATTTGGTAAGACTTTCTATTAATATTAGAATTTATATTCATTCGCTGTGCTACCGCAGTGTATGTTGGACCTTTGCCTTGGGCTGAGACTGGATGAATTAATCGCTTCCACTGATCTCTGTAAACCTTACCCGATCTCAGCTCAAACTCTAGACATATTTTTGGTAGCAGAGCGTGGTTCAAAAGTTGGGTGCGCAACCCAGAGACCCGGGTGAGCGTCGGCAAACCCAAAATCTGCTCGATGTGCGTGTCGGCGAGGCCACGCTTATTATGGTACCTACGGGTGATTAGGTCCCGAGCCGTCTGGTACGCCTCGTCAGACACGGGCAGATGCTGGATGAGGCCCTTAGCCTCCCCATCCAGAACCGACATTAGATAGGCCAACTTTTGTGCCGGCCGAAGGTCAGCCCTATCATTGACCAGGCTGTCGAACAAATTAACGAAGCCCAGGTAGCTTCCTAGGCAGCCATCAAAATGGGGGAGGTCCAAGGTAGGGAGCCTACTCACCAGCCCTGGTGCTGACCTAGGAAGCTCCTGCTTCAGGCCGGGTTGCCCTTCCCTATCGGCAACTAGTTGTCTCGCAGTATTGGAGACAGCATCATACAGGTCTAAGACCTGAGCATAGTCTTCGCTGACCTTATTTCGCTGGTCAGCGGTGAAATCATTGATTGACACTTCAAGACAGCAAGTGCTGAAAGTGCGGAATTGCTGTTCCACACTTGCCAGGCGATCGTCAATCCGCTCGTACCTTTGTAGTAAGGCCTGCTGGCGATCAGGCCGGTTCACTAAGGCACTGGCCGAGGCAAACCAGCGCAAATCTGATGCAATGGCACCAGCAGCCGCACGCAAGTCCTTGATAGCTGACATAATCAAAATTTCAAAAGAGCCCGGACAAGCGTTAAACAATATTAACAATCAAAACTTAATTTTTCTCAATTCTTTGAAACCAACAAAGTATTAGCCTGTTTACTGCAAGTGCAGGCAAGTGACAGGTATTTACTGCCCAACAAAATTAAAGGTTTCAGTATATTGAAACAAACACAAAAGTTATCAAAGTTATAACTTTCGGATTTTTTTTCATCATTTATCATCATCATTTTTTTTTGACGGCGCTGAGCTCACCAGTCCCGCCGCGACCACGGCTGAAGCAAGTCAGCCGAAACGTTGGCAAAAACCGAGGTATTTATGCCTTAAATATAGGATTTATCGCGAGTAAGACCCGCTATATAACCTTGTATAATGTATACTAATCGCGATAGTTTAAAATCGTTTAAAAACACAGCTGTAAAATATCCGATCGGAATATAGCGTGAACTCGTGTACGTGCCGCAGAAAGAGCTCCGATGATCTCAGAGCTTAGCTTGTGCCGAGATGCATCGATACAACGGTTTGCTCATCTATCGAATGCATCGATGTACGTGTTCGAATATGACCATGTACACGATTGACGTTGTATCGTCAGTGCTCAGTTAAATCTGCGTTTAGTTGTGTAGAAGCAATTTTGCATTGATTAGTTGCAAGTCAAATGCAAATGTCTCAATTTGAAGTGGTGATAATAAATGTGTTAAGATTCGATGGCTGCGTTAGAATAGTCTTTCTACGTAGGGCATGAAATTGATATATAGAAATACCGTACTAAACATTCCATTTATGCGAAAGTCTATCTATCTGTCTGTTAGTAAAATTTCACACCTAAACCACTTAACCAGTTTTGATATTTGGGATTAAGATAGTTGAGAACCCTCACCTATATGCTCTATTTTATATTTAGATTTATATGTTTTTTTATAATTTTTTTATAAGTATTTTAATCCTGAATATAAAATACGATTAATCTCACCCTTAAGAACGGTTAGTGCACACTCTGACATACAGGTTTCCTCACGATATTTTGATATGTAGCAAACAGTTATTTATAATTTAATACCCAGTTAACTTCATGGTCTCTGCGTACCCTTTCGGGAAACAGGCGTGAGTCTATGTATGTAGGTATGTATGTTACGAAAAGTCTCTCTTCAAAAAGATTCGAGACCCCTCTTAGGCCTCTCTACTAGGCATATGCTGCTAAAGTCGTTCATTATGACAGCACTTAACAAAGCTTAACAGTTCCATTTAATGATTGAAGACACAATAAGCCCCTACTTTAATTTAATCCCTAAAGTGAGGTTCTAAATAAGTTTATGCACTGTTTTTTTATAATGTGACCACTTAACAGATTAAAGAGTCATTCAAAAGAAGAATTAAGGGAACTCAAGATAATCTTTTGGAACAGTATTATTGAATAAATATTAGTGTCATCATCATCAACCTGCCATAGTCTACTGCTTGATATAAGCCTCTGTAAGTTAGTGTTAGTATAATTTGACATATTTATCCGACCTGCGTTGTGTCCGATGGTTGAAGGTTTATAAAAGAGCTCTACCAATATGAGTGTTATGTGAATAACAGTTCAGAAATATAGATATTACGACTTTGTAAAATCCCTGCGACGGAATATAACCGCTAATAGTCACAAAATTATTTATATAGTTTCTAATCCGTCTCTGATATTTATATTATTTAACTTATCAATAACTTCCAACGGTTTAAATTACAAATAAGTTTACCTAAATTTTTGTCATAAAACAGCAAACTGAAAACTAATATTAAATCCGATATGTGAACAAAGGCGTTTACACGTTCTAAAATCTTATTCAGTAAAATAAGTAGTAGCTATTGGCGATAAAAGGTAGTTTTACCAGTTTTGCGTCGCGGTATAAACAACAGGGGGTGGGCCGTGTTCTCCGCACCTACAATCGACGTCAAATGTAGTTATTGGCAACCCCGAGGCTAAATTGCGTCGCCCGCCTCCGATACCTCACAATCTAATACAAATTTCCTGATCCTGTATTCCACAAAATTCACATGAAACCTCATACTTCAGAACTAGATATAAACGGTATAAGGCTTTACAGTGGGTTAATAGAACCAACCTTTTATGCCCTCGCCGTATTTCAGATTTCACCGGATATTGTTAAATATTAAGCAACCGAGAATGAAGCCACGTTGTAATTTCGACGGGCGTTTGCCAGTGATTGGTTTGTTAACCTCACGGGATTGCTTTTAGTTAAACACCCCTACTAAAAAGCAAAGTCTTTACTTGAAGCCGTTCTGTTGAAATATTTACGTCATTAGTCTGGCCCTCTTTGTTGAGGAAAATAGGTTTGTGGGGTACAAGTTTAGATATAGCAACATATACGACTATTATACGCGAACGGATGGCATTGTTAACTTAAAGTGCCGATCTTTTTGTAGATCAACGATTTTCCTATAATAAGACAAGGTAAACTGACAAACATTCGTAAAAATGTTGGTATTATCGGGATGTTTGTAATAGAATTCAATCGTGAAATTAGAAGCTTGAAGAAAGATAAGCAAGCAATAAAATATCGTGAATCCCATGTGGTGGGACAGTTAAATGGCATCACAAATATTGACTTGGCGGTTCGAGATGTGGGAGGGGTGTTGGCGCGAAGCCAGGCGTCCCTGTGTGTAACTACACTACACTCAGCAAAGATGGGACGCAGGGACGTCTTATGGAAATTTTCTTAATTCCCGAGTATAGGTGCCGCCACCCTAGTAGAATGCGACCGTTAACCTCCTTTGGCAATTTGTTTGAGACATTTATACGCTCCTATGACAAACTGCTAATATTAATTTACGATTATTGCTCAAGTAATAATTTAACCATGTGAAAGAAACGATGTCGTTAACGTTAACGAATTGATTGTTATTAATAACGTTTTTAGTGTGTAGCTAAACTGTTAAATACTGGTAATAGGTGTAATTAGTGGATCTTCGGTTTAATAACGAGAGCTAAAGGGTGGGTTTTATTTATTTTTTATAGACGACTCCCGCACTAGGAAGAAATTCTTGTGTCGCGGAGGACTTTACAAACATTCAATCAACGGACACAATGAACACCCAGACTCGAGACAACAATTTATAAATCACACTAAGTGTTGTCTCGTGTGGGAATCGAACCCACGACAGGCGGCGCAGTACCAAGCGGCGAGGCGACCACTTAAACCACTACGCCAACCGTGCAGAATATGACGAGAATATTAATTACAAGTTTTGTTTCTCGTTTAGAAATTACTTGTAAGTAAATAGTGGTTTCGCCGTTGGATAATACAACGGTGTGTTATTACAGACGGTGTTAATCCTCCTTTGTTATGAGTTTGAAAGGATTTATCGAGCTTTATGTCTTTTCTTTTATTCGCCGGTTCAATAGCAACCGACGAGATTCAATCAACGGTATAGCTATGTAATTAGGATTAGAGGGAGATGACAGTAGCGGTGTTTGTTGTTTTTAATTGTACTCTCTCTCTTTGATTATGTTTCGAATTGGAAGATTAGTTTGTTGTGAGTGGCTGTTTTGTTGCGAAGAGTAGTCAAGTAGTTTCATTTTATGTAATAAATATTTATAGTTCGAAAGTTACTTTGTAAGTTTTGGTTTTCGCATCGAAGCATAATTTTATATACTCTGATGGTAGGTACTGCTTACACGACTAATCAAGTATTTTTAAAGGATAAAAAATTTAAATAGGCGTATATTGTTGCTTTGTGTTCATCAAGTAGGTAATTTTTTAATATCCCATATTTTGATATTGTTTGAGCATAAAATGCAACTAATATTACTTGAATTTTATGCAAGGATATAAACCCCGTCAAACACTTTTGCGCATATTATTATATATTTTCACAAAGTAAATCTATTTGCGATCTATTTATTTACATATGGGAATAGCAATAGAAAATACAGTAAAATATAACGAAACATAACTTCTCCATTCAGATTGAGCTCAAACATGTTCAAAAGACATCTAAACAACTATTTGGTAAACAAATGTTACTACTCAGTTAATGATTTTTTAACAGAAAATGACATAATATGACAATTGTAACTTTTTTTGACCTATGCTATTGTGACTTTAAATAAAATTATAATATTATTTCTTGACTTTATCTGATTATATAAATTTTATTGACATAAACTAATCTTAATCATAAATTATAACTATATTATTATGAATTGTTGATGATGACTATCGAATTTATTATGCGACATTGTTTTTTTTTTATTAGTATGTATAATTGCTAATTGTTTTATTATTATTCAATTGAGTGCATGTGTATGCAATAGTTAGGAATTTTATATCTTTAAATAGCTCAAAATAGGTTTATTATTTATGAAATGTTGCAAAATATATTTGTACGTCTATATGACAGAGCAAAGAGCGCTAATATTTGTATAATTGTAAGACCAATGTTCCTTTGTTCAGCAAATAAAATGATGATTATTGATTATTGATTAGTTACTCATTAGACGAACAAGTTCGCATAGCTGTAGACGCATAGACATACGTTACTTTAAACGCCCAGGTACACGTTATTAAGGAAAGCTTTCGTCTTAGAGGCGTGTTACCACTTTAATGACGTCAATTTGACGGCAACCGACTTGCTCTGCCGACGCCGATGTAAATTTCCCGATTGTATCAGCTTCAATTACAAAGTTTCCTACTGTTATTTGCCATACGCAGCAGCGATAGCCTAGTGAAGAGACAGCCTGCTACGCAGAGGGTACAAAACCTTTTCAATTATTTCAGCTGGAAGAATAACAAACATCCATCCATCGTCACAAATTTGCACATTTCTAATATTAGAAAGATTACGAAAACACAAGAAATGTCACTTGACAGGTTCTAAAACCATTAAGGTATTTTAGCCCAACAGTTGTAAGTCCCATTTGAAAATTATAAAAAGTTAAAGTAGGTAGGAGGAACTGAAGGTACCAGGGAAATCCATTTTCATTTTAATGGAAGATATTTATAAGTAGGTACTTAAAAATTATGGCGTCGGGACGTGACAACCCCACTGCTCACTGAGGGAGTTACTCTGACGAGTAGATACCTGTCATAGTATCTCCCCCAGTGCAAGCAGTCAACCGAAACATGGCGGTCAAACCATCTGAACCTGGCGGAAGTAAATTCCAAGTTGCTAGATGGGCAGCAGCGTCCAGCACTAAAAACTTCCGCCACTGCGATCGCCAATACGCCTGCCAAGCGTGGCGATTATGGCAAATCGTATAGATATATATATAATCGTATAGATGAACCACACCAATAAAAACCGGCCCCTAGTCCCCGGCGGCCCCGCTAGTCCTGGTTATGGTAGCGGCCATGGTAACGGCGGGGCAAGGGGTGCGAAGAATCTCCGGAAGAGATCGGGCTACCACCACCAACGACAATTGGCCCTGGCAACACTGAACACGCGCACACTGCGGACCGACGAGAAGTTTGTCGAGCTGGAAGAAGAATTGAGCAAGTTGCGATGGGATATCATAGGCCTATCTGAAGTCCGAAGACAGGGGGAGGACTCGATAGTTCTCAATTCCGGCAACTTGCTCTTCTACCGGGAGGGCGACCAACAGTCCCAAGGTGGTGTCGGGTTCATCGTCCACAAATCTCTCGTGACCAACGTGGTAAATATCGGGAGTGTGTCGAGCAGGGTAGCGTACCTTATATTCAGAATATCCAAGCGGTATTCGCTGAAGGTCATACAGGTATACGCTCCGACCTCGACGCACCCCGATGAGGAGGTGGAAGCCATGTACGAGGACATATCTCGGGCTATACATGGCTTCAAAACCCATTACACCGTGGTCATGGGAGATTTTAACGCGAAACTGGGCAAACGCGACGGTGATGAGCTGAGAGTGGGGCAATTTGGTTATGGGCATCGGGATTCCCGGGGTCACTTGCTGGCTAGCTTTATAGAGAAGGAAGGCCTCTATATGATGAATTCCTTCTTCAAGAAGCGAGAATGCCGCAAGTGGACCTGGGTAAGCCCAGACGGTGCCACCAAAAATGAGATCGACTTTATCATGTCAACGAAGAGGCAGATATTCAATGATGTCTCCGTGATCAATTCACTTAAAGTGGGGAGCGATCACCGAATGGTAAGAGGCACATTGAATATCTGTACAAGCCTCGAACGGTCGAGGTTGATAAAGTCCACGCTCCGACCGGCACCGGTTCATATCCAAAACCCCGAGAGCTTTCAGCTCGAACTCAAGAACCGTTTCGAATGCCTGGGCGAATGCGTAGATGTGGACGAGTACAGTAACGGGTTCGTGGATGCTGTCCATACAACAGGGGCTAAATTCTTTAAGCCCCAGAAAAGCAAGAGAACCAGCAAGATCTCGGGTCCGACCCTAGAGCTGTTAGAGGAAAGGCGCAAGATGGTTCTGCTATCCTCCGACGACATGCCGAAATATCGGCACCTCAACAGACAGATCTCTAAGTCTCTGACTCGCGATCTCCGCCAATACAACACAAAATGTGTTCGTGAGGCGATCGAGCAGAATAAGGGATCCAAAGTGTTCCAGAGGGATCTGTCTGTTGGGCAGAGTCAGCTGACAAAGCTGAAGACGGAGGATAGCAGAATCGTATCGTCCAAGCCTGAGCTCTTGGAGGAGATCGATAGGTTCTATGGACAGCTATACACGACAACGCAACAACCCGCAAGTACTCCAGCGTCAGACCCTAGAGCTGAATTGACCCGACACTATACCGAAGATATCCCGGACGTCAGCATGCACAAGATTAGTGTGGCTCTCAAACAGCTCAAAAATAACAAGGCGCCAGGTGATGACGGAATTACGAGCGAGCTTCTGAAGGCTGGCGGTGCACCCGCTAGAGAAGCCCTTCGGAAGCTATTTAATTCCGTCATTCTCGAGGGTAAAACGCGACAGGCGTGGCACAGAGGTGTGGTGGTGCTTTTCTTTAAGAAAGGGGATAAAACCCTCTTAAAGAACTACAGACCCATCACACTTCTGAACCACGTCTACAAGCTGTTTTCGAGGGTCATCACGAATCGTCTCGAGAGCAAGCTAAACGACTTCCAGCCTCCCGAACAAGCCGGTTTCCGTAAAGGCTATAGTACCATAGACCACATACATACGCTGCGGCAGGTTATACAGAAGTCCGAGGAGTATAACCAGCCCCTATGCTTGGCGTTTGTGGACTATGAGAAAGCCTTCGATTCAATCGAAACCTGGGCGGTGCTACGGTCTCTCCAACGGTACCGGATTGACTACCGATATATCGAAGTGCTGAAGTGCTTGTATGAATACGCCACTATGTCAGTCCGCATCCAGGACCAGAGTTCGAAACCTATTCAACTCCAGCGAGGAGTGAGACAGGGTGATGTCATATCCCCGAAACTGTTTACCACTGCGCTGGAGGATGTTTTCAAGCTTCTGGACTGGAATGGACTCGGCATCAACATCAACGGCGAGTAAATCACTCACCTTCGATTCGCAGACGATATCGTAGTCATGGCTGAGACCATAGAAGACCTAGGCACAATGCTCGATGGCCTCTGTAGAGTCTCCCAACAAGTAGGTCTTAAGATGAACATGGACAAGACGAAAATCATGTCGAACGTCCATGTTGTACCTGCTCCTATTCAGGTTGGGAACTCTACGCTCGAAGTTGTCGACAAGTATATCTACCTGGGACAAGTAGTCCAATTAGGTAGGTGCAACTTCGAGAAGGAGGTCAATCGTCGAATCCAACTCGGTTGGGCAGCGTTCGGGAAGCTACGACATATATTCTCGTCCAATATCCCGCAATGTCTCAAGACGAAAGTCTTTGACCAGTGTGTGTTGCCAGTGATGACTTACGGATCAGAGACGTGGTCGCTCACTATGGGCCTTATCAGAAGGCTCAAGGTCACTCAGAGGGCGATGGAGAGAGCTATGCTTGGAGTTTCCCTGCGAGATCGAATCAGAAATGAGGAGATCCGCAGTAGAACCAAAGTCGCCGACATAGCTCTCCGGATAGCCAAGCTGAAGTGGCAGTGGGCAGGGCACATAGCTCGAAGAACCGATGGCCGTTGGGGCAGAAAGGTTCTGGAGTGGCGGCCACGTACCGGACGACGCAGCAGAGGTAGGCCCCCCGCAAGGTGGACCGACGATCTCGTCAAGATCGCGGGAGGCGGTTGGATGCGGGCGCCTCAAGACCGGTCTGTGTGGAGAACCTTGGGGGAGGCCTATGTCCAGCAGTGGACGTCGTTTGGCTGATATGATGACTTAAAAATAAATGTGACCAACTTCAATGCTATAAATAAGTTTAAATTAAGTTAATATTTTCATTGCGAAGCTCGGGACTGGTAGAGGCTTAACAAAACCAAAAGGTCTTTGTTTCAGAACTTTTGTGAAGCAAGCTAAGTGATTCGAGTGGTCTATGTAGCGTAATTATTTGAAAATATAGGTAAAGCACCTTATATTTCCTTCGACGTTTCGGTATGAGTTACACTAGCCGTGGTCACGAGATGACTCCAGTGGGGATGATTATATTTTCAACTATTCGAACCACGTTTCATAAACCCGTTGCATAAATATGCTTTTACTATGTGTACAAGTCGCGCAAGGTTAATCAGTGATAATAAAGACATAAATACATATTTATTTCTGCATTTTGGTTGTTTACAACACTTATACAAGTCAAAACCCTATTCTAGATGATGCCGGCTTTTCCTAGCTAAATGACTTCTTGAGAAGAAAGGCCGAAACAAGCTCAGAGTCATTGTTTTTTTTTGTCACTTCAATTTCTTTCATATTTTCTTGATCTTTAAAGTCCAGACAAAAAAGGACTTAGTATGCAAGTACAGTGCAGGATATCGGATATATCACTGACTCGGCCCACTGATGGCCCGCATTCAACAGCAATCGTACGGCTCAACCTTGATTGAGGGAACCAGCACGACCTGTATCACTACGCCTCCACGCCATCAGAAGGTGCATAAGCATGTCAGCCTAAGCCATCAGACAGGTTGCCACAACTATTTGTTTAAATGTTTAATAATGCCCACATCGTACTCACAACTGTCTACATGCTAATACATGGTAAAATACATGTTGTAAACAATGTGTTAAAAATAATAAAAATTTAAACAATAAAATGTCATATATTTAAAATAGAATATAGAGTTTAACATAGTCAGTCATTGCTGCAGAATCGTGAGCCAGACGGCTAACGTAATTTGAATCCATCTTTCAAGCAACTAAAGATGAAAGAAAACGTATGGGATTAGTCATAGTCCACTGCACTGGATATGTGCGGGTTGGCAGACTTCATACGTCTTCCGAGAACATTATGGAGACCTCTCAGACGTCCTGCTTGTTAAACTCTACTATAATACTTCAGTCGATAGTCAGTGGCGATAGCCGAGTAGAGGGACCGACAGACTGCTATGCAGAGGGTGTCGGGTTCAAATCCACGGCACGCACCAATGACTTTTGGAGATAAGTGCGTATTAAATTGTTAATTATCGCTTGTTAATCGGTGAAGGAAAACATCGTGAGGAAACCTGCATGTCTGAGAGTTCTTCATGATGTTCTCGAAAGACATGTGAAGTCTGCCAATCCGCACTTGGCCAGCGTGGTGGACTATGGCCTTACCCTTTTCATATTGAGAAGACGTCCGTGCCCAGCAGTGGGACAGTATAAAGGGCTGACGATAAGTCAGTGATGCTCGTCAATTTAGCAAACTGGGCAAAATTTTATTACTTCAATATTAATCTATATGAAATATTTTCTGTCGCCACAAATGAAATAGAATTTCCAATGCAAACCCGTGCATAAGTGTTTAAACTTCCATCTTGTGTTGTACTTGAGAGGCAGTCGTACCCACTATTCTTCTCTCGAACACTTGTGGTGTATTTGACGTGCGAGGTACAGTGCTGAGGATTATAGGTCAATCGTTAATTAGCAACCGCCGGCCGCAGACTAATTGTCCATGTATCGACGGCTACGAGCCTTCAATGTTTATGCTTAGCATACCTAAGAAGAAATTTGATTGAATTTGCAGTTTTAGAGCTGCTTTATAATATCGACTGCAGGTTTAGAGCTGCTTTATATTTTTTGAAAAACGTGAACTTAAATTTTAGAATATTAGTCCTAGTCTTATCTGTGTCAAGTTATGATATTTTTTTTAAGCATCTGTCTATAAAGTTTCCTGGAATCAATGTCAAATATTTAGAGCTTTTTGAAACGTGTGTAACAGTGTAGGTATATTTCATAAGTCAATCTTGTCACTCCTTACTAATATACGGCTGCTTTTGCTTTGACATCGATATTTTAAAAAGTTATGGTTGCTTGTAAAATTATGACTATTCTGAAAGCAGTTTCATAATAATTAACCAACAAACAATAAGAAATAGAAGAAACCAAATGCTAGGTATCTTCTTTTTATATTTTACTCAATGAACCATTCTGTATACCTAAATATAATAAAGTATTTATCATTAATACAACACCAGGGGAAATACCATATATTTTCATAGAGTGGACTACGCATCTCAGTGAAATCTCAATCAAGTAAATTTCCTCGGACAATAAACTTTATTATATTCATAATTTTGATGACAAACAAAATTGGAGACGCGACGAGGATTTTCCTTTATGCTCCCTTTATACTTGAACATAAAATTTGGCCTCTTTACTACCGAATATGATTTGATAACATTTCTAGATATGAGAAAACTCTGGGCGCAGTTCATAACCTACGTGACGTCAGCAAAAATAGAGAAAACCACAATACCACGGCCTCGACAATATAATCTAGTTATACACCTGCACTACGTGAGCATTCGGACATAAATTACGTTTTTCCATTTTCCCACTACAGACATTTTCTATCCTGCTGTATTAACAAGAATTGTGAAAAAAAAATCTAACTATTTTCGTCTAACCGGACCTGTTACGTGTGATACGCCATAAATCTGACGTGGAGATACCGGGCTGTATTACAAAGGTTAAATGGGACATTAAAGGAGAAGATTGGTTTGAGAAAGACCCTAATTCAGCAAATATACCTACGGGTAGCTTCTTGTGCTCTCGTTAAGTTATCCTTTTAAGTAAACAGGTGTCGCAGAGGAGTACGCGCATGCATGATTTAGGCCGCAAGAGGCCAAATATTTTCTGGAAAAGTCGGAACGGCTTCTTTAATACAGAGCGACTCTAATAAACCGCAACACGCCTCCCAGCTCCGTCTCGCCGCTCGTCCGAAGCATCGTTTAACGGAACTCCGTGAACGAACGCGGTAATTCATGCAACCATATTTCCGAGTCGATTACCTGAAACGCGTACTGTTTCTTAGCTTGGATAGCTACTTTCTTCTCACGAAAATATGAAATTCTGAAACAAAAAGGTATCTTTATCGTCATGATGGGGTGTATATTTTCCAGGTGGCTGTTTTAGGCGCAATATCGCTGCGTGTTTTGAGGCAGTAGCCTTTGTTTACGCAGTTGCAAAACTAACGTAGTTTGACGGTTTATTCAGTGGGCACAAAAGAAAGATACTTAATTCGTTTGCTTAAGTTCGCCTAATGTACATAATTAAGTAGATCCGTTGAGCAGCTTTGTTTCCACACAACAGAGTTGAGGTTATTCTATTGCGGCGTAAGAAGTTACTCAAGCGAGATAAAACCTTTACAAAGGGCGATGCTTCATGTATCTCTTTATAAGACTTTCCAACCTTCTGTTTAACTACAAAGTTTTCTCTTAAACATATACTTTTGTTTTCTCTGAATTTCTTTACCTTGATTCTATAACACCGACTCGAAGCTATTTTCTGTTTGAAGAATTCAATTTTTAAACAAAGTCACGCCCGAGGTGGAATTGGAACAAGCTTGACTTGGCTTTGACTTGACTCAGTTTGCGTAGCTTTTCGGGTTCATCTGCAGGAAATAGTATTAGACACTTACAGACTTTCAGGTTCACTTGGTAAAGAATAATTTTATTGATGTTTAAGTTTTAATTCAAAAGGCAAAACGTAAATCAAACTACGGTTTGATTTAAATGGTTTACTGATTCTATCGCGAGATATTGGTTTCTAAAACATAAACTACATCCGTAAAGAAATCGAAACGTCGTATTATAATATACTAGAGGACGCCAGCAGCTACGCCTGCATTTTTTTTAATTTACCCCTTTTGGCCGATCTCGTGAGAATTTCGGGAAATCCCTTCTTAGTGCACTCCTGCGGTCCTCAAGGAATATACATGCCAAATTTCAGCTTCGTGCGCCCAATAGTTTCGGCTGTAGCGTGTCTGTCAGTCAGTCAGTAACGCAAGGATTTTATATATTAAGATAACGTAGTTCAAATTCAAATTCAAAATCCTTTATTCATTTGGGTCACAATGTGACGCTAATGAACGTCAAAATAATAAATTTATAAAATAATTACTTATAGACTCTACATTTACATTTACCGCCACGTTCGCAAAGCGATACATTCTTTTACCACGTAATTTGTCTGGTTGTGGCAGAAATAAAAAATAAATCATTTTTCATTTCATTTTCATTTCAATAGGTAGAACCATGAGAAAGAACGGGCAATAAAACTCACGGTCACTCTTTTTCATCGCCAGGTTTTGCATAATACACATAATTTACATTTTGTAAGGTGCTGCAACTGTTACACCTTCTATATCACTTGTATATATTTATTGTACATAATAATACTCAAGCACAATACTTTTGATGTTCATTTGGTTAGCCTCCTCAGAATAGACAGTTATACAGTGACTAGATCATTTGGTTCAAATGTAATCTCTTTAAAACCAACATATCCAATCTGTAAACTGTTTATTTAAAATGTGGAACACTCGCGCGAACCCAAGAAAATACTATCAAAAGATAAAAATAAAATTTATGAACGGTAAAAAAGGTTAACGGCTGGAAACGAAAAGCCGAAAATTGGGCTCAGTGGCGTGTTATTGGAGAGGCCTATATCCAACAGTGGACTAGAGCAGGCTTATGATGATGATGATGACAAAAGTTAAACTCTAGGACAGGACAGGACCTATGACTTTTGTGCCACCCTGTGCATACTTTAAACTTTCTCTATATTTTCTCTAACAACATTCTCATTTGCCTGTGCATATACACCGTAGACATACATATCATAGTGACACTAATATAATCCTTTGATTGCAGTGGACACGACAGCGCAGTACGACGCGGTTCGCGCGTACCTCAAAGAGCTTGATATATCGAGCGCCGTGTGGGTCGGCCTCATCCGAAGTAATCCTGATGGAGACTTCACCTGGACGTGAGTGACACGTAATACGTAGCATACATACTTACCTATATACCAGAGATTTTATGGATATCTTGTTTTGTCAATAATCCATACGAATATTGAATAATATAATACAACCAATGCAGCGGAATCTCTTTTAAAAGAAAACATGAGTACAACCTATAGTAATTTCTCATTTCAGTATATAAATTCAAATTATGTTATAAAAGCTTTTAATACTATAAATTTAAAGAAGACTGCAGACTTATGGTGAAATTTCGTTACAATTACCAAGTCCATTATTGCTTAAGCTGCTAACAGGATTAGCTTTAATATTTAATAAGTGTATTGACTGTGGTGTATTTCCTGATCTTATGAAAGATAGCAAGGTAATACCTTTGTACAAAACAGGTAGCACATCAGACCCCACCAAGTATAGGCCAATTTCTGTGCTGCCTACATTTAGCAAAATTTTCGAGACATTGATACTAGACCAACTGCAAAGTTATTTTAATAACAACGAGCTTCTACACTCTAAACAATTTGGTTTTACAAAGGGGCGCTCCACGACCGATGCCGGTGTTGAGCTTGTAAAACATATCTTTGATGCCTGAGAGGATTCACATGATGCTTTAGGTGTCTTCTGTGATTTGTCCAAGGCCTTTGATTGTGTAGAACATGATACATTGATCAGGAAATTACATCACTATGGTTTAAGTAGTTTTGCTCTGCATTTTCTTACTTCATATTTGAGTAATAGGATTCAGAGAGTTGATGTCAACGGGACGCGTTTGCATGGGTCTGTAGTCAAAATGGGCGTCCCACAGGGTTCAATCCTCGGTCCTTTTTTATTTTTAGTTTATATTATTGACTTACCACACCTCGTTAATGACAAGCACGGGATAGTACTGTTTGCTGATGATACCTCACTTTTATTTAAATTAAAACGACAGCAAATTGATATGGCCGATGTAAACATTGCTATCTCAAAGGTGGTTCGCTGGTTTGAGGTTAACAACCTGCTTTTAAATTGACTAAAAACTAAATGTATTCGATTTTAGATGCCTAACGTCAAACAAGTGAACGCCTCAGTAAAGGTTAAGGATGATGTGTTGGATCTTGTGGATAACACCAAATTTTTAGGCATTACACTAGATTCTAAGCTGCAATGGGGACCACATATTAGTAAATTGTCGAATAGACTCAGCTCTGCAGCATACGCAGTCAGAAAAATTCGCCAGTTAACTGACATTGACACTGCCAGCCTTGTATATCATAGCTATTTTCATAGTATAATGTCATACGGTATTCTCCTGTGGGGAAATGCTGCCGACATTCAGACCATCTTTGTTCTGCAGAAAAGAGCTACTCGAGCAATTTATAATTTGGATTATGGGGCTGCGTTAAGGAATAAATTCAAGGAAATAAACATTTTAACAGTTGCAAGCCAGTACATTTATTCCAACCTAATATATTTATTTCAAAACAATGCCTCATACTCAAAGAAAAGTGATATCCACAATTTAAATACTAGAAATAAGAGTAAGCTAGTAGTGCCGGCTACCCGGCTAGAGAAAATAAAAAAATCTTTTCAAGGCCAATGTGTGCGCTTTTACAATAAAGTGCCAAGCAATATTCCAAATTTAAGTTATAATCAATTCAAAAAGATTATAAAACGTAAACTTTGTCAAAAAGGGTACTATTCAGTGCTAGATTATATTGAAGATAAAAATGCTTGGGATTAATTTGCTCGGTCCCACAGGCTACTTATGTTTGATTAGTGTTAAGTTTCATGTGAGTGTGAGTTATTGTGTCTTTATTATGCTGGTTTAGTACTTTTATATTAAAAGCCTTATTAATTGACAACAACATTATAGACACACCAGCTCATATACCTATGAAAAATTCAATGTAGTTACTAAGTTTTTAAATGGTATACAATCAAGACGTAGAAAAGAGTGGCCCGGAGTTTCTTGCCTGATTCTTCTCACGAGGCTCTTCTTTCTGAACAGGCATTTTTTTCAATGCTCAATTATGTTAATATGCATTTAAAGTTACTTTTTTATTTTTTTATTTGTATGACTTTCTGACGTGTCCAAAAAATTTAAACATTTGTATGGAAATAAACATATTTGAGTTTGAGTTTGAGTTAACGCAAAAGTGTGTTTGTATGAAACCTTTCATACTTACAGTTTCTCTTACTTCGAATTTTTTTGTTAAAGACAACTCCCACATTAGGACTAAATCCTGTGTCGCGGGGGACTTTACAAACATACGACTAACGAACACAATGAACACCCAGATTCGAAACAACAATTTATGGATCACACAAAGTGTTGTCTCGTGTGGGTATCGAACCCACAACACTCGTCGCAGTGTCAAGCGGCGAGGCGGCCGCTTAACCCACTACGCCAATAGTGCAGTCAAATAAAACGTTTACACATCAGAGTAAATACAAAAAGTTGTAGTTAATATTAGGTTTTTACACGGCCGTCTGATCAATAACTAATCAGAGCTTGTGCTATGGTAACCAGATAACTGTTAAAAATGTTTATATGTATATTCTTAAATACTTACAAATAATGCGCCCGTCACTCAAATATTTGTTCTGGGCCGTAATCGAACCCACCACATGCGGCTTAGCAGTCAATGTCTCTAGACCATTAAGTCGGTCATATTTAGTTTAGGCCTATATGATGATGATAACAAAAGTTAATCTATAGGACAGGACCTATGACTTCTGTGCCACCTTGTGCATACTTTAAACTTTCTCCATATTTTCTCTAACAACTTTCTCATTGGGACCTAAACATAACTGGCGAAACGTGGGTGTGTAATACACCTCTGCCTACCCCTTCGGGAATAAAAGGCGTGAAGTGATGTTATATTATACTTATAGACCTGTTAATATTTGACTTGTAGTTATCCTACTAATATCATCTTCATATAATTTATAAGGAGTGTTCCGAAATCATAAAGTTTCTTGGTGAATTATACTTAAATATGAAGGATGGCAATATATTATGGCACCTTTACATAGGTTGGACTCGCACTTAACAGTTATTTTAAATATAATATTTCGAGTACTAGCAACAACTAATGAATAAAGTATTTCCAAAGACGAACTATTTTATAGGTACATTGATCAGCTTTTACTTTGATTACATAGGCACAGTCAACAATAAAAGTCGATACACAGCAAAATATACTCTCCGATTATTTTCATTAAATTATGATTCAGGTAAATTTTCTTTGTTGAGATTTCTTACAAAATATTCAGAATAATATTAATTGGCACGATAAAACCATTCTAAATCACGAAAATGTGAATGGGCTTATGTTGCTGACTGTACCTAGCTTATATAATATTATGTCGAAGTGTCACTGGTCTCTAATTTTCACTTAAAATGATTTATTTTAACTAAAGTTAATTTAAGCAATCAGCAGAAGCTTTTTAACAGCTCTTAATTATCAAAAGATTTTCTTTATTTAATGCGACGAGAGCTCTAGGTACGCCCTATCAATATGATTAAACCTTATTACATAATAATATAATTGAATTATTATACAATAAATTAAAGTATTTATCTATTTTGTATACCTACTACCTAGCCTATCCCTAATATAAAATAAAAAGGCTTCGAGAAATAACCCGTATGCCCTTTAAACAAACCAATTGGACTAATGGCTTAAATGTTCTTTCACATTTAAGTACTACTCTAACATTATGACTTATTTATTAGTTCCGGATATAAATAAAATGAAACTGGGACCTTCCCAGTTTTATCGCCCTAATCAAGCGTAAATGCTTTTAGTTAATGTGAGCCGGAGTTTATTTCAGTAGTTCCTAAATAATTTTAGACTTTGTGTTTGTGCTTGGCACTTTGTGTTTGTCCGTGTGGTGACGGATTAAGAATACGGATTATCACCACCCCATATCATCCCATGGGTGTCGTAAAAGTCGACAGAGGGAGCATATTATGCAGAGAACACCACTGTAAGAGAAGGAAAACTTGATACAAACCCTATACCAACCCGTTTGGCTAGCGTGGTATAGTAGGCCAATTCCTCCATTCAAAGGAGAGGCCTAGTCCAGCAGTGGACTCTTAAAGGCTGATGAGGAGGAGGAGGAGGTTTGTGCTTGAAGAGATATATATGTATATACACGTACATACTAATCAATTGGATTCAGCTGTGGTCACGTGCGTAACCTATCCGTAAACAAGGCTGATGAAAGGCGATTGAAATGCTTACTGGTCTAACCAGATATGACAGAATATCACAGAACGTCTGCGGTCTGACCTCCGCAACCCAAAGGGATAGCGATTATTCCATGGTTTAGACCAGTGTCAGTTTATTTGAGGGTACTGATTCTCCGTAACGACCGATCAAAGATCTTCATGACAGCCGGGACCGACGGTCTAACGCGCTCTCCGAGGCACGGGGCAAGCGATAATTAACAATATTGAATTAACTATAAAATCATTTAACATTATTTGTCCGTTAAATAAAAAAAAATAACCTTATAAATTTGTTTTTGTTTGCTCAATAATACAGTACACCTCTTGTTATATTTCAGAAAAGTCGAAAGACATGTGAAGTCTGCCAATCCGCACGTGGCCAGCGTGGTGGACTATGGCCTTACCCTTCTCATAGTGAGAAGTGCCCAGCAGTGGGACACTATAACCGCTTGACCGTTAGACACTAGAATCGCTAGCGCCAATTCGCCGAATTCACTTGACCGCTCACGTTCTAAACAAAATGTCGCGCCGCCGCTCGCCAGATGGGCGCGCTAACATAAACATTTATTGTTGATAAGTCGGTAACATGAGTAAGTTGAAGTGATGTTTTTCTTCAACCTTATAAATGACTCTTTCAAGTCGTATGAATGCTTTGTTGATATTTACTTTCTAATTTATTATACTTAGCAGCGAACATTGACTATCGTTGAAAAAAACACTTTGTGTATTTTAAACAGGATTATTTTAAAAAGTAAATCAATGACATACATATTTTATGAGTTTTTACTGTAGAGGGATTCTATCTACACCGAATTAAATAAAAAAGAACATGTACCATAGTATAAAAATATTTAATTACACGTGTCAGAATCAGGGAAGCTTCCTGTAGTGTAGAGACAGTTTTGATAAATAAAAGAGACAACTATCAAATCATACTTTCATTTATTCAGTTTGACACAAGGATATATCTTTAGATTACGTCGTGATTCTACATTTACATTTACAGCCCAGTTCGCAAAGCAAAGACATAGAACCAAGAGAAAGAACGGGCAATAAAACTCTTGATCATTCTTTTCAATAACTATATATAACAATAATTAACAAACAGTGGTACAGCCAATTTATATCAAATATCAATGTTGTGGGTAGTTTTATATTACTAGAAAGGTCTGTCTTACAACAGAACATAATTAGCATTATTTAGCATCAATACAATTTACTAAATGTTTACCACAGGTATATACCTAATGAATCTCATTGATACGACTTGATCCACAGTATATTATTATATCCTATATTACAATCTATAATATCTCACAAACGATCAAACTACCCACAACACAATATCAATAAGATAATGATTACACTATCTTACATTGTTTCCTAGATGATGAAACAAAAGAACAAGCAACACAGAATATTGGAACACAGTGGCAATTAAATAGAACCATATCGTACCTGAGCCGTCGTCGAAGGAGAATAGGACGAGCTAGCCGAGCCTGTCGACTTATATAGGTACACCTTATTTACACGTTTGACAGTTAAACTGTCAAACGTCATGTCAGTGTCATTTAGTTGCCACTATCCTCTTACATATTAGGTATGTATAAATACTTGGATATCAGTAATTTCAGCCCAAAGCCTAGATATTATTACATATCTCTCACGGCCAGACTGACAATTACTTCGTCCTCGAAGTACAATAAATTAAATAACACTTTACTAAACAATCGCCCGACGGGCGCCCTGTATTATGTAACAAAGAATTCTTACCATATTGATTAAAGCCATCTAAAAACTATAGTATCGTTACGTCCGCTACGGCTATACTGACTTACGTCGTCATCCAAGTTCAATTATAAGAATAATATCACAACAACAATCCATTTGTACGAAACAATTACACAAAAATAAACTGGACTCATATTTACAGTAATTACGGTTTCATTTTGCGAGTCCAGAAATAAGTTCTGTGTCAGCTGCTTTGATACCATTGTTACAAATTGTATTTACTATTCTATGAAGGGATCATTAACATTCATAATATACATGTTACATAGAAGTACAGTTTAATTTTACAATATTACACCACTGCATTATCCATCCACAAATTGACAAAAATAAGAAGAGAGTACAAAAGGAGCCACTACGAAGCATAAAAATTTAAGTAAAGGTTTTAAGAATAAAAAATTAAAATAGGTAATTCTGCTTATGGCTGATCAATAAATGAAATAAAATAAATAATTTAAATTCAATTCAATTCGATTTCACTAATTTACAAGTATACAGGTACCTGTATGATAACGGTAGTGTAATACTAGGACAATACTTTCATTCTAATACACTCATTGCCATTGCCTTTCCTTTCATATTAAATAGACAAGTAACAACGGTCAATCTCCTTGATACTATCTAGCCCCACACCTGCTGCACTTGAGTCCAGGCTAGAACAAGGCGAAAGACTTCAGCAGTTCGTAGGCAAAATGATCAATATCATCAACATCAAAATGATTATGAATATCATCAACAAAATGATTATCAAAATAATTATCAAAATAATCATCAAAATAATCATCAAAATAATCATCAAAATAATCATCAAAATAATCATCAAAATAATCATCAAAATAATCATCAAAATAATCATCAAAATAATCATCAAAATAATCATCAAAATAATCATCAAAATAATCATCAAAATAATCATCAAAATAATCATCAAAATAATCATCAAAATAATCATCAAAATAATCATCAAAATAATCATCAAAATAATCATCAAAATAATCATCAAAATAATCATCAAAATAATCATCAAAATAATCATCAAAATAATCATCAAAATAATCATCAAAATAATCATCAAAATAATCATCAAAATAATCATCAAAATAATCATCAAAATAATCATCAAAATAATCATCAAAACAATCATCAAAACAATCATCAAAACAATCATCAAAATAATCATCAAAATAATCATCAAAATAATCATCAAAACAATCATCAAAATAATCATCAAAATAATCATCAAAATCATTATCAAAATCATTATCAAAATCATTATCAAAATCATTATTAAAATCATTATCAAAATCATTATCAAAATCATTATCAAAATCTTTATCAAAATCATTATCAAAATCATTATCGAAATCATTATCAAAATCATTATGAAATCATTATCAAAATCACATCAACATGGTCATCATTGCCAGCATTATCATCAACTTCTTAACCATCGGTAAGTTAATCATCAATAATTGTTTGAAATAGAATTAGTTTTTATTATAAGTCAAATCGATTAGATCGATTGAGTAACATTTCGTTTAGTCTATTGAAAATTTCTGACAATGGTCACACTGAACTGTCACTTCCGTCTTCCCGCGTTGAGAAAATACCACGTTGTCGACTCTTATTGTGAGCACACCTTTTTGCATTTCGTGTGAATTGATTAATTGAACTAAATAGATTAAACCGCTTTGAACGCCGCCTGATCTAGTGCTGGCAACGGTAAATTGATTGTGAACTATTGATTGATATTTGTGAAAATTGTGAATCTGGTATCGACTTCCACGTGCCAACGTGTCCTGAAAACGTCGCGTTTGAAGCTTAATAGCTAAGTATAAGATACTTCATTCATTTATTTTGGCCAATATACTTGTATGAATGTGTCTAATTTAGCTCAAGCCTGACATCAGCAAGGATAGCGGGTAAGTGAAACACATTAATATTAAGATTACTTGTATTCGCTGTGCAACACAGTACAGTTATGTCTGAGATTTGTTGTGGCTGACAAGGGCTGATGAATAGAGTCACGCTTCCACAAATCTGCTGCAATTGATCCCAGCTCCTTCTAGCCAAAATTCTAGACATAAATTTTTGATAGCAAGAGCGTGGTTAACTGCCTATATTGTAAACTTGTATCTTAGCCGTTGATTGTATCTGAACTCAGATTGGTGTTGTATGAGCTATATATATATCACCTTGTAGACAGTATTGTAGTGTTTGTCAGGTCAGTTATTGTCTAAAATACATAATATTTAATTGTATAAGTTGACCTAGATAATTTGAAACACATTGTCACATAACCTCAATCAGTAATTGTTGATTTGTATTGTTGGAAAATCTAACTTAAATTTGTTGTTGCATTAATAAGTCAGTTTGTTTGGATACATAACAGCTGTATGTATCAATAAATTTAGTAAATTTAGTTTATTGCATATATTCATAAACATAACAACCAACTTGACCTTGCCACTTGGGCGGGTCACATTAATAAACTTTGTTTTGTTATAATATAGATAATATTGCTAGGTAACACATATTCTGTGCTTACTTACTATTGTATATCTCAAATAACACAGCCAGTCTGTCTGTTGCAAATAACTAATTAATTAATTTGAAGTTTCAACTTTTAATTTGTTATAAGTTATAACTTTGATAACTTTTGTGTTTGATCCTTCAATATATTGAAACTATTAATTTTTTTTGGACAGTAGATACCTGTCACTTGCCTGCACTTGCAGTAAACAGGCTATTACTTTGTTGGTTTCAAAGAATTAAGAAAAATTAAGTTTTGATTGTTAATTTTATTTAGCGCTTGTCCGAGCTCTTTTGAATTTTGATTATGTCAGCTATCAAGGACTTGCGTGCGGCTGCTGGTGCTATTGCGTCAGATTTGCGCTGGTTTGCCTCAGCCAGTGCTTTAGTGAACCGGCCTGATCGCCAGCAGGCCCTACTTCAAAGGTACGAGCGGATTGACGATCGCCTGGCAAGTGTGGAACAGCAATTCCGCACTTTCAGCACTTGCTGTCTTGAAGTGTCAATCAATGATTTCACCGCTGACCAGCGAAATAAGGTCAGCGAAGACTATGCCCAGGTCTTGGACCTGTATGATGCTGTCTCCAATACTGCGAGACAACTAGTTGCCGATAGGGAAGGGCAACCCGGCCTGAAGCAGGAGCTTCCTAGGTCAGCACCGGGGCTGGTGAGTAGGCTCCCTACTTTGGACCTCCCCCATTTTGATGGCTGCCTAGGAAGCTACCTGGGCTTCATTAACTTGTTTGACAGCCTAGTCAATGATAGGGCTGACCTTCGGCCGGCACAAAAGTTGGCCTTTCTAATGTCGGTTCTGGATGGGGAGGCTAAGGGCCTCATCCAGCATCTGCCCGTGTCTGACGAGGCGTACCAGACGGCTCGGGACCTAATCACCCGTAGGTACCATAATAAGCGTGGCCTCGCCGACACGCACATTGAGCAGATTTTGGGCTTGCCGACGCTCACCCGGGTCTCTGGGTTGCGCACCCAACTGTTGAACCCGCTTTTGGTGGCCATCAACGCACTTAAGTGCCTTGACCTGCCCGTGGACCAATGGTCCTATCTATTGGTGCACATTGTGCTGAAGAAGCTGCCTGCCGACCTGAGGTCGCGTTTTGAACAGCGCTTTGGTGGGGATAGCGCGACCCATCTGCCCCCCTTTGCTGACCTGGAGAAGTTCCTGGAGGATGAGTGCCGGGTCTTGGACAACTCCGGTGGTGACACGCCGGCTAAGTCGCAGCCGCCCAAGGTCAAGGAGCAGGCTCGCGGTCACACCCGAGCCAATGTCGACCGGCGCCCTCCTCGCTTTGCGGTCACGCAGAGCCCAGCGGAGTGCTCCTACTGCAAGGTCACGGGGCACAGAACGGCCAGTTGTAGGGCATTCTTGGACCTTCATGTCGCCTCTCGTAGGCGCATCGCGAATGCCCGCCGCCTTTGCTTCTCTTGTTTGGGGTCCCACTACCAGCGAGACTGCCCAAACTCTCGCCCCTGTCCTCACTGTGCAGGACAGCATTTGGACATTCTCTGCATGAATGCCAGAGAGGTTGGCCGCTTGTCCAACCAGCCGACGCCGCGCACGGGCGGGTGTTTTGAAGGTGGCAGCCGAGGCTCACCGGCGCGTAGCCGAGAGTCGCCTCGCTCAATTGATCGCCACTCACCCCGCTTGGAGAACCGTAGCGTGCGCACGCCTCCTCTCTCTAGCGCACCTGAATGTGCTGTTCAGCGTCACCAGCACCATGACTGCTGCCCCAGGTATTCCCCTCCTTTGACGGAGCGTCCCCGCCTTGACTCGCGCCCACCTCGTTTTGGGCGGGTGCGTCATTATGACCCCCCACAGATGGCGCGCGGATCGAGTCATCGCGCCTTTGAGGACTTCAAGCCGCACCCTCGTTTTGACTTGCCTGGTCCTGGCCAACGGTCGCCGCCCAGGCAACAATAGGTCATTGACCCCTGCCCTATAACTCCAACCTCCCCCATTGAGACCGTTATCCTACCAACGGTTGCTGTTAGGGTCTGGGGACCCACGGGGACCTCTGTTGTGGTCCGTGCTATATTGGACACAGGTTCACAAGGTTGCATTGTTTCCACTTATTTGGTAGGGCAGGTTAATTTAAATATGGGTTCTTTTCCAAATTGTATACGGGGCATAGGGGACGTAGCCTCTAATGTTGAAGGGCAAGTTAAGGTTTTGTTTGGCCCTGTTGAATCTTCACACCCGAGGATTAGAACCTCGGCTATTGTGCTGAAGAATATTTTGGGCATGCATCCACAGAAACAGCTACCTGCTGCTGTGGTGAATTTGACATCGGGATTGGAACTGGCAGACCCCAAATTTGACACACCGGGACAAATCGACTTGTTGATTGGCTCTGATATCCTCGGTGGAATTTTGATTGGTGGGAAACGGGTCTTGGTGCCAAATGGTTTGACTGCCATCCCGACCATATTTGGACTTGCTTTGATGGGACCTGTACCTAGGGACCCCCCTCCACCTGAACTTGTTAATTTGTTGGCTGTAGGCTCTGCTCTCTCTGATGCGGTTCAGAGGTTTTGGGAAGTAGAGGAGCCCCCTCAAGTTGCCCGTTTGAATCCAGAACATGAGGAGTGCGAGCTGTTCTTCCAGAACAACACTGGTCGTCTCCGTTCTGGTCGGATTATTACGAGGCTACCCTTCCTGTCTGTTCGGCCTCCGCTTGGTGAGTCACGACCTTTAGCCGAAAAGAGATTGTTGGCTATGGAGCGTCGCATGGGTCGTGATCCGGAGCTCAGACAGAAGTATATTGAGTTCATGAGAGAATATGAACAATTGGGACACATGTCAGTGTCAAATTTGGATTGGCGTTCGGTGGAGCATTACTTTCTCCCGCATCATGCGGTATTGAAGCCATCGACTGGCAAGCTGCGCACAGTTTTTGATGGTTCTGCGCAGACTTCAACAGGCGTATCCTTGAACCAGTGCTTGCATTCTGGTCCCAAGTTGGTCAAGGACCTTTGTGACATCATCACCAGCTTCCGACGACATCAGGTTGTCTTTGTGGCCGACATAAAAATGATGTTCAGGCAGACTATTATCCACCCTGATGACCGTCGCTTCCAGCTGATCCTTTGGAGAGAGTCTCCTCGCGATCCCATGGTCGTCTACGAGCTCAATACTAATACGTACGGGTTAAGGTCAAGCCCCTACTTGGCAATACGTTCTCTTTGGGAGCTCGCAGACCGCGAAGGCTTACGTTTTCCAAGAGTCTCCGCCATCTTGAAGGACGATATTTACGTCGATGACATTTGCTCGGGCGCCTCCACAGCGGACGAGGCGATCCTCCTGCGGGACGAATTGATAGGTATTTTGGCCTCCGCTGGTTATGAGTTGCGCAAATGGATTTCCAACTCACCAGCGCTTTTGGAAGGCTTGCCAGAGGATCATCAGCAAGATCCACATCTATTTGAGATTGTTGACAACCCCGCCATGATGGCTGTTCTCGGCGTTCAGTACAGACCAGTCCAAGACATCTTTACATATAACGTAGATTTGAAATTGCCGTGTTCTTGGACTAAACGTCTCGTATTGTCTACTGTCGCCAGAACCTTTGATCCGAATGGTTGGATCTGTCCAATTATATTTTGGGCAAAATGCTTCTTGCATCTTGCTTGCTTTGGACAGCAGGATTGACCTGGGACGAACCTCTGCACGGCACTCTTGTTGAGGAATGGACCTCTTTTGTATCCTCACTTCCTGCCGTCAACGTGATCTCCTTGCCTCGTCCCATCCTTCCTCCCGGGAAGTACAAGGCCACCCTTCACGGGTTTTGTGACGCCTCGGAACGTGGTCACGCGGCCGTGGTGTACTTGCGCACAGTCAGTGCCTCAGGTCAGGTGAGAGTCTCCCTGATCATGGCGAAGAGCAAGGTAGCACCCCTTCGGACATCTCTGACCATTCCGAAATTGGAGCTCTCGGGAGCAGCCCTACTTGTACGCTTGTTGAATCACGTGTCCAGTACTTTGGGTAAAAGCATTTGTATTGATGGGACCTACGCCTGGACAGACAGCCAAATTGTTCTTTGTTGGTTGAAGGCTTCTGTCCACACCTTGGAGGTATTTGTCGCTAATCGCGTTTCCCAAATCCAGAAATCCGAAGTCAAACTTGTTTGGAGACACGTGCCAGGTGAGCTCAACCCCGCTGATTGTGCCTCGCGCGGATGCTTGACGCCTAGTTTGATAGGTCATACGCTGTGGTGGGGTCCGGAATGGTTGAGTCGACCAGAAATTGATTGGCCTCGAACGCCAGTTTTGAATACTTCTAATTTGCCGGGTCTACGAACACTCGCTCTTGAGAAGGTGGAATGCGCCTTCGACCCCGATTTTTTGTTGAATCGTTACAGCTCCCTCGACAAGTTGTTAGGTGTCACTGCTTGGATAAAGCGTTTTGTTTTTAATTTTAGGCACCCACAACAGAAACGACTGACACCGTTTCTCTCACCACAGGAACGACAGGAGTCCCTCACCTTTTGGGTTCGTTCTGTGCAATTGGCGCATTTTGAAAGGGAGATTGCTATCCTCAAGTCGGGGAAATCGAAATTGTCGGGAGCTGTATCTAAATTGAACCCCTTTTTGGACGAAACGGGTCTCTTGCGCGTTGGAGGGCGTCTCAAGAACGCCAACCTCCCTTACGGGGCTCGTCACCCCCTTTTGTTACCTAAGGACGGTCATTTGGTACGCTTGTTGGTAACTGACCGTCACCTTAAAAATTCGCATGCTGGTTGTAATGCCTTGTTGGCCATTTTGCAACGCGAGTTTTGGATTTTGTCTGCCCGAAGAATTATTCGGAGTGTAGTCTTTCGCTGCATCCCTTGCTATAAGCTCAAGGCTTCTACCATGCAGCCCTTGATGGGGGACTTACCGGCAGATCGCGTAACTGAAAGCAGGACGTTTGACGGTGTTGGCACGGACTTCGCTGGTCCTTTTTTGGTGAAAACGTCGACGCTTCGAAACAGCAAGACTGTTAAGGCCTACTTGTGTGTTTTTGTTTGTCTCTCCACAAAGGCCGTACACTTAGAACTGGTCTCCTCGCTTACGACCGAGGCGTTTGTAGCCACATTTGACAGATTTGTATCCCGCAGAGGGATGCCTTCCTTGATCCGTTCTGACTGCGGCACTAACTTCAAGGGCACCTATAATTATTTGAATGATGTTGTTAATTTCCTTGAAACCAACAAAGCTGATATAGGTGATAGGCTTGCCCGACGTGGGATAAATTGGTTGTTTTCCCCACCAAATTGTCCACACTGGGGTGGTATATTTGAGGCCGCCGTAAAATCGGCCAAAACACACTTGCGCAGGACAATCGGTGAATCTGTTCTTACCTTTGAGGAACTCGCAACTGTGTTTTGTAAGATTGAGGCCGTTTTGAACTCTCGGTCGTTGTGCCCGATCTCCTCAGATCCGAATGATTTGGAGGCCCTTACGCCGGGCCATTTTTTGATTGGTCGCCCACTTGTCGCCTTGCCTGAGTACCCCTATATTGATACGAGACCTGGTCGTCTCTCGCGTTTTGAATTGGTACGCCAGATTACTCAGAGCTTTTGGAAACGCTGGAACTTGGAATATTTGCACATACTCCAGCAACGCGTTAAGTGGACCGACAAGACCGATCCACCCAAGATTGGTGACCTCGTTTTGATCAAGGAGGCTAACCTTCCGCCACTCAGATGGCGCAGGGGGCGCATCCTTCATTTGGTAACTGGGGCTGATGGAGTTCCCCGATTTGCTGAGGTCTTGGTGGACGGTTCGATTCTGAGGAGAGCGGTTGCAACATTGTCACGTCTACCAACCGATTAGCGGACTGGTAGGCCGGTCCGGGGCGGGTGGATGTTTGAAATAGAATTAGTTTTTATTATAAGTCAAATCGATTAGATCGATTGAGTAACATTTTGTTTAGTCTATTGAAAATTTCTGACAATGGTCACACTGAACTGTCACTTCCGTCTTCCCGCGTTGAGAAATTACCACGTTGTCGACTCTTATTGTGAGCACACCTTTTTGCATTTCGTGTGAATTGATTAATTGAACTAAATAGATTAAACCGCTTTGAACGCCGCCTGATCTAGTGCTGGCAACGGTAAATTGATTGTGAACTATTGATTGATATTTGTGAAAATTGTGAATCTGGTATCGACTTCCACGTGCCAACGTGTCCTGAAAACGTCGCGTTTGAAGCTTAATAGCTAAGTATAAGATACTTCATTCATTTATTTTGGCCAATATACTTGTATGAATGTGTCTAATTTAGCTCAAGCCTGACATCAGCAAGGATAGCGGGTAAGTGAAACACATTAATATTAAGATTACTTGTATTCGCTGTGCAACACAGTACAGTTATGTCTGAGATTTGTTGTGGCTGACAAGGGCTGATGAATAGAGTCACGCTTCCACAAATCTGCTGCAATTGATCCCAGCTCCTTCTAGCCAAAATTCTAGACAATAATAATTCAATCATTGTCAACTATTTAATCATCAATGAATAAATCAATGTTATCACATTATTATAGATATTTACAGATACCTTTATATCATCACTGCTACCTACATTATCGATCCTTGTTTAGAAGAAGTTTATATGTAATGCTGTGTAAGGTTATCAGAACCTCTAACCTATAGTAAGACCGCCCTTTTATTTTCTTTGTATATGTATTTTAAAATTTAACTTAAATACTTTAGTAAGAAAACAAAAAAAAAATGTTATCTGTAAAAGCTACTATGTCATCAAAGAATATCTAAACGTTATTAATCTATAAATCGTAGCCATCTAAAAGTACAAAGTTCTTTATTATATTCCACAAAAATTAACCGTAGGAAAATCTATAAATGTAACTTATCATAATCAAAATTGATATCTATATTAATAATACACTAAAATATTATCAATTTAGAATAATAAATGCAGCAGACCCTATTAAAGCATGTTACTATAAAACATCTTTTAACTATAATATATCAAATGCACCTAGGTATAATATATAGACTATTATAGTATATTACTAAACTGCTCCTCTCCTAAAAGTGTTCCATAATAATTGTTTCCTAATTGTAAGTCTACCACCCGTAAATGTACAGTATGGAATGCTATAAACTGAATTGACCTGAATGTATTGCAGGTACAAACAGTACAAAAGTATAAATAAATAACTAGTAATCAAGAATCAACCAATTTAGTTAATAGTTTATTTATGTTACCAATAGTCAGTGAACTGCCTAAAGTTAAACTAGACGCCAATGCCAGTAAAAGTACTCTTGGTAAGAAACGGTATAATAAATAATCGTGTAGAAAGTCAAACCAGCCACTAGTTAGAATTCGGACCAGTCGGTTAATATTTCAATATCTATAAGTCAAATATACATACCTAGATTTATTAATTTAGGTCGCAACACTTAAAAACATCAATGTACTTATACAAATACTTATTATATTAAGCAGAATATCTTATTTAATTTCATCAATTTCAGTTTAATTTATCAATTGTATCATGTGATTGTGGCTATTTTCATTCCGTTTACACAATCAGAACACTGACATCGTTTTTAATTCGTTTTTTTTTTTTACGTATTTTACGTTAGGTATCTGGTTCATTAAGTTTCATTATAATTAAGATTTGACGATTCGTAAGAGGTTTGGTATAAAAATAGTAAGCTTACATGTAAGTAGGTATTGTTTAAAATAAATAAACAAAACTCTACAGGCACCTAGAATGATTAAATAGCATTTTAATAATTATTGCCATGGTCTCCTACATGAAAGACGCTCAGAAGGACTTCAGGAAAACAAACGGCAACAATCCAAGATCAGTTTATTGTCTCCAGTTTACAAAATGATTGTCCGTACTAAAGCACCGTGCTTCACACTTCAACGATCGCAATCGAATGGCTGGCTGTCACTCGAGCATGTTTGACACTGACCGTTGCCTGTCATATCTGTCAGTGTCAAACGTGTCAAGCTTTCATAATTATTTTATTGAATTACCCACAAATGTATCTGAATCAATGAATGAACGTAACAGTCGGCCATCCGTCACAGTAACGAGTCCCTTCGTTTAGGCTACGCATAATTTGTTGAGTCATTTACATAATTAACTATTCTATGACATGTTTATTAATTACACAAAGTAAGTATATGATTTCCTAATGCATCTGCTAATATATTTATATAATACTACTGATCACATGTTATTCTCATTATTACATTACAAATTATACTACAGTATAGATATCGCTTGAAGTCGCGCAAGAGGAGTTACTTCTATTCTTTCACTACCATCTTGCCCGTAATCACTAACTCAATCATATCACTACAACTCGCAAGGGTACGGCTACTTCTATTCTTTCACCGCCACCTTGCTCGCTGTTTTAAAATCACTACTGCCCACAAGCGGTTAGCTACTTCTATTCTTTCACCACCGACTTGATAGGCTTGTCATACATAACACTCATGCTCGGCTCACATCCGCTCGGGCTCTTAGTTATGCAGACAGTTTTGCTTTTCACTTAAGTTACATTACAAGTTAAATTCGGTTAAATAACATGATTATCATATACAAGAAATATCACAGGTTTTGTCTCAATTAAGAATTTAAATCAGTGTCGCTTTCTTCACTTGAGGAACAAGCGGGCGCGTTGAAACTCATCCACGGATAAATTTTATCGACGGACACAACATTTTCGTACGATTTACCTTTTCTAGTGAGCGGTGTATCGACTATAAGGTATCTATCATTGGGGAGTATACTTTTGATTCGGTATGGGCCCTGACATTTGGGTTCTAATTTTTTTGATTTGCCCGATCCCCCTACTATTTTTCTTACTACTCGAACTAAATCACCTATCTTAAATTCCGTAGCCTTTTTACGACTCTTATCAAACCTTTCTTTTGTTTTTATTTGGTTACTCTCTATTCGCTCACGCGCGCTCGATCTTATATCATCAATATCCTCTCCATTTCTACTTTCTCCAACTTCCTCAGATATACTGTTTAAAATACCGTCGGACGGATTCCCTACCTTGCGCCCGAATAATAATTCAGTAGGTGTTCTCTTTGTAATATCGTGAACTGCTGTGTTAATACCTAACTGCACGTCTGGTAAATATACATCCCAAGTGTCCTCGGCTTTCCCGTGAGTCATACTGCCTAACGAAGCTAGGATTGTGCGGTTGCACCGCTCTACCTGGCCGTTAGCGCGTGGAGTTGCGACTGCATTAAGGATGTGTTTAACTCCAATTGATTGTACGAATGCCCTGAACTTTCTACTAGTAAAACTAGTTCCACGGTCGGTAATTAGACGCTTTGGAGGACCAAACAAACTAAAATACGTTTTAAAAACCTTAATGCTCGCCTTGCTCTTGGTACTTCGAACTGCTGACAGATATACGTATTTGGTGAATGCATCTATGATAACGAGTATGTAGGTGTTACCGCGTTTACTTCTGGGAAAAGGACCGAGGTGATCCGCATGCAGCGTATGGAGTGGCACATCTACTTTTGGGATCGGGTGCAACGCTCCCTCCTTAGATCCCGATGGAATCTTGTGATGTGCACATTCTAAACACGCCATTACATATTTTCGGATAAACTTTCTCATTTTCGGAAACCAGAATAAAGATTTAATTCGTTGCAGGGTTTTCTCAAAGCCAAAGTGACCTACTTCGTCATGATTGGCCCTGAGAACCTGCCAACGAACTCCCCTTGGCACCAACCACCTCAGTTCACCATTCTCAACGATTCGAAATACGCGTCCATTTTTAACTTGATATTCCTTGTGAATTGCGGCAATTCTAGAGGTCTCCGGGTCTTGTAAAATATCCTTTATGCGTTTAACCTCATCGTCTGCTGACTGAACAGTTGTGACCCAGTCATCAACTTTTACGGGCATTATGTCTAGTACGTGAACCGGTTCCTGTTCTACTATGGTGGCACCTCTGCTTAGCGCGTCCACGTGTGCCATTCTTTCGCCTGGACGATACTCAATGTCGCAATCGTACTCTAAAAACTGTATCCACCAACGCGAAATACGAGGTACTAGATCTCGCTTTGTAAAGGTCGATCGCAGAGCGTTGCAGTCAGAAACTATCGTAAATTTTATACCTAAGAGGTAGGTTCGAAACTTATTAAGGGCGCTTACAACTGCAAGTGTCTCGAGTTCGAATGAATGAAGCTTTTGCTCATCAGGGCTAGTTTGGCGACTATAATATGAAACAGGCTTCCAAGGATCATTTCCAGACCTCTGCAGTAGGATGCCGCCTAGCCCGAACTTGCTTGCGTCAGTATGTAATTGCGTTTCCGCGCTGTGGTCATATAATGCGAGCACTGGTCGCTCGGTAAGTACCCTTTTTAAAGTGTCTAGAGAATTTTGCTGGGCCTTCGCCCATTGCCAAACAACATCCTTTTTGAGCAACTCTGTCAGAGGTCTGGCTATGAGAGCGAAGCCCCTAACGAACCTACGAAAGAACCCAGCTAAACCAAGAAACCTTCTAACGTCATTTTGATTTTGCGGAACGGGAAATTTGGACACCGCCTCAACCTTCTGCTCTCCGGGACGTATGCCTGACTTGTCAACTTCATAACCAAGGAAAACAACATTCTCTTAAAAGAACCGACATTTTTCCATCTTGAGGGTCAAACCGGCTTCTTGTAATAGCTGCAGGACTTCCTCGAGGCGCTCTATTCCTTCATCAAATGTCCTTGAAGGAATTAAAATGTCATCCATGTAAATAACTACATATGGGACTCTAGTTTTACTGAGGATTTTATGAATTACCCGTTGAAATACTGCAGGTGCATTTGCCAATCCGAAGGGCATGCGATTGTACTCGTACTGTCCGTCGGGTGTGACAAATGCGGTCTTCTCCCTGGATCCCTCGGCTATAGGTATTTGGTGGTACCCAGAGGCTAAATCGAGTGTCGTAAACAAAGAATGCCCAGAGAGTTGGTCCAGAAGGTCCTCTATGCGTGGAAGTGGGTAATGGTCACGTTTTGTGCGTCTATTCAACGCGCGGTAATCTACGCACAATCGCTTCTCACCCGACTTCTTTTGAACAAGTACTATAGGACTGGCGTAAGGTGAACTCGATTCGCGTACTATTCCATTCTGTACCATTTCATCGACCATATCCTGAACATGTTTTCGTTCTGAGTGGGACAACCTATAAGGCCTATAAACAACCGGCGTTGAATCTAAAAGGTGTATCTCCATCTCCGTTATTGTGGTAAAGCCTAAGTCGTGTAGACCCGTACTAAAGCAAGACTTATATTTTGACAGCAACTCCCGACACCGCCTTTTTTCGTCGAGAGCGAGTTGTGATCCGAAATTCACGTCAGTTTGAGGGGTCCTGTCAGTAGTCTGATATGTGTTTAGAATTTCTAGCGTAGTATCTCGCGACACAACTCTTGCCCTAGAGATGAGACAACCTTGCTTAAAGCGAAGAGCTTGCGACCCAACATTTTGAACCAGCACGCGACCGACACCATTACTCAGCTGGTACTCGCCAGGCAGTAAATAGTATTCCAAACCTGGCTTTCCCCTAATCGACCCACCTACGTAAACGTTGCCACTATAGTTATCACCGCTAGAACTAACAACTATCGCCTTCAGTTTACCGATCTCGACGCTAACATCATCGACAGTAATCAAAGTTAATTTGATAATCCTATCTACTACAACAGTTTGGAACAATAGGTCAGAAGCGGTCTTGACTATTCTCAATCCAGGGCGTTCCGTAAAGCTATGTCCAAGTAGAACCGGCACATTAATGACTGAGTCGTCGACGACAAGTATTTCTACATCTACTTCCTTGACACTTTGTACCTCGATACAAACGAGTGCTTTACCGATAGGAAGATAGGTGACGTTACCTAGTCCTCTCAATAATGGACCCTGCACCGCCTCCCATTTGATGTTCAACTTGCATGCGTCATTCTTCCGGATTAACGTGGCCTGACTACCTAAATCTACCTGACATGGTGTATCTACGCCATTTATTTTAATGCCTATCTTGTATTTATCGTCTTCAATATCATCGATAGCAACTTCGAGCACATTTTTAGGTTTATTTTGGATAAAATTGGTTTGAAAATTATTGTTAGGGTTATTTCCAGTAGTACTGGTCTTTTTAGGACAATTACTCGAGTTATGACCTAAAAAATGACACTCGCTACATTTATTAATAGGCTTACGACATTGCCAGCTCATATGACCAGAATCACTACAATTGAAACAAGTCACGCTTCCCTTAGATCGACCCCTATTCGCACTGTTATAGCGCTGAGATGTGCTAGTAGAGGTTGATACGAAGTTTGAAGGTCGCATATCTTTTGATTGAGCATCCCTCTTAAAGTCATGGAATTCCCGTGGTTGTTGACTTCTAACCGTTTTGAAAAATTCTAAGGTTTCCTCGGGCTTATCGAACTTCCCTGCCTGTGCACTCAACCGAACACCTTTATCCTCTATACCATATATAATACAGTCCACCGCTTGTTTCCCAAATATTTTACAACGATTAAGCAAGTTAATTTTCGAGAAATAATACAGCTCAAGTGACTCACCAGGGCGTGCCTTTCTGTTGAGCATTTCTGTCAGTAATTCAGCGTAATTTTCTGTTGATGGAAAGGATTCTTGTAACAGATTCTTCCATTTCGACCACGTATGCTTAATAGAAGGCAGGCCCTGATACCAAGTTTTGGCATGCCCAGTCAACTTAGGTAGGGAGTAGTGGACCGTTTGCTTGTCGTTCCAATTGTAAATCTCTGCACACTCGTCTACCTTGTTTAACCAAACATCAATGGTTTGTTCTTTAGAGAGTGGGTCAAACTCTGGGATGACGTTATTTAATGAGGACGAAAGAAACGGTTCACGGTCCCTACCCTTAAAAATATTAACGAACTCTTGGAAAAAATCGTCGTGATCAGAATATCTTAACTTTTTGCGTTCCGGGCTCTTTACGT
Organism: Euclidia mi; assembly: GCA_944739405.2. Lineage (NCBI taxonomy): Eukaryota > Metazoa > Arthropoda > Insecta > Lepidoptera > Erebidae > Euclidia > Euclidia mi. The sequence goes on from OX123196.2 coordinate 3,532,495, forward strand.
CATTTCTAGGAGGGGTGGATGCCTGCCGCGGGCGTGCTGAAGAGGGCCTATCGCTATTTGACGTTTCGATACGTCTACGACGTTCATTTCGCCTGGACAATTCATCCTCTAGCAGACGCAACCTCTGATACAAGTCTTCGTCATCATCCGATTCTCCGTGACCAAGGTTTGGGTTGCGGCGATCACTGCCTTGCCGAGTGCGGCTACGGTGTAAACGCCTACTTACCCCACCGTCATTGAGACTTCGACTCTTACTCCGCTTATATCGTGTGTCACCTCGTTGGTTGTTGCCTCTCGTACGGCTTCGGCTGCGACGATCAACCTCATGAACCCTTGGACTTCGCTCTTCTGGTTGGGTGGAATGTCTCGAGGGCGTCTCTCGCCTGCGTCGTCCTATTTCTTCAAGGCCGTTCATCTGGAACTTGTCCACACGATTCATATTAGTTCCTCACTTAATAAACAATGTACCTACCACTCAGGACGCTGATATTGCACTGTATTACCACAAACATATTACCACAATACAAATATCGTACGTGAGAAATAGACGCAAATCATCATAGACATAATATGTGAGCTCCTCACATATTTATATGCCGCCATGCCATGCGGGTATCGAAACCGTGACGCACAGAATGAGAATACTCAATAGCATAGCTATCCTTTACGTGTAACTACAAAATTTACTAAAATTTACCAAAAAAAATATTTATAGCAATTTTACAATAGGGCAACATTATTACGAAAATAAATGATATTTTAAAGACGGTTAGAATAAACTTCAACATGTCAAAATGGTATAATTCGAGGCAGAACCGATAGATTCCGTTCAGGTACACATTTTTTTCATTGAGTTAAATTAATTTAAAATTTGAATCGATGAAATCCAGTTGCATCGCCATGTTGTCACGTTATTTCGTAAAAACAATACTGTATTACTGATAACTCTAGAATGACATAACCAAATAAAAATATATTTTAAGAATTCGTCGACCAATCTGCCACATTGGGTCATATTAATAAACACATTACGAATAGGCAAGAAGGTTTGCAAAATATAGATGAAAAATATATGTAGGGTATTTTCCGATCGAGAATCGCAAGACCCGGTATAATAGAATAAATAAAACTGATCTATTTTTGGTACCTCACACGTGGTTCACATTCCACGTGCGGGTGACTAACTCTAATCCATTGTAATCTACACGATCGTCACTATATTTTGCAAGCTTTTTCCTATTATTCAACTATTTATGCAACACTCAAGCTAAATTAATGTATATTTTAAGTTTTCAAGTCAGTTCAGAGAAAAATAAAGTCATGATAACCATACCTTCAAACTGTGGTGGGCGTTGCAAAAACGGTATGTTTTTGCTGTAATCCCACTTCTGAGCTGAAAGACGCTCAGAAGGACTTCAGGAAAACAAACGGCAACAATCCAAGATCAGTTTATTGTCTCCAGTTTACAAAATGATTGTCCGTACTAAAGCACCGTGCTTCACACTTCAACGATCGCAATCGAATGGCTGGCTGTCACTCGAGCATGTTTGACACTGACCGTTGCCTGTCATATCTGTCAGTGTCAAACGTGTCAAGCTTTCATAATTATTTTATTGAATTACCCACAAATGTATCTGAATCAATGAATGAACGTAACATACAATTGAACCACACAAAGTACATGTACACATATATCTTTGCATAAAAAATATCTCTAAATAGCTTATCTATCGCAGTGTTTATACCAGAGATACTAAATTGATAAGATATTATTACTATAATTATGGTCTAAATAGGTTTACAGTTTAACACATGGCACTTCATAATAAAAATACATAATTTCAATGAATAAAAGCAGATAAAAATAAATACCGTCTCATATTTTATTAATTTATTGAATTTATTTGTATTATTTTCGAGAATGGATAAATAAACTATGAGAATGTTTTCGAAAAAAAATCAGTGATGTAATTTGGAACTATTTTCAAATTGAAGCAATTTAGTTGAATAGATTATTTCAGATCCATTTAATTAGACAGATGTCTGCATTTATTACACATTTCATTTTAACTATTTTATCTGCTATTATAGTTATAAATAACAGGAAATTATCAACCAAAATAACACTACTTGAAAATATTGGATACACTGCCATCTAATAGTGCCAGACATAAGCAAAATGATGTCACTTTCTTAAACAAGTCAATTTAATCCTATGATGACCCTATGTAATATAAAAACATTCTTCAATAACTACTTTTTAATAAAAATACCTTGAGCTATATATTTAGACGTAGCATATAATATGACCCTCAGGAGGATGAGGTATGTTTAAAAAATAAAAGGAAATAGTTACTAAACGAAACTATCATTTTAGCGATATGATCTAGCTAGACACAGACCCGCTTGATATAATATAGAATATTTCTGTACCTACACACAAAAGTTCGCTTGTAGTAATAGTTATACAAAACTCATAGGTTATCTTTACAACATGTCATTCAAATGTGGTGCCTCTGAGACAAATGGAAGCTATTTGGTTTTGTTCTTCCAATAGAAATCAAAGTGACAAAATCATAAGTATGTCTATTGCAAGTAAACTGGTGGAAACTATCTGAGTACATGACAATTACCACTACACAATTATAGAAAGTGCATTATTAATTGTAATTCTATACACAAATTTTTGTGCCATAAACAATTATTAACCAGTTAAAAATACGAGTAAGTATATTTCAAAGATATGTTGAAGATAAATATACAGTTTCGTATTCTTATCTCCAGGGCAACACATTCAAGAGCTTAACATTAAAATATTCTTCTTTTTTTTTCTTTCGTTATAGTTTGGATCCGATTTAATAAAACTATATAGCATGAACTGATTAATTTTGTAATTGTGGCAAAAATTTAACAACAACTTATGGAACAGAGCTAAGGCACATTCCTACACCGCAATATTGGTCTGTATGTAATGAATACACAGCCAACAACATTAATGAAGAAATCTCTGAAATGTATTCTACCTACCATCATTTCATATTCGACTTGTAATGAAAAGATTCGTCAGAGCACTTCCTTCTTGGAATTCAAATATGCAGGACGATTACGCTAATCAGTACTTACACTAGGAAGAGCTATCAACAAAGCACAACACAGCCAATGCTCATACAGAGTCTCTGTCAATCACTACAAATGTTGCCTATTTAAATTCCAACAGATTAGAACAATATCGGCTACTTTAAAAATCTATTATACATTTTCTGTAACTTTTTCGTTATTACCTACATAGTTTTATACTCAGATACATTTTTGATGAACATGTTAAAATAACCTGGTACAACAGTCATATTTTTCGACCATTCATGGCTATAATCTTGGTGGAAGTACATTACCAGCGTTTGCAGTTGGTTGTTGCTGTTGGCTTCAGCATACTGTTGCAGATCGTTAAGATATGTAGTCGGTACTCATCCACCGGCTTGCTCTCGGCAACGTTGCTACTGGATCGTAGGTCAATCGTTCTCCGTCGTCAGCTGAACGGTGCAGTGACGGGCTTAGGGAGAATCATGGCATCACGATGAGGAGACTCTGGAACTTGCAATTGGATGTATTAGTATTGTGGGCGCAAATTTATCCCACTTCTGATGTCAGAATCAGGGAAGCTTCTTGTAGTGTAGAGACAGTTTTGATAAATAAAAGAGACAACTATCAAATCATACTTTCATTTATTCAGTTTGACACAAGGATATATCTTTAGATTACGTCGTGATTCTACATTTACATTTACAGCCCAGTTCGCAAAGCAAAGACATAGAACCAAGAGAAAGAACGGGCAATAAAACTCTTGATCATTCTTTTCAATAACTATATATATAACAATAATTAACAAACAGTGGTACAGCCAATTTATATCAAATATCAATGTTGTGGGTAGTTTTATATTACTAGAAAGGTCTGTCTTACAACAGAACATAATTAGCATTATTTAGCATCAATACAATTTACTAAATGTTTACCACAGGTATATACCTAATGAATCTCATTGATACGACTTGATCCACAGTATATTATTATATCCTATATTACAATCTATAATATCTCACAAACGATCAAACTACCCACAACACAATATCAATAAGATAATGATTACACTATCTTACATTGTTTCCTAGATGATGAAACAAAAGAACAAGCAACACAGAATATTGGAACACAGTGGCAATTAAATAGAACCATATCGTACCTGAGCCGTCGTCGAAGGAGAATAGGACGAGCTAGTCGAGCCTGTCGACTTATATAGATATACACCTTATTTACACGTTTGACAGTTAAACTGTCAAACGTCATGTCAGTGTCATTTAGTTGCCACTATCCTCTTACATATTAGGTATGTATAAATACTTGGATATCAGTAATTTCAGCCCAAAGCCTAGATATTACTACATATCTCTCACACGCATACGATAAGCACGTAATCACGGAGCGCGCGAAACAAAGAGTGGCATTTGACATTATTTTTTCGTTCCGGGTTAACGATTTTAAGACTCGTTTCGTATTTTTAGCCTGAAGAAATGTTCAATGATTTGAATAGAACAGAGAAAAATAATTTAAATCATTACGTAATAGAAAGAAACAGTAAATTCAGACCGAGTATAGCACTGTAACCAAAAAGGGAAAATAGTCACTTGTGCGCGGTCTACGGCATTTCGAAAAAGGGAGAATAGTCACTTGTGCGCGGTCAAGCGGATAAAGGGCTGATGATGATATTGATACCTGATAAGTGGCCGCCTGGATTTTTGTAAAACATTATCTGAATGTGTAAAATTCTTGCGTTACTGACTGACTGACTGACAGACAATGCACTCAAATTACTGGTCACAGCTAGCTGACATTTGGCATGTATGTTCCTTGGTGCCCGCAGGAATGCAATAAAAAAGGAGTTTTCGAAGTTTTCATCGGATAGGTAGAAACAGTTTAATTTAAATAGAATGTGCCGACGTAGCTGCGAGCATCCTCGAGTTATCAGTAATATTACATTTATTTGCAAAGAGCATCCAGACTTCCCCGTGAAGTATTTTCTTATACTATTACTGCTCGAGATATCCGGGTGGAAGGGCCTTAATACCTAAATAACCTGACGCTTAGTGCTTGTCGTGAAGGTCAGATAAAATCGTAGAGAGCGATTAGCGAATAGCTATAAATAACTAGGTATTGGATAAGGGTCTTAACTGAAGCCTCGCGGGTTATTTCATGACCAATATAATACATAGTTATCCATGAAATTAACGCAAACCGACTTCAGAATTATACGACTTGAGTCAAGAACTTTAATTTAAAGAGAGTCTGCTGGCCTTCCTCGAAGAGCTGGGGTGGCTCGAATGACGACACCATTCCCACCCGCACGCAAAATACGCGCCAAGACGTGGAGTTGCGGAAACAGCCCGTGCAATCAAGTATCAAGTAAGAACTTTAATTTGGCAGCAAAGTTATCGCTTATTAAAGAATATCTACTTGAAACAGATGTTCATGGTCACCCGATGGCTTATCAGCTGTGAGCTCGACGCGACACAATAAAGGGCGCGGGCGCGCTACCTAAAGGTTGAAAGACTTGTACCTACACCGATCAGATACTGTGTTCTAGCTTCAAAATTATTGTTATTCACGTACCTACCGTGTTTCATCAGTCCATAGGATGTTCGCTTCGGGATGATTAATAAGCCATTCACACAAGACTTGTCGTGGTACTTGGTCTACTTCCTGAAGATGTTGTACCGGCTGGTAGTGGTACGGATGGAGACCGGCTGCGTTTAACAGTCTCCACACTGCGGGCTGGCTCACACCGAAGTGACGCTGGCTCGTGGATCCCTTTCGAAGAATTCGAAGATCAAGTCTTCGTTGTCAGTAGCCAGGCGAGGTCTGCCATACCCTAATGCATGGCTTGGGTTGTGAACTGGCCATGATCCAAAAGCCTTTGGTTGGCCGCTTAAATAGTCCGTTCACTTGGAACTACTGGGTTGTTTACTCCTTGAGCTCGCATACGAGGTACACTTTCTTGTTTGTACATTGTTCTAGCTGCACGAAGGTTTTCACCACTGAGTAAATAAACTAGTATCATTTCGTAGCACTCGCGATTTGAAAATCGTTGGGACGTCATTCTAACGACTTACGACCGGCGAGTGCGCCGGCGCTAGCGCGAAAATGCGACACTTGCCACTTTCTCGATGCGCCTGAGTTAACTGGCGCGCGGCCGGCTCGTGGATTGTTGTCCTTTACCACGCCCCGCACCCCGTACCCCTGTCGCATCTCGCGCGCGTTTGATAGTATTATTGCAACGAATAACGTTGTGTCTATGATTTCCTTGTTTCTCGGATATTTTTACTCGGATTTGGTGGGATAAAAAAAGTAATAAGTTACATATGGAAATGTGTTCTATTATTGATACAAAACCACAGAAAAAAATATCCGAACATAAAAAATTACCCTGTATAAGTACTTATAGGTATAAAAAGATTAGACTAATAAAGTGCTTAAGACTGTTATTCAATAATTTTGAATACAAATAAACCATTGAGTATTATATTCTCACTATTATACAATAAACATAATTTTAATCTTACTATTGGATGAGTGTTTAGTGACCCCAACTGCTAAGCTCTGAGTTAGGAGGTTGTGAGTTTAATTCCCACTCAGGACAAAAGTTTGTGTAATAAGACCATTGTTTGTCTGTTAATTTATTTAATTTAAGTATATTTAGGTTTCTTTATCACTTATCTGGCTGTCATAGTACAAGCTTCTTAGGGTATTCTTATAATGTTTTAAATTCCATATGTGCAGTGATTACCGCGGTCTAAGCGGCGAGGGCTACTGGAGCGCGGCACCCGACGCTCGCGCCGCCCCACTCTGCGCCGCCGCCGACCCCGTCGCCGACTACAGGTGGGAGGCCCGAGCGTGTGGCGGGCCCACCGTCGCCTCCTTCATCTGTGAACTGCCTGGTACGGGGACTTTACAAACATACAACTAACGGACACAAAAACACCCAGACTCGAAACAACAATATATGAATCACACAAAGTGTTGTCTCGTGTGGGGATTGAACCCACAACACTTCGGCGCAGTGTCAAGCAAAATAACTTACATATGTACATACATAGGTTCACACCTGTTTCTCGAAGAGGTAGGCAGACTCCGGAACGCCATTTGCAACGATCCTGAGTGATCTAGACTAGATGGTATGTTGTGAATGAGGTAGAATATTTTATTTGTTTTATTATTATCTCTCTTGATTCATTCACTCTCATCAAATTTCTTACACTCTTTGGTTAAGGGTACTTCTAACCTGTTCTTTATACAACATAAACATAACTTCACGACTTTACCCCCGATGGGAAAGGCAGAGGTGGATTACACACCCACACTTTGCTGTTTATGTTTCGGTCCCAATGTAATTGGGGCGAGCCTATTGCAATCACCAGGCACATTGTTGAGCGAGCGATACTTAACATTTTTAATATACACATACTCGTACCTAACTTTAAAAAGTCAGAGGTGTGTGCCCGGGGTAACTGGGTATCGAACTCGAGACCATCGCCTAGGCAGTCCGTTACGTACACCATTGGTAAAAGTGACAAAAGAGAATAAAAATAGTAATTAAACGAAAAAGAACAGAAATCCAAAGAAAAAGAAAAGCAAAGTTTCGAAAAAAGAAACAATGTTGAAAATAAGATACCTGTTATATAGTTGTCAAAACAGTGTAGATGGTTGTAGTGGTAATCAAAATATTCATCTCATTTAACCTTTAATTAGGTGCGCGGGGTCGCCGCGACCCAAGTGATCTTTAAACTAAGTTATTTTTTTAACTATTAATGCTGGCATCCCTAATTTCTTGCTAACTTTCTAACTCTTTACTCTCCACGCGATTCATTGTCACCCGCGCCGCGGAGTTGATCGCACGCACCGCACGGTGGAGCTTTTTCGATCCATTCCTGCCCAGTGCTTTGAAAAACGATTGTCAGAACCTGAAGTTGCGACTCCTTCAACGTCTAACACTGGATTGCACTCAACAAAAAGAGGAAGGTGTGACATCTGTCCACGAAAGGCGACAGAAAAATGACCGCAAAGAGCAATATGTACGATAAATTCATCTGTGGCGATCATACAAAGAAAATTTGTGATAATTGTTGAATTTATATAGTACTTACGAAAAACATATTTTCTATTGTTCTAAACTCTTCTTAAGATTTAATTTTAGTTTTTCTAAAAGATTAATAAGAAATAAGTAGAATAAAAACAATTAAAGTTGGTTACTAATTAAGATGTTTCTTATTTCATACCTATCAATTTGGGGTAACTGCACACCCCGTGCGACTAACAATGTTAGTATATTGGCGCGCCTAACTATAGGTTAAAAAAGATACCAACAAAAAGACAAATTGGGTAAAAAAAGAGAGAAGATACCAAAAATTCTCGCCAATACCCGAATATACGCACTAAACGGCACTTGACATTAGTAGGTCGTCGTTTTTTTATAACAGAACTTTGGGTCAAAAAATATTTTAATTAGGACATTAATTGTTTTGAAACAATGAAAGATTAGCAAGACAAAATCCGTAATCCATATATAGCGCTAGACATTAAATATTATATTAATCCACCCACGATTATTATTAATCCAGAATATAGAAGCATACGAACATATTATACCTATACTTTGATATTTTCGGTTACGGAATATAATCAAGAATCTGTAATCAAATCCTTATTTTGGAGTCTGAATTTTATTAAACTAGAGTTATACTAACCTTATGATAAGGTATTTAAATATAATTTGCTCACTATATTATACTTGTAACTACACAAGACTAGATGAAGACAAACTTTACAGAAATTCAAAGAATAAGACCATTCTTGTTATTACACAATTTCGATCTAAGAATGCTCTTCGCAGTTTAACTCTCTTTAACAAGTACTGAGAACCGCTCAATATGTTAAATTTGTATCCATTTTCCGCAGATAATGTAAATATTTATATTATAGAGAAGCCTTTACTCTATCAATATATATCCAATAGCTTGGAGGCTTACAAAGGTAAGCTGAAAGCTAAAGATAAATAAAGTCTCCAGGCTAGCATGGTAGTTTAGACAAAGTTTAAACACGATAGCTTACGATATTGTTTCGGGCCAATTATTATATTGTAGGTAAATGTAGTTATAGGTACATAGCTTACGTATTTTTTTTCGCAATTTCATATGCGTACCGTAGCGACGTGGAAATCTCCTTTCTTGTTGACCTATTTAAAATCGAGTTACGGAAAAGGTTCCGATTATCATCTGAGGAGCTGATTGGCGAGATTTGCGGGCTACAATATACATATATTACTATCAATAACCATTTAGGATTTCTTTATTTCGAGTTCTTTACTTAGTTAGAAGAAACACTTAAAATAGTCGGATAGAAAATAAGTGCATGAAAATTATGAAATTATTGACTATGATTATTTTGTTCGCAGTGCCTCAGTGGGCCTTAGGGAAAGAGGGATGTATGGTTCGAGCTTTGCCGGCTCTCACTATCCTCTATTTACCTGAAAGCGCAGCGGTGCAATTGACAGCTGATTGCGGACTGGCTGGCGTGAAACGAGTGCAGTGTACAGGCAATGTGGTAAGAATACTTTCCATATATCGTAAAATATAAAAAAATGTAAATGTATCGTTTATCTTTTTACGTTATTACATATTTTGTTCTTTACAGAAACGTGAAAAATTGCTAAAAGACCTGTCATGTGCTGAAGAGGAAGAGGTAACCACGACGGCAAGTGTCTCGTCATCGGTGAGTATGTGGCCTGTTACAACAGATGCCGTATTTATTGATCAAGATACAACAACCGAAATTACTACCGAAGAAAATGTTACGACGGAGCACGAAGATGACATCAACCAGTCTACTACAACAATACTACCATCCTCAACACATAACGTTAACCTTGCCAACGAATATAAAAATATGCCAACGAAACCTATGAATACCAATAAATTCAATAGATTAAATAATAATTTGGCCAAGAACCTTGACTTAAGCTTGGCACATAATAACAATTTGCAGAGTAACTATATCCCAAAAATTGCTAACGGGGAAAACTACTTTGAGCAATTGGACAAAATTGAAAATGAAAAGCATATGCAACACAAAATGCTACATGAAGAAATTGCACGTATAGGCAATCTCGAAAATATATTCACTCAACCAACTGATCACTTTGTTCCGCCTCTAGTAATGGCTAAAGCTAAAATAAGTGATGATATGACTGTTTTGTCTCTACAAGAAAAACACGCACAACAAATAGCTGAACATCATTTATCGAAGCAAAATAACCAGTATGGTCAGAATGAACATATTTACCAAAGTGACAACATTAAAACTACTACTGAAGAACCAAATACCGTAACTATCAATAAAATTCTCATCATGCAGTCCATGAAATCAAAAGATAGCATAAAGAAAGACAAGGTCAAAAATGGTATGCCAAAGAAATATATTGAAAAAGCCTACGATCCAAAGAATAGGATTCAGAAAACAGTTGAAATGAAACCAATAGTACTTCAAAAAAATACGGAACCATCTGTCACTCAAACAGAAGTAGTGCACACTGAAACAACATCACTGCCTTTAGTGGGCCGATTAGATGACAATGATGATACCTCCCTGGACCTCACAGTTTTGCTAAAAGACTCGCCAGATAAGAGCGAAGAGAGGACATTCTATAATTATAGCGGTGATATTTCAAGGTTGGAAGCCGTAAAAAATAGTACAAACAATGACACGGAAATAAAATTTTATGACCTTGAAGCAACTGATGAGACAAAACAAGAAAATCCAAGTAAAATTTTTGAAGAGAAATATTCAAACGTTTTGTCGAATCATGAAGTCATTAACATTACTATTATTTCTGAAAGGACCACTACGCGTTCAACAACTGAAACTCCTACAACAGCAGAGACAACAACGAAAGTGCCAATTATGCCAGAAAATGTGTCAATTACAACATTGCCCGTATTTACTAATAAGCCAGTTGATGAAATTACCTCTACCACTAGCGAGATAGCTAAACCAACGATACATTCTTTTGAGTCAGGACCCATTATTAATATTTCCATCGAAACGATTGTTTCAACTGATAAAAATGAGACTGCAGAAGTAAGTGATGTGATCTATACAACTTCAAATTCACCAATTACAACAACATCGACCGAAGCACCTATTATCTCGACAGTTTATGTCAATACTAATACGAGTGACCAAAGCAAGATTATAAACGAGACTACAACAACGGAACATCCATATGTTACACACGAAGAAAGTTTTAATCCAGAATCTCACGATTTTGACATGCATAGCAATTCATCGGATACTCTAGATGATTTGAACTCTCCGCTTCTATCCGGTGCAAATGAGCCTCTCCGCAGGCCTAACAGATCCCGACGACCTCAGCCGCCGCCGAATCGAAATAAATTCAACCCATTTCGCATATTAGGTTAAACATTAATAATTAATTTATCAATTGCCACGAATAACAAATGGTAATGACTGAAAAAACTTGTAACATCTAACGTAATTAGATTTAGTAGATCACAGTCACATTATAAATTGTGATGGCACGGTGCACGTAGTTCAGTTCTGTATAATTTAATGTTTAGAATTTAAAGGACTCGGATAGGATGCTAATAGCAAACAATACCACGAACATTCTGAATATCTCTACGGGTACGGACATCCGTAATATCCGTATTTACAACAATATAGTAACGTGAAGTTTCATAAACATTTTACAACATGTTTATTCATAAACCTTTATAATGATGTACGTTTATGTATAGTGCTTCATTTGAAAACTTTATTGATTTCTAGATTAGATTAAATTATGTAGTTCGTAATATAGTCAATTCATGTTTCAATAGCATAGCTATTCGTGTCTTAACGACGTTATTTTTAACTTGTACTATTTCACTACATAGAGATACATAGATTTCTGATTGGCCAAATTTCGGAATATTCATATATAATAAGTTATTGTACGTAACATTAGCCAATTAGAATTACGCATTCACATGGTATATGTTATAAACAGTTTAATTACATAGTAGGTTAGCTCTTACAATGAAATATTACGCATAACGAAGTTCACAAATCATATCATGTTAGTGTAAGGGTTAGTTTAGTGAAATTTATTTTTATGAAGTATAAGGTACCATATAAAAATAATATTAAATAATTATGCACAAGTGAATCGACGACAAATAAACTACATGACAAAATACTAAACAACGCAATTAATAATATATGTCATGTTATGAATAACTGTCATGTAGTTGTTAGTCTTTGTATTATTTTTTTGTATATGTAGTATCCAAAATATGTAATAAGGTTTTCTAATAAAATCAATGAATTTAAATTTAGTTTTATTTCTATACCTTTACTTAATGCCAAAGTTCATCACTAAGTAAAAATAATATTTTATCTTTCTTATTAATATCATAGGGTGCATAGGGTTTCCACTAAGAACTTAGGGTCCCAAGCCAACCTCACCTGCAAGTGGTGCACCTGCCGATCAACGGACGAGGCTCTGGCAAACAAAATATCCCGATAAGCGGCAATAGGCTCGCCACCTATTACGTGGGATCAAAACACTGGCGAAAAGTGGGCGTTTAATATGCCTCTGCCTACCCCTTCGGGGAAACAGGCGTGAGTCTATGTATGAATGTATTAATATCACAATCACATTTTATATCCTCCTGGCTTTGAAGTTTAAGGACATTGAAAGAAAAACTAAGTTGGTGAGTAATTCCGTGAGGCAAAAGGCTAGTCTATTAAAAGTTTCTACTTTCCCCGAAGGCATTAATATGAAAGTTCTAGGTCGATATAAGACTGAGGAAAATTCGCAAGTTTCAAGACACTCAACCGCAGTCAATATTTGCGAAGCGCTTTGCCGCCACCTCACTCAACTTCCTTGCTCTTCAAGAGCCCAACTCCAACTCAATTTTCTTCCAGACCGCTTATCAATATTATTTATATCAACTTCGATAAAATTGTCAGGTTTGGCACAGTAAATTTCTGATGTATTTTCCTTCATCATCTCTCCCAATAAAAGTTTTTCATCCGAATTCAGCTCTTCTTTTTCTAATCGTATTTGATCTGGTTTATTTTAAAAACCTCTAAGTAACTTAACGGAGCAGAAGAAGCCCGGGCTAAATAAAAATCTACAAGAGCGTTGTAGCTCGATCAAATTGGAAATGTGTGATTAGTTTTAAGGGATAGGGTTTCGGACTAAGATGAATATTTTGATTGGATGGAGCTCACATAAAGTACACGTAGATGTAAGTATCAATAAACTGGAATCCCGAATACGGAAAACGTTTCAAGTAAATATTTTAGTTTCTTGCAAAGAGACTAAAGACTAATTCTGTGGTGCTGTACAAAAACTATTTAAATCTAAAAACCGTTTGCGAGGGACATATGAGATTTTTAGTCCCGTATTCACGTAAATACTGGCTTTGCTAATATTTACTTTAACGTTTGGTTTAAGCTGTTGCTGGTCATTTAGCAATGTGATGAACCAGTTATGGGTTAAAAGTAAGAGAAAGTTTGTGTTCTATATTTTTAAACAATGCATGTATGGCTTAGTGGCTTAAGCGGTTGCTTTGCCGTTCAGCAACGCGCCCCGAGTCAATTGTGGGTTCGATCCTCACATGAGATAATAATTTGTTTGATGCAAACATTTGGGTTAAGTCTGGGTGTAATTTGTCTCTGTTGCTTTCGTTATTGAAATTCTTTTTTTCATCTATTACCGCCGCCCATGGACACAAGCAACACCACAGGAGTCACAAGTGAGTTGCCGCCTCTTGGGGTTGGGGTTGGGAAAAGGGATAGGATGAGGAGTGGGATGAGGGAGAAAGAATAGGGAATAGGGCATCCGGAACCCTCAGTTACCGAACGAAACGCAACAGTTTAGGTACTGTTACTTTACGTCGATTTTCTGTGAGAGGGTAGTACTTCCCCGGTCGAGCCGGCCCATTCATGCTGAAATCAGCAAGGCTCTACTACCTGTGTACAGATATAGCGGTCGTTGTCTTTGAAAAAAGGCCAGTAGAAGGTTTGTCTGCTATTTTGGTATACAACGCAACATTTTGTAGGATCATTTATATAAGCTGTTGGGGTACAAGTCAAGATAAACTTAATGACACGAATATGCTATTTAGCTTGCCAATTTTAAATACTATTGGGTACCTATTCATTCGATTATATTTTTTCATCAAAATAGACTGATGGGTTTCAACGGTCGAACACCAGACATCCAGTGCTACGTTTATGTAAAATCCGTGAACCGCAAAAAGATAATCACGAGCCGGCGTAGTGAGTACAGTGTGTCGCGATCGAGTACAGTGCGATAGTGAAAACGGTGGTAGTGGTTGTGCACGCAATAAACGAGTAAGAAAGCGGGTAGACCGTTTCACTTGTTTATAACATTCATCCACCCGCAATACTTCAGTACATCCGTGAACATGGTGCTTGCAACAGTGCCGAAATATCGGTTACTCAAAACAAAAACAAAGGTACGTGGTATACGAGTATAATATTTAATGATCAAAATAGATGTTTCACTTTTGGCTACTAAACGTACCATGCCTTAAAAAATAGGGCAAAATATTAGAAATCAGGGAAAGATAATTATTATTCCAAGAATTTACACATATTATTTGAGATCAGAGAAAATAAAAATATTTTTCTGTTCTTGCCATATTCAATATGGCGGTTTATTGGATTGTAGTATGATACCTAAGGCGTTCAGAAATTGTACGAGATGAAATGACAGAAGGTAAATAACACAAATATATAAAATAAAAAAATATAAATAGTTAGGTATACCTCAATTGCAGAATACTGCGACTACAATAAAAATAATTTAGAATAATCGTTATGAACCTATCTTAAGGTAAAAAATAGTTAAAAAACTGCACTGGTTCTACAGGTCCTGTGCATTTCGGAACGAAATATTCGTTTTGACCACAGAAGAATAACTGAAGCATGGAAGGAACTATACATATTTTTAAGAACTAATTTAATATAGCTAGCCTCTTCACTCTTATGGTAAATTAGAGTTGCCAGAAGAAGATGGCACTATGTTTGTCAGTTATGGCTAAAGACAATTTGAACACAAATATCGTAACCTTTTAATTTAATAGTGACTGAGCAAATCCGCTATCGATATCGATTAAAGTTTCAATATAGGTTCAAAATCAAACGGACTTGTAAAGTATATTATTTAAATCGCTTTTTCTTTTTCTTTTTCTTGACAATATATTGTAACTCTTAAACAAAATTGTAAAAAACCAAAGATTTTAAAAGAGTGTCCAGAGGAGTTTCTTGCCGGAGTCTTCTCCCTGGGCCTACCTTTTGGAACCGGCAACTAGAGTCAGTGACGTTTCAAAAGAGTATGTAAATTACCAACTTGAAATAAAAAAATATTTGAATTTGAAATGTTATACATTTTAAATTCCGTAACTTTGTGTCCACAGCAATCAGAACGCTAGTTGATGGACAGTCTTTTAATAATTATTACACAAACTTGCATTTTTAAACTGAACTTATATATTTTTGTTTCAAATGGGTACTCAGTAGCACATAATCTTTCGAGGCATTATTTTCTAATTTTCATGGTAATTTTTTTTACGCATCAACAGCCTTTTCCAGTCCACTGCTGGTCTTAAACCTTCCGTCGTGGAGGTTTGGCCTACTATTATACCACACTAGCCAGACGTATTCGTATAGGGTTTTATTTCGAGATTTCCTTCTCTTGTGTTTCTCTTAGTCGCCTCCTACGATACCCTCGGCATAAATGTTTATTTATACTTATTTATAGTTAGTTTTTCAGCTGTAATGATAGCTATAAGTGGGATTAATAAATATTAAATAAAAAAATCATCACCCCCAAATAACATATTTTTATTAGAGAAAGCAAATAATTAAGAAAAAAGCAAAACTCATAGCTTAAGCATTATGATAACTGAGAATAGCATATCCAAATTAATTCTTTACAAAGATAGGACATAGTCGACATGGATTTTATCAAGCAAAAAATATAAAAATTAACTTAAAATAGATAAATCAGACAAAACCTTGAATAGTGCCCAAAGGTTTGTTATTAACAATAATCACTTTATTGAAATTTTCTCATTACATATTGTAGGTAATACAAATACATACATACATAATGTCACGCCTTTTATCCCCGAAGGGGTAGGCAGAGGTGTATTACTACACCCACTTTTCGCCAGATATACTTTAGTCCTACGTAATAAGGGGCGAGCCTATTGCCGTACCGGGCACATTTCCAGACTCCGTGCTGCTACTGAGAATTTCGTGACAGAAAAACCCAATAACACTGCCCGACCCAGGAATCGAACCTGGGACCTCCCGATCCCACACGCACATTTATGCCGCGAGACCAACGAGGCAGTCGTATAGGGTTTGATGTCGAGTTTTCCGTCTCTACGCAAATATGGTATTTGCATCGTGTTATCCCTTAGTCGCCTCTTACGACACCCACGGGAAGATAGGGGGTGATGACACTTGTATTCTATGCCGTCAACCACACGGCTCTATTCTATGCCGTCAACCACACGGCTCAACTGTATCTCTTTCATATTTGCCCAAGTTCTATATTTGCCAAATACAACAGAATTTAAAATGCAACGTTATTAAAATATATTAAAGAGTTAAGAGGCAGCGATAGCCGAGTGGATATACCAACAGACTGCCATGCAAAGGGTATCAGGTTCGAATCCACGGTGCGCACCAATGACTTTTCGGAGTTATGTGCGTATTGAATTGTTAATTATCGCTTGTCCCGTGCCTCGGAGAGCACGTTAAGCCGTCGGTCCCGGTTGTCATGAAGATCTTTGACAATCGTTACAGGGCGTCAGTACCTTCTAAATAAACTGACACTAGTCTAAACCATGGAATATCGCTATCCCTTCGGGTTGCGGAGGTCAGACAGGCAGTCGCTCCGTGGAAAAGCTAATATTCAGCCAAATCTGGTTAGACTAGAAAGCGGACCCCAGACTGAAACTGGGATAACGCTAAGAGAAAGAAGAAGAGTTATCGGGCAATTTGACATTTGTATTGTTTAAATTAAATAGAATAATGCAATCTTATGCTCTCCGGCAATGTGAACGATGCCATCGTTGACGTTTTGTATGGTGCAAATCTATGCGCTTTACGAAAGCGAGACGGTGGTATTCGTCCCATTGCCGTTGGGTGTACGTACAGGCGTATGGCGGCCAAGATTTGCTGTTGGCATTATAACTCCATGTTAGGCAGCAAATTACAGCCACTACAACTTGGATTTGGCTCTAATGGTGGCTGTGAGGCCGCCATACATGCCCTGTCAACGTACCTTGGCTGTAATGGGGGTGATGTTATCTTGAAGATTGACTTAAAGAATGCTTTTAACTCAGTGAACAGGGACACCTTGTTGACGCAAGTTAAATTAGAAACCCCCCAAATTTACAACTTCCTTTGGCAGTGCTACAGGCACCCATCAAAATTAATATACAAGGAAAATCTTTTGGAGTCCGCCGTTGGCCGCTGTCAACAAGGCGACCCTCTTGGACCACTCATTTTTAGCTTAGCCATTCATCCAGTTATTAGCCAGCTAAATTCTAAATTAAACATCTGGTACCTAGATGACGGAACCCTAGGAGGCGACGTACACACTGTCTATCAGGACCTGGCACTTCTGAACACCAAATTTTCATCCATCGGCCTAGACCTTAATCCAAGTAAGTGTGAAATTTTTATCAACGATACTTTAGACCAATCCGCAATACTTTCCAAATTTCAAACCCTGGCACCCAGTATAACGCATATTAAAAAAAGTACTCTTCGCCTTCTTGGGTCCCCAATATTTGAAGAAGGTTTTCATTCTTTTTTTCATGAAAAAATTCAAAATTTTAGTGAAATTTCGGACCGCCTGCTCAAAATTAATATACATTCGGCTCTCACTATTATTCGATACTGTATTTTTGTGCCTAAGTTTACACACGCTTTACGTTCATCGCCTTTTTGGAAAAACCCAAGCCCACTAGTCAATATTGACAAAATTTTACAAAACACCCTAAGCAACATTTTAAATGTGGCTCTGAACGACCGAGCATGGCTACAGGCGACATTACCTGTTCGCCTGGGTGGGCTTGGCGTACGCATAATTTCCGACGTGAGCTTACCAGCATTTCTGTCATCGGTCCACAGCACTGCAGAATTGACCAGGAAAATCTTAGCACCCACACTGGTCGATTCTGAGGTGCCATGTCAGATCGATGCCATTAATGCTTGGAAAATGGCTTGTCCAAGCACTGAGTTGCCCCGAAATTTATCCTCTCAGAGGCAGTGGGACGGGCCGCTTTGCAGCGCAGTACGAGAAAATCTCCTTAGCACATCGTACAATGCTGCAGAGCGTGCTCGTTTGCTGGCTGTGGGAGAGTGGGAGTCGGGGCTCTGGCTTCAAGCACTGCCATCGTCAAACATAGGTACCATGTTGGACGATACGACCTTCCGCCTCGCTTCTTGCCTCCGTTTAGGTGCGCCGTGTGTCGCTCCACATCGTTGTCACTGTGGGGAGGCGGTCGACAGCCTTGGTCACCATGGCCTATCATGCAGCAGGAGGGTAGGTCGTATTTCACGACATAGCAACCTGAATGACATTCTCCGTCGGACTCTTGTCACCGCTGGCGTTCCAGCCCAACTTGAACCTCAGGGTTTGGCACGCAACGATGGTAAAAGACCAGATGGAATGTCTCTACTGCCTTGGAAGTTGGGTAGGCCTTTGGTATGGGACGCAACGTGTGTCGATACCCTTGCGCCATCTCATCTTCCTAGCACAGCGGGTTGTGCGGGCGCTGCTGCTGCCACAGCGGAGACTCTGAAACGGCGCAAATACGTAAATCTCGTAGGGGATTATGTATTTGAGCCGTTTGGAGTCGAAACGTTGGGGTCATGGGGTCCAAGTGCTAGATCTCTCTATAGAGAGCTTGCGAAGAGACTTGTCGACGCCTCGCGTGACCAGAAGGCTGGCATGTATCTAGCACAAAAAATTAGCATTGCCATACAGCGTGGCAATGCTGCCAGTCTTCTGGGCACATTCCCAATAGACGGCGATGTGGAGGACTTTCACGACGCCCTTTGAATATGCATTTTCTTATTTATTTGTATTGTACTTTAATATCTTAATTTAATTTTAGTTGTAGTATTTAAGTAGTTATAATTGTGTTATCCTAATATTAATTTATTTTGTTATTTAAATAAATGCACTTGCTGACCTAAAAAAAAATTGAATAATTGAAGCCCCATACCAATATTTTTAATTCTTTGTCCTTATTTTACAACAGGAAATATGTTTTTTAAATAAAATAATTTGCGAGGTTATCCCTAATTCCCTATATATGATAAACAACACGATTGCCATGAACATAGCGCCGTAGCGACACTACTGCTACGTCAAAGACAACTACGTAGAACAAAATTGAGACGTGATGCTACGACGTACAAGTAAACTACGCATTCACTTTGCACGCAGCTATATTGTAAACACAATCATCAATGAACATTATGTAGAAAAGGTATTACATAGCATAACTTGCTTTATGCTATATTTAAGAAAATAAACAGTAATATGAATTGTCTCAGGATGGAATATATCAGCATCATCATCGCAGTTTTAAAGACATTCAACTTTTTTTTTTTAATATATATTAATGATTTGGCGTTCTTTGTACAAAATTTATGTGATATTGTTTTGTTTGCCGACGATACGTCACTAATTTTTAAAGTTGATCGTAATTTAAGTAACTTTGATACCGTCAATAACACTCTTGCACAAGTATTAGATTGGTTTTCGACAAATAATTTGGTACTCAACTCAAGCAAAACCAAATGTGTTAAATTCTCTTTGCCTAATGTCAAAAGTGTTCCAACTAATATAATTTTAAATAAGGAAACAATTCAACTAGTAGAATCAACCGTATTCTTAGGTGTAACTTTAGATTGTAAGCTTCAGTGGGGCGCCCAAATATCCTGTCTCGCAGTAAAACTTAGTTCTGCAGCGTTTGCAGTTAGAAAAGTTAGGGAATTCACAGATATAGATACTGCTAGACTAGTTTACTTTAGTTATTTTCACAGCGTAATGTCTTACGGAATAATGTTATGGGGTACAGCTGCTGATATACAGACTATTTTTGTCATTCAAAAAAGGGCCATACGTGCAATTTATAAGTTAGGTGCTAGAGATTCTTTACGTGATAAATTTAAAGATGTAGACATATTGACAGTTGCATCGCAATATGTATATGCTAACTTAATAATATAATAATAATAATATATTTTATTTCAGATAATAAATCCATAGTATGTTAGTAGTACTTATAACTTATGTTAGTAAAAATTTATCTGTACTTAAGTATAAAAATTATAATTAATTCATATATACGTCAGTGCACAAGAAGACTGACCCAGTGTTTAGCAAAAGGACTGTCAAGTCTATCAGATAATACTCTCAAAATGCTGTTGGTGCTCGCCCGCATACGGTGTAATATGGAGGCCGCTCGTTTTCTCATTATGGCATAATAATCGTCTACGCGTGCCTCCATAAACATGCCGGACGCACTGCAGTATCTTGGCAGCCCCAACAGCATTCTGAAAGCATTATTGTACTGCACTCGAAGTGCATTGAGTGCCCGTTGGGTACAGCTCATCCACAGGGCGCACGTATAAAACGTCTGGCAGTAAGCGCGAAACAACGTTAATTTTACGTTTCTTGCGCATCGTTTAAACTTGCGGACAAGCATGTTTCCTCGGACAGCCAATGCCCTCCGTTCCCTCTCAACATCCAAGTCGTCGGTAAGATACTCCGTGACCCAATGACCCAAGTATTTAAATTTTGAGACTCTAGTGAGTGCTACGCCATTGAGTCTTACAGGTGGTACCACGGTAAGTTTGTGGTTACGGGGCAGAAAAACCAGCAACTCACTCTTTTGTATATTATACTTTAGCCCATGAGCCACGGCTTACTCCTCACATCTCGTGAGCAATGTCCGCAAACTGCCGATTGAGGGTCCAAGCAGTACCATGTCATCAGCGAAACTGATGTTATTTATAAAGGTACCGTCAATAGTACAGCCAACGCCAGCACTGCTAAGCCCCTCAATCAGCTCATTCATAAACATGTTAAAAAGCCTAGGAGACGTCAGACCACCTTGTCTCACTCCACAACTTAGTCTGTATTCTTCAGACATAGCGTTCCCCCATCTTACAACATTTTTCTGATTGCTATACCAGTAGTCAAGAACACCAATGACTTCACTAGGAAGTGTTGTACGCTTTAATTTATCCCAGAGAAGTTCATACGGCACCAAATCGAAAGCCCTCGATAGGTCCAGGAAGCACCCATATACGGGCGTCTTCCTGTCCGTGTAGTACCGGACAGCATGCTTGAGACTCAAAATAGCTGCTTCCGTCGACAGCCCTTCTTTAAATCCAAATTATGCATCGTGAAGTCGGATATGTTTACTTAATTGTATGTCAAGCATACTGTCCAGCACCTTAGCCACAGTAGTAGCCAACGAGATTGGCCTATCATAATGTACATTAAGAAAAACTTAATTCTATACCGCAAAAATAGTTATTTGCACAACGTGAACACAAGGAATAAGCATAAACTGGTGGGAACTAACTACCGTCTACATAAAGTTCAGAACTCATTTGCGGGGATTGGTATACGATTTTTCAACAAATTGCCTCTTGAAATAATGAATTTACCCATGCACAAATACACTATTAAGGAATTTTTAAATGATAAGACACCGTGGGGATAGGCTTAGGCTTGTTTAACTCACGATTATTTTATTTACATGTTAAGTGGAGGTGCCTCGTGAACACATGATTTTTGCAGGATTTGGATATTTTTATGATTTGTTGAATGTAGTTTAACATTATTTATCTCTGATCATATCATTGTTCACTTGTCACCTTCACAAAATTCTCTCTACATTTGCATTCCTTCACGCGTTCCACTAACTTATGTTAGTAATAACAATCTGGAAAATGGAGGTAATTGGCGGTCATGGTCAGTATACCAATAGATTGTTTCTTACTGCTGGTTCGTATACCGTTGTCGTCATGCTCACTAAAATGTCATTTCTTGTGGTGGCGTCGTGTGTCGGGTCATCCCTGTCCTTCTAATATGGCGAGAGGGATGATGGCTGGCACATGCGTCATACTCGTGAACGGGTGCTACTTGCGATGACTGGTCGATGACGGTCTTGCGGGCTGGTATTAGATTTTAATATTTAACTGCATCATTTCCATCATGGTTCTGATCACTTTCGCGGATTGCCTGCATTATTAGGTATATATATAATGTAAGTGGATGCTCCTGTTTCACCATGTCTATTCTGAGGAGGCTAACCAAAAGTATTATGCTTGAGTATTATGATGTACAGTAAATATATACAAGTGATATACAAGGTGTAACAGTTGCAGCACCTTACAAAATGTAAATTGTGTATTATGCAAAACCTGGCGATGAAAAAGAGTGACCGTGAGTTTTATTGCCCGTTCTTTCTCATGGTTCTACCTATTGCTTTGCGAACGTGGCAGTAAATGTAAATGTAGAAGCATACAGTAATAATGTTTTAAATTTGAGTATAAGTAATTATTTTATAAATTTATTATTTTGACGTTCATAAGCGTCACATTGTGACCCAAATGAATAAAGGATTTTGAATTTGAATTTGAATTCATTGTAGACCTACATCGTGCAACTAATTGCATATACATACTAAACATAATCTAGTGTTTGATATTCTTCAATTATAATATTTTGAATAATAATATAATATAGTTAGCTATCCGTTCCTTGGCTTTAAAAATATGAGCGTACAAACGCCTGAAAGAACTTCAAACTTTACGTAAAACAGATAAAGCATATACACAGCAATATTATTGCCTTGTCCGTATTATTTCATAATTACATCTCCATATATACCGTAGAGCGAGCGTGAACGCTTCCCGCATACCGCGGCGTCACTCGACAATTTATCGAGTTGTGGAAGGCATCGGACTTACCCGATGCCTTCCTTTGGCACAATCATAGGCACAATCATTGGGTTGGCGTTCTGAGCTCGGTGCACCGAGATATCGATGCTCGAAGATTATTACGGGCCGTAACTACAAGAATTTTGACATATTTTAAAGTACTAAGCTGCATTGATATTTCTAAGTAGACATGCTTTTAATAAAAATGTAGGTAAGTACCTATAAGTGACGTTGGGGGTTATTAGCCTGCATTGTAATTTTTGGAAGGCCTTTTTTGTGTGAGATCGTTTGACAGAATAATTTTGAATTCGTAGTTGTGACCCTTCCATACGACGTCGCACTTGGTTGAAGAAAGAAAATAAAATAATGAAAGAAAACATTTTATTTGCAACTCATGGAGTTGCTTCCACACAAAGTGCTTCTTACAAGCCAAAAGAATAGTCCAAACAAATAAGGTGCCTGGATCATGATGCATTAGCAATTAAACTTTATTATCTCGCAGACCAGACGGTTAGTAACAGGCAAAATAATCCTAAGGAACCGTTGTAATTATTTCAGAAAATAGTTACAACGGTGTTTACAGAATATTTCTACAAGTTTTATTGTTTAGAAATGATTCCGAATTCAATGTAATGTCTGTAAAATTGTTGCCTATTAATTGAATCAAAACATTGTACAAACATTCTGTCTTACATATTTTCTCAGTACTTAAAAAGATTTTTTTTCGAAACGAAATGCCCGTTTATAAAAAGCTGAGCTTGAAAAGATTGAATAAATAAAAAGTTCGAACAATTTATAACAGTTGTAAAAAATTGTATGCCACCCCGACTTACCAACTTGATTTTCTGGAACCTCAAAATTGAAATACTAATAAAATACGAACTCATTCTGACGGAAATTAAAAATAAAAAAGAGGACAGATTTAATTAGAGAGGACCTTCCAGTTTTCACTGGCAATATCATTATAAGGACGTTCCTTGTTGAGACTGGCTATTCGAAACATCTAATTCAATGTGCTTCCTTATAAATAGACGAATAAAAATGGCGCTTGTTTTTTTTAGAAATCGACATCAATTCCTCGTGTTTTTCCACCTTGTAACTTTTATTCTGACAAACATTTTCATAGTATTATGTTAAACATAATAGCAGTATTATTGCTCATAAAGCACTAGGAAAATATTTATTTTTTGTGTCAAGAAAGATATCATGACAACAAAGCGAAGCGCCATTGAAAAAAATATATTAGCGACGAAAATAGACACCTAATAACATCCGCTTATTAAAGCCAGTCAGTGCCATGACTGATGGCTTTTATTAATCCATTTCTTTGCTCCCTGAGAACCTTTTGTCAACTTCCATTATTCGAACATCTCATCTGCCCACCGAAGATCTGACGTGACATATTAAAATAACAAAAAGATGCCACCCTATATTCACAATCTATAAATGATTAAAATATATTTCTGAATTGAATATTTCGACTACACAAGATAAAGTATTAAATTATTGAAACGTTTTCCAAATTTCCTTTGGCAGTTATTTTCATTTCAGTGTGAGATATTTTCATCAAATTATTATGAAAACTCTCGAATGGAAGCTGAAAATGAGAATTAATACTTTATGTGCCAAGAGCTTTTATGTAAGTGCATCGTTTATTAAACAGTTTTTGTAAGTAATTACGATATTTTAGATAACAATTCTCTCTCTAAACGATTTTAAACTTTCGCGATTAGTATACATTATACACGGTTATATAGCGGGTCGTCATTAGTGAAGTTTGTCGAGGTACCGACAGTGCGGTTAAAAACAAAAATAAAAATCAAGTGAGGGTAGTTGCCTAAAACCCGCACAACACAAGGACGGCGCTGAGCTCACCAGTCCCGCCGCGACCACGGCTGAAGCAAGTCAGTCGAAATGTTAGCAAAAACCGAGGTATTTATGCCTTAAATATATTATTTATCGCGAGTGAGACCCGCTATATAACCTTGTATAATTCTCTCTCTTTAAAGTCAAGTCACAAAACTTTTAGGTGACAAAATAAGGTTAACTAATGTTTAACACGCATTGTGCATAAGATAATAATAAGATTTTTGTACGTCAAAAATACAGAAATAAATAACAAAAGTAAATTGAACAGTGCATTTAATTGCTTGAGCAACATTGTAGACATGTTTTTTGATTTAATTTTAAACCTAAATCTTAATTACTCAAAGCCAAAATTAGCCTAACAAGGCTTACCTTCGTCAAGACCTATATATTTGTTTATCAGATGAAATCGCTGCTCTTTGAAGTGTGACACTTTGCAAATTATCTATGGCCTTCAGCTAATGGCTAGTGAGAACTTAGGTCTCCAATGTTTGAATTCTTACGAATAATTCAGGATTCATGGATCTGAGTTGGCAAAAAATCTGTGTCGGTTGGTAACAGTTCTTCAGCAGTGATTTGCTATATGGATAGGATCCATGTTTTTGTTTTTATTGTGTTCAATTTATGTTTAAGATAGATAGTTAATACAAAAAAGCTGTGTTTATATAGTTATAAGGTACAATGGGGTTGACGTGTCCTTAGAGACAAAATCCCCTAAACCAAATAAAGATTTAAAAAAAAAAAAAAAACACGATTCATTTCTATTTTTAAAGTTGGCTGCACGGATAGCTTACCAGTCTTATTTTACCATGTGCCAAGTGTGGTTAGTTCGATTCCCAGAACAACACTTTGCGTCCGCAAACTATTGTTCTACCTGGGTGAATGTCTTTAAGAAAATGTTAACAAGCAAGCTGAACTTATACACATTGAAGATGTGCGGCATTCATTAAAACGATTTTGCTTGAAACCAGTTCATAAAAAATTGGTAAAATCTTACAACATACTGTTAGCTTGCGGAAATTAATGTATTCATTGTATATTAATATTTCGCATTTTAGACCATTAATAAGTTGTGATCTTGAAACCATTTCCCAATTCAATTAAATAAAACGGATGTTAGTATAAAATAAAATAATGCAGGTGTAATAATTTGTCTTGATTTTAACATGTATTTTTATTATATATCTAGATATTTATAATTGTGTTGATTAAAACTTCTATTTTTAGAATATATTTATATTATTGGTTGCTCAATTGACATCTCTGACAGTTTTTACAAAATACCATTAGTTAGTCAGTTGAGTGCTTGTTATTTTTATGCTACTTCCTATATTTCGATCAGTAAGAACAGTCAGTTACTGTTGAGCTGCGAATCAAGTCGGTTGTTATAAAATAGTGATTGTGCTATGTGATAAAAGTGATTGTGCCATTGAATAAAAGTTTTGGTGAAACATAACGGCATTTGATTATTTCAAGCCTGAGAGTTTTTAACAATTCAGAAGCAGGGATAACATCAGGGTATTCTGCAGCCTTGCTACCACCCTGGTGTGATGATACGCCCATGAAACAAGATCGAAAATTGTACAACTACCGTACAATAGTCAAGATGCCCAGCGATCGGTTCGAGAGCAGAACAAGGTCCGACGAGACGCACCGCAGCGTTGTACTACGAGGGACTACGAGACGAAGCCGATCACGTACACGCGCTGGAGGATCCAGACAAAGCCGTCGCTCGCCGGCGGTGCCCCACACCATTAGGCGTGGCTCCGAGCGCCACAGGTCACCGGGAGGAGCTCAATTGCAGGCAAGAAGTCGTAGCAGGTCAGTCGGAACACCTCCACTGCGGCGCTACACGTCACGTGACGCGCAGAGGCATGAAACCGTAAAAAGATCTTCAGATCGTAATCATATTAAGCAAAGGCATCACAGATTGGAGACTCCTCGTAAAGAAAATCCTAGTAGGTCACGTAGTCCAGTGCGCCATTGTTCTAAAGAAAGATTTGCATCTGTCGCGTCACGACCTTCATCTTCCAATGCCGTTAATTATGAATTACTTAAATGTATCAAAGATTCTTTGCAATCTATCTCAGCCATAAACCCACAGTATAAAGAAAAGTTTACTAATAATAACGTAGTACCAGAATTCGATCCTAAATCAAAAAACCAAACAATTCTCACGTGGTTACATAAAGTTAAAGAGTGTTCTGAGATCTATGGCTGGGATAGTAAGCAGACCGCTCATTACGCTCTCCCAAAGCTAGTCGGCACTGCAAAAAAATGGTACGAGGGACAACCATCAGTATTGCTTACATGGGATGAATGGGTCGAAAAACTTAAATCTGCCTTTCCAACATACGAAAACTATGGTCATTTGCTCACGGAAATGCTAGCTATCAGGGCAAAGTTTGGCGATGATTTAGAAGAGTATTATTATGAAAAGTTAATTGCTGTGAATCGGTGTGGCATAGTAGGTAGGAATGCTATCGATTGTATTGTGTACGGAATAGACGATAGATCGGTTAGGTACGGAGCAGAGGCAGTAGGTTTTGAGGATGCTGATAAACTATTGGGCTATCTCAGAGGTGTGAAACATGAGCGATCTGATAAATTTACAAAAAAGACAGTACGCTCTGTGACCAATACCACTCGTGGAACATTAAAATATGATCCTAATAGAGTCTCGAGGTGTTTTAACTGTCGAGAAACGGGTCATGTAGCATCGGGATGTAGTAAACCTATCATTAAGTGCAGAAAGTGTAAACGAATCGGTCATGATAATCCTGAATGTGATAGGAGCGTTTGGGTAGATAAAGTCGAAGTTAAATCATTATGACTAGACAATGATGGTAAATTAGCAGATAAAAAGTTCATTAAATGCGTAAATGTTAATAACGTGCAGTTGACTGGCTACGTAGATTTTGGCAGTCAGTGTACTTTGATAAAAGAGAGCGTTATAGTAGGGTTAGTACCACGTGCAAAATGGCAAATTGATGACTTACCATCGCTCAAAGGTTTTGGTAATACATACGTGACTGCTTTGGGTAAAACAAAAATTTCACTTATTGTAGATGATGCTGAAATTTATGTTGAGGTAGTTGTTGTACCTGATAATTACTTAAACTACGATTTGCTAATTGGACAGACTGCTACCGAGCAACCTAACATTTGGGTGTTTAAATCTGATGAGCATTTGATGATTACCGATAAGCGGCTTAGGGACGATACACGACTGATTTTAAAGACTTTTGGAACTGTTACTACTCATGGGTGTCTATCCGTTAAGGTATTTACTGATACGTATTATGATGGTATTGTTGTTGTTGAAAATGGTCACCGTTTCAATTACGATGTTAAGATTGGAATTTATAATATTAAAAAAGGTATTGGCTATCTAACAATTCTGAATTATGATAATAGATCAATTGAATTCAAAGAGGGTCAGGTTTTGGCTCGTGCTTATATTTTCCGTATTAGTAATAACATTAAAGACGTAAATAGGATACAAGAGACTAAAACTCGTGGAAACCAATCTCCACTTACGTTAGAGGATCTTAATATCGATGCGACTTTAGACAATAGTCAGAAACTTCAATTAGTTAATACATTGAACGAGTACCGCGATTGTTTTGCTAAAGATTTGTCTGAATTAGGTCAAACAACTATTTCTGAAATGAATATTCAGCTTATAGATACAGAACCCGTCGTATATCGACCATATAAATTGAGTCATTCTGAAAAGGGAGAGGTCAGAACTATGGTTGAAGAACTTTTAAAATATGGCATCATTAGAGAGTCTCAGTCATCATATGCAAGTCCAGTTCTGTTGGTTAAAAAGAAAACGGGGGATAAACGGCTTTGCGTAGATTATCGTGCTTTGAATAAGAAAACGATTAAACAGCATTACCCCTTGCCTCGTATTGAGGATCAGATTGATCGTTTGGCGGGAAATAAATATTTTTGTGCCTTAGACTTGGCAGCTGGCTACTATCAAATTCCATTGAGTGAAGATAGCAAAAGCAAGAGTTCCTTTGTAACACCCGATGGACAATTTGAATTTAATAGAATGCCATTCGGGTTAGCTAATGCACCAGCTGTTTTTCAGCGAACTATCAATTTGGTTTTGGGGAATTTGCGCTACAATATTGCGTTGGCATACATGGATGACATATTGGTACCAAGTAAGACATTAGAAGAGGGCATTGAGAGATTGCAAATCGTACTTCAAAAGTTTAGAGAGGCAGGATTAACGCTAAAACCGCAAAAATGTTACTTTTTCCAAAATCGTGTTGACTACTTAGGATTTGAAATTACTAGCGACGGTGTCAGGCCAGGTATCACTAAAATTGAATCTGTCAAAAACTTCCCTCAACCTAAGGACGTGCATAACGTTAGGCAGTTTATTGGACTAGCTAGCTTCTTTCGACGTTTTATTAGAGGTTTTGGTGAAATAGCCCGTCCCCTTACAAAGTTGCTGAAAAAGAATTCTGCTTGGGTTTGGTCACAAAGTCAGGCAGAAGCGTTTGACAAATTGAAAAATGCACTTATTTCAAGGCCCGTATTAGCATTGTATGACCCTACATTTGAAACCCAAATACATACTGACGCTAGCAAACATGGAGTAGGAAGCGTTTTATTACAAAGACAAACCGATGGAGTTTTTAAACCTGTAGCTTATTATAGTAGACAGACGTCGCCTGAAGAATCCCATTTTTCATCATATGAGCTGGAGACTCTAGCAGTTATTGCCGCGTTAGTGAAATTTAGAACTTACGTGCTTGGGTTGAATTTCACCATTGTAACAGACTGTAATTCGCTGAGAGCAACGTTTTTAAAGCGTGATATGATACCGCGGGTCGCGCGATGGTGGAGTTTAATTCAGGAGTATGACTGTAATATAGTATACAAGACTGGTAAAGGTATGATTCACGTTGATGCGTTGAGTAGAAATCCAATAGTAGAAAATGCAGGAATCATTCAGGCTATCGATAGTTGTGATATTATGACCGTCACAGACGACTGGTTGTCAACGGTACAATTTGAGGACTCGGAGTTGCAACGTATTAGAAAAATACTTTCTGACAGGGAATTTGATGACTTAGTGGAGATTCGAAAGAATTTTACTCTAAAACGCGATAGAGTGTACAAAATAACGAAAGATGGATTGAGATGGGTGGTGCCAAAGGGTTGTAGGTGGCAAATACTACGTAAAAATCATGATGAGATAGGACATTTTGCATTTGATAAAACATTGGATAAAATAAAACAACACTATTGGTTTCCTCGTATGCGAAAGTTCATAAAAAAATATGTAAATTCCTGTTTAGAGTGTGCACATAATAAATTACCAGCAGGCAAAAAACAGGGTTTCTTGCACCCCATACCTAAAGAAGCTGCACCCTTTCACACCATACATGTCGATCATGTTGGTCCGTTTGTAAAGTCGAAAAGAAGGAATTGCTATATTTTAGTAATTGTCGAGTCGTTTACAAAGTTTGTTGTTTTAAAGGCTGTAAGGAATACTAAATCAACTTCTACTATCGCAGTTCTTAGAGATTATTTCGGAACGTTTGGTTTACCAAAGCGACTTATTAGTGATAGGGGAACATCGTTTACGAGTTCAACATTCAAAAGTTTTATGACTGAACTGGGAGTACGTCATATAAAAAATGCAGTCGCTTCACCTAGGGCAAATGGCCAGGTGGAGCGATATAATAGGACTATTTTGGACTCTTTGGCTTCACAAAACCATGGTAAAGATGAAAAACTTTGGGATGATCGATTATTACAAGTACAATGGGGAATTAACAACACTGTCAACAAGGGTACAGGTAAAACTCCCTCGGAGGTTTTATTTGGATTAAGACTTGCCGGGATAAACGACGGTAACTTAGTTACAGAAATAGAGGAGGATATAGTTGAAAGTAGTCCTGAGGAAAATACAGTAAGCCCCGACGAAAGATTACGTAAGATTAGGGAGGAAGTAGACGAATATACTAGAAAGTCACAGGAGAAGCAAAAAGATAGGTATGATAAGAAAAGAAAGAAACCATTAGAATTCAAAGTTGGGGATCTAGTCAGAGTGGAAAGGGCAACGCATACGGTTGGTCAAAGTAGAAAGTTATTACCAAAGTGTTCTGGGCCTTATAGAGTTACTAAAATCTTGGATCATGATAGATATGAGGTTACAGACACTCCTATTACTAAAAAGGGAACGTCTAAATACAAGGGTGTATTCTCTGTAGATAAAATACACCCTTGGCTTTGCTTTAATAATCAAGATAGTGCATCGTCTACTAGCGAGAGCGAGAGTGGTGACTAAGTTATTATATTTGCTACTATGTAATATTATTGCGCCTCTATTTGTGATTATGTGTATTTACGTGTAAGAGAATAAAATCTTTATATTAAAACCTTGTCGTGATTTAATCATTGGAGTTATTGTTATATACAGCTATGTTAAATCTACACTTCTGAGTCTGAGTGTAGATAAATACTTTACCTGCTATGAGCATGATGGTAAAACTAATTGAAGTGCAATGTGCACATGTTGAAGTTTACCTGCTATGAGCATTATGGTAAAACTAATTGAAGTGCAATGTGCACATGTTGAAGTTTACCTGCTATGAGCATTATGGTAGAACTATTTGAAGTGCAATGTGCATATGTTGGAGTTTACCTGCTATGAGCGTGATGGTAAAACTACTTGAAGTGCAATGTGCACATGTTGAAGTTTACCTGCTATGAGCATTATGGTAAAACTAATTGAAGTGCAATGTGCATATGTCGAAGTTTACCTGCTATGAGCGTGATGGTAAAACTACTTGAAGTAGAAAAGTGCTATGTGCACATGTTGGCATTTACCTGATATGAGCGTGAAGGTATCTAATAATTATAGTTAGTGCAATGTGCATAGTAATGAGCAGACATTAATTAATAGTGCAATGTGCACCTATGTATTTATGTTATATGTGACAGGAGTTTGTTTTATATACACAGTACACACTGTCCATAATGATTGTCATGAATAATGAATATTTGTGAAGATGAAAATTTATTGAACTAATGAATGTCGTATGTAATTCCTATGAGACGTTGTATTAAGTGTGA
This sequence comes from Euclidia mi, assembly GCA_944739405.2. Taxonomy (NCBI): domain Eukaryota; kingdom Metazoa; phylum Arthropoda; class Insecta; order Lepidoptera; family Erebidae; genus Euclidia; species Euclidia mi. The sequence continues at coordinate 3,564,601 of OX123196.2, forward strand.
TTCGCGAGGACGCGAAAATTATCAGGATGGACGAATTGTTAGCTTGCGGAAATTAATGTATTCATTGTATATTAATATTTCGCATTTTAGACCATTAATAAGTTGTGATCTTGAAACCATTTCCCAATTCAATTAAATAAAACGGATGTTAGTATAAAATAAAATAATGCAGGTGTAATAATTTGTCTTGATTTTAACATGTATTTTTATTATATATCTAGATATTTATAATTGTGTTGATTAAAACTTCTATTTTTAGAATATATTTATATTATTGGTTGCTCAATTGACATCTCTGACAGTTTTTACAAAATACCATTAGTTAGTCAGTTGAGTGCTTGTTATTTTTATGCTACTTCCTATATTTCGATCAGTAAGAACAGTCAGTTACTGTTGAGCTGCGAATCAAGTCGGTTGTTATAAAATAGTGATTGTGCTATGTGATAAAAGTGATTGTGCCATTGAATAAAAGTTTTGGTGAAACATAACGGCATTTGATTATTTCAAGCCTGAGAGTTTTTAACAATACTATGGCGATATCTTCTAATACGGCGTTATAAATGGTTGCATTTTAACGTATAATGGCAATAATCTATAAAGCATAATTTTTCGGTAGGTTCGTAAATATACTTTTAAACTGTTCGGTTGGTGTTTTCTTCAATATGACGTAATATTATTGAGTCCTCGCCGGCAAAACATTCAAATACTCTAGCATTTGGTCTTATATTAGAATATCGTTATCTCTTAGGGTTGCAGAGGTCAGATGACAGTCGGTCGGGATAGCTAATTATTCGGCTGAATCTAGAAAGGTGACTAAAGAGAATAGAGGGACTATAAGTAACTTTGAGTTACATCATCATCAGCCCTGCATATGTATAAAAGTACAGACTCTCCTACTTCTGCCAAGAATACAAACCTAGTGTATGATTGTGTTTTAAAACAGTTGTTGACCACGCTATCTACTCTGTAGAAAATCTAATATTCAGTCAAATCCGGTTGAATAGAAAGCGAAGACTTCACAAAGCACATAATATATATAGTTGTTTAAGCGGGCGGCTCGCCGCTTGACACAGTGCCGATTATTATATATCTGCTACAAGTTTCAATGCTTAAACAAACCTACAAATCTTGATCTCTCTCTCTCTGCTCTCGAGACTGGACTCCTCATTGATACAGGAATTCGTCCTAGGGTAGGCAAAGTGTTTTAGTTAAAAAATCATCCCCATTTCAGCTAGGCGCTGAAATGGGGATGATTTATATTCAAGAGAATAAAACATCATGTTTCTAGGACATGTGCGTTTATAGTTGGTTTTGGAAAGATAAAACCAGTAAATAGTCGTAGACAGTAGCAAATCCCAGGCTGCACGTTATATGTTCGTTACTAGTTTATATGTTTTTCAAAGAAACATAAAAAATTGTACAACGTTTCAATAACACACACTCGTTACAACGTTATACATTTATAATTGAAGCGGTAGCAAAACGGAATACATCACGTATTGAGGTCTTGATCTAAAAACATACCTTTTTACGAAAACACCTGCAAACTTTATGCACATGAATATAAAATGGCGGCGCGGTGCGGCGTTGGAGAAAATGGACGCAAAATATATGAAGAGGAAATAAAGGCTACTTTTATAAAATCCGTAATAACCTGCTCATTAAACGTTGCCCAAGGGTAGAACAGCTTTATTTAAATAATTATTTGGTTTTATGTACTTGTGTCTCGGACTGAGGCGCTCCACAAAGTTTTTACCTCGACCTCGACAGAGCGATTACAACTTTTTAGATTGATGAATCCGGGTGCTCTAATGTATTTTTTGTTTAACTTTCAAGATGTAACAGGGTATCTTTAAATTTTGGAAGTGACTCCAGCTTAATTTTCAGCAGTGACTGTGTACTTTTTATCTGGGTCTTTTATCTTAATTATTTATTATCTATGTGCTGGCCGTCTCTTTATTTAAAAAATGCGCTTGTGTTGTTTACGACTGGAATATGGTTGGCTTAATGTTTCGAATGAAATTAGCGTAAAAGTTGCATCAACGTTCACGGGGCGGTAATGATAACATTAATTACCTACTGAGATACCGCGGTCCGCATAAATTAATGTAATGGCATGTAAATTATATTGCCTTACAGTATGTACAAATGTGACCACAGCTCCACAATCTCTCCGTAAATGGAACCCAAAATGCACTGGCGCTGTATATTTTGTTTACCAATATTTATTAGTGAATGCGTGCTACACAAAAACTAAATAATGTAATTATTAAAACCGTAATGATATTAGTAAACAGTGAGCACTTTGATGAAAGTGTTTTATTTAAAATTGAAAATGTAAATATTTACTGGACTACTAACGTTTAGCTTAATTAAATTTGACTTGAGGTGAGGTCTATGATCGATGCTATTACAGAAATGATTGTTACATGCACCAATTTTTATACTGGTTTTGATTAGCAATTATTATGGCAATTATTTCAATTAGAAGATTTTATAGCCTTTTATCTTTTAAAGCTTTGAAATAAGTTTGCTGTACGAATTACAGCGCTTAGTTCAACCACGATTACTAAACAATGAATTACTGCATGTTCAGCACGATAAGCCGTATTTATATTATAACTAGTAGTAACTCATTTATTACAGCAGGAATATTATAGGAATAAAATAGTTTTAAAATTATGTTCAATACCTATTTTTAAATTATATCCTGAAACTAGCTGAAGACTCCGTTAATCCCGCGTTATTTTGAGCTATACTGATGTAGATACTGACCCGTGGGTCATTCCGTGATGTTTTATTGTCTGAAGCTGTCCTCGAAACATGTTTAATTATTAGTATAGATATAAAAAAAGTGATGAATTTTATTCCCCTTATTGTTCGTTCATCGCCCTTTGATTTGCGAACGTGGCAGAAAATGTATATGTTGCGCATTAGGTAAATAACTTTTTACAAACATGAGCGTCATGCCGTGACCTAAGTGAATAAACCATTTAGACTGTGATACACATAATTAAGGGACGTACCATTGGAGAAATTGTGAGACCGTGCCACTAATGTTAATTAAATAGTTTGTGTGTAACCAGTCAAAATGGAAACACATACATAGACTCACGCCCGTTTTCCCGAAGGGGTAGGCAAAGGTATATTAAACGCCCGCTTTTCGCCAAAATGGAAACACAAAGACTTGATATTCGGTAATTGGTCTATTAAAGCGGTAATTCTATCTCGTGAAATTAGACTGCTTGTAAGACTATATTTTATCAATAAAATATTCATTTTCTATCTAGATTCAGACAGCTTAAAATTAAACGACTCTCATTAGACAAGTGTGATACTATCGCAGCTTACTGACTTAAAGTAATGACCTTCATCGATAACATTATGCAAAGTCGACTTAAAGTTCCAACCCAGTTTTGAGGACGTGACGTATGTGAGTGTGTCTATGTCTATGTGTAATCTGTATGTAAGTATGTTTCGATCAGTACTGGTTTTTGATTTTGATGGAAGATAATAAGTATGTTTTTGTAAAGTTTCAGGATACGCAATATATTTTGTTTATAGTCAGTGGGGTTCTGGTCTGCATAGGTTTTGTTACTCAGACAACTTTAAAGCTATAAGACACGGGAGGAATTGGTGATTAAGTATTACTGTTACAAGACTCATTGATACAGCACAGAGTATATTCTATCACTTGCATGTTATAATCCTTATTCAAATTTGCAAATTTAATAATTTATTACACAATATTACTTAAATTTCAAAACCTGACTTGCTAAACTTGACTTAGAACTAATAATATATATTAGCATGATATAACATTCAGGAACATTTGCCCTGCGGGACTCGGCTATGCGGCCTCGGTTCCAGATCATACCCTACTGTTTTCTCCACGGTAATTAGTAAGTATAATGGATCTAGAAGTCAGAAAATAACATGAGGTGTTCCCCAAGGATCGTATATCGGGCCAACCTTATATCTCATGTTGTGGTAACCTATATCCAACTGTTTGCCAATTTTCTCTATATTTCAATATGTGGCGGTTTGATCTTTGTATACTCGGTTGGGGAATTCCAATTTTCTTCAAGTAACATTGACTACCTACTGTTTTATGTACCTACTACTGAAATTTTATGTACAATAGGTTGTAAGTAGCCTTGCCTCTTGTAAAAAATTACTGTTTAGATATAATAATATTATGACATATATGGTCACCACGGTAGACGATATTGATAGTGCTCCTAGGATAATAATATGTATAGTATAGGTACCATCGATATCCGTAAGATATGCCTTAACCTATTAATATATTACATTCACTGAAATGTCGTCCGTGTGGTGACGGATTAAGAATACGGAATGTCACCAACCCGTATCATCCCATGGATGTCGTAAGAGCCGAAAGAGGGAGCATATATGCAGAGAACAGCACTGCAAGAGAAGGAAAACTTGATACAAACCCTATACCAACCCGTCTGGCCAGCGTGGTATAGTAGGCGAATTCCTCATTTCAAAGGAGAGGCCTAGTCCAGCAGTGGACTTTTAAAGGCTGATGGTGATGACTGAAATGTCGCAACAAATTCATTTGCCAATAAATGCTGTGAATCGGTGGTCCGATTACCTATATTATCTTATTAGATACGTACATTACAAGCCATTAAGCCATAAACGATATACCTGGGCATTACTACTCAACAGTGCCGTGTATATCATGCATGTTAAGAATATAATGTTATTACCAGTGAGATCGCCTTTGAAGAGTCTACTTCGATAGTAATAATTCGTCTTACTTCAATATAACTATAATATTATACTGTATATACTCCTTCCAAAAGAATTTATCTTAATTTCGACTGTACAGGTCAAACTGAAATTATTTCTTCTTTGGAAAAAATGCGAGGTGCTTTCGCGCTAAGTAGGTACTTATAAAAACCTCTCTAGACGAGGATTATCCTTAGTACGACAGTTATAAAAATAATATTTTAGAATCCAGTACTTGGAAGTTTTATATCTCTTTCTGGAGAAAAATAAATAGTACTGAGGGTACAGCAATGAAGCGATAGCCTAGTAGATATCAACAGACATATATACCCAGGATACCGGGGTCGAATCCACTGCACGATGTACCGACTTTTTAAAGTTATGTGCGTATCAAATTATTTTTTAATATTACCGATAGAAGAAATATATTTTTAGGAAGTCGCCACAATTTTCAATCTATTATTTAAATATACATAATACAGCAGCGCAACTTTCGGCGCCAATGATGATGATGACAATTAGATGTCATCACTACCGAGTTAACTTTATTTGAACCGATATGTGTATCAACCTCGCTCTCTTTTACGCCAATTCCATTAAAGATGATATCTACATATATATTCCAGATATTTATAAAGCTTTGTTTGAGTGTGAATTTCATACCAAAATTAAGCTTGCTAAAATTGGTATAGGTACGAGATAGAACTTAGGTCATATTAGAAAAATTGTACAAGTCACCAAAAGGAAACAAAAATGATTTTCGTAACAAAAATGAGAACAGTTACAAAAAGGTCACAAAAAGGAAGTAATAGGGCTAGTTCACAATGTAAATAAAATAGTTGGTGGAATCAAAGCTTTTTTAAATCACAAATAAAAAAAAATTATACAAATGTGAAAAATAAGTTTTCACAATACACAGTGACTATTTATTTATCAGTCTCATAGTTATATTATTTCCACATTATAAAGTTTCTATAACTATAGTCAAAGTGTTCTAAGTAGACGCTACAGCAGTATGGAACCATTTTGTTATTTGTAAAAATGAGTAAATCAAGACCCTTTCAAAATATTTTAGCAACAAATTTTATACATTTTTAAAAATTGCTGAACATAATTAAGCACCAAAAAAATCACATAGGCAATCAACACATATGTGGAAGTTTTTTTACCTTTGGTCCTAAACTTCTAACACAAAATACTGGAGATCAATTAATCAGCAACATAATTATTATGTGTGTAATATATTTCGCAGTACCAAAATTCTCTTACATATACACGTGTAAAATATCTAGAATCCCACAAAGTGGTCTCCAAAAGCCGCCTAATCTCTGTTTTTGAGTGTGTGATACCTACCCCCACACGTTAAAAGATTTCTACTTTTCTAGACATAGACATTTACGGAATTAATAATTCAAATAACGCAAAGATTAATTATTATTTCAGGCTTTTTATTTCACATCAGTGGGTTGTTTTTATAATAATAATAATAATAATAATAATAATAATAACCTGGCAACACCGTAAAGTCAACAACCAAATTTTCTTGCATATTTTTATTTGAATTTATATTACAGTTTTACGATACAATTTATATATTTATACCACAACAAGAAGTTATAATACCTAAAATATACGGATTTACTTATAAAAGCCATAAAATTTAAGAAATAATATTATAGATAAATATACTGAAGATGACACCATATGTCAAAATTAAAAACACAAACAATAACAAATATAAAGGCAAGGAAATGTAATTTAAATGTTGACCAGAGCCAGGAAAGCAGCTGCAGCACGATTAACACCTCCGGACTCGTCGCTCAGCTCCGCCTCACAACCGCCGGCACCAGCAACAGCATCGCCGGTGAGTGTTGAGGCGTCGAGCGCATCTAGCGACGAGTTTTTCTCCCCGCCGTCGTCACCACCACCTGTCCACCGGCGAGGGAGAGGCCGGCCACCGAATGGCTTAGGACCCCGAGGCTCATCGGTCTCGAACAGGGCCCCCGCTACCGGTGGTGATGTGCACCGCACGAGGTGGACTAGATCCATGAATGAGAATGTCATGCGGGCATATTATGTGTCTACAGAGGGTGGTACCAACCTTACGGCGTACCGTGATCGCATGCTGTCTCTGTTTCAGGACTTGGAACCGGCCGTCAACGTTTCGGCGCAGCGACTGTCGGATCAAGTGCGCGCAATCCAGCGCTGTCGTTTGCTGGATGACGATGCACTTGAGAGGCTACGCTCGGACTTGCAAGGTAACCCTCCCATTCCTCCTTCCACGCGTGAACGTGTAACGACAGAGATAGTTGACACACTAAGGCCGCAAAGTGTTGAAGAAGTGGATGGTGGGGATATACAAGTAAGTGCCCAGTACATGGATAATGTAAGGAGTACTTTGGAATGTACCATCAGGGAATATCGTTACGAGGCCTTAGTAAATAGGCCTCGAGTGCCGCGTTTACCCACGCATAAGAAAAATTTGGCGCTGGTGTGTGCCCTAGATTCACTATTGTCTACATACCTAGACAATAGTGAAAATCTCAGTGATACACACTCAATTCTGTACTGTGCGGCTGTAGCGGCATGTCGGATAGCCAATGTCAAGATAGAAAAGAACATTGATATGGCTACCCGAAATAATGCTGTGCCGGCTTGGCAGTGCAGGATTGAGCGTCGTATCGCTGAGTCTAGGGCACTCATTGGCAAGCTGATCTGCTTCAGGTCGGGCAATACTCGCCCGAGAGTGATGCGTTTTGTGACCCGCGCCTTTGCAGGAACGGGTATTAGGCCACAAGAATACACGTAGCGGGTCACAGAACGCATCGACTTCCTGAAGCAGAAGATTTATGCGTGGGCAAATCGTATCAAACGTTATAAAAAACGTATAGGCAGATATTCCCAGAATCGCACATTCCAAAAAGATGAAAGGTGAGTGTATAGAAATTGGGAGCGACCCGGTCTAGGTGTGGATGATGGAGGTCTACCAGATGATGAAACTACAAATACGTTCTGGAGTAGCATCTGGTCGACCCCCGTTAGCCACACGGAGGGTGGTTGGTTTAGGGATGTCGAGCGATCATGTGCAGCAATCCCAAATATGGATGCCGTAGCTATTACAGCTACGGATGTTAGTTGTGCAGTCCGTCCGTTACCAAACTGGAAAGCGGCAGGTTCGGACGGATTGCACAACTTTTGGTTGAAGTGGCTGCGTAGTGCACATGCTCGTTTTGCGTCCCAATTCCAATCATCTCTAGAATCAGGGACGCTGCCAATTTTCTTAACAACTGGCATTACCCACCTGCTCTTCAAAAGAGGAAGTACCACGGATCCAAAAAATTATAGACCTATAACCTGCCTACCGACGGTCTATAAACTTTTTACATCCATTTTGAGAACCAAACTGGCCAAACATATATATACTAACAAAATCATGTCCAGTTCTCAAAATGGATGTAAAAGTGGGTCACGTGGTACTAAAGAGCTACTCCTTATAGACATGACCATTAGCCAACAGGTTCGCCGTAGCCGAAAGGATCTAGCGACATGCTGGATAGATTATAAGAAGGCCTACGACTCTGTGCCACATACATGGCTCTTGAGAGTGCTAGAGTTGTACAAAGTGGATCCAACTCTATGCACTTTCCTGAAGACGTGTATGGGGCAGTGGAGTACGGTTCTTCGCTATCCAGGATGTCGACGGACTCTCGGATGCGGCGATCCTATAAAGATCCAACGAGGAATCTTCCAAGGTGACAGTTTGAGTCCCTTATGGTTTTGTCTAGCACTGAATCCTCTTAGCACTTTGCTCGAGAATTCGGGGCTAGGCTATCGGTTGCACAGCAGAGGTCAAGTAATATCTCACCTTCTTTTCATGGATGACTTAAAACTATTTGCCTCCACTGACCTCCAGTTGACAGAGTTAATAAAGGTAACTGAAAACTTTAGTAAGTCTATCAAAATGGAGTTCGGTGTAGATAAATGTGCGGTCTTGCATGTAAAGAAGGGCAGGGTTGTGGAATCTGATGGTATAGAACTATCAGATTTCACACAACTTAGATCTCTATCTGCAACCGAAACCTACAAATATCTAGGTATGTCGCAGGCACTAGGTATTGCTGAGGCTGGCATGAAACAGGCGTTGCAGGAGCGCTTCTTTGGCCGTCTGAGAAAAATCTTAAATAGTTTTTTATCAGGCGGTAACAGGGTGCGTGCCTGTAACGGTTGGGCCATGCCAGTCTTAATGTACTCCTTCGGCATACTTAGATGGACTCAAACAGAACTTGATGCCTTGGATAGAAAAGTCCGTTGTCTATTGACTACATACCGGATGCATCACCCGCGGTCATCAGTAATGAGATTGTACATCCCGCGGAAGTGCGGGGGTCGCGGCTTCTTAAGTGCCAAGACCCTCCATAACCGCGAGGTGTGCAATCTCAGGGAATATTTTCTCAGCACTGACGCGGGTGTCCACCGTGATGTGGTCACTGTGGACAACGGGCTTACCCCGTTGGGTCTGGCTAAGGAGAACTGGCGCAAACCTGCCGTACTTGGTGTTGAGGAGCGCAAGGAGGTATGGAAAGGTAAAGAGCTGCATGGACGTTTTTATCGGGCCCTGCATGGACCCGATGTAGACTTACCAGCTTCTGTGTCCTGGCTACGTTTTTGCGATCTGTTCGCCGAAACAGAAGGTTTTGTCTTTGCGATTATGGACGAGGTTGTCATGACGAATAACTACCGGAAGTATATCCTGAGGGATGGGACGGTTGACATATGTCGGGCATGTCACCAGCCTGGTGAATCTCTCAGACATATAGTATCTGGTTGTTCTCGTCTTGCCAACGGCGAATATTTGCACAGGCACAACCAAGTAGCTAGGATCATCCATCAGCAACTTGCCTTAAAGTACAATCTTGTAGACTCTGAGATACCGTACTACAGGTATGTGCCCGACCCAGTTCTTGAAAATGGTCGTGCCACCATGTATTGGGATCGATCTATCATTACTGATAGAACTATTGTGGCTAACAAGCCAGATATAGTAGTGATAGATCGATCTAAGCGCCTTGCAATGATCATCGATGTCACCATTCCCCATGACGAGAATCTCGTGAAAGCCGAGAAAGATAAAGAAATAAAATATTTGGATTTGGCTCACGAGATTGTCGACATGTGGGATGTGGACTTGGCGATCATTGTACCGATAGTCGTGTCAGTTAATGGTCTCATTGCCAAGAGCCTCGATCACCACCTCAAGAGGCTCGCGTTAGACGGTTGGATTAAGTCCTCTATACAGAAGGCAGTATTGCTGGCCACGGCTCGTATCGTCAGGAGGTTCCTCTCTCTGGAGCCCTAACCACCGGTAACTTGGTCCCTGAACCCGATACCGGTGAGCCCCGTAATTTTATTTTATATTTTTATATTGTTTTTTTTCTAAATCACATAAAAATGTAAAATATAATTTATGAGAGAATGTTAAAATAAAGAGAATAATAATAATAAATGAGTCTTGGGAAAAAAAATCTATTTTATTTATATTTACTAGCAGTGATCATAATTCAGATAAAATATTTATTACAAATAAGTCCAGAGAATCAACAGATAAATAGAAACCTTTTTATAAATACGCAAAGAAAATATAATAATATACACCATGAAAAATTTGATGACAGATGACATCCGTCACATAAGCTGTATTTATTCAATACAAAACAATAACAATTCCAAGATTGTACAATGTTAACCCGGGCTAAGGCAGCAAGAGCACGCTCACCACCTCCGGACTCGCTACTCCGCTCCGCCTCGCAGACGCTGGCAGCCGCATCAGCGGCGCCGGCCAGTGAGGAGGCGTCGAGCTCGTCGAGCGGCGAGTATTTTTCCCCACCGACGTCGCCAACACCTGCACGACGGCGGGGGAGAGGCCGGCCACCAGCATGCTTGGGATCGCGTGGCCCACCGGCCACGAATAGGGTCCTCGCTACCGGTGGTAATGTGCAGCGTATGCGTTGGACTCGTCAAATGAACGAAAACGTCATGCGCGCATATTTTGAGACTACAGAGGGAGGAATTAACCTCACAGCGTACCGTAACAGAATAATGCCTTTGTTTCAGGCCCTTGAACCAGATGTTAATGTTTCTGTGCAACGACTATCAGATCAAGTGCGCGCTATCCAGCGATGTCACTTGTTGGATGATGAAGCACTTGAGCGGCTACGCTTGGACGCACAGTGTAGCTACGTTGTCCCTACCTCTTCCGACACAGTACCCATGGCGGCCCCAGAACCAATACACCATGTTGAAGAGGAAATGGATAATGTAGGTATAAATGTGAGTACCCAGTACAATGATAATTTGAGGAGCGCTTTGGAGGATGCGTTACGGGATTATCGTTCCACACCGCCAGACCATCGGCCACGTCTGCCACGACTGCCTACGCATAAAAAAAACCTGGCGCTGGTGTGCGCCCTGGACTCAATGCTAACTACTTATTTTAGTAACAGCCGGGACTTAACAGATACGCATTCAATTCTGTACTGCGGTGCTATTGCGGTATGTCGCGTAGCAGGGGTCAAATTTAAACATGATTCTGTTGCGCGCCCAAAACCGAAAATACCAGCATAGCAGTGCAGAATTGAAAGACGTATTAATGAGACTAGGGTGCTCATCGGCAAGTTGGTCTGCTTCAGATCGGGAAATCAACGCCCGCGGGTGATGCGTTTCGTGAGACGTGCGTTTTTGGGGACTGGTATTAGTCCTCAAGAATACATTACACGTGTCGCGGAGTGCATCGACTTTCTGAAGCAGAAAGTTTATGCGTGGGCAAGTCGTCTTCGCAGATACAAAAAGCGTGTGGAAAGGTATACCCATAATCGTATGTTCCAAAGCGATCAGAAGTCTGTTTATAGAACTTGGGAACAATCAGACCAGTGTGTGAGTGATAGCGATCGGCCAGAGGATGCCGAGGTTATAGCCTTCTGGCGTAAAATCTGGACAACGCCTGTCACTCATACTGAGGATGATTGGATATGTCAAGTAAAGCGAGCATGTGAACCTATTGAGAGGATGCCAGATGTAAATATTGAAACTGCAGACGTAGCCAATGCCATCCGTACAGCATCGAACTGGAAGTCACCGGGACCGGACGGCTTACATAACTTTTGGTTCAAATGGCTACGTAGTTCACATGCTTGCTTGGCTTCACAGTTTCAATCATCCTTAGAGTCTGGATTGTTACCAAGTTTTATGACTAAAGGCATTACCCACTTGCTCCACAAGTCGGGTAGCACCGCGGATCCCACCAATTATAGGCCAATCACGTGCCTACCAACAATATATAAATTACTTACATCCATTCTAACAAAGAAAATTAAGTGAAGTGCGGGGGCCGAGGGTTTCTAAACGCTAAGACCCTACACAACCGCGAGGTGTACAACCTTAGGGAATATTTTCTTAAGGGCAGTGTGGATGTGCATCGGGATGTGGTTGCAGTTGACGGTGGCCTAACCCCGCTCTCTTTGGCGAAAGAGAACTGGCGCAGGCCTGTAGCTTTAGGCGTCGACGACCGCAGGCTTGTGTGGCAGAGCAAGGAGCTGCATGGTAGATTCTACCGGGCCCTTCACGGACCTGATGTAGATCAACTAGCTTCTGTGGCCTGGCTACGTTTTGGTAATCTCTTCGGAGAAACCGAAGGTTTTGTCTGTGCAATTGCAGATGAAGTTATCAAGACGAGAAATTACCGGAGGTATATCATGAGGGACGGCACAGTAGATATGTGTCGAGCTTGCAACCGACCTGGTGAGTCCCTCAGGCATATAGTCTCCGGTTGTTCTCGTCTTGCTAATAGCGAGTACTTGCACAGACACAACCAAGTAGCCAGGATCATACATCAGCAACTGGCTCTGCGATACGGGCTTGTAGACGTCGAGTTGCCATATTACAGGTACAGCCCTGAGCCAGTTCTCGAGAATGGTCATGCAACATTGTACTAGGATCGATCTATTGTCACAGATAGGACTGTTGTTTGCAACAGGCCTGATAATATTATTGTGATAATAGATCGATCAGAGCGCCGCGCAATGATTGTTGACATTACTATCCCACATGACGAGAATCTCGTGAAAGCAGAAAAAGACAAACAAGAGAAATATTTAGACTTGGCTCACGAGATTGTCGATATGTGGGATATTGATTCAGCAATCATTGTTCCGATAGTTGTGTCCGTTAATGGACTTATAGCCAAAACCCTCGAACGCCATCTAGAGAGGTTGAAACTAGGCAGCTGGGTCAAGAGTTTGATGCAAAAGGCAGTGCTTCTGCAAACGGCACGCATTGTGAGGAAATTTCTGGCTCTGGAGCCCTAACCACCGGTGACTTGGATCCTATTCCCGTCGTCGGTGGGAATCTATTTTTATATTTTTAAATATCATTTTTATTTTTTTTAGAGTGTTATATTTAAAAATGTAAAAGATAGGATAAATATGAAAATAAAGAGAATAATAATAATAATAATAACCCTAGCAACAAGTCAACAAGACGACATACAATTTTTCTCGAATATTTATATCTGTATAATTTAACATAGTTTTGGATTCAGATATATATTTTATTACTACAAGAAGGACTTTTTTACCGCATAAACATTTAATTATATCAAGAAACCATTAAATTAATTATGAAAAGTAAATACAAAAACATTATTCAAGATGACGTCTTACGTCAATGACAAATCCCCTACGAGAATGTAAATAAACAAAGATAAACATACAAATACAACGAGAAAATGATATCATAATGAGATGTTGACAAGAGCTAGGGCAGCTGCTGCACGAATAACACCCCCGGATTCGTCGCTCAGCTCCGCCTCGCAGCCGCCGGCACCTACAAGAGAGTTGTCGGCAATTGCAGAGGCGTCGAGCTCGTCGAGCGACGAGTACTTCTCGCCACCGACGTCGCCACCACCTGTACGTCGGCGAGGGAGAGGCCGGCCACCGACACGCTTGGGACCCCGAGACCCACCGGTCTCGAGCAGGGCCCCCGCTACCGGTGGTGATGTGCACCGCATGAGATGGACGAGTTCGATGAATGAAAACGTCATGCGGGCATATTTTGTGGCCACAGAGGGAGGAACTAACCTCAGTGCGTACCGTGTTCGAATGCTGCCTTTGTTTCAGGCGCTTGAGCCAGCTGTCGACGTGTCAACACAACGGCTATCGGATCAAGTGCGGGCCATCCAACGGTGTCGCCTGTTGGATGATTCCGTACTTGAGAGACTTCGCTCTGACGTGCAGAGAAGTCTCCCCATCACTTTTGCAACGCAGCCTGGCACAGTGGTTGCCCAACAGCAACTGGTAAATCCAGTTGATGAAGAGGTAGATGACGAGACTTCTCATGTAAGTACCCAGTGCAACGATCAGTTAAGGAGTGCTTTGGAATGTGCTATTGCGGAATACCGATCCATGGACCCAAATATTCGGCCTCGTTTGCCTCGTTTGCCCATGCATAAAAGAAACATAGCGCTGGTGAGTGCCCTAGACACATTACTGTCAACTCACTTTGATATTAGTGAAAATCTCAGCGATACACATTCAATCCTGTATTGTGCGGCGGTTGCGGCGTGTCGAGTAGCAGGGGTTAAATTGCCAGTAAATAATACCGCTACTCGACAGACCACTACTGTGCCAGCTTGGCAACGCAGGATTGAGTGTCGTATTGCTGAGACTAGGGCACTCATTGGCAAGCTCTCCTCTTTCAAGATGGGCAATACCCGACCAAGAGTGATGCGCTTTGTAACTCGAGCCTTTGCGGGAACTGGTATCAGTTCCCAAGATTATTTATCTCGGGTTACAGAGCGCATCGACACCCTAAAACAAAAGCTTTATGCATGGGCAAACCGTATTAGGCGATACAAAAAAAGAGTGGATCGGTATTGCCTGAATCGCACATTCCAGAGAGACGAGAGGTGGGTGTACAGAAGATGGGAGCGACCCGAGTCCACGGCCGGTGACGTTGATGGGGGTCGACCGGATGATGATGCTACTAATACATTCTGGCGCAGCATCTGGTCGACGCCTGTCAACCACACGGAGAGTGACTGGATTGAGACTGTTGAGCGAGTATGCGAACAAATACCAACAATGGAGCCAATATCAATTACAAACGATGATATAGCCAGTGCAGTCCGTTCGTTACCGAACTGGAAATCAGCGGGACCGGACGGGCTGCACAATTTTTGGCTCAAATGGCTCCGTAGTTCGCATACTTGCTTAGCATCTCAATTCCAGTCATCACTGGAATCGGGGTCGCTACCAGATTTTTTAACATCCGGTGTCACTCACCTACTCCATAAGTCTGGTAGTGCCACGGACCCCAAAAATTACAGGCCGATAACCTGTTTGCCAACAATATATAAACTCCTTACATCCATTTTGAGAACGAAATTAACAAAACATATATTTGATAATTCTATTTTATCTGTTTCTCAAAATGGATGTAGGAGTGGGGCCCGTGGTACTAAAGAACTCCTTCTGATAGACATGGCCATTAGCCAACAGGTGCGCCGTAACCGAAAGAATCTATCGACATGCTGGATAGATTACAAGAAGGCTTACGACTCCGTGCCACATACATGGCTTTTGAGGGTGCTGGAGTTGTATAAAGTAGATGCAACTCTATGCACCTTTTTAAGGTCATGTATGGGGCAGTGGAGGACCGTATTGCGCTATCCAGGATGTCGATCGAGTTTGGGTTGCGGTGCTCCAATAAGGATTGAGCGAGGTATTTTCCAGGGCGATAGTCTGAGTCCTTTGTGGTTTTGTCTGGCCCTGAACCCTCTAAGTACCTTGTTAGAGGCTTCAGGGCTAGGCTATCGGTTGAGGAGAGGAGGTCATGTTACATCTCACCTCCTTTTCATGGATGACCTTAAATTATTTGCCCCCAACAAATTCCAACTGACAGAATTACTTAAGGTAACCGAAACCTTTAGTAATTCTATCAGGATGGAATTTGGTGTGGATAAATGTGCGGTCATGCATGTAAAGAGAGGCAGGATTATGGAATCTGCAGGGATTCAACTCTCAAATTCCATACAACTTAGATCCCTCTCCCCAACTGAGACCTACAAATACCTGGGTATGTCGCAGTCTTTGAATATTTCTGAGACTGACATGAAACAGACGTTGCAGGCTCGGTTCTTTGGCCGCCTGAGAAAAGTACTTAACAGTCTTTTATCAGGTGGCAACAAGGTGCGAGCCTGCAACGGGTGGGCCATGCCAGTCCTAATGTATTCCTTCGGCATACTCAGGTGGACCCAGACTGAACTAGATGCCCTGGATAGAAAAGTCCGTTCAATACTGACTGCATATCGAATGCATCATCCACGCTCATCGGTAATGAGGCTGTACATCCCGCGGAAATGTGGGGGTCGAGGGTTTTTATGTGCTAAGATCCTCCACAACCGCGAGGTGTGCAACCTCAGAGATTATTTTCTGCAGATGAGTGTGGATGTGCATCGCGATGTAGTCATAATTGATACCGGACTTACCCCGCTCGCTCTGGCTAAAGAGAACTGGCACAAACCTGCAGTACTTAGTACGGAGGACCGACGGGAAGTATGGAGGGGCAAGGAGCTGCATGGACGATTCTACCGGGCCTTACATGGGCCCGATGTAAATTTTACAGCTTCTATATCCTGGCTGCGATTCGGCGATCTCTTTGGAGAAACCGAAGGTTTTGTCTTTGCAATTATGGACGAAGTTGTCATGACGAACAACTACCGGAAATATATTCTGAGGGATGGGACAATTGACATATGTCGGGCATGTCACCAACCCGGGGAATCTCTCAGGCATATAGTGTCCGGTTGTTCGAGTCTTGCCAACGGTCAGTATTTGCACAGACACAACCAAGTGGCCAGGATAATCCATCAGCAACTAGCCCTTAAATACAATCTCGTTGGTTCAGAGGTACCGTACTACAGATATGTGCCCGACCCAGTTCTCGAGAGTGGTCGTGCATTGTTGTACTGGGATCGGTCTATCATTACAGACAGGACTATTGTAGCCAATAAGCCTGATATTGTAGTGATAGACCGAGCAGAGCGACTCGCAATGATAATCGATATCACCATACCGCATGACGGCAATCTCGTGAAGGCAGAAAAAGAGAAGGAGATTAAATATTTGGACCTAGCTCACGAGATTGTTGACATGTGGGATGTGGATTCGGCGATCATTGTGCCGATAGTCGTGTCGGTAAATGGGCTAATCGCCAAGAGCCTCGATCAACACCTAAAGAGGCTCGCACTAGGCAGCTGGATCAAGTCTTTGATTCAGAAGGCAGTTCTTCTCGACACGGCACGCATCGTGAGGAAGTTCCTGTCTCTGAGGCCCTAACCACCGGTGGCTTGGTCCCTGTACCCGACACCGGTGGGTCTCCGTGGTCCCTTTTATATTTTTAAACGTTTTTTTATTTTTTAAATGTAGTTTATTAATATAAAATGAACTATGAGAAATAAGATAAATAAAGAGAATAATAATAATAATAACTAACGTCTTGCTAACGGCGAGTACTTGCACAGACATAACCAAGTAGCCAGAATCATTCACCAGCAACTTGCTCTGAAATACAAACTTGTAGACATCGAGGTACCGTACTACAGGTATGTGGCGGAGCCAGTTCTTGAAAATGGCCATGCCACATTGTACTGGGATCGATCTATCGTCACAGACAGGACTGTTGTAGCCAACAAACCTGATATTGTGGTGATAGATCGATCAGAGCGCCTCGCAATAATTGTTGATGTCACCATTCCTCATGACGAGAATCTCGTGAAAGCCGAGAAAGACAAACAGATTAAATATCTGGACTTGGCTCACGAGATTGTCGACATGTGGGATGTGGACTCGGCAATTATTGTGCCGATAGTTGTAACGGTTAATGGCCTAATAGCCAAGAGCCTCGATCGTCACCTTAAGAGGCTCGCGTTGGGTGCTTGGGTCAAGGGCCTGATGCAAAAGGCAGTACTTCTCGACACGGCACGTATTGTGAGGAAGTTCCTGTCTCTGGAGCCCTAACCACCGATAGCTTGGACCCTGTGCCCGTTGCTGGTGGGATCCCACGGTTTTTTTTTATATTTTTAAATGTATGTTATTTTTTATTGTATATTTAAAAATGTAAATGAAATCTGAAGAAAAATATATAAAGGAATAATAATAATGCCCCTCACAAACCTAACTCCACGTCCGGCTCGACCATCTGTAGCCACGTGAGGGGCGGACATTGGCAGCATTGCGTGCATTGCTATATACTCACCAATGACCAACGGAGCCATAGTAACACCAATATGCGATGCGTCTTAGAAACAGAGATTTACCCCAGGCGGGTACCCACACGGGAGAATCCCGCCCCGGGCCGTCAGGCCCGGGCTGCCCCTCGTATTCTGGGGGGGGCAACGTATCGCTAAGATCTGCCCAGTCCAGTACTGTTGCAACTAATGATGAAACCTCATCATCCCTACACTATACAAGCTCATCATCACCAATATCATCCACACATAGTCTATTTCAATCACCCAGCTCATTACCGCCTCATCCATTGTACTCCAATCAATCATCCAGATCCACATCACCTATGCCATGCGATGTTGCACAAGAAGTTTTTGCTGAATTTTCTGTGCCCACGTCTGGCATCACTAACCCTACGCGTATATTAGAATCTAATCTTAACTACGTAGATCACAACACACAATCCTTACACATCGCCACTAACACACCAGCAAGAAGTGTTTTGCGGGATATACTGCCCGCAACCACTCTAGCTGGAAAAAGTAGACAACGGATGAAATGGACTCATGATATAAATATAGAGCTCCTCCGTTGCTACTACACAGTTACCATTTGCGAAACCGATATGACCGCCTGGAGACAATTGCTACATCAAAGTTTTATAGAAAAATTCCCAGAGTTGAGTCATATCTCTCAACAGCGTCTATCAGATCAAATTAGAGTAATACATAGAAACAATAGAATATCAGAAGCAGAACGAGAACTCATAAAACACACCATTTCACATGTAATAACAAGTAATACTAATGACACCATAGAAACACAACAGACATCCAGCACACACCTACATAACATCCAGCCTCATATCATAAGCCTATCTCAACCTACACCAGCTACGAATCACACACAAGAACAAACTATTACAACGACAGGTGCTATTGAAACTCTAGGAACTAACGAACACATCCAAATACAAGGAAACGAATCAACAAATACACCAGTGATGCCAATAGATCCGAACCAGGTAAAAGATATCTTCACTGAGATGCTATTAAAATATACAGGTACAGACCCAACACTTAGACCTATTATACCGAAATTGCAATGTACCCGACAGATGATAAGAACTGTAAACATTCTAAACGAAATAGTTGACAAACACTTACAAACCAGTGATACCATTACATTAGAAGTCATCCAAACAGTAATTTATTGTGCTGCAAAAACAGTATCAACATTACACGATAGGCGAACTAAGAAAACAATTGACCATTACTCCGTATCATCTAACACTAAAACCCACACTCAAAAGAAACCACAATGGGAAAGACGCATTGAAAACAAAATCATAACATTAAGAAAAGAAATAGGACAGCTCACACAATACCTAAACGGAAACCTGACACAGAAGAAACAACAGAAATTAAACCCTAATAACAAAACCCGTGACGAATTAATAGATCAACTAGACACAAACAAACAAAAACTACAAGCACAAGCTAAACGATTAAATCGTTACAAGAAAAGCAACCAAAGAAAGTCAGATAATATCCTGTTTAATAATAACCAAAAAATATTCTATCAAAAACTTAATTCAGAAAACATAACAGTTACACAACATCCAGACATAACAGATATTAAAAATTATTGGGAAAATATCTGGTCGAAGCCCGTGCAACATAACACACACTCATCGTGGGCAAAAATAGAAGAACAAGAGATGGAGAAAGTAGAACCTATGCCACTAGTCGTTATAGACACAGACGATGTTACATTTGCAATAAAAAGGACTTTAAACTGGAAGGCACCGGGGCCTGATAAAATACACAACTGCTGGATCAAATACTTAACCTCAACACACTCACACATAGCAAACTCACTAAATGACCTCATTAAAAACCCACAGGACATGCCCGCTTTTCTTACTCAAGGAGTAACCTATTTAAAACCCAAAGATAAAGAAACTATAAACCCAGCCAAATACAGACCCATCACATGCCTCCCCACCCTTTACAAATTACTAACATCCATCATCACACAAAAAATTAATTCACACATTACAGAAAACAATATCATACCTGAGGAACAGAAAGGCTGCACTAAAGGTTCAATGGGTTGTAAAGAACAACTAATAATAGATGCTGAGATCCACAACCAAGTCAGACAGAAACACCGAAATCTGTATTACTCATATATTGACTACCAAAAAGCCTTTGATAGCGTACCACATTCATGGTTACTACACATCTTGAAAATATACAAAATTGACAACAGTTTACTACAATTTCTACAACATGCAATGACGACATGGACAACAAAACTCAGTCTAAGAACTAACACTACAACACTCATTACATCACCTATCAAAATTTCTCGCGGTATTTTCCAAGGCGATTCTTTTAGTCCTCTGTGGTTCTGCCTAGCCATAAATCCCCTCTCCAGAATACTTAATAATAGTAAATACGGATACACAATTGACAGAGATAATAAAATCAAACACACACATCTACTATACATGGACGACATAAAATTATATGCAAGTAACAGACAAGAATTAGATCACCTTTTAAGACTAACAGAAAAATTTAGCACAGACATTAAAATGACGTTCGGTACAAATAAGTGTAAAATCAACAGCATTATTAAAGGTCAGCATAGTAGAACAAATTCATTCGATCTTGAGCTACAAGAAGGGACAATAGATAGCATGGAACCAAGAGAAACATATAAATACTTAGGATATCATCAAAGCACATCAATTAATCACACTGATATAAAAAACACTCTGAAAGCAAAATACAAACAAAGACTTAATAAAATCCTTCACACCCAGCTATCCGCCAGAAATACAGTAAAAGCAATTAACACATATGCCATCCCCATATTAACATATTCTTTCGGAATTATTAAATGGTCAGATACCGAACTTAACTCTCTAAACACCACAACCAGAACAACATGCAATAAACACAACATCCATCACATACATACAGCTGTACAACGTTTCACACTAAATCGAAAACTAGGTGGTCGGGGATTTATCGACATAAAAAACCTACACTACACTCAAATACAAAACTTACGATCATACTTTATCGGAAAAGCCAACAACAGCACACTACACAAAGCAATAGTCAACCTACCACACCCAGGAACACCTCTACAATTAAACAACACTCAATTTGATCCAAAAACCAAAATCCTAAAAGAGGACGTAAAGTTAGAAAACTGGAAAAGCAAGGCGCTTCATGGTAAATATCCCCACCAACTAGAACAAGAGCATATAGACCGAACGGCATCAACTACCTGGCTCACTAAAGGCAACATATTTAGTGAGACAGAAGGATTCTTTATAGCAATACAAGATCAAGTAATTAAAACACGCAACTACTCAAAATATATTCTGAAAGAGACAATAGAGACGAATAAATGCCGATTATGCCACCAATACACCGAACACATCGATCACATCACAGGAGGTTGCAGCGCACTCGCCAACAAAGATTACACTCATCGCCATGATAACGTCGCCAAATACATTCACCAACAACTTGCACTTAAACATAAGCTAACAGAAACAGACACACCCTACTACAAATACAAACCGATAAATGTGCTAGAAAACAATAAAGTTAAACTGTATTGGGATCGAGACATCATCACTGACCGCACTATCCTTAGCAACAGGCCTGATATCACGTTAACGATAAAATCCACTAAGACCACCTATTTAATAGATATTGCCGTTCCCAACACAAACAACTTAAAGCAAAAACACACGGAAAAAGTTCAAAAGTACATACCACTAGCAGATGAAATAAAACAGATGTGGTACCAAGAAGTTGTCAAGATAGTCCCCATAATTATATCCTCAACTGGTATCATACCAAAAACACTGCATAATGCTTTAAAAATAATTGATCTACACCCAAAAACATACATTCAATTACAAAAATCAATTGTATTAGACACCTGCTCCATAGTCCGCCGTTTCTTAAACCCAACCTCACTCACACTTCAGAACATCCCAAACACCACAAACACGCAAAACATACAACAAAGTCCAAACGAGACACAAACAGACCATTTTGTAACAAACACACAGATTCACTAGACACACTACACGACTGAACCAGAATACTTGGTGTATACCCGTACCTGGTTCAAAATATCCAACCCAGAGTTGAGTTCAAAGATAATCGTCTATACATAATAATAATAATAATAATAATAATAATAATAATAATAATAATAATAATAATAATAATAATAATAATAATAGTATATACCCCTTGCAGATGAAATAAGACAGATGTGGCATCAACACACAGTCAAAATTATACCTATTATCATCTCATCCACAGGACTTATTCCCAAATCACTTCACACATCATTACGAGAACTGGATTTACATACGCTTACATACATCGCAATGCAGAAATCAGTTATAATAGATACCTGCTCCATAGTTCGGCGGTTCCTCACATCCACCACACAAACACCCACATCATTACACGATGAACCAAACCACTTGGCGTAAGCCCGTGTTAGGTTTTCATAAACCAGCGTCAGCTGAGATCGAAATAACATTGAACCAAAATAATAATAATAATAATAATAATAATAATAATAATAATAACCCGTATTCATTAGATCCACTAAAAACAATAGCCCTACACGTGATGCGGCTAGTCCATAGCTGTACTCAGTAGTGCAGTTGTGGAGGCTCCGCGGCATGTGTCCCATCCCATTTTAGATTAAAACTCTCTACGGGCCTCTGCACGTTGGATCCATATCCCCGTGTAGGCCTCCCAAAGGACCGGTTATTCTTCTAACACCAAATGTTAGAAGAATAGCCGTGAAAAAGAGAAACATAATAATAATAATAATAAATGTTTCTCAAAATGGATGTAGGAGTGGGGCCCGTGGCACTAAAGAACTCCTGCTGATAGACATGGCCATTAGCCAGCAGGTGCGCCGTAACCGAAAGAATCTATCGACATGCTGGATAGATTACAAGAAGGCTTACGACTCCGTGCCACATACATAGCTTTTGAGGGTGCTGGAGTTGTATAAAGTAGATACAACTCTATGCACCTTTTTAAGGTCATGTATGGGGCAATGGAGGACCGTACTGTGCTATCCAGGGTGTCGATCGAGTTTGGGTTGCGGAGCTCCAATAAGGATCGAGCGAGGTATATTCCAGGGCGATAGTTTGAGTCCTTTGTGGTTTTGTCTGGCCCTGAACCCCCTAAGTACCTTGTTATAGGCTTCAGGGCTAGGCTATCGGTTAAGGAGAGGAGGTCATGTTACATCTCACCTCCTTTTCATGGATGACCTGAAATTATTTGCCCCCAACAATTTCCAACTGACAGCATTACTTAAGGTAACCGAAACCTTTAGTAATTCTATCAGGATGGAATTTGGTGTGGATAAATGTGCGGTCATGCATGTGAAGAGAGGCAGGATTATGGAATCTGCAGGGATACAACTCTCAGATTCCATACAACTTAGATCCCTCTCCCTAACCGAGACCTACAAATACCTGGGTATGTCGCAGTCTTTGAATATTGCTGAGACTGACATGAAACAGACGTTGCAGGCTCGTTTCTTTGGCCGCCTGAAAAAAGTACTTAACAGTCTTTTATCAGGTGGCAACAAGGTGCGGGCCTGCAACGGGTGGGCCATGCCAGTCCTAATGTATTCCTTCGGCATACTCAGGTGGACCCAGACGGAACTCGATGCCCTGGATAGAAAAGTCCGTTCAATGTTGACTGCATCTCGGATGCATCATCCACGCTCGTCGGTGATGAGGTTGTACATCCCGCGGAAATGTGGGGGTCGAGGCTTTTTATGTGCAAAGACCCTCCATAACCGCGAGCTGTACAACCTCAGAGAATATTTTCTGGGAATGAACGTGGATGTGCATCGCGATGTAGTTGCCGTTGATACAGGACTTACCCCGCTCGCTCTGGCTAAAGAGAACTGGCACAAACCTGCAGTACTTAGTACTGACGACCGAAGAGAAATATGGAAGGGCAAGGAGCTGCATGGACGGTTCTATAGAGCTTTACATGACTCAGACGTCAATTTTAAAGCTTCTATAGCCTGGTTACGTTTCGGTGATCTCTTCGGAGAAACCGAAGGTTTTGTCTTTGCAATTATGGACGAAGTTGTCATGACAAACAACTACCGAAAGTATATACTGAGGGATGGTACGGTTGACATATGTCGGGCGTGTCACCGGCCCGGGGAATCTCTCAGGCATATAGTATCCGGTTGTTCGAGTCTTGCCAATGGTCAGTATTTGCACAGACACAACCAAGTGGCCAGGATAATCCATCAGCAACTAGCCCTTAAATATGATCTCATTGGTTCTGAGGTACCGTACTACAGATATGTGCCCGACCCAGTTCTCGAAAATGGTCGTGCATTGTTGTACTGGGATCGGTCTATCATTACAGACAGGACTATTGTAGCCAATAAGCCTGATATTGTAGTGATAGACCGAGCAGAGCGACTCGCAATGATAATCGACATCACCATACCGCATGACAGCAATCTCGTGAAAGCAGAAAAAGAGAAAGAGATTAAATATTTGGACCTAGCTCACGAGATTGTTGACATGTGGGATGTGGATTCGGCGATCATTGTGCCGATAGTCGTGTCGGTGAATGGATTAATCGCCAAGAGCCTCGACCAACACCTAAAGAGACTCACACTAGACAGCTGGATCAAGTCTTTGATTCAGAAGGCAGTTCTTCTCGACACGGCACGCATCGTGAGGAAGTTCCTGTCTCTGAGGCCCTAACCACCGGTGGCTTGGTCCCTGTACCCGACACTGGTGGGTCTCCGTGGTCCCTTTTATATTTTTAAATGTATTTTTCTAATTGTACTTTAATAATATAAAAGTGTGCCAAGTGAATAATAATAAATTAAGTGAATAATAATAATAATAATAATAATAATGAGGTTGTACATCCCGCGGAAATGTGGGGGTCGAGGCTTTTTATGTGCAAAGACCCTCCATAACCGCGAGCTGTACAACCTCAGAGAATATTTTCTGGGAATGAACGTGGATGTGCATCGCGATGTAGTTGCCGTTGATACAGCACTTACCCCGCTCGCTCTGGCTAAAGAGAACTGGCACAAACCTGCAGTACTTAGTACTGACGACCGAAGAGAAATATGGAAGGGCAAGGAGCTGCATGGACGGTTCTATAGAGCTTTACATGACTCAGACGTCAATTTTAAAGCTTCTATAGCCTGGTTACGTTTCGGTGATCTCTTCGGAGAAACCGAAGGTTTTGTCTTTGCAATTATGGACGAAGTTGTCATGACAAACAACTACCGAAAGTATATACTGAGGGATGGTACGGTTGACATATGTCGGGCGTGTCACCGGCCCGGGGAATCTCTCAGGCATATAGTATCCGGTTGTTCGAGTCTTGCCAATGGTCAATATTTGCACAGACACAACCAAGTGGCCAGGATAATCCATCAGCAACTAGCCCTTAAATATGATCTCATTGGTTCTGAGGTACCGTACTACAGATATGTGCCCGACCCAGTTCTCGAAAATGGTCGTGCATTGTTGTACTGGGATCGGTCTATCATTACAGACAGGACTATTGTAGCCAATAAGCCTGATATTGTAGTGATAGACCGAGCAGAGCGACTCGCAATGATAATCGATATCACCATACCGCATGACAGCAATCTCGTGAAAGCAGAAAAAGAGAAAGAGATTAAATATTTGGACCTAGCTCACGAGATTGTTGACATGTGGGATGTGGATTCGGCGATCATTGTGCCGATAGTCGTGTCGGTGAATGGATTAATCGCCAAGAGCCTCGACCAACACCTAAAGAGGCTCACACTAGACAGCTGGATCAAGTCTTTGATTCAGAAGGCAGTTCTTCTCGACACGGCACGCATCGTGAGGAAGTTCCTGTCTCTGAGGCCCTAACCACCGGTGGCTTGGTCCCTGTACCCGACACTGGTGGGTCTCCGTGGTCCCTTTTATATTTTTAAATGTATTTTTCTAATTGTACTTTAATAATATAAAAGTGTGCCAAGTGAAGAATAATAAATGAAGTGAATAATAATAAATCTTTATTTCGGAATCTTTACACTCCATATTTTACACAGAAAAGGAACAAAATAATAAATAAATAGAAACAAAACATATCAGTATTAAAAAGAAAATAAATGAAGTTACATGACAAACAAACTGAATATATATAAACTCTCTACGCTATTACAAAAAATGACGCTATTAGGTACAATTATTACGCTGCAATCTGTAACCATTTATTGTACATTGTGGTAGTATACAGTCTTTCAGAAAACTCTTTGATAATATTGTTCGTACACGAACCAACCCTCGACATGAATCCAGCGATTCGTTTTCTCTGGATGGCATTAAACGTATCCAGCCTAGCTTCTGTGAACATACCCGACGCACTACAATGCGGCGCAAGACCCATTAGCTGTCTAAAGATGTTATTATACTGAACACGAATACCATCCAGAGACCTCTTCGTGTAACGCGTCCAGAGTTGGCACGTGTAGAAACACTGACAATATGTCCGAAAAAGATGTACCTTCATCTGAGTGTCGGCTTTAAAAAATCTCCTGGCTATCATATTGCCCACTACTGACAGCGCTCTGCGTTGCCTGTCTATATCGACATCGTCTTTGAAGTCTGACGTCAGTATATGACCAAGGTACTTAAACCTCTCTACTACTTTGACTCGCTGACCTCCTATCCAAACTGGTGGGACGTTTTGTGGACCTCTTCCTGACCTAAATATTAACAATTCTGTCTTCTTTGCATTATACAGCAAGTTATGTTCTCTAGCGTATCTCTCACAAATTGCCATCAGTTTCCTTAAACCCTTAATTGAGGGGCTGAGTAGGACCATATCATCAGCGTAGCTCAGGTTGTTGACATACCTGTCTCCAAGCCTAAGCCCCACCGCAGTCCCACTCAGCTCCTCAATCAAGTCATTCATATAGATATTAAATAGGTCAGGAGAGGTTAACCCACCCTGCCTAACGCCACAAGATAGTTTATAGCTATCCGACCTAGCTGATTCCCACCTGACGTGGTTCGCCTGATTAGAATACCAATATCTAATCAGTCCAACAACTCCAGGCGCGATATAAGTTTTACCTAGTTTCTCCCATAGCAAGTCATGATTGATAGTATCAAAGGCACGGCTTAGATCAAGGAAACAAGCGTAAACACTTGTCTCCTGTTCCACATATTGCGATACAACTTGCTTCAGGGAGAAGATAGCCATGTCTGTTGAAACTTCAGGACGAAAACCGAACTGCCCGTCATTTAGGCTAAGTGCGGGACTTAACTTTTTATGTAACAGGCGCTCCAGCACCTTAGCCACAACCGTTGCCAGCGAAATGGGTCTATAATTCGACATGCTAGTAGCATCCCCAGTTTTATTCTTAATTATAGGCACAACCAATGTACGTATAAGTTCCTCAGGCAAGTATTGGTGCCGTGCACAAAGATTGAACAGTAAAGTTAAGGTATCAGCAATATACTTTCCTGCGTATAACAGATGCTCAATACTAAAGCCATCGTGCCCTGGGGATTTCCCTCGCTTCATTGTCCTGAGAACCTCAACAACATCATCAATCGACACCTGGAAAGCCCCCTCCTCAACACTTTTACAACAACTTGACGAAGGCACAGGTACTGCTGGATTAATTAAAGTCTGTTTTACATTAAAATGCGCACTAAAGTTATTTGCAATAGCTCTCTTGTCAGATTCACCCTCTACACTGACTGGTGTGCTGGTTTTTGGGTTGAGCTTTTTAACTTCCGTCCAAAAACCCGTGAAATTTTTAGACGAAGCATGATGCGCTAACATATTGATTTTGATCTTCTCCTGATTATTTTGAACATATTTCAAGGCAGCTTTAAAGTCTTTACGCGCTGTACGCATTAGATCGTAATAATATCCTGAACTGGGCCTACCATATGTATTCCACTGTAAAAAAGTTTGCCTAGCCTGGACGTGGTACTGTCTATCATAATAATTCCAACCGGTTATATAACGTTTCCTATTATTATAACATGTATATGTGCGTTCAGCGGCAGTTTGTAACACTTTAATTATATTACAGTAAAGCCTGTCAATTATACTTATATGTTCTACATCATTACATAACATATTGCTCTTACATGACAAGTTATACTCCTCGGATTGATATATTTAACCTAGATTTTCAGTACATAGTTCACAGTATTTATCACATTGTTCTTTACTCCTACAGCCCCACCTATACTTTAAATTGCAATCAGTCCCACTATCTACTATCAGTCTTTTACAAATAATATTATTAATTCTTACCTCTATTACTAATGGTAGGTGATCTGACAGATAGGCATCATATAATACGTATACGTCACTTACCGATGACTCGGCCGCCGCTGAGACAAGGCAGTGATCGAGCTATCGCTGCGAACCGGTTCCATCACTTACATATGCATACGTGCTTATATCTAATCGCTTAGAGTCTATACAAGATAACAACTCTTCAAAACAATAGTCCATTAGTTCCTTGTAGAAACGCGCACCCCGACACGCGTGTCGGGGTGCGCGTTTAAGTCCCCTAATACGAACACACTTTCAACATCCGCACTATCAATTACCGCACTTATATTAGCCAGACACTGTGCCATTACCGGGAAATTGTCTTCACAGTCGGTAGGCATATATACACTAAATACTAGAATACTCCGATCCCCGTGCACAAGTTTAACCGCAACCATGCGATCATTGTTACACTGCACAATATCAGCACTAGGGAATATGTTTCGATCCCACAGTAGAGCTACTCCCCCGTAGGGCCTCCCTCGCACCATTCCTTGCTCCGTGTCGACAGCAGATATACCATGACTGCCGAATTGTTTGTGAATCGTGTTTAACAATCCAAGATCATGTGGAAACAGCCATGTTTCTTGAAGCGCTATAATGTTATGACTATTACATAACTGAACTATTTCCTGTAAAGATCTTTTGAGTGATCTACAGTTATATGAAACAAGCTTAATGGTCGAGCAATCCATATTAGTTTTTAATAAGCTCTGCGTTCGTTGTTGACCTTTTATTACCGACTTGCTTACGTTCCCAGAACTTCCTGAAAACAATGTCCGCAGGCCAGAAACGATCACCATTATCGTTCAGGAACAGGTCAACACTGTTTAACGGAACAATAACCTTGAAGGCATTAAATTCATTATTTATATTGTTTATTTTATAAACTTGCACATTAAGGTCAGTCTTATATTTAATAAATGCCTCTATGTCCCCCGGAGTGGTGTCCTTATGTACTCTAGAGACATAAGGATATTTTCCTCTCGGCTGCCTTAAAGTTAAATTGCTCCAAAGGCTGGGCGACTCCCCTCCTATTAATAATTTTACGACGTTTGTGTTGCACCGTTGACCAATCATCTTTACCTTGCTTGGAATTGTTACCAGGATTCGTTGCATTCTTAACAGCCTCAGCCATCGTGTAATTCCGCTTATCAGCTGTTATAATTACGCTCGAGTCTCTCTAACTCGCTCGCGAGTGTATGAGGCGCGCAGCGCATTGCTCGGCCACCGCCGCCGTCGCCGCCGCCATCTACTCGCCGCTCGATTATCGCTGTTTCGCTCTCACGCGACACCGAAGACGGCACACGCTCGCTGCCACACTCGCTGTTGCGCTCCCTCTCCCCTCTTTGCGCTGCCCCCTCGCCGAATGCTTGCTTCGGCCGCGGTGATCGTACGAAATCAATGCTTTCGGAGAATATTTCTTCCACTTTCTTTTCACTAATGCAAGATGGTATTATAGGCAAAGTATTCGTTGTCCGTTTCAATATTTCTTTAGCATTTTCACCCTCATTCTTTGATAATGCGTCTTGAACTATGTCCTTTAACTGCTGTATTTCGAACTTAAGTGATGCCACCTCCTCCTTGGTAACTTGCGAGGATACCTCCGAATTGTCGCTTCGCAAGCTGGCGACTTCTTTTTTAAGTAGTGACATTTACTTTAGGAATGTAGTCACATCTATATGGTCAAACGTGACCGGTGGTAATTTATTGAGATCTTTGGCCACAAAAATCGGTAAACATTTGGGATCTGTTTCCTTCACGATCTTTATTATTTCTTGCACACTCTTCTGCTGGTTACCTTCTTTTCTTCTCATAAGTTTCCGTGAAGGTGCCAGCAGCTTGTAAACAAGTTGCCTGGCATTTTCAATCTCCGCATCGGCAAATGCACTCATGCATATTTGCACTATAGCTGTCTCTGAAAGTGTGTCCACTTTGTTACACACAAAAGCCAACAATTCACTAATTACAACATTACACGCATTACATTTCATATCGGTATCATTAAGGTCTCGTTGCGGAGATCGCGACATGGCTCAAGGCATCAATTTATCATAAACTATTTAAAACTAAACTATAATTAGTTAAACGGATTATGGAATGGCCTTCTAAGCCACTGTTGGGCAAAGTTAATAATTAAAATTTCAATCGGTGTAAATGAGCCTTTACTTCCTTTTTGTTACTTCATTATTGTTCAAAATTGTAACAAACTGTAACAAAAGGAATAAAAGTTGCATGTTTAATATAAACTCAAACAAAATAAAATCTTGTGAAACGTGTATTTTATATTTTCGTGATTACATTTAATAAGAAAATATTTAAATCATTTGCTGTTTTAATATTCAAGTAGTGTACAAAAAGGAAATGTTTAAAGTTTATTTTTTTCTCCACAGCAACAAGTGCACATTTCATAGAAAAGGCACGCCGAAAAATGGCCAAACCGCCGCTTTTAGTGTAACTGGATTGGTTGTTGAATACAAATGCAATGTGGCCAATTCAAAATTTTAATATTTACTAAATATTGATGTTACAAAATAGAATAACAAAAATATAAAATAGGTTGGACGCAGATTTCATGTAATCTAAATCATCTAATTATTATTTTCTTTTCGAAAATGACCAAAATATAGATAGTTTTAGTAAAATAGAACATCATTTTTAAATTAAATATAGAAAGTAAGCAGCAAGTTAGAAAATAATTATTGTTTTGTAACGCGCACGTTACCGAGGACATTTTTTTTTCTATGGGTAATAAACGGTACTTACTTCGAATCTAAAACGTGAATCTTAAAAACCACAAGGTTCGTTTAGCACGTATAGCATAATATTTACTGAAAGTGCAATTAAAACTTCAGGTAAACAATAATAACAAAGAAGGATTCACATCAATATTGACATAAACTAGCATGGACATTTTAGCATGTCGAAATGTATTTTTTTTTTTATATTACCTTATAGAAGCGGCATTCGCCTGTATAAATAATATAAACGTTTAATTATTACTGTCTATAAAGGTAATTTCGAAAATAGCTGAGTACATCTGTCGTATTTCGAATTATACTGGACGCTTATAAAGGTATTTGATTTGATCCAATGTACACGAAAGTGCAGTTAATAAGTTCAGGAACGAAAGAAACGAAGCTCTTTCAATTTACTGCAGTCTCCGTCATTTTATTGAAGCGTGAAATGAATTTGCCGACATCGGAGCGAAACCAAACGCAGGGATGAAAGAATAATAATGTGAATTTATTCATTAGTTGCCGAATTGTAATAGGTATAAAGATGTACAAATAAAGTACAATAATTATCCTATTACTAGTATGGTGTATAGATGGATGTTTGCTTCTATTTCACACAAAACTACGGAACGGATTTTGATGAAATTCTGCGGTAATATAGATTCATCAAAATTAAAAAAAAAACGGTCAAGTGCGAGTCGGACTCGCGTACCGAGGGTTCTGTACAAACCTGTAGGTATATACACTTATTTAAAAAAAATGTGATGTAACTAAAAATTTACGGTTAACAAAATTTTTCTTATGTGCTATAAAACGTTGCTTTATGCCAAATTTCAAGATTCTAGATCGACTGGAAATACCTTTAAGTTTTGACTTGAGCATTTGATATGAAATTCAATTTTATACCTCTACGGGTTCATGAAGAAAGGGGTAGTAGTACCTTTAAAATTATTGAAAATATTTTAATCATAAATATGATGTAACTAAAAATTTATGGTTTTCGCAATTTTTCCTTAATCTGTGCTATAAGACTTTGCTTCGTGCCTCATTTCAAGATAGGTTTTGATTTCCTTGCGAGTAGTTGCGAGTTTGAAAATATTATGTTTAAATTGCTGTTTCTGTTGATTTCGTTGACATAAAAGTTTGATTTTATTACAGCTTCACGGTGTTATAGACCTTAGTATTTGATATGAATTTCAATTTAATAAATCTACACGTTCATGAGGAAAGAGTTAGTTACTTTAAAATTTGAAAAATGTTTTTATTATATGATGTAACTAAAAATTTACATTAATGGATTTTTTCCTTAATCTGTGCTATAAGAAATTGCCTTGTACCAAATTTCAAGATTCTAAGTTCACGAGATGTACCCTGTAGGTTTTGATTCCCTTGCGAGGTAACTTAAAAATTACTATTGTGTTTTTTTATTATATGACGCAACTAAAAATTTTCTTTTCTCGCAATTTTTCCTCCATCTGTGCTATAAGAAGTTAGTTCGTACCAAATTTCAAGAATCTAAGTTTACTGGAAGTACCCTGTAGGTTTTGATTCCCTTGCCAGTAGTTGCGAGTTTGAAAATATAGTAAAATTGCTGTTTCTTTTAATTGCGTTGAGATAGAAGTTTGATTTTATTACAGCTTAAAGGTATAATAGACTTGAGTATTGTATAATTATGAATTTCAATTTAATGACTGAACGCGTCCATGATGAAAGGGGTAGTAACTTTAAAATTAATACAAATAGCTTTTTATATGATGTAATTAAAGATTAACGGTTTTCGCAATTTTTCTTTATAAGTGCTATAAGACATTGCTTCGGACCAAATTTCAAGATTCTGAGTTCACGGGAAGAACCCTGTAGGTTTTGATTCCCTTGCGAGTAGTTGCGAGAAAATATGCGGCTTAAATTGCTGTTTCTATTTATTGCGTTGATATAGAAGTTTGATTTTGTTATAGCTTAAAGGTATTATAGATTTGAGTATTTGATATGAATTTCAATTTAATACCTCAACACGTTCATGAGAAAATGGTAATAAATTTAAAATTATTAAAAATAATTTTAGGTTATGATTTAACTAAAAATGTACGGTTTTCGCAATTTTTCCTTTATGCATGCTATAAGACATTGCTTCGTACCAAATTTCAAGATTCTGAGTTTACGGGACGCAACCTGTAGGTTTTGAATTTCGAATATTTGCGGAAATTTGCAGCATAAACGGCTGTATCTTTTGATTGCGTTGGCTTAGAAGTTTGATTTTTTCACAGCTTCAAGGGACAGTAGATTTAACTATTTCATATAAATTTCAGTTTGATACCTCCACGCGTTTCTGATAAAAAGGGTCTTGACAGACGGACGGACAACAAAGTGATCCTATAAGGGTTCCGGTTTTTCATTTCGAGTTACGGAACCCTAAAAATACCGCGCGGAATCAATAAGACATTTATATATTTTTTGTTTTCTGAATATTTACTTGTTTGTACAAATGCCACGTAAAAACTAAAGCTTCACTCATGATGAGATATGCCCGCCCAGTCTATTTATATGGAACAATGTGTGCTTTATTTGTTTGTCTTCTCTTTTTGTAAATTAAAGCAATATTAAGGTAAAGTAAACTAAGACGTGTATGTAGGAAGGGGTTAAGACAGATTTCTACCATTGCCTGGCTTTTGCAACACTGCAATTAGAACAAAATTATCAGTCAGACAAACTTTGGTCTCGACTGAAAATTTTAGGTATATTTAATTCTTGAAGTATTTTCTCAAATTAATATTTGAATATTACCTAGTAATAAGTAGTAGTGAATGAAACAAAATAAATGTATAAATTGTAGGATTTGTTCTTAATTAAAATGTCAGAAACACTTTTTTGATTCAAAGAAGTCTAACAATCAAGAACTTTGTGAAATAATTTCAAATAAAAAATATTCAAATTAGTAAACCTGCCTCCGTGGTCCAGTGGATAGCGTATGCGACTGCTGATCTGAGGTCCCGGGTTCGATTCCCGGGTCGAGCAAAAGTGTTACTGGATTTTTACGAATTCTCAGTAGCAGCACGGAGTCTGGTGATGTGCCCGGTAAGGGCAATAGGCTCGGCCCCTGTTACGTGGGACCTAAAAATTCATGGCGAAATGTAGGGTTAATGTTTTATCCAGAACGATGATTTGTACCAGGCAGTCGTAGAATGATTAACTCCCGAACGAACGATCGCCCCCGTGGGATCTCCACCTTGACGCGGTGGAGGGGCTTAGTAACCGTGGCCTGAACACCCGCAGTGAAGCTAAGAGAGATCCCGGGAGTGGACGCTCCCCGTGGGCTTGGAGGGGGCCTGCGCAGGATGCGTCCAAAGGTGCGGGTGCGAGGGACAGTTCTGTCTGTCCCTCGCAGTCGGGCGCGGTCGTGGGAGGAGAGGCGTGTCGGTGTTGCGTTGCCGCGCGCCCTATGTACCGCGACCAAATTGGGGCGCACCATTGTTGCGTCGCGGTGGGGCCGCAGGGGGATAAGAGATGTGGTGTTGTCAGGTTGACGTCCTTCCTATCCTCTGCGGCCGCTGGGTGTTTTGGCGGCGGAGCCCAACACCTTCATCCGCCGCCAAGAAGGTTTTGGCTTTCGGGCTATCCGCCGGGGTGTCACGGTAGAATGCTAACGCGACCCCTTGGCGCCCCCAAAATGGCGTTGAAGTATGCGCTTTAGTTTTAGTGGGTGTTACGGCCTTGCACTCCAGCCGTTGAGTCCCACATACGTGCGTAAATGCATTTCCACAGCAAAGAAAAAAAACTAAAGAAGTACAAATACTACTGCATCTAAATAGAATCTATAAAAGTGAAAAAAACCTACTGGGGATTATCTGCTTGCTTTTATGATGCTATTGTTATTTGCCTACTATGAGCATTGTAAGAATGAATAATTAGAAGAAAATGAATTTAAATTATTCATTCATTTAAATTTGGTATTTTCTAATTATTCATTCATAATCATTTAAATGTTTATGTTTAAAAATACATTATTTTTTATTTGTATAGTTACTTAATCATGTTTTGTACTGTACATATAACCATAATGTTAAAATGACTTACAAGTGTAAAATGAAAATATAGGTAAATTAATAATAATAAATTGTTCTTTATTGATATATGCCACGGATTTAAGTAAAAAGAGGATTTTAATCAAATAGTGGATAC
The DNA here is from genome assembly GCA_944739405.2 of Euclidia mi. Lineage (NCBI taxonomy): Eukaryota > Metazoa > Arthropoda > Insecta > Lepidoptera > Erebidae > Euclidia > Euclidia mi. The sequence goes on from OX123196.2 coordinate 3,599,959, forward strand.
TTAAGGTACACATTGGGATCTGTTCCATGTGTGTTAGTATATGGGGACGGAGCCCATACATTTTTGCCCATAGTCCTTTGATGAATGATTTAAAATGCTGAAAGGAGGGCGGTTCGGCGACGATTTCTTATGCTAAGTAATAGTCAATATTTGTCTCGGCTTTAGACGTCGAGGGAATCCGTTCACCTGACTCTTTTGAGCTCACCTTATAATAATATATGATTGAATTAGGAGGATAATTAATTTTGATTATTACTGAGCATCGCTGTCAGGCTAGTGAATTAATATTGAAGTGGATGCGATGTTTAATTGTGTTGAGTTAATTATATAATTTGGTTCAAATTTTTTCGTAAAATCAGCTACGAGTATATCGGTACGATGGTAAACTCGTGGTGTTATATTTGCCGACTAAATACACTTAACAAAAACGGTACTTATTATTTTGAAATTGATGTCAGACATTTACTTATTTTAAATCAGTAGATCTAAGAACTGAGATGATTTAATTAGATGTGGATCATACCTCATTTACACTGATGGTAAATTTCTTGTCTTTTTATTAAACACTTACTTACCTAGAACAAAAATGTTTCTTTTCGGAGCGCATATTTTTTTACCACAAATTACTTTTAGTCACTCAAAGCCTACACTCCTGCCAATCAAGAAGTTTAGTACCCTCTACGTACATACAAGCATTTGTTTTGAAATTACAAGCCTAGCACTAGTTTTGATACCCCAATCATTTCGTCCATACTACCCGAAGGCCGTCACTCAAAGTAGACCACTAAAATGTAAAATTCTGACAATTAGTTACCCCAACTTTGAACAAAATAAACACTGTAACAATTACCCAACACCTGTTGTTTAATGATAACAGTAATTACCACGAAATGAATAGGTGAACGTATTGAAATCACTGGCGTAATGGAGAAATTAAGTGGACTGTATTTATTTTAATGGCCCGACTCTGCTTCAAGCATGTCCTTGGTAGCAATTTAGCCAAGCACTTAGCCCGAGGCACTCCGTCATGGCACGTTAACGCCACCCGATGATCTCGACCGTAGACATGAATATTATTCACAACTATTTATACCACATGCATCGGCGTATGCGGAATCGAGTTCCGAAGGCGTTGATGCATTGCTGATCCACCAAGCTGTGGGGATTACGTAGGCGCGCCGTGTGGAGCACAAATATTCGGTTGGCGTTATATACTAATTTTGTAAATGCTAGTAGTAAAATACGCCGATACGTTTTCGACACTTTAGTGTATTTCCACGGGGAGTTGGGAGGAAACAATAAAAACATTTTACTGGAGAGAACTTGCGGTTACGTACTGAGATAAAGTTTTCCATTACATTACGTTAGCTTGTAAACGGTTTCACTAAAATAAAATAAGTACGACTACAATTTAGTTACATAAAAATAAAATAAATATTATGTTAAGATTAAATTAATATCTGCAGTGTCAATATTATTAAATAGCCATTGCTTGCGGCTCCTTAGGCGTGGAAAACAGTACTCGTGTCATATTTTCTTAGTACAAACGTAAATGGGGAAGAATTTCTAAAAACTCGTACTATTTTTGTTACTCGCAATGTATACAATATGGCAACAAACCCTCAAAAGATGAATGAAAGGTTTCATCGAAATCCGCTCAGTACTTAGTTTTTACGTAAAAGAGCGTCGTATATTCATCCATGCATCTTCTGAAAATTTCGCGTTTAAAATTGTAGCTTGTATGATGTTAAGAATTTGCAACATACTACAAAATTCTGATTACAAATGACAAAGACTGTCTCCGTGGTCCAGTGGATAGCGTATGCGACTGCTGATCGGAGGTCCCGGGTTCGATACCCGAGTCGGGCAAAAGTATTACTGGGTTTTTCCGAATTCTCAGTAGCAGCACGGAGTCTGATGAAGTGCCCGGTAACGGCAATAGGCTCGTCCCCTATTACGTAGGACCTAACAATTTACGCCGAAATGAGCGTGTAATATTACATCTCTGCTTACCCCTTCGGGGATACAGGCGTGAGTCTATAAAAATAATATAAAAAAAACTACAAAATTCTGAAAACCTGACAGGGTTGTATAACAAATCTTAATCGCGTTACCTAATGAACTGGTACTCTATAATAATAATTATACTCTTACGTGTTTCGGTCGACCTACAGCCGGTTCCAATATTTGGTTGGCTATATAAATATTTGACATTTTACCTACAACAAGCGTGGTCACGGGCATACGAGTTTAGAGGTGTTTATACCTTAATTATGTTAGATTTTCGATTAAAATAAAATCCATAAATTAACTGATGCATATGATTTTGGATCCGATATATTGTGAAATATCTTTTTAAGAATTCAGTAATACTCTTAAAAGAGATTCAAGCATTCAGTAACCTTTCTATAATTTGATAGAAAAGTACCTATTGTACTAATACCAATTACATTATTCTTACAAAAGATATTTTATCTGTCTGAAGATATACAGGTAAGCTCAACAGGGATTCATGTTAGTATGATTAAATAAAATGGCAGGTAAAGGCCTTACTTTTGATAATATAAAGTATATAATGTATAAAATATTTTTTACTAAGTTGGCATAATGTGATTATGCATAATTATATTTAACTAGATGAACCCACGGTTACACCCACGTTATTTAAGGCTACTGCTCCGCTGTAGTGGCTCATAGCGTGATGTTATATAGCCTATAGCCTTCCTCGATAAATAGGCTATCTAAAACTGAAATATCTTTTGGACCAGCAGTTCCTGAAATTAGCGCGTTCAAGCAAAAAGACAAACAAATAAACAAACTCTTCAGCTTTATATATTAGTATAAGATTAGATTATGTAGGTATATAAATATGAAAACTGAGTAGGTACCAACCTAATTATGTATATTTGGATCTAAACGACTGTTATGACTGTTTGTTAGGTACATAACAGCTGACGTATTTATGGAAATTATCTGTTTTGTTGAATGTTCTTTTTCCTTATACATTACTCTGGTAGCACAACAACTTGGGGAGGCCAAGAACAGGAATGTCAAACCGTTACACTAGTAATATCTATTCCAAACTAGGTTGTCAGGAAGAGATCGCATTTTATGATTAGACCGCCTTGTTGTGCAACTAGTTTAAGTTAATTTTACCATTGTTATTCTGTATGTATAATGGTGTACATTAAAGTGTCAATCAATCAATCAAGGTGAAACGGTGTTCACACATACCAAAAATCGCGCAGCGGAACCAGCTTAGTTGCGGCAAACTCAAACGAACACGTTAAATAAACTAAACTTTATAATAATTTTATCACATTTGCTATTTTAATTATTTAATTGACATCACAAATGTTATGTATATTTAGAGGTATCGACTTGATTAACACGGAAATATTCTCAAATACTTTTTGAGAATGATTTTCATGGAACTTATCTTACCAGCAATGTAGTGGCACCATAAAGTTTCATCCTAGTGCAGGGTTTTTATCATCATGTTTATATACTGTCACACTGCTTTGCACGGGCCTATTCTCACTATGAGAAGGGCAAGGCCATATACTTATAGTCCACCACGCTGACCTAGAGCGGGTTGGCAGACTTCACATGTCTTTCGAGAACATTATGATGAACTCTCAGACATGCAGGTTGCCTGAGGGTCGGAGTTTTACAATACATTAACTTTATTCCGTAAAGTTTCGTTACGAAAAATGATGTCGGAATAATTATTGATAGCAATCGAGTTCCTACTCTTTTCGGAATGATTACTTCTGTTCAAGTTTGACGGAGTAATATTATAAGGTATACGTTTGTTCGTTTTATCAATATTGGAACTGCGAATTTGGGACCATGACTTATTAACTTTTGGTTTGACTGGATCATTGAATTGTTCGAATAAGTTTTTGTTTTGTGAACGATGATCTTTTTGGGATGAATTTTCTTAAATGTTGGTCTTGAAGAAACCAGTGAGCTTTAAAGGTTAATTATATTAAACACATAAGTTTGTAAGGATGGCTGGATGGATGTTTATTACTGAACTGAACGTAAACTGTGATCAAATTTAAGTAGGGTGCACTGAAAAGGATTTTCTGGAAACCCCTTTTCAGTGCACCCTACGGTCCTCGAAGAAAATACATACCAATTTTCAGCTTACTGCACCTAATATGAGTTTAAGCTGTAGTTAATCTGCCAGTCAGTCAGTAACGCAAGAATAAGAATTTTATGTACTACTCCGTCAAAAAGTACCGGGAAAAGGTCAATAATAGACAAACTGTTTGTTATTCATCCAATTTTGTCACCTTCAAATTATACTCCTTCAGAAACGATACACGTACGCCAACGAATAATCCAATCTTCAAAACATTTTTTAAACGTTGTTTCCGGAATTGAGTCCAGTTCTCGCCACGAATTCTTCTTTATGACATTTTTTTACCTCTTAAAAATAATTATATTCACACGTTACCGTCATTTTAACGACCATTATCGATGCTGAGTCGCCTGAACTCGTTATATTTTTGAGTCAATGTCATACATGTTTATTATATTGAATGATACGAAAAAACATACCTATAGTTTTCACGAAAAAAGTTAAATAACAGTACTACGGGGAAAGATCAGAAATACACAAAAGGTTTGTTATTCATCCAAATTTATTTTATCACCTTCAAAGTATGGTCCTTCAGAAACGATACAATTACGCGAACGAATAATCTAAACATCAACACATTTGTTAAACGCTGTTTCCGGAATTGAGTTCAGTTCTTGCCGCGAATTCTCCTTTGTGCTTACTACCGATTGAAAATGGGTGCCACGGAGTGGTAAATTGAGTTTAGGAAAAACAAAAAAGTCGTCTGGTGAATATGGTGGTTGCTCGATGGTATTTGTTGATAGGCTTGTGCGAAGGCGCAATATCGTGGTGCAAAATCCAAGAATTTCTTTCCACAAATCTGGCCTTTTTCATCGAATTCGCTCTCTTAAACGCCGCATAACGCTCAAATAATATTCTTTATTTACCGTTTGACCTTCCGGCAAAAATTCCGAGTGCACAACACCACGATAGTTAAAGAAAACACTCAACATGACTTTGACTTTTTAAACGAGTTTGGCGTGGTTTTTTAGTTGGAAGACCACTCCGAACCTTGTTGACGAGTTTGCATGTCAAACGCGTAAACTCACATGTCGTCAGCCGTTATAATGCGTTTCACGACTTTCAGATCGGCATTGACTCGTTCTAGCATTTCAGAGAAAATTCTAGTCTTTTGGGCCTAGCCAAGTGGCAACATGTTTCATACCCAAACAATTAGTTAAAATGGTACGGATCGACTCGTAAGATACAGAAAGTTCGGCGGCTATCTCTCTCAAAGTTTGATTGAGGATTTTCAGTCACTGTTTCCTTTCCATTTTGCGATGTTAACTTCAGTTGCAGACGTTGATGGCCCACCAGAGCGAGGCAAATCTTCCATCACATCTCGACCGCTTTTGAACGCTACCTTACCTTACCTTACCACTCATAAGCACGAGTTTTTGATAAAGTCGGTTCACCGTAAGCCTTCTGTAACATTTTCATTGACTCCGAACATAAAATGCCATTGGCGATGCAAAATTTCAGACAAACTCGTTGTTCCATGTTTTTTGTCCATTATGAAATTCGCAATACACACTAACTATGATATAACTAAAAACAGCACTTTATTTAATATAAATAACATATGCAACTCAAACTCCGCGCCAAAAATGAAACCAGTTGTGCCAATCTAACAACTTGAAAAAACAAAAATTTGAATTTGGAACCATAAAAAAATAATAAATACCCGATACTTTTTAAGTAAATGTATGTCCTGATAAACATAATATATAAGATTGTTTTCATGTATATATATTTTAAATAGGAAAATGAGCGACTATTTTTGTACTTCAATACTTTTTATAAACTGAACATAGATCGACTAGAAAGGTGCAGAACCTTTTTTTTTTTTTTTTTATTCTCATTTGTTTCGTGGTTTTTATTCATAAGAATATGTCAACCACATCATGCCTTATACAATCTACATACAATAACTTACTAAACCTATAAAAAAAATCATCTACCAAAAGAATATGTTAATCGATGAAGTACACCAGTTGACATAATCTCCTTGCAACATCGGACTTTGCATTCGCTAAAATTGTTTGTATTAAACCTACTTCTAATATATTTAATTGAAACTCATCGATTAACATTTTCCTCTCACTATGGTTCCTGACACAATCCATCAGCAAATGATGTACATCCTCAATCACATTACAAGTACAGCAATTTGGTGAATCAGCTTTCTTCATTAGGAATGCAAACTTTGCTGATGGATAGTGCCCGGACCGCAGCCTTAATGCTAACTTAACATAAGTTCTACTTAGCCTACAGCCTTCAAACCAGGGTACATGTGGAAGTTCGTGTTGTATACTTTTGTACCATATTCCCTTTTCTTCGGATTTAATGTTAAAATATTCCTTCCAATTGTTAAAACTTTTCATTTTAAATTTTGAAATGTATTCTACATAATCTGGTAAATAATTATACTCGAGTCCTTCCTTCGCTGCTAATCTAGATAACTGATCTGCCTCCTCATTTCCTCTTAATCCCACATGCGCTGGAACCCATTGCAATTTCACTTCCATACTCTTGCTATTAAACATTGCAATGATATTTAAAATATCGTAGGCTACCGATACACCTCTGAAACCAGAGGCGCATCGAGCCACGTGTTGCAATGCACTTTTACTATCTGTAAAAATAACAATCTTATCGTAATTTTTGCTGATCGCATACTTCAGAGCTTGTAAAATTGCAATGAGTTCCACCGTCATGACTGTTACATCTGAAAGTATCTTAAATCCTGCTCTATGATTACAACTTTGATCATAAAATGCCGCACCCAATCCATAAGTGCTTTTAGACCCATCCGAGTATAATTTATGCCAGTGTCCATAATTTAAGTTTATTTCAGTTACCACATTATTTAACAATGTATTAGGTTCATATTTAGATTTAGCTAATAAAATACTTTTTAAATTAATTTTTAAATGCTTTTGTACATTAATCGCTGACAACCAAACATCAAAAGAAAACATTTTGAGAATATCCTCGGACACACAATTAATTTCTTTGGTATCTTCATATGTTTGTGCAAGTAAAGGTATTTTTTTTCTAGCCCAATATCTAATGTGACATAGAGTACTGATTTCCGTGATTAAAGAGATGGTATTATTATGGGATCGAGAACAGTTTTTTAATAAATATTTATAGGCTAGATATTGTCTCCTAATGAAAAGAGGTGGTATGTGCATCTCACTCTCCATAACATGTATGGGAGTACTTCTGATGAAACCTCCTACAACTCGTAAGGCTTGATTCTGGAGTTTATCAAGCTTACTTATATGTGTTTTAGTGCTATTATCATATAAAAAGGACGCATAGTCAATACGACTTCTAATAAGGGACATGTATAACCTACGTAAGTGAATCATATGTATGCCCCAGGAACTGCCTGCCAACAACTTAAGAATATTCATGAATTTTGAACATTTTGCAACCACCTCGTTAATATGCTTTCCCCAGTTAAGACTCCTGTCCAGCCATACTCCCAAGTATTTTATATTTTCGCTATATGTTATGGGACTTTCTATTTTTAACGTTGGGATATTTCTTCGCCGACCTCTGCTGAACAGACAATACTTAGTTTTGTTGGCAGATAGTGTCAATCCTAAGGCTCCTAATAACTCAACAATAACATTCAAAGCATCTTGTACATATCCTTCAGCAGCTTTAACGTCCTTATTACTGATATACACGACAAAATCATCAGCATACTGCAATACTAATACATTTTGAAGTGTGTGACATATGTTGTAAGTAATTAAATTGAAGAGTAACGGAGAGAGGGGGTCCCCCTGCGCAAGACCTTTGTTTGTATACCTGGTTATAACACTACCGTCGCTAATTCGCATTCTTAAATGTCGCTCGCTTAAGAACCGCCAGAGATAACGACAAAGTTTCGAACCGATATTTATTTTATCAAGCACCCTTAACGCAACATCAATAGAAACGTTGTTATAGGCGTTTTCGATATCCAAAAAACAAGCCAAGGTGGGCATATTTTTGGAGAAGCCAATCTGCGTATAAGTCACTAAGCGTGCTAAACAATCCAAACAAGATAGTGATTTTCTAAACCCTATAGTAGACGATGAGAGTATTTTTTCTTTCTCTGTAAACCATTCTAATCGTTTGAAAATTAATAAATGGAATGTTTTACATATAGTGCAGAACCTAAATGCATTCAAACCGCGATGCTCTAAAGGCTAAACCAACAGCCAACCTTTATAACGATATCGACGGTATCCGCACGCACCGCACTCGTTTGCTAGCCAAAGGTATAGCCATCAAAGTACATACGGAAGAGCTTTGATTCAAGCTACTCTACAAATTTAATAGTAGTCACCACAACAGAAAACGACTGGCAGTAGAAGGCTTCTAAAATCAAAAAGCCTACGCCACACGCTAACTATAATAAATGTCACTTTATACGCAAATGAACACATGAAAATCGATAAGAGTTGGAGTCAATTTGAACAAGTACGCCGCAGGCATTACGCATGACATCGCGGTGAACTCAAACAGCACCGCACTCTTACATACGATCCACTATACTAATTGCTAGGCAAAAGACACTTTTCATTAATATAATTGCAGATGCTATGCACTCGTTTTAATAGGTTACTTCATTGAAGTAACCTATTAAAACATAAGTTTTATTTCCACTGGGTATGGAATTTTCATGAAGTTTATTTCCTCACGATATTTTTCTTCGCCGTTGAGGAAGCGATAGTTAACAATTAAATCCGCACTTTGAAAAGTCATTAGTGCGCGCCATGGATTCGAATCTGAGACCCTGTGTGAAGCAGTCTCTCCACCAGGCTATCACTGCCTACCAATATTACCTATATCGTCTACTTCTCCCAAATTATGAATCTTGGATCTTTTGTATCCTTGGGTACCTAGAAATAGACAATCCCTCAAAGAAATTGAAAAGCACTGAGAATTTTATTTGAAACGTTACTTTACTCTCAATCAGATGGAAAGTGTGACATATTATGGCCGTTCCCAGAATCACAATCATAAGTCTCTGTCACTCATCATTGTGACGTTTAATATCGTCTACTAATGAGTTAAAGGCGTACTCGTATGACGTGAGGAGTGATTAGTTTCATGTGACACATATCTTTATATATATATATTTCTTGTGTGCGTGTGTATGTCACTGAACTCCTCCTAAACGACTGAAACGATCTTGATGAATTTTTTTGTGTGTGTTCAAGGGGACTTGAGAATGGTTTAGATTCACAATTTAGTCCACTGGAAAATGTTTTTTTACTTAATTTTTAATTTATAAGTAGTTGTGGATGTTGTAATTTATAAGTAGTTGTGAATTGTTTACATTGGAACCGACGGACTGCGCTGCTATCGCAGTGTCAAATCTTATATTAATAATTTCGTCAAGGAGTACATCGAAACCTTATCTGAATAATTAAACATTAAAAAATAAAGATTTTGAGTCGACAACATATATCCGCAAAATTCGGATTGTCAAGCATTTTGTTAAATTCTAATGGTTCTGACAGACAAATCACAGTCGCCATATTGGCTACTCTAGCTAGCGAAACGTCAGGAATACCTACTACTAAGTCTTAGTACTAAGTAGTTTGTATGTGTAAATACTTTTTGCAGTTATATTTCTTAAACAGTTACTAGTCACTCACCTTTGGGGTGAGGCGATGGACAGGCATGGATAGTCGTTGGCTATTAGTCTCGACATCTCCAAAGCCTTCGATAGAGTCTGGCATCGTGCGCTTCTTTCCAAGCTTCCAGCCTACGGCTTGCCGCCTCGATTGTGCAACTAGGTTGCCAGCTTCCTGAATGAGCGCCGCAAACGAGTCCTTTGTGACGGTGAATCATCGAAGTTTCTCCAGGTAAATGCTGTTGTGCCTCAGGGGTCCGTGTTATCGCCCACGCTTTTTCTTCTGCATATCAATGATATGCTCACTTTTGGGGGCATACATTGCTATGCAGATGACAGTACTGTACATCGGCGATATCTCGGACACCCTGCAGCTAAGCAAGCCAAAACTGAGGAGTATAGGCGAACACTTGTTGCTGAGCTTGACCGGGTTTTGAATTGCATCTCGCATTGGGGTGATGAGAACCTGGTCGAGTTCAACGCCAAGAAAACACAGGTGTGCGCATTCTCAGCCAAGGTATCTCCATTCCTTCCCCATCCCTCTCTACTGGACACTCCACTACCGATTCAAGACAGCCTCAATATCCTAGGTATGGACATACGCAGAAATCTCAACCAGAAGAACTACATCGAGGGTGTCATCAAATCCGCATCTCAGAAACTCGGAGTCCTGAACAAGGTGAGGAGGTTTTTCACGCCGGAGCAGTTGTGTCTTTTATACAAGACCCAGGTTCGCTCCTGCGTGGAATACTGCTCTCACCTTTGGAATGGCTCCGCTCAGTACTTATTGGACGCCCTCGATAGGTTGCAGCGGCGTGCTGTCCGTATCATCGGGGATCCAGAGGCCACTAAGACTCTTGAGTCACTACAATTACGCAGAGACGTGGCCTCAATGGCTGTCTTCTACCGTATCTATCACGGTGAGTGCTCCGAAGAGCTCTTTCAACTAATCCCACCCTCTCCTTTCCTATCCCGAACGACACGTGCTGGGTTGAGGTACCACTCTTACACGGTAGAACAGATACCGTCACGCACCAAACGGTTCGGCGCCTCTTATCTCTGCCGTACCATTAAGATGTGGAACTCTTTACCAGTCCACCTGTTTCCCTCCACTTATGATCCCGGGTCCTTTAAGCGGGGCGTGAAAAAGCTTTACTCAAGGCCGTCAAGGTGAGGGCCATCATGCCATAATACCATGCTGGCTGCTGGGATGATGGCCATCACTATGGGACTTCACTGACTGCTTAACATCAGGCAGCATGGAGTCAATTTGTTCGGCAGTAATAAAAAAAAAAAAGTTTTACAACAGTCACCGAACCCTCCATTATAAAAAGGAGGACCATTAAACATGAAATGTGAATTGGTTTTATTTTATTAAAAACTTTGAATACGTAACGCTTACCCAACTTCTTTCAGCTTTTAAACGATTTTTGCGCAATTTCTGCAGGTTGTGAATTTCCATTTTTTACCAAATACATACACAAACTTTTATAGTGCATTCATTTTTATTGCTCGGAATGTCGTATTTGAAGTCGGTCCGGGTTGTGGCATGTCTATTTTAAAACCGTTTTCTACGGTCATAAAAACTCGTAGAGTAGTTTGAACAAGGCTCTTGCAGTTAGGGAGGTTTGTGAGGCGCGGCGGTACGTGGTGTTTGCAGTTGAAATTCAGCCATTTCTCCATGTAAACACGGTTCTGCCGTTGCCGGTTGTGCTTGTACAGAACAGATAAACAAAATGATTTTAAAACTTAATCCTCATCCGCCGGGTGCTCTAATAAAATGCCATTATTTATTGGACCCAAGGCTAAAGTCGTCATATCTTGTACTTTGTGATTGCTTGTTTAATACAATACAAACGTTTTCTAATACAGTTTGATTAGAATGTACCGAATGGATAAAAATATCCTGACTTGTATGAAATTGAATTGTGCAAAATCTCGGTTGAAATTTCGGTATAGTTTAAAATTAGTTTTCTTATAAAATATTCGTATACTTTTATGGAATAAACATTTGAAAATGGAATGCACAGTCGTCCTGATCAAGAATTGCTCCTTGGTCCTGGTCCTGATGCAATTTTTATGTAAATATAATTTAGCACAATGAAATATAATCACATCCAGCACAAAATTAATAAAGCTTACCTTTTTATATGGATAGATAATTATTTATTGTGCAAATACACTGTTGGTACAAATCTGGTATAAAGGACTTAGATGTGCATAATAGAAAATACAGAAGGGTGGCTTTATCGCAAAGTGCGATTTCTGCCAGGTAAATTTAATTTTTATTAAAGCAACAGAATCTTTTAAAACATTTTTAAGTCTCGTTCGCTGTACTGACAGCCAGTGAGCTTCAAGATGGAAAAAATTCGCCTCTTCACGTGTTCCGAATGCTTCCTATTTTCTCATCTGGAAAAGGAATAAAACGATTTTTCTTTCCTCGAAAAATATTCACTTTAGCTAAAGTGTGACCGTTTTGCCAGACAACGAAACTTTTGCATTTATGTAAAGCTGAATTTGTAGAAGTATTAGTTTTATAACTATGCCACGTAAAAATAGGGCTGCCATTAATTGGGCACTTACATAATTTATTTCAACTGGTAACAATGTGGGGTCATTAAAATTGCCTGGTAAATGTGTTCATAAAGGGAACGCTCCAGTTTCCATTATCGCCCACTAATGAGATTAAAATTCGATTACACAACTTAGGAAATTATATTCGCCGACAATGTTTTACCCTCGTCACAATGGTTTAAGCAGTTTGAAAAAATATTCGTTTGTATCTATAGGTATCCAATATAAGTGTGAGTGTATGTAGGTGTGTAAATTTCGAAGTGCCTGAAGATCTAAGAAGAGTAATTTATAAAGTTCCTTTGAATGGAGGTGGAATAAATTCGTCAAAGAAGCGAAATCAGGAAATAAATTTGCTGGCATTGAATACCTGCGTTCCGTTTGCGCTCTCGGAATGTCACGGATCATTGGAGAACCTGCTGGCAACTAAGTAGGTACTCAAACCTACTTAGTTGCCACCATCAATATCCCTAAATAATGTGGATCACATTAATTATCAACGGAGGGTAATTAGAAACTTAAGTTACGTGAAGAATGTCACGAGTATCTGCTTAATTTAATTATATTAAGTTTGTTGAATATTAATTTAAGCATATGGAAGATGAAAATAGAAAATGTCGTCAGTAGTAAATCGTGAAATAGGGTAATAACAGCGATAGCCGAGTAGGGATACCAACAGACTGCTATTCAAAGGTTTTAAACCAATGGCGTCCACTTCCGACTTTTCGAAGTTAATCATCGCCGCTTGCCCCATTCCTCTGAGATTACGTTGAGTAGTCTGTACCGGCTTCCATAAATATCTTTGGCAGTAGGTAATTATGGGAACTTAGTAGCCTAGAATATAATGACGCTAGTTTGAGCAATGGCCTATACTATACCTTTGAATCGCGACGGATAACAGTCGCTCGGTGAAAAAAATTACATTCTGTCAAATCTGGTAACTCTGATTTGACTAGAGCCTCGACCTCCAATACAAAAGTCTTGGATGCAACTGGAAAAACGCGACGTTGATGATAAACTGCCGAGAAAGACTTAAAACAAAATTAGCTATAAATCTCTCGTACGTACGTACTAAGTATTAATACAACTTTCTTAATGCATGATTTTTACACGACTGCTAAAAAGAATGTAAGTATGTACGGGAAATTGTTGATCCCATCGTAGCTTTCAGAACTATGTCTCTACAAATTAAGAGGTATTGGGATTACCCAATACCTCTTAATTTAGTATTATTAACTTACGTGAGTAAATATTAATTAACATGAAACTAAATGCGGTAACACTTACATGAAACTACTAATATTTTGATTAAATTTTTTACTGACATTTTTATTAATTTAAATTAAATAATTCGACAATAGAGAATACCTCTTGCAATGACACTTTCATTAATAATGGGCTGGTATGTACGAATAAGCCCAATTCAACTAATAATTCATTTAGAAATTCACAAGTATTAAAACTGGTACATCAAAATATACAAGGTATGTCAAATAAAGATTTAGAAGTGGAGTTGTTCATGAACGGTGAATGCGTCAATATTTTGTGTATAACAGAACATTGGCTTAAAGATCACCAGTTCATGTGCAATTTTAATAACCATCTAGTTGGTGGTTCGTTCAGCAGACAAAATGCAATACATGGTGGATCGCTGATTTTAGTTAACAAGCTGCTTAAATTTAAGAATCGTAGTGACATTGTTAGATTTTCTGTTGAACGGACAGTTGAAATAGCCTGTGTGGAGTTGGACCAACTTCTTGTTTTGAGTGTGTATAGGCCACCATCATCCTGTTATGATAACTTTGAAAGTGTCATGGATGATGTGTTACGGAAGCTATGCCAACAAAATAAATCTATAATAGTAGGTGGCGATTTAAGTATTAATTTACTAGAAGATTCCCTGAATTGCCACAAAATTAAGAATTTGTTCAAGTCATATAATCTTGCCTGCTTATTTTTGGAACCCACCAGGATAACTTCCACGACATCTACTTGTATAGACAATATATTTACAGATATTGTACCAGTTAGAAAGCAAATAATTAACAAATTAACATCAGATCATTGTGGACAATCTATAACATTTGCTATGCAGTCTAAAAAAGTAGGTAGAAAGGAATTGAGTGTGGTGCCAAAAACTTTGCGTCGTCTGGAGGGACTTAAGGATAAACTCACAAGTACATTACCCTACCTATGCTATAATAACGATCCTAATAAGTTGTACAATTTTTTCTTTGACATGTACTGTACTATATTCAATTCTATCTTTGTCCCTAAGAGGATCTCAGTTGCTGGTACTACATCCTTCAGTGAATGGGCAACCACTGGAATTTATAAAAGTAGAAATAAGCTTTACGAATTATATGAACAGAAAGTAATTAAAAAAAATGATGAACACTTTTGTCAATATGTAAGAAATTATTCCAAGTTATTTAAAAAGATTTATCGTGAAGCTAAGACACTTTATTTAAAATCAAAAATTAAAAACAGTGACATAAAATAAAAGCAACGTGGGATATTATAAACAATGAGACTGGAAGGGTCAAGATTAAAAGTAACGATTACACTCTTCAATTAAATAAAAAGATATTAAAGTCAGATTTTGAGGTTGCCACAGCATTTGAAAATTTCTTCACAGACATTCCAGTCTCAACCACTAAATCCCTCAACTCGTCCCTTAATGAAGCCGAATCTCTATTGAAACAAAATGTCAATAGTTGTAACATTGAATTTAGTTTTAGTTATGTCACTGACAGAGATATTGTAAAAACTTTTAATACCCTTAATTTGAAGAAGACTAGTGATCTTTGGGGCAATTCTGTTGTGATTACGAAATCCATAATCAACACAGTAGCACCTGAACTGGCAATGATTTTCAATAGATGCATTGACTGTGGTGTGTTTCCTGATCAAATGAAAAGTAGTAAAGTATTTCCGCTATTTAAATCAGGTAGCACATCTGACCCCACAAATTATAGGCCAATATCTGTGCTACCCACGTTTAGTAAAATTTTTGAAAAATTAATTCTAGGTCAGCTTCAAATTCATTTTAATAACAATAAGCTGTTACATAAAAAACAATTTGGTTTTACTAGGGGTCGCTCAACTACAGATGCTGGAGTTGAGCTTTTAGATAGTATTTTTGATGCCTGGGAGGAGTCGCATGATGCTCTAGGAGTCTTTTAAGACTTATCTAAGGCTTTTGATTGCGTGTTTCATGAAACATTGATCAGGAAATTACATTACTATGGAGTTAAGAACACTGCTTTGGATCTCCTCACATCATATTTGAGTAATAGGATGCAGAGAGTTGAGGTAAATGGAAAAGTTTCTATGGGTTCAGTGGTCACAATGGGAGTGCCGCAAGGTTCAATTCTTGGTCCATTCCTTTTTCTTGTATATATTAATGATTTGCCATACATTATGCAAAATAATGAAGAGATAGTGTTATTTGCTGATGATACATCACTTATTTTTAAACTAAGACGACAACAATCAAATAATGACGATGTAAATAATGCTCTCTCTAAAGTAGTTCAATGGTTTACAGCTAACAATTTACTGTTAAATGAAAGAAAAACAAAATGTTTACGATTTTCAAGACCGAATGCAAAACAAGTTAAACCTAACATATATTATGTATGAATGGAGAAGAGTTGGATCTTATAGATAACACCGTATTTTTAGGCATAACCTTAGATTCTCAGCTACAGTGGGGCCCACATATAGGTCAGTTGTCGAATAGACTTAGCTCTGCAGCGTACGCGGTTTATAAAATTCGTCAGTTAACTGATATAGATACGGCCAGATTAGTATATTTTAGTTATTTCCACAGCATAATGTCATATGGCATTTTATTATGGGGCAACGCAGCTGACATTCAAACTGTGTTTGTACTGCATAAGCGGGCTATTCGTGCAATCTACAGTCTTGGTTCACGGCATTCACTGAGGGAAAAATTTAAAGAAATTAAGATAATGACTGTCGCATCTCAATACATTTATGAGAACTTGTTATATGTCAGGGAAAATATAAATATGTTTTCTAAATTCAGCGACATTCATAAATTAAATACACGAAATAAAAACAAACTTGTTCTACCTTCAACTAGACTACAAAAAATAAGTAACTCATACAAGTGTCAAGGCATACGTTTTTGCAACAAAATTCCAGGCAATATTCAGAAACTAAGTATTAATAATTCAAAGTATTTATTAAACAGAGCTTGTGTTCAAAAGCTTATTACACAGTTAAAGATTATTTAGCAGACAAAAATGCCTGGAATTGAGTTTAAAAATTATGAGTTTTGACATTTTGAAATTAGTGACATGATATTTTTATTTACAGTAATACTTATATTTTTACATTTTGACATTTTTAATTTGACATTTGTAATTTTTTTTATTTTGTTTTGACATTGTTTGATTTGACATTGTTATTTTATTTATTTTCTTTTGACATTTAAAATTACTTAAGTAATATATTATTATTCCTAAATTGACATTCAATAATATTTTCTGACATTTTAAATATATGACATTTTATTGTTTAAATTTTTATTATTTTTACTTATTGTTTGCAACATGTATTTTACTGTGTATTAGCATGTAAAGTTGTGAGTACGATGTGGGTATTATTAAACATATAAACAAGTAGTTGTGGCAACCTGTCTGATGGCTTAGGCTGACATGCTTATGCATACACCTTCTGATGGCATGGAGGCATAGTGATACAGATCGTGCTGGCTCCCTCAAGCAAGGTTGAGCCGTACGATTGCTGTTGAATGCGGGCCATCAGTGGGCCGAGTCAGTCAAAAGCGTCAGATAATTTCCTGCATTGTACTTGCATACTAAACCCTTTTTTTGTCTGGACTTTAAAAGATGAAGAAAAGACTAAAGAAATTGAAGTGACAAAAAAACAATGACTCTGAGTTTGTTTCGGCCTTTCTTCTCAAGAAGTCATTTAGCTAGGAAAAGCCGGCATCATCTAGAATAGGGTTTTGACATGTATAAGTGTTGTAAACAACCAAAATGCAGAAATAAATATGTCTTTATGTCTTTACTATTCATTCGATTTCTGTTGTTATCAGAAATTTTAAATTAATCATGAGTACAAAATCCAAGCCAAAATGTAACTGAATAACAAATCACACTTAAAAATTTATATCAACTTGAGTTTCAACCAATGCCAGCAAACAATAAATTGGGATTTTATCGTTTAATGTTTAAACACAGTACTCATTTGTCAACAGAGCGAACAAAATCATAATGGGAAATGTTAATCTCTTTGTCACAACAACTGTATACAATAAAACCATTAATAAACCGATAATTGATTTTGTATTGTGATTTGATGCAAAATTTCGGGATCGCCATTCTCCGACCTAAAAGCATTACCGTGTATCCCTGATTTATTAAAAGCAATAAATCAATGAAGGGGCGCCTATAAAATTATCAATTATGGAGAATTCTAAATATTGAAAAGATGTAAAGGATTGGATGTAAGCATTTAGTGTATCTGTGCAGAAATCTATATGACTATAGTTTTCGAAGTTTGCGGCTTGGAATTGATTGGTAAAGTTAAGCAACATTCACAGAGTTCATCACTTGGATGGGTGACCGCTTCCGAGGTTCTTACATGAGAGCTTTACCACGCTTCAGAGGGCACGTTAATCGTTCCTACGCATTGGGTTCCTTCTAATAACTCCGACACCAGAGTTTCCCAGCCCCCACAGGAAATAGAATGAAAGTATAAGTATAGAATGATTTTCTCCCTGGGTGTTGGTAAGTGCTAGGGACGGATCTCTTCTCGTCATTAAAACAACTAAGCCGCAGTCAGCTTCGCTGGCTAAGTACCTATGGATTGATAGTAAAGTATTTACAGACTTTTGAAGTAAGAAATATTTTGTTGTCAATTGCTTACCAATGCTGGCAAACTCGGCTTGAAAATCTGTAATTTAAGTAAGCACTTAAAGTCAAACGTCAAATTCTTGGCTCTGTTGTGATTCTCTCGTCAGTCTTGGTTGTTTATAATATTGTCAGACTAGAATATTCTCATTATGATCGTGGTATGCTGTCGTGATGTTCTATTGGGGCCATGGTTTATGATTTGTACAATATATATGTATTGCTTTGACTGCGAGGCATTGAAGCATGTAAAATATTTAGTAGTGTACTTCTGTAGTGTGGTGTTGTCACTGAAACTTTTTTTTTTTAATTTAAATATTTAAAAATATAGGTACGAAAATAAACACAAGGTACGTACCTACCTCGTAATATAAATTTGTTTTTAACATATTCTTTGCGCTGCGTAGATCAAACCCAACCCATGAGACATATTTCAGAGATGTGTGGGAGTAAAGTAACCGTTCATGATACAAAAGCATCGGCAAAATGTATGAAATTCAATGTACCTTGCGTAAACTTATACATGTGCATACGAATCTTCCATTTTCACCTCTCAAATGATAAATTCATAATTATTTTATTATTATACGTTTGCACGTAATTATTAATAAGTTAATATTTCTCATGACCGAAATATAATATATAATGTCAGTGCACAATTAGGTATTTAATCATTCTGATTTGATAGCTAGAACTAACGGTAACATATTTATGTTACCGGTAGTTGCATTTAATAAATAAACACACTTCTGCCTACACCTATGGATAGACATAATATGTGTATCAATGTACATTGTACAATTGTACATTTGTGTTCACGAGTTAGTTAACGTTCGACACAGTAAAATATACCGCAGTGAGCGTGCATGGTTCGCTCCAAACTGTGCGAAAATCCTAACATTTATTCTGTTCGCGCCTTAATTTGCGTATATTGTGAAATTAAACTAAATTGTGTATGCGAATCCAGTGTTGAGAGAAATTTATTCAGCGGAAAAACTACGTTTGGCATCCTGGAAAATCGAGTTTTGAAGGCAAATGTGGATTATACATCCGACTGGATGGTAAGTTTCCTTTGCGTACATGCTGGTAATTCCAGGGATATGGACGTATTATTGACCATCGGAAATGATTCAGGGCTTAAATTTTCTCCTCAGCCGAAATGACACAGTTAGCCACTGATAAAATAAACATCTGACAAAAGTGTAGTCTTTAATACCTCTTGAATATTTTGAGAGATGATTGTTACATTCTGGTCCGTTAGACTTATCAATAGTGTCCCCGGTAAATGGCACACGCGGTACAGAAAATAAATCCAGTAAACCCAAAAGGGAAGCTATCCTTTATTATAAAATAAACTAACGTTCTAGTACTTTGTTTTCCAAATTATAAGTGAATGTTTTACTAAATATTTAGTACCTACCTGCCTCAATATTTTCACCCAAAAACCAACCAACCAAGCAGATCTGGGGACCTATAAGATACTTCATAAGAACCAACCAAGTTAGCAATGTGCATATTTCTTGAGCAGAATAAACTGCTTAGATTTTTTCGTCCAAGTTTGCTCATGCCATCAGTCTTGTTCTTTGGGCTGTAATATGTGGATGTCGCCGCATTCACCTAACCTGACGCCTGTATCCCCGAAGGGGTAGGCAGAGGTGTAATATTACACCCACATTTCGCCATGAATATTTAGGTCCCACGTAATAGGGGGCGAGCCTATTGCCGTTACCGGGCACATCACCAGACTCTGTGCTGCTACTGAGAATTCGAAAAAACCCAGTAAACCCTTTTGCCGGACCCGGGAATCGAACCCGAGACCTCCGATCAGCAGTCGCATACGCTATCCACTGGACCACGGAGGCAGTCATCACCTAACCTAACCTTACCTAACCGACCAAGCATATATAGGTAAGCAAGCACATAGCACCTGCCTAATCCAATATTTTCATCCACACACTAACAAACTAAAAATGTATATGTAAGCAATGTACTATAGCACCTACCTGACCCAATATCTCCACCCAAAAAACAACGAACCAAGCAGATCTAGGGACCTATAAGATACTACATAAGAAACAACCAAGTGGCCAATGTGCATATTGCCTGAGCAGAATAAACTGCTGTGATTCCCCAGTCAGAAAGTTTGCCGTCGCTATCAGTCTTGTTCCTTGAGCCATAATATCAGGATGTCGCCGCGTTCCCGCCCCGCATCCATCACGTCGCGATGTTTAATATAACTGTGTTAACATCATCACCATGTGCTGCATGTTTTATTGCTTTGATTTTGGATAACTATGAAAAGAATGTGAGCAATTTCTTGAAATCTACGACATTGTGTCTGCAGTAAAAATTGTGCTTTAAATGCATGTAGTTGATCGTTAGCTTATGGGTTCCATAATATCAGGTTGCGACTGCGGTTCGATAATTTTATTACCTACACAAATTTTGACAACAGCTTTTTGTAACCGCTTTTAATGTGCTTTGGGGGTTTGTAGTTAAAACACAAGTAGTAAAATTCAAACGTAACAGATACCTAAATCAAAATTTCGCTTATGTAGGTTAACATTTTATTATTTTCTTCGATGATTTGAGTGATTACTTTCAATTTTCTTATTTTCTTACTCTTGCAGCGATATTATCGGGTGTTTATAACTACTGACTACCAGCAAGGTCATATAGTGTTTATACAATAGTAATATAAAGACAACCATGAGCAACTTACAATACCCTACTAAACGTGTATAACCTCAAACAAGAACGTCAAACAAAAGTCCAGAAATAAAGGCTAAGCGTTTAGTTATATCGCGTGTGTGATGATGTGTGAGGGAAATTCGATTTTTTATATTTATTCATTTAGCGTCAGCTCGCCAGCGTCTATTTACGACTCGGCACATACATACAGCGCCTCCGCCTACTACATAAAGAATATTTCGCAACGTATTTAGGCTGAGAGTCCAACAAAGATGTGCTAAGCTGTTGAGTGCAGAAAATGTACATAGCTGTACTATTTTCGTCTGCTCAATCAGATAAACACAGGTAGGTAAGGTCGGCCTTTATCTGGCTAAGAAAAAGGAAGATTTCTACTAAATTCACGCACATACATGCATTAAGCGGGAAACTAACCTGGTATAAAACACATGCATTAAAATGTAGACTATGTCAGCATTTCGATATACAACAGTGTGTGTGAGCGTATGATTACTAATGGCCTTCTTTTTGTTTGGCTTCACTTGTTAAACAAAGATAAAAAATCTCTCGCTCACCTACTTTGTCCATCCTTCGTAGACCTATAGTCTAAGGTTTTACTCAGCTACTTGCCCGAACTAATCATTTACTACGGTGTAAGTTAAAATTGCAGATTTTATTCGCCGACTTTTGAAGTGTTCATCAAACGCGAGGTTACATGCGTTAC
This sequence comes from Euclidia mi, assembly GCA_944739405.2. NCBI lineage: Eukaryota > Metazoa > Arthropoda > Insecta > Lepidoptera > Erebidae > Euclidia > Euclidia mi. The sequence goes on from OX123196.2 coordinate 3,621,621, forward strand.
GTTAAGAGCCCTGCGGTTAAAAAGGTCAGCTATGTTTAGACGGAACTTTTACTTGTAATGTCAGACGGCAGACAGAGTGTAATTATGAAATATTTTTAGCTAAAGAGCCTTGTTTGGAATATTATTATGTGGAGTATAGATATATAATATACTAGCTAACCTGGCGAACTTCGTACGGTCCAAACGGCGGAACCATCCTCGTACTTCAAGTAATATTATAAAAAAAGAATTAGCGAAATCGGTTCAGCTGCTCTCGAGATTTGCGCTTAGCAACACATTAAGCGATTCATTTTTATATTGTATATATCAATCCATGGATACAGAAACACCCACTCTAAAGAAGAAATTGTGGAAAACACAAAATTAAATTAGCATTTCATGTGATCTACAAATACTGCGAGACTATTACACAAATATTCTGCGAAATGGTAGTACGCTTTTAAAAGAGATTCGGTGAAACGTTGTGCTCAAACAGTTCAGAAATTTAAAAAAATATATCATTATGATATTGAAATGTAGAGATGAAATTCCGATAAGTAAGAATAAGCCGCTAACTTCTTCAATATCCACCTCAACTTTACTAAAAACTATCGCATTATCTAGTACGTCCAACACAATCACAAGCATTATCAGCTCAAAATACCGTGCAGCTCACCCGATCCTTCACTAAAACTATTAGCTTCATCTACGTACCTGTCTCGTTAACATCATAAACGAAACATTCTCCAAGTATCGAGTGTTCTCTCAAACTGGTTATCAAGTGTCAACTTTATCATAGTGTTGCGTCTATTATCTGAAGTTTCAAACATAACTTAATGCACTAAGGATTCTAAGTTATAAGACATATCTGCTCAAAAGTAAAGATGAAATACCTTTTATTTGCCTTAACGTTTCAGCTCGGTAATGGTTTCGTCATTGGTTACAACAGTTATGATCTAGAGATGACAGTCAGCCAGTCATCAGTGCAAGTACACCCAATACAACCTTTTAAAATCATCTTAATACACTCTAAGAAAAAGTAGCTGAACTCTTAAACAATAAAAACAAAAACAGGGTGCGCTCCACTGGCGTAAAAATGCGACTTGTTTACAATTTACAGCAGCCCAATATTGGAAGGAGTTTCTTTTATTAAAGTACAAACGCACTAAAGCTCGTATAGCTTCTGATACACAGCCCAACTGTCATCTTATTTGTTGCCGAGTTTGGCGATTGAATTGTATTGTGTAGGCATATTGTGTTACTCGTTTAAAATAAATCTGGTTAGTGGCAAGTGTCAACGCGTATGACGGTTATACGACTAAATAGACGAGGTAGAAATATCATGGCACATTATGCTGGCACCGTAACGGCACTGCTACAAACCGGCGATTGAATTCTTATAGTAAATCCATTAAAACTTATTTCACAATATCAATATGAAATCGCAACAGCTACCCGCTGTTGCGATTTCATATTGATATTGTTGTAAGCGCTAGCATAACAACTTCTAGACATCACCGTGCACTTACAGAGCCGGTACAGTGTAACATGTTCTTTAGAAGCTGCTGTCACCAATTTAATTTACGCAGAAACACACACGCACCCGAGTGCGAATGGCATACACTCATACAACAGACAATTCCTTTTGATAGATGCTATTACTTTGTAAAACAAATTAGTTTTGTCGTGTTTGTACAACACAGGATCGGAGAGACTGAGTCGTTATGTTTCTAATTCCCACTAACTGAGGGGCTCTGACCTCTGTGACTTTTAAGAAATAGCTCCAAAGGTGAACTGGGACATATCTTAATATATAAAATCCTTGCGTTACTGACTGACTGACAGACACGCTACAGCCGAAACTATTGGGCGCAGGAAGCTGAAATTTGGCATGTATGTTGCTTGAGGACCGTAGGGGTGCACTAAGAAGGGATTGCCCGAAATTCCCACGGGATCGGCTAAAACGGGTAAATTAAAAAAAAATGCAGGCGTAGCTGCTGGCGTCCTCTAGTTCATTATATTTGCTTTACGAAAGTTTGTGGAGTGGTTGCAAACAGTAATGCGAAAGCAATTCTAAGCAAATGCAATGATATGTGAATTTCAGAGTATCATTATGTAGTTCTACACTGGCACTACTATTGCACTCATGTAGATTATATACGTAAACGATTTTAAACTTTCGCGATTAGTATACATTAAACAAGGTTAAATAACGTTATATAACCTTGTATAATTATACTCGTATATAGGTATGTGTAAGACTAGAAGATGCCAGCAGCCAAGCCCGCGAATATTTATCTATTTAACGGTTTCCATCCATCCCGTGGGAATTTTGGGAAGTCTTTTCTTAGTGCCTCTACGGCCCTCAAGGAACATACATGCCAAACAGCTCCGCGCTTAATAGTCTTGGCTTTCTTTTTCTCTAAGATCTAATTGTGGTGTGCCTCTCCTTAAATGATGCACATACATTTTGTTAGAGATGTCTTCTCTAGTACAACTTGTGCAATGTTTCAACTGCTATCGGCTGTCAAATCCAGTTGCAAATCCAACACGTCATATGTTTACGTAGAACATGATAATGCGTTCGGTCGTAATGTAAATTGGCCCAAATTGTCGATTTCAGGTCAATCGGTCAATTGAGACTAATAGTACTTGTCCACGGATCGAACAGTGAACGCCGCACTTTTATTTACGGTAAATGACGGCATGGAATGAAAACACAGTTCAAGTTTTAAATGGAATCGGTTGAAAGTCATTATACACTTTTTATTCCAAGGATCGCATACGAATAGTCAAATTCAATCTTCCAGAAGAATTAAATCATGAAGTGCTTTAGCCGAAAATGTTGTTGGTAAACTTTTTTTATGACAATGAAGAACTGCTTGAGATTCTACAAATTTCTACTCTTTCACTATAGGTAGTCAAATATAAACGGCGTGAAAATAACTTTTTAAAAACTTTATTTTTAAGTTTACAAGTTATGTGCTCAGCGTGAGCAGTACAATGAGAATGACAAACATGACAAGATACATGGTTTATAAAAGGCTTACAAGCTAAGGTGGGGAAGGGGGGTACCAAGCATGGGACCACCTCTGACATGGAGACATGGCTACTGTTACTGGGTATCGTCTGCTAATTGATTAATTACAATAAATTTAATGATGACCAAAACAATAACCATAAAACTTAATATTAGTGTTTGTTCACCTTCATGGAACTGTTATGGTGCGAACCGTGCGAACGGTATGTGGGGGCTGCATAACTCCTCCCTCCATAAGATCAAAATCATCATTTGAAGAAGGGTGATTTTGTTCAAAATTACGTAGTAATTTTGATCTATATTTATACACAAATACAAGAAATACAATTATTAAAATTACATAAATTATTAGAGTTCCTACACTGATGCTATGCATATTCACTATGTTCATAGACTTTTCACTGTTTAACACTTCACTTTCACTTTTCAGGACGTGTGACAGCAACTGAAGATTTTCCATATCGATTTCATCGAGGCTGATAGATTTTCTTTGCAGGAAATCCGCTGGTGTTGTTATACTGGGTAGATGTATACACGGTGTGCTTCTGAAGACAATTTGTGTTGTTTGTAGTTGACGTCTTTTCAACTTGATTGTTCCAATAAAATGTTCTTTTAAGGTGTGCAATAGTTTCCTTAATGCCGCGGTGGCATGTTTTTCCTACGTGATATTTTAAAACAATTTCCTTTTGCTCGTTTTCATCTTCCACATACACAACTCTTTCAGTACACTCATATAACTGAATAGAATCCTTTTTAAAGAGATTCGTGATTACATTACTAAATTGTTCTCGGTGACGTGTATCCTCGAAGTATAAATAGTACTTAATCTTAGGTCGTATATATTCCTTTAAAAACTGCTTTATTAAATCTAAGTTGTCTATTGGCATATGTACTTCTAAAACCTTTTGCCGATCCCTAGAAAGGTTTTTGACACTAGTTTCATTTTTATGCCATGTAAATACTAAAATTTGGTTTGGTTTGGTATCAATCGCCTCATGGAGTATTGGTATATCCGATGAGTCGGTATTTTCCTCCGAATGTACGGTGGCTATTGTAGACTCAGGCTTTTCTGAAGCTGTAGCTGTCCTACTATCTAATGACATTATTGAATATGGGGAATGCGGTCTATCTGGGTTCACAGAGGGTATACTTTGAGTATCCTCATCTGACGAAATTACTATAGGACTTGGGGATTTCTTATCTACGTTAACTATCATCGACTCGTTGTCGTCGTTTAAAATATTCAGTTTTATACGGGAAAGTGCGTCTGCGTTGCAATTCTGTTTACCTGGTTTATGCTTGATTTCGTAATCAAACTCCGCTAATCTTAAACGCCATCTAGTCAACCTACTACCGGGTTCTTTTAGCGAATGTAACCACGCGAGTGGTCTATGATCGGTGACTATGGTAAACTTATTACCGTATAAGTATGGCCTGAAATGTTTACAAGCCCATACAACAGCTAATAACTCCTTTTCTATTGTACTATATTTAATTTCCGCACAATTTAATGTCCTACTTGCATATGCTATAGGTCGGTCGCTGCCTACAGGACCCTGTGATAATACTGCACCAAGCGCAAAGTTTGAAGCGTCTGTGGTCAGTAGAAAAGGCTTGGAAAAATCTCTAAAGGCTAATTAAATGAAATAATAGTTTCTTTGTCAGTTATGTGTTGTATAACCGTTTAAATCGATAAGCACGTCTAACTAAAGCATTTGGCATAAATTAACCTAAATTAATAATTTTATTTTAATATTAGAATGTGTTCTAATATAAAATAATATAAATAGACTATCCTAACTTAGTTTGCGATTTTGAGCAAAACTAAATAATTATTCGTTACTTCGAATACCTACCTTACTATAGAGTATTAAAATAATCTCTTAAAGTATCTAAAATTCTCATCTAATATAGTTGAATATCAATTACATAAATAAATATTGATCCCTAATTTAAAACTAAGAGTGATCTCGATTTTTGTAGATTCACACTTCGTTTCCCGATCGTTTTTATAATTATGCGATTTCTAATATAGGATAAATGTGTTCTCAATTCTTGTAGAACTACAATACCTAAGTACTTATTTTTCTATGAAATACTAAACATAATTCGTTCCCTACGTAAAAATATAAGTGAGTTCTCGATTTTTGTAGAACAACACTTTAGATATTTACTTATACATAATAATTCGTTCCCTAACTTCTTAATATATTATACCTTAGTGTGTTCTCAATGTTTGTAGAACAACAATACCTAAGTATTTTTCTATAAAATACTTGCTAAACATAATTCGTTCCCTACCAAAATATATAAGTGAGTTCTCGATTTTTGTAGAACTGCACTTTAGATATTTACATAAACATAATAAGTCGTTCCCTAACTTCTTAATATACTAGACCGATTTATTCAATTCGTTTGTACGACATTAATCGAATTTAAAATAATGATTACTTAATCATACTTTTCAGTGGTTAATGGCTCAGTAAACTCTTTTCAATTGTGATATGCCGAGTATTTGGCATCATTTAAATTTAACTAAAATAAAATTGTAAAATGTACTAATATTCAAATGTTTAATAATATATGTCGTTATTGTAATTATTTTTGATTTAACTGTTACTGAAACTATTTTAAAACTATATTCCACTAATAAGGCTAAACTATCCAATTCCATTTCTAGGAGGAATCCCTACATTTACTTTAATGTTTTGAAGTTGGAGCCCGTAAGTTTTTATTACTACGTTCAAATTCTTTCTTATAATTATATTCTTAATTCTAATTTCTAATCTAACGATAATCTTTGCTTGCGAACTTATTCTAGAAAACATTTTGATACCTTTACACCTTGATTTTTTATGCAATATTTTCTTAATTCTTTTATTATTATTCATTTAAGTTTTAATAAAAATACATATAATATATAATGTTTATTCTCTTTAAATTACTTATCTTTACCAAAATTATCTAATTGGCATTATTCATTTCAACAATTTATAAAATAAAAATTAAGGCAAATAAATAACGTTTGTCAAATATTACGCGAAACTTAACTAAGTAACGAGTGTACCGGCGATGTTTGTCCAGTAGCACCGTTCTAAACCTAAATAACGAGTGTACCGGCGATGTTTGTCCAGTAGCACCGTTCTAAACCTAAATAACGAGTATACCGGCGATGCTTGTCCAGTAATACCGTTCTAAACCTAAATAACGAGTATACCGGCGATGCTTGTCCAGTAATACCGTTCTAAATCTAAACTTAACTAACTATACGTGTTTTAGCGATTTTTGTCTAATAACACGATAGAATGCGTTAACTAGCGATGTTCAGTCCAATTAAACGCTAAGGATAGACACGGGAAAGGAACAGTGCGAATAAAGGGTCTACTCACATTAAACTGCCCGTTGCCATGCCGATTCTCGAAGTAATGCTGCTGCTGCTCGCCGTAGTTGACAAAATTGTAAGTTCTTTTCGGATCCGCTGGTAAACGACGACGCCCGTAAGTACCGATTTGTGTACCGAACGCGATTTACTTTGCTTGCGAAATCCGCCCCGACTGCGCCAGTCAAATATAAACGGCGTGAAAATAACTTTTTAAAAACTTTATTTTTAAGTTTACAAGTTATGTGCTCAGCGTGAGCAGTACAATGAGAATGACAAACATGACAAGATACATGGTTTATAAAAGGCTTACAAGCTAAGGTGGGGAAGGGGGGTACCAAGCATGGGACCACCTCTGACATGGAGACATGGCTACTGTTACTGGGTATCGTCTGCTAATTGATTAATTACAATAAATTTAATGATGACCAAAACAATAACCATAAAACTTAATATTAGTGTTTGTTCACCTTCATGGAACTGTTATGGTGCGAACCGTGCGAACGGTATGTGGGGGCTGCATAACTAGGTATGTACACAAACTCTTTGGTTATGTTGTTTAATAGTTTACAATCTGGCATAAATAACGGTAACGTCATCTCCGTAGGAAGTAAGTCATCTTTGAATTGTCTTCGTCGTTACTACAGAATTAATGTCGTACAATAAGTTATTTATCAACCTATTATATTCATGAGGCTTCTGTAGCAGACCGTAAAAGCCTGCAAGTACCGACCGCTCACGAAACCCTCACCTGCACTCCGTAAGTTCTTGTTAAGTTTCAAAGCACAGCGATCACCTTGCACAAGCATTGCTCGTTCAGTAGAAGAATTTGAAATAAGGCCACGTTCTCTTAAGGCTAAGTGTACGTGAGTTCTTCGAATGTAAAGCAATCCGCGATCACAGTTCAAAATTGTTGGTTCAGAATTCAGAATCGCACATTTCCGTGCACATCGCCGTGTTGCGGAAGACTTTACAAACGATGAAACAAAGCCCGGGTTCAAAATACCTATCTCTGGATCAGAGTTATTGTGTCCGAGCTACGGACGAGGTATAAAGTCGCAACAATTGACGGATTGATGCGAAGTTGTAAAATATATATATACGTGCATATTTAATGATATGACTAAAATTATTCATTGTGATTATTTAGCATACCAAACAGTTTGCATTCGTGGTATCTTCGTATCCGATCACTGTCGTTTAAATTCATAATTCAGTGTAATCAGCTATATAGACGGTCTTCCACTTACTCCTCATTCAAAAACCAAAATAAATGCTTATCAAAAACACATGAAAGATGATGAAAAAAGAGTCTCCTTAAATAATTTCTTGCCTCTATTGCGTAAAACTTTTTCAAAGAAAGATTAAGCACTCGAGCATGATGCGGAAATATATTTTAAGCAAACGAATAATCTTTCACTTACATAATTTTTATTTTTATTTATAGACTCACGCCTGTATCCCCGAAGGGGTAGGCAGAGGTGTCATATTACACCCACATTTCGCCATGAATTTTTAGGTCCCACGTAATAGGGGGCGAGCCTATTGCCGTACCGGGCACATTACCAGACTCCGTGCTGTTACTGGGAATTTCCTAAAGGAAAACCCAATAACACTTTGCCCGACCCGGGAATCGAACCCAAGACCTCCCAATCCCACGCGCACATTTATGCCGCGAGACCAACGAGGCAGTTCACTTACATAACCCTGTTAATAAGTCATATGTCACTGCAGAAACTAACTCTGGATTTGCTAAAACCACTCGCATAAATATTAAAGTGGGTTTGACGTTTCATACATCATTCTTACTTAAGATTGAACACGGCACGTTACGGCACGTCTTAAACAAAGTATTAATAACTTACGGTTGATTCATAGATATATTAATTGGTTGATTTATGTATTCAGTGTTCTCAAATGATATATTACTTGCGTGTAATTAGTTCTTGCTTGTGGGAATATTCATGCATTCTCTTTTTGTCTTTTAATTCGAGTCTTGAGATTAGTATAATATCACTTGCAAGTCACAGGTTTCTACAGGTTCTTTTTTAATCTGAATAATTAATTTTAGCAGTGTATGCTTTACTGAACTGAGTAGTTTCACAAGTAATATTTGTTGTATTTTTTAAGGATTGCATGCTCTCCTTAAAAAAAAATTCGGGCATGTGCGGGTCTGACCCGCGCACCGAGGGTTCCGTACGCATTGCATCGTGTATCAAGACGAATTTTGCCCGTTTTTTATGTCAAGTGCCTTTACAGAATATTGCTAAAATAAGTATAAGAAAATATTTTCTACTGTTAACATGAATGACCTCCTTCTTTAGCAGTAATCGCGAAAATATTTAAGTACATTCCTATCTACAAAACCGTTCTTGGAGTTATTCTTGTCTTCATACTGTAAGACCTTGCTTCTTACAAAATTACAGTACTCTTAGTTTACATAAAGCACCCTTTAAACTTTTAAAATGACAGATGAATTCGTTTTTCGACGTGACATCTTCAGTTTATCGCGAACAAATCGTCACGCGCATGCGTGACTTGACTTGTCCGTTTAAGCGACAATTATACATATTATTATTAATGACAGACATTTTGTTTACCATCTCAATTGTACTTTATTAATCTCGCTGATTGCAAATAAATATATTTTCTTTCACACAATAGCACAATTTTATTTATTTACCTTATTTGAGGTTGGTGCTAATTACGCTCGTCCTCTAAATCTGTATGAGCGCCCATACAACTTAGAGGACTATCTTAAATGGAGTCTGCTATGTATGTATGGGGACACCCTTAAATTTTCCACTTTTTTATTTTTTGTAATTTTTCCTTTATTTGTGCTGTAAGACCCTGTTTTTGGCCAAATTTCGTGATTCTAGTCCAACGGGAACTACCATATAAGTTTTCTACCCAAAACCTATAGGATACCTACTTACGGTTGATCTAGAATTGTCAATTTTGGTTAAAACCATGGTCTTAGAGCACAAGTAAAGGCAAAATTCCGAAAATTAAATATTTGAAAATTAAGGTTAATTTTGGTACTTAGAAGTTCTTCTTTTTATCGGGTTGACCCAGGACCCTGATTTTCATACACCTAATAGGAACCATAGACCTCAGTATCTGGTATAAATTTCAATTTACTAGGTCCACCCGTTCCTGAGAAAATCGGTGGTGACACACGGACAGACAGACAGACAGACGGACAAGAAAGTGATCTTATAAGGGTTCCTTTTTTTACCTTGTCAGGTACGGAACCCTAAAAACAACAAATATTACTCGCGTATTGTTTAATAAGGAGAGCTTTTTATAAAAAAGCTTTCCTTATTAAACAATACACTAGTTCGGAAGAAATTAAGGCTGGTTTCAGAGTGACGCGCGCGGCACGCGCCGTCGTCTAGCGCGTTTCAACAGCGCGTTTGGCGCGCGGACCACTGTGAAACGAGTTCGCGTTTCTCATTGCAATTTATGAAGCTTCGGCAACGCGGCCGGCGCGTGCGTCTCACACGCGGCGCGTTTGAACTGCGTGACTATGAAACGCTACTACTAATCTAGTGTAATTGTAAGCGCGCGCGTGTGGCCGGCGCCGGTCAAACGCGTGACTCTGAAACCACCCTAAAAGGAAAACAAAAATATGGCTATTATATTAAACTTCTAATAGGTTTTATTTTATTCCCATGGACTGATATTAAATTCACCTGTTATGAATTTCATTACCTAAAACGAAACGATTAGTCTTGCGCATACATAACCTAACTGTTAATAAGTCATAATATGTCACCACAGAAACAGAAACTCTGGATTTGCTAAAACCACTCGCATAAATATTAAAGTGGGTTTGACGTTTCATACATCATTCTTACTTAAGATTGAACACGGCACGTTACGGCACGCCTTAAACAAAGTATGAATATTAAACTTACGTCTGATTTATGTATGCAGTGTTCTCAAATGATATATTATTTGCGTGTAATTACTTCTTGCTTGTGCAAATGATATGAATTCTCTTTTGTCTTTAAATTTGTATAATATCACTTGCAGAGGCAAGCCACAGGTTTTTCACAGGCATTTTTGTGTCTGAATAAATTCTTTTTGACGGTGTATGCTTTACTGTAATGTGTAGTTTCAGAACCAATATTTGTTGTTTTCAAAGACCGGATGCTTTTCCCCTAAAGAGCTTTCCTTGTTAAACAATACACGTGTTCCAAAATAATTAAAAGGAAGAAAAAAAATTGGCTATTATATTAAACTTCTAATAAGTTTTATTTTATTCCCATGACAGACTAACATTAAATTCACCTGCTATAATTTTCATTACCTAGTAGTTAATAGTCTCAATGCTTGCGAACACAGTTTTGTGAGTAAGGTTCTACAGTAAAGAGTCGTATTGCAACTGTTTTCTTATATCATAAGAAGTTAAAGCAAATACGTGGCACAATATACTTGACTAATTTATCTAAGTTAATATTACTCAAAGTGTATATCATAGCAACGCTTGAGCAACACACTCCGCTTGCTACCAACACAAGTAACCGTCTAGGTCTGCTGAGCAATCACAAAATAAACATCTTCAAGATGTTGTGAAGAAGAACACTCAAACCTTGTACCCAATAGCGCAAGTAATACTAACCAATCGACTTCGCAACTTAAAACACCGTGTTATTTATTTTATACAATTTTAGGCATGTTTGGCAAACGTTCATCAAATTTTGCAGCGTTATCTGTCATCGATCATTATCAATCAGTTCCTGTCAGCGTAACATTGGCTGAAAGTTTCCGCCGAACGAAATCGTCGTCGCGTGAAATATGACCGAAAATACCTACAGTTTAAAATTTTGATATTCTTATATTTTGCAGGCGTGATTGAGGCAATTTTTATATCTATTGGTTTATTGAGCTCTCATGGTAACGATTTGCATTTTTTTCGTTATAATATTTGTTTTCAAAGCATAACAATTTTCTCCTATCAAACTTAATCCAGCGGATCCGGGCTCCAGACGCATCCAGACGAAAAGACTCGGTTGCATTCAAATCTGGTTTCAGCTGAGATCACGCTTTAATATAATTATGCTGATGATATTATCTGTTATTACTGGAATAAGTTAATTGATAAGTAATTTCACAGTTGAAAGAAAGATAAAGACTACATTTTTCATTCTGAATCGAGACTTTCTTTTTATTCACCATTGCTGATTGATAAGTTGTATCTTTAAGTAGCGCTCATAGCGAGACTCGGCTTGCCATTCGTAACAGATCGGCAAAGTTAAGCAAAGCTTGCACAGGTCGCCACTTGGATGGGTGACCATGTGTGGCATTTACATCTGAGCTACCGTGCTTCAGAGAGCACGTAAAGCTATCGGTCCCGGTTCTTGTCTAAAGATAAGGATCGTTAGGCCATGTCGGAAGCCTTCGGGTGGTCTGCAAACTCCGACACCAGAGTTGGCCACACACTCACACGAAAAACAAAACAAAATAAACAAAATTCAAGAAAAGTTGGGAGGTAGATGGCGTTAGTCGTCATGTAAACATCGACTCCGTATTTATTAAGTGTTAAAAATATAAAACTTACGGTTTAAATAGAACAGAAGTAATTTTTTTGAAGCGTTATATCCAATTATGCTCATCAAGTGTTGGTGAATAAATATATACAGTATTATAAAATCTATAGCAGTGACAAATTTCGACCTACTTTATACAGTGCAAGCAATCAATCAGTGTTTGATAACTATAACAAAACAATATAACGTATATTATATTCAATCATATTCAGTTTAATGTCAATTTAATTCAATAAATAAAAATATATAGTGTGGTGAATAATTTATGCAAATCATCTTCAAACATTTGAACAGTGCAAATTAACCGTCTAATGTGTGAACACCCGACCGTTTACAAAAGAATTGACCTTTGGACTCATTAAACACATATTCTCGTGACAATTATTCCACGACGATACTGGTCACCTATTCGGTGTTGTCAACTAAACAACGCTTGGTCTGACGGCTTAATTTTGTAACTGAGATCTGTGGCTACGACGTGTCCGCTGGTTCAAATCCGAGCCAACCTTACATTGACTTTTTCAAATTTGTAAAATTATTCTACATATTTGTTACCATGAATTTCTTCGAAAACATCACGCTTCGTAGAACGAGAACCAAGTCTGAGTCAACTATGGATGAATGTAATTCTAGTAACATGACACTAGATGGCAACACAAAAAGCCTAACAGACTTAATAAGTGACGAATCGGACGACGAAACACGGGATTTGCGACAGCAGGTTGAGAGACTTCAGTTAGAGTTAACATCAGCACATGAAGAAATAAACAATTTATCCCTCGAAAACATAGAACTCAAACAAACTATTACAGAATTAACACATAAACATGAAGTACTGATAAAAGCTACAAAACAATTGTCAGGTGGTTTGCTGAGCCCAAATAAGACTCTCGGCAAGACTCCAGTTAGAACTCCACGTAAACAGATGAAAGATGCATCCAAACAGCGAATAAATACTCACCAAAAACCCACGAGCGAGGAGCACAATTTGATTCAACCAGTAAAAACGCTCAAAAACTGCAAGAACCAAGTTAAAACGACAGTAACTAACAAAAAAAGGCTCTGTATTATAAGTACTAATAACACTAATAAAATACTGTCTATAGCTGAAAGAACGTTCCCAAACTGTGAAGTATGTCACTATCTTTCACCAAACTGTGGTTTAAATATGCTTATCAATAATATACACTCTAAGCTAACAAATTTTACTTTTGAAGACTATTGTATAATTTTTGTAGGCGAGGAGGACTTTAAAAATTCTAAAAATTATTCCAATTTAATCAATAATGTCCGGGAAACATTAATAGGTGTAAAGCATACAAATGTTATAGTTTGTTTACCGACATATAAATATAATTATTATTGTACAATGTATAACTGGAGGATTGAAATATTTAATAATTTGCTTTATCATGACATACAATTATATAATTATGCTTATTTGTTTGACTCTAATCTAAACTTATCTTGTGATTACACTATGTTCATGAAACATAGTGGCAGATTAAACAATAATGGTATGACAAATATTTTTGACAATTTAAAGACCTTAATTTTTTCTGACATTTCATCTTTACCTTTTGACATTGAACATAATAATATTATTGACATTCCAACTAGTTCTAAGGATTCGATTAACACATGCAATGATTCACCAATTTTTTTTCGAGACCAAAATTAACATCCTTCATCAAAATATAAACGGCCTAATGTCTAAGTCAGATTTATTAACTTTGAGCCTTGAATCGCTTGAGAGCGAACAAAAAGGCGCTAAAATACTATGTATTACCGAACATAATATGTTGAAGGAAGATGTGAAATTATTGAACATTGCTAATTTTGTACTTGGTTCAGTCTACTGTAGAAAAAGTCGCCATGGAGGCTCATGTATACTTGTACATAATTCATTATCTTTCGTTCGCTTATCGGAAATAAACAAGTACTGCATTAGTAATATTATAGAATGCTCAGGGGTTGAACTATTAAAACAAAATATATATGTTATATGTATATATAGACCGCCAAAGTGCAATGTAGAAGATGTTAAACAATTTTTTATATCACTTAACGCGTTATTGTCAAATTATTGCTACAGTAAAAAGAAAATAATACTTTGCGGTGATTTCAATATAAATATCCTTCAGAAATCTCATGAGTCAACAGAATTTATGCACACATTGTGGTCGTTTAACCTAAAAATAGCATTTAGAGAACCGACACGCTTAGCAAGTGGTACTTGCATCGATAATTTTCTCTTTAATACACGAGGCTGTTCTTATGTTATCCTCGAGTTAGCGCTATCTGATCACACAGCACAATTATTTACTGTGCCGGTAAAGATCAACCCTTTATTTAAATACTGGTTTGTAGAAAAGCGGGCCTATTGTAGTGGCAATATTTTAAAATTTCAGGAATGTATAAATGCGCTTAGCTTTCGCGAAATACTGGATAGTGAGGATCCAAATACTGCCTTCAGTCAATTCTACTCACTGTTTAGACTTTTTTATGATCTCTGCTTTCCAGTTGTAGTAGTAAAAGTACCTGTACATTCTCGACCTAAATGGATCACCAAAGGCATAAGATATTGTTGTAGGCGAAAGCGGAAACTGCTGTGGCAATATCGAAGACACCGCACAATGGTAAATAAAAATATGCTAACTAGCTTATCCAGTAGACTCAATCGCATCATCAAACTCACACAAAAGTGTCAAAATGATAATTACATAAATAAGGCAACAAATAAGTGCAAGGCTGTTTGGGCTGTGATAAACAAAAATAACTGCAATCTACCTAAAGAATATATTCAGCATATTTTAGTAAATGGTAATATAATATCAGATCCCACAGAGATAGCGAACTCTTTCAATAATTATTACATTGATCAAGTAACAAAATTAGAAAATAACAGACCCAAACTCAGAATGGCAAAACACTCTGGCTCTTTATTTATGCCTCCAACTATGCCTGCTGAGATAGACCGAATTATTTTAAATTTACGGTCTACAAATAGTACTGGATATGATGGTGTAGCAACCAGGATATTGAAAACGGTTTCTCCTAAAATATCAGTAATATTGAGCCATATAATAAATTTGTGTATTACACATGGAGTATTTCCAATGGAATTAAAAAGGACCATAATAAAACCGTTCTTTAAGAAAAATGATAAATATAGCATGTCTTGTTATAGGCCTATAGCATTGATTCCGGTTATATCAAAAATATTTGAGAGGGTTATTCATAAACATATTTATAACTATTTTGATATAAATAACTTATTAGCTGATGAACAATTCGGATTTCGTAAACAAAAAAATATAAATGTAGCAATATATAATTTTTTGAAAGTAGCTATAACAAATATAGATCGTAAGAAACAGGCATGTGCTTTGTACATGGATCTAAGCAAGGCATTTGATTATGTCGATCATAAAACTTTATTAGATAAGTTATATGCTTATGGCGTGAGAGGTAATATACTGGATTTACTCGAATCCTACCTCAGTGATAGGACACAAGTTACCCAAATTTCGAAATTATGTCCTATACAAAGAAAATTACTCTCGTTTTTCTCAGAGGACCGAAAAGTTCAATTCGGTGTCCCTCAAGGAAGTGTTTTGGGACCACTCCTATTCATTATTTATATTAATGATTTACCAACAGTAATAAAGCACAAAACTGTTCTTTTTGCAGATGACAGTACAGTTATATTTACAGGTAATGACAAATCGCAAGTAGAGCATGACATAAATAATACTTTAATTAATACTATTGATTGGTTGACATTGAATAATTTGCAAATGAATATACAAAAGACAAATTTTATGATCTTCAGAAATAGAAGAAGTAAATTATCTGACATACACATACAATACAATTATAAGCAGATTGAACAAGTACATACTACAAAATTTTTAGGTATACACATTGATGAAAATTTAAAATGGAAATTACATGTTGAAACGGTATGTTCTAAAGTCATGCAATTCTCATATGCATTGTATAAATTAACAAAAACTAATAATATTTCAACTGTAATGACAGCTTATCATGGGCATGTAGCCTCTATTTTAAGATATGGCGTTATATTTTGGGGCAATGCTACGAACAACAAAGATGTATTTATCGCTCAAAAGAAATGCATTAGAGCTATGTGTAATTTAAAACAAACGGATAGCTGTAAGCCCTGTTTTATATCATTAAAAATTCTAACATTTCCAAGTATTTACATATTAGAAATAGCTCTATTTGTAAAAAAGAATGCATATCTTTTTGAAAAAATAAGGGGTAAAAGGCATAATTTAAAAATATGTATTCCACCTAATACTACTGCCTTTTTCAATAACAGTATATTATGCATGGCTCCACGTATTTATAATAAGTTACCTAAATATATTTTACAAATAGATAGACTGAACACATTTAAAATGAAAATAGTAAATTTATTAAAAGAAAAAGCGTATTATTCCATAAATGAGTATCTGAATGATAATTTATAAAATTAGCCGATTATTTTATTATTGTATTCTTTTTTTATTATTATTATCATTTCATTGACATACTAGTAGATTGATTTATTATTTAATTTAACATTGTATTCTTTTTGTTTTATTAGCTATAATTATTTTCTTGACATGTTAAAAAAATATTAGAGAATGTCCTTTTTTTTATGTATATTGTATTGCATGCCGCAAGGTAAATACAGTGTTCTCCACATGTAACAATGTAACAACCTATGTACCTGTATTTAGCAATAATAAATAAATAAAAATTGTTAATTAGGCATATAATAAGTTAAGTCACACGTTGGCATGCTACATATTTATTTTGTACGCTTCTATGCATAGACAAGAACAATATTATGTTAACAAAATGAATCTCTGAAAATCTGGAGGTCTTTGTTTTCTGAAAATCTGGAGTCCTTTCTTAATTTCTTTTCGCAAGGTTCGCATGCATAAACCTGCTCTTTATGGATTTTCGTTTCTCAGTTTATAAACCTATATAGAGTCAGTAAAATTTCTTATTTTTATTTTTTTATATTCTCACGCCTGTATACCCGAACCACCCACCCACATTTCGCCATGAATTTTTAGGTCCCACGTAATAGGGGGCGAGCCTATTGCCGTTACCGGGCACATCACCAGGCTCCGGGCTGCTACTGTCATCATCAGCCTTTGAGAGTCCACTGCTGGACTAGGCCTCTCCTTTGAAAGGAGGAATTGGCCTACTATACCACGCTGGCCAAGCGGGTTGGTATAGGGTTTTTATCAAGTTTTCCTTCTCTTACAGTGTTGTTCTCTGCATACTATGCTCCCTCTGTCGGCTCTTACGACACCCATGGGATGATATAGGGGCTGCTACTGAGTATTCGGCAAAACCCAGTAACACTTTTGCCCGACCCGGGAATTGAACTCGGGGCTTCCGATCAGCAGTCGCATACGCTATCCACTGGACCAGTAAAATTTAAATTCGAAAAATAAAACAATTCTGGAAAGACCGAATGTTTTCACTAATTGACCCATTTTTGTTTGAAATTGGCGCACATATGCTGCCAACGGCCAACAAAAATGTAAAACTTTCTCAGCTCATATTACTTTACTTGCTTAGATAACCTTTATTTTATGGTTTACCTTTTACTTTTTAGATTTTATTTCAATGGGTTTATTTAATAGTCTGCAATTTACGCATTTATTTTTTGCGTGGTTATAATTTTTTGCTCCTATGTAGCAAATGCTTTACACCTGTAGGTTTGTGTTCTGAGAGGAGCGCTGTGGTGGTATGTTAAAAAGTACCAACATAAAAAGAGAGTAAACCATCTACCGACAAAAAAGATAATAAGAAGAGAAGAGATTACTCGATGGATTAAAAATAGAGCCATCTAGTAGCAATAAGAGGAAGTTATCTATTCCCTACTAGATGGCGTTGCTGTTCCTCCGGAATGTTCGATTCTGTTTGCAAATGATGTCAGAATGTTCCAGAATAGAAATGGAGTAGAGATGTTATTGGCTCGTTATATAAGCGATCGTGTGAGCGGACTGCAACAGTTCAGTTCAAGGAACAAAGCGATAAACATCAGCGAAGGAGAAACGACTTGGATTTCGTCGTCGTGTATGTTCTAGTGAGAATTAAAATTTTGATTGATGAAATAAAGTACAGTTTTAGTGGCTTAGTGAATTTAATTTATCGCCAAACCCCAGCTTTTTACAATATGTTACTAAGTATAATACAACCTTCAGACATCACGTAGATAATATTTCAATCAATAATGATGTCTATTTCTGGACATTACCATATAATTAATATATTGAAGATAAAAATGCTTTTGATGAACTTGTTCAGTCCCACGGGCTATTTGTTTCTTAACATTTTTAAGTTTTTTGTGCATGTGAGCTGTTGTGTCTGTCTTGTGCTAGTCTAGTTTAGTGCTTTTATATTATTATTAAAATAACCATATTAATAAACGACAACATTATGGACAAACCAGCTCATATGTGAAAAATGTAATGAAGTTACTTGATTATTTAAATTGTATAAAACAGGATAGGTGCATAGGGTTCCCACCAAGAACTTAGGGTCCCAAGCCAACCTCACCTGCAAGTGGTGCACCTGCCGATCAACGGACGAGGCTCTGGCAAACAAAATATCCCGATGAGCGGCAATAGGCTCGCCACCTATTACGTGGGATCAAAACATTGGCGAAAAGTGGGCGTTTAATATGCCTCTGCCTAACCCTTCGGGGAAACAGGCGTAAGTCTATGTATGTATGTATGTATAAAACAGGACAATGAAAAGAGTGACCCAGTGTTTCTTGCCTGATTCTTCTCACGAGGCTCTACTTTCTGAACTGGCATTTTTTTAATGCTCAATTATGTAAACATGCATTTATAGTTACTTTATTTTTAATATTATTTTCTATGACCTTCCGACGTGTCCAAAACATTTTTTGGCTTTTTTATGGCAATAAACATAATAATTATTTGAGTTTGAGTTAAATTATCTTGCTATCTTGCCTTGTACATATACCATAGTTTAAGATGCTTATAGTTCAAGTTTCTATCCATGAAATAAATCATCAATCATCTATAAAAGTTATCAGATATGCTTGTCCTTCCCTCACGTAGGGAAGCCATAGGCAGAAACTAGTCTTCACATAATAATCTCAATTTTCCAAACGACAAGATCTCTTGCGTAAAGACGCAAGAGATCTTGCTTTTGTCTTGTCTCGAGATTATTGTAATGATTTTAAGATGTTATAGTTAGAATACATTTGGGAGATAGCTCCCAAAATGTATTCTAACTATAACATCCCAAAATTATGTATCCATTTATGTATCCTGAATACATTGTTATACTGGACGCAGGGCAATGCATTTTCTCAGCGTATAACTGACCCACAGACTGCACGTGTAAAAAGACTGGCAGTATGCTCTAAAAAGGGTTATTTTGATTTGCGTCGTTCAACGTGCAAATCTGCGGATCAGCATATTTCCTCGGACAGCCATCGCCCTGCGTTCCCTTTCGATGTCCAGGTCATCATTCAGGTCATGCGTGACCCAGTGGCCCAGGTACTTAAACTTTGTTACTCTGACTATCGGAGTATTATATATTAAAACTATTATATATTAAAACTTATAACAAAAATTGCTATTCTAGTGTACGTATAAGCTGTATAATCAAAATTAGCTCACTAACTAAAAAAAAACTTTCGGATATACCTTTAATAGTAAAATCTTTCGTATCCGAAATATCAATAGCAATGTTTCATCAAAATAGTCGGTGAAGTTATAAATAAAATGAGTTGTAACTGAAAGTATACCGCATAATTGAAATTTCTAAGTAACTTGAGACGTGGCCTCAATGGCTGTCTTCTATCGCATTTATCACGGTGAGTGCTCCGAAGAGCTCTTTCAACTAATCCCACCCTCTCCTTTCCTATCCTGAACGACACGTGCTGGGTTAAGGTGCCACTCTTATACGGTAGAACAGATACCGTCACGCACCAAACGGTTCGGCGCCTCTTAATTAAGATGTGGAATTCTTTACCAGCCCACGTGTTTCCCTCCACTTATGATCCTGGGTCCTTTAAGCGGGGCGTGAAAAAGCTTTTCTCAAGGCCGTCAAGGTGAAGGCCATCATGCCATAATGCTATGCTGGCTGCTGGGATGATGACCATCACTATGGGACTTCACTGACTGCTTAACATCAGGCAGCATGGAGTCAATTTGATCGGCAGTAATAAAAAAAAATACTTATCGCGAAATAACTAATTACACGTCTCGTTGCCCCGAACGAATCTAGAGACGAGACCGTAATATAATGCCGAGTAAGGTGATCCCCTTGGATAAGCTCCCAACGCTGAGCGCTATTCCATAATGCAGACGACCTCTCATGTGTAAGTGCATTAGTAAAATGTGCACGACACAATTTGAGACACGTCGCATAATGCTCCCTGTGAACTACACTCTGTAAAGATAATGTCTTTTAATATAACATACTGCACAGGTTGTCATGCTAAAACATACCAACGCAGGAATAACACTATCTAACAGTACAATCCTACTCCTATCCTAGAATGTGTCATAGCATTTAAACAGAAAGTCCATTAGCATATTGTGTAAATTATGAGGTTAGTAACAGACGGCCGGCCGCGCAGCCATTATGACAGTTCAAACTAATAAAATTATGTGACCTCATTTGTTACTTGGCTCGGCCGGCGAAGTTTTACATGAGAAATTACTAGATGCTCCTCGAGGCATTTATTTTTGCTTCATTCTTCAATAAATCTTTCTAAAAATCGGTCAAGTAAGATTAAGAGTCGGCCAGGTTCCTTGCCATCATATACATATATCTCACTACGACCTTACTTAGAATATTTCAGCCTACATTATGTGACGAATCGCGGTCGCCACTAAAGCAAGTGCCCATCAACTTTGTTCTTGACACTGAACTGTACAAATGTTGTGTACAAAAGTTGCCTACAGTAAGCAAGATAAATGTGTAGTATACATTTGTTATTAAAATTATGTTTCACGGATTGTGAGAAATGAAGATAAATTGAATGCGGAATTGAAAACTCAGGAAAAACAAACCACGAGCAGAAAATGAATAAGAGACAAAGTGAATTATCATTCATTGATAAAGCCGGGAGCGGCACTTAAGAGGATCGTAGCTGCTGTCTCGTCGGTATCAACTATAAAGTTTTTATTTAGGCCTTAGAGCTGATCTTATTACGACAAATTAATATTCAAGAGTAATTTTGTGGCCAGATACAAGTCAACATTCAATTTTGTGGCTCCGAACTAAAAAGCGAATAAATTAAAAGCTCTCCATCACACCATCTTACGAGACATTGACATTTTACCTTACACAGATTTTTTGTTACAAATTTACCGCTAAGCTATAATGGGGACACGAGAACTGAGTCAAACAATTACGGACGTACGAAGGTATTGTAAGACAAATTTGCCTCGACGTGTGTCTACCGGGAAATTTAAAGTTATTGACAGTTTGTACCGGTTTAGTTAGCGGATATACACCACTATTTTTTTATTAGTACAAAAAATTTAACGGGGCACTAAGTATCTTTAACTGATCATATTTATGTAGTTAAAAAATAAAAACACTAAGTCCCAAAACTGTCTCAAAACTGTCCACAAAAATACGTAATAATTGGTAAATGCATAAATAAGACTATGACCGACCCGTGTATTATGAGTAGTAAATGCTTCATTGATAAATTCCCCCCTGTCCCTCTGCGCCCGCGCCGCGCCCCGATGCGACAAACAGTGCTAAATTGCTAGTAGAACTGAGCGCATCCATTTAATTGTTTGTCTACGTTTGCCCGATGCGATGGCTTATCAGTTCACATCACCAAAGTATGTAGCTATGCTTCGTGCATACTTTTTGAGTGGAGGAATCGCGAGTGCAGCTATATATGTACCCATGGACATCTTTTTGTGAGTGTACAAAAGTGAGCCGGTTAGTGTCGAACAATTAAAACAGCGCATATTGGACACTTTTGACGAAGTGAAAAGACAGAAGCGTACTTCTCTCGTTAAAAAACAATTTAATAAAACTTGCCCGTCTGTGTATTGACAATGGTGGTGAACATTTCTAAGGACAATGGAGAAAAAATACTTGTAAGTTTAGTAAATAATATCTACTTAAGTAAATATTAATTTGATGCGGGCGGCTCAAAATCGGTCTGTGTGGAGAACCTTGAGGGAGGCCTATGTTCAGCAGACGTCTCTAGGCTGACATGATGATGATAAAATAATATTTGTAAATACCAGATGATTCTAACTTCATAAATACACCAAAATTACTCTTTTTTTATTACAGAATACCTTCTTTTATTTTGGTATTTGTTTGCTTTCTAATTACATACCTCCGTATTTAATTACTTGTAAAACGGTAAATTTTGCAGGTCCTAAGCCCGGATGAAGTATGAAGGAGAGGGTAGAATTTAGAAAATTAAAAAGTAACTACCTACACTTATTATTTTGCTTCATTTTATTGTCTAAGGCTACCTACATTATAAGTGCGACCGAAAGAATGCGTAAGAGTAGGACGGAAAGTAAGTACTATCAATGAAGTAGTAAATGGATTGTAAAATATGTCTATGATTTAAGTGAGATTTTCTACAAAAAACAAATGATTATAACTTTGCTATTTATAGATATCATGAAATCTTTACGTCACATATATGATAATAATGTCTTTCCTAATATGTCGTTAAAGTTTTTGTATTAATTAAAAAATAGTGGTGTATTATCTTGCTGTAGAATACTTTAGACTAAGACCTGGATAAGATGTACACCTAGGACGGTTTGCTAGCTGTATTCATCTTCATTATCAGCATCCTAGCGTTATGCTTCTTGCATCCAAGGCTTTCGGCTTGTAGCCCGGGATTCGTTTTGCTAGCTGTATTATCTGTATTATGCAATAATATTCCAAACGTGAGACATGCCACGACCACACTTGTAACACTTACGTATGGTGGTGCACTAACACTTACATATGTATGACACTACGTGTTGCAGAGCCTTCATGCATACAAGATGCCGGTTTTAGGTGTATCGAATAATGTATGTACCTACACCACAAGAAAGGCCAGTCAGGCTTATTCTAAAACATTAATCTTCTTATTATCTCTTCTTTAAAGTAAAATTACCTGCACTTCCGGTTGTTAAGGCAACGTTGATTACAAAAAGACATTGATGGTCATGTTCGTTTTATCGTCATTTTTACGCGAACATAAGTGATGGATGTGACTTTTATAATGAAATGTTCGTATCATGTTTGACAATTTCAAAAATACTTTTAAAATTCACGTTCTTAGCAAATTTAATAGCAAAAATCGCTCTGCGTGCGAGCGGTGACAACCATGACAACCGACTAACGACGCGGGCTTGGAAGCTGCGCGAAAGTTTAGGCACTTATCGCTGTAGGTACAGCCGAGTGAAGGAGGCCAGCCATGGATAAGTAGGTATCTCAAAAATTGCACGCGCGCACTTTTGATTGCGGTTTAATGATGTGTCTTTATGAAAAAAATGTTATTCCCCAAGTTTATTATTTAGTTTTTTATTTTTGCTTGGTATGACTTGGTATGATGACCAAAACGAGTAGACTTCGGCTTGGTGATGGGTCTTGTGACACCCTGTATAATAAACAAGTAAGTCTCTACAATATATTGCTGTCTAAGGTTTTAATAATTCAGGTATTCAATTCTGTACGTCTTAAAGAATCCAATTTATTTCTCAACCTAAGAACATTAATAAAAGGTCAATTTCATTATTTATGTGCCCGGGTCGTGTATTTACTGCTGCGGTTGGTGACAAGGGAACTGTAGTATCTATTTCACAGGTAATCCGGCTTTTAAGAGCCCTCATAGATTCTTAGTTTGCCGCACCTGGACTTACGAGGTCATACTCCAAAGCCAGGCCACCTGACGCCCAAAATTATGGCCTCCTCAAAATAGGTACGGAGGACACTATAGCACTATCGTTAATGTGAAACTCGTAGCGTCGGCAATCGGTTATCGGCATACATTTTAAAGGCTATATTACTGCAAAGTCTCGTCATTATCCATTCAGTCGTTTTTGGCTGGAAGACATCGAAAATCAACCATTTTCATAATTAGTATTAATATTTACAACTGTCTACCAAAACATTATTTACAATTCATAACATTTAATGTAAAAATATTTATTATTTTAATCAACGTCGCAGCTGAATTCTTTGTAAAAATGGCTGAAATCAATCAACCAATTTGAAAAGACAACTCCCGCATTAGGACTAAATCCTGTGTCGCGGGGGACTTTACAAACATACAACTAGCGCAGACAATGAACACCCAGACTCGTGTGGGAATCGAACCTACAACACTCGGCGCAGTGTCAAGCGGCGAAGCGGCCGCTTAAAGGGCTATTCACACATATCAGTGAAGTCACAGTTCCGGAACAGTACTGGCACCGTGATAATTATTCTTTCATACATTTTCTATGAACGTATCCACACCTGTCAGTATCATGACCGGTTTACACGAACTTAGTAGCTAAGCGCTTAGTACTTGTCACTAATACTAAGTCCTCAGTGCTTAGTATTAGTGTTAGTGTATAGTGCAAGTGAATAGAAAACGATCGTATTTACTAAGCGACAAGCCGATACCCCGACCACGATTTACTAAGCACTTGTCGCTTGCTGACCATGTGTAAACAGCTTGACAAGATAGTGACATAGTTCCATTTCGAATGTCTGGTCACTAATAACTTCTACTGGCTCCAACGTGTAAACGGTTACTTGTTACTTGTCATATTGAGGCTTAGTATAGTGACAAGTACTAAGCGCTTAGCTACTAAGTTCGTGTAAACCGGCCATCAGTGACGACACAGTACTCTCAGTGACCAGTGCCGGCGCCGGCGATCACGGACGTAATCAGTGGCGACGATATCTTTTGTCGGATTACGGGATTACGGACGCCGGTGTCCGTAAAACGAAATAAAATGAAATGAAATATTATTTATTTGCTAGAATATGGTCATATACAAGTTGTTGGGTTTTGCTCATAGTACAACATATTCTACCACCTGACGGGGCGTGCAAAAATTTACTTGCAGCTAAATACAATTATTACTATTATTAACCAATTAATTATTCAATAAATAAAAAAATAATATTACATCTAAATTTATCATGCAAATTCTGACAATGGCACTACATAATAACATAACAATAATCGTATTATAATTTCAATAAATAACATTATTACAATTATGGAATTATCAATAACCTCATATCAAATCGATAGTGTAATTCTATTAATATAATATACAAGTCAGAGATTTGTCATCAAAATATTCTTTTATAGAGTAATACCTTTTTTCTAATAATATATTAAACAATTGTCCGTATTTATGCAAAAAGGAACCACCCAGCAAAAACGCACTTCTGAGATATCAATAAATTTACAAAAACATGTGCAGCTCTATTAGATTAAGGAAAATATTACATGTATGTTATATAATTGTATTGATAAATTACTCTTTTAAGTATGTGTATATAAATTTGCTCTGGATACTCTTAATTTTTTTATAGATAATGAAGAAAATGTGCATGTGGTTCCTTTTAATATTTACTAACTAATAGCTTTCCTCATATGCAAAAAAGAACCACAAACCATGGGTTTCATGTATATCGGTAAAGCCATGAATTTAGCAATATACATACATGAAACTAAGTATTATCGTAATAAACCTTTGATATGCAGCCTATAGCAATCCACTGCAGGCCATAGGCCTCTCCCAACACGCGCCACATGGTTCTTAGCCTTTTGCATCCATTTTGTCCCAGCCTCGATTTCAGGTCGTCAGTCCACCTAACTGGGTGCCACCCTTACGCTTACCGAGTCGTGTTCTCCACTCTAGGACAAGCTTGGCCTATCGGCCATCAGTACTGCTGTAGATATGACCAGTTCACTGCCTCATAAGCTTACTTATTCTGTGAGCTATGTCGGTAATTCTAGTTCTTTGTCGGATAACTTCGTTGCGGCTTTTATACTCGCTGCGTGACTTTAAGTTTGGGGACTAGTGCCACTGTGAGTGTCCACGTCTCGGCACCGTACGTCATAACAGGTAGGACGCATTGGTTGTAGACTTTGGTCTTCAGGCATTGTGGTAGGGGCGAAGAGAAAACTTGACGTAGTTTGCCAAACGTTGCCCAACCCAACTGGACACTCCGGTCCATTTCTTTCTCGAAGTCATTGCTACCAAGCTGGACAACAAGCATCTATCCTTGGACATAAACCGATCCCGACATGATGAGTTCGTCTAACATAATCTTGGTTTTGTTCAGTTCATGCCGAGACAAGTTCACGTCAAGAGGCTCCGTTTAGGCTGTAGAGCATCCCGCTCAACTCTTCCAGGGACTCCGCAACGATGACGATATCTTCAGCAATCCGAAGGTGTGAAAGTATTCGCAGTTAATTTTTATGTCCAGTCCAAGTCAGTCCAGCATCTTAAAGATGTCTTTGAGTGCGCCGGTGATGAGCTGATTGAAATTTTAAGTCTCCCTGCCTCACACCTCGTCGCAATCGCGACGACGGGGCTGTAGTTGGATGGTCTTAGTGGCGATATCATACAAACATATCAACGCCTCGATGTAGGGCCAATCGGTACGACCGCTGCAGAGCAACCAGAACCACCCAGGTTTCGATGGAGTCGAAGGCTTTCTCGTAGTCCACGAAAGCCATACACAGCGGCTTATTGTACTCATTGGTCTTCTGTATATTCTGCCAAACTGGAAATCGTCAAGTTTTTTGGCGAGGTTGTTTGTTAGCACTCTCGAGAACAACTTGTAGAGGTGGCTAAAGAGTGAATTGTGTCTATATGTTTTCAGCGAGATTTTGTCACCGTTTTTTGAAGATAAAGATAAAGATAAAGATAAAGATCATTTTATTTGTATTAACATGAGTATACATACATAGTTATGCATGCAAGTTGTTAAAGGAAATATGATAGACAGTCATGTTTAGCCTTTACAGCGTACAAATATATACAAATATATTTAAAAAATTTAAACAATACTAGGTTAATTATCTTTCGCCTTATAAATTATATTAATGAATTGTATTAAATAACATACAGCCAAAGAAAATCTAAATATATGACTACTAATCTAACATTACATTTATTTACCACGTAATTATACAATATTTTTATTGATACATACATTAATCAATTTCGTATATATTATTATTTTTGTGTATTTTATAAATTCAATTTTATTACGTTTTATTAGCAGTAACTCAGTGTGTAATAATTTGTTAGCAATTAGTGATAAATTTTTTCATGCAGAAAATCTTTAATATTATAGTAGGCTTTATTTACAAGGAAATTTTTTAGCTTGTTTTTAAATAAATTACTATTATGTTCTTTCCAGAGCTTGGGAATTTTATTATATATTTTTGGACCCATGCAAAATATGCTGTTATTCATAAGAGTAGTTTTTGATTTATGTAGGCGAAGTTTACTGTTATCGCGTCTATTACGATCGACCGCTTCAGACATACGTGGAAATAAGTTAGGATTGCTCTTAACAAACATTGCACTTTCCAAAATGTAAAGAGAAGGTAGTGTCAATAGTTTATATTTAATAAAAAATGGTTTACAGCTCTCCGTGATCTTTAGTTTGAACATAGTCCTTATGCATTGCTTCTGGGCTTTAAATACTTGTTCTTTATTTGTAGAGTTACCCCAGAAGATAATGCCGTATCTAAGATTGGAGGAAACTAAACCATGGTATGCCGTAAGAAGGGCGTCTATGTTGAGCATTGGTACTAATTTGCAAATTGCGTAAGAAGATTTACTTATTTTTCTTATTAAGGCCTCTGTGTGCATTTTCCAATTAAGTTTTTTATCGATAATTACACCAAGAAACTTCGCATTGCTTACTTCATTAATAATTTTATTATTAAAGTGTGTATTCAGGTTAGACATAGTAGATCCTCTTTGTGTGAAGTGCATAATATTAGTTTTTTCCAAATTGATTTTTAAATTATGAAGAACAAGGCAACCGCACTCCCGATCCACACCTGAGCTGTAAGGTCCTGATAGATAATGGAATTATAGAGGCTCGCCAGCTCTTTCAGGACTACAGTCCCCCCTGTTTTAAGAGCTCTTTGGTGATTTCGTCATCTTATGGAGACTTGTTGTTCTTAAGTTGCACGAGACCTTCTCGTAATTCGCCTTGGTTGACATCAGGGATGTTCTCAGTATATTGGCGCGGGAGTTGGGCTCTATAGTCATCATTGCCTGGTTTCAAGAGTTTAGACTTCCATGATGCGTACAGGTCTTTGCGTTTTCGCGTAAAACTCTCAATTTCAGCTAGAATTTCACACTTTAAGTTTACGCCTTCCGCAGTACAATAAAATCACGTACTTGTGGTTCTGCTGTTTACAATATTTATTTATACATGGTAGAACCGAATGCTTGTGGTTCCATTTTGCAAAAAAAGAATTAGTCAAATCAAGTAAGAATTTATTTTACGCATAATGGTACCACAGACACTTGGTTCCATTTGGTGTATTATAATAATTTTTGATAATAGAAATATTTTTAATGTATAATGGTACCAAGTATCTGTGGATCTGTTTTGTATAAAATGACATGGAATTAAAATGGTTTATTTGTTTGATGAAACGAGTCCAATGGTGCTATGGTTCGGTTTTGCAATATGTATAATGTGTGTTTTTGCTGTTGGTTCCTTTCTGCTTTTTGTATAACTTGTTTCCACGGGAAAAATCATGTGGATCTTTTTTGAATAAGAAAATAAACCACTTTTAAATAAGTATTCTTCAAAAAAAGCAAAAATCTAAGTTTGTCGTGTGGTTCCTATTTGCATAAATACGGACAATTGACGTTGGAATACCGTTGTAGGGAACTCAATGAGACCGTTAGGCAAATGGTTGTATACCCTTATGGCCATGCAAAAGGCATTTCTCCTAAATAATTCAAGTCGTATCTGTGGTAACTGTAGTCTGTTTTTATGTCTGGTTCTACTACCCTCATTTTCTCCAAGCTTTCTAAAGAGTTTCGGGTGCTTTTTCACTAGCTTGCATATCTCAAAAATATATAAGCATGGTAAGGGTAATATATTATATTTTTTGAAAAGTGGTTTGCAACTATCGAGATATTGAGCACCGCTCATTGCTCTGATGCACTTTGTTTGTGCTCGGAATAATATATTAACGTCCACAGAGTTACCCCATACAATGATCCCATATCGGAGCATGGAGGACACATACGCGTGATATTCGATTTTTGCAGTATGGAGGTCTACAATTTGTCTGATCCTTCTCAGTACATAAACATATCTGTAAATTTTATTAGCTACTTTATCTATGTGGGATTTCCAGTTGCAGTTTTGGTCGATAGTCATACCTAGAAATACACAGTCTTTAACAATTTTTAAAGGTTCATTATTGAAATTAATTTTAAAGTTTGTCGTGCTTGTATTGTAAGTTTGTTTTTTTTTTTTTTTTTTTTTTTTATTATATAAGCACGCCAACAGTATAATTACATAAATCTTAAACACAGCTTTCTTAAATCTAAATTAGTTGTAACTACACATTTAACAGGCATGCATAGCTTTTAGGTAATAGTGTCTATTTACTACACAGGATTACATGCGTGCTATATTAAATGAAATTTATAAAAGGAACTATACAAACTAAGAGAAGAAAAAAAAAACATGAAATCTATTAAAATTAAATTAAACATATTACAAAAAAAAAACATAAACATAATATAAGTAACAAGACCTTACTGTAGCAGGAAATGCCTATATGGTCTAAGCTCCATAGCAAAGATGTCAATCGAACTGTTAGTTTTCACCACTCTCTCATTATATAAACGAGCCATACGCGTCAGAGGACTGTTATAACTACTATTTAAAGTGCACATAGGTGCTTCAAATAAACGCGGATGGCGCATGACGCGCTGGTTAATTTTGAATTTGAAATTTTGAATTAATGGGGCATCTATACAGCCTCTGATAATTTTATGAAGGATTAACAAGTCCGAAATGTCACGCCTTTCCTTTAAACTTCTCATTTCATAATGGAGTAACCTATCGTTATAAGCAGGAATTGACTTACGAAGCCCATTTCTAACTGTTAAGTGTCTCACAAAACGAGCTTGAATTGATTCAATAGAATCACTGTATGTGGAATAAAAGGGTGACCATATGGTAGAGCAATATTCCAGTGTACACCTCACTAAGGCATTGTATAATAAAATGATGCTGTTGTTGTTGCGAAATGGCTTACACATACGAATCACAAAGCCAAGTGTTTTGCTAGCTTTAGATACTGTCCTATCAATATGATAGCGAAAAGTCAATGGTGTGTCAAAAATAACGCCCAGATCACGAATAACTGAGACCCTTTCCAGGCGAGCTCCATCTATTTCATAGTTAAAGATAGTGTATTTAACCTTTTTCGTAAATGTGATACATTGAAATTTTTTAACATTGAGTGTCATTCCATTATCACAACACCATTGTTGGACAATATTTAAATCATCCTGGAGAGCCATGCAGTCACTTAGTGTGTCTACTCTGCGATATAACTTTAAATCGTCAGCATAAGCTAAACAGTTGCTTTTAATTAAGTCTAGGAGGTCATTAATAAAAACAAGGAATAATAATGGACCCAATTTTGATCCCTGCGGTTTATTAGTTTTAGACATGTTTAGTTTTAAATTGTTTGTTTCTAGCCATGTAACGGTTCTTTTTAGAGTGTCATGTATATCGTCCTTAAGCATAATTGCATCCTTACTTTTAATTATTAATGTCGTGTCGTCTGCGAATAGTACACATTCCTGGCTTATAGCGTCTGGGAGATCATTAATATACAATAAAAATAGGAGGGGCGATAGTAAACTCCCTTAGGGAACACCGGAATTTATCGGTTCGTATGTTGATCTAAACGTACTTTGTAGAAATTTGTTAGTGTGCGTTATTTCTACACATTGCAGCCTGTTTGAGAGATAATTTTTAAGCCAGTCGTTTGCTGTGCCGCGAATTCCATAGTTGTAGAGCTTTGAGAGTAGCGTCTTATGGCAAACAAAGTCGAAAGCTTTCGACATATCCAGGAATGCACATGCTATCATTGTTTTCTCATTTAGGCTCTGCGTTACATGTTTCAATAGAGAAAATGCTGCAAGAGAGGTACTTTTTTGTTTACGAAATCCATATTGCTCGGTTTTAAGAATATTGCATGCTGTTATGAATTTTTCCAATTTATCATACATTACTCTTTCGAATATTTTTGCGATAACTGGAATCAGCGTGATGGGTCTATAATTACTTGTTTGCAATTTGTCACCTTTTTTGTACAGGGGTTTTACGATTGACCTTTTTAGGCGATTTGGAAAAACACCGTGTGAAAACGATAAGTTTATAATATGTGTTAGCGGAGGGGCTAAACATAACGCACAGTATTTTATCACTCTGGTGTTTATATCGTCGTAGCCGGTAGCGTTTGTGTTTTTTAATGTTGTTATAAGTTTATATATGTCTGCTTCCTCCACTGGAGTTAAGAAGATGCTAATATTGTTCTATGTGATATATGTACAGCTATTTGATGGTATTTGTCCATTTGAATTGGGTGTGTTCGTCAAGGATATATAGTATTTATTGAATAAGTCACAGATTTGTTTAGGGTCGCTATATATTTTGTCACCGATTTCAATGGCTTTGATTTCGGAATTGTTGGTTAAGGTTTTTGTGTGTTCTTTAATAATTTTCCACGCTGCTTTTTGATTTCTTAATATAATTATGGTTATTTATTTGCTGAGCTCTGTGGATACATTTTTTTAGGATTTTCGAATATTTTTTATAAATTTTATTGTTCCTTTTTTTACTGTCCTTATTTAAATGATATTTTAAGTATAAGACTCTTTTTTTGACACAGCTTTGTTTTAGACCTTTAGTTAGTCATTTATTTTTCGTAGGTTTGTCTACACATTTAACTTTTTGCAATGGGAAACATAAATCATAAAAGAGTTTTATCGTATCGTGGAAGTTATTGAAAGCTTGGTTCGTGTTTTGGGACTCATAAGTCTCTGAGAAAGGAAGGCGCGACAGGTAGTATCTATATTTTAATAAGTTTTCACTACTAAGGTCTCTTATACTCCTAAACCAAAATCTTTGTTTTGTTTTGACATTGCTATTGATTTCCAAGTTCACTGTGACTGATTGTCCGGTTTCATGGTCAGAGAGTGCTAAATGGTGGAGTTGTGATTTAGTGTCTTTTATGTTACTTGCTATTAAATCTAGGCATGCCTTTTTTCTTGTAGGAATTTCAATATGGTTTATTAAGGCATTGTTCTTGAGAATAGAATTGAGCTCCTTGGATACTTTGTTAGATTTGAGCAAGTCTATGTTCCAGTCGCCGCATAATATGATTTTTT
Source organism: Euclidia mi (assembly GCA_944739405.2). Lineage (NCBI taxonomy): Eukaryota > Metazoa > Arthropoda > Insecta > Lepidoptera > Erebidae > Euclidia > Euclidia mi. The sequence goes on from OX123196.2 coordinate 3,654,045, forward strand.
TATTTATTTTCTTACTATTAATGATTCTAAATGCTCTAGCTTCTCCAAGAAAATCGTCATATTTGACGTAGTAGTCCTGTAAATACATGCTACAATAAGGTCAAGCCTTAGAATCTCTAAAATACAGCACTCAAAATGTAGAGCAATTGGGGGTGTTAGATTGGAGATTTCTTTGAATTCTAAGTCATTCCTAACTAATATGCATGTACCTCCTCTACGCTGTTTAGGTCGACAGAAATGTGTTGCTAATCTATAGTTGTTAAGTCTGATATTTGATTCTGTCCCTTGTTTTATAAATGTTTCACTTAGACAGATAATATCGACACTGTTTGCATTTTTATTTAGGTTATCTATCGTTATTTCAAGTAGATCTTGTTTATTTAATAATCCGGCAATGTTCTGGTGCAGTAGTGTGATGTGGATATTAATAGGTTTAGATGCGAAAATATGATGGGTCAGAAGAAGGACTGGGAATTTCTTGTTGTTGTTTATTGGTATTGCTGAAATATGAAGTTATTTTTGATTGATATACTCTTTTGCGTACCGCTTTTAAATCATTAGTTAAGAGTACCTTTGATTTATTCAAGTTGCATTTAAGTTTGGAGAACATTTCACTCCGGTAATAGCTGTGATCTATTTCGACATTTAGTTTATAACATAATCTCTCTAAATAGTTATTATAATATCCATAATTGCAATTTACAATATTATCATAAAAATTGTCATTGTTATAGATTTTTATGTATTTACAGTTTTTATATATACTAGCTATTTGCTCTATACTATTGTTCAACATCATTAAGGTAGGCGTTATATTGGACATTCGTAAGGTATACAGTCTGATTCCGTAACATATGCAGTACATTACATATTTCTGACATTAACTTATAGGGCTGTTTGTCGTTTGATCCTGTTACAATAATTATGATGTCATCATGGGTAAGGTTTCTTAGAAATTCATGATTGCAGCTACTCAGGATCTGTTCACTTGAGGCATATGGTTTAATCATCGAAGTTACATGGTATCTATCATTCCACCTATTTGATCTTGTTTTTATGACGTTTCTCGCTAGACCTAAAGCTTGTTGGTCTCCGAATATAAATATGTTGTGTTTATTTGCCGACTTTGTTGTTGTGTGTGGAGCCATTTGGTTAGGCGAGTGTAATTTTGAGTATTTTGTCGTCACCCGCTGGGATGTGTCATTAGTGCCATCTAGTTTTAGTGAGTGTGATTCGTTTGGTTCAAGATCAAGTTTCGTAGCAACTGAAGGTGTTATCGCATCTGGGGTTTTGGTGTTTGTGAAGTAGGTGGAGTAAGTAAAAGTTGCATTTAGTCATTGACAAAGTTAATAATAATAAATAATAATAATAATATTCTACCACATTCACACAACACCATCTAGTCCCAAACTAAGCAGAAGCTTGTACTATGGGTACTAGATAATGGATAAACATACATATATACTTTTTTTTTTGTAAATACATACATATTATACATAGAAACACCCAGACCAAGACAAACACCCATGTTCATGCACACAAATGTTTGACTTGAGCGGGAATCGAACCCGCGACCTTCGGCGTAGCAGTCGCTTACACTCCCGCTGCGCCAACCGGTCGTCAGTTAACATTGGTCCTACAGAGCCTGATGATAATATATTATATCGGCCAGTTTTTGAGTTCAAAGATCTAGCAATAGATCGTTCTCACACCTGCAGTGGATCGCTGCGCAAGGGTGTGAGGCATCATCAGCACACGCTGATGACATTCGTCGAGACGAAAGTCGACGAATGCGCCTGTAGTAGAAAAACCTACTCCGCGCGAAGAACAAGCAGCAGAGGGCACAATCGTCGCGTCTACCCCAGCGCCAACAGCAGCCACGGCAAGAGGATTGCAGCCTGACAGAGCCAAGGAACACCGCTACCCACCACTAGAGGTCACCCTCAGTATAATAAAGTGAAGTGTAAAACCGTGAGTACAATCATATTATATAAACAGTGCACAAATTAAGGACATTGCCTCTAATAGCAAGTACAAAATTTTCAAACAATTATAAAATTTTCTAAATAATTTCTCAACTTTTAACTGTAATAATTTCTGTTTTAACATTGTATTCAACATGGAAGGGCTATTTAATGTTTTAAAAGACCTTCAAAAGGTAATTGATAGAGGTTTAATCAATTTTAAAAAGAGTCCAAAAGATAGACTGACCATTGAATACATTGAGACGAAACAAGAATTATTAGAAAAGAACTGGGGTCTTTTTAAAGATAATTATACTAAATTGAGAGAAAAGTATTCAGTTCAAGATGATGTGATTGTCAACATGTATGACCTCACAGAGGAAACTTACGTTACTCATAAATGTATAATGAAGTCAATGATGAATCAATTTTCGAGTACAAAATGTTCTATAAAAGGTGATGATAAAGGTAGTGCATCAAAGGTCAATTCAAACCTTGCAAAATTACCTAAAATTTCAATTCCGAACTTCAGTGGCAAATACGCAGAATGGACCACCTTTCGCGATCTCTATGTGTCACTTGTGCATAATAATAAAGGCCTAGATAATGTACAAAAGATGCATTACTTGAAGTCTCATCTCTGTGGTGAAGCTGAACAACTAGTGAGACACACACCAGTAAGCCAAACAAATTATACTCAGTGTTGGTCTCAACTAGAAAAGCGTTATAATAATAAAAAATATCTTGTAAATTGTATTTTACAACGTCTTTTTGGTCATAGACGTATACATGTCGAATCAGCAACTTCTTTGAAAGAGTTACTCGATATTACCAACGATTGTCTCAGCGCTCTCAGTAATTTAGACGTAGATGTGACCACGTGGGATGTCATCATCATACACATTGTGACATTCAAACTTGACGCGGAAACTCGTAAACAGTGGGAATTACACGTGAGTAGCAATGATTCAAATGATTTACTAACATTTGATCAATTTGCCTCGTTCATTGAAAATCGTTTTCGAGCGTTAGAATGTATTGAGCCAAAAAGAGTTTCGACTCAACAGTTCAACAATTCATACGTACCAAAGTCTATGGTAGCTATAAATTCAAACAATATGAGATGTGAATACTGTTCAGAAGGTCACAAATTATGTTTTTGCAAAACATTTACCAAACAGCCTGTAGCTAACAGACGCGAATTTGTAGCAAAACATAAAATCTGTTTTAATTGCTTGGGCAGCAATCACATCGTGTACAATTGTCAAAAACCAATTTCCTGCAGAATTTGCAACAAACGTCATCATTCTTTGCTGCATCTAAGCGATCCTGTAAACGACAACATTCCAAAAGAACATGTGGTTGACGAGACCACTTCATCTAGTAATGTACCGGTAGTCTCGTGTTTCTCAAAGAATGTTCGTGTACCAAAACAAGTTTTACTACCAACAGCTTTAGTTAAAGCGGAGTCCAAAACAGGAGGCCATCGCGTGGTAAGAGCACTGATTGATCAAGGATCTCAAGCTTGTTTTATTACTGAGGCCACAGTACAATATCTTAAATTGCCAAAGATTCCAGTGCAAGGAATTATATCTGGTCTGGGTGAACAATCTTCCACAGCTAAATATATGGTTAAAATGAAAATCCTCTCAAGAATAGATCACTCAACGGAGTTTAATATCAACGCGTATGTTCTTAACAGAATAACGTCAAACTTACCTGAAAGTTACATCAATAGAGATTCTTTTGACTGGATGGATACAAGAACCACAACTTTAGCCGACCCTGAGTTCTATCAACACAAAAATATTGATATCTTGCTAGGTGCAGAAGTGTACAGCCATATCGTAAAGGAAGCCATATTAAGGAATCAACAATGCACTTTATTAGCCCAGAGCACCACATTGGGATGGATCATATCTGGCACAGTTACAATTAATGAGAACACTAACAATTCAACTAGTTTATCTAGGAATATGAACGTAATGCATTCACAGGTTAGAAATGTTGAAGTTCATAAAAGATTTTTGGAAATTGAAGAGCACCACCCTAATATGAAGAAACTGCGAAAATCAAAAGAGCTGTGTTGTAAAGAGATTAAGGCCAACACAACACGAAGAGAAGGTGTAGTGAAGATACAAAATCGGAATAGACGCAAACAAGAAATGTTATATAGAATTAAATATTTCGAATACAAGCACAAAAGGGACATTAGTTCAACTAAAGAGGACAAAAAGGCAATGAGATCAACTACAGAGGACAAAAAGGAATTTAGGTCAAATAAAAGGACAAAAAAGAAATAACTTAGATCAACTGTAAAGGATATAACAGGACAACAATTATAGAAGGAAGGAGTATTATGTTATACAGGACTGTTTTTAGTATACGCCAAATCCATCGCCAATGAATAATAATTATAGTATTGTCACCCTAGTAAATGGAAAACTTTTATTGCAAACTGCACATCAGAAATCTTATCTTCGATGGAGTCTTCGCTATGGTTTCATGTGTCAACAAAGGACAATAAAGCGGATTCTGCATCAAGAGGCATAAACCCAAAATAAGTACAAAAGGATGTCTGGTTTTCGGTACCACAGTTTTAAAGGACAACATTATTAAGTACAAAAGGTCAAATCATTTAAAATCTCATGTGACACCAGGACATTGTTTAATCGGATAGCTATTACAAATCATTACGACTCCTGATTGCAATCATGCGAGCTCAAATTTTACTTCACTAACACGATGGCAATTTGTGCAAAGGATATTGCAGTCATTCTGGAGGCGTTGGTCTAAAGAACATTAAGCCAATCTAATGAATAGATACAAATGGTCTTCCAGATCACCTGAACCAAATGTTGGGGATATAGTGCATGTAAAGGAAGATTTGCCGCCGAGTCGTTGGTCACTAGGTCGAATTTTAGAAAAGTACCCAGGTCATGATGATGTCACACGTGTGTTCACTTTACGTACTAGTTCATCCATAATTAAAAGGCCAACCAACAAATTGTGTGTTTTACCTATTGCCGATTAAGCTACTTAAAATAATTTTTATTCAAATATTTGCATGTTGTTTTTGTTTTCATTTATTTTGTGTCATAATATTGTGTTTTACCTATTATTCATAAAGCTTCTTAAGATTATTGCTATTTGAATATTTGCATGTTGTTTTTGTTTAATCTATATTGTCATGTTTGTGTTTGTTCAAAATATGTTATGTTTAATTGATTACTTGTATATTTCAGTATGTACTCATGACAAAGAGAAACGTCATAGAGCAAAATACTTATGTTAAGTTTGTAACCAAATAAATGTTTGAAGGACATTTCGTCATAAAATGCCCTTGGGCGGCGGTATGTTTATGACCAAAGTACCAAATATTGTAAAAAGAGTAAATACTCTTTTTACAAGAATATATACATACTTTTTAGTATATCAGTTCACAAACATTGTAAAAAGAACAAATACTTTTGAAATGTCAATCCAAAAAGTATGTATATGTTTTACTTTTTTATGTGTACGAAATATTGTAAAAGGAATACATTTGAAAATAGATTATAATATGAAGGTATATAAGGCCAAGAAAATTGAAATATTGTCAGTCTTCGAAAGGGGCTCAACAGGACAATATAGTCTTCAGCAAGCCTTCAACTGAGGCTCATAGTGCAAAGTCTCCAACAGAGGCTAGTTCAACAGAGTCTTCTAAAGGGGCTCAACCAGGACACAGTCTTGAGCAAGCCTTCAACTGAGGCTCAAAGTGCAAAGTCTCCAACAGAGACAATAAACCAGTACAACAGTAGATGTGGTTTAATTTATAGTTATCCCATCTAGCTGTCCTTCTAGGACAACACAGATCAAATGGTCTAACGCTCCCAGCGTTCAGTTATACATCGTTTTCTACTTGCTCTGCGCTTTGTGCTTGGGCTATTTCTCAGCGATGTTATTGGGCTTTTGCAAATATGTTTTAATGTATTTATCTCTTGGTACAGTTTACTAATAATGGTCTTTAAATTGTTATTTTCACAGATAACATTTTCGAGCTCGTTTTGGGTACTTTCTAAGTTGGTTTTTAAGCCATCTAATTCAATTTTCAATTCTTCTACGATCTGAATATTCATTGATTGAAATGAGACATTTAGATTTTTACTTATACACTCATCTGATACTGAAGATTCCAGTGAAGTTCTATGTAAGCTTTCGAATGACTTCGTTTTAGCAAATCAATTTCGTCTTAACGTTACATTATTAAGGTCCATTGTAAAGAGCTTTGTTGAATATGTGTTGTATTAAAAGATATTATCAATCAATATAATTACAATACTGTGTGTACTATGTTTGATGAATTGTTTCGGCTATTCGACACTAGATGTCGCTATTTTCTATTTTCAGAGTAAGCAAAATAACTGGCACACTCCTATCATAATTTCTTTTTTTATGAAATGAGAAGGTATTTTGATTAAAGTTTTTTTTCGTAACGAAATATTTTCTATAATCACCTTATATTTCATAGATAATGGTTATTCGGGTGAACCACTTCACTTTTAGGTATAGTACACTGGTGCTTATTCGATTCAATATTCGACTAAAAGTGACCCTTGGCATGAATAGTAAGCTTTATTGTCTATGCCATAAATGTTTCATTCGTTCATCAGTCACACCTCTAGCTGATCAAGTGTCAAATTGCTCGCATGTAGTATGTTTCAAATCATCAAAAAAAGCAAAACAAAATTTTCACAACGGCCGTAACGGTTTTTAAAATTGATCTTGGAGTTTCTACTAAATATTTGTATTCTGAGCATTGATATGTGTATGTGGATGAATAATCTGGTGAGTACTCACGATTCGGTTAGTCCAGCAATCACTCACACGTATCTCAAGACTTCCATAATATTGGTCTGTTGTCACTATTGGAAAACGCTTTTTACGTTTGGTTAGAGATAGGCTGTTGCAAACATTTTTTGATAGTTTTTATGTCACTCTAGTAATAATAGACTCGGTTTTATGTGGTTCATATAACAATTTATACTAAATTACAGTTTTATATTACATGGACAGTGTTTACTTTTAGGATGACAGCTGTCAAAAAAAAAGGACGAGCGACTGATAGAATCCGACTCCTCCTTCTTTCTTTTAGCGTTATCCCAGTTTCAATCTGGGGTCCGCTTTCTAGTCTAACCGGATTTTGGCTGAATATTAGCTTTTCCACGGAGCGACTGCCTGTCTAACCTCCGCAACCCGAAAGGATAGCGATATTCCATGGTTTAGACTAGTGTCAGTTTATTTAGAAGGTACTGACGCCCTGTAACGACTGTCAAAGATCTTCATGACAACCGGGACCGACGGCTTAACGTGCTCTCCGAGGCACGGGACAAGCGATAATTAACAATTCAATACGCACATAACTCCGAAAAGTCATTGGTGCGCGCCGTGGATTCGAACCCGATACCCTCTGCATGGCAGTCTGTTGGTATATCCACTCGGCTATCGCTGCCGACATTCTAAAATAATCAAAATAATTCCTTTCGTTTTTAATCAATTCTTTGTATAATGTCATGAACTCTCCTGTTTCTCTTAATTGGCATGCTTCATGCACCCATTTTTTTTCTTGATGTTGCTCTTCTTCTTATTCGTATAAAGCAATGGCTATCATTGCTAGTTCCGTATCGTTGAATAGAGCCATAGCGAACATCATCACCAATCGCACCGTTTTCAATGCGTCCGATCCGCGCACTGATACATGTGTGAATTGAAGCACTGCCGCCTCACTGTAGCACTAATACTGACCTGGGCGGACACGTTGCCGGAACTGAGAGTTCACTGATATGTGTGAATCGGCCTTAAACCACTACGCCAACCGTGCAGTCTAAATTCTTTTATATTCCTCTTTAAATATTCACCTGTGCGAGATAACTACCTTAATTCAATATTTTGAAATGTACAAAGGGTACGGCAGCCGGAAAATGAATTTGCATCAACATTTTTTGCAACACGAATTTTCCTTACGGAAAATGTTAAAGTTCGCTCCATATTTTACTCGCCTAAACAGCTGGAACGAAATACTAATGGAAAAGTTTATCACTTGACTAGTAGACGTTGAGGAAACATGCCGAAAAAGCAATATATCGCCCCTTAATTATTTTTACGCAAGTTTCTCCATGGGAGAAAGAAATAGGATAACAAAATTGGATTGCTCTTAATGGGCAACAAGACTAATGTGTTCAAAACCTATAAAGAGCTGCGACGAGCAGCAATCAAATAAAATATGGAATCCAATTTAAAATGCTCCTCAAAACTATTTTTTGTTCGTTCTTCTGGTTTGTTCCGGTCAAAGAAATATAACCATAAGGCATAGAAGTAACACTAAATAACAACAGCGGTTGCTATGATTGATATCTTCTTTCTAATGGCACATGCAGTATGATAGAAAGAGCTGTCGATAGGTTCAGCAGCACGCTCTTATAGCAGCCTCGTGGTAGGCAAACAGTAGACAAAATATAAAGTTAGGAAACCGAGTGTTGTTCGTAACAGTGATGATTTATCGATAAATATTTTTGGTCAAATGTCTAACTTTAGTATGTGTCGATATATTTAAGCCGTAGAAGTAAACAACAACCTTGTTGACAGAAGCGAAATTAGAAACTCCCAAAATTTTTAAATTCCTTTGGCAATGCTATAGAAATCCATCCAAATTAATTTATAAAGACAATGTGTTGGAATCTGCTGTTGGTTGTCAACAAGGTGACCCTCTCGGGCCAGTAATTTTTAGTTTAGCCATTCACCCAATAATAAAACAAATAAATTCAAAATTTAACGTCTGGTTTTTGGACGACGGGACCCTGGGAGGGAACGTTAACACCGTCTTACAAGACTTAGAACTAATAAAAAATAAATTTAAAGCAATTGGTTTGGAATTAAATTCAGACAAATGTGAAATTTTTATTACTGACAATTTGGATACCGTTTCGATCTTAACAAAATTTAATTCTTTGGCGCCAAATATTAAAATCATTAATAAATGTTCCTTCCGCCTCCTTGGGTCCCCTATTTTCGACGACGCTTTTGGTTCTTTTATAGATAAAAAACTACAAAATTTCTGTGAAACTTCAGAACGGCTTTACAAAATTAATATTCATTCGGCTTTCACGATTATTCGGCACTGCCTTTTTGTTCCAAAATTTACATATTACTTGCGGTCCTCTCCCTTTTGGAAACATTTATCCCTATTGGAAAACATTGATAATATTATTCGGCACACCTTGAGCAAAATTCTAAATCTTGACATGAACGACCGCGTGTGGCTTCAATTAACTTTACCAGTTCGTTTGGGCGGCCTCGGCGTTCGCAAAATTACCGATGTAAGTCTTCCAGCGTTTTTGGCCTCGGTCCACGGCACTGAGGAATTGACCAGGAAAATTCTAGAACCCACACTGGTTAATTCTGAAGTGCCGTGCAAGACTGATGCCATTAACGCTTGGAAAATGGCTTGCCCGAGCTCTGACTTACCCCGATTTCTATCCTCTCAGAGGCAATGGGACGGGCCGCTCTTTAGCAGGATGCGAGAATATCTTTTAAATACTGCATCCAGTGTTTCAGAGCGTGCCCGTTTGTTGGCTGTGGGAGAGTGGGAATCGGGGCTATGGCTTCAAGCACTTCCATCGTCCAACATAGGAACTATGTTGGACGATACAACTTTCCGCATCGCTTCTTGCCTACGCTTGGGAGCTGTTTGCGTTTCTCCGCATCGCTGTCATGTCTGTGTGAAGCCGTCGACAGTATTGGCCACCATGGCTTATCGTGCAGCAGGAGTGCTGGGCGTATTTCCCGACATGCTCACATTAACGACATACTCTGTCGAGCTCTTGTCACCGCCGGAGTACCAGCTCATCTTGAACCGAATGGCTTGGTACGCGACGATGGGAAGAGACCAGACGGTATGTCCTTATTACCTTGGAAGACGAGCAGGCCTCTGGTATGGGACGCGACATGCGTCGATACCCTTGCGCCATCACATCTTCCAAGTACAGCTGGATCGGCTGGCGCTTCTGCTGCATCAGCGGAGACCCTCAAACGGCGCAAATACGGAAACCTATCTGGTAATTTCGTTTTTGTGCCGTTTGGGGTCGAAACGCTGGGGCCATGGGGCCCTAGTGCACGCGCTCTTTACAAAGAAATTGCCAAAAGACTGATCGACGCTTCGCGTGACCAGAGGGCTGGTTTATATTTCGCAGAAAGATTAAGCATTGCTATTCAACGTGGCAATGCTGCCAGCCTTCTGGGCACGCTACCAGCTGACAACGTTGCAGAGAAATTTCTTGACGCGTCGTAGTCAATTTCCCTTTTTTTATTGATTTATTTTTTCTTTTGTTATCATTAATTATTTAGTTTTTATAGTTTAGCTTAGGATAGTTTAGTTATATAAGTAGATTTATTTTGTTTGTATATATAATAAATAGCTTATAATTTAGTTATAGCATACTGTTTGTTTTCCTATTAACATGAAATAAAAAACCATGTATTGAATAAAAAAACTAAAATATTGAAATAGTAGTCTTTGCTGTCGACGCTGGACAGTGCTTTACAAAGACTTGCCAGACAGACAGTAGATACTAAAAAATTTCACGTGTTTAATTGTTCGTTTTAGCCATAAAATCTATTGACAAAAAGTATTCATAAACTAATGAGCGATGCGTTGCGATGCGATGCTAAGAAACTGTCACTTAGATTATGTATTGTACGAATTATACTAGATTGGCTAATGCGGCAGGCTTTGGCAATTTGAGTGCGTCGCATCATATCACGTTGCTTGCTATCGCTTACGTTGGATACTGCTTGATCGTTTTAGAGTTGTAGGTAATCCGATTTGTGATCCGCCAGCACAAATGATTCGCTTTTATGTAAATATTAGTACAGCAGTGAACTACTTTGACAACCCAGTTGGCGTGAGTGCAATCGTCTGCCACGCCGAAGCTTGCGGGTACGATTCAGTTTTACATTAATGTCCGATAGTTTGTTTCCGTATTTATCCCTCATTCAAAAACATCGATATCTCCTTTCACTGTCAAATACCATCACTCCTTAATGATGGGATTTAACAGCACGGCTATTTAGAGAATGCAGTCAAAGATATGAGTCTGTAAGGAGTCTATGCCTCTTTAAATGAGACGTGTAATTTGACGTTATGATTAACCAACTAAGACCAACTGACATTACATGTTGCACGTTCGGTATAAGGAAATATGGCGAGCATGTTCTCTCTAGTCTAAACGTCCAACCTCTCTGTTGTCACCGACTCGCTATCTATTCGACCGGGTCGAGACTGACGGGGACAAATTGACAAGTCATGTCCTTTCCACCGCCTTATTCCAAATTGTATAGACGTTTCGTTCACGTCTGGTTAAACATGTTACATATAACGTTATTCATATCGTGTTGACCTCACCGTGAGGTATATTGTCACACATTATAGAGAATGTCAATTGAATAACAATTCCGTAGATCTGGGTATAGTTTAGTCATCCGATTTGTCGTATGTACACATACGTCTATTGTGAGGGCTGAACGAACCGCACAATGTAATTGCGTAGTCTTAAAGCACTTAAGACTCTCTGTAAATAATACTCCATTTATGGGGTAATTCGTTAAATATAGAAATAGATTACGGGAACATTAGTTTGTGAAGCTACTGCTAATTACGGAAATACATAAGACGTATTTCAGGGCGAAGTAATGTATCACGAAATTTTGGTCAACTACAGCTGAGCATGTTTTTAACAACTAATTATCTTCTAATCTTTACTGTATCATGATAGATATCCTTGTTCCAGTCTACATCCAGACATTGGAATTAATTACCTCCGATATACATCTGCATTGTCCTATACTTGGACTTGTCTTTTTTTAATCGAGCTGTATAGGTATTGTTACTCTCAACAGTTGCTAGCTTATTAGCTGTGTTTAAATATTGAAGTTGCTGAAACGTATATTATAAGCATGTCTATTGCTTTAATATTTATCATCAAATGGATTAAAACCTTTTTATATAAACCTAATACTAACTGGTCTGTGAAAACTAACAGGTAGGTAGGTACTTTGATTCAATATACGAATTTAAACTTTCGTGTTCATTTAAACTTATTTTAAATTGTTTTTCGGGATATATACCACGTACCTTTGTTTGGAGTAACCGATATTTCGGCACTGTTGCAAGCGCCATGTTCACGGATGTACTGAGGGTATTGCGGGTGGGTGAATGTTATGAGCAAGTATAACGGTCTACCCGCTTTCTTACTCGTTTTTTGCGTTCAACACCACTAGCACTGTTATCACTATCGCACTGTACCCGATCACGACATACTATACTAACTACGTCAGCTCGCGGTTTGACTTTGTTATTTTCACGGGTTTTATATAGACGTACCACTGGATGCCAGTTACTCGACAGTTGAAACCCATCCTCTCTATTGAAATTTTTGCAGTAGTTTAGCCACAATATCGATTTTAAGTTCAGCAATTTTTGCACATGCTTTGAATTCCACACAGCTGATACAAAACGGTCAACGACCCTACATTGTGCGCCCCGACTCGCTACGACGCGACGCCTTGACGTCATCCGAAGTTAGGCTCAGCGCAGATAAAACGGAGCGCAGTGGAGAGGATTTTATTAACGCACTTGAAAATAAACTTTATTTTTTTTTACAATAAAGTGCATAAATGAACCTGACAAAAAACATTTGCGCGTCCTCGAAGATACGCGGGAATCCTCGCGCGGCGTCGAGTCGGCGCCCGCGTCGTAGCGAGTCGCAGCGCGCAATGTAGGGTCGTCGACCGTTTTGTATCAGCTCTGTGGAATTCAAAGCAAGTGCAAAAATTGCGGAACTTAAAATCGATATTGTGGCTAAACTACTGCACCGATTTAATTGATTTTTGGTGCAAGGCTTCAGAATGTTGTACGCTATGCTTCTGTTCAAAAAGTGCCCCTATGGTAGCGCCACCCTGTATATTGTGACAGTTTCTTAAAAGGAGTGAAGATAGTTTTAACTGATACTTTCTTGAGGATGTTGGCGACCTTATCTGTCACTCCTTTGACGTACGGTAAGTACGCTGGGTGTCGTTCAACCTTGAAGTCCAGGTGTTTGTGAGTATGTCTGGGTGGTCTAATTCGCCTACTGTACCCGTTCTTGTGTAGAACGTCGCTTAAATGTGAAAGTTCCTTATTCAAATGTTCCTCGTCACACAAGCTGTATGCCCGGTCGGTAAGCGAAGTTATAACGGAATTCAGTTGACGTGGGTGATGATGTGAGTCGGCGTGTAGATTACGATCTGTGTGCGTTGGTTTTCTGTATACGGAGTGGCTCAGGGAACCGTCACTTCGTACGGTTATCATAACGTCAAGGAACGCCATTCTTCTATCCCTTTCTATTTCATAAGTAAAATCCATTTTGTTGTGGATGCTGTTTAGATGTGCCAAGTATTGATGAATAGTTGCTTCATCGCCTTCCATAATACAGAAGATGTCGTCCACATACCGTTTCCAAATTTTTATTCTTAATGGGGCAGTAGCAATGGCTTGGTTTTCGGAGTGTTCCATCCATAGGTTGGCTACCACTGGAGCTACCGGGCTGCCGATCGCTACGCCATCAATTTGTAGGTAGTACTCACCTCTGTATAGAAAATAATTTGTGGTCAGGCAATGATGCACCAGGTTGGCATAGACCACAGCAATATGGTCCTCGCTGATCCTACGTCGAATTACTTCCATGCAGTCTGCTATCGGCACGTTCGTGAAAAGCGATTCTACGTCAAAACTGACCATCACTTCTTTTTCACTTACGTTATTCTGACGTAGAATATCAATTAAATGTCGGGAGTCTTTGACATACGATGTTGTTCTACCCACCAATGGCCGCAGGACCTTAGCTACGTGTTTAGCTAGTTCGTAAGTAGGTGAATCAACTTGACTGACGATAGGCCGTAAAGGAACGTTGTTCTTGTGAACCTTTGGTAAACCGTACAGTTTAGGGGGTAGAACACTACGAGTCGCAGTAAATGGAATACTGTATCTTCACCGATCGCGTGCTGGCACTCCTTGATCAGCCTCTGGGTATTACGGTTTAATCGAGTGGTCAGGTTATAATTTACCTTTTTGTAGGTGTTGACGTAACTTAATAAATGACGCATTTTTTCGTCATATTCGCTAACGTTCATAACCACCGTCGCGTTCCCTTTGTCAGCTTTCAGGACAAGTACGCTCTCATCCTCACGGAGTTCGCGTAATGCGACACGTTCGGCGACGATCGTGTTAGGCTGAGGAAGCTTGGCTCGACGTAAACAAACAGCGACGTCTTGTCGCAAAACTTCGGCCTCTTCGGAAGGTATTTTATTCCGTCGGATAACCTCTTCAACTGTGCCGATCACTTTCTCGTATGGAACATGGCTTGGTGTTGGGGCGAAATTTAACCCTTTCTCTAAAATATTGAGTGCAGCTTCCGTCAACGTTTTATCAGATAGATTGATAACCGTGTGTTCAATATTTGAGTTTTCTTGGTGGGGGGTAGATGGCTTTTGTTTCCTCATCAAGAATTCAAACTTTCGGTCTTTTTTCAAGGCACTAAGTTCTCTCGACCGCTGTGCCTGTAGATAGGTGATGCGATCACAGTTATCAAAATCATCTTTAGTCCACACTTCACTGCACTTCAGATGTATTTTATATAACTCCGTTTGTAATTTGTCGAATTTATAACGGGTGTTGGCGGTCAACTTACGCAAAAGTTTTACAGTCGCATTCCGTAGAATGCCCGCAGAACCGTGAATATCGTTTCGGGGTTTTATTTTGACACAAACGGGAATAATGTCTGCGTCCCGATACTTCACTAAAACCACCAACGATTGACGTAAACATTCACATTTCTTCCGCGCGCGTTCAAGGTGTTTAATAAATTTAGCACTTTCCGGCCCGTACCGGTGCACAATATAGGAATTTAAACTTTCGTGGTCATTTAAACTTATTTTAAATTGTTTTTCGGGATATATACCACGTACCTTTGTTTGGAGTAACCGATATTTCGGCACTGTTGCAAGCGCCATGTCATGAAGAAGATCAAGAGTCTCTCCGCGACCACGCTCGGTGCAAGACGAGCGAAGCGTCGGAAACAAATAGGTATTTATACCTTAAATAAATTAATTGTACGGGATTAAGAACCGCTAATTTATTTTGTATGATGTATACAAATCGCGAAAGTTTAAAATCGATTAACCAAGCCATTGCTACTGCCCCATTAAGAATAAAAATTAGGAAACGGTATGTGGATGACATCTTCTGTATTATGGAAGGCGATGAAGCAACTGTTCATCAATACTTGGCACATCTAAACAACATCCACAACAAAATGGATTTTACTTATGAAATAGAAAGGGATAGAAGAATGGCGTTCCTTGACGGTTATGATAATCTGATCTTCGCAAGTATGATCACGTATCTACTTTTCGTTCCGAACTTAAATGGTTACCCATTCGTCAACGCCGGAGTTTGCGTGCTCTCACTACACTCTTTTCTTTACTTAAATTCCCTTCTCCCCCTTCATACTAGATTTCTTACTTTCAATGTCTATCTTCTACACATGAGACCTTCGCTCCTCTCACAATCTTC
Organism: Euclidia mi; assembly: GCA_944739405.2. Lineage (NCBI taxonomy): Eukaryota > Metazoa > Arthropoda > Insecta > Lepidoptera > Erebidae > Euclidia > Euclidia mi. The sequence goes on from OX123196.2 coordinate 3,669,654, forward strand.
TTCTTCAGTGTCCCACTCATACTTTAGACTTTGTAGGCTCTTCCTTCATTGTTCAAGCTATCTTGCTCTGGAATAGGCTCCCTCCTGAAATCAGAATGTCTACTAACCGGTTCGCATTCAAATTGAAAGTTCGAGAACTCTTTTTTGAGAGATTGAAGGAATCTGCACATTGTTTTCATCAGTTCTAGATAAATAATACATTATAATTATATATTTTATATGTATTTATGGGGTATGTGTGTAGTTTATGCAATATTTATTATTATGTAATATACTCATTTGTTTATAATATAATATCATTATTTATAATTTTATTTATAGTATAATATTCAATTTACTTATGTTACATTTGATATATCTGTGATAATTATCTCTATATATAATGCACGTACCTTGCTTGTCTCTGCACCACCAAAAGGTCCGACTGGTAGATAGTGCCTTACGGCATTAAGTCCACCTTATGTACTGTAACTGTATGTTGTGCATGAAGAAAAAAATAATATTAAATGTACCATATTTTCGTACTAATAATAAATAGTCGCTAAAAGAGGTTTGGGCTCATCCGGGATTTGAACCCGGGACCTCTCGCACCCTAAGCGAAAATCATACCCCTAGACCAACGAGCCGGTGAGAGACGTGTTGAAATTACGTGTTTAAATTATGTATGACATTGTCACGTACGTGATGCGTGAACGCATAAAAAAGTTAAAGGTGTTTGTCTTGTTATTTTATGAGATGGTATGTAGATAAGACCACGGCACTTATATTTCGTCAGAAATTAGAATGCTATCAAGTACCCATATCTACCTAATAGATAAGCTGTGGATACCGTGACTATCATCTTAGGTATTTAATATATTTTAGTAGCTATTATTTATTAAGTAGGTATTAAGAAGTGCTTAGGGCTTATTGCTCATCACTAGAAATCATATCAATAATTGTTTATTGCTTTATTATGGGTAATTCATAATTCGATTTTCTTACACGTGCTAAATAAAGGAAACATTTGCATTAGGTAGGTAATAGGAAGGTGTGTTACTAAGGTACTCTGAATATATTTTTTTATTACCGTCAGCAATAAACGTGTAGTCGGGCCTAATCGCCTTATTTTTAACAATGTCTGATTTATGTATTTGTTTATTTACATTTATTTTGGTTCTAACATAACTAATTCAATGTTACATACCTTCCTCGAAAGCCTCGATACATTAATATTTTATTGAAATAAAATGCCTACGTTTAAATAGGCATTAAACAAAGATTATTCTTCAAATAAGAATATTTTGTAGGTACATACACATCGAAACTTTTATTCAGTAACCCGTACTAAAATTTCCTATGAAAATAAGAAAAAAATTAAATTGAGTTTTTAAAACTTAAACAAAGTCCCTTTAATATTATTTTAAAAGCCGCAGTCAGTATAGTATTTTATTAAAACAACAAACATAAAGGCTGGTTTTATCACAGTGTAATACAGCAATATTTTATATTAAGATATAAATTTTTTATCGGATAGTTTAGGCGATATGGAGCCGCGATAAGCTTTATTACGAGTATTTTATCATTTGTAGCCTCCAAAATGTACTATAATATATTGAGATAAATTTATTATTTTAACTTTAACATGAGCTTTTAACGTTTCAGATTTTAGGCTGATTCGGGAGAGGGCTAAAGGACGCAAGTTCTCTCAAGAGCATTACAATCTTCTCATGACCACTGACTTCATCGTGTTACCCTTCATACAACCTACCCTTCTGGGGCGAGTCATCCCGTCCTCTTCAACCCATACTAAAATATTGGTCACCAAACCAGAATCATGTATCTATCTGCAACCTCTTGAGATATCTATGCTGATCCTTTATTAGCATTCGCAGTCTACATCTGGACTTCATGAAGAAGATCAAGTCTCCTTATTTGCTTCACAGTAGCACTGAAGCCACGGTTGGTTGGTACAGGGTTTAATGTCGAATTTTCTGTATCTTTGTAAAGATACTATTTAATTTTGTTTCGGGTGTTTTCCTTAGTCGCCTCTTACGACTTCCACGAAATGAAATAGGTGGTAACACTTTGTACTCTTAATCCGTCACCACATGGACGTATGGTAATAGATATTATGTTAAATGACTTCCGAAAACGGGGAATCATTTCGATTCGTAAGAAAGTAGGTAGTTAGATATAATTCTTTATTGTGCACCGAAATAAAATAATTATATTTCATGGTAGCTAAATTGTTTGTACAAAGATCTTACAGAAATGACAAATTCTTTGCAATTAATATTTTGATGGTGGATCAAATTTAATGTAACTTTCACTAAGGTAGTATATTTTTAATTAGTACAGTTACAGCTATAAAAAAATAATAACTCCTTCTTTATACCTTCACGTCTTTTATTCCCAAGGGGTAGGCAGAGGTGTATTACATACCCGCTTTTCGCCAGTTATGTTTTGGTCCCAAATGTAACAGGGGGCGAGCCTATTGCCATCTACCGGGCACATTATTAAGCGAGCGATAATTAACATTTTTAATACACATATTACTTCGTAAAGTCATAGGCGTGTGCTCGGGGTACCTGGGGATCGAACCCGAGACTATCGTCACTGGGCTATCGCCGCTATCTTTGATTATAAAGTGATAGTAACTACGTGTACTTATACACAGGAACTAATGGTTTATGTATCAACTCTCAATGCAATGAGTGTTCAGGGTGCTATCCTCTTATAGATCAACATGTATGTAGACGACAAATACGCTTCGTAATCGTTTTGAGGCTAGATGTTGGAAGTTGGAATCTTATGAATGCCCCTATCACTGTTATGTGAAAACATTAGATGTGCTGAGAGCGGTGTATTAAAAAACAATTAATTGATAAATAATAAAGTCAAGATATCTGCCAAAAATAACATTTAACAATACATATTTTTGATACAATACAAGAGGACACACAAAGCTACTATAAAAAGCTGGGCTCGTCCGGGATTTGAACCCGGGACCTCTCGCACCCAAAGCGAGAATCATACCCCTAGATCAACGAGCCGCTTACCATTAAGAAATGAAATAACAATTTACACTCTTGGTTTTCCAACTGATATGAATGTGTTAATCATTTACTAAAGATGTCATCTAACGGTATCAACAATCTTGCTTCGCCGAAGCGTGGGCTATGTCAAATTTATACATAATATATTATTACAAATCATTATATCTTTACGGCTTCTCACTGATAATAGAATGTTATTTTAATATTATTTTGTTAAAAATATAGCCATGTTTGTTTACTTTTTTTTGTATCCTGTTGTGAAGACTTGTTCTAATTTTAAATCATGTTATTGTACGTTTTCATTTGTACGACGTTGACTCTACGATCTAATTATGTTTGACCTTTTATCTTTTCTCTCGTTTTTCTTAAATGAGAGATTTCTTATACTGTACCTATCAAGTTAATTGTACCTACCTAGTTAATTTCATAAGTTTCTTGTACTATATAAAATATCTTTGTAAGCGTTTATATTGTTCAAATTATCTGAATATCTTTTAAAATAAAGCGATTTCTATTTTTATTTTGTTTTTGTCCCGTTTATTTTAGTTTGATATTGGGTCATTTAATAAGGTTTTGGTATTTCAGGTCCAGTGCAAACATATGTTGACACTTTCTTATGACTAACGCAAAGTAGAGCACATGTAGAGCCTTCAAGTAAGAATAATAAAATTATAAAATAAAAAATGAATTAGACGATCGTATTCATGAAAAAGGTAGAATATACTAACAACGTAGGTACATTTATTATAATCCAGGTAAGTAGTATATTCATTTTATGGAGAGAGTGTGAGTTATACACTTTAGGCTAGGGAGAGTGTGGGACTCCCCGACGAGAAGCGCCGGTCTAAACTTTCCTCAAGAATGACTATCATTATATTTATCAAGTAGCCGTTTCCCGCGGTTTCACTCGCGTCCTGAGGGAACTACTTCGCGTACCCGAAAATCCCAAATATCTTACGGACCCCTATATTTTCTAAAATAAAATATAGCCTATGTTACTCGCAGATAATGTAGCTTTGTAATGGTGAAATAATTTTTAAAATCGATCTAGTAGTTTTTGAGTTTATCCATTACAAACAAACAAACAAACAAACAAAAATACTAATTTTTCCTCTTTATAATATTATATAGTGTAGATGTAGATTGGCGAAAATAGTACAAAATTCTGTTTTTTAGTTTTACAATTTATCGCGATCATATAGACAGACAGGACCCAGCGGCGATTTCAATTTATATTATTTAGATATTAGATAGTATTCAATGTCTCTATTATACTGAGTGTTGACATCATTTCATTTAATAAGAATTTTCAACTAAGTTCATTAATTTGAGCCAGTCAACTGCAAGCTGGCAGTTTTTACTCATTCGAAACTTTTTGGTCTCAAAAGTTAATTTAGTTTCCAAAGGTACCTCTTGCCCAAGCGTTACTCCAGCTACATAAGTACATACTTTAGTTTGGAGCTTCAGAATATTTTATTGTACCGACTCCGTGTATCGACCATCAATCCAACATCAAATAATTATAGTTGTTTGAATCAGGTGTTACTTAGCGCACGCCATTGTTGTGTATATAGTATGTAAAAAAAGAAGAACTCACCACGCACCCTGGGATTGACCGCCCCATCTATTGCAGTAGAAAAAGGTTGCCACCAACGGTTGTACCAAACTTCTGTGATGAAAAAGTTTAAGGGATAATATATATGGAGCAGCAGCGATAGCCTAGTGGAGAGACCGACAGATTGCTACGCAGAGGATCCGGGTTCGAATCCACGGCGCGCACCGATGACTTTTCGGAGCACATACATACATAGACTCACGCCTGTTTCCCCGAAGGGGTAGGCAGAGGCATATTAAACGCCCACTTTTCGCCAGTGTTTTGATCCCCCGTAATAGGTGGCAGGCCTAATGCCGCTTATTGGGATATTTTGTTTGCCAGAGCCTCGTCCGTTGATCGGCAGGTGCACCACTTGCAGGTGAGGTTGGCTTGGGACCCTAAGTTCTTGGCGGGAACCCTATGCACCTTTTCGGAGTATGCGTATTAAATTGTTAATTATCGCTTGCTAAACGGTGAAGGAAAACATCGTGAGGAAACCTGCATGTCTGAGAGTTCTCCATAATGTTCTCGAAAGACATATGAAGTCTGCTAACCCGCACTTGGCCAGCGTGGTGGACTATGGCCTTACCCTTCTCATAATGGAAAGAAGCACGTGCCCAGCAGTAGGACAGTATAAAGGGCTGATGATGATATATGGAATCATGTGACAATGAGTTCCTCATAATTTTGAATAGTCAAATATGTGTGGTGTAACTTGAATAAAGCTCTAAATGCAGTATTTTTAAATGCAGTTCTAAATTAACAAACATCAAACTGCTACCACTGTATATAGATTTACATCTAAGCTCTTTGCTACTACTGTTATACATCAAACGTCATCGCACGAGATATACATCAAACTTACAAAGCAACACCGTGTCGCATGTCAAAACGTGTGGTTCAATCAGGAATGTAAATATTACAACGTTATTCCAAATTATATTACTATACGTTCCAAGACGCACAGTCGGGCTGCCAATATAGCGATACAAAAAGCTCAAAAAATTTAGCTAGGGGAAGAGGCAAGACGTTGGATTTGAACCCGTTATCTTTGCGTTACAGTTTCCCAACTGATCTACAGCTGATTTCAATATTCGATCTGTCCAGCGATTTGGCTACTATTAATAGGTACATATCTGACATATTTGACATATTTTGTATTGAGGTTATGTCAAATATGTACCTATCTCTGCTAGCAAAATTCATGGATATATCTGATACTATTCTATGAACTTTAATGTTGCTACAATTCTATGAGTATAAATATTCAATGATATTGAAACCGTAGGTGAGTTTTACTACAGCTTCGCAGATTTCCATCTCACATCAATGTAGGAACACAAAAGTTACGACGGCAATTCGTCATTGGCAACCATTTTACAAGTTGGTTGACGTAACGTTTTGCCATAACCTGTACCAATTTCACCGCATTACTTAATATTATATTTTAAGTGTCTAAACACACTATGCCAAACTTACGCGACCGAAGTTCCGCGATTTTACGTTCCGACGTATTCAGCTGATATGACACACCATAAGTTTCCTAACTTACGCTCGTGCTACGAACTACGCTTGTGCGCTACTTCTCGGAAAGTTGCTGAACTTACGCCCGACCGAAGTTACGCTGTACGCTATAACGCAACGTAATTTCGGTATAATGTGTCGTCAGTAATTCAAATAGCATTGCAGGCGTAATCATTCCGAACTTCGGTCGCGTAACTTAGGCATAGTGTGTTTAGACACTTAGTCGTAAAACAAACAAGTTTTTATGAGATCCACAAGATTTACTGCCGTTCCGTTTACACCAATAACACAGTACATCATTCTAGGCATTGTAGCGTTGTGCTTTTTTAGCTTAACGTACCACGGATTATTTTCTCGTAAAAATCCTTTTAATATCGTCGTTTACACGTGATGGTCTTAGTCTGGCTCTGTTTTAGAACTTAAAGGTGTAGGTGGTATAAGTAGCCAGCATTGTCTCAGTTGCATCTTTTAATATGCATATATATTTAAGTCCTTTTTTAATTTTGTCGTTTATAAGTGTCACAAGTAGGTGAGTATTGGGGGTCTCGGATCAGATGAGATCCGAGCCCCCCCAATACTCACTCTATTCGAATAGATGTCATTATTCATATTGGTATATTTTCTTGAAATGATGTCTAGTTGTTGTATACAGAGCGATAATTAACACTTTATTGTGAACACACTGCAATAAAGAGCAAATTGCAGCTCTAAGAAAAGTAGTATATTTTATTTAATTACTGTGCTAATTATGAAATGAATATCGCAATAATATAAGTATTAAAGAACATTTACTGTGGTGACATACACCACAGTAATTATGAAGAAGAATATATTATCAAAGTTATATAACATGCATTCATCAATTCATTATAGTATTGTTTCATTTAAGCATTCAATAGTTCACAGTAAGCACGAATTGTCTATTCGACACATTCCAAACCCGATGGATAAATGCGCGCAGATGCTCTCCAATGTCTTCTTATATAGAATTTCAAATATACATACATACCTGTTACAATCTAGCTAGTAGTTAAAATATTATTTCGACTTGTTAATGTTGTAGTGTTATAAATGATAAATTAAGTTTCGTATTTGACGATTGTTGTAGGTACATAGCATACGTATTAGTTTCATTTATAATTACAACACAACATGTATGAGTTCTTTCAATCGATAACAGATTAGCATATAATAAGTAACAATTACACTTATGACTCTCACTCACTCATATGTTGTGTGGATGTGATTCTACGATTGCCTTGCTGGTCCAATGATATAAATTAGTGTGTGTATGTGGAAACGAATGGTATCGGGTTCGATTCTCCGACTAGAGCAAAGTGTTATTTAGTTTTCCTGATAGTTAGTCCTTAGAAGCAGGATGGAGTCTGGAAAATTTTCTGATAAAAATGATATTAGGCTCGCCCCTGATACGTGGTGGTTACATAAAACATACTTAGTGAAATATACACACCTCTACGTCTTCGGAATACAGGCACGGGGACTATATAATATGTACCTATGTGTGCAGAGTTTACACAACACAAAATATTGAAATAAAAACAAAACAGTTTCAATTAACTACCATTTATTAGCAAATTCTACACAATAGAAATAAAACCACGGATTACTGGTTTTTGTTTATTTACATCGTTTTATACAACTTATTTATAATTTCCTTTACACTTTTATAAATATCATCGTTAAATACACTCCCCACAACATGTTGAACACACACATTCGCAGTACAATCACACGGTGAATTTGTGAAATCTTCGGCATCGTATACTTGAATGCGTATTATTTTGCCTCGCGGGCCTTTCGAAGGTTTTTTTACCACTCGATTACGTAGAGTCTCTTCAACGGGGATAGGTGAGTATGAAGAATTCGTAATAAACACACATTATATATATACATATACATATATATATATATATATATATATATATATATATATATATATATATATATATATATATATACACACACACATATATATATATATATATATACACATATATATATATATATATATATATATATATATATATATATATATATATATACATATATATATATATATATATATATATATGTATAAATAATAATAAAAGGTTTTAAATAAAATATTTTACTTACCGACATTATGCAGCAGGCGTGTAACTACGTACAAGTAATGTAAGTGATTTTTAGTCCCGTTTGTCGTCGCATTATATACTTTTCTTATTTTTGTCATTAAAGTTCAAAATATCCAACCATTTAGTTTCTGTTTTGCATAGAAACCTAAAACGAATATCGATTTTATGTTAGTGCCACGTGTCCCCATATATGGATATGAAGATCTAGTTCGCATCATCGTAAAATTAAACAATGCAGACGAGCGTAATAATACTGCGGTCGATATCAAGGTATCGAATATGTGATAATAAATAAGTTATAATCTTATGCAGCTATGTACATATCATGCATTGTTTAATGAATGTTTCTCAGCGTTTTAAACGCTGTGTTTATAGCGCTCGTCTAGATTGTTTCTTTATAATTATACTACTTTTGTCTTCGACTTCATTCGCTCGAGAGATGATTTATTTTTAATGAAATCTACTTGTTTAAGTGTACAATATACTGCAACCGGCAATAACGCAAAAATGATGAAAATGAATGCTCAAACATTAAATTAATTGTTGTCTAGAAATAAATGCCTCGGTTGTCCAGAGGTAGCCTATGGGACTGCGCATCATGGGGTCCCAAGTTCGATTCTCAGGTCGGGAAAAGTGTGAACAAATTCATTGATTTCAAGCTAATTGTCTCTTTGGTATTGTACAATTTTCATTTCAAAGTATCATACGCATAATCATACAATATTATTTAGCGGGTCTTAGTCGCGATAATTTATTTATTTCAAGGCACATATACCTCTGTCCCTCCGCGACCACAACCGTTGCAAGCCGGTAGAAACGTAGGAGAATAACAGAGGTATTTATGCCTTGAAATAAATAAATTATCGCGACTAAGACCTGCTAAATAATATTGTATGATGTATACAAATCGCGAAAGTTTAAAATCGATCATACGCATAATATTACAAATACATATTAATATTAATGAGGAACCTGATGAGAGCGGATAACAGCATATAGAAATCTGTAGTCTCTGCCTACCCCTCTGGGAATCAGACGTGAGTATATGTACATATTAGATATTGAACCTAATGTACAAAGTTCAAGGCTTAGTACGCTGAACTTATTTTATACCATGTCAGCAATTTACAAATTAGGATATGCGTGACGTGATTCTACACCAATATAAACGCATGTGCAGCAAGCCTAGCCATCACTTCACTTCAGAAGACCTCAGTGCTCCTGAATTTCCTCATCAAGTTATTGTGAAACAAATTTGTAAGGACTCGAAATGTAAGTAACTTATTCTATTTACTCTATTCACTAATTTTATCTATTCACCCTATTCATTAATGTCATCTATTCACTCTATTCTCTTATCTCATCTATTCACTCTATTCATTAATTTCATCTATTCACTCATTCATATATTCACTCTATTCATTAATTTCATCTATTCACTCTATTCACTCATTCATCTATTCACTCTTTTCAATAATTTCATCTATTCTCTCTATTCAGTTATTTCATATATTCATTCTATTCGTTAGATTCATCTATTCATTCTATTCACTTATTTCATCTATTCTCTCTAATAATCTTATATATTAACTCTATCGGTAATTTCACCTATTCGTTCCATTCATAATTTTATTTTATTTGCTCTAGTTATCATCTGCTCAGTGTGTATTTTACTATATTCATTAGTTTAGAGTACTAAACGAAACAAATAATATATTTTCGTTAAGTTAAGTAGTACCTCATTTCATGTTTCGACAGTCAGACGCTTATACATCTATCTACCTACGGTATCTTTTATAACCACTATTTATAACTTTCGACTTATACATTGCTCTTTATCTTTTCAGGTCGACTCAAACTGCAAGCCACCTTTTCTCATCTGATGACGAAACCGAGCAGCAACAGCAGCAGTTGAAGAGATCGAAAACCTCAACAAAGTTATCGATTCCGGCGAAGAGAACGATGGAAGGTCAGGCATCAAACACCGACGAGAAAAAGAAGAAAAAGAAGACTACAATCAACCCAATCTCCACTTGCATGAAACCTACAGCGCATGAACTGTTTGGCAGTGACAGCGATGATGATCAGGAAGACGTCGGCAACATACAGGGTAAAAAATTACAGCCACTACTTTCATGCTACACTCGTCGTGTGGCGAATGGGTTGTCTAGGCAAAGTGACGATAAGAAGCCGGGAAGATACTATATAGAATTAAAAATATATGACTGTAGCGAAATCGAGCGCGTAGCACCCATTAATCGTTGGAGGCATGCGATTTTATCAGTTAAAAATCGCACTGATGATAGCACGCCTGCTTGGCAACATTTAAAAGAGTTTTTAAATAAAACTCGCCAGAAATTTAAGAACCGGCCTCTAGATTTTGTTAGTACTTATTATTAGTTCTATTTCACTGTATTGATTTTATTTCTTTTAATTAAAATAATGGTAATTATTGTAATCGTTTCTAGATATATATATATATATATATATATAAAATATAACATGTAACCATATCATATTTTTGTTTTATTTTACAGTATCATCCTCGTCAACACTTCAGAGGCAATACAATAATAATACAGAATTAATAAAATGTGATAAATGTCTAATTGAAATACCGATGAATAAAATCCGATATCATTTGAGAACGAATATGCATAAAAATAATAGTTTTTTACGAACTGAATTTGAAAATATTTATATAATTGCAAGTGCTTTTAAAAAAAGAATTGTAACATATCGTTTAAATCCTGCACAAGGTGTTGACTATATCACTCCTGAAACATTATTGTGTCAGAATAAAAGCGATATCCTGAAACTCTTGAATATGTCGTTAGTAAAAAATACATGTTTCAAGATAAATTTCGAATTATTTGCTTACTTTATATTACTAAAAACGGGTGAACAACAATTAAAATCATTTAATACAAAGTATGAAATCGTTTGTAATAATACGAATATTAATTATATGTACACGAATGTAATTGAACGTATAAAAAGTAAAATGTCAGAATTTGAGCACAAAGATTCTGGTTGGTCCTATCACTCAGTAAGCCATCTCGAAATTAATGTTAATAAATATTGTCCGTTGAGAGGAGGCACTTATTTAGGCTTACCATTAAAAGTGAAAAACACAAGAAGTTGTATTAATATACAAAATAATGACAATCATTGTTTTTTATGGAGCGTTGTAGCTGGTTTATATCCTAGCAAAATGAATGTATGTCGAATGAGTTCATATCCACATTATAGCTCTGTATTCAATATCGAGAATATGTCATTTCCCGTTACATTCCAAGATATAATTATTTTCGAAAGAAACAATAACATTAGTATAAATATTTACGGATTAGACAATAACAATGCAAATGTGACAGGACCTCTATATTTAACAAATAACAGAAAATCTACGCATGTAAATTTGTTATGTATTGAAAGAAAAGGAATATACCATTATTGTCTTATTAAAAATCTATCACGATTAGTAAGGCGTCAACTGACAAATCACAAAGGTAATTTTTTTCTTTGCCAAGCATGTTTACAATATTACAGCAGTGAATCAAAATATAGTTCTCACACGTGCTCGAAAATTTTATCAGTATTACCCGAAAAAAATGCAAAAGTCGGTTTTAAAAATTATGAAAGGAAACAAAAGATCAATTACATAATTTATGCAGACTTTGAAAGCTTATTGTTAAATTGTGAAGAAAGATACATACATACATACATAGACTCATGCCTGTTTCCCCGAAGGGATAGGCAGAGGCATATTAAACGCCCACTTTTCGCCAGTGTTTTGATCCCACGTAATAGGTGGCGAGCCTATTGCCGCTTACCGGGATATTTTGTTTGCCAGAGCCTCGTCCGTTGATCGGCAGGTGCACCACTTGCAGGTGAGGTTGGCTTGGGACCCTAAGTTCTTGGTGGGAACCCTAGGCACCCTTTTGTGAAGAAAGAGTTTCTGAAAAAACGTACAATCTAAAAAAACATCAGCCATCGTGTTTTGGATATTATATATGTTGTTCGCACGATTCAAGTCAAAATAAGTATGTTACATATAGAGGCCCTGATTGTGTTGAAGTATTTATTGATAGATTAATAGAAGATGTGAAGAAAATATCTGTAATCCTATCAAATAAAAAACAAATGAAACCTTTGACAGAAAAAGATAAAATCAGATATAATAATGCCAGTACTTGTCACATTTGTGAAAAATTACTATTTGATGACAAAATATGTGATCATGATCATATCTCAGGTAACTTTAGAGGAGCTGCCCATGCTCATTGTAATTTAATGTATAGAGTGTGCTCATTTATACCTATTATTTTCCACAATTTATCGAATTATGATTCCCACTTGTTTATTAAAGAATTAGTTAAATATGAGGGTCATATTAAAATCATACCTAAATCTAAAGAAAAGTTTTTGACTATTACTAAATACATACATAATGAGAATGGTAAACATCCTATTCAAATAAAATTTATAGATTCATTTCAGGTTTTAAGCTCTAGTTTGGATTCTTTTAGCAAAAGCTTATCAGATGATGATTTTGTTCATTTGTCAATGGAATTTAGTAATAAAAACATACATTTACTAAGAAAAAAAGGTGTTTATCCATATGATTACATTGATTCTTGGGACAAGTATGAGATAAAAACACTGCCTCATAAAGAATGTTTCTATAATACAATGAAAATGGAGCACATTTCGGATATTGAATATCGACATGCAAAAACTGTGTGGAATACATATAATGTTAATACTATTGGCGAGTATACCGATTTATATATGAAATGTGATGTATTAATATTATGCGACATATTCGAAAATTTTCGTAACATAAGCTTAAAATATTATAAATTAGACCCTGCATACTACATAACAGCGCCCAGTTTGAGCTGGGACGCTATGTTACTTTACACACATGTAGAGTTAGACTTAATCGATGACTTAGAAATATATCAAATGCTAGAAAAGGGCATACGCGGTGGCTTAGCACAGTGCAGTTTACGTCATGCAAAAGCTAATAACATATATTTGTCAGAATTTAATGATTCAAAACCTTCTAGTTATTTGATATATCTTGATTGTAATAATTTGTATGGTTACGCAATGACTAAAAAGATGCCTATTTCTGAGTTCAGATTTTTGAATCAAAAGGAGTTAAGTCGTTTTGATGTAATGAATGTATCAGATGATAGTAATTATGGCTTTATATTAGAAGTAGATCTTGAATACCCTGATAACATACATGATGATCATAGTGATTTACCTTTTGCACCAGAAAAATTTATACCCCCAGGAGGAAAGAACGCTAAGCTTATCGCTAATTTATATGACAAATTTAACTATGTAATTCATTATACTCATTTAAAAGAGTGCTTGAAACGTGGACTTATTCTAAGAAAAATCCATCGTATTCTCACATTTAAGCAAGAAGAATATTTAAAAAAATATATTGATCTAAATACTAGACTACGTCAAGCATCTAAAACTACATTTGAGAAAGACTTTTTTAAACTACTGAATAATTCTATTTTTGGTAAAACTATAGAAAATAAACGTAAACAGGTAGATATTAAACTAGTAACAAAATGGAGAGATACTGGCAACACTACAAATAAACAACTTGGTGCTGAAAAACTAATTTGTAAACCTAATTTAAAAAGTGTATCCATATTTTCTGAAAACTTTGTAGCTATTCAGCTAAAACCTGAAAAAATTGTGCTTGACAAACCAATATATATTGGTTTCACTGTTTTGGAATATGCAAAACTGCATCTTTATCAGTATCATTATAAAATGAAAGAAACATATATGAATAATATAAAGCTTTGTTACACAGACACTGATAGCCTACTTTACTTAATTTACACAAAAGATATTTACCAAGATATCAAAAATAATTTAAAAGATTTTGATACAAGTAATTTTGATTTAAATAAGCCTTATTTAATACCACAAGTAAATGCAAAAATACCTGGGCTTTTTAAAGATGAACTAGGTGGGGATATAATAAATGAGCTTACTGGCTTACGAGCAAAACTGTACTGTTTGATAGCCTCTAAAGTTCAAATTAAAAAAGCAAAAGGTATACCAAACTCGGTAACAAAAAGACTTAATATATCACATTATAATAGGACATTATTTAATAATGAAACTAAAGTGTGTAAAATGAACTTAATTAGATCAATTAAACATGAGCTGTATTCACAACAAGTAAGCAAACAGGTAATGAACAGAAATGATGATAAAAGATATTGTTACGGACGGGGTAACGGGATTGGAAGGAAACACCGAGTAGCACTTATAACACTTTATTCGATTTCACACACGACACGCCGTTTAATTTCGACGCAGACAGCACCAACACTAGCGTCTTTTGCACTGCACTTTTCACTGCACTTCACTGCACTTTACTGCACTATACTTTCACTTCACTTTTTTTACTACTTCTTCTTTCTTCCTTTTACTTCTTCCTTCTTCTTCTTCACTTTACCACTTTTCAACTTAAACTGGCGCTCAGCGCATCTACACCGCCTTATATACCCCTAGTAATGTTCTAGATTCACTAATTTCGATCTTCATTTCATAATTCAATTGTTTTTCTATCTCCTGTCTCTTTTTAACCTTTCCATTCCTTCTTGAAGTTTCTAGAATTTTCTAATCTTTATTCGAAATATTTAAATTTGTGTTTCCATCTCCTGTCTCTTTTTAACCTTTCCATTCCTTCCTGAAGTTTCTAGAATTTTCTAATTTTTACTCGAAATATTTAAATAATCTTTTAAATATTTGCCAAATATTCATAAACATTTTCCAAATTTTATAAAAACCATAATCCACATAACAGTTATCACTGGGATTTGAACCCACGCCTTCAGAACGTGAACGGAATGTGTTATCCGCACGGCCATCGCCTTGTTGTCAATGGATACTGAATTTGGCGAACACTTGACAAAATGTATACGTCATCGAATTAAAAACTCATTTCCAAATAATAAAATAGTCTTCAAACCTCTTTGCTAATTATTGTGTTTCGTGACGACGGTTTGACGTGACATCGGCCGTCACAATATATTCTCCCAAATCAGGTTGAAACATTACCCTGGGGTCACTATGAAGTTTTGTTGTAATTATTAGAATATAAGTTAGCATTATTTGTATTAAATATATAAATAAACACATATTAATTTATCTGTGCATTTGTTATTTAATAACCACCTCAGACGATAAACTGTATCCTTATATAATAGTATATAAACACAGTCACTACTATCTTTCTCACATTTCACAATGAAGTTCGTTAAGCAACTCCAGACTTTACAGGTTAATAAAATCAAATTAGGGGATCAGTAAAATGTTAAAGTGAAGCATAGTGTACTCTTACCTCATACTATCAGGTGTATAATATGCGGCCCGTCTAATTGTGGGAAGACTAACATAATGCTGAACTTAATATTACATAAAAATGGTCTCAAATTCAAAACATTTATTTATACTCGAAGACAACATTCCAACCAAAATACTGCTTTTTAAAAAAAGTTATGAATAGTATAGACGGTGCAAATTTTTTTATTTACAATGATAATAAGAATGTAATACATCCTAATGATGCCTTAAAAAATTCCATAATGATTTTTGATGATGTCGCTTGCGAAAACCAAATAAATATTCGTAATTATTTCGCAATGGGGCGACACAAACAAATCGATTGTTTTTACTTATCACAAACGTACTCCAAAATACCAAAGCAACTTATACGTGATAATGTTAATCTTTTAATTATTTTAAAGCAAGACGATGTAAACCTAAAACATATATACAATGAACATGTAAATACGGATATGGAATGGTTTCAATTTAAAAAACTTTGTTCTATAGTATGGCAAGACCGGTTCGACTTTTTATTAATAAATAAAAACTGTGCACTTAATGAAGGTAGATACAGACAAGGTAGATACTTATAGACATATATATGGCCAGTGTTATAGAAAAGAAACATCATTAGAAATCTAGATTTTGTAAACAGCGGTTGGAATTAATTTATAACGATTATGGATATTAATATTAAAGAGCAATTGGTAAATTCTATAGAAAGTATAAAGAATAAAGTAAAAATACTACAAAACGAAGAAGATGCAACTAGTTTGAAATTAAAGAAGGTTTTCAAACCAATAACTGATTCTTTGGAAACATTAACTAGCTTAAAAGATCCTGCGCAACCTACATTTAACATGTCTAAATGCAACAAGGATGAGATGAGAAGATGTAGCTCATCCCTATATTATGAGAGCTTTAAAGAATTTATAGGAAATCGATCAGATAATGACATGGAATCATATAATTGTATAAGTGACAATCAAGAAAATGAAACGTTAATGTCTCTTAATAAACAGGATATGATAGAAATTTATGATAACATTAATGTACCATTTGGGATACGAAGTGAAAACGAAAATCTTATGATGGGGAATTCTCAAGTAACATTTTCTTTTACAAATAAAGGTCAACGTTCATCAAAATCAATTATAGTCACAATAAATGACAAACATTATGAATTAACTCCTGGTCTAAAAGAGCTTTTGCTGCGCAATAAACCCGATCTCAATCTTGTTACTGAAATGGATAAAACTATCTATAAAAATATGCTTATCAGCACGAATGCACACAAACGAGATTTTAGTCCTAACGGTCAAATAAAAGGTGATAAAGGTTTAAAATATCGAGAAATTATTAAGCCTTTATTGTCGCAACTAAATAATACTCAAGTAGTAAAACCAAAAACCGGTGGCTCTTTGCCAAATCTGAAGACATATAAGAGCAATACAGATTATGTTTACTGGGATGACGCAAATGAACTAATCTATAGATTAAGACTATTAATTGCTTCAAAACATGCAGGTAATTTGAATCATGATAATGAAATCTTATCTATTATAGAAGAGTTAAAAGAACCTGGTATTATAAAAGAATAAAATGGTTTGCATAACAATATATACTTAGTTATGTAAAGAGTATCGATCATGAACGGTCATGGTGATATTGATTACAATCGAACAAAAAGAGTATCAACATCTCTTATTGAAATAAATTCTAACAATATTGAGAGTATAGATACTGTAATCAAAGCTAAATATGCTAAAGAACTTATTAAAATTAAAAATGAAATATGATTAACAGGCATTAAATTAAAACGATTAAACAACTTAATTGCAAGTTTAAATGAAAGAATAAAAGACAAAGAAAAAAATACAGTTCTAAAAGAAATTGCAGGAAAGCTGAGCAAACATTATGAGCAAATTAGACGTAATAAATGAAATTCATAAAAACGCTAGAGTTAATTTTCCAAGAAGAAAGGTAATACTCAAAGATATTGATGATCTTTGGCAAGCAGATTTAATGGATATGCAAGCAATAGCAAAAGTAAACGCATGCCATATATATATATTGGTGATAATAGATGCTTTTTCTAAATATGCATGGGCAATTCCGCTAAAACAAAAAATAAGCATCAAGTGACGAAAGCATTTCAAACTTTAATTAAAAATGGACGTGTACCAAAAAATTTGCAGACCGATCATGGGAAGGAGTTTTATAATGATTGTTTTCAAAATATTGTAAAAAAGCATAACATCAATCATTATTCTACATATTCTACGAAAAAGGCTTCGATCGTTGAAAGATTTATTCAAACTTTAAAGAACAAACTATATAAGGCATTCAGTATCAATGGAAATTATAAATGGTTCAATGGTACATTGGACAAAACGTTACATTTATACAATAATACTGTTCATAGAACTGTAGGACAAACCCCAGCTTCAATAAATCATACAAATAAAAGCAATATATTACAAAGACACATTGACTTAGCTCAGTTTAGAAAAATAAAGTGCAAAAGATTTCGCATTGGAGATTATGTGAGAATAAGTAAATACAAAGCCTGTTTCGATAAAGGTTACTATCCTAACTGGTCGACAGAAATATTTAGGATTAAAAAATACAAGACACAAATCCACCAAATTACTTAATTGAAGATAGCAGATGTCGACCTATACTAGGCGCATTTTATGCGCAAGAACTTCAAAAGACGTCTCATCCTGATGTATACCTCGTTGAAAAAGTTTTAAAACGAAAAGGATGTTAAGTTTATGTTAAATGGCTGGGTCTTCCGATGAGTGAAAATAGTTGGATCGATAAATCAAATGTATTATAAATTTCATAAAGTATATTTAAGCAATTACTCATGCTTTATTATTCATTTTAGTGTGGTTCTTAAAGCAACAAACACTTATATTATATAGAAAATAATACATATTATTATAGCAATGAAGAAAATACGAACTGCCTGTAAGAGTGACAAAACAACAATTTTTTTTGCATCTAGCAAACGTAAGAAACTAACGTCTGGACTTGGTTTAAAGAAAACATTAAAAAATGTTGTTTCTCATACCAAGAAACACATAAAAAAATTAAAACCTGCTTGTAAAAAAGCACTGATGAACATAGCATACACAACAGCTCAAGAATTTGCATCAGATTCATCTATAAAACTACCCAGAATTATACCAGTACCCAAAACTGGAGGATTTCTTCCATTAGTACCAATATTTGCTGGCTTATCTGCTGCTGGAAGTTTGGTCGGCGGTGCTGCAGGGATTGCAAAGGCTATAAATGAATTTAAAACAGCCAAGAAGCAATTGCAGGAATCACAACGTCACAACAAACCATTTTTTCGAGGTGTATATATGAGGGATGAATTACCAGCTAAACCATTCCTAAAAGAATGTGGAGTGATTAATCTCGATTCTTCTAAAAACTCTGGTACTCATTGGGTAGCCTATGGTAAAAATAATGAGCATATCGAATATTTTGATAGCTATGGAAACTTAAAACCACCGAAAGAATTAATAAAATATTTAGGAAAAAGTATTCGATATAATTATGATAATGTACAGCAAGATCACTTGTATAATTGTGGACACTTGTGTATAAAATTTCTTTACTCATTTTGGAAAACAAATAAAATATGAACTTAATTAACTGTGTGCTTTATTAATCGTTATAAAGAAAACCCAAAATTTTTTATAGTGATATAAATGATTGATTCACGATGTTTTATGTGCATTCTTTGAAAGTTGGTGATGAAAGATACATGTGGAGTCTGTTTACTTGCACAAACAAATATTTAGTAACTAGTTAAGGAAGATTATCATGTTTATCTACAATAAAACACGCTCTGTCAGAGGAAAAACGAACATTTCTGTTCCCATATCCAAAGAAAACAGACGTGTCAGTGTAATAAAAGTTAAAAGTATTTCCAAAGAAAATAAGAAATTTCTTCAAAATCTTGGATTTAAAGTTTAACATGCTTCAAATCACCGATAGCCCGCAACTCGATAACTCTATTGAGAGTTATGAGATCCATAGTTATAATCCATATAATAATAGCTTCAAAGTAAATGATGAAATCAGAATTCCTATACAACAACAAGATTTTTATTTGTTTCCATCCGGTAGCTCCGTTTATGTAGGAGGTTGTGTAAATGTATTTACGAAAGACTCTTCAGGAAAAATATTGAAAAAAGATATTAATTTTGTTAACAATCCCATATCATATCTATTTCAACATATAAGGTATAAATTAAACGGTGTTGAAATAGATCGTATTAAGAATGCTGGTATAACAACAACGCTGAAATCATATATCTCTATGAATGAAGGTGAAAGTAAAGCAGCAACAGTTTGGGGGGTGGAACCTAAATGGTTCGAAATGGAAAAATGGTAATTTCAGTATTATCATTCCATTGAACAAAATACTAGGATTTGCAGAAGATTATAACAAAGTAATCATAAACTGTAGACATGAACTTATTTTGCAACGAAGCAGCTCTGCATTGAGCTGTGTGCTTATGGATAAAGACGATAACATAGAACTAGATATACATAAAATACAATGGCGTATGCCACATATAAAAGTTTCTGATCGTAATAAATTGTTATTGCTTAAGAGTTTGGAGAGAGATCGTTCTATACAGATGGCTTTTAGAGATTGGGATTTATACGAATATCCATTATTACCCCAAACAACAAAGCATTCCTGGTCGATTAAGACTACTTCTCAACTAGAGAAACCAAGGCATGTAATAATTGGTCTGCAAACTAATAGAAAAACTGATCATACTAAAAGTTCTTCCAAATTCGATCATTGTAATATAACTAATGTTAAATTATTTTCATTCACTTAACACATACATAACAGATTCACTTAACCTTAACTTCAATGACAGTAAATACAGTATATTATACGAGATGTATGCTAATTTCCGTCAGTCATATTATAACCTGGGTACTGATCCGTTGCTTGACTTAAAACAATTCAAAGAAATAGCGCCACTTTTTGTGATCGATTGCTCAAGGCAAAACGATTCACTTAAAACTGGACCAGTTGATGTGCAGCTGGAATTAGAATGTTCCAAAGATTTTCCTGAAAATACATCTGCTTATTGTCTAATTATAAACGATCGTCTTTTCGAATACTAGCCATTAACCAATATCGTAAGGAAATTATCATGAATGTTATTGTAGATGTACAAGGATTTAAAAGCGATCAAAATGAGTTTATTCCTAAAGAAATAGCAGTAATGTGTAATGGACGTATGCAAGTATTACTGATAAAGCCGCCATTTCCGTTTTATGATTTATCAAAACAAGAACGTTTGCAAGTAATCTGGATTGAAAGAAACAGAGGAATACGCTGGCATGAAGGCTCAGTGCCATATTTCAACTATAAAACACACTTAGTAGATTTTTTAAAAGATAAGAATATGTTTACAAAAGGAGATGAAAAAGTTAAGTGGTTGAAAGACATTTTTGATAGTAATAATGTATATAATTTAGAAAGTAAAAATTGCCCAAGTTTATTAACATTATATAAAAAATATTCAAATTCATCTGATATTATGAGTTGTGTAAATCATAACAATATATGTGCCTTAAAAATGTATTCTGTTTGAATAAGTGGTGTGTAGAAAATAATGTATTTTTAATTTAATCATTGCAAATAAATTGTATATCATATGCACTAGCTTCTGTGTTTTATTTTCCATCAATAGTGAAACCCCTCTACTATAATTTCGATAGCAATAATGTGGTACTCATTAAAGATTAGTTTTAAAATGAACTGTTGCAGAACTGTATCATACTAACAGCTCTGCAACGGATTCGAATGGTTTCTTGGTTTCAATCAGATGGAACAGACCGTTCGATACGTATTGACAGAATATTTAAGGAACAAGGATAAATGATTACCTATGACACTTAATTAGCATCATTATCATTCACATTCATGAAAGAAGTTTTATCATTCTATAAGTTACTAATGACGTGACGATCCCAATGACTTGCATTTTCTTGATTTCTGCTGGTAAGCGTACCTGATTTTAATAATGACATCAATCCCAATATGAATAATGACATCTATTCGAATAGAGTGAGTATTGGGGGGCTCGGATCTCATCTGATCCGAGACCCCCAATACTCACCTATTGTCACATTGTGACTTAACTGCATAAACACTTTAACTTTGCATCCAAGACTTCGTCCTGCAACCCGGAAGCTCCAAACAGGGATGGAAAAATGTTTTATTATCGACACAATATAATACATTGTGGTCACATATTTGATCTTTATAATATAGATGTGATCCTAATAACTTAATACTTAGTACCTATTAAGCAAAATGACTTTTTTTCTAGCTTTGTCATATATAACGAAAACCGATTGTCTAGATCTAGTTTAATTTGCTCATTAAAATCATCAGCATTGCGTCTTTAGAAGCTTGAAGTGCTAATTAATTGCAATTAATTACATTGTAAAGCTTCGTACTATGTTGGCGCCATAGATATCGTAATGTTGGCGCGATAACAGACTAATTAGTTGAACACCCATTAGCGGTTTTTCAAAGTTTTGCCTTACGATATGTATATTACTTGATTACTTTAATATAAAATATCAAAGATACGAACCATGCCTACACTACATTACCACCAAAAGCTGGTGACCCCAAAAACTCACACTTAAACACTCTGAGATAAGGTGGATTTTAAACTAGGCAATATTTTATCAACAACGCGCTCTGAATACGTAATTTTGGCGCAAATCATTCCGATACGTCAAACGACAAGACACATAAAACTAGTGGGGTCCTATCACTTTATCACCACATATTTATCACACATCACTAAAAGAATTCGCGATTCAGGTCGATGCATAAACATTTATATGTCACTGTTAAACCCCAAACTATAGTAGATTCTAAGATTTAGTAGTAAAGCTCAAGATTTAACAGTACAACCGAAGATTCAACATATGAAATTCTTAAATGGTAGTGTTTATCATCAATACATAGTATAAAACAAAGTCTGTCTTCTGTCTGTCTGTCCCTATGCATGTTTAAATCTTAAAAACTACGCAACGGATTTTAATGCGGTTTTTTAATAGATAGAAAGATACGCCTGCATTTTTTTAAATTTACCCGTTTTGGCCGATCCCGTAGAAATTTCGGTAAATCCCTTCTTAGTGTCTTCTACGGTCCCCTAGGAACATACACGCCAAATTTCAGCTTCCTGCACCCAATTGTTTCGGCTGTAGCGTGTCTGTCAGTCAGTCAGTAACGCAAGGATTTTATATATTAAGATTAAGATTAAACACAACCAGGTAATTGTCATAGACGACTGGTTGGCGCAGCGGGAGTGTAAGCGACTGCTACGCCGAAGGTCGCGGGTTCGATTCCAGCTCAAGTCAAACATTTGTGTGCATGAACATGAATGTTTGTCTTGGTCTGGGTGTTTCTATGTATAATATGTATGTATTTACAAAAAAAAATATATAAGTACGTTTATCCATTATCTAGTACCCATAGTACAAGCTCTGCTTGGTTTGGGACTGGATGGTGATGTGTGTATGTGGTAGAATATTATATTATTAATATTATTATTATATTATAGATTACCTGGTAATAATAGAAGTCATCACTTTTTGTTATATTAATAACTTTAATTAAAGCTAGCTACTTTTGTATTGTATGTATCACATGTTATTCTCGTATTACTTATGTACATCGTGTTCATGTAGTAGCTGTCTTTAGGATCACAAGAAACTTAAACCTAATCTGTCCTCTCTGCACCTCAAACGGCATTGTGGTCTTACCTTTATTGATAAGTCTTAGTATTCACGGTATTCCATGGTTTTACGGTAACATATATTATACATCTGTCATGGCAGCGAAAGCCCAGTGGAGAGACCAACAGACTGCTACGCCAAGGGTCCGGGTTCGAATCCACGGCACGCACCAATGACTTTTCGGAGTTATGTGCGTATTAAATTGTTAATTATCGCTTGCTAAACGGTGAAGGAAAACATCGTGAGGAAATATGTATGTCTGAGAGTTCTCCATAATGTTCTTGTAAGACATGTGAAGTCTGCCAACCCGCACTAGGCCAGTGTGGTGGACTATGGCGTTACCCTTCTCATAGAGAGAAGAGGCCCGTGCCCAGCAGTGGGACAGTTTATATACAGGGCTGATAATGATGATGATACATCTGTCAATCTGTTCACACATTTGTCACAACAAGAATTGTTTGATAAATTTGTTTTGGTGGCTCAGATTTATACGCGTGTTTGTATGTAAATATATTTCTTAATACACGTGTGTAAATACGAATCGTTAACGTGTGATGAATACGTTAAGGCAATTTGAAGTTGGTTGTTAGGTTTGCATGCTAATGGATTCCCATATATCAAGAGGTGTGTAAGAAGTGTTATAAATGAAATGCCATTACTTATACTTAATTGGTCTTACTAAGATCGTCTATCAGTTATTTATTTATTGAAATTGTAGCTTTGTTCCAGCGACTTCAAGAGACAAACGCTTATTTTTGTGCATCATTCCACGATACTAAAATCTCCAACAGTTTTAGACAGGAATAACTTTAAACAGTATTTGTGTATATCATTTCACTTTACAGTAGTACGCTATAAAAAATTGAAGAACTTCAAAAATAAATCTACAAAGAAAATCTGCAAAGATTACCCTTGAAGAGGTCAGGATTGATTCTTCCTTATCACAGATGTACGTAGGTACTCCTGTGATAAGGAATGAACGGGGTAAGAGTAAAAAATCATCAATCTAAATTTTAAAATATAAGCCATAATCACTTCAATCGGTCTCTTTAATCAAAAGTTCCCAAAGTATCTCCCTATGTATTAATAAGTAGGTAAGTATCTTATCTGCAGTCGTTTACGTTGGCTGTTGGGTCCTTTAGAGATAAACCGATTACTGCGGAAAGCAGATTAGGTAGCGAAATCCGACTGTGCCCTTGTGGTATTCTTAGTAAGTTATTTTGTGTAGGTCATGCTTCGTGTTTTCAGAATATTCGGTTGTAACGTTCGGGGACATCGTTAAGGTATTAGCTAGTGAAATTCGTTTCTGTATGGAATAGTTATTTCGTGTGCGCTGTGTGTCGTGTGTTTTGAGAATTATCGTTACGTTGTGCTCAGATATAATAATAACTAATTAATCTATTTCAGAGGGCGTAGACAAGTGACATTCGCTTCTCATAACTTTCGCTAGCTTTTGGCTGCTATCGTAACATAAGCACTATGTTTTTTGTTGACCACGTGTCTTATAAAAGCCGCAGTTCCATGCATTTTCGCACTAAGCAAACAGCGATATTGTTAATCGAATTGTCTACGGGGCCAGTTTGGTGGGTGAGGCGTTCAACGTGTGGTATTTCATGTAAGTTGGCCGTGTGAGTCGTGTGTTTTGAGAATATGTAACGCAATTATCTAGCAGAATTGTCTCCCTTATCGAATGGGTTTCAATATTAAATATGTCGTGAACGTGATGTATCGTGTGCGTAAAGTGTCGTGTGTTTTGATAATAGGAGGTCGTAACGTTTGGGGTGGTCGTAAAGCTTGAGATAGCGTGTAGTGGGGTTCCGAAGCTGCATAGTCCCCGCACTAAAATGTATCGGTGCTCAATTTATTCATACTATCTGCCGAATCCTGCCAGACGACGAATCTGATTGCCGAGCGCCGTCCCATGCGTCGGTATCATATTTTGTATAAACTATTTCGATTCAATTTATTTTTGAGCCGATTTAAGAATGCTGATGAGGTATAAAGAACGGAGTTTTATGAAATGCAGGGGATATATTGGAATGGAAATTTTTATTTTATATAACAGTATATGGATTTATACAGATACATCCTTAATTTTTATATTTACGTAATAAAAATGTATCATTTATTGTATATTCAGAGGCTGGTCTTAGAGTAAACAGTTTTTTATAACTACACCTATGTGAGAGACTAGAGGTATTAGGAAACACCTGTGTTACATATTTTAATATTGTGTGTATAGGTACAGCGCAGCGATAGCCTAGTGGAGATACCAATGGACTGCCATGCAGAGGGTATCGGGTTCGAATCCACGGCACGCACCAATAAATTTTCGAAGTTATGTGCTTATTAAATTGTACATTATCGCTTGCCAAGTGCCTCGGAAAGCACGTAAAGCCGTCGGTCCCGGTTGTCATGAAGATCTTTGACAGTCGTTATAAGGCGTCAGTACCTTCTAAATAAACTGGCACTAGTCTAAGCCATGGAATATCGCTATCCCTTCGGGTTGCGGAGGTCAGGCAGGCAGTCGCTCCGTGGAAAAGCTAATATTCAGCCAAATCCGGTTAGAACTAGTAAGCGGACGCCAAGTTAAAACTGCGACAACGCTAGGAGGAAGATAGGTACAGTATAAATAAATTAAAATTGTAACAATGACACGACACTACTGATTTCGCAATAGTTAAATCGGTCAGCGAAGTTTTCCGACGTCCAAATAGGACAAATAAAATGATACCATGGTGAACCACAATTTGATATCATTTATATATTAGGATACCAAATAAAATATTCTGTCAAATTCGATTAATATTTCATGTGAAGCGTCGTTACTTAAATTAGATTTAGATTATGATATTAAACAGTTATCAATTACTTAGCTCAAGAAGCTCGTTCTAAACTACAAGTTTACGCCGAAGTTTGGAGTGTCGTATCACAAATATTTCATATAATTTGCATAGGAACAAAAATACCTTGGCCGCCTCAATCATAGTTCGCGAGCATTCTAGAAAGATCTCACCAACTCGCCTCTGGATAAGGACTCTAGGAGTGTCCAGCGAAATATTTCATTAGTTTGTAGTGGGTAATTGAGAACCAAGCATTTTTATATTGTAGGCATTTGTTAGAAATTAATTTCATAGCTAAACTTTATTAATATCCAAGTTATGATAGCGAATTGTAATTCAAATTCTGTCTTTAGTTATCTATATTTAATTTTATAGAGTTCGCACGCTAGAAAGCTATACCTACGCAGTAAAAAATTCTGTAAAATTAATGAGAGATTATGAAAATGATTTGAATGTTTCTATTTAGGTAAATTAATGAATATTTTATTAAAAAGAGTAATTTATTTTAAATCTACTGCGCTTGCCGATGTCTTCTTGGACATGCAGTATATTATGAGTCCAGTTTTTTGTCTATAATCATATAATAAAAACATCGTGAGGAATGTGAGCTGCATGTTTGAGAGTTCTCCATGATGGTCTTGAAATTACCTTACTCTTCTCATAATGAGAAGATGCCTGTGATTGGACAGGTTACAAAACAAGAGGTTTTTGTATAGGTAACAAAACAATACTTACTTTTCTTTTTTATTACATTCTTATATTTTAAATTGTTTATGGATATGTACCACGTACCTTTGGACCAAGTACCTATACGATATTTTCATATGTACATAACAACCAGAAAAATAGCAACAGAAATAGCAATAGCATCATATTAATACAATAAATGTCTTACTCTCCGTATATCCTGATAGTCAATTAATCACCCAGCTATGTTTGCCCTACGGCACATCAGAAGAGGCAATACGTATTTGTTCCGAAAGGAGTCGTACGAAATATTTTATCCGATTGAAATGAAATATTTATATGTCGTCGGATATTACATACACGGAAATACAGACTCTAAGGAATTTCACCTACGTTGTGTATTATTAAAATGGTTTCGGAATAAAACTGTTTTGCTGGGAAGAAAATTGTAGTTTTGAAGGTAAAATATATTAAGTATGTTTGCATGAAAATATAGGAAATAACTTAATTTATTTCTGGCAGTCTACTATTGAAAAGGTAAGTGTATTTTGTATTTGAAATTTGTTATTCATCGATGCCGTAGATTTAAAAGCTTGAGAGTGAAAAATACTATTGGGCGCTCAATGGAAACTTAAATTGTACTATGATATTAAAGACGAGGGTCTCAGAAGAGCTAAAATGTGTCCTAAAAGCCCACTACACTTACAATTCAATTAAGTCCCTCCGTTCGTCAATCAGCAGGTTATTTCGGACCCTATAGGTATCAAATAGATGTTTGGCAACATTCAGGCCACGCTTAGAACTGCAACGAACTTAAATTTACATATTTTTACGGTGATATAATTACATTTGAGTTTGAGTACTTGTAAATGCAAATACGGCACGCAACATACCGCGTAGCCCGAATCTCTTCAAAACTATTTTTGTTATGTGTATATATATATTTTATAATGTCTATATTTGACCCGCCTTGGTATAAAAACATCCATACAGACATACTTACAAAGTAGTGCTACAC
This sequence comes from Euclidia mi, assembly GCA_944739405.2. Taxonomy (NCBI): domain Eukaryota; kingdom Metazoa; phylum Arthropoda; class Insecta; order Lepidoptera; family Erebidae; genus Euclidia; species Euclidia mi. The sequence continues at coordinate 3,697,682 of OX123196.2, forward strand.
TCCACAAATAACATGGAATGCTCTCACAACTTCGCCATTAATAATTACCGCCTTGCCTTTTTGACTAATAATAAAGTTTCGCGTCTGCGAACACAAAATGTTCCAACTTTGATGTATAAAACAAGAAACATCGCGAATTTCGTGATGCTCCAAACTTCCCCGAGGCCTAACCTTCAGGAACGAACAGGGTTCTTGTTATATTTCCACCAAAGTTGCTACAACGGCCATGGTAATATCGTTTTTCTTGAATTTGTTTTATTATATAACGGGACGGATACAAAATGAGATTTTGTTTGGCACTAAGTTAGCTTTGAGTAATAAATAAATAAACAAAACAGGTGTTTTGTTTTACGACGAAGCGTTTCAGTGGTTTGTCGACTTTGGTGTGATATCAATTTTAACAAAAATTACTACCTATGTAGAATAAAAAGATTTTATTTCAAATGTAACGTCCGCACTAAAAATAAATGCTGTTTATACAATAGCAAGACCTTTACAGCAACGGACGAAAACGTATAAATATAATAATTAATGAATAACACAAATAATATTACTACCCAGTAATAACAATAAGTGATTATCACGGAGACGGAAATCTCTATTTCATACCCTATACTAACAAGTATGGCCAGCATGGTGCAGTAGACCAAATTCTCGGTTTATTCTCTTAGAGCCCCGATCCCCGAGGCACCCGACCCGAAGGGCCCTGATTTCTTGTTGCCTTGGTTAATTCAATTAAAAGTCAATTTAGCTTAAACGTACCGTCAGTAGCTATGTACCATTTGTTAAATATTATACTTACTAAAATTATAATACTTAACTTTAAGCATCAGAAACGTATTGTACTCACAGTGATGCTGTAAATCAAGTTATGAGAGGCTTAAGTCCAGTAGTGGACTGAGAACTACCATCCATCTGGGCATCGAGACCACAACACTGTAAAATATTTATCGTATAAGCATTAAACTAAAACCTTCGGACTACAAAATATTGTTGCCCTAATGTTATAATTACAGTAGGTGACACGTGCATTTCACGGCAATTGTAAGCCGTGGTACCGACAATGTATTTCTGCGTTTTCACCATAGTCCAACGGTTCCTATAGTCTTCAAATTCATCAGAAATTGCAGCATCATAATATATGTAATACCTATAAAAAAAACAGAAATACAAAACAAATTCATGAAAATTCACCATTACAAAAATTACCCACTTTTTCATTTTGACCAATACCACCTAAAACGCATCATCGTGTCTTGATAATTATCCAAACGTGATTATCCGCAGACATTCACACAGACTACCCTTGTGGTTTGTCACCTCGTTGTGGCTACCTTTTGTGGTAAATAAATTAATAGTTTAAAAACACTAGAAAACCACGCTTTTAAAAATGCACGTAAAAACAAAAAAATAATTATCCATGGATCGTTCAAGTTGTCTCTATTTCTTGGCTGAAGTGTAAACTATGTGCTTTTAATTATAATATTTGATTGTAAAAGCGTGGGGCGCTGCAACAGGAAAGACGTTCTTGTTTAACTTATTCAAAAATCAAATTCACCGACATTTTTAACGCATCTTCTTTCAGGAAATTAAGTATATAAGGGTAATGTGGCAACAGTGGCAAAATGTAGAGTTCTTGTTCGTGAACGAGATATCTTTGGTTCCCTTTGGTAACCCTTTGGCGGCATTAAATGCTATGCTCTTGAGAGACCTCATGCAGCTTCCGCCAGGAAGGTAGTATTAGTATTTATTAACAATAAAGTCTTTCCTCGCCCCACGCTTTTACTATCAAATATTATAAGTAAAAGCACATAGTTTACATTTCAGCCAAGAAATAGAGACAACTTGAACGATCCATAATTATTTTTTTGTTTTTACGTGCATTTTTAAAAGCGTGGTTTTCTAGTGTTTTGAAACTATTTATTTATTTTATACTTTTTGGTCTTTGATAACGAAATATTTTTAACATTTATACATTTATTTTAAGTACGCGAATGGGCCCGCATCCTCTCCATCTACGCATGTGCGTTGGTATTACATGGTGTTTTATCTGTCAGCTTATAACAATCTAGCTCTTCAATCAGGAGACCACTAAGTGATTTTACTCCCCTCAGGGCCACATACACCTGTCCAGCCGCAAAAGAACGAACCCTAACTACACCACTGCGTGGTCTACAATATATAATTGGTTTGTTATAACCTTGAAACCTGGTCGTGTCCAAAGTCCATTACATGGCCTTTCTCACAAGTGCAAACACGACTATGATACGATATTCCATCATGGAATGCCATTGCCTATCTTCCGGCTTCATCATCAGACCTTGAAACCTAATTGTAGTCAAAGTTCATTACGTGGCCTTTCTCACAAGTGCAAACACGACTATGATACGATATTCCATCATGGAATGCCAGTGCCTATCATCCGGCTTCATCATCAGACGTTGAAACCTAATTTTAGTCAAAGTTCATTACGTGGCCTTTATCACAAGTGCAAACACGACTTTGATACGATATTCCATCATGGAATGCCAGTGCCTATCTTCCGGCTTCATCATCAGATCTTGAAACCTAATTGTAGTCAAAGTTCATTACGTGGCCTTTCTCACAAGTGCAAACACGACTATGATACGATATTCCATCATGGAATGCAAGTGCCTATCATCCGGCTTCATCATCAGGCCTTGAAACCTAATTGTAGTCAAAGTTCATTACGTGGCCTTTCTCATAAGTGCAAACACGACTATGATACGATATTCTATCATGGAATGCCAGTGCCTATCATCCGGCTTCATCATCAGACGTTGAAACCTAATTGTATACATACTTATTACAAGACTTTTATAAGAAATCCAAAACAGCTATGATACGTTTTTCTATCATGAAGTTCCAGGTCATATCTTCCGGCTCCATCATCAGATCAGTTCGACAGTACCATATTATTAAATTATCATCATAGCTACATACAGCCGCCAATTATCATTACGTTACGACCCTTGGAAGATGGTTAAATTAGTTACCTTAGATTCCATTACATAGTTAGTTACATACACGACGACCTAATAAAAGCGTGTTAAAATCACATAAATCGCAATGTTGCTATGTGTACACTACATAATCAGTGCAATGTAACCCACCGATCGCTCTCATTTAGCGCTTTTTACCCCCCAGGGGAGGAGTACTAAAAATTATTCTCTAGCCTATGACATAAAAAGCAGCCATTTTCCAAATTTCATGTTGCTAAAATGTTCTCTACCACCTAATTTCATTTTTTATTACAGAGACAACGCACACTTGAAGCAATTTCTCTATCTCTAAGTACTTCATAACTAAAGAAACAACAGAACAAAGAACAAGATTTGCGGCAACAAATATTTGTGGATCAAACAATTTTCATGTTCAAAGTTCAAGGCCCTTTCGGCTTTGCAATCAAATTTGTGTAAAAAAACTTGTACGAAGATTAATTTTGTACAACATACGTTCTCTCTCTTCCTCTATTTTTATCTCTCTCTCTCTATTCCATGAGTATACAGAATTAAGAAGTCATGCTAATGTCGCGATAATTAAATAAATACCGGGAGTAATCAAGACCGCCAGACTTTAGTTCTAAACTCGCGGATCGCACTGAGTCAAACGTTTAAAGCGGGCCTGGTCATTATTCAACCCATTTGTCACACAGTCAGCCGGTCTAATGGACCGGGCACTTGTCACAACTCACTTTATTTTCCATACCACTCTGAGATTACTTCACCAACATTTTACAAAACTTTTTACGGAGTTTCAAAGTAAAACGAGCCAGATTTTTGTAACCGCCATTTTGTTCCAACAATAAGTGTAAACGCCCACACTGTTATTGTGGTTAAACCCCAATAAACATTAATGATCCAATTGTTACTTCAAAGGAATTATTTTGACAGTGTTTCCAATCGGTTGTGTCGTTTCCATCCTGAATATCGGCCATCGGCGCTTTTATGTGAATGATAATTTTACAGCATAATTTGAAGTCCTTATTTCATTATTATTGGATACATATTTGATACAGTAATTTAGTTAATACAGTTTTTTAATTAATGATTACGCTAATTTAGGTTAATTTAGAGATTGAAACATTATCACAGACAAAGGACGGCCAATGCTTGATATAAGCTGGTCTACTTGGAGAGCTTTGAGGGAAGGCCTAATGTTCTCCACACAGACCGATCTTCAACCGTCCGCATCCCTCCCGCGAGGTCAATAAAATCATTGGTGCTTCTTTAATACCACTACTGCGTAGTAGACATGACCGCCACTCCTGAACCATCCTGCCCCAACGGACATCGGTTCTTCGACTCTTCAGTGAGCTTTTACGTTTATTCAGACATTCAATATGTTCCAGTACAATAATTATGTTAAGTTCTTAATGACTCTAGTATCTGTAACTTACTGCACCGGACTCAGGTGTAGGGAGTAGAAGTCAGTGCAGTTCAGTGGTGTTAAATATGAGTTGACCTGCACGGGCTTCCGCCCGCCTTAAGGTGACTTTGCGAGTGAATTATTCAAGTGAATTTTCTAAACTCAAAGCTCGCATGACGTATTCCGTGGAAAGCCATTACATCTGTCGGGAAATCTCATTTCGTTTTGGAGAAAAACGGACTCGCAGTCGGTAGGTTCGGAAGTGTGTCGCGACTCGAGCCGAGGACACTCCGACTAAGGCTATGAAAGAAGCGTTTGGCTAAGAGAATTTTGGAATGTAGGTACCAAGGACGTGTGTGTGCTTGTGTATGAGAAAACTAAATGGAGGTGTGGGTTATGCTATGCAAAATTCAGTGCATATGTATGTCATTCTTCTTTATTGTTTGGATAATCGTAAAAGCATATTTTAAGACGGATAGACATTTAATATAGGGAAAAGAAATCGAACTCATCGTATCAAACGTAACAGCAATACGAATATCGATGTAAGTTATATATATATAACTTCGATATTCTGCGACTAGTCGCACCATCCCATTCGTACCAGCAAGACTTTAACACTTACGAATTGTAACAGCCATATTAAATAAAAAAATATATTGTTATAGCTGTAATAACAAAAAGGTAAAGTTATGTTTAAGGGTCGACCCAAGTCGACGTCAATCATCCACGAAAATAAAAATGCTTGTAAAAACGATTTTTTTTATTTTCGTTATATTTTTGTTAATGTTCTTTTACACGTGTATGCTTGTAGTATTATCGTAAAATATAGAATTAAAAATATTTTAGGCACAGAGACTGGACGAGATTAATCTTTAGACTTTTTTGGGAGACTGTGTACAAAAGTCGTGAAAGCCGTAGACTATAGACGTATTTAAAACTTATTTAAAATGTCTACCTTGCGGGAATCCATCCATAGATATAATTATGTCATAGTTATGTAAAGGTAATTAGGTGCCTAAAAAATATGACAACTCGTGCAACATAAATAGTGATATATTTTCATTTAAAGCGTGGTGGTGACAGCGTGGTCAATGCAAAACCCCGCTTAAATGTTTCACGAGTAACAGTTGTTTAAATTAGCCACCTTTAATTAAAATGTCGAGTTAAGCTCATTAATACATTCATTCGTATACTTTACAAAGTTTAAAATAGATGTAAACTATGTTTTGAGACACAATAAATCTTAAAACTAATGTGTAAATCGCACAACTGACACATAATCGTGCGCAATCTTAAACAAAAAAAATATAATCATCAGAATCTTATAACGTGGATTCAAGGTTATGAACAGAACAGATTACAGAAGTTTCTCTAGGGAGGAAGCAGATCATTGATTGCGTCTGCAACCCCGACAAACATAGTTCATCCACTAGCCTCACAATCATTATAACCCCAAGTTACCTGTACTCTTTAAATCTATGCGCAGGACGTCCCGACCTCGTAAAACGTACCCTAAGGTCTTGCCCTCTTCACCCACTACCAAATTAATAAATGGCTTTATAAAAGGCCCATAACTTGTAACAGTTGCGGTCGGTTCACTAGTTCGCTATCTTCGGAGCCGTAACTTCATATGAGCTGAGCCGCTTACATGTGAAATATTAAACGATCTGCCAAATCAATGACAATTAATAATCATTTTCTGTGATATCAGTAAACGCAGCTGCAGAGAAATTTAGTGAGTATGTAATGAAGATGTTAACCTTTGAGAGCAATGATGGCTAAGTGGTTAGACTGCAGAGGGTTTCGGGTTCCTACCCACCATGCACACCATTGACTTATTATTTCCAAATAAAATTATATAGGCACATTTTTCACAGGAAAAGACTATAACGATTATCAAAGATGTTCATGACAGGCGAGACCTACGACTTAATGTGCTCGCCGAGGCATGGGGCAAGCGATAATAAAATTAACAATTAAATACGCACATAACTTCGAAAAGTCAATGGTGCGTGCCAGGTATTCGAACCCAAGACCTGCATAACAGTCTGTCGGTCTCTCCACTGAACTATCGTTGCTTTGTTTTCTCTTTTAACGCTCAGTTTTTTGTGCCTCTGAAGGAGCGCAGTCCATCCACGTCCTAAGACCTTAAACCGTTGAGTATGATGTATTCGACAGCTGCGGCATAATGATCTTTTACAATTGATACGGCAAGTCCGTAAGACTAAAGATGTAAAGCTACCTTATTAACTAAAAAACCTAATGTATCTAAATTCCTTCATTTTACGCCTCCACATGCCAAAAAGTCGCTTAAATATATGCTTAAATTGACCAATTTCATCTAAACAAGTATCTTTCTAACCGTCAATTACATCTTTATAAGTTCTCTCTAAAACAATGGTAGTCCTTCAACATTTATAAAATATTTCCCTCGAGAAATCGCTGACGCAGCAAGGTGTCAAGATTGGACCGTAGACAAGAGAATTATCAATGATAAGCTGTAAATAACTGCCGGGTCCCCAAGGTTGCTCTTTACAAGCAAACAAGATAAAATGTATATTACGATCAACCCTAATCTTAAATTCATATTTTATAGTGAATAGATTTCGTTTGCGGTTTTGGTCGAAAATGTTGTTTAAAAGACAACCTTGGAGGCCTTTTTCGTTTGCTTTTACATCCTGTAATTAGTTTTATGTCTCAGCAGCGATGACCAAATGGAGATACCAACAGACTGCCATACGAGTATGGAGTTCGAATCCACGGCGTGCACCACAGATTTTTCGGAATTATGTGCATATTGAGTAGTTAATTATCGCATGTTCCATGCCTCGTAGAGAACGTTAAGCTGTAGGTCCCAGCTGTCACGAAAATCTTTGACTATCCGTATCCGCAGCGACCAGAACGACTTCGCTTTGTAAAAAAAGGTAATATTTAATCAAATCCGAGTAGACTAGTAAGCGAACCCCATTATACATTACCCCCATAATTATCACAAGCGTACGTTTTTACACAAGTATCAAGGAAAACGAAGATGCCAACCTGTTATGCTTCGCGAACAATACTTTTTCTGGAATTTATCTTAAATGAATGGGCTAACAGGCTGAGTAAGAACATCGTTTTACCTTCTATCGACATACACTGATATATGTACTGTTGCTTTTTGTTCAATAAATGCGAAGGTTGTCGCTTGAATTTCACAAAACATTACTATACAACGCAGCGCGGGTTTTATAACTTTTGATTTTCCTCAATCTTTATTCTTGGCTAATTCAGTTACATCATCATTTTTAAACCACTTTTAGCGCTTTTTATTTGGAAGAAGAATTGAAGATAATACCCGATCATAGTAAGTATATAAAATATCATATTTCACGGGGACCTTAACACACATTCATAAGGTACACAAAATACACCCAGGCTCTAAACACCATACTATAAAATTTATATCCTATTGTACTTGAGTCCTATTTTGAGCAACGTTGGAACTTGATATGATACGTGGACTTGATCAGTATATTTAGTAGGTACAGATATGATCCCCGCTGTGGGTTCTACACCTTGTCGTGGTGAAGCTAAGCGAGATCCTGGGACTGGACGCTCCACGTGGGCTTGGGTGAGGCCTGCGCAGGATGCGTCCAAAGCTGCGGGTGCGGGGGACAGTTCTGTCTTCTTGAGGAGAGGCCTGTCAGTGTTGCGTTAGCGCGCGCCGAATCTCCCGCGACCAAATGGGGCCACATCATTTGTTGCGTCGCGGTGTGGCCGCAGAGGAAGAGGACATCACCCCATGTGTTGTCAGGTTGCCGTCCTCCCTATCCTCTGGGGCCGCTGGGTGTTTTGGTGGCAGAGCCCAACACCTTCATCCGCCGCCAAGGAGGTTGTGGCCTTCGGGCTATCCGCCGGGGTGCCAGAGTAGAATGCTAACGCGACCCCTTGGCGCCCCCAAAATGGCGTGGAAGAATGCGCTCCAGCCGTCTAGTCCCACATATCGCCCGCTTTTCATTTTGCGGGGGGTATGCGTAAATGCATTTCCACAACGAGGAAAAAACGTACAGATATAATTTAATTTTCCATCTGTGAGCATTTGCAGTAAATTCATCTTATATCATTATTATTATATATGCTTTAATTTACTGTAACCATATGTCATAACGTATATTTTTGTAAAACCAAATTTTAATAAAACTAAATTTGCTTTCATAAAGGAATTCTTAGAAGGAGTATAATAAATATCTATACACATACATAATTAGGTACATTGTGACGCGTTCGCGTAAAACAATTTATAGGTACGTAGGCTTAATCAACTCATTGTCTGAGAATATTTTAAACAGTCTCTTTAAACACATGAACAATAAAAGCTGTCTGAAGTAAGAGAGATATTGTTTAACCAAATATTTTAATTACATTTCAAGTACCCTTAATGGATTAATACGGCGATACACCGAAACCGTAGGTAGGTTGTAGGCGACTTGGGAGGGAAATGGACTGTATACAAAGGATAGCGGGTTCTTAGCCGCCGAGATGGATACGGGAAGAGGTGATTGTGAGTGGGTATAGGATATTTCAAGGATGGAGGGCACTTACCTTATACAATCTTCTTCGTTTCCGAAGGGCAGTCTCCTGGTGCTTTCGTGATGCAGCTGCTTGTTTTCACTTCACTTCACCGTCACTCCCACTTGCAAGCGGTTTATATATGCGGTAATAATCACATACAGCGATGCGGCGCGGTACGATATAGCGGACACGTTCTCAGCGAGCGGAATGTTCTGGACTGTCACTCGCGTCGACGATCGCGGCGACGAATCCGCGAAAGGCAGTGCCTATTCCAGGGAGTGGGATAGAAGGGGACGGAAATACAGTATCGCTCGCACTTGCACGTGGAACGATTGATGTTGATGCGATTAGTTATAGATAGGAAGGTAGATGGCGCTACCATATCCCCCCGGCCCTAAAGGGTTGCCTTTGAAAAAAATAGAATTGAACTTAGCTATGTTGGGTGTACTACCGCATAACCCATCAATAGGCTAAGACAGCGATATGACAATAAAATTAATCTAAATTAACTTTAGCGAAAACTACAAACGCAATAATAGCGAAAACTACTAACTAAATACTTAAACTAAGAGGTAGGTCCAACTTCAGGCTAGATCTCACTGAGTTGGAAGCGGACGCGAGTTGATCAGTGCCTCGACTTGTGCAAGGACAGTTAAAAGCTCTTCGTAAGAGAGGATCTGTTGACCTATAACCTTGAAGAGATGCGTTTTAATTACTTTGACCATGCTTTCCCAACATCCACCGAAATGTGATGATGCTGGTGGAATAAACTTCCAGTCAATATGATCTATGGAACGTTCTTCCTAAAGACGAGTACGATAACCCGCGACGTGATTGAAACAAGTAGCGGGAACAAGTTCAATCAATTTGCTAACGGGTTGGCGACAAAGTCTGCCAGCGGTGAGGAGAAGAATAAATCCAAGCGAGCACTACCTTGGAGTCGGAAAATGCGTATATTTTATTAATGGGGTAGTGGGGCAAAACTGTGTCTTGAACCTTGCGGAGCAACTGAGACAGCAGAAGAGCCGCGCACAATTCCAGTCTCACAACCGAAATGGTTTTAACAGGCGAGACCTTAGACTTGGCACAAACTAACTGCACCGAGTAGTTAGAACCAATGCGGACTTGCAGATATACGACTCCGCCGTAAGCGCGCTCGCTGGCGTCAGCGAAACCTATTAAGTTGACGGTACATCCATCTACCAACCCAAGATGACGCGGAATAGTAATATGATTGAGCGCGGTAAGCTCAATACAAAACTGGCCCCAAGCGGCGACAATATGTTCAGGGGGTGTTTCATCCCACTCACACTTTGATAGCCAAAGCTCCTTGATCAAGAGCTTGGCGTACAAAATTGTGGGAGCCACAAACCCATTATGTCCCATAGTCGAGCCACTGTGGACAGCATAGTGCGTTTGGTTCACTTATCATCTGGTGCAACAAACAAAGGTTGAATAAATCGCGAAATAGTAATAATAACTCGGTCCCTAATCCACAATCTTACGTAACATGTTCGGAATCTAATAGTAATAATTCACAGAAGTGTCTGTGCAGTAATATAGTGCACGACCACTTATACAAGTGTCCCGCCTTCGATAATTTCATGCAACCGCTCCTTTTAAATGCGTAAAAGATAACAAAGCTTGCATTTACTGCTTAAGCATAAAACATAAAACAAGTAATTGTTCTAGTAAGACAAAGTGTCGATCATGTAATCAAAAACATCATACACTGTTACATTTCGATAAAGGTAACCGGTTGTCAAGTCAAGCCGCTAACCTTGACACACTTACGCCGCAAGTGCAGAACACGGTTGCTGCGCCTTCCACGCCTCACAATGAGATATCGTTGTGTACGACATCCATTGCGCGGGCGGCACGCACGCGCGGACGGCCTTCGCGCGCTTGTAGTGATCAGAGTAGTGCTAGGCCGCCATGTATGGCGTCTAAGACTGTTCTGTTAGCGACAGCGCAAGTTATCATATATGATGTCAATGGGTCGCCGCACATGGTACGTTGTCTGCTAGATAGCGCATCTCAGACCAATTTAATAACGTTAGAATTGTTCAAACGCCTCGGATTATGGAATAACTTTAAAAATACGAACTCAATAATCCGAGGGATAGGCGGATCAGAAAAACATTGCAAGGGTTCCGTAGATATTAAAATACATTCGCGTTTTGATAGTGACATTAATTTTAACATTTCTTCGCTTATCGTGGAGCGTATTACGGACGCATTGCCGAACGCTAATGTAGACGTAGCATCACTCACTCATATCGAATCATTGCCGCTAGCCGACGCGGAGTTTGCGAATCCGGTAGGCATTGATCTTTTGATCGGAGCTTCAATATTTCCGCACTTGCTACTAACTAAAATAGTACGTAGTGAGCGATATGATTTACCGCTCGCTATTGAGACGGTACTTGGGTATGTGATTATGGGTACCGTACCTACGTTACATACTTCTCATTGTATTACGTCTTGTTGTTGTTCTGCTCTTCAAGAGATCAAGGTGGGTGCTAAAACTGTGTGTAAGATAAAGCACTAATTAGCTATGCTACGCTATGCTAAGCTACGCTACGCTACACTATACTATACTGCACTTCCGCTTTGTATATGGATGACCTTGCCTGTAGTGTCATACCCGCTCCGCTAGAAATTTCACTTTGTGAAGAGCTTAAACTGATCTTGTCAAATGGACAAGCAACTCTAAGGAGGTTCTCGCACGCATACCAGATTCTGATAAAGCTTCTCCAGACATTGAGTTTGAGAAATCTGTACCGCATAAAGTTCTCGGTTTACGCTGGGACAAATCCTATGATAGTTTTCGGTTTGATATCTCACCACCAGATGATAAGTGAACCAAACGCACTATGCTGTCCACAGTGGCTCGACTATGGGACATAAAGGGTTTGTGGCTCCCACAATTTTGTACGCCAAGCTCTTGATCAAGGAGCTTTGGCTATCAAAGTGGCTCTGCCGTGTGGTTGACGGCTGCCGTGTGGTTGACGGCACTGCCGTGTGGTTGACGGCATAGAATACAAGTGTTACCACCCCGTATCTTCCCGTGGGTGTCGTAAGAGGCGACTAAGGGATAGCACGATGCAAATACCATCTTTGCGTAGAGACGGAAAACTCGACATCAAACCCTATACGACTGCCTCGTTGGTCTCGCGGCATAAATGTGCGCGTGGGATCGGGAGGTCCCGGGTTCGATTCCTGGGTCGGGCAGTGTTATTGGGTTTTTCTGTCACGAAATTCTTAGTAGCAGCGGAGTCTGGAAATGTGCCCGGTACGGCAATAGGCTCGCCCCTTATTACGTGGGACTAAAGTATATCTGGCGAAAAGTGGGTGTAGAAATACACCTCTGCCTACCCCTTCGGGGATAAAAGGCGTGACGATATGTTGTTTGTTGCTGTTAGTGTTAGACGGGCCAGGTGAACCAGACTGCGTATTATGAAATATTCGACACTGATCTTTGATGAACGAAATAAAACTATCTAGTGTAGGTATTTTATTATTGCGTTCCGTCATCTCGAATGCGCGAATTGTATTGGTGTCAAACTTTTTTAAAGCGAGTTGAAGCAACATAAAGTCGGAAAGATCTTCAAATTTTAAATTCCTAAGAGAATTAGCCGCGGTTACGAAGTTATCAATAAACAGCTGGAAATTCGAGACAGACGCGTTGCCGGACAGTTTGAGATTTAAAGCTTGGTCAAAGTAGGTAGACGCTAGGACGCGCGTGTCCTAAAATCTGTCAAGTAGTGACTGAAATATGACCTGATAATTCTCAGCACTGGGTGTGACACCTGCAAATACGGACTGGGCCTTCGGTGACAGTTTACCTATTAAATAGTACAACCTGTCAGCATCTGTCAGAGAACCATTATCGTGCACTGTAGACTTAAAACTCGCATAGAATAACGGCCAATTTCGTATATCTCCGTCAAACGACATAATCTCGATTGGCGGTAATCTCGGTTTGCGGGCAACGGGCTCTGCCGAACATTTACCCTCCAGTTGCGATTGTATACGCTTAATAAAACAATAAAGATCTTCGAATGAGGTATACGCCTGATAGTTCGGTTTTTCATCAGGATTGATAGAAAGTAATCTTGCGTTATAATCGTCTAACAACTTATGAAAATCTGTTCGAATACTATCTACTGTTATACAATAACTGAGAAATGCTTCGCTATTACTATCAGACATAGATGCGGTTTTTGATCGTTCATAGATGTTTTGAATGCGCTCAAATAAAATATTGCGTTTTGCTTCTAAGATTGTCATCTCTTTGTCTTCCGACACGCGTGACTTCTTTTGTTGTGACATGCTTACGTAAGTATAAGCTAATGAGAACGAAACAAAATAAGAATATCTAATGTACCTATTATTTTACCTAAGTAGGCTAAGTAGGCAACACTTTAGAGCTGAGGAATTAAAAGTTGTTCGAAATATGAGATTTACAAGACAACTATGATAGTTCCAGAATTAATAATTGAGTAAGTAGGTAGCTACATAAAAGTTTACCTACTGATGCGGGCGGAAACAACCATGTGACGGTTATGTGAATATATTAGGAGTATAGCTAGGTGCTATAACTGCCTAGGTATAGCGGTATAACGTATAAAACGTAAATGAATCCAACTCGTATGGATAAAAAAAAATGGTTCGGCGATACACCGAAACCGTAGGTAGGTTCTAGGCGACTTGGGAGGGAAATGGACTGTATACAAAGGATAGCGGGTTCTTAGCCGCCTAGGAGATGGATACGGGAAGAGGTGATTGTGAGTGGGTATAGGATATTTCAAGGATGGAGGGCACTTACCTTATACAATCTTCTTCGTTTCCGAAGGGCAGTCTCCTGGTGCTTTCGTGATGCAGCTGCTTGTTTTCACTTCACTTCACCGTCACTCCCACTTGCAAGCGGTTTATATATGCGGTAATAATCACATACAGCGATGCGGCGCGGTACGATATAGCGACACGTTTGCAGCGAGCGGAATGTTCTGGACTGTCACTCGCGTCGACGATCGCGGCGACGAATCCGCGAAAGGCAGTGCCTCTTCCAGGAAGTGGGATAGAGGGGGACGGAAATACAGTATCGCTCGCACTTGTACGTGGAACGATTGATGTTGATGCGATTAGTTATAAGGTAGATGGCGCTACCAAATATCAAAGAGAAAAGATACCTGAGTGAATCGAAACGTCTTTTCCAATTACATTTCTTAGGAAATTGCCACTCTATATTCGTTTTTGTTAGGAGATTACGTAAATTTCGATCTTCGAGCTTTGAATTTAACCAACTAGAGAATTTGAAGCTCGTTTGTTCTGGTGAAAGAATAGGATATAATTAATTATTTGATAAAATATAACAAAAAATAATTCGGAGACGACGAGAGAGATGTCATGATTTTAATTAAGAAGTAATAAAATAAACTTAGAAACAGTGTCACGTCGTATAGTTTAATTATATCTGACAGAGTTAATTTTTCCGTAAATAAATATTTCTTGGTATCCTCTGATATATAAATAAACATGATGTATTGTGTTGTGGAAACGCCATTATAAGCTTAATGTCGTTATTGGTTGGCTTAAGAAGACAATAGAAGACAAAATACTTCGAGCGAATAAAAACAAAAGGCCGTTTATATTGAGCGTCTATTTCACATGATCCTGATATGAGGATGATGAGATCTACTGTAATCTCCGGCTGCGGCACACACACATGCACATAACTGTGTACGTACATGTATGTGATACGTATGTGTGTCGCATGAATCCGTCAGTGGATCACCCTTGACAGAAACGAATGCCCGATGTCGTCTTATAAACATTTTGTCTTCATTTACTCCAAGCTTTATTTACGGGCTTACCTTCCAAGAATGTCTTACTTCACTCCATTAAGATGAAGTTATTTATAATATGAAAGCATGATGATATGCTTCGGTGTAGATAGCACATACTTTTAAACTGCAACCTATCCAAGAGTAATTTTACAGTATATATTTTTTTATAACTTTATTTCATTTTATGCTGTCTGTCGTTAAACAGGAAAGCTGGCCAGTTGATACGTGTTCACACATTTCGCCACCTGTGTTACTGCTTACGGGAAATCCAATAACACTGCAAGAATACACAGTATCTTAGTACAACAGTCGCTAAGAATCCGTTAGTACATATTATTACCATTAATAAGCGAGCTATCTCCGATTATAATATTGTACTGTCGTGTCTGCGATGTCGCTACAGGAATACTCATCTTATAGCTCAAAATAGCTCTTATAACTCAAGATGACCTAAAATACCACTACTTTGTCTAGGGCCAACTGTGCAGATTAGCATACTTCAGATGTCTTTCGAGAACATGATGAAGACGTCTCGACATACAGGTTACCTCACGATGTTTATCTTCATTCCTGAGCAAGTTAATAGTCTAATACGCACATAACCTCGATTCTTCGTAACCACCAATGAGGCTCATAATAAATGTATCAACCAGAAAATAACACTGTCTTTTAAGATACATGTACATACCTAGTTTAGAAGTCAGAGTCTTTAGCTAGTAAATCTGTACCATGAGCAATATTTTTGTTCTTAGATTAAGTTTAGTGTTATTCTTATGGAATAATAAACATCATTGTAAGATCCCTGGTACCCATAACTCAAGTTTGATCTTATCTTGGGTACCAGAGTTTAATGTACATTTATATAGATGGAAACATTATTCTGTAATATTCCCACGGTAATACTTTTGTAAATGTATGTAAGTGTAATAATCTGAGAATAAAGAAATTATTATTATTATTCCGTTTATTTCTTTTCTTTCTCATACATCTCATTTTATATACTTAATAAATAATAAAAATATAAAACTAAATATATAAAATGGGACTTTGGAGACCCACCGGCATCGGGCACAGGGACCAAGCTACCGGTGGTTAGGGCTCCAGAGAAAGGAACCTCCGTACGATACGTGTCGTGTCCAGCAATACTGCCTTCTGTATAGAGGACTTGATCCAGCCGTCTAACGAGAGCCTCTTGAGGTCTTATTATTATTATTCTCTTTATTTATCTAATTTTCCTATTTTTTACATTTTTAAATATAACATTCCAAACAAAAAATGACATTTAAAAATATAAAAATAGATTCCCACCGACGACGGGAATAGGATCCAAGTCACCGGCGGTTAGGGCTCCAGAGATAGGAATTTCCTCACAATCCGAGCCGTTTGCAGAATTACTGCCTTTTGCATCAAACTCTTGACCCAGCTGCCTAGTTTCAACCTCTCTAGATGGCGTTCGAGCGTTTTCGCTATAAGTCCATTAACGGACACAACTATCGGAACAATGATTGCCGAATCAATATCCCACATATCGACAATCTCGTGAGCCAAGTCCAAATATTTTTCTTGTTTGTCTTTTTCTGCTTTCACGAGATTGTCGTCATGCGGAATAGTGATGTCGACAATCATTGCGTGGCGCTCTGATCGATCTATTATCACAATATCAGGCCTGTTGCAAACAGTGACAATAGATCGATCCCAGTACAGTGTTGCATGACCATTCTCGAGAACTGGCTCAGGGATGTACTTGTAATATGGCACTTCGACGTCCACAAGCCTGTACCTCAGAGCCAGTTGCTGATGTATGATCCTGGCTACTTGGTTGTGTCTGTGCAAGTACTCGCTATTAGTAAGACGAGAACATCCGGAGACTATATGTCTGAGGGACTCACCAGGTCGATTACAAGCCTGACACAGGTCTACTGTGCCGTCCCTCATGATATATCTTCGGTAATTTCTCGTCTTGATAACCTCATCTGCAATTGCACAGACAAAACCTTCGGTTTTCCCGAAGAGAGATTACCGAAACGTAGCCAGGCCACAGAAGCTGGTAGATCCACATCAGGTCTGTGAAGGGCCCGATAGAATCTACCATGCAGCTCCTTGCTCTGCCATACAAGCCTGCGTTCGTCAACGCCTAAAGCTACAGACCTGCGCCAGTTCTCTTTCGCCAATGAGAGCGGGGTGAGGCCACTATCAACTGCAACCACATCCCGATGCACATCCACGCTGCCCTTAAGAAAATATTCTCTAAGGTTGTACACCTCGCGGTTGTGTAGGTCCTTAGCGTTTAGAAACCCTCGGCCCCCACACTTCCGCGGGATGTACAACCTCATTACAGACGAACGTGGGTGAAGCATTCGAAATGTGGTCAACAGTGAACGGACTCGCCTATCAATCTCATCCAGTTCGGTCTGAGTCCACTTGAGTATGCCGAAAGAGTACATCAACAGTGGCATGACCCAACCGTTACATGCGCGCACCTTGTTGCCGCCTGAAAGAAGACTCTTCAGAACCTTTTTCAGGCGACCAAAGAAGCGCACCCGCAACGATTGTTTCATGTCTGTCTCGTTGATGCCCAAGGCTTGCGACATACCCAAGTATTTGTAGGTATCAGTTGCGAGGATCGATCTAAGCTGAGTGAAATTTGATAGATGTACTCCATCAGATTCCACTATCCTACCTTGTTTTACATGCATAACTGCACATTTGTCTTCACCAAATTCCATCCTGATAGAACTACTGAAGTTTTCAGTGACCCTCAGTAGCGCTGTCAGTTGAGACTCACTGCATGCAAATAATTTCAGATCATCCATGTATAACAAGTGGGATATACTTTGACCGTTCCTGCGCAACTTGTAACCAAGCCCAGAATCTCCCAGCAATGTGCTAAGGGGATTCAAGGCTAGGCAAAACCACAAGGGACTCAGACTGTCACCTTGAAAGATACCCCGCTCTATCTTAATAGGGTCGCCGTTTCCAAGACCCTGTCGACACCCTGGATAATGAAGAACCGTTCTCCACTGCCCCATACACGACCTCATGAAGGTGCATAGATTTGTATCTACTTTATACAATTCCAGCACCCTCAGAAGCCATGAATGAGGCACAGAGTCGTAGGCCTTCTTGTAGTCTATCCAGCATGTGGACAGATTCTTTCGGCTACGGGGAGCCTGTTGGCTAATGGCCATGTCTATGAGGAGAAGCTCCTTAGTACCGCGGGCCCCACTTTTACATCCATTCTGACATACTGACATGATCTTATTGTCAGATATGTCAACATTAATTTTCTTTGTCAGAATGGACGTAAATAATTTGTATATAGTGGGTAGGCACGTGATTGGCCTATAATTGGTGGGATCCGCGGTGCTACCCGACTTGTGGAGCAAGTGGGTAATGCCTTTAGTCATAAAACTTGGTAACAATCCAGACTCTAAGGATGACTGAAACTGTGAAGCCAAGCAAGCATGTGAACTACGAAGCAATTTTAGCCAAAAGTTATGTAGTCCGTCCGGCCCCGGAGACTTCCAGTTTGATGCCGGACGTATGGCATTGGCTACGTCTGCAGCTTCAATATTTACAGCTTCCATTCTCTCTATAGGTTCACATGCTCGCTCTACTTGACACATCCAATCACCCTCAGTATGGGCAACAGGCGATGACCAGATTTTACGCCAGAAGGCTATAACCTCGGCATCCTCCGGCCGATCGCCATCACCCATACACTGGTCTGATTGTTCCCAAGTTCTATAAACAGACTTTTGATCACTTTGGAACATACGATTTAGGGAATACCTTTCCACACGCTTCTTGTATCTGCGAAGACGACTTGCCCACGCATAAACTTTCTGCTTTTGAAAGTCGATGCGCTCCGTGACACGTGTAATATATTCTTAAGGTCCAATATTAGTCCCCAAAAACGCACGTCTCACGAAACGCATCACCCGCGGGCGTTGATTACCCGATCTGAAGCATATCAACTTGCTGATGAGCACCCTAGTCTCATTGATACGTCGTTCAATTCTGCACTGCCATGCTGGTTTTTTCGGTTTTGGTCGCGTAACAGAATCATTCTTAAACTTGACCCCTGCTACGCGACATACCGCTGTAGCACCGCAGTACAGAATTGAATGCGTATCTGTTAGGTCCCGGCTGTCACTAAAATAATTAGCTAACATTGAGTCCAGGGTGCACACCAGCGCTAAGTTTTTTTTATGCATGGGCAGTCGTGGCAGACGTGGCCGATGATCTGGCGGTGTGGAACGATAATCCCGTAACGCATCCTCCAAAGCGCTCCTCAAATTATCAGTGTACTGGGTACTCACATTTATAGCTACATTATGCATTTCCTCCTCAACATGTTGTATTGATTCTGTGTCCACCATTGGTACAGTGTCAGAAGAGGTAGGGACAACATAGCTACACTGTGCGTCCAAGCGTAGCCGCTCAAGTGCCTCGTCATCCAACAAGTGACATCGCTGGATAGCGCGCACTTGATCTGATAGTCGTTGCACGGAAACATTAACAGCTGGTTCAAGGGCCTGAAACAAAGGCAGCATTCTGTTACGGTACGCTGTGAGGTTCATTCCCCCCTCTGTAGCCGCAAAATATGCGCGCATGACGTTTTCGTTTATTTGACGAGTCCAACGCATACGCTGCACATTACCACCGGTAGCGGGGATCCTATTCGTGGCCGGTGGGCCACGCGATCCCAAGTATGCTGGTGGCCGGCCTCTCCCCCGCCGACGTACAGGTGTTGGCGACGTCGGTGGGGAAAAATACTCGCCTATCGACGAGCTCGACGCCTCTCCACTGGCCGGCGCCGCCGGTGCGGCTGCCGGCGTCTGCGAGGCGGAGCAGAGCAGCGAGTCCGGGGGTGATGAGCGTGCTCGTGCAGCCTTAGCCCGTGTTAACATAGTACATTATTGTTATTTGTTATTGTTAATAACACATTTTATGTGATGATGACGGATGTCAGCTGTCAGCAAAATTTTCATGTCGCTTAATATATTTTCTTTGTGTATTTAGGAAAAAGGTTTCTATTTATCTATTGAGTTTCTTACGGAATTATTTTGTGGTAACTGTTTTATCTGAAATAGTATATCAGTACTAGTAAAAATAAATAATATTGAAAAATTGTTCCATGAATTTACTGTCAACCTTAGTGTTGCCAGGTTATTATTATTATTATTATGAGTCTCTGTTACACGGCTATTATTCTAACATTTAGTGTTAAAAGAATAACCGGACCTTTGGGAGGCTTACACGGGGATATGGATCCAACGTGCAGAGGCCCGTAGAGAGCTTTAATCTAAAATGGGATAGGACACTCGGAGCCTCCACAACTGCACTACTGAGTACAGTTATGGACTAGCCGCAACATATGTAAGACTAGAATATGTGGAGCCTTATTTAATTGGTTTATAGGATTGGGTGTTTGATAGACTTGTAATTATTATGGGTTCCCTATCCATTTGCATAAAATTTTGAGACCTAATATAACATAGCATAATTTTGTTTGGCATAATTATATTTTCGCATAATATAATTACGCATAACAGCTTACGCATAATTTTTTGTACATCATTTCTCTAACCATAATAATGATTAAGCATAATATTCTAAAGCATAAATTTATTAAGCATAAAGTTCTAAAGCATAACTTTTTTAAGCATAATATCCTAAAGCATAAATTTATTTACGCATAATGATTACAATACAAATTGGATATAATAACTTTGGCAATGTATCTTTGGCATATTTTTCGCTGTAGGAAGCATGAAGCATGCAAGCAAGCATACAGCATGCAAGCAAGCATGCAGCATGCAGCATGCCAGTAAGCATGCAGCATGCAAGCAAGCATGCAGCATGCAGCATTCAAGCGAGCATGCAACATGCAGCAGGCAGGGTTTCTATCACGGCTTCTGCGCTGCGGGCCTCCGGCGGCCCCACGCGCCTACGCGATTTTAAATAACACTCTAGGGGTAGGACAAACAAGACTACGTGGAGTCGGTTTTGCAGCAATTCCGTTCTGTCACTAACTTTTGTTGCATAGCATATAAAATTTTTACAAGTTAAATATATAAATATTATGCTAATAGTCATTAGGCCTACTAACGTTATGCTAATTAGTCATCAGGCCTACTAACGTTATGGGAATCAAATGTATGCCAAAACAAATCAGTCTTTAAGATGATTATGCCAACATAAAATGTATGCCTAAGAAAATTATCCTGAAGTATTATTATGCCAAAACAAATTGTGCCTAAATCGTTATGCCGAAGTATATTAGGACAAAAACATTATGAGAAAAGAAGGGATCCCATTATTATGATTCTATAGATGAAAAACGGCACCTGCCAGTAATACTCTAATAGTATCCGTCCGGATGGCAAGTGGTGACTCGCCAACTCACTAGATGGACCCTCTCTTAACAGCCGCCCAAAGCAAACAAACTCTGCCATAGAGGCAGCCAGAGGGCAACACCGATGCTAGTGGCTAGGGGTGTCGAGTGGTGCGGCACCGGTTTCGCCATCGCGGGTCTCGTGACAACGGAGACCCGGAGCGGGTTTCCCCGTAGTTACGCCCTTGAGAATGACACTTTCACCCCCGAGCTAGTAGCTCTTGCGGCTTCCCTCTGGCCGGCCGACCAAGGCAAGCCAGATTTGAGAATCCTGCGGGCGCTCTTGGAAATCCACCAGACCAGCCAGTAAAGGCAAGCTGGAGACGAGGCCCTGACCGATTCTCTCGAAGCATTCGGGACCGCAGTGTCGCCACACACATTCAGCTCGCCACAAAGTTGCCCTGCGGTTGTAAGCTTTCTTTTCATCTTGTAATACATTTTTTGTTTATATTACTCGATGAAGGTGATGTTTGAAAGCTGTTACTTTGCCCTCTGAGATTGCATAAGTCTCATGGTGAGGTAACGACTGCCCCAGAGGGGTTTTATTATTATTATTATTAAACATTTTTAGTATCACATTATTATTATTAAAAAATTATGTGGTGCGCGCTGTTGCGGGAGTACTAAGCAGAGTAAGTCTTAGTACCTCCACGGCTATTACTGCTATTATACCATTCCCTTCTTTATTCTCTCCTCTCTCTTCTCGATAGCTCACCTTCCCTTCTCTATAAATCAAATTAGAGCCACAAGTCACCTTTGAAACGGCACTCAATAAAATAACTGTTGATACCACAAAACAAAATTGGAATCCA
Organism: Euclidia mi; assembly: GCA_944739405.2. Classification (NCBI taxonomy): domain Eukaryota; kingdom Metazoa; phylum Arthropoda; class Insecta; order Lepidoptera; family Erebidae; genus Euclidia; species Euclidia mi. The sequence continues at coordinate 3,719,692 of OX123196.2, forward strand.
AGAATAAACATTTCATGAAATAAAAAAATAATATTCAAAAACAAAAACTACACTACTACATTTTCCAGGATTTTCTTCAAAAATTCGTTTTAGATTACGTAATTATAACAGGGTAGAAATAAAAACGAATTATTAACGCACCCGCCTTCTGGTAAAGGTATTCTTTGGGGGCTTATCTTACCGTAACCACCGAGACGACAGTAATTACCGCTGTACACATAGATATTTGCCTCCAAATTCGTACTCCTTTCTGACTGTGACAATTTTTATCTTTTTATTGTGTTCTGGGCTTTAAAGCATACAGTCGTTGTAATGGTTGTGCATTTACTTTATTATTTAGATAACTATCATATTCAGCAAAATCCGATTAGACTTGTAAGCGGGCCCCGTTTTGCAACTGGGATAACGCAATATGGATGATGATGACCTGCACTCTTGATTGTCATTAGCAGGAGTCAAACTAACTTATACCCATACTACAAACGCATCCGCAATCATGGCGATTACACCGTCCATATATCGGAAACAATGGGACATGAATATTCCGATAAAACAAATGAACCAAGATTTTTAGTGCAACGAACACTAAAGGGGCTAGATAGGGTGAAAATATCCGAAAACTGGCCGGCAGCAGCTGGACAAATAGTGCCGGTAATCGAACTCAGTGGCGTACCTTAGGAAGAGAATAGGTCTATATCTAACAGTGAACTAGGGCAGGCTGGTGATGATGATGATGAACATGTTCAACATGACCCCATTACGTAAACATAAGTATGTGTACAAATCGTAACAGTTTTAAATTATTTAACTTTATTTTGATGTGCAATTCAGAATCTACTTAAAGTCTGCACTTTTTGGTACAATTTTCTTATCTACCTAGACATCCCACACGTTTAGAAAGATCGTCGTTTTTGCTCAAACCTGCGTGCACACTTAGCCGTACATCGTATTGTATTCGACGTCATGTCATTATTTTTAAGCCTTTGTTCCGTTAGACGAACATTTTATTTGTACTGGTTCTGGCTAACAACACATGTTAGATAAATACCGTCGTTGTAAGATGTAACGTAATCTGTCTTTAAATAGATACCTCCATGTTACACGTGGAGTTTGTAAAGACAACTTGTTTTGATAATACATATATTATTCAAGGATAGAAATTCATTGAAATGTGTTGTTGTTTTTTATTGTAATAGGTACTTTTTTAATTGGGACTAATCCCACCCTCATTCCCACTACTGTGTCACCTGTGTAGCCAAGTTCAGCAGCAGTGACCATTGATGACAACGAGTTTTGACACTCGTGAAGTCCCGGGGAAAGTTAAACTGTCTTGGAACCCGCAACGAACTTAATCAGAAGTATATTGGAGGAGTTGGAAAATGAATAATACACTTCCCTCCTTAGCAAAGCGGGAGACAAGCAACGAAGAGATATAGTGATGAGAAAAGATAAGCACCACGGACATGAGCATTAAGGGGGCCTAAATTGTGAACTATGCCTGTTTCCAGTAATATGTATGGCAGAAACGCCTAAACGCACGGAAATTCGTCCTACTTGCCACAAGATCCGTATAGTACACTACTCCAGAAGTTACCTCTAATTCGTTAAGCATGATATTACGTTCAATTTGCCAAAGACTACACTCCCATAGAATGTGATGAGCAGATTTTTCATAATTGTTGCCAGATGTTGAACATTGACATAACGGTGAATCAACTAGCTTAAATGAATACAACTTGCTCTTAAAGTTGCCATGACCTGTAAGAAATTGGGCTACACAGTGATATACCTCCAACCAGTTCCTCGCCAGTCGCTCTCGGACGCATGGGAAGAACTGGTAGAGGTGACGGCCCTTAGTTGATGTGTTCCAGCGACATTGCCATTCATCAAGAAGATCGTCATAGACTGTGGATTGATGGTTCAACAATCTAGCGATCTTATGTCTGTCGCGCGGAGCTAGAAAATTTAGATCCATGTTATCTCGTGTCACGTAATACATTGCTGCTCGTCTTTGTGCCTCAAGATCGACTGGAAATACACCTGCCAGTACTGGCAAAGCTTCAGTACTAACTGTCCTATAAGCCTTGCACAAAAATATCAACGCGAGACGTTGACTTTGTAGCATTTTACGTCGTACAGCACCGATAGTAGCTCTATCAGCCCATGCAGGCGCACCATAACACATACAACCCAGATATGTTGCACCATAAATTACTTTTAAAGTTTTGAACGAAAGCCCCCATGTCGCAGTTGATATCTTTGACAAGGCGTAAAAACTTCTTTTAGATTTTTCACCTACTGTTTTAATGTGCTCGACAAATGAAAAGTTTCTCTCTTAAACTAACCCTAAATAACAAACTGATTCTTTGTTTCTAATGGTTATGTTATTGAATTTGATTCGAGGCGGTGTTTTTAAGTTCCCTTTCAAAAGTAATTGAAATGTTTTCTGTGGAGAAAAATATAAACGATTGCGTTCACCTCAATTGTTGATTAAGTCTAAACATTGATTAGCTAACCTTTCAAGTCCTACCTTAGTATTAGATTGAATAAGTAAAAGACCGTCATCTGCATATCCGGTCAATGAGCAACCTGGTGGTAGTGGTATGCTTAGAAAGTCATCAAAACCTAGATTCCATAAATACGGGCCTAACACTGATCCCTGCGGACAACCCATGGTCAGCGCCTTCGACACAGCATGGTGGCCTAGTTTTAACTTTGCTGTTCCATGTAGGAAATACGTATAAATGAGGGAATATATGTTACTAAAGCATCCACAAGACTTTAATTTAAGTAAAAGCATTGGCCACCATGCGTTGTCGAAAGCGCCAGATATATCTAAGAATATACCTAGCACATATTGTAGTGTTGATGACGAAACTATCTTCCTAACCAATATAACTGCGTCAACTGTCGATTTACCTACTGTGAAGCCAAATTGTCTATCGCTAAATCTAATACCGCCCGGCAGAAGCCGGGGAACTACGAGACGTTCTAAAAGCTTTCCTAGTGATGGTAACAATGTTATTGGCCTATATGACTTAGGGTCGTCGGACGGTTTTTCTCCTCTTTTTGGTATGATCCTAATGTAACCACTGCGCCATATACGAGGAAAAATACCTTCTGCTATGCAACGTTTAAACACAAACAAAATGGACTCACCAGATGTTTTACAAGCTTCCTTTATCATCTTGTTGGAGATTTTGTCTTCGCCTGAAGCTTTGTTAGGCGGCAAAGATCCGACAGCATTTATAAATTCGTCATAGGATGGTAGGTCTGACGCTGGTGAAACGGGTTGCAAAGCAGCCCATTGTCGGATCTGACGGTGGTAGTCTGTGTCATTCTCCAGCCGATCGTTGGGTATCAGACAATTCAAGAGATAGTCCGTTGTCTCCTCAATACCAGTGGAATGTCTACCATTAATTTTGATATTTTGGGTATAAGCTAAGTCGATAGATCTATGTGCTTTAAATTCGTGATATAAAGGAGACCACGGACCCTCCCTATCGAATCTATCAACAATCTTACGTAACAAATTTCTTTTGCATTTTTCAACTGCAGACCTATAATGAGATCTAGCAACTCTAAGAGCAATGAAGGCAGTATCATAAACGTCACCTGTTATTTGACGTATTTTTAATAGATTTAACTTTCTACGTGCTCTGCGAAAGGCTCGCCGAAGTTCAGCTAAGTTGTTATTCCACCAATCACACCTACGAGTGTTGGTGATAGAACCACGGCCAATGGCAACATCCGCACAATATATGAAGGTGTCAGACAAAATTTCAGCACTCTCCTCTACAGAAAGACTACAGCAAGTGAAGTATTTGACATGTGACGCGAATAGTGAACCAAAAAGATCCCAATTAGCTCCTTTTGTTTTATATCTAAAATTAATAGAGGAGATACATGACGAGTCCCGTGGCAGCCTTGACGTGAATTCGTACACGATTAGGCGGTGGTCACTACATGACGCGTCCTGTAGGACACGCCACCTATCTATACGAACGTCCCCACAAGAAAGTGTGACGTCAATAGAAGACTCGCCCATGGGGCTGCAAAAAGTAGGTGGTGCATCTGGTGTGTTGTGGATGGATAAATTCATTTCTGCAATGAAATAATCGACGGCGCACCGTCGATCCCTATCAGAAGAACGATATTTGCCATACCATAACGTAGATGATGCATTCACATCGGCACTAATTATGACCTTATGGCCCATAAGGGACCTTAAAACGAAGCGAAGATGGTGTAAGTAAGGGGCAACCGGATGTGAATACTGAAAGTAGCAGCTGACAACATAAACTCTAAAGGACGCAGAAGATACCTCCGCAACCGCACAGTGTGACGTCATGAGATTACTAATAGATGTTATAGTTAAGTTTGAATTCGCAACATAAATCCCAGCTCGTGCTTTGCCGTCAAGCTGTATGATTTTATTACTCTGTCTTGTATTTTGAAATTGTTCTTGTACGGGAATTACGTCTAACTTATATTCTATAACTAAGCGCTCTAACTCTAATGTCGCCACCCTATCGTTGTGAAGGTTCTGTTTTTTTGCCAGACACTTTTCGGTTACGCAGCGTAAGGAAAAGACCTGATCCGTACATCCCATTCCCTTCCAAAATCCCGCTTGCACATCCCATATCTTCTCATTAGTCACATTTACTACCCTGTCAATCAATATTCTGGCATACATTTTTCCTACAACACCAAGAAGGCTGATCCCGCGATAATTTCGACATTCCTGCTGCGAACCTTTTCCTTTATAAATTGGGACAAGCACTGCCTTCGTCCAGTCATCTGGGACCTGGCCCTGTTTCCAACACAGATTAAAAAGGCGATGCGGCAGGTTTACGATTACTTCTTTTCTCTCTAATTGTATTTTTATAAATTCGCTTTTGCGTGCGCTTTGAACGTTTGGAAGCGATTTAATATAAAATCTTTATTGTATGTTGGCGGGTGTTCTTTCACAAGTCTTTACATATTAGCTGCAGCGGTGCGCTCCTTTAAAATATAGGACATTTAGCGAGCGAGGTGAGAATAATAGATAATTTAATATGAAAACTACGAGTAATAGTTTTTAAAATATGGCTTTAACGTGTAATTTTTTTGTTTTATAAATATTATGGACTGTATAGATTTATTAGCAGCGATAGCCTAGTGTAGAGGCTGACGGTCTGCCACCGGAGGCTCTCGGGTTCGAATCCACGGCGCGCACTAATGAAATTAAATTGTTAAATATCGCTTGCTAAACGTAATGTAGTATTGCTTTAATTTACAAAACGATAAGACAAACAAATAAAGTACACATTGTGCTATATAAATAGACTAGGCTAGACTAGGATATCTCATCATGAGTGAAGCTCTAGTTTTTACGTGGCATTTGTACAACATATACATACATACATAGACTCACGCCTGTTTCCCAGAAGGGGTAGGCAGGGGCATATTAAACGCCCACTTTTCGCCAGTGTTTTGATCCCACGTAATAGGTGGCGAGCCTATTGCCGCTTATCGGGATATTTTGTTTGCCAGAGCCTCGTCCGTTGATCGGTTGATTTGTGCAAACCAATATAATAAATAAACAAAAATAAATAAAAAAAATAAAAAAATAAAAAGCCTTTTATTTCTATGCAGTGCCTAAAAATAATACATGTAAATGAACTTATTCTAAATTATATTTTACTAACTTAACATAATTATAAAAGTGCTATACTACAATATCATTAACACAATTGTTTACTAAATCTACTGTTTTATAAATGTATGATGTTTAAATATATTATATAGGTAATTATGCGTATTCAATATTATTTATGTACCTGCAAGAACCCCTCTGCGGGTAAAGGCCTCCTCCAAAGCTTTCCAGTCTTCTCTCGACTGGGCGGTTTGTAACCAATTGGGACCCGTTACCTTGGTTATATCATCTTCCCACCTGGTATAAGGTCTCCCCTTCTTCCTTTTGCCCGATGGGCCTTTCCACGTAGTCACTCTTTTGGTCCATCTTCGGTCTTGTAGGCGAGCTATGTGTCCTGCCCATTTCCATTTTAGTGAAAGAGCATGTACTAGAGCATCTGTGGCTTTTGTGACTTTTCTAATTTTCGTGTGTCGTATTTTTTGTATTTTCCTAATATTTAGCATACTGCGCTCTATTCCACGTTGGCACTTTATTATTTTATTTCTGACGGTTTGGTTGAACTTTCACGTTTGGCAAGCGTAGGTTAGGCATGGTATTAAGCAGGTGTTTATAAGCTTAGTTTTTATGCTTACGGGCATGTTGCTTTTGAATATTTCTTTTAGTCCCCAGTATTTGTTCCACGTTAGCTGTGTCCTCCGTTCTACTACACGAGAATTGTTACTATGGTCGAAGCTGATTTGCTTGCCAAGGTATATGTACTCGTCTGTGTACTTAAGGGGTTCACCTTCGAGGAAAATTGGTCTTCAAGTGCTGTTGGTCATAAGCATGGTTTTTGATAGGTTCATTTCCAGTCCTACTGTTTTACTGACTTCGTTTAATGACTCTATCATAACTTGTAAATCCAGTCCTGTCTCTGATAGTAGCACCAGGTCGTCCGCGAATCGTAAGTGGCTTAGGTACGATTCTCCAATCTTTATGCCGTGTTCTTTCCATTCGAGTTGACTGATAATGGTTTCTAGGATAGCTATAAATATTTTTGGGGATAATGGGTCTCCTTGTCTTACACCTCTCTTAATAGGGAACCATGGGCCGGCTGTCTCTAGTTGCACTCTACTTTTGCTATTGTTGTAGATATTTCTGAGCACCTTAATGTATTTTTCTCTACTCCATGGGCTACTAGCGATTCCCATATCCTGATATGTGACAGTGTGTCGAAAGCTTTTTGATAGTCAATATATGCGATGTAGAGTGGTCTTCTTCTCTCTTGATATTTTTCTATTAGGACCTCAAGCGTGGTCTATTGTAGAGAAGCCTTTTCTAAAGCCCGCTTGTTCAATAGGTTGGCTTGCTTCTAGAGTCGAATTTAGTCTTTCATTTATAATCGAGGAAAAGAGTTTGTATATGCACGGTAGTAAACTTATCGGTCTGTAGTTCCCGATGTCGTTTAGATCGCCTTTTTTATAAATTAAAATGATGTTAGATTCTGACCATTGGCTCGGTGTCTCTCCAGTTTCAATAATGTAATTGAACAAGCTAGTCAGGGGTACTGCTAGAGTGGCCGTCTATTGTCTCTAACTCACTAATTGGTTCAATATTCTTTAAACTTTTTAAACTTTTCGTCGTGTCTGTACTGTCATTGTAGGAGGTGGTGGTTGTATGTATTATGTCGCTACAGGTATATAGATTTGTGTAGAAGTCAGTTGCAACCGTGATGAGGTCTTTTCTGTTATATAGAGCATTTTGCGAGGTTTTCGACCTTTTCAAACTTTCTATCCATTGTTTGTTTGTTCTGAGCGCTTTAAATCCTTTTTTTGTACTACCAGACTGCTCTATATATTTTTCTAAGGTGTTGAGTCGATATTTTGTGTAATCTCTTCTTATGTATTTGTTGACCAGTTTGTATAGTGCGGATAATTCGTTTTTCATGGCTCTGGTTTTTATTCTAGTTTTCTGTAGTTCTGCAAACCAATATATACACAAGTAAATATTTAAGAAATCAAAAAATGTATAAATGTCTAATTCCGCGCGGTATTTTTTTTATTTTGATGAACCTATATTAGCGCAAAGTTTCATCAAAATCCGTTCCGTAGTTTTGTGTGAAATAGAGGCAAACATCCAGCTATACACCATACTAGTAATGGGATGATTGAACTTTATTAGTACATCTTTATACCTATTACAATTTGGCAACTTATAAATAAATTCACATTATTATTATTTCATCCCTGCGTTTGATTTCGCTTCGATGTCGGCAAATCAATTTCACGCATCAATAAAATGACGGCGACTGCAGCAAATTGAAAGAGGTTCCCAGAAACTGTTCTTGAACTTATTAACTGCACTTTCGTGTACATTGGATCAAATCAAATACCTTTATAAGCTTCCAGTATAATTTGAATTACGTCAGATGTTCTCAGCTAGTTTGGAAATCCATTACCTTTCTAATCAGTAATAATCCAACGTATATATTATTTATACAGCTGAACTCCGCTTCTAGAATTATCTCGTACCTATACCTACCAATCTTAGCAAGCTAAATTTCGGTGTGAAATTCACATTCTAATAAGCTTAATTAGTATCTGGAACCTATATGATTTTTAATGGAATTGGCGTAAAGGATAGTGTGATTGATATAAATATCTTCCTGAATAAAGTTAGCTCGGTGGTGATGACATATTTTATTATCATCACACATCATCACTACGCCCAAGACTTTCACTGCTGTATTATCGATATTCATATTTTATGATAAAAAATTGTAGCAAGTTTACATCGATCTTCTTCTGATTGTACTTTAGTAGATTAGAACTTACTATATAATTTTCCAGGTAGTGTTTTTATTATTTATTTTGTGCTCAGAGTAAGTAATAACTTAAAAAACCATAAGAAAAGACTGCGAGCCCAAAAAATACAATACACGTAAAAAGTTGCGTGCAGAACTGTAAGTAACCACTTAAAAAACCATAAGAAAAGACTGCGAGCCCAAAAATACAATACACGTAAAAAGTTGCGTGCAGAACTGTACTATTTAATGATTTAACGGTATCATAAAAAATAATTGCTATAATGACCATAAGATATTATTTTCTAGAAAAATACGTAAGACTTTTGAACACTCGCGTTGCATGTTTAAGAATATATATATACGGGAATTAACGCGAACATGCAGGAAGTAGATTAATATGTGCAAAACCTTAACTCCATTCATCCGAAAATGAGGTTCACCTACGAAATGGAAACTGACAGATCGTTGTCATTCTTGGATGTCAAAGTGACTGTGAGACCAGATGGGTCCTTAACACACTGCGTATACCGGAAGCCTACACACACAGATAGATACCTGCACGCCACGTCGCACCACCACCCTCGACACCTGCAATCCGTTGTGACATCACTAAAAACAGAGCACATGACCTCTGTGACCCTGAGCATTTGAAGCTAGAGCTAGACTATGTTCAGGAGGTACTCAGGAAAAACGGATACCAGGTACAACGACGAACGACGCGTCCTACCAAGCGAGAAAAACATCCAGCGGTAAATAGACAACCGACCTACATGCCCTACATTAGAGGTGTTACGGATAAAATAGGAGCCAAGTTAAAAAACTACTCCACTCCGACCGTATTTACACCAGGGGCCAAAGTATACAACATGGTGGGCACACCAAAGGATGTTCTACCGCTACAAACCCCAGGTGTCTATAAAATCAACTGCAGCTGCGGTAGCTCTTACATAGGGCAAACGAAGCGGACTATCGCTGAACGTATAAAAGAGCACATCGCAGCTGTAAAGAACCGTCAAACGAACAAATCGGCGATTGCGGAACATTTACTTCAATCGGGCACCAATCACTGGATTGAATTTCATCGTCCCCAAGTCCTCTCCACGGAACGCCACTTTTACCCAAGAGTTGTGCGTGAAGCGATCGAAATCAGAAAACATAAAAATTTCAATCGGGAAGAGGGCTTCAAATTGTCATCGGCGTGGAATCCAGTGATTCGACTAACAACACCTCATTTTAATGCGCAGTCGGCGAATGTTCAATATACAGATACGGTTAGTGTGTTTTGCGCCGGTACTTCGAAAATAAACGACCCGGGGGTAGAAATGGAAGCTTCTACCTCGCACTCGGAGACGTGACACCGCTAAACCAGTCAGCTTGCGACCACGGGGCGTGCAACCGTCTCGAAACGTGAAGCAAAATAAGGTATGTAAATACCTAATGCATGTTCGCGTTAATTCCCGTATATATATATATATTATATATATTATATATATTCTTAATACGTAAGACTTTCAAGTACAGAATTATAAAAGTTATGTTATTTGTTATGTTTTTTTTCAACTGTCGCACTCAGGATAATCCCCGGCTGAAGAGGTCTTTATAAGTATCTACTCATCGCGAAGGCATATCTGGGCACCTCGCATTTTTTCCAGAGAAGGAATAATTTCGGTTTGACCTGTACAGTCGAAATCTTACGGAATTAATCTTCTAATTTCTCTATTATTATATTTAATATTATGTGACTTGGTTGTTGACTTGTAACTACTACGGTGTTAAAATGTTCACCGGTTGAGTATTTTTTCACGCTCTAGATACTGAAAAAAATGCGATCAACGGTTGAAAATTGTTGTTGATGAAAGTTGTTAGTGGGTACAAGTCAAGTACCTTACTAGACGACGATACGAATTTGAGCGTTCCAGTCCCATCGAGAGATTCTCAAATAGGGGCCTGAATATACAGTGAAATGGTTCCAGAAAAGGATGGTAGGGCAGCGTTGCTTCGCGCTCGACTTGGTGGATACATGTGACAAAGGGTTTCAAGGCTACATATAACCTTTGTTACGTAAAACTTCGGTACATAATACAGTAGGTAGTCAATGTTACTTAAACAAAATAGGAATTCCCCAACCAAGCATACAACGATCAACCCGCCACATATTGAAATAAAGAGAAAATTGACAAACAGTTGGATATCGGTTACCGCAACATGAGATATAAGGTTGCCCCGATAGTCGATCATTGGGGAACTTCATGTAATTTTCTGGCTTCAAGATCGATTATACTTATTAATTAGGTGCGTATGATATTGGACTGAGGCCGCATAGACGAGTCCCCGAAGGCAAATGTGCCTTAATATTGATTATATCACACTACATATTTTTTAATTTTGTATTACATAGTTCTTAGCCTGACACTAGTCTAAACCATGGAATATCGCTATCCCTTCGGGTTGCGGAGGTCAGACAGGCAGTCGCTCCGTGGAAAAGCTAATATTCAGCCAAATCTGGTTAGACTAGAATGCGGACCCCAGATTGAAACTGGGATAACGCTAAAAGGATGATGATAGTTCTTAGCCGGTAGTGATGAGCTTTTTTATATTTAAATCTCTGGTGAAAAAGATGAAAGATTCCACAGTCACTGATACAAGTTCGTGTTAGTTTTTCAATTGTAAATAACCAAATCAAAAGCTTTACTAACTGAAGTATAGAAAAACCTTTGTTCAGGATTTTTCTGTTTATTTGATCCTGTCATATTAATATATATAATTTCTTAGCATCAGATTATTCTCGGTCCGAGTCGTAAGTAGTATCGAGAGCTCATGTTTGCGGCTTTATGTATTAGGTATATTAAGTGTTTAAGCAACTGTCATCCATACTCACGGGAACAAGAAAATAAACGGCTATTTTACCCTTTAGACAATATTTGTTATGCATAGAAAGATATATTCACGCCTTTTTGTGTGTCGGGATAGGCAGAAACAATATAATGCGAATTGCTTCGATCCTTACAAACCTCACGCGCCAGGTGCTTCAGACGACTAATAGAATAGACCTTCTGCAATATTTTAGTAACGGAATAATACGGATACTAATGAGAGATATAGTACAGACTCCTCCGGCAATAGTTGAGGATTGCCAAAAAATATCACCTGACGAAATGATAAGATAAGAATCCACCGATACGTTGCAAGGGATGGAATATACACTGTGCAGTATCAATGAATGTTGTTAGATAAATAATCGCCAATTTATCCGCGTCTCTAATGGTTTGAAAGTTGACTGAGTCACATAATCTACGTTAAACCACAAGCCGCCGCATCTAAATAGAAGATGAATATTTTATTCATAGGATAAAGTCTAACAACCAGTTTAATTTTACGAGAGAGAATAACTGCTTTAATGGACCAATAACCGAGGATCATGTTTTCATTTTGACTGATTAGACTCAAACTAGTTATCATCAATAGTACGATCTCACAATTTTCTCCAATGGCACGCCACTTGACTATGTGTATCATGGTCAAAATATTCTATTCACTTTGGTAATCCTGTGATGCTTATGATCTTAAGAAAAGTTGAGTAACTAATGACGCTTCATGTATGTATATTAACTGCCACTTTCGCAAAGCGAAAGGCGTAGAACGAACCAGAACGGGCCATAACATTCATCACTTTTTTCGATTCCTATACAGATTTACACATTTATCGAGGACAGCGACAGGCTATAACATCACACTATGAGCCACGGACGCGGAACAGAAGCCCTATTTAATAAAAGAAAAGTGTAACGGGGGTTTCAGCAAGTTTGAAATCATTCGAAAAACATAGGTCCGATTTAAAATTTTATAACAATCCTATGCACAAATATTCGCGCTCTAATAAATCAGCATTCTACTGCTTTGAATAAATCGCCTTATCGTGCTGAACATGTAGTAATTTATCGTTTTGCAATCGTGTTTTAACTAAATGCTGGTAAATTTCTTCCATATCTCATTAAATTATTTTATTTCTTTACTTTTATTTTGATAATAGTGAGAGCAACGATAAATCAGTGGTAGATTGAGCAATTTGCTTCACTTTCGTCGTGCCTACTACTGTTCTTTTTATGATATGGCATGCAATTGGAATGACACTTGAGTGATAGTTATCATGTTTTGACAACAGGTAGCTATAAAAAAATAATGGTAGGTATACATAATAATGCCCGAAAATGATTTTAATATCTCATGATAGCTTCCTATTAATTGCCATAATAATAGCTAGTACTTATTTCAATAGTTTCTATAAAAACATCCCTCATAGACCTAAGCTTAGATCAAATTAAATTAATCTAAACATTAGTTGACCTAATAAATTATTACATTTTCAATTATAAATAAAACACTTTCACCAAAATGCTCACTGTTTACTAATATCATTACGATTCCATTTTTTAAATTATTTAGTTATTTAGCACACATTCACTAATAAATTGGTAAACAAAATATACAGTGCCAGTGCATTTTGGATTTAATTTACGAAGAGATTGTGGAGCTGTGGTCACATTTGTACATACTGTTAGGCAATAAAATTTGCATACCATTACATTAATTTATGCGGACCGCGGTATCTCGATAGGTAATTAATGTTATCATTACCGCCCCGTGAACGTTGATGCAACTTTTACGCTCATTTTATTCAAAACATTAAGCCAACCATATTTGGGTCGTAAACAACACAAGCTCGTTTTTTAAACAAAGAGACGGCAAGCACACAGATAATAAATAATAAAGATAAAAGGCCCAGATAAAAAGTACACAGACACTGCTGAAAATTAAGCTGAAGTCAGTTATTTAATTTAAAATTACCCTTTTACATCTTAAAAAGTTAAAGAAAAATACATTAGAGCACCCGGGTTCATCAATCTAAAAAGTTGTAATCGCTCTGTCTCCGGGTCGAGGTAAAAACTTTGTGGAGCGCCCCAGTACGAAACACAAGTACATAAAACCAAATATTTAAATAAAGTTTCTCTACCCTTGGGAAACATTTAATGAGCAGGTTATTACGGATTTTATAAAATTCATTTCCTCTTCATATATTTTGCGTCCATTTTCGCCAACGCCGCACCGCGCCATTTTATATTCACGTGCATAAAGTTTGCAGGTGTTTTCGTAAAAAGGTATGTTTTTGGATCAAGAGCTCAATACGTGATGTATGACTTTGTAACGAATGCGTGTTATTGAAACGATGTCATCATCATCATCAGCCTTTAACAGTCCACTGCTGGACTAGGCCTCTCCTTTGAAAGGAGGAATTGGCCTACTATACCACGCTGGCCAAACGGGTTGGTATAGGATTTGTATCAAGTTTTCCTTCTCTTACAGTGCTGTTCTCTGCATGATATGCTCCCTCTGTCGGCTCTTACGACACCCATGGGATGATATGGGGTGGTGACAATCCGTATTCTTAATCCGTCACCACACGGAAACGATGTACAACTTTGAAAAAACATGTTATGACAAATATATTATCTCGAGACTAGGATTTGATAAATATTTGCAATTTTTTGTCTTAACCAAACAAATTATAAACGCACATTTCCTCGAAACATGTCGTTGTATTCTATTGAATTTATTGGTCGTTGAAATTATAATGAATATTTTTTCTAAAATACGTCGCCAGCATTAGGACTTCTATACAGGATTTGCCTGTATCGAAGGTGAGTCCAGCTGATATTCAACTAATGCAAAGGACATCCAGACTGGAGACGATCATTTGTAGGTTACACAAAGTATTGTCACATTTATCAGATCCTGTGTCAAGAGGTGAATTCCTTGCTAAAAACAACTATGCGCTTCGTGAAGTCATCCTTTGGGTCAACAACTGTATAATCACAAGAATGTTTGAAGTTTTGTCAGCAGTAGGACAAATTATAGTTTTATATATGGCCGTGATCATGGTCATAATGATATAACTCCAAGTGACTTACACCACCGACTTGTCATACACAATTTCTCTTTATTCATCTTTCTAGTTTACGGACTGCCGCCTGACCTCTGCAACCGTAAGGGATAATGATATTCTAATATAAGACCAAATGCTAGAATATATGAAGGTTTTGAGGGCGAAGACTCAATAATATTACGTCATATTGAACAAAAAACCAACCGAATTGTGTACAAGCATTTTACGTACCGAAAAATAAAATTATACTTTATTGTTTTTAATAATTATAAACGAAAAGATTACATTTTATTATGCAAAGAAAGGTGTATTTCTAAGTTAGAAAAGGTAATTATAAATATGCTACTATATTTCCATTATATTCTATTTATTAAATATATTAAGGCAATTTATATTCTCGGAGATCCAACTCTCTCTTGTAATGTGCAAGATTGACAACTAGCGAGAACTTCTAGAATTGGTAAGTCAAGCCTTATTGCCATGCCAGCCATGCTTTCTTTAACTCAGACAGTCCTAACCCTAAACAACAATTAGTGAAAGCAAATGTTCTGTGTGGGAGCTATTCAAGCAGTCAAGTTTAAAAATAGAAAATAATACAAAATTACTTGTAACAATTTAAACATTAGAGAACATAAGTTCTAACAAGCCGTTACATAAGTTCGCCCAAGGCGATATAGTCCAGTCACTTTAGGGATTCACCTCGGAATTTGAGATAATAAGCTGGAAACTCGTATACAAGCTGTATACGAGTTTCCATTTAGGCGTTCTTAAAGTTGTCTCAAAAGTCTCATATTAT
The DNA here is from genome assembly GCA_944739405.2 of Euclidia mi. NCBI lineage: Eukaryota > Metazoa > Arthropoda > Insecta > Lepidoptera > Erebidae > Euclidia > Euclidia mi. Next base: position 3,734,852 of record OX123196.2, read on the forward strand.
CTCGTGTCTGCGTCGTAAGTTATTCGAGGTCAAAGGTCACGAAACTCGGTTTTTTGCAATTATCTCCGTTTCTATGGTTCCAATCACTTCAACACCTTTTATAAAAATTGAAGATAAAAAAAATTGCCACAACTTTTGTCTCAACTCTTTTTCTGTACGCTCAACCCTTTGCGAGATAGAGAGCGGAGAGCACCTAGCGCTCAGGCATATATACTGTTATACAAGGTCACTTTAGCTTGCGGACAATGCAATGGGCAAGCTTGTCTCAATGCTGTTGTATTGCAAGACGATCCTGAGGAAGAAACTGCATTTGATCCAGAAATTTTAGAAGGTTTGGAGACAATCATGCAGGTAAACGAAGATGATGAAGATGAAATTGAAATTTTCAATTTCCCAGAAGATGATGATGAAGAAGAAGAAGAAAATTGATATTTTTGAACTTCAAGTTATTGAAGAATTTAAATGTACATTTAATTTTAATTTTAAATGTAACAAAAGTACAGCTACTAAATAAAAATTAACTTAAATTATATTTACTTGACTTATTTCTATATACAAGGTATTATTCACCGAGATTCACGGTTGACCTTGTATAACAGTATATATGCCTGAGCGCTGGGTGCTCTCCGCTCTCTATCTCGAAAAGGGTTGAGCGTACAGAAAATGTGTTGAGACAAAAGTTGTGGCATTTTTTTTATCTTCAGGTGTTGAAGTGATTGGAACCATAGAAACGGAGATAATTGAAAAAAATACGATTTTCGTTACCTTTGACCTCGAATAACTTACGACGCAGACACGAGATAATATGAGACTTTTGAGACAACTTTTAGAATGCCAAAATGAAGCTATATACAAGTTTCCAGCTTATTATCTCAAATCCCGAGATTGACCCCGTTTTATGCCTAAAGTGACTGGACTTATAAATAATGTTACCAAAGTGTCGAACTTCAAAGAACAGCGATTTCATCTGACGAACAAATATATTATTATAGGTCGTCATGAAGGTGGGTCTTGTTATGCTAATTTTGGCTTTGACTAATTTTATTAAGACTGAGAATGAGATGTGAATGAGAAACAAGTCCAAAATGTTGCTTAACACTTTCACGGACAGTAAACGGGACACAATTGAAGTTTTATTTTTATCATATAATTAAATGCGCTATACAATGTAGTTTTACTCTATTAATTTTATATTTTTGACGACAAAATCAATCTATTATCGTATGTAAAATGCGTGTGAAACATCAGTTGAGTTTATTTCGTAACCTAAAACCTATTTGTGACTTGACTTTTTAATAAACGATGCACTTACATAAACGCTCTTAGTACAAAAAGTATGACGTCTCATTTTCAGCTTCCATTCGAGAGTTTTAATAATAATTTGATGAAAATATCTCACACTTAAAATGAAAATAAATGGCAAAGGAAATTTGGAAAACGTTTCAATAATTTAATACTTTATCTTGTGTAGTCGAAATATTAAATTCAGAAATATATTTTGAACATTTATAGATTGTGAATGTAGGGTGGCGTCTTTTGTTATTTTAATATGTCGCGTCAGATCTTCGCTGGGAGGATGAGATATTCGCATAATCAAAGGTGACAAAAGGTTCTCGGGGAGAAAAGAAATGGATTAGTAAAAGCCGTCAGTCATGACACTGACTGGATTTAATAAGCGGATGTTATTAGGTGTCTATTTTCGTCGCTAATGTCTTTTCAATGGAGCTTCGCTCTGTATACAGTTTTGTTGTCATCATATCTTTGTTGACACAAAAAATAAATATTTTCCTTGTGCTTTATGAGCAATACTCGTAATACTGATGTTATGTTTAACATAATACAATGAAAATGTTTGTCAGAATAAAAGTTACAAAGTGGAAAAACACGAGGAATTGATGTCGATTTCTAAAAAAAATAAGAGCCATTTTTATCGGCTATTTATAAGGAAGCATATTGAATAAGATGTTTCGAATAGCAAGTCTCAACAAGAATAGTCCTTATAATGATATTACCAGTGAAAAAACTGGAAGCTCCTCTTTAATTAAATCTGTCCTCTTTTTAATTTTTTATTTCCGTCATATTGAGTTCGTATTTTGAGTTTCCAGATATATTAGTCTTTAAATTTTGAGTTTGCAGAAAATCAAGTAGGTATTTTGGGGTGGAATACAATTTTTACAACTGTTATAAATTGTTCGAACTTTTTGTTTATTCAATCTTCTCAAGCTCAGATTTTTACAAACGGGCCTTTCGTTTCGAAAGAATTTCTTTTTACTGAGGAAATATGTAAGACAGATTGTTTGTACAGTGTTTTGATTAAATTAATAGGCAACAATTTTACAGACAACATAATAAATTCATAATCATCTTGAACAATAATAATTTCAAAAATATTTTGTTAATACTATTTCAGAAATTATAAGGTACAACAGTTGCTTAGGAGATATTATTTTTCAGTTACATAATTGTCTGGTCCTCTAGATAAGAATGCTCAGTTGCTTATGCATCATGATCCAGGCACCTTATTTGTTTGCACTCTAGTTTTGTTTTTATGAGGCACTTTGTGTATTATGGAGTTGCAAATAAAATACTTTCTTTCTTTTAATTTCTGTCTGAACTACGTACGACGTAGTTTGGTAGAATAATTTTGAATGCATAGTTATAAAATAACACATTCAACATTATTATATCAAACTATCTCACGCTAGTAATCCATACCAAAAACTTGAACGCAAATAAATACCCTACAACATCTCTTAAACCTAAATTGTTGCAAACTATGTCTATTAAGAAATATCGACGCATGTTAGTTTTTTAAAACATGCCAAGATCAATGTAGTTACGTCTCGTAATAATCGCAGAGCATCGATATCTCGGTGCGCCGAGCTCGGAACGCCAACCACTTACCCGATGCATTCCACAACTCGATAAATTGTAGGGTGACGCCGCGGCATGCGGCAAGCGTTCAGGCTCGCTGTGCGCTATGGATGGCGATGTAATGTTGAAATAATACAGACCAGCCAATGATATAGCTATGTATTTGCTTTATCCTTTTACCTAGATTTAAAAGTTGCATCACGCGTATGTACCCTCATCTTTTAAGGAAGTAAAACGGCTTTTGTTGCCATTCTGGGTAGCTAATCTGTATGTATAAAATTCTTGCGTTACTGCCGGACTGACAGACAGGCTACAGCCAAAAATACGGGACGCAGGAAGTTGAAATTTGGCATGTATGTTCCTTGGTGACTATAGGGGGCACTAAGAAGGGAATACCTGAAACTCTTACGGGATCCGGCAGAAACAGTAAACGTGCGGGCGTAGCTGCGGGCACCCTCTAGTTTACCTGTATTTTATAAATAATTTTAAATATTTTAGTAACATAGTATGAACTGTATGTATATAAGCAATAGAATTAGTTGCGGGCGACCCGAGATCGGTCTGCGGCCGCTTTTGGCTGAGATTGTGATGACGATCCTGAAACAATTCTATTTGATTTCAAAGGACGACGACACATATATTATTTATTTTGTGTTTACAATATAGCTGTGTGTAAAGTAAATGCGTAGCTTACTTGTGCGTCGTAGCGTCTCGTCTCAATTTTGTTCTACGTAGTTGTCTTTGACGTAGCAGGAGAGCAGAAATGATGCTACGCTTTCTGAGGTTTTGTTTATAGGGTGCATCCCGCTAACATGACAATGAGATGCATTGAGATGATTCGAGACATCATTCGAGATAATTTGTTTTTGTTTTCGTTTTGTTAATATCTTAGTTTACTATTATTCGTTATTTGTCTCGTAGAACTTGTGAAATGTGATTTTTTGATATAAATTAAATCTGCTGAGTCTATATAGAATACGTATCCGTTAAAAATACATTTATTTTTAACTTTCTTCTCCGTAATTGAATTATTTAATCATTAATGCCATTGCATTAATGATTAAATAATTCAATTACAGAATCAAAACTTGCAACAATATTAATTCTTAAAATATCTTCTTCTTTCGGGACTACATAATTATTCAATGAAAACCAAACAAAATGAAATACACTCACTTAATATCTTAATCACACAACTTTTAAGTCAATTCCCTTTTTTTTTATTTAACTTTTTCACAACACAAACAATGTGGTACAAGGTGGACTTAATGCCTTAGGCATTCTCTACCAGTCAATATTTACCCGCCGGAGACTCAAATCACACACCTTTCGCAAGGTGTTCCAGCCACTCCGTCATTGTCAAGGCTGTGTGAGCGATGAGGATTGATTTTACGGTCAGCTCAACTTTGAGTGGCAGTTCCATTCCCAGCAATTCCCTTTTAGGATTATCGAAAGTACATGTGGCTGTTATAAAAAAATGTCTAACGGATTTGTGTAATTGCTCAGCAGATTATATTTTGAATGGAAGGGTTTATTTCAATTAATGATATCTTTACTAGTATTCAAATCTTCTGTATAGAACATAAAATAAAGACTTGTTTATTTGAGTTGTACCTTTACTGCTGTATTCAATTGCAGTATTTATAACATTCTACTATATGAAGAATTTCGTTAGCAATTTTTTTCCTTAAAAAGACAACGGCCGCATTAGGACTAAATCCTGTGTTGAGGGGGACTTTACAAACATATAACCAAATGATTTGTGAATTAAACAAAGTGTTGCCTCGAGTGGAAATCGAACCAACAACACGCGGCGCAGTGTCAAGCGGCGAGATGACCGCTTAAACCACTACGCCAACCGTGCAGTCAATTAAAAAAAAAATTCGTTCATAAAATAGGTGTAATTTATTAGGTAAGTTTACTGAAACAAGTTCACACATTTAGGTCAACAGCCAATAAACAACTAGGCTTGTACATACATACATACATATCGTCACGCCTTTTATCCCCGAAGGGGTAGGCAGAGGTGTATTTCTACACCCACTTTTCGCCAGATATAATTTAGTCCCACGTAATAAGGGGCGAGCCTATTGCCGTACCGGGCACATTTCCAGACTCCATGCTGCTACTGAGAATTTCGTGACAGAAAAACCCAATAACACTGCCCGACCCAGGAATCGAACCCGGGACCTCCCGATCCCACGCGCACATTTATGCCGCGAGACCAACGAGGCAGTCGTATAGGGTTTGATGTCGAGTTTTCCGTCTCTACGCAAAGGTGGTATTTGCATCGTGTTTTGCAACTAGGCTTGTTTGCGATTTAAATATGATACTAGACGGAGACAACAACCCTAGACAGATATATTGTGACAGATACAGGTGCATAGGGTTACCACCAAGAACTCAGGGTCCCAAGCCAACCTCACCTGCAAGTGGTGCACCTGCCGATCAAAGGACGAGGCTATGGCAAACAAAATATCCCGATAAGCGGCAATAGGTTCGCCACCTATTACGTGGGATCAAAACACTGGCGAAAAGTGGGCGTTTAATATGCCTCTAAACAGGCGTGAGTCTACGTATGTATGTATGTATATTTAATCTAGAATACTATTACAACGTTAAAATTAAATTGCTGTAACTTTATCTATCATCAAACGTAACACTCGGTTAATTATATATATTTGCCTGCAACGTCAAAATATTTAGCTGCTTTCACTATATATTAAGAAATAAGCTTAATCAGTCTTACTTTACCTCTTCATCAAATTAAATTGGCAACATACATACAGCGTAGGTTATAGTGCAGTGAACTTTGAACGCCGAGGAATATTCTCAGCCTCTTGAGACAACAGCATCCGACGCATGGAGCCGTTCAATCTTCGACAGATGACTTAATCACCGATAATCAAGTGACGGCCAGCCGTTTGCTGCAAGCCATATATCGATCGATCTAATACCCTAGAGAATGCCTCGCAATATGATGGACTAGACTAGACCCGCTGCTTCAACTGTGTGAATATCACTCTTATAACTAGTTTTGTTCAAAGTTACTCGTATTCTCCTTGTGCCTATATATATATATATATATATATATATATATATATATTTTATGTTATAGACGGAGGGATCCGCATTCAAGACCATCACGTAATAATATTTTCTGATATTTTAAATATATGACATTTTATTGTTTAAATTTTTATTATTTTTACTTATTGTTTGCAACATGTATTTTACTGTGTATTAGCATGTAAAGTTGTGAGTACGATGTGGGCATTATTAAACATATAAACAAATAGTTGTGGCAACCTGTCTGATGGCTTAGGCTGACATGCTTATGCATACACCTTCTGATGGCGTGGAGGCATAGTGATACAGATCGTGCTTGCTCCCTCAATTAAGGTTGAGCCGTACGATTGCTGTTGATATCCATCAGTGGGCCGAGTCAGTCAAAAGCGTCAGATAATTTCTGCATTGTACTTGCATCTAAACCCTTTTTTGTCTGGACTTTAAAAGATGAAGAAAAAACTAAAGAAATAAGTGACAAAAAAAACAATGACTCTGAGTTTGTTTCGGCCTTTCTTCTCAAGAAGTCATTTAGCTAGGAAAAGCCGGCTTCATCTAGAATAGGGTTTTGACATGTATAAGTGTTGTAAACAACCAAAATGCAGAAATAAATATGTCTTTATGTCACTAAAAGGTCTTACATAGATAGGTCTTATTTACCCGTCAAAATTGTTCATTTGAAACTTTGATACTTCGTTCATAGACATTTTGATTTATTCGTGTAAAGATTGTAACGCAAAAACACAGTGACGTTATAACTTTATCGATACTTTTATTTTACAGACTAGCCGAACGGTCCACGTATTCGCCGATGTGGGTAACAGGTATTGCAAAAAAAAAGGTAGCCTTTACACTATAGTGATGTAGAAGCTATACTGCAATATTTCTTTGAAAAAAGGTATACTTGAATATAATTATACATCTCAAGAAAAGTGTTTTCATCGATCAACACAAACTTTCGTGTTTATAAAACATACATACATAGTCTCACGCCTATATCCCTGAAGAGGTAGGCAGAGGAGTATTGCTACACCCACTTTTCGCCAGATTTTTATTTTAGTCCCACGTAATAGGGGGCGAGCCTATTGCCCTACCGGGCACATTATCAGACTCCGAGCTGCTACTGAGAATTTCCTAACGGAAAAACCCATGATAATACTTTGCCCGACCCGGGGATCAAACCCGAGACCTCCCAATCCCACGCGCACATTTATGCCGCGAGACCAACGACAATTTATAAAAGTTCAAATAAAACCATCTGCTGCTAACAACTAAGTTTAAAGCTTGTGTAATTAAATGCAAGAATTCACATGTAGGCTGTACTAAGTACTGAGTAGTCATTGACTACTTTTTTGCAGTGGCGACAGATTGCCGGACTTATAGGAAGGACTAGTATGCCAATCTTAAAACGATAAATTACCATGATGCTAATCGTGTGAGTCATTACCATGATTATATATTCGTAGCCATGATAAGCCTGTCGTCATGCAAATAACAAGTAGACTGCTGTGAATCCTTCAAATATTTGTTAAAACTAAAAACTGTAGTCAAATGATACCGAAAGTCAATTTTGATCAAAATGGATAAGGATCAATATTATGCTAATAAAATCCCCTTAACAAATTATGCAATACTAGAGGATACCCGCAGCTATGCTCGCACATATTTTTTATCGTTGTTTTTGCCTGATTCTGTGGTAATTTCGAGAAATTCCTTTTTAGTGCACCCTTACGCTAGCCAAGAAACATATAGGTACATGACAAAAAATCCTGGGATAGGTATATCATTACAGACAGGTTTATTATAGCTAATAAGCGTGATATTGTAGTGATCGACAGAGCAGAGCGACTCGCATTGATAGACGTTTGACGACGACATCATCACCATATCGCATGACGGCAATCTCGTAAAAGCAGAAAAAGAGATGTGGGATGTGAACTCGACGATCATTGTGCCGATAGTTGTATCAGTAAATGGACGAATCGCCAAGAGCCTTTACAAACATCTAAAAATGCTCGCACTAGGCAGCAGAAAAACTTATATTTTTAACAACAATACTTTGGAGTTCGGTGCCAGTTAGAACTACGCACACAATTTTATTTTCTTTCTTACTCACCACCATGCGGGCTCCTGGTTTAATTCTTTTAAATTATTTTTTTTTCTTACTTATTTTAGATCTAGGCTATATTCTATAAGGGGCGTAATTAATTTGACCTGTATAATATATAATATGATTTTGTAAAGATTTGAGTATTTTTTCTAATTAAGCCAATGACACTGTCAGTGACTTTTTCTATTTTACCCTAAATAAATGTGATTAATTATGTGTGAAATATTTTATTTAAAATTGACCCTGAAGTTAAATTTTATTTCTAATCTGTTAGTTAACTCACTTATTACTGCAGCCTGCTCTCAGAGCATACTGGCCTTGGGCCTCCCTTCAATTTATTCTTTGTTTGGTAATTTGGTTTGGAAGATTTTAGACGAACACTTGACGATCGTGATAATTTTCTAAATAATAAGCATATAACTTCCAAAAGCCTGAAATACCTAGCTTGGTTTTGTATTCGAAAACCATTACGTGGTAATGATATCGTTATTGACCCTATCATTCCTAGGACTGCACTTTACAAAAAGAACTGTTTTGCAATGTCTGGATATATATTCAATTGTATACCTAGCAATGTAAAGGACCTACCCTATAAGAAATTTGTTAAAAGCCTTAAGAGTTGGCTAATAGATAGAGGTTTTTATACTGTGAAAGAGTTTTGAAATTATAAATAGACAGATTAGATAAATGTATGATGTGACTTTATCTACTTGTCTTTTCTATTGACATTTGCATGCCCAATTTAGGTAGAACATTATGTACACATTTAATTTAAGACGGCTTACCATTTTGTCCGTGTCCGTCCGTTTTATGTCCGTGTGGTGACGGATTAAGAATACGGATTGTCACCACCCCATATCATCCCATGGGTGTCGTAAGAGCCGACAGAGGGAGCACATAATGCATAGAACAACACTGTAAGAGAAGGAAAACTTGACACAAACCCTATACCAACCCGTTTGGCCAGCGTGGTATAGTAGGCCAATTCCTCCTTTCAAAGGATAGGCCTAGTCCAGCAGTGGACTGGTAAAGGCTGATGATGATACCATTTTTGTAACAATGTTCTTGCAAATAAAGATTATTATTATCATTGCATATAGGTAGTGATTATTAGTGATATTATGAATATAAATTTTTTTATTCACCTTAAAAAAGGTAATTTAAAATATGTTTTTCATCGTAACTTATTTACTAGTGTTTATGTATAAGCTGGATTTATTCACATATTTTACTTTACGAGTATCTGAGGATTTATCAACATTCAATTGATGTTCATACGTAATTCATATTGAGTAAACCAAAGCTAAGGATTTATTGCAAACATAATCGATATTTTATCGAAATTCATTTTGAGTAAGCACATCACTCGTCTAGTTAAAATTAACGACAATTTCGAAGATTGGAAATGACATTTGTATATTTATCTTTCTCTTACATGAGAAAAACATCATAAGTCAGAGTGAAGTACATATATTGGGTAAGGTTGCTATTTTAATGAGGTCTCTATTACTTCCTTACTTTATGACTTTATCAATCAGTCTGATAGTGACGGAAGAGTTTTAAATACTAAATATATTTTAAAGGTATAAAGCTGAGATGCTGGTTGAAGAGAACGAAAGAAAATCACTGTATTCAAATTCAAATTCAAAATCCTTTATTCATTTGGGTCACAATGTGACGCTTATGAACGTCAAAATAATAAATTTATAAAATAATTACTTATATTCAAATTTAAAACATTATTACTGTATGCTTCTACATTTACATTTACTGCCACGTTCGCAAAGCAATAGGTAGAACCATGAGAAAGAACGGGCAATAAAACTCACGGTCACTCTTTTTCATCGCCAGGTTTTGCATTATACACAATTTACATTTTGTAAGGTGCTGCAACTGTTACACCTTCTATATCACTTGTATATATTTACTGTACATTATAATACTCAAGCATAATACTTTTGGTTAGCCTCCTCAGAATAGACATGGTGAAACAGGAGCATCCACTTACATTATATATACCTAATAATGCAGGCAATCCGCGAAAGTGATCAGAACCATGATGGAAATGATGCAGTTAAATATTAAAATCTAATACCAGCCCGCAAGACCGTCATCGACCAGTCATCGCAAGTAGCACCCGTTCACGAGTATGACGCATGTGCCAGCCATCATCCCTCTCGCCATATTAGAGGGACAGGGATGACCCGACACACGACGCCAACACAAGAAATGACATTTTAGTTGGTATACTGACCATGACCGCCAATTACCTCCATTTTCCAGATCGTTATTATTAACATTAGTGGAACGCGTGAAGGAATGCAAATGTAGAAAGAATTTTGTGAAGGTGACAAGTGAACAATGATATGATCAGAGATAAATAATGTTAAACTACATTCAACAAATCATAAAAATATCCAAATCCTGCAAAAATCATGTGTTCACGAGGCACCTCCACTTAACATGTAAATAAAATAATCGTGAGTTAAACAAGCCTAAGCCTATCCCCACGGTGTCTTATCATTTAAAAATTCCTTAATAGTGTATTAACCCCTTTGTAAAAGAAAGTTCCTAATTGTCCGTTTGTATTTGTGCATGGGAAAATTCATTATTTCAAGAGGCAATTTGTTGAAAAAACGTATACCAATCCCCGCAAATGAGTTCTGAACTTTATGTAGACGGTAGTTAGTTCCCACCAGTTTATGCTTATTCCTTGTGTTCACGTTGTGCAGTTCACGTTGTTCATTTTTGCGGTATAGAATTAAGTTTTCTTAATGTACATTAAGTTAGCATATATATATTGCGATGCAACTGTCAATATGTCTACTTCTTTAAATTTATCACGTAAAGAATCTCTAGCACCTAACTTATAAATTGCACGTATGGCCCTCTTTTGAATGATAAAAATAGTCTGTATATCAGCAGCTGTACCCCATAACATTATTCCGTAAGACATTACGCTGTGAAAATAACTAAAGTAAACTAGTCTAGCAGTATCTATATCTGTGAATTCCCTAACTTTTCTAACTGCAAACGCTGCAGAACTAAGTTTTACTGCGAGACAGGATATTTGGGCTTCCCACTGAAGCTTACAATCTAAAGTTACACCTAAGAATACGGTTGATTCGACTAGTTGAATTGTTTCCTTATTTAAAATTATATTAGTAGGAACACTTTTGACATTAGGCAAAGAGAATTTAACACATTTGGTTTTGCTTGAGTTGAGTACCAAATTTCTTGTCAAAAACCAATCTAATACTTGTGCAAGAGTGTTATTGACGGTATCAAAGTTACTTAAATTACGATCAACTTTAAAAATTAGTGACGTATCGTTGGCAAACAAAACAATATCACATAAATTTTGTACAAAGAACGGCAAATCATAAATATATATTAAAAAAAGAAATGGACCGAGAATAGAGCCCTGTGGAACGCCCATTCCTACTGGCAAACCTAGAGACCTACTCCCATTAATATCTACATACTGAATTCTATCACTAAGGTAGCTGGCAACAAGATTGAGTGCGGTATCTCTAATACCATAAAGTTTCAATTTAAGTAAAAGCGTATTATGTTCCACACAGTCAAAGGCCTTTGATAGGTCACTAAAAACACCAATGGCATCCTTCGAGTTTTCCCAAGCATTAAAAATATGCTTTAACAAAGTTACACTGGCATCAACGGTGGAGCGTCCCTTAGTAAAGCCATACTGTTCACTGTGAAATAAATTATTTGTGTGAAAGTGGCTCTCTAGTTGATGCAAAATAATCTTTTCAAAAATTTTACTAATAGCAGGCAAGATAGAAATTGGCCGAAAATTACTAGGGTCGCTCTTTGATCCCTTTTTGAATAATGGTATTACTTTACTGTGTTTCATTAGATCAGGAAATACTCCTGTATCTACGCATCTGTTGAATATTGCAGCTAAATATGGAGCTAAGCTAGAAATAATTTGTCGCACAAGTTTAACAGAAATGCCCCATAAGTCAACAGATTTTTTATTATTGAGCGTCTTGAATACCTTCAGTATGTCATTGGTGTCAATATATTTAAAATTAAAAAGCACATCACACTCATTCACATTGCCCCTAACCAACATTTCTGTTTTGTTTGGACATGAATCTAGACAGCTGGTTGTGTTCACTGGTATGTTTATGAAGAAATTGTTAAATTTCTGAGCAACATCAGTTTTCCTAGTAATCATTTCATCATTAAATTTTAATTCATAATTGTTATCTACCAATTTAGCTCGACCAGTCTCATTGTTAATAATGCTCTAAGTAGTTTTAATTTTGTTCTTGGATTCTTTGATTTTATTGCTTAAATATAAGGATTTGGATAAAACACATGTCCTCTTAAAAACCTTTGAATAATTTCTAACATATTGAATAAATTCAGGATTAAAATTGTATTTCTTCATACCATATAGATCATACAACCTAGCTCTACTTTTGTATATACCTACTGTTGCCCAATCACAAAAATTTACTTTAATGCTCCTTGCAAACGTCTTCAGTTTAAAAATTTTATTGTACTCATCATTAACAATTTTAAATAAGCAGTTATAATTCATCAGGATCATCAACGGTTAAGTCAATACTGGCGATCTTGGCAGCAACATCATTACTAAAGTGTTTGAGGCGAGCAGAGGTCATTGGCCTACATGTAATTTCTTGTGCTTTAGGGGATGTATTAGTTGGAATTACAACCTTTTGCCCGCAGTGATCCGATGTCAAGTCAGTTAAAACAGCCTTACTTGAATAAAGACAATTGCAAAAAACATTATCTAAGCATGTAGACGAATGTGAGGTTATTCTGGTTGGTTCAGAGAACAAAACATTTAAATTAAATGACCTAAATAAGCTAACTAACCTAGTACAATTTGGTGATTTTTCTAACAAATTGACATTAAAATCGCCGCATACGATTATAGACTTCCTACTAGAAATTATGTGTTTTAAGACATCCTCAATAATGCTTTCAAACTGAGTAAAGTCGCTTTGTGGTGGTCGATACACACACACTATAATATGTTGTTCAAGCTCAACACAAGAAATCTCAGCAGTGCGCTCGATAGAAAGTTTAGCTATATCCTTACGTTCTTTACATTTCAAACTATTACATTCATATATTAGAGAGCCACCACGAATAGCCTTCTTTCTTACGAATGCACTTATAACTGAGTAATGTTGATTGTTAAATATTAATTGGTCACCTCGCAACCAATGTTCTGTAATACATAAGATATCAATCTTATGTTTATTTAAAAATAAATCTATTTCTAATTCTTTGCCAGATAGGCCTTGTATGTTTTGATGAACTAAGTTTAAAACACATGAATGCCTATCTGTTGTCTCATCTAATAGTTTAAACTAATAGATGTGTCAATACTACTATTGGTATAACTATTATCTACCAAATTCCTAAGTACTCTAGTAGTACTCCTGTCAGTATATAAATTAAATGCTAATAATTTAGCAAGTTGTCAACTATGTACATAAGAAAGATACATAGTATCTTTTGTTAAAAAGAAATTACTAATAAATATATTAGTGTCAAAAAATAAAATACTGTCACTATGACATGTCCTATTGTACAATAAAAGATTTTATTTGCCTATCTGCCTGTTTTGGTCATCTGTGAGAGCATATGAATAAGGCAATGCACAAATAATAAAGCTACATCCTATTTTTGTGCTAACATCTATCATTAAGTCTGTTAATTCTATGAGACTGTTTTTGGAGACTAATGAGCTGTCACCATACAATATGATGACAGTAGTTTGTGCATTCAAGTCGGCATTCTTAATCTTATCAACTAGGGTACAAGACTGAGCTCCAGGTGAACAAAAGTTCTGTACTGGTTGCTCAGTGTAATGATCAATTAAGCTCCCTAAACCCACTCCCAGTTGGTCTGAAAAAATTATTACATTCTTACTGTCAGTCTTTACTGGATGCAGTTTGTTTTGTGTATTATACTGACATCCATGTGCATTCAATTCTATTGATTCAGCAGGTGTAGTCGCACACTTACTTGTACAACTGGAACAGTAATTATTAGAGTTGGATAATGAGATAAGTTGTTTTAAATTTTCTCGACCAACTCTTGAAATTTCTTCATATTTTAAGATGTATTCATGAGTCTCATTCTGGTGTGACGTCACATCGCGCTCCTGCGCCGCGTGCCTCGCTACGAGTGACGCACAGCAATGGGCCGTTCCTTCGCGCCCCTCCGCGCCGGCCCTATGAATACAGCGGACACGAGGCTTCGGCCTTTTTCCTCCGGCCAGCACCGCCAGTTGAGTACTACCATCATCCGAAGACCTGTGAAGTGCCAACGTCGCCCACGCCCTGGATTATTGTCTCATCTGTTAATCTTAATTGTCAGTTCTTTTTTTGTATAACTACAGCCATCGAATAACTGGAATTATAACGCGAGTTTAAACTTTCCTGGTGATATTTTTTATTTATTTCCTGTAAGTCAACCTAATTATCTCTCTTTAATTGCTCGGCGAGTGATCGATCCCGGCTACCACGTGGAAATCAATCACTCGTGAGACATTGGCGCCCAATAGAATTTTTAATTATATTATATATATATAATTTTTAAAACGTAAGTTGGCACTTTACAGGTGAGTGAAATAATTTCTTTTTCTCTTGTATATTTTTCTCCTGTTTGTGCATATATTCTGGTGTGGTGAATTGCGTACAGGTACAGTTTCTATCTATTTTTGTTGGCCATAAGCAATTTAACTGTGTAAATAACATAACGGTGATTTAATTAACGTCTGTCTAAAATCACGTTTCCACCGCGGGCAGCGTGTTGAGCCGCCAACCGGTTCTAACTGCTTAGCCGTTGAACTAACGAGCCACGTGTTCGCGAAAAAATATTGTGATTCAACCTTTGAGTGACCTTTAAGAATTTTTTTTCTTCCTTGACCAATCATCACACCATTGTATAATTTAGTGTACTTCAGCTTTTTTTAGCACGGTATTCGATTTTCTGGCGATATTTAATTTTTTTTCTAGTGCCGGCGTAAATACTTAGATTTTCTATTATTGTTTTGTAATAATGGCTCACATTATAAATTTCTCATTATTAACTAAAGCGGAATTAGAATATGAAACCACAATACGCGGCGTTTCAAAGCCTGACGATCCCCGCAAACAAATCGCTAAACTTTCAGTTAAAACTCCCTCAGAGGATATATTATCTTCACCCTTCCCACCAGAGGAGGATGTGGCAGAAGTGGAAAAGTCGCTATTAAGATCAACTAAACACTTATCTATGTTGGAAGCAAACTATACTTCCGAGCTTCAACAGAAGGTCGAAACCGTGCTGCACCATGGTTTTCATCGACTGAATAGGGTGGATACCGGCAGTCTTGATATTAAAAAAATTGAGTCTGTGTGGAATAAATTTAATGACTTATATGCGAAATTACAATTAATCACGAGACGTAATTCGCGATCGGATTGCTCAGTGGCAGAGGGAAACACTTCCTATAATTACGACCGTAAGCTTTTTTCGGAATTAGGTAAATTCAAATTTAACGGTAAATCATGTGTAAGATCCTTTATTGAAAAAATTGATGAATTTATGTCCTGTAGATCTATTCCTCACGACAAGATGTTGTCTTTCGCTTTTGAAATATTTTCGGGTGACGCATTAGTTTGGTATCGTTCTGTTAAAAATAATGTAAAGACTTGGTTAGAACTTTGCGAACTTTTGAAACGAGATTTTAGTCCGCATAAGTACGATTATCGGCTTATGACGGAGATTCGTCAGCGCTCACAGGGCGAAAACGAATCAATAACTATTTACGTGGCAAAAATGCACGGTCTGTTTTCGCGACTTAGTTCTCCTATCGCTGATTCGGAGAAGCTAGAAATTTTACTAAATAATATTAGACCTTGTTACACTAATTGTCTGCTCACTGCAAAGGTTGTTGATGTTGATAGTCTGGTCGATGTTTGTCGTCTTTTCGAAAATTACCAAAGTCGCAGTAAGCAATTTTCTGAACCCCCTAAAGTTTCAAAGAATACTGTAGCACCTGATCTAGCGTATAATTATCCGTTTTCTAATTTTTCTTCAAACAAAAATGTTTACAATCATAATCACTTCAATAAATATAACTCTGTCGCTGATACATCGAGATACAAGTCTGTACCACAAGTTAACGCCGTATCGAGTACTTCTAATATAAATAAAAATTTTTGCGTGCGTTGTAGATGCAATTCGCACTCATTACGTAATTGCCGTCAACCACACTACCTAATCTGTTTTAAGTGCGGTACAAAGGGTTTCAAGGTGTCAGACTGCCCCAATTGTAAATCTAAGTCGACCCCTACAGTTTCAAATAACTAGTTAACAAGGATTGTGGAAAATCAAATTATACAACTAATTGTAATAAAACAGAGTGAAATAATTGGTTGGACTTTTTAAAAAAATTCTATAGTAGCTATCATATATCCTCAATCCGTAATTCTAAAGTAGAATATTTACTTTACGTTACTCTAAAATTAAACGGAATACCTACCACTGGTCTTTTAGATTCTGGATCTTGCGTTACAATTTTAGGTAATAATTTGCATAACTTATTTTTGAAAGACGATGTTTTGGATAAATCGAAACCTTTAAGGTTAATAACAGCTGGCGGCGAACGATTTGAGTCTTTGGGATCGGTGTTTCTACCCTTTGAGTTTCAGGATAAATTGATTAACTTAGAAGTTCATGTTGTACCTGGGATTCAAAATTCCCTTATCCTTGGCATGGAGTTTTGGCGAAGCTTTGGCCTATTTCCTAACAAATTAGAGTCTGTTTTGATTGTGAACAAGTCTGACGCTCAAGTAATGGAGTTGCAGGCAGTTCCCCCTACACATCTTGTTTCTTATGATCATCTTACAGTCGACCAGAGAGCTACCGCTGACAACATTATTTCTTAATTTACCGATATTTCATACGAGAAGCGGGGTCTCGGTTGCACAAATATTATTTCTCATTCAATTGATACAGGTGATTGCCCCCCTATTCGGCAAAGATTTTATCGCATGTCTCCCGATAAACAAAGAATTTTAATAAAGCATCTTGACGACATGCTCTCAGAGGATGTTGTTGAACGATCTGAAAGCCCGTTGTCAAACCCTGTCATTTTGACCCCTAAGAAGAATGGTGAACTGCGTTTCTGTTTGGACAGTCGTAAATTAAATTCCGTTACAAAAAAAGATGCTTATAGCTTGCCTTATATTTCGGAAATTTTAGATAATCTGAGAGATGCTAAATACTTGTCTAGTTTAGATTTGTCTAAATCTTTTTGGCAAACATTAATTAAAGAAGAGGACCGTTGCAAAACAGCCTTTTATATTCCTACGCGTGGCACATTTCAATTCAAAAGAATGCCCTTCGGTCTTACGAATGCGCCAGCTACTCAACAACGATTAGTTGATATTTTATTTCATGGTCCAGAATTTGAAAATAAGGTTTTCTGTTTTATCGATGACATAATCTGTATCACTTCCAGTTTCAACGAGCATATTACTCTTTTATTACGCATTCTTGATAAACTAAAAAGCGCTAATTTAACAATTAATCTCGAAAAATTTCAATTTTTTAGAGATAAACTAAAATATTTAGGCTATGTTGTCGACTCTAGTGGATTGCATCCTGATCCGGATAAAGTAAATTCAATGAAAAATAATCCCACTCCTTCGTATAGAAAAGAAGTACGTCGTTTTTTAGGCGCAGCCTCGTGGTACAGGCGTTTTATACCGAATTTTAGCTCTATTACTGCACCCTTAAATAAGTTAACATCTCAAAGTAAAAACGCACCTCAATTCTGTTGGACGACAGAGGCTAATGAGGCGTTTAATAACCTAAAGAATTGTTTGATTTCCTCCTCGGTGTTGGCTTGTCTTGACTACTCGCAACCTTTTGAAATAAACTCAGATGCTAGCGATTTTGGACTTGGCGCGATCCTCTGTCAAAGGTTAAATGGTGAGGAAAGAGTCATCGCGTACTATAGCAAATCACTCACTAAGCAAGAAAAAAATTACAGTGCTACAGAGCGCGAAGCCCTGGCTGTTCTATCTGCTATAGAACACTGGCGTTGTTATGTTGAAAATGGTAAAAAGTTTATTGTTTACACAGATCACGCTGCTTTGAAATGGTTCTTGACCTTAAATAACCCGACTGGCTGGTTAGCCAGATGGGGAGTTCGCTTACCTTCCTATAATTTCGAAATACGTCATCGTCGGGGTACCGATAACGTTTTACCTGATTTTCTGTCTCGCTCTTTACCCGTTTCTGCTATTGCTAACGATATAAATATAGATATTAATTCTAATCAGAATTTACCAGTTTCTATTAATGATCCTTGGTATTTAAATATCTATAAAGGCTGTTTAAGTTCTCCGACTTCCTTTGTTAACTATCAAGTAATAAACAATAAATTGTATTGTTTTAAAAAAACATTAAACCCTCTCACTAGAGAATTTCAATGGAAAGAGGTTATTCCGTCTGACCAAAGAAATTACATTCTAAGGGAGAATCATTCTTCGCCCACTGCTGGACATCTGGGTATTTTTAAGACATACAAACGTCTCGCACTTAATTACTTTTGGCCTGGTATGTACACTGATGTTGTCAAGTTCGTCAGTTCATGTGAACCTTGTATCACCCATAAACACCAAAATCACCCAAATTTAGGTCTAATGGGAAAACCCGAAGCATGTCAAAAGCCCTTTCAGACGATTAGTATTGATTTGATTGGTTTATTGCCTCCCAGCAGGAAACAAAACACTTTTATATTTGTGGTCAGTTGTTGTTTCTCTAAATATTGTTTACTTTTCCCCATTAAACGGGCAACTGCAGAAGTGATAACAAAAATTCTTGAGGAAAATGTATTTTTGGTGCATGGAATTCCATCTACTATTGTTTTGGATAACGGTAAACAATTTATTAGCGCAACCTTTAAAAGTATGTTGTCAAAATATAAAATTCCAAATTTGCATTTTACACCGTTGTATATTCCCCACGTTAACTCAGTTGAACGTTACAACAAAACCATTAAGACAGCTATTTCAACTTTCATAGAATCTGATCATCGAATCTGGGACACTCTAATCACTAAAGTTCAATTCGCCCTTAACTGCGCAGTTAGTGACGTTACTGGTTATTCTCCTAATTTCCTTGTTTTTGGTAGGGAGGTCATAACATGTGGTTCTCAGTATATTGATAAGGAATTTAATTCCGATATGGTGCTTGAACACGGGACGGCTATGCCGAAACTTTAGGCTATTTATCTTCTATTTTCGAGAAGGTACATTCAGCTCTGTTGTCGGCCCACCAACGAAATTGTTCATCTTATAATCTTCGCCGTAAACAGGCAGAATTCAATGTCGGTGATATAGTTTGGCGCAGAACGTTTCTTCTTAGTGATAAGGATAAATACTTTAGCAAGAAATTGGCGCCTAAATTTATTAAATGTAAGATTGCCTCAAAAAAATCACCTCTAGTATACAAACTTAACGACATGGCTGGAAAACCTTTAGGCGATTGGCACATCAAGGATTTAAAGTTAATTAATTACAAAGAATAATAAAAGTATAAAAACAACAATAAGAATACCTTCTACCTATTCATTGTTTAATTTTTTCAAACGAACGTTTCTAATTTATGTTACCGTTTGTAGTAGTGCCTACTATAAATTGATATTTTCTGTGGTGGGTAGCAAATATTTTTTTTCTCGTAAACAATACTATTTTTCAAATTGCTGCGCAATTGTGTACTCAAATGTTATGTTGAACATTGTTTTAAAAAATACTAACCATAAACTAAATATATTGTTTTTTTTACCCTGTTGATCAGTGGTTAAAAGGTCGCTATTAGCTGAGCATACAAGTTCGATTCTCGCATGTGTATTTTCTTTCCGCAAATCTATTTGTTGAAATGCATCTTGATTGGCGTATTGTTTTTCGCCGTGCCTTGTTCTGAAGTTCTGTTGTTATTCTTAATTCTGTATAAATTCCATAATCAAATTGTTATTATAGGTACTTTATAAACGATCATGGTGATTAACCGTGCGTCGCGAGCTCGGAACAGTCGAATAGTACCTACCATTTAGATCGTACCTAGTTGTCGTTATGACGCACGCGCGTTCACCCAGCGACGCGCCGATAAATAAATGCCTAACTAATGACTCACCATTGTTTACATTCAAAAGGTGGTTACTGGTCGTGTTCTAGTTATTAATTAGAGCAAAATATTTATTAATTTCTTTCCTTTGACATTGAGCGGTCCGGTCGTGTCTGCGGCTTGTATTATTTTTGTTCATCTTTACGAAAAATCTGTTGTTATACCTAACTATATTCAAAAAGTTTACTTATCTAGTGGCAAAGGCTGAACCCAAGATTTATAAGTCGTAGGGCTAGATCAAGTTTCTTATATCTATAAATCATTATTACCTAATAATTACCCTAAGCGCTTCTCCATAGATTGTTATCTTTAATATTAGGCTATTACACTGGCCTCGGCATTTACATGTAGGTATGTGTGATGAATTATGAATGATAAATGTTTATGTTTAAATTCAGACTGCCGTTGTACGCGTGAAGAATGCAAGCGTGGGTCATTATTATTTAGGTATCCTAATTAGCGTATAGGATTGTCACTTGTTCAAGGTACTCATGCCCTTGTTTTCTCTAATTTCAGGGAGTATCTTCAGGGCTGCTACGCCCGTTGGGCTAGGGAATTTTCCTTAGGAAAAATCCCGGCCTAACAGGGGGTGGGGGGGTGACGTCACATCGCGCTCCTGCGCCGCGAGCCTCGCTACGAGTGACGCACAGCAATGGGCCGTTCCCTCGCGCCCCTCCGCGCCGGCCCTATAAATACAGCGGACACGAGGCTTCGTCCCTTTTCCTCCGGCCAGCACCGCCAGTTGAGTACTACCATCATCCGAAGACCTGTGAAGTGCCAACGTCGCCCACGCCCTGGATTATTGTCTCATCTGTTAATCTTAATTGTCAGTTCTTTTTTTGTATAACTAAAGCCTTATATAATAACTGGAATTATAACGCGAGTTTAAACTTTCCTGGTGATATTTTTTATTTATTTCCCGTAAGTCAACCTAATTATCTCTCTTTAATTGCTCGGCGAGTGATCGATCCCGGCTGCCACGTGGAAATCAATCACTCGTGAGACACTGGTGTTACATTATAGTTCTAGTGAGTTGAGCTTGTAGATTTGATATTTGTGCTTGCAACTCACTTGTGTGTTGTTCATATAACAACCTACCAGAAACTAATTCTTCATTTGTTTCCTCAAGCTTTAATAAAAGAGACTCACACTCTTTATTTAATTTACCGTTATCTTGTGCATACTGACTCAATTTGGTAGACCACTTAGGACATGATCTAAGTTTCTTAATTAATTTATTTAACTTAAACAATTTTCTAAATTTATTCTTACTAAGGCATTTTTTGAAACAGTTACATTTAAGAGCTTTTAGCACATTCATTTTGTCACCCAGGAGCTCAGAGAATAAGTTGTGAGTAGCAGTACTGTTAAAAACCGCAATAGAAACCTTCTAGAGTTCAAAATTCTGCCATAAGCCTCATTGAGACTTGCTTCTAACTCCGCATTGCGGCTAAGTTGTCTGGAGTAAATTTCGTCGCAGCTGCTGAAACACCTAACTTCTTCTCGTAGTCTGTCCCGTTGATCCAAGACATCCATATGCTCTATATGCAGCTCCGTGAGTTGTGTCTTCACCTCAGATATACGGTCATATACAATTTTAATTTCTTCTTCACAGTCAACGCGTTCCCTTAATAGTTGACTGTTGTCATCCTTGTATTTCTTTAACTCGAGCAGAGTTATTCTTAATTTATTTTCCACCTCCTTGGCCGTTGCCTTCCGAGTCATCATATGGGTAGACATTGCCAAGGATTACAAATTACCTAAAAAATAAGAAAACAGCTGAGCAAAGTCAAAGAAGAGAAGAGATGTGATGGGGCTTGAGTATTATTGTATAGACAGAATAAATAAGAAAAGGTACAAAAGAAAAGGGGGTATATGAATAAAAAATATATTAAATTAATTAATTGTAGAAACTAAGAAATTGAGAACAATTTAGGTAATTTGAATACTTTAGAGTAATTATCTAATACTTTTACAAGGTTTCTATTGAAATATCTCAGCTGATGAACTTAATCAACTTATTAATAAAATGTAAGTAGGTATACAAGTTACAGGTTTAAACCAATAATAGCTAATACAGAAAAGTACACAAATATATGAAGTACAGACAAGAATAAACAGTGTAGTAATTGTGAAGTGTATCTGTAGATTGTGTTTGTCTGGGGCTGTTGTTTAGTCCTCGATTTTGCTTCCACATATAGTCAAGCAAAAGGAGACAGAACTGAGCCAGATGTGTGTTGGACGTAGCTCACACGGGGGTGAGCCGAGTAATTCGGTGTTGTGGAGTGTTGGATAAGTTTTAATAAGTATTATACTCCCCGGGTTTAAGTCGTATCAGATGTAAATTCAAATCCACCCAAGTTGACACCAAGTCTCCGTTCTATTCGCTCGAACTTTGGCCAGTTATTAAAATTTTTACAAACACAATTTTAACAATAACTTCTTGTCACTATTT
The DNA here is from genome assembly GCA_944739405.2 of Euclidia mi. Taxonomy (NCBI): domain Eukaryota; kingdom Metazoa; phylum Arthropoda; class Insecta; order Lepidoptera; family Erebidae; genus Euclidia; species Euclidia mi. The sequence goes on from OX123196.2 coordinate 3,757,549, forward strand.
TATCAATATAATATACTAACTTATATGTTAAATAATCAATTAAAATTATATTAAAACTTTTTTAATTACGGAGCTAAAATTATTGACGTCTGGCGGTTACAGTTGCCAGAGCAAAAAAAAAAAGAAAAAAAAAGTATATTATTAATACTAATAATAAAGCATGAAAAGGTGGAGATGTAGCTTTGAGAAGGCTCAGACGCCTTGCTTTATTCAAGTTAAAGTGACACTTTGACTCGCTTGAAATTCTCTTTACACTATCACTCTGTAGATGAACCATGTGAATACTTCAAATGAAATGTGTCATCAGGGGGGCAAGCTCTTTCTACATGAAATTTTAACAGAATCGGTGCAGTAGTTCAGCAATAAAAGTATCATAAACAAACAGCATTACTTTGAGTTTTACGTATGCCTCACGTTGTATGTTGCTTTTGTGCTCTTGTGTAGTTGCACAGTATTAACCGTGTAACAAGATTGGAGGATCCACAGGAGAGATTTTTTGTTTGATTGATTCTGAGTGTGGATATGTTACAGTACGCGGTCAGGTATTTTTTTATATTTGCATAATTTACTCGTATCTATCATTAAAGGAGATGTCCCACAATCCATACTAAATTTGTTATAGGACGTGGGGCAATTTCAGGACATCTCTTTTGAACCCCCCCGACGCAAAAAGAGAGGTGATTTATGGCAATCTGATTAGTAGTTTAATAGCTACAAGTACTTTGCCAAGTTGAGTAAGTTATTTTCTATATTATATAGAATACCCTAAGTTATTTTTTTTATTTTTGTTTTTAGTCTATATCGGTAATAATTCGAAGCTGTGGAGCTTACATTGTTATAAAGTCGCAATGTGAACGCAGCGCTTGCAACGTGCAATTCGATAATAAAATAAATGTGAACGCTACAGTTACAAGATGGATTGTTGCTGCTTTTAAGGTAGCGAAAAAGTCTACGGAAACAAAATAAATCATCAGAAAAAGTCGTGCATGTAATCGGCAGAGTTTCGTTGATACAGTAGCAATGCTGTTGAGCTTTTAAAGCGTTGAATATATTTTGTAAATAAAATAAAGTTAGTTAGTTACTCCTAGTTTAATTGTCTACTACCTAACTTTTGCCCGCGCATTATATGCAATTCTGATTTTTCAGCTACATTACTGTAACGTTTCTTCGGCAGCCGTTCAATAAAAATGCATACATCCATTCACTTATGCTTACAAAGTTTTCCATTTATAACAGTAGTAAGATGTTAACATGATTTTGCAGCTTATAGATAGCATTTTATGTCGCTTATCCATGAACATGATTTTCTGTAGCGAAATGAAATAGTTCGTTATTTCGTACATTTTTTATGTATTGTCAGTTTTTACCCTGCCAATCTAACGTCGTCTTATGGTACTACATCTCGTAGCAAGAATCTATGGGCTCTACATACCGTATGTTAGGATCTTGTTAGGTGTTTACTGGGGTAATCCTCTCAAGAGCCAACATGGATTGATTCGTGTTCAACGTGTCGAGATTACCGCAGTACGGACAGGTAATTGTAACATAATTTGCACAATGCGCTCACTTGTTTCATTTATTGATCTCGTATTCTGCCCCTTGTTTGATGCCTGGGTGGGGCTAAAATACTAATACAAATACTGTTTTAACACGTAGGTCATATTGTGTTTACGTCCAATTTATATTCAAATATCAGTACATTAACAACTTTTTCGCCTAGCAACAAAAACACTAAAACGTCTATACATATATTTCAATTTCAATTTATTCATGAACAATTTTTACATTGTGTTTGAACATATTAAGATATAAAAAACTAACAGAAATACAATATAAAAGAATAACAGAAAACAATAATAACGCACATAAATAGGTGGTAATAATTGATCGATATAATTAATAATAATAATCATATTCTATATTTAACATTCATTTGAAACCATTAGAGTAACAAACAAATTTATCAATAAATAATGTCAAAATGAATAATAAATTAAACCATTTTACAATAAATGAAAACAAATTAATATAAAAATGTCAAATAAGAATAATTAAAATGTCATGTCATTACAAATTATTGTGATATACATTTAGTCATGTCCTCGATAGAATATAAACACCCTTGCAGTAGAAATGCCTTCAATTCACTTTAAAATTTAGTTATATATAGCATGTTTTTAAGACCTATGGGCAATTTATTGAAAAGGTTTATGGCGTTGTAGTAACAAACATGTTTTACTACGTTAAGGTGAGGTACCATGTTACTTGAAAAATCTTTTCGTCGCGTATTTTCTCTTTGTCGCCGGTCTTCTGCTGTTTCATACTCATGAAAGTTTTTGGCAAAATTAGTTAAAAGAACTAATATATATAGACAAGATTCCGAGCTTGAGAAAATACGGTCTACAAGACTCGTCCTGCTTTATACCCATAATTGTTTGAATCGCTTGTTTCTGCAATATAAATGCTCTTGAGATATTATAATTGTAGCTACCACCAAAATAATACACTGTATCGTAACTTCGATTCTACATAATATACCATCTTAAGGTGACGTACACTAACTTCACTCCGTAGGCTTCTAAGTACATAACAGGTAGAGCCAAGAGCACCTTCTAAACATGTGAGTTCTGATTTCCAGTTTAAGTACTCATCCACATTAACCCCTAGAAATTTAGTAGCCTTCACTGTGCCTAAACTTACATCATTTACAGTACAGTTATGTTGATCTTTATTTTTAGCAGTTGATGGAAACAACATAATACGAGTATTAGTTTGTTTGGTATTAAGCGTAAGACTATTTGCTGTAAACTAGTTTTGGAATATATTTAGTGCTTCATTAAGTTTGAGGTTGAGATTATTTATGTTGTCTGCAGATATGATGGCATTGGTATCATCGGCGAACATTATGGGTTGAAAATCGGATATGTTCGTAACATAAGGCATTAGGTCATTGATGAACGTGATAAAGAATATGGGACCTAATATGGATCCTTGAGGTACACCTGTTAAAATTGGAGTTAATTTTGACTTATACGTTTCCTCACAAATAGCCCAAGGTTCAGATTCTGTACTGGTTGTTAAGGCCTGAATCTGAACGAACATATTTCTGTTTTGCAGATACGATTTGAGAAGTTGCCCTGCATTATCTCTAATACCGTAATGGTCTAGTTTCTTCAAAAGTAATTTGTGATTTACGGTATCAAAGGCTGCACTTAGATCAAGAAACAGCCCCGCCACTCTTTTCTTTTGATTCATTCTTTTGAAGACGTAATTTACCAATAAATGAATCGCATCTTGTGTACCGACTCCAGTTTGATAACCAAATTGTCGGTGATGCACCACCTTGTTTAAGTTTAAGTGTTTAATGAGTTTTACTTTTATTAACTTCTCAAATATTTTTGATAATGTAGGCAATAATGAAATTGGTCTATACATGGAGGGATCCTTTTTGTCACCTTTTTTATGAACCGGTATAATTTTAGCAATCTTAAACTGATCTGGAAAGATGCCCTGCTCTAGACAGTCATTGTACATATTACTTAAAGGTTCAGCTAGTAAGTCAATATTATCTTTAACAAGTGCTAATGGTAATTCATCATAACCACATGATGATTTATTTTCCGTTTGATTGACTAATTTTAAAATTTCAATAGATGTAACTGGTTCCCATATAATCTGGTTTTCGACTCTGCTAGTGTTAGTTTCCATATGCGAGTATCTCTGGATCATATTGAATTTACCACCAAACTCCTCTGCAAATATATTTACTATTTCAGATGGGTTAGATATTTTGTCCCCTTGATATTTTAAAGTAATCTTATCTTTTGCCGACTGTTCTTTATTTTTATGTCGATTGAAAATTTTCCAAATATTTTTTGACAAATTTTTATACTTATCTATTTCTCTTTGAACTGATAACCTCTTAGCTAAGCTAGCTTATATATTCGTTGCTTCTGAGTGTGTGCCAACGAACAGTCCCGCGGGACATGTAAGCTCTGCACGCTGCGAGCCAATTCTTTAAACAACTGGAAAAACAAGGAACCGGCTAAGCGCAACACCGGGTACGGACCGTTTAGAACCAATTCCTCTTTAAGCCACGATCTTGTGTGAAATTGCACTAGAAAGTCTGCTACGTACGTTCAGCGACGTTTGTTCTAGGTTCGTTGAATCATTTTTGTTGGGAGCAAACAATTTGATAAGAAATTAGCTTGCCTATATTTCGTCCTCATTGGTGTGGTGCTTGTTAATTATTGATTTTTAGGGTTACGTATCCGAGGCTGCAAATGGTGTCCTAATAATGTCTGATCCATCAGCCTGTCTGTCAGTGGGCTGAATGTTAATATGATAATATAAACAAGTAAATTTATAACACAGCACGTATTTTGACAGTTGTATTACGCAAAATTTCGTGAGAGGTAAGCGCTTTTGTTTTTAAAATAACGAGTTTATACTTAAACGGCCAATATTCTACTAGTTTACATGTATTTGATATAAAAAAAATCATAATCTCCCAATAGTATTCAATTAAAATATGTTGTTGATTGTACCAGTTTCCGTAGCTCCGTAATACATTTTCAAGTCACTGATCAAGAGGCGCGACGTAAAATATTTTTTCAGTAGAAAGGTGTCGATTAAAAGTAATACAATAAATAAGTGCGTGAATATCCTGTCAGTGTAAACTTTAGGATTTCAGTAACCACGAGGGAGCAGGAAATGTCAATAAACACTTAATCTCCATTAAGAGAATCGGGCTGGACGCCGATGGTAGAACGACCGATAACTCTGAATAATGGATGAGGCGGCCGATGCGCGTGTGACCTGCCTCTACTATATTTTGGTAGTCAAGTGCGTGTCTAAAGTGAGATACGGGACACCGCAACACGTCGGCCTACACCAAATGTAACCTTTTTTTGTTTACTCGCTACAAATCGTGCAAATCACCTGTCCGATAAAAATGTTCCGGACAAAGATTCTCGAAATATCCCCTTTTAAAAATACAATGAATCCCTTTTGCTGTAAATGTTATTTCTACTGAGGAAACGTTGGCAGGCTTATCTTTATATTCCTACCAGCTTTCTGAACACTTCGAGTGGATTTTTATATAACAATGTGTCCGTTAAACTATAATAAAAGTCGACTTTCATGGCATTATTAAAAGACTTGTTTAGGATTTTGCTATTTCACGTTTCCGTATAACAATGGGATGAGAGTTAATGGAACGAATCGAATAAGTGGATGTCTGTCCTTTTTTGCTTTCATTCAAACACAGTAATTGGATTGAAGCTGAAAAATGTGTTTACGTTGTCGGAGGGAATAAAACAAATAAGTGAAAAATGCCGGATTATTGTAGTTCCATCATATATAAAACATGTTCATTGTCGCTGTATAAACGTGTTGTGAACTAATCAGGGATAGTGGACCCCTGGGGTACTCTACACATTCGCATGGAGTGATTGCTATAAATATTGAACATGTGTACTCAGGCGAAGGCAGCGATAGCCTAGTGGAGATACCAACAGACTGCCATGCAGAGGGTATCGGGTTCGAATCCACGGCGCGCACCAATGACTTTTCGGAGTTATGTGCGTATTGAATTGTTAATTATCGCTTGTCCCGGGCCTCGGAGAGCACGTTAAGCCGTCGGTCCCGGTTGTCATGAAGATCTTTGACAGTCGTTACAGGGTGTCAGTACCGTCTAAATAAACTGACACTAGTCTAAACCGTGTGGTTGACGGCATAGAATAAAAGTGTCACCACCCCCTATCTTCCCGTGGGTGTCGTAAGAGGCGACTAAGGGATAACACGATACAAATATCATGTTTGCGTAGAGACGGAAAACTCGACATCAAACCCTATACGACTGCCTCGTTGGTCTCGCGGCATAAATGTGCGCGTGGGATCGGGAGGTCCCGGGTTCGATTCCTGGGTCGGGCAGTGTTATTGGGTTTTTCTGTCACGAAATTCTTAGTAGCAGCACGGAGTCTGGAAATGTGCCCGGTACGGCAATAGGCTCGCCCCTTATTACGTGGGACCAAAGTATATCTGGCGAAAAGTGGGTGTGGAAATACACCTCTGCTTACCCCTTCGGGGATAAAAGGCGTGACGATATGTATGTATGTAGTCTAAACCATAGAATATCGCTATCCCTTCGGGTTGCGGAGGTCAGACAGGCAGTCGCTCTGTGGAAAAGCTAATATTCAGCCAAATCCGGTTAGACTAGTAAGCGGACCCTAGATTGAAACTGGGATAACGCTAAGAGGATGATGATGTGCACTCAGACGAATGGTTGGACTGATTCTATTGTTTGAGTATGAACTTTAATGCTGTTCGAGTATTAATTTACGATGTTCTTAGTTAGAGAACTATTTGGTTTAGAAGTTGACTATGAACGGGATGGTTTACATTTTATTTTATTTATTCAATTAATTTTTGTTCTTAATAGTGTAAAAATTAATATTATAATAAATCTCATAGTCTCATAAGGGCGACAAAATTGTTAAAAGCTATATCTTAATAATTTCAGGCAACGCTTAGATAGATAGACATTAGGGTGCTTGTACACGGCGCATGTAGCTTGAGCATGTTGAGGCACTTGCGCGGGTTACATGCACCGTAAACATATCGTTTAAAACAATGTGCGGGTCCAGCGACTCGAGCATGTACCAAAGCGAGCCACCCGCGCAAGTAATTCGCGTGCTCTGCGACGCGCGCGGGTCACTCGCGCATGTTATCTGTTAAAATTACATTTTTAACATATGATTTTAAAATAATTTTCGTTCGTCGAGACATTTGACGCGATTCAAGTCATAAAGCTACCGCGCGAATAGCATGCACATGTAGCTCTTGACCACGAACAAATAACTTGTACATAGGTACAGCTTGCGCAAGTAGCCCGCGTCTTTACTTGCTCCAGTTATTTGCACCATGTACAAGTACAAGCGAGTAACTTGATCAAGTAGCTTGCCCATATTACCCACGCGTGTAACCCGCACCTTTACTTGCTCCAGCTACATGCACCGTGTAGAAGCACCCTTATAGGTATTGAAGAAAATGTAGTTGCAAGTATTAGAAACTACAGAAAGCTGCTCGTCACGTAAATCCGTGACTAACGTGACAGTTCACACGTTCCAGAGATTAGACAATAACCTTTAGAAAATGTAAATATTATTAAATTAAATCCTTTTTATATTCTTGAATACGATCGAAATCGTGCTAGAATAATAATGATCGCCTTTTCAAGGCTGTTAAAGAGATCAGAGTTGATTTAAAGAAGAAAAGTGCATTTTTAACGCACAGTGGAATATTATACTTATGTCTTTTTCTTATTCCTCTCGTTAGAAAGTGCTAAGAAAATCTCAGAAAATAAAAGCAAATAGTCACCTTTTATAGCAAAGCATTGTGTACAACTATATAGCTGGAATTAAGATAGAGAATGCCTTTGAGACTTGCCGTGCCATCTAGATATTAGTCTCGTAAGTCTCAAGATACCGTTTTATTTGACTGAAGTGATCGTTATAATAGTTCACCTATTCAGTTGGCACTCCTTTTGTTTCTCATTGTGTAGCTCGGATTAGTATGAAATATGGAGTAATATATTAACATCATTGCAGAATGATGCTCACTCACAATACCAACTCGTCTATACTGGTGGCTTTTGTTCTGTTCTAGCGTTTGTTGGTGAATATTTACCTGGTTTGCTTAGTAGGAAAAGAATAATGTAAGTATAGTTTGAATAAATATTTCATATTTCTGTGAAATTTATTAGTTTATGGACACCGACCCGAATCCAGATCATTGTTTATAACAGCACATAGAATAATAACTTTCAGGATTTAATTACTTTATAATTACTTTATAATTATAATGGCAGAATAAAGTATCAATTTCAAGTTTAATTGATTTAAATTAAAACAGGGCATGGCAGGGTGTTCGATGGCAGTACTTTAGATGGTTTTGGTCCAATACTCTATGTATCGTTTGGCTATGCTGTGCGTTGTGTGTCAGTCAGTCAAAGTATTGTTGTGATATTTTAAAATAATTTAATTTTGTGGCACACTCTGATCTTTTGAACTAGCAACAGCTTATTATACAATTTCAACCGCAAATTGTTGAATATTGGCATCATGGAAAAACAATAGTTGTAAACAGAGCAGATACAATCGCTTTGGACCGCAAGTAACTTTATTTATTCATAGAACTGTAGGCTAATTAGTCATGATAGATTCCAGGAGTCCGTTACAATTTGTCCAACCCCATCCTTGAGGTTCTAAATCATGCCCTAACCAAGTTTGAATCTGATTATAAACGAGATTGAAATGTTGGTGAGCTGCTCCACTCGTTGGTGGAATATTTGATAACTGCACAGGCTTATTCGATTTTGTTAACTTGACGTATAGTACATAACGGAGATGATCGATACTATCCACATTTTTCAATTACCGAAAGAGATTATGGGTGTTATTGAATTGATAAATTTAAGAATTATCATAAAGAAAGATTGAATTTAAACTAAAAGTTAATAAAAATGATAATTATATGTTTAGCAATAAATTATAACCTTAATATTAGATACGAGTTTTTGATCGAGACTACCAGCTGATCTTAGATAATTCACTGACTGCGCGCTCTAATCCCTCTTTCTCGAAAACAGTTCAAGATATAAAAAAATGTTAAATAGAAAAGTTGTAGAGAATCTTTTTTTTTGATTTTGAACTTTTGTGGCGGTATTGGTTTAGGGGACCATAAGGACTGGAATAAATGTGATATTGGCTAATATGAAACCAAGACCATTTAGGGAAAAATTTTGGTGGTTTCATTTGAAACCATGACCGTTTAGGGAAATTTTTTATAAATAAAACCTAATTATAACTTAATGAGTATTATTTGAAAAATCTATGTTTTTGTTAAAAAGAAGTTATTAAGTAAGTTATTAATTAAAGTGGCTTAGTGCGTACTTAGTGAGTACTTAAGATACAAAGATTTTTCCTTGTCTCATTAAACTAAAAAAACCTTCTAAAAAAATACAGGTATCACAACCAACTCCTCTGTTCTTTTATGACAAATTACAACTATATCTATTTGCTAACTTTTCATAGGATATCTGTATTTTACATATACAACAGCAATAACCTTAGGCCTTAGTCTTAGGAAACACAATCTTAAGAAAGCAAGTCTTATAAATCAAATATCGTAATGAATAAAAATCTCACAAATCAACAGTTCTTGGTAACCTAACCAACTCTTCTAAAGCTCTTTTATGACAAATTACAACTATACCTATTTACTAACTTTTCATAGGATATCTATTTCTTGCCTATGTAACAGCAATAACCTTAGAACTTAGTCTTAGGAATATAATTTTAATAAAATACAATTACACTCAAAGGAAGATCATCCTCAGGGTCTGAGTCCCTCCCAATGTCTGAATTTTCAGCTTGGTCGTCATCAATGACCTCGATTAAACTGACGTACTGATCGTAGGGCATTTTTTCTAAATTAAATGCTCGTATAGACATCTAAAACAAAAAGAAAATTCATTACTGTAACCATTCAGTTAGGTTATACTTATCGCACAAACCTCACCGGCCTCCATGCCTACACTTTGACACCTAATAACATCTTTGCCCAATAATACCTAAATAAACTACATATTTTCTGGCATAAAGTAATAATTCTAATTTGCCAAAGATAACTGCAATAACCCCAAATACGTAAAATAAACAAATGAGAATCTGAAATATGCACTTGTTCAAATTCTACCCTAAAAATCGTTTTTTTGCTACCTGTTGAGTTCAAAACGTTATTGTACTTTATAGATACAAGTTGAGATGAGGATTTATATACCAAATTGAAGGAAAATAACTAAATTATTCATTTACTTACCTTGAATCAAGAAAACATCACATACCACAAAATTATTTAATTATTTACGAGACACAGTCACTTCCATGTCGTAAAAACTGATGTGACAGAAGGCACAAACGTAACCACCTATATGTTACACCCTACCATAGACATGTGACTAACTTCACTTTGGTGATTTCATTCATTGCTTACGCCCGTTCAGGGACAATTCATTTATGCAATAAGGTCGACTACCAATGCAAGTATAAGGGAATTATGAACCTTCTTGTCAACCTTGTCGGGTGGTTACAGACGCCATACTAATTTCGCTTCTGCCCTATAAAGGGTTAAATCTCTACAATATTGATAATAAATACAAATAGCTTAAAACCCATAGAAAACGAGATATTTGCAAAAAAAATTATAAAAAATCGATTTTTGTGACCTTTGACCCCTGAATTTAAAACTTGCGGACATCCATACACGGTACATTGCGGACAACATATGTGACTTTTAAGAACAGTTTTGGGATGCCAAAATACAAGTTTTTACGTGGTAATATACTGGGTATGTCGATTTTCCGAGGTCAACCCCTAAATTGACTGGACTATAAGGCATTTTCTACCTGTCAACCTGTTAAGGTGGAGCAGAGATAAAAGTGGTAGGTGCATTTTAACGAAAACATTGAGTAATTAGCGGTTTGTTAATGAAATCTAGTAATAATTAATATGTAGTACAATAAAGGGATAGAATACATAGTATCTCTAGTTGTCAATATGGTTTCAGACAGGGGCTTTCGACACAGGATGCTGTTACGGCGTTAACATATGAAATCGTTAGAGAAGTGGACAAAGGGTATAAATGCATAACAGTATTTCTGGACCTTAAAAAAGCATTCGATACCGTTTCTGTTCCCATCCTTGTGCCGAGGCTTGAAACCATAGGATTAAGAGGTAGGGCTCTCTGTCTTTTCGACAATTATCTACGGGGAAGGAAGCAACAGGTTAAGATAGAGAACATGCGTAGTGAAGAAGAAAACGTCGTTTTTGGCGTCCCGCAAGGGAGTGTGCTCGGCCCAACGCTGTTCCTGGTGTATATAAATGACCTATGTAACCTCAGGGATAGCGGTGGGAAGATCTTCTCCTATGACACAGCCATTGTCTTCTCTGCGCAATCATGGAAGATTGTGCGCCAAAACGCGGAAAGTGGCCTAACTATTATTGGGAAGTGGTTAAAAGCTAATCTTCTGACTTTAAACATTGCAAAAACGAACTACATCTGCTTTTCCCCAAGTGAAAAATCTAAACCAGGTTCAGATTTTAAAATAGTAATCCGCAAGAGTATGACGTCTTCTGACTTAAACATAAATTGTCAAAAGTTACAACGAGTCACTGCTACAAGATACCTAGGTATTATTATTGACGAGCGGTTATCGTGGCATGCACAGATTGACACTAATATCTCTCGAGTTAGGAAATTCATATGGATTTTTGAAACTCTTCGCTATGTTATGCCTCCAGACCTGCTTGGTAAAATCTATATTGCGCTGGCACAATCGGTAATAACATACTGCATCCCAGTTTGGGGAGGAGCCTCCAAAGCTAAATTGCTTGAGCTCGAAAGAGCGCAGCGGTCACTTTTATAAACAATGTATTTTAAACCATACAGATATCCGACTAGCAATCTATATAGTTTGTGTGGCTTACTAACAGTTAGGCAGCTATATTTATTAAACATGACCTTATATCTGCATAAATCTAACCCATACATGCCAGCAGAGCAGGATAAAAGGCGCAATAATATTGTGGCTCACTCCTCGCGGGTTCGTACGGCTTTTGCAGAGCGTCAGTATAGCGCTCAATCAGCATATGTCTACAATAAGATAAACTCTAAATTAAAATTCAATCCAGAGTGTAAACATAAATGCAAGAAGATTACATATTACTGATTGGTTAAAAACGTTAACATACGAGGAAATCGAACAAATTTTGATCAGACCTTGCTAAAATGGAATCCATAATATATATATACACACACACACACGCTCACATAACATATACACCAACATGCACGTTTGTACACACACTCACACATACATATGTACACACACACATACACAATCGAGCTGCTCTTTTTGATAGTATTACTTACCTTATAATAATTATTTGAATTTTTTTATATGTATTCAGTTTCTTATTTTAGTTTATTAGTCTCCACTATGTAAATGCATTACAGGGGAAGTAGCGAGTCAGCCCCAACACAAGTATTGTTAATAACTTAATGGAGCTGCCTCATGAAATACTTATGTAACGATTATGGAACAATAAACAATTTATTATTTATTATTATACATAATGAATATACATCCAAATATACATACATAACACATACATGTAAAAAATACATATATACATCTAAATATACATCCACAGCATAATGGATGAGAGTGATGAGCTGATTCCGTCAATCTCTTGAAAAGAAGCTCTCGTACCTTCGTTTTGAATGCATAACGGGTAGTGAACAATCTGATTTCAGGAGGGAGTGTCTTCCATAATAGAACAGACTGTACCACAAAAGAAGACTTGACGAACCCAGTAAAGTGACCGGGAGAAGATTGTGAGAAGAAAGAAGATCTCTCACATGTGTTGAAGATAGATATTGGAAGTTTGAGGTGAGATAAGTCGGAGGGGAAGGAGACTTGAGACCAGAGAAGAGAGTAGTAAGAGCACACAAACACCCGCGCTGACCAATTGGTAACCATCTTAGGAAAAAAGTAAGGAAATTCTTGAACCGGTAAAGAAAAGAAAAAAAAGAAAACTCATTTATTCCATTATGTAGGTACACAATGTAACAGAATGAATACATATATTTTAACATAAACACTAACCTAACATAAAAGAATCGGTTCCCAACTCAGCATAATGCCATCTTTTAACACAAGATGGCGCTGATATTCTCTTGGGACCGTTAATACATATAAATAAATATAATAAATATTATTATATAACTGACATACATTATTTAAAAAGCTGTGCAGGTGATATAACCAAAATAAATATTACATACTCAACAATCGACAAGCCTCTACCATGGCCAACTGTCGATGACAAATGTGTGTGACAAATAAAGAGCTCTAAGAGTTCCAGTGACCCTCTGACTAACTTTAGTCACCTGCGCTTGCCAATTGAGAGTGGAATCCATGTACAGGCCTAGATTTTTTACGGTTGTACAGTATGGAATAACCAGACCATTAAACATGATAGGTGGTAACGTATTTAGGTCTATCCTAGGTATTAAACTGTCAACTGCCTACAATAATGGCCTGGCATTTTGCTGGGTTAGCGGTTAAACAAATTTATTATACCAATCCTACATAGACTCAAGGTCCCTATTCATATTTGATTTGATTTGATTTTGTTTTTTTTTAGTTTTTGTTCTTTTTATTATTTTTACACCTACTTTTACACTATGAATAAATCCTGTGTCGCGGGGGACTTTACAGACATACAACCAACGGACACAATGAACACCCGCAATGGCCACCGTTAGATCTTCCACTCTCGCTTGGGAGTACAACTGCAAGTCATCAGCATAAAGATGAGTTGTGCGCGCAATAAACGACTAAGACGTAGACCGCTTAGAGGTAGACCGTTTCACTTGTTTCTAACTTTAATCCACCCGCAATACCTCAGTACATCCGTGAACATGGCGCTTGCAACAGGGCCGAAATATCGGTTACCCAAAACAAAGGTACGTGGTATATATCCCGTAGGAACAGAAAAAAGTAACGTTGACACATAGTTTGGCATTTTATTAAATTTACGATCCAGTCGCGATAACATTTCATTCCACATTTAAGTATCTGTTGATTTATGAGGACCATGTATCGACATAAGTATGACACCGAGTCTAGATCAAAACTGCATTTTGAATAAATATAATTACAAGAATTGGTCCCTCAGATTACGATTTCTTGTTTTTCTTAAGATAAGGTTACTTGACACCAACCATATTATCACCACATAAGAGCAACGTCATGATTTGAAAAGACAAATACACAAAGGTGAGCCCAAGAAAAATGTTGACGTCACCATTCTACGAAAACTCTGATACGTATAGGTGCGTCGCAAAGTGCCATCATACATTGAGCCTAAAAGTATCCTACATAAGAAAATCTTTACATTTTTGCGTGGCATCCTTCCTTTTTCCTCCTTAATGGAACTTTTATGTACTTCCCTTAATAACTTGATATAAATCGCGAAACATAAGCAAGATAAGGAAAATAGGAGGCCACTTTTCTTACCTAATATAGTAATTTAGTTAGGTAACGCGAGGTCTTATTATTTTAGGAGATAATCTGTATGTTTAGATATGTTTACTGAAGATTTCTTTTCCTCCAACATTGTGAAAAATTAGTACAATGATTTCCTTAGCCAACATTTTATTGCAGATGTGGATCTAACTGAAGGACTATATAGAAATCCCACCTTAAACTTGCCGTGAAATGGACTTATTTAAACGTTACATTAAAATTATTAACGGTTTAAATTAAATATACCAAATTGAAAGAGACACGAAGTAGATTTTGAATTAAGTTTGGTACAGATTTCACAGTAACGTCCTGATTATGTATCAAACAGCATTCTTTGACATTTAAAATGTCCAAGGTCATCATCTTCCTAGCGTTATTCCAGTTTTATCCCGGGGTCCGCTAGCTAGTCTAACCGGATTTGACTGAATATTAGCTTTTCCAAAAAAAGACTGCCTGTCTGACTTCTGCAACCCAAAGGGATATCAATATTTTATGGTTGTAGAAAAGTGTCAGCTTATTCAAAGGAACTGAATTCTTGTAACGCCTGTTACTACCACTTACTCACCAAAACAGGGGGCTAGCGAGAATTAACAATTTAATACGCACATACCTTCGAAAACTCAGTGGTACGTGACGTGGATTTGAACCCGATACGTCTGGATAGCAGTCTGTTGGTATATCCACTAGGCTGTCGCTACCTTTAATTTTTCAAAATGTTCTTGGCATTAATATAGGTATAAACAATTAGTACAAAGGTTGAAATCTCAATTGAATGCAAGAAAGACGAAAGTGATGGTGTTTGAGAAGGGTTAAAATGTGACTGAGTGTAAAATTGCGACTGAAGATGAAAACATTGATCAAGTTGAAGAATTTCTATATTTGGGTAGCATGTTTACAAGAAACGGAAGATGTGAAGGAGATATTAAAAGGAGACTGCGGGAAACGGTGTAAATGGAGCTGTTATATATAGCTAATGTATATGAAAGTGCAGTGCAGCCCTATTTCCTAACACCCTTAGTCAGCACTTTTGATTCTTCATTATTATTTCAGCTTTTATTAAGTCCGTTCGATTCCAGCTCCCGTCGGTGACACTTGCCTCAAAACCAAAGGACCACCAGTACCATTTGGCCATACATTATGGGCCTGGCACGGCCAAACACGACACCATGTGTGTTTTGAAGATAAATGACTAGTCTATTAACCTGTATAATTTCTTTTTAAATAACTTTTGGTGGAAATAAGATACGAGATATTTGAAATGGAAATTATTCCGCAACTAAATATACCTCAACATTGAATTTTAACATAAATATAATACCTAGATGTAAATAAAGGTATGTCTTTGCGTCTTAAAGAACAAAAACTACATAAAGAGTGGCCAATAATAATGAATAATCACCTGTGTACTAGGGAACCTCGTACTATGTATACTCGTCCAAAAAAGCTAACCACAATCACAAACACTGTTGCATATTCTTAGCATGGGTAGAAGGTACTGATCATTATTATTGAATTTATATTCAATTACATTACATTAAAACCGTACGAAAACACCAATAAATCATAGCAAAATATTTACGATACACAGTAGCAACACGAATGACATAACAGATAAAAAAAGTGTTGCAAATGGTTTGAAAAAATATTTCTACTATCGATTAAAAAACAAAACGATTTTTACCGATTAATAATTATGGAATGTATAATAAATTATATATTTCTTGATTCTTTTTACAAATATACTTATAAAGTAAATAAAATATATTGTTTTCAAATATAATAATAAAAATATTATTTCCTTAAAACAATTTCTGCCTACCATACTTCATTTTATTTTTAATGCTGGCAACATAAGACATTCATCCGCTATTACCATAGCCTATTCAAAATAATTAATCTTTAAAAACTAAATTCTTTCACCGATACTCTATCAAGAAACGAAAACGATGTAAAAATTTTAAAAATTATATGTTTAATTTCAACGATTCACAACTTTCTGGCCGCTACAGGCCGTATTTGGTATTTCTCCTTTGTATATTCTTAGTATAAAGTGAAAGTCAAATAAAGTGTCCTTCAATTAATAATTTCTTTTTTTTAAAAACACTTTACTCAAGGTCTCATAACAAATTTGGTGGCAGCGTGGTGGGATACTTTGTAGCTCCTCCTCGGCTCGTCTCCGTATCCGCGATAATTCATGTGAAAATTAACTATTTCGCGAGTGTCATAAAGGAAATCCAAAACTTTCTATAAAATCGTCGAACTCATTTTATATTATCCTGCTATCCTATTATCGTGTTCTATTGTGTCTCGTTCCTGCGAAGACGATATCCGTGTTTATTATCCAGTGTAGTCCGCTGAATCCTGAGAACAATATTATATTACTGAAAATTCGTATCGTTTCTGCGAGTGGAAAATATACCTACATGTATCTCCTGAGTTGAAGGTCATCTAAACCTTAACTACGCCGTGTCTCCAGTGACTCTGGCTTGCACCTGTAAAAGATATACCTACATGTATCTCCTGAGTTGAAGGTCATCTAAACCTTAACAACGCCGTGTCTCCAGTAACACTGGCTTGCACCTGTAAGAGATAATACGTCCTGACCCTGAAAGAAAACCGTCAGTTTCCGTGTTCCTGTAAAACCAAACGGCGCGACAGCAAAAGCCTGAGAGGGCAACTCTCCAGTCATCGAGAGCATCGCGTTCCTGAGCGTAAGGAAGGCGTACTCGTCATGTACCGGTTTGTCTACCTCTGCGTGCTACTGTAAGTGACCATTTAATATAATTTTTCAGTGAAAGTGTATAGGCAAATTTCATCTAAAAACTAAACCATCAAGTGCGTAAATAAAGTGTTGCGTTTAAGAAACTATTGATCTCGCCATAATTGTATTCACAATAGTATAATTACCATTATAATTATAAGCATTGTACTTTAAATAATATTCCCACGAGCTAATTCTTAGTAACAGACCGCACATCGCAACTGCGCTTATCAGGACCACACCGTATTCGATATAGAGTTACTCGGTGTGCCGCCTGTTACACCGTATCGTAATTTAATTGTATTTGTATTTACCAAACATTATTTTTAGCCATGTCTGTCAAGGAAAGCCAAATCAAATTAGAAAAGGGCGAGTCAGTTCAAATCGGTACCCTATTTAAATTCATAAAATCTTTTGACGGTACCCGTGAAAAATTAAATTATTTTGTGAATAATTGCGACAATGCCATAAACTTAGCCACGGAAGCCCAGAAATCAATATTATTTAAATTTATTCTATCACAATTAGAAGGGAAAGCCGAAACCGCTTGCGCCATAAAGGAGTTTGACTCATGGGATCAATTAAGAGAATTCTTAAAAACACAATTTGGAGAAAGGAAGCATTATGCGCACCTACTTACAGATTTACAAGAATGCCGGCAACTAACAAGCGAACCTGTTAATCAGTATGCACTTCGCCTTGAAACTTGTCTCTCAAAATTGTTAACGAAAGTCACCTTGTCTAATAAGAAAAAGTCTGAGCTGGTTGGCCGCACAGCCGCCATGGAAGACCTTGCCCTCCATACTTTTCTACTTGGCCTTAAGCCAAATATTTCAAACTTAGTCCGCGGAAAGAATCCTTCAACCCTTAACGAAGCAGTGAACTTAGCTGTGTCAGAAGAGAAAATACTAAACATGCTGTATAAACGTAATTTGCCAACAACGAGCCAAAATGCAACGTCACAACGCCCTATTTCAAAGCAGAATTTCACGTTCAGACCTGCATGCAATTCATAGTGTTAACACTAAGCCTCACCTGTCTAAGCAGCCCAATCAGATATTCCAAAATTCTTTTTGTCGATATTGTAAAACTCCAGGGCACACCCTCGAAATCTGTAAAAAACGGGAATACAACAACAATAGGTTTAAGCCTCAAGGTTCTTCTCAATTTCAGCAACGACCAATGCAGTATAACAAAGATTATTCTAGGGCTGGACCAGCTCGCGTTAATTGCGTCAATGAAAATATCGATGATAACCCTTCCGAAATTCCATCCAATATTTATAACAACGATACCCAGAATGATTATCGTTATGATGATAATCAAGGACACGACGAAGGCCATTTAAACGAGTAATGGGCTCACGGAGGTGTCTCGTGAGACCCAAATCACAACCCCTAACGCTATCCATTAATGTTAACGGCACCCCTTCAAATCCCAATGACCACAAGGGTAACCAGCCCCAAATACGTGTCTTTACTTCTAAACCCAATGACCACAAGGGTAGCCAGCCCCAAACAAGTGTCCATATCTCCAAAACCCAGGACCACAAGGGTAACCAGCCCCAAACAAGTGTCCATATCTCAGAAACCAAGGACCACAAGGGTAATCAGCCCCAAACAAGTGTCCATATTTGCAAAACCAAGGACCACAAGGGTAACCAGCCCCAAATAAGTGTCCAACGTTATAATCACAAGCCTAATAAAGTCCATCAAGATGCTTCTAAGAATATTAATTCTGAAAAGCTGAATTCTGTTATAAAGGAAGATCAAATTTACGAAATAGCCTGCAAACCCGCTAAAGTGTCCTTACCTCATATACTGGTTCAAACATCAGTATCCGATAAACCACTGATGCTCCTTGTAGACACCGGTTCCTCCGTTTGTCTTGTCAAAAAGTCCTCCATCCAGTCATACTCCAACCTGAAACTAAAAAATGATACAATAAAATTAAAAGGTATAGATAATAATGAAAACACTACCGTCTCTACTCTAGGTAACTTTAATATGAACCTAGTATTTGGTAGAGAATCAATTCCTTTTACATTCCACGTAGTAGATAAAATATACTTATCCTATGACGGTTTAATAGGAAATAATTTACTTACCCATTTCCAGTGCACAGTTGACTATAATCGTAAAGTTCTGAACCTTGCCAAAAATAAAATTAATCTTAACTTTACACATCCTGTATATCATGTCCCTGCTCGATCTGAAATTACCATAGAATGCTCAGCCTTAAATCCCGAATTAAAAGAAGGTCTTATTCTTGACCAGCACATTAATGAAACACTGTATATTGCAAATTGTCTAGTTAGAGTCAAAAACAATAATATAATTAATCTTACGGTATTAAATACATCAGAAGAACCTGTAACATTGAACTCCAACCTTCAACTGACATTACATCCCTTCGACAATGAATCATCTCACATGATACAATCCAATCAGTCATGTTTAAATAGAACCCAAGAAGTCCTAAAACTTTTACGTGTATCCCACTTGAACGAAGAAGAATCAAATGCGCTTTATGAAATATGTTCTAAGTATTCTGACATCTTCCACTTACCTGGTAATCAGTTAACCTCTACTCAAGCCATCCATCATAAAATTCAAACCTCCTCTGATCAACCTATCAATGTAAAATCCTATCGTTTCCCTAAAATCCATAAGCAAGAAGTGCAGTTACAAATTCAAAAGATGTTGGATCAAAATATTATCCAACCTTCCATATCTCCCTGGTGTTCTCTGATATGGATTTTACCCAAAAAGATTGACGCATCGGGCCAAAAGAAATGGCGGATCGTCATAGATTATAGAAAATTGAATGACATCACCGAGATATTCGACCAACTAGGCAACTCTAAATACTTTTCAACTCTCGATCTTGCCTCTGGGTTCCACCAAATAGAAATGGCGCCTCATAATGCTTGTAAAACAGCTTTTAGTGTCCCTCAAGGCCATTTTGAATTTACCAGGATGGCGTTTGGCTTAAAAAATGCGCCATCAACATTCCAGTGGCTAATGAATAATGTCCTCACGGGTCTTCAAGGCGAAAGATGCTTTGTTTACTTGGATGACATCGTAATTTACTCATATGACTTATCTACACATATCCAAAACCTTACAGCCGTCTTCCAAAAACTCCGATCCTTTAACCTCAAATTACAACCCGACAAATGTGAATTCCTGCGTAAGGAGGTAGGCTATCTAGGGCATGTTATAACAGAAAGTGGCGTTAAACCAGACCCCAACAAAATTAAAGCAGTTCTAAATTTTTCTATCCCGAAGTGTCCCAGAGATATAAAATCGTTTTTAGGCCTTATATCGTATTACAGACGATTCATTCCTGAGTTCTCTAAATTATCCAAACCCCTTACTTCCCTTTTAAAAAAGGATACCTGTTTCATTTGGTCTAATGAACAACAATTAGCTTTCGAATGCCTAAAGAATAAACTAATTACCGCTCCCGTCCTCGTATACCCAGACTTCACGAAAACCTTCACACTTACATGTGATGCATCCAACTACGCGATTTCCGCAATTCTATCCCAAGGTCAAGTCGGTAAAGACAATCATATAGCTTTCGCATCCAGAACCTTAAATAAAAATGAAACCAATTACAGCACCACAGAGAAATAACTTTTGGCGATTGTTTTCGGTTGTAAAACCTTTAGGCCATATCTATTTGGCCGTAAATTTATAATCATGACCGACCACCGTCCCTTAAAATGGCTTTTTAATCACACTGACCCAAGCAGCAAACTACAACGTTGGCGCCTACAGCTAGAGGAATTCGAAAATGAAATTGTATATCGCAAAGGAAAATTAAACTCGGCAGCTGACGCTCTATCACGATATCCTATAAACCCCGTTCATCCTGAAAACCCTGAAAACGACCTTATCGACCTTGGCCCATTAGACTTCAGCCCTTTTAACCAAGAAATCAATGACTTTAGTCCCCTGAGCCTTCCAAGTCCTGAAGCTCACCCAGATGTTCAACGTCTACCAAATAATCCTGAACCAATCCCCGAACTACAAAACGACCCACAACCATCTACTAGTAGACAGACCCCAAACCTACGATATCCAACTCCAGAAATTAATATTCCAGCTCCAACCCTGCCTGATCTTAGGATCATCGTGTCGTTAGCGACACGTATTCAAAATTTTTAAAAATGTCTTTAACTACATCATATAATACGGCAATTATCGAACATAATGATAACCTACTAAAAAGTCAACA
Source organism: Euclidia mi (assembly GCA_944739405.2). NCBI lineage: Eukaryota > Metazoa > Arthropoda > Insecta > Lepidoptera > Erebidae > Euclidia > Euclidia mi. Next base: position 3,778,710 of record OX123196.2, read on the forward strand.
TAAAATTATAATAATCCCAACTTCTTTAGATCTCGACGAATCTATTCCCTACGTTCAGGAAATACTGTCTAACTGCACAGAATCCAAAGCATTTAACGAATCAGAAAGAACATTACATTCATTCAAACTTCTTCCCTCCAATAGTAAACTTTATTACTTTCTATTCACTAAAGTGCATCACTTTGACGAATGTACTTATAACAAAATATTCGAGTCCTTAGAAAATCTTAGAAACCAACTTTTAAACAATGCAGAACGCACTGAAAGTATAAGTATTACAGATTTTAAAAACCCTTTTGAGAAACATGCATACGTCAAAATCTACAACATGCTCGCTCATTTATTTCATAACACAGGTATAAGTGTCCATATCTATCGTAATAAAATATACTATCCTTGTCCTAGCGAAATTGTAAAAATACTTAGAGAAAACCACGACATCCCTGTTGCAGGACATCTCGGGTCTAACAGAATGTTTGCTAAGATTAGGGACCAATATTATTGGAAAAATATGCGTAGCGATATTGAGACTTATGTCAAAAATTGCATTTCTTGCCAGACTAACAAAGCTTTACGTAAAGTAAATAGAGCGCCGATGCAAATCACCAGCACATCTACTACCGCTTTCGAAAGACTATCTCTTGATATAGTTGGTCCTCTTTCCGAATCTGGGCGCGGTAAATTAAAATATATCTTGACCCTCCAGGATGACTTAACCAAATATTCAGTAGCCTACCCAATTGGAAGCACCACTGCTGAGGAGACTAGCGAGTGCCTGGTTCACTTCATATCTCTGTTTGGCATACCTAAGTTTATTCTAACCGACCAAGGCACTAATTTTACAGCAGAATTATTTAAAGAAACATGTTCCTTCTTAAAAATTAAGCAACTGTGGTCTTTGCCGTATCATCCGCAAGCACAGGGTGCTCTCGAGCGGAGTCATTCCACTTTAAAGGAATATTTAAAATCTCACGTTTGCGAAAACCAGGATAATTGGTCTTAATTCGTGTATACAGCAATGTTAGCTTATAACACAACTATACATTCCACTACCCACTATTCACCTTACGAATTAATATTTGGTCACAATCCCTTTTTACCAAATTCTATATATGAACCTGCTCAAGGAGTTACTTACACGGACTACGTAAAAATGTTACAGCATCGACTAAAATACACAAGAGATAAAGCCGCTGAGAACATCCAAAAGTCTAAGGAAGCTTCCAAAGCATATTACGACTCGCATACTCGCCCCATTAAATATCAGGTCGGTGACTATGTATATCTGAAAAATCATCTTAGAATGCGAAAAGCCCTGTCGCCAGTATGGAAGGGCCCCTATAAGGTGATAAAAATAAATAATAGAAACAACCTTACCTTAATAATTAATAGACGTCACGTGACCCATCATTACGATGAGGTCAAACTCGCGCGACGGCGCCTCTCTTAAGTTAGTTAGTTTAGATTTACCATTATTAATTATTTTGTATTATTTTATTACAGTACCCTGTCCTTGGCACAGGAAAACTACGTACAACCCATGGCGAATAGTCCCGGTATATATTTGATCCGGTTGGATCTTTAAAAGTGATAGACGGTTATCTTAGTCTAGTAATTCCTATTGATATTTCTTTTATACAGCCACACATAAATAATGATGACGACCGGTTGGCGCCGCGGGAGTGTAAGCGACTGCAACGCCGAAGGTCGCGGGTTCGATTCCCGCTCAAGTCAAACATTTGTGTGCATAAACATGGATGTTTGTGTTGGCCTGGGTGTTTCTATGTATAATATTATGTATGTATTTACAAAAAAAAAGTATATATGTATGTTTATCCATTATCTAGTACCCATAGTACAAGCTTCTGCTTAGTTTGGGACTAGATGGTGTTGTGTGAATGTGGTAGAATATTATTATTATGTTCAGAATTTTCTTTGATCTCGACTAAAAGTCGGTTAATTATTTAAACCAGGTACGGGCTTAAGCCAAGTATTCTGGTTCGGTCGTGTATTTGTGCTCAGTTATTTTGTGTGTTTGGTATAGAATAATTTGTTTCTGTCTCGTTTAAAGCTTGCGGTATGTTTTGCGTATTTGCGGGTATGGCAGTGTTAGTGTTATTGGGGACATTCTGAAGTGTGAGTGAGGTTGGGTTTAAGAAGCGGCGAACTATAGAGCAGGTGTCTAATACAACGGATTTTTGCAGTTGTGTGTATGTTTTTGGGTGTAAATCTATAATTTTTAAAGCGTTATGCAGTGATTTTGGTATGATATCAGTTGAGGAGATAATTATGGGCACTATTTTGACCGTTTCTTGGTGCCACATCTGTTTTATTTCGTCTGCTAAAGGTATGTATTTTTGAATCTTTTCGGTGTGTTTCTGTTTTAAATTGTTTGTATTGGGCACAGCTATGTCGATTAGGTAGGTGGTTTTAGTAGATTTTACGGTTAGTGTGATGTCAGGTCTGTTGCTGAGGATAGTGCGGTCTGTGATGAAGTCTCGGTCCCAGTAGAGTTTAACTTTATTATTTTCTAGCACACTTCTAGGTTTATATTTGTAGCATGGTGTGTGTGTCTCTGTTAGGTTATGTTTGAGTGCAAGTTTTTGGTGGATGTGTTTAGTGACGTTGTCATGGCGGTGTGTGTAGTCTTTGTTGGCGAGTGCACTGCAACCCCCTGTGATGTGATCTATGTGTTCGGTGTATTGGTGGCATAGTCGGCATTTATCTGTTTCTTTTGACTCTTTCAAAATATATTTTGAGTAATTGCGTGTTTTAATAACTTGATCCTGTATAGCTACAAAGAATCCTTCTGTCTCACTAAAAATGTTTCCTTTAGTGAGCCAGGTAGTTGATGCAGTTCGGTCTATATGATCTTGTTCTAATTGGTGGGGATATTTACCATGGAGTGCTTTACTTTTCCAGCTTTCTAACTTATGGTCCTCTTTTAAGATTTTAGTTTTGGGATCAAATTGATTGTTGTTTAGCTGTAAGGGTGTTCCAGAGTGGGATAAGTTTACTATTGCTTTGTGTAGTGTACTGTCGTTAGCTTTTCTGATAAAATATGAGCGTAAGTTGTCTATTTGAGTGTAATGTAGGTTTTTTATGTCTATAAAACCGCGGCCTCCCATTTTTCTGCTTAGTGTGAATCTTTGTACAGCTGAATGTATATGATGAATGTTATGTTTATTGCATGTTATTCTAGTTGTGGTGTTAAGTTGATTAAGTTCGGTATCTGACCACTTAATTATTCCAAAGGAATACGTTAATATAGGGATGGCATATGTGTTTAAAGCTTTTACTGTGTTTCTGGCGGATAGCTGAGTGTGAAGTATTTTATTGAGTCTTTGTTTATATTTTGCCTTTAAAGTGTTTTTTATTTCAGTGTGGTTAACTGATGTACTTTGTTGGTATCCTAAATATTTATATGTTTCCCTAGCTTCCATACTGTCAATTGTCCCTGTTTGTAGTTCAAGATTGAATGAATTTGTTTTACTGTGCTGGCCTTTAATTATACTATTAATTTTACATTTATCTGTACCGAATGTCATTTTTATGTCTGTGCAAAATTTTTCTGTTAGAGTTAAAAGGTGGTCTAATTCTTGTCTATTACTTGCATATATTTTTATGTCGTCCATGTATAGTAGGTGTGTGAGTTTGATTTTATTGTCTCTGTCAATTGTGTATCCGTATGAAGTGTTATTCAGTATTCTGGAAAGGGGGTTTATGGCCAGACAGAACCACAAAGGACTAAGGGAGTCGCCTTGAAAAATACCACGTGAGATTTTGATAGGTGATGTAGTAAGTGTAGTGGTGTTGGTTCTTAAACTAAGTTTTGTGGTCCATGTGGTCATTGCATGTTTTAAGAACTGTATTAGACTTTCATCGATTTTGTATATTTTCAGAATATGAAGTAGCCATGAGTGTGGTACGCTGTCAAAAGCTTTTTGATAATCAATGTATGAATAAAATAGATTTCGGTGATTTTGTTTAACTTGGTTGTGAATTTCGGCATCTATGATCAGTTGTTCTTTGCAACCCATCGAACCTTTGCTGCAGCCCTTCTGTTCCTCTGGAATAATTTTGTTTGCTGAGATGTGTGAGTTGATTTTATGTGTGATGATGGATGTTAGTAATTTGTAAATGGTGGGAAGGCAAGTGATGGGTCTGTATTTGGCTGGGTTTGTAGTGTCTCTGTCTTTGGGTTTTAAGTAGGTTACTCCTTGTGTTAGAAAAGTAGGTATGTCTTGCGGATTTTTAACCAATTCATTTAATGAATTTGCTATGTGTTGGTGTGTTGATGTAAAATATTTGATTCAGTAGTTTTGTATTTTATCAGGCCCCGGTGCCTTCCAGTTTAAAGTTCTTTTTATTGCGAAAGTTACATCGTCTTTATCAATTACTATTAATGGCATTGGTTCAATTTTCTCCATCTCTTGCTCTTCTATTTTAGCCCATGATGAGTGTGTGTTATGATGAACAGGTTTAGACCATATATTTTCCCAGTATTTTTTTATGTCTTGTGTAACTGTAATGTTCTCAGTGTTAAGTTTTTGATAAAATATTTTTTGGTTATTGTTAAACAAGATATTATCTGACTTTCTTTGGTTGCTTTTCTTATATTGGTTCAGTCGTTTAGCCTGTGCTTGTAGTTTCTGTTTACTTGTATCGAGTTGGTCTTCAAATTCGTGTCAAGGTTTGTTTTTAGGATTTAATTTCTTTTGTTTTTTAAGTGTAAGGTTTCCCTTTAAGTATTGTGTAAGCTGTCCTATTTCTTTTCTTAGTGCTATGATCTTGTTTTCTATACGTTTTTCCCATTGAGGTTTCCTTTGAACGTTGTGCGTATTGGTTGTGTTTTTGTTGGGTGAACGGGGGGTGTTGTCTTTTGTCATTTTAGTTTGCCTATCGTGTAGTGTTGTTACTGTTTTTGCAGCACAATAGATGACAGTGTGAATTTCTTCTAATGTTACGGTATTTCTGTTTTGTAAGTGATTGTCAACTATTTCGTTCAGGGTATTTACAGTTTTTATCATCTGTCGTGAAGTTTGCAATTTAGGAATTATGGGTCTGCGTGATGGGTCTGTACCTGTATATTTTATTAACATTTCAGTAAAGATATTTTTCACGTGGTTAAAATCTATTGGCGTTACTGTTGTATTTGTAGGTTCATTTTCTTGAGTTTGGATGTGTTCGCTAGTTCCTAAGGATTGAATACTTTCTGTCTGTGATATAGTTTGTTGTTCTTGTGTGTGTTGTGTATTCGGTACTGTTTGAGATACGTTTGCGATAGGTAGCTGGCTGATATGTTGGTACGTGCTATATGTATGTTGTACTTCGATAGTGTTGACAGTGTTGTTTAGTGTATGTGTAATGGTTTCCTTTATGCGTTCGCGTTCTGCTGCTGATATTCTATTGTTTCTATGGATAACTCTTATTTGATCTGATAGACGCTGTTCAGAGATATGACTTAGCTCTGGAATTTTTTCTGTGAAGACTTGATGTAATAATTGTCTCCAGGCGGTCATGTCGGTTTCGCAGATAGTTACTGTGTAGTAGCAACGGAGGAGTTCTATGTTTATAGCATTAGTCCATTTCATCCGTTGTCTACTCTTTCCAGCAAGAGTGGTTGGGGGAAGTACATCTCGCAAAACACTTCTTGCTGGTGTGTTAGTGTCGATGTGTGAAACTTGTGTGTTGTGATCTACGTTATTTGTATTATTTTGTAATAATCGCGTAGAGTTAGTGATGTCAGACGTGGGCACAGCAGAATTAGCAAACGCTTCTTGTGCAGCATCGCATGACATTGGGGATGTAGTAGTGGATCGGGATGATTGATGATATTGTTATGTATAAGGTGACGATGATCTGGGTGATTGAAATAAACTATGTGTGGATGATATTGGTGATGACGAGTTTGTATAGTGTAGGGGTGATGAGATTTCATCATTAGTTGCAACATCATTATTATTATTGTAATCTGAACGGTGTGATAGGAACCTCCCGGTACATGTGTAAGCAAAGCAATGTATTCATACATACATACATAAACTCACGCCTTTTTCCCGTCGGGGTAGGCAGAGACAACGGAACGCCACTTGCATCTATCCTTACAAACCTCACGCGCTTCCTCTACATTCATTACTCTGTTCATACATGCTCGCCGGTTCCGGGTGCTTAGGACCTTCCCGTTTTTCAGAACGTCACCAATTTGGTCGACGAATGTCCTACGAGGTCGGCCGCGACCGGCTTGCCCATACACGTTAGCCTCATATATTTGGTGCGTCATTCTTTCTTCACTCATTCGCTCCACGTGCCCAAACCATTTCAGCATTCCTTTCTCAATCCTTGTCACGACATCTTCTTTCAGGCCACATCGCTCTCGTATTACTGCATTCGGAATTCTATCAATCAGTCTTACCCCACACATACTACGCAGTGACCGCATCTCAACTGCGTTAATTCTGCTTTCATGCTTTTTCTGCCACACCCAACACTCACTACCGTACATTAACGCAATGTATTCAGTGAGATTGAATCTCACAATATGCATCAACCTTTAACTATTCGTTATCACGACATAATACGCGACTTTGAATCAATTTCTCATTTATTAGAAAATCGGTCCAAAAGATCAGCGTGGTTAGGTGGTGTCGGCACAGTTTTTAAACACTTGTTCGGTGTTATGAATGAAGACGATGCTATTAAATATAGCAATGCTATTAGAACTGTTGAAAATGACCATACTCAGTTATCAACAACACACATACACAGGTATTGCATTGCATTCAAAGCAAGTAGACGTGCCTTTGTACCAATACTTAAATAATTACATGTTTTTCGCAATTCATAAAATCTGTGACCTACTTACCGCGTTATATGCTTATACGCTGAGTCAGTGTGTTCGTGAATTATGTTAGTCATATGAGTTTAGAGATGGCTAATCTACAAAATAGCCCTTTTAATCGGAGTACGATAACGCAGCGCAGCCCTCCCAGCACCCCGCAGCCACAGCAACATGCTGCTGAGGAGTCATTTGAAGTCCTGGATGTCTTCAATGGATAGCTGCCTTAATGAAATATGCCAGATTGTAGCCGAAGGAAAGTTAAATTCGGAACAAAAGTTAAAAATCAACTACATCGCACAGTGTTTTATGAAGACCATTTTTCGGACACCGTCTTTTTATTAAAGAAGCTAATAGATATATTCAATAAAAAGAAATATTTCGTATCCCCATTAAGCTAGCATCTCTAGATTTTTAGAAAAACTTTTTGAAAATCTTCATATTTTAAAGCGGATATTTAGAAAAAAAGATATTCCACTTAAACTAAGCATGATACGCAATAATAATGTTACAAGCACCGATAGCGTCTCTTACACTGCACATTTTACAGTTAAAATGAACCTCATAACTTGACTAGAATCAAATTTAAGCGAGATTTTGGATTTTTAGATTTTCTTACTTATCCCGAAGATTCTACCAAAAGTGGAAAAGTTATATATACAGAAAGGATGCTCTTTACTTTCCTCATATGCTCAATAAATTTCAGACCCCAAATCCATGGAATCTAGAAGTTATTCCATATAACTGTTTTTGCTAGTTTTTTCATATTTATATTCTGGATTTTAATGATTAAATTTTTATTCGATATTGATTTCTTTACAACATATAATTTAGTTATAAAAGCAATATCGAATAAAAATTGTATCATTATAATCCGGCATACAAATGTGAAAACCCTACCAAAAACAGTTAATTTAGAATAACTTCTACATTCCATGGATTTGGGGTCTGAAATTTATTGAGCATATGAGGAAAGTAAAGAGCATCCTTTCTGTTTATATAACATTTCCACTTTTGGTAGAATCTTCGCGAAAAGTAAGAAAATCTAAAAATCCAAAATCTCGCTTAAATTTGATTCTAGTCAAGTTATGAGGTTCATTTTAACTGTTAAATGTGCAGTGAAAGAGACGCTATCGGTGCTTGTAACATTATTATTGCGTATCATGCTTAGTTTAAGTGGAATATCTTTTTTTCTAAATATCCGCTTTAAAATATGAAGATTTTCAAAAAAGTTTTTCTAAAAAACTTGTGATGCTAGCTTAATGGGGATTCGAAATATCTCTTTTTATTGAATATATCTATTAGCTTCTTTAATAAAAAGACGGTGTCCGAAAAATGGTCTTCATAAAACACTGTGCATCGCTAGAAAAATAAGTGGTGGCGCGACGCAAATGACTGCCCATTATCAAGCACTTAAGCAAAACAACATTTTGGTAACTGCAAAACTGGAAGCTCTGAAAGATAAACAAGACCTTTTTGAATATCTAAAAGATTTCAAACAATCAATTACGGAAACCATAGAGGAAAGTTGTGCTAAACCAGAGACGGTAAAGTCCTTTGCTGATATGGTCAAAACCAACAAAAATACCTTTATGTGCCCCAAAAATATGAGCTCTATCGCTATTTATCCAAGTGATAAACAAAAATCTAGTGATGAAACAAAATCTCTCGTCCAGAAAATAATTTGCCCAGAACAAATGAAATTACAGGTGCGAGGGCTACGCAAGACAAAAAACGGAGGTGTGATTATAAGCACAGAATCCAAGGACGATATTGAAAAGCTTAGACAAGTGACACAGCTTAGTAGCTCGGGCCTGAAGGTGGAAGAGCCACCAAAACGAAGACCACGCATCGTAGTTATCGGAGTACCAGCGGGTATGCGAGAACAAGAGGTTTATGACTGCATATTCGAGCAAAATCTATCCGACAAGCTGCCCAACCTGTCCCGAGAATCATTCCAATCGTCCATCAAACTTAGCCACAAATCCGGCAAAAGAGAAGCCCCTACCTGCAACTTCATACTAGAAGTTTCTGCCAATATTCGACGAGCACTTTTGACCCAAGGACGAGTTTTCATCAACTGGACATCTTGTCCAGTTAGAGATTTTACGCTCGTGACCAGATGCTTTAAATGTCAACAGTATGGTCATGCTGCAAAGACCTGCCGTGAGACCGTAGACACGTGTGGACATTGTGGTGAGGTAGGTCATCAAGCAAATGAATGCACTAAAAAAGAGAGTACACCTAAATGTGCGACGTGCTTCCGCTTCAAAAAGCCGAGTGACCACAAAACAGGCGACCCCGAGTGTCCAGCGAGAAAAATGGCAGAGACAAGGTACATTAACTCTGTAGATTATAGTGAGGGCGCCTAAGAGCGCCGTCCCTGTTTATAAGTTTTGCAGTTCTTTTAGATTTAGTAACACTCTAGTTTTCGTAAATACTATGATTGACGAAGTCATTAGTGAATTAGACAATATCTCTATACATTTATCAAAAATGTGTGATACGGAAAGTTGCAGTCAATACATATCGAACTTTAACAAACCATTAACTATACTAACCCAGAACATCCGCAGTATTTATAAGAATATTGATAGTTTAAGCATATTTTTACATAGGTTAAAAGCTGAAAGCGACGTCATTATTCTTACAGAATGTTGGCTAGCTCACAGAAACGATAAACTACCAGCATTGTCAGGGTACAACAGGTTTCAAAGCACGGTATCTTTAAATCAAAACGACGGTGTGGTAATATATGCAAAAACGTCCCTACTTGTCACTGTCGAAGAACCGAAGGTTGAAGAACACAAATGTTTAGTTATTTATATCGGTACCGATATTGCGATTCTTGCTATTTATAGACCTCCATGTTTTAGAAACCTAGACCATTTCAATGACGCTTTAAATTGCATATTACAAAGCTTATCTCATTATAAAAATGTTATATTAACCGGTGACCTAAACATAAATTTAAATGCTGATACCTGTGACGCCGGCACCCAAGACTACCTAAACCTCATGCTTTCCCTACACACCAGAGCGGCTCCTGCTTAGATCACGTCATGCTTAAAGCTAGGTTTCCGTCAATAACACTTGTCACTAACTCCTCCATAACTGACCATTGCGCTGTCCTTATCATACTGGATTTAGCGCAGTCACAGAACATTAGACGACCGCAAGTAAAAACTAAAATAAACATGAGTGGTTTAGAACATACGTTGAGCAACATTGACTTCAGTCCAGTTTTTAATAGTGCTGATGCAAATAATTCATTAGCCTATGTTATTACCACAGTGCACAGCAGCATTTTTAGAAAATCTACAATTTATTCCGCCACTAAGAGAAACTATAACTTGAAACCATGGATAACTCCAGGTTTGATTAGATGTATTCGGCATAGAGACAAACTACATTTAAGAGCTAAACAGTGTCCCGACAACCCTATACTGCAAATTTCATATAAAAGGTACCGAAATTTTTGTAATAATCTGCTCAGGAAAATAAAAATAGAGTACGACAAACACCAACTAAATGACGCAGGTAATAACCGTAAAAAGCTTTGGAAGTACCTAAAAACCGTTACCTATACCTCTAAAGAAAATATAGTCGATACAACTTTATTAAATTTAAAAGAATCGCCTCAATCGTCGGCTGACGAAGTAAATAATTTTTTTGTCAACGTAGGAACAAAACTTGCACAACAAATACAAAGTCAATGTGGCAACAACCTTTGTGATAATCACTCAAATTTCTCAACCCATTTAAAGAGCGACAGATCTTTTGTTATGCTAGATCCAGATGAAATCGAAGTGGAACGTGTCATACTAACTTTAAAAAATAACAGCGCAGCAGGATGGGACAACATTAGTAACAACATCTTAAAGCATTTTAAACATATTCTAGTGCCTCCACTGACCTACATTTACCGTCTATGTCTTGCTAAGGGCGTCTTTCCCACATATCTTAAAAAGGCAGTGGTAGTCCCAATTTACAAAGGCGGTACTAAAGGTCTCATAACAAACTACAGGCCAATTTCGCTATTACCATCAATAGCTAAAGTCTTAGAGAAAATAGTCAACCGTAGATTAATGGCATACTTAGAAAGTAACGCTCTGCTATCCACTTCTCAGTTCGGTTTTAGACCGAAGTTATCTACAGCAGATGCGGTACATCAATTAACGACCTATGTGACAGAAGAACTGGGGAAGAGAAAGCATGTCATTGGAATTTTCCTTGATTTAGCTAAGGCCTATGACACGGTGCCTATACCTAAACTTCTGAAAAAGTTGGAAGCCATTGGGATAAGAGGCACACAATTAAAATTCTTTGCTGACTATTTAAAGGACAGGTACCAAAGTGTTCGAATCGGCGAGATTTTTAGCGCAGAATTAAAAATACCTCAATATGGCATTCCACAAGGAAGTATCCTCGCATCTACCCTTTTCCTAGTATATATTAACGACCTTTGTAATCAAACCTTAGATCATGGCAAAATTATTACATATGCAGATGATACAGCGCTCCTTTTTGCCGCAGACACGGCCGAGAAGGTACACGATCTTGCTCAACGCGGATTTAACATCGTAAACAACTGGCTAAAATATAATCTTCTAACGCTAAACGCAGATAAAACTAAATTCCTTAAATTCTCTATGCGGAAGCCACCAGCTCAGTTAAGTAATAACACCTTATATGCTCATAACTGCAATGACCCGTCACTTAACCTTTGCACTTGCCCTGTTATCCATAATACCACTAACATTAAATACTTAGGAGTAATACTTGACGATTGCCTCTCTTTTAAGCAACATATAGCGGCCCTAACTTCTAAGATACGTAAACTTTTCTTCGTTTTTAAAAAACTCCGTTACATAGCAGATAATAAGCTCATGATACGTGTATATCAGGCCCTATGTCAGTCTATTATACAGTATTGTATCACATCATGGGGCGGGGCTCCAAAATCCATAATGTTGCCGATTGAACGGGCCCAAAGAGCACTTCTAAAAGTGGTAACCTGTAGGCCTTTTCGCTTTCCCACGCACCGCCTATATGAACTATGTAATGTACTAACTGTACGACAGCTTTTCGTAATGTATATTGTCCTAAAACAGCACACCACGCTAACTTATGACACTAATCTCACTAACAATAAGAGGCGTAAAGATATTGTATGTATTGCACTTTCCGAATCTAAATTCGTCTTCACAAACAGGTTTTATGCTTTCTTAGGGCCTTTTATATATAACAAGCTAAACAAAATACTGTTTATATATGATGTAAATTATTTCAACTGTAAGCAATTAGTGTATAAGTATTTACAATCTTTGGATTATAAGCAGACCGAAGATTTGCTAATAGTGCTAAAATAAATTGTACCTTTGTCATGACATTGTTATTGCATATTATATTATAAAAATAACTCCGAACTATGCATTGTTATTGTAGGTATTCATGTAATTATGTAATTCTATAAATAGTGTAGGCAGTAATAAGTATTAGTATAAACATTTTAATTAGTAGTAATAAACATATGATAGTGCTCTTACCGCCTGTGGCACAGGTCCAACCTAGTACAGGCACCCATTATAATCTAGTACTTACTTACCTTAGAATTATATATACTATTATTGTAGAAAGATAAATAAATAAATATTATTATTATTTTATTTATTATTATCAAAATTATTTAAAGAAAATATTTTAATTACAAATTCTACCCTTTATTCTATAAAGGGATTAGTAAACAAAATTAATGTGAATGAACAACAGTTAAATAATGCAATTGAAAATCTATCCATTAATCAGAAAAATCTAACACTGTTATCTGATATACCTTATCAATTAAATCAAAAATGAACGAAATCATGAATTTATTAGAAAGTAGCTTATGAATATTATCTTTTCAAGTTGAAGACATTATAAATGGAATAATGTTTAGCAAATCTAATATTTTATACCCATCTGTTATCAAACCAAAACTGTTTGGTGAATTGGTGGAAAACTACAGATTTTTGGAAAGCTATAGACAATTACCCATTAGTTTATCTTTGGAAAATATCTACATGTTATTAAACACATCTGAAATCGCGAGTTACTACAGTGATAACAAAATAGTGTTTGTACTCAAGTTACCATTAGTAACACCCAAAGAATACAATCTGTATCACTGCCTACCACTGCCAATAACTATAGTTAATAACACATTCTCTACCATATTACCGTCAGCCAAGTACATGGTTATAACTAGAGACAGGTCTTATTATTGTAAATTAGATAGTTTAAGTAGTTGTAAGATAATATATAATTTTCGTTATGTTTGTGAAACTTTAAACATATATTCTAGTTCCGGTACGCCGATCTGCGAATCGGCATACTATCTAAAGCCCTTATATATCTATACCCAATCAATGTGAAACTAAATTCTTTCAAGGCCACTTAGAAATTTGGCAACAATTGACTAATAATAAGTGGATATATGTAATAAGCGAAAAATCTAAATTATTAATTGATTGTCATGAATTGAGTAATTCCGAAATAACAATTTCCGGTACAGGTATCTTAAGCCTCCCTACACATTGTATAGCATACTATAAAGACTCAAGGTTAATTCCAAAATATAACAAAATTATAAAGTTTCAACAAATATATTCCAACTTTGACTTAATTAACGATAGCTGTTGCAATTTGGAAACTCACCAGAAATCTAAACAAAACACCCCAATAATTAACTTAAAAAATGATAACCTTGACTCTATAGTATCAGAACATAACAAGGCATCAAGTTTGATTGTTAATAATCTTGACAAAGTCCTTGACAAACCACATATTGTGTTATATGGGGAATATTACTCCTACACAACCATTATAATATCGATTATAGTTTAAATATTAATTATATTCTTAGTATATAAATATTTTTGTTTGAGCATGTGTCAACGCATATTCAGTAGAAAATTTAAAACTAATCTTGAAATACAAAAAGCTGAAGAGCTTTCAGAAGTGGCTCCTGAATCCCCGAGAACTTCCGCACCTAAAATTAGACACTAAATAGCTACAATTGTTATACCTTTTACGTAAACTTCACCATTCAGGTGTAAGTTTAGTCTTATCCCCGGGGGCTGTTATATATAGCTAATGTATATGAAAGTGCAGTGCAGCCCTATTTCCTAACACCCTTAGTCAGCACTTTTGATTCTTCATTATTATTTCAGCTTTTATTAAGTCAGTTCGATTCCATCTCCCGTCGGTGGCACTTGCCTCAAAAACCAAATTTTGTATATTCTTAGTATAAAGTGAAAGTCAAATAAAGTGTCCTTCAATTAATAATTTCTTTTTAAAAAAAAAAACACTTTACTCAAGGTCTTATAACAGAGCGCTGCATGCCCTTATGAACGGCCAGAATCTGACAAAACAACGACGCGAAGAACGCTACTGGCGGTTCATAATGGAGTACTTGTGCCTACGTTGATGTACGGTAGTGTGTGTTGGGTGTGGCAGAAAAAGCATGAAAGTAGAATTAACGCAGTTGAGATGCGTTCACTGCGTAGTATGTGTGGGATAAGACTGATTGATAGAATTCCGAATGCAGTAATACGGGAGCGATGTGGCCTGAAAGAAGATGTCGTGAAAAGAATTGAGAAAGGAATGCTGAAATGGTTTGGGTACGTGGAGCGAATGAGTGAAGAAAAAGTAATCATCCTCTTAATAGTCTAACCGGATTTGGCTGAATATTAGCTTTTCAACAGAACGACTGCCTGTCTGACCTCCGCAACCCGAAGGGATAGTGATATTCCATGGTTTAGACTAGTGTCAGTTTATTTTAGAAGGTACTGACGCCCTGTAACGATTGTCAAAGATCTTCATGACCACAGGAACCGACGGGTTAACGTGCTCTCCGAGGCCCGGGACAAGCGATAATTAACAATTCAATACGCACATAACTCCGAAAAGTCATTGGTGCGCGCCGTGGATTCGAACTAGATACCCTCTGCATGGCAGTCTGTTGGTATCTCCAATAGGCTATCGCTATATGAGTGAAGAAAGAGAGACGCATCAAATTTATGAGGCTAACGTGTGTGGGCAAGTCGGACGCGGCAGACCTCGTCGGACATTCGTCCGGGACATCTTAAAGAATGGCAAGGTCCGAAGCGCGTGAGGTTTGTAAGGATAGATGCAAATGGCGTTCCGTTATTTCTGCCTACCCGGCGGGAAAAAGGCGTGAATATATGTATGTGTATGTTGAAATCTCAGTCTTTATATACCTGTGAGTTGCTTTTAAATTACCTTCTTCAAAGGTGTTTTGTAAGCCACCGCCTAAACCTAGGCTTAGATCTCAACACAATAACAGCTAAATCTGTTTACTAATTGTGCGGAAAGCTAAACCTACGCTGAGCTTAGCGTATTATCTCACAGCCCTAAGGATCTACATTAATCCACATTGTCAAAGTCATAGTAAATACAACTACTGTCTCATTAGATAGGGATTTTGGTACGCCAGCAATTAGACTGCGTTCTCATCAAAGATGTGCGAGAAAGACGTATTTGCCTAGACTTGAACTGGTTTTGGCTTAAGTTGTATATTGTCTTTCGGGATATATACCACGTACCTTTGTTTCGAGTAGGTATCCGATATTTCAGCACTGTTGCAAGTGCCATGATCCCGGATGTACTGAAGTATTGCGGGTGGATGAATGCTACATACATACATAGTCTCACGCCTATAACCCCGAAGAGGTAGGCAGAGGTGTATTTCTACACCCACTTTTCGCCAGATATACTTTTGTCCCACGTAATAAGGGGCGAGCCTATTGCCGTACCGGGCACATTTCCAGACTCCGTGCTGCTACTGAGAATTTCGTGACAGGAAATCCCAATAATACTGCCCGACCCAAGAATCGAACCCGGACCTCCCGATCCCACGCGCACATTTATGCCGCGAGACCAACGAGGCAGTCGTATAAGGTTTGATGTCGAGTTTTCCGTCTCTACGCAAAGATTGTATTTGCATCGTATTATCCCTTAGTCGCCTCTTACGACACCCACGGGAAGAGAGGGGGTGGTGACACTTGTATTCTATGCCGTCAACCACACGGATGAATGCTACGAGCAAATAAATGGGTTTACCTCTTTCTTACTTGTTTATTGCGAATATTTTTGGCATATGCTTACTGGTTTCATCACGAACAGGTCAGCTCGACCAGAAAAACACTGCCCTCTTATAGAATATTTGTGAAAGATGACAGTTCTAGTATCCTATTGTTTAATCAATTAGGATTAGGCTGCGATCCCACCGTTTAACATTGCAAAGAGTGTTGTTCGTGACGAGTAAGACTTGAGACAACATCTTGTGTGTTCCATAATTTACCTATTATTCTATACATTTTGATACAATCCCCTACAATATAAGATTTTCTCAGTGTAGGCGTTGTCTTTCAACAAAAGCAGTGTTGCATTTCGGTCGGTGGATAAAGAGCCGCAGACATAAGTCTCTCGTTTTCAGACAAAGAAAAGGTCCTTTACCTTTTCCCTTTTTCTTCCTGACGGAAAGCAGAGAGTTAGACGTGTTTCCTTACCTTAGATTCCTAAATCAAATATCTAAATTATCCAGATGCGTACGCTCATGTCTGTCAGCCATGAACGTAATAAAATAGCTTATCTCAGCTCCGTTCATCTCTGATAGAGATACAGCCTTAAATACGTACAGCTTGACAAGATTCCAAGAGTCTCGTCTCGCGGAGGTATGCAGATTAGGCGTTGCCGTTACATCGCTCGAATATATTAAGACATGGTTTATAAATTAGACCAAGGTTAAATCCCGAGTATTATATTGAGTTTCAGAACAAATAACGCGGTTTCTCTTAATTACGAGAAAATTCAACTACATTGTATTAGGAAATTTGTTAGATTTGATTCTGGGAAACCTATAGCATATTCTACAAGATTTATTTTCAATCCAGCCTTTCAATCTTCAAAGAAGAAGAGACTCTTAGGGGTGGAATCCATTAATTATTTTTATCAATAATTAGTTTTTTCACATTACCGAAATCGTCAAGCATAAACATAAAAATAAGTTCTACATATTTTTGACGCCTTTGCATAATAGCATATAGGTAGCTAAAGTATGGCAAAGTGACGTTATAATCAAAAATAATTTAGGTTATTATATTTTAATGGGGCATTCTCGTTAATATTTTCAATCAATTCATGAAAATGTGTAAGATTGTTTTAAAACGATACCCAATTTGTATACGCTGCGTCTTACAATTTTGCCGAGTTTAAATGATCTAAGTATTATTTTATTGACTTTTCTCCATATTTGACAACGTTTTGCTCGGTAAATGACAATATATAAACTTCTTGATTCGTAGACCTATGCACATAGAAGCGCAGTTCTTAAGGATTTCGTGTGCCGATTCCAAGTGGAGACTGTCTCCAGTTTACTTCGTAGTTGGCGCCGTTGGCCGCGATGGCGTCGTTCTCCGTCTCTCTTGCTCTTTTAGTTAAGATACTCAGGAGGAACGTTCGTCTCTCATGCTCTCGTAGAGACAGCTGTCACAGCGCGACTGCTACGCTGCCAAGCGGCAATTTAGGTCACAGAAAGTTTGTCTTCAGAGCGCACATAGGAAATGCGCTGACAGCTGTCTCTACGAGAGCAAGAGAGACGAACGTTCTTCGAGTTCCCTATCCCCTATTCTTTCTCCCTCACCCCACTCCTCATTCTATCCCTTTTCCCAACCCCAAAGGGCGGCAACGCACTTGTGACTCCTGTGGTGTTGCTTGTGTCCATGGGCGGCGGTAATTGATGAAAACAAGAATTTCAGTAACGAAAGCAACGGAGACAAATTACACCCAGACTCAAACCAAACGTTTTCATCACTCAAATGATTATCTCATGTGAGAATCGAACCCACAATTGACTCGGCGCGATGCTGAACGGCAAAGCAACCGCTTAAGCCACTAAGCCATACATGCATTGTTTAAAAATAAAGAACACACACTTTCTCCTGCTTTTAACCCACAACTGATTCAGCACATTGCTAAATGACCAGCAAAAGCTTAAACCAAACGTAAAAGTCAAACTAAATATTAGCATAGCCAGTATTTAGGTGGATACGGAACAAAAAACGGGTGCATAGGGTTCCCACCAAGAACTTAGGGTCCCAAGCCAACCTCACCTGCAAGTGGTGCACCTGCCGATCAACGGACGAGGCTCTGGCAAACAAAATGTCCCAATAAGCGGCAATAGGCTCGCCACCTATTACGTGGGATCAAAACACTGGCGAAAAGTGGGCGTTTAATATGCCTCTGCCTACCCCTTCGGGGAAACAGGCGTGAGTCTATGTATGTATGTATGTACGGAACAAAAAAGCTCATATGTCCCTCGCAAATAGTTTTTATAAAGCACCACAGAATTAGTCTTTAGGCTCTTCGAATGAAAAAAACGTTTTCCGTATTCGGGATTCCAGTTTATTGATACTTACATCGCTACGTGTACTTTATGTGAGCTCCTTCCAATCAAAATATTCATCTTAGTCCGAAACCCTATTCCTTAAAAATAATCACACATTTCCAATTTGATGTTGCACGAGCCACAGCGTTCTTGTAGATTTTTACTAGGCCCGCGCTTCTTCTACTCCGTTAACTTTCCTAGAGGTTTTCAAAATAAACCAGATCAAATACGATTAAGAAAAGATGAGCTGAATTCGGATGAAAGAAAAACTTTTATTGTGAGACATGACGAAGGAAAATACATCGGAAGTTTACTGTGCCAAACCTGACAATTATATCGATGTTGATATAAGTAATATTGATAAGCGGTCTCGAAGAAAATTGAGTTGGAGTTGAGCTCTTGAAGAGCAAGCAAGTTGAGTGAGGTGGCGGCAAAGCGCTTCGCAAATATTGACTGCGGTTGAGTGTCTTGAAACTTGCGAATTTTCCTCAGTCTTATATCGACCTAGAACTTTCATATTAATGCCTTCGGGGAAAGTAAAAACTTTTAATAGACTAGCCTTTCGCCTCACGGAATTACTCACCAACTTAGTTTTTCTTTCAAAGTCCTTTAAGTTAAAAGCCTGGAGTTTATAAAGTGTGATTGTGATATTAATAAGAAAGTGTTCTAAAATTAGAAATTATTTTAACTAATAGAAATTACTTTAATTTTTTGGTATAGAAATAAAAATAAATTTAAATTCATTGATTTTATTAGAAAAACTTATTACATATTTTGGATACTACATATACAAAAAAATAATACAAAGACTTACAACTACATGACAGTTGTTCATAACATGACATATATTATTAATTGCTTTGTTTAATATTTTGTCATATAGTTTATTTGTCGTCGATTCACTTGTGCATAATAATTTAATATTATTTTTAGTATGGTACCTTTTACCTCATAAAAATAAATTTCACTAAACTAACCCTTACACTAACATGATATGATTTGTGAACTTCATTATGCGTAATATTTCATTGTAAGAGCTCACCTACTATGTAATTAAACTGTTTATAACATATACCATGTGAATGCGTAATCCTAATTGGCTAATGTTACGTACAATAACTTATTAAATATGAATATTTCGAAATTTGGCCAACCAAAAATCTATGTAGTTGAATATGAAAAAGTACAAGTTAAAAAAAACGTCGTTAAGACACGAATAGCTATGCTATTGAAACATGAATTGACTATATTACGAACTACACAATTTAGTCTAATCTAGAAATCAAAAAAGTTTTCAAATGAAACACTATACATAAACATATATCATTATTAAGGTTTATGAATAAACATGTTGTAAAATGTTTATGAAACTACACGTTACTATATTGTTGTAAATAGGGTGATTACGGATGTCCGCACCCGTAGAGACATTCAGAATGTTCGTGGTATTGTTTGCTATTAACATCCTATCCGAGTCCATTAAATTCTAAACATTAAATTATACAGAACTGAACTACGTGCACCGTGCCATCACAATTAATAATGTGACTGTGATCTACTAAATCTAATTACGTTAGATGTTACAAGTTTGTTCAGTCATTACCATTTGTTATTCGTGGCAATTGATAAATTAATGATTAATGTTTAACCTAATATGCGAAATGGGTTGAATTTATTTCGATTCGGCGGCGGCTGAGGTCTTCGGGATCTGTTAGGCCTGCGGAGAGGCTCATTTGCACCGGATAGAAGCGGAGAGTTCAAATCATCTAGAGTATCCGATGAATTGCTGTGCATGTCAAAATCGTGAGATTCTGGATTAAAACTTTCTTCGTGTGTAACATATAGATGTTCCGTTGTGGTAGTCTCGTTTATAATCTTGCTTTGCTCACTCGTATTAGTATTAACATAGACTGTCGACATAATAGGTGCTTCGGTCGATGTTGTTGTAATTGGTGAATTTGTAGTTTTATAGATCACATCACTTACTTCTGCGGTATCATTTTTGTCAGTTGAAACAATAGTTTCGATGGAAATATTAATAATGGCTCCTGACTCAAAAGAATGTATTGTTGGTTTAGCGCTCTTGCTAGTGGTAGAGGTAATTTCATCAACTGGCTTTGTTAGTAAATACGGGCAATGTTGTAATTGACACATTTTCTGGCATAATTGGCACTTTCGTTGTTATCTCTGTTGTTGTAGGAGTTTCAGTTGTTGTACTCGTAGTGGTCCTTACAGAAATAATAGTTATGTTAATGACTTCATGATTTGACGAAACGTTTGTATATTTCTCTTCAACAAATTTTCTTGGATTTTCTTGTTTTGTCTCTTCAGTTGCTTCAAGGTCATAAAACTTTATTTCCGTGTCATTGTTTGTACTATTTTTTACGGCTTCCAATCTTGAAATATCACCGCTATAGTTATAGAATGTCTTCTCTTCGCTCATATCCGGTGAGTCTTTTAACAAAACTGTAAGGTCTAGGAAGGAATCATCGTCATCATCTAATCGGCTTACTAGAGGCAAAGATGTTGTTTCAGTGTGCACTGCTTCTGTTTGAGTGACAGGTGGTTCCGTAATTTTTTGAAGTACTATTGGTTTCATTTCAACTGTTTTCTGAATTCTATTCTTTGGGTCGTAGGCTTTTTCAATATATTTCTTTGGCATGCCGGTTTTAACTTTTTCTTTCTTTATGCTATCTTTTGATTTCATTGTCTGCATGAAGAGGATTTTATTGATAGTAATGGTATTTGGTTCTTCAGTAGTTGTTTTAATGTTGTCACTTTGGTAAATATGTTCATTCTGACCGTACTGGTTATTTTGCTTCGATAAATGATGTTCAGCTATTTGCTGTGCGTGTTTTTCTTGTAGAGACAAAACAGTCATATCATTACTTATTTTAGCTTTAGCCATTACTAGAGGCGGAATAAAGTGATCAGTTGGTTGAGTGAATATATTTTCGAGATTGCCTATACGCGCAATTTTATCATGTAGCATTTTGTGTTGCATATGCTTTTCATCTTCAATTTTGTCCAGTTGCTCAAAGTAGTTTTCCCCGTTAGCAATTTTTGGGATATAGTTACTCCAAAGAAATATAACCTGAAGTCAGTTACTCTGCAAATTGTTATTATGTGCCAAGCTTAAGTCAAGGTTTTTAGCCAAATTATTATTTAATCTATTGAATTTATTGGTATTCATAGATTTTGTTGGCATATTTTTTATATTCGTTGGCAAGGTTAACGTTATGTGTTGAAGAGAGTAGTATTGTTGTAGTAGACTGGTTGATATCATCTTCGTGCTCCGTCGTAAAATTTTCTTCGGTAGGAATTTCAGTTGTAGTATCTTGATCAGTAAATACGGCATCTGTTGTAACAGGCCACGTACTCACCGATGACGAGACACTTGCCGTCGTGGTTACCTCTTCTTCTTCAGCACATGACAGGTCTTTTAGCAATTTTTCACGTTTCTGTAAAGAGCAAAATATGTAATAATGTAAAAAGATAAACGATACATTTAGGTATATTTTATGATATATGGAAAGTATTCTTACCACATTGCCTGTACACTGCACTCGTTTCACGCCAGCCAGTCCGCAATCAGCTGTCAGTTGCACCGCTGCGCTTTCAGGTAAATAGAGGATGGTGAGAGCCGGCAAAGCTCGAACCATACATCCCTCTCTTCCTAAGGCCCACTGAGGTACTGCGAACAAAATATTCATAGTCAATAATTTCATAATTTTCATGCACTTCTTTTCTATCCAACTATTTAAAGTATTTCTTCAAAGTAAATAAAGAACTCGTTATCCTTAATGGTTACTGACAGTAATATATGTATATTGTAGTCCAGTTCACTCTGACTGTTTTGGTTATCTCGCCAATCAGGTCCTCAGAAGATAATCAGAACCTTTTCCGTAACTCGATTTTAAATAGGACAACAAAAAAGGAGATTTTCACGTCGCTACGGTACGCATATGAACTTGTTATATACGTAAGCTATGTACCTAAAACTACATTTACCTACAATATAATTATTGGTCCGAAACAATATCGTAAGCTATCGCTTTTAAACTTTGTCTAAACTACCAAGCCTGAGGCTTTATTTATCTTTAGCTTTCAGCTTACCTGTGTAAATCTCCAAGCTATTGGATATATATTGATAGAGTAAAGGCTTCTCTATAATATAAATATTGACATTATTTGCGCAAAATGGATACAAATTTAACATATTGAGCGGTTCTCAGTACTTATTAAAGAGGGGATCCTGCCTTTTCGCCGAATATTGTTTGGCCGATTATCACTTGCCAACCAACGTTTCGCCTATTTTTCACTTTAACTACTAACGTAGAAGACTAAGGTAGAATTATTGTTAAGCTGATTATTGTAATGACAAATAACGTTCGGGGCATTTATCTTTTGTCAAATTATTAGGCCAGACAACTTTTAGACGAATAACGTTTCGTCTGTTCAGGTGATGTTTCGGGAAGTTCAGGTTAAATCGAAAGGAATCGGTTAGGTTAGGTAAGGTTAGTATGCTGATAAACAATGCACGTCAACTGAAACAATGGCTGGTTAGGTTAGGTTAGAACTGCGACCACAACGCACGAGCCGAGTGAGCGAAGCGAGCGTGCCGCGGCAGCGGGTGGCGAAGTGCCAGAACCAAATCGCTTTTAATTCACTACACAGGGCATTTAAATATGCTACATCGGTTAGGTTAGAACTGCGACAATAAAAGGAAGACCAAACGTAAAGTTGGCAACTGTGAGGTTGGGAAATAAAAACAAAATTATGTCACAAGTTGGCAAATGATTATTCTGCGAAATAAAATTCTGCGTAACGTTAGTTAGCAAGTGACAATCGGCTGAACAATTTTCGGCGAAAAGGCAGAGATCCGTTAAAGAGTGTTTATACTGCGAAGAGCATTCTAAGATCGACATTGTGTAATAACAAGAATGGTCTTATTCTTAGAATTTCTGTAAAGTTTGCCTTCATCTAGTCTTGTGTAGTTACAAGTATAATATAGTGAGCACATTATATTTAAATACCTAATCATAAGTTTAGTATAACTCTAGTTTAATAAAATTCAGACTACAAAATAAGGATTTGATTATAGATTCTTGATTATATTCCGTAACCGAAAATATCAAAGTATAGGCACATAATACACTTTTACGTAAATTGAAACTTTATGGTATTAGATATACCGCACTCAATCTTGTTGCCAGCTACCTTAGAGATAGAATTCAGTATGTAGATGTTAATGGGAGTAGGTCTCTAGGTTTGCCAGTAGGAATGGGCGTTCCACAGGGCTCTATTCTCGGTCCATTTCTTTTTTTAATATATATTAATGATTTGCCGTTCTTTGTTCAAAATGTATGTGATATTGTTTTGTTTGCCGACGATACGTCACTTTTACAGTTGATAAGACAATTTTTAAAGTTGATCGCAATTCAAGTAACTTTGATACCGTCAATAACACTCTTGCACAATATTAGATTGGTTTTCGACAAATAATTTGGTACTCAATTTTAGCAAAACGAAATGTGTTAAATTCTCTTTGCCAAATGTCAAAAGTGTTCCTACTAATATAATTTTAATTAAGGAAACAATTCAACTAGTCGAATCAACCGTATTCTTAGGTCTAACTTTAGACAGTAAGCTTCAGTGGGGCGCCCAAATATCCTGTCTCGCAGTCAAACTTAGTTCTGCAGCGTTTGCAGTTAGAAAAGTTAGGGAATTCACAGATATAGATACTGCTAGACTAGTTTACTTTAGTTATTTTCATAGCGTAATGTCTTACGGTATAATGTTATGGGGTACAGCTGCTGATAAACAGACTATTTTTGTCATTCAAAAGAGGGCCATACGTGCAATTTATAAGTTAGGTGCTAGAGATTTTTTACGTGATAAATTTAAGGAATTAGATATATTGACAGTTGCATCGCAATATATACATGCTAATTTAATGTACATTAAGAAAAACTTAATTCTATACCGCAAAAATAGTGATTTGCACAAAGTGAACACTAGGAATAAGCATAAACTGGTGGGAACTAACTACCGTCTACACAAAGTTCAGAACTCATTTGCGGGGATTGGTGTACGATTTTTCAACAAATTGCCTCTTGAAATAATGCACTTACCCATTCACAAATACAAACGGACAATTAGGAACTTTCTTTTACAAAGGGGTTATTACACTGTTAAGGGATAGGCTTAGGCTTGTTTAACTCACGATTACTTTATTTTCTGACCGTTTAATATAATTGTTATATAAATCTGTTAAATTCTAGTTTTGATAAGTGACATGTTAAGTGGAGATGCCTCGTGAACACATGATTTTTGCAGGATTTGGATATTTTTATAATTTGTTGAATGTAGTTTAAAATTATTTATGTCATATCGTTGTTCACTTGTCACCTTCACAAAATTATTTCTACATTTGCATTCCTTCACGCGTTCCACTAATTTATGTTTATAATAACGATCTGGAAAATGGAGATAATTGGCGATCATGGTCAGTATACCAATATATTGTTTCTTACTGCCGGTTCGTATACCGTTGTCGTCATGCTCACTAAAATGTCATTTCTTGTGGTGGCGTTGTGTGTCGGGTCATCCCTGTCCCTCTAATATGGCGAGAGGGATGATGGCTGGCACATGCGTCATACTCGTGAACGGGTGCTACTTGCGATGACTGGTCGATGTCGGTCTTGCGGGCTGGTATTAGATTTTAATATTTAACTGCATCATTTTCATCATGGGTCTGATCACTTTCGCGGATTGCCTGCATTATTAGGTATATATAATGTAAGTGGATGCTCCTGTTTCACCATGTCTATTCTGAGTAGGCTAACTAAATGAACATCAAAAGTATTATGCTTAAGTATTATTATGTAGAGTAAATATATACAAGTGCTATAGAAGGTGTAACAGTTGCAGCACCTTACAAAATGTAAATTATGTGTATTATGCAAAACCTGGCGATGAAAAAGAGTGACGGTGAGTTTTATTGCCCGTTCTTTCTCATGGTTCTACCTATTGCTTTGCGAACGTGGCAGTAAATGTAAATGTAGTCTTTAAGTAATTATTTTATAAATTTATTCTTTTGACGTTCATAAGCGTCACATTGTGACCCAAATGAATAAAGGATTTTTGAATTTTGAATTAAGGTATAATATGTTCGTATGCGTCTATTATGTGTTTATGGGTGGATTAATATAATATTTAATGTCTAGCGCTATTAACCAGGGATTACGGATTTTGTCTTGCTACTCTTTAAATGTTTCAAAACACTTAATGTCCTAATTAAAATATTTTTTGACCCAAAGTTCTGTTATAAAAAAACGACGACCTACTAATGTCAAGAGCCCTTTAGTGCGTATATTCGGGTATTGGCGAGAATTTTTGGTATCTTCTCTCTTTTTTTACCCAATTTGTCTTTTTGTTGGTATCTTTTTTAAATGAGATGAATATTTTGATTACCACTACAACCATCTACACTGTTTTGACAACTATATAACAGGTATCTTATTTTCAACATTGATTTTTTCAAAACTTTGCTTTTTCTTTGGCTTTCTGTTCTTTTTCGTTTAATTACTATTTTTATTATCTTTTGTCACTTTTACCAGTGGTGTATGTAACGGACTGCCGAGACGATGGTCTCGGGTTCGATACCCATTTACCCCGGGCACACACCTCTGACTTTTTAAAGTTAGGTATGTGTATATTAAAAATGTTAATTATCGCTCGCTCAACAATGTGCCTGGTGATTGCAATAGGCTCGCTCCTACTACATTGGGACCAAAACATAAACAGCAAAGTGTGGGTGTGTAATCCACCTCTGCCTTCCTCATTGGGGGTAAAGTTATGTTTATGATATATAAAGAATAGGTTAGAAGTACCCTTAACCAAAAAGCGTAAGAAATTTGTTGTGAGTGAATGAATCAAGAGAGGTAATAATAAAATAAATAAAATATTCTACCACATTCACAACATACCATCTAGTCTAGATCACTCAGGATCGTTGCAAATGGCGTTCCGGAGTCTGCCTACCTCTTCGAGAAACAGGCGTGAACCTATGTATGTCAGCTCGCTGTGACCAGTAATTTGAGTGCATTGTCTGTCAGTCAGTCAGAAACGCAAGAATTTTACACATTCAGATAATGTTTTACAAAAATCCAGGCGGCCACTTATCAGGTATCAATATCATCATCAGCTCCTTATACTGTCCCACTGCTGGGCACGGGCCTCTTCTCAATATGAGAAGGGTAAGGCCATAGTCCACCACGCTGGCCACGTGCGGATTGGCAGACTTCACATGTCTTTCGACTTTTCTGAAATATAACAAGAAGTGTACCTACTGTATTATTGAGCAAACAAAAACAAATTTATTAGGTTATTTTTTTTATTTAACGGACCAATACTGTTAAATGATTTTATAGTTAATTCAATATTGTTAATAATCGCTTGCCCCGTGCCTCGGAGAGCGCGTTAGACCGTCGGTCCCGGCTGTCATGAAGATCTTTGATCGGTCGTTACGGGGATTCAGTACCCTCAAATAAACTGACACTGGTCTAAACCATGGAATAATGGCTATCCCTTTGGGTTGCGGAGGTCAGACCGCAGACGTTCTGTGGAAAAGTTGATATTCTGTCATATCTGGTTAGACCAGTAAGCATTTCAATTGCCTTTCATCAGCCTTGTTTACGGATAGGGTACGCACGTGACCACAGCTGAATCAAATTGATTAATATGTACGTGTATATACATATATACCTATACAACGTGTAACGGAAATAACGCACATCCTCAGACACCCCAATTATTAAACCTTGTTATAATCATAATGCATGCATTGAATTTTTTTTTATTAGCCTAAACATTGTTTTTTATCGAATGTATAAACTTGATTATAAGTAAAATGCGTGGTCACTACAAACCTGCGCACGCACACAATCACACGTAACGTTTGCTGTGGTAAACAAACGACAGCGAAATACGATACGGTCTATCATTTTTTAATATCGTTGGTGGCTATTGTGATTATCTTAATTTAATAATAATAATTATACCTAGTTAGCATTATTGATACATTAGAAATTAAAGTAAAAGGGTATCAGTGAGAGAATTAAAGAAGAACAGCGTGTTTAAAGTTGTGAATCATAATTTTTTTACAATAATAGAATAACCAAATGACTCACAGGCTTACTGTCACTTGTTCGGCGTCCTCTTTTTTTAAAATGCTGACACCAGGTGTCCACCACCTGGCTTAAATATTCCTTTAGTTCACTTAACACTTCAGTGTTTCTTTTTACTATTTCAAATGCAGCTGATATCTTATTTTAACTCCCCGGCACTTGTTGTCTCGTCACAATCAACTAGTGGTTTAATAGGTATGTCCCCATAAAGCAAACGTCCAGGGGCGTCAAGTCAGGCGACCTAGGAGGCTACTGGACAAGACCGCCGCGATCGATCCAGCGCTCCTTGTATTAGACATCACGATGATCTCGAACGTTCTACGTAAAATGCGCGGGGGCACCATCATGTTGATAATACACATTTTGTAAATAAACAAGTAAACTTGTTAAAATATTTTTTCACTACACTCAGAGAATCCAGGTAGATGACTACTTTATTTATCTAAGCGCAACAATGGCCCCGGCGCTGTACCTACCAGCGCGGGCGACTGACGTGACGGTGACAAGTGAGACACATTACGTCTCGCTCTTTCCCGCTGTTAATACGTAAGCGAAAGAAAGATGAAAGATATTTTGGTGGTCAATTGTGTGTTATTGTCTTGTACCGACTGTTATTTTGTATTAATGTGTGCGTTCCTGTGGAACCATTAAACAAATGCATTTAAAAATAAGCCGTTCTACGTTGACTTAAGGTTTATTTTCGTATATTTCGACTTTTCAAAGCAATGAGTGACTATAATTTACGTAATTTTAATTATTTTAGGATTAAAAAAAAATATATTAAAAATGTCAGAAAATGGATTCAGTTGCCGATTCTGAACAAAGTACTTTCAGGATGTGCATTAAACTTGATACATGTTGTATATATCTCTACAAACACAAACACAAAGTCTAAAATTATTTAGGAACTACTGAAATAACTCCGGCTCACAATAACTAAAAGCATTTACGCTTGATTAGGGCGATAAAACTGGCAAGGTCCCAGTTTCATTTTATTTATATCCGGAACTAATAAATAAGTCATAATGTTAGAGTAGGACTTAAATGTGAAAGAACATTTAAGCCATTAGTCCAATTGGTTTTGTTTAAAAGGCATACGGGTTATTTCTCGAAGCCTTGTTATTTTATATTAGGGATAGGCTAGGTAGTAGGTATACAAAATAGATAAATACTTTAAAAAATAATAATTCAATTATATTATTATGTAATAAGGTTTAATCATATTGATAGGGCGTACCTAGAGTTCTCGTCACATTAAATAAAGAAAATCTTTTGATAATTAAGAGCTTTTAAAAAGCTTCTACTAATTGCTTAAATTAACTTTAATTAAAATAAATCATTTTAAGTGAAAATCAGAGACCAGTGATACTTCGACATAATATATAAGCTAGGTACAGTCAGCAACATAAGCCCATACACATTTTCGTTATTTAAAATGGTTGTATCGTGCCAATTAATATTATTCTGAATATTTTGTAAGAAATCTCAACAAAGAAAATTCACGTGAATCATAATTTAATTAAAATAATCGGAGAGTATTAATTATTTTTCAGCAAATATATTTTGCTGTGTATTGACTTATGTTGTTGACTGTACATATATGATCAAAGAAAAGCTGATCAATTTACCTATAACATAGTTCGTCTGTAGTTGTTGCTAGTACTTGAAAATTAAAAAATATAGTATAATATATAAAAATAACTGTTAAGTGCGAGTCCAACCTATGCAAATGTGCTACAATATATTGCCATCCTTTGTATTTAAGTATTTACCAAGAAACTTTATGATTTCGGAACACCCTTTGTAAATTATATAAAGATGATATTAGTAGGGTAAATACCAGTCAAAATATTTACAGGTCTATAAAACATAACATAACTGCATGCCTTTTATGCCCGAAGGGGTAGGCAGAGGTGTACTACACACCCACGTTTTGCCAGTTATGTTTAGGTCCCAATGAGAATGTTGTTAGAGAAAATATGGAGAAAGTTTAAAGTATGCACAAGGTGGCACAGAAGTCATAGGTCCTGTCCTGTCCTATAGTTTAACTTGTGTCTCATCATCGGCCTAAACTAAAATGTGACTGACTTGTTGATCTAGAGACATGGACTGCGAAGCCGAACGTCGTGGGTTCCATTACGGCCCAGAACAAATGTTTGAGTGACAGGCGCATAATTTGTAAGTATTTAAGAATATACATATAAACATTTTTAACAGTTGTCTAGTTACCATAGCAGAATCTCTGATTAGTTATTGATCAGACGGCCGTATAAAAACCTAATATTAACTACAACTTTTTGTATTTACTCCGATGTGTAAACGAAATCGCGAAATCGCGAATAAAACATCAGCTGTTTCATACAAAGTAGAACTTTGACCCCGACAAAATGTATGGAACAGCTGATATTTTTTTCGCGATTTCGCAAATGTTCCAGAACAAAAGTTGTTCATAATGACGAATATAACTATGCCCTAAGAGGTTAACGGTGTTTTACAAATAACCCCGTATATGTAAGTATGTGTGCTACGTAATATGTGTCACTCACGTCCAGGTGAAGTCTCCATTAGGATTACTTCGGATGAGGCCGACCCACACGGCGCTCGATATATCAAGCTCTTTGAGGTAGGCACGCACGGCGTCGTACTGCGCCGTCGTGTCCACTGCAATCAAAGGATTATATTAGTGTCACTATGATGTGCATGTCTACGGTGTGTCTGCACAGGCAAATGAGAATGTTGTTAGAGAAAATATGGAGAAAGTTTAAAGTATGCACAAGGTGGCATTGAAGTCATAGGTCCTGTCTTGTCCTATAGTTTAACTTTTGTCATCTAGTCCACTGCTGGATATAGGCCTCTCCAATAACACGCCACTTTTTTTTTTTTTTTTTTTTGGTATCAGGTTGGAAAATCCTCATGGAGTCCCTCCGCCCCGGGGGGGAAGGACGAAGGGGACTGTCAGACTCTTACTGACTAAAAACCAACCCGTGCTCCTCATGTACCCATGTGTCGGAGGGTAGGGTTTCACCAAAGCATTCCTCGCTACCCCCCGACGGGTATTGGCCCGCCAGATGGTCAGGCGGGCCCCGAACGAAACCCCCTTGGCGGCGGATGAAGGTGTTGGGCTCCGCCGCCAAAACACCCAGCGGCCGCAGAGGATAGGGAGGACGGCAACGCAACACCGCATCTCCTCTTCCTCTGCGGCCCCACCGCGACGCAACGATGATGCGCCCCCATTTGGTCGCGGGAGATAGGGCGCGGGGCAACGCAACACCCACACGCCTCTCCTCCCGCGACCGCACCCGACTGCGAGGGACAGACAGAACTGTCCCCCGCACCCGCACCATGGGACGCATCCTACGCAGGCCTCTACCAAGCCCACGTGGAGCGTCCCCTCCCGGGATCCCGCTTAGCTTCACCGTGGGTGGCTTCTAACCCACGGTTACTGAGCCCCCCCACCACGACAAGGTGGAGATCCCACGGGGGGGAATAACACGCCACTGAGCCCATTTTTCGGCTTTTTGTGTCCAGCCCTTAACCTCTTTTACTGTTCATAAATTTTATTTCAATCTTATGAAATTATTTTCTTAGGTTCGCGTGAATGTTCCACATTTTAAATAAACAGTTTACAGAGTAGATATATTATGTTGGTTTTCAAGAGATTACATTTAAACCGAATGATCTAGTAACCACATTATATACCTATTATTATAGGACGTCTCGATTTCTTTACGGATGTAGTTTATGTTTTAAAAACCAAAATCTCGCGATAGAATCCGTAAACCATTTAAATCCAACCGTAGTTTGATTTACGCCAGTTTTGCCCTTTGAATTAAAACTTATTTTATAGACTCACGTCTGTATCCCCAATGGGGTAGGCAGAAGTGTAATATTACACCCACATTTCGCCATGAATTTTTAGGTCCCACGTAATAGGGGGCGAGCCTACGCCGGGTAGATCACCAGACTCCGTGCTGCTACTGAGAATTTGGAAAAACCCAGTAACATTTTTGCCCGACCCGGGAATCGAACTCGGGACCTCCGATCAGCAGTCGCATACGCTTTCCACTGGACTACGGAGGCAGTCACTTAAAACTTAAACATCAATTCTTTATCCAGTGAACCTGAAAGTCTGTAAGTTTCTTAAACTATTTCCAGTACGAAATCGAATGATGACGAATCCGAAAAGCTACGCAAACTGAGGAAAGTCAATGCTTATTCCATTTCGCCCTCAGGCGTGAATTTGTTTAAAAATTGCATTCTTCAAACAGAAAATAGCTTCCAGTTGGTGTTATAGAATAAAGGTAAAAAAATTCAGAGAAAACAAAAGTACCTATATGTTGTAGAGAAAACTTAGTAAGTAAACAGAAGGTTGGAAAGTCTTATAAATAGATACATGAAGCATCGCCCCTTTGTAAAGGTTTTATCTCGCTTGAGTAACTTCTTACCCCGCAATAGAATAACCTCAACTCTGTTATGTGGAAACAAAGCTGCTCAACAGATCTACTTAAATATGTACATTAGGCGAACTGAAGCAACCGAATTAAGTATCTTTCTTTTGTGCCCACTGAATAAACCGTCAAATTAAGTTTGTTTTGCAACTGCGTAAACAAAGGCTACTGCCTCAAAACACGCAGCGATATTGCGCCTAATACAGCCACCTGCGAAATATACACACCATCATGACGATAAACATACCTTTTTCTTTCGGAATTTCATATTTTTGTGAGAAGAAAATAGCTGGATAGCTAAGAAACAGTACGCGTTTCAGGTAATCGACTCGGCAATATGGTTGCATGAATTACCGCGTTCGTTCACGGAGTTCCGTTAAACGTTATCATAAATTTGAGTCGGACGAGCGGAGAGACGGACCCGGAAGGCGTGCTGCGGTTTATTAGAGTCCATCTGTATTATACAGAAGCTGTTTCGATTTTTCCAGGAAACATTCAACCTCTTGGAGCGGCCTGAATCATGCATTCGCGTACTCCAACGCGACACCTATTTACTTAAAAGGATTGCTTAACGAGAGCACAAGAAGCTACGCGTATATTTGCTGAATTAGGCTCTTTCTCAAACCAATCTTCTCCTTTAATATCCCATTTAGCCTTTGTAATAAAGCCCGGTATCTCCACGTTAGATTTATGGCGTATCGCATGTCCGGTCCGGTTAGACGAAAATCGTTAGAAATTCTTTTCACAATTCTTGTTAATACAGCAGGATAGAAAATGTGTATAATGGACAAATAGAAAAACGTAATTCATGTCCGAATGCTCATGTAGTGCAGGTGTATAACTAGATTATATTGTCGAGGCCGTGGTATTGTGGTTTTCTCTATTTTTGTTGACGTCACGTAGGTTATGAACAGCGCCCAGAGTTTTCTCCTATCTAGAAATGTTATCAAATCATATTCGGTAGTAAAGAGGCCAAATTTTATGATCAAGTATAAAGGGAGCATAAAGGAAAATCATCGTCGGGTCTCCATAGGATTTGTTTGTCATCAAAATTATGAATATAATAAAGCTTTTTGTCTGAGGAAATTGACTACCGCAGAGAAAAACAAGATTCACTGAGATGCGTAGTCCACTCCATAAAAAAATAGGGTATTGCCTCTGGTGTTGTATTATTGATAAATACAATTTTATATTTATACAGAATGGTTCATTGAGCAAATTCATAAAAATATAAGTATACCTAGCTTTTGGGTTTTCCTATTTCTTGTGTAATACTATGTAATAAACATACCGCCATTTGTTGGCATCGCATAATTGCACAATTAATGGTTACTCGTAAAATTATTACTGTTTTACAAGTAACCATAACTTTTTAAAAGTATATAAAAATACCATATTACACAAATAAAGACTACGGAGGTATAGCGCCAGCGACAGACGTAGTATTAGAAATGAGTAAGATTGACTTATGAAATAGCCACACGTCTCAAAAAGGTCTAGGAAATCTTTGAAATTGATTCCAACGAATTTTAGAGACATATAGCTAAAAATCTTCCTTAACCAAGTTAATAATAACTAAACAATTTCTCCTTAGTCAAATGACTCATTAGTTTTACAAACATAGGGCCAAGACTAAACTTGGAACAGTTAAGTTCTCATTTTCAAAAAGGCCGAAAATATTTATATACCAGCTCTAAAACTGCAAATTCAATCAAATTTCCTCTTAGGCATGCTAAGCATAAACATCGAGCTGTCGATGCATGGACAATTAGTCTGTGGCCGGCGGTTTCTAATTAACGATTGACCTATAATCCTCGGAACGGAACCTCGCACGTCAAATTCACTACGAGTGTTGGAAAGAAGAGTGGCTCGGTACGACTACCTCTTAACTGCAGAGCAAGATGGAAGTTTAAGCACTTATGCACGGCTTTGCATTGAAAATTCTGATTTATTTATTTATAGTCTCACGCTTATATCCCCGAAGGGTTGGCAGAGGTGTAATACTGCACCTAATAGGGGGCGAGCCTATTGCCATTATCGGACACATCACCAGACTCCGTGCTGGTACTGAGAATTCGGAGAAACCCAGTAACACTTTTGCCCGACTCGGGAATCGAACCCGAGACCTCCTATCAGCAGTCGCATACCCGCTTGACCGCGCACTAGTGACTATTTTCCCTTTTTGCAAAAACAGATGAGCGCGTAAACTGTCATTTTTCCCACGCTTTTCCGCTGCGCACTAATCTGTTTGTGGAACACAGATAACTTAACCGATTGCGGTATGTTGCATATCAATAGACGCGTAATTAAATGAGCTTACCAATGATATAAATTAAAACCATATAATAAGGTTACAGCCCACGCAAGGGCAGTATAAAATGAAAATTAGAATTTTTTCCCGCCATTTTTGAGCGCGATTTTATATTTCTGACATATTCCTTTTTCTCGTCGATTTTTATTATGGGGGGTATATAAGTATTATACACAGTTAGAAAGGTTATTTAATTTACTTTTAGAGGAAATAAATATAATGAATAGAAACATTTTAGTATTAAACATAAAAAAATAAAACAAAGATTTTTTTTAATTGGCGCCAATTTTCATATTTTTTTTTAATACCGTTGTATGTTATATAGCCGATTCAAACCTAGATAACTTTCTTTCCAACTAGATTTCCAAGTATAAAAACTAATTCTGATAAGAATCTGATAAGAATTATGTTTATTGGAATCTGCACAGCTGTTTACTTTTTCCCGCAAAAAAGAACTGAAGTTCCCCCCCCAATAAAATTTTTGATAACTAATATCTCATAAATAATATGAGTATTATATATTTTATCAAAGGTTTATTTATATACTCATAATAAAAAAATAATACAACGCATAAATGTAACCTTATATTACATATGTATTTAAACTTTTTTACATAAAATAAAAAAAATGAAGTTTTTACGATATTTTTTTGTCTATAATTAAAGTAATACACATTATTTTTTTTTTTTTTTGTTGTAACTTCATAACTAATCAGTTAATTTACAATAAAAACAAAAGTATGATATATAATTACATAATTTGTTTACAATTATGTTTTTAATCCATAATTACGCCCCGCACGCGGAATGCAAAGTTAGCGAAATATATATTTTTTTTCAAATGCTTACATCTAAATAATTTTCTGCAAGTATTGCTACAACTTTATTTTATTACATAGATAATATCACCAGGTATATGAAAAAGCAACAGCAAACAAGTTTCAGCAAAAACTTTTATAACGATAAACAAAAGTGTCGAGTAAGTCGATAAAAACGACATTGTTTACGTTACGGCTGCTCGCCTAAAGTAAACATCACATTCAAACGTAATTTGTTTTGTACCATTAGAATGAGTCATTCATTTGGTTGCAGAAAAATAAACACCACTCCTCTCACGTTATTAACAATCGAACTAAAACTAATTAATTGAGCGCGCCCGACGTTAAGTGGCGGCGCGGACTTGAAATTTGTCGATGCTGAGTAAGCACTTAAAAATGGTGAGCGGTCAAGCGGATACGCTATCCACTGGACCAATATAAGTCTGATTTATTTCTGACAGCAGAAATATTCCGCAGAGATTATTTTGCAGAAACAAAATCAAAACGTAAAGGGAAATATAAAGTATTTTACCTACACTTTAAAATAATTACGCAACATAAACCCGTTACATAAAATAAATATTACAATTTAATCACTTAGTTTGGCTTCAGGGAAGTTCTGAAAAAAGGATCTTTTGATAAATTTATTAAGTGTCTACCAGTCCGCAATGAAGACATTAACTTAATTTAAACTTATTTATAGTCACCATTGAAGTTGGTTACATTTATTATTAAGTAGGAACTTACTTATAAATATCCTCCACTAATGAAAATGGTACCTTCAGACTTTAACTTTGTATAATTCTCAAATGGGACTTCCGACTGTTGGGCTAAAATATCTCGTTTAAAGCTTCAAGAACCTGTCAAGTGACATTTGCTCGAATTTCCTTAATCTTACTAGTAAACGTGAAAAGTTTTGAGGATGTATGTATTAATGTTTGTTATTCTTCCACACAAAAATTACTGAACGGATTTTAATCAAACTTTGCAGTTATAATATACCTAGCTTACATACATACATACATAGACTCACGCCTGTTTCCCCGAAGGGATAGGCAGAGGCATATTAAACGCCCACTTTTCGCTAGTGTTTTGATCCCACGTAATAGGTGGCGAGCCTATTGCCGCTTATTGGGACATTTTGTTTGCCAGAGCCTCGTCCGTTCATCGGCAGGTGCACCACTTGCTGGTGAGGTTGGCTTGGGACCCTAAGTTCTTGGTAGGAACCCTATGCACCCTCTATATACCTAGCTTATACATGGATATTGACCATTGCACACGGGCTACCTTTTGAACGGCTAACCGAACGCACGTGGATGGAACTGCGGGCAGGCTAAAGCTAGGTATGTCTATTTTTTTTACACTAAATACACATGTAAAACACGATAAAGTAGCTGCAATCAAATTGTCATATTCCTATTATTTTTGGTACAAATTAATTTGGTAATCTGTAACCGCTTAAAGCATGCAATTTCTGAAACTTATGTATATTCTACAAACTCTCTATTTAAAATATTTGTTTGAGCATCTGCGGGATCCTAAATAGACTATTCTACTTTTATATGTCCGTGACCTACATACGGTCGTTGTATGAAACAGAATAGAAAATAAATTAGAAACAGTTTACAACACAGGCCATAAACTGAGTAGAAGTTTGGCCATTGCATTATTTTGTATAACGGCACTAGCGGTAAATAGTCTAGGTGAATTCGTATAAATATAAAGGAAAACATCGTGATGAAACCTGCATATCTGAAATTAACCATCAAAATTGGCACAAAATTATGGACAAATCATATTATGTGGGACTACACACACACAATGCGTTTATGGTCTCTCTCTTTCTTTAGTAAAAAGAGTGATGCAATGAACATAAATGCCTCTTGTGTGTAGATGCGACATCGGTACTATGGGGATTTCCCTGCTCATATATGTTTATGCTACAGAATACCCTTTGTAGTAGACAGTCTGTAATCAATAAAGAGTATTTTAGTTATCAATGTTATCAAACTAGTGGACAATGGAAATACACTCCCACTTTATGACATATTGATCGTAAGATTATGTTTAACGAATTACAGGTAACTTCTGGAGTAGTATAACGTTCATGTTCATGTAGTATCATGTCCGTGGTGTTCATTATTTTCTTCTCACTATTGTTTCTCTTCGTTATTTGTCTCCACAACAGAGAAGTGGATTATTTATTTGCAACTGCCGCCCTTAGAGGACATGTATTGCTGATTAAATTCGCTGCCAGATCAGTGACTAACTTTCCCCGTGATATCATGAGTGGCAAAAATGTTTGCCATGAATGGTCACTGACGCTGAACCAGTCTACATAGGTGACAGTTTTGGGTATCAGGGTCAAGTCCCATATCCCCATATCCACAATTTCTTTCATAATTTATTTTATATAATTCTAAAGCTTACTAACTCGCATATGAACTGTGGACTATAGCCTAACACTTCTCATAGTGTGACCACTTATAAATAGGATTATTTCCTTAATTTACAAACGAAGGTCACTTCGTTATGTATAATAAAAAGATCTACATACCATTAATCCGATATTTCGATAAACGCTATCGGAGAGCTTGTAAATTACGCCCAACACCAGACACGCGGCATTGTAATTGTCGTGACATTTAAAACCGATACAGACCAATTCCCAATACGAATCTCCCGTTCATACATCAAGGGTTTCACACCACATACATAATACTATAATTATGTTCTCAGCTTGTAATTTTTCAGAACCAGCTCACCAATTCAACGGCATATAAAAGCATTTTGGCTAAATTAGTACAAAAAAAATTACATATAAATTCATAAAACTTAAACTTTGAATCGCTTCTGCGTCTGCTGTTTTTAATTAGTCGATATTTTTATTATATTAGTTTATTAACAATTGCTGTGTAAAGTTTTAACAGGGATTCATAAAATCATAGCTTAAGTACGAATTAATCTGCATCCTGTTACTGTACCTATTCAGTAAAAAAAAAATAAAAAAAAATTGCATTGAACTTCGGCACATTGTTCATTCAGAACACCGTTCGTTGATTGACAGGCCGTTTCTGATGGGAAATAACAGTAGAAAACTATGTCATTGAAGCTGATACAATCGGGCAATTTACATCGACGTCGGTAGAGCAAGTCGGTTGCCGTTAAATTGACGTCATTAAGGCGGTTACACGCCACTGAGACGAAAGCTTTCCTTAATAACGTGTACCTGGGCGTTCTAAGTAACTTATGTCTACCCTACGGCTATGCGAGCGTGTTCGTCTAATGAGTAACAAATCTGAATGGTAAAGTGTTTCGTTATATTTTACTGTATTTGCTCTTTCTGTTTCTATATGTAGGTAAATAGACTACAAATAGATTTACTTTGGAATGTGAAAATTTAAAGGGTATATATTTGCGGAGGAATGTTGAGTTTAACGGCGATTATCTATCTATCTATACTATAATAAAACTGTAGAGGTGAAAAAGTCTGTACATTAAAGATATTTTGACGAAAATTAGCTAAAAAATCTAGGAAAATGTTAAAAAGCAATACTTGATAATTTTTAGAATTTATGTCTGTCTGCTGTCCGACGTCTTTCCATATATTGCTAAAGATCTCTAAAATGGCGAAATTGATTTCAATAAAACTTACACTAATGTACAAAGGATACTCAAACCTATAAAATAGTATATGTTACATCACAATCGGTTGTGTGGTTTTCGGTGTACAGCTTGACCTCTCCTTTGTACGTAGTCCCAAACAAAACTTGGATCATCGAAAACTGGTTATATATGTGGTGCCATCTATGATCATTATAAGTTTGTTAGTAAAAGTATAGTTAGTCTAAATAGGTACCTTCAAAGTGTTTTATGGCTATTTGCCCGACTTTAAAAAAGGAGGCGATTCTTAATTTCCTCAGTATATTTTTATGTATTTTCGATAAATAAATTACTGGAACCGAGCATATTTATAGTTATCCTTCCGACCGATAGATGTCACTATTTTCAAATAATTTTCTAGCAAAATAAATGTTTCTTGCAAAAAAGACAATAATGATGTGTCGGGTATCTTTCTGTTATTAAATAAATAATAGAGTATGATAATATTCGGCACTTTCATAAACAAAAAGTCTCTGTGTCAAAATTTATTACAATGTCCACTTAATTTAAACGGTCAATCTCATTTATTTCAAACTATTATGTTTATATAGTAGTTATATAATCATTTCATTTTATTTTAAATGAAAAAACAATGACTATAGATCCTTTTTTCAATAAATTATCGATTAGTCCATATTATTTTCTATCTCGGTCGGTTTGTATACGTAAACATAAATGGCGTTGAGCAAATGACGTCATTTTCTGAATGGCGGTGTTAAGATTCTCCGTGGATTGATGAGGTTCTCGGTTAATTTTCTTTCGTGTTCTCCGCGGCCAAAACACCTAGCGGCCCCAGAGGATAGGGAGGACAGCAACGCAACACCGCATTTCCTCTTCCTCTGCGGCCTCACCGCGAGGTAACGATGGTGCGCCCCCATTTGGTCGCGGGAGATAGGGCGCGCGGCAACGCAACACCGACACGCCTCTCCTCCCGCGACCGCACCTGACTGCGAGGGACAGACAGAACTGTCCCCCGCACCCGCACCTTGGGGCGCATCCTACGCAGGCCTCACGCAAGCCCACGTGGAGCGTCCCCTCCCGGGATCCCGCTTAGCTTCACCGTGGGTGTACCTCAAACCCACGGTTACAAAGCCCCCCACCACGACAAGGTGGAGATCCCAAGGGGGAAGGGGGCTGGGAGACTGAGGCCTGAATTCAGATACTTCTTGAGTAACTCAACGGGGCTATCTTTCTTTCGGCAGGGCTGGATATTCGTAGCACGTAGCCCTGTGTGTATTTTCTAAATAAATCGCAGGGACAGACTTGAAACAGCTGGAATCGACCCCCGAACATGTTGCTTTTCACATGGTCAGTTTTATGTGCATTTTCACGAGTAAGCGGTAAAAATAATTTACATGTTCTATGTGAAGGTGGTAAAACAGTTAGATAATGTTGTGTATAAAGATATTCTCTAATGATATGTATTATATAATATACATATGAAAGTTATAAATATTATATAGGTACTTTTGGCATAAATGTCATGCCAATTAAATTCCAACATTTACGCGAACGAAGTCGCGGGCACAGCTAGTTTACTATATAATTATATTAGCCACATTTTATGCTGAAACAACACAAATTATCGCAATATAGGATATTAATAAGTTTATTCAGTGAATACTGAGTTTTTTGTTTGTTTTAATGTTTGTTTTTTTTAATACTTGATAAGACGCCTTTGAACCACTATTTATCAGTTGTTTGAAATTTGATCACTGTACTCTTGTATCTTTTTTGTTTTTCTGGTATACAATAAAGAGTTTTCTATCAATCTATATTAGTGGAGTAAGCAATACCAACAGGTACTGTATATAACATTATGCTTCGATACGAAAACCATAGCTTACAAAGTAATTTTCAAGCTATAAATATCTTCAATTTGAACCCAAACTACTCTTCGAAACAAAACAGCAACAAACTAATCTTCCAATTTGAAACAAAATCAAAGAGAAGAGAGTACAATTAAACACAACAAACACCGCTACTGTCATCTCCCTCTAATCCTAATTACATAGCTATACCGTTGATTGAATCTCGTCGGTCGCTATAGAACCGGTGAATAAAAGTAAAGACATAAAGCTCGATAAATCCTTTGAAACTCATAACAAAGGAGGATTAACTCCGTCTGTAATAACACACCGTGCATTATCCAACGGCGAAACCACTTTTTACTTACAAGTAATTTCTAAGCGGGAAACAAAACTTTTAAATAATATTCTCGTCATATTCCTACCCTTTAACACGCGGTAATTAAATCCGACGAGCCACTAATTACACCTGTCGCCAGTGTTTAACAGTTTAGCTAAACACTAATAACGTTAACAACAACAATCAATTCATTAATGTTAACGACATCGTTTCTTTCACTTGGTAGCAGTTTGTCATCAGAGCGTATAAATGTCTCAAACAAATTGCCAAAGGAGATTAACGGTTGCATTTTATTAGGGTGGCGGCACCTATACTCGGGAATTAAGAAAATTTGCATAAGACGTCCCTGCCTCCCATCTTTGCTGAGTGTAGTGTAGGTACACAACGGGACGCCTGGCTTCGCGCCAACACCCATCCCACATCTCGGGAACCTCGAACCGGCAAGTCAATATTTGTGATGCCATTTTACTGTCCCACCACTCGGGATTCATGATATTTTATTGCTTGCTTATCTCTCTTCAAGCTTCCAATTTCACGATTCAATTATATTACAAACATCCCGATAATACCAACATTTTTAGGAACATTTTTAGGTTTGTCAGTTTACCGTGTCTTATTATAAGAAAATCGCTGATCTACAAAAAGGTCGGCACTTTAAGATAACAATGCCATGCTTTCGCGTATAATAGTCGTATATGTTGCTATATCTAAACTTGTACCCCACAAACCTATTTTCCTCAACAAAGAGGGCCAGACTAATGACGTAAATATTTCAACAGAACGGCTTCAAATAAAGACTTTGCTCTTTAGTAGGGGTGTTTTACTAAAAGCAATCCCGTGAGGTTAACAAACCAATCACTGGCAAACGCCCGTGGAAATTACAACGTCGCTTCATTCTCGGTTGCTTAATATTTAACAATATCCGATGAAATCTGAGATACGGCGAAGGCATAAAAGGTTGGTTCTATTAACCCATTGTAAAGCCTTATACCGTTTATATCTAATCCTGAATTATGAGAATTCATGTGAATTTTGTGGATTACAGGATCAGGAAATTTGTATTAGATTGTGAGGTATCGGAGGCGACGCAATTTAGCTTCGGTGTTGCCAATAACTACATTTGACGTCGTTTGTAGATGCGGAGTTGGCCCCACCCCCTGTTGTTTATACCGCGACGTGAAACTGGTAAAACTACCTTTTATCGCCAATAGCTACTACTTATTTTACTGAATATGATTTTGGAACGTGTAAAGGTCTTTGTTCAGATATTGGATATAATATTAGTTTTCAGTTTGGCATTTTATGACCAATATTTGAGGTAAACTTATTTGTAATTAAATGGAGGGATATGGAACAGTTGGAAGTTATTTATAAGTTAAATAGTATAAATATCACTGACGGATGAGAATCTATATAAATAATTTTGTGACTATTAGCGGTTATATTACGTCGCAGGGATTTTACAAAAGTCGTAATATTATAGTTTCACTAGTGACATTATAATTACAAAGATTATAGTCAATTGTTTGTATTATTGTATTGAAATTATAATATCACGTTTTTCACTTAATCCACATTGTGACATTTATATAATAATATTTAATCTATATTTCTGAACTGTTTTGCACATAACACGCATGTTGGTAAAGTTCTTTTATAATCCTTCAACCATCGGACACAACGCAAATTGGATAAAAATTTCAAATTATACTAACAATGTACTAACATTACAGAGGCTTATATCATGCAGTAGCCTATAGCAGGTTGATGATACTAGTATTTTTTTATAGACTCACGCCTGTATCCCCGAAGGGGTAGGCAGAGGTGTAATATTACACCCACATTTCACCATGATTTTTTAGGTCGTTTTTTTTCGTCGTTCGCATGTCAACTTGAGCAGACGTGTTTTGTGTTCGTACGTGATTTAACAAAGTTTAACGTCAAACAAATCTACTCTCTATCGCCGATAAAATAACGTATCAATCAGTGTACAAAATAAAGACTTAAAACGCGGGTGAGGTGCCTACGGTGACGCAGTGGGGGTGGACCGTGCTAGAACGGCTCATCCGATCTTTCACCTCGGTCTCAGCACATCAAGACTTCAAGAATTAGCAACCGACTACAGTGTCCAACATACATTGCGGAAGCAAAAAGCGGTAACTATAACGCAGTATTAGCTAACAAGCATTGTACGCAATCATACGCAACGATTGCTGTCGATCGTACAAAATGAGCGTTCAACACTCGCCCAACAGCGCTCGGCCAGGCGGCGGATCGCAGCCCGACCTGTCGAAGCTAACTAATATGGAAACGGATTCCGCTATTATCTTTCGTAAACGAAAGCAACATTTTGATGACTCTAAACTCTCAAATGAAATAATAGAAATGCGAACAGAGCTATGCCGTATCTCTTCTTTGCTAGAAAAATATACCAGCTCTAATGAACAAATTCTTAACAAAATGCAGGAAAGTATTGCGGAGGTTAAAACTCAAATTGCTGAAATTAAAATAACTAACGAACATACAACTAACCTACTACATGAGAATATTAATGAAGTAAAGTCACAAATCAACGACATCAAAACATCTTCATTCAAAATGACAACGGAACAAAATAAAACCATAGACAAGGTCACCGTCCTTGAGAGCAAATTTTATGAGAGTGAGAATAAAATTAAGTCTTTGGAATCTAGCTTGGACCCAACAAAAATTGGACATTCTTCAACCCACAACCCCGAGTTTGGAACCACATCGCATTGCAACGAACAACTCATACGGGAAGTACAAGAGCGTAATGAGAGACAAAACAACATTATAATAGCAGGGTTGCCAGAGCAACACTCTCTGAATGACAAATAAAGATACGCTAAGGACGAAACCGATGTCATAAATTTAATTAAACTAATTAATGAAGACATTCCAAAACCAATAAAAGTACTACGTATCGGTAAATACACTTCATTGAAAAATCGCAGAATCAAAGTATGTTTCGGCGCCAAAGACCCAGCCAAGGTAATTCTACGAAACAAAAACAAACTTCCTGATCACATCAAAATATACTCTGACCAAACGCCCGCCCAACAAAAATACTTGCAACAGTTAAAAGAAGAACTAAGTCGTCAACTAGCAGCTGGTGAAACCGACCTCACGATAAACTAAATCAATGGCACACCAAGAATTGTGACGACTACCTCAAAAAACTCCCTAGCATAACAACCACCACAGAGTCAACTTTTACCGCTAACACCTATCAAATAATTAATGACTATGGACACCTCCAGACTGGCAAATCTCGACTTACTTTTCTCTACTTAAATGCTCGTAGTATCCGTAAGAAAGGTAAATTCGATGAACTCAAGTGTATCATTAGATCAATACCCACAACCACACATTTAATTCTACTTACGGAGACCTGGATTAGCAATGAATCACAAGCTTTAGAAATGCAAATACCAAACTACACACATTATTACAACTTTCGTACGGATAAAAAAGGAGGCGGCGTATCCGCATATGTGCACAACAATTTGAAACACAGCCTTTCGGAGTCAACTTATCTGGATGGAAACAACTACCTTTGGATCCGAATTGAAAAATATGCCTTTGAGATTGGAATAATCTACAATCCCGGGGACACCGACTACAAGAATTTTCTCGACACGTATAATTTACAACTGAAACAACGACACAGA
Source organism: Euclidia mi (assembly GCA_944739405.2). Classification (NCBI taxonomy): domain Eukaryota; kingdom Metazoa; phylum Arthropoda; class Insecta; order Lepidoptera; family Erebidae; genus Euclidia; species Euclidia mi. The sequence continues at coordinate 3,823,271 of OX123196.2, forward strand.
GCACTCGTTTTTGGAGATTTTGACATCGACCTCTTATCAAAAAACAAAACAACGAGACAATATACAGATCTTATGAATGAAAATGGACACAAAATACTCAACAAAATTAGCAAAAAATACTGTACGAGCGACTCTGCCACGCGTAAATCCATAATAGATCACGTCAGCACTAACCTAAATAACGATCTTTTCCACATGGCAATAATCGAATCTTCAATGTCTGATCAGAATCAGATTTACCTAGAATTGAAGAAGATAAAGCCACCAACTAAGATATACTCCAAATACGAAGCAATCGACTACATAAAGTTGTACAAATTGCTCGAAGAAAGCAACCTTAATGACATGGACATCGATTATGCTAGCCTAGAAAATACCCTAAAGAATATAATCATAAATAGTAAGGAGACAAAGACAAAACTACTCAACCTTCCCCAAAAGGATTGGATCAACAAGGACATCATTTATGGCATAAATCGAAGAAACTACATCTGGAGAAAATTAAAAAAACAACCGGCTAATGAAACCCTGCTGAAAGAATACATATCAACCAAGAACTACGTATCAAAACTAATTCAAAATACCAAAGACACTTACTATTATAGCGAATTCACCAAATGTAACAAAAAGCCTAAACAGATGTGGAACCTGGTCAACAGCTTAGCTAATAACAAGATCAAACATAGTAGTATCCCGTCGCGACTCATAATCGACTCAAACCAAATAACTAGCACAGCTGCGATCTGTGAAGAATTCAACAGATACATTTCCACCATAGGACCTTCCCTAGCCGATGACATTCCCAAACAGTTCCAAGATAATTTTATCGACGCTCTCCCTCGTTATGTTATATCCTCCAAATTTTCAACCTTTGAACCATGTAGTAGTAAAGAAATTTTAGACATTATTAATAACCTAGACTCAAACTCCAGTGCCGGTATAGATGGGATCAACACCAAAAGTATCAAATGTATACAAAATCTAATTTTCAACAATTTACCCAAATGTTTCAATCAACTCTTACTAAAGGGTGAATTCCCTGACAGCCTGAAAATAGCAAAGGTATCCCCAATCTATAAATCAGGGCCCAAAACCGACCCTGGAAAGTACAGACCCATCTCGGTACTCCCTGTACTTTCCAAAATACTAGAAAAGATCTTGCATAAACATACTTTCTAAGGCTTTTGACACTGTCTCTGTTCCCCTTCTTCTACAAAAGATGGAATCACTTGGGATACGTGGATTAGCTCTTGATATTTTCACAAGCTACCTCAAGAACCGTACGCAAAGTACTATTATTGAAAACATCACTAGTTCGGAACTCCCTCTGGTTTATGGAGTTCCCCAGGGAAGTGTCCTTGGTCCCACACTCTTCCTCATTTATGTCAATGAGCTTTGTTCCCTTAAAATCAAAAACTGTAGAATTATTTCATATGCTGACGACACAGTATTGCTAGTCGATGGACCTACATGGGAAACAGTACGTAATAGTGCCGAAACTGCCTTAAGTTTAGTGATGAAATGGCTTGACGTTAATTTACTCACACTCAATCTACAAAAAACTAAATTTATAGCGTTTGCCCCCAATACACTTTCTCAACCAGCATCTTATTTTATAAAAGCACACACATGTGGGTTTCCTAATGGTTGCGACTGCAGCTGTTACTCAATTACTCCTACCAGTAGCATAAAATACCTAGGAATAATATTGGACAGTAAATTGTTTTGGAACTTGCAAATAGATCAAATTGTCTCCCGGTCTCGAAAGTTACTGTACGTATTCAAAAAACTAAGAAGTTCTACAGACTTAGATACCATGAAGATGGTCTACTATGCCCTTATTCAATCAATTTTAGGCTATTGCATTATATCTTGGGGTGGTACTTGTAAAACGTTCATGATTCGTCTTGAGAGAGCCCGGAGATGTATACTGAAGGTAATGACTGGTAAACCTAGAAGATTTTCTACTTCTGAACTCTATAGTCTGTGTAAGGTACTTACGGTTCGACAATTATATATACTCCAAGTCACTTTGCGCAAGCATAGTGAAATAGCGTACGATGTAAAGTTTGTCAAAGAAACGCGCAGATCTGACCGAGTATGTACTATTAAAATGCACAGAACTGCTTTGGCATCTCGCCAATATTACTTTTTAAGCCCCAAACTTTATAATAAACTTAATAGGGAACTCAATATATATCCATTGACTATTGCAATGGCCAAGCTCAAACTCACAGCATGGCTTCTTTCTCAAAACGATGACCAATGTGAAGACATCATTACATGAAATATTAAACATAAACATTTCACACTCATATCACACACACTTACATAACTATCACACAGTCACTCACACACCCATACACATGCCTCTCACAAGTCACCACTCATACTAATAATATCAAGTTACAAATCATACAACTATTCATAGATAACATCAATTAATACTAAAATATTAAATGTGAATTGCTTATCTTTGTTAATTTGTTATACCTTTATAAGTATTCGGATGTGGGCGTTAATGGCTACGACACAGTTTATACTACTGTAGCCATTACCGTTTAAGCTTTGTATAACTGTATAAGGTGTTTAATAAACGAATTTGAATTTGAATTTGAATTTGAATAAACGCATAGAAAAATATTTAAATAACATTCACTTCTTTTACGAGCGTCAGTACGGTTTTCAACCCAAAAGCAACACTCTAGCAGCTACAGTTGACTTAGTCACCAAAATCAAATCTAATCTTGATAAAAGAAACATTGTACTTGGCATATACATCGATCTGAAAAAAGCATTCGATACGGTCAGTCATAAATTGCTTTTAAACAAATAAGAACGTATAAATTTCAAGGGAGCGGCACTAAAGATGCTGCGTTCATACCTCACAAACAGATTTCAAGTGGTAAAATTAGAAGATACCCAAAGTAAAATCGTACCTATCGAGTGCGGTGTCCCCCAAGGGTCCTTGTTAGCGCCCTTACTTTTCGCTATTTACATAAATAATATACAAGAACTAGGTCTCCATGGTCACACAGCTTTATACGCTGATGACACCTGTTTGGGCCATTTTACTTTGGGCCATCTATACAAGACATCATCACCAAAGCTCAAGCAGACCTCAACAAGCTACAAATATCTCAAAAACCTGCTATGTCATTTTTAAGTCCAAAAGTAAATCAATACCCCCTTATAATCCATTAAAAATTAATGACACTATCATTCAAGCAAAAAAATGCGAAAAGTATTTGGGTTTAAGAATGGACGATGCACTGTCGTGGAAAGCTCACATCCAACACATAAAATCCAAACTATCAACTCTCATCGGGTCATTACGGCGCATAGTCCGTTGTATCCCACGTAAAGTTCGCTACTCTATTTACAATTCTTTTGTCAAACCGCACCTATTATATCTAATAGAAATTTGGGGCAACGCCCCCAAAACCTATTTATCTGAACTCCAAATAATGCAAAATAAAATCATAAAAACTTTATTCAACTATCACTATCTAACACCAACCACAAAAATTTACGAAGATACCAAATTAATGAACATAAAACAACAATATATTTACAATACATGTATCCTAGTCAGAAAAATACTAAGCGACTCTCTCCATACTAACTTATTCTTTATACGAATGAGGCAAACAACACTGCGAAGCACGCGTCGAGCGAGTTTCTTAGTTCGACCCAAGATAAAAACAAATGTCGGTAAATCAATGTTTACCTATGCCGGCGCTGAACTTTATAATAAACTACCGTCAATTATTAAAAATGTCAGCTCTTTTAATATGTTCAAATCAAAACTTGCGCAGTATGTAATTGAAAAATATTAATATTATACTTAAATTATTGTCCAATACTATCTGTCAAGTGCATTTGAAGGTATTAAAAGTGTGTGTATGTGTAAAAACTGTGAAGAATGTGAACGATGGTGATATCACCCTACAATGTAATATTTAAGTTCTCATGTAAGTGACTTTATGTCTTTTTTGAGAATAAATATTCTTTAAACCGAGGTCCCACGTAATAGGCCAGCCTATTGCCGTACCGGGCACATTACCAGACTCCGTGCTGCTACTGAGAATTTCTTAACGGAAAAACCCAATAACATTTTGCCCGACCCGGGAATCGAACCCGAGACCTCCCAATCCCACGCGCACATTTATGCCGCGAGACCAACGAGGCAGTCTTATATGCAGCAGTAGACTATGGCAGGTTGATGATGATGACACTAGTATTTATTATTCAATAATACTGTTCCAAATGATTCTCTTGAATTCACTAAATTCTTCTTTTGAATGACTCCTTAATCTGTTTAGTAGTTACATTATGAAGAAACAGTAAATAAACTTATTTAGAACCTCACTTTAGGGATTATAATTAAAGTAGGGGCTTTCATAAAACAGGCTTATTGTGTCTTGAAGCATTAAATAGCACTGTGAAGCTTTGTTAGGTGCTGTCAGAATGAACAACTTTAGCAGCATAAGCCTAGTAGAGAGACTAAGAGGGGTTTCGAGTCTTTACGTAAACAGACTTTTCGAAGTTAACTGGGTATTAAATTATAAATGCTCATTGGCACAGAAGCTGTGGAAAGGGTCCACAAATTCACATACCTCGGTAGCGTAGTGTCTGAAACTGGAGGGAGTGAAGAGGATATCTGTCCAGAATCGCGAAGACAAGAGCAATCTTCGCGCGGCTCCATCCTGTGTGACAATCGCGGTAATTTACAGGGAGAGTTAAGCTCAAGATATTCCGGTCCAACGTACAAACCATGTTGCTGTACGGATTCGAGACGTGGAAGGTCCCAAAAAACTTCTCACGTCGTCTTCAAGTCGTCGTCAACCGCTGTCATCGCCGTATTCTCGGTGTTTACTGGCCCGAGAAAATATCAAACGTAGAGCTGTGGGAACGCTGCGGTGAGACTCCGATCGACCAGCAGATCAAACGCCGCAAGTGTAAGTGGATGGACCCTGGACATATTCCAGGGCAAGCCCTAGACTGGAATCCCCAAAGAAAGCGAAAATGTGGCCGCCCTAAACAGACCTGGCGGCGGACAATCATCGCAGACGCGAAAAATATAAGCAAGACCTGGAGCGAAATAAAGCGAGAAGCTCAAGACCGAACGGGATGGCGGAGCACTGTGGATAGCCTCTGTCCCATCTAGGAGACACAGGATCTTAAGTCAAGTGAGTCAAATCATAAATAACTGTTTGCTACTAATCAAAACATCGTGAGGAAGCCTGTACGTCAAAGTGTGCACTATAGTGTTCTAAGTGTGTGCTTAATTGTATTTTATATTCAAAATTAATATATAAAATAATATAAATAATAAAAAAATATTTAAATCTATAATTAAAATACAGCATATGCATTAGGGTTTTCCACTATCTTAATCCCATAAATTAAAACTGGTTAAGCGGTTTAAGTGTGAAGTTGTAGTAACAGACAGACAGACAGACTTTCGCATTAATGAAATATTTAGTACGGTATTTCTATATATCAATTTCATACCCTGCATAGATACGGCAATATTCTAATACAGTAAAGGAAAGCTTACCATACTCATTATCAACCCACTTCAAATTGAGACATTTGCATATGACTTGCAACAAATCTATGCAAAATCGCTTCTACACAACTAAGCGCTGATTCAACCGAGAACTGACGACACAACGTATGTATATCGTGTACTTGATTATATTTGAACACGTACTTCAATACACGAGTAAACCGATGTATCGATGCATCTCGGAACGAGCTAAGCTCTGAGATCATCGGACTTTCTGCGGCACGTACACGAGTTCACACTGTACGCTGATTGGATACTTTACAACTGTGTTTTTCTTTGTCAAATATCTTTCAATTTCCTTTGTTTGCAGTTTTATTGGCGCAGTACAGTATTCGCTACGTGCAAAGTGCATGGAGGGGGTAGCTAAAACGATCGCAGCGCATGCCGTGGCAGAAATCCGTAACTATTCGGGAAGTCAATTTGATTTTAGATTTGAATTTTGTCATAACGAATACATTATCTGATAATTTAATTCTTGATCTTAAATATTATCATCTTTGAAATGGGTCATAATTGTTGTTGTGTTGTGGACTGCAAAAATAACGGCACAAATAGTCTGTGTAAATTCTATATTTTTCCAACAGTAGAGTGGAAATTAGATCAAAGAAAGATTAGATACGATACTTAATAAGTAAATTATTTTTATTTGTTCTGTCCTTTATATGATATTAAATATGTTTTATTTTTCAGTGTTGATGGCTCGCCATGGACTCCAAGACGTCACGACACAATTTGTAGTGAACGTTTTATTGGAGGCAAAAAATCTGACGTGCAAACAAGACCAAGTTATGTTTCTACGATATTCCCTCAAATAGATCGACAGAAGAAAGTTAGAGAGTCACAGGTGTTAGCTAGATACGATACTACGTTTTATAAAACTTAGTACCACAAAAGTCTAAGATATCACATCAAATCAAGTAAGAGTAAGAGTTGAAGATGAAAATGAATTTAATCAAATCGAACTTCGTGTGGCTGATCAAGGATGCCAAATCGATCTGTTTTCTGAATCGAATTTAAAAAAATCAACCATTATTTGTAATAGATTCATTTACAGTGATCACTCTGATGCTGAAATCCAAGTGGATATAGCAACAACTTCAAAAATTGTAGCAATTAATAATGCAAGAATGAAAGATAAAAGCTGTTGCACTGACAAAATATTGTATGATAATCAATGTACCGAAACATAAAGCCAATAATTTGTTGGTATTTCATCAATAAAAATGATCAGGAACTCCTAGATCTTGCTGGTGTGTCATGTAGCAATTTGCAGTTTTTAGTAACAAGATTAACTACATATTATTATGTAAAAATGTACAGTTTCCATTAAATACCGACTTCTTATCTTAATATATAAAATCCTTGCGTTACTGACTGACTGACAGACACGCTACAGCCGAAACTATTGGGCGCAGGAAGCTGAAATTTGGCATGTATGTCCCTTGGGGACTGTAGGGGTGCACTAAGAAGGGATTTCCCGAAATGGCCACGGGATCGGCCAAAACGGGTAAATTAAAAAAAAATGCAGGCGTAGCTGCTGGCGGCCTCTAGTTTTTTATAAAAATGAAAACTGGCTTGAAATTTTCAGCATTGAGTGTATTATTTGGTATACAGCAGAACCACAATCTCACGAATATTTCATTTGATCTTACAAAATCTAGCTTGTGAAACTACTAATTTAAACTTTTGGCCGAATAGAGCCACCGTAGAAGCAACAATGACCAAGTGTTTCAGTCCAGATTACATCAATACAAGAGTTATTATTGACTGTACTGAATTCCGAATTGAAATACCGACAGCAGTGGATGACCGTTGATAGTAAAAATACCTCTTCGTCTTTTTATTTATCTATAATTTACTATAATTACAAACTATAAAGCAATAAAATACTGATATGTCATTATTTGGCATCATCCCGAATAGTTGCGCATGCTAGGTGGCGCTATTGTCGTGCACGGCCTCAATAATGACAAGAAATTTAAAAAAAACAAACACGAGGATATCATTCGAAAAACCTCTGAAAATTGGCGTCCTCTAGGGTCTGCAATTATTGGCAACATAGACACCTTCATTTATTGCTTTACTGACTTTATAGGCGCAAAGAAGAACTGTATTAATTCCATTATAATTTTCTTTTAATAAACAGGTGCTATGATGGATATTATTCTAAATTCAAGTGTTAACCTACGTGTTTGGCCTACTATCAACTACGCTGGCCTGATGGATGGGCAGGTATAGTATAGAATTTGATGTCGAATATTCCATCTCTTCTCAATGATATAGTATCTTGGTATATGAATTTTCTTGTCTCCTCTGAAATGGATTGTGACACTTTATAATCTCTTCTTAATCCCTTACCTACTACACGAACTATATACAAAGAAAGAGAACATGAAAAAGGTAAAGGACAATAGACTGAAATTACATTTTCACGTACTTATACAGTCTTATTAATAAACTATTACTTACTATTACTATTATTTGCCGTGTGGTTGACGGCATAGAATACAACTGTCACCATCCCCTATCTTCCCGTGGGTGTCGTAAGAGGCGACTAAGGGATAACACGATGCAAAAATATTATCATCTTTGCGTAGAGACGGAAAACTCAACATCAAACCCTATACGACTGCCTCGTTGGTCTCGCGGCATAAATGTGCGCATGGGATCGGGAGGTCCTGGGTTCGATTCCTGGGTCGGGCAGTGTTACTGGGTTTTTCTGTCACGAAATTCTCAGTAGCAGCACGGAGTCTGGAACTGTGCCCGGTACAGCAATAGGCTCGCCCCTTATTACGTGGGACTAAAGTATATCTGGCGAAAAGTGGGTGTAGAAATACACCTCTGCCTACCTCTTCGGGGTTATAGGCGTGAGACTATGTATGTATGTATGTATTAATAAACTAGGATTAGCGTCAGAACAAATTTACTCCAAGAATTAAGCAAAGATTAGGCAATTATGGTATTAATAAACTAGGAGTAAGGATGGAGTTAACTATTTATAATGTACTCCGGGAGTAAAAGTTACTCCGCGGAGACCCATGGTTTAACGCTGGAGTAAGCAAGGAGTAAGCATCTATAAATCAATACATTATATATTAATAATTTTGTCACGGGGTACGGTAGACTAGATCGAAACTTTATCTGAATACTAAAACATGAAATATAAAGATTTCGAGTCGACAACATATATCCGCAAAATTCGGATTGTCGAGTATTTTGTTAATTTCTAATGCTTCTGACAGTATTAGAATTTTTTTTTTTTTTATTTATTTATTGGCAATCTGCCGATTGTTTCGGCAATTTCTGCCAGTGTCGTGTAAAATTTTGTAATAAAACGTAGCTATGGGTTGCAGACAATTTGTGGCGCTACGTAATTGGAACCTGTAACAATGGACAAACACAAACATGTACCCAAAATTGTTAGTTTATATAAGTACTTATATAAAAAAAAACACACACAATTAAAGACACACACAACATAGGATAATTTATAATTTAATCGTGTTAGTGGATATAAATTTAATAAATGCTCTAATCATAATGGGATTTGGAAAAAATGAAAGAAGATGGCGAACATTGACTGGGTGTTGGATTTTCAGTTTAGGACAGATTTCTTCAAGTGGGAAAGGTTCTCTTAAGCGACAATTAAGCAAGATATGGTCGAGGGTACCTTCGTCTAGACCACATTCACATAGTGAGTTATCCCGTACCCTGATTTTATGAAGAAAGACTGGGGTGCAACAATGTCCAAGACGAATTCTGCAGATCACCGATGTGACAGTTTTAGGTACCGATTTGAATTTGTAGAACCAGGGCTTAGCTGGTACATTTGGTTGAATTGAGGCATATAAACCGCCTTTAATCTTACTCGACTCAGACCAGGAGGCCTGCCAAGATCTCATTAAATCTGATTTAGTTGAGTGTAGTAAATCGTAAATTGGGATGCTATAGTGTTTACGATCAGCCAAACTACTAGTGACAGCAGCCTTGGCCGATGCATCCGCACATTCATTGCCACTGATACCAGCGTGACCAGGGATCCAAACCAATATCACCTCAATACCATTCTTAGAGCATGTATATAAATGATTTTTAATTTCAAAAATGATTGGGCTGCGGAGATTGTCTCTAAAAGGGTCTTTGACAATTGATTCCAGGGCACTTCTGGAGTCTGAACATATAAGGGCCCTTGATATTGACCTATGGGAGAGGATAAACAAACAAGCTTCCAGGATACCAATACACTCTCCAGTGAAGACAGATGTCTCTGGGGGGCATTGGAACTGAAGGAAAATATTAGAATTGGAATAGTAAACAGATATTCCAGTTTTGGTATTTGGTGATAATTTGGAAGCATCTGTAAAAAATAGGTGGTGGTCTTGCCATTTTTTGTCAATAATAGAGTAAAAGTGATTGTTGGCCTGAGGGGTATCCTTGATCAAACCAATGTGAGGGATATAGTTTATAACATAATTTAAAATTTCATATGGTGAGATATATAAAGGGAATGTTGAGCTTTGAAGGATAGGGGTATTTTCCTTGATGCTAAGCAGTTTTCTAAAAGATTTTAAAAGCAGAGGGGGTTCTTTATGTCTCCAATACTCACTTTGGTGAAATAATAAAATTTAATTGTTCAAGCTTAAACATTATCTTATGGCTACTCAAGAAATATGCCTTATAGACGAATCTATCTGATAGATATTGCCTACGAAGATGAGGAGGGGGTTCACCACTCTCTACTTGAAGTGCATTGATTGGTGTAGACCTCATACAACCCAATACAATGCGTAGGGACTTAGATGTGATAGATTCAAATTTTGATAAGGCAACTTTATTACAGGGTTCAAGAAGAAAGGAACCATAATCTAATAGACTCCTTATAGTGGCATTATAGAACAGTTTCATTGTAAATGGGTGCGCACCCCACCAGACACCCGCAAGGGCCCGCATCATATTCAATCTCTTGTCACATTTATTGGTTATAGAATTAAGATGGTGTATACCGGATAATTTTGCGTCTAAGGTGACACCAAGAAATTTCACATTATCTGCGATACTGATAGGAGATCCTTCCACTTCTAGGGAAATATTGGGGGTTTGTCTTTTGCGGCTAAAGACTAGAACACGACTTTTAGGGGCTGAAAGATGAAGACCATGGGATGAAAGCCACTGGTTTAAAGAATTGAGGGATACCTGCATGGATCCCGCAGCCACTTCAACCATCGGTCCAGTAACATATAAGCATAAGTCATCCGCGTATTGTAAAATATTGCAGTCGTTATTTATTGACGTATGCAAGTCTGATGTGTAGATATTATACAGCAGAGGACTCAAGACAGAACCCTGTGGAAGGCCGCGCCAGACTTTTCGAGGGCCATACCTTACATCTGCAACTTGGAGACTAACTATACGGCCAGATAGTAGGTTGCAGATGGAACGTAGCATCTTAGCCGGAACACTCAGCTGTCGTAGTTTACTCCTGAGCACGGAAAGAAGAACGTTATCGTACGCCGCAGATATGTCCAAAAACACTGCCACGACCGCCTCATTCTTACTGAATGCTATACGTGTATCCATCATCAAGGTACCTACACTATCCATAGTGCTGTAACCCCTGCGGAAACCAAACTGTGACTCCGCCAATAATCCCCCATTCTCCATATACCACTCCAGCCGGTTTTTAATTAGATGCTCAAAAATTTTGCTTATAACTGGCGAGAGCGCAATAGGCCGAAAGTGTTCAGGAATATCCGGAGACTTGCCGGGCTTTAGTAGCGAAATAACAATCTGGGATTTCCAACTATCTGGGATGATGCCATAAGAAAAGTATACATTAATTATGTCTAGTAAAAATTGGCGGCTTAGGGGACCTAGCGATTTAAAAAAAGAATATGGGACACCATCAAATCCAGGAGTAGAGTCTCGGACGCGATTAAGCACAGTTTTTAGTTCTAATATTGAAAAAGGATCGTCTAAAGGGTCATTGCAGGTGTTTACAGTACCAATTGGAATTGGACATTCTTCAAGGAGGGGAGCATAAGGCGGAGCGAGTTTATTAAGAAAAGAAACAGCGATATCATTAGCCATAGAAGGGGAATTATGAGACGCACACCCACGTCTGAACCTTTTAAATTTATCCCAGATAAGAGAGGGAGGGGATGATGGCGAGAGAGAGTAACAAAATTTTTTCCAACTATCGTACTTCTTCTTCCTAAAAAGGCGTCTAGATTTCGCAACAATACATTTATATTCGATTAGGTTGCTGACCGACATATTGTCAATATATGTTAATTCTGCTTTATTACGGGCTTTAATTATTGCGGTACATTCACGATCCCACCAGGGAGGGGAAGATACTTTTCCTGTGGCTGAATTTTTAAGTGGTATATTAGCATCTGCAGCCGCAGACATTGCCTCTGTAAACTGGGATAAACACATATGTATGTTGTCGAAAGAAACTTTAGGTAAAGATCTAATTTTGTCCTCAAGGGTTTGGCGGTATTCGGACCATTTAGCGTCAGACAGTCTGTATTTTAGAAGAGGAATCTTTTCTCTAAAAGGAGTGGAGCAATTAAACAGGGAAGAAAGGATGGGGTAATGGTCACTACCATGGGTCAGGTTTAGGCGTCGCCATTCTAACTTACCCATTAGAGTGGCAGAGCACAGGGTTAAATCTACACAACTCTTGTTCTGACCGATACGAGGAATACGGGTAGCTGAGCCATCATTAAGGACACACAATCCTACGTCCTCCATTAATTCCATCAGTTCTGCACCTCCATAATCACAATGATCTGATCCCCACAGGGGATTGTGACAATTAAAGTCACCCAAAAGAATAATGGGGCTATAAGTATTACATAATTTTTTTATATATTGAAAACAAGAGGGGTGGGGGATAGGTATGTAAATGGATATAAAACTGATGCCCAAGGAGCATACACCAACAGCATCAATCTCACCACCATGAGATGGAAGAGAGAGAGGGGAAGAAGGGAATAGGTTATTTACTAGTATAGCCGCACCACCATAACCATCATCTCGATCACAGCGGTACGTGCTATAACCAGTGAAATTTAGCTGGAGACTTGGTACTAGCCAAGTCTCAGATAACGCAAATAAAAGTGGTTTATGTGAGTTAAGTAAATATGATATTTTATGTTTCTTGGGATGGGCACTCCTGGCATTCCATTGCAGAAGCTGGTGGGCCATTATGGCGGGGTTGAATTTTGTTGATTAATTCGTAGGCAACGTGGTCCGGTAAAGTGTATTTAGACAGAAGTACTGAAATGAGTGTAAGTACAGATTCCATTTCTCTAGAGGAGTCCAACTCTGAAGATGTTTGGGAATTGTTATTGAGACAGCAGCCATTAGCGGAGGGTGGGAAACTATAGCTGTTGATGATGTCCTGGTGAGCTTGGCGGTCATAGCCAGGGGTGAGTGGGGCGTGGGTTTTTGGTTTGTTAGTAAATGTCCTCTTGTATGAGGTCGTGATTGGTAGAGTTTGGGCTTGGTGATTAGATGGTAAATTAAATGAGGCTGGGGCAAAAGATGAATTAGGAGGGGGTGATGAGACAACGTCAGAATACGATTTGGAGACTGGAGTAAACATTTTGGAGGCATCTCCATATGATATATTTTTCTCTGCCATCACTACTTTAATGTTCCTTTGTCTTACAAATTCTGGGCAAGTTTTGCTAGTGGCCGTATGGTTACCAGAACAATAGAAGCAAGTTGCTTCATCTACGGAGCATCCCTCGCCAAAGTGCTCGCCACCACAGCGGTAACACCGTGGCTTTGACCTGCACTGAGACTTGGTATGCCCGTATTTGCAGCAGCCATAACATTGTATTGTGGGGAAATGGTAGATAGAGACAGGTAGAGAATTGTAACAACAAAATACGCGTTCCGGGAGAACACAACCATCAAATGTCAGGACAACTGTGGAAGTAGGCTTCCACTGGGGGGTGCCATCTACAGTAACCTTGTGGTTCATTCTACGTACTTTTAAGATGCGACCACACCCCAGGGGTTGCTTCAGGTTCTCCATTATTTCATCATCAGTCCATTCTATTGGAACTCCACGGACAACACCCATACGAGTAATATTATATGTTGGTATGTTAGCAGTATATCCCTTCTTAATAAGCTCAGGGTTGGCGAGGAAGGAGTTTGCGTCTTCAGGGCCCTTAAATTCCACTGCAATTCGGTTTCTACCTATTTTTTTTACGCCGTCTGTCTTAATGTTTTTAATATTAAGGGCAATTAGCATCTGGCCGAATTTTATGGGGTGAATAGAGGTACCAGAGTTCGGGTTGGTTTCTGAAACATTTACATGAACTAAAAAGGGGGCTAAATCCATATTAGAGTATCGGGTGCGACTAAGTTGGGCAAGGGCGGTGGCTTGTTTTTTAAGTTTGTTGGGGGTAGGATCAGAATCAGACTCGGGGGGTAGATCGGTAACATTGTCGCCATGTTCTTTCCTTTTGCGATGTTGTAGTGTATTAATTGATTCAAATGTTGATAAAGGCACAGTCAAGACGGAGTTATATGTAAATAGATCTTGGGATTGGGAGGTTGCGGAAACTTTGGGGTCTGAAGGATCCGGTGGGCGACCTGGAGGAGACATTTCGTCATCCTCCATGATTGCACATAGGTGTTAAAGCAAGCACAAGTATTACGGACTTACCTAGTTTAAATAACACACACACTTACAAAACAGATACAAACAAATACAGGACACCAATAATAACACCAAAACCACTGCAAAATATGCTCTTTTGAGCAAAATAAATACACCGACTTTGAGGTTATAACCAAACGGCGCGACGGCAGATGACCAATCTTCGTATTAGAAATTATAATAATAAAAAAAGACAGAAAAGTCACTGTCACCGAATAACAGTCATGTTCAGTACCTACTATGTAGTTTGTATGCCATGTGTAAATACTTCTTGCAGTTATATTTCTTAGCGGTATAAACAGTTTGTTTAAACGACAATGATTATTAAAGTATCCGTCTATTATGAGAGAATTGTGTTACTTCGAATTTACGCGAGCGAAGCCGCGGGCAAAAGCTCGTAGATTTATATTGTATTTCCAACTTTCATTGAGATTTATATACATAACCCAAATATATTTTCACATTTGTTTGGTGTTCGTTAGAGTACTTACTTGTATCTGATTTTGTAATTTTATTAATAGAGATTATTTCATTGAAGATTTAAGAATGATAGAAGTAATTGAAAAATATTACCATTAATATGGCATGTGAAATTGTATAAACCTCGCAGTAACCCTTTTGAAGACCTTGAAGAAGATGAGTTTAAATTGTGATTTGTGCCAAAAAACCGACACCGATCGGGTTTGCCACAAGCACTTGCAAACCCATACAAACCTAGCCAAATACCCTATCCGAACGTTTGCGTTACATGGCGTAACGCACCATTACATAATTATGTGTGTTGTGTCTTATGTTCGCTCGGGATAGTTGTGATTGTCAAATAAAAGTATTTAATAAAAAGTTTTTATTCGACCAGGTCATTTTGTTCATTCTTTTTACTTTTAATATCAGTGGGCTGCCATGAAATATACCTTAATTTCAGTGTAAAAATGGTATTGTTACTTCCATATCTAATCTAGAATTAACTACTCCCGGTGTTACTTTGGAGTAAGAGAAGAATAAGCAATTTTTATTAATAAGACTGTTAAAGTTTAATCCTATCTCTTATGTAAGTGTTCTAAATTTTCAGAAAGGGCGCGTGACTTAAAGTTAGCGCCATAAAAAGGAATTATGTGAACTTCGTGTATATAGAGGTAGATCGGATAAAGTTAACATTTTCATTATTAAGGGAATATATTTTTTGTTCAAATATAGTTTTATTAGAGCTAGGCGTCATTGTGTCCAAATATACAAAGAAGAAGAATTCAAACTTTTACTTCATTTTTATCCGATAAAAACAACTGCGTGATAAATGATACTATGATAAGATTCAATACATATAATTATTAGATGGATCTTAATCGCACAAATATTGGAAAAAGTAGGTGTATGGCACGCTTTTATGATCATATCGTTAAACAATTTGTTATTACTGAATTGACCAAATGAAATGGCCTATCAAATAGATAATATTAGTATTTTCATGAAACGCGAACATTTTATAAAATACTAGATCATTTCATGAAATGGGTAATTTTATGATATGAGCACAACGTACCACGGCCAAACTCATGCCATTTCAAGTCGCAAAAACTTTAAATGATTCCATTCCCTAAGTATTGGGTATATAGTAGCTATATGCATGAGCCGTGTGGTTGACGGCATAGAATACAAGTGTCACCACCCCCTATCTTCCCGTGGGTGTCGTTAGAGGTGACTAAGGGATAACACGATGCAAATACCATCTTTGCGTAGAGACGGAAAACTCGACATCAAACCCTATACGACTGCCTCGTTGGTCTCGCGACATAAATATGCGCGTGGGATCGGGAGGTCCCGGCATAGTAAAAACAGAATAGTAGGATAGCTTCATACAAATCGGCCGCCGCGCCGCCGCGCTCGTTTGAATATACGCGTGAGTCGCTGGCGCCGTGTACGCACTTTTCACGCACACAATCTCACGAGCGCGGCAAGCTCGACGCGGATTCAGTACGGGATGCGCCGCGCGTCTGATCGAGCGCATTCATGTAGGTACTACACTGCTCGCCCGCTTGAATTGTTTATATACATTCAGTTTTGTAATAAACGTTATTAATAATTACAATGTGTTAAACGACAGTAAATTTAACTTGTTAGTTTTTCTCATTAAAAAAGACATTTAGATAGTTATATAACGCTTAGGTAGTCAGTAGGTATTTGAAAAAAAAAAATTCAGCGCGATCACTTAAAAAAGCGGCGAAAAAGCGCGAGCGCCGACAAAGCCGGCGCCGCGGTGTAAACAAGTGACAACCCGTGCGCCAACGCAAGAGTAGGCAATTAACTCGCCGAGCGGCCTTAGCTAACCTACTATTCTGTTTTTACTATGGTCCCGGGTTCGATTCCTGGGTCGGGCAGTGTTATTGGGTTTTTCTGTCACGAAATTCTCAGTAGCAGCACGGAGTCTGGAAATGTGCCCGGTACGACAATAGGCTCGCCCCTTATTACGTGGGGCTGAAGTATATCTGGCGAAAAGTGGGTGTACAAATACACCTCTGCCTACCTCTTCGGGGTTATAGGCGTGAGACTATGTATGTATGTATGTATGCGCGATTCGCAAAAGTGTGGAACTATTTAAGTATAATATTTTTATTTCACTAATATATACAGGCATATTGCTGCCTTTATTTTATTCGAAATTTTGCTTCTAACAAGGTAACCTTCACGAGGCAGCGATAGCCGAGTGGATATACCAACATACTGCCATGCAGGGGGTATCGGGTTCGAATCCACGGCGCGCACCAATGACTTTTCGGAGTTATGTGCGTATTGAATTCTTAATTATCGCTTGTCCCGTGCCTCGGAGAGCACGTTAAGCCGTCGGTCCCGGTTGTCATGAAGATCTTTGACTGTCGTTACAAGGCGTCAGTACCTTCTAAATAAACTGACGCTAGTCTAAACCATGGAATATCGCTATCCCTTCGGGTTGTGAAGGTCAGACTGGCAGTCGCTCTGTGGAAAAGCTAATATTCGTCACGAAGCAATTATTGCCACGCTTACGCCGAAACCTTTTTTTTAATCAGTAACATGCGTGTTTATGTTAAACTACGGCAAATATATCTTTAAGTTTGTTTTTGTTTTTATTATGTAACTGAGTCGTATTTCTGACACTTGTTTTGTTTATATCTACAATGTTATGTTATGTATTATGTAACGTTATCTTATTGGTGATTTCATTGGTCATTGGTGACATAACGGAAGCATATGTGTCAATGTCAGGTCAAGAACTATCCAATTGATCCAAAATGTGCATTCACAAATGTCGTTATGTACAAGACAAAAAAAAAAGCAGATGTAATCCAGTGCTTTCGGCTAGCAGTAAAAACTATTTAAAAATGTTATTTAAGTATAAACATTTTTAAAACGTTATTTATGAATAATTATTTTATAGCTACTTAGTAGTTAGTCAGGGGGTGCTTCTGTGTACTGGTCTGTCCGACCATTACACAGGGCTTCGGGTTCGCGATCCCGGCTCTCCGAGCTGCTGTAGTCACTACCCAATATCCTTTCCAGTGATTACAGTACCCCCCACCTACAAACCCATTTTCCTTGTCATACATCCTATCCATTTACCCAGTATCTCCTACCCTTCTTCCTTTATAACGATAATATTCCCAAGGAGGGTTGGCGTCAGGCAGGCGGCCGGCTGGTAAAATATATGCCAAAACCTTTTGTAGTATGGCCACGTATGACAATGAGTGCGAAAGGATTAGGGCGTTCCCCGCAGGCGACGCGCAGGGGCAGCACCCGGCACCTGCGAGAAGTATGCAAGGGTTGTTGCACTATTCCGGGCGAGTGCAACGTAAGAAGCGAGCCTGTGATGTAAGGGTGAGGTATGCAAGTTGGAACGTAGGTACGATGACTGGAAGAGCTAGAGAGTTAGCTGGTGTTTTGAAAAGAAGAAGAATAAATCTGGCATGCCTGCAGGAAACAAGATGGAAAGGTACGAAAGCTAGAGAGATCGGAGAAGGATACAAGTTTTATTATTGTGGAAGTGATGGAAAAAGAAATGGCGTGGGAATTGTGTTAGACGAAAATATGAAAGATAGTGTGACAAGTGTAAATAGAATTAATGATAGAATGATTGCTGTGAAAGTGATGTGGCAAGGTATTATTTTGAATGTGATAAGTGTGTATGTCCCTCAGGTAGGATGTGAGGATTGTGAGAAAGAGAAGTTTTGGATGGATTTCGATAGCATGATGACGGGTATACCGGAGAATGAAGAGATTATTGTGGGAGGTGATTTTAATGGACATGTGGGACGAACAAGTGGAGAGTATGAAAGAGTACATGGAGGTTGGGGATTCGGCAGCCGAAATTGTGAGGCAGAAGCAACTCTCCAAGCTGCTGCCGCTTTTGACCTCGCAGTTGCAAATACTTGGTTTCAGAAAAGAGAACAACATTTAGTTACATATAATAGCGGCCACCACATGACCCAGATTGACTATTTCCTACTAAGGCGAAATCGACTCAACTGGGTCAAAGACTGCAAAGTGGTACCAGGAGAAGATTTAGTCTCGCAGCACAGGCTCCTGATAGTTGAACTTCAGATTCGACTAAGCTCTCAAAAAACCAAGCAGCAACTGCCTCCAAAAATAAGATGGCATATGTTAGAGAAGAATGAATGTGTAGAAAAATTCAGAGATAGAGTGGTGGATAAAATGTTAGAAATGGGCGATATGAATGATAGCAGTGTCAATGAGTGTTGGAAAGAGATGAGTAAATGTATAAAGTGTGTAGCAAAGGATGTTTTAGGAGAGTCGAAAGGGACGCGAATGAAAGATAAGGACACGTGGTGGTGGACAAAAGAGGTACAGAATGCGCTTAAGGAAAAGAAAGCAAGATTTAAGGAATGGCAGCTGGTGAAAGGAGGAAATGAATCTTTGGAAGGAAGTAAGAAGAAAGAATACGATGAATGTAAAAAAAAGAGCCAAAAAAGCTGTAGCCGTTGCTAGATCCAAAGCCCTAGACCACTTGTACGGGTTACTGGAAAAACCCGAGGGTCATAAATATTTATACAGCATGGCTAAAGCTAGAGAGAGAAAGGCGAAGGATGTTTCCCATATTAAGTGCATGAAAGACGAAACGGGAGTGATTCTTATGGACGACGATAGAATAAAAGAAAGATGGAGGACATACTTTGAAAAGTTAATGAATGAAGAGAACGATTGGAGCGGAAAACTTGAAAGTGAGCAGATGAATATTGGTTTAGTGAAGGAAATAAGTAAAGATGAGGTAAAAAAAGGCTGTTAGTGGAATGAAGAATGGGAAAGCGTTAGGACCAGATGGAATACCAGTGGAAGCATGGAAAGCGTTAGGAGATGATGGATGGACGTGGCTGGCTTTATTCTTCAATAAGCTGTTGCACGAGGAGACCATACCCGAGGAATGGTGCAACAGTTACCTGGTGCCCATTTTTAAAAATAAGGGTGATATCCAAGAGTGCAACAATTATCGGGGAATAAAGTTAATGCCTCATAGTATGAAAGTATGGGAGAGAGTAGTTGAGCGACGCCTGCGAGACGAGAGTGAGATTTCACGAAACCAATTCGGTTTTATGCCTGGTCGAAGTACGGTGGATGCTATTTTTGCACTTCGCCAAATGTGCGAAAAATACAGGGAGGCACATAAAAACTTGCACATGGTATTCATCGACCTTGAAAAGGCATATGACCGAGTGCCTCGTGAAGTCTTGTGGTGGGCCCTTAAGAAGAAAAGAGTGCCTGGAAAATACCTGACGTTGATTCAAGCCATGTACGCTGAATGCAGAACGCAAGTCCGATCCGCGGCCGGTATCACAGCCAGATTCGATGTGGCCGTAGGCTTGCACCAGGGGTCGGCCCTTAGCCCCTACCTCTTCCTGTTAATTATGGATGCTATATCATCGGACATACAGGAAGAGGCACCCTGGTGCATGCTGTTTGCCGATGACATCGTTCTGGTAGCAGAGAATGGACAAAAGGTGCAGAGCAAGCTGGAGGAGTGGCGGCAGAGATTGGAGAATGTAGGCCTGAGAATAAGCAGAACCAAGACAGAGTATATGTTCTGTGACTTTGGCGGTCTCTCCAGTCCTATACCGGTTACACTCGGCGGTACACCTCTACCAGTATGCTCCGATTTTCGCTACCTAGGTTCACTCCTGCAAGATGACGGCGAAATTGATCGGGATGTTAGGCAACGAATCAACGCAGGATGGATGAAATGGCGACAGGTCTCAGGCACAATTTGCGATCACAAAATGCCTGTGAAGTTAAAAGGCCGCATGTATAAGGCGGTTATAAGGCCTGTCGTACTGTATGGAGCTGAGTGTTGGGCTACAAAGAAGATGGATGAGAAACGATTGCATGTTGCTGAGATGAGAATGTTACGATGGATGTGCGGAGTGACAAGAATGGACAGAATTAGGAATGAATACATTAGAGGTAGTACGAAAGTAGCGCCCATTGATGAAAAGGTAAAAGGGAGTCGATTGGCCTGGTATGGACATGTTATGCGAAGAGATGAGATGTACGTAGGTAAGAAAGTGATGAATATGCATGTAGAAGGACGAAAAGGGAGAGGGCGGCCAAGGAAAAGATGGATGGACTGTGTGAGGATGGATATGAAAGAGAAAGGGATAAACGATCGGATGGCTGGTGACAGAGAAGTATGGAAGCGAAGGACATACTGCGCCGACCCCAAATAAATTGGGACCAGGGCAAGACAATGATGAGTAATATTGTTCATTGGTTTTGACGTCCGCGTCTACTGAGGAGCCAGTTGAAAACCAGCGCTGGGCACGTGTGTCCGGCAATATGCTGAACTGGTCTCCTATTGCTATGAAGACGACAGGCGTGATTTTTATTTTATACCTATATATTGTAGTCCATTTTGTCACATTGTTTTTTCATGCCTTTTGTCTGTTAGAAATAAATGCTTTACTTTTTTACTTATTCAGCTAAATCCGTTTAGATTAGTAAGCGGACCCCAGATTAAAACTGGGATAACGCTAAGAGAAAGAAGAAGGTAACCTTCACGAGATGAAAGGCAACGAGAAGACGTTGATCGGCACGCTTGATGTGGTTTAACAACTAACCCATAAATTGACAGACCGTTGCTTCATCCAACAAATACATACTAGGCCGTAAAATTAGCAATTGTAAAATTACATACATACATACATACATAGACTCACGCCCGCTTTCCCGAAGGGGTAGGCAGAGGCATATTAAACGCCCACTTTTCGCCAGTGTTTTGATCCCACGTAATAGGTGGCGAGCCTATTACCGCTTATCGGGATATTTTGTTTGCCAGAGCCTCGTCCGTTGATCGGCAGGTGCACCACTTGCAGGTGAGGTTGGCTTGGGACCCTAAGTTCTTAGTGGGAACCCTATGCACCAATGGTTTTGTATTAGGAAATTGTAAAATTAATTTCTTAATTTAATTTATTCTAATGTTCACACTAGTTATTCAGTACAAGATCATATATTAATTAGTTCAATAAATAAACAAATTCAATTAGTACCTAACTGATAGTTAAATTAGTCAAAGGTTATCCCGTTATAGTAAGTTTAGGTCATCACAAATATAACATTTCATACTTGTTTACCATTTTAGAGTGCGGTTAAATCACATAAATAACCCGAGACAAAGGTGAAACGAAAGCGACCTCACTCAAAGAAACTCTTTGGTAACCAACACTCATCGCTACATAGATATTTAATTAAACAATTCCAAGAACTCGTGTGTCTGTAGACTAACTTGTGCGCCCGGGGGCGTTCGCTCTTCAGTGAAATTAACCGACACGGCCCGCGCACACGATCCAATGATTTTGTTCTTATTTCTGCGATGTCAGTGTCACGTATATTTATGAAAAGAAAAGCCTTAGCACCCACGGCTCAGTGTGACACAGGGCTCAGTGTGACATCGATGCTTATGCTTACGTAAAATGTCAGTACAGGTAATATAGAAGTTGTGACAGTTGCAAATCTCTTTGGGTTTGAGACCTCAGTTTTATTGTTCGTTTATTCTCAGAATTCTACGCCATTGCATAGCAAACGCGTCAGTAAATGTAAGTACAGAATCATAAAGTAATTAATCTGTAAATTTATGTTTATTTACATCACTTTTTGACCTATGTGAATACTGTATAAATAACATATGCACATACGTAGACTCAGGCCTGTGGCAAAGGGGTAGGCAGAGATTAATGAACGCTACTTGTAACGATCCTGACATATCTCTCTTGCTTCATTCACTCCCATCAAATTACTCTCTCTTCTGTTTAGGGCACTTCAAACTTGTCCATTTTTAGGGTTCCGTAGTCCACAAGGAACCCTTATAGTTTCGTCATGTCCGTCCGTCTGTCCGTCCGCAGCCTAGCTCAAAGACGCCTGGTGCTAGAAAGCTGATATTTGACATGAATATAGACACAATATTGCAACAAAACTGTAGAATAAAATTTAGGAAAATTTATTTTAAGGGTATCTCCCCTACATATATAGTGGGGGTGAATTTTTTTTTGGTTGAGTACCCCATTGTGTGGGGTATCATTGGATAGGTTTTAAAAAAATATTATTAGTTTGCTCAAATCATTTTTCGATCAAGTGATTGGTTTGTCAAATATCAAGCTTTGAAGTGAAAAACATTTTTAGACTCCAGTGTCCCCCCCTCTGCCGGCTAAACTATTAATTTGGAAGAGGTGAAAAAAATCACAAATGTAGTACATATAACGAATTTAAAAGGAAAACTATCATGGCTAAGTAGACATCACTAGTTTACGAGTAATCGTCGGTTAACTTATAAATACCTATTTCTGTGAGTTTACATTGGGAGCACTGGCTTAATCTTAAAGATGCCCGTTTTTAGTCCCATGTGAAACAGAAGTTATTATCAATAATGGCCATTATGGGCAACTACGGAACCCTACATTGCGCGTGGCCCGACGCGCACTTGGTCGGTTTTTGTTTACATAACAATAGTTAGAATACTTCATCACATTTTACTAACAGGCCAGGTATGTTTGAAAGAATTCTTGCAACAAGTCTGAGAGTTTCGCGTGTCGTTACAAGTTTGAGAACTTTCTGCTGCATCACGTTACAAAGCTTTTTGAACTATGTGGAAGTAGACTAGCAGCGCAGTAGTCTTACATATTTAACTGGTATATTAGTACTTCCGGAGATGTTTTTTTATGAACAAGGTAATGTTCTCATTATTTTACATGTGATTTAACGATGGTACAAAACTGTAATGAATCACAACTGATAAACTTTTTCTTAGGTAACACACCCAACCACAACTTGAGTGCTATAGTTTGATATTCCGATTTTAATAGAATTTTGGACAGATTTATACAATACTTTGGTAATAAAAGACGTCAATCAAATTGCTTAATGGCAATCGTGTGCAAAGCGTCTAACTTTTGCTGCCGGAGGCGTTCGATCCGAAGCGAAATTAACTGTTAAACAGACGCGGCTTGACTCAGACTGTCTTTAATTACCTAATTAACTGCTAATTCAAACGCATCGGATTCCTTAGAGGACACCACGTTACTAGTTACTGACCTCTCGTCATGAGTGTGTGAATAAAGCAAGCTATTGTTAGATACTAAAGATTGCCCATGTTAGTTTACTTCATACATTATTTCGTTAGAGAATATTCTATCTTCTAACGGTTTTGTATGTCATTGGTTTTGTATTAGGAAAGGTTGTAGTTTTCTGTTGTATCTGTATTGTCAGCTAGTTTTATGACCTTATATTCTGTTACGTGGGCTTATATTTTCTGTAGTTAGGCGCTACGATATTGCACTAAGACTGTTAACTGTCTGTTATTGTTGTTTTAGAGACTGTTAACCGTGTGGAACACATATAGGAAAAATGTTTACGGCAAGAACGTTTACAGACCAAAGATTTGCACTTCGAATCCGCAAGCGAGCAAAAATACCTACTTGTTCTGCAAAACTGCGATTTGCAAATGTTTTCCTGCTACAAGTTTTTACTAGGTGCAGCTTAGTTTCTACAACCTACCTACTTGATCTATTGCTGGCCATTCTACGGCAATTAATCACGCAACTATCATCGTCATCAACAAAGCATCATCGTCGCAAGGCACAATAGGGTTGTTTCCAAATAGTTAAATGAAACACTTTTAATGTAATGTCAAAAACAAACTTTGCTACGGCGTTTGTATGAAATATGACATAGTGACGTCATAGTTTTTACTATCAAGTGGAATACTTATTATCAATAAATTGACAATAAAAAATGTTAAATTAAGTTTTAACATTAATCGATGAATGCAACTTCCATTATTTTGCCATAATTTATAAGATAAAAGATTTTTTATAATTTAATATACTTGCAGGCAACTTCCCTATTCCCACCCAAATCGATTACTTGTTCTGTGTTAGTGTTTCATCTATACTAAGCGGGTATGTAAGTACTTAGAAATATATTTTTTGTAAGGAGTAAGTACCAATTTACTTTAATTTAAATACATTAATTATAGACTAGTTGTATAAAAAATAAATATTTACATATAATCAAACAATATTTGTATTTATTTTATGAAATAATACGACAGATTCGTGGAATTTACCGTACAGAATTTGCTTTTAATATTAGTTTCAATAATATGAAAATTATTTAAATTACTTTAATTATATAGGAATTTTCCTTATTATATAACTTACGATAATATGAAAAGCTTACCTAAATATTCGCTCAATTCGTTCTAAAAATAAAATTTTCGTTAATTTTGTGAACTATTTTTTGTATGTATATAATTAAATATAGATCCGTTATACAATATTATACAAGGTTATTTGATATTTTCATACTTTGTATATATGTATAAAAGCGAAAGGTCGATCACGAAATTTCGAAATCCGCTGGACGTACAAATATGAAATTTTGCAGGGCAATAGTTTACACATAGTAACCGTCCACTAAGGATTTTTTTGGAAAGACTAGATGAAAGGCGTATAAGGGGCTCTCGCAACTTTGTATGAAAGTTAGGATATAATTTTATTTTATCCGCCGGCAACAACTAAGTAGTATGATATATAATGTTAGTGAAAGTACCGAATACCCAATGCTCTTCTTTATCCATTCTTCATCTTTTTCTGTTCTATACACGAAACTGATAAATCAACAGTTTTTTAATGCATAAATTTCCGCCAATCAACCATCGAGTTGTACAAAATGTGTTTACTACAATCGGTTTACTTTTCCAGGATTCTGCTTTAAAAAGTTGTATCGACTACCATGTATTGTAAACGCTCTTAATGTGATCAAAACTGCTATAACCAAGACCTGAGTGCCTTCGCGTCCCTTGAGTGTCATCTAACGTCTCAGATCTCTTTAGCTATCAGCATTAGTATGTTATTGCAATCACCAATCACCCTGGGAGGATCCCCTATTATAGCTATTTTCCTCCTACTTACATAGAAAATGGTTCTCAGAATATTCGCTTGAATCTTTAGGGAATGTATGAAACATGTAATTATTGCATTAAGGTATGGCTACATAGATTAGTAAATTTTTGTGTCACCGCTTGCCGATATAAAAATATGACACCCACCAGAATAAGTTTTTATGCAATCCTATAAGATGATGACGTAAAGTTGCCAATTTTTTTTTCAATTTTTCTAACAAAAGGCGTCGTTTAACCTATATAATATATTCCGTCATTAATTCGACTTAGATAGGGCAAGTCTCTGCCCTATCTAAGTTCTGTTCATGAAAATCTGGATTGCAGAAATTATATTAAGGAGGTCCTTAGTACATGGTAATACTGATATACGCATAATGATGGTGTTGTAGGGGACTCAGGTTCAATTGGAAAATGGAAACCGGATTTTTGAAACTACAACCTTTCCTAATACAAAACCCATGATATGCAAAACCGTTAGAAGATAGAGTATTCTCTAACGAAATAATGTATGAAGTAAACTAACACCGGAAATCTTTACATACATACATACATAGTCTCACGCCTATATCCCTGAAGAGGTAGGCCTCTGCCTACCTCTTCAGGGATATAGGCGTGAGACTATGTATGTATGTATGTAGCAATATACCTCTGTATATTGCTACACCCACTTTCGTCTTAAATCAAATCTTTAGTATCTAACAATAGCTTGCTTTATTCACACACTCATGACAAGTGGTCAGTAACTAGTAACGTGGCATACTCTAAGGAATCCGTTTGAATTAGCAGTGAATGACGAAAGACTGACAAAGAAGATATATAAGGCTAATGTGAATGGGACAGAACGAAGGGGAAGATCTAGGCGGACGTTCTATGACCAGATTGGAGTCATCCTAAAAAAAGGACAGGTCAGAAGTACCCTAAACAGAAGAGCATGCATGAGAAACTTGATGGAAGTGAATGAAGCAAGAGAGGTATGTCAAGATCGTTGCAAATGGCGTTCCGTAGTCTCTGCCTACCCCTCCTGGAAACAGGCGTGAGTCTATGTATGTATATACAAATAGTGTTATTGAGATTTGGAATTACATTGTTTTTTTCCCTCTACCTCATCTCGCCCTCCGACGTTGACGAAATATAGTAATATCTTGTGTTTACGCGAGTACTCCTTGACATATTTTTTGTACGAAACAACCATAAAGCCCATTTTATGGTTAGCCTCTAGGGATGTTTGTATCATTATTCACATGTACTGCGGGTTCGGGGAAAAAGATCCATCGAACGTAATTTCAGTAACGATTTATCGTAGCTTAGGGCCTATGCAAACCACGTTTTTTAAACGCGCCGTCGACGCGCGTTTGTAGCGATACAGACGCGATACGCACGCAAGTCAGACGCAGCCTGTAGACCTTTGCACACCTGTATAAATTCAAACGCGCGTGTGTATCGATACAGACGCGCCGTTGCGGCGCGTTTGTATCGATACAAATGACAACAAACTGCTCTGTAGGATAAAAGCGCGCCGTCGACGCGCGTTTTTGAAACGTGGTTTGCACAGGCCCTTAGATAAATTGATGTTTTATCTAGTATATCAGTAGAGCTTCTTTAAATATGGTACGGAAACACAGCAGTAATATATACATTTTTTCAGTATGAATTATTTATTTCTTTTTTTTTTTAAGACGGCGTTTTTCAACATAATTAAATTGCTAAAAATATCCAGAAATACATCACGAAATGTAAGTAACTACAAAAGATTCTTACTTAGCGTCTGAAGGAATATTAATTATGTTTTCTTAGTCCTACAAGCGCCCGTTGAAATTGAATGCAAACACTGCCGTCTAACTCACAATTTTATCACAGCCTGTACACACGGCAGAAACACATCCCCTGTGCATACTTAATTTGTATTAATTAATATTAATTTTATAAATTAAAGTTGGTACAACGTGTATTTTAGACGAGTTTCTGTTTTTATGGCAGTAATTACTTTTTATGTGTATTTTTGTTTCACGTGCGTGAAATTAACATTAAATGTACATTATTTACATAAAAAAACAAGCTGCATAGCTACTTATAAAATAAACTTGCCTTCAAAAAGATTCTTTGTTCTTTTCTGTAGGATTTTTTCGCCAGCTCTGGTTTTTCTTAGTCCAATTTAAAGTATCAGATGTGACCTAAGGCTTCAGGTGCCTAGTGTCTACCAAATAACGGTAGGACTCTGATGAAATTAATCAACAAACCATCATCCAATAAAAAGTACCTCTGCTGACGTTGTTAGATTTTATATTCTGATTTCTGTTGTTATCTATTACCAAAGTCAAGACACACTATGAGCGCTTCTCCGAAAATACTCCCCTTTTTACCCGACTGCGCGACGCAAAGGAGGGTAATGTGTTTATCAGTCTATGTATGTATGTATGTATGTATGTATGTATGTATGTATGTATGTTTGTTTCTATTTAGCGTTCTAGAGACCAAATGCGTAGGCCGATTTTGATGATACTTACGTCAATCAATTCGTCTTAACCTTGCGAGTGTCACTAAAGACATGACAGTAATCAAAATTCACCACAGCGACAACCAGACGCCATATTGTCAAAATGAAAAAAAAAAATGTCGGTGAACTATATCAAGTGGGGTGTCGTTGAATAGGTATTTTAAAATCATCTTTAGGTTCTTTTTATCATTTTTCATTTTAAATAATACTTTAGGATATATAACGATCTAAAGTTGTCTAACAAAAAAAAAATCTCGCTAATTTTCTTACTTATTGACTTTAATTTTTATTTCAAGTATAAACGATATACAAACACTTGATTGCGAAATTTACCATCTTATAACAAAGTCAATGAATCGAAACTAAAAAGTATAAAATAAAAAAAATAATTTAAAGAAAAACAAAAAACCCGACTGCATAAAAACTAATTTAAAAAATACGTGACAAAATTTACTTAAATAAAAACTAAAAAGAAAGAAAACTACTGGGCTTGTTTCTTTCTTTTTAGTTTTTATTTAAGTAAATTTTGTCACGTATTTTTTAAATTAGTTTTTATGCAGTCGGGTTTTTTGTTTTTCTTTAAATTATTTTTTTTATTTGTTTGAACTATTACTATTACTTGAAACCTAATCATTGCATATCATACCTATAAAATTTGCGATAAGAGCACCACATTATCATCACGTATTTTTGTCATGTGCATGGGTCGGGGCTTGAAGCAAGCTTAGCTGAACTTTGAATTTATTTTTGTATTTGAGCCTCTGTAACGTTTCATTGCATGGCGAGGCCATACGCTCACGTCAAAGTTATTTAAGCTCCTTGGTAGCAGCCCTGGTAAATTCCTATCAAGATTTAGATTCTAGACCTATTGCGATGTCATTTATTTTTAATCGACTACAAAAAGTAATAGGTTCTTAATAGGTATATAATGTTCGTATCGGCTGAACTCGGTCATTCATTGACCGATTTCGAATATGAGGATTAGTATCTGTAGTTTCTTTGGTTATTTTATTTTATTTATAGTTTCACGTCTGTATCCCCGAAGGGGTAGGCAGAGAGAGAGATATTTACCCCCGAAGGGGTAAATACTAGACCTACATTTTGCCGTTGCCCTACTGCCGTTACCGGGCACATCAGACTCCGGGCTGCTACTGAGTATTCGGAAAAACCCAGTAACACTTTTTCCCGACCCGGGAATTGAACACGGGACCTACGATCAGCAGTCGCATACGCTAGCCACTGGACCACGGAGGCAGGCTTCTGTCTTTTGTTAATTGTTATTTATATTTGAGGTATTAATTAAGTACCTATTTATTTGAACCGCATTTTCATTTGACATACGACAAATAAAGCCAGCCTGTTTTCATGAAAGCTTAGTAGATAATAATATCAGTGACAATAATTTTATTGTAATATAAATTCGTTTGTTTTAAGGCTGCGAAGCGTGGCATGGATAGAATAGGCGAGCACCCAACCTGTCGTCTGAACACTCTTAGGATATATTTTCGAAGTCATATGTCGCAACATGAAAAAATAAACAAAAAAAATATTCCATGATGTAGACCACTGTCAAGGATACTGACTTACCACAACGACTGCCATAGTATTGCATGACGTCCAGGACCCTCGACTTAACTTGTACACTGCGGCACGAGGCACGCGTATTGTTCTATACATACAAGTATAATAATACATACATACATACATACATACATACATATCGTCACGCCTTTTATCCCCGAAGGGGTAGGCAGAGGTGTATTTCTACACCCACTTTTTGCCAGATATACTTTAGTCCCACGTAATAAGGGGCGAGCCTATTGCCGTACCGGGCACATTTCCAGACTCCGTGCTGCTACTGCGCATTTCGTGAGAGAAAAACCCAATAACACTGCCCGACCCAGGAATCGAACCCGGGACCTCCCGATCCCACGCGCACATTTATGCCGTGAGACAAACGAGGCAGTCGTTTAGGGTTTGATGTCGAGTTTTCCATCTCTACGCAAAGATGGTATTTGCATCGTGTTATCCCTTAGTCGCCTCTTACGACACCCACGGGAAGATAGGGGGTGGTGACACTTGTATTCTATGCCGTCAACCACACGGCAAAAGTATAATAATATATTTCAAATATTTACAAAGTCCTACATAAAGGTTAGATCCATAAAATATTTAAGCATGAACAATTCCACAGACATGATATATAATATAATATTACAGGTCAGTAGATCTATTATTAATCTGTTCGCAACAGTAAGTTTTACTTTCGCCCCATTAACTCCGTGTAACGCCATTCGACCGATGATATAACACTGTTTGCTTAACCCGTATCTAATATGTTATAGCAAACAAGTACTAAAGTCCCTATTAATATTACAGATATAGTTTAAAGGTAACCTTTGTTAGTATTAATATTATGTATATGATTTATTTTGAGCAGTTTGAGAATTTTCGAAATAAAATGTTCTACCACATTCACAAATGTACACATATGTTTCAATCTTGGATTTAAATTGTGATTAGTAAATTGTTATTAGTAAATTAGTGTAGTTAAATACAATGAAATACTTCTTAATACTTTACACTGCCTCGTTGGTCTCGCGGCATAAATGTGCGCGTGGGATTGGGAGGTCTCGGGTTCGATTCCCGGGTCGGGCAAAGTGTTATTGGGTTTTTCCGTTGGGAAATTCTCAGTAGCAGCACGGAGTCTGGTACGGCAATAGGCTCGCTCCCCATTACGTCCCTAAAAATTCATGGCGAAATGTTGGTGTAATATTACACCTCTGCTTACCCCTTCGGGGATACAGGCGTGAGTCTACCAATAAAAATAATAAAAAAAAATCTCCTTTATTTCGTGTAACTTTTTAATTACTTACGACACGTCATGTTTAATTGTATATTGTTTCATGTTGGTGAAATAGATTAGACCGAAATTTAATAAAGTAAAATATTAATTATGGTCAACTATTATGAGATCCTCTTTAGTCATGTACCTACTTTATATCAATTAGGCATTCAATTCAATACTAATAGAAGCATGACAAAAAAAAGAAAACAACTTCTTATAAACGAATTATCTGTATATATCAGCAATAAATCAAGTCGTCTATGTAATTTCCAAATTAAAAAGCTCATATTTTCCAAGAGTTATTTATTACGCAATAGATAGTTTTCCGTGTGGTGACGGATTAAGAAAACGGAATGTCACCACCCCATATCATCCCATGGGTGTCGTAAGAACCGACAGAGGGAGCATAATTATGCAGAGAACAGCACTGTAAGAGAAGGAAAACTTGATACAAACCCTATACCAACCCGTTTGACCAGCGTGGTATAGTAGGCCAATTCCTCCTTTCAAAGGAGAGACCTAGCCCAGCAGTGGACTGTTAAAGGCTGATGATGAGATAGTTAGTGTAGATAAAAATGGTAATGATAGGGATGTCGCAAACGTACGTACTTGCCTTCTGCCGGCGGTGTTATGTAAATTAGCCGGATTACCTTTATCGCGTAACATCCCTAAAGCTAAGATCACGCCCCCAGCGATATCGTTAAAGAGGTTATTATACTATTTGTAATGGAATGCGGCTCGCAGCTTTCACTGAATTTACATCGGCTCACCCTCGTATACCTTTTAAATGTGAATTATATTATAATCACGCATAATTATGCTCTCTGTAATGACAGAATATACGACTAGACACGCTACATACTATGAATTTTAATTTGATACCAACAGCGGATAAGTAATTTCGTTGATGCAGCGCTTTTTACTGCAATATATTTCGCTGAAAGCCAATTCAGATACCTGCTAAAACAAATATTCGGCAGACGAACGTAAAAAATCGACAACTAGAGGATTTAAATTTATTTTATTTGCGTGCACAAAGTGAACCAATATCTGTATGTTTATACGGATGACAGCAATTAAGGGGCATGTTGTTTGCGCCTGTCCGATGTCAAGTGACGGCGTGATGTGTCAGCCCTGCAGTCATACTGGCGACCCCACCCCCACGCCATTTATTGCTTATCGAAAATAGGGTACATTTTTGTAAATAGGATACTGTTAATTGAAAACGGTTATATTGATTCTGTTTTCCAAATGTGTGTCCATTAGGAAGCCATCCAATGAAATTAATTTTAGTGGCTCATAGAATTAATACGAGAGTTTGACATAACCATGTGCGGTAGATAAATCAAATTCGATCGGAATACGATATCGTTCATATGGTATTTATAATGTGCAATTCAGCGAATAAATATTATATATTCGTTTATTTCATGAAACTGATGGTAGGTAAAGATACGCTATAGATACTGCAGTGAATAACGGATACTGATAATATTTAAGCAGATCGCAATGCGATACGTATCTATCGATTTTCAATAAGGCCCGTTTAGTTCCGCAGTATTCGTTCGTTATAACGTTTGACTAGAACTGTTAAATTTGGTGAGTCAATATTTGATCAAATGCTATAAATACTGGGTAAAATATCAGATGGTATCGTAGTCTATTACCTACACAAGGAACGAGTGACATTTTCGATATAATTTCGGCGGTAGGTGCTAAAAACTGATAGACGTGCGCGATTTTTTAAATTTCTTATTTAATTATAAAATTACATCGTTACGTAAAAAGTTTACTTTAATTAAGCTTTTAAACATATAAATTACTGGTACTCACAGTTGTACGGTCTATGTAGCATAATATATTGCTAATTTAATACCACCTGCCAGCACAAGCACTTTCACAACGTTCACACACTATGTCTCAACTCAGTAACATTGAAGCAGCACAGAGGAGCTTGAAAGAAACGTTCACGAGGAGAATGGCCGATTTGGAGAGCCAGATTCAGTCAGCGGGTCCCGCCAAGGACACGGTAGCGAAGGTGGCTGAGGAGTTTCGATCATTCCGGGAACTCATGTTTGGTTTGCTTGGTCTCCTCCGCAAGCAGATCGATGAGTGCTCCAATATGCTGGATAACATGGAAACGAGGCACAGGCGAAAGGACCTTATATTCCTGGGAGTCCCAGAATCTGAGAAGGAGGACTGCCGCGTGCTGGTCATGGACATCCTCAAAACCAAGATGTCTCTGAAGGATGTACTCACTTCCATCATCAATTGTCACAGGCTCGGGACACCCAGCAAAGAGCATCACAGGCCTATTTTGGTAAGATTTTCCCATATTGATCTTAGGACAGCTGTATGGTGGGCGAAGACGGCGTTAAAGGGCTCGAAAATTTCGGTCAAAGAGTTCTTGACCAAAGCCAGACAGTCGTTATTTGTTAAGGCTCGACAGCATTTTGGGATGCGCTCCTGCTGGACTCTGGATGGGTCTATCGTCGTCAAGGCTCCGGATGGAACGCGCAGTAAGATTACATCCTCTCATGAACTGCAGCAGTTGATGTCTGTGCATCCAAAGGTGACGGGCGACGATTCTTCTGCGTCCAAGAAGATACCGGCCGGCGCCGGTAATGTAAAAACTGTGCCACGTAAAATTTGACTGTTTGTGTAATGTTTTAAGTCACAGTTCATGTTACGCCGTATTTGTTTGTACTTATGTTTACTTTTGTGTCGGTGACTCATTAATTTAACTTTGGATTGAAAAATCAAAATTTTACCCGCAGTTTAAAATGTAAAATGTATTCACTCACTTAATTTCACTTCACACTTGTTGTTTATCTGTCAGAAACGTCATGTCAATCATGTCATTTTAATATAACGTCATATTGTAAGTCAAAATATTATTTCTCAATGCTACGTTCCATTTCACATAATTATTGCTGTGTAAAATTATGTAATGGGTGAATATTTCCGACTCAAATGTTTAGTTAATTAAACTGTTTCATTGTTTTTATTTTACGGTCCGTCTCAGTTAACTTTTTATTTTAGTTACACTTTCTTTTTTGCAAAGATTTCGAAAAGTTAATTATTTAATTTAATTATGTTATGTTTAGTGATTTGTTTGACTTGATATTACTTATTAATTAGTGATGTATGTATTATAGCTTTTTTGCTGTCATATGCGTTTAGTTACATTTAACTTTTCTTTTTTTTACTTTTCGGTACAGGTACAAGCAATCTTATTTTAGTGATTTAGTGATTAATAATTTTGTTTATCTTTCCCTATAAAATATTTATTTTGTGTGTAAGCTGGCGGGTGGTACAGAGATAAATAGCTTTGTACTTGGGTACATAAATTGCTTCAGTTTTCTTCTTATCTTAAATTTATTTTTAATTGTGTTTATAATATATATTATTTTTAATTTTCGTATATATATTTATAATAGTATTCATATTTAGTATATTTTTTATTTTTTTTGCAAATGAGTTCTGATGATGATATATCGTTTTGTTCTGCCAATGAATCATTTAATGAGAGTTTTTGTTCAGTGCCCGATAGAACTCTTGGTGAATTTGTGAGTGACACATTTAACGTTAAGTCTAATCAGTCGCAAAATTTTAATGTATGTCATTTAAACGCTCAAAGCGTGCCAAGCCACTATAGCGACCTGTTAGAAGCCTTCAGTAATGTCAATGTTCACGCTGTTCTGATCTCCGAGACTTGGTTTAAGCCACAGCTGCTCTCCACTACTTATCCTCTGCCTGAATTTATTCTTATCCGGAATGATCGGGTTGACAGGAGGGGTGGTGGTGTTGTAATCTACATTCGTAGCGACCATCCTTTCAAAATTGTTGCTACATCTTCTACCTCCTTCACCTCGATGGAATATCTCTTTTTGGAGGTTATTGTCAAGGGTGTAAAACCTATTTTAGGTGTTGTCTATTGTCCCCGCGCTGTTGACTACTTCTCCAGTTTCGAAGCGATTCTGGAATCTTTAGGGTCGGAATATACACATCACATAATAATGGGTGACTTTAATACCGATCTCCTCACTCCCCACTCTCCTCGTTCACGTAAGCTCCTCCAAATTATTGAATCAGCCAGTCTTCATAATTCACCACTTCAAGCTACTCACCAAAACAACAATGGGGAAGACACCTGGCTTGATTTAATTCTTACCTCCAACCCTTCCCTTATATCCTGTCATGGCCAATATCCTGCTCCCGGTTTTTCCCACCATGACCTCATATTCCTGTCGTATATCCTCAAACCACCCAAACCCAAGCCTAAAGTGTTGCACCTGCGTAACTTTGCCCGGATGGATGTAAATAAGTTGGTTGAAGATGCTTCTCATATTAATTGGGAGCCTTTGCTGGTGGCTGGCGCTATAGATGACAAGGTTGATATCTTCAATAATGTACTAGTCAACTTGTATAATGTCCATGCCCCAGTTAGAAGGGTTAAATTGAAACGCCCTCCAGCCCCGTGGATGATCATAGGGGTAAGAATGGCAATGAGACGCAGGGACCGAGCATTCCGCAAATATAAAAGAGATCGTTCGGACGACAATTGGGCCTCTTTCAAAGCTGCAAGGAATCGGTGTAACCAGATGGTACGTAACGCCAAACGCCGCCATATTCTTGAAAACATTGTCCCCAGCTCTCCAGCTGCTACTTGGAAGTTCCTTGGAACACTTGGCGTCGGCAAACAGCAGCAATTCGACCTTCCGAATAATATCGGCTTGGATGATATTAATTGTCATTTTGCCACTACTCCTTCAATTTGTCATCTAACCCGGGATCGGACGGTCGAATACGTGGCAAATTTGCACCGGGTTAACATGGATCCATTTCAGTTTTCTCCAGTTGCACCAGGCGAGATCAAGAAGATTATCCTGTCCATCAAAACAAAGGCTGTGGGATACGATGGCATTGGTCGACAAATGGTTATGCCAATTTTAGACCAACTCCTACCTGCAGTATCCCACATTATTTACTTTTCCTTAAATTCTTGTGTCTTTCCCTCCTTATGGCGTAAAGCCTTTATCCGACCCTTACCTAAGATCCCAATCCGTCATTACCCAGTCACTTCCGTCCCATTTCCATACTTCCATACCTCTCCAAAGTGCTGGAAGCCTGTATCCATAATCAATTATCTCACTTTGTACATGTCAACAATTTTTAAGTCCTCTTCAGTCAGGGTTCAGGCCAGGACACAGCACTACCTCTGCCCTGTTAAAAGTGACTGACGATATTAGGGCGGGCGTTGAGGATTCCAAGGTTACTGTGTTAGTCTTGGTTGACTTTTCGAACGCCTTTAATACCGTCAGTCACGATATTCTCCTATCCATCCTCTCCCATCTTATGGTCTCATCTGATGCACTGGATTGGTTTTCCTCTTATCTTCGGGAGCGTCAGCAGGCGGTTCGCATTGATGAATCATTATCATCTTGGCGAGTTCTCGACTCTGGCGTTCCACAGGGCGGTATTTTATCTCCTCTTCTTTTTGCTCTTTTCATTAATCTCCTGACCCTCGGTTGACCTTCGGTGTACGTATCATTTGTATGCTGATGACTTGCAGTTATACTCTCAGGCCACGGTAGATAATCTAACTGCGGCCATTGACGCTGTGAATAATGATTTGACTGCTATTAAACATTGGTCCGATAGGTTTGGACTTCATGTCAACCCTTCAAAATGCCAGGCTATTATTATAGGAAGTAATCGTATGATGAGCAGAGTTAAGGCACTATCTCTTCCATCGATTTTATTTGATGGAACTGTAATAAAGGTATCTTCGAGTGTCAAAAACCTAGGATTGCATATCGACGAATCTCTTAGTTGGCAAGCTCAAGTCACGAATGTGAGTAAGCGAATTACTGGGTCCCTGCGAACTCTCTATCGCTTAAGACATTTTCTTCCCGTCAGGACAAAGGTAACGCTGGTGCAAACTTTACTCTTCCCGGTCATCGATTATGGTGATGTTTGTTATTTCTACCTGAATGCAGACCTTCTCGATAAACTTGACCGTCTTCTCAATAACTGCATTCGATTTATTTTTAATCTTCGCAAGTATGACCATGTGTCAGCTTTCCGTTCCGAACTTCGCTGGTTGCCCATTCGTCAGCGCCGAAGGTTGCGCGCTCTCACGACTCTTTTTTCTCTTCTTCATTCCCCAAGTCCTCCGGTATACCTAATGTCTAATATTCAATACTTAAGCTCGATTCATTCAAAAGATCTTCGCTCTTCTAACAATCTCTTACTTTCATGCCCCGCTCACACTTCTGGCCTTGTCCACTCTTCCTTCACTGTCCAATCAGACTTCATTCCCTGCCTCTGGAGATCAGGATGGCTGCTAATCGTTGGACGTTTAAGGTTAAGGCACGCGAGCATATTCGCAAAGAGTTATTGGCACAATCATCATAATTTTTCACATCAATAAAATAGTATATATATATTATATATAAGGTGCGTTGGGGTAAGTTCGGATGGTTTTTCGTTGTGTTTGACAAGTCTTCGAAAAAATTTTTTTTCTTGAGACGTATTTCGGTTAACATATTAAGTTTTGGTCAAAACCGTTAATAGAAAACCAAATTATCAGATCAATATTTTTATATTTAACTATGCTAAACGACTGATGTGTAAGGGATGTTTAAAGTACAAAAATTAATTTCAAAAACCACGTATAAGTTCGGACGTTGATGGGGAAAGATCGGAAACGTTTTAAAATCGGTCCTGTAGCTCAGAACACACAGTGTATAAAAGAAAAATAACCGGTCTTATACCTCTTGTAATATTTTTCTGGAATAACTTAATAATTGTTAAAAACTTCGCTTAAAAAGTACATATATTTTTTTTTATCATTTGAGCATCCGATCTTACCCCATCAGAGTGAATCACAAATTACTGAGGTTCTCAAATATTTGTGTTTCAAATGTTCCGCCTGGTTTGTTAATGTTGGTCTCAATAATTTATGGGAGAATGGAGGCCAGAAATATTATATTTTTAATATGTATTGTACTTATGTCATAAATTGAAAAATATAGTATGAATAAAACTTCTTTTATGCATCGTTTATTTATATACTAACATATTAAGTATTTGTATGTATTATTCTATAAGTCTACGCGTATATCAGTCTTACTTTCTTACAGAGTATTAGCTTATTTAAGTTAAGTATTTATAGTATTTGAATTTAACTATCATAAAATTCAGTATTAAAGGGTTATGGGATAGATTATCTTAATGCTTATCTTAGAGCTTATACTATGGGTGCTAAACAGCATGAATGGGCCGGCTCGACACGGATAGAAGTACTATCCTTTTGCAGAATATCGACAAGAAGTGACAGTTTTTCAACGGCGGCGATAGCCCAGTGGTGTACGTAACGGACTGCCGAGACGATGGTCTCGGGTTCGATCCCCAGTTACCCCGGGCACACACCTATGACTTTTCGAAGTTATGTGTGTATTAAAATAAAAATATTAATTATCGCTCGCTTAAAAATGTGCCCGGTAGATGGCAATAGGCTCGCCCCCTATTACATTGGGACCGAAACATATCTGGCGAAGTGTGGGTGTGTAATACACCTCTGCCTACCCCTTCGGGGATAAAAGGCGTGAAGATATATGTTAAGTGACAGTTTTTCTACTATCATCTTTCGTTCGGTGAGTGAGAATGCTGGAAGCCCAAATCCCCATCCTTCCTTCTACCCTTTCCGTTTCTTCATCTCTCCCTTTCCTTAAGCAACGCACTTGTAAATCTCCTGGTGTTGCGGGTGTCCATGGGCGGCGGTAATCGTTTTTCCATCAGGAGATCCGTCTGCTGTTTGCCATCTTATACCATGAAAAAATACATTTTATCACGAAATCAACAGGTTAAAGGTAGAATTTTAAACAAAGTTTGACAATCACATGCATTTTCAGCACAGGTTAAGATCGGATAGTCTTAATTCGATCTTTGCCTATAAATTTTTACGTGGGGTAAGTGCGGATCTCAGCCTACAGCTACATTTAGCCCACTTTACATATACCATTCAAGAGAGATTTGATTCTTTGACCAGTATATGTTTAATTTACTTTATAAAAACAGTTAGTACTCACCAAAAAACCAGTAACAAGTTGCTGGGGGTAAGATCGGATAACGAGTTTTTTGAGAAAATACGCTAGTTTTGTTTGAGCAGCCATAACACACAAACGACGTGACTTAGCCACAGACGCGGACTGCAGAGAGGTGGGGAACAAAATGGCGTCTTGAGTTCTGTTGCCAGATTAGAAAAATTGCTACGAATTTGGTAAATATTTAAAGAAAACGGTCTTCCCCCATTCACGATCTTACCCCAACGCACCTTATATAGGTGATTATTTATATGATTTAAATATATATTTATCTAGAATGTATGTAGTCATATTGTATAAAATATGTATGTACTGTATATTATTATATTTATGTTACTTGTCAAGCAAATTAATAAATGTATATTTATTAATTTGCTCAACTCTTTAAACTAATTTGAACACCTACCACAATTATCTCTGTATCACCCTGTCGTTGACTGGGAGAAAATGCCTCGATGGCATTAAGTCCGCCATTGTACTTACATTGTGTATCGTACATAAAGTTTAAATAAATAAATAAATAAATATTAAATTTCAAACAGTGCTTGGAATTCGAGCTACATGGTGCAATAGATTTTTTGACAGTTATTTCCCGATGTTGGAACTTTGCCCGGCGAATGACAACATGCTTGAAATATCCCTATCGGAATCAAGAGCTATGATAGATTGTGTGATTGTACTATAGTGCACGTATGCTTCAGTTTATGCTTCTAACTGCCAATAGCGTTGGGTCTAGACCAGATTTGTGTGCCACATAGTACAATGGGTGGATTAGCGTGCTCTCTTAGACACGACGTGTGTCGTACTATGGCACAGTAAATAAGCCGAATGTCGAGGAAATATATGCTAAAAGTAATTGCCTCTTAGGCATTTTGTTTCTCTATTATTATGTTGTGATTTTTTTTTGTGGTTTTGTAACATAGGTTAACAAGAAGATGGTCACAGCGTGGCCCACTCCGTCTCTTCCCGCTAATGTGAGAATTGCGGGAAATCCTATGAACAAACATACCAAACAGCTTCCTGCGCCTGTAGTTTTCTGTTCTCTGTCTTTTTCTCTGTGTGGCTCAGCGTTGTTGTAAGTCAGTAATGGAAGAAGTAAAAACATAAACAGATAGATAATATGACTAGTTTTATTATATTGAAATAATAATATTCTACCACATTCACACAACACCATCCAGTCCCAAAATAAGCAGAAGCTTGTACCTACTATGGGTAGGTACTAGACAATGGATAGACATACATATATATAATTTTTTTTTGAAAATACATACATAATATACATAGAAACATCCAGACCAAGACAAACATCCATGTTCATGCACACAAATGTTTGACTTGAGCGGAAATCAAACCGGCGACCTTCGGCGTAGCAATCGCTTACACTCCCCCAACCGGTCGTCAAAATGCTCATAAAGGTATACATAATGTGTATACGTAATGTGTAAGCTTGCTGTGCCTAAAAATATAATTTTAATGAACATTATTTTTAACTTTTGTAATATTGTGGCAATATCGACAAAGTATTACCTACTGAATTTAACAAATTATAACTCCACGAAGTGGTTGGCTGCATAAGTCGGTACAAAGATCGATACATGTGCATAGTTAATGAGGCACGTGTAATCTGCACTTGACCTTCTAAGCGATCGACGTGATTTAAAAGAATAGCCCGAGTTTCTACAATATCATTCAACATGCGACTATAAAATGTGCTTAAAAGTCATTATCAGACCGTTGCCCATTTTCATAGTGCTAAAGACATCGACATTTTATTATTGCTTTTCCGTTGTTGTTTATCCGCGAGATGCAGCCAGCTATTCACTAAATGATCTTTTAAGAAGAACAGCCAAAACAAACTAAGATTTTTGAATAAACTTACAACAAATACAGGGTGTAAGGTACGGTGTACCGAAAACCGATACCAGTGATTCAGTACATGATACTGAGGCCATTGGCGGTCGAATTTGCCGGCAAATTTTCGTGAATTTGCCGATTTTTCTTTTGTATTTTTTGCCATATAATGTAATGAAATAGTAACTATAGTCGACCCGCATTAATATTTTTGTAAAATTCTAAGAATTAAACATGTACCGATAAAAAAACCGATACCAGTGATTCAGTACATGATACTGAGGCCATTGGCGGTCGAATTTGCCGGCAAATTTTCGTGAATTTGCCGATTTTCTTTTGTATTTTTTTGCCATATAATGTAATGAAATAGTAACTATTGTCGACCCGCATTAATATTTTTGTAAAATTCTAAGAATTAAACATGTACCGATAAAAAAACCGATACCAGTGATTCAGTACATGATACTGAGGCCATTGGCGGTCGAATTTGCCGGCAAATTTTCGTGAATTTGCCGATTTTTCTTTTGTATTTTTTGCCATATAATGTAATGAAATAGTAACTATTGTCGACCCGCATTAATATTTTGTAAAATTCTAAGAATTAAACATGTACATGGCGCGTTTACTCTGATGTGACATCGGCCTCGGCGCGCGGCCGCAGCACAGTAAGCACACCAGTACATCGTAAGCACTGCCGCTACCATCCGCCGCTGTAGGACCGTAACAGCTGACAGTACGAGTTTACGTGTTCCTATTTATATCGCAATTTTTTGGAAAATTGTCGATGTATTAGATTTTTTTCGGAAAATTCGACTGCCAAGGGTCTCAGTATAATGTACGGAATCACTGGTATCAGTTTTTGGTACACCGTCCCTTACACCCAGTACATTACCTTCTTTTCGTTAGAATATTAAAAAATCTTTTCTTGGCTGATGTCTACGAGATAAAGAATCTAGATTTGCTATAATATCATAACATTGCATATTAGGGATGCAGTAAAATGTGAAATAATGTAATATTATTTGCCTTATCATTTCAATTATTATTTTAATTTAATTGGAATAAAGTTATTTACAGTTACGCTCCTGCTCTCATATCACGGTGGTGACGGCGTATTATTACATAATACTTATATATTAAGTATTCACCAGCGATGCGATGTGTGTAATGTTGTTCACGTAATATCCAAAATATAATAATTTCATCAGAAAATATCAATTGAAACTTTATAGGTAAGCTCTATTTTTGAAAATGTATTTTTCGTGTGAAAATACAATCCGAAAAATCGTTTATTTTTACCTAACATATACAGTTTGGAGGCTGGCATAAGGCTGGTTTCAGAGTCACGCGTTTGACCGGCGCCGGCAACAGGCGCGCGCTTACAATTACACTAGATTAGTAGTAGCGTTTCACAGTCACGCAGTTCAAACGCGCCGCGTGTGAGACACGCGCCGTCGGCCGGCGCTGCCGAAGCTTCATACATTGCAAAGAGAAACGCGAACTCGTTTCACAGTGGTCCGCGCGCCAAACGCGCTGTTTGACACGCACTTGCCAACGGCGCGTGCCGCGCGCGTCACTCTGAAACCAGCCTAACGGAATTGAAACAGTGAGTTCTTTTTTTATTCTATATTGAAAATGTGTGAAATGGTTGCGGTGCCAAAACCACTCTTTGCTATGTAAGCAACGTGCAATAGTTAATACCTACTATAGGTAGGGGAAAGGTGTACGAGATGATCCATTGAGGGAAGATGATCCTTTTATATTGCAACGAAACTAGTAGTGCCAGCTAATTGTGTTTTTTGGTAAAATGTAGTCCCTAATATTCCCTCGCCTTAGTCAATCGTAATGGTGCCTTGAGCGACGGTCAAATTTTTTGAGGACGAAAACAGATATTTCGGCACTGTGATCTAAGGTAAGGTTGCCTTTGAGATTGTATAATGTGTTCTAGCGTACTTTTTTGACGTAGTTGATGTATTAGTTAGCTTTGTATATTACTCTATTTTGAATTTTTAGCAGCATGGAAACAGTTAAAACCACACATGTTATGTTATCGATCATTGAATAAAAAAGTTTATGTTGGGGCAAGATGATTATGTTACTGGTGTACAAGACGATCCGTGTGGATTATCTTGTACAACGTTAACATCATCATATTGACTATGTATTACAGAAACATTTTAACCATTTGTGTTATTGTTTTTTTTAAAGCGATTATCCGTATAATTCACATGGGGTTGGTGTAAAGTAACGCCAGGAAATAGGCGCTTAGAACTATACATTTTTATTTTTATTGCATTTATACTTATTTGTTAAAATTTAAATCTTTTCTTGGCAATTGGGGTGCATAGGGTGCCCACCAAGAACTTAGGGTCCCAAGCCAACCTCACCTGCAAGTGGTGCACCTGCCGATCAACGGACGAGGCTCTGGCAAACAAAATATCCCGATAAGCGGCAATAGGCTCGCCACCTATTACGTGGGATCAAAACACTGGCGAAAAGTGGGCGTTTAATATGCCTCTGCCTACCCCTTCGGGGAAACAGGCGTGAGTCTATGTATGTATGTTAAAATTGATGAGGATTTTTTCCGTTATGTTGATTTTGGGTATTTAAATTTGCTTGACTAGATTAGCTGTTTTAGACTATAAATTATTTACCTACCTACTTTAAAATATTATTTAATGTTGTTAAACCTTTACTTGCCCACAGATCTCATACAACGTGATTACTGTTTCCTTCTTTAATTAAAATGGAGACTAACAGACTTGATTAAAGAGAGTAAACCCTAATTATAACTTTATTCAGTTAATTCTGCTATAACCTATGATAATCTCAAATTTAGTAGATGCATATGGGCACATGATCCTGGGATCATCTTGCCCCTACCGCAGGGATCATCTTGGACACCGGGGTGTACAAGACGATCCTTTCATAACGTTTTAAAAAAACCGTGTTTATAACAATAAAACATTTAAAAATTTTTTTTTTTGATTATGACAACAATTAGATAGATAAATTTCCTACGGATAAACGTATTTATATCTGCAATAAGTAGAATATCATTTATACTACAAGCATACTCCCTTAAGGGAATCATCTCGTACACCTTTCCCCTATGTGAAAACTGCTTTTTATACAGTATACAATATGTCGTAGCCATATCTTAAAATTGCCCGTTTTGTGAAAAGTCTAGTTATTCATTTACCATTTTATGAAATGCAATGAAGAAGATAACAAATTGTTTAACAATATGATCATTTAGTGCGACCATTTCATGAAATGCACGATCATTTCATGAAATGGACAATTTAACAAAATGGCCCCGGCATCGGCATAAGCCCGGCATACATATATGAAATACAAGAACGGTATGTATTTATGAAGTTGAATTATTGTTTCTAATGCCTTTCTTAACCTGATATTTGC
The DNA here is from genome assembly GCA_944739405.2 of Euclidia mi. NCBI lineage: Eukaryota > Metazoa > Arthropoda > Insecta > Lepidoptera > Erebidae > Euclidia > Euclidia mi. The sequence continues at coordinate 3,867,687 of OX123196.2, forward strand.
TGCAAATTTTACACAACATATATTAACCTCTTGTATGTCGAAATACCGTACACAATTAAATAGCTATTGTGTCTCGCGTCAATCCGCGAATGTCGAAATACTTCCTAGATATTCTTTAAAACAATGATCAAGAATTTATCTCGCAATAAATTCTCACAAGCAAAGGTGAGTCTTACGAGTTCTTTTACAATATGTCATACAACACGTTGATATTAAAGTCCGTATATCATGATAACGAGTGTGTTAAACGTTCGAAAACGTCACATATCCAACGCTCAACGTATGTATACATATACGTAGACCAACGTACATACGTAGACATTTACCAAAACCCAATCATAAGAAAAATGGTCGCATAAAAATACGAAATTGGTAACAATTTTTCCCCAAATTATTTCAATTCCATGGCAAAAAGAATGTACATTATTCATAGTATTTTTAGTACCGAAAGAGTTTGTGAGAGGATGTTATTATAGCGCAGTATATTTGACCTTTGACGACTGGTTGGCGCAGCGTGAGTATAAGCGACTGCTACGCCGATGGTCGCGGGTTCGATTCCCGCTCAAGTCAAACATTTGTGTGCATGAACATAGATGTTTGTCTTGGTCTGAGTGTTTCTATGTATCATATGTATGTATTTACAAAAAAAAATACATATGTAGGTATATTTATCCATTATCTAGTACCCATAGTACAAACTTCTGCTTAGTTTGGGATTAGATGGTGTTGTGTGAATGTGGTAGAATATTATTATTATATTACTAACACAGTTACAAACAAAACTCATATAACTAAGTTTGTTTTGTGTGACGTCTAGATTTCAACAAATGACCAAATTTGAACAAATAGGTAGATAGATAGATTCTCATTAAACCCGTCTCTTTCATCTACCTAATCGACTTACTAACTTACTAAAACACCTTTCTCGTTTAAGTTCTTGTGTGTGTACCTATGTGTTGAGAATATTACAACGTAGAGAATAGTATGGACCGCAGGTAAAATCATCTCACCAGGAAACTGAATCATCACACAAATAAACTGCACAAACAAACCATGATAAAGTGCCCAACCCAACCAATGGACACGGCTGCACGCCACATTAAATGCATGACCGTTAAATTTTTACAACCAAGATTCATACGTTTGTGTACCAATAAAACTTGGCCGTCAACTAGTTTGATATACGTACCGAGGACCTGAGCAGACAAAGGGTTGGCAGGTACATACATTACATTCGGTTGCCTATTTCAACATTTAGTGGGTGTGTAGCCCTTTATCAGACATACATGAATATATGATAAAGGTCATATTTTGTTTACAAGTTGAAAAAACACAGCCCTTTATTCGGACGAAGATGTTAAGTACATGAAATATTTGACCCATCTTATATTTATGAATTAATGTGGTGATATGTTAGGGACTCTACAAATTCTCGAACAACGGACTCATAGTACCACCAAGTGTGGGCATAAAGATTTTTGAATCGCACAGTACTCTCTTGTGTGTGGAACGGAACTGAAACTTTCGACGCATTAGGTACAACCCAACAAGATAATCACTTTAACCACTACGCCATCGATACAATTAAACTCTTATTATGGTTATAATATCCAGATATGTCGTTCATTTTCATTTCAATATTATACGCAGAATATGTTGTAAACTTTATAATCAACCAATTAAAATAATTATTCATTTGTACACTTTAAATTAAAAGCTTTTTAATCTAAAATGAACTATCGCAATACGGAAGCCTCTTTTTATGAACATGCAGTTATAAACCCATACAAAATAAAACCAATCCTTTGATGTTCACAATAACATACGCTTTATTCCATGTTGCAAAAAACTAAATGATATATTATATTCGAAGTAAAAATATATCTTAAAGTTCGCTTTTAATTTGTTTAACGATTATATGACAGAATATGATATGATAGCTGGTAGAATTTACATACATGCGAATGATACACATTAATGTGCAATTACAAGCTAAGATAAGAGATTACCTTACAGTTTATTTTAGTTTCATACTTGTGACATTTAATTTAAGCGTCTAAATGAATCGATTCTTAATTACAAACTCCTATTTACTTGCAGGCATTGCTACTATTTATAAAAGGCAGCGATAGCTGAGTGGAGAGACCAACAGACTACTACGCAGAGGTGTTTCGGGTTCGAATCCACGGCACGTACCAATGACTTTACGGAGTTAAGTGCGTATTAAATTGTTAATTATCGCTTGCTAAACGGCGAAGGAAAACATCGTGAGGAAACCTGCACGTCTGAGAGTTCTCCATAATGTTCTCGAAAGACATGTGAAGTCTGTCAACCCGCACTTCCAGCGTGGTGGACAATGGCCTTATCCTTCTCATAAAGAAAAGAGGCCTGTGCCCAGCAGTGGGACAGTATAAAGGGCTGATGATGATTTACTTGCACCTCTCCTATTGTCTGTAATTAAATCTTGGAATATAAATTTAATCTACTTCTCGGTTTTCTATTGAGCTGAAATTTTGCGCGTAAAAAAAAATATTACCAAAGAGCTGATCTGATAGTGGAGTTGGAAGGGGACCATAGGAATCCCGCAATTAAACAACACAGATCCAACGAGTTTGGAATCGTTCGATTCGTTTTGACGGGTACCTACTTTGTTCCTGTATGCTTAGCGCATATGCAAGCTTGTTTAATCACAAAGTTATTTAACTTGCAATTAATTCCCTATTGCTCGGCATTTCAGTTGTTAACCTACACCGCGGTTTACAAGTTTAATGGGTTTTACGTAGTTATTACTTTTCATTTCAATGGAATAAAAACATTCGTTTTCATACGTAGTTTTGAAACATGAACTATGAACATTCTAACAAATAACATGTCACGTTTGCACTTTTTAAAATTTTAACGATCATTTTTGGGAATGTTTTAAAACATGCCTCATGGAATGAACGGCTTTAGAAATAATTAAAATAATTTTATGTTTAACTGGTTATGTTGCAGTGACATCACTGCTTGCTGATCTGTCTCTAAATCATCTTTATTGGTGCAGGTTCTATCCTTCCACGGTTCATAAAAAACTGCTGCGGGTATCCCCTAGTAATACTTAGATATAATCTTCAACTAGTAGAAACTCAAAGGTCCTTAACACACATCCTAATAACAAAAGCATAAAAGTTTGTGATACAGAATACACGCTATTGCTCCCTTGCTGCCACCGAAGTCCTTTCTCTACAAATAAAACTACATTTAGCCGTCAAAATAAAAAAAAATGTTTTAAACGACCATTACAACATATTTGTTTCTCGCTTACTCGACACTAATAGAAATAAGTAGCGGCTAACCCTGAAACACGATTAGTACCAAGTATTTAAGTTTCCGTGTAGAAAGAACGTTTTGGCGCTATTCCATTTCGTGCTACAGAATGAACTTAATCATAACTAAGTACTATTATCATGCTCATGGTCCAACCACGTGGAAATATTCAAATTTTTAAATAGTAATACATTTTCTAACTCTTTAGTTACAGCTATTTGTTTTAGTTGTCTAGCTGTTTAGGTACTGTAAAACTTATTTGTGAATAGTAGTATACGGTTAACCATAAGTTAACTAAAAGCATTAAAATCGTGATTGAGTGTTTACCAGTTTATATGACGTTAAAATCCTAAATAAACATTAACTTTTGCTGTAATTAGTCAAAAACTTTGAAACCAATATTTGATTCATGATTGACTTTGGTCATCAAACGCGCCCCAAACCCACAAACGTCTATTTGCATAAAGATCACTAGACGTTATTATATTAGTTTACAACAACTAAAAGGTACTCGAAACTTTTAACTTAGATCTACAAAACCCAATACATCTGCCACAGATTCCACAGAAAATGTTATCCATCAATAATTCGAATATAGGTCAAGACATCAATTTATTCGCTTCGTTTGAATACGTCTCGCGTAAGGCAGGGTTTTTAAGAACAGTAATAAGAATAAACGGTATCTTCCGGAATATACGGAAATATATCTGTTTCAAATAGCCAGGAGGCATTCAAAATGACATCAGCGTCCCGATTTTGGTCGATTCTTAAGATCTCATTTGCTTTTGAATTGCCTCTTAAAGTGATGGCGTATCGTTAAAACTGCTTCGAGACTTTCTCATGTCTGTGAATAAATGAACTGTAATAAGCTTCCGGAATCGTTATATTATATGTACTAAAAATATATAGGTCAGAGTAAATGTGAGTTATAAGACGCCCAATAATCAGAAAGCGATGGGTACTTCGTTCGGTAATTTCTGATAAGCTGTTCGATCGAACATAATTTTAACTCAAATTATATTTCAAGAGGAATTCGTTAATTATCGTTTAATGCGATTATGATTTATGAAGTAGGGAGGGTTTTTAAGCATGTCATAAACGTGAATGTTTTATTGTCTATCACTGAGATACGAAGAAAACGAAATGACCGAGGATAGCTTTGTCACCTTTACCTTACACTAAAGTTGATTAAGCGCTAGTAATTTATAATAGTTGCCATTACAGGCATGGCTATAGCCTAATAACTAGAGGGAGCACTAAACATAAATGGAATGCGCTGAAAAATATTTAGGTACCTATATTCTTCTTCCTATAGAAAACACATTCGAAGTTATTTTCTAGATTTCTTATATATTATAACTAGTTTCCGCCTTAGCTACGCTCAGTTTAAAGAATCATGTCGTTCCATTACACGTTGCCGGCGCAAAGCAAAAATAAATGGAGAGAGAAGATAGAACTAGCGAAAAGTTTTCTTGTTGCCAACTTTTGTTAGTTCTGGCCGTCGTTGTGTTATTCAGCGATGTCTTAGTTTTGTTCGTATAATTTATGAAACTATTACTGGTAGCGCCATCTACCTTCCTATCTATAACTAATCGCATCAACATCAATCGTTCCACGTACAAGTGTGAGCGATACCATATTTCCGTCTCCCTCTATCCTACTCCCTGGAAGAGGCACTGCCTTTCGCCGGATTCGTCGCCGCGATCGTCGACGCGAGTGACAGTCCAGAACATTCCGCTCGCTGAGAACGCCGTCTCGTTCGTATCGCGCCGCATCGCTGTATGTGATTATTACCGCATATATAAACCGCTCGCAAGTGGGAGTGACGGTGAAGTGAAGTGAAAACAAGCAGCTGCATCACGAAACCACCAGGAGACTGCCCTTCGGAAACGAAGAAGGTTGTATAAGGTAAGTGCCCTCCATCCTTGAAATATCCTATACCCACTCAATCACCTCTTCCCGTAACCATCTCCTAGGCGGCGAAGAACCGCTATCCTCTGTATACAGTCCATTTCCCTCCCAAGTCGCCTAGAACCTACCTACGGTTTCGGTGTATCGCCGAACCAATTACTGTTTTCGTGGATTACTAGTATATTAGAAAGCTTCAGTAGAAACACTTATTGGTTTGTCTGTAAGCAATTTTATTTATATTTCGTATCCCCCTGTGTGGAGTGAGATTCATCATCATCGTCCTCAGCCTCTCCTATGAAAGAGTTCCGGGATCGCTCAATATGGAGAGCCTTTTGGGAGGCTTACGTTCAGCAGTGGACGTTTATTAGGTGAGTTGATAAAGAATTTATTTAAAGGATATTCGTAAAGTAGGACGGCAGAAGCAGCGATAGCCAAATGGAGAGACCGACTGACTGCTACGCAGAAGGTCCGGGTTCGAATCCACGGCACGCACCAATGACTAATAATAAATTGTTAATTATCGCAAATATTAAATTGTTAATTATCGCTTGCTAAACGGTGAAGGAAAACATCGTGAGGAAACCTGCATGGCTGAGAGTTATCCATAATGTTCTCGAAAGACATGTGAAGTCTGACTATCCACACTAGGCTAGCGTGGTGGACTATGACCTTACCCTTCTCATTGTGAGAAGAGGCCCGTGCCCAGCAGTGGGACATTTTATATGTAGGGCTGATGATGATGAGGACAGCAGAACGCGCTATTTTACGAATATTGTAAAAACGATTTGAGAATCTTTTAAAGTGTTCTCTTGTTCATTTTCAACAACAGCACAAATACCCTAATTGTGCTAGGCAGACGAGCTCGAGAATATTACGTCAAGTTCCTTAACTAAATTGTTGCTCACAAGCTAGAGAATTTGCCTCAGTTGTTGGCCAACATGTATTGTATACATGTTGCCCAACAACTTCAAGGTAGACGCTGTTTACGTCGACGCTTTAGACCAACATAAACGCCCCTACTCTGTCATATCCCTCAGCAGTAAGCGACGCAAAGACAAGGTGTACACAGCCCCGTTTTGCAGAACTATCTTTACCCAAAGATTCAATCAATTTCTCGGCCCGTTCCTTTATAATAGACTCGCTAAAATAATATCAAATATTCATAAACTAACTAAATTTAATTGTAAATAAGAAATGTTCAAATATTTAAATACTTTAAATTACGAAGACACCGAATCCCTTCTAAATACTGCTGGTTACAACTTTTCCAACTTTTGACAACCTAATCTTAATTTATTTTAATTTGTATTGTTGTTTTTATTTTGATTCTGTTTTTGTATCACACCAACTCCACCTATTTGTAATTTAGGATATTATTAGCAAGAATGAACAGTTACCTTCTGAGTCACAGTCAAAACTAGTTCAGAAGGTACGGATATACTGCTAACAATAACCTAAAATCAATCAATACTTATTATTTGTCATCTGTAAGTATAGGTTTATCATGGCAATAAAGAATTTTGAATTTGAATTTGAATTTGAGCCTCGGATCTACGTGTTTGCTGAGCGTGATTTTAGTTTTGTCAAAGTTCATCCGGAGACCGATTCGCTTTCTGCAGAAGCTGCTGCGTTTCTGGTATGCTAAAAATGTTGTCTGCACATTGATGTCCAAGCCAATCTTATCCATAAACTTGTAACTATAATATTCGCCTAAGTGATACACATGTCATTGTGTAAAATATTCATATTAGCTTATACAAAAATAAAAATATTAAATGGCTTAGTCAAATTTTGTTATGTCTAATTACTAAACATGGGCTTAATATACACCAGGATTCAGAATTTAGCCTTACCCGTGTAACATTTATTATACGTCGACTATACTTACATACATACATTTTTGTATGACCTGTATGACATACGAGTATTATGGTATCTCCAAAATTCGTTGTAACAGATGCCGATTTAGAATAACTGCCTTCTTCAAAAAGTATTTGTATAAATTCAAGTACTATAGACTTGTTTTGTAATGAGGCCTTTTAAGCTTAAGCATCGCAATCATCATTTGAATTCAAGTCGAAATAACATCTGATAAACTCGAGTCATTGGACCGAAAACATTTTAACATCGGCTATCGTCGAGGTACATAGCTAATATATAATGTCAATTTAATCTCATGCAAATTAATAGAACACCCGACACGACATCTATTCTCTTCGTTTACGACCTTAACTTCCTATTAACAAGGCATTGTTCTATTAAATAACCTTTAAACAGACGTGAGGGTCTATAAGAAACTCGTTTCAGGGACTTTACACGGCGCTAAAGTTTAATGAAAGAACGTACTAAAATATCCTATCGATAGCCACACCTTCCCGCCGGACAGCTAATACATAACGTTAATAAAGCCGCACCTAGCCTTATGTCCGCTAATAAACCAGATTATGGCCGACAGAGTGGCCGTACACCGTCACTACGCAGTTATACACACATTACGCAACCGTTTTGTTTTGAAAATGATACTCTCGCTTCCTACACATATACAACTACAACACAGCAAAAAGAGTTTATAAAACTGGATATCGCAAATGGAATTTCACAACTAAAGTTGTGTCTCCGTCAGCACTCGCCCAGGCCGCGGGACTAAATTGAAATGCTTTTGAAAGCCTATCGGCCGAGCCTATTTTCGTATCGCCACTGATCAATGAAATGAGTTTGCAGCAGTGCCAATATTCTCTCACGTATGTTTTCAGAACTGCGGATCGGTAAAAAAACTTTGAATGGGAAAAATACAAGGCTCAAAAGTGATCATAGGCCTTCAGTAATATTGGACGAGTTTGAAAGTACCGCCTCAGATAAGAGTGTTCTCGGAAATTACATAGAAACGCAAGTCATCTCGCGTGATGCCATGTTCTACTCGGGATGAAAACCCTTTCTTATATTTAGAGGTAAGAGAATTTTCTTGGCAAAAAGAAGAAAGTAAACATACTTTTTATAGATCGTAAAAACCATGCATGCTTAATTTGGTAAGTGTTCGTTGTCGGTGCTTTCTTATCTACGTACATAATACATTGGTGGCACATATATGTATTACTGCTGTATTTAATATTTTTATGCTCGCGGCGAATACGATAGCTGTATTCCGATTCTACTACGACTTTTGAGTTCAACGAGCCTCATCATATTCAATGTGATAAAGTTTTATTATGAAGGGGAAATTTTGAGTCGTTCGTACGAATTAATATCGTAAATGGTGATCCCTCACGTGTACCGCATATAGCGTCACCATATTATAACTGTTTGTGTCACGAATATTATAAATCATGCTCATTATTACTTAGTTCAACGATATGCTCGTCACTGCAGTAGATTACAGTCTTAAGGGCACCCACGAGGCAGATTGTAATACTACAGCCCAAAATTGTCAAAGGACCCTGAACTATAAAGCGCATTTCCATCCATTTACATAAACGGATTGGATTTCTTAGTCCAGTTGGATTTAAATAATAAATAGACGTGATTCGGTATTGTGGACTGAGTGTTGAGAAGTTTATACAAAATAGTGGCCAGAGGCACATCATTTATTAACATTGGACTTGGCTGCGGATACCCTGCCGCCTTTTATGGAAAGATTAATAGATTATGACCTCGATCAAGTACAATGTGCCGTGCCGATGATAGGAATAAATGACTTGCCGATATACCGCCGGTTCAACTGTGCCAACAAAATTAAAATTTGCATGAAATATATAATCCCTCGCCTTCCGTATTAGATTGTTAATCAGCTTAGAATTAAGCCGAGTATAATTTGTGTAATTATTTTTTGTGTTATTATATTTTAGTCTGGCCGCTCTTTGAGATGGTATTGATCGGTTTTTACTTTGGAATATTGCTTAGTTAACCAGAAAACCAATCTAGGCTAATTTTATATAGCTGGGACATAGTAGCACGCAATAAAGAAATATTTACTGTATACGACAATATGGTCGTCGGTTGCCTAAAACATATCTGTAACAGTACCTAATACTGTACCCACTGCAACCAATCCTTTGAGCATAAACCTATATATATATATATCTTTGATACTACTTAGTTTATTTCATCTAAGAGCTGAATAGTTTCCAAATTACAACACGCATTAACGCGTGAAACATTATATTAGGTGAGCAGTTAGTTAATTAAGAAATTGGTTGTACTGTGGGAGTTCGTATGTATCTTATTGAAACTTCGATAATTAGTACAAAAATGTAGTTTCTGTGAACTTTAGCACAGTTGATTTCAACCTTCTTCGTCTAGAACATCAAGATTACTACTCCATGTAATAATTATCAGTCCTGTCCTATTACGCTATTCATCCCGACGACGGTTATACTAAATATGAGAATGGATCCATTTTTTTTACTCTTTCCCGCAGAAAGTACTTAACAGATAGATGGTACTTTATGTATACCAATATATAAGAGAATGTGATAAGTATATATATAAAAAACGATTGTCTGTACATTTGCTTAATTGCGCTAATCTCAGATACTAACGCGGGTGTAACTGCGGGTTTAGCTAATAGTAATATAACCTAATGAAAGGAAAGAGGAACCCACCACGCACCCTCGGATTGACCACCCCAACTATTGCAATAGAAAAAGGTTCCTCAGGAGTGATGGGCAACGACTGACCTGAGGATGCCTCGTGCAGAGGCGAAACACGTGTCGAAGAATAGTCGGCGCATACAGCAGGATACTGCAAGTCAGGTATCTTCCTGGAACCCATTCCATTCCTATATGCTAAGGCAACCCATTCCATTCCTATATGCTAAGGTAAGGTTACACTAATGAGAAATAATTGTAGTCGCACGAATTATTTCAGTAATTTATCAAAGGCTGATCTTCGAGTAACGAGAACGATCTAACTTATCGTTGCGGTTACAGAAATTTTATACTTTATGTGAAATCTTTGCCAAACAAATTGGTCAGCAAGGATTCTCTGGAGAAATTACATCAAGACAAGTCGGCAAAGTTGTACAACTGGCCGCACTTATTGCCTGCGGCGAAAGAAACTAATAATGAAATCTCCGATGTCTGGGGCAAAGTTACACTCATGAGAAATAAAAGTTACTGCGATAACCTGAGCTGGACAAATGTACTGGTTATGAAATTATAATTATTATGATTAATTTACCTATCATTAAAAGGTAGAAACCGCAGTGATAGACTGAAGAATTCTGACAAACTAGACTATTTTGATCGTGTTAAGTGGACTAAAGTGTCATAAGCCAACGGGTGTTGATCTAACGGCTATCCACTTCGGTATACCGCTTCAGAGACCAATAATATGATCCCATTATTTTCACTCCTGCAAAAAGCCGCCACGGAACAAAGTGGATACGAATAAACAACGTATGAAGCCACATAATAATATGCCGTGTCGGGCACATTTTAAAAGCAAAGTAGACTACGTATGTGGCTCTGCCGGCGCGGACTTTTTCCCTCTTAGGAACAGAATCTCCCAAAATCCTCTCTTAGTGGTCCCCTACACACCCCAACATACATGCCAGATTTCAGCCTGAGAGAATTTATTGCTACCGGTTGCTCGCGGCATCGCCTACTCTAATTTTAAAATAATGTTACCTTCAACTACATCACCAAAAATTATATCAATCCGTTGTTCTGTTTTGAAGTGAAAGAAAGACAAACATGAAAACACACTTTCATATATAAAATAATCTTAAGGATTAAAAAACTATTTATGAGTGAAATATCATTCTACTTATATCAAGACTCAGAGAACTCTATATTTTTTTTAATAGCTGGCCTAACATATTCTCCAATGGTATGGAGAATGTATGTTAGTTGTGTGAAGTGAAGTTACTTACCTTGATATACAAAATATAAAGATCAGTGGAATGAACAATTTCAAATGAAATATTTCCAAATATGTAATATTTTAAGCACATGAAATGCCTAATAGTTGTTAGCCGAGTTCGCCGTAATAGTTTTTTTATGAATTTAATTAAAAAGGGAGTCTTAGTGTTCGGTCTGAAAGCTGAATACCTAGTTATCGTTCGAGTACACACACACAGACACACACACAGTGTGCTCAGCAGTTTGTCTTTGTGTAATCGATATAAGAAACCTGAATCCACAGAACATTATAGCTGCAATATTAAGGTTGTATTCTGCCACACTTCTAATAAAACACCAGTATACTTCTGTTTGTGCCTGAAAGAGCGTAGCATTATTTCTTTACATTAATGTAACACGTAAATTGCATAATATATAAGTTTTAATATTTTAATTAATATGGCACAAAATAAGTTAAGTCACCTTTGGGTATCGTAACTACATACATACACTAAAAAGTTAAAAAACACAGCAATTGAAAACTGCGTTAATTTCCTACACATCTCGCTACGAAACAACGCCTTCACAAGTGAGTAAACCGTTGCGTACAGCTAGTTTAGAGCAAATCGATAAATACGGATAATAAAAAATCTAATTAGACATAATAGTATTTATTAAATAATAATTATACGAAAGCCATCTAATTTGAAAATACGGCCACTTAAATGGATATTCTTGTAATAAGACAATTCTTATTTCAAGCCGCATTTACTTTAAATTGGATTAATCTTTGCTAATATTTCATCTGAACTTTCATTTACAATCAGAAATTGTCCGAAAGAAATATAATTCGTACTTTTTTCAGGGCAGATAAATGGTTCTTCTGGAAGTTCCCGAGTTTACGGAGAGGCGGATTTAACTTTCAAGGTCGTGGATAAATTGTTGTAATTTTGTGAATTTCAAAACGCTGTTCACGTGTAACTCTGTACATAAATTTATGTTACACAAACGCGTTTGGCATTTGTAATGTATTCAGTAATATTATACCAATTCGGCTTTATTTGACTCTTCGTTGAGAATGAGAGGGGAAGACCATAGCTGGCAGATAATAATATTTATTTTTAAGAACATCTATAATAATAGTTTTGTATTTTTCGGGTACGGATATGGGTTTTTATTTGAGTTCACAAACATAATATTATTAAAAAATATATTTGTAGCGCTCATAGCAAGACTTGGCTTGCCGTTCGTAACAGATCGGCAAAGTTAAGCAACGCTTGCACAGGTTGCCACTTGGATGGGTGACCGTTTATGACATTTTCATCTGAGCGTTACCGTGCTTCGGAGGGTACGTAAAGCTGTCGGTCCCGGCTCTTGTCTAAGGATAAGGGTCGTTAGGCCATGTCGGAGGCCTTTGGGCGGTCTGAAAACTCCGACACCAGAGTTGGCCACACACTCACACGAAAAACAAACAAACATTAAAAAATATTTATTCTCGCCAATGCTTCAAAACCGTGAAAGTACAAAATTGTTAACACATATACGCGTTAATAAAATACTAATGGTTTTCTATAGCACGCTTTACAAACGATTGATATGATAACTGCAAATATTGCCTTTGTTAACAAATCACAAAATTTCGATTACCTACCAAGTTTTTGTACAAAAATCATTTGAAACAAATATAACTTTATCGACCAAAAAAAGTCATGCTCTATGCAATAGGTTAGCATTCCTAAACCATGTCACCCGAAACGTCAAATCAATAACACATTCATTCGTGATGAAGGAAGCGTGTATCTTGGACATTAGCATTCGTGTCACATAGGCGTAGAGGAGACAGGGGTCTCCTCCCCAGGCTCCCGACATGATCGCAGGCCAGGCCTCGGACGTGAGACACCGTACCTTAGATTACGACATACAGATACTATTTGTGTTTACGTTTTGGTGAAATTAATCTGTTTATTAATGAATTCATTTTCATTCACATAAAAAAGTAAAACCGAAAAAGAAACTGAGAGTCTATGAAAAGCTGCTGTCATTTCAATCTGTTATAAATATTTTATCTTTTCTTATTGGTTTTGCGACCGTAATTTAAATGTTTAAATAGACTATCTTGATGCTGAAATTATTGCTAATTAGATGAGCATGTGGTTACATCCGCGCTGTTTAAGGCTACTGCTCCGCCACCGCTTTAACCTTTCTCGATAAATGGGTCAAATATCAGCTTCGTTCCTCTCATAGTTTTGGATGTAGCTTGTCTATTAGTAATTGAATATCGCAATATATCAAGATTAGATAATTCGGTAGTCTTATGTAATAATAATAAACAATGCACTATACTATATTGGCAGACATTTGTAGGCCGGATGCAGTTTTAGTTCGTTGTATCAATGTTTGCAAAGCACTCTAGAGGCAGATGCCTTCTATATTGGACTTAAAAACAATCTCAATACTTAGGTATGTCTCTAGACAGTCACATTAGTCTATAGTATCTAATCTAGATTGAAAACTTTCGATTTAAGAAATTATGCATGATAGCAATTTGTATTATTATTGTAGAAAATGGCTCTACCGATAAGATTGATTTTTTTATCTACTTTATCATCATCAGCATGTATCAGTCCAATGCTGGATGAATATTAATTACTTGCTGTTGTCTACTTAATTGGTAGTTGGGTTAGAGACTTCAAAGTTAAAGCGATAGTTTTATTTATTGACCGTTCGCTAAATATCATATTAACACATTTAATTTTATAATTGTTAAGTGATTCTACAATTCATTTCTACAATTACTGAATAGAAAATAAAAACTAGAAGCTCGTCGTTCCCCGCAGATACACTTATGTTAATTAGAGTGTCTCGGCGTTACTCATTCGTTTACATAACCAAAATTTTAAATTGCATCTTCCTAGGATCTTTCAGAGATAAATGTACCCTTTGGGTACTAATTCCTCTACATTCCAGTGAAATGCCCATAAAATTCAGTTAAGCTGTTCCTCTGATTATTTATTTATTTATCTCACAAACATTTGCGTTGCTGTAAATGTTACTTTTGTATTTTAATAAGTAATATATTTCAATAGCTGATGCTCTCTAATTAACAAATAATATGACGTAGGTTCTGTGCTCACCAATGAACTCGGCCACTATTGATTGGTCATAAAACAATGCGTACCTACTGTCTAAATGGTGGCAGAACACGCAAAGGTATATCCCTAATATTACTTTAGGGATGTTCCCCCACTATTGTAAAAATTCGGAAATAGATGTGTACCTACATATATATACCATCCACACTTATATACTAACATTAAATACGTGAAAGTGTTTGGTCATCTTTCACAATGCAACGGAGCGTTTTTGTGTGCGGAGATATAGTTTGGTAAATGACATGCCCAATACTTTTTACCACGATAAAACATGTCGCAATAACCGACTCCCACGAAGATGGCGCCGTGGGCGAAGATTTTTATTTAATAATAATTTACATTTCATGTACATAACTGACGTGAATTCAAAGCCTATAAAGAAAAACGTACACGAATAAGGAGCAATAATCATTACAAGGTTAATGATGTATATATTATTATGTTTCATTTTTACCCGACTACGGCGAAGCCAAAAGGAAGGGTAATGTTTTTGGCAGTCTATGTATGAATGTTTGTATGTTTCACCGCAGCGCCTAAACAACTGAACCGATTTTAATAATGGGGTGTCAATAGATACGTAATAATGGCCCGGGTATCATAGGCTACATAAATTTTATCTACATTTTCTATTTCTGTATTAATACCTCAGATTCCAACCTCAAAAAAAAACAAATTGAGATAATCATTACTTGTTTGGTATCAAAAGAAAGGTATTGGTGAGCACATTACAAATATGTACATGTATTATACTGCTTGAGTCAAAATATAAGTTTAAAACGGGGTTGTACTTATAATTCGCTCGGTTCAGACGCTTTGCGTTACCTATTTTGATTTCTTTCTTCCTTTAAATATTACAATGTTAATATTGCACGGTTATTTTACATGCCCCATTGGGATACAGAAAAGTATTAAATAAAAAAAAATAAGTTTAAAAACTATAACCCGACTACGTAAAAAGGGGGTTTAAAAAGGAAGAAACAAGAAAATATCTCACTTTAAGTAAGTACAGAAATACTCAAACCAGAGCTGTGGTCGCTCCCGTGGCTCAAGCGTGATGTTTTTTAGGTACTTAGTCTGGCCATAAATACTGTTACAATAAAAAAATAAAAATTATTACATTTGAATTTAGAATCTGTCATTTTTATACGATTGTTTATTGTGTTTTCTCGTTTTGGCGCCAATACATTGTACAATATTTTGCGATATTAAAATGGAGTGGGGTCATAAAGAGAACCGAATCGCTGTGATTACATTACACAAAGTAGGTATGGAGCCAAAAGCAATTTTTAAAACTCTTCATACACTTGGTATTAGTCAAATGTTTGTGTACCGGGCTATTAATACGTACAATGAGCCGTCCACGTAGTGTTTGTACGAAAAAGGTGGTCAAAGCAGTAAGGGAAGGAATTCGAAGAAATCCTGTCCGAAAGCAAAAGATTTTATCTCAGGAGATGAAGATAGCACCTAGAACCATGTCGCGTATTTTAAAAGATGACTTAGGACTTGCAGCCTATAAGAGACGCACTGGTCATTCCTTAACTGATAATTTAAAAAAGAATAGGGTGGTAAAATTGAAACAACTACTGAAGCGGTACGCAAAGGGAGGTCACAGAAAAAAATTGTTTACGGTTGAAAATATAATTACAATTGAGCAACATTTTAACAAACAAAATGACCGTATTTATGCTCAAAGCTCTAAGGAAGCTTCCCAATTAGTCGACAGAGTGCAACGTGGCCATTATCCGACTTCAGTGATGGTTTGGTGGGATTTGAGCTATTAAGGAGTGACTGAGCCATATTTTTGTGAAAAAGGTATCAAAACATCGGCACAAGTGTATCAAAATACCATTCCTGAGAAGGTAGTTAAGCCCCTTAACAACACCATGTTCAATAACCAAGTATGGTCCTTCCAGCAAGACTCAGCACCGGGTCATAAAGCTCGGTCAACGCAGTCTTGGTTGGAAGCGAACGTTTCGGACGTCATCAGAGCTGAAGACTGGCCGTCGTCTAGTTGCGATCTTAATCCGCTGGATTATGATTTATGGTCAGTTATAGAGAGTACGGCTTGCTCTAAACGCCATGACAATTTGGAGTCCCTTAAACAATCCATACGATTGGCAGTGAAGAAATTATTGATAACTGGCCTCAATGTTTAAAGGACTGTATTGCAGCCAATGGAGATAAGTATGCACTTCGAATAAGCTTTTTATATTTTAAATTGTTTTATATTTATGTATTAAACTAACACACTGTAAAAGTAATAAATGTTATTTGTAATTAAAAAATATTTTTACGTTGTTGCAATATTTATGGCAAGACTAGGTATATAACATCACGCTTGAGCCACGGGTGCGGAGCAGTAGCAGTAACGGCCGCCCGCGGGCTCAGCTATTCTGAAATATGAATTATTGTTATTTGAAATAGCTATTACTGTGTTTAATATTTCCGACACAAAACATAATACAGCTAGGTACTATGGCTCTATTCCCAGATCTAGAACAAAAACACCCTATACGAAGCTAGACGTTAAGTCTGTATAGTTTTGGGGAAGTGCAATAAAAGTAAACGAATAGTTATTTGGGGAGAGTTGAACCCTTCTCGAGTCGATATTCTCGAGATATATGTCTCGGGTCAACTGTCGAGACTGTCGGCAATAATAACGAGCTGCTGAAACAAAAACCTTAACTTGCTTTAGGAGTTTTATGGTAGCGCTTAGTACGATTTATGCTTTTTTGTTTTTTTGGAAAATACTACATGGAATTCTGGCCTGTACCATTTTATTTTTCTGTGTCGGATTGAAAAATCCTCATGGAATCCCTCCGCCCTGTGGGAAGGGCGAAGGGGACTGACTGACTCTTACTGAATAAAAACCAACCCGTGCTCCTCATGTACCCATGTGTCAGAGGGTCGGGTATCGCCAAAGCATTCGTCGCTACCCTCCGACGGGTAGTAGGTAGGGCAGCCTGACTACACCGCATCTCCTCTTCCTCTGCGGCCCCACCGCGACCCAACAATGGTGCGCCCCCATTTGGTCGCGGGAGATAGGACGCGCGGCAACGCAAAACCGACACGCCTCTCCTCCTGCGACCGCGCCCAACTGCGAGGGACAGACAGAACTGTCCCCCGCACCTTTGGACGCAATTCTGGTATATACCTAAGACTTATGTCAAATATAAGGTTAGAAAACTTTGAACTAAAAAGGTTAAGCATGCTTATTATCTAGAGGACTATGTAGTTTTTTTCCTGTATGGATAGCGTAGTGGCATAAGCGATGGCCTCGCCGCTTGGTACTGCGTGTCGTGGGTTCGATTCCCACACGAGATAACACTTTGTGTGATCCACAAATTGTAGTTCCAACTCTGAGTGTCCTTTGAGTTCGTTGATAAAATTTTTGTAAAGGCTTTATTCCCCGCGACACAGGATTTATTGCTAATGCGAGAGTTCTGATTTTATATAGCTTCGCAAAATAGATGCTTCCATGTATCTATATTTTGATGAAAACAATTTGACCTTCGTGCAACTTAATTTGCGGACATGTCACTTAACACCAGTTCCATTTATTTTCTCATTTACCGTCTCGCGTAGACTATAGTGTCTTGAATATTTTCATAAATATTCACACACATCGTACGACGGCATGCGCTAGGGGTGTTTTTATAAAATACTAGAGGACGCCAGCAGCTACGCCTGCATTTTTTTTTAATTTACCCGTTTTGGCCGATCCCGTGGGAATTTCAGCAAATCCCTTCTTAGTGCACCCCTACAGTCCCCAAGGAACATACATGCCAAATTTCAGCTTCCTGTGCCCAATAGTTTCGGCTGTAGCGTGTCTGTCAGTCAGTCAGTAACGTAAGGATTTTATATATTAAGATTCAGTATGTTATTTGCATATATTTTGACAGTACCAACGAAACTCGAACAATACGCCGTCATCTTAGTGACGTACAAAGTTAGTTGAAAAGACAGCGAGTGGAGATACCAACAGACTGCTATGCAGAGGGTAACGGGTTCTAATCCGCACACCGCAAATGTTTCGAAATTATGTGCGTATTAAATTGTTAATTATCGCTTGCCCTGTTCCTCGGAGAGCATGTTAAGCCGTCGGTCGCATCTGTCATGAAGATCTTTGACAGTCGTTATAGGGCGTCAGTGCCTCTGAATAAACTGACACTAGACTAAACCCTGGCACATTGCAATTCCATCGAGTTGCGACGATCAGACAGGCAGTCGCTCTGTGGAAAAGCTAATGTATCATAAGTCGTTTAAATTTCATATTGGTTTAATATGTATAATATACCATCTGTTCGTATATATATTTATATATTCTTATATGTGTATGTATGTAGCTCTATAATACATCTCTATTTATTAAACGAAAATATAAAATTGTTACTAAAAGCCTATTCTAATTGCCAATTTGTTGAAATGAATTGTACAACTATTGTAAACATAAAACCCATGAAGTTTATTAGGAGGTTAGGCTTTAAATTGCTTGTTGAACTTGCATTTTTAGATTGTTATAAACAAAAAATAAAGACACAGACAACTTACAAGGACACTAAGTTTCATCCAAAATTTGTAAATATAATACGTGTAGACCAGTCGTCAGGGCGCCAAATTTACCAAAAGAATTCCCAAAAAAGGGGACTATTCCGTACTATTTCCAGTCTCAACCGAAGTTGAATGAGACATATAACTTGAAAATAGCTTCGAACAATTTACATGTGGATACTTTTAAGAAGGGAACAATATCTTATTACTTTAGTAAAAAAAATGAAATAGTGGACCAAAAAATACAACAAAATTTAAGTAAAAAGGAACTTTTTCGTGCCTAAAGTTGAATCGAGTATAACTATATTTCATCAGAATATAGCAGGTGCAATTAATAAAAGCGAGGACATTATTTTTGCTTTATCAGAGTTTTCCAAAAAATCGAACGATATTGATATACTATGTTTCACTGAGACTTTCATTAAAAAAGGTACGGAGCATTTATTAAAAATACCAGGATAAAAAATGGTTGCGTCGTTCTCCCGCAACGCAAAAAGAGGAGGTTCTTGTATCTTGATCAGGAATGATTTCGATTACAAAACATAAAAATGTTTACGTAACCTTGCCTGTAATTTCCATTTTGAATATTGTGGCGTTGAGCTATTATCACAAAAAAATATTGTCATATGTATATACAGAACTCCAACTAGTAATCCATATGCTTTCATTGAAAAAATTGAACAGCTGTTATCAAAACTGTCGTATCGTTCAAAGAAAATAGTTTTGTGCGGTGATTGGAATTTGGATACTCTTAGGCCAAGTAAAAGTTGTTTAGAACTCATAAACACATTAAAAAACTTTGACATACAAATACAAATCAGGTTACCCACTAGACAGCAGGCATGTATTGACCTATTTGCCAGTAATGTGAAACACGCTCGAGCTGAAGTTCACTACTTGGGGCTTTCAGACCGTGAGACAGGACAAACGTTAACAATTACAACCAATATTAAACGCCAGAAGCATAGTTGGTATGAGGAGGTCAGAAATTTTAATAAACATAATGTTGACAAATTTTGTTACTACATATCATCATTATTTTTCTCGGATGTCTATGAAAAATTTGATGTAAATGAAGCATTTGAAGAATTTCACAGTTTTTTTGCACTATTTTTTAATCTATGCTTTCCTACATTTAGAGTAAAAAAAACAAATAAAGTGGATAAAAGTAGTTGGTTGACAAAAGGTTTGAAGAAGTGTTGTATAAAAAAGAATTCTTTATTTAAAAGGTAAGCAAGTAAGTGCTGATAAAAAGAAAAATATTAGATTTTACAAAAAATATTGTAAAATTCTTAAGAAATGTTTACACAAGTCAAAGCAATTGGAAAATTATAAATATATTAACAATAATAGTAATAAATGCAAAGCGGTGTGGAAAATTATAAACCAAAATATTGGAGACAATAAAACTAATTCAGAAATAGACAAAATATTACACAATAACCAATTACATACGACTGCAGATGACATAAGTAATTTATTTAATTCCTTTTATGTTGACTTGACTAATAATAATGACTTTAAATATAACATTGACAATATAAATGAAACTATGGACATGAACAAAGTAAAATTAAATTCATTTTTTTTAAGGCCGACAGATCCAATTGAGATATTTAGATTAATTCACAATCTCAAAAATACCAACTCCGTAGGTGTTGATGGTATCAACACAAAAATGATAAAACTCTGTGCACACTGGATATGCGAACCCTTGAGCTTTATCATAAATATGTCATTCCAACAAGGTATTTTCCCGACGATCCTTAAAAAGTCAATTGTTAAGCCCTTATATAAAAAAGGTGAGCCGACAGATATGAATAATTATCGTCCAGTTACCCTTATACCAATTATATCAAAAAATTTTGATAAGGCTATGTTGAAAAGAGTTCATGACTTCGTTTTGAAGGAAACAATACTAAAAGAAGAGCAATTTGGTTTTAGAAAAAACAGTAGTACTTCATTAGCCTGCTTCAATCTGATTAAAATAATTACTGAATGCATTAATGATAGAATACCTGTAACGACTTTATTTCTAGATATGAGTAAAGCGTTCGATTTTGTTGATCACAAACTGTTGCTCTACAAGCTAGAAAAGTACGGGGTAAGAGGAATCGCTAATGATTGGATTAGGAGCTACTTAAAGGACCGATATCAATGTGTAGAAATATCCAAAATAGAAAATAATGAAAAAGTCACATGTAGATCAAATTTCAAACTAAATAGATTCGGTGTCCCACAGGGCAGCGTACGGCGACCCTTTTTGTTCTTAATCTACATTAATGACCTACCTAATATTACACACCACAGAACTATTTAATTTGAAGATGACACGACACTTATTATCAAATGTGACAATAAAGAAATATATGAACATGACATCAATTTGACGCTTAACAAGACAATTAATTGGCTACTTAACAATAATTTAAAAATTAACGTTGATAAAACGCAAGTGATACAATTTCAAAATTATAGGAGGCAACATATTAACATAAATGTAAATTACAAAAATAATAAAATACAGGAGGTTAGTACAGCGAAATTTCTAGGTCTGATGCTCGATAAGCACTGTAACTGGAAGGCACATGTTGAATATGTTTGCAATAAACTTGATCGGTTCGTGTTTGCTATTAAACGTTGACAATCAGTGTCAACGGAAGCGGCTCTCAGTGCATACCACGGATATGTGTCGTCGGTGCTGTCATATGGTCTCATGCTATGGGGGAACTCGGTTGAGATTGAAAAAGCATTTCGGGTGCAAAAGAAATGCGTGAGAGCTATTTGTGGAGCTTGGTTTACAGATAGTTGTAAGCCATTATTTAAAAAGTTTCACATCCTGCCACTGGTTTGCATGTACATTAGAGAACTCTGTGTTTTTGTTAAACTGTATCCACAATACTTTAGTAAATATTCTGAAACAGTTGGTAGAAACTCTAGGAATAAATTTAAGCTTCTCCGACCTAGGTGTCTTTTGGACATATTTGAGAAGAATGTCTATGTGAAGGCTATAGAAGTGTATAATAAGTTACCAGACACGTTTAAAGAACTTCCTTATACTGTATTTAAAAGAAATGTTACAGCGTGGCTAGCGGAAAGATGTTTCTATACTTTAAATGAATTTATGACATATAAAGAAAATGTTTAAATTAATTAATGTTAAAAAAATCACGTATGACAACAATAGCAATATTATCTGGACATTTAAATTTATTCTAATTTGACACTTCTATGCAATTATTAACATAAAATTATATTTTACAATTATACATGACTAACATTTTGACATTAATTAACTGATAAATCAATACAATATAAACAGAATTTCATTGAATTATATTATTGTATAAGTTGACATATTTGCGCACCATTGTTATGGTAGAATGTGAGGACCACTATTACTGTACCAGCACTATGTAACCACATTTCTCGTAAATAAATGCATTTCATTTCATTTCTATATTATGTATGTTTATATTATATGTAACTTATGTATATATGTTTTTAATGTGAATATATCTTTAGTTTTTTATTATCTACTAG
This sequence comes from Euclidia mi, assembly GCA_944739405.2. Taxonomy (NCBI): domain Eukaryota; kingdom Metazoa; phylum Arthropoda; class Insecta; order Lepidoptera; family Erebidae; genus Euclidia; species Euclidia mi. Next base: position 3,889,987 of record OX123196.2, read on the forward strand.
AGGACGCCAGCAGCTACGCCTGCATTTTTACCCGTTTTGGCCGAACCCGTGGGAATTTCGGGAAATCCCTTCTTAGTGCACCCCTACGGTCCCCAAGAAACATACATGCCAAATTTCAGCTTCCTGCTCCCAATAGTTTCGGCTGTAGCGTGTCTGTCAGTCAGTCAGTCAGTCAGTCAGTAACACAAGGATTTTATATATTAAGATTTGTGTTATTTCAAATTCATTTTCTTTACATTACACTAACTTCTTTTCTCTCTGCACCACTCTAAGGTAGACTGGGAGATAATGCCCATGGCATCAAGTCCGCCTGTATACGTTGTGTATATAAAGCTTTAATAAATAAATAAATAAAATAAATAATACTCAGCCAAATCCGGCTAGACTAGTAAGCGTACCCCGGGTTGAAACTAGTATTACGCTAAGAGATTTATGTTATTTGCATATACTTTGGCGGTAGCGAGTCGGTTGCGGCAGACCTTGTCGAACGTTCGTTGACCAAATTGGGGACATCTTAAGAAACGGCAAGGTCCGAAGTAACCGAAACCGGCGTGCATGTATGAAATGAGTAATGAGTGAAGAAGCAGCGCGTGAGGTTTGTAAAGATAGAGGCAAGTGGCGTTCTTTTGTCTCTGCCTACCCCGACGGGAAAATGGCGTGCGTATATGTATGTAATTTGACAGTACCACTGAAACTCCAACAATACGCCTACATCACGGTGACCTACGAAGTTGTCATGTAAGTTGAATAAGTGGTTCCAAGGCTTAACATTATTATGATAAGAAACGGCACATAACTTGGATTTCGAAAGTTGTTGTTTCCTTAGTTTTGGAAGATGTTGGATGAGAGTTGATTAAGTATAAGTAAATGTATAGGTATACTGGTAGGTATGTGTATTTGTATCGTCATGTTCCCCTTGTTCTGCCTTGTTTTTATTACGTTCAGTTTTTTGGGCTTAGGCCTTTTCTCATAATGAGAAGATTTTTTTATATATTAGGCGATTTTGAACACAGTTCATTGCATTTCTTTGTACCAAGAGAAGACTTACGCCATAATCCACCAAGCTGGGTAAATGCGGATTCGCAAACTTCACATGTCTTTCGTGAACTTTATGGAAAACTATCACACATGCGTATTCCTCAGGATGTTTACTTTCGCGGCTTATCAAGCGATAATAAAAAATTTAAAACGCACATAGCTTCAAAAAGCGTTGCTCGATGTAGATTGGAACTCGTGAGACCCTTTGCATAACAATTAGTCCCTCTATCGTTACTATTACTTACTTCAGCTTGGTATATTCAATTAAAATTGCAATATATTACTATGGAACCTTATACTCAAACCTTAAACTAGGCCATATCTTTAGGTTTCGCCCTGTAATACCGATAATACTCATAAAGTATACAGGATTCAAATTTACGTCGTAAATCGAACGAGCTTTACCGCGGTATTCTGGAGTTCTGGCACTAATTTATTATATCTGCTACAAATATAGAAATCCTTTAATTAATTTATTATCCGCAAAGGTTTCTACATAATAATAATATAAGACGTATAATAACTCTAGCGGTTTCTCGCGGTTTCGCTAGTTCCTACCGGGTCAAATTATTAGGTATCTATAGGCCATAATAGTACTCTACGTAAGTATGTAGGACTATCTATAGTACCTACCTACACAGTCCTCCATCTTGCAGTGAAAGTCCCATTAAAATCAGCACTTTTATGTATTAGAGCGTAGCAGAAATCACACACGGCGGTAATCTGATTTCAAACTAGGTAGAGCTCATACTATGGCAACCAGATAAAAATACTTTTTATTATACTGTATTTGTACAAAAATTAAACTCAGGCACAGAACAAATAATCCTGAATATCACACAAAGATTTGTACTAGATGGGATTAAGACTCACGCCTGTATCCCCGAAAGGGTAGGCAGAGGTGTAATATTACAACCACTTTTCGCCAGGAATTTTTTGGTCCCACGTAATAGGGGGCGAGCCTATTGCCGTACCGGGCACATTACCAGACTCCGTGCTGCTCCTGAGAATTGCCGAACGGAAAAACCCAATAACACTTTGCCCGACCCGGGAATCGAACCCGAGACCTCCCAATCCCACGCGCACATTTATGCCGAGAGACCAACGTGGCAGAGACTAGATGGGAATGGAACCCATTACAGTCAAGATCACTCTAACCATCGGGCCAAAGCACTCAGATATTTACATAGAGGCGCATTTCCTATGGGCGCTCTAAAGACAAACTTTCTGTGACCCAAATTGCCGCTTGGCGGCGTGGCAGTGGAATGACTTCAGCGCCGCTAATGGCGCCAACTACGAATTAAACTGGAGACAATCCCCACTTGGAATCGGCACACGAAATTCTTAAGAACTGCGCTTCTATGTAAATCTGTATTCATTGACCAGGCCAACAAGCCATATGGATCATACCTACACGATTCGCCCAGTCAAGTAATTTATTTTTTATTTATTTTTATGTACCTACAACTAGCGATCACGAAACTGTCAACGTAAATGTCATTTATATTTTAAGATAGCTGCTGTATCCAATTTTTATTTCTTTTTCAATTATAATCCGGAAATTGCAACATTCAACTTATTTACAATCATTTTTAAATATAACTCCTGCCGATAAATTCTCCGATCTAATATTATTTTACGTAAAAATGATTACCTATCTAGAAATGCCCCGGGCGCCTGACTCAAATCAAACATCTTGAACAAACGATACTCTAGTAATGAGTTCAAAAGATATTATAATATCTTCTATAGGAGAATGGATTGGTTTTATTTTTCAAGGACTTGCTGAATAGACGCTTCGTCCGTGTGCAATATGTTATGTGCAATATGTTATGTGTGTGTACCTACGCTATTATGAGCCAATAAAAAGGGACATGCTCTTTCTAGTTTAAGCTTATTTCAAAGGAGTAGGTTTTGAATTCGGGTATGTTCATTTATGGTTATTTTTTTTCGAATATTTATGATTAATAATTTTTTGATTTCGAAAACGAAATTATTATTTGGATGGAATTATTGCCCGCTTTCCTCCCAAAAAGAAATAATTAAATTTGAATTCGTTTTTTTTCCATTCCTTTGTAATAAGGTCGTTAACTGCCAACTGAATGGTAGTATAATGATCTTTCAAACAATACAAAATTCGTATCCTACACAGTACAAGGTCTAAAGTTTCTCCAAATAAAATTACTGTTTGAATTATGCAAACAATGTTTAAATTTGTACAATAATTGTTTCTGTCAATGAAAACTTATACATGGTTACTTAAATATTATAAATATAGAATTTTCTTCGTCCGTTACAGTTTAGGTGTTCATGGGTTCACATAAACGTCCTCAACAACACTAGATGAATATTTCATTAACATGTGTCGTGATATTCCCCGTGGAGACAAAACATGCAACGCCACCATGTCCTGACTCTCGACATGTCAACTTCGGCCGTTTAATTTAAAAGTTTGGCTGCCCTGTTCGTTTGGATATGGGAATTTAAGCAAAGTTCTGAACTATGGATGGTTGAGAGTGGGTACTCGTTGAGTTTATTGCCCCGGCTCTAAAGAGTATCATGCTTTAAAAATCTAATGCTATGATTCCGTCACCACTTGAACAAACCTGTTGGTCTTGTCGACATTGACTCTTATTGGTACGAATGAGTTTGGGTTTGATTCTCAGGATAAATATTTATGTGATGTGTTTGATGATAGCTATGTACAGCTGTAAATTTATCTATTACATAATTATAAGTTGTTATCGTTCTATGTTTGTTGCTCTGATTATTAGCTATTATATTGATCAGAAAAATGTTAATATACCTAATCAATAAATGGTAATAACAACGTTCTATTAGCGTGCCTTCAACACCACATCACTTTTTAGTTTTGGATGCTTCTTAAGATGGTTTAAACCATAACCATAATCTATGATGTACTTACATTACATTGATAATGTTGTTGATACACACAGGATTTATCCATATACAACTTCTACTTATGTGATCTGTGAACAAAATATCGAAGTATATAAAAGCCTGAAAATTAATCTAAATGATATTCAAGATAACATAACATAACTTCACGCCTTTTATCCTCGAAGGGGTAGGCAGAGGTGTATTACACACCCACTTTTCGCCAGTTATGTTTGGGTCCCAATGTAATAGGGGGCGAGCCTATTGCCATCTACCTGGCACATTATTAAGCGGGCGATAATTAACGTACCTATTTTATACACAGACAGACATAATTATAATTTTATCAGTTGTCTTATTACAGTAGATGACTGTATTAATAGATCCGATCCTAGAAAAGTATATCATTATGGAATAATACGAGTCACTATATACCAAAATGACCAGCAGAAAAATTCAGTCACTATTAGTGTCGCGAACAGGATTTACGATGTAACTGAGGCATTTTACATAGAAGAACTCAGCTGAATGTAACTATCGGTTTAAGCACTTAAATACAACAGTAAAATAAGGAATAACGTGAGCTTACGAATCTTATATTGACAGTTAAAACAAAAACAACAGGTCACCATCAGTTATCTAATTAAAAAGTCATCAGCGCGATCCATCTCGCATACTAATCTTACGCCGACATTGTCCCGACTTTGTAAACCAAGTGATACACTCGAACAAAGTTTATTTTAAGTTAAAATGGAAACGTTGATTCGCATGACATTATTGTCCGGATCCCCGACGCATTTCACTAAGACAGGTTGTCCTGTTGGCCTCTCAACCGGAATTATAACTAAATGTACAATTTAAATGTTACTGTTAACAAAAAGGAGTGTGTTATAATTTATAATATAGCAATATGATAATGGCGGAGGAAAGGTATATTCTATTTTGGGCAATTAGTTTAATTATTTTGCTCATTACTATGCGATTAGAATGAATTTGAAGCTCCAACAATCTGAGTGAGATCAATATTTGTCTCATTATATGTATTTAGTAGGTAACAGTAACATATACTTTAAAACAATAACATTAACGAATTATGGCTTAATATCTTTAAGAAACTAGACTGCCTCCGTGGTTCAGTGGATAGCGTATGCGACTGCTGATCGGAGGTCCTGGGTTCGATTCCCGGGTCGGGCAAAAGTGTTACTGGTTTTTTCTGAATTCTCAGTGGCAGCACGGAGTCTGGTGATGTTCTCGGTAACGGCAATAGGCTCGCCCCCTATTACGTGGGACCTAAAAATTCATGGCAGAATGTGAGTGTAATATTACACCTCTGCCTGCCCCTTCGGGCATACAGGCGTGAGTCTATAACTAAAAAATTCGGGCAAGTGCGAGTCTGACCCGCGCACCGAGGGTTCCGTACCCATTTTACCTTATTTGAGGTTGGTGCTAATTACGCTAGTCCTCTAAATCTGTATGAGTGCCCATACAACTTAGAGGACTATCTTAAATGGAGTCTACTATGTATGTATGGGGACACCCTTAAATTTTCCACTTTTTATATTTTTTGTAATTTTTCCTTTATTTGTGCTGTAACACCCTGCTTTTGGCCAAATTTCGTGATTCTAGTTCAACGGGAACTACCATATAGGTTTTCGACACAAAACCTATAGGGTACTTACGGTTGGCCTAGAATTGTAAATTTTGATAAAAAGTTGAAAATTAAGGTTAATTTTGGTACTTACAAGTTTTCACAAAAATCTAATTTTGACCATATCTTTTTATCGGGTTGACCCAGGACCCTGATTTTTATACACCTAATAGGAACCATAGCCGCAGTATCTGGTATACTTAAATTTCAATTTGCTAGGTCCACCCGTTCCTGAGAAAATCGGTGGTGACACACGGACAGACAGACAGACAGACAAGAAAGTGATCTTATAAGTGTTCCTTTTTTACCTTGTGAGATACGGAACCCTAAAAACATCTTCAAAAAATGGTTGAGATACCTAACGTATTTATTAAATGCATAATTATTAAATATTTAAAATTATGAAGTATTCATGAAAAGGCTTTACGTACCACAAAGTCTTGTCCAAACTAGAATAAAGCGATATATAATCCCGACGTCTACTTTGTATCTCATCCAAATGTTGCAACTTTGTCTACGATTCATGAGATACAAGATACATAACAGTAAAATAAAGCCCAGCCTTATTTACTACACTTTAAAGCTTTATATTACCAAAAATGTTTATTACAAAGCTCAGAATGCACCAAGAAGCAGTAAACACACTGCAGACTTTTTAAAACATTTGGAGTCCTTCTCAAAAGGGACAATTCCTTAGAAATACAGAAAGCGTAAAATTGAATCTATAACGCAGGTTCAGCGAAAGCCTCACATAAAAGTTATGTGGGTGGATTCGGAGAAGCTGATTCGCAAAAGTTAATATAGTATTGGTGTGGAAATTTACACAAAGAACCCTATTTGGAAGACCCAATTGTTAACTAGAAGCTTGAATAATGTAAGCAGATAATGGTTTAGAAAGGACGATAGTAACTTGTGAAAGAATTGTTCGTAATGAGCTATTTTTTATAATCTAAAATACGGACTAAATAAAATGTAATTATTTTGACCCTGGAAACTACCCTATTGTAGCTTGCGAAAGAATTGTTCGTAATGAGTAATTGTATTTGAGCGATGTCTGTGGATTGCGAGCTAAACTTGTTAATTAAATTTTGCAATCAACTGCCTATTATGTGGTGCTGCGGTGTAGCTCTTAATTTAAATGTAATTATAGTTTTATTCAAATATATGACAGATACGTCTGGGATAATTACTTTAATAAAAATAGATATTTGTGCAACAAGAGAGCAAAGTTGTTTTTTGTTTCGAGTGCTGATTTTGAGTCCCGAGCAAGCAAAGGATTCTATGATTGATGAAATGATTGATTTGAATCAAAGTAAGAATCCTGAGCGTAGTGAGGGACTCAACAGCACGAGGTGCAAAAAGCTTTGCTCTCGTGTAGCACACATAACTTTTCACCACAGCAGTGAGAACACATATTACTTAGCAGACATAGAAATGAACAGGAATAGATTGAATTCTGCATTAATCACTTGTTGATTTAACTCTTCTGGTGTTAAAGTACAGTCATCATCGCTAGTTTCACTCATCTTTTGAGATAATTTTATATATTAATATAATTTAACACGTTACGCTATACTGTATCAGCATCAGCGAAATTTTTATTCCCGCTACTTTTTTAAATCGCGTTGTAATACCGCGTCCCTGATGTTTATTTTTCAAATGTATCATTGTTGTAATTCCAAATAAAAACGTATTGGTTAAATACCAATTTTATACTATTAATTAGACTTATTTTTAAAAAAATCCAATAATAAATTAAACATATAAACAATAACATGTCATATAAAAAAAGTAATTTCTTTATTACAATTATACTTTTTTATTTGCGTTTCCGAAGGTGTTTTCTTTGATGTCGAATTCCAAAATCGAATTTCGAATTCGAAGGGGTTTGTTTTTCAGTGCCACGAATTGACATTGTTCAGCCACAAATTTGAAACATTCGAATTTTACTGTGCTCTGTCTCTTTCACATGCATATAAAAAAGCGAGTGAAAAAAACAAACTCCTTCGAAATTCGATTTTCGAATTCAACCTCAAAGAAAACACGTTCAGAAACGCGTTATACCCTAAAATTTAAAGATATACAAATATCTTTATATATAAAGAAATTATGTTGTTTTTTAAATGTTATTGTTTATATGTTTAATATTTTATTGGATTTTAATAAAAATAAGTCTAATTAATAGTATAAAATTGGTATTTAACCAATACATTTTTATTTGGAATTACAACAATGATACATTTGAAAAATAAACATCAGGGACGCGGTATTACAACGCGATTTAAAAAAGTAGCGGGAATAAAAATTTCGCTGATGCTGATAGCGTATAGCGAAACGTGTTAAATTATATAAATATAAATACTTAATCTAAAAAGATGACTGAAACTAGCGATGATGACTGTACTTTAACACCAGAAGAGTTAAAACAACAAGTGATTAATGCAGAATTTTGTTTTCAATTTATTCCTGTTAAATGTTATGTCTCCTAAGTAATATGTGTTCTCACTGCTGAGATGAAAAGTTATGTGTGCTACACGAGAGCAAAGTTTTTTGCATCTCGTGCTGTTGAGTCCCTCACTACGCTCAGGATTCTAACTTTGATTCACGAGCGTAGCGAGAATCATAGAATCCTTCGCTTGCTCGGGACTCAAAATCAGCACTCGAAACAAAAAACAACTTTACTCTCTTGTTGCACAAATAACTATTTGTATATACAATTAGTAGTATATTTGTAGAACGTTCAAATTGATAGAATAAAACATCAATAGTATCTGAATTAAGTCTGTTTGAAATGATATTTTATTAATATAAAGAGCAGGTAGAAATTATTTAATGAGATACGATAGCAAAATTATAGCAGCTTTCTCCACTTCAACTCTCGCCATAAATAGCACACGATACATTATACAAGAAGCCTTTTCATTACTTGGAAAAGTTATTAATTATTTATTTCCATCCTTTTGTTCTCAATTCTAAATTACTCCATTGTATCAGTTTACAGTATCCGCACCTGAACGAAATCAAACACCTTTGAAAGGGCCAGTATAGTGCGCAGTTCTTTGGGAAGCTAATTTTATATGAAGCTTTAATTAGCCTACTTGAAATTCAAGTACTTTAAAAGGGAGTTGTCATTTCGAAACTAATATAAGTTTTCATTTACAGGATAGAGGCGTTTCGTATTACAAAGGATGGAGGAGGATTTGTTCGACATCCAGCGAGGCCTACAGTGGCACAGTGAGACAGCTTCATTGTACACAAAGGCAAATAAGTAAGTATTGTTTAGTTTTCAACTGGCGCTTTCACTGTATAAATGAGACGCGTCGAGTAATGGGAGCGTTCTCTCTTCTCTTTGAATGCAAAAACAACATTACTTGAAAATTTCTCAGATGGATTTCAATATTCTATTTTTGTGAGAAATGCTTTCTATTTGTGTGTGTCACTTTTATGTTTTCTTTTTGAGGTGTATCTGCCCTTGGGAGTGGTGAAATGAGCATGCATGAAGAATGGGAAAGGAGTGAATGAATCAAGCAAAAATCATAAATAGCAAACTAAATTCATATGTAATATGGTTGTTCTCTGAGCCGTAGGCGTAAGATTATGAGTGGATATTCAAATTCAAAGTCATTTATTAATATAGGTTACAAAAGCAACGCTTATCAATTGGTGTATGTATTCAATTCAAATTGTAATATATTACTATGAACCTTACACTCAAACCTTAAACTAGGCCATATCTTTACGTTTCACCCTGTAATACCGATAATACTCATAAAGTATACAGTATTCAAACTTAGGTCGTAAAATCGAACGAGCTTTACAGCGGTGGTCTGGAGTTCTGGCACTAATTTACTATACCTGCTACAAGTACTATAATCCTTTAATTAATTTATTATGCGCATAGATACATAAGATAAGACATATAATTATTATACTAGCGATTCCTCGCGGTTTCGTGGTAACTCCACGACAGCTTCACCTATCGGGTCAAATTATAACCTAAAGGCTGTAATAGTACTCTACGTACGTATGTAGAGCTACATATAGTAGCTCAACACGGTCCTCCATCTTGCAGTGAAACTCCCATTAAAATCAGCGCTTTTATGTATTAGAACGTAGCAGAAATCACACACGGCGGTAATCTGATTTCAAACTAGGTAGAGCTTAAACTATACCAACCAGATAAAAATACTTGTTATTGTACTGTATTTGTATACAAAAATTAAAACCAGGAACAGTACAAATAACCGATAACCGATGGAGTAGTCGTGTTCTAGAGTGGAGACCGCGCCTTGGCAAACGTAGTGTAGGACGCCCTCCGGCTAGGTGGAGTGAAGATATACGCAAAGTGGCTGGCAGCGGCTGGACACGAAGAGCCGAAAATCGGCTTCAGTGGCGTACCATTTGAGAGGCCTATATCCAGCAGTGGACTACGGCAGGCTGATGATGATGATGATGATGATGACAAAACAAATAATCGTGATTCTCACACAAACATTCGTACTAGATGGGAATGGAATCCATTACCTCCAGCTTAGCAGTCAAGGTCATTCTAACCACCAGGCCAACAAGCCATACGGATCATACCTACACCATTCGCCCAGTCAAGTAATTTATTTTTTATTTATTTTTTATGTTAGTACAACTAGCGACACTGAATACATGCTAGCGATCACGAAACTGCCAAAAGAAGACTAGCTGTGCCCGCGACTCCGATCGCGCGGCATTTGTATTTTCATTAGACTACAGAATTGATACCCAAAATGTTTTAAGTTGCATATAATACCTATATTTAATAGTGTAGATGTAGATGTCATGAAAATAGCTCAAATTACTTTCACTTGTTCGTGCGAGTCGACACCGCGAAGTTACCAATCGCGAGTAAAAGATCAGAGAATTCCTGTGCATGTTCGTTGCCTCGTAATCGCGCTCGCATATTTAATGTCAAATGCATAGCGATAATACAATCCCATAGTTATGAGCTATAATTTCATCAGCTCTTGCCTCACATTGTATGGTGGTATAACAGACAGAGTCTAACGAAAATCGCCAAGAAAAAGTACTGTTATACCGCCCATGGATTCGTCATTTTCCTTGATTTCCCTTGGTTTGCGATCTACATGCTTATGTAGACCGCTTCACGCTTTGCCATCGTATATTCATCTCATATGATAAGATGACAATAACGTTAAATCTTAGCTTTGTCAATGCTTTTAGAGGTATAACAAACAGAACTCTGCGTGGTCCAATTCAATCGGAATTTCAAACATTGTAGGCGATTTTTAGGATTCTTTATCCAAAAATGGGAAATATCGGAACCCTGATAGATTCGTCATATCTGTCTGTCTGTACTTCCGTATGTCACAGCAATCTTATACCGAAACCATTAAGACTACATCATTGAATATTTTTAGAAAGATGTATTCCGTGAACCGCTGCTCGACTTTTATACAGAATAAAAATAACTACGTTAAAAGCAACCGACTTCAAAAACGAAAAAGTGGGAATAATAAAGATTTAACATTAATTAAATACTACCTATTATTTATATGTGCTATTTACTAATAGGTTTGAAGTCGATGTCAAGCCTTAAAACAAATAATAATATTTTAATCACTTAAATGAATACGAGCAAATTAATACAAATGAAAGACTACGATAAAGATAAAGATGCATAAATAAACCTAATAAAGAGCAATTTGATCTTAATATTATAAGCAGCTTCAGTTAATACGAAGAATAATGAAAAAAATTATACGAAAATGTATTGAACAGAATGTGAATTCAAGTGAATTATGAAATGCCTTCTTTAATTTGAAGGCTTTTGAAATTTGATTTGGCACCGACTTCAAACCAATTAGTAAATAGCACATATAAATAATAGGTAGTATTTAATTAATGTTAAATCTTTATTATATCCCACTTTTTCTTTTTCTTTTTTTGAAGTCGGTTGATTTTAACGTAGTTGTTTTTATTTAATACTTTTAAGTGAACCTATTGTTGTATTGTCAACTAGTTATAGGTAGACCTACAAAAGGTGCTGCGCGCCTTAAAATATAGATCTCAAGAAACGGGAACGGATAAAAGTAGTCTTCTCTGTAAAAATGCTCTTCGGGACATAGTTTTACGTTCTTGTGAGACTATTAAAGATCCTGAAAATGTTTGTTGGCCAGGAAAGCATATATATGAAATACGTCAAGTTAACGTCAAGAAACTCTTAAACAGTATAATTCTAGACTCGGTAAGATCCAAGAGCGTCTAGCGAATGAGCCTTTTGAGCAGAGAGCTAATAGACTTGGTCTCATTATTAATCGACAAATCATGGCATTACCGCATAATTTACGTCCAAAGGGGTAGGCAGAGGTGTAATATTACACCCACATTTCCCAAAGAAAGAAATTGCCAGAAGGCTGATCTATGCTTCCCGTGACCAGAGGGCTGGTTTAAATCTCGCTGAGAGAATAAGCATTGCCATTCAACGTGGCAATGCTGCCAGCCTTCTGGGCACGCTACCGCTCGACAGCGTAGCGGAGGAATTTAATTTTTTATTATATTTTATTTACTTTTCTTTTCATACTTTTGCTTTTTTATAGTTTAGGATAGTTTAGTTATATAATTAGTTTTATTTTATTGTACATTATAATGTAAATTCTACTTATAGACCAATTATACTTTAGTTTATTTAAAGTCTACCTAAGATAAAAAAAAATATTTGCCAAATATTCATAAACATTTTCCAAATTTCATAAAAACCAAAATCGACTAAGTGTTTTGATTGGGATTTGAACCCTTCAGAACGTAAAGCGGATGTATTATCAGCACGGCCATCGCCTTGTTATCAATTAGTGGCGAATTTTGCGAACACTTGACAGAGTGCTTACGTCATCTAACTGTCATTTCCAAATAATGAAATAGTCTTCAAACCTTTTTGCTAATTATTATGTTTGAGTACCGGCCAGTTTGTCGTGTCGACGCATAAAGTGTAGACGTCAGTAGTCCTTAGTAACCGTAGTGATGACAATTTGACATGACACCAGCCGTCACAATTATTATTCATAGGCATTTCAGCCTTAAGGATAGGTGAAAATAAGTAAAAAAATGCTTATAAAATAAAAACTACTGGGCCTACATGAATAAAATTTTTATGGGACCAATTCGAAACTATTGTGCATCAAACAAAAAAAGAATTACGAAAATCGGTTCAAAAACCTCGGCGAAATCGGTGTACATACATCGAAAAAAAAATATACCGGCCGAATTGAGAACCTCCTCCTTCTTTTTTTGTTTGAAGTCGGTTAAAAAGGTGATAGGAAATTAATGGGTAACTATAGACCACACTGATTCCAATAATGTCTAAAATAATTGAAAAGGTCATGCCTAGCCGTATCAACAACTTCCTTAATAAATATAATATACTCAATGAACAACAATACGGATTTCGAAAAGGGAGCTCTACAACTATAGCAGGTTTTGATTTTATTAAAATTATAACAGAAAATATCAATGATAAATGCCCAATCGCAGCCATATTTCCTGATATGTCGAAAACCTTCGACAAAGTAGATCATTCCATTCTCTTAAAGAAGTTAGAAATATATGGAATTAGGGGCAAGGCTTACGAATGGTTGAAGAGCTATCTCTCAAACTGAAATCAATGTTTGAGATCAGTTACGTAGATAACTATAAACAATTAGTTTCCGCCAATATAGTGTTAATGAATGCGGTGTGCCACAGGGTAGTATTTTGGGACCGCTACTCTTTCTCATTTATATAAATGATTTACCAGCTGCAATTGACTATAATTGTATTATGTTTGCTGATGATATTACTTTGATCGTAAAACAGAATATACATAATGACATCAATAATGCTATGCGCCAAACACGACGTTGACTACGAATAAGCTAAATATTAACATACAGAAGACAACATTAATTCAGTTTAAAACATATAAGAGTATCAGGCATCCTCTAACGATTATTTTTCATGAACAGCTTATAGAGGAGGTTGAAGACACAAAATTTCTGGGTTTTATCATAGATAAACATTGTAACTGGAAAGCCCATGTTGTTAATGTTTGTGAAAAGTTGAACAAGTTTATATTTGCTCTGCGGCGACTAAGTAATATATCTTTAAGAGAAACAGCCTTGACTGCATATCATGGTTACGTTTCGTCGGTTTTAAATTACGGCCTACTACTTTTGGGTAACTCAGTAGAGGCAAATCGTGGATTCTTGGTGCAAAAGAAGTGCGTAAGAGCAATATGTCACAGTCATTTCTTAGATTCCTGCAAACCATTATTTAGAATACTGCTAATATTGTCCTTGCCATGCTTGTATATAAGACAATTATGCATATTTGCTAAGCAATATCCAGACCGATTTGAATGGAAAACCACATCGCGTGGATGTATCAAGTTATGTTTGTCGAGAATTAAAGTTGAATTGTATAAGCGGAACGCATACTGCATGGCTATAAGAGTATTTAATAAACTTCCTGAAAAAATTTAAAAATAGCCGTTGAAATGTTTTAAATCACAAGTGTTTGATTGGCTTGCAGATGAGTGTTTTTATTCTGTAGAGGAATTTCTTAGTTATAGAACTCAATGACATAAGTAGAATTATTTATCTAACCGTGTGTTTACGGCATAGAATACAAGTGTCACCACCCCCTATCTTCCCGTGGGTGTCGTAAGAGGCGACTAAGGGATAACACGATGCAAATACCATCTTTGCGTAGAGACGGAAAACTCGACATCAAACCCTATATGACTGCCTCGTTGGTCTCGCGGCATAAATGTGCGCGTGGTATCGGGAGGTCTCGGGTTCGATTCCTGGGTCGGGCAGTGTTATTGGGTTTTTCTGTCACTATATTCTCAGTAGCAGCACGGAGTCTGGAAATGTGCCCGGTACGGCAATAGGCTCGCCCCTTATTACGTGGGACTAAAGTATATCTGGCGAAAAGTGGGTGTAGAAATACACCTCTGCCTACCTCTTCGGGGTTATAGGCGTGAGACTATGTATGTACCTATGTATGTATTTATCCAAAATGTATCAATTTAATTAACTAGTTATAAGTGTTGACTAATGTTAATTTTATAGATTCTATGTATGTACTTACCTACCTATTAATTGAAATTTACACGCCGAGATTTCGGCAGAATTTGTTGCTACGTCTGATATTACACCATCTATTATGTATACACATATTCAGTAAATAAACGATTTCATTTCAAAGGTTACTGTTTTATAGAATCATTTGTAGTGTTCTGTTCTAAAGACAGTATTAATATATTGCTGTATCTGTGGGCATTTTCTATATTAATATTTTTTACTAACACAATGTCAATTATCACTGCAATAAAGAAGAAAATAATAAACAAAACACGAATATTAGTAATTTAAGTCCTACATGCCAAATTCTTTAGAGAGCCGATTACAACAAAAGCTTCTTGGTATTTTTAAATCACAGATTGTATCTTCAATATGAGCAAGTTGATCACAATAAGAGTGCTGAACTTGTGACGTATTTGGAGACTATTAAGCCACTTGTCCGCCATTTATTCTCATGGCGTGCGTGTAGATAATACATGACATACATACCATATTTCCTTTGTTCTCAAAATGTTCGTCATTTCACTTGATATCGCTCTTAATTAAATATTTGTTGGTTGAGCCACCTACTTGATTGCGGAGGTTATTATAAGGGTTAGTATGAACAGGCAAAAATATGAATGTGGGCTCACGGATATAATATTCTCGAGGGATGGGCAGGGTACCAGGTGCTAGATACATATTTATTCAACGTCTACCTATGTGTTTTTGTTTGCGATGTGTGATATTCTATGTGAGTCCTTTGCGGCATAGAGATTGTCACTAGTTCCGTTTCTTTTTCGTGTCATTTAATGCCTGCTATTAGGAATATTTATCAGTGTTAACATTTGATAAGCTTCGTTATTTATGGTACTGGGTAAAAACCATAGAGTGTCGTCCATTTTAACCGAATTGTAAACACTGAAATTTTACAACAATTAACATTACTTAAAACTATGTAGTGACCAAAGATATAACGTGTGCTATTCTGATGTTTAACTAAAAGGTATTACTACAAATTTCCAATTCTTTCAGTATTTTTGTGTAACAAAATTTTTATTTAAAGACTACTCCCCGCACTAGGAATAAATCCTGTGTCACGGGGGACTTTACAAACATACAACCAATGGACACAATGAACACCCATATGGATCACACAAAGTGTTGTCTCGTGTGGAAATCGAACCCACAACACTCGGCGCAATGTCAAGCGGCGAGGCGGCCGCTTAAACCAATACGCCAATCGTGCAGTCAGCATTTATACATCTATGCTTACATACCTTCACGTGAGATAAAATATGAAGATACAATTAGCGCATATATAAGTACTTTACTGAATTTACTAGCCATTTAATAAGTTCTACTTATACAACAAGCATCGATAGCTGAGTGAAGGGCCCGACAGATTGTTACGCAGAGGGTCTCCGGTTCGAATCCATGGAACGCACCAATGACTTTTTTAAATTAAGTGCGTATTAAATTGTTAATTATCGCTTGCTTATCGGCGAAGGAAAACATCGCGAGGAAACCTGCATGTCTGAGAGTTCTCCACAATGGTCTTGAAAGACATGTGAAGTCTGCCAACCCGCACTTGGCCAGCGTAGTGGACTATGGCCTTACCCTTCTCATAGTGAGAAGAGGCCTGTGCCCAGCAGTGGGACAGTATATAGGGCTAAAAAAAATAAAAACCTCTCTTTCTTTTCGTTACTTAAAAAGGCAGCTGCCGTACTCGCAATATGTCTTGTGGGGACTTTAAAAACTTTCAATCCACGCATCCAAAACAAGCTCAGACTTGAAACAATTTATGGATTACACAAAGAGTAGTCTCGTGTGATTTGATTGTGATTCATACAAATTAAGCCAAATTTCTATGAAGGGGCGAATTTTAAGGGGCGTTTGGGCGCTCACACTATAATCGGCGCAGTAGTAAACTGTGGGACGACCGTTCTAACCGATTAAACCAATACATCATACTTGCGGTCTGAAAAATAATACTTGAGTTCAGTTAATTTAACGAAAAAATATTAATTATAAAATTATGTCAGCTATTTATACTGTGCCATTGTTACGTAACCATAGCGCGATTCAGCCCTATGGTACAACTTTATCTATACAGAACCCACCAATAGAATCAATTTATTGTAATTTTAAATTTTATTTTTATTGAGGTCACAGTAAATCAAAGTATATTAATTTATTACTTATCACAAATTGCTATTTGTTCTCAAATTCTTTTTATCATTAATAACGTTAAAGCAATTTACTTTTTCATAAATCTCGCGTGCACATACAAATTTGATGCCCAGACACCGAAATCATACAAAAATAGCTTTTGAAAAATAGGTTCAATAATTATTGAACCGTAATTGTATAATTATACAGCTAGCAACCAGTGGTATTCCCTAAGATCTCTATTTGATTTTTTTATTGACCGACATCTACAATGCCTGAAGGATCACAAATGTTGCCGACCTCTACAAAAACGTTTTTCAATTATTATTTAATAATATTTCTATCAAGCATTTGCAATAATCGTTCTCATCAGGCTGATTTGAAACGTTATGAATCGGAGGACGTTATCAAGGTAGGTATCGGTAGATATCGTCGAGGCCTTGTCTCGTTACAGTCTCCATCACGGCCGGTCGACCCTCGCTTATGGACACGTAATGATTTGGTTTTTTTTTATAAATTTATTTGTCTCAACATGTGTACAATCAGGTGTTACAGCTTTGTAGTATCAACATGCTCTGTCTGGTCAGACTTGCAAATATAATGTAAGAAATATTATTATGGATCCAATTAAATTATCATCATGTCAGTTATAAGTTATTATGATGCTATTAATATTATATTAACTTAGAAAACAATATAGTAATTAATTAATAATATGTAATGTCAAATAATAATAGAAAAACAATTCAATAATCATGTCAAATTAAATTAGATCCTGATAACATAATGTCAAGTCAAAAATGTCAGGATTAATTACGAAAGATTATCACATAAAAAATCATTAATACTATAATAACATTTTTGAAAGAACAGTTTTTTTAAATTATGCTTAAATTGGTTAACATTAAGGTTCTTGTATATATTGGGTACTTTGTTGTATATTTTCGGCGCCATGCAAAAAATACTTTTGCCCAAAAATTGCTGTCTTTGCGGCGTGCATACACAGTTTATGATTATCACGACGGTTGCGGATAGTAACATCTGATAATTTATTAAATAGTTGCGGGTTTGTCTTCACAAATACTGCTGTTTCGTATAAGTATAAAGATGGAAGCGTTAAGATTTTATATTTTTGAAAAAATGGTTTGCAGCTATCCTTTATTTGAAGCCCAAACATGGCTCTGATACAACGCTTTTGGAGTTTGAAGGCCACATCCTTATCGACTGAATTGCCCCAGAATATAATTCCATATCTAAGTATAGATTCGACAAGGCCATGGTATGCCGAAAGTAAGGCAGTTGTATTAACCACAGGAGCAAGCTTATATAGAGCATAAGTTTGGCTACTTAGTTTTTTCGCGAAATGTAAGATATGGGCTTTCCAGTTCAGTTTGCTATCTATAAAAAGACCCAAAAACTTAGTACTGTCAACTTCATCTATATTTGTTCCTTTATACTTAATACAAGGTAGGTTATGTTGCGAAGTATTTTGACCAAAATGCATTATTTGAGTTTTGCTCATATTAATTTTTAAATTATTATTTTCCATCCACTTAATAATTTGAGCTAGTGATTGATTAATGTCATATTCGTATAAGTCCAATGATTTACATGCTACCGTAATTGTGCTGTCATCCGCGAAGAGCGTCATAGGTTGATTAGTGGATTTCGGAAGGTCATTGATATATATATTGAACAATAAGGGGCCTAAAACGCTTCCCTGTGGGACACCATACATAACTATACGCTCACTTGAACAGAATGTTGTTACTTTTTTTGTTTTCAGATCTATTGTGGTTATGTCCGTGTACTGCACTCTATTGGATATGTACGACTGTAGAAGATCTAACACATTTCCTCGAATACCGTAGCACTCGAGCTTGTTTTTTAAAATATTATGATCCACATGGTCAAATGCCTGCGTCATGTCGCAGTAAACTGCGCAAACTGGATTTCTTTTATCTATATTTACTATAGTTCTATGTAAAAATTCAAAAATTGCTATATTAACTGTCATTTTTTCTCTAACTCCCTTCTGTTCATGACAGATAATTTTTTTGAGCTCTAGGTTCTTTAAATATGTACCTCTCAAAAATTTTTGAGAATATGGGTATAAGAGCTATGGGTCTGTAGTTTGGCATTGAGTCTTTATCTCCCTTTGTATGGACTGGCTTTATTATCGATTTTTTTAAACGTTCTGGGAATACACCTCTATATATACACAAATTGAGTATGTGGCTAAGATGCCCACTGATAAGACTACCTACTGATTTTATAATTTTCGTTGAGATGCCATCGTAGCCAACACTATTAGTGTTTTTAAGGTTTTTAATAATGGCCAATATAACTTGGGGCGTACTAGGAGCCATAAACATAGACTGTTGACTACGCGCTATTAATGAGGTAGTGTTTGTTTTTATTTCAGGAATTGGTACGATTTTATCTATTTAATAATTATTAAAACTATTAGCTATATGTCTGGGGTTAGTTACAAGTTTATTATTAATTTTTAATTTTTGAATTGTGTCTTTCGGTATATTTAATTTTTTATTGTTTATTATTTGCCATGTCATTTTTATTTTGTTGTCAGATTTTGTTATGTTATAATTATTTTGTACACGTTTCGTTAGATTAATAACCTTTTTAAATAGTTTAGCGTTTTTCGTGTAGTTTTGCTTATTGTGTGCCGTTGGTTTCATTCTTGAAAGTCATGGTTATGTACTTTATTAAGCTAGGTATCGTCCGTTGCTTCGATCTAGAATATTCTCTAATAATTCTGCAATCGAATGACGACGAAATGTTGATTATCAACATTTTGTATATTTCAACAACGTTTGTGCATTAATAGACTTGGTGTGTAATGACAACCCTTAGCAAAATATGTAGGTACTTATTATTTGATGAAAACACCAAGTCCAGTATACACCACTCCTCGTTTATTTCAATTATTACTGGTACACCTTTATACAATCACACACTGTTACAATAATTCCTGCTAGCTACTTCGTTACGTCCGTTACGGCCGAGAGTTGTTATAAGACTGCCTGTGGCATCGCGCCTTTCACTTCGACTCGTCCCTCTTCATAATAATCAAAAAGAGTGGGTAGTTAGTGAAGTGAGGTGCGCGCTGAAGTATAGCCCATAAATCATTTGAGTGTTTATAAAATAATTCCCGTAATTAATATTTAACTAAACCAAAAATATGACATTCGGCCATCCGACAACGTGCTGCCTCCTGGCGCACGTATTTACAACATTCTAGTTACTAACATACATAAGTATAATACAATGCTTAACTTACTACAATCGTGAATAAATATGAATATGGTTTTTGGCATTCGGTCGTTTAAGTACAAGTGAAAAAAAAAATACGACAGATTGCAAATCAAGACTAATCATTATAAAATTGTTAATAGACATAACTATGTGTATTTTAATGAAATAAAATAAAATAAAATAAAATCTGATATTCAATATAAAATGATGAGAACTGTTACTGAATCTGATCAAACCAAATTTAAACAGTATTTATTTATTTATTTACTTGTAGCTATATCAACAATATACATACTAAAATGCGTTAAGAATAAGGCTCTGTAAATAATATTTTATATGTATATCTATTACAGGCATAAACATCATTATTGCAAAGTATTATGTATAGACAAAAAATTAAAACTTATTTAAGATTTAAAAATACTATAATGAAATACACTTTACACAAAAAAAAGCATTCTTTAACGCTCAAACGCATTATCAATTTGACAAAAAAATCACAATGATTATTATATTTGGAATACTATTAACAACTTGAATTATAATAAATGCCTCCAAAGGCAAGTTTACCATGAGAATATTGCTCAAATTAATGTCAAAGGAAGTATAGTTACAGACCAGGCACACTTTAGTTTTATATAATAATTTTATTGACCCAGTGAAACCAATTAAATATGACATATCTAATTATACACTAAATTCATTGACATCTAACAAAAAATTGATATCATTACCACTTTGACATTCATAAATAATAGTGAGCAATCTTTATTTATGAATCCGACAATATCTAGTACTGTTCTGAATATAATAAAAACAATTATTTTAAGCACGGGCTACGACGACATCTGTACATCGATTATAAAATATATGGCAACTCAAATAAGTCTCATATTGAGCAACAAATCAACATAATTATACATTGTATACGGTACTTTCGCGGCTTGCGAAGAATGGCTTCGTCTTTACTGGAAGACGACGCCGAAGTCAATGTACTTCTCCTGCGCCGTTAAGTCTCCCCGACTCGTTTCCTTACATTTGCCTTTGCTTGTAATATAGCATAGCGGAAAACATATCCGCTCTGAGTGGAAAACATATCCACTAGAACTGGAATACTGTATTTTCGCGGCTTGCGAGGATTGGCTTCATCTTTACTGGAAGACGACGCCGAAGTCTTCTCCTGCACCTTTGAGTCACCCCGACTCGTTTCCATACATTCTTAGGCAAGGGCGGCGTGCCGGCTTCATCATTCGTCTTTGCTTGTAATACTGAAACGTGATAAAGAAAAATCATCCACATGAGAAAAACATATCCACTTGAACTAGACTCGCACTAGCATAGCGGAAAACATATCCGCCTCAGTCCTAATGGAAAACATATCCACTAGAACTGGAATCATACTAGCATAGCGGAAAACATATCCGCTCTTGGTGGAAAACATATCCACTAGAACTAGAACCATACTAGCATATCGGAAAACATATCCGCCTCAGTCCTAGTGGAAAACATATCCACTAGAATTGGAATCTTACTAGCATAGCGAAAAACATATCCGCTCTTGGTGGAAAACATATCCACCAGAACTAGAATCATACCAGCATAGCGGAAAACATATCCGCTCTTGGTGGAAAACATATCCACTTGAACTAGAATCATACTAGCATAGCGGAAAACATATCCGCTCTTGGTGGAAAACATATCCACTAGAACTAGAATCATACTAGCATAGCGGAAAACATATCCGCTCTTGGTGGAAAACATATCCACCAGAACTAGAATCATACTAGCATAGCGGAAAACATATCCGCTCTTGGTGGAAAACATATTCACCAGAACTAGAATCATATTAGCATAGCGGAAAACATATCTGCTCTTGGTGGGAAACATATCCACTAGAACTAGAATCATACTAGCATAGCGGAAAACTTATCCGCTCTTGGTGAAAAACATATCCACCAGAACTAGAATCATACTAGCATAGCGGAAAACATATCCGCTCGTGGTGGAAAACATATCCACCAGAACTAGAACCATACTAGCATAGCGGAAAACATATCCGCTCGTGGTGGAAAACATATCCACCAGAACTAGAATCATACTAGCATAGCGGAAAACATATCCGCTCTTGGTGGAAAACATATCCACCAGTACTAGAATCATACTAGCATAGCGGAAAACATATCCGCTCTTGGTGGAAAACATATCCACTAGAACTAGAATCACACTAGCATAGCGGAAAACATATCCGCTCTTGGTGGAAAACATATCCACTAGAACTAGAATCATACTAGCATAGCGGAAAACATATCCGCTCTTGGTGGAAAAAATATCCACCAGAACTAGAATCATACTAGCATAGCGGAAAACATATCCGCTCTTGGTGGAAAACATATCCACCAGAACTGGAATCTTACTAGCATAGCGAAAAACATATCCGCTCTTGGTGGAAAACATATCCACTAGAACTAGAATCATACTAGCATAGCGGAAAACATATCCGCTCTTGGTGTAAAACATATCCACCAGAACTAGAATCATACCAGCATAGCGGAAAACATATCCGCTCTTGGTGGAAAACATATCCACCAGAACTAGAATCATACTAGCATAGCGGAAAAAATATCCGCTCTTGGTGAAAAACATATCCACTTGAACTAGAATCATACTAGCATAGCGGAAAACATATCCGCTCTTGGTGGAAAACATATCCACTTGAACTAGAATCATACTAGCATAGCGGAAAACATATCCGCTCTTGGTGGAAAACATATCCACCAGAACTAGAATCATACTAGCATAGCGGAAAACATATCCGCTCTTGGTGGAAAACATATCCACCAGTACTAGAATCATACTAGCATAGCGGAAAGCATATCCGCTCTTGGTGGAAAACATATCCACCAGAACTAGAATCACACTAGCATAGCGGAAAACATATCCGCTCTTGGTGGAAAACATATCCACTAGAACTAGAATCACACTAGCATAGCGGAAAACATATCCGCTCTTGGTGGAAAACATATCCACCAGAACTAGAATCATACTAGCATAGCGGAAAACATATCCGCTCTTGGTGGAAAACATATCCACCAGAACTGGAATCTTACTAGCATAGCGGAAAACATATCCGCTCTTGGTGGAAAACATATCCACTAGAACTAGAATCATACTAGCATAGCGGAAAACATATCCGCTCTTGGTGGAAAACATATCCACTGGAACTGGCATCCTGCGCTATTGAGTCTCCCTGACTCTTTTCATTACATTCTTAGGCAAGGCTGATGTGCCCGCTTCATCATCAAATGCCTTTGCTTGTAATACTGAAACGTAATAAAGAAAAATCATCCACATGCATGAGAAAAACATATCCACTGCCTCAGTCCTAGTGGAAAACATATAACACTAGAACTGGAATCTTACTAGCATAGCGGAAAACATATCCGCTCTTAGTGGAAAACATATCCACTAGAACTGGAACTTTACTAGCATAGCGGAAAACATATCCACCTCAGCCCTAGAGAATAAAAATATCCTCTAGAACTGGAATCATATTACTAGCACAGCGGAAAACATATCCACCTCAGCTCTAGTGGAAAACATATCCACTAGAACAAGAAATAAATAAAAACAATTTCGCTTTCTTTTAAACCCGGGTATCGAACCCGAAACTTCCATACGATATCTACGCTATAGTAGGTCACAGTCGTAATCGGACAACCATATGCTAAGAGAAAATACAGCAATGGGCGTAATTTAATCATTCAGTAGGTTACTACCTACAATCTTTTTTTTCTTTATTTCTTACTTTGAGCTATCAAAAGAAGCTTGTTTGGGAGATCACATCATGGGAAACACGATAACCGTAAAGGTCAAACGGTTTTACAGTAAAAGTCTTGTTTTAACCACAACTTCGTGTCTCATGTAGGAATCGAACCCAGAACAATCGGTACGATGCGATGGTGACATCACCACCACAGCCATTGTGACATTCCAAAGGTTACTAAACGTATATCAGTATTCTGCTAACCAAGAATGTTTTTCAAGTATCATCACATTCATCACTAAATAACATTTGCAGCACAAAATAAAAAAAATCAGATAAAATACGCTCACCACGGTTGTATTTGAAGGCTTAGCTTATTCAGTAACATAGCAGCGTTAACATTTGCCTTCTCTGTACCTTGTGGGCACACTTCATTGGATACGTCCGTGCCACTTCTGATATTTGATGAAAACACCAAGTCCAGTATAAACCACTCCTCGTTTATTTCAATTATTACTGGTACACCCTTATACAATCACACACTGTTACAATAATTCCTGCTAGCTACTTCGTTACGTCCGTTACGGCCGAGAGTTGTTAAAAGACTGCCTGTGGCATCGCGCCTTTCACTTCGACTCGTCCCTCTTCATAATAATCAAAAAGAGAGGGTAGTTAGTGAAGTGAGGTGCGCGCTGACGTACACACATCAACAAAGTCTAGGGATATTTTATATTTCATCAAATATCTAAAAATCTATGAAGAATTTTCTGATACAGTAAATAGAAGAATCATAGATTATTTTAAGGTCTTTAATAAAAATAAAAAACATTTCGTGTTTTTTTTTTGTTTTAAATAAAAAAAAAAAATTTTTTAATCATCATGGAAAATTAGTATGATAACAACAAACATTTTTTCTTAAAAAACTATTAATTTTAATAAAAATGGAAAAAATCTTGTAAAATCTAATCATTAATAATCAGTGTTGCCACCTCTTACATTGATTACACATCGACATCGATTGTTAATACTTAAAATTAAATTGTCAATGTCTTGCTGCGGTATGAGGTCCCATGTCCTTTGCAAGTGTTCGTAAAGTTGTTGTTCAGTCGTCAAATTTGGTGGAAAATCTCTCAAAGCTTTTCGTTGTAACATGTCCCAGGCATGCTCGATAGGATTTAAGTCGGGCGACTGTGCAGGCCAATCCAAAACTTGAATATCGTGCTCTCGGAGAGCGGTCGATACCAGCCGCGCCGTATGGCAAGGAGCATTATCGTGCATGAGTAGAAATTCATGGCCTATTTGAGTTCTGTGTGGGACAATAACGAGCTCTACTACCTCCTCGTGGTATTTTTGTGCAGTCATGCTGCCTTGGATCCAAACGAGTTGGGTTCGTCCGCCAAGACGAATTCCTGCCCACACCATGATTGTCCCGCCTTGGTATGGGTGGACCTCCTGAGGGTGCCGTAGACGGCTAACTCTCCCTGGAGCTCTCCAAACGCGTGTTCTTCGTGAATCCGGGTGAAACCCAAACCGGGACTCATCGGTGAACAGCACCAAAGACCATTGTTCGTCACTCCATGGTAAATGCTCCCGAGCCCACGAAAGCCGCCGACCGCGATTGCCACGTCGCAATGCTGGAACACGCAATGGTCTTCGAGCATGAAGATCAACTTCATGTAACCTTCTTCGCACGGTTTGGTCGCTTACCAGCAGCTGGTGGTCCTCCTGGAGCCTTTGCACTAGTTGCAGCGCTGTGATATTGGGTTGTCTTCTGGCGGTCATTTGGAGAAATCGATCTTGTCTCTGCGTAGTAACACGATATCTACCTGTGTGCTGTTCGGCCACATCTCCAGTACTGCGATAACGTGACCACAACCTTGATATCACATTTTGACTGGTATGTAGGGCCTCAGCAACGACGCGTTGAATTGCACCATTTTCTAACATGCCCACGGCTCGTAACATTTCATCTCGACTCAAATGACGACGTGACATGACTTTTAAAGTTCGTACGTCACGTTAAATTAAAAAAGAAAAACAATTAAAAACCCTTTTCATTAATAATTATAATAAAACAGTTTTAACTTTCTTTAATGTAACGAATTACTAGCAAATTTGCCGCCATATTTTGTTTATTATTTTGTTTTTTTTCTTTCCATGTTCAAATTTTGAAAATAGAATAAAAGAGGTTTTAATCTGTATATAAACTTTTTGTGGAAACTAACAAGGTTCTAAACTATAAACTCGTAAATAATTTAGGATTAAGATATCCCTAGACTTTGTTGATGTGTGTATAGCCCATAAATCATTTGAGTGTTTATAAAATAATTCCCGTAATTAATATTTAACTAAACGAAAAATATGACAATATAAACAACAATATCCGTCAGTACAGAGAGAGAAAGCTCTCTGAGAGTGAGAGAGCCGGAGCTTCAATCTTTATTTGCCTGTTTTTCTGCAGGAAACGACCACAGTTTAGGCTTGTTCCCTTAGCCATAATTTTGAAATGCTATGGGTACGTAACCAGAACTATAGGACAAGATACTACCAGCCTTAGTGTTGTGGGTTCGATCCCAACACGAGGCAACACTTTGTGTAATTCACAAATTGTTGTTTCGAGTCTGGGTGTTAATTGTGTCCGTTGGTTGTATGTTTGTAAAGTCCCCAGTGACACAGGATTTATTCCTAGTGCGGGAGTTATATCAGAAAAAAATAATTCTTCAGCACAACATATTATGCCTATTTTGGTGACCCGGGAAAGGTCAACCATCTTCCCTATTGAAATTAGGGTGTTTTAGGGTTGGAATGTTCCTCCAGCTTGGGACCCTGTCATAAGGCTAATGAAACCCAAGAAGGACAAAGTCACCAGAAAAAAACAGAATATGTGAACTCGAAGAAAAGCTGTTAATTGCAGAAACTGAGATAGATAACTTGTTGTTAGAAAATAGTACTCAAGCGAAAATTATTACAAATTACAAACTAAGAATAGACCAACTGACACATATATGTACAAACACATCCTCCAAAAAGCCTGCAGCCAAAATAAAAAATAAATGTCTTATAAGAACCAAGTTGGACTTCAAAAATACACAACATAGCCCTGTACAACAAACTGGAACCAATCAAACGTCGACGTCGTTAGAAGACACAATCTTAGAACCTAATGTGATTGAAGACGAGAAGCCCTTGCGATTGACCTCAGACAGCATCTCTTTGAAAGTAGCGGCTCCGACGACAGAACGCTATATTAGTGTAAAAAATGCTTATCAAAATAAATTATGTATAATAAGTGATAATAACACTAACAACATATTAGGGTTTGCCGAAAATAGTTTTCCTAATAAGAACATTTGTCATTATTGTATGCCACAGGCTGGTATTAGGGAACAATTGGCAACATTAGACATAAAACTTGCAAATTACACCCTTGATGACTTTTGTATAATTTTCTTAGGTGAAAAAGACTTTTTAGTCTCCAAAAACTACGCAGTTCTAGTTGATTATATAAAAAGTAAACTCGAAAAGTTATTGCATACGAATATTATTTTATGCTGTCCTACTTTTAAGCTAAGATGGAACACTAATTTGTTTAATTCCAGAATAGAGGTTTTTAACAGACTTTTGTACCAAAGTAACAGAATTTTTGAGTATGCATACACTTTTGATACTAACAAACAACTAAATTATTCACATGAAATGTTTTCTAAGTATACCGGGAAAATTAACAATAAAGCAATGAATCATGTCTTCCTGAAATTAAAACATTATTTAGAATCGTTTAAAGAGCCAACACATGACAATACCTGTAATTTTAATATGAAGCAAGTATATGACGACACTGCGAAGGTTCATTTAAAACCCGGTACTATTCCATATTACTTTCATAAATTATCCGCAGATCTAACTTCATCTAAAGCTGTCCCTAATTGTAGCACAGTTACTAGCAACAATGATTTTTTTCGTGCCTGATTCAGTACCAAATCCGATCTGTGAAGGGATGCAAAAAACCTGCTGTTTAAACATATTTCATCAAAATGTCTGTGGAATTAGTAATAAAAAGATTGAGCTCGAATTATACATTGCAACCACGGGTCTTCGTGTGGACTACCTATGTATAACAGAACATTTCTTAAATGCACAATCTATTGCAGTGTTTAATTTTTCAAACTATAACTTGGCTTCATACAACACAAGATGCAAGAAAAAAAGGGGAGGTAGTCTGATCTTAGCACATGCAGATAAAGAATATGAAGATATTGATTTCGTTAAAAAATTGTATAGATTAGACAGCTTTGAAATATGTGGCGTTAAAGATCTTGAAACTGGATTAAATCTGTGTTGCTGCTACAGAAGTCCCTATGACAAAAATTTTGATGTTTTTATATCTAACTTAGAAAAATTGTTGGAACATTTCTTTAACAAGAAGTGTATCATATGTGGTGATTATAATATTGACGTACTAGTTGAGAGTAAAAGATCTGCTGAATTCTTAAGTATTCTGACATGTTATAATTTTCGATACCTAATAAAAACTCCCACTTTTATTCGGAACAATGCTTATTCATGTTTAGACAACATAATCACAAATCTTTCCGATGAAGATATAGATCGGTGTTCTGTTGATCACAATGGTTTGGCAGACGGTCATGCTGGACTATTTTGTAATTATTTCTTGAGAAAATCAATAGGAAATCTAAAAGCTCTGAACAAACAATAATAATAAAAAAAAAGAATATTTAATCATAAAAATAGTGTCGCCTTTAAGAATTATATTAGTAATAAAAATTGGACCAATATAGGAATAAATAGCTTTATAAATAGCCTGGGTAAAGCATTCCAGCATTATTATCCAAAGAAGTTAATTAAAATAAATCCTTCTAAAAACACAACAATAAAGTGGATTACAAGGGGGGTTAAAGTTTCAAGTAAAATGAAAAGAGTACTATGTTCAGGTGCGTTAAATAATACCAGCCTTATAAAATATAAAAACAATTATATTAGAATTTATAGAAGAGTCATTCAACAAGCCAAAAAGATGGCCATAATAAATAAATTAAATACCGCAACAAATATAACTAAACAGACCTGGAAACTGGTAAACGAAAGTACAAATAAAATAAAAAATAGGTTAAGTAGGACTCTTAACATAAAAGTGAACAATAAATTGATAACTGATCCCCAGCAAGTCGCCGATCATTTCATTGACAGTTTTGTGTTTAAATCGTCTTTGGGTAGCAATGAAAAGGAAAGGGCAAAGGCTTTTCTATCGGACACGACTAATAGAGTAGAAAATGATTTAATTTTCTGTCCAACAACGCCGTCTGAAATCACCAAGATTGTTAGTAAGATGGCCAATAAAAAATCTTGGGGTTTTGATGACTTACCGATTTCAATCCTGAAGGATAATATAGCCTCCTTAGCAGTGCCTTTATCTGTATTTTTTAATAAATGTTTTGAAGAGGCGGTATTTCCGGACCAGTTCAAATTGGCTAAAGTAGTTCCAATATTTAAAAAAGGCTGTAAGACTGATCCGAAAAACTACCGACCCATACCCCTTTTGCCAACGTTATCAAAAGTATTTGAAAAAATAATTAAACATAGACTAATGATTCATTTAAATATGAACAAAATAATTAATTTAAGACAATTTGGATACCAGAAAGGTGTAGGTTGCTCAGATGCAATAAACACTCTCATTAATGACATAATTAATAAAATTAATAACAAATTGAAAGTGGCTGGGTTATTCATCGACCTCAGCCCTGCATTTGATACGATAGATTATGATTTACTACTCACAAAACTTGAATATTATGGTGTCAGAGGCAAAGCTTTACTACTTATAAAGTCCTACCTAAAAAATAGACGAATGTTCGTTGAAATAAAAAGCATCGACGAAACTAATCACGAAGTTGTTCATACGTCTAGGATTACAAATATTCAACGTGGTGTTCCCCAAGGCTCAATTTTAGGACCAATACAGTTATTAACTATATTAATTATTAAATCGATTTTGACTTAGACTACCTATTGTATGACTTGGCTTACCATCTAACATAACGTTCCATTTGGCATTATAATCTGACATTACTTTGACATTTAATTTAATTATAATTTGTAGTCATTTTTTTTTATTAATTGGATTGATTATTTTATTTTAGCTTTAAAATGTATGTACTTGTTGTTTTGCTTGTGAATTATTTACTGTCACTTTATTATGTAAGTACCAACCTAATGTTCGACACAATGTAAATTGTTTGAATAAATAAATGAAATGAAATGAAGATCTAAGGACACTGTGAGCTCATTCTGCGTAAATAGTAACACCATTAGATGTAAAATGTTCGGGTACTTTGAGATAACTTATACATTCAAGAAAAAGACAAATATCACCTCAGTCTGCCGTGAACATGAATTCTGTAAAGAATTCGAAACGTCGGCTAGTAATAAATTAAAAATATAGTTTCTAGATCATTAGTTTCAAATGTAATAACTTAGTGAAACCAATACATCGCGATAAAATCCGTAAACTGTAGTTTAATTTCAATGTGTAACATTCGCGTAAACCCAAGAAGATACTTAATATAATTTAAGTTAATTTTTATTTAGTAGCTGTACTTTTGTTACAATTAAAATTAAAATTAAATGTACATTTAAATTCTTCAATAACTTGAAGTTCAAAAATATCAATTTTCTTCTTCTTCTTCTTCATCATCATCTCCTGGGAAATTGAAAATTTCAATTTCATCTTCATCATCTTAGTTTACCTGCATGATTGTCTCCAAACCTTCTAAAATTTCTGGATCAAATGCAGTTTCTTCCTCAGGATCGTCTTGCAATACAACAGCATTGAGACAAGCTTGCCCATTGTATTGTCCGCAAGCTAAAGTGCATTGCTAGCCCGATTTTCTGCATCCGCAGCGTGACCTTGTATAACAGTATATATGCCTGAGCGCTAGGTGCTCTCCGCTCTCTATCTCAAAAAGGGTTGAGCATACAGAAAAAGAGTTGAGACAAAAGTTGTGGCAAATCGTTTTATCTTCAATTTTTATAATAAGTGTTGAAGTGATTGGAACCATAGAAACGGAGATAATTGCAAAAAACCGATTTTCGTGACCTTTGACCTCGAATAACTTTCGACGCAGACACGAGATAGTATGAGACTTTTGAGACAACTTTTAGAACGCCAAAATGAAGCTGTATACGAGTTTCCAGCTTATTATCTCAAATTCCGAGGTGAATCCCTAAAGTGACTGGACTAAAATAGGTATTTTGCCTACACACCTCTGACTTTTCAAAGTTATGTGTGTATTAAAATTGTTAATTATCGCTAGCTTAATAATGTGCCCGGTAGATGGCAATAGGCTCGCCCCCTATTACATTGGGACCGAAACATAACAGGCGAAAAGCGGGTGTGTAACACATCTCTGCCTACCCCTTCGGGGATAAAAAGCGTGAAGTTATTTTATGTAATGTATTTTGCCGTTTTTATACGTCTCTCTGCAGAAGCTTTTACTTTATGGCTAAAATAATCGCAAAGATCTTGATTCAAGAGGCAACTAAGTTTTGAAAGCCATTTAAACTTCCATAATTTTAATCCGTGCCGGGCACTCCTGACCTACCGACACTAAATTATTTTTAAAGATGAATGAAGTTTCGAACAAAATTTGAATAGAATCAACCAAATTGTGAATTTGAATAAGGCATCGGCTTATAAATTAACTAGAGGACGCCAGCAGCTCCGCCTGCATTTTTTTTTAATTTACCTGTTTTGGCCGAGCCCGTGGGGAATTTCGGGAAATCCCTTCTTAGTGCACCCCTACGGTCCCCAAGGAACATATATGCCAAATTACAGCTTCCTGCGCCCAATAGTTCCGGCTGTAGCGTGTCTGTCAGTCAGTCAGTAACGCAAGGATTTTATATATTAAGATTTGATGGTTCATTTATTATTATGTTTGGCGGCAAGTTTATAAGATTTTTTTAACTGTATCCAAGCCATCACGGCGAGGATAGGAATTTAAGGAGTTATTTATTTCTTCTTGGATAGTTGTGATATTAAGATCACGATGCAGTTGATTATTTGTCATTTTCCATGGTGCACCAGCTATTATGCGAAGGACGTTAGACTGGAATTGTTGCAGGATCTCAATATCGGATGTGGATGCAGTTCCCCTTAGTTGTAATGCATATGTCCAGACTGGTTTAAGTATACACTTGTACAGAAGGAGTTTATTTTCCAGTGTAACTTGAGATTTTGTTCGAACAAGCCAATTTAGCTTTCTTAGTTGTAAGTCGGGCGCATTTCTTTTGGTGGTTACGTGTTTTTTCCAGGTTAGTCGTTTGTCCTAGTAGACTCGCAAGTATCGAACTTCATCTGCTTGGGTATCTGTTTGAAATAGAATCAGTTTTAATTATAAGTCAAATCGATTATATCGATTAAGTAACATTTTGTTTAGTCTATTGAAAATTTCTGACAATGGTCACACTGAACTGTCACTTCCGTTCCCGCCCACCTTAGTTTTGTTTGTTTTTCCCTAACTTATTTCCAGGCCTGACATCAGTGAAGATACAGGTAATTGTACATTGTTTAATTCTTAGCGCCAAGAAACTTGGTCCAGGTGTTTAGATCCTTTGCCTTGGGCTAAGACTGGATGAATTAATCGCTTCCACTGATCTCTGTATAAAACTTACCCATTCATAGCCCGAACTCTAGACAGTATCTTTGTTTTATTTAGTTCAACTTCTGGACATGTAGCTTTTCTGAGAGAGAAGGTCACATGAACTGATTTATTTTCATTCGCCTTTATACGCCAGTCTTTCAGCCAGTTCGAAATATCGTTCAAGCTTCTTTGTAATTTTTCCACTTATCTAAATTAAAATATAGTTTATTTTCCTTACTCTACCTGTTAATATTGTCGATGTCTTGTTGAAGCAAACAATGATCACTAACTTCGTTTACTATTATGCTTAGGTTAATATCATCGGCAAAAAAAGACATGTAGCCTGTTCTATAACTTTCGGTAGGTCGTTGATCATTATAATGAAAAGAAAAAGTCCCAAATTACTCCCCTGACTCACTCCTGACCATGTGTTGTAGGGTTTAGAGTGGCATCCGTTACAGTTGACAAACTGACGCCGATTACGTAGATAGTTGGAGAAAAAAAAAACGTTTGAGGTGTAAACCCTATGGAAGCTAGTTTCTGAAGTAGAACATCATTGTCGACTGTATCGTATGCTTTCCTGAAGTCCAGATAGGCAACATCCACCTGTAGTCCACTATCAACTGCTGGTATCATCATTGTCATTTGATGCAGCAGATTACCCGTTGTTCCCGGCCGTAAGCCGTGTTGTGCATCAGATACATGTGCGCTAACTTGTGTATATAAACATTGATGGATGGTCGTCTCAAACACTTTATCAGGAGCGCATAGAATCGCTACTGGTCTGTAACTGCTTGCTGCCTTACCACCTTTCGGAACCGGTACTACTCGCGTTACTTTCCAACGATCTGGAAGTTTAGCGGACGTATAAAAATATTAAATAACTGTAACTATGGTTCAACTAAGACTACTCGACAGTCCCTCAGTATAAAAGGTGGAATGCCATCTGGCCCCACTGACCGTTTGGATGGAAGTCGAGCGAGCGCGCGCCACACAACTGAGAGCTCGAGGCGGCTGAAGTGCGCCCACGCACCGCACGGCGGCACCGCTGCGCACGCCGCTGCTACATCGAGCGACGCTGGCGTTGAGCTATATACTGAGTGAAAATATCGTGCGAACTCCTCAGCACACTCTATATCTGACAGTGCACATCCATTTTTTATCAAAATTTGCTGGTTAGAATTACCTCTTTTTGATCTAACATAGTTCCAGAAAGCTTTTGAATCAGACGCCAGATGACTTTGTATGCGGTCCCGATAGCGGTCATGTGCTAACTTAGTCTTCGCCTTAACTCTCGCCCGGCATCGAGAAAACGTATCGTAATCAGCACGCGACTTTGTTCTTTTAAACTGCTTATGTAAATTGTATTTTAGGTTTATATTGCTACAGGTCTGTAGGCACAGATGTCAGTGGCTACAGACCTGTAGCAATATTATCAGCGCTAGCGAAGGTCTTTGAGATGTCTCTTTATTCAGTCATTGGTTCTCAAGTGAGCGTACAATTAAGCGACAGCCAACATGGCTTTAGGGCGGGTCGTAGCACTAACTCAAACCTTTTGAGTTTCATGAACACTGCAGCGCCGTTGCTCGATTCTAAGGCGGGGGCTCAGTTGGATGTAGCATATTTCGACTTCCTGAAGGCCTTCGATAGTGTTGATAATGACGTGTTGCTGATGAAATTCGCAACGGCAGGGTTTACCCCGGACCTTTTACACTTTTTTGCGGATTATTTAGGAAACCGTTAGCAGTATGTAGAATATGGTGGATTCATTTCGAACCCATTTCCTACACTCACAGGCGTGAGTCAAGGTAGTAATTTGGGACCTTTGGAATTTATCATCATGATCAATGACTTGCCGGAAGTGGTCAAGCATGCAGAGTGTTTATTATTTGCTGATGATTTAAAATTATATCATCTAATTAACAGTGAACAGGACTGCGAACGCCTCCAGTACGATATTAACCAAGTAGTAGAGTGGAGCCATATAAACAAACTGGTTCTTAATGTGAGAAAATGCAACGTAATTTCTTTCACGCGTGCGGTAGCGCCACTTCACTTCAACTTTCAAATAGAGGGTGAGGTTATTCCTTGTGTTACTCTCGTGCGTGATCTCGGGGTTCTGTTCACTGCTGAATTAACATTCCGACTGCATATTATTAATATCTGCACAGCGGCTTTTAGGAATTTAGGATTTATCATACGGGAGACGAAGAATTTCCAGAACACCAATGCCGTAAAATCACTGTACAACGCACTGGTAAGGAGTAGATTGGAGACGAGTGCTATTATCTGGAATCCCCATGAAACTAAATATAGTCTTATGGTGGAGAAGATGCAAAATAAATTTATGAAATACCTATATTTAAAGCAATATGGTGTATACCCCTTCTACCCGCTTATGTACCCAACACTATTTGTTATAGGGATGGTTGGGTACTATAAACTGGAGGTAAGGCGCAATTTGGCTGTAGCAAAATATGTATTTCTAGTATTTCGTGGTAAATTAAATAATCCCTAGATCCTGGAAGCGTTGAGACTGCTTGTTCCTAACACCAGCTTACGACAGGGGCCACGGGGCAGTTTATTCGAAGTCCCACTATCCCGTACCAACCTTCTGAAGTATGCTCCTCTTGTGCGAGCAATAAATACAATTAACAGCGTCTCACAGAAAATTGATATTTTTATGTGCACATTGCCGGAATTAGTGAAGGTGACACTAGCATATTTGTCAAATTAGTTTTAAAATTTTTATGTAAGTACTATATTGTTGCATTGGGTATTACCTGTAAAGACAATGTATGTTATTATAAATAAATAAATAAATAAAAATAAATAAATAAATAAAAATATTTTTTATAATATCTAGTGTATACCATACGGGTGCATAGGGTTCCTACCAAGAACTTAGGGTCCCAAGCCAACTTCACCTGCAAGTGGTGCACCTGCCGATCAACGGACGAGGCTCTGGCAAACAAAATATCCCGATAAGCGGCAATAGGCTCGCCAACTATTACGTGGGATCAAAACACTGGCGAAAAGTGGGCGTTTAATATGCCTCTGCTTACCCCTTCGGGGAAACAGGCGTGAGTCTATGTATGTATGTATACCATACGGGGTAATTACGTGACATATTTCTATTTTCTTTTCTTCTTAACAGGAACACAGACATAAAAAAATTCGGTCATTTTCTGATAAAAAAAATCTAATGCTAAATCAGGCTCTTGAATAATATAAATTTAATTCCAATCTATTATTTTAATAATTTTAATACGTTAATAGATTGGAATTAAATTTATAGTATTCAAGAGCCTGATTTAGCATTACTAATACATGTGGTTAAAATTGGCTTTTTTAAAGTTCCACTGTTTAAACGGTGAGCCTTGGCAATCATCTGTAATGCTCGTAGGTGTGTGTATGGCAGGCGCGGCGGTGACGTCGACGGCGATCGTAAGCGGCGGGTGGTACGCGTCTACCGGTTGCAAACCCTCTTCGTCCGCATAAACTGTTACGCCCTTACGCCCACTCAGAAGCAAATCTAATTGTCTGTCGTTGCAATTAGGTACCTTATTGTACTGAACGACTTTACAAAAGGCCACAAAATACTCAAAATAATTACTAACATTATTATTGCACGAAAACAAATTGAAGTCTCCTAATATTACAACATTAAGCTAGATCGATTTAACCCTCCGAAGCATACTAAATTACATCAAAAGCATTGGAGCCGTTTTTGAGATTTAGATTATGTATAGCTATGTACCTATACATAAACATATTTAAATTAAAAATCATGTTATGGTGCAGACTAGTGATATGGTTTTATTATGAAAAATTTATGGACTGCAACAGAAAAGTATCCAGTTATAATATGGCCCCAGCGAATAAACGCGCGAATGCTCTTACTGAAAATTGTGTAATTTGTTTCTATAGCCCATCTAGAACCTACATAATTTCCTTCACCATTTTTATACTCCAAAGTAAAATAAAAAGTCACTCCAAAAACAAATGAAGCCATAGCAGCAATAATAATTTAATTAAAATCTCAAACAAATAATTGTGCCCAAATATTAAAGCAATTAAGCTGGCTACCCACGGTGCGTGGTTTTACGAATGAACATTGTACAAATTAGTTAACGTACCCAGCTAATACACATTACACATACATTATTTAAGTAATGACCAAGAAATACATCCAAGCTCCAGGGTAATAGGTCTATTCTATTACCCACTAATAGAAAAGCAACCTACTTTGTTGTTGTGGGAGTTAATTCTGGGAGGTTCTATTCGGACAAACGCGATCTATTGGTGTGGAAACGAACATGTCTTCCCTACACTTTAAAAGCTCTCTAAAATGTATCAATGATTTATTTATATTCGAATATTGCAACATTTTTGGAAAATTATTTTCGACCCTAAAACATTAGTTGCATTTTTACCTTATTTTATGATTTTCTCGAAAACAAGATTTCTATAACTTTGTCGAAAACAAATATGGAAGGCAACATTTTTACATGATGTTTACTTAGGAAGAAAAACGTAAACATTTGGCTACAATCGCTTTTTTTCGCTATGAAACTTGTCAATTTTCAATTGCTCGTATATTCACTGGAGCCGTCGATATCATAACACTACGAACGTAACTTATACGTATTGAAGTTTTATTGGCTTTACGGTTGAACAGTTTATGATCGCGGGCTGTTAACTTTTTTGAGCGCGTTTTATACCTATATTTATTTATAAACTTTCTACGCTAAAACAATGAATGGATTTTTATACTGGAGAAAAATGGGCTTTGTTACAGATGGTGACCTATAAACTCGCTCGCAGTCTATTCTAGCACTTATGCGTGGTATAAAATTTGCCCGCATTTGATGATACATGATATGATTCACAACTTGAACAACATACGCATGGATCTAGACAAGAGCCTATTTTTTTTTGTCTATCACATTGTACCTTTTATAAACAACATTGTACTCACGGAGATAATACTATAAGGGTTCGATTCCGGTGAGTCAAGAGAAACAACGTGATCACTTTAAGTATGATTTATTACTCATTTAATTATAATTAGTACATTGAATATATAGTCTTAATCTAGAATAACTGACATCATCATCACTTGAGTCTTAATCTAGGATAACTGACATCATCATCATATGACTATTAATTCTTCTTTGTCTTCCATACACCATACGCCCTAACAAAACAGAAAAAAAAACTAACAGCTTTATTTTTTTTACTAAACATTAAATAATTTTGTCCTATTTTTATAATAATCATAATCATAATCATAAGCGTTTATTGCGAGAATGGGTACATAATTGATGTTGTATACAAAACTGATAAATAAGTTCCACCATAATCCACCCTAAGGCATGCAAATAGAAACATAATTTTATTAGTATACCTAATTATCATTGTTACAGTTATCATTGATGTAATTTTCAGTATAATAAAATGACATGGGTACCTACACAACATATACACGAGCATGATACTTATGTTTATCTTAAAATATAGTAAAGAATATAGAATGTCAGTAACAATGTTATAATATGCTGTCAAAATAAAAAAAAAAATATGAATTACAATTACTATATGCGTGCAACCCTACTATATAATTACAAATGTCAAATCTACTTGGAATTAGTCAATTCTTAAAAATGTCAAACTTATTTATATTATTAAAATCTTTCTTTTATCATTAAAACCAACATATTAGTATGTATTCAATTATAAGGTCACAAAAAATGTCAACAATTACATAATGTCATTTAATTTGCATTATTCTTAGCATCAGTCAGATACTCATTAACACTATAGTAAACTTTATCAAGTAAGAATTGCTTAAATTTAGTTTTAAAAAGATCTAGACTTCGTATTTTCAGTAAGTCACTTGGCAGTGCATTATAGATTCTAGGTGCCATACAAAAAATACTATTTGTGAATAGTGTAGTTTTGTGTCTGGGACAGCAAATTTTGTAATTTTGCCTTTTACTTTTGTAGTTAAAAAACAACTCTTTGTTCGTTTTTACCAACGTCACCACCTCGTAAATATACAGGCAAGGCAGAGTTAATATTTGAAGGCTTTTAAAATGCGGTCTGCAGGAGTCAGTTTGATGTATTTTACAAATGGCTCTTACACACTTTTTTTGGGCCTTAAACACATTTTCCTTGTCTTTACAATTTCCCCAAAATAAAATCCCATATCGTAATATGGACCCCACGTTAGCATGATACGCTGTCAATACCGCAGAATGGTCTAAAACTTTTGAAAGCATGTACAGGGCATAAGATTGTTTGTTTAACTTTAAACAGAGGCTTTCAACATGTGCATCCCAGTTCAAACTACTATCGATGTTTAGACCCAGAAATTTTGTTGTTGTCACTTCATGAATTATAGTTCCATTGTAATTTAAATCTATATTTGTAATTCGCTGTAACCTATTTTTAAATGTCATTATATGAGTCTTGTCTAAATTAATTAATAAGTTATTTAATGTCAACCAGTTAATTATGTCATGCAGTGTCCTTTGTATGTCATGTTCTAGAGATGTTTTGTCTTCACCTGTAAAAATGATGGTACTGTCGTCAGCAAACAAAATTGTTTTATGATTTGTAATAGTTGGAAGATCATTTATATATACATTGAATAAAATGGGCCCTAGTACACTTCCTTGCGGTATTCCTAATTTTACTTCTCTATACGTAGATAGATAGTGATGTTCTTTTTTTGATTTCGGACATATTCGTGTAATTTGTGTACATTGCATCCTGTTAGCGAGATAAGATTTAATCATATCTAAAACATTTCCTCTGATTCCATATGCATGAAGCTTTTTTAATAATAACTCATGATCAACACAATCAAAAGCCTTTTTTAAATCCATGTATAGGGCGCAGACTGGCACCTGTTTATCCACATTTTCTGTAACTGTTTGCAAAAAGTTATATATAGCTAAATTAATAGATTTATTTTTCCTAAAACCAACCTGCTCTTTGGCGAATAGATTATTAGTTTCTAAAAATGAGTATATCCTATCATGTATTACCTTTTCAAAGATTTTAGATATAGTTGGTACTAGTGCAATCGGACGGTAGCAATTAACGGAATGTTTATCGTCTTTCTTAAACAGTGGTTTGATTACAGTTATTTTTAGTTTATTTGGGAACACACCATGAAAAATACAGAGATTAATTATATGACTCAATGCATTTGATATATAGATAGATACTTGTTTTAAAATTTTTGTTGCTATATGGTCGTACCCAGTGCTATTTGAATTTTTAAGGCTATTAATTATTGTGTGTACTTCATATGGTGTAGTTGGGTGCATAAATAGGGAGTCTTTAATATGCATATGACTAGAAATTTTGGTATGATTAGCAGGTTTCCCCACGTGACCGATATAAAAATTATTAAATAATTCGGCTATTTGTATTGGATCATCAGTAACTGTACCATTTCCAGTATTGATTTCCCGTATTTCATCTTTACGTACGTTACTTTTTGTATCATTAATTATTTGCCAAGTTGCTTTACTTTTGTTACGGGCGGTATTTATGAATTTTATATTGTGTGATCGCTGAGTGAGTTTGATTATGCGACTTAACCTCGAAGATAACATTTTAAAATCATTTCTATTTTTCTCTGTGCGATTTTTCCGATATTGCCACAGAAGTTGACGCTTCCGTTGGCAACATTTTTTAATGCCATTAGAGATCCATTTCGGCCGCTTTTGGGCATTTATTTTAATTCTGCATACAGGGAAGCATAGATAATAAAATAAAGAAAACAAGTCGTAGAAACTATTAAAAGAATGGATTGGGTCGTCACTATCCAGGCATTCTTTAAATGATAACGATGCCATGCATTTCTTGAATTTGTTAATGTTCTCCTGCCTTAGATCCCGCTTTTCCGTGTACCAATACTTAAAAGTATTATGTATAATTTCTTCTTTATTAATACGTAAGATTTTAACATTAGGATCAAGATCATCTAATACCTTAAAAGGACCATCATACACATTATCAAACTTATTTCCAGTTTCATTCTTAACTAACAATAAATCATCTTTCTTATACATTACAGGTTTCAAATATTCATCAAATTTACATTTCCTTAACAATTTAGAGTTTAACAAACTTTTTCGAGCTTCGTATTGTGTAATTTTAAGGGATAACTTTCGAAATTATATAAAGGTTCAACAGTACAATTTTGTAAACTTCTAGGAATGTTACATAATTTGCCAAATACAAGTTCATAAGGTGTATAGTTTGATGACGAATGTACAGAGGTATTATAGGAAAAACACCAATACGGGAGCCAGTCACTCCAATATCTACTATTATTATCTGTTTGAATTCTCAAAACTGCATTTAATAATTTATGGGAATTTTCTAAAGATCCAATCGATTCATGGTGATAGGCACAAGCAACTGTTTGTTTAATATTTAATAGTTTACATACTTTGGTCATTGTGCTGGAAATAAATTCAGTTCCCCTGTCCGTAGCAATTTCACGTGGGATAACATACCTTAATATAAAGTTGTCGACGAACGCTCGAGCCACGCTTACACTATCTTTCCTAACTAATGGATATGCTTCTACATACTTACTTAATTCACATTGTAATGTGAGTATATAAGAGTTACCATAATAATCCTTATCTAAGGGCCCAACTATATCTAAAAATATTTAATCAAAAGCCGACTGCGCAGTCGTAGTAATTACCATTGGTTGCTTAGTATGTAACGAATGTTTTTGTTTTTGGCATTTGTCACATTTCTTAACAAATTCTGCCACGTCCTCAGACATTTTTGGCCAAAAGTAGTATTTTTTTATATTATTTATCATACGTCTAGTGCCTGCGTATCCACTCGTGGGAAGCAAGTGAAAGTCATTAAGTACTACTCGTTTGTCATCATCATTTACTATTCTTGTCTAGAATTACCGTAGGCTTACTGGGAATTGGTTGTAAGCACAGTGGAAGCTAATTTATATTCATCCAGTTGTCCTAAAGTAATCAAATGTCTGACATATATTGCTGAGATTCTCAGCGATGACAAATTATAAAGTAGTTATAAGAAGATTTTACCTTATAGCTCCTGGTGATGTTCTTGAAGTGGACCTATAGATTAACTTATAATTTTGGCCAAAATAACAAGAGAATCAATGGATACCAGTTTACAATTCGGCGAAGTCCTTCTCCAGACCACGATGCACGTTAGCGGTTCACAAAACTTTTCACAAAGGTTCACTATGTCATCAATTTACAACAAACCTTGCCGGAAGTCAAAAGCGGCAATTACGTATTAAGTTAATTACGAGTTGATTCAATTCGCGTTAATTCAAAGGGCGATCAATTTAATTTAGGTACAAGGCACGCGAGCTTGCAAAACGGCGTGTTAATTTTTCAAGCGGGCGAACGGTAGTGACAGTTCAGTGTGACCATTGTCAGAAATTTTCAACAGACCAAACAAAATGTCACTCAATCGATCTAATCGATTTGACTTATAATAAAAACTAATTCTATTTCAAACATCCACCCGCCCCGGACCGGCCTACCGGTCCGCTAATCGGTTGGTAGACGTGACAATGTTGCAACCGCTCTCCTCAGAATCGAACCGTCCACCAAGACCTCAGCAAATCGGGGAACTCCATCAGCCCCAGTTACCAAACGAAGGATGCGCCCCCTGCGCCATCTGAGTGGCGGAAGGTTAGCCTCCTTGATCAAAACGAGGTCACCAATCTTGGGTGGATCGGTCTTGTCGGTCCACTTAACGCGTTGCTGGAGTATGTGCAAATATTCCAAATTCCAGCGTTTCCAAAAGCTCTGAGTAATCTGGCGTACCAATTCAAAACGCGAGAGACGACCAGGTCTCGTATCAATATAGAGGTACTCAGGCAAGGCGACAAGTGGGCGACCAATCAAAAAATGGCCCGGCGT
Organism: Euclidia mi; assembly: GCA_944739405.2. Classification (NCBI taxonomy): domain Eukaryota; kingdom Metazoa; phylum Arthropoda; class Insecta; order Lepidoptera; family Erebidae; genus Euclidia; species Euclidia mi. The sequence goes on from OX123196.2 coordinate 3,932,484, forward strand.
AAGGGCCTCCAAATCATTCGGATCTGAGGAGATCGGGCACAATGGCCGAGAGTTCAAAACGGCCTCAATCTTACAAAACACAGTTGCGAGTTCCTCAAATGTAAGGACAGACTCACCGATTGTCCTGCGCAAGTGTGTTTTGGCCGACTTTACAGCGGCTTCAAAAATACCACCCCAGTGTGGACAATTTGGTGGGGAAAACAACCAATTTATCCCACGTCGGGCAAGCCTATCACCTATATCAGCTTTATTGGTTTCAAGGAAATTAACAACATCATTCAAATAATTATAGGTGCCCTTGAAGTTAGTGCCGCAGTCAGAACGGATCAAGGAAGGCATCCCTCTGCGGGATACAAATCTGTCAAATGTGGCTACAAACGCCTCGGTCGTAAGCGAGGAGACCAGTTCTAAGTGTACGGCCTTTGTGGAGAGACAAACAAAAACACACAAGTAGGCCTTAACAGTCTTGCTGTTTCGAAGTGTCGACGTTTTCACCAAAAAGGGACCTGCGAAGTCCGTGCCAACACCGTCAAACGTCCTGCTCTCAGTTTCCGCGATCTGCCGGTAAGTCTCCCATCAAGGGCTGCATGGTAGAAGCCTTGAGCTTATAGCAAGGGATGCAGCGAAAGACTACACTCCGAATAATTCTTCGGGCAGACAAAATCCAAAATTCGCGTTGCAAAATGGCCAAGAGCGCATTACAACCAGCATGCGAATTTTTAAGGTGACGGTCAGTTACCAACAAGCGTACCAAATGACCGTCCTTAGGTAACAAAAGGGGGTGACGTGCTCCGTAAGGGAGGTTGGCGTTCTTGAGACGCCCTCCAACGCGCAAGAGACCCGTATCGTCCAAAAAGGGGTTCAATTTGGATACAGCTCCCGACAATTTCGATCTCCCTGATTTAAGGATAGCAATCTCCTTTTCAAAATGGGCCAATTGCACAGAACGAACCCAAAAGGTGAGGGACTCCTGTCGTTCCTGTGGTGAGGCAAACGGTGTCAGACGTTTCTGTTGTGGGTGCCTAAAATTAAAAACAAAACGCTTTATCCAAGCAGTAACACCTAACAACTTGTCGAGGGAGCTGTAACGATTCAACAGGAAATCGGGGTCGAAGGCGCATTCTACCTTCTCAAGAGCGAGTGTTCGTAGACCCGGCAAATTAGAAGTATTCAAAACTGGCGTTCGAGGCCAATCAATTTCTGGTCGACTCAACCATTCCGGACCCCACCACAGCGAATGACCTATCAAACTAGGCGTCAAGCATCCGCGCGAGGCACAATCAGCGGGGTTGAGCTCACCTGGCACGTGTCTCCAAACAAGCTTGACTTCGGATTTCTGGATTTGGGAAACGCGATTAGCAACAAATACCTCCAAGGTGTGGACAGACGCCTTCAACCAACAAAGTACAATTTGGCTGTCTGTCCAGGCGTAGGTCCCACTAATACAAATGCTTTTACCCAAAGTACTAGACACGTGGTTCAATAAGCGTACAAGTAGAGCTGCTCCCGAGAGCTCCAATTTTGGAATGGTCAGAGATGTCCGAAGGGGTGCCACCTTGCTCTTTGCCATGATCAGGGAAACCCTCACCTGACCTGAGGCACTGACTGTGCGCAAGTACACCACAGCCGCGTGACCACGTTCCGAGGCATCACAAAACCCATGAAGGGTGGCCTTGTACTTCCCGGGAGGAAGGATGGGACGAGGCAAGGAGATCTCGTTGACGGCAGGAAGCGAGGATACAAAAGAGGTCCATTCCTCAACAAGAGTGCCGTGTAGAGGTTCGTCCCAGGTCAATCCTGCTGTCCAAAGCTTCTGCAAGAAGCATTTTGCCCAAAATATGATAGGACAAATCCAACCGTTCGGATCAAAGGTTCTGGCGACAGTAGACAATACGAGACGTTTAGTCCAAGAACACGGCAATTTCAAGTCTACGTTATATGTAAAGATGTCTTGGACTGGTCTGTACTGAACGCCGAGAACAGCCATCATGGCGGGGTTATCAACAATCTCAAACAAATGTGGATCCTGCTGATGATCCTCTGGCAAGCCTTCCAAAAGCGCTGGTGAGTTGGAAATCCATTTACGCAACTCATAACCAGCGGAGGCCAAAATACCTATCAATTCGTCCCGCAGGAGGATCGCCTCGTCCGCTGTGGAGGCGCCCGAGCAAATGTCATCGACGTAAATATCGTCCTTCAAGATGGCGGAGGCTCGTGGGAAACGTAAGCCTTCGCGGTCTGCGAGCTCCCAAAGAGAACGTATTGCCAAGTAGGGGCTTGACCTTAACCCGTACGTATTAGTATTGAGCTCGTAGACGACCATGGGATCACGAGGAGACTCTCTCCAAAGGATCAGCTGGAAGCCACGGTCATCAGGGTGGATAATAGTCTGCCTGAACATCATTTTTATGTCGGCTACAAAGACAACCTGATGTCGTCGGAAGCTGGTGATGACGTCACAAAGGTCCTTGACCAACTTGGGACCAGAATGCAAGCACTGGTTCAAGGATACGCCCGTTGAAGTCTGCGCAGAACCATCAAACACTGTGCGCAGCTTGCCAGTCAATGGCTTCAATACCGCATGATGCGGGAGAAAGTAGTGCTCCACCGAACGCCAATCCAAATTTGACACAGACATGTGTCCCAATTGTTCATATTCTCGCATGAACTCAATGTACTTCTGTCTGAGCTCCGGATCACGACCCATGCGGCGCACCATGGCCAACAACCTCTTTTCGGCTAAAGGTCGTGACTCACCAAGCGGAGGCCGAACAGACAGGAAGGGTAGCCTCGTAATAATCCGACCAGAACGGAGTCGACCAGTGTTGTTCTGGAAGAACAGCTCGCACTCCTCATGTTCTGGATTCAAACGGGCAGCTTGAGGGGGCTCCTCTACTTCCCAAAACCTCTGAACCGCATCAGAGAGAGCAGAGCCCACAGCCAACAAATTATCAAGTTCGGGTGGAGGGGGGTCCCTAGGTACAGGGCCCATCAAAGCAAATCCAAATATGGTCGGGATGGCAGTCAAACCATTTGGCACCAAGACCCGTTTCCCACCAATCAAAATTCCACCAAGGACATCAGAGCCAATCAACAAGTCGATTTGTCCCGGTGTGTCAATTTTGGGGTCTGCCAGTTCCAATCCCGATGTCAAATTCACCACAGCAGCAGGTAGCTGCTTCTGTGGGTGCATACCCAAAATATTCTTCAACACAATAGCCGAGGTTTTAATCCTCGGGTGTGAAGATCCAACAGGGCCAAACAAAACCTTAACTTGCCCTTCAACATTAGAGGCTACGTCACCTATGCCCCGTATACAATTTAGAAAAGAGCCCATATTTAATTTAACCTGCCCTACCAAATAAGTGGAAACAATGCAACCTTGTGAACCTGTGTCCAATATAGCACGGACAACAACAGAGGTCCCCGTGGGTCCCCAGACCCTAACAGCAACCGTTGGTAGGATAACGGTCTCAATGGGGGAGGTTGGCGTTATAGGGCAGGGGTCAATGACCTATTGTTGCCTGGGCGGCGACCGTTGGCCAGGACCAGGCAAATCAAAATGGGGGTGCGGCTTGAAGTCCTCAAAGACGCGATGACTCGATCCGCGCGCCATCTGTGGGGGGTCATAGTGACGCACCCGCCCAAAACGAGGTGGACGCGAGTCAAGGCGGGGACGCTCCGCCAAAGGAGGGGAATACCTGGGGCAGCAGTCATGGTGCTGGTGACGCTGAACAGCACATTCAGGTGCGCGAGAGAGAGGAGGCGTGCGCACGCTACGGTTCTCCAAGCGGGGTGAGCGGCGATCAATTAAGCGAGGCGACTCTCGGCTACACGCCGGTGAGCCTCGGCTGCCACCTTCAAAACACCCACCCGTGCGCGGCGTCGGCTGGTTGGACAAGCGGCCAACCTCTCTGGCATTCATACAAAGAATGTCCAAATGCTGTCCTCCACAGTGAGGACAGGGGCGAGAGTTTGGGCAGTCTCGCTGGTAGTGGGACCCCAAACAAGAGAAGCAAAGGCGGCGGGCATTCGCGATGCGCCTTCGAGAGGCGACATGTAGGTCCAAGAATGCCCTACAACTGGCCGTTCTGTGCCCCGTGACCTTGCAGTAGGAGCACTCCGCTGGGCTCTGCGTTACCGCAAAGCGAGGAGGGCGCCGGTCAACATTGGCTCGGGTGTGAACGCGAGCCTGCTCCTTGACCTTGGGCGGCTGCGTCTTAGCCGGCGTGTCACCACCGGAGTTGTCCAAGACCCGGCACTCATCCTCCAGGAACCTCTCCAGGTCAGCAAAGGGGGGCAGATGGGTCGCGCTATCCCCACCAAAGCGCTGCTCAAAACGCGACCTCAGGTCGGCAGGCAGCTTCTTCAGCACAATGTGCACCAATAGATAGGACCATTGGTCCACGGGCAGGTCAAGGCACTTAAGTGCGTTGATGGCCACCAAAAGCGGGTTCAACAGTTGGGTGCGCAACCCAGAGACCCGGGTGAGCGTCGGCAAACCCAAAATCTGCTCGATGTGCGTGTCGGCGAGGCCACGCTTATTATGGTACCTACGGGTAATTAGGTCCCGAGCCGTCTGGTACGCCTCGTCAGACACGGGCAGATGCTGGATGAGGCCCTTAGCCTCCCCATCCAGAACCGACATTAGATAGGCCAATTTTTGTGCTGGCCGAAGGTCAGCCCTGTCATTGACCAGGCTGTCAAACAAGTTAATGAAGCCCAGGTAGCTTCCTAGGCAGCCATCAAAATGGGGGAGGTCCAAAGTAGGGAGCCTACTCACCAGCCCCGGTGCTGACCTAGGAAGCTCCTGCTTCAGGCCGGGTTGCCCTTCCCTATCGGCAACTAGTTGTCTCGCAGTATTGGAGACAGCATCATACAGGTCCAAGACCTGGGCATAGTCTTCGCTGACCTTATTTCGCTGGTCAGCGGTGAAATCATTGATTGACACTCCAAGACAGCAAGTGCTGAAAGTGCGGAATTGCTGTTCCACACTTGCCAGGCGATCGTCAATCCGCTCGTACCTCTGAAGTAAGGTCTGCTGGCGATCAGGCCGGTTCACTAAAGCACTGGCTGAGGCAAACCAGCGCAAATCTGACGCAATAGCACCAGCAGCCGCACGCAAGTCCTTGATAGCTGACATAATCAAAATTCAAAAGAGCCCGGACAAGCGCTAAATAAAATTAACAATCAAAACTTAATGTTTCTTAATTCTTTGAAACCAACAAAGTATTAGCCTGTTTACTGCAAGTGAAGGCAAGTGACAGGTATTTACTGCCCAACAAAATTTAAGGTTTCAGTATATTGAAACAAACACAAAAGTTATCAAAGTTATAACTTATAACAAATTAATAAAGTTGAAACTTCAACTTAATTAATTAATTATTTGCAACAGACAGACTAACTGTGTTATTTATGATATACAATAGGAAGTAAGCACAGAATATGTGTTACCTAACAATATTATCTTTATATTATAACAAAACAAAGTTTATTAATGTGACCCGCCCAAGTGGCAAGGTCAAGTTGGTTGTTCTAATGTTTATGAATATATGCAATAAACTAAATTTACTAAATTTATTGATACATACAGCTGTTATGTATCCAAACAAACCGACTTATTAATGCAACAACAAATTTAAGTTAGATTTTTCAACAATACAAATCAACAATTACTGATTGAGGTTATGTGTGACAATGTGTTTCAAATTATCTAGGTCAACTTATACAATTAAATATTATGTATTTTAGACAATAACTGACCTGACAAACACTACAATACTGTCTACAAGGTGATAAGATACAAGCTCATACCAATCTGAGTTTATACTCAGTAATGCAACAGCGGCTAAATTTCAACTACAGCTCTGCACCAAAATTATGTCTAGAATTACCGTAGGCTTACTGGGAATTGGTTGTAAGCACAGTGGAAGCTAATTTATATTCATCCAGTTGTCCTAAAGTAATCAAATGTCTGACATATATTGCTGAGATTCTCAGCGATGACAAATTATAAAGTAGTTATAAGAAGATTTTACCTTATAGCTCCTGGTGATGTTCTTGAAGTGGACCTATAGATTAACTTATAATTTTGGCCAAAATCCACCCGCCCCGGACCGGCCTACCGGTCCGCTAATCGGTTGGTAGACGTGACAATGTTGCAACCGCTCTCCTCAGAATCGAACCGTCCACCAAGACCTCAGCAAATCGGGGAACTCCATCAGCCCCAGTTACCAAACGAAGGATGCGCCCCCTGCGCCATCTGAGTGGCGGAAGGTTAGCCTCCTTGATCAAAACGAGGTCACCAATCTTGGGTGGATCGGTCTTGTCGGTCCACTTAACGCGTTGCTGGAGTATGTGCAAATATTCCAAATTCCAGCGTTTCCAAAAGCTCTGAGTAATCTGGCGTACCAATTCAAATTGCGAGAGACGACCAGGTCTCGTATCAATATAGAGGTACTCAGGCAAGGCGACAAGTGGGCGACCAATCAAAAAATGGCCCGGCGTAAGGGCCTCCAAATCATTCGGATCTGAGGAGATCGGGCACAATGGCCGAGAGTTCAAAACGGCCTCAATCTTACAAAACACAGTTGCGAGTTCCTCAAATGTAAGGACAGACTCACCGATTGTCCTGCGCAAGTGTGTTTTGGCCGACTTTACAGCGGCTTCAAAAATACCACCCCAGTGTGGACAATTTGGTGGGGAAAACAACCAATTTATCCCACGTCGGGCAAGCCTATCACCTATATCAGCTTTGTTGGTTTCAAGGAAATTAACAACATCATTCAAATAATTATAGGTGCCCTTGAAGTTAGTGCCGCAGTCAGAACGGATCAAGGAAGGCATCCCTCTGCGGGATACAAATCTGTCAAATGTGGCTACAAACGCCTCGGTCGTAAGCGAGGAGACCAGTTCTAAGTGTACGGCCTTTGTGGAGAGACAAACAAAAACACACAAGTAGGCCTTAACAGTCTTGCTGTTTCGAAGTGTCGACGTTTTCACCAAAAAGGGACCTGCGAAGTCCGTGCCAACACCGTCAAACGTCCTGCTCTCAGTTTCCGCGATCTGCCGGTAAGTCTCCCATCAAGGGCTGCATGGTAGAAGCCTTGAGCTTATAGCAAGGGATGCAGCGAAAGACTACACTCCGAATAATTCTTCGGGCAGACAAAATCCAAAATTCGCGTTGCAAAATGGCCAAGAGCGCATTACAACCAGCATGCGAATTTTTAAGGTGACGGTCAGTTACCAACAAGCGTACCAAATGACCGTCCTTAGGTAACAAAAGGGGGTGACGTGCTCCGTAAGGGAGGTTGGCGTTCTTGAGACGCCCTCCAACACGCAAGAGACCCGTATCGTCCAAAAAGGGGTTCAATTTGGATACAGCTCCCGACAATTTCGATCTCCCTGATTTAAGGATAGCAATCTCCTTTTCAAAATGGGCCAATTGCACAGAACGAACCCAAAAAGTGAGGGACTCCTGTCGTTCCTGTGGTGAGGCAAACGGTGTCAGACGTTTCTGTTGTGGGTGCCTAAAATTAAAAACAAAACGCTTTATCCAAGCAGTAACACCTAACAACTTGTCGAGGGAGCTGTAACGATTCAACAGGAAATCGGGGTCGAAGGCGCATTCTACCTTCTCAAGAGCGAGTGTTCGTAGACCCGGCAAATTAGAAGTATTCAAAACTGGCGTTCGAGGCCAATCAATTTCTGGTCGACTCAACCATTCCGGACCCCACCACAGCGAATGACCTATCAAACTAGGCGTCAAGCATCCGCGCGAGGCACAATCAGCGGGGTTGAGCTCACCTGGCACGTGTCTCCAAACAAGCTTGACTTCGGATTTCTGGATTTGGGAAACGCGATTAGCAACAAATACCTCCAAGGTGTGGACAGACGCCTTCAACCAACAAAGTACAATTTGGCTGTCTGTCCAGGCGTAGGTCCCACTAATACAAATGCTTTTACCCAAAGTACTAGACACGTGGTTCAATAAGCGTACAAGTAGAGCTGCTCCCGAGAGCTCCAATTTTGGAATGGTCAGAGATGTCCGAAGGGGTGCCACCTTGCTCTTTGCCATGATCAGGGAAACCCTCACCTGACCTGAGGCACTGACTGTGCGCAAGTACACCACAGCCGCGTGACCACGTTCCGAGGCATCACAAAACCCATGAAGGGTGGCCTTGTACTTCCCGGGAGGAAGGATGGGACGAGGCAAGGAGATCTCGTTGACGGCAGGAAGCGAGGATACAAAAGAGGTCCATTCCTCAACAAGAGTGCCGTGTAGAGGTTCGTCCCAGGTCAATCCTGCTGTCCAAAGCTTCTGCAAGAAGCATTTTGCCCAAAATATGATAGGACAAATCCAACCGTTCGGATCAAAGGTTCTGGCGACAGTAGACAATACGAGACGTTTAGTCCAAGAACACGGCAATTTCAAGTCTACGTTATATGTAAAGATGTCTTGGACTGGTCTGTACTGAACGCCGAGAACAGCCATCATGGCGGGGTTATCAACAATCTCAAACAAATGTGGATCCTGCTGATGATCCTCTGGCAAGCCTTCCAAAAGCGCTGGTGAGTTGGAAATCCATTTACGCAACTCATAACCAGCGGATGCCAAAATACCTATCAATTCGTCCCGCAGGAGGATCGCCTCGTCCGCTGTGGAGGCGCCCGAGCAAATGTCATCGACGTAAATATCGTCCTTCAAGATGGCGAAGGCTCGTGGGAAACGTAAGCCTTCGCGGTCTGCGAGCTCCCAAAGAGAACGTATTGCCAAGTAGGGGCTTGACCTTAACCCGTACGTATTAGTATTGAGCTCGTAGACGACCATGGGATCACGAGGAGACTCTCTCCAAAGGATCAGCTGGAAGCCACGGTCATCAGGGTGGATAATAGTCTGCCTGAACATCATTTTTATGTCGGCTACAAAGACAACCTGATGTCGTCGGAAGCTGGTGATGACGTCACAAAGGTCCTTGACCAACTTGGGACCAGAATGCAAGCACTGGTTCAAGGATACGCCCGTTGAAGTCTGCGCAGAACCATCAAACACTGTGCGCAGCTTGCCAGTCAATGGCTTCAATACCGCATGATGCGGGAGAAAGTAGTGCTCCACCGAACGCCAATCCAAATTTGACACAGACATGTGTCCCAATTGTTCATATTCTCGCATGAACTCAATGTACTTCTGTCTGAGCTCCGGATCACGACCCATGCGGCGCACCATGGCCAACAACCTCTTTTCGGCTAAAGGTCGTGACTCACCAAGCGGAGGCCGAACAGACAGGAAGGGTAGCCTCGTAATAATCCGACCAGAACGGAGTCGACCAGTGTTGTTCTGGAAGAACAGCTCGCACTCCTCATGTTCTGGATTCAAACGGGCAGCTTGAGGGGGCTCCTCTACTTCCCAAAACCTCTGAACCGCATCAGAGAGAGCAGAGCCCACAGCCAACAAATTATCAAGTTCGGGTGGAGGGGGGTCCCTAGGTACAGGGCCCATCAAAGCAAATCCAAATATGGTCGGGATGGCAGTCAAACGATTTGGCACCAAGACCCGTTTCCCACCAATCAAAATTCCACCGAGGACATCAGAGCCAATCAACAAGTCGATTTGTCCCGGTGTGTCAATTTTGGGGTCTGCCAGTTCCAATCCCGATGTCAAATTCACCACAGCAGCAGGTAGCTGCTTCTGTGGGTGCATACCCAAAATATTCTTCAACACAATAGCCGAGGTTTTAATCCTCGGGTGTGAAGATCCAACAGGGCCAAACAAAACCTTAACTTGCCCTTCAACATTAGAGGCTACGTCACCTATGCCCCGTATACAATTTAGAAAAGAGCCCATATTTAATTTAACCTGCCCTACCAAATAAGTGGAAACAATGCAACCTTGTGAACCTGTGTCCAATATAGCACGGACAACAACAGAGGTCCCCGTGGGTCCCCAGACCCTAACAGCAACCGTTGGTAGGATAACGGTCTCAATGGGGGAGGTTGGCGTTATAGGGCAGGGGTCAATGACCTATTGTTGCCTGGGCGGCGACCGTTGGCCAGGACCAGGCAAATCAAAATGGGGGTGCGGCTTGAAGTCCTCAAAGACGCGATGACTCGATCCGCGCGCCATCTGTGGGGGGTCATAGTGACGCACCCGCCCAAAACGAGGTGGACGCGAGTCAAGGCGGGGACGCTCCGCCAAAGGAGGGGAATACCTGGGGCAGCAGTCATGGTGCTGGTGACGCTGAACAGCACATTCAGGTGCGCGAGAGAGAGGAGGCGTGCGCACGCTACGGTTCTCCAAGCGGGGTGAGCGGCGATCAATTAAGCGAGGCGACTCTCGGCTACACGCCGGTGAGCCTCGGCTGCCACCTTCAAAACACCCACCCGTGCGCGGCGTCGGCTGGTTGGACAAGCGGCCAACCTCTCTGGCATTCATACAAAGAATGTCCAAATGCTGTCCTCCACAGTGAGGACAGGGGCGAGAGTTTGGGCAGTCTCGCTGGTAGTGGGACCCCAAACAAGAGAAGCAAAGGCGGCGGGCATTCGCGATGCGCCTTCGAGAGGCGACATGTAGGTCCAAGAATGCCCTACAACTGGCCGTTCTGTGCCCCGTGACCTTGCAGTAGGAGCACTCCGCTGGGCTCTGCGTTACCGCAAAGCGAGGAGGGCGGCGGTCAACATTGGCTCGGGTGTGAACGCGAGCCTGCTCCTTGACCTTGGGCGGCTGCGTCTTAGCCGGCGTGTCACCACCGGAGTTGTCCAAGACCCGGCACTCATCCTCCAGGAACCTCTCCAGGTCAGCAAAGGGGGGCAGATGGGTCGCGCTATCCCCACCAAAGCGCTGCTCAAAACGCGACCTCAGGTCGGCAGGCAGCTTCTTCAGCACAATGTGCACCAATAGATAGGACCATTGGTCCACGGGCAGGTCAAGGCACTTAAGTGCGTTGATGGCCACCAAAAGCGGGTTCAACAGTTGGGTGCGCAACCCAGAGACCCGGGTGAGCGTCGGCAAACCCAAAATCTGCTCGATGTGCGTGTCGGCGAGGCCACGCTTATTATGGTACCTACGGGTAATTAGGTCCCGAGCCGTCTGGTACGCCTCGTCAGACACGGGCAGATGCTGGATGAGGCCCTTAGCCTCCCCATCCAGAACCGACATTAGATAGGCCAATTTTTGTGCTGGCCGAAGGTCAGCCCTGTCATTGACCAGGCTGTCAAACAAGTTAATGAAGCCCAGGTAGCTTCCTAGGCAGCCATCCAAATGGGGGAGGTCCAAAGTAGGGAGCCTACTCACCAGCCCCGGTGCTGACCTAGGAAGCTCCTGCTTCAGGCCGGGTTGCCCTTCCCTATCGGCAACTAGTTGTCTCGCAGTATTGGAGACAGCATCATACAGGTCCAAGACCTGGGCATAGTCTTCGCTGACCTTATTTCGCTGGTCAGCGGTGAAATCATTGATTGACACTCCAAGACAGCAAGTGCTGAAAGTGCGGAATTGCTGTTCCACACTTGCCAGGCGATCGTCAATCCGCTCGTACCTCTGAAGTAAGGTCTGCTGGCGATCAGGCCGGTTCACTAAAGCACTGGCTGAGGCAAACCAGCGCAAATCTGACGCAATAGCACCAGCAGCCGCACGCAAGTCCTTGATAGCTGACATAATCAAAATTCAAAAGAGCCCGGACAAGCGCTAAATAAAATTAACAATCAAAACTTAATGTTTCTTAATTCTTTGAAACCAACAAAGTATTAGCCTGTTTACTGCAAGTGAAGGCAAGTGACAGGTATTTACTGCCCAACAAAATTTAAGGTTTCAGTATATTGAAACAAACACAAAAGTTATCAAAGTTATAACTTATAACAAATTAATAAAGTTGAAACTTCAACTTAATTAATTAATTATTTGCAACAGACAGACTAACTGTGTTATTTATGATATACAATAGGAAGTAAGCACAGAATATGTGTTACCTAACAATATTATCTTTATATTATAACAAAACAAAGTTTATTAATGTGACCCGCCCAAGTGGCAAGGTCAAGTTGGTTGTTCTAATGTTTATGAATATATGCAATAAACTAAATTTACTAAATTTATTGATACATACAGCTGTTATGTATCCAAACAAACTGACTTATTAATGCAACAACAAATTTAAGTTAGATTTTTCAACAATACAAATCAACAATTACTGATTGAGGTTATGTGTGACAATGTGTTTCAAATTATCTAGGTCAACTTATACAATTAAATATTATGTATTTTTGACAATAACTGACCTGACAAACACTACAATACTGTCTACAAGGTGATAAGATACAAGCTCATACCAATCTGAGTTTATACTCAGTAATGCAACAGCGGCTAAATTTCAACTACAGCTCTGCACCAAAATTATGTCTAGAATTACCGTAGGCTTACTGGGAATTGGTTGTAAGCACAGTGGAAGCTAATTTATATTCATCCAGTTGTCCTAAAGTAATCAAATGTCTGACATATATTGCTTAGATTCTCAGCGATGACAAATTATAAAGTAGTTATAAGAAGATTTTACCTTATAGCTCCTGGTGATGTTCTTGAAGTGGACCTATAGATTAACTTATAATTTTGGCCAAAATCCACCCGCCCCGGACCGGCCTACCGGTCCGCTAATCGGTTGGTAGACGTGACAATGTTGCAACCGCTCTCCTCAGAATCGAACCGTCCACCAAGACCTCAGCAAATCGGGGAACTCCATCAGCCCCAGTTACCAAACGAAGGATGCGCCCCCTGCGCCATCTGAGTGGCGGAAGGTTAGCCTCCTTGATCAAAACGAGGTCACCAATCTTGGGTGGATCGGTCTTGTCGGTCCACTTAACGCGTTGCTGGAGTATGTGCAAATATTCCAAATTCCAGCGTTTCCAAAAGCTCTGAGTAATCTGGCGTACCAATTCAAAACGCGAGAGACGACCAGGTCTCGTATCAATATAGAGGTACTCAGGCAAGGCGACAAGTGGGCGACCAATCAAAAAATGGCCCGGCGTAAGGGCCTCCAAATCATTCGGATCTGAGGAGATCGGGCACAATGGCCGAGAGTTCAAAACGGCCTCAATCTTACAAAACACAGTTGCGAGTTCCTCAAATGTAAGGACAGACTCACCGATTGTCCTGCGCAAGTGTGTTTTGGCCGACTTTACAGCGGCTTCAAAAATACCATCCCAGTGTGGACAATTTGGTGGGGAAAACAACCAATTTATCCCACGTCGGGCAAGCCTATCACCTATATCAGCTTTGTTGGTTTCAAGGAAATTAACAACATCATTCAAATAATTATAGGTGCCCTTGAAGTTAGTGCCGCAGTCAGAACGGATCAAGGAAGGCATCCCTCTGCGGGATACAAATCTGTCAAATGTGGCTACAAACGCCTCGGTCGTAAGCGAGGAGACCAGTTCTAAGTGTACGGCCTTTGTGGAGAGACAAACAAAAACACACAAGTAGGCCTTAACAGTCTTGCTGTTTCGAAGTGTCGACGTTTTCACCAAAAAGGGACCTGCGAAGTCCGTGCCAACACCGTCAAACGTCCTGCTCTCAGTTTCCGCGATCTGCCGGTAAGTCTCCCATCAAGGGCTGCATGGTAGAAGCCTTGAGCTTATAGCAAGGGATGCAGCGAAAGACTACACTCCGAATAATTCTTCGGGCAGACAAAATCCAAAATTCGCGTTGCAAAATGGCCAAGAGCGCATTACATCCAGCATGCGAATTTTTAAGGTGACGGTCAGTTACCAACAAGCGTACCAAATGACCGTCCTTAGGTAACAAAAGGGGGTGACGTGCTCCGTAAGGGAGGTTGGCGTTCTTGAGACACCCTCCAACGCGCAAGAGACCCGTATCGTCCAAAAAGGGGTTCAATTTGGATACAGCTCCCGACAATTTCGATCTCCCTGATTTAAGGATAGCAATCTCCTTTTCAAAATGGGCCAATTGCACAGAACGAACCCAAAAGGTGAGGGACTCCTGTCGTTCCTGTGGTGAGGCAAACGGTGTCAGACGTTTCTGTTGTGGGTGCCTAAAATTAAAAACAAAACGCTTTATCCAAGCAGTAACACCTAACAACTTGTCGAGGGAGCTGTAACGATTCAACAGGAAATCGGGGTCGAAGGCGCATTCTACCTTCTCAAGAGCGAGTGTTCGTAGACCCGGCAAATTAGAAGTATTCAAAACTGGCGTTCGAGGCCAATCAATTTCTGGTCGACTCAACCATTCCGGACCCCACCACAGCGAATGACCTATCAAACTAGGCGTCAAGCATCCGCGCGAGGCACAATCAGCGGGGTTGAGCTCACCTGGCACGTGTCTCCAAACAAGCTTGACTTCGGATTTCTGGATTTGGGAAACGCGATTAGCAACAAATACCTCCAAGGTGTGGACAGACGCCTTCAACCAACAAAGTACAATTTGGCTGTCTGTCCAGGCGTAGGTCCCACTAATACAAATGCTTTTACCCAAAGAACTAGACACATGGTTCAATAAGCGTACAAGTAGAGCTGCTCCCGAGAGCTCCAATTTTGGAATGGTCAGAGATGTCCGAAGGGGTGCCACCTTGCTCTTTGCCATGATCAGGGAAACCCTCACCTGACCTGAGGCACTGACTGTGCGCAAGTACACCACAGCCGCGTGACCACGTTCCGAGGCATCACAAAACCCATGAAGGGTGGCCTTGTACTTCCCGGGAGGAAGGATGGGACGAGGCAAGGAGATCTCGTTGACGGCAGGAAGCGAGGATACAAAAGAGGTCCATTCCTCAACAAGAGTGCCGTGTAGAGGTTCGTCCCAGGTCAATCCTGCTGTCCAAAGCTTCTGCAAGAAGCATTTTGCCCAAAATATGATAGGACAAATCCAACCGTTCGGATCAAAGGTTCTGGCGACAGTAGACAATACGAGACGTTTAGTCCAAGAACACGGCAATTTCAAGTCTACGTTATATGTAAAGATGTCTTGGACTGGTCTGTACTGAACGCCGAGAACAGCCATCATGGCGGGGTTATCAACAATCTCAAACAAATGTGGATCCTGCTGATGATCCTCTGGCAAGCCTTCCAAAAGCGCTGGTGAGTTGGAAATCCATTTACGCAACTCATAACCAGCGGAGGCCAAAATACCTATCAATTCGTCCCGCAGGAGGATCGCCTCGTCCGCTGTGGAGGCGCCCGAGCAAATGTCATCGACGTAAATATCGTCCTTCAAGATGGCGGAGGCTCGTGGGAAACGTAAGCCTTCGCGGTCTGCGAGCTCCCAAAGAGAACGTATTGCCAAGTAGGGGCTTGACCTTAACCCGTACGTATTAGTATTGAGCTCGTAGACGACCATGGGATCACGAGGAGACTCTCTCCAAAGAATCAGCTGGAAGCCACGGTCATCAGGGTGGATAATAGTCTGCCTGAACATCATTTTTATGTCAGCTACAAAGACAACCTGATGTCGTCGGAAGCTGGTGATGACGTCACAAAGGTCCTTGACCAACTTGGGACCAGAATGCAAGCACTGGTTCAAGGATACGCCCGTTGAAGTCTGCGCAGAACCATCAAACACTGTGCGCAGCTTGCCAGTCAATGGCTTCAATACCGCATGATGCGGGAGAAAGTAGTGCTCCACCGAACGCCAATCCAAATTTGACACAGACATGTGTCCCAATTGTTCATATTCTCGCATGAACTCAATGTACTTCTGACTGAGCTCCGGATCACGACCCATGCGGCGCACCATGGCCAACAACCTCTTTTCGGCTAAAGGTCGTGACTCACCAAGCGGAGGCCGAACAGACAGGAAGGGTAGCCTCGTAATAATCCGACCAGAACGGAGTCGACCAGTGTTGTTCTGGAAGAACAGCTCGCACTCCTCATGTTCTGGATTCAAACGGGCAGCTTGAGGGGGCTCCTCTACTTCCCAAAACCTCTGAACCGCATCAGAGAGAGCAGAGCCCACAGCCAACAAATTATCAAGTTCGGGTGGAGGGGGGTCCCTAGGTACAGGGCCCATCAAAGCAAATCCAAATATGGTCGGGATGGCAGTCAAACCATTTGGCACCAAGACCCGTTTCCCACCAATCAAAATTCCACCGAGGACATCAGAGCCAATCAACAAGTCGATTTGTCCCGGTGTGTCAATTTTGGGGTCTGCCAGTTCCAATCCCGATGTCAAATTCACCACAGCAGCAGGTAGCTGCTTCTGTGGGTGCATACCCAAAATATTCTTCAACACAATAGCCGAGGTTTTAATCCTCGGGTGTGAAGATCCAACAGGGCCAAACAAAACCTTAACTTGCCCTTCAACATTAGAGGCTACGTCACCTATGCCCCTTATACAATTTGGAAAAGAGCCCATATTTAATTTAACCTGCCCTACCAAATAAGTGGAAACAATGCAACCTTGTGAACCTGTGTCCAATATAGCACGGACAACAACAGAGGTCCCCGTGGGTCCCCAGACCCTAACAGCAACCGTTGGTAGGATAACGGTCTCAATGGGGGAGGTTGGCGTTATAGGGCAGGGGTCAATGACCTATTGTTGCCTGGGCGGTGACCGTTGGCCAGGACCAGGCAAATCAAAATGGGGGTGCGGCTTGAAGTCCTCAAAGACGCGATGACTCGATCCGCGCGCCATCTGTGGGGGGTCATAGTGACGCACCCGCCCAAAACGAGGTGGGCGCGAGTCAAGGCGGGGACGCTCCGCCAAAGGAGGGGAATACCTGGGGCAGCAGTCATGGTGCTGGTGACGCTGAACAGCACATTCAGGTGCG
Organism: Euclidia mi; assembly: GCA_944739405.2. Taxonomy (NCBI): domain Eukaryota; kingdom Metazoa; phylum Arthropoda; class Insecta; order Lepidoptera; family Erebidae; genus Euclidia; species Euclidia mi. The sequence continues at coordinate 3,949,250 of OX123196.2, forward strand.
CGAGAGAGAGGAGGCGTGCGCACGCTACGGTTCTCCAAGCGGGGTGAGCGGCGATCAATTAAGCGAGGCGACTCTCGGCTACACGCCGGTGAGCCTCGGCTGCCACCTTCAAAACACCCACCCGTGCGCGGCGTCGGCTGGTTGGACAAGCGGCCAACCTCTCTGGCATTCATACAAAGAATGTCCAAATGCTGTCCTCCACAGTGAGGACAGGGGCGAGAGTTTGGGCAGTCTCGCTGGTAGTGGGACCCCAAACAAGAGAAGCAAAGGCGGCGGGCATTCGCGATGCGCCTTCGAGAGGCGACATGTAGGTCCAAGAATGCCCTACAACTGGCCGTTCTGTGCCCCGTGACCTTGCAGTAGGAGCACTCCGCTGGGCTCTGCGTTACCGCAAAGCGAGGAGGGCGCTGGTCAACATTGGCTCGGGTGTGAACGCGAGCCTGCTCCTTGACCTTGGGCGGCTGCGTCTTAGCCGGCGTGTCACCACCGGAGTTGTCCAAGACCCGGCACTCATCCTCCAGGAACCTCTCCAGGTCAGCAAAGGGGGGCAGATGGGTCGCGCTATCCCCACCAAAGCGCTGCTCAAAACGCGACCTCAGGTCGGCAGGCAGCTTCTTCAGCACAATGTGCACCAATAGATAGGACCATTGGTCCACGGGCAGGTCAAGGCACTTAAGTGCGTTGATGGCCACCAAAAGCGGGTTCAACAGTTGGGTGCGCAACCCAAAGACCCGGGTGAGCGTCGGAAAACCCAAAATCTGCTCGATGTGCGTGTCGGCGAGGCCACGCTTATTATGGTACCTACGGGTAATTAGGTCCCGAGCCGTCTGGTATGCCTCGTCAGACACGGGCAGATGCTGGATGAGGCCCTTAGCCTCCCCATCCAGAACCGACATTAGATAGGCCAATTTTTGTGCTGGCCGAAGGTCAGCCCTGTCATTGACCAGGCTGTCAAACAAGTTAATGAAGCCCAGGTAGCTTCCTAGGCAGCCATCAAAATGGGGGAGGTCCAAAGTAGGGAGCCTACTCACCAGCCCCGGTGCTGACCTAGGAAGCTCCTGCTTCAGGCCGGGTTGCCCTTCCCTATCGGCAACTAGTTGTCTCGCAGTATTGGAGACAGCATCATACAGGTCCAAGACCTGGGCATAGTCTTCGCTGACCTTATTTCGCTGGTTAGCGGTGAAATCATTGATTGACACTCCAAGACAGCAAGTGCTGAAAGTGCGGAATTGCTGTTCCACACTTGCCAGGCGATCGTCAATCCGCTCGTACCTCTGAAGTAAGGCCTGCTGGCGATCAGGCCGGTTCACTAAAGCACTGGCTGAGGCAAACCAGCGCAAATCTGACGCAATAGCACCAGCAGCCGCACGCAAGTCCTTGATAGCTGACATAATCAAAAGTCAAAAGAGCCCGGACAAGCGCTAAATAAAATTAACAATCAAAACTTAATGTTTCTTAATTCTTTGAAACCAACAAAGTATTAGCCTGTTTACTGCAAGTGAAGGCAAGTGACAGGTATTTACTGCCCAACAAAATTTAAGGTTTCAGTATATTGAAACAAACACAAAAGTTATCAAAGTTATAACTTATAACAAATTAATAAAGTTGAAACTTCAACTTAATTAATTAATTATTTGCAACAGACAGACTAACTGTGTTATATATGATATACAATAGGAAGTAAGCAAAGAATATGTGTTACCTAACAATATTATCTTTATATTATAACAAAACAAAGTTTATTAATGTGACCCGCCCAAGTGGCAAGGTCAAGTTGGTTGTTCTAATGTTTATGAATATATGCAATAAACTAAATTTACTAAATTTATTGATACATACAGCTGTTATGTATCCAAACAAACTGACTTATTAATGCAACAACAAATTTAAGTTAGATTTTTCAACAATACAAATCAACAATTACTGATTGAGGTTATGTGTGACAATGTGTTTCAAATTATCTAGGTCAACTTATACAATTAAATATTATGTATTTTAGACAATAACTGACCTGACAAACACTACAATACTGTCTACAAGGTGATAAGATACAAGCTCATACCAATCTGAGTTTATACTCAGTAATGCAACAGCGGCTAAATTTCAACTACAGCTCTGCACCAAAATTATGTCTAGAATTACCGTAGGCTTACTGGGAATTGGTTGTAAGCACAGTGGAAGCTAATTTATATTCATCCAGTTGTCCTAAAGTAATCAAATGTCTGACATATATTGCTGAGATTCTCAGCGATGACAAATTATAAAGTAGTTATAAGAAGATTTTACCTTATAGCTCCTGGTGATGTTCTTGAAGTGGACCTATAGATTAACTTATAATTTTGGCCAAAATAACAAGAGAATCAATGGATACCAGTTTACAATTCGGCGAAGTCCTTCTCCAGACCACGATGCACGTTAGCGGTTCACGAAACTTTTCACAAAGGTTCACTATGTCATCAATTTACAACAAACCTTGCCGGAAGTCAAAAGCGGCAATTACGTATTAAGTTAATTACGAGTTGATTCAATTCGCGTTAATTCAAAGGGCGATCAATTTAATTTAGGTACAAGGCACGCGAGCTTGCAAAACGGCGTGTTAATTTTTCAAGCGGGCGAACGGAAGTGACAGTTCAGTGTGACCATTGTCAGAAATTTTCAACAGACCAAACAAAATGTCACTCAATCGATCTAATCGATTTGACTTATAATAAAAACTAATTCTATTTCAAACAATTCTTATTAATCCATTTATAATATAAATTCGTGGACCGGTCCAATTATTATTTCCACAACATTTATTTAACCATTTAATATACTTCTCATTATTATTATTCTTCATAATATAAATTTCATTCATTGATAGTTTCTTACAGATAGATTCCAAATCTCTCACGAAAGCGTCTCGCGCTGAGCATGATCGAGAACTTGGGTCTATATAAATTGACATCTTAGATGGTATATAAATAAAATCATTTACTTTAACGTATTTAGCATTGGATGCTAATACACAAGTAGAAATTATTAACTCGGTACAATTTTTCGGTTTTCGAAGAATTTCAACGACTCTCGGTTGATAAGACCGATCATCTGTTTTGTTCTTATCGACCGACGAATTGCTACTTAATTGATTTTTCTTCATACTCCTAGTCATGATGTTCACAACATTTTGATTAATACTTTTTAATTCATCAGAAGTAATAACGATGCGAGATAACGCGTCTGCAGCCGCGTTATTCACACCCTTAACTTATTTAACCACATAATCGTATTCATCTAATATTAGCCGAAATTTTAGCAATCTACTAGAAGGATTATTGAAACTAAACAGGTAAAGTAATGGTTTATGATCAGTTTTTATTATAAACTTTTTACCAAACAAATAGGGTCTGAAATATTTAACTGACCAAACAATAGCAAGGAGTTCCTTTTCTATCGTTGGATAATTTAATTCTGATTTATTTAATGGTCGGCTTGCATATGCAATTGGTAAGTAATTTTTATTACATAAAACGGAACCTATGGCTAATCCAGAAGAATCTGTATGCAATATAAACTCATTTTTCTTGTCAAAATTTGGATATTGTAATATTGGGGGATTGGTCAAAGACTGCTTTAATAACTGAAAAGAATTTTCACACTCTGTATTCCAAATAAATTTAACACCTTTTCTACAAAGTTTATTTAACGGAATTGTTATTTCAGTGAAATGTGGTATAAATTTACGGTAGTAATTGACAAAAGCGACAAAACGTCTGACTTCGTCACTATTTTTTGGGATAGGATAGCTCTGTATTACTCGCGTCTTTTTAGGGTCAGGTGACACTCCACTAGCAGAAACAACATGCCCTAAATACAGCAATTCTTTCTTTAGAAATTGGCATTTTTCGGGGTTAATTTTTAAATTTACGCTCCTAAGTCTTTCAAAAATGTCAATTAAATGTTTATTATGATTTTCTAAACTTCGTCCCATACAGATTAAATCGTCTAAATAAATAAGGCACTTTTCATGGTTCAAACCAGACATTGCTACTGTCATTAGGCGACTGAAAGCACTAGGGCTTTTTTAAACCCATTGGCAGTCGTTTCATCTGATATTGTTTACTTGTAGTAAATGCTGTGTACTTTCTGCTTTCAGGGCTTAATTCTAATTGAAAATAACCTTGGCTAAGATCTAAATGGCTAAAATATATTGCCCCTGATAAAGAATCGAGGATATCAGAGATGTTAGGCAAAGGAAATTTATCATCTTGAAGGCTGTCGTTTAATTTTCTATAATCAATAACAACACGCCATTTTTTATTACAACTGCTATCAGTTTTCTTAGGAACCAATAACACAGGGCTGGACCACTCACTAATACATTCTTCTATAATGTCATTACGCAACATTTCACTAATTTGTCTATCAATTTCAGCTTTTTGACTTTTAGGAAGTCTGTATGGTTTGGTATATACCGGGCAAGTATTATCTTTTAAATGTATGGACTGCTGGTACAAGTTGTTAACACCTAACTTATCACCTGGCAGCAAAAACACAGCAGAGTACTTTGCGCAAATGTTTTCAATTGAAATTTGTTCCTCTCGATTTAAATGTTTAAAATTTAAAATAGAAAACAAACGCTTGACACGGTCAGCATTTAAATTATTACCACTAAAAGAACACAAATAATAACCATTTAAACTTACAACGTCCGGTGTAAAATAACTTAAACTAACATCTTTCTCTCTAGTATTAAAAAACTTAAGAGATATTTTACCGTCCTTAGGCTTCACTAAGATTGAAGCTAAAAATAAACCTTCGCATAATTGCTTTGGCATAATAACACATTCATCTTGCAAGTGTGTCTGCACTAAATATGTAACTTCACACCTGGCCGGTATTGTCATGTAACTATTTTTGCCTAGTTGTCCCATTTGTAACGGAATACTAACGGGTACCTTATGGTTAATAGTAAGAACATTTTGTTCAAAATCTAAAATACAATTAAATTTACTCAAAAAGTCTTGTCCCAAAATGCCATCGGTTCTACAAGAAAAGTTTTTAAATACATAAAACTTATGTTCATACTCAACATTACCATAACTTAATGTAAGATAAACAAAGCCATCGCAATATACGTGACCTCCTATACCATTTAAAATTACAGTTTTCTAATACATCTTGCCTAACTATAGACAATGACGCGCCGGTGTCAAGTAACCAACTACGGGACACTTGAAAAAGATTTAAATTTATTGAATTAATATTTTGACAATAAAAATGTTCATGCACGAAAAAAACAAATTTTTATTCTCAGTTTCAGTCTTTACTTCAGAATTCTGTATGGACTGAGAACTATTACTGCTGTTACTCGAATCAGCTAAGTTAATCTGATGTTGTCGGGCCGGGCGACGAAATGTTGTGTGGCCACGAAAACCACCACGACCGCGATAGTTAGATGAATTATCAAAGTTACGAATTCCACTTGGACCACATTTATTACCACGGCCACGATTATTATAATTCTGTGAATTTGAAAATACTTTAAACGTGCCCCTATTAAAACTATTCTGAAAATTACCACGTTGATGCGTTACGGCTTGTAATGTTTTGATCGATGGACAGCGAGTGGAACAAGTGAATGAGTTTGTTTACTTAGGTACGTTGTTTACAAGAGATGGTAAGAATGAAGCAGATATTGAAAGGAGAGTTAATGCAGGTAATTGTATGAATGGAGCTCTGAAGGCGTTTATGAACAGTCAAAACGTGTCCAAAAAGGCACGTTTGGCTGTACATAGAGGTGTGTTAGTGCCTACCCTTATGTATGGTAGTGAAATGAAATGAAATGAAATGATACTTTATTTCGTGTAAACTTTGTATAAAGTGCTTACGAAACGTCAATTTTAAATTTATCAGTTTTACAAGTTTATATTTTTAAACATGTTGAATCAGAGCAGCTCAATCCCAAGCATTTTTGTCGTCTATATAATCGGAAATTTTATAATATGCTTTTAAACACAATTTAGTTTTAACAATTATCTTACATTTATTTATTGTTAAATTTCTTATACTAAGAGGGAGCTTGTTATAAAAGCGTATACACTGACCCATAAAACAGCTACTTATTTTGTGGAGGCGGGTGCTATGAACTACAAGAATATAGTTATGTCTAGTATTTACAGTGTGAAGATCACTTTTTTTACTAAATTTGTCAATATTCTTGTGGACATATAACAGATTATCGTATATATATTGCGATACAACAGTTAGAATGCCTATCTTCGAACTCTCCTCTTAGAGAAATACGAGGACCGAGGTTGTAAATTCCCCTTATTGCTCTTTTCTGCAGAAAGAATATCGTGTTAAGGTCTGCAGCATTCCCCCAGAGAAGAATCCCATAAGACATGATGCTATGAAAGTAACTGAAATAAACCATTCTAGCTGTATCTATATCTGTAAGGCGTCTAATTGTCCTAACTGCATAAGCTGCAGAACTAAGTTTGCCCGAAAGTCTTTCTATATGCGGGCCCCATTGGAGTTTGGTATCAAGCATAATACCTAGAAACATAGTTGTCCCGACGGGCTCAATTCTGGATTCCTTAAGTTGTACATTGGTTTCCATCTGTTTAACATTGGGCATTGAGAATTTTAATAGTTTGGTTTTCTTATCATTAAGTAATAAATTATTTACATTAAACCAATTAACAACTTTAGAGAGTGCATTGTTTACTTCGTCAAAATTTATCTGTTGTCGTCTAATATTAAAAATTAAGGAGGTATCATCCGCGAACAACACAATCTCATGATTCTTTTTTACATAATAAGGTAGATCGTTAATATAAATCAAAAAAAGAAATGGTCCGAGGATTGACCCCTGCGGGACTCCCATTTTCAAGGCAGAACCTGGAGATGTCTTGTCATTTATCTGGACCTTCTAGATTCTTTTGCCCAAGTAAGGAACCAGGAGATTGAGAGCTTTGTTCCTAACGCCGTAATGATACAATTTTTTGACCAGAGTGTCATGATGTACACAATCAAACGCTTTTGACAAGTCGCAAAAAATACCTAATGCATCTTGCGACTTCTCCCAAGCTGCAAATATGCTTTCGAGTAGCTCAACTCCTGCGTCAGTAGTCGAACGACCCCTCGTAAATCCGAACTGTTTCTCGTGGAGTAGATTATGTCTATTAAAATAACTAAGCAACTGACTAAGAATTAATTTTTCAAAAAATTTACTAAGTGTCGGCAGTACAGAAATAGGTCGAAAATTAGAAGGGTCGGTTGTGTCACCAGATTTAAATAAAGGTATAACTTTACTATATTTCATTAAGTCAGGAAATATTCCAGAAGCAACGCAACCATTGAATACCGCTGCAAGATGTGGAGCAATTATGCTAATAATAGATGAAGTAGTCTTCACTGACAGTCCCCACAAATCCATTGTCTTTTTCATATTTAAAGTTTTAAATTGTTTAAGAATATCGTCAGTAGTAACAACAGTGAATTCAAAGGCTGCATCACATTCTGGCACGCAGTCCCTAAGAAACATTTCAGCAGACATGGAAGATGAGTTGAGCGACTTTGTTGTCACTATAGGTATATTAGCAAAGAAATTCTCAAATTCTGTCGCAACTTCCAGATCCTCTGAAATACTCACATTATTGATTTTTAAAAGATAGTTGCAGCTGCGTGCTTTGGCTCTGCCAGTTTCATTGTTGATGACATTCCAGGTAGCCTTTATAGTGTTTTCTGATAATTTTATTTTGTTTCTCAGATAAATAGATTTTGCCGTGTTACAAGCTTGTCTAAATATTTTGGAATATTTTCTTACCTAATTAATAAAGGTCTGACTATTATTATAAGACTTTTCATTATACAGTTCATATAACCTAATCCGGCTTTTATGAATACCTTCAGTTGCCCAATCACTAAACATCAGACGGTCAGTTACATTTAATTTTTTGGATGAAAATACGGTCTGAAATTCGTCATTAATTAATTTAAATAAAGAATTATATAACTGATCCGGATGGTCATGATGACGCAACCAACGCATTTTTCGAGATAAATTGTTTTTAAAAGTTTTAAGTCGATTCTCATTTATTGGTATATATTTAAAAAAAAATCTCTGGTCTCTCGGACATTCTCTTGGACAACAGATTAACTGCCCACTGTGATCTGACTGAAGCATATTAATCAAAGATTTGTGTATTGGTTTTATACTAGTAAATATATTATCAATACAAGTACCACTTGTGGCAGTCACTCTAGTTGGTTCATAGAAATTATGAAATAAATTGTATGACGTAAATAAATTTAAAAAATTGATAGTTGAAGAGCATTTTTCTAATATGTTAATGTTAAAGTCTCCACAAATAGCAACCGTTTTACGGCAATTACAAACTTTGCTTAGAGCATCCTCCATAATAACTAAAAAACTTTCAAATGGTGCACATGGAGGTTTGTATACACTCATAACAATGAACTGCTCAAACTCAACACATGTTATCTCTACTACTCGCTCAACAGAGAGGCTCACAATGTCAGTCCTTTCTTTAAATTTTAGAAATTTACTTGCTATGATTAACGAGCCACCATGGATAAAATTTTCTCTACTGAACGAGCTTACAACCTGGTGGTTATTAAAATTGAATATGAACTGGTGGCTTCTTAGCCAATGTTCTGTAATGCATAAAATATCAATATTGTTACAGTTCATAAACAATTCCAATTCTAACTCCTTGCCCATCAACCCTTGTATATTTTGATGCACCAGGTTGATACAATTTTTAAAATTATTTTTTGTATGTGTGGTTGATGGAACTATATTTTTGTCACTTAAACTAGATACAGAATTTGGTGTCTTATTAAATATATTGCCAGAGATTGACTCTATTGTCTCAGAAGTCAATTTAAAGAATTTGGAACGGATTCCAAGCTTATATTGCATGTCAAATTTGACTGCTCAATAAAAGCAGTGTGGTTAGCCAAAACCTTGGCTGAGTTATTAATATAATAAGCTAGCGATGATGCTATTTGTCTTTTATAAAATTGTGATATATAATAATTATCATATTATGTCAAATAAAAATTTCTAATTAAAGCATTAGAGTCAATAATGTCAATCAGATTATTATAAAATGTCATAGTTTGCAATTTTGAATTAATCTTAAATCTATAATCATTTTCAGCTTGTGGCAACAGGTTACTGTAAGGAAAAGCAAGTAACAGAATTTTTCTAACTTTTAAAAAGTTGTGTAGTTGTGAAAGTTGGGTATGGCAGAAGAGATTTGAAAGTAGAATAAATGCTGTAGAAATGAGAGCACTGAGAAGTATGTGTGGTGTGTCTTTGACCGACAGAGTAAAGAATTGTGTGATACGAGAGTGGTGTGGGGTAAAAGAAGATGTAGTGACAACCATTGAGAAAGGCATGTTAAGATGGTTTGGGCACATGGAGAGGATGGATGACGATAGACTGACAAAGAAGATATATCAGGCTAGTGTGAATGGGACAGGACAAAGGGCAAGACCTAGGAGAACGTTCTCTGACCAGATTGGAGACATCCTGAAAAAAGGACAAGTCAGAAGTACCCTTAACAGAAGAGCATGCATGAGAAACTTGATAGGAGTGAGTGAAGCAAGTGAGGTATGTCAGGATCGTTGCAAATGGCGTTCCGTAGTCTCTGCCTACCCTTCCGGGAAACAGGCGTGAGTCTATGTATGTATGTATGTACCACGTTGATAACGGTTTGACCTACCTCGGTTTTGATGGAAGCTCATCACTCGTTCGCCTTCTGCATTCGGCGCCATCTCGTCCAATGCACCTTGGATGGCATTCTTTAAAGTGCTATAATTTCATGCTGCAATAATCGTACTGACTCGACTGTTACGCAGGCCGTCGGCAAATCTTTTAATCGCAATACGCTCATTTATTGGCCTCAATGTTTTATATGCTCCGGAATCGCCGTTAGCCTGTGTAATAGTCAAATCCACGAATAACTGCTCCAGCTCCTTACCGTACTCCTCAATACTCTTGTTATTTTGTCTCGCATGGTGCAGCTTATTCTGGATCGCTGTGTCTGATTTTTTGGGCAACAATATGTTACGCATGTCACTAATTAAATCTGTAACAGATAATCATTACGCATGCGCAGCTTGTCGCTTTCTGATACACGGGACATTAAAACAAATTGGATCAGTCGCTTTTTGCCACTATCATCAATCATAGAGTCATACATTTCGATACTTGAGATTAAACGTTTAGTTGTATCAATATCCCCTGTCATTACGGGCAACAATGCATTGGCAGTTTTCAGATCAAATTTCTCCATGGTGTTAATCGTAACCTCTGTACTATCCCAACAATTTTTTTAATATAATTTAATTATTTTTGTACATAAGTCTGTCACAATATTGATTTCATCACTCTCGATTTCTTTACTCTTTATCTTTAAACTAATTATCTTTTGTAAACAACAAAACTGTGTATAGGTATATATCGTTTGTCTCATGTAACTTAATTTCTCTTATAGTAGATGACTCGGGCCTAGTTTGGTGAGGTAATCTTTAATATAATTTAATTTATCAAATACCTCCTTACCCTCATTTACCATAACATATTACTTAAATCTAGATATTAATAATATAATCGTCACGATATCATGATAAGGCGTTAATAAGAAAAATAAAATATAGACCACCTACAAGGTCAAATTAAAAAGAAAATCCTTTTAGATTTTTGACTACACTAGCCGCACTTTTTACCTCACGCACTTATTATCGTACGCATTTATTTTGGCACAAATCACCCACTTTGTACTCACGCTGGAGAAGTCCCAGCAGCCGGGACACCAGTGGCCTGTCTACGGAACAAGCTCAGCGATCTTCGCAACTCGTACTCATTTATGCCTCTCTCGATCCATTTGCCATGGCATTTTCTTATACAAACGCAACAGCAATACCGCTCCTGCAACAGCCAAAACAACACAAATTGTTATGAGAATAAAGTTTGAGCTACTTGCATGCTGCAACAACTGGTCCGTAGCAGCGGAATTTCCAGCGCCGTTTTGCGCTATTATCACTTCTTGCTCTTTAGACTGTTGCTTGCCCATACTGTCTCTTTGTAAAACGAAAAACTCGCGAAAAACAGTTGAAACGTACGAAAGTTACGCCAAGTAGTAAGAAATCGTTCCAACGTAATGAAATCATTATTAGTCTTAAAACTTCACAAACCACTCAATGTTTACATTAACGATTCCTTTAACGGCACATCGCGTCGCGCTGGCAGGGTCGCCATATAAGGGTTCGATTCCGGTGAGTCAAGAGAAACAACGTGATCACTTCAAGTATGATTTAATACTCATTTAATTATAATTAGTACATTGAATATATAGTCTTAATCTAGGATAACTGACATCATCATCACATGACTATTAATTCTTCTTTGTCTTACATACACCATAATACCGTAACAGTACAGATACTTTTGCCATACCTCTATTAATATTCTGTGAGATGGGTGTGAACCGGTCGAGCTGACAGACTACCTCCTCAAACTCCTAATTCTAAAATAACTCTGGTATAAATCTTACAGGTTTAGTCTTTTCTGTATCCTTAAAGTGACTAGAAAAATACGCAATCTATAATTCCCTATAAGAATATACAAACAATAAAAGATATTACGAAATATCACAATTCCATTTGTTAATAATTTGTTGCAGATTTGCCGACCTAGATTCCGCAAGCCTACAAATTAGATAGGTACATACTATTTTGAACAAATTAATATGGATGGTCTCTACAATTACAAGAGCTGTTTTTAAACATAACCAGACCATTGGCCCAACATGTTCAGCAAAATCTGTGAAGGTTTTACCTAATTGCCTCTGCAGTCAGCCATGAAAACACGGGCCTTGTTAAATCTTATTACTTGGCGAATATAAGTTCAAACAAAGGCAAGGTATTCTAATCAGAAACGGTATGTTTTTATCTACATTTCCATTTAATTCTTTACCCTGGACCTTTTTGCTGACCAGCAAGTTTAATCGTATCATTATTTTCAGTTGGCTGCGAACCTTTTTCTGTTATGAGTATGAGATATACCAACATATTTATATCACACGTTTTTAATTATATAAAAAAAATCCGATTATTGGTATTCTGGAGTAGTTTCGACGCGAACTTGCTCTGCAGTAGGCACTTAAACAGCCTGCCTCCGATAACTTAATTAAGATGGTGGATTCTCAAGCCTACCATTTGACTTCGTAATTTAAACAATCGCTTGTCCCCATCTTGCTGTGGGTACAATTGTTAATTCATTCAATTAATACGCAGTATCATGGTGATACTATAATAGTCAACTAATTGTTTCCACGGGTAGTTTGGAGTAATCATTAAGTTGTTTTAAGCTTTTGGATGAGAAAATAATTTCTTAATGCCAACTTTCTAGCTACTGCTCAAATATTTATGTCGTGTTTAGTTACTAAAAATCTAAAAACCAGTAATATCTTCCATAATAGTATTTGATATAGTTATTGAACTACGTAAACCCACAAATTTAATCTAAAATGCGAGCATCCAAAAACGAATATGGTTTGGGAAACGCGGCTGCATTTCAAATTATAGTTCAGCTGACCGGAGACATTGAATGTGCAACTTATACGGAATACCAATAGCAGGTTGCATAATACTCGTACTATGAATTTTGCTTTGTGTAAGAGACGTCTGAAAATATTGACATAGCTTTTGCTATGACTATTTTAATTTTTTTTTCTTTGTATAGAGGCAGAAGATTAGGTAGAACTAAATTGAACATATCTGAGAGAATATAGTTTTCCTCAGACCGAAATGCCATGCCATGCCCAGTTTCAATATATTCAGAGTACTGAATATGACTGTCAGAAATCTTCATGACAACTGGGACAGGCAGCTTACCGTGTTTGCCCAGATTCTCGTAGAGACGAAGCAATGAGTAAATGATAAATTATAATTTAATATGCAAGTTACTTTGAAATGCCAGTTGTGCGGGCAGAGGATTTAAGCTTGAAACCATATTTGCAGTCTTCAAATCTAAAACATAGGTTTATTTTATTTTTTAATTAGGCTTATATAGTTTAACTTTATTGACATTTTATTTAAAAACGTGCGACAAATAAATGCGAAGACTAACTTTTAATCTACAATCTAAATGTAAATATGTACATAGAATGGTAACATATTATTGGAATATCTCGGAGTCATTTATTGTATTACAGACAAAGACGTTTCGTTTCTATTGTATGATTGCATAAAGATATACTTTGAAGGCCCTTGACATTCCATCTTTTGTTCTTATCAAGTTTCACAAATAAATCGCGGTGTATTTGACAGACGGCGACGGCAAAGCAATGAAATAGGCGATGGGATATCTTGAGTGCTTTTCAAATATTGCCCTAAAATTGTTTGGTGTTTTGAGGCGATATTTACGTTATAAATCATGGACATCTGGGGGTTCTTACTTATTTAAAAGGTATGGTTTTACTGCTCAGAATATAGATCGTTTGAATAAAAATTGTGAATATATAGTGGTATCATTGTGTATATTGGACAATTGAACATGAAAATCTTACAATAAAAAAAGATTTTCTAGAAGTATAAAAAATGTTGAAACTTGTAATTTTACTATTCAAAGTCAGAGATATTTATTTAATTTAGATCAAAAGGTAATGCTTATATTTATTTCGTTTAAGTCACTAAGTAATGTTTATAAACTTCAACCCTAAAACCAATATTTAAATGTTGTAAAATTATAGGTGCATAGGGTTCCCACCAAGAACTTAGGGTCTCAAGCCAACCACATCTGCAAGTGGTGCACCTGCCGATCAACAGACGAGGCTCTGGCAAACAAAATTTCCCGATAAGCGGCAATAGGCTCGCCACCTATTACGTGGGATCAAAACACTGGCGAAAAGTGGGCGTTTAATATGCCTCTGCCTACCCCTTCGGGGAAACAGGCATGAGTCTATGTATGTATGTAAAATTATGAAATCTCGATACAAAATAGTTGATAATTACAACAGCATGTTCGTACCGTAACTGCAAACTTTGGGGACAGGAATGAATATTGCCCATTCCTAGTTACACCAATAGCTGACAAAGTTACGAAAAATCACAACTTTGATGTTGAAAGTTGACAACCTAGTTGAGCAACTTTAACCACCAAACAGAATGTTACGTCTCCGTACTATCGATTTATTCGTTCGAATATTAGACGAAATATGACAACATTGTTATTCAATACGCTATTTGACTTAATCCCACCTTTTTTACAGACGTACATACATACATAGACACTCGCCTGTTTCCCGGAGGGGTAGGCAGAGACTACGGAACGCCATTTGCTACGATCTTGACATACGTCTCTTACTTCATTCAGTCTCATCAAGTACTGTCTAATCAGAAGTACTTAGGGTACTTCTGACCTGTCTCTTTTTAGGATGTCTCCAACCAGGTCAGAGAACGTCCGCCTAGGTCTTTTTCTTCGTCCTGACCCATTCACACTTGCCTTATATATCTTCTTTGTCAGTCTTTCGACATCCATCCTCTCCTTGTGCCCAAACCACCTTAACATGCCATTCTTGATGCTTGTCACTACATCTTCTTTTACCATACACCACTCTCTTATCACACAATTCTTTACTCTGTCGGTCAAAGATACTCCACACATAATTCTCAGTGCTCTCATTTCTACGGCATTTATTCTACTATCATGTCTATTCTGCTATACCCAACTTTCACTACCATACATAAGTGTAGCTACTAACACTCCTCTATGCATAGCCAAACGTGCCTTTTTGGACACGTTTTGACTGTTCGTAAAAGGCTTCAAAGCTCCCTTCACCCTATTACCGGCATTTACTCTTCTTTCAATATCTTCTTCATTCTTACCATTTCTAGTAAACAGCGTACCTAAATATACAAAAACATTCACTTGCTCCAGACGTTGTCCATCGATCATAACATTACAAGCCGTAACACATTCCTCCTTTTTAAAAACCATAACTTTCGTCTTGCTCACATTCACTGTTATTCCTTTCCTCCCTAAAGCACCATACATGATTGCCACCATCTCCTGCAACTCCTCCGTTGAAGACGCAAGTATTACTAGATCATCAGCATAAAGGAGGCATTTGACAAGTAACTCATTCATCCTTAATCCACAGTCACTATTTTTCAAATCGTGCAAACAACTGTCCATGAAGAGGTTGAACAGCCACGGTGCACATCCCTGTCTAACACCTGCTTCGATGGTAAACCAATCAGTGTACGACCCATTTATCCTCACACAAGCTCTAGAATCTTCATAAAGGAATTTTAAGAGCTCGTATGAGGCTGCTGTTCACCCCATAAATCGACAGTACCGACCACATTTCATTCCTCACCACTTTATCGTAACCTTTTCCAAATCCACGAATGCACAGTAGACCTTTTAGCCTTTGGCCAATATTTTTTCGGCTATGCACCGTAAGGAAAAGACTTGATCCGTGCACCCCATACCCTTTCGGAATCCTGCTTGTACATCCCATATTTTCTTGTCGATTACTTCCATAACTCTTTCAACAATCAGTACCTTCGCATACAATTTGCCTACAATGCTGAGAAGGTTAATGCCTCTATAGTTCTTGCAGTCTTGTTGCGAGCCTTTTCCCTTATAAAGAGGTGCAACCACCGCTGTGGCCCAGTCATCAGGTACTCGGCCGGTGCTCCAGCACAAGTTAAATAAGCGCTGCAGCTGCAGCCTTCAGCATTTCAACTGTAATCCTATCATATCCTGCAGCCTTACCTAATTTCATACTTCCCAGCGCCTTCACAATCTCATCCACACCAATGTCGCTTTCATCATTGGTATTATTAACATTCATTTCGTCGATCGATGTCTCTATCGCTGTTCTTTCAAATAAACCTTCAAAATACTCCTTCCATCTCTTCAGCACGCATAATTTACCATTCAGTATCTTTCCATTCTTGTCTCTGATTGACGTGTATTCTGTGGATTAAGTTTTTCCTTGAACTGCACGAACGGATTTCCAGAAAAACTTTGTTTGTCCGGAAATCTTCAGATAGTCTGCTATCAAACTCATCTTTTTTTTTTCTCTTTTTTCCTTTTAACAATTACTTTCACTACTCTTTTTGACCTAACAAACTTCTTTCTTGCTTCATCTATGTCATCACTCGATGCCTTTCCCATTCTTTCAGTTGCACTGGCAGCCAACCAATCTAACCTAGCTTTCTTTTTCTCTGACACTGCTGATTGTTCATCCTTGTCTCACCATGTATTCTTAACCTTTCGTACTTTTCTTCTCTTGATCACACCACATACTTCAGACGCTACACATACTATGTCTTATTTAAAAGATTGCCATAATTCTTCCATATCCTTTATGCCATCGAACCTCTCAAATCTTGCTATCAATCTTCGCTTATACTCATCTTTCACATCTTTCTCTTGCATATATTCTATTTTTTTCTTTTCAAGACCCTATTTTCATGATGTTCTTGGTGTCGCCATCCTTTAAAAAGCCCACTTATGTGGCTCATTACCAATAAGTGATTTGTGTGGATGCCAATCCCTCGATACACCCTTGTATCTAACACATTCTTCCTCAAACGTTCATCTACAATTACAAAATCAATCATACTTCTTCTAACATTTTTAGCCTCACGCGTATACATGTGTATCCTTTTGTGATCAAACATGGTGTTTGTCACACAAAGGCTCTACTCTAAACAAACTTCAAGCAATACTTTTCCATTTTCATTCACACTCTTATCACCAAATCTACCTAAAACTCTTTCAAATTCATCTCGTTTTACTGCCAACCATCCATTGAAATCACCTAACAAGATCAATCTTTCGTTATCGTTACACTTCCTCAAAATCTCTCGTAAATTCTCCCAAAACTCAAGAACAAGACGAAAGGCCGGCCTTTCGTCTTGTTCTCGCTGTGACATACCCGCTACAATATTGACCGGGGCGTAAATCCCTACAATAAAGAGACGAGTAAGTCCTACTTTCATTCTCATCCACAATAGTCTAGCATTTCAATCAATCAATCATTGATTTGTTTGCTTGAAATATGGTACATAAACAGTTGTTAAAGTGTTTTCAAAGAGCTATACATATTTCACCTATTGTACAAGCATGCAAATGTAGTAATAAAAAAAATGCTTAATTAGTACGAAGAATTATGAAATGTTAGGCACATATTATAATAATAAAGGAATTAACATTAAAATAAAATTAGATAAATATTAGATTCGATTATATAATTTACAAGAGATTTCCATAAAAGCAAAACCGACAAGGACTCTTCTTAAAAAAATATTTTATGGAATAAAAACTTTCCTATATCAGCCAGTCCCGTAACACAGTACAGAATAATTTCCGTGGAAGTTCGGTGATCTCCTTCGGTAAACTATTAAAAATTAGTGGTTCCATATATACACAGCTGCGTCGGAACAACTCTAATTGTGGCACCGGTATTTTAAGAGGCAGGTGAGAAGTCTGTCTCTTATTCTGGGTTTCATTCTTTTCAAAAAGAAACGACTGAAATTTGACAAATTTTGCGACTTCTTATATATAAAGGCAGGGAACGGTTAGCATCTTTTCAGACTTAAATACTGGTTTACATGCTTCAAACCATTTTAAACAAAAAATTGCGCAAATGCTTCTTTTGAGCTATGAAAACTATAATTATTTCAGAAGAGTTTCCCCAAACCACCAATCCATATCGAATGATAGACCAGACATGAGCATGATAGACCATTAAAGCGGCTTGTTTAGAAGTTAAATCTTTTACTTTTCTTAGTGCGAAAACAAATTTGTTTATTTTCATACACACCATGTCACCATGCTTCTTCCAAGTAAAATGTGAGTCTAAGGTTATTCCGAGAAATTTAGTACTTTGTATTTTTTCAACTTTTTTATTGTTATATTTAATTCTATTTTTTTTGTCTTTACATGTCCTAAACTGTATGGATTTTGTTTTATCAATATTTATTTTTAATCTATTAGCATCCAGCCAAGTACTAATGTCTTGTAACGTTTTGTTAACTTCAGTCTCGTAATCATTTAGATTTTGACATTCTATAATAATAGTTGTGTCATCTGCGAATAAAATACAGTCATGGTATATTGATCGTGGGAGATTGTTTACATATAAAAGAAACAATAATGGTCCCAAAATACTTCCTTACGCAACACCTGAACAATTTTGTAATTGAGCATTGAGTCAACATATTCTATGACTTTAGAATGCTTATTAAATTTGGTCAACTTGGTTAACTGTTTTCTATTGTTTAAATATGATTGAAATCATTCTGATGCCAGACCTCTAATCCCATATTTTTCTAATTTTGTTATGAGGGTAGAATGTTCAACATACTCGAATGCTTTGCTGAGATCCAAAAACAGGACATGCAGAAGTAGGAACTTTAGAATTTAAATTTTTCATAATTGATTTAACAAACATGGCTAGTTGTGTAGATTTATCCTTTCTAAAATCATACTGTTCCTTCGCTAGGATGTTGTGTTTCTCTAAGAAATAAAGGAGTCTTTTGTAAATAACCCTTTCAAAATTTTTCGATATTACTGGTATGAGAGCTATAGGCCTATAATTATCTTTTTCAAATTTCGAACCTTTTTTTATGTAGAGTTATTATAATTGATAGTTTTAGATTATCGGGAAAACGTTTCAGAAAGTCAGCATTTATATTGTCATAGCCGGCGGACTTTGTATTTCTTATGAGATAAATTTCTTGTGAGTTCGTTCAAAATAATGACTTCAGTATATTCTTAGAGCCTCTAAGAATATACTGAAGTCATTATTTTGTTATATAGGAATTTAAACTTTCGTGGTCATTTAAACTTATTTTAAATTATCTTTCAGGATATATACCACGTACCTTTGTTTTGAGTAATCGATATTTCGGCACTGTTGCAAGCGCCATGTTCACGGATGTACTGAGGGTCTTGCGGGTGGATGAAGGTTACGAGCAAGTATAACGGTCTTCCCGCTTTCTTACTCGTTTTTTGCGTTCAACACTACTAGCACTGTTATCACTATCGCACTGTACCCGATCACAACATACTATACTCACTACGTCAGCTCGCGGTTTGACTTTGTTCTTTTCACGGGTTTTACATTGACGTGGATGCCAGATACTCGACAGTTGAAACCCATCCTCTCTATTGAAAGTTTTGCACTTTTTAATTTCAATAGCCTCCCTAACCATTCGAGGTATGTAGTGGCGTTCTGTCGAAAGCACCTGAGGGTTATGTAACTCAATCCAGTGTTCGGTACCCGAGTCTAAGAGGTGTTGAGCTATGGCCGACTTGTGTGGTTAATTATTTTTAACTGCCCTGATGTGTTCCTTTATCCGGCAAGAGATAGTGCGTTTAGTTTGTCCTATATAGGAACTCCTAAAGCTGCAGTCAATTTTGTACACACCTGGCTTTTCTAAAGGAAGACTATCTTTGGGCGTTCTTATATATTGCGACAGTTTTTTAAAAGCAGTTAAGATAGTTTTAACTGAAACCTTCTTAAGGATGTTGGCGATCTTATCTGTCACATCTTTGACGTACGGTAAGTACGCTGGGTGTCGTTCAACCTTAAAGTCCAGGTGTTTTTGAGTATGTCTGGGTGGTCTAATTCGCCTACTGTACCCGTTCTTGTGTAGAACGTCGCTTATATGTGAAAGTTCCTTATTCAAATGTTCCTCGTCACACAAGCTGTATGCCCGGTCGGTATGCGACGTTATAACAGAATTCAGTTGACGTGGGTGATGATGTGAGTCGGCGTGTAGATAGCGATCTGTGTGCGTTGGTTTCCGAGGAGTGGCTCAGGGAACCGTCATCTCGTACGCCAACCATAACGTCGAGGAACGCCATTCTTCTATCCTTTTCGATTTCATAAGTAAAACCCATTTTACTGTGGATGCTGTTTAAATGTGCCAAGTACTGATGAACATTCTCTTCATCGCTTTCCATAACACAGAAAATGTCATCCACATACCGTTTCCAAATTTTTAATGGGGCAGTAGCAATGGCTTGGTTTTCAAAATGTTCCAACCATAGGTTGGCTACCACCGGAGCTACCGGGCTGCCCATCGCTACGCCATCAAATTGTAGGCAGTACTCACCTCTGTATAGAAAGTAATTTGTGATTAGACAATGATGCCCCAGGTCGGCATACACCACAGCAATATGGTCCTCGCTGATCCTACGTCGAATTACCTTCATGCAGATTGCTATCGGCACGTTCGTGAAAAGCGATTCTACGTCTAAACTGACCATCACTTCTTTTTCACTTACGTTACTCTGACGTAGGATCTCAACAAAATGTAGGGAGTCTTTGACATACGATGTTGTTTAACCCACCAATGGCCGCAGGACCTTAGCTACCTGTTTAGCTAGTTCGTAAGTATGTGAATCAACTTGACTGACGATAGGCCGTAAAGGAACATTGTTTTTGTGAACCTTTGGCAAACCAAACAGTTTAGGAGGTATCTTCACCGATCGCGTGCTGGCACTCCTTGATCAGCCTCTGGGTACTATTTATTTTGTATTTTGTACTGTATTATTTTGTAGTTTATAAAGCTCACTTTTTGATGAATAATTTACTGTATCATTTTGTACCATGTCAATGAAGAAGTTATTCAATATATTTGCTATGTCAATGCCTGTTGTTACTGAATTACCATTATCATTAATACTATTTATATATTCTCTTGGTTTAATATTTCCTATATTACAGTTTATAACTTCCCATGTCGCCTTACATTTGTTTTTAGAACGTGAAATATGCCTTAAATTACATACAGACTGCACGTTGATAAAACATTTCTTCAAAATGTTTGAGTATTTTTTAAATTGAAATTTAGTAGTATTCTTTTTGTTAATATAATATTTGTATCTTAATATGCGTTTCGTTTTGCCACTCTTTTTGATTCCTTTCCTTACCCATGACAAACTATTTAAGTTATAGTTTATTTTGATTTTAAGAAGCGGAAAACATAGTTTATGATACAACATTGAATCGTTATGAAAGGTAGTGAAGGCATTATTAGTGTTTGATGTTTCATATACCTCCGAAAATGGTAGACGGCTAATACAATCCACTTTATTAATGTTTTCCTTACTGTAATTGTATGATGTTACGAAATAATAAGTATTAAATTCTCGTTTGGCTTGACTACTAAATTCTATTACTTGAGCAGTATAATGATCTGACAAATATAAATTATATGTTTTACCTATCACTCCAAAAATGTTGCTAATAATGTTATCTATGCATTTAGTTAATTTTGTTGGTTCTCTTATGTGATATTGCAATCCATAGTTCAATTCATAGTTCAATAAATTGAGTACTAATGGTATTTTTACTTAACAGATCAATATTGAAATCACCAATTATAATTATTTTGCTTTTCTTATATTGAAGTTTGGTCAAAGTTTCAATAATTTTCTTAAAAAAATATATTTACATTTGAGTTAGGTGTTCTGTAGATGTATAATATTATTAGCTTCAATTCAGGAATTTCCACACCGCAGATTTTGAAGTGGTTTTCCACACAATAATCATTTACACATTCAAATTCCTTAACGCACTCATTCACTTGCAGGCTCTGGTGGTACTCTTTTTATATCTAGGGAGATATGAATATTCAAAACTAAACCCAAACTTAGTCCTAAAGGTGCAATATAACTTATTTTCTATAGAAAAAGTGTATCTGAGCCAGAAGCAAATTCGATTTCTACACGTAGCTGATGTAGATTATCATCAATGGCACTTAACGACGCAGCCAATAACTTAAATACGTACAATCCAGCTACAGGTAGGTATAATGTACTGAACACTATCACGACTGTCTATTAAATATTGACAAGTACTCCGCACGTAGACACTTGTCCATTACTTGTGAAAATGTAAAGCTGAAGAGGGTTCTGAACTAACAGATTCATTGCCTAAAAGCTTTTCACGTTTTGAATATCTAGAACAGTCTCAGACCATGTATATCAATATATACCACATGCTGAGATTTTGCGACCATAATTATTCAAATTACAATAGTTCTTCAAACTCAAGCTGCTAATCTAACAGCTAAACCTGAAACAAAAAAAAAAGGAATTATTAATATTATAATCTTTCATTTGTGCCAATGTGATTTTAAAATTCAGCCAGCGTTCGCGCCATGAAAATAAAATCAACCGTGAACTCAACATTCAAGAGAGCCCCAAATTTAAATTTTTACGCGGATAAGACTCTTTATTTTAACATGGTGAAAAATAATGCTAATCACCTTTTAGAAAATCTCTGTGGCATAGCACAACAGCGGCGGATTCTTTCGGTATTGTGCGCTTATGTAAATACTGGATAAAGCTACCTCCTTGTATTTTAATGAGGTCTTGGAGATCTTGCTCATTACTTCGTTATATCATCGTTACAAAAACCACAAGTCGCTATCTTTTACCTAATACAAGTTTAGCTGTAGTGCACTAAGTCTTGACTTACGGTTTGCCGGTCTGGATGGTATGCAGAGAAAGGAAAAGCAGTCTTGCGGGAATCAAAGTATATATTGTTTAAACACACAGAAGAGCACAGAAGAAAGTCACAGTCAGATGGAGTAATAAGCAGAAAGCACAAGCACTAAGATTTACAAATAACAATTAATTTTAGATATAGCGGAGGTAGCTGCGTACAAGCGCGGAGCGAATAAGTACAGTGTCGCGTCTCGATGTATATGGCTCATTGCCGAGCGCTGTGCGCGGGCGCAGCGCCACCGGGCGTGGCCGCGCGGTTGAGAACCGGTCGCTCGCATACAATACATCGAGGAGGCGGCGAACCAACTAATTCTCTAATAAGAATAGTGTCTGCGTGTCCGACAAATATACAAAATAATAAAGATGATAAATGTAAAATCTCACTAAAACTAAAAGGATGTCAAATATTATACACATTATACAAAAAATTGCCGTGTGGTTGACGGCATAGAATACAAGTGTCACCACCCCCTATCTTCTCGTGGGTGTCGTAAGAGGCGACTAAGGGATAACACGATGCAAATACCATCATTGAGTAGAGACGGAAAACTCGACATCAAACCCTATACGACTGCCTCGTTGGTCTCGCGGCATAAATGTGCGCGTGGGATCGGGAGGTCCCGGGTTCGATTCCTGGGTCGGGCAGTGTTATTGGGTTTTTCTGTCACGAAATTCTCAGTAGCAGCGCGGAGTCTGGAAATGTGCCCGGTACGGCAATAAGCTCGCCCCTTATTACGTGGGACTAAAGTATATCTGGCGAAAAGTGGGTGTAGAAATACACCTCTGCCTACCCCTTCGGGGATGAAAGGCGTGACGATATGTATGTATGTATGTATGTATACATACAAATTATAACTTGTATATAATTATAATATAATCGAAAATTAGAGCTTATAAATGTTATGTAGTATATTGAAACACAAAGTACTTAAGATAAACAGTAATTACAATTGTGCGTTATTATTAGTATAGTTACATATGTTTATCAATCACCGCAATTATTTATATTAAGATACACGCCACACAAGCTTATTAAAAAAAGATATTAGATCTCAATAACGATAGACGAATTCTATGAGAGCACTGAAAACTACCTAAGAACTCGATGACCTATCATTTAAATTTTGTATATCTACATATAATTATTGTATAAAAGAAGATTTCATTACTAACTAAACACTAAACATGATAACATTGACACTAACTAATTAAATGTTAAATAATTAATTAAATACCTGTGGTGTTGATTTGTGCCTACAAACATGAAAGTAAAAAATTCTGTCAACTAACCCGTCTAATGGTGGCCAGACTGCATGAACTTTGTAAAAAATTAAAATAGCTCGCAGGCAAGCCTTATAATACTTTGATTTGCAGCTTTTTATAGACCTGTATTGGTACCTAAACATTAATTATTTGTGAGCTATGGACCTGCATCTTAAAGCAGTATTGATGTTTAAATACTTAATCGATCACCCGCCTACGTCATCATAGGTTATTATTATGGCTGTTTTACTATGAAACTCAATATTCGAACTATAGATGGATCTGTAGATTTTAGAATCGTTTTTGACATAAGCTTTATACAAAATATGTCAAACATGAATTTCGAATCTCAAAATCCATGTTAGTGACCAACCGAAAGTTTCGGTTTCGGTTTCGGCCAGTTTCGGCCATAAAATCTAGTTTCGGCTTTAGTTTCGGTTTCGGCCAAAAAGTGGCCGAAACTTTTGGCCGCGCCGAAACTCCTGTATTCTTAAATTTTCGTGCGTCGTTTGGCAAATTTCGCCGCTAACTGGTACTTGCGCACTCGCGCCGCCAGCTCAATGCATCGTCGTCTATCGTTAACGGATTCGATAGATATAATTTACTTTGACATTTTACACGATAACTATACCCTGCAAACATAGGGAAACATATAGATATGATATAAGTAATACTCTGTCTAAAACTATATCATGGTTGGATAACAATAATCTTAAAATAAATGTTAACAAGACGGTAATAATGCACTTTAGCCATAGAGCAATGACAAGTAGTAGTTTTGACATTATATAGGATACGGCAGTTTCTTAATGTCAGCACCAGAAAGTTATTGGCGGATAGTTTGGTTTTATCGCGTTTGAATTACGTCGACACTGTCTATGGTCCATGTTTACTGTCTCGGACAGAACGATTGATACAGCGAGTACAAAATGCGTGTGCTCGCTATTGTTTCAATATACCTTGGCGTACGCATGTGACTTCCTACCTAAATAAAAATGATTTAATCAAGATGACAGCTAGAAGAAAGTTACACTTGGCTAATTTGTTGTTTGGCATCATTCAATCACACAAACCTGCATATCTTTATAAGAAATTGCAATGGAGGCATGAAAATAATCATTACGCCACTCGGCCCATCACAAATCCATTAGCTATTCCACAGTACAGAACTTCTGCCTTCAGGGGATGTTTTAAGTATGCAGCTACTCGCTGCTGGAACAACATACCGCCACCACTCCGATCCCTAAAAACCAAAACTAATTTTAAATACCACTATAGAAAATATCTACTCAGTACACAACTAGTCAATTAACCTGAAATTACCTTATAAGGATTCCCCAGTCCTGTTGATCTAGTGTTTTGCAACATGGTCGGCTAAGCCAGTGGTCTTGAATTTGGCTCCCAGTAATTCCTTGTATGATGAGTGCAATCACTTGATCTCAGCCTGGGTGAAGTCTGTCTGTAATAGATGTTCTAGTCTCACATATATATTTCTAAATATTTATTTGGGTGGGCAGTGTCTCAAATGCTGCAGGCGGCTGTCATGTTAAAGCATTGCCAAGTTTTGGTATATGCTGAACTTGTGACATATGTACCAAATATAAAAGTAAGTATGTAAATTTGCAAGTTCAGTGTTTAATCACATACTACATTGCATTAAAAATTCTATTTTTGACCCATTTTTTACTATGTATTTATAATAATATGATATACTGTCATGGATACCTATACTTAATAATACTTGCTGAACCTGTTTGATTTTTCATTGTAACTATTTGTTGCAAATTGCAGTTGATATTAATTTAATTTTGTATATAATATGTGTAAAATTTTATGGATAATTTTAAATCACTTGTCAGACAGTCACTCAGTAAGTACTTACTTGCATACTATACTTGTACCTATCTCATGTAATCAGCAAATGCAACATAACAATTATTATGTTATAAAAAATTGTTTACCTACTTACCTTTGTGATTTTAGTTTGTAAGATAATTTGCCCTTCAGATTAAACACCATTCTGTTGTATGTATTTACCTATATAGTTGAGTTTTTTTGTACTTTCGGTTAATGGCAGTGATCGATATAATCGATGTTGTCCGGCAGTGGCGGCAATAATTAGTATCGTGGTCGAGATACATGCGAAATGAAACATTGAAGATTACAATGATTACATAATCTTGTTTATTTTTGCGTGCGGAAGGTAATGAAGGTATTACAAGTTACAACACCGCTGTTGGCGTCTGTGCACATCTCGCTCTTCGAATGCTTTGTCTCATTTCAACCTTGCTCGTCACGATGCAGTTGTTGCCACGCTTAGCCGTTTCGCCAAAACCTTTAGTATCACTAGCATGCGTGTTTATGTTAAAGCATGGAAATTATATCTTTATGTTGTTTTTGTTTTTATTATGTAATTGAATCGTATTTCTGACACTTGTCTTTATTTATCGATTATGTAACGTAATCGTGCGTAATCGTATATGTATGTAGGTGACATTACTGTAGTATGAAATGTGTCAATGTCAGAAATTAACCGGAATGTGCATTCACGAATGTTGTTTGATATAGAGTGAAGCAAAAAATAAAATGTAATCCTGGGCTTTTTGCTCATTGTATAAATTATTTTAAAATATTATTTATGTTAAATGTTATAATATAGTTGTTAAATTGCTTATTGGTTTTGACGTCCGCGTCTACTGAGGAGCCAGTTGAAAACCAGCGCCGGGCGCATACGTCCGGCATTATGCTGAACTGGCCTCCTATTTTTATGCAGGCGACAGGTGTGTACAGATTATTGTAATCTCTTTTTGTTCATATTGTCTTGTTTGTTCATGTCTTTCGTCTGGTAGAAATAAACGCTTTTTCTTTCTTCTTTTTTCTTTCTTCTAATATGACACGACTAGGTTTTTAGGTTTAACTCTGGATAGGAATCTCAATTGGAAGGCGCACAAACATAAACTTAATAAAAAAATTAGCAGTAGTGCGTATGCTCTTTACATGCTCTCACGAGTAATTAACAGAGAAGCATTGTTGGCTGCATATCATGGACTTGTGGAATCTCTAATCAGATTCGGTATTATTTTTTGGAGCAACTCAACCGAAAAGGACACAATATTCAAAGCCCAAAAAAGGTGCCTTAGATCTATGTTTTATCTCAAAGTTACTGATAGTTGTAAACCGTATTTTAAGCAATTCAATATACTCACAATGCCATGTATATTGTAAATATACATGGCATTGTGAGTATATTGAATTGCTGTATATTGTAAGTCTATATATATTGGAAATGGCTTCATTTGTTAATTCCAACCCAAGTTTATTTCCTCGTCTATCAGACATAGCACCTAGAAATAGGCGAGATAATAGCAAATTGTGTCTGCACACGGCTCGGACAACTTTTATGCGCAAAAGCATTTTTTGTATGGCTCCAGTTATATACAATAAACTCCCTAAGAGTTGGAAAACACTTACCACAGAAGCTTTTAAAAGTCAAGTGAAATCGCTATTAATGACTAAAGCATATTATAATGTCACAGAGTTTTTGAATGACTCAATATAAATAAAATATTATTTACACCAGCTCCAATTATTATTGTTATAATATGTATTAATAAATTGTAATAATCCAATGAATTAATATATGTTTATAAAAATTGACATTAGATATAATTGTTGACTTTATTATTGTGTGTAACTTAAAATTATTATTAATTGATTTGACATTTATTTCATTACTTTTATACATGACATTTTGTTTACTCTTAATTTTATTTTATGTTTATGTTCTTTGATTGACTCTCATCAGTTTATTCAAAAAAAAAAAAATATTGAATTATTAATAATTAATTATAACATTTCTAATAGAATTTGCACGCCACAAGTTATGGCAAACATGTATGAACCAATACACTGTAAGATCTTGCATGCACACCAACGTATGTATACAACATGTTTATGCAAATAAATATCATTCATTCATTCATTCACTATTTACTTTGAAATTTACTATTGACATAATAATCATCTTACTTGTTAATTTAATTGACTGTTATTGTTTTTATTTATTGACTGTTCTAAATGTATTATAATGAATTTTAATCTGATTTAACTGTAATTTTTAATGTTATGTTTTATTTTATTTCTAAAATCTGATTTATTTGTAATTTTTCATGTTATGTTTTATGAAATTTTTAATCCAATTTAATTTAGTTTTAAAATCCAACACATGATCTATCAATGGCTGTTACTGTTTTTCTAAACGCATTTTAATGAATTTGGATCTATTTTAAATGTAATATTGTATGTTATTTTCATTTAATTTATTTGCAATTTGTTATGTTTAAATTTTCAACACAATATTTCTATTGTTATGAAATAAATTACTTATGACTTATGATTAAGTTAAGCTTATATTTTGAATTACTTGTAGTTACTTCTGCTACTAATGTTTTTTTTAAATTTTATTTTAATAACAATCTTATATCTATACAATATGATTGAATTAAAAATTATGGGTTTTATTTTTGAGTGTCAAATAGAAAGGGTATTTTCGATTTTCATTTTACTTGGATTTAAGTGTCAATATGCAATTGTCGTTACTCGTTGGATTACATTCTTTAATCGTATTTTAAATATGTTTACTTCCTAAAAAATCAAGTGGATGCTATTGTGGATTTTGACTTAAGATCCTATGTCCCCTAGATGGGACAGAGCGCATCCACAATGTCATCCCGTTCGATCTTGAGCTTCTCGCTACTTTTCGCTCCAGGTCTTGCCTATGTTTGTCGCCTCTGCGATGATGGTCCGCCGCCAGGTCTGTTTAAAGCGGCCACGTTTTCCCTTTCCATGGGGATTTCAAGCTAGGGCTTGACCTTGGTATATGTTCAGGGTGCCTTCGGAGCGTGTGGTAGATCCACTTCCACTTGTGGTGTTTGATCTGTAGTCGATCGAAGTCCCACTGCAGCGTTCCCACAGCTCTAACTTTGAAATTTTCGCGGGCCAGTAAACACCGAAAATACGGCGAAGGCAACAATTAACGACGACCTGAAGACGAAACAAGATGTCTTTTGTGACCTTCCATGTGTCGCATCCGTATGGATTGCTGTATAGCAACACGGTTTTAACGTTGGTCCGGAATATCTTAAGTTTAACTCTCCTAATCGATTGCGATTACCATATACGACGGAGCCGTGCGAAAGTTGCTCTCACCTTGGCGATACTTACGGTCCTCTTCAGTCCCTCCAGTTTCGCACACTACGCTACCGAGATATATGAATTTGTGCCAATGAGCAACGGCAAAGAGCTTGTTGCGCCGCTCCTCACTTTCTGGGTCTTCCTGCCCCCTATTTTCAGTCTCCTCTCCATTGCTTTTCGTCGTAGGTGGTCCGGCTTGGCTTGCATGTCGGCGCATGTGTGACTCAGCAGACATAGGGCATCGGCATATTCCAGGTCTTCTAAGACATTGGACAGTCAGACAGACCCCACTCTATGCTGCGGCGCTTGCTGCGAGTGGCTTTCTGCATGACGCCATTGAGAATGACAAAGAAGAGGAGACAAACTTGGCTCACTCTCTCCAATTGCGGCATTCAATTAGATCTCGTTTATTAGGCACGGTGATGAGAAGGCCTTTGTTTTAATCGTCGGGTAGCTCCTCAGTAGACCAAATACTAATAGAACCTACTAATAATAATAGAAACGTCTACTTGTAGCATTTCCGCCGTGATGAGGTCGATTCCTGGTGCTATGCCATTCTTGAGCGATCGGACGGCTTTCAGTACTTCCTCTTCAGTGGAGAAATATCAATGTTTAGGCTCTGTGTGGGCAGACTGCCGGATGTAGTCGGAGTGACAGGGTCGTTCAGAACTCGGAAGATTTCATCAAAGGGCTCCTGCCAGCGTTGGAGCTGTGCCTCCGATGTCAAGATCGACTGGCATCTTTTGTGCTTCAATGACGTTTTCTTCTTCTGGGTGCAATTTCCGCTCAATGTATTTGTTTCCTTGTACATCTCCCTGAGATTAACAGAGTCGACGGCGCGTTAGGCGTAATCCGCAGCACCATTTGCCCGAACTCGACGGAAATAAAATAAAATCTAGTGTAGTTTACACAAGATTTTAGTATCAATAGAAATTTGTTACAAGTTTAGGTAAGTTTCGGTTTCGGTTTCGGCCGAAACTAAGAGCAAGGCCGAAAGTTCGGTTTCGGCTGGAAAACCAGTTTCGGTCGGACACTAATCCATGTGTGGATCAAATATTGAAAATGGCCGATAGCTGAAATAACAGTATTATACCATCCCATAGACAAATACTTCAAAAACTTACTGCTACACAGTCATATAATTCAAAACACAAAACAATCAGGTCTCAAGTAAAATCTTTTCGCGTACCGTACTCAAAGCGCGACTCCAACCCCTTAAAATCTGCACCAAATAGTTCTGGGGCGCATTACATGATATAAATAATCCACACACCTAGCACAAGTCAGTCTCTAACGGTGAGGGACTAGCACGCGTGAAAAGTTCACATCAGTCGGCAGGAATGTGTTTTATTTAAGACTGTGCGCAGTGTGGCCCGTTCAAATAATTAGTAACGACCATTGAGACGGAACGTTACCTTATTCTGCACGGGATAGTTGACACCGCTTTAGACAAGGTTAATAGGGGCTGCCTTTATTGTTTATATGTAGGAGAAAAGAAATAAGGTTGCCTGGCTATTTATTATGAGCGTATGAGATGAATGTTTCGTTTTTTGTACTGCTGTTCGTACTTGAATCAGTGCAGCGGTGCGACTTATGGTAGGCGGTAGTTGTGGTGTTTTCTGTGGTTGTGGCTCATACGCTTAATATTACTGAGCCATTGTATAGGAAATATGATACTTTATGAAACAGCTCTTGATGGTAAATGGGCACAAGGGGTGGATGAAAGGAGGTGTTACGGGCTCAAAGCCCTCCTGTTCTGCCTCAAAAGCATCAGACTTCTTCTGATGTCCTGCCTCCTGAATCTCGAATTAGTATTAGTGATTTTGTAAAGTTTGATATTACGAATTTATTGTAGTAATAAGTTCACACCTCACGTGTACTGAATATTGCAAACTTGCAACTTGCAATTAGGTACTGCGCAATTAGGCATTTACTTTATTTTGTATTTAATAAGTTTTAAGTATTCAAATAAATGACACGAAACGAGTAACATGTTTCATTGGAGTCACCTCAAACCCCGACATATTTCATGGCGACCCTGCCATTGCCACTGGTACCGTTTATAAATTCCAATTATCAAGATTGAAGATAGAAGTTTCCGAGACCCATTTACAAGAAAGAAGACCAAATTTCAAGACAGAAAATTTCAAGAAAGAAGATTTCAAGACAGAAGAAGCAAGACCCCTAAAGAAGAAAGAAGACTTCGAAGACATACGATAGGAAAATCTGCGTCGAAAGAGCAAGTTGTGATCGCACAGAACGCCAACGGAGAAGCTTCGGCAACGACTACACAATACCATGCTGAACGTTTGGAGGCTATAGAATTCTTGATCGGTGATCAAGAATTCTATAGCCAGTCATCGTTATTTTGGTAATTGCTGTAGCTTACTACGTCCTCAAGAAATGCAACAAGCACCACGTACGCACCATGCAACGAGAGCTGAACAGACACAACTTGGCCACTATCTCTCGCGCTGATCTGACCACCAGTGCCGTCTAACAAGAAAGAAGAAAGAAGGTTTGAAGGTGTCCAGGGTATAGCCCGGCCCAACCCCTCAACACGCAACTGCAGCCTGAGTCACCAGCACCAGCGCCACGCGCCGTGCACACCTCCACGTCAGCGCCAGCCCCCGTTCGTCACCAGCCACGTGTCAGCATCGGTCCACGCGCACTCCATCGCAAAGGTTTCGTTTTTATCAGCTATATAAAGAATGTTATTTTTTAATACTTTTAGGTTTTATGACTTAATTAGGTTTTGTTAGTATTTACTTTCGTATTATGACGAGTTTGATTTTAGAGTTACATAAACTTCATAATTCATTAAATTATCTTAAAGACTACTTAGTTAAATTAGGACCTGAAAGAAGGCAGCAAAATCTTGGTCAGAAAAAGATAGAAGAAGCAAAACAGTTGTATTCTTCTTTGGAAAGTATTTTGTCTCTGTTGCACTTACAAATTGAACGCGAGGAAATTAGTACGAGTGATATCACTGCTGTTCATAAAATAATATGTGATATTCATATTATATACAATAAAATTCTTAGTTTATCGGATTCTAAAGAGAGCAAGCTAGCAAAAATGTCTCCAAAAAAGGAATTTAACTTAAAAACTGCAATTTCTTTATTGCCAGTAATGACCGGACAGGAATCTGTAACTAAGTCTCTGATTGATTGCATTGAATTGTATAGCAAAATGATTTTGGAAACATCTACTCAAGAGCTAATTGATTTTGTCCTTAAAACCAGACTTTCGCAAAGTGCAAAATTACGCATGAAATCTAGTTACGATACAGTTGACAGCCTTTTAGCTGACATGCGTAAATACCTCATTCAAAATAAATCCGCAGTAGCATTGCAATGGAAATTACACCAATGTAAACAGGGTACTCGGTCTATCGAGTCATTTGGTAACGAGTTAGAAAAGTTATTTGTGAATTTAACAATCGCTCAATCAGAAGATGACCCAAATGTATATGATTCTTTCAAAAAGACGAATGAAAAAATTGCTTTAAAACGTTTTGCTGACGGTTTGAGTGACCCCAGATTGAGTACTGTTATAGCCGCTAGAAATTTTAAATCTTTACCGGAAGCCATTAGGACTGCCATGGACGAAAAATCCTTGTCTTCGTCATTCGAAATTATGAATATAAAACGTCATAATTTCTCAAATCGCGGTCATAGACAATTTAATAATAGCTTACGCGGACATTATAATACTCTATCTCGTAATAATTACTATCCGTCTAATTACAAACGCGGTAACGCGAGACAACCGGCATCAGGTAACCTGTCGTTTTATCGCGGACAATATACTCGCGGTCGCGGTAGAACTTTTTATAGAGGTCAAAATAATAGGCAATTTGACTTTAAGCCCAACAGACCCTCTGTTCCAGTACAATTTAGTACCCAGGAACCATCGAGTAGTAGTACCTCGAATAATATGAGCCAAACAGTGACTTCCAATAGCGCATCGAACGATTTTTTTCGTCAATAATCCGAGAAATTTCATTTTTAATTTTAATAATAGTAGTACAGTAAGATTTTTAGTCGATTATGAAGTAATTAATCTTTTAGTTGATAGCGGAGCCAGTCTTTGTGTACTGAAGTACGAATGGCTTAGTAAATATCCTCACTTATTGCAGCAATTGCGTAATGATAGAATTACCATTAGAGGTGTAAGTGGTAGGTTAGAATCGGAAGGCTATATCTTTTTAAATTTAGCTTATGACAATGAGATATTTAGTGAAAAATTTTACGTGTTTAAGAATATGTCTTGCACTGCAAATGGCATCTTAGGAGATTATTTTTTAAAGCGTAATCAAGCAATTATTAACTATAGAGATAGTATATTACAACTTTAAAAAAATAATAGAAACATTCCTATTGAAATAAATTATAATGCTAGGTATAGACATTCGATACCGCCTCGGTGCGAGGTAATACGGTTCATTCCAACCGCATCAAGTTGCGATTGTGTAGTTTTATCAAAAGAAGCCCAGCAAGGTGTTTTTGTAGCTGGCATTATTTCGAAACCAAATAATGGTCGTATCCCCTTGAGAATATTGAATACTACAGATAAGGAAGTAGAATGCGATTTTCAAGATCTTGCTATTTACGATATAAATTGTATTGAGATTTGTAGTTTTTCAGAAAATGCAAATAGTGTAAATCGCGTAAAAACATTATTTGAGTTATTAAATTTATCGAATATGAATTTAGAGGAAAAACGTAGTATCGAACATAAATTTTGTGCAAAATATGAAGACGTTTTTCATCTCCCAGGTGATAAATTATCCACCACAAACATTATGACGCATACGATATCCTTAAAAGACAACGTTACACCTAGTTATATTAAGCCTTACAGGATTCCTCATTCTCTTAAGCAGGAGGTACAAAAACAAATTGACGAAATGTTAGCAAACGATATAATAGAAGAAACGACATCAGAATGGTCCAGCCCAGTCTTATTAGTTCCTAAAAAGTCTGATAGATCTAACGAGAAAAAATGGAGATTAGTTATTGATTATGGGCAGCTAAATAATAAAATTAAAGATGACAAATTTCCATTACCAAACATTACAGACATTTTAGATTCTCTCTCAGGTAGTATTTATTTTTCAAAACTAGACCTTTCACAAAGTTATTATCAATTATCATTAGATGAAAATTCGCGAAAATATACAGCATTCAGTGTAGATAAAATGTACCAGTTAGAGTTAGACCCAGACTCACACAAATACACGGCCTTCACTACTGATAAAATGTATCAGATGAAGCGTTCGCCTATGGGATTGAAAACATCTCCCAGCGTTTTCTCAAGATTAATGACTATTGCTATGTCAGGTATTAATTATAAACAAGCTTTTATTTATCTCGACGATTGTATTGTTATTGGAAAATCCATCGAAAATCATAATAAAAACGTAATTACAGTTTTAGAACGCTTACGAAAAGTCAATTTAAAATTAAATCCAATTAAATGCGAGTTTTTGCGCACTGAAATAATATATCTAGGTCATAGAATAACATCACATGGCATTCTGCCTGACGACAGCAAAATCGAGGCCTTGCGCAAGTATCCGGTTCCATCGAACGCGGACGAAGTCAAGCGATATTTAGCATTTGCTAATTATTATAGACGTTTTATACCTAACTTTTCCAATATTGCGCATCCATTAAATAAATTATGTAAAAAGAATGTAGAGTTTAAATGGACATACGAATGTGACCAAGCTTTTCAAAGTTTAAAATCAGCTTTAATGTCACCGCCTATATTACAGTATCCCGATTTTTCGGAAACGAATATTTTTCAGTTACGCACAGATGCTAGCAAAACGGGATTAGGATCGATCTTGTCTAATAGTAATGGTCACGTCGTTGCTTATGCGAGTTGAAACTTATCGCCCGCAGAAAGAAGATACCCGATTATAGACTTAGAACTACTAGCTATCGTATGGGCAGTAAGGCATTTTAGACCGTATCTGTATGGCAGAAGGTTTAAAATCTTTACCGATCATAAGCCATTAGTGTATTTATTTAGTTTAAAGGATCCTTCCAGCAGACTAACTAAGTTTAGATTATATCTTGAAGAATATGACTTTGAAATTGTGCACATCCCGGGTCGAAATAATGCAGCTGCAGACGCATTAAGTCGACTCCCGATGTCGTTGACCTGTGACGATTTAAAATCTATTGAAGAGCAAGTAGTTTCTGTGTTGACGAGAGCACAAACAAAAAGGCTTACGTCCCAGATGTCTACAGATAGTAATAATTTGACAGGAGAATCTTCTACCAGTAGCAGGCCTGATCAACCTGAGACTGTAGAAATTCTTAAAAAACCAAATGATGTGATAGAATTAATTTTTATAAATGACAAAGAATTTAAGAATTTGATTTCTCATTATTCTGATAAAAAATATTGCACGTATGTACCTTCAATTTGTACTATATACCTAAATACTCGATCGTTATCTACCCCGACGGAG
Organism: Euclidia mi; assembly: GCA_944739405.2. Classification (NCBI taxonomy): domain Eukaryota; kingdom Metazoa; phylum Arthropoda; class Insecta; order Lepidoptera; family Erebidae; genus Euclidia; species Euclidia mi. The sequence continues at coordinate 3,984,751 of OX123196.2, forward strand.
TTAGCGAGAGATTTAGGATCGTTGTGCGTTAGAGAAAATATATATGAAATATTAATTATAAAGAGTAGACAAAATGCAGCGAATATAAAAATACTTGCAAGTTATATGAAAAAGTTGAATATTAAGGTACCTAAAATTTTAATTATTACAGATATAATACGAATTAGTAATCACGAGGATAAAATAATAATATTAAATGATTTTCATTTGTTACCCACTAGCGGTCACGCAGGGATAAACAGAATGATAAGCAATTTAAAGAAATATTACTACTGGCCAGGTATGACGAATGATGTTATTAACTACGTTAAAAAGTGTCAGCAATGTCAATATAATAAGTTTTCTAATCGCCTCGTAAGAGAGCCAATGGTTATAACGAATACTGCAAGCTCAGCATTTGAACGAGTAGCGTTAGATATTATGGGTCCATTACCGACTGATATAATCAATAAAAAGTATATTTTAACATTGCAATGTGACTTATCTAAATTCGTAGAGGCATATGCTATGCAGAGTAAGGATTCTGAATCAGTAGCAAGAATATTTGTTTCTAATTTCATTTTGAAATACGGAGTGCCTAAGGAAATTATTACAGACAAAGGTACAGAGTTTTTGTCTAGTATTATGGAAAATGTGTGTAAAATTCTAAAAATTAAACGTTTAAATTCCACACCTTATCACCATGAAACGATAGGCTCACTGGAAAATAGTCATAAGCATTTAGGCTCATATCTTCGCATTCAGTGTGATAGAAATACCATTGATTGGAGTGATTGGCTAACTTTTTGGTCATTTTCTTACAATACAACAGTACATTCGGAAACAAAATACTCACCATTTGAATTAGTATTTGGTAAATGTTGTAAATTGCCCTCAGATTTTGGAAATTCAGTTGAACCTTAAAATAATTATAATGATTACCCAAAAGAATTGAAATATCGTTTACAGCGAGCACAGTACGATGCTAAGCAGAATTTGTTAGAAAGTAAATTAAAAAGAAAGTTAATGTATGACAAGAAAACTTACTCCGTAACTTACAAAAAGGGTGACCTTATTCTTATAAAAAACCAAACTGGAAATAAACTTCAAAACATCTATAACGGTCCCTATGAAGTTATTGAGGAAGTTTCACCTAATGTTAAGATTTTAAAAGATAATAAGGAATATCTTATCTTATCATAAGAATATCTTATCATAAGAATAACACTAAGAGGTATTTCAGTTAATTTTAAGCTTTTTATTGTATTCTTTAATGTTAAGTATAAATTAATTTAACCCGGCGAGAATGTGGTGAAAAAAAGTTACACGAAGTATGTGGCAGGGTAAATTTTACCCTTATGTATTAATGCATACTGTGAAGTAATTATAGCCATATTTATTTTATTCTTTTATTAATATTTATTTTATTCTTTATAATATAAAATAAAAAAGTGCTGCATATTCTATTGTATATTTATTAATTTTACAGCAAACAGAAACGAAGGTATTAACAATCAACAAAAATTAGGAACCTCAGAAACCATAACAAATCTTAAACTTTCTTCTTATTTTTTAATAATTGCACGTTTATCGTTTAACTTATGTAATTTTCTTATAAACAAATTAAATCAACAATATTTAAATCAGTCGTAACAGTTATTTTTTTCAGTCTTGAACATTGGCGCAATAATTGCTAAAGTAAATCGCATGTTCCTCACAAATGGCTTTTGCACAGCGCTTACAAGTTACAACCATGTTTAGTCTTCCGGGCTTTCTTATAAGGACAGTCACGACATCTGACAGCTCGTCCAGAAATATTTTTTACATGCTGACGTTGAGGATTCACCAAGTAGAAAAGAGATACGCTCACGAATCTGTATCGGAATATTCATTTTAACTTTTCGCTGGCGTAAATATTTGTTCACCAGCCACAAGCTTAAATTGGAATTTCATCATCAGGCTCATCCCTATTTTCCTCGTCATAACTATTTGTCACGCTACTGGTAGCCTGCTCCATTCCAGAACTAATTTCGTGGTTGCTACAACCAACTTCAGAATTTAATTCGTCGAAAAATTCGTTTAGCACTTCCTCTTACATAAATCTGAATCGTTCGTTATTCATATTGAAGAAAAACTGAAAAAAAGCATATGTTATTAGCATTTAAAATACAAATAAATAAATAAAAACAAATTTCAAAACACATACACCAGCTATGTGGCAGGGTAAAACTTAACCGAGACAGGTTGTCAGGCGTATAACTCCCACGCAGACGCACGCAACACTGAGATCATCCTACTACCTACCCCGACAATCCCTTACCTGCAGCTACTGAGCGACGCGTTGTTGCTAAACTCGAAATAACTCTCCCTGGACTGGGCCCCTAAAGGGGCTCAGTCCAGGGAGAGTGTGGTGACTCCCCGACGAGAAGCGCCGGGACTACCCACTAAAACCACCATGGTGTTCCTCTATCCGATCCCATTGAATGGCAGGGTCACGGGAACTACGTTTGTATAACTGCCGCGACCCCACCTAAGCTTGCCCGCCGAAGCAGGCCCCGTCCCTCGCATGCATCCATCTGCGTACATCATAATTTGTCCTCATACATCCTCTTTCATACTACGAGCGGAAAAGAACGACGTAGTCTACTAACGCTACGAGAGGCGCACGCGGGACACGTGCGCCGCCTCTCGGGCCTAGCGGACGGCGGGCAGTCAGAAACAGGCCCGACGCCCGCTGGCGTGTACTCACGGTGGCCGGAGATCGTTGAGCGCCCTCCGGCGACGACGCCCGGTTCTGCGGGTGGAGACAGGTCGCGTGGGCTCCCTATCCGTCGACATCACCGTCTCACAAAAGGAGGCGGCGGCGTCCCAACACATCTCGCTCCGGACCATGGAACGAATCAAGGTCCGAAGCGAGAGTTCGACCACTCCTATCGCCGCGACTAGGTCCCGGCGCTGCGATACCCAAGCAGGGCATTCCGCCAAGGTGTGCAGCGCCGTGTCCTCTACTGGGTCACGGCGATCTCCGCAGTGGTGACATCCGGGCGTCTCCTCCCGGCCAATGCGGTGCAGGAACCGGCCGAAACAACCATGGCCGGTTATCACCTGTGTCAACCGGAAGGTGAAGGCGCCATGTCGTCTCTCCAGCCACTCGTCGAGTACGGGCCTCACTGCCTCGATGCAGCGAAGCCCCGCGCTGGGGTTCGTGAGTCGCTGTCGCCATTCCGCCACTAGGACCTGTCGGAGTTCTGCCTTCCGCGCCTCTATCTCGCGAGGCGCGGGTTCGAACATCCGGCGAGGAGGGTCGCGGCTTCGAAGAAGGGTGTAAAATACCCATTTTTTTTTTTTTTTTGTTCACTACGGTGGTAAAACTCTCCTTATGAGTCATCTCAACTCCGCCAACCCAGCCAATGTGGAGGCTCTCCCCTAAAGGCGTTCGGGGCATACCCACTAAAAACCACCGCGGTGTCCCTACGGGTCCCGTGTGTTGGCGGGGTCACGCGATTCGCGATTAGCATACTTTCTCGCGACCCCGCCCGGGATTGGCCCGCCGTTGGTGTTGGCGGGCCCCGTCTCGTCATGATCTCGCAATCATCCATCAAACTTCTTGCATCCGTCAAACTTCTCGCATCCATCACCTCACAAAGCTACTTGGGAGGCGGCGAGGACACGCGCCGCCTCCCGCCTTTTGGCGGACAGGGAGCAGCCCCAGCGCTCACCGTCCGCAGGCACTGAATTCAGGGTGGTCGGAGGTCGTCTCTTGTTTGACGTCCCCGACGCCCGGACCTACGGTTAGGTAGAGGGCGATGTATTTCCCTCTCCCGCTCCGCCGCCTCCTTGCTCAGCATGACTGCTTCGCAGAAGGAGGCGACGGCGTTCCAAGACCTCTCACTCCGGACCATAGACAGAACTACGGCCGGGAGCGAGAGGACAACCGTATTCAGAGCCGCGACCAGATCACGGCGCTGCGATGCCCAAGCTGGGCATTCCGCCAAAGTATGCAACGCCGTGTCTTCGACAGGGTCGCGGCTGCTGCCACAATGGTGGCATCCGGGCGTTTCCTCCCGGCCTATCCTCCACAAATACCGGCCAAAACAACCATGGCCGGTAAGGATTTGAGTCAACCGGAAGGTGAGGACGCCGTGACGTCTCTCCAACCACTCATCAACCACGGGACTTACCGCCACTATCGTGGCGTGCCCGAAGGGTGTAAAACAGCCTTTTTTTTTTTTTTTGGTGTCGGGTTGGAAAATCCTCATGGAGTCCCTCCGCCCTGGGGGGGAAGGGCGAAGGGGACTGTCAGACTCTTACTGACTAAAAACCAACCCGTGTTCCTCATGTACCCGTGTGTCGGAGGGTAGGGATTCGCATAAGCATTCGTCGCTACCCCCCGACGGGTATTGGCCCGCCAGATGGTCAGGCGGGCCCCGAAAAAAAACCCCCTTGGCGGCGGATTAAGGTGTTGGGCTCCGCCGCCAAAACACTTAGCGGCCGCAGAGGATAGGGAGGACGGCAACGCAACACCGCATCTCCTCTTCCTCTGCGGCCCCACCGCGACGCATCGAATGGTGCGCCCCCATTTGGTCGCGGGAGATAGGGCGCGCGGCAACGCAACATCGACACGCCTCTCCTCCCGCGACCGCACCCGACTGCGAGGGACAGACAGAACTGTCCCCCGCACCCGCACCGTTGGACGCATCCTGCGCAGGCCCCGCCAAGCCCACGCGGAGCGTCCCCTCCTGGATCCCTCTTAGCTTCACCGCGGGGTTCCAAGCCACGGCTACTGAGCCCCCCCACCACGACAAGGTGGAGATCCCGCGGGGGGGATGTAAAACAACCTTTTTTTTTTTTTTTTTTGGTGTCGGGTTGGAAAATCCTCATGGAGTCCCTTCGCCCTGGGGGGAAGGACGAAGGGGACTGTCTGACTCTTACTGACTAAAAACCAACCCGTGCTCCTCATGTACCCATGTGTCGGAGGGTAGGGTTTCACCAAAGCATTCCTCGCTACCCCCGACGGGTATTGGCCCGCCAGATGGTCAGGCGGGCCCCGAACGAAACCCCCTTGGCGGCGGATGAAGGTGTTGGGCTCCGCCGCCAAAACACCCAGCGGCCGCAGAGGATAGGGAGGACGGCAACGCAACACCGCATCTCCTCTTCCTCTGCGGCCCCACCGCGACGCAACGATGGTGCGCCCCCATTTGGTCGCGGGAGATAGGGCGCGCGGCAACGCAACATCGACACGCCTCTCCTCCCGCGACCGCACCCGACTGCGAGGGACAGACAGAACTGTCCCCCCGCACCCGCACCGTTGGACGCATCCTGCGCAGGCCCCGCCAAGCCCACGCGGAGCGTCCCCTCCTGGATCCCTCTTAGCTTCACCGCGGGGTTCCAAGCCACGGCTACTGAGCCCCCCCACCACGACAAGGTGGAGATCCCGCGGGGGGGATGTAAAACAACCTGCCACATTCTCGCCGGGTTAAGTAGCTTTGATTTTTCTTATAAAAACTTACTTATAATTATTTTAAGTTAATAAATATTTTTTTTCTCCAAAAGGGGAAGGGTAGCAGACCTTTTTCGGGGGAGTTGTAAAGTAATGAAATTTGATATTACGAATTTATTGTAGTAATAAGTTCACACCTCACGTGTACTGAATATTGCAAACTTGCAACTTACAATTAGGTACTGCGCAATTAGGCATTTACTTTATTTTGTATTTAATAAGTTTTAAGTATTCAAATAAATGACACGAAACGAGTAACATGTTTCATTGGAGTCACCTCAAACCCCGACATATTTCAATTTTCCTAACAGGTTTAACTTTCCTCTCGCCTGTCCAAACCATAATCTCGTATCTACCACTGAATACGAGGGGTCCTCCGGTGCGCACGCATCGAAAGCATCAGAACATTGAAACAATACACTTAATGCACGTTGACGACATATCACGTTTTACTACGATGGTTCATACGCCTGACTTCTGAAATAGCTTTATATCTCAAGCCGTTTCAAAGGTGCTTCCCAAAGTTGTAATAATCAAAAACAAAATCGTTTCCATGAGTTACTTCCACTTGTTAATTAACAAATGATTAATCATATTAACTATTGCTTCATTTTCTGAATTAGTATCTAAATAAAAATGAATTATCCTTTAGTGTCGCACTAGTTCAGATTTTATATCCATAGTTAAAAATCAGCAAAAATCAATTGCACAGAAGTGATTTTAACTAGCCTAGAAATAAACTTGTCTTTAAAACAACACTAAAGAAATGGCTACTTAATCATGTAGGTATTTTATAACTTAAATGAGTTCTTTTGTAACAAATATGCTTAATGTTAAGAAATTAATTTTGTGTTTCTCTCTTGTTGCTTATCCGATATGGATAAACTGTTCGATAATTACTGTATTGTAATCCAGTTATTGCAAGACCTTTTTTTGTACACAGTTACGTAATAAAAATATCTTTATCTATTATTTTTAAAAGCCAACACCTTATAATCATAAGTAAAAACCGGCCAAGTGCGTGTCGGGCCACGCGCAATGTAGGGTGCCGTAGTTGCCCATAATGACTTGCTGCAAAGGGTATTAATGTACAACAAATCCGACTGTGTATTTTGCTGAAAAAATAATTTTAATAACACTATTATAAGAACCTAAGTTTTGTTTAGAAAAATACTAGGTATGTATCCAGTTATGTATTGTAAACATAAAATGTGGTTTCCAAGATATACTACTGCTATACATACGTAGTACCGTATACCAAATACATACCAAAGTACGTATATCTTTATGATTAAGCCAGCGCGCCCAATGTAAACTCACAGAAATAGGTATTTATAAGTTAACCGACGATTACTCGTAAACTAGTGATACTTATTCGTTATATGTACTACATTTTTGATGTTTTTCACCTCTTCCAAATTAATAGTTTAGCCGGCAGAGGGGGGGGACACTTGAGTCTAACAATTTTTTTCACTTCAAAGCTTGATATTTGACAAACCAATCACTTGATCGAAAAATGATAATATGAGCAAACTAATAATATTTTTTTAAAACCTATCCAATGATACCCCACATGATGGCGTACTCAACCAAAAAAAGAATCATCCCCACTATATATGTAGGGGAGATACCCTTAAAAAAATATTTTCCTAAATTTTATTCTACAGTTTTGTTGTAATATCTTATGTCTATATTCATGTCAAATATCAGCTTTCTAGCACCAGGCGTCTTTGAGCTAGGCTGCGGACGGACAGACGGACGGACATGACGAAATTATAAGGGTTCCTTGTGGACTACGGAACCCTAAAAATGCCAAAGACGAAACCAGCATGTTTATCATTGTAGTTTTACAGATTAAGTATAAAAAGGGGTATGTACTATCTCATTTCATTCCATGAGTGTCCTAAGAGGAGATTGAGCAAACAGTCAAGCCAGCGTAGTATAGTAAGTATCCTATTGACGCGAAAATTAGGAGAGTCATATGTCCAATAATGGACTGCGACCGAAGGCTGTATGATTACGCAACGAGTCTATGTCGCATAGACTTTTTAAGATAGGAGTAAAATACCTTCCCGGCGTCGGGCAGTGACGACCCCATCGCCCAGTGACTTGTCACTGCAAGCAGTCACCTTTGCTCCTCTCATAGAGGAGTAAAGGATGTCTCGCTGTACCCATTGTTCGGAGGGGTACGGCTGCGACGGGTCCAGGCACTCGCGTTTTACGAGTGGTTGGACAGGCAAATCTGCCAACCGTGGCAAATCGTAATCCCGGCATTGGGTCGCAGTCATGTTTTGTGACCTAATGCTGGGAGCGAAGGTCTTGGCTTAACCGCCCGGGCCGCGAGGAAGAAAACCTTTATAAAAAATTACCCCAACTCTAAGGTTTGGCGCGCGCAGATGGATGCATGGCTGATGGGAAGATCAGTCGCGAGCGCTCCTCCAGTCAGGGCAAAGGCCGCTCCCCTGGTTGGGTACTAAATGTAGGCTTACCCGGGTGCAGGGGGCACCACCCGGGCAGACTATCTATTCCCCCACTCTCGTGGGCACCAAATGTATAGTTCGCAAGCCACTAATTTGAGCGAAGAGCCACGCTCACTAAACTCTGGCTCCACTCTTCGCGCCAATAATGACGCTGATGATGAGGTGGAGGATCCATCACTACCAAGGGTAGCTTCACCTGGTGTTGCAGCCCGTGACCGGGGCCGCTCTCGGTCCTTGGGCAGATCCCGGGGGCGCTCGGGTCCTTCTCGTTCAGCCACCCCTTGCCCGGGGCTGTTACGGGTGCCAACCACTGCCATATCCGCGGCGGTCTCCAAGGCCACCACCACCACTTTATTGGGGGCCAAAGGCCCTGGGTTGATCGGGCGGGCGTCGCCAGACGTTTCTGATGGCGAATATGTCTGTGGCATCAGTCTCAACCCGAGGTGCACGAAAACGCGCAGTGAAACGTCACCCAGAGGGACTGGATGAGGGGGTGGTCCGGGTTAGGGCAAGGACGGCGGAGGTCTCTGATTCGGACGGAGAACTAAGGTTATTGTCAGACCCGTTAGCTTCTTCGTCCGACTCAACAAAACGCACTCGCGAGATCGAGCAGCGTTTAGAGGAGCTGCGCGGGCAACCGACAGCCGCAGTACAGAAGAAGGCGCTCCTCTCTGTTGCGGTTGTAGAGAGAGTGGCCAAGGAGAGTCGCAGCCTGAAAGGGGCCTTTGGTAAGGCCCTGATAGACGTGGCTTAGGACATCGCTGCTGCAATTGCGGCTCAGACTGAGCGCATCGGGCGGGAGGAGGCATCTAACGCCGAGCTCCACTCCCGCCTAGCCTCCCTTGAGGCTGCGATGGACGCGATGTCCAGGGAGCTCGAGCAGAGATCTTCGTCGTTGGCGTTCGACTGGTGAGCCAGTCCGGGTCACCTCCTCTTCCTGCCAGGCACTCGACAATGAGCGCACCAGCCAAGAAGCCCCGAGGAGTGGGGGCCCACTTCGCCGAGAGGAGTTCCCTCCTCTTCCCTTTCACCCCGCCCGGGCCCAGACTAGCGATCGGGTCCAGCAACAAGTTGTCGCGGCACCTTCTATAGATAAGTCCTCCTGGTAACTCCTGGGCCACAGTGACAAGCCGCCCTGCAAAGGCCAGGACCCGGAAGGATAAGACCAAGAAGCCAGTGTTGCCCAAAATGCCGTCCACGTCGGCGGTGACAGTGACCCTTCCACCGGGGTCCAACACCACCTTAGCCGAGGTGATGAGACTAGCCAGGGAGAGGGTTGACCTCAACAAACTGGGGCTCACCAAGGGCCTCCTTCCGAAACGGGCCATCACCGGAGGACTTATACTCAAAATTCCCGATGAACAGGGCTCGGAAAAGGCGGAAGACCTTAAAAGGCGCCTTCAGACGGTATTGTCCGAAACGGGTGCGATCGTGGCGCGTCCCGTAAAAATGGTTGAGATCCGGGTGAGAGACTTGGACGACTCAGTAGTCCCAAAAGATATTGCCGAAGCAGTTGCCGCGGAGGGCAATTGCGATAAGGCCGACGTGAAGGTTGGCCAAATTCGCTCCTCCGCGGCGGGCTTGGGGACTGCGTGGGTCCGATGCCCGCCCACAGCTGCCCGCGAGTTGGTGGCCGCGGGAAAGCTCCGAGTAGGTTGGGTCATCGCCCGTGTCGAGGCCCTGGCGGCTCGACCTCTACAGTGCTTCAGGTGCCTGGAGAAGGGGCACGTGCGCGCCCGCTGCACGTGTGACAGGGACCGAAGCGCTCTCTGCTTTGTCTGCGGCCAAGCTGGCCACAAGGCAAGCGGTTGTGAGGAGAGTGCTCCGCGGTGCCCTGTGTGCACGGACGCGGGGCGCCTGGCCAACCACCGGGTGGGCACCCAAGCCTGCACCCCTCCTGAGAAGAGGGGTGGTAGAAGTCAGCCAGCGGTTACCACCCCACCTGCCACGGCGGTTACCGAAACCAGCAACGTTTTTGGGTTGTTGGAGTCGGTTACCGGCTCTGGGGAGGGTATGGAGGCTTAAAATTCTTTTCCTCTTTAGTCGTTCTTCAGGGCAACCTAAACCACTGCCGTGCTGCGCAAGCTTTGCTTGCGCAGACCATTGCAGAGTGTTCGGTCGCCCTGGCAATAATGGTGGAGCCGTATTTCGTCCCGGACCACCCTCGTTGGTTCGGGGCATCAGATGGCTCCGTCGCTGTGTACTTGAGAGATTGCCATTGCCGCCTGCTCCATCAGGGGCCGGGTTTCGTCGTTGTCGAATGGGATCCTGCGATCGTCGTCGGCTGCAATGTCTCCCCAAATAGTGGCCTTGCCGCTTTTGAGGCCTACCTCGACAGGCTGGCGAACCACATCAGGGTTTACCAGTCCCGTCCGGTGTTTGTCCTGGGTGACTTCAACGCACGCTCTAGCGTGTGGGGTGACACCCGGGACAACCTGCGTGGAGAGACGGCGCTCGAATGGGCAACAAAACTCGACCTCCGGCTTTTAAACCGGGGATCAGTTAGTACATGCGTCCGCTGGTAGGGGGATTCGATCGTCGATCTTTCGTGGGTGACTCCCTCTGCCGAGCGTCTCGTCTCGGAGTGGTTTGTCGCGGAGAATGTGACCACGCTGTCAGATCACAGATTGATCGAATTCAATGTGACCTTCCGCCCACCCCGCGACGACCCGTGGCGCCCAAACGCGGTTCCGACGCGTCGCTGGAACGTTCGACAACTTGACGGAGACATGTTAGCAGCCGCTAGCCACGTGGTCGAGTGGGAGGCCGCCAATTTGGGAATCCCGCCCGATCCCGACTCGCAGGCGGACTGGTTTCGGGACATTATGACATCTGTCTGCGACACGTCTATGCCCCGATCCAGTCCGAGGAGACCCAGTTTGCAGTACTGGTGGACGCGCGAAATCGAGCGCATTTGCCTTGATCATGTCGCGGCGCGCCGCCAGTACTTGCGAGCCCGGCGAAGAAGGAGAGCCACTGCTGATGAGATTGCTGGAGCATATGACCGGTATCGGACCGTCGGGAAAACACTTTCAAGTGCCATCCTTGCGGCCAAGGCCCGCTCCTGGCAAGAACTAGTCGATGGACTGGACAGGGACCCATGGAGGCGCCCTTACAAATTTGTTATGGGCAAGCTCAGACCGTGGGTCCCTCCCATCACGTCGACCCCGGACCCGCCGTTTTTTGGAGAGAGAATTTGATACCCTCTTCCCGCGCGCCGAAGAAAGCAACTCGACACCTCCTCCGTCACAGTCGTTCCAAGTCCTTTGGGACGACCAACTTAACGTGACGGAAGACCAGCTGGCCCGAGCCATTCAACGGCTCCGGGCCTGCAACACCGCCCCGGGTCCCGATGAGTGCCGGCGTGGGTGCTCGCGCTCGCAATCTTGGGGGACAGGTTGAGGCAATTGTTCACCGACTGCCTCCGTTGCGAAGTATTCTCTCCGATTGGAAGGAGGCTGATCTGGTCTTAATCCAAAAGCCCGGCAGGACCCTGGACACCTGTCGAATGTAGGCCCCGATTTGTCTGAGTGCCAGTTCGGCTTCCGGCAGGGGCGTTCGACTATAGACGCAATCCATCGCGTCCGCTCCCTGTCGGAGCCGGTGCTCAGGGAGGGAGGTGCTGCGTTGGTGGTCAGTCTTGACATTGCCAATGCCTTTAACTCCATCCCCTGGCAATCAATTAGGAGGGCGCTGATTTATCATAACGTGCCCTCCTATCTGCGTGATATTGTCGGGTCGTACCTAAATGGGAGGTCCATCAGGATAAAAGGTCGGAACGGAGCTCTGCTCACGAGGGAGCTCTCAAACGGCGTTCCACAGGAGTCCGTGTTAGGACCCCTTCTGTGGAACATCACGTTCGATGCGGTCCTGCGTATCGGTCTCCCCTCTGATGTCAGCGTCGTCTGCTATGCGGACGACACGTTGGTGCTGGCGCAGGGGGACAACCGGCTTCCGCAGTGTCGTGGCTCTTGCCAATCGTGGCGTGGCACTGGTCGCCTCGGCGATCAGCCAGCTGGGCCTTCGAGTGGTGCCTCACAAATCTGAGGCGCTACGGTTCCATGCCCTTCCTCGGGGCCGGGAACCACCCAGCTCGGTGGTGTCAATTTGTGCTGCACAATTGCGGGTGGGGCGTACTATTAAGTACCTTGGCCTCACTTTGGACTCTCGCTGGGCGTTCGAAGACCACTTCGAGCGCTTGGCCCCCCAAGTTCGTGGCGCGGCGGGCGCGCTTCGACGCCTGCTCCCGAACCTTGGTGGGCCACGCGAGGAAGTTCGCCGCCTCTACTGTGGCGTCGTGCGGTCCATGGTTATCTATGGGGCGCCCGTGTGGCATCATCGTCTCACGCGCGCTTCGCGCTGCAGGGCTATCCTAGCCAGTCTGCAGCGGTTGGTGGCCATTCGGGTGGCACGAGGCTACAGGACGATATCCCATGAGGCGGCGACGCTCATTGCGCGCCTCCCGCCGTGGGATCTCCTGGCGTGGGTGAATGCCCGTCTTTATGACGGGGTTCGCCTTCATCGGATAGGCGGAGAGGCGTCGAGTGAAACGCTTGAACAGTACCGGTAAAATGCGCACCGAAGCGCGTGTGAGGAGTGGCGCGTGCGGCTGAATCTACCGCGTTGCACGCGCCAACGCATCGTCGGTGCGATTTTGCCAATATTTGACACCTGGCTCGAGACGAAAGAGTGCACTACTTTCCAGCTGACTCAGATACTTACCGGGCATGGTTGCTTCGGTGAGTATCTGAGTCGGATCGGACGTGAGGAGACGACACAGTGCCACCACTGCGATGATCGTCATCGACTCCGCTCAACACACACTAGAGGTGTGCCCCGCGTGGGCGGACGAGCGGAGTACTCTGGTCACTACAATCGGGAGGGATTTGTCCCTACCAGCCGTAGTAGCAAAAATTGTAGAGGACACCCACAATTGGCGTGCAATGGTCTCCTTGTGTGAAGCTGTAATGCTCCAGAAGGAGGCCGCCGAGTGGGAGCGTGAACCCCGCTTGCAGGTGAAGGCGGAGTCAAGGCGGCGGCAGCGGCAGTTGAACTCGACTCTTCCTCAGGTCTGCGGGCGTTGGAGGGGGAGCCTCTAATGACCCACCACAAGCGGATCCGAGAAGCAGCGGACTGTGTGGCGCAGTCTGCTGTGAAAGGCATTGCACACCCCGCCTTTCCCCGGGCACGCGTCCCAAGCAAGGGGACGGACGCGACAGGTACAGTGGAGCAATACAACCACAGTTCCCGTTGTACCTGCAAGGCGTCGAGCTACTGAGCCACCGTGTGGTTTTTAGTCGGTAACCCAGTGGGAGTCCTACATACCCCCTTCGACCGCTCCCCGGTCGGATGGGCATGAGGTAACTTTTTTCCACACGATAAAAAAAAAAGGAAAGTAAAAGAAGTTTTTACTTCTTTTACTTCAGCGTCAGCCCAAAATAATATAAGGTATTTTTACCTTATATTATTTTGGGCTGACGTTACGGCATGGGTTACACGTAGTCACGAGATGACGTTGCATACATTTTGGTATGTGGACGAGTCGCGAAAGTTTTAAAGTACTCGTACCTAGTCATGTCGTTTCATATTAAATATCCTAATGTAAATAATGTATTTCAGTTATATTCCCAAAGAAAGAAGTAACTAAGTATTGTAAATCGTCATTTTAGGCAATTGATGGAGATTGCCTAAAACGGTTTTTAAGGTATACCAAACACAACATTGTTCTTTATGAGCACTAAACTGAAAGTACAAAGAAGGTTTGTTGTACAACTTTAGAAAAAATCGTAAAACGAACTTCTTTGTTGGCTATTCTTATTCTTCATAGTCATCATCATTCATCAGACTACGGCTTAGGCTTTGTATTGTTTGACGTGTTTTTACAGACTTGCAAAACTAAATGGGACACACCAAAAGGGACATAACAGAAATAAATAATGTTTAAGGTGATATGGGTATATAAACCGCATCTTTTTATTTTGATTGAATAAAAAACATCTCTTATCGATGGGAACTAAACCCACGGCCATCCTGCTTAGCAGTCAGGACCACAGTCCACTACATCTACAGGACATGTTTGTATCATATCAATGTCTTTTTATTTGTGCTCACAAGTAAAAAGGAACAGATTAACATAAAAAAGCATTTTCGCGTATAGAACCTCGTTTAATTTCCCTCGTAAATATATTATTACTTTTGTTGTTGGTATTGGCGTTTTATGTACAGACACATGCCGTAAATATCGGATGAACACCACAAAATAGCCTATTTGTATAACATTATTTATGTATATTATGTTCTTTAATATAATAAAGCTGAAGAATTGATTTTTGGGGCTTTACAAATATGCAACAATGGTCACAGACAACAGAATTGAAGCAATTTTTTTCGGATGATATAAAGTATTGTCTCGTGTGGTGATCAAATCACAATATCCGGCGAAGTGCCAGACGTTAAGGCGACTCCTTTAAAATATTAAGCCGTCCGTGCAATCTTTTTTTATGAAATAGGCGGCCAACGAGCAGACGGATCACTTGATGGTAAGCGATTAATACCGTTCATGGACACAAGCAACACCAAAGGAGTCACACAAGTGCGTTGCCGCACTTTGGGTTGGGAAAATGAATAGGAGGAGTGGGATTAAGGGGAAAGAAATGGGAATGGGGCCTCCGGCACTCACAATCACCGAACGAAACGCAACAGTATAGGTACTGTTACTTTATGTCGATTTTATGTGAGAGGGTAGTACTTTCCCGGTCATGTTGGCCCATTCGTGCTGAAATCAGCAACCTATAATTGTTTGCTTTTATCGTATACGATAGCCACATTCATGACGAAGGCTACAAGGCGATATAACATCAAATCACAGCCCTTATGGCCTAAAGAAAACGAACAGAAAAGCCGATAGGAAGGTATGTAACAGGTGAGCGATGCGATACAATAGTTCAATGGATGTGTAACGAGTAAAACCGCGGGGCACGGCTAGTATACCCTTTATAAGCTTAGACGACGACTTCTACAAAGGAAGGCCAAACGCCATTCGAGTGGCCGAGTTTTGGGCATTTAAAGTGTTGCCATCGACACGATAAGTAAGAAAGCGTAGAGAACAATCTTGCTGTATTTATAGACCTTAAAACGAAAATAACGTTACTTATCGACAAATGAAAGGCAATAAAGTAGCAACATCGATTGAAGAAAATTGACCTATAAAACGGTTTGATGTGATTAGGTACCGTTATACGCACTTTTTGGTGAGTTCTACGGCGTTGAGTAAATGTTTGCCTAGATTTTCTGAGCACAAAACCCAAGTCTTAACTGCTAGGCGATAGTATTATTATCTATTTAATTAGCTTTAGGTACAGCTATACAATTCTTATTATTATATATCTTATTATATGGCTATGAATAAGATCAGAGTACGACTTCTAAAAAATCTATTGCTGCTATTTCTATATTACTTCACGTTGGGCAATCTGAAGATTGTCTAATATTTTATCAAACTTGGTCCAGTCGTTTAGGAGCTTTAAACAAAAATAACGTTACTTCGCCACAAACGAATGGCAATAAAGAAGCTACATCGTAAAAACGGTATTTTCATGTGATGGTACAGTAACTGAATAAAAACGACCGTGTGGCGACGGATTAAGAATACGGAATGTCACCACCCCATATCATCCCATGGGTGTCGTGAGAGCCGATAGAGGGAGCATATTATGCAGAGAACAGCATTGTAAGAGAAGGAAAACTTGATGCAAACCCTATACCAACCCGTTTGGCCAGCGTGGTATAGTAGGCCAATTCCTCCTTTCAAAGGAGAGGCCTAGTCCAGCAGTGGACTGTTAAAGGCTGATGATGATGATGACAGTAACTAAATCGCACTACTAGTATAAGAATTACTAATTATTACCTATACAGTGTGTTGATACGCATTTGCAAAATATTTTCAGGGGTGAATATATTATAACTGAATACAAATACATTAAAAACCCACTCATAATCATACATTTGAACAGCTTGGTGTATTGACCGGCTCCACTGCTCAGCTGATCGCTGCGAGCTCGCATTGCAGGAACCTAACACACAGAAGCACACGTACCTACCGTGCAGTCTTATTCTGCACCGTTCAACAGTTTATTCTGCTTTACTATCTAAGTAACATTTTATGAAAATAGGGTTTTATTTTATGAATAAGTATAATGTCTATATTATTTTTATAATATTAGGGAAACTTACAGCTAGGTGACAAAAATTACTGAACTTACAAATATGTAACTAATGTTACACACAGGAGAAGGCCAATTACAAGTTTCCACGGGTAGATAGATATGAAAGAAATAGTCGACAGATACAATATACATATATAGTAGTTTACAACAAAAATAGAAATAGAAAACACACACACACACAAAACATGCATCTGCATCGCGATTAGGTACCTACTCAATAAGATGAGTTAAAAAGAATAAAAACTACCAGTCAGTAAGCGTTTCAGCTAACTTACTGATGTGTGGAATAGGTCCAAATCAGGGTTTGCCTTAACTTAGGTATTGTACGAGCGGGAAGCTCCTATGATAAACGAGTTTTGCCTGGATTTTTTGGACCTTGACGCTACTGGACTATTCCCGCGCTTTTGACAGCATCAATGGAAACCTACTACTGTCGAAGCTTGCCTACTATGGTTTTGATACAAGTACTATACAGTGGTTTGATAGTTATCTCACGAATAGGCTACAGACGGTAGAAATACGAAAGAAAGATGGTTCTACGGTGTCATCCACACCCCAAAAGGTACCTAGGGGAATTCCTCAGGGATCCCTGTTAGGACCACTTCTTTACATCCTATACAGTGCCGACGTAACCACCTGTATCAGTGACTGCAAATTCCATATGTACGCAGATGATACCCAGTTGTACTATTCCTTTAAGCCACATGACACAATAGCGGCCGTACAAACAATTAATGAGGAGCTTAATAGGGTGGCTGCATGGTCCTTAGAGAACTCACTTGTACTGAATCCCTCTAAAACCAAATTTTTAATTATGGGGAGTAAAAATCAAATTCGGACAATTGTGTCCGCACTTCCGTCGGTTCGGATAATGGGTGTGAATATAGAAAGGGTGGAAGCAACAAATAACCTTGGTTTACTCATGGACCCGGAACTGCGGTTCGAAAACCACATAAGCAATGTCGTAAGAAATTGCTTTTATAGGCTAAAAGTTATATATCGCATTAGAAACTTTCTCAACGTAGACATAAGAAAGAGGTTAGTTGAAAGCCTAGTCCTTTCAAAGCTAAATTATTGTGATGCGGTGTATGGTCCATGCTTGTTGTCTCGCACGGCCCGCTTAGTGCAACGAGTCCAAAATGCATGCGCTCGATACTGCTTTAACATTGCTCGCAGAAGTCGCATAACACCATGCTTAAACCAAAATAATGTACTAAAAATGGCAGCCAGGAGAAGACTCCACTTGGGAAATTTGTTGTTTGGTGTCATAAATACAGAAAAGCCAGATTACCTATTTCAGAAACTGAGCTGGAGGCAGGATCATTACCGGTATCCTGCTCGCTCATCGGCGAGGCCGCTCTCAGTACCCAAATATAAAACCACAGCCTTCCGGGGGTGTTTTAGGTATGCCGCCACTCACTGCTGGAACGATATACCGCCTCCCATTAGATCACTAAAAACAAAAATAAGTTTTAAATTCGCCTTCAAAAATTATCTTTTGGAGGAACAGAAAAATATATTATAATAAATTAACGTTCAAGAACATTACTTACGCAATGGTTATGACCTTTAGTCAAAATAGGTATACCGATTCATCAGCTGATTGGTTTTAGGTTCTGGGTATTGTTCTGAATATCTGATAAGTGTCCACAATCCACAATAACTTGAGTCAGACGAGCTGTGAGAGAAATATTAATAACTAATTAAGATCGGTGCTGTATATGTAATTATTTTTAATTATTTTTAATTACTTACTTTTTAATTATTATTATTATTTTTTACCTATTTGTAATATCTGATCGTAGATTTGAGCATAGAATTTATAAAGTAAATTGATAATTTGTATCAAAATGTAATTTTACCTATTGTTCTACAGAATATTTATGATATTGTATATAATTACCTACCTGTAATGATGATCCGCATGCAGTTCTTCTCAAATACACATAATATAACCCGTTAGGTATCAACCAATGATATTAATTAGCGAACTTCGGGTGTGTGATTGATATAAATGATGCAATATTTACATCACGTGACCACTCTGAGCTAAATACTTGTTTATGTGACGCTCGCTGGCGCGCGCCGCTTTCGCAGCGCCACCACCGGCCAACACAAGTAACCAAGTGGTCGGCTTTAGTTGTAAACAAATGACTGGCACTTTTTAATAACACACAACTAGTACTAACTAATATATTTGTACTTATATTTGTTTATTGTGTATCGTGTAGTAACCAATTTTATTTTATTTTTTATTTTTATTTTAAATTATTAGTTATTAGGTTCATTTGCAACGTTAGGTACGTTCGTTACGTCACTTGGGGCAGGCATTGAAAACCAGCAAGTCGTGTCACGGCTTACGTCGAGAACGACGCAACGCTGAATGCCTGCCTCGTTGTCACATCGGCGGCGTACAGTAGTTGTAATATTTTTTGAATGTGGGTACTGTTATAAAATGTATGTGAAGCTGTGTAATGTGTACCCGTATTAAGTATTATTGCTACGTGCCTATCATTTACTATGCTATCATCAACTTACTTAAAACGAGTTATACTTATATAAATGTACCTACCTATTTACCTATGTATGTAACATGATGATTGTACGTTGTTTATGGTGTGACAATAAAGGAGTTACTTACTTACTTACTTACTTACTTACTATAATTCGTTCTTACAAAAGGAACATGAAGAATGTTTGGTTTCCTCAATGCAACCGTGTTCGTACGCAGTCCCACATGCTCTAAGAGTTCTGGACAGTGCACCATGCTAGTCAAAATACCGAAAAGATAAGATAGATCAGCTATTTCTTTGCGTTTAAATAGGGAAAGAAAGTGAAATTTACGACATCTAGTTTCATAATTTGGTAAATATATGTATTGTTTAAATATTATTGTATTATATATTTAAATATTTTGCAAATGCATATCAACACCCCATTAAAATTGAACAAAAAACCAATTCCTAATTTCGGCGTTTAAACTATGGGAAAAAGAGAATTTAATCCTACGAAAAGGAAAATTAGTAATCGGTTAATACATACATACATACATACATAACGTCACGTCTTTTATCCAAGAAGGGGTAGGCAGAGGTGTATTTCTACACCCACTTTTCGCCAGATATACTTTAGTCCCACGTAATAAGGGGCGAGCCTATTGCCGTACCGGGCACATTTCCAGACTCCGTGCTGCTACTGAGAATTTCGTGACAGAAAAACCCAATAACACTGCCCGACCCAGGAATCGAACCCGGGACTCCCGATCCCACGTGCACATTTATGCCGCGAGACCAACGAGGCAGTCGTATAGGGTTTGATGTCGAGTATTCCGTCTCTACTCAAAGATGGTATTTGCATCTTGTTATCCCTTAGTCGCCTCTTACAACACCCACGGGAAGATAGGGGGTGGTGACACTTGTATTCTATGCCGTCAACCACACGGCAATACATAGGTAACGTAAATAACAACGTACTGAGTTAAATATACATAAAAACAACCGGATGGACAACTTTCTCCTTTTTTAAGTCGTTTAATTAATATGATAAAGAGCTTTAAGGTATACCAACACAGATTTCTAATGAAAATGGCTCCAAAAGGAAACCTGCAAAGCCATTACAGCGCTACATATCGGCAGAAAGCCTTGTCGTAGCTTACTCGTAGACGCCTAGCTACGTGATGTAGCTAAGATATTCATGGCGTACAGCCGCGTAGCATAACATGCGTAGTTTTGCCTCCTAGTGAGTTAGTGAAAGCAGGCGTATCGTTAATTATATACATACACTCACAACTTTGCGCGATAATACATAACGCCTGTAACTCCTTAGAGCCACAAAAGCTTCTAATTTATGAACCATATGGTTGATCATTATATGATAATTTGGAATTAACAGGAAGTACAAAACAGAACAATGTCATTGAAATTAAACGACAGTTTACGGATTTTATCGCGTTATATTAACCTAGTGAAACCAATATAATGCGATAAAATTCGTAAAGTGTCGTTTAATTTCAATGATATTGTTCTGTTTTGTACCTACTTCCTGATAATTCCAATTATCATATGCTGATCAACCATATGGTTCATAAATTTGAAGCTTTCGTAACTTTCTAGAGACAAAACTGATATTAGAAAACCAGATCCAAAAGAGAATAAATCGTGGGTATAATGGAAGAACTAAATAACTCAGATTTTGGCCAAATAGACCTTTTACCATTTTCGTGAACCCCAAAGTGTGCCGCATCTTTTGGTGTAACAAACATTCTTATATCTTAACCCAGTCCAAAAATAAAGCCATTTTTGTGTTTCAATTATAGAAATAGATAAGTAAAAATGAACATTAAATGTTAGTAGAAAAATGACTAACTCTATAAATAAATGAACAACTGTGACTTCTGATCACTTGAGTATGAAATAAATTAGCTAAATTGAGTTATTTAGTTCTTTCGCCCACGAAAATATTTTAATGAAACTATTCAAATTGAATTAAAACTAAACAACTAGAGTTATTTAATTCGGGCATTAATGAGCATTCATTCGGTTTTTAAATAAGTATTTTTATTTATTTCTTCTTCGAGAAAATGTATATTTATAAGAGATTCCAATCAAATAAATGTCAATAGGTGAAGTTATTTAATATTTCTATTTATAGTATACGCACGTAAGCAAAGTTATCGTGCAATTTAGTAGTACAAATTAGCGCGAAATAATGTAAACCTATAGATTCTCAAAGTGTGCTCCGCGGAGCGCCAGGGCTCCACGAAGCATCTTTAAAGGCTCCACGAAAATTTTGCTCCAATTAAAATAAAATTACGTTAATATAACTAAATCACTAGGTAGCAGAATACAGCAAAATGATCGATTTAGATTCTTAACTCACTGCAACTTAAAGTAGTAGTACATGCAATATGCTAAGTTTTTACCGACGTTTTATTACAATCGGATAATTATATTATAAACAGATATACTATTATTAGACATGTTATGTTCCTAAGGTTGGAAGCGATTGCCTAGTGGAGATATCAACAGACTGCCATTCACAGGGCTCGGGTTAGAATTCTAGGCAGTTAATTTTCGAAGTAATGTGTTTCAATTGTTAATTATGACTTGCCTCGTGCCTCAGAGAGCAGCTCTTTAAGACTGGGCGGTGTGGACACCCCTCCCTACTTTTTTCTTCCAGCCACCGGTGCAGGCTAAGTTTCTTAAAGGCCGTTTAGTACCGTGGGTCAAATCCATACAGAGCATAATTTTCATAGGTTTTTTAGAAATCCGAAGAGTAAACCCGGCCGCTGTGGCTGGCTTTTGTGGATTACAAAAATGCCTCCAACCTCATTGGAACTGGGCTGTCCTGCAATGCACTGCCTACACTACATGTCTCTCAGAGAGCTATGAAAAGGACAATGGATAAAGGATAATAGGATTTCGCTGATGGATAATTTCCAGAACGAGATTACCGGCAGAAGACCAAAGAAACTGACATAGATCAGAGTTATAGCAAATTGAATGGATGAACTTATGGCCAGTCGTTTAAAAAGCAGGTTCTTAAATTAAGGCCACGCCTCAGCAAGCGTAGTGTTGGCTGCCAGAATGGGTCTTGTGGAATACCCTGGGGAGGCCCACCTCTAGGAGTGATAGGCTGATGAAATGAGCTAAATAAGAAGAAGTAGTTAATATACTTGTTTGACCATTATACGCCCCCTTTCTATTATGAAAGCCTAAAGGTGAGAAAGTACGTCGCGAGATAGCGAGCAAGGCGTGACGTGGCAAACCGATACTCCGAAAAGGTAGACAGAAGTTGTAATTATTACACCCACATTTAGCCATATCATGCATTTTTAGGTCCCACGTAAAAAGGGGGTCTATTGATGTTGCCGGGCACATTGCCAAATTTTGTTATATTACTGAGAATTCAGAAAAATAAGTTACCTACACTCTTGCCTAACCCGGGAATCGAACCCAAGACCTCTCGATTAACAGACTTATAGGTTATTTACTGTGCCATGGAGGCAATCAGCGACAAAATAAATATAAAATATACGAAGATTTATGTCAGTAATATAGTCTTTTCTACAAATGTGGACCTTTTTGCTCAACTTCTTCCTTCAATTTGTCTAGTAATTAAGCATAGTATGCTGCAGTAATAGTTATGCCTTTCGATCTCTCTCCATGAACATCTCAAAAAGCAGTCAGAATCACTTTCCCAGCAGAATAAACGGCCTTTGTCCTTTGGAGTCGGTTCCTCCTTAACAATTTACTGTTCGGAATGTATTATTTATTTTGGCGTATAATGGTGTATCCACGTTTCATCTACAGTCTTTATTTGGACCAAAACCTGGATTTAATAGGTCTTAACTACGCAAAACAGAGCTTTAAAAAAATGTTCATTCGACGGGTCAACGCGGTTTTGGTCTTAACGTGAGCAAACGCAGCACACATCGCGCTGGGAGCTTACTCATGTTTAAATCTTTATTTAATATGTAACTTATTCATTTGTTAGTCATTTTTTACCCTCTGCTATATCTCTTACTCAATTCAGCGGTCGTCTAGCACCATTTGGTGAAATTTTGCGAGGTTATCTTCAGGGGTTGCAGTGTTTAGACGTCCCGGACCTTAGCTCCCTAGCTCTTACGACCAGGTTTAAATTCAGCTGCCCAAACTTTCATTGTAGTAAATGATGGAGCAGTGAGGCTTCGATAGCCTAGTGGAGGTACTAATAGTTGTCCATGCACGGGGTATCGTGTTCAATTCCACGGCACGCACCAATGACTTTTCAAAGTTAAGTGCGTATTAAATTGTTAAATATTAACGCTTGCCCCGTGCCTCGGAGCACGTTAAACTGTCGGTCCTGGCTGTCTGGAAGATCTTTGACAGTCGTTACGGGGATTCCGTACCCTCAAATAAACTGATACTGGTCTAAACTATGGAATATCGCTATCCCTTTGGGTTGCAGAGATCAAACGGTTGTCGCTCTGTGGAAAAGTTGATATTCTGTCATACCTGATTAGATCAATAAGCGGGCCTCGGGCTCTAAGACTTGTAAGTCTTGGATGCAACCGGGATAAGGCTAGCGCGATCATGATGGAGCAGAGAGTCCCCATTAACAGAGTTTGAATCAAACTTGAATGTCGTCAGCGTAGTGCCTTCTAAAAACAAGAATTTAATGCCAGCTCGATACAACATTTCCCATTTTCACAAAACACGCTCACATCGACTTAATCGTATGGCTGACAAATAGCAACTACTGCTACAAAATAGCTGAAATGTTGGTGTTTAACTGCCACAAAAAGTAAAATTACATCCACAGCACTGTTTTGGACGAGTGCTGCTACCATCAGGTTGAGGTCGGAAACTTTTCAGACCACCCTAGTATGTTTTAATGCAAATGCAAGTTATTTTTGTTTTAGTTGATTTTTGAACATTTATCATCTAGTTGATTTTATTACATAATTATAATATTTTGTTGTCATACCTAATTCTGTAAATTTTTTATATTGTTATTTTATGTTTATTTTTTTATATATACAATGTTACTACTTCCAATCCAGGTTTTTATTTCATGTGAGATCAATAATCAGTGATAAAATTTAACAAATAAACTTTCACTAAGAATGCCTAATTTTCGTGTTTAAAGATTTCTTTAGGTTCAAAACTCAATAAGTGTACTTAGTTGACCCAAATTCATGTATTCACATTCATTTAATGTGTGGGAAAACTGAATAACTACATTATAGAATTCGCTAACTACGGTATGTTTGCAATATCTTGGTGTGGCAAAATTGGATAACTTGGGTTTTTATTTTTAATATTTTTTTGGTTCATGATAAAAGCTAATTTTATCAAGCATAGAATCGACAGCAAACATGCTTAAAGTATATAAAATCGCCGACGGTAAAATTGTTCGCCATTTCTTAGTGATGTAAAAAAAGTGTCAAAAAAACTGTAAATCACGATTATCTCGAAACTTGAAATTTTGAGTTATTTAGTTCTTCCATTATACCCACGAAATATTAATTAGGTCCCTGATATGTTGTTCCGTGGTTGCAAGGCATTACATAAATTATCCAGTAACTCTTAGAAGATAAGTGTACATCTTATACTAAGGATGAGAATAAGAAAGGATGGTCTACGGTGTATACACATATTAAAAGAAAACCAAGTTAAGATACAGTAAAGCTATTGAGGTAGAATAGTTATTTCGATCGATTACCGTTTATATGTTTTAATGTTTCAGTGCAAATGTACAGTGAATATGCTAACATTTATTTGTATGTGTAGGTCACACACTCTAGTGGAAATTACTACACGGTTGGTGTAGTGGTGATGTAGTGGTTTAAGCGGCCTCGTCGCTTGGCACTGCGCTGAGTGTTGTCGGTTCGATCCCCACACGAGACAACACTTTGTGTAATTTATAAATTGTTGTTTCGAGTCTGGGTGTTCATTGTATACGTTAGTTGTACATGAGTTGTAAAGTTCCCCGCGACACAGGATTTAGTCTTAGTGGAGCAGATGTCTTTAAAATAAAATGCATTTTACACAATATTACCCCAACCCAAAGGCATACAACATTTTAAAAGCTTTGTTTATATTTAAGTATCATATAAATACTAGAAAAACCACATCTTATTAGAAATAACGGACAGTACGAATTTTAGGTCCCCCGTAATAGACGGCGAGCCAATTGCCGTAACCGGGCACATTGCCAAACTCTGTGCTGCTTTTGAGAATTCGGAAAAACTCAGTAATACTTTTGGCCCATTCACTGGACCACGGAGGCAATCTGATGAAAAGCAAATCTCCTTGTACCACCAAGATAGTTTGTCAACTGTGGTGTATTATAACACCAATTAAAAACAAAACGTGCCTTATCTATTTAGCTTGTTTCCTGGCGCCGTAAACAAAGACTAAAGTATAAGCTGGCTAGTTATGACAGGGTAATTCGCTTATCCGTGGAGTGAGACCGCGTTATGGCGGCATCATAAAGGGAATAGTAATTATTTTTTATTCTCATTAGTGAGAAAGGTAATTATTGTGGTAATGAAGAAAAATGTTTTATTTATCTGCCGCTGTGTAAATTTTTATATAATGTATTTTTCATAATGTATTATATAAAATTGTGCCGTTACTGACTGAATGACCAACAACGCACAGCCAATAGTTTTGGGCCCAAGGAACTGAAATTCGGCTTGATATTGAATTTATCTTCCTTGGGGACCGTGGGGGCGCTCTAAGAAGCGATTTCCAGAAATGATCAGGGGATTGGGCGGAAACGGTTGAATTAAAATAAAATGTGATTGTGTAGTTGCCGGCATCCTCTAGTATGAATAGATTAAGTATTGTTTGAAGGTTGGTGCCATCATTGGTCACCAATGAATAGATAATATCGTCTATACACTGATGTGTCACTGCGGCAGTTTTCCGACAAGTGCTGTCACTTGGTGTGATGGCACAAAGAACAATGCCCATGTATATGTAGCCACTTTTATTAGGATAGTTAAAGTATTTCGTAGTTTTGCGTAGAAAGGAATGAGTTAATCATTTGGTAAGGGTAGAAATCCGAAAGAAAAAGCCAGAAGTCGTAAAAGATCCAAAAACATAAAAAGCATTCACAATGTGCACGAGCAAAACAAATAGGTAACACTTGCTCCTTGAACAAAATACTGATTATGACATTATTGACATTTACTTAAGAGTCAAAAAAGTGTTGCCATTTTACAGTTTTAAATGATATTGATTAATCGATATGGATTTCGGACATAGGTTATTTATATATTTGGTTCAAAATCGAACTTATTTGTAGTTAATCGCATACATACCTTAAAAATACACACATTTTAAATGTTTAAGGACCGAGTAGAGATTTGCTATTAACTCAAATCATTTTGACTAGAGAAAACGTAAAATCGATAAAGAAGAAGTGATAATCGATTTAATATTATGATTTCTTTACTGACAATTTCAGATCTATTATGTAATGGCTATTTAGACGTTAACACATCTTTTTAAACCTATTTATTGAACAAGTTTCTCGGCACACCTTTAGCAATGCCTATAAATAAAATTAAGTTATAAATAAAAAGGATTATTCAACAACTAATTGAAACTTTATTGTGCTGTTCATGAGTTCCAAACTGGGCCAGAAATGGGCTTTGTTCTTTGGACTTAGTACATATTACATTTCTATGTTGTATACCGTACTCACTTTATCCCAATTTTTGATAAAATGACAGGCTACTGTTTAATTTTTATTTCCTCGTTTTTAAATGGACGAACTGAATAAATATTTTTTAATTATAATTTGCCTGTCGTAATTGCTGCATGTGGTATGCTAGTGATGTGTTAAACCTATTGACACGTTCATTATAATTTTGTATTTGTGTAAAACATGACACATTGTGTTTCTGCATTATTGTAATTGGCTGTCCCGTCAGTTGCCCTGTATTGTATTCAAAAGCATTTAATTAGTTACTTATTTTTTTGCCGCCACGGAGCGCCCATGGTTAGTGGACCAAAGAGGAACAGGTTTGCTCCCAACATTTGTTTCTATCTCACCATTACGGCTTATTAAGTATGGCCTATGCCTATATCTCAATATCAGTATATTATCTACATAGAAGTACGATAAGAAAAAGCTTTAAACTTCTTTACACGAAAAGCACCCGGCCGGAGACGTATGATTACTTATTGTACTAATAAATACTGCTTCTAGCTAATATTATTTTAAGTTTCATTACTATAATAAAAGTACGAACTCAATGAAATTTTTCATTAAAAAAAACCGTAACTACCTACATACATTTTATAGATGTCGTAGCCGTTGGTTGGTAGAGTCATCAAAGCGACTCGAGCAATCCTTTCCTAATTTGCATTCGTTTAGTTCCTCGTTCAGTACAGTTTAGAGTTCCTTCAAGCTTTACGCTTGAAGGAAGTCTGAACTGTAACGATTCATGAGTAATTATTTTTTATGAGTTCCCCTAATGAAGTAAAACTTTACGAAAAGAGTTATTTTTATTAAATAAAAGGTTAGCTTTTGAAACTTTGCACACGGCCTAATTGCAATGAAGTCATCTTCTAAAAACGTGCTTTAAATTCTACCTTGAATAGAGTACATTAAGGGTTTCTTTACTCTTAATCTTTTAGAAGACAACTCCTGCATTAGGAATAAATCCTGTGTCGCGGGGGACTTTACAAACATACAACTAACGGACTCAATGAACACCCAGACTCGAAACAACAAATTAAGAATCACGCAAAGTGTTGTCTCCTGTGGGAATCGAACCCAAAACACTCGGCGCATTGTCCAGCGGCGAGGCGGCCGCTTGAACCACTACGTCAACCGTGTATTATAGTCGATTTTAACTCCGTATGAATATTTTGTCCGCACTATGACACGGGCTGAAATTACTTAGACTTAGAGTATCGGCAGATTGCTATAAATAAAAAATAAATGTTGTACTCATATTGAAAATTTTTCTTTATTAGTTTATACTAGTTACGTTCACATGTTGCGCGTTTTTTGTGTTTCGATTTAAGCTAATATTTCATACCATGTCAACATCAATCAATTTGTTTTTAGCCTCTGGAAAGCTTTCAGATTTTTTATACATTATTTTTGTTAGTGATGATTTTTATTTTAGATTTAAATATATACTCTTAATTTAGACACAATTTGTGGATCACAAATTATTCTTTCGTTTGGATCTTCATTGTGACCGTTATTTGGATCGTTCAGGATTTAGTCCTAGTGCGAACGTTGTACTGAAAAAAATGGAAATGAAAGGAAGAAAAGAAAGTAATTCCTCATGGCTTTATTTATGTAATTAGAAACATAAGCTTTCCAATTTATTTAAGACTACAGCTAAAATCCAACTACCATATATTTATAAGGCTAATCTACCATGAAAAATCTTTACATTTAATATGATGAGCTTACTGAAACCCATGTAACTTCAACGCAACAAAAATATCAACATGTTCTGAATATAATATGTCAACACTCAAGTGTCTAGCTTTTGAGCACTTCCATAGTTCGTCTCCATCTTGAAGTACAAGGTGTCCAGAAAGGGTATCGGGTATTTGTAAGTTCAATGAAACAAAAATTATTTGTATGCAATAAAAAAGTTTATTGTTTATTACATATGAATAGAATATATGAATACATATGAATTGGAGAATTATTTGGAAAAGATGATGTTAGCCAAATGATGACCGTTACGTTGCTGGCTCTCTGCTAAACGGAAACGAAGATTGGCGATAACACGTTGACACATAGCTATCGATATTGCTGCCATTTCTGACCTGATGTTTTGCTTTAACTGGGTTAGATTCATCGGATTGTTTTGATAAACCTTACTTTTAAGGTATCCCCATGCAAAATAGTCAAGCGGGCTAAGGTCGGGGCTTCTGGGAGACCAGTTGATGTTACCCCTTCGCGAAATGACTTTATTAGGGAATAATTCGTTAACAACTTCCATTGAGTCATTTGAGGTATGGCAAGTGGCCCCATCTTGCTGGAACCACGTTCTTGAGTTGAAACCTGCAAACTCCTGCAACTCTGGGACCAAAAAAAATCGCAACATATCGCAATAACGATCACTATTCACATTAATTGCTCGGCCTCGTTGATCTTCATGAAAATAAGGACCAATTATGCCTTTATCAGACATAGCGGCCCAAATAACGACCTTTGGGCTATGCAGGGGTCGTTCATGCTTTCGTCTCGGATTCTCCACTGCCCAGTACCGACAATTCTGCTTATTAACATGACCATTCAGGTGAAAATTTGCTTCGTCACTGAACAGTATGTTGTTAAAGTTGTTAAATCGCTGCAGCATTTCGTTCGCAAAATTCAGTCGATTAGCATAGTCCGTATCCTTCAATTCTTGAACCAATTGAATTTGATAGGCTTTTAGATGTAAGCCTTTCTTTAAAATCGAATGTAAAGACGATTTTTTTATCTTCAACGATCGGCTTCGCTTTCGGATGGATAAACACGGATTTTGATGAACCGACGCCTCAACTTCTTCAATTGTTTCTTCATCGCGAACTGAACGAGGACGACCAGAGTTTTGAATTTTAACTGTCGCACCTGTATTCTCGAACATCCTGATCCATTTCCTAATGCTATCGTCACTTGGCGCGTAGCGTGTACGATATTCCGCACGATAGAGACGTTGAGCAGTCACTATTGAATCACCATTACGATAATACGCTCGTACGCAAAATGCGCGATGCGTCCCCGAGTACTGTTCCATCGTGACTAAAACTCCACAAAATGGCGGACGCCACGAACCCCTCCCCGCACCCTTTAGACGCCCCGTTTCGAATATGGCGCGAAACAAATAGCCGATACCCTTTCTGGACACCTTGTATGAATAAGACAATACGCGAGACTCTTGTTTAAGTAAGAACCGATGTATCTATCCCCGTGGGATGGCGTGAAAGTGCCGCATTGACGGGTATATCAAGGATATTCCGCCAAGAACAGTTTCACTGATCACAGACTACTTTTCAATTTGTAAATTAAATTTGAAAAAGCAATCACTGAGTTGAAGTAAAACCATTTAAGGAATCTGTATGATGCTGAACTGCCTTCAAATAAAATGGAATAAAAATAAATAAATGTGACATTTATTTGATTTATCATACTACTAAAAGTAATATAAACGCAACAGTTTGTGAGAGGGGATGTCTGTTTGTTTTCCTTCCACGGAAAAACTGCTGACAATCAACCCCCATGCGGGCGAAGCGTTGTTATTATTATTCTGAATCCCCAGTGTTCCACTGCAGGACTTCTCTGCTTTCCTTCCATCTATTCTATTTACCTTCGAATAAAAGAATTTCAATATTAAAGTCTGGTTTTCTTTATTACGCAATCTGAATTCCTGTTACTCAGAAACATTACATACTTATATCGTGTTTCGTGATAGTGTGCTCACTATTTATTTCACTAGTTATTCAGTGACCGAGTTGGTACGTCGACCGCATTCATTTTAGTCGAATTCATTAAACAAATATGTACGTTGGTACATACTAGGTTGTGTGATGTGTATGGATTGGGTTAGTAACCAAATACGACGATCTATCTATGATGCATATCATCTGGAACAACTTAGAAACTAAACTCGAGTTCACCTTTAGATGAACGTAAGTGCTGAGCAGAAAGCCCGCATACATGACCAGTGCATCCTAATATTGGTCACATACGGAGCTAAGATCAGTGCTTTTTTTTATGTGATAGGCGGCAAACGAGTAGTCTGATGGTACGCAATTACCGCCGCCAACTGATACGTGCAGAGGAATCATAAGTGCGTCGCCAACATGGGTGTGAAAAGTAATAGGAGAAAGAGCGCGATCAGGGACAAGCAAATGGCTTCCAAAACTCTTACTCACTGAACGAAACGTAACCGTAGATATTATTACGTTGATATTCTGTGACCTAGTTATTCTCCTGTCGACTCGGCTCCATCCTGCCTAGCTTCTCCCTCATCCTATTCCTTTTTCAAACATAAAGGGCGCCAACGCACTTGTGATTCCTTTGGTGTTGCTTTTGTCCAGGGCGGTTGTAATCGCTTAATATTAGGTGATCAAACTACTCGTGTTCTGTACTTGATATCCGTTGATTAAATAATGTTCATAAAGTTCCTCGCGGCACAGGATTCATTATACAAAATATAGATTATAATTAAAGTCTGTCTTATAACAGTTTAGATTGGTCCACCAAAAATGGTATGTAGCCAAAAACGGCAAAAGTAACATTCATAATTATAAATTACTCGGTGTCACAAAGCAGCATTAGGTTTACACTACGCATTACACTGTAAATGAAAACATGCCGTAATTTATTCAAAAATGCAACACAGATTCAGATTTCTGATTCAGGCTATATATAACCTGCTCTGCATTTCTTTTACAAAATCTCCGCAGGAAAACGCCTAGCGTTTGAAATAAATCAAATCTCAGTCTGCAAGCGTAGGCACGGCGGAACCGTGTGCCTTGTAAGCGTATTTAAATTTGCAAGTAAATTCTTAACGACATAATCTGACATCGTAATGTTATCCAAACTTGACTAATGAAGTTTAGTTAGGCTGGCTCGTGCGATCCAATCTCCACCAGGCCTAAACACTAGATGTGGTAGTCGAGCCGTTTTTGATTTCTTTTAAATCTAAAATAACCAATAAACAATCGATAAAAATAATTTTATTGCAAGTAAAAAATACTAAGATGCTATTTTTTTTTATTCAGCCTGTCTGTGTGTCCCACTGCTGGGCAATAGGCCCTTGGACCGCCATGCATCCCTGTCTCGTGCTAAATTCGTCCAGTCGCTGTAAAATACATCCAGATCATCCCGCCTTCTTCGTTTGGGTATTCCACGTCGTCGCCGACTTTCATGAGGTACCCAAGTGGTATCTAGATAGGCCCACCTTTCTGGGTGCATACGACAAACGTGTCCGGCCCAGTCCCACTTCAGTCTAGCAGATTTTAATCCGACGTCAGCTATGCGTGTTTTGGAACGTAGCAAAGTGTTTCGAACATGGTCTGTTCTTTTCCACCCACACCAAGAATGCTACGCTCCATCGCCTTTTGGCTATTTAATTATAACATATATAATTAATTAGACCACATTTAAAATAAAATTGATCAACTGACGTAGTAGTTCTTATGCATTTAAAGTAAGTAATACTTATTGTGCTCCACTGTATTAAATCAAAAGCGGATACGGGTAGGCTTCTAAATGATTTTCAATATGCAGTACAGCACATAATTTACATTAAATAAGATTTGTATAGATCAGTTTCTTGTTTTAAGTTTTAATTCTGCTGGTTTAAATATGTGATAAAGATTGATGACAGCAGTGATTAATAAAAAAAATCTCTCTATATAGCCTACAATTATTTTTGCCCTTTGTTAGTGTTCTCTGTTAGAATTAATTCCTTTTTTAATTTACTACAAGAACAAAAAATAAAATAATGATATATTTCTTTTGTTGTAAAACTAAATCCGAAAACAAAACCTCAATTCATATTAACAACAAAAATAAATAAATTGTCGTTGTACAAGGTCGTATTAAATTCATTTTAAAGAGCCGTGGAACAAAAGCTTTCTGAAAAATGAAATATTGTTTTGTGAGGTGACACACCGCTGTGCCGTGTCGTTTCTAGTTAGGAAGAGTGTCGGGTCTAATTCAGCTCGGATATTGCAATTTCCATCCAACTCACGCTCACTGCGTCTCCCTTCCATTTCGTTTCATATTGCGCTGCAGTAACAACACTTGACGTTTATATAAAGCAAATTTCGTAGGTATAATCATATTACGTAACTATAGTATAGACTCACGTATGCCCGAAGGGGTAGGCAGAGGTGTAATATTACATCCACATTTCGCCATGACTTTTTTATTAGAACTCACGTCATAAGGGGCGAGCCAATTGCCGTTACCGGGCACCTCACTAGACTCCGTGCTGCTACTGAATTTCAGAAAGACTCAGTAACACTTTTGCTCGACCCGGTAATCAAACTGTGTCTACGGAAATGTGTGTCTACGTAAATGCAGAATCATTAAGTAGTTAACTTCAATTGTGACGTTCATAAGCGTTACTTTGTGGCCTTAATGAATAAATGATTTTGACTTTGACTTTGAACCCGGGACCTCCGATCAGCAGATGCATTAGCTATCCACTGGACCACGGAGGCAGTCAAGTAGTAGTAGTAGTAAATAACGTAAAAATTTGACGCTTTGTAATATTTTTAATTTTATTCACAATCCGTGTATTGTTTTGTGGCAGTGAACGGTGAAGGTCGCTCGGTCCGAGGGTACACCGCTGTTATAATATTCAGCCGCCACACCGCGCACCGCAATGTTTTATTTAACCATCTCAGGCGCTTCAATATTCATCACTGTACTCGTGGCCTCTTAGCTCGTGAATAAAATACACTAGGCATCTTCCACTTCTACGTTTAGGCTTCCGAGCCATGTGAGTATAATTTGACGGCCTTTGTTTTTTTTTTTTTCTGTGTCGGGTTGGAAAATCCTCATGGAGTCCCTCCGCCCTGAGGGGAAGTACAAAGGGGACTGTCAGACTCATACTGACTAAAAACCAACCCGTGCTCCTCATGTACCCATGTGTCGGAGGGTAGGGTTTCACCGAAGCATTCCTCGCTACCCCCCGACGGGTATTGGCCTGCCAGATGATCAGGCGGGCCCCGAACAAAAAACCCCTTGGCGGCGAAATAAGGTGCTGGGCTCCGCCACCAAAACACCCAGCAGCCGCAGAGGATAGGGAGGACGGCAACACCGCATCTCCTCTTCCTCTGCGGCCCCACCGCGACGCAACAATGGTGCGCCCCCATTTGCATCGTGAGAGAAAGGGCGCACGGCAACGCAACACCGACACGCCTCTCCGCCCGCGACCGCACGCAACTGCGAGGGACAGACAGAACTGTCATCCGCTCCCGCACTTTGGACGCATCCTACGCTGGCCTCACTCAAGCCCACGTGGAGCGTCCCCTCCCGAGATCCCGCTTAGCTTCACCGTGGGTGTACCTCAAACCCACGGTTACTGAGCCCCCCCACCACG
Organism: Euclidia mi; assembly: GCA_944739405.2. Classification (NCBI taxonomy): domain Eukaryota; kingdom Metazoa; phylum Arthropoda; class Insecta; order Lepidoptera; family Erebidae; genus Euclidia; species Euclidia mi. The sequence continues at coordinate 4,018,507 of OX123196.2, forward strand.
ACAAGGTGGAGATCCCACGGGGGGGATAATTTGACGCCCTACGTAAGTTTATGTGTAAGACGTTATTGATACATCTACCGTTATGGATATGTAAGACGTACCGATTTCTTGAAGTATAATTTGTACGCCAAGAATTTAGAGGCGTATTTATTCTGGATCAAACATTTGGTGTAGGTGGATCTTGAAACTCGTTTTTTTTTATTTTTTTGCTATTTGTTGATTTGATTGACTGATTTCTTTCTTGGTATTCTATTGATCTCAGTTACAAATGACTAGATGTGTGAAATCTCCGTTGATGCAAATACAATATTTCAAAGAAAAGCAGGTTATATTAGTACCTAAAATAATATCAACACTTGATATTTATGCGAAACTTACTTCGATAAATCTACAAACTCATCCGGGTAAGTTTCAAGTAGTTTCAAAATTATACTAATCTCAAGTTCGCTCATTAGTAAAGACAACTTTGAACTGAACACAAATTACTATTTAATTCAAGCATACCTCGAGTTAGCAAAACATTTCATACGTAGTGTTAAAATACAAATACCAACCGAGATGGAAAGCTGCTCGCTCCAACGATAATGTAATGAGGTTAACGGGGAAAATAGTGTAGCATTTTTAAGATAAAAATATTCAAGCAAATGGTAACATTAAGTGACGGTTAGCATGAGACTTGTAAGAAGAAGAAGCGGTGGCCGAGCTAAATGGATATTTGTCGGCACAGAAACCTGTTGAGTGTTCACTGAGGACGTTTGCTAGAACAACGTGACCGCACTTTTTAAATTATGGCTCGCTTATGTCGGTGGAAAAAATTTGCGACTAACATTTTCATATTTATTTAAGAAATTATTGCCAACAGCTTTTTCTAAAAGTATTGTTTCCTGTTGAGGGAATATTGTTTCTTTATATTCACAGTTCGTTTCTTTTCTTGGTAAAGAAATTGTAATAGAAAAAATGCTCCGCAGACAAAAGCGTTTATTTTTATATTCTTAAGTTTAGATTTTCTAATAAATTGTATTTAGGAATAAGGTAAGTATATTTTGTCATTCATTCATTCATCATCTGCCCTGTATATAAATTTTCCCACTGCTGGGCACAGGGCCTCTTCTCACTGTGGGAAGGGTAAGGCATAGTCCACATAGTCCGCCACGCTGGCCAAGTGCGGGTTAGCAGACTTCATATGTCTTTTGAGAACATTATGGAGAACACTCAGATCTGCCGTGTGGTTGACGGCATAGAATACAAGTGTCACCACCCCCTATCTTCCCGTGGGTGTCGTAAGAGGCGACTAAGGGCTAACACGATGCAAATACCATCTTTGCGTAGAGACGGAAAACTCGACATCAAACCCTATACGACTGCCTCGTTGGTCTCGCGGCATAAATGTGCGCGTGGGATCGGGAGGTCCCGGGTTCGATTCCTGGGTCGGGCAGTGTTATTGGGTTTTTCTGTCACAAAATTCTCAGTAGCAGCACGGAGTCTGGAAATGTGCCCGGTACGGCAATAGGCTCGCCCCTTATTACGTGGGACTAAAGAATATCTGGCGAAATACACCTCTGGTGTAGAAATACACCTCTGCCTACCCCTTCGGGGATAAAAGGCGTGACGATATGTATGTATGTATGTACTCAGACATGCAGGTTGCCTCAAATTGTTTTTCTTCACCAGTTAGCAAGCGATAATTAACCATTTAATACGCACATAACTTCAAATAGTCATTGGTGCGTGTCGTGGATTCGAACCCGGGCACCTCTGCGTAGCAGTCTGTTGGTCTCTCCACTACAATATGAATTCTTTTGTTTTCTGTTTGATTACTTATAAAGCGAAATTATAAAAAAGGATGTTATTAATACAATATACAAATAACAAAAAACTAATAAATAGTAGGTATATAAATGTATTGGAGTAATCTTAAACCTACGACACTTTACTTTGCTACTAAAATTGCGACGAGTGACAAATCATTTCCCATCAGCCTCTTCATTTTAAATAAAAAAGGTTGGATATTTTTCGAGTGCTGCCGGCAACAAAAAAGGTTACATAAGCCTTCTAAGGCTTGACCTGTTTAATAGCGATACTGGGGCTTATTATTCCGCACACGTTGTCAGTTAAGTGCCCAACATTGTATTACGTAGGCGGTAATTCACTTCAGACTTATCTGCCACCGACACGTATTTATTTTACACTTTATTGTACTCCGACATCCATATTTGAGTAATCTTACATAGAAAGGAAAGCAGGCCTTATTGCTAATAGCGAAATCTACCAGGCAACCTTTGGATAGGTATATCTCTATCTAAAAAATGAACGTTTGATTTTGAACTCAGTGTCCAAAGTTCTCAGTATTCCTGTAGGAGTTCGCTAAACGCTATTGGTATCAAAGTGTCAGCTCGACCGAGTAACCGCAAGCCCCTTAGCGCGAGAGAAGTTAGGCTAGGCGCACACACAAAATAATATTGACGATAAAATAAGTATTGTCAATAATATTGTGTGTGTGCGGCCTGTATTGTGGTATTGTTCAATAATATTGTGGATTATCCAGAAATTCAGATTTTGTCACGTCAATATCGGGGGGAGGCAGGGGTATTGTCAATAATATTGACGTTTGCGGGCGCGCGGCAATATTTTAGTCGAGAAAAAGATTTAAAAGCAGGCGGAAGTTCGTGTTTTGTGTTCGAACGATATTTTATTTAAGGCACAACTTGGAAAATTAAACAAAAACTCCGTCAAAATAAATGAGCATGTACCATATACTTCATCAGCTTTGCCACCTAGACAGTCACTAGATTATGCCAGATTAAACTATATTCCATCACCTCATCAATAAACAAGCACACAAGATTCAATTTTGAGATACAGTTTAACTCCTTCACCATATTCCATATATACCAACCAATGAACATAATACGGATAATACTATTACTAAAACATCTCCGCAGACTTTGTCTAAACCTCTAATTTACCATCAACCAATTGTAACCACTGGTGTTCCATCTCAAATAATATTAAGGCCTCCACTGACACGATTGCAACAGTTTGCGAATGGTCCACAAAACACAATATTTGATAAAAATAACCCAAATAATAATATAACTTCTAATGTTATAATAATTGAAGCCAACGTACATGCCGAGTAGGTTTACTCCAAAAGAAGATTTTTCTAATATTTTTCAGTCTTAAGTAGTTGTGAATATATTAAAATAAAACTACAATTTATTACCATTTGTATTAATAAAAGTGATTATGATATTTTATTTGTTTTACTTCAAATCAAAATCAAAGTGGATTTATCGCAAAAAAACAGCAAAATACTCATACATAGTAACGGTAGTATAATTATGATCTGTGATTACCAAATACTATAACGTAGATGTTTAAATATAGGTAATTACTACTAATTTTAAACAATCTTGTAAGACGTAAATTAACGTGTTACAAGTGTCCAGAACAGCTCCGCTTATAGCCCTTAGGGATATTAAAGTAGAATACTCCAAGTCTTTTCTTTCTTGATTGCTTTTTTTTAGATAGTAAAATTATTGCAATACTCAATGCAAAGATTTTTTTCTTTATATCCATTATGTTAAACGTGCGCACATAATCTAGCTGCGGAGCGACTGAGTCAGATTGTACCATGAAAAATTGCCAATAATATTGCGTAGTGTGCGGGGACCATATATTGATGAAGATTTTTGACAATCTTGCATTGACAATATTATTTTGTGTGTGCGGCTAGCCTTAGTGTCGGCCCAATTTGTATTCCTTCCGACGTCGGTACTTGATTACTATTCCATTTCTAAGTTCACTTCACGTTCTATCTCCTAATTTGATAAGATATGCCACAACTAACGCACAGTGTACAGCGTTTTGAGTTTACTGTTAGGTTGGTGCAATGTTTAGTTATACACGGACAACCGCATACATTGGCTGACTTACCAAAGATGCGGCTTTGAGAATTGACACCATCCGGTCGCTATTGCGCCGAAACGTGTTTCATTGAGGCGTGAAATTGAAAATATTGACACAAAGGATCAAAGAAAAATCAATTTAGTTTATACTTAAGTACTTAAAAGCGTGTGTTCAAGTATTTATATATGAGTATTTGTAAAGCTCGGTAACAGTTACATTTGTACCACGAAGCGTCAAGAACTCGACGATATAAAGAAAAAGAATGGTCAAAGGTGAAAGGAATTCGGAACAAGCAGTACCTATAAGCATAGATCAAAGAGCGAGATCACAAAGAGCATGAGGGACACGCACAAAGCTTTGGTCGGTGACTCTTTCAATCGAGCCCTTCTAAACAGCGCCGGATGGTATTGGCCTGATCGACACTTTTCGGATACCAATCACAGATTTGTAAGGGTTATTTTTTCAGAATAATTATATAGGTTGAAATTGGTGGCTTTATCCGAGAGCGTTTCAAATAGATGAGTGATATATTTAGATTTAAATCAGTTGATAGTAAGAATTGCTAATGAAGAGGCGCGGCACTTGGATTATTGAATTTCAATCTCACGATTCTGTGCGAGTTACCTGACGATATTTATATAGATATTGGTTATCTAAGATATTGTTTATTGTGTACACGATTATGTAAAGCCTCATTAATACCTTTTATTAACAAAGGTTTTAATTTACCAAATACTGTTAAGATTTCCATACTGATTTAAGTACGCAGTATCCCTATAATATTCTTAAGTTAAAACTACAAAAAAATAATAACACCAAAACATCACGAACAGCTGCGTAAAATCCTAATAATAATTACGTGGAATGATTGAACCGCTAAATACTACGACGTGGTCGTAAGCCTCAGCCGTTCAATTAGTCTGCCACCGTTTAATTACTAACACAATGACAAGTCTACAATGAGGCAGCCACTGTTCGCTTATGACGCTGTGGGCGAAAATTTGGCAAGCGGCGGACAAACGCCATCAATCAAGTTTTGACATTCGATTTTTCGAACCCCTTTGTGCGTTGGATAATGTCGAGCAACTTTTTGAAGTATTGTCGTTTCCATTATGGCGCTGATACATTTAAGCATTTACTTGTAACAGAACGGCGAGCATTTGCCGTTCTTTATTTTGTCGAATTGAGAATTGCACATCGAACAGAACCAAACATTGCTACGAACATTTTCACGATCTTTCTTGCGAACGCTCTACTCAGCAAAACGGTCGAAGAACATTTTCTGTCCATTCGCTAGAATGCTCACCAGAACAAGCGCTTTCTAGAGAACGCACTCGTTTGTTTTTCTATTATGTTACATTCGCAAGAATGCTCATTTCAGTGGATTGTTCAAGTGTATCAGCACCATTATATGAACTTCGTTTAAGTTCAATTATGTCTACAACATAGATGGTAAAGCTACAGGAAAGGGGGATTTATACAAAACTTACCTAGGTATATCAGAAATTGGAATGTAAAAGAAAACGGAGAACTATTTTTATATGAAACTTTTATGTGGTTATGTGTGCGTAATTAGGAGTGATACTCTCGTAAGTAATTCAGTATTTAATATTACAAAAGGAGAGGTAATCAACAAACGGGCGCGTTATCCCGGGTCGTCGGGCCTGGGGCCATGAATCACGGGGCTGCGACGGGATTTATCAAACGGACCCCGCGCTCGCACACGCACTCGCATCGCTTTTTATTGCTACCATTTACGCGTATTTACGCATAGTAAATACCATTCACTAACATATACATATTTGCTTTTTTTTGTTGTAAGTTTATAATTATATATTAGCTGTAAATAAGTCTGAACAGATTGCTGAAATACTAAAAAACAGGTTAGAAGTACCCTAATCTGAAGAGCATGCATGAGAAATTTGATGAGATTGAATGAAGCAAGAGAGATATGTCAGGATCGTAGCAAATGGCGTTCCGTAGTCTCTGCATACCCCTCGGGGAAACAGGCGTGAGTCTATGTATGTGGGTATGTGTAAGTAGTTAATGTAAATGTATATTAGTATAAAGTTGTACAATAATTGAATGAAATGAAAATACACTGACCTGAAAATACTTTTGCAGTTAATTGAACTTCAATTTTATGTTACTAAGGTACATTTATAATTAAATTCTACCTGTTTCGCAGAATTATGTCCATATTTAAATAACAGAAGATTGAATAAGCGAAGTAAAATGATTCACGAAAACTGATAGGGAAGACAGTTCGTGCTCTTTTAATATAGTATTGTATTTTGTTGATTTCAGTGATGAGAAATAAAAATATAAATCAAATTTTTGGGTCTGTCTATGATTTCAAAATATGTTATTGTGTAGTGCATATAGTAAGTTACACGATACTAAGTTATATTTTTATGGCAACGACCTACTATCTAAGGATGAAAGTCGTAGGTATCGCAATATTTATAAACGCGGCAATTTTCCCTTTGTCTGACTTGTAATATTTAAATTGAAAGTCTGACGTCGTACTTAATAGTGTTAGAGTTAATAGAACAATGGAGAGAATTTCTAAAGAAAATACGTTTACTCAGTTTAAAGCACTTGTAACGTAGGGGACCTTCCAGGTGTCCACTGTAACGTTATCCCTACTTAGGGTGTGTTTAAATGAGAAACGTGGTTAAATGTTACAATAAAAATTGATTTATTTCTCAAATAAATCTAAACATCATTAAGCAAGCGTTTCACTAGCGAAAAAATTACTAAAAAAATGTTATTCGCAAAGGGTAAAACAGGGTCGCGTGATTCGGCGATGGTAAAGGTTTTGTTGAGAGTCCTGCTGCCGGTTCGTCTAGGAAAGGTGGTCACTTAGCTCGTCTGCCGGTTCGCCAGAAGTAAGGGACGAGCGCAGCCAGCGCTTGAGTATTTATAACAGCTCGTGGTGCGGTGGGGGGCGAAGATGCAGGCGGCTGGGCGGACGGTGTCATCACGACGTCACAGCGACGTCACACACTTCCCCCATTAGGCCAGAATTTTCCCGGAGGGAAAATTCTGTGGCTGGTAGGTGGCGACTGCATTCCGAGACCCTGAAACAGATGAGTGGTGGTGGTGTCAGTAGGTTAAATACAAGGCAACTACTAACCCTGAAAGAGAAAAAACAACAAGTATAACCCTCGACTATTCATACGTCACCAAGCATTGAACGTTCCTATTACCTGACATTCATCACATTCAAAAGGCTTACACACAATCATACGCATGAACAAGCCAGCATTCATTCCCGATGCGAGTCGTATTCATTATAATACACGACGCTCGAAGAGATATTATACGTGAGATTTAGAACAAATAGCCACCCAGTCTATGTTGGTAGGCACCACCTGACAACCCGTATTCGATAAGTGAAATTAATTGAAAATGTATAAGTCGTAAACCAATATTACGATCTTACTATATTACGATACTAACAATCATGCGATTAGTTGGCAATATCACAAACAAATTGCTCATTAACAAGGTCGATGCAATATTGCAAGGACAAATTGTATTCATTTAAAATGGAATAACAATGATTTCTGCGATCGAAAGTTTGAACCGGTGAAAACGTGAGTCATCACTGCGCAGCTGCGCCGCATTCCATTGCCGCGACTCGAGGACAACATATAATCATAAACATGATACAATAGCCATTAGCGGCAAATACACAATTCTTTGTAAGATGTAATGAACAATACATCATCGAAGGAGACAGTCGATGATATAGTACACACTACCATTGTTACAAAAACACAAAAAAAAATTCGCAGCAAGATGTAATGTATTATACATCGTCGAAGGAGATGGTCGACGACATACTATACACTACCATAGTTAAAAAAACACAAAAAAAAACGCAATCGAGAATCGAACCACAGACCGATCCGACAACAACCTTTCAGCCACTGAGCCATAAGGGGAAAAAAACATTTTATTATATTTCGATCAGTCATTACCAAAGCTATATATATCAAGATATTTGGGTACATGATTTAGCTGTAATCGGGAGTCAAAGATTTTATATACTATTTGTAACAAAGTGTTAAGTTATTTCAGTGATTAGATCATTAGTGAAGAGCATCAATCATTACATTCTTAAACCCTGCAGTGAGTCAATTCACGATCTTATATATGGAAATCACCAAGAGGTTTTTGTTTGGCAAACCAAAACTGATAGTTAGATATTTAGTTAGATAAATAACAAATTCGTGCAACAATATTACATACAATAAATTTCTGCGACAATTTATAACTGAAATATTTATTCATTTTAGGTTAGCATGTTTACATAAATCGTTAACACAACAATGCGTTATCTTGTGACTTGTGAGTTCCAACTCGAAAACAATAGCACTATTGTTGGCCTTTACAAATAATTATGTAGGTAATTATAACTTCGCAAACATATGCGTCTTACATTGTTGTTAATGACACTGTACCCAATCGTTTATAAACACATTTATGCTATAATAGAATAAGATTTAATTATTTTATTCAGCTTTTAGGTTAAAATAAACGACGGTGAAATACGAAATGGTATTATCTTTAACTTGTAAATCAATTAATTTGCTTTAGTTATTAAAGTATATAAATTATTGATTTATGTAGAAATACCCACATTAGTTATTTAAGTATTGAAATTATTTATTTAATTTTGGGTGTAAACAACCACTTTAGTTATTTAATGAGGTATAAAAATTATTTATTTGATTCATATGTAAATAGCCACTTATTTATTCAAGATTAGAAGTTATTGATTCAATTTATGTGCAAATACCCACTTTAGTTAAAGTTAGTTTCAATTCAATTAAGTTTGATAATTTCAGTTGATATAATAACATTTGCTTAAGCACAAGAACACATTATAACCAGCACTACTTAAGATGGTAAAGTAAAACCAGATGCATAGCATTTTGTATAAAGGAAACAAGTTAGATATTGATAAATAAGTATTTATCCGGCTGTCAGCGGTTTAATTTTATCATTTATTGATCATTATATGTTTTATATATTTCAATAGAAACCAGACATTGAAAGAAACAATCCTAGCGACACAAAAAAAATCCAAAACAAAATATAATTCAATAATTGCGACGCAGGAATTTTATATTTGACTTCAAAATGACCAGTAAATGCATAAATAGATGCATTCTCAATTAACATACCGATAGGCAGTAACAAGGAGATAAAATTGAAGACAACGATTATAGCATAATAAACATTTGACAAAACGAACAACCAATAATTCTACGATGATATTCGTATTTTTATACCAAATAGACAAGGATTAAATTCGTTCATAATTGTTAGTGAGCAACCTGCATGTGACACGTGTACATTTTATTAATAAATGAACGCGGAATTCTAGCTAAATACCTAGTATATAATACGATAGCATTTTTAGGTACGTTCATTCTCAGCCAGTCCAACTATAATAAGTAAACGTGGCATTAAAAAGATGCAACTTTCTTAGTAAGAAAGAAAATAATAGTTAATTTTAAAAGATAATCGCCGTAAGTAGTAGGCGGTAAAAGTATTTAATAATATCTACTACAAAGAAATATATCGCTGTACAAAATCACTAGCAGAAGGTTATAGTAGAAAAATGGAAAGAAATGAAAAAGAGAAGGGTGTGAATTCGTTCCATAAGTCAGCCAAAGCAGTAATTATTAGCAATAATTACCAGCAGCAATTACTTACCGTAGTGGGCATTTAAAAAAGCTAATCGCAAAGCATACGATCAACGAAGGTGACCTTAGCGCGTCGTTAGAGGACGCAAGGCCATAAATCGCAATACAAAGAATGCGATTAAAGAATGTGACCACAGCGCGTCATTTAGTTGACACGTGGTCGCAAGCAAAACGATTATAACTTGTTACTTATGCGGTTGATACAAAATTAATTATCACACGCTGCAACAGAAATAGTTATAATATAAAAATGCTAACCATGCGTAGTAAGACAAAATTTGTCTGTTGTGACCGGCGCAACACAAAACCGACCTTCCGTGCACAACAGAACAAAAAGAGAAAATATCTATTGTGATCGGCACAACACCATCGACTTCCCGAGCACAATAGAAGAAGCAAAAAGAAACAATATATGCCACTAAAATAATCAGACACTGCTTTGGAACGATTTCACACATACACAGTTAAAAAAATTAAAAAAATGACTCACCGGCAGCGGATTCTCAACAAAACCCTACCTATATATTCCCGTGGGCGCCACTGTAACGTAGGAGACCTACCAGGTGTCCACTGTAACGTTATCCCTACTTAGGGTGTGTTTAAATGAGAAACGTGGTTAAATGTTACAATAAAAATTGATTTATTTCTCAAGTAAATCTAAACATCATTTAGCAAGCGTTTCACTAGCGAAAAAAATACTAAAAAAATGTTATTCGCAAAGGGTTAAACAGGGTCGCGTGATTCGGCGATGGTAAAGGTTTTGTTGAGGGTCCTGCTGCCGGTTCGTCCAGGAAAGGTGGTCACTTAGCTCGTCTGCCGGTTCGCCAGAAGTAAGGGACGAGCGCAGCCAGCGCTTGAGTATTTATAACAGCTCGAGGTGCGGTGGGGGGCGAAGATGCAGGCGGCCGGGCGGACGGTGTCATCACGACGTCACAGCGACGTCACACACTTATTAGGTATTGTTTCAATAGCGAACTTAAATATTATGTAGGTATTGCTGGTGATTCTGATGTGTATTATTAGACTTTTGGTTGTTTGTTTGCTTGTTTTCTTTCTCTTTATTTAAACTAGAAAGAGAGATCAGTAGTTAAGAACATTCAAATTTAGTTCAGACTAAACATCGCCCGTAGCTCTGCCCGCGTGAATTGGACACCTAAACATTTAATTATTTAGAAATTCTGAATTAGAACGAAATTTATTTTTACCATTCTAAAACATCCCCAAGCACTGCACGAATTATATTGTAATAGATTTACTCATTCAAGTTTAGTTAGTAGGTACAACTTCAGAATTTGTCACAAACAATTGTCAGCATTGCTGTTGCCAACAGGGCTTTTAGTTCATAAAACAGCATTTTACTTACCCCAAATAAAAAATATTTATAGTATCGGCTATTTCAGAGGCAATGCAGCCGGGTACTTGCTTATCACGTATTTTATATTTGTCTTAACTAGCGCACGGCGCGCCCCAGAGATCCGCAGTATGCATAAACAAACATACAAACCTGGATTTAGGAGCACAGACACCTCAGGGACTAGTCCTACCCTCAGGAAGCGGAAACGAATGCTTTGAACATTTGTAGAAACTGGATGAACGAAATTTGTAACGTCTGAATGAAAAATAAACCTATCAAAAAGTTTGACGGTGGGGCGAGCTAGCCACTTTAAACCATTTTTGGCGTTTCACTGTATTTTTGTGATGAGCTTTTTTAGCGATTTTTCTGAAGGCTACTGGATAATAATTTGTCGTAGTCATCGTGTCGTAGTGTCGAGAGCTAGGCAAAGATTGTTTTTACTGGATTATGTTGTCATGCAATTTAAATAATATTTTTGTTTAAAAACAACTAGGTGCTACTATAATAAACGTGAAAGTTTGTAACTCTTTTATGCAGAAGTCACTGGTCATACGTTTTGACGAAACATTGCTATAATAAAGCTAACATATTTGTATGACATATTATGTTGGTATAGAACAAATACTTTTATCGCAAATACCATTTGATTTTTTCTCTTGTAGGTGGAGCAGCTGCTAGCAAGCATGTTATAGTTGTATTAACAAAAGACGCGTTTTAATATTTAATTAATTGAAAATAAGCTTACCGTTAATCTTGCACCAAAATATTTCTACAAAATTTAGCGCCAATTGCCAGTCACAGCCGGTATTTCGCGAATATTTAGCTAAGTTGGAGGAGGTGACGTTCCTGTGTGAAATATGAGCCGTCATTTCAGGCTATGAGCCGCGGCATATCATGTAGCAGATGCGGAGTGTGTGCAACAAGACATGTGGCATCTCACACGTAATGTGGCAGCTAATAACTTCACCTTTGATCGCTTTGAGTGAAATGTACCTAAGTAGTTGATAGTAATATGAATCTGTAGTTTAGATTAATTATTATAAGTGGCAATGTTAGTGACGATGGATGGATGATTGTTACCATTTTCCCATAAACTACTGGACGTATTTTTATGAAACTTTTATACACTTTAAGATTAATGTCTTTGCTCAAATATTTCGCAAACGGAACCCTATATAAAAACGGTTAAACTCCTAGTATATTTTAAAATACGTAGGTTTAAGGTACCATATTGTACAAAAACAAAACCTTTCCCTTTTAAACACTCGCGTTGCATGTTTAAGAATATATATATAAGGGAATTAACGCGAACATGCATTAGGTATTTACATACCTTATCTTGACATTTCGAGACGGTTGCACGCCCCGTGGTCGCAAGCTGACTGGTGTAGCGGTGTCACGTCTCCGAGTGCGAGGTAGAAGTTTCCATTTCTAACCCCGGGTCGTTTATTTTCGAAGTACCGGCGCAAAACACACTAACCGTATCTGTATATTGAAAATTCGCCGACTGCGCATTAAAGTGGGGTGTTGTTAGTCGAATCACTGGATTCACAACACCCTACTTTAATGAAACGTCAAGCAAAAAAACTACCTAAAACTACCTAATGCATGTTCGCGTTAATTCCCGTATATATATATATACGGGAATTAACGCGAACATGCATTAGGTATATATATATATATATATATATATATATATATATATATATATATATATATATATATATATATATATATATATATATATATATATATATATATATTCTTAAAACCTTTCCCATTTAGGTGTAGGCGCTACCAGACTTAATAACTTTACTTATATTACAGTTTTGTCTGCATGGATATAATGTGCTAAATGATAAACTTCAAGGTATAATTATATGCTCTCGAGTGCCTCTTCTTTGTATCTTACTACGGAACCCTAAAACTAATAGAATAATTGTGCAGTAGGAGTAGCGACTGATCTGATTCAGAAGTTAAGGGATAAGACTTAAATCAGAGAATATTACATTAAAAAATACTTCGTTACCGAGAATTTCTTCGTGCTAGCAGAGAATCGTGATATCCGCTTGATACATTTCAATGTGTATGAATTTTACTTCATGGTAATAATATACGTGCAACTGGAACTTACTAATACTGAAAACCTTTGCTGTACATACATATTATGTTGACTGTGTTGAGGACCTATTAACATTTGTATCTGCAGGAAATTCTATTCAAGGTAGCAAAATAGGGCACCATGCAAAAAAAGTACAAAAGAGAGGAAATACCCTCCGTGTATATAGATAGATATTACAAATACTATGCGAAGATAGGAGTTCTTGGAAGAGAGGGCCGAATTTATCGACAGTAATAGTCATCTTGGTTGTCTTGAGAGATCAGATCTTGGCCGTCGGCATTCTTTATTATGATTAAACTCAGTTAACTATCTCGCTTATCACAGAGAAGGTAGTCTTACTTCAGGACGCTTATGTAACTGTGAACCACACCCTTTGACATAAAATCGAAAGCACTCGGCCCAGTAATAACTCTTTTACGGCTATTTTATGTTTCCTTTCGTAATAATTTATGCTCCGGAGCACCTCTGGGTTAATCATTAGTAAAGGAGGCATTTTTTGCCGAACATCTGGTTCGGATGGTTTATAGTATTGGCAATTGATATGTATACGAAATTGTATGCCAACCGCTATCTGTTTTGCACGAGGAGAAAGTATTTTGTACGGAAAGCGATGTAAGTCGATTTTATTATAAGTATCAGTTTCTTGGGTAGCAGGCTAGCAGCGACTGCTACACATCACTGACTTTTCAAAGTTATGTGCGTAAAAAGTGTTAGTGTTCGTTCGCTGAATGGTGAAGGGAAACATCGTGAGGAAATCTGGATGACAAAGAGTTCTTCATAATGTTCTCGAAATATTCCAAAAGTCTGACAATCTGCACTTGGCCAGCGAGGTGGACTATAGCCTAACCCTTCCATAATGAGAGAAGGTCTGTGCCCAGCAGTGGAACAGAGACCTAGTAAACAACGCTGATGGTGATGACGACGCAGTATTATCTAGTTTAACGCAAGTATGTTAATATCTAAGCCATATTGATGCCAATGATTCGATCCTAACTTTTCATTGAAATACAGTATGGCGTAATTTTTGGTGTGTGTTACAAAGGTCAGCATTCAGTGGCGAGCAGTGCACTCCACACGACGCAAATACAGCACCGCTGGTGATATTTCAAATCCGCCTATCGTTCCAATTTCATTTGATTTAGTTGTGATCCCGATGCTATTTACCACCGAATTTTGCGTTCATGTTGCGTTTTAGTGGGTGCAATATTTTGTGGGTTTAAAAGCCATGAAATGACCAAAAAAAGAATTAGAATAAAGTGATAATCTAAGCCGAATAAAGCATATAAAGTGGAATATCGTTAACTAAGGTCTTATACTCAAGATTTTACTTAAAACTGGTGTTGTGCAGATTGAGTAAAATAAAGCTGCTGTGCTTTTAGCATAGGTGCTGTATCCACGGCCATGTATCTTTATCACTCTTTAACTTAATAAAGTATCTAAATCCGTTATCCATCTTGAACGAAGTTAGCAATGTGTTACTGTTGGTGCTCAGCTTTCTAGCCTAACCAGATTTGGCAGAATATTAGCTATGCTACTGAGTTAATACCGTTTGCCCTCCGCAAGTCCGCAACCATATGTACGGACACTAATCCTTGTGATCATCAGTAATTCAGGATTGCAGGTTGTTTCGTTGATATTTGAATTTTTCTGTCAAAAATCGTCATGAATACCGACAGCTTAAGGTGTTCTTCGATATCCAATTCCTTTTTTGTTTTCCTGTAAGTAGTGTGCACCATGGGTTTGAACTTCAGATTCTCTGCCTTTCACTTTATTGGTATCCCCACTGTATACGTTATAAACTAAACAGGAGTAATTTTGAAGTACACACCCACATTTCTAAGCTATTACCTTTTTTTTCCGAAATACACTTAGAATCACGTCCCTAACTTGCACGTAAGGTCAAAGTCAGAGTGTTCTTAAGTAACTTTATATAGAAACTAAGTATTCATAGCTGAGCTAGGCGTCCCAGTTTTCGCCCTAGGTGTATCGCTAGTGCATGTAACGAGCCTGTGTTGACATTGCATTATATATGCGGAAGCACTAAGTTTACTCTGCAACCTCGGAAATGGAATTGAATTTGTGCTTCCACATTCATTTTCAGCGTGGATTAGAAAATTTTGCGTTATTGTTGAATTGTACTCAATGTGTTGTGGGAAACTAATAATGTATGAAAGTGAAAATAATTGCTATAGTTTGCAAAGTTTATAGGTACCAACGTCAAACCGAACAACGAACAGAGCCGAACATTGCTACGAACATTTTCACGATCTTTCTAGCGAACAATCCAAAAAAAAAATATATAGAAACCGCACTACAACCGCAGTTTTATCCAATATATTTACCTACTAGATTTCGCCCGCAGATTCGCTCACGTGGGTGTCGTGCAATCGCTCTGGCGACAAAAGGTAGTGTATGTTACTCTGATGTACTTATAAGCTGTAGGTATTATTATATTAAATGCTATTTAGTTTTTAGTATGGATGTTTAAAATGAAGGTTTAAAATAATAACTGAAATAGAAATGGAGTTTCATAGCGTTTCTCTACCATACTGTAATTTTCAGTTGTAAAGCTAACTTAACGTATACTCGTAGTACCGAGTATACTTACTTTAAGTAAAGTTAACTGAGTTTTGTCACCACAACAAACGCAAAATGTTCCTATCCCTTTCTCTCGCATATTATTAATTTTAACTTTAATAATCATAATTTCTAAGAATATATATGTACATAAATCTAAAAATAAAAAGTAAGTAATTGTTTTCGATTGAAAATGTTGTACAGTTTTATAATGACAAAAACGTTATAAATCACTGTCCGTTTGTTTTCATTTATTATCTTGATAAACTGGCGAAACTCTAATGTATTATATCCTAATCTAGAAACATACGGCCTTCAAAGTTATAGCTAAGAGCCAGGTGCTAGACTGATTTTTAATGAATGAGGCGTCTACCGACCCTGATCAATGTTGTTGATTAACAATTTGGCTGCACTTGTGGTGTAGTGGCTTAAGCAGTTGCGTCGCCGTTTAGCACTGCTTTGCGTGACGTGGGTTCAATTCCCATACGGTCACTAACACTGTGTTTCGGTCTAGATGTTCTCGTATAAGTTGGTTGGATGTTAATAAAGATGCCTGCTATACAAGTTTTTTCCTAATGATTTATAAATGCCTTTAAAATATAAATAATAATAAGCATAAATAAATTATTGTTTGAAACATATTTTGTGAAAGCATCGAAAAAGAGTCGACTTGTTCACAATGATTTGAATAAAATAATGTCCGTCAACAGATCTTTATGAATAAATGGGTCGTGAAGACGTTAAGTACCACTGTACTTAACGTCCTCATACGGGCCATTGCCCGTAGGATCCAATACTGTTTTAGGACATTGGTTAGACTGGGAACGTCTTAAAGTTCGTTTAACATTTATAACAGTCTGTAGGCAGCAAATTGTGTCTTGGCTGCTAATATAGATTTAGATTATTTTGTACTTTTCAACTGAAAATACTTGTATAATGAATTTGGTAATATTTCTATACCAATCTAGATATCTGACGCGACGTTTTCAAATACCTCAGTGTAAAAAAAATATTGAATCTCATGTGAGGATATTCGTACATAGGATTACGTATTTTATTGTGAAGTTTATAAGTTGCTGAATTATCTACTAACTACCACTACAATTTTGTAATAAAAGCAAACTGATCGTAACGTAGATGACAATTTGTATTGGATATGATTTTTAAATTTTATTTTATTATGAATTTCCAAAGACAGAAGTCTAATTAATGTGTGATCGCAACCAGTATAGCGCTTGAACAATGACGATGAATTACGCAATAAGTCCAAAAACATAAACGTTAATAAAGGCCAGTCTCACTTCAGCACAAAATACATAAAATATAGCCAACTATAAATACACAACCATACAAACTTTACTCTGTTTAAAAAAAACAACAAACGCGATACAGATTAAGCCTGAAAGTTGGAACAAGGCTGCCTCTCATCCGGCATTTTGTAATTGCCCGCCGCGGCGGCAGCAAAAAATTGGGCCGACTCAAATGCATGAAGCGTGTTGTGAAAAATATTATACACTATATTGTCGTATATACTCTCGTTATGAGAGTGTGCTTTCTTCCTTTCTCCATATTAAGAATATTAAAATGAGCAAACAATACTCCGAAGAGCCATGTAAAGAATATTCATGAGCTAGGAACAGTGTCTTGGTGGGATGTGAATAAATACACGAATATTCCGTTATTCATGCAATCAATGGACTACAGTATTCAGGTGTTATATTTCAGTGTAAGCTATTTTATAGCTGAAACGTAAAACCGGAGATGGTTATATAAAATCCACTTGAATCTTACTACGTCTTTCAAGAGTGGGTTCAAGGATTGAGGAGGTCAGACGGCGAAACTAATATTCATTCAAATCTGATTAGATCATTCAAATCTTATTTCAAGCAATACAGTGTTCTCCATGAATTAAATATCTTTGTATTTTAAAATTAAGGAATAATTTAAGGTAAATTTTTTTTGTTATCTTTTACTATTATGAATTAAAATAGACCAGGCCGGTATATTTTAATATTTCGAGCAAATTATTTAATTTGATCATACGCAGTAGATATGTGTTGGCTTTGTAATGGTTCAAATTCTCACAACTCTACATAAAACAAGGTTCTCTAATTTTCAGAAGAATAATTAATATATATGAAATCTGTAATAAACGATTGACCTTGTGATAAATAGTTAATGATTCTTTGAAATCAACGAAATGTAAAAATTCTTATATAGTACCTACCCTTTATACAAGCTCTGCTTAGTTTGGGACTACATGGTGTTGTGTATACGTGGTAGGATATTAATTTCTACTTCAAACTATATAATACGAGAAAAATTCAAGACAATTACTGCAAATGATTCCGTGTTACCGTCACAAGGAAAAGAAAACAAGTTAATAAACTCTGATCCTCTCTTATAGTAAGTAATTACATCGGAAAGTCGGCAGTCAGCGACGGAGACACGTTTTGTTTAAGTGAGCGAACGTTATTGCAGCTATTTGCAACACTTGCCCTATTTACTGCAAGTGAAGAGAAATGACTTTGTGGATGAAGAAGACGTTACGGCGACCGTAATTTTAGTTAGACATAGAAAATAACTTAAGCCGAAGAAGAGAACCATCGTCTTTAATTGTAGAATACAATGAATAGTTATAATAATATCCGCTCTATACTTAAATTGCTGGACACGGGCCTCTTCTCTTGGCAGACTTTATACGTTTAGTCTCGCTGAACACATCTATCTATTCTGTTGTAGCCGGCTTCTACTTATAAACTTTATAATATCGTTTCATATGTCATTAAGCCGAAAGATATAACGCACTGGGACATAATGCGAAGGAGTTTCCGAAGGTATTCTCATTGAAGTAACATGTATTACATATGGTCAGGCGTCGGTAAGTCTCATATAATTCCATCGTGGAGTGCTCACCCTTTTACGGTGAGCCAAGGGAAACGAATAATAAACCGTATCGTAGTATGCTACAATGCAACAATGCTTTTAAAATAGAAAGGCTGAAATTGAGTTCATCTTGTTCATAATTATTAATCACTGATACTTTGTTAGTTTCTATATAATTTCTTTTTGTAGCATCGTCCGAGTATAATCTCGGCTGCATCCAAGACTTTGCCTAGACGGGTCTTACAGCTTAGATTTGGCAGAATATTAGCTTTTCTAAAGAGTGATTGCGGCTGACTGCTGAGGAATGTTTATTTATGCTCACGTACCTACAACATTGCTATTTTTAAGTGACTTAAAGAGGAGGTACTATCTGCGACTATATAACTTTTAATGCATCGAGTTAAAATGTCTGATGTGTTCGTGTCGAGTTTGCGATCTTCATCAGTCCACTGCTGGACAAGGCCTTGCCTTTGAAAGAAGGAATTGGCCTACTATACCACGCTGGCCAAACGGGTTGGTATAGGGTTTTGTATAAATTTTTCCTTCTCTTACAGTGCTGTTCTCTGCATAATATGCTCGCTTTGTCGGCTCTTACGATACCCATGGGATGATATGGGGTGGTGACATTCCGTATTCTTAATCCGTCACCACACGGAAACTATTTGCCATCTTATGCGAATGATACTATTTGTTCTGTTAATTTGCCTTTGTTACTTACAGATTGAAATAGGGTAGCGACATTTTGGATTCTTTATCTGCCACCGCACAGTTATGATGTTTATTCACGTTCCAGTATGAATGTTTTCAAAGTACAGCTACGTTGCGAACATATCATGTCAATCCATATTACGGAACAAACTAAATTATTCGCGTTTAGATGTCCTAACAAAGAGTGTGCTCAGCTGTTTGCATAAAGTTGCGGGACCCAGCGGAGATGAGCGGTCGCCGATAGCTGAGCGGTGTCCGAGAAACACATCAGCTCATAGTACACACAGCTAATCGTCAAGCTGAACACTTTGGGCTTTGTGCCGTTCTTCCGGTGTAGGACACTGCTCAGCACATCTGCAGTAGATACGCAGCCTATGTCCACATTGTAAATACACAAAACTGAGCTGTTTATGTGATTCTAAATCTAATTAATTATTCCACAAGCAATGTTCGTCATTCGTTTGTAGTCACGAATTGTTTGTATTTGCTACATATATTGTTTACTTTGATATACACAGCGTTACAACAGAGGCAGCGATAGCCTAGTGTGACACCAACGGACTGCCTTGCCTTGCAGAGGGTATTGGGTTCGAATTCACGGCGCGCACCGTTGACTTTTCGAAGTTAAGTGTGTATTAAACAATTGTCAAGTATCGCTTACCCCGTGCCTCAGAGAGCACGTTAAACCGTCGGTCCCGGCTGTCATGAAGATCTTTGATAGTCGTAACGGGGCAAGTAGGACAAATTTCTGTGTGTTTAGGCGTCTGCCATACATATTACTGGAAACAGCTTTAGTTCACAATTTAGGCCCCCTTAATCCTCATGTCCGTGGTACTTATTTTTTCTCACCATTATATCTTCATTGCTTGTCTCCCGCTTTGTTAAGGAGGGAAGTGGATTGTTTATTTTTAAACTCCTCTAATATACATCTGATTAAGTTCGTTGCGGGTTCCAAGACAGTTTAACTTTCCCCGGGACTTCACAAGTGTCTTGAACTTGAAAAAAAAACAAATTGAATTTAAAACAATCTTAACGTTATTTTATCATATTATCTTGCATTGGATAATCTATACTAATATAATAAAGCGGAAGAGTTTGTTTGTTTGTTTGTTTGTTTGAACGCGCTAATCTCAGGAACTACCGGTCGGATCTGAAAAATTCTTTTTGTATACGATAGCCCAGTTATTCCGGAAGGCTATAGGCTATATAACATAACGCTTCGACCCTTTGGGGCCGGGCAAAAGGCTAAAAAGGCTAAAACATAATGTCGGCTAATCTCAGGAACTAGCAGTCGGATTTAAAAAATTGTTATTGCTTATGATAGCCCAATTATTCCGAAAGGCTATAGGCTATATAAAATTACACCACAACTTTTAGGGGCCAGACAAAAATATTAAAATGGTTAAACGAGAAGAGGGGGGGTTGGGTCAAAGGCAAAAAAAGGCTAAACGAATAGGATACAATCTACATGGGTATCGTTTTCGAGATTTTCGGAACGCTGATTAATAATATGAAATTTATTTAGTGATCCAAGATGGCGGATGGGAAATCAAAGATGGCGGATGAGAACATTTTAAATATCAATATGGGTATGGCCTTCGATATTTTAAGGGGTGGAGAATCGAAATACAACATCTATTTCGTGATCAAAGATGGCAGATGGGCAATCAAAGATGGCGGATGGGAAAATTTAAAAATATCAATATTGGTATCGTCTCCGATGTTTAAAGGGATGGAGAATCCAAATACAACAATGAAATCAAAAATGGTGGATGGGAATTTTTTTTAAAATCAGTATGGGCATCGTCTCTAATGATTTAAGCGGCGGACGGGATTTTTTTAAAGTCGATATGGGTATCGTCTCCGATATTTTTAAGGAATGGGGAATTCAAAAACACCATCTATTTCGAGATTCAAGATGGCGGATGGGAAATCAAAAATGGCGGATGGGAAAAATTTTAAAAATCAATATGGGTATTGTCTCTAATGATTTAAGGGATGGTGAATCCAAATACAACATCTATTTCGTGATCAAAGATGGCGGATAGGAAATCAAAGATGGCGGACAGGATTTTTTTAAAGTCGATATGGGTATCGTCGCCGATATTTAAAGGGATGGGGAATCCAAAAACAACATCTATTTCGTGATTCAAGATGGCGGATGGGATATCAAAGATGGCGGATAATAAAGTTTTAACAATTCAATATGGTTATCGTCTCCGATGTTTTAAGGGATGGCGAATCTAAATACAACATCTATTTCGTGATCAAAGATGGTGGATAGGAAATCAAAGATGGCGGACGGGATTTTTTTAAAGTCGATATGGGTATCGTCTCCGATATTTTAAGGAATGGGGAATTCAAAAACACCATCTATTTCGTGATCAAAGATGGCGGATGGGATTTTTTTTTATATCAATATGGGTATCGTCTCCGATGTTTGAAGGGATGGGGAATCCAAATACAACATCTATTTCACGATTCAAGATGGCGGATGGGAAAATTAAAAAAATCAATTAGTTATTGTCTCCGATATTTTAAGGAATGGGGAATTTAATATTATATAAAATCTATGTTTGTTTTTGCATCATTTATAGACCCTGGAATGATAAGAGATTAAGCGCTAAGTCAATGGTAACTTTGGAAAAGGGGCTTGGAAAAAAGGGAATTAAATAAAAACTCTTAAAAAGGCGATACGGAGTTCGCTGGGTCAGCTAGTTAAATATACATTATAGAAAAGATAATTTTATAATAATGTCATTATATAAATAAACGGATATCGACGAATAGTACATTTCGTAGTTCAACAGTTTTACACACAACAACTTTTATTAAGAGAATTCCCTCTTTAAATAAAGATACTATAAACATTACTGTGAAATATAACCACATCTTTCGACTAATTTGCATAATACAAACAGTGCAAATACAACGGACGTGGTTCAAGAAACTACCCGCCTGTATTCCAAGCACCGCTTGCACACACAGCTATTTTAATATTTAATCCGGTAGAAACTGTATTTGTTTTTCTTATTAATTAGCAGTAGATGAAAAGCCTCTTTTCCCTTTTACGTTAGCCCTGGGTGGTATACAGGTCTTCTAGAATGTAATTTTATTAGGCTCACATGCAAAATTCACACAACTTTTCCAAGTTAAAACATGCTACCAATGTTTTCACTCGCACTTTGATGAATAGCCTTATTCTTTTTCCAACCACCCCTTTTGGAGTAAATTAAAAATTCCCTTTTATAATGTACAATATTATTAAGTCTGGCCAAAAATGTGTTATGAATGGCTAACCGTGTTGTTAAAAGAGTGCGCTAATCTGGTAAATGAAATGTGAAAACGCTATGTAGACATTTCATAATGAAAAGTGATGAGGGTAATGAATTAAAATAAGATTATAAAAGACTTAAAAGAGTAATATTTTTTAATTCTGCTTGTGTGTTTGCAGGGATTTTTAGAAATATTTTTTCAGAAAAGTTAATTTTGCCGAGATATAGACGCAAGTAATGCCGTAAAATGTGCAATTTTTGTAATAAATATTGGCCATTACACGCCAGTGGCTCGTAGAGTTGCTTTACAACTGAATCAGTTATGTCACCACGCTTCCGATTCACCATAACTATATATTTTCAGGAGGCCAACTAAATGAACATCAATAATTAAACTACATTAGTGCTTCAGGATTATGTTCAGAAAATATGTACATGCAAGTAATTTAAAATGTGTGACGGTTGCACCTCCTCACAAAATTGGGGATGAAAAACAGGCCGTGAGATTTATTACCCGTTATTTCTCATGGTTCCACGCCTTTGTGTAGTGAACGTGGCACTAAATGTAAAATCTTTATGTTCTTAATTTTTTACGTATTTGACGCTCATTAGCGTCATTTAGTGACCGAAGTGAATAAAGGATATTGGTTACAGGATTTTAGACTTCATATTATATATAAAAATAAATACTGTTTAATGTACTGTTGTTAATCGACGTGCTTTGTCAGGATTCGCAAACCACGTCTGAGCCCCAGCTTTACCATTTATTAAAACGATGGCTCGTATGATCCCAAAAGTTATTAAAACAAATACCTTCGTCAGCAAAAATCAATTTTAATACTCATAAACCAATACAAATATGGAAAATAGTAAGGAAACCTTTTGTGTAAAGAGCAAATGTCCATAAAATGTTTCATTCGAATCAGTCACCGCTGGTGGAGCGGATATTGGGTCCAGAGTAAACATTGCAGACCATACATTTATAAGTACCCAACCTTATAAATATATAGTGACGGTTTTTTCGTATCAAAGTTGTTCTGTGTTAATAAAGTAAAGAGAAAAGCCGAGTATTTTTTTACTATTTGTCATTGTAACTGGCGTCGCTGACGTCTCGCCTGTCGTCTAAATTTGGACCGATTAAACTGAAAATATCGTAGATCTGTGGTAAGTTTCAGCGAATTGTCTTGGGCTATTTTTAATACGTCCGTGTGGTGACGGATTAAGAATACGGATTATCACCACCCTATATCATCCCATGGGTGTCGTAAAAGCCGACAGAGGGAGCATATATGCATAGAAAAGCATTGTAAGAGAAGGAAAACTTGATACAAACCCTATAACAAACCCGTTTGGCCAGTGTGGTATAGTAGACCAATTCCTCCTTGCAAAGGAGATGCCTAGTCTAGCAGTGGACTGTAAAGGGTGATGATGATGATGATTTTTAGTAACTATCGATGAAGTATCATCGTACTTCGAAATAAATGGTTATTGCATTAAACACGTCGATCTCTAGTTTATTGAACGTTATCCTTTTCACTTAATGATTCCTGGAATTTTTAAGAGCTTGTCTGAGGCTACATCGGTATCGATAACCTTTTCCCGGAAAAGTCACAGTGTTGATAGTTTACGGAGTAGAAATTACATCTGGCGTATTGGCTATATTCTGTAAAGTTTGAATAAAATTATTTTAGCAGGTAGTTTTTACATGGTAGAGTAACAAACTTCCATCCAACTATCTCCAAGCTTTCGCATTTATAATAGCAGGAGGGTAGGGCCGGGTTCCAAAAAATATGGTCTCGATATCGGTCCTGAATCTAGGCATACAAAAGCGTCCTTTGCTGGTACTGAATTAAATGTAGAGTGATTATAAGTGCCATTCACAAGTTTGTTTTGAATACGACTGGATTGTTCTGTCTGTCTGGGCGTGGTATTTGAACGGGTTAGTCACTAAAAAGGGCCCTTCGAAAAGAGCAATTAATATAGGGTCTCATTTACGTCTGCGTTATTGAGAAATATTAATTAGCTCTGGGTTTTGTAGGTAGGTATGTGTATTAAAAGATGAGTATGTACTCAGATGAAGTAAAAAGTTGTAAATTCGTTTCACAGATATGAGAATTAGTTCTCACTAATTCTCATATCTATGATTCGTTTGTTAGACTTTTTTTTCAGTTAAAGTCACGTTAGTTTTTTTTATTGATATAGATTGTAATATTCTTCTATTATATCTTATTTTTGCCTTCCGCTCGTTCGCTTATTAAACCTGGTATTTATAAGGTTGCAAGATAATGTTGTTTTTGTACCATTAGGATTTTCGTGATATTACAAAAAGGTTAATATGGAAACCGTGGAAACAGCTAAAATGATTTTTATGAAATTTATTATGCATTTCGATTTATTGCCCTGAAACCCCGGGGCGATAAATCGATCTAGATAAAATTTATTTTAAGGAAACCTGATTTTCCAAAAAAGAAAAAGCCATTAAAGCTCGGTCATCCAAGTACAGTACCAAATTGATTGATGAACTTTTACTGATGGACCATAGACCCCTTTGCAAATACATATATCTTCAAAGGCAATTTTTATTGCTTCATCGCATTTAAATTTTAACATTGCGAATAGTTGTCTATATCTGTGACGAATGTTTAATAAACAGTTAGAGGTCATGGTCTGGGGAGTACCTGGGATACCGAGTGGTTTAATTTGGCAATCAAAATCAAACTGCAACTGTTTGAGATAAAAGGTGCCAGTACGTCTCACAGGAAATTTCATATGAAAGGCGCTAACATTTACTAATCAATAAAAAATTTGACATATAGTCATCATTCTCCTAGCGTTATCCCAGTTTCAACCTGGGGTCCGCTTACTAGCCTAACCGGATTTGGCTGAATATTAGCTTTTCCACAGACTGAGTGACTGCCTGTCTAACCTCCGCAACCCGAACGGATAGCCATATTCCATGGTTTAGACTAGTGTCAGTTTATTTAGAAGGTACTGACGCCCTATAACGACTGTCAAAGATCTTCATGACAACCGGGACCGAAGCGATTGCCACGAGATGTAATGTGCACGAACAGTGGGGTTAGTACAAGTTCATTTTACGATATCGCGTTTCTCATCTTTAATGTATTCAGTATTCTGATTGGTCAATTCAGAACTCTCCACCAATCATAACAAAGTAGGGCGATGAGAAAGATACGATAGTAATTTCGTACTCAAACTCTCCGTACTCAAATTTTCATAATTGAAAATTATATATTGTAGTTGGCACGTTCCCGTATTAAACATGATTAAATATTTGAAAACGCAAACCGTAATGTATTGGTTTCATTTTAAATTGTTCTGTTTACAATTTATTGTAATGAAGTCCTTGAAAATGGTTGCTAGGTTTAAAGCAAAGATAGGGGTGGTGGACTTGGCTTAGGAACTTCGTCACTCATACGAATTGTTGTTGTATGTGTGTCTTTTAAAGACTTGCCTGAAAAGTGTTACACCAATATTTTCGCAATTACGTAGTAAAAATATGTCATGCATGGAACATCGCTAGGTCAATTTCAATTACATTTAATAGATAACGGGCGTGTATTTTAAGGGTTTTTATTGAATGAAAAATTGATTGAAGGTTTTCATGACAGCTGGGACCGGGAATTCAATACAAACATAACTCAGTGAAAAGTCAGTGGTGCGCGTCGTGGATCCGACCCTGATAACCTCGGCCTGGCAGTTTGTGGCTAGATGACCTTATTATAGAAGGTAAAGTTAGGAGAGGCCTATGTCCAGCAGTGGCTACAAACCGTACCAGTAGCCGTACCGTACCGTACCGTGTAGGAGTATTACACCCACACTTCGCCATGAATTTATAAGTCCCACGTAATAGAGGGCGAGCTTATTGCCGTTATCGGGCAAATCACCAGACTCCGTGCTGCTACTGAGAATTCGGAAAACCAGTAATACTTTTGTCCGACCCGAGAATCGAACCCGGGACCTCCAATCAGCAGTCGCATACGCTGTCCACTGGACCACGGAGGTAGTCTATTGGTAGATGTAATATAAATATATCTGTACCTATATATTTCCCTAATTATACTTAACTATTTCTAAGTCATTGCTTATAATTTGCAGAATACTTAGTTCCAGTCGAAAATCATAACATGTCCTACCCTCTAGCATCACCCAACATACTTGTACAAACATAATTATATTTTCCTCCTCTTCTCAGAGAAGGATAAATCAATACTTCACCCACCACGCAGGTCAAGTGAAGGTTGGCAGACTTCACATGTCTCTCAAGAATGTTTTGAATAGCTCTCAAATAAGGTTGCTTCACGATTTTTCCTTCACCGTTTAGTTAGCCATCATTTACAGTTGAATACACACAGAACTTCAAAAACTCAGTATTGCTCGCCGGCGTTTCAACCCGAAGCCCTTTTCGTAGCAATTCGTCTCTCCACTAGACTATCGCTGCCTGGTGTTCAAAAGTTCATTAATCTACCTCCTATATTAAAAGAGACATTCTTAAAGCAAGTATTCTTACTTCCTATCTTCATTTGACTTTTGACACCCAAGAGATAGGAGCGGTCCGGGAGCTGACCCACTTTAAGTTTTACTTTTTTTTAATGACACGGAGGCGGAGTACCGACCTTTTTGCTCGTAGATAGTGGAGCTACCGTTTAAGCTGTATTATAAGTAGTTGTTGGGACTTTACTTCTTCTAGGGGGTTAGGCTGAGGGTATAGATTTATTGTGTATTTGTAAAAATCTAAGCATTCCTGAAAGTTAATGGCAAGTGCCGTGGCATATTTTATACTAGTAATCAGTCTCGGCTTCGCACGGGGAGTAGGTAGTTATATAATTCATACAAAACTTTTACATATGACCATATCTGAACTTTCCCAATCAACCTCTCTGTTGGCTTCTTGAAAGTCTGTTTTGTCCGTTTTTGAGTTTATCACGTACGGAGAGACAGACCGCCAGTCGCAGATATTTATTAAAATATGTAATGTAGCGATATGCTAGTTTCGTTTATTTGCTCTTTGATATTTTTATGGAGAAAAGTATTATGTGCTCCAAATATTCTTACTTCTCTGCCTACCCCTCCGGGAAACAGGGGTTAGTCTATGTATGTATGTAAATATTCTTCTCGGTCCATGGCCACTTACTGTAGTAGAATAAAACTAATACAAATATCGGTGGTCTTTCTCTGATTATAAAAATATTGATTTCTGTCACCAACATATCTGCACCAATCTTCAACCAACATTGGTTGAAAATACTAAATTTGAAGAACTAGGTCACCGATATGTAGTACCTACCTACTGACTACTTAATGGTATGAATCATTAAGCACATTAATAACGCATTTAATTATTGTTTAATTAAATTTAAATGCATCCACTTACTGGTAGTCCATTGTTTGTGTTGTGTATTTGAATATTGTGCACATATTGGTTAGCGAAACCATAATTATCATCATCATACTTCTTATGGTCATGCGGTGGAAGTACAGTTGTGATATAACCAAAACAATTTGTTTTCGTGTCCTTAAATGAATATAAAGTGTGGTGCGTGAGACTACTCTTGGTTGGGATTCTTCACTGACACCACCGCGGTGTTCTTGACATTGGCTACGGGCCGTAGCTGCGGGGTTACTGCATAAATGTCAGCATGGATTATACCAGCCGTGCTCATGCCGTGACCACGATGTTATTTCACAATATCATATTATTAGACATCTGGGTGTTAATTATGCGATTAAGACTAGTAACAAGAATATAAGCACGCGTACATATCGCAAAAGAATATTAGTATTCTCACTCCCACCTCTTAAAACAGTAACAGCTGTTGACTTACTTCTCAATTGAAAGCCAGCAAATAGGCACACAGCAACAAGCAATATAATAATAGAATCGTATGCAATACTCGTTAGAGTCTGAACTCTTCGTCGGTTACAATAATAGTGAAGCGGTGCACAATAACGTTCCTAATCGCACTAAGTTCTCTCATTACCGTGTCTCCGCCTCATCCATTCAGCTTGATATATCGTCCCACTATTGTTCCTTATTAAACCTTATTAGCCTACGTCGGTTTTCCAAAAGCCTATAACCATTCATCTTGTCGGATTCTTGTGATACTTGAATCTTTTAAGTAGCTTTTTTAAGTTTAGGGCTGATATTTTTGCGTTGGATATTGAAAAGTGTTTTGTTGGTTTTTTGGTTTCGGTTTCTTTCACAATTTTGTGTAAAATCTGGTCTGTGGTGTGATGAGGCATATATGTCGGGTTCTGTAATATACATCGATGCAGGTAATTAATCACAAAACCTGATGGTAAGCTATGGACACCCGCAACAACAGAGGAGGCACAAGTGCATTACCAGCTTGTGGGATAGGAAAAAAATAGTGCAAGGAGTGGAATAGGGCCTCCGGCATTCCCACTCACCTAACTAATTACTACTACCTACATATCATACTGGAATGTAATTGCAATGCATTTTTATCTGTTGTCTACGAATATTTCCTTGAATAAAAGTAAGTCTACCGTCCAAAAAAAGTACTTAATCTAAAAGTAGCGCATAGAAAATATTTAACCAAATGCAATATTCAAATGAAGTTACTTGTTCGTCTTGCTTGCTGAGTAAATTACTGTGGCGCACAGTTTTAAATTAAAATATTCTTCCGTGAATGGTATGAAACCAGAGAGCAGTTTCTGTAATCATTCCAGTGCCAACAAGCTGCGCACTATTAAAAA
This sequence comes from Euclidia mi, assembly GCA_944739405.2. Lineage (NCBI taxonomy): Eukaryota > Metazoa > Arthropoda > Insecta > Lepidoptera > Erebidae > Euclidia > Euclidia mi. The sequence continues at coordinate 4,047,802 of OX123196.2, forward strand.
GGCTTGCGTTTTATTCCAGTATTTTCTTAGTGAATAACTAATGAAAATAAAACATTTTTCGCTTAATACGAATGTAAAGCGCGAAGGTAAGTTAAAAGATTTCATGTAAATTCCGTACAATTTATCTGACAGCGATCGTGTTAGTAGACAGCTTGAGAAATACTTCACATTGTAGATAAGCTCGCTTGACATTTTTGAACCTCAGACGAACGTGCTTCAAAGGTTTGTAGCTCAAGGCGCACTTCGCAACTGAAAACAAAGTTCTTGTAGACATTCTAACGTACCTTGCTACAATGTTTTTTTATAAACTAACGTACCTTGCTATAGTTTTTTATAAACTAGGTACTAAATATTTTTGTTTTCGGGACGTACCTTTGTTTCGAGTACCCGATATTTCGGCACTGTTGCAATAGTCATGTTCACGAATGCACTAAGGATATAATGCACTAAGTACTTACCTACTACTGCTGTTACAGTCAGTCAATTAGGTACCATTAAAACTACGACCGATTCGACAAGTATATTGCGCTATTCTTGTGCCCAATCATACCACCCTATCACATCCGAAAGAAACAAGCGTATCAACATCATTTTATAACACGTATTGTTTAGAGTCCGGGCTAACATTGGGTAAGTTTGCAGTGGAAGCGATTAATTCATCCAGTCTCAGACCCAGGCAAAGGTTTAAACATATATTACTGTGATTGCACAGTTATGAATTATAATCCTAATTACAACTTATATTAATAAAATGTCTTACCTAATCTTCACTGATGCTCCTGATGATGCTCTTGAGTGGACCTATAAGATTAACTCATAATTTTTGCCAAAATAACAAGAAAATCGAATAAACCACAGGATCCAGTTCAGCGTCCTTCATCAGCGAAGTAGGCAAGCACCAAGCACGTGCATCGGATTCACACACGTTTTACAATGTTCCTTATAAGGTTACTTATAATGTTTTATCACTTCGCGAGCTAGTAGGACGAGCTTTCCAAAAGGCGAACAATTTATTTCAATTACAAAAAAGATACGGCGTGGTCCAGACAACTTTTTTTACCGGGAAACGACAAAGAACCAAAAAGTGAATGACAGTTCAGTGTGACCATAGTCAAAATTTACAATAGACTAAACTAAATGTTACCAAATCGATACAATCGACTTGACTTATCATAAAACTATTTCTATTTCAAACATCCACCCGCCCCGGACCGGCCTACCGGTCTGCTAATCAGTTGGTAGACGTGACAATGTTGCAACCGCTCTCCTCAGAATCGAACCGTCCACCAAGACCTCAGCAAATCGGGGAACTCCATCAGCCTCAGTTACCAAACGAAGAATGCGCCCCCTGCGCCATCTGAGTGGCGAAAGGTTAGCCTCCTTGATCAAAACGAGGTCACCAATCTTGGGTGGATCGGTCTTGTCGGTCCACTTAACGCTTTGCTGGAGTATGTGCAAATATTCCAAATTCCAGCGTTTCCAAAAGCTCTGAGTAATCTGGCGCACCAATTAAAAACGCGAGAGACGACCAGGTCTCGTATCAATATAGGGGTACTCCGGCAAGGTGACAAGTGGGCGACCAATCAAAAAATGGCCCGGCGTAAGGACCTCCAAGTCATTCGGATCTGAGGAGATCGGGCACAACGGCCTAGAGTTCAAAACGGCCTCAATCTTACAAAACACAGTTGCGAGTTCCTCAAATGTAAGGACAGATTCACCGATTGTCCTGCGCAAGTGTGTTTTGGCCGACTTTACAGTGGCCTCAAATATACCACCCCAGCGTGGACAATTTGGTGGAGAAAACAACCAATTTATCCCACGACGGGCAAGCCTATTGCCTATATCAGCCTTGTTGGTTTTAAGGAAATTAACAACATCATTCAAATAATTATACGTGCCCTTGAAGTTAGTGCCGCAATCAGAACGGATCAAGGAAGGCAGCCCTCTGCGGGATCAAATGTGACTACAAACGCCTCGGTCGTAAGCGAGGAGACCAGTTCTAAATGTACGGCCTTTGTGGAAAGACAAACAAAAACACACAAGTAGGCCTTAACAGTCTTGCTGTTTCGAAGCGTCGACGTTTTCACCAAAAAGGGACCAGCGAAGTCCGTGCTAACACCGTCAAATGTCCTGCTCTCCGTTACGCGATCTGCCGGTAAGTCTCCCATCAACGGCTGCATGGTAGAAGCCTTGAGCTTATAGCAAGGGATGCAGCGAAAGACTACACTCCGAATAATACTTCGGGCAGACAAGATCCAAAACTCGCGTTGCAAAAAGGCCAAGAGCGCATTACAACCAGCATGCGAATTTTTAAGGTGACGGTCAGTTACCAACAAGCGTACCAAGTGGGTCATTTGGTACGCCTTAGGTAACAAAAGGGCTCCGTAAGGGAGGTTGGCGTTCTTGAGACGCCCTCCAACGCGCAAGAGACCCGTATCGTCCAAAAAGGGGTTCAATTTAGATACAGCTCCCGACAATTTCGATCTCCCTGATTTAAGGATAGCAATCTCCTTCTCGAAATGCGCCAATTGCACAGAAGGAACCCAAAAGGTAAGGGACTCCTGTCGTTCCTGTGGTGAGATAAACGGTGTCAGTCGTTTCTGTTGTGGGTGCCTAAAGTTAAAAAACAAAACGCTTTATCCAAACAGTAACACCTAACAACTTGTCAAGGGAGCTGTAACGATTCAACAAAAAATCGACGTCGGGGTCGACGGCGCATTCTACCTTCTCAAGAGCGAGTGTTCGTAGACCCGGCAAATTAGAAGTATTCAAAACTGGCGTTCGAACTCCAAACAAGCTTGACTTCAGATTTTTGGATTTGTGAGACGCGATTAGCGACAAACACCTCCAAGGTGTGGACAGAATCCTTCAACCAACAAAGAACAATTTGGCTGTCTGTCCAGGCGTAGGACCCATTAATACAAATGCTTTAGCCCAAAGTACTGGACACGTGGTTGAATAAGCGTACAAGTAGGGCTGCTCCCGAGAGCTCCAATTTCGGAATGGTCAGAGATGTCCGAAGGGGTGCGACCTTGCTCTTCGCCATGATCAGGGGAACTCTCACCTGACCTGAGGCACTGACTGTGCGCAAGTACACCACGGCCGCAGGTTCCGAGGCTTCACAAAACCCGTGAAGGGTGGCCTTGTACTTCCCGGGAGGAAGGATGGGACGAGGCAAGGAGATCTCGTTGACGGCAGGAAGTGAGGATACAAAAGAGGTCCATTCCTCAACAAGAGTACCGTGTAGAGGCTCGTACCAGGTCAACCCTGCTGTCCAAAACTTCTGCAAGAAGCATTTTGCCCAAAATATAACTGGACAGATCCAACCGTTTGGATCAAAGGTTCTGGCGACAGTAGACAACACGAGATGTTTAGTCCAAGAACAAGGCAATTTCAGGTCTACGTTATACGTAAAGATGTCTTGGACTGGTCTGTACTGGACGCCGAGAACAGCCATCATGGCGGGGTTGTCAAAAATCTTAAATAGACGTGGATCTTGCTGATGAACTTCTAGCAAGCCTTCCAAAAGCGCTTGTGAGTTGGAAATCCATTTGCGCAACTCATAACCAGCGGAGGCCAAAATACCTATCAATTCGTCCCGCAGGAGGATCGCCTCGTCCACTGTGGAGGCGCCCGAGCAAATGTCATCGACGTAAATATCGTCTTTCAAGATGGCGGAGGCTCGTGGAAAACGTAAGCCTTCGCGGTCTGCGAGCTCCCAAAGAGAACATATTGCCAAGTAACGTATACGCTCCATAGCTAACAATCACTTTTCGGCTAAAGGTCATGACTCACCAAGCGGAGGCCGAACAGACAGGAAGGGTAGCCTTGTAATAATCCGACCAGAACGGAGTCGACCAGTGTTGTCCTGGAAGAACAGCTCGCACTCCTCATGTTCTGGATTCAAACGGGCAGCTTGAGGGGGCTCTTCTACTTCCCAAAACCTCTGAACCGCATCAGAGAGAGCAGAGCCTACAGCCAACAAATTATCAAGTTCGGGTGGAAGGGGGTCCCTAGGTATAGGGCCCATCAAAGCAAATCCAAATATGGTCGGGATGACAGTCAAACCATTTGGCACCAAGACCCTTTTGCAACCAATCAAAATTCCACCGAGCACATCAGAGCCAATCAACATTGTCCTGGTGTGTCAAATTTGGGGTCTGCCAGTTCCAATCCCGATGTCAAATTCACCACAGCAGCGGGTAGCTGTTTCTGTGGGTGCATACCCAAAATATTCTTCAGCACAATAGCCGAGGTTTTAATCCTCGGGTGTGAAGATTCAACAGGGCCAAACAAAACCTTAACTTGCCCTTCAACATTCGAGGCTACGTCACCCATGCCCCGTATACAATTTGGAAAAGAGCCCATATTTAATTTAACCTGCCCTACCAAATAAGTGGAAACAATGCAACCTTGTGAACCTGTGTCCAATATAGCACGGACAACAACAGAGGTCCCCGTGGGTCCCCAGACCCTAACAGCAACCGTTGGTAGGATAACGGTCTCAATGGGGGAGGTTGGAGTTATAGGGCAGGGGTCAATTACCTATTGTTGCCTGGGTGGCGACCGTTGGCCAGGACTTGGCAAGTCAAAAAGAGGGTGCGGCTTGAAGTCCTCAAAAGTGCGATGACTCAATCCGCGCGCCATCTGTGGGGGGTCATAATGACGCACCCGCCCAAAACGAGGTGGGCGCGAGTCAAGGAGGGGACGCTCCGCCAAAGGAGGGGAATACCTGGGGCAGCAGTCATGGTGCTGGTGACGTTGAACGGTCGCACATTCTGGTGCGCGAGAGAGAGGAGGCGTGCGCACGCTACGGTTCTCCAAGCGGAGTGAGTGGCGATCAATTGAGTGACGCGACTCTCGGCTACGCGCCGGTGAGCCTCGGCTGCCACCTTCAAAACACCCGCCCGTGCGCGGCGTCGGCTGGTTGGACAAGCGGCCCACCTCTCTGGCATTCATGCAGAGAATGTCCAAATGCTGTCTTCCACAGTGAGGACAGGGGCGAGATTTTTGGCAGTCTCGTTGGTAGTGGGACCCCAAGCAAGAGAAGCAAAGGCGGCGGGCATTCGCGATGCGCCTACGAGAGGCGACATGTAGGTCCAAGAATGCCCTACAACTGGCCGTTCTGTGCCCCGTGACCTTGCAGTAAGAGCACTCAGCTGGGCTCTGCGTGACTGCAAAGCGAGGAGGGCGCCGGTCAACATTAGCTCGGGTGTGAACGCGAACCTGCTCCTTGACCTTGGGCGGTTGCGACTTAGCCGGCGTGTCACCACCGGAGTTGTCCAGGACCCGGCACTCATCCTCGAGAAACCTCTCCAAGTCAGCAAAGGGGGGCAGATGGGTCGCGTTATCCCCACCAAAGCGCTGTTCAAAACGCGACCTCAGGTCGGCAGGCAGCTTCTTAAGTACAATGTGCACCAATAGATAGGACCATTGGTCCACGGGTAGGTCAAGGCACTTAAGTGCGTTGATTGCCACCAAAAGCGGGTTCAAAAGTTGGGTGCGCAACCCAAAGACCCGGGTGAGCGTGGGCAAACTCAAAATCTGTTCAATATGCGTATCGGCGAGGCCACGCTTGTTATGGTACCTACGGGTAATCAAGTCCTGAGCCGTCTGGTAAGCCTCGTCAGACACGGGCAGATGCTGGATGAGGCCTTTGGCCTCTCCATCCAGAACCGACATCAAATATGCCAATTTTTGTGCCGGCTGATGGTCAGCCCTGTCATTGACCAGGCTGTCAAACAAATTAATGAAGCCCAGGTAGCTTCCTAGGCAGTCATCGAAATGCGGGAGGTCTAAGGTAGGAAGCCTACTCACCAGCCCCGGTGCTGTCCTAGGAAGCTCCTGCTTCAAGCCGGGTTGCCCTTCCCTATCGGCAACTAGTTGTCTCGCACTATTGGAGACAGCGTCATACAGGTCTAGGACCTGGGCATAATCTTCGCTGACCTTATTTCGCTGGTCAGCGGTGAAATCATTAACTGACACTTCGAGACAACAAGCGTTGAAAATGCGAAATTGCTGTTCCACACTTGCCAGGCGATCATCAATCTGCTCATACCTTTGTAGTAAGGCCTGCTGGCGATCAGGCCGGTTCACCAAGGCACTGGCCGAGGCAAACCAGCGCAAATCTGATGCAATAGCACCAGCAGCCGCACGCAAGTCCTTGATAGCTGACATAAACAAATTTCAAAAGAGCCCGGACAAGCGTTAAATAATATTAACAATCAAAACTTAATATTTGTTAATTCTTAGAGACCATCAAAGTATTAGCCTGTTTACTGCAAGTGCAGACAAGTGACAGGTATCTACTGTCCAACAAAATTAATAGTTTCAATTAAGTATATTGACACAAAACAAAGTTATCAAAAGTTGAAACTTCAAATAAGTTAATTAATTACTTGCAACAAACAGACTGGCTGTGTTATTTGAGATATACAATAGTAAGTAAGCACAGAATATGTGTTACCTAACAATATTATCTATATATTATAACAAAACAAAGGTATATTAAGTTTAATTTATCAATGTGACCCGCCCAAGATGCAAGGTCAAGTTTGAATGTTTTAATGTTCAAACTCAATATATGAATATATGCAATAAACTAAATTTACTAAATTTATTGATACATACAGCTGTTATGTATCCAAACAAACTGACTTATTAATGCTAACAACAACAAATTTAAGTTAGATTTCAACAATACAAATCAACAATTACTGATTGAGGTTATGTATGACAATGTGTTTCAAGTTATGAAGGTCAACTTATACAAATAAATAATATGTATTTTAGGTAAAAACTCACCTGACAAACACTACAATACTGTCTACAAGGTGATAAGATACAAGCTTATACCAATCTGAGGTTTGTACTCAGCAATACAACAGCGGCTAAATTTCAACTACAGCTCTGCACCAAAAATTATGTTTAGAGTCCGGGCTAACATTGGGTAAGTTTGCAGTGGAAGCGATTAATTCATCCAGTCTCAGCCCAAGGCAAAGGTTTAAACATATATTACTGTGATTGCACAGTTATGAATTATAATCCTAATTACAACTAATATTAATAAAATGTCTTACCTAATCTTCACTGATGCTCCTGATGATGCTCTTGAGTGGACCTATAAGATTAACTCATAATTTTGGCCAAAATAACAAGAAAATCGAATAAATACTACAGGATCCAGTTCGGCGTCCTTCATCAGCGAAGTCGTCAAGCACCAAGCACGTGCATCGGATTCACACACGTTTTACAATGTTCCTTATAAGGTTACTTATAATGTTTTATCACTTCGCGAGCTACTAGGACGAGCTTTCCAAAAGGCGAACAATTTATTTCAATTACAAAAAAGATACGGCGTGGTCCAGACAACTTTTTTTGCCGGGAAACGACAAAGAACCAAAAAGTGAATAACAGTTCAGTGTGACCATAGTCAAAATTTACAATAGACTAAACTAAATGTTACCAAATCGATACAATCGACTTGACTTATCATAAAACTATTTCTATTTCAAACACGTATTCCTCGTGTTTACATACATACATATATACATATGCTCACGTCTTTTTTCCCGTCGGGGTAGGCAGAGACAACAGAACGCCACTTGCTTCTATCCTTGCAAACCTCACGCGCTTCATCTACATTCATTACTCTTTTCCTACATGCTCGCCGGTTGCAGGTGCTTCGGACTTTTCCGTTTTTCAAGACGTCCCCAATTTGGTCGACGAACGTCTTACGAGGTCTGCCGCAACCGGCTTGCCCATACACTTCTGCCATATATATTTGATTCGTCAATCTTCTTCACTTATTCGCTCCACGTGTCCACACCATTTCAGCATTCCTTTCTCAATCCTTGTCACGACATCTTCTTTCAGGCCACATCGCTCTCGTATTACTGCATTCGGAATTCTATCAATCAGTCTCACCCCACACATACTACGCAGTGATCGCATCTCAACTGCGTTAATTTTGCTTTCATGCTTTTTCTGCCATACCCAACACTCACTTCCATACATCAAGGTGGGCACCAGCACTCCATTATGAACCGCCAGTTGCGCCTTTTTAGGCACGATTTGGCCGTTCATAAAGGCATGCAGCGCTCCATTCACACTGTTCTCCGCAGTCACTCTCCTTTCAATATCACCTTCATATCTTCCATCTCTTGTAAACATGCTTCCCAAATATACAAATCTTTCAACTTGTTCCACATTTTCATCTTCAATCGTAATATTACACTCAGTTAAACTTTCATCCTTTCCAAACACCATCACTTTCGTCTTTCTTGCATTAACTTTCATACCTTTCGCTTTAAAACTCTTGTTCATGCAGTCCATCATTTGTTGCAATCCATTCGCCGATGATGCAAGAATGACTTGATCATCGGCGTATAAGAGGCACTTAATACGCAATCCTACCATATTGTTCCCGCAATCAATTACCCTGATATCTTTCATGCAGCTATCCATGAATAAGTTGAGCAACCAGGGCGAGGCTGGACACCCCTGTCTGACACCTTTAGAGGTGTCAAACCAGTCCGTATAGGCACCATTAATTCGGACACAGGCCCTCGAATCCCTATAAAGAGATTTTAGAGCCCTTATTATAAAGTTGTCCACCCCATACATAGATAGCACCTTCCATAATTCTTTTCTATTTACCCTATCATAAGCCTTTTCCAAGTCTATGAACGCGCAATATACATTCTGGTTTTTTGCCAGACATTTTTCGGTAACGCAGCGCAAGGAAAAGACTTGATCCGTACATCCCATTCCCTTCCGAAATCCCGCTTGCACATCCCATATCTTGTCATTAGTCACGTTTACTACTCTATCAATCAACATTCTGGCATACATTTTTCCAACAACACTAAGAAGGTTTATAACACGTAATCCCCCAAAACATTGAATCTAAAAACATTTTTTTTTGTAATTATATCTAATCGTCCATCCAACGTGCACCGTCTTAAACAAATAAATAAAATCAAATGCTAGTTTTTTAATCACTACACGATATTGAACTTTATAGTATCAATTTAATATTATTTTCATATAAATGAATGTTATTTAGGACGGCTGAGCGGTGCAATCAGTATCAGCTAATTCCATTAAAACGTGTATTTTGTTGTAGGCGCGATATGTATCGGTTTTAGCGAGCTGATTAATTAATATGGCCATTATGCCGAGGGCTCGGCCACTCGAATATAATGGTGAGGTATAAAACTAGGCACAGCGCTAATACCTCTCCGCTTCAATTTGAATAATTTTATTAGTATTGCTGCATATAGAGCATATGGATGTCTTGGATCAACGGGACAGACTACGAGAAGAAGTTAGGTGTTTCAGCAGCTGCGACGAAATTTACTCCAGACAACTTAGCCGCAATGCGGAGTTAGAAGCAAGTCTCAATGAGGCTTATGGCAGAATTTCAACTCTAGAAGACACAATTGCGGCCTTTGACAGTACTGCTACTCACAACTTATTCTCTGAGCTCCTGGGTGACAAAATTAATGTGCTAAAAGCTCTTAAATGTAACTGTTTCAAAAAATGCCTCAGTAAGGATAAATTTAGAAAATTGTTTAAGTTAAATAAATTAATTTAGAAACTTAGATCTGGTCCTAAGTGGTCTACCAAATTGAGTCAGTATGCACAAGATAACTGTAAATTAAATAAAGAGTGTGAGTCTCTTTTATTAAAGCTTGAGGAAACAAATGAAGAATTAGTTTCTGGTAGGTTGTTATATGAACAACACACAAGTGAGTTGCAAGCACAAATATCAAATCTACAAGCTCAACTCACTAGAACTATAATGGAACACCAGAATGAGACTCATGAATACATTTTAAAATATGAAGAAATTTCAAGAGTTGGTCGAGAAAATTTAAAACAACTTATCTCATTATCCAACTCTAATAATTACTGTTCCAGTTGTACAACTAAGTGCGCGACTACACCTGCTGAATCAATAGAATTGAATGCACATGGATGTCAGTATAATACACAAAACAAACTGCATCCAGTAAAGACTGACAGTAAGAATGTAATAATTTTTTCAGACCAACTGGGAGTGGGTTTAGGGAGCTTAATTGATCATTACACTGAGCAACCAGTACAGAACTTTTGTTCACCTGGAGCTCAGTCTTGTACCCTAGTTGATAAGATTAAGAATGCCGACTTGAATGCACAAACTACTTTCATCATATTGTATGGTGACAGCGCATTAGTCTCCAAATACAGTCTCATAGAATTAACAGACTTAATGATAGATGTTAGCACAAAAATAGGATGTAGCTTTATTATTTGTGCATTGCCTTATTCATATGCTCTCACAGATGACCAAAACAGGCAGCTAGGCAAATTAAATCTATTATTGTACAATAGGACATGTCGTAGTGACAGTATTTTATTTTTTTACACTAATATTTTTATTAGTAATTTCTTTTTAACAAAAGATACTATGTATCTTTCTTATGTACATAGGCGACAACTTGCTAAATTATTAGCATTTAATTTATATACTGACAGGAGTACTACTAGAGTACTTAGGAATTTGGTAGATAATAGTTATACCAATAGTAGTATTGACACATCTATTAGTTTAAACTATTAGATGAGACAACAGATAGGCATTCATGTGTTTTAAACTTAGTTCATCAAAACATACAAGGCCTATCTGGCAAAGAATTAGAAATAGATTTATTTTTAAATAAACATAAGATTGATATCTTATGTATTACAGAACATTGGTTGCGAGGTGACCAATTAATATTTAACAATCAACATTACTCAGTTATAAGTGCATTCGTAAGAAAGAAGGCTATTCGTGGTGGCTCTCTAATATATGTATGTAATAGTTTGAAATGTAAAGAACGTAAGGATATAGCTAAACTTTCTATCGAGCGCACTGCTGAGATTTCTTGTGTTGAGCTTGAACAACATATTATAGTGTGTGTGTATCGACCACCACAAAGCGACTTTACTCAGTTTGAAAGCATTATTGAGGATGTCTTAAAACACATAATTTCTAGTAGGAAGTCTATAATCGTATGCGGCGATTTTAATGTCAATTTGTTAGAAAAATCACCAATTTGTACTAGGTTAGTTAGCTTATTTAGGTCATTTAATTTAAATGTTTTGTTTTCTGAACCAACTAGAATAACCTCACATTCGTCTACATGCTTAGATAATGTTTTTTGCAATTGTCTTTATTTAAGTAAGGCTGTCTTAACTGACTTGACATCGGATCACTGCGGGCTATGGGGGCGGGGGTTGTAATTCCAACTAATACAACCCCTAAAGTACAAGAAATTACATGTAGGCCAATGACCTCTGCTCGCTTAAAACACTTTAGTAATGATGTTGCTGCCAAGATCGCCAGTATTGACTTAACCGTTGATGATCCTGATGAATTATATAAATGCTTATTTAAAATTGTTAATGATGAGTACAATAAAATTTTTAAACTGAAGACGTTTGCAAGGAACATTAAAGTAAATTTTTGTGATTGGGCAACAGTAGGTATATACAAAAGTAGAGCTAGGTTGTATGATCTATATGGTATGAAGAAATAAAATTTTAATCCTGAATTTATTCAATACTAGAGGATGCCAGCAGCTACGCCTGCATTTTTTTTAATTTACCCGTTTTGGTAGATCCCGTGGGAATTTCGAGAAATCCCTTCTTAGTGCACCCCTACGGTCCCCAAGGAACATACATGCCAAATTTCAGCTTCCTGCGCCCAATAGTTTCGGCTGTAGCGTGTCTGTCAGTCAGTCAGTAACGCAAGGATTTTATATATTAAGATGTTAGAAATTATTCCAAGGTTTTTAAGAGGACATGTGCTTTAGCCAAATCCTTATATTTAAGCAATAAAATCAAAGAATCCAAGAACAAAATTAAAACTACTTGGAGCATTATTAACAATGAGACAAGTCGAGCTAAATTGGTAGATAACAATTATGAATTAAAATTTAATGGTGAAATTATTACTAGGAAAACTGGTGTTGCTCAGACATTTAACAATTTCTTCATAAACATACCAGTGAACACAACCAGCTGTTTAGATTCATGTCCAAACAAAGCAGAAATGTTGGTTAGGGGCAATGTGAATGAGTGTGATGTGCTTTTTAATTTTAAATATATTGACACCAATGACATACTGAAGGTATTCAAGACGCTCAATAATAAAAAATCTGTTGACTTATGGGGACATTTCTGTTAAACTTGTGCGACAAATTATTTCTAGCTTAGCTCCATATTTAGCTGCAATATTCAACAGATGCGTAGATACAGGAGTATTTCCTGATCTAATGAAACACAGTAAAGTAATACCATTATTCAAAAAGGGATCAAAGAGCGACCCTAGTAATTTTCGGCCAATTTCTATCTTGCCTGCTATTAGTAAAATTTTTAAAAAGATTATTTTGCATCAACTAGAGAGCCACTTTCACACAAATAATTTATTTCACAGTGAACAGTATGGCTTTACTAAGGGTCGCTCCACCGTTGATGCCGGTGTAACTTTGTTAAAGCATATTTTTAATGCTTGGGAAAACTCGAAGGATGCTATTGGTGTTTTTGTGACCTATCAAAGGCCTTTGACTGTGTGGAACATAATACGCTTTTACTTAAATTGAAACTTTATGGTATTAGAGATACCGCACTCAATCTTGTTGCCAGCTACCTTAGTGATAGAATTCAGTATGTAGATGTTAATGGGAGTAGGTCTCTAGGTTTGCCAGTAGGAATGGGCGTTCCACAGGGCTCTATTCTCGGTCCATTTCTTTTTTTAATATATATTAATGATTTGCCATTCTTTGTACAAAATTTATGTGATATTGTTTTGTTTGCCGACGATACGTCACTAATTTTTAATGTTTATCGTAATTTAAGTAACTTTGATACCGTCAATAACACTCTTGCACAAGTATTAGATTGGTTTTCGACAAATAATTTGGTACTCAACTCAAGCAAAACCAAATGTGTTAAATTCTCTTTGCCTAATGTCAAAAGTGTTCCTACTAATATAATTTTAAATAAGGAAACAATTCAACTAGTCGAATCAACCGTATTCTTAGGTGTAACTTTAGATTGTAAGCTTCAGTGGGGCGCCCAAATATCCTGTCTCGCAGTAAAACTTAGTTCTGCAGCATTTGCAGTTAGAAAAGTTAGGGAATCCACAGATATAGATACTGCTAGACTAGTTTACTTTAGTTATTTTCACAGCGTAATGTCTTACGGAATAATGTTATGGGGTACAGCTGCTGATATACAGACTATTTTTGTCATTCAAAAAAGGGCCATACGTGCAATTTATAAGTTAGGTGCTAGAGATTCTTTACGTGATAAATTTAAAGAAGTAGACATATTGACAGTTGCATCGCAATATATATATGCTAACTTAATGTACATTAAGAAAAACTTAATTCTATACCGCAAAAATAGTGATTTGCATAACGTGAACACAAGGAATAAGCATAAACTGGTGGGAACTAACTACCGTCTACATAAAGTTCAGAACTCATTTGCGGGGATTGGTATACGATTTTTCAACAAATTGCCTCTTGAAATAATGAATTTACCCATGCACAAATACAAACGGACAATTAGGAACTTTCTTTTACAAAGGGGTTATTACACTATTAAGGAATTTTTAAATGATAAGACACCGTGGGGATAGGCTTAGGCTTGTTTAACTCACGATTATATTATTTACATGTTAAGTGGAGGTGCCTCGTGAACACAATACATGATTTTTGCAGGATTTGGATATTTTTATGATTTGTTGAATGTAGTTTAACATTACTTATCTCTGATCATATCATTGTTCACTTGTCACCTTCACAAAATTCTTTCTACATTTGCATTCCTTCACGTGTTCCACTAACTTATGTTAATAATAACGATCTGGAAAATGGAGGTAATTGGCGGTCATGGTCAGTATACCAATAGATTGATTCTTACTGCTGGTTCGTATACCGTTGTCGTCATGCTCACTAAAATGTCATTTCTTGTGGTGGCGTCGTGTGTCGGGTCATCCCTGTCCCTCTAATATGGCGAGAGGGATGATGGCTGGCACATGCGTCATACTCGTGAACGGGTGCTACTTGCGATGACTGGTCGATGACGGTCTTGCGGGCTGGTATTAGATTTTAATATTTAACTGCATCATTTCCATCATGGTTCTGATCACTTTCGCGGATTGCCTGCATTATTAGGTATATATAATGTAAGTGGATGCTCCTGTTTCACCATGTCTATTCTGAGGAGGCTAACCAAAAGTATTATGCTTGAGTATTATGATGTACAGTAAATATATACAAGTGATATAGAAGGTGTAACAGTTGCAGCACCTTACAAAATGTAAATTGTGTATTATGCAAAACCTGGCGATGAAAAAGAGTGACCGTGAGTTTTATAGCCCGTTCTTTCTCATGGTTCTACCTATTGCTTTGCGAACGTGGCAGTAAATGTAAATGTAGAAGAATACAGTAATAATGTTTTAAATTTGAGTATAAGTAATTATTTTATAAATTTATTATTTTGACGTTCATAAGCGTCACATTGTGACCCAAATGAATAAAGGATTTTGAATTTGAATTTGAATTTGATTGTAGCAACATTCTCATTAGTTAATTGTAGATCGATATAATGAAATATTAGTGACTGTCAGGCGTATTGTACTTGGCAGAACTATTATTATGAGTGGAAACACGGCCGTGGCTTTCCATGAATGAGGACACAGTTAGACTAGAGTGCATGAGGGTGTAAAGAGCCTACAAGTACTACTGACGACGCCCTTTTACAGCTGATCTGTGATAAGTAATGTCTCACCTTGAGTGGTCTAGACTGTCGTGAGCATGCTCACGACAGTCTAGTCTAGTCACATGTATGTGTGGTTGAAATTCTCAGACTTTTTCTATGGCTGGTAAAGTTAGCTCATGCTGCATTCTATTTTCGTACTTGCATTAAACGATTTATAAGATCTTAACCTATTTAAGTACTTCGCTGTTTAAAGACAAGCAGACAAAACGAGATAAAATCAAAAGACGAACGCTAGTAACGAACTCCATCCAGTGTAGAGGGTTTGCTATATTATCTGCTATTACAATCTGGTACACTTGTTTTTTTAATTGTTTTTTGTACTGTTTTTTATCGTGTTTTTAATGTGTGCGTGAATAAAATTATTTTCTTTTTCTTTCTGTAAAATACTTGAGCTCGATAAATATCAAAAGCTCTTTTTTCAGTCATGGTGCTCACAGAGCAGTCGTAGTTGATGTGGACCCTCCCATAATATCTCGCCATCATAATTTGTTGGGTGACATTCTTGAATTGTCGCCAATTGATGATTTTATATGATCAAACTATGGCATGGGTGCTCTACCGCGTGACCTGGTACAAATAACCCCTATGTGGAACACCAGTCGCTCTATGTAGTCATTGTTATGCGATGGGGACATGGCAGATAAAATCAAAATACGAGACTCTATTAGTGTTGATAGACGATGTATGATGCCGAATGCTAAAATATATGAGCGTTTGTTCGAAATTCTGTTCTAAAGCTCTCACGATGCGTTGTAAAAATATCGAGAGGTCTTACACATTTATACTAGAAGCTCACTAGTAGGCTCTCTACAAGGTTGCATTCAAAACACGCCCATATAAATTGCACAACTCGAGTCCCTAGACACGTCAAATTTCACGTCACTGACGCGATGGTATAGCGTGTTAGTCGTTACCAATATTATCATAATGACATGTTGGTAAACTACAAAACTGACACAACATGGACTGGAAAATGGAAAAACATGTCAATTGTATGTCATGTTACATCGTAATTTAGTTATTACTCTGAGCTCGAGTGTAGGTACATTGTAGGTATATGAAGTTTTATTTACTTTGTACCTTTATAGTACGAGATCAAATTAAGCCATCAGTTCCAACAGTAGAGAAAATCTTTGACAGTCGTAATAGGGATTCAGTATCCTTTGATTATACTGATATTGGTCTAAACGATGGAATATCGTTACCTATGCTTGGTGTTGCAGAGGTCAGAGGGCAGTTGCTTCAAGGAAAGCTAAAATTCTGTTAAATCTGTTGGACCCGTAAGCGGATCGCGGTGTCCAAGGCGAGAATCTTTTACAGAGACACGGATTGATACGCAGAGGTTCTCGAGTATAAGCCCCATGGCTCGCACCACTGATTTTTCTAAGTAAAACGCGTATGGAATTGCTAGTAATCCCTTGCTGCAAAATCATTGCGCTGGCATGAAGCCTGAGACTGAGATTCCCCATAATGTTTTAGAAAGATAATTATGTGTGAAGACTGCCAACCCGTATTTGGTTTGCTTGGCGGACTACAGCCTTACCCTTCTCAGAAAGAAGAGGAATGTGCTCAGCCGTCGGTCAGTTTATACATAGCTACTAATGCGACAGGGAAGACTGCACTGATATGTGACGTAGGTGGTTGAATCATTATACGAAAAGTTATCCTATTTTTCTACACAAACATGCGAAAAGCAAATATTATCATACACTCACTAATATGTACAAACTGCAGTATAATTATGCGACTATTTCCATTCCCTAACGACTTAAAGCAACAGTAATGTAGGCTAATGAGTTAATTTCGTTTTTATTACCGAGTGCATGGCACAGGGCAGCGTCCTTATCATTGCAGTAAAATTAACGCACATTCAACATCAGTTAATCCTTAATGGAAAACAGCACAGGCAGTTTAATAAGTAAAACATCGAGGGTCGTGGGTTCAACGTTAATCTGTTTAAATTCCACTCCTACTCAAATAAATCCTGTTTAAATAACTGTAAAACTGTCCGTGTGTGGATCCTTATAATCCTTTTGATGTGGATCGTACCACGATCGAATTTCATTTATCGCTTCTGTTTTATTATACGCGATTTCACTAAATAGCAATCATATAATGTTCATTAAGTAGCTTTTAGGGCATACACGTACCGAAGTACGTGTATGCCCTAAAATGTCTATGTGTTTCGTATGTAAAGTAACGATTTTAAGGAAACTTTGGCGTTTCGGAGATCTCAGATCGTGTATACAGTTATTAAGATGGTAATATTTTAATGAATTTAGCACAGTTACGTAGCTACGCGTTAAGCATAGGTAAGTAGAGTAATTTGCTAAACATATTTGACGTCAAAAAAGTTATTGATTTTACCTATATATAAAACTAGAGCAGTTGATGATTAATTGCTAATTAGGGCTATATTACGATGATGTATATCATCATCTAGTATGATGATGTACAAAAACGTTTTTTCGGATGCTCCTTTGAGCTCAGGGTCCGCGTATTAGTCTAACCAGATTTTTCAAAATATTAGCTTTTCCGCAGAGCGTACAAAGTTCGTAGCTTAGAACGATAGCGATATTTGGCCTCAGCATGATATGACAATAATTATTTCGTCTTCGTATCAGTTTGAAATAAATGTGCCCGCTTTAACAAAATTTTAAATGCTAATAAATATGACGGGGAACCCATAAAGTTGCAGTCATCTGGTACACGGTTATTCTCCTCTTGCATCTTGTGGGGATACAAAATAACACCACAGATGGATAGTAAATGTCTTCTTTAATGATTTAAGAATATCACCAATCACAATTATACACAAACTAATCGGATGGAAACGGATGCCTTTCGTGAGCTCACTCTCGCTTGCACGTCTCGACTCAACTGACCGGCTTAATCGACATCGCCTCTGCACTTTGACAAATGACAGGCCGAATGTGCTCACGAATGACATTGACGTTTCGCGAACTTGACAAGTGACAGGCTGATTATGTCACACGCACTTTCACGAGCGACATCTAGTGCTCAGTTTAGGTAACATCTTGGTAAGTATGTACGTTACGCGTTGCGACACGGCCGTCCTGCGCCTTACACGTCCTCGTGTAAGTGTTCATCTAGCATCCCTTAACACTTTGAAGGACAGTAAACGCCTATAGACGTGATAACAATAAAACTTCAATTGTGTCTCGTTTACTGTCCGTGAAAATGTTAACCAGGGGCATCACTTAGCCAGCGGCATCCTTTAACCAGGGGCATCCCTTAACCAGAGGCATCACTTAACCAGCGGCATCCCTTAACCAGGGGCATCCCTTAACCAGGGGCTTCCCTTAACCAGGGGCATCACTTAACCCTAGAGTGGTCGCGTGGATGACATTGGTCATCCACGCTAACTAAATGGCCAGGCATTCTTGATTTTTATATGGCAACACATCGCTGGCGCCCAGTTTAGTGTCGCTTATAGTACGCTGCGTGACGTCAGTAACTGCCGTGCGCTTGAGTGGTTCGCTTGAGTTAGGGGAAGTGCATATTTGTAGGTGGAGGACATGTGTCATCCGCGCGACCGCTTACGTAAGTATTTTATGACGACCATTTTATAACCTTTTTAACGATTTTGTATTTATTTTGATATATTTGTAGCGCCTTTTATTGTAAATAATATTTATTTAATGAAAATAGTAATTTGTTATACCTATTTTACTTAAAAAATATTTTTAATTTTTATATTAAGTAGAACTAAAAATGGCAAACTGAAATCAGCACATCGAATTATGGTTACTGGAGGAAGATGAAGACATTTGGGTATGATGAAACCTTTGTTTAGTAGAAGAATGAGTACTGATTGTATACCCAAGATTCTCAAGCTGAAAATAAGCGACTTTTTGGGTATTCCATTCAAAGAACAACCACAAGAAGGGTCGAGTACTCCTCGTGGAGGTGCACGTGGAACAAAACGTAATAAAATCACGCGTATATCTTGCAAATTATGCGGGGAATTCACTTGTCCCGACCATTGCAAGTATATGTGCAATACTTGTTATGAAAATCATACCTAAGAATATTTTTAGTCTCTCAAAATTATTGTTAATATCAAAAGTTGCTCTCAGAAGCAAAGAAATTATAATAACTCGTTCATATGTTACTTATTTTAATTAAAACCCTTCTTTTTGGTTTTTTTTTTGTTTTATTATGTAGCTGATTTTATGTCTGTTACTTTTAATAAAAATATGCACCCAAAATATTGGTATTATTATTATAAATCATCATTGGCAAATGGATGACACACGTCATCCGCGCGACCTCTTATGGTATATTTATATGCGCGACCACTCTAGGGTTAACCAGCGGCATCCCTTAACCAGGGGCATCCCTTAACCAGGGGTTTCCCTTAACCAGGGGCATCACTTAACCAGCGGCATCCCTTAACCAGGGGCATCCCTTAACCAGGGGCTTCCCTTAACCAGGGGCATCACTTAACCAGCGGCATATACGAGTGACAAGAACTACGAATACAAACCTACTCTATCAACATCGAGTTTAATCAGTCAGGTAATCAGGAACTCAAAGTAAAACTGACATTTCACTATCGCTGTATCTCTCAAGATATTTTGTTTTTCAAACCAAGTAAACCATAACATTTAAGCCCTACATGTGATCATGGCTATGCATAGCCCAGTTACCTCCAGTTACTCTGCTTTTTGCGAAACCCACATGGGAACGCGACTGAAACCCGACCTCAGCCAGGGCCGACTGCAATACCGCCTACTCACGGACTACTTAGTATACGCCGATTTCTACCGAGGTACGGCTACACGTCAGCCTATGGCACGATCCGATCCGATCATCATGTAAACTTAAACACTTTCTTCAATATTAGAACTATTTTGTTCTACCTCAATTTCGTCAGTTGTACTTTGAACTTCAGGCATTTTTCTCAACCTGCAGAGTGCGTACTTACAGGTACGCTTATAATTAAGGGCTTTGCGATTATAATGATCATCGTAAAGAACTTCTGTGACCTCAAATGGGCCTTTAAGATATTTCAAACCAAGTTAACCAAAACATTAAAGCTAAGGTCTTTGGATTCTAAACCTTCTAAGCAAACTCCTTTAATAAACTACCTTCACTTTCATTGCCAGTTTCGGCCAGGTAGGCTTTAGTTATACCATTTACCAAGCTTCTCAGAGCCACATATAGGCCCCGCGCCACACAAGGGCCGCGCGCCACACACGGACCGCGCGCCACACACGGGCCGCGCGCCACACACGGGCCGCGCGACACACACGGGCCGCGCGACACACACGGGCCGCGCGACACACAAGGGCCGCGCGACACACAAGGGCCGCGCGCCACACACGGGCGGCGCGCCAGACACGGGCCGCGCGCCACACACGGGCCGCGCGACACACACGGGCCGTGCGACACACACGGGCCGCGCGACACACACGGGCCGCGCGACACACACGGGCTATGCTGGCCACCAAGCCACACTCGCAACCAGGCCGCGCTGGCTGCCAGGCTGCGCCGGCCGCCAAACCGTGCCGGTCGCCAGACTGCGCCAGCCACCATGCCGCGCCGGCCACCATGCCGCGCCAGCTACCAGGCCGCGCTAGCCACCAGGATTACCCAAAAAGGAAATAAATCTACCATTAGTATTTCAAAGATTCGTCTCATTGTATACCCACTAAATAGAGTATCCGTTGTTTCAGACTAATTCAACGTCGGCACTTCGTAAATTTTAGGCGATTATCAAATTCATTTACTACTTCACAACCGCGGAACGTAACTCCCGTCCATACTCTCAATGAGCTATGTCAAAACTGGATTTGACCACTGACAAAAACTAAAACCAAATGCGAACATGGCGAGAACCGATAAGCTACTTTCGGACAAACTGATTTTCTTTGGCTACATAGAGGCAAAGACTACAGTTCCAAAATAAGCAATCGTCAGTCCATGAGCACATTCAGATTCTCGCAACATGATCTTGTCATACGACACAGAAACCAGAGGTAGGTAATTTTAGCGATCAAAAATCAAATAAGAGCTACTTGAGTAGCAGGGTATCCGTGATTGCGATCAACGACCACACTTTAATGTACTTCGCTCTAGGAATAAAAGAAAATTATCGCACAACACTCATTCTAGTCGTTCGGCTATTCCTGACCCAAGTCGGTGGGGAATAAAGCTACTCTAAACAAAATCATGACAGGTTTTAATGGAAACCACAACTAATTATTTCTCTCGAAACTGATATGTTGAACAACATGCATACTCGTTAAAATAATAGGAAACTCATTACAACCACCATCCGGTTACACAACACCACCCGTATAATCATTTCGAGCGCTTAACAAAGTAATCTTAAAGTACTTAGTAGTCTTGTTGATCATGTTACTTTGGTTTTCCTTATCACATAGCAGACTATAAGAAAATCTTACTAGGCTGCATGATAGTTTAGATGTTAAGTTTACTACCAAGGTATCCAATCAGTCTTTTCAGCGTTATAATTTTGTCATGGATAGTCTAAATACGAAGCATAACCTAACCTAATCATTAGCAATACAGCAAAGGACCTTACGCGTTCAAGACGATGGACAACGTTTGTGATACTATGACAATGCACTAACGGCTGTCACAAAAGCTCAAAGGTAAACTTGACTAACCAGAAAGACACTTTACCGGTCCAAACAATGGCAACGCATGGCTAAACATGCAGCCGCACAAACGGCTTATCCAATTTATGCAAATCTACATTGACGGTAACGTGGGTACCACAAAATTATCACAAAGACTAATAAAGTACCTATTTAATGAGAATAAGGTTAAGCATACAATCATCACTAACGATCACTAACCTAGTCCTACCTACAATGACAATTAAAATCTCTGAAACTGATTATCGTAAAGCACTACGATTATAACTCAATCATTTTCTTCTACGTCTGGTAATCGAGTTAAACAACTTCTACTAGAAACACTATCACTCTTAAACGTCCTAAGCATAACCTGGAATTGGCCAGAGAACTCGGGGCACTTGATAAAAATTCCCAGCGTATCACATTATTTTAAAAATACACAGTAGGTCATCTTCACGCGTAAAATCTTAAAATTGAATTTAATTTTACTAGTGGTGCCATCTTATAATCAGAGTAAGAAACATTTTAATGTGCCATGTTAAAAATTTATGCACACAAAGAAGCAGGTGTAATTGCAACATCGAGATCGTCTGTACAACTCAGAATTACAACGAGTAACAGTGTCACTTTTTACTTAGATCAAGTTTAAACGAAAACCTTTAGATATTATCAACACCACGAGTCGATAAAATAATGGCGCTAGTAATATCTTTCGATTATGGTCAGGTTACACTAACCAACCAACCGCACTTGTTTGGAATAATGCAAGTCGGCCTGTACGGTCACTCTCGTTACTGATACAGTCCATAAAGTAAGACCGAGACAAGATAATTTATTTGCAAGCAAGCATAATATGATCACAAGGTTCATGAGTGCGAGCCACCCTCGCATGTAGAAGTAAAAATAATCGCTTTCTTTTTAACCGGCGTATCAAACTCAAAACCTCCATTCGATATCTACGCTATAGCTAGGTCACTGTGGTAGTCAGACAACCATACGCTAGCATAAAATACGGCAAAGGTCAAGTGGTTCCACATTTCAGTGTCTCGTGTAGGAATCGAACCTACAACACTCGGTACGATGTGATCGCGACATCACCACAACGATTACGACATTTCCAAGGTTAAACGCGTAATGTTTTACAAGTACCGTCACTTAATAAAATTGGCAGTAGGTACCAAATAATAAATCAGACATAATACGCTCACCAAGGTTGCAATTGAATGCTCAGCTGATTCACCAGCATAGCAGCGTTAGCAGTCTCTATCGCTCGCGCCTTTGTGCACACTGCATTGCACAATATCATCCCAGGAAACGATACGCATTAGTGCGACCACAAGCGGGGCGCAAAGCGAGTCTTGATCTTCAATCACATGTCTGCAGTTGTCACCCAAGCACGTGCATCCATATCTTGTTGCTCAGGATCGAATTCCGGTAAACAAAGGCCATGCGACGATGTAATCGGTATTTTCATGGCTTGCATCAGCGTCAGAAAATTACGATTTTGTAGTTCCAACAGGCCCAGCAAATTTTCGTTACTAGCGTCTTCATTTTGAACACGTGGGTCGTTGTGGTCCCATCCCAATTCTGATGACGGGGAACCCATAAAGTTGCAGTCATCTGGTACACGGTTATTCTCCTCTTGCATCTTGTGGGGATACAAAATAACACCACAGATGGATAGTAAATGTCTTCTTTAATGATTTAAGAATATCACCAATCACAATTATACACAAACTAATCGGATGGAAACGGATGCCTTTCGTGAGCTCACTCTCGCTTGCACGTCTCGACTCAACTGACCGGCTTAATCGACATCGCCTCTGCACTTTGACAAATGACAGGCCGAATGTGCTCACGAATGACATTGACGTTTCGCGAACTTGACAAGTGACAGGCTGATTATGTCACACGCACTTTCACGAGCGACATCTAGTGCTCAGTTTAGGTAACATCTTGGTAAGTATGTACGTTACGCGTTGCGACAAATATATTAATCGTCTATATGACTCGTATTTTTAAATACCTGCTTAAATGCCTACTTCAAATCATCTTCCTAGCGTTATCCCAGTCCAACCTGGGGTCCGCTTACTAGTCTAAGCGTATTTGGCGGAATATTAGCTTTTCTACAGAGTGACTGCCTGTCTGATCTCCGCAAACCAAAGCGGTAGCGATATTCCATGGTTTAGACTAGTGTCAGTTTCAACACGTCAAAGAACTTCATGACAGTCGGGACCGACGGCTGTACGTGCTCTTCGAGACACGGGGCAAGCCTACTTCAAATAAAGGATTAAAAGTAATAATCCACTATTTTGATTGTAGTACACTACCCAAAGCAATTAAATATTCCAGAATAGATTTGACCTTTTTTTTATTCAGACATAGTTGTTCTGTTAGAAAGTTTTGTCATGCGGGAAGTAATATGTGTGAAGTTTTCGCCTACAATCAAAACTAAAACGATCCAAGTGGAAGCGGATATATATGTGGATGTCTGAATAGATTTATAGTGCGAAGGAAACTTTGTAAATGCCATTAAATCTTAGTAAGTAACGTTCAAGGGAAATGAGATGTGTGAGCGAAATCTTTAACACTGAGTACACATTCAGATTAGAGCGTTACGCAAATACGTATATACATATCATGTATATTTACTTACTTTTGTATCTGATATGAGATTAAGAACAATAATTAGATATTCGATTTGTGATTATTGAAAGCAAGTATTTACACGGATGTGACTTTGATTATAGCTCTCAAATAGGTGAATAATATTAACATTTTTAACATCAAATTCGAGTCGAAACAGGAATCGTTATGGTGAACGATATAGATTGGTGGTGACTATTAGTTTGAGCACATAGTAAAACCAAATGGCAGCGCGGGCAGCTCAGTGGTTAGACGGCGAACTCACCGCAGAACACTTCGTAGAACTTTGTCAGCTCGAGCCCCACATGGGACATCATTTTCTGTGATTCACACATTGTTGTTTTGAGTGTAGAGGTTCGTTGTATTCGTTAAATTAAAGGTTAAAGAGTATCCCGCGGATCAGGATTGCGTATGAAGCCCTTATTGAAAATCATTACTCAACTAGCGGATTGCGCTATCTAATTACTCAATAGGTACAATCCAATAAGATAACCGGACATTTATTATATAGCTAATAAATTATCATAAACCGATGTTAATAGAAATGTCATGCAAATTAATAATGATTAGCGTCAATGCAAGGGTTGAACTAAATATAGATAACAATGCTATTTTCATCTGTGACCTAATTGTGTCATGGCCGGGCTTTGATTGCAAAAATAGATTTGATTATTTAGATTATAGTATAAAACTCTTTTTTTGTACTTACTGACGGTAATTGAGTCTGTGGACTACGAGCTCCAAGGCAAGGGTTTTGGATTGCTGGATGACTCTTGATGGCATTGAGTCCTAGCAATTACTTGGTACAAAAATCTCGAATCGCCGCATCTAAACGGCGGTCGATTCTGAAAAAAAAAAGATAGCAGAAACGTGTTTAGGGTGTAAGCTGTACTTTAATGATTTATCTTGAAAGAAACGGTGATATGGACAGTAAGAATACTTTATGTCAATATTCGTCTAGAGGTCTATCTACATAAATAAATCAGGACCAAAAAAACGGCGTGTGCTGTTTGTATGAACTCGTTCACACTGTCGGCGTGTCCACGTATCGGACAATACTCGGTTATGTGTAGATACTCTTTATTCTTTGTTTTAGCACATCCACAATTAATTAGTCATCAAACTACGATAGTCTTATCTCACTTATAATAATGAGTTCTGTAATAGTGGCCCGAGAGATAGTTACATTCTACGATCGTAACTTCATGCTAAATACAGCTAGATTTTGTCTCTCTTTTTGGCATCAGTTTGCTGTTGTAGTAGTACCTTTAAGCAGGTCGCCTTAGCACACACATATTACATTTCATCTGCATTTTCTGCAAATTATATATATTTTTATAAATTAGCAGACACAGAGGTACCTCTTAGATCGTTATGATGATAATAATGTAGCACCTAATAAGTGTTATGTATCCCGTGTAATATAAGGGAATAACCTGCTCTGCGTGGAAGAGTTTCTGTTTACTTTCACTGTAGCTGGAAGTAAAAAGCAACATTCCGTGTATGTTGTTCGTACGTAGGAAAATGTTACGATAAACCATTCAAAAATTTTATTATAGAAAATATTTTTTGTCTTCCAATTAAGTTTGGTTTTCTTGAAGCTGCATCTTAATGGTTAGTTACTGGTGCTTTGGCTGACGCTTTGAATTTTCTTTTATACTCGTTGAACGATTGAAGAACGGTTTTACCCACAGAAATAAATAGTAATAGAACGGTGACATGGGCGTGGTGCGCGTGTCAAACTATTGCACTATAGCGCATGGGTTTACACATGTTGTACAACATTATTCTGCCTGACAATCAGCAATGGTCAGTTTTTATATAAACAATAACATAATTTCATTTTCCACAGCTACATCACACACACACATCGATAATAATTCCTTAGTGTCCCCTCAATATCTATACGTCACTGTGGGCGGGGCTTGCTGAAATGTGGCACGCGCGAAATGTACGCGATGACGTGACATTCACCATTCTATTACTATGTATTTCTGTGGTTTTACCCCTTGAAGAATTAAGTAAAAAATTGTGTAGCCTACAAAGGTGCTATCCCGTTTAGTTTAGGTTACGAGTAAGTTTGCAATAGAAAGGCAGCTTGTTTCATTATATATTATTTAGCGGCTCTTACTCATGATAACTGACTTATTTAAAGGTATAAATATCTCTATTTTCTCCTACGTTACAACTGCCTTGCAACGGCCGTGGAAGGACTGCCGGTAGCTTGTTGTAAAAGTTAGAAGTCAAGCTTACGTTGTTAGCGAATTTAACTAAATTGACCAATTTCAATTCAAGTCAATAGTGTTAAAACGTGAACAAAAAAGCCTAACGTTTTAGGAGGTTACAGTTAACACAGGTTTTTGTGTCGAAAATAATAGGAATATCCACAATAACAGTACATTACTAAACAATCAACATTAATATACATCTTAAACTGCAATCAAACAATTACTAATAGTTTTCGAAGTGAATTTCCAATCGAGTATATTCGCAATACAAGTGTAGCGTGACTTGTATTTAACGCGGAGTGTATTGTAATTAGAGATGACAATCTTAATTGTTATTTGTACCTGTAGACGCCGGGAGCGCTTTCCCTAACGTTGTAAGTATAATGTTTAGGTTGAATATTATTTGAATACATTCGTTGGGTGCTCAAATCAAGATTTAATTTGATACCTATTGTTATAACCATATGGGTGCATAGGGTTCCCACCAAGAACATAGGGTCCCAAGCCAACCTCACCTGCAAGTGGTGCACCTGCCGATCAACAGATGAGGCTCTGGCAAACAAAATATCCCGATAAGCGGCAATAGGCTCGCCACCTATTACGTGGGATCAAAACACTGGCGAAAAGTGGGCGTTTAATATGCCTCTGCCTACCCCTTCGGGGAAACAGGCGTGAGTCTATGTATGTATGTATGTTATAACCATTTAGTAAGGTGTCGTTTATGAACGTCAAATTTACATAGTATTTTCTTGGGTTTACGCAAATGTTACACATTCAAATTAAACTACAGTTTTTGGACTTATCGTGATAAATTGCTTTTACTGATAATCGAAACATCGAATGGTAATAATAATAAATAATGCAGTTTCTCTATAATTCGATTTAAATGTACTGTATATTACTCAGCAAAATCAGTATATCGCAATAAAATCAATCTTTATTTTATATGTTATACTTTTTTCTGTATCTGTGAAAAATAAATGGCATTTTTTATTTCTTTCTTTTTCTTTCATAATAATTACATTATAATTCAAATTTTGCAAGGCAGTGGTTAGAAGATACTCGAACTTACTTATTTAAAGGCTTTCGATGTTAGCCACAGGAATATAATAATAATATTTATTTGTATTTTAAAGTAAAATCTATTTTAATGTTTATATTCTTCCTAAATTCGCAGCAATAATAGCCTAGTGGAGACACCGACAGACTGCTACGCAGAGGGTCTCGGGTTCGAATTCACGGCGTAAACCAATGACTATTCGAAGTTCAGTGTGTATTAAATTGTTAATTATCGTTTGCTTAACGGTGAAGGAAAACAACGTGAGGAAACCTGCATGCCTGAGTTCTCCATAACGTTCTCGAAATATATGTGAGAACTACCAAACCCGCACTTGGCCAGCGTGGTGGACTATGGCCTTACCCTTCTCATGCTGAGAAGAGGCCCGTGCCCAGCAGTGGGACAGTTTATATACAGGGCTGATGATGATAATGATGATCTTCCTAAAACGACTAGAACTACTAACGATTTCTTTATGTATATAAGTATATTTTCTTCACCGTTTCACTTTGTTAGTTATAATGGTATTTTTATTCACATAGAATAATAAAATTGTTCTACATTCAATTCAGTGTTACATTGGCCTAGTACCTTCAGAACGGGCCTTGGAAGATTTGAGTTATCTGTCCAAGAGATCTCTTCATGTATATTAGTCTCCTCCAGCGTTATCACTTATCAGCAAGGACACTTGAGATAAGATAAACGTGGGAGGATCGCTACTGTTATATCTCTCTAGATTACTGATAACGGTCCGGGAAAAGATGTCATTAGCATTGTCAATGGTATGACCTGAGGATTGGGCCAAATAAAAGTAGAGAGATTAGATTTAAAACTATCTCTCACTACTTTGAATTTACTAGCTTTTCTATGTGATGCTTGAACTCGAAAATTTTCTTCCGCGTTTTTTTACAATAATTACGTTCAAAATCACAATAACCTAGACTGTTAATGGAGCTAGATTTAGGCTATTTATGTCCGCTGCTGTCGCACTCCCTTTGATCCTGTCAATCTATAAGTCTTAAAGCAAGGCTTGAAGTTGGATAGGACCGGGTTTCAAAGAAAATACTTTATATGTATCAGAGGTTTTCAGTCATTTTAACGTTTAAAGCCGAGTGAATAAATAAAATCTAAATATGAGATCTTAAAGAATCAGTCAGTTTATTATTGATTCAGATAAATATTATTATTGTTACAGATTACTAAAATTGCTTGTGTAAGCTTATAAAAAAGAATATTAGTTTTAAGGATTTAGAACATTTATTTCACTTTCGATGAATTGGATTTACAGTTTTACAGAAATATTGTTCTCAGTTCCAATCTAATCTATAAAAGCATTCACGTAAAAATAATAAAAAAGAACATTTTTACTTTTAAGTACCTACTAGCCTTTTCACCACCTTAGGACGCGCATTATTTTTAAGTTCCTTATTTAATTAGAGCTACAATACATTACAATTTTAAAGTGTAATATTTTTTGAGGTAGGTAGGTACTTAGGCAAATGTGCAGATTTTGACGTCCATAAGCGCCTCACTGTGACCTAAATGAGTTAATTATGTTGATATTCACTTTCATTAAGATCATGGAGTAGCACTTATGAATGTCAAAACAATACGTCCATCGCACATGACTGTGTATCCCTCTAGTAACATCTACCTTTCATCTGTCAAACTTGTCAGAAACTCTGACACTTAAGTTTCAACAAAAGCGAATAAAAAATGTACACATTGGCTGATACAGTTGATAGTTACATGTCAAAATAGAATAAAAAAGAAAAGTAGGTTCGAGAAAATATGTTGTACAAAAATTTAATAACAATATCTGACAAACGAAGTGTATAAGAAAATACGTCGATGTTAGTTGACTCCGCATCCAAACTTCTTAACATGGAATAAAACTTATCAATAAGATTTCGCGTAGGATTTTCTACTTTCGCTTTTAATTGTTTGTAACTGTTTTAGTGATGTGTATCGGAGAATCGTATGAATTCTGTAAATAAGTTAGTAGTGAAATAGGTAATACCTTTCTTGGATAGGAAGATTTAGTATCGTGTAGAAAGCTTGCCGTTTAAAAACTTTTCAATATTTGCGATATGAACACATACCTACTAACATTGTTTATTTAATTAATCTTATATGTGCTACCACAAAAGTTCGGAACGCACCTTCTAACTATCATCTGTGCATTACTTTAGATTGACTGTTAGAGAATGCCATTGGGTATTAAGTCCGCCTATGTACTTACATATCTTACTTTGGAAAGTAAAAGTAACATAAAAATTGTATTCAGAATAGATCACAGCCGCGCATCAACTTTTTGAAAAAATTAAGGTAAAATACCTTATTTTGGCCCTGACCTTTCAATATGGCTAGCATGACAGACATGCAGGTTTCTTCACGATGTTTTCCTTCACCCTTTAAGTTTCAAACGTAGGATCAAATCTGAGTCTTATGTTTATAGAAAAGCAAATCAAATCAAATCATTTGTTTTTGCAGAAAGCACTGTTACAATGGTGTTGTCAATTAGATAAAAAGTTCCAAGTGTTTCAACCAGTTCAAGGCATGCAAAATTTTGACGGCAGTACATCGCTAACATCGAAATATCATAATAATAATAATAATATTATATCTGGCAACACCTTAAAGTCAACAACACAATTTTCTTGCATATTTTTATTTTAATTTATATTACAGTTTTACAATACAATTTATAAATTTATTTATCAACAAGAAGTAAGAATACCGAATAAATATACGGATTTACATATAAAAGCCATTAAAATTTAAGAAATAATATTAGATAAATACAGTGAAGATGACACTATATGTCAAAACAAACATTACAAACAAAAACAAATATAAAAGCAAGAAAAGTTGGTATAAATGTTGACCAGAGCTAGAAAAGCAGCTGCAGCACGCTTAACACCTCCGGACTCGTCGCTCAGCTCCGCCTCACAGCCGCCGGCACCAGCAGCAGCATCGCCGGTGAGTGTTGAGGCGTCGAGCGCATCTAGCGACGAGTTTTTCTCCCCGCCGTCGTCGCCACCACCTGTCCGCCGGCGAGGGAGAGGCCGGCCACCGAATGGCTTAGGACCCCGAGGCTCATCGGTCTCGAACAGGGCCCCCGCTACCGGTGGTGATGTGCACCGCATGAGGTGGACTAGATCCATGAATGAGAATGTCATGCGGGCATATTATGTGGCTACAGAGGGGGGTACCAACCTTACGGCGTACCGTGATCGCATGCTGCCTCTGTTTCAGGACTTGGAACCGGCCGTCAACGTTTCGGCGCAGCGACTGTCGGATCAAGTGCGCGCAATCCAGCGCTGTCGTTTGCTGGATGACGATGCACTTGAGAGGCTACGCTCAGGCTTGCAAGGTAACCCTCCCATTCCTCCTTCCACACGTGAATGTGTAACGGCAGTGACAATTGACACACTAAGGCAACAAAGTGTTGAAGAAGTGAATGGTGGGGATATACAAGTAAGTGCCCAGTACATGGATAATGTAAGGAGTACTTTGGAATGTGCCATCAGGGAATATCGTTACGAGGCCTTAGTAAATAGGCCTCGTCTGCCGCGTTTGCCCACGCATAAGAAAAATTTGGCGCTGGTGTGTGCCCTGGATTCACTATTGTCTACATACCTAGACAATAGTGAAAATCTCAGTGATACACACTCAATTCTGTACTGTGCGGCTGTAGCGGCATGTCGGATAGCCAATGTCAACATACAAAGCAACATTGATATGGCTACCCGAAATAATGCTGTGCCGGCTTGGCAGTGCAGGATTGAGCGTCGTATCGCTGAGTCTAGGGCACTCATTGGCAAGCTGATCTGCTTCAGGTCGGGTAATACTCGCCCGAGAGTGATGCGTTTTGTGACCCGCGCCTTTGCAGGAACGGGTATTAGGCCACGAGAATACGCGTCGCGGGTCACAGAACGCATCGACTTCCTGAAGCAGAAGATTTATGCGTGGGCAAATCGTATCAAACGCTATAAAAAACGTATTGGCAGATATTCCCAGAATCGCACATTCCAAAAGGATGAAAGGTGGGTGTATAGAAATTGGGAGCGTCCCGATCTAGGTGTGGATGATGGGAGTCTACCAGATAATGAAACTACAAATACGTTCTGGAGTAGCATCTGGTCGACCCCCGTTAGCCACACGGAAGATGGTTGGTTTAGGGATGTTGAGCGATCATGTGCGACAATCCCTAATATGGATGCCGTAGCTATTACAGCTACAGATGTTAGTTGTGCAGTCCGTCCGTTACCAAACTGGAAAGCGGCAGGTCCGGACGGATTGCACAACTTTTGGTTGAAGTGGCTGCGTAGTGCACATGCTCGTTTGGCGTCCCAATTCCAATCATCTCTAGAATCAGGAACGCTTCCAATTTTCTTAACAACTGGCATTACCCACCTGCTTTTTAAAACAGGAAGTACCACGGACCCAAAAAATTATAGACCTATAACCTGCCTACCGACGGTCTATAAACTTTTTACATCCATTTTGAGAACTAAACTGGCCAAACATATATATACTAATAAAATCATGTCCAGTTCTCAAAATGGATGTAAAAGTGGGTCACGTGGTACTAAAGAGCTACTCCTTATAGACATGACCATTAGCCAACAGGTTCGCCGTAGCCGAAAGGATCTAGCGACATGCTGGATAGATTATAAGAAGGCCTACGACTCTGTGCCACATACATGGCTCTTGAGAGTGCTAGAGTTGTACAAAGTTGATTCAACTCTATGCACTTTCCTGAAGACGTGTATGGGGCAGTGGAGTACGGTTCTTCGCTATCCAGGGTGTCGACGGACTCTCGGATGCGGCGATCCTATTAAGATTCAACGAGGGATCTTCCAAGGTGACAGTTTGAGTCCCTTGTGGTTTTGTCTAGCACTGAATCCTCTTAGCACTTTGCTCGAGAATTCAGGGCTAGGCTATCGGTTGCACAGCAGAGGTCAAGTAATATCTCACCTTCTTTTCATGGATGACTTAAAACTATTTGCCTCCACTGACCTCCAGTTGACAGAGTTAATAAAGGTAACTGAAAACTTTAGTAAGTCTATCAAGATGGAGTTCGGTGTAGATAAATGTGCGGTCTTGCATGTAAAGAAGGGCAGGGTTGTGGAATCTGATGGTATAGAACTTTCAGATTTCACACAACTTAGATCTCTCTCTGCAACCGAAACCTACAAATATCTAGGTATGTCGCAGGCACTAGGTATTGCTGAGACTGGCATGAAACAGGCGTTGCAGGAGCGCTTCTTTGGCCGTTTGAGAAAAATCTTAAATAGTTTTTTATCAGGCGGCAACAGGGTGCGCGCCTGTAACGGTTGGGCCATGCCAGTCTTAATGTACTCCTTCGGCATACTTAGGTGGACTCAAACAGAACTTGATGCCTTGGATAGAAAAGTCCGTTGTCTGCTGACTACATACCGGATGCATCACCCGCGGTCATCAGTAATGAGATTGTACATCCCGCGGAAGTGCGGGGGTCGCGGCTTCTTAAGTGCCAAGACCCTCCATAACCGCGAGGTGTGCAATCTCAGGGAATATTTTCTCAGCACTGACGCGGGTGTCCACCGTGATGTGGTCACTGTGGACAACGGGCTTACCCCGCTGAGTCTGGCTAAGGAGAACTGGCGCAAACCTGCCGTACTTGGTGTTGAGGAGCGCAAGGAGGTATGGAAAGGTAAAGAGCTGCATGGACGTTTTTATCGGGCCCTGCATGGACCCGATGTAGACTTACCAGCTTCTGTGTCCTGGCTACGTTTTGGCGATCTTTTCGCCGAAACAGAAGGTTTTGTCTTTGCGATTATGGACGAGGTTGTCATGACGAATAACTACCGGAAGTATATCCTGAGGGATGGGACGGTTGACATATGTCGGGCATGTCACCAGCCTGGTGAATCTCTCAGACATATAGTATCTGGTTGTTCTCGTCTTGCCAACGGCGAGTATTTGCATAGACACAACCAAGTGGCCAGGATTGTCCACCAGCAACTTGCCTTAAAGTACCAACTTGTCGACTCTGAAATACCGTACTACAAGTATGTGCCCGACCCAGTTCTTGAAAATGGTCGTGCCACCATGTATTGGGATCGATCTATCATTACTGATAGAACTATTGTGGCTAACAAGCCAGACATAGTAGTGATAGATCGATCTAAGCGCCTTGCAATGATCATCGATGTCACCATTCCACATGACGAGAATCTCGTGAAAGCCGAGAAAGATAAACAAATAAAATATTTGGATTTGGCTCACGAGATTGTCGACATGTGGGATGTGGACTCGGCGATCATTGTACCGATAGTCGTGTCAGTTAATGGTCTCATTGCCAAGAGCCTCGATCACCACCTCAAGAGGCTCGCGTTAGACGGCTGGATTAAGTCCTCTATACAGAAGGCAGTATTGCTGGCCACGGCTCGTATCGTCAGGAGGTTCCTCTCTCTGGAGCCCTAACCACCGGTAGCTTGGTCCCTGCACCCGATACCGGTGAGCCCCGTAATTTTATTTTATATTTTTATATTTGTTTTTTCTAAATAACATAGGAATGTAAAATATTATTATGAGAAAAGGTTGAAATAAAGAGAATAATAATATAATAATAATAATTTATTTATCAGAAAACACAAAGGTACAAAATATACTCATACATAATTAAACTTAAGGCTACAGTTTTCTTATTGATTGGGAAGAACACCAGTCTCCTGTACTAGTTAGAAAACTGTATCACAGGAGATTGGGTGTCTCTTTCAAAATTACTTGTAGGTAGGTATATTAAAGAGATACAATATTAGTACAGTATTCAAAACTAAACAATATCATTAAATTAAGGTAAGATATTAGGCTTAGTTTCTAATTTATAAATAAACAATAAAAATTGATCATTATTTTCGCTTGTTAATCATTTTATGAAAGAAGCAAGAGCATCACAATTATGTATAAAACAGTGGGTCAGCGAAATTGTTAATAGTGTAAATGTTACTGCATTAAGCAATATAATTATTAATTACGTTTATAAATCTATGTATGTATTCTATAAAACTAAATTTATTCACAATATTACAATGTTAGTAGGTCACTATGCTAATGGAATGTTGTTAAGTACATAAAATAACTACCTATTATGATTGAACAGAAAGATGAATATTACAAGTACCTAAATTAATTACGTAGGATGATTAAATCACTTCTATGTCTTACACTAAATTAACTATGTAACAGGCTTACTTAAGGAATAAGGCATTTCCGTTATCAACAGTATGATGATCAATGGGATATTTATATACTTACTTAATAAGGTTATAAAGCTATGTTGCGGCGCTCCTAGGCGCCTTCATAGTCTATTGTATTAATATACCTGATTTCGGCAGCCTTTCTAGCCGGGCAGTCGACGTCACCCGTAGAGTGATTGCTCGGTTTTTTGAAGCGCAGACAAGTCGCACATTTAGGCGCTTGCGTTTTTTTATTGCAGTTCTGGATCGTATGTCCTTCTTCACCACAATGCCCGCACGTAGAGGTCGTATTCTTGCAAGTCTTAGCCGCATGGCCGTACTGCTGACATTTATAGCACCTGGTCACAAGTGTGAAGTCCCTTACCGGACAGGAGGTCCAGTTGATGAATATTCTGTTCTGTGTGATCAGGGCTTTACGGATTACGGCTGTTACTTCTAATATAAGATTGCAGAATTCAGAGTCTCTCTTGCCAGATTTGTGACTCAGTTTTATTGCAGACAAAAATGTATCTAGGGTCATACCTGGTAATTTATCAGCGATGTTCTGCTCAAAAATACATTTGTAGACCTCATTTTCGCGCATTGTTGTCGGGACTCCTATTATAATAATGCGTGGTTTGCGCTTATATGGTTCATCAATCTTTAGACCTGATGCAGCTAGTTGTACAGATTGCTTCAATTTTTCAATGTCTGTTTTCGTTTCTGTGCTAATTATTACTCCTCCATTCCTGGTCTTTCGTACTCCACGAACTTGCAGTTTCATTTCTTCGGGCTTTATGATTTTCTGAACCATACTTTTCGTGTCCTCGCTTGTTTTGGAAGAATCGCCAGGGTAAATAGCTACCGAGCTCAGATTATTTGGTCGAATGTAGTTGTTGGCCCCCTGTTTCACCATATCCGCAAACGAAGTACTAGCTGGAGCCTGTTTGGCTTTCGATTCCTGGATGGTCTGTTTGATCTGGGCTAGCTCCTCCATAAGGTCTTGCTTTTCCGTCAGAGCTGTAAGGGCTTGGTGGTTTTGTAAGGCTTTTAGCTTCAACGACTGATACTGAATGATCATTCGGGACACACCCTGTGCAATATTACGGCAGTTGGTATTGATCTTCAACTTTTGCTCGGTGTTCAGCTTACCTTCAGAGGCAATAGCACAAACATCATTCAAACTCTGTTCAATAGATCCCAACCAGTTCTGTAACTCCGGTGTTGAGATAATTTCTCTTTTCTCTTCATACTCTTGTCCCTGTTTTTGAGAGGTCTTCGGTGTTGGTGTCGGTGGTGGAGAGCGGAGTGTTCTATCGCTCCTAGTAAAGGGACTATCCATATTGACGTAGTTAGGTACTTCTATTCTATTTGTAATTTCATTATGTAAACACACTGATTTACTTGTAATGACAATGCTTCCACATCAAAAACACAATCTAGGTCAACGTTAATTAATATTATTTTTATTGAGCACGTCTGTACACAACGGCAACGTAATGTATAGTAATAATGAATACAAATATTGAAAATAGTAATTACAGTGTCACTATGAAGACATAATAAAATATGGAAGAAAAAAAAATCTTAAAAATTATTGCAATATTGATTAAAATGTCATATTAAAATATCAGTAAATTCATATGTCAATTAGAGTCGATAAATTAAAAATGTCAAAAAATTAAAATGTCATAAAAGTAAAATGTCAAAAAATTAAAATGTCATAAAAGTAAAATGTCAATAAATTAAAATGTCAGAAAATAAAAAGTCGATATATTAAAATGACATTCATTATCTATTTATGTTGAAGTTATAATTTATATAATCACGTATGTCATAAAAACATCTGTCTATTAGCATAGCTTGCAGCTTTTTTTTAAGCTTATTTAGATTTAGTGTCTTAATATCTTTCGGTAATCTATTATATATTACTGGAGCCATGTGATATACACTTTTATGCATCAGTGCAGTATTTGTTTTACGCATACACAAGCGATACATATCTCGTTGTTGTCTATTGTAAGTTTCAGAGGCTAAATCAAATAGGTTTAGGTTACGTCTCACAAACACTATAACCTCATAAATGTATAAACTGGGCACTGTTAAAATGTTATATTTTTTAAAATATGGTTTACATGATTCCGTTGTCTGTAGCCCAAACATAGCCCTTACGCATCGTTTCTGAGCCTTAAAAACTACTTCTTTGTCCGTTGAGTTTCCCCAGAAAATTATACCATACCTAAGAACTGAAACTACTAGTCCATGATAAGCAGTGAGCATTGTTTGTTCATTAGCAATTTTTGACAATTCATGTAGAGCATAAACTGATTTGTTATTTTTTTTACATAAATGTTCAATATGTGACTTCCACGATAGGTTGCTGTCTATATTAGGTCCAAGGATCAGCAAGTGATCTTCTGTGTAGAAACATTGTAAACTAAATTACTGACCCTGTTAAAGTAACTTTTCTCGTTTAAGTTGGAGTAGATGTCCACAACTTGGATAGAGTTAAGTATTCTGAGTCTACTGAATTGTATTTGTCAAAGAAAATAAACAGTTTGTTCAGATTTGGTAAATACAATTTTCCAACACTAAAAGTAAAAAAAAAGTAAGTAAAAAGCATTTATTGACACATTACAACAGCGTACAATTATTAAATAGGTACATAATAAACAAATAGGTACCTACATAATTGAACAGATATAGCCCTTTATGTGAGCAGATAGGTAGGTACGTACAAAAACTTAATAGTGTAGTTGTGAGTGGGTTCACAATACCCAAGACAATTTTTTTACCCTACCCACATTCAGAAGTATATAAGAAATATAAGATTAAAACTGCGCGTCCATTGGATCGGAATCAGAGCGTACGGAGCGGACGGAGCGTCGTCATTTACAAAATGCCGATGGGGTGCGTCCACTGCATTCGGATTCAGCATCGGCAATTTAGGAATTTTTAAAGCAGGATAGTGACGAGGATATTGTTGTAATTAGATTAATTTTCAGAGAATATCATACATTATATTCTGATTTATTAGAAGATCAAAATAGATTTTATTTGCCCAATTTCGTCCCAAATATTGTCTCTCCTAAGTTGATTATGTTAATGTTCATGTTTTAGATTATAAAGTTCTTCATACCTTTCCACTAAAATAATTAAAAAATCGTCGTTCATCGTAAATAAGTATTTTTGCCTACAGTTTAACGTCGCAAACACGTCAGAACTTGAAAAAAACTAAATGATTCTAATATGGATTTCTTTTGATTTTGGCGAATGATGAACTCTATTTCCTTTTTCTGAGAAAGTTTGTGCCTATTGCTTCCGAACCATACGCAACTAGGACACTATTTGGCGCTATGGTTCAAGCAACCGCCTCACCGCTTTACCTATAACATTGTTTCGAGTGTTGTGGTCTAGTGCAGGCGTTGTCTTTAAAGAAAAATACTGCCAAAGTATTCCATAGTGATTATTCCATACTCTATGTTCTAAGATCACGAGACTCATATCACGTCAGCTTTCTCGGATTTTGGATACGTAAGAAATAAGTTATCATTTGTCGCGAATGAAAGAGGGTTAATGCGTAACATGGCGAGTGTAAGTGATTAATATTAACTGGGATAATATCGTGTGCTGCCTTCGTCAGGGCCCTACCATGGGTTTTACTAACATCTGACGTCGATCCGATAGTCGTTCGGCGTTCTGATTGGTCTGCTACATTCTGATATTTCCCAAGCACGTCATCATCATCATCTTCAGCCTGCCGTAGACCACTGCTAGATATAGGCCTCTCCAATGGCACACCACTGAGCCCGATTTTCGGCTCTTCGTGTCCCACTTTGCGTATATCGTCACTCCACCTAGCCAGAGGGCGTCCACCACTACGTTTGCGAAGGCACGGTCTCCACTCTAAAACACGACTACTCGAACGGTATCGGTTCTGCGACAAATATGAACAGCCCACTGCCACTTCAGCTTCTTAATTCTTTGAGCTATGTCCATGATTACCTTGGTTCTCTGTCGGATCACTTCATTACGAATTCGATCCTTCAGAGAAACGCCGAGCATAACCCTCCCCATAGCTCGCTGAGCGACCTTAAATTAGGGGACTAGTCACACCGTCAGTGTCCACGTCTCGAGACCGTAAGTCATAACATTGTAGGACGCATTCGTTGAAGACTTTTGTCTTATGGCTTTGCGGAAGGGACGACGAAAAGACTTGACGGAGTTTCCTATATGCTGCCCAGCCAAGCTGTATTCTTCTGCAAGCTTCCCTCTCGAAGTTGTTTCTACTCAGTTGTGTAGAAACAACTTACAGTTGTAAGGTTTGCCCTAGGCAGATCAAGCACGTGGTACGAACGTCTATCGTGCGTAGAACGTCTATCGAATCGAGTGTGACGCATGGTTGGTAAACTCATAGTAGAGGCACTGAAGATAAATGAAAATTTATTACATGCGTGAAGCCCGCTTCGTACAAATTATGATCATAATTATCTACAGACTAAGTGTGTTCGCTTTATACATACCAATCTGGAAAGGCGTGACGATATTAAATATGTTAAGGCTTTGAATATAAAATGTATGGAAATACTCGTTTGTATGTAGCCCGTTGGCGTAACTTTGTTATTATTTTTGCTGGTGACTAATGTAGATCATGGTTACTGCTTTGGGCTATGGTCTGAATGCAAACAGCTAAGCAATTTTCATCACTATTATGTCAATGACTACAGCCTTAGTCTTTGTCATGTATTTTGGAAATAGTTTGTAAAGTGGTCCACGTTAAATAAATTCTGTATCACTAACAAATAAGCACCCAGTGGACACAAACAACATCCAGACTCGCAACAGAGATTTATGGATCCCACAAAGTTTAGAGAATGAAGTTACTAGTATAAGTTTTAAACGTAACTTGAAAAAATTCCTGTTGTCGGAACAATTAAAATATGAAATTATTAATATTAACCTATCAGTAATATATTTATTATAACTGAACCATTGGATTTCTGGCTGCCGCCGTCCGTGCTTCACTTTTGGGGTTGCCAACTGAAAATCAGCGCTGGCTACTCCTCATTTGGGTTGCCCAGCTTATGCTGAGCTGGTGACCCATTTCGCCATGGCACACATATTTATGTTTAAGTTTATTTTATGTTATTTTAAGTTTATGTTCAGTTATTTTTTGTTGTTCTTCTTACTGTTTACTAATTGTGTGTGTGTGTGGCCGAAATAAAATTATTTTTCTTTCTTTTCTTTCTTTATATCGAACTATTTCGTACTATATATTAGTGTTTTCGAAAACTGACCGCAACAAATCCAGCTAACAATTAATAATTTAAAAAACATGTAGCATATCTTCATAATATATAAAATCCTTGCGTTACTGACTGACTGACAGACACGCTACAGCCAAAACTATTGGGCGCAGGAAGCTGAAATTTGGCATGTATGTACCTTGGGGACCGTAGGGGTGCACTAAGAAGGGATTTCCCTAAATTCCCACGGGATCGGCCAAAACGGGTAAATTTAAAAAAAAATGCAGGCGTAGCTGCTGGCATCCTCTAGTCTTCTTTTATATATAAAAGAAAGTCGTGTTAGTTACACTATTAATAACTCAAGAACGGCTGAACCGATTTGGCTAAAAATTGGTAGGGAGGTAGCTTAAAACTAGGAAAAACACATAGAATACAATTAGTTGCAAAAAATAATCTGGGAGGGATTTTAGAGAGGGTCAAAGTTTGTAGGGACAAACCTACTACCTATTGACAGTAAGAACGCATGCGCTGTAATAATTGAGTGCTGCGCATGTGCTATCTGGCAGTACTGTCACATTATACATTGTCATATGGTGCACTATCATTACTTCGTTCGTTTACTTATATAAACTTATAGTTATTGCAACAGCCTTGGCTAATCCCTACTCAAATTAGGTATAAATGCGAAAATGTGTATGTATATATGTGCACTGAAAAAAAAATTGTTAACATACATCAAAAAAATGTTTATTGCTATCAAATCACTTATTTAGATACGAGCGCACAAAGCTTTGTGATCCCGGCAAACAAGTCATCTTGATAGAGAAACGGAACAAGAAGACGTAGCACATTCAAACAAGTAATGATCGACTTAATCAAGTCTGATTATTATTTTATCAACTGCCCTTTATGCATGTTACTAAGACTTGATATTTTTTATAAAATTGCGTGATTACTGTAACATTGTCATATATTAACTTAAATAAAGAAAATTTATAGTCTAAACAAGTACCTTGATTGATCTGATTGAGTTTTAACTAGTATCAAACTAAAAAATAAATTGTATTTATAACGATACCTAATTGAACCTATATAGATGCATATTCGATCTAAAATATATATTTGTATTGATCAAATAAGTATATTATTGTGTTCAGTATGTATAGTTTTCTGTTTTTATCATAACATAATATCAACAATAAATGTTATCTTTTTCAGTGTAATAAAGTGCTCTTATTAGAATCAGCTAAGGTAATGTTATATTTACCGTTAACCTCTAAGAGGTGATTGTACTCATCATTATGAAAATCTTTTACTATGGGACCACACCTGAAATCGCAAAAAAAAATCTGCTGTTTCATACATTTTGACGAGTTAAACGAACTTATGTATGGAACAGCTGATTTTTTTGACAAATAACTCTGTATAGTACAAAATACAGTGTCACTGACATGGATGTAGCATTATTATGTTAAGAAAAAATGTGTATTATTACTGACTGTTTTTCTGTACTCAATATAATTACAAACACTTGTGTATCTGGGAATACAATGGCATCAAATTCTAATCAATTTGTATTTTTTTAACACAAATTATTTGTAACACCTACCTTTTGCTAAATTAATGAGATAATTTAAGTAAATATCATTTTTTGTTGCCTTCCTTGATACCAGCTCTATCAGTTTACTTTTGATGCTAGGAAAATGTAAGTAGAAATTATTGACATAATCGGGGTAGCTTTCATAAAAGTCATCAACAAGCTGAAACAAGGACAAAACAATATAAGTGGGTACAAAAAATATGTAGATATCATTTTGTATAATCACATCATATTTTCAAATTCTTCATCTTCATAACAAATAAAATTAATTTGCATTAATTTTAACATTGTGTGTAATATAGGCACCTACCAATTTATACCCCTGAGGCTTCTGCAACGCAGGGTTCTCATCAAAATATTGCTCAATGGAATATGCCGGTTTCCTTAATTCCCTGAAACGCTCTGACAATGTAGCTGTCCAATTTGACTGTACAATATCCCAGGGCTCCGTGCTGCTTTTCAACCATTT
This sequence comes from Euclidia mi, assembly GCA_944739405.2. Lineage (NCBI taxonomy): Eukaryota > Metazoa > Arthropoda > Insecta > Lepidoptera > Erebidae > Euclidia > Euclidia mi. The sequence continues at coordinate 4,089,729 of OX123196.2, forward strand.
AAGATCTTCTTCTGTGTTGTTGGTATTCTGTACTGTATTAATTGTCAGTGATGGAAGTGGGCGGGGTGATAAAAACGATTGGTGAGGAGATCCTATGCTGCGGACTTGAAGTTTTCTTTCTTTGGAATCAAGAACATCTAACTTTTGGTATTTACGCCTTGTGTTCATCAATTGGCTGACCAACTTGCCTCTTGCTTGATGAGTTATCCCCTGCGCGGTCATACATGGTGGAATATAATAAGTTGTAATTCTTTCCTCCGGAAACAGCACTTTTATATTCCTTATCTAACTATTATATACATTGCTAGTAATGGGTGAATTTTTATTTTCCTTTAAAATTACTTTGGTAATAGTTGATGCTAGCAAATTCCTTGCATTTTCATTGTCTCATGATTTTCCCATAAACTGCAATAAGCTTGAACTTTCAAAATTATTTTGCAATAATTTGAAAAGGACCTGGAACAAATAATAATAGGTAAATAGACTGGCCAAGTGCGATTCAGACTGGCACATGCAGTATACTGTAAAAAAAATATAAAGTTTGTATTATGGGTACCCTTTAATACAAGAAATATTTTTACTATGTAATGTTGTTACAGCGGCAACAGAATTGCGTATTCTGTAAAACTGTCTACCTATTATGGTTTATAAGATACAGCCCGCTGATAGACAGACCGACAAACAGTAGTGGCATAGTAATAGGGTTTTGTTGGCACCTTATGGGTACGGAACCATAAAAATACCAAAACACATACTTCTTCTTCTGCCTGCCCTGTTCCCATATTACTTGGGGTCGGCGCAGAATTTCTTTCTCTTCCATTCTCTCTTATCAGACGTCATCTCATCATTCACTCCCTTTTCATTCATGTCACCCTTCACACAATCCATCCATCTTTTCTTTGGTCTTCCTCTTGCCTTATATCCCTCAACTCTTATCTTCATCACCTTTCTAGTCACATGATTTTCATCCCTCCTCATCACATGACCATACCACGATAGACGATTTCCTTTCAGCTTTTCTTGCACCGGTGCAACTTTCAGACTTCCCCTAATAAACTCATTTCTAATTTTATCCATCCTTGTCACCCCACACATTCATCTCAACATCCTCATCTCTACTACATGCAATCTTCTTTCATCCGTCTTCTTCAAGGCCCAGCATTCCGATCCATACAGTGCGACAGGCCTTATTACAGATTTGTAGATTTTTCCCTTTAACCTAAGGGGCATCCGTGGGTCACAAGTTGTTCCTGTGACCTGTCGCCATTTCATCCAACCTGAGTTGATCCGGTTCGTGAGGTTGCGGTCTATTTCCCCGTCCCCTTGAATAAGCGACCCGAGGTACCGGAAGTCGGAGCAGACCGATATGGGCTCTCCACCAACGGATATGGGCGCGGGACTGGAGAGACCGCCGAAGTCGCAAAACATGTACTCAGTTTTGCGTATACTGACTTTCAGGCCAACACTCTCCAGCCTTTGCCACCACTTTGTCAGTCTGCCCTGGACCTCAGGAGCACTCTCGGCAATCAACACAATGTCGTCAGCGAACAGCATACACCAGGGAGCCTCTTCCTGTATGTCCGATGTGAGAGCGTCCATTATAAGCAGGAAGAGGTAAGGGCTAAGAGCCGACCCTTGGTGCAAGCCTACAGCCACATTGAAGTTGCCGGTATTGCCCGCTGTAGACCGGACGTAGGTTGTACATCTACTGTACATTGCTCGGATCAACTGTACATACTTCCCAGGCACACCTTTCTTCTTAAGGGCCCACCACAAAACATCACGAGGTACCCGATCATGAAGCCTTTTCGAGATCCACAAAAAAGCATGTGAAAGTTTTTGTGAGCACTTCGGTATTTTTCACAGAGTTGGCGAATCGCAAAAATGGCATCTGTTGTTCCTCGACCAGGCATAAAACCAAATTGGTTTTGTGAAATGACACTCTCTTCTCTCAATCTTCGTTCAACCACTTTCTCCCAAACTTTCATACTATGTGAAATTAGCTTTATTCCTCTATAGTTGTTACACTCCAGCACATCACCTTTGTTTTTATAGATGGGAACCAGCGAGCTGTTACACCATTCATCAGGTATGGCCTCTTCCACCAACAACTTATCGAAGAATAAAGTTAACCACTTCCATCCATCTACCTGGAGTGTCTTCCATACTTCAACTGGTATTCCATCCGGTATACATACATACTTCTAAAAATCACAAACTTATAAAATCAAATACATAAGTAATTTCTTTATCTTCTTACCCTTATGATTTTCAAAATCATGAATGTAATGAACCCTGTCAAATGGGTAGGTACTTACGTTAACCTCAATGTTGATTGGTGTCAATTTTGGTGGTGAAGTTTGCTGCGTTTTTTCGACTCTTATGAGACTTGTTCTACTTGTTGGGAGGTAATCTTCAATTAGCACAGGGAGGTCCTGAAATAAGTATATTAAAATTGATCAAGTAGGTACCGTGAATATTCTCGGAACCGTACTGTACAACGCACGAAATATCAGCCGTACCGCCCATAGGTTATACATAAGCCTATTCGCGCTTTTGGATGTCGATTTTACATTTATTTTCACTGGTACACGATCTGGCTGAATCATTCGTCAAATGAACTATTTATTGACCGGTTTTAGTAATATTTATGATGGGAATCCCATTAAAACGAACGAAAGAACAAGTGAATAATGTGTTTTTAACATGGACTTATGGAGGGCTTACGGCGCTCTAGGGCCGGGCATTCGGTCACTGTAGATATAGGTAGGTACTTACAGATTAAGAAATATTCGTCAAATCTGTTAATTGATTGCTTGAATCCAGTCTTGTGCACTGGTTACTTGTTAAACCTTGATTAATATTTGAGAAATCCATTGCCCAAGCTTTCCAACAGCGAAGGAATAGGGCTCTGGGTCCCAATTGCGGAATTATTTCTTTTATATCGTCCATTGTCAGTGCCGACAGAGATTCTATATTAATTTAATTTTCTGTAATATTAGCATAGAGAAATAAAATGAAAATTAGCCAATTCATGCGTGAAAGAACTAGGCACAAAAAATAAATAATTAAGTAGGTAGGTACTTACTTGCGAAAAGAGGCCCCAGCTCCGGGAGCCCCCAGGCTCTCAGTAAATCCATCACCTCAGAATCTTCCATTTAGAGTTCCACTCTCACTAACACTATAATGCACTGATTTTAAAACCAAAGATACTAGTATTTTAAATTTTAAAGCAATTTGCGTAAATAAGTCTAGCGTGCGGTGCGGGCGAATTGAAAATGAATTCAGTCATGTTGGGACTTGAACGATGCGCGCCAAACATCGTTTACGAAGTTAGTTGTAGGAGGTACACCTTTCAAACAACTAAGTAACCTTTCAATTAAAAAAGCGCGCGTTCGTTCATATAAAGTTCATAGTGATCAAATGAATTATGAAATTTATTGTAACAATTATTTTATAATTACTGAAATAGATATTTATTATAGTTTATTATTTAAATCTTTATGAGATTAACTAATTGTAATGAGTGATAATGATAAAGTAACTTGATAGAGCTGATTATGTTTCGACAGGAATAAAGTAAACTTATTAAATTCAACTCATTCGAATTGATAGACGTTCAATTGTTTTAGCTTTATTGTGACAAAAAATGGTCAATTGTTATTTTTGACATTTTCTTGAATGATTCAGTCATATTTTTTTCAATCAAGCAAGATTATAACTTGTTTAGCCTTGATTTTTTTTCAGACCGATTTCACGCTAAATCGGCTGAACCAATATTCTCTACTCATAAATGCGAAAGTGTTTATAGAGATATATCGGACCATGGCAAAGTGATGTTGTAGAGCACTTTTCGGTAGATAATATCATGAATACTGACCAAGTTACTTCGTACCCTATAGTTTCTGAACTCCTTACAATTATCAGGAGTACCTACACGCAACTTGAGACTGAACGTTGGTGTTCCAGTCCTGTTAATGCGGAATCTTAATGCACCAAAGCTTTGTAATGGCAAACGGCTACAAAAGCTATTCGCTATTGCGGGTCAGAATCGCTCATGAAGGGTTCCGTAGTGGAGGTATCCACTTACCATAGCGATTATCTTCGACTAACTATTAATAGTACCTATTTGTATAAACAACAAAGCTAGGTATATTTGCGGTTTATAAGATATGATTTATTTCAAAAACTGCTGACTACATATCGTTCAAACCAATTTTCGTTGAAAGATTTTATAACGATCTAAAGCATATATTTTTTTTAGATTTGTCACTCTCTTACTTTAAAATTTGAGGGACACACACCCATTATACCACTTTGGAAAATTATATCTTTCAAACGATTGACTTTGAGAAACAATGGTTTTAGGAACCTCAAAGTATTTTTTAACGACCCATTTTCCACATCAGTTCCATGTATGAAGAGCCCTCCTTAATATTCAATATTTTTTATTTTCTACAACGTCGTAAGGCGGTTTACAGAATACATCTTCCTACCAATTTTCAAATGTGTAAACTGAATAGTTTCGGCATAAAGAGTCTGTGACATACGGATACGTCTATAAGGATTCCGTGTTTAGCCATTTTTGATTACGGAACTCTAAAAATACTGTTAACAGAAATGTTTTAAATACTTGTTCTGGTTATATTTCTTATTAGTCCCTATGAACAGAATTAAAACGAAAATTACTATCGAACGATGAAGGAGTTTTGTGTTACCACGAATTTAACGTAAGTGAAGCCGCGGGCAAAAGCTAGTTTATACTATAGAAAGGAATACAGGCTTGCAAATAACTTGAACCAACGGTGCCAAAAAAATAAAATTACATGTATTTTGAAGTATTTTAATATGTAAGTACATTATTAAATTCACTCGCATGCTCTGAGGGCATAACATTCAGACACAGAATTTACAATTGTTGTTGGATGCTGACGCATATTTTAAATATTGATAAAACTTTGCATCATTTTGGCACAATTATCTATCTATACCTACAAGAAAGCGATAGCCTAGAGGAAATAATAACAGACAGCCATACAGAGGTTATTAGATTCAATTCAAACCCACGACATGCGCCACTGACTTTTCGAAGTTATGTTCGTACTAAATTGCTATTAATCGCGTTAAATACCTAAAACACCATGAGAGATGCTACATGTCTGAAAATCTCCATAATAGGCTATAATCAACAACACTAGCTAAGTGCTGGTAGGATACTTCACATGTATTTCAAGAATATTATGGTAAACTCTTTGACTTTCAGACTACCTCTCGATATTTTTCTTCATTTAGCAAGCGATAATAACCTAATTAATAACCACTTAACTACGAAAAGTCAGTGGTGTGAAATGCCGTGGGTTTTAAACCCAGATTCTCAGGATAGCTGTCCAGTATTAGTCTCTCTACTAGGTCATCGCTGCCTATTTCCAAAATATATTCAGACCCTTTACTTCCAATTATATTCGTATAAGTACACGTCTGGGCTATTCGTTAGGTTTTCACGAAGCCACATCAATCACGGTCTAATTCAAATTCAAATTCAAATTCAATCAGTCTATTTCTGTACCTTACGTAACGGGCGTCTTCGAACATATTTTGTCAGGTGTGTACGTGAGACCTAAATACACTAAAGAGTGTACATGTCTTAAGTCTATTAATATACTGAAACAACCAGATTATATGGAACTTATGTTTCTGAAGATTAGTTTAGATTCAAAAAGAATCTCCGTTTGGTCATGGCGTCTTAACTATAAAGGTATAAACGTAGCTTAGTTTCGATTATTTCATATTTCGGATGTAAGCGCCATTTTGCATAGATGTGGGCATTTGACTCACAATTTAAAACTAGGTAATGTTAAGGCGAGGTTGCAGTACAGTGCGTAGCTCGACCTCACCCCCCGCAAAAACAAAAACATGGCGGTGGCGTCAGCGAGTGAGCGGGGGGAGCGAAGGGGGGGTTTCGTGTGTGCGTGTGCCACAGCGCAGCGTAAAAAAACCGTAGATTAGTTATGCGAACTTTAAAAGTGGCACATTAAAAACAGGCTAAATGTATCATTTGGCTTTAGTCGCGTACGCGCTGCGGTCGGACGCGCTCGCTCTTTTACTCGCGTGTGTGTACGTTATATTTGAAAATGCCGTCGTGTGTAATGAGATTTAGCACAAACTACAGTAGGAAAATGACTAAAAGTTATGGAATCACTTCTCATTCATGAGTATTACAATATTACAATTTTATTTACAATTTATAATAAATTCAGTATCACAAATAATAGAGTGAATAAAACAATTGGCATTGAGCGAGTGTAAAAGAGAAGCAGTACTGTGCGTGTTCAAAGACTAAAAAGCAAAGTATCCAGATGGGACATTCGTAATAATAAAATACTGATGTGTGTTTTTGTCAAGTAATAAAAGTGATTTGAGGCTGAATCAACACAATATATTATTATTATCGAAATACAAAATCATACGTAAGTTACAAACATTGACGGATGATCAAATTCCATTCACTTGTTCTTGTTTTTCTCCTCTTAGTATTAAACAACTAAGTAGATTGTACTGCACTGTTTTTGCTGCCGACCCACCGTACCCCTAGCAGTACCCCTGGGGGTATGATGGGTCTTTCAAAGCTTAACCGTACTCCCAGATAATATTGTTGTGTAATTAGTTTATTAATTTCAGTTCGTTAATTTCAAGTTCTACTATTTTGTGGGATCATTCCCAGTATAGTAGTAGTATTGAACAATTGTATGATAGAACTGTCCTAACTCTATTAGCACAACTTGATGAGGAGAACAGAACTATTGGGATAAGTAATAGGAAATGTCCTAGTCTAGTTCTATGTATGTTTTTACAAGGGTATTCAATAGAACTACTGGGAATAATCTGTAGTGTCACGACATCGCGCTCATATATCCGAATGAATATGTATTGTATACGTTCATTTGTTTAATGTGTAAAACAAATGAACGTCTACAAAACAAATGAATGTCTACAAAACAAATGAACGTCTACAAAACAAATGACTTACAGAAAGTGATCAGCTATCGATAGTCATCATTGTCTTGCCCTGGTCCCAATTTATTTGGGGTCGGCGCAGTATGTCCTTCGCTTCCATACTTCTCTGTCACCAGTCATCCGATCGCTTACCCCTTTTTCTTTCATATCCATCCTCACACAGTCCATCCATCTCTTCCTTGGCCGTCCTCTCCCTTTTCGTTCTTCTACATGCATATCCATCACTTTTTTACCTACATACATCTCATCTCTCCGCATAACATGTCCATACCAGGCTAATCGACTCCCTTTCACCTTTTCAGCTATGGGCGCCACTTTCATACTACCTCTAACGTAATCATTCCTAATTCTGTCCATTCTTGTCACTCCACACATCCATCGTAACATTCTCATCTCTGCCACATGCAATCGTTTCTCATCCATCTTCTTTGTAGCCCAACACTCAGCTCCATACAGTACGACAGGCCTTATAACCGATTTATACATACGGCCCTTTAATTTCACAGGCATTTTGTGGTCGCATATTGTGCCTGAGACCTGTCGCCATTTCATCCATCCTGCGTTGATTCTTTGCCTAACATCCCGATCAATTTCGCCGTCATCTTGCAGGAGTGAACCTAGGTAGCGGAAATCGGAGCATACTGGTAGAGGTGTACCGCCGAGTAAAATCGGTATAGGACTGGAGAGACCGCCAAAGTCACAGAACATATACTCCGTTTTGGTTCTGCTTATTCTCAAGCCTACATTCTCCAGTCTCTGCCGCCACTCCTCCAGCTTGCTCTGCACCTTCTGTCCACTCTCTGCTACCAGAACGATGTCGTCGGCAAACAACATGCACCAGGGTGCCTCTTCCTGTATGTCCGATGATATAGCATCCATAATTAACAGGAAGAGGTAGGGGCTAAGGACCGACCCTTGGTGCAAGCCTACGGCCACATCAAATCTGGCTGTGATACCAGCTGCGGATCGGACCTGCGTTCGGCATTCAGCGTACATGGCTTGAATCAACGTCAGGTATTTCCCAGGCACTCCTTTCTTCTTCAGGGCCCACCACAAGACTTCACGGGGCACTCGATCATATGCCTTTTCAAGGTCGACGAACACCATGTGCAAGTTTTTATGTGCCTCCCTGTATTTTTCGCATATTTGGCGAAGAGCGAAAATGGCATCCACCGTACCTCAACCAGGCATAAAACCGAATTGGTTTCGTGAAATCTCACTCTCGTCACGCAGGCGTCGCTCAATTACTCTCTCCCATACTTTCATAGTATGTGGCATTAACTTTATTCCCCGATAATTGTTGCACTCTTGGATATCACCCTTATTTTTAAAAATGGGAACCAGGTAACTGTTGCACCATTCCTCGGGTATGGTCTCCTCGTGCAACAGCTTATTGAAGAGTAAAGTCAGCCACGCCCATCCATCATCTCCTAATGTTTTCCATGCTTCTACTGGTATTCCATCTGGTCCTAACGATTTTCCATTCTTTATTCCACTAACAGCCTTTTTTACCTCGTCCTTATTTATTTTCTTCACTAACCCAATATTCATCACCTCATTCTCAAGTTTTCCGCTCCAATCGTTCTCCTCATTCATTAACTTTTTAAAGTATGTCCTCCATCGTTCTTTTATTCTATCTTCGTCCATAAGAATCGCTCCTGTTTCGTCTTTCATGCACTTAATATGGGATACATCCTTCGCCTTTCTCTCTCTAGCTTTAGCCATGCTGTATAAGTATTTATGACCCTCGGGTTTTTCAAGTAACCCGTACAACTTGTCTAGGGCATTGGATCTAGCAATGGCTACGGCCTTTTTGGCTCTCTTTTTACATTCGTCATATTCCTTCTTCTTACTTTCTTCTAAAGATTCATTTCCTCCTTTCGTCAGCTGCCATTCTTTAAACCTTGCTTTCTTTTCCTTAAGTGCATTCTGTACCTCTTTTGTCCACCACCACGTGTCCTTATCTTTCATACGCTTCCCTTTCGACTCTCCTAAAACATCCTTTGCTACACCCTTAATACATTCACTCATCTCTTCCCAACACTCATTGACACTAATATCATTCATATCGCCCATTCCTAACATTTTACCTACCACTCTATCTCTGAATTTTTCTACACATTCATTCTTCTCTAACATATGCCATCTTATTTTTGGAGTCAGTTGCTGCTTGGTTCTTTTAAAGCTTATTTGAATCTTAAGTTCGACCATCAGGAGCCTGTGCTGCGAAACTAAATCTTCTCCTGGTACCACTTTACAGTTTTTGACCCAGTTGAGTCGATTACGTCTTATTAAGAAATAATCGATCTGGGTAATATGGTGGCCGCTGTTATACGTGATCAGATGTTGCTCTTTTTTTTCGAACCAAGTATTTGCAACTGCTAGGTCAAAAGCGGCAGCAGCTTGAAGAATTGCTTCTCCCTCACAATTTCGGCTGCCGAGTCCCCAACCTCCATGTACTCTTTCATACTCTTCATTTGTTCGTCCCATATGTCCATTAAAATCACCTCCCACAATAATCTCTTCATTCTCCGGTATATTCGTCATCATGCTATCGAAATCCATCCAAAACTTCTCTTTCTCACAATCATCACAGCCTATCTGAGGGGCATACACACCTATCACATTCAGAATAATACCTTGCCACATCACTTTCACAGCAATCAATCTGTCATTAACTCTATTTACACTTGTCACGCTATCTTTCAGATTTTCGTCTAACACAATCCCCACACCATTTCTTTTGCCATCACTTCCACAATAATAAAACTTGTATCCTTCACCGATCTCCCTAGCTTTCGTATCTTTCCATCTTGTTTCCTGCAAACATACCACATTTATTCGTCTTCTCTTCAAAACACTAGCTAACTCTCTAGCTCTTCCAGTCATCGTACCTACGTTCCAATTGACATTCAACCTAATTGACATTAGTCAGAATTTATAATTTTATTACCCTAATATTGCCAGAAAGCGAGAAAAAACAAAAAAAAAAGTTTGTCATGACTTGTCAATAAGGTCGAAAATCGCGTGCACCTGTTTTTTGCAATCACTATCGATAGCTGATCACTTTCTGGTAGTCATTTGTTTTGTAGACGTTCAATTGTACGAGAGTGGTGTGGGGTAAAAGAAGATGTAGTGACAAGCATCGAGAAAGGCATGTTAAGATGGTTTGGGCACATGGAGAGGATGGATGACGAAAGACTGACAAAGAAGATATATAAGGCAAGTGTGAATGGGACAGGACGAAGGGGAAGACCTAGGCGGACGTTCTCTGACCAGATTGGAGACCTTCTAAAAAATGGACAAGTCAGAAGTACCCTAAACAGAAGAGCATGCATGAGAAACTTGATGGGAGTGAATGAAGCAAGAGAGGTATGTCAGGATCGTTGTAAATGGCGTTCCGTAGTCTCTGCCTACCCCTCCGGGAAACAGGCGTGGGTCTATGTATGTATGTATGTACGTTCAATTGCTTTGTAGACGTTCATTCGTTTAACACATTTTTATACATACATATTTATTCGGATATGTGAGCGCGATGTTGTGACACTACCCTTGTAAAACATACATAGAACTAGTGGTAAATTTCCTATAACTGTTTCCCATTAGTTCTATTCTTCTCATCAAGTTGTGCTAATAGAACTAGTGGGAAAAAAAGTATCACTAGTTCTATCATAGAATTACTGTTCAATAGAACTAGTGGGAATGATCCGACAGCGCAAGGATGATGATGATTACGGGTCTTCAACAGTACCACAGATTATACCTATAATATACAAAGCATTATAACCATTAGCAGTAATATCTGAACGTTTTATTCTCTAATTTATCTCCTTGTTGCACTATATCATCGTACTAGTCTTGTCTTCGCTTGTCTAAAAATACAAAAACGTAAGTAGTAAGTCATTATCATACGAGAGATAACAATGTTCAGTTTAATGTCCACGTAGCACGTTGGTATAACACTACGAGCATTTCAGCCAGGAGTACGGTTAAGCTTTAAAAGACCCACCATACCCCCAGGGGTATTGCCAGGGCTACGGTGGGTCCGCAGCGCACAGTTTTTATATTAACGTACTGTTTTAGGCTTCCATTGAATGAAATGAGAAGAATACAATGTACTTTTTTAATAAATGTTATAAATAAATCACATTGACTTTTTATTTCCCTACCATAAATGAATTAATCAAATTTACTTTGAGGCGAATTGAATTTACTCAAGACAGACAAAGTGATCATGTCGCATCTGGGTCTAATTATTGTTTGTGAAACGGTCAGCATGATGTCACAATGCGCGTCGGTCCAGAGAGTATATGTTTATCTCTATTTCGCGCTTGCGATTAGATGTGCTATCTCACTTACACTTCTTATCTAATTCTTAGTGTGTCGTTTTGACATATTAATATTAGTGTGCGTACGCTTTTCGCGATGCGTGCCACTCGTAAGCTCCGTCATGTTACCTTGTCAGTAACCTGTCTACGGTTTCTTACTAGTATGTCTATGGTTTGAACGATTGAGTTTGGAATACGAATTACTTTGTACTTTTGCGAAAACGTACATGCGGGGGTGGAGGGGGATTTTGCGGAGCAACGACGTACGTCCGCCCTCAATCACGCCTAGACAGGCACTGATGAACGGCCGGCGAGCGATATAATGCCAACATTTTGACTATTTTTTTTCTTGGAGAAAAATGATAACGAAATTACGAAATCTGTTTTAACCATTTATTTTAAAGTAAAGAGCTGTTTCTATTGATAATACTTTCATATAAATTCATTATGGAATCTCTAAGCAGTACACGTTTAAAATTGTGATTTAGTGCCATGTTTGACATTTTTTTTATCGAGCCAATCATTCCAAATCGTGTTTCTATCTTTACGATTTACTAGAAGATATGTTCAACTTTTATACTTTAATTTTTATTCATTAAAATATCATAGTTCATGGGACTTTTAGACGTTCAAAAATCTTAAAAAGTACTGCAACCTCGCCTTAAGTACTTTTACCTTTTACCGACTGTTGCAGAAAGTTATTAACGCAAGATAGTGTGACACCAGTGCGAATTACGGTCGTAGACGGGACTCTCGCAAGATCGATTTTATATGAACATTCGACTTGCTATAGTGCGTCCAATCGGCATCTAATTTAGAAGGATGTAATACTTAGATACCTTAGGCTTTTGAAGTTAAGAGTGCCTATGAACCGGAACTGAGTGGAGAGGAGCTGTGTCGATACAACCAAAATAAATTCATAAAACCTCCATGTCAGCGGTTTTACATCTTTCGATTGGCTTTATTGACACATCTACGTATTCTTTACGGGCAGTCATAAATCCCTGAGGAAACAAAAAACAAGATGAAAACTGAATAAAAAAGATAATATTATTCAATAAATAATCTTTCTACCACTTTATTTATACTAAATACAGTTGTATTTACTGCACTAAACCATAGGAAAACCCCACATTATGGGCCGTCTTCGAGAGCGCCCGACCATATTTATAAACATCGTAATGCTTAAGATCTTTAAGGCAGTCTTGTAGCACTAGATTCCTTTTATTTCAACTTTGTTATCCAACAACGCATAAATTAGCCGAGATACGACACAGGCTGACTCCGTCGCTGGCATTTGTATCCGTATCACAACTCTAAATGTTAAAGATAGGCATTCGTCAAATTGTTTCATAGTATTTAAGCCAGTGACACACTAAATCCCATTTATTGGAAACGGATCTGTGTCCAGTGAAGTGAAATATCGCTTCTACAGAGGCCTATTCAAACTATAGCTAACGTACTGAGGGTGAAGTGTCGCCAGTGAAAGAGCTTTAACTAGTCGAGCGTAATTGTTAAACATTGGGTTTCTAGTAATTTGATACGTTTAATATTGGCGGCGATTCGTGTATTTGGAAATGAATTCTAATAATATGAAGAGGTGCCACATAAAACGTTTATATGTCATTATGTCATATATTATAGCGTATTAAACTGGAAGTCAGAATATTTAAACATACAATCTTAATATATAAAATCCTTGCGTTACTGACTGACTGACAGACACGCTACAGCCGAAACTATTGGGCGCAGGAAGCTGAAATTTGGCATGTATGTTCCTTGGGGACCGCAGGGGTGCACTAAGAAGGGATTTCCCGAAATTCCCACGGGATCGGCCAAAACGGGTAAATTTAAAAAATAATGCAGGCGTAGCTGCTGGGGGCTTATTCACTATGACCATTTTTAAGTCTTAACGTGTTTTAACGTGCTAGTTACCTACGTCGGCACGTCATTGGCTTAAACGGTATTCACTATGCCAACTTCAAGTTTGACAAGCACGGTAGCGCACGTTTCGGACACGGTTTTAGTTGTCAAAATTCCGTGAGCTAAGAGGTCACGTAACATGCACGTAACGCGTTTATTGTAAAACGATAGAGGATAAATAAGTACTAAGTTTATTTGTTTAATATTATATTCAGTGTCCGTTAGTAGTTAAATGCTAAGTTTATTTGCTTTTTTATTTAACAGTGTCCGTGTCAAAGTTATTTCATTAAATATTATGTTTTATGAAAATTGACGCCTGTCGCTGGCGCCAGCGTCTCACTCGTCTTCGGATAAATAATAAATCCATTATGATTTATTAGATTCTGTTAGAATTGAGCTATTTGCTACACTAACCACACTTATATTTTTTTATATTGTAGCGCGACTGCAACTGCCATATCTGTCATCAATGTTTTCGTTCAAAAATTGACTTAAGTACAAAAGATGAACTAAACTTTGAAGATCATTTTTTTATTTTGAGATTGTTCCTGGCGAAATTGAACTAAAATAATATAATTTAAGTTTTATTAGCCTTTTCTATTTGTACTGTAGCTTTTAGTGAAAATTACAAGTTAGTAAAATAATATTTATAAAATCGAAATTGAGCCGGCAAACCGGCATTAAGATTTATGAACGAATGTTGGGAAATTGATAACTAGGCATAGACAAGCAGTCGTATGGCATACTGAATGCAATATTTTGATTGTCATGGTACGTCACGTTACTGAAACACGTTTACGTCTAGTGCACGTCACGACGACACACGTCTTGAACATGGTATTTCAGTGGTCATAGTGAATAAGCCCCCAGGCGTCCTCTATTTATATATAAGTACTAATAAAGTTTACAAAAATCACGCCTAGGTTGTATTTTAAGTGATTATTGAAACTATACGACGTTTGCAGTATAGCATTAAGGGACTGTTCATGCGACCTGTCGCAAGTTTTAGTTGACAGTAATGAAACTAATGAAGAACAGCACTATTTCAAGAGCTAGTTTAATACCAATTCAAAGAGAGGTGAATTCAATATGATTTTTTAACCGATTTCAGAAAGGAGGCTCACTATTCTACTGTATTTTTTTTCCTCGCCACTTTTTACTAGGTTACCCCATTTCGTTGATTATTTTTTATTAAATTCTGATACTTCACCTCTGGTCTTATTTACAGATCAAGATCTGACAATTTGTTAAGCCACAAGCATTTATAATATTTATTTTTTGCTTCAAACGTTTATCAACAAAAGATAAAAGGTTTTACAGAAAGAGAATATTCAAACATCCAAGAGTTTAACTTTTCCCTGGACCTCACAAGTTGCAGAACTGTGTCTATTATGGTCACTGCTGCTAAACCTGGTAAAACTTTTGATACAGTATTAGGAATATGGGTGGTACTAGTCTCGAAAAGCAAAGAACGTTTATGCCCCATTATTTAAAAAAATATTTGGAGTTACTATTTTTATTTATTTTTCTGTTCCCTTTAGCTCTAAAACGTAGCTTCTACAAGGGGGCAAATAATCCTTTACGTAAAGCTTTAACACATATAAAAACGGGGCAAATAGCACTTATTTACCGTATAAAACCGGTTCTACAAGTAACGTTTGACGGCGGTTGACGACACGTAATAACAGACCTGAGTCAGCGTTCGCCGGGATGATCTAAAAGTGTTCGTCATCAGAAAAATAGCTACGCGAGTATTGCTGAGTCGTACACGTCTCGCTGGCTCAGCAGAACTAAGTACATCGTGGGGTTAGTACGAGCATATTTTACTCTAAATCCAATCGTCGGGACTACAGCCTCCGGCGTTGCGATTGTGGGGGACTTCAGAGCGGGCCTATTAGAACGCTTAATGCGGTTAGCTTGAACCTTGTGTGGACAAGAAATGGACCCGCGCCTGGTCTGCTATTCATTTGTAGAGAAAAGCTAGAAACTTAACGTTCAATGGCTTTGTAAAATCGTACTTCACACGTACGCCTTCACGCCAGATAGTGAGTATAGGTTTTTTTCTCCCGTCACTGTGTGAAGCAAATTGATTGTTAGCGTCTGTCTGATTTTTGTTTGTCCTTAGTTAATGTAGTGTGTGAGATGTATTCGGGTAATTTAGCCATCAAATTCATCAGATTTGATGGCTTATGGAATGGATATGTAACAGTTTTGGTTGTGCTGGTCAATACGAATGTAACTCGACTGTTTGGAGCGTTTGCTGCATCAGACATTATAGCATTTAAGAATATGTGGTTTTTTGATAAAGTTAATATAACATATTATGCACATGCAAAGCCGCAGCTAAAAGTAACTGTTATATTTTATGAAAATGTAATGTAAGTATCTTGAAGTCAATCACAACTTAACGCTGAATTCAATATTCAATCTATGCTTTTTTTAGATTTTAGATTCGTTTTTGACATAAGCTCCATACAAAATATGTCAAACACGAATCTGGGAATCTCAAAATCCATGGATGGATCGAATATTGAAACCGACCGTAAGTCGAGTATTAAAACAAAATATCATCATCTTCTAGACGTTGTCATCGTTGTCATCCAAGACCTCCTTGGAGTTTAGAATCCCCAAGTAGTAGACGGTACCTATTACAATAAAAAACAACAATACATTTTAATGAATTTCTATTCTTGAATAATATATTATACAAACAAGTTGTCTTTACAAACTCCACGTGTAACATGGAGGTATCTATTTAAAGACGTATTACGTTACATCTTACAACGAAGCTATTTATCTAACTTGTGTTGTTAGAACCAGTTGACAAATAAAATATTCTGCTAAAGGAACAAAGGCTTAGAAATAATGACATGACGTCGAGTACAATACAAAGTACGACTAAGTGTACCGCTATTTGAGCAAAAACGACGATCTTTCTAAACGTGTGAGATGTGTGGAGAGAGGAAAATTGTACCAAAAAGGGAAAACTCTAAATAAAAGTATCTTTTTGTCCCTAAAGCAATACACAAGTATTGCACACCAAAGTAATGTTAAATATGTAATTTTAAACTTACGCGATTTGGGGGTCTACATCATCATCATTATAATCGTCAACTGCTTGTGTGCAGTCGCTGCCGGCCATTTTGCGAATATCGTTACTTTACCTAGCTACTTACATGTTCATGTTCAGTTGCAATAAAATCATCGTTCAATCGTTTTATCAGAATATTCAGATATTTGGACACTCCATGATTACGCATTCTATTATTATGTACTTACTTATATTTCTAGTGTACCAGTACCTGTAGTTTAAGTTTACTTGTTTGTTTGTTAAGTGTTTCTTAAGTTTGTGTGGAGATGGAAATAAAACATTTACATTTTCTTTTTTTTTTTTCATTCATTGCAATTTTTCGGGTAAAAGTAATTTTGTCTCCTTTTTTAATGACTACCACGAATGAAGGTCCGTTTACTAATCGAACCGAATGAGATAGTGAAGATATAACAAGTTATACGTAGTGTAGGTGCATTAATTGCAGCTTCTAACCATACGCCACAACCTTTACAGTGGCTGTATTCTGTAACGACCAAAACACAATAAAAAAGACAAAATTATCACAGTGGAAAAAGCAGTACGAATTTGGAGGCAATTTTCTATGTCTACAGCGGTAATTACTGTCGTCCCGGAGGTTAGGGCAAGATAAGCCATAAAAGAATACCCTTACCATAAGGCGGTGCGTTAATAATCAGTTTTTATTGCTACCCTGTTATTAATACTTAATCCAAAATGTTTTATGTTTTTTCCAAGAAAAGCTACATCTGTTAAAACTAGAAGAATTTTGTTTGTTAAGTATTTATTTTCTGTTTCAAGAAATGTTTAATCTTAGATCCAGATTTGAAGTTATTTTATTGAGTGCTGTTTCTTAGATGACTTTTACTTCTAGTTTGATTTTTTTTTAGTTTATTTAATGCACAAAACACATTACAATCGTAAAAAAATATCACATATCGCAAACAATGTCTTGATCTAGGTCGCAACGCAAAAAATATGTGCACACAACAAAACACAACAGCTTGTGACGTCGCGCCCCGGCGCCCGCGAGCCTCGCTACGAGTGACGCACAGCAGTGGGCCGCCCGCTCGCCCCCTCCTCCTCGCCGGCCTTATATATACCAGGGACACACGAGGTTTCGTTCCTTTGCCCCGGCCAACACCACAAAGCTGAGTACCTGATCTGAAGACCTGTGAAGTGCCAACAACGTACTCACGCCCTGGATAATTGTCTCTTCTGTTGTATGTGTATAACTGGAATTATAACGCGAGTTTAAACTTTCCTGGTGATATTTTTTATTTATTTCCCGTAAGTCAACCTAATTATCTCTCTTTAATTGCTCGGCGAGTGATCGATCCCGGCTACCCCGTGGAAATCAATCACTCGTGCGACATTGGCGCCCAACGTGGGGCGCGAGCTCGGAACAGTCGAATAGTACCTACCATTTAGATCGTACCTACTTAGTTGTCGTTATGACGCACGCGCGTTCACTCAGCGACGTGCCGATAAATAAATGCCGAACTAATGATTCACCATTGTTTACATTCAAAAGGTGTTTACTGATCGTGTTGTAGTTATTAATTGGAGCAAAATATTTATTAATTTCTTTCCTTTGACATTGAGCGTTCCGGTCGTGTCTGCGGCTTATATTATTTTTGTTCATCTTTACGAAAAATCTGTTGTTATACCTAACTATATTCAAAAAGTTTACTTATCTAGTGGCAAAGGCCGAACCCAAGATTTATAAGTCGTAGGGCTAGACCAAGTTTCTTATATCTACAAATCATTATTACCTAATAATTACCCTAAGCGCTTCTCCATAGATTGTTATCTTTAATATTAAGCTATTACACTGGCCTCGGCATTTACATGTAGGTATGTGTGATGAATTATGAATGATAAATGTTTATGTTCAAATTCAGACTGCCGTTGTACGCGTGAAGAATGCAAGCGTGGGTCATTATTATTTAGGTATCCTAATTAGCGTATAGGGTTGTCACTTGTTCAAGGTACTCATGCCCTTGTTTTCTCTAATTTCAGGGAGTATCTTCAGGGCTGCTATGCTCGTTGGGCTAGGGAATTTTCCTTAGGGAAAATCCCGGCCTAACGGGGGGGGGTGTGTGACGTCGCGCCCCGGCGCCCGCGAGCCTCGCTACGAGTGACGCACAGCAGTGGGCCGCCCGCTCGCCCCCTCCTCCTCGCCGGCCTTATATATACCAGGGACACACGAGGTTTCGTTCCTTTGCCCCGGCCAACACCACAAAGCTGAGTACCTGATCTGAAGACCTGTGAAGTGCCAACAACGTACTCACGCCCTGGATAATTGTCTCTTCTGTTGTATGTGTATAACTGGAATTATAACGCGAGTTTAAACTTTCCTGGTGATATTTTTTATTTATTTCCCGTAAGTCAACCTAATTATCTCTCTTTAATTGCTCGGCGAGTGATCGATCCCGGCTACCCCGTGGAAATCAATCACTCGTGCGACAAGCTAAACAAATAACAGCTCAACATTATAGTAATTACAGATTCATAGAGAAGCGAATGATATAATAGCAGCGAAAGACAAGTGGACAGACTGACGAACTGTCGCAGAGGGGCTGGAGTTAGAGCCCACACTACAGCGCACACCACTTAGTTGTGTATTGACTTGTTAATAAATAATCGCTTGCTGGGTACCTACATGTCTGAGAGTTCTCCATAACGAAAGACTTGACTGTTAAGTCTGCCAACCCGCACTTGGCCAGAGCCGTAGACTATGGTCTAAGCTCTTATAAGTCTACCCCTTCTCATAACAAGAAGAGGCTGATCATGATCAATGACGTAATTTAAATACATTTTAGGCATTTAGAGCTCTTGTATTCCTGTGGCGACATACACGACGGTATTATATAAAAATAAGAGCTATGCTTTTTCTGAATGATATCTAATAGTAAGAATTGGATCTCTCGATCATTCTGTGTTCATTTATTTTTCTGTAAGCAGTAACAATATAATTGACGAAATGTGGGAATTGCAATATGACCAACGATTCTGTTTGGCATGATCCACAATAAAATACGATTAAAGCAATAAAAATAGTATTAAAATATTGGATGGATTATATTTAAGTATGTGATCTCTACGCAGAAGTATAGCATCATATTTTCATAATATAAATTACTTTATCTTAATGGATTGAAGCAATAACAGCGATAGCCGAGTGGATATACCAACAGACTGCCATGCAGAGGGTATCGGGTTCGAATCCACGGCGCGCACTAATGAGGAATTATCTGCGTATTGAATTGTTAATTATCGCTCGTCCCGTGCCTCGGAGAGCACGTTAAGCCGTCGGTCCCGGTTGTCATGAAGATCTTTGACAGTCGTTACAGGGCGTCAGTACCTTCTAAATAAACTGACACTAGTCTAAACCATGGAATATCGCTATCCCTTCGGGTTGCGGAGGTCAGACAGGCAGTCGCTCTGTGGAAAAGCTAATATTCAGTCAAATCCGGTTAGACTAGTAGGCGGACCCCAGATTGAAACTGGGATAACGCTAAGAGAAAGAAGAAGGAGTGAAGCAAGACATTCTTGGAATAAGCCCATATATAAAGCTTGGAGTAAATGGAGACAAAATGTTTATAAGATGACATCGAGCATTCGTTTCTGTCAAGAGTGATCCGCCGACGGATTGATGCGACACACACACATAGCACATACATGTATGTACACAGTTATGTGCATGTGTGTGTGCCGCAGCCGGAGATTAAAGTAGATCTCATCATCCTCATATCGGGATCATGAGAAATAGACGCTCAATATAAACGGCCCTTTGTTTTTATTCGCTCTAAGTATGTTTTTCATTGTCTTAAGCCAACCAATAACGACATTAAGCTTATCATGGCGTTTTCACAACAAATCATGATGTTTATTTATATATCAGACGATACCAAGAAATATTTATTAACGGAAATATGAAGTCTGTTTGTCAAATATCATTAAAACTACACGACGTGAGACTTTCTCGAGTTTCTAAGTTTATTTTATTATTTCTTAATTAAAATATGTCATCTGCCTCCGAATTCTTTTTAGTTATTTATCAAATAATTAATTATCTCTTATTCTTTCATCAGAAAAAAGCGCTCAAATTCTCTAGTTAGTTAAATTCAAAGCTTGAAGATCAAAATTTACGTAAACTCCCAACGAAAAATGAACATAGAGAGGCAATTTCCCAAGAAATGTAATTGGAAGAGACGTTTCGAATCAGTCAGGTATCTTTTGATATTCAATCCATTAAGGGTACCTGAAACGTAATTAAAATATTTGGTTACCTAATATTTCCCTTACTTCAGACAGCTTTTAATGTTGATGTGTTTAAAATATTCTGAGACAATGAGTTGATTGAGCTACGTACCTTTATATTGTTTTTCGCGAACGCGTAAAAATGGGGCTAATTATGTATGTAGATATTCATTTTACGCCTTCGAAGAATTCATTTATGAAAATCTATTTTGTTTTACAAAAATATACGTATATTTTTGTTCATAACGTTATGACAATAGCATATAACAATAATTATATAAGATGAATATAATGCAGCTGCTCACGGATGGAAATTAAATTAAATGATCATATCTGTACGTGCTAAACATACTGAACAAGTCCACTTATCATATCAAGTTCCAACGTTGCTCAAAATAGGACTCAAGTACAATATATAAATTTTATAGTATAGTGTTTAGAGCCTTGCTGTATATTGTGTACGTTATGAATGTGTGTAAATTCCCCTGTGACACATGATATTTTATGTTGATGTGATGCATTGCAAGTGATGTTTTGTGAAAATCACGGGACAACCTTAACATTTATTGAACAAAAAGCAACAGTACGGTATCGGTGTATAACGATATTAGGTATATGAGATGTTCTCCCTAATTTTTTTAGCCCATTCATTCAAGATATATACCTACCAGAAAAGGCATTGTTGGCGAAGCACAACACACAACAGGTTGGCACTTTCGTTTTTCTTAATACCCGTATAAAAACATACGCCTGTGACAATAATATAAATGGATAAAAATCAACAGTTAATGAATACATTGTCAGGTAGCTTGACCTTAATTCACTAAGTATTGGGCATTTAACATTTTTGATAGGTTAAAACACAATTAAAAATTTAAGTAGGTATTAAGGTTTGTTATTTCTGAGCATTGTTTGTTTTTTTTTTAATTACAATAATTCCATTGAGTGTTGTCATCCATAGAGGCTAGATAGGCGACTATATGCCCCTTATCATCGTTTACATAAAGTTAATAATTCTTTTGTAGGGCTAGGTATTCGTATATACAATAAAATACCAATTAGTCTTTTAGAATTACCATTTAGTACATTTAAAGCTAAAATAAAAGACTGCCTTATTAAGAAAGGTTATTATACTATTAATGATTATTTCAGTGACAAGGATAGATGGTCACTTACACTAGACAACTCATGATCTACTACTTATTTAGAATTTATATAGATACTTAGCATTTTTCAGTTTATCATTATATAACATTTCTAGTTCTTTTAAATTATTATTCGTTTATCATAATTAGGTCATTCTACTTACTACATCTACATTTGCATTGTTGTTCCACAATTTTTTTTTAAATTTACTGTACTGTAAGATGAAGATAACTCGTTATCATGGTCTGTGAACTAAAGTTTTTGTAATTTTGTGTATTCATATACCGTCACTTCTGTAACATACATTTCCACCATAGTTCTGAACATGGTCACGAGTTGTATACATTATAAGTCGTAAGTGGATGCTCCTGTTACACAAAATTCGCATTGGAAGGCTAACTAAAACACATCATTTAGTAACTACATTAATTGCTTAAGTATTATGTCTGTAACTGATTACTATCTCCAAGTAATTTAGTACAATGTGTAACAGTTGCAGCTCCTTACAAAAATGAAAATATGTACCATAATATTGGCGATTTAAAAGAGTGGCCTCGAGTTTTATTGCCCGTTCTTTCTCGTGGCTCTACCTATTGCTTTGCGAACGAGGCAGTAAATGTAAATGTAGAAGCATTAAGTAATTTAATTTTAAAATTGACGTTCATAAGCGTCACATTGTGACCCAGATGAATAAATGATTTTGATTTGATTTGATTTGATTTGACTAGGCGTATATCTAGTAGGTTGACGTTGCCCTGTGGAGATGCCAAGAAGCTCAGGTTTATCTCGTTCTCTGACGTTGAACTGTTGATACTTGATGGCACGGGCTGTTTTCGCAACTCCACGTCTTGGCGTGTATTTTGCGTGCGGGTGGGAATGGTGTCGTCATTCGAGCCACCCCAGCTCTTCGAGGAAGACCAGCAGACTCTTGATGTGGCCCACGGCCTCCCTCAGGGTGCTGTATCTGGTCAGGTACTGCTGCCTGTACTGTGCGACCTCAGGGCAGTCGAGGAGCAGGTGGGCTGCCGTCTCGTCTGCTGCCATACAGGCCCTGCACAGCGGGCTGTCGGTGATACCTATAGTAAATAGGTGTTTATTAAAGAATCCGTGTCCTGTGTAGGCGGCCGTGACTGTTCGTAGTTGTTGTTTGGACAGCCGGAGGATTTGTTTGGCTATCTTACCGTCTACTGCGGGAAGAGCCTCCTTGGCCTGCCTACATGTTTCAATACCAATCCAGGACTGGTTGTGTTTGGTCCTGGTCCAATTTCTTACCAGGTTGCGATAAAAACCAGAAGGGAGGGGAATAATGGGCTCGGGTCCCACCACTCTTCTGGCAAGTACGTCGGCTGCGTCATTCCCTCTTGAGCCACTGTGGCCCTTAATCCATTGCAGTGTTAATTTGTTTAGTTTACCTACCTCTGTTAGTTTCTGGTGGCATTCAAGCGTGAGTGCCGAGGTGATAGTATGGCTTTTGAAGGCTGAGAGGACAGCCTTACTATCTGAAAGGATCCTAATGGATCGTTCCCTTACCTCACGTGCCATGATTGCTGTGGCAGCTAGGATTATGCCAAAACATTCGGCCTGGTAGACCGTGTTGTAGGCTCCCAGCGGTGCTGCGATGTGCGAACCGGTACCTGTATCTGTTTTAGACCCATCTGTGAAGATCGTGAGCTCGTTGTGGTTATCTGCTCCTTCGTGTAGGTCCTCGTACAGTTGGATTTTGTATTTCTTGTCGAAAACAAATTGTTTCGGTATACGGTCGCCAATGGCTTGTGTGATAGGAACTTCTTTAAAGAGTGTATTTAAGTTGTTAGTGTGCGGTGTGTTAGTGTCTTTCCAGAGCTTCAGAGCTCTTAGCCGGACTGCTGAAATCGTTGCTTCCTGTTGTATGAACAGGTGCAATGAAGGCAGGTCCAGCAACACTTCAAATGCCGCTGTTGGCGTTGTTTTCATACAGCCCGTTGCCGCTAGGCATGCAAGTCTTTGAAGCTTTTGAAGCTTGTTAGCGGCCGTTATTAGGTTGGTCCGAGGCCACCACACTACTGCGCCGTAGCTTATCATCGGACGTATTATTGTCTTATAGAGCCATAAGACAATTTTGGGGGATAGGCCTCAGCGTTTACCTATCATCTTCTTACACTGCCAGAAGATGATGCTGGCTTTATTGAGCTTATTTTCCATGTGGCTGTTCCATGTCAATTTGCTGTCGAGAGTGACGCCCAGGAACTTGACCTCGGTAGACAGCTTAAGCTCTGTATCAAATAACCTGGGCAATCGGTAAGTACCCAGCGCGCGTTTGTGTGTGAACATAACTAGTTCGGTCTTGGTCGGGTTTACAGATAATTCGTACTCATTACACCACCACTCTACTATGCGTAGGGCTTGTTGGGTTAGGTTACCTGAGGTGAGTATGGTTAAATCATCTGCATAACCTATAGTAAAGAAGTATCTCGCGTTGAGTTTGTCTATGAGTTCATTGATGATTAAGTTCCACAATAGCGGGGAGAGTACACCTCCCTGCGGGCACCCTTTAGTTATCAAGGCTGTCTGAGTGTCGCCTTGCAGGCGTGGTGTGGACCAGATGCTCATACAGTGGATCCAAAACATGCTCAGCAAAAGGGTAGTGCACCCTTTTGCTGAGCATGTTTTGGATCCACTGTATGAGCATCTAGTCCACACCATGCCTGGCTAGGACGTTGCTTATGCTGGAAAAGTTTGTCTTGTCGAAGGCTCCTTCTATGTCGATGAAGGTGCCCAGGCAGATGCTTTTTTGTTGTATAGCAGCTTCTATCTGGTTCACGACCTGATGTAAGGCCGATTCCGTCGATTTCCCTGAGCTGTATGCATGTTGGTTGGCATGTAAGGGTAGGTGCTTAAGAACCTCACTTCTTAGTTCCCTCTCGCAAAGCCTTTCCAAGGTTTTAAGCATGAAGGAGGTGAGGCTTATTGGTCTAAAGGACTTTGCATGGGTATAGTCTGTTTTGCCTGGTTTTGGTATGAAGATTAGTTTGACTTCCCTCCACCTCTTCGGTACATATCTGAGGGCCAGGCTAGCCCTCATAATTGCCAGGAGTCTTTTAAGGACAGGTTCTCCTCCCCATTGTAATAACCCTGGGAAGATGCCATCCAGTCCGGCTGCTTTGAAGGGGTGGAAGCTATCGATGGCCCATCGGGGTTTTTCTTCTGTGACCACGTTGTTTGCGTGTCTCCATTCGTGTTCGGTCGCCACTGTTGGTGTATCGTGCCACGTTATTACCGGGGTGAGGATGCAGCCTGGGAAGTGTGTTTCGAGTAGGACGCGTCTTGCCTCCTCCTCCGATGTGGTGTATGTGTTATCCGGTTTACGGAGAGTACCTGGTGCGACCGTTGGTTGCTGGGCCAGTAGTTTCCTTACCCGGTTTGCTTGTTGGCAAGATTCAATGCTCCCACAGAATTTTCTCCATCCCATGGTACGTCTGAATCTGAGGCATTGCCTGTAGTCTGATTTGGCCGCTTTATAAGCGTCCCAATCTGCGTCCGCGCTTGTGTTCATTGCCCTATTTAGAGACTTTCTTTCCTTCTTGCGCTTACGTTCAAGTTCAGCGCCCCACCAGGGTTGTTTTCCCGGGGTTGAATGCGGAGTGGTTTCCTGGCAAGCTGCATAATAGCTGTCAAGCATCGACTGCGTCAGTATACATACCTGATCGTCGATCTGTACAGTGTCACCCAGTACCGGCGGCGTGGCCTTAAGGGTAAGTTTCTCTTTAAGTAGTAGGACATACTTTGCTTTGTCAGTGTTGTGTGGTTTCCTGCGGGGCTGTGTGGGCTGTATATCGACTTTTATGGAGAAGCTGATCCATCTATGGTCTGAGCATGATGCCTCTTTCGAGACGTGCCATCCCTTGATGCGTTCAGCCGCTCCTCCTGTTGCGAGAGTTAAGTCGATAACTGTCCGACTACGTTTAGTGACGAAGGGCCCACCTTCGTCACTAAACGTAGTCGGAGTCCGTACCTGTGTTTAATAGGGTAAGATTAGTGGTGAATAAGTATTCAACCAATGACATACCTCTGTTATTGTTGCAGTCCATGCCCCACATTTGGTGGTGGGCATTGGAGTCCGTTCCTGTTACGACCTCCGTATTGGTTCTCTCGCACTGGTTAACCAGACGCGTGAGGTCGAACGGAGGCGGGTCTTCGGCCTCGGGCATGTAGACCAATGCGAAAACGACCGCTATACTCCTTGGCTGCTGTATTATTTCGATTTGTATTGCTGTGATGTCTCTGGAACAGAACTCCATTAAAGCTTGGGCTCTGATGTTTTTAGTTGTAAGTATGCAGGTTCTTGGATGTGTGTGGTCAGTAGAAGAGTAAATCTTACCTCCCAGGCTGGAGAGGCCTCTAATGAGGCCACCCCTTATCCAAGGTTCCTGGATGAGCACGATGGCTGAATGTTGGACCTCCATCCATTTTCGCAGTGGCGCAGTGGCCGTTTGGCTATGATGGAGGTTGATTTGTAGGCAGCTGACGTCACTAGGCAGAGGGTTCATCTGTGGGTGATGTCCCCTCCTCCCCGACCTTCAGCTGCGTTAGGCCAGCCAGGATGTCGCCAGCCTCCACCCCGTCGTCCCGCCGCACCGGACTCAGGAGCAGGCTCTCATCTTCCGAGTTACCCTCGGTTGACGGGCCAGCCCCCGAGCCAGACGTTGCCGGCTCTGACGGGCCGGATTCCGCGGAGCACCCTGACTGGGTGGTAGAGACTTGCTGTGTGGTGTTGTCGCATCCCGGAGGATGGTCAACATACTTGCCTGTAGAGTCCCGGAACCGGACGTAGACTGCACCCAGCCCCAACGCGAGGCGGCGCTCGTTCTGCACCAGGACCGGGACTTGTTCCTCTTGGACGCCCACGACCAGGAACCACCCACCTGACTGTCTCTCCGAGTGCAGCAGAGACCATTTGTCGACCGCCAACCAGGGGTTCTGGAACTCCAGAGCCCGACCTACGTCGCGCACGTCGTCCCAGACTCGTTCGGAACGACAATGCCGCACCGCACTCTCTTCGGGGCCTCTTCCTGGCCCCTAACCTCCAGTTCGAAGCCCGGTGGTGGGACCAGGAGAGAAACCGCCTCGGTCAGCCAGGTACGCGTTGCCTCGTCGGCGCACCAGAGTTTGAGGATCCCGTCCGCGTACATGTGTTTCCCGGTGAACGCAGGGGCGGGGCGTTTTGTGGTTTTAGTCGACCAGGCGTCACTCAGGATCTTCCTTTGAATCTCCGTGAGTATCCGGTCCACGAACTCCTTCGGCAAGTTCCCTGTGCGCTTGCATGTTACTGCAACGCCCAGAGATGCCTTGGAGACCTGTGCATAGGACTTACCCTGTATCGTGGAGGAGTCGAGGCGGGGCTTCTTGTGCTCCCCTCGAGGCGAGCTGGTCTCGTTGAGAGCACGTTTGGCCTCACCTCTTTCCTTGTTTTAGGCAGTTTTACCTGCCGTGTTTCCTGGTGGTGCTGGGGCTGGATGCCGTCCAGGGTGACCAGCCCGCCGCTTGGCGGCAGGCGGCTTCCCCGTACTGCCTCCGGCCTTCGTACACCCCCTACTGCTGAGCGCAGGCTGCGCGCTGGTCACATTACTGGGACCTCCGATAGCGGCCTGCTCCGCTGTTTTTGTAGAGGCAGCACCGGCTGCGGCAGCGGTTTGTGCCGCCTTTCGCCTTATTGCCAGGCGCTGTCTCTTGTAGGCGTATATCTAATTACTGTATGTAAAAACAAACGAAAAAGATCTCCAAGGTTGTCTTTTAAACAACAATTACGACCATAACCGCTCGCTAAATCTAGTCGCCGTTAAATATGAGTTTAAGATTAGGGTTGATCGTAATATACATTTTATCTTGTTTCCTTGTAAAGGGCCACTTTGGGGACCCCGCAGTTATTTACAGCGAATCATTGATAATTCTCTTGTCTACGGTACAATCTTGACACTTTGCTGCGTCAGCGATTTCAGGAGGGAAATATTTTATAAATGTTGAAGGAGTGATACGAGAGTGGTGTGGGGTAAAAGAAGATGTAGTGACAAGCATTGAGAAAGGCATGTTAAGATGGTTTGGGCACATGGGGAGGATGGATGACGATAGACTGACAAAGAAGATATATCAGGCTAGTGTGAATGGGACAGGACAAAGGGGAAGACCTAGGAGAACGTTCTCTGACCAGATTGGAGACATCCTGAAAAAAGCACAAGTCAGAAGTACCCTTAACAGAAGAGCATGCATGAGAAACTTGATGGGAGTGAGTGAAGCAAGTGAGGTATGTCAGGATCGTTGCAAATGGCGTTCCGTAGTCTCTGCCTACCCCTCCGGGAAACAGGCGTGAGTCTATGTATGTATGTATGTATGAAGGAGTGCTATTGTTATAGAGAGAACTGATAAAGATGTAATTGACGGTAAGAAAGAGACTTGTTTAGATGAAATTAGTCAATTTAAGTATATATTTAAGCGAATTGTAGGCATGGGCAGGCGTAAAATGAACGAATTTAGATACATTAGGTTTTTTAGTTAATGAAGTAGCTTAACATCTTTAGTCTTACGGACTTGCCGTATCAATTGTCAAAGATCATTATGCCGCAGCTGTCAAATACATCATACTCAACGGTTTAGTTTCTAAGGACGTGGGTGGACTGCGTTCCGTCAGAGTCACAAAAAAATCAGCGTTAAAAGAGAAAAAAAAGCAACGATAGTTCAGTGGAGAGACCGACAGACTGTTACGCAGGTCTTGGGTTCGAATACCTGGCGCGCACCATTGAGTTTTCGAAGTTATGTGCGTAATTAATTGTTAATTTTATTATCGCTTGCTTCATGCCTCGGAGAGCACGTTAAGTCGTAGGTTTCGCCTGTCATGAAGATCTTTGATACTCGTTCTCGTTATAGTCTTGACCTGTGAAAAATGTGCATATATAATTTTATTTGGAAATAATATGTCTATGGTGTGCATGGTGGGTAGGAACCCGACACCCTCTGCAGTCTAACCACTTAGCCATCATTGCTCTCAAAGGTTAACATCTTCATTACATACACACTAAATTTTACTGCAGCTGCGTTTACTGATATCACAGAAAATTATTATTAATTGCCATGGATTTGGCAGATCGTTTAATATTTCACATGTAAGCGGCTCAGCTCATATGAAGTTACGGCTCCGAAGATAGCGTACTAAGTGAACCGACCGCAACTGTTACAAATTATGGGCCTTTTATAAAGTCAGTTATTAATTTGATCATCATCATCAGCCTTTAATAGTCCACTGCTGGACTAGGCCTCTCCTTTGAAAGGAGAAATTGGCCTACAATACCACGCTGGCCAAACGGGTTGGTATAGGGTTTGTATCAAGTTTTCCTTCTCTTACAGTTCTATTCTCTGCATAATATGCTCCCTCTGTACGACACCCATGGGATGATATGGGGTGGTGACATTCCGTATTCTTCATCCGTCACCACACGGACAAATTAATTTGATAGTGGGGTGATAAGGGCAAGTCCTTAGGGTACGTTTTACGAGGTCGGGACGTCCACGAACGATAGGTTTAAACGATAGGTTTAAAGCGTACAGGTAACCGTTCAGGGTTATAATGATTGTTACGCGAGTGAATCAAATATGTTTGTTTAGGTTGTTGTCGAAATAATTGCCCCCCTCCATAGGGAAATTCTTGCAAATCTGTTAACAGCTCTCAGATTTGCTGTGCCTCAAAACATAATGCGCTATCATTTTAAACTTTGCAATGTTGTACATACGAATAAATGTATACATTATTATATTATTTTAAATACAAATTTCGAGCTATGCTGCATAACTCGAAATTTAAAATTTTGGCGGCCAATTTAAACAATTACTCGTAATACATTTACTTTGACTTTGACTTGACTTTCTTTTAACCACGATCTTATTTTAAATGCAAATAAAACAATATTTATGTTATATACGCGAGTAGTCAATTTTTGTTTTTTAAGGGCGCTTAACAATTATATATAAATATTGGCCAAATATTAAATGTCTAGAAAACCCGTAGTCCATATTAGAGAGATGCTACATATTATGACTCAATCATATAAATCGAACACAACAATCTTGGTGACATTCTGAGGCGCTCATCGTTTATAGCTTAAGGATAGACTTACACAGCCTGAGCCTATAAACAGTCTAAAGTTAATCTTGTTCAGTCGGGGTGCCTGAAATAATGTTTAACTTATATTAGACAAAAATATAACGAGCATACACGTGTAAAAAGATTTAAAAAAATAAACGTAAAATAAAGAACTCGTGTTTACAAGCTTTTTTATTTTCGTGGATGATTGACGTCGACTTGGGTCGACACTTAAACATAACTTTAACTTTATGTTATTACAGCTAAGTCATAACAATATATTTTTTATTTAATATGGCTGTTACAATTTTATTCGTTGTTAAAGTCTTGGTGCATTTAGTACGAATGTGATGGTGTGACTAGTCGCAGAATATCGATGTAAGTTAGAAGTATAGCTGTAGCGTTTGATTCGATGAGTGACAAAGATGGAGTCATTGATTACCTTTGCCTCTCTGTTATATGAATGGTTAAAGTCAAGCCATGTCAGCAGAGGTTTACATTTAGACCACAATGTCTATTGAGACTTGAACAAGAAGGCTAATAAGAAAACATTATGAGAATGGCCTATTCAATTTAACAAAGGGAGATTGCTCCTACCTTTTCCAGTTTCTTTTCCTTATATTATTGTTATGTCTATCTGTCTTACAATATGCTTTGTTTTATACTGCCTATGGTTGTATTTTATAACGATGTACAAGTAAGGCTATTACAGTGCAAGAGGAATCTTGTAGCATGTACTATCAGACATGTTTACAATAAGAGATATCTTATGTTTGGTGTCTACCATGGTGAAGGGAAAAACGTTAGCCTAAATAAAGAAGTACGGCATACAAGTGCACTGAATTTTACATAGCATAACCGGCAATTTTATCTATCTGTGCATGTTTTTTCACATATAAACACACACACCTCCTAGGCATCTACATTCCAACATTCTCTTAGTCAAACGCTTCTTTCATAGCCTTAGTCGGAGTGTCCTCGGTTCGAGTCGCGACCCACTTCCGAATCTACCGACTGCGAGTCCGTTTTTCTCCGAAAGGAAATGAGATTTCCTAACAGATATAATGGCTTTCCACGGATTACGTCATGCGAGCTTTGAGTTTAGAAAATTCACTTGAATAATTCACTCGCAAAGTCACCTTAAAGTCAACCTCTAGTTGCCATTTAAAACTTTTCTCGCGTAATAGAATATTGTGAGGTTTTGTAAAGACTTACGGGATAAACTTGGCGATTCCAAAGCTATCACAAGACCAAAATACGCGGTTTTAATGAAGTCAGAATATTCGAGAATATTCGGCAAGGTGAAGGAAAACAGACGGTACTGTCTTCTGTTTTAAGCCAGGTCATTAGTCTTAAAAGGTTTCTTATTTTGGTTAGTTTACTTGGTTGGGGTAATCAATGATAGCAGATATCTCGCAACAAAAATATGCATTTCAATAGGTTTCATTTAAATGGCTAAAGACAAAGAGGTAAAGATAAAGATAATTTATTTCATAAAACATGAGTGTACATTACAGGTTGTTTGAACTTGCACACTCTTGGTAGTTGCCACCTATTTAATAATAGAACCAGTAACAGTCAGGTAAACTTCCTGCAACATATGTAGCTACTTATTTATATACCAATAATACCAAACTCAAACATACATAGACTCACGCCTGTTTTCCGGAGGGTAGGCTGAGACTACGGACCGCCATTTGCAGCAATCCTAACATATCTCTTTTGCTTCAAACTCAACCTTTTAAAAAAATGTTTTGTTACAAATGGCAAAGCCATAGCTACCAATATTATACACACGTACATAACTCGTATAATTTTGGGGATACCCACAATTTCCCAAAGTTAATATTGCAAACCTAACTATAAAATAAAGAGCACTCAAAGGCGCTCGGTGCTTCTGAGTCGCTTGGTGTGAAAAACGGTTAGTACCGCAATGTCGGCGGCCTATGCACTTTGGTGGCAGTCTGACCATTTGCTCTTATAATAATCGTTATTTTAGCGGTAATTGAATCTACTAAGAATTTGGTCGGAAGACTTTTAAATTGTTACATTGTTCTAGAGATTTTTTTCTTATTACATATTCTGCAACTTGGCAGTATAATTATTCTTGATGACTGAGAAACCAAAAGCTACTCCGAAAGATCGGCGTTAGAAAAGACTATCCAGTAATGATATAAAAAAATATATATTGGTTTTCTAAGATTATAATAGTCGTCTGTTTATGTGACTTCCATTTCTCAGGGTTAAGTTACATAAGTTACAGATACTAGAGTCATTAAGAACTTAACATAATTATTGTACTGGCATATTGAATGTCTGAATAAACGTAAAAGCTCACTGAAGAGTCGAAGAACCGATGCCCGTTGGGGCAGGATGGTTCAGGAGTGGCGGTCATGACTGACAGACTACGCAGTAGTGGTATTAAAGAAGCACCAATGATTTTATTGACCTCGCGGGAGGGATGCGGACGGTTGAAGATCGGTCTGTGTGGAGAACATTAGGCCTTCCCTCAAAGCTCTCCAAGAGCAGTGGCCGTCCTTTGACTGTGATAATGATACAATCTCCAAATTAACCTCATCATTAATTAAAATACCTTCATTATCATTTCATTACTGCGTTAAATATGCATACAATAATAATGAAATAAAGGCTTCAAATTATGTCGTAAAATTATCATTCAAATAAAAGCGCCGATGGCCGATATTCAGGATGGAAACGAGGCAACCGATTGGAAACACTGTCAAAATAATTCCTTTGAAGTAATAATTGGATCATTACTGTTTATTGGGGTTTAACCGTAGTAACAGTATGGGCGTTTACGCTTATTGTTGGAACAAAATGGCGGTTATAAAAATCTGGCTCATTTTACTTTGAAACTCCTTTAAAAGTTTTATAAAAAATTGGTGAAGTAATATCAGAGTGGTATGGAAAATAAAGTGAGTTGTGACAAGCGCCCGGTCCATTAGACCGGCTAACTGTGCGACAAATGGGTTGAATAATGACCAGGCCCGCTTTAAATGTTTGACTAAGTGCGATCCGCGAGTTTAGAACTAAAGTATGGCGGTCTTGATTACTCGTGGCGTTAATTTCACAATCTTAATTGTGTTTACTCGTGAATAAGTGAGATAGAAATGTAGGAAGAGAGAGAAGGCATGTTTTATAAAATTAATCGCCTTACAAGTTTCTTTTACACAAATTTGACTGCAATGCCGAAAGGGCCTTGAACTTTGAATGTGAAAAATTGTTTGATCCACAAATATTTGTTGCTGCAATTCTTGTTCTTGTTCTGTTGTTTCTTTTCTTATGAAGTACTCAGAGATAGAGAAATAGCTTCAAGTGTGGGTTGTCTCTGTAAAGAAAATGAAATGAGGTAGTAGAGAAAATATTTTAATACGTGTAATTGTCGTGACTTAGATATTATAACAGGCTGTGAATCACTAAAGACAACATCATGAAATTTGGAAAATAGGTGATTGTGGTGATCATGGTGACTGATTTATATTATAAATATTATTACGCTGAAATTCCTCATAAATTTGAAGACTGTTAAAACCATTGGACTATGGTGAAAACGCAGAAGAACATTGTCTGTACCACGGTTTAATTAAATTTACCGTGAAATGCAGGTATCACATACTGTAATTATAACATTAGGGCAACAATATTTTGTAGTTGAAATGTTTTAGTTTATTGCTTATACGATAAATATTTTACAGTGCTGTGGTCTTGATGCCCAGATGGATAGTGGTTCGCAGTCCACTGCTGGACTTAAGCCTGTCATACGTTGATTTACAGCATCACTGTGAGTAGGTACAATACGTTTCTGATGCTTAAAGTTCAGTATTATAGTTTTAGTAAGTATAATATTTAACAAATGGTGCATTGCTACTGACGGTTCTTTTAAGCTAAATTAACTTTTAATTGAGTTTACCAAGGCAAAAAGAAATCAGGACCCGCCGGGTCGGGTGCCTCGGGGATCAAGGCTCTAAGAGAATAACCCGAGTATTTGGTCTACTGCACCACGCTGGCCATATGTGTCGGTATAGGTTATGATGTAGATAATCACTTATTGTTATTAGTGGATATTAATATTAACCGTGTTATTCACTAATTATTATATACTTTATACGTTTTTGTCCGTTGCTTGTAAAGGTCTTGCTATTGAAGATAGAGCATGTATTTCTAGTGCGGGCGTTATATATTTTAATATAAAATCAATTTAACTTATTAACTATTTCTAATATCGATATGAAAACAAAGTCGACAAACCACTGAAACACGTAGTCGTATAATAAAACAGGTGTATTTATTACTCCAAGCTAACTTAGTTCCAAACAAAATTTAATTTTGTATCCGTCCCACAATATAATAATAAAACAAATTCAAGTAAACCGAACCGAACCGACAGAGTAAGACGGCAACTTCATTATTAGTCGAAAGGCAAGCCGGTAATTCTTAATCGCGAATTTGTGAGAGCATTCCATGTTGTTTGTGGAGTGTAGCACTACTTTGTAAGTATGTGTATATGGTCGTGTTTATACCGTCGAGTGGGTCAAATAAGACTGTTCTTATGGTAAAATTAGGTATGAAGAGGCTCGAGCAACGCGAAATATTGCGTGCCATATTTGGATTTACAATTGCATCCGAGGTAGCCTACATGTCCGTGACATTGCTGACAAACTGCAAGAGTGTCGTCTACGCTGGTATGGCCACGTCTTACGTCAACCGGCATCTTACGTGGGTAACAAATGTCTGGCTATGCTACCTCCACCGGGCCCCGGCAAACGGGGAAGGCCAAAGAAATGATGGCTTGACGTAATAAGGGATGATATGCGTGCCAACCAACTAACCACCAGGGATGCAGAAGACCGTGCGAAGTGGAGGAGACATAGCCGGAAAGCGGACCCCGGGCTCAAAGGCGTGGAATTTGGAGCGCAACCAGGACAGCGCTAGGATGATGATGATGATGATTTGGATTTACAATTGCTCAAACTTATATATAATTATGATGTAAAAATAAATATAACTTCGTTGCGGATTTAAACTTAGACTCAATGCATAGTGTATCCAAACATCTATTTGATACCTACAGGGTCCGAAGTAACCTGCTGATTGACGAACGGAGGGACTTAATTGAATTGTAAGTGTAGTGGCCTTTTAGGACAAAATTTACCTCTTCTCAGACCCTCGTCTTTAATATCATAGTACATTTTAAGTTTCCATTGAGCGCCCAAAAGTCTTGTTACACTCCCAGACACTTAAATTTACAGGTTCAATGGATAATGAAATTCAAATACAAAATACCTACCTTTTTAATAGTAGACTGCCAGAATTAAATTATGTTCTTTACTATATTTTCATGCAAATAGACTTAATATTTACCTTCAAAACTACAATTTTCTTCCCAGCATAACAGTTTTATTCCGAAACCATTTTAATAATACACAACGTAGCGTAGGTGAAATTCCTTAGAGGCTGTATTGCCGTGTATGTAATATCCGACGACATATAAATATTTCATATCAATCGGACAAAATATTTCATACGAATTCTTTTGGAACAAACACGTATTTCCTCTTCTGATGTGCCGTTGGGCAAACATAGCTGGGTGATTAATTGACTATCAGGATACGGAGAGTAAGACGTTTATTGTATTAATATGATGTTATTGCTATTTCTGTTACTATTTTTCTGGTTATTATGTAGATATAAAAATATCGTATAGGTACTAGGTGCAAAGGTTCGTGGTACATATCCTTTGAACAATTTAAAATATACGAATGTAATAAAAAAAAAATTGTTTTGTTACCTATATAAACACCTCTTGTTTTATAACCTATTCGATCACAGGATTCTTCTCATTATGAGAAGAGTGAGACAATTTCGAGACCATCATGGAGAACTCTCAAACAT
Organism: Euclidia mi; assembly: GCA_944739405.2. NCBI lineage: Eukaryota > Metazoa > Arthropoda > Insecta > Lepidoptera > Erebidae > Euclidia > Euclidia mi. The sequence goes on from OX123196.2 coordinate 4,125,493, forward strand.
AGGGGTCACATTCCTCACGATGTTTTTTATTAAGTACATGATTATAGACAAAAAACTGCACTCATAATATACTGCATGTCCAAGAAGATATCGGCAAGCGCAGTAAATTTAAAATAAATTACTCTTTTTAATAAAATATTCATTAATTTACCTAAGTAGAAACATTCAACTCATCTTCATAATCTCTCGTTCATTTTCAGAAAATGATTCTGCGTAAAGCTTTCTAGCGTGGGAACTCTATAGAATTAAATATAGATAACGAAAGACATAAAATTTAAATAACAATGCGCTATCATAACTTGGATATTAATAAAGTTAAGCTACGAAATCTCCAACAAATGCCTGCAATATAAAATTGCTTGGTTCTCAATTAAGAGGCCCTATCAATTATGCGGTCAAAAATGGAAAAATAGACTTTTTCCAGCGCACATTTCAGAATAGTTGCACCTTATTTAATTATTCTGCTGATGTATCATTATAAATTGTGTCTTCATCTAGTAAACTGACAGAAATAAATTATGATTTAGAAACCAATATAAGCTAAAAAAAACGAAAATGAACACAACGTTTTCACGAAAGCACGAAACACTTTGTTTTTAAATTCCTTATTCAGCTTATTTATAGCTAATAGGAATAAAAAAAATAATTACACGTGTTGTGTATGAAGTATATTAGTAAATGTTCATTTGAGTTTTGTAAAGTTAATTGAATTTATATTTTAAAACCAATTTACCCCGCACTAAAAAAGTTGAAATTATACGCTCGTAAAATCGTCGTCTATACGTAAGATTACAATAAATAGAGCAATACGTATTAAATATATTAAATTTAGAGATGTTTATCTAACTAGGACAATATTTGAATTTTATTTTTACCTGCACATTTATTAGTAAAAAAATATCTAAATAATGCCTTATAAAGCGTTGCGCAAGCGCGCTGAGTTTAGTCGCGCCCAAGGGCTCCTACACGACGGACCTGTGTCGCTCGGCCTACCACCGCTCCCGATCGTATTTCGCGAATCGAACTAATATTATACTTCGACTAACCAGTTTTGATCCCGTAGGTATTTTTCATTCATGAATACTATACTCACCTTGTATGTTGATATTATTCAAAATTATGTTTAGCAGAGTACGTATGATGAAATACTACTAATATTATAAATGTGAAAGTTTGTGAAGATGTATGTATAGATGTATGGATTATGGTTTGTTACTTTTTCACGCACAAACTACTGAACGGATTTGGATGAAACTATAAAGTAATATAGTTTATACATCAGAATAACACATAGGCTACAATTTATAAAGATTTTGTATAATGTTGCCATAATATAAGGACAAGTATCAACTAAGTCGGCAAAAGTCCTGAGCTCTGAAAGCTGTCTTCGCGTGCGTTGCCTAAACCGTTAAAGTTACTTGAAGATAATGTACGGTGATATTGGTTATCATAAAAAGCTCACTATGAAAAATCAAAGATGGCCGCCGCCACAAAATGGCGGATTACTTATTTTCTCCAAATACCTCAATATGGGTATCAAATGAAAGGGCTTGATTGGTAGAATAGACCTCACTATGAAAAATCCAAGATAGCCGCCTCCACAAAATGTCGGATTACATATTTGCCACAAATACCTCAATATGGGTATCAAATGAAAGGGCTTGATTGGTAGAATAGACCTCACTATGAAAAATCCAAGATGGCCGCCGCCACAAAATAGTGGATTACCTATTTGCCACAAATAGGTACCTCAATATGGGTATCGAATGACAGGGTTTGATTGCTAGAAACGTGCTCACAATGAAAATAGAATGAGCAGTATCATCTAACAACAAAACTAAAACTTGAAAAAAAAAAGAACTTACCGAATTACTTTTTAGCTTTTAGTACACAACCTAACTACATAATTTTTATTGTAATTAAACAGTAAGTATAACATAAAAAGTATGTTTTTTAGAATGCTAATTCTAGAGTAGTTATCAATTTGTTTTCAAAATTTATAGATTTATTGCCTGCGGTATTTAATATAGATGAACTTTGTCTTTACAGTAAGTAGTTTGGACGAATAGTATAAAAGTTTTCAATTTTGGATTCTGAAAAATGGAAAATCTGTAATAAATATCAAAAATGATTGGTTCTATCAAATTCAGGGTCAACTACATATCACTAAAAACTCCTTTGTTTATTTGCTGTGTGGACTGGACCGGATTAAACTCTGAAAGTAGAGAGAATGACTAAAGATGACGATTTCTGGATAAATAAAATGGAACTGAAACTGAAAAAAAATTATGAGACTGCACGGTTGGTTGAGCGGCCGCCTCACTGCTTGACACTGCGCCGAAGTGTTGTGGGTTCGATCCCCACACGAGACAACACTTTGTGTGATTCATAAATTCTTGTTTCGAGTCTGGGTGTTCACTGTCCTCATTAGTTGTATGTTTGTAAAGTCCCCCGCGACACAGGATTTAGTCTTAATACGGGAGTTGTCTTTAAAAACAAAAAAAAAATGTGTGTTGCCCGTGATTGTTGATTCGAGGAAAGCACGTTCCATGGATATTCGAAATATTTCCTATTAGCCTTTATCTTTATATGAAATATATTATTTTTTCAAAATTAGGTCCTTTTATTTTACACCTTTTATGGTCTCTTTCAATATCCTATCTATATCTACCCGTATATATTTTACGGTAAGGTAAGCAACTCAGGTCATACTTTTATAGGTTTGCAGGATACCCGTAGTTGCACGTATTAAAAATACTTGCATTGAATAAAACTAAGTTTAAATAGCTTTTATCACAGTAATTGATCATTAACGTAAACAGAAAACCATGTAAAATATGAGCAAATATAAATTTCAATAGAATAGGAAGGGCTGTGAATATTGCGCAAATCCATACATGAATATCGTTGTATCGAATTTCTTGCACACACAGACAGAAATGCAAAATAAAAAAGTAAGTTTAAAAACTATAACCCGACTACTACTAAAACGGGGGTCTAAAAAGGAAGAAACTAGAAAATAGCTCACTATAATTAAGTACAGAAATGCTCAAACTAGAGCCGTGGTCGCACCTATAGTGTACATGTAAGTTACCTGTCATGTTTGTTTAATGCAGGTAAGTGTTCCTGGCACCCACATTAGGTATACAACAGGTGCGACCACGGCTCTAGTTTCAGCATTTCTGTGTACTTATAGTGAGCTATTTTCTTGTTTCTTCTTTTTCAGACGCCCTTTTTACGTAGTCGGGTTATAGTTGTTAAACTTACTTTTTTATTTAATACTTTTCCGTATACTGATGGGACATATAAATTTACCGTGCAATATTTATTACATTGTAATATTTAAAGGAAGAAAGAAAGCAAAATAGGTAATGCAAAGCCTTTAAACCGCGCGAATTGTAAGTACAACCGCGTTTTAAACTTATATTTTGACTCAAGCAGTGTAGTATATGTACATATTTGTAATGTGCTCACCAATACCTTTCTTTTGATGCCAAACACGTAATGATTATCTCAGTTTGACTTTTTTGAGGTTGGAATCGGAGGTATTAGTTCCGAAATAGAAAGTTTAGATAAAATTTATATAGCCAATGTCACCCGGGCCATTATTACAAATCTATTGACACCCCATTTATTAAAATCGGTTCAGTAGTTTAGGCGCTACGGTGGAACATACAAACATACATACATACTTACATTCATACATACTTACATACATAGACTGCCAAAAACATTACCCTTCCCTTTGGCTTCGCCGTAGTCGGGTAAAAATGTATTCATACTAAAAATATACTAATTTCATAACTTTGGCAACAACGGTGACGGATCAAGATTGTTTGCACCTGCTGTATTGTCCTACTACGCACACTAAGACAATCTTTTAAATTTAGAATACTCACACGCACAATGTTTACCTAAACTGGAAGCGCAGTGAATTTGATAGGGACTCTTAACCACTACAAACTAATGAAATATTTCGCTGGTAACTTCAAGAGTCCTTATCCAGAGGCGAGTTGGTGAGATCTTTCTAGAATGCTCGCGAACAATGATTGTGGCGGCTGAATTGTTTCTGTATATATGCAAATTATGTGAAATATTTGTGATACGACGCTCCAAACCTCGGCGTAGGTACACTTGTAGTTTAGAACGAGCGTCTTGAGCTAAGTAATTGATAACTGTTTAATATCATAATCTAAATCGAATTTAAGTAACGACGCTTCACATGAAATATTAATCTAATTTGAATGAATATTTTATTTGGTATCCTAATACAAAAATGATATCAAATTGTGGTTAACCATGGTTTAATTTTATTTGTCCTATTTGGACATTGGGAAACTTCGCTGACCGATTTAACTATTGCGAAATCAGTAGAGTTGTGTCATTGTAATAATTTTTAATTTATTTATGTATAATATATAATTTCCTTATACCTCTAGTCCCTCACATAGGTGTACTTATAAAAACACTGTTTACTCTGAATATACAATAAAAGATACATTTTTATTAAGTACGTAAATATAAAAATCAAGGATGTATACAGTATATATCCGATAAGAAAGTATAAATTTCCATTCCAATATGTCCCTTGCATTTCATAAAACTCCGTTCAATATACCTCATCAGCATTCTAAAATCTGCTCAAAAATAAATTGAATCGAAATAGTTTATACAACATATGATACCGGCGCATGGGTCGGCGCTTGGCAAACAGATTCGACGTCTGGTAAGATTCGGCAGATAGTATGAATAATTTGAGCACCGATACATTTTAGTGCGGGGACGATGCAGCTTCGGAACCTGACACGCTATCACAAGCTTTACGACCTCCCCAAATGTTACAACCTGCCATTATCAAAGCAAACGATACTTTACGCACACGACATCGTTACGTTCACGACATATTTAATTTTGAAACCCACTCGATAAGGAAGATAATTTTGCTAGGTAATAACAGAACATAACATAACTTCACGCCTTTTATCCCCGAAGAGGTAGGCAGAGGTGTGTTACACACCCACTCTTCGCCAGTTATGTTTCGGTCCCAATGTAATAGAGGGCGAGCCTATTGCCATCTACCTATTTGCTAGGTAAATTGTATAATAAATACGTGAACTTTCAAAACACTCGACTGACAAGACCTATTATATACACGAAGTACCTACCATACGTCGAACGCCGCTGAACTGAATCGGACTTCATTATTTATTATGTGAGCACAATGACTTCCCCAAACATTACCATAATTCTCAAAACCCGCGACACATAGCGCACACTAAATAACCCACTTCACCAGATACAAAAACGAATTTCACTAGCTAATGGCTTAACGAAGTCCCCGAACGTTACAACCGAGTATTCTGAAAACACGAAGCATTACCTACACAAAATAACTTACTAAGAATACCAGTCGGCACAGACGGATTTCGCTACCTAATCTGCTTTCCCAAGTAATCCGTTTATCTTGAAAGGGCCCTACAGCCAACGTAAACGACTGCAGATAAGATACTAACCTACTTATTAATACACAAGGGCATATTTGAAGAAGTTTTAATTAAAGAGACCGATTGAAGTGACTATAGCTTAAATTTAAAATTTTGATCGATGATTTTTAACTCTTACCCCGTTCATTCCTTATCTCAGGACTGCTTACGTACTTCTGTGATAAGGAAGAATCAATCTTGACTTCTTTAAGGGTAATCTTTGCAGATTTTCTTTGTACATTTATTTTTGAAGTTCTTCCAATTTTTATAGCCTACAGTACCGTGAAATGAGATACACAAATACTGTTCAAAGTCATTCCTGTCTGAAGCTGTTGGAGATTTTACTATCCGTAAAATGATGCACAAAAAGTAAGTGTTTGTCTCTTAAAGTCGCTGGAACAAAGCTAGAATTGTAATAAATAAATAGCTGATAGAGGATCTTAATTAATTCATTCATTTGTGGTGGCGCAGCGACCCAAAGTGAGTCTTGGCCTCGGACACGAGATCTCTCCATATTTTCCTGTCGTGGATGCACTCCTTCCAGTCCAGTCCACGAAGTCCTGCTGGATCTTTTAGGACTTTGTCATTCCAGCGATATCTAGGACGACCCACCGGGCGTCGACCGCTAGGTCGTCACAGATACGCCCTTTTTGCAGCACGATCCTCTTCCATCCTCATCACGTGACCAAACCAGCGAAGTCATGACGCCTTAATCTCGCCGATAATATTTGGTCCGGCCACAAGGTCTTCTAACTCCTGGTTCTTTCGGATCCTCCAGCTCCCATCCTCTTTTCTAGTTGGCCCCAGAATCCGCCGCAAGATCTTCCTTTCTGCCACTAACAGCTTGTTCTCTTCTTTAAGTGTCAGTGTCCACGCTTCACAGCCGTACATCAGAATTGGTCTAATGACTGTTTCACTTGCCACAATGGGCATCATTGGACCCCCGTCCAATGATGCCCATTGTGGCAAGTGATTAGCAGTGCCCCTCGGGAATGAATTGAAATAAACCCTCACGGTTGCCAATAGAAGCTTTTGATAGCAGTGACAAGCTTGCTTATGTAGCGAGCTTACAAGAATAACAAGATACCTACATGGATGATGGTTTTATAGAAAAATACAGGATTCTTGCTTATTGTTGTAAACTATAATTCCATAATAAATGCAATTGTCGTTACAGCTATAATGTCTTTAAGTATAATATATTATTATAACAAGATTATGTTATTTGTACATAAAAAATAATTATAATCAGACCACTTAAATTACCAGCTCTATTACTTACTGGATTTAATTAAATCATAGTTTAGAAATCAATATAGGTGTACTGGAATCACAACTTAACTGATATTTACTGTTCTAATTCATCTTCACTTTATATTAACTGAAGCAGAGTATGCGGTACCGACGCCTAAAAATTCATCTGAAATGGCAAAATTCGTTAAGATAAACAGAAATGTTTTAGACTCTTCTCAAAATGCATGTAATTAACAAGACCTTAAACATGTGGTCGGTAAACGCTTCCTTCAGCAGCATTCAGGTTTTGGTGCTAAGTGTAAACCATGCCCGTGCATCTGGTCGACAAATGGCGATGCCATTTGTCGACCAGATGCGTGATGCATATTATGGGCAACGGTATAGACCGACATGTTATGGGTCAGTGGTTCAGGTGCGTCTAAATGAAACGCATCTGTCAGAACAACAAGGCTATTCGTTGAAAATCATCTTTGTGAACAGTTGTTTGGTAAACGGGACAGCAATAATTTCCTTGATTAAAAAATATCTTCAGCCTAATACATTTATATCATTTTTTTATTTTTCATAATATCTAGGTATATTTTTATCGGGCCTGTGGAGGAACGATGTATGATGTTCTTCCAAGGCTGTTTCTCCTGGCCTAAAAGTAGGTATAAGTTTTATAGGTTAGATTAGCCAAAACTTTGTAACTTTGATATTTCAGGTTCGTTAGATGTGGGCATTATTTGTATCGTCTCCCTTATATAATAGATTGCATAACTCAGTTGTATATGTATGTGGCTACTGCCGCAGTCCTAATCGGTTCTCATTAAATTAATGCGTTACCACGCCAATAAATTGTAATTATAATGTCGATCATTTGATAGATCTAGGCTAATCAAATGACCTGCTTTTTACTACAATATTTGACTCATTTTACAGTATTCGGTTGAAAGTTAACGTTCAGAAATTACAACTGCGTACTTTAACACCGTACACAAACAAATAGGTACCACAAAACCCATTTTTCAAAATCGAAAAGCCGTTAATGGGCGTTCAACTAATTAGTCTGTTATCGCACCAACACTTAGCACTAACCTTTACAATGTAATTAATTTGCCATTAATTAGCACTTCAAGCTTCTATAGACGCAATGCTGATGATTTTAATGAGGAAGTTAAACTAGATCTAGACTATCGGTTTTCGTTCTGTTTGACAAAACTAGAAAAAAACACTTTGCTGAATAGGTACTAAGTATTAAGTAATTAGGATGACATCTATATTATAAATAGATCAAATATGTGACCACAATATATTATATTTTGCCGATATTAAAACATTTTTCCATCCCTGTTTAGAGCTTCCGGGTTGCAGGACGAAGTCTTGGATGCAAAGTTAAAGTCTTTATGCACTTAAGTCACCATTTTACAAGTTGGTAGACATAACGTTTTGCCATAACCTGTACCAATTTCACCGCATTACTTAATATTGTATTCTAAGTGTCTAAACACACTATGCCCAACTTACGCGACCGAAGTTTCGGGGCTGATATGACAAACCATAAGTGCCGAAGTTACGCCCGTGCTATGAACTACTACGTTTGTGCGCTACTACTAAAAAAGTTGCCGCTGAACGTACGCCCGACCGAAGTTACGCTGTGCGCTATATCGCAACGTAATTTCGGTATAATGTCAGTAATTCAAAGAGCATTGCAGGCGTAATCATGCCGAACTTCGGTCGCGTAACTTCGGCATAGTGTGTTTAGACACTTAGTCGTAAAACAAACAAGTTTTTATGAGATCCACAAGATTTACTGCCGTTCCGTTTACACCGATAACACAGTACATCATTCTAGGCGTTGTAGCGTTGTGCTTTTTTAGCTTAACGTAGTTACCACGGATTATTTTCTCGTAAAAAATCCTTTTAGTATCGTCGTTTACATGTTATGGTGTTAGTCTGGCTCTGTTTTAGAACTTAAAGGTGTAGGTGGTATAGGTAGCCAGCATTGTCCCAGTTGTATCTTTTAATATGCATGTAAATTTATGTTTTTTTTATTTTGTCGTTTATAAGTGTCACCTTGTGACTTAAGTGCATAAAGACTTTAACTTTGCATCCAAGACTTCGTCCTGCAACCCGGAAGCTCTAAACAGGGATGGAAAAATGTTTTAATATCGGCAAAATATAATATATTGTGGTCACATATTTGATCTATTTATAATATAGATGTCATCCTAATTACTTAATACTTAATACCTATTCAGCAAAGTGTTTTTTTCTAGTTTTGTCAAACAGAACGAAAACCGATAGTCTAGATCTAGTTTAACTTCCTCATTAAAATCATCAGCATTGCGTCTATAGAAGCTTGAAGTGCTAATTAATGGCAAATTAATTACATTGTAAAGGTTAGTGCTAAGTGTTGGTGCGATAACAGACTAATTAGTTGAACGCCCATTAACGGCTTTTCGATTTTGAAAAATGGGTTTTGTGGTACCTATTTGTTTGTGTACGGTGTTAAAGTACGCAGTTGTAATTTCTGAACGTTAACTTTCAACCGAATACTGTAAAATGAGTCAAATATTGTAGTAAAAAGCAGGTCATTTGATTAGCCTAGATCTATCAAATGATCGACATTATAATTACAATTTATTGGCGTGGTAACGCATTAATTTAATGAGAACCGATTAGGACTGCGGCAGTAGCCACATACATATACAACTGAGTTATGCAATCTATTATATAAGGGAGACGATACAAATAATGCCCACATCTAACGAACCTGAAATATCAAAGTTACAAAGTTTTGGCTAATCTAACCTATAAAACTTATACCTACTTTTAGGCCAGGAGAAACAGCCTTGGAAGAACATCATACATCGTTCCTCCACAGGCCCGATAAAAATATACCTAGATATTATGAAAAATAAAAAAATGATATAAATGTATTAGGCTGAAGATATTTTTTAATCAAGGAAATTATTGCTGTCCCGTTTACCAAACAACTGTTCACAAAGATGATTTTCAACGAATAGCCTTGTTGTTCTGACAGATGCGTTTCATTTAGACGCACCTGAACCACTGACCCATAACATGTCGGTCTATACCGTTGCCCATAATATGCATCACGCATCTGGTCGACAAATGGCATCGCCATTTGTCGACCAGATGCACGGGCATGGTTTACACTTAGCACCAAAACCTGAATGCTGCTGAAGGAAGCGTTTACCGACCACATGTTTAAGGTCTTGTTAATTACATGCATTTTGAGAAGAGTCTAAAACATTTCTGTTTATCTTAACGAATTTTGCCATTTCAGATGAATTTTTAGGCGTCGGTACCGCATACTCTGCTTCAGTTAATATAAAGTGAAGATGAATTAGAACAGTAAATATCAGTTAAGTTGTGATTCCAGTACACCTATATTGATTTCTAAACTATGATTTAATTAAATCCAGTAAGTAATAGAGCTGGTAATTTAAGTGGTCTGATTATAATTATTTTTTATGTACAAATAACATAATCTTGTTATAATAATATATTATACTTAAAGACATTATAGCTGTAACGACAATTGCATTTATTATGGAATTATAGTTTACAACAATAAGCAAGAATCCTGTATTTTTCTATAAAACCATCATCCATGTAGGTATCTTGTTATTCTTGTAAGCTCGCTACATAAGCAAGCTTGTCACTGCTATCAAAAGCTTCTATTGGCAACCGTGAGGGTTTATTTCAATTCATTCCCGAGGGGCACTGCTAATCACTTGCCACAATGGGCATCATTGGACGGGGGTCCAATGATGCCCATTGTGGCAAGTGATGGAGAACTCTCAGACATGCAGGTTTCCTCACGATGTTCTTCTTCACCGTTTAGCAAGCGATAATTAACAATTTAATACGCACACTCCGAAAAGTCATCGGTGCGCGCCGTTGATTCGAACCCGGATCCTCTGCGTAGCAATCTGTCGGTCTCTCCACAAGGCTATCGCTGCTGCTCCATATATATTATCCCTTAAACTTTTTCATCACAGAAGTTTAGTACAACCTTTGGTGGCAACCTTTTTCTACTGCAATAGATGGGGTGGTCAATCCCAGGGTGCGTGGTGAGTTCTTTTTTTTTCCATACTATATACACAACAATGGCGTGCCGCGAAGTAACGCCTGATTCAAACAACTATAATTATGTGATGTTGGATTGATGGTCGATATTTGGGGTCGGTACAATAAAATATTCTGAAGCTCCAAACTAAAGTATGTACTTATGTAGCTGGAGTAACGCTTGGGCAAGGGGTACCTTTGGAAACTAAATTAACTTTGGTAACCAAAAAGTTTCGAATGAGTAAAAACTGCCAGCTTGCAGCTGACTGGCTCATATTAATGAACTTAGTTGAAAATTCTTATTAAATGAAATGATGTCAACATCGGTAATTAAAACATATTAAATACCTATGATAGTCGCGGTATCCACAGATTATCTATCAGGTAGATATATATATACAGATACTTAAAAGCATTCCAATATCTGACGAAATATAAGTGCCGTGGTCGTATCCATAGTATTTGTATACTCTTTGGTCTTATCTACATACCATCTCATAAAATAACAAGACTTTTTTTATGACTGTGTTGACGCATCACGTATGCGACAATGTGACACGTAATTTCAACACGGCTCTCATCGGCTCGTTGGTCTAGGGGTATGATTTTCGCTTAGGGTGCGAGAGGTCCCGGGTTCAAATCCCGGACGAGCCCAAACCACTTTTTGCGATTTTTTATTATTAGTACGAAAATGTGGTAAATTTTAAATGTATAAAAATATTAATATTTTCTACGAGGCATCCTCATTGAATTGCAAATTGTTCAGTATAGATACCTTTTTATAACGAGCGCGAGAAACAATAGCAAAGAAATATGGGTATATGGTACTGCAGGCGAGTGTGTCACCTTCCTGTCATTGACAATGTAGTGCAATACAATGCGGTGCAAAACAATAATAAATAATAATAATACAGCTGGGAAAAGATTTTTCAGTAATTGCTCTCCTAGGTAGTACTCAACTCTAAAATGTTGTCTTTTATTTTATGCTAAGAATGGTGAAATGAGGATTATAGCAGGTAACAATAATAAGTATTATGATCAACTTTAATGAGATTATTATCTATCTATTGATTGTTTGTCATGGAGGGGATGAGAATGAATAGTATGCTAATACAATTTTGACTTTGCCAAAATGTGTTCACCCAGTTTCTCATTTAATGCTTGGTCTAAATTTAGACGATGTGATATACACTATATCACTACATAGTATAAAACAAAGTCTGTCTTCTGTCTGTCTGACTGTCCCTATGTATGCTTAGATCTTAAAAACTACGCAATGGATTTAAATGCGTTTTTTTAATAGTTAGAATGAATAATGATTCAATAGGAAGGTTTATATTATGTATAAGTAACTAGATGAGCCTGCGGTCACACCCGCATTAAGGTTACTGCTTCGCTCCCGTGGCTCATAGCGGCTAGCATGTTATATAGCCTATAGCCTTCTTCGATAAATGGGCTATCTAACACTGAAATAATTTTTCAAATCGGACCAGTAGTTCCTGAGATTAGCGCGTTCAACCAACCAAACAAACAAACTCTTCAGCTTAATATATTAGTATAAGAAACTAGATGACGCCAGTAGCTACGCCTGCAATTTTTTTAAATTTACCCGTTTAGGCAGATCCCGTGGGAATTTCGGGAAATCCCTTCTTAATGCACCCCTACGGTCCCCAAGGAACATACATGCCAAATTTCAGCTTCCTGCGCCCAATAGTTTCGGCTGTAGCGTGTCTGTCAGTCAGTCAGTAACGCAAGGATTTTATATATTAAGATAAGATTGTTAGATTGAAGGGGGCGGAGCCGCGGGCGATGTCTAGTCTTTATAATATACGATTAAATTTTACGATCGTATTGTGATTTCTGAGTAACAATAAATTTTGATACCAACTTTATTATATCAGTTTACGTAAATATTATCTATTTTAACGTTATTTTGAGTAGGTATGGTATAAACCTGTTCCTCTTAGGGGGATTGTACCTGCTTATTATTATGAAAAACTTTGGTTTTGGGAAATTGCTTAAATTGCAAACAAAAACAGTTGTTCCATATTATGTTGAACTTTAACTTCGACAAAATGTATGTATATAGCAGCTGATTTTAGCCCTCCTCAATAAATTGACGCAATATCCGACAAAAATAAACAAAAGCACATGTTCCAATCCAATATGACACAAAAAACGTGGCTGACAGCTGCTATCTATTCCTAAAACCGAAAATGTTCGCCGCCTCCATAACGATCCATAACAAGACGGTGATGAGTCAATCACCCGATAGATCGAGCCATACCACACAATTTTATTACGGCTCAAATAGATCGAGCCATGAGACAATCTTGTTATGGCTTTACAAACACAATAGTGGTGACATTTCAGAAATTGGCCTGGTCATCGTGTTTGCGACGTTGATTTATTATGCAAAATAAAGGCTCCTTGGGCCAGACATGCCTAGTCATCTTTCGACGATGCGTAAAGTAGGTGTTCGTAATACTAATAGAACTATATTTTAGGCCACCACGCGTTACAAAATACAATTTATTGATGTTCATGACAACAATATTACATGTGAAATAATAATATAGCCACTAAAATACGGCCGGTAATGGAATGGAATATGTATGTTTGGGCGTGTGAATAATATTGTTTATGTTAGATATTCAAAGTATTTTATAGTGTGTATTTCAAAGTGTTTCAACAGAGGATTATAAAACGAATTTAGTATGATTATCTAGGAATTAAGTTTTCAGGTTGTGCGTTATACGTGGGTGCAAGAAGTATAATTATACTTTTTATATTTAAAGTTAGCCGAAATGTTCACGTTCTTTTTAGTTTTGTATCCCTCTTTAGATAAATGCTTAAAGTATAACTAAGGATTTTATATATTACTAGATGAGCCCGCGGTTACACCCGCGTTATTTAAGGCTATTGCTCCGCTTCCGTGGCTCATAGCGTGATGTTATATAGCCTATAGCCTTCCTCGATAAATGGGCTATCTAACACTGAAATAATTTTTCTAATGGGACCAGTAGTTCCTGAGATTAGCGCGTTCAACAAAAAAAAAAACAAACAAACTCTTCAGCTTTATATATTATAATATAATATTAGTGGCTCTATGAGGATTTTCCAACCCGACACAAAAAAAAAAGAAAGCTGTAGTTGACCAAAATTTCATGAAACATTGCGTTGCTCTGAAATGAACCACAAATATGTCTTAGATATTTCCCTAATTAGCAGTAGCTACACAAACTAATCATTTTCCGGTAATCTATTTTCATATTAAGTCAATTACCGCATGAATGCAGTATTACTTACAGAGAGTCTTAGAGCACCGAAATGACATTGTGCGGTTCGTTCAGCCCTCACTATAGACGCATGTGTACATACGACGAGCAAACAATCGGGTGATTAAACTATACCCAGACCTACGGAATTGTTATTAATCGACACTCTCCATAATGTGTGACATGACAATATACCTCACGGCGAAGTCAACACGATACGAATAACGTTATGTGTAACATGTTTAACCTGAAGGGAATGAAACGTCTATACAATTTGGAATAAGGCGGTGGAAAGGATAGGACATGTCAATTTGTCCCCGTCATTCTCGACCCAGCCGAATAGATGGCGAGCCGGTGACAACACTCACACAAACACAATTATACAAACGCGGTTGCTGTGTACCGGAACAAACCAGAATAACGAACAAAAAATAGTTTTGAGGAGATTTTTTAAATTGGATTTCATATTTTATTTGATTGCTGTACGACGCAGCGCTATGTGGCTTTTGAACACATTAGTCTCGTTGCAAATCAAGAGCCATCCAATTTTATTATCCCATTTCTTTCTCCCATGGAGAAATTTGCGTAAAAATAATTAAGGGACGATAACTACTTTTTCGGCATGTTTCCTTAACGTCTACTAGTCAAGTGATAAACTTTTCCATTAGTATTTCGTTCCAGCTGTTTAGGCGAGTAAAATATGGAGCGAACTTTAACATTATCCGGAAGGAAAATTCGTGTTGCAAAAAATGTTGATGCAAATTATTCTTTATTATCATTTTCCGGCTTCCATAATTTGTGCCGTACCCTTTGTACATTTCAAAATATTGGATTAAGCAAGTTATCTCGCGCAGGTGGATATTTAAAGGGGAATTTAAAAGAATTTCAGCCATTTTGTACAAAGAACTCACCTGCGATGTTGATTAAAATAATAAAGAAATTTACTTTAAAGGTTACGACTTACAAATTAATGATTATAACCGCGACAGTTTGTGAATATGTATGAAAGGATGTTTGTTACTCTTTCACGCAAAACTTCTAAATGGATTATAGTGAAAATTTGCAGTAATACAGCTTTTATATTTTGTCCCGATAACCGATTCCCGACGCTACGAGTTTCACATTAACGAGAGTGCTATTGTATTGTCCGTTGTATGTCTATTTTGAGGAGGCCATAATTTTGAGTGTCAGGTGGCTTGGCTTTGTAGAGTGACCTCGTAAGTCCAGGTGTGGCAAACTACGAGTCTATGAGGGCTATTAAAAGCCATCCGGCTTTTAATAGCCCTCATAGACTCGTAGTTCCTGTGAACTGGATCCGACAGTCCACTGGCGACCAACTTCAGCATTAAATACACGCCCGGGCACATAAATAATGCAATTGACTCTTTATTAATGTTCTTAGGTAGATAAGAAATTGGTGAAGAGGTTAACCTTCCAATATTAAATTTAAAGGTTAATTTTGAGATTTACATTCTACTGATTATGCCCGCGGCTTTAGCTGCAGAATGTAATTAAAGCGAAGTTCAGGGAAAACAACTTTATGAAACTTTAAGTTCTCTATCGATGGAGGACCCAGATGGGATGGAAGTCTTGAGCTCCTTAGCCTCCCTTTTCCCTGCAATCACCCCTGAGCAATGCTTTTTACTTTTCTAGGAAGGTTTTTGTATAAGTTTTGTAAAGGTACTTTATAAAAGTTTCCTTAGTACCGAGAAAAAATACAGAAGGATAACTAACGCGAAACAGAGCAGCATACGCTTGAACAACTTCACCGGAAACCTTAAAATTATATATTAAACTAGCTTTTGCCCGCGGCTTCGCTAGCGCAAATTTCTCTTGTTATAGTATATCATCTATGTTCGAGGTAACACAAATCTCCTTTATTAGGCGGATACTTCTATAATTCTACAATTTATTGTCATTTTAACTGTATAAGAAATATAACTGCAAAAAGTATTGACACATACAAATTACTTAGTACTAAGACTTTAGGGGAGAATCGGGTAGCCACGGACACATAAGGATAACTCTATTTATTTTTTAAATGGACATGATTAGACATTTATTTAGTATCAAAACGTTAAATAAAATATATATAAAGTATAACGTATAAGTATATAAAATATATATATAAGTACAAGTATCAATAAGATAATTTCTTTATCTTAGCTCTAATGAGGACTAACAAACAAGAGTGGTTTTAATTTATTCGCGTTTCAGTTCGGCGGCACAAAATTGAATGTAGACGTTTCGTTCGGTGAGTGAGAGTGCCGGAGGCCCCATCCCCTATTCCTTCTCCCTCATCCTATCCTTTTTCCCAACCCCAAGGGGCGGCAATGCACTTGTGACTCCTGTGGTGTTGCTTGTGTGTCCATGGGCGGCGGTAATTACTCACCATTAGGCGATCTGAATGAAAACTGTATATTTGACACCGACGAGACAGTAGCTACGCTCCTCCTAAGTGCGATCAGCCCCGCCTTTATCAATGTATGATAATTTACTTTGTCTCTTTTCATTTTCTGCTCGTGGTTTGTTTTTCCTGAGTTTTCAATTCCGCATTCAATTTATCTTAATTTCTCACAATCCGTGAAATGTAATTTTATTAACAAATGTATACACATAATTATCTTGCTTACCGTATGCGACTTACATTTGTACGGTTTTGTGTCGGGAACAAAGTTGATGGCCTCTTGCTTCAGTTGGGACCGCGATTCGACACATAATGTAGGCTGAAATATTCCAAGTAAGGACGTAGTGAGATATATGTATGTGAGATATATGTATCTGGCCGGCTCTTAATCTTACTTGACCGATTTTTAGAAAGATTTATTGAAGAGTGAGGCAGAAATGCCTCGAGGAGCTTTTAGTAATTTCTGACGTAAAACCTCGCCGGCCGAGCCAAGTAACAAATGAGGTCATATAATTTTATGAGTTTGAACTGTCATAATGGCTGCGCGGCCGGGCGTCTGTTACTAACCTCATAATTTACACAATATGCAAATTTACTTTCTGTTTAAATGCTTTTACAAATGCTAGGATAGGAGTAAGATAGTACTGCTAGACAGTGTTATTCCTGCGTTGGTATGTTTTAGCATGACAACTTGTGCTGTATGTTATATGAATAAAGACATTATCTTTACAGAGTGTAGTACACAGGGAGCATTATGAGATGTGTTTCAAATTGTGTCGTGCACATTTAAGTACTGCACTTACACATGAGAGGTCGTCTGCATTATGGAATAGCGCTCAGCGTTGTGAGTTGGGAGCTTATCCAAGGATCACCTTACTCGGCGTTATATTACGGTCTCGTCTCTAGATATTTTCGGGACAACAAGACGTGTACTTTAGTTATTTTGCGATAAGTTACTTAGATATTTCCATTATGCGGTATACTTTCAGTAACAACTCATTTTATTTGTAACTTCACCGGCTATTTTGATAAAACATTGCTATTGATATTTCGGATACGAAACATTTTACTATTATAGGTATATCCGAAAGTTTATTAGAATGGATGTATGCCATGTATGATTGACTGCAACTGTTTCACATAAAATTAGTGAGCTAAGTACACTATAATAGCAAGTTTTGCTATAAGTTTGTCTCCTCTCGATGACCTAAACATGGAACACCTAATTAAGTAACTAAGCATTACTTGTCTCTATCTTCAAGTAAGGACCGTGGCAAAGTATGAAAAATTTGACGGGTTCTGATCAAACATAATTATAGATTCCCAGTGTGCAAGTTCACTGGTTTACTGGTTGATTGTGTTCACGAACGAATTATTTATTGATCGCACTAATTTGTTTGCTCATTTCATAGCCGAGTTAGTTGGCTGGCTGTAGCTTAAAAGTACTTCGAGATTGTTTGATAAGTTATACTTTTTTTTATAGACTCACCCTTGTATCCCCGAAGGGGTAGGCAGAGGTGTAATATTACACCCACGTTTCGCCATGAATATTTGGGTCCCACGTAATAGGGGGCGAGCCTATTGCCGTAACCGGCACATTACCAGACTCCGTGATGCTACTGACAATTTCCTAACGGGTAAACCCAATAACAATTTGCCCGATCCGGGATTCGAACACGAGACCTCCCAATCCCACGGGCACATTTATGCCGCGAGACCAACGAGGCAGTCAGTATATTTTCTTACTATTTGTTATTCAAAGTGGACGCAGCTGTATCCTTTAAACATGGTTAGGTATGAATATGTCATAGAGTTTCTATGAATCCACTGCTGGACGTAGGTCTTTCCCAATTATCGTCACAATAATATTGTGAGTCAATCATAAAAAGACTTTACAAACATACAACCAACAGGCATAACGAACTCCCGGACTCGAAACACCGAATTGTGGATCACACAAACTGTTGTGTTGTGTGGGGATCGAACCCACACCACACGGCACATTAGACATACGTGCTGTCCGTCAAACCATTTCTATCGAAGATATTAGGCCCTTGGCAGAAGCAAAACATGTCAATTTTATCAGAAGAATCTGGCAGCACCTACTTCGCAAATACTTTCCGAACGTGGAAACTATCGTAATTGTTATTCAATGAAGTGCAAAGTGTCTTCACTTTCTTACAGGTTTCTTCACTGAGAGCTTAACGCTAAAGTATAAGGGATAAAGCTCTTGTTTTGAAGCGAGCAAGTTTAAATACTACTTCATTTGAATAACTAAATATTCAACATTAACCTTCATAATTATAACAAGGTTACCTAAATGGATAAATGATTTTGAGATGTTGTAGTTAGAACGTAACATTTGGGAGATAGAGGCAGGAGATCGTGTCATTTGGAAAATTTGGATTATTATGGTAAGAGTAGTTTGTATTCGAGACTTCATCCACCTGAGGGAGCGGATGGGTTACAACAGTATATCATAATCAGAACAGTGGCATTTCTGTTTTTTTTTGCAAGTTGTCCTTAAATATATGTAACTAGACAACGTCCGCGGCTCCATCCGTGTCAATTGTACACCTCGATCATCTTTAGGCATCGCATCATAAATTGGTGAAAGCGGTACAAAATTCCGTTCAGCAGTTTTTATGGTTATTACGTCCATAGGCAGACAGAAAGGAAAGGGAACATCATTTTATAACACATATATACATTTTTTATCGAACTGTTGTGTTTGTGATGTTGGTTGGTTGTATTATTATTATATAGTTATACACGGTGTCGCGCGCGAGTGCGGACGTACGTGCGCTGCAACGCGCGCTAGTAGTTATTATTATAAATGTATTTAGCGGCTATACACGCCGCCCGATACTGTAGCTATGAGTTGTACCCAGCAACGCAAAGCCAACGAGCTGTTGGCATTCATTCAACATGCCATCGACACCATGGACGAGGTCAGCATTCTGCAGATATGCAGGTCCAACTTCAAGGAAGACGATATCAGTGCTGGTAAAAAGCTACTGTATCAGACGCTGAACAAGTTGGATCAGATGCCGTCTCGGTGAAGGGATGGAACCGAGAAAAGCATCCAGGACATCATCTCCTTATTGAAGGTGACCGACCCTGACGACGTGCCTACTTTTGTGGCGAAGGATCTGCATAAGCTGCCGCCCGTCACATTCGACCACGTCGACGTAACCAGGCTGTTGAAGGACATAACATCTCGAAAATCCAGCCTGGCCGAGGTGCAGTCCAAGTTAGAGAAGTCGGACAGCACCATAAGCGAGCTACGTGCAGAGGTAGTGTTGTTACGTAACGCTATTTCCATAAATAGCTCGCCCAACGCTAACGTCAACACACAACGTGGGGCTCAAAATGCATCGATCGGCAGTTTGGCGTCAGCGAATTTGCTTGCGTCGCCTGCCGGCGGCAATGCACGGGCCGCGTGTACTGTTGCTGACCTCGAGTCATCGACACCTGTCAAGGTTGTGACGAGTGTGGATGCGACAAAATCTAAAGCTGATTATGCCGATGTTACTGCCAAAGGCAAGAAGAAGGAAAATCGGCAGGAAAATAAAGGGGGTAAACAAGAGCGTCGTGAACACCCCCATCACAAGATCGTGGAACTGAGAGTCCCAGAAAAGGAAACGTGCGACAAGGACGGTTTCATCAAGGTAGAGAGGAAGAAGAAGAAGAAGCCTACTTGTCGAAATCTTTGTGGTACCGGGTTAGCGGGACCTAACATGCTGCTGCGTCCCGCAGTACCAACCACACTGATCTACGTGTCCCGGCTGCATCACTCTACAAAGGATGAAGAGGTCGTGGAGTACCTACGCACTAAGACCAACTGGACCTTGTGAGTCGAGAGATTGGAGTCGCGCCATAATACGAACTTCAAGTCGTACGTGGTTCGGGTGCCGACTCATCGTCTTGAGACTTTCCTAAAGGAAGAGTTTTGGCCGAAGGGTGTTGTATATCGGCGTTTTCATGGGAGGTTACGAAATAACACGCAGCATAACATGAAAACGGTCTAAACAACAACACGCGTCTACTTTAATTAATTATTATGAAATTATTGTATATATGTTAGTCTTTAAGGTGTGTATCTATGGGTTTTTCTACCTGACAATAAATGATTTATTATTATATTATTTATTAGGCGGGTCCACACAGACCGAGCAGCCTCGTGAGGAAAATGCTTTGCAAGGCTGCTCGGTCTGTGTGGACGTGGCTCGGTCGAGGAAAGCGCACGGCAGCCGCGGCCGGCCGCACGCGTGCGCCCGAGCTACCGAATTAGACACGTCCACACAGAGCGCGCAGCCTCGCGAGGAATTGGCGCGCGAGGCTGCGCGCTCTGTGTGGACGTGCCCCGGCCGAGGCAAGAGCGTGTGCCGCCGCGGGCGAGCGACCGAGCGGCCGAGCCATCGAGTTTGGTTTTTTGTTTTGCCGCGGTCTGTACGCTGTTTCGTGCCTCGCTCAAACATATTAATCCCTACTAATAATATAAATTCGCAAGTGTGTTTGTATGTCGGACATTTTTTTTATAGACTCACGTCTGTATCCGCGTAAGGATACGCAGAGTTGTAATATTATTACATCCACATTTCACCATGAAATGTTTAGGTCCCATGTAATAGGGGACGAGCCTATTGCCGTTAACGGGCACTTCAGCAGACTCCGTGCTGCTTCTGAGAATTCGGGAAAACCCAGTAACACTTTTGCCCGACCCGAGAATCGAACCCGGGACCTCCGCTCAGCAGTCCCATACCCTATCCACTGGTCACTGAATGACGGAGGATATATTCATCATAACATTCTCATCTTTGACGCTATTTATTGTACGAATTCTTCAGTCTGTGCTTCGGTTACAGTATCCTTGCCTACAGACATTCATTTCCTATAATTCATTCTATATTTTTTCCATGTCTACCTATTCCATCCTTTAGGTATAACAATAATCGACGACTGGTTGGCAAAGCGGGAGTGTAAACGACTGCAACGCCGAAGGTCGCGGGTTCGATTCCCGCTCATGTAAAACATTTAAACATTTGTGTGCATGAACATGAATGTTTGTCTTGGTCTGGGTGTTTCTAAAAAAGTAAGTATATTATGGCCCATTATTACCGTTGTCTAGTACCCAAAGTAGGTACAGCAATTGGCGTCAGTCTGGCAGCCGGCTAGTAAAACACATGCCACAACCCTATTGCAGTATGACCATTTCCAAGTACTATATTTATAAACAAAATTTAAAAATAAGAGAGAGGAGAGACCAACAATCTCACATTGATACGTAGACCGATAGATGGCAAATGTACTATTTCACTCTAGTTCACAAGTCGACAATTTGATACATGCGCAATAATACATAATAGATTTTCAACTATATTTTTATGTTCTGAATTCAAACTTTATGACACCTACAATTTTGTTTTTTTCCCACGGTGCCGAGGCTGCCGCGCTCTAGGCCGCGTTCACATTTATCTGATGTAATCTGTCTTGACGGCGTCTGTCGTGTCGCAACAGAAAATATCCCGGTCTGCGACAAAAAACACGGTACAGCGCGAATTAAGAGATTGGACTCAGATTAATTGTTAAAAAAAAATACTTTATTTAATTATAACAGCTTAACAGTATATTTAAAATATAAAATAGTAATCGCTAATGTTAGATCTACAAAGGTATTTATAATGAATTAATGCTAAGATGACAATAAGATTATCTAGATAATTTGATGGGGAGAGATGTGCTGACGAAGCTAACATTGATGGGTTCCGTACAGTTAACTCGCGCGACACAACTCGTCAGACTAAAGTGGACGCGCCACTGTCTGTCGTAAAGCGTCAGACGCGCGTATGTAATTGTGCGCAATGGACGACGAACTAATTGACTTCCTTTTTATAATATTATTTTCATACAGTACCTATAGATGAGCTAATTGAATACGAAATAATATAATCCTATGTAAATAATTTATGGATATGATTGGATATCTACTTAATCTGAATCGGATAATTCATCAAAAACATTGCGAAAGTGTGGACTCCACGAGAGTCAAGACAGAACTGATTTAAAATTGCGTCAGATCGCGACAGACGGCGACAGACAAATGTGAACGGTAAGTAATTACGACAGAGACCGTCACGAGAGATCACGTCAGATAAATGTGAACGCAGCTTTATTCTATGGCCTCGCTCGTTCGGGGACCGTTTCCTCGCGCAGCAAATGCCTCGCGAGGCTGCTCGCTCTGTGTGGACCCACCTATTCAAGAATTTTATGTTGGTACTTTACCACTTATAATCACTGCGCTGTGCTCTGAATAAGAAATTACAGATCTAAAGCATTTTTGTTTTAGCGAGAACTAAGAGCAGTAAACAAATTATAACAACGCAAAAAATAAATGCGTAAATTGCAGACTATTAAATAAACCCACTGAAAATGATTCTGATAAGTAAAAGGTAAACCATAAAAAGAAGGTTATCTAAGCAACTAAAGTAATATAAGCAGAGATTTATTTTTATTTTTTGTTGATTGTTTACAGCATATGTGCGCCAATTTCAAACAAAAACCAATAGATATAAAATTGCCTCAACAATCCCGACGCAAAATATTGTGTAAGAATATCAAAATTTTAAACTGTATTTTCGGTCATATTCCACGCGGCGACGATTTGGTTCGGCGGAAACTTTTATCTAATGTTACGCTGACGGGAACTGATTGATAATGATCGATGACAAACAACGCTGCAAAATTTGATGAAAGTTTGCAAAACATGCCTAAAATTGTATAAAATAAATAACACGGTGTTTTAAGTTGCGATGTCGATTGATTGGTATTACTTGCGCTATTGGCTACAAGGTTTGAGTGTTATTCTTCATCATGTCTTAAAGATGTTTATTTTGTGATTGCTCAGCAGACCTAGACGGTTACTTGTGTTGGTAGCAAGCGGAGTGTGTCGCTCAAGTGTTGCTATGATATACGCTTTGAGTAATATTCACGGTAGTAGAGTAATGGGACGGCTCGACCGGGGAAGTACTACCCTCTCACAGAAAATCGACGTAAAGTAACTGTACCTAAACTGTTGCGTTTCGTTCGGTGAGTGAGAGTGACGGAGGCCCTATCCCCTATTCCTTCTCCCTCATCCCACTCCGTATTCTATCCCTTTACCCAACCCCAAGGGGCGGCAACGCACTTGTGACTCCAGTGGTGTTGCTTGTGTCCATGGGCGGCGTTACTTGTTTACCATCAGGCGATCCGTCTGCCCGTTTGCCACCTATTAATATTAAAAAACCTTCTTATCATATTAGAAAACAGTTGTAATACCACTAATTACTGTAGTAACTTACTCACGTAACTGTCTTGGCAACCATTGGGTAATTTTTAGGTAAAGTTAGGTATCATAACAGGTGAATTTAACATAAGTCCGTCATGGGAATAAAATTAAACTTATTAGATGTTTAATATAATAGCCAAATTTTTGTTTTCCTTTTAATTACTTCCGAACTCGTGTATTGTTTAATAAGGAAGGCTTTTTGTGAAAAGCATGCAATCCTTAAAATCAACAAATACTACTTGTGAAACTACATACATACATACATAGACTCACGCCTGTTTCCCCGAAGGGGTAGGCAGAGGCATATTAAACGCCCACTTTTCGCCAGTGTTTTGATCCCACGTAATAGGTGGCGAGCCTATTGCCGCTTAGCCTTTATTTCTGGCCTTTTGTTTGACGTTCTTGTTTGAGGTTATACACGTTTAGTAGTGTATTGTAAGTTGCTCATGGTTGTCTTTATATTCATCATCAGCCTATATCAGTCCACTGCTGGACGTAGGCCTCTCCTATGGCGCGCCAATAAGTTCGGTCTTCAGCTTTCCTCTTCCAATCCCTGCCCGCTGCCCTTCGAATATCATCGCCCCACCTAGCTACAGGACGCCCTACACACTACGTTTGCCAAGACTCGCCACTCAAGAACCTGACCGCTCCAGCGATCATCGGTTCTGCGGCATATATGACCTGCCCACTGCCACTTCAGCTTACTTATTCGCTCAGCTATGTCGGTTACTTTAGTTCTCTGCCAAATGATTTCATTCCGGATTCGATCCCTAAGAGAAACTCCGAGCATAGCTCTTTCCATATCTCGCTGAGCAACCTTGAATTGGTGGACAAGTCGTACCGTGAGTGGCCACGTCTCAGCCCCGTAGGTCATTACGGGTAGAACGCACTGATTGAAGACTTTTGTCTTCAAACTTTGTGGTATGGGCGACGAGAAGACCCGACGAAGTTTCCCAAACGCTGCCCAGCCCAGCTGTATCCGTCTTTTGACTTCCTTATCGAAGTTGTTACAACCGAATTGTATGATCTGTCCTAGGTATGTGTATTCGGAAACAACCTCGATGGAGACTCCATTTACGTCGACTGGTTCCGGATCGACATGCTTGTTGATCATAATTTTTTTATATTTCTTTATATTACTATTGTATAAACACTATATGACCTTGCTGGTAGTCAGTAGTTATAAATACCCGATAATATCGCTGCAAGAGTAAGAAAATAAGAAAATTGAAAGTAATAACTCAAATCATCGAATAAAATAATAAAATGTTAACCTACCTACATAAGCGAAATTTTGATTTAGGTATCTGTTACGTTTGAATTTTACTACTTATGTTTTAACTACAAACCCCCAAAGCACATTAAAAGCAGTTACAAAAAGCTGTTGTCAAAATTTGTGTAGGTAATAAAATTATCGATCCGCAGTCGCAACCTGATATGGAACCCATAAGCTAACGATCAACTACATACATTTAAAGCACAATTTTAACTGCCGACACAATGTCGTAGATTTCAAAAAATTGTCCCCCATTCTTTTCCCAGTTATCCATAATCAAAGCAATAAAACATACAGCACATGGTTATGATGTTAACACAGTTATATTAAACATCGCAACGTGATGGATGCGGGGCGACATCCTGATATTATGGCTCAAGGAACAAGACTGATAGCGAAGGCAAACTTTCTGACTGGGCAATCTCAGCAGTTTATTCTGCTCAGGCAATATGCACATTGGCCACTTGGTTGTTTCTTATGTAGTATCTTATAGGTCCCTAGATCTGCTTGGTTCGTTGTTTTTTGGGTGGAGATATTGGGTCAGGTAGGTGCTTTAGTACATTGCTTACATATACTTTTCTAGTTGGTTAGTGCTTTAATGAAAATATTGGATTAGGCAGGTGCTATGTGCTTGCTTACCTATATATGCTTGGTCGGTTAGGTAAGGTTAGGTTAAGTGATGACTGCCTCCGTGGTCCAGTGGATAGGGTATGCGACTGCTGATCGGAGGTCTTGGGTTCGATTCCCGGGTCAGGCAAAAGTGTTACTAGGTTTTTTCGAATTCTCAGTAGCAGCACGGAGTCTGGTGATGTGCCCGGTAACGCCAATAGGCTCGCCCCCTATTACGTGGGATCTAAATATTCATGGCAAAATGTGGGTGTAATATTACACTTCTGCCTACCCCTTCGGCGGGGTAGGCAGAGGTGTAATATTACAGGCGTCAGGTTTGGTGAATGCGGCGACATCCTCAGCCCAAAGAACAAGACTGATGGCGTGAGCAAACTTTGTGAGGAGAAAAGCTAAGCAGTTTATTCGTATTGCGTTATAATATCTCGCAGGCGCTTAACGCCAGCTTAGCCGTTCGCAATATTACCTAATATGGTCATGTTCACCAGCCAAAGGCAGTTGTGAGTCATAGGCCTACATCTATATAAGATGGGTGCGCGATCTAAGTCTGGCACTTGCCCTACACACCGTCTCGCTGATGGTTGCAGCGACTATTACTACTATTATTAAAATCCTACTTCTCTGTCTACTGTCCCGCTGGGGTTCTTCCTACGGGCTACGTTCTTCCTACGGGCTACGTTCTCTCTACGGGCTACAAGCCACGAGCTGCTGGCGCCGTGCCGCTACTAGCCAGCTGCCACCCAAGCCTCCGTTCCTGCCTACGAGCTCCTACAGCCAGGCCACGGACGCCTGAGCCTGACCGCTCGGCCCACATCGGCTGCACCGCCTGAGACCCGCTCAGCCTGAACATCGACCACAGAGCTGCCTGCGCAGCGCACCTTGGCCAGCTCATCGGCGACCCTACGAGCAGCTACCCTGCGAGCGTCGGAGAGCAGCAGGAGTCTACGCTCCAGCCAGCTCAGGCCAGTGCTTACCTAGTTCGGTCATACTGTATGTAAGCGGTAGTGAGACATAATAAAGAACCTGTTCAGCCTAGCAGTATTTCTCTTGAACCCCGACATCCTACCTGAGATCCTCTGTCTCAGTGGCGCCCAACTCTAATTGTCTCACTTCCAATTACTGCAGTTGTTCTTGTTTAGGAGGTCAGTCTTTGTAAACGAGGAGGTGCAGACATCAGCGAACCGGTACGTACTATTTAACTTGTGTATATCTGTGTTTTGCTGTCTATCTTTAATTTCTATTCTTGTATAACTATTATGTGTTATCTTACTTTTGCCTAATTCAAACAACTACCGATTCCCTACGTAACTGTTCGCAATTTGAAATAACCGTTTTTTGTTTTTGCAAGTCACTTATCTATTGTCTACATTTTTACACCGAATCGTCGTAGTTTCTTTGTAAAGCAGAACGATTGCACACGGAAGGCTGTAATATACTTACGTTCTTTTCCTATCATACACTTCATTTCATCATGAGCACTAACCCCATTAAGTACTTCCTACTTAATAAAAATGAATTGGCCTACGAGGTCGCTATTCGCGGAGAGGAGCCGGCTACCTCTGTTTTAGGTTTACGGAAGCAGCTACCTAAACTACTCGAGCTGATTCCGAATGACGAAATCCTAGAGGCAGGCCTAGACATAGCAGACGACTTCAAGGGAGCTAGCCTGTCAGTTGCCGATTTAGATTCGCGAATCTCTTCCCTTAAGGAATTATACGACCACAACTTGGCGAAGCGAACTACGGCTTTGCACAACCAGGTCTACCACAGATTGGGCAGATTAGACAAATCCGAACCTAAATACGGCAAGAAAATATCCGACCTGACTGAACGCTTTCGGATGCTGTCGGCAGAGCTATCTAAGATAGAACACTCGAATGTTCCGTCGGCGGAAGTCGGAGTCACGATGACTTGCACGGATTTAACCCCTGCACAGGCAGCGTCGACTCCGGTAACTGTCCACTGTGAGCATTTGAGGGTTGGCGAACTATCGAAACTCAAATTCGACGGAACAGGCTGCGTTCGCGAATTTCTACAACGCGTGACGGAATTTAGGACCGTTAGAAATCTACCTGCCAATAGATTATTCGATTACGCGTCCGAAATTTTTACGGGTAATGCGTTACACTGGTTTCGCGGTGTTAAAGATTCCAATTCTACATGGGACGAACTAGCTAGTAAACTCACAGCTGATTTTACACCGTACGACTATGATTATAAACTTTTAGCCCAGATTCGTAATCGTATTCAAGGGCAAACTGAGGGTATAATCATCTACTTATCAATTATGTTCCAGCTTTTTGCGCGATTGTCACCGAACACGGTACTAACCGAACATGAAAAATTAAATATATTGCTTCACAATATTAGACCGTGTTATTCTACAGTACTAGCTTCATGTACTACGGCTATAGACACTATAGACACTCTAAAAGCACTATGTCTAAACTATGAGAGGTTCCAGTGTTTAAGTGCACAATTTCACGAACCTAGTTACCCTACGTCTAACACAGCAGCACCTGATTTAGCTTACATAAATAAAAAGGACACGCACGGTCACTATAATAATTCACAGTACTATAAACCGTCTAAACTAAAAAACTACGCTTCTGTCGCACCTATAAAAGTCGAACCGAACGATACACCTGTGCCTAACCTACAACACTATAATGTCAACATGATATCTAAATCAGCTGTTCCTACAAAAATAACTAATAAGAGGTGTGTGTTTTGCCCGCAATGTCGTTCAACTGATCACTCACTAGGGACGTGCAAGCGAGAACGTTATCCGATATGTTTTAAGTGTGGCCTTAGGGATGTCACGTTCGTAAATTGTCCTAACTGTAAAAATAAATCTTTTTCAAAAAACTAATTTACTCGGATCGTAGTTCGTCAAATAAGATGACAAACCCTACCGTTTGTACATCTTCTAAACCTAAATATTTTGACAAAGAAGACTGGAAAAATTGGCTGAACACTCTAAAAGTGTATTTTTCCAGTTATTCTGTGGCTGCGATCCGTGATCAAAAACCTAATACTGATTTTCGACCCTACGTTAATGTAACCATTAAGAATCTACCCCTTACTGGGTTACTTGACTCAAGTTCTGCCGTGACTATATTGGGCAATAATTCTCATTAAGAAATTATTTCTAAAAAGAGATCTCCCTTTGAATAAGTGTGACAACCCTACTATATTTTTTCCATCGGCGGGTGGTCATCGTTTGACACCGATCGGCTATATCAACCTACCCACCACTTTTGAAAATAAAACTTATAACTTAAAAGCGTACGTAATTCCAGAAGTCACTAGTTCGCTAATTTTAGGTATTGACTTCTGGAAAAGATTTAAATTGTTACCAAACTATATTAACTCTGTTTCTTTATCTAATAAATACTCTCGTAGTAATTCCTTGCCTAATAAAGTTAATGCTACCGTGTCAGCTATTGATACTAACATTGATAACGAGACTACTATAACCTCGGATCAGTGGTATACTACAAACTACAATGGCTGTAAAAACTCACCTACTTCTTTCCCTAATTATTCTATCAGGAATGATAAATTGTACAGATATATGATATCTAAATGTACATTGCGTAAAGTATTCGATTGGAAAGAGGTCCTACATACCTCGGATAGAACTACCGCCATTAAAGAATACCATTCGGAACTCGCTGCGGGTCATTTAGGTATTTTTAAAACGTATAAACGTTTAGCGCAGCGTTATTATTGGCCTGGTATGCACGCTGACATTATTAAGTTTATATCTTCGTGTGATACTTGCGTCGCACGTAAACACCAAAACAATGGTACTTTATATACACACACATACAACTTACGTCGTAAACCGGCTGGGTTTAACGTGGGTGATACTGTGTGGAAAAGAACCTACGACAAATCATTTGGCAAAAAATTAGCTCTTAAGTTTACCAAGTGTACTATTATTGCTAAAAAGTCACCACTAGTATACGAATTAGCGGATTCGTCGGGTAAATCTATTGGCAGTTAGCACATTAAAGATTTAAAACTAATTAACTACACTGATTCCTAACCTAACTAGATTCTTTCATTGTACCTACCTGCAGTTTGAGTTTCATAGTCACTATCTACTTAGCACTGTCTACAGAAGTTCGGAGGACTTAGTTAGACGGATTTTTCTTGTCTAGACACGAAAAATCCTGCTTTTCAGAGCGGGGTATTGTAACGTAATACTACACGTATTGCGTTATAATATCTCGCAGGCGCTTAACGCCAGCTTAGCCGTTCGTAATATTACCTAATATGGTCATGTTCACCAGCCAAAGGCAGTTGTGAGTCATAGGCCTACATCTATATAAGATGGGTGCGCGATCTGAGTCTCGAACTTGCCCTACACACCGTCTCGCTGATGGTTGCAGCGACTATTACTACTATTATTAAAATCCTACTTCTCTATCTACTGTCCCGCTGGGGTTCTTCCTACGGGCTACGTTCTCTCTACGGGCTACAAGCCACGAGCTGTTGGCGCCGTGCCGCTACTAGCCAGCTGCCACCCAAGCCTCCGTTCCTGCCTACGAGCTCCTACAGCCAGGCCACGGACGCCTGAGCCTGACCGCTCGGCCCACATCGGCTGCACCGCCTGAGACCCGCTCAGCCTGAACATCGACCACAGAGCTGCCTGCGCAGCGCACCTTGGCCAGCTCATCAGCGACCCTACGAGCAGCTACCCTGCGAGCGTCGGAGAGCAGCAGGAGTCTACGCTCCAGCCAGCTCAGGCCAGTGTTTACCTAGTTCGGTCATACTGTATGTAAGCGGTAGTGAGACATAATAAAGAACCTGTTCAGCCTAGCAGTGTTTCTCTTGAACCCCGACATCCTACCTGAGATCCTCCGTCTCATCAGGAAATATGCACATTGCTAACTTGGTTGGTTCTTATGAAGTATCTTATAGATCCCCAGATCTGCTTGGTTGGTTGGTTTTTGGATGAAAATATTGGGGCAGGTAGGTACTAAATATTTAGTAAAACATTCACTTACAATTTGGAAAACAAAGTACTAGAATGTTAGTTTATTTTATAATAAAGGACAGCTTCCTTTTTGGGTCTACTGGATTTATTTTCTGTACCGCGTGTGCCATTTACTGGGGATAATATTGATAAATCTAACGGACCACAATGTAACAATCATCTCTCAAAATGTTCAAGAGTTATTAAAGACTACATTTTTGTCAGATGTTTATTTTATCAGTGGCACAGATAATATTCAGTGACTTACTGTGTCATTTCGACTGAGGAGAAAATTTAAGCCCTGAATCATTTCCTACGGTCAATAATATGTCCATAACCCTGGAATTACCAGCATGTACGCAAAGGAAACTTACCATCCAGTCGGATCTATAATCCACATTTGCCTTCAAAACCTGATTTTCCGGGATGCCAAACGTAGTTTTTCCGCTGAATGAATTTCTCTCAACGCTGGATTCGCATACACAATTATTTAGTTTAATTTCACAATATACGCAAATTGAGGCGCGAACAGAATAAATGTTAGGATTTTCGCACAATTTAGTGCGAACCATGCACGCTCACTGCGGTCTATTTTACTGTGTCGGACGTTAACTAACTCGTGAACACAAATGTACAATTGTACAATGTACATTGAGACACATATGTCTCTCCATAGGTGTAGGTAGACGTGTGTTAATTATTAAATGCAACTACCGGTAACATAAATATGTTACCGTTAGTTCTAGCTATAAAATCAGAATGATTAAATATATAATTGTGCACTGACATTATATATTATATTTGGGTCATGAGAAATATTAATTTATTAATAATTAAGTGCAAACATGTTATAATAAAATATAATAATTATGAATTTATCATTTGAGAGGCGAAAATGGACGATTCGTATGCACATGCATAAGTTTACGCAAGGTACATTGAATTTCATACATTTTGACGATGCTTTTGTATGATGAACGGCACACACTTCTGAAATATGTCTCACGGGTTGCGTTTGATCTACGCAGCGCAAAGAATATGTTATAAACATAATTTATATACCATAATTTATAATTAATATAAATATAAATTATAACATAATTTATAATTTATATTACGAGGTAGGTACGTACCTTGTGTTTATTTTCGTACCTATATTTTTTAATGTTTAAATCCATAAAAAAATGTTTCAGTGACAACACCACACTACAGAAGTAAACTACTAAATATTTTACATGCTTCAATGCCTCGCAGTCAAAGCAATGCATATACATTGTACAAATCATAAACCATGGCCCCAAGAGAACATCACGACAGCATACCACGAAGTAATAGGCAGTGGTTATTGCACCCATATTTTGTGAGCTAAGGGGTTGCACTGCGGTTTATGGAGTACAATTTCAAACTATAGCGGTTGAGTCATACATGTGTGCTTATATGATCCAAAACTTACATACTTGATGGTAGAAGGAGCAATGTATTGTATTTACATTCCTGTCTGCTATATTTCAATATGCATACCAAGTTAACGTGAGTGTATTTATATTTGCCATGTGATAGAAGAAGAAAAACTGCCATATCACAGAGTATTATAGCTTTGGGGCGGTAGACTCACATTTTGTAAATTACATTCCGACAATTTGTATAGTCCATAAGTTTGTATGATTTTATTAATTGCTGCAATAAAAGTTATTAGTATTATGGTATGACATGGCCAATTATAATTCTAGTGAAATGCATTTCATTTCACGAAATATGATATTTTACCTCAGCTAGGGGACATCGGAACATGAGTCGAGTTTATAATCATATGACTTAAATAGTAATGAGAATATTCTAGGGTGCATAGGGTTCCCACCAAGAACTAAGGGTCCCAAGCCAACCTCACCTGCAAGTGGTGCACCTGCCGATCAACGGACGAGGCTCTGGCAAACAAAATGTCCCAATAAGCGGCAATAGGCTCGCCACCTATTACGTGGGATCAAAACGCTGGCGAAAAGTGGGCGTTTAATATGCCTCTGCCTACCCCTTCGGGGAAACAGGCGTGAGTCTATGTATGTAATATGTATGTATGAATATTCTAGGCTGGCAATATTATAAATAACCAAGACTGACGAGAGAATCACAACAGAGCCAAGAACCCGACGTTTGACATTAAGTGTTTACTTAACTTACAGATATTCCAGCCGAGTTTGCCAGCATTTGGTAAGCAATTAACAAGTTACATGTTTTAATAACAAAATACTTCTTACTTCAAAAGTCTGTAAATACTTTACTGTCAATCCGTAGGTACTAAGCCAGCGAAGCCGACTGCGGCTTAGTTGTTTCAATGATGAGAAGAGATCCGGCCCTAGCACTTACAAACATCCAGGCGAATATCATTCTATACTTGTACTTTCTTTCTTTGTCGTGTGGGGGTTGGGAAACTCTGGTGTCGGAGTTATTAGAAAGAACCCAACGTGTAGGAACGGTTTACGTGCCCTCTGAAGCGTGGTTAAGCTCTGATGTAAGTACCACGGAAGCAGTCACCCGTCCAAGTGATGACCTCTATGAATGTTGCTTAACTTTATCAATCTATTCCAAGCTGCAAACTTCGAAAACATAAAGTCTTATATTTTAGTGCACAAATCGTTTCAACTCAGTTAAATGCTTACATAAGTTACAAACAATCCTTTACGCCTTTTAAACATTTAAAACTCTCCATAATTGTTAATTTTATTGGCGCCCTTTTATTGATTTACTGTTTTTAATAAATCAGGGATACCCGGTAATACTTTTAGGTTGGAGAATGGCGATCCCGAAATTTTGCATCAAATCACAATACGAAATCAATGATCGGTAATGGTTTTATTGTATACAGTTGCCGTGACAAAGAGATTTACATTTCCCATTATGATTTTGTTCGGTCTGTTGACAAATGAGTACTGAGTTAAAACATTAAACGATAAAATACCAATTTATTGTTATATATTTAATGGAAATATTTTAGGATTGATTTATTGTTAAGTTGCATTTTAGCATGGATTTTGGGCTGATCATTAATTGCAATTTCAGATAACGTCAGAAATCAACTAAAAGTAAAAAATATCTCCACTGTATAATTTTTCTTCAAAATATTTGTAGTCTCATGATCATTGGTAGTATCATCATCGATCAACAAATTGTCGTAAATATCTACTTACTTTCTTTTTAGCAGGCGCGTTTCAGTCATTGCTTTACGAAAGCTGTATTAATACTTATTAGGTACTTTTTCATGAGAGTTTAAGCTAATTTTGCTAAAGTGCGTGACTCGATGGACTTGAGATGAACTTCCGTATGACACGTAAAGTCTCTCATTGAAGTTCATCATGAACGTCGAAGCGCTATCCATTTGCACCCAAGACATTCAGCTTGTAACCCGAGATCCACTTTCTACTCTAACCAGATTAATCAGATTTGACAACAATTATCTTTTCCACAGAGCAACTGCCAACTAATGGGGTAGCAATATTTCATGGCTAATACCAGTGTCAGTATATTCAAGCGTAGGTAATAAGTTTCCATGATGACTGTCAAAGATATTCATGACACCCGGGACAAACGGCATAACGTACTGTGTGAGGGACAGGGCAAGCGATAATTAAACATTTTATACGCGCGTACCGTCGAGAAAGCAGTATTTGAATCCGATACCCTCTAGTCTTGATAAGCTATCGCTGACCTGTCCATAACCCTATTATATTCCCGATTTATACTGACTACATTTTCTATTTTCATTTTCCTTAACCTAAAATTAATATTCAACAAACTTAATAAAATTAAGCAGATACTCGTGTAAACATCTATAACATTCTTCACGTAACTTGAGTTTCTAATTACCCTCCGTTGATAATTAATGTGAGCCACATTATTTAGGGATATTGATGGCGGCAACTAAGTAATCAAGTAGGTTCTCCAATGATCCGCGACATTTCGAGAGCGCGTACGGCGCGCAGGTATTCACTTCACTGCCACCTAATTTTTATTTGCCGATTTCACTTCTCTGACGAATTTATTCCACCACCATTCAAAGGGACTTTATAAATTACTCTTCTTAGATCTTCAGGCAATTCGAAATTTACACACCTACATACACTCACACCTATATTAGATACCTATAGATATGAACGAATATTTTCTCAAACTCCTTAAACCATTGTGACGAGGGTAAAACATTCTCGGCGAATATAATTTCGTAATCCGTGTAATCGAATTTTAATCTCATTAGCGGGCGGTTCCCTTTATGAACATATTTACCAGGCAATTTTAATGACACATCACATTGTTACCAGTTGAAATAAATTATGTAAGTGCCCAATTAATAGCAACCCTATTTTTACGTGTCATAGTTATAAAACTTATCCTTCTACAAATTCAACTTTAGATAAATGCAAAAGGTTCATTGTCTGGCAAAATGGTAACAGTTAACTGTTACTATTTTGCTAAAATATATATTTTTCCAGGAAAGAAAATCGTTTCATTTGTTTTACAGATGAGAAAATAGGATGCATTTGGAGCGTGTGAAAAGGCGGAATTTTTACATCTTGACGCTCATTGGCTGCCTGTACAGCGAACGAGACTTAAAAATGTTTTATAAGATTGTTTTTGCTTTAATAAAATGTAAGCTGTAATAATTTTATGTTGCACGTGATTATATTTCATTTTAAATGATAATTATATAAAATCTTGCATAGACACGTCTATGCAAGATTTTGATTTCATGAAGAAATGGCTGAATTTCAACTACAAACACCACGTACTGCCGCGCCTCACAAACCTCCCTAACTGCAAGAGTCTTGTTCAAACTAATCTACGAGTTTTTATGACTATAGAAAACGGTTTTAAAATAGACCTGCCACAACCAGTTCCGAATTCAAATACGACATTCCGAGCAATAAAATTAAATGCACTGTAATGGAAATTCACTACCTACTTAAATTGTGCAAAAACCGTTTAAAATAAGTTTTTTTTTTATGGAATAGGGGGCAAACGAGCAGACGAATCGCCTGATGTTAAGCGATTACCGCCGCCCATGGACACCCGCAACATCAGAGGAGGTCACAAGTGCGTTGCCGGCCTTTTAAAAAGGAATACGATCTTTTCTTGAAGGTTTGAAGGTCGTATTCGTTCGGAAAAACTGCAGGTCACAGATCATTCTACAGTTTAGAGGTGCGAGGCAGAAAGTTTCTAGAGAAACGCACCGTTGTGGATTGCCAACCATCTAAATGATGGGGATGGAAATGCTGTCGCGTAGAACGATGGCGGAAAGAGGCGGCAGGGATTAATCTGAACAATTCCTCGGAGCACTCCCCATTGTAGAAGCGATAAAAGTTGCATAGCGAGGCAACATCTCTACGCAGCGCCAAGGGGTCTAACCGATTGCAAATACCTTGGCAGTCGACAATTCGAGCGGCTCTCCGTTGGATGCGGTCCAGAGGGAGAAGCTGGTACTGGGGTGCCCCTGCCCAAGTGGGGCAAGAGTTATGTATTCAAAGTTTTTAATGAAATAAAACCAGTTCACATTTCGTTTTAATGGTTCTCCATTTTATAATGGAGGATACGGTGACTGTTGTTAAACTTATAAATATTTTGTTCAAGCTTTGTTTCAGTTGTTCGCATAGTGTTGCGTAGTTGATTCTGACGCGTAAGTTTGTGCTTTGTGTCAATATTTGTGCGAGGCGAGACTCAAACAGAGCCCTACCCGCGCAAACAAGCCAGCTCGCGTACCTTATGAGTTTACACTGAATTACGCAACGCTCAAGAATATACAACAGACTACGTCATATTATCTCGCTGAGCGGTGAATCGGCAGAAATGGAGGTATATTGCCAGGGTGGCAGAGTAAACACGACTACTTTGTGAGTAGCGGACTCGTATAGGTATCCTATCTATCTATTCGTAAGGGTCATAGCCGTCAGACCTCTAAGTGTTCACGGCAATCATAATGTAAATAAGCTTTTAATATGTCAATTCTTCCTAGAGCAGCTATTCTTAACCAGAGGTCCAAGGACTCTGAAATGGTAGGCGGATAAGGCACTAGGGGGCCATAAAGTTGCTAAGACTGCCAAAGTTTTGCATCTAACCGTAGAAAGTAGGATAACCGCTTGACCGCTAGCGCCAATTCGCCGAATTCACTCGACCGCTCACGTTCTAAACAAAATGTCGCGCCGCCGCTCGCCAGATGGGCGCGCTAACATAAACATTTATTGTTGATAAGTCGGTAACATGAGTAAGTTGAAGTGATGTTTTTCTTCAACCTTATAAATGACTCTTTCAAGTCGTATGAATTCTTTGTTGATATTTACTTTCTAATTTATTATACTTAGCAGCGAACATTGACTATCGTTGAAAAAACACTTTGTGTATTTTAAACAGAATTATTTAAAAAAGTAAATCGATGACATACATATTTTATGAGTTTATACTGTAGAGGGATACTATCTACACCGAATTAAAGAAAAAAAAAACATGTATCATAGTATAAAAATATTTAATTACACGCTTACGATAAGCACGTAATCACGGAGCGCGCGAAACAAAGAGTGGCATTTGACATTATTTTTTCGTTCTGGGTTAACGATTTTAAGACTCGCTTCGTATGTTTAGCATGAAGAAATGTTCAATGATTTGAATAGA
Source organism: Euclidia mi (assembly GCA_944739405.2). Classification (NCBI taxonomy): domain Eukaryota; kingdom Metazoa; phylum Arthropoda; class Insecta; order Lepidoptera; family Erebidae; genus Euclidia; species Euclidia mi. Next base: position 4,162,863 of record OX123196.2, read on the forward strand.
ACAGAGAAAAAGAATTTAAAACATTACGTAATAGAAATAAACAGCAAATTCATACCGGGTATAGCGCTGTAACCAAAAAGGGAAAATAGTCACTTGTGCGCGGTCTACGGAATTTCGAAAAAGGGAGAATAGTCACTTGTGCGCGGTCAAGCGGATAATGATGATAACAAATACTAGTATAACTTACCTATACCTACTACTATATTATTATATAGTTAACCATTTGCATCTATCTGCCACCCTAAAAAGCAGGCGTTCGTATATATAAGTAGGTATACGATTGTTAAATTATATATAATAAATAGGTATGTGTCAGATGAAACTAATCGCCATCGTCACAATGATGAGTGACAGGGACTTATGATTGTGATTCTGAGAACGCCCTCAATATATCACACTTTCCATCTGATCGAAAGTGGAGGAACGTTTCAAAAAGAATTTTCAGTGCTGTTCAATTTCTAGGTACCCAAGGATACAAAAGATGCAAGATTCATAATTTCGGAGAAGTAGACGATGTAGGTAATATTGGTAGGCAGTGGTAGCCTGGTGAAGAGACTGCTACACAAAGGGTCTTCAGATTCGAATCCATGGCGCGCACTGATGACTTTTCAAAGTTAAGTGCGTATTAAATTGTTAATTATCGCTAGTTCAACAGTGAAGGTAAACATTGTGAGGCAATAAACTTCATGAAAATTTCATACCCACTGGGATTAAAACGTAAGAGCTCATTGAAGTTACCTATTAAAACGAGTGTAGCATCTGCAATTATATTAATGAAAAGTGTCTTTTGCCTAGCAATTAGTAATGTGAATCGTATGTAAAAGTGCGGTGCGGTTTGAGTTCACACGATGTCATGCGTTATGCCCGTGGTGTACTTGTTCAAATTGTTATCATCAGCCCCTTACAGTCCACAGCTGGACTAGACCTCTCCTTTGAAAGAAGGAATTGGCCTACTATACCACGCTGGCCAAATGGGTTGGTATAGCGTTTGTTTTAAGTTTTCCTTCTCTGATAGTGCTGTTCTCTGCATAGTATGGTCCCTCTGTCGGATCTTACGACACCCATGGGATGATATGGGGTGGTGACATTGCGTATTCTTAATCCGTCACCACACGGACAAATCCACTTCACACTGACTCCAACTCTAATCGATTTTCATGTTAATTTGCGTATAAAGTGACGTTTTTTCTAGTTAGCGAGTGGCGTTGCCTTTTCGGTTTTAAAAGCCTACTACTGCCAGTCGTTTTCAGTTGTGGTGACTACTATTAAATTTGTAGAGTAGCTTGAATCAAAGCTCTCCCGTATGTACTTTGATGGCTATACTTTTGGATAGCAATTCTGTGTGCAAACGTGTACGGTGCATGCGGACACCGTCGATATCATTATAAAGCTTGGCTGTTGGTTTAGCCTTTAGACTTTAGAGCATCGCGGTTTGAATGCATTTAGGTTCTGCACCTTTCGAGTCATCTCTTTTTTTTTTTCATTACCAGCAATATTACATTGATGGTAATGAAAAATGTTATGTTCAGTTTATAAAAAAATATTGAAGTACAAAAATGGTCGCTCATTTTCCGATTTAAAATAGAAATGCAAATAAGTAAATAACACGAAAACTAACTTATATATTATGTTTATTGGGACATACATTCAATAGAAAAGTATGGGGAATGGATTATTTGTTTATGGTTCCAAATTCAAATTTTTGTTTTTCTTTTGTTGTTGTTAGATTGGCACAACTGTTTTCCATTTTGGCGCGGAGTTTGAGTTGCATATGTTATTTATATTGAATACAGTGCTGTTTTTAGTTATAACTTCTGGTGTGTATTGCGAATTTCATAATGGACAAGAACATGGAACAAAGAGTTTGTCTGAAATTTTGTATCGCCAATGGAATTTTGTGTTCGGAGTCAATGAAAATGTTACAGAACGCTTACGGTGAATCGACTTTATAAAAAACTCGTGCTTATGAGTACAAAGCGTTCAAAAGCGGTCGAGATGTGATGGAAGATTTACCTCGCCCTGGTGGGCCATCGTCTGCAACTGAAGTTAAAATCGCAAAAGTGAAGAAAACAGTGACTGAAAATCCGCAATCAAACTTTGAGAGAGATAGCCTTCGATTTTTCTGTATCTCACGAGTCGATCGGTACCATTTCAACTAATTATTTGGGTATGAAACATGTTGCCACTGGCTAGTCCCACTGGCTAGTCCCAAAAGACCTGAATTTTCTCCAAAAACTCAATCGCATGAGAATCGCTACGGACATGCTAGAACGAGTCAAATCCGACCCAAAATACATGAAACGCATTGTTACTGGTGATGAGATGTGGGTTTACGCGTTTGTATGTTTGACGTGCCCCTAAGCTAACTAGTAGTATGACAACAAGCTTTGGAGCGGTGCCTTCCAACTGAAACGAAACCCCAAAAAACCACGCCAAACTCGTTCAAAAGTCAGTCATGTTGAGTGTTTTCTTTGACTATCGCGGTGTTGTGCATTCGGCATTCTGGCCGGAAGGTCAAACGGAAAATAAAGAATATTACTTGAGCGTTATGCGGCGTTTAAGAGGGCAAAGACGAAATAGGCCTGATTTGTAGAAAGAAAATTCTTGAATATTGCACCACGAAAATGCGCCTTCGCACAAGGCCATCAATAAATACCATTGAGCAACCACCATATTCACCAGATATGGCTCCAGCCGACTTCTTTGTTTTTCCTAAACTCAAATTACCACTTCTTGGCACCCGTTTTCAATCGTTAGCAGACATAAAGGAGAATTCGCGGCGAGAACTGAACTCAATTCTGAAAACAGCATTTAAAGAATGATTAGATTATTCGTTCGCATAAATGTATCGTTTCTGAAGGAGGATACTTTGAAGGTGATAGAATAATATTTGGATTAATAACAAACAGTTTGTGTATTACTGATCTATTCCCGGTACTCTCTTGACAGAGAAGTAGTACTGTAATTAGTAACCATTTCGTGAAAGTTATAAGAAAAAAATTTCGTATCATTCGATATAATAAACATGTATGACATTTAAGCCGTATACAGACTTTGCGAGGCATGCGCTGCGCACGGCGCACAGCGCATGTCTCGCAAGGTGTCTACCTTTATATTCGTGGCGAGGCATGTGCTACGCACGTGCGAGGGCGAGCCAACGAATGTCGGCAAATGCTACAAGATCAAAGTGCCTCAGTGCGAGCATTACATTAGTTGTGGACGGTGCCGCGCATGCACGTTCGAGGTGTGCGCCGCGTACAATATCCACGTACGCCTCGACTGCGAAAATGAAACTGCGTTTGTTCGGGCCAAACAGCGCGCAGCGCATGCTCGGGCCGATCCAACCCACACAGCAGTAGTCAAGATGGCACCTTTGCATCGCGTGCGCGTATCCGCTGCTGCTTTTATAATATATTTTATTTTATCGAGATTTTTCCTTCTATAAGATCCTAGAAGATAAATTTTTTTCAGCTCAGCGACGGTTACATTACTTCATTCGCAATTAAATGCCATATGTCTTCTCTTTTGTTTTTATTATAATAATAATGATGTTTTGGATAATCGGTTGTTTTCGTATAATTCAAATTTTTCGTTCATAATGCGTGCAAACATCACAGCGGCGATGCGGAAACAACCGTCCAAACGCAACGCACTGCTCGCAATGAGCCGGCGCACACGCGCGGCTCGCACGCGCGCGTCTGTGCGTAGCACATGCCTCGCAGCAAACATGAAGACAGACAAACGAAGCGTTTGCTTCGTACGCGATGGCTCGACCCGAGCATATGTTGGTATAATTTTTCAACACGCACGCCTCAAACAGAGGCATTCGTTGTGCGCCGTTCGTAGCGCATGCCTCGCAAAGTCTGTATCCACCTTGACACGAAAATATAACGAGGTCAGGCGACTCAGCATCGACAATGTTCGTTAAAATGACGGTAACATGTGAATATACTTATTTTAGAGAGATAAAACAAACATAAAGGAGAATAAAATTTGTGGCGAGAACTGAATTCAATTCCGGAAACAGCGTTTAAAAAATGTGTTGATGATTGGATTATTCGTTGGCGTAAGTGTATCGTTTCTGAAAGAGCATACTTTTAAGGCGATAAAATAAATTTGGATGAATAACAAACACTTTGTGTATTATTGATCTTTTCCCGGTTCTTTCTTGACGGAGTAGTACATGAAATTCTTGCGTTACTGACTGACTGGCAGAGAAACTACAGCCTAAACTCATATTAGGCGCAGTAAGCTGAAATTTGGTAAGTATTTTCTTCCAGGACCGTAGGGTGCACTGAAAAGAGGTTTCTAGAAAATCCAACGCTATATTACTGTAAATTTCATCACAGTTTTCGTTCAGTTCAGTAATAAACATCCATCCAGCCATCCTTACAAACTTATGCGTTTAATATGATTTAACATTTAAAGCTCACTGGTTTCTTTTAGACCAACATTTAAGGAAATCCATACCAAAAGGATCATCGTTCACAAAACAAAAAACTTATTCGAACAATTCAATGATCCAGTCAAACCACTTAATAACTCATGGTCCCAAACTCGCAGTTCCAATATTGATATAACGAACAAACGTATAATATAATATTACTCCGTCAAACTTGAACAGAAGTAATAATTCCGAAGAGAGTAGGAACTTGATTCCTATCAATATTTTTCGACATCTTTTTCATAACGAAACTTTACGGAACAGAGTTTGGAGCTCATAAGTTGTATTGTGATTGAAAATAATAGTCTATACCTATTTTTATGTTGCTGTATAACTCTGAACATGAACCTGCATGTTTGAAAGTTATTCATTATGTTCTCGAAAGACATGTGAAATCTGACTGACTATATATGGCCTTGCCCTTCTCATAGTGAGAATAGGCCCATACAAAGCAGTGTGACTGTATATAAACAGGGCTGATGATGATGAAAACCCTGAACTAGGATACATCTTAATTATGCCACTACATTGCTGGTAAGTTAGGGTACATGAAAATCATTATAAAAATGTATTTGTGATTATATCCGTATTAATCATGTCGATACCTCTTAAAATACATAACATTTGTGATGTAAATTAAATAATTAAAATAGCAAATGTAATAAAGAACAATGGCAGAATTTGGTCTGGGTTTGTTGTGGCGACCTTAAGGCCTTGCCACACGGCACAATTTTACGTCCAACTTGACTAAATCACTTGATGAAATCATGACGTGTAGACGCCAGTCGTCCAACTCACGTTCATCGGGTGGGCGGTACCACTAGATTTTAACCAATCGGGTGGACGGAATGAAAATCAGTGATTTGATTGTGTCGTGTAGACGGGCAAAGCCAATTCGATTGAAAATTTGATCAGTGGTAAAATTGTGCCGTATGGCAAGGCCTTCATACTTCATATGAACAAAACAAATTGTTTTTTTTTTGTACGATTTTTAATATTTTCTCTTTGTCTCGTTAAAGCCAGAGTATTTTATGATGATAAAAATCGTTCCAATTGTACCTACCTACTTTAATATTTTATTGTTCAGGGAAATAGGCGTGAGTCTATGTATGTATGTATGTCATTAGGTAAAGTGATTAAGACTTGTCATAGAACCTTGTCAGATTTTCGTGGTATGTTGCAAAATCTTACCATGTTACTATCTACAATTTTAAATCAGAAATAAGGACGGACGGATGGTTGAATATTCGACACTCTTTTACGCAAGAACCAGGTACTGAGCGGATTTCGATGAAACCTTTCACTTGTCTTTTGTGGGTTTATAGCCATATTTTACACATTGCGAGAATCAAAAATTGTATGAGTTTTTAGATATTCTGTCCTATTTAGGTTTGTACGAAAAAAATATGTTACGAGTACTGTTTTCCATGCGAACGAAGCCGCAGGCTAGTTAGTTATATTGACAATGTAATAAACATTTCATAGATATTTAATCATGGTATAATTATTCTTTATTTTATGTTTTATATAACTAAATTGTTAGTCAACTTATTTTATTTTGGAGATTTTAGATATCGTAATGAAATGGAAAGCTCATTACGTTACCGCAAGTTCTCTCCAGTAAAATGTTTTCGTTGTTTCGTAAAATTTCCTCCCAACTTCCCGTGGAAATACTCTAAAGTGTCAAAAACCTATCGGCGTATTTTACTACTAGCATTTACAAAATAGGTGAGTATATAACGTCAACGGAATATTTGTGCTCCACGCGGCGCGCCTACGAAATCCACAGCTTAGTGGATCAGCAATGCATCAACGCCTTCGAAACTCGATTCCGCATACGCCGATGCATGTGGTATAGATAGTTGTGTATAATATTCATGCCTACGGTCGAGAAAGCCAGACGGTTGGCGTTAACGTGTCATGACGGAGTGCCTCGGGCTAAGTGCTTGGCTATATTGCTCGCAACGACATGCTCCAAGCAGAGTCGGGCCATTAAAATAACTACAGTCCCCTTAATTTCTCCATTACGCCAGTGATTTCAATAAGTACACGTGTGCGTTTAGTGGTAATTACTGTTATTATTATACAAGAGGTTTCGGGTAATTGTTATAGTGTTTACCTTGTTCAAAGTTGGGGTTACTAATTATTATTTACATTCTAGTGATCTACTGTGAGTGACGGCCTTCAGTTAGTTTGGACGAAATACCATGGTATTAAAACAAGTGCTAGGCTTATAGTTTCAAAATAAATGCCTGTATGTACATAGAGGGTACTAAGCTTCTTGACTGGCAGGGGTGCAGGCTTTGAGTGACTGAAAGTAGTTTATGGTAAAAAAAATATGCGTTCCGAAAAGAAACATTATTGTTCTAGGTAATTAAGTGTTTAATAAAAAGACACGAAATTTACCATCAGTGTAAATAAGGTATGATCCACATCTAATTAAATCATCTAAGTTCTATGATCTACTGATTTAAAAATAGTAAAAGCCTGACATCAATTTAAAAATAATAAGCACCTTTTTTTAAGTGTATTTAGTCGGTAAATATAACACCGCGAAATTACCTTCGTAACGACGACATACTCATAGCTGATTTTACGAAAAATTTTGAACCAAATTATATAATCAACTTAACATAATTATACATCGCATACACCTAACTACTAATTCACTAGCCTGACAGCGATGCTCAGGTAATAATCAAAATTAATCATCCTCCTAATTCAATCATATACTTATTATTATAAGGTGAGCTCAAAAGAGTCAGGTGAACAGGTTCGCTCGACGTCTAAAGCCGAGACAAATATTCACTATTACTAAACATAAGAAAACGTCGCCATACCGCCCTCCTTTCAGCATTTTAAAACATTAATCTTTAGCAAATTCAGATTATGTAAGTCAAAAGCTGCTAGCATCATAAAAGCAAGCTGATAATGCAATCACTTTTGTAGATTTTATTTAGATGCAGTAGTATTTGTACTTCTTTGTTACTTGTACTCTTTTTCTATGGATCTATTTATTACACTTACTTTTAATCATTCTGCGACTGCCAGGTACAAATCATAATCATTACTAACTTTAAATGTTTATACTCCTCTAATGTGTATTTTTGTCTTACATGCAGCCCAAATTACCGGCTCTTAAAGATATTTCCTATAAGATACGTTTATCTTGGCTTTTAATAGTTGGGTAGACGTAAATTTTCGTTGCAATTACAAGAAATATGTACCTAATTGATTTTACAGCAGCACCATATTTCAGTCATCCGAGGATACAATAATGGCTTACAGAAAGCACAAAACAAACAAGTTCATACTTCTTTTCTCTTTAATTGTATTTTTATAAATTCGCTTTTGTGTGCGCTTTGAACGTTTGAAAGCAATTTAATATAAAGTCTTCATTGTATGTTGTTAAAGTGTTGGTGGGTGTTCTTTCACAAGTCTTTAGATATTAGCTGCAGCGGTACGCTCCTGTAAAATATTGGACATTTAGCGAGCGAGGTGAGAATAATAGACAATTTAATATGAAATGTACGCGTAAAAGTTTTTAAAAGAGGACTTTAACGTGTAAATTGCTTTGTTTTATAAATTTTAATAAATGTATCGATTTGTATAATAGCAGTGGTAGCCTAGTGGAGAGACTGACAGACTGCTACGCAGAGGGTTTGGGGTCGAATCCACGGCGCGCACCAATGACTTAAATTATATGCGTATTCAATTGTTAATTATCGCTTGCTAAACGCTGAAGGAAAACATCTTGAGAAAGCCTGCATATCTGAATTAGTTCTCCATAATAATAACGGCCCATCCGCTAACGTTCATTCCTGCCGGAATCTACATTCCATACGGAATGAACGCCAGTGGACTTGCAAGAGCAAGAAAGAATCGTCATTCTTTCGGAGGGATGGCGGTGTTTTAATACCGTCGTATTAAAACACCGCCATCCCTCCCGTCGCGAAAGACGCGACGCGACGCTTTGATCAAGTTAGTGCCTATTTAATTGTCCGGCGTGATTGACTGCCCGTTTGTTACCATTTTGTGTTCGTCTTTGTCCCGGAAGTATAAAAAATGGGTTCCCAAGAAATAGATGATAAAGGTGATATTAGAAATGTGATATTAGAAAATCCTCAGGTTCATCGCATGCCAGATCTTTTAAAAGTCTTATATCACTATATTTCTTATATCACTTTTTGTTTGACCCGGGAATCGAACCCGAGGCCTCATAATCCGCAGTCGCTTACACTACCGCAGGACCACAGAGGCAGTTGAATTTTAGATTTAAATAGATATTCACTCGCAATAAAACTCATAGCAATAGCAATCTATTGTGTACGGGTACACATGTTGTTGCAAAATGAAAATAATGCACATAAATCCATAAAGATAATTCAAAATGACGAGCATTCCTTTTAAATGACAACAATCTTCATAAAATCATAGGTTTATAACCATCCACAGACACGCAATCTCTCGGTAGGACTGACAAGATGCAAACTGACAGGAATGTACCTAAACGTGTGTATGGTAATTGAAGGATTATTTTTCCTGTCGGACTGGCGTGTTGTGATAAAGTCAGGGAAAAGAACGTAGGATTGTGGTTTAATTAGTGGCTTCAACGGTTTTATTTTATCCCATCGCTTTTCTGTACAGATTGCACAACGGGACAAGTCAGAAGAAATGAACGTTAGTGGATGGGCCGCTATTCTCGAACGACATGTGAAGTCTGCCAACCCGCACATGGCCAGCATGGTGGACTATGGACCTACCCTTCTCATAGTGACAAGAGACCCGCGCCAAGCAGTGGGACAATTTATATTTAGGGCCGATGATGATAGATTTATAATTTGAGATCTAAAATCAGAAACGCATCAAACAAAGAGGAATTCAATAAACGGTTTGTATAAATGGAGACTTTCAATGTTATAAAATAATGAAGTGCCCGCCACAATATTGTCTGTCTGTATCAACGCGATTAACTCAAAACTAAACGAACTTTTGCACGGCTTTCGCCTGCGGTAGATTTATGTGTATAATTCTCCTAACTTATAAAGCTGAAAATAAAATAAACTTACACGTGCTTGAATAGTAACGAATATACTTTTACTAATTAAAATATTTTTATTTGAAATTATTTCACAAAGTTCTTGATTGTTAGGCTTCTTTGAATTAAAAAAGTGTTTCTGACATTTTTATTAAGAACAAATCCTACAATTTATACTGTAAGTTTGTTTCATTCACGACTACTTATTACTAGGTAATATTCAAAGATTAATTAATGGAAATATTTTAATGACCAACATGTCTTAAAAGAGAATGACCAAAACTGCGCTATTTTATGGCACGTTTGCTTCTAAACCATTCATGTCTGGAAAATCTTTTTTTATTTTATAATTTTATACAATTATATTAATTTTAATTTAAAGTGAAACGGAGATTTTTAGTTCAAAATTAAAAGTATCTGGGTTGTTCCGGTCGTGACATCGCCATTTCATATTCAAAACTCATTTTGCATATTTCGGCAAATGTTTACAGTTTCTTGCAAACTCCTTTTAATAGGGAAAAATAATTTCATAGTGAAAACAGGGTGACATAATAAAAGTTCTAATAAGCAAAATAACACCAAAAACTTATGATATTTTGAACAATGTATTGTGGTGAAATATTTTCTATAAATAATATGTTTATCCTTTTTGCAATATATTACCTACGAAATAATGTTTTGTACTTATTGAAAATATACGAACATATTTTTATTATACTGGCATCTATAATGTCTTACGTCAGTTATTTTGACATGAAAACAGTCAAATTCATAGACTACTAATATATCAAATTGCTTTTTCAGCTATGCTAATATCTCTTTATTAGAAAATAAGTAATTTGCTGTTGTTTATATTGACTTGAACAATAATTTGTGGAGCAAACAAGTTTATTTCGTGTTATCAAGACTCGTGGGTTCACTATAGTATGAGACAGTCTTTATTGGTAACATTAGTATGTCGTCTGGACTTAGAACAACTAGGCGTGGTTATGATTGCGGTTATGTTAACTGTTTTTTCCTTTGCGGTATCTCGGCAGCAACACGTCCGTTCTTTGGACAAGGTATCTGATTCGGCGCTCAATATTTTGACATCATGGATAGCGCCAGTCTGTGTAAGTGTTGTTTACTTCTCTTCTCAATTCCTACAATTCTCTCGTGCTCTCCTCACCGAATATTCAAACGACTTTAATTGTTTATTTCAGAAATTGAACGGAGTCTTATGTTTAGAATGTTACACGTTTATTGAAGGTGTTGTAACTTCTGAGGTCATACCTGCACCACATTATGGTATACGATATACAAGCTCCTGCTTCATTTTGAGGTGATTTATTCGAAAAAGATTTATAATAACAAATAAAATGAAGAATAACATAAAAACTGTGTTTCATTTACCTATTAAGCATAAAACAGTGTAGTTTTAATGCCAACTTTGTAATAAGGTCCAATGGAATGAGCTTATCTTTTGCGAACTAACCTCACTGAAATTCTCATTAATTGTACCACATGGAATTGAGAATTCTCAGTAAGAAATATATCAGACTGGAAAAACCGCAAACTAATATAATGTACAAGCGTTTGTTTCGTAGCTCCACTTCTTTTTACAACTATTTTCTATATTGTTTACATAGAGGTTTCTTCTAATAAATACCAGTAATATGATTAAATCATATCATCATCGTCCTAGCGTTATGTCGGTTGGATCCAAGACTTCAACGCCTTTCTAGGCGTTAATAGGTGCGCTTACTAGTCTAACCAGATATTACAGAATATTAGCTTTTCCATAGTCTGACCGCCATTACCCAAAGGGATAGCGATATTGTATGGTTTAGACCAGTAGGTATCGGTTTATTGGAGGATACCGATTCCCCGTAACAACGTGCGAAGGTGAAAGATCTTCATGACAACTGGGACCGACGACGGCTTAACGTAAATACTCTTCGAAGCACGGGCGATAATTTACTAATTTACTACTATTAATATGATTAAATCATGTAACTACCACAATACTTAACCTCAAAATATTTGAAATCTTTAATGTCCGATAGCTAACAACTGCCGCCGAATATCGTATTCATTTTTTCCTAATTTTATAAGGAGTATATTTTCTATATTTTACTGGTCAAATCATCGAGAAGCAAACTTAGCCCAACTTCCATACAAATTTGGTCATTCTCCTTTACGGTCGAGGACAAAGTTAGTCTGACTCAAATTCAAATATATTTATTTCCATATTTTTTTTTAATTTCTTGGACACGTCAGAAGGTCATACAAATAAAAATAAAAAAGTAACTTTAAATGCATATTAACATAATTGAGCATTGAAAAATAAATGCCTGTTCAGAAAGCAGAGCCTCGTGATAAGAATCAGGCAAGAATCTCCGGGCCACTCTTTTCTTCGTCTTGATTCTATACAATTTAAAAACTTAGTAACTACAGTGAATTTTTCATAGGTATATGAGCTGATGTGTCTATAATGTTGTTGCCAATTAATAAAGTTTTTTAATAATAATATAAAAGTACTAAACTAGCATAATATAGACACAATAACTCACACTCACATGAAACTTAACAATAATCAAACAGAAGTAGGCTGTGGGACCGAGCAAATTAATCCCAAGCAAGCAAGTTTTGTCTTCAATATAATCTAGCACCGAATAGTACCCTTTTTGACAAAGTATATGATTTATAACCTTTTTGAATTTATTAAAACTTAAATTTTGTACCTATATTGCTTGGCACTTTATTGTAAAAGCGCACACATTGGCCTTGAAAATATTTTTTTATTTTCTCTAGCCGGGTGGCCGGCACTACTAGTTTGCTCTTATTTCTAGTATTCAAATTGTGGATATCACTTTTCTTTGAGTATGAGGCCTTGTTTTGGAATACATATATTAGGTTGGAATAAATGTACTGGCTTGCAACTGTTATTTCCTTGAATTTAGGTATTCCTTAACAAAGCCCCATAATCCAAATTATAAATTGCTCGCATAGCTCTTTTCTGCAGAACAAATATGTTCTGAATATCGGCAACTTTTCCCCACAAGAGAATACCGTATGAAATTATACTATGAAAATAGCTATGATATACAAGCCTGGCTGTGTCAATGTAAGTTATCTGGCGAATTTTCCTGACTGCGTATACTACAGAGCTGAGCCTATTCGATAATTTACTAATATGTGGTCCCCATTGCAGCTTAGAACCTAGTGTAATGCCTAAAAATTTGGTGTTATCCACAAGATCCAACACATCATCCTTAACCTTTACTGAGGTGTACACATAAAAAATCGAAAACATTTAGTTTTAAATCTATTTAAAAGCAGGTTGATAACCTCAAACCAGCGAACCACCTTTGAAATAGCAATGTTTACATCGTCCATATCAATTTGTTGACGTTTTAATTTAGATAAAGTGAGGTATCATCAGCAAACAGTACTATCCCGTGCTTGTCATTAACGAGGTGTTGTAAGTCATTAATATACACTAAAAATAAAAAAAGAATCGAGGATTGAACCCTGTGGGACGCCCATTTTGACTATAGACCCATGTGAACGCGTCCCGTTGACATCAAGTCTCTGAATCCTATTACTCAAATATGAAGTAAGAAGATGCAGAGCAGAACTACTTAAACCACAGTAATGTAATTTCCTGGTCAATGTATCATGTTCTACACAATCAAAGGCCTTGGACAAATCACAGAAGACACCTAAAGCATCATGTGAATCTTCCCAGGCATCAAAGATATGTTTTACAAGCTCACGTTGGCATCGGTCGTGGAGCGCCCCTTTGTAAAACCAAATTGTTTGCCGCTTCTATAATTATACCATACCTATACAAATATTAGCGATCTTAATTTCAGTGTGAAATTCACATTTAACCTAAGCTTAATTAATATCTGAAATAGATACCAGAGATAATATAATATGTAGACATTATATCTTTAATGGAAATGGCGTAAAAGAGAGCGAGGTTAAACCACATATCTTTTCGAATAAAGATAGGTCGGTAGTGATGACATCTAATTATCATCATCATCATTTCCGCCGACAGTTTTGCTGCTGTATTATGTATATTTAAATTTTATGATAAAAAATTGTGGCGGCTTCTTAAAAATATATTTCTTCTACCGGTAATATTAAAAAACAATTTGATATGCACATAACTTCGAAAAATCGGTGCACCAGCGTGCCGTGAATTCGACCCCGGTATCCTGTGTATATCTATCTGTTGGTATCTACTCGGCTATCGCTGCATTGCTGTACCCGCAGTACTATTTATTTGTCTCTAGAAAGAGATATATTTTAAACTTCCAAGTACTGGATTCTAAAATATTATTTTTATAACTGTCGTACTAAGGATAATCCCCGTCTAGAGAGGTCTTTATAAGTACATACTCAGCGCGAAGGCACTCGCATTTTTTCCAAAGTAGAAATAATTTCAGTTTGACCTGTATAGTCGAAGTTAAGATAAACTCCTTGAATGAAATAACTTATAGTTAAATTGAAGAAAGAAGGATTATTACTATCAAAGTATACTCTTCAAAAGGGCTTTATAGCCAGCAAGAGCTTATTTAGATCTTAATGGTAATACCATATTCTTAACATATATAGTATACGTGGCACTGGTGATGAGTAAAACCCACGGATATTGTTTATGTTTTAAGGCCTTGAAATATACGCTTTTAATAAGACAATATTGGCTCCTACACACCACCGATTCATAGTGTTGCTTCGCAGTTGAATTTGTTGCGACATTTTAATGAATAATAATATACTACTAGGTTAAGGCATATCTTACGGATATCGATGGTACCTATACTATACATATTATCTAGGAGCACTATCAATATCGTCTACCGTACTGACCATATATGACATAATATTATAATATCTAAACAGTATTTTTTTACAAGAGGCAAGGCTACTTACAACCGTAAGCTTTTTACATAAAATTTCAGTAGTAGGTACATAAAACAGTAGGTAGTCAATGTTACTTGAAGAAAATTGGAATTCCCCAACCGAGTATACAAAGATCAACCCGCCACATGTTGAAATATAGAGAAAATTGGCAAACAGTTGGATATCGGTTACCACAACATGAGATGTAAGGTTGGCCCGATATACGACCCTTGGGGAACACCTCATGTAATTTTCTGGCTTCTAGATCCATTATACTGACTAATTACCGTGGAGAAAACAGTAGGGTATGATTTGGAACCGAGGCCGCATAGCCGAGTCCCGCAGGGCAAAATATTCCTGAATGTTATATCATGCTAATATATATTTTTAGCTCTATGTCAAGTTTAGTAAGTCAGGTTTTGAAATTGAAGTAATATTGTATTATAAATTATTAAATTTGCAAAGTTGAATAAGGATCATAACATAAAAGTGATGGAATATACTGTGTGCTGTATCAATGAGTCTTGTAACAGAAATAATCACCAATTCCTACCATCTCTTATGGTTTTAAAGTTGACTGAGTAACAAAACCTATGCAGACCAGAACCCTGCTGAATATAAACTACCTTTGCGTACCCTGAAACTTTACAAAAACATACTTATTATCTTCCATCAAAATCGAAAACCAGTACTGATCGAAACATACAGACTACACATAGACATAGACACACTCACATACGGCACGTCCTCAAAACTGGGTTGGAACTTTAAGTCCACTTTGCATAATGTTATCGATAATCTAGATAGACGATGAATATTTTATTGATAGAATATAGTCTTACAACCAGTTTAATTTTACGAGATAGAATTACAGCTAATAGACCAATTGCCGAATATCAAGTCTTTGGGTTTAGATTTTGACTGGTTACACTCAAACTACTTAATTATCATTAATGGCACGGTCTCACAATTTCTCTAATGGCACGTCCCTTACCTATGTTTTATCACAGTCTAAATGGTTTATTCACTTAGGTCACGGTATGACGCTCATGTTCGTAAAAAGTTTCTTACCTAATGCGCAACATATACATTTTCTGCCACGTTCGCAAAGCAAAGGGCAGTGAACGAACAATAAGGGAAATAAAATTCATAACTTTTTTCTATATCTACACCACAATTTTTTAATAAGTACAAAAAAATTTACAGGGCACTAAGAACCTTTAACTGATCATATTTATGTAGTTAACAAAGCTAACACTAAGTCCCAAAACTGTCTCAAAACTGTCCACAAAAATACGTAATAATTGGTAAATGCATAACTAATACTTTGACCGACCCGCGTTCTAAACAGAACAGTAGTAAACTGATCCTTTGATAAATTCCCCCCCCCCTTCCCACTGCGCCTGCGCCGCGTCCCGACGATGTGACAAACAGTGCTAAATTGCTAGCGAAAGTAAGCGTATCTATATTTTCGATGCAAATCTATAATATTCCTCCTGTGATAAATGACTCTACTAGTTAGAATAAATCCGGCTTATCGTGCTGAACATGCAGTAATTCATTGTTTTGCAATCGTGTTTCAACTAAGTGCTGTAATTCGTACAGCAAACTTGTTTCAAATCTTTAAAAGATAATGTTTTTATTTATTTATAGTCTCACGCCTGTATCCCCGAAGGGGTAGGCAGAGGTGTAAATATTACACCCACATTTCGGCATAAATCTAATAGGTCCCACGTAATAGGGCCTTTGCCGTTACCCAGCACATCACCAGACTCCGGGCTGCTACTGAGTATTCGGAAAAACCCAGTAACACTTTTGCCCGACCCGGGAATCGAACCCGGGACCTCCGATTAGCAGTCGCATACGCTATCCACTGGACCACGGAGGCAGTTAAAAGATAAAAGGCTATAAAATCTTCTAATTGAAGTAATTGCCATAATAATTGCTGATCAAAACCAGTATAAAAATTGGTGCATGTAACAATCCTTTCTGTAATAGCATCCATCATAGACCTAACCACAAGTCAAATTGAATTAACCTAAACATTACATTTTCAATTATAATCAAAACACTTTCATCAAAATGCTTACTGTTTACTAATATCATTATGGTTTTAATAATTACATTATTTAGTTTTTGTTTAACAAACATTCAATAATAAATATTGGTAAACAAAATTGTGGAGCTGTGGTCACATTTGTACACACTGTTAGGCAATATAATTTGCATGCCATTACAATGTTTAAAATGTTTATAAATAAAATGTTTTAAACTTAATAAATTTTGTAATTGAATTAAAATGCATGACATTATATTATGACATTAAAATAGATATTATAATTATAATAAACTTTGTATTTTTATATTGACATTTTTAAAATTTATTATGAAATCTGAATTGTAATTATTTAATATATTATTGAAAAGAATAGAATTATAAAATTTAAATAGATATAGAATAAAATTAAATGTACCTAGTATGAATGTCTGATTATGTGTACTTGTACTGCAAATTGTATGGGCCGATATTGCCTGAAATAAAGATATTTTATTTATTTATTTTTATTTTTATTTATTACATTAATTTATGCGGACCGCGGTATCTCGGTAGGTAGTTAATGTTATCATTACCGCCCCGTGAACGTTGATGCAACTTTTACGCTTATTTTATTCAAAACATTAAGTCAACCAGGTTTCGGTCGTAAACAACACAAGCTCATTTTTTAAACAAAGAAACGGCAAGCACACAGATAATAAATAATTAAGATAAAAGACTCAGATAAAAAGTATACAGTCACTGCTGAAAATTAAGCTAAAGTCACTTACTTAATTTAAAAATACCCTTTTACATCTTAAAAAGTTACAGAAAAATACATAAGAACACCCGGATTCATCAATCTTAAAAGTTGTAATCGCTCTGTCTCCGGGTCGAGGTAAAAATTTTGTGAAGCGCCCCAGTCCGAGACACAAGTACATTAAACCAAATATGTAAATAAAGCTGCTCTACCCTTGGGCAACATTTAATGAGCAAGTTATTACGGATTTTATAAAAGTAGCCTTCATTTCCCTTTCATATATTTTCCGTCCATTTTCCCCAACGCCGCACCGCGCCATTTTATATTCATGTGCATAAAGTTTGCAGGTGTTTTCGAAAAAGGTATGTTTTTGGATCAAGACCCCAATACGTGATGTATTCCGTTTTGTTGCCGTTTCAATTAATAATGTATGACTTTGTAACGAATACATTTTATTGAAACGTTGAACAAAAGCAACTTTGAAAAAATATGAAACTTCTGGCCATTATTAGAAAGTTGCAAATGTGAATGAGCGAATTTCCCGTTTTGAAATATTCAAGCGCTTCAGATTAAGATATACATGCTTTATCCTAACGTCTTACTACGGAATTCAATATTAAATCTATAGATAGATCTGTAGATTTTAGATTCGTTTTTGACATAAGCTCCATACAAAATATGTCAAACACGAATCTCGAATCTCAAAATCGTGTTAGACGTGCTTGCTCATAATCTGACGATTATCTGCAGGGATTAAGGCAACAGCTCTTTTAAAAAAAATATCTATTGCCCCTGCCACCGATGAAAAACAATACATTATTTACATTTTTATCATCTAAGCTTTACAACCCAATAGGTCTCTATGACGTTCGAGTAAATCCCAATTTAACATCGTGAGCTTCCCTACTATAAGGGATATTCTAATATATTATAAGGCCGAATGCTAGAATATTTGAACGCTCTGAGAGCGAAGACTCAATAATATTACGTCATATTGAACAAAACGCAGTATTGTTTACAAGTATATTTACGTACCGAAAAATTATGCTTTATCGATTTTTGACATTATTCTTTAAGATGCAAGGAAACCATATATAACGCCAGAGAGATGTACATAATATATGTTATAAGATATCTTGCTATTTATTTATGAAATTTTAAGGTCAATACCTAGTAAGTCTATTCTATGAATGCCATGTACTCTCTTTTTTAATGTGTATGAATTTACCTTGCTTACTTAACATTCTCTTAAAGACATTCACCCAGGTAGAACAATAGTTTTCAGACGCAAAGTGTTGTTCTGGGAATCAAACCAACAACACCTGGCGCAGGGTTAAAAGCGCCTGGCTATTTATGCAGTCAAGTTTAAAAATAGAAAAAAATAAATAATTTGTAAGAATTCAAACATTGTAGATCTAAAGTTCTAACAAGCCATTAGCATAAGGCGATAGATAATTACCAAAGTGTCGAACTTCAAGGAGCAGCGATTTCATCTGACGAACAAATAGATATGTCTTGACCAAGGTGGGTCTTACAAGGCATATATTGGCTTTGCCTAATTAAGACTTCAGATTTAAAATAAAATGAGAAACAAGTGCATAGGGTTCCCACCAAGAACTTAGGGTCCCAAGCCAACCTCACCTGCAAGTGGTGCACCTGCCGATCAACGGACGAGGCTCTGGCAAACAAAATATCCCGATAAGTGGCAATAGGCTCGCCACCTATTACGTGGGATCAAAACACTGGCGAAAAGTGGGCGTTTAATATGCCTCTGCCTACCCCTTCGGGGAAACAGGAGTGAGTCTATGTATGTATGAGAAACAAGTCCAAAACGTTTCTTTAGCAATTATATACGCTATACAGTGCAGTCTTTACCCTTATTAAGGCGAGGTTGCAGTACTTTTTAAGATTTTTGAACGTCTGAAAGTCACATGAACTATGATATTTTTAATGAATAAAGATTAAATTATAAAAGTTGAACATATCTTCTAGTAAATCGTAAAGATAGAAACACGATTTGGAATGATTGGCTCGATAAAAAAAAATGTCAAACATGGCACTAAATCACAATTTTAAACGTGTACTGCTTAGACATTCCATAATGAATTTATATGAAAGAATTATCAATAGAAGCAGCTCTTTATTTTAAAACAAATGGTAAAAACAGATTTTGTAATTTCGTTATCATTTTTCTCCAAGAAAAAAAATAGTCAAAATGTTGGCATTATATCGCTCGCCGGCCGTTCATCAGTGCCTGTCTAGGCGTGATTGAGGGCGGACGTACGTCGTTGCTCCGCAAAATCCCCCTCCACCCCCGCATGTACGTTTTCGCAAAAGTACAAAGTAATTCGTATTCCAAACTCAATCGTTCAAACCATAGACATACTAGTAAGAAACCGTAGACAGGTTACTGACAAGGTAACATGACGGAGCTTACGAGTGGCACGCATCGCGAAAAGCGTATACACACTAATATAAATATGTCAAAACGACACACTAAGAATTAGATAAGAAGTGTAAGTGAGATAGCACATCTAATCGCAAGCGCGAAATAGAGATAAACATACATCTGGACCGACGCGCATTGTGACATCATGCTGACCGTTTCACAAACAATAATTTGACTCAGATGCGACATGGTCACTTTGACTGTCTTGAGTAAATTCAATTCGCCTCAAAGTAAATTTGATTAATTCATTTAAGGTAGGGAAATAAAATGTCGATGTGATTTATTTATAACATTTATTAAAAAAGTACATTTTATTCTTCTCATTTCATTCAATGGAAACCTAAAACAGTACGTTAATATAAAAACTGTGCGCTGCGGACCCACCGTAGCCCTGGCAATACCCCTGGGGGTATGGTGGGTCTTTTAAAGCTTAACCGTACTCCTGGCTGAAATGCTCGTAGTGTTATACCAACGTGCTACGTGGACATTAAACTGAACAGTGTTATCTCTCGTATGATAATGACTTACTACTTACGTTTTTGTATTTTTAGACAAGCGAAAACAAGCGCTAGTACGATGATATAGTGCAACAAGGAGATAAATTAGAGAATAAAACGTTAAGGTATTACTGCTAATGGTTATAATGCTTTCTATATTATAGGTATAATCTGTGGTACTGTTGAAGACCTGTCATCATCATCATCCTTGCGCTGTCGAATCATTCCCACTAGTTCTATTGAACAGTTCTATGATAGAACTAGTGATACTTTTTTTCCCACTAGTTCTATTAGCACAACTTGATGAGAAGAATAGAACTAATGGGAAACAGTTATAGGAAATTTACCACTAGTTCTATGTATGTTTTACAAGGGTAGTGTCACAACATCGCGCTCACAAATCCGAATAAATATGTATTTATAAAAATGTGTTAAACGAATGAACGTCTACAAAACAATTGAACGTCTACAAAACAAATGAACGTCTTCAAAACAAATGAACGTCCACAAAACAAATGACTACCAGAAAATGATCAGCTATCGATAGTGATTGCAAAAAACAGGTGCATGCGATTTTCGACCTTATTGACAATTCATGACAAACATTTTTTTTGTTTTTTCTCGCTTTCTGGCAATATTTGGGTAATAAAATTATAAATTCTGACTAATGTCAATTAGGTTGAAAATCGCATGCACCTGTTTTCTGCAATCACTATCGATAGCTGATCACTTTCTGTAAGTCATTTGTTTTGCAGGCGTTCATTTGTTTTGTAGACGTTCATTTGTTTTACACATTAAACAAATGAACGTCTACAAAACATATTTATTCGGATATATGAGCGCGATGTCGTGACACTATGGATCATTCTCAGTAGTTCTATTGAATACCCTTGTAAAAACATACATAGAACTAGACTGGGACATGTCCTATTACTTATCCCATTAGTTCTGTTCTCCTCATCAAGTTGTGCTAATAGAATTAGGACAGTTCTATCATAAAATTGTTCAATACTACTACTATACTGGGAATGATCCCACAAAATAGTAGAACTTGAAATTAACGAACTGAAATTAATAAACTAATTACACAACAATATTATCTGGGAGTACGGTTAAGCATTGAAAGACCCACCATACCCCCAGGGGTACTGCCAAGGGTACGGTGGGTCGGCAGCGAAAACTGTGCAGTACAATCTACTTAGTTGTTTAATACTAAAACGAGAAAAACAAGAACAAGTGTATGGACTTTGATCATCCGTCAATGTTTGTAACTTACGTATGATTTTATATTTCTATAATAATAATATATTGTGTTGATTCAGCCTCAAATCACTTTTATTACTTGACAAAAACACACATCAGTATTTTATTATTACGAATGTCCCATCTGGATACTTTGTTTTTTAGTCTTTGAACACGCACAATACTGCTTCTCTTTTACACTCGCTAAATGCCAATTTTTTATTCACTCTATTATTTGTGATACTGAATTTATTATAAATTGAAAATAAAACGTAATATTGTAATACTCATGAATGAGAAGTGATTCCATAACTTTTAGTCATTTTCCTACTATAGTTTAACTACTTTAGCAAAATCTCATTACACACGACGGCATTTTCAAATGTATAGTACACACATGCCAGTAAAAGAGCGAGCGCTTCCGACCGCAGCGCGTGAGCGACTAAAGCCAAATGAGACATTTAGAAAAAAAAAGTTTGTCATGAATTTGTCAGTTTTTAATGTGCCACTTTTGAAGTTCGCATAACTCATCTACGGTTTTTTTACGCTACGCTGTGGCACAGGCACACACGAAACCCCCCCTCCCCTCCCCCCGCTCACTCGCTGACGCCACCGCCGTGTTTTTGTTTTTGCGGGGGGTGAGGTCGAGCTACGCACTGTACTGCAACCTCGCCTTAAACCGTATTTTTGACATCCAAAGTTCTGCCTATCGCAGACAAAAAGCGTGTGAATCATAAGTTAACTTTATTTCGAAACCTAAATTAAGTTACTTAACTTGAAATAGAGAGAATTTTTAACTAAAATATCATATCTATGTCAGTTTTTACAATAACATTTCAATAAACTATGTACTTAGCTCTTAGTACAAAAAGTAAAACGTCTCCTTTTTAGCTGTCATTCGAGAGCGTTAGATATTTTAATCCAACTATTATGAAAACATAATAGTTTGATGAAAATATCTAACACTGAAATGAAAATAACTGCCAAAGCAAATTTGGAAAACGTTTCAATCATTTAATACTTTATCATATGTAGTAAAATATTTAATTCAGAAATACATTTTGATCATTTATAGATTGTGAATGCAGGGTGGCGTCTTTTGTTATTTTAATATGTCGCGTCAAATCTTCGGTGGGAGGATGAGACTGGTGTTTGAATAATCAAAGTTGACAAAAGATTCTCGGGGAGCAAAGAAATGGATTAGTAAAAGTCGTGAGTCATGACACTGACTGGCTTTAATAAGCGGATGTTATTAGGTATCTATTTTCGTCGCTAATATCTTTTCAAAGGTGCCTCTCTGAATACAGTTTTGTTGTCATTATATCTTTATTGAAACAAAAAATAGTTATTTGTGCAACAAGAGAGCAAAGTTGTTTTTTGTTTCGAGTGCTGATTTTGAGTCCCGAGCAAGCGAAGGATTCTAGGATTGATTCACGAGCGTAGCGAGTGAATCAAAGTTAGAATCCTGAGCATGGTGAGGGACTCAACAGCACGAGATACAAAAATCTTTGCTCTCGTGTAGCACACAACTTTTTACCACATCAGTGAGAACACTCATATTACTTAGGAGACATAGAAATGAACAGGAATAGATTGAATTTTGCATAATCACTTGTTGATTTAACTCTTCTGGTGTTAAAGTACAGTCATCATCGCTAGTTTCACTCATCTTTTTAGATTATTTTATATATTAATATAATTTAACACGTTACGCTATACCCACTGTATCAGCATCAGCGAAATGTTTTATTCCCGCTACTTTTTTAAATCGCGTTTTAATACCGCCCGTCCCTGTTGTTTATTTTTCAAATGTATCATTGTTGTAATTGTAAATAAAAATATGTATTGGTTAAATACTAATTTTATACTATTAATTAGACTTATTTTTAATAAAATCCAATAATAAATTAAACATATAAATAATAACATATAAAAAAAAGTAATTTCTTTATTACAAATATCTTTTTTTTTTTGCGTTGCCGTATGTGTTTTCTTTGAGGTCGAATTCCAAAATCGAATTTCGAATTCGAAGGGGTTTGTTTTTCACGCACTTTTTATATGCATGTGAAAGAGACAGAGCACAGTAAAATTCGAATGTTTCAAATTTATGGCTGAACAATGTCAATTCGTGGCACTGAAGATTGAAAAATTAAAAAGCTACTTTGCCTCACGCTTGAATCAAAATCGCGTTTTGTTCACTGTTGTCTCGCAGCAAAAGCGGCATGTTTGAGCTGCTGTGGTGAAAAATATTTTTCTTTCTTTTATTTTCTTTCATCATTGACTTCAACATAGCAAAATCACAGTTACGAGGTCAAAATTATTGCATCCAACCATCTGACGCTAAAACATCGACAGCAAAAACTACAATGCAACCCAACCTTACCCACATGAACCTAAATTGCTATCAAATGTATGTCTACTTATAATTAACATCGACACATATTAGTCTACAAAACTTGCCAAGATCCATGTAGTCCCTGCTCGTAATAATCGTCAAAAAGCATCTATATCTCGGTGGGCCGAGCTCGGAACGCCAACCTAATGATTGTGCCACTTATCCGATGCATTCCACAACTCAACAACAAATATACTTATACATAAACTATATATGTACGACCTACCTGTATCCGTGAAGGGAGACGGCTGCTGCGCCGCGCGCCGTGCTAATTCAATATTACGCCTTCTATATAATTTGTAGCGTCAGCAGTAGAGATAGTGAATATAACTATCAACCATTAAAATGAACTGATAAAAAATTTCAACTGTATGATATGATAAATAAAATCAACGCTATTGAATGAAAATATTATCACCTATTCATTCAACCGACGACGCGAGGCGCGGCCGTCGACGCGCCACGCGCCATCTCGGATTCGTTTCCAAGAAATAATGTCTAGGTACTAGGTACAACAATTCACTACGATGAAATTTGCACTTAGATAACTGTGACTGCTTTAAGATGCATGTTGCATTAACATAACCCATCCCATACATCCCTACGTTCGTAAGTACCTAGTCAACATTTGTTTTTGATAATAATGAATTAGTTCCCTATAATATTGGTTAACAAACAACAATAACAATAACACGCTAGTCAGCTAAAGTGAACACAGATCAGTGTAATTTCGTAACTCGCACTTAGAACGCGTGACATCAACTAATCTCACTCAATCACTCAATATTCTACAAAAATATTGAATGAAATTACTGTTTCGTTCCATCAGATTAAAATATTAAAGTAGCACTAAACCTCAGCAAGTTAATGCTAAAACACATATTCGAATATCATTCAGGTGTTTAAAATCAACCAATCACATTCATTATTATCAAAAACAAATCAACTTCGTTATGCCTGTTTGTTGTTAGAATAAAAATTAACTGATATTTTCAACCATTAAAATTAACAGTTATTTTTTTTTATGAAATAACTTAATAATAAATAAATTCAACCACTAAGCCCATCTCTAGTCAGCAGTCGCTACATTACATTATCATGTCAACATTTTGGATAGTATGCTCAGGTTAGTGTTTATTTTCTTAAAAATAGCATATTACAAAAGATTGGCATTCCTGTTCTACGTTATGTTGATTGATGATTGTGTTTGCAATATAGCTGCGTGCAAAGTGAATTAGAATTGAAGCTTACTTGTACGTCGTAGCATCACGTCTCAATTTTGTTCTACGTAGTTGTCTTTGACGTAGCAGTAGTGTCGCTACGGCGCTATGCTCGTGGCAATCGTGTTGTTTAATATATATAAGGATTACCTCGCAAATGATTTTATTTAAAAAATATATTTCCTGCTGAAAAATAAGGACTGAAAATTAAAAATATTGGAACGGGGCTTCAATTATTCTATTTAATTCATACATTTCAAATTACCCGATAACGCTTTAATATATTTTAATAACGCTGTATTTTAAATTCTGTTGTATTTGCCAAATACAGAAATTGGCCAAATATAAAAGAGATACAGTTAAAGATTGATTAAAAATGTTCTTAATACCTATCAATACCTAAGATGCCAAACCAGCTACATTCGAATGATGCGATATATATATATATATATATATATATATGAGCAACCAAAGAAGTCATTCGTGTGTGGGTTATACTGAAGTTCTATCCCTTTTCCTGTAAGAGCATACCAAAAGCATTATCCTGCCTATTCACACAAATCTAAAGTCAATCCCAATATTTAATCGCCAGAGACTCAAATCACACACCTTTCGCAAGTTAATTTCAATTAATGATATCTTTACGAGTATTCAAATCTTCTTAATCTATGTAAATAGAATATAAAATAGAGACTTGTTTATTTGAGTTTTACCTTTACTCCTGTATTCAATTCCAGTATTTATAGCATTCTACTATATGAAGAATTTCGTTAGCAATTAATGTACTTTTTCATAAAAATGGTGTAATTTATTAGATAAGTTTACTGAAACAAGTACACACATTTAGTTCAACATTCAATAAACAACTAGGCTTGTTTGTGATTCAAATGTGATACTAGACGGAGACAACAATACTAGATAGATATATTGTGATAAATAAATTTAATCTAGAATACTATAACAACATTAAAATTTAATTGCTGTATCTTTATCCATCATCCAACGTAACACTTGGTTAATTATGTATATTTGCCTGCATTGTCAAAATATTTAGCTGTTTTCACTATCTATAAAGAAATAAGCTTAATCTATCTTACTATATCTCTTCATCAAATTAAATTTGCAATATACATACAGCATACGATATAGTACAGTGAACTTTGAGCGCCGAGGAATATTCTTAGCATCTTGAGACAACAGCATCCGACGGAGTGGAGCCGTTCATCCTTCGACAGATGGCTTAATCACCGATAATCAAGTGACGGCCAGCCGTTTGCTGCAAGCCGTGTATCGATTGAACTAATACCCTAGAGAATGCCTCGGCATATGATAAACACAAGCCCAGCCCCGCTACTTCACCTGTATGAATATATCACTTTTATAAAAATACAACTACTTTTCAAGCCTTTTAGGAAAGAGAAGGGGAGGGTGGGAGATGTATTCTCCTTGTGCCTAGTATAGTTTCATCTGTACTTTGTCAGTCAGTCTGTCAGTGACGGAAGAGTTTTAAACAGGAAATATATTTTGATGGCATTAAGCTGAGATGCTGGTTGAAGGGAATGAGAGAAAATCACTGTGTATTATTGATGCTCAGAATAAAGTATGAAATGGTGGAATGTAGCTTTGAGAAGGCTCAGACGCCTCGCTTTATACTAGTCAAAGCAACAATTTGACTCGCTTGAAATTCTCTTTACACTGTCACTCTGTAGATGAACGATGTGAACACTTCAAATGAAATATGTCATCACGTGGGCAAGCTCTTTCTACGTCAAATTTCAACAGAATCGGTGCAGTAGTTCAGCAATAAATGTGTGTAAAACAAACAACATTACATTGAGTTTTACGTATGCCTCACGTAGTATATTGCTTTTGTGCTCTTGTGTAGTTGCATCAGTATAAGTCGTGTAACAAGATTGGAGGATCCACAGGAGATTGATTCTGAGTGTGGACATGTTACAGTACGCGGTCAGGTAATTATTTATACTTACAGAATTTACTCGTATCCATCACTAAATTTTAACCCTACGACGAAAAAAGAGGGGTATTTTATGGCAATCTGATTAGAAGTTTAAAAGCTACAAGGACTTTGCCAAGTTGACTAAGTTATTTTCTAAACTACTTTCTTACTTATAGAATTATTTTAGAGTCGGAATCTTTAGATATTTTTTTATTTTTTGTTTTTATTCTATATCGGTAATAATTCGTTGCTGGAGCTTACATTGTTATAAAGTCGCAATGTGAACGCAGCGCTTTCACGTTCATTCGATAATAAAATAAATGTGAACGCTACAGTTACAAGATGGATTGTTGCTGCTTTTAAGGAAGCAATAGTATGCGGAAACAGAATAAATCGTCAGAAAAAGTCGTGCATGTAATCGGCAGAGTTTCGTTTATATAGTAGGAGTTCTGTTAAGCTTTTATAGCGCTGAATATTTTTTTAAATAAAATAAAGTGCCCCTAGTTTAATTGTCTACTACCTAACTTTTGTCCGCGCATTATATACAAATCTGATTTTTCAGTTACGTTACAGTAAAGTACCTATTGTAGTAAGATGTAAATAATATAATTATAATTTTACAGCCTGTAGATAGCATTTTATGTCGCTTATACATGAACACAATTTTCTGTAGCAAAATGAAATAGTTCGTTATTTCTTCAACTTTTTATGTACTTACGTAGCGTCAGTTTTACCCTACCAATCTAACGTTGTCTTTTGGTACTACATCTCGTTGCAAGAATCTATGTGTTCTACATACCGTATGCTCGGATCTTGTAGGATAGCCAACATAGATTGATTCATGTTCATCGTGTCGAGATCACCGCAGCACGGACAGGTAATTGTCGTTATTTGCATAATGCGCTCACATATTATTTCATCACATTATTTTATGACAGTTTTATGACGGATACATTTTTTTGTAAAGCAGCGTTGTGATAATATTCTCTAGTATCATGGGAAATTTTACAAGCTTTGAATCAAGGGACACTAATGCTTGGTGTCCATCCAGACTCGAATTAATATTTTTCGAATTACAAAGTGTTGTCTCATTTAGAACACCTTTATTGATCGTGTATTCCTTCCCTTGTTTGATGCCTGGGCCAAGTACTGTTTCAGAACGAAAGTCACAATCTGTTTATGCCAAATTTGTATACATATAAAAATAGGTGATCAAATATCTAATTGGACGAAGACGTATGGACTGAAGGTTAACCCCAGCAAAACACAGGTTTCAATTATAGGCAGTTCCAGACTTATCTCAAGGGTTGATTGGTCGATGCTTCCGCAGGTGTCCTTTGACGGTGTACCAATTGATTTTAGTAAAGAAGTGAAGAACCTAGGCATATATATTGACAGCACATTCTCGTGGACTGTCCAATTACAAAATGTCAGTCGCCGACTCTTTGCTGCTGCAGGTTCACTGCGCAGACTGCGTAACTTTCTGCCTATCACCACTAAAATTGCACTTGTACAATCTATTCTCCTACCAATTCTTGACTATGCCGATGTCAGCTATCTAGATCTCAATGAGGTCCAGCTAGATAAACTTGAGCGACTTCAGAATTTTTGTATAAGATTCATATTTTGTTTACGTAAATATGATCACACCTCTGAATTTCGCAACAAGCTCAAGTGGCTGCCAATCCGCCTTCGACGGAATACTCACATCCTTTGTTTTCTTTACAATATCTTATTCAATCGCTCGTTTCCTATGTATCTCAAAAGTCGTTTTGAATATCTCCATGAAACACATTCGAAGTACTTGAGATCATCAGAAAATCTTAAATTAAAAATCCCTCCACATTCTACAGTTTTTTATGACAAATCCTTTGCAGTTCAAGCTGTACGCTTGTGGAATATGTTGCCACTAAATATTAGACAGGCTAAATCCCTACCAATTTTTAAAAACCTCGTCACTCAACACTACTTGACATTTTGATCATTACTGTTATTGTATGTAAGTATAATGTTAATTAAATAGTTAATAGTTTCTAGTAATGGTTTATTATATCATAAGGTATTTAAGTATGTATTATAGTGGATATATATATGTATATATTTATATACTTTTATTTAAATATATATGCACATTATATAATTATATATATCATCTTTTATAGTATCTATAATTTTATTAGTATAGTATTAATTATGTATGTAGTATTGAGTATATAGTATTTATGTTAAAGCTATTTAGTACGAAGATTATCTTTACAAATAATTGCTAAATATTATGTAGTACACCACTAGCTACCCGATTTCGCTTATTTTAATCGAATATAGTCCATCAGGTTGTCTGGAAGAAATCGCAACCTGCGATAAGACCGCCCATGTACAACTAGACCTAAGTTTGTAAATGTTTTTTTCTGTAATTGTTTTGCCTCTGGTGTACAATAAAGCATTTTCTATCTATCTATCTATCTAGGTGAATAAGTTGTTGATGTATTGACAGTACATTAACAAGTTATTCAGCTAGCTTCAAAACGACTATGTATATAGTCGTTTTGAAGCTAGCCTTCGTATTTCGTAGCTTCTGAGTGTAAGCCAACGAACAGTCCCACGGGACATGTAAGCTCTGCACGCTGCAAGCCAATTCTTCAAACAACGAGAAAAAAGAAGCAAGCTGCTAAGCGCAACACCGGGTACGGACCGTTTAGAACCAATTCCTCTTTTAGCTATGATTTTGTGTGAAATTGCACTGGGAAATCTGCTACGTAAACCCAGCGACGTCGTTGAATCATTTTTGTTGCGAGCAAACAATTTGATACGAAATTAGCTTGCCTATATTTCACCCCCCTTTTGTTTGGGTTGATGCTAGTTAACTATTGATGTTTAGGGTTGCTAACCGTGGGTTGCAAGAGGCAACCTAATATTGACTGAGTCGTCCGTCCATCTGTCTATCAGCTCGCTGAATGCTATGAACTATTACAGGTGTTACACATAGTATTTTATAAAAGCGAACTTTGCTTGTAACTACTTTACGAAGAAACACCGTGAGTGAGACGTAACCGCTTTTTTAACATAAATAATTAATGTAATGTTAATAGTTATGCCACTAGTTTACATCTGTTTGATTAAAACAATTCGAAATCTCTCAAAAGTATTAAAATAAAATATGTCACTGATTGTACCAGTTACCGTAGCACCATAATACATTTTCAAGGCACTGAATCAAGGGGCATGACGTAAATATATATTACTCAGGTTATACATATTATTCAGTAAAAAGGTATCGACCAAAAGTAAAACAATATATAAGTCCGTGAATATTCTGTCAGTGTAAACTACAGGATTTCAGCGGCCACGAGGGAGTAGGAAATGTCAATAAACACTTAATCTTAGTAGAACGACCGATAACTCTGAATAATGGATGAGGCGGCCGAGACGCGTGTGACCTGCCGGAACTATATTTTGGTAGTCAAGTGCGTGTCTTAAGTGAGATACGGGACACTGCAACACCCCGGACTCAACCAAATGTAACCTTTTTTGTTTACTCGCTACAAATCGTGCAAATCACCTGTCCGATAAAAATGTTCCGGACAAAGATTCTCGAAATATCCCCTTTTAAAAATACAATGAATCCCTTTTGCTGTAAATGTTATTTCTACTGAGAAAACGTCGGCAAGCTTATCTTTATATTTCTACCGGCTTTCTGAACACTCCGAGTGGATTTTTTTGTAACAATGTGTCCATTAACCTATAATAAAAGTCGACTTTCATTGCATTATTAAAATAGCTTTTTTGATTTTTGCTTTTTCTCGTTTCCGTATAACAGTGGGATGAGAGTTAATGGAACGAATCGAATAAGTGGATGTCTGTCCTTTTGACGAGTCTCGCTGTCATTCAAACACCATAATTAGTTTGGATTGTAGCTGAAAATGTATATACGAAGCCAGAGGGAATAAAACAAATAAGTGAAACATGTTGGTGTATTGTAGTTTGGGCATGTTTAAAACATGGTCATTGTCACTGTATAAACGTGTTGTGAACTAATCTGGGATAGTGAACTTGAATCCCTGGGTACTCCATACATTCGCATGGAGTGATTGCTATAAATATTGAAGATGTGTACTCAGACGAATGGTTGGACTGATTCTATTGTTCGAGTATTAACTTTGATCCTATTACGATGTTGGTTGGTGGTTTAGAAGTTGAGTTTCAAAGGAAAGGTTTTTATTATTATTTTATTTATTAAATTTATTTTTGTTTTTATAATATACAAACATTTTAATAAATTTCATATCAAAGGGTGGCCTAATCGTTACAAGCTATTTGTAAACAGTTTTCTGACAACCCTTAGATAGATAGATATTATAGGTATTGAAGAAAATGTAGTTGCAAGTATTAGAAACTACAGAAAACTGCTCGTCACGTACATCTTTGACTAACGTTACAGTTCACAAGTTCCAGAGATTTGACAATAATCATTAGAAAATGTAAATATTATTAAATGAAACCCTTTTCATACTCTTGAATGCAATCAGAATCGTACTGAAATAAAAATGAATTGCCTTTTCAAGCTTGGTAAAGAGGTAGTTCATTTAGTAAATGAACAAGTATGAGCAAAAGTGCGTTTATAACGGGCACAGCAGTAGATATATTTTTAACACGCTTTTATTAGGTCGTCGTGTCTAACTATGTAATGGAATCTAAGCTAACTAATTTAATCATCTTTCAAGGGTAGCGTAATGAGAATAGGGTAGTTTCCAGGGTAAAAATAATTACATTTTATTTAGTCCGTATTTTAGATTATAAAAAATATTGGACACGTATTTTTTCTTTTATCGATTAAATAAAAAAAAAACAACGATATAGCCCATTAAAGTTACGTGTGACGTCATCTAGTGCGAAAAAATGCAGCACGGCGTGACGTTATACGTAACTTTAATGAGCTATATCTTGGTCATTTTTGGTTTAATTTACAAATAAAAAAATACGTATCGCTTATTTTTGAATAATCTAAAGGAAGGACTTAAATTTTTTTTCAACTTGCCTATTGGCAGCTGTATGTAGTTCTGATGACAATACAATAATATGGTACTGTCAAACTGATCTGATGATGGAGCCGGAATATATGAACTGGAATTCGACATGTATGTAACTAACTATGAAATGGAATCTAAGGTAACTAATTTAATTATCTGCCAAGGGTCGTAGCGTAGTGAAAATTGTCAGTTGTATGTAGTTCTGATGACAATACAATAATATGGTACTGTCAAACTGAACTGATGATGGAGCTGAAAGACATGACCTGGGACTTGATGATGGAAAAGCGTATCATAGCTGTTTTGGATTTCTTAGATAAGTCTTGTCATGAACTTTGGCCTCGATTAGCTTTCAAGGTCTGATGATGAAGCCGGAAGATAGGCACTGGCATTCCATGATAGAATATCGTATCATAGTCGTGTGAAGGGTGCTCTTGTGAGAAAGGCCATGTAATGGACTTTGAACACGATCAGGTTTCAAGTTATAATAAACCAAATATATATTGTAGACCACGCAGATGTGTAGTTAGGGTTCGTACTTTTGCGGCTGGACATGGTATATGGCCCTGAGTAGAGTAAAATCACTTAGTGGTCTCCTGATTAAAGAGCTACATTGTTATAAGCTGACAGATACAATACCATGTAATACAGACGCACAGGCGGAGATGAAGAGGATGCGGGCTCATTAGCCTACTTAAAATAAATGTATAAATGTTAAAAATATTTCGTTATCAAAGACCAAAAACTATAAAATAAATTAATAATTTAAAAACACTAGAAACACACACTTTTATAAATGCACGTAAAAACAAAAAAATAATTATGGATCGTTCAAATTGTCTCTATTTCTGGGCTGAAGTGTAAACTATGTGCTTTTAATTATATTATATTTGATTGTAAAAGCGTAGAACGCTGGAACATGAAAGACTTTATTGTTAACAAATACTAATAAACCTTCCTGGCGGAAGCTGCATGAGGTCGAACAAGAGCATAGCATCTATGCCACCAAAGGGTTACCAAAGGGAACCAAACATATCTCGTCCACGAATAAGATCTACAAAATCTAATTAAAGATCTTAGCGTTCAATTTGCCATCCACTTGGAAATTGATAGTTTTCATTGCAGGCAACCACTTACTTTAACAGATGCTACTTTAACAGATGCGCCAGCACACAATAATTCTCAGTTTTTTCTATAGTTATATGAATGTTCTGCATCCAAACATAGCAGGACTAATAAACAAGCTGGACATTCTCGCAGTTAAATTAGAAGAGTTATATAATAAAGGGACCTCTATAGATATACTCTGTATTACAGAACATTTTATCGAAGCTGGGTTCGAAGATTTCTTACAAATACCGAATTTTAACCTAGCTGCATGCTACTCAAGAAATGTTAAACGTGGAGGGGCATGTATTCTTGTAAGTAGGGCTGCAGTATAAGGAAATACCAGATATAGCAAAACAATCGGTCAAAAATGCTTTTGAATGCTGTGCTATAGAAATCGTATCCCAAAATATTATAATCATATGCGTGTATAGAGTACCAGGAAATAACTGTACCATATTTTATGATAGATTAGAAAACATACTAAATAAACTTAGACTCTATTCTAACAAAAATGTCATCGTTTGTGGAGATTTTAATATTGATGTTCTTAAAAGAAATAAAATGACAATAGAATTCGAATATTTTCTACAGCAGTACAACTTAAAACTTGCTCTTTATACACCTACTAGATTGATCAGCAATACATGCATTGATAACTTTGCGCACAACTATCACAGGGATTGTAGGGCTGAAGTAATAGATCTCGTTCTTTCTGACCACACATCCCAAATATTGAAAGTCCCTATAAAAAAGACTTGTAAATTTAAATTTTGGAAAACTATTAAGATAGATATTTCTAAAGAAAACCTCATAAAATTTAAATCTTACCTTACTTGTCTATCATTTGCGCAAGTCTCTAACGCTACGGATGCAAATAAATGCTTTGACAGCTTCATGGATGAATTTTTACTGCTGTATAAATTATGTTTTCTAAAAAAATATATTACTATAAAAACAAACACAAAATCTAAATGGATCTCTAAGGGGATAAAAATATGCAGCAAAAAACAAAGAGAATTACTTTGGAAATATAGGTTAAATCCTAATAAAAAAAACAAAATTGCTTTTAAAAGGTACTCATCTAGATATAGGAAAATTATAAAACTTACTCAGAAATCGCAAAATTGTCACTTCGTACAGATTTTGAAAAACAAGTCAAAAGCAGCCTGGCAGCTCATAAATAAAAATCAATCACATCTTCCACAAGAATCCATATTATCTATCAAACCAAAATAACTTGACTATCACAGATCCCATTGACATTGCCAATGAATTTAATAATTATTTTATTGACATAATTGAACATAACATTCACACTGACATTACTATTAATAAAAATAATTTTCAAAATATATCAACTCAATCTATATTTATGAAACCTGTTACATATATTGACATAATACAAATAATAAATCAATTAAAAAACACGAATACTGTTGGACACGATGGTGTATCCACAAAAGTAATTAAATATGTTAAGGATATCATAGCGCCACCCCTAGCCTATATTATTAACCATTGCATTACCGACGGCTTATTCCCAAATGATTTAAAAAAGGTTATTATTAAGCCGCTTTTTAAACGAAACAGCAAAACTGAAATAAAAAATTACAGACCAATTGCAAAAATATTTGTATTGTCAAAAATAATAGAAAAAGTAATTTATAACAGTATTTACAACTATTTTGAAAAACATAAATAATTTTGTACAGAACAAAAAGGATTTCGGAGAAATACTACAATTAATATGGCACTTTTCGACTTTTTATATAATACTAGAGGACGCCAGCAGCTACGCCTGCATATTTTTTTAATTTACCTGTTTTGGCCGATCCCGTGGGAATTTCGGGAAATCCCTTCTTAGTGCACCCCTACGGTCCTCAAAGAACATACATGCCAAATATCAGCTTCCTGCGCCCAATAGTTTCGGCTGTAGCGTGTCTGTCAGTCAGTCAGTAACGCAAGGATTTTATATATTAAGATTATGACATCTTTAGACAATAGTACTCCAATATGTGCTTTATATACAGACATGACTAAAGCCTTCGATTATGTGGATCATAAGATTCTACTACAGAAATTGGAGGACTATGGCATAAGAGGGAATGTTCTAAAACTACTAGTCTTATCTAAGCGACAGAAGTCAATGTACAGAAATCTCCAGAATATGCTCAAAAAGTAAAATAGAAACTTTCTATATGTCCAAAGCAAAGCATATAAAATACGGCGTGCCACAAGGCAGTGTATTGGGACCGTTATTGTTCTTGATATACATCAACGATCTTCCAAAAGCAATAGCACATAAAATGATACTTTTTGCTGACGATAGCACTGCAATTATTAAATGTACAAATCCTGATAATTATCAAGATGACATCAATAGTTGTCTACAAGATATCATAAACTGGCTAGGCAGAAATAATTTGGTTATCAATCTGAATAAAACTAAAATAATGCATTTCCATCAAAGGCGCGTAAATCCAGCTACGTCTGTTACATACAATAATTGCTTGATAGAAGAGGTCACAAATTATAAGTTTCTAGGGATATGTCATCATCATCCTCTTAGCGTTATCCCAGTTTTCAATCTGGGGTCCGCTTTCTAGTCTAACCGGATTTGGCTGAATATTAGTTTTTTCACGGAGCGACTGGCTGTCTGACCTCCGCAACCCGAAGGGATAGCGATATTCCATGGTTTAGACTAGTGTCAGTTTATTTTGAAGGTACTGACGCCCTGTAACGACTGTCAAAGATCTTCATGACAACCGGGACCGACGGCTTAGCGTGCTCTCCGAGGCACGGGACAAGCGATAATTAACAATTCAATACGCACATAACTCCGAAAAGTCATTGGTGCGCGCCGTGGATTCGAACCCGATACCCTCTGCATGGCAGTCTGTTGGTATATCCACTCGGCTATCGCTGCCTCCGGCTTCTAGGGATATGTATTGATAATAAATTGAATTGGAAACTCCAAGTGGAAAATCTATGTAAGCGCTTAAATAAATCGGCCTACCAACTTTTCCAATTATCTAAGAAAGTTAACATGGAGACTTTATTAATGGCATATCATGGACTAGTTGGGTCGGCTTTACGATATGGTGTTCTTTTCTGGGGACAATCGACCGATAGAGAAACATTATTTAGGATGCAAAAGCGTTGCATTAGATCAATGTGCGGACTTAAAACTACAGATAGTTGTGTACCTTATTTTAAGTCACTGAACTTGTTGACACTACCTGCGCTATACATTCTTGAAACTACATTGTTTGTAATAAAGAACTTACATTTGTTCACCATGTTAGCGACTGTTAAAAGAACTATGCGTGCTCAATATGTCAATCAATTATGTCATCAAAAATGTAAAACCTCTCTGTTGTACAAGAGCTTCTTTGGCATAGCTCCTCGAATATATAACAAAATCCCTAATTCAATAAAAACAATGCCAATAAATAAACTAAAACCTGTACCTCAAAAAATGTTGATTGACATTTGTCAATCAACATTTTTTGACACATTACACAATTTAAACAACTATTAACATTTTTAAAAATTCGTCAACAGTATAATAACATTTGTTATTATACTGTTGACGATTTTTTAAATGATACATTATAATTATTAAGTTTAATTACATTTTTGTACTATTGCT
This sequence comes from Euclidia mi, assembly GCA_944739405.2. NCBI lineage: Eukaryota > Metazoa > Arthropoda > Insecta > Lepidoptera > Erebidae > Euclidia > Euclidia mi. The sequence goes on from OX123196.2 coordinate 4,199,585, forward strand.
ACTAAGTTTCACAATCATAATAATTGTAAAATCTATCTAATTTTGACAATTTATTATTTCCCTATTGAACACATTTGGCATTTCGCATTATTGACGAGTTCTTTAACGATAAATTAATTTTTTATACTTAAATGTTTAATAATGTCGATTACTATTGTGTTGCTATTGATTTACGAATTTGACAATTTAAATTATCATAATATGTATTTAATTTGACAACTTATATTGATTATTTTCTTGTTAATTAAATTGATATCTGCCTAATAATTGTTATGTCTAAATGACAAAACATAGCGTACTATTATATGTGTCTCCAACTATTGTAAACCTATGTTTAACAAATAAAATTTGATTTGATTTGATTTGATTTGAACTCTACATTTTGCCACTGTAGACGCATTACCCTTATGTACTTAATTTCCTGAAAGAAGAGGCGTTAAAAATGTCGGTGAATGTCTACTTCCTCGCCGATGGCGCATGTTTTGTCAGAGTTCGACAAACTGGTACTTTGAACAGACTGTTTAATGTAGAGCCACTTACTACTCGTGTTGCAACTCCAGTTAGAGCGCCAATCTGCGTAACCTGCTTCCCGTAACATCTGTTCACTTGATTTTTGAACAAGTTAAACAAGAACTTCTTTCCTGTTCCAGCGCTTTTACAATCAAAAATAATAATTAAAAGCACATAGTTTACACTTCAGCAGGCTTAGCTAAGACGTCTTTCTGCAAACGTTAACGCAAAAAAATGTATGGAGTGAACGAAAAGTCACGTGATCTAATCAAACAAATAGAAAAGTCGTAGCCAAATATACCACTCATAAAAAGCATTCGCATCGATAGAATAAACTCATAGTTTCTGCGATATCAACCGCAAAATGGTAGCCAAATTGCCAATTTCGGCAAAAAGTAACGCTATTAGCGTCGATTGCGTACGAATAACAATCGAATGATAGAACCCTGCAGAAAACGCAAATAAGATTGCCACAGACGGTGAGCCTGTACTCGGCCTTGAACTCCTTGTTAGGGCCTCGCTAAATCACCATACCTAAAACATTGTTTAACTATTTCAGACTCATAAGGGGCCCATTTTACAGCAAGGGGCAACTTAAGTGTTCTCCAAGTAAGTTGCTTATCGCGACTCACGTCGTTGTTTATGTTTCAAATTCCTTAGAGATTCACAGTTTTTAAGTAATTAATATTATTTAAACTTTAAAAACTCTAAGATTAAATATAACTATTTATAACTTAAAACACATAAACAAATCTTTTGGTTCGAACTTTTGTTTCACTCGCATAAATATTTACATTTCTTTGACATTTCACGCGCTTGACGCTTCAAACAACGCAAGGCATATACTAATAACCATGTTGTGTCGCAGAATGTGCGTGTGACACTAACGCGTGGTGTTGGCTACCAAATTTGCGTTTTCTTCGATTGCAAACGCGTTTGCGTTTGAAATCGGAGAAAGGCGATGGTAACGATACGTTTGAGTTTTGGCTAAGCCTGCAGCACAGAAATAGAGACAACTTGAACGATCCATAATTTATTTTTTGTTTTTACGTGAATTTGTAAAAGCGTGTTTTTCTTGTGTTTTTTAAACTATTAATTTATTTTCTTATTCGTCTCGTAAGAAAGTGCCAAGAAAATCTCATAAAATAAGAGCAAATAGTCACCTTTTATAACAGCGCATTGCGTACAACTATATAGCTGGCATTAAGATAGAGGATGCCTTTGAGACTTGCCGTGCCATCTAGATATTAGTCTCGTAAGTCTCAAGATACCGTTTTATTTGATTGAAGTGATCGTTATATTATAATTTAGTTCACCTATTTAGTAAGTACTCCTTTTATTCGTATTATACTTCGGATTAGGATGAAATATAGAGTAGTAACTTCATTTCAGAATGAAGCTCATTCACAATACCAACTCCTTAATACTGATGTTATAAATACGTAATTCTCTTTTGTACTGTTTTAGCGTTTATTGGATAAATATTTGGTTGGCGCAGTAGGTAAGGGAAAATAGCAAGTTTGAATAAAAGCTTGACTTTTCTGTTAAATTATTATAGATTAACGCCTGTATCCCCGAAGGGATAGGCAGAGGTCTAATCATCATCATCAGCTTTTAACAGTCCAATGCTGGACTAGGCCTCTCCCTTGAAAGGAGGAATTGGCCTACTGTACCACGCTGGCCAAACGGGTTTGTATAGGGTTTGTATCAAGTTTTCCTTCTCTTACAGTGCTGTTCTCTGCATAATATGCTCCCTCTGTCGGCTCTTACGATACCCATGGGATGATATGGGGTGGTGACAATCCGTATTCTTAATCCGTCACCACACGGACACGGAGACACCACACGGAGAGGTCTAATATTACACCCACATTCTGCCATGAATTTTTGGGTCCCTCGTGACAGAAAGCGAGCCATTGACTGAGAAATAAGACTTTATTTAAACTTTGTTAAATTTTAACCAATCCATGTCAAGTTGAACTGTTTTGAAATCCGAGGCGTGATTGACCAGAATGCAGTAGATTATGATGCAACTGACAGAATATAGGTATATTTTGTCAGTTGTATTGCATAAGACGAAACATAGACACAAGTTACTCTGTAATCAGCTAAAACGCTAGTTGCGATCTGTACTGTAGCTGAAAAGTCGTTATAATTTAATTAATTGTATAATCCTAATGTTAATAGTGTATTAGAATATGCCCGAAAATGTAATTTTAATTAACCGGATTCATCCAGATCCCGTAGAAATTGCGGGAAATCCCTTCTTCACAGTAAGTATCATTGTTATTATTTAAATAAATTGTATTTTTGTGGTCTTCTCTGATGTGTATCCACATCAGAGAAGACCACACTAACTATAGATTATTATAAAATTTCAGCAGCGGCATATGATGGAAAATCGTTGTAAACAGAGCAGAAACAAACGCCATAGACCGTAAGTAACTATTTATAAGCTTGTTTATTTATAAATTCATAGAACTGTAGGCTAATTAGTTTATTGCGTAGATTTAGTTTAGAAGATATTGATTTTTCAACATGAATGGGACGCCTTGTTGGGCGGAGTATCACCCACTCATAAAGTCTTGACGCTAAGTAGAAGGCTCCATGAGTTACCTGGGGTTAAAAGATAGGTCTCGAGTCTTTTTTCAGGAGCGGATGTATGATGTACTCGTACGTACAACATAACTATGTTGAGCGATTGTCAGTTGCAGCATATGGTCTCTCTATTCAAGGTATTATGGTCAAAAACTCGGTGCAAGCCACACCTGTAGATGTCTTGAAGATCTTAGACAGACACTACCTTATCCCGACATGGATCTAAACTATAGATCATCGCCATCACTATAGTTTGCGTAAGTCTGGCGGTTATCATTTCGTAGATAAACTAATAATGGGTATTTTTACTTTGAAATCTGATTCGACTAGAAAGCTTCCGGCTTAAGTACTGGGGCGCAATAGGGACCACGGTAATAATTATGTATATTCATTGTCCATTATTGTACACCAAGTAAAAGTTATACAGCCATAACAAATGCCTGGCAAATCAGTATTTATGTAGAACGCAGGTGGAAACGGATTATGATTTTGCCCTTTCGTTATGGTATGATTGGTTGACATCAGCCATACCACCATACCACCACATAAGAGCAACATCACGATTGCGAGGCAAAGAAAAGACAAATATACAAAGGTGAGTGCTAGAAAAATGCTGACGTCATTCTAAGAAAGCTCCGAGACGTATATGTGCGTCGCAAAGTGCCTTCATACATTGAGCCTAAAAGTATCTTAAATGAGAAAATCTTTACATTTTTGCGTGCCATCCTTCCTTTTTCCCTTTAATGGAACTTTTATGTACTTTCCTTAATAACTTGATATAATTCGCGGAACATAAGCAAGATAAGGAAAACATGAGGCCACCTTTCTTACCTAATATAGTAATTTATTTAGGTAACGCGAGGTCTTATTATCATTTAAAAAATCGTCAACAGTATAATAACAAATGTTATTATACTGTTGACGATTTTTTAAATGATACATTATAATTATTAAGTTTAATTACATTTTTGTACTATTGCTACTAAGTTTCACAATCATAATAATTGTAAAATCTATCTAATTTTGACAATTTATTATTTCCCTATTGAACACATTTGGCATTTCGCATTATTGACGAGTTCTTTAACGATAAATTAATTTTTTATACTTAAATGTTTAATAATGTCGATTACTATTGTGTTGCTATTGATTTACGAATTTGACAATTTAAATTATCATAATATGTATTTAATTTGACAACTTATATTGATTATTTTCTTGTTAATTAAATTGATATCTGCCTAATAATTGTTATGTCTAAATGACAAAACATAGCGTACTATTATATGTGTCTCCAACTATTGTAAACCTATGTTTAACAAATAAAATTTGATTTGATTTGATTTGATTTGAACTCTACATTTTGCCACTGTAGACGCATTACCCTTATGTACTTAATTTCCTGAAAGAAGAGGCGTTAAAAATGTCGGTGAATGTCTACTTCCTCGCCGATGGCGCATGTTTTGTCAGAGTTCGACAAACTGGTACTTTGAACAGACTGTTTAATGTAGAGCCACTTACTACTCGTGTTGCAACTCCAGTTAGAGCGCCAATCTGCGTAACCTGCTTCCCGTAACATCTGTTCACTTGATTTTTGAACAAGTTAAACAAGAACTTCTTTCCTGTTCCAGCGCTTTTACAATCAAAAATAATAATTAAAAGCACATAGTTTACACTTCAGCAGGCTTAGCTAAGACGTCTTTCTGCAAACGTTAACGCAAAAAAATGTATGGAGTGAACGAAAAGTCACGTGATCTAATCAAACAAATAGAAAAGTCGTAGCCAAATATACCACTCATAAAAAGCATTCGCATCGATAGAATAAACTCATAGTTTCTGCGATATCAACCGCAAAATGGTAGCCAAATTGCCAATTTCGGCAAAAAGTAACGCTATTAGCGTCGATTGCGTACGAATAACAATCGAATGATAGAACCCTGCAGAAAACGCAAATAAGATTGCCACAGACGGTGAGCCTGTACTCGGCCTTGAACTCCTTGTTAGGGCCTCGCTAAATCACCATACCTAAAACATTGTTTAACTATTTCAGACTCATAAGGGGCCCATTTTACAGCAAGGGGCAACTTAAGTGTTCTCCAAGTAAGTTGCTTATCGCGACTCACGTCGTTGTTTATGTTTCAAATTCCTTAGAGATTCACAGTTTTTAAGTAATTAATATTATTTAAACTTTAAAAACTCTAAGATTAAATATAACTATTTATAACTTAAAACACATAAACAAATCTTTTGGTTCGAACTTTTGTTTCACTCGCATAAATATTTACATTTCTTTGACATTTCACGCGCTTGACGCTTCAAACAACGCAAGGCATATACTAATAACCATGTTGTGTCGCAGAATGTGCGTGTGACACTAACGCGTGGTGTTGGCTACCAAATTTGCGTTTTCTTCGATTGCAAACGCGTTTGCGTTTGAAATCGGAGAAAGGCGATGGTAACGATACGTTTGAGTTTTGGCTAAGCCTGCAGCACAGAAATAGAGACAACTTGAACGATCCATAATTTATTTTTTGTTTTTACGTGAATTTGTAAAAGCGTGTTTTTCTTGTGTTTTTTAAACTATTAATTTATTTTCTTATTCGTCTCGTAAGAAAGTGCCAAGAAAATCTCATAAAATAAGAGCAAATAGTCACCTTTTATAACAGCGCATTGCGTACAACTATATAGCTGGCATTAAGATAGAGGATGCCTTTGAGACTTGCCGTGCCATCTAGATATTAGTCTCGTAAGTCTCAAGATACCGTTTTATTTGATTGAAGTGATCGTTATATTATAATTTAGTTCACCTATTTAGTAAGTACTCCTTTTATTCGTATTATACTTCGGATTAGGATGAAATATAGAGTAGTAACTTCATTTCAGAATGAAGCTCATTCACAATACCAACTCCTTAATACTGATGTTATAAATACGTAATTCTCTTTTGTACTGTTTTAGCGTTTATTGGATAAATATTTGGTTGGCGCAGTAGGTAAGGGAAAATAGCAAGTTTGAATAAAAGCTTGACTTTTCTGTTAAATTATTATAGATTAACGCCTGTATCCCCGAAGGGATAGGCAGAGGTCTAATCATCATCATCAGCTTTTAACAGTCCAATGCTGGACTAGGCCTCTCCCTTGAAAGGAGGAATTGGCCTACTGTACCACGCTGGCCAAACGGGTTTGTATAGGGTTTGTATCAAGTTTTCCTTCTCTTACAGTGCTGTTCTCTGCATAATATGCTCCCTCTGTCGGCTCTTACGATACCCATGGGATGATATGGGGTGGTGACAATCCGTATTCTTAATCCGTCACCACACGGACACGGAGACACCACACGGAGAGGTCTAATATTACACCCACATTCTGCCATGAATTTTTGGGTCCCTCGTGACAGAAAGCGAGCCATTGACTGAGAAATAAGACTTTATTTAAACTTTGTTAAATTTTAACCAATCCATGTCAAGTTGAACTGTTTTGAAATCCGAGGCGTGATTGACCAGAATGCAGTAGATTATGATGCAACTGACAGAATATAGGTATATTTTGTCAGTTGTATTGCATAAGACGAAACATAGACACAAGTTACTCTGTAATCAGCTAAAACGCTAGTTGCGATCTGTACTGTAGCTGAAAAGTCGTTATAATTTAATTAATTGTATAATCCTAATGTTAATAGTGTATTAGAATATGCCCGAAAATGTAATTTTAATTAACCGGATTCATCCAGATCCCGTAGAAATTGCGGGAAATCCCTTCTTCACAGTAAGTATCATTGTTATTATTTAAATAAATTGTATTTTTGTGGTCTTCTCTGATGTGTATCCACATCAGAGAAGACCACACTAACTATAGATTATTATAAAATTTCAGCAGCGGCATATGATGGAAAATCGTTGTAAACAGAGCAGAAACAAACGCCATAGACCGTAAGTAACTATTTATAAGCTTGTTTATTTATAAATTCATAGAACTGTAGGCTAATTAGTTTATTGCGTAGATTTAGTTTAGAAGATATTGATTTTTCAACATGAATGGGACGCCTTGTTGGGCGGAGTATCACCCACTCATAAAGTCTTGACGCTAAGTAGAAGGCTCCATGAGTTACCTGGGGTTAAAAGATAGGTCTCGAGTCTTTTTTCAGGAGCGGATGTATGATGTACTCGTACGTACAACATAACTATGTTGAGCGATTGTCAGTTGCAGCATATGGTCTCTCTATTCAAGGTATTATGGTCAAAAACTCGGTGCAAGCCACACCTGTAGATGTCTTGAAGATCTTAGACAGACACTACCTTATCCCGACATGGATCTAAACTATAGATCATCGCCATCACTATAGTTTGCGTAAGTCTGGCGGTTATCATTTCGTAGATAAACTAATAATGGGTATTTTTACTTTGAAATCTGATTCGACTAGAAAGCTTCCGGCTTAAGTACTGGGGCGCAATAGGGACCACGGTAATAATTATGTATATTCATTGTCCATTATTGTACACCAAGTAAAAGTTATACAGCCATAACAAATGCCTGGCAAATCAGTATTTATGTAGAACGCAGGTGGAAACGGATTATGATTTTGCCCTTTCGTTATGGTATGATTGGTTGACATCAGCCATACCACCATACCACCACATAAGAGCAACATCACGATTGCGAGGCAAAGAAAAGACAAATATACAAAGGTGAGTGCTAGAAAAATGCTGACGTCATTCTAAGAAAGCTCCGAGACGTATATGTGCGTCGCAAAGTGCCTTCATACATTGAGCCTAAAAGTATCTTAAATGAGAAAATCTTTACATTTTTGCGTGCCATCCTTCCTTTTTCCCTTTAATGGAACTTTTATGTACTTTCCTTAATAACTTGATATAATTCGCGGAACATAAGCAAGATAAGGAAAACATGAGGCCACCTTTCTTACCTAATATAGTAATTTATTTAGGTAACGCGAGGTCTTATTATTTTAGGAGATAATCTGTATGCTCAGTTATGTTTACTGAAGATTTCTCTTCCTCAAACATTGTGAAAAATTTGTACAATGATTTCCTTAGCCAACATTTTATTGCAGATGTGGATCTAACTGAAGGACTATTTAGAAATCCGACCTTAAACTTGTCGTGAGATGCACTTATTTATGAAACGTTACATTAAAATTATTAACGGTTTAAATTAAATACCTATACCAAATTCAAAGAAAATCGCAGTAGATTTTAAATTAAATTTGGTACAGATGTCAAAGTAACGTACTGATTATGTACCAAACAGAATTCTTTGACATTTAAAATGTCCAAGGTCATCATCTTCCTAGCGTTATCCCAGTTTTTTCCCGGTGTCCGCTTACTAGTCTAACCGGATTTGACTGAAATTAGCTTTTCCAAAAAGCAACTGCCGGTCTGACTTCTGCAACCCAAAGGGATAGTAATATTTTATGGTTGTAGACAAGTGTCAACTTATTCAGAGGTACTGACTTCCTGTAACGCCTGTTAAAGAATTCCATGACAGCCGGGACCGACGCCTAGACGTACCTACTCACCGAAATACGGGGCTAGCGAGAATTAACAATTTAAAACGCACATACATTCCAAATTTCAGTGGTGCGTGACGTGGATTTGAAAAAGATACGTCTGGATAGCACTCTGTTGGTATATCCACTTAGCTGTCGGTACCTTTATTTTTTTTCAAAATGTCCTTGGTATTGATATAGGTAAAAACAATTAGTACAAAGAATGAAATCTAACTCTTTATAGACCTGTGAGTAACATCTGTGAGGTAATTTTAAATTACCTACTTCAAAGGTGATTTGTAAGCCACCGCCTAAACCTAGGCTTAGATCTCAACACAATTACAGTTATATCTGTTTACTAATTGTGCCGAAAGCTAAATCTACGTTGAGCTTAGAGTATTATCTCACGGCTCTAAGGATCCACATTAATCCACGTTGTCAAAGTCATAGTAAATACAACTACTGTCTTATTAGATAGAGTTTTGGTACGCCAACAATTAGACTGCGTTCTCATCAAAGATGTGCGAGAAAGACGAGCTGTGTGAGAATACATCCATCACTCATATATCTGTATTTGCCTAGACTTGAACTGGTTTTGGCTTAAGTTGCATATTGTCTTTCGGGATATGTACCACGTTGTTTTTCACGTTCGTATCCGATATTTCGGCATGTACTAAAGTATTACGGGTGGATGAATGCTACGAGCAAATAAATGGGTCTACCTCTTTTTTACTAGTTTATTGCGAACATTTTTGGCTTAAGCTTACTGGTTTCATAACGAACAGGTCGGCTCGACCAGAAAAGCACTGCTCTCTCAAAGAATATTTGTGAAAGTTAAAAGTTCTAGTATCCTATTGTTTTATTCTAGTAGGATTAGGCTGCGATCTCACCGCTTAATATAGCAAAGAGTGTTGTTCGTGACGAGTTAGACTTGAGACAACATCTTGTGTGTTCCATAATTTACCTATTATTCTGTACATTTTTAAACAGTCCCCTACAATACAATATTTTCTCAGTGTAGGCGTTATCTTTCAACAAAAAGCAGTGTTGCATTTCAGTTGGTGAAATATGCTCCTTTACCTTTTCCCTTTTTCTTCCTGATGGAAAGCAGGGAGTTAGACGTGTTTCCTTATCTTAGATTCCTTAATCAAATACCTAAATTACTCAGATGTGTACGCTCATGTCTGTCAGCCATGAACTTAATGAAATAGCTTCGCTCAGCTCCGATCATCTCTGATAGAGATACAGCCTTTAATACGTACAGCTTGACAGGATTTCAAGAGTCTCGCCTCGCGGAGGTATGCAGATTAGGGTTTCCCATTACATCGTTCGAATATATTAAGACACGGTCTATAAATTAGACCAAGGTTAAATCCCAAGTGTTATATCGAGTTTCAGAACAAAATAACGCGGTTTCTCTTAATTACGAGAAAATTCAATTACAATGTATCAGATAGATATGATTCTGGGAAACGTATACATATTCTACAAGACTTATTTTAAATCCAGCCTTTCAAACTTCAAAGACGTAGAGACTCTTAGGGGTTGAATCCATTAATTATTTTTATCAATCATTAGTTTTTCACATTGCCGAAATCGTCAAGCAAAACATAAAAAGAAGTTCTCCCTATTTTCGACGCCTACGGATAATAGCATATAGCTAAAGTATGGCAAAGTGAGCTTATAATGAAAATACTTTAGATTATTATATTTGAATGAGGCATTCTCGTTAATATTTTCAATTAACTAATGAAAATGTGTAAGTTCGTTTAAAAACGGCACCCAATTTATATACGAGGAGGTAGTCCTAGAATTTTCCCGCGTTTAAATGATCTAAGTATTATTTTATTGACTTTTCTCCATATTTGACAACGTTTTGCGCGGTAAATGACAATACGAGTATATTAACTTCTTGATACGTAGACCTATGCAAATGCCTATGCCAACCATAAATTTCCCATACTGGATAAGTGGACAAAAACATGACCCAATAAAAACAAGCCCTGCTCACTTCATTGACACGCTGTCAAGGTCGCAGGACAGGCAAAATGACGTCATATTTTCGTACCCCAAGGAGCAATTATTATCTAAGAATATATTAGACAAAATGATATGCCTAATAGCCTATGATATAAGGACATCATTTTGTGTTTATGGCGTCTAGGTACATGTAGATTTTTTTCCATACGAACACCGCAAAGATACCGCTCCAGGCCAGCGATTAACTTCTCATTTAAATTTGCCCATTAAATTTTATGTCGTAAAGGATATTTCATAATATCAATATAAACAACCAACCGCGGATTGTCAGCGCGCTTCTAGACAGTGCTGGTTTATTCGTATCAAATGCGTCTGAAAATTATTTGTTCAAGCAAAAATACACTTTTTTTGTTGACAATAAAACTTATTGCTCGGCAAGTAAAAAGGCGTGGGGCAGCTAGTTGTAAGGATAAGACTGAATTTTTTCATAGTCTTCAAACAAATTGAGTTCTTTCTTTCCCTGACGAAGATCACCGTCGTTGGAGGTCATACGGTAACCTTCCTACTTACATATTTATTTTATAGCAAAGCACAAGCTAATATAATAATCAATGGTAAGTGCCTAGCGAATAAGTTTGTCAGCTTACAATAATTACTTTTCTTAGCCACTTCAGCAATATCGTAGTTGGAGAGTAAGTCCTCATAGTTTGTTTATCTCCGGAAGTATTGATATCTGTCTTTGGGCCACTGCAGACGAAATACGGTGAATAGGGACGAATCCGTAATATTCTTTTCATCTAGACACGAAGGCAGAAATCTTATACACTAGAAGTATATACCAATAGTATTTCACATTGACAGACTGAACAGCAAAAGGCGTGTCATGTCTTTCAATCTACTTTGATGAAAAAATATAATCGAATGAATAGGTACCCAATAGTATTAAAAATTGGTAACCTAAATAGCTTATTCATGTCATTAAGTTTATCTTCACTTTTACCCCAACACGTTTATTTATATCCTACAAAATGTTGCATTTTATACCAAAATAGCAGACAAACCTTCTACTGGCCTTATTTTCAAAGACAGCGACCGCTATATGTGTAGACAAGTAGTAGAGCCTTGCTGATTTCAGCATGAATCGGCCGGCTCGACCCGAGAAGCACTACCCCTTCACAAAAAATCGACGTAAAGTAACAGTACCTAAACTGTTGCGTTTCGTTCGGTGAGTGAGAGTTCCGGATGCCCTATCCCCTATTCTTTCTCCCTCGCCCCACTCCTGATCCTATCCCTTTTTTCAGCCCCAAGGGGCGGCAACGCACTTGTGACTCCTGTGGTGTTGCTTGTATCCATGGGCGCCGGTAATTGATGAAAAAAGGAATTTCAATAACGAAAGCAACGGAGACAAATTACACCCAGACTCAAAACAAACGTTTTTATCACTCAAATTATTTTCTCATGTGAGAATCGAAACCACAATTGACTCGGCGCGATGCTGGATGGCAAAGCAACCGCTTAATCTACTAAGCCATACATGCATTGTTTAAAAATATAGAACACAAACTTTCTCCTGCTTTTAACCCACAACTGATTCAGCACATTGCTAACTGACCAGCAAAAGCTTAAACCAAACGTAAAAGTTAAACTAAATATTAGCATACCTAGTATTTACGTGAATGCGATACAAAAAAACTCATAGTCCCTCGCAAATAGTTTTTATAAAGCACCACGGAATCAGTCTTTAGTCTCTTTGAACAAAACAACGTTTTCCGTATTCGGGATTCCAGTTTATTGATACTTACATCGCTACGTGTCCTTTATGTGAGCTCCTTCCAATCAAAATATTCATCTTAGTCCGAAACCCTATCCCTTAAAAGTAATCACATATTTCCAATTTGATGTTGCACGAGCCACAGCGTTCTTGTAGATTTTTATTAGGCCCGGGCTTCTTCTACTCCGTTAAGTTATCAAGAGGTTTTCAAAATAAACCAGATCAAATACGATTAAGAAAAGATGAGCTGAATTCGGATGAAAAACTTTTATTGTGAAACATGACGAAGGAAAATACATCGGAAGTTTATTGTGCCAAACCTGACAATTTTATCGAAGTTGATATAAGTAATATTGATAAGCGGTCTCGAAGAAAATTGAGTTGGAGTTGAGCTCTTGAAGAGCAAGCAAGTTGAGTGAGGTGGCGGCAAAGCGCTTCGCAAATATTGACTGCGGTTGAGTGTCTTGAAACTTACGAATTTTCCTCAGTCTTATATCGACCTAGAACTTTCATATTAATGCCTTCGTGGAAAGTAAAAACTTTTAATAGACTAGCCTTTCGCCTCACGGAATTACTCACCAACTTAGTTTTCTTTCAAAGTCCTTAAGGTTCAAAGCCTGGAGGATATAAAGTGTGATTGTGATATTAATAAGAAAGTGTTCTAAAATAAGAAATTATTTTAACTCAGTGATGAAGTTTGGCATCAAGTATGGGTATAGAAATAAAACTAAATTTAAATTCATTGATTTTATTAGAAAAACTTATTACATATTTTGGATACTACATATACAAAAAAATAATACAAAGACTAACAATTACATGACAGTTGTTCATAACATGACATATATTATTAATTGCGTTTGTATTGTGTAATATTTTGTCATGTAGTTTATTTGTCGTCGATTCACTTGTGCATAATAATTTAATATTATTTTTAATATGGTACCTTATACCTCATAAAAATAATTTTCACTAAACTAACCCTTACACTAACATGATATGATTTGTGAACTTCGTTATGCGTAATATTTCATTGTAAGAGCTAACCTACTATGTATTTAAACTGTTTATAACATATACCATGTGAATGCATAATCCTTATTGGCTAACGTTACGTACAATAACTTATTAAATATGAATATTTCGAAATTTGGCCAACCAGAAATCTATGTAGTTGAATATGAAATAGTACAATTTAAAAATAACATCGTTAAGACACGAATAGCTATGCTATTGAAACATAAATTGACTATATTACGAACTACAAAATTTAGTCAAATCTAGAAATCAATAAAGTTTTCAATGAAGCACTATACAAAAACATACATCATTATAAAGGTTTATGAATAAACGTGTTGTAAAATATTTATGAACTACACGTTACTATAATGTTGTAAATAGGGTGATTACGGATGTCCGTACCCGTAGAGACATTCAGAATGTTCGTGGTATTGTTTGCTATTAACATCCTATTCGAGTCCATTAAATTATAAACATTAAATTATACAGAACTGAACTACGTGCACCGTGCCATCACAATTTATAATGTGACTGTGATCTACTAAATCTAATTACGTTAGATGTTACAAGTTTGTTCAGTCATTACCATTTGTTATTCGTGGCAATTGATAAATTAATGATTAATGTTTAACCTAATATACGAAATGGGTTGAATTTATTTCGATTCGGCGGCGGCTGAGGTCTTCGGGATCTGTTAGGCCTGCGGAGAGGCTCATTTGCTCCGGATAGCAGCGGAGAGTTAAAATCATCTAGAGTATCCGATGAATTGCTGTGCATGTCAAAATCGTGAGATTCTAGATTAAAACTTTCTTTGTGTGTAACATATGGATGTACCGTTGTGGTAGTCTCGTTTATAATCTTGCTTTGCTCACTGGTATTAGTATTGACATAGACTGTCGACATAATAGGTGCTTCGGTTGATGTTGTTGTAATTGGTGAATTTGTAGTTGTATAGATCACATCACTTACTTCTACAGTATCATTTTTGTCAGTTGAAGCAATCGTTTCGATGGAAATGTTAATAATGGGTCCTGACTCAAAATAATGTATTGTTGGCTTAGCGCTCTCGCTAGTGGTAGAGGTAATTTCATCAACTGGCTTCTTAGTAAATACGGGCAATGTTGTGATTGACACATTTTCTGGCATAATTGGCACTTTTGTTGTTATCTCTGTTGTTGTAGGAGTTTCAGTTGTTGTACTCATAGTGGTCCTTACAGAAATAATAGTTATGTTAATGACTTCATGATTTGACGAAACGTTTGTATATTTCTCTTCAAAAAATTTACTTGGATTTTCTTGTTTTGTCTCATCAGTTGCTTTAAGGTCATAAAACTTTATTTCCGTGTCATTGTCTGTACTATTTTTTACGGCTTCCAACCTTGAAATATCACCGCTATAGTTATAGAATGTCTTCTCTTCGCTGTTATCTGGCGAGTCTTTTAGCAAAACTGTGAGGTCCAGGGAGGTATCTTCATCATCATCATCATCTAATCGGCCCACTAAAGGCAGAGATGTTGTTTCAGTGTGCACTCCTTCTGTTTGAGTGACAGACGGTTCCGTAATTTTTTGAAGTACTATTGGTTTCATTTCAACTGTTTTCTGAATCCTGTTCTTTGGATCGTAGGCTTTTTCAACATATTTCTTTGGCATACCATTTTTGACCTTATCTTTTTTTATGCTATCTTTTGATTTCATTGTCTGCATGAAGAGAATTTTATTGATAGTAACAGTATTTGGTTTTTCAGTAGTTGTTTTAATGTTGTCACTTTGGTAAATATGTTCATTCTGACCGTACTGGTCATTTTGCTTCGATAAATGATGTTCAGCTATTTGCTGTGCGTGTTTTTCTTGTAGAGACAAAACAGTCATATCATCACTTATTTTAGCTTTAGCCATTACTAGAGGCGGAACAAAGTGATCAGTTGGTTGAGTGAATATATTTTCGAGATTGCCTATACGCGCAATTTCTTCATGTAGCATTTTATGTTGCATATGCTTTTCATCTTCAATTTTGTCCAGTTGCTCAAAGTAGTTTTCCCCGTTAGCAATTTTTGGGATATAGTTACTCTGCAAATTGTTATTATGTGCCTAGCTTGAGTCAAGGTTTTTGGCCAAATTGTTATTTAATCTATTGAATTTATTAGTATTCATAGGTTTCGTTGGTATATTTTTATATTCGTTGGCAATTTTAACGTTATGTGTTGAAGATGGTAGTATTATTGTAGTAGACTGGTTGATATCATCTTCGTGTTCCGTCGTAACATTTTCTTCGGTAGTAACTTCGGTTGTAGTATCTTGATCAGTAAATACAGCATCTGTTGCAATAGGCCACGTACTCACCGATGACGAGACACTTGCCGTCGTGGTTACCTCTTCCTCTTCAGCACATGACAGGTCTTTTAGCAATTTTTTACGTTTCTGTAAAGGACAAAATATGTAATAATGTTAAAAGGTAAGCGATACATTTAGCTATTTCTTATATTTTATGATATATGGAAAATGTGGTAAGAATACCACATTGCCTGTACACTGCACTCGTTTCACGCCAGCCAGTCCGCATTCAGCTGTCAGTTGCACCGCTGCGCTTTCTGGTAAATATAGGATGGTGAGAGCCGGCAAAGCTCGAACCATACATCCCTCTTTTCCTAAGGCCCACTGAGGCACTGCGAATAAAATATTCATAGTCAATAATTTCATAATTTTCATGCACTTCTTTTCTATCCGACTATTTAAAGTGTTTCTTCAAAGTAAATAAAGAACTCGTTATCCTTAATACATTTACCTACAATATAATTATTGGTCCGAAACAATATTGTAAGCTATCGTGTTTAAACTTTGTCTAAACTACCAAGCCTGAGGCTTTATTTATCTTTAGCTTTCAGCTTACCTGTGTAAATCTCTTAGCTATTGGATATATATTGATAGAGTAAAGGCTTCTCTATAATATAAATATTTACATTATTTGCGCAAAATGGATACAAATATAACATATTGAGCGGTTCTCAGTACTTGTTAAACAGAGTTTATACTGCGAAGAGCATTCTAAGATCGACATTGTGTAATAACAAGAATGGTCTTATTCTTAGAATTTTTGTAAAGTTTGCCTTCATCTAGTCTTGTGTAGTTACAAGTATAATATAGTGAGCACATTATATTTAAATACCTTATCATAAGTTTAGTATAACTCTAGTTTAATAAAATTCTGACTACAAAATAAGGATTTGATTATAGATTCTTGATTATATTCCGTTACAAAAAATATCAAACTATATAATATGTTTGTATGCTAATATATTCTGGATTAATAATAGGTAATAATGGGTGGACTAATATAATATTTAATGTCTAGCTAGTAACCAGGGATTACGGATTTTGTCTTGCTAATCTTTCAATGTTTTATTTTATTTTATTTTTATTTATTTTATTTTACAATTTTAGGAAAACTTACAGCTAATATGTAATATATACAGAGTTGAGCGTTAAACATGAAGGCCAATTAAAAGTTTTCACAGATAACAGAATGAGTATACAAGTATAAATAGTAGGTTATAGAAATAAGTAGACAGTTTCACTTGTGGTACAGACTGTAGATACAGGCAAGAAATATGTAAGAAGGAAAAGTTATGGAAACATTACATTACAACAGAGAAATCGTCAATCACCAAAGAAAGTGGCGCATAAGATTTTTTTTAGTTGCCTGTTACTATTTGTAAAAAAGTCCAAATCAGCACTCCAGCATGCAGCATTGAATGTACGACTCGCTCGAATAACAAATGAGTTTTGTCTGTAGGTTGTATTCGCTGTTGGTGTGTGCAGCAACTGTGGTTTGCGCAGAAATGCGGATGGCACTCGCAGCCCTATTTTGCTCACCAATTCGCTTACACCTATCGACCCATTCGCGACACTGACCATTAGTGAGAGGTCCGCAATATTTCTTCCTTGTTGCAGCGGTAGAAGATGAAATTTTTTACACCTGCTGTAATAGTTTGGTAAATAGCAATTAGATAGATATAGAATGTATCTCAGAAATTTTCTCTGTATGGCCTCTAAGCGATTTATATAGATGTTGAAATTGGGATTCCAGACCTGAGACGCATATTCCAGGTGACTGCGAACGAAAGAACAGTACAAAATTTTCATCGTTTTAATGTCTTTGAAATCTGCACAGATTCTAAAAATGAGACCCAGCGAGCGGGATGCTTGTTTTATAATGTTGTCAATATGCACATCAAACAAAAGTTTTGAGTCAAACGTTACCCCGAGGTCCCTGATTGTACTCACTCTAGTTAACGTGGTGTCTAAGAGCTTATATACGTATATAATAGGAACGGGTTTACGGGTATATGTGCTCACATTACACTTGTCAGGATTTAGGTCTAGCTTGTTTTCATTGCAGTATATTTGAAACCTCTGAAGGTCCTCCTGCAATAACATAGCATCGTCAATAGTGTTTATTTGCTTCATTATTTTCATGTCATCTGCGTATAATAGAATTCTAGAATGTCGGAAACAGTAAGTGATATCTTAATAAAAATATTAAACAGGAGTGGCCCTAACAGAGATCCCTGGGGGACACCAGATGGTACAAAAATAGTTCCAGAAGAGTAACCATTCAATACAACAGTCTGACATCTGTTTTCAACGTAAGACTTAAACCATCTAAATATATTTCCCCTGATACCGATGGCATATAGCTTCCTAATTAGGGTGCAATGATCAATTCGATCAAAACATTTGCTGTAGTCGGTATATATAACATCGACTTGAGACCTTTGTGACATACAGTCGGAGGTGAAATTGCTGAAGATAATAGGGTTAGTCGTGGTAGATCTGCCTCTTAGAAAACCGTGTTGTTGGTCTATAAATCTGCGTTTTAAGGACGAGTATACTTGCGCATATACGATTTTCTCCAGTATCTTTGCAAACACGCACAGTTTAGAGATCGGTCTATAATTTTCTATATCGTTAATTGGTCCCTTTTTATGTATCAGTGTTGTATAAGCCGACTTCCAAACTAAGGGCATGACACCGGTATCAAGGGATAATCGAAACAATATGGTGAGTGGAATTGAAAGACACTCCGCGCAGTTCCTAATAAAGACCGGTGGCACACTATCGGGACCCACGGACTTGTTGATGTCTACTTTAGAGAGGTGTAATTTAACGTCGTGCTCGTAAATCTGCACGGAATCAATGTTAGCGAGGGAAAAATCAGGCTGGTCAATGGGCTGGTATGACGAGGCAGTATCGTCGAGATTGTTGGGTTCTAGGAAGTTAGAGCAAAAGTAGTCACTGAACATATTACAGATTTCATTGCCATCACTAGACAAACGTTGTCCACGCTTTAATGCCGCGGGGTACGTATTCGATCGTTGTTTTGTTTTGACATAGCTCCAAAAGGCGCGAGGGTTACTTGCAATGTTATTTTCAATTTTCGATATATAAGCATCAAACATTTCTTGTTCTAGAGCTTTCGCCCTCTGACGCAGTATTACAAAAGATTGATAGTCAGACAAGTTTTTATATTTTTTATATTTTGAATGAAACTTATTTTTTTCTTTTATGACTTTTAACAGTGGACTTTTATACCAAGGGGGAAATTTGGAAGTGTTTTTTGCCGTTTTCGTTGGAACATACTGGTTACGTATGTTCCAACTAAAATGTTTCAAAACAATTAATGTCCTAATTAAAAAATTTTTTGAACCAAAAATCTGGTATAAATAACGACGACCTACTAATGTCAAGTGCCATTTAGTGCGTATATGCGAGAGTGTTTGGTCTCTTCTCTCTTTTTTTACCCCATTTGTCTTTTTGTTAGTATATTTTTTAAATGAGATGAATATTTTGATTACCACTTTGTAGTGGATGGTTGTATCTACACTGTATTGGCAACTATATAGCAGGTATCTTATTTTCAACATTGAATTTTTTTGAAATCTTGTTTTTCTTTTTCGTTGGCTTTCTGTTCTTTTATTCTCTTTTGTCACTTTTACCAGTGGTGTACGTTACGGACTGCCAAAAAGATGGTCTCGGGTTCGATCCCCAGTTACCGCGGGCACACACCTCTGACTTGTCGAAGTTAGGTATGTGTGTATTAAAAATGTTAATTATCGCTCGCTCGACAATGTGCCTGGTAGATTGCAATAGGCTCGCCCCTATTACATAACATAACCGAAACATAACTGGCAAAGTGTTGGTGTGTAATCCACCTCTGCCTACCCCATCGGGGGTAAAGGCGCGAAGTTATGTTTATGTCTGATGTTATATAAAGAACAGGTTAGAAGTACCCTTAACCAAAGAGCATAAGAAATTTGATAAGAGTTAAGCAAGAGATTTCCATGTGGTGACGGATTAAGAATACGGAATGTCACCACCCCATATCATCCCATGGGTGTCGTAAAAGCCGACAGAGGGAGCATATTATACAGAGAACAGCACTGTAAGAGAAGGAAAACTTGATACAAACCCTATACCAACACGTTTGGCCAGCGTGGTATAGTAGGCCAATTCCTCCTTTCAAAGGAGAGGCCTGGTCCAGCAGTGGACTGTTAAAGGCTGATGATGAAGCAAGAGAGATAAGTCAGGATCGTTGCAAATGGCGTTCCGGAGTATGCCTACCTCTTCGAGAAATAGGCGTGAGTCTATGTACATATGTAAGTAATTTCGCTTGACACTGCGCCGAAATGTTGTGGGTTCGATCCCCACACAAAACAACACATTCATATATTGTTGTTTCGAGTCTGGGTGTTTTCGCCAACACAGGCGCGACACAGGATTTCGGCCTAATGTGGGAGGTGTCTCTAAAAAAAAGACAACAACAAACTTTTTTTTGAGATACTTACCAGGCAGTTCACAGATGAAGGAGGCGACGGTGGGCCCGCCACACGCTCGGGCCTCCCATCTGTAGTCGGCGGCGGGGTCAGCGGCGGCGCAGAGTGGGGCGGCGAGAGCGTCGGGTGCTGCGCTCCAGTAGCCCTCGCCGCTTCGACCGCGGTAGTCACTGCACATAAGGAATAAGTACATTATGATAATATCCTAGGGCCTAGGGAAATTAACTAAGCAAACTTTTTTTTTATGAATTGGTTTTATTTGTTAGGTGTTTAAGTATAGTAATTATTATTTTATTTTATGTGTCACCTAGTAATAGTTTAATTTCTATAGCAGAGCTTGTACTATGGCAGCAAAATAACTGATGAACTGGACCCAAGGCTACTATTACTTAGGAAATACATTTAAAACCGATACAGACCAATTCCCAATACGAATTCCCCGTCCATATATCAAGGGTTTCACACCACATACATAAATTAGAATTGAACTTCACCAAATTGTTAATTCAGAACACCGATAGTATGTTGATTGACAGGCCGATTCAGATGGCAAATCATCATCCTTGTATATAAACTGTCCCACTGCTGGGCACGGACCTTTTCTCACTATGAGAAGGGTAAGGCCAGTCCACCACGCTGGACAAGTGCGGGTTGTCAAACTTCACATGTTGTTTGAGAACATTATGGAGAACTCTAAGACATGCAGGTTTCGTCACTATGTTTTACTTCACCGCTTAGCAACCGATAGTTAACAATTTAACACACACATAACTCCGAAAATTCATCGGTGCGCGCCGTGGATTCGAACCCGAACCCTCTGCGTAGCAGTCTGTCTCTCCACTAGGCTATCGCTGCTGCGTATGGCAAATAACAGTAGGAAACTATGTCATCGAAGCTGATACAATCGGGAAATTTACATCGGCGTCTGTAGAGCAAGTCGATTACCGTCAAATTGACGTCATTAAGGCGGTTACACGCCACTGAGACGAAAGCTTTCCTTAATAACGTGTACCTGGGCGTTCTAAGTAACTTATGTCTATCCTACAGCTATGCTTGTTCGTTTAATGAGTAACAAATCTGAATGGTAATGTTATGCTTCGCTATATTTTAGTATATTTTCTATTTCTGCTTCCATATAAAGCTTTCCTTAATAACGTGTACCTGGGCGTTCTAAGTAACGTATGTCTACCCTACAGCTATGCTTGTTCGTCTAATGAGTAACTAATCTGAATGGTAATGTTATGCTTCGTTATATTTTAGTATATTTTCTATTTCTGCTTCCATATGTAGGTAAATAGACTACATATAGATTTACTTTGGAATGTGAAAATTTAAAATGTATATTTTGCGGAGGAATGTTGACTTTAACAGTGATTATTTACTATATAATTAAATTAGCCACATTTTATGCTGAAACAACACAAATTATCGCAATATAGGATATTAGGTAATAAGTTTAATCGGTGAATACTGTTATGAAATGCACTGGGATACCCTCATCCAAATGTTTGATTTTTTTAATACTTGATTAGTTGTACCACTATTTTTCAGTTGTTTAAAATTTGATCACTGTACTCTTGTATCTTTTTTGTTTTTCTGGTGTACAATAAAGAGTTTTCTATCCATCTATCTTAGTCGAGTAAGCAATACCAATAGGTACTGTATTATAACATTATGCTTCGATACGAAAACCATAACTTACAAAGTAACTTTCGAGCTATAAATATCTACAATATAAACCCAAACTACTCTTCGCAAAACAAAATAGCAACAAACTAATCTTCCAATTTGAAACATAATCAAAGAGAGAGAGTACAATTATAAACAACAAACACCTTTACTGTCACCTCCCTCTAATCCTAATTACATAGCTATACCGTTGATTGAATCTCGTCGGTTGCTATTGAACCGGCGAATAAAAGAAAAGACATAAAGCTCGATAAATCCTTTGAAACTCATAACAAAGGAGGATTAACTCCGTCTGTAATAACACACCGTGGCATTACCCAACGGCAAAACCACTTTTTACTTACAAGTAATTTCTAAACGGGAAACAAAACTTTTAATTAATATTCTCGTCGTATTTCCACCCTTTAGCTCTCGGTAATTAAATCCGACAATCCACTAATTACACCTATTGCCAGTGTTTAACAGTTTAGCTACACACTAATAACGTTAATAATAACAATCGATTCATTAGTGTTAACGACATCGTTTCTTTCACGTGGTTAAATTATTACTTGAGCAATAATCGTAAATTAATATTGTTAATTTACGATTATTGCTCAAGTTTGTCATCAGAGCGTGTAAATGTCTCAAACAAATTGCCAAAGGAGATTAACGGCCGCATTCTATTAGGGTGGCGGCACCTATACTCGGGAATTAAGAAAATTGCCATAAGACGTCCCCGCGTCCCATCTTTGCTGAGTGTAGTGTAGGTACACAGCGGGACGCCTGGCTTCGCGCCAACAACCCTCCCTCATCTCGGGAACCTCGAACCGCCAAGTCAATATTTGTGATGCCATTTAACTGTCCCACCACACGGGATTCACGATATTTTATTGCTTGCTTATCTTTCTTCAAATTTCTAATTTCACGTTTGAATTCTATTACAAACATCCCGATAATACCAACATCTTTACGAATGTTTGTCAGTTTACCTTGGTCTTATTATAGAAAAATCGCTGATCTACAAAAAGATCGGTACTTTCAGATTACAATACCATTCGTTCGCGTATAATACTCGTATATGTTGCTATATCTAAACTTGTACCCCACAAACCTACTTTCCTCAACAAAGAGGGCCAGACTAATGACGTAAATATTTCAACAAAACGGCGTCAAATAAGGACTTTGCCCTTTAGTAGGGGTGTTTAACTAAAAGCAATCCCGTGAGGTCAACAAACCAATCACTGGCAAACGCCCGTGGAAATTTCAACGTGGCTTCATTCTCCTTTGCTTTATATTTAACAATATCCGGTGAAATCTGAGATATAGCGAAGGCATAAAAGGTTGGTTCTATTAACCCATTGTAAAGCCTTATACCGTTTATATCTAGTTCTAAAGTATGAGGTTTCATGTGAATTTTGTGGAATACAGGATCAGGAAATTTGTATTAGATTTTGAGGTATCGGAGGCGACGCAATTTAGCCTCGCGGTTGCCAATAACTACATTTGACGTCGTTTGTAGGTGCGGAGAACACGACCCCACCCCCTGTAGTTTATACCGCGACGTGAAAGTGGTAAAACTACCTTTTATCGTCAATAGCTACTACTTATTTTACTGAATATGATTTTGTAACGGGTAAAGGCCTTTGTTCACATATCGGATATAATATTAGTTTTAAGTTTGGCGTTTTATAAAAAATATTTGAGGTAAACTTATTTGTCATTAAATGGAGGGATATGGAACAGTTGGAAGTTATTGATAAGGTAAATAGTATAAATATCACTGACGGATGAGAAACTATATAAATAATTTTATGACCATAAGCGGTTATATTATGTCGCAGAGATTTTACAAAAGTCGTAATATTATAGTTTTACTAGTGACATTATAATTGCAAAGATTAAAGTCACCTGCAAGTGGTGCACCTGGCGATTAACGGACGAGGCTCTGGCAAACAAAATATCCCGATAAGCGGCAATAGGCTCGCCACCTATTACGTGGGATCAAAACACTGGCGAAAAGTGGGCGTTTAATATGCCTCTGCCTACCCCTTCGGGGAAACAGGCGTGAGTCTATGTATGTATGTATGTTTGTATTATTGTATTGATATTATAATATCACGTTTTTCACTAAATCTTTGCGACATATATAATAATATTGAATCTATATTTCTGAACTGTTATTCACATAACATGCATATTGGTAGAGCTCTTTTATAAATCTTCAACCATCGGACACAACGCAGGTTGGATAAATATGTCAAATTGTACTAACATTACACAGGCTTATCCAGGAGTACATTATGGCAGGTTATGATGATGACACTAATATTTATTAATCAATAATACTTCAACTTCGTTCCAAATAATTCTCTTGAATTCACTTAATTGTTCTTTTGAATGACTTTTTAATCTGTTAAGTGGTTACATTATGAAGAAACAGTAAATAAACTTATTTAGAAACTCGCTTTAGGGATTACATTAAAGTAGGGGCTTTCATAAAACAGGCTTATTGTGTCTTCAATCATTAAATGGCACTGTTAACCTTTGTTAAGTGCTGTCATAATGAACAACTTTAGCAGCATAAGCCTAGTAGAGAGGCTAAGAGGGGTCTCGAATCTTTTTGCAGACAGACTTTTCGTTACATACATACCTACATACATAGACTAACGCCTGTTTCCCGAAGGGGTAGGCAGAGACTACGATGTTAACTTGGTATTGAATTATAGATAACTATTTACTATATAACATAATATCATGAGGAAACTTGTACGTCAGACTGTGCATACTGTTCTTAAAGGTGTGTTTAATTGTTATTTTACATTCAGGATTAATATTTCAAAAAATAATAAATAATAAAAATCATTTATCTAAATATAAAACACAGCATATAGGTTAGGGTTCTCAGCGTTCTTAATGCCAAATGTTGAAACTGGTTAAGCGGCATAGGTGTGGAACTGTAGTAACAGACAGATAGACGAGCTTTCGCATTTATGGAATGTTTAGTACGGTATTTCTATATATCAATTTCATGCCTTACATAGAAGGAATATTCTAACGCAGTCATCGAATCTTAACATACTCATTACCAACCGACTTCAAATTGCGACATTTGCATTTGACTTGCAACTAATCAATGCAAAATTGCTTCTACACAACTAAGCGCTGATTCAACCGAGAACTGACGATACAACGTCAATCGTGTACTCGGTCATATTCGAACACGTACATCGATACATTCGATACATGAGCAAACCGGTGTATCGATGCGTCTCGGAACGAGCTAAGTTCTGAGATCATCGGGGCTCTTCACGCTATATTCCGATTGGACAGCTGTGTTTTTTTCTTCAAATATCTTTAAAATCCTTCCTTTTTTGTAACGACAATTGCCGCAGTAGAAAATAATGACAGGAAATTAAAAAAGAAACACAAGGATTTCAATTAAACGACTCCTTAATATTAGCTCCCGCCAGGTTTTGAAATTATAAGAAACATATTACATTTTTATTAACTTTACATGCGAAAATTGCAGTATATAATAATGATAGAAATTAAAAAACTACCAGGAGGATTTCATTCGAACAACTAATGAATATTAGCTTATGCCAAGGTTTGCAATTATAGAAAACATGAACACCGTTTTTTTATTGATCTACAATTCCTTCCCATCCTTCTTACTATTGGGTTAGGCAGAGACAACAGACCTTCTTACCGATCTTCGATCCTTACAAACGTCACGCGCTTCCTCTACATTTATCACTCTTTTAATACATGACCTACCTTTCTTTTTTTCAAAACTTACTATATACCGAAGATAAAATAGGTAAAGGACAAGAGCCAGACCTTACATTTTCACGCACTTATGAAGTTTATTCCTATCTATTATGTAAGTATTCTAAGTTTTTCAGAAAGGGCGCGTGACTTAAGTCACTTGGCGCCATAAAAATGAATTATGTGAGAACTGCTTTGAACTCATCATGTGTATAGAGGTATATCAGATAAAGTTTACATTTTCATGATTATGGGAATATATTTTTTTGGTAAAATATTATTTTAATAGGTGAGATGGCAAATAAATTCTAATCCCTGTATAAAATTAGATCGTTTTCTGTTTCGTTTTAGATGACTTACTTTTTGAAATGAGCTCATGGTCAACATTCAACTTTCTAGGCTGTTTGAATGTGTGGATTGGTCAATTGTGTCAAAAAATATTGTGATTATTTTGAATCATATTGAATAGACATTGACTATGACAATGTTTATGTATTTCACCTATATATATTAGATAGATTAAAAACCCTTGATCTTCAGCATGGGTTCACCTTCATTTTAAAATAACGCGATGAAACTCATTACAGAAATATTATATAGCAGTTATACATATTATATGCACAATAGGGTTGTTTCCCACTAGTAAAATCAAGCACTTTTAAAGCAATGTCAAAAACAACCTTTGCTAAGGGTTTTGTTTTTACATTAATTGATAAATGAAACTACTATTATTTTGACATGTTTCATTTGATAAAAATACTTTTATAATTTATTTCTCTTGCAGGAAACTTCCCTATTCACGAAAGTTTGAAACTACGAGAGGCCTATGTGCAGCAGTGGACTAAGACTACGAGAGTCCAGTAGTGGTCTGCAAAGGGCTGTAAGACAAATATAACTTAGCTATTCGTAATTTAGCTTCGAGCAAGGTAACCTTCACGAGATGAAAGACAACGAGAAGACGTTGATCGGCACGCTTGATGTGGTTTAACAACTATGTCGGGTTTGCCCTTAAAAGCACTTAGCGCATAGTTGCGATTAATTTTGTATAGAAATATATTTCGTAGGTGTCATGGTTTAAGTTTAAGAAGGCCTTCAAAAGTTTATTAAATTCGAATAGTTTTCATAACACGTATTTGAAGAAAGTACGGTTTAATTTATGGAATGTTTAGTACGGTATTTCTATATATCAATTTCATGCCTTACATAGAAGGAATATTCTAACGCAGTCATCGAATCTTAACATACTCATGTTATAGGTATGAAATAATGCTTCTTTCTCTTAGCGTTATCCCAGTTTTAATCTGGGGTCCGCTTTCTAGTCTAACCGGATTTGGCTGAATATTAGCTTTTCCACGGAGCGACTGCCTGTCTGACCTCCGCAACCCGAAGGGATAGCGATATTCCATGGTTTAGACTAGTGTCAGTTTATTTAGAAGGTACTGACGCCCTGTAACGACTGTCAAAGATCTTCATGACAACCGGGACTGATGGCTTAACGTGCTCTCCGAGGCACGGGACAAGCGATAATTAACAATTCAATACGCACATAACTCCGAAAAGTCATTGGTGCGCGCCGTGGATTCGAACCATGTATGAAATAATGCTTAATAGTTAAAAAAGTCGTTCTGTTTCAAGGGTGTACCTAAGTATCGATTTCGATTCAAATGAACACGGACGCTTTTCACCGTCGTGTGTTGTGTCGTGTCAGCAAATCGAAAAAGAGCGACACTCGTATTATTTGATTATATTACGGAAGCAAAGCATATGTGTCAAATATTCATGTAATTCATTTATATATAGACAGTCCGTTGCTTCTTTCATCACTTCTTTCATTCACTTGAAAGGTCGGAATCGTAATCAAATTCGTTCTTAACATTTTATATTTTTTTGAAATTTTTATGGAAATAAACATGTTTGGGTTTGAGTTTGCAATATTAGAAGTAGTACAATCATTTTCTAACCCATGTTCATACTAGTCCTTCAGTACATGATCATTAGGTAATTATTCTGATTTATACACTGATTCAATTAGTACCAAATAGCTTAATTAGTGATGAGATCATACAAGTTTTAGCTCACCACAAATATAACATTTTATACTTGTTTACCATTTTAGAGTGCGGTTTAATCACATAAACCCGAGACAAAGGTGAAACAAAAGCGACCCCACGCAAAGTAACTCTTTGGTAACCAACACTCTTCGCTACATAGATGTTTAATTAAACAATTCCAAGAACTCGTGTGTCTGTAGACTAACCTGTGCGCCCGGGGGCGTTCGCTCTTCAGTGAAATTAACCGACATGGCCCGCGCACACGATCCAATGATTTTGCTCGTATTTCTGCGATGTCAGTGTCACGTATATGATATTTATGCTTTATGCTTTAGCACACACGGCTCAGAGTGACACATGGCTCAGTATGTCATCGATGCTTATGCTTACGTAAAATGTCAGTACGGGTAATATAGAAGTTGTGATAGTTGCAAATCCCTTTGGGTTTGTGACTTAGTTTTATTGTCCATTTATTCTCAGAATTCTACGCCGTTGTATAGCAAACGTGTCAGTAAATGTAAGTACAGAATTTGTTAAATTCATGTTCATTTAGATCCCTTTTTGACCTATATGAATACTGCATAGATAACATACATACGTAGACTCACGCCTGTTTCCCGAAGGGTAGGCAAAACTACGCAAGGCCATTTACTACGATCATGGCATATCTCTCTTGCTTCATTCACTTCCATCAAATTTCTCATGCATGGTCTTCTGTTCAGGGTACTTCTAACTTGTCCTTTTTTACATAACAATAGTTAGAATACTTCATCACATTTCACATTTTACTAACAGGCCAGGTATCTTTAAAAGAATTCTTGCAACAACTCTGAGAGTTTCCCGTATCGTTACTAGTTTGCGAACTTTCTGCTGCATCACGTTACAAAGCTTTTTGAACTATGTGGAAGTACACTAGCAGTGTAGTAGAGTCGCCTTAAATATTTAACTAGTGTATTATTACTTCTGGAAATTTTTATTTATGAACAAAGTAATGTTCTCATTCTTTTACACATGCGATTATGTGGCGGCACAAAGCTTTAGTCAATAACGCAAGAAATGGCAACTTTACGAACTTACAAGTGAGAAAACTTAGAAGTGAGACCAGTAATCAGGGTTACAAGTTAAAATACTGCGATCACAAATTAAATGCTGTATTTTAATATTCCTTACACTAATAAAAATTTAGAAATTTTGACAGGTTTATACAAACTAGATGAGCCCGCGGCTACACACGCGTTATTTAGGGCTCCTGCTCCGTATCCGTGGCTCAAAGAGAGATATTACGTAGCCTATTTATAGCTCCCTATCCAACGCAGAAAAAGTTATTCAAATCAGAGTAGGTGTGGTTTAACCAAACAAACAAGCTCTGCAGCTTCATTATCTTCTTAATATATAAAATCCTTGCGTTACTGACTGACTGACAGACACTCTACAGCCGAAACTATTGGGCGCAGGAAGCTGAAATTTGGCATGTATGTTCCTTGGGGACCATAGGGGTGCACTAAGAAGGGATTTCCCGAAATTCCCACGGGATCGGACAAAACGGGTAAATTAAAAAAAAAGCAGGCGTAGCTGCTGGCGTCCTCTAGTCTTAATATATAAAATCCTTGCGTTACTGACTGACTGACAGACACGCTACAGCCGAAACTATTGGGCGCAGGAAGCTGAAATTTGGCACGTATGTTCCTTGGGGACCGTACGGGTGCACTAAGAAGGGATTTCCCGAAATTCCCACGGGATCGGCCAAAACGGGTAAATTAAAAAAAAATGCAGGCGTAGCTGCTGGCGTCCTCTAGTTAAATATAATAATTGAAGCCCCATACCAATATTTTTAATTCTCTGTCCTTATTTTACAGCAGGAAATATGTTTTTTTAAATAAAATCATTTGCGAGGTTATCCCTAATTCCCTATATATAATAAACAAAACGATTGCCATGAGCATAGCGCCGTAGCGACACTACTGCTACGTCAAAGACAACTACGTAGAACAAAATTGAGACGTGATGCTACGACGTACAAGTAAGCTACGCATTCACTTTGCACGCAGCTATATTGTAAACACAATCATCAATGAACATGATGTTGAAAAGGTATTACATAGCATACTTGCTTTATGCTATATTTAAGAAAATAAACAGTACCTAATATGAATTGTCTCAGGATGGAATATATCAGCATCATCATCATCATGATCATCGCAGTTTTAAAGACATCGCAGACCCACATCGTGCAACTAATTGCATATACATACTTAACATAATCTAGTGTTTGATATTCTTCAATTATAATATTTTGAATATTCATTTTATATAGGTAGTTATTCGTTCCTTGGCTTTAAATATATAAGCGTACAGTCGCGGTCTGAAAGTGTTTACCACCTTAAGGCTTATAATTGCATGAACACATCAATTACACAAGGACGACGATATTGTACTAGGCAACCAATCTATGATAACATGCGTTGCGTAGCAACTGGTGTCAATAACGATTTATTATTCCACATTTATAATATACGTTCATTTTATTACAAGCGTGATATTTACAATAAAACTAAAATATTTGTAGTCTTCAAATAATGTTATTTTAAACTTGCTATTTACGATTTTGGTATTTGTAATTAATAAGTTTATCAAATGACTTTTATATTGACAGATTATAATGAAAGGGATGGCGAAATTACGACATCCTGAATATAAAAACTTTTTGAAAAAAATACAATATTATTTATATCGTCTAGCGTAAGACTGCCTCGTTGGTCTAGCGGTAGTGCGTACGACAGCTGATCATGAGGTCTCGGGTTCATTTTGCGGGTCAGGCTCGGAAAATGTTGCTAAGGTTTTCTGTTAAGAATTTCTTAGTGACAATTTATTAGGAATTTCTGTCAAGAAATTCTTAATAATTAGCCCGAGGTTGGCGGTGTTTCACCCCCGTGCATCAGAAAGCCCGTTAAGCAGTCCCGGCTGTCATGATCTATGGCAGTCATTAGTGGGAAGTCAATGCCCTCAATTATACCTACTGACTACTGGTCTAACCTTAGAATGATGTTAGATGGCAGTCGCTCCGTGTAAAAACTGATATCCAGTCAAATCTCGGTAGACCAGAAATAGCAGACCCTGGGCTCCGAAGTGCAAGCTTGGGATGCAACTAAGAAAATGCTAGGGTGATGATGATGATGATATCATCTAGCGAAAATCAGGGCGCGGTCAGACTGTGAGCTATAATGATAGTGGATGGTATGCTAGTCACGTTAAGGCGCATGCTGATCACATAAATGAGCTTTTGTTTAGATAGTGTGTGCCCTTAACCAGGCGAATCGTGCTTTATAAAAAAATAGGCAGAAATAATCAAAAATAAATTCAACTCATATTTTTTTGTTAATAAAAGTTTTAATAACGAATATAGCCTCCCTCAGCAGCCACAGCATATACCAATGTACTCTGTGGCATAAATGCAATTCTGTCATTATGTCAAATAATTTCATCGACCTAAAAATATTCATACTCTTTTTGTTTGAATCGATGCCTTACCAATGATTGAAAAGTAATAAGTACTCAGATATGGCATTTTAGACCTTGCTGAAACCAGCGTGACAAAGAATGTAATTTGAAAAGTGGTAAACATTTTTAGACCGCGACCGTACAGACGCCTGAAAGAACTTCAAACTCTACGTAAAAAAGATAAAGCATATACACAGCAATATTATTGCCTTGTACATATTATTTCATCATTACTTCTCCATATATACCGTAGAGCGAGCGTGAACGCTTCCCGCATACCGCGGCGTCACTCGACAATTTATCGAGTTGTGGAATGCATTTGGTAAGTGGCACAATCATTGGGTTGGCGTTCCGACCTCGGCGCACTGAGATATCGATGCTCGAAGATTATTACGGGCCGTAACTACAAGGATCTTGACATGTTTTTATTTTTAAGTACTAAGCCGCATTGATATTTCTAAGTAGACATACTTTTAATAAAAATTTAGGTATAAGTGACGTTGGGGGTTATTAGCCAGCATTGTAATTTTTGGAAGACCTTTTTTGTATGAGATCGTTTGACAGAATAATTTTGAATTCATAGTTGTGACCCTTCCATACGACGTCGCACTTGGTTGATGAAAGAAAATAAAATAATGAAAGAAAACATTTTATTTGCAACATCATGACACACAAAGTGCTTCTTAACAAATAAGGTGCCTGGATCATGATGCATTAGCAATTAAGCTTTATTATCTCGCAGACCAGATGCTTAGTAACAGGCAAAATAATCCTAAGAAACCGTTGTAATTATTTCAGAAAATAGTTACAACGGTGTTTACAAAATATTTCTACAAGTTTTATTGTTTAGAAATGATTCCGAATTCTATGTGATGTCTGTAAAATCGTTGCCTATTAATTTAATCAAAACATTGTACAAACAATCTGTCTTACATATTTTCTCAGTACTTAAAAAGATTTTTTTTCGAAACGAAATGCCCGTTTATAAAAATCTGAGCTTGAAAAGATTGAATAAACAAAAAGTTTGAACAATTTATAACATACAAAATAAAATAAATTAGCGGGTCTTAATCGCGTACAATTAATTTATTTAAGGTATAAATACCTATTTGTTTCCGACGTTTCGCTTGTCTTGCACCGAGCGTGGTCGCGGAGAGACTGATGAGAGCTCAGCGCCGTCTTGTGGAAGTGCCTGTTTCGGCACCAACCCTCACTTGGTCTTTATTTAAGTTCGCACTGTCGGTACTCCGACACACTACACTAATGATGTCTACACACTTTTGAGATTTATCACTGCGGCGGTGTTTACATTTGTTGATGACTGGATTCCAAGTAGCCGATAATCTATATCCATCCTCCCGGTTGAAATTGTTATATTTCTTGATTTCTACCGCTTCACGTACTATCCTGGAGTAATAGTGACGATCGGTGGATAAGACTTGTGGTTGATGCAGTTTTATCCAGTGGTTTCGTCCAGACTCCAACAAATATAAAAAATAATAGCCGACTTATTAAATTGTCAGTTTTTCTCAGCTGCGATATGTTCCTTTACTCTTTCCGCGATTGCACGCTTAGTCTGCCCGATACATGAACTACCGCAGCTGCAATCGACTTTGTAGACGGCAGGTGTTTGGAGTTGAGTGACATCCTTTGGGGTACGCAGATTATGTGCTATCTTAGAGAACAGACTGTATACAGTCTTGATGGAGTATTTCTTGAGTACTGTTCCAACCTTGTCCGTTACTCCCTTTAGATACGGCATGTAAGCCGGCACTCTGCTCACTTCAGGTCTACGATCTTTCCTCTTCAGACGGAGTATCTTCTTCTGGTATCCGTTGGGCCTAAGTACCTCCTGAACATGTGACAGTTCACTATTTAACTGTTCAGGGTCACACAGGTCATACGCTCTGTTCACTAACGATGACACAACGGAATCCAAATGCCGCGGATGGTGGTGCGAGTTCGCGTTAAGATACCTGTCTGTGTGTGTCGGTTTCCTATATACAGTGTGTCCAGGGGTACCATTATCTCTCACTGTCACATTAACGTCGGGAAAGGGTAACGATCCGTCTACCTCCATTTCGTATTTGAATCGAATGTTCGGATGTATGGAGTTCAATTTGTCTGCGAATTGTTCCACGTCTTGCTGGTTCCCCTTCATGATGCAAAAGATATACCTCTTCCATAGCTTCACATTTGATGCCTGCATTTCTATGGATTCTTTGAAGTGCTCCATCCAGATGTTGGCCATTACCGGTGCTATAGGACTACCCATAGCCACTCCATCGATCTGGAGGTAGTGTTGTCCACGATATAAGAAGTATTTTCCATCCAAGCATTTCTTAAGTAGAACAGTGTATTCGTCAGACAGACCGTTTTCCCTTAATTTCCTCTGTATGACCTCAAGGAAATCTTGAACAGGAACATTAGTGAATAGTGACTCCACATCAAAACTCACCATCCCCTCGTCTGGTTCCTTTTTCGTGCTCTTGAGAATTTCTATAAAGTGACGAGAGTCCTTCACGAAAGAGTGCGTCTTGCCTACTAACGGTTCTAATACCTTGCTTATGTGTTTCGCCAAACCATATGTGGGTGAATTTATTTGACTCACTATAGGTCGCAAAGGTAGGTTGGTCTTGTGTACTTTGGGTACGCCGTACATCTTAGGCGGCTGCACAATTTGAGGTTTATGTAACCGTTCAAACACCTCTTCCGCAAATAAGTTTTTATGGTCCCTAATTAAGGCACGAGTGCATTTTGTCACTCTGGCGGTCGGGTTATATGACACTGCCTTGTATACTAATGTGTCACTTAACAGATTCCTTATCTTACAGTCATAATCACAAGTATTCAATACCACAGTGACTTTTCTCTTGTCGGCCTTTACCACTAAAATATTCGTGTTATCACGCAGCGTTTTTAGTGCTTGACGCCCTTCTGTGGAAATATTGGTTTTAGGCGGCTTTGACTTGCGTAAAATAACGGCAACATCCTGACAAAGTGTATCCGCATAGTTAGACAGTAACTTGTTACGCGTTATCACCTCTTCTATGCTACTTATGACGTTTTCATATGGAATCCGTTTAGGTGTTAATGCATAATTCAACCCTTTCGCCAATACGCTTTGTGTCGCGCTATCAATAACATCTTAATATATATATTTCTTGTGTGCGTGTGTATGTCACTGAACTCCTCCTAGACGACTGGACCGATCTTGATAATATTTGTTGTGTATGTTCAAGGGGACTTGGGAATGGTTTAGATTCACAATTTAGTCCACTGGAAAATGTTTTTTTTACTTAATTTTTAATTTGTAAGTTGTTGTGGATTTTGGCATGTTTCACTTTGGAACCGACGGACTGCGCTGCTATCGCAGTGTCAAATCTTATATTAATAATTTCGTCAAGGAGCACATCGAAACCTTACCTGAACAATCAAACATTAAAAAATAAAGATCTCCAGTCGTCAACATAGATCCGCAAAATTCGGATTGTCGAGTATTTTGTTAAATTCTAATGGTTCTGACAGACAAATCACAGTCGCCATATTGGCCACTCTAGCGAAACGTCACAGATACCGGATAAAATTTTTTTTAGTACTACAAGTAGTACTCAAGAAAATGTTATCCGTATATGTTAAAATGTTATATGTTATTTTACACATACAAACTACTTAGTAAGTTTACTACAAGTAGTACTCAAAAAAATTTTTATCCGTATATGTTAAAATGTTATATGTTATGTTACACATACAAACTACTTAGTAAGTTTACTAAGTAGTTTGTATGTGTAAATACTTTTTGCAGTTATATTTCTTAAACAGTTAAAACGTATTATAGAAGTATCCGCCCAATAAAGGAGATTAGGTTACGCCGAACGTAAATGATATACTATAACTAGAGAACCCCGAATTTACGCGAGCGAAGCCGCGGGCAAAAGCTAGTAAAATATAAAATCCTTGCTCTTGACTGACTGACATACACGCTACAGCCGAAACTACTGGGCGCAGAAAGCTGAAATTTGGCATGTATGTTCCTTGGGGACCGTAGCGGTGCACTAAGAAGTGATTTCCCAAAATTCTCACGGGAACAGCCAAAACGGGTAAATTTAAAAAAAATGCAGGCGTAGCTGCTGGCGTCCTCTAGTATTAGTAAAGATGCCTATAATCATAGATTTTTTACTGATTTCTACAATATTTTGGCAATAAGGCGTTGTTTCCCATTGTTCGCAATTATATCAGTCGTGTGCAAAGCGTCTAACTTGTGCTGCCGGAGGCGTTCGATCCGAAGCGAAATTAGCTGTTAAACAGAGGCGGCTTGACTCAGGCTGTCTTAAATTAATTAACTGCTAATTCAAACGGATTTGATTCCTAAGAGTATACCACTTTACTAGTTACTGACCACTCATCATGAGTGTGTGAGTAAAGCAAGCTATTGTTAGATACTTAAGATTTGATTAAAGAGGAAAGTGGGTGTAGCAATATACCTCTGCCTACCTCTCCGGGGATATAGGCATGAGACTATGTATGTATGTAAAGATTTCCGGTGTTAGTTTACCTCATACATTATTTCTTTAGAGAATACTCTTTCTTCTAACGGTTTTGCATGGCATGGCTTTTGCATTAGGAAAGGTTATAGTTTTCTGTTGTATCTGTATTGTCAGCTAGTTTTATGACCTTATATTCTGTTACGTGGGCTTATATTCTCTGTTCTTAGGTGCTGCCATATTGCACTAAGACATAAAGCTTTAGAGACTGTTAACCGCGTGGAACACATATAGGAATAATGTTTACGGCAAGAACGTTTACAGACCAAAGATTTGCAGTCCGAATCCGCAAGCGAGATAAAATACTTGTACTGCAAAACTGCGATCTGCAAAGGTTTTCCTGCTACAAGTTTTTACTAGGTGTAGCTTAGTTTCTACAACTTACCTACTTGATCTATTGCTGGCCATTCTACGGCAATGAATCACGCAAGTATAATCGTCATCAACAAAGCATCATCGTCGCAAGGCACAATTCCCACCCAAATCGATTGCTTTTTCTGTGTTAGTGTTTCATCTATACTAAGCGGGTATGTAAGTACTAAGAAATAATTAAAGTCACTAGACTGTCAACATCGGCTCCGTATTTATGAAGTATTAAATATTCAATAAGTAATTAAATAAGTTATTAAAAGTGTTTAATTACCTTCAGTTATTCTAATTTTCATCGTCTATCGATTGTGAAACATTACAACAGTTCAGTAGTATATAAAAGTGCAAAACTATATTGATCTCTTTAACATTGTTTACAAACAGTATTATTTAGCTTAGTGCGTGAATTTACCTATTAAAAACACAATAACACTTTAACACCATACACAGTGACAATAAATTGTGCTATAAAACAACTAAAAACTATAAAATTCTGCATTGAACTAGAAACAGTGAAAAAAGTGTTCGTTATTGACCATACACTGAAGCTGAAAGAAGTATTTCTACTGTTAAATTTACCACTCAATCTACCACCAGTTACAATGATCTTTCTGGATCCAGCTTGCCGAATGCTGATCTATGTAATAAATCCGAAGTCATGGATTTACAATTGCAAATCGAAGAATTGAAAGGCCAGCTTGAGATAGCTCACGCTGAGGTAGCCACCCTCAATGAAGAAAACTATTCTCAAAAAAATAAAATTAATGAATATGATAAGGTTATTGGCATGTATAAAAAATAACTAGTACGGATATTGTTCCTGAACAACAGGAGCGTTCCATGACTCCGAAGAGAAGTGCTACTAAAAGCACACCAAGTAAAACAACAAGTATTCAACAAGATGTTGATCACCCAAATAAACCAAATGAAATTAAGAACCAACAAGACGTGAAGCCTGATAATGTCCAATTTCAAAAATATCACAAAATTTGTATACTAAGTAGCAATAAGCAGAACAAAATATTATCGATAGCAGAGAGATACTTTCGCCGACTACCAAATATGCCACTTTTTAACACCTAATTGCGGATTATCAAATCTCATCAACAACATAGAAGCAAAATTAAAACACTACACAATGGATGATTACTGTGTAATTTTCGTCGGCGAAGAAGATTTCAAACGAACAAAAAACTACGTTGATTAATAATTAATAACTACGTATCTCCCGTGTGTACAGGCTGTGATAAAATGGTCAGTTAGACGGCAGTGTTTACATTCAATTTCAACGGGCGCTTGTGTCGCACATGCAAACCTATTTCTTGGAGGACTAAGAAAACATAATTAATATTCCTTCAGACGCTACGTAAGAACCTTTAGTAATTACTTACGTTTCGTGATGTATATTATTAGCAATTTAATTATGATGAGACTTTTTTAGAATTATGTCAAGAAAATTATCTTTTTCTCTGAAATCGCCGTCTTAAAAAAATTAAGAAATAATTCATAGTGATAAAAATATATATATTACTGCTATGTTTCAGTACCATTTTTAAAGAAAATCTACTGATATACGATTTTTCGTAGCATAGATAAAATCAATTTATCTATGCTACGAAAAATCAATTTATCTATGCTACGAAAAATCGTTACTGAAATTACGTTCGATGGATCTTTTTCACCGAACCCGCAATACACGTGACTAATGATACAAACATCCACTAGAGGCTAACCATAAAATGGGCTTTATACTTGTTTAGTACAAAAAATATGTCAAGGAGTGCTCGCGTAAACACAAGATATTACTATAT
This sequence comes from Euclidia mi, assembly GCA_944739405.2. Taxonomy (NCBI): domain Eukaryota; kingdom Metazoa; phylum Arthropoda; class Insecta; order Lepidoptera; family Erebidae; genus Euclidia; species Euclidia mi. Next base: position 4,237,508 of record OX123196.2, read on the forward strand.
TTCGTCAAAGTCGGAAGGCGAGATGAGGAAGATGGAAAAAAATGTAATTCCAAATCTCAATAACACTGTTTGTATGACTCGTAAATCCGGTTTCCATTTTCCAATTGAGCCTGAGTCCCCTACATCGTCATCCAGTATTACCATGTACTAAGGACCTCCTCAATGTAATTTCTGCTATACAGATCTTTCTGAATAGAAAAGTCTCTAAAATATATATATATAGGTTAAACGACGCTTTTTAAGAAACTTGGCATCTTTACGCCATCTTCTTATAGGATTGCATAGAAACTTATTCTGATGGGTGTCATTTTATTATATTGGCAAGCGGTGACAGTAATCATATAAGGAGGTACAAGAAAATTTCACTAATCTATGTAGCCATACGTTCGTGCAATAATTACATGTTTCGTACATTCTCTAAAGATTAAAGCGAATATTCTGAGAACCATTTTCTATGTAAGTAAGAGCAAAAAAAGGATATAATAGGGGCTTCTCACAGGGTGATTGGTGATTGCAGTAATGTTACTACAATCACCAATCACCCTGTGAGAAGTAGTAGTAGAGTAGTATGTACTAATGCTGATAGCTAAAGAGATCTGAGACGTTAGATGACACCCAGGGCACGCGGAGGCACTCAGGTCTTTGTTATAGCAGTTTTGTTCACATACATACATACATAGTCTCACGCCAATAACTCCGAAGAGGTAGGCAGAGGTGTATTTCTACACCCACTTTTTGCCAGATATACTTTACTCCCACGTAATAAGGGGCGAGCCTATTGCCGTACCGGGCACATTTCCAGACTCCGTGCTGCTACTGATAATTTCGTAACAGAAAAACCCAATAACACTGCCCGACCAAGGAATCGAACCCGGAACCTCCCGATCCCACGCGCACATGTATAGGGTTTGATGTCGAGTTTTCCGACTCTACGCAAAGATAGTATTTGCCATGTCGGGTCATCCCTGTCCCTCTGATATGGCGAGAGGGATGATGGCTGGCACATGCGTCATACTCGTGAACGTGTGCTACTTGCGATGACTGGTCGAGGGCGGTCTTATGGGCTGGTATAATTTTGTTTTTGATATTTAACTTCATAATTTCCATCATGGTTCTGAACATTTGCGCGGATTGCCTGCATTGTTAGGTGCATAATGTAAGTGGATGCTCCTGGTTCACCTCATGTCTATGTTCAGGAGGCTAACTAAATGAACAATCAAAATTTAACTTGATTATGCTTGAGTATTATGTACAGTAAATATATACAAGTAACATAGAAGGTATAACAGTTGCAGCACCTTACAAAAGTTTAATTGTTATGTATTATTTAAAACCTGGCGATGAAAAAGAGTGACCGTGAGTTTTATTGCCCGTTCTTTCTCATGGTTCTACGCCCTTGCTTTGCGAACGTGGCATTAAACGTAAATGTAGAAGCATACAGTAATAATGTTTTAAATTTGACGTTCATAAGTGTCACTTTGTGATCTAAATGAATAAAGGATTTTAAGTTTGCTTCGTGTTATCCCTTAGTCGCCTCTTACGACACTCACGGGATGATAGGGGGTGGTGACACTTGTATTCTATGCCGACAACCACAGTTTTGTTCACATTAAATAAAATAAAATAAATAAATACAAATATTGTCATAAATACAATCATTAGGTTGTATAATTAGATAAAAAAAATGGTACCAACAGAATATCAGCGCCATCTAGTTGAACTAGATGGCACTACGCTGAGTTGGGGACCAATTCTGTTACTTAAAAACATATTTTGAATGGATTTAAGAGCGGAATTCTGATAACCTAATGTCAATATCGTATAATTTCAAATAAACAGTTCGGCGTTGACAAATACGATCTCGTTACAATTTCATTCAAATATCAAATAATTTAGAAGAATACGCTTTTTGTGACGTAATTATGACACTGACATCATATCGAAACTATATTCATTTAGTAGAATTGGGCCCCTGACATGTATGCTAAAAAAAAATATTATTTCATATGTTCGTAACAGAATAAATATGTTTTCTTTCTTTCTTTCTCTTTCTTTCTATTTTAGACGAGTTTCTGTTTTTATGGAAGTAATTACTTTTTATGTGTATTTTTGTTTTACGTGCGTGAATTAACATTAAATGTAGGTACATTAATCACATGAAAAAAAGCAAGCTTCATAGCTATTAATATTATAAACCTACTTTTAAAAATCCTTTATTTTTCGTATCAGTTTTTCGACGACTCTGGACTCGGAGTTTATCTCTATAGTCCACACGAAAACCAGGACCGACGTCTTTAGGTTCCTACCAAGGAACGGTAGTGCGACCCATCCAACTAAACCTCTGTGTTTCTTTAATTTATCGATCTGATAATCTAATCAGTATATCGTCATTGAACGTATCGAAATGTCACGTTATATCGTTTACGAAAAGCAAATCTCCCATGAGATATCCATATAATATAAATAGTGAAATCTTAACACGCCAGAACGCTATCAAAGATCTTGGAGTTTGGATCGACTACAAACTTACAATTACTGAACATTATGGGCATATAGTAGTGAAAGCCAATAAAGTCATGGGATTCGTATAGCGCATCATTAAACCGTTTAGAAGTCAAGAGAGCATAGTGCTACTGTATATTACTCTGGTCAGAAGCATTCTCAAATACGCCTCCCTTATTTGGTCTCCCTTCTACCAAACCCACATTAACAGAATAGAAGGCGTCCAAAGACGGTTTCTCCGCTATGCTAGTTCTAAGTTTGGCTTGAGAAGAAAATTACCTACCTACGAATGCCGACTTAAGCACTATAAATTAGACACAATAGAGTCCAGGCGCAAAAATGCACAGTTTGCCACACTTTGTAAGATTATTAACGCTCATTGGGACGCTCATGAGTTGTTGAGCCTTTTTTCCTCAAAAATTGGTGGTAGCAAACTTAAACAAAGACTTTTTTCTCAGACATCTAGCAATAATAATGTTACTTACTATGATCCTATTCCTAGAATGTGCAAAAATTATAATGATCAGGCCAAAGACCTTGATATATTTTATTATACATATGGTGAATACGTAAATAAATGTAAGAAGTTAATTCATGCTATCAAAGACTGCACCACCACCTTTTTTTTTGCTTTACGAGGTGGAAAATCCCTTCGGATCTCCGGCTCTTGGGGAAATGAGAGCCGGAGTATGTGGTGTTACCACTAAAAACCATCTCGACTTTCTCATGTACCCGTGTGTCGGAGGGTAGGGTATCGCCGAAGCATTCGTCGGTACCCCCCGACGGGTATTGGCCCGCCAGATGGTCAGGCGGGCCCCGAACAAAACCCCCTTGGCGGCGGATGAAGGTGTTGGGCTCCGCCAAAAAAAAAAACACCCAGCGGCCGCAGAGGTTAGGGAGGACGGCAACGCAACACCGCATCTCCTCTTCCTCTGCGGCCCCACCGCGACGCAACGATGGTACGCCCGCCGCATTTGGTCGTGGGAGATAGTACGCGCGGCAACGCAACACCGACACGCCTCTCCTGCCGCGACCGCACCCGACTGCGAGGGACAGACAGAACTGTTCCCCGCACCCGCACCTATGGACGCATCCTACGCAGGCCTCAACCAAGCCCACGTAGAGCGTCCCCTCCCGGGAACCTGCTTAGCTTCACCGTGGGTGTACCTGAAACCCACGGTTACTGAGCCCCCCACCACGACAAGGTGGAGATCCCACGGGCGGGAGACTGCTCCACCACACCCATAATAATAATTTGTAACCCTTTTTTATTTCGATTTTGGTGTAATTATTTGATATTTATTTTGTTAATGTTTTGATGATTTGATTTTTTATGTTGTTTTTAATGTAGGTAACTAATTTATGTTTGACTTTGAATATTTATCTTTTATAATTTTTTTATGAAATGGCATTAACTTAATTATTATTCTTATTATCATATCTTATTTTGACGTTTAATTTGTATAGTTTTCTGACATACCTTAGTTTGAAATGAAATGAAATGAATGAAATGAAAATAGTTTATTTTGACATACACGTAAACACACTAATATTATAAAGAAACAAAAAGAACACAAAATTGATTAACAAAAAGGAAGGAAAATAAACTTAAAAATAAACAGAGTAGTAAAAGAAGTAAGACGTGTAGTCAAAATGGAACCAAGTTCGGCATAATGCCAGACGAACGCCTGGCGCCGATTTTCAACCAGGCCCTCAAGTGACTCACGCATGATATCAAGGAAGCAATAATTATAAGTACAGAAAGAAATACAGAATTAAACAAATGTATATACTTATATAACTATTTTATTATAAATGGTATAGGTACTTACATAAACACAGATAAAAATAAATATACACACAAAAAGGAATACATAAACTAATAAATATTAAAAGTATAAGAAATACACAATAATACCAGTGTGTCTTAAAACAATTGAAAAGGAATAATAATATTTATGCATATCGCATAGTGCCGAAGCCGACGAATAATTTTATTGTCATCGTTGCGTCACTAAAATTAAATGAGCCTTTGCCAGAAGATACGCAGCGCTTGTGCGGTGCGGGAATTTTGACATTTAATTTGTATAATTTTCAGACATATCTTATTTTGACATTTAATTTGTCTAATTTTCTGTAATGTAATTATCCTAGCCTCTCTTTACAAATACTATCTTTTCTACCAATGCTCCGCATAGAACCTATAAAGTTTGTGACAGATGGCACACAATTAACATCACGTATGTCCATATGAATAGGTCGGGGCTTCTAGCAAGCTTAGCTAAAGGTTTGAATTTGTTTTTGTTTTTAAGTCTGTAGCGTTTTATTGCATGGTTAGGAACAACCCCCACTTCAAAGTTAGTTTTAGCCCCTTGGTACCAGGCTTAGTTAAGTAACACCATTTAGGTTCAGACCTATCGCGATGTCATTTACTTTTACGCTTTAAAAAAGGAATAGGTTCTCGATAAGTTGTATTTATATATTTTTATGTTTGTCTGTAGATCTACACTAATATTATAAAGAGGAAAAAAAAATATTTTTGTTTGTTTGTTTGTTTGTTTGTTTGTAATGGATAAACTCAAAAACTACTTGACCGATTTTAAAAATTCTTTCACCATTAGAAAGCTACATTTTACGGGTACGCGAAGTAGTTCCCTCAGGAAGCGGGTGAAACCGCGGGAAACGGCTAGTATATAATATAACCGGTATAACCGATTTCGAATATGAGAAATTACTTTTCTAAGCAGTTTTTTTGTTAAAATTAAAATTATTATTCATAATAACTTAGTACTTATTTTACTTTAATAATATTATTAACCTATAGTATTTAATTAAGCCCATTTTTCATTTGACATACAAGGGCTAAGATTGCCAGGTGATCAGTGATAATAATTGTGATAAAAACAAGTTTGTTTTTAAACATTGAAGCGAAGCATCGATAGAATAGGCAGATAGAATAGATAGGTAAACAATAGTGATTGTTACAATCTAACCTACCCTGTGACCTCCGCAACGCAAAGGAATAGTAATATTTCACGGTTTATATTAGTCAACGACTGTCAAAAATTTCATGACAGCCGGGACTCTCGACTTAACTTGTTTACTGCGGCACGAGGCACGCGTTCACTAATAACTTAAATTGTTCTATACATACGAGTATAATAATATATTTCAAATATTTATAAAGTCCCACATAAAAGTTACATCCATAAAATATGTAAGCATGAACAATTTTACAGACATGATACACAATATAATATTACAGGTCAGTAGGTCTATTATTAATCTGTAAGTTTTACTTTCGCCCCATTAACATCGTGTAACGCCATTCGACCGATGATATAACACTGTTTGCTTAACCCAAATCTAATATGTTATAGCAAACAAGTACTAAAGTCCCTATGATATATTTTAAAGGTACCTTTGTTAGTATTAATATTATGTATATGATTTATTTTGAGCAGTTTGAGAATTTTCGAGATATACTGTCTTACTAATAAAAATTACGACACAGTGTATACAAGTACTATAAGCATTGCGTAACAAAAACGCAACTAATAAAAAATATTTTGACAGATTGCGTGTATACATGCGTTATAAGAGATCAAAATATCAATTTAGACTTACACAAGCTCTACACACGCTTGCACCCTTGTATAAGGAGTGCGTAAGAGCAAAATGGCGGCTATTTGGCCAGCTTTGCACGCTGAGGTTGTCACTTTACTTAGATTATGCCACAGATTATGCGCGCAATCTATGACCACAGAGAGGTTGGACTAGGAAGGTTATATTTCTTTGATCTATGAAATGAATGTTATTGTTGGCGGAGGCGTTCGGAAGCTATGAGTACAAATCAAAACGTATTGATCCTTCTGAAAATAACAACCATTAGTCTTTAGTTTTTGTACATTAGATTAATAGATAAGGGATATTTTTAAGAAGAAACCCCATTTAATATACAATAAAGGTAGTAATTCTATATAAACTATAAAATACAATTGAATTATTAAAACGAAGTTACGATTTGAAGTTTTTGAACGTACTTCGTAAAAGGTTGTCAGCTTAAATGACGTACACACAGATACACATCAACCTATACATAACCAATGTTAGCTGAACTACTCAACAAATGGTTGGTCACACTAAGGGAGTTCGCCTAATATTGGTTTTGTTTAGGTTAATGTGTAGCTATGTGTACACAGCGTGAGTAGTTACACAAGCTTGTCTTTGCGTTTATTAGTAGCGACGTTGTGTAAACCCTGTATAACTTCTATACAGACGATATACGCTGTGTAAGTATTCATACGTTAAACGTGTGAGTAATATTTTTTTATTAGTAAGACAGATAAAATTCTACTGCCTCCGTGGTCCAGTGGATAGCGTATGCGACTGCTGATCGGAAGTCCTGGGTTCGATTCCCGGGTCGTGAAACTGGGTTTTTCCGAATACTAAGTAGCAGCCCGGAGTCTGCCTACCCCTTCAGGGATGCAGGCGTGAGACTATAAAAAAATATCGTCGTTGCGCTTGCCAAACCTGACATGTGCATTTTTTTAATTTTTCGTTTTTTCGCTAGATGTCGCTAGCTATTAAAGCCGCATGCTTTGTAAAAATAATCATGTGCGAAATCTATGTAAAATCGGACTTGCCAAACTTTTCATGTGTAATACTTGCTGTGAAAAGTCTGACATGTGAACTCCAAACTACCCTCAAAAACCTGATATGTGAAAAGAATTTCACATATCAGGTTTATGTCACTGACATGTGACAATTTTGTTAGGTTATGACGTAAAAGTTTAATTTATTATTATGCAATAATAAACAATACCATTACAAAAACTTTTTTTTTGCAACCACATGGGTATATTTGTCTTAGGATAATCAGAGCAACTTTTGTTTAAAACAGTTTTTTTGCGCTCCTGAAAAGTTGTGTAAATGCACATAACAGATTTGGCAAGCGCAACGATTTGTGAATGTAGTAGAATATATTATATTCTACCACATTCACAAATGTACACAAATATATGTTTCTGTATTGGATCTAAATTGTTATTAAGTGAAATGAAATGAAATACTTCTTTATTTCGTGTAAACTTTTTAATTACTTACGAAACGTCATGTTTCAATTGTACATTGTTTCATGTTGGTGTAATAGATTAGACCGAAATTTAATAAAGTAAAATATTAATTATGGTCAACTATTAAGAGAACCTCTTTAGTCATGTACCTACTTTATATCAATTAGGCATTCAATTCAATACTATTAGAAGCATGACAAAAAAAGAAATTCTTATAAACGAATTATCTGTATATATCAGCAATAAATTACGTCGTCTAAGTAATTTCCAAATTAAAAAGCTCGTACTTTCAAAGAGTTATTTATTACGCAATAGATAGTTAGTGTAGATAAAAATGGTAATGATAGGGATGTCGCAAACGTACCTACTTGCCTTCTGCCGGCGCGCGGCGGTGTTATGTAAATTGTCCGGATTACCTTTATCGCGTAACATCCCTAAAGCTAAGATCACGCCCCCAGCGATATCGTTAAAGAGGTTATTATAATATTTATAATGGAATGCGGCTCGCAGCTTTCACTGAATTTGCATCGGCTCAAACTGTCGTATACCGTTTAAATGTGAATTATATTATAATCACGCATGTGCTCTCTGTAATGACAGAATATACGACATACGAACCCTACATACCATGAATTTTAATTTTATACCAACAGCGAATAAGTAATTTCGTTGATGCAGCGCTTTTTACTCATTTTACTTCATTCATACGGCAAAAATGTAATCAAAATACGCGCAGATACCTACTAAAATGAATATTCAGCAGACGAACGTAAAACCTCGACAACAAGAGGATTTTAATTTATTTTATTTGCGTGCATAACGCGTGGCCGTACACCTACTTTTTCCAATATTTGTGGGATTAAAATCCATCAAATCATTTCGTGTAAACTTTTTAATTACTTACGAAACGTCATGTTTCAATTGTACATTGTTTCATGTTGGTGTAATAGATTAGACCGAAATTTAATAAAGTAAAATATTAATTATGGTCAACTATTAAGAGAACCTCTTTAGTCATGTACCTACTTTATATCAATTAGGCATTCAATTCAATACTATTAGAAGCATGACAAAAAAAGAAATTCTTATAAACGAATTATCTGTATATATCAGCAATAAATTACGTCGTCTAAGTAATTTCCAAATTAAAAAGCTCGTACTTTCAAAGAGTTATTTATTACGCAATAGATAGTTAGTGTAGATAAAAATGGTAATGATAGGGATGTCGCAAACGTACCTACTTGCCTTCTGCCGGCGCGCGGCGGTGTTATGTAAATTGTCCGGATTACCTTTATCGCGTAACATCCCTAAAGCTAAGATCACGCCCCCAGCGATATCGTTAAAGAGGTTATTATAATATTTATAATGGAATGCGGCTCGCAGCTTTCACTGAATTTGCATCGGCTCAAACTGTCGTATACCGTTTAAATGTGAATTATATTATAATCACGCATGTGCTCTCTGTAATGACAGAATATACGACAAACGAACCCTACATACCATGAATTTTAATTTTATACCAACAGCGAATAAGTAATTTCGTTGATGCAGCGCTTTTTACTCATTTTACTTCATTCATACGGCAAAAATGTAATCAAAATACGCGCAGATACCTACTAAAATGAATATTCAGCAGACGAACGTAAAACCTCGACAACAAGAGGATTTTAATTTATTTTATTTGCGTGCATAAAGTGAACCAATATCTGTATGTGTTTACAGATGACAGCAATTAAGGGGCATGTTGTTTGCGCCCGTCCGGTGTCAAGTGTCCGCGTAGTGTGTCAGCCCTGCAGCCATACTGGCGACCCCAACCCCACGCCATTTATTGCTTATCGCAAAATAGGGTACATTTTCGAAAATAGGATACCATTAATTGAAAACGGTTATATTGATTCTGTTTTCCAAATGTGTGTCCATGAGGAAGCCAACCAATGCAATTCATTTTAGTGGCTCATCGAATTAATACGAGGGTTTAACATAACCGTATGCGGTTAATAGGCAAATCACATCAGCACAGACTACGATATAATTTATGTGGATATATATTTACATTTAAAATGTGCAATTCAATGAATAAATATTACGTTTATTTGATGAAACTTATGGTAGGTAATGATACCCTATAGATACTGCAGTGAATAACGGATACTCATAACATATTAGCAGATCGCAATGCGATACGCAGCTATCGATTTTCAATAAGGCCCGTTTTAGTTCCGCAGTATTTGTTCGTAATAATAACAAGAACCGGGACCGACAGCTTTACGTGCCCTCCGAAGCACGGCAGCGCTCAGATGTAAATGCCACACACGGTCACCCATCCAAGTGGCGACCTGTACAAGCGTTGCTTAACTTTGCCGATCTGTTAGGAACGACAAGCCAAGTCTCGCTATGAGCGCTCTCTCCTCTGAAATGGATTGTGACAATTTATAATATCATCCTACGACCATTTTTAATATTCGAACTATAGATAGATCTGTAGATTTTAGATACGTGTTTGACATATTTTGTATGAAGCTTATGTCAAAAACTGTCAAAACCGAATCTAAAATCTACAGATCTATCTATATTTCGAATATTGAATTCCGTAGTAAATCCCTTTCCTACTACACGAACTATAAACAAAGAAAGAGAACATGAAAAAGGTAAAGGACAAAAGGCTGACATTACATTTTCACGTACTTATAAAGTTTAATCCTATCTCTTATGTAAGTATTCTAAGTTTTTCAGAAAGGGCGCGTGACTTAAAGTTAGCGCCATAAAAATGAATTATGTGAGAACTGCTTTGAACTTCATGTGTATAGAGGTATATTGGATAAAGTTAACATTTTCATTATTTTAAGGGAATATATTTTTTGTTCGAATATAGTTTTACTAGACCTAGGCGTCATTTTGTCCTAATATACAAAGAAGAGTGTAATATTATCAAGAATGTGGGTGTAATATTAGACCTCTGCCTACACCTTCGGGGATATAGGCGTGAGTCCAAATAAAAAAAAAACAAAGAAGAAGAAGAATTCATTAATTTTTTGCCGATAAGAACAACTGCGTGATAAATGGTATTATATTAGATAATTATAAGATTCAATAGATATAATTATTTGATGGATTTTAATCCCACAAATATTGGAAAAAGTAGGTGTACGGCCACGCGTTTATGATCATATTGCTAAACGATCTGTTATTACTGAACTGACCACATGGAATGGCCCATCAAATAGATAACATTAAAAAACGCGAACATTCTACAAAGTGCTCGATCTTTTCATGAAATGGGTAATTTTATGATGTGGGCACGACGTATACATGACTACGACCGAACTCATGACTTTCAAGTCGCAAAAACTTTAAATTATTCCATTTACCTAAGTATTGGGTATAATATATGTTGTATGCTCGATTCGAAAAAGTGTGGAACTATTTAAGTATAATAATTATTTTTGTTTCAATAATATATACAGGCATATTGCTGCCTTTATTTTATTTGAAATTTTGAAATAACTTTAACGAGATGAAAGGCAACGAGAAGATGTTGATCGGCACGCTTGATGTGGTTTAACAGCTATGTCGGGTTTGTCCTTAGAAACACTTAGCGCATAGTTGCGATTAATTTTGCATTGAAATAGATTTCGTAGGGGTTTAAGTTTAAGAAGGCCTTCAAAAGTTTATTAAATTCGAATAGTTTGGCTAAAAAATCTTTGAAAAAAGTACGGCTTAATGGTTAGAGGTATGAAATATAGCTCAATAATTAAAAAAGTCGTTCTGTTTCAAGACTTTACCTAAGTGTTGACCTCGATTCAAATTAACACGGACGCTACTGAAACTTTTCACCGTCGTGTGTTATGTCAGCAAATCGAAAAAGAGCGACACTCGTATTACTTGATGATATTACGGAAGAAAAGCATATCATGTAATTCATACATTGACAGTCCGTTGCTTCTTTCATCACTTCTTTCATTCACTTGCAAGGTCGCAATATTAGAAGTAGTACAATCATTTTCTAACCCATGTTCATACTAGTCATTCAGTACCTACATTATCATTAGGTAATTAGTTTAATTTATACACTGATTCAATTAGTAACTAATAGTTTAATTAGTGAAAGATCATACAAGTTTTAGCTCACTACAAATATAACGTTACATGCTTGTTTACCATTTTAGAGTGTGGTTTAATCACATAAATAACCCGAGACAAAGGTGAAACAAAAGCGACCCCACTCAAAGTAACTCTTTGGTAACCAACACTCTTCGCTACATAGATATTTAATTAAACGATTCCAAGAACTCGTGTGTCTGTAGACTAACTTGTGCGCCCGGGGGCGTTCGCTCTTCGGTGAAATTAACCGACACGGCCCGCGCACACGGGCCAATGATTTTGCTCTTATTTCTGCGATGTCAGTGTCACGTATGTGGTATTTATGAAAAGAAAAGCCTTAGCACACACGGCTCAGTGTGACAGATGGCTCAGTGTGACATCGATTTTGATGCTTACGTAAAATGTTAGTACAGGTAATATAGCAGTTGTGACAGTTGCAAATCCCTTTGGGTTTGAGACCTCAGTTTTATTGTTCGTTTATCCTCAGAAATCTACGCCATTGCATAGCAGACGTGTCAGTAAATGAAAGCACGGAATTTGTTAGCACACTTTTTGACCTATGTGAATACTGTATACGTAGCAAACATACGTAGACTTATGTCTGTTTCCCGAAGGGGTAGGCAGAACTACGCAACGCCATTTGCAACGATCCTGACACATTTCTCTTGCTTCATCCACTCCCATCAAATTTCTAACCTGTCCGTTTTTACGTAATAATAGTAAGAATACTTCATCACATTTGACTAACAGGCCAGGTATGTTTAAAAGAATTCTTGCAACAACTCTGAGAATTTCCCGTGTCGTTACAAGTTTCTAACTTTCTGCTGCATCACGTTACAAAGCTTTTTGAACTATGTGGGAGTAGACTAGCAACGCAGTACTCGTTTTACATATTTAACTAATGTATTAGTATTTTTGTAGGCGTTTATTTACGGACAAAGTAATGCTCTCATTCAGTTGTACACGTGATTATACGGACTAAAACTTATGAAAAATGCAAGTAATTGCAACTGACCGAACTTTTTGTTTGTCAAAAAAATCATAAGTGGGACTGGTCTCGCTTATGTAATTTACAGCTTTTCAAGTAAATCATTTCGATCACAAATTGAGTGCAATATTTTGGTATTCCTATATCAATAGAAAGAACAATGGCAGAATTTGGTCTGGGTTTGTTGTGGCGACCTTAAACTTCATATGAACAGAACAAATTGTTTATTTTTTCTACGATTTTTAATATTTTCACTTTGTCTCGTTAAAGCTGGATTATTTTATGATGATAAAAAGCATTCCAATTGATTACGAATACTTTTTTATTTGATTGTTGCCATAGACAATGGTGTGACAGGAATAGACGTGAGTGCTATATCCGTATCGATTATTAAATAAGTCATCGATACGATCGACCTTTATAGAGTTGGTTTGGTTTAAAATGCAATTATTTAATATTTAATCAACATTATATCAATAAGCTAATATTTTTGAAGCAAAACAACGTATAAATCAAATAAAAACGTCACAGCATCGTTTTAAAGTTGTATCGATTTCACATAAAATCGATTTAAAATGTACAGCTCTGCTTTTGTCTTTGGCTGTGACAGTTAGATGCCACAAAATACTTCCGCGTTTTGATGTCAATCTGACACATGTCATTTGATAATTCAAACGTATCTACCTAGATTGTTTAACTTTCATACTATAACTTTCCTTGTACCTACATTGTTCATTCTTAACTAAAACTTCAAACACCGATATCTTCTTTTTCCACCTTTCCTGAGTGAAAATAGAATCATTTATAGACTCTGTTACTTACGCCAAATTTTTTGATATATTTTTTATTACTGTTCGCTTCAATTTAATTTCAGACATTTTGATGTATGGAGATCTGCCATTGTCCTTTGTACGTGTTTACGCAATTATCAATTATATTATTATCCGTGGGCGAAGATGCTGCCCGCAGCTTCGCCCACGGATAAAAATTACATTATATTTCGACTTTCTTACAAACTTGCGAGAGCTAGGGTCTACCTAGTAATCCAGACCATTCGAAAAAAACTATGTAATAAGTATAAATGTATGTAACTACTTCCTTGGCAAATTTCATCTTTATACGTCCATCAGCTTTCGAGATTTCGTAATGAGTGACCTTTCGCTTTTATATGATTATATAGATTTAGGTAATAATAGGCATCATTCACATTGTTCTCAAATATCAATCGTGTGCAAAGTGTCTAACTTGTGCTGCCGGAGGCGTTCGATCCGAAGCGAAATTAGCTGTTAAACAGGCGCGGCTTGACTCATGCTGTCTTTAATTAATTAACTGCTAATTCAAACGGATCGGATTCCTTAGAGTATGCCACGTTACTAGTTACTGACCACTCGTCATAAGTGTGTGAATAAAGCAAGCTATTGTTGGATACTAAAGATTCCCGATGTTAGTTTACTTCAAATATTATTTCGTTATAGTATACTCTATCTTCTAACGATTTTGCATGTCATGGGTTTTGTATAAGGAAAGGTTGTAGTTTCCTGTTGTATCTGTATTGTCAGCTAGTTTTATGACCTTATATTCTGTTACGTGCTTTCATTCTCTATACTTAGCTTATATTCTCTATACTTAGGCGCTACGATATTGCACTAAGACATAGAGCTTTAGAGACTGTTAACCGTGTGGAACACATATAGGAAAAATGTTTACGGCAAGAACGTTTACAGACCAAAGATTTGCACTTCGAATCCGCAAGCTAGCGAAAATACTTGTTCTACAAAACTGCGATTTGCAAAGGTTTTTCGGCTACAAGTTTTTACTAGGTGCAGCTTAGTTTCTACAACCTACCTACTTGACCTATTGCTGGCCATTCTACGGCAATGAATCACGCAATTATAATCGTCATCAACAAAGCATCATCGTCGCAAGGCACAATAGGGATGTTTCCAACTAGTCAAATCAAACACTTTTAATGTAATGTCAAAAACGAACTTTGCTACGGCGTTTGTATGAAATATGCCATAGTGACGTCATAGTTTTTTGCTGTCAAGTGGAATACTTATTATCAATACTTATTAATCGATGAATGAAACTTCCATTATTTTGCCATGTTTTACTAGATAAAAGAATTTGTATAATTTAATTTACTTGCAGGAAACTACCCTATTCCCACCCAAATCGATTACTTGTTCTGTGTTAGTGTTTCATCTATACTAAGCAGGTATGTAAGTACTTAGAAATATATTTGTAGTGAGGAGTACCAATTTACTTTAATTTAGTACATAAATTATAGACTATTTGTATAAAAAATAAATATTAACATATAATCAAACAATAATTGTATTTATTTTATGAAATAATATGAGAGATTCGTGGAATTTACTGTACTGAATTTGCTTTTAATATTAGTTTCAACTAGCTTTTGCCCGCTGCTTCGTACGCATAAATTACGATTAGATAAAATATTTTGTACAAACACCCCTAACCTCCTCAAGAAACATACATGCTAAATGTAACCTTCTTGCGCCCAGTAATTTCGGCTGTCATTTAATGTATGTGTCAGTCAGTCAGTAGCGAAAAGATTTTTTATACAATTATTGAAGTGATTCCATTGGAAAAATAAAGTTTGTACACAAACTCTGAATCCCTTTTCCACCCTCTTAGGGGAAAATTTCCAAAATAAATGTCTTTGTGTTCGCTAACGTCATTTGCGGATCCAATAAACAGAGTACCTTGAAGGCTTAAAATGGCAAATGATGACTCCCCTTTTTATCCACTTAGGGAAAGAATTTTCAAAAAAACTTTCTTAGTGTTCACTTACTTCATTTGAGGAACCAATAGGTATACAAAGTTTGAAGTTAATCCATTGAGTGCTTAAAAAGTTTCATACAAATTCTGACAACCAGTTTAACCCCTCTAGGGGAGCAATTTCCAAAAATCTTTTCTTAGTGTGCCTCTACACACCTCAAGGAACATACATGCTAAATTTCATCAACATGCACACATACATACACGTCGTTTCGGCTGCAGCATATCTGTCAGTCAATCAGTAACGCAAGGATTTTATATACAGACAGATTATACAAATAAATATTATTTGACTGCCTCCGTGGTACAGTGGATAGCGTATGCGTCTGCTAAACGCGAGGTCTCGGGTTCGATTCCCGGGTCGGGCAAAAGTATTACTGAGTTTTTCCGAATTCTCAGTAGTAGCACGGAGTCTGCCAATGTGCCCGGTAATGGCAATAGGCTCGCCCCCTATTACGCGGGACCTAATATGCAACATGGTGAAATGTGGGTGTACACCTCTGCCTACCCCTTCGGGGATATAAGAGTGAGACTATAAAAAAATAAACAAACTGTCTGTAATCTCAAAATAACTGTATTGTATATTGTTGCTAACCCGTTTCCAGAACCCCAATGATTTATTTAGATTGTTTTTTGTCTGTCTATTTATTCAAGGTAATCTTAAAAATGGCTTAATAGATTTAGATGTGTATTTTACTTATGGTTCATGAAAACTCTCGAACAAACTATGAAAATTTTATTTAGGCGTAGCTGCTTGCAAAAGCTAGTTTAAATTAAATTAGTCAAGGATTCCGTAGCACTATACATTTGTATATCTCAGCGATATTGTAAAAAAAAAAAATATATTATCCAAGTTCAAAAACCCTTTCATAGTATTTTAGGTTAAAGACATGAGAGAAGCTTTGGTCAGTAGTTGGACAAAGCGGGCACGCCACGATAGTGGCGGTAAGTCCCGTGGTTGAAGAGTGGTTGGAGAGACGTCACGGCGTCCTCACCTTCCGGTTGACTCAAATCCTTACCGGCCATGGTTGTTTTGGCCGGTATTTGTGGAGGATAGGCCGGGAGGAAACGCCCGGATGCCACCATTGTGGCAGTAGCCGCGACCCTGTTGAAGACACGGCGTTGCATACTTTGGCGGAATGTCCAGCTTGGGCATCGCAGCGCCGTGATCTGGTCGCGGCTCTGAATACGGTTGTAGCAAGTAGCTTTGTGAGGTGATGGATGCGAGAATTTTGATAGATGCGAGAAGTTTGGTGGATGCAAGAAGTTTGATGGATGATTGCGAGATCATGACGAGACGGGGCCCGCCAACACAAACGGCGGGCCAATCCCGGGCGGGGTCGCGAGAAAGTATGCTAATCGCGAATCGCGTGACCCCGCCAACATAGTGGGACCCGTAGGGACACCGCGGTGGGTTTTAGTGGGTATGCCCCGAACGCCTTTAGGGGAGAGCCTCCACATTCCTCCTCCGCCAGTCCCAAGCCCAGCCCTTCTAATGGCTGGGTTGGCGGAGTTGAGATGACTCATAAGGAGAGTTTCCCACCGTAGTGAACAAAAAAAAAAAAGTAGTTGGACAAAGCAGATAACTGATAAAAAGTGCTTACCTGCTTAAAAATAAAAATAGCAAAATAACGGTTCTAAGTATTTTGGCTTCTATTGGTCATATAAAGAACCATCCCACATTTTAGTTAGTGAAGATGAAGAGCGCTTAGATGAGATCAAGCCGCATAAATGTAAATTAATGAAAATTAAATGCTCATCAAGGACGATGAAAAAAAATCAAGTGAAGGAATTAAAAGTTTCAGACAAACTGGGATCCCTTTTTGAACTCCCCGTATTAGTGGTGAATTCACTAACGTCACTTGAGGAACCGATATACAAAGTTTCAAGTGAATCTATTGAAGTTTTTTTTTATATTACAAAATGGGACACCTTCTTCTTCTTCTTCCTTCTTTTCTTAATTCTTAATAGGGGACCCTTTCTAAATAGGGAAGTGACTTCGAAAACTCCTTTCTTGGTGTTCACTAACGCTATTTGAGGAACCTATATACAAAGTTTGAAGTTAATCCAATGAAAGAATAAAAAAGATTCATACAATTCCGACTCCCCTTTTTAAACTTTTAGGGTAAGAAATTCCCGAAAAGATTTTCTTAATGTTTACTAAGGTCATTAGAGAAACCAATATACAAAGTAGATAATTTCCTAGATATATTTACTCTTCTGCATGACCTATGTTTTCCATTCAAGCTAATTAAAATTAAAACCGAGAAAAAAATTAAATGGATTACACGGGGAATGCGTATTTGTAGTAAACGACAGCGTCAATTACTCTGGCAGTTCAGATTAAAACCGACAGATGCAAAAAAAGAGTTGTTCAATACATACTCCAGGAGATTTAAAAGTAATTAATTTAACCCAGAAATCCCAGAATAATTATTTAATAAACCAATCAGAAAACAAATCTAAAACAGTTTGGTAAATTACTAATAATAAAGAACCTATATCTCAAATACAGAAGAATGATTTAATAATTAATGATCCTAAAGAAATAGCTGAATCATTTAATCTTTTTAGGGTTCCGTACCTCGAAAGTAAAAAACGGAACCCTTATAGGATCACTTTGTTGTCCGTCCGTCTGTCAAGACCCTTTTTCTCAGAAATGCGTGGAGGTATCAAACTGAAATTTATACTAAATACTCGAATCTACGGTTCCATAGAGCTGTAAAAAAATCAAACTTCTAATCCAACGCAATCAAAAGATACAGCTGTATATGCTGCAAATTGCAGCATATTTTCAAACTCGCATTGGAATCAAAACCTACAGGGTACTTCCCGTGAACTCAGAATCTTGAAATTTGGTACGAAGCAACGTCTTATATCACTTATAAAGGAAACATTGCGAAAACCGTAAATTTTACTTACAGCATATAAAAAAATATTTTTTAATAAATTTAAAGTTACTACCCCTTTCTCTTGAACGCGTGGAGTATTAAGTTGAAATTCATATCAAATACTCAAGTATATAACACCGTAAGGCTGCAACAAAATCAAGCTTCTATGTCAACGCAATCAAAAGAAAGAGCAATATAAGCATATTTTCAAACTCGCGCCTACTCGCAAGTGAATCAAAACCTACAGGGTACTTCCCGTGAACCCAGAATCTTGAAATTTGGTACGATGTAACGTCTAATATCACATATGAACGAAAAATTGCGAAAACCGTAAATTTTTAGTTACAGCATATAAAAAAATATTTTTAATAAATTTAAAGTTACGACCCCTTTCTCTTTAACGCGTGGAGGTAATAAATTGAAATTCACATCAAATACTCACGTATATAACACTGTTAGGCTGTAACAAAATCAAACTTCTATGTCTACGCAATCAAAAGAAAGAGCAATTTAATCATATTTTCAAACTCGCGACTACTCGCAAGGGAATCAAAACCTACAGGGTACTTTTCGTGAACTCAAAATCTAGAAATTTGATACGAAGCAACGTCTTATATCACTTATAAAGGAAAAATTGCGAAAACCGTAATTCTTTAGTTACAGCACATAAAAAAATATTTTTAATAAATTTAAAGTTACTACCCCTTACTCTTGAACGCGTAGAGGCAGGTATTAAATTGAAATTCATAGCAAATACTCAGGTATATAACACCGTTACGCTGTAACAAAATCAAACTTCTATGTCTACGCAATCAAAAGAAAGAGCAATTTAATCATATTTTCAAACTCGCGACTACTCGCAAGGGAATCAAAACCTACAGGGTACTTCTCGTGAACTCAAAATCTAGAAATTTGGTACGAAGCAACGTCTTATATCACTTATAAAGGAAAAATTGCGAAAACCGTAAATTTTACTTACAGCATATAAAAAAATATTTTTTAATAAATTTAAAGTTACTACCCCTTTCTCTTGAACGCGTGGAGTATTAAGTTGAAATTCATATCAAGTACTCAAGTATATAACACCGTAAGGCTGCAACAAAATCAAGCTTCTATGTCAACGCAATCAAAAGAAAGAGCAATATAAGCATATTTTCAAACTCGCGCCTACTCGCAAGTGAATCAAAACCTACAGGGTACTTCCCGTGAACCCAGAATCTTGAAATTTGGTACGATGTAACGTCTTATATCACATATGAACGAAAAATTGCGAAAACCGTAAATTTTTTGTTACAGCATATAAAATAATATTTTTAATAAATTTAAAGTTACGACCCCTTTCTCTTGAACGCGTGGAGGTAATAAATTGAAATTCACATCAAATACTCACGTATATAACACTGTTAGGCTGTAACAAAATCAAACTTCTATGTCTACGCAATCAAAAGAAAGAGCAATTTAATCATATTTTCAAACTCGCGACTACTCGCAAGGGAATCAAAACCTACAGGGCACTTTTCGTGAACTCAAAATCTAGAAATTTGATACGAAGCAACGTCTTATATCACTTATAAAGGAAAAATTGCGAAAACCGTAATTCTTTAGTTACAGCACATAAAAAAATATTTTTAATAAATTTAAAGTTACTACCCCTTACTCTTGAACGCGTAGAGGCAGGTATTAAATTGAAATTCATAGCAAATACTCAGGTATATAACACCGTTACGCTGTAACAAAATCAAACTTCTATGTCTACGCAATCAAAAGAAAGAGCAATTTAATCATATTTTCAAACTCGCGACTACTCGCAAGGGAATCAAAACCTACAGGGTACTTCTCGTGAACTCAAAATCTAGAAATTTGGTACGAAGCAACGTCTTATATCACTTATAAAGGAAAAATTGCGAAAACCGTAAATTTTACTTACAGCATATAAAAAAATATTTTTAATAAATTTAAAGTTACTACCCCTTTCTCTTGAACGCGTAGAGGTATTAAATTGAAATTCATATCAAATACTCAAGTATATAACACCGTTAGGCTGTAACAAAATCAAACTTCTATGTCTACGCAATCAAAAGAAAGAGCAATATAATCAAATTTTTAAACTCGCGACTACTCGCAAGGGAATCAAAACCTTACTTACTTCCCGTGAATTCAAAATCTTGAAATTTGGTACGAGGCAACGTCTTATAGCCCAGATAAAGGATGCGGAAGGCTGAGGACCGTGTGCTGTGGTGCGTATTGGGAGAGGCATATGTCCAGCAGTGGACTGCGATAGGCTGATTGAGATTGAAATTTCAAATAATTACATAGTCTTCAAACCTTTTTGCTAATTATTCTGTACTTTATAAGTATTTTTGTAACAGATTTCTAATAGTCACTAAAAACTTTGTAAATCAATAACTTTGATAAAAAAATCTTATCATCATTCATCAGCAGACTTTTGCAAGGCTGCTGCAAGGCTGGTATAGGTATTTAAGATAATATTATAAAATAAGCGATATATGTTAATATAAAATAAAGGATGACTGATTACAAACGACAAAGACCCCTTTTTATTTAATTTATGCTCCTCCAGCTTTCCATAATGTAATGTTAAGGATTTCATTTGGCAATAAAAATACCATAACTATGACTGGTGAACTTTTACTTATATACCTACAGGTTTGTACGGAACCCTCGGTGCGCGGGTCCGACTCGCACTTGACCGTTTTTTTTTTATAGATGAAATCACATATATTCCTAAACATCAAACAACAAATACGATAGATGTAAAACACATCCCACAGTCGATATTTTTAGGCCCGACGACCCCTGAAGCTATCATGGCCGTAATCAAACGACTAAAAAATAAAAAAAAACTTTGAACATGATAGTATTTCTACAAAAGTCATTAAATTCATATCTAGTTGCATAGCCACTCCATTAAGTCATATAATAAACTTAACTTTATATCATGGTATATTTCCTGAAAGACTGAAAACAACAATAATAAAAACACTATTTAAAAACAACTGTAAAGAGCATATGACTAACTATAATTGCTTTAATACCAGTGTTCGCTAAAATAAAAGAAAATATACTAAGCGAATATCTATATTCATTCTTGATTAAATTCAACGTGCTGTGCGAAGAGCAATACGGTTTTCGAAAAAATAAAAATATCAAAATGGCAATATTTGATTTTCTTAATAAAGTAATGCCAAACATAGATAAAAAAATTCAGGTATGTGCAATTTATACCGACATGTCAAAGGCCTGTGATCACGTTAATCATGAAACTCTTTTATATAAACTGCAGGCCTATGGCAGTAGAGGAAATGCATTCGATTTAATAAAGTCATATCTAGAAAAACGGAAGCAATTTACGGAAATCGACAAAATTTGTTTTAAAACCAGAACTAAAGTGCAGTACATATCTACACCTAAAAAAACACAATTCGGTGTCCCTCAAGGCTGTATACTCGGGCCACTGCTATTTTCATTATACATAAATGATCTGCTCCGACAAACACTCTACCCTATGGTTCTTTTCGCCGATGATAGCACACTAATAATAAAATGTCACGATAAAGATACTTACGAAGAAGATGTAAACAATAACTTAAACAATATAATTAACTGGCTTAATAACAACAATTTAGCAGTCAACATTCAAGAAACTAACATTATGCACTTCTATCAACGTACATTCGCGGCAGATATGAATATTAATTACAATGGTCAGATTATACAAAGTGCCACGGTAACGAAATTTTTAGGAGTTTTAATAGACAACTATTTAAACTGGAAAGCACAAGCAAATGATTTATGCAACAAGATAAGTACGAGTACATCTGCCTACGTACTATACAATCTATCAAAAAAAGTAAATACTGAAACAATCCTTGTTGCTTACCATGGTTTGGTTGTCAGTTTTAAGATTTGGCATAATTTTTTGGGGCAATTGTAGTGAAAAGAAAAGTATTTTAAGTCTCAATATCGCTGCATAAGAGCGATGTTCAACATGAAAACAACCAACAGCTGTGTGTCTTTGTTTAAACTTCATGAATTATTGACGCTGCCTTGTTTATATAATATTAGATATATTAGAGACGAGAGAGAGAGTTACTATTTGTTAAAAAAAATAAACACTTATTTCCATCTTTACTTGATATTCGAAAAGGACTACCAGCATGAGAACTCAATACCAAAACGTATTGTCAACTGGATCATATAAAACTACACTGTTGAGGAAAAGTGTTATTGTCATGGCCCCACTGTATTTAATAAGGTACCCAATAGTATTAAGGAATAACCGTTTAATATGTTTAAAAAACATCTTACATTTCTTTTAATTGATAAATGTTACTACTCAATAGTGGACTTTCTGAACGATAGTTCTGTTTGATATTGTTGTACTAAATAGATTTTAATAACCATTGCTTATGTGAATATACCAATGTACTGGTGCCTTTTGATTTTGTCACAGTACTTTATAATATACATGCCTAAATGGCAAAATGTACAAGAATTCATTTTTATATATTTAAGATCTGTATTATGTATCACCTAAATTTTTGGCAAATAAACTATTCTATTCTATTCTAAAGTTTGAAGTCAATCCACTGAAGGAATAATAAGTTTCGTTTAATACACACTTTGGACCCCTATCTTACTCCCTGAGGGTAGGAATTTTCAAAAAACCAAATTCTTAACCAATATACAAAGTTTGAAGCCATCCATTAAAGGAATAAAAAGTAACATACAAACTTTGATCCTCAATCTTACCCTCTTAGGGGTGGAATTTCTGAAAAAATAATTCTTAGTGTTCACTATTTTCATTTGAGGAACAACTATACAAAGTTTGAAGTCAATCCACTGAAGGAATAATAAGTTTCATACACACTTTGACCCCCTATCTTACCCACTGAGGGTAGTAATTAAAAAAAACTAATTCTTAGTGTTCACTATCGTCATTTGAGGAACCAATATACAAAGTTTGAAGTCAATCCACTGAAGGAATAATAAGTTTCGTTTCATACACACTTTGAACCCCTATCTTACCCCCTGAGGTTAGGAATTTTCGAAAAACTAATTCTTAGTGTTCACTATCGTCGTTGGAGGAATCAATATACAAAGTTTCAAGTGAATCCATTAAAGGAATTAAAAGTTACATACAAACTTTGACCCTCAATCTTTCCCCTTTTAAAGGTGGAATTCCCAAAAAAGTATTCTTAGTATTCACTGTTATCATTTGAGAAACCAATTTACAAAGTTTGAAGTCAATCCACTGAAGGAATAATAAGTTTCAAACACACTTTGACCCCCTATCTTACCCCCTGAGGGTAGGAATTAAAAAAAAACTAATTCTTAGTGTTCACTTTCGTCATTTGAGGTACCAATATACAAAGTTTGAAGTCAATCCACTGAAGGAATAATAAGTTTCGTTTCATACACACTTTGAACCCGTATCGTACCCCCTGAGGGTAGGAATTTTCAAAAAACAAATTCTTAGTGTTCACTATCGTCTTTGAGGAACCAATATACAAAGTTTGAAGTCAATCCATTAAAAGAATAAAAAGTTTTATACAAACTTTGACCCCTAACTTACCCCCTTAGGGGAGGAATTTTCAAAGAAACAAATGCTTAGAGTTCACTATCATCATTTGAGGAACCAATATATAAAGTTTGAAGTCAATCCACCGAATGAATAATAAGTAACACACTTTGACCCCTATCTCACGCCCTGAGGGTCGGAATTTTAAAAAATCAAGTCGTTTAAGGAACCAATATACAAAGTTTGAAGTTAATCCATTAGAGAGATAAAAAGTTACATACAAACTTTGACCCCCAGTTTTCCCCCTTAGGGGTGGAATTTCCAAAAATCCTCTCTTAGTGCTACCCTACAGTCCTCAAAGAACATACATGCAAAATTTCATCTTCTTGTGACTAGTAGTTTCGGCTGTAGCGTGTCTGTCAGTCAGTCAGTAACGCAAGGATTTAATATATTAAGAAGATCATTTGAAAATTATTTAAATTTCTTTAATTCGATAGGAATTTTCCCTATTATATAACTTTCGATAGTATGAAAAGCTTTATAGCATAGTAAATATTCGCTTCACTGTTCTAAAAATAACATATTCGTTAATTTAGTGAACAATTTTTGTATGTATATATTTATTTATTTATTATTAGCTTTATACACTTAACGTATATAGGTGGACTTAATGCCTCAGGCATTTTCTGCCAGTCTACCTTAGAGTGGTGCAGAGATTAATAGTAGGTGTATTCTAAAAGGTTGAGTTTGACTTACCTATATTATATATATATTTAATAGACATTATGGACACATATTACATACAATTGAATCACAGTAATGATGCATGTATACTATATATACCTACATACACATACATATTATATGTACATATATAAATAAATGGGTGCATAGGGTTCCCACCAAGAACTTAGGGTCCCAAGCCAACCTCACCTGCAAGTGGTGCACCTGCCGATCAACGGACGAGGCTCTGGCAAACAAAATGTCCCAATAAGCGGCAATAGGCTCGCCACCTATTACGTGGGATCAAAACACTGGCGAAAAGTGGGCGATTAATATGCCTCTGCCTACCCCTTCGGGGAAACAGGCGTGAGTCTATGTATGTATGTATGTATATAAATAAATATATACCCAAGTAATAAATATATACCAATACATAAAATATATAATTATAAATGTTACGATAGTTCTGCTAACTTAGCCAATAACAGCTGCTTACTAGCCCTTCTCTTAAAACAATACTTATTAGTGGCCGTCCTGATTTCGAGAGGAAGGTCATTCCAGAGAAGAATAGCTTGGGTAGGAAAAGAAGAGTGGATGAAAGAAGATCTATGAGAAGGACAAAGAAGGAGAAGGTTATTAGATGAGCGAAGGTCACGATTGTGGTTGCTGCTTAAGTACTGGAAGTAAGAACTTAAATATTCAGGAGTATTGGGAGACATGAGGATAGAATAGAGAGTAGTGAGAGCACGCAGACTGCGTCTTTGACGAATAGGAAGCCACTTCAACTGGGAACGATAAGTAGACACGTGGTCATACTTGCGAAGATTGAAAATAAATCGAATGCAGTTATTGAGAAGACGGTCAAGTTTGTTAAGAAGATCTGCATTCAGGTCATAGTAACATACATCACCATAGTCGATCAAGAGAAATACCAAAGTTTGCACAAGCATTGTCTTAGTTTTGGGTGGGAGGAAGTTTCTTAATCGATTGATTGCACGTAGAGTACCAGTAACCCTTTTGCTGGTTTCAGTGACTTGGTTTCGCCAGCTTAAATAAATAATCTTTCTATCACTTTATTTATGCTAAAGTTGGATTTATTCCACTAACCTATAGGAAATCCCTATATTACGGGCCGTGTTAGAGTTACAAAGAGCACGACCATATTAAAAAACATCGCAAAGCTGAAGATCTATAAGGCAGTCTTGTAGCACTAGATTCCTTCTATTTCCACTTTGTTATCCAACAACGCATATTGACTCCGTCGCTGGCCTTTGTATTTTAAAATGCACTTTACACCGCATTACAAAATGTTAAAGGTAGTTATTCGTCAAAGTGTTTCATAGTATTTAAGCCAGTGACACAACGTTTCACTTTCATCGATGTATTCATATTTTTACCCCGCGCTTCCTTCACGAGTTTCCAAAAGAGTTTTATATTCTCTCGGAAACTTGCGCCAAATTGTTCCTCATGTTTCTCCTTTTTCTCATTCTTCTTTCTCTCTATACATGCTTTTACTTTAGCTTTCACACATCTATATTTCATCTTCATTTCTTTGACATTATCTTCATTCATACCACCGCTCACTCTTTTCGTTGCTTCTATTGCTAGAATATCCAGCCATGCTTTTTTCTTTTCATCAACCATTCTTCTAGTTTCATCATCCCACCAGTCAGCTTTCTCGCAATTCTTCCTTCTTCTTTTACTCATACCGCATACATCTTCAGCACATTTCACAATATTGGTTTTAAAAACCGACCATACTTCACTCACACTTTCCTCATTTACAAGACTCCAGCTTTTGTCCATCCGTTCGCCCAATTGCTTTTTGTACATCTCTTTCACACGCTTTTCTTTCAATCTTTCCACATTTATACGTTCTAATTCTGTAGTTGAACCTTTATCTCTGTGCCGCCAGCGTTTGAAAAGGCCACTAATTCTACTTATTACCAGATAGTGGTCCGTGCCGACATCAGATCCGCGATAAGCTCTGGTGTCCACTACTTTCATTCTCATTCTTTCATCGACTATCACAAATCTATCATGCTCCTTAATACAACATTTCCTTTCTTCTTTTGCCACGTGTACATATGTACCATTTTATGCTGAAACCATGTATTCATCACTGACAGACCCATCTCGACACATAAATCTAATAAGTACACGCCGTTGTCATTCACACTCTTATCTCCAAACGTCCCAAGTACATTTTCATACCCATCACGCTTCACTCCAACCCTTGCATTAAAATCTCCAAGCATGACAATACGTTCATTCCACTTACGCAATAACATAACTTCTCTCATTTGTTCCCAAAATTCCTCTCTTGAAGATATAACAGCTTATATGTAGTGTAGGTGCATTCAGTACAGCTTCTTACCATACGCCACAACCATTACAGTGGCTGTTTTCTGTAAGGACCAGAATACAATAAAAACATAAAAATTGTCAGAGTGGAAAAAGCAGTACGAATTTCGAGGCAATTATCTATGTCTAGAGCGGTAATTACCGTCGTCCCAGAGGTTACAGCCAGATAAGGCCACAAAGAATACCCTTACCATAAGGCGGTTGCGTTAATAATTAGTTTTTATTGCTACCCTGTTATAAATACGAAAACTAAAACGAATTTTTGAAGAAAATGGAACTAGTTCACTTTTTGTTTTTGAATATTATTTTTTTATTTAAAGATATGTTTATTCTTGGATTCCAATTTTGTTTTGTGGAATCAACAGTTATTTTATTGAGTGATGCTTCAAAGGTGACTTGTGGCTCCAGTTTGATTAATAGAGAAGGGAAAGTGAGCTATCAAGAAGGGAAGGTGAGCTATCGTGAAGGGAATGATATAATAGCATTTATAGCCGTGGAGGCCGTGAAAGACTAAGAGTTCCTCTGCGTAGTACTCTCGCAACAGCGCGCACCACAGACTTTTTGAAGTTATGTACGTATTGCGATCGCTTGCTCAGGAATGAAGATAAACATCGTGAGGTAACCTGTATGTCTGAGAGTTCTCCATCATGTTCTCGAAATATAGTAGTATATTAATCTGAACTTGGCCCTAGATAATGTAGTGGCACTAATGGAGTGAAGCATGACATTCTTGGAAGGTAAGCCCGTAAATAAAGCTTGGAGTAAATGGAAACAAAATGTTTATAAGACGACATCGGGCATTCGTTTCTGTCAAGGGTGATCCACCGACGGATTGATGCGATATACATACGTACCTTTGTTTGGAGTAACCGGTGTTCACGGATGTACTGGTACAGTACATCCGTGAACATGGCGCTTGCAACAGTGCCGCAATATCGGTTACTCCAAACAAAGGTACGTGGTATAAATCCCGAAAGACAATTTAAAATAAGTTTAAATGACCACGTAAGTTTAAATTCCTATATGATACACATACGTATCACATACATGTATGTACACAGTTATGTGTATGTGTGCCGCAGCCAGACATTACAGTAGATCTCATCATCCTCATATCAGGATCATGTGAAATAGACGCTCAATATAAACGGCCCTTTGTTTTTATTAGCTCTAAGTATTTTGTTTTCCATTGTCTTAAGCCAACCAATAACGTTATAAATATAAAGCTTATCATGGCGTTTTCACAACACAAAACATGATGTTTATTTATATTTCAGACGATACCAAGAAATCTTTATCTAAGGAAAAATGAAGTGTGAACGTCAGATATCATTAAAACTACACGTGACACCGGTTCCTTTTATTATTTCTTAACTAAAATCATGTCATCAGGCTCGAAATTCTTTTTAGTTATTTATCAAATAATAAATTATCTCTTATTCTTCCATAAGCACAAAACCGTTTCGAATTCTCTAGTTAATTAAATTCAAAGCTTGAAGATCGAAATTTACGTAAACCCCTAACTAAAAACGAATATAGAGTGGCAATTTCCCAAGAAATGTAATTGGAAGAGACGTTTCGAATGACTCAGGTATCTTTTGATATTCAATCCATTAAGGGTACTTGAAACGTACCTAATTAAAATATTTGGTTAAATAATATCTATCTTACTTCAGACAGCCTTTTATTTTTTTATTTTATTTATTTATTAGATACAAAATACATTTTATAGATAATTTCTATGATGCAAACATAAACTCAGGTGAGTTTTAACGTACATCATAATAACATGGACTTTACAAATTTAAATATAAACTTAAAGCATAGGTACCTATATAGGTATTTAATGTGAGGTATAACAAAAACATCAGGCAAATAAAATAAAAAGAAATACAGGATGTTGCCGAAAAAGATAACTATTATTCTAAATTCAGTTTTTTTTATGAACGAAGTGTACGGTACGATTTATAGAATAAGTTGTTACCCTAATTTATATTTTCTAAGAAATGTTTGTTAAGTTTGTATTTTATGTTATTACGTGTTAAACTGTTTATAAGAGGTAGTGGTAATTGATTAATTAGTTTAGGCACCATGTATTTTACTGTTCTTTTACCGTGTAAGTTGTTGTATTTGAGAGTAATAATTTAGCTTTTGTGATACTGCGGGTTTCCATTTCATTATTTTGTAGAATTTTGGTTATTTTGAGCTTTTCGTTAAAGAATTCTTCAAGTAATAATTTTACACTAACCTTTACGTTCGTGCACAGGTAGGACTTTACAATAATCAAATAGTTTATGGTAGTCATTTTTATATTTCTCTTAAATTTTGTTTGGAACTATAGTTTTTAAAATATATTGTATGTTCTGCCATAGCTCGACAAGCCGTACGAAATCGAAAATTCTACTAAGGACTTATATAGCACTAGTCGACGCCAGCGGCTTCGCACGCACATATTTTCGAATTTACCGTATTGCCCGATCCCGTGGGAGTTTCGGGAAATCCCGTCTTAGTGCTACCCTACGGTCCCTAAGGAACATACATGCAAAATTTCAGCTTCTTGCACCGAGTAGTTTCGGCTGTAGCTTGTCTGTCAGTCAGTCAGTAACGCAAGGATTTTATATATACAGATTAAAGTGTCTTATATGGTATTTTATACTTAATAATCGAAAATTTTGCCAGCATGCCTGTTAATTTATCGCTCACCTCATTTATTGATCTTTTCAATTTAGACGACTATCTGTTATTAATCCTAGGTATGTACATATGTTTATGCACTAGATCTATTGTTTTACAATTACAAGTGTTTGAAATAGAAATATTATTTATGATAAGTCAAATCGATTATATCGGTTTAGTAACGTTTTGTTTAGTCTATTGTAAATTTTGACTATGGTCACACTATGAACTATCATTGATTCACTTTGATTCATTGCCCGGTAAAAAATTGTTTTGCGCTCACGCAGTTTTGTCTGGTGTCCACGCCGTATCTTGTAATCTCGCGAGCCTTTGTGATATTAAAGTAAATTTAAAACCCTAGTGAATTGCCGCTAATTGATCTGCCGGCATCGGTTTATTTGTGATAAAATTTGTATCATATTGAACATTGTAAAACTTGTGTGAATCCGTGCACGTGTTTGGTGCCCGAGGACTTCGTTGAAGAAAACCCTGATCATTGGACTGGTAACTATAACGATTTGCTTGTTATTTTGGCTAAAATATGAGTGTAATCTTATAGGTCCACTCAAGGACATCACCAGGAGATCTAAGGTAAGTTGAAATATAATCACTGTGCAGTCATAGTAATAGTGTTTAGACCTTTGCCCTGGGCTAATACTCGATGAATTAATCGCTTCCTACCTACCTTTGCAAACCTTACCCAATTTTAGCCCAGACTCTAAAAAACAAGGTATACAGGCATTACTGACCTGATTAATATGCAAACAGTCATGGTTGTGTGCTATCAGTGTAAGTAAGTGGATACTCCTATTTTGTGTAAAACTAATATACATAATTTTTGTCTTGTCGGCATTTAGTAGTAAGCCCACGTCATGTGACTACTGTGACAGCCTATTGAAGTCTTCTTGCAGTTTGTTTTGAGCCTCATTGACACTACGGCCAGTAGCTTCAAGACAATTGTCGTCAGCGAATTGAAATATCTGACACTCTTTGATTGTGTTAAGAAGGCTATTGACATATGTGAGGAAGTGGAGTGGGCCGAGAACCGAACCTTGTGCTGTACCTTCAGTTATGCAAACAGTTTTACTAACCGCATCACCAACTTTGACCTTGTAAGATCTGTCTTTGAGGTAATCTTCACATCAATCCAGTAATTTGCCCCTAATGCCGCTATTGTGAATACACTCAAGAAGCCTGTCATGTCGGAGCGTATCAAAGGCCTTGCTGTAGTCTATAAACACTACCAAAACATGTAGTTTTTCATTCAAGTGTTCGTGGATCTGGTCTGAGAAAGATGATAGTAACTGGGTGGTGCTCTTTTTAGGTTGAAACCCATATTATTTTTCTGTGAGTATATTATTTTTCGTATAAAACTCGAATATATGTTTGCAAATATACCTTTCTATAATTTTGTCAATGAAAGGCAGTATAGTGATAGGTCGATAATTGTTGAAGTCGACCCTGCTTCCTTTTTTGAGTACTGGTCTTATGATCCCCGTTTTTAGTACTGGTGGATATTTACTCGTTTTTATGAATACATTAATTAAATTAGAAATAACTGAACTGATTTTTATACTAAACTTTTTTATGTCAATAGCCCTAATACCATCTACTCCTGGCGCTTTATTACAATTCAAAGTCATAATCATTTTCTGCACCTATTCGGGGTCCGAGGGTTTTAGACGCATTGTAACATTGGCCGCAGCTTCATGATCTGACTTTTTTAACCCGGGGTCATGGGGGTCGAAAAGTGTTACACGGACGTTGGGGTGGGTCTCACAGACCCGTTTATTAGATATTAGTTATTTCAATACTTTATGAATGAAAAAGATTATATTCATGGGTGTTTAGTTTTTTAGGTATTTATGTAAATAAATAAAAGAAAAATATTATAAATATTATATCATGTTTTAATTCGATTTATTAGACCATTTAAAAATAAACGTCAAATGTTAACAAAATCTTTCTCTTCTACTCAAATGTTACTCTATTATTAATTAACAATCAGTCTTAATATTTAAATGTCACTTTTTTGTAGTAAACTAGATTATGTATAAAAAAGCCGTGAAAAAAGACTCTTGTAAAATCGACAATGTTTCTTTGTCTTTTCGGTCCATGTTTTTACTAGGTACCTACAAAAAACACAAATAAAATACTTTGAACTTTGTATATAAGCAACTTAAATCGTAAAAAAAACAAAAAAAAAATCAAATATAAAAGCATAAATACACGGTAAACAATTAAAATAATGTATGTAATAATGTAATATGTAATATATATGTATACAAAATGGCGCGAAATTGTTACACTATCTGCGGGAATGGGTCTTACATACCTTTTTGAACTTGGTGAACGTATAACTCCCACCACCGCTGCCTCAGGTCTAATGTGTTACCTGCGACACATAGATCAACTCAATAGTTCTAGCTACTGAGAAGAGCGGCAAAGTCGCACGCATGGTAAGTGAACTACCAGCGAAATAAAATGTTACGGGTCTCACAGACCCAACCCCCATGACGCCGGGTTAATAATGGTTTCGCACATTTGTGAGCTGTTTGCTTAGTAGCTGAATCAAATGATTGTGCAAAATGATTTGCGATATCTTTTTGTGGTATTTTAGATTTTTGGAATGCTTTTTGGATAACTTCATCGATGGAATATTTTAATCTGCCTGTTAATCGATTTAAAATTTGCCAAAGTTGTCTTATATTATTTTTGTTTGACGAAATTTTGGATTTTGGATGTTTATTCTTAGTTTTATGTATCAGGATATTTGCATACTTTCTTGCTTTGTTATAATCTTGCTTAAGAATATGGTTAGAAGAGTCTTTTGACCATTTAATAAATAGGTTGTCCCTGTGTTTACAAGCATTAACCACTTTTTTATTTATCCAGTCGTTTTTACTGCGTGATGAATTGCATTTAATTTTTATGTTTTATTGCGATTTTTCATAACAATATTTAAACTGGGACTGTACGTAATTAAATAGTTTTATAGTACATTTAATATCATTTGATTGTTCCCAACGGATTTCATTAAAATATTTAAAAAGTTTCTGATTATTTATACAATTCTTATATTTAGGAGCATTCTGTATATGCGCCATGCGCCAGCGCATGCTAGTATCACAGCGCGGTGGTCAGCCAGTGTGGTGCCGAGTGCCGCCGTGAATAGGTCTTGTGAACGGGATCGTATAAATATGTGGTTGATACAAGATTTGCTAATTTGCCCGTTATATGACTCGAATCTAGTGTATTCTGTAATCCCGCACAAAAGGCCTAAACCATGTAACATGTTACTGTATTTATGCTTTACAGGTTTATCCAGTTTAAGATCAATATTCGTGTCACCTAAAATGTATAAGTCAGTGGTTTTCGTGAAATGTTTTAGTGTAGTACTCAGTTCATCAATAAATTCAATTTTACTAGTGCTGGGGGGTCGGTATATCGCACATAGGTTCGCTGTATAGTTATACTTTGTAATGACGGTACTTAAAATACTTTCAAAAGATTTTGTGGCCTTATTTATAATAGTACATTTGTGTTTATTGTTAACATATAAGATAATACCACCATAAGATAATACCACCGAGATTTACGCAATGCTGTATTCATATGAAAACCATTAATGAGATACAAACATCTAGTAGTTTCACATATATTTGCTGCTGATATAATCACGATGTCAATGCCTTTTTTTGAATCAAGTATAATTTGTCCAAGTGCTGAGAAGTTTTTAATTAGGGATCGAATATTGATATGCATGCATAATAATTTAAGTGAGCTCATATATATCGCTTATCTCATATATATCGTTAAGTATGTCATCAGCCATATTAAGGGGGAATAAATTACTTGCGATATTGTCTTAATCTTTGTTGTTTTCCAGGGCGCGGATGTCATTCATGGTTCTTAGGGTCCAAATTTTATCGACGTCTTGTTTGCGTGCTTTGATAAGTCCTTTTTTAAACCATACGTACTTAAAGCTATTTTTTACTTTCAGGTCCTCTTTCGCGTTCCATAGTAGCTGTTTGTTGTATTTGGTCATGGCTTCTCTTATATATACGACGTTGTTATTGCTTTTTTTAGGAAGAGATCACATTTGCGACCGTAGTTTTAATGCTTTTGGCAGCCGTAACCCACTTTTCTTGCACCACTTCATCTTTGAGCTCCACTAATATATTGGAAGTCTGGTCTTTTCTTTCGTGAGCACTCCTAGCGCTTTTTATATGCTCTTTAGGCTGGTCAAGGTTGATGGCGATCTGTTCTACTAGGTGTTTGACATTTTCTTTAACTTCCATGGGCACATTCGCAATCTCTACAAAATTTGAGAGCTTCTCTTGTTCAATCTCTTGCAAGCGTTATTCCAAAGCACCTACACGGGTTTCCAGATTCTTGTTTTTGTTGATAAGTTCCGTGTTTTTCCTTCCAAGAGCTTTGATGGTCTTCTTGAAGGCTTCGATACATTCAACTGCTTCGTCAAGTTTTGCGCTATGGAAATGATATGTTTAAAGGGAGCGTTTAAAATATTCTGAGAAAATGAGTTGATTTAGCTACGTATAAATTGTTTCATGCGAACGCGTCACAATGTTCCTAATTATGTATGCGTGTAGGTACATATTTATTTTACGCCTTCTAAGAATTCCTTTATGAAAGCATATTTAGTTTTATTAAAATTTGGTTTTACGAAAATATACGTTATGACATGTGGTTACAGTAAATTATAGCATATAATCTTATTATATGAAATCCTTGCGTTACTGACTGACTGACAGACACGCTACAGCCGAAACTACTGGTCACAAGAAGATGAAATTTAGCACGTATGTTCCTTGAAGAGTAAAAGGTAGCGTTAAGAGGATTTTTGGAAATTCCACCCCTAAGGGGGTAAAACTGGAGGTCAAAGTTTGTATGAAACTTTTTATTCCTTTAATGGATTGACTCCGAACTTTGTATATTAGTTCCTCAAATGACGATAGTGAACACTAAGAATTATTTTTCTGGAAATTCCTCCCCGAGGGGGGTAAGATAGGGGGCCAAAGTTTGTATGAAACTTTTTATTCCTTTAATGGATTGACTTCAAACTTTGTATATTGGTTCCTCAAACAACGATAGTGAACACTAAAAATTATTTTTTTAAAAATTCCGACCCTCAGGGGGTAAGATAGGGGTCAAAGTATGTTGCTTATTATTCATTCAGTGGATTGACTTCAAACTTTATATTTTATTGGTTCCTCAAATGATGATAGTGAACACTCAGAATTTATTACTTTAGAAATTCCTCCCCTAAGGGGCTAAGATAGGTGGTCAAAGTGTTTGAAACTTATTATTCCTTCAGTGGATTGACTTTAAACTTTGTATATTGGTTTCTCAAATGATAATAGTGAACACCAAAAAATATTTTTTGGGAATTCCACCCTTAAGAGGGTAAGATTGAGGGTCAAAGTTTGTATGTAACTTTTTATTCCTTTAATGGATTCACTTGAAACTTTGTATATTGGTTACTCAAACGACGATAGTGAACACTAAGCATTTGTTTTTCGAACCCTCAGGGGTAAGATAGGGGTTCAAAGTGTGTATGAAACGAAACTTATTATTCCTTCAGTGGATTGACTTCAAACATTGTATATTGGTTCCTCAAATGACGATAGTGAACAATAACAAAATAGTTTTTTTTAATTACTACCCTCAGGGGGTAATATAGGGGGTCAAAGTGTGTATGAAACTTATTATTCTTTCAGTAGATTGACTTCAAACTTTGTATAGTGGTTCCTCAAATGATAAAAGTGAACACTAAGAATTATTTTTTGGAAATTCCACCCCTAAGAGGGTAAAACTGGAGGTCAAAGTTTGTATGTAACTTTTTATTCCTTTAATGGATTGACTTAGAACTTAGTATATTTGTTCCTCAAACGACGATAGTGAACACTAAACACGTGAACAGTGAATTTGTTGACGTGACAACGTCTTATAAATTGGTTTGCCGGGTGACACTTCAAGAAACTGCGTTATGCTCCGCTCACGTTATGCGCTCACAATGAGAGCGAGTGAGAGGCACGCGTCCCGCCTAAGAGCGAGAGAGACAGACATAAAAAGTGAAAGGCACGCGTCTTTCATCCTTCTTCCTACTATACGAATGAATATTCACATTAAAATTATTTTACCACTCAAAGTCGTTGTCACGTAAAACTTTCGCCCGTATACCGACTTTACAGGCAACGAATTTTTCTTGAAAATTCCTACCCTCAGGGGGTAAGATAGGGGTTCAAAGTGCGTATTAAACGAATCTTATTCTTCTTTCAGTGGATTGACTTCAAACTTTGTATTTTGTTTTCTCTAATGACCTTTGTAAACATTAAGAAAATCTTTTCGGGAATTTCTTACCCTAAAGGGTTAAAAAGTGGAGTCGGAATTGTATGTAACCTTTTTATTCCTTCATTGGATTAACTTCAAACTTTGTATATAGGTTCCTCAAATGGCGTTAGTGAACACCAAGAAAGGAGATTTCGAAGTCACTCCCCTATTAAGAAATGGTCCCCTATTAAGAATTAAGAAAGGGTGTCCCATTTTGTAATATGAAAAAAGCTTCAATAGACTTACTTGAAACTTTGTATATTGGTTCCTCAAGTGACGTTAGTGAATTAAACCACTAAAACGGGGAGTTCAAAAAGGGGTCCCAGTTTGTCTGAAACTTTTAATTCCTTCACTTGATTTTTTTCATCGTTCTTGATGTGCATTTAATTTTCCTTAATTTACATTTATGCGGCTGGCTCTCATCTAAGCGCTCTTCATCTTCACTAACTAAAATGAGGGATGGTTCTTTATATGACCAATAGAAGCCAAAATACTTAGAACCGTTATTTTGCTATTTTTATTTATTTTTAAGCAGGTAAGCACTTTTTATCAGTTATCTGCTTTGTCCAACTGCTGACCAAGGCTTCTCTCATGTCTTTAACCTAAAATACTAAGATAGGGTTTTTGAACTTGGATAATTTATTTTTATGTTTTTTACAATATCGCTGAGATATACAAATGTATAGTGCTACGGAATCCTTGAATAATTTAATTTAAACTAGCTTTTGCAAGCAGCCACGCCTAAATGAACTTTTCATAGTTTGTTCGAAAGTTTTCATGAACCATTAGTAAAATACACATCTAAATCGATTAAGCCATTTTTAAGATTATCCTGAATAAGTAGACAGACAAAAAACAGTCTAAATAAATCATTGAGGTACTGGGAACGGGTTAGCAACAATATGCAATACAGTTATTTTGAGATTACAGACAGTTTGTTTATTTTTTTTTATAGTTTCACAAACTTTGTATATAGGTTCCTCAAATGGCGTTAGTGAACACCAAGAAAGGTGTTTTCGAAGTCACTCCCCTATAAGTCACTCCTGTATTCCCGAAGGGGTAGGCAGAGGTGTAATATTACACCCACATTTCACCATGTTGCATATTAGGTCCCGCGTAATAGGGGGCGAGCCTATTGCCATTACCGGGCACATTAGCAGACTCTGTGCTACTACTGAGAATTCGAAAAAACTCAGCAAAACTTTTACCCGACCCGGGAATCGAAGCCCAGACCTCGCTATTAGCAGACGCATACGCTATCTACTGTACCACGGAGGCAATCAAATATTATTTATTTGTATAATCTGTCTGTATATAAAATCCTTGCGTTACTGAAACAACATGTATGTATGTGTGCATGTTGATGAAATTTAGTATGTATGTTCCTCGAGGTGTGTGGGGGCACACTAAGAGAGGATTTTTGGAAATTCCTTCCCTAGAGGGGTTAAACTGGTTGTCAGAATTTGTATGAAACTTTTTATTCCCTCAATGGATTAACTTCAAACTTTGTTTATCTATTGGTTCCTGAAATGAAGCTAGTGAACACTAATAAAGTCCTTTTGGAAATTCTTACCCTAAGTGGATAAAAAGGGGCCCCATCATTTGCCATTTTAAGCCTTCAAGATACTCTGTTTATTGGATCCGCAAATGACGTTAGCTAATACAAAGACATTTATTTTGGAAATTTTCCCCTAAGAGGGTGGAAAAGGTGTTCAGAGTTTGTGTAAAAACTTTATTTTTCAATGGAATCACTTCAATCTGTGTATATAAAATCTTTTCGCTACTGATTGGCTGACACACACATTACAGCCGAAATTACTGGGCGCAAGAAAGTTAAAGGACAATGCGTCAAATCGGGCTCAGTGTCCAACAGAGTTACGACATATGCCATTGTAAAGGATTTCGTTCGTACTAAAATTGTTACTATCAGCACCACCTTCAATTCCATTGCAGAAAAAAGATGTGCACTTAAATAGATTTTGGAGAAAATACAATTATTAGTCATAAAACTGTTATAGTAACGATATATTCATACATTAAAATCAGTGGCGTAGCTAGCTTCGGTGGCATCTGGGGCGGAAGTTGGCGGTCGACCTTTTTCTTTTTTTTTAGACGATACCTAACAATTACGGGCTAACTGCCCCCGAATCGTAGTGCTGAGCTAGTGCCTATGTTTTTTTTATATGTTTGTACACTGTTCTTAAAGTGGGGTTTGGGGTGGCAACCCAAAAAGAGTGACATCCGGGGCGGACCGTCCCTGCCGTCCCCTCTCCCTTCCTACGCCATTGTTTAAAATAATGGTAAACAATAGATGCGCTTGCGCCCGTGTGATTTACAACACTCTCCTTCCCTCTCACACTTCTCGGACGCCTGCCTGGGCGCCCGTTTGCTCTCAGTCAGTCGACTCGTGATTCTCACGATGTTACCTGTGTGTTCTAAAAACAGGACAGGTTAGAAGTAACCTGAACCGAAGAGCATGCATGAGGAATCCAATGGGAGTGAATGAAGCAAGAGAGATATGTCAGGGTCGTTGCAAATGGCGTTCCGTAGTCTCAGCCTACCCCTCCGGGAAACAGGCGTGAGTCTATGCATGATTGTATGTATATTATCTGTGTGTTTTCGTGTATCCTCTCGGCACATACAATTTAATTCACCGGCAGGTCACCTAAACGATATTATTATTGATATTGATTGAAATGTTAATAAAAATATTTTTAACTGTTAGCAGCTGTTTTATTTTTTATGTATTCTTTGCACATGGAATTAAAACTAGTTAAAGATGTGAAAAAACAAAAACTACAATGCCATAACAGCATTACTTTGCAGGATTATCGTTTATTTATGGCAGGAGAAAAATATTTTAGCAAAATAACCCCATGGATTCTTCGCAAAAATGAGTTTATATCTTTATATTTAGTGCTTTACAAGTATATTCAAAGTCGTCTCATCTCTGTTGGTGGGTGAGCCCAGGCTTCATAAATTTTTGCCCGTGGTCCTTTAACATATATGTTTCTTGTGGACGGAAGGGGTGTTTGTACAAAATATTTTATCTAATCCTAATTTACGCGTGCGAAGCAGCGGGCAAAAGCTAGTAATGATATAAGATTAATTTAATGCAAGTGGCTCACGGATGGAAAATTAAATTTAATTACATCCGTACGTTTTTTTTCTCGCTGTGGAAATGCATTTACGCATACCCCCCGCAAGATGAAAAGCGGGGGTTATGTGGGACTCGACGACTGGAGTGCAAGGGCGTAATACCCACTAAAACCACAGCGCATTCTTCCACGCTATTTTGGGGGTGCCAGGGGGTCGCGTTAGCATCCTAGTCTGGCACCCCGGTGGATAGCCCGAAGGCCACAACCCTTTACCGATGAAAAATATGCCTATATAATTTTATTTGGAAATAATAAGTCAATGGTGCGCATGGTGCGTAGGAACCCGGAACCCTCTGCAGTCTAACCACTTAGCCATCATTGCTCTCAAAGGTGAACATCTTCATTACATACTCACTACATTTATCTGCAGCTGTGTTTACTGATATCGCAGAAAATGATTATTAATTGTCATGGATTTGGCAGATCGTTTAATATTTCACATGTAAGCGGCTCAGCTCATATGAAGTTACGGCTCCGAAGATAGCGAACTAAGTGAACCGACCGCAACTGTTACAAGTTATGGGCCTTTTATAAAGCCAGTTATTAATTTGATAGTGGGGTGATAAGGGCAAGACCTTAGAGTACATTTAACGAGGTCGGGATGGTCTGAGGATAAGTTTAAAGAGTACAGGTAACTTGGGGTTATAATGATTGTTAGGCTACTAGATGAACTATGTTTGTGGGGGTTGCAGACGCAATCAGTGATCTGCTTCCTCCCTAGAGAAACGCCTGTAAGTCTGTTCTGTTCATAACCTTGAATCCACGTTATAAGATTCTGGTGATTATATTTTTTTTGTTTAAGATTGTGCACGATTGTGTGTCAGTTGTGTGATTTACACATTAGTTTTAAGATTTATTGTGTCTCAAAACATAGTGTACATCTATTTTAAACTTTGAAAAGTATACGAATGAATGTATAAATGAGTTTAACTCGAAATTTTAATTAAAGGTGGCTAATTTAAACAACTGTTACTCGTAAAACATTTAAGCGGGGTTTTGCATTGACCACGCTGTCACCACCACGCTTTAAATGAAAATATATCATTATTTATGTTAC
The DNA here is from genome assembly GCA_944739405.2 of Euclidia mi. Lineage (NCBI taxonomy): Eukaryota > Metazoa > Arthropoda > Insecta > Lepidoptera > Erebidae > Euclidia > Euclidia mi. Next base: position 4,277,744 of record OX123196.2, read on the forward strand.
ACAGGAATGCGTTACGGCTTGGAATGTTTTGATCGATGAACAGCGAGTGGAACTAGTGAATGAGTTTGTTTACTTAGGTACGTTGTTTACAAGAGATTGTAAGAATGAAGCAGATATTGAAAGGAGAGTTAATGCAGGTAATAGTGTGAATGGAGCTCTGAAGGCGTTTATGAACAGTCAAAACGTGTCCAAAAAGGCACGTTTGGCTGTACATGGAGGTGTATTAGTGCCTACCCTTATGTATGGTAGTGAAAGTTGGGTATGGCAGAAGAGATTTGAAAGTAGAATAAATGCTGTAGAAATGAGAGCACTGAGAAGTATGTGTGGTGTGTCTTTGACCGACAGATTAGATACGAGATTGGTGTGGGGTAAAAGAAGATGTAGTGACAAGCATTGAGAAAGGCATGTTAAGATGGTTTGGGCACATGGAAAGGATGGATGACGATAGACTGACAAAGAAGATATATAAGGCAAGTGTGAATGGGACAGGACAAAGGGGAAGACCTAGGCGAACATTCTCTGACCAGATTGGAGACATCCTGAAAAAAGGACAAGTCAGAAGTACCCTTAACAGAAGAGCATGCATGAGAAACTTGATGGGAGTGAGTGAAGCAAGTGAGGTATGTCAGGATCGTTGCAAATGGCGTTCCGTAGTCTCTATCTACCCCTCCGGGAAACAGGCATGAGTCTATGTATGTATGTATGTATGAGTTGGCACCTAATTACCTTTACATAACTATGACATAATTATATCTATGGATGGATTTCCGCAAGGTAGACATTTTAAATACGTCTATAGTCTACGGCTTTCACGACTTTTGTACACAGTCTCCCAAAAAAGTCTAAAGATGAATCTCGTCCAGTCTCTGTGCCTAAAATATTTTTTATTATATATTTTACGAAAATATAACAAGCATACACGCGTAAAAGAACATTAACAAAAATATTAGGAAAATAAAGAAATCGTTTTTACAACCTTTTTTATTTTCGTGGATGATTGACGTCGACTTGGGTCGACCCTTAAACATAACTTTACCTTTTTGTTATTACAGCTATAACAATATATTTTTTATTTAATATGGCTGTTACAATTCGTAAGTGTTAAAGTCTTGCTGGTTATGGTACGAATGGGATGGAGCGACGCAGAATATCGATGTAAGTTAGAAGTATTGCTGTTGCGGTGGATTCGATGAGCTCACTTTCTTTGCCCTATATTAAATGTTTATCTATCTTAAAATATGCTTTGTTTTATACTGCTTATCATATGGCGTATTTTATAACGATGTAAAAGTAAGGCTATGACAGTGTGATTGGGATGTCGATGTCATCTTATGCTTATTAAGTGACACGAAAAAAGTTTATAGTAATTAGTTTTTACGATTAGCCAAACAAAAAAGAATAATGACATACGTCATATACATTGAATTTTGCATAGCATAACCCATACCTTTATCCATCTTCGTCAAAATATTCGGGAATATTCGCCAAGGTGAAGGAAAACAGACGGTACTGCCTTCTGTTTTAATCCAGGTCTTAAAAGGTTTCTTATTTTGGTTACTTTATTTGGTTGGGGTTGTTGTAATATATAAATATTATAATACTAATTAAAAAGTATGTATGTAGCGGTGAGAACCTTTTTACTCCTTATCCCAGATCTGTGGTCTGTTAAAATAGCATATTGTCATGTCGCACTAAAATATTATAATAAAATGTACTAATAAAGTATCCGCATATTTTATTTTTATAATGAACAGTATTCAACATGGTAGCAGAGCGTGGTTAATAAGTGAAAACTCAATGTGATACGAAGATTGTAAAAACTCAGGGTGAAAAAAACGTTTGAGGTAAAAGTCACATGAGCCGGCAAGGAAATTTTTTTCTCAAGATAAAATAATATTAATTATTCATAATTAACGCCATAATGGCTAAACAAGCAAGAATAGAAGATATAACACTACCTATTTTTGATGGTGCTAACTATTCTAGTTGGAAATTAAGGTTGTTAACCTTATTGGAATATAAGGAATGTGTCGAGGCCACCATTACTAAGAAGAATGTTCTAGAAAAAAATGAAAAAACTGAGGTGGAATGGAAAAGGAAGGATTTAAAGGCAAGAACTATACTAATGAGTACAATCTCAGATAAACAATTAGAATGTGTCAGCGAATGTAAAACAGCTTGTGAAATGATGAGAAAATTTGACAATATGTACTTAACACCGCTATGCAAATAATATGTAAGAGGTCAAATTAAACAACTACAGTACAGTGGAAGAATTTTTTGTCGACTTTGAAAAAACAATAAATGCATTTAAAGTTGCTGGAGGAAATATTGATGAAACAGAAAAGTTGAGATATCTTCTCAGAGCCCTCCCACCGAGTTATAGTTATATTGGAGATTTTCTCGATGTAATACCAGAAGAACAAAGGACAGTAGATTACGTACGATCCAAAATAAAAGAGAAAAATATTACTACTAGCGACGCAGATGAGAGGAACAATGTGAGTACATTTTCAGCTAAAACCAAAGCCCAATACTTTATCTGCGGCAAGACGGGTCATTTCAAGAAGGATTGCTGGTACAAGCAGAGAAATAATCAAGGACCGAGGCAGATATCAATCCAGTCAAGGTCAGCGAGGACTACAAAGGGGTTATAATAGAGGTAGATTCTACAGAAGTTGTGACCGAGGCAGAGGTCAAGGACAATTCAGAGGTCAAGTACCGAACAATTCTTATTCCGAGTCATGGATAACTCAAGAATGCAATTCGGAAGTAAATCAGGTATTTGGTTGTATTGAACAAGAATGTACTAATAATAGTTAAATTGATTGGCTTTTAGATAGTGGGTGTACAGACCATATAATAAAAAACGATACATATTTTTATAATTCTGTCGATTTAAAAAATCCTGTTGATGTAAAACTACCCGATGGCAAAATGTTAAAAGCTACCAAAGTAGGTACAGTTAAAATTTATTTCAAAAGCTATTATAATGTAAAATATGTTGACTTAAAAAATGATTATTTTGTGAAAGGTATTAGGCAAAATTTGTTAAGTTTTTCAAAGATAACTAGAAATTCTACAATAGTAGCTAAAGATAAGAATGCAAAAATTTATAACCAGGCCAGGGAATTGATAGCTGTTGCAGATAAAATAAACAATTTGTATCATTTAAAAAGTTTTGTATCAAAAAATATACAGATGAAAAGTATGCATATTCAGTAAAATTAACTCATAAAGAGAAATGGCATAGGGCACTTGGTCATGTAAATTTTCAATATTTAAACAAGTTAATAAATGATAAATTAGTAGACGGTTTGCCAGATAAGATTGAGAGCATGGAGATGAAATGTACAAATTGTATTAAAAGTAAAATAGCTAATGTACCTTTTGAAAATAATAGAAAATAGGCTACTGAAATTTTAGAATTAATTCATACTGATTTAAATGGTCCACATAATACAACTGGTTATGGTGGAGAAAAATATTTTTTTACATTTATTGACGATTATAGTAAGTGCACAAGAATCTTTTGTATTAAAAGCTAAAACTGCTATTGTTTTATAGAATTTGTGAATCTGGTAGAAAATAAATAAGGAGATGTATAAATTTTATAAGGGAAAAGGGTATAGAGTTATTACCATGTCCACCCTATGTTCATGAATTGAATGGTGTAGCGGAAAGATATAATAGATCTGCTATGGATATAGGTAGGTGTTTAATGATAGAAGCTAAAATCCATAGAAAATATTGTCCAGAAGTAATTAAAACAGCAGCGTATTTAAAGATTCAAACCATTGCAAATACAGTAGAAAATAAAACTCCTCATGAGATATTTTTCGGAGTAATACCAAAGGTAGAGCATTTAAAAATTTATGGAAGTAGGGTTTTTGTTAGAGTTCCTGAAGTTTTAAGAAAAAGTAAATGGGATGATAAAGCACAACTTGGTATTTTAGTGGGTTATAATGAAAATAGTTACAGAGTTTTACTAAATAATAAAATTGTTAACGCTAGGCATGTACAGGTAATTGAAGAAAATACTGAATTACTGTGCTTAGAAAAACTTGATGATCAAAGAGAAAATAATAATGATTTAGAAATTGATCCATCTTTGAATGTCTCAAATGAAATATGTTTGAAATATAATTAGTTTTTATTATAAGTCAAATCAATTAAGTAACATTTTGTTTAGTCTATTGAAAATTTCTGACTATGGTCACACTGAACGGTCAACTTCCGTTCTTGCCTTGAAAAATTAACACGCCGTTTTGGTCTCTCTCGCGTGGAATATTGTAATGAAATTGAAACCCGAGTGAGTGCCTTATTTAATCAACTGGCATCGGTTATTTGTGATACTTTGATTGATCTTTGTAAAACACGTGTGTGAATTTCTGTTTGGTGCCTGGAGTAGGACTTCGCCGAATTGGACACTGGTATTTATTCGATTCTCTTGTTATTCTGGCCAAAATTATGAGTTAATCTTATAAGTCCACTCAAGAACATCATCAGGAACACCAGGAGATATAAGGTAAATTTTTCATGTACCTACCTATTACTTGAACTCGCTGTGCAGTCGCAGTAATGTATGTTTAAACCTTTGCCCTGGGCTAAGACTGGATGAATTAATCGCTTCCACTGCAAACTTACCCAGGTTAGCCCGGACTCTAAACATAATTTTTGGTAGCAGAGCATGGTTGAAACTTAGCCGTTGATTGTATCTAAACTCAGATTGGTGTTGTATGAGCTATATATCTCATTTGTAAACAGTGTTTTGTAGTAAGTATTGCGATCGCTTGCTCAGGAATGAAGATAAACATCGTGAGGTAACCTGTATGTCTGAGAGTTCTCCATCATGTTCTCGAAATATAGTAGTATATTAATCTGAACTTGGCCCTAGATAATGTAGTGGCACTAATGGAGTGAAGCATGACATTCTTGGAAGGTAAGCCCGTAAATAAAGCTTGGAGTAAATGGAAACAAAATGTTTATAAGACGACATCGGGCATTCGTTTCTGTCAAGGGTGATCCACCGACGGATTGATGCGATATACATACGTACCTTTGTTTGGAGTAACCGGTGTTCACGGATGTACTGGTACAGTACATCCGTGAACATGGCGCTTGCAACAGTGCCGCAATATCGGTTACTCCAAACAAAGGTACGTGGTATAAATCCCGAAAGACAATTTAAAATAAGTTTAAATGACCACGTAAGTTTAAATTCCTATATGATACACATACGTATCACATACATGTATGTACACAGTTATGTGTATGTGTGCCGCAGCCAGACATTACAGTAGATCTCATCATCCTCATATCAGGATCATGTGAAATAGACGCTCAATATAAACGGCCCTTTGTTTTTATTAGCTCTAAGTATTTTGTTTTCCATTGTCTTAAGCCAACCAATAACGTTATAAATATAAAGCTTATCATGGCGTTTTCACAACACAAAACATGATGTTTATTTATATTTCAGACGATACCAAGAAATCTTTATCTAAGGAAAAATGAAGTGTGAACGTCAGATATCATTAAAACTACACGTGACACCGGTTCCTTTTATTATTTCTTAACTAAAATCATGTCATCAGGCTCGAAATTCTTTTTAGTTATTTATCAAATAATAAATTATCTCTTATTCTTCCATAAGCACAAAACCGTTTCGAATTCTCTAGTTAATTAAATTCAAAGCTTGAAGATCAAAATTTACGTAAACCCCTAACTAAAAACGAATATAGAGTGGCAATTTCCCAAGAAATGTAATTGGAAGAGACGTTTCGAATGACTCAGGTATCTTTTGATATTCAATCCATTAAGGGTACTTGAAACGTACCTAATTAAAATATTTGGTTAAATAATATCTATCTTACTTCAGACAGCCTTTTATTTTTTTATTTTATTTATTTATTAGATACAAAATACATTTTATAGATAATTTCTATGATGCAAACATAAACTCAGGTGAGTTTTAACGTACATCATAATAACATGGACTTTACAAATTTAAATATAAACTTAAAGCATAGGTACCTATATAGGTATTTAATGTGAGGTATAACAAAAACATCAGGCAAATAAAATAAAAAGAAATACAGGATGTTGCCGAAAAAGATAACTATTATTCTAAATTCAGTTTTTTTTATGAACGAAGTGTACGGTACGATTTATAGAATAAGTTGTTACCCTAATTTATATTTTCTAAGAAATGTTTGTTAAGTTTGTATTTTATGTTATTACGTGTTAAACTGTTTATAAGAGGTAGTGGTAATTGATTAATTAGTTTAGGCACCATGTATTTTACTGTTCTTTTACCGTGTAAGTTGTTGTATTTGAGAGTAATAATTTAGCTTTTGTGATACTGCGGGTTTCCATTTCATTATTTTGTAGAATTTTGGTTATTTTGAGCTTTTCGTTAAAGAATTCTTCAAGTAATAATTTTACACTAACCTTTACGTTCGTGCACAGGTAGGACTTTACAATAATCAAATAGTTTATGGTAGTCATTTTTATATTTCTCTTAAATTTTGTTTGGAACTATAGTTTTTAAAATATATTGTATGTTCTGCCATAGCTCGACAAGCCGTACGAAATCGAAAATTCTACTAAGGACTTATATAGCACTAGTCGACGCCAGCGGCTTCGCACGCACATATTTTCGAATTTACCGTATTGCCCGATCCCGTGGGAGTTTCGGGAAATCCCGTCTTAGTGCTACCCTACGGTCCCTAAGGAACATACATGCAAAATTTCAGCTTCTTGCACCGAGTAGTTTCGGCTGTAGCTTGTCTGTCAGTCAGTCAGTAACGCAAGGATTTTATATATACAGATTAAAGTGTCTTATATGGTATTTTATACTTAATAATCGAAAATTTTGCCAGCATGCCTGTTAATTTATCGCTCACCTCATTTATTGATCTTTTCAATTTAGACGACTATCTGTTATTAATCCTAGGTATGTACATATGTTTATGCACTAGATCTATTGTTTTACAATTACAAGTGTTTGAAATAGAAATATTATTTATGATAAGTCAAATCGATTATATCGGTTTAGTAACGTTTTGTTTAGTCTATTGTAAATTTTGACTATGGTCACACTATGAACTATCATTGATTCACTTTGATTCATTGCCCGGTAAAAAATTGTTTTGCGCTCACGCAGTTTTGTCTGGTGTCCACGCCGTATCTTGTAATCTCGCGAGCCTTTGTGATATTAAAGTAAATTTAAAACCCTAGTGAATTGCCGCTAATTGATCTGCCGGCATCGGTTTATTTGTGATAAAATTTGTATCATATTGAACATTGTAAAACTTGTGTGAATCCGTGCACGTGTTTGGTGCCCGAGGACTTCGTTGAAGAAAACCCTGATCATTGGACTGGTAACTATAACGATTTGCTTGTTATTTTGGCTAAAATATGAGTGTAATCTTATAGGTCCACTCAAGGACATCACCAGGAGATCTAAGGTAAGTTGAAATATAATCACTGTGCAGTCATAGTAATAGTGTTTAGACCTTTGCCCTGGGCTAATACTCGATGAATTAATCGCTTCCTACCTACCTTTGCAAACCTTACCCAATTTTAGCCCAGACTCTAAAAAACAAGGTATACAGGCATTACTGACCTGATTAATATGCAAACAGTCATGGTTGTGTGCTATCAGTGTAAGTAAGTGGATACTCCTATTTTGTGTAAAACTAATATACATAATTTTTGTCTTGTCGGCATTTAGTAGTAAGCCCACGTCATGTGACTACTGTGACAGCCTATTGAAGTCTTCTTGCAGTTTGTTTTGAGCCTCATTGACACTACGGCCAGTAGCTTCAAGACAATTGTCGTCAGCGAATTGAAATATCTGACACTCTTTGATTGTGTTAAGAAGGCTATTGACATATGTGAGGAAGTGGAGTGGGCCGAGAACCGAACCTTGTGCTGTACCTTCAGTTATGCAAACAGTTTTACTAACCGCATCACCAACTTTGACCTTGTAAGATCTGTCTTTGAGGTAATCTTCACATCAATCCAGTAATTTGCCCCTAATGCCGCTATTGTGAATACACTCAAGAAGCCTGTCATGTCGGAGCGTATCAAAGGCCTTGCTGTAGTCTATAAACACTACCAAAACATGTAGTTTTTCATTCAAGTGTTCGTGGATCTGGTCTGAGAAAGATGATAGTAACTGGGTGGTGCTCTTTTTAGGTTGAAACCCATATTATTTTTCTGTGAGTATATTATTTTTCGTATAAAACTCGAATATATGTTTGCAAATATACCTTTCTATAATTTTGTCAATGAAAGGCAGTATAGTGATAGGTCGATAATTGTTGAAGTCGACCCTGCTTCCTTTTTTGAGTACTGGTCTTATGATCCCCGTTTTTAGTACTGGTGGATATTTACTCGTTTTTATGAATACATTAATTAAATTAGAAATAACTGAACTGATTTTTATACTAAACTTTTTTATGTCAATAGCCCTAATACCATCTACTCCTGGCGCTTTATTACAATTCAAAGTCATAATCATTTTCTGCACCTATTCGGGGTCCGAGGGTTTTAGACGCATTGTAACATTGGCCGCAGCTTCATGATCTGACTTTTTTAACCCGGGGTCATGGGGGTCGAAAAGTGTTACACGGACGTTGGGGTGGGTCTCACAGACCCGTTTATTAGATATTAGTTATTTCAATACTTTATGAATGAAAAAGATTATATTCATGGGTGTTTAGTTTTTTAGGTATTTATGTAAATAAATAAAAGAAAAATATTATAAATATTATATCATGTTTTAATTCGATTTATTAGACCATTTAAAAATAAACGTCAAATGTTAACAAAATCTTTCTCTTCTACTCAAATGTTACTCTATTATTAATTAACAATCAGTCTTAATATTTAAATGTCACTTTTTTGTAGTAAACTAGATTATGTATAAAAAAGCCGTGAAAAAAGACTCTTGTAAAATCGACAATGTTTCTTTGTCTTTTCGGTCCATGTTTTTACTAGGTACCTACAAAAAACACAAATAAAATACTTTGAACTTTGTATATAAGCAACTTAAATCGTAAAAAAAACAAAAAAAAAATCAAATATAAAAGCATAAATACACGGTAAACAATTAAAATAATGTATGTAATAATGTAATATGTAATATATATGTATACAAAATGGCGCGAAATTGTTACACTATCTGCGGGAATGGGTCTTACATACCTTTTTGAACTTGGTGAACGTATAACTCCCACCACCGCTGCCTCAGGTCTAATGTGTTACCTGCGACACATAGATCAACTCAATAGTTCTAGCTACTGAGAAGAGCGGCAAAGTCGCACGCATGGTAAGTGAACTACCAGCGAAATAAAATGTTACGGGTCTCACAGACCCAACCCCCATGACGCCGGGTTAATAATGGTTTCGCACATTTGTGAGCTGTTTGCTTAGTAGCTGAATCAAATGATTGTGCAAAATGATTTGCGATATCTTTTTGTGGTATTTTAGATTTTTGGAATGCTTTTTGGATAACTTCATCGATGGAATATTTTAATCTGCCTGTTAATCGATTTAAAATTTGCCAAAGTTGTCTTATATTATTTTTGTTTGACGAAATTTTGGATTTTGGATGTTTATTCTTAGTTTTATGTATCAGGATATTTGCATACTTTCTTGCTTTGTTATAATCTTGCTTAAGAATATGGTTAGAAGAGTCTTTTGACCATTTAATAAATAGGTTGTCCCTGTGTTTACAAGCATTAACCACTTTTTTATTTATCCAGTCGTTTTTACTGCGTGATGAATTGCATTTAATTTTTATGTTTTATTGCGATTTTTCATAACAATATTTAAACTGGGACTGTACGTAATTAAATAGTTTTATAGTACATTTAATATCATTTGATTGTTCCCAACGGATTTCATTAAAATATTTAAAAAGTTTCTGATTATTTATACAATTCTTATATTTAGGAGCATTCTGTATATGCGCCATGCGCCAGCGCATGCTAGTATCACAGCGCGGTGGTCAGCCAGTGTGGTGCCGAGTGCCGCCGTGAATAGGTCTTGTGAACGGGATCGTATAAATATGTGGTTGATACAAGATTTGCTAATTTGCCCGTTATATGACTCGAATCTAGTGTATTCTGTAATCCCGCACAAAAGGCCTAAACCATGTAACATGTTACTGTATTTATGCTTTACAGGTTTATCCAGTTTAAGATCAATATTCGTGTCACCTAAAATGTATAAGTCAGTGGTTTTCGTGAAATGTTTTAGTGTAGTACTCAGTTCATCAATAAATTCAATTTTACTAGTGCTGGGGGGTCGGTATATCGCACATAGGTTCGCTGTATAGTTATACTTTGTAATGACGGTACTTAAAATACTTTCAAAAGATTTTGTGGCCTTATTTATAATAGTACATTTGTGTTTATTGTTAACATATAAGATAATACCACCATAAGATAATACCACCGAGATTTACGCAATGCTGTATTCATATGAAAACCATTAATGAGATACAAACATCTAGTAGTTTCACATATATTTGCTGCTGATATAATCACGATGTCAATGCCTTTTTTTGAATCAAGTATAATTTGTCCAAGTGCTGAGAAGTTTTTAATTAGGGATCGAATATTGATATGCATGCATAATAATTTAAGTGAGCTCATATATATCGCTTATCTCATATATATCGTTAAGTATGTCATCAGCCATATTAAGGGGGAATAAATTACTTGCGATATTGTCTTAATCTTTGTTGTTTTCCAGGGCGCGGATGTCATTCATGGTTCTTAGGGTCCAAATTTTATCGACGTCTTTTTTGCGTGCTTTGATAAGTCCTTTTTTAAACCATACGTACTTAAAGCTATTTTTTACTTTCAGGTCCTCTTTCGCGTTCCATAGTAGCTGTTTGTTGTATTTGGTCATGGCTTCTCTTATATATACGACGTTGTTATTGCTTTTTTTAGGAAGAGATCACATTTGCGACCGTAGTTTTAATGCTTTTGGCAGCCGTAACCCACTTTTCTTGCACCACTTCATCTTTGAGCTCCACTAATATATTGGAAGTCTGGTCTTTTCTTTCGTGAGCACTCCTAGCGCTTTTTATATGCTCTTTAGGCTGGTCAAGGTTGATGGCGATCTGTTCTACTAGGTGTTTGACATTTTCTTTAACTTCCATGGGCACATTCGCAATCTCTACAAAATTTGAGAGCTTCTCTTGTTCAATCTCTTGCAAGCGTTATTCCAAAGCACCTACACGGGTTTCCAGATTCTTGTTTTTGTTGATAAGTTCCGTGTTTTTCCTTCCAAGAGCTTTGATGGTCTTCTTGAAGGCTTCGATACATTCAACTGCTTCGTCAAGTTTTGCGCTATGGAAATGATATGTTTAAAGGGAGCGTTTAAAATATTCTGAGAAAATGAGTTGATTTAGCTACGTATAAATTGTTTCATGCGAACGCGTCACAATGTTCCTAATTATGTATGCGTGTAGGTACATATTTATTTTACGCCTTCTAAGAATTCCTTTATGAAAGCATATTTAGTTTTATTAAAATTTGGTTTTACGAAAATATACGTTATGACATGTGGTTACAGTAAATTATAGCATATAATCTTATTATATGAAATCCTTGCGTTACTGACTGACTGACAGACACGCTACAGCCGAAACTACTGGTCACAAGAAGATGAAATTTAGCACGTATGTTCCTTGAAGAGTAAAAGGTAGCGTTAAGAGGATTTTTGGAAATTCCACCCCTAAGGGGGTAAAACTGGAGGTCAAAGTTTGTATGAAACTTTTTATTCCTTTAATGGATTGACTCCGAACTTTGTATATTAGTTCCTCAAATGACGATAGTGAACACTAAGAATTATTTTTCTGGAAATTCCTCCCCGAGGGGGGTAAGATAGGGGGCCAAAGTTTGTATGAAACTTTTTATTCCTTTAATGGATTGACTTCAAACTTTGTATATTGGTTCCTCAAACAACGATAGTGAACACTAAAAATTATTTTTTTAAAAATTCCGACCCTCAGGGGGTAAGATAGGGGTCAAAGTATGTTGCTTATTATTCATTCAGTGGATTGACTTCAAACTTTATATTTTATTGGTTCCTCAAATGATGATAGTGAACACTCAGAATTTATTACTTTAGAAATTCCTCCCCTAAGGGGCTAAGATAGGTGGTCAAAGTGTTTGAAACTTATTATTCCTTCAGTGGATTGACTTTAAACTTTGTATATTGGTTTCTCAAATGATAATAGTGAACACCAAAAAATATTTTTTGGGAATTCCACCCTTAAGAGGGTAAGATTGAGGGTCAAAGTTTGTATGTAACTTTTTATTCCTTTAATGGATTCACTTGAAACTTTGTATATTGGTTACTCAAACGACGATAGTGAACACTAAGCATTTGTTTTTCGAACCCTCAGGGGTAAGATAGGGGTTCAAAGTGTGTATGAAACGAAACTTATTATTCCTTCAGTGGATTGACTTCAAACATTGTATATTGGTTCCTCAAATGACGATAGTGAACAATAACAAAATAGTTTTTTTTAATTACTACCCTCAGGGGGTAATATAGGGGGTCAAAGTGTGTATGAAACTTATTATTCTTTCAGTAGATTGACTTCAAACTTTGTATAGTGGTTCCTCAAATGATAAAAGTGAACACTAAGAATTATTTTTTGGAAATTCCACCCCTAAGAGGGTAAAACTGGAGGTCAAAGTTTGTATGTAACTTTTTATTCCTTTAATGGATTGACTTAGAACTTAGTATATTTGTTCCTCAAACGACGATAGTGAACACTAAACACGTGAACAGTGAATTTGTTGACGTGACAACGTCTTATAAATTGGTTTGCCGGGTGACACTTCAAGAAACTGCGTTATGCTCCGCTCACGTTATGCGCTCACAATGAGAGCGAGTGAGAGGCACGCGTCCCGCCTAAGAGCGAGAGAGACAGACATAAAAAGTGAAAGGCACGCGTCTTTCATCCTTCTTCCTACTATACGAATGAATATTCACATTAAAATTATTTTACCACTCAAAGTCGTTGTCACGTAAAACTTTCGCCCGTATACCGACTTTACAGGCAACGAATTTTTCTTGAAAATTCCTACCCTCAGGGGGTAAGATAGGGGTTCAAAGTGCGTATTAAACGAATCTTATTCTTCTTTCAGTGGATTGACTTCAAACTTTGTATTTTGTTTTCTCTAATGACCTTTGTAAACATTAAGAAAATCTTTTCGGGAATTTCTTACCCTAAAGGGTTAAAAAGTGGAGTCGGAATTGTATGTAACCTTTTTATTCCTTCATTGGATTAACTTCAAACTTTGTATATAGGTTCCTCAAATGGCGTTAGTGAACACCAAGAAAGGAGATTTCGAAGTCACTCCCCTATTAAGAAATGGTCCCCTATTAAGAATTAAGAAAGGGTGTCCCATTTTGTAATATGAAAAAAGCTTCAATAGACTTACTTGAAACTTTGTATATTGGTTCCTCAAGTGACGTTAGTGAATTAAACCACTAAAACGGGGAGTTCAAAAAGGGGTCCCAGTTTGTCTGAAACTTTTAATTCCTTCACTTGATTTTTTTCATCGTTCTTGATGTGCATTTAATTTTCCTTAATTTACATTTATGCGGCTGGCTCTCATCTAAGCGCTCTTCATCTTCACTAACTAAAATGAGGGATGGTTCTTTATATGACCAATAGAAGCCAAAATACTTAGAACCGTTATTTTGCTATTTTTATTTATTTTTAAGCAGGTAAGCACTTTTTATCAGTTATCTGCTTTGTCCAACTGCTGACCAAGGCTTCTCTCATGTCTTTAACCTAAAATACTAAGATAGGGTTTTTGAACTTGGATAATTTATTTTTATGTTTTTTACAATATCGCTGAGATATACAAATGTATAGTGCTACGGAATCCTTGAATAATTTAATTTAAACTAGCTTTTGCAAGCAGCCACGCCTAAATGAACTTTTCATAGTTTGTTCGAAAGTTTTCATGAACCATTAGTAAAATACACATCTAAATCGATTAAGCCATTTTTAAGATTATCCTGAATAAGTAGACAGACAAAAAACAGTCTAAATAAATCATTGAGGTACTGGGAACGGGTTAGCAACAATATGCAATACAGTTATTTTGAGATTACAGACAGTTTGTTTATTTTTTTTTATAGTTTCACAAACTTTGTATATAGGTTCCTCAAATGGCGTTAGTGAACACCAAGAAAGGTGTTTTCGAAGTCACTCCCCTATAAGTCACTCCTGTATTCCCGAAGGGGTAGGCAGAGGTGTAATATTACACCCACATTTCACCATGTTGCATATTAGGTCCCGCGTAATAGGGGGCGAGCCTATTGCCATTACCGGGCACATTAGCAGACTCTGTGCTACTACTGAGAATTCGAAAAAACTCAGCAAAACTTTTACCCGACCCGGGAATCGAAGCCCAGACCTCGCTATTAGCAGACGCATACGCTATCTACTGTACCACGGAGGCAATCAAATATTATTTATTTGTATAATCTGTCTGTATATAAAATCCTTGCGTTACTGAAACAACATGTATGTATGTATGCATGTTGATGAAATTTAGTATGTATGTTCCTCGAGGTGTGTGGGGGCACACTAAGAGAGGATTTTTGGAAATTCCTTCCCTAGAGGGGTTAAACTGGTTGTCAGAATTTGTATGAAACTTTTTATTCCCTCAATGGATTAACTTCAAACTTTGTTTATCTATTGGTTCCTGAAATGAAGCTAGTGAACACTAATAAAGTCCTTTTGGAAATTCTTACCCTAAGTGGATAAAAAGGGGCCCCATCATTTGCCATTTTAAGCCTTCAAGATACTCTGTTTATTGGATCCGCAAATGACGTTAGCTAATACAAAGACATTTATTTTGGAAATTTTCCCCTAAGAGGGTGGAAAAGGTATTCAGAGTTTGTGTAAAAACTTTATTTTTCAATGGAATCACTTCAATCTGTGTATATAAAATCTTTTCGCTACTGATTGGCTGACACACACATTACAGCCGAAATTACTGGGCGCAAGAAAGTTAAAGGACAATGCGTCAAATCGGGCTCAGTGTCCAACAGAGTTACGACATATGCCATTGTAAAGGATTTCGTTCGTACTAAAATTGTTACTATCAGCACCACCTTCAATTCCATTGCAGAAAAAAGATGTGCACTTAAATAGATTTTGGAGAAAATACAATTATTAGTCATAAAACTGTTATAGTAACGATATATTCATACATTAAAATCAGTGGCGTAGCTAGCTTCGGTGGCATCTGGGGCGGAAGTTGGCGGTCGACCTTTTTCTTTTTTTTTAGACGATACCTAACAATTACGGGCTAACTGCCCCCGAATCGTAGTGCTGAGCTAGTGCCTATGTTTTTTTTATATGTTTGTACACTGTTCTTAAAGTGGGGTTTGGGGTGGCAACCCAAAAAGAGTGACATCCGGGGCGGACCGTCCCTGCCGTCCCCTCTCCCTTCCTACGCCATTGTTTAAAATAATGGTAAACAATAGATGCGCTTGCGCCCGTGTGATTTACAACACTCTCCTTCCCTCTCACACTTCTCGGACGCCTGCCTGGGCGCCCGTTTGCTCTCAGTCAGTCGACTCGTGATTCTCACGATGTTACCTGTGTGTTCTAAAAACAGGACAGGTTAGAAGTAACCTGAACCGAAGAGCATGCATGAGGAATCCAATGGGAGTGAATGAAGCAAGAGAGATATGTCAGGGTCGTTGCAAATGGCGTTCCGTAGTCTCAGCCTACCCCTCCGGGAAACAGGCGTGAGTCTATGCATGATTGTATGTATATTATCTGTGTGTTTTCGTGTATCCTCTCGGCACATACAATTTAATTCACCGGCAGGTCACCTAAACGATATTATTATTGATATTGATTGAAATGTTAATAAAAATATTTTTAACTGTTAGCAGCTGTTTTATTTTTTATGTATTCTTTGCACATGGAATTAAAACTAGTTAAAGATGTGAAAAAACAAAAACTACAATGCCATAACAGCATTACTTTGCAGGATTATCGTTTATTTATGGCAGGAGAAAAATATTTTAGCAAAATAACCCCATGGATTCTTCGCAAAAATGAGTTTATATCTTTATATTTAGTGCTTTACAAGTATATTCAAAGTCGTCTCATCTCTGTTGGTGGGTGAGCCCAGGCTTCATAAATTTTTGCCCGTGGTCCTTTAACATATATGTTTCTTGTGGACGGAAGGGGTGTTTGTACAAAATATTTTATCTAATCCTAATTTACGCGTGCGAAGCAGCGGGCAAAAGCTAGTAATGATATAAGATTAATTTAATGCAAGTGGCTCACGGATGGAAAATTAAATTTAATTACATCCGTACGTTTTTTTTCTCGCTGTGGAAATGCATTTACGCATACCCCCCGCAAGATGAAAAGCGGGGGTTATGTGGGACTCGACGGCTGGAGTGCAAGGGCGTAATACCCACTAAAACCACAGCGCATTCTTCCACGCTATTTTGGGGGTGCCAGGGGGTCGCGTTAGCATCCTAGTCTGGCACCCCGGTGGATAGCCCGAAGGCCACAACCCTTTACCGATGAAAAATATGCCTATATAATTTTATTTGGAAATAATAAGTCAATGGTGCGCATGGTGCGTAGGAACCCGGAACCCTCTGCAGTCTAACCACTTAGCCATCATTGCTCTCAAAGGTGAACATCTTCATTACATACTCACTACATTTATCTGCAGCTGTGTTTACTGATATCGCAGAAAATGATTATTAATTGTCATGGATTTGGCAGATCGTTTAATATTTCACATGTAAGCGGCTCAGCTCATATGAAGTTACGGCTCCGAAGATAGCGAACTAAGTGAACCGACCGCAACTGTTACAAGTTATGGGCCTTTTATAAAGCCAGTTATTAATTTGATAGTGGGGTGATAAGGGCAAGACCTTAGAGTACATTTAACGAGGTCGGGATGGTCTGAGGATAAGTTTAAAGAGTACAGGTAACTTGGGGTTATAATGATTGTTAGGCTACTAGATGAACTATGTTTGTGGGGGTTGCAGACGCAATCAGTGATCTGCTTCCTCCCTAGAGAAACGCCTGTAAGTCTGTTCTGTTCATAACCTTGAATCCACGTTATAAGATTCTGGTGATTATATTTTTTTTGTTTAAGGCGCTGTCCTAAGCGACTGTTTTGGTAAATGAGGGGGTGAAGCAGGGGAGGTGAAGGGAGCTTAGCTCCGTCTACTGCGGGGCGCCCCCCTTCATTCTCGTCGCGTGCGGCCGTATTCTGGCGACATCCGTATTCCAATATTTCAAAATCGCAAGCAAAACGTTTTAGCATATTGAATTGAGATACTGATATTAAAATTTATATTACATACATCAATCTGTTTGTACAATATAGGCATAGCGCAATTTTTGTTCTCAGTGCAGCCATGAGCAAAACTGGTTTACATTAGACGTTGTAGGTATTAAATGTTGACGAAAGTAGGTAAATACCTACGTGCCGTAAGATGATAAAAATAATTAAGTCAGTTCCATGTATGGAGAGGCCATTATTATGTTTGTTTTGTTTTTGTATAAAAATAGTGAAGCAGTTCATAGAATACCTACATCTAATTCCATTCCTGCCAGTTTTCAAATCTGTTTTGCAATGAATTGGCTGTGACATACGGGCGGACAGACAGACAAACATTGCGAATCTATAAGGGTTCCGTTTTTACAATTTTTGGCTACGGTACCCTAAAAACACAATACTGCTCTACTAAGCGCAAAAGCCGTATCTCAACTAATATAATATAATTGAAGTTTAGTAAAAGTTGATTTCTTTTATTTATTTATGGATGTTTATTGTTATTATAGGTATAATTATTATGGTAAAGGTTTCGAAATACGTCGCCATTTTTCGGGGTTGTGAGTGATTGGAGAGGAAGCAGGGGAGGTCTTAAAACCCTCCTCACCATTTTCACTTGCCGGAAATACTTGATTTCCTCTGAAAAAAAAATCTCCAAACATCGGTGTGTATGGCACTGCCAACTTCCACATTCATCACACTAGTTTAATAAACTAAGGTTGTCGGAGCCCTGCGAAGGGCTCCTATTTTTGGATTAAGGGTCAAAAGAGAACCTAACATAACCTATTTATTTATTTATTACAGTCGCACCTAACCCGAGGCACTCGAAAGCAATGACGCACAAATTTGACATTAGCTGTCAATATGATCATTCCAAGATGGCAGTTTTGCGTTTCGTTTCACGTTTTTCACACAAAACCTAAAAATTACATTTGTAAAACCGTACTAAAGCATAAAAACTATGTTCCGTTTTACATAATTGCCGAAGTATTTATGAAATTTTGGAAATTGTTTAAAAATATTTAGACGCAACTCCGGCAGCCAAAATTACTTTAAGGGGATTAAAACGAACTACCTTAAGCCCCCTACACTACCAATACCCTCAAATTCAGGCGACTCGTTTCGAAACCCAACCCATTATTATTTTTCAAAATAGATGAAACATCAAAAATATATGTGGATATACCTTATTCATGAGATACCTACTGCTATGTCGCTTAGAAAATTATAGAATTAGAATTTGAGTTACTGCTTTTTCGTTAGCTCTCGTCATACATGTTTGTATGGAAAAATATAAAAAATTTATTTCGCTCCAAATATGTGTCGTTTCAAAGAAAATAAATATTAAAAGATATTTATTTATATTCATTTATAATTTATTAACGAAATACAGAGTTTACAGCTCATCAAAAGTTAGCTGTCTGCTACAACCCGGTAGGTTTTCTTTATTCTCATCGAATGTTAAAGGCAGTGTGTGAGGTGATAAGGCTTCAATACTTATTATTTGCTGTTGTTCACGAGGCACAGTTTCATTTACTTTCCTTTTACGGCTTGGTATTGTAGAAATTTCAAGCACTGATGAAACATTTTCCTCTCCGTGATCTCGCAATGCCATCCCTTGAGCTTGACGAGAATCAACAATTTCAGGCAACTGCCAATTCATATAAAACGCTACAAGCTTTTCTTCTCCCAGAAAACATCATCTCTTTCTATAATTTCTATTTTTAGTGGTATACTTTCGCCACTCCACACAGCAAATAAACACTTTTGTTTACGTGTAACGTGGCGTTGCCCCTGAATTTAGTAATAACAATTACAATATTTGTTTAGACTAGTCAGTTCACTTTTTTATCATGTTTCCATATTTGTATTTTATTTGCTCTTATACTATTCTCCAGGCCATTCTTATAGGCAACTTTAGAACATTAAATTTCCACAATCGTATTTGGACCTATTAATCCATCTGGCGTGGCACCAATAATCGAATAATCCACAAGGCTGATTGTTACATTTTCTTGCTTCGCCAGTTGTTGCAAAGCCAGTTGTTCATTTTAGATTCCATGCGCAACTGATTTTACATTGCAAATATTTTATTTGTACAAAATATTTTTTACTAAGTTGGCTTTACTGCTGTTATCTCTTCTTTGTACCACTATACAAAAATTTCAATCTGTCAATATATTCTTACGCAATTCGAACCAGTCACTGCTATCCCTCTTGTAATTTTTGCTTGTCACTACGGAATTTGAGTCAAATTTGTTAAAAATTGTTTGGCATTTCTTGGCTAGCTCTTGAACAGATCGTGTTAGGAATGACTGAAGTCAAATGTGTGTAAGACGTTGCAGAACTGTTATCTTTAACTTCACTGTAATGACAATAATGATAATTAATTTAATTACGTACTTTATTATTAAAAAAATGCTATATCTTGTGTTATAGCAAACAGAGAAGTTACCTTCTTACTTATAAATGATTGATTTTAGAAATTAAAAAGATATTAGATGTACTGAGACATACCTAATAGTTTATGAATAATCAAAGTTTTACCCGATGTACCTAAAAAGGTTTATGTTCAAAACACAATAATACAACATTCGTTACCGCTTGTGTGCGGATTGCGGAGCGCCATATTAGCGCTGTCATCTTTATTGTTCGCCGTGGCGGCATCTTAGCGCTCCAGGCGCTCTGTCAAGCTAATGAATTTGAAATATAGGTACATAAAATGATTCGATTTTATGTTATTACTCTTTCAAAAATTGAAAACTGTGGCAGCTATGTATTGTGAGAATAATTTATATAATTATATTATGCATAATCGATAATATATAAGTAACATAGTTAGTCATAAAAGACTCTTATGAAAATAATTTGCTTAAAAATGTTACATATTTCATAATCACTTGGCCATGGATGAATTTCTATTTTATTACGACGCTTTCTTGTACAAATCCTTCGTAGAACTTCATTTCTCTAATTGTCCATATTTTATTCTTCTAATTATATATTTATAAGGACAGAAACAATAACACATTAAACGCAACAAGAGTATAAACTTAGGTCCTAATTATATGTGCCCATAGTTACATGAAAAGCCTATTTGATTCAAAGTATTCAGTCTATAACATAAAACATGAAATTACGAACTCAAATCGGCGTATTATAATAACAAACAGGTTTACGTAAAATTTCGTGCAGCGGAGACGCAAGCGACATGACCTATCTCTCACAGGGCTCATAGCCGAATGATGAGGTCTGGGCGGGGCGTAAACTAGCAACTGACACTCAGTACACCGCTTATGCTAATAAGGTTTAAATTGCTGAAGCGTTTGATATTGATGGGATCTACCGAGCGTCAAAATCATAGACGTTTGGCAGATTTTATTTAATTTTACAAAATATACACGTATAATATGAAAATAAATAGGGTAATTCTTTAGTTCATTAAATTTCCTACAATATTATCAAAAAAAATATGACAGCTTACGATCAAAATATTGCAAACAGTGAGACGAAAGATTATTTTTTGCCTCGATTTTGTGATTTTTTTACCGTGATTCTATTTTACGTACATGAAAAATTCTTTCAAAAGTCTTTTGTTCAGACTTTTGACTTTAAGCTCAAATTTTTGCTAGTTTGTAATATGTACCGTTAAGGCTAGATGCGTGACGAAAAATTAGGTGTTTCACGGCTTCTGAGGTATAACAGCGCCTTAAGATTGTGCACGATTGTGTGTCAGTTGTGTGATTTACACATTAGTTTTAAGATTTATTGTGTCTCAAAACATAGTGTACATCTATTTTAAACTTTGAAAAGTATACGAATGAATGTATAAATGAGTTTAACTCGAAATTTTAATTAAAGGTGGCTAATTTAAACAACTGTTACTCGTAAAACATTTAAGCGGGGTTTTGCATTGACCACGCTGTCACCACCACGCTTTAAATGAAAATATATCATTATTTATGTTACACAGGAATGCGTTACGGCTTGGAATGTTTTGATCGATGAACAGCGAGTGGAACTAGTGAATGAGTTTGTTTACTTAGGTACGTTGTTTACAAGAGATTGTAAGAATGAAGCAGATATTGAAAGGAGAGTTAATGCAGGTAATAGTGTGAATGGAGCTCTGAAGGCGTTTATGAACAGTCAAAACGTGTCCAAAAAGGCACGTTTGGCTGTACATGGAGGTGTATTAGTGCCTACCCTTATGTATGGTAGTGAAAGTTGGGTATGGCAGAAGAGATTTGAAAGTAGAATAAATGCTGTAGAAATGAGAGCACTGAGAAGTATGTGTGGTGTGTCTTTGACCGACAGATTAGATACGAGATTGGTGTGGGGTAAAAGAAGATGTAGTGACAAGCATTGAGAAAGGCATGTTAAGATGGTTTGGGCACATGGAAAGGATGGATGACGATAGACTGACAAAGAAGATATATAAGGCAAGTGTGAATGGGACAGGACAAAGGGGAAGACCTAGGCGAACATTCTCTGACCAGATTGGAGACATCCTGAAAAAAGGACAAGTCAGAAGTACCCTTAACAGAAGAGCATGCATGAGAAACTTGATGGGAGTGAGTGAAGCAAGTGAGGTATGTCAGGATCGTTGCAAATGGCGTTCCGTAGTCTCTATCTACCCCTCCGGGAAACAGGCATGAGTCTATGTATGTATGTATGTATGAGTTGGCACCTAATTACCTTTACATAACTATGACATAATTATATCTATGGATGGATTTCCGCAAGGTAGACATTTTAAATACGTCTATAGTCTACGGCTTTCACGACTTTTGTACACAGTCTCCCAAAAAAGTCTAAAGATGAATCTCGTCCAGTCTCTGTGCCTAAAATATTTTTTATTATATATTTTACGAAAATATAACAAGCATACACGCGTAAAAGAACATTAACAAAAATATTAGGAAAATAAAGAAATCGTTTTTACAACCTTTTTTATTTTCGTGGATGATTGACGTCGACTTGGGTCGACCCTTAAACATAACTTTACCTTTTTGTTATTACAGCTATAACAATATATTTTTTATTTAATATGGCTGTTACAATTCGTAAGTGTTAAAGTCTTGCTGGTTATGGTACGAATGGGATGGAGCGACGCAGAATATCGATGTAAGTTAGAAGTATTGCTGTTGCGGTGGATTCGATGAGCTCACTTTCTTTGCCCTATATTAAATGTTTATCTATCTTAAAATATGCTTTGTTTTATACTGCTTATCATATGGCGTATTTTATAACGATGTAAAAGTAAGGCTATGACAGTGTGATTGGGATGTCGATGTCATCTTATGCTTATTAAGTGACACGAAAAAAGTTTATAGTAATTAGTTTTTACGATTAGCCAAACAAAAAAGAATAATGACATACGTCATATACATTGAATTTTGCATAGCATAACCCATACCTTTATCCATCTTCGTCAAAATATTCGGGAATATTCGCCAAGGTGAAGGAAAACAGACGGTACTGCCTTCTGTTTTAATCCAGGTCTTAAAAGGTTTCTTATTTTGGTTACTTTATTTGGTTGGGGTTGTTGTAATATATAAATATTATAATACTAATTAAAAAGTATGTATGTAGCGGTGAGAACCTTTTTACTCCTTATCCCAGATCTGTGGTCTGTTAAAATAGCATATTGTCATGTCGCACTAAAATATTATAATAAAATGTACTAATAAAGTATCCGCATATTTTATTTTTATAATGAACAGTATTCAACATGGTAGCAGAGCGTGGTTAATAAGTGAAAACTCAATGTGATACGAAGATTGTAAAAACTCAGGGTGAAAAAAACGTTTGAGGTAAAAGTCACATGAGCCGGCAAGGAAAATTTTTTCTCAAGATAAAATAATATTAATTATTCATAATTAACGCCATAATGGCTAAACAAGCAAGAATAGAAGATATAACACTACCTATTTTTGATGGTGCTAACTATTCTAGTTGGAAATTAAGGTTGTTAACCTTATTGGAATATAAGGAATGTGTCGAGGCCGCCATTACTAAGAAGAATGTTCTAGAAAAAAATGAAAAAACTGAGGTGGAATGGAAAAGGAAGGATTTAAAGGCAAGAACTATACTAATGAGTACAATCTCAGATAAACAATTAGAATGTGTCAGCGAATGTAAAACAGCTTGTGAAATGATGAGAAAATTTGACAATATGTACTTAACACCGCTATGCAAATAATATGTAAGAGGTCAAATTAAACAACTACAGTACAGTGGAAGAATTTTTTGTCGACTTTGAAAAAACAATAAATGCATTTAAAGTTGCTGGAGGAAATATTGATGAAACAGAAAAGTTGAGATATCTTCTCAGAGCCCTCCCACCGAGTTATAGTTATATTGGAGATTTTCTCGATGTAATACCAGAAGAACAAAGGACAGTAGATTACGTACGATCCAAAATAAAAGAGAAAAATATTACTACTAGCGACGCAGATGAGAGGAACAATGTGAGTACATTTTCAGCTAAAACCAAAGCCCAATACTTTATCTGCGGCAAGACGGGTCATTTCAAGAAGGATTGCTGGTACAAGCAGAGAAATAATCAAGGACCGAGGCAGATATCAATCCAGTCAAGGTCAGCGAGGACTACAAAGGGGTTATAATAGAGGTAGATTCTACAGAAGTTGTGACCGAGGCAGAGGTCAAGGACAATTCAGAGGTCAAGTACCGAACAATTCTTATTCCGAGTCATGGATAACTCAAGAATGCAATTCGGAAGTAAATCAGGTATTTGGTTGTATTGAACAAGAATGTACTAATAATAGTTAAATTGATTGGCTTTTAGATAGTGGGTGTACAGACCATATAATAAAAAACGATACATATTTTTATAATTCTGTCGATTTAAAAAATCCTGTTGATGTAAAACTACCCGATGGCAAAATGTTAAAAGCTACCAAAGTAGGTACAGTTAAAATTTATTTCAAAAGCTATTATAATGTAAAATATGTTGACTTAAAAAATGATTATTTTGTGAAAGGTATTAGGCAAAATTTGTTAAGTTTTTCAAAGATAACTAGAAATTCTACAATAGTAGCTAAAGATAAGAATGCAAAAATTTATAACCAGGCCAGGGAATTGATAGCTGTTGCAGATAAAATAAACAATTTGTATCATTTAAAAAGTTTTGTATCAAAAAATATACAGATGAAAAGTATGCATATTCAGTAAAATTAACTCATAAAGAGAAATGGCATAGGGCACTTGGTCATGTAAATTTTCAATATTTAAACAAGTTAATAAATGATAAATTAGTAGACGGTTTGCCAGATAAGATTGAGAGCATGGAGATGAAATGTACAAATTGTATTAAAAGTAAAATAGCTAATGTACCTTTTGAAAATAATAGAAAATAGGCTACTGAAATTTTAGAATTAATTCATACTGATTTAAATGGTCCACATAATACAACTGGTTATGGTGGAGAAAAATATTTTTTTACATTTATTGACGATTATAGTAAGTGCACAAGAATCTTTTGTATTAAAAGCTAAAACTGCTATTGTTTTATAGAATTTGTGAATCTGGTAGAAAATAAATAAGGAGATGTATAAATTTTATAAGGGAAAAGGGTATAGAGTTATTACCATGTCCACCCTATGTTCATGAATTGAATGGTGTAGCGGAAAGATATAATAGATCTGCTATGGATATAGGTAGGTGTTTAATGATAGAAGCTAAAATCCATAGAAAATATTGTCCAGAAGTAATTAAAACAGCAGCGTATTTAAAGATTCAAACCATTGCAAATACAGTAGAAAATAAAACTCCTCATGAGATATTTTTCGGAGTAATACCAAAGGTAGAGCATTTAAAAATTTATGGAAGTAGGGTTTTTGTTAGAGTTCCTGAAGTTTTAAGAAAAAGTAAATGGGATGATAAAGCACAACTTGGTATTTTAGTGGGTTATAATGAAAATAGTTACAGAGTTTTACTAAATAATAAAATTGTTAACGCTAGGCATGTACAGGTAATTGAAGAAAATACTGAATTACTGTGCTTAGAAAAACTTGATGATCAAAGAGAAAATAATAATGATTTAGAAATTGATCCATCTTTGAATGTCTCAAATGAAATATGTTTGAAATATAATTAGTTTTTATTATAAGTCAAATCAATTAAGTAACATTTTGTTTAGTCTATTGAAAATTTCTGACTATGGTCACACTGAACGGTCAACTTCCGTTCTTGCCTTGAAAAATTAACACGCCGTTTTGGTCTCTCTCGCGTGGAATATTGTAATGAAATTGAAACCCGAGTGAGTGCCTTATTTAATCAACTGGCATCGGTTATTTGTGATACTTTGATTGATCTTTGTAAAACACGTGCGTGAATTTCTGTTTGGTGCCTGGAGTAGGACTTCGCCGAATTGGACACTGGTATTTATTCGATTCTCTTGTTATTCTGGCCAAAATTATGAGTTAATCTTATAAGTCCACTCAAGAACATCATCAGGAACACCAGGAGATATAAGGTAAATTTTTCATGTACCTACCTATTACTTGAACTCGCTGTGCAGTCGCAGTAATGTATGTTTAAACCTTTGCCCTGGGCTAAGACTGGATGAATTAATCGCTTCCACTGCAAACTTACCCAGGTTAGCCCGGACTCTAAACATAATTTTTGGTAGCAGAGCATGGTTGAAACTTAGCCGTTGATTGTATCTAAACTCAGATTGGTGTTGTATGAGCTATATATCTCATTTGTAAACAGTGTTATAGTGTTTTCAGGTCAGTATTGTCTAAAATACATAATATTGAATTGTATAAGTTGACCTAGATAATTTGAAACACATGTCATACATAACCTCAATCAGTAATTGTTTGACTTCTATTGTTGAAATCTAGCAATAACCTGTTGTTGTTTAGCATTAATAAGTCAGTTTGTTTGGATATATAGCGGCTGTATGTATCAGTGAATTTAGTAAATTTAGTTTATTGCATAATTATATTAAGTTTTGAAACAACCAAACTTTTGATAAAGCTTTGTTTTGTTATAATATACAGATAATATTGTTAGGTAACACATATTCTGTGCTTACTTACTAGTATATCTCAAATAACACAGCCAGTCTGTCTGTTGCAAGCAATTAATTAACTTATTTGAAGTTTCAACTTTTGTTAACTTTGACTTTGTTTTGTGTCAATATATATTGAAACTATCAATTTTGTTGGACAGTAGATACCTGTCACTTGCTTGTACCAGCAGTAAACAGGCTAATACTTTGTTGGTTTCAAAGAATTAAGAAAAATTAAGTTTTGATTGTTAATATTTTTAGCGCTTGTCCGGGCTCTTTTGAAATTTGATTATGTCAGCTATCAAGGACTTGCGTGCGGCTGCTGGTGCTATTGCATCAGATTTGCGCTGGTTTGCCTCGGCCAGTGCCTTAGTGAACCGGCCTGATCGCCAGCAGGCCTTACTACAAAGGTACGAGCGGATCGATGATCGCCTGGCAACTGTGGAACAGCAATTCCGCACTTTCAGCGCTTGCTGTCACTAAGTGTCAGTCAATGATTTCACCGCTGACCAGCGAAATAAGGTCAGCGAAGACTATGCCCAGGTCTTAGACCTGTATGATGCTGTCTCTAATAGTGCGAGACAACTAGTTGCCTATAGGGAAGGGCAACCCGGCCTGAAGCAGGAGCTTCCTAGGTCAGCACCGGGGCTGGTAAGTAGGCTCCCTACTTTAGACCTCCCCCATTTTGATGGCTACCTAGGAAGCTACCTGGGCTTCGTTAATTTGTTTGACAGCCTGGTCAATGACAGGGCTGACCTTCGGCCGGCACAAAAATTGGCCTATTTGATGTCGGTTCTGGATGGGGAGGCCAAGGGCCTCATCCAGCATCTGCCCGTGTCTGACGAGGCGTACCAGACGGCTCGGGACTTAAGACTGGATGAATTAATCGCTTCCACTGCAAACTTACCCAGATTAGCCCGGACTCTAAACAAAATATGTAAAACTGAATATGAAAGTGATGAAAATTTTGTAGATGCTGATGAGAATGAGAATTGTAATAATGATATGAAAGATATTGTAAATGATAATAATAATCTAAATGATGAGAATGACATGCAGTTAGGAATAGCAACACCAAAAAGAAAGAGAACTCCTATCTCTAGATATGGTAATCCGGTTTCGCATTTCATATATGTGAATTATACTGATGCAAATGTACCCGAAACATTCGAGGAGGCGATTAACTCTCATGATCATGAACAATGGCAAAGAGCAATGGATTCAGAAATAAATAGTTTGAATAAAAATAATACTTGGCAAATTGTTGAAAAGCCAAAAGATATAAAAGCTATGGATGTTAAGTGGATTTTTAAAAAGAAAAGTAATAATGTTTATTAAGCTTGCCACTAGGCAAGAGGTTTCCAGCAAAAGAAATATATTGAAAATGTGTATTCACCAGTAGGCAAAATGCACACATTGAAAATTTTATTGTCATACAGTTGTAAAAATAATTTATTTATCGAACAGATGGATGTTGAGACAGCATTTTTATATGGTTATATTAAGTCAGAAGTATATGTATTTGTATAAAACTGGAGAGAATAAAGTTTACAAATTGCAAAAGGCTCTCTATGGTCTTAAAGAAAGTCCTAGACTGTGGTATGAGTGTTTTAATAATTTTGTAAAGAAGTTAAATTTTGTTAGAAGTAACTATGATTACTGTTTATATGTAAACAGAGTAAGCAAAGATCCAATATAAATATTAATATTTGTTGATGATTTTTTAATCTATTGTAAAAATAAAGATAAAATAGAAGAGATAAAAACTCATCTGATGAAAAGATTTGCTATGAAAGACTTAGGAAAAATTAAAAGCTGTGTCGGCATAGATATTGATTATTGTAATGACAAAAATATATTGACCTTAAGTCAAACAAATAATATTGAATCTTTGGCTGCAAAATATAATCTGGAAAATACTAAGTTATATGATACTCCAATGGAAACAAAGTTAAAATTAGAACAAGCTAAAATTAGAATTAGCTAAGGAAGTAGATGAAAGTATAAAGTACAGAAATATAATAGGTGAATTATTGTATATTAGTGCAGGCACAAGGCCAGACATTGCTTACAGTGTTAATTACTTGAGCAGGTATCAAAATTGTTACTGTCAAACACATTACAAATATGCAATGCGAGTATTAAGATATTTATATAAAACTAAGGATTTAAAGTTAACATACTATGCTAATTTAAGCAAACACTGATATACTAGATTGTATGGTAGATTCAGATTATGCAGGCGATAATGTGGATCGAAAATCCACATCAGGTTTTATAATTAGATTGTTTGGAAATTTAATTTTTTGGAAAACACACAAACAAAAAACAGTCACTAAGTGTTCAACTTTTGCAGAGTATATAGCTCTATCAGAGGCAGTGTCAGAAATACTTTTTATTAGAAACTTGTTAAGTGAGTCATTTGATGTAAAGTTTTCTAATCCGATAAAGTTGTATGAAGATAACTCAGGTACAATAGCAATAGCTAAATTTGGTAATTTTACAAAAAAATCAAAACATATTGAGGTACAGTACCATTATATTAACGAGAATTATGGAAAGGGAATAATTTATATTGTAAAAATTGATTCAAAATTTAAGTTAGCAGACATGTTAACTAAGAGTGTAGATAAGACAACATTTTTGAAAAATAGGCTAAAATTAAGATTAATTTAGTTCATACATCTATTTTATGTTCAAAACAAAGTAACAGTTTATGATTAATATTATAAATTTAAGGAGGCGTGTTGTAATATATAAATATTATAATATTAATTAAAATGTATGTATGTAGCGGTGAGAACCTTTTTACTCCTTGTCTCTGATCTGTGGTCTGTTAAAATAGTATATTGTCATGTCGCACTAAAATATTATAATAAAATGTACTAATAAAGTATCCGCATATTTTATTTTTATAATGAACAGTATTCAACAGGGGTAATCCACGGGTAATCAATGATTGCCGACATCTTGCAACAAAAATATGCATTTCAATAGGTTTTATTTAAATGGCTTGAGACAAAGAGGTAAAGATAAAGATAATTTATTTCATAAAACATGAGTATACATTACAGGTTGTTTGAACTTGCACACTCTTGGTGGTTGCCACCTATTTAATATTCGAACCGGTTACAGTCAGGTAAACTTCCTGGAACATAGCTACTTATTTATAAGTCAATAATACCAAACTCATACATACATAGACTCACGCCTGTTTCCCGGAGGGGTGGGCAGAGACTAATGAACGCATAACGATCTTGACATATCTCTCTTGCTTCAAACTCAATCTTTAAAAAAGTGGTGTGATGCAATAAACAAAGCTTTGTCATAAACAGCAAAAGTCGTACATAACCCGTATAATTTTCGGGATACCCACAATATCCCAAAGTTAATGTTACAAACCTAACTATAAAATAAAGAGCACTCAAAGGCGCCCGATGCTTCTGAGTCGCTTCGTGTGAAAATGGTAAGTACCACAACGACGGCCGCCTATGCACTTTGGTGGCGTTTAAGCCATTTGCTCTTATAATAACCATAATTTTAGTGATAATTGAAACTACTAAGAATTTGGAACGACGACTTTTAAATTGCTGCGTTGTTCTGAAGCAATTTTCCTTCCACGTATTCTGCAACGTAGCAGTGAACATATTCTTGTTGAACGAGGAGCCAGAAAGCTGCTCTGAAATGTTATGGTTAGGATAGTAGAGGACTAATCGGTAGTAATATGTAGGAATTGTAGCAGAAGGTTGGATACGTATGGCTCAAGATCGGTCTGCGTGGAGAGGAATTGGCGGTCTCTCTCAAAGCTCTCTAAGCAGACCAGCTTATGTCCAGCAGTGGACGTCCTTAGTCTGTGATGATGATTCAATGTCTAAATTAATATCAATTAGCTTAATCATAAAATACTCTCATTATCATTTCATTACTGTGTCAAATATGTATCCAATAAAAATGAAATAAAGGTTTCAAATTATGTCGTAAAATTATCATTCACATAAAAGCGCCGATGGCCGATATCCAGGATGGAAACGACGCAACCGATTAGAAACACTGTCAAAATAATTCCTTTGAAGTAATAATTGGATCATTACTTTTTATTGGGGTTTAACCACAGTAACAGTATTGGCGTTTGCACTTATTGTTGGAATAAAATGGCGGCTATAAAAATCTGGCTCGTTTTACTTTGAAACTCCGTTAAAAGTTTTTTTTAAAGTTGGTGAAGTTATATCAGAGTGGTATGGAAAATAAAGTGAGTTGTGACAAGCGCCCGGTCCATTAGACCGGTTGAC
Source organism: Euclidia mi (assembly GCA_944739405.2). NCBI lineage: Eukaryota > Metazoa > Arthropoda > Insecta > Lepidoptera > Erebidae > Euclidia > Euclidia mi. The sequence goes on from OX123196.2 coordinate 4,308,451, forward strand.
TGTGCGACAAACGGCTTGAATAATGACCAAGCTCGCGAGTTTAGAACTAAAGTATGGCGGTCTTGATTACTTTCGGCGTTTATTTAATTATCGCGTCATAAGCATGACTGCTTGGTACTGTTTACTCATGAGGAAGTGAGATAGAATTATAGGAAGAGAGAGAAGGCATGTTTTATAAAATTAATCGCCTTACTGAAGTTTCTTTTTACATAAATTTGACTGTTTGCCGCAATTCTTGTTCTTTATTCTGTTGTTTCTTAACTTATAAAGTACTCAGAGATACATAAATAGCTTTAAGTGTGGGTTGTCTCTGTAAAAAATTAGCTAGTAGAGAAAATATTTAAATACGTGTATTTTTCGTGACTGAGATATCATAACAGACTGTGAATTACTGAAGACAGCAACATGAAATTTGGAAAATGGGTGATTTTTATGTCATAGGCTAAGGAATGTTTTTTAGTTATCCTCCCTTCTCCCACGAGAGCGATCGGTGGGTAATATTGCACTGATTATACTTATAGTGTACACATGGCAACATTGCGATTAATGTGAAGTTTACTCATCGATATATATGTACTAACGTACTAGATGTAGCATTCAGAACATTTACTTTGATCAAATGCTTTGCACGGATATCCCTGCAAAGCAAACTAGTGTCACTTTGGCTTTCCTGCGGTGTGGGTCCGCTTCGTTTATTGACTGTGTGCCGCCTATCTGTGTGTTACCTATCGCTTAATTCGAATCAGAACTTGTATCTGTAGCAGCGTTAGTCAATGTTTTTTATTATTTAAGCAAAATTCCTTAGAGGCTGTATCTCCGTGTATGTAATATCCGACGACACATAAATATTTCATATCAATCGGACAAAATATTTCGTACGACTCCTTTTGCAACAAATACGTATTTCCTCTTCTGATGTGCCGTTGGGTACACATAGCTAGGCGATTAATTGACTATCAGGATACGGAGAGTAAGACGTTTATTGTATTAATATGATTACCATTGCTATTTCTGTTGCTATTTTTGTTGTTAGATAGATATAATAACATCGTATAGGTACAAAAGTTAATAGTATCAGAATATAATAAAATATAAGTATATTACTAATCTTTTGTGTTGTAAGGCGGATAATTTATAAATAAACAGAGCATGATTTAAATCACCATAATAATTGCGCCTTATTTATAACCTGTTCGCTGACTGCTGGTTACAGGCCTCTTCTCATTTTAGAAGTATTAGGCCATAGTCCACCACTTTCGAGAACATTATGGAGAACTCTCAAACATGCAGGTTTCCTCACGATATTTTCTATTAAATGATTAAAGACAAAAAACCTGCATAAGCCCAACAATATTCTGCATGTCCAACAAGACACTGGTAAGCACAGTAGATTTTAATATTTTCATTAAAAATTCAATTAATTTTCATAATCTCTCCTTCATTTTATAGAAAATGTTTCTGCGTAAAGCTTTTCCGCGTGCGAACTCTATAAAATTAAATATAGATCATCCTAATATAAAAATGATATCAAATTGTGGTTCACCATGGTATTATTTTATTTGTCCTGTTTGGACATTGGAAAACTTCGCTGACCGATTCAACTATTGCGAAATATCGGTATTAGAGCCGTGTCATTGTAATATTTTTTAATTTATTCATGCTGTACTTATACACACAATATTAAAATATGTAACACAGGTGTTTTCTACAGGTGTTGACTGCCTCCGTGGTCCAGTGGATAGCGTATGCGACTGCTGATCGGAGGTCTCGGGTTCGATTAATGGGTCGGGCTAAAGTGTTATTGGGTTTTTCTGAATACTCAGTAGCAGCCCGGCGTCTGGTGATGTGCCCGGTAACGGCAATAGGCTTGCCCCTATTACGTGGGACCTAAAAATTCATGGCGAAATGTGGGTGTAATATTTATACCTCTGCCTACCCCTTCGAGGATACAGGCGTGAGAGTATACATAAATAAATAAAGGTATTTCCTAGTTTCTCACATAGGTGTAGTTATAAAAACACTGTTTACTTTGAGATCAGCCTGTGAATAGAGAATAAATGATACATTTTTATTACGTAAATATAAAAATCAAGGATGTATACAGTATATATCCGATAAGAAAATATAAATTTCCATTCCAATATATCCCCTGCATTTCATAAAACTCCGTTCAATATACCTCATCAGCATTCTAAAATCAGCTCAAAAATAAATTGAATCGCAATAGTTTATACAACATATGATACCGGCGCATGGGTCAGCGCTTGGCAATCAGATCCGTCGTCTGGCAGGATTCGGCAGATAGTATGAATAAATTGAGTACCGAAACATTTTAGTGCGGGGACGATGCAGCTTCGGAACCCCACTACACGCTATTTCAAGCTTTACGCCCTCCCCAAGCGTTATAACCTTGTATTATCAAAGCACACGACACTTCACGCACACGAAATATTACGTTCACGACATATTTAATTTTGAAACCCATTCGACAAGGAAGAGAATTCCGCTAGATAATTGCGTTACATATTTTCAAAACACACGACTCACACGGCCAACTTATATGAAATAGCACACGTTGAAAGCCTCACCCACCAAACTGGCCCCGTAGACAATTCGATTAACACTATCGCTGTTTGCTTAGTGCAAAAATGCATGGAACTGCAGCTTTTACAATACACATAGTCACCGAAAAACAAAGTGCTTATGTTACGATAGCAGCCACAAGCTAGCGAAAGTTATGAGAAGCGAATGTCACTTGTCTACGCCCTCTGAAATAGATTAATTAGTTATTATTATATCTGAGCACAACGTAACGATAATTTTCAAAACACACGACACACAGCGCACACGAAATAACTATTCCATACAGAAACGAATCTTACTAGCTAATACCACGATGTCCCCGAACGTTACAACCGAGTATTCTGAAAACACGAAGCATTACCTACACAAAATAACTTACTAAGAATACTCGGTACAGACGGATTTCGCTACTTAATCTGCTTTCCCAAGTAATCCGTTTATCCCGAAAGGACCCCACAGCTAACGTAAACGACTGCAGATAAGATACTTACCTACTTATTAAGACATAGGGAGTTGATTGAAGTGACTATGGCTTTCATTTAAAATTTAGATCGATGATTTACCCCGTTCATTCCTTATCAAATGTTTCAAGAATTAACATGAATCAATGCTGACCCTTTCAAGGGTAATCTTTGCATATTTTAAGTAGATTTATTTTTGAAGTTCTTCCAATTTTTATAGCCTAGAGTAACGTGAAATATACACGTCTACTGTTCATAGTTATTCCTCTCTGGTATAGCTGTTAGAGATTTTATTATCCGTAGAATGAAGCACAAATAGTAAGGCGCTGAAACAAAGCTAGAAATTCAATAAATAAATAACTGAAAGACGATCTTAATAAGACCTCTTAAGTTTAAGTAATGGCATATCACTTATAACACTTCTTACACACCTCTTGAAATATTGTTATTCATTAGCATGCAAACCTAACAACCAACTTCAATTTGCCTTAACGTATTCATCACACGTAAATCGATTCGTATTAACACACGTGTGTAAATAAATATATTTACATACAAACACGCGTATAAATCTGAACCACCAAAACAAATTTATCAAACAATTCTTGTTGTGACAAATGTGTGAATAGATTGACATATTTGTACATTAATGTTACTGTTAAATCATGGCACACCCTGAATGCTCAGATTTAAGAGAAAACTAAGGTAAAACTTGATTGTAAGAGTTTGAAATTGCAACTCAATTTTTTTATTCAGCTTGGCTTCGTTAGATTTCTTGTGGTCCTAAAGACGGCAATAGAACATGGTCTCGTTAAAAACTGGTAATAAATAGTTCTTAATGAGAGAAACATTCTCCTGTATAAAGTGATGATTTATATTATAACTAGATATACTATGACACTCACCTAACTGTTTTTGATTTCAAAAGAAACCTAAAAACCCTAATTTACGTAATTTTATTGTAAACTAGAGGACGCCAGCAGCTACGCCTGCTTTTTTTTAATCAAAATATCCCTTCTTAGTGCACCCCTACGGTCCCCAAGGAACATGCATGCCAAATTTCAGCTTCCTGCGCCCAATAGTTTCGGCTGTAGCGTGTCTATCAGTCAGTCAGTAACGCAAGGATTTTATATATTAAGATATGCACTACCACTTATGAAATGTTATTTTTTTTTATTAATGAAAGGGGCAGGATCCCCTTTTAACATATAAGCCCCGTAAAACCAACAACAAATTGAACATTTATAATTAGATCAAAATTGATTAACCGATTCCTACATCCTATTGGTACTAGTTTGTACAGGAGCCTAGCCCTATCCGATAGAGGAAAGGCCAAGGCGCTGTTACACCAACCAAAATTACAAATCAACAAATCATTCTGCGACAGGAATTTTGAAATGTTAGGTATTTAATAATGTTTATGATATTGTTACCAACCTGCTTTCTAAATACATATTGCTACGCTTGCAAAGTCTTACGATCATGTACCTACACTTAGTTCTGCAATAAATTATTTGAAATATAACGGTGAATCTTTGGTTTTACTGTAAAATCTTGGAACTTATTAGTAAATCTTAGAATTCACTATAGTTCGACGTTTAACAGCGACATCCATGCATATATATAGCACTGACACTAAAGACGATATACAGAAGCTCAAACAGTCAGTGCAGCTCACGAACTCAGGTCTTAAAATCGACGAGCCTCATAAGCGGAAGCCAAGAGTGGTAGTTATAGGTGTGCCCACATCAATGCAAGAAAAGGAAGTATTTACTTGCCTGTACCACCAAAATCTAGCCGATGTGTTGCCGAGTTGCAATCTCGAGACGTTTTTCGATTCCGTAAGATTAAGCCACAAGTCGGGCAAGAAAGACGGTGAGACCTGCAACTACATTATAGAGGTCTCTGCAGAAATCAGGAAAGCTCTCATTACTAAAGATAGAGTATTCGTAAACTGGTCTTCATGCCCTGTAAAAGACTTCACATTGGTTACGCGATGTTTTAAGTGCCAGCAATATGGCCATGCCGCTAAGACTTGTCGGGAGGCTACATACATCTGTGGACATTGCGGTGATCGAGGCCACTCTATAAAGGATTGCGCGAAAAAGGCAGAAGAACCACAGTGTGCTACATGCTTGCACTACAAAAAGCCGAGCAAACATATTACAGGATGCATTGACTGTCCAGCTAAAATAATGGCCGAGAAGAGGTACATCAATACCATTGATTATGGAGATACCTAAGTTCTCAGTATAGAATACACCATACTCATTTTAATAAGACAATACGTATATTTCATCTACTATTTTATAAAGTTAACACCTCATTAGAATATTGACCTACTAACATAACATTGTTTCATTTAGTTTTTACTCGTAAGTGCACGTAACTATATAAATAAATGCTAAATTGTCTAACACTGACATTATTCGCGATTCTGCTGATCCGCAGTTTTCCAAGTCAATTGCAGTTTTGTTTATCATGCACAACACGTAATACATTGATTCTAATATACGATCAATGATTATGAATAGGTACCTAATAATTAGTAACTTAGTTTTATTTATTGATTATATGTATACTGCCAAATTGTGTAACTATATTGCTGTATTGATAAAATACAAATCAACAAATTTGTTAAGAGGGACCCAACTGCCTGTGATACAGTTTTTAACTAGTACAGGAGTCTGGTGTTCTTCCCAATTCTTTGAACACTATTAGCCGTAAGTTTTATATATTATAAGAATACTATTTGTATCTGTGTTTTTTGAGAAATAAATTTATTATTATTATTATTATTTATTATTATATATATATATATATATATATATATATATATATATATATATATATATATATATATATATATGTGTGTCTTGTCGTTTGACGTATCGGAACGAGTTGCGCCAACATTTCGCGCGATGTTGATAAAATATTTCCTAGTTTAAAATCAACCTTATCTCAGAATGCTTAATTGTGAGGTTTTGAAGTATACCAGCTTTTGGTGGTTATGTAGTGAATGGATGCTTCGTACCTACCTATCTTAAATATCTTATAATATCGTAAGCAAGTAATATGCATATCGTAAGGCAAGCACCGATTGATGCTCACATTGTATTAGTAAGAAAAATAAAATACGTTAGGTATGTTATGTTATATATTATTATGTCTTCGTATTATAATACTTAATTTATGATGATAATATAAAAGTGCTCTGAGTGCGTATTTTTTGAAAATAATGGTAAAGAAAATGTTAAACTAAATGTAAATAACCTTCTATTCTACAGAAGTTTCGGCATTGAGTACAAGATTGAGTCCTGTTGCTTAGAATAATTTACCTAAATAAGACAATTGGTTGTAAATAGAAATACGTTAGTAAATATTTAAAGAAGAAGAAAGAGTAACTAAGGAACTGGTAATGCTGTAGATAATTATACGAAATAATACTTATTATGAAACGAGATATTAAACTAAACATGACCGACTGCGATTTTGATTCTTTTGTGCTTTTTTTTCTTATCATATTTAATTCTTTAAAAATACACGTATTTATTTTACCTCTCTCATTTATTAATATCCATGGCAGATACACATCCGACTTATAGCGAAAGAAATATAAGAAGTGAATTTGTTGGACATAATACACTTTGCACAATAGGCATCATTGGACGAGGGATTAGCAGTGCCCCTCGGGAATGAATTGAAATAAACCCTCACGGTTGCCAGAACAGGCTTTTGATAGCAGCGACAAGCTTGCTTATGTAGCGAGCTTACAAGATTAACAGGATACATGGATGATGGTTTTATAGAAAAATACAGCATTCTTGCTTATTGTTGTAAACTATAATTCCATAATAAATACAATTGTCGTTACAGCTAGAATGTCTTTAAATATATTATACATTATACAATATGTTGATCTAGATAGTATAGAGAGTATACTTATTCACCTAAAAATATTTTTAACACTGTGCGATGATATGCCCTGACAGTCCCCTTCGCCCTTCTCCTAGGGCGGAGGGACTCCATGAGGATTTTCCAACCCGACATAAAAAAAGTGTGCGATGATATAAGGCCCTATTTTCATTAAATGTTACTTAGAAAGTAAATCAGAATAAACTGTTGAATCGTGCAAAATAAGACTGTATCACGCAGTCACTGATCACTTTAGGTACGTGTGCTTGTGTGTCGGTACGGCCAGCTGAGCGGCGACGGTGGTCAATACAGCGAGTTAATTTTCAAAGAGTATGACGATGAATTTTTTTTTAACCTAATTGTCTTATCTTTTCATGTATTTGTTTTCAGTTTTAGTAGTATATTCACTCCTTATACCTAATATTTTACAAATGCAAATTAAAATCCTGTACAACAACGGTAGACCGTATGTTATTTGTACATAAAATATAATTATAGTCAGACCACTTAAATGATCAGTTATATACTTACTGCATTGAATCATAGTGAACTCAATTTAGGTGTACTAGAATCACAACTTTACTGATATTTACTGTTCTAATTCATCTTCAGTTTATATTAACTGAAGCAGAGTATGGGGTACCGATGGCTATAGACTCTTCTCAAATTTTATGTAATGAACAAGACTTTAAACATATCGTCTAAATACTTCCTTCGGCAGCATTCAGGTTTTGATGCTAAGTGTAAACCATGCCCGTCATCGCCATTTGTCGACCAGTTGCGTGATGAATATTATGGGCAACGGTATAGAACGACATGATATCGGTCAGTGGTTCAAGTGCGTCTAAATGAAACGCAGCCGTCAGAACAACAAGGCTATTCAGTGAAAATCATATTTTTGAACAGTTGTTTGGTTAACGAGACAGCAATAATTTCCTTGATTAAAAAAATAGCTACAGTCAAATACATTTATATCTTTTTTTATTTTTCATAATAGGTAGGTATATTTTTATCTGTCCTGTGGAATCACGATGTATGACGTTCTTCCAAGGCTGTTTCTCCTGGCCTAAGAGTATAAATTTTATAGGTTAGATTAGCCAAAACTTTGTAACTTTGATATTTCAGGTTATTCAATCGTTCTTCGGCTTTTTTGTCTGTATTTGTTAGATGTGAGCATTGTTTGTGTCGTCGCCGTTATATGAAAGATTGCATAACTTAGTTGTATATGTATGTGGCTACTGCCGCAGTCCTAATCGGTTCTCATTCAATTTATTAATGCATTACCATGCCAATAAATTGTCATTATACTGTAGATCATGTGATAGATCTGGGCTTATCAAATTACCTGTTTTAATACAATATTTGACTCTTTGTTACAGTATGCGGTTGGAAGTTAGCGTTCAGAAATTACAACTGCTTACTTTTACACCGTACACAAATAAATAGGTACCACAAAACCCATTTGTCAAAATCGAAAAACCGCTAATGGGCGTTCAACTTATTAGTCTGTTATCGTACCAACACTTAGCACTAACCTTTACAATGTAATTAATTGCCATTAACAAGCACTTCAAGCTTCCAAAGTCGCAATGCTGATGATTTTAATGAGCAAGTTAAACTAGATGTAGACTATCGGTTTTCGTTTTGTTTGACAAAACTAGAAAAAAAATCATGTTTCTGAATAGGTACTAAGTATTAAGTAATTAGGATCACATCTATATTATAAATAGATCAATTATGTGACCACAATGTATTATATTGTGCCAATAATAAAACATTTTCCCGGAAGCTCCAAACAGGGATGCTTCCGGGTTGCAGGACGAAGTCTTGGATCCAAAGCTAAAGTCTTTATGCACTTAAGTCACAATGTGACACTTAGAAGCGACAAAATTAAAAAAAATACTTAAATTTACATGCGTATTAAAATATGCAACTTGTCCCAGTTGCATATTTTAATATGCATGCTGGCTACCTATACCACCTACACCTTTAAGTTCTAAAACAGAGCCAGACTAAGACCATAAGGTGTAAACGACGATACTAAAAGGATTTTTACGAGAAAAATAATCTGAGGTACGTTAAGCTAAAAAAGCACAATGTTACAATGCCTAGAATGATGTACTGTGTTATCGGTGTAAACGGTACGGCAGTAAATCTTGTGGATCTCATAAAAACTTGTTTGTTTTACGGCTAAGTGTCTAAACACACTATGCCGAAGTTACGCGACCGAAGTTCGGTATGATTCCCCCTGCAATGCTCTTTGAATTATTGACATTATACCGAAATTACGTTGCGTTATAGCGTACAGCGTAACTTCGGTCGGCCGTAAGTTCAGCGGCAACTTTTCTAGTACCTAGTAGCGCACAAGTACGTACACGTAGTTCGTAGCATGAGCTTAAATTTGGCACTTATGGTGTGTCATATCAGCCGAATACGTCGGTACGTAAAATCGGCCACGGAACTTCGATCACGTAAGTTCGGCATAGTGTGTTTAGACACATAGAATATAATATTAAGTAATGCGGTGAAATTGGCACAGGTTATGGCACAACGTTACGTCTACCAACTTGGAAAATGGTTGCCAATGACGAATGGCCGTCATAACTTTTGTGTTCCAAATTGATGTGAGATGGAAATCTGCGACACTGTAGTAAAACTCACCTAAGGTTTCAATATCATTGAATATTTATACTCACAGAATTGTAACAACATTAAAGTTCACAGTATCAGATCTATCCATGGATTTGGCTACTAGGTATCTGACATAAGCTATGGAGCTTATGTCAGATAACAAAGTATGCCAAGTAAATGTACCTATCTCTTATAGCCAAATTCATCGACAGATCGAATATTCCAACAAGGAGCAGGACAGATCAGTGTGGAAACTGCAACGGGGCAAAAGACACGGGGTTCAAAATATTTGACTATTCAAAAACAGCATATTGTATGGAACCCATTTCTGCGTGATTCCATATATCCTTTTATTTATTTATTTATTAATAATGAACACCAACACAATTTACATCAATCACATAGTTACAACATTCAACATAACTGAATCCATTCAACATAACTGAATCATAGTAAATGCCATTGCAATTATAGGTGCAGACCGCTTCCACAAAATACAAAAGCGAGCATTCAAATTATTTATACAAAACCATAAACATTGAAATTTACAGACCCAGCACAGGAACACTTAAAATTTCATTTCAATAACATCAAACATGCATGAAGTATACAGTACAAATAAAAAAATAAAAATAAAACTAGTCCATTAATTAATTCAAAAAATTACAATTTATACAAATACATTACATGATTTTTGATTAGAAGGGCGTATAGATATTGATTGTAAAAAAATAAAAAATTAAAAATGTTAAAATTGAATCCTAAAAGTAGCGATTGATAATAATGACAATAAATAATTAATTGATTAAGACGTCATGCAGAAACAGATAAATTCAAAATAAAATAATATAATTCTTTGCCATAAATGGTTAATTAATCAAGAATATCGACAATGTTAAAACATAATAGACTTTCTAAACTTGCCAATGTTGTCAACAAATAAGTCTATCTCTTTGGATTTATTAAAATCATTATATTCCATAATCTTTCTATTCAGGGGAGTGTTTTTGCCAAGATTGGATTTATGTGAGGTCTTTGTCAACAATGCATATCGAGATGCACGTGGTAACCGTAAAGGTGTATTAAAAGATAGAGAAGATAGTAGCTCAGGTGTGTCAACGATACCATTAGCAAGTTTATAGAGAAATAATAGGTTAAGCATACGTCTTCGATCAGCAAGTGATGTAAGTTTAAAAAACTTCAACCTTTCAGTGTAGGACACAAGAACTTTTTCTTGGTTGATCGAGTAAGTTAAATGCCTCAAAAATCTTTGCTGTATACTCTCTAACCGGTTGTTATACACATTGTAAAAAGGGTTCCAGACGACACTACAATACTCCAAACCACTGCGGACTATCAAATTATACAGTATAACTTTAGTTCTCGGTGATCTAAAGTCTCTGCAGTTGCGAAGTAGAAAACCCAAATTTTTGAATCCTTTAGCACAAATTTTATCAATATGTACATTAAATTTTAATTTGGAATCAATCTCAATACCTAAGTCATTAATAGAATTAACTTGCTGTAGATATTGTGATTTTACATCATAGTTCGTCGTTATTTTGTTAATTTTTCTTGAGAACTGTACATGATAGCATTTAGATGTATTTAATTCCATAAGGTTGCTCTCACACCAAGTAACCAGTCTATACAAGTCCCGCTGTAAGAGGTCTGCATCCGAAGAAGTGTCAACGGTTCTAAAAAACTTTAAGTCATCGGTATACAAAAATATTTAGAGTGGTGGAAACAGTCGCCGATGTCATTGATAAAGATGTTCAATAACAACGGTCCAAGGTGTGAACCTTGGGGTACTTGTACTTGTTTCCAGTCACTTCCGGTGACTGGAAACAAGTACAAGTACCCCAAGTACCCCAAACAAGTCAGAACAGTAACCATTCAATAGAACTTTAAAATGTCGCTCTGTCAAGTACGATCCACACCAACTCAGCAAAGGCTCCGAAACACCGCAATTAGTGAGCTTTTGAAGCAGAACGCGATGGCTTACTCTGTCAAAAGCCTTGCTAAAATCGGTGTAAATAGCATCAACAGAGGAACCAGCGTCAACTGCCAACGACAGATTGTTTACAAACGACGTAAGGTTTGTCGCTGTAGACTTTGCTTTCATAAAACCATGCTGCTAGGCTAGATCGCACTAAGCGATAAGGCCGCCCATTGTACATTACTTGTAGTTTTAAGCCAATTGTACTGTAAAACTTTATTTTGGTGTGCAATAAAGTGTAATTTATTATTTATTATTATTATTATAGGGGTTAATTACCTGTTTAAGATGCCAAGACAAAAAGACATGCACAAGTTGCTCAAAAACCTTAGCAAAAACTGGAAGAATCGAAATAGGTCTGTAGTTTTTTATTTGTTATTTTTGTCCGCTTTTGTACAAAGGAACAATCAAGGCTACCTTCCAGTCCGCAGGGGACACACCGGTGCTGAGAGATCTATTAAAAATAAGACGCAATGGCTAAACCAGAGCTGGGGCAGCCTTTACAACAAAAACTGACGGGAGTCCGTCCGAACCGGCTCCCTTGTATAAATCAAGTCTTTTTAACCCTTTAAAACTTGATCATCTTTAAACTTTATGGATGTTAAATAGTTGCTGGTCGGGATGGAATAACAATTCACAGACGGTGTGATTGATGTGTGTGGAAAGCCTTGACAAACGTGATTGCATTTGAAGTTTGAAGCAAATAACTCACAAATAGCTTTACCGTTATTGGACACTTTATCCTCTAAGTACATTTTATCTGGGTAAGAACTAGAACCCTTTTTTAGTTCTTAATGAAAGACCAAAACAGTTTTGGGTTCGATACCATGTTTTGCTCGAGTCTTTGTATGTACTTTTGGTAGCAAATATTCATCAATGATTTTGATCGTTCTTTAGCCAAGTTGAAAGCTATCTCGTCTAGTGGGTTATTATTAAATTTACGCAACTTATTACGGTACTTAAGTTTTTAAAAGTTTAAGTTTAAAAAATACCGAAGTCATACCGTTCACGTCAGCGCAATTAATAAACTCCTGATCCCAGTTTAAACTATTCAGATCATGTACTATTTTCGCATAGTCGCCCTTAAAAAAGCAAAAGTGACTCGAATTATCACATTTAAGACCAGTGTGGTTACCAAACGTCAGAGAGAACTGTATAGGCGTATGATAGTCGTCAATTTTAGACAAACAATTGTTGCTGGGTCGCACATCATGTGTCTGTCGCCTCGAGATTCAATTTCTACCCAGAGGTCCTCGCATTTTGATTCGTAGTGTTGCAGTGTCTAGAATTCAACCTCTTGGATACAGCGATCAAAACGCCCCCGCCGTTTTTGCTACTATGGAACCCACTTGTCTCTTTATCACGCCTGTAGATGACATAACGTTTATGACATTAACCAAGTTTCACTCAAGAGAATAACATCATAGTTACAAATTGTGTTATTAAAGAAATCAAGCGTTTTTATTCTCAAGCCCCTAACGTTTTGGTAATAAAAATTTAACACGAATAAAAATAATATTATGAGAAAAAAAATATTACAACAATTCGAAGCAACAACTTAAAGCCACAAACGCCTTTAAAATCAGTAGGAACAGATTAACTGAGAGGCATAAAATTAATTTATATAAATTTGTGCAAAATAAAAAGAGATTAAGTCTATTCCTACCTATTTATGACACATTGTTTAAGACGTTTAGATCCTTAATTATTATATAACCAGAAGTGTCGGTTTTTCTTACGAAGTCTTTGCCGTCACGCACCCACACGAATCTGTAGTTCAGCGCTCTGGCTTTCCGGCGGGCAGCAGCGTGCAGTGCCTTTGCTTCCGCGGAAAGATGCTCCGAGACGAATACAGCAGTCTTCTTGTTGCCGCCAATGCCGAGGTGGCTATTGTTCAGCTTGTCACCGGGATTATTTTTGTTGTATTTTATAACTCCTGCTAGAAAACGGTCACGCATCCTCCGGCTGCTGAACCTTACCGAGACAGACCTGGGACGAGGGCTAGCAGGATTCAACTTTGCAATACGGCTACAGTACTCAAGGTCAGTATCTGTAATAGGGCATTTGATGGTACTGCCTAACTGCTGCGCCGTGGTAATTTTTCTTCAGAGGAGTTCGTTATTGTAAACCTTTTTCTATTGCACTAGATGGGGCGGTCAATCCGAGGGTGCGTAGTCGGTTCCTCTATCCTTCCATTAGTATACCATGGAGTTCCGGCAAGTAACGCATGATTCAATGAACTTTTTAAGTGCGGATTATTTTTGTAATTGTCGCTTGTACCTTGAACCGAGCATGTTAAGTAGATATCACAGTCAGTACAATCCAATATTCTGATGCTGGTCCAAACTATAGTATAGCAGATTTGGATGTAGCCGAAGTAACGCTTGGATAATGAAGAGAATAGGAAAAGTCCCTTGGAAACTAAATTGACTTTGGAGACCAAAAAGTTTTGAATGAGCAAAAACTGCCAGCTTGCAGTTGACTGGCTCAAATTAATGAATTTAGTTGAAAACTCTTATTAAATGAGATGATATTTATACCCAGTATAATAGAGACATTGAATACTATATAATATCTAAGTAATATAAAATAAAATCGCCGCTGGGTCCTGTCTGTCTATATGATCGCGATAAATTGTAAAACTATCAACAGAATTTTGTACGATTTTCGCCAATTGATAAATATAATGACAGTCATTCTTGAGGAAAGTTTAGACCGGTGCATCTCGTCGGGGAGTCCCACACTCTCCCTAGCCTGAGGTGTATAACTCACGCTCTCTCAATAAAATGAATATACTACTTACCTGGATTATAATAAATGTACCTACATAGTATATTCTACATTTTTCATGAATAAGGTCGTCTAATTCATTTTTATAATTTTATTACTCTTACTTTAAGGCTCTACATGTGCTTTACTTTGCGTTAGATAAAAAAAATGTCAACATATGATTGCACTGGACCTGAAGTAATGTGCTGAACTGAAAATATTCCATGAGAAAAACCAAAACCTTTATTAAATGACCCAATATCAAACAAGAATAAACGGGACAAAATCAAAATAAGAATCAGATTATTTTAAAACATATTCAGATAATTTGAACAACATAAACGCTTCCAAAGATATTTTATATAGTACAAAAAACTTATGCAAATAACTAGGTAGGTACAATATAAGAAATCTCTAATTTAAGAAAAATGAGAAAAAAGATAAAAGGTCAAACATAATTACAGAGTCAACGTCGTACAAATGAAATCGTACAATAACATGATTTAAAATTAGAACAAGTCTTCACAACAGCTACATTTATAACAAAATAAAATTAAAATAACATTCTATTGTCAGTGAGAAGCCGTAAAGATATAATGATTTGTAATATTATGTATAAATTCGACATAGCCTACGCTTCGGCGAAGCAAGATTGTTGATACCGTTAGATGACGTCATTAGCCAATGATTAACACATTCATATCAGTTGGCAAACCAAGAGTGTAAATTGTTATTTCATTTCTCAATGTTAAGCGGCTCGTTGGTCTAGGGGTATGATTCTCGCTTTGGGTGCGAGAGGTCCCGGGTTCAAATCCCGGACGAGCCCTGCTTTTTATAGTACCTTTTTCGGTTCCTTTTGTATTAAATCAAAAATATGTCTTATTAGTCGTTTTATTTCGCAAATATCTTGAGAAATTTATTACATACATACATACATAGACTCACGCCTGTTTCCCCGAAGGGGTAGGCAGAGGCATATTAAACGCCCACTTTTCGCCAGTGTTTTGATCCCACGTAATAGGTGGCGAGCCTATTGCCGCTTATTGGGACATTTTGTTTGCCAGAGCCTCGTCCGTTGATCGGCAGGTGCACCACTTGCAGGTGAGGTTGGCTTGGGACCCTAAGTTCTTGGTGGGAACCCTATGCATTTATTATTTATCAATTAATTGTGTTTTAATACACCGCTCTCAGCATGTCTAATGTTTTCCCTATTATGTGATAGGGGTTTTCATAAGCAAACGCTCAAAACGATTCCGAACGATTACGAAACGTATTTGTCGACTACTTATGTAGATGTTGACCTATAAGAGGAGTGCACCCTGAACACTCATTGCATTGAGAGCTGAGTCATGAACCTTTAGTTTGTATAAGTACAAGACGATTAAAAAAAACACGTACCTACTATATAATAATACACGTTTATAATGAAAGATACACTCATGAATATTTAAGAAACTTATCCACCCATTTCTTTTATAGTTGTAGCGATCTAAAAAAAGTTACTAGGTACCTGAGTGAAAGTTAATTTTTTATCCAGCATCAAAATAATAATTGCAAGATATAGAAGGTGTAACAGTTGCAGCACCTTACAAAATGTAAATTGTGTATTATGCAAAACCTGGCGATGAAAAAGAGTGACCGTGAGTTTTATTGCCCGTTCTTTCTCATGGTTCTACCTATTGCTTTGCGAACGTGGCAGTAAATGTAAATGTAGAAGCATACAGTAATAATGTTTTAAATTTGAGTATAAGTAATTATTTTATAAATTTATTATTTTGACGTTCATAAGCGTCACATTGTGACCCAAATGAATAAAGGATTTTGAATTTGAATTTGAATTTGAATTTGTCAATTAATTCGTAATTTCAGCAAGATCTTTGGACAAACATATTAGCCACCTACTTACTTATAAATCGAAATGATTCCCCGTTTTTGGAAGTCATTTAACATAATATCTATTACCATACGTCCATGTGGTGACGGATCAAGAGTACAAAGTGTTATCACCTATTTCATTTCGTGGAAGTCGTAAGAGGAAGGAAAACACCCGAAACAAAATTAAATAGTATCTCAGCAAAGTTACAGAAAAGTCGACATTAAACCCTGTACCAACCAATCGTGGCCTCAGTGCTACTGTGAAGCAAATAAGGAGACTGAAGTCCAGATGTAGACTGCGAAAGCTAATAAAAGATCAGCATAGATATTATCTCAAGAGGTTGCAGATAGGTACATGATTCTGGTTTGGTGACCAATATTTTGGTATGGGTTGAAGAGGACGGGGTTACTCGCCCCAGAAGGGTAGGTTGTATGCAGGGGAACATGATGAAGTCAGTGGTCATGAGAAGATTGTAATGCTCTTGAGAGAACTTGCGTCCTTTAGCCCTCTCCCGAATCAGCCTAAAATCTGAAACGTTAAAAGCTCATGTTAAAGTTAAAATAATAAATTTATCTCAATATATTTTAGTACATTTTGGAGGCTACAAATGATAAAATACTCGTAATAAAGCTTATCGCGGCTCCGTTTCGCCTAAACTATCCGATAAAAATTTAATATCTTAATATAAAATATTGCTGTATTATACTGTGATAAAAACAGCCTTTATGTTCGTTGTTTTAATAAAATACTATACTGACTGCGGCTTTAAAAATAATATTAAAGGGACTTTGTTTATGTTTTAAAAACTCAATTTAATTTTTTTCTTATTTTCATAGGAAATTTTAGCACGGGTTACTGAATAAAAGTTTCAATGTGTATGTACCTACAAAATACTTTTATTTGAAGAATAATCTTTGTTTAATGCCTATTTAAACGTAGGCATTTTATATATTTTATTTCAATAAAATATTAATGGATCGAATCTTTCGAGGAAGGTATGTAACATTGAATTAGTTAGTTAGAACCAAAATAAATGTAAATAAACAAATACATAAATGAGACATTGTAAAAAATAAGGCGATTAGGCCTGACTGCACGTTTATTGCTGACGGTAATAAAAAAATATATTCAGAGTACCTTAGTAACACACCTACCTATTACCTACCTAATGCAAATGTTTCCTTTATTTAGCACGTGTAAGAAAACCGAATTATGAATTACCCATAATAAAGCAAAAAATAATTATTGATATGATTTCTAGTGATGAGCAATAAGCCCTAAGCACTTCTTAATATCTACTTAATTAATAATAGCTACTAAAACATATTAAATACCTATGATAGTCGCGGTATCCACAGCTTATCTATTAGGTAGATATAAATACTTGATAGCATTCTAATTTTTGACGAAATATAAGTGCCGTGGTCTTATCTACATACCATCTCATAAAATAACAAGACAAACACCTTTCACTTTTTGATGCATTCACGCATCACGTACGTGACAATGTGATACGTAATTTCAACACGTCTCTCACCGGCTCGTTGGTCTAGGGGTATGATTTTCGCTTAGGGTGCGAGAGGTCCCGGGTTCAAATCCCGGACGAGCCCAAATCACATTTTGCAATTTTTTATTATTGGTACTAAAATGTATTAAATTCGGATGCGTAAAAAATAATATTTTCTACGAGTCATTCTCATTGAATTGCAAATTGTTCAGTCTATATGTATAAATACCTTTTTATAACGAGGCCGAGGACGTGAAATAATAGAAAAGAAATAGTGTTTTGTTGAATTAAAACTCAGAGGTGCTCGATGCAACATTTATTCTCGTAATGGTGGCGGATACAAGCAAAAGTTCAGGGGACGCGGAGCGCGTCCCCATAGACAAAAATACATAGACAATAATGTAAATATTTAGCATAGACAAATAATTATCAGTGGACATAACACCTCCACTCTTATTTTGTAATAACACTAATAACACAACAATAGTTATTTTTTTATTTAAACAAAAGCAAATATAACAATTCTTAAATTAACACCTTAATATTAATCACATTACTTTTAATATAAAACAAATTATTTTTAAGTATAAGACCCTTAAGACGTACCCAATCAAAGGCACAAGTGATACAAACAATAGACATTCTTAAAACAAAAAAACTGTTATTAATCAAACTCTTCAAAGCCATAACGTATAGGTGGCTTACGAGATCTTTCTGGTCGTTTACTAATTGTTACATCACCAGACTGACATATGGTTGTATCCCTGATTGGTGACACATTGGGCAGATCTAAGTTAGGCTGAGGGCTACTCTTTGCAGCTGTAACATTTGGATGGCCCATTCCTTCCTCCAACTCGGAGCCCTTTTCAATAGTGCGACTCTCAATATTACCGTCTTCTTCCACTCAATTATAAAGCCAAGGTATTTGACCTCTTTGGACAAAAATTCGCACTTGTTCTTTTTAATTTTTAACCCATTTGCTTCCAGAATGCTTAAGACTTCTTCTATAGATTTTAAATGTGACGGAAGGTCCTTATTCCTAATCAAAATGTCATCATAAAATGGATACATTAGGTGTATTTTTAAACATTTTTACCATTAGTTTTTGAAAAATTCCTGGGCTAGAAGATAACCCATAAACTAAACGACAATACTTAAATAAGCCCCTATGAGTATTTATGACTGTATAGTCTCTAAAACGTTCTGATAAAATGATCTGATTATATGCTTGTGACAAATCTAACTTAGTAAAATACATATTGCCACTAAGGTAACTAAATAAATCTTCCGTTTTAGGAATCGGAAATCTATCGATGGCTAAGACTTTGTTGAGGGTTACCTTATAGTCAGCACATATTCTAAGACCCCCATCAGCCTTTCGTACCACAACCAATGGTGTGGCCCAGTCAGAATGATCCACCGGCTCAATGACGCCATTGCGAAGCATCGCGTCGAGCTCAGCGTCGACACGCTCCCGAAGCGCATACGGCAGCGGCCGCGCGCGACAGAAGATGAGCACCGCCCCATCGCACACTCAGCTCAGCCTCACTGCCCGTAAAAGTACCCAATGTGCCATCAAACAGCGATTCATGCCTGCAAATGATATCCTTTATTAGCTTATCACAGTTATCACTATTACATACATTATTAGCTACATGACTGGTTAATGAATTGACCTTAGATACTTTAATAGGTATCTTAAGTTCCGCCAACCACTGCCGACCCAATGAATTTGTTACTCCTTTGCTTAAAACATATAGATCTAACATTTTAACTATACCATTATACTTAACGGTGGTTTCAATAAAGCCTTATGGTTGCACAGTAGAACCATCATAGAATTTTAATCTTAAACTACATGTATTTAGGGGTAACTCACTGAATAATTTCTCATACACAGTTTTACTAATACATGATAAGGCTGAACCTGTGTCTATCTCCATGTTAAGATAACAATTTTGAACTTTTACTGTTATACATACCGGCTTATAACCGCTTAGTGACATTTGATGCAAAGGTTCGTCACCGCATTCGAGGCCCTCATGATGTATGTTATCATACAGGCTTTCGCTATCACCAACATCCTTTTCTTCATCCTTCTTGTAGAAAATCTGTGCCTAGTTGCCTCTTCTCGCACTACGTTGGCTGCGCCTCACTCCGCTGCCCGAGCCGCGCCCGCTGTACCCGCGGGTTGCTGTACGTCGCCCGTACGAAAAACTTGGTGTGCCATACCGACCACTCTCGGCGGCAGAGGCCGTCGCTACCAGTCCTTCTCGTCTCGCACTTCTATGCGAACAGACCCTCTTCAAATGGCCTATTTCACCGCACTTATTGCAAATGTAATTCTTGTACGAGCAGTCACTTGCCCTGTGTTCGCCTCCGCACCGCGGGCAGCCGTTGAGGTTTAGTTTGTTAACTTCCGTCAGCACTCCACTACCAGGCTCCACTGCGCTCGCGTCTCTTTCTGCGGCTTCCAAAGACAGCGCCAGGCTTACGGCTCTGTTGTAAGATATGTCCTCCTCCGCGAAAAGTTTTAACCGAATCATCTCGCTTGATAATCCACAAACTAACTGATCTCTTAAATTATCGTCCAACGTTGTTTTAAACTCGCAGTACTTCGCGAGTTTTTCGAGCTCCGTAACGTAGTCTGCGATCGACTCATGTGTAAGTTGACGGCGCTGGCGAAACTTATACCGCTCCGCCAAGATGGATGGCTTGGGTTGTAAATGAGCAGCTAATATTTCCACTGCTCTATTATACGTAATATCGGCCGGCTTCAGCGGGCTAGCTAACGTAGCTAGCAGTTCGTACGCCTCTTCACCCATAAATGAGATTAAAGTGGGTAACTTGAGAGCGTCCTCCACTTTATTTACAAGAAAATACATTTCCAATCTCTCGATATACGCCGACCAGTTACCCGATTTGATGGCAAACTCGCGCACTTTTCCAATCGACATTGTTCGTTCTTTAGACAACCTCTTCTCGTTTTAATCCCATCCTCGTCGCCAGTGTTGAATTAAAACTCAGGGGTGCTCGATGCAACATTTATTCTCGTAATGGCGGCGGATACAAGCAAAAGTTCAGGGGACGCGGAGCGCGTCCCCATAGACAAAAATACATAGACAATAATGTAGATATTTAGCATAGACAAATAATTATCAGTGGACATAACAGTATATGGTACTGCAGGCGAGTGTGTCACCTTACTGTCATTGACGATGCGATGCAATACAGTTGGGAAAAGATTTTGCAGTAATTGCACTCCTACGTAGTACTCAACTCTAAAAATTTTATTTCTTTTATTTTATGCTAAGAATGGTGAAATGTGGATTACAACAGGTAACGGTTATAAGTACTTATTATGATCAACTTTAATGAGATTAATATCTATCTATTGATTGTTTGTCAGGTGGGGATGAGAATGAAGAGTGTGCTAATAAAATTTTGACTTTGACAAAATGTGTTCACCCAGTTTCTCAATTGGACGTATCTTCTGAAAAACGTTCCAGCCCACAAGCTTACCATTTTGAGATAATTGCGATTAAAGTTCAATCTTGTATTACTCTATGAAATTTTAATTTTTAACTACCGATACTTTTGTATGTTAAAGTTGACATTAATTAGTTTTAATTTGACCCTATTTTAGACTTCCCATGTTACTACTTTTTTCAATATTCATAAAAATATGGCTGTGGAACGTTTTTGATTTATTGCAATATTCAAGTTACATAAAAAATTTAAAATTATTCAAAACGTTCCAAATTACATGTATGTCAAGGAAAATAATAATATAACAAGATTGAACAGAAAAAAAAAATATATTTGTTGTGAAAAATATATATGATTAATGTTCTTCTCCATCATCTTGAAAATCAAAGTCTTGTTCACCAGCAAATCCTTCAATATAATCGGGTCCTTCCATGCCCTGCAGGA
Source organism: Euclidia mi (assembly GCA_944739405.2). Taxonomy (NCBI): domain Eukaryota; kingdom Metazoa; phylum Arthropoda; class Insecta; order Lepidoptera; family Erebidae; genus Euclidia; species Euclidia mi. The sequence goes on from OX123196.2 coordinate 4,330,125, forward strand.
TTTTTATAAATAATTAGATTAAACAATGAATTTAAGTCGTTTAATTTAGCCTGGGTAATAGGTTTTCCGTTTGGCCAGAGTGGAACAAGAAGGTCTTAGCTTAAAGGTAGCACACTTCCTTTAAATTTTCGCTCTATGTACAGCTCTTGATATTCCTCAATACCAACAGATCTCATGAAAACAGAGAGTATATTATTTTTTCTTATTTGGATATGTTTGGTATTTAGCCAATTAACTTTAACTTTAATATTGAACATCTTTCGGTTTGTTATTTTTTTTCTAATTTCTCAGTGCCCACATTCTTCTTTTCCCATCTTTATAGGCACTAGAGGATTCTTTTTTGTGCAAGTGTTTATCACATTCACGTAATCTTCTGCAGTGTACAATCTTTGAAAATGTTTTAAATGACTTTCAATTTAACCAAAACCAGTGTCATTTGGCAAAAACTTATGACCACTTTCCAGGAAATTTAAATCAATCACTTTTAAGGAAGGATGGCTGGCTAAAATCACTTCAAGCAAGAGCACCATTATGATGTTTCCATTTTGACCCCCGCAACTGTCGCTCCACAATGATAGATATTCAACATTAGGACGCATTATTTCGTTTATTTTTTTTTTAGACAGGAACCAAATTCTTGGACACCCCTACCAGCTTGACCCTCAACCCAAACAAAACAATATCCTGTATTTGTAGAAGACACATGAATGACGCAATTATAAAACCAGAGTTGTCTTTTATAAAATACCACATTCGTTGGAATACGTGGTAAAGGCAGTGTCTTCTTCATGTCAAATCCATGTCTAAAGCTCCCGAACAAATTGTCAGTAGAAAACAGAAACCAATTGATTTCTGAAAAAGAAAATCATTTAAAGTTAGCAGAGTCCTTACGAGTTCAAATAAATAGTCCGATTGAAAGGGTGAAAGTAGATGAAACATTTGAGTGTTTAACATTTGACATGGAAAAGACGCTGCCACGTATTCCAACGAATGTGGTATTTTATAAAAGACTACTCTGGTTTTATAATTGCGGCATTCACGTGTCTTCTACAAGTACAGGATATTGTTTTGTTTGTGTTGAGGGTCAAGCTTGTAGGGCACCCCCACCCCAAGAAGTTAGTTCATGTTTGAAAAATTTATAAACGAAATAATGCGTCCTTTTTCATTTTTTTATAGTCTCACGCCTGTATCCCCGAAGAAGTAGGCAGAGGTGTAAATATTACACCCACATTTCGCCATAAATTTTTAGGTATCACGTAATAGGGGGCGCGCCTATTGCCGTTACCGGGCACATCACCAGACTCCGGGCTGCTACTGAGTGTTCGAAAAAACCCAGTAACACTTTTGCCCGACCCGGGAATCGAACCCGGGACCTCCGATCAGCAGTCGCATACGCTATCCACTGCACCACGGAGGCAGTCTATCGAATGCGTCCTAATGTTAAATATCTATCATTGTGGAATGACAGTTGCGAGGGTTAAAATCGAAACATCAAAATGGTGCTCTTGCTTAAAGTGATTTTAGCCAGCCATCCTTCCTTAAAAGTGATTGATTTAAATTTCCTGGAAAGTGGTCATACGTTTTTGCCAAATGACACTGACTTTGGTAAAATTGAAAGTCATTTAAAACATTTTCAAAGATTGTACACTGCAGAAGATTACGTGATTGTGATAATAAACACTTGCACAAAAAAGAATCCTCTAGTGCCTATAAAGATGGAAAAAGAAGACTGTAGGCACTGAGAAATTAGAAAAAAAAATAACAAACCGAAAGATGTTCAATAATAAAGTTAAAGTTAATTGGCTAAAGACCAAACATATCCAAATAAGAAAAAATAATATAATCTCTGTTTTCATGAGATCTGTTGATAGTGAGGAACATCAAGAGCTGTACATAGTGCGAAAATTTAAAGGAAGTGTGCTACCTTTTAGCTCAGAACTTCTTGTTCCACTCTGGCCAAACGGAAAACCTATTACGTGGGCTAAATTAAACGACTTAAAGTCAATGTTTAGTCTAATTTTTGAGGATTGTCTGTCTAATTATAAAAACCTGCAGGGCATGGAAGGACCCGATTATATTGAAGGATTTGCTGGTGAACAAGACTTTGCTTTTCAAGATGATGAAGAAGAACATTAATTATAGATATATTTCACAACAAATATATTTTTTTTTCTATTTAATCTTGTTTTAATATTATTTTCCTTGTCATACATGCAATTTGGAACGTTTTGAATAATTTAAAATTTTGAATGTAACTTGAATATTGCAATAAATCAAAAACGTTCCACAGCCATATTTTTATGAATTTTGAAAAAAGTAGTAACATTGGCAGTCTAGATTAGGGTCAAATTGAAACTAATTCATGTCAACTTTAACTTACCAAAGTATCGGTAGTTAAAAAATAAAATTTCATAGAGTAATACAAGATTGAACTTTAATCGCAATTACCTCAAAATGGTAAGCTTGTGGCCTGGAACGTTTTTCATAAACTACCAAGTATTTGTATACTCTTTGGAAACTACTTCCAATTGGCTGATGTCAAGTATTTTTTTAAATCTAAAACATTTTAGATGACTTGGAACTTTTAGTGATAATTATATATTTTCGAGATGGATAACATTTATTTAAATCAAAAACGTCTCAAATGGTTTGGACCATTTTAATAAGATATTAGATCTACGGAGAGTGCACATATTATTTTAAACAATAATGTTTTAAGTTGTTTGGAACGTTTTTGTGAAACATTTATTATTACAAAGGTCGTTCAGATTTAATAAATCAAATACGTTTCAGTTGAGTTGGAACGTTTTAGTGAAAAATATATTTTTCTAAGGTCACTTAGATTTAAAAAAATCAAAAACGTTTCAGATAGCTTGGATCACATTTAAGAAAATTGTTTATGAGTTTTTCTTATATTCGGGTCGTTCCAAACAGCTTGAGCTCTTTTAGTTTAATATTTTTTACTATTTTCCATACATGTGGGTTGGGTTGCCATATCATAATTTCATTATTAAAATGACAGTAGGGCCACCAAATTTTGACAGTTAGTAAATAGCAATCACGTGACTTTTTTGGTATCAATAACTCTATTTTGAACCGATTGTGGGTTGGAACGTTTTTCAGAAACTGCGTCCAATTTTAATGCTTGATCTAAATTTAAGCGAAGTGATGTACCTACACGATCACTACATAGTATAAAACAAAGTCTGTCTTCTATCTGTCTGTCTGTCTGTCCCTATGTATGCTTAAATCTTAAAAACTACGCAATTGATTTAAATACGCTTTTTTAATAGATAGAATGAATAATGATTCAATAGGAAGGTTTATATTATGTATAACTAAATGAGCCCGCGGTCACACCCGCATTAAGGCTACTGCTCCGCTCCCGTGGCTCAAAACGGCTAGCATGTTATATAGCCTTCCTAGATAAATTGGCTATCTATCACTGAAATAATTTTTAAATCGGTCCAGTAGTTCCTGAGATTAGCGCGTTCAACCAAACAAACAAACAAACTCTTCAGCTTTATACAGTGTGTTTGGCTCATGGACCGACACAATTTTTTGGGGGTTAGGGGAAGGCATATCCTAGTTTTCACAAAAGTAAAAAAAAAAGTGTACCTGTACTCGAGATACGACTTTTTTATGATTTTTTTCTGAATTATCACATTTAAAACGATATAACTTTTTAGTTTGTAGTCATATTTGCACTAGATAACTTTTATTAGATGCCCTAATGTATTGTTATTGTTAAAAAAACATAAATTGTTGGGAATAAATGCAAAAAAAAAGCTTCAAAACTCTTAAAAATGAAGTAATGACTGCAAAATATGAAATTTTAAATTAATTATAAAAAAAACTAAAAGCTCTTTTGAACTTCGATTACTTTAAAAAATCTGTACTTAATACCCTTTCTAACGATGTACGACATGGCCTTAAAATCTTTCAATATGTAATCACAAAACAAAAAAGACTACCTAGAATAATAATGTCAGAACAATGATATAATAGTTTAGGTTTCAAAATGTTTTTATTGAATATGGTTACAAATTTTGTTCGAACTGACTTCCTGCCACCTCACTCGAACATCTGTACTCGTAATGTACGTATGTAGCAGCTGATTTTAGCCCTCCTCAATAAATTGACGCAATATCCGACAAAAATAAACACAAGCACATGTTCCAATCCAATATGACACAAAAAACGTGGCTGCCAGCAGCTATCCATTCCTAAAACCGAAAATGTTCGCCGCCTCCATAACGATCCGTAACAAGACGGTGATGAGTCAATCACCTGATAGATCGAGCCATACCACACAATTTTATTACGGCTCAAATAAATCGAGCCATGAGACAATCTTGTTATGGCTTTGCCCAATGACGGTTTGCCTTGTCACAAACACAATAGTGGTGACATTTCAGAAATTGGCCTGGTCATCGTGTTTGCGACGTTGATTTATTATGCAAAATAAAGTCTCCTTGGGCTAGACATGCCCAGACATCTTTCGACGATGCGTAAAGTAGGTGTTCGTAATACTAATAGAACTATATTTTAGGCCACCACGCGTTACAAAATACAATTTATTGATGTTCATGACAACAATATTACATGTGAAATAATAATATAGCCATTAAAATACGGCCGGTAATGGAATGGAATATGTTTGGGCGTGTGAATAATATTGTTTATGTTAGATATTCAAAGTATTTTATAGTGTGTATTTCAAAGTGTTTCAACAGAGGATTATAAAACGAATTTAGTATGATTATCTAGGAATTAAGTTTTCAGGTTGTGCGTTATACGTGGGTGGAAGCTGTATAATTATACTTTTTATATTTAAAGTTAGCCGAAATGTTCACGATCTTTCTAGTTTTGTATCGCTCTTGAGATAAATGCTTAAAGTATAACTAAGGATTTTATAATTATATTACTAGATGAGCCCGCGGTTACACCCGCGTTATTTAAGGCTACTGCTCCGCTTCCGTGGCTCATAGCGTGATGTTATATAGCCTATAGCCTTCCTCGATAAATGGGCTATCTAACACTGAAATAATTTTTCAAATGGGACCAGTAGTTCCTGAGATTAGCGCGTTCAACCAAAAAACACAATCAAACAAACTCTTCAGCTTTATATATTATAACTAGCTTATCCAGCGAACTCCGTATCGCCTTTTTAAGAGTTTTTATTTAATTCCCTTTGTCCCAAGCCCCTTTTTTCAAAGTTACCATTGATTTAGCGCTTAATCTCTTATCATTTCAGAGTCTATAAATGATGAACAAACATTTAATTCCCCATTCCTTAAAATATCGGAGACGATACCCACATCGACTTTAAAAAAAATACCATCCGCCATCTTTGATCACGAAATAGATGGTGTTTTTGATTTCCCCATTCCTTAAAATATCGGAGACGATACCCATATCGACTTTAATAAAAATCCGGTCCGCCATCTTTGATTTCCTATCCGCCATCTTTGATCACGAAATAGGTGTTGTATTTGGATTTTCCATCCCTTAAATCATCAGAGACGATACCCATATTGATTTTTAAAACTTTTCCCATCCGCCATCTTTGATTTCCCATCTACCATCTTGAATCACGAAACAGATGTTGTATTTGGATTCCCCATCCCTTTTAACATCGCAGACGATACCAATATTGATTTTTTTAAATTTTCCCATTCGCCATCTATTTCCCATTCGCCATTTTTGATCATGAAATAGATGTTGTATTTCGATTCCCCACTCCTTAAAATATCGAAGGCGATACCTATTTAGAGAGTTAGATTCTAGATATTTTTTTAAATTTTCTCATCCGCCATCTTTGATTTCCCGTCCGCCATCTTGGATCACTAAATAAAAACGATACCCATATAGATTGTATGCTATTCATTTAGCCTTTTTTTGCCTTTGACCCAACCCTCCCCCTTCTCGTTTGACCATTTTGTTATTTTTGTCTGGCCCCTAAAACTTGTGGCGTAATTTTATATAGCCTTTCGGAATAATTGGGCTATCATAGGCAATAACAATTTTTAAAATCCGACTGCTAGTTCCTGAGATTAGCCGACATTATCTTTTAGCCTTTTAAGCCTTTTGCCCGGCCCCAAAGGGTCGAAGCGTTATGTTATATAGCCTATAGCCTTTCGGAATAACCGGGCTATCATATACAAAAATAATTTTCAGATCCGACCGGTAGTTCCTGAGATTAGCGCGTTCAAACAAACAAACAAACAAACTCTTCCGCTTTATTATATTAGTATAGATATAATTATTAGTATTAGATATTGTGTCTCCTAAGTTGACATACTATCAATGAGATAGATACATTATATCACCGCTACCACATAAGTTTTAAGGACCAAAAGGTTTATATACCACTAGTCATATTTTTAGATAATATGGTGGCGTATGATTTGTTGAAACCGGTCATCTTTCTATAAACCAGATTCCGATCTGGCAGATCTATAATAAATAATGCTTATCTGCCTGTTATTAATAAAATTGAAAGAATAATACATATTTTTATATTGCCGCAGAAAAGTAAACACTTAAAACATTACTTACACTTAAGAAATTAATGAAATAAAAACCGAAATCTTAAAGAAACATAAGAAATTAAATGTTATTTATGATATTATATTTATTTTGCTACCTGTCTAAAATAAAATCTACATATTCTACATGTTACCGTAATTTTACCGATCATTATCGATGGCGAGTCGCCTGACCTCGTTATATTTTCATGTCAATGTCATACATGGTTATTATATCGAATGATCAGAAAAAAAATCTTATGATTTTCATAAAAAAGATTTGAATAAAGCTACCTACCTACTTGTTAGTTTTCACAGACCCGTTAGTATTAGGTTCATATCGAAAAATTTTAATCCATTTGATGATAAATAATAAACCAATAGACATGCTTATATCTGTTCCAGCAACATCAAGATTTAAACACAACTAATAAACTAGCAACTGTTGAGAGTAACAATATCTATACGTCTCGATTAAAGAAAAACAAGTCCAAGTATATGGGAGGTAATTAATTCCAATGTCTGGATGTAGACTGGAACAAGGATATCTATCATAATACAGTAAAGATTAGAAGATAACTAGTTGTTAAAAACATGCTCAGCTGCAGTTGACCAGAATTTCATGAAACATTGCTTTGCCTTGAAATGAACCACAAATATGTCTTAGGTATCCCTAATTAGCAGTAGCTTCACAAACTAAAATAATGTTCCCGTAATATATTTCTATATTTAGTCAATTACAGCGAGAATGGACTACATATTATTTACTGAGAGTCTTACAGCACCGAAATTACATTGTGCGGTTCGTTCAGCCCTCACAATAGACGTATGTGTACATACGACGAGCAAACAATCGGATGATTGAACTGTACCCAAACCTACGGAATGTTTATTTAATCGACATTCTCCATAATGTATGACAATATACCTCACGACGAAGTCAACACGATATGAATAACGTTATATGTTACATGTTTAACCTGACGTGAACATAACGTCTATACAATTTGGAATAAGGCGGTGGAACGGACAGGACATGTCAATTTGTCCCCGTCAGTCTCGACCCGGCCGAATAGATGGCGAGCCGGAGACAACACTCACACAAACACAATTATACAAACGAGCTTGCTGTGTACCGGTACAAACCAGAATAACGAACAAAAAATAGATTTTAGGAGAATTTTTAAATTGGATTCCATATTTTATTTGATTGCTGTACGTCACAGCGCTTTGTGGCTTTTGAACACATTAGACTCGCTGAAAATCAAGAGCCATCCAATTTTGTTATCCTATTTGTTTCTTCCATGGAGGAATCATGTAAAAATAATTAAGGGGTGATATATATTACTTTTCGGCATGTTTCCCCAACGTCTACTAGTCAAGTGATAAACTTTCCCATTATTATTTCGTTCCAGCTTATTAGGCGAGTAAAATATGGAGCGAACTTTAACATTTTCCGTAAGGAAAATTCGTGTTGCAAAAAATGTTGATGCAAATTCATTTTCCGGCTTCCATAATTTGTGCCGTACCCTTTGTACATTTCAAAATATTGGATTAAGCAAGTTATCTCGCGCAGGTGGATATTTAAAAGAATTTCAGCCATTTTTACTAAGAATTCAGCTGCGATGTTGATTAAAATAATACATATTTTTACTTTAAAGGTTACGACTTGCAAAATAATGTTTTTGGTCGATAGCTGTACTTACAGCTTACTAGTATTATAAACGCGACAGTTTGTAAATATGGATGTTTGTTACTCTTTCTCGCAAAAGCTTCTGAATGGATTATAGTGAAACTTTGCAGTAATATAGCTTTTACATTTTGTCCCGATAACCGATTCCCGAAACTACGTGTTTCACATTAACGAGAGTGCTACTGTATTGTCCGTTGTGTGTCTATTTTAAGGAGGCCATCATTTTGGGCGTCAGGTGGCCTGGCTTTGGGGAGTGACCTCGTAAGTCCAGGTGCGGCAAACTTGGAGTCTATTAGGGCTCTTAAAAGCCGGATTACTGTGAAATGGATTCAACAGTCCACTTGCGACAAACTTCAGCAGTACATACACGGCCCAGGCACATAAATAATGAAATCGACTTTTTATTAATGTTCTTAGGAAGATAAAGAATGTTTCTATAAGACGTACAGAATGGAATACCTGAAATATTAATACTTAAGAGGGCAATATATTGTAGAGAACGAGTATGTCTTTATTATATATTATAATGCTAATTACTTTATAATATAAAAAATATGAATAGGTGCCAGGCAAGTATGCAATAACAAACAAAAAGACAAGAGAAATAGTGCCTACGCACTGCAATAACTACGAGGGTCAACCTTGCAATATAAAATTTAAAGGTTAAATAAGCAATCCTCTGTTGAACACACACGACAAAACTAATTTGTTTTACGAAGTAACGGCATCTATTAAAAGGAATTGTCTGTTGTATGAGTGTATGCCATACGCGCATGAGTGCGTGGGTGTATCTGCGTAAATTAAATCTGCTACTGGGCCTTCTAAAGGACATGACACACTGCACCGGCACGGTAACTGCGGCACAGCGATGTTTCGAAGGTTCTGGTTGCCGGCAAACGCGCTGTAAACAAGCATTAGGAACTTTTGTAATGTTAGGAAATATACTACACGACATATGGTTTAATGGACTTTATGAATTCAAAGTTCCGCTGCCCTATTTCAGTCTCACAATGTTATTTTAACGCCATTTAGGAGAGACCTATGTCCAGCAGTAGAACTGCTAAAGTCTATATTAGGTGATGATAAAATGAAAAGTTAATCACAGGGTTGGAGTGGTGCCGATACGATGCCATGCTTTTTATACCCTCTCAGTTTCGTTGTATAACCGTCATACGCGTTGACACTTGGCACTAACCAGATTTATTTTAAACGAATAACACAATATGCCTACACAATACAATTCGATCGCAAAACTCGGCACCAAATAATATGACAGTTGGGCCGTGTATCAGAAGCTATACGAGCTTTAGTGCGTTTGTACTTTAGTAAAAAAACTCATTCCAATATTGGGCTGCTGTAAATTGTGAACAATTTTCGCATTTTTACGCCAGTGGAGCGCACCCTGTTTTTGTTGTTATTGTTTAAGTCTTCAACAACTTTTTCTAGACAGGGAATACAATGATATTATTATATTATTGAGGACCTTTTAGGGTCTTCAATAATAAGCTCTAATATTTAAAAAAATACTGAATGAATGCCATCCTTTGATTACAGCTGTTGTTATCAATGCCCAAACTACTGTTACGATATCTATCGGTGAATGGGGGTACTAGAAGAGATTGAATGTATCGGTGGTTTAAAGGTAATTCAGCTACTCTGTACTAGATGGCGTTGCTGTATCGAGTAATCGACTGTTCGAGATTATTTCGACAGTTTTGTAGAAGCATCTAGAATGCTCTAGTCATGTTATCCGGCCAGTATAAATAGAGCACGAGCGAACGGAACGGACAGTTACAATTGAATATCGAAGCGATCAACAAGAAGCGAAGGAAATAAGTCGGAAGTGTTTAGTGTTGTTCTAGTGGTGTGAATAGTGTGTTTTATTAGTGAAGTGAAAATTAAGTGTGTGTATCTAGTGTTATTGTGTTAGTGAATAAAGTGCAGTTTTTCTGGCATAGTGTATATAATTTATCACGAACCCCAGCTCGTAACACTACGTTATTGTTACATTACTGTGCTGCAACGGTAAGACAAATACAGGGGATTCCATCTTTATTTGTGAGCAATTATGTGATTTAATATGATAACCGAAAGTTTGAAAGTATTTCGTAGACAAGCTATGAGCCATTCAGGGGATATTATGAGTCAAATTTATGGCAATAAATAAAATAAGAGTGCCTAAGTTTTTATTAACATTTTATACTGCATGCGTGTCAAAGTTTCATAGTATTTCAATCGTTGCAACATTCAAAGCCAAAGCAGAACGTTGCCAAATTGTTATGAGCACCAACATAGCTGTCTTATAACTTAGATTCCGCAGTGCATTAAGTTATGCCTGAAACTTCAGATAATAGACACAACACTATGATAAGGTTGACACTTGATAACCAGTTTGAGAGAACACTCAATACTTCGAGAATGTTCCGTTTATTATTTTTACGAGACGGGCAAGTAGATGAAGTTAATAGTTTTGGAAAAGGATCGGATGAGCTGTACGGTGTTTTAAGCTGATAATGCTTGTGATTATGTAAGGTGAACTAGATAATGCTAAAGGATAGTTGTAGAATAAAAATGGAAATCGGAGAAATAAGCGGCTTATTCTTACTTATCCAATTTCTTTCTCTGGAATATTGATGTTCTTTTTTAAGCTTAGCTAATATGAAGTCTCGCACTATCACATTTCGCTCGACTGACTACCTTCTCGAGGGAGTACTGACATCTCGTAGTATTGATTTAAAGTAGCACTATTCGGCAAAGGATAGCACAAGAAGATTTATTTTCAGATTCCGCTTCTCTTCAATCTCTACTTCTCCTTCCTCAAGGCACAAAGCGTAACAATGAAAACATTTTACGAGACAATGTTAGCATCAGATGGGTCGATAATGTCAAGTTTTGTGGGTCTTAACCGGGGATAAAGGAACTGACGTTTTATGAGATGGATCGCCTAAAATGCTAGTGCCTTTTTCCTGCTCCAAATTCTTGTTAAAATAAGTTGAATTTCGAGTTCGGGTGCTTTTTGCATCCATTGATTTATTGTGCCCAAGACCCTATTAGTATAATATGCTGTCTTTCTACAATAAAATATATACTATCTATACTCCACATAGCAATATTCCAATCAAAGGCTCTTTTGCTAAATATATATTTAATAATTACACTCTGTCAGACGTCTGACATTACGAAGAAAAGTCCCGTCTAAACATAGCTGATCTTTTTAACCGCAGGGCTCTTAACGTAAAGCTTGTAACCTCGCGTTAAATGAACACTTGACGAGTCGGCGAATAAAATCTGCAATTTTAACTTACACTTAGTAAATGTGTTACTTTGGGCAAGTTAAGACAAAATGTTTTGCAGTGATGGACGAAGTAGCTGAGTGAGGAAAACATCTTCGTAAAGCTTAACGAGTGAAGCGAAAAAAGGAGACTATAAGTAATATACGTGCTCACTTATACACTCACTGGATGGGAAGGCAGTATTTTTTGTGCGTGCTTTCTAAATTTAATAATCTTTTTGAGGGATCCCTTATTTATTTTGGCTCACTTGTAATAAGGTCTGTTTTTTAAGTATCTATCTATTTTTACTTTACCTGAGAGAGCAAGCGTTAATAGAGCTGTGCACATGTTCTGCACACAGCAGCCCAGCACATCTTTGATAGACGCGCAGCCTAAATACGTAAGAGTTGCGAAGTATTCTTTATGTAGTAGGCGGAGGCTCTGTATTTCTGTGCCGAGTCGTAAATAGACGCTGGCGAGCTGACGCTAATGACGTCGAATGTCCCTCACACATCACCATACACGCGATATAACTAAACGACTAGCCTTTATTTCTGCGCCTTTGTTGGCAGTTCTTGTTTAAAATTGTACACGTTTAGAAAGTTTTCTTATAATTATTTCTGCATACGGATATGTAGCGACTAGGGCAAGAGGATGATTAGGTTTATGCAACTAATATGACATAATCACGCGATCTGTCTAGTTGTGAGTAGTTTTTAACACTATATAATAAAATTCTATGCACGGAGGGATACCTTTTTCGCTATCGCGAACACTGAGAAAATATAGACATTGCTGCAATGCAACGCTAAAGAAACATATCAAATACCAAGGCGAAAAAGTGCTTAAAACGTGCACAGCTCAAAATTGCGTGAACCAACGTGCAACGCTCTCAGTCATCGAAGAAAACGAAATTGTACCGACACCTTGCACAGATCTGCTATTCAGAAATGGTATATACATCAGCACAAAAAAAATAACAGAAAAAAATGGCTACTATTATTAACTTTGATATCGAAGCCATGTTACGATAAACTGCATAATATAAGCCTTTGATAATTTTTATGTCAATGCAGTATAAGCACAATTATAACTGCCGACCCAAAGTCGTAGATTAAAGGAAATTGCTCCCTATTCTTTTCCGAGTTATCCATAATCAAAGCAATAAAACATACAGCACATGGTGATGATGTTAACACAGTTAAATAATTAACATCACAACTAGATGGACGCGGGGCGGGAACGCGGCGACATCCTGATATAATGCCTCAAGAAACAAGACTGATAGCGGCAGCAAACTATCTGACTGGACACTAAATCTCAGCAATATATTCTGCTCAGGAAATATGCATATTGGTATATTAATTTGATATTGGGGCAGGTAGGTATTTAGTAAAACATTCAGTTACAATTTGGAAAACAAAGTACTAGACATACATACATACATAGACTCACGTCTGTTTCCCGGAGGGGTAGGCAGAGACTACGGAACGCCATTTGCAACGATCTTGACGTATCTCTCTTGCTTCATTCACTCCCATCAGATTCCTCATGCATGCTCTTCTGTTCAGGGTGCTTCTAACCTGTCCTGTTTTTAGGATGTCTCCAATCTGGTCAGAGAATGTCCGCCTAGGTGTTCCCCTTCGTCCTGTCCCTTCCACACTTGCCTTATATATCTGCTTGGTCAGTCTTTCGTCATCCATCCTCTCCACGTGTCCAAACCATCTTAGCATACCTTTCTCGATGCTTGTCACTACATCTTCTTTTACCCCACAACACTCTCTTATCAAACAATTCTTTACTCTGTCAGTCAAAGAAACACCACACATACTTCGCAGTGCTCTCATTTCTACAGCATTTATTCTACTTTCATGACTCTTCTGCCATACCCAACTATCACTACCATACATAAGAGTAGGTACTAACACCCCTCTATGGACAGCCAAACGTGCCTTTTTGGACACGTTTTGGCTATTCATAAACGCCTTCAGTGCTCCATTCACTCTATTACCTGCATTAACTCTTCTTTCAATATCTTCTACATTCTTACCATCTCTTGTAAACAGCGTACCTAAATATACAAACTCATTCACTTGCTCCATTCGCTGTCCATCGATCATAACATTACAAGCCGTAACGCATTCTTCCTTTTCAAAAACCATAACTTTCGTTTTACTTACATTTACTTTCATTCCTTTCCTCTCTAACGCACCATGCATGATTGTTACCATCTCCTGCAACTCCTCCGCTGAAGATGCAAGTAGAACCTGATCATCAGCATAAAGGAGGCATTTGACAAGTAACTCATTCATCCTTAATCCACAGGCACTATTTTTCAAATCTTGCAAACAACTGTCCATGAAGAGGTTGAACAGCCACGGCGACGCTACACATCCCTGTCTAACACCTGTCTCGATGGTAAACCAATCCGTGTACGACCCATTTATCCTCACACAAGCTCTAGAATCTTCATAAAGGGATTTCAGAGCTCGTATGAGGCTGCTGTTCACCCCATACATCGACAGTACCGACCACATTTCATTCCTCACCACTTTATCGTAAGCCTTTTCCAAATCCACGAATGCGCAATAGACCTTTTGACCTTTTTCGGCTACGCACCGCAAGGAAAAGACTTGATCCGTGCACCCCATACCCTTTCGGAATCCTGCTTGTACATCCTATATTTTCTTGTCCGTTACTTCCATAACTCTTTCAATCAGTACCTTCGCATACAATTTGCCAACAATGCTGAGAAGGCTAATGCCTCTATAGTTCTTGCAGTCCTGTTGCGAGCCTTTTCCCTTATAAAGAGGCACAACCACCGCTGTGGTCCAGTCATCAGGTAATCGGCCGTTGCTCCAGCACAAGTTAAATAAGCGCTGCAGCTGATCAACTATGATGCCCTGTCCAGCCTTCAGCATTTCAACTGTAATCCTATCATACCCTGCAGCCTTACCTAATTTCATACTTCCCAACGCCTTCACAATCTCATCCACACCAATATCGCTTTCATCATTGCTATTATTACCATTCATTTCGTCAATCGATGTCTCTATCGCCGTTCTTTCAAATAGACCTTCAAAATACTCCTTCCATCTCTTCAGCACGCATGATTCACCATTCTATATATATATTTCACCACAAAGTACTAGAATGTTAGTTTATTTTATAATAACGGACAGCTTCCCATTTGGGTTTACTGGATTTATTTTCTGTACCGCGTGTGCCATTTACTGGGGATAATATTGATAAATCTAACGAACCACAATGTAACAAACATCTCTCAAAATATTCAAGAGGTATTAAGGAATACAAATTTGTCAGATGTTATTTTATCAGTGGCTAACAGTGTCATTTCGGCTGAGGAGAAAATTAAAGCCCTGAATCATTTCCTACGGTCAATAATACGTCCATAACCCTGGAATTACCAGCATCCAGTCGGATGTATAATCAGGCCTCCTTCACTCGGCCGTACCTACAGCGATAAGTGCCTACACTTTCGCGCGGCTTCCAAGCCGCGTGGTCACCGCTCGCGCGCAGGGCTAGCTAATAACGTGGATTTTAATAGTGAACAACAAAAATGTCTCATCACAAGTCTGGTGCAAAGTATTGCTCATTTAACGGATGTGTGTCGAAAGCAACTTAAAATTTTGATTTTATTTATTTTACGAGAGCAACTTGAAAATGGTACTTTTTATTTGTTGAGATATCTCAACGATTATGGTGTCAAATTAAAGATCTAGTTCAAAAACCATTTTATCTGTTTGAATCATGTAAATCGGTCTATGCGTTTAGGAAATAATTAAGAATTAGTATAGTGAAAATGTAAACCACCAGAATTTTTGTGGTTTTTGTTCTACGAGCTCAAATAGTGGGATAGGATACTTATACTATAAATATTTATAATTAGGTACGTGGTCAAGTAGGTAGATAGACGATGAATAAATATTATAGTAGCAGCGGCAAGTCGACAACCCTAGCGCGTCACTCCGCGCCAGACAGCGACAGCGTTATGTATTAGAAAAGAGCGGGAACAGTTAGGTAAATATCGCGTTAGGCACTGAGTGCTTATGCGAGCTGAATTGCACTTTCTTGCTTAGTAGCAAGAGTCGCCATTTCTATAAATTGGGTTGCGAAGTGGTGCTTCTGTTCGTAAGAACTATCTATTCTGTGGTATAATCCACATTTGCCTTCAAAACTCGATTTTCCGGGATGCCAAACGTAGTTTTTCCGCTTTATAAATTTCTCTCAACACTGGATTCGCATACACAATTTAGTTTAATTTCACAATAGACGCAAATTGAGGCGCGAACAGAATAAATGTTAGGATTTTTGCACAATTTGGTGCGAACCATGCACGCTCACTGCGGTTTATTTTACTGTGTCGAACGTTAACTAACTCGTGAACACAAATGTACAATTGTACAATGTACATTGATACACATAATTATGTGTAGGCAGACGTGTGTTTATTTATTAAATGCAACTACCGGTAACATGAATATTATGTTACCGTTAGTTGTAGCTATCAAATCAGAATGATTAAATACATAAATGTGCACTGACATTATATATTACATTTGGGTCATGAGAAATATTAATTTATTAATAATTAATTGCAAACGTATTATGATAAAATATAATAATTTGAGAAGCGAAAATGGACGATTCGTATGCACATGCATAAGTTTACGCAAGGTACATTGAATTTCATACATTTTGCCGAAGCTTTTGTATGATGAACGGTTACTTTACTCCTGCACAACTCTGAACTATGTCTCACGGGATGGGTTTGATCTACGCAGCCTAAAAAAATATGTTATAAACAAATTGATATTACGAGGTAGGTACGTACCTTGTGTTTATTTTAGTACCTATATTTTTAAATATTTTCTAGATATTTACATCCAAAAAAATGTTTCAGTGACAACACCACACTACAGAAGTACACTACTAAATATTTTACATGCTTCAATGCCTCGCAGTCAAAGCAATACCAAACCATGGCCCCAAGACAACATCACGACAGCATACCACAAAGTAATAGGCAGTGGCTATTGCACCTATCCGTGTGGTGACGGATTAAGAATACGGATTGTCACCACCCCATATCATCCCATGGGTGTCGTAAGGACCGACAGAGGGAGCATATTATACAGAGAACACCGCAATAAGAGAAGGAAAACTTGATACAAACCCTATTCCAACCCGTTTGGCCAGCGTGGTATAGTAGGCCAATTCCTCCTTTTAAAGGAGAGGCCTAGTCCAGCAGTGGACTGTTAAAGGCTGATGATGATTGCACCCATAGTTTGTGAGCTAAAGGGTTCCACTGCGGTTTATGGAGTACAATTTCAAACTAGAGCGGTTGAGTCATGCATGTGTGCTTATATGATCCAAGACATCGGAACATGAGTCGAGTTTATAGTCATATGACTTAAATATTATTTTAGCTTGGCAACGTTTTATGCAACCTAGACTGACGAGAGAATAAAAACAAAGAATTTGACGTTTGACTTTAAATACTTACTTAAATTACAGATTTTCAAGCCGAGTTTGCCAGCATTGGTAAGCAATTAATAAGTAACATTTTATTAACAAAATACTTCTTACTTCAAAAGTCTGTTAATTACTTTTTACGTTTACTGTCAACTGTGTTAAGTGTCAACCCATGGGTACTTAGCCAGCGAAGCCGACTACGGCTTAGTTGTTTTAATGATGAAAAGAGATCCGGCCCTAGAACTTACAAACATTCAGGCGAATATCATTCTATACTGGTATAGGTCGGTTCACGAAAGTTGACCAGAAATGGCGGCCGTCGCGCATATGTACATTCGTGCACCAATGACGTGGCTCCATTCTTGACGCGGCTCCATTCTTGACGCATTTAGGGAATGCGCCAAGAACGGAGCCACACCATTGGCATTCCACCCGCGCCTCACCCCGCACCTCCACGGAGACCTAAAAATGATTTCTGCGCAGTGGTCTTCTTTCGTGAACCGACCTATACTTTCTTTCTTTGTCGTGTGGGGGTTGGGAAACTAAAAGGAACCCAAGGTGTAAGAACGATTTACGTGCTCTCTGAAGCGTGGTAAAGCTCTCATGTAAGTACCACGGAAGCGGTCACCCATCCTAGTGATGACCTATGTGAATGTTGCTTTTACTTTACCAATCTAATCCAAGCCGCAAACTTCGAAAACTATAGTCATATAGATTTCTGCACAAATAGTTTAAACACAACTAAATGCTTACATCCAATCTTTAACGCATTTTCAATATTTAAAATTGTCCATAATTGATCATTTTATAGGCGCCCCTTTGTTGATTTTTTGCTTTTAATAAATCAGGGATACACGGTAATGCTTTTAGGTCGGAGAATGGCGATCCCAAAATTTTGCATCAAATCACAATACGAAATTAATTATCGGTTTAATAATGGATTTATTGTATACAGTTGCAGTGACAAAGAGATTTACATTTCACATTATGATTTTGTTCGCTCTGTTGCCAAATGAGTACTGTGTTTAAACATTAAACGATAAAATTCCAATTTATAGTTTGCTGGCAATGGTGGAAACTCAAGTTGATAATAATAGAAATAATTTTAAGTGTGATTTATTATTCGGTTGCATTTTGCCATGGATTTTAATGTACGAATGATTTATATCAAATTAAAAATTAATCAACTGAGTCGTAGAAATGTTTTCTCCAAAATATGAGCCTATGTCATTCGGGTTCATGAAAGTATTACCACATACCTCCAAATTTGAATAGACATAATAAAAGCTATGGTGGGATAGATAAATTCTTGTACATACGTAATTTTTTTTGCATTCGTGTTAAAGTCATACATTAAAAAGTTGTATTAATAATTAGCAGGTACTATGCCGTGGGAGACTTATAGCAAATTCTGCTTTATATCTCTAACGGAAGTTCATGATCAACGACGAAGTGTTACTCCAGTAAGTACCAATGATGATTGCTAAAGATAGTCATGATAGCTGGGAGGCTTCAGGTAAAGATTCATGAGGCAAACGATGTTAAAAAATAAAACATGCACGATAAATCGAAAGGTCAGTAGTTCACATCGTGGCGTGGTTTAGAATTCGATACTCTCAGCAGGGCAGTCTGTTGGTATCTCAAATAGGCTATCGCTGACCCTAAATAATTCCCGATTTATACTGACCACATTTTCTATTTTCATCTTCCTTAACTTTAAATTAATATTCAACAAACTTAATGTAATTAAATTAACCTGATACTCGTGTAAACATCTATAACTTTCGTCTCGTAACTTGAGTTTCTAATTACCCTCCGTTGATAATAAATGTGATCCACATTATTTAGGGATATTGATGGCGGCAACTAAGTACTCAAGTAGGTTCTCCAATGATCCGCGACATTCCGAGAGTGCGCACAGAGCGCAGGGATTCACTGCCACCTAATTTATTTGCCGATTTCGCTGTTTTGACGAATTTATTCCACCTCCACTCAAAGGGACTTTATAAATTGCTCTTCTTAGATCTTCAGGCACTTCGAAATTTACACACCGACATACTCTCAGTGTCTCACACCTTTATCAGATACCTATTGATACGAACGAATATTTTCTCGAACTCCTTAAACCATTGTGACGAGGGTAAAACATTGTCGGCGAATATAATTTCGTAAGCCGTGTAATCGAATTTTAGTCTCATTAGCGGACGATAATGGAAACTCGAAAGTTCCCTTTATGAACACACCAGGCAATTTTAATGACCTCACGTTGTTACCAGTTGAAATAAATAATATAAGTGCCCAATTAATGGCAACCCTATTTTTACGTGACATAGTTATAAAACTTATCCTTCTACAAATTCAGCTTTACTTCAATGCAAAAGTTACGTTTTCTGGCAAAACGGTCACAGTTTAGCTAAAATGAATGTTTTTCGAGGAAAGAAAAATCGTTTTATTCGTTTTACAGATGAGGAAATAGGATGCATTCGGAGCGTGTGAAGACGCGAAATTTTTCCATCTTGACGCTCACTGGCTGCCTGTACAGCAAACGAAACTTAAAAATGGTTTATAAGATTCTGTAGCTTTCATAAAAATTAAGTTTACCTGGAAGAAATCACACTTTGCGATAAGGCCACTCTTCTGCATTTGCTATTATGAACATCTAAGTCCTTTATCTACTTGACCACGCAAAGTGACTATTGTTCCTTTTTTGGACAAACAGATGAGCGCGTAAACTGTAATTTTTCCCACGCTTTTCCGCTGCGCACTTATCTGTTTGTGGAAGTCGGATAACTTAACCGATTGCGGTATGTTGTATATCAATAGACACGTAATTAAATGAGTTTTCCAATGATATAATTTAAAACCATATAATATGTTTGAAACCCACGCAAGGGCAGTATAAAGTGAAAATTATAAACTTTTTCCCGCCATTTTTGAGCGCGATTTTATATTTCTGGCATATTCCTTTTCTCGTCGTTTTTTATTATGGGAGGTATATAAGTATTATACACAGTTTGAGAGGTTATTTAATTTACTTTTAGAGGAAATAAATAAATTTATATAATTAATATTAAACATAAAAAATAAAACAAAGATTTTTTTTTATTGGCGCCAATTTTCATATTTTATTTTTTAAAATACCGTTATATGTTATATATCAGATTCAAACCTAGATAACTTTCTTTCCAACTAGATTTCCAAGTATAAAAACCAATTTTGATACGAATCTGATAAGAATTATTTTTATTGGAATCTGCACAGGTGTTTACTTTTCCCTTTATTTTCCTTATTCCAAAAAAAACCTGAAGTTCCCGCCAAAATTTGCGATAACTAATATCTCATAAATAATATGAGTATTATATATTTTACATACATACACATACATACATACATATCGTCACGCCTTTTATCCCGGAAGGGGTAGGCAGAGGTGTATTTCTACACCCACCTTTCGCCAGATATACTTTAGTCCCACGTAATAAGGGGCGAGCCTATTGCCGTACTGGGCACATTTCCAGACTCCGTGCTGCTACTGAGAATTTCGTGACAGAAAAACCCAATAACATTGCCCGACCCAGGAATCGAACCCGGGACCTCCCGATCCCACGCGCACATTTATGCCGCGAGACCAACGAGGCAGTCGTATAGGGTTTGATGTCGAGTTTTCCGTCTCTACGCAAAGATCGTATTTTGCATCGTGTTATCCCTTAGTCGCCTCTTACGACACCCACGGGAAGATAGGGGGTGGTGACACTTGTATTCTATGCCGTCAACCACACGGCATAAATATTTTATAAAAGGTTTATTTATATACTCATAATAAAAAATAATACAACGCATAGATGTAACCTTATATACATACATATGTATTTAAACTTTTTTACATAAAATAAAAAAGCCGTTTTTATTTATTTATTTTTTTGATGTAACTTCATAACTAATCAGTTAATTTACAATTAAAACATAAAAGTATCATATATAATTACATTATTTGTTTACAATTATGTTTTTAATCCATAATTACGCCCCGCGCGCGGAATGAAAAGTCAGATAATATATATTTTTTTCAAATGCTTACATCTAAACATTTTTTAAGCAAGTATTGCTATAACTTATTGATTATATAGATAATATCACCAGATATATGACAAAACAAGCAATTTTCAGTTAATAATTTTATTATGATAAATAAAAGTGTCGAGTAAGTCGTTAAAGACGACATTGTTTACGTTACGGCCGCTCGCCTAAAGTAAACACATCATTCAAACGTAATTTGTTTCGTACCAAAATCGAAAAATCAAACACCACTCCTCTCACGTTATTAACAATCGAACAAAAACTAATTTATTGAGCGCGGCCGTCTTCGAGTGGCGGCGCGCACTTGAAATTTGTCGATGCTGAGTAAGCACTTAAAAATGTTGAGGAGGCAAGCGGTTATACCAGATTTTATGTGTATTTGCACAATCTTAATATATAAAATCCTTGCGTTACTGACTGACTGACAGACACGCTACAGCCGAAACTAAACTAACTTTACGAAATTCCCACGGGATCGGCCAAAACGGGTAAATTAAAAAAAAATGCAGGCGTAGCTGCTGGCGTCCTCTAGTAAATAATAAAATTTTCTATCCATCTAAAAAGGCTAGCTATGATAATTTTGTGCTGGACGTGATTATATTTCACTAGAGGACGCCAGCAGCTACGCCTGCACATTTCTTTTAATTTATCTGTTTTGACCTATCCTGTGGGTATTTGGGGAAATCCTTTCTTAGTGCACCCCTACGGTCCCCAAGGAACATACATGCCAAATTTCAGCTTCCTGCGCCCAATAGTTTCGGCTGTAGCGTGTCTGTTAGTAACGCAAGAATTTTATATATTAAGATTATGCAAAATTTTATTTACAAAAAAATTGCATCAGGACGCATGCATTCCATTTTCAAATGTTTATTCCATAAAAGTATACGAATATTTTATAAGAAAACAAATTTTAAACTATACTGAAATTTCAAACGAGATTTTGCACAATACAATTTCATACAAGACAGGATATTTTTATCCATTCGGTACATTCTAACCAACCTGTATTAGAATAAACGTCTGTATTATTTAAAACAAGCACCCACAAAGTACAAGATATGACGACTTTAGCCTCGGGTCCAATAAATACGGAATTTTATTAGAACAGAGCGGAAGAGATTAAGTTTTAAAATCATTTTGTGTATCTGTTCTGTACAAGCACAACCCAGCAGCGCCCGGCGACGGAAGAGCCGTGTTTACATGGAGAAATGGCTGAATTTCAACTGCAAACACCACCTACCGCCGCGCCTCGCAAACCTCCCTAACTGCTAGAGCCTTGTTCAAACTACTCTACGAGTTTTTATGACTATAGAAAACGGTTTTAAAAATAGACATGCCACTACCCACGACACGACATTCCAAGCAATAAAAATAAATGCACTATAAAAGTTTACATTTGGTAAAAAACGGAAATTCACAACCTGCAGAAATTGCGCAAAAATCGTTTAAAAGCTGAAATTAGTTGGGCAAGCGTTACGTGTGCAAAGTTTTAATAAAATAAAACCCGTTCACATTTCGTTTTAATGGTACTCCATTTTATAATGGCGGGTTCGGTGACTGTTGTAACTTATAAATATTTTGTGCAGGCTTTGTTTCAGTTGGTCG
Organism: Euclidia mi; assembly: GCA_944739405.2. Lineage (NCBI taxonomy): Eukaryota > Metazoa > Arthropoda > Insecta > Lepidoptera > Erebidae > Euclidia > Euclidia mi. The sequence goes on from OX123196.2 coordinate 4,352,798, forward strand.
CATAGTGTTACATAGCTGATTCTGACGCGTTAGTTGGTGTTTTGTGTCAATATTTGTGCTAGGCGAGGCTCAAACAGAGCCCTACCCGGGCAAACAAGCCAGCTCGCGTACCTTATGAGTTTACACTCATTTACGCAACGCTCAATATACATCAGACTAGATGAGATAGAGAATATACAACAGACTTCGTCATATCATCTCGCTGAGCGGTGAATCGGTAGAAATGGAGGTATATTGCCAGGGTAGCAGAGTAAACAAGACTACTTTGTGAGTAGCGGACTCGTATAGGTATCCTATGTCTATTCGTAAGGGTCATAGCCGTCAGACCTAGGGGTCTGACCGATCGCCGTGAACACTTAAAAATGTTCACGGCAATCATAATGCAAAATAAGCTTGTAATATGTCAATTCCTCCTAGAGCAGCAATTCTTTACCATAGGGCCATGGACTCCGAAAGGGTAGGTGGATAAGGCACTAGGGGTCCATAAATTTGCTAAGACTACCAAGGTTTTGCATCACAACCGAGGAAAGTAGGATAATAATGATAACTAATACTAGTATAACTTACCTATACCACAGAATAATTAATAGTACTAACGTACAGAAGCTTCACTTTTCAAACCAATTTATTGAAATTGCGACTCTTAGTACTAAGCAATAAAGTTCAATTCAGCTCACATAAGCACTCAGTGCCTAATGCGATATTAACCTAACAGTTCCCGTTCTTTTCTAACACATAACGCTGTCAGTGTCTGGCGCGGAGTGGCGCGCTAGGGTTGTCGACTTGGCGCTGCTACTATATTTATTCATCGTCTATCTATACCTACTTGACCACGTACCTAATAATAAATAATTATCCTATAAGTATCCTATCCCACTATTTGAGCTAGTAGAACAAAAGCACAAAAGCACAAAAATTCTGGTCGTTTACATTTTTTCTATACAAATTCTTAGTTATTTCCTAAACGCGTGGACCGATTTACATGATTCAAACAGATAAAATGGTTTTTGAACTAGATCTTTAATTTGACACCATAATCGTTGAGATACTGGGCTTATAATACAGGAATTTACCTAGTTTAAGCCCTGTTGCATTAGTCTTAAACCTTAGCCAAATTGTTTAAAAGTTTTAATTTGTATAAAGAAATGTAACTAGGTTAAGATTTTATACAATAAATATTTTATATTTTTTTATATTTTTTTTTATATCTCAACAAATTTTCAAGTTGCTCTCGTAATATTAATAAAATTAAATTTTCAAGTCGCTTTTGACACACAGTTAATTTTATTAAGCAATACTTTGCATTACACTTGTGATGATACATTTTTGTTGTTAAAGGCGTTTAAGTATATAATTTGAACAGTGTATGAACACGGCGCGTGAGAATACGGAGCGGTCGCACTCGTTGCGTGACGTCTAATGTGAGCGGCGCGCGGCAACCTACTAAATCCAACCACGTCGACATGGTCGGCCGAGGTACTTGTAAGTTTGTACCTAAAATGCAAAGTGCGCCCGGCCTGCCTATACCTACTACTATATATACTTAACCAGTTGTATCTATCTGCCACCCTAAAAAGCTGGCGTTCGTATACATACGATTGTTCAACTATCTATATAATAAAATATTTGTCAGACGAAACTAATCGCTTCTCAGGTCCTACGAGTACGCCTTTAACTCATTGGTAGACGATATTAAACGTCACAATGATGAGTGACAGGGACTTATGAGAACGCCCAAAATATGTCACTCTTTCCATCTCATTGAAAGCGGAGTGTCGTTTCAAATATAATTCTGAGTGCTTTTCAATATCTTTGAGGAATTGTCTATTTCTAGGTACCAAAGGATACAAAAGATCCAAGATGCATAATTTCGGAGAAGTAGACGATGTAGGTAATATTGGTAGACAGTGGTAGCCTGGTGGAGAGACTGCTTCACAAAGGGTGTCAGATTCGAATCAATGGCGCGCACTGATGACTTTTCAAAGTTAAGTGCGTGTAACATAATAAATTGTGTTATATAATGCTGCGACGAGTTGACTTATCGGTCAGCATGGCTAGCGCTGTGCTCGACTGCTCGCGGCGCGTGCGCGTGCGTCAAGCAGCGCTGCTCAGGCGACACTGGTCGGGCCACCGCGCGCCGCGGCAGGTCGGCCGTCGCGTGAGCGATTGTCGCGATGCTGCCCACCTTTAATGCTAGCTATACATTGTTCATAGATTATACAGATATACTAGTAATTTATTTCAAGGCATAAATACCTCTGTTATTCTCCTACGTTTCTACCGGCTTGCAACGGTTGCCTAAAGTCCACAAGACAAATGTACCATTGCGGCCGATAGTGAGTCAAATAAATTCACCGACATATGGTTTGGCGAAACACATCAGCAAGGTACTGCAACCGTTAGTAGGTAAGACGGCATCCTTCATGAAGGACTCTCACCATTTTATCGACATCATCAAGAGCGTGACAAAGGAACCAGACGAAGTGATGGTAAGTTTTGACGTGGAGTCACTATTCACCAATGTTCCAGTTCAGGATTGCCTTGAGGTCGTTGAGAGAAATTTAAGTGATAGCGGTATGTCTAACGAATACGCCGTTCTATTGAAGAATTGCTTAGAGGGTAACTACTTCATATATCGTGGACAACATTACCTCCAGATCGACGGAGTGGCAATGGGTAGCCCAGTAGCACCAGTGATGGCCAATATCTGGATGGAACATTTCGAAGAATCCATAGACATGCAGGCTTCAAATGTAAAGCTATGGAAGAGGTATGTCGACGATGTATTCTGCATCATGAAGGGCAACAAGCAAGACATAGAACGATTTGCAGACAAATTGAACTCCATACATCCGAACATCCGGTTTACATTTGAAATGGAGGTAGACGGATCGCTACCCTTTCTCGACGTCAAAGTGACGGTGAGAGCTAATGGTACACTTGGACACACTGTATACATAAAACCGACACACACCGACAGGTATCTCAACGCCTGCTCGCATCATCACCCGCGACATTTGGAATCCGTAGCAACCTCGTTAGTGAACAGAGCCTATGACCTCTGTGACCCTGAACACTTAAACAGTGAATTGTCACATGTTCAGGTGGTACTAAGGCGCAACGGATACAAAAAGGAGATACCCCGTCGGAAGAGGAAGGACCGCAAACCTGAAGTAAGCAGAGTGCCGGCTTACATGCCTTATATCAAGGGAGTGACGGACAAAGTTGGAACAGTACTACAGAAATACTCCATCAAGACTGTATATAGTCCCCTCTCCAAGGTAGCACACAATCTGCGTACCCCAAAGGACGTAATTCCTCTACAAACACCAGGCGTCTACAAGGTCGATTGCAGTTGTGGTAGTTCCTATATCGGACAGACCAAACGAACGATCGCTGAAAGGGTCAAAGAACATATCACAGCTGTCAAAAATCGACAAATTAATAAATCTGCCATAGCTGAGCATTTGCTGGAATCTGGACCAAACCACTGGATAGAATTACATCAACCACGAGTCTTATCCACCGATCGCCACTATTACTCCAGGATAGTACGTGAGGCGGTTGAAATCAAAAAACATAGAAATTTCAACCGGGAGGATGGATACAGACTATCGACCACTTGGAACCCAGTTATCAACAAATGCAAACAACGCCGCAGTAACACAACTCATCAGCGTGGAGACGTCATAAGTGTAGTTTTTTTTTTTTTTTTATGGTAATAGGCGGCAAACGAGCAGACGTATCGCCTGATGGTAAGCAATTACCGCCGCCCATGGACACAAGCAACACCACAGGAGTCACAAGTGCGTTGCCGCCCCTTGGGGTTGGGAAGAGGGATAGGATGAGGAGTGGGATCAGGGAGAAGGAATAGGGGATAGGGCCTCCGGCACTCTCACTCACCGAACGAAACGCAACAGTTTAGGAACTGTTACTTTACGTCGATTTTCTGTGAGAGGGTAGTACTTCCCCGGTCGAGCCGGCCCATTCATGCTGAAATCAGCAAGGCCCTACTACCTATGCATGCATAGTAGTGTGTCGAAGTACCGACAGCGCGGATAGAACTAAAAATATCAAAAATACAAAACAAGTGAGGGTAGCTGCCGAAACCCGCGCTTCACAAGGACGGCGCTGAGCTGACATCAGTCCCTCCGCGACCACAACCGTTGCAAGCCGGTAGAAACGTAGGAGAATAACAGAGGTATTTATGCCTTGAAATAAATAAATTATCGCGACTGAGACCCGCTAAATAATATTGTATGATGTATACAAATCGCGAAAGTTTAAAATCGATTATACTAGTAGGTAATTGTTCTTTAATTTTGTAACTTGTCTGTAAAGATAAGCCACTTTGGGACGAACGAAGCATCGTCTTTTAACTACCTAAGTTTTCTAATGATCTTGTTTTGTATGTACTTATTTACTTTCTTTAATTCTTATGTATTTTATCTAATTTCATTGGTTCTTACTTGCTGTAAAATTTATGTTATTGTGTGCAAACAAATGCATTCTTATTCTTATTATTTATTCTTATTAAATTGTTAATTATCGCTTCCTCAACGGCGAAGAAAGACATCGTGAGGAAATAAACTTCATGAAAATTCCGTACCCAATGGAAATAAAACTTAGTATGTGCTCATTGAAGTAACCTATTAAAACGAGTGTAGCATCTGCAATTATATTAATGAAATTTATATTTTGCCTAGCAATTAGTAATGTGAATCAAATATGTAAGAGTGCGGTGCGGTTTGAATTCACCGCGATGTCATACGTTATGCCCGTGGCAGTTGGCACAGACAATACAATACCCTAGTCCCGTGGCGTACTTGTTCAAATTGACTCCAACTCTAATCGATTTTCATGTTCATTTGCGTATAAAGTGACGTTTATTCTAGTTAGCGTGGCGTCGGCTTTTTGGTTTTAGCAGCCTTCTATTGCCAGTTAGTTTCGGTTGTGGTGACTAGACTATTTAATTTTTAGAGGACCTTGAATAATGAACTCTCGCGTATGGACGTTGGTGGCTACAGTATCCAATTCTGTGTGTAAAAGTGCGCGCGCATTCGTTTCAGACAAAAATAATTAAAAGGTGTTTAAAATACGGAACGCTTAATACGTACCTATTAGCTAAATTTATTTTTTGCAATGAAAGCTACTTATGATACGTTTATATCGATACGTATAGTATATCATGTACCATACTTTAGAACTGCCGATGTTTCGAGGTATTCCTCAAGGTGCACCTATTTTTAAACACAACCAATAAAGCGCAACTAAATAAAATTGTTCTACTAAACGTTAACATTAGTTGCGCTCACAAAGTCAAATAAAAATATTATATTTTTATTCCACAAAACGCAACCACGTCGACAAATAGTGACGGGAAAGATAGATTCATAGGTTTATTTCTTATCGATAGACTTTTCTAAAGCATCTGCCCAATTATTTTATTTATTAAAATTTAAACTAAGTATGACGATCCTTTTGAAAAGTACCAGGATAACAGAAATGAACAGAGGTTAGGCGTTTATAAAAAACTGATATCAAAGTTCTATCAGTAATAAGTTTTGAAAAGTACCAGGGTAACATATTATATGAATAGAAGTTACTCGCCCATAAAACCCGTTTTAATTTTTTTTATCACAAATAAGCCACTGCGGCATAGGTAAATATAATATTGTTATTTGAATTTGCGAATGCCACTAACGTTCAGTGGAACAATTTAGTTGCGCTTTTTTGGTTCGTTTAAAAATAGTTGCGCTTTGAGGAATACCTCAATGTTTCGACACTGTTTCAAGCGCCATGATCAGCGATGATAGTTACGAGCGAGTTAAATGTTTATTAAGTTAAATACGAGCCAGAAGTCGAGTTGACCATATTGATCGTTTAAAGAGCGTATAAGTGAAATTGTCAAAGGACTCGTAGATATTATTCTATTCTATTTTACCACACACACACACATCACCATCTAGTACAAAACTAAGTAGAGTTTGTTAAAGGGGTACTATACAATAAACATACATACATACCTTCTTTTTGTAACTATGTAAATACTATGCATAGAAACACCTTCATTTGGCAACATTGCTTTTTGGTATAGTTTTATATAAAAAACCAGCTTACCTCTATGAGAAGTTGACATGGTCGCGAGAGGTCAATACATATAATACAAGGGCCTCATCAGATCTCATGGTTACCTTGAAGCACCGTACTTCTTCATTCAGAGGTGGATTCCGATTTGCTTCAACGAAATGTTGGAATGATCTTCCTCCTCCCCTGCGTAGCCTGAAAACAGTACACACATTCCGAACTAAATATAAGCAAATATTATTACAAAGACAAACATAATCATAGATATTATACAATGAAGCGGTAACTTACATTTTATCGGTATTACACACACATTTTCATCATCTGTAGTACAATATGTACATACCGTTATCTACAAAATACATGTAAGTATTAAATATGTGTATGTATATGTATGTACGTATGTATAAGTATGTATGTATGTTTATGTATATGTATATAATTATGTCTATCATTTATTATCATATTACAGGAATGAATATAGGTATATTAAGTATGTATATATTATATAGCTTTGTTTACACATGCAACAACCGATTTTCTCCTACCAATAATATTTCCATCCAAAGGTTGCCTGGTAGAAATCGCTTTCAGCGATAAGGCCGCCCTTTGTACTATAGTTAGTTATAAGATCTCTAATAATGTTTTTTAATGTGTACAATAAAGTGTAAAATAAATAAATAAAAAATATGTAAGCAGAATGTATCTTATACATGTAGTATCCATATAGTCTATGTTACACATTAGTTTTTAATATTGGTTGGCACAAAGATAACAATCACAACTTTGAGCAATGGTCGACCGAACACACCATCTGTCAAGGCCGGGTGACAGGACGTGATTGTAAAGCGTTTGGAAACGCAAAAAAAACGTTATCCATTTATTGTTATTGTGATTTCTGAGAATTATTTATAAGAAGTTTATATTCTGTATAATTATGTTTTTATTAGGATTATTTAATTTATGTATGTATATTTATTTGATATTTCTATTATTATATATGTAGTTATATTTGATATTTATGTATAATAATATACTAATTATAATTAATTATAACTAGTTTTAAGAGATTGAATGTATGGAAGTAGGTCCTGCGGGAAGATCAGTTTTGCAGTTTCACCTGATTCTGCAATTTATACTGACGCAGGTACCCTATTTGCGATCCAAAAACTGTTTATTATTTTTTTCCTTTGTTCACTATATTGTTGTTTCTACTGCATTGGAGTTGCAAATAAAAATAATTTCATTTCATTTCATTTCATTCATTTCATTTCAAACACAAACAAACATCCATGTTCACGCACATAAATGTTGGACTTGAGCGGGAATCGAACCCGCGGCCTTCAGCGTGGCGTCGTCGGATACACTCTCGCTCCTTCACCGGGTCGTTGCTAATGCCCATTTGGTCAATCTACACGTGGACGTCTCCTTTTGTCTTCAAAGTTGAAAACCAAATTAACCGTGGCTCATCCTCTACTTATTGGCGCTGGTAGAGATTCAGGGCTAGGGGCAGGGCAGGGATCGGGGCCTAACCACCAAAATCACCGCGGTGTTTCGGACCGTAGCGGTTAAACCACAAAGCCTTGTGGTGTAACTTTTGGTGTACTTGGAAAGGATCACGGTCAAAATGGGCGTAAAACCAACAGCTTTAAAATATATTTTATGTGAAAGCTAATGACCATTACTTAATTTTATACTATGACGGCAATCACCCAAACAACCGGTGAGCAGAGATATTCAGTGATGTTCAAACGTATTTTTTGTAGAATCCAAAACAGTCGCTAATACAACGGAGATAACACGACACGATGTTGTGCAGAGCTAGGCCAAAGAAACCAATCTATTTGTTGGTAACCTAACGGAATTACTACATTCCATCCCTTTCTAACTTCTCTCTTACTCAGGCACCGACCAAAAATCAAGCGTGCGGGCAGGCCGGGCAATGCGCGTCAGTCGTTTTTCATATTATTGAATTATATAGAGAAGAGTCATTAGATGATTTAAACAGATGTAATATTCTGCAAACTAATGTGTGGTTGCTTCGAATTAAAATACAGTCGCGGCATGTCAGATCGCGCACATATATATAATACTTACATTTTGATCGATAGAACCAAATCGGTAGAAATGCGATAGTTGAGCATTACTGTACTTGCTTAACAGGCAGAAGAACAGTAGGAAGTTGTGCCCACATAGTTTCAGTTTTGTGGTTTTTAGGATTAGAACGGCACGAGCCTTTCATTGCACCCGCAGAACATTTATTAGATCTTATAGTTGATGATAACCATTGCTATTTAAATAAAAGGTATCAATATATCGTTTTTAACAAATATGTGTGTTTTATTTAACCAATCTTTGGGATTTTTTAGCAGTGATACCCGGTCGATATTGGGGTTAACAAGTATTTAGGGGGTATTTAGAAGTACAATAAAGTAAATTACAACACATTTTATTTCTGTTGGTTTTACGCCCAGCTCTCATACAAAAATGCCCATGATCCTTTAATCGCTTACTTTTTTGGTTGGACTTGGATGTAATTTTTATTAAGAAAGTGCATAAAACCCATGGAGATATGTATGCTATAAACTTTAGCAGTGTATGTATATATATGTAGAGATAGGTAGTCTTTGATTATTTCATGTATGACCTTGTTATTACAAGCAAGGGTGATTTTATTCATTATCTTAATAAACACCTTCAATAATGTAATCTGTCAATGATGAAATTAAATATATAATATTGCACGACTCTGTTTATGGTATACTAACTTCTGCGCGCGAATCTGTCTGTATCCAAGACGCCAGGTAGTTTTGGGTGTCGGTTATCGTTACAAAACTTTTTTAGTTTTATAAGCTACTAGAGGATGCCCGCGATTACACTCGCGTTATTTAAGGCAACTGCTCTGCTCCCGCCGCTCATAGCTTGATGTTATATAACTTGTAGCCTTTCTCGATAAATGGGCTATCTAACACTGAAAGAATTTTTCAAATCGGTCGAGTAGTTCCTGAGATTAGCGCGATCAACCAAACAAACCAACAAACAAACTTTTATGCTTTTATTATATGTATACAGGATGTAAAAAGACCCTTAACGAAAACTGAAACCCCATATAGTACCAATAATTACGATCATTTTTTACTTCGGCACCATACCTGGGAAATTACTAGTTCAGGAGATATTGAAGCTCAAAGTCACGAATTTTTTTTTCGAATTATTTCAAAATCGTGTTTAGAATGATAAATGTACACTTTCTGCCAAATAAACATAAACAAAATTTTCAATATTTCCCTAAAGTGCACAATGGCTTTAAAGTTCCCGACGCGAAGTGTATGCGAACCATCAATCAGCTGCGAGGTCATTCCCCTCGGCCGCGCGACCACGTGATCATAAACTGCCGCCACCGCGGCGCACGGTGTAGGTAGATACGGCCGGCGTAGGTACGATGTCTGCAAACGCGCGCTATACATTGCCGGTAATAAAAGTTGTAAATTTTTTTAAGCTTAAAAATTTTTTTGTTTCCCCGGTATTATTTTCACGTAGTCTGACTTGGCATGATGTGCAAAACGAGTAGACTTCGGCTTGGTGATGGGTATTGTGACACCCTGTATTAGTATAAGATATTTTTGTAAATTTCATCAAAGTTTTATGCATAATTACTTTTTACTGTTCCTATGGGATATATACATACCACGAACCTTTGTTTTGAGTAACCGATATTTCGGCACTGTTGCAAGCGCCATGTTCACGGATGTACTGAAGTATTGCGGGTGGATGAAAGTTATAAACAAGTGAACCGGTCTACCCGCTTTCTTACTCGTTTATTGCGCGCACAACCACTACCACCGTTTTCACTCTCGCACTGTACTCGATCGCGATACACTGTACTCACTACGTCGACTCGTGATTTAAGCTTTTGCGGTTTACGGGTTTCGCATAGACGTACAACTGGATGCCAGGTATTTTACAGTTGAAACCCATCTTCTCTATTGAAGTTTTTATACTTTTTAATCAATAGCTTCTTTAACCATTCTAGGTATATAGGGGCGTTCTGTCGAAAGCACCTGAGGGTTATGTAACTCGATCCAATGGTTCGTACCCGAGTCTAGGAGATGTTGAGCTATTGCCGACTTTTATGGTTCATTGTTTTTGACTACCCTGATGTGTTCATCAAGGAACACAGCAGGGCAGTCTTCCTTAAGACTTAAACGACTTAAATCCAACCGAAAAAGATCGGCGTTCAAAAACAAAAAACTTAATTAATTTAAGGTATAAATACCTATGTTATTATTATCGCGAATAAGACCCGTTTTAGTAAAATTGTATGATGTATACAAATCGCGAAAGTTTAAAATCGATTACAAAAAACTTATTTGAATAATTCAATGATCCATTCAAACCACTTATAAGTTAATAACTCATGGTCCCAAACTTGCAGTTCCAATATTGATATAATGAACAAACGTATAATAATAATTATTACTCCGTCAAACTTGAACAGAAGTAATCATTCTGAAGAGAGTAGGAACCCGATTGCTATCAACATATTTCGACATCTTTTTTCGTAACGAAACTTTACGGAACAGAGTTTGGAGCTTATAAATTGAATTGTGATTGAAAATAATAGTCTATAGCTATTTTTATGTTGCTGTAAAACTCTGAACGTGAACCTGCATATTTGAAAGTTTTTCATAATGTTCTCCAGAGACATGTGAAATCTGCTAACCCGCACTTGGCTAGCGTGGTGGATTTTGGCCTTACCCTTCTCATAGTGAGAAATGGCCCGTGCAAAGTAGTGTGATAGTATATAAACATGATGATAAAAACCCTGCACTAGGATAAATCTTCATGGTGCCACTACATTGTTGATAAGGTAAGTTCCATGAAAATCATTCTCAAAATGTATTTGAGAATGTTTCCGTATAAATTAAGTCGATACCTCTAAATATACACAACATTTGTAATGTCAATTAAATAATTAAAATAACAAATGTAATAAATGTAATAAAATTTAAAGTAAAATTTCATTCAAATTAAATTCATCATTATAAAGTTTATTTAGCGTGTTTGTTAGAATTTCCCGCAACTAAGCTGGTTCCGCTTCCCGATTTTTGGTATGTGTGAACACCGTTCCACTTTATAACTAGTATATCGGTTTCACATTACAGTTCTCGCACAGGAAATGTGCTACCAGAGTAATTTATAAGGAAAAAAAAACATTCAACAAAACAGATAGGTAATCTCCACAAATACGTCAGCTGTTCAGTACCTAACAAACAGTCATAACAGTCATCTAGATCTAAATATTTTATAATTAAATCGGTACCTAGGTACTCAGTTTTCTTCTTAGTATTTACATACCTATAACATAAGTATTTAGGTACTTATGCTATTATGAATATTTATGCATAATCGCATTATGCCTATTTAGTGTATAAAAATTATATTTTTTACTTTATCTTCTTAATATATAAAATCCTTGCGTTACTGACTGACTGACAGACACGCTACAGCCGAAACTATTGGGCACAGGAAGCTAAAATATGGCATGTATGTTCTTTGGGGACCGTGGGCGTGCACTAAGAAGTGATTTCCCGAAATTCCCACAGGATCGGCCAAAACGGGTAAATTTAAAAAAAAATGCAGGCGTAGCTGCTTGCATCCTCTAGTAATGTTATAAAAGTAAGGGCAATACCTGACGTTCTTTTAATCACATCAAACGAAGCCCTTTCGAGCTTACCTGTACATCTGCAGAAAAATAAAATATCTTTTGTACAAATAATGTAATTGATATAAGTAGGTACAATAGGTACTCCTTTCTCAATTTATAGAAAGGCAGATATATGTATGTTTGAATAGCTAATATGAGTATTATTGAATTCTTAAAAATATATTTCAAAGAATATAGGATCTAATATCGGCTTCATGTAAATGACCGGTTGGCGCAGCGGAAGTGTAAGCGACTGCTAAGCCAAAGGTCGCGGGTTCGATCCCCGCACAAGTCAAACATTTGTGTGCATGAACATTGATGTTTGTCTTGGTCTGGGTGTTTCTATGTATAATATGTATGTATTTATAAAAAAAAAGTATATACCTAAGTATGTTTATCCATTGTCTAGTACCCATAGTACAAGCTCTGCTTAGTTTGGGACTAGATGGCGTTGTGTGAATGTTGTAGAATATTATTTTTATTTTCTTCATACATTATTTGTTACTCGGCTATTAGCCGGATATTTAGAATAGTACGGGCCAAAGCCAAGTGCTACCCTAGGAAGAATGATAAGTCTATGTTTGTGTCTGCTCTTGATGTTGTGTTCTATTATGAGTGTTTGTTGGTCGAGTGTGTGAGGGAACTAATATGGTTTCATTTGCGTTCTGCAGAAATTTTCGGACAATCCTGCAGGTGTTCAGTATAGCCGCTTTCTGAAGTATTTGGTATGTGTAGGGTGGTAAATCGAGTGTTTTTAGTGATTGGTGTAGCTGCTTAGGTAAAACACCTGTTGTTGATAATTTAATAGGGACTATTGCGACATTCTGAAGTTGCCACATGCGACTTATTTCAATTTTCAGGTCGGTATATTCGGAAAGTTTCTCGGCTATGGTGTTTTGTAGATTGTGAGTATTTGGTACGGCTATATCAATAATTTGGGAAGTCCTATTTATTTTATCTAATAAAGTGATGTCTGGTTTGTTGTAGTGTGTCGTTCTGTCTGTTAGAATAGCTCGGTCGTAGTATAATTTGTGAGTAGTGTTTTCGAGAACAATTTCAGGTTGGTATTATTGTATGGCACTGGTGGTGTGGTGATCAATTTATATTTAATTGCCAGTTTTTGGTGGATTACATTAGCTATTTGTTCATGTCTATGTTTATAATCTGTTTGGACTATTGCTTTACAAGCTCCTGTAATGTGCTGGATTGTCTCTGAGGAACTATTGCACCTTCTACTAATGTCAGTTGGTATGGAAGCTTTCATTATGTGTTTCTGATAATTGCGAGTTTCTATCACCTGATCCTGGATCGCCATCATGAACCCTTCTGTCTCAGGGAAGAGTTCACCACGCCTTAACCATTCGTATTTAACGTTTTATAAGTCCATAATTTATTAAATATTTATGTATATGTATAAGTACAATTTTTCTTTTTTCAATTATGATTTAAATACGTTACATAGTTATTTATTTAGTCTATCTATAACAATTTCTATGCTTATGTTTATTGTTATTATAATTATATTATTATTATAGTATCTGATATCACATGCGTGAGTCACAAGAGGGCCTGATTGAAAATCGGCGCCAGGCTTTTGCCTAGCATAATGTCGAATCAGGTCCTTTTTTTGGCTGCACGCAAATATCTTTACTACTTCTATCCTGCCTATTTTTTTTTGTTATGTATTTTTCTTGTTTTCTTTTTTTGTTTATTATTTTTGTTTTCTTTACTTATTTCTGTCTTATTTGTCAATTTTGTTTTGTTTTTTTTTCACATTTTCGTGTATTTATGTGTACCTAGATAAAAATTTGTGTGTAGCGAAAAATAAATATTTCTTTATCTTTTATTCGTTCGACACTAACTTGTCGAAGTTAGGTTGATTAAGGCCCTGCCTGTGTCTCCCGTGTAGTGACTTTTGTGTCCATTCAGTGATTTTTGTTTGTAGGTCTGTCTGTTTTTCAGTAGGTTGAGGAGTTTTATCAGCCATATTTAATGGGGTAAGTTTCTTATCACTAAATACTATTGCCTTGTGTAGATTTGAATTAGAAGATTTAGCATTAAAATATGTTCTTAAAGTGGTTATCTGCTTGTTATGGAGATTTGTGATGTCTATTATGCCCCGTCCACCTTCAGCTCGCGGTAGTGTCAGTCTTTGTACACAAGATCGTGGATGGTGTCTTCTATGTTTTGTGAGAGTGGTATTAACAATTCTTTGTAAATTTTTGAGGTCGGTTTTATTCCAATTTATAATGCCAAAAGAATATGTAAGAATGGGAATACCGTAAGTGTTAATAGCCTTTATAGTGTGTTTTGCGTATATTTGTGTGCTGAATATCGTTTTTAATCTATGTTTAAATTGCTTAATCAGTGTTGTTTTATTTGTTTATTAAGTATCTGTTTAGCCTTTAGTTTAGTTTTCATCTAATGAATCTATAGTTTCACCTGTCTGTAATTGATATGAGTGTATGTGATTTTTTCCTGCTCTTATTGAATTAATTTTGCATTTATCAATGCCAAACTCCATAGCTATATCATTTGAAAACTGTTTCGTGATGTTAGTCAACTCAACTAATTCGTCGGATGAGGATGCGTATAATTTAATATCATCCATATATAAAAGGTGGTTCATTTTACAGTTTTGATAAATGTTCTCTGATTAAAGTGTTGTATCCTCGTACTCAAGTTGGTACCCAGGCCTCAGGGCATTTAGTTTGTTAGAGAGAGGATTCAGTGCAAGGCAAAACCATAGGGGACCAAGGGAGTCTCCTTGGAATATACCTCGTTGGATTTTAATAAGTTCAGTTTCAACCGTTCCTGTAGGTGTATTAAGATGTTACCTTGTATTCCATTTTTTTATTATGCTACTTAAGAAGTTGATAATTTGCGGATGTATTTTATAAATGTGTAAGACTTGTAATAACCAGGAGTGTGGCACTGAATCGTACGCCTTTTTATAATCAATGTACATAGTGTACAAATCTTTTCTTTTTCGTTGAACCTGTTTAAGTATTATAGAGTCTATTGTTAACTGTTCTTTGCATCCTTGACTGAATTTTCTGCATCCCTTTGCTCTTCTGTTAAAATGTTCTGTGTTTCTAAATGTTTGTAAATAATGTGTATAATACAAGCCGTCATTATCTTATAAATTGTTTGCAAACAGGTTATAGGTCTATATTTTGCTGGGTTAGATGAATAATTGGGTCTTTTGGTAACATTTAGGTAATACCTTCTGTAATATAAGCCGGTATGGTATAAATTCATTAATATGATTAAAAAGGTGTAAGTGTGTGCGACTAAACTTTCTGTACCAAGAATTGTGTATATGATCTGATCCTGGTGCTTTCCAATTATGCAATCTATTAAGAACTTCTTGGAAAGTTTGTACCTCAACGTGGTCAAATTGCATTTGGTTAGTATTGATCTGTTTTGCCTCTTCAACTCCTATCCATCCAGCTTCTGTGTTATGACTGACTGGATTTTCCCAAATACCAGCCCAGAACTGCTGCAACTGTTCTGGAGTTGGGTTAGGGGAGTGTGTTGTACTATTTGGTGTTGTTTGGTTTGTTGTTGTATTTTTAGGGTTCGATAAAATTGTTTTTCATTGTGTTTGAACTGGTAATTTTGTGTCTTACGTAGTGTGCATTTTTTGTATCTACTTAATCTACTTTTAACAACTGTAAGTTTCTGTTTCAGGGTGTCTAAAAAGTGTGTGAGTTGTGTGTTTGGTTCTTCATGTGATGTGTGTATTCTGTGCTGTTATAATATTAAATCTACTTGTCTCGTAAGCTTCGTGCTTCTATGACCTCGAGTAAAATGTGATAGTCTCCCTATTTTGACTCTGAGGACTTCTACTTTATGTTCTAACCTCTTTTGCCATTTAGGTCTATATTTTGTTTTGTGTCTATTGCTATTTTCTGCAGGTGCCAGCGAGATTTTACTCCCGTTGACCTTAGCAGCTGTCCATGCAGCACAGTATATTAATGTTTGTAGCTGATTAAACTCTAAATCTGTGGTTAAATGTTCGCTTAGTATTGTGTTGTCTATGTAGGATATTATATTTGCTAGTTTTGATGATGATTTTTGTTTTGGTATATAACTTCTGTATGTAGGTTGCGTGTCTTTGTAGTATTGTAGTGCTTTGTTGAATATTCTGTCTATTTCAGGGTTTCTTTCGCTACCTGTTTCTTGTGTAGTATATTCTAAGTTAATGTTATTTATTAAATTAATTTCAGCTTCTATTTGAGTTTGATGGCTTTGTAGTACTTCTATATTTTCTCTATCTGGAATGAGTGTGTGAGTCACAGATGAGAGAATTAGTCAGATGGAACGCGCGGCACAGTTGCGTGCGGCCACTAAAGCAAATACAAAATTGAAAAGCGAATACAAACTCGTCTCAGTGCGCTACGACGCATCGTACAGTTCACGCGTCACGATCACTTCAACTTTTAAATTCTCAAAATGCCGGCTTGCGTTCTTAAACACTGTAAAAATTGTTCCTAAAAACAAAAACAGGAAAATGGAATATCTTTTCACAGGTAACTATTGATAATTTGACTGTTTCCTAATTTAATTTCGATAAAATTCGTATTTGTGCAAGAAATATGTAAGTGTTGCCAGTTTTTGTCGACGCCGTTCTGCCTGAATTTGGGAAAATGCACTTGTCAATTGATTATGTGATAATGATTGTCATGTTAATGAAAAATACATTACCGTATTATAAAAGTATATTGTAGATATATCTTCTTTCTCATAAATATAGTAATAGAATTTCAATTTCCATTAGTATGTATACCTTACATAATATTGTTTTGAGTTCGATCCCCAAACGATCCAAATATTCGTGTACACCCTGCTACTCGTCAAGCTTATACACTTTGACCTTTGCACCGTTCTTATGGCGTAAAGAATAAGTATCAAAATCGTACAGCAAATGTTTAGCTTGACTTGGCACCGTGTGTACATACATACTTATGGCGTAGGGAATAAGTATCAAAATCGTACAGCAACTGTTTAGCTTGACTTGGCGCCCTGTATACATACATACTAATGGCGTAGGGAATAAGTATCAAAATCGTACAGCAACTGTTTAGCTTGACTTGGTGCCGTGTGTACATACATACTTATGGCTTAGGGAATAAGTATCAAAATTGTACAGCAACTGTGTAGCTTGACTTGGCGCCGTGTGTACATACATACTTATGGCGTAGGGAATAAGTATCAAAATCGTACAGCAACTGTTTAGCTTGACTTGGCGCCGTGTGTACATACATACTTATGGCGTAGGGAATAAGTATCAAAATCGTACAACAACTGTTTAGCTTGACTTGGTGCCGTGTGTACATACATACTATTTATTTCTCAACTAATCGACGCCAGCGGCTTCGCACGCACATATTTTCGTATTTCTCGTTTTGCCCGATCCCGTGGGAATTTCGAGAAATCCCGTCTTAGTGCACCCCTAAGGTTCCCAAGAAACATACATGCTAAATTTCAGCTTCATGCGCCGAGTAGTTTCGGCTGTAGCTTGTCTGTCAGTCAGTCAGTAACGCAAGGATTTTATATATACAGATTTACGAAGTAGTTAAAACTTAACTCGGTACCTACATTTAAGAAATGTATTTATAAAAGCATTAATTAAATCCATGGTAAATTCTTCAAAACCGCAAATGAATATAAGAATATTACATAACTATATGCAAAATACTGGGAGATTATTCATAATCTGGCAATTTTACACACACATAGACGCGCGTGTCCGTACAGTGCCAGTCGCCAAAGGTCACGCACACATAGCTGTCAACGTGCCACACTTAGTTGGACGAATGCGCTCTATCTGATACTAATTCTCTCATCTGTGGTGTGAGTATTTTTATATTGTTGTGTGTTATCGTTAGATACATCGGTTTGTGTTTGGTAGTCATTATTTCTAAAGGTGTTTGATTGGATTAACTCGTTTTCAACTATTGTTTTCAGTTGCTGTAATCGTGTTTCTGATATGATATTGTTATTAACTATAACTCTTTTTTGATCAGATATACGCTGTTCGGATAAATGTGATAAATGAGGATTGAGTTCTACAAAGCTATATTTAAATTTTTTACGCCAGGCTGTCATATCTGTCTCCACTTTGGTAACTCTAAAATAACATAGCATTAGTGTTACATTGAGAGTATTTGACCATTTCATCCTACGCTTAGGTTCTGATTGTGGATGTGTTTGTGATTGAGTATCAACTGTGAGGTTATCTTGTGGTGTATGCTCTAGAATGTCACTATTACTTCTTCCAGTATCTAAACTATTTCTTACTTCGTGCCTAATTTTATCAAGAACATTGGAAGGCAATAATTTTTTGTTAACTATTGCTCTTCTTTGGTCTCCTATGCGTTGTCTCGAAACTATCATATTTGGGAATTTATCTGTGAACCGTTGGTGTAATGAAGCTAGATATGCATTAGTATCAGTTTCTAAATTGGTGATGATGAGGTAGGTACGCCAAATGAATTCATTCATTTCCTGACTCCATTTTTTTCGCGTAGTTGAAGCCGTAGTGGGTGCCGGATCATTGGTCTGAGTGACCTCCGCCACAACATCTACTGACTCTAATGATAATGTGGGTGATGATCTAGATGAGCGTAATAAATATGAAGGTGGTGAAGATGGCAATGATGAAAATAATGATTTTGGTGAAGATGATGAGGATGAATTATCTTGTTGCACTGCAACAGTCTGAGACTGGGCAGTTAGCTGCGATACGTCGCCCCCCCCCCAGAATACGAGGGGCAGCCCAGGTCAGAAGACCTGGGGCGGGATTCTCCTTCACGATTCGCTCCGGTACCCGCCTGGGGTAACACTCTATTTCGTAGTCGCATTGCATAAGGAGTAAAAAATATTATAAGAAATTAAAATATGTATAAGTTAAACTGGAGAGAGAGAAACTGGAAAGAGGAGGGTTATAGAATTCGAGAGTCTGAACTGAGTCAAAAACTGAAGATTGGGAGGGAAAAAATCTAGGTAAGAGGAAGGGATAGTTAGGGAAGTTGGGGCCGTTGATTGGGAAGGGTTAAGCCGAGGTGTTATGACTATGTTTTTGTAAGTATCTCCTGTTTATCAACTAATACAGGGTCGTCAAGTTCTTAGAGACTATTTTGATCGATCATACCTTCCCGCAAGCCCCCCCACCACGTTAAGGAGGCCCCATGGGGGGTTATTATTATTATTATTATTCTCTTTATTTAAACATACTCTCATAAATTATGTGATTTAGAAAAAACAATATAAAAATATAAAATAAAATTGCGGGGCTCACCGGTATCGGGTTCAGGGACAAAGTTACCGGTGGTTAGGGCTCCAGAGAGAGGAACCTCCTGACAATACGAGCCGTGGCCAGCAATACTGCCTTCTGTATAGAGGACTTAATCCAACCGTCTAACGCGAGCCTCTTGAGGTGGTGATCGAGGCTCTTGGCAATGAGACCATTAACTGACACGACTATCGGTACAATGATCGCCGAGTCCACATCCCACATGTCGACAATCTCGTAAGCCAAATCCAAATATTTTATTTGTTTATCTTTTTCGGCTTTCACGAGATTCTCGTCATGGGGAATGGTGACATCGATGATCATTGCAAGGCGCTTAGATCGATCTATCACTACTATATCTGGCTTGTTAGCCACAATAGTTCTATCACTAATGATAGATCGATCCCAATACATGGTGGCACGACCGTTTTCAAAAACTGGGTCGGGCACAAACCTGTAGTACGGTATCTCAGAGTCTACAAGATTGTACTTTAAGGCAAGTTGCTGATGGATGATCCTAGCTACTTGGTTGTGCCTGTGCAAATATTCGCCGTTGGCAAGACGAGAACAACCAAATACTATATGTCTGAGAGATTAACCAGGCTGGTGACATACCCGACATATGTCAACCGTCCCATCTCTCAGGATATACTTCCGGTAGTTATTCGTCATGACAACCTCGTCCATAATCGCAAAGACAAAACCTTCTGTTTCGGCGAACAGATCGCCAAAACGTAGCCAGGACACAGAAGCTGGTAAGTCTACGTCGGGTCCATGCAGGGCCCAATAAAAACGTCCATGCAGCTCTTTACCTTTCCATACCTCCTTGCGCTCCTCAACACCAAGTACGGCAGGTTTGCGCCAGTTCTCCTTAGCCAGACCCAACGGGGTAAGCCCGTTTTCCACAGTGACCAGATCACGGTGGACACCCGCGTCAGTGCTGAGATAATATTCCCTGAGATTGCACACGTCGCGGTTATGGAGGGTCTTGGCACTTAAGAAGCCGCGACCCCCGCATTTCCGCGGTATGTACAATCTCATTACTGACGACCGCGGGTGATGCATCCGGTATGTAGTCAATAGACAACGGACTTTTCTATCCAAGGCATCAAGTTCTGTTTGAGTCCATCTAAGTATGCCGAAGGAGTGCATTAAGACTGGCATGGCCCAACCGTTACAGGCGCGCACCCTGTTACCGCCTGATAAAAAACTATTTAAGATTTTTTTTATTATTATCTCCTTTATTTATTATTTTTCAAATTAAAATTACATTTTTAAATATATTATTTACCAAAATAAACACATATAAAAATATAAAAATAACCGTGGGGTCCCACCAGCATCGGGCACAGGGTCCAAGCTGCCGGTGGTTAGGGCTCCAGAGACAGGAACTTCCTCACAATACGTGCCGTGTCCAGAAGTACTGCCTTCTGCATCAGGCCCTTGATCCAAGCACCCAACGCGAGCCTCTTAAGGTGACGGTCGAGGCTCTTGGCTATTAGACCATTAACGGTCACGAATATCGGCACAATAATTGCTGAGTTCACATCCCACATGTCGACAATCTCGTGAGCCAAGTCCAGATATTTAATCTGTTTTTCCTTTTCGACTTTCACGAGATTCTCGTCATGAGGAATAGTGACATCAACAATTATTGCGAGGCGCTCTGATCAATCTATCAACACGATATCAGGCTTGTTGGCTACAACAGTCCTGTCCGTGATGATAGATCGATCCCAGTACAATGTGACATGGCCATTTTCGAGAACTGGCTCTGCTACATACCTGTAGTACGGTACCTCGATGTCTACAAGTTTGTACTTCAGAGCAAGTTGCTGGTGAATAATTCTGGCTACTTGGTTATGTCTGTGCAAGTACTCGCCGTTAGCAAGACGTGAACAACCGGAAACAATATGCCTGAGGGATTCACCAGGTTGGTGACAGGCACGGCAAATATCAGTAGTGCCATCCCTCAGGATATATTTCCGGTAGTTATTCGTCTTGATACCTTCGTCAGCAATTGCACAAACAAACCCTTCGGTTTTCCCAAAGAGGTTACCGAAGCGTAGCCAGTTCACCGAGGCTAATAGGTCTACATCGGGTCCATACAGGGCCCGATGGAACCTGCCATGAAGCTCCTTGCTCTGCCATACACGCTTGCGATCATCAGTACTAAGTACTAAAGGCATGCGCCAGTTCTCCTTAGCCAACCTGAGCGGGGTGAGCCCATTGTCTACCGCGACAATATCTCGATGCATATCCTCGCCACGCCCGGAGAAAATATTCTCTGAGATTGCACACCTCGCGATTGTGTAGGGTCTTGACATTCAGAAAGCCGCGACCCCCGCACTTTCGCGGGATGTACAACCTCATCACGGATGAACGTGGATGATGCATATGATATGCCGTCAACAAAGTGCGAACTCTTCTATCCAGGGCGTCCAATTCAGACTGAGTCCACTTGAGTATGCCAAAGGAGTATACAAGTGGCATGACCCAACCGTTGAAAGCACGAAGCTTGTTGCCACCTGATAAAAGACTTTTCAATACTTTTTTCAGGCGGCCAAAGAAACGCTCTTGCAACGATTGCTTCATGACGGCTTCATTGATACATAAAGCCTGTGACATACCCAAGTACTTATAGGTATCAGTTAAGAGAAGCGTTCTTAGGTTAATGGAATCTGAGAGTTGGATCCTCTCAGATTCCACCATCTTTCCCTGCTTCACATGAATGACAGCACATTTATCCACACCGAACTCCATATTGATAGATTTACTAAAGTTTTGGGTTACGTTTAGTAAGTCTATCAATTGGGCCTCAGAGTGGGCAAATAACTTCAGGTCATCTATGAACAGCAGGTGAGATATGACCTGACCACTTCTCTGTAACTTGCAGCCTAACCTTGAACCCTCCAGTAAAGTACTGAGAGGGTTTATGGCTAAGCAAAACCAAAGGGGACTCAGACTGTCGCCCTGAAAAATTCCCCGCTCAATTTTAATACGATCGCCGTCCTCCTGGATCTGTCGGCATCCTGGATAGCAAAGAGTCGTATTCCATTGCCCCATACATGACTTTAAGAAGGTGCGTAGAGTTGTATTTACTTTATATAACTCTAACACCCTCAAAAGCCATGTATGCGGCACGGAGTCATACGCTTTCTTATAAGATTATATGGTCTGGTGGCATGTTGGATAGATATCCAACATGCCACCAGACCCTTTCGGTTACGGCGAACTTGTTGGCTAATGGCCATATCAATGAGGAGGAGCTCCTTAGTACCACGAGCCCCCTTCCTACATCCATTCTGAGAGGCTGACATAATTGCGTAGTCTTCAACATGTTTAGCTATTTTAGCACTCAGAATAGATGTAAGAAGTTTATAGACCGATGGTAAACATGTCGGTCTATAATTGCCGGGCTCGCTAGTACTGCCTGTCTTATGGAGCAGGTGGGTAATTCCAGTCGTCATGAATGTTGGTAACGACCCAGATTCCACAGCTAATTGGAATTGAGATGCCAAGCGTTCATGCGAGCTACGTAGCCATTTCAGCCAGAAATTGTGCAGCCCATCCAACCCTGGAGATTTCCAATTCGCTAATGGACGGACTGCTTGTGAAACGTCCTGGCTAGAAATGGCCACGCATTCCATTTTGGGAATATGTTCGCATGCACGCTCGACATCTCGCATCCAATTGCCTTCAGTATGACTAATGGGCATCGACCAGATGCTACGCCAAAACATGGATGTGGCGTCCGCGTCCGGCCGCTGTACATTAGTCACACATTGTTCTGGTCGTTCCCAGCTTCTGTATACCCACCTCTGGTCCCTCTGGAATGTACGATTAATGATATACCGGTCCACACGTTTTTTGAATCTACGAATTCGGTTTGCCCATGCATAGACTTTCTGTTTTAGGAAGCCAATGCGCTCTGTGACGCGGGATGTATAATCTTGAGGACTAATATTAGTCCCCACAAAGGCCCGTTTCACAAAGCGCATTACCCTGGGGCGTGTATTCCCAGCCCTAAAACAGATCAGCTTGCCTATAAGTGCCCTTGCCTCGGCAATACGTCGCTCAATCCTGCACTGCCACGCTGGTACAGCAGATCTTTGTCGTATAACAGTGTCAGTTTCAGGGAACTTAATACCTGCTATACGACATGCCGCCACGGCAGCACAGTACAAGATTGAGTGAGTATCACCGAGATCCTCACTATTATCTAAATAATTAGATAATAACGAGCCAAGAGCACACCAGTGCTATATTTCGCCTTTGCATAGGCAACCGCGGCAGACGAGGTCTAATCGTGGGTGGCGTGTGCCGGTAGTCCCTAATTGCACATTCCAAAGCGTCCTTTACCTCCTCATTGCACTGGGTACTTACATTATCAGCCATGTCATCCTCCTCCTCGACGGCGCTGCCAGCTATTGGTGGTGCGTCCGGTGTCGGCGTTAGCGTAGGCCGGACGGGATTGACATGACTCGAAGTAAGTAGTCTGAGCGAATCCTATCAAGTACGGTATTATCCAACTTGCCACTGCGCTGGATAACTCGTACCTGATCCGATAATCGTTGAGCCGTGACGTTGATGCATGGTTCCAAGGCCTGAAACATAGACAGCATGCAACTACGATACGCAGTGAGGTTAGTGCCCCCCTCTGTCGCCCCAAAATATGCGCGCATGACATGTTCGTTCATTGATGTCGTCCACTTCATGCGCTGCACATTACCACCGGCAGCGGGGACCTTGTTTGGGCCCCGAGGTCCTAAGCACGCTGGTGGCCGGCCTCTTCCACGCCGCCGCGCAGGTGACGGTGTCGACGGCGGAGAGAAATACTCGTCGCTGGAGCTCGACGCAACTGCAGCTGCCGGCGTTGTCGGCACAGGTTCCGACGGCTGCGAGGCGGAGCTCAGCGACGAGCCCGGAGGTGTAAGATGTGCTGTTTTGCTCCTGGCTCGAGTCAACATGCTTATTGTGCTTTATTTTTCATTTTTACTGTATTCATTTGTGATTGTTTTAACAATTTTGTCTTGACGGATGTCATTTTGTACAGATTTTATTTTCGTTTCGTAGTGAGGATTTATGGTATTTCTTTGATAAACTTATTATGTAATATTATACGGTTACGGTCTCGTTTGTGCTTTATATTTACGTGAAGAACAAGATATATTTTATTAAATATTTTCTGAACAAAATTGATGTATGCACGTTGACAGCCAGTGTTGCCAATGTTATTATTATTAATATTATTTATTGAGTTTTAATCGCGCCAACATAATTCATGTATATACATATATATAAACTATTATAATAATAATATATCCGAGGTAATATGTCAAATATGTATCTCCAGCAGCCAAAGCTATGGATAGATCAAATGTTGGAGCCGGCCGTAAGTTGATCGAAACGCTTATAGAGTATAATATTATTTTTTTATATTTTTATTTATTTTTTATAGACTCACGCCTGTATCCCCGAAGGGGTAGGCAGAGGTGTAATATTACACCCACATTTCGCCATGAACTTTTAGGTCCCACGTAATAGGGGGCGAGCCTATCGCCGTTACCGGCCACATCATCAGCCTCCGTGCTGCTACTGAGAATTCGGAAAAACCCAGTAACACTTTGCCCGACCCGGGAATCGAATCCGGTACCTCCGACCAGCAGTCGCATAGGCTATCCACTGGATCACGGAGGCAGTCTTATATTTTATTATCTTATTCACTCTATAAGTATAATAGGTATTATTATTATAGAGTAAATAACGTATGTTCATTAGGTAAAGTAATTAAGACTTGTCATAGAACCTTGTAAGGGTTTCGTGGTATGTTGCAAAATCTTACCATATTACTATCTACAATTTTAAATGAGAAATAAGGACGAACGGATGGTTGAATATTTGACACTCTTTTACGCAAGAACTAGTTACTGACCGGATTTCGATGAAACCTTTCACTCGTCTTTTGTGGGTTTGTTGCCATATTTTACACATTGCGAGAATCAAAAAAAGTATGAGTTTTTAGATATTCTGTCCTATTTAGGTTTGTACGAAAAATATATGTTACGAGTACTGTTTTCCACGCGTACGAAGCCGCAGGCTAGTTAGTTATATTGACAATGTAATAAACATTTCATAGATATTTAATCATGGTATGATCATTCTTTATTTTATGTTTTATATAACTAAATTGTAGTCAACTTATTTTATTTTAGGGATTTTAGCTATCGTAATGAAATGGAAAGCTTTATCTTATTACGTAACCGCAAGTTCTCTCCAGTAAAATGTATTCGTTGTTTCTTAAATTTTCCTCCCAACTCCCCGTGGAAATACTCTAAAGTGTCGAAAACGTATCGGCGTATTTTACTACTAGCATTTATAAAATAAATAAGTATATAACGTCGACCGAATATTTGTGCTCCACGCGGCGCGCCTGCGTAATCCACAGCTTAGTGGATCAGCAATGCATCAACGCCTTCGGAACTCGATTTCGCATATGTCGATGCATGTGGTATAGATAATTGTGTATAATATTCATGCCTACGGTCGAGAGCATCGGGTGGCGTTAACGTGCCATGACGGAGTGCCTCGGGCTAAGTGCTTGGCTAAATTGCTCGCAACGACATGCTTCAAGCAGAGTCGGGTCATTAAAATAACTACAGTCCACTTAATTTCTCCATTACGCCAGTGATTTCAATAAGTACATGTGTTTGTTTAGTGGTAATTACTGTTATTATTATACAACAGGTGTTAGGTAATTGTTATAGTGTTTAATTTGTTCAAAGTTGGGGTTAATATTTGTCAGAATTTACATTCTAGTGGTCTACTTTAAGTGATGGCCTTCGGGTAGTTTGGACGAAATAATTTGGGTATTAAAACTAGTGCTAGGCCTATAGTTTCAAAACAAATGCTTGTATGCACGTAGGTGGTGCTTAGTTTCTTGATTGGCAGGAGTAACTAAAAGTAGTTGGTGGTAAAAAAATTGGGCAAGTGCGAGTCGGACTCGCGCACGAAGGGTTCCGTACCATCATCTATAAAAGAAAATCACGTTCGTTGTATGTATACTTAAATACTTTATAAGTTTCTACCTGTTTATTAAGATCGAGTAACAAATTGCTTAAAAATTACGTTTGTTGTATGGGAGCCCCCCTTTATTATTTACTTTTTTAAATTTAATTATTTATTTTGAAAGGTAATATACAACTACATATTCTGTGAAAATTTAAAGCGTCTACCTGTTACAGTTAGTAATTTTGAGCAAAAAATACGAAAAAAAATACGTTTTTTGTATGGGATCCCCCCTTAATATTTTAATTTTTTTAATTTTTGTATTGTTGTTGTATTTGTTGTTATAGCGGCAACCGAAATACATAATTTGTGAAAATTTCAGCTTTCTAGCTATCATGGTTTATGAGATACAGCCTGGTGACAGACAGACGGACAGACATACAGACAGACAGACAGACAGATAGACAGCGGAGGCTTAGTAATAGGGTTCCGTTTTTTATCTTTACGGTACGAAACCCTAAAAATTATGCGCTCTGAAAAGAAACATTATTGTTCTAGGTAATTAAGTGTTACCTTTCCCTGATAGCCCGAAAGCCAAAACCTTCTTGGCGGCGGATGAAGGTGTTGGGCTCCGCCGCCAAAACACCCAGCGGCCGCAGAGGATAGGGAGGACGTCAACCTTACAACACCGCCTCTTTTCTTCCTCTGCGGCCCCACCGCGACGCAACAATGGTGCGCCCCCATTTGGTCGCGGGAGATAGGGCGCGCGGCAACGCAACACCGACACGCCTCTCCTCCCGCGACCGCGCCCGTCTGCGAGGGACAGACAGAACTGTCCCCCGCGCCCGTACCTTTGGACGCATGCTGCGCAGACCCCCTCCAAGTCCACGGGGAGCGTTCACCTCTTAGCTTCACTGCGGATGTCCAGGCCACTATTACTAAGCCTCCCACCACTTCAAGGTGGAGATCCCACGGGGGGGATCGTTCGTTCGGGAGTTTGCGACCATTCATCATTTCAGATCACTCTGCGACTGCCTGGTACAAATCATCGTTCTGGATAAAACATTAACTAACTTTAAATGTTTATACCCCTCTAATGTGTATTTTTGTCCTACATGCAGCCCAAATTACCGTCTCTTCAAAATACTTCCTTTAAGAGACGTTTATCTTGGCTTTTAATAGTTGGGTAGACGTAAATTTTCGTTGAAATTACAAGAAATAATCGATTTTACAGCAGCACCATATCTCATCCGAGGATACAATGTAAGAATAAGGCAGCAAGCAGAAAACAAACAAGTTCATTCTTATTTTTTCTCTAATTGCATTTTTATAAAGCTTATTATTTTCCGAGTGACTAATAACTTAAAAGATGACTAAATGTTTGCAACTAATAAAATAAGCTAGCGATTAAATATTTTCGCGACTATTCAAAACTAAGGGTGTTATAAAAACTTAAAACTATCAGCTGCGTTTAGGTAGCAAATAAACTATACAATTCAATTGAAATAATAGCCGAGGAGTTATAAATAATGACTTGGCGACTAATAATGTTAGTAGGTAGGTTATGTTAGGTTTTCTTTTGACCCTGAACCGAAAAATAGGAGCCGTCAACTTGGCTTAAAAGACTGAAGCGTCTTATTTACTTATGCGAAACACTTCATTTAAGACAAAATCATTTGCCAAATATTGAAATTTGTATTATTTATGAATGTCCATTTTCTATTTTTTATTCATCATCAAGTTTCGGCTAAGATACTAATTCAGTTCCCAAAAAAATAAAATGCTGCTAGTTTAAATTAAAACGTAGCTTATTACTGAATAGAATAGAATAGAATAGAATAGAATAGAATAGAATAGAATAGAATAGAATAGAATAGAATAGAATAGAATAGAATAGAATAGAATAGAATAGAATAGAATAGAATAGAATAGAATAAAATAGAATAGAATAGAATAGAATAGAATAGAACAGAATAGAACAGAATAGAACAGAATAGAACAGAATAGAATAGAATAGAATAGAACAGAATAGAATAGAACAGAATAGAAGAGAATAGAATAGAATAGAATAGAATAGAACAGAATAGAACAGAATAGAACAGAATAGAACAGAATAGAATAGAATAGAATAGAACAGAACAGAACAGAATAGAATAGAATAGAATAGAATAGAATAGAATAGAATAGAATAGAATAGAATAGAATAGAATAGAATAGAACAGAATAGAACAGAATAGAACAGAATAGAACAGAATAGAACAGAATAGAACAGAATAGAACAGAATAGAACAGAATAGAACAGAACAGAACAGAACAGAACAGAACAGAACAGAATAGAACAGAATAGAACAGAATAGAACAGAATAGAACAGAATAGAACAGAATAGAACAGAATAGAACAGAATAGAACAGAATAGAACAGAATAGAACAGAATAGAACAGAATAGAACAGAATAGAACAGAATAGAACAGAATAGAACAGAATAGAACAGAATAGAACAGAATAGAACAGAATAGAACAGAATAGAGCAGAATAGAACAGAATAGAACAGAATAGAACAGAATAGAACAGAATAGAACAGAATAGAACAGAATAGAACAGAATAGAACAGAATAGAACAGAATAGAACAGAATAGAACAGAATAGAACAGAATAGAATAGAATAGAATAGAATAGAATATAATAGAATATCTTTATTTGCTGTAAGCAGGGTACATTACAGATGTTGATTTCATGATAATATAAATGATATAAAGATGCAAGCCTGTTTAGCCAATTTTAAATAGCATGCAAATGTAGGAACATACAATGTGAAGTCAATAGGTAACAATCATATTTAATAGTATTAATAAATTCAATCATATTTAATAGTATTATAAATTATACATATTTATTAAAAGGTCAATTAGGCATTCATTACACCGAATCATAATTGTTTGATAAAAATTCTTGAATAGAATAAAAGTTTTTCTGCATGAGCCAACTACGTAACGCCGGTATAAATTTATTTTTGGGCAGTATTTAAAAATTTACAAAATTTGGTGAGATTAATTATAATGCTTGTATACTATAAAGAACAAAAACATTTTTTATAAATAAAATGTAAACCATCCCGTTCATAGTCAACTTCTAAACCAAATACTTATGTAACTAAGAACATCGTAATAGCATTAAAGTTAATACTCGAACAATAGAATCAGTCCAACCATTCGTCTGAGTACACATCTTCAATATTTATAGCAATCACTCCATGTGAATGTATGAAGTACCCAGGGGTTCAAGTCCACTATCCCTGGTTAGTTCACAACACGTTTATACAGGGACAATGACCATGTTTTATATATGCTGGAACTACAATAATCCGGCATTTTTCACTTCTTTGTTTTATTCCCTCCGACAACGTATCCACATTTTTCAGCTTTAATTCAAACTATATTAATTACAGTGTTTGAATGACAGCGAGGCTCGTCAAAAGGACAGACATCCACTTATTAAATTCGTTCCATTAACTCTCATCACATTGTTATACGGAAACGTGAAAAAGCAAAAGCCTAAAAAAGTATTTTAATAATGCCATGAAAGTCGATTTTATTATAGTTTAACGGACACATTGTTATATAAAAACCCACTCGGAGTGTTCAGAAAGCTGGTAGGAATATAAAGATGAGCCTACCGACGTTTCCTCAGTAGAAATAACATTTACAGCAAAAGGGATTCATTGTATTTTTAAAAGGGGATATTTCGAGAATCGGATTTTTATCGGACAGGTGATTTGCACGATTTGTAGCGAGTAAACAAAAAAAGGTTACATTTGGTGTAGGCCGACGTGTTGTGGTGTCCCGTATCTCACTTTAGATACGCACTTGACTACCATAATATAGTAGAGGCAGGTCACACGCGCCTCGGCCGCCTCATCCATTATTCAGAGTTATCCGTCGTTCTACCATCGGCGTCCAGCCCGATTCTCTTAATGGAGATTAAGTGTTTATTGACATTTCCTGCTCCCTTGTGGCCGCTGAAATTCTGTAGTTTACATTGACAAAATATTTACGGACTTATATATTGTACTAGACGATGCCCGCGGTTACACCCGCGTTATTTAAGGCAACTGCTCTGCTCACGTCGCTCATAGCGTGATTTTATATAGCATATAGCCATAGGGCTATCTAACACTGAAAGAATTTTTCAAATCGGACCAGTAATTCCTGAGATTAGCGTGTTCAACCAAACAAACAAATTCTTCAGCTTTATATATTAGTACTAGCTGACCCAGCAAACTCCGTATCACCCTTTTGAATTTTATATAATATAATGTATGGAATTTTCCTATCTGCCACATTTGATTTTCCATCCGCCATCTTCGATTTCCCATTTGCCATTGTATCTTTGATCACGAAATAGATGTTGTATTTGCATTCCTCATAGTTTAAAA
Organism: Euclidia mi; assembly: GCA_944739405.2. Lineage (NCBI taxonomy): Eukaryota > Metazoa > Arthropoda > Insecta > Lepidoptera > Erebidae > Euclidia > Euclidia mi. Next base: position 4,383,333 of record OX123196.2, read on the forward strand.
CATCGGAGTGAATACCCATATTGACTTTAAAATTTTTTTCATTCGCCATCTTTGATTTTCCATCCGCCATCTTTGATCACGAAATAGATGTTGTATTTGGATTCGCCATCCCTTAAAACATCGGAGACGATAACCATATTGATTTTTTAAAACTTTCCCATCCGCTATCTTTGATTTCCTATCCGCCATCTTTGATCACGAAATAGATGTTGGATTTGGATTCCCTATCCCTTTAAATATTGGAGACGATACCCATATTGATTTCTAAAAAAAATCCCATTCGCCATCTTTGTTCACAAAATAGATGGTGTTTTTGAATTTGCCATTCCTTAAAATATCGGAGACGATACCCATATCGACTTTAAAAAAAATCCCATCCGCCATCTTTGATTTCCCATCCGCCATCTTTGATCACGAAATAGATGTTGTATTTCGATTCCCCACCCCTTAAAATATCGAAGGCGATACCCATATTGATATTTAAAATTAATTTTCTCATCCGCCATCTTTGATTTCCCGTCCGCCATCTTGGATCACTAAATAAATTTCATATAGATTGTATCCTATTCGTTTAGCTTTTTTTCGCCTTTGATACAAACCCTTCTCGTTTGACCATTTTATTATTTTTGTCTGGCCCCTAAAAGTTGTGGCGTAATTTTATATAGCCTTTCGGAATAATTGGGCTATCATAGGCAATAACAATTTTTTAAATCCGACTGCTAGTTCCTGAGATTAGCCGACATTATCTTTTAGCCTTTTTAGCCTTTTGCCCGGCCCCAAAGGGTCGAAGCGTTATGTTATATAGCCTGTAGCCTTCCAGAATAACTGGGCTATCGTATACAAAAAGAATTTTTCAGATCCGACCGGTAGTTCCTGAGATTAGCGCGTTCAAACAAACAAACAAACAAACTCTTCCGCTTTATTATATTAGTATAGATAAGATTACTTTCGGTCGATACCTTTTTACTGAATAATATTTTACGTCGTGCCACTTGACTCAGTGCCTTGAAAATGTATTGTGGAGCTACGGTAACTGGTACAATCAACAACTTATTTTGATATGATATTTTTGCGAGATTATGAATTATTTTATGTAATAGATTTTAACTTATAGAATATTGGTAAGTTTAGCATAAGCACGCTTCTGTATCTGTAATAAAAATGCACACACTGTAAAAAAATTAGTCGTAACGGTTCATGACATTCAGCGCGCTGACAGACAGATGGTCAGACCAGGAAGTATTAGGGCGTCATTTGCAACCTACAGGTACGCAACCCTAAAAATCAATACCAAACAAACCAAAATAACGGACGCAAAATATAGGCAAGCTAATTTCGTATCTTTGTGCTCGCAACAAAAATGATTCCATGAAAACTCTTAGTACGAACGTCGCTGGCTGTACGTAGCAGATTTTCCAGTGCAATTCCACACAAAATCATAGCTAAAAGAGAAATCGGTTCTAAACGGTCCGTACCCGGTGTTGCGCTTTGCCGCTTGTTTCTTTTTTCTCGTTGTTTGAAGAATTGGCTCGCAGCGTGCAGAGCTTACATGTCCCGCAGGACTCTACGTTGGCTTACACTCAGAAGCAAAGAAATACGACGACTTAAATAAACAAGTGTTTTTATAGCGATTGTGACTTTGGCTCTAAAACAGTATTTGCTATCCGGGCTTCAAACAAAAGAAGGTATACGAGATCAATATAGGTGTATTAAACGAGAAAACACTTTGTGTAATTTAATAACTGTTAATTCAAGTCTGTATATACTTTGTGTCCGTTGATTCAACGCTTGTAAAGTTTCCCTCGATAATAGATAAAATTGCCTCAGCACTAGATTTGCTTTTCCAAAAAAAGAAACATCCATCACGAAAATGTCATAATGTGACTTATTCTTTAGTCGCATAATACTTGTTCATCATCATCATCAGCCTTTTATACTGTCCCACTGCTGGACACGGGCTCGGTCTCTTCTCACTATGAGATGGGTAAGGCCATAGTCCACCACGCTGGCCTAGTGCGGGTTGGCAGACTTCACTTGTCTTTTGAGAACATTATGAAGAACTCTCAGACATGCAGGTTTCCTCACGATGTTTTCCTTCACCGTTTAGCAAGTGATAATAAAATTAACAATTTAATACGCCCTTAACTCCGTAGCAGTCTGTCGGTCTCTCCACTATAATACTTGTATAGTACACAAACTCGCTTCTGTTAGCGCATTATGCAAATGCCGACAATTACCTGTCCGTACTGCGGTAATCTCGACGCGTTTTACACGAATCAATCATTTTTGGCTCTTCAGAGGATTACCCCAACAACTGCCTTACTAGATTCTAACATATGATACATAGATCGCATATGTACATTGCTAAAAAATTTAACACCAAAAGACAACAAAATCCCGTGAACGCGTGTAAGCGCCATTAAATACTACATAAACCCTATTCAACGGATTTAAAAAACTTTACTTATAATTATAAGTAGCTTATACATCAAAAAATTACACAAGGTACGCAGTAAAAAATAGGCAGTAGACAACTAAATAAGGGGCGCCTTTATAAAAAAAAAATACTCAAAGCTAGTTATAAGAGCTAAACAGCATTGCTACTACATCAATGGAATTCTGCCGATTTCATGCACGATTTTTTCTGACGATTTATTCTGTTTTCGTAGAATTTTCTCCTTCTTTAAAAGTAGCAATATCTTTTAAATGTAGCGTTCACATTTATATTATTATCGAATAAACGCGAAAGCGCTGCATTTACATTATGACTTTATTACAATTTAAGCTAATTACACAATAAAAAATTTAGAAAATCTTACGGCCCAAAAATTATTCTGTAAGTACAATTAATTTAAAAAGCAAATTATGTAAAAAATAGATTAACTGTCTGTGTACTGCGGGAGTTCTTCATGTGACATTACTATCAACTCTCTTGTGGATCCTCCAATCTTGTTACACGACTAATGGCTGAGGCTACACAAGATCACAAAAGCAACAAACATAATAATATGGCATAAAGTAATGCTGTTTGTTTGTTATACCTTTATTGCTAAACCCCAGCATCGATTCTGTTGATTGATGCAGAAAGAGCGTCAACTTTGTGATGACTATGATGAAATATCCTAATTTTTCTTCCTGAATTATCGAAAGATATTTCATCGGTCGTTGCCTTAAATATCAGTTTCTACAATTAGCAACAACTGATATTGGTATACCAGTTTATCACGAACTACCTTTTCAGTAACCCCATCCAGAAAATTACATGAATTTATCAAACAAAACCTTTTCATTCAAAATATAATCTGCTGAGCAATTACACAAATCCGTTAGACATTTTTTTATAACAGCCACATGTACTTTCGATAATCCTAAAAGGGAATTGCTGGGAATGGAACTGCCACTCAAAGTTGAGCTGACCGTAAAATCAATCCTCATCGCTCACACAGCGTTGACAATGACGGAGTGGCTGGAACACCTTGCGGAAGGTGTGCGATTTGAGTCTCCGGCGGGTAAATGTTGACTGGTTGAGAATGCCTAAGGCATTAAGTCCACCTTGTACCACATTGTTTGTTATACAAGGTTATATAGCGGGTCTTACTCGCGATAAATCTTATATTTAAGGCATAAATACCTCGGTTTTTTGCCAACGTTTCGGCTGACTTGCTTCAGCAGTGGTCGCGGCGGGACTGGTGAGCTCAGCGCCGTCCTTGTGTTGTGCGGGTTTTGGCACCTACCCTCACTAGATTTTTATTTTTGGTTTTAATCGCACTGTCGGTACCTCGACACACTACACTAATGACGTCTATACACTGTTGAGCTGTATCATTACGGCGGTGTTTACACTTATTGATAACTGGATTCCAAGTTGTTGATAATCTAAATCCATCCTCCCGGTTGAAATTCTTGTGTTTTTTGATTTCAACCGCTTCACGCACTATCCTGGAGTAATAGTGACGTTCGGTGGACAAGACCCGTGGTTGATGTAGTTCTATCCAGTGGTTTGGTCCAGACTCCAATAAATGTTCAGCTATAGCGGACTTATTTACTTGTCGATTTTTCACAGCTGCGATATGTTCCTTGACCCTTTCCGCAATTGTTCGCTTGGTCTGTCCGATATAGGAGCTACCACAACTGCAATCGACCTTGTAGACGCCAGGTGTCTGAAAGGGAATGACATCCTTTGGGCTGCGCAGATTGTGTGCTATCTTGGAAAGCGGACTATATACAATCTTAATGGAGTATTTCTTTAGTACTGTTCCAACTTTGTCCGTTACTCCTTTTAGGTAAGGCATGTAAGCCGGCACCCTGCTCACCTCAGGTTTGCGGTCCCTCCTCTTCAGACGGTGTATCTCATTCTTGTATCCGTTATGTCTAAGTACCTCCTGAACATGTGAGAGCTCACTGTTTAAGTGTTCAGGGTCACAGAGGTCATACGCCCTGTTCACTAGGGACGTCACAACGGATGCCAAGTGTCGCGGGTGATGATGCGAAAACGCGTTGAGATACCTGTCAGTGTGTGTCGGTTTTCTGTATACAGTGTGTCCCAGGGTACCATTGTCTTTAACTGTCACTTTTACGTCAAGAAAGGACAACGATCTATCCACCTCCATTTCAAATGTAAATCTGATGTTCGGATGCATGGAGTTTAATCTATGTGCGAATTGTTCTACGTCTTTCTTATTGCCCTTCATTATACAGAATACATCATCGACGTACCTTTTCCATAGCTTCACATTGGATGCCTGCATGTCTATGGATTCTTCGAAGTACTCCATCCAGATATTGGCCATTACCGGTGCTACTGGGCTACCCATAGCCACCCCGTCAATCTGGAGATAATGTTGTCCTCTGTATAAGAAGTAGTTTCCTTCTAAGCAATTCTTTAGCAGAACAGTGTATGCTTTAGATATACCGTTTTCCTCTAACTTCCTCTCAACGACCTCAAGGCAATCTTGAACTGGAACATTGGTAAATAGTGACTCCACATCAAAACTCACCATCACCTCGTCTGGTTCCATTGTCACGCTCTTGATGATGTCAATAAAGTGGCGAGAGTCCTTGACGAAAGATGCCGTCTTACCTACTAACGGTTGCAGTACCTTGCTTATGTGTTTCGCCAAACCGTATGTGGGTGAATTTATTTGGCTCACTATTGGTCGCCGAGGTACATCCATCTTATGAACTTTGGGTAAACCGTGTATTTTGGGTGGTTGCACTATTTGAGGTTTGTGTAGACGTTCATAATCATCTTCCGTGAATAAGTGTTTGTGGTCCCTTATTAAAGTCCTGATGCGTTTTGTTACTCTGGCCGTCGGGTTATAAGACACAGGTTTGTATATAAGTGTATCAATCAACAGATTCCTTATTTTATTGTCATAGTCACAAGTATTCATCACCACAGTGGCGTTGCCCTTATCAGCTTTAAGCACTAAAATGTTCGTGTCATCACGCAATGTTTTTAGTGACTGACGCTCTTCTGTGGAGATATTGGGTTTCGGGGGCTTCGATTTACGTAAAATAACGGCAACATCCTGTCTAAGTGTATCCGCATCGTTAGACGGTAACTTGTTGCGCGTTATAACCTCCTCGATGCTGCTTATGACATTCTCGTACGGAATCCGTTTAGGTGTTAAAGCGTAATTTAACCCTTTAGCCAGTACGCTTTGAGTCGTGCTATCAATAACGTAATCCGATAAATTAATTACCGTTTGCTGATTGTCGGGGTATCCATTTTTAACACAAGAATTTCAACCGGGAGGATGGATTTAGATTATCAACAACTTGGAATCCAGTTATCAATAAGTGTAAACACCGCCGTAATGATACAGCTCAACAGTGTATAGACGTCATTAGTGTAGTGTGTCGAGGTACCGACAGTGCGATTAAAACCAAAAATAAAAATCTAGTGAGGGTAGGTGCCAAAACCCGCACAACACAAGGACGGCGCTGAGCTCACCAGTCCCGCCACGACCACGGCTGAAGCAAGTCAGCCGAAACGTTGGCAAAAAACCGAGGTATTTATGCCTTAAATATAAGATTTATCGCGAGTAAGACCCGCTATATAACCTTGTATAATGTATACTAATCGAGAAAGTTTAAAATCACATTGTTTGTGTTGTGCAAAAGTTAAATTAAAAAAAAAATGGGAATTGACTTTTAAGTCAATTCCCATTTTTTTTGTGTGTTGTGTTTAGTTGTGTGATTAAGAGATTAAGTGAGTGTATTTCATTTTGTTTGGTTTTTATTGAATAATTATGTAGTCCCGAAAGAAGAAGATATTTTAATAATTAATATCGTAGCAAGTTTTGATTCTATAATAGAATTATTTAATCATTAATGCCATTTATTTTTAACGGATACGTATTCTATATAGACTCAGCAGATTTAATTTATATCAAAAATTCACATTTCACAAGTTCTACGAGACAAATAACGAATACCTAATAATAAACTAAGATATTAACAAAACGAAAACAAAAACAAATTATCTCGAATGATGTCTCGAATCATCTCAATGCATCTCATTGTCATGTTAGCGGGATGCACCTAATAAATAAAACCTCAGAAAGCGTAGCATCATTGCTGCTCTCCTGCTACGTCAAAGACAACTACGTAGAACAAAATTGAGACGAGACGCTACGACGCACAAGTAAGCTACGCATTTACTTTACACACAGCTATATTGCAAACACAAAATAAATGATATATGTGTCGTCGTCATTTGAAATCAGATAGAATTGTTTCAGGATCGTCATCACAATCTCAGCCAAAAGCGGTCGCAGACCGATCTCGGGTCGCCCGCAACTAATTCTATTGCTTATATACATACAGTTCATACTATGTTACTAAAATACTTAAAATTATTTATAAAATATAGGTAGAGGGTGCCCGCAGCTACGCCCGCACGTTTACTGTTTCTGCCGGATCCCGTAAGAGTTTCAGGTATTCCCTTCTTAGTGCCCCCCTATAGTCACCAAGGAACATACATGCCAAATTTCAACTTCCTGCGTCCCGTATATTTGGCTGTAGCCTGTCTGTCAGTCAGGCAGTAACGCAAGAATTTTATACAAACAGATTAGCTATCCGGAATAGCAACAAAATCCGTTTTACTTCCTTAAAAGATGAGGGTACAGACGCGTGATGCAACTTTTAAATCTAGGTAAAAAGATAAAGCAACTACATAGCTATATCATTGGCTGGTCTGTATTATACAACATTACATCGCCATGCGTAGCGCACAGCGAGCCTGAACGCTTCCCGCATGCCGCGGCGTCACTCTACAATTTATCGAGTTGTGGAATGCATCGGGTAAGTGGCACAATCATTGGGTTGGCGTTCCGAGCTCGGCGCACTGAGATATCGATGCTCTGTGATTATTACGAGCCGTAACTACATTGATCTTGCCATATTTTAAAAAACTAACATGCGTCGATATTTCTTAATAGACATAGTTTGCAACAATTTAGGTTTAAGAGATGTTGTAGGGTATTTATTTGCGTTCAAGTTTTTGGTATGGATTACTAGCATGAGATAGTTTGATAGAATAATGTTGAATGTGTTATTTTATAACTACGCATTCAAAATTATTCTACCAGACTACGTCGTACGTAGTTCAGACAGAAATTAAAAGAAATAAAGTATTTTATTTGCAACTCCATAATACACAAAGTGCCTCATAAAAACAAAACTAGAGTGCAAACAAATAAGGTGCCTGGATCATGATGCATGAGCAATTGAGCATTCTTATCTAGAAGACCAGACAGTTATGTAACTGAAAAATAATATCTCCTAAGCAACTGTTGTACCTTATAATTTCTGAAATAGTATTAACAAAATATTTTTGAAATTATTATTGTTCAAGATGATTATGAATTTATTATGTTGTCTGTAAAATTGTTGGCTATTAATTTCAACAAAACACTGTACAAACAATCTGTCTTACATATTTCCTCAGTAAAAAGAAATTCTTTCGAAACGAAAGGCCCGTTTATAAAAATCTGAGCTTGAGAATATTGAATAAACAAAAAGTTCGAACAATTTATAATAGTTGTAAAAATTGTATTCCACCCCAACATACCTACTTGATTTTCTGCAAACTCAAAATTTAAATACTAATATATCTGGAAACTCAAAATACGAGCTCAATATGACGGAAATTAAAAATTAAAAAGAGGACAGATTTAAAGTGGAGCTTCCAGTTTTTTCACTGGCAATATCATTATAAGGACTATTCTTGTTGAGACTGGCTATTCGAAACATCTTATTCAATATGCTTCCTTATAAATAGCCGATTAAAAATTGCTCTCATTTTTTTTAGAAATCGACATCAATTCCTCGTGTTTTTCCACCTTGTAACTTTTATTCTGACAAACATTTTCATTGTTTTATGTTAAACATAACATCAGTATTATTGCTCATAAAGCACAAGGAAAATATTTATTTTTTGTGTCAACAAAGATATGATGACAACAAAACTGTATACAGAGCGAAGCTCCATTGAAAAGACATTAGCGACGAAAATAGACACCTAATAACATCCGGTTATTAAATCCAGTCAGTGTCATGACTGACGGCTTTTACTAATCCATTTCTTTGCTCCCCGAGAACCTTTTGACAACTTTGATTATTCGAACATCTCATCCTCCAAGCGAAGATCTGACGCGACATATTAAAATAGCAAAAGACGCCACCCTACATTCACAATCTATAAATGTTCAAAATATATTTCTGAATTTAATATTTCGACTACACAAGAGAAAGTATTAAATTATTGAAACGTTTTCCAAATTTCCTTTGCCATTTATTTTCATTTTAAGTGTGAGATATTTTTATCAAATTATTATGAAAACTCTCGAATGGAAGCTGAAAATGAGACGTTATACTTTTCGTACTAAGAGCTTTTATGTAAGTGCATCGTTTATTAAAGAGTCAAGTCACAAAGAGGTTTTAGGTTACGAAATAAACTTAACTGATGTTTCACATGCATTTTACATACGATATTAGACTGATTTTGTCGTCAAAAATATAAAATTAATAGAGTAAACCTACATTGTATAGCGCATTTAATTACTTAAGCAACATTTTGGACTTGTTTCTCATTCACATCTCATTCTCAGTCTTAATTAGTCAAAGCCAAAATTAGCATAACAAGACCCACCTTCATGAAGACCTATAATAATATATTTGTTCGTCAGATGAAATCGCTGTTCTTTGAAGTTCGACACTTGGTAATTATCTATCGCCTTGGGCTAACGGCTTGTTAGAACTTATGTTCTCTAATGTTTAAATTCTTACAAGTAATTTTGTATTATTTTCTATTTTTAAACTTGACTGCTGCTGCTTATGTGGGTTTGAATCTCACACAGAACATTTGCTTTCACTAATTGTTGTTTAGAGTTAGGACTGGCTGAGTTAAAGAAAGCATGGCGGGCATGGCAATAAGGCTTGACTTACCAATTCTAGAAGTTCTCGCTAGTTGTCAATCTTGCACATTGCAAGAGAGAGTTGGATCTCCGAGAATATAAATTGCCTTAATATATTTAATAAATAGAATATAATGCGAATATAGTAGCATATTTATAATTACCTTTTCTAACTTAGAAATGCACCTTTCCTTGCATAATAAAATGTAATCTTTTCGTTTATAATTATTAAAAACAATAAAGTATAATTTTTAAGAGGCGGCGATAGTCGAGTGGATACCAACAGACTGCCATTCAGAGAGTATCGGGTTCGAATCTATGGCGCGCACCAATGAATTTTCGGAGTTATGTGCGTATTGAATGGTTAATTATCGCTTGTCCCGTGCCTCGGAGAGAACGTTAAGCCGTCGGTCCCGGTTGTCATGAAGATCTTTGACAGTCGTTACAGGGCGTCAGTACCTTCTAAATAAACTGACACTGGTCTAAACCATGGAATATCGCTATCCCTTCGGGTTGCGGAGGTCAGACAGGCAGTCGCTCCGTGGAAAAGCTAATATTCAGCCAAATCCGGTTAGACTAGAAAGCGGACCCCAGATTGAAACTGGGATAACGCTCAGAGGATGATGATGATGAATAAAGTATAATTTTATTTTTCGGTATGTAAAATCATCATCAAATCAGCCTTTAATAGTCCACTGCTAGACTAGGCCTCTCCTTTGGAAGGAGGAATTGGCCTACTATACCACACTGGCCAAACGGGTTGGTATAGGGTTTGTATCAAGTTTTCCTTCTCTTGCAGTGTTGTTCTCTGAATAATGTGCTCCCTCTGTCGGCTCTTACGACACCCATGGGATGATATGGGGTGGTGACAAACCGTATTCTTAATCCGTCACCACACGGACAAGTATGTAAAATACTTGTACACAATTCGGTTGGTTTTTTGTTCAATATGACGTAATCCCTCAAAACGTTCATATATTCTAGCATTTGGTTTTATATTAGAATATCATAATCCCTTACGGTTGCAGAGGTCAGGTGGCAGTCAGTAGGGATCGCTGATTATTCGGCCGAATCCAGTTAGACTAGAAAGGTGAATAAAGAGAAATTGTGCATGACAAGTCGGTGGTGTAAGTCACTTGGAGTTATATCATTATGACCATGATCACGGCCATATATAAAACTATAAATTGTCCTACTGCTGACAAAACTTCAAACATTCTTGTGATTATACAGTTGTTGACCCAAAGGATGACTTCACAAAGCGCATAGTTGTTTTTAGCAAGGAATTCACCGCTTGACACAGGATCTGATAAATGTGACAGTACTTTGTGTAACCTACAAATTGTCGTCTCCAGTATGGATGTCCTTTGCATTAGTTGAATATCAGCTGGACTCACCTTCGATACAGGCAAATCCTGTATAGAAGTCCTAATGCTGGCGACGTATTTTAGAAAAAATATTCATTATAATTTCAACCACCAATAAATTCAATAGAATAAAACGACATGTTTCGAGGAAATGTGCGTTTATAATTTGTTTGGTTAAGACAAAAAATTGCAAATATTTATCAAAGCCTAGTCTCGAGATAATATATTTGTCATTATATGTTTTTCAAAGTTGTACATCGTTTCAATAACACGCATTCGTTACAAAGTCATACATTTTGAATTGAAGAAGCAGTAAAACGGAATACATCACATATTGAGGTCTTGATCCAAAAACATATCTTTTTACGAAAACACCTGCAAACTTTATGCACCATGAATATAAAATGGCGCGGTGTGGCGTTGGGGAAAATGGACGCAAAATATATGAAGAGGAAAGGAATTTTATAAAATCCGTAATAACCTGCTCATTAAATGTTACCCAAGGGTAGAGAAGCTTTATTTAAATATTTGGTTTTATGTACTTGTGTCTCGGACTGGGGCGCTCCACAAAGTTTTTACCTCGACCCGGAGACAGAGCGATTACAACTTTTAAGATTGATGAACCCGGGTGCTCTAATGTATTTTTCTTTAACTTTTTAAGATGTAAAAGGGTAATTTTAAATTTAATAAGTGACTTCAGCTTAATTTTCAGCAGTGACTGTGTACTTTTTATCTGGGCCTTTTATCTTTATTATTTATTATCTGTGTGCTTGCCGTCTCTTTGTTTAAAAAACGAGCTTCTGTTGTTTACGACCCAAATATGGTTGGCTTAATGTTTTGAATAAAATGAGCGTAAAAGTTGCATCAACGTTCACGGGGCGGTAATGATAACATTAATTACCTACCGAGATACCGCGGTCCACATAAATTAATGGAATGGCATGCAAATTTTATTGGCTAACAGTATGTACAAATGTGACCACAGCTCCACAATCTCTTCGTAAATGGAATCCAAAATGCTCTGGCGCTGTATATTTTGATTACCAATATTTATTAGTGAATGTGTGCTAAATAACTAAATAATTTAATTACTATAACCGTAATGATATTAGTAAACAGTGAGCCTTTTGGTGAAAGTGTTTTGCTTCTAATTGAAAATGTAATAATTTATTAGGTAAACGAATGTTTAGATTAATTTAACTTGATCTAAGCTTAGGTCTATGAGGGATGTTTTTACAGAAACTATTGTAATAAGCAACAGCTTTTATTATGGCAAGCATAGGAAGCTATTATGAGATTTTAAAATCATTTTATTGAGCATTATTATGTATATCTACCATTTATTTTTTATAGCTACCTGTTGTCAAAACGTGATATCTATCACTGGAGTGTCATTCCAGTTGCATGCCATATTTTATAGAAATCAGTAGTAGGCACGACAAATGTGAAGCAATTTGCTCAATCTACCACTGATTTATGGTTGCTCTCACTATAATTAAAATAAAAGTAAGGAAAGAAAATAATTTAATGGGATATGAAATAAGTTTACCAGCATTTAGTTCAAACATGATTGCAAAACGATGAGTTACTGCATGTTCAGCACCATAAGCCGATTTATTCAAAGTAGTAGAATGCTGATTTATTAGAGCAGGAATATTTGAGCAAAGGATAGTTATAAAATGTTATATCGGACCTATGTTTTTCGAATTATTTCAAACTTGCTGAAACCCCCGTTACACTTGCCTTATATTATATAGGGCTTCTGCTCCGCGCCCGTGGCTCATAGTGTGATGTTATAGCCTGAAGCTTTCCTCGATAAATGTGTAAATCTGTATAGGAATCGAAAAAAGTGATGAATGTTATGGCCCGTTCTGGTTCGTTCTACGCCTTTCGCTTTGCGAAAGTGGCAGTTAAAATACATGAAGCGTCATTAGCTACTTAACTTTTCTTATGATTATAAGCATCACAGGATTACCTAAGTGAATAGAATATTTTGAAAGTGATATACATAGTTAAGTGGCATGCCAGTGGAGAAATTGTGAGACCGTACAACTGATGATAAATAGTTTGAGTCTGATCAGACAAAATGTAAATACGATAACTTGATCCTCGGTTATTAGTTTATTAAAGAAGTAATTCTCCCTCGTAAAATTAAACTGGTTGTTAGACTATATCCTATGAATAAAATATTCATCTTCTATCTAGATGCAAACAGCTAGTTTAAAATTAAACAAATTTACCGACTTAAAGTAATGACCTTCATCGATAACTTTAGGCAAAGTCGACTTAACGTTAAAGTTCTAACCAAATACTGAGGACGAGACGCATGTGAGTGTGTGTTTGTGTGTAGTATGTAGGCATGCATATCGCATGTTACGATCAGTGCTGGTCTTCCATTTCGATGGAAGAAAATAAGTATGTTTTATTGTGAAGTTTTTCTAAATAGTCTATATAATAAAGGCACTTTATAGTCAGTAGGCTTCTGATTGAACATAGATTATGTGACTCAGTCAACTTTCGAACCATTAGAGACGTGGATTAATTGGCGATTATTTATCTAACAATATTCATTGATACTGCACAGTGTATATTCCATCCCTTGCAAAGCATCGATGGATTCTTTTCTTATCATTTCGTTAGGTGATATTTTTTAGAAATCCTCAACTATTGTCCCAGGAGTCTGTACTATATCTCTTATTAGTATCAGTATTATTCCGTTACTAAAATCTTGCAGTAGGTCTATTCTATTAGTCGTCCAAAGCACCTGAAACCGGCGCGCGGCGTACATGTATGCAAAGAGTAATCAAGTGCGTGAGGTTTGTAAGGATCGAATCAATTGGCGTTATATTGCTTCTGCCTATCCCGACACGCAAAAAGGCGTGAATATATCTTTCTAAGTATGACAAATATTGTCTAAAGGGTAAAATAGCCGTTTATTTTCTTCTTCCCGTGGGTATGGATGACAGTTGCTTAAACACTTAATATACCTAATACATAAAGCCGCAAACATGAACTCTCGATAGTCGATATTACTTACGAATCGGACTGAGAATAGTCTGATGCTAAGCAATGTAATATGGCAGGTTCAAATAAACAGTAAAATCCTGAACAAAGCCTTTTTCTATACTTCAGGTAGTAAAGCTTTTCATTTGATTGGCTTTTGATTTGATTTTTTTTTATTTGGATTGGCTTTTGATTTTTGGCTAAGAACTACGAAATACAAAATAAAAAAATATGTAGTGTGATATAATCAATATTAAGGCACATTTGCCCTCAGGGACTCGTCTTTGCGGCCTAGGACCAAGACCATACCCACCTAATTAATAAGTATAATATCGATTATAATTATGAAGCCAGAAAATTACATGAGGTGTTCTCCAAGGATCGACTATCGGGCCAACTTTATATCTCATGTTGCGGTAACAGATATCCAACTGTTTGTAAATTTTCTCTATATTTCAATATGTGGCGGGTTGATCGTTGTATGCTTGGTTAGGGAATTCCTATTTTGTATAAGTAATATTGACTAAATACTGTTTTATGTACTTACCGAAGTTTTATGTTACAAAGGTTATATGTAGCCTTGAACACTTTTGTCACATGTACATATCTGCCAAGTCGAGCGCGAAGCAACACTGCCGTACCATCCTTTTCTGGAACCATTTCGCCACATTTTCAGGCCCCTATTTGAGAACCTCTGGATGGGACTAGAATGCTGAAATTCGTATCGTCGTCTAGTAAGGTACTTGACTACTTGACTTGTACCCACTAACAGGTAAAAATTATCTACCGTTGATCGAATTTTTTTCAGTATCTAGAGCGTGAAAAAATACTCAGCTGGTGAACATTTTTACACGTTCGTGGTTACAAGTCAACAGCCAAGTCACATAACATTACATATAATAATAAAGAAATTGCAGTAAGGAAGCTCAGACTTGGCTCAACTGTGTCTAGAGATTTCATTACTTTTTAGAGATAAACAAGCTGCTCTATCGAGACTTAGCAATTTTTTTACACAATGTTTTTGGTGGGATTACATTATCTTAATATTTTTACGGTAGACAATGTTTATAAGGCCCCTAGGGTAAGCTATGTACGTATATGTGGGTATATACCATCGATATCCGTAAGATATACCTTTACCGAGAAGTTCATATTCATTGAAATGTCGCAACAAATTCAACTGCTAAGCAACACTATGAATCGGTGGTGTGTAGGAGCCTATATTATCTTAATAAAAGCGTACGTACCAAGTCATAAGGCATAAACGATAAACGTGGGTATAACTATTCATCAGTGCTATATATAATGCATATTAAGAATTAGTATTACCAAAGTATGGCAGTAACACATTATTAATCTTTTGTTGGCTACAAAGCGACTTTGAAGAGTCTACTTTGATAGTAATAATCCTTCTTACTTCAATATAACTATAAGATATTTCTAATTAACTACTTAATTTCGAATGTACAGGTCAAACCGAAATTATTCATTCTTTGGAAAAACTGCGATGTGCCCAGATATATTTTCGCGAGTAGTAGATACTTATAAAGACCTCTTCAGACGGGAATTATCCTGAGTGCGATAGTTGAAAATATAACCTTTTAGAATTCTGTACTTGACAGTTTTACGTATTTTTCTAGAAAACAATATACACCGTTATTTTTTAATTAGTACAAAAACTTTAAGGACAGATTAGCGAAGATATTATTATCATATATGTGACGTAAGAATTTCATAATATCAATAAAGAGCAAAGTTATTATAATTTGTTTATTGTAGAAAATCTCACTTAAATCATAGTCATATTTTACAATCCATTCACTAATTCATTGATAATATTCCATCCTGCTCATTCGCATTCTCTCTGTCGCACTTATGATGTAGGTAGCCATAGAAAATAAAATGAAGAAAAATAATAAATGTAGGTAGTTATTTTTTAATTTTGTTAATTCTACCCTCTCCTTCATACTTCATTCGGGCTTAGGACCGGTAAAATTTATCGTTTAACAAGTAATAAAATACGGAGGTATGTAATTAGAAAGCAAACAAATATCAAAATAAAAGAAGGTGTTCTGGACTAAAAGAAAATAGTAATTTTGGCGTATTTATGAAGTTAGAATCATCTGCTATTTACAAATATTATTTTATCATCACCATGTCAGCCTAGAGACGTCCACTGCTGGACATAGGCCTTCCTCAAGGTGTGTGGAGAACACAGACCGATTTTGAGCCGCCCGCATCAAATTATTATTTACTTAAGTACGTATTATTTACTAAACTTACAAGTATTTCCATTGTCCTTCGAAATGTCCACCACCGTTGTCAAAAGCATCCAATATGCACTGTTTTAATAAAATTGTTTGACACTGACCGGATCACTTTTGTACACTCACAATAAGATGTCCATGGGTACACAGCTGCACTCGCGATTTTTCCACTCAAAAAGTACGCACGAAGCATACATACTCCCGTGATATGAACTGATATGATAGGCCATCGCGTCCGGCAAACGTGGACAAACAATTAACTTTTGCAACGAAGTTAGATACGCTCACTTTAGCTAACAATTTAGTACTGTTTTTCGCATCGTCGGGGCGTGGCGCAGGCGCAGAGGGGCGGGAGGGGGAGGGGAGTTTATCAATGGTTCATTTTACTATGATACTCGTAATAGTACTCGGGTCGGTCATAGTATTAGTATTGCATTTACCAATTATCACGTATTTTTGTGGATAGTTTTGAGACAGTTTTGGGACTTAGTGTTTTTATTTTTTAACTACATAAATATGATCAGTTAAAGATACTTAGTGCTGTGTTAAATTTTTTGTACTAATTAAAAAATAGCGGTGTATTTATGTGATGGTCACTATAGCAATTATTTTTTATGATACAATTGCATCATCAAATAGTACAGTTCTGCAAGTAACTTTCTACGTGTATTGCATTTTTTGGGCTCGCAGTCACACACAGTAAGTGGTTACATACTCTGAGCACAAAATAAATAATAATAACACTACCTAGATAACTCTAATTTATTAAAGTATAATCAGAAGAAGATCGATGTAAACTTGCTACAATTTTTTATCATAAAATATAAATGTAGATAATTTATAAGAATAAATACAGCAGTGAAATTATTGGCGAAATGATGATGTTTGATGATAATGAAATATGTCATCACTACCGAGCTAACTTTATTCAGAAAGACATGTGTATCACCACTCTCTCCTTAACGCCGATTCCATTAAAAATAATATAGGTTCCAGATACTAATTAAGCTTTGTTTGAATGTGAATAATTCACACCGAAATTGAGCTTGCTAAAATTGGTAGGTACAGGTACGAGATAGAATTAAGAATAGAATTCTAGAAGCGGAGTTCAGCTCTATAAATAATATATACGTTGGATTATTACTGACTAGAAAGGTAATGGATTTCCAAACTAGTTGAGAACATCTGACGTATTTCAAATTACACTGGAAGCTTATAAAGGTATTTGATTTGATCCAATATACATGAAAGTGCAGTAAATAAGTCGAGGAACAGTTTCTGGGAAGCTCGCTCAATTTACTGCAGTCTCCGTTATTCTATTGAAGCGTGAAATTAATTCGTCGACATCGAAGCAAAATCAAATAGGTAATGAGATGTAGGAATAATTTTGATAATTTATTAATTATTTGCCGAATTTTAATAGGTATAAGGATGTAGTCAAACCTGTGTAAAGTACAACGATTACCTTAAAATTATGTTTGCTTAGAGATGTATGTTTTTTTCTATTTTACATAAAACTACGGTACGGATTTTTATGTAACTTTGCGGTAATGTAGGTTCTAATCTAATCCTTTAAATATTCTTTTGCTTTCAGGTATATTTAATCCTTGAAGTATTTTCTCAAATTAATATTTGAATATTACCTAGTAAGATTAGTAGTGAATGAACTAAAATAAATGTATAAATTGTAGGATTTGTTCTTAATTAAAATGTCAGAAACACTTTTTGATTCAAAGAAGTCTAACAATCAAGAACTTTGTGAAATAATCTATAATATAAAAATGAATCGCTGAATGTGTTGCTAAGCGCAAATCTCGAGAGCAGCTGTACCGATTTCGCTAATTCTTTTTTTATAATATTCTTTGAAGTACGAGGGCGGTTCTTACGGAGAGAAAGAAATAAAAATATAAAAATTACAGAATCGACTGTTAGGCGGTACGAAGTTCGTCGGGTCAGCTAGTTTCAAATAAAAAATATTCAAATTAGTAAAACTGCCTCTCTGGTCCAGTGGACAGCGTATGCGACTGCTGATTGGAGGTCCCGGGTTCGATTCCCGGGTCGGGCAAAAGTGTTACTGGGTTTTTCCGAATTCTCAGTAGCAGCACGGAGTCTGGTGATGTGCCCGGTAACGGCTATAGGCTCGCCCCCTATCACGTGGGACCTAAAAATTCATGGCGAAATGTAGGTTTAATATTACACCTCTGCCTACCCCTTCGGGGATACAGCCGTGAGCTTATAAAAAATTAAAAGTATATTTGTTACTATTTAGGCACGTGTAAGTTTAGTTTATTTTCAGCTTTATAAGTTACAAGAATTATACACATAAGTCTTCTTCAGGAATCGCACTACGTGCAGGCGAAAACCGTCCTTAAGTCCGTTTAGTTTTGAGCTTGCCGCATTTATATAGACAAACAAGACTGTGGCGGGCACTTCATTATTTTATAACATTAAGATGATCCATTTAAACAAACCGTATATTGAATTCCTCTTTGTTTAATGTATTTTTGGTTTCAGATCTTAAATTATAAATCTATCATCATCGGCTCTGTATATAAATTGGCCAACTGCTAGGCGCGGGCCTCTTCTTACTATGAGATGAGTAAGGCCATAGTCCATCACGCTAGCCATGTGCGGGGTTTGTTTTTTAGTTTATTTAATGCACAAAACACATTACAATCGTAAAATATATCACATATAGCACAACAATGTCTTGATCTAGATCGCAACGCAACAAATTTGTGCACACAACAAAACATAATAGCTAAACAAATAACAGCTCAACATTATAGTAATATTACAAGCATACATTCGATTTAGAGGCTCCTTGGGTTACTCAGAACCTTCCAATGCCAACCTGCTATGGAGGATGTCTTTCACAATTTTAATATACGCATTAAAGTTATGATCAAAAATATCCAAAATCTCATTATTTTTTAACATATAATTATATTGCCGGGCCATCTGTGTTAATGGATTGAAGAAAGAAATTATACACATAGGGTTGACAGACTTCACATATCTTTCGAGAATATTATGGAGAACTGATTCAGTCATGCAGGCTTACGCACGATGTTTTCCTTCAGCGTTTAGCAAGCGATAATTAACAATTGAATACGCATATAACTTAAGTCATTGGTGCGCGCCGTGGATTCAAACCCAAGACCCTCTGCGTAACAGTCTGTCAGTCTCTCCACTAGGCTATCACTGCTATTATACAAATCGATGCATTCATTAAAATTTATAAAACAAAACAATTTACACGTTAAAGTCCTCTTATAAAAACTATTACCCGTACATTTCATACATACATACATAGACTCACGCCTGTTTCCCGGAGGGGTAGGCAGAGACTACGGAACGCCATTTGCAACGATCCTGACATATCTCTCTTGCTTCATTCACTCCCATCAGATTCCTCATGCATGCTCTTCTGTTCAGGGTACTTCTCACCTGTCCTGTTTTTAGGATGTCTCCAATCTGGTCAGAGAACGTCCGCCTAGGTCTTCCCCTTCGTCCTGTCCCTTCCACACTTGCCTTATATATCTGCTTGGTCAGTCTTTCGTCATCCATCCTCTCCACGTGCCCAAACCATCTTAGCATACCTTTCTCGATGCTTGTCCCACAACACTCTCTTATCACACAATTCTTTATTCTGTCAGTCAGAGAAACACCACACATACTTCTCAGTGCTCTCATTTCTACAGCATTTATTCTACTTTCATGACTCTTCTGCCATACCCAACTATCACTACTGGTTCGGCTTTACACCAAACCGTAGGGTAGGGTTCTAGGCGACTTGGGAAGGATTAATGGATGGACTGTATTAGGGCGAGTTCTGGGTCGCCTAGAAAGGAATAAGGGAAGAGGAGATGGATACGGAAGGAGGTGATTGAGTGGGTATAGGATATTTCCAGGATGGAAGGCACTTACCTTATACAGCCTTCTTCGTTTCTTTTCCTCCTGGTGTTTTCGTGATGCAGTTGCTTGTTTTCACTTCACTCACGAGCGGGTTTTCCTTGGTGGAAGCGGTAAATCACATACAGCGGTGCGGCGCGGAGCGGTATCGAGACGGCGTTCTTAGCGAGCGGAATGTTCTCGACTGTCACTCGCGTTCACGATCGCGTCGACGAATCAGGCGGAAGGCAGTGCCCTTCCAGGGAGTGGGATAGAGCGGGACGGAAATATGGTATCGCTCGCACTAGACGTGGAACGATTGATCTTGATGCGATTAGCTATATATAGGAAGGTATATGGCGCTACCATATCCCCCCGGCCCTAAAGGGTTGCCTTTAAAAAAAATAGAATTGAACTTAGCTATGTTGGGTGTACTACCGCATAACCCATCAATAGGCTAAGACAGCGATATGACAATAAAATTAATCTAAACTAACTTTAGCGAAAACTACAAACGCAATAATAGCGAAAACTACTAACTAAATACTTAAACTAAGAGGTAGGTCCAACTTCAGGCTAGATCTCACTGAGTTGGAAGCGGACGCGAGTTGATCAGTGCCTCGACTTGTGCAAGGACAGTTAAAGGCTCTTCGTAAGAGAGGATCTGTTGACCTATAACTTTGAAGAGATGCGTTTTAATTACTTTGACCATGCTTGCCCAACATCCACCGAAATGTGGTGATGCTGGTGCAATAAACTTCCAGTCAATATGATCTATGGAGAGTTCTTCCTGAAGACGAGTACGATAACTCGCGACGTGATTGAAACAAGTAGCGGGAACAAGTTCAATCAATTTACTAACGCGGTTGGCGACAAAAGTCTGCCAGCGGTGAGGAGAAGAATGAATCCAAGCGAGCACTACTTTGGAGTCGGAAAATGCGTGTATTTTATTAATGGCGTAGTGGGGCAAAACTGTGTCTTGAACCTTGCGGAGCAACTGAGACAGCAGAAGAGCCGCGCACAATTCCAGTCTCGCAACCGAAATGGTTTTAACAGGCGAGACCTTAGACTTGGCACAAACTAACTGCACCGAGTAGTTAGAACCAATGCGGACTTGCAGATATACGACTCCGCCGTAAGCACGCTTGCTGGCGTCAGCGAAACCTATTAAGTTGATGGTACATCCATCTACCAACCCAAGATGACGCAGAATAGCAATTTGATTGAGCGCGGTAAGCTCAATACAAACTGGCCCCAAGCGGCGACAATATGGTCAGGGGGTGTTTCATCCCACTCACACTTTGATAGCCAAAGCTCTTTGATCAAGAGCTTGGCGTACAAAATTGTGGGAGCCACAAAACCCATTATGTCCCATAGTCGAGCCACTGTGGACAGCATAGTGCGTTCGGTGCACTTATCATCTGGTGGTGAGACGTCAGACCGAAAACTATCACAGGATTTGTCCCAGCGTAAACCGAGAACCTTATGCGGTACAGACTTCTCAAACTCAATGTCTGGAGAAGCTTTATGAGAATCTGGTATGCGTGCGAGAACCTCCTTAGAGTTGCTTGTCCATTTGACAAGATCAAACTGGCCTCGCTTGAAAAGCTGAATAAGCTCTTCACAAAGCGAAATTGCTAGCGGAGCGGATATGACACTACAGGCAATGTCATCCATGTACAAAGCGGAAGTGGCAACAGCCGCTGCGGCGGGAAAGTGATCGCCTTCATCAGCGATCAACTGGCGAACAACTCGTAACGCGTGATATGGGCTAGACTTGAGTCCAAAGCAAACACGATTGAACTGATACACAGATAAAGGTTCTTTCTTGTCAAAACGATAAAAGACCCGTTGAAATCTACGGTCAGATTCGCGAACGCCGATATTGAGGAACATTTGGCGGCAATCAGCTGACAGAGCGATTTGGAAAAGACGAAACTTTATTATGATGTTAAATAAATCACCCTGTAGATTGGGGCCGGCATGCAAAATGTCATTAATCGACTGACCCGATGTAGTCTTACAACTAGCGTCTAAAACCACACGAAGTTTAGTAGAGGTTTTATCTTCGCGAACTACGCCGTGATGCGGGATATAATATGAGGGCAGAGAGTTGCCCTCGTTGTTTACAACTACACTCAAAAAACCTTTATCTATGTAGTCACGAATGACGTCATTATAGGCGCTGCGTAACTTAGGTGATGCATCAAGTTTACGTTCCAAACAATGGAAACGTCTGAGCGCAGCAGCGTACGAGTCGCCTAACGAATAAGGGTCACCACAGAATGGCAACGCCACAACGTATCTGCCACTGTCGTCACGAACAGTGGTAGCGCGGAAATGTTCTTCACACTCGAGATCTTTATGGCTCATCGAGGGCGGTGCGGTAACCTCTTCAAGCTCCCAAAATCGCTTGAGAAGAGAGTCAATATTGTTTTCTTGAAGAACGGAACAACAGCAAAACGTAATATATTGAGAAGTATGTAAGGTAGGTACGGTACCCATAATTACATACCCGAATACCGTCTCAATAGCGGGCGGTAAGTTATTTTGCTCACTACGTACCACTTTAGTAAGTAGCAAGTGCGGGAATATTGCGGCTCCGATCAAAACATCAATGTCTGCCGGATTCGCAAACTCCGAATCCGCTAGTGGTAATGACTCGAGATGTGTGAGGAGCGACACGTCCACATTAGCGTTTGGCAACGTGTCTGTAATACGTTCCACGATAAGCGAAGAAATGTTAAAATTAATGTCCCTATTAAAACGAAAATGTATTTTAATATCTACGGAACCTTTGCAATGTTTTTCTGATCCGCCTATCCCTCGGATTATTGAGTTCGTATTTTTAAAGTTATTCCATAATCCGAGGCGTTTGAACAATTCTAACGTTATTAAATTGGTCTGAGATGCGCTATCTAGCAGACAACGTACCATGTGCGGCAACCCATTGACATCATATATGATAACTTGCGCTGTCACTAACAGAACAGTCTTAGACGCCATACATGGCGGCCTAGCACTGCTCTGATCACTACAAGCGCGCGAAGGCCGTCCGCGCGTGCGTGCCGCCCGCGCAATGGATGTCGTACACAACGATATCTCATTATTGCGAGGCGGGGAAGGCGCAGCTACCGTGTTCTGCACTTGCGTGAGTGTGTTTTTGTTTACACGTGCGACATCTCGTTCTACTGGAACAATTACTCGTTTTATGTTTTATGCTTAAGCAATTAATGCAAGCTTTGTTATCTTTTACGCTTTTAAAACGAGCAATTGGATTTAAATCATTAAAGGTGGGACACTTATAGTAATGGTCGTGCACTATATTACTGCACAGACACTTCTGTGAATTATTACTATTAGATTCCGAACATGTTACGTAAGATTGTGGATTAGGGACTGAGTTATTATTACTATTTCGCGATTTATTCAACCTTTGTTTGTTGTTGTTAGTGTTAGACGGGCCAGGTGAACCAGACTGCGTATTATGAAATATTCGACACTGATCTTTGATGAACGAAATAAAACTATCTAGTGTAGGTATTTTATTATTGCGTTCCGTCATCTCGAATGCGCGAATTGTATCAGTGTCAAACTTTTTTAAAGCGAGTTGAAGCAACATAAAGTCGGAAAGATCTTCTAATTTTAAGTTTTTAAGAGAATTAACTGCGGTAACAAAGTTATCAATAAACAGCTGGAAATTCGAGACAGACGCGTTGCCGGACAGTTTGAGATTTAAAGCTTGGTCAAAGTACGTAGACGCTAGGACGCGCGTGTCTTGATATCTGTCAAGTAGTGACTGAAATATGACCTGATAATTCTCAGCACTGGGTGTGACGCCTGCAAATACGGACTGGGCCTTCGGTGACAGTTTACCTATTAAATAGTACAACCTGTCAGCATCTGTCAGAGAACCATTATCGTGCACTGTAGACTTAAAACTTGCATAGAATAACGGCCAATTTCGTATATCGCCGTCAAACGACATAATCTCGATTGGCGGTAATCTCGGTTTGCGGGCAACGGGCTCTGCCGAACATTTACCCTCCAATTGCGATTGTATACGCTTAATAATACAATAAAGATCTTCGAATGAGGTATACGCCTGATAGTTCGGTTTTTCATCAGGATTGATAGAAAGTAATCTTGCGTTATAATCGTCTAACAACTTATGAAAATCTGTTCGAATACTATCTACTGTTATACAATAACTGAGAAATGCTTCGCTATTAGTGTCAGACATAGATGCGGTTTTTGATCGTTCATAGATATTTTGAATGCGCTCAAATAAAATATTGCGTTTCGCTTCTAAGATTGTCATCTCTTTGTCTTCCGACACGCGTGACATCTTTTGTTGTGACATGCTTACGTAAGTATAAGCTAATGAGAACGAAACAAAATAAGAATATCTAATGTATCTATTATTTTACCTAAGTAGGCAACACTTTCGAGCTGAGGAAATAAAAGTTGATTGAAATATGAGATTTATAAGACAACTATGATAGTTGCAGAAATAATAATTTAATAAGTAGGTAGCTACATAAAAGTTTACCTACTATTGCGGGCGGAAATAACCATGTGACGGTTATGCGAATATATTAGGAGTATAGCTAGGTGCTATAACTGCCTAGGTATAGCGGTATAACGTATAAAACGTAAATGAATCCGACTCGTATGGATCAAAAAAAATGGTTCGGCTTTACACCAAACCGTAGGGTAGGGTTCTGGGCGACTTGGGAAGGATTAATGGATGGACTGTATTAGGGCGAGTTCTGGGTCACCTAGAAAGGAATAAGGGAAGAGGAGATGGATACGGAAGGAGGTGATTGAGTGGGTATAGGATATTTCCAGGATGGAAGGCACTTACCTTATACAGCCTTCTTCGTTTCTTTTCCTCCTGGTGTTTTCGTGATGCAGTTGCTTGTTTTCACTTCACTCACGAGCGGGTTTTCCTTGGTGGAAGCGGTAAATCACATACAGCGGTGCGGCGCGGAGCGGTATCGAGACGGCGTTCTTAGCGAGTGGAATGTTCTCGACTGTCACTCGCGTTCACAATCGCGTCGACGAATCAGGCGGAAGGCAGTGCCCTTCCAGGGAGTGGGATAGAGCGGGACGGAAATATGGTATCGCTCGCACTAGACGTGGAACGATTGATCTTGATGCGATTAGTTATATATAGGAAGGTAGATGGCGCTACCAACTACCATACATAAGAGTAGGTACTAACACCCCATCTATGCACCGCCAAACGTGCCTTTTTGGACACGTTTTGGCTATTCATAAACGCCTTCAGAGCTCCATTCACTCTATTACCTGCATTAACTCTTCTTTCAATATCTTCTACATTCTTACCATCTCTTGTAAACAGCGTACCTAAATATACAAACTCATTCACTTGCTCCACTCGCTGTCCATCGATCATAATATTACAAGCCGTTACGCATTCCTCCTTTTCAAAAGCCATAACTTTCGTTTTACTTACATTCACTTCCATTCCTTTCCTCTCTAACGCACCATGCATGATTGTTACCATCTTCTGCAACACCTCCGCTGAAGACTGAAGACGCAAGCATAACCTGATCATCAGCATAAAGGAGGCATTTGACAAGTAACTCATTCATCCTTAATCCACAATCACTATATTTCAAATCTTGCAAACAACTGTCCATGAAGAGGTTGAACAGCCACGGCGACGCTACACATCCCTGTCTAACACCTGTGTTGATGGTAAACCAGTCAGTGTATGCCCCGTTTATCCTCACACAAGCTCTAGAATCCTCATAAAGGGATTTCAGAGCTCGTATGAGGCTGTTGTTCACCCCATACATCGACAGTATCGACCACATTTTATTCCTCACCACTTTATCATAATTTCAGAGAAGAAGAAAGCGTGGTTAGATTGGTTGGCTGCCAGAGCAAATGAAAGAATGGGAAAGGAAACGAGTGATGACATAGATGAAGCAAGAAAGGAGTTTGTTAGGTGTAAAATAATAGTGAAAGAAATGGTTAAAAGGAAAAAAGCCGAAAAGAAGGATGAGTTTGATAGTAGATTATCTGACGACTTTCGGAGAAACATTAAGTTTTTCTGGAAATCCGTTCGTGCAGTTCGAGGAAAAACTCAATCCTCAGAATTCACAGCAATCAGAAACAAGAATGGAAAGATACTGAATGGTGAATCGTATGTGCTGAAGAGATGGAAAGAGTATTTTGAAGGATTATTTGAAAGAACGACGACAGAGACATCAACAGGTGAAATGAATGATAATGATAGCAATGATGAAAGCGATATTGACGTGGATGAGATTTTGAAGGCACTGGCCAGTATGAAATTAGGTAAGGCTGCAGGGTATGATAGGATTACAGTCGAAATGCTGAAGGCTGGACAGGGCATCATAGTTAGTCAGCTGCAGCGTTTATTTAACTTGTGCTGGAGCACCGGCCGGGTACCTGATGACTGGGCCACAGCAGTAGTTGTGTCTCTTTATAAAGGAAAAGGCTCGCAACAAGACTGCAAAAACTATAGAGGCATTAGCCTTCTCAGCATTGTTGGAAAATTGTATGCGAAGGTACTGATTGAAAGAGTTATGAAAGTAACCGACAAGAAAATATGGGATGTACAAGCGGGATTCCGAAAGGGTATGGGGTGTACGGATCAAGTCTTTTCCTTGCAATGCATAGCCGAGAAATTTTTGGCCAAAGGTCAAAAGGTCTACTGCGCATTCTTGTATTTGGAAAAGGCTTATGACATTTCATAAATTATCTATTATTCTCACCTCGCTCGCTAAATGTCCAACATTTTAAAGGAGCGCACCGCTGCAGCTAATATCTAAAGACTTGTGAAAGAACACCCGCCAACACTTTAACAACATACAATAAATACTTATATTAAATTGCTTTCAAACGTTCAAAGCGCACACAAAAGCAAATTTATAAAAATACAATTAGAGAGAAAAGAAGTATAAACTTGTTTGTTTTGTGCTTGCTGTAAGCCAGTATTGTATCCTCGGGTGAATTAAATATGGCGCTGCTGTAAAATAAATTATTTCTTGTTATTTCAACAAAAATTTACATCTACCCAACTATTAAAAGCCAAGATAAACGTCTCTTAAAGGAAATACCTTTAAGAGACGGTAACTTGGGCTGCATGTAAGACAAAAATACACATTAGAGGGGTATAAACATTTAAAGTTAGTTAATGTTTTATCCAGAACGATGATTTGTTCCAGGCAGTCGCAGAATGATTAAAAGTAAGTGTAATAAATAGATCCATAGAACAAGAGTACAACTAAGGAAGTACAAATACTACTGCATCTAAATAGAATCTACAAAAGTGTTAAAAATCTACTGGGGATAATCAGCTTGCTTTTATGATGCTAGCAGCTTTTGACTTACATAATCTGAATGTGCTAAATTTGATGAATGTTTTAAAATGCTGAAAGGAGGGCGACATGGCGACGTTATATTGACGTATTACTCTTATGCTAAGTAATCTTATACTCTTACACAAATATATAAAACTGAAGAGTTTGTTTGTTTCGTTGAACGCGCTAATCTCAGGAATTACTGGTCAGATTTGAAAAATTCTTTCAATATTAGATAGCCCATTCAGCGAGGAAGGCTATTAGCTATATAACATTACGCTATGAGCGACGGGAGCAGAGCAGTAGCCTTAAATATTGCGGGTATAACCGCAGGCATCCTCTAGTAGTGAATATTTGTCCCGGCTTTAGACGTCGAGCGAACCCGTTCACCTGCCTCTTTTGAGCTCACCTTATAATATATATAATTGAATTAGGAGTATAATTATTTTCATTATTACCTGAGCATCGCTGTCAGGCTAGTGAATTAGTATTGAAGTGGATGCGATGTATAATTAGATGAGGATCATACCTCATTTACGCTGATGGTCAATTTCGTGTCTTTTTATGAAATACTTACTTACCTAGAACGATAGTGTTTCTTTTCGGAGCGCATATTGTTTTTACCACAAACTACTTTTAGACACTCAAAGCCTATATTCCTGCCAATCAAGAAGCTTAGTATCCTCTACGTACATACAAGCATTTGTTTAGAAACTATAAGTCTAGCACAAGTTTTAATACATAAATTATTTCGTCCAAACTACCCGAACGCCGTCACTCAAAGTAGACCACTATAATGTAAATTATGACAATTAGTAACCCCAACTTTGAACAAAGTAAACACTTTAACAATAACCCAACACCTGTTGTATAATAATTACAGTAATTACCACTAAACGCACACGTGTACTTATTGAAATCACTGGCGTAATGGAGAAATTAAGTGGACTGTAGTTATTTTTATGGCCCGACTCTGCTTGGATCTCATCATCTCTGCATGTCGTTGCGAGCAATTTAGCCAAGCACTTAGCCCGAGACACTCCGTCATGACACGTTAACGCCACCCGTCCGGCTCTCTCGACCGTAGCCATGAATATTATATACAACTATCTATACCACATGCATCGGCGTTTGCGGAATCGAGTTCCGAAGGCGTTGATACATTGCTGATCCACTAAGCTGTGGATTACGTAGGCGCGCCGCGTTGAGCACAAATATTCGGTTGACGTTATATACTTACCTATTTTGTTAATGCTAGTAGTAAAATACGGTGATAAGTTTTCGACACTTTAGAGTCTTTCTACGGGGAGTTCGGAGGAAAATTTACGAAACAACTAAAACATTTTACTGAAGAGAACTTGGGGTTACGTAATGAGATAATGCTTTCATTTCATTACGATAGCTAAAATCCCTAAAATGAAATAAATTGGACTAAAATTTAGTTATAAAAACATAAAATAAAGAAACATAACTGGCGAAAAGTGGGTGCGTAATACACCTCTGCCTACCCTTTCGGGGATAAAAGGCGTGAAGTTATGTTATGTTATGTTAAAATAAAGAATGATTATGCCAACATTAAATATCTATGAAATGTTTATTACATATAATACTAATATATAAAGCTGAAGAGTTTGTTTGTTTTTTGGTTGGATGAACGCGCTAATCCCATGAACTACCAATCCTATTTGATAAAATCTGTCACTGTTGGTAGGTCATTTATCGAGGAAGGCTTATATAACATCACGCTATGAGCCACAGCAGCGGAGCAGTAGCCTTAAATAACGCGGGTGTAACCGCGGGCATCATCTAGTTGTCAATATAGCTAACTAGCCTGCGGCTTCGTATGCGTGGAAAACAGTACTCGTAACATATTTCTTTCGTACAAACCTAAATGGGACAGAATATCTAAAATTTATTTCTATTTTTGTTTCTCGCAATCTATAAAATATGGCAATAAACCCACAAAAGACGAATGAAAGGTTTCATAGAAATCCGCTCAGTACCTGGTTCTTGCGTAAAAGAGTGTCGAATATTCAACCATCCGTCCGTCCTTATTTCTCATTTAAAATTGTAGATAGTAATATGGTAAGATTTTGCAACATACCACGAAAATCTGACAAGGTTCTATGACAAGTCTTAATCACTTTACCTAATGAACATACGCTATATACTATATAATAATACCTATTATACTTATAGAGTAAATAAGATAATAAAATATAAGACTGCCTCCGTGATCCAGTGGATAGCGTATGCGACTGCTGGTCGGAGCTATAGACTATTATTTTCCATCACAATACAATTTATGAGCTCCAAACTCCGTTCCGTAAAGTTTCGTTACGAAAAAAGATGTCGAAATATATTGATAGCAATTGAGTTCCTACTCTCTTCGGAATGATTACTTCTGTTCAAGTTTGACGGAGTAGTATTATTATACGTTTGTTCGTTTTATCAATATTGGAACTGCGAGTTTGGGACCATGAGTTATTAAGTTATATGTGGTTTGACTGCATCAATAAATTTATCAAATAAGTTTTTTGTTTTTGAACGCCGATCTTTTTCGGTTGGATTTCCTTCAATGTTGGTCTTAAGGAAATCAGTGAGCTTTAAATGTTGAATCATACTAAGCGCGAAAATTGGTAAGGATGGTTGGATGAATGCTTGTTACTGAGCTGCATGAAAACTGATGAAATTTACAAAAATATATCTGAAAAAGTTTTGTAGCGATAACTGACACCCGAAAATACCTGGCGTCTTGGATACAAGCTGATCATGATGATATACCAACACTCATTTGGACAGAGTCGCGCGCAAAAGTTAGTATACCATAAACAGAGTCGTGCATTACATAAATATTTAATTTCATAATTGACTTGAATTACATTATTGATCGTATTTATTAAGCCAATGAATAAAATCACCCTTGCTTGTAATAACAAGGCTATACATAAAATAATCAAAAGGCGCTGATACACTTAAGCATTCACCTGTAATGAGCATTCTCGCAAATGTTACAAAACAAATGAGTGTGTTTTAGCGAGCATTCTCACGAACATTCGGGCGAGCCTTAGAATATAGATAATACATAGAATTCGCACTACAGTGGCGGTTAAACCCAATATATTTACTCCACATTGACTTATGATTTTAATCTAGGGAAGAATCTTCGTAGTTTGTCACTAATTTTAACTTGACTAGTGATGGGCTTACTCAGAATAGATATCGATAATGTTTATAATAGAAACTTAGATTTGGTTTACTCAGAAATAATTTCAATAGAATGTTGATAAACTCTCGATATGTATAAATAAATTTGAACGTAGGAACAGACACTTGTGTGATTGATTAAACCTGTTCAAATTAAAATCTGCATTTTATTATTTAGAAAAGTCATTTGTTTATGTATTTTACTATTCTTACTCTTACTCTAGAAATAATTCATAAGTGAAACTGAAGTAAACATATTGGGTAAAACTGCTGTTGTATTGCGATTTCTATATTTTTTCTATATTTTACGGACTATTTGAATTTAGAGTGTTCGCTAGAATGATCGTGAAAATGTTCGTTTCGACAAAACAGAAAACGGCGAATGCTCGCTGTTCTGTTACAAGTGAAGCTGAGCATTCACTTGTGTATTAGCGCCAAAAGACAACCTATCTCTACATATACATATATACAAACACTGCTATAGTTTATAACATACATATATCCGTGGGTTTTAGGCACTTTCTTTAAAAAAAATACAACTAAGTCCAATCAAAATTTAAGCGAGCAAATGGCTTTGTAGTTTAACCGTTACGGTCCGAAACACCGCGGTGATTTTAGTGGTTAGGCCCTGAACGCCTTTAAAAGAGAATCTCTACCAGCGCCAATAGGTAGAGGATGAGCCACGGGTAATTTGGTTTTCCACTTTGAAGAAAAAAGGAGACGTCCACGTGTAGATTGACCAAATGGGCATTAGTGACGACCCGGTGACGGAGCGAAAGTGTATCCGACGACGCCACGCTGAAGGCCGCGGGTTCGATTCCCGCTCAAGTCCAACATTTGTGTGCGTGAATGTGGATGTTTGTTTTTGTTTCTATGCGTAGTATTTATGTAGTTACAAAAAGAAGGTATATATGTATGTTTATTATCTAGTACCCATTTTACAAGCTCTACTTAGTTTTGGACTAGATGGCGATGTGTGTGTATTGTAATGGTGTTGCTGGCTACACCAAATTAATTAATAATATATAGTTCTTAGGCCGCATACTTATTTCCACATGTGTTTGTCTTATCGCTACGATGGCGCCAACGTTATGCAATTAGTAAACTCATAAATTCTAAGAGGTTGACAAATTTATAAGAATTATGTGACAGGCATATGAGTAAAGAAATAGTCATGAAATATGAGAAAATATTGGCACTGTAGTGTTCACATGCGGTATAGTTGAGGATCATAAAAAAAAGGGGATCAACGATAAGAAACGGGCCCTATCAGGTAGTAAGGGTTCGAGAGGCGTTGCGTTAGTTGTGTTTGACTGGACAGTCGGGCCTTAGGAGGCGGGGCCAGTCGGGTCCCAGGACAGCGTGACGGGGTAGTGGTGGTGTTGGATGGGACAGTCAATGTGGGGACGCGGAACCGGGCGGATCTGGGACAGTCAGTCTTAGGACGCGGAAGAGGGCAGATCTCGGGAACGGACTCGCGTGGTAGTTCAGACAGTTGGTCTTATGGCGCGAGAGAGATCGGACCTGGCCTAGCGCGAAAGAGGTTCGGTGTTGGTCTATAATTAGTGCTTAGTGATATCGAAGAACAAGGCGAGCGGCTTCAAGAGAAGGTGATCAGCACAAGGCAAGGGGTAAGTTTGGCAGCGACGCAGCTAAAAGTCCGGTGAGTGTCTGTTATTCACTTTACTGTAATTTATTGCATGAACTGTATAACATTAATAACTCTGTTGTGTATCTATGTCTATATCACACCATATATATATATACCAGGCTGACTAAAATATAAAGTTCTCTATGAGATATTGTACATAGTTATATTATCAATAACCGCGTGTACCATTAGTAGTGGTTCGTACCTTGTTGATGATGGATGTAAAGACGAGCGATGTATGATGGGAGTCTCCGTATTCGCGATCAGGTGGTAGAATGCAGGACTTTCACAATCGCTGTCTAAACCTGCGTACAGGCCAGTACATAACAGCTGACAAGGTTTTAAAGAGCGAAAGAAGAGCCACCTGTCGGTCACGCGGTAACAGTAAGACCGTGCGGCTAATCTAGCTGCGATTGTGTGCATGAACATGGGTGTTTGTCTTGGTCTGGGTGTTTCTATGTATAATATGTATGTATTTACAAAAAAAAAGTATATATGTATGTTTATCCATTATCTAGTACCCATAACACAAGCTCTGCTTAGCTTGGGACTAGATAGTGATGTGTGTATGTGGTAGAATATTATTATTATTATTATTATTATTATTATTATTATTCCTCTTTATTTATTTTCATTGTCATTGATCTTATTTTATATAATTAAATCACTTAACAAAAAAAAAAATACTATATAAAATAGGACCACGGAGACCCACCGGCATCGGGCACAGGGACCAAGCTACCGGTGGTTAAGGCTCCAGAGAGAGGAACCTCCGAACGATGCGTGTCGTGTCCAGCAATACTGCCTTCTGTATAGAGGACTTGATCCAGCCGTCTAACGAGAGCCTCTTGAGGTGGTGGTCGAGGCTCTTGGCAATAAGACCATTTACGGTCACGACTATCGGTACAATGATCGCCGAGTCAACATCCCACATGTCGACAATCTCGTGAGCCAGGTCCAAATACTTAATTTGTTTATCTTTTTCGGCTTTCACGAGATTCTCGTCATGGGGTATGGTGACGTCGATGATCATTGCAAGGCGCTCTAATCGGTCTATCACCACTATGTCCGGCTTGTTAGCCGCAATAGTTCTGTCAGTAATGATAGACCGATCCCAGTACAGAGTAGCACGACCATTTTCAAGAACTGGGTCGGGCACATACCTGTAGTACGGTACTTCGGAGTCGACAAGTTGGTACTTTAAGGCAAGTTGCTGATGGACAATCCTGGCTACTTGGTTGTGTCTATGCAAATATTCGCCGTTGGCAAGACGAGAACAACCGGATACTATATGTCTGAGCGATTCACCAGGCTGGTGACATGCCCGACATATGTCGACCGTCCCATCCCTCAGAATATACTTCCGGTAGTTGTTCGTCATGATAACTTCGTCCATAATTGCAAATACAAAACCTTCTGTTTCGGCGAAAAGATCGCCGAAACGCAGCCAGGAAACCGAAGCTGGAAAATCTACATCGGGCCCATGCAAGGCCCGGTAAAATCGTCCATGCAGCTCTTTGCCCCTCCATACCTCCCTGCGCTCCTCTACACCAAGTACGGCAGGTTTGCGCCAGTTCTCTTTGGCCAGACCCAGCGGGGTAAGTCCGTTGTCCACAGCAACCACATCTCGGTGCACACCCGCGGCAGTGTGGAGAAAGTATTCTCTGAGATTGCACACCTCGCGATTGTGGAGGGTCTTGGCACTTAAGAAGCCCCGACCCCCGCACTTCCGCGGGATGTACAATCTCATCACTGACGAACGCGAGTGATGCATCCGGTATGTGGTGAGTAGACAACGAACTTTCCTATCCAAGGCGTCCAATTCCGTCTGAGTCCATCTGAGTATGCCGAAGGAGTACATTAAGACCGGCATGGCCCAACCGTTACAAGCACGCACCTTATTTCCGCCCGAAAGAAAGCTTTTTAAAACTTTCTTCAGGCGGCCAAAGAAACGCGCCTGCAACGACTGTTTCATGCCAGCCTCATCAATACATAATGCCTGTGACATACCCAGATATTTATAGGTTTCGGTTGCAGAGAGTGATCTAAGTTGTGTGAAATCTGAAAGTTCTATACCGTCAGATTCCACACTCCTGCCTCGCCTTACATGCATGACCGCACATTTATCCACACCGAACCCCATCTTAATTGAATTACTAAAGCTTTCAGTTATCTTTAGTAACTCAGTTAATTGGGGGTCAGTGGAGGCAAATATTTTGAGGTCATCCATGAAAAGGAGGTGGGAAATAACTTGACCTCTACTCTGCAATCTATAGCCTAGCCCTGAACTTTCGAGCAAAGTGCTCAGTGGGTTCAGTGCTAGGCAAAACCATAGTGGACTCAAACTGTCGCCTTGGAAAATACCCCGCTTGATCCTTATAGGTACGCCATACCCGCAAGGCTGTCGACACCCTGGATAGCGAAGCACCGTACTCCACTGCCCCATACATGCCTTCAAGAGGGCGCATAGAGTTGCATCAACTTTGTACAACTCCAGCACCCTCAAGAGCCATGTATGTGGCACAGAGTCATAGGCCTTCTTATAGTCTATCCAGCATGTCGCCAGATTCTTTCGACTACGGCGAACCTGTTGGCTTATGGTCATGTCAATAAGGAGTAGCTCTTTAGTACCACGGGCCCCGCTTCTACATCCATTTTGAGATACAGATAAGATGTTATTTCTAAGTATATGTGCTTCTAATTTCGTTCTCAAAATGGATGTAAAAACTTTATACATTGTAGGCAGGCAAGTTATAGGCCTATAGTTCGTAGGCTCCGTGGTACTACCAGCCTTAAAGAGCAGATGAGTTACGCCAGTTGTCATAAAAATAGGCAGCGACCCTGAATCCAGAGATGACTGAAATTGAGAAGCCAAACGAGCATGTGCACTGCGTAGCCATTTTAACCAGAAATTGTGCAGCCCGTCCGGTCCTGCCGATTTCCAGTTGGCTAACTGACGGACTGCACAATATACATCTGTGGTGTCAATGGCTACGGGCTCCATGTGAGGTATTGCCTCACATGATCGTTTAACATCTCTAATCCAGTCATCTTCCGTATGGCTGATGGGAGTCGACCATATGCTGCGCCAAAATTCAATCGTATTCGCATCATCTGGCCGACTTCCATCATCCACACGTGGGTCAGGTCGCTCCCAATTTCTATAAACCAACTTCTCATCTCTTTGGAATGCGCGATTTTGGGAGTATCGGGCTACCCTTTTCTTGTATCGTTTGATACGATTTGCCCACGCATAAACTTTCTGCTTCAGGAGGTCGATGCGTTCTGTGACCCGTGACACATACTCTTGAGGACGGAGTCCCGTTCCTTTAAACGCCCGGTTCACAAAACGCATCACTCTCGGGCGGGTATTGCCCGACCTGAAGCAGATTAGTTTGCCTATGAGTGCCCTGGTCTCAGCAATACGCCGCTCAATTCTACGCTGCCAAGCCGGGACGGCATCTCGAGGAGCTATATCAAAACTGTTTCCTATTTTAATATTAGCTACTCGACATGCCGCTACAGCCGCACAGTACAGAATTGAGTGCGTATCGCTAAGATTTTCACTATTGTCTAAGTAAATAGGCAATAGTGAATCCAGGGCACACACAAGCGCCATATTCTTTTTATGCGTGGGCAAACGCGGCAGCCGAGGTCTGTCTTGCAATGCAACGTACCGATATTCCCCAATGGCACACTCCAAAGCACTCCTTATCTTATCAATGCACTGGGTACTTACTTGTGTATCCCTGTCTACCACCTCTTCACCTCCTTCTTGTTGACTATGAAATATGTTTGGCACTGAAGCCTCATTGCGTGTAGGAGGTGGGTTGGCAGGGATAACTGGCAAGTCTGAGCGTAGCCTCTCAAGTGCGTCGTCACCAAGCAGGCGGCAGCGCTGGATGGCTCGCACTTGATCCGACAGTCGCTGTGCCGAGACGTTGACAGCCGGTTCCAAGCCCTGAAACAGAGACAGCATGCGATCACGGTACGCCGTAAGGTTGGTACCTCCCTCTGTAGCCACAAAATATGCCCGCATGACATTTTCGTTCATGGATTGTGTCCATCTCATGCGGTGCACATTACCACCGGTAGCGGGGGCCCTGTTCGAAACCGGTGGGTCTCGGGGTCCCAAGCGTAAGGGTGGCCGGCCTCTTCCCCGGCGACGTGCTGGTGGTGGCGACGACGGCGGGGAAAAATACTCGTCGCTCGACGAGCTCGACGCCTCAACACTCGGCGATGCTGGCGCTGGTGCCGGCGGCTGTGAGGCGGAGCTGAGCGACGAGTCCGGGGGTCTAAGTCGTGCTACTGCTGCTCTGGCTCTCGTCAACATATATATTTCTTGATATTATCATTATTTATTATTGTTTACAATTTTCCATTTGACACAAGGTGTCATCTTCGCTATGTTTTTCTAAATACTATTTCTTCTGATTTTATGGTTTTTATAAATTATGTCTGTATATTTATCGGATATTGTATCTTCTTTTAGTTGTTTTACTATATAAATTGTACCGCAAAACTGTTATACAAAATAAAATGTAAATTTGCAAGAAAATATGAATTCATGTTGTTCCAATTATTATTATTATAATTATTATTTGGTGAACATTGACTGTTTCTTAGCTCTTGAGCTAGTTTAAACTACATAAACGGGCCAAAGCCAAGTTAATGTAGTGTGTGGCGAATTTTATATAGGGGGAATTGAGTTTTGTGATATGTTTTCATGTTCTTCGCATTGCATGAATTTTCTGACTATCCTACAGGTATTCAGGATTGCGGCTTTTTGAAGTGTGATAAATATTGAGTCCTTCAAGTTAATCAGTTTGAGGCTATGGTGTAGATGGTTCGGTATTACGCCTGTAGTGGAAACAACTATGGGTACAACATAAACTTTATCTTGTCTCCAAATTCTCGTAACTTCTTCTTTTAATTCGGCATATTTACTTATTTTCTCAGCTATAGTTTTTTGCAAATTATGTGTGTTAGGGATTGCGATATCTATAAGGTATGTGACTTTGTTTAGTTTATCCTGTAGAGTTATGTCTGGTCTATTATAGTGAATGGTCCTATCAGTGAGTATGGCGCGATCGTAGTAAAGTTTGTGTGTGGAATTTTCTAAAACGGTTTGTGGTGTGTATTTGTAATAAGGAGTATTTGTGTCTTGTATGAGTTTATGTTTGAGTGCTAATTGTTGATGAATGATGTTTGCCACCTGGTTATGTCTGTGAGTGTAGTCTGTCTGTGTGAGTGCGGTGCATGCTCCGGTTATATGCTGAATGGTCTCTGATTGGTTACGGCATTTACGGCATTTGTCATCAGTGACAGTGGTATCTTTGATGATATACTTTCTATAATTTCGCGTGTTTATAATTTGGTCTTGGATTGCAATAATAAATCCTTCGGTTTCCGGGAATAAATTGCCTATCTTGAGCCATTTATTGGATGCTGTTGTATCGATATGAGGTTGCTCTAGATCGTGAGGGTGTCGGCCATGTAGTACTTTCTTTTTCCATTCTTCTAATTTTATTATTATTATTATTATTATTATTATTATTATTATTATTCCTCTTTATTACATATTTTCTCATGGTAGAATTTTATACACTTAAATAAATAAAAAAAATTTAACCATATAAAATAGGACCACGGAGACCCACCGGTATCGGGTACAGGGACCAAGCTACCGGTGGTTAGGGCTCCAGAGAGAGGAACCTCCGAACTATGCGCGTCGTGTCCAACAATACTGCCTTCTGTATAGAGGACTTGATCCAGCCGTCTAACGAGAGCCTCTTGAGATGGTGGTCGAGGCTCTTGGCAATGAGACCATTAACTGACACGACTATCGGTACAATGATCGCCGAGTCCACATCCCACATGTCGACAATCTCGTGAGCTAGGTCCAAATACTTGATTTCCTTATCTTTTTCGGCTTTCACGAGATTCTCGTCATGGGGAATAGTAACATCAACGATCATTGCAAGGCGTTCTGATCGATCTATCACCACAATATCGGGCTTGTTAGCCACGATAGTCCTATCGGTGATGATAGACCGATCCCAGTACATAGTGGCACGACCATTTTCGAGAACTGGATCGGGCACATACCTGTAGTACGGTACTTCAAAGGGTACAAGGTCATATTTTAAGGCAAGCTGCTGATGGACGATCCTGGCTACTTGATTGTGCCTGTGCAAGTATTCGCCGTTGGCAAGACGAGAACAACCGGAAACTATATGTCTGAGGGATTCGCCGGGCTGGTGACACGCCCGACATATGTCAACAGTCCCATCCTTCAGAATATACTTACGGTAGTTGTTCGTCATGACAACTTCGTCCATAATTGCACAAACAAAACCTTCGGTCTCTGCAAATAAATCACCAAACCGTAGCCAGGCTACTGATGACATGAGGTCTACATCGGGCCCATGCAAGGCCCGATAAAAACGTCCATGCAACTCTTTGCCTTTCCATACTTCCCTGCGCTCTTCAGTACTAAGTACAACAGGTTTGCGCCAGCTCTCTTTTGCCAGACCCAACGGGGTAAGTCCGTTGTCTACAGCAACAATATCACGATGCACACCCGTATCAGCCTTAAGAAAATATTCTCTAAGATTGTACACCTCGCGGTTGTGGAGGTCCTTAGCACTTAAGAAACCACGACCACCACATTTCCGCGGGATGTACAACCTCATTACTGATGACCGCGGGTGATGCATCCGATATTCAGTCAATAGACAACGGACCCTTCTGTCCAGGGCTTCCAGTTCTGATTGAGTCCATCTGAGTATGCCGAAGGAGTATGCTAGGACTGGCATGGCCCAACCATTATAGGCACGCACCCTGTTGCCGCCTGATAAAAAACTTCTCAGTATTTTCTTCAGGCGGCCCAAGAAGCGCTCCCGCAATGATTGTTTCATGACAGTCTCAGCAGTACCTAAGGCCTGCGACATACCCAGATACTTGTAAGTCTCGGCCGCAGATAGAGATCTAAGTTGTGTGGAATCTGAAAGCTCTATACCCTCAGATTCCACAATCCCACCTCGTTTTACATGCATGACCGCACATTTACCCACACCAAATTCCATCTTGATAGAATTACTAAAAGTTTCAGTTACTTTTAGTAACGCTGTCAATTGGAAAGTGGAGGGGGCAATTAACTTCAGGTCATCCATATAAAAGAGGTGGGAGATAACTTGACCCCTACGCTGCAGCCGATAGCCTAACCCAGACCCCTCTAGCAAAGTGCTGAGAGGATTCAGAGCTAGACAAAACCACAAGGGACTCAAACTGTCACCCTGGAATATACCCCGTTTGATCTTTAGAGGAGCACCGCAATCGCGAATCTGCCGACATCCTGGATAGCGTAGGACCGTACTCCACTGTCCCATACATGCCTTCAAGAAGGCGCATAGAGTTATATCGACTTATTATTATTATTATTATTATTATTATTCGCTCCATTTATTAACTTTCACATAGTTTCTTTTATATTAATAAAATACATTTCATTACAAAAAGATATGTTTAGAAATATAAAAGGGACCACGGAGACCCACCAGTGTCGGGTACAGGGACCAAGCCACCGGTGGTTAGGGCCTCAGAGACAGGAACTTCCTCACGATGCGCGCCGTGTCGAGAAGAACTGCCTTCTGAATCAAAGACTTGATCCAGCTGCCTAGTGTGAGCCTCTTTAGGTGTTGGTCGAGGCTCTTGGCGATTAATCCATTCACCGACACGACTATCGGCACAATGATCGCCGAATCTACATCCCACATGTCAACAATCTCGTGAGCTAGGTCCAAATATTTAATCTCTTTCTCTTTTTCTGCTTTCACGAGATTGCCGTCATGCGGTATGGTGATATCGATTATCATTGCGAGTCGCTCTGCTCGGTCTATCACTACAATATCAGGTTTATTGGCTACAATAGTCCTGTCTGTAATGATAGACCGATCCCAGTACAACAATGCACGACCATTTTCGAGAACTGGGTCGGGCACATATCTGTAGTACGGTACCTCAGAACCAATGAGATCATATTTAAGAGCTAGTTGCTGATGGATTATCCTGGCCACTTGGTTGTGTCTGTGCAAATACTGACCATTGGCATGACTCGAACAACCGGATACTATATGCCTGAGAGATTCCCCGGGCCGGTGACACGCCCGACATATGTCAACCGTACCATCCCTCAGTATATACTTTCGGTAGTTGTTTGTCATGACAACTTCGTCCATAATTGCAAAGACAAAACCTTCGGTTTCTCCGAAGAGATCACCGAAACGTAACCAGGCTATGGAAGCTTTAAAATTGACGTCTGGGTCATGCAAAGCTCCATAGAACCGTCCATGCAGCTCCTTGCCCTTCCATATTTCTCTTCGGTCGTCAGTACTAAGTACTGCAGGTTTGTGCCAGTTCTCTTTAGCCAGAGCGAGCGGGGTAAGCCCTGTATCAACGGCGACTACATCGCGGTGCACATCCACGTTCATTCCCAGAAAATATTCTCTGAGGTTGTACAGCTCGCGGTTATGGAGGGTCTTTGCACATAGAAAGCCTCGACCCCCACATTTCCGCGGGATGTACAGCCTCATTACCGATGAGCGTGGATGACAAGCTATTATTATTATTATTATTGTAACGAGAGCTCCCCTGCAAACTATGCGCGATGGCTTAATACGTTCTAATTGACTATGTTTGTATGGGCTTCAATGTTGTGACTTGCGGCAAGGAGGCGTTTTGTGACATCAGTTCTGAGACTGTTACTGTACGCTCAATACTATACACTGGATATCGTTGAAATACTCGGCGCCGATAATACTATATGACTAATATACCTGGATCATGTTCTCCGTCTCCCTGGAGCTGCCGTCTCTGAGATACGCTGCCTTGTACTCAAGTACCAATATGTGAAGCATGAATATATGGAGAGTGATTTTGTGAAGACAAACCAATACTAATGTATCGCTGTCTTTAGTATTTTGATGTCCACTTTCATTCAATTATAAGCATTTACGTTTGGTAAATGCTGTCAGCAGAGGAATATAAAGTAAGGACGAATTCCATGGTCCTGCGCGGGGAGGTGCGCGGGAAACTGGCCACAAATTGCTTGGCAGGCTGAATCTGATATTTTAAACCCAGTTAGTAAGAAAACTAAAATTTTAATCAGCCTGGGGTCCATAGGATTCCAATACAGTATGTGTGGTAAAATAGAATAGAATAATAGCTATGAGCCCTTTGACAATTTCACTTATACGCTCTTTAAACGATCAATATGGTCAACTCGACTTCTGGCTCGTATTTAACTTAATAAACATTTTACTCGCTCGTAACTATCATCGCTGATCATGGCGCTTGAAACAGTGTCGAAACATTGAGGTATTCCTCAAAGCGCAACTATTTTTAAACGCAACAAAAAAAGCGCAACTAAGTTGTTCCACTAAACGTTACTGACATTCACAAAATCAAGTAAAAATATTTTTTTTACCTCTGCCGCAGTGGCTTATTTCTGATTAAAAATTTTAAAACAGGTTTTTATGGGCGAGTAACTTCTGTTCATATAATATGTTACCCTAGTACTTTTCAAAACATATTACTGATAGAACTTTGATATCAGTTTTTTATAAACGCCTAACCTCTGTTCATTTCTGTTACCCTGGTACTTTTCAAAACGATCGTCATACTTAGTTCAAATTTTAATAAATAAAATAATTGGGCACATGCTTAAGAAAAGTCTATCGATAAGAAAAAACCTATGAATCTATCTTTCCCGTCACTATTTTTCGATGTGGTTGCGTTTTGTGGAATAAAAATATATTATTTTTTATTTGAATTTGTGAGCGCAACTAATGTTAACGTTTAGTAGAACAATTTTATTTAGTTGCGCTTTTTTGCTTTCTTGGTTGGGTTTAAAAATAGGTGCGCCTTGAGGAATACCTCGAAACATCGGCAGTTCGAAAGTATGGTACATGATATTCTTATACTTATCGATATAAACGTATCATAGGTAGCTTTCATTACAATAAATAAAGGTGAATGGGCAAAAATGTATGGAACGTGGTACCCGCTCCAATAGTCATCATTAATATATCATTGAAAAGACGTTTTGATGCAGAAAACGTCTACTATGGCGCCTGTCCCTATTCACGTTTGGGAAGCAGTAATCTCACTAAGTTTTATAAATGAGAATTTACTACAAACTACTTATATTAGTAAAATTAGCTGGAATAAGATAGAATTAGACGATGATATAACAAACACACTTAGGATTCTATTATTAAAAGAAGTAAGAAAATATGCGTTCTTCAAATACAATTCATATATTTTAGCAATAAGTGAGTAGATTTAAAACATTACATACGAGTACCAGTATCAACTATAACAGCATTGAGGAAAGATGCCGGAGTAGTAAATCCCGTATGCCTCGCATAGCCTAGGTACCATACGATGGACACTATATATGTGCACAAGTACCTATCGCACGTCACCCGCTTAAACATGTGCAATACTGTTGGACAATATTATTTGCACTGTTGATCAATATATAATAAAAATATGTTTTTATACGGACATGTCGCGACTGGATTTGTCCACGCAAAAGCCAGGCATCTTCGTGTATGCCATAGTCTGGAAGATCTTCAAGTGCTCCTTCTCTGTACGTTTCAATTATGTACAGGCCATTTCATAAGTGCTCGGCACAGTAAGATCTTGCCAGCTTGAGTTGGTATGTACCTAGCGCTAGTAGAATTATATCCTTTTCCGTCATTGAAGGGATTTTTTTTATCTGGCTCGCTTCCATCCTCTGAAAATCTACTTTTCTGTGATTAAGCAGCTTTCTCTCTAGATACATAATATGCAGAATATTTGGGGTAGGTATCTATTGTCTGCCTTATGATATTGACAAATTCGTCTGCGCAGGAGGGGTGCATGACAAAGTCTTACGTAAACGCGTTATTATTAGAAAACATGAACGGAAAAGCAGAAAAGATCACCTTGGTACTCATTTTTTTACATACTCGTATATGTATGTTTATCACCGGGGCCATGGGACCGTCTAAACAGGTTACCGTGGCCCTGGAATGCAAAGGGAAACCGAAGGAACAGGGTATTTATTAGTTAGTAAAACTGTCGTTTATCTCCAAACGCAATCAGATTTGAGACGTGCGGCTATAGTAAATATTGTTCCTCTTGGTAAGACCTTTTAAACGACACTACAATCATATATATTGGGGCCGGGTACCATTTTGCCCATTCTCCTTTAGCTAATACGTATTAAGCGTTCCGTATTTTAAACACCTTTTAATTATTTTTATCTCAAACGAATGCTCGTGCACTTTTACACACAGAATTGGATACTGTGCATACGCGAGAGTTCATTATTCAAGGTCCTCTAAGAATTAAATAGTATAGTCACCACAACCGAAACGTTGCTAAAACCAAAAAGCCGACGCCACGCTAACTAGAATAAACGTCACTTCATACGCAAATGAACATGAAAATCGATTAGAGTTGGAGTCAATTTGAACAACTACGCCACGGGCAAAACGCATGACATCGCGGTGAACTCAAATCACACCGCACTCTTACATATTTGATTCACATTACTAATTGCTAGGCAAAATATAAATTTCATTAATATAATTGCAGATGCTACACTCGTTTTAATAGGTTACTTCAATGAGCACATAAGTTTTATTTCCATTGGTTATGGATTTTTTATGAAGTTTATTTCCTCACGATGTTTTTCTTCGCCGTTGATGAAGCGATAATTAACAATTTAATACGCACTTAACTTTGAAAAGTCATCAGTGCGCGCCATGGATTCGAATCTGAAACCCTTTGTGAAGCTATCTCTCCACCAGGCTTCCACTGCCTACCAATATTACCTACATCGTCTACTTCTCCGATATTATGCATCTTGGATCTTTTGTATCTTTTGGTACCTAGAAATAGACAATCCCTCAAAGAAATTGAAAAGCACTGAGAATTCTATTTGAAACGTTACTCCGCTTTCAGTCAGATGGAAAGTATGACGTCATATTATGGGCGTTCTCAGAATCACAATCATAAGTCCCTGTCCCTCATCATTGTGACGTTTAATATCGTCTATTAGTGAGTTAAAGGCGTACTCATATGACGTGAGGAGCGATTAGTTTCGTCTGACACATATTTAATATATAGATAGTTGAACAATCTTATGTATACGG
Organism: Euclidia mi; assembly: GCA_944739405.2. Classification (NCBI taxonomy): domain Eukaryota; kingdom Metazoa; phylum Arthropoda; class Insecta; order Lepidoptera; family Erebidae; genus Euclidia; species Euclidia mi. Next base: position 4,427,711 of record OX123196.2, read on the forward strand.
ACGCCAGCTTTTTAGGGTGGCAGATGGATACAAATTGTTAAGTATATAATTATAGTAGTAGGTATAGGTAAGTTATACTAGTATTTGTTATCATCATTATCCTACTTTCCTCAGTTGTGACACAAAACCTTGGCAGTCTTAGCAACTTTATGGACCCCTAGTGCCTTATCCGCCTACCCTTTCGGAGTCCATGGACCTCTGGTAAAGAATTGCTGCTCTAGGAAGAATTGTCATATTAAAAGCTTATTTAGATTATCATTGCCGTGAACACTTAGAGGTCTTACGAATAGAGAGATAGGATACCTATACGAGTCCGCTACTCACAAAGTTGTCGTGTTTACTCTGCTACCCTGGATATATACCTCCATTTCTGCCGATTCACCGCTCAGCGAGATGATATGACGTAGTCTGATGTATATTCTTGAGCGTTTCGTAATTGACGCTTTCTAGTAGATAGTAGAGCCTTGCTGATTTCAGCATGAATGGGCCGGCTCGACCGGGGAAGTACTACCCTCTCACAGAAAATCGTCGTAAAGTAACAGTACCTAAGCTGTTGCGTTTCGTTCGGTGAGTGAGAGTTCCGGAGGCCCTATCCCCTATTCCTTCTCCCTCATCCCACTCCTTATCCTATCCCTTTTCCTAATCCCAAGGGGCGGCAACGCACTTGTGACTCCTGTGGTGTTGCTTGTGTCCATGGGCGGCGGCTATTGCTTACCATCAGGCAATCCGTCTGCTCGTTTGCCGCCTATTACTATAAAAAAAAAAAAATTGAGTGTAAACTCATAAGGTACGCAAGCTGGCTTGTTTGCCCGGGTAGGGCTCTGTTTGAGCCTCGCCTCGCACAAACATTGACACAAAACACCAACTTACGCGTCAGAATCAGCTATGTAACACTATGCGACCAACTGAAACAAAGCCTGCACAAAATATTTATAAGTTTTACAACAGTCACCGAACCCTTCATTATAAAATGGAGTATCATTAAAACGAAATGTGAATTGGTTTTATTTCATTAAAAACTTTGAATACATAACTCTTTCCCAACTTATTTAAAACGGTTTATGCGCAATTTCTGTAGGTAGTGAATTTCCGTTTTTTACCAAATACATATACTTTTATAGTGCATTTATTTTTATTGCTCGGAATGTCGTGTTTGAAGTCGGAGCGGGTTGTGGCATGTCTATTTTAAAACCGTTTTCTATAATCATAAAAACTCGTAGAGTAGTTTGAACAAGGCTCTTGCAGTTAGGGAGCTATGCGAGGCGCGGCGGTACGTGATGTTTGCAGTTGAAATTCAGCCATTTTTTCATGTAAACACGGTTCTTCCGTCGCCGGGCGCAACTGGGTTGTGCTTGTACAGAACAGACAAACAAAATGATTTTAAAACTTAATCCTCTTCCGCTCGGGTGCTCTAATAAAATTCTATATTTATTGGACCCGAGGCTAAAGTCGTCATATCTTGAACTTTGTGGGTGATTGTTTTATACAATACAGACGTTTATTCTAATACAACTTGGTAAGAGCTTACCTAATGGATAAATTATACTGACTTGTACGAAATTATATTGTGCAAAATCTCGTTTGAAACTTTAGTAAACTAGTTTTCTTATAATATAATATTGGAATACTTCTATGAAATAAGCATTACATATAATACAATAAGCAATGGAATGCATAGACGTCTCTATGCAAGATTTTATAAAATTATAATTTAAAATAAAATATAATCACGTGTATGTAAATAAAATTATTACAGCTTACATTTTTATTAAAGCAAAAACAATCTAATAAAACATTTCCAAGTCTCGTTCGCTGTACAGGCAGCCAGTGAGCGTCAAGATATAAAAATTTCGCCTCTTCACACGCTCCGAATGCATCCTATTTTCTCATCTGTTAAACGAATAAAACGATTTTTCTTTCCTCGAAAAGTATTCATTTTAGCTAAACTGTGACCGTTTTGCCAGACAAAGAAACTTTTGCATTTATCTAAAGTTGCATTTGTAGAAGGATGAGTTTTATAACTATGCCACGTAAAAATAGGGTTGCCAGTAGTAGTATATTTGTTCGTATCTATAGGTATCTAATATAGGTGTGAGTATGTAGGTGTGTAAATTTCGAAGTGCCTGAAGATCTAAGAAGAGTAATTTATAAAGTCCCTTTGAATGGAGGTGGAATAAATTCGTCAAAGAAGGGAAATCGGGAAATAAATTAGCTGGCATTGAATACCTGCGCTCCTTTCACGCTCTCGGAATGTCGCGGATCATTGGAGAACCTACTTGAGTACTTAGTTGCCGCTTTTAATATCCCTAAATAATGTGGATCACATTAATTATCAACGGAGGGTAATTAGAAACTCAAGTTACGTCAAGAATGTAATAGATGTTAACACGAGTATCTGCTTAATTTAATTATTAAAACATGTTACTCGTTAATTGCTTACCAATGCTGGCAAACTTGGCTTGAAAATCTGTAATTTAAGTAAGCACTTAAAGTCAAACGTCAAATTCTTGTCTCTGTTGTGATTCTCTCGTCAGTCTTGGTTTGTGTTATATTATTTTTTTGATAGACTCACGCCTGTATCCTCGAAGGAGTAGGCAGAGGTGTAATATTACACCCACATTTCGCAATGAATTTTTAGGTCCCACGTAATAGGGGGCGAGCCTATTGCCGTACCGGGCACATTACCAGGCTCCGTGCTGTTACTGAGAAATTCCTAACGGAAAAACCCAATAATACTCTGCCCGGCCCGGGAATTGAATCCGAGATCTCCCAATCGGAATATAATAGGGTCAGCGGTAGTCTATTTGAGATACCAACAGACTGCCCTGCTGAGAGTATCGCATTCAAAACGGCCCGAACTACTGACCATTCGAATTATTGTGCATATTTTATTTTTTAACATCGCTTGCCTCATGAATCTTTAACTGAAGCCCAGCTATCATCCCAGCCATCATGACTATCTTTAGCAATCATCATTGGTACTTACTGGAGTAACACTTCGTGAGAGATATAAATCAAAATTTGCTATAAGTCTCCCACGGCATAGTACCTGCTAATTATTAATACAACTTTTTAATGTATGACTTTAACACGACTGCTAAAAATTTTACGTATGTACATGAATTTATCTATCCCATCATAGCTTTCATTATGTCTCTTCAAATTTGGAGGTATGTGGTAATACTTTCATGAACCCGAATGACATAGGCTCATATATTGGAGAAAAAAATTCTACTACGCAGTTGATTAATTTTTAATTTTATATTAATCATCCGTATATTAAAATGCATGCCAAAATGCAACCGAATAATAAATCACACTTAAAATTATTATTTCCATTATCATCAACTTGAGTTTCAATAAATGCCAGCAAACAATACATTGGGATTTTATCTAAACGATAAAATGTTTAAACACAGTACTCATTTGTCAACAGACCGAACAAAATCATAATGGGAAATGTAAATCTCTTTGTCACGGCAACTGTATACAATAAAACCATTAATAAACCGATAATTGATTTCGTATTGTGATTTGATGCAAAATTTCGGGATCGCTATTCTCCGACCTAAAAGCATTACCGTGTATCCCTGATTTATTAAAAGCAGTAAATCAATAAAGGGGCGCCTATAAAATTATCAATTATGGAGAATTTTAATTATTGAAAAGATGTAAAGGATTGGATGTAAGCATTTAGTTGTGTTAAAACTGTCTGTGCAGAAATTTATATGACTATAGTTTTCGAAGTTTGCGGCTTGGAATTGATTGGTAAAGTTAAGCAATATTCACAGAGGTCAGCACTTGGATGAGTGACTGCTTCCGTGATACTTACATGAGAGCTTTACCATGATTCAGAGGGCACGTAAATCGTTCCTACACGTTGAGTTCCTTCTAATAACTCCGACACCAGAGTTTCCCAACCCCCACACGTGAAAGAAAGAAAGTACAAGTATAGAATGATATTCGCCATGGATGTTTGTAAGTGCTAGGGCCGGATCTCTTCTCGTCATTAACTAAGTCGCAGTTGGCTTCGCTGGCTAAGTATCTACGGGTTGATAGTAAAGTATTTACAGACTTTTGAAGTAAGAAGTACTTGTTAATTGCTTACCAGTGCTGGCAAATTGTGCTTGAAAAACTGTTATTTAAGCAAGCACTTAAAGTCAAACCTCAAATTCTTGGCTTTGTTGTGATTCTCTCGTCAGCCTTGGTTGTATAAAATATTGCGAAACTAGAATATTCTCATTACTATTTAAGTCATATGACTATAAACTCGACTCATGTTCCGATGTCTCCTAGCTGGGGTAAAATTTCTTATTTTTTATTCAGTTGCTTGTTTTCACTTCACTCACGAGCGGGTTTTCCTTGGTGGAAGCGGTAAATCACATACAGCGGTGCGGCGCGGAGCGGTATCGAGACGGCGTTCTTAGCGAGTGGAATGTTCTCGACTGTCACTCGCGTTCACAATCGCGTCGACGAATCAGGCGGAAGGCAGTGCCCTTCCAGGGAGTGGGATAGAGCGGGACGGAAATATGGTATCGCTCGCACTAGACGTGGAACGATTGATCTTGATGCGATTAGTTATATATAGGAAGGTAGATGGCGCTACCAACTACCATACATAAGAGTAGGTACTAACACCCCATCTATGCACCGCCAAACGTGCCTTTTTGGACACGTTTTGGCTATTCATAAACGCCTTCAGAGCTCCATTCACTCTATTACCTGCATTAACTCTTCTTTCAATATCTTCTACATTCTTACCATCTCTTGTAAACAGCGTACCTAAATATACAAACTCATTCACTTGCTCCACTCGCTGTCCATCGATCATAATATTACAAGCCGTTACGCATTCCTCCTTTTCAAAAGCCATAACTTTCGTTTTACTTACATTCACTTCCATTCCTTTCCTCTCTAACGCACCATGCATGATTGTTACCATCTTCTGCAACACCTCCGCTGAAGACTGAAGACGCAAGCATAACCTGATCATCAGCATAAAGGAGGCATTTGACAAGTAACTCATTCATCCTTAATCCACAATCACTATATTTCAAATCTTGCAAACAACTGTCCATGAAGAGGTTGAACAGCCACGGCGACGCTACACATCCCTGTCTAACACCTGTGTTGATGGTAAACCAGTCAGTGTATGCCCCGTTTATCCTCACACAAGCTCTAGAATCCTCATAAAGGGATTTCAGAGCTCGTATGAGGCTGTTGTTCACCCCATACATCGACAGTATCGACCACATTTTATTCCTCACCACTTTATCATAATTTCAGAGAAGAAGAAAGCGTGGTTAGATTGGTTGGCTGCCAGAGCAAATGAAAGAATGGGAAAGGAAACGAGTGATGACATAGATGAAGCAAGAAAGGAGTTTGTTAGGTGTAAAATAATAGTGAAAGAAATGGTTAAAAGGAAAAAAGCCGAAAAGAAGGATGAGTTTGATAGTAGATTATCTGACGACTTTCGGAGAAACATTAAGTTTTTCTGGAAATCCGTTCGTGCAGTTCGAGGAAAAACTCAATCCTCAGAATTCACAGCAATCAGAAACAAGAATGGAAAGATACTGAATGGTGAATCGTATGTGCTGAAGAGATGGAAAGAGTATTTTGAAGGATTATTTGAAAGAACGACGACAGAGACATCAACAGGTGAAATGAATGATAATGATAGCAATGATGAAAGCGATATTGACGTGGATGAGATTTTGAAGGCACTGGCCAGTATGAAATTAGGTAAGGCTGCAGGGTATGATAGGATTACAGTCGAAATGCTGAAGGCTGGACAGGGCATCATAGTTAGTCAGCTGCAGCGTTTATTTAACTTGTGCTGGAGCACCGGCCGGGTACCTGATGACTGGGCCACAGCAGTAGTTGTGTCTCTTTATAAAGGAAAAGGCTCGCAACAAGACTGCAAAAACTATAGAGGCATTAGCCTTCTCAGCATTGTTGGAAAATTGTATGCGAAGGTACTGATTGAAAGAGTTATGAAAGTAACCGACAAGAAAATATGGGATGTACAAGCGGGATTCCGAAAGGGTATGGGGTGTACGGATCAAGTCTTTTCCTTGCAATGCATAGCCGAGAAATTTTTGGCCAAAGGTCAAAAGGTCTACTGCGCATTCTTGTATTTGGAAAAGGCTTATGACATTTCATAAATTATCTATTATTCTCACCTCGCTCGCTAAATGTCCAACATTTTAAAGGAGCGCACCGCTGCAGCTAATATCTAAAGACTTGTGAAAGAACACCCGCCAACACTTTAACAACATACAATAAATACTTATATTAAATTGCTTTCAAACGTTCAAAGCGCACACAAAAGCAAATTTATAAAAATACAATTAGAGAGAAAAGAAGTATAAACTTGTTTGTTTTGTGCTTGCTGTAAGCCAGTATTGTATCCTCGGGTGAATTAAATATGGCGCTGCTGTAAAATAAATTATTTCTTGTTATTTCAACAAAAATTTACATCTACCCAACTATTAAAAGCCAAGATAAACGTCTCTTAAAGGAAATACCTTTAAGAGACGGTAACTTGGGCTGCATGTAAGACAAAAATACACATTAGAGGGGTATAAACATTTAAAGTTAGTTAATGTTTTATCCAGAACGATGATTTGTTCCAGGCAGTCGCAGAATGATTAAAAGTAAGTGTAATAAATAGATCCATAGAACAAGAGTACAACTAAGGAAGTACAAATACTACTGCATCTAAATAGAATCTACAAAAGTGTTAAAAATCTACTGGGGATAATCAGCTTGCTTTTATGATGCTAGCAGCTTTTGACTTACATAATCTGAATGTGCTAAATTTGATGAATGTTTTAAAATGCTGAAAGGAGGGCGACATGGCGACGTTATATTGACGTATTACTCTTATGCTAAGTAATCTTATACTCTTACACAAATATATAAAACTGAAGAGTTTGTTTGTTTCGTTGAACGCGCTAATCTCAGGAATTACTGGTCAGATTTGAAAAATTCTTTCAATATTAGATAGCCCATTCAGCGAGGAAGGCTATTAGCTATATAACATTACGCTATGAGCGACGGGAGCAGAGCAGTAGCCTTAAATATTGCGGGTATAACCGCAGGCATCCTCTAGTAGTGAATATTTGTCCCGGCTTTAGACGTCGAGCGAACCCGTTCACCTGCCTCTTTTGAGCTCACCTTATAATATATATAATTGAATTAGGAGTATAATTATTTTCATTATTACCTGAGCATCGCTGTCAGGCTAGTGAATTAGTATTGAAGTGGATGCGATGTATAATTAGATGAGGATCATACCTCATTTACGCTGATGGTCAATTTCGTGTCTTTTTATGAAATACTTACTTACCTAGAACGATAGTGTTTCTTTTCGGAGCGCATATTGTTTTTACCACAAACTACTTTTAGACACTCAAAGCCTATATTCCTGCCAATCAAGAAGCTTAGTATCCTCTACGTACATACAAGCATTTGTTTAGAAACTATAAGTCTAGCACAAGTTTTAATACATAAATTATTTCGTCCAAACTACCCGAACGCCGTCACTCAAAGTAGACCACTATAATGTAAATTATGACAATTAGTAACCCCAACTTTGAACAAAGTAAACACTTTAACAATAACCCAACACCTGTTGTATAATAATTACAGTAATTACCACTAAACGCACACGTGTACTTATTGAAATCACTGGCGTAATGGAGAAATTAAGTGGACTGTAGTTATTTTTATGGCCCGACTCTGCTTGGATCTCATCATCTCTGCATGTCGTTGCGAGCAATTTAGCCAAGCACTTAGCCCGAGACACTCCGTCATGACACGTTAACGCCACCCGTCCGGCTCTCTCGACCGTAGCCATGAATATTATATACAACTATCTATACCACATGCATCGGCGTTTGCGGAATCGAGTTCCGAAGGCGTTGATACATTGCTGATCCACTAAGCTGTGGATTACGTAGGCGCGCCGCGTTGAGCACAAATATTCGGTTGACGTTATATACTTACCTATTTTGTTAATGCTAGTAGTAAAATACGGTGATAAGTTTTCGACACTTTAGAGTCTTTCTACGGGGAGTTCGGAGGAAAATTTACGAAACAACTAAAACATTTTACTGAAGAGAACTTGGGGTTACGTAATGAGATAATGCTTTCATTTCATTACGATAGCTAAAATCCCTAAAATGAAATAAATTGGACTAAAATTTAGTTATAAAAACATAAAATAAAGAAACATAACTGGCGAAAAGTGGGTGCGTAATACACCTCTGCCTACCCTTTCGGGGATAAAAGGCGTGAAGTTATGTTATGTTATGTTAAAATAAAGAATGATTATGCCAACATTAAATATCTATGAAATGTTTATTACATATAATACTAATATATAAAGCTGAAGAGTTTGTTTGTTTTTTGGTTGGATGAACGCGCTAATCCCATGAACTACCAATCCTATTTGATAAAATCTGTCACTGTTGGTAGGTCATTTATCGAGGAAGGCTTATATAACATCACGCTATGAGCCACAGCAGCGGAGCAGTAGCCTTAAATAACGCGGGTGTAACCGCGGGCATCATCTAGTTGTCAATATAGCTAACTAGCCTGCGGCTTCGTATGCGTGGAAAACAGTACTCGTAACATATTTCTTTCGTACAAACCTAAATGGGACAGAATATCTAAAATTTATTTCTATTTTTGTTTCTCGCAATCTATAAAATATGGCAATAAACCCACAAAAGACGAATGAAAGGTTTCATAGAAATCCGCTCAGTACCTGGTTCTTGCGTAAAAGAGTGTCGAATATTCAACCATCCGTCCGTCCTTATTTCTCATTTAAAATTGTAGATAGTAATATGGTAAGATTTTGCAACATACCACGAAAATCTGACAAGGTTCTATGACAAGTCTTAATCACTTTACCTAATGAACATACGCTATATACTATATAATAATACCTATTATACTTATAGAGTAAATAAGATAATAAAATATAAGACTGCCTCCGTGATCCAGTGGATAGCGTATGCGACTGCTGGTCGGAGCTATAGACTATTATTTTCCATCACAATACAATTTATGAGCTCCAAACTCCGTTCCGTAAAGTTTCGTTACGAAAAAAGATGTCGAAATATATTGATAGCAATTGAGTTCCTACTCTCTTCGGAATGATTACTTCTGTTCAAGTTTGACGGAGTAGTATTATTATACGTTTGTTCGTTTTATCAATATTGGAACTGCGAGTTTGGGACCATGAGTTATTAAGTTATATGTGGTTTGACTGCATCAATAAATTTATCAAATAAGTTTTTTGTTTTTGAACGCCGATCTTTTTCGGTTGGATTTCCTTCAATGTTGGTCTTAAGGAAATCAGTGAGCTTTAAATGTTGAATCATACTAAGCGCGAAAATTGGTAAGGATGGTTGGATGAATGCTTGTTACTGAGCTGCATGAAAACTGATGAAATTTACAAAAATATATCTGAAAAAGTTTTGTAGCGATAACTGACACCCGAAAATACCTGGCGTCTTGGATACAAGCTGATCATGATGATATACCAACACTCATTTGGACAGAGTCGCGCGCAAAAGTTAGTATACCATAAACAGAGTCGTGCATTACATAAATATTTAATTTCATAATTGACTTGAATTACATTATTGATCGTATTTATTAAGCCAATGAATAAAATCACCCTTGCTTGTAATAACAAGGCTATACATAAAATAATCAAAAGGCGCTGATACACTTAAGCATTCACCTGTAATGAGCATTCTCGCAAATGTTACAAAACAAATGAGTGTGTTTTAGCGAGCATTCTCACGAACATTCGGGCGAGCCTTAGAATATAGATAATACATAGAATTCGCACTACAGTGGCGGTTAAACCCAATATATTTACTCCACATTGACTTATGATTTTAATCTAGGGAAGAATCTTCGTAGTTTGTCACTAATTTTAACTTGACTAGTGATGGGCTTACTCAGAATAGATATCGATAATGTTTATAATAGAAACTTAGATTTGGTTTACTCAGAAATAATTTCAATAGAATGTTGATAAACTCTCGATATGTATAAATAAATTTGAACGTAGGAACAGACACTTGTGTGATTGATTAAACCTGTTCAAATTAAAATCTGCATTTTATTATTTAGAAAAGTCATTTGTTTATGTATTTTACTATTCTTACTCTTACTCTAGAAATAATTCATAAGTGAAACTGAAGTAAACATATTGGGTAAAACTGCTGTTGTATTGCGATTTCTATATTTTTTCTATATTTTACGGACTATTTGAATTTAGAGTGTTCGCTAGAATGATCGTGAAAATGTTCGTTTCGACAAAACAGAAAACGGCGAATGCTCGCTGTTCTGTTACAAGTGAAGCTGAGCATTCACTTGTGTATTAGCGCCAAAAGACAACCTATCTCTACATATACATATATACAAACACTGCTATAGTTTATAACATACATATATCCGTGGGTTTTAGGCACTTTCTTTAAAAAAAATACAACTAAGTCCAATCAAAATTTAAGCGAGCAAATGGCTTTGTAGTTTAACCGTTACGGTCCGAAACACCGCGGTGATTTTAGTGGTTAGGCCCTGAACGCCTTTAAAAGAGAATCTCTACCAGCGCCAATAGGTAGAGGATGAGCCACGGGTAATTTGGTTTTCCACTTTGAAGAAAAAAGGAGACGTCCACGTGTAGATTGACCAAATGGGCATTAGTGACGACCCGGTGACGGAGCGAAAGTGTATCCGACGACGCCACGCTGAAGGCCGCGGGTTCGATTCCCGCTCAAGTCCAACATTTGTGTGCGTGAATGTGGATGTTTGTTTTTGTTTCTATGCGTAGTATTTATGTAGTTACAAAAAGAAAGTATATATGTATGTTTATTATCTAGTACCCATTTTACAAGCTCTACTTAGTTTTGGACTAGATGGCGATGTGTGTGTATTGTAATGGTGTTGCTGGCTACACCAAATTAATTAATAATATATAGTTCTTAGGCCGCATACTTATTTCCACATGTGTTTGTCTTATCGCTACGATGGCGCCAACGTTATGCAATTAGTAAACTCATAAATTCTAAGAGGTTGACAAATTTATAAGAATTATGTGACAGGCATATGAGTAAAGAAATAGTCATGAAATATGAGAAAATATTGGCACTGTAGTGTTCACATGCGGTATAGTTGAGGATCATAAAAAAAAGGGGATCAACGATAAGAAACGGGCCCTATCAGGTAGTAAGGGTTCGAGAGGCGTTGCGTTAGTTGTGTTTGACTGGACAGTCGGGCCTTAGGAGGCGGGGCCAGTCGGGTCCCAGGACAGCGTGACGGGGTAGTGGTGGTGTTGGATGGGACAGTCAATGTGGGGACGCGGAACCGGGCGGATCTGGGACAGTCAGTCTTAGGACGCGGAAGAGGGCAGATCTCGGGAACGGACTCGCGTGGTAGTTCAGACAGTTGGTCTTATGGCGCGAGAGAGATCGGACCTGGCCTAGCGCGAAAGAGGTTCGGTGTTGGTCTATAATTAGTGCTTAGTGATATCGAAGAACAAGGCGAGCGGCTTCAAGAGAAGGTGATCAGCACAAGGCAAGGGGTAAGTTTGGCAGCGACGCAGCTAAAAGTCCGGTGAGTGTCTGTTATTCACTTTACTGTAATTTATTGCATGAACTGTATAACATTAATAACTCTGTTGTGTATCTATGTCTATATCACACCATATATATATATACCAGGCTGACTAAAATATAAAGTTCTCTATGAGATATTGTACATAGTTATATTATCAATAACCGCGTGTACCATTAGTAGTGGTTCGTACCTTGTTGATGATGGATGTAAAGACGAGCGATGTATGATGGGAGTCTCCGTATTCGCGATCAGGTGGTAGAATGCAGGACTTTCACAATCGCTGTCTAAACCTGCGTACAGGCCAGTACATAACAGCTGACAAGGTTTTAAAGAGCGAAAGAAGAGCCACCTGTCGGTCACGCGGTAACAGTAAGACCGTGCGGCTAATCTAGCTGCGATTGTGTGCATGAACATGGGTGTTTGTCTTGGTCTGGGTGTTTCTATGAATAATATGTATGTATTTACAAAAAAAAAGTATATATGTATGTTTATCCATTATCTAGTACCCATAACACAAGCTCTGCTTAGCTTGGGACTAGATAGTGATGTGTGTATGTGGTAGAATATTATTATTATTATTATTATTATTATTATTATTCCTCTTTATTTATTTTCATTCTCATTGATCTTATTTTATATAATTAAATCACTTAACAAAAAAAAAAAATACTATATAAAATAGGACCACGGAGACCCACCGGCATCGGGCACAGGGACCAAGCTACCGGTGGTTAAGGCTCCAGAGAGAGGAACCTCCGAACGATGCGTGTCGTGTCCAGCAATACTGCCTTCTGTATAGAGGACTTGATCCAGCCGTCTAACGAGAGCCTCTTGAGGTGGTGGTCGAGGCTCTTGGCAATAAGACCATTTACGGTCACGACTATCGGTACAATGATCGCCGAGTCAACATCCCACATGTCGACAATCTCGTGAGCCAGGTCCAAATACTTAATTTGTTTATCTTTTTCGGCTTTCACGAGATTCTCGTCATGGGGTATGGTGACGTCGATGATCATTGCAAGGCGCTCTAATCGGTCTATCACCACTATGTCCGGCTTGTTAGCCGCAATAGTTCTGTCAGTAATGATAGACCGATCCCAGTACAGAGTAGCACGACCATTTTCAAGAACTGGGTCGGGCACATACCTGTAGTACGGTACTTCGGAGTCGACAAGTTGGTACTTTAAGGCAAGTTGCTGATGGACAATCCTGGCTACTTGGTTGTGTCTATGCAAATATTCGCCGTTGGCAAGACGAGAACAACCGGATACTATATGTCTGAGCGATTCACCAGGCTGGTGACATGCCCGACATATGTCGACCGTCCCATCCCTCAGAATATACTTCCGGTAGTTGTTCGTCATGATAACTTCGTCCATAATTGCAAATACAAAACCTTCTGTTTCGGCGAAAAGATCGCCGAAACGCAGCCAGGAAACCGAAGCTGGAAAATCTACATCGGGCCCATGCAAGGCCCGGTAAAATCGTCCATGCAGCTCTTTGCCCCTCCATACCTCCCTGCGCTCCTCTACACCAAGTACGGCAGGTTTGCGCCAGTTCTCTTTGGCCAGACCCAGCGGGGTAAGTCCGTTGTCCACAGCAACCACATCTCGGTGCACACCCGCGGCAGTGTGGAGAAAGTATTCTCTGAGATTGCACACCTCGCGATTGTGGAGGGTCTTGGCACTTAAGAAGCCCCGACCCCCGCACTTCCGCGGGATGTACAATCTCATCACTGACGAACGCGGGTGATGCATCCGGTATGTGGTGAGTAGACAACGAACTTTCCTATCCAAGGCGTCCAATTCCGTCTGAGTCCATCTGAGTATGCCGAAGGAGTACATTAAGACCGGCATGGCCCAACCGTTACAAGCACGCACCTTATTTCCGCCCGAAAGAAAGCTTTTTAAAACTTTCTTCAGGCGGCCAAAGAAACGCGCCTGCAACGACTGTTTCATGCCAGCCTCATCAATACATAATGCCTGTGACATACCCAGATATTTATAGGTTTCGGTTGCAGAGAGTGATCTAAGTTGTGTGAAATCTGAAAGTTCTATACCGTCAGATTCCACACTCCTGCCTCGCCTTACATGCATGACCGCACATTTATCCACACCGAACCCCATCTTAATTGAATTACTAAAGCTTTCAGTTATCTTTAGTAACTCAGTTAATTGGGGGTCAGTGGAGGCAAATATTTTGAGGTCATCCATGAAAAAGAGGTGGGAAATAACTTGACCTCTACTCTGCAATCTATAGCCTAGCCCTGAACTTTCGAGCAAAGTGCTCAGTGGGTTCAGTGCTAGGCAAAACCATAGTGGACTCAAACTGTCGCCTTGGAAAATACCCCGCTTGATCCTTATAGGTACGCCATACCCGCAAGGCTGTCGACACCCTGGATAGCGAAGCACCGTACTCCACTGCCCCATACATGCCTTCAAGAGGGCGCATAGAGTTGCATCAACTTTGTACAACTCCAGCACCCTCAAGAGCCATGTATGTGGCACAGAGTCATAGGCCTTCTTATAGTCTATCCAGCATGTCGCCAGATTCTTTCGACTACGGCGAACCTGTTGGCTTATGGTCATGTCAATAAGGAGTAGCTCTTTAGTACCACGGGCCCCGCTTCTACATCCATTTTGAGATACAGATAAGATGTTATTTCTAAGTATATGTGCTTCTAATTTCGTTCTCAAAATGGATGTAAAAACTTTATACATTGTAGGCAGGCAAGTTATAGGCCTATAGTTCGTAGGCTCCGTGGTACTACCAGCCTTAAAGAGCAGATGAGTTACGCCAGTTGTCATAAAAATAGGCAGCGACCCTGAATCCAGAGATGACTGAAATTGAGAAGCCAAACGAGCATGTGCACTGCGTAGCCATTTTAACCAGAAATTGTGCAGCCCGTCCGGTCCTGCCGATTTCCAGTTGGCTAACTGACGGACTGCACAATATACATCTGTGGTGTCAATGGCTACGGGCTCCATGTGAGGTATTGCCTCACATGATCGTTTAACATCTCTAATCCAGTCATCTTCCGTATGGCTGATGGGAGTCGACCATATGCTGCGCCAAAATTCAATCGTATTCGCATCATCTGGCCGACTTCCATCATCCACACGTGGGTCAGGTCGCTCCCAATTTCTATAAACCAACTTCTCATCTCTTTGGAATGCGCGATTTTGGGAGTATCGGGCTACCCTTTTCTTGTATCGTTTGATACGATTTGCCCACGCATAAACTTTCTGCTTCAGGAGGTCGATGCGTTCTGTGACCCGTGACACATACTCTTGAGGACGGAGTCCCGTTCCTTTAAACGCCCGGTTCACAAAACGCATCACTCTCGGGCGGGTATTGCCCGACCTGAAGCAGATTAGTTTGCCTATGAGTGCCCTGGTCTCAGCAATACGCCGCTCAATTCTACGCTGCCAAGCCGGGACGGCATCTCGAGGAGCTATATCAAAACTGTTTCCTATTTTAATATTAGCTACTCGACATGCCGCTACAGCCGCACAGTACAGAATTGAGTGCGTATCGCTAAGATTTTCACTATTGTCTAAGTAAATAGGCAATAGTGAATCCAGGGCACACACAAGCGCCATATTCTTTTTATGCGTGGGCAAACGCGGCAGCCGAGGTCTGTCTTGCAATGCAACGTACCGATATTCCCCAATGGCACACTCCAAAGCACTCCTTATCTTATCAATGCACTGGGTACTTACTTGTGTATCCCTGTCTACCACCTCTTCACCTCCTTCTTGTTGACTATGAAATATGTTTGGCACTGAAGCCTCATTGCGTGTAGGAGGTGGGTTGGCAGGGATAACTGGCAAGTCTGAGCGTAGCCTCTCAAGTGCGTCGTCACCAAGCAGGCGGCAGCGCTGGATGGCTCGCACTTGATCCGACAGTCGCTGTGCCGAGACGTTGACAGCCGGTTCCAAGCCCTGAAACAGAGACAGCATGCGATCACGGTACGCCGTAAGGTTGGTACCTCCCTCTGTAGCCACAAAATATGCCCGCATGACATTTTCGTTCATGGATTGTGTCCATCTCATGCGGTGCACATTACCACCGGTAGCGGGGGCCCTGTTCGAAACCGGTGGGTCTCGGGGTCCCAAGCGTAAGGGTGGCCGGCCTCTTCCCCGGCGACGTGCTGGTGGTGGCGACGACGGCGGGGAAAAATACTCGTCGCTCGACGAGCTCGACGCCTCAACACTCGGCGATGCTGGCGCTGGTGCCGGCGGCTGTGAGGCGGAGCTGAGCGACGAGTCCGGGGGTCTAAGTCGTGCTACTGCTGCTCTGGCTCTCGTCAACATATATATTTCTTGATATTATCATTATTTATTATTGTTTACAATTTTCCATTTGACACAAGGTGTCATCTTCGCTATGTTTTTCTAAATACTATTTCTTCTGATTTTATGGTTTTTATAAATTATGTCTGTATATTTATCGGATATTGTATCTTCTTTTAGTTGTTTTACTATATAAATTGTACCGCAAAACTGTTATACAAAATAAAATGTAAATTTGCAAGAAAATATGAATTCATGTTGTTCCAATTATTATTATTATAATTATTATTATTATCGTTTACAAATTGTAAGAAATCTCAGCATAATGCTGGCAAATAATTATGATGGACCTATCACGGGCCTAAGCCAAGTGGGTTGGTTCATTGTGTAATGTTGTTGGTGTCTGTGTGGTGGATGTGAGGAATCGCCGGACTATGGAGCATGTGTCAATGATAACTGACTTTTGGAGTAACATGAATAAATTTTTATGTAGACCTAATTCTTTAAGAGATGCGTGTAAAGATTTTGGGATGATTCCTGTAGCTGAAATGATGATCGGAATTATTTTAACTGTATGTTGGTGCCACATTTGACGGATTTCGTCCGCAAGGGGTATATATTTCTGTATTTTCTCTGTATATTTTTTTCTTATATTTTCTGAGTTAGGTATTGCAATGTCTATTAAATAGGTTATTTTAGATGCCTTCAATGTTAATATTATATCTGGTCTATTATTTGTAGTGGTTCTATCTGTAATAATATCCCTATCCCAGTATAGTTTCATATTTTCATTATTAATTACATTTTTAGGTTTATATTTATAATAAGGTTCTACATTTTCTACTAACTTATACTTTATTGCTAACTGTGCGTGTATTTGTTTTGCGACATTGTTGTGGCGTTCTGTGTATTCCTTATTGGCTAGAAAAGCACAGCCTCCGGTTATGTGATCTATTGTTTCCTGGTTGGTGTTACATAATCTACATCTGTCTGAAACTATTGCTGGATCTTTAATTATGTATTTCTGATAATTTTTCGTTTTGATGATTTGGTCCTGTATCGCCACCATGAAACCTTCTGTCTCCTTGTAAATGTTTCCTTTATACAGCCATGCATTAGATGCTTCTTTATCTATGTAATCTTGTTGAATTTGATTAGGATATTTGCCATGTAGGGATTTTTGCTTCCAACTAGTTAATTTTTGTTCATCCGTAACTATATTATCTGTAAATGTACTTCTGTCATTTAGTTTAAGTGGTGTACCTGATGTGGCTATAACTGTGAGTGCTTTGTGAATGGGGCTACTGTTAGCTTTGCCTTGCATGTATGTGCGTATATTGTGAATCTGTCTGTTGTGTAAATTTTTTATATCTATGAACCCTCTTCCTCCTGATTTCCTTTTTAAGTTGAACCGTTCAGTTGCTGAGTGTATATGATGTATATGGTGTTTGTTGCATGTTGTACGAGTTAGTCTGTTAAGTCTTTCTAAGTCTGTGGCCGTCCATTTTATTATACCAAATGAATAAGTCAGTACAGGAACTGCATATGTATTGATCGCTTTGACTGTATTTTTACCAGATAGCTCTGTCTTCAAAATTTTGTTTCACCTTTCTGAGTATTTCTTAGTAAGTTCCTCTTTAATTTTATTGTGATCTAGTCCTATAGTCTGTGAATAACCTAAATATTTGTAAGTGTCTGTTACTGTCATTGCATCAATTGATGAATTTTGTTGTGATTGTAAAGTGTATGGATCTGTGGTGTGATGTTTGCCGCGTATAATGCTGTTTATTTTACATTTATCTAGCCCAAAATTCATTTTAATATCATTGCTGAAATTTTCTGTAGCTTGTAACAAGGTCTTTAACTGTTCCTTACTTGCTCCGTATAATTTGATATCATCCATATATAATAAATGTGTGATTTTTGTGTTACTTTCTCTATGTAATAAATAGCCTAGTTCTGTTCTATTAAGAATTCGTGACAAAGGGTTTAACGACATACAGAACCATAATGGACTGAGTGAGTCTCCTTGAAAAATTCCACGTGCAATTTTAATGGGACTTGATTGAAGAATACCCGATTCGGTGTTAATGCTGAGGATCGTCGACCATTGTTGCATTGTTTTAGTTAAGAATTGTATTAAAGTATTGTCAATTTTGTACAGTTGTAAAATCCGAATCAACCACGAATGAGGGACACTATCATATGCTTTTTGATAATCTATATAGGCATAATAGAGATTCCGATGCCCTTGCTTAACTTGATAATGTATTTCTGCGTCTATTGCTAACTGTTCTTTACATCCCTTCGAGCCTTTCCTACAGCCTTTTTGTTCCTCAGCAATTAAGTTATTATTCGTTAAATGACTACTGATTTTAAATGAAATTACGGATGTGAGTAATTTGTATAAAGTGGGAAGGCATGTTATAGGGCGATATTTTGATGGGTTTTTCGTATCTGAATCTTTGGGTTTAAGAAATGTGTTACCCTGAGTTAAAAATGTTGGGATGGTGTTTGGGTCCTGAATAAGAGAGTTAAACGCGTAAGCTATATGTTTGTGAGCTGCATAGAAATATTTCAGCCAATAATTTTGGATTTTATCGGGGCCAGGCGTTTTCCAGTTAAGTGTTTTTTTTATTGCTTGTTCTACATCTTTCTCATCAAGTACTATTGAAGCCATCTGGCTTATATTTTTAGTTTCCTCTGCTTCTGCTTTAATCCATTCCGTTTCCTCGTTATGTTGCTTTGGTTTTGACCAAATGTTCTCCCAAAATGCCTGTACTTCTAAAATATTGGGTGGATCTTTTATTCTAGTCTCTTTATCAAAATTCCTGAAAAATAATTTTTGATTTGTGTTGAATACAATATTATCTCTATGTCTTTGGTTAGATTTTTTGTATCTGCGTAGTCTTTTTGCCAATGCCTGAAGCTTTTGCGTTTTTTTATCCATATCTTCGACTGCTTTCTCTTTGCTGTCATACATTCTACTCATCCTTGATTGATTCTTTCGTGATAAATTTTCCCTAATGAATTGGTGTAATTTTCCTATTTCTTTTCTAAGTGCGGCTATTTTCGTCTCTATACGTCTTTCCCATGCTGGTTTACTGTCACCTCTTCTTCTATCTCTATCTTCTGTATTTTTCCTTTTATTGTGTAAAGTTGTTGCTGTAATTGCTGCACAATAAATAAGATCTTGTATTTCTTCTAAGGTTGGTGTTGGGTTATTAGACAGTTTGTTTCCTATTAATATATTCAACGCGTTTATTGTTACTTTAGATTTTCGTGAAATATTTAATTTGTGTATATTTGGTCGTACTGTAGGATCAGTTCCTCTATACTTTGTGAGAATTTCGTTAAATAAATGTTCTATATCTTTTAAGAAATCGGTTTCAGTAGTTTCTATTTCAGTGTTTAGTACAGGTGAATCGCAGTCTATTGAAGGTGGCGTTAGTATCATAATACTGTTCGTTAATTGAGTATTTGATTGCTGTGTTTGTAGTGTTTCAGGTGGCGAGCTATCTGGATTAGATTCTATTGCATCTTGGCTCACATGTGGTGTAATCGGTGTATTCGTTGGTGTAGTATCTGTTACAAGTGCTTCTGTTGTGGATGTTATATTGTTACTATTGAATATTGTTTGTTCGATTTCTTTTTTAATTATTTCTCTTTCCTGAATGGAGATTCTATTGTTGCGGTGTATTACTCTTACTTGATCTGCTAGTCTTTGTTCTGATATTATGTGAAGATCTGGAAAATACTGAATAAAACTTGAATAGAGTAATGGGCGATATCCTGTCATGTCTGTTTCACATTTTGTTATAGTGTAGTAGCAGCGAAGTAATTGTCGATTAACTTCATCCGTCCATTTCATTCGCTGCCGCTCCCTGCCAGCAAGTGTGGTTGCAGGTAACATGTCCTGCAAAACACTTCTTGCTGTATCATGTACAGTGTCTCTTGTGGGTGTGTTGGGTTCGGCTGTAGCATCTTCGTTGGTCGCGACCCGCCTGTTCAATCTACGACCACTGACGGTTCGCATACTGCCACGTCCAGCGCCAGCTCCAGACGTGCCCTGGCGGTCCCCAGGTAGCGGTCCTATACGTATATTCCTTACTGTATTCTCCATAGTGAATGGGTTACCATGGCCATGTTTGCCGCGCCAGTAACATAAAATCGCGTGTCCGCCCCCCACGTGAGTCTGGTGTTCGGCTCGGACGTATGGATGGATTTTGGGGGGCTTATTATTATTATTATTATTATTATTATTCGCTCCATTTATTAACTTTCACATAGTTTCTTTTATATTAATAAAATACATTTCATTACAAAAAGATATGTTTAGAAATATAAAAGGGACCACGGAGACCCACCAGTGTCGGGTACAGGGACCAAGCCACCGGTGGTTAGGGCCTCAGAGACAGGAACTTCCTCACGATGCGCGCCGTGTCGAGAAGAACTGCCTTCTGAATCAAAGACTTGATCCAGCTGCCTAGTGTGAGCCTCTTTAGGTGTTGGTCGAGGCTCTTGGCGATTAATCCATTCACCGACACGACTATCGGCACAATGATCGCCGAATCTACATCCCACATGTCAACAATCTCGTGAGCTAGGTCCAAATATTTAATCTCTTTCTCTTTTTCTGCTTTCACGAGATTGCCGTCATGCGGTATGGTGATATCGATTATCATTGCGAGTCGCTCTGCTCGGTCTATCACTACAATATCAGGTTTATTGGCTACAATAGTCCTGTCTGTAATGATAGACCGATCCCAGTACAACAATGCACGACCATTTTCGAGAACTGGGTCGGGCACATATCTGTAGTACGGTACCTCAGAACCAATGAGATCATATTTAAGAGCTAGTTGCTGATGGATTATCCTGGCCACTTGGTTGTGTCTGTGCAAATATTGACCATTGGCAAGACTCGAACAACCGGATACTATATGCCTGAGAGATTCCCCGGGCCGGTGACACGCCCGACATATGTCAACCGTACCATCCCTCAGTATATACTTTCGGTAGTTGTTTGTCATGACAACTTCGTCCATAATTGCAAAGACAAAACCTTCGGTTTCTCCGAAGAGATCACCGAAACGTAACCAGGCTATGGAAGCTTTAAAATTGACGTCTGGGTCATGCAAAGCTCCATAGAACCGTCCATGCAGCTCCTTGCCCTTCCATATTTCTCTTCGGTCGTCAGTACTAAGTACTGCAGGTTTGTGCCAGTTCTCTTTAGCCAGAGCGAGCGGGGTAAGCCCTGTATCAACGGCGACTACATCGCGGTGCACATCCACGTTCATTCCCAGAAAATATTCTCTGAGGTTGTACAGCTCGCGGTTATGGAGGGTCTTTGCACATAGAAAGCCTCGACCCCCACATTTCCGCGGGATGTACAGCCTCATTACCGATGAGCGTGGATGACAAGCTATTATTATTATTATTATTGTAACGAGAGCTCCCCTGCAAACTATGCGCGATGGCTTAATACGTTCTAATTGACTATGTTTGTATGGGCTTCAATGTTGTGACTTGCGGCAAGGAGGCGTTTTGTGACATCAGTTCTGAGACTGTTACTGTACGCTCAATACTATACACTGGATATCGTTGAAATACTCGGCGCCGATAATACTATATGACTAATATACCTGGATCATGTTCTCCGTCTCCCTGGAGCTGCCGTCTCTGAGATACGCTGCCTTGTACTCAAGTACCAATATGTGAAGCATGAATATATGGAGAGTGATTTTGTGAAGACAAACCAATACTAATGTATCGCTGTCTTTAGTATTTTGATGTCCACTTTCATTCAATTATAAGCATTTACGTTTGGTAAATGCTGTCAGCAGAGGAATATAAAGTAAGGACGAATTCCATGGTCCTGCGCGGGGAGGTGCGCGGGAAACTGGCCACAAATTGCTTGGCAGGCTGAATCTGATATTTTAAACCCAGTTAGTAAGAAAACTAAAATTTTAATCAGCCTGGGGTCCATAGGATTCCAATACAGTATGTGTGGTAAAATAGAATAGAATAATAGCTATGAGCCCTTTGACAATTTCACTTATACGCTCTTTAAACGATCAATATGGTCAACTCGACTTCTGGCTCGTATTTAACTTAATAAACATTTTACTCGCTCGTAACTATCATCGCTGATCATGGCGCTTGAAACAGTGTCGAAACATTGAGGTATTCCTCAAAGCGCAACTATTTTTAAACGCAACAAAAAAAGCGCAACTAAGTTGTTCCACTAAACGTTACTGACATTCACAAAATCAAGTAAAAATATTTTTTTTACCTCTGCCGCAGTGGCTTATTTCTGATTAAAAATTTTAAAACAGGTTTTTATGGGCGAGTAACTTCTGTTCATATAATATGTTACCCTAGTACTTTTCAAAACATATTACTGATAGAACTTTGATATCAGTTTTTTATAAACGCCTAACCTCTGTTCATTTCTGTTACCCTGGTACTTTTCAAAACGATCGTCATACTTAGTTCAAATTTTAATAAATAAAATAATTGGGCACATGCTTAAGAAAAGTCTATCGATAAGAAAAAACCTATGAATCTATCTTTCCCGTCACTATTTTTCGATGTGGTTGCGTTTTGTGGAATAAAAATATATTATTTTTTATTTGAATTTGTGAGCGCAACTAATGTTAACGTTTAGTAGAACAATTTTATTTAGTTGCGCTTTTTTGCTTTCTTGGTTGGGTTTAAAAATAGGTGCGCCTTGAGGAATACCTCGAAACATCGGCAGTTCGAAAGTATGGTACATGATATTCTTATACTTATCGATATAAACGTATCATAGGTAGCTTTCATTACAATAAATAAAGGTGAATGGGCAAAAATGTATGGAACGTGGTACCCGCTCTAATAGTCATCATTAATATATCATTGAAAAGACGTTTTGATGCAGAAAACGTCTACTATGGCGCCTGTCCCTATTCACGTTTGGGAAGCAGTAATCTCACTAAGTTTTATAAATGAGAATTTACTACAAACTACTTATATTAGTAAAATTAGCTGGAATAAGATAGAATTAGACGATGATATAACAAACACACTTAGGATTCTATTATTAAAAGAAGTAAGAAAATATGCGTTCTTCAAATACAATTCATATATTTTAGCAATAAGTGAGTAGATTTAAAACATTACATACGAGTACCAGTATCAACTATAACAGCATTGAGGAAAGATGCCGGAGTAGTAAATCCCGTATGCCTCGCATAGCCTAGGTACCATACGATGGACACTATATATGTGCACAAGTACCTATCGCACGTCACCCGCTTAAACATGTGCAATACTGTTGGACAATATTATTTGCACTGTTGATCAATATATAATAAAAATATGTTTTTATACGGACATGTCGCGACTGGATTTGTCCACGCAAAAGCCAGGCATCTTCGTGTATGCCATAGTCTGGAAGATCTTCAAGTGCTCCTTCTCTGTACGTTTCAATTATGTACAGGCCATTTCATAAGTGCTCGGCACAGTAAGATCTTGCCAGCTTGAGTTGGTATGTACCTAGCGCTAGTAGAATTATATCCTTTTCCGTCATTGAAGGGATTTTTTTTATCTGGCTCGCTTCCATCCTCTGAAAATCTACTTTTCTGTGATTAAGCAGCTTTCTCTCTAGATACATAATATGCAGAATATTTGGGGTAGGTATCTATTGTCTGCCTTATGATATTGACAAATTCGTCTGCGCAGGAGGGGTGCATGACAAAGTCTTACGTAAACGCGTTATTATTAGAAAACATGAACGGAAAAGCAGAAAAGATCACCTTGGTACTCATTTTTTTACATACTCGTATATGTATGTTTATCACCGGGGCCATGGGACCGTCTAAACAGGTTACCGTGGCCCTGGAATGCAAAGGGAAACCGAAGGAACAGGGTATTTATTAGTTAGTAAAACTGTCGTTTATCTCCAAACGCAATCAGATTTGAGACGTGCGGCTATAGTAAATATTGTTCCTCTTGGTAAGACCTTTTAAACGACACTACAATCATATATATTGGGGCCGGGTACCATTTTGCCCATTCTCCTTTAGCTAATACGTATTAAGCGTTCCGTATTTTAAACACCTTTTAATTATTTTTATCTCAAACGAATGCTCGCGCACTTTTACACACAGAATTGGATACTGTGCATACGCGAGAGTTCATTATTCAAGGTCCTCTAAGAATTAAATAGTATAGTCACCACAACCGAAACGTTGCTAAAACCAAAAAGCCGACGCCACGCTAACTAGAATAAACGTCACTTCATACGCAAATGAACATGAAAATCGATTAGAGTTGGAGTCAATTTGAACAACTACGCCACGGGCAAAACGCATGACATCGCGGTGAACTCAAATCACACCGCACTCTTACATATTTGATTCACATTACTAATTGCTAGGCAAAATATAAATTTCATTAATATAATTGCAGATGCTACACTCGTTTTAATAGGTTACTTCAATGAGCACATAAGTTTTATTTCCATTGGTTATGGATTTTTTATGAAGTTTATTTCCTCACGATGTTTTTCTTCGCCGTTGATGAAGCGATAATTAACAATTTAATACGCACTTAACTTTGAAAAGTCATCAGTGCGCGCCATGGATTCGAATCTGAAACCCTTTGTGAAGCTATCTCTCCACCAGGCTTCCACTGCCTACCAATATTACCTACATCGTCTACTTCTCCGATATTATGCATCTTGGATCTTTTGTATCTTTTGGTACCTAGAAATAGACAATCCCTCAAAGAAATTGAAAAGCACTGAGAATTCTATTTGAAACGTTACTCCGCTTTCAGTCAGATGGAAAGTATGACGTCATATTATGGGCGTTCTCAGAATCACAATCATAAGTCCCTGTCCCTCATCATTGTGACGTTTAATATCGTCTATTAGTGAGTTAAAAGCGTACTCATATGACGTGAGGAGCGATTAGTTTCGTCTGACACATATTTAATATATAGATAGTTGAACAATCTTATGTATACGGACGCCAGCTTTTTAGGGTGGCAGATGGATACAAATTGTTAAGTATATAATTATAGTAGTAGGTATAGGTAAGTTATACTAGTATTTGTTATCATCATTATCCTACTTTCCTCAGTTGTGACACAAAACCTTGGCAGTCTTAGCAACTTTATGGACCCCTAGTGCCTTATCCGCCTACCCTTTCGGAGTCCATGGACCTCTGGTAAAGAATTGCTGCTCTAGGAAGAATTGTCATATTAAAAGCTTATTTAGATTATCATTGCCGTGAACACTTAGAGGTCTTACGAATAGAGAGATAGGATACCTATACGAGTCCGCTACTCACAAAGTTGTCGTGTTTACTCTGCTACCCTGGATATATACCTCCATTTCTGCCGATTCACCGCTCAGCGAGATGATATGACGTAGTCTGATGTATATTCTTGAGCGTTTCGTAATTGACGCTTTCTAGTAGATAGTAGAGCCTTGCTGATTTCAGCATGAATGGGCCGGCTCGACCGGGGAAGTACTACCCTCTCACAGAAAATCGTCGTAAAGTAACAGTACCTAAGCTGTTGCGTTTCGTTCGGTGAGTGAGAGTTCCGGAGGCCCTATCCCCTATTCCTTCTCCCTCATCCCACTCCTTATCCTATCCCTTTTCCTAATCCCAAGGGGCGGCAACGCACTTGTGACTCCTGTGGTGTTGCTTGTGTCCATGGGCGGCGGCTATTGCTTACCATCAGGCAATCCGTCTGCTCGTTTGCCGCCTATTACTATAAAAAAAAAAAATTGAGTGTAAACTCATAAGGTACGCAAGCTGGCTTGTTTGCCCGGGTAGGGCTCTGTTTGAGCCTCGCCTCGCACAAACATTGACACAAAACACCAACTTACGCGTCAGAATCAGCTATGTAACACTATGCGACCAACTGAAACAAAGCCTGCACAAAATATTTATAAGTTTTACAACAGTCACCGAACCCTTCATTATAAAATGGAGTATCATTAAAACGAAATGTGAATTGGTTTTATTTCATTAAAAACTTTGAATACATAACTCTTTCCCAACTTATTTAAAACGGTTTATGCGCAATTTCTGTAGGTAGTGAATTTCCGTTTTTTACCAAATACATATACTTTTATAGTGCATTTATTTTTATTGCTCGGAATGTCGTGTTTGAAGTCGGAGCGGGTTGTGGCATGTATATTTTAAAACCGTTTTCTATAATCATAAAAACTCGTAGAGTAGTTTGAACAAGGCTCTTGCAGTTAGGGAGCTTTGCGAGGCGCGGCGGTACGTGATGTTTGCAGTTGAAATTCAGCCATTTTTTCATGTAAACACGGTTCTTCCGTCGCCGGGCGCAGCTGGGTTGTGCTTGTACAGAACAGACAAACAAAATGATTTTAAAACTTAATCCTCTTCCGCTCGGGTGCTCTAATAAAATTCTATATTTATTGGACCCGAGGCTAAAGTCGTCATATCTTGAACTTTGTGGGTGATTGTTTTATACAATACAGACGTTTATTCTAATACAACTTGGTAAGAGCTTACCTAATGGATAAATTATACTGACTTGTACGAAATTATATTGTGCAAAATCTCGTTTGAAACTTTAGTAAACTAGTTTTCTTATAATATAATATTGGAATACTTCTATGAAATAAGCATTACATATAATACAATAAGCAATGGAATGCATAGACGTCTCTATGCAAGATTTTATAAAATTATAATTTAAAATAAAATATAATCACGTGTATGTAAATAAAATTATTACAGCTTACATTTTTATTAAAGCAAAAACAATCTAATAAAACATTTCCAAGTCTCGTTCGCTGTACAGGCAGCCAGTGAGCGTCAAGATATAAAAATTTCGCCTCTTCACACGCTCCGAATGCATCCTATTTTCTCATCTGTTAAACGAATAAAACGATTTTTCTTTCCTCGAAAAGTATTCATTTTAGCTAAACTGTGACCGTTTTGCCAGACAAAGAAACTTTTGCATTTATCTAAAGTTGCATTTGTAGAAGGATGAGTTTTATAACTATGCCACGTAAAAATAGGGTTGCCAGTAGTAGTATATTTGTTCGTATCTATAGGTATCTAATATAGGTGTGAGTATGTAGGTGTGTAAATTTCGAAGTGCCTGAAGATCTAAGAAGAGTAATTTATAAAGTCCCTTTGAATGGAGGTGGAATAAATTCGTCAAAGAAGGGAAATCGGGAAATAAATTAGCTGGCATTGAATACCTGCGCTCCTTTCACGCTCTCGGAATGTCGCGGATCATTGGAGAACCTACTTGAGTACTTAGTTGCCGCTTTTAATATCCCTAAATAATGTGGATCACATTAATTATCAACGGAGGGTAATTAGAAACTCAAGTTACGTCAAGAATGTAATAGATGTTAACACGAGTATCTGCTTAATTTAATTATTAAAACATGTTACTCGTTAATTGCTTACCAATGCTGGCAAACTTGGCTTGAAAATCTGTAATTTAAGTAAGCACTTAAAGTCAAACGTCAAATTCTTGTCTCTGTTGTGATTCTCTCGTCAGTCTTGGTTTGTGTTATATTATTTTTTTGATAGACTCACGCCTGTATCCTCGAAGGAGTAGGCAGAGGTGTAATATTACACCCACATTTCGCAATGAATTTTTAGGTCCCACGTAATAGGGGGCGAGCCTATTGCCGTACCGGGCACATTACCAGGCTCCGTGCTGTTACTGAGAAATTCCTAACGGAAAAACCCAATAATACTCTGCCCGGCCCGGGAATTGAATCCGAGATCTCCCAATCGGAATATAATAGGGTCAGCGGTAGTCTATTTGAGATACCAACAGACTGCCCTGCTGAGAGTATCGCATTCAAAACGGCCCGAACTACTGACCATTCGAATTATTGTGCATATTTTATTTTTTAACATCGCTTGCCTCATGAATCTTTAACTGAAGCCCAGCTATCATCCCAGCCATCATGACTATCTTTAGCAATCATCATTGGTACTTACTGGAGTAACACTTCGTGAGAGATATAAATCAAAATTTGCTATAAGTCTCCCACGGCATAGTACCTGCTAATTATTAATACAACTTTTTAATGTATGACTTTAACACGACTGCTAAAAATTTTACGTATGTACATGAATTTATCTATCCCATCATAGCTTTCATTATGTCTCTTCAAATTTGGAGGTATGTGGTAATACTTTCATGAACCCGAATGACATAGGCTCATATATTGGAGAAAAAAATTCTACTACGCAGTTGATTAATTTTTAATTTTATATTAATCATCCGTATATTAAAATGCATGCCAAAATGCAACCGAATAATAAATCACACTTAAAATTATTATTTCCATTATCATCAACTTGAGTTTCAATAAATGCCAGCAAACAATACATTGGGATTTTATCTAAACGATAAAATGTTTAAACACAGTACTCATTTGTCAACAGACCGAACAAAATCATAATGGGAAATGTAAATCTCTTTGTCACGGCAACTGTATACAATAAAACCATTAATAAACCGATAATTGATTTCGTATTGTGATTTGATGCAAAATTTCGGGATCGCTATTCTCCGACCTAAAAGCATTACCGTGTATCCCTGATTTATTAAAAGCAGTAAATCAATAAAGGGGCGCCTATAAAATTATCAATTATGGAGAATTTTAATTATTGAAAAGATGTAAAGGATTGGATGTAAGCATTTAGTTGTGTTAAAACTGTCTGTGCAGAAATTTATATGACTATAGTTTTCGAAGTTTGCGGCTTGGAATTGATTGGTAAAGTTAAGCAATATTCACAGAGGTCAGCACTTGGATGAGTGACTGCTTCCGTGATACTTACATGAGAGCTTTACCATGATTCAGAGGGCACGTAAATCGTTCCTACACGTTGAGTTCCTTCTAATAACTCCGACACCAGAGTTTCCCAACCCCCACACGTGAAAGAAAGAAAGTACAAGTATAGAATGATATTCGCCATGGATGTTTGTAAGTGCTAGGGCCGGATCTCTTCTCGTCATTAACTAAGTCGCAGTTGGCTTCGCTGGCTAAGTATCTACGGGTTGATAGTAAAGTATTTACAGACTTTTGAAGTAAGAAGTACTTGTTAATTGCTTACCAGTGCTGGCAAATTGTGCTTGAAAAACTGTTATTTAAGCCAGCACTTAAAGTCAAACCTCAAATTCTTGGCTTTGTTGTGATTCTCTCGTCAGTCTTGGTTGTATAAAATATTGCGAAACTAGAATATTCTCATTACTATTTAAGTCATATGACTATAAACTCGACTCATGTTCCGATGTCTCCTAGCTGGGGTAAAATTTCTTATTTCGTGAAATGAAATGCATGAATTATTCTGTCGCCCTTACGAAAAGTGCAATAACTAGGTCAAACCTGATTTCGAGAAAAAACGCGGATAAAGATTTTATTTTTGTTTTGTTTGTATCTCCATCACTATACAAGGTATCGGATTGAAATTTTTACCACATGATGTAAAACAATGTAGAGAATAATAAGTGATACTTAATGTTTGTTCCCGCATTTATTGCCGATATAAAAACCAATAACTACGATAACGTTAAGTATTATTACTATGTAGAAAGAATCTTTACTAGTCGTAACCGCAATAAGTAACCTATTTATTGCAATAATGGTTAGGAAATCAACATGATGCATTTTTGAGTAGCAATATTTTTTTTTAACTGCTTCCTAACCAAATGTGCATTAAGTTTCTTATTTATTGTGGTTTTGATTAGTAAGAGACAAGTTTAAAATGCCAAAGTTTTAACTTGTACTCCTAGAAAAACGGAGATGTTACACTTTTATGTCAAATACCTACGAATAAGCAGAAGTTTGCAAAGCATTATTTTTCCTCTCACCGCTTTAGTATGAATCTGTTTTCGGTAAAGCCAAGTCTACTCATCATATCTGCGTTCAGATGTGTTTTGAAAATAATGTGAAATCGGTTATAATTTTACGAATAAAAAGAAATTATAATATTAAATCTTTTTCATTTCAAACTAAAAAAGTACAATAACAATGGGAATCACTTCGCTATCTTACTTAAGAGCATTATCGTGGAGCAAAATTCAAGTATTTTCTTTCCACAAATCTGGCCTTTTTCGTCGAACATTCTCTCTTAAACGCCGCATGACGCTCAAATTGTATTCCTTATTTACCGTTTGACTTTCCGGCAAGAATTCCAAGTACACAACACCGCGATAGTCAAAGACCAGACTTTAGCGTGGTTTTTTCGGTTTCGGTTAAGTTGGATGAAGCCACTCCAAAACTTGTTGACTAGTATGCATGACAAACTCGTAAACCCACGTCTCGTCACCAGTAACAATGCGTTTCATGAATGTTAGGTCGAAATTGACTCGTTCGAGTATGCCCTCAGTGACCCTCATGCGACTGAGTTTTTGGAGAAAATCCAGGTCTTTTGGGACTAGCCGAGCGGCAATATGTTTCATACTCAAATTACTCGTGAGATACAGAAAGTTCGGCGGCTATCTCTCTTACAACTTGATACTTGATGGCACGAGCTGTTTCCGCAACTCCACGTCTTGGCGTGTATTTTGCGTGCAGGTGGGAATGGTGTCTTCATTCAAGCCACCCCAGCTCTTCGAGGAAGGCCAGCAGACTCTTGATGTGGCCCACTGCCTCCCTCAGGGTGCTGTATCTCGTCAGGTACTGCTGCCTGTACTGTGCGACCTCAGGGCAGTCGAGGAGCAGGTGGGCTGCCGTCTCGGCTGCTGCCATACAGGCCCTGCACAGCGGGCTGTCGGTGATACCTATAGTAAATAGGTGTTTATTAAAGAATCCGTGTCCTGTGTAGGCGGCCGTGACTGTCCGCAGTTGTTGTTTGGACAGCCGGAGGATTTGTTTGGCTATCTTACCGTCTACTGCGGGAAGAGCCTCCTTGGCCTGCCTACATGTATCAATACCAATCCAAGACTGGTTGTGTTGGGTCCTGGTCCTATTCCTTACCAGGTTGCGATAAAAACCAGAAGGGAGGGGAATAATGGGCTCGGGTCTCACCACCTCTAAAGTGGCCCCTCTTCTGGCAAGTACGTCGGCTGCGTCATCTCTCTCAAAATTGAATGAGGATTTTTAGTCACTGTTTTATTCACTTTTGCGATGTTAACTTCAGTTGCAGACGTTGATGGCCGCTTTTGAACGCTTTGTACCACTCATAAGCACGAGTTTTGATAAAGTCGATTCACCGTAAGCCTTCTGTAACATTTTCATTGTAAAGCGCGAAATCACTCCGAACACGAAAATCCATTGGTAATACAAATTTCAGACAAACTCATTTTTCGATGTTTTTGTCCATTTTGAAATTCGCAATACACACTTGATATGATATAACTAAAAACATCACTGTATTTAATATAACTACCAGATGCAACTCAAACTCCGCGCCAAAATGCAAAACAATTGTGCCAATCTAAAAACAACAAAAAGAAAACAAAAAAAATAATTTGGAACCATAAACAAATAATTCATTCCCGATACTTTTTTGACTGAATGTATAGCGATAAAGTTATTATAAGGTTGTTTTATTTTTTACACGAAATATTTGACTCCCTTTGTACCCCCTAACCTCCTGGTACTTGTTATAATCGCAATAAATGGTGAATTTATTGCAATTGATATCGTGTAGGTATACTGTATTCATTTAATCTTCCTAGAAATAAATGCAATATATATCTACTTACTAAATCAATTTTATTATCCTTCCCATAATTATTAATAAGGTCCCTTAAGATAACTGCAATCACTCAAGCTTATTGTACTTATAACTAGTAAATGAGAATCACAAGTAACGATATATGGTCATTATAAATGAAGTAACTCTATTTATTGCAGAAAGAATTAGTACATTATTAAATACCGTAAATAAGGATCTTATCATATCTGCAATAACACAAACATATTGCACTTATAACTAGTAAATGAATATTACAAATGACAAACTATGCTAATTATAAATATAGTAACTATACTTATTACAGATATAGTTAGTGAAATTTCTTAATAGCGTAAGTAAATTATGCCTATCTATAGTTATTTCGGTCTTGATATGTAAAAGATAAAGCATCGACCTAGATATCGCAATTAGGCTTAGTATTAAAACCAGCTGCGTCATAGATACGCAAAAAGTGTCTTAAAAGAATATATAGGTCTCGTTCTGCTGATTCCGAATATGTATTTATCTCAATTAGGTGCAAAACTCGAGTTATTGCACTTTTCGTAAGGACGGCAGTATTGGCCACGTCATACTATAATACTAATAACTTTTATTGCAGAAATTTATAAAATCATACAAACTTATGGACTATACAAATTGTTGGAATGTAATTAACAAAATGTGAGTCTACTGCCGCAAAGCTATAATACTCTGTGTTATGGCAGTTTTTCTTCTTCTATCACTTGGCAGATATCAATACACTCACGTTAACTTGATATTCATATTGAAATTCAGGAACAGTATATAAATACAGGACAGGAATGTAAATACAACACATTGCTCCTTCTACCATCAAGTATGTATGTCTTCGATCATATAAGCACACATGAATGACTCAATCGCTATAGTTTGAAATTGTACTCCATAAACTGCAGTGGAACCCTTTAGCTCACAAAATATGGGTGCAATAACCACTGCCTATTACTTCATGGTATGCTGTCGTGATGTTATCTTGGGGCCATGGTTTATGATTTGTACAATGTATATGCATTGCTTTGACTGCAAGGCATTGAAGCATGTAAAATATTTAGTAGTGTACTGCTGCATGCTGTAGTGTGGTGTTGTCACTGAAATATTATTTTTTTGGATTTAAGTATTTAAAAATATAGTTACGAAAATAAACACAAGGTACGTACCTACCTCGTAATATAAATTTGTTTATAACATATTCTTTGCGCTGCGTTGATCAAACCCAACCCGTGAGACATATTTCAGAGGTGTGTGCCGTTCATACAAAAGCATCGGCAAAATGAAAGAAATTCAATGTACCTTGCGTAAACTTATGCATGTGCATACGAATCGTCCATTTTCGCCTCTCAAATGATAACTTCATAATTATTATATTTTATAATTATGTCCGTGTGGTGACGGATTAAGAATACGGAATGTCACCACCCCATATCATCCCATGGGTGTCGTAAGAGCCGGCAGAGGGAGCATGTTATGCAGAGAACAGCACTGTAAGAGAAGGAAAACTTGATACAACCCCTATACCAACCCGTTTGGCCAGCGTGGTATAGTAGGCCAATTCCTCCTTTCCAAGGAGAGGCCTAGTCCAGCAGTGGACTGTTAAAGGCTGTTGATGATGATGATATTTTATTATAACACGTTTGCACTTAATTATTAATAAATTAATATTTCTCATGACTCAAATATAATATATAATGTCAGTGCACAATTATCTATTTAATCATTCTGATTTTATAGCTAGATCTAACGGTAACATATTTATGTTACCGGTAGTTGCATTTAATAAATAAACACACGTCTGCCTACACCTATGGAGAGACATATGTGTATCAAGGTACATTGTATACAATTGTACATTTGTGTTCACGAGTTACTTAACGTTCGACACAGTAAAATAGACCGCAGTGAGCGTGCATGGTTCGCACCAAATTGTGCGAAAATCCTAACATTTATTCTGTTCGCGCCTCAATTTGCGTATATTGTGAAATTAAATTGTGTATGCGAATCCAGTGTTGAGATAAATTTATTCAACGGAAAAACTACGTTTGGCATCCCGGAAAATCGAATTTTGAAGGCAAATGTGGACTATACATCCGACTGGATGGTAAGTTTCCTTTGCGTACATGCTGGTAATTCCAGGGTTATGGACGTATTATTGACTATCGGAAATAATTCAGGGCTTATATTTTCTCCTCAGCCGTAAATGACACAGTTAGCCACTGATAAAATAAACATCTGACAAAAGTGCCTTTAATACCTCTTGAATATTTTGAGAGATGATTGTTACATTGTTAGATTTATCAATATTATCCCCAGTAAATAGCACACGCGGTACAGAAAATAAATCCAGTAAACCCATAAGGGAAGCTGTCCTTTATTATAAAATAAACTAACATTCTAGTAATTTGTTTTCCAAATTGTAAGTGAATGTTTTACTAAATATATAGTACCTACCTGCCCCAATATTTTCACCCTAGAATTAACCAAGTATGTTTATAAAAACAATATACAAAACACCTATCTGACCCAATATCTCCACCCAAAAAACCAACAAACCAAGCAGATCTAGGGACCTATAAGATACTACATAAGAAACAACCAAGTGGCCAATGTGCATATTTCCTGAGCAGAATAAACTGCTAAGATTTAGTGCCCAGTCAGAAAGTTTGCTGCCGCTATCAGTCTTGTTCCTTGAGCCATAATATCAGGATGTCGCCGCGTTCTCGCCCCGCATCCATCACGTTGCGATGTTTAATATAACTGTGTTAACATCATCACCATGTGCTGAATGTTTTATTGCTTTGATTATGGATAACTCGCAAAAGAACAGGGAGCAATTTCCTGATATTTACGAATTTGGGTCGGCAGTTATAATTGTGCTTATACTGCATTGACATAAAAATTATCAAAGGCTTATATGTAGTTTATCGTTACATGGCTTCGGTAGCAAAATTAATAATAGTAGCCATTTTTTTCTGATTGTTTTTTTTTTGTACTGATGTAATATACCATTTCTGAATAGCAGATCTGTGCAAGGTGTCGGTATAATTTCGTTTTTTTCAAAGACTTAGAGCGTTGCACGTTGGTTCACGCACTTTTTGAGCTGTGCACGTTTTATGCACTTTTTCGCCTTGGTATTCGATATGTTTCTTTAGCGTTGCATTCGTAATGTCTTTATTTTCTCAGTGTTCGCGATACCTCCGTGCATAGAATTTTATTTATATAGTGTCAAAAACTACTCACAACCAGACAGATCGCGTGATTATATCATATTAGTTGCATAAACCTAATCATCCTCTTGCCCTAGTCGCTACATATCCGTATGTAGAAATTATTATAAGAAAATTTTCTAAACATGTACAACCTTAAACAAGAACTGCCAACAAAAGCCCAGAAAGGCTAAGCGTTTAATTATATCGCGTGTGTGATGATGTGTGAGGGACATTCGACGTCATTAGCGTCAGCTCGCCAGCGTCTATTTACGACTCGGCACAGACATACAGAGCCTCCGCCTACTACATAGAGAATACTTCACAACTGTTACGTATTTAGGCTGCGCGTCTATCAAAGATGTGCTGGGCTGCTGTGTGCCGAACACATGTTCTGCACACAGCAGCCGAGCTGCACATGCACAGCTCTATTAACGCTTGCTCTGTCATGTAAAGTAAAAATAGATAGACACTTAAAAAACAGACCTTAATACGAGTGAATCCAAAATAAATAAAGGATCCCTCAAAAAGATTATTAAATTTAGAAAGCACGCACAAAAAATACTGCCTTCCTATATCATATTCCTGTGAATGTATTAGTGAGCACGTATATTACTTATAGTCTCCTTTTTCACTTCACTCGTTAAGTCACTTTACGAAGATGTTTTCCTCCTTCAGCTACTTCGTCCGTCTCTGCAACACATTGTCTAAGGCATTACTCAGCAACTTGTCCAAAGAAACACATTTAGTACGTGTAAGTTAAAATTGCAGATTTTATTCGTCGACTCTTGAAGTGTTCATCAAACGCGAGGTTACAAGCGTTACGTTAAGAGCCCTGCTGTTGAAAAGGTCAGCTATGTTTAGACGGAACTTTTGTTTGTAATGTCAGACGGCAGACGGAGTGTAATTATGAAATATTTTTAGCTACAGAGCCTTGCTCGGTATATAAATGCGTGGAGTATAGATATTTTATACTGGGTTTTAGGCACATTCAATCAATGGACTGAGAAGCATCCAAACTATTAACAAGAATTTATCGACCACACAAAATTAGCATTTTATGTTAGTACGCCTTTACAGAAATTGAGCCAAACAACGTCGTGTTCAAAAGTTTAGGAATTTAACGAAAATCATAAAATTTTTAGAAGGTAGAGATGAAAATCGGATAGGTATGAATAAGCCGCTTACTTCTCCAATTTCCATCTCTATTTCTCTTAGCATTATCTAGTCCACCCAACAGAATCACAAGCATTATCAGCTTAAAACACCGTGCAGCTCGCCCGATCCTTCACTAAATCTATTAGCTTCATCTACTTGCCCGTCTCGTTAACATAATAAACGGAAAATACTCCAAGTATCGAGTGTTCTCTCAAACTGGTTAGCAAGTGTCAACTTGATCATAGTGTTGTGTCTATTATTTGAAATTTCGAGCATAACTTAATGCACTACGGATTCTAAGTTATAAGGCTACAAAGATACAGCTATGGCTGTAGCTGTGTTCGTGTTCATAAAAATTTGGCAGCGTTCTGCTTTGGCTTTAAATGTTATAATGTTTAAAATACTGGGAAATGTTGACACACATGCGGTATGAATTTTAGTAGATACTTATTCACTCTTATTTCATTGCTTGCCAAAAATTTACTAGTAATGTCACGTGGATGAATGTCTCATACTCTACGTTCGAAACACTTAAACACTTTTGGTCTGTGCCTTCACCTATCTACCAATATTTTATCATATGATTGCTCAAAAATAAAGACGGGATTCCCTGTATTTACCTCGACGTTTCGGAACGGTAATTACATTTCACGGATTGTGAGAAATGAAGATAAATTGAATGCGGAATTGAAACTCAGGAAAAACAAACCACGAGCAGAAAATGAATAAGAGACAAGGTAAATTATCATTCATTGATAAAGGCGGGTCTGAGGGCACTTAGAAGGAGCGTAGCTACTGTCTCGTCGGTATCAACTACACAGTTTTTATTCAGGCCTTGATGCTGTTTTATTTTTATATTAATTGGTGGCAAAGGAGCAGACGGATCGCCTGATGGCAAGCAATTACCGCCGCCCATGGACACAAGCAACACCACAGGAGTCACAAGTGCATTGCCGCCCCTTGGGGTTGGGAAGAAGGATAGGTTGAGGAGTGGGATGAGGGAAAAGGAATATGGGATAGGGCCTCCGGCACTCTCACTTACCGAACGAAACGCAACAGTTTAGGTACTGTTACTTTACGTAAATTTTCTGGTGAGGGTAGTACTTCTCCGGTCGAGCCGGCCCATTCATGCTGAAATCAGCAAGGCTCTACTACCATAAAATCTGCTGATCTTATTACGACGAATGAATATTCAAGAGTAATTGAAGAGATAAATTTGTGGCCAGATACACTTGTATCTGACCACAAATTTATCTTTTCAATTCGGCGCCACAAAATTGAATGTTGACTTCGACAACTTTTTAGAAATGTTCCAATTATTTTATAATTTATGTTTCCCAATCATGTTCAAAAAAAGGAAATTAATAAAGAATCCTAATTGGTTGACACCTGGTATTAGACTGTGTAGCCAAAGAAAAAGACAGCTGTTGTGGCATCATAGATTAAATCCATCAAAGACAAATGTGACGAAACTAAAAAAATATTCAACCCGACTTAAGAAAATAATAAAATTGACTCAATTAGCAAAAAATAACCACAAAATCCAAACAGCATATAATAAATCGAAAATGACATGGAGAATAATCAATGAAAACAGAACTAACTCTCCTCCAGAGTGCATAACAGAAATAAATTATGACGGAGTTAAATTCACTACACCCAAAGACATAGCAAATACATTTAACGACTACTTCATAGACCAAGCAGAAAAACTGTCATCCACTTCTACACGACTGACTGACAATAAAATAAATTTCTATACACAGTCAATGTTTCTAGCCCCTATCACATCAGATGAAGTAAATAGAATTATAGAAGACTTAAAAAATCAAAATAGTGTAGGATACGATGATATTTCGACAAAGGTCTTAAAGTATGTGGCAGCACTTATATCTGATCCTCTTAGCTACATAATAAATTTAAGTATTGAATCTGGGACCTATCCTGATAAGCTTAAACCTACTATCATTAAACCTTTATTTAAAAAAGACGATACGAAAGAAATTAAAAATTACAGGCCCATAGCTCTTATCCCAATAATATCCAAGATATTCGAAAAATGGATCTATAGATCCACAGATGGATACTTGAACAAACATAATATACTTGTAAAAGAACAAAAAGGATTTAGGAAAGGTCATACGATAAATATGGCAATATACGACTTCCTTAATGACATCATAGCTAACATGAATGATAGAATCCCAATATCTGCAGTATACATGGATATGACCAAGACATTTGACTTGGTCAACCATGACTTACTGCTGAGCAAATTAAATGCATACGGAATAAGGGGTAATGTGTTGGCACTCATAAATTCTTATTTAAAAAATAGAACACAATGTACAGAAATAAGTAGAATATCTAAATTTAATAAAACCGTTATAAAATATATATCTAGTGAGCGAATAATATCTTGTGGAGTCCCTCAAGGCAGTGTGCTAGGGCCTTTATTATTTTTAATATATATAAATGACTTTCCCCGGAATATACCCTATCCTATGACATTGTTTGCTGACGATAGTACTATAATTGTTAAACGTGACATTAATAATATGGACTTCGAGACTGACATAATCAATGCATTGGACCAAGCCGTTAACTGGTTAGAACAAAATAACTTAATTATAAATTTAAATAAAACAAAAGTTATGAATTTCCGCCAAAGAGTAGCTAATTCGAAACTAAATATAATATTTAAGAATGAAAATATAGAAGAAGTTGTAAATATTAAATTTTTAGGCTTAACAATCGACAATCAATTTAATTGGAAACAACACACTTCATTATTGGTTAAAAAGGTCAGTAAATTTGCTTTTGCCTTGTATAAATTAAAAAAAGTTGTGAATCAAGCAGCGGTAGTCACTGCATATTACGGATATGTCGATTCTATATTACGCTACGGAGTTATGTTCTGGGGCAACTCCTGCAATAAGGAAACAGTGTTTAAGTCACAAAAAAGATGCATTAGGGCTATTACCGGTATAGCCGTAACTGATAGCTGTAAACCTTATTTTGTATTGTTAAAAATATTGACTTTACCTTGTTTATACATTTTTGAAACTGCTTTATTTGTCAAAAAGAATATGCATTTATTTAGAAAAGCGTCTGAACAGCGACACAAAATGATAAGAAAAGAATACAGACATGAGCTATGTGTTCGTCCTTCAAAGACCGCCTTAATGCACAAAAGTATACTTTGTATGGCCCCAAAAATATTTAATAAATTACCAAATGCAATAAAAGATTTATCTATAATTCAGTTTAAGAAAAAAATACGATATCTATTACAAGAAAAATGTTATTATACCATTGACGAATTCTTTAATGATAAATTTTAAGTTGACATTTCTATTTATTTATTTCTGACTTTGTGTTTTTTATAATTTAATTAGCTAGAGACATTTCACTTTACCATTGACGAATTCCTTAATGAAAAGATGTTAATATTTGACATTGAAGTCCATAATTTTAATTATTTTGTTTCTATATAATTTTGTATTATTTTATCATTATTTATTATTCCAATTAATTATTGTGAATTCTTATTGTTCGTTTCCCAAATTATGTTGTTATGTTGCAATTATTAGATTTTTATATTTCTGGACTTATGATAATTCTGATATTTTTTTTTAAATTTTTAAATTAGTAATTAATATAAAATAAATGTGAAACAGTGTACACCATCATGGTAGATTTTTGAGATGCTTTAAATTGTATTAAGAACACATGTAACGTGTAACCAAAAATCACACTAATAAATGAATTTGAATTTGAATTTGACATAAAATTTTGTGGCGCCGAACTGAAACGCGAATAAATTTAAACCACTCTATCATTACATCTTATGACACAATGACATTTTCCCTTACACAGCTTTTTGGTTACAAATTTACCGCTAAGCTATAATGGGCACACGAGAACTGAGTCAAACAATTACGGACGTACGAAAGTATTGTAAGACAAATAAGCCTCGACGTGTGTCTACTGGGAAATTTAAAGTTATCGACAGTTTGTACCGGCTTTAGTTATAATATAATATTCTACTACATTCACATAACACCATCTAGTCCCAAACTAAGCAGAGCCCTTACTATGGGTACTAGCTAGATAATGGATAAACATACATATATACTTATTTTTGTAAATACATAGATATTATTATACATAGAATAATAGTAGTAGTATTCTACCACATACACACATCACCATCTAGTCCCAAGCTAAGCAGAGCTTGTGTTATGGGTACTAGATAATGGATAAACATACATATATAGTTTTTTTTTGAAAATACATACATATTATACATAGAAACACCCAGACCAAGTCAAACATCCATGTTCGACAAATATCCATGTTCATGCACACAAATGTTTGACTTGTGCGGGAATCGAACCCGCGACCTTCGGCGTAGCAGTCGCTTACACTCCCGCTGCGCCAACCGGTCGTCACAAGACCAAAACCAAGACCAAGACAAACATCCATGTTCATGCACACAAATGTTTGACTTGAACGGGAATTGACCTACGACGTAGCAGTCGCTTACACTCCCGCTACGCCAACCGGTCGTCAAAGTAGTTAGCGGATATATCTTGCTTAAGATTACTTTGGATGAAAACTTGGATGATATGTGCATCTAGGACGTTTTGCTAGCTGCATTCATCTTCATTATCAGCGTCCTAGGTAGCGTTATGCCGCTTGCATCCAAGACTTTCGGCATTAGCCCAGGATTAGTTTTGCTGGCTGTATTATGCAATAATATTCCAAAAACGAGACACGCCACGATGACACTTGTAACACGTATGCTTGTAATACGTATGGTGGTGCACTAACACTTACTGCAGAGCCTTCATGCATACAAGATGCCGGTTTTAGGTGTATCGAATAATGTACACCACAAGAAAGGCCAGGCAGACTTATTCTAAAACATTAATCTTCTTATTATCTCTTCTTTAAAGTAAAATGACCTGCACTTTCGGGTGTTATAGCAACGTTGATTACAAAAAGACATTTATTTATAATACCACCATTGTCTGAATCCCAAAAATAATGGTCATGTTCGTTTTATCGTCATTTTTACGCGAACAAAAGTGATCTTCGTATCATGTTTGACGATTACAAAAATACTATTTTCAAGATAAATTAATTTCGATTTATTATAATCCGACGTTTTCGTTATTTTACAGGCGCCGCGGTCACGTAAGATTCGTTGTATTATATAATAAATAATGTACTTAGTTTCTAGATCATTCGGTTTAAATGTAATATTAGTAAACTTAAATTAGTGGCTTTTGTAAGAGCATCAATATGGATATCACATTCAGATTGTTGTCTTTTTTTGTTGTTATGCCCATTTTAAAAACAACATCTTGGTATTAACCTACTTCTAAAGCCAAGATCACGATAGCGACTTTTTTATAAATTGAATATATAATTCTAAGGTGTCCGGCGAATATGTTCAACCGTGTACTGTTTTACGTTAGTTATCCTTCTGTATTTTTTTATCGGTACTAAGTAAACTTTTATAAAGTAAGTATGTTTACAAAACTGTAACAAAATTCTTCCTAGAGAAATACCAAGAACTGCTTAACCTTCAGAGTCTGGGCTTGAACTGGATAAGGTTTGCAGAGATTAGTGGAAGTGATTAATTCATCCAGTCTTTAGCCCAGGGCAAAGGGCTGAATATATATACAGTGTTTTCACAGCGATGAAATTAAACTAATACATGTGCAAATTTACCTGAGATCTTCTTGTGATGTTCCGGAGTAGACCTATAAGAAAACACTCATAATTTTGGACAAAATGATAAGGAAATCGTTATAGTTAGCTACCAGAATCCAAGGGTCAGGTTCTTCAGATCACGTTGCACGTTGTAGGTCGATACAGAATACACAGTTCAGTTATACAAATGTCAATGTTCACAACTTATCTTTTATCACAATTTACCGGTGCCGGTTATAGATCAAAAGCGGCATTCACACTGGTTCCAAATTTACTTCAATTACAAACCACGCGAAAGACAAACGGCGCGAGTGCAAGAGGTTGATTTTCAATATATCACTAACTTTATCAATCGCTCACAACTTTTCAAACCTTGGCAATTCCAAATAGCGACATTTGCAAGGTTATTAACCAATATAATTCAATAATACGAGATCAAAACGCGTTCACAAAGGGGAATTTTCCAGAACGAAGTGTGAAAGAGTTTTTTGCGGATCCGACAATGAATGAAGAGTGAATGATTTGACATTTCATAGTGTGACCATAGTCAGAAAATTTCAATAGACAAAGTAACACGCTACTAAACTGATATAATCGATTTAACTATATTATTTATAAACAATATTTCTATTTCAAACATCCACCCACCCCGGACCGGCCTCCCGGTCCGCTAATCAG
Organism: Euclidia mi; assembly: GCA_944739405.2. Taxonomy (NCBI): domain Eukaryota; kingdom Metazoa; phylum Arthropoda; class Insecta; order Lepidoptera; family Erebidae; genus Euclidia; species Euclidia mi. The sequence goes on from OX123196.2 coordinate 4,470,137, forward strand.
TTGGTAGACGTGACAAAATTGCAACTGCTCTCCTCAGAATCGAACCGTCTACCAAAACCTCAGCAAATCGGGGAACTCCATCAGCCCCAGTTAGAAGACGAAGAATGCGCCCCCTGCGTCATCTGAGTGGCGGAAGGTTAGCCTTCTTGATTAAAACGTCTCCAATTTCGGGTGGATCGGTCTTGTCAGTCCCCTTAAAGCGTTGCTAGAGTATGTCCAAATATTACAAATTCCAGCGTTTCCAAAAGCTCTGAGTAATCTGGCGTATCAATTCAAAACGCGAGAGACGATTAGGTCTTGTATCAATATAGGGGTACTCAGGCAAGGCGACAAGTGGGCGACCAATCAAAAAATGGCCTGGCGTAAGGGCTTCTAAGTCATTCGGATCTGAGGAGATCGGGCACAATGGCCTAGAGTTCAAAACAGCCTCAATCTTACAAAACACAGTTGCGAGTTCCTCAAAAGTAAGGACTGATTCATCAATTGTCCTGCGCAAGTGTGTTTTGGCCGATTTTACAGCGGCCTCAAATATCCTACCCCAGTGTGGAAAATTTGGTGGGGAAAACAGCCAATTAATCCCGCGTCGGGCAAGCCTATCACCTATATCAGCCTTGTTGGTTTCAAGGAAATTAACAACGTCATTCAAATAATTATAAGTGCCCTTGAAGTTAGTGCCGCAATCAGAACGGATCAAGGAAGGCAGCCCTCTGCGGGACACAAATCTGTCAAATGTGGCTACAAACGCCTCGGTCGTAAGTGAGGAGACCAGTTCCAAATGAACGGCCTTTGTGGAGATGCAAACAAAAATGCACCAGTAGGCCTTAACAGTCTTGCTGTTTCGAAGCGTCGACGTTTTTACCAAAAAGGGACTAGCGAAGTCCGTGTCAAAACCATTAAACGTCCTGCTCTCTGTTACGCGATCCGCCGGTAAGCCTCCCATCAAGGGCTGCATGGTAGAAGCCTTGAGCTTATAGCAAGGGATACAGCGAAAGACTACACTCCGAATAATTCTTCGGGCAGACAAAATCCAAAACTCGCGTTGCAAAATGGCCAACAGCGCATTTCAACCAGCATGCGAATTTTTAAGGTGACGGTCAGTTACCAACAAACGTACCAAATGACCGTCCTAAGGTAACAACATGGGATGAGGTGACCCGTAAGGGAGGTTGGCGTTCTTGAGACGCCCTCCAACGCGCAAGAGACCCGTATCGTCCAAAAAGAGGGTAAATTTAGATACAGCTCCCGATAATTTCGATTTCCCTGACTTAAGGATAGCAATCTCCTTCTCAAAATGCGCCAATTGTACAGAACGAACCCAGAAGGTGAGGGACTCCTGTCGTTACTGTGGTGAGAGAAACGGTGTCAGTCGTTTCTGTTTTGGGTGCCTAAAATTAAAAACAAAACGCTTTATCCAAGCAGTAACACCTTACAACTTGTCAAGGGAGCTGTAACGATTGAACTAAAAATCGGTGTCGAAGGCGCATTCTACCTTCTCAAGAGCGAGTGTTCGTAGACCCAGCAAATTAGAAGTATTAAAAACTGGCGTTCGATGCCAATCAATTTCTGGTCGACTCAACCATTCCGGACCCCCCACAGCGAATGGCCTATTAAACTAGGCGTCAAGGATCCGCGCGCGGCACAATCAGCGGGGTTGAGCTCACCTGGCACGTGTCTCCAAACAAGTTCGAGTTCAGATTTCTGAATTTGGGAAACGCGATTAGTGACAAATACATCCAAAGTGTGGAGAGACGCCTCAACCAACAAAGAACAATTTGGCTGTCTGTCCAGGCGTAGGTCCCATTAATACAAATTGATTTACCCAAAGTACTAGACACGTGATTCAATAAGCTTACAAGTAGGGCTGCGCCCTAGAGCTCCAATTTAGGGATGGTCAGAGATATCCGAAGGGGTGCAACCTTGCTCTTCGCCATGATCAGGGAAACCCTCACCTGACCTGAGGCACTGACTGTACGCAAGTACACCACGGCCTACGCTCCGAGGCATCACAAAACCAGTGAAGGGTGGCCTTGTACCTCCCGGGAGGAAGGATGGGACGAGGCAAGGAGATCTCGTTGACAGCAGGAAGTGAGGATACAAAAGAGGTCCATTCCTCAACAAGAGTACCGTGTAGAGTTTCATCCCAAGTCAATCCTGCTGTCCAAAGCTGCAAGAAGCATTTTGCCCAAAATATGAAAGGACAAATCCAACCGTACGGATCAAAGGTTCTGGCGACAGTAGACAACACGAGACGCTTAGTCCAAGAACAAGGCAATTTCAAGTCTCGTACGTACTACGTATAACGTATACGTAAAGATGTCTTGGACTGGTCTGTACTGAGCGCCGAGAACAGCCATCATGGCGGGGTTGTCAACAATCATAATATATAAAACCCTTGCGTTACTGACTGACTGACAGACAAGCTACAGCCAAAACTACTGGGCGCAGGAAACTGAAATTTGGCATGTATTTTCCTTGGAGACCGTAGCGGTGTACTAAGAAGGGATTTCCCAAAATTCCCACGGAATCGGTCAAAACAGTGCATGCGTATGCATGCAAAAAAATGTGCATGCGTAGCTGCTGGCGTCCTCTAGTCTCAAATAAATGTGGATCCTGCTGATGATCCTCTGGCAAGCCCTCCAAAAGCGCTGGTGAGTTGGAAATCCATTTGCGCATCTCATAACCAGCGGAGGCCAAAATACCTATCAATTCGTCCCGCAGGAGGATCGCCTCGTCCGCTGTGGAGGCGCCCGAGCAAATGTCATCGACGGTAATACCGTCGTTCAAGATGGCGGAGGCTCGTGGGAAACGAAAGCCTTCGCGGTCTGCAAGCTCCCAAAGAGAACGTATTGCCAAGTAGGGGCTCGACCTTAACCCGTACGTATTGGTATTGAGCTCGTAGACGACCGTGGGATTGCGAGGATTCTCTCTCCAAAGGATCAGCTGGAAACGACGGTCATCAGGGTGGATAATCATCTGCCTGAACATCATTTTTATATCGGCCACAAAGACAACCTGATGTCGTCGGAAGCTGGTAATGACGTCACAAAGGTCCTTGACCAACTTGGGACCAGAATGCAAGCATTGGTTCAAGGATACGCCTGTTAAAGTCTGCACAGAACCATCAAACACCGTGCGCAGCTTTCCAGTTGATGGCTTCAATACCGCATGATGCAGGAGAAAGTAGTACTCCACCGAACGCCAATCCAAATTTGACACGGACATGTGTCCCAATTGTTCATATTCTGTCATGAACTCAATATACTTCTGCCTGAGCTCCGGATCACGACCCATGCGACGCTCCTTAGCTAACAATCTCTTTTCGGCTAAAGGTCGAGACTCACCAAGCGGAGGCCGAACAGACAGAAAAGGTAGCTTCGTAATGATCCGACCAGAAGACCAGTGTTGTTCTGGAAGAACAGCTCCCACTCCTCATGTTCTGGATTCAAACGGGCAGCTTGAGGGGGCTTCTCTACCTCCCAAAACCTCTGAACCGCGTCAGAGAGAGCGGAGCCTACAGCCAACAAATTATCAAGTTCGGGTGGAGGGGGTTCCCTAGGTACAGGTCCCATCAAAGCATATCCAAATATGGTCGGGATGGCAGTCAAACCATTTGGCACCAAGAACCGTTTCCCACCAATCAAAATTCTACCGAGGACATCAGAGCCAATCAACAAATCGATTTGTCCCGGTGTGTCAAATTTGGGGTCTGCCAGTTCCAATTCCGATGTCAAATTCACCACAGCAGCGGGTAGCTGTTTCTGTGGGTGCATACCCAAAATATTCTTCAGCACAATAGCCGAGGTTTTAATCCTCGGGTGTGAAGATTCAACAGGGGCAAACAAAACCTTAACATTAGATGCTACGTCACCTATTCCCCGTATACAATTTGGAAAAGAACCCATATTTAATTTAACCTGCCCTACCAAATAAGTGGAAACAATGCAACCCTGTGAACCTGTGTCCAATATAGCACGGACAACAACAGAGGTCCCCGTGGGTCCCCAGATCCTAACAGCAACCGTTGGTAGGATAACGGTCTCAATGGGGGTGGTTGGCGTTATAGGGCAGGAGTCAATGACCTATTGTTGCCTGGGCGGCGTCCGTTGGCCAGGACCAGGCAAATCAAAACGAAGGTTCTGCTTGAAGTCCTCAAAGGCGCGGTGACTCGATACGCGCGCCATCTGTGGGGGGTCATAATGACGCACCCACCCAAAACGAGGTGGGCGCGAGTCAAGGCGGGGACGCTCCGCCAAAGGACGGGAATTCCTGGGGCAGCAGTCATGGTGCTGGTGACGCTGAGCAGTCGCACATTCAGGTGCGCGAGAGAGAGGAGGCGTGCGCACGCTACGGTTCTCCAAGCGGGGTGAGTGGCGATCACGTAAGCGAGGCGAATCTCGGCTGCGCGCCGGTGAGCCTCGGTTGCCACCTTCAAAACACCCGCCAATGCGCGGCGTCGGCTGGCTGGACAAGCGGCCTACCTCTCTGGCATTCATACAAAGAATTTCCAAATGCTGTCCTCCACAGTGAGGACAGGGGCGAGAGTTTGGGCAGTCTCGCTGGTAGTGGGCTCCCAAACATGTGAAATAAAGGCGGCGGGCATTCGCGATGCGCCTTCGAGAGGCGACATGGAGGTCCAAGAATGCCTTACAACTGGCCGTTCTGTGCCCCGTGGCTTTACAGTAAGAGCACTCCGCTAGACTCTGCGTGACAGCAAAGCGAGGAGGACGCCGATCAACATTGGCTCGGGTGTGAACGCGAGTCTGCTCCTTGACCTTGGGTGGCTGTTACTTAGCCGGCATTTCACCACCGGAGTTATCCAAAACCCGGCACTCATCCTCTAGAAACTTCTCCAAGTCTGCAAAAGGGGGCAGATGCGTCGCACTATCCCCACCAAAGCGCTGTTCAAATCGCAACCTCAGGTCGGCAGGCAGCTTTTTGAGCACAATGTGCACCAATAGGTAGGACACTTCGAGACAGCAAGCGCTGAAAGTACGAAATTGCTGTTCCACACTTGCCAGGCGATCATCGATCCGCTCAAATCTTTGTAATAAGGCCTGCTGGCGATCAGGCCGGTTCACCAGACACCGGCTGAGGCAAACCAGCGCAAATCTGATGCAATGGCACCAGCAGCCGCACGCAAGTCCTTGATAGCTGACATAATTAATTCTGAAAAGAGCTCGGACAAGCGTTAAACAATACTATCGATTAAAACTTAATATTTGTTAATTCTTTGAAACCAACAAAGTATTAGCCTGTTTACTGCTGGTGCAAGCAAGTGACAGGTATTTACTGCCCAACAAAATTAATAGTTTCAATATATTGACTTTAAGACAAAGGTTATCAAAAGTTATAACTTACAACAAATTAATAAAGTTGAAACTTCAAATTAATTAATTAATTACTTGCAACAGACAGGCTCACTGGGTTATTTATGATATACAATAGTAGTAGTATGTGTTCCCTAACAATATTATCAATATATTATAACAAAGAATCAATATGATCCGCCCAAATTTAAGGTCAAGTTTGGTTGTTATAATGTTTCAAACTCAATATATGCAATTAACTAAATCAATTGATACATATAACTGATATGTTTTCAACCAAAGCTGACTTATAAATGGTACAACAACTGATTCAAGTTAGATTTCAACAATATAAGTCAAACAATTACTGATTTTTCCGACCCAATAGGACCTTCAAACCTTCAAGAAAATAGCGTATTCCTTTTTAAAAGGCCGGCAACGCACTTGTGACTCCTCTGGTGTTGCGGGTATCCATGGGCGGCGGTAATCGCTTAACATCAGGCGATCCGTCTGCTCGTTTACCCCCTATTCCATAAAAAAAAATTGAGGTTATGTATGACAAAGTGTTTCAAATTAAGTAGGTCAACCAATACAAATAACTGTTATGTATTTTAAACAAAACTGACCTGAGAAACACTACAACACTGTTTACAAATGTGAGACTAGCTCAGATACAAGTTTATACAATATTAATCTTGTTAGGTACACTCAGTGCAACAGCGGCTAGATACAACCACGCTCTGTTACCACAAGGTTATGTTCAGAGTCTGGGCTTGAACTGGGTAAGGTTTGCAGAGATTAGTGGAAGCGATTGATTCATCCAGTCTTTAGCCCAGGGCAAAGGTCTGAATATATATACTGTGTTTTCACAGCGATGAAATTAAACTAATACATGTGCAAATTTACCTGAGATCTTCTTGTGATGTTCCGGAGGAGACCTATAAGATTACACTCATAATTTTGGACAAAATGATAAGGAAATCGTTATAGTTAGCTACCAGAGTCCAAGGGTCAGGTTCTTCAGATCACGATGCACATTGTAGGTCGATACAGAATTCACAGTTCAGTTATACAAATGTCAATGTTCACAACTTATCTTTTATCACAATTTACCGGTGCCGGTTATAGATCAAAAGCGGTTTTCACACGGGTTCCAAATTTACTTCAATTACAAAACACGCGAAAGACATGGTGCGAGCGCAAGAGGTTGATTTTCAATATATCACTAACTTTATCAATCGCTCACAACTTTTCAAACCTTGGCAATTCCAAATAGCGACAGTTGCAAGGTTATTTACCAATATAATGCAATAATACGAGGTCAAAACGCGTTCACAAAGGGGAATTTTCCAGAACGAAGTGTGAGAGAGTTTTTTGCGGATCCGACAATGAATGAAGAGTGAATGATTTGACAGTTCATAGTGTGACCATAGTCAGAAATTTTCAATAGACAAAGTAACACGCTACTAAACTGATATAATCGATTATATTTCAAACAGGGTGATTGTAGAAAAGGTGGAGCCTATGGAATTCAAGCCATTCCGTTCCCAACAGCATCCTCCTCCGCCTTTGGAGTAAAAAGTTTGTTGATTTCTATGAAAATCTTAATGTTTAATAAAGTTGTTATCTCTGAACTTCTCTTTAATATCATTCTGCGGCCAAAGTCGCGGGCATAGCTAGTATAATCTAAATCTCAAAATTAATCTTTAAATTGAATATTGTAATAGTGTGCCTCGTAGATAACGTACTCCTTATGTACTTAATACCCATATCTTTTTGTAAATATATTATACTTAGTTAGCAACTATTAATATTTTTTCTATTATAAAGCAATTAGCCTTATAATATACAATAATAAACAAGTATGTCTCTACAATATATTGCTGTCTTAGGTTTTAGGCTGTGTTGTCGTTGGTTTTAATATTTCAGGTATTCAGTTCTGTGCGTCTTAAAGGAACCAATTTATTTCTCAACCTAAGAACATTAATAGAAGGTCAATTTCATTATTTATGTACCCGGGTCGTGTATTGACTGCTGAAGTTGGTCGCAAGTGGACTGTCATATCCATTTCACAGGTAATCCGGGTAATTAGTATAAATATTTACAACTGTCTACCAAAACATTATTTTGCAAGTTATAACCTTTAAAGTAAAAATATTTATGAATTTAATCATAATCGCAGCTGAATCCTTTGTACAAAATGGCCGAAATTCTTTTAAATTCCTCTTTAAATGTCCACCTGCGCGAGATAACTTGCTTAATCCAATATTTTGAAATGTACAAAGGGTACGGCACAAATTATGGAAGCCGGAAAATGAATTTGCATCAACATTTTTGGCAACACGAATTTTCGTTTCGGAAAATGTTAAAGTTCGCTCCATATTTTACTCGCCTAAACAGCTGGAACGAAATAATAATGGAAAAGTTTATCACATAACTAGTAGACGTTAAGGAAACATGCCGAAAAAGTAGTTATCGTCCCTTAATTATTTTTACGCAAATTTCCCCATGGGAGAAAGAAATGGGATAATAAAATTTGATGGCTCTTGATTTGCAACGAGACTAATGTGTTCAAAAGTCACATAGCGCTGCGTCGTACATCAATCAAATAAAATATGAAATCCAATTTAAAAATTCTCCTCTAAACTATTTTTTAATAGTTATTCTGGTTTGTTCCGGTACACAGCAAGCTCGTTTGTATAATTGTGTTTGTGTGAGTGTTGTTACCGGCTCGCCATATATTCGGCCCTGTCGAGACTGACGGGGACAAATTGACATGTCCTGTCCTTTCCACCGCCTTATTCCAAATTGTATAGACGTTTCATTCCCTTCAGGTTAAACATGTTACACATAACGTTATTCATATCGTGTTGACTTCGCCGTGAGGTATATTGTCATGTCACACATTATGGAGAATGTCGATCAATAACAATTCCGTAGGTCAGGGTACAGTTTAATTATCCGATTGTTTGCTCGTCGTATGTACATGCGTCTATAGTGAGGGCTGAACGAACCGCACAACGTAATTTCGGTGCTCTAAGACTCTCTTTTAATAATACTCCATTCATGCGGTAATTGACTAAATATAAAAATAGATTAACAGAAAATGATTAGTTTGTGTAGCTACTGCTAATTAAGGAAATATCTAAAACATATTTGTGGTTCATTTCAGAAAAACGCAATATTTCATGAAATTTTGGTCAACTACAGCTTATTTTTTTGTGTCAGGTTGGAAAATCCTCATGGAATCCCTCCGCCCTGGGGGAAGGGCGAAGGGGGCTGTCAGACTCTTACTGACTAAAAACCAACCCGTGTCCCTCATGTACCCGTGTGTCGGGGGGTCGGGTGTCACCGAAGCATTCCTCGCTACTCCCCGACGGGTATATTGGCTCGCCAGATCGTCAGGCGGGCCCCGAACAAAACCCCCTTGGCGGCGGATGAAGGTGTTGGGCTCCGCCGCCAAAACACCCAGCGGCCGCAGAGGGTACACGGCAACGCAACACCGCATCTCCTCTTCCTCTGCGGCCCCACCGCAATGCAACAAATGGTGCGCCCCCATTTGGTCGCGGGAGATAGGGCGCGCGGAATGCAACACCGACGCGCCTCTCCTCCCGCGACCGCACCCGACTGCGAGGGACAGACAGAACTGTCCCCCGCACCCGCACCTTGGGACGCATCCTACGCAGGCCTTACCCAAGCCCACGTGGAGCGTCCCCTCCCGGGATCCCGCTTAGCTTCACCGTGGGTGTACCTCAAACCCACAGTTACTGAGCCCCCCCACCACGACAAGGTGGAGATCCCACGGGGGGGTGGTCAACTACACGGCTGCTCTACGGAAAAACAAAGTAATTGCAGTCAAGCAAAATTATCAGGAGGAGCAAAAAACCGAAAATCACAAATTTAAAACGTACTGCCGACAACTTAAGTACTTTTGTTATTTCATAATTTGTAAAATAATTAACTCTATTTGTTTCAAAGCAATTTTGTGAGTAATTATTGAAAACTTTCCTTTAAATTGAAAAAAATATTTTTCTATGTACATAAAATTAATTTTAAATAAAAAGAACAATTCAGAACAAATTAACTTCAGCCACTTTGTTTTTTAAATAATTTAAAAAGAGATGGACAAGTTAGGTTTCAGTTTTAATAACAAAGCAAATGCATTTAATTGTTTTTTAACAAAGATAATAAAGCCATTTAAAAGTTAATATATCTACTATAAGATTTGTTGGCTTTTGCTTTTGATGAATCACATAATTTGTAAGAATTGTAAAAACTAGTTCATCTTAGGATTTATTAAGATAAGTGTCACTCAAGGAATAGGGCATGTATATACCAGTTACCTAAAATAAATTCCAAAATCATAGATATAAGTTATAATCATATAATGAAGTATTCAATCAATCCGCCTATCGCAGTCCACTGCTACACATAGGCCTCGCCCAACACGCGCCACAGTACACGGTCCTCAGCCTTCCACATCCAGTCTGTCCCAGCCAGCTTTTTCAGGTCGTCGGTCCACCTAGCCGGGGGCCGCCCTACCTTACGCTTGCTGAGGCGTGGTCTCCATTCTAGGATACGCTTGCTCTATCGGCCATCAGTCCTTCTACAGATATGGCCAGCCCACTGCCACTTGAGCTTACTGATTCTGTGAGCTATGTCGGTAATTTTGGTTCTTTGTCGGATAACTGCGTTTCGGATTTTATCCTTCAAAGAGACGCCAAGCATAGCACGTTCCATGGCTCGTTGCGTGACTTTTAGTTTGTGGACTAGTCCCACTGTGAGTGTCCACATCTCGGCACCGTACGTCATAACAGGTAGGACGCATTGGTTAAAGACTTTGGTCTTCAGGCATTGCGGTAGGGGCGAAGAGAAAACTCGACGTAGCTTGCCAAACGCTGCCCAACCCACTTGGGTTGGGCAGCGTTTGGCAAGCTACGTCTCAGTAGGATCCAGTTGGGTCCTGCGGTCGATTTCTTTCTCGAAGTTGTTTCAACCAAGCTGGACTACTTGACCAAGGTAGACATACTCTTGAACAACTTCGAGCATCGATCCGTCGACATAAACCGGTCCCGGCACAATGTGTTCGGTGAACATAATCTTGGTTTTATGCAAGTTCATACCGAGACCGATCTGTCGAGCGGCTTCATTTAGGCTTTGCAGCATCTCACTCAGCTCTGCCAGGCTCTCTGCTACAATGTCGATATCCTCGGCAAACCGAAGGTGGGATATGTACTCGCCATTAATGTTTATGCCCCGTCCAGTCCAGTCCAGCGTCTTAAAGACGTCTTCGAGTACGTTGGTGAAGAGCTTAGGGGATATTACATCCCCTTGCCTCACCCCTCTACGCAACTCAATGGGGCTGGTTTTACTGTCCTGGAGCTGGACGGTCATAGTGGCCGTGTCGTTCAAACATCTCAACACCTCGATGTAGCGCCAATCGATGCAACACCGCAGCAGAACTCCTCGAACTTGGAGGTTACGGTTTTGCCATCCGCAGTATCGAGTTTCGACAGATGAATTCTACTAAGCTGGCGAGCGAAGCCTTTGGTGCCTCGATTCTGTTCAATCGCATCAAACTAATATATACTTCCGATCAGACATGATGAAGTCTATCTTGTTCCTTGTCATAGTATCGGGGCTTTGCCATGTGCACATTCTATGAGTCTTCTTCTTGAAGAAGGAGTTCATTAAGCAGAGCTCCTGGGACTCCAGAAAGTTGACCAGCATTTGCCTCCTGTGATTTCAGCGCCACACGCCATAGGGCCCGATTTTTCTTTCGCCGCGTTCTTGTACTCCCACTTTGGCATTAAAATCACCCATAACAACGCTGTAGTGTGTCTTGGTGGTATGATGTAGAGCCTTAGTAATATCTTCATACATGGTTTCGACTATGTCATCGCAGTATGTCGAGGTCGGCGCATATACCTGTACCACCTTCAGAGAGTACCGTCCTGTCTGTGACTCTTAATATGAGGTACGCTACCCGTGTCGACACACTGCTGATTTCTACAACGCTGTTAGTGAGAGATTTGTTAACGAGGAAACCGACACCGCCCTGAGAGGGCTGATCACCTTCTCGAAAGTAGAACAGATTGCCTGAATCAAGGGTTATCGTGTCGTCCCCCTGTCTTCGGACTTCAGACAACCCCAATATATGCCAGTTTATACGACCTAGTTCTACTTCGAGTTTGGTGATGTGTTGGTCCAGCCATAGAGAACGTCCATTGTATTTAGCCAGGGTCAGTTTCTTGTGGTAGCCGTTTGCCGTAGCCCGGAGATTCCTAGCACCCCCTGTCCCGCTGTTACCGCGACCGCTACCGTAGTTGCGAACTGCAGGACTACCGGGAACTGGGGGCGTTTTATTCGTTGGTGCGCTTATTGGGTGGTATTTGGCCTACTATACCGCGCTGGCCAGACGAGTTGGTATAGGGTTTGGTTTCAAGTTTTCCATCTCTTCGCAAAGATATTACTCGCTTTTTGCAATTTTCTTAGTCGCCTTTTACGAAACCCACGGAATGAAATGGGGCAGTGACACTTGTATTCTTTATCCGTCACTACACGAATAGTTTATTAACAAATTGATTAGTATTTCTTATAGACAACCAAATCAAAATAGAAAAATAGGTACTACTTCATGTATGCCTATGATATATTTCGTAAATAGGTATTTACAAAATGTAAACACACAATACAAATAATTGGACATTGGCATTTACATTTGTGCTAACTGTACCATAGTTCTCGAACGTAAACTGTGGCTATTTTGCATTTTAAACATTTTCTAAATAAAACACACAACAATCACAAGCCTCGGCACCAACAACAAGTTTAATTGTGGGAAAACTGACATTTGAAAGGTGATAAAACCGAGTAATGTCAAATAATTTAGACATTTGAAATTTACAAATGAACGACAGCATAGTAAAAACCAAGTAAATGGGACAAAGTAATAACTTGAATTGATTTACAATAAAGAAACAAAGCAACTGTTATTCAGTTGCTTTGTTTTACATTTGTCATTTTACTTGCTTTATTTTTACGTTTCCAAATTTGCCATTTTGACCATTTTTAGCAATCCAAAAACAAAGTAAAGTTGTTTGATTTTCTTATAGCCAGATAAAGGGGCTTAAAAATAAATTTATATCAAATGAAAAGCCAATTAAATCATTTCACAACGTAAAAACAATGTAATCGACGTGCAATTACTTTGTTTTTGCTTAGACATTGTGGTTCACTTTGTTTTACCGTAGATATGTTGGACAAGTGCCTGCAGTTACTTTATTTTACAAAGTTTTATCTCCGAAAATAAAGCCTTTTCGATGATTCTGTGAATGTAGTAGTGTCCGTTATAGGCAAAATGTCCCAAATATGTAAAAAAACTGATTTTGAAAAATTTGTTAGTTGCTTTGTTTTTCCGTAGCACAGCCGTACAGCTGAGCATGTTTTTAACAACTATTTATCTTCTAAGCTTTACGGTATCATGATAGATATCCTTGTTCCAGTCTACGTCCAGACATTGGAATTAATTACCTCCCATTTGTCTTTCTTGCCGGGCTTGTCTTTCTTTAATCGAGACGTACAGATATTGTTACTCTCGACAGTTGCTAGCTTATTAGCTGTGTTTAAATCGTGGTGTTGCTGAAACGTATATAAGCATGTATATTGGTTTCTTATTTATCATCAAATGAATTAAAATCTTTCGATATAAACCTAATACCAACGGGTCTGTGAAAACTAACAAGTTGGTAGGTAGTTTTATTCAACTCTTTTTTATGAAAATCATAAGGAAAATTTTCTGATCATTCGATATAATAAACATGTATGACATTGACACGAAAATATAACGAGGTCAGGCGACTCAGCATCGATAATGATCAGTAATATTACGGTAACATGTAGAATATGTAGATTTTAATTTAGGCAGGTAGCAAAATAAATATAATATCATAAATAACATTTAATTTCTTATGTTTCTTCAAGATTTCGGTTTTTATTTCATTAATATCTTAAGTGCAAGTAATGTTTTAAGTGTTTACTTTTCTGCGACAAAATAAAATATGTATTATTCTTTCAATTTTATTAATAACAGGAAGATAAGCATTATTTATTATAGATCTGCCAGATCGGAATCTGGTTTATAGAAAGATGACCGGTTTCAACAAATCATACGCCATCATATTTAAAAATATGACTAGTGGTATCTAAACCTTTTGGTCCTTAAAACTTATGTGGTAGCGGTGATATAATGTATCTTTCTCATTGATAGTATATCAACTTAGGAGACACAATATCTAATACTAATAATTATATCTATACTAATATAATAAAGCGGAAGAGTTTGTTTATTTGTTTGAACGCGCTAATCTCAGGAACTACCGGTCGGATCTGAAAAAATATTTTTGTATACGATACCCCAGTTATTCCAAAAGGCTATATGCTATATAACATAACGCTTCGACCCTTTGGGACCGGGCAAAAGGCTTAAAAGGCTAAAAGATAATGTCGGCTAATCTCAGGAACTAGCAGTCGGATTTTCAAAATTGTTATTGCCTATGATAGCCAAATTATTCCGAAAGGCTATAGGCTATATAAAATTACGCCACAACTTTTAGGGGCCAGACAAAAATAATAAAATGGTCAAACGAGAAGGGGGAGGGTTGGGTCAAAGGCAAAAAAAGGCTAAATGAATAGGATACAATCTATATGGGTGTCGTTTTCGAGATTTTCGGGACGCTGACTAATAATATGAAATTTATTTAGTGATCCAAGATGGCGGACGGGAAATCAAAGGGGGCGGATGAGAAAATTTTAAAAATATCTAGAATCTATCTCTCTAAATAGGTATCGCCTACGATATTTTAAGGGGTGGGGAATCGAAATACAACATCTATTTCGTGATCAAATATGGCGAATGGGAAATCAAAGATGGCGAATGGGAAAATTTAAAAAAATCAATATTGGTATCGTCTGCGATGTTAAAAGGGATGGGGAATCCAAATACAACATCTGTTTCGTGATTCAAGATGGTAGATGGGAAATCAAAGATGGCGGATGGGAATAGTTTTAAAAATCAATATGGGTATCGTCTCTGATGATTTAAGGGATGGAGAATCCAAATACAATATCTGTTTCGTGATCAAAGATGGCGGATAGGAAATCAAAGATGGCGGACGAGATTTTTTTTAAAGTCGATATGGGTATCGTCTCCGATATGTTAAGGAATGGGGAATTCAAAAACACCATCTATTTTGTGATCAAAGATGGCGGACGGGATTTTTTTTAAAAATCAATATGGGTATCTTCTCCGATGTTTAAAGGGATGGGGAATACAAATACAACATCTGTTTCGTGATTCAAGATCATCATATTAGCCAAACGACGTCCACTGCTGGACATAGGCCTCCCCCAAGGTTCTCCACACAGACCGGTCTTGAGCCGCCCGCATCCAACCGCCTCCCGCGATCTTGACGAGATCGTCGGTCCACCTTGCGGGGGGCCTACCTCTGCTGCGTCGTCTGGTACGTGGCCGCCACTCCAGAACCTTTCTGCCCCAACGGCCATCGGTTCTTCGAGCTATGTGCCCTGCCCACTGCCACTTCAGCTTGGCTATCCGGAGAGCTATGTCGGCGACTTTGGTTCAACTGTGGATGTCCTCATTTTTGATTCGATCTCGCAGGGAAACTCCAAGCATAGCTCTCTCCATCGCCCTCTGAGTGACCTTGAGCCTTCTGATAAGGCCCATCGTGAGCGACCACGTCTCCGATCCGTAAGTTATCACTGGCAACACACACTGGTCAAAGACTTTCGTCTTGAGACACTGCGGGATATCGGACAAGAAGATATGTCGTAGCTTCCTGAAGATTCAAGATGGCGGATGGGAAATCAAAGATGACGGATGGGCAAAATTTTAAAAATCAATATTGGTATCGTCTCTGATGATTTAAGGGGTGGTGAACCCAAATACAACATCTATTTCGTGATCAAAGATGGCGGCTAGGAAATCAAAGATGGCGGATGATATTTTTTTTAAAGTCGATGTGGGTATCGTCTCCGATATTTTAAGGAATGGGGAATTAAATGTTTGTTCATCATTTATAGACTCTGAAATGATAAGAGATTAAGCGCTAAGTCAATGGTAACTTTGGAAAAGGGGCTTGGGAAAAAGGGAATTAAATAAAAACTCTTAAAAAGGCGATACGGAGTTCGCTGGGTAAGCTAGTTATCTATACTAATATAATAAAGCGGAAGAGTTTGTTTGTTTGTTTAAACGCGCTAATCTCAGGAACCACCGGTCGGATCTGAAAAATTCTTTTTGTGTACGATAGCCCGGTTATTCCGGAAGGCTATAGGTTATATAACATAACGCTTCGACCCTTTGGGGCCGGGCAAAAGGCTAAAAAGGCTAAAAGATAATGTCGGCTAATCTCAGGAACTAGCGGTCGGATTTTAAAAATTGTTATTGCCTATGATAGCCCAATTATTCCGAAAGGCTATAGGCTATATAAAATTACGCCACAACTTTTAGGGGCCAGACAAAAATAATAAAATGGTCAAACGAGAAGGGGGAGGGATGGGCCAAAGGCAAAAAAGGGCTAAACGAATAGGATACAATCTATATGGGTATCGTTTTCGAGATTTTCGGGACGCTGATTAATAATATGAAATTTATTTAGTGATCCAAGATGGTGGAGGGGAAATCAAAGATGGTGGATGAGAAAATTTAAAAAATCAATATGGGTATCGCCTTCGATATTTTAAGGGGTGGGGAATCGAAAAACAACATCTATTTCGCGATCAAAGATGGCGGATGGGAAATCAAAGATGGCGGATGGGAAAATTTTATAAAATCAATATTGGTATCATCTGCGATGTTAAAAGGGATGGGGAATCTAAATAGAACATCTGTTTAGTGATTCAAGATGGTAAATGGGAAATCAAAGATGGCGGATGGGAAAATTTAAAAATCAATATGGGTATCGTCTCTGATGATTTAAGGGATGGAAAATCCAAATACAACATCTATTTCGTGATCAAAGATGGCGGATAGGAAATCAAAGATGGCGGATCCTCTGTTGAAACACTTTGAAATACACACTATAAAATACTTTGAATATCTAACATAAACAATATTCTTCACACGCCCAAACATATTCCATTCCATTACCGGCCGTATTTTAATGGCTATATTATTATTTCACATGTAATATTGTTGTCATGAACATCAATAAATTGTATTTTGTAACGCGTGGTGGCCTAAAATATAGTTCTATTAGTATTACGAATACCTACTTTACGCATCGTCGAAAGATATCTGGGCATGTCTGGCCCAAGGAGCCTTTTTTTTTGCATAATAAGTCAACGTCGCAAACACGATGACCAGTCCAATTTCTGAAATCTCAGCACTATTGTGTTTGTGGCAAGGCAAACCGTCATTGGGCAAAGCCGTAAGAAGATTGTCTCATGGCTCGATCTATTTGAGCCGTAATAAAGCTGTGTGGTATGGCTCGATCTATCGGGTGATTGACTCATCACCGTCTTGTTATGGATCGTTATGGAGGCGGCGAACATTTTCGGTTTTAGGAATGGATAGCAGCTGTCAGCCACGTTTTTGTGTCATATTGGATTGGAACATGTGCTTGTGTTTATTTTTGTCGGATATTGCGTCAATTTATTGAGGAGGGCTAAAATCAGCTGCTTTATACATACATTTTGTCGAAGTTAAAGTTCAACATAATATGGAACAACTGTTTTTGTTTGCAATTTAAGCAATGTCCCAAAACCAAAGTTTTTCATAATAATAAGCAGGTACATTCCCCCCAAAGAGGAACAGGTTTATACCATACCTACTCAAAATAACGTTAAAATAGATAATATTTACGTAAACTGATATAATAAAGGTGGTATCAAAATTTATTGTTACTCAGAAATCACAATACGATGGTAAAATTGAATCGTATATTATAAAGACTAGACATCGCCCGCGGCTCCGCCCCCTTCAATCTAACCATCTTATCTTAATATATAAAATCCTTGCGTTACTGACTGACTGACAGACACGCTACAGCCGAAACTATTGGGCGCAGGAAGCTGACATTTGGCATGTATGTTCCTTGGGGACGGTAGCGGTGCATTAAGAAGGGAATTCCCGAAATTCCCACGGGATCTACCTAAACGGGTAAATTTAAAAAAATTGCAGGCGTAGCTACTGGCGTCATCTAGTTTCTTATACTAATATATAAAGCTGAAGAGTTTGTTTGTTTGTTTGGTTGGTTGAACGCGCTAATCTCAGGAACTACTGGTCCGATTTGAAAAATTCTTTCAGTGTTAGATAGCCCATTTATCGACGAAGGCTATAGGCTATATAAAGTCACTTTGTGGTTTCTTTTTTTAAACCAGCCCCACGAAGGGTTAGTTAGTAGACGCCATATGAGGTTAAGTTAAGGGTTTAATTGTGAATAAAATATCTGAGGTTGGGTTCCAAAACGAGTCGCCCGAATTTGAGGGTATTAGTGGTGTAGGGGGCTTAAGGGAGTAAGTTTTAATCCCCTAAATGTAATTTTGGCTGCCGGAGTTGCGTCTAAATATTTTTAAACAATTTCCAAAAATTCTTCATTCAAATAATATGCAAAACGGAACGTAATTTTAGGTTTTATGTAAAAGTAACTAAATAGGTTGTGTTAGGTTCTCTTTTGACGCTTAACCCGAAAATAGGAGCCCTGCGGAGCAGGGCTCCGTCAACCTCAGTTTATTAAACTAGTGAAATCAATAAAAGCGATATTTAGGTTTTATGTGAAAAACGTGAAACGAAACGCAACCGCCATCTTGTATGAATGATATAGACAGCTAATGTCAAATTTGTGCGTCATTGCTTTCGAGTACCTAGGGTTAGGTGCGACTGTAATAACTAAATAGGTTATGTTAGGTTCTCTTTTGAACCTTAATCCGAAAATAGGAGCCCCGCTTCGCGGGGCTCCGTCGAGCTTAGTTAGTAGACGCCATATAAGGTTTAGTTTTAGGTTTAATTGTGAATTAAAAATCTGGGGTTGGGTCTCGAAACGAGTCGCCCGAATTTGAGGGTATTGGTGGTGTAGGGGACTTAAGGGAGATAGTTTTAATCCCCTAAATGTAATTTTGGGTGCCGGAGTTGCGTCTAAATATTTAAACAGTTTCCAAAAATTCTTCATTCAAATATGCAAAACGGAACGCAATTTTTGTGTTAGGTTCTCTTTTGATCCTCAACACGAAAATAGGGCTCCGTCAACCTCAGTTTATAATCCATTATACAATTTTTCAATTTCAATGTAATATTATTTTCATTGCTATAATCGCTAATAAAATTAAAGATTTGATTATATGTAATTCTATCTTTATGTGTACACACACAGGGTACAGTTTTATTGTATCCATTCATAACGTTACCGTGTACTGTATACAGTTGCAATAAAAAATTTGGGTGCTACCTTAAATGTTCCATCTAATACCCACAAATCTGATCTTAACCCTTTCAGGACCATAAGGTTATGTGACTATATATTATGATAAAAACTGTACGAAACAGTTAATTAGGCATCAAATAAACATAATTTTAACTTAAAATATAATAAGATGTTTTGGATTTTTTGGAATTCTTTGGGACACATATGTCCCTATGGTCGTCGGTGGTACCCTTTGTTCAAGAAAATTATATTATACGTTTTAGAGATTTTATCAGTTTTTGAGGTATCGTTTATACAAGACTGCAAATTTATCGCAGAAAATTTGTTTTTTTATCGATACGTATACAATTGAAAGTAATAAGCTAGTAGTAAATCGGTAAAATCCAGTAAAACATTTCCATTCATTTGTCTAGAAAAGGTGTACTTTGCATCACAATTACTATTTTTTCGGATTTCTATTATACATTGAATAAACTGACACATCTCTTCCAGAAGTTTGGTTATCAATGGGTTGCGTTGGAAACTGTCTTCGTCTGACAGATCTGGGAACTGAACTTAATTTTCAAATAGGAACGTCATGCTGTTTGACAGAGAAACCGTTTTTTCCAACTTGAACTTGTCTGAACTGCAGGCTAGTTTTGATTTCATCGTGAAGCTTTGGGTAGACAGTTTGCGCATTATTCACTAAGATATCTAAGAGATCAAAAAATTATCGAAAATAGTACTTTATTTTCAGTCAGCAATATAATTCATAGCACAATGAGTCAACACGTATATTATCTACTCCTCCCATATTTTTGTTATACGTGATACAATTTTAGAGCATATCACTTCTTTTTGCTGATCCAGGTTTCGTGCGTCGTCTTCCAGAGTCTATGTCTAAAGGTTTCAGAAAGTTGATCAATAAGTATATTCCTGTATTTTCCATCAACTTTACGCACGCCCCAAAACTTGTGGTGTACATACATGTTACTCTCCTTATGTCAATGCTGTTTTTGGAAGATGTTTTCGATTTATTCGAATTATTCATTATATTTTACATCACGAAAATTATTTGGCACGTATGTTCCTTAGTTCCACTTGAAAACTAGTTTTTGATTACTTTGTGCTCCAGTTATGGGTATAAGACTTGTAGACGTCGATGTTACAGGTGCCAGACTTATTGATTCCTGAAATTGAACAGGCACATCTTCAATTTCATCATTAGAAGCATCACAAACTCCTTGATCCTGTATCAAACTCCTTTGACCTTTTTCATCAAGGTGTAAATCATCTTCTTCATCACTATTATCATCCATCACGATTTATAAAAGTATCTACATCATCCTTGAATTCAAATATTCTGCCACAATATCAATAAAAATGAAGATAATTCACAAAATCGTCAGTTGAATAAGTTAACAATTTATTACAAATAGTACCCGTTCCGGACCACTGGGACACTGGTGTCCCTTTATGTTTATAATGTCTTATAACTATAAAAAACAGAAATAATGGTTTTGTTACTGAATATAATATAAATTTACTTACCAACAAATGATAATAACTCAACAAAAAACAATATAAAACATTTTGAAGTTCCTAAAAACTTTTGAAAAATAGGGCAAGTGCGCGCTTAGCGAACAGTCATATAACATTTTTTATAGAAAATATATCGTACTACCTAGGTTGTACCGTCAATGAAAAAAATATTAATAATATGTTTAATAACAAACAAAAAATTCATAATTGGTAATAGGCTTCTTAATTATCAATATATTTTCAAATTCTGGGCTAGGGACACATATGTCCCTTGGTCGTTAAAGGGTTAATAAATTATCTTTATTTATATTATGGTGAATAAAAGTTATGGAAAATGGCATTATTGAAAACGAAAATTATAGCAAATACATTTATGGATTTAAATTATTATGACACTTGATCGATTATGACCAATGGAATTAGTGAAAGTCATTTTATGTCATTTCACGATTATGGCAACTGAAGCGTTATTTAAATTATGGCAAACATTAGTAAAACTTTTTATGCATCTAAAATTTACCATATTTTCGTACTAATAATAAAAAGTCGCTAAAAGAGGTTTGGGCTCGTCCGGGATTTGAACCCGGGACCTCTCGCACCCTAAGCGAAAATCATACCCCTAGACCAACGAGCCGGTGAAAGACATGTTGAAATTACGTATGACATTGTCACGTACGTGATGGGTGAACGCATAAAAAAGTGACAGGTGTTTGTCTTCTTATTTTATGAGGTGGTATGTAGATAAGACCACGGCACTTATATTTCGTCACAAATTAGAATGCTATCAAGTACCCATATCTACCTAATAGATAAGCTGTGGATACCGCGACTATCATAGGTATTTAATATGTTTTAGTAGCTATTAAGAAGCGCTTAGGGCTTATTGCTCATCACTAGAAATAATATCAATAATTGTTTTTTGCTTTATTATGGGTAATTCATAATTCGGTTTTCTTACACGTGCTAAATAAAGGAAACATTTGCATTAGGTAGGTAATAGGAAGGTGTGTTACTAAGGTACTCTGAATATATTTTTTTATTACCGTCAGCAATAAACGTGTAGTCGGGCCTAATCGCCTTATTTTTTACAATGTCTCATTTATGTATTTGTTTATTTACATTTATTTTCGTTCTAACATAACTAATTCAATGTAACATACCATCCTCGAAAGACTCGATACATTAATATTTTATTGAAATAAAATATATAAAATGCCTACGTTTAAATAGGCATTAAACAAAGATTATTCTTCAAATAAAAGTATTTTGTAGGTACATACACATTAAAACTTTTATTCAGTAACCCGTACTAAAAGGACTATGGGCAAAAATGTATGGGCTCCGTCCCCATATACCAACACACCTGGAACTGATGCCAATGTGTACCTTAAGTTTCCACTATTTGATCAAAATCTTTCTTTTTACTAAAATCTATGGGGTATATCCATAACTGATTATTATTAATTAATCATTTTTTTCATTTTACTCTTGCAAGTTATGTTAACATTATGGTTATATTACAGCACAAAACATGATTTAGTAACGATACAAAATAAAAATAATGTATTTTTAATAATATACTTATATTTAAATGAATATGAACGAATAATACGAAAATAAAAACTAAAGTAGAGGAAGTGCGAAAAAGGCTGCTAACCTTAAATGCAACTGGGCGGGCCATGTCAGCCGTATACATGAGGATCGTTGGGTGAAAATCTTGACACTGTGGGTGCCTGAAAATGGTCGTCGTCGCCGGAGTTGGCCCCGAAAACAGTGGCGAGATTACCTAGACGCCTACCACAAGAGTTGGATTGAGATTGCAGGCGACAAGAGAGCGTAGAAAGATCTGGGGGAGGCCTTTGCCCAGCAGTGGGACAGTACAGACTAAAGAAAAATTATTAATCATTTAAAGTCATTGTCTTCTAATATTCATTCTTGCAATGCTCATAGTAGGCAAATAACAATAGTAATAGAGTGTTAATATTACTGGTCTATTTTATATACTATATTGACGACCAGTTGGCGCCGCGGGAGTGTAAGCGACTGCTACGCCGAAGGTCGCGGGTTCGATTTCCGCTCAAGTCAAACATTTGTGTGCATGAACATGGATGTTTGTCTTGGTCTGGGTGTTTCTATATATAATATGTATATATTTACAAAAAAAGAAGTATATATGTATGTTTATCCATTATCTAGTGCCCATATTACAAGCTTCTGCTTAGTTTGGGACTAGATGGTGTGGTGTGGATGTGGTAGAATGTACCATAATAGATAAATGAGTAGTTATTTTACAATTAATCGTCAATAATGCGTCAACAAAATATTTGTTGAACGCGCTAATCTCAGGAACTACTGGTCCGATTTGAAAAATTCTTTCAGTGTTAGATAGCCCATTTATCGACGAAGGCTATAGGCTATATAAAGTCACTTTGTGGTTTCTTTTTTTAAACCAGCCCCACGAAGGGTTAGTTAGTAGACGCCATATGAGGTTAAGTTAAGGGTTTAATTGTGAATAAAATATCTGAGGTTGGGTTCCAAAACGAGTCGCCCGAATTTGAGGGTATTAGTGGTGTAGGGGGCTTAAGGGAGTAAGTTTTAATCCCCTAAATGTAATTTTGGCTGCCGGAGTTGCGTCTAAATATTTTTAAACAATTTCCAAAAATTCTTCATTCAAATAATATGCAAAACGGAACGTAATTTTAGGTTTTATGTAAAAGTAACTAAATAGGTTGTGTTAGGTTCTCTTTTGACGCTTAACCCGAAAATAGGAGCCCTGCGGAGCAGGGCTCCGTCAACCTCAGTTTATTAAACTAGTGAAATCAATAAAAGCGATATTTAGGTTTTATGTGAAAAACGTGAAACGAAACGCAACCGCCATCTTGTATGAATGATATAGACAGCTAATGTCAAATTTGTGCGTCATTGCTTTCGAGTACCTAGGGTTAGGTGCGACTGTAATAACTAAATAGGTTATGTTAGGTTCTCTTTTGAACCTTAATCCGAAAATAGGAGCCCCGCTTCGCGGGGCTCCGTCGAGCTTAGTTAGTAGACGCCATATAAGGTTTAGTTTTAGGTTTAATTGTGAATTAAAAATCTGGGGTTGGGTCTCGAAACGAGTCGCCCGAATTTGAGGGTATTGGTGGTGTAGGGGACTTAAGGGAGATAGTTTTAATCCCCTAAATGTAATTTTGGGTGCCGGAGTTGCGTCTAAATATTTAAACAGTTTCCAAAAATTCTTCACTCAAATATGCAAAACGGAACGCAATTTTTGTGTTAGGTTCTCTTTTGATCCTCAACACGAAAATAGGGCTCCGTCAACCTCAGTTTATAATCCATTATACAATTTTTCAATTTCAATGTAATATTATTTTCATTGCTATAATCGCTAATAAAATTAAAGATTTGATTATATGTAATTCTATCTTTATGTGTACACACACAGGGTACAGTTTTATTGTATCCATTCATAACGTTACCGTGTACTGTATACAGTTGCAATAAAAAATTTGGGTGCTACCTTAAATGTTCCATCTAATACCCACAAATCTGATCTTAATAAATTATCTTTATTTATATTATGGTGAATAAAAGTTATGGAAAATGGCATTATTGAAAACGAAAATTATAGCAAATACATTTATGGATTTAAATTATTATGACACTTGATCGATTATGACCAATGGAATTAGTGAAAGTCATTTTATGTCATTTCACGATTATGGCAACTGAAGCGTTATTTAAATTATGGCAAACATTAGTAAAACTTTTTATGCATCTAAAATTTACCATATTTTCGTACTAATAATAAAAAGTCGCTAAAAGAGGTTTGGGCTCGTCCAGGATTTGAACCCGGGACCTCTCGCACCCTAAGCGAAAATCATACCCCTAGACCAACGAGCCGGTGAAAGACATGTTGAAATTACGTATGACATTGTCACGTACGTGATGGGTGAACGCATAAAAAAGTGACAGGTGTTTGTCTTCTTATTTTATGAGGTGGTATGTAGATAAGACCACGGCACTTATATTTCGTCACAAATTAGAATGCTATCAAGTACCCATATCTACCTAATAGATAAGCTGTGGATACCGCGACTATCATAGGTATTTAATATGTTTTAGTAGCTATTAAGAAGCGCTTAGGGCTTATTGCTCATCACTAGAAATAATATCAATAATTGTTTTTTGCTTTATTATGGGTAATTCATAATTCGGTTTTCTTACACGTGCTAAATAAAGGAAACATTTGCATTAGGTAGGTAATAGGAAGGTGTGTTACTAAGGTACTCTGAATATATTTTTTTATTACCGTCAGCAATAAACGTGTAGTCGGGCCTAATCGCCTTATTTTTTACAATGTCTCATTTATGTATTTGTTTATTTACATTTATTTTCGTTCTAACATAACTAATTCAATGTAACATACCATCCTCGAAAGACTCGATACATTAATATTTTATTGAAATAAAATATATAAAATGCCTACGTTTAAATAGGCATTAAACAAAGATTATTCTTCAAATAAAAGTATTTTGTAGGTACATACACATTAAAACTTTTATTCAGTAACCCGTACTAAAAGGACTATGGGCAAAAATGTATGGGCTCCGTCCCCATATACCAACACACCTGGAACTGATGCCAATGTGTACCTTAAGTTTCCACTATTTGATCAAAATCTTTCTTTTTACTAAAATCTATGGGGTATATCCATAACTGATTATTATTAATTAATCATTTTTTTCATTTTACTCTTGCAAGTTATGTTAACATTATGGTTATATTACAGCACAAAACATGATTTAGTAACGATACAAAATAAAAATAATGTATTTTTAATAATATACTTATATTTAAATGAATATGAACGAATAATACGAAAATAAAAACTAAAGTAGAGGAAGTGCGAAAAAGGCTGCTAACCTTAAATGCAACTGGGCGGGCCATGTCAGCCGTATACATGAGGATCGTTGGGTGAAAATCTTGACACTGTGGGTGCCTGAAAATGGTCGTCGTCGCCGGAGTTGGCCCCGAAAACAGTGGCGAGATTACCTAGACGCCTACCACAAGAGTTGGATTGAGATTGCAGGCGACAAGAGAGCGTAGAAAGATCTGGGGGAGGCCTTTGCCCAGCAGTGGGACAGTACAGACTAAAGAAAAATTATTAATCATTTAAAGTCATTGTCTTCTAATATTCATTCTTGCAATGCTCATAGTAGGCAAATAACAATAGTAATAGAGTGTTAATATTACTGGTCTATTTTATATACTATATTGACGACCAGTTGGCGCCGCGGGAGTGTAAGCGACTGCTACGCCGAAGGTCGCGGGTTCGATTTCCGCTCAAGTCAAACATTTGTGTGCATGAACATGGATGTTTGTCTTGGTCTGGGTGTTTCTATATATAATATGTATATATTTACAAAAAAAGAAGTATATATGTATGTTGTGTAAAGAAGTATATATGTATTACAAGCTTCTGCTTAGTTTGGGACTAGATGGTGTGGTGTGGATGTGGTAGAATGTACCATAATAGATAAATGAGTAGTTATTTTACAATTAATCGTCAATAATGCGTCAACAAAATATTTGTTGAACGCGCTAATCTCAGGAACTACTGGTCTGATTTGAAAAATTCTTTCAGTGTTAGATAGCCCATTTATCGACGAAGGCTATAGGCTATATAAAGTCACTTTGTGGTTTCTTTTTTTAAACCAGCCCCACGAAGGGTTAGTTAGTAGACGCCATATGAGGTTAAGTTAAGGGTTTAATTGTGAATAAAATATCTGAGGTTGGGTTCCAAAACGAGTCGCCCGAATTTGAGGGTATTAGTGGTGTAGGGGGCTTAAGGGAGTAAGTTTTAATCCCCTAAATGTAATTTTGGCTGCCGGAGTTGCGTCTAAATATTTTTAAACAATTTCCAAAAATTCTTCATTCAAATAATATGCAAAACGGAACGTAATTTTAGGTTTTATGTAAAAGTAACTAAATAGGTTGTGTTAGGTTCTCTTTTGACGCTTAACCCGAAAATAGGAGCCCTGCGGAGCAGGGCTCCGTCAACCTCAGTTTATTAAACTAGTGAAATCAATAAAAGCGATATTTAGGTTTTATGTGAAAAACGTGAAACGAAACGCAACCGCCATCTTGTATGAATGATATAGACAGCTAATGTCAAATTTGTGCGTCATTGCTTTCGAGTACCTAGGGTTAGGTGCGACTGTAATAACTAAATAGGTTATGTTAGGTTCTCTTTTGAACCTTAATCCGAAAATAGGAGCCCCGCTTCGCGGGGCTCCGTCGAGCTTAGTTAGTAGACGCCATATAAGGTTTAGTTTTAGGTTTAATTGTGAATTAAAAATCTGGGGTTGGGTCTCGAAACGAGTCGCCCGAATTTGAGGGTATTGGTGGTGTAGGGGACTTAAGGGAGATAGTTTTAATCCCCTAAATGTAATTTTGGGTGCCGGAGTTGCGTCTAAATATTTAAACAGTTTCCAAAAATTCTTCATTCAAATATGCAAAACGGAACGCAATTTTTGTGTTAGGTTCTCTTTTGATCCTCAACACGAAAATAGGGCTCCGTCAACCTCAGTTTATAATCCATTATACAATTTTTCAATTTCAATGTAATATTATTTTCATTGCTATAATCGCTAATAAAATTAAAGATTTGATTATATGTAATTCTATCTTTATGTGTACACACACAGGGTACAGTTTTATTGTATCCATTCATAACGTTACCGTGTACTGTATACAGTTGCAATAAAAAATTTGGGTGCTACCTTAAATGTTCCATCTAATACCCACAAATCTGATCTTAATAAATTATCTTTATTTATATTATGGTGAATAAAAGTTATGGAAAATGGCATTATTGAAAACGAAAATTATAGCAAATACATTTATGGATTTAAATTATTATGACACTTGATCGATTATGACCAATGGAATTAGTGAAAGTCATTTTATGTCATTTCACGATTATGGCAACTGAAGCGTTATTTAAATTATGGCAAACATTAGTAAAACTTTTTATGCATCTAAAATTTACCATATTTTCGTACTAATAATAAAAAGTCGCTAAAAGAGGTTTGGGCTCGTCCGGGATTTGAACCCGGGACCTCTCGCACCCTAAGCGAAAATCATACCCCTAGACCAACGAGCCGGTGAAAGACATGTTGAAATTACGTATGACATTGTCACGTACGTGATGGGTGAACGCATAAAAAAGTGACAGGTGTTTGTCTTCTTATTTTATGAGGTGGTATGTAGATAAGACCACGGCACTTATATTTCGTCACAAATTAGAATGCTATCAAGTACCCATATCTACCTAATAGATAAGCTGTGGATACCGCGACTATCATAGGTATTTAATATGTTTTAGTAGCTATTAAGAAGCGCTTAGGGCTTATTGCTCATCACTAGAAATAATATCAATAATTGTTTTTTGCTTTATTATGGGTAATTCATAATTCGGTTTTCTTACACGTGCTAAATAAAGGAAACATTTGCATTAGGTAGGTAATAGGAAGGTGTGTTACTAAGGTACTCTGAATATATTTTTTTATTACCGTCAGCAATAAACGTGTAGTCGGGCCTAATCGCCTTATTTTTTACAATGTCTCATTTATGTATTTGTTTATTTACATTTATTTTCGTTCTAACATAACTAATTCAATGTAACATACCATCCTCGAAAGACTCGATACATTAATATTTTATTGAAATAAAATATATAAAATGCCTACGTTTAAATAGGCATTAAACAAAGATTATTCTTCAAATAAAAGTATTTTGTAGGTACATACACATTAAAACTTTTATTCAGTAACCCGTACTAAAAGGACTATGGGCAAAAATGTATGGGCTCCGTCCCCATATACCAACACACCTGGAACTGATGCCAATGTGTACCTTAAGTTTCCACTATTTGATCAAAATCTTTCTTTTTACTAAAATCTATGGGGTATATCCATAACTGATTATTATTAATTAATCATTTTTTTCATTTTACTCTTGCAAGTTATGTTAACATTATGGTTATATTACAGCACAAAACATGATTTAATAACGATACAAAATAAAAATAATGTATTTTTAATAATATACTTATATTTAAATGAATATGAATGAATAATACGAAAATAAAAACTAAAGTAGAGGAAGTGCGAAAAAGGCTGCTAACCTTAAATGCAACTGGGCGGGCCATGTCAGCCGTATACATGAGGATCGTTGGGTGAAAATCTTGACACTGTGGGTGCCTGAAAATGGTCGTCGTCGCCGGAGTTGGCCCCGAAAACAGTGGCGAGATTACCTAGACGCCTACCACAAGAGTTGGATTGAGATTGCAGGCGACAAGAGAGCGTAGAAAGATCTGGGGGAGGCCTTTGCCCAGCAGTGGGACAGTACAGACTAAAGAAAAATTATTAATCATTTAAAGTCATTGTCTTCTAATATTCATTCTTGCAATGCTCATAGTAGGCAAATAACAATAGTAATAGAGTGTTAATATTACTGGTCTATTTTATATACTATATTGACGACCAGTTGGCGCCGCGGGAGTGTAAGCGACTGCTACGCCGAAGGTCGCGGGTTCGATTTCCGCTCAAGTCAAACATTTGTGTGCATGAACATGGATGTTTGTCTTGGTCTGGGTGTTTCTATATATAATATGTATATATTTACAAAAAAAGAAGTATATATGTATGTTGTGTAAAGAAGTATATATGTATTACAAGCTTCTGCTTAGTTTGGGACTAGATGGTGTGGTGTGGATGTGGTAGAATGTACCATAATAGATAAATGAGTAGTTATTTTACAATTAATCGTCAATAATGCGTCAACAAAATATTTGTTTAAACGTTAATTACTATGACAACCCCATGCATTTGGGCAATGTCGCCATAGTAAAAAAATATAATCTTGCCAAGGTGTGTCGATTGAGCTACATTTCATTTCTGTTGATGGGTGGGGACGATTCCGCCCATGGTCCTTTCCTATGAAAATAAGAAAAAAATTCAGCAGTCAGTATAGTATTTTATTAAAACAACGAACATAAAGGCTGGTTTTATCACAGTATAATACAGAAATATTTTATATTAAGATATTAATTTTTTATCGGATAGTTTAGGCGAAACGGAGCCGCGATAAGCTTTATTACGAGTATTTTATCATTTGTAAAAATTCCTCCAAAATGTACTATAATATATTGAGATAAATTCATTATTTTAACTTTAACATGAGCTTTTAACGTTTCAGATTTTAGGCTGATTCGGGAGAGGGCTAAAGGACGCAAGTTCTCTCAAGAGCATTACAATCTGCTTATGACCATTGACTTCATCGTGTTTCCCTTCATACAACCTACCCTTCTGGGGCGAGTCATCCCGTCCTCTTCAACCCATACCAAAATATTGGTCACCAAACCAGAATCATGTATCTATCTGCAACCTCTTAAGATATCTATGCTGATCCTTTATTAGCTTTCGCAGTCTACATCTGGACTTCAGTCTCCTTATTTGCTTCACAGTAGCACTGAGGCCACGGTTGGTTACAGGTGGTTGGTAGTTGGGTACAGGGTTTAATGTCGAGTTTTCTGTATCTTTGTAAAGATACTATTTAATTTTGTTTCGAGTGTTTTCCTTAATCGCCTCTTACGACTTCCACGAAATGAAATAGGTGGTAACACTTTGTACTCTTAATCCGTCACCACATGGACGTATGGTAAGAGATATTATGTTAAATGACTTCCAAAAACAGGGAATTACTTCGATTCGTAAGAAAGTAGCTGGCAAATATGTGTGTCCAAAGATCTTGCAGAAATGACAAGTTATTTGCAATTATTATTATGATGGTGGATCAAAAGTAACTTTCACTCAGGTACCTAGTAAATTTTTTTTAGATCGCTACAACTATAAAAGAAATGAGTGGATAAGTTTCTTAAATATTCATGAGTGTATCTTTGATTATAAACGTTTATTTTATAAACGTTTATTATTATTATATAGTAGGTACGTGTTTTTTTTAATCGTCTTATACATATACAAACTAAAGGTTCATGACTCAGCTCTCAATGCAATGAGTGTTCAGGGTGCACTCCTCTTATAGGTCAACATCAACATAAGTAGTCGACAAATACGTTTCGTAATCGTTTTGCGCGTTTGCTTATAAAAACCCCTATCACATAATAGGGAAAACATTAGACATGCTGAGAGCGGTGTATTAAAAAACAATTAATTGATTAATGATAAATTTCTCAAGATATTTGCTAAATAAAACGACTAATAAGACATATTTTTGATATAATACAAAAGGAACCCAAAAAGGTATTATAAAAAGCAGGGCTCGTCCGGGATTTGAACCCGGGACCTCTCGCACCCTAAGCGAAAATCATACCCCTAGACCAACGAGCCGGTGAAAGACATGTTGAAATTACGTATGACATTGTCACGTACGTGATGGGTGAACGCATAAAAAAGTGACAGGTGTTTGTCTTCTTATTTTATGAGGTGGTATGTAGATAAGACCACGGCACTTATATTTCGTCACAAATTAGAATGCTATCAAGTACCCATATCTACCTAATAGATAAGCTGTGGATACCGCGACTATCATAGGTATTTAATATGTTTTAGTAGCTATTAAGAAGCGCTTAGGGCTTATTGCTCATCACTAGAAATAATATCAATAATTGTTTTTTGCTTTATTATGGGTAATTCATAATTCGGTTTTCTTACACGTGCTAAATAAAGGAAACATTTGCATTAGGTAGGTAATAGGA
The DNA here is from genome assembly GCA_944739405.2 of Euclidia mi. Lineage (NCBI taxonomy): Eukaryota > Metazoa > Arthropoda > Insecta > Lepidoptera > Erebidae > Euclidia > Euclidia mi. Next base: position 4,501,183 of record OX123196.2, read on the forward strand.
AGGTGTGTTACTAAGGTACTCTGAATATATTTTTTTATTACCGTCAGCAATAAACGTGTAGTCGGGCCTAATCGCCTTATTTTTTACAATGTCTCATTTATGTATTTGTTTATTTACATTTATTTTCGTTCTAACATAACTAATTCAATGTAACATACCATCCTCGAAAGACTCGATACATTAATATTTTATTGAAATAAAATATATAAAATGCCTACGTTTAAATAGGCATTAAACAAAGATTATTCTTCAAATAAAAGTATTTTGTAGGTACATACACATTAAAACTTTTATTCAGTAACCCGTACTAAAAGGACTATGGGCAAAAATGTATGGGCTCCGTCCCCATATACCAACACACCTGGAACTGATGCCAATGTGTACCTTAAGTTTCCACTATTTGATCAAAATCTTTCTTTTTACTAAAATCTATGGGGTATATCCATAACTGATTATTATTAATTAATCATTTTTTTCATTTTACTCTTGCAAGTTATGTTAACATTATGGTTATATTACAGCACAAAACATGATTTAGTAACGATACAAAATAAAAATAATGTATTTTTAATAATATACTTATATTTAAATGAATATGAACGAATAATACGAAAATAAAAACTAAAGTAGAGGAAGTGCGAAAAAGGCTGCTAACCTTAAATGCAACTGGGCGGGCCATGTCAGCCGTATACATGAGGATCGTTGGGTGAAAATCTTGACACTGTGGGTGCCTGAAAATGGTCGTCGTCGCCGGAGTTGGCCCCGAAAACAGTGGCGAGATTACCTAGACGCCTACCACAAGAGTTGGATTGAGATTGCAGGCGACAAGAGAGCGTAGAAAGATCTGGGGGAGGCCTTTGCCCAGCAGTGGGACAGTACAGACTAAAGAAAAATTATTAATCATTTAAAGTCATTGTCTTCTAATATTCATTCTTGCAATGCTCATAGTAGGCAAATAACAATAGTAATAGAGTGTTAATATTACTGGTCTATTTTATATACTATATTGACGACCAGTTGGCGCCGCGGGAGTGTAAGCGACTGCTACGCCGAAGGTCGCGGGTTCGATTTCCGCTCAAGTCAAACATTTGTGTGCATGAACATGGATGTTTGTCTTGGTCTGGGTGTTTCTATATATAATATGTATATATTTACAAAAAAAGAAGTATATATGTATGTTGTGTAAAGAAGTATATATGTATTACAAGCTTCTGCTTAGTTTGGGACTAGATGGTGTGGTGTGGATGTGGTAGAATGTACCATAATAGATAAATGAGTAGTTATTTTACAATTAATCGTCAATAATGCGTCAACAAAATATTTGTTGAACGCGCTAATCTCAGGAACTACTGGTCTGATTTGAAAAATTCTTTCAGTGTTAGATAGCCCATTTATCGACGAAGGCTATAGGCTATATAAAGTCACTTTGTGGTTTCTTTTTTTAAACCAGCCCCACGAAGGGTTAGTTAGTAGACGCCATATGAGGTTAAGTTAAGGGTTTAATTGTGAATAAAATATCTGAGGTTGGGTTCCAAAACGAGTCGCCCGAATTTGAGGGTATTAGTGGTGTAGGGGGCTTAAGGGAGTAAGTTTTAATCCCCTAAATGTAATTTTGGCTGCCGGAGTTGCGTCTAAATATTTTTAAACAATTTCCAAAAATTCTTCATTCAAATAATATGCAAAACGGAACGTAATTTTAGGTTTTATGTAAAAGTAACTAAATAGGTTGTGTTAGGTTCTCTTTTGACGCTTAACCCGAAAATAGGAGCCCTGCGGAGCAGGGCTCCGTCAACCTCAGTTTATTAAACTAGTGAAATCAATAAAAGCGATATTTAGGTTTTATGTGAAAAACGTGAAACGAAACGCAACCGCCATCTTGTATGAATGATATAGACAGCTAATGTCAAATTTGTGCGTCATTGCTTTCGAGTACCTAGGGTTAGGTGCGACTGTAATAACTAAATAGGTTATGTTAGGTTCTCTTTTGAACCTTAATCCGAAAATAGGAGCCCCGCTTCGCGGGGCTCCGTCGAGCTTAGTTAGTAGACGCCATATAAGGTTTAGTTTTAGGTTTAATTGTGAATTAAAAATCTGGGGTTGGGTCTCGAAACGAGTCGCCCGAATTTGAGGGTATTGGTGGTGTAGGGGACTTAAGGGAGATAGTTTTAATCCCCTAAATGTAATTTTGGGTGCCGGAGTTGCGTCTAAATATTTAAACAGTTTCCAAAAATTCTTCATTCAAATATGCAAAACGGAACGCAATTTTTGTGTTAGGTTCTCTTTTGATCCTCAACACGAAAATAGGGCTCCGTCAACCTCAGTTTATAATCCATTATACAATTTTTCAATTTCAATGTAATATTATTTTCATTGCTATAATCGCTAATAAAATTAAAGATTTGATTATATGTAATTCTATCTTTATGTGTACACACACAGGGTACAGTTTTATTGTATCCATTCATAACGTTACCGTGTACTGTATACAGTTGCAATAAAAAATTTGGGTGCTACCTTAAATGTTCCATCTAATACCCACAAATCTGATCTTAATAAATTATCTTTATTTATATTATGGTGAATAAAAGTTATGGAAAATGGCATTATTGAAAACGAAAATTATAGCAAATACATTTATGGATTTAAATTATTATGACACTTGATCGATTATGACCAATGGAATTAGTGAAAGTCATTTTATGTCATTTCACGATTATGGCAACTGAAGCGTTATTTAAATTATGGCAAACATTAGTAAAACTTTTTATGCATCTAAAATTTACCATATTTTCGTACTAATAATAAAAAGTCGCTAAAAGAGGTTTGGGCTCGTCCGGGATTTGAACCCGGGACCTCTCGCACCCTAAGCGAAAATCATACCCCTAGACCAACGAGCCGGTGAAAGACATGTTGAAATTACGTATGACATTGTCACGTACGTGATGGGTGAACGCATAAAAAAGTGACAGGTGTTTGTCTTCTTATTTTATGAGGTGGTATGTAGATAAGACCACGGCACTTATATTTCGTCACAAATTAGAATGCTATCAAGTACCCATATCTACCTAATAGATAAGCTGTGGATACCGCGACTATCATAGGTATTTAATATGTTTTAGTAGCTATTAAGAAGCGCTTAGGGCTTATTGCTCATCACTAGAAATAATATCAATAATTGTTTTTTGCTTTATTATGGGTAATTCATAATTCGGTTTTCTTACACGTGCTAAATAAAGGAAACATTTGCATTAGGTAGGTAATAGGAAGGTGTGTTACTAAGGTACTCTGAATATATTTTTTTATTACCGTCAGCAATAAACGTGTAGTCGGGCCTAATCGCCTTATTTTTTACAATGTCTCATTTATGTATTTGTTTATTTACATTTATTTTCGTTCTAACATAACTAATTCAATGTAACATACCATCCTCGAAAGACTCGATACATTAATATTTTATTGAAATAAAATATATAAAATGCCTACGTTTAAATAGGCATTAAACAAAGATTATTCTTCAAATAAAAGTATTTTGTAGGTACATACACATTAAAACTTTTATTCAGTAACCCGTACTAAAAGGACTATGGGCAAAAATGTATGGGCTCCGTCCCCATATACCAACACACCTGGAACTGATGCCAATGTGTACCTTAAGTTTCCACTATTTGATCAAAATCTTTCTTTTTACTAAAATCTATGGGGTATATCCATAACTGATTATTATTAATTAATCATTTTTTTCATTTTACTCTTGCAAGTTATGTTAACATTATGGTTATATTACAGCACAAAACATGATTTAATAACGATACAAAATAAAAATAATGTATTTTTAATAATATACTTATATTTAAATGAATATGAATGAATAATACGAAAATAAAAACTAAAGTAGAGGAAGTGCGAAAAAGGCTGCTAACCTTAAATGCAACTGGGCGGGCCATGTCAGCCGTATACATGAGGATCGTTGGGTGAAAATCTTGACACTGTGGGTGCCTGAAAATGGTCGTCGTCGCCGGAGTTGGCCCCGAAAACAGTGGCGAGATTACCTAGACGCCTACCACAAGAGTTGGATTGAGATTGCAGGCGACAAGAGAGCGTAGAAAGATCTGGGGGAGGCCTTTGCCCAGCAGTGGGACAGTACAGACTAAAGAAAAATTATTAATCATTTAAAGTCATTGTCTTCTAATATTCATTCTTGCAATGCTCATAGTAGGCAAATAACAATAGTAATAGAGTGTTAATATTACTGGTCTATTTTATATACTATATTGACGACCAGTTGGCGCCGCGGGAGTGTAAGCGACTGCTACGCCGAAGGTCGCGGGTTCGATTTCCGCTCAAGTCAAACATTTGTGTGCATGAACATGGATGTTTGTCTTGGTCTGGGTGTTTCTATATATAATATGTATATATTTACAAAAAAAGAAGTATATATGTATGTTGTGTAAAGAAGTATATATGTATTACAAGCTTCTGCTTAGTTTGGGACTAGATGGTGTGGTGTGGATGTGGTAGAATGTACCATAATAGATAAATGAGTAGTTATTTTACAATTAATCGTCAATAATGCGTCAACAAAATATTTGTTTAAACGTTAATTACTATGACAACCCCATGCATTTGGGCAATGTCGCCATAGTAAAAAAATATAATCTTGCCAAGGTGTGTCGATTGAGCTACATTTCATTTCTGTTGATGGGTGGGGACGATTCCGCCCATGGTCCTTTCCTATGAAAATAAGAAAAAAATTCAGCAGTCAGTATAGTATTTTATTAAAACAACGAACATAAAGGCTGGTTTTATCACAGTATAATACAGAAATATTTTATATTAAGATATTAATTTTTTATCGGATAGTTTAGGCGAAACGGAGCCGCGATAAGCTTTATTACGAGTATTTTATCATTTGTAAAAATTCCTCCAAAATGTACTATAATATATTGAGATAAATTCATTATTTTAACTTTAACATGAGCTTTTAACGTTTCAGATTTTAGGCTGATTCGGGAGAGGGCTAAAGGACGCAAGTTCTCTCAAGAGCATTACAATCTGCTTATGACCATTGACTTCATCGTGTTTCCCTTCATACAACCTACCCTTCTGGGGCGAGTCATCCCGTCCTCTTCAACCCATACCAAAATATTGGTCACCAAACCAGAATCATGTATCTATCTGCAACCTCTTAAGATATCTATGCTGATCCTTTATTAGCTTTCGCAGTCTACATCTGGACTTCAGTCTCCTTATTTGCTTCACAGTAGCACTGAGGCCACGGTTGGTTACAGGTGGTTGGTAGTTGGGTACAGGGTTTAATGTCGAGTTTTCTGTATCTTTGTAAAGATACTATTTAATTTTGTTTCGAGTGTTTTCCTTAATCGCCTCTTACGACTTCCACGAAATGAAATAGGTGGTAACACTTTGTACTCTTAATCCGTCACCACATGGACGTATGGTAAGAGATATTATGTTAAATGACTTCCAAAAACAGGGAATTACTTCGATTCGTAAGAAAGTAGCTGGCAAATATGTGTGTCCAAAGATCTTGCAGAAATGACAAGTTATTTGCAATTATTATTATGATGGTGGATCAAAAGTAACTTTCACTCAGGTACCTAGTAAATTTTTTTTAGATCGCTACAACTATAAAAGAAATGAGTGGATAAGTTTCTTAAATATTCATGAGTGTATCTTTGATTATAAACGTTTATTTTATAAACGTTTATTATTATTATATAGTAGGTACGTGTTTTTTTTAATCGTCTTATACATATACAAACTAAAGGTTCATGACTCAGCTCTCAATGCAATGAGTGTTCAGGGTGCACTCCTCTTATAGGTCAACATCAACATAAGTAGTCGACAAATACGTTTCGTAATCGTTTTGAGCGTTTGCTTATAAAAACCCCTATCACATAATAGGGAAAACATTAGACATGCTGAGAGCGGTGTATTAAAAAACAATTAATTGATTAATGATAAATTTCTCAAGATATTTGCTAAATAAAACGACTAATAAGACATATTTTTGATATAATACAAAAGGAACCCAAAAAGGTATTATAAAAAGCAGGGCTCGTCCGGGATTTGAACCCGGGACCTCTCGCACCCAAAGCGAGAATCATACCCCTAGACCAACGAGCCGCTTAACATTGAGAAATGAAATAACAATTTACACTCTTGGTTTTTCCAACTGATATGAATGTGTTAATAAATGGCTAATGACGTCATCTAACAGTATCAACAATCTTGCTTCGCCGAAGCGTGGGCTATGTCGAATTTATACATAACTAGACGACGCCAGCAGCTACGCCTGCATTGTTTTTAAATTTACCCGTTTTGGCCGATCCCGTGGGAATTTCGAGAAATCCCTTCTTAGTGCACCCCAACGGTCCCCAAGGAACATGCATGCCAAATTTCAGCTTCCTGCGCCCAATAGTTTCGGCTGTAGCGTGTCTGTCAGTCAGTCAGTAACGCAAGGATTTTATATATTAAGATATTACAAATCATTATATCTTTACGGCTTCTCACTGATAATAGAATGTTATTTTAATATTATTTTGTTATAAATGTAGCTGTTGTGAAGACTTGTTCTAATTTTAAATCATGTTATTGTACGATTTCATTTGTACGACGTTGACTCCGCGAGCTAATTATGTTTGACCTTTTATCTTTAATCAATTTTTTCTTAATATAGAGATTTTTTATATTGTACCTACCTAGTTATTTTCATAAGTTTTTTGTACTATATAAAATATCTTTGGAAGCGTTTATGTTGTTCAAATTATCTGAATATGTTTTAAAATAATGTAATTCTTATTTTGATTGTGTTTTTTTGTTCCGTTTATTCTTGTTTGATATTGGGTCATTTAATAAAGGTTTTGGTTTTTCTCATAGAATATTTTCAGTTCAGCACATTACTTCAGGTCCAGTGCAATCATATGTTCACATTTTTTTTATCTAACGCAAAGTAAAGCACATGTAGAGCCTTCAAGTAAATTCATAATAAAATTATAAAATAATAAAAATGAATTAGACAACCTTATTCATGATAAATGAAGTATGTACTAGGTAGGCACATCACCTATAATCCAGGTAGTATATTCATTTTATTGAGTGAACGGGAGTTATAAACCTAAACTTTCCTCAAGAATGACTATCATTATATCTATCTATCAATTGGCGACAATCGTACCGAATTCTATTGGATCGTTTTAAAATTTATCACGTTCATACAGATAGACAGGACCCAGCGGCGATTTCATTTTATATTATTTAGATATTAGATAGTATTCAATGTCTCTATTATACTGAGTCTAAATATCATCTCATTTAACAAGAGTTTTCAACTAAGTTCATTAATTTGAGGCAGTCAACTGCACACTGGCAGTTTTTACTCATTCAAAACTTTTTGGAATCCAAAGTTAATTTAGTTTCCAAAGGGACTTTTCCTATTCTCTTCATTATCCAAGCTTTACTCCGGCTACATCAAACTCTGCTGTACTATAGTTTGGACCAGCATCAGAATATTGGATTTTACTGAATACGTGTACCGACCGCTAAATATCTACTTAACATGCTCGGTTCAAGGTACAAGCGATGATTACAAAAATAATCCGCACTTAAAAAGTTCATTGAATCATGCGTTACTTGCCGGAACTCCATGATATACTAATGGAAGGATAGAGGAACCCTCTATGCACCCTCGGATTGACCACCCCAACTAGTGCAATAGAAAAAGGTTTACAATACCGAACTCCTCTAAAGAAAAAGGATATATGGCATCACGCGGAAATGGGTTCCATACAATATGCCGTTTTTGAATGGTCAAATGGATTTGAACCCCGTGTCTTTTACGTTGCAGTTTCCACACTGATCTGTCCTGCTCCTTGTTTGAATATTCAACCTGTCGATGAATTTGGCTACTAGAGATATACATTTGACATACTTTGTTATCTCACATAAGCTTCATAGCTTAGCTCCAAATCCATGGATAGATCTGATAACTGAGAACTTTAATGTTGTTACAATTCTGTGAGTATGAATATTCAATTATATTGAAACCGGCCGTAAGTGAGTTTTACTACAGCATCGCAGATTTCCATCTCACATCAATTTGGACACAAATGTTATGACGGCAATTCGTCATTGGCAACCATTTTACAAGTTGGTAGACGTAACGTTTAGCCATAACCTGTACCAATTTCACCGCATTACATAAAGTAATATTTTAAGTGTCTAAACACACTATGCCGAACTTATGCGACCGAAGTTCCGGGGCTGATATGACAAACCATAAGTGCCGAAGTTACGCTCGTGCTATGAACTACGCTTGTGCGCTACTACTTGAAAAGTTGCCGCTGAACGTACGCGCGACCGAAGTTACTCTGTGCGCTATGTCGCAACGTATGATGTCAGTAATTCTAAGAGCATTGCAGGCGTAATCTTGCCAAACTTCGGTCGCGTAACTTCGGCATAGTGTGTTTAGACACTTAGCCGTAAAACAAACAAGTTTTTATGAGATCCACAAGATTTACTGCCGTACCGTTTACATTGATAACACAGTACATCATTCTAGGCATTGTAGCGTCGTGCTTTTTTAGCTTAACGTACCACGGATTATTTTCTCGTAAAAATTCTTTTAATATCGTCGTGTACACGTGATCGGCTTAGTCTGGCTCTATTTTAGAACTTAAAGGAGTAGGTGGTATAGGTAGCCAGCATTGTCCCAGTTGCATCTTTTAATATGCATGTAAATTTAAGTATTATTTTTTTTAATTTTGTCTTTTATAAGTTTCACATTGTGACTTAAGTGCATAAAGACTTTAACTTTGCATCCAAGACTTCGTCCTGCAACCCGGAAGCTCCAAACAGGGATGGAATAATGTTTTATTATCGGCACAATATAATACATTGTGGTCACATATTTGATCTATATATAATTTATATGGGATCCTAATAACTTAATACTTAGTACCTATTCAGCAAAATGCTTTTCTTTCCTAGTTTTGTCAAATAGAACGAAAACCGATAGTCTAGATCTAGTTTAACTAACTCTCATTAACATCATCAGCATTGCGTATTTAAAAGCTTGAAGTGCTAATTAATGGCAATTAAGTACATTGTAAAGGCTAGTGCTAAGTGTTGGCGCGATAACTGAGTAATTAGTTGAACGCCCATTAGCGGTTTTTTGATTTTGACAAATGGGTTTTTGTGGTACCTATTTGAATGTGTACCGTGTAAAAGTACGCAGTTGTAATTTCTGAACGTTAACTTCCAACCGAAGACTGTAAAAAAGAGTCAAATATTGTAGTAAAAAAAATAATTGAAAGAAAAACAAAAAACCCGACTGCATAAAAACTAATTTTAAAAAATATGTCGCGGCCCCTTGGGATGATTTGATTGGTAAAATTTGAATGGGCCCCGACTGTGAGTCGTTCTGTTCTGCATATTACTTAACAGAATTCTAAACTACTGGGCTTGTTTCTTTCTTTTTAGTTTTTATTTAAGTTAATTTTTTCACGTATTTTTTAAAATTAGTTTTTATGCAGTCGGGTTTTTTGTTTTTCTTTCAATTTTTTTTTTTATTTTATACTTTTTAGTTACAATTCATTGACTTCGTTATAAGACGGTAAATTTCGCAATGAAGTGTTTGTATATCGTTTATACTTGAAATAAAAACTTAAATCAATAAGTAAGAAAATTTGCGAGAATTTTATTTTAGTTAAACAATTTTAAATCGTTATATATCCTAAACTATTATATAAAATGAAAAATGATGAAAGGAACCTAAAGATGATTTTAAAATACCTATTCAACGACACCCCACTTGACATAGTTAATTGACTTTTTTTTTTCATTTTGACAATATGGCGTCTAGTTGTCGCTGCGGTGAATTGTGATTACTGTCATGTCTTTAGTGACACTCGCAAGATTAAGACGAATCGATTGACGTAATAATTATCAAAATCGGCCTACGCATTTGGTCTCTAGAACGCCACATAGAAACAAACATACATATATACATACATACATAAATACATACATAGACTGATAAACACATTACCCTCCTTTGCGTCGCGCAGTCGGGTAAAAACAGGTCATTTGATTAGCCTAGATCTATCAAATGCTCGACAATTACAATTTATTGGCATGGTAATGCATTAATCAATTTAATGACAACCGATTAGGACTGCGGCAGTAGCTACATACATATACATCTACGTTATGCAATCTTTCATATAAGGGCGATGACACAAACAATTGTTGCATCTAACAAATACAGACAAAAAAGACGAGGAACGATTGAAAAACCTGAAATATCAAAGTTACAAAGTTTTGGCTAATCGAACCTATAAGACTTATAAGTACTTTTAGGCCAGGAGAAACCGCCTTGGAAGAACGTCATACATCGTTCCTCCACAGGATGGATAAAAATTTGCCTACCTATTATGAAAAAAAAAAAATGAATGTATTTGGGTGTAGATCTATTTTTAATCAAGGAAATTATTGCTGTCCCGTTTACCAAACAACTGTTCACAAAGATGATTTTGAATGAATAGCTTTGTTGTTCTGACGGCGACGCACCTGAAGCACTGAGCCATATCATGTCGAAATTATCTATATTAATTGTCTTTGTTTCAGAGAGCCCGGGGGATCTGTGACATGAAACACCTGGACGCCGAGCTTCAACATGTCAAGCAAGTTCTGCAAGACAACAAGCTCCGACCACCGCGCCAACGTCATAGATCCCCGAAGAACATGCCAGCCACAGTAGAGAGACAACCTGCTGTCCTCCCATACATCAAGGGCGTGACCGACAAGATTGGCTACATCTTGAAGCGAGCTTCAATCAAAACTTTCTACAAGCCGCCAACGAAGATAAGCCAATTATTACCATCTGTCAAGCGTCAGTTACCCTTACAAGAGGCCGGGGTTTACAAGATAGACTGTGAGTGTGGGCTCTCATACATTGGACAAACCAAGAGAAGCATAGGCATTCGACTAAAGGAACATATAGCTGACATTAAACACAAACGCTCTACGAAGTCTGCTGTGTGTGAACATGTAGAACAAGGAACCAACCATTACCTGCGATTTGATAAACCACAGATACTAGCAAAAGAACACCGCTTTATTCCAAGAATGATACGTGAAGCTATTGAAATTAAAAAACATCCTAATTTCAAAAGGGAAGATGGTTGGAATGTACCTCCAGCTTGGGACCCTGTTATCAGGCTAATGAAACCCAAAAAGGACAAAGTCACCAGAAGACATCAAGACACAGTGAGCACATTCTGCGTAGATAGTAACACCAATAGTTGAAAAATGTTCGGGTACTTTGAGATAACTTTTAAATTCAAGACAAAGACAAATATCACCTCAGTCTGCCGTGAACATGAATCCTGTAAAGAATTCGAAACGTTGGCTAGTAATAAAAATGTAGTTTCTAGATCTTTCGGTTTAAATGTAACAAATAACCAGTGAAAGTAATATAACGCGATAAAATCCGTAAACTGTAGTTTAATTTCAATGTGTAACATTCGCGTAAACCCAAGAAAATATTACCATATCATGTCGTTCTATACCGTTGCCCATAATATCCATCATGCATCTGGTCGACAAATGGCGATGATGCGCATGGTTTACACTTAGCACTAAAACCTGAATGCTGCCGAAGGAAGTGTTTAGACCTGTAACGTTTATTCGTGTGTAGAGAGATAAATTAGATACAGTATCGTTGGTTACGAAATACATTTATTTGTCAAGCGTTACACAATATAAAGCCGGTAGCTAGTAGCAAGAGTTAAGACTCAGGGCAGGGTAGGCAGGCAGGCTGACGAGGCTTCGGTCCTCCAGAAGAGAAGGCAGCACTTAACTGAGGCAGCGTCCAGGATTCATAAGGGCCGGTTCGCTGTCGCGCCGCTGTATTTATTTGCCGCCGCGGGAAGGGGGGCGGCCAGCCAGCAGTAGTGGGAAGCGGTGCGACGACACCGACGTCACAGACCACATGTTTAAAGTCTTGTTCATTACATGCAATTTGAGAAGAGTCATTTCTGTTTATCTTAACTTAACGAATTTTGTCATTTCTGATGAATTTTTTTAGGCATCGGTACCGCATCATCATATCAGCCAAACGACGTTCTTCACACAGACCGATCTTGAGCCACCCGCATCCAAACGCCTCCCACGATCTTGACGAGATCGTCGGTCCACCTTGCGGGGGGCCTACCTCCGGCTGCGACGTCCGGTACGTGGCCGCCACTCCAGAACCTTTCTGCCCCAACGGCCATCGGTTCTTCGAGCTATGTGCCCTGCCCACTGCCACTTCAGCTTGGCTATCCGGAGAGCTATGTCGGCGACTTTGGTTCTACTGCGGATCTCCTCATTTCTGATTCGATCTCACAGGGAAACTCCAAACATAGCTCTCTCCATCGCCCTCTAGGTGACCTTGAGCCTTCTGATAAGGCCCATAGTGAGCGACTACGTCTCTGATCCGTAAGTTATCACTGGCAACACACACTGGTCAAAGACTTCCATCTTGAGACACTGCGGGATATCGGACGAGAAGATATGTCGTAGCTTCCCGAACGCTGTCCAACCGAGTTGTATTTGACGATTGACCTCCTTCTCGAAGTAACCTACGTGGACCTACCTAATTGGACTACTTGTCCCAGATAGATAATCTTGTTGACAACTTCGAGCGTAGAGTTCCCAACCTGAATAGGAGCAGGTACAACATGGACGTTCGACATGATTTTCGTCTTGTCCATGTTCATCTTAAGACCTACTTGTTGGGAGACTCTACAGAGACCATCGAGCATTGTGCCTAGATCTTCCATGGTCTCAGCCATGACTAAGATATCGTCTGCGAATCGAAGGTGAGTGATGTACTCGTCGTTGATGTTGATGACGAGTCCATTCCAGTCCAAAAGCTTAAAAACGTTCTCCAAAACAGTGGTAAATAGCTTCCGAAGGGCTTCTATAGCGGGTGTGCCGCCGGCCTTCAGAAGCTCACTCGTAATTCCGTCATCACCCGGCGCCTTGTTGTTTTTGAGCTGTTTGAGAACCACACTAATCTCGTGCACGATGACGTCCGGGATATATTTGGTATAGTGTCGAGTCAATCCAGCTCTAGGGTCTGACGCTGGAGTACTTACGGGTTGTCGAGTAGTCGTGGATAGCTGTCCATTGAACCTTTCGATCTCCTCAAAAAAGCTCAGGCTTGGACGATACGATTCTGCCATCCTCCGTCTTCAGCTTTGTCAGTTGACTCTGCCCAACAGACAGATCTCTCTGGAATACTTTGGATCCCTTATTCTGCTCGATCGCCTTACGAACACATTGTGCTGTATTGGTGGAGATCGCGAGTCAGAGACTTAGAGATCTGTCTGTTGAGGTGCCGATATTTCGGCATGTTGTCGGAGGATATTACTGCTATCCTCCGACGACATGCCGAAATATCGGCACCTCAACCATCTTGCGCCTTTCGTCTAACAACTCGAGGGTCGGAGCCGAGATTTTGCTCTTTCTCTTGCTCTTCTGTGGCTTAAGTCCCCTGTTATATGGACAGCATCCACGAACCCGTTACTGTGCTCGTCCACATTTACGCATTCGCCCAGGCATTCGAAACGTTTCTTGAGTTCGAGCTGAAAGCTCTCGGGGTTTTGGATATGAACCGGTGCCGGTCGGAGCGTGGTCTTTATCAACCTCGACCGTTCGAGGCTTGTACAGATATTCAATGTGCCTCTTACCATTCGGTGATTGCTCCCCGTTTAAAGCGAATTGATCACGGAGACATCATTGAATATCTGCCTCTTCGTCGATATGATGAAGTCAATCTCATTTTTGGTGGCACCGTCTGGACTTACCCAGGTCCAATTGGGGCATTCTCGCTTCTTGAAAAAGGAATTCATCATACATACAAACATAGACTCACGACTGTTTCCTGGAGGGGTAGGCAGACACTACGGAACGCCATTTGCAACGATCCTGACATACCACTCTTGCTTCACTCACACCCATCAAGTTTCTCATGCATGCTCTTCTGTTAAGGGTATTTCTGACTTGTCCTTTTTTCAGGATGTCTCCAATCTGGTCAGAGAACGTCCGCCTAGGTCTTCCCCTTTGTCCTGTCCCATTCACACTTGCCTTATATATCTTCTTTGTCAGTCTATCGTCATCCATCCTCTCCATGTGCCCAAACCATCTTAACATGCCTTTCTCAATGCTTGTAACTACATTTTCTTTTACCCCACAACACTCTCTTATCACACAATTCTTTACTCTGTCGGTCAAAGATACACCACACATACTTCGCAGTGTTTTCATTTCTACAGTATTTATTCTACTTTAAAATCTCTTCTGCCATACCCAACTTTCACTACCGTACATAAGGGTAGGCACTAATACCCCTCTATGCGCAGCCAAACGTGCCTTTTTGGACATGTTTTGGCTATTCATAAACTCCTTCAGAGGTCCATTCACTCTATTACCTGCATTAACTCTTCTTTCAATATCTTCTTCATTCTTATCATCTCTTGTAAACAACGTACCTAAGTATACAAACACATTCACTTGCTTCACTCGTTGTCCATCGATCAAAACATTACAAGCCGTAACGCATTCCTCCTTTTCAAAAACTTCCGTTTTACTTACATTCACTCTCATTCCTTTCCTATCTAACGCACCATGCATGATTGTTAACATCTCCTGCAATTCTTCCGCTGAAGACGCAAGTATTACCTGATCATCAGCTTAAAGGAGGCATTTGACAAGTAACCCATTCATCCTTAATCCACGGTCACTATGTTTTAGATCTTGCAAACAACTGTCCATGAAGAGGTTAAACAGCCACTGCGACGGAATTCATCATATAGAGTCCTTGCTTCTCCATAAAGCTAGCCAACAAGTGACCCCGGGAATTCCGATGTGCATATCCAAATTGCCCCACTCTCAGCTCATCACCGTCTCGTTTGCCCAGTTTCGCGTTAAAATGTCCCATGACCACGGTCTAATGAGTTTTGAAGCCATGTATAGCCCGAGATATGTCCTCGTATATGGCTTTCACCTCCTCATCGGGGTGCGTCGAGGTCGGAGCGTATACTTGTATGACCTTCAGCGAATACCGCTTGGATATTCTGAGTATAAGGTACGCTACCCTGCTCGACACACTCTCGATATTTACCACGTTGGTCCCGCGAGATTTGTGGACAATGAACCCGACACCACATTGGGACTGTTGGTCGCCCTCCCGGTAGAAGAGCTAGTTACCGGAATTGAGAACTATCGAGTCCTCCCCCTGTCTTCGGACTTCAGATAGGCCTATGATATCCCATCGCAACTTGCTCAATTCTTCTTCCAGCTCGACAATCTTGTCGTCGGTCCGCAGTGTACGCGTGTTCAGTGTTGCCAGGACCAACTGTCGTTGGTGCTGGTAGCCTGATCTCTTCCGGAGGTTCTTCGCACCCCTTGCCCCGCCGTTACCATGGCCGCTACCATAACCAGGACTAGCGGGGCCGCCGGGGACTAGGAGCCGGTTTTCATTGATGTGGTTCATGATTGGGGGGGATTTGCTGTATTGGCGATCGCAGTGGCAGAAGTCTTTGGTGCTGGACGCTGCTGCCCATCCAGCAACTTGGGTTTTACTTCCGCCTGGTTCGGATAGTTTGACCGCCATCTTTCGGTTGACTGCTTGCGCTGGGGGAGATATTATGAAGAGCATCTACTCGTCAGAGTAACTCGTCCGGTACCGCATACTCTGCTTCAATTGATATAAAATGAAGATGAATTAGAACAGTAAATATCAGTTAAGTTGTGACTCCAGTACACCTATATTGAGTTCTAAACTATGATTCAATGCAGTAAGTAATAGAACTGATCATTTAAGTGGTCTAACTATAATTATGTTTTATGTACAATTAATAACATAATGTTGTTGTATATTATATTTAAAGACATTATTTCTGTAACGACAATTGTATTTATTATGGAATTATAGTTTACAACAATAAGCAATAGTACGAGATCCCTCGACAAATTAGTGCACTCATCGAGTTTTCGCTAAAAACCAAAGGAGATGTACCATTTGGCCATACATTATGGGCCTGGCACGGCCAAACACAACACCATGTGTGTTTTGAAGATAAATGACTACTCTATTAACCTGTATAATTTCTTTTTAAATAACTTTTGGAGGAAATAAGATATGAGATATTTGAAATGGAAATTATTCCGCAACTAAATATACCTCAAAATTGAATTTTAACATAAATATAATACCTAGATGTAAATAAAAGTATGTCTTTGCGTCTTAAAGAACAAAAACTACATAAAGAGTGGCCAATAATAATGAATAATCACCTGTGTACTAGGGAACCTCGTACTATGTATACTCGTCCAAAAAAGCTAACCACAATCACAAACACCGCTGCATATTCTTAGCATGGGTAGAAGGTACTGATCATTATTATTGAATTTATATTCAATTACATTACATTCAAACCGTACGAAAACACCAATAAATCAGAGCAAAATATTTACAATACACAGTAGCAACACGAATGACATAACAGATAAAAAAAGTGTTGCAAATGGTTTGAAAAAATATTTACTCTTCTTCTACTATCGATTAAAAAACAAAACGATTTTTACCGATTAATAATTATGGAATGTATAATAAATTATATATTTCTTGATTCTTTTTACAAATATACTTATAAAGTAAATAAAATATATTGTTTTCTAATATAGTAATAAAAATATTATTTCCTTAAAACAATTTCTGCCTACCATACTTCATTTTATTTTTAATGCTGACAACATAAGACATTCATCCGCTATTACCATAGCTTATTCAAAATAATTAATCTTTAAAAACTAAATTCTTTCACCGATACTCTATCAAGAAACGAAAACGATGTAAAATTTTTAAAAATTATATGTTTAATTTCAACGATTCACAACTTTCTGGCCGCTACAGGCCGTATATGGTCTTTCTCCTTTTTATGTATATTTATGATTAGGAGAATATATATTTACGTGATTTTTCAGAATCTTTATATATATATATATATATATTGCCGTGATGTATACGATAATAAACATACGTAAAAAACAAGTGAATGAAGCTTTTTTCCCAAAAAGCAATTACCAAAAAAAATTGTTTTTTTTTTAAACTTGCAGCCACATTTTAATAGGTAACCTAGTAAATATATATTCTCCTAATCATAAATTTATAAAACAAAAATGTTTTTTAGCGAATACTCGATGAGTGCACTAATTTGTTGTAGGATCTTTGACTACAAGAATGCTGTATTTTTCTATAAAACCATCATCCATGTATCCTGTTAATCTTGTAAGCTCGCTACATAAGCAAGCTTGTCGCTGCTATCAAAAGCCTGTTCTGGCAACCGTGAGGGTTTATTTCAATTCATTCCCGAGGAGCACTGCTAATCCTCCGTCCAATGATGCCCATTGTGGAAAGTGTATTATTTTCAACAAATTCACTTCTTATATTTCTTTCGCTATTAAGTCGGATGTGTATCTGTCATGGAAATAAAATAAGGGAAGCAATATAAATAAGTGTATTTTTATAGAATTAAAAATATACAAGACAGAAAGCAGAGAATAAGAATCCTAATCGAAGTTTTGTCGTTTATATTTACCGTCATGTTTAATAAAATTCATTTTGTTTCAAAATATTTCTTGTAGGTTAATGAACTATATTTTCTTTACGTATAGTATGCAGCTACTTCTTTTATATGAAGAAGACCTCACAACAACACAATACCAACCTGAAGTACATTTTGTTACGAACTACAAAGTGAGCATCAATCGGTGCTTACGATATGCGTATTACTTGATTACTTTAATATAAAATATTTAAGATACGAACCATCCCTTCACTACATAACCACCAAAAGTTGGTGACCTCATAAACTCACACTTAAAAACTCTGAGATAAGGTGGATTTTAAACAAGGAAATATTTTAACAACAGCGTGCTCTGAATATGAAATTTTGGCGCAACTCGTTTCGATACGTCAAACGACAAGACACATAAAACTAGTGGGGTCCTATCACTTTATCACTACATATTTATGACGTCACTCGAAAGAGTTCGCGATTAGGGTCCATGCATAAATATGTATATGTCGCTGTTAAAGGCCGAACTATAGTGAATTCTAAGATTTACTAATAAGTTCCAAGATTTAACAGTAAAACCGAAGATTCAATCGTTATAATTCAAATTCAAATAATTTATTGCAGAACTAAGTGTAGGTACATGATCGTAAAAGTTAATAAGTGCTTAAGACTTAGCGCCCTTTGCAAACGTAGCAATATGTATTTAAAAAGCAGGTTGGTAACGATATCATAGACATTAAATAACAAATTATAAGTGGTAGTGCATATTTACAACAAAATTACGTAAATTAGGGATTTTAGATTTCTTTTCAAATCAAAAACATTTAGGTGAGTGTCATAGTCATAGTATACCTCGTTATAATATAAATCATCACTTTATATAAGAGTATGTTTCTCTTAAGTACTATTTATTACCGGTTTTCATCGAGAACATGTTCTATTGCTGACTTTAGGACCACACGAAATCTAACAAAGTCAAAGTCAAAGTCAAAATCATTCATTCATCTAGGTCACAAAGTGACGCTTATGAACTTACTGCCTCGTTCGCAAAGCAATAGGTAGTACCACGGGAAAGAACGGGCAATAAAATTCGTGGCCACTCTTTTAAATCGCCAATATTGTGGTACATATTTTTATTTTTGTATGGAGCTGTAACTTGTAAATAGTAATTATTTACAGACACAATACTTAAGCAATTAATGCACTTACTAAATTAAGTGCTTTAGTTAGCCTTCCAATGTGAATATTGTGTAACAGGAACATGCGATTAAGTCTTATAATGCAGACAACTCGTGACCATGTTTAGAACTATGGTGGAAATGTGTATTACAGAAGGGACGGTAGGTATATGAATACACAAAATTACAAAAACGTTACTTTTACAGCCCATGAACACGAGTTAACTTCATCTTACAGTACAGTAAAATTTTAATAAAATTAGTGGAACAACAATGCAAATGTAAATGTAGTAAGTGGAATGACCTAATAATAAACGAATAATAATTTAAAAAAACTAGAAATTTCATATAATGATAAACTGAAAAATGCTTAGTATTTATCTATACTAATATAATAAAGCGGAAGAGTTTGTTTGTTTGTTTGTTTGAACGCGCTAATCTCAGGAACTACCAGTCGGATCTGAAAAATTCTTTTTGTATACGATAGCCCAGTTATTCCGGAAGGCTATAGGCTATGTAACATAACGCTTCGACCCTTTGGGGCCGGGCAAAAGGCTAAAAAGGCTAAAACATACATACATACATATCGTCACGCCTTTTATCCCCGAAGGGGTAGGCAGAGGTGTATTTCTACACCCACTTTTCGCCAGATATACTTTAGTCCCACGTAATAAGGGGCGAGCCTATTACCGTACCGGGCACATTTCCAGACTCCGTGCTGCTACTGAGAATTTCGTGACAGAAAAACCCAATAACACTGCCCGACCCAGGAATCGAACCCGGGACCTCCCGATCCCACGCGCACATTTATGCCGCGAGACCAACGAGGCAGTCGTATAGGGTTTGATATCGAGTTTTCCGTCTCTACGCAAAGATGGTATTTGCATCGTGTTATCCCTTAGTCGCCTCTTACGACACCCACGGGAAGATAGGGGGTGGTGACACTTGTATTCTATGCCGTCAACCACACAGCTAAAACATAATGTCGGCTAATCTCAGGAACTAGCAGTCGGATTTTAAAAATTGTTATTGCCTATGATAGCCCATTTATTCCGAAAGGCTATAGGCTATATAAAATTACGCCACACCTTTTAGGGGCCAGACAAAAATAATAAAATGGTCAAACGAGAAGGGGGAGGGTTGGGTCAAAGGCAAAAAAAGGCTAAACGAATAGGATACAATCTATATGGGTATCGTTTTCGAGATTTTCGAGACGCTGATTAATAAAATGAAATTTATTTAGTGATCCAAGATGGCGGACAGGAAATTGAAGATGGCGGATGAGAAAATTTTAAATATCAATATGGGTATCGCCTTCGATATTTTAAGGGGTGGAGAATCGAAATACAACATCTATTTCGTGATCAAAGATGGCGGATGAGAAATCAAAGATGGCGGATGTGAAAATTTTAAAATATCAATATTGGTATCGTCTCCGATGTTTAAAGGGATGGGGAATCCAAATACAACATCTATTTCGTGATTCAAGATGGCGGATGGGAAATCAAAAATGGCGGATGGGAAAAATTTAAAAAATCAATATGGGTATCGTCTCTGATGATTTAAGGGATGGTGAATCCAAACACAACATCTATTTCGTGATCAAAGATGGTGGATAGGAAATCAAAGATGGCGGATGGGATTTTTTTTAAAGTCGATATGGGTATCGTCGCCGATATTTAAAGGGATGGGGAATCCAAATCCGACATCTATTTCGTGATCAAAGATGGCGGATGAGAAATCAAAGATGGCAGATGAGAAAGTTTTAAAAAATCAATATGGTTATCGTCTCCGATGTTTTAAGGGATGGCGAATCTAAATACAACATCTATTTCTTGATCAAAGATGGCGGATAGGAAATCAAAGATGGCGGACGGGATTTTTTTAAAGTCGATATGGGTATCGTCTCCGATATTTTAAGGAATGGAGAATTCAAAAACACCATCTATTTCGAGATCAAAGATGACGGATGGGATTTTTTTTTAAAATCAATATGGGTATCGTCTCCGATGTTTGAAGGGATGGGGAATCCAAATACAACATCTATTTCGTGGTTCAAGATGGCGGATGGGAAATCAAAGATGGCGGACGGGAAAATTTTTAAAAATCAATATTTTTTAAGTCTCTGATGATTTAAGGAATGGTGAATCCAAATACAACATCTATTTCGTGATCAAAGATGGCGGATAGGAAATCAAAAATGGTGGATGGGAAAAATAAAAAAAATCAATATGGGTATCGTCTCTGATGATTTAAGGGATGGTGAATCCAAATACAACATCTATTTCGTGATCAAAGATGGTGGATAGGAAATCAAAGATGGCAGTTGGGAAATTTTTTAAAGTCGATATGGGTATCGTCGCCGATATTTAAAGGGATGGAGAATCCAAATCTGACATCTATTTCGTCATCACAGATGGCGGATGAGAAATCAAAGATGGCGGATGAGAAAGTTTAAAAAATCAATATGGTTATCGTCTCCGATGTTTTAAGGGATGGCGAATCTAAATACAACATCTATTTAGTGATCAAAGATGGCGGATAGTAAATCAAAGATGGCGGACGGGAGTTTTTTAAAGTCGATATGGGTATCGTCTCCGATATTTTAAGGAATGGGGAATTAAAAAACACCATCTATTTTGTGATCAAAGATGGCGGATGGGATTTTTTTAAAATCAATATGGGTATCGTTTCCGATGTTTCAAGGGATGGAGAATCCAAATACAACATCTATTTCGTGATTCAAGATGGTGGATGGAAACAATTTTAAAAAATCAATTTGGGTATCGTCTCTGATGATTTAAGGGATGGTGAATCCAAATAAAACATCTATTTCGTGATCAAAGATGGCGGATAGGAAATCAAAGATGGCGGACGGGTTTTTTTTTAAGTCGATATGGGTATCGTCTCCGATATTTTAAGGAATGGGGAATTCAATATTATATAAAAATCTATGTTTGTTTTTGCATCATTTATATACTCTGAAATGATAAGAGATTAAGCGCTAAGTCAATGGTAACTTTGGAAAAGGGGCTTGGAAAAAAGGGAATTAAATAAAAACTCTTAAAAAGGCGATACGGAGTTCGCTGGGTCAGCTAGTTAAATATAAATTCTAAATAGGTTGTAGATCTTACAAGGCCAAGCTAAATAACAAAATAGAGTTGCATTTTCAAACTCTTACAATTAAGTTTTATCTTAGTTTTCTCTTAAATTAGAGCATTTAGGGTGTGCCATGGTTTAATAGTAACATTAATGTACAAATATATATGTCAATCTGTTCACACATTTGTCACAACAAAAATTGTTTGATAAAGAAGACCGGCCAAAGTTGGCCTGAACGTGAACAATCGTCTTAAAAAAAAGTAAATTACTCAAAGTTTTTGTTTTAATATATTATAAATATTGATCGCTATCCAGTAGTAGGAAATAAACACATAATAATGATGGATTTTAAAATACTTTCATTTGATTATAAACGTGTAGGTACTTCAATGGATTATTTGAATGTTCGATTTGTGACGTTTGTGTTGCCTTGTAAATCATCGGTGGAAAATATCGTTGAAAAGTGTTTCCCAAAATCACATTTTAAAGCGCTGGCCGAAACCTGAAAGTACGTAGATTTTTTTTTTTTTTTTTTTCAGACGACAGTCATAATTAACGTAAAATAATGAAATTATTTTTAATAATATCAAAATGGTAGTATGTTGTGTATTTATTTTCATACTCCAGCAACATTTGACTAACTTGTCAATTCTGTTAAGTGTTAGGTACCGTCATTAGCTAGCTTTGCGTTCGTTTCGTTTGATCGTATTGTGGATTTGAATTTGTGTTAGCTGTTCCTTTTCTACTTGTGCTTTCTAAAATGGACTCCGAATATTCTCCTCATGACGACCATGGCTTACCTGCGGACTCAGTACCCGCTTCGAACGATGACTTGTGCTTGAACATGAATGCATTGCATCAATTGTGGTACCAATATTACACAGCGGAGAAGGCATATTCTCAATCTCGTGGAAGTACGACAAGTATAGACGTGTACGACAAGTGAATACTTCAATGGAGTGCACCGCAAGTGGTATGTATTTGGCATTTCAACAACTTACATCTATCATTTTTTACAATGTGTTTTATTTCATTATTCAACTGAGTTGCTACTAAACTTCAAAGAATAATGTTTTCTACTTAGTTCACGCTATTGAAAAATTAATATTGTAATTCCAATTTTAAATTGTTCACGCCCAGGCCAAAGTTCCATACATTGTGGTCGGTCTCCTTTGTTTTGGTGGTTCAGATTTATTCGCGTGTATGTAAATATCTTTCTCTTCTCATGTGTTAATACGAATCGATTTACGTGTGATGAATACGTTAAGGCAATTTGAAGTTGTTAGGTTTGCATGCTAATGGATTCCCATATTTCAAGAGCTTTTTTTTTTTTTTTGTGTCGGGTTGGAAAATCCTCATGGAGTCCCTTCGCCCTGGGGGGGAAGGACGAAGGGGACTGTCAGACTCTTACTGACTAAAAACCAACCCGTGCTCCTCATGTACCCATGTTTCGGAGGGTAGGGTTTCACCTAAGCATTCCTCGCTACCCCCCGACGGGTATTGGCCCGCCAGATAGTCAGGTGGGTCCCGAACGAAACCCCTTTGGCGGCGGATGAAGGTGTTGGGCTCCGCCGCCAAAACATCCAGCGGCCGCAGAGGATAGGGAGGACGGCAACGCAACACCGCATCTCCTCTTCCTCTGCGGCCCCACCGCGACGCAACGATGGTGCGCCCCCATTTGGTCGCAGGAGATAGGGCGCGCGGCAACGCAACACCGACACGCCTCTCCTCCCGCGACCGCACCCGACTGCGAGGGACTGACAGAACTGTCCTGCACCCGCACCTATGGACGCATCCTACGCAGGCCTCACGCAAGCCCACGTGGAGCGTCCCCTCCCGGGATCCCGCTTAGCTTCACCGTGGGAGAAAATCAAATCCACGGTTACTAAGCCCCCCCACCACGACAAGGTGGAGATCCAACGGGGGGCTATTTCACGAGCTGTGAAAGAAGTGTTATAAGTGAAATGCCATTACTTAGACTTAAGAGTTCTTATTAGGATCGTCTATCAGATAATTATTTATTGAAATTCTAGCGTTGTTCCAGCGACTTTAAGAGACAAACGCTTACTTTTTGTGCATCATTCTACAGTAAAATCTCCAACACCTTCAGACAGGAATGACTTTGAACAGTATTTGTGTATCTAATTTCACGTTACTGTAGGCTATATAAATTGGAAGAACTTCAAAAATAAATGTACAAAGATTACCCTTGAAGAGGTCAGGATTGATTCTTCCTTATCACAGAAATACGTAGGTACTCCTGTGATCAGGAATGAACGGGGTAAGAGTAAAAAATCATCAATCTAAATTTTAAAATATAAGCCATAGTCACTTCAATCGGTCTCTTTAATTAAAAGTTCCTAATGTATCTCCCTATGTATTAATAATTAGTATCTTGTCTGCAGTCGTTTACGTTGGCTGTTGGGTCCTTTAGAGATAAACGGATTACTTGCGAAAGCAGATTAGGTAGCGAAATCCGTCTGTGCCGAGTGGTATTCTTAGGAAGTTATTTTGTGTAGGTAATGCTTCGTGTTTGCAGAATACTCGGTTGTAACGTTCGGGGACTTCGTAAAGCCATCAGCTAGTGTAATTCGTTTCTGTATCCAGTGTAGTGAGTTATTTCGTGGGCGCTGGTTGTTTTGAATATAAAGAATGATGGTAACGTTTGGGGAAGTCATTATGCTCAGATAATAAGTATTAATGAAATCAGTTTTAATTCCAAATATTTTTGCACTTAGTGAATAGCGATATCGCTAATCGCATGCTACTTGTCTACAGGGCCAGTTTGATGTGTGAGGCATTCGATATGTTATATTTTGTTTACATAATAGGTCGAGTCATTCGTGAGTTTTGAGAATAGGTGGTTATTTGTAAGGAAATCATAAAGCAAAATTTTCTGAACGTAAGGTGTCGTGTGCGTAAAATGTCGTTCGTTTTGATGATAGAAAGTTGTAACGTTTGGGGAGGTCGTAAAGCTTGAGATAGCGTGTAGTGAGGTTACGAAGCTGCATCGTCCCCGCACTAAAATGTATCGGTGCTCGATTTATTCATACTATCTGCCGAATCCTTCCAGACGACGAATCTGATAGCCAAGCGCCAATCCATGCATATATTGTATAAACTATTTCGATTCAATTTATTTTTGAGCCGATTTTAGAATGCTGATATTGAACGGAGTTTTATGAAATGCATCGGTATATTGGAATGGAAATTTATATTTTTCTTATCGCATATATACGGTAAACATATTTGATTTCTGCTATACTTACATACTTTGATATTTTATATAGCAATAGAAGGTCGTCTTCCAATGTCCAAACGGAACAAATACAAAACTATGTTCTATCAGATTCAATTAGTATTTCTTGTGAAGCGTTGTTGCTTATACATGGTGGCGCTACCATAGGGGCACTTTTTAAACAGAAACATAGCTTACAATATTCTTAAGCCTTGTACCAAAAATTAATTAAATCGGTGCAGTAGTTTAGCCACAATATCGATTTTAAGTTCCGCAATTTTTGCACATGCTTTTAATTCCACACAGCTGATACAAAACGATCAACGACCCCACATTGCGCGCCGCGACTCGCTACAAAGCGACGTCGTCTCGACGTCATCCGAAGTTAGGCTCAGCGCAGACAGGCCGGAGCGCAGCGGAGAGGGTTTTATTAACGCACTTGAAAATAAACTTTATTTTTTTTACAATAAAGTGCATAAATGCTTAAACCTGACAAAAAATAGTCGCGCTTCCTCGAAGATACGTGGGAACTCCCGCGCGGCGTCGAGTCGGCGCCCGCGTCGTACGCGTACTTTCAGTCAGTGTTGTTACTGAGTTTAACGAACTTTCGCGACAAAATATTTACTGTAGAGTGGTAACCCAGAACGGTTTACTCACACAGGCTCGTGAGGTCGCGCGCAAGCTTGAGCATATGCAATCCGTAAAGAAAATCCCCGAGACTGCGCAGGATTATTCCTCTCTGTCTGCGTTGACCCTTAGACGTCGTCGTTGTGCAACGTCGCTTCGCCTCGTAGGTACGACTCGTCGTTATAGGTTTTGGCGCCCGAGTTAATTTTTACAGAACAAGACTTTTGAAACTTTCTTATTACCTTTTCAATAAAGTTACATACTTAATAATAAAATGGATCGGTTCCGGCAAGCACGAAAAAATCTAATTGGGTAATGCATTTCCGTAATGCATTTACCGTGGGAGTGAGTAGGAACTCACTCTTACAGTAAATGCACTACGTGTGACAAGGACAAACATAGTGGAGCCAAATAGAGTTGCCCAATTATGAACAAAACATTGTAATTAGTATCGATAAAAAATACTACGCACCGTAAAAGTTTGTTGTATCGACATTGTTTGCATTTAATGTTAATGTAATCGTCTTATTAATGACTTTACGTTTGAAAATTTCAAAATGTAGTACAAATAAAGACGAAGTTTTTATTAACAAGTAAACAATGATAAACATGTAAAGATATTCAATTATTTAATCATTTGAAATAAGTTAATAATTATTGACTATTTTAGCTCTTTCCGTATGGTATTTTTTAAATGCTCTAATGGGTTCAACTATGTACTGAACTAATAATTGAAGAATGTGCATAGTATTTCATAACCTTGTTTAACTGTGTCGTATTAGCAACACTATTAAGCAATAGCGTTATTGCTTATACAAATAAAGAATGCATAGTTCATTGTACATAAAAACATTTTATGTTATTTTGTTGTTAACGTATTAACGTGTCAAAAATATTGACATTCACAGTAACTGTTGGGCATCCCTAGTTTCATATAGACATGTCGGCGCCAGCGGCGCATCGGTGATCGGTGACTCATCAAACGTTTAGTGCCGCAAAACTATTGTTGAGTTAATAAGTCGATCAGATTGCGCGCGCGCTTTTCTTAACTTTATGCGACAGTTGTTTTTGGTACTTATTCAATTGTGTGATTGTATTTAGTTGTGTTATTTAATTGTGTTGTTGTTTAGTGAACTTTATCATTCGTCATTTTTGCATTATTTGTAATATTAATGACAAATTTACGTCGTCGGAATATGCGGATATGATTGTGTTACGTGGGTTCTTGTTGATATGAAAAAAACACCAGTGCTTTGCTAATTACTGAACAAAGAGTAATGTGTAATTGTGTAGAATTACTGAAATAGGTATTTCGTGATAAAAATGGTGGCCTTGTTGAGCATTTGAAAATTTAGTGCTACCTTTTACGTGGGTTTGTGTTAAGTGGGTTTTTGTTGATATGAAAAATACACCAGTGTTGTGCTTGCCTAATGAGTGACCAAATTTCATTGGAGTGATGCGTAGAAGTACTGAAATAGGTAATTCGTCAATAAATGTGAACTACCTCCGTAGCTCCGTCAGCCGCGGCAGAACGGCAACGTGTGCTACGTTGCCGTTCTTACAAAGGTCAGTAACCTAATGTCATATTGGTCTACAAATGGTGTTTCATTTTGTAACTCATATTTTATTGTTTATTTTGTTTGAATTTTTTATTTTTTAATTTTGGTCCCAGGGTCTCTTTTGATGATATAAAACATTTTATAGGCATCAACGCTACGTCCTTTTTAAATAAATGCCCCTATGGTAGCGGCACCCTGTATAAGTATAGATTATGGTATAAACAGTTATCAAGTACTTAGATCAAGACGCTTGTTCTAAACTGTAAACTCCAAACTTAAAAAGTTTGGAGCGCCGTATCACAAATATTTCACATAATTTGAATAGAAACAGAAATACCTCGGCCGCCTCAATCATTGTTCGCGAGCATTCTAGAAGATCTAACCAACTCGCCTCTGAATAAGGACTCTAGAAGTTTCCAGCGAAATATTTCATTAGTTTGTAGTGGGTAATTGAGAACCAAGCATTTTTATATTGCAGAATTTGATGAAGATTCGTACCTTAAGTTTTTTCATATCCAAGGTATGATAGCGAATTGTTATTTAAATTCATGTATTTAGTGATCTATACCTATTTAATTTTAAGGAGTTCGCACACTAGAAAGCTTTACGCAGAAACATTTTCTCTATAATGAATGAGAGATTAAGAAAATGAATTAAATGTTTCTACTTAGGTAAATTAATGAATATTTTACTTAAAAGAATAATTTATTTTAAATCTTCTGCGCTTGCCGATGTCTTCTTGGATATGCAGTATATTATGAGTGTAGTGTTTTGGTCTATAATTAATCATATAATAAAAAACATCGCGAGGAATGTGACCTGCATGTTTGAGAGTTCTCCATGATGGTCTCGAAATTGCCTAACTCTTCTCATAATGAGAACAAGCCTGTGATCGGACAGGTTATAAAACAAGAGGTGTTTATATAGGTAACAAAACAAGACCTACTTTTCTTTTTTATTACATTCTTACATTTTAAATTGTTCGTGGGAAATGTACCATGTACCCTTTGCACCGAGTACCTATACGATATTTTCATATCTACATAGCAACCAGAAAAATATCAACAGAAATAGCAATAACATCATATTAATACAATAAACGTTACCCTCCGTATCCTGATAGTAAATTAATCGGGTGATTAATACATAGCTGGGTAGCTATGTTTACCCAACGGCACATCAGAAGAGGAAGTACGTATTTGTTCCAAAAGGATTCGTACGAAATATTTTGTCCGATTCATATAAAATATTTATATATCGTCGGATATTACAAACACGGATATACAGCCTCTAAGGAATTTCACGTACCTTGTATATTATTAAAATGGTTTTGGAATAAAACTGTTATGCTGCGAAGAAATTGTAGTTTCGAAGGTAAATATTAGGTATTTTTGCATGACAATATAGGAAAGAACATAATTTAATTCTGGCAGTCTTCTATTAAAAAGGCAGGTACCTATTTTGTATTTGAATTTCTTTATTCATCGATGCAGTAGATTTAATAGCTTGAGAGTGAATAAAGACTAGGCGCTCAATGGAAACTTAAAATGTACTATGATATTAAAGACGAGGGTCTGAGAAGAACTAAAATGTGTCCTAAAAGCCCAATACACTTACAATTCAATTAAGTCCCTCCGTTCGTCAATCAGCAGGTTATTTCGGAGCCTGTAAGTATCAAATAAATGTTTGACAACATTCAGGCCCCGCTTAGAACTGCAACGAACTTAAATTTACATATTTTTACGGTGATACAATAAAATTTGTGTTTGAGTCCTTGTAAATGCAAATACGGCACCCGACATATCACGTAGCCCGAATCTCTTCAAAGCTAATTTTATAATATTATGGATAGCCATATTTGACCTACCTTGGTATAAAAACGTCCATACAGACATGCTTACAAAGTAGTGCTACACTCCACAAACAATATGGAATGCTCTCACAACTTTGACATAAATAATTACCGGCTTGACTTTTCGACTAATAATGAAGTTTCCGTCTTACGCTGCGCACAAAAAATGTTCCAACTTTGATGGATAAAACAAGAAACATCGCGAATTTTGTGATGCTCCGAACTTCCCTGACACTTGGACCTTCAAGAGCGAACAGGGTTCTTGTTATGTTTCCCACCGAAGTTCCTACAACGGCCATGGTAATATCGGTTTTACTTGAATTTGTTTTATTATATAATCTGGGATGGAAACAAAATGAGTTTTTGTTTGAAACTAAGTTAGCTTTGAGTAATAAATACACCTGTTTGATATACGACTACGAGTTTCAGTGATTTGTCGACTTTGGTTCGATGTCAATTTTAACAAAGATACTGCCTATCTTGATTCGTTTTTATTTCAAAATCTAACGTCCGCACTAAAAATAAATGCTCTATCTACAATAGCAAGACCTTTACAAGCAACGGACAAAAACGTATAAATATAATAATTAGTAAATAACACGAATAATAATATTATCCAGTAGTAAAAATAAGTGATTAACACGTAGACGAAAATCTCTACATTATTCCCTATACCGACACTTATGGCCAGCGTAGTGCAATAGACCAAATTCTCGGGTTATTCTCTTAGAGCCCCGATCCCCGAGGCACCTGACCCGGAGGGCCCTGATTTCTTTTTGCCTTGGTAAACTCAATTAAAAGTCAATTTAGCTTAAAAGTACCGTCGTCAGTAGCAATGCACCATTTGTTAAATATTATACTTACTATAATTATTATACTTAACTTTAAGCATCAGAAACGTATTGTACTCACAATGATGCTGTAAATTAACTTATGAGAGGCTTAAGTCCAGCAGTGGACTGAGAACCACCATCCATCTGGGCATCGAGACCACAACACTATAAAATATTTATCGTATTAGCATTCAACTAAAACATTCCGACTACAAAATATTTATTTATTTAACACTTTATTGTACACTAAGTTGGACATTAAAAATTGATCATTTTACAAACATAGTACAATGGGCGGCCTTATCGCTAACAGCGATTTTTACCAGGCAACCTTTGGATGGATATTATTGGTAGGAAAGAAATGGTAGTTGTCAGTGTACCAGTAAATTATGATTTACTTTAAATATATACATATATAAAATAAATAGTACAATAATATACCTAATCATACATAAATAACTATATATATATATATATATATATATATATATACATACATAAATAATATTTAATACATACTTATAATTTTATATAAGGAATGTTATAATGATAGATAGTGATCCTTGACTAGAGATTTGCACCTTGTTACCGTCTCAGCCTGCCTTATGTGAAACGGTAATGCATTCCATAGCCGAACAGCAGTCACAGAAAAAGATTTATCTAATGTCAAGAAGTTGTGACCAGTCGATTTTCGCTATCATTCTCGAACTACCAACAACAATAACCTGGGTTTTCGAGGGATTCACTTTAAGTCCATAGGATTTACTCCAGCTGCTAATGGAAATTTCCAGACCTTCGCTGGATCTCCGTTATTCACAGAATTATGGATATGTTGGCGTTGTGCGTCCCTACACACCCTATTGCAGTGATTCCTGACCGCAACATATTTTTGAAGATTCTGTTCATCAGGCCTAATTTTGTATTTAAATTTTGCTGCAGCTTTTTTGTGTATGAGCTGTTTGATGCTATCAGTGAGCCACGGTGAGGGAGGGTGTTTTATTTTTATAGGTCGAATTGGTGCATGCTTATCATATAGATCTGTGATATTAGATGTAAAGACTTTTCATCAACAGATTCAAAATTGAAAAGTGGAGTCCAGTCAATATCACTGACATCTTTACAAAGAGCATCGGTGTTTATGCCACCAAAATTACGCTGCATTAAGACGTTACGCTTCATTTTAGGTGGACGGATTTTGTAAGATATGTAGATCAAATCATGGTAAGAGAACATGTCTGCTGGATATTGCCCGTGCATGGTGACATGTTCCTTAGAGGAAACCATGATTATATCAAGGAGAGAAGGTGTAGAGTTAGGGAAGTGATGAGTTGCGCTTAAGGGTAGTATAGACAAGTTACAGGCTATAGAAGTAGAAAGAAGGGAAGAAGAGCGAGAATCATTTTTTAGCAGACAAGTATTAAAATCACCCATTATGATAACATGGCTGTAAGAAGGCACAAGATTAACCAATACGGTTTCAAAGGTCGAAAAATAATCAATACGTAGGAAGGACAGTAGAAAACGCCGAGAAGGACTTTAGTATGGTTTAGTGCAACTTCCAGAATTAAATGCTCACCGGCATTTGGTGGCGGTGGTTGTGCAGACATACTTACAATTGTATATGAGATATGTGAGCGAAGATATATGGCAACACCCCCACCGCCCCCGACCGCTCGATCATTTCTGATAAGTTGAAAACCAGGTAGGGAGTATAATGAAGAAGGCAGACAGGGCTTAAGCCATGACTCAGAAACAAGGTTAGCATGAAGGTTCTTACAGTCTAGATTGGCCAGCATATCAGGGAAATGTGCCGGAATGCTTTGGGCATTGATATGTAAATTTAAATTTAAATTTTTAGGTACATCAGAAAATTGTGAATGAAGACTGTCGGCAAGTGACGGTATACTGGTGAAGCTGTCATCTATAACTACATATTGAGTAGAAGCTTTCATCATCACTAATGCTATCAATATCAATGGCTGCAAATATACTTAATTAATATAATAATATTATCTAAAATATAAATATATATAATCAGAAGATAAACAAATAAAATACCTATTTTATATATACTACTACTACTAAAAACTGAATAATAATTCAAAACTACCAATAATACACCACCTGCCAGTAGTGCCAAGAATAGAAAACGACGACGTTCATGACATACATATTATGTTACAAAAAACAAAAAAAAACAGAATTCGAATTGGTCCGGGAAGTAACAAGAACATTGCAAGAGTTTATTAATAAAAGCTAGTATGAAATACAATTATATAAATGGAAATAAGAAACAAAGATAAAGAAAATAAGAATAAAAGGAAGTATATGTAAACATTTCAAAAAGCCCTGTACCCATACACGTTACAATTTGACAGACATTAGATGACAGATGACGGATATGACAGCTGACGGCTGACAGACAGCCAAAGAGAAACAAAATAATATGTCAGACACCCTCAGTAAATACTTATTTAATTATAAAGGACATTGGGCGTATTCCGACCCGGTCACGGACATTGACGAATTTGGTATGAAATGAAAGAGGACAAATTCACTTACCATTACATATGGTAATTTTTTTTAGAATCCATGGGAGAACAAAGTTAGAACTAGAAATATATTTATACAAAATGAAAATCGAATACTCTATTTAAGTAATATAAATTGTCGTTCTGTTAAAAATAGCTATAAAATGGGTTCCGTCGACTGCATGCATGTGCCTGCCGTGTGATCCAAATCGGCAGGTATACGTTCGCTTCCTCTCTTTCACACATCAGAGCCTGTAGCCAAATGGCATTCGATTAGCGATATCACTTATCACTAAGTGCAAAAATGTATGGAACTGACATAGGCTTTCGATATTTCACGTGGTCAACGAAGAAGGAATTCCTTGTGCGGCTATGGCAAGCAGCGAAAGTAGAAAATAACGCGAATGTCATTTACCGGTTTTCTTTTGAATTTATTCATTAACTAAGCACGTTTACTGGACCAAGTTAATTGCTGTTTGTTTGCAATATATTTGGTATGGATAGACGTAATAACTGTGTGGTGTGTGACAGATCTGTGTTACGTCGCAGAAAACACAAACTTACAGAATTGTTTTAAGAAAGATATCGACATAACTCTATGTTATTGTTACAAGAAATAATACCACAAGAGGTAAGTTGTGTTTTTAATATACTTTATAAGTTTTCGCTTGATTTAATGGCGTGATACTGTATCGACCATTTTAAATATCATAATATTGTCTTGTTACCTCTTTATGAAATGAAAACCTTGTGTACGTAATATAAATAACGTTGACAAAGCTATCTAACGTTATTATTAGTCAGTGGATAGCCATATTGAGAAAATCAATTTCTCGTAGACGACAAACATTAACTGTTATATTTTAACTTATTTCAGATCCATTCCAGAGTTGCATTCATGCCATTAGATGGAAACAATCCAGATTTTAGAGATTTCCCACAGTTAACATATGAAGAGCTGACAGTATTCACATTGGAAAGCTATCATTTAAGACTGGCCAAGTCGTACTGTCATGAGCATCTGAGACCAAATGGCGTTTACTTGATAGAGCTCTATCGGCACCAAGATATTATAAGCAATAAAGTATTGATAAGAGGACGAATTTAGTCGCGATATGTCACAGCGCGACAACACTACACATATATTGTAATAAACCCAGCGAGACAAGGAAGACAAAGTGTTGAGGATTATTACTGCTCATGTATACATGGCCGCCGTACCATAGGCAGTTGCGCGCATATTGTCAGTATCGTTTATTTTTTATCCTGGGCTAGGCTCTGTAATGGTGTGCTGGCTACACCAAATTAATTAATAATATATAGTTCTTAGGTCGCATACTTTGTTTTCACATATGGTTGTCTTATCGCTACGATGGCGCCAACGTTCTGCAATTAGTAAACTCATAAATTCTAAGAGGTTGACAAATTTATAAGAGTTATGTGACAGGCATATGAGTAAAGAAATAGCCATGAAATATGAGAAAACATTTACACTGTAGTGTTCACATGCGGTATAGTTGAGGATTATAAAAAAGGGACAAACCATAAGAA
Source organism: Euclidia mi (assembly GCA_944739405.2). Lineage (NCBI taxonomy): Eukaryota > Metazoa > Arthropoda > Insecta > Lepidoptera > Erebidae > Euclidia > Euclidia mi. The sequence continues at coordinate 4,535,299 of OX123196.2, forward strand.
ACGGACCCTATCACGTAGTAAGAGGTCAGGGGCGTTGCCGTTGGGGGTGTTTGACTGGACAGTCGGTCTTAGGAGGCGGAGCTAGTCGGGTCCCACGACAGCGTGACGTGGAAGTGGTGGTGTTTGACGGGACAGTCAATGTGGGGACGCGGAGCCGGGCGGATCTCGGACAGTCAGTCTTAGGACGCGGAAGAGGGCAGATCTCGGGAACGGACTCGCGTGGTAGTTCAGACAGTTGGTCTTATGGTGCGAGAGAGATCGGACCTGGCCTAGCGCGAAAGAGGTTCGGTGTTGGTCGATAATTAGTGCTTAGTGATATCGAAGAACAAGGCGAGCGGCTTCAAGAGAAGGTGATCAGCACAGGGCAAGGGGTAAGTTTGGCAGCGACGCAGCTAAAAGTCCGGTGAGTGTCTGTTATTCACTTTACTGTAATTTATTGCATGAACTGTATAACATTAATAACTCTGTTGTGTATCTATGTCTATATCACACCATATATATATATATATATATATATATATATATATATATATATATATATATATATATATATATATATGTACCAGGTTGACTAAAATATAAAGTTCTCTATGAGATATTGTACATAGTTATATTATTAATAACCGCGTGTACCATTAGTAGTGGTTCGTACCTTGTTGATAATGGATGTGAAGACGAGCGATGTATGATGGGAGTCTCCGTATTCGCGATCAGGTGGTAGAATGCAGGACTTTCACAATCGCTGTCTAAACCTGCGTACAGGCCAGTACATAGCAGCTGACAAGGTTTTAAAGAGCGAAAGAAGAGCCACCTGTCGGTCACGCGGTAACCGTAAGTCCCGGCGGCTAATCTAGTGGCGATTGTAACGAGAGCTTCCCTGCAAACTATGCGCGATGGCTTAATACGTTTTAATTGACTATGTTTGTATGGGCTTCAATGTTGTGACTTGCGGCAAGGAGGCGTTTTGTGACATCAGTTCTGAGACTGTTACTGTACGCTCAATACTATACACTGGATATCGCTGAAATACTCGGCACCGATAATACTATATGACTAATATACCTGGATCATGTTCTCCGCCTCCCTGGAACTGCCGTCTCTGAGATACGCTGCCTTGTACTCAAGTACCAATATGTGAAGCATGAATATATGGAGAGTGATTTTGTGATGACAAACCAATACTAATGTATCGCTGTCTTTAGTATTTTGATGTCCACTTTCATTCAATTATAAGCATTTACGTTTGGTTAATGCTGTCAGCAGAGGAATATAAAGTAAGGACGAATTCCATGGTCCTGCGCGGGGAGGTGCGCGGAACCCTGGCCACAAAATTACTTGGCGGGGCTGGCATTTTAAACCCAGTTATTAAGAAAACTAAATTTTTTAATCAGCCCGGGGTCCATAGGATTCCGTCACATTTGGTGCCGTGACCAGGATCCTCGTCATAAAATGTTCTGATTCACTTCAGAACAATGAGGAAGAACTAAAGAGTTACTACACAAACACAACGTAGAAAAATACAAACACAACGTAGAGAAATAACAATACAAAACGTAGGAAAATATCGAACTAATTAGATACAACGTGCCATTTAATAATCGATAGACGATCATGTTCATTTTAGAAAGACGAAATAATATTTAAGTCACGGCAATTATCACAATATTTAATAGTCCGAGGGGGGCGATATTGCGCCTAAGTGCCACACTTTTGCATGTGTTATTTATTCTTATGGCACCGTGGTTCCTCTTATAATATTGCTGTATCTTGAAAGTAAACATATAACTGACTACATATGTTGAAACGCTTTACATAAATGCTGCTCATGCGTGTCATTTATACTGTACGTCGAGTTCGAGTCTCGACAGTGGTTATATTATTGGGCACATAGAAATGCTTTTGATAAAGCGCGGCAATCATATTTATATTTAATAATGGGAGGAGGGCTCTCTCGCACGTGTTATTTATTTTAATAGCACTTTGGTTCCTCTTATAACATCACTGCATTTCGAAAGTAATCATATAATTGGCCACATAGATCCACCGCTTTACATAAAGCTCATGCGTGTCATTTATACTGTATGTCGAGTTCGAGTCTCGACAGTGGTTATAATATTATTGGCTACAGAAAATGCTTTGCGTTTAAATATCTCGAGTTCGACTCTCGATAATAAGCATATTATTGGTTACAAGCATTTTCGTATCAGGTTCGCTGTTTGAGTCCGATTCGTGATGCAGACTAGCGATGGTTAGAACTAATTTTGGATAAGGAAAGAGAAGGATTTTATATTATATAGATAATATTTATAGGATATCTGGTGTAGGACATTAACATGGCTTGAGATTAATGTATAACGCACACGAGAATATTCCGTGGAACACCTAGGTGTAGTTAAATCAGGTTAGACTCCTGAGCAATGTCTGTGACGATAACTATATTGTTGTGCAACTTCAAAAAACTAGTCGCTGTATTATTAATAGCGTGTTCGATAACTGTATATAATAAGGGGGAATTATTTAAGGATAAATAATGTATAATATTTTATTGGAGTTGCGGGACAGGAATTTATTACACTAACGTACTGAAATAGCAGGTTCGACTCCTGTTGCTACGATATTTTAAAATGTTTTCAACAAACTTACTGAAATAGCGGGTTCGACTCCTGTTGCTACGATTTTATAAAAATGTTTTCAACAAACTTACTGAAATAGCGGGTTCGACTCCTGTTGTTACGATATTATAAAAATGTTTTCAACATACTTACTGAAACAGCGGGTTCGACTCCTGTTGCTACGATATTTGAAAATGGTGTCAACAAACGTATTAAATTACGAAATCTAGTAATAATATCTATCTTATACATACGCGTTCTATGGACAAGCATGTATTAGTTTATTACATTGGTTGAGTTGAGATTCTTACAGAATGCATAGGGGTTTTATTGATGAAGTGTACACGAGCTTTAATTGAGAAAAGGATTATTCTTAGGCCATATATAAGTAAAAATAGTTTTCTAACATGTTAGCAAGTAGATCAGGGTAACATTGATCCACTGTAGTATTTTGGTATATTATTCTTGATAAATGCTCTAGGTTCGATTCCTGAGCATTGATGAAATTCGGCAGATATTATACTCATGTACCTAATGATCGGCGTCGGCTTTATAGAAGTCGTACAATGTGATTTTACAAAAATTTGGGTTCGATTCCCAAACATACAAATAATGTACACTATTGTTGAACACAAAGTTATTTTGTTCATTGTTGTTATTATGGCTGAAATTAAAACCTCGCCGATAATGTGCGTCTGGGGCTGGGTTTAGTGACCATTGTTTTAAAATGTTTTGTTCTAAAATTGTTGTCCAAACTAGAAAGGCAATGCAATAAGCCGACATCTGGCATAATTGTTGTTTCAAAATACCAGCGTGTAAAAAAAAGGGATAAAACAAAAAGGGAAATAAATTTAAGATGTTTATTAGGTAAAGGAAAGAAAGCTAGAAAGGAACTATTGTTCTTTTGTATTATTGATGTGCTTTGTCCAAACGCACCAACGCACACGTGAAAAGGACAGCATTGTTTTAAGGAACTGAATGGCTTTAGTAAGTCATTTACGCTGTTTTAGGGTGGGTTCAATTCCCACCGTGAAGGGAACCATAGTTCTTTTGTATTATTGATGTGCTTTGTCCAAGGGCCAAGATCGGCTACTTTGTTAAGATATGACTGCACATGTGCCGCATTGTTTTGCAAAACTGAATGGCTTTTGTAAGTCATTTCCGCCGGCATGGGTCCGAATCCCGCCGTGCGTTATTTGAAATAGATATTCTACACGTGTTAATTCTAAGCATCAGTATTATACCTAACTGTTACAGTTTAGGCTATCTCAGATTTTAGTTTACCTGAGTATTTACAATACTTATTCATCTGTCTTTAGTATTTTGATGTCCACTTTCATTCAATTATAAGCATTTACGTTTGGTTAATGCTGTCAGCAGAGGAATATAAAGTAAGGACGAATTCCATGGTCCTGCGCGGGGAGGTGCGCGGAACCCTGGCCACAAAATTACTTGGCGGAGCTGGCATTTTAAACCCAGTTATTAAGAAAACTAAATTTTTTAATCAACCTGGGGTCCATAGGATTCCGTTACAACTGCTAAGCCGCATGTGGTGGGTTCGATTACGGCCCAGAACAAATATTTGAGTGACGGGCGCATAATTTGTAAGTATTTAAGAATATACATATATAAACATTTTTAACAGTTATCTGGTTACCATAGCACAAGCTCTGATTAGTTATTGATCAGACGGCCGTGTAAAAACCTAATATTAACTACAACTTTTTGTATTTACTCTGATGTGTAAACGTTTTATTTGACTGCACTGTTGGCGTAGTGGGTTAAGCGGCCGCCTCGCCGCTTGACACTGCGACGAGTGTTGTGGGTTCGATACCCACACGAGACAACACTTTGTGTGATCCATAAATTGTTGTTTCGAATCTGGGTGTTCATTGTGTCCGTTAGTCGTATGTTGTAAAGTCCCCCGCGACACAAGATTTAGTCCTAATGCGGGAGTGGTCTTTAAAAATAAAATTCGGAGTAAGAGAAACTGTAAGTATGAAAGGTTTCATACAAACACACTTTTGCGTTATAATATTCGTATGGATTATTTACGAAACATGATATCCATAAAATCTCTGGTATATAGGTAAGTATGTATGCTACGTATTATGTGTCACTCACGTCCAGGTGAAGTCTCCATCAGGATTACTTCGGATGAGGCCGACCCACACGGCGCTCGATATATCAAGCTCTTTGAGGTAAGCGCGAACTGCGTCGTACTGCGCTGTCGTGTCCACTGCAATCAAAGGATTATATTAGTGTCACTATGATATGAATGTCTACGGTGTATCTGCACAGGCAAATGAGAATGTTGTTAGAGAAAATATAGAGAAAGTTTAAAGTATGCACAGGGTGGCACAGAAGTCATAGGTCCTGTCCTGTCCTGTCCTATAGTTTAACTTTTGTCATCATCATCATAAGCCTGCTCTAGTCCACTGCTGGATATAGGCCTCTCCAATAACACGCTACTGAGCCCAATTTTCGTGTCCAGCCGTTAACCTTTTTTACCGTTCATAAATTTTATTTTTATCTTTTGAGAGTATTTTCTTGGGTTCGCGCGAATGTTCTACATTTTAAATTAACAGTTTACAGATTGGATATGTTGGTTTTAAAGAGATTACATTTGAACCAAATGATCTAGTAACTACGTTATATATTATAATACGACGTTTCGATTTCTTTACGGATGTAGTTTATGTTTTAGAAACCAATATCTCGCGATAGAATCAGTAAACCATTTAAATCAAACCGTAGTTTAATTTACGTTTTGCCTTTTGAATTAAAACTTAAACATCAATTATTCTTTACCAAGTGAACCTGAAAGTCTGTAAGTGTCTAATACTATTTCCTGCAGATGAACCCGAAAAGATACGCAAACTGAGGCAATTCAAAGCTTATTCCAATTCCACCTCGGGCGTGAGTTTGTTTAAAAATTGAATTCTTCAAACAGAAAATAGCTTTGAGTCGGTGTTATAGAATCAAGGTAAAGAAATTCAGAGAAAACAAAAGTATATGTTTTAGAGAAAACTTTGTAGGTAAACAGAAGGTTGGAAAGTCTTATAAATAGATACATGAAGCATCGCCCCTTAGTAAAGGTTTTATCTCGCTTGAGTAACTTCTTACGCCGCAATAGAATAACCTCAACTCTGTTGTGTGGAAACAAAGCTGTTCAACAGATCTACTTAATTATGTACATTAGGCGAACTTAAGCAACCGAATTAAGTATCTTTCTTTTGTGCCCACTAAATAAACCGTCAAATTACGTTTGTTTTGCAACTGCGTAAACAAAGGCTACAGCCTCAAAACACGCAGCGAAATTGCGCCTAATACAGCCACCTGGAAAATATACACACCATCATGACGATAAAGATACCTTTTTCTTTCGGAATTTCATATTTTCGTGAGAAGAAAGTAGCTGGATAGCTAAGAAACAATATGCGTTTCAGGTAATCGACTCGGAAATATGGTTGCATGAATTACCGCGTTCGTTCACGGAGTTCCGTTAAACGATGCTTCGGACGAGCGGCGAGACGGAGCCGGGAGGTGTGTTGCGGTTTATTAGAGTCGCTCTGTATTAAAGAAGCCGTTTCGACTTTGCCAGAAAACATTTGGCCTCTTGCGGCCTAAATCATGCATTCGCGTACTCCACTGCGACACCTGTTTACTTAAAAGGATAACTTAACGAGAGCACAAGAAGCTACCCGTAGGTATATTTGCTGAATTAGGGTCTTTCTCAAACCAATCTTCTCCTTTAATGTCCCATTTAGTCTTTGTAATAAAGCCCGGTATCTCCACGTTAGATTTATGGCGTATCGCACGTAACAGGTCCGGTTAGACGAAAATCGTTAGAAATTCTTTTCACAATTCTTGTTAATACAGCAGGATAGAAAATGTCTGAAGTGGGCACATAAAAAAACGTAATTCATGTCCAAATGCTCACGTAGTGCAGGTTTATAACTAGATTATATTGTCGAGGCCGTGGTATTGGGGTTTTCTCTATTTTTGCTGACGTCACGTAGGTTATGAACAGCGCCCAGAGTTTTCTCATATCTAGAAATGTTATCAAATCATATTCGGTAGTAAAGAGGCTAAATTTTATGTTCGTATAAAGGGAGTAAGGGTATGTAAGTATAAAGGGAGCATAAAGGAAAATCCTCGTCACGTCTCCAATTTTGTTTGTCATCAAAATTATGAATAAAGTTTATTGTCCGAGGAAATTGACTACCGTTGGGAAAACAAGATTCACTGAGATGCGTAGTCCACTCTATAAAAATATATGGTATTTCCCCTGGTGTTGTATTATTGATAAATACTTTATTATATACAGAATGGTTCATTGAGTCAAATATAAAAAGAAGATACCTAGCATTTGGGTTCTTCTATTTCTTATTGTTTGTTGGTCAATTATTTTGAAACTGCTTTCAGAATAGTTATAATTTTACAAGCAAACATAACTTTTTAAAGTATCAATGTCAAAGTAAAGGCGTATGGCGCCAGACGTAGTATTAGAAAGGAGTAACAAGATTGACTTATGAAATATACCTACACTGTTATGCACTTTTCAAAAAGGTCTAAATATTTGACATTGATTCCAAGAAACTTTATAGACAGATGCTTAAAAAGAAAATATCATAACTTGACACAGATAAGACTAGGACTAATATTCGAAAATTTAAGTTCACGTTTTTCACAAAAGGCCGTCGATATTATAAAGCAGCTCTAAAACTGCAAATTCAATCAAATTTCCTCTTAGGCATGCTAAGCATAAACTTTGCAGGCTCGTAGCCTCAGATTAGAGAAGTAATAGATAATGTAATGAACGCTCGGCGCGTGCGAACGCAGTATGCTCTACGTCGCATACTCGCAGTCGCGCGCCCGTATTCAGTTGCAATTTGAATGCACACCCGAAACTTACTAATTTTTTTTCAATATGCCTAGCTGTGCAGTGGTTACGTGTCAAAATACGAGCAAAATTAAAACCTATGCGAAGAATGGAATCACATACCACATGTAAGAACGACAATTTTACTTTTAATTTGCATAAAACAAGATATTTCAAATAAAATATACCGCTACAACGTTAACGTACTAACACTAATCCTTCGTCACAAAATTGCACTATAATTATTTCCATTGATGGTGTTGTACTGTGAAACTGTCATGTTACACTTATTTAGAGCGCAATGGAATAAACACACATCGATACCGCTGACTATTATAGGCATTTGTAGTATCTGCCGCTGTGAGCGTTGGGTTGCATCGCTCGCCAAAGGAGCGAATTAGTGGTGTACCACGATTAACTGCAATTTGCATATTATCGATATAAACATTGCAAAATAATAATGTAAGTTATAAACAATTATTTTATTTGATTTTGAAGCGCTATTGTTTCGTAAGCAGATAATGATTACACTAGCGTTGGAAACAGTAAAGATGATTTTAATATAATGTTATAACTAAAACTTTATAAAAATAAACAAACCCGTAGGTATATAAAAGCTTACTTCATTTGATATATCTACATACATATATTATTTAGAAATGACATATATATTACATTTACATGTATATGGATGTTTGTCTTGGTCTGGGTGTTTCTATGTATAATATGTATGTATTTACAAAAAAAAAGAGTATAATTATGTATGTTTATCCATTATCTAGTACCCATAGTACAAGCTCTGCTTAGTTTGGGACTAGATGGTGTTGTGTGAATGTGGTAGAATATTATTATTATTCACATACATCTTTAATATATTCTCATAATAAATAAGTACATTTTTAAATATATCAATAATAAAAATACATTTAAAAATATAAAAATCATTATGGGGACCCACCAGTATCGGGAACAGGGTCCAAGCTACTGGTGGTTAGGGCTCCAGAGACAGGAACCGCCTCACTATGCGTGCCGTGTCCAAAAGTACCGCCTTCTGTATCAGACCCTTGACCCAAGGATCCAACGCGAGCCTCTTAAGATGGTGGTCGTTGGCTATAAGACCATTCACTGTGACGATTATCGGCACAATAATTGCTGAATCGACATCCCACATGTCGACAATCTCGTGCGCCAAGTCCAGATATTTAATCTTATCTTTCTCATCCTTCACGAGATTCTCGTCATGAGGGATGGCGACATCAACAATTATTGCGCGGCGCTCTGATCGATCTACCACCACAATATCAGATTTGTTGGCTACAACAGTCCTGTCTGTGATGATAGATCGATCCCAGTACAATGTGATATGACCACTTTCCAGAACAGGTTCCGCCACATACCTGTAGTACGGCACCTCAACATCTACAAGCCTGTATTTCAGAGCAAGTTGCTGGTGAATGATCCTGGCTACTTGGTTATGCCTGTGCAAGTACTCGCCGTTAGCAAGACGCGAACAGCCGGAAACTATATGTCTGAGGGATTCACCAGGCTGGTGACACGCACGACAAATGTCCGTGGTGCCATCCCTCAGAATATATTTCCGGTAGTTATTCGTCTTGATAACATCATCAGCAATTGCACAAACAAACCCTTCGGTTTCCCCAAAAAGGTCACCGAAGCGTAGCCATTTCACCGAGGCTAAAAAGTCTACATCTGGCCCATGCAGGGTCCGGTAGAACCTGCCATGAAGCTCCTTGCTCTGCCATACAAGCCTGCGATCATCAGTGCTAAGTACTACAGGTCTGCGCCAGCTGTCCTTGGAAAGACTGAGCGGGGTAAACCCGGCGTCCACTGGACGTTTGCTGTCATTTTCCCAGATTGCTATCGGACGTCTGAACGCTCAAGGTCACGTCCGCGATAGACGTCCGATAGTGTGCACACTTGAATGGATTTTCCTTGTCCAGATACCCTTCTGTCGCGACAGTAAGTCGCGACAGTAAGTCGCGACAGATAGTTTGTGCGGGCCTTTATTCATAGACTTGTACTTGTATATTATGTTTTAAATTTGTTTAATTTTATGTTTTTGTTAAAATTATTTTTGTTATGCCGTTTTTTTACTTTTTATTTCTTTGATGTTTATATTTTTGGTGTGTGCCATTTGTGGCCAAATAAAGATTTCTTTTCTTTTTCTTTCTTTTCACTGCTACAACATCGCGATGCACATCCACGTTCGCGTTGAGAAAATAATCTCTGAGGTTGCATACCTCGCGGTTGTGCAGGGATTTGACAATTAGAAAGCCACGACCCCCACACTTCCGTGGAATATACAACCTCATTACGGATGAGCATGGATGATGCATCCGGTGTGCCGTCAGCAGTGTACGGACCTTTCGGTCTAAGGTGTCCAGTTCAGTCTGAGTCCACTTGAGTATGCCAAAGGAGTACATGAGAACCGGCATGACCCAACCGTTGCAAGCTCGAACCTTATTGCCACCTGATAAAAGACTATTCAGTACCTTTTTCAGGCGGCCAAAGAACCGCTCTTGCAACGATTGTTTCATGTCAGCCTCATTAATACTTAAAGCCTGTGACATACCCTAGTATTTGTAGGTGTCGGTTCGGAGAAGTGATCTTAGGTTAATGGAATCTGAGAGTTGAATCCCTTCAGATTCCACCATCTTTCCTTGTTTTACATGGATCACAGCACATTTATCCACACCAAATTTCATGTTGATAGAATTACTAAAACTTTCAGTTATTTTTAGTAAACTTATCAATTTAGGGTTGGTGTGGGCAAAGAGTTTTAAGTCATCCATGAAAAACAAGTGGGACACTACCCGACCACTTTTTCGTAACCTGTAACCTAGCCCTGAACCCTCCAGCAAGGTACTGAGAGGATTCAGCGCTAAGCAAAACCATAATGGACTCAGACTATCACCCTGGAAGATACCTCGCTCAATCTTCACAAGTTCGCCATTCCCCTGGATCCGTCGGCACCCTGGATAGCCAAGAACCGTTTTCCATTGCCCCATACATGACTTTAAGAAGGTGCGTAGAGTTGCATTTATTTTATATAACTCCAACACCCTCAAAAGCCACGTATGAGGCACAGAATCGTACGCTTTCTTGTAATCTATCCAACATGCCGCCAGATCCTTTCGGTTACGACGAACTTGCTGGGTAATGGTCATATCAATAAGGAGGAGCTCCTTAGTACCACGAACCCCCTTCCTACATCCATTCTGAGTTTCTGACATAATTGAATTCAATTCAACATGTTTTGATATTTTAGCATTCAGAATAGATGTAAGAAGTTTATAGACCGATGGCAAACATGTAATCGGTCTATAATTACCGGGCTCTGTGGTACTACCTGTCTTGTGGAGCAAGTGGGTTACTCCAGTTGTCATAAAATCTGGGATCGAACCAGATTCTAGGGATGATTGAAACTGGGATGCTAAGCAGCCATGTGAACTACGTAGCCATTTCAGACAGAAATTGTGCAGTCCATCCGGTCATGGAGCTTTCCAATTTGATAACGAACGGGCTGCACTTGTAACATCTTCGCTGGAAATGACTACGTTTTCCATTTCTGGAATGTGTTCACATGACCGCACAACATCCCGCATCCAACCACCCTCAGTGTGGCCAATAGGCGCCGACCATATGCTACGCCAAAATTTGTTAGTGGCGTCTGCATCCGGCAGCTGCCCATTAGCCACATCTTGGGCTGGTCGGTCCCAGTTTCTATAAACCCACTTTTGGTCCCTTTGAAATACACGATTCAAGGCATATCGGTCCACGCGTTTTTTATATCTGCGTATCCGGTTTGCCCATGCATAGACTTTCTGCTTTAGGAAGTCAATGCGCTCCGTGAGCCGAGATGTATAGTCATGAGGACTGATACCTGTCCCCAAGAAGGCTCGACGCACAAAGCGCATGACCCTGGGACGTGTATTCCCAGACCTAAAGCAGATTAGCTTACCGATAAGTGCCCTTGTCTCAGCAATACGCCGTTCAATTCTGTACTGCCACGACGGATTAGCAGATCTTTGTCGCATGCCAGTATCACGTTCATGAAACTTGACACCTGCCATACGACAAGCCGCTACGGCGGCGCAGTACAAAATTGAGTGCGTATCACCAAGATTCTCACAATTCTCTAGAAAACTAGGTAACAGCGAGTCAAGGGCACCTACCAGCGCTATATTACGCCTATGCATAGGCAACCGGGGCAGGCGCGGCCTGATTGTTGGTGACATGTACCGATATTCCCCAATCGCACATTTCAAAGCATCCATAACCTCCTCATTGCACTGGATACTTACGTTACAAACTATATCATCCACATCCACGACGGCATTATTACCCATCCGCGATGCATCTGTGTTACCGATAGCACTAACGTGTTGGACGTGAACAGCCTGGCTCGTAAGTAAGTATTCTGAGCGTAGCCTATCAAGTACGACGTTATCCAGCTTGTTACTGCGCTGGATAACTCGCACCTGATCCGATAATCGTTGAGCCGTAACGTTGATACTTGGTTCTAAGGCCTGAAACAGAACGAGCACGCGACTGCGGTACGCAGTGAGGTTAGTTCCCCCCTCTGTAGCCCCAAAATATGCGCGCATGACATTTTCATTGATGGATTCCGTCCATCGCATGCGCTGCACATTACCACCAGCAGCGAGGCTGTGAGAGAGCTGTTTGAGACCGGTGGGTCTCGTGGTCCCAGGCAGGCTGGCGGCCGGCCTCTGCCTCTCCGCCGTACAGGTGACGGTGACGACGGGGGCGAGAAGTACTCGTCGCTTGAGCTCGACGCAACTGCAGCTGCTGGCGATATCGGCGCAGGCCTCGGCGGCTGCGAGGCGGAGCTCAGCGACGGGTCCGGAGGTGTTGGGTGTGCTCTTGGCTGTTTGTTTCTGGCCCTCGTCAACATGCTAAAGTATTAGTTTCATTTTCATTTTTGTGAATGTTATTATTGTTGTTGTTGACATATTTTCTATGACGGCTGTCATTGTATATTTACACTTCACTTTCTATATTTATGGTGGTTTTGTTCAGATATTTTCTTCTGTTATTGTAGTTTTCTATTGTAACTTGTATTGGCTATACTTTTATTATTATTATTATTTTATTTTTATTATTATTCAGTATTCACATAATCAAATTTTACATAATTAAACCTTAAATATATCATTAAATTTAACTATATAAAATGGGACCACGGAAACCCACCGGTGTCGGGTACAGGGACCAAGCCACCGGTGGTTAGGGCCTCAGAGAAAGGAACTTCCTCACAATGCGTGCCGTATCGAGAAGAACCGCCTTCTGAATCAAGGCCTTGATCCAGCTGCCCAGTACGAGCCTCTCAAGATGTTGGTCGAGGCTCTTAGTGATCAATCCATTCACTGAAACGACAATCGGAACAATGATTGCTGAATCTACATCCCACATGTCGACAATCTCGTGAGCTAGATCTAAATATTTAATCTTTTTATCATTTTCCGCCTTCACGAGTTTAGCGTCATGTGGTATGGTGATATCAACAATCATTGCGAGACGCTCTGCTCGGTCTATCACTACAATATCAGGCTTATTGGCTACAATAGTCCTGTCTGTAATGATAGACCGATCCCAGTACAACAGTGCACGACCATTTTCGAGAACTGGGTCGGGCACATATCTGTGGTACGGTACCTCAAAACCAACGAGTTTATATTTAAGGGCTAGTTGCTGATGGACAGTCCTAGCCACTTGGTTATGTCTGTGCAAATACTGACCGTTGGCAAGACTCGAACAACCGGACACAATATGCCTGAGAGATTCCCCGGGCTGGTGACATGCCTGACATATGTCAACAGTACCGTCTCTCAGGATATACTTGCGGTAGTTATTTGTCATGACAACTTCATTCATAATTGCACAGACAAAACCTTCGGTTTCTCCGAAAAGATCACCGAAGCGCAGCCAGGAAACGGATGCCTTAAAATCTATATCAGACCCGTGTAAGGCCTTATAGAAGCGTCCATGTAGCTCCTTGCCCTTCCATACTTCTCTCCGGTCCTCAATGCTAAGTACTGCAAGTTTGTGCCAGTTCTCTTTGGCCAGAGCGAGCGGGGTAAGTCCAGTATCCACTGCAACCACATCTCGATGCATATCCACACTCATTTGCAGAAAATATTCTCTGAGGTTATACAGCTCGCGGTTATGGAGGGTCTTAAGATATAAAAATCCTCGACCACCACATTTCCGCGGGATGTATAGTCTCATTACCGACGAGCGTGGATGATGCATCCGAGATGCAGTCAGCATTGAACGGACTTTTCTGTCCAGGGCGTCAAGTTCAGTCTGAGTCCACCTGAGTATGCCGAAGGAATACATAAGGACTGGCATGGCCCATCCGTTGCAGGCTCGCACCTTGTTACCACCTGATAAAAGACTATTCAGTACTTTTTTCAGGCGGCCAAAGAAACGAGACTGCAGCGACTGCTTCATGTCAGCCTCAGAGATATTCAAAGACTGCGACATACCCAGGTATTTGTAAGTTTCCGTTATAGAGAGGGACCGAAGTTGTATGGAATCTGAGAGTTGTATCCCTGCAGATTCCATAATCTCACCTTTCTTCACATGCATGACCGCACATTTGTCCACACCAAATTCCATCCTGATAGAATTACTAAAGGTTTCAGTTACCTTAAGTAATGCAGTCAGTTGGAGATTATTGAGGGCAAACAATTTCAGGTCATCCATGAAAAGGAGGTGAGATATAACATGACCACCTCTCCTTAACCGATAGCCTAGCCCTGAACCCTCTAATAAAGTACTTAGAGGGTTCAGTGCTAGGCAAAACCACAAAGGGCTCAGACTGTCGCCCTGGAATATACCTCGCTCGATCTTTATTGGGACACCGCAATCCAAACTCGATCGACATCCTGGATAGCGCAATACGGTCCTCCATTGCCCCATACATGACCTTAAGAAGGTGCATAGAGTTGTATCTACTTTATACAACTCCAGCACCCTCAAAAGCCAGGTATGTGGCACGGAGTCGTAAGCCTTTTTGTAATCTATCCAGCATGTCGATAGATTTTTTCGATTACGGCGTACCTGTTGGCTAATGGCCATGTCAATCAGAAGGAGTTCTTTAGTACCACGAGCCCCACTCCTACATTCATTTTGAGAAACTGATAAAATTGAATTATCAAATATATGTTTTGATAATTTTATTCTCAAAATGGATGTAAGAAGTTTATAAATTGTTGGCAGACAAGTAATCGGCCTATAATTCTTGGGGTCCGTGGTACCACCAGATTTATAGAGCAGGTGAGTGTGGCCGGATGTTAAAAAGTCTGGTAGCAAACCCGATTCCAATGATGATTGGAACTGAGACGCTAAGCAAGCATGTGAACTACGGAACCATTTAAGCCAAAAATTGTGCAGTCCATCCGGTCCTGCTGCTTTCCAGTTTTGTAACGGACGGACTGTACTGGCTATATCGTCTTGTGTTATGTATATTGGTTCCATAGTTGGGATTCGTTCACATACTCGCTCAACATCCCGGATCCTATCACCCTCCGCATGGCTGACAGGCGTCGACCAAATGCTGCGCCAAAATGAATTAGTGGCATCATCATCCGGTCGACACCCATCACCCTCACCGCGACCTCACCCTGGAATCAGGTTGCTCCCATCCTCTGTACACCCACCTCTCGTCTCTTTGGAATGTGCGATTCAGGCAATATCGATCCACTCTTTTTTTATATCGCCTGATACGGTTTGCCCATGCATAAACTTTTTGCTTCAGAGAGTCGATGCGCTCTGTAACTCGTGCCTGATAATCATGGGAACTGATACCAGTTCCCGCGAAGGCTCGAGTCACAAAGCGCATCACTCTCGGTCGCGTATTGCCCATCCTGAAACAGGATAGCTTTCCAATGAGTGCCCTAGTCTCAGCGATACGACGCTCAATCCTGCACTGCCAAGCTGGCACAGTAGTGGTTCGTCGAGGAGCTACAGCCGCACAATACAGGATTGAATGTGTATCACCAAGATTTTCACTATTATCAAAATAGTTTGATAATAACGAATCCAGGACACT
The DNA here is from genome assembly GCA_944739405.2 of Euclidia mi. Lineage (NCBI taxonomy): Eukaryota > Metazoa > Arthropoda > Insecta > Lepidoptera > Erebidae > Euclidia > Euclidia mi. The sequence goes on from OX123196.2 coordinate 4,550,894, forward strand.
TATTAGCGCTATGTTTCTCTTATGCATGGGCAAACGAGGCAAACGAGGCCGAACATTTGGGTCCATGGATCGGTATTCCCCAATAGCACATTCCAAAGCACTTGTTATTATTATTATTATTTATAAAATGATTTATTAATTATGACAAACAAACAAACACTCATTTTATATAATTATTAATTACTGCCTCTGTGGTCCTGCGGTAGTGTTAGCGACTGCGGATCGTGAGGTCTCAGGTTCGATTCCCGGGTCGAACAAAAAGTGGTATTGGGTTTTTCTGATAGGAATTATCCAATAGAAGTTCGGAGTCAGGAAGTTGGCGGTGTCACACCCCCCTGCCTCGGAAAGCACGTTAAGCCGTTGGTCCTGCGCCCAATCTCTCTCCGGTCGTGTCGCTTGTGGCGTCCCGTCGGACTATGAGAGTGAGGGAATAGAGAGTGCACTTGTGTTTGCGCACACACTTGTGCACTGTAATGTGTCCCGCGCAGTTGGCAAGTCTCATATATAGACAAGCCGCCGTGGCCGAAATCGGTCGGGAGGACATTATTATTATTATTATTTCGTTTCTTTTTCTATTTTTCTCAGCTCTTAGCTGGTATAATCTACATTTACGGGTGGGTACCAAGTAAATGCAGAGTGTGTATCTATATTATGTTGTAGATGTTGTGTGAGGTGTATGGTTTTCGTCTAATGACATGAATTTCCGAACAATTCTGCATGTATTCAATATGGCGGCTTTCTGGAGGTTTATATAAAGGTTTTCTTTGAGGTCAATTAATTTAAGGCTATGATGAAGGTTTTTCGGGATGACACCAGTGGTAGAAATTACGATAGGGACGACATAAACTTTACTTTGGTGCCAAATTCGTGCTACTTCTTCTTTTAATTCAGAATATTTGCTTATCTTTTCGCTAATAGTTTTTTGTAAATTGTGTGTGTTGGGAACTGCTATATCTATGAGATAAGTTGTTTTATTATGTTTATCAACTAGTGTTATGTCAGGCCTATTAAAGTGAATAGTCCTGTCTGTTAGAATGGCGCGGTCAAAGTACAGCTTATGAGTGGTGTTTTCGAGGATAGTTTGTGGTGTGTATTTATAATATGGTGTGGTAGTATCTTGGATGAGATTATGTTTCAGTGCTAAATTTTGATGGATGATATTGGCTGGTTGGTTATGTCGATGTGTGTAGTCGTTCTGTGTGAGGGTAGTACAAGCTCCGGTTATGTGTTGAATAGTTTCGGGTTGAGTATGGCACTTACGACATTTGTCGTTTGTAACGGTAGGGTCTTTTATTATAAATTTTCTATAGTTTTTGGTGTTTATAATCTGGTCTTGGATGGCTATTATAAAACCTTCTGTTTCGGGAAACAAGTTACCTATCTTCAACCATTTATTTGAAGCTACTGGGTCTATATGAGTATTTTCCAAGTCATTCATTATTATTATTATTATTAGATGTGTTCAGTACTTAAATGAAATGAAATAATACTATAGACAGCTGACACACGGCCATCTGATTTCAAACTCAGCAGTGCTTTATTAATTCTTATATTATAATTTTTGGAGGCATAGGGTTCCCACCAAGAACTTAGGGTCACAAGCCAACCTCACCTGAAAGTGGTACATCGGCCGATTAACGGACGATGCTCTGACAAATAAAACATCCCGATTAGCGGCAATAGACTCGCCACCTATTACGTGGTATCAAAACATTGGCGAAAAGTGGGCGTTTAAAATTCCTCTGCCTCTACCCCTTCAAACAGGCGTCAGTTTATGTATATATGTAATACTAGCTACCGCCCGCGGCTCCGCTGGCGTGGATTGTTAATAAAAAGTATCCTCTATGTCAATCCAAGTAATAAACTATCTGTGTACCAAATTTCATTTAAATCCGTTCAGCCGTTTTTGCGTGATTGAAATTCAAACATCTAAACATCTGTACTCTCACATTTATGATATTAGTAGGATAATATTTAAAATAAAAACACATTATACATAAATTATACCCAAACACAGAACAAATGATTGAGCTCATCATAATATATTAAAATGTCCTAGATGGGCATTGAATCCACGACCTCAGGCTCAGCAGTCAGCATCATTAACTAATAGCCTAACTAGCCAGACAATACATTTATACAAAAAAATATCAACGAGCTTTTACTATCGATATTTTATATCGATAGAGTCAACCCCCAGTGTAATCGTGTAAATGTTATTGCATTTGTCAATGTGTGAGTAAAATGCTATCTTTTTCATGCGCACGTACGAGACATAGGCGATGTTTCTTGTGAAGCGTGAATTTACTTGTGTGAGTGGCGAATGAAAGTGCCGCTAAAGTTGTGTGCGTGTATGAAGCGAAGCGTTTATAGAGCGCAGGTGTGTGGGTGTAAAAGAATTGGCGACACTGGTTCTCTAGGCCGGGGCATATCTCCTTACTTGACTTACTTCACTGATCTGAGCTCGTAGCTGTCGATGCATGGACAATTAGTCTGCGGCCGGCGGCGGTTGCTAATTAACGATTGACCTATTACCCTCGGCACTGTACCTCGCACGTCAAATACACCACAAGTGTTCGAGAGAAGAGTAGTGGGTACGACTGCCTCTCAAGTACAACGCAAGATGGAAGTTTAAGTACTTATGCACGGTTTTGCATTGGAAATTCTGTTTCATTGGTGGCGACAGAAAATGTTTCATAGAGATTAATATTGAAGTAATAAAATTTTGCCCAATTTGCAAAATTGGCGAGCATCACTGACTCTCACATCATCAGCCCTTTATACTGTCCCACTGCATATGGAGTCAGAGTAAATGTTTTAGATATGATTAAATCTTATCTCGCTGACAGGATGCAATGTTCACAAATTACACGAATATGTCCGAAATGAAAAAAAGAACAACACTATATATCTACGTATAGAGAAGTAAAATTAGGAATACCGCAAGAAAATGTACCAGGGCCCCTTTAATTCAATGTATATATTAATGATCTTCCAACTATTACAAATCATAGAACAATTTTGTTTGCTGACTAGAGTGCCATCAATTTTACAGGTAAAGACAAAACATCTCTAGAACATGGCATAGAAAGGACACTGCATGACATAATTAATGGTTGACATTAAATAACTTAATAATTAATTTAGATTTTAAATCGATTTTATGTGAAATCATACAACATTATAAAGATGCTGTGACGTTTAGTTCCATTTTTATTTGATTTAAAAGATGTTTTGCTTCAAAAATATTAGCTTATTGATATAACGTTGATTAAAATTATATTTTAAACCAAACCAACCCTATAAAGGTCGATCGTATCGATTACTTATTTAATATTCGATACGGATCGATAGCACTCACGTCTATTCCTGTTACGTCATTGTCTATGGCAACAATCAAATAATAATGTAGGTACTTAGTTCGTAATCAATTGGAATGCTTTTTATCATCATAAAATACTCCAGCTTTAACAATACAAAGTGAAAATATTAAAAATCGTAGAAAAAAAAAACAATTTCTTTTGTTCATATGAAGTTTAAGGTCACCACAACAAACCCAGACCAAATTCTGCCATTGTTTTTTGACGTCCGGCGTCCCAGACACAAAACCACACTATTCACAAATAGTATTTTTTGTATGGCACCTAGAATCTATAATGCACTGCCAAGTGACTGACTGAAAATACAAAGTCTAGATCGTTTTAAAACTAAAGAACAATGCCCAATTTTCTTAGAGACCGGCCCAGGTGTGGACCGTCAAAAATCGTAGTAGTTGTTATTGCATTCGATAAAAGAGTGTTAAACTAGAATTTTGAGATTGATAAGAGGTCGGCCACATTCATAGTTTTATTACAAGAAGTACTTTTTATGCTCAAAAAATATTAGGTGTGTATGTACTTTTATTAGGATAGTTACAGTATTTTGTAGTTTTGAGAAGAAAGGAATGAGTTAATCGTTTGGTAAGGGTAGAAATCCGAAAGAAAAAGCCAGAAGTCGTAAAAGATCCACAAACATTCACAATGCGCACGAGCCAAACAAATAACAAACAAAATAAATTGACATTATTGACATTTACTAAGAGTCAAAAAAGTGTGGCCATTTTACAGTTTTTAAATGATATTTATTAATCGATATAGATTTGGGTCATCATAGGTTATATATCTAATTTGATTCTTATTTGTAATTAATCGCATACATTCCTTTAAAATACACATAATAAAAAAATTTAAGAACCAAATAAAGATTTGCTAGTCACCAAAATCATTTTGAGTAGAGAAAATGTGAAATCGATTAAGATAATCGATTTAGTATTATAAATTCTTTACTGGCAATTTCTGATCTATAACGTGTTGGCTATTTAGACGTTAACACATCTTTTTAAACCTATTTATTGATTATGTTTCTCGGCACACCTTTAGTAACGCCTATAAATTAAGTTATAAATAAAAAGGATTATTCAACAACAAATTGAAACTCTATTGTGCTGTTCATGAGTTCCAAACTGGGCCAGAAATGGGCATTGTTCTTTAAACAATTTTTACTTGATAAAGTTTACTATAGTGTTAATGAGTATCTGACTGATGCTATATAATCCAAAGTAAATGACATTATGTAATTGTTGTCATTTTTTTGTGACTTTATAATTGAATACATAATAATATGTTGATTTTAATGATAAAAGAAAGATTTTATAATATAAATAAGCTTGACATTTTTACGAATTGACTACTTCCAAGTAGATTTGACATTTGTAATTATATAGTAGGTACGTTGCACGCATATAGTAATTGTAATTCCTATTTTTTTTAATTGACATTGCTTATAACATTGTTACTGACATTCTAAATTTTTGACTGTAATATTTTAAGATAAACATAAGTATCATGCTCGTGTATATATTGTGTAGGTGTCACCCATGTCAGTTTATTATGCTTAAAATAATGTTAATGATAACTACATATAATAATGATTATAATACTAATAAAATTATGTTTCTATTTGCATGCCTTAGTGTGGATTATGGAGGAACTTATTTATCAGCATTGTATACAACATCAATTGTGTACCCATTCTCGCAATAAACGCTTAAGATTTATGATTATATTGAATCAGATTGAATAGACATTTACTATGACAATGTTTATTTCAATGTGTATGTATTTCACCTATATATATTAGACAGAGGTAAAATACTCTTGATCTTCAGCATGGGTTCACCTTCATTTTAAAATAATAATGAAACTCACAGAAATATTATATTTAAATATTATATTCAATTATTATAATTATGTACAATACGGTTGTTTCCAACTAGTAAAATCAAGCACTTTTAATGAAATGTCAAAAACGACCTTTGCTAAGGGTTTTGTTTTAACAGTAATTGATGAATGAAACTACCATTATTTTGACATCTTTCGCTAGATTAAAATAATTGTATAATTTATTTCTCCTGCAGGATACTTCCCTATTCACGAAAGTTAGAAACTAAGAGAGGCCTATGTCCAGCAGTGGACTAAGACTACGAGAGTCCAGTGGTGGTCTGCAAAGGGCTGTAAGACAAACATAACTTAGCTATTCGTAATTTAGCTTCGAGCAAGGTAACCTTCACGAGATGAAAGACAACGAGAAGACGTTGATCGGCACGCTTGATGTGTTTTAACGACTATGTCGGGTTTGCCCTTTAAAGCACTTAGCGCAAAGTTGCGATTAATTTTGTATAGAAATAGATTTCGTAGGTGTCATGGTTTAAGTTTAAGAAGGCCTTCAAAAGTTTATTAAATTCGAATAGTTTTCATAACAAGTCTTTGAAGAAAGTACGGCTTAATAGTTATAGGTATGAAATATTGCTCAATAGTTAAAAAAGTCGTTCTGTTTCAAGAGCGTACCCAAGTGTCGACCTCGATTTAAATGAACACGGCCGCTACTGAAACTTTTCACCGTCGTGTGTTGTGTCGTGTCAGCAAATCGAAAAAGAGCGACACTCGTATTACTTGATGATATTACGGAAGAATAGAATATCTGTCAAATATTCATGTAATTCATTTACACATTGACAGTCCGTTGCTTCTTTCATCACTTCTTTCATTCACTTGCAAGGTCGCAATCGTAACCAAAATCGTTCTTAACATTTTATGTTTTTTGTGAATGTGAGCTGTTGTGTCTGTATTGTGCTAGTCTAGTTTAGTGTTTTAATATTTTTTTTTAATAACCATATTAATTAACGACAACATTATGGACAATCCAGCTCATGTATGAAAAATGCAATGTAGTTACTTAGTTATTTAATTGTATAAAATTGGACGATGAAAAGAGTGGCCCTGAGTTTCTTGCCTGATTCTTCTCAGAGGCTCTACTTTCTGAACAGGCATTTTTTTTTCAATGCTCAATTATGTAAATATGCATTTATATTTACTTTTTTCTTATATTATTATCTATGACTTTCCGACGTGTCCAATAAATTTTTGTAATTTATATGGAAATAAACATGTTTGAGTTTGAGTTTGCAATACATATACTAGAAGTAGTACAATCATTTTGTAACCCATGTTCATACTAGTCCTTCAGTACATGATCATTAGGTAATTAGTTTAATTTATACACTGGTTCAATTAGTAACTAATAGTTTAAATAGTGAAAGTTTAAATACCACAAATATAACATTTCATACTTGTTTACCATTTTAGAGTGTGGCTTAATCACATAAATAACCCGAGACAAAGGTGAAACAAAAGCGATCCCACTCAAAGTAACTCTTTGGTAACCAACACTCTTCACTACATAGATATTTAATTAAACGATTCCAAGAACTCGTGTGTCTGTAGACTAACTTGTGCGCCCGGCCGTTTGCTCTTCAGTGAAATTAACCGACACGGCCCGCGCATACGCGCCAATGATTTTGCTCTTATTTCTGCGATGTCAGTGTCACGTATGTGGTATTTGTGAAAAGAAAAGCCTTAGCACACACGACTCAGTGTGACACATGGCTCAGTATGACATCGATGCTTATGTTTACGTAAAATTTTAGTACAAGTAATATAGAAGTTGTGACAATTGCAAATTCCTTTGGGTTTGAGATCTCAGTTTTATTGTTCGTTTATTCTCAGAATTCTACGCCATTGCATAGCAGACGTGTCAGTAAATGTAAGTACAGAATCTGCAAAATTTATGTTTATTTACATCACTTTTTGACTTATGTGACCGCCCTGTTGTGTAACTAGTTTTAAGTTACTACATTAAATATTGTATCTCCTTTTGTTTACCGGTGTAGATACAATAAAGTGTTAATCTATCTATCTATCTATGTGAATACTGTATACATACATAACATACATACATAGACTCACGCCTGTTTCCCGAAGGGGTTGACAGATACTACGGAACGCCACTTGTAACGATCCTGACATATCTCTATTGCTTCATTCACACCCATCAAATTTCTCATGCATGCTCTTCTGTGTAGGGTACTTCTAACCTGTCCCTTTTTACATAACAATTGTTAGAATATTTCATCACATTTTACTAACAGGCCAGGTATCTTTGAAAGAATTCTTGCAACAAACCTGAGATTTCCCGTGTCGTTACAAGTTTCTAACTTTCTGCTGTATCACGTTACAAAGCTTTTTGAACTATGTGGACTCCCACAGGCTAGGGCTAGGCATTAGGCTACTCAGCCTAGCAGTGCAGTACAGTCGCCTTACATATTTTACTAGTGTATTAGTACTTATGGAGATGTTTCTTTACGAACAAGGTTCTTTTACACATGCGATTATGTGGTGGTACAAAGCTTTAGTGTTTGACAAACACTTTTTGTTTGACAAAAATTACAAGTGTTAGTTAGTTAGTTAGGGCTCCTGCTCCGCATCCGTGGCTCAAAGAGTGATTTTATGTAGCCTATAAGCCTTCCACGATAAATGATAGCTCCCTATCCAACACAGAAATAGTTATTCAAATCAGAGTAGTCGTTTTTGAGATTAGTGCGTTCAACCAAACAAACAAACTCTTCAGAATCATCATATTTGTAAATATATTTTAGTCATAGATTTTTTACGGATTTCTACAATATTTGGTTATATTGGTAATAAGGCGTGTTTTCCCATTATTCTCAATTATCAATCGTGTGCAAAGCGTCTAACTTGTGCTGCCGGAGGCGTTCGATCTGAAGCGAAATTAGCTGTTAAACAGACGGGCTCTGACTCAGGCTGTCTTTAATTAATTAACTGCTAAACAAACGGCTCGGATTCCTTAGAGGACGCCACTTACATTACTAGTTACTGACCACTCGCTGCGTGTGTGGATACAGCAAGCTATTGTTACTAAAGGTTTCTATGTGATATGCTACTTTACGCTTCATAGAAAATGCCCGCAGCTACACCCACACCACATTTTTAGACACACGCCTTATCCCTGAAGGAGTAGGCAGAGGCGTAATATTACACCCATATTTCGCCATGAATTTTTAGGTTCCACGTAAGAGGGGGCGAGCCTATTGCCGTTACCGGACACATCACTAGACTCCGTTCTGCTGCTGAGAATTCGGAAAAACCCAGTAACACTTTTGCCCGACCCGGGAATCGAACCTGAGACCTCCGATCAGCAATCGCATACGCTATCCACTGAACCGCGGAGCAGTCCTCAGATTTTATTTGTATTTAACCGTTTTTCCAGACTCCAAAATATAATGTGTGAGCATAGTTGCGAGCATCCTCTAGTTAAGTTTTATAAAAGGTGTTCACTAAAATCGATTAACTTTTTCAGGACTCTGTTTTCAAAAGTTGTACAAACTGCCATGCATTGTAAACGCTCTTAATGTGAATAAAACTGCTATAACAAATACCTGAGTGCCTCCGCGTCCCCTGTGTGTCATCTAACGTCTCAGATCTCTTTAGCTATCAGCATTAGTATGTTACTGCAATCACCAATCACCCTGGGAGGATCCCCTATTATAGCTATTTTCCTCTTACTTACATAGAAAATGTTTCTAAGAATATTCGCTTGAATCTTTAGGAAATGTATGAAACATGTAATTATTGCATTAAGGTATGGCTTCATAGATTAGTGAAATTTTCTTGTACCTCCTTCTATGATTACTGTCACTGCTTGCCGATATAATAAAATGACACCCACTAGAATAAGTTTCTATGCAATCCCATAAGACGATGGCGTAAAGATGCCAATATTTTTCTTACAAAAGGCGTCTTTTAACCTATATAATTATACTTGCTAACCCAGCGAACTCCGTATCGCCTTTTTAAGAGTTTTTATTTAATTCCCTTTTTTCCAAGCCCCTTTTCCAAAGTTACCATTGACTTAGCGCTTAATCCCTTATCATTTTAGAGTCTATAAATGATGAACAAACCAACATAGATTTTTATATAATATTGAATTTCCCATTCCTTAAAATATCGGAGACGATACCCATATCGACTTAAAAAAAAATCTCGTCCGCCATCTTTGATTTCCTATCCACCATCTTTGATCACGAAATAGATGTTGTATTTGGATTCACCATCCCTCAAATCATCAGAGACGATAACCATATTGATTTTTTAAATTTTTGCCATCCGCCATCCATCTTTGATTTCCCATCCGCCATCTTGAATCACGAAATAGATGTTGAATTTGGATTCCCCATCCCTTCAAACATCGGAGACGATACCCATATTGATTTAAAAAAAAATCCCATCCGCCATCTTTGATCACGAAATCGATGGTGTTATTGAATTCCCCATCCCTTTTAACATTGCAGACGATACCAATGTCGATTTTTTTTTAATTTTACCACCCGCCATCTTTGATTTCCCATCTGCAATCTTTCATCACGAAATAGATGGTGTTTTTTAATTCCCTATTCCTTAAAATATCGGAGACGATAGTTGACGATACCCATATGGACTTTAAAAAAAATCCCGTCCGCCATCTTTGATTTCCTATCCGCCATCTTTGATCACGAAATAGATGTTGTATTTGGATTCTTCATACCTTAAATCATCAGAGACGATACCCATAATGATTTTTTTTAATTTTCCCATCCGCCATCTTTGATTTCCCATCCGCCATCTTTGATCACGAAATAGATGTTGTATTTTGATTCTCCACCCGTTAAAATATCGAAGACGATACCCATATTGATATTTAAAATTTTCTCATCCGCCATCTTTGATTTCCCGTCCGCCATCTTGGATCACTAAATAAATTTCATATTATTAATCAGCGTCTCGAAAATCTCGAAAACAATACCCATATAGATTGTAACCTATTCGTTTAGCCTTTTTTTGCCTTTGACCCAACCCTCCCCCTTCTCGTTTGACCATTTTATTATTTTTGTCTGGCCCCTAAAAGTTGTGGCGTAATTTTATATAGCCTATAGCCTTTCGGAATAATTGGGGTATCATAGGCAATAACAATTTTTAAAATCCGACTGCTAGTTCCTGAGATTAGCCGACATTATGTTTTAGCCTTTTTAGCCTTTTGCCCGGCCCCAAAGAGTCGAAGCGTTATGTTATATAGCCTATAGCCTTCCGGAATAACTGGGCTATCGTATACAAAAAGAATTTTTCAGATCCGACCGGTAGTTCCTGAGATTAGCGCGTTCAAACAAACAAACTCTTCCGCTTTATTATATTAGTATAGATATTCCGTAATTAATTCGACTCATTCAAAAAATCTGGATAGCAGAGTTACATTGAGGAAGGAGGTCCTTAGTACATGGTAATACTTATATACGCATAATGATGGTAATGTAGGGGACTCAGGTTCAATTGGTAAATGGAAACCGGATTTTCGGGTCATACAAACAGTGTTATTGAGATTTGGAATTACATTGATTTTCCCTCTTCCTCATCTCGCCTTCCGACGTTAACGAAATATAGTAATATCTTGTGTTTACGCGAGCACTCCTAGACATATTTTTTGTACTAAACAACCATAAAGCCCATTTTATGGTTAGCCTCTAGGGATGTTTGTATCATTAGTCACTTGGATCGCGGGTTCGGGGAAAAAGATCCATCGAACGTAATTTCAGTAACGATTTTTCGTAGCTTAGATAAATTGATTTTCTATCTAGTATATCAGTAGATTTTCTTTAAATATCGTACTGAAACACAGCAGTAATATATGCATTTTTTTAGTATTAATTATTTCTTAATTTTTTTTAAGACGGCGTTTTCAGGCAGACAGATAATTTCCTTGACATAATCCTAAAAGAGTCTCATTTTAATTGCTAATAATATCCAGTAATACATTACGAAACAAAAGTAACGTTACAAAAGATTCTTACTTAGTGTCTGAAGGAATATTAATTATGTTTTCTTAGTCCTCCAAGTAATGGGTTTGCATGTGCGACACAAGCGCCCGTTGAAATTGAATGCAAACACTGCCGTCTAATTCACCATTTTATCACACCCTGTACACACGGGAGAACACAACCCCTGTGCATACTTAATTTGTATTAATTAATATTTATTTTATAAATTAAAGTTGGTACAACGTGTATTTTAGACGACTTTCTGTTTTTATGACAGTAATTATTTTTTATGTCTATTTTTGTTTTACGTGCATGAAACTAACATTAAATGTACATTAATTACATGATTTAGCTTCATGGCTATTAATATTATAAACCTACTTTTAAAAATCTTTCTTTTTCGTGTCAGTTTTTCGGCGACTCTATTATCGGAGTTTATCTCTATACCCCACACGAGAGCCTCCGAATGGCCTAAGGCTCTTTGTCCGGAGACAAAAACCGGGACCGACGTATTCAGGTTCCCATCAAAGAATGGTAGCGCGACCCATCCAGGTAGACCTCTGTGTTTCTTTAATTTATCGATCTGATAATCTACTCAGTATATACCCTGTTGTCACCCAATAACCGCCGCCCATGGACTGCCATGCCATGGACACAAGCAACACCACAGAAGTCACATGTGCGTTGCCGCCCCTTGGGGAAGGAAGGAAAAGAGGATAGGGCCTCCGGCACTCTCACTCACCGATCGAAATGCAACAGTTTAAGTAATGTTACTTTACGTCGATTTTCTGTGAGAGGGTGGTACTTCCCCGGTCGAGCCGGCCCATTCATGCTGAATTCAGCAAGGCTCTACTACCTCATTTGAAACATAATCATCGCATAGGACCTATAAAGTTTGTGACAGATGGCACAAAATTAACATCACGTATATTTATGTCATATGTATGGGTCGGGGCTTCTAGCAAGCTTAGCTAAAGCTTTGAATTTATTTTTGTATTTGAGTCTGTAACGTTTTATTGCATGGTTAGGGACAAACTCACTTCAAAGTTATTTTTAGTCCCTTGGTATCAGGCTTAGTTAAGTAAGAGCATGTCTGTAACATCATTTAGGTTTCAGACCCATCGCGATGTCATTTACCTGTTAATCGACTTTTAAAAAGAAATAGGTTCTCGATAAGTTGTATTTATATATTTGCCCGTAGATATATTATATAACCGGTTTAACCGATTTCGAATATGAGGAATTATTTTCCTAGTCAGTTTTTTGTTGAAATTAAAATTATTACCTAATGGAAGGAAAGAGGAACCCACCACGCACCCTCGAATTGACCACCCCAACTATTGCAATAGAAAAAGGTTGACAATATCGAACTCCTCTAAAAGGATAAGGGATATAGGAATGGTATGGGTTCCAGGAAGATACCTGACTTGCAGTATCCCGCTGTATGCGCCGACTATTCTTCGACACGTGTTTTGCCTCTGCACGAGGCATCCTCAGGAACGATGGGCAACCACTGAGCGCTTTCCAACCGTGGGCATGTCTTATAAACGATTGTACTTTCTAATCCCCTCCCTCCGTTGCTCGACTGATGTGAGTCATTATGACGGTGTGCGAATATATTCAGCAATGGGGACCCGTTAAAGTTGGTTTGATCGTTCAGTAATGTATGCTTGTCCCGCTTTAAAATCTCTAATTCTTCCAATACGCACATTCTAATACCCTTTTGACAAGTGTGTATGACGTCAAATGAATGTCCGCTATTTAAGGTATGACCCGATTCAAGTAAATGTTCGGCAAAATGAGACTTTTCCGGCTGGTTGTTTCTAAATGCCGCTAAATGTTCTTTATATCTCAGCTCAAAACTTCGACCCGTCTGTCCTATGTACTTATTTTGGCATTGGTCGCATGTTAAGCAGTAAATACCGGACTTTTTGTTCTTGCATACTTTATCTTTACCATTGCAAAGAAATTTTAACGTTTTGTATGGTTTATAGGCTGATCTGATACCGTTCCTCCTCAGTATACGCGCCATACGGTCAGTTATGCTTCCAAAATAGGTAAGAACAGCGGTATTATTTATAGGTTCTTTTATAGAGGGATATAAAAGTGACTTGGCCATTCTAAGTTGTTTTCCTCTAATCATCTTATCAATTAGGCGTTTACTATACCCGTTGGATTGAGTTATATGATAAATAATATTTAATTCTCTGTTATATGATTCTATATTCAGTGGTACATTTAATAATCTATGAATCATACTGTGAAATGCTGCCATTTTGTGTTACGATGGATGACAGGACGATACTGGTATTGTACTATCTGTATACGTCGGTTTACGATAAATTTCAAATGAGTGTGAGGTATCCTCCCTTTTGATAGTCAAATCTAAGAAGTTTATGAGCTGTTTTGTTCTATCTCCAATTCGAACTTAATTTTGGGGTGTGTACTATTAATTCTTGTAAGAAAACAGTGAAGCTGTCGTTCTGTGCCCTTCCAAGCCAGCAAAATATCGTCCACGAATCTATAATAATATAAGATGTTCGGTTCTTTTACCAAATGCTCGTGTTCGTAGTTATTCATAAAGATATCTGCTAACAACGGACTAAGCGGTGAACCCATGGCCAAACCCTCCTTCTGTAAGTACAGAAGGAGAGTAAGTGAAATGAAATACTTCTTTATTTCGTGTAAACTTTTTAATTACTTACAAAACGTCTTGTTTCAATTGTTTATTGCTTCATGTTGGTGATATAGATAAGACCGAAATTTTATAAAGTAAAATTTTAATTATGTTCAACTATTAAGAGAAGCTCTTTAGTCATGTACCTACTTTATATCAATTAGGCATTCAATTCAATACTATTAGAAGCATGACAAAAAAAGAAAGAATCTTATTATAAACGAACTAGGGGACGCCCGCAGCTACGCCCGCACATTTTGTTAATTTACCTGTTTTGCCCGATCCCGTGGGTATTTCGGAACATCCCTTCTTAGTGCACTCCTACAATCCCCAAGGAACATGCATGCCAAATTTCAGCTACTTACGTCAAATAGTTTTGGCTGTAGCTTGTCTGTCAGTCAATAACGCAAGGATTTTATATATACAGATTATCTATTATACGACATGATGACTTTATCAAAAACATACTGGAAGGAAAAATAGAAGGAAAGAGAGGAAGAGGTCGACCCAGACCAAATAAACGGATCAAATGAAAGAAAAGCCAAAGGTATACGTATAAAGAGGTAAAGGTATTGGCCGAAGACCGAAATATATGGCGTACACTCTACCGACAAGAGCACAGCTCTTAAATTGAAAAGAAGAGAAGAAACGAATTATCTTGTAGCGGCTGCTGACGCTACAAATTATATACAAGGCACGATATTGTCTAAGTGCGGTGCAGCAGTCGTCTTCCCGCTCCCATACAGTTAGGTCGTAGATTTGTAGTATTTTTTTTAATTGGGACTAATCTCACCCTCATTCCCACTACTGTGTCACCTGTGTAGCCAGGTTCAGCAGCAGTGACCATTGATGACAACGAGTTTTGACACTCGTGAAGTCCCGGGCAAAGTTAAACTGTCTTGGAACCCGCAACGATCTTAATCAGAAGTATATTGGAGGAGTTGGAAAATGAATAATCCACTTCCCTCCTTAACAAAGCGGGAGACAAGCAACGAAGAGATATAGTGATGAGAAAAGATAAGCACCACGGACATGAGCATTAAGGGGGCCTAAATTGTGAACTATACCTGTTTCCAGTAATATGTATGGCAGAAACGCCTAAACGCACGGAAATTCGTCCTACTTGCCACAAGATCCGTATAGTACACTACTCCAGAAGTTACCTCTAATTCGTTAAGCATGATATTACGTTCAATTTGCCAAAGACTACACTCCCAGAGAATGTGATGAGCAGATTGTTCATAATTGTTGCCAGATGTTGAACATTGGCATAACGGTGAATCAACTAGCTTAAATGAATATAACTTGCTCTTAAAGTTGCCCTGACCTGTAAGAAATTGGGCTACACAGTGATCCACCTCCAACCAGTTCCTCGCCAGTCGCTCTCGGACGCATGGGAAGAACTGGTAGAGGTGACGGCCCTTAGTTGATGTGTTCCAGCGACATTGCCATTCATCAAGAAGATCGTCATAGACTGTGGATTGATGGTTCAACAATCTAGCGATCTTATGTCTGTCGCGCGGAGCTAGAAAATTTAGATCCAAGTTATCTCGTGTCACGTAATACATTGCTGCTCGTCTTTGTGCCTCAAGATCGACTGGAAATACACCTGCCAGTACTGGCAAAGCTTCAGTACTAACTGTCCTATAAGCCTTGCACAAAAATATCAACGCGAGACGTTGACTTTGTAGCATTTTACGTCGTACAGCACCGATAGTAGCTCTATCAGCCCATGCAGGCGCACCATAACACATACAACCCAGATATGTTGCACCATAAATTACTTTTAAAGTTTTGAACGAAAGCTCCCATGTCGCAGTTGATATCTTTGATAAGGCGTAAAAACTTCTTTTAGATTTTTCACCTACTGTTTTAATGTGCTCAACAAATGAAAAGTTTCTCTCTAAAACTAACCCTAAATAACAAACTGATTCTTTGTTTCTAATGGCGATGTTATTGAATTTGATTCGAGGCGGTGTTTTTAAGTTCCCTTTCAAAAGTAATTGAAATGTTTTCTGTGGAGAAAAATATAAACGATTGCGTTCACCCCAATTGTTGATTAAGTCTAAACATTGATTAGCTAACCTTTCAAGTCCTACCCTAGTATTAGATTGAATAAGTAAAAGACCGTCATCTGCGTATCCGGTCAATGATCAACCTGGTGGTAGTGGTATGCTTAGAAAGTCATCAAAACCTAGATTCCATAAATACGGGCCTAACACTGATCCCTGCGGACAACCCATGGTCAGCGCCTTCGACACAGCATGGTGGCCTAATTTTAACTTTGCTGTTCCATGAAGGAAATACGTATAAATGAGGGAATATATGTTACTAAAGCATCCACGAGACTTTAATTTAAGTAAAAGCATTGGCCACCATGCGTTGTCGAAAGCGCCAGATATATCTAAGAATATACCTAGCACATATTGTAGTGTTGATGACGAAACTATCTTCCTAACCGATATAACTGCGTCAACTGTCGATTTACCTACTGTGAAGCCAAATTGTCTATCGCTAAATCTAATACCGCCATATAAATATATTTGTAGTATATTTATAATGTAACCTGGTACCAGTAAAAGTATATATTTCTTCTTTTGGCATCTTTCTTTTATCTCTCACACAACAACTTATATCGAGACCCTACAATCTGTATATGTCAGCAATAAATCACGTCGTCTAGGTAATTTCAAAATTCAAAAGATCGTATTTTCCAAGAGTTATTTATTACGGAATAGATAGTTAGTGTAGATAAAAATGGTAATGATAGGGATGTCGCAAACGTACGTACTTGCCTTCTGCCGGCGGTGTTATGTAAATTGGCCGGATTACCTTTATCGCGTAACATCCCTAAAGCTAAGATCACGCCCCCAGCGATATCGTTAAAGAGGTTATTATAATATTTATAATGGAATGCGGCTCGCAGCTTTCACTGAATTTACATCGGCTCAAACTCTCGTATACCGTTTAAATGTGAATTTTATTATAATCACGCATGTGCTCTCTGTAATGAACTAATGACAGAATATACGACATAAGCACCCTACAAACTTTGAATTTTAATTTAATACCAACAGCGAATAAGTAATTTCGTTGATGCAGCGCTTTTTACTACAATATATTTCGCCGGACGCCAATTCATTTATATGGCAAAATGTAATCAAAATACACGCAGATACCTGCTAAAATAAATATACAGCAAACTAACGTAAAAAATCGACAACTAAGCCCACTTGCACAACGATTCTTAAATTGAATTAAAATGTATTTAACGAGAAAAAAAAGTAATTTGTCGACTAATATGATTTAAGAACTGTCAAAATTAATTACCGAAAATCGGCTGTTTAGTGGCCAATTTCATTTAAGAACTGTCACACTGACGTTGGCAACTTATCATTAGCGACGAGAATTATCTATAATTATATAACTGGACGACGCAGCAGGATTAGGCCTCCCACAAGGTGGACAGACGATCTGGTTAAGATCGCAGGAAGCGGTTGGATGCGGGCGGCTCAAGATTAGGGGAGGCCTATGTCCAGCAGTGGACGTCTCTAGGCTGACATGATGATGATGATGATATAACTGATAACAATGTACCTACTTGTGTTATTGTTAATGCTCAAAAGTTTCAAGTTATTATTTGTCAATTGTCATTTGGTTGCTAGGCGAACAAAACGTAGAAACTACTACTACATTAGTACTACACTACTAGGTACATTGTTATCAGTTATATCATCATCATGTCAGCCTAGAGACGTCCACTGCTGGACATAGGCCTCCCCCAAGGTTCTCCACACAGACCGACATTGAGCCGCCCGCATCCAACCGCTTCCTGCGATCTTAACAAGATCGTCGGTCCAACTTGTGGGAGGCCTACCCCTGATGCGTCGTCCGGTCCAGTTATATAATTATAGATAATTTCCGTCGCTAATGACAAGTCGCCAACGTCAGTGTGGCAGTTCTTAAATGAAATTAGCCACTAAAGAGCCGATTTTCAGTAATTAATTTGGCAGTTCTTAAATCATATAAGTCGACAAATTTTTCGTTGTGCAAGACGCTAGTGGTGTTTAATATATTTTTTCTCGTTAAAAACATCTTAATTCAATTTAAGAATCGTTGTGCAAGTGGGCCTAAGCGTTGTTGTCGCTGTGCAAGAGGACGCTAAATACTTTTAAGTTAAATTCTTTTATGCTGTTAATTCTGTTCAACAAATTTAAATTATGGATTACTTAAATCAAACGTTACGCAAGTGGGCCCTAGAGTATTTCAATTTATTTTATTTGCGTGCACAAAGTAAACCAATATCTGTATGTGTTTACGGATGACAGCAATTAAGGGACATGTTGTTTGCGTCCGTCCGGTGTCAGGTGTCCGCGTGGTGTGTCAGCCCTGCAGCCATACTGGCGACCCCGCCCCACGCCATTTATTGCTTATCGGAAAATAGGCTACATTTTTAAATATAGGATACCCTTAATTGAAAACCGTTATATTGTTTCTGTTTTCCAAATGTGCGTCCATTAGTGGCATCCAATGAAATTAATTTTAGTGGCTCATCGAATTAATACGAGAGTTTGACATAACCATATGCGGTAGGTAAATCAAATTCGGACAGATATCATTTATGTGGATTTCAGCCATTTAAAATGTGCAATTCAGCGAATAAATATTTCGTTTATTTGATGAAACTGATGATACGCTATAGATACTGCAGTAAATAACGGATGCTCATAACATTTTAGCAGATCGCAATGCGATACGCAGCTATCGATTTTCAATAAGGCCCGTTTAGTTCCGCAGTATTCGTTCGTTATTACGTTTGACTAAAACTGTTAAATTTGGTGAGTCAATATTTGATCAAACGCTATAAATACTGGGTGAAATATCATATAGTATCGTGGTGTACACAAGGAACGAGAGACATTTTCGATATTAAATTTCAAATAGTGGTTCGAATTCTAGCAACATGGTGCAATGGATTTTTTGTCAGTTAATTCCCGAATAGAATAGATTTATTTATTTGCATTAAATGTAGGTACAAAATGAGATGTTTACATACTTTAAAGTATCCGTGTACATTTTACCTTTCGGTATGCAAAACATACATTATAATTAGAAATACATTTTCACTTGTCAGTTTACAAAAAATGCGATATTAAATCATGCAAGCAATAATTCCAGATGACCTATATATTATCATACTTTACAATTATAATGTTCTAAAAATTTAATACAAATAGATAAGATTAGAATTGCATGTCAGTATGATTTAATTAATTGATTAAATTTTAATTTATAAAATAGAACAATACACATTCAGAGACTTAGTTGAACAATAATAATTATATTAAATATCTATTTATTTATTCTAATTTGTCGTTTAGAAAGTCTGACACGGAATAATAGAATTATTGTACAAGCATAGCCCATAGCTGCTTTTTAAATAATTGTATAGGATGCTCTTTAATGACTTTTGGCACTTTGTTATATAATACAGGAGCCATACCTATCACACTTTTCTTAATAAAGAGGTATTATAACCCCTGTACATAACACATTCTGGTATTCACTTCTTAGGTTTACTGTTCTTGTTCTGTTTTCATTAAAAGCTGGAAATAGTTGTTTATTTGTTTTGACAAAGATGGCAGTTTCTAGTATGTATATACATGGGAAACTTAACAATTTATGGGTCTTGAAAAATGGCATACAACTGTCTGTAATTTTCAAATTTAAAATCCCGATGTTGGAACTGTGCCCGGCGAATGTCAACATGCTTGAAAAATCCCTATCGGAATCAAGAGCTACGATAGATTGTGCGATTGTACTATAGTGCATGCTTCAGTTTATGCCTCTAACTACCAATAGCGTTGGGTCTAGACCAGATTTGTGTGCCACATACAATGGATGGCTTAGCGTGCTCTCTTAGACAGGACGTGCGACGTACTATGGCACAGTAAATTAGCCAAATATCGAGGCACAATATGCTATCAGTTATTGCTTAGACATTTTCTTTTTCTATTATTATATTGTGTTTTATCTTGTGTGGTTTTGTAACATAGGTTAACAAGAAGATGACGGCAGCGTGCGGCACAATTCTTCTTTGAATTAAGTCGTCTCCTCCTGCTGATGTGAGAATTGCGAGAAATCCTAGGAACAAACATAGTCTAGTCCCACCACAGAGTCCCACACTACGCAGAAGCTTGTACTATGGGAACTAGACAATGGATAGACATACGTATATACGTTTTTTGTAAATACATACATAATATACATAGAAACACCAAGACCAAGACAAACATCCATGTTCATGTACACAAAGGTTTGACTTAAGCAGGAATCGAACCCGCGACCTTCGGCGTAGCACTAACGCACACTCCCGCGACGCCAAGCGGTCATCAAAATGCTCATAAAGGTATACATAATGTTTACAAGCTTGCTGTGCCTAAACACGTGATTTTAATGAACATTATTTTTAACTTTGTAACATTGGCAATATCAACAAAGTATTACCTACTGAATTTAACAAATTATAACGCCACGAAGTGGTTGGCTGCATAAGTAGGTACAAAGATCGATACATGTGCATAGTTAATGAGGCACGTTGTGACGTATGTCCGGTACCTACCGCGTCTACGTCACAGTACCGTCCATATGCTCGGCCAATCAGAGAAGGCCATCGTCCGCGCTCGCGAAGCCTGACCAAATATGGTCATGAACGGACTCCAACTCTGATGGAGGGCCCGGTATATAAAGGGGCCGACAGAGAGGCCAGCACCGCTACTCTAACGTCGCTTCTACTACATACCTACGCGTACCTACTGACCCTACGTCTTACGTGTATCCTGATCCCAGCAGCTGGGCGAGTTACTACATTTTCTGCACTAGCGTACTGCCCATCTCTCTACCTGCTAGCTGAAGCCGGCTGACGCCGCCTGCCTGTCTCTATTGGTTGGGCTCTCCTAATGCTGCTTTCCGTCAGGTTCCAGGTCTACCTTAAGCTTCGGGCTACGCTACCTAGACCGCTACACTTCCTGCATCGCCTTCGGCGTCACCTCTGCCGAAGAGTCTGGCCCGCCCTGCTCATCGCACACACACTGCCGGCACCTGCCAGCTGAAGCTAACGGCCTGCGAGGATCTGCCGCTACACGCAGCCCTTCGAGCAACCTGCTCTGCACACTACCGGAGGGAACAGCGTGGGAGACTGCAGCCCTTAGTGTTCAGGCCAGTGTCGTGTTGTTGGTCGGTCATACTCGTGCAAGGGAAGTGAGACAATACTCGGCAATAAACGCACCTAGAACCTCTACTGCGTTTTAATACCAGAACCCGTTACAACGTGTAATCTACACTTTACCTTCTAAACGATAGAAGTGATTTATACGAATAGCCCGAGTTTCTACAATATCATCCAACATGCGACTATAAAATGTGCTTAAAAGTCATTATATTTTATACGACCGTTGCCCATTTTTATAGTGCTAAAGACATAAACATTTTATTTTTGCTTTTCCGTTGTTTTTTATCCGCTATATGCAGCCAGCTATTCAATAAATGATCTTTTAAGAAGAACAGCCGAAACAAACTAAGATTTTGAATGGACTTACAACGAATATATTACCTTCTTTTCGTTAGAATATTAAAAAACCTTTCCTTGGCTGATGTCCGCGTGAGAAAGAATCTAGATATTTAGAGCTCCTGCTGACATAGCTGACATATCACAGTGGTGACGGCCTATTATTATATAATACTTACATATTAAGTATTCACCAGCGATGTGTGTAATGTTGTTCACGTAATATCCAAAAATATAATAATTTCATCTAAAAATATCGGTTGAAACTTTTATAGGTACGGTCTATTTTTAGAAATGTATTTTTCGTGTGAAAATACAATCCGGAAATTCTTGTATTTTCACCTAATATACACGGTCTGTAGGCTGGCAAACCAGAATTTTTATACAGTAGGTATATATGTCGTAGCCATATCTTAAAATTGCCCATTTCATTAAAAGTCTAATTATACATTGGCTAATTCTAATTAGGCAGTCCGTGTGGTGACCACCCCATATCATCCCATGGCTGTCGTAAGAGCCGACAGAGGAGCAGATTATGCATAGAACAGAACTGTAAGAGAAAGAAAACTTGATACAAACCCTATACCAACCCGTTCGGCCAGCGTGGTAGACTAGGCCAATTCCTCCTTTCAAAGGAGAGGCCTAGTCCAGCTGTGGACTGTTGAAGGCTGATGATGATAATGATGAATTCTAATTAGACTGCCTCCGTGGTCCAGTGGATAGCGTATGCGACTGCTGATCGGATGTCATGGGTTCGATTCCCGGGTCGGGCAAAAAGTGTTACTGGGTTTTTCCGAATACTCAGTAGCAGGCCGGAGTCTGGCGATGTGCAATAGGCTCGCCCCCATTACGTGGGACCTAAAAAATCATGGAGAAGTGTGGGTGTAATATTTGCGCCTCTGCCTTCCCCTTCGGAGATGCAGGCGTGAGACTATAAATAAATACATTGGCCATTTTATGAAGCGCGTAGGTCCGACCGACGCACTTCATCTGATCACATCATTGATCTCAAGCAATGATAACAAATCGTGTAACGATATGATCATTTATTGCGACCATGTCATGAAATGATCGATCATTTCATGAAATGGGCAATTTGACGAAATGGCCACGACATAGGTACATAAATTAAATACAATAACGGTATATATTTATTAAGTTCAAATATTGTTTCTAATGCCTCTCTCAACCTAATATTTGCTGCAAATTTTACCAAACATTTATATTACAAGACATAAAAATATTACGCCTCCGAAAAAGGGTTCTGAAGTTAATCCTTTAAAACAATGCTCTAGAAATTATCTCGCAATAAATTCTGAGAAAGCAAAGGTGAATCTTACGAGTTCTTTTACAATGTGTCATACAACACGTTGATATTAAAGTCCATATATCATGATAACGAGTGTGTTAAACGTTCGGAAACGTCACATATCCAAATCTCAACGTACTTACGTAGACATTTTCCAGAACCCAATCATAAGAAAAATGGTCGCATAAAAATACGAAATTGGTATCATTTTTCCCCAAATTATTTCGATTCCGTGGCAAAAAGAATGTACATTATTCTTATTATTTTTAGTACCGAAAGAGTTTGTGAGAGGATGTTATTATAGGCGGGTAATATGTGCCTCACTGAAACCTTTTCATATGCGATCTTATATTAATCTATGACGAAAAATATAAATATTTTTAGATAATATGTTTTATTATTATATAACTAAGGATACCCTATTTCAATAATCCAATATCATTGTGTAAGGCATTCCATAACAGAAATTCATTAGTACGAAAATATATAATACCAATTTAATACATTCTTCTCCATAATTATCGTCCTAGCGTTATTCCGGTTGGATCCACGATTGTGTTTGAACATCAGCTTTATCACAGAGCGACCGTCTGACCTCCGCAACCCAAAGGGATAGCGGCGTTCCATGGTTTTCAGAAGCATTAGTATATTCCAGGGTACTGCCTGTCCATTACGACTGTAAGGAATCTTCATGACAGCCGGGACGGATGATTTAATTAGACATACCTAACTACGCAAATCATTTCAGCCATTACTAACACAGTTACAAACAAAACTCATAGGTATATAGTTGCTTGAATCAGGCGTTACTTGGCGGAATTCCATTGTGACCTAATGGAAGAAAAAAGGAACCCACCACGCACCCTCGGATTGACCACCCCAACTATTGCAATAGAAAAAGGTTGACAATACCGAATTCCTCTAAAAGGATAAGGGATCTATAGGAATGGTATGGGTTCCAGGAAGAAGAATTCAACCTTTTTCTATTGTAATAGTTGGGGTGGTCAATCCGAGGGTGCGTGGTGGGTTCCTCTTTCCTTCTATTAGGTCAAAACTCATATTACTAAGTTTGTTTTGTGTGTCGTCTAGATTTCAACAAATGTCCAAATTTGACCAAATAGGTAGATGGATAGATTCTCATTACACCCTTCTCTTTCATCTACCTAATCGACTTACAAACTTACTAAAACACGTTTCTCGTTTAAGTTCTTCTGTGTGTACCTATGTATTGAGAATATTACAACGTAGAGTATGAACCGCAGGTAAAATATGAACCGCAGGTAAAATCATCTCACCAGGAAACTGAATCATCACAAAAATAAACTGCACAAACAAACCATGATAAAGTGCCCAACTCAACCAATGGACACGGCTGCACGCCACATTAAATGCATGTCGGTTAAATTTTTACAACCAAGATTCATACGTTTGTGTACCAAAAAAACTTGGCCGTCAACTAGTTTGATATAGGTACCGAGGGCCCGAGCAGACAATGAGTTGGCAGGTTCATACACACCGACACATAACAAAGTCATACCCAGTATACACTGGCCTATTTTCACACTGTACTACTATCAAATCGTAGGTTAAGTTATACTAGTTTTTTATACGTAGGTGTGGGTATGTATGCCTTCGTTTTATATTCCACACGTCAAGCTTAAGGCGTGTATTACATTCCGTTGCCTGTTTCAACATTTAGTGGGTGTGTAGTCCTTCATCAGACCAACATGAATATATGATAAAGGTCATATTTTGTTTCTATCTATCATCAGCCTTTAACAGTCCACTGCTGGACTAGGCCTCTCCTTTGAAAGGAGGAATTGGCCTACTATACCACGCTGGCCAAACGGGTTGGTATAGGGTTTGTATCAAGTTTTACTTCTCTTACAGTGATATTCTCTGCATAATATGTTCCCTCTGTCGGCTCTTACGACACCCATGGGATGATATGGGGTGGTGACATTCCGTATTCTTAATCCGTCACCACACGGACAACATATGTTGTTTACAAGTTGAAAAACACAGGCCTTTATTCGGGTGAAGATGTAACATGAAATATTTTACCCATCTTACATTTATGAATTAATGTGGTGATATGTTAGGGACTCTACAAATTCTCGAACAACGAACTCATTGTACCACCAAGAGTTGGAATAAAGGTTTTTGAATCGCACAGTACTGTATTGTGTGTGGATCGGAACTGCAACTTTCGACGCAGTAGGTACAACCCAACCAGACAACCACTTTAACCACTACGCCTTCGATACAATTAAACTCGTATTATGGTTATAATATCCAATTATGTCGTTCATTTTCATTTCAAAATTATACACAGAATATGTTGTAAACTTTATAATCAACCAATTAAAATAATTCATTTGTACACTTTAAATTAAAAGCTTTTTAATCTAAAATGAACTATCGCAATACGGAAGCCTCTTTTTATGAACATGCAGTTATGTACCCATGCAAAATAAAACCAATCCTTTGATGTTCAAAATTACATACGCTTTATTCCATGTTGCAAAAAACTAAATAATATATTATATTCGAAGTAAAAAATATATTTAAAAGCTCGCTTTTAATTTGTTTAACGATTATATTACAGATTATGATATGAAAGCTGGTAGAATTTACATGCGAATTATACACATTAATGTTAGACTACGAGCTAAAAATTATCTTACAGTTTATTTAATTAAAGCGTCTAACTGAATCGATTCTTAATTACAGGCTACTATTTACTCGCAGACATTGCTACTATTTATAGAAGGCAGCGATAGCTGAGTGAAGAGACCGACAGACTGCTACGCAGAGGGTCTCAGGTTCGAATACACGGCACGTACCAATGACTTTTCGGAGTTAAGTGCGTATTAAATGGTTAATTATCGCTTGCTAAACGGTGAAGGAAAACATCGCGAGGAAACCTGCATGTCTGAGAGTTCTCCATAATGTTATCGAAAGACATGTGAAGTCTGTCAACCCGCACTTGGCCAGCGTGCAAAGTGCGGGTTGACAGACAGCAGTTACAGCCTTACCCTTCTCATAATGAAAAGAGGCCCGTGGCCAGCAGTGGCACAGTATAAAGGGCTGATGATGATATACTTGCACCTCTCCTTTTGTCTGTAATGAAATCTTGGAAGATAAATTTAATCTAATTCTCGGTTTTCTATTGAGATGAAATTTTGCGCGTAAAAAAAAAATAATATTACCAAAGAGCTGATCTGATAGTGGAGTTGGAAGGTGACCATAGGAAACCCGCAATAAAACAACACAGATCCAACGAGTTTGGGATCGTTCGATTCCTTTTGACGAGTACCTACTTTGTTCCTGTAGGTATGCTTAGCGCATAATTATGCAAGCTTGTTTAATCACAAAGTTTTTTTAACTTCCAATTAATTCACTATTGCTGGGCATTTTAGTTGTTAACCTACACCGCAGTTCTACAACTTAAGTGGGTTTTACGTAGTTATTACTTTTAATTTCAATGGAATAAAAATATTCGTTTTCAAACGTAGTTTTGAAAAATGAACAATGAACATTCTCACAAATAACAAGCCAGGTTTGCTTTTTTTACAATTTTAACGATCATAGTTTGGAATGTTTTAAAACATGCCTCATGGAATAAACGACTTTAGAAATAATTGAAATAATGTTATGTTTAACTGGATACGACGTAGTGGTTACATTGCTGTCCAAATTAACTTTATTAAAGCGTGTTCTATCCCTGAAAGGTAAAAAAATTGATCTTCTAGAAAATATTGGGCTAGTAGTTAGTGATGCTAACAAGACTAGTAAGCGGACCCCAGATTGAAACTGGGTTAACGCTAAGAGGATGACGATGAGTTAGTGATGCTAACTAAGCTGAAGATCGTGGGTTCGAAACAGACCCATGACAAATTCTTGTGTGATTTAACAATCTCTGTGTTGCAAGTTTTCTCTTCTTCTGTAAATAATTTGCTCCGTTACTGATGGATCAGTCTGTCATAAACGAAGAAACGGTTACATTAAAAAATAATCTTCAGCTGCTAGAAACTCTAAGGTCCACCCATCCAAATAACCGTGTCAAACGACACAGAAGTAAAAAGTCCGATCTACAAAATAGAAACTATAGCTCCCTTGATAACACTGAAATACTTTCTCAACAAATAAAACGAATTTTAGCCGTCAAAATAAAAACGAAATATGTTTCAAATGGCCATTACAACATATTTCTACCTCGTTTACTCGCCACTAATAAAAATAAGTAGCGGCTAACCCTGAAACACGATTAGTACCAAGTATTCAAGTTTTCGTGTCGAAACAGCGTTTTGGCACTATTCCATTTCGTGCTACAAAATGAACTTAATCATTACTACTATTATTATGCTCATGGTTCAACCACGTGGACATATTCAAATTTCTAAATAGTAATTCATTTTCTAACTCTTTACTTACAGCTATTTGTTTTAGTTTTCTAGCTGTTTAGGTACTAAAACTTATTTGTGAATAGTAGTTAACGGTTAACCATAAGTTAATTAAAAGCATTAAAATCGTGATTGAGTGTTTACCAGTTTATATGACATTAAAATCCTAAATAAACATTAACTTCTGCTGGGCGACTTGTAATTTGTCGAAAACTTTGAAATCAATATTTGATTCATGATTGACTTTGGTCATCAAACGCGCCCCAAACCCACAATCGACTGTTTGTTTAAAGATCACTAGAAGTTACTATATTGGTTTACAACTACTAAAAGGGTTCTCAACTTTAAACCTACATCTACATAATCCAATACATCTGCCGTAGATTTCACAGAAAATGTTATCCATCAATAATTCGAATATAGGTCAAGACATCCATTTATTCGCTTCGTTTGAATACGTCTCGCGTAAGACAGGTCCTTTTTAAGAGCAGTAATAAGTATAAACGGTATCTTCCGGAATATACGGAAATATATCTTTTACAAATAGCCAGGAGGCATTCAAAATGACATCAGCGTCCCGATTTTGGTCGATTCTTAAGATTTCATTTGCTTTTGAAATGCCTCTTAAAGTGATGGCGTATCGTTAAAACTGCTTCGAGACTTTCTCATGTCTGTGAATAAATGAACTGTAATAAGCTTCCGGAATATCCTTATATTATATGTACTTAAAATATATAGGTCAGAATATATGTGAGTTATAAGACGCCCATTAATCAGGAATCGATGGGTAAGTACTTTGTTCGGTAATTGCTGATAAGCTGTTCGATCGAACATAATTTTAACTCAAATTATAAATCAAGTGGAATTCGTTAATTATCATTTAAGTCATAAACGTGAATGTTTTCTTGTCTATCATTGGGATACGAAGAAAACGACATGTTCGAAGATAGCTTTGTCTCCTTTACCTTAGTCTTAAGTTGATTAAGTGCTAGTAATTTATAATGGTGGCTATAGCCTTACAACTAGAGGGAGCTAGGTGTGTTAGTGACTTAAAAAAAAAGGGAAGGCACTGAAAAATATTTAGGTACCTATATTCCTAACACATTCGAAGTTATTTTCAAGATTTCTTATATATTATAACTAGTTTCCCCCTTAGCTACGCTTAATTTAAAGAATCATGTCGTTCCATTACACGCTGCCGGCGCGCCGGCAAATTGCGCAAAGCAAAAATAAAGGGAGATAGAAGATAGAACTTGCGAAAAGTTTTCTTGCTTCCAACTTTTGTTAGTTCTGGCCGTCGTTGTGTTATTCAGCGATGTCTAAGTTTTGTTCGTATTATGAATTATGAATCTATAAGTTTACTGTTTTCGTGGATTCGCTTATTGGTTTGTCTGTAAGCAATTTTATTTATGTTTCATTTCCCTCTGTGGGGAGTGAGATTCATTATCATCATCCTCAGCCTCTCCCATGAAAGAGGTACGGGATCGCTCCTCCAGCAGTGGACGTTTATTAGATGACCTGATAAAGAATTTGTTTAAAGAATATCCGTAAAGTAGGACGGCAGAACTACTTACTTTACGAATATTGCATGAACGGATACAAAGTTCACCCAGAAAAAAACGATTTGGAATATTTCAAAGTGTTGTCTTGTTCATTTTCAACAGCAGCACAAATACCCAAATTGTGCTAGGCAGACGAGCTCGAGAATATTACGTATAGTTTCTTAACTAAATTGTTGCTCATTTGCTAGAGAATTAGTCTCAGTTGTTGGCCAACATGTATTGTATACATGTTGGCCAACAACTTCTAGGTAGACGCCGATTACGTCGACGAGCCTCGGATCTACGTGTTTGCTGAGCGTGATTTTGGTTTTGTCAAAGTTCATCCGGAGACCGATTTGCTTTTTGCAGAAACTGCTGCGTTTGTGCTTTACTAAATATGTTGTCTGCACATTGATGTCCAAGCCTATCCCTACCTATATATAGAAACAGTAACTCGAAATCGCAGAAATAACGATATATTACGTGTCCATCCTGCTAAAACTACACTACTTCACAAAAGTATATTATGCAGGTCCAAGTAATTTATAATAAAATAGCAAATTATATTACCAAATTGAATAGACACCAATTTAAGAGAGCATTACAAAAACTATTAGTTGAAAAATGTTATTACAATTATGAAGACTTCCTCAAAGATAAAAAGTTAAATTTTAGAAGTCGAAGTAGCTGACATTATTTGTTAATTTAGGATACAATATTTCTGATTTGTTTGTTTAAATATAATATTTCATAGACATTTTGTTACTAAACAAGATTATTAATTATTAAAATTAATGTAATTCATTATTAATCTTTTATATAAGCCAGCAATGGTCAGACATATTGAAACAAATTATTATGTGACGTCTATAATAAGCATCTTAACAATGTTTTTATTATGTACACGTGTCTTAGCTAATAAAAATATCTTTGTCTTTACCTTATTATCCATAAACTTGTAACTATAATATTCGCCTTAGTGATACACATGTCATTGGGTAAAATATTCATATTAGGTAATACAAAAATAAAAATATTAAATGGCTTAGTAAAATGTTGTCAGCCTAATTATTAAACATGGGCTTAATATAGACCAGGATTCAGAATTTAGCCTTACCCGTCGACTATACTTACATACATTTATTTTTATAGACTCATGCCTGTATCCTCGAAGGGGTAGGCAGAGGTGTAATTACACCCACTTTTCGCTATGAATTTTTAGGTCCCACGTAATAGGGGCGAGCCTATTGCCGTTACCGGGCACATCACCAGACTCCGTGCTGCTACTGAGTATTCGGAAAAACCCAGTAACACTTTTGCCCGACCCCGGGATTCGAACTTACATACATACATTTTTGTGAAACTATATATTATGGTATCTCCAAAATTCGTTGTAACAGATGCCGATTTAGAATAAGTGCCTTCTTCAAATAGTCTTTGTATAAATTCAAGTACAAGACAGATTCAAGAAAGACTTATTTTGTAATGAGGCCTTTTAAGCTT
The DNA here is from genome assembly GCA_944739405.2 of Euclidia mi. Lineage (NCBI taxonomy): Eukaryota > Metazoa > Arthropoda > Insecta > Lepidoptera > Erebidae > Euclidia > Euclidia mi. The sequence goes on from OX123196.2 coordinate 4,581,139, forward strand.
AACCATTTCAATTCTGAATTCAAGTCGAAACAACATCTGATAAACTCGAGTCATTGGGCCGAAAACATCTTATAACATCGGCTATCGTCAAGGTACATAGCTAATCTATAATGTAAATTTAATTTCATGCAAATTAATCGAACACCCGACACGGCATCCATTCCCGGCGTTCACGACCTTAACTGCCTATTAACAAGGTATTATGCTATTAAATAACCTTTTAAACAGACGTGAGGGTCGATAAGAAACTGGTTTCAGGGACTTTACACGGCGCTAAAGTTTAATGAAAGAACGTACTAAAATAGTCGGTCGATAGCCACACCTTCCAGCCGGACAGCTAATACATAACGTTAATAAAGCCGCACCTCGCCTTATTATGTCCGCTAATAAACCAGATTATGGCCGACAGAGTGGCCGTACACCGACACTACCCTGTTATACACATTACGCAACGAAAGCAAAGTATATCATGCAAACACAGCAAAAAGATAAAAGATTTTATAAAACTAGCATATCGCAAATGGAATTTCACAAGTAAAACTGTGTCTACGTCAGCGCTCGCCCAGGCCAAAAAATTGAAAAGCTTTCAAAAGACTACCGGCCGAGCCTATTTTCGTATCGCCACTGATCAATGAAATGATTTTGCAGCAGTGCAAATATTCTATCTCGTATGTTTTCAGATCCACCGATCGATAAAAAACGTTGAATGGAAAAAATACGCGGCTCAAAAGTGTTCATAGGCCTTTAGTAATATTGGACGAGTTTGGAAGTAACGCCTCAAACAAGAATGTTCTCGGAAATTACATAGAAACGCAAGTCATCTTGCGTGATGCCATGTTCTGCTCGGAGTGAAAACCCTTTCAAATATTTAGAGGCAAGTGAATTTTCTTGGTAAAAAGAAGAAAGTAAACATACATTTTATAGATCATAAAAACCATGCATGCTACATTTGGTAAGTGTACGTTCTTGGTGCTTTCTTATTTACGTACATAATACATCGGTGGTACATACATGTATATCTGCCCTATTACATTATGCGCGCAGCGAATACGATAACTGTATTCCGATTCAACTACGACTTTTGAGTTCAACGAGCCTCATCATAATATTCAGTGTGATAAAGTTTTATTATGAAGGGGAATATTTTGAGTAGTTCGTACGAATTAATATCGTAAATGGTGATCCCTCACGAGTAGCCGTATAAAATATCCAAATTATAACTGTTTGTGTCACGAATATCATAAACCATGCTCATAATTAGTTAGTTTAGCGATATGCTCGTCAGTGCAGTAGATAAGATTAAGGGTTCCCACGAGGCGGATTGTAATACTGCGGCCCAAAATTGTCAAAGGACCCTGAACTTCAAAGCGCATTTTTTTCTTAGTCCAGTTGGATTTAAATAATAAATAGATGTGATTTGGTACTGTGGACTGTATGTTGAGAAGTTTATGAAAAAGAGTAGTCAGAGGCACATCATTTATTAACATTGGACTACCTTTTATGGAAAGATTAATAGATTATGACCTCGATCAAGTACAATGTGCCGTGCCGATGATAGGAATAAATGACTTGCCGATATACCGCCGCCGGTTCAACTGTGCCAACGAAATTAAAATTTACATGAAATATATAATCCCTCGCCTTCCGTATTGGATTGTTAATCAGCTTAGAATTAGGCTGAGTATAATTAATTTGTTTACTTATTTTTTGTGTTATTATATTTTAGTCTGGCCGCTCTTTTAGATGGTATTGATCGGTTTACACTTTGGAATATTGCTTAGTTAACCAGAAAACCAATCTAGGCTGTCATCTTTCGAAGTTGAAATTTTATATAGCTGGGACATAGTAGCACGCAAAAAAGAAATATTTACTGTATACGATTATAATTATGATCATCCGTTGCCTAAAACATATCTGTAACAGTAACACTTTACCCACTGCATCCAATCCTTTGAACATATATAGGAACAATATATCTTTGATACTACTTAGTCTATTTCATCTTAGAGCTGAATAGTTTCCAAATTACAACAAGCATTAATGCATCATACAGTATTATTTAGCGGGTTTTAGTCCCGATAATTTACTTATTTAAAGGCATAAATACCTCTGTTATTCTTCTACGTTTCTACCGGCTTGCAACGGTCGTGGTCGCGGAGGGACGCGGGTGAGCAGTTAGTTAATTAAGAAATTGGTTGTACTGTGCTGCCGTCCTTACGTAAAGTGCAATAACTAGGTCAAACCTGATTTCGAGAAAAACGCGGGTAAAGATTTTATTTTTGTTTTGTTTCTATCTCCATCACTAAACGAGGTGTCGGATTGATTCTTTTATTACATATAACAATATAGAGAATATTATGTGATACTTAATGTTTGTTCCCGCATTTATTACCGATATAAAAACCAACAAATACAATAATGTTGAATATTATTACTATGTAGAAAGAATGTTTACTAGTCATAACCGCAATAAGTAACCTTTTTATTGCACTAATGGTTAGGAAACCAACATGATGCATTTTTGACTAGCAATTCATTATTTTTTTAACTGCTTCCTAACCAAATAAGCATTTATTTTCTTATTTATTGCGGTTTTCATTAGTAAGAGACAAGTTTAAAATGTCAAAGTTTTAACTCTTTAGTATTAGAAAAACGAAGATGTTACACTTTTATGTCAAATATCTATGAATAACCAGAAGTTTGCAAAACATTATTTTTCCTCTCACCGATTTAGTATGAAATTGTTTTCGGTAAAGTCAAGTCTACTCATCATATCTGCGTTCAGATGCGTTTTGAAAATAATGTGAAAGCGGTTATAATTTTATGAATAAAAAAATTATAATATTAAATGTTTTTTATTTCAAACTAAAAAAGGTCAATTACAATGGGAATCACTTCGCTATCTTACTTATGAATTCTGGTCTATTATCCAGCATTTAAAGTTCAATGGTTACTAATACTCTGCCAAGAAAGTAAGGGATAAGATCAATAATACACAAACTGTTTGTTATTCCTCCAAATTTATTTTATCACCTTCAAAGTATGCTCCTTCAAAAACGATACACTTACGCCAACGAATAATCCAATCATCAAAACTTTTTGAAACGCCGTTTCCAAAATTGAGTTCAGTTTTTGCCGCGAATTCTCTTTTATGTCTTCTACCGATTGAACACGGGTGCCACGAAGTGGTACTTTTTTTGAGTCTAGGATAAATAAAGAAGTCGGCTGAGGCCATATCTGGTGAATATGGTGGTTGCTTGCAGGTATTTGTTGAGTGATTGGTCAACATGTTTGTTCAGAATTATGGCCTTGTGCGAAGGTGAATTATCGTCGTGTAAAGTCCAAGAATTTGCTTTCCACAAATCTGGCCTTTTTCGTCGAATTTTTTCTCTTCAACGCCGCGTAACGCTCAAATAATATTCCCTATTTACTGTTTGACCGTCCGGCAAGAATTTCAAGTGCACAACACCGCGATAGTCAAAGAAAAGACTTAGGCGTGGTTTTTTCGGTTTCGGTTCAGTTCGGTTACTGTATTCATTTAATCTTCCTAGAAATAAATGCAATATATATCTACTTACTAAATCAATTTTAGTATCCGTCCCATAAATATTAATACGGTCCCTTAAGATAACTGCAATAACTCAAGCTTATCGCATTTATAACTAGTAAATGAATATTACAAATGACGAACTATGCTAATTATAAATATAGTAACTATATTTATTGCAGATATAGTTAGTAAAATTTCTAAATAGAGTAAGTAACGAAATATGGTAATTATAAATGTAATAACTTTACTTACTGTAGAAAGAATTAGTATATTATTTAACACCGTAAATAAGGATCCGTATCATATCTGCAATAACTCAAACATATTGCATTTATAACTAGTAAATGAATATTACAAATGACGAACTATGCTAATTATAAATATAGTAACTATACTTATTGAAGATATAGTTAGTAAAATTTCTAAATAGAGTAAGTAAATTATTCCTATTTATAGTTATTTCGGTCTTGATTAAATCATAAAGCATAGACCTAGATATTGCAGTTAGGCTTAGTATTAAAATCGCCTGCGTTATAGATACGTAAAAAGTGTCTTAAAAGAATATATAGATCTCGATCTGCTAATTCCGAATATTTACTTATCTCAATTCGGTGCAAAACTCGAGTTATTGCACTTTTCGTAAGGACGGCAGTGTGGGAGTTCGTATGTATCTTATTGAAACTTCAATAATTAGTACAAAAGATATAGTTTCTGTGAAACTTTAGCACATTTGATTTCACCCTTCTTCGTCTAGAACATCAAGATTACCTCTCTAGTACTCCATGTAATTATCAGTCCTGTCCTACTACGCTATTCATCTCGACGATGGTTATACTAAATATGAGAATGGGTCCAATTTTTTTACTCTTTTCCGCAAAAAGTACTAAACGGATAGATGGAACTTTATGTATACCAATATATAAGAGATTGTCTGTACATTTGCTTGGTTGCGCTAATCTCAGATACTAACGCGGGTGTAACTTCAGTTTATAGTAATATAATGTTGCTTTTACACTAAACACATGGAAAACTCAACATCGGATGTCTATACCAACCCGTCTTGCCACCGTGCTATAACGGGCCAAAGCCTCCTATCTACTCACAATGTTAATTAATAGTCAGAAGCTAATAGTCCAATAATTGCAGTCGCACGAATTATTTCAGTAATTTATCAAAGCCTGATCTTCGAGTAACGAGAACGATCAAACTTATCGTTGCGGTTACAGAACTTTAATACTTTATGTGAGCTCTTTGCCAAACAAATTGGCCAGCAAAGATTCTCCGGAGTAATTACATCAGGACAAGTCGGCAAAGTTGTACAACTGGCCGCACTTATTGCCTGCGGCGAAAGAAACTAATGAAAGTTACTGCGATAACCTGAGCTGGGCAAATGTACTGGCTGTGAAATTATAATTATTATGATTAATTTACCTATTCAGTAACAGGTAGAAACCGCAGTGATACCACACCGTATTCTGACAAACTAAACTAATTCGATTGTGTAAAGTGGACTAAAGTGTCATAAGCCAACGGGTGTTGATCTAACGGCTATCCACTTCAGAGAATAATAATATGCCTTCATTATTTTCAATCCTGCAAGAAGCCGCCACGGAACAAAGTGACTGCGGAAGCAACTACAGTCCACTTGGATACGAATGAATAACGAATGAAGACACATAATAATATGGCGTGTCGAGTACATTTTAAAAGCAAAGTAGACTACGTTTGTGTCTCAGTCCGCGCGGGACTTTTGCCCTCTTTGGAGCAGAATCTCCAAAAATCCTCTCTTAGTGGTCCCCTGCACACCCCAACATACATGCCAGATTTCAGCCTGAGACAATTTATTGCTACCTGTTGCTCGCGGCATCGCCTACTCTAATTTTAAAGTAATGTTACCTTCAAACATCACCTAAAATTACATCAATCCGTTGTTCTGTTTTGAAGTGTAAGAAATACTAACATGAAAACATACTTTCACATATAAAATAATCTTAAGGATTAAAAAACTATTCATAAGTGAAATTTTTATTATTCTTATATCAAGACTCAGAGAACTCTATAATTTTTTTTAATAGCTGTAACGTTATCCCTACTTAGGGGGTGTTTAAATGAGAAACGTGGTTAAATGTTACAATAAAAATTGATTTAATTCTTCAAGTAAATCTAAACATCATTTAGCAAGCGTTTCACTAACGAAAAAATTACAAAAAAAATGTTATTCTAAAAGATATAAACAGGGTCGCGTGATTTGACGATTGTAAGGGATTTGTTGAGGGTCCGCCTGCCCGGTGGTCGTCAGGGAAAGCTGGTCACTTAGCTCATCTGAAGGCAGCCAAAAGAGAGAGGGCGCAGCCAGCACTTGAGTATTTATAGTCCGTTGCAGGGCGCGGGCGGCGGGGTCGACCGGCTGAGTGATGCGTCAAGGATTGACGTCACAATTTCCCCCCATTAGGCCAGAATTTTTCCGGAGGGAAAATTCTGTGGCTGGTAGGTGGCGTCTGCATTCCGGGACCCTGAAACAGATGAGTGGTGGTGGTGTCAATAGGTTAAATACAAGGCAACTATTAACCCTGAAAGAGAAAAAAAAAACAAGTATAACCCTCGACCATTCATACGTCACCAAGCATTGAACGTTCCTTTTACCTGACATACATCACATTCAAAAGGCCCACACACAATCATACGTATGAACAAGCCAGCATTCATTCCCGACGCGAGTCGTATTCATTATAATAAACGACGCGCGAAGAGGTATTATACGTGAGTTTTAGAGCAAATAGCCACCCAGTCTATGTTGGTAGGCACCACCTGACAACCCGGGTTCGATAAGTAAAATTAAATTGAAAATTTATAAGTCATAAACCAATATTACGATCTTACTATATTACGATACTAACAATGATACGCTCAGTTGGCAATATCACAAACAAATTGCTCAATAACAAGGTCTATGCAATATTGCAAGGACAAATTGTATTCATTTAAAATGGATTAACAATTATTACTGCGATCGAAAGTTTGAGCCGGTGAACACGTGAGTCATCACTGCGCGCTTGGCGCTGACCGCATTCCATTGACGAGAGTCATTATCTAGTTTCTGAACACGATACAAATTAATTAAAGACAATTGCACAATTCTTATTAAGATGTAATGAATAATACACCATCGAAGGAGAACGTCGGTGGTATAGTACACACTACCATAGTTAAAAAACACAAAAAAAAAACACAAGCGAGAATCGAACCACATACCGATCCGACAACAACCTTTTAGCCACTGAGCCATAAGGGAAAAAAAATATTTTATTATATTTCGATCAGTCATTACTAAAGCTATATGTAACAAGATAATTGGGTACATGATTTAGCTGTAATTAGGAATTAAAGATTTGTATACTATTTGTAACAAAGTGTTAAGTTATTTTAGTGATTAGATCATTAGTGATGAGCATTAATCATTACATTCTTAAACTTTGTAGTGAGTTAATTTAGATCTTATATATGGAAATCACCAAGAGGTTTTTGTTTGGCAAACCATAACTGATAGTTAGATATTTCGTTAGATAAATAACAAATTCGTGCAACAATATTACATACAATAAACTTCTGCGACAATTTATAACTGAAATATTTATTCATTTTATGTTAGCATGTTTACATAAATCGTTAACACAACAATGCGTTATCTTGTGACTTGTGAGCTCCAACTCGAAAACAATAGCACTATTGTTGGCCTTCACAAATAATTATGTAGGTAATTATAACTTCGCATACATATGCGTCTTACATTGTTGTTAATGACACTGTACCCAATCGTTTATAAACACACTAGAGGACGCCAGCAGCTACGCCTGCAGTTTTTTTTTAATTTACCCGTTTTGGCCGATCCCGTGGGAATTTCAGCAAATCCCTTCTTAGTGCACCCCTATGGTCCCCAAGGAACATACATACACATATAATAGATGCATTCTCAAATAACATACTGATAGGCAGTAACAAGGAGATAAAATCGAAGACCAAAAACAATGATTCTAGCAAAATAAACATTTGACAAAACGAACAACCAATAATTCTACGATGATATTCGTATTTTATGCAAAATAGACAAGGATAACACTCGTTCATTATTGTTAGTGAGCAACCTGCATGTGACACGTGTACATTTTATTAATAAATGAACGCGGAATTCTAGCTAAATACCTAGTATAAAATACGATAGCATCTTTAGGTACGTTCATTCTCAGCCAGTCCAACTATAATAAGTAAACGTGGCATAACAAAGATGCAACTTTCTTAGTAAGAAAGAAAAATAATAGTTAATTTTAAAAGATAATCGCAGTAGTAGGCGGTAAAAGTATTGAATAATATCTATACAGAAATATATCGCCATACAAAATCACAAGCAGAAGGTTATAGTAGAAAAATGAGAAGAAATGAAAAAGAGAAGGGTGTGAATTCGTTCCATAAGTCAGCCAAAGCAGCAATTATTAGCAATAATTACCAGCAGCACTCAATTACCGTAGTGGTACTTAAAAAAGCTAATCGCGAAGCATACGATCAACAAAGGTGACCTTAGCACGTCGTTAGAGGACGCGAGGCCATAAATCGCAATACAAAGAATGCGATCAATGAATGTGACCACAGCGCGTCATTAAGTTGACACGTGGTCGCAAGCAAAACGATTATAACTACTACTACTTGTGACTTATGCGGTTGATACAAAATTAATTATCACACGCGGCAACAGAAATAGTTATAAATAATATAAAAATGCTTACCAAGCGTAGTAAGCAAAAATTTGTCTGTTGTGACCGGCTCAACACGACCGACCTTCCGAGCACAACAGAACAAAAAGAGAAAATGTCTATTGTGATCGGCACAGCACCACCGACTTCCCGAGCACAATAGAACAAGCAAAAAAAACAATATATGCCACTAAAATAATCACACACTGCTTTGGAACGATTTCACACATACACAGTTAAAAAAAAATAAAAAAATGACTCACCGGCAGCGGATTCTCAACAAAACCCTACCTATATATTCCCGTGGGCGCCACTGTAACGTTGGAACGCCTTTGGGTTTGTTTTAAATGAAAAATGTGCGATGAATGTTATAATAAAAATTGATTTAATTCTTCAAGTAAATCTAAATATCATTTAGCAAGCGTTTCACTAACGAAAAAAATACTAAAAAAATGTTATTCTAAAAGATATAAACATAGGTCGCGTGATTCGACGATGGTAAGGGATTTGTTGAGGGTCCGCCTACCGGTGGTCGTCAGGGAAAGCTGGTCACTTAGCTCGTCTGAAGGCAGCCAAAAGAGAGAGGGCGCCAGAGACGTGGGTCATCGCGACGCCCCGTAAGGGGCGTGCAGAAGCTTGTTCGGGGCAGTTTAGCCCCTCGCAAGCGGGTTCTTTCTCCTGCCCTTTAATAAAGGCAGGTCCTGGGAGCGGGCAGTAGTTGCCCTTAGGCGGTAGGGACCGAAAAGGCGTGTACGCGCGTGCGCGCAGGCCGCTAGATCTTCACGCCGTCCGGGCGGTCAACACGAGCCGGGTGAGACCCCCGGCGAACCGAGGGAGGCGCAGCTCCGTGAAGCCAGCGACACGGACGGCGACTTACGTGCGGCCTGCGGAGGTCTTGGTGGTGTGGTGGTGGTGGTGGTGGTGGTGATGTGCCGGCATCTGGTTAGACGCCGACGTTGTGGTCAGGAGTGTGATGTCCTTGGCGTGCGCTGTTGCGGTGGTCGTCCGCGCGCGCGCATGATGTGCGTATCATGCAGCGATACGCGCAGATGTCGCTCGGAAAGGGGCGGCCACCTGCAACAGAGGGCTAAAGGTTGTCAAGTTAGGGGTGGACGGCGGTTACCCGGGGCAACCGGCTCGTCCGCAGCGTCGTCGGGGTTGGTGATGAGGTCACGAGAAAGCTTCTTCTTGTCCGAGGGGTGAGCGTGCCAGGGGGCCAGGTCCCGGACGTGGTCCCAGGCCGAGGCGTCGGCTCGCTCGAACATCCCCACGGACAGACGGCGGATGTAGGCGTCCAGGCTCTCGATGCGGGTGTCCCGCTGGATAACTTCGTTCCTCATGTAGCGAGGAGCTTGTACGGCGGCGCGCAGCGACAGTGACTGCTGCGCGCGGAGGCGAGTGCGGCTCGACTCGCTCGTGAGGGCGAACCAAGCGGGCGCGGCATAGGTGAGCCGGGTGCGCACATAAGATTTGTACACACCCAGCTTCGCTCGTAGCGGTAGGTGTGAGGAGAGCACTGGACGCAGTAGAGCTCTGGTAGCGCGTACCTGTGCGACGACGTTGCGGACGTGCGGCCTCATGGAGAGGGCGCGGTCGATGGTGATCCCCAGGTACTTCACCGTCCAGGTCCAGGGGATGTACTCACCCTGGAGTTTAAGTGGCAGTGGGTGGAGCTGTTTGCTGCTGATGAGGATAGCCTGTGACTTACCCACGTTCACCGACAGTCGCCACTCCGATAGCCAGTGGGGGAGCAGGTCGAGGGAGCGCTGCATCTTCTTGGCGGCGTGGGCGGCGTTGACACTGGTGGAGATGTACGCCGCGTCGTCGGCGTAGAGCGCCAGCTCGGTGCCCTCGGTGACGGGGATGTCGTCGGTGAACCTGGTGTAAAGCACAGGCGAGAGGCATGAGCCTTGCGGGACTCCAGCAAGGATGTTGCGGACGTCAGACAGCTCCTATTCCACTGCCACTCGGAAAGTCCGGTTACGCAGGAACGAGGAGACCACCTTTACTACACGGCGAGGCGCTGTGGACGTTGACAGCTTGTACAGCAGACCGGAGTGCCACACTCGGTCGAACGCTTTCTGGATGTCGAGGAATACTGCTACGGCGTGCTAGCGCTTGTTGCGCGCCGCCGTTACCCGATGCAGTACCCTCGACAACTGTAATGTCGTGGAGTGTTCAGACCTGAACCCGAATTGTTCCGGTCTAGGTGTGATGTGCGGTGTGAGGTGCCGCAGCAGGAGTCTCTCGAACACCTTCGAGATCGTGGGCAGGAGAGTGATCGGCCGATAGCTCCCCGGCTTCAAAGTATTCTTGTCCGGTTTGGGCAGCACGATAATGCGGCCCTCCTTCCAACAGGCGGGGAAGGCGCCTGTGCGGACGATCCCCGTAAACAGGCGCGCTAACGCTGCCACGGTACGGTGCGGCAGGTTGCGCAGCGCTGCGTTTGGTATCCCATCCGCCCCAGGAGCCTTCCGGGGCTGGGTCTGCCGTATGGCGCGCTGCACCATTCCGGGGGAGAAGAAAATTGGGTCCTCTTCGGGAGCTATCGGCGTGGCGAAGTATTCCCGAAGGTGTGTCTCGACTGCTGCGGCGTGTTCTGCGTCCACAACCGGGTTAGGCCTGAACTCGCCTTCGAGGTGGTCGGCTAGAATAGCTGCTCGGTCTGCTGCTTTCTAGCGTGGTGTTCCGTTGGCGTGTAGTAGCGGGCGCACCGGAGCTGGGGTGTTCGTAAGGCGACGACATAGCCGGTGGATCGACGGCCAGTCGTCGCGAGAGTCCTCGATTAGTCTCTCCCAGCTCTCGGCGGTGTGAGTTCTCAACTCGCCCTTCACTCTCTCCAGCCGGTTGAGTTGCGTCTTCAAAGTAGGGCATCGCGTAGCCTGCCACTGTCTACGTAGGCGCCGCTTGTCAGCTATTAGTTTGGAAATGTGTCCCGGCAGAGGGGGTAGCCTCCTCTGGGTGTTGATGGGTGGTGTGGAGCTGGCAAGGGCGGACTTAATAGCGCCGGCGAGTTCGGACGCGAGCGCGTCGACGTCGGCTGCGGAGCTGATAGGGCGAGTCGGTGTGGTGGTCTCCATCGTATCCTTGAATTTGGTCCAGTCCGGTTTAGGACGTGGCGCTTGAGGGACGGGTTGGCTGTTGCTGTGCGACGACGAGTACCGGCTGGTGGGCCGACTGTAGCTCGTCGTCGAGTACTTCCTGGTATAACTGTAAGTGGCAGTGCGAGTCGTTGTGCACGACGATGTCCAGGACGTCAGGCATGTGAGTTTGCGTGTCCGGGTAGTGTGTGGGTACCTCCGGACCCGCAACGATGTAACCGTGACTTTCGGCGTCGTTAAAGAGTCGTACACCCGGTGCGTTGGTGGTCGTCGAGTTTCACGCTGGGTGCTTGCAGTTGAAGTCGCCCGCAATGAGAACCGGGTGAGGTGCTTGGAGGATAGTCCGTAGTTCGGTGACGTCAATGTTCACTGTGGGCGGCTTGTATGCGGCGTATAGGTGGAGGTGTGCACCGCCTAGGTGCAGCTCTACACCCAGCGTGTATAGTGTGCTCTGCGTTCTTACAGGTAGGGGCTGGTGTATGACTCTTCGCCTGACTAGCACTGCCAGTCCGCGGTAGCGTGTACCGTCCGGCGTAAGTTCGTCCCTCCGATAAATGAGGAAACCCGGGAATCGTATTCGGTCTGCAGGTCCCAGGTGCGTCTCATTTATCAGCGCCACGTCGATGTCTTGTTCCTGCAGGAGAGGGCGGAGCAGGGCGGCCTTCTTGTGGAGGCTGCGGCCATTCCAGTGGAGGTTCCTCAAGGGCCTATTCATTGTCGTGCATGACGAGGTCCGCCAGGCCCTTGAGGATTTATAGTCCGTTGCAGGGCGCGGGCGGCGGGGTCGACCGGCCGAGTGATGCGTCAAGGATTGACGTCACATAGCTGTTGGCATAACATATTCTCCAATGGTATGGAGAATGTATTTTAGTTGTGTGAAGTGCAGTCACTTACCTTGATAAACCAAATATAAAGATCAGTGGAATGAACAATTTCAAATGAAATATTCCCAAAAATGTAATATTTTAAGCACATGAAATGCCTAATAGTAGTTAGCCGAGTTCGCCGTAATTGTTTTTTATGAATTTAATTAAAATGGGAGTGTTCGGTCTGAAAGGTGAATGCCTAGTTATCGTTCCAGTACACACACACACACAGTGTGCTCAGCAGTTTGTCTTTGTGTAATCGATATAAGAAACCTGAACCCGCAGTATTTTATAGCTGCAATATTAAGGCTGTATTCTGCCACACTTCTATTAAAACACCAATATACTTCTGTTTCTGCCTGAAAGCGCATAGCATTATTTCTTTACATTAATGTAACACGTAAATTGCATTATATATAAGTTTTAATATTTTAATTAATATGGCACAAAATAATTTAAGTCACCTTTGGGTATCGTAAGTTTACAAAGTTATTGAAGACTATTGTTTAAATATACTATATACCTACTCTAAAAAGTTAAAAAACACCGCAATTGAAAATTGCGTTAATTTCCTACACATCTCGCTACGAAACAACGCCTTCACAAGTGAGTAAACCGTAGCGTACAGCTTAGAGCAAATCGATAAATACGGATAGTAAAAAAATCTAATTAGACATAATAGTATTTATTAAAAAGCATTATACGAAAGCCATCTTATTTAAAAATACGGCCACTTAAATGGATATTCTTGTAATAAGACAATTCTTATTTTAGGCCGCATTTACTTTAAACTGGATTAATCTTTGCTAATAGGTATTTCATCTGAGCTTTCAATTACAATCAGAAATTGTCCGAAAGAAATATAATTCGTATTTTTTTTCAGGGCAGATAAATTGTTCTTCTGGAAGTTCCCGAGTTTACGCAGCGGCGGATTCAACTTCCAAGGTCGCGGATAAATTGTTGTAATTTTGTGAATTTCAAAACGCGGTTTACGTGTAACTCTGTACATAAGTTTATGTTACACAAACGCGTTTGGTATTCATAATCTATTCAGTAATATTATACAAATGTAGCTTTATTTGACTCTTGGTTGAGAATGAGAGAGAAGACCATAGCTGGCAGATAATAGTATTTTTTTAAGAAACTCTATTAAATAGTTTTGCATTTGTCGGGTACGGGTATGCTTACGGTTTTTATCTCGAATAAAAACCACAGACATAATATTATTTTAAAAATAATTGTTTTCTCTAATACTTCAAAACCTTGAAAGTCTAAAATTGTTAACACGTCATATACGCGTTATAACTAATAGATTTCAATAGCACTCTTTACAAAAAATTGACTCACATGATTAATGCAAATGTTGCATCTGATAACAATTCACAAAATTTCAATTACCCAGTTTTCGTAAAGAAATCATTTGAAACAAATATTATTTTATCTACAAAAAAAGTCATGCCTTGCCTTCTATGCAATATGTAGATTAGCATTCCTAAACCATGTCACCCGAACTGTCAAATCAATAACACGTTCATTCGTGATGAAGGAAGCGTGTATCTTGCAGTGGCGTGCCTATAACTTCAACATAGGGCAAACAGACACAGCCCCCCCCCCCCGGCTTTTTTTTCACATTTTGCAGCACTTCGTAGAGATACTGGGATTATCACAAGGACTTGCATGAACATAAAAACTTGAATACATTTTAAATCCTCACAAGGGACAATTAGCTCCATTGTAATATGTCACCAAAACACAAAATAATTACTAAAAGATCTCAAAATTAACTTTTTACACGAATACGAAAATACATTTTCACAATAAAACCAATACTTCGTTCACTCAATCAGAAAAAATAGTATGGCGATTGGCGCCCAGATAGTGATCTCCTAAGACTATAGAATAAAAGGCAGACAGAGCGCGCGGAACACTTGCGTGAGGCCACTAAAGCAAATACAAAATTGAAAAGCGAATACAAACTCGACTCAGTGCGCCGCGAAGCATCGCACAGTTCACACGCCACGATCGATCCTGCTTTTAAATTCATAAAATGCCGTCTTGCGTTTTTAAACATTGTAAAAGTTGTTTCTAAAAGCAAATACGGGAAGATGGAATATATTCTTACAGATAACTATGGATTATTTGACCGTTTTATAATATTATTTCGATAAAATTCGTATTTCTGCAGAAAATATGTAAGTGTTGCCAGTTTACGTCGACACCGTTTTCCCTGAATTAGGGAAAATGCACTTGTCAATTGATTATGTAGGTAATAATGATTGTCATGTTAATGAAAAATACATTAACGTATTGAAAAAGTATATTGTAGATTATATTTTTTCTTATAAATATACTAATAGGATTTCCATTAGTATATACATTGTTTTGAGTTCGATCCCCAAATGATCCAAATATTCGTGTACACGCGGCTACTTGTCAAGCTATACACTTTGACCTTTGTACCGTTGTTAGACCTTTGTACCGTTCTTATGGCGTAGGGAATAAGTATCAAAATCGTACTTCGACTATTTAGCTTGACTTGGCGCCGTGTGTACATTAAGTACAGAAACAGAAATTATTGATTGTAGCCATTGTTTATTTTTAATTGCAATTTTTTTTGGTTACGATTTATGATTATGATATTCATAATTTATTGTATGCATGACAAAATGTTTTTAGCTAATTAATATTTATGACGCAAGCCTATCTATTTATTTCTCAATTTACGAATAAAATTAGTTAAAACTTAACTCGGAGCCTACATTTTTTAAGAAATGTATTTATAAAAGCATACTTTAATGGTATCTTTTATTTGAATAATTTTCACAACAGCATTACATATTAAAAGCATTAATTAAATCTATGGTAAATTCTTCAAAACCACAAACGAATATAAAATATTACCTATGTAATATTTTTATATTCGTTTGCAAAAACTATATGCAAAATAGTGGGAGATTATTCATAATCTGGCAACTTTACACACACATTGACGCGCGTGTCCGTACAGTGCCAGTTGCCAAATGTCACGCACACATAGCTGTCAACGTGCCTCACTTAGTTGGACGAATACGCTACATCTGGTTCTTGTTTATTAAATCTGTGGTGATCTCGAACGACAGTGCTGAATCGGTAGAACTGCCTTTTAATATCGGTAGACTTGTAACAAGAATCGGTAGTTAAATCAAAAACAAGAACGGGATATAATTATTATATGATTATTTTAAACACTTTGTTTAAAATAGGACTACAACCTACAACAGAATAGAATATTACTTATATCAACATTTTCCACAAAAATAGCTTGGTTTTATTCTATTTATGACGATAATTGAGTACACAGGAATATTTGTATCCTAATAACATTAAAATATCACCTAATGAAATGGTCGCTAGTAAGTTCAGTGATAAAATTCAAAACGAGAATTTTCTTGTTTTGTTAAGAATCATAAAAAAACCTTAGGTACCTAATATTTTGGCATTAAATTTTTGGTAAAAATGCCTAAATATTGGTGCAGCGTCGAGCTATCCACCCGCAAATATACGAATGCGCACCAACTTTATTATTTTGCATACACCTCTAGACAACTTTATAGGCAACAAGCAGGCTTACTTCCGAGTTCTGTCGCCCAATACAAAATTACTTATTACGATGGAACGTAATACGTCATCAGATAGACTATTTGTAAAGGTTAGAAAGAGAAATTTTGCAAGCCGATGCCAGTTGGCTTGTACACGAGTGAATCAAACGAGTGCGAAAGAGATGGCTATAAGTTGCAGAGTAACACCAGAATCTATCTCGTTCCGTCGCGTTCGTGCGGCGCAGCCATCGCGCGGGTTATTGTACTGCACATCGTAAAAGAGCGCGACATTTGAAATATTCGTCATACAATTTCGGGTGATTATTTTATATACAGATTGAAGTTGATATTGTTTGAACGAGGTCTGTAGTAGGGCATGCCCAGCTTATGGGCTTCTTTGCAAGGCACGCCACTGGTATCTTGGACATTAGCATTCGTGTCACATAGGCGTGGAGGAGACAGGGGTCGTCTCCCCAGGCTCTCGACATGATCGCAGGCCAGGCCTCGGAAGAGACACCGTACCTTAGATTACGACGCACAGATACTATTTGTGTTTACGTTTTGGTGAAATTAATATATCTATTTCGTAAGTTCAAACTTCGAGAAGTAAATAAGTAAAATATTTTACTCATCAGGTTTTTCGCGAATGGTCATCGTATAAGTTTATTTTTCTTAATGGATTCGACAAACATACCATAATAATCCCGGCTGTTCCTAGGTAAAAAAGGAAAGCCGAAAAAAAACTGAGAGTCTTTGAAATGTTGCTGTCATTTCAATCTGTTATAAATCTTTCATCTTTTCTTATTGGTTTTGCGACCTTAATTTAAATGTTTAAATAGACTATCTTGATGCTGAAATTATTGCTAATTAGATAAACCTGCGGCTACATCCGCGGTATTTAAGGCTAAGTACTGCTCCGCCACCGCATTAGCCTTTCTCGATAAATGGGACAAATATCAGCTTTCTTCCTCTCATAGTTTTGGCTGTAGCTTGTCTATCAGTCATTCAGTATCGCAATTTATAAAGATTAGATAATTCGGTAGTCTTACGTAATAATAATAAACAATGCAATATAGTCTATACGGTTGTACCCCTAGGTACAACCGTTGTTACAATAGTGTACGTTTCATCTCAACCGTGAATCAAACTCCCTAGAGTTTGATTCACGGTTGAGATGAAACGTTACATACGTACACTACGTTTCATACGTACACTATTGGCAGACATTTGTAGCCCGGATGCACTTTCAGTTCGTTGTATCGATGTTTGCAAAGCACTCTAGTGACTGAGGCCTTCTATATTGGACTTAAAAATATCTCAATAGTCTGGTAGGTCTCTCAACAGTAACATTAGTCTAAAGTATCTACTCTAGATTGCAAACTTTCGATGCAAAAAAATAATTGCAGCTTGTATGATGTATTTCTGGCAACCTTTAAAAAGCGGGCAATATTTAGCAACCACTGCAATGTAGGAGCGGATTGCTTGTTGGGTATTCCTCTTATATTTTTTTACAAATCATGTGGATTGCTTGTCAGGTATTCTTCATATAAATGATTATAAACAATGTAAATAACCCACATACGAAATAGTAGTGAATCAGAAATATGCGACCCCAGATAACTCTGTATTTGGCCTCGCGAAAACATAAAGGTGCTGATACACTTAAGCATTAACTTGTAATTAGCATCTTGTGAATATTACATTACAGAAAAACAAACGACATAGTTTTAGTGAGCATTCTATCGAGCGTTCTAGCGAGAAGACAGTAAATTTACTGCAAGCTTTTTGCCGATTACAGCATTCGCTAGAAAACCGTGACAATGTTTGCAGCGATGTTTGGTTAAGTTCGTTGTTCAGTTCGGCAGATTTAAAAACGGTGAATGCTCGATGTTCAGTTACTAGTGAATGCTGAAGTCCATCAGCACCTTTAAAGTAAAAATACCTATCTCAAGCAAATAAAATCAGAGATATAGCACCTATTTGCTCAGACGGCTGACTACGAACTATTTGCCTAAAACCTATTTACCGAAATCCCTAGAGTAGATATTATTTTGCATAGGAAATTCTTCACGGCGCTGGAAAATCCTCGTTTCATCTTATCTGCTTTACGAAGGTGATTGTAGCTAATACCGTCTTGGAACGAGAATTTCTCTATTTTCGTGGCAAGTAAATATCATAACAGGAGTTTTAGTGTATAGTCCTAGATATCTAAGTATAAGAGGAAAAAGTATTAGGAGAAAATTCTTACAACAAGTTTAACATTTAAGAGATTGGTATGTTGTTGTTCCTTTGAAAATGGTTTAGGCTAAGATGGAGATTTCACTGAAAGATATCGAAATAATAAAGTGATAAGGTTTTTATCGTTTTGGGTACCTGTTTTGTAGACTCACATTAAAGGCGCTGCCTTTAATGTAGTATAACCAGAGGGTATTAGGTCGCAGACCCCCACGCCAGACGAAATTTTGCCTGGAGGATATCAATAAGCTGTTTAGAAATGTGTTAAGAAATGCTTGCTTGAAGAGCATGAAATTGATTTGTAAAATCAGACTTACTTACATTATTAATGTGCAAATTATCGCGTTTCGTCAATACATTGAATAAACGGTCTTAAAGGTGACCCTTTTCCACTAAAAATTGCCATCGCGAGCTCGCGCGTGACCGCCGCGCCGCCCGTAGGCTTCATTAGATAAAGATATAGGTACAGTGCTGTTTGAGTTCGTCTTGCAATACACACGCAATTTCTATCGCGAGAAGCGTATTTCTGTTGCAAAGTTAATTTATACTCTATGTCGGAAGCAATACGGTTCATTTATACACAAACAAATATTTCAATTCACGCCTCGCATATTCTCGCCAATCCACACTGTTTCCACCAAAGATGCGCTGGGAGAGAATTGAAAATTTGCCATACAAAATTCAATTCTCTCCTCGCCTCGCCTCGTCTCGCCACTCTGGTGGAAAATCAGCTTAACACATCAACGACATCAAAAAATCAAAATTGTGTAATCATATAAAAATCTAATTGTGTCGCATTCAATCACAATGCTGGAAAAAAGCGTTTTTAATCTCAATATTAATTTTAATTTCAATATTATTAATAATGTAACTAAAATTTGCCCTCGTCGGATAAAATTGCGTATGTATTCAGAAATTCTCTACAAATATATCCGCCGTTCACAATTACAGCAGAGCCTGGTAAATAGAAGGCTCGTTGGCACCAGTTTCAACCATTTCATTCATTTTTGTTCGTGAGCACCGCCGTCGTTTATACGGGAGTACTGAATTCGTCTGTCAAAGCCTAATTAAGAACAGTACGGAGGCACTTTATTTGCTAACTGCCAACTATAGTTGCGCAGCCTTATACCTTTTTTTTTTGACCGCGTTCGTTCTACCCAATTTAAATGTACCCATTGCCTATGACGGACAGGCATTCAATAAACCTTTCATACAATCATTCATATA
Organism: Euclidia mi; assembly: GCA_944739405.2. Lineage (NCBI taxonomy): Eukaryota > Metazoa > Arthropoda > Insecta > Lepidoptera > Erebidae > Euclidia > Euclidia mi. Next base: position 4,600,441 of record OX123196.2, read on the forward strand.
CAATTACTGAATAGAAAATAAAAACTAGAAGCTCGTCGTTCACCCCAGATTCACCTATGTTAATTATAGTGTCTGGGTGTTACTCATTCGTTTACTTAACCAATATTTAAAATTGCATCTTCCTAGGATTTTTCAGAGATAAATGTACCCTTTGATTACTAATTCCTCTACATTCCTGTGAAAGGCCCATTAAGATTAGTTAAGCTGTTCCTCTGATTATTTATTTATTTATCTCACAAACACGTTGCTCTATATGTTACTTTTGTACTTTAAGTAATATATTTCAAATTTCAATGTCTGATGCTCTCAAATGAACAAATAATATGTCGTATGTCCTGTGTTCACCAATGAACTCGGCCACTATTGATTGGTCATAAAACAATGGGTACCTACTGTCTAAATGGTCGCAGAACACGCAAAGGTATATGCCTAATATTGTAAAAATTCGGAAATAGATGTAGGTATACCTACATAATACCATACACACTAATATACTAAAATTAAATACGTGCAAGTGTTTGGTCATCTTTCACAATGCAACGGAGCGATTCTATGGTTTGATTTTTGTTTGCGGTCGTATAGTTTGGTAAATGACGTGCCCAATACTTTTTACTGCGAAAAAAAATGTCGCGATAACCGACTTCCACGAAGATGGCGCCTTGGGCGAAATTTTTTATTTAATAATTATTTACATTTCATATACATAACTGACGTGAATTCAAAGCCTATAAAGAAAAACGTACACGAATAAGGAGGAATAATCATTAAGAAGTTAAAGATGTATACTCTATATGTTTTATTTTTACCCGACTACGGCGAAGCCAAAAGGAAGGGTAATGTTTTTGGCAGTCTATGTATGTATGTTTGTATGTTCCACCGTTAGCGCCTAAACAACTGACTGCACGATTGGTGTAGTGGTGTAAGCGGCCGCCTCGCCGCTTGACACTGCGCCGGGTGTTGTGGGTTCGATCCCCACACGAGGCAACACTTTGTGTGATCCATAGATTGTTGTTTCGAGTCTGGGTGTTCATTGTGTCCGTTAGTTGTATGTTTGTAAAGTCCCCCGTGACACAGGATTTAGTCCTAGTGCGGGAGTTGTCTTTTTAAAAACAAAAAAAATACAAAACAAAACTGAACCGATTTTAATAAATGGGGTGTCAATAGTTACGTAATAATGGCCAGGGTAACATAGGCTATATAAATGTTGTCAAAATTTTCTATTTTGGTGTTAATACCTCAGAGTCCAACCTCAAAAATATCAAACTGAGATAATCATTACTTGTTTGATATCAAAAGAAAAGTATTGGTGAGCACATAACAAATATGTACATATATTATCCTGCTTGTGAGTCAAAATATAATTTAAAAAACGCGGTTGTACTTACAATTCGCGCGGTTCATACGCTTTGCGTTACTTATTTTGCTTTCTTTCTTCCTTTAAATATTACAATGTTAAAGTTGCACGGTTATTTTAAATGCCCCATCGGGATACGGAAAAGTATTAAATAAATAAAAAAGTTTAAAAACTATAACCCGACTACGTAAAAGGGGGTCTAAAAAGGAAGAAACAAGAAAATATCTCATTGTAAGTTTTTTCCTTTTTCTTCCTTTTTTGACCCCCTTTTTACGTAGTCGGGTTATAATCTTTTTCCTTTTCTCGCACATTTATAGCTTAACCGATTATTAAGAAAAGTTATATGACATCACACTTTGCTACACTGACCCTCTTTGTCTAATCAGAATTATTAAAACTCTTGAAATACCAATATGATAATATTTTAAAGGCCCGCCCCCTATTACATTGGGACCGAACCATAACTGGCGAAGTGTGGGTGTGTAATACACCTCTGCCTACCCCTTCGGGGATAAAAGCCGTGAAGTTATGTTATGTTATGTTGTTTAAAGCTGAAGAGTTTGTTTGGTTGAACGCAATAATCTCAGAAACTACTGGTTTGATTTGAATATTTATCTTTATGTTGGATAGCCAATTTATAAAGGAAAGCTATAGGTGTACCTATGTATAACATCACGCTTGAGCCACGGGTATGGAGCAGTAGCCGTAAGGGCGGCCCGCGGGCTCAGCTATTCTGAAATATGAATTATTGTTATTTGAAATAGCTGTTACTGTATTTAATATTTCTGACACAAAACATAGTTCAGCTATTATTGCTTTATTCCCAGATCTAGAGCAAAAATACCCTATACGAAACTAGACGTAAAGTCTGTATAGTTCTCGAGATATATGTGACCTTGTTGAACGTTTGTTGACCAAATTGGGGACGTCTTAAGAAACAGCAAGGTCCGAAGTACCCGAAACAGGCGAGCATGTATGAAAATAGTAATGAGTGAAGAAGCAGCGCGTGAGGTTTGTAACGATAGAAGCAAGTGGCGTTCAGTTGTCTCTGCCTACCCCGACGGGAAAAAGGCGTGAGTAAATGTATGTAATTTGACAGTACCACTGAAACTCGAACAATACGCCTACATCACGGTGACCTACGAAGTTGTCATGTAAGTTGGATAAGTTGTTCCAAGGCTTAACATTATTATGATAAGAAACGGCACACAACTTGGATTTCGAAAGTTGTTTTACTTAGTTGCCTTAGTTTTGGAAGCTGTTGGATGAAAGTTGATTAAGTATAAGTAAATGTAATATACTGGTATGTGTATTTGTATCGTCATGTTCCCCTTGCTCTGCCGTGTTTTTATTACGTTCAGTTTTTTGGGCTTAGGCCTTTTCTCATTATGAGAACATTTTTTATATGTTAGGAGCTTTTGAACACAGTTCATTGCACTTCGTTGTACCAAGAGAAGACTTACGCCATAATCCACCAAGCTGGGTAAATGCGGATTCTCAAACTGCATATATTATGTCCCTCGTTAACTTTATGGAGAACTATCAAACATGCGCGTTCCACGATGTTGATTTTCGCGGCTTATCAAGCAATAATTAACAATTTAATACGCACATAGCTTCAAAAAGTTAGCGTTGCTCGATGTAGATGGGGCCCAGTTTTCCTAAATAAATATAGTTTCGATATCATGTCAGTGTCATACTTACGTCACAAAAAGCGTACCTATTCTTCTAAATTATCTGATAATTGAACGAAGTTGTAACGAGATCTTAAATTTAAACAAGTGTCAACGACGAACTGTTTATTTCAAATTATACGATAATGACATTAGGTTATCAGACTACCGCTTCTATAGTAAAGTAAATTCAAAATATAATATCAATGTCATATTAAAATAGGAGAATTGGCCCGCTCTTAACTCGTGAGACCCTTTGCATAGCAATCCGTTAGTCTCTCTATTTTCTACGCTATCGTTACTGTTACTAACTTCAGCTTGGTATATTCAATTCAAATTGTAATATATTACTATGGAACCTTATACTCAAACCTTAAACTAGGCCATATCTGTATGTAACGCCATGTAATACCGATAATACTCATAAAGTATACAGGATTCAAACTTACGTCGTAAAATCGAACGAGCTTTACAGCGGTGTTCTGGAGTTCTGGTACTAAGTTACTATACCTGTTACAAGTACAGATATCCAATGAGGTAATATCCTAGGTATATAATATTTATATACTTGGACGAATCACACACGGTCATAAAATAAACTAAACATGGCAACTTTAGTATGGCATATAACCAGAAGGTCAATTCTCGTATTTTCTATGGCATTGAAACTATATTTTGAACGAAATGAGATTATATTTTGAATTGACTCAGAATCACTATTCTGCTAATTTAATGTCATTATCATCTAATTCTGACTTATATAGTTCGACGTTGACACATTGTCCAATTTAAGCTCCATACAAAATATGTCAAACACGAATCTCGAATCTCAAAATCCATGGATAGATCGAATGTTGAAACCGGCCGTTAATGATCTAGTCACAATAACATTCCAATTAAATTCAAATATCAGTTAATTTAGGAGAAACCATTTGTGACATATAAGTATGACACTGACATTAGATCGAAACTGCATTTTGAACAAATATAATTAAGAGAATTGGGCCTCTGTTATAGAACAAGTAATCGTGCTCGTCACACAAATATTTGTGTTAGATGGGAATGGAACCCATGACCTCCAGCTTAGCAGTCAGTGCCACTAACTATAAGCCCAGTCTTTTTTACACCTCCACCATCCATCCGGTCAAATAATTTATTTTCTATTTTCTAGGTTCCCACCAAGAACTTAGGGTCCTAAGCCAACCTCACCTGCAAGTGGTGCACCTGCCGATGAACGGACGAGACTCTGGCAAACAAAATATCCCGATTAGCGGCAATAGGCTCGCCACCTATTACGTGGGATCAAAACACTGGCGAAAAGTGGGCGTTTAATATGACTGTGCCTACCCCTTCTGAGAAACAGGCGTGAGTCTATGTATGTATGTCTATTTATTTATAACAACTACCGATCACAAATGTCATTACCTGTTTACCATTAGTGTATTTATCCAGCTAATATTTATTTTTCAATTATAATCCGGAAATTACAACATTCAACTTATTAATAATCATTTTCGAATATAACTCCTGCCGATAAAATCGCCGATCTAATATTCTTTTATGTAAAAATTATTACATATCTAGGAATGCCCCGGGCGCCTGAGTCAAATCAAACATCTTGAACAAACGATATTCACTTAGTAATAAGTTCACCAGTTATAATAATATCTTCGATAGGAGAAGGGATTGGTTTTATTTTCAAGGATTTGCTGAATAGACGATTCGCCTGTATGCAATATGTTACACCTACGCGATTATGAGCCGATAAAAAAGGGACATGCTCTTTCTAGTTTAAGCTTATTTCAAAGAAGGAGTAGGTTTTGAATCCGGGTGTGTTCATTTATGATTAATATTTTTTTCGAAACCTACTGATTCGTAAAAGAAATTATTATTTAGATGGAATTATTGCCCGTTTTCTTCCTTCCAAAAAGAAATAATGAAATTTGAAGTCGTTTTTTTTGCCTTTCCTTAGTAATAAGGTCGTTAACTGCCAACTGAATGGTAGTATATAATATGAGCGTTTAAACAATACAAAATTCGTATCCTACACAGTACAAGGTCCAAAGTTTCTCCAAATAAAATGCCTGTTTGAATATACACTTAAGAAAACAATATTTAAACTTATAAAATAATTGTATTATAATTGTTTCTGTCAATTAAAACTTATACATGGTTACTGCTTACATGGAAGCTGAAATTTGGCATGTATGTTCCTTGGGGACCGTAGGGGTGCACTAAGAAGGGATTGCCGAAAATTCACGGGATCGGCCAAAATGGGTAAATTAAAAAAAAATGCAGGCGTAGCTGCTGGCGTCCTCTAGTTTCTAATAAGCTAAAGTTATCTATTTACGAACATTTACATACCAAGTATTTCCTTTCCTACCTTTGTTCTAAATAAAATAAATGGTGTCAATTTGTAGATGAAATTTGATATAAGTACCTACTTATTTCAAATCTTATACCATTACTTACTACATAAATCATTGTTTGTCCTTCGGCAATGAAAAAACAACAAGTTTTCATTTTTGTGCCTTTAACACCCATCCACTGCACAATAACTTCGTGGTTTCGGCATTTCTATAAGAAAGCGCGGGAAACGTGCCGTGCGTACACGCTGCCGGGCGTGCGGCAGCCCTCTGTCGTTTGTACCGACGGCGGTACACGAAGTGGTAGGTATTTATCGCGCGAATATGAGCCAGTGACGGGGCCTGAATAAACTGCCTGTCGTGACAATAGTATGTTATTAACTTAGAATAGAGAGGAAGTAAAGAAAGACTAACTGCAGCGCAAACACGTGGTACAAATATATATTTGTATATACAATTAGTAGTATATTTGTAGAACGTTCAAATGGATAGAATAAAACATCAATAGTATCTGAATTTAGTCATGTTATTTTATTAATGTAAAGAGCAGGTAGGAGTTATTAAATGAGATACGGTAGTAAAATTATAGCAGCTTTCTCCACTTCAACTCTCGCTATAAATAGCACACGATACATTATACAAAAAGCCTTTTCATTACTTGTAAAATTTATTAATTGCCTATTTCATTCCATCCTTTTGTACTCAATTATAAATTACTCTCAGTTTACAGTATCCACCTGAATGAAATCAAACACCTTTGAAAGGGCCAGTGAAGTGCGCAGCTCTTTGGGAAGCTAATCTTATACTAATATATAAAGCTTAAGAGTTTATTTGTTTGTTTGTTTGGTTGAACGCGCTAACCTCAGGAACTACTGGTCCGATTTGAAAAATTCTTTCAGTGTTAGATACCCATTTATCGAGGAAGGCTATAACATCAGGCTATGAGCGATGGGAGCAGAGCAGTAGCCTTCAATAAATCGTCATCGGCATCGTCTAGTTTTATATAATGCTTTAATTAGCCTACTTAAAATTCAAGTACTTTAAAAGGGAGTTGGCATTTTGAAACTAATCTAAGTTTTCATGTACAGGATAAAAGCGTTTTGTATTACAAAGGATTTGTTCGACATCCAGCGAGGCCTACAGTGGCACAGTGAGACAGCTTCATTGTACACAAAGACGAATACCTAGGTATTGTTTTGTTTTCAATTGGCGCTCTCACTGTATAAATGAGACGCGTCGAGTAATGGGAGCGTTCTCTCTTCTCTTTTAATGCAAAAACAACATTACTTGAAAATTTCAATATTCTATTTTTGAGAAATGCTTTCTATTTGTATGTTTTACATTCGTGTTTCCTTCTTGAGGTGCATCTGCTCCCTTGGAAGCGGTACACTGTGTGTCGTGACAAATGACACGCTCGTAACAAGCCCTGCACGGGCTGTCATAAGTAACACCTCGATACATGGAGGTACTCGAAATTTGTTTTTTTGATAAATAATGAGCATGCATGAAGGATGTGAAGGGAGTGAATGAATCAAGACAAGCTTGTATGAAAAGCTGGTCCAAATCGTATGTATAGACAGTTTTCTGGGCTGTAGGCGTAAGGTTATGACTTATGAGTGAATATATCACCTTAAGCAAAACATAGATATCAGCTACGTATAAATAAAGTGAAAACACTAAACTACTATGTCAAGTGGTCTTAATTCTACCACTTGATCAACAATAACGAAATACATTAAACCGCTTGACTGTGTTAGAAGTTTGAGTCGATAATATAACAACATATATTTCATTTGCTTAGATTATTATCTCTATTAAATTACATGAAAACACACTTGCTGACAGCTACTAGGCAGCTATATTCAATCAATCTGTCAGCGTAATTGATTGTTTAGGTAAAGTATGTTTACCCAATGAAATAATTACTAAACTATATATTTTGGAAGCTGATCAGATTGCGATTCAAATCTGATTCGCAATACTTAACAAAAACTCGGTCTTGCCATTTTTGAGATGAAGTTTATGATGAAATTTTACTAATAATAACTATTAAATTCTGACCACAGTTTCACCTGCGTGTGGATAACCTGGACAGAAGCGAGCCCATATTGTACTATTCAATTAGTTACAATGTTTTTTTTATTCTGATGTATAAGCTTTATAACTGCAAAGTTTCAATAAAATCCGTTTAGTAGTTTTGGCGTGAAAGAGTAATAAATATCCATACATCCATCCTTACAAACTGTCACGTTTATAAAATTACTAATACAAGTGACAACAGCACTACTAGTAAAGTTTCGTATCTTTCAAACTCACTTAAACTATTGCTGCATAAAGGAACATTACGGCAAATACAGAAACTACGCCTTTACTGGGAAATAACCTGTAATATCTTTCTTGCGTTATTCAAGCTGCCTCTAATGTGAGGTTTTATGGTAAAATTATTGTTCAACCAGATATAAGAGGCTGTTGAGTTGCCGTTAGGATGGTTGTTTTGTCTGTATCATACAAAATAAGACGTCTTAACTGTTATCTTGCGGAATAAAACTTTATTCTTACGCTTGGAGTTGTAACTGGTATTTTACCGGCTCTCTGGCTGCGTAAAACCCAAAGGTGTACTTTGAACACTTGTAAAGGCAATTAGATAAATACTATGACAGTACGTAGTAACAGTAAGCTAGAGTCTTATTAGAGGTTGGAATTTGATTTTAAAACTTTTCAGTTTACAAATCATCATCAATTTTTTTATAGTCAATCCCACTGCTTACGACCAGTGCGGCGACCAAATAGATGAGTTGTACTCCAGGATAGTGCGAACCAAAGTAATAAAAAGGTAAACGAGACTACAAGGATGTTTAAAGTCCTTAGTAAATCTAAGTATAAGTTTTTTCAATTTACAATCTATCAATACATATTTTCACGTACATAACAACGTGTTAATATCCTCGTGGTTATGGCCGGTATATTTACAGCACACGGTGCATGTTCGATGTCACTGCAGCTTGTGTACACCGTGTATACAGGCATCGTGTACTCGCGGTTTGGGAATAACCTGTCAGTGCGGATTTTACTGAGCTTTTGATTTAATTAGTTGTATACTTTGTAATAAATGCGTCCAAGTGGACCGGTGGCAATACTGTGTAACTGTTTTTGCTTTTAAAATAATTATTTTAATAGAATGTGCTTGTGTTATAGATAAATGATTCTTAATTTAAAATAATCAGTCTATCCGTGAACCAAGGGTGATAGCTTTTCACTTATTCACTTTTATGATTTAATACCTGAGTGATTTTTGATAAATTCTGCTAAAAGAGAATAATAAAAAAAATCAAAGGTGATTACTTTAATTATTCTCTTTTAACATGAAATGTGTATTCTTTGTAGGAGAACCAATAAAAAACTATTGCTACTTTTTTAACTTTGGTGATTTGTGGACATTGTTATACATACATACATAGACTCACGCCTGTTTCCCGGAGGGGTAGACAGAGACTACGGAACGTCATTTGCAACGATCTTGACATATCTCTCTTGCTTCATTAACTCCCTTCAAATTCCTCATGCATGCTCTTCTGTTCAGGGTACTTTTAACCTTTCCTGTTTTAAGGATGTCTCCGATCTGGTCAGAGAACGTCCGTCTTGGTCTTCCCCTTCGTGCTGTCCCATTCACACTTGCCATATATATATCTGCTTGGTCAGTCTTTCGTCATCCATTGTTATGTGACAATTTATTATAATTAATAATCGGACATTGTTATATGACAATATAATCAATTAATCATTCAAATTGCTTATTACAATTTCTGGATTGACAAGAAACTGTAGTATACATTCTTTTGCGATTGTTTGTAAATAAAAACATTGTAACTTTTTTGAAGAATCATATCTAGTAATTCGTTTAGTAGGTAACTACTTTAAAAATATGCATGTATCTGTGGGCATTTTCTATCAGCACTGTGTCATATGTCATTGTGATAAAGAAAAGTAAGCAAAAATGACTGCTTAAAAAAGGGACAGGTTTGAAGAACACTAAACAAAAAAACATGCAGCAAGCAAGATGTCAGCATTGTGGCAAATGGCGCTCCGTAGTCTCTGTCTGCCCCTTCCGGAAATAGGCGTGAGTCTATGCATGTTTGTAATAAACAAAACAAAATGTTTCGTAAACTTTTTGTGTCAAATTCTTCAGAGAGTCGATCACGAAAAAATATTCTTGCTATTTTTAAATCATAGATTGTATCTTCAATATGAGCAAGTTTATAATTACAAAAGTGCAAAACTGGTAACGTATTTGGAGACTATTAAGCCACTCGTCCGCCATTTGTTCTCATAGCGTGCGTGTAGATAATACATGACATACATACCATATTTCCTTTGTTCTCAAAATGTTCGTCATTTCACTTGATATCGCTCTTAATTAAATATTTGTTGGTTGAGCCACCTACTTGCTTGCGGAGGTTATTATAAGGGTTAGTATGAACAGGCAAAAATATGAATGTGGGTTCACGGATATAATATTCCCGAGGGATAGGCAGGGTACCAGGTGCTAGATACACATTTATTCAACGTCTACCTACGTGTTTTTTGTATGCGATGTGTCTATTCTATGTGAGTCATTTGCGGCATAGGGATTGTCACTAGTTCCGTTTCTTTTTCGTGTCTTATAATGCCTGCTATTAGTACCTAATATTTATCAGTGTTAACATTTGATAAGCTTCGTTATTTATGGTACTGGGTAAAAACCATTGAGTGTCGTCCATTTTAACCGAATTGTAAACACCGAAATTTTACAACAATTAACATTACGTATAACTATTTAGTGGTATCGGTCATCGTGACCAAAGATACCACGTGTGCTATTCTGATGTTTAACTTATAGGTATTACTACAAATTTTCAATTCTGTCAGTATTTTTGTGCAACAATTTTTTTTTTAAAGACAACCTCTGCACTAGGAATAAATCCTGTGTAGCGGGGGACTTTACAAACATGCAACCAACGGACACAATGAACACCCATATGGATCACGCAAAGTGTTGTCTCGTGTGGGAATCGAGCCCACAACATTCGGCGCAATGTCAAGCGGGGAATCGGCCGCTTAAACCACTGCGCCAACATGCAGATAGCATTTATATATCTATCCTTACAAACCTTCACGTGAGATAAAATGTGAAGATACAATTAGCGCATATATAAGTACTTTACTAAATTTACTAGCCATTTGGTAAGTTCTAGTTATACAACAAGCAGCGATAGCCGAGTGGAGAGACCGACAGACTGTTACGCAGAGGGTCTCCGTTTCGAATCCACGGAACGCACCAATGACTTTTCGAAATTAAGTGCGTATTAAATTGTTAATTATCGCTTGCTTATCGGTGAAGGAAAACATCGCGAGGAAACCTGCATGTCTGAGAGTTCTCCACAATGTTCTCAAAAGACATGTGAAATCTGCCAACTCGCACTAGGCAAGCATGGTGGACTACGGCCTTACCCTTCTCGTAATGAGAAGAGGCCCGCGTCTAGCAGTGGGACAGTAAATAGGGCTGATTATGATGATGACTTATACAACAAATGAAGAAAAATCGTCAAAGAAATATATTTGTTGTGCCCATTTATTGTATACGATAAATTTACCCTTATTGTCAAATGCTTGGTAGCTTTTAATATCGAAAGCATTGAACCTTTTGATAAATTTCGTATGTAGAATTAAATTTACATTCCCAACCATATACCTCAAAAATATTATTTTTAAAATAGGTTCACTCAACTTATCTAACCCAGACTGCGGGCAATCAATAATTTAGACACGAGCAGCCGTCGGTATGCCAAAAAATAAAAACGCCTTTTTCTTTTCTTTTTGCTTTAAAAGGCAGCTGCCGTACTCGCAATATCTCTTGTGTCGTAGAGGACTTTAAAAATCTCAATCTACGGATCCAAAGTAATCCCAGACTTGAAACTATTTATGGATTACACAAAGAGTAGTCTCGTGTGACAATCGAATCTATAATAATCGGGTGAGTGACTCTTAAAATTCGCCCCTTCATACAAATTTCGCCAAATTTGTATGAAGGGGCGAATTTTAAGGGGCTTATGGGCGCAATATCGCATAATCGGCGCAGTACTAAACTGTGGGAGGAGGACGACTGCTTAAACCAATACATCATACTTGCAGCCTGAAAAATACTCGAGTTCCAAGACAAAGATAATTTAATGAAAAAATATTAATTATAAAATTATGTTAGCTATTTATACTGTACCTTTTTAACGTAACAATAGCGCGATTCAGCCACATGGTACAACTTTATCTATACACTACTACCAAAAGAATCAAATTATTGTAATTCTAAAATTATATTTTTATTAAGGGTCACAGTCAAATCAATGTACCTATATTAATTTATTACTTATCACAAATAAAGCTATTTCTTCTAAAATTCTTTTTATCTTTAATAACGTAGGCAATTTACTTTTTCATAAATCTCGCGTGCAAATTCGAATTTGATGCCAAGACACCGCCATCTTACAAAAATACATTTTGAAAAATAGGTTCAATAATTATTGAACCGTAATCGTATTATACAGCTAGCAACCAGCGGTATTCCCTAACATCTCTATAAATATTTTTTTATTCAAGCAAGTCACCTGATGGTAAGTTATCATAGCACCGCCGCGCGCCGCCCATAGACACCTGCAATGCCTGAAGGATCACAAATGCGTTGCCGACCTTTATAAAAACGTTTTTAAATTATTATTTAATAATATTTCTATCAAGCATTTGCAATAATCGTTCTCATCAGGCCGATTTTGGAACGTTATGAATCGGAGGACGTTATCGAGGTAGGTATCGGTAGATATCGTCGAGGCCTCGTCTCGTTACAGTCTCGAATCTCGATCATGGCCGGTCGACCCTCGCTTATGGACACGTAATGATTTGGTTATGTACTTTATTAAGCTAGGTATCGTGCGTTGCTTCGATCTAGAATATTCTCTAATAATTCTGCAATCGAATGACGACGAAATGTTGATTATCAACATTTTGTATATTTCAACAACGTTAGTGCAGTAATGGACTTGGTGTGTAATGACAGTCCTTTACCAATATATGTACTTATATAAACAACAATATACGTCAGTACAGAGAGAGAAAGCTTTCTGAGAGTGGGAGAGCCGGAGCTTGAATCTTTATTTGCCTGTTTTTCTGCAGGAAACGACCACTGTTTAGGCTTGTTCCCTTAGCCATATTTTTGCAATGCTATGGGTACGTAACCAGAACTATAGGACAATATACTACCAGTCTTAGTGTTGTGGGTTCGATCCCAACACGAGGCAACACTTTGTGTAATTCACAAATTGTTGTTTCGAGTCTGGGTGTTAATTGTGTCCGTTGGTTGTATGTTTGTATAGTCCCCCATGACACTTAAGTTTTGGACCAGTCCATCAAATCCAGACCAAGACATCAAACCCTATACGACTGCCTCGTGGTCTCGCGGCATTAATGTGCGCGTGGGATCGGGAGGTCCCGGGTTTGATTCCTGGGCCGGGCAGTGTTATTGGGTTTTTCTGTCACGAAATTCTCAGTAGCAGCACGGAGTCTGGAAATGTGCCCGGTACGGCAATAGGCTCGCCCCTTATTACGTGGGACTAAAGTATATCTGGTGAAAAGTGGGTGTAGAAATACACCTCTGCCTACCCCTTCGGGGATAAAAGGCGTGACGATATGTATGTATGTAAGTTTTGGACCACGCGCAATGTCGAACGCCATTATTTTCCTTAGAAGGTTAATTCTTCAGCACAACATAGGTATATTATGCCCTTTTTGGTGACCCCAGGAAAAGGTTAGTTAGCCAACTACTATTATATAACTTAAAAAGCATAAGATAACACATTGTTTGCCTGACAAGGTACAATTAAGACAGCGATAATATCTAATTCCTTTCTTTTGCCGTTTAATGTTAATACAGTGGCCCGAGACAAAGTGACAGTTAAAATAGGTAGGTATGTCGATTTGTTAGTCAGCAGTCGTTCTGAGGAAAATCGAGAATTGAGAACCGTTCTGTGGACAAGACGCTCTAATGGTGCATAAACGAGTACTTCCAAGTCTTTCAAGTATTAAATATAATTAAATACAGACTGCCTCCGTGGTCCAGTGGATAGCGTATGCGACTGCTGATCGGAGGTGCTGGGTTCGTTTCCCGGGTTGGGCAAAAGTGTTACTGGGTTTTTTCGAATACACTGAGTATTCGAAAAAACCCAGTAACACTTTTGCGCGGAGTCTGGTGATGTGCCCGGTAAAGGCAATAGGCCTATTACGTGGGATCTAAAAATTCATGGCGAAATTTGGGTGTAATATTTACGCCTCTGCCTACCCCTTCGGGTATACAGGCGTGAGACTATAAATATAAAAAATAAATACAGACGGTACCATAGTATTTAACTTCATTTACTGAAGACATTATATTTAATCTTTTATTCCGCACCCTTAGAGCTGAGGGAAACTATTCGAAAGATACATAGTCTGAACGGATATTATTAAATACTAGACGTCGCCAACGGCTTCGCCCGCATCAATTATACATATAAAACTTCCTTTTGAATCATTCTATCTAATAAAAAAACCGCATTAAAATCGGTTGCGTAGTTTTTAAGATTTAAGCATATATAGGGACACACAGATAAACGACAGACTTTGTTTTATAGGTACTATGTAGTGATTAATTAACAAATTTTGATTTAGGTACCTGATTTCCATTACAATAAAACCTTAATATTCAAATAATAAGTTTCTTTTTACGATTTTATAAACTATAGTAGCTTGTTATAGTGATATAAATAGTTACCACAGAACAATTAAAGGGGGTTAGAACGGAAATAGTTACTGATTTGTATTAGAACGCGTGTCGCCGATTGTCTCCCACTCTCTATCTCCACTACAAGCAATACACTAATACGTACGCGCATTACGCACACAAATCAACTGCACTTACTTAGATCGCGAGTTTGCCATTGGTTGTCACACTAGTGCAAACACTTCGCTTGACATGGAACTATCGCGCTTGACGATCACTCACACACTCTCATTAATGTTACGGTGTCCAAAAGATCGATTATTTATATCGATAAAATACTGTTGTTTTGTTACTTTAAGTATTGCAATTGTTTGTTTTTATTTCGGGATGGTGGGATAGGGTACAAATAGTGTGGCCTTTCTTAATATATATAAATAATAATCGATACATATAAATAAAATTAAAGTGTCTGTCTGTGATTTCAAAATAACTATGGATTTTCAAATGCATATAGTTAGTTACACGATTCTAAGTCCAAAACAACCCTTTTTAACATTTTTGTCTGTCTGTCTGTCTGTTGGTCCGGGGTAATCTCTGGAATAGCTGAACTGATTCAAATGAGACTTTAACTGGAAGGTAGAGCACTTTATAGCGCTACATATAGGCTCCAAAATTGACCCGGTAGGTTGCGCTGTTGTCATGACACTTATTTTTGTATAATCTATACATATAAATAAAATTGAAGTGTCTGTCTGTGATTTCAAAATAACTATGGATTTTCAAGTGCATATAGTTAGTTACACGATTCTAAGTCCAAAACAACCCTTTTTAACATTTTTGTCTGTCTGTCTGTCTGTCTGTCTGTCTGTCTGTCTTTCTGTTTGTCCGGGGTAATCTCTGGAACGGCTGAACCGATTCAAATGAGACTTTCACTACCAGGTAGAAAACTTTATAGCGCTACATATAGGCTACAATTTGACCCGGTAGTTGGCGCTGTTATCGCGATAACAAGTCTTTACTTATTCAACTCATCTATACATATAAATAAAATTAAAGTGTCTGTCTGTGATTTCAAAATAACTATGGATTTTCAAGTGCATATAGTTAGTTACACGATTCTAAGTCCAAAACCCTTTTTAACATTTTTGTCTGTCTGTCTGTCTGTTGGTCCGGGGTAATCTCTGGAATAGCTAAACCGATGCAAATGAGACTTTAACTGGAAGGTAGAGCACTTTATAGCGCTACATATAGGCTCCAATTTGACCCGGTAGGTTGCGCTGTTGTCATGACACTTATTTTTGTATAATTATATATAAAAGCAAAGAGTCATTCATCTTGAAATCTGGAAAGTCACCGGCTGTATAAAGATTAGATTTTGCAGAGAACTTTTTTAAACGTTACTTTTTTCCGCGTGCGAAGCCGCGGGTACCAGCTATATAAAATAAAAGTGGAAGATATAATATGGCCTTTATCATATCCGAATACCAAGAGTTAAAAATCATGTCCACCTAGGATGTCAGTGTCCGTGATAAACTATTCATGTGTAGAACCACATAAGCTTAAAGTTTGTAAAGAAATAAATGACACAAGTATATAATACAATAATATTTTAATGTTAAACAATAATTTAAATTAAATTTCAACCCAGATTCTATTATTGTCCCTGAAATAAGACGTATTTATTAAGAAGCATACGCTTGCTATCTTTTAAATTCGAATTTTTCAAAAATAAAATGCAATCTTACATTGATATATTTTTCTATGATAGCTTTAGATAGGTCTGTAACATGGCTCGCACTAGGATAAAATCCAACCTGGTGATAACTAATGTTGCTAAATAATTCAGTTCTGACAAAGGTGCGCAAGATCTTTGTTGTCAACATATATTATGTTCATTAATTTGCCGAAGATTGTCGGTGTAAATCTTTATATAATGATACAGAAGACCACCTTTATCTTTTGCTACGATAAATGTATGGTCCGAATTTATTTCATTTGACAGCAGTGCTCCAACGCATATGTCACAATCAATTTTCTTAATTAAAATATGTGATATGTAACCCGCGATACCAAGTTAATAACCCACAATAAACATTAATCGGTAATAGTAAACAAAGTTATGTTAATCTTAGTATTACTGATAACAATCATTTGAATACATTCACACGAAGGAACTCACAATCGACATTGTTCACAACTTGGTAGGTACAACACTATCGGACCCACCATCATAGATTTAGCAGAATTCAAGCTTTGACGTTCGCAGTGAACGAAATACATTGCGCAATCGCCTACGCAGTACTAGATGGTACCCACGTATTGCCAGCAATGTATATTTTTTTATTTGCTTACGATAGTATCGTTTTGTCTACAAATTACATAATACTATTGTAATAATTACAATTATCATTTTTATTTTAAGGTTTTTGGACTTACCGCTGAAAAGAAATCCCTTCTCGAGCCACAGTACATAACTGGCTTCTTTTTCGACACGTTATTATAGTGCAAGACGGCATAATTCTTTTATTTTCGCGGAGCTTCGTACGCTGTCGCAATATGAGCACGATTGTTGACAGCGTCAATCAAATTTTTCGGCATATGAGCGTTTGCTCACAAGGACGGCGAGCCTGCCACGCCCACAAGGCCGTTCTAACCTCGCTTAACTGTTCTGTGATAGTTACCTAATTTTTTTTAAATATCATCAATCATCTGCAGTTATATGTACAGTCCTCAAATCGGCGAAACAAGAGCAAACTTACGCGAAGAAAGTAAAATAATAGTCTGACTGAATAAAGTTAAATAATGAAACCTTCCTCCTTCTACCTACGATCTTCGGGTTCAGTACCTAATGCATAACGATGCCAAGACGCTTTGATACACACTCAGTACTAAGTGCGCACCGAGTTCTAAGCGTGTACCTACACGGAGGACATCGATATTAATATCATCAATACCTATTGATGATATTAATATCGATGTCCTCCCGACCAATTTCGGCCACGGCCGCTTGTCTATATATGAGACAACTGCGTGGGAAATATTATAGTGCACAAGTGTGTGCATATACACAAGTGCACTCTCTATTCCCTCACTCTCATATTCCGATGGGACGCCACATGCGACACGACCGGAGAGAGATTGGGCGCAGGACCAACGGCTTAACGTGCTTTCCGAGGCACGGGGGTGTGACACCGCCAACTCCCTGACTCCGAACTTCTATAATTTGCATGAATTTATTTAATATATTACATAAATTAACTTTTATCATGTCTTAAAATTAAAATAAGCCTATTTAATATATACAACACGAAAAATAAATTAAAATTAAATTTAGAAGGCGTCATGAAAGTCATCCGCATCGCAGTCAATCGAAAGCGTGCCCAGAAGACTGGCGGCATTGCCTCGTTGTATAGCAATGCTTATCTTTTGTGCTAAATATGTGCCAGCCCTCTGGTCATCCAAGGCATCGATCAGTCTCTTTGCGAGATCCCTAAAAAGGGATCTCGCACTTGGACCCCATGGCCCCAAGGTTTCGACCCCAAACGGCTCAAATACATAAGTTCCTACAAGATTTACGTATTTGCGCCGTTTGAGGGTCTCTGCTTAAGCAGCAGCAGCGCCCGCACCAGGGATGTAGCTACCGCCGTATTTGCCGTATCAATTATACGGGGCCCCCGGGCCACGGGGGCCCCCAAAGTGTGTAAGGAAAAAGAATAAAAACTTTCTAATTTATTTTATTTTACAAATGACAAAATTCTATAAAGCAATTCCTTTTTTTCCCGCCTTAAGCGTGCGTTCAAAAGTTGGCAACACTACATCGTTATGGCGGGCTGCGGGACTTCCCCGTTTTACTTACTTCATCTTCAACTCAGCGGGGAATCCCCGGGAATCCTTCATCGATATCGCGATGTACGTGTACGTTGTTGTACTTTGCATTGGATGTTAAACCACGGAGTGCAGTGCACTGTTTATTTACGCGCTTTATATAAATGTGCATTACATTGTAATTCAGCACAAACAATATTGTTCTTCTGGTTTAGCAGTATTAGTAACGATTTGTAAAAGAAATGAGTGAAAGGAAAAGAGATTATCCCAGCGGCGCTGAGAAAAGAAAAATTAAACAGAAAAGGGACGAGGTTATAAAAAAAGTGCCCAAAATTTCTTCATTTTTTCAGAGACAAGATACTGTGAGTGATTTAGATTGGAAAGGTAAGTACTACACTACTACCCAACCCATTTATTAGGGGCCCGTAGTGATAAACAAGGAAATCTTTTAATTTCGGTCTGTCCATCTGTCCGTCACAAAAAGTTGTCTCCCCCCTCGATTTTCACAATTATACTGTTTTTAGGGTTCCGTGCCTTGATTAAAAAAAACAAAATTCTAACTTATCTATAGGATCGATTTGTTTTGTTGTTTGTTTATCAGTCTGTATCGTATCGTTAATTGCGTGTTGAGAACTTCAGATGTGCAGACTCGCTTTCGGGTTCTCGTTTTGTATGGCCACTACACTACGCGCTGCGTTTAAATAGCACGCAGGTGTATAGTAATGCACGGACGGGCTGCAGGTGATTTTGTATCTACTAATAGGTACGAGCACAATCCGCGTAGAATCTGTGTGCGTCTGAACTGAACACTCTCTAACTGTGACCCTTAGTAACGTTATTTATTTATATATAACTCTTTTTAGTTTAGTATCAAAGCATTCGTATTTATTTTTTAGCAATTACTCGTTTATTTTTAGATTCTTCTGAAGCATGTTCTTCGTCACATATCCATCCGGAAATAGAAGAAAGCCAAGCACATACTTTATCGGATGTCCATCCAGAAATCGAGGAACCCCAAGTCAACGATTCTGATATATCTGCAGATAATGCAGATTGTAATATAATTTCATCAGATAGAGGAAATTTTGGTGACAATTTAACTGAATGCGAACGAAAAATAATTTTTAAATTGGGTCCATTTAAACCACAAGGACCATTTCCAAAAGTTTCAGAAAATAACCGACCTTTTTCAGCTTATTATTATTCATATTTCAATCAGGCAGGCATAAAAATTATAAGACCATGGTTATGTTATTCTAACGTTTTAAACAAACCGTACTGTCACTTCTGTTGGTTATTAGCAGATCGTCAAAACAAATCGTACTCCTCTGCTTGGGTTAACGGTGTTTCGGTTAGAAGCAATTTCACACAAACTATTCTTGACCATGAAAAGTCACAGCAGCATATTAGTGCCTCACTCTCTCATAATAATTGGTTGCAAGGAAATACCATCGATACTCTATTGAAAAGTGAAATCGATAGTAAAATTACATTCTGGAGAGATGTACTGCATCGTATAATTAATGTTATAATTACTTTAGTATCTTGTAATCTACCTTTGAGGGGGCATGATTCTGATTCTGGCAATTTTATGGCAATTTCGCGTCTGCTATCTAATTATGATGCAACTTTAAAAGAACTTTTTCTAAAACCGAAAGGTGAAATAAATTATTTAAGCCCTACGATTCAAAACGAAATTATTAGTTTGCTTGGTACTAACGTTAGGAACAGTATTATCTCAGAAATTAAAAAAAGCTCCATTTCTGACAATAATTCTGGATACAACACAAGACTTGTCAAAAATTGACCAACTATCTGTAGTTTTTCGATATATCTCGGTTACAGAAAATGATGATAATGTGCCGAAAGAAATAAAAATCTGTGAGTCCTTTTTAGGATTCATAGCAGTAACCGATTGCAGTGCTGCAGGTCTGAAAACTGTCATTTTAAATTTGACTAAAGAATATGGAATTGATTTGACTAAATGTAGAGGACAGGGATACGATGGAGCAAATGTTATGTCGAGTGTGTATGGAGGATTACAAACCCTAATAAAAGAGCATGCTCCAAATGCCGATTATGTTCATTGTGCTGCGCACGCTTTAAACTTGGTTTTGAACGATGCTGCGAGACATGTTCGTGAAGTATCGACTTTTTTCGATAATTTAGAAAAAAATATATACTTTTTTTGGCAATAGTATAAAACGCTGGGCTATGCTAAGTGACGATTTATCTGAAAAATATTTGATTACCCTTAAAAAGGTATGTCCTACCAGATGGTCTTCTAGGAACGACGCTTTATTAGCAGTAAAGAAAAATTTTTTACTAATCATGAAAACTTTGTACCAACTAAATTTAATTTCAAATAAAAAAGATGAACGTGAAGAATGTAAAAGTATAATTAATATTTTAGAGAGTTTTGATTTCTTAGTGCTCGTTACATTTTTTTCTTCACTATTTGAAATTATTAATCCTGTTTCTAAAGCCCTACAGCATGAAAATAATGACTTACAGAAATCTAGTATTTTATTAAGTAATCTTTTAAATAGACAATGCCAATTAAGAAATCAGAATTCATTTAATAGTTTGCTAAATGAATCCAAAGATTTAGCAAAAAAGTGGGGGGTAACAACTGTTTTTAAAAACAGTAGGCGAAAGATAACGAAGCGTTTTTTTGATGAGTTATCACAAGATGAGAGAATTTCCGACCCGGAATCCTATTTCAAAGTCAATGTATACTATTGCTGTTTAGATATATTAATTTCTCAAACTAAAGAAAGATTTCAGAGCCTTTGCAACCTGAGTAGTATATTCGAAATATTACAACCGGAGAAACTCCTATCTTCTTCAAGCGAAGAGATATTAAACGCTTCCGGAAAACTGTCTGCTAAATACAGTAAAGACATCTCACTTAATCTTTGTGACCAATTAAAGGCTCTAAAAACATGCTTAAATTCTGAAATTAAAAAAAAAATTTCCATTAAAGAACTCATTGAATTATTGCTAGTAAAATTCAATAGTCTTGCATCCAGTTTTCCCGAGGTAATCACAGCATGCTTTTTATTCTTGACCCTTCCAGTTACAACCGCAACGGCAGAAAGAAGTTTTTCAAAATTAAAACTAATAAAAAATTACTTAAGAACTTCGATGGGACAAGAACGGCTGTCAGACATCTCACTATTGTCCATAGAGGCAGAAACTTTAGAAAAACTAAAATCATCATCAGCCATAAATGATTTAATAAATCAGTTTGCCGATAAAAAGGCAAGGAGAGTGAATATTTAAAATTCGATTTTTATTTGTAAAATGGGTAAATTATGTGATAAATAAATATTACTTCTCACAATATTTTTTTTCTTTCGTGAAAAATCTTTACCTCCATATAAGGGCCTCCAAAAAAATTTTTATACGGGGCCCCGACAAGGCACGCTACGCCACTGGCCCGCACAACCTGCTGTGCTGGAAAGATGGGATGGCGCAAGGGTATCGACACATGTCGCGTCCCATACCAAAGGCCTACCCAGCTTCCACGGCAGTAAAGACATCCCGTCCGGTCTCTTGCCATCGTCGCGTGCCAAGCCCTAAGGTTCAAGTTGGGCTGGAACGCCAGCGGTGACAAGAGCACGGCGCAGAATCTCGTTGAGGTTGGCGTGTCGTGAAATACGTTTTCGTAAGGCGCACAGATTAGCGCCATAAAAAACGTCGACGATGGCATCGTTCACATTGCCGGAGAGCATGAGATTAGTTAATACCGTTAGCCCGCTCAAAAGCGAGTCGCTGGCCGCCCCGGCGTTTGAACACACAAGATCCTTAAGATGTTGTGGTATTAAGCCGTCGAGACCACCAGCAGACCCGCTCTGGAAGGAGCCAACGGCACCAACCACGTCCTTGGCTGTAATGCTGAGAATGCCCGAGTCAGCGCTAGGTGGCTCAGGAAAAGAGAGGTTATCCCCTGGCGCTGGATGCTTGCTCTGCAGACTTGCGAGAGTGTCGGCAGAGCAAGGCGCCACCACATTGCTACTGAATAAGAGCCTGGACGCTCCCCTGATGTCACCCTCCCTTAGTTTAGACTCTACATGATGGAAGATGGTGCTGTTGCGGTGAGCTTTTGGAGGATGGTATTCTAATTTTGATGCCGAAATATTGCAGTTTTCTTTAATTTTTGTTGTTAAAGTTTTTTTTGTAAGCCGGTCTCCTTGAGCATGTAGAATTCTATAAGGGAAAGTGAGTAGCTGTTCCCAAGCCGTAATAGAATTCTCCCAAATGACAAGGCCTATGCAATGTGCTAGGTTTTGAGCCAATGAAGGCCTCGCACCACGGGGAATTCTATTGGATAATTTCTAACAAAAAAAAAACAATATCACTTTTTGTTCGACCCGGGAATCGAACCCGAGACCTCATGATCCGCAGTGGCTTACACTACCGCAGGACCACAGAGGCATTCATCGTGTTGCGTGTAGGTATAACTCGTGTACCGACCACTTGTAAAGAATTAAAATAAAGTATTAATAACATTACCTTGGTATAACTACAGTATAACATCTGCATTCTCAAAAGGTATGACTTATCTAAATCCGTCCATAAACAAGCTAATGGTGTGTATAGTACGGTCGGCGTGTATTTACATTTTCTTATCGGCGCGTACATTTATATGTGGAGGCTCTGACGGTGTATCTCGGGTCGGACCAATCTCACGTAATGGGGGTCTTGGCTGGATTGCCGCCGATTAGACCTAACGGCCCGAGGGAATATTGAAATATATCTGACTCTTTTTGTACATTTCTCCGTTTTATACTTACAACTGCCACCAGAATTGCGTCCAAATTCTCTCAAAAACCTGACAACTGAGTCGTTTCTAAGTACGTATTCTTTTTACTTATCTTTCAGCAAAAGCTGACACTAAGCTATGGGTAGCCCTATAGCACCGGTAATGGCCAACATATGGATGGAGCACTTTGAGGAATCCGTAGACATGCAGGCGTCAAATGTGAAACTATGGAAAAGGTATGTCGACGATATCTTCTGCATCATGAAGGGCAACAAGCAGGACGTAGAACAATTCGCACACAAATTGAACTCCATACATCCGAACATCCGATTCACATTCGAAATGGAGGTAGACGGATCGTTACCCTTTCTCGACGTTAAAGTGACAGTGAGAGATAATGGTACCCTTGGACACACTGTGTATAGGAAACCGACACACACCGACAGGTATCTCAACGCGAACTCGCACCACCATCCGCGGCACTTGGATTCCGTTGTGTCCTCGTTAGTAAACAGAGCGTATGACTTATGTGACCCCGAACAATTAAATAGTGAGCTGTCACATGTTCGGGAGGTACTTAGGTGCAACGGATACAAGAAAAACTTACTCTGTCGGAAGAGGAACGAGCGTAAACCTGAGGTAAGCAGAGTGCCCGCTTACATGCCGTATCTAAAGGGAGTGACGGACAAAGTTGGAACAGTACTCAAGAAATACTCCATCAAGACTGTATACAGTCCGCTCTCTAAGATAGCACACAATCTGCGTACACCAAAGGATGTAATTCCTCTCCAAACACCTGGCGTCTACAAAGTCGATTGCAGCTGTGGTAGTTCATATATCGGGCAAACTAAGCGTACAATCGCTGAAAGGGTAAAGGAACATATCGCAGCTGTAAAAAACCGACATATTAACAAGTCGGCGATAGCTGAGCATTTGTTGGAGTCTGGACCAAACCACTGGATAGAACTGCATCAACCACAAGTCTTATCCACCGATCGTCACTATTACTCCAGGATAGTACGTGAAGCGGTAGAAATCAAGAAATATAACAATTTCAACCGGGAGGATGGATATAGATTATCGGCCACTTGGAATCCAGTCATCAGCAAGTGTAAACACCGCCGCAGTGATAAATCTCAACAGTGTGTAGACGTCATTAGTGTAGTGTGTCGGAGTACCGACATTGCGAACTTAAATAAAGACCAAGTGAGGGTAGGTGCTGAAACCCGCACTTCCACAAGACGTCGCTGAGCTCTCATCAGTCTCTCCGCGACCACGCTCGGTGCAAGACGAGCGAAACGTCGGTAACAAATAGGTATTTATACCTTAAATAATTTAAGTTAACGCGATTAAGACCCGCTAAATTAATTTCTATGATGTATACAAATCGCGAAAGTTTAAAATCGATTATTACAAACCGCTACGGGCCGGAATGTGTAATTAAAATTAAACAACTTGAATGTCTTCGGATAAAGCGGGTATGTTTAGAAACTTCGCTTAGTTTTTTAACGAAGTGTCGAGACAACTGAGTGATACCCATAGGAGTGCGCATTAAACCGCGCAAGGACATTCCTTATTCCGAAGGCATTCTACACAATGCCAGTGTTCGTCTCTTAAGACAATTAATCCGCAATTGTCGGTACGAGCTAGGTGTTGTACAGTTTAACCTATTTAAAGTGCATACAGAGTGTAGTGAAGTGCTCTCAAACAGTGATTTTAGCTTGTGCGACCGTATAACATATAACCAATCGAGCCGCATTTATGATCTGCGTACAAAACGGCACAAGAAAAAGTTTGATAAATTGATAAACCATCGTGAGAGGGTAACCGGTAGAAATGGACACCCCACCCAACAGCAAACGGTTATCAATTTATCAGACCAGGTTATTGATAGCGCGACACAAAGCGTGTTGGCGAAGGGATTAAATTATGCTTTGACACCTAAGCGGATTCCATATGAAAACGTCATAAGTAGCATAGAAGAGGTTATAACGCGTAACAAGGTACCGTCTAACGATGCGGATACACTTAGACAGGATGTTGCCGTTATTTTACGTAAGTCTAAGCCACCTAAACCAAATATTACCGCAGAAGAGCGTCAAGCACTAAAAACGGTGCGTGATAACACGAATATTTTAGTGCTAAAGGCTGACAAAGGAAACGCCACTGTGGTAATGAATACTTGTGATTATGACAGTAAGATAAGGAATCTGTTGAGTGACACATTAGTATATAAGGCTGTGTCATATAACCCGACCGCCAGAGTGACAAAACGCATTCGAGCCTTAATTAGGGACCATAAAAGCTTATTTACGGAGGAGGAATTTGAACGGTTACATAAACCTCACATTGTGCAGCCGCCTAAGATGTACGGATTACCTAAAGTACATAAGACTAACGTACCTTTGCGACCGATTGTGAGTCAAATAAATTCACCCACATATGGTTTGGCGAAACACATAAGCAAGGTACTACAACCGTTAGTAGGCAAGACGCACTCTTTCGTAAAGGACTCTCGCCACTTTATTGAAATCATCAAGAGCATGAAAAGGGAACCAGACGAGGTGATGGTGAGTTTTGATGTTGAGTCACTATTCACCAATGTTCCTATTCAAGATTGCCTTGACGTCGTAGAGAGGAAATTAAGGGAAAACGGTCTGTCTAACGAATACATCGTTCTACTCAGGAATTGCTTGGATGGAAACTACTTCCTATATCGTGGACAACATTACCTCCAGATCGATGGAGTGGCTATGGGTAGCCCTATAGCACCGGTAATGGCCAACATATGGATGGAGCACTTTGAGGAATCCGTAGACATGCAGGCGTCAAATGTGAAACTATGGAAAAGGTATGTCGACGATATCTTCTGCATCATGAAGGGCAACAAGCAGGACGTAGAACAATTCGCACACAAATTGAACTCCATACATCCGAACATCCGATTCACATTCGAAATGGAGGTAGACGGATCGTTACCCTTTCTCGACGTTAAAGTGACAGTGAGAGATAATGGTACCCTTGGACACACTGTGTATAGGAAACCGACACACACCGACAGGTATCTCAACGCGAACTCGCACCACCATCCGCGGCACTTGGATTCCGTTGTGTCCTCGTTAGTAAACAGAGCGTATGACTTATGTGACCCCGAACAATTAAATAGTGAGCTGTCACATGTTCGGGAGGTACTTAGGTGCAACGGATACAAGAAAAACTTACTCTGTCGGAAGAGGAACGAGCGTAAACCTGAGGTAAGCAGAGTGCCCGCTTACATGCCGTATCTAAAGGGAGTGACGGACAAAGTTGGAACAGTACTCAAGAAATACTCCATCAAGACTGTATACAGTCCGCTCTCTAAGATAGCACACAATCTGCGTACACCAAAGGATGTAATTCCTCTCCAAACACCTGGCGTCTACAAAGTCGATTGCAGCTGTGGTAGTTCATATATCGGGCAAACTAAGCGTACAATCGCTGAAAGGGTAAAGGAACATATCGCAGCTGTAAAAAACCGACATATTAACAAGTCGGCGATAGCTGAGCATTTGTTGGAGTCTGGACCAAACCACTGGATAGAACTGCATCAACCACAAGTCTTATCCACCGATCGTCACTATTACTCCAGGATAGTACGTGAAGCGGTAGAAATCAAGAAATATAACAATTTCAACCGGGAGGATGGATATAGATTATCGGCCACTTGGAATCCAGTCATCAGCAAGTGTAAACACCGCCGCAGTGATAAATCTCAACAGTGTGTAGACGTCATTAGTGTAGTGTGTCGGAGTACCGACATTGCGAACTTAAATAAAGACCAAGTGAGGGTAGGTGCTGAAACCCGCACTTCCACAAGACGTCGCTGAGCTCTCATCAGTCTCTCCGCGACCACGCTCGGTGCAAGACGAGCGAAACGTCGGTAACAAATAGGTATTTATACCTTAAATAATTTAAGTTAACGCGATTAAGACCCGCTAAATTAATTTCTATGATGTATACAAATCGCGAAAGTTTAAAATCGATTAACTTACAATAAAAATATACTTACCATCTTGTAACGGTGATTCTGTTATTTCTATTAGCGCTCCGATTATTACTTGTGGGTGATCATACAGCCCAAGTAGATTGTACAATATTAGAGCATAAAAGGTTTCATCATATATTTCTTTTTTATCTCCATCACTGACGTTTCGTTTGAACGTCCAGCCAAGTAGCGTAGAGCATTTGGAACAAACGCATTTGGTGGCCGTTAAACCGGGAAACCAGGAATTCCTAGTTTTATTATGGCTCAAATCTTGACAGTGAGCCTTTTTAGTTGCCACGACCTGAGTCATTAAAGAGACGCGATCTGCGAATGTTTGAACTTCGACTTTTGTACCAAATACTATTCTGTTTTAAATTTTGATGGCCTCTGGACTAGAGTTATAAAAAAAAATACATGCTATGCCCAACTACAGTACGACATTGATAACATAAAAGCCATTCAGGTTCAATAATCAGCGTCTTGGGTATTTCGAGATCGGATGACTCAAAATCGGATGAGCCGATATTGGATGTAATGTACCAAAATAAAAGAATGTAAAATAAAGTACCCAGTGTAATGACTGTTAAAAACTTTGTAACTGTTTCTAGTAGACGCATGTTTGTTATGTATTGAAGAAGTAGCATCATGCATTGAAGGCTTTAGCTAAAAGTGATTAGCCAAGAGCCAACATCATAAAATGATTTATGATTCGTTTGCAAAGTACATTTGATAAACACAATGTGTTAATTATTCCTAACTCGACTCCTTAATTACATTCGCAAGAATCGATTCTTAACGACCCTATGAAATGCCAGTTTTAATTTAAATTTACAAAATCATTCATAATACCTACTTTGAATACTTCGTTGAATTGTTTTAATAATATTTGGTTTTAGAAATTGATATTGGTCTCGAATATTATTACATTGCCGTGAGATTGACGGCATAGAATACAAGTATCACCACCCCCTATCTTCCCGTGGGTGTCGTAAGAGGCGACTAAGGGATAACACGATGCAAATACCATCTTTGCGTAGAGACGGAAAACTCGACATCAAATCCTATACGACGACCTCGTTGGTCTCGCGGCATAAATGTGCACGTGGGATCGGGAGGTCCCGGGTTCGATTCCTGGGTCGGGCAGTGTTATTGGGTTTTTCTCTCACGAAACTCAGTAGCAGCACGGAGTCTGGAAATGTGCCCGGTACGGCAATAGGCTCGCCCCTTATTACGTGGGACTAAAGTATAACTGGCGAAAAGTGGGTGTAGAAATACACGTCTGCCTATGCCTACCCCTTCGGGGATAAAAGGCGTGACGTTATGTATGTATGTATATTATTACAGTCTGCATAAGGAAAAGAGTGTCAAGAACAGACAAACGAAAGTCACATAGTGCCGGAGGCCCTATCCCCTGCTCCTTCTCCCTTATGCCGCTCCTCCTCATATTCCCTTTCCCAACCCCAAAGACCGCCAATGCGCTTGTGACTCCTGTGTTGTTGCTTGTGTCCATGGGCGGCGGTAATTGCTTACCATCAGGCGATCCGTCTGCTTTTTTGCCTCCTAGTACTATAAAAAATAACATAATAGTGACGCAGCTGAAAATTATTCACCAATAATTCTGATCTCTGAAATCAGTCTAATTAAGTGGACGACAGACTTTATAACATTATGTTAGAATTGAAATATAGCTGAAACGCCATCAAACTTGTCTTTTTCAGTTTGTCCATCCTAAAGTTGCCTGGAAGAGATCGCACTTTGCGATAAGGCCGCCTTTGTGCATTTACTATTTGTATACCTACATTTAAGCTATTATACCTAATTTTTACCAACTGTATTTGCACAATAAAGATTTATCTAACTATCTATCTAGAGATAACAGGGATATTTGAGCCATCTGTGTGTAAATAAGGTTCTTGACGTATACATATTTCTCTGCCACCAAACTAAATAACACAAATGTATTAACATATATCCGTTATCTCGGTCAAATAAATAAAAATAATGTCAGTTTATTTCCGTAGTATCCTACGTCTCATCGACTAGATATATTGCCACTCCGGCCCTCTCGTGTTCAAGAGCTGCGCTGATATTGAACTTACTTCAACTTACTAGCCGGCAAGATTTACTGACGCTGTCAAAACATCGTTATTATATTTATATAATATATACAAAATAAACTTAGCAGCAAATATCTCGAGAATGGTCTCAGAATTCACCGTGAATTATCGCTATTGTAAACAACTTGAACACAGACTTACGGCCCTTGTTAGGGCTTAAGACTGCCTATTTGGTCGATTTGCATTAATTTGTAAGCTGTATTTGGGCTTTAGAGATGGTACAGTCGATCTTAAACTGTGCATTATTGTACATTATATAAACTACACCCCTAGCCACTCGCACCGGTGTTGCCCTCTGGCTGTCTTTATGGCAGACTTTATTTACCTTGGTGTCTATTTAGAGAGGGCCCATCTAGTGAGTTGGCGAGTCACCGTCTGCCCCTTTTGGATGTACTATAAGAGTACTTAGGGCAGACGCCAGTTTTCATCTATAGTTTCCATATTCTCTTATCCATTGAAAACCCAACACAATAGCCCAGAGTAATTAGTTTCCGTACAAGCAATAGTCTCACACATGCTGCGGCTAATCCTAGGCTGTACTTCAAAGTGATGTCATGGAGGCTCCTCAATACATGTCCCATCACATCTTAGATTAAAACTCTCAAAGACCCTCAGTGCGTTGGACCTATGTCTCCGTGTACGTCTGCCAAAGGGCCGTGTACTTTTTTAACACCATATGTTAGAAAAGTACGCGTGATGGATAAACACAGAAACCAATAATAATCATCTTTATTGCACCTAAGAAATTTACAATAATGAAACCTTAACAAATATAATATGCTCCCTCTGTCGGCTCTTACGACACCCATGGGATGATGACAATCCGTATTCTTAATCCGTCACCACACATGGGTGTCATAAGAGCCGACAGAGGGAGCATATTATGCATAGAACAGCACTGTAAGAGAAGGAAAACTTGATACAAATCCTATACCAACCCGTTTGGCCAGCGTGGTATAGTAGGCCAATTCCTCCTTTCAAAGGCGAGGCTTAGTCCAGCAGTGGACCGTTAAAGGCTGATGATTATGATGATGATGAATAAATATAATAGGTAGTACAATTTTATATATTTAAGAAAACAACATAACTTCACTCCTTTATCCCTGAAGGTAGGCAGAGGTATATATATTTTAGGTGTTGTTGGATATAACGCAAAATTACACTGAAACTGGAAATTAGCCTTCTGTGGCATATTTAGGTTTATAGTATGATATCAGAATTTTGCTCCGAATCTAGATTTTCTTTGTAAACATTTTGAAATAATTCCTGTAAGATTTTCTATTATGTGATATCCCTTTCCCAAAAAGAAGATAAATATTACACAATCGTTACTAAAAAATGACAATAAAAGTTACTGATAATCGCAATAACGTGACAAATAGCCAATGCATTTTATAAATAAATCGTTAATTGTGACAGTTTATTCGCTTTGCGGCGTGTAACAATTAGTTATCAATTAACTGATAACAGGGCTTTAATGATAAATAACTTTATAGCTTGATTCACAAGTACCACAACTATGCCACAGTGTCGTCGTGACATAATGTGGTCGAGCTGTGATTAATTGCAAAGAAATATAACCTTAAGTCTAAACGTCCAACCTCTCTGATTAGGTGTGAATGTGGATGTTGTTGTATATCTGACTGCAAGAATAGCGTAGCGGACCCTTGGCTGTAGTAATGAGTGTAGAGGAAGCGCATGAGGTTAGTAAGAATAAAAGCAAGTGGCGTTCTGTTCTCTCTACCTACCCCGACGGTAAAAAGGCGTGAGTATATGTATGTATGTATGAAAAGTTAAATTCACACTGACCACATTCTGCAGTCAATTACTAATTTTCTTAACCACCGCTTGACCACAATTTGTCGCTACGTTGTAGTGTGAATTGTGGTGTGAATCAAGCCGTACCCATGACCACCACTAGACTATTCACATGTATGCCAACTTGCTAGCATAAAATAGACGTTCATGTACCGTCGTCGGTGCAATATATTAGAGCACAATGCAAGACAATGCAGATAGTATTTTTGCATCCGCGTCCTTTGAACTAGAATTGATATAGCGAACATTCATGAACTTTTCAAGCAATAGCAATAGATTCAGTTGGCCGTTATATTGCACTGTGAAAAGGCAGTTTAGAGCACAAACAAATTTGATATTTTATAACTGACTGCGCAATTGTGTAGTTTTGTGTTCTGCAGTTGTTAAGCGGTCTCCTCCTAGTTTGCGAATCTGTTGTGGGTTTTTTTGTATTGTAGCCTCTAAAAATTACTTCATGCCACCTGATCTTGAGCGTATATGGAGTCCCATAGCAAAAGTCATCATGTCAGTAAAATATAAATAATAGGTAATAGCATAATGGCCCCCCCTACCTTGATTATACAGGGTGATTTGTAAATGCTCGTATTCCCCTCGGGAGGTGATTCTAGGGTCATAATGGAGTATTTTTACTCCCCACATATGGGGGTCCAAAATGCACCAGTTTGGAATAAAACAGCTTTTAAGATTTTTTAAGGAAATTCCAAATTTTTGTTATTAACAACTTCAAAAACAATATTTTGACTATTACTAGTAGCGAATTGGGCCTCATCTAAAGGAAAATTAAATTGCCCATCTTTTAAAATAAAATAAACCTAGTAACTCAGCATGGAATTTGAAAAAGGAGCCAAAAAACATACAAAAAATGTTGGAATAAAATAAAATGACGCTACAAAAATGGAATTATAAAAAATAATATGTGGCATGTTATGTAAAGTGTTGGAATAATTTTCTGGTATTACCTGCTATCCAAAAAGGTATAAAAGACTTAGCCAGTTAGTGTAAATTTGGAGTTAATAGCCGTTTTGGTTCAAAAAAGTGCTTCTGGATGACTCGCTCGGCAGAACATTTTTTCTGTATTTAATCTTAAGCTTTGCAATCAGCAGTGATTTACTTGTAGGGAGACCCATCTTCCAAAATGTCGAGGGTCTTAGGTTCAAAACCTTAGCGTAAATCACTCTTTTGTACGTTAAATGCATATTGAGGTTTTGATTCTCACTTGTCCCGCGACTCGAAGAGCATGTTCAGCCAGTTGGTACCGGACGTCATGTTTCATCTTGAAAACTCTTTTAGGGGAGTCAAAACCCTCAAATAAATAAATAATTTATAGTAGGGTGTATGGATTTTTAAACTTTCGCGATTTGTATACATCATACAATTTTACTAATACGGGTCTTACTCGCGATATTTAATTAATTTAGGGTATAAATACCTATGTTTAACCGACGTTTCGGCCGTCTTACAACAGCCTTGGTCGCGGCAGGACTGATGTCATCTCAGCGTCATCCTTGAGAAGCGCGGGTTTCGGCAGCTACCCTCACTTGCTTTTTATTTTTATTTTTATCCAAACTGTCGGTACGTTGTTGACATACAACACTTATGACGTCTACACATAGTACGAGATCCCACGACAAATTAGTGCACTCATCGAGTTTTTGCTTAAAACCAAATGTTTAAGTTTATCTATGATTAGGAGAATACATATCTAATAGGTTGCCTATTAAAATTTGGCCGCAAGTATGTTTAATTAAGTGATTGTTAATTGATTTTTGGAAGATACTTTCGTTCATTCGTTTTATAAGTAAAATATCGTCTACATCACGGCTATACATATAAAGATTCTGAAAAACCACGGTTGCCATTGTTCACCTGGCCGCACCTCCTCGCAGCCAGGTGTAACCAGATATGATTTCGATACATTTTTACGTTCATAACGTTTATTTATGATTTATATACCAAATGAAAGCTAATTTTTTTCTGATTCTGATTATATATGGTTGCCTGATTAAATCCAGCCGCAAATAAGGGTTGCCGGCTGTAGAAGATTGTAAATATTTAAGGTAGAGTGAAAGAGAGTTATACGCGTAAAATAATGTGTCAGACAGCTCCTGAGAATAAGGAATATACATAGAACCCGCATAAAAACAGCAGTTATACCCAATATATTTACTTTGACTTATGAATTATTTCTAGTGTTAAAGTAAGATCTATACTAATATAATAAAGCGGAAGAGTTTGTTTGTTTGTTTGAACGCGCTAATCTCAGGAACTACCGGTCGGATCTGAAAAAATATTTTTGTATACGATAGCCCAGTTATTCCGGAAGGCTATAGGCTATATATAACATAACGCTTCGACCCTTTGGGGCCGGGCAAAAGGCTAAAAAGGCTAGATAGAGATAATAGATAATGAGATAATGTCGGCTAATCTCAGGAACTAGCAGTCGGATTTTAAAAATTGTTATTGCCTATGATAGCCCAATTATTCCGAAAGGCTATAGGCTATTTAATATTACGCCACAACTTTTAGGGGCCAGACAAAAATAATAAAATGGTCAAACGAGAAGGGGGGAGGGTTGGGTCAAATGCAAAAAAAGGCTAAACGAATAGGATACAATCTATACGGGTATCCGAGTTGTCGAGATTTTCTGGACGCTGATTAATAATATGAAATTTATTTAGTGATCCAAGATGGCGGACGGGAAATCAAAGATGGCGGATGAGGCAATTTTCAAAATCAATATATCGCCTTCGATATTTTAAGGAATGGGGATTCAAAAACACCATCTATTTCGTGATCAAAGATGGCAGATAGGAAATCAAAGATGGCGGATGGGTTTTTTTTTTTAATCAATATGGATATCCTCTCCGATGTTCAAAGGGATGGGGAATCCAAATACAACATCTATTTCGTGATTCAAGATGGCGGATGGAAAATCAAAGATGACGAATGGGATTTTTTTTAAAAGTCGATATGGGTATCGTCTCCGATATTTTAAGGAATGGGGAATTTAATCTTAATATATAAAATCCTTGCGTTACTGACTGACTGACAGACATGCTACAGCCTAAACTATTGGGTGCAGGAAGCTGAAATTTGGCATGTATGTTCCTTGGAAACCGTAGGAGTGCACTAAGAAGGGATTTCCCGAAATTCCCACGGGATCGGCCAAAACGGGTAAATTTAAAGAAAATGCAGGCGTAGCTGCTGGCGTCCTCTAGTATTATATAAAATCTATGTTTGTTTGTTCATCATTTATAGACTCTGAAATGATAAGAGATTAAGCGCTAAGTCAATGGTAACTTTGGAAAAGAGGCTTGGAAAAAGGGAATTAAATAAAAATTCTTAAAAAGGCGATACGGAGTTCGCTGGGTCAGCTAGTATTATAATCTATACAAAAGACGTTTCGAATTTTCGTCGGTTCAGACTAAATTTGATAATATAGGAATTTAAACTTTCGTGGTCATTTAAACTTGTTTTAAATTGTCTTTCGGGATATATACCACGTACCTTTGTTTGGAGTAACCGATATTTCGGCACTGTTGTAAGCGCCATGTACATCCGTGAACATGGCGCTTGCAACAGTGCCGAAATATCGGTTACTCCAAACAAGATACGTGGTATATGTCCCGAAAGACAATTTAAAATAAATTTGATAAGTTAGAATATCGTTAAAATTTGAAATAAATCATCAGATCTGGTTTACTCAGAATACATATCGACAGAATGATGATAATTCTTCAATCAAGTAAATTAAGGAATATATCAAATATAAATATCAACAAAATAATTTGAACGTAGGAAAGAGTCATAATAATGTTATTTATGTCATCCGTTCAAAAAAATAGATCTGCATTTATGTAAGCAACTACAGGAGCATATAAACTAATTGTGGTTCTTAGCTGAGTCAAGCAGACCTTGAAGTTCAGTATCTTCAATGTCTGCTTGCCTCCAGGTACAGTATAGTTAATTTGACTGGCAATAAAAAATAAACCGTTAGATTATTTCTCCCATGACCAAACCTCACACGTGCACTGAAATGCTTTTTTTATTTTACTTAACATTTAAACATTAATAAAGCAAACAATATTTATTGTAACACCGGTAACCACTCTAAGCAGTGACAAAGTCTGTGAAAATATCATTTTAACGCATCGGTTTTCAAATTTACTGCATAAATCTTTGGTTACTAGAAGCTTGGCTTGCTATGATGAAGGAAAACATCATGACAAAATTGCATGGTTTAGTAGTTGTTTGCGGCAAATGGTTTTACAAAAAAACATTTATAAACGAAAAAGAATTGAGGATACTCTATCGTGAAACAATATTTTTATTGAAATATTGTAGTATAGCTTATACATTACTATAAACTACCTTTTTATGCGAAAAGTAAGACCCGCGGTGTACTGAAGCTAGTCTGTAAAAATTAAGTATCGATAAAGTTATAATGTAACTATGTTAATACGTCACAATCTTTATACGAATAATTATCAAAATGTCTATGACCGAAGACCGAAGTCTCAAAGTTTTAAATGAAGTTCTATTACATTTTAACGGGTAATGGGTGGCCATATGGCCACCTATTTTAGATTATTAGTGACGGTCTTGGGGTCGTATGCCTCCATCTAATAGTTATAAAATCTAAGGGTTGACTAGTTGACTAGCATTTGACGCATTCGCAATGGCTTAAAAACGTCGCAGAGCTGTCAATGGTTCTTGTCTGACAAATGATGACACGCATAGGGTGAAGTTCCCCAGTGGCGGATACCTAAGGTTTTTTGGAAATAAAATAAAAATTATTTTAAGAAATGTAATTTTAATTAATTTTGTTATGTTTCAGTGCATATGCGCATTGAATATGCTAAGATTTATTTAGTTTGTGCAATAAAGTACTGATTCTCTTATACCAACTTACTTGTTACCTTTTGCATGAAGTAGGTACACATACTAAATGAGTCTTTTGTTGTACTTATTTAACGAATACACAATGCGAGAAAATAGTAGGAGTTATCTTAAAGATGTCACCACAATATAACAACTATTCGAAGGGGATTGAGGCACGTCTTAGTGCAAACTTCGCGATCTGTGATCTTAAACTACTTATAAAAGGTTCCATAATTATCATACCATAGTCCATGAACAGCGATAATAACTTAGCATTCGGTCTTTAGATGTGTTACCAGACAGGGAATATATTTTTACCAGTAGGTTACCTGTCTCATTTAACAATATTTACGCTTAAATTAGCATCTAACGTCCACAAAATTTTACAGCACGAAAATATTACGACATAAATTAATTCACAACCTCATGCACAACATGTTGAAAAAAAATATATTTACGTTCAAATCTCATAAACAACGCAGAGGATTTCATAAAAGATTTGCCCAGTGTAACAGCAGAATGTATGATGAAAAATGCATAAGGTTTCACACCGTATCGTATGGTCGATTTCATTAAATAACAGTACGCTCAGTGCATCGACTGATGACCGGCCGGTATTGCATTTTACGTTCAAGCCGTGCTTCGAAATTCAGCTCTAATATTTAGGGCGCAATAAGTAGACCAAACAGGATTCAGGATATTTTGGATCGGTTTTGTGAGTAAATAATACGGCGATCTTGGGCTACTTAGATTTAATCTTATTATGTAGGTTCATTTTCATTCAAACCCCTATTATAAATTAACTGGGCTGGAAAATATTTAAAAACATACATAACATCACGCCTTTTATCCCCGAAAGGGTAGGCAGAGGTGTATTACACACCCGCACTTTGCCAGTTATGTTACGGTCCCAAGGTAATAGGGGGCGGGCTTATTGCCATCTACCGGGCACATTGTTAAGCGAGCGATAATTAATATTAGAATACACAAATTCGAAAAGTCAGAGGTGTGTGCCCGGGGTAATCGAACCCGAGACCATCGTCTCGACAGTCCGTTACGTATACCACTGGGCTATCGCCGCTGCTTCTTGAAAATATTTGTGACCTATTATTCACATTATCATACTTCACCTTTCATAGGAGTAATTTCCAAAAATATTGCCAACAGTGCTATACCTACTACGAGTACTTAATATTAATACATTTGCAACTCTTTACGATTAATAATATAATAAATATTTTAATAAATCGTATTATGTTACCAAATTACCAGCTCTAAAAACATTAAATGTACATCGAAAAAGGATATAGGTATGAAATAACGTTGTTATACGGGGCAGCCACCTCTGCTCCCAATAAGCCTCTCCGTGGCGAGTGGGATGTTTATACCTGACCGACTTGTCCGCAAAATGATAAAGGTTCGCATATCATACTAGTTTAATAATAACTAGCTGTGTCCGCAGTTATACCAGTGTTGTTTTCAGTAGCATGATGTAATAATTAAGTAATTATTAAGTATTTAAACTGTTGGCAAATATTTCATGATAAAATGTAGCCTATCGGTAGACCTACAAACTCCAGTGGAAATTACTGCACGGTTGGTCTAGTGGCTTAAGCGGTCTCGCCGCTTGACACTACGCTGAGTGTTGTGGGTGCGATCCCCCCACTCGCGAGACAACACTTTGTATCATCATCATCACTTCATAGTATAAAACAAAGTCTGTCTTCTGTCTGTCTGTCTGTCCCTATGTATGCTTAAATCTAAAAAAATACGCAACGGATTTTAATGCGGTTTTTTTAATAGATAGAATATTTCAAGAGGAATTTTTATG
Organism: Euclidia mi; assembly: GCA_944739405.2. NCBI lineage: Eukaryota > Metazoa > Arthropoda > Insecta > Lepidoptera > Erebidae > Euclidia > Euclidia mi. The sequence continues at coordinate 4,637,880 of OX123196.2, forward strand.
TACATATAATGGACGCAGGCGAACCCGCTGGCGACGTCTAGTGATATGAAAATTTGAAAATCTAATTGTTTCGAGTCTGGGTGTTCATTGTATACGTTAGTTGTACATGAGTTTGTAAAGTTCCCCGCGACACAGGATTTAGTCTTAGTGGAGCAGAAGTCTTTAAAGTAAAATGCATTTTACACAACATTACCCCGACTCAAAGGCATACAAAATATAAAACGCTTTGTTTATATTTAAATATCATATACATACTAGAAAATAAATTGGAACCAGGGCAAGACAATGATATAAATACTAGAAAAACCACATCTACATAAAAATAACGGACAGTCACATCAATGAATTTTTTCTGTATAGACTGCCATAGTGCCATATTTGTATAAATATGCAAACAATAATACTCTGCCATAATGGATGACTGTAATCAAATAGTCACCATATAACACCAATTAAAATGAAAAGCGTACTTAATCGATTTAGCTTGTTTCCTGGCGCGCGCCGTAAACAAAGACTAAAGTATAAACTGCTCATTATGGAAAGGTAATTCGCTTATCCGTGGCGTAAGACCGCGTTATGGCGGCACCACAAAGTGAAAAGTAATTCTTTTATATTCTCATTAGTGTTCAAGGTAATTATTGTTGTAATAAAGTAAAATGTTTTATTTATCTACTGCTGTGTTAATTTTTTCATACGTTTGTGGGTTTATTACCTGTACTATAAAATTCCTCCATATTCACTGACAGACAACGCCCAGCCAAAAGTATTGGGCGCAAAAAGCTGAAATTTGGCTTGATATTGGATGTTTGTTTCTTGGAGACCGTAGGTGTGCACTAAGAAGGGAATACGCGATATTCTCGCGGGATCAAGAACGGTTCAATTGAAACAAAATAATCGTGCGTAGTTGCGGTCAGCCATAGTATGAAATAGATTAAGTATGGTTAGAAGGCTATCGTCATTGGCTACCAATGAATATATGGCATTGTCTATACACTGACGCTTCACTGCGGCAGTGTTTACACTTGGTGTGATAGGACAAAACTGGACTTATAACTTAGTACATTTATATGTTTTATACCGTACTCATAATATCAAAATTGTGATAAAATGAGAGGCTACTATTTAATTTTAATGTTCTCGTTTTTAAATGGACGAACTGAATAAATATCTTTTAATTATAATTTACCTGTCGTAATTGCTGCATGCGGTATGCTAGTGATGTGTTAAACGTATTGACACGTTCATTATAATTTTGTATTTGTGTAAAACGTGACACATTTTGTGCACCATTGTAATTGGCTGGCACGTCAGTTGCTTCGTATTGTATTCAAAATTATTTTATTATATACTTTATATATCGTATGGTACGGGCCAACAGTATACCTTGCTTTCAGTATTTTGTCTACTCGCTTACATATTAGTGCGTCAAGCAAACGTTACGCAAAACATGAGAATTACGCGGGCAGAGGCGTTTCAAATTTAACACTTTCATGGACAGTAAACGAGACACAATTGAATTTGTATTGTTATCACGTCTATAGGCGTTTACTGTCCTTTAAAGTGTTAATAATGTACCTACTAATAATTGTTATTGCAATTTTGAATACTTTTTAAGTTTCATGAAGTATAGCAATTGTATGTACTCATTTGAATTCTTCATTAAAAATTAAACGCAGGTACATACATCTCCGAGATGATGTCGTAGCCGTCCATTGGTTGGTAGAGTCCTCAAAGCGACTCAAGCAATCCTTTCCTAATTTGCATTCGTTTAGTGCCTCGGTAAAGCTTGAAAGAATTCTGAACTGTAACGAATAAAAAGAATTCATGAGTAATTATTTTTATGAGTTCCCTTAATGAGGTAAAACTTTACGGAAAGAGTTATTTTTATTTAATAAAAGGTTTTAGGTTTGAAACTTTGCGGAAGGGCAACGAAGTCTAAAAATGTGCTTTTTGAAATTCTACCTTGAATAGAGTCATCATCATCAGCCCTTTATACTGTCCCACTACTGGGCACGGGCCTCTTCTCACTATGAGAAGGGTAGGGCCGTAGTCCACCACGCTGGCTCAGTGCAAGTTGGCAGACTTCACATGTCTTTCGAGAACATTATGGAGAACTCTCAGACATGCAGGTTTCCTCACGATGTTTTCCTTCACCGTTTAGCAAGCGATCATGAAAAATTTAATACGCACTTAACTCAGAAAAGTCTTTGGTGCGTGCCGTGAATTCGAACCCGAGACCCTCTGTGTCTATGGTTAGAAGATACTGGATAAACATACATATATATACTTTTTTGTAAATACATACATATTATACATAGAAACACCCAGACCAAGACAAACATCCATGTTCATGCACACAAATGTTTGACTTGAGCGGGAATCGAACCCGCGACCTTCGAAGTAGCAGTCGCTTACACTCCCGCTACGCCAACCGGCCGTCTAATTTTATAATATCAATCTTTAAAAAACAAATCCCGCAATATGAATAAATCGTGTGTCGCGGGAGCTTTACAAACATACAACCAACGGACACAACACCCAGACTCGAAACAACAAACGATTTTAAACTTTCGCGATTAGTATACATTATACAAGGTTATATATCGGGTCTTACTCGCGATAAATCATATATTTAAGGCATAAATACCTCGGTTTTTGCCAACGTTTCGGCTGACTTGCTTCAACCGTGGTCGCGGCGGGACTGGTGAGTTCTGCGCCGTCCTTGTGTTGTGCGGGTTATGGCACCTACCCTCACTGGATTTTTATTTTTGTTTTTAACCGCACTGTCGGTACCTCGACACACTACACTAATGACGTCTACACACTGTTGAGCTGTATCATTGCAGCGGTGTTGCGTCGGGGTAAAACCTTCCTTTGGTCACTAACTACGGAATTCAATATTCGAATTATACATAGTTTTTGACATAAGCTCCATACCAAAATATGTCAAACACGAATCTAAAATCTACAGATCTATCCATAGTTCGAATATTGAAAATGGCCGTTAGTTGATGCGTTACAGGATTAACCCTAATGTAAACGTTGTCATTAAAAATAATAAAACAGAAAATAAAGAAATGAATTTCTCATACATCTTTATTTATACAATTAGAAACACATGCTTTCCAATTGATTTAAGGCTAAAGTTAAAAATCCTACTACAATATTCTTTAATGAGTAACCTGCTGCGCCTTTACATCTTGACGAGCATACTATATACTTTATACTATACTACATTATATCAAGGTCATGTAACCCGAACGGAACAAAAAGATCAATATGACCTGAATATAATATGTCAACACTCAAGTGTCTAGCTTTAGTACTTCCATAGTTCATCTCCATCTTGAAGTATGAATAAGACAATACGCGAGACTCTTGTTTAAGTAAGAACCGAGGTATCTAACCCCGTGGGACGGCGTGAAAGTGGCGCATTGACGGGTATACCGAGGACATGCCACCAAGAACACAGTTTCGCTTTTCACAAACCACTTTTCAATTCGTACATGTTTTGCATACCTAAATTGAACTTGAAATTAAGACATGGGCTGATTTTGTCCTGATAATCAACTCCTATGCAGGTGCAGCGTTGTTATTATTATTCTGAATCCCTAATATTTTATAGCAGGGCCCCTTTACTTTCCTTCGATCTATTTCTATTTAAAATAACGTAGGCACAGTTCCTTAGGGCCTTCAAACAAAATTAATTTAAGGTTTATACAGTCAGTTGCAGAAAGCTTCAAATTAACTCTTTATTACTTAAAAGGAGATTATGGCTAATGTGTGTCATAATTTAATGACGTTGCACAAAAAAAAATTACGCTTGGATAAACATCATTTAACTAATGCCTACAAGTGAACGAAAAGAGTGAACATTTCCGTTTAGTTATATGCACAATAATCTATGAAATGTACTATGAGTAAAAATTTCAATAAACAAAACGTAATGATTTTAGATTCTAAATATACATATATATAGTAAATCTGTGGTCAAGACTATCAAAACGTTTGTCAAAAATTGACATGTTTATGTTTTTGTTGTATTGAATCATTATTACGATTTTAATTAAAATTGTTACGTGTTGAGCTGAAAAGTCGCGACAATTCATACAAAGAGGGAGCCTGGCGCTAATTATAATGATTGACCATATAATGCAGTTAATACCATTCATGAATGATGATTTTCTATAACTCGAGTTCATACGCCATCGCTACTATTGTATTTGTATTAATATAAAATCAAATATGAAAATGTTCCAGTTATTTTATTTATGTGGCAGTCACAAATGAGAGAAGAGAGAAGGAAATAAGCTGTTACACTATTCAAGACATATTGGTTAAATTGCATACAATGAAGAAATATTTTTATATCTTATGTTTGTAATATATTTTGGTTGTCATAATTCAATTAGATACAATAAAGACAATTATTTTTACACAAATGGAGAAGTATCTCTTCCTGCACTGGTATAGCTTGGATGATGACCTCCTCAGCTAATAATAATGTTAACATGAGTACAATCCAAAGCGCCTACGACACGTCGAAATCCATCAATTTCATAGAAGCTCATCTAGCTTCTATGAAATTGATGGATTTCGACGTGTCGACGTAGATCATATTATATACATATTATATAGACGTAGATCTTAAATGTAGACTTTCCTGTTTGGCAATTTAATAAATTTTGAGCTTAATTTTGCAAGGGCTTGAGAACTCTTTGCACTAATCTACACACTGGATTTGTGTTTATTTGATAATCACCCAAGACCTGTTCAGTTGATAAGCTCCTGTGGCAAAAACCCTGAAACAAATTAAAAACTGTGTCAGACCATCAACATATTAATTTCTTTGAGACATGGGTTCCTTATCTACAATGTTTCGTATTTTGTCATCTGCTTCTATGGATACTCTGTATGTAATACGTGATTCTTCGCCGTCGTGCCTTGAAAATAAATTTTCCTTGCCGGAATTTGACCGCGAGAAAAATCTTCTTCGGGATCAGACAAAAATGGAAAACTAGTTAAGATATAACTTAGGTATTCATTGTAAACCACTTCAATACCGTAAAACACTACAATGCATTGAAATATATTATTTAATAGAGCTATATTTGGCAACAAACACTTCAATGTACAATAAGATATTATAAAACAGAGATAAATTCAACAACAATAGAGCTTTAATACCTCACTGAGCTCAAATTAGATTTTAAAATTCACATCTGTCATATTTAAAATTCTCACGTGTCAATTCACGCTAATGGCTGTTTGCGCAACGTAAAACGCGCTTTAAGGTAGGCTTTGACTCTTCTTAAATTAAATTTAATAAAGGATTAAATTTTACAAGAATTTGGCTTTGTGCAACGAATTAATAATAGATTAGGGTTTAATCTCGTTTTAAAAATTTAAATATCGTTTCTGCAACCGGCTGTTAGTCCAGTTGATTTAAATATGCAATTTGAATTCCTGTTAGTCGGAAACATTGCATATATCGTATTTCGTGATAATGTGATCACTATTGGTTGTTCAGTGACCGAATTGGTACGTCGACCGCATTCGGTTTAACCAAATTCATTAAACAAATACGTTGATACATACTAGGTCGTCTGATGGATATGGATTGGGCTAGTCACTAAATACGCCGATATTTCGATGACGCATATTAACTGGATTTCGATGAATGAAGTGCTGAACAGAAAGCCCTCATAGAAAACCAGCGTATGCTGTCTGTTTATTAACACGTTGGCTGCGGCAAGTAAAATCATAAACCTTCGTCTGGTGCGGCGGCAGGTCGAAATGTGCCCCAAACGTATTTTCCGCCAGTGCGCGGCAGGTCTTTTTCGACCCACCAGCACTAGGGTAGCTTAAAATGCTATAACTTTGCGAAAACATGATGTATACATTTATTTTTATTCTGTTAGAATAACCTTGAACCTAACTTCCTTAGGTTTGATTCGCCCCAGAATCTACCAAATAGGAAATGAGATATAAACCAGGAAAAGCGGCAGGCCGAAACCGACCTGAACCGCACTAGAAGGTATTTTTAGCAGTGATGGGACGTACCAAAATAAAGGAATATCGAAAATAAAACAGAATTATCGTACATACAAGAAATGAAGATTTTTATTTAATTGTGGCTGTTTTGAAAACAAGTTGTATTTATTGCCTGCAATACTTTTTTATTTTTTTTTGCTTCGTCGCTACTGAAGGTTCTCCGCAGTCTCTCGTAGCACCCTGCACAATTTCCCCGCTTAGCGCCCATCTCAAGGACATGATTCATTACTTTGTCCTTCAGTTTTACTTCATTTTCTGAAATTATATATTTTTTTAAATAACTTGTGATTTATTTGATTTATAAGTTTTACTACGGGACTCATCATCATTGTTGGGAACAAATAAAAAGGTTCTCAAATGTAATTAAAAGATAATATAAAATACTTACTAAAGACCGTGTGGTTGACGGCATAGAATACAAGTGTCACCACCCCCTATCTTCCCGTGGGTGTCGTAAGAGGCGACTAAGGGATAACACGATGCAAATACCATCTTTGCGTAGAGACGGAAAACTCGACATCAAACCCTATACGACTGCCTCGTTGGTCTCGCGGCATAAATGTGCGCGTGGGATCGGGAGGTCCCGGGTTCGATTCCTGGGTCGGGCAGTGTTATTGGGTTTTTCTGTCACGAAATTCTCAGTAGCAGCACGGAGTCTGGAAATGTGCCCGGTACGGCAATAGGCTCGCCCCTTATTACGTGGGACTAAAGTATATCTGGCGAAAAGTGGGTGTAGAGATACACCTCTGCCTACCCCTTCGGGGATAAAAGGCGTGACGATATGTATGTATGTATGTATGTATGTATGTATAAAATACTTTGAACTATAAAGTGAGGCAGTTTGTGTTAAGCTGTGCTAAAAATTGTAATCAAGCATAGTTTGATTGGTGCCGTTTTTTGAGCTGCGATCGTGCATTTATTGTATATTTGATCGAAGCTTTTAAATCATCTTTCAAGCAAAAAAAACTAGATTAAAATAATTTTAGGGTAAAAAGCCCATATCACTGCACTTTCTCAGGTAACCGTACATTGCCAAATATTATAAGTATAGTAGTACCTACTATACATAAATATACGTGTAGGTAGTAAGCAAAACTTACCGCTTGTACTTGAAATAATTAATACTTGTTATTTTTCTATATTGGAAATATTTCATCACTACTGTCACTATCATTTATAATTGCAGAGCGAATCACTCTATCTTCCAAATTTTGTATTTTTCTTTTATTGTTTGTCATCGTCAATATTATTGACAGAACACACTTCAGATATGCTAGATAGCACAACACTAACTGGTGGCGCGTGCGCTCAGTGCGGTATCAGGTCGCCGGCGGCCTGTTGGGTTGGCGGGCTGAAATAAACCCACTGCCGCACTGAGTGGATATATTTCACCGCTAGTGCGTGGTAGGCCGAAAAAGGCCTGCCGTGATTTTTTTTTATGGGGAAAACCTACAATTTTGACCACGAGCCGAAATATATATTTGTCTCTGTCAAAACCTTAAAAACACCTAAATAATCGTTCCGCACACGCGAGAGGGACATAGTTTTCTTCGTCCACACCAGCTGTCGGCCAGGTATAATGTTGCTTAAGGGGTTTGTAACTGAAAGCAGATAGATACGCAGTTTGACTAATGTGAGCGGAAAGATGGAATGTTTGGCTTACATCTCGAAACGTAGACAGCTCTTTTGACCTCGATGCCAAGCATTTGTCAGTATTTCTTTCAGAATCATTTCAGTGCGACCTGTAGGTTAAAAGGTTATATGATTCCACTGTCCGGCAGTCTAGTATTGCAGTTCTATCAATTTCTATTAAAATTACAAATATATAACTTTCTGGGTATAATTTCATAATAATATCTACTACCTGTATACAGGTCTGTCACCGATATCAGGTATCAGGTGTTTTATCTGTCGGGTATTTCACCGCTCTTTAACTGTCGGTCTTATCACCGCTCTGTAACTGTCGGTCATATCACCGCTCTGTAACCGACATCTCCGTTCTTTTCTCCACTGAGGCATAAACGTCTTTATCCTCAGCAGAGCTCTAAAACATCTCTACTATTACAATACAGAATTACCATACAATACATTACCAAATTCTAGATACGTAGAAACAATAGGATGCCATATAATTAGCTTTACAACACTAGCTACTCGCAAACAGTAGGAATCACTAAATACTCCAGCGCCCATTTGTGATTTCATCAGATCAGCATGCAGATCAGCATGCAATCAGCACATTTAATATTGTATCAGCACATCAGCATATTTAATAAAAATACATTTATCATATGATTTTACACAGTATACAATGTTTCAAATGACAATGTCAATACTATGAAGTAATAAAGTCATTTCGTATTCTTCATACCTATATCAAGTTCAAAGCTGAAACGTAGAACCGTCGGTTGTGGCCAATACTTACATAGAGGTTGGTTGTTTAAATTGCATAGAGGTTGGTTGTTTAAATTTATTAATATATCTACAAATCGCGAGAAATCGCGACACTCCCGCAGGGCAAAATCCTAAGACTATATACAGATCGCGAGAAATCGCGACACCAGCTGTACGTACAGTGGCAGGCCGAAATCGGCCTGTTCCGCAGCTAACGTGTTAAAGAATCCGACAAAAATCATGAAACTGAACGTATCTCAGACAAGATTATTTTTTGTTGGTTATCTGTAAAAACAAGCCTACCTCAACTTCCCAAATTAGGTATATATATGCGCATCAGCTAATTAAAATTACAAACCTATTGTGAAAAGTGTACTGCATCAAAAAAGAAAATTGGACATACAGGGTGTCTCCAATTTTCCACGTCTATTCCGAAAGTGAAAACTGTAACAGTCGACGTTTTGTCTGGATGTTAGAATATAGATTGAGATTAAGGCCATGGTTTTCATAATTAAGATTGGTCCGACAATTAAATAATGGTTTGTGACCAAAAACGGCAAAAATAACATAAATAACTTGGTGTCAGAAAGCGGCATCTGGTTTACAATTTACATTTCTGTTAAACAACTCATAATATCAGCCAAAAATGAAACACAGATTCAGATTTCAAATTCAGGCCATATTTAACCTGCACTTCTTTTACAAAATCTAAACAGGAAAATGCCTAGCGTTTTTAATAAATCAAATTCAGTCTGCAAGAGTAGGCACGGCGGAACCGTGTGATTTGTAAGCGTATGTAAATTTGCAAGTTAATACTTAATGCCATAATCTGGCATCGTACTGTTATCCAAACTTGACTAATGAAGTTTAGTTAGACTGGCTCATGCGATCGAATCTCCAGCAGGCCTAGGGCTAGCGATATATACTAATACTAGATGTGGTAGCTAGGCCGTAGGGATGCATTTTAATTGACTTTTTAATGGTAGTGAAGGCTTGGTGGTCGCCTTGACGCTTAAAACTGCACCAACGGTCGCGGGTTTGATTTTTTAAATTACGTTATCAAAATACATAAAACAATCGGAAAAATAAGATTCGTCGATTTCAAGTTTATTGAAAATCGAATAATAATATTGACCCCAATAATAGAATAGAATAAGCAGATTAGCAGGACGTTAGGTATCTTATTATTACGACCACTTCGGACTGGCTTCTAAATATTTATTAATGTTCTGTAGCATATAATTTTTACGAGGTTTTAGCATACAATTCTGTTTCTTAAGCTTTAATTTGTGCATTTTATAATGGTTTATTTAAGACATAAAACATGCCTAAAGATTGATGACAGTAGGATTTAACCAAAAAATTGTGTTATCTCAAAAGTAAAACAACACTTTGTCTATATAGCTTAATATTATTAATTACCCTTTATTTTTTACAGTAAAGAAAATAAAAAGTGTTATTACAAAACTAAATCCGGAAACAAAAGCACCTCAATTAATATTAAGTACAATACAAAAATAAATTGTCTTTGTATAAGAAGGTCGTATAAAATTCATTTTAAAGAGACGTGGAACAAAAGTTTTCTGAAAAATGAAATATTGTATTGTATGGTGACACACCAGTGTACCGTGTCGTTTCTAGTTAGGAAGAGTGTCGGATCTAATTCAGCTTGCTCGGATATTGCAATTTCCATCCAACTCACACTCACTGCGTCTCCCTTCCATTTTGTTTCATATTGCGCTGCAGTAACAACACTTGACGTTTATATAAAGCAAATCTCGGTAGGTACACCATAATCAGATTACGTAACTACCGAGTAGTATTTTATTATCACTAGATGAGCTCGCGGTTATATCCGCGTTATTTAAAGCTACTGCTCCGCTCCCGTTGCTTATAGTGTGATGTTATATAACCTATAGCCTTCCTCGATAAATGTACCATCTAACACTGAAATAATTCTTCAAATCCGGCCAGTAATTCCTGAGACAGCGCGTTAAAAAAAAACAAACAAATTCTTCAGCTTTATAATCACAGAAATAGATCTATTATAATATTAGTATAGGTAAATGTAGGAACCTTCCAGAAGCCATATATCTCAAAAGTGATCATCAGTGCGTCTTCTTATATTCACCAAGTCGACATCGCTCTAGTTCAAACACGTACAGTATTTGTATAGGTTTCTTTACATACGTTTTCATACAATAGGTATATGCCTCCATGTGCTCCATCGTTAACAAAAGATTTTCCTCAACAACAGACTGTGGAGGAAGAAAGGTGTGGTGTTCCTCCAACTAGAGGGAGGATCCTCTAACCAGGCTGGGTGATCTTGCCTGGTGAACTGTCAGTCCGATGGATGTATTTCAGATGTTGTATATATACAACTCGGCGCGCGAACTCTGCATGTGCGATTCAGCACCTTGTTTTCCGTCGCGTTGTGTCCGATAGATGTCGCCGTGTTGTTGTTGTTGAGACTTCGTCGTCACTCGCTAGATGGCCTCAGTTGTATGTAGCTACCGCTACAAGACCACCGCCGACGCTTTTAATGAAAAAAAATTAGACGCTTTGTAATATTTTTAATTTTAGTCACAATCCGTATATTGTTTTGTGGCAGTGAACGTTAGGGGTCGCTTGGTCCGAGGGTACAACACTGTTATAATATTCAGCCGCCACACCGCAATATTTTATTTAACCATCTCGGTGGCTTCAATATTTATCACTGTACTCGAGACCTCTTTAGCTCGTGAATAAGACACACTAGGCATCTTCCACTTCTACGTTTAGGCCTCCGGGCCGTTTGAGTATAATTTGACGGCCTACGTACGTTTATGTGTAACAGGTTATTAATAGATCTGCCGTTATGAATATGTAAGACGTACTGATTTCTTGAAGTGTAATTTGTACGCCCTAGGTATATGATTTAGAGGCGTAGGTATTCTAGATCATATATTTGGTGTAGGTGGATCCATGCTAGAAAGTCGTTTATTTATTTTTTTGCTATTTGTTGATTTGATTGCCTCTTAACTATCTGATGAAATGAGCACATAATTTTCCCAATGTTTAGACATTACTTGATAAAACATCTCCGCTGATACAAGCACAGTATTTCAAAGAAAAGCAAGTTATATTGGTGCCTAAAATAATATCAAGACACTTGATATTTATGCGAAACTTACTTCAATAAATCTACAAACTCATCCGGGTAAGTTTCAAGTAGTTACAAAATAACACTAATCTCAAGTTCGCTCCTTAGTTAAGACAACTTTGAACACAACATAAATGACTATTTAATTCAAGCATACATTGAGCTAGCAAATCATTTCATACGTGGCATAACAATACAAATACCAATCGAGATACGAAGCTACGCGCTCCAACGATAATGTAATGAGGTTAACGGGGAAAATAGTGTAACATTTTTAAGATAAAAATATTCAAGCAAACGGTGGCATTAAAAGACAGTAAGCATGAAACTTGTGAGAACAAGAGGCAGTTGCCGAGCTAAATGGATATTTGTCGGCACAGAAACCCGTTGAGTGTTCACTGAGGACGTTTGCTAGAACGACGACGTGACCACACTTTTTAAATTATGGCTCGCTTTCTTCGGTGGAAAACATTTGCGACTTACATTTTCATATTTATTTGTGGAATTATTGGCAACAGCTTTTTCTAAAAGTAATGTTTCCTGCTGAGGGAATATTGTTTCTTTATTTTCACAGTTCGTTTCTTTTCTTGGTTATAAAATATCGCTTCATAGACAGAGGAAATATTTATTTTTGGCTTAGGTTTTCTTTTTCTGTTTTGGAATAAATTATAATAGTGTAGTTTTTTATATTTACAAAATTGTTTCCTAAATATTTTTGTTCTATTAACTATTAAAGGAAAATGATAGAAATGGGCAAATATTTATACACCACTATTTTTTAATTAGTACAAAAAAATTAACAGGGCACTAAGTATCTTTAACTGATCATATTTATGTAGTTGAAAAATAAAAACACTAAGTCCCAAAACTGTCTACAAAAATACGTGATAATTGGTAAATGCAATACTAATACTATGACCGACCCGTGTACTATCATAGTAAAATTAACCATTGATAAATTACCCCCCCCCCCCCTCTGCGCCTGCGCCACGCCCCGACGATGCGACAAACAGTACTAAATTGTTAGCTTAAGTGAGCGTATCTAATTTCGTTGCAAAAGTTAATTGTTTGTCTACGTTTGCCCGACGCGGTGGCCTATCATATCAGTTCATATCACGGGAGTATGTAGCTATGCTTCGTGCGTACTTTTTGAGTGGAAAAATCGCGAATGCAGCTATGTACCCATGGACATAGTATTGTGAGTGTACAAAAGTGACCGGGTCAGTGTCAAACAATTATAACAGTGCATATTGGATGCTTTTGACAACGGTGGTGGACATTTCGATGGACAATGGAAATACTTGTAAGTTTAGTAAATAATACGTACTTAAGTAAATAATAATTTGATGCGGGCGGCTAAAAATCGGTCTGTGTTCTCCACACACCTTGAGGAAGGCCTACGTCCAACAGTGGACGTCTCTAGGCTGACATGATGATGATAAAATAATTTGTAAATAGCAGATGATTCTAACTTCATAAATACGCCAAAATTACTCTTTTCTTTTAGTCCAGAACACCATCTTTCATTTTTATATTTGTTTGCTTTCTAATTTCATACTAGTCGACCGACGAATGTCAACGTGACAAAATTCAACATAATTCAATAATTATAATCCAGAAATTCCTAGTACCGATTGCAGGCGCTTTGTACGTTCACACGCCGCGTTCGCACGTTACGATAAATAATTTCTGGATTATAATTGTTGAATTATGTTGAATTTTGTCACTTTGACATTCGTCTAGTTGGCTTGGTCGACTAGTACCTCCATATTTAATTACTTGTTAAACGATCAATTTTACCGGTCCTAAGCCCGAATAAAGTATGAAGGAGAGGGAAGAATTAACAAAATTAAAAAATAACTACCCACATTTATTATTTTCCTTCATTTTATTTTCTATGGCTACCTACATCATAAGCAGTGGCGGCTCGTTGAAAGGAGCGCAGGAGCAGTGAACTCCCAAAATTATAAAATATATGTGTACAACTCATATAAAGTTTTTCTATAAACATACTCAATATTTTAATACACACCTAGTTATTCTATTTTCTATAATGCATATCCACAAATAAGTATTTGACTACTAAGCTGTTTTTCATATTTTTGTCAACACTCTTGAAACCGACATAGGTATTTTTGTTGAGTGGAGCGCTCGTAACAGCGCTCTTCGTTGACGAAAGCTTAGTACAACGCTTAATACTGAAATGTAATGAGTGCGAAAGAGAGAGCGTTCTATGCGCTGGGCGCGTGAGACAAAAGATTTGTATGAGAAATAAGCCAAATACGGAGCGGCGCTCCTGGCGAGCTTGACGAGGTGCGCATGCGCGAATATATTACCCGACTAAATGATATGACCATTTGTCACGAAGAAAAATTAAAAGCGTGTGCGCCGTTTTTTTTAATAGTGTTTTGCCGGTATCATTTGAAATTTGAATGTAAACAAAAGCAAAACATTTCTCTGCGAGTGCGTTGGTAATTAGAAAAGGATTGGTGTTCAAAATATAGTTCATTGTATGTGTGATTGTGTGTATTTGTTTAAGAAAGACAGTTAAATTGTGTAACTTATATGGAATATAACAGCATAAACTTTATAAAAAACTGTGAAAAACTTAAAAAAAACGACAAATATGATAAAACGCTTTGGTTATGTGGTTGCGAAAATGCGAAGGAAGCAAGAAGTTGTTTTGTTTTCCGTGTATTTCGTTTAGTGGCGCCGGAGTTGATACTGCGTGGACGGTTGAGGTAGGTATCGATGATTTAGCACGTCTTACTATGTAAAAGCATTCACAAAATAAATGGTAAGCAGTAAATTTTTTTTTAGTGAACACCCAATATAATCTTTCACGAGACGCCTCTGATCATAAGTGCGACAGAGAGAATGCGAATGAGCAGGATGGAATATTATCAATGAATTAGTGAATGGATTGTAAAATATGACTATGATTTAAGTGAGAATTTCTACAATAAACAAATGATAATAACTTTGCTCTTTATTGATATAATGAAATTCTTACGTCACATATATGATAATAATATCTTCGCTAATCTGTCTTAAAGTTTTTGTACTAATTAAAAAATAGTGGTGTATTTGTTGTTCTTGCATAACTTAAGTACCGTATTTTATTTCTTGCTTTCTCCGTGTTTCTTATTTAACAATTTTTATTTTAGGTAAGTATAAGTTATTTTAAAATGTGTTTTAAATGACTACAAAAACAGTTTAAATGACCACGAAAGTTTTAATTCCTATATAGTAAGTATAAGTACTGAAAAATCAAGCTAAACCATGATAAAAGTCTTAAATAGTTACGGTTTATACATTTGACTGAACCAATATCATGCAATATCACCTAATTTGCGACGAGTGACAAAACTTTTCCCATCAGCGTCATCATTTTAAATTAAAAGGTTGGATATCTTTCGAGAGCCGTCGGCAACAAAAAAGGTCACATAAGCCTTCTAAGCCTTGACCTGTTTAATAGCGATACTGGGGCTTATTATTCCGCACACGTTGTCTGTTAAGTACCCAACATTGTACCTACAACGCAGGCGGTAATTCACTTCAGAATTGTCTACCACCGACAGACGTACGTATTTATTTTACACTTTATTGTACTCTGACATCGAGATTTGAGTAATCTTAGATGAAAAGGAAAGTTCAATGGGAGGTCTAATTGCTAAGAGCGATATTTACCAAGTAACCTCTGGATATATCTCGATCTTAGGAAATGTACGTTTGCTTTCAAATGCAGTGTCCAAAGTTCTTAGTATTCCTGTAGGAGTTCGCTAAACGCTATTGGTATCAATGTGTCAGCTCAACCGAGTAACCGCAAGCCCCTTAGCGCGAGAGAAGTTAGTGTCAGCCCGACTTGTATTCTCCCGGACATCGGTACTTGATTACTATTCCACTTCGCAGTTCCTTGCACGTTTTATCTCCTAATCTATCTATCTATATCGTCACGCCTGTCTCCCATTGGGGTAGGCAGAGACTATAGAACGCCACATGCTTCGGTTCAAACATACTTCTTTCGCTTCCTCGACATTCATTAACCTCCTATCTTATCTCCTAATTTGATAATATATTCCACAGTTAACGCACAGTGTACAGCGTTTTGAATTTACTGTTCGGTTGGTGCAGTGTTTAGTTATACAGGGCGACCGCATACATTGGCTGACGTAGCGAAGATGCGGCTTTGAGAATTGACACCATCCGGTCGCTATTGCGCCGGACGTGCTTTATTGAGGCGTGATAAAGAACATTTTGAAACAACGGATCAAAGAGAAATCAATTTAGTTTATACTTAAGTACGTAAAAGCGTGTGTTCATGTATTTATATATGAGTATTCGTGAAACTCGGTAACAGTCACATTTAATTTTGTGCCATCGAGCGTCAAAAACCCGACGAAATAAAGGAAAAAAAATGGTCAAAGGTGAAAGGAATTTGGTATAAGCTGCACCTAGAGGCATAGATCAAAGAACGAGATCACAAAGAGCATGAGGGACACACACGAAGCTTTGGTCGGAGGCTCTTTCAATCGAGCCCTTCTATAGAGCGCCGGATGGTACTGGCCTGATCGACGCTTTTCGGATACCAATCACAGATTTGTAACGATTTTTTTCAGAATATATAATACCTATAGGTTGAAAGTCGTTGCTTTATCGGAGGGCGTTTGAAGTAGTTGAGTGATATATTTTACATTTCGATCATATGATAGTAAGAATTGCTAATGAGGAGTTGGGGTTCTTATTGGATTTCAATCAAACAATTTTGTACGGGCGATATTCGTTATCTCGAACATTGCTTATTGTGCATCTAATGGTAATTGTAATTACGGTTATATTGAGTCTCAACAGTAGGTTTTTATAAATAATTGTTTCAATTTGCCAGACACCGTTTTAGACTACGTTATCTCTATAATATTTTTTTATGTTATCATAGTTTTAAATGACGATGTGCTCGAAACAACTGAATCCACATTATTTCTAGGATTAACACTTGATTCGAAATTACAGTAGGGTGCGAACGTTACGTATCTCTCAGGGAAACTTAGCTCAGCTGCTTATACCGTTACGAAGGTTCGTACGTTGACCAATGTTGATACGGCTAGATTGGTTTATTTTAGTTATTTTCATAGTGTTATGTCATAATATGGCATATTGTTATGGGGCAGAACTGCTGATATCGAAAATATTTTTAGATTGCAAAAACGGGTAGTTAGGGCCATTTACCAGTTAAAGACAAGATTCTCACTCAAAGAAAAATTTAAAACTATTGGTATTCTTACTGTAGCGTCACAATATATTTATGCCAGCGTTATGCATGTAAGACTAAATATAAATTCTTATAAAATGAAAAGTGACATATACAATATCAGTCTTAGAAATAGACATAAATTATGTGTTCCGTATTTTCGTTTGCACAAAACGCATAGGTAGCTCTTTTATTGGGCTCAGTAAACGCATAGGTATACAATAAAATACCTACTTATATTTTAGACTTGCCGTTAAGTTCGTTACAGGCAGAAGTTAAAAATAATCTTATAAATAAGGCATATTATAGTTTGAAGGATTATTTTGATGACAGCTGCGCTTGGAAGTAGTTGTTCGCTTTTGACTAGGTCAATAATTTAGTAGTTTTATTTTATAGTGTAGTTTAATTACCATATTCTCATTTCATACTATATTTTTCATTTATGTTCTACACTTTCATTATAACTTTACGGATTTGCAAGATGTGGGTAACTCGTGGTCATGGGCTAACTAATAGATTGCCAAATGCTTTGGTTTCATATACCGTTACTTTCTGCTATATTCACTTCCACCATAGTTTTGACCATGTTCGCGAGTTGCCTTCATTAAAAAGACGTAAGTGGATGCTCCTATTCCACCAAATTTACTTTGGGAGGCTTACCAAATGAACATCATTTACTGCTTGAGTGCTTGAGTACTTATGATATCAATAGTTACTAAAAATTTGTCTACAATGTGAAACAGTTGCAGCTCCTTACAAAACTAAAATGTACAAACATTTTATTTGATTGAAAAGAGTGGCCATGAGTTTTATTGCCCGCTCTTTCTCGTGGTTCTACCTATTGCATTGCGAACGTGGCAGTAAATGTAAATGTAGAATCATTAAGTTATTAACTAAAATTTTGACATTCATAAGCGTCACTTGGGGCCTAGTTGAATAAATGGTTTTGACTTGACTTGACATGACTATTATGATGCTAAAAATACAAAAAGTAATCAAACTAAAAACACATCACGAACAGCTGCGTAAAATCCTAATAATACTTAATTACGTGGGATGTTTGCAACGAATGGTGAATCGTGTGTGCTGAAGAGATGGAAAGAGTATTTTGAAGGATTATTTGAAAGAACGACGACAGAGACATCAACAGGTGAAATGAATGATAATGATAGCAATGATGAAAGCGATATTGGCGTGGATGAGATTTTGAAGGCACTGGCCAGTATGAAATTAGGTAAGGCTGCAGGGTATGATAGGATTACAGTCGAAATGCTGAAGGCTGGACAGGGCATCATAATAAGTCAGCTGCAGCGTTTATTTAACTTGTGCTGGAGCACCGGCCGGGTACCTGATGACTGGGCCACAGCAGTAGTTGTGCCTCTTTATAAAGGAAAAGGCTCGCAACAAGACTGCAAAAACTGTAGAGGCATTAGCCTTCTCAGCATTGTTGGCAAATTGTATGCGAAGGTACTGATTGAAAGAGTTATGAAAGTAACCGACAAGAAAATATGGGATGTACAAGCGAGATGCCGGAAGGGTATGGGGTGTACGGATCAAGTCTTTTCCTTGCGATGCATAGCCGAGAAATTTTTGGACAAAGGTCAAAAGGTCTACTGCGCATTCGTGGATTTGGAAAAGGCTTATGATAAAGTGGTGAGGAATGAAATGTGGTCGGTAATGTCGATGTATGGGGTGAACAGCAGCCTCATACGAGCTCTGAAATCCCTTTATGAGGATTCTAGAGCTTGTGTGAGAATAAACGGGGCATTGACTGGTTTACCATCAACACAGGTGTTAGACAGGGATGTGTAGCGTCGCCGTGGCTGTTCAACCTCTTCATGGACAGTTGTTTGCAAGATTTGAAACATAGTGATTGTGGATTAAGGATGAATGAGTTACTTGTCAAATGCTTCCTTTATGCTGATGATCAGGTTATGCTTGCGTCTTCAGCGGAGGAGTTGCAGGAGATGGTAACAATCATGCATGGTGCGTTAGAGAGGAAAGAAATGAAAGTTAATGTAAGTAAAACGAAAGTTATGGTTTTTGAAAAGGAGGAATGCGTTACGGCTTGTAATATTATGATCGATGGACAGCGAGTGGAGCAAGTGAATGAGTTTGTATATTTAGGTACGCTGTTTACAAGAGATGGTAAGAATGTAGAAGATATTGAAAGAAGAGTTAATGCAGGTAATAGAGTGAATGTAGCTCTGAAGGCGTTTATGAATAGCCAAAACGTGTCCAAAAATGCACGTTTGGCTGTGCATAGAGTGTTAGTACCTACTCTTATGTATGGTAGTGATAGTTGGGTATGGCAGAAGAGTCATGAAAGTAGAATAAATGCTGTAGAAATGAGAGCACTGAGAAGTATGTGTGTTGTCTCTCTGACTGACAGAATAAAGAATTGTGTGATAAGAGAGTGTTGTGGGGTAAAAGAAGATATAGTGACAAGCATCGAGAAAGGTATGCTAAGATGGTTTGGGCACGTGGAGAGGATGGATGACGAAAGACTGACCAAGCAGATATATAAGGCAAGTGTGGAAGGGACAGCACGAAGGGGAAGACCTAGGCGGACGTTCTCTGACCAGATTGGAGACATCCTAAAAACAGGACAGGTGAGAAGTACCCTGAACAGAAGAGCATGCATGAGGAATCTGATGGGAGTGAATGAAGCAAGAGAGATATGTCAGGATCGTTGCAAATGGCGTTCCGTAGTCTCTGCCTACCCCTCCGGGAAACAGGCGTGAGTCTATGTATGTATGTATGTATGTATGTTTGCAACGCCAAACACTACGGCGTAGTCGTAAGCCTCAGCCGTTCAATTTGTCTGCCACAGTTTGATTACTAGCACAAAGACAAAGCTACAGTAACGTACCCATTGTTCGCTTAATGCGCTGTGGGCCAAAATTTGGCAAGCGACGAACAAACGTCATCAATCAAGTTTTGTCATTCGATTTTTCGAACCCATCTGCGTTGGATAATGTCGACCTAACTTTTTGAAGTATTGTCGTATTATAAGAACTTCTTTATGTTCAATTTTGTCTACAACGTACAATGTAATGGAGCTGATACATAGAAGGCCGGAATCTATATTTTGAACGAAATGAGATTAGATTTTGACTTGACTCAGAAACGGTATTCTGCGAATTTAATGTCATTACCGTCTAATTTGACTTCTATATTCCGACGTTGACCAATTGTTCAATTTAGGATCTAGTCACGATAACATTCGAATATCATTCAAATATCAGTTCATTAAGAATACCAAAAGAATACCATTTGTGACATGAGAATGACACTGACATTAGATCGAAACTGCATTTTGAACGAACTTAATTAAGAGAATTGGGGCTCAGAGCATTAATTTGTAACAGAACATTCGCACTTTTTTGTTTTGTGGAACTAAACAACGAACAGAGCCGAACATTGCTACGAACATGTTCACGATATTTCTAGCGAACGCTCTAGACAGCAAAAAGGTCGAAGCAAATTAACTGTCTATTCGCTAGAGTGTTCGCCAGAATGCTCGATAGAATGTCCGCTTAAACACACTCGTTTGTTTTTCTGTTGTGTAACATTCGCAAGAATGCTTATTACAGGAAAATGCTCAAGTGTATCAGCATAATTATATGAACTTCATTTATGGTAAATTATGTCTACAACGTGAAAGGCAAAGTTACAGAAAAGTGGAATTTATACAAAACTTATATCAGACATTGGAGTGTAAAAGAAAACAGAGAGAAGAGATTTTTTGAAATGAAAATTGTATGTGTTTAGATGTGCGTAATTAGAAGTTTTGTTCACGTTAGTAATTCAGTATTTAATATTACGATCGGAGAAGTAATCAACAAACGGGAGCATAATCCCAGGTCGTCGGGCCTGGGGCCATGAATCCCGGGGCTACGACGGGATTTATCACCTGGACCCCGCGTTCGCACACGCACCCGCATCGCTTTTTATTGCCACCATTTACTCGTATTTAGGCATAGTAAATACCATTCACTATCCTATATATAAATGTTTGCTTTTTTATTTTTTATTTAGTTGTAGGATTATAATTATAGCTTTAGCTGTAAATAAGCCTGAGCAGATTACAGATATGCTAAAAAAAGGACAGTAAAGTACCCAGAACTGAAGAGCATGCCTGAGAAATATGATGAGAGTGAAAGAAGCGAGAGTATGTCGGGATCGTTGCAAATGGCGTCCCGTAGTCTCTGCCTACCCCTTCGTGAAACAGGCGTGAGTCTATGTATGTATGTAAATAAGTTTGTGTAATTGTAAATCAGTATGAACTTGCAACATAATTGAATAAAATAAAAATTCAATAATCTTAAAAGACTTTTGCAGTTCATTGAACTACAATTTTAAATAACTAAGGTACATTTAACATTCAATTTACCCTGTTTCGCGAAATTATTTCCATATTTAAATAACAGTGAATAAGAGAAGTGAACTGCTACGTGAAAACGGATAGAAAACACAAATCGTTGTCTAAAATTGAATATAATATTGTAGGTACTTTGTTGGTTATAGTGTTGAGATCTATATAATTATATAATTGAAATTGAACTGACTGTGTTTTCATATTAACCATCTATTTTTAAATATAGTCAGTTATACGATACGAAGTCATAAACAATCTTTCATTTTAAGTTTTAATTGTCTGGGTAATATCTGGAATGGCTTAACCGATTATAATGGAACATTCTTTGGAAAAAAGAAGACTTTGTAGGGCTACAAATAGATTATAATTTGACCCGCTGTTGTTAAAAATACCGAGTTTGACGCGAGTGAAACGGTGAGGAACAGCTAGTGGTAATTAAAAAGCTAAAATATCGTTCCGTAAAGTATATTTTTGTGGCAACGACCTATCTAAAGATAAGCCTTAGGTACCTAAATATTTATAAGTGCGACAATTTTCCTTTTGTCTGGCTTCTAATATTTAAATTTAAATTCTGACGTTGTACTGAATAGTATTTAACTTAATAGAAGAATGGAGATAATTTCTAGAGAAAATAAGTCCTTCAGTAAAATAACTTTTTTAGTTTCAATAGCGAACTAAAAGATTATGTAGGTATTGCTGGTGATTGTGTTGTGTTTTATTAACTAAATTTAGACTTTTTCTATCTTGTTCTCTTTAATAGAACTAGAAGAGAGATAGAGGTCAGAAGATAATAACATTCAGATTTTGTTCAAACTAGATTTTTCCGCAGCTCCACCCGCGTGAATTGGACAACTAAACCTTACTCAGAAAATTACATTATCTATTGGTGAGAGCCATTTGTATAAAAAATCGGTTCGGTAGTTTTTGATTTTATCGGACAGGGCAAAAAGGGGCTTGGTTATGTTATATGTAGGTATAGATTAAATTGATTGCGAAGTTGCGACACGTCGAAATGTTTATTAACAAAGGACGCTTGGATTAGGACGACATTTAGATTTACAATATTAAAACATCCCCGAGCGCTGCACCAATTACCTATCTTGTAAATGATTGACTCATGCAAGTATAGTTAGAAGGTAAAACTACAGAATTCACGTCATTGTCAGCATAGCTTTGACAAACAGGCCTTTTACTTCATAAAACAGCATTTTATTTTCCCCCATATACAAATTATTTACGTTATCGGCCATTTCAGCGGCAAGGCAGCCGGGTGCCTACTTATCACGTATTTTATATTTCTCCAAACTAGCGCACGCCGCGCCCCAGAGGTCCGCGGTATGCATAAACAAACATACAAACCTGGATTTACGAGCATAGACACCTCAGGGACTAGTCCTACACTCAGGAAACGGAGACGAATGCTTCGAACATTTTTAGAAACTGGATGAGCGAAATTTGCACCGGCTGAACCGGAACTGAATGGAAAATAAACCTATCAAAAAGTTTGACGGTGAGGCGAGCTAGCCATTTTACATTTTGGCATTTCATTGTAATTTTTGTGGTGTGCTATTTTAGCAAACTTTACTGATGGCCTTTGGATAATTTGCTGTGGTCATCAACTATGAATTCAAGTACAGAGTCTGATAATTACTTGATGTTTTGTATGGCTTTAAGTTGAAAAATAAATACAGTAACGAAAAAAAGGCAAAGGTGATTTTTATTGTATTACATTATAATGTAATATTAAAACGTATTTTTGTTAAAAAATACTAGGTTCTACTAGTATAAAGGTGAATTACCCTTTCGCGCAAAAACTACTTAGAGAATAGATTTTGACGATACATTGCAATATGCAATATAATATATACAGCTTATTATATTTGAATAACATATGTAGGTATAGAAAAAAATACCCATTATGCTAAATACATCTTGGCGTTTTTTCAAGTAGTCGCTGGTAGCAGCATCTAGTTGTATAGTAATAAAAAATACGTTTTAATATACGATGCATCGAAATAAGCTTATCGTAAAAATTTGCACCGGAATATTACTTCAAAATTTAGCGCCAATTTCCAGTCACAGCCGGTATTTCGCGAATATTTAGCTAAGTTGTAGGAGGTGAGGTTTTCGCGTGAAATATGAGCCGTCACTTCGGGCTATGAGCCGCGGCACGTAGGAGACGCGAAGTACGAGTATGTGCGCAACAAGACATGTGGTATCTCACACGTAATGTGACATCTTACAGTTCAATTTTGATCGCTTTGAGTGAAATGTACATAATTAATTGATGTTAATATAAAAATAATAATAATATTCGGTAATGTTTGTGACGATGGATAGATGTTTGTTACCTTTTGCCCAAAAACTCCTGAACGGATTTTTATGAAACTTTTATACACTTCAAGATCATAATGTCTTTGCCCAAATATTTCGCAAACGGATCCCTATATAAAATGGTTAAGTTAACGGTTAAGTGTAATTGAAATACCTATCTAAAGATACTGCATATATTTATTTATAGTCTCACGCCCGTATCCCCGAAGGGGTAGGCAGAGGTAAAAATATTACACCCACATTTAGCCATGAATCTTTAGGTCCCACGTCACCAGACTCCGGCGGCTACTGTGTATTCGGAAAAACCCAGTGAAACTTTTGACTGACTCGGGAATCGAACCCGGGACCTCCGATCAGCAGTCGCATACGCTATCCACTGGACCACGGAGGCAGCCCCGCATATAATCTATAGAAAAAAAATCGTTTTCCAATTTAGATGTATACTAAGGAGCTACACGCCTACATAACTTTTTCCAAAATAGACCGACAGACGTACATGGCGATACTATAAGGGCTCTTTGTAGTTTACTGTATAACCCTTAAAAAGAATAACTATGCAGTAAGAATAGCGATTGATCTGAGGCCAAGGTTAAAGAGTTAAATCAGAGAAAAAATATTTGTAATATGAATTTGTTACTTGTATCGAGAAATCCTGCATGCTAGCAGAGAATCCTGATAAATTTCAACATGCATAAATGTTACTTCTTGGAAATATACGTGCAACTGGAACTAGCTAATACTGAAAGCCTTTGCTCGTTCTCTCTCTCTTCAGTCGTACACTCTTGCCAGAGTAGTCGTGGTTCCGTGATGAATGTCATGAGTGAGTTGTCATGCGGGTTTTGGATCAGCCTTCTCCTTGGCTTCTGAAGCCTTTACGATGTTTCTCCATCTGTTACGGTTCTTTGCATTGCGTGAGCACTCTACAACGGAACTCTGAGTGACAGATTCAATTAGATCAGTCCAGCGCGTAGGTGATCACCCGCGAGAGCGCTTGCCTTCCACTAAGCCTTGGATGACCAATCGCTCCATTGAGTTCTCATTTCGTGATACGTGTCTGAAGTACTTGAGGATTCGCATTTGCACAGTCGACGATAATCTGTTCTGAATTTTTAACTGTTTAAGTATGGACACGTTAGTACGCCGCGCGGTCCAAGGTATCCGTAGAAGTCGTCTCCAACACCACATCTCTAGCGCATCAATTTTTCGCCGATCATTCAGCCTCATTGTCCACGTTTCTGCGCCATAGAGGAAGATTGGGAACACGAGACTTCTCATTAGACGCACCTTGGTAGCGTTGGTGATGTTGCGATTTTTCCAAACCTTTTCTAGCTTGCAGTTCTTGTTATCAAACATGCACATCTCCTTCTTATCTCGTCTTCACATCCTCCAGTGTTTGTGATAGTGGAACCAAGGTAGACGTAGCTCTAGACGACTTGACAGTTGCCAATAGAGAGTATTTCCTCTCTATTGTACAAAAGTACAGAAATTAAAAAAAAATCGAATAGTGCCTTATTTTGCTGCTTTGAATAGAATTTCCTGCAGATATCTTTGACAAATAGCGACGAAGCAGCAAAATAAGGCATTTCGATTTTTTTTTAATTTCTGTACTTTTGTACAATAGAGAGGAAATACTTTCTGTGTAGATAGATAGATACTGCAAATACTATACGACGAAAGAAGTTCTTGGCAGAGAGGCCCGAATTTATTGACAGTAATAGTCATCTTGGTTGTCTTTAGAGATCAGATCTTGGCCGGCGGCATTCTTTATTATGATTAAACTCAGTTAACTATCTCGCTTATCACAGAGAAGGTAGTCTTTACTCCAGGACGCTTATGTTAAGAGTGAACCACGCCCTTTGACATAAAATCGAAAGCACTCAGCCCAGTAATAACTCTTTTACGGCTATTTTATGTTTCCTTTCGTAATAATTTATGCTCCGGAGCACCTCTGGGTTAATCATTGGTAAAGGAGGCATTTTTTGCCGAACATCTGGTTCGGAAGGTTTATAGGTATTGGCAATTGATATGAATACCAAATTTTATGCCAACCGCTATCTGTTTGGCACGAGGAGTAAGTATTCTTGTACAGAAAGCGATGTAAGTCGATTTTATTATTATTAACAGTTTCTTGAGTAGCAGCGACTGCTACATGGAGGGTCTAAATTCACTCACGGGGCACATCACTGACTTTTCTAAGTTATGTGCGTAAAAAATGATATTTTTCGTTTGCTGAACGGTGAAGGAAAACATCGTGAGGAAATCTGGATGACTAAGAGTTCTTCGTAATGTTCTCGAAAGATCACAAAAGTCTGCCAATCTGCACTTGGTCAGCGAGGTGACTATAGCCTAACCCTTCCATGATGATAGAAGGTCTGTGCCCAGCAGTGGAACAGATACCTAATAAAGAACGCTGATGGTGATGATGACGCAGAATTATCTAGTTCAATGCAAGTATGTTAATATCTAAGCTATATTTACTCCGATGATTACAACCAAACATCTCATTGGGTCATTGCAATACAGTATAGCGTAATTTTGTGTGAGTTTGTTACAAAGCTTAACATTCAGTGGCGAGCAGTGCACTCCACGCGACGCAAATACAGCTCCGCTGTTGTTATTTCTAATCCGCTTATTGTTCCTATTTGGTTTTGTTTGGTTTTGACCTCGATGCTATTTACCACCGAATTTTGCGCTAATATTGCGTTTTACTGGGTGCAATATTTTGTGGGTAAACGGCCACGCAAATCTTTTATACAATAATGAAAATCAAGTGCTAATCTTAGCCTGTTAACGCTTATAAAGTAAAATATAGTAAACTTCGTTCTTTCACCCGAGTTTTTACTTCAAGCGTTGTGCTAATAGAGTGAAGTCAGGTTGCTGTGCTTTCAGCACGGGTGCTGTTACCACGACAATCTATCTTTATCAGTGTTAAACCTAATAAAGTGCCTTGATCCATCTTAAAAGAAGTTAGCAACGTATTACTGTTGGGGCTCGGCGTTCTAGCTCAACCGGAATCGACAGAACATTCGCTTTTCTACTTAGTGAATGACGTTTGCCCTCCGCAACCCTATGTCGGGACACTAGCCTTAATGTCAGGATTCACGATTGCAGGTTGTTTAATATATGTGTTGATCAACACCATTTAATTTAGAACAATAGAGAAACATAATTTTAAAAGTGAAGCTTAATCTAATCTATTCAAACCTAATCTAATACAAAAACCATAATGAGAAATTTTAAAAATAAAAATATTTACATTTAGGCGTCGTAAAATGCCTCCGCATCAATATTATCGGGCAACGTGCCTAGAACGCTGGCAGCATTGCCACGCTGCATGAAAATGCTGACTCTTTGAGCAAAGAATAAACCAGCCTTCTGGTCACGTGAGACGTCGATTAGCCGTTTAGAAATTTCCCGGAATCGAGAACGAGCGCTCGGACCCCATGAGCCTAGCGTTTCCATTTATTTGCGTCGTTTGAGGATTTCCGCAATTGCAGCAGCAGCGCCATGGATGTGTGTATGCATGTTTGTGTTGATATAATGTGAAGGTTCTGTTTTGTCACCAATACTGTCAAAATTTTGACTTAAGTCTTCATGAACGCCGACAGTTAGTTGCTCTGTTAGAAATAGGTCAGGCAATTTTTTTGTTTTTTCTATAAGTGGTGTGCGCTACGGTTTGGAGTGTTTGAAAGCGAGTACTTCTGTCTGATACTTTATTGGTCTTCCCACTACATAGCTTTTCTGCAAAGTGGTTGCTATTTTGATTGTATATAAAACTGTTGTTCAATAAAATTCCTTAGTAGCTCGACCAGCTTCAATATTCGTCAAATATGCCTGGATTTGTAGACTTGAGATATGTATCTAATACTAAGCTGAAGAGTTTGTTTGTTTGACCGATTTAAAAAAAGTTCAGTGTTAGATAGCCCATTTATTGAGAAAGGCTAGGGATTATATAACATCATACTTTGAGCCACTGGAGCGGAGCAGTAGCCTTCAATAAGGCGGGTGTAACCGCAAGCTCATTTAGTTTGACATAAGCTCCATATAAAATATTCCAAACATGAGCCTCTCATCTCAAAATCCATGGATAGATCGAATGTTGAATCCGGTATCCGATTGTTAGCACTAGTATTTATGAGCTACAAATCTAAGCTAACACCATCTACTCTATACATAGTCTAACCGAAATACACCGAGAAACACGTGCCTAACTTTCACGTGAGGAGTCAGCGTGTTCTTAAGTAACTTTATACAGAAAAATTCATAGCTGAGCTAGATGTCCTAGCTTTTGCCCTAGGTGTATCGCTAGTGCATGTAGCGAGGCTGTGTTAACATGGCATTGTATATGCGGAAGCACTAAGTTCACTCTGCAACTTAAACTTAACCTAACAAAATGGAATTGAATTTGTGCTTCCACATTCATTTTCAGCGCGGATTAAAAAATTTTGCGTTATTGTTGTATTGTATTCAATGTCTTGTGGGAAACTAATCATCTTAATATATAAAATCCTTGCGTTACTGACTGACTGACAGACACGCTACAGCCGAAACTATTGGGCGCAGGAAGCTGAAATTTGGCATGTATGTTCCTTAAGGACCGTAGCGGTGCACTAAAGATAAAGATAAAGATCGTTTATTTGTTAACATGTGTTTGTCATAATACATACATTACAAATGTCATGCACATGGATGGAAAGTTTTATTAAGTTCAACACGGTATGCCGTGGTCGGCGTACAAATATGAAAAATTGCAGAAAAGCTCAAGAAAATTACAACTTTGGTTCCTACATATATGAATTGGATTACAGTAACTCCTACAGTGGCTCAGAAACACATGGTGGATATTAAAATACAAATAGTATCCACAACAATCATACACAGAAACATATAACTGGATATAACAATACAAGTATTTCCTTTAAAATTATTCAAACAGCAATTATAAAATAAAATAGTATTATAATTTCTTAGTGCCGTTTTAGGATTACCACTAAAATTAAAATTAAATAAAGTTTTATATGTACATATAATTATGTTAAGTTTAGCACAGTTTGTCATTTAAAAAATCATTTAAGTTATAATAACATTTCTGGATTAATATAGTTTTAAGTTTTGTCTTTAATAAAGTTGATTTTAATTGTTTGATGTTATTTGGAATTTTGTTATAAATTATAGGACCCATGCATATAATACTTTTATGAAGCAGCGCTGTATTCGCTGGGTGTATCTGTAACCTGCTATTGTCACGTCGACTACGAACCACATTATCTGATAGACGAGGGAATAGGTGTGGTTTATTTTTGACAAACAGGACTACCTCCAAGATGTATAATGAGGGGAGTGTGAGGATTTTATGTTGGACAAATATAGTTTTACAACTATCGGTTGGTTTAATGCCGAACATTGCACGAATACTACGCTTTTGCATCTTGAACACCGTATCTCTCTTTGTTGAGTTACCCCAAAATAAATTTCCATATCTAAGCACAGACTCAATTAGTCCGTAATATGCCGTGAGAATTGCATTAGTGTTAAGGGTTGGCGCTAATTTGTACAGAGCAAACGAAAGACTACTAATTCTTGAGTTTAAATGGTCAATGTGATCTTTCCAATTTAGTTTTGCATCTATATTTAAACCAAGAAATCTAGCATTATCTGATTTATTTACGATGGTACCATTATATGATAAAGTTAAATTTGGGGGTTTTAATCTTTGACTGAATTGCATAAGGCATGTTTTCTGAAGATTTATTCGAAGGTTGTTGTTATTGAGCCATGCTACTACAGATGCTAAAGAGTTATTGATCTCAGATTCGCACTGATAGGCATTTTTACATGGTATGGTTATTGAGCTATCATCAGCAAATAACGTCATTGGATGGATGGTTGAGTGTGGTAGGTCGTTTATATAAATTATAAATAAAAGAGGTCCTAGCACGCTCCCTTGGGGGACACCATAGGTAACGAAACGCACGTCTGAGGAGTATGTCTCTTCAATTTTTGTTTTATAATTTATTTTAGATATCTCAGTAATTTGATTTCTATTTGTCAAGTATGATAGAATTAGTTCTAAAGTATTTCCCCGTATACCATATGCTTCAAGCTTATTAGTTAATATCCTATGATCTACGCAATCGAAAGCCGAAGACATATCACAAAATATCGTACACACTGGAGATGGCTTATCTAGGCAAGACATAACACTACACAAAAAGTCATAGATTGCCATGTTGATTGACTTCCCCTGTCTAAACCCTTTCTGTTCATTACATAAAATGTTGTTTACTTCTAAATAACTATAAACTTCATTGTATATATATTTTTCAAAAAATTTTGAGAAAGTAGGAATCATTGCAATTGGCCTATAATTTTCAATTGATTGTTTTTCTCCTTTTTTGTATAGTGGCTTTATAATAGTTAATTTTAATTCATTAGGATATGTTCCTGATAATATGCATAAATTGACCCCTACAGTGCTGGTATTTTTTATACCTTTTATTATTTTATTTATATGATATGGAAGACTTGGGGCTAAAAACATTGAGTCTACACGATTATTAATTGTTGAAGTTACATTTATGCCTGCATTTGGTATTGGTTTAGTTTTTTCAATAAAATAGTCATTAAAAGTATTAGCTATTTCTGACGGATGCGTTATAATGTGGCTATTGTTTATGTTTATTTTACCAATGCTTTCTTTTGGAATATTAAGTTTTATTTTATTTATGATTTGCCATGTAGTCTTACATTTATTTTCTGAGGTCTCTATATTATAGCTATTCTGAGCATGTTTGGTTAAACTTATAATTCTTTTAAAAGTTTTACAGTAGTTCAGATACTTATACCTATTACTTTTTGTAGGCTGCTTTCTCAAATGCCACAATAATTCCCTATTTTTCTTACTGCAGGTTTTTATGCCACGTGATATCCACTTTGGTTTGTTTTCAACGTTCATTTTAACTTTAATTAGTGGAAAGGTAAGATTATAAAATAATTTGAAATCCTCAATGAAAGAATGGTATGCTAAGTTAGGATCTGTTGTACTATATATGTTTGCAAAAGAAAGGCATTTTATATACATTTTAAATTTATTGATATTCTCCGAACTGTAATCTCGTTTAAATTTGTACCAGAATTTTAGTTTAGGACTTCTTAATACTGGAATTTTGATAATTTGGGCAGTATGATCGGATAGGCCCAAGTCAATAACACTTGTATCACATTTGGATTTAAAATTGTGTGCAAAGTTATCAATGCAAGTCTGACTGGCATATCGTGTTGGCTGGTGTATTGCAATCTTTAAATTGTAATTTAAAAGAAGATATTTAAAGTCCATGGTTATGTTATTGGTTTTGAGAACATCTATATTAAAGTCACCTGCTAGTAATATATTTTGGAAATTCCTTTTAGATACATATTTGAGTATTTCTTCTAGTCTCTCAAAAAAGATATTAAGGTTTGCCTGTTTGGGCACTCTATACACACATATAATTGCAGTTTTATGGTCAAGAAGTTCCACTGCACAGCATTCTATCACATTTATTAAAGACAGCTGGTTCACCTTTTTAAGCTCTTTAAATTTATATTCTTTATTCACAAGTATGCATGCTCCACCTCTTTTGGTGTTACTTCGACTAAAACATGCAGCCAAAATATAATTTGATGAGTCTAAATAAATCTCACAACCTGTTTTCATAAAATTGTCTATAATACATATTATGTCAACAATTATATTTTTATCTTTAAGCTCTGCAATATTTACTAAAAGGGTGTCTAATTTATTTAATAGTCCTGCAATATTTTGATGTAAAATATGCAAAAACTTAGTAACGAAAAAAGTTCGAATTGTTTACAGTGGATGATTCATGAGTATTACTATTGCTAATGAGGTGGTGTGCCTGTATTGCAGAAGATTTGGTTTTAATTATTGTAAAGTAATCCAAAATGCTTTTCTGTTTTGTAGTCGTATAGAAAGCATGTTGGCGTGAGTCTCTGTTTTTGTTGTTATTTTGGGAAGATCTAAGATAGAACGTGTTCTGAATAATGTTAGGATTCACTTAACAATTATTATTTTTGGGGATGTACTTACGATCATAGTCGACGGAGTCAATAATCAAGTTAATTTTTCTACATATCACATATTCTGTTTTGGTATAGGCATTCACAGAAAAGGCATTTGTATATATAAAATTTGAAAAATTATTACAAGTTAATTTCATCATATTATTCAACATATTTTCGTTCAAATGTTTGTTTTTAAGAACATTCAGTATCAACACAGAGTGACATTTATATTTACTCAAGAGGGTAGACATTTCAATTTGTAATTTGGTAGGATTTGTATCATTCTCCCCTATACCGAAAATAATTTTGTCGTGTGGACCCAATTTTATGTTCTCACAGCTTTTTCGTATGATATCTGTTGTCGCATTTGGCATAGTGTGCGCCGATATCTCATAACTTTCATAAGTACTGTAACGCCTAGAGTTGATCAGTTTAGCCGCCAGTCCAATGCATTGTTGGCTGCCAAAAATAAATATTCTTCTTTTATTCGATTGATCCTTTAATACAGGAGGTGAATGGTTCCTGTTATTGGTACTATCAAGGTTCAATGTTGTAGTGTTTTGTGTGGGTAAAGATTTTGAGATGGCCTCCTTGGTGTTTTGCACCATCCGGTGCAAAACATGAAAACATTTTACACCATCCGGTCCAAAATTATATGGTAATCATCCGGTTACCATATAATTTTGGCCCTTTAGACGATGATGATGCTTGAGTTATACAGCTTGATGTGCTTTTTGGAGTGGTAAAATGTTGTATCATGCTAATTTGTTTATTTTTAATTTTTTTAGATGACTTTGGTGTGCTACATAATTCTTTGGTGGCAATGTTTTTATAAGTCTCTATAACTTTCTGTTGTTTTTCTAGCTTTTGCTGAAGTTCCATATTTGCGGTATTCAGGTTATCGATCTCGTTATTAGCAATCAATAGCTCTTCTTGAAGGCTTTGTATTTTACAGAGTAACTTCTTTACTTCCTGATTTTCAAATGGTCCGGTAAGCTTTGTGTCGTCGAGTTAAAGAACGACGAATCAGCAATGTCATCCTCATCATTCGACTCATTTGGTAAACTCTTTGTTGTAGTATCAAGGAATAAGGAATCTGACGAAGTTGTCCCAAGAGCTTTTGTCTGTTTCCTGAGTGTAACATTTTCATTCTCCATTGTTATTTTTTAATTTATACCAATTGCGAAAAAGTTATTGCTATAGTATTATTCTAAGTGTAGCAACACTTTTTTCAATGTCAACAGATACAATTGTTTCTTGCTACTTGCCACTAGATGTCGCTGTTTACGATAATTGGTTCGTTTATTTGTTTTTTATTGTTAGCAAACCCAAAGATTATGTCACGAAATGTCACACTGTCGCTGAATATAGTTTGGCTTTTCACTACTAGAGGCGTTAGTTGTATCATCGAGTGCAATTTAAAATTGTGCTTTTTATACAACGGATTTTCTGGAAATATTTTTTATGCTATTTCACTTTATTGTAAAAGTTCTAGTACACTTATGTTGCAAGTTCAGTTGATATCTTCGTACCTGTATGTTTCAGTGCTCAAATATGACACTTGTTGTTTATATATGGTCATTTGGTCTTTCTTCATTCGTTTTAGAACACTGTACACTATCTTTGTTTATGTTTGTTATTTTACGCCACTAACATTCTCACTTCGATAGTCCATTAACTACAACTGTTTGCACCACAATATACACTGTTTAAACAATTATTTAATTACTTATTTAATTTAAATTTCGCGGATGATGTTTATTCCGAAAGTGTTGCCACTTCTATGAAGGGATTTCCTAAGAAGGGATTTCCCAAAATTCCCACGGGATCGGCCAAAACGGGATATTCGAAAATATGTGCGTTCGAAGCCGCTGGCGTCGACTAGTAATGTATAAAAGTGAAAATAATTGCTATTGTTTGCAAAATTTATAGGTAGGTACTATGTTTCGCCCGCTGATTCGCTCGCGTGCGTGTTGTTATCGCTATCGCGGCAAAAGGTAATCTATTTTGCTCTGATTTTCTTATAAACTATATTACTGCAATAATAAATGTTCAATTTTTAGTTTTTAGTATGGAGGTTTAAAATGATAACTGAAATAGAAATGGAGTCTCATAACGTTTGTTTAGTATACTGTAATTTTTAGTTGTAAGGCTTTACTTTACGTAAACTAGTAGTAAAGAGTATACGTAAAGTTAGCCAGACGATACAAAAAATATATTTTTACTTGATCACAATAACTTGATCTGAGTCATGTTACCACAACGATCGTAAAATGTTCCTATCCCTTTCTCTCTCGCATGTCGAAAGCAGCTATCGCTTTGATATCAAGTGTAAGTAGTGTTGACTAGTATTTAGATATATCAAAAATATTTGGCACTCAAATTAGAATAAAAAAACATGTTTTTTGAACTAAGATTTTACGAACACAATCGTTATTAATTGAAGCTTTTGTAAAGGTTTTTAACGACAAGATTTTACATGCGTAATTGTTTTAGATTGAAAATGTTGTACCGGTTCATTATATCAAAAACGTTATAAATCACTGACAGTTTGTTTTCATTTATTATCTTGAATAATCTTGATAAACAGGCGACACTCTAATGTAAATCCTGATCTAGAAATACACGACCGTCAAAGTTCTAGCCAGAAATCAGGTGCTAAACTGATGTAAACGCGGGAACAAAAATAACGTGGAATCAATGAAATCGGTACTATAAAACATAGTTATAATGTTCTTACATTTTTTTCTGGTTAGGTGAAATAGTAATCTATCTGTAGCACCAAATATTTAATTAAATAGTATTCATAGACACTCCAAAAAAAAATATTATACCTCGAAATCTTTCATTGCCGTGTTTGTCCACACATCACCTTGATGTGTATTATACGTTATTGATAAAAATCTATTGGTTATTTATATAAAAACCTATTTAGTTTTATTTGATACGTGAATAGTTAAAGTATTGTTACGGAATACATTTATTTATATATTTAAAAAATACGACGAATGGTTAGTAAAAATGCATTTGTCCTTGAACTAGCTTTCATCGCCGTGTCCTAAATATATTTAAGAATATTGTTTTAAAGGGACTAAGGACTTGCGTCCCCCACCCCTGTGCGCTAAACGTTGCATAATAGTGTCGCTTGATGCTCGACGTGGAACGACGTGTATACGTGCCTGCGTTTTTGCGCTATAAATGTAAGTATTCGATTTTTTTATCACTGGACATTTTTTCTTTCATCGCCGTGGATAGGTCTAACTTCTATTTGAATAAGTTTGTCCTTTTGATTAAGCATTCGATAGAATGCCATTTATCTTATGTTTCTTTGTGACGTGTTAATTACTGTGAATCATTAATAGATTTTGGTTACTCTTGATGTTTTTGCCTTGATTTTCATCGCCGTGCTCTCATTGCCGTGGTTTCCGTAGGCAAAATTTGCTATGGCAATGAAAAAAAGACACGGCGATGAAACACATTTTCATTGCCATGCCTTTTAAAACAATTTAGTTTCATTGCCATGACCAGTGGTTTCATTTCCGTGACTTATGTTTTCATCGCCACGGCATGATAAAGAAAAATAAACAATCTGTACTGTGCAGTCAATTACAAAAAGATATTTCCACGTTAACCTTACAAAATGATATATATTTGGTACTCCATCACACGATAGACATTCAAACATACGCACACACTCAATCATTCACATACACTACAGTCTAATTATAATCATAATAATGGATTGTTTACTTTTAGAAAGCCAAGATGCCTAAACCGTAACTATCGGAAGAGGAGAGAAAGGAAAGAAAAGATTGGCTGAACAAAAGCGACGAAAAATTTAGAAGCGACCCTGTTATATTATAATGTTAAGTATAAAATATTGTTAGCAATAGCTATTGCATACTTTAGAAAAGTATCTTATTATTTGTTTATTCTAGTACTATATGTATGCAGGAATTTAAAATAAATGATTACCTTTTTGTTTAAAACTATCAGAAATAATATAAAATAAAACTATCAGAAAACACTATAAAGGCTACCTGGAATGTGATCAACAATGAAACTGGCAGAGCTAAAGCACGCAGCCGCGACTACCTGTTAAAAATCAATAATGTGAGTATTTCAGAGGACCTGGAAGTTGCGACAGAATTTGAAAATTTCTTTGCTAATATACCTATAGTGACAACAGAGTTGCTCAACTCATCTTCTATGTCTGCTGAAATGCTTCTTAGGGACTGCGTGCCAGAATGTGATGCAGCCTTTGAATTCACTGTTGTTACTACTGACGATATTATTAAACAATTTAAAACTTTAAATATGAAAAAGACAATGGATTTGTGGGGACTGTCAGTGAAGACTACTTCATCTATTATTAGCATAATTGCTCCACATCTTGCAGCGGTATTCAACGGTTGCGTCGCTTCTGGAATATTTCCTGACTTAATGAAATATAGTAAAGTTATACCTTTATTTAAATCTGGTGACAAAACCGACCCTTCTAATTTTCGACCTATTTCTGTATTGCCGACACTTAGTAAAATTTTTGAAAAATTAATTCTTAGTCAGTTGCTTAGTTATTTCAATAGACATAATCTACTCCACGAGAAACAGTTCGGATTTACGAGGGGTCGTTCGACTACTGACGCAGGAGTTGAGCTACTCAAAAGTATATTTGCAGCTTGGGAGAAGTCGCAAGATGCATTAGGTATTTTTTGCGACTTGTCAAAAGCGTTTGATTGTGTACATCATGACACTCTGGTCAGGAAATTGTATCATTACGGCGTTAGGAACAAAGCTCTCGATCTCCTGGTTTCTTACTTGGGCAACAGAATCCAGAAGGTCCAGATCAATGACAAGATATCTCCAGGTTCTGCCTTAAAAATGGGAGTCCCGCAGGGGTCAATTCTCGGACCATTTCTTTTTTTGATTTATATTAACGATCTACCTTATTATGTAAAAAAGAATCATGAGATTGTGTTGTTCGCGGATGACACCTCCTTAATTTTTAATATTAGACGACAACAGATAAATTTTGACGAAGTAAACAATGCACTCTCTAAAGTTGTTAGTTGGTTCAATGTAAATAATTTATTACTTAATGATAAGAAAACCAAACTATTAAAATTCTCAATGCCCAATGTTAAACAGATGGAAACCAATGTACAACTTAAGGAATCCATAATTGAGTCCGTCGGGACGACTATGTTTCTAGGTATTATGCTTGATACCAAACTCCAATGGGGTCCGCATATAGAAAGACTTTCGGGCAAACTTAGTTCTGCAGCTTATGCAGTTAGGACAATTAGACGCCTTACAGATATAGATACAGCTAGAATGGTTTATTTCAGTTACTTTCATAGTATTATGTCTTATGGGATTCTTCTCTGGGGGAATGCTGCAGACCTTAACACAATATTCGTTCTGCAGAAAAGAGCAATAAGGGGAATTTACAACCTTGGTCCTCGTGTTTCTCTAAGAGGAAAGTTCAGTGAGATAGGCATTCTAACTGTTGTATCGCAATATGTATACGATAATCTCTTATATGTCCACAAGAATATTGACAAATTCAGTAAAAAAAGTGATCTTCACACTGTAAATACTAGACATAAGTATAATCTTGTAGTTCATAGTACCCGCCTCCACAAAATAAGTAACTGTTTTATGGGGCAGTGTATACGCTTTTATAACAAGCTCCCTCTTAATATAAGAAATTTAACAATAAATAAATTTAAGATAATTGTTAAAACTAAGTTGTGTTTAAAAGCATATTATAAAATTTCCGATTATATAGACGACAAAAATGCTTGGGATTGAGCTGCTCTAATTCAACATAAAAATATAAACTTGTACAACTGATAAATTTAAAATTGACGTTTCGTAAGCACTTTATACAAAGTTTACACGAAATAAAGAATAATTTCATTTCATTTCATTTCATTTCATTTCATTTTACTCCGATGCGAGAAGGTTATTGAGAAGAGGGTAAAAAAAGCGTATGTGTGTGTTGTGTATGCCTTTCTCTTTCAGAGCTCTCTGGCTCCGATATGATTCAGTATCTCTCTCAGGTACCTAAGTATACGAGTATTATATAAAAAATATAATGTGTTGTTGGATTTTTTCATTACCGTGGATTGATTCTATCATTCCCGTGGGACCGTTCTTTCATTGCCGTGAACTCATGTTTCATTGCCATGCATGCATGTTTCATCGCCGTGGCATGAAATTTTTAATCTTGTATATCTCGTTAGTTTTATACGCTATCTGCTAGATATTAAGCAAGATTACATATATTATCAAAAACTTGAGTAAGCACTATTTTTTCTTGTTCTAAAGTTGAAGAATAGAAAATTCACGGAAATGAAGATTTTATTGACCCTGTTGAAATCCACCCCTTACAAACCCAATTAATATTATTGTTGATTGACAATTTGGGTAGACTTGTAGCCTTTTGCCACTGCTCCGCCCGACGTGGTTTCAATTCCTACACGGGCACTAAGTAAGTGTATTTAGGTCCAGATGTTTTCCTATGTGATGGATGAATGTTCTTAAAGATGCCTGCTATATACTATATTTATATAATATTTAGATAATAAATCATTCTATGAAATAGATTTTGTGAAATATTTTATAATAGTTAGTAGGCCTGCACTTGTGAACAGGCCAACTGTTCACAATTTGAACAAAACGAAGTTCTTCAAGAGACTATCGTTATGAATAAATAGGTCTCGAAATTAGATGAACAAGTTTAATTACAATGGCTTATATGATTCAATACTTTTGGAGACATTGATTAGACTGAGAACGTCTTGCAGTTCGTTTTACATTTTTAACAGTGTTTAGACAGCAAATTGAGTCTTGGTTGCTATATATTAGCAATTTCAGTTCATTTTGTCTTTCTTTCTACTCAAAATTTTTTTAGGAAACAAAGAGGACTCATCTTTAAGATACACATACATTTGTTCTTTGTCTGAACATAAACTAACTTTTCGTGCATCTCAAAAAGATTTGTTATAAGCATGTTTTACTTTAGAGTTACACAGTTTCACTGTGTAAGCTTTGCGTACATTTAAAACATACTGGATATTAAATATTGTTAACGTTATTTTATCACATCATATTGTAACCAAGAAAATGTTATAATATTATCGCTAATGATTAATGATCTAAACAAATAAAACATATCAATAAACAGGAGCTCATCTTTAAGATACCCATACATTTGTTCTTTGTCTGAACATAAACTAACTTTTCGTACATCTCAAAAAGATTTGTTATAAGCATGTTTTACTTTAGAGTTGCACAGTTTCACTGTGTAAGCTTTGCGTACATTTAAAACATACTGGATATTAAATATTGTTAACGTTATTTTATCACATCATATTGTAACCAAGAAAATGTTATAATATTATCGCTAATGATTAATGATCTAAACAAATAAAACATATCAATAAACAGGAGATTTAGTGGTTCAAAAGATTACAGCAACTTTCATCTAGTGAATTCCCTCTTTAAATAAAGATGCTATAAACATTACTCTGAAATATAACCACATCTTTTGGCTGATCTGCATAATACAACCAGAGCAAATATAACGGACGTGGTTCAAGAAACTACACGCCCGTATTCCAAACACCGCTTGCACACACAGCTATTTGAATATTTAATCTGGTAGAAGCTGTATTTGTTTTTCTTATTAATTAGAGCAGATGAAAGGCCTCTTTCCCCTTTTACATAACCCCTGGGTAGAATACAGGTGGTAGGGACACACACACATACATACTATGTAAGTGCACGTGCATAGCTATGTAAGTGTAAAGTGTCACCTACACAATCCTCATCTTTTAAGTTTATTTTATATTCAGTCCAGATTAACACCGCGCTCCTTTGACACGCCTGATCTGTTATAAACTTATAGAGTATATATAGTATAGTATAGACTAAGTGAAATACAGTGGCCCTGAAAATATATATACAGTTCGTTTTTGTGAGACTGACTTTTATTTATGAATCAACCGGAAGCTACTGGACTCAAATAGGACATCTGTTCCTAAACAGGTCTTTTAGAATGTAATTTTATTAGGCTACATGAAAAATTCACACAAATTTTCCAAGTTAAAACACGCTACCAATGTTTTCACTCGCATTTTAATGAATAGCCTTTTTCTTTTTCCAACCACACCTTTTGGAGTAAATTAAAAATTCGCTTTTACAATGAACAATATTAATAAGTCTGGCAAAAAATGTGTTATGAATGTCTAACCGTGTTGTTAAAAGAATGCGCTAATCTGGTAACTGAAATGTGAAAACGCGATGTAGACATTTCGTAATGAAAAGTGATGAGGGTAATGTATTAAAATAAGATTATAAAAGAGTAATAATTCTCAAATCTGCTTGTGGTTGACGGTTTGCAGGGATTTTTAGAAATATTTTTCAGCAAAGCTAAATTTTACTGAGATATTGTGTGGGGTCACAAGGATGGATAAAATTAGAAATGAGTATATAAGAGGAAGTTTGAAAGTTGCACCGGTGCAAGAAAAGCTGAAAGGATATCGTCTAGCGTGGTATGGGCATGTTATGAGGAGGGATGAAAAGCATGTGACTAGAAAGGTGATGAATATTAGAGTTGAGGGATATAAGGCAAGAGGAAGACCAAAGAAAAGATGGATGGATTGTGTGAAGGATGACATGAATGATAAGGGAGTGAATAATCAGATGACGGCTGATAGGAGAGAATGGAAGCGAAAGACATTCTGCGCCGACCCCAAGTAATATGGGAATAGGGCAGGCAAAAGAAGATTGAAGCAAGTGCTGGCGTAAAATGTGCAATTGTTGTAAGTAAATATCAGCCTTTACACACCACGGGCTCGTAGAGTTGCTTTAACTGAATCTGTTATGTCACCACCCTTCAGTTTCACCATAACTATATATTTTCAGGAGGCCAGCTAAATGAGCATCAATATTTAAACTACATTAAGTGCTTCAGTATTATGTTCGGAAAATATATGCAAGTGATTTAGAAGGTGAACGCTTGAAACTCCTTACAAAATTGGGGATGTAAAACCCGTTATATCTCATGGTTCCATGCCTTTGTGTAGTGAACGTGGCACTAAATGTAAAAACTTTATATTCCTAATTTTTCTACGTATTTGACGCTCATTAGCGTCATTTAGTGACCGAAATGAATAAAGGATATTGCTTACCGGATTTTAGACTTCATATATAAAAAGAAATACTGTTTAACGTACTGTTGCAAATCGACATCCTTTGTCAGGAATATTCAGGATTCGCAGACCAAATCTGAGCCCCGGCTTTACCATTTATTAAAACGATAACTTGTATCATCCCAAAAGTTATTAAAAAAAACCTTCGTCAGCAAAAATCAATTTTAATACTCATAAACCAATACAAACTTCGGAAAATAATAAGGAAACCTTTTTGTACAGAGCAAATGTCCATAAAATGTTTCATTCGAATCAGTCACCGCTGATGGAACGGATATTGGGTCCAGAGTAAACTTTGCAGACTATACATTTATAAGTACCCAACCATATAAATATATAGTGACGTTTTTTCGTATGAAAGTTGTTCTGTGTTAATATAAGTAAGGAGAAAAACGGAGTATTTTGCTATTTGTCATTGTTACTTGCGTCGCTGACGCCTGTCGTCTAAATTTGGACTGATTAAACCGAAAATATCGTAGATCTGTAGTAGGTTTCAGTGAATGAATTTGGGCTATTTTTAGTAGCTATTATAGTAGAGCGGACGGATAGTCATTTTGAATAATATCAATGAAGTATCATAGTACATCGAAAACATTGCTTTTACCATTTTGATCTTTTGTTTATTCAACCCTATCCTATTCACGTAATGATTCCTAGAAGCCTTAATTCCTTCCCTAAGGCCACACCAGTATCGACAACATTTTCTAGGAAAAGTTACAGTGTTGATAGTAGAAGGAATAGAAATATCTTTCACTGTCTTATGGCGCTAGAGCACATACCGCAAAGTTTATTTTAAAAGCAGTTGAGTAGTTTTTACATAGGGAAGTAACAAACTTCCATCTATCTGTCTCCAAACCTTCGAATTTACAATAGTCGCAATATAGGGTCGGGTTCCAATAAAATATGGTCTTGATATCGGTATATAAAGCCCTTTGCTAGTGCTGAATTAAATGTGGAGTGAATGTAAGTGCCATTCACAAGTTTGTTTTGAATACTGGACTGTTCAGTCTGTCTGGGTTTAGTATTTGAACCGGTTAATCACTAAAAAGGGTCCTTTTAAAAGAGCAATTAATACAGGGTCTCGTTTACGTCAGCATTATGGAGAAATATGAATTAGCTCTTGTGGTGTAGGCAGATTTAAAGATGAGTGGGTACTCCTATGAAGTAATTAGGTAGATTTGTTTAGATTATTATACTTAATAATGTGATGTTATGTGACTTCAAATCGAAGTCAGGGATTTTTGCCAAGTAAAGACACGTTGGGTTTTTGAATTGATGGAGTTTGTAAGTATTCTTCCATTACATCATATGGTAGAGTTAAGATTTGTGAAGATACACGCAAAGTGGCTGGCAGCGCCTGGACACGAATAGCCGAAGATTGGTGCTCAATGGCGTGCCATTGGAGAGGGAATAATAATAATAATAATATTCTACCATATACACACATCACCATCTAGTCCCAAACTAAGCAGAGCTTGTAATATGTTTACTATTTAATGGATAAACATACATATACACCACTATTTTTTAATTAGAACAAAAAATTTAACAGGGCACTAAGTATCTTTAACTGATCATATTTATGTAGTTGAAAAATAAAAACACTAAGTCCCAAAACTGTCTATAACTGTCCACAAAAATACGTGATAATTGGTAAATGCAATACTAATACTATGACCGACCCGTGTACTATCATAGTAAAATTAACCATTGATAAATTACCCCCCCCCCCAATTTCGTTGCAAAAGTTAATTGTTTGTCTACGTTTGCCCGACGCGATGGCCTATCATATCAGTTCATATCACGGGAGTGTGTAGCTATGCTTCGTGCATACTTTTTGAGTGGAAAAATCGCGAATGCAGCTGTGTACCCATGGACATCGTATTG
Organism: Euclidia mi; assembly: GCA_944739405.2. Taxonomy (NCBI): domain Eukaryota; kingdom Metazoa; phylum Arthropoda; class Insecta; order Lepidoptera; family Erebidae; genus Euclidia; species Euclidia mi. Next base: position 4,680,605 of record OX123196.2, read on the forward strand.
TGAGTGTACAAAAGTGACCGGGTCAGTGTCAAACAATTAAAACAGTGCATATTGGATGCTTTTGACAACGGTGGTGGACATTTCGAAGGACTATGGAAATACTTGTAAGTTTAGTAAATAATACGTACTTAAGTAAATAATAATTTGATGCGGGCGGCTCAAAATCGGTCTGTGTTCTCCATACACCTTGAGGAAGGCCTATGTCCAACAGTGGACGTCTCTAGGCTGACATGATGATGATAAAATAATTTGTAAATAGCAGATGATTCTAACTTCATAAATACGCCAAAATTACTCTTTTCATTTAGTCCAGAACACCATCTTTTATTTTGATATTTGTTTGCTTTCTAATTACATACCTCCGTATTTAATTACTTGTTAAGGCGCTGTACCTAGTCAAAATAGGCTTCACAAAACAGTTTTTTAGCCAAATGTATACATTTTAAAGCAGCTAAAAAAATATATGGTAATCTTGATCATATTTATGGGGGGACCATTGTGTTCAAAACACGTTTTCGGTAAATTTTCTCGATAAAAAAAAACCTTAAAATAACCATTTAAATTGAAATTGTAGCAATTGTAACTGTATTATTTATAAACAAATCTTGATAATATTAATAACAGTGATGTAATATATAATGATAAAGGGAACTGTTGTTTTTATTTATCGATTGGAATAAGATATTTGTAAGGATTAATGTATTTAATGATAGATAACTCGTCCTGAACGTCCCGTCGTCATCGCGCTTCTCTTTCTTATGTATACAATCCGACAGTGACAGCAACAGCTGAACTCAGTGTACTGTACACAGCGCCTTAAACGATAAATTTTACCGGTCCTAAGCCCGAATGAAGTATGAAGGAGAGGGTAGAATTAACAAAATTAAAAAATAACTACCCACATTTATTATTTTCCTTCATTTTATTTTCTATGGCTACCTACATCATAAGTGCGACAGAGAGAATGCGAATGAGCAGGACGGAATATTATCAATGAGGATTGTAAAATATGACTATGAAATAAGTGAGATTTTCTACAATAAACAAATGATAATAAATTTGCTCTTTATTGATATTATGAATTTCTTACGTCATATATATGATAATAATATCTTCGCTAATCTGTCCTTAAAGTTTTTGTACTAATTAAAAAAAAAGGGTTTATACTTTTTTTTGTAAATACATAGAAACACCCAGACCAAGGCAAACATCCATGTTCATGCACACAAATATTTGACTTGAGCGGGAATCGAACCCGCGACCTCCAGCGTAGCAGTCGCCTTCACTCCCGCTACGCCAACCGGTCGTCAATGTCCATCTAGTGGTGGGCTATGTCAGGCTGATGACGATAATTATGATAACATCTTATGATTGCCCACCCCATCATTCGCTAAGTAAACCTGGAATTTAAATAAAAGGTTGCAAGGATGATGATTTTTTTAAATATGGTGTAGGCAGAGTTTAAATATTACACCCATATTTCAATTCAGTTTAAGATCCAACGGGATAGGGGGCGAGCCTATTCGCTTCACCGGACCCATCGCCAGACTCCATGCTGCTGCTGGGTATTGGGAAAACTCATAAAACTGTGGTTGACCTGGAAATACGGCCCGGGACGTTCCGATCAGAAGATGAACATGCTGTCCACAGGACCACGGAGGTAGTTTTTGTTTTTGCGAATGAAGATTAAGATCGTTTAATGACATTTAAAAACCGTATATCCACAATCATCAAAATTTTGCGACTATGAAAAAATATTGTCGTTTGCTACGAAACCGACTCCTGGGTTGTGTTTTCGTGATAATACGAACAAGTTGACATTGTAACCGTGGAAGCCATGCTCACGATTCCAATTTGATCGCAAGGTATTAGGTCCTTTCATAATAATATGAAGGTTATACTGGATAAAAGAAAAAACAAAACACTACAATATATTTTTGTATTCCTGAAACGTGCATCTACTTACAAAAAAATTTGCAAGGTGACTTTTGTAACTCGTTACTTGAGTATTGCAACGAGAAGAGCAGGAATAAATATAGTCAACGTAAGAGAAACCACAGTAAACGTCTCTGAGTAAACATTTTTGTTTAAACGTTTGCCATGGGGCGAAGATATAGTTGTCAAGGGTGTCGTAGATGTCGAGAAACGCTTATACATAGTTACGCTATGTGTGGTAACACATAATGACACAGGTGAAACGCCCGAATGTCAGCGGTTTAATTTGAGAAATAATGGCATAGAGGTGGAGCAATTTGGCTTAGTTCAGTATTTGGTTACGTCTACAAAGTTTTAAGTAAATTCAAATTCAAATTCAAAATCGTTTATTCATTTGGGTCACAATGTGACGCTTATGAACGTCAAAATAATAAATTTATAAAATAATTACTTAAAGACTCTACATTTAAATTTACTGCCACGTTCGCAAAGCAATAGGTAGAACCATGAGAAAGAACGGGCAATAAAACTCACGGTCACTCTTTTTCTTCGCCAGGTTTTGCATAATACAGATAATTTACATTTTGTAAGGTGCTGCAACTGTTACACTTTCTATATCACTTGTATACACCGTTATTTTTTAATTAGTACAAAAACTTTAAGGACATATTAGCGACGACATTATTATCATATAAGTGACGTAAGAATTTCATAATATCTATAAATAGCAAAGTTATAATCATTTGTTGTTTGTAGAAAATCTCACCCAAATCATAGACATATTTTACAATCCATTCACTACTTCATTGATAGTACCTACTTACTTTCCGTCCTACTGTTACGCATTCTTTCCGTCGCACTTATAATGCAGGTAGCCGTAGACAATAAAATGAAGCAAAATAATAAGTGTAGGTAGATATTTTTTATTTTTGACGTGACAACGTCTTATAAATTGGTTTGCCGGGTGACACTTCAAGAAACTGCGTTACGCTCCGCTCACGTTATGCGCTCACAATGAGAGCGAGTGAGAGGCACGCGTCCCGCCTAAGAGCGAGAGAGACAGACATAAAAAGTGAAAGGCACGCGTCTTTCATCCTTCTTCCTACTATACGAATGAATATTCACATTAAAATTATTTTACCACTCAAAGTCGTTGTCACGTAAAACTTTCGCCCGTATACCGACTTTATAGGCAACCAATTTTTTAAATTCTACCCACTCCTTCATACTTCACCGGCAAAATTTACTGTTTTACAAGTAATTAAATACGGAGGTAGGTATGTAATTAGAAAGCAAACACATATCAAAATAAAAGAAGGTATTCTGTAAAAAAAGAAAAAAAAAAGAAAAGAGTAATTTTGGCGTATTTATGAAGTTAGAATCGGCTGCTATTTACAATTACTATTTCATAATCATTATGTCAGCCTAGAGACGTCCACTGCTGGACATAGGCCTCTCTCAAGGTTCTCCACACAGACCGATTTTGAGCCGGCCGCATCAAATTACTATTTAGTTAAGTAGGTAATATTTACTTTACTTACAAGTATTTCAATTGTTCTTCAAAATATCTATCACTATTGTCAATACACAGCACGTTTTATTTAATTGTTTTTTAACGAGATAATTAAGCTTCTCTGACTTTTCACTGCGTCAAAAGCGTCCAATATGCGCTGTTTAAATTGTTTAACACTCACACTCACAACGGCTCATTTTTGTACACAGTGGTGAGCATGGAGGCCAAGCTACGACCCGCCTCAACGGATCCACTGGCTTCCAAACACTTCCCTGTACAAACGCATAGCTGCATTCGCGTGATGTGAACTAATAAGCCATCCCGTTGGGCAAACGTAAACAAACAATAATTTTTTCCACGAAAAAACATCCGCTCGCTATCGCCTTCAGTTTAGTACTGTGGCGCGCACGCAGAGGGACAGGGGTTGACGAGCTTCGAGTTTGCACAAATTTATCAATGGAGTAGTGGCGCGTAAAATTACTACGACAAATTAGTATTTAGTTATGCATTTACCAAACATTACGTATTTTTGTGGACAGTTTTGGGACAGTTTTGGAACTCAGTATTTTTATTTTTTACATACATATATGTGATTAGTTAAAGATGCCTAGAGCCCCATTAAATTTTTTGTACTAATTAAAAAATAGCGGTGTATATTTACTGTACATAATAATACTTAAGCATAATACTTTTGATGTTCATTTGGTTAGTCTCCTCAGAATAGACATGGTGAAACAGGAGCATCCACTTACATTATATATATCTAATAACGCAGGCAATCCGCGAAAGTGATCAGACCCATGATGGAAATGATGCAGTTAAATATTAAAATCTAAGACCAGCCCGCAAGACCGTCATCGACCAGTCATCGCAAGTAGCACCCGTTCACGAGTATGACGCATGTGCCAGCCATCATCTCTCTCACCATATTAGAGGGACAGGGATGACCCGACACACGACGCCACCACAAGAAATGACATTTTAGTGATCATGACGATAACGGTATACGAACCGGCAGTAAGAAACAATCTATTGGTATACTGACCATGACCGCCGATTACCTCCATTTTCCAGATCGTTATTATGAACATAAATCAGTGGACCGCGTGAAGGAATGCAAATGTAGAAAGAATTTTGTGAAGGTGACAAGTGAACAACGATATGATCAGGAATAAATAATGTTAAACTACATTCAACAAATCGTAATAATATCCAAATCCTGCAAAAATCATGTGTTCACGAGGCACCTCCACTTAACATGTTACTAATTAAGAAGAGAGTATTTTACACAGTCATAAAAATAACAATAATGGTGAATTTAAAAAAAAGCAACTAGACCCATGATGTCTTGTCATCTAGAAATTCTTTAATAGTGTAATAACCCCTTTTTAAAAGAAAATTCCTAGTAGTGGTTTTAAATTTGTGCAGAGGTAAATTCATTATTTCCAGAGGTAATTTGTTGAAGAATTGTATACCGAGTCCCGCAAATGAGTTATGAACTTTATGTAGACGGTAGTTAGTGCCCACTAGTTTATGCTTATTCCTTGTGTTTACTTTGTGCACGTCACTATTTTTACGGTAAAGAGTTAAGTTTTTCTTAACGTACATTAAATTAGCAAATATATACTGCGATGCAACTGTAAATATTTCTACTTCTTTAAATTTATCTCGTAAAGAATCTCTAGCACCTAACTTATATATTGCACGTATGGCCCTCTTTTGAATAACAAAAATTGTCTGAATACCGGCCGCCGTACCCCATAATAGTATCCCGTAAGACATTACACTGTGAAAGTAACTAAAGTAAACTAGTCTAGCAGTATCTACGTCTGTGAATTGGCGAACTTTCCTAACTGCAAATGCTGCAGAACTAAGTTTGACTGCCAGACAGGATATTTGGGCACACCACTGAAGCTTACAATCTAAAGTTAAACCTAAAAATACAGTTGAATCAACTAGGTTAATTGTTTCGTTATTTCAAATTATATTAGTAAGAACATTTTTGACATTCGGCAAAGTGAATTTCACACATTTTGTTTTGCCAGAGTTGAGTAGCAAATTATTTGTCGTGAACCAATGTAGTACTTGCGCAAGAGAATTATTTACGCTGTCAATGTTACTTGTATTACGATCAACTTTAAAAATAAGTGAAGTATCGTCAGCAAAAAGAACAATATCACATAAATTTCTAACAAAGAATGGCAAGTCATTAATATATATTAAAAAAAGAAACGGACCAAGAATAGAGCCCTGTGGAACGCCCATTCCCACTGGCAAACCTTGAGACCTACTTCCACTAACATCTACATACTGAACTCTATCTCTAAGGTAACTGGCAACAAGATTGAGTGCGCTATCTCGAATACCATAATGGTTGAGTTTACGTAAAAGTGTATCATGTTCAACACAATCAAAAGCCTTTGACAAGTCGCAAAATACACCAATGGCATCCTTCGAATTTTCCCAAGCGTTAAAGATATGTTTTAATAGAGCTACACCGGCATCAACGGTGGAGCGACCCTTAGTGAAGCCATACTGCTCACTGTGCAATAAATTATTTGTGAGAAAGTGGCTCTCTAACTGATGCAAAATAACCTTTTCAAAAATTTTACTGATTGCAGGCAAGATAGAAATTGGCCGAAAGTTACTAGGGTCGCTCTTGGATCCTTTTTTGAAAAGTGGTATCACCTTGCTGTGTTTCATTAAATCAGGAAATACCCCTTTATCCACGCATCTATTAAATATTGCAGCTAAATATGGAGCTATGCTAAAAATGATTTGGCGAACAAGACTAACTGAAATACCCCATAAGTCAATAGGTTTCTTAATATTGATGGTCTTGAATGTCTTGAGGATGTCATTGGTGTCAATGTATTTAAAATTAAACAGCACATCACACTCATTCACATTGCCCCTAACTAACATCTCTGCTTTGCTTGGGCATGAGTCTAAACACTTGGTTGTTTTCACTGGTATGTTTATGAAGAAGTTGTTAAAAGCCTGAGCAACATCAATTTTCTTTGTAACTATTTCTCCATTACATTTTAATTCATAGCTATTATCTACTAACTTAGCTCGACCAGTCTCACTGTTAATAATGTTCCAAGTTGTTTTTATTTTGTTCTTGGATTCTTTAATTTTATTACTTATAAATATAGACTTAGCTGAAGCACATGCTCTCTTAAAAACTTTTGAGTAATTTCTTACATATTCAATAAATGAAGGATTAAAATTGTATTTCTTCATACCATACAGATCATACAACCTAGATCTACTTTTGTATATTCCTACTGTTGCCCAATCACAAAATTTAACTTTAGAGCTCTTGGCAAATGTCTTCTGCTTAAAAATTTTATTGTACTCATTTTTAATAACATCAAATAACCACTTATATAATTCATCTGGATCATCGTGAGTTAAGTCAATGCTGGCGATCTTAGCAGCAACATCATCACTAAAGCGATTAAGGCGAGCAGAGGTCATAGGCCTACATGTGATTTTTTGTACTGTAGGGGTTGTATTAGTTGGAATTACAACCTTTTGTCCACAGTGATCTGATGTCAAGTCACTCAAAACAGCTTTACTTAAGTACAAACAATTGCAAAAAATATTATCTAAGCATGTAGAAGAATGTGAGGTAGTTCTGGTTGGTTCAGAAAATAAAACATTCAAATTAAATGACATAAATAAACTAACTAACCTAGTACAAGTTGGTGATTGTTCTAACAAGTTAACATTAAAATCACCACATACGATTATTGACTTCCTGCTGGAACTTAAGTGTTTTAAGACATCCTCCATGATGCTTTCAAATTGGCTAAAGTCACTTTGCGGTGGTCGGTATACACAGACTATGACGTGTTGCTCAAGTTCAACACAAGATATCTCAGCGGTGCGCTCGATAGAAAGTTCGGCTATGTCCTTTCGTTCTTTACATTTAATACTATTACAAACATATATGAGAGAGCCACCACGAATAGCGTTCTTTCTTACGAATGCACTAATCACTGTATAAAATTCATTATTGAATATTAATTGGTCACCTCTTAACCAATGTTCCGTAATGCATAATACATGCAACTTATGTTTCTTTAAAAATAAATCTATCTCTAATTCTTTGCTAGATAGGCCTTGTATGTTTTGATGAGCTAAGTTTAAAACACATGAATGCCAATCTGTTGTCTCATCTAGTAGTTTAAACTAATAGATTTGTCAATACTACTATTGGTATAACTATTATCTACCAAATTCCTAAGTACTCTAGTAGTACTGCGTTCACTATGTAAATTAAATGCTAATAATTTAGCAAGTTGTCGCCTATATATAAAAGAGAGATACATAGTATCTTTTGTTAAAAAGAAATTACTAATAAAAATATTAGAGTCAAAAAATAAAATTTGGTCACTATGACTACAAGTGCTATTATATAATAATAGATTCAATTTACCTATCTGGTTATTTTCTTTATAAGATAAGTTATTGGAATATGGTAATGCACAGACAATAAAGTTGCACCCCACTTTAGAACTTTGTTCTATCATAATATCTGATAAAGCTAATATTTCTTTCTTGGTAACTAGTAGGCTATCCCCATATAAAATTATAACTGTAGAATGTTTATTTAGTCTAGCATACTTTAATTTATTAATTAACATAGACATTCCTTGTCCTGGTGAACAAATATTTTGTATTGACCGATCAGTATAACTATTAATCTGGCTACCCATACCAATTCCTAATTGGTCAGAAAAAATTAAAACATTGTTATCTAAAACCTTATTATTTTCATTATGTAACAATGTGTCAGAACCATGACATGTTTTCGAAGGATATTTATCTTGAAAGTCACTATATAACTTGGTTGTACAATTAGGTGAAGCCTCTAACTTATGATTTGAACAATTTAAACAGTTACCGTTGTTGGTCATAGAGAGCAGTTGTTTTAGATTTTCTCATATTTCTAATTTCATCATATTTCAATATATATTCCTGTGTTTCACTTTGATGATCTATTATCAATTTGTTGAGCTGAGCATTTAATGATGTGATTTGTGTTTGCAGCTCACATGTGTGTTGTTCATATTGTAATCGGCTACAGGCTAATTGCTCACTACTATCCTTAAGCTTAGAAACTAATAACTCACTCTCTTTAACTAAATCATGGTTAATTTGTGTTAAATCTACAATTTTCTTTGACCTCTTATAGCCTAACTCAAGTCGCTTTATTAATTTATTTAATTTTGTCAATTTCCTAAATTTACCATTTGACACCTTATATGTAAAGTTACAATTACATTTTACAGATTTAAAAATATTTGCCTTTCCACCAATGACTTCAGAGAACAGGTCCTGGTTTGCTGCGCTGCTTAGTGACTGAATGGAATTCTCCAAGGTTGTTATTTTGGATTGAGCTTCACTCAAGCTTGTTTCCAACTCCATGATGCGACTGAGCTGCCTCATATATGTATCATCGCAGCTACTATATGATCTGACTTCTTCCTGCAGTCTGTCCCGCTGGTCCAGAATGTCCATATGTTCTATGTGGAGTTCTGTCAATTGTGCTTTCAGTTGTGAGACTTTGTCATTAACATACTTAATTTCCTCTTCACTGTCAATTCGTTCCTTCAACAGTTGACTATGATCTTCCTTATATTTCTTGAGTTCCAATAGTGCAATCTTCAACTTGTGCTCCGTTTCCTTTGCCAAAGCCTTACGGGTCATCAAAGTGTGTGTAGACATATTTTGTACCCAAATTACCTTAAAAGAAGAAAAATAAAACAGCTGAATTATTTGAAAAATATTATAGGGTATGGGGAAAGGGATGTTAATATATAAATATAACAAATACTCAGAAAAAGTTGAAAGACAGAAATATTTTAAGAAAGTACAGTGATGTAGGTATGTTACAAAAAAAAAATAATGAGAAAAGTTATACAAATTGAACAGAAAAAGAATAACAAAGGAACTAGAAAGGTAATTTGATTACTAGATACCTATATTACTTATAATATCTTAGTTTCTTGGACAATCTTAAGTACACTAGGTAAGATAGCTGTAGGCTGTAGCTATTATTATACTAGGTACTAATACTAATTATATTCAAATAAATCAACTAGAAATTGATGCATATACACTTAAAATAATAATTGTGAAGTGTGATTAGTGTAGTGGGTGTTTGTATGGGGCATTTGTTCAGTCCTCGATTTTGCTTCCACTTTTGTCAAGCAAAAGGAGACAGAAACTGTGCCAGTGTGTGATGTACGAAGCTCACGTTATGCGAGCCGAGTAAATATGTGATGAGGAGTGTAAGTTAATAAGTAAATTACTTACTCCCCGGGTTTCAGGATGATGATTTGAAATCCGTCCGTTGACACTGGGTAGTTGATCTGTCCGCCAAGAACTGTCGGCAGCGAGGTTTCAATCCTTTTCAAACACTAAACTCAATGTCTTTCACACTTCTTTTGGCATAAATACAACTTTAGTGAAACATAAACGTTTAATATTGATTTAAACTTTATTAAAAATTTTAAAAGCACGGAGCTACGTAATTTTACGTCTGACGTTTTCAGTGTTGCCAGCAAAAAAAAAAGTTATAAAATAAACATATGTTCTTCTGGATAGACATAGTATAGATATATTATGTCTATCAAGAAGAACATATGTTAAATTACTAATACGAGTGTATTTCATTCTAAAATTTTCTTAGAGCTACTTAGATAGTTTTCTAGGAATAGTAAACTGAGGTAATAGAATACTTAGATCCAGCCATAAATCATAATCTGTCCTCACTTCCTCGTGCCAACACCCAACATACAATTATAACTACAACAAATAGATATATGAAATCATCGTCATCAGTCCCGTACTTAAACTGTCCCAGTAATGGGCACAGGCTTCTTCTCAGAGAAGGGTATGGCTATATCCACTACGTCAGTCAAGTGTGAGTTGGCAGACTGCATATGTCTTTTAAGAACATTAACTCTCAGCCATGCCGATTACTTCACGATGTTTTCCTTCACTGTTTGGCAAGCGATAAATAATTAACAAATTGATTCACCATAGTGGTGCGTCGTGGGTTTGAATGCGAGACCTTCTGCCTAGCATTCAACTAATCTCTCTTCTAGGCTATCGCTGCCTGGTGTTCAAACGCTCATTAATATACCTCCTTTATGAAAAGAGACATTCACATCTAAAGCAAGTATTCTTACTTCCTACCTTCATTTGACTTTTGACACTCAAGAGATAGCGGCGGGCTGCGAGCTAACCCACTTTAAGTTTTACTTTTTTCCAGTGACACGGAGGCGGAGTACCGGCCTTTTTGCTCGTAGATCGTGGGGCTATCGTTGAAGCTGTATTATTAATCGTTGTTGGTACACTTACTTCCTCTAGAGGGATAGGTTGAAGGCATAGATTTTTTGTGTACTTGAGAAAATCTAAGCTTTCCTCAAAGTTTATGACAAGTATAGTCGAAGTTTTTGTTTTATCGTGGACAGACCGACGGATAGTCGCAGATTTGTATTATAATATGTTTGTGTTATTTAGTGTATTGAATTTGGATATGAGTGACATAACAGAACACAGAACTAATTTGATTAGCGAAACCATAATTATCATTATAATACTTTTTATAGTCGGTGGAAGTCCAGTTGTGAGTTTTCCACCACAATTTGTTTTCGTATGAGGTTGGTGGAGTGGAGTACGTGAGACTCTTCTTGGGATTCTTTACAGAAACCACCGCGGTGTTCGACGACATCTCGTAGGCCATGGACTGTAGCAGCGGGGTTAATGCACCGCGCCATTTCAATATAATAATAATCCCGTGACCACCGTGTTATTGGGTGTTAATTATGTGATTGAGTCACGTGATGTGTGTATAAGCACGTGTAACAACTTTTGCAATGGCCTACCCATTGCGAAAGTTCAGAAGTATTCTGACTCCCACCTCTTAAAAAACTATTACTACTGCTGACTTTCGTCGCCTCCAGCAACAAGTAATATAATAATACAGACCTGTATGCAATCCTCGTTAGAGTTTGACCTCTTAGTCGGTTACAATAATAGCGAAGCGCTGGACAATAACGTGCCTAATCGCACTAAGTTCTCTCATTACCGTGTCTCCTTCATCCATTCAGTTTGATATATCGTGCTACTATTGTTCCTTATTAAACCTTACTAGCCTTCGTCGGTTTTCACAATCATTCATCTTGTCGGATTCTTGTGATACTTGAATCTTTTAAGTAGCTTTTTTAAGTTTAGGGCTGATTTTTTTTGCGTTGGATATTAGAAACTGGTTTCGGTTTCTTTGACAATTTTGTGTGAAATCGGGTTAGTTGCGTGATGGGCTACATAATTTCGGGTTCTGTAGTTTACATGATTGTAATTAATGACATCACCTGATGGTAAGCGATTACCGCCGCCCACGCACAACCGCAAGACCAGAGGAGTCACAAGTGTGTTGCCGGTTTTTGTATGGGAAAAGGAATAGGAGTAAAAGCGGTTTAGGCCTCCGGCACCCTCACTTACCAAACGAAATGCAACAGTGTTTTTTATCGTAATAGGCTGCAAACGAGTAGACGGATAGCCTGATGGTAAGCCATTACCGCCGCCCATGGACACAAGCAACATCACAGGACTCACAAGGTGCGGCAACACCTTGAGTTGGGAAAAGGGATATGAGGAGGAGTTGGACGAGGGAGAAGGATTAAGGAATGGGGCCTCTGGCACTCTCACTCAACGAACAAAACGTGTGTAACTTTACGTGTATATTCTGCGAAAGGGTAGCTATTCCCCGGTCGAGTCAGCCCATTCATGCTGAAATCAGCAAGGCTCTAAGAAAATATACCGGAATGTAATTGCTATGCATCTTTTTCTGTTCTTTACAAATATTCTCCTGAATAAAAGTAGACCTACAGTCCAAAAAAATAGTGTTCAAATTAAAAGTATCGCATAGAAAATATTTAACCAAATGCAATATTCAAATGTAGGTACTTGTTTATCTTGCTTACCGAGTAAATTACTGTGGCGCTCAGTTTTAAATCAAAATTTTCTTCCGTGAATGGTATGAAACTAGAGAGAAGTTTCTGTAATCATTCCGGTGCCAACAAGCTGCGCACTATAAAAAAGTCCTGCGTTGTATTCCAGTGTTTTCTTAGTGAATAACTTATGAAAATAAAACATGTTAAATTTGAAACGTTTTTCGCTTAATGGGGAATGTAAGGCGCGAAGGTACGAGTAAGTAACAAGATTTCATATAAATTCCGTACGATTTTTCTGTCAACGATCGTGTAAGTAGACAGCTTGAGAAATACTTCACATTGTAGATAAGCTCGCCTGACATTTTTGAACCTCAGGCGTACTTGTGTGTACTGAAAACAAAGTTCTTGTAGACATGCCAACGTATCTTAGCCTACTACAATGTTTTAATGAACTAAATATTTTTTTATATATCACGTACCTTTGTTCTGATTAACCGATATTTCGGCAGTGTTGCAAGCGCAATGTTCACGGATGTACTAAGTAGATGGAAAAAGTACCTTCCACTGTGAAACAGTCAGTCATTTAGGCATTAGGGTAGGTATACGACACGACAAGTATATTGCGCTATTCTTGTACCCAGTCATACATTCTAACACATTGGAAAGACAAAAACCCTAGACAAATGATTGGCATCGCTGCGAAACCAATCATTAGTCTATGACAAAAACATTTCAACATAATTTTATAACACGTAGGTAATTCCCAAACCATCAAATCCGGAAACAAGATTCCTTTGTAATTACATAGCGAGACTTGGCTTGCTGTTCGTAACAGATCGGCAAAGTTAAGCAACGCTTGCACAGGTCGCCACTTGGATGGGTGGCCAAGTGTGGCACTTACATCTGAGCGCTACCGTGCTTCGGAGGGCACGGAAAGCTGTCGGTCCCGGTTCTTGTCTCAGGATAAGAATCGTTAGGCCATGTCGGAGGCCTTCGGGCGGTCTAAAAACTCCGACAATAGAGTTAGCCACACACTCACACGAAAAACAAAACAAAACAAACAACCTACTTATATCTAATCGTCTATCTACCGTCCTAAACAAATAAATAAAATTGGATGGCATTTTACTCACAACACAATATTAAACTTTTTTGTATCAAATTAATAGTATTTTCATATAAATGAACGTTATTTGGGACGGCTGAACGGTCTAATCATTATCAGCTAATTCCATTAATACGTGTTCCTATTTTGTTCTATGCGCGATATGTATCGGTTTTAGCGAGCTGATTAATTAATATGGCCACTATGACGTGGGCCCGGTTGCTCGAATATAATGGTGAGGTATAAAACTAGGCACAGCGCTAATGCCTCTCTGCTTCAATTTGAATAATTTCATTAGGAGTGTAGCAACATTTTCATTAGTTAATTGTAGATCGATATCCAATGAAATATTGGTGACGGTCAGGCGTAGTGTACTTGGCAGAATTATTATTATCAGTGGAAATGCGGCGGAGGTTTTTTCGTGAGCATGTACATGCGTGGGTGAATTTCTTTGAGTTTTTCTCTGGCTGATAAAGTTAGGTCATGCTGCATTTGTATTCGTACTTGCATTAAATGATTTATAAAGATCCTAAGATATATAAACACTAAGTATTTTAAAGGCAAACAGACAAAACTAGATAAAATAAACTGACGAACGGCAGGAACGAACTCCATCCTATAGATAGAGGGTTCCCATCATGGATGCTTCAATAATAATTAGTGTTCGAGCGAACCGACGGACGCCAATGAACTGAGGGAGGGTTACACGGCTCGATAGTTTTCACGCTCATCGCGCCTAGTGGAGTTGGAACCGATAAACATATGAGTACGTATCATCTCATACATCTATCTTTGAAACATACGCTGTGCGTGAACTGCGAGCGGCGCAACTTGCATATTACTATGCATATTGCGTTACCGTTCGTAGTATTGTGTTGGTTTGCCGACAATTTTGTTTATTGAAGGCAGAAGAAAAGTTTAAATTAAAATAAAATGTGCGGACGTAGCTGGGGACTTCTTTAATATTCTATACTAGCCGTTTCCCGCGGTTTCACCCGCGTCCTGAAGGTACTACTTCGTGTACCCGAAAGACCCAAATATCTGACGGACCCTATTTTTTATAAAATAAAATGTAGCCTATGTTACTCGCCGATAATGTAGCTTTCTAATGGTGAAAGAGTTTTTAAAATACCGATTTTAAAAACTCAGTAGTTTTTGAGTTTATCCATTACAAACAAACAAACAAACAAAAATACAAATCTTTCCTCTTTATAATATTATTAGCGTAGATGACTATAAGGCGGTGATAGCCCGGTGGTGTACGCAACGGACTGCCGAGACGATGGTCTCGGGTTCGATCCCCAGGTACCCCGGGTACACACCTCTGACTTTTTGAAGTTATGTGTGCATTATAAATTAACTATCGCTCGCTTAATGATGTGCCCGGTAGGTGACAATAGGCTTTCCCCCTATTATATTGGGACCGAAACATAACTGGCGAAGTGTGAGTATGGTAATACACCTTTGCCTAACCCTTCGGGGATAAAAGGCATGAAGTTATGTTATGTTATATTATGTTATGTTATGTTATGTTATGTTATGTTATGTTATGTTATGTTATGTTATGTTATGTTATGTTATGTTATGTTATGTTATGTTATGTTATGTTATGTTATGTTATGTTATGTTATGTTATGTTATGTTATGTTATGTTATGTTATGTTATGTTATGTTATGTTATGTTATGTTATGTTATGTTATGTTATGTTATAATTTAATTTAAACGGGTCTTATTCGCGATATTTAATTAATTTAAGGTATAAATACCTATGTTTTACCGACGTTTCGGCCGTCTTACAACAGCCTTGGTCGCGGCAGGACCCTCCCTAATGTGCTCGTATACGTCGTTCATCCTGTTGCGTAGCTCGGTCGCGTAATCCGTTACATTGCGTGGAGATTCTGGTGGAATACCGGTGATTAAGTCAGCTGGTAAACGTAGTTCTCTACCGAAATTGGCAAAAGCTGGTGTTACTCCTGTAGTTTCGTGGACCGCACTACGATATGACAGAAGAAATTATTGGATGTGCTTGTCCCAATCTCTTTGTTTGCTCTCCACGACCTGCGCCAGGTACCTTTCCAGTGATTGGTTAAACCGTTCAACCATGCCATCTGATTGCGGATGATAAGCCGTGGTCCTGGTTTTATGTGCACTCATTACGCGACAAGTCTCCTTGAACACCTCAGTTTCGAAGTTCCGGCCTTGATCGCTGTGGATTTCCAAGGGCACCCCGAACCGACAAAAGACTTCATGCACCAGCTTATCGGCCACTGTGGTAGCTTCTTGATTTGGGATTGCAAACAATTCAGGCCACTTCGTGAAGTAATCCATCACAACCAAGAAGTATTTGTTTCCGTGCTGGCTCTCCGGAAATGGTCCAGCGACATCCAATGCTATGCGCTCCCATTGGGCTCCCACATTGTACATCTTTAATGCACCTCTGCTACAAGTGTGTGGCCCCTTCACAGCCGCACAACTTGTGCATTTGCGGCACCAATCCTCGACGTCATCCCGACAGTGGAGCCAATGAAACCGCTCTCGGATCTTAGTAAGCGTCTTCTTAACTTCCATGTGACCTCTCGAAGCACAATTGTGATAGAGCTGCAAGACTTCCGGCACCTTAGTTTTAGGCACTACCATTTGCAAATGGCACTGGTTGCCGCGAGCGTTTTCCCATTTGCGGCACAGAACTTCATCCTGGACAACCAAGCTTTCCCACTGTGCCCAATAACTCTTGGTGATGGGGCTCATTGCTGCGATATCACACCATTTGGGCCTAGGAGCGTCTGATTTCTTCCATTCAAGAATCGGCTGTATATCCTTGTTGTCTTGCTGAGCACTTCGCAAAGCTTCTTTCCATTCGTCGCTCAGATCCGTCTTCAACATCCTCACTAATGCTGCCTGCTTTGTTTCCTGTCGGGTACAGTGCTTGCATTGGTCGGGACACGGCCTACGCGATAGGGCATCTGCGTTACCATGGGACTTGCCGCTGCGATGTTGTATTACAAAATCAAACTCTTGCAGTAGTTCAATCCATCTGGCTACTTGTCCTTCTGGATCCTTAAATTGAAGTAGCCATTTCAGCGCAGCGTGGTCGGTTTGCAGGTGGAATTTACGTCTCAACAAATATTTGTTGAAATGCTGCAAGGTCTTTACTACAGCCAAAAGTTCCCGCCGGGTGACGCATTAGTTCCTTTCAGGTTTGGATAAGGCCTTGCTGAAGTATGCTATAACAACTTCTTGATCACCCTTCCTCTGTGACAGCACGCCGCCAATTCCGGTGTTACTGGCATCTGTGTCAACTATGAATTCATGCTCATTGTCAGGGTAGCCTAGAATAGGTGCAGTACACAGATGTTCCTTGAGCTTCTGGAATGCAACGTCACAGCTCTCATTCCAACCAAACTGTACTCTGTCTTCGGTAAGCTTATGAAGAGGTCGAGCAATGTCAGCAAAGTTCTTCACAAACCGTCGATAGTACGAGCATAATCCGAGGAATGCTCTGACCTGCGTTTTGTTCTCTGGAACTGGCCATTCCTTCACGGCAATGATCTTATCCGGGTCGGTTTGAATACCCTTCTCCGAGACCACATGTCCTAGAAAGTTCACTTGCCGTCTGAATAACGCGCATTTCTTCGGACTCAGCTTCAAATTAGCTCCTCGTATCTTTGACAGCACTTGCTCCAAGTTTCGAAGGTGATCCTGGAAGGTGCGCCCCATGATGATGATGTCATCCAAGTAGACCAGGCAGGCGTCTCCAATCAGTCCCATGAACACTCGCTCCATCAGTCTCTCAAAAGTAGCCGGAGCGTTTCACAATCCAAATGGCATGACGTTAAATTGCCATAATCCTTTGCCTGTGGAGAATGCCGTCTTCTCCTTGTCTTGGGGATCTATTTCCACCTGCCAGTAGCCACTTTTTAGGTCTAAGATAGAAAACCACTTCATCCCCGTCAGCGTATTCAGTGTGTCATCGATCCTTGGCAGCGGATAGCTGTCCTTCTTCGTGATGTCATTTAATCGGCGGTAGTCTACACAGAAGCGCATGCTGCCATCTTTCTTCTTAACTAGCACCACCGGAGAACACCACGGGCTGGACGAAGGCTCGATTACGCCTTCCTTCACTATACCGTCGATCATAGCTTCCACTTCACGTTCCCGTGCCACTGGCACACGTCTTGGTCGCTGGCGAATCGGTGCTTCACTTCCCGTGTTTATTTTGTGCTGGACTAGTGCTGTCTTCCCTATGGCGGCATCACTGGTCGAGAAAATATCGGCGAACCGGTTCAACACCTTCTTAGCCTTGGTCTTCTCTTCTTCTGACAGGGTACTTTGGCAGTCCTCCAAAAGTGAAGACATGTCGAATCGTGCAGCCTGAACTTTGGCGCTGGTAGGTTGCTCCTGACATATACGCATCCAAGCCGCTCCTTCATAGGTGCCCAATTCCGTCCCTTTCTTGAGCAACACTTCCTTGTCACTTGCATTTAGTGCGCGTACTGATGAAACTTTGGTACCCCTTACCAAGGTTCGTGCAATCTTCCACGATGCCTCTTTCTCTAGGCCTTCGATAAGTATGCAGCGGTTCCCTCGACCAGAACTCCCGGGTAAACAAACCAGTACAACCGTTTCCGACCGCGGTTGAAGCGTGACATTCTTCAGGCAGTACACTTTTTCTGAAGTTGCGCCTTCCATGAAGACTTCTTCCGAGCCACTTTTCAACACTCCCTGGTTAACATCGATCTCGCAGCGATACTCCCGCAAGAAGTCTAGGCCCAGGATGCAGTCGTCCACTATATCGGCCACGATGGCTTTGTGACGGTAAACTTTGTTGCCTAGCTTCAGATCCACCTCCATTTCACCTCGGACGGTTATGTGCTGACCGGTAGCTGTTCTCAGATTCACACATTCATTGTTCCTGAAGCAGCCCCGAAGAACCCGTCTTGCCAGATGGAAACCGACGACTGTCCGAGAAGCACCCGTGTCCAATGTCAGCTTGCATGGTGTTCTGTTAATTTCGCCTTCGATGATCAGGCTGTTCCCGTCACATGATTGCGAGATCGAGATACTTGGGGCTCTTCCATTACCAGCCAGCACCCGCCCCGCAGTACTGGCTTCTACTCGTTTCCCTGCTCTCGCTGCCTGGCAGACACATCAGGCGACCCCTTTGGTGGAGACAAGGTGTCACCAGGCTGCCTACGCTTTGGGCAGCTCAAGCGGATATGGCCTCTTTTTCCGCAGTTGTAGCACCGAGGTGACGACACAACTTCCCTGATGCGGTGACCTCGGTCGTCGCGTCGCACTGCTTCCACCTCCAGAGCGTGGGCTAAGGCGTCCTTGAGGTCCTTGAAGTGCCCAAGCCTCACTGCTGCTCTTACCTCCAGGTCCCGGATCCCATCCGTAAACGCCTGTACTATGTGTCATAACATCGTTAAAATCGTAACAAAAAGGCTTCATGCCATGAAACAAAACGTAGTTACTACTTTACCGATCTCATAAAATGTTTAACTAAATCTAAGCGTTGTTGTCGTTGTGCAAGAGGACGCTAAATACTTTTAACTTAAATTATTTTATGCTGTTAATTCTGTTCAACAAATTTAAATTAAGGAGTGACTTAAATCAAACGTTACGCAAGTGGGCCTAAATATTAGTAGCAAAATGACTAACTCTATAAATAAATTTACAACTGTGAGTTCTGATCACTTGAGTATGATATGAATAATTAGCTAAATTGAGTTATTTAGTTCTTCCGCGCACGAAAATATTTTAATGAAACTAGTCTACTTGAAGGAAAACTAAACAACTTGAGTTATTTAATTCGGGCATTAATGAGCGTTATTTCGTTTTTAAATAAGTAAGTATTTTTATTTATTTCTTCTTCGAGAAAATATAAATTTATAAGAGATCCCAATCAAATAAATGTCAATAAGTGAATTTATTTAGTATTTTTATTTATAGTATTCGCACGTAAGCAAAGTTATCGTGCAATTCAGTCGTACAAATTAGCGCGAAATAATGTAAGCCTAGATCTACCATTCTCAAAGTGTGCTCCGCCGAGCCCCAGGGCTCCACGAAGCATCTCTAGAGAATACAGCAAAATCATCGATTTAGATTCTAAACTCACTGCAACTTAAAGTCGCAGTACGTGCTATATGCTATGTTTTTACCGGCGATTTATTACAATCGGATAAAATTATAGTATAAACAGATATACTATTATTAGACATATTATGTTACTAAGGTAAGCAGCAATAGCCTAGTGGAGATATCAACAGACTGCCATTCACAGGGCTCGGATTGGAATTCTAGGCAACAAATTTTTGAAGTAATGTGTTTAAATTGTTAATTATGTCGCTGGCCGGCTGGCCGCTGTGGCTGGCTTTTGTGGATTACGAAAATGCCTTCAACTCCATCCAAATTGGGCTGGCCTGCAATGCACTGCCTACACTACATGTCTCTCAGAGTGCTATGAAAAGGACAGACTTCGTTCTACTACTGAGAAATCAGTACACGAATCATAAAAACATGCGCTACTGAAATAATTGAAGTTCTTACGCATTTAATCAACCAATCGTTTTTACTAGGAACTTTCCCAGAGGCACTAAAGTTGGCAATTTTTAAACCTCTTTTTAAAAAGGGAGATAAATGTGACATGAATAACTATCGGCCAATAACGCTTGTACCTGTCATATCCAAAATATATGAAAAGTGTATGCTTAAAAGATTGATTAGTTATTGCAATAAATTTAATATAATTAATAGAAATCAGTATGGCTTTCAAAAACATAAATCAACGACTTTAGCAATGTTTGCCTTGTTCAGAGCTATATTGACGGGCATCAATGAGAACAATTATACTACAGGCCTATTTTTTGATCTAACAAAAGCTTTTGATCTGGTTACGCACGACATCTTACTTGAAAAGCTTGAAAAACTAGGGATCAGGGGACTAGCACTACAATGGATATCCTCTTATCTAACTAATCGACAACAACGGGTTATCATTTCCAGATTAGATAAAAATAGAGATATGTCGCAGTACATATTAGAATACACAGGGATCAAACACGGTGTCCCACAAGGGAGCGTGTTAGGACCGGTTTTGTTTCTTCTATATTTAAATGACATAATTGACTCATAAGTCTGTATATTTCGATGATATTTCCATTATAGTGACATCAAATAAAAATAAATATAATATCCATAATCATGAAACTGACATAAACAATACCATTGACAAACTTACCGACTGGCTCGACCTAAACAATTTGATAATTAATCTTGACAAATCATTTTATATCCAATTTAATAAATCTAATAATAGTATATATGACATTAAACTAAATATACCAAAGATAAAACAAGTAAGTCAAACAAAATTCCTAGGATTGATAATAGACGAAGACATGAACTGGAAGGCACAGCTTGACAATGTATCTGGTAGAATAAATAAATTTGTTTATGCTCTAAAGCAAATTAGAAACATAACTAATATCAAAACAGCACTGATATCTTAACATGCTTATATAGAATCAGTTCTACGTTATGGTCTTATTATGTGGGGCAATAGCACTGATATAAATAGAGGCTTTGTGGCGCAAAAAAAATGTATTAGGGCTATGTACGGCATTAAGTCAGATCAATCTTGTCAACCAATATTTAAAAAACTTGGTTTGTTACCGCTGCCATCGCTTTATATTTATGAAATATGTGTCTTTGTACATAAGCATAAACATTGTTTTGTAACGGCCAACGATGTAAACCCTCGAAACCGTCGAGATCCAAATTGACTGGTGCTGATTGATATTCCCAGATCTACCAAATATAATAAGAGTTGCCTAGCTATGTGTGTTCGCATGTATAATAAAATACCTAGCCAAATTAAACTCAGTAATATGCACTTGTTTAAAACTAAATTACACGCATGGCTAGTTGAGCACAATTTTTATAGTGTTAAGGCATTTTTAGAGAAGAAATTGCAAAATGTTACCTAGTGTTAATGTATGATGTTTATAAATAAATTTTAATATTATTAATGCATGCTATAAAACCGTAGCAAAATATGTGATCTAAATGTATAATGTACCATCCTCGAATACCATGTTTTATGCAAATAAATATATGAATGAATGAATGAGAAATCGGAAAAATCTGTTACCTACACTCTTGCCTAACTCGAGAAACCCGAGACCTCTCGATCAATAGACGCAGACGCATAGGTTATTTACTGTGCTATGCAGGCAATCAGCGACAAAATAAATAGAAAATATACGAAAATTTATGTCAGCAATATAGTCTTTTCTGCAAATTTGGACCTTTTTGCACAACTTCTACCTTCAACTTGTCTAGTAATGAAGCGTAGTATGCTGCGGTAATAGTTATCTCTTTTGATTTCTCTCTATGAACATCCCAAAAACAGTCAGCATCACTTTCCCAGCCGAAAAAACGGCCTTTGTCCTTTGGAGTCGGTACCTCCTCAGCAATTTACTGTTTGTAATGTATTATTGATTTGGGCGTATAATGGTGTATCCAGGTTTCATCTACAGTCATTAATTGGACCAACAATTGGATTTATTAGGCCTAAACTACACAAACAGAGCATTCAAAAAATGTTCATTCGAACGCGGTTTTGGTCTTAATGTGAGCAAACGCGGCACTCGCGCTGGGCGCTTGCTCATGCTTAAATCTTGATTGAATATGTAACTAATACATTTTTTGGTCATTTTCATAGCCTCTGCTATCTCTCTTATTTAATTCAGCGGTCGTCTAGTACCATTTGGTGAAATTTTGCGAGGTTATAGTCAGTGGTTGCACTTTTTGAAACGTCCCGGACCTTCATCTAATCCCTAGCTCTTACGACCAGGTTTAAATTCAGCTGCCCAACATTTTCACTGTGGTAAATGATGGAGCAGAGAGGCAGCGATAGCCTAGTGGAGGTACCAATGGCAGTCCATGCAGAGAGTATCGGGTTTGAATCCACAGCACGCACCAATGACTTTTCAAATTTAACTATTAAATTGTTAAGTATCGGTTGCATCGTTCCTCGGAGCACGTTAAACCGTCGGTCCTGGCTGTTATGAAGATCTTTGACAGTCGTTACGGAGAGTCAGTACCCTCAAATAAACTGGTACTGGTCTAAACCATGGAATATCGCTACCCCTTTGGGTTGCGGAGGTCAAACGGCAGTCGCACTGTGGAATAGTTGATATTCTGTCATATCTGTTTAGACCAATAAGCGGACCTCGGGCTCCAAGACGTGTAAGTCTTGGATGCAACCGGGATAACGCTAGGGCGATGATGGTGGAGCAGAGAGTCCCCATAAACATAGTTTTAATCAAATTTAAATGGCGTCGGCGTATTGCCTTCTAAAAACAAGAATTTAATGACAGCTCGATACAACATTTCCCAATTTCATAAAAAACACTCACATCGACTCAATCATATGGCTGTCAAACAGCAACTACTGGTACAAATTAGCTGAAATGTTGGTGGGTAACTGCCACAAGAAGTACAATTACATCCACAACACTTTTTTGACGAGTGCTTCATTCAGGTTGCGGTCGGAAACTTTTCAGACATGTTTTAATGCAAAGGAAAGTTATTTATGTTTTAGTTGATTTTAGAAGATTTAAAATAAGTTATTTATTTCATTTTATTACATAATTATAATATTTTGTTGCCATAACTAAATCTGTTAATTTTGATATTGTAATTTTACGTTTATTTTTTTATATATACAATGTGACTACTTTCAATCCAGGTTTTTTATTTCATGTGAGATCAATAAACAGTGATAAAATTTCACAAATAAACTTTCACTAAGAATGCCTAACTTTCATGTTTAAATATTTTTTTAGGTTCAAAACTCAATAAATGTACTTAGTTGACCAAAACTTATGTATTCACATTCATTTCATGTGTGGGAAAACTGAATAACTTCAATATAGAATTGGATAACTACGGTATGTTTGCAATATCTTGGTGTGGCAAAATTGGATAACTTTGTTTTTTATTTTTATATATTTTTTGGTTCATGATAAAATTTAGGTTTATCAAGCGTAGAATCGAGAGCAAACATGCTTAAAGCATATAAAATCGCCGACGGTAAAATTGTTCTCTATTTCTCAGTGATGTAAAAAAAAGTGTCAAAAAAACAGTAAATTGCGATTATCTCAAAACTTGAAATTTTGAGTTATTCAGTTCTTCCATTATACCCACGATATAATTGCGGAGGTCAGACGTCAGGTGCTGCTAACTCACACACTTAACTTTCCACGTTCTCACACTCCCGCACTAGCACTAAATCCTGTGTTGCGATTTTAATTGTTTGCTAAACGGTGAAAAAAGACATCCTGATGCAGCCTGCGTATTGAAGAATTACCCAAAGTTTTCTCGAAAAATATGTGTGATATCTGCCAGCCCGTACTTCGCCTACGTGATGGACTACGGCCTTAACCTTCTCAGAGAAAGAGAAATGTGCCCAGCTGTCGGTCAGTTTATAAACATAGCTGATGATGCGACAGAGAAAGCTGTACTGACATGTGATATTGACGGTTATATCATTCTATAAAATGTTTTCCTATTGCTCTACACAAACACGCGAGAAGCAAATATTAAAACACGGGTTCAACGCTAATCTGTTTAAAATCCACTCCTACTCAAATAAATCTTGTTTCAATAACCGTAAAACTGTCCGTATGAGGATCCTTATAATCCTTTTGATGTAGATCGTACCACGATCGAATTTCATTTATGGCTCCTGTTTTATTATACGCGATTTCGCTAAATAGAAATCATATAATGTTCTTTACTGTAGGTTTTAGGGCATTCGTACCGATGTACGTAATCCGTACATATTTCATATTTAACGTTATGATTTCAAGGAAACTTTGTCATTTTCGTCCGTGTGGTGACGGATTAAGAATACGGAATGTTACCACCACATATCATCTCATGGATGTCGTAAGAGCCGACAGAGGGAGCGTATTATGCAGAGAACAGCACTGTAAGAGAAGGAAAACTTGATACAAACCCTATACCAACCCGTTTGGCCAGCGTGGTATAGTAGGCCAATTCCTCCTTTCAAAGGAGAGGCCTAGTCCAGCAGTGGATTGTTAAAGGCTGATGATGATTATGATGATTGTCATTGCGGAGATCTCAGATCGCGTACACGGTTAATATTTTAAGTAATTTAGCACAGTTACGTAGCTACGCGTTAGGCGTAGGTAAGTAGGGTGATTAGCTAAACATATTTTAAGCCTGAATTAGAAAATAAAGTGTATTATCGAATAAAAAAGAAATAAACGTCCAGCAGTGGACTGATATAGGCTGATGATGATGATGATGATGATGATAATGATAGCCAATTAATCTGAGAGGGCAGTATCACCATAAGCCTATTCATCATCATCGTCCTAGCTTTATCCCAGTTACATGCAAGGCTCTTTGGAGTCCATGGTACGTTCAATAGCCTGAAACCTAAGATGGTAACTCTGTTGTCTTATATATATACCAGTCAACGCCAGCGGTTTCGCACACACATATTTTCGAATTGACCGTTTTGCCCGATCCCGTGGGAATATCGGGAAACCCCGTCTCAGTGCACCCCTACGGTCCCCAAGGTACATACATGCAAAATTTCAGCTTCTTGCGCCCAGTAGTTTCAGCTGTAGCTTGTCTGTCAGTCAGTCAGTAACGCAAGGATTTTACATATAAAGATTTGTGTCTCTTATTTTTAAGATTTGCTAAATACTTCTAATAAAGGATATAAAGTAATTATTTTCATTGTAGTAAACTACCCCAAAGGCATTAAATATACAAGAATATAATTCACCTTTTCTTTATTCAGACGTTGTTGTTCTGTTAGAAAGTGTTTCCATGCGTAAAGTAATTTGTGTGAAGTTTTCGCGTACAATCAAAACTAAAACGATCCAAGTGGAAGCAGATATGTATGTGGATGTCTGAATAGATTTATAGTGCGAAGGAAACTTTGTAAATTACATTAAATCTTAGAAACTAACCTACAAGGGAAATGAGATGTGTGAGCGAAATGTTTAACACTGAGTTTCATTCAGATTACAGTGTAGGCAAATATTTATCTATAGCTTGGTTACTTTTGCATATGATATGAGATTAAGAATAATAATAAGATATTCGATTTGTGATTATTGATAGCTCAAGTATTTACACGGACGCGACTTGGATTAGCTCTCAAATAGGTGAGAAGTATTCACATTTTTATCATCAAATTCGAGTCGAAATAGATTGTTGTGACGATTAGTTTGGGTACATCGTGTAAAAATATAAATAGTAGGAAGATATATAAGGCAAATATGAAAGGGCAGGACAAAGAGGAAGACCTAGGTGGACCTTCTCTTACCAGATTAGAGACATCCTAAAAAAGGACAGGTCAGAAGTACCCTAAACAGAAGAGCATGCATGAGAAACTTGATGGGAGTGAATGAAACAAAAGAGGTATGTCAGGATCGTTGTAAATGGCGTTCCGTAGTCTCTGCCTACCGCTCCGGGAAACAAGCGTGAGTCTAAGTATGTATGTACTTGTGTATGCACATAGTAAAACCAAACGGCAGAACGGACGGCGTAGTGGTTAGGCGGCGAGCTCGCTTCAGATCACTTCGTTGAATTCTGGCAGCTCGGGCTCTACTTGGGACATCGTTTCTGTGATCCACACATTATTGTTTTGAGTTAACAAGTTTACCGTGATTCTTAGATGAAAGGTTTGAGTATCCCACAAATCAACAATGCGTATGTAGCCCTTATACAAAATCATTAGTCAACTAGTCTATTGCGTCATCCAATTACTTACTCAATACAATTCAATAAAATAACTGGACATTTTTTATACATAATAAATCATCACGAACCGATGTTAATGGCAGTCAGTGGCAGAGGGCCCATTGAATAGGTGGTTACATGCTTACCTCACGGACCGTACGCTGCAGACTGTCATTGATGGCGTGAGTGGCGAGCCGGCGCACGTGACCTGCGGTGTGCCGACCGGCTCCGTCTTCGGTCCCGTCGGATACATCATGCATGTTAACAACATGTGCAATGTTGTTCATCAATTGTAAGTTATATATGTATGCTGATGACACTTGTCTATTATACGCAGATAAAGATATAAGGGTCATTGAAAGTAAAATCCAAGAAGATTTCACAAATATTACTAAATGGGCACACGATAATGGTATAATAATTAATATAAGTAAAACTAAATGTATGCACATAAAATCTCCGTACCTTAAATATATACCAGACATACCACGCATAGTGGGGCATAGTTTCGACTGTCTACGCAGCGCTAATAAAAAATCTAACTGCGCAATGATTGAGGTGGTGGGAGATTACAAGTACTTGGGCCTCACTACAGACGACAAGTTTTCATGGAAAATACATATATCTTATTTATGTGATAAACTTCGGTCAGTACTTGCAAAATTCCATCATCTCAGTTTCGTACTAGACAGGGCTACATTTTATACCGTGTACTTTGCGCTGGTGGACTCGCTACTTTCTTAGTCTTATAAGCTACGGTAGAACATTTAAAACTTACTTGGCTAAATTAACATCACTACAAATACGTTTCATGAAACTATTAGTCGATAAAAAGACGAAAAAGCAGTGTAAAAGTGGTAACTACGAAGAACTCTTTATGGAATGTAAAATGCTTGCCGTCCATGAGAAAGTAGTGATGTGTACAGCTTTGGATCATTATGGCAGTGATGAATTTAAAACATACAAGAAAAGCAATAGGGAAAGGAGAAGGGATGTGCGTCTGGAAGTGCCTACTTGTAACAATTACTTTGGTGAAAGAAGTAGAAAATATCTAGTGCCAACTATTTATAATAGAAATTATAATGTCTTGTACAAATTTAGACATACAAAATACGAAAGGGTTGTTAAAAAAACAATTAAAAACATAACTGTTACAAAAAATTGTAGATAATATACAGAAATGAATACCTATATTATTATAATAAAGAAAACAAACAGTATTAATATAGACTATTTATATGTATCGTATATAGTGGTGGCGAGTTTGATCATATTTAAGTTTTAGTAATAAGTATTAGAATATGGATTGTTGAACTATTATGAAATGGGAGCTACATCTGCCAATAAACTATTATACAGTTTGGCAGGAGTATAACACTTGTTAATTATTGTAAAACAAAACGTGAATAAATACATATTATTATTATAATAGAATTGTCATGCAAATTAATAATGATTTGCCTCAATGCAAATTAAATTTGAGTTTGAGTTGAGCTAATTAAATATAGATGAGAATGCCATTGTCCCTGTACCTGTGACCTAATTGCGTCACGGCCGGGTTTTGATTGCAAAAATATGTTGATTATTTAGGTCTTAATGTGGATAGTACTTTTTATCCTTATTGGTAACTGGGTCTGTGGACTACAGGTTCCAAGGCGAGGGTCGAGGATAAGCTGTATTTTGATGATTTATATTGAAGGAAACTGTGAGAGACACAGTAAGAATACCTTATGTGAATATTTCGTCTAGCGGTCATAATTATATCAGGCCCCTAAAAACGGTGTGTACTGTTTATATAAACTCATACACACACTCGGCCTATCCATATACCGGACACGTCTTGATTATGTGTAGATACGCTTTTATCCTTCTTTTATAGACCCACTGCAGCATATAGCAGCATAGGATAGCACAGGAGCCGTAATCACAGATACACTGAGTAGTCTTAATGACTATTTTTACATGTTAATATGAAATTACTTGTCATGGGATCCTGTCGGACATATTATCGCAGAGCCCAGACTACTGTAGCTAGAAACATGAAAGGAAATCTTCTGAAACATTTATGGCGTAGGCAGTTGTTAAGGACGGTTTTTTTTTACTCTCATTCTCTCTCTAAACAATCTCACTCGTAACCAAAAAGTTTCTAAGAGATGCTTTTCTGTCAACTCATGGGTATATATAAACAATATATTATATAAAACAGAGTTCAGGTAATTTATCATAAAATACACCCCATAAAATATAAAGCCACAACGGTACAACCGATGACTACCAATAAAATGCAGCTTCAAGAAAAACCCACTTAATTGTAAGCCATAAATATTTTTCCATGATATATCGAAACATTTTTCTTCGTACGAACAACATACATATTGGCATGTTGCTTTTTACTTTCAGCATCAGTGAAAGTAAACAGAAAACTTCTCCCCGAAGCGCAGGTTATTCTCTTATATTATGCGGGACATCATGTACTATATAATTATCATCCTAGCGCTATCTTGTATGCAATGTACCTCAGGTTCGGGTTCTGCTAATATATAAAAATAAAAAATAATAAACTTATATTCTGTTTAATCAAAGACCAGCAGACTCTGAACCCCAAGACGAAAAATCTTGGAAGCAACCGGGATAACGATCGTTAGAACGAGGATGATCATGATATAAAGTAATATGACATGTTTGCGCTGGAGCGAACTATTAATTGATGCGGCTAGAACGGCTACCTGGTGGCAAAAAGGGAGGGACAAAATATAGCTATGTACTTAGGTATATTCAGCGTGAAGCTACGATCTCAGAATATAACCGTCTCTCAGGACACTAGAACTCATCATTAGGAGAGCCGAGTATCCGAGTTTGATGACTTAAATGATCTAATACATAATTAGGGTCAATAATGTTTACAGCCGCCACTATTGAAAATCCATTTCTTGAAGCAGCAGCAGTATTTTTATGATAGTTATGCTACATTGTAATAGTATATAGCGAGACTTGACTTGCCAGTCGTAACAGATCGGCCGAGTTAAGCAACGCTTGCACAAGTCATCACTTGGATGGGAACACATCTGAGCGCTACCGTGCTTCTGAGGGCACGTAAAGCTGTCGATATCGGTTCTCGTCTAAGGATAAGGATCGTTAGGCCATGTCGGTTAGAATATGAAACGGTATAAGCATTTTAATTATAGCCCATTGATATTGTCTATTCGCAATAAGTGCACTTTACAGAACGATTAACATTAATATACACCTTAAACTGCAATCAAACAATTACCAATAGCTTTCTCTGTGAATTTCCAATCGAGTATATTCGCAATACAACAGTAGCGTGACTTGTATTTAACGTGGAGTGTATTGTAATTAGAGATGACAATCTTAATTATTGTTATTTGTACCTGTAGACGCCGGGAGCGCTTTCTATAACGTTGTTAGTATAATGTTTAGGTTGTTACTTATTTGAATACATTCGTAGGATTTTTAAATCAAAATTGGATTGAATAATGTTATAAGTTATAACTATTTTTGAGGTATCGTTTATTAACATCAAATTGATATAGTATTTTCCTGCATTTACGCGAATGTTATACATTATAATTTAACTACAGTTTATGGGTTTTATCGCGATACATGTCAGGTCTTGTACAAGACCATACTGTTCCCCAAACTAATATTTTCTTTTTAAGTATTACTTCTTTACTGTTTTGCTTAAATGGTATATACTTGTTAATGATAGACTCACGCCTATATCCCCGAAGGTACAGGCAGAGGTGTAATATTAGATACACCCCCATTTCGGCTTGTATTGAATTTTAGGTCCCACGCTATAGTGGCGAGGCTACAATTGCTATTACCGTAATAGGGGCGAACCTATTGCTATTATTGCCAGTTTCCTAGTTGCTACTGAGAATTTGGCAAACTCCGTAACACTTTTGCCCACTCGGGAATTGAGCCCGAGACCTCCCAGCAGACGTATACGCTATCCACTGGACTACAGAGGCAGTATTTTATTTCACTCAGCATGATAAAATTGTATTAGGTACATTCAATTTCAGTGTTACATTGGATAGTACCGTCAGATTGCGCCTAGCAACAATTTTCAGTTATCTGTCTTAGAGATCCCTTCACATATATTAGGACCCTGGGGGTCCTAATATACGTGAACGGATCGTTGGATACGTTATCACTTATCAGCAAGGACGCTTGAGATAAGAAAAACGTTGGGAGGATCGCTACTGTTATATCTCTCTAGATTACTGATAACGCTTCGGAGAAAGATGTCATCAGCATTGACAATGGTATGACCCGAGGATTGGGCGACGAATAAAAGTAGAAAGGTTAGATCTAAAACTATCTTATACTGCTTTGAACTTATTAAGTACCTTTTTAGGGTTCCGTAGTCCACAAGGAAACCTTATAGTTTCGTCATGTCCGTCCGTCTGTCCGTCCGCAGCCTAGCTCAAAGACGCTTGATGCTAGAAAGCTGATATTTGACATGAATATAGACATAAGATATTGCAACAAAACTGTAGAATAAAATGTAGGAATTTTTTTTTTAAGGGTATCTCCCCTACATATATAGTGGGCTTGAATTTTTTTTTGTTGAGTACCCCATTATGTGGGGTATCATTGGATAGGTTTGAAAAAATATTATTAGTTTGCTCAAATAATTTTTCGATCAAGTGATTGGTTTGTCAAATATCAAGCTTTGAAGTGAAAAAAATTTTTAGACTCAAGTGTCTCCCCCTTCTGCCGGCTAAACTATTAATTTGGAAGAGGTGAAAAAAATCACAAATGTAGTACATGTAACGAATTTAAAAGGAAATCTATCACGGCTAAGTAGACATCACTAGTTTACGAGTAATCGTCGGTTAACTTATAAATACCTATTTCAGTGAGTTTACATTGGGATCGGTTTTTTTATCTTATGTCTGAACATACTATTATTATCGCATATTTTTTACAATGATTTTGTTCAATATCACAATAATCTAGGCTGCTAATGGAGCTAGATTTAGGCTATCTATTTCCGCTGCTGTCGCACTCCCTTTGAGCCTGTCAATCTATAGGTCAAGCAGTGCTTGAAGTTAGATAGGACCGGGTTTCAAAGAAAATGCCTTATATTAGAGGTTTTAAGTAGTTTAACGTTTAACGCCAAGTGAATAAATAAAATCAAAATATGAGATCTTAAAGAATCAGTCATACTTATTTTTGATTCAGAGAAATATTGTTATTCTTACAGATTACTAAAATTGCTTGTGTGTGAGTAATATGTTTTGGAGTAGGTAGGTACCTAAGCAAATGTGTATATTTTGTTCATAAGCGCCCTTTAGTAACAACAACTACCTTTCATCTGTCAAACTTGTCAGAAGCTCTGACACTTATGTTTCAACAAAAGCGAATAAAAATGTACACATTTGCTGATATAGTTATTAGTTACGTGACAAAATATAATAAAAGAGAAAGTGCAAAAGTTATATAGGTAACAATATCTGTCAAACGAAGTGTATAAGAAAATACGTCGATGTTAGTTGGCTCCGCTTCCAAACTTCTTAACATGGATAAAACTTATCAGTCAGATTTTGCGTAGGATTTTCTACCTTCGCTTTTACTTGTTCTAACTGTTGTGTATCGGGGAATCGTATGAATTCTGTAAATAAGTTATTTACAGAATTCATACGATTCCCGAAATAGTAGCGCAATATGTAATACCTTTCTTGGATAGGAAGATTTAGTATCGTGTAGAAAGCTTGCCATTTAAATACTTTTCAATATTTGCGATATGTACACATACTAACATTGTTTATTTAATTAATCTTGTATTTGTTACCACAAAAGTTCGGAACTTCTTCTAACTATCATCTGTGCATCACTTTAGATTGACTGTTAGAGAATGCCATTGGGTATTAAGTCCGCCTATGTACTTACATATCCTACGTTGTTCAAAAAGTAAAATTAACATAAAAATTGTATTAAGAATGGATCTCAGTCGCGCATCAACTTTTTGAAAAAATGAAGGTAAAATACCTTATTAAGGCCCTGACCTTTCAACATGGCTGGCATGACAGACATGCAGGTTTCTTCACGATGTTTTCCTTCACCCTTGAAGTTTCAAACGAGTATCAAATCTGAGTCGTATGTTTAAAGAATAAACCGGTCAAGTGCGAGTCGAACTCGCGCACCGAGGGTTCCGTACAAACATGTAGATGTATATAATTATTAAAAATATATGTGTGTATTAAATTTTTAATTAAATCTAAAAATTTAATGATTTCGAAATGTTTCCTATGTGCTATAAAACGTTGCTTTATGCAAGATTTCAAGATTCTAGATCGACTAGAAGTTTTGACATGAGCATTTGATATGAATTTCAATTTAATATCTCTATGGGTTCATGAGGAACGGGGTAGTTAATTTATAATTCAAAATTAATTATTAAAAAAAATAATTTTATGATGTAGTTAACTAAAAATTTACGGTATTTTGCAATTTTTCCTTTATCTGTGCTATAAGACGTTGCTTCGTGCCAAATTTCAAGATTCTGAGTTCAAGGGAAGTACCCTGTAGGTTTTGTTTCCCTTGCGTTGACATAGAAGTTTGATTTTATTACAGCTTCACGCTGTTATAGACCTTAGTATTTGATATGAATTTCAATTGAATAACTCTACGCGTCCATGAGGAAAGATGTAGTAACTATCGTTGCAAGTATGTATTATTTGAAATTATGTTTTTATATACTATAATATATAGTTAGCTTATATATCTTTTTTATTGATGTATATGTGTGTGATGTATATCTTATATGTATATATTATATCCATATATATAATCTATATATTAATGTAAGTTCAAATTCAAAGTTCTTTTCATTATATTTATATATATATTTTTGTTATGAGATAGGGGACAAACGAGCAGACGGATCGCCTGATGTTAAGCGATTACCGCCGCCCATGAACACCCGCAACACCAGAGGAGTCACAAGTGCGTTGCCGGCCTTTTAAAAAGGAATACGCTCATTTCTTGAAGGTTTGGAGGTCGTATTGGTTCGGAAAAATCGTTCCACAGTTTAGATGTGCGAGGCAGAAAGTTTCTAGAGAAACGCACCGTACAGCGCCAACTTCTTTTCTCTCTGCACCGTTCAAAGGTAGACTGGGAGACTGGGAGACTGGGGCGCGGCATATGGGCGGACTTAATGCCCATGGCATTAAGTCCGCCCATATGCGCTGCGTATAATTAGAAAGTTTTTAAATAAATTAAATAAATAGTAACTTTAAATTGTTTTTTAATGTTTTTATCATAAGTATGATGTAACTAAAAATTTACATTTTTGGAATTTTTTTCCTTAATCTGTTCTATAAGAAGTTGCCTCGTACGAAATTTCAAGATTCTAAATTCACGAGAAGTAGGCTGACCCTGTAGGTTTTGATTCCCTTGTGAGTTTCGAAAATTTGCGAGAATTTGCGGCATAAACAGCTGTATATTTTGATTGCGTTGGCTTAGAAGTTTGATTTTATTACAGCTTAAAGATATTATAGACCCGAGTATTTGATAATATGAATTTCAATTTAATACCTCTACGCGTTCATAAGGAAAGTGCTTGTAACTTTAAAATTATTATTATTATTTTTATTATATGATATAACTGAAAATTTACGGTTTTCGCAATTTTTCTTTATCTGTGCTATAAGACATTGCTTTGTACCAAATTTCAAGATTCTGAGTTCGCAGGAAGTACCCTGTAGGTTTTGATTGCGAGTAGTTGCGAGAAAATATGCGGCTTAAATTGCTGTATCTTTTTATTGCGTTGACATAGAAGTTTGATTTTGTTACAGCTTAAAGGTTTTATATACTTCAGTACTTGGTATGAATTTCAATATATAGTAAATACCGCTGCGCGTTCATGAGAAAATTGTGATAACTTTAAAATTATTAAAAACATAATTATGATATGATGTTACTAAAAATTTACGGTTTTCGCAATTTATCCATTATTTGTGCTATAAGACATTGCTTTGTACCAAATTTTAAGATTCTGAATTCACGGGAAGTACCCTTTAGGTTTTGATTCCCATGCGAGTTTCGAAAATTTGCAGCATAAACGGCTGTATCTTTTGATTGCGTTGGTCTAGAAGTTTGATGTTTTCACAACTTTATGTGACAGTAGACTTGACTATTTGATATAAATTTCAGTTTGATACCTTCATGCGTTTTTGAGAAAAAGCTTCGAGGTACGGAACCCTAAAAACAGGTGATCTTCTGTGTAGAAACTTTGTGAACTAAATTACTGACCCTATTAAAGCAACTTTTCTAGTTTAAGTTGGAGTAGATGTCCACGACTTGGATTGGTATTCTGATATTACTGAATTGTATTTTTCAATGAAAAATCAACAGTTTATTCAGATTTGGTAAACACAATTCTACAAAACTAAGTGATTCTAGTATGGATTTATTTTGATTTTGACGAATGATGACTCTATTTCCTTTTTCTGAGATAGTTTATGCCTATTGTTTCCGATCCCTATTCTAAGACTAAACATATTTAACCGTACGTTTGGCATAAAGGTTAAGCGGCCGGCTTATCATATATACTGTGCTCTGTGCAATATTTTTAAAGTCTTCAGCGATACAGTGTTTATTTCTAGCGCAGGTATTGTTTTTAAAGAAAAAGACAACCAAAATAGTCCATAGTTGTTTTTACAGAAATATAAACATCTTTAATTTATTTATACGGGTTATATTATTAATATAACTTCGGGGATACAGGCGTGAGACACGCCTGTATCCCCGAAGGGGTAGGCAAAAGTGTAATATTACACCCATATTTCGCCATGAATTATTAGGTCCCACGTAATATAAACTTGTAAACATATAAGTACCATACTTTTATGCTAAGATCACGAGGCTCAAAAAGTATATCACGTCAGCTTTTTTGGATTTTGTATACGTAAGAAATAAGTTATCACTTGTCGTGAATGAAAGAGGGTTAATGCGTTACATGGCGAGTGTTAGTAAATATTAACTGGGATAATATTGTGTGCTGCCATCGTCAGGGCGCTACCATGAGTTTAACTACCGCACGTCTAACGTCGATTCGATAGCCGTTCGGCTTTCAGAGAGTCTTGTGTGATTTTTTCACTCGATCGACACGGTGACGATAGATAAGTCAACAGGAACAATTTCCATACATTTTCTTAATGCTCCCCCTAGCGGTCTCTACCGATAGCTAGAGGTGCTTTCTGAAATTGTTCCCGTCGAGAAGTCACTATTCACCGTGGCATTCGTGTGCAAACTCGGACTAGACCACCTGATTGGTAAGCTACATTCTGACATTGTTGAAACACGCGGTATGAACTAATCAGTGCGTAGAACGTCTATCGAATCGGGTTGTGACGTTTGGTAAACTCATGGTAGAGGCATTGAAGATAAATGAAAATTTATTACGTGCGTGAAGCCCGTGCTTCGTACGAATTAATGATCATAATTATCTACAGACTAAGTGTATTCGCTTTATACATACCTATCTGGAAAGGCGTGACGGTATTAAATATATTAAGGCTTTGAATATAAAATGTATGGAAATACACGTTTGTATGTAGCCTCGTTAGCGTAACTGTATATTCATTTTTGTGGGTGCCTAATGTAGATCATGGCTACTGCTTTGGGCTATGGTCTGAATGCAAACAGCTAAGCAATTTTCATCACTATGATGTCAACGACTACAGCCTTAGTCTCTGTCATGTATTTTGGAAATAGTTTGTAAAGTGGCCCACGTTAGAACAAATTCTGTATCACTAACAAATAAACACCCAGTGGACAGAAACAACATCCCGACTCGTAACAGAGATTTATGGATCCCACAAAGTTAAGAGAATGAAGTTACTGGTATATCGAACTACTTCTAACTAAATATTAGTGTTTTCGAAACATGACCGCAACAAATCCAGCTAACAGTTAATAATTTAAAAAAACATGTTGCATATTTATACTATAGAAAGGAATACAGGCCTGAAAATAACTGAAATCAACGGTGCCAAAAAATAATAATATTACATGTATTTTGAAGTATTTTAATATGTTGCATTATTAAATTCACTCGCATGCTCTGAGGATATAACATTTAGACATAGAATTTACATTTGTTGTTGGATGCTGACGTATATTTTATATATTGATAACTTTGCATCGTTCTGGCATATCTATCTATGTATACAAGGCAGCGATAGCCTAGAGGAAATAATAATAGACAGCCATACAGAGGGTATTGGGTGCAATTTAAACCCACGTCAGTGCCACCGACTTTTCGAATTTATGTTCGTACTAAATTGCTATTTATCGCGTTAAATAAAAACACCATGAGAGATGCTACATGTCTGAAAATCTCCATAATAGGCCATAATCCACAACACTAGCTAAGTGCTGGTTGGAGACTTCACATGTATTTCACGAACATTATTGTGAACTCTTTGACTTTCAGGTTACCTCGCGATATTTTCCTTCACCGTTTAGCAAGCGATAATTACCTATTTAATACCCAGTTAACTACGAAAAGTCAGTGGGGCGAAATGCTGTGGGTTTTAAACCCAGAGTCTCAGGATAGCTGTCCAGTATTTTAGTCTCTCTACTAGGTTATCGCTGCCTGTTTCTATAAATATATTCAGATCTTTTCTTACAATTATATTCGTATAAGTACACGTCTGGGCTATTCGTTAGATTTCCACGAAGCCACATCAATCACGGTCTATTTCTGTATATTACGTAACGAGCGTCTGCGAACATATTTTGTCAGGTGTGTACGTGAGACCTAAATACACTAATGAGTGTACATGTCTTTACGCTATTTATATACTGAAACAACCAGATTTATACGGCAACGTTCATATGACTCTATTTCTCAGGCTCTGTGTTGCAAGCCACAGAGAAGATTAGTCGAGATTCAAAGAGAATCTTCGTTTGGTCATGCCATCTTAGCTTTTACTTAGCTTAGTTTCGAGTATTTAATATTTAGGTACCGTTGCAAGTGCTATTTCACATACATCGGTGGACAATTATTACTATTTAAAACTAATGCTAATGGCAATGAAAGCTTTCCTCTTTAGCTATTTAATACATAGGTACTCGTATGTTAACTAGGTTGTGCTAAATTTTTGTGAAGTAAAAACAGTGATGCTTTAATTCAGACTGCGGCCTGTCACAGAAAATGTTTCTTTCACCTGCAGAAAGTACTAGACGCACGATTGTGTGATACGAGTAGCAGTGTGAAGTACGTCAGGCAGGAAGGACTATCGCACGATCGCTTTTGTATGGATATCCGGCTGACTATTGTGCTACAATCCGCCGTCTAATTTAGAAAGACGTAATACTTAGATATTTTAGGCTATAGATTTTAAGGCTCCCGGTGTACCGGAGCTGAGAGGAGAGGAGTTGTGTCAACACAACCAAAAAAATCCATAAAATCTTCATAGCTGTGTTTTACTCATTTGTATTGGGTTTGTTGACATATTTCCGTATTCTTTATTGGCAATAATAAAACGCTGAGAAAAGAAAAGACAAGGTGAAAACTGAATATAGATAATACCCTTAAATTAATAATCATTCTATCACATTATTTATGCTAAATTTATTGGATTTATTCCACTAACCTATAGGAAATCCCTACATTATAGGCCGTGTTAGAATTACAAAGAGCACGACCATATTAAAAAACATCGTAAAGCTGAAGATCTCTAAGGCAGTCTTGTAGCACTAGTTCCTTCTATTTCCACTTTGTTATCCAACAACGCATAAATTAGCCGAGATACGGCGCAGGCTGACTCCGTCGCTGGCCTTTGTATCCGCATTACAAAATGTTAAAGGTAGTTATTCGTCAAATTGTTTCATAGTATTTAAGCCAGTGACACACTAACTCCAATTTATTGGAAACGGATCTGTGTTCAGTGAAGTGAAATATCGCTTCTACAGAGGTCTATTCAAACTATAGCTAACGTACTGAGGGTGAAGTGTCGGCAGTGAATGAGCTTTAACTAGTCGAGCGTAATTGTTAAACATTCGTTTTCTAGTAATTTGATAAGTTTAATATTGGTAGCGATTCGTGTATTTAGAAATCAATTCTAATAATATGAGGAGGTGACATACAAACGTTTAGACAAATCTTTTTAAACTGGTGGTCTGTATATTTACACATACATATTTCGTCAAATAGATGTAATTACATATACCTACTAACAAAGTTTGAAAGATTCACGCCTGGGTCGTATTTTATGAAACTATAGGACGTTTGCAGTATAGTATGACAAATTTTCATGAACTGTTATGCATTCTGATGCGATAATAGCCTCTTCAAAGAGTGGTGCATTTAAATAATAATTCAAGTCATCTTTAAAAAATCTTTAAAAGTTTATATTTTGAAGAGAGTTTGAATTCGGTTTTCTAAACGTAGTTCATTTTTATTTTCTAATATAGAACTTCATCATCATCATCAGCCCTTTTTTATACTGTCCCACTGCTGGGCACTCTCTCCTCTTCTCACTATGAGAAGGGTTAGACCATAGTCCAATATAGAACTTTAGAGTAATAACATTTTATGGGAACGAAGGAAAGGTTTTATTTATAAATATAAAGTTCGTAATTTAACCTTTGGTACTAGAACAACTTCATTTCTGACTCGTGCATTTAAAATTAGTTGACATTAATGCGAAAGTTTATGAACAATAGAGGCGTGCATTTCAAAGCTAATTATGAACACAAGTTTTCGTGCATTAAGTGTAACTTGCAATGAAATTACTACCTAATGGCGTCATATATAAGTATTTCTCGTGTCTATTTAGTTTTCTGTACTATAAACAGTAGAGTGTAAAAAAGTGTATCTATGTAATAAAATCAAATAATAGGAAATGACATGTAATTAATTTATTACACTACCCACTAACTGGCTAAACTCACCAGGAATTATATTAGGTCGTTAATCTGTTTACAATGAATTAAATTCCATACAAATTATATGCTAGTTCAACTTGAATATTTTTGTGTTTTATTAAGTAAACGAATATAATTTTGAATACATTTATAATGATGTAATATATTTAAGATATATTATATAATTGTAAGATTTTATGGAAAGAGAATTTAATACATCCTG
The DNA here is from genome assembly GCA_944739405.2 of Euclidia mi. Taxonomy (NCBI): domain Eukaryota; kingdom Metazoa; phylum Arthropoda; class Insecta; order Lepidoptera; family Erebidae; genus Euclidia; species Euclidia mi. The sequence continues at coordinate 4,720,055 of OX123196.2, forward strand.
GATGGTTCAGCTATTTCTTGGACCTCACGAGTTGCAAAATTCTATTGTATTCTGTGGTCACTACTGCAGACACTTGAAATATTGTATTGGAAATGTGGGTGGTACTAGTTAAGTCCCAAAAAGAAAGACATCTTTTATGCCCCATTATACACAGAAATCACATTTTTAGAGTTAATATTTTTATGTATTCATATCTTCACGTTAATTCTAAAAACGTTGTTTCTACTATGGGTTGGAAAATTATCCTTTTCTTAACTCTTTACCGCAGATAAAACAGGGCAAACAGCACTTATTTAACGTATAAAGTCAGTTCTATTAGTAAAGTTTGACAGCGGTTGACGACACGTAATAACAGACCTGAGTCAGCGTTCGCGTGATGTTCTAAAAGTGTTCGTCATCAGAAAAATTGCGACGCGAGTATTGCTGAGTCGTACAGTGATGAATCGAACACGTCTCGCTGGCTCAGCAGAACTACATCGTGGAGTTAGTACGAGCATATTTTACCTTAAAGCAATTGACGCCACCACAGTCTCAAGCGTTACGATTGGTAGGTACTAAAGAGCGGGCGTATCAGAACGCTGAATGCGGTTAACGTACGATTGTGTGGACATGAAACAGCGCTAGGTCTGCTGTTCATTTGTAGTGAAAAGCTAGAAACTTAACGTTCAATGGCTTTGTAAAATCGTGCTTCACACGTTTAAGCCTTCACGCCAGATAGTGAGTAGAGGCTTTTTTTGCCGTCACTGTGTGTGAAGCAAATTGATTGTTTGCGTCTGTCTGGCTTTCTGTTTGTCCTTAGTTAATGTAGTGTGTGAGATGTATTCGGATAATTATATCGATTCGCTAGCTAATGGAATGGATATGTAATAGTTTTTGTAGTGTTGGTCAGTACGAATATAACTCGCCTGTTTGGAGCGTTTGCTGCATCAAACATGTCTATAGCATTAAAGGATATGTGGTTCTTTGATAAACTTAATATAACATTTTATGCACATGCAAAGCCGCAGCTAAAAGTAGCTGTTATATTTTATGAACATGTTCGAGTATCTTGATGTCAATCACAACTTAGTCGAGTATTAAAACAAAATATAATCATCATCTAGACGTTGTCATCTTTGCCATCCAAGACCTCCTTGGAGTCTAGAATCCTCAAGTAGTAGACGGTACCTATTATAATAAAAACAACAATACATTTGAATGAATTTCTATCCATGAATAATATATTATGCAAATAATTTACCTTTACAAACTCTACGTGTAACATGGAGGTATCTATTTAAAGACGTATTACGTTACATCTTACAAGGAAGCTATTTATCTAACATATGGTGTTAGCCAGAACCAGTACAAGTAAAACGTTCGACTAACGGAACAAAGGCTTAGAAATAATGACATGACGTCGAATACAATACGATGTACAGCTATGTACCGCTGTTTGAGCAAAAACGACGATCTTTCTAAACGTGTGGGATGTGTGGGAAGAGAGGAAAATGGTAGCGAAAAGGGAAAACTGTAAAAAGAAGTATATACATATTTGTCTCTAAAGCAATAGTAGTCATGATCAGTAGGAGGCGTGGTAAAGATAAAGATAAAGATATTTTATTTGCATAAAACATGGTATAAAAGATGTTATTGAAAATATAAAGTTCGAACATGTTTTGCTTAAAACTAAAGCGTGCAAATTATTAACTAGAAATATATTATAAAATTGAAATACATTAAATTAAATTCATGTAAAAAATCATTAATACTATAATAATTGTTATTACTGAGCCATTTATACAATTGAATTTTAAATTGCTTACAATTTAATGTTTTAAACATATCTGGTAATTTATTATACAGTCGTATACACATAGCCAAAGATTTTTTATTATATTTTTGATCTAGGTAGCTCTTCCAGCACAAGCCTGTGTTGATCACGCCGACTTCGAGAGCTTTTATATAGTTCTTCTGCTGTTTTAAACAATTTTAAGTGCTTTCGAACAAACATGCATGCTTCATATATATATAATGAAGGTAACGGCAGCAAACCAAGTTCTTTGAATATTGGTTGACATGATTCGTCAGATGGAATCTCGTATACAGCTCTTAGACATTTCTTTTGGGCAACAAATGCTCTATTGAGGTCAGTACTATTTCCCCACCTAATTAGTCCATATCGTAGTGAGGACTCTACATATGCGCGATACGTCATCACAGCCGTTTTTATATTAGTAACTTTTTTTATTTGTCTCAAAGCGTAGACAAATTTATTTATTTTATTGCATACAGTATCGACCTGTGCTTTCCAGTCTAAATGTTCGTCAATTACTACTCCTAGAAATTTAGTTTTTGTCACGTGTGTAATTTTCGGTATGTCCATGTTAAAATTAAATGTATTATTGTAAGATTCATTAAATTGTATATATACTGATTTATTAAGATTAATTGATAAATTATTATTATTTAGCCAGTTAATTAGATTTTCTATTGTATTATTTATGTCCACTTCATGATCTGCAATTGTTTTATATTTTTTGTCGGTAGTAACAATTATGGAAATGTCATCGGCAAAAAGGAAGCATTGATGATTAGTTACATTAACTATGTCATTTATATAGAATAGAAATAAGATAGGGCCTAAAATTCTACCCTGAGGGACGCCCCATTTTGTACTTATAAATTCAGACGAATAATCTGTCATGTCCCTACTGTCATTAAGTTTGGTAATAGTACTTTCTGTTGTCTGCTATTTAAGTACGACGATATCCATTGGAGTGGCAGTCCTCTAATACCAGTAGCCTCAAGTTTTTTTAATAGTCTCTCATGTGACACGAGATCAAATGCCTTAGACAGATCAAAAAATAGCCCTGTCGTTAGCTGTTTGTTATTTATATTAATCAATATCGCTTTCAGAAGCAAAAAGATGGCTAGGGATGTAGACTTGTGCTTCTGGAAGCCGAATTGCTCTTTTCTTATAATATAAAATTTTTCGCAGTAGTCGACTATTCTTTGATACATGGATTTTTCATAGATTTTTGACATAATGGATATCAGTGTTATGGGGCGATAATTATTCATCTCATATTTTTCACCCTTTTTAAATATCGGTTTAACAATAGATATTTTTAAAGCGTCAGGAAAGATTCCTTGTGAAAAGGACAGGTTAATGAGATAGGTCAACACTCCGCTTATTTCACTAACACACATCTTAATAATTCGGGTATTAAGTTCATCATAACCTACAGAATTGGTATGTTTCAATGATAAAATGTGTTTACGTACCTCATTTTCGGTAATAGGTGTAAGGAACATCGAGTTAGCTGTTAGGGTATCGCTGCGGTAACTATTTGTACAATTTTGATTAGGAATGTAATTAGTAAAATGACTATTGAAGGCAGACGCTATTTCTACTGGTTTGGTAAGTACAGTATTATCAATTTTAATGCATTCAATGTTGTCTTGGCAGCCTGTATTAAGTATTTCATTTTTTACGACTGTCCATGCGGCTTTACATTTGTTGTCATTATTATTCATAAACTTTATATTAGCATTTCGTTTTGCCTTGTAGATACACTTTTGTAATAATTTTATTCTTGTAATACTGATATCGTAAGAAACGCTTCGTTTTAGAACTTTGTTTAAGTCCCTTACTTATCCACGTTCGTTTCATTTTATTGTTTAAATTTATCTTTACCCTAACTTTTGGAAAACAGAGGTTATAAAATAAACATATTAATTCATGGAAAACGCTGAATGCTGTATTTGCATCGTTTTCCATGTAAACATCTGTCCAGAATAGATTTTGTAAGCATTCCGTGAATTTACGCATATTATGTATACCGTAGTCTCTTTTGTAAATATGGTATATTGCAGTTTTTGCTGTTTGAAGTCTATAAATCAGTCATACATATGCATCTATGTATGCCTTGCAGTTCTAGCTGTCAATCTGCATCAGTTACCGACTTGACAAAATAATCTTATTTAGCATCACTAAATAGATTCATCAGCTGCCGAGGAACCTGACATACATTCACACTTTCAGACTATTCGGACATTCATTTTCAGACTATTCAGTTTCAGACTTTCAGTTTCACATACACATGCACATACAGGCTATGGCACCAATCGTAGTGGCGTCAAATGTTGTCACAGGTTTCTAGCAGAGAATCACAGCTTAATCAGCGGCAGTGCAGCAGAACAAGGCATCACATCCAATTCATTCCCCCATAGTATCAATACTATGGTGGGTTATGGTGAGACACAGTCAACGGACGGCACCTTAGGTAGGTCTAACGCTTGGCACACCGCACACATGAGGCATTATTCCCATACAGTCCTCACTTTCAAGGTCTTAGGCGCCTCTCTTCCAGCCCGTCTGATTCACTCACTGCCCTCACTCAATTTCACTTCTTAATTGGTCATTCATTGTCTATATCCTGAGCCATCACTGGCTGACAGCGATGCACAAACATACATATGTACCAGTAGCACAATTTCACAGATCCAGATCAGATGGCTTGAATCGTCGCGACGGCTGCCATGATGCGCGTCCACCTGCCCTCTGGGTCCTGGGACGAGTAACGTAACCTGACGGAGTCACAAGGATTGGTTGGCATTAAGACCAGCACAGAACCGATCAGAAGAGCATGCAACCCACTCGTTTGCGGTCCGGCAGAATGTCTATGACACATCATAGACACGTTACTTATAGTAACACCATCATCAACCTAATTAATGCAATATCCACTTTCATGCAGTGACCCTTAACCTGGTTGGGCCGAACCCTAAGGTTCCGTCAACTTGGTTTGGCAAAGAAATCACATCACTACAATCGCCTCACAACACTACGGCGCCTGCGCACGGGAGTGCGCGCCGTCATCTGTCAGCCATCAGAAACCCAACGATTCACACGTATTAAAATCTCCTTTCGCTTGCGCTGAATTGTCGGGCATTTACATTTGTTAAGAACCAGTATTACTACAAATATATCTAAAGTCCACTGCTTACCATCTTTCATTTGGAACTGGCTTCGACACACTAGTGTTGCAAACTAAAGTAATGTTAAATATGTAATTTTAAAATTACGCGATTTGTGGTACTACACCATCATCATTTTCATCGCCATGACCACTGCTGTATCTCCAATGGTACGTCACTGAGCTATTGCCGGCCCTTTTACCCTGTTACTTTACCTAGCCCACTTACATGTTCAGCTGCAATATTCAGAATATATATATATATATATATATATATATATATATATATATATATATATATATATTTGGACACTCCATGATTTTCATTCATTGCAATTTTTTGGGTAAAATTCATTCTGTCTCCTTTTTCACCTTCATTCTTGGTAGTCATTGACTACCAAGAATGAAGGTCCATTTACTAATCTAACCGAATGAAAGAGTGAAGATATAACATGTTATACCTAGTGAAGGTGCATTAATTCAGCTTCGAACCATACGTCACAACCATTACAGTGGCCGTAAAGACCAAAACACAATAAAAAGGACAAAATTATCGCAGTGGAAATGTGTCTTTAAAGCCGTACGAATTTGGAGGCAATTTTTTATGTCTACAGCGGTAATTACTGTCGTCCCGGCGGTTGCGGCAAGGTACGCCTTAAAAGAATAGGTACCCTTACCATAAGGCGGTGCGTTAATAATTAGTTTTTATTGCTACTCTGTTATTAATACCGAATCCTAAATGTTTTTGTTTTTTTTTTCAAGGATAGCTGCATCTCTTGAGACTGGTAAACTTTGTGTTATTAAGTGTTTATTTTCTGATTCAAGAAATGTTTTCTTAGATCCAGATTTGAAGTTATTATATTGAGTGCTGTTTCTTAGATGACTTTTACTTCAAGTTTGATTCATAGAGAAGCGAATGATATAATAGCAGCGAAAGACTAGTGGACAGGCTGACAAACTGCTACGCAGAGGGTCTCGAGTTGGAGCCCACCCTATGGCGCACACCACTTAGTTGTGGAAGTTAGGTGCGTATTGACTTGTTAATAAATAATCACTTGCTGGGTACCTTCATATCTGAGAGTTCTCCACAACGAAAGACTTGACTGTTAAGTCTGCCAACCCTCACTTGGCCAGAGCAGTAGACTATGGTCTAAGCTCTTATAAGTCTACCCCTTCTCATAACAAGAAGAGGCTGATCATGATCAATGACGTAATTTAAATACATTTTAGGCATTTAGAGCTCTTATATTCCTGTGGCGACATACACGACGGTATTATATTAAGATAAGAGCTATGCTTTTTCTGAATGATATCTAATAGTAAGAATTGGATCTCTCGATCATTCTGTGTTCATTTATTTTTCTGTAAGCAGTAACAACATAATTGACGAAATGTGGGAATTGCAATAAGACCAACGATTCTGTTTGGCATGATACACAATAAAATACGATTAAAGCAATAAAAAATAGTATTAAAATATTGGATGGATTATAATTTAAGTATGTGATGACTACGCAGAAGTAAAGCATCATGCTTTTATAATATAAATAACTTCATCTTAATGGAGTGAAGCATAACATTCTTGGAAGGTAAGCCCGTAAATAAAGCTTGGAGTAAATGGAGACAAAATGTTTATAAGACGACATCGGGCATTCGTTTCTGTCAATGGCGATCCGCCGATCCGACGGATTGATGCGACACATATACGTATCACATACATATGTACGTATGTACACAGTTATGTGCATGTGTGTGTGTTGTAGCCGGAGATTACAGTAGATCTCATCATCCTCATATCAGGATCATGTGAAATAGACGCTCAATATAAACGACCCTTTGTTTGTATTCGCTCTAAGTATTTTGTTTTCCACTGTCTTAAGCCAACCAATAACGATATTAAGCTTATCATGGATTATTACAACACAAAACATGATGTTATATTTCAGACGATACCAACAAATATTTATTAACGGAAATATGAAGTCTGTTTGTCAAATATCATTAAAACTACACGACGTTAGACAGTCTCTAAGTTTATTTTATTATTTATTAATTAAAATCATGTCATCTGCCTCCAAATTCTTTTTAGTTATTTATCAAATAATTAATTATCTCTTATTCTTTCATCAGAACAAAAGCGCTTCAAATTCTCTAGTTAGTTACGAAAAACGAATATAGAGAGGCAACTTCCCAAGAAATGTAATTGGAAGAGACGGTTCGAATCACTCAGGTATCTTTTCTCTTTGATATTCAATCCATTATGGGTTCTTAAAACGTAATTAAAATATTTGGTTAAATAATATCTCTCTTACTTCAGACAGCTTTTAATGTTGATGTGTTTAAAGGGACCGTTTAAAATATTCCAAGAAAATGAGTTGATTTAGCTACGTATAAATTGTTTCACGCGAACGCATCACAATGTTCCTAATTATGTATGTAGATATTTATTTTACTCCTTCGAAGAATTCATTCATGAAAGTCTATTTGGTTTTATACAAAATTTATTTTTGCAAAAATATACTTTATAATATGTGGTTATTGCAAATTATAGATAATAATGATACATGTTTTTCAAATGCTTAGTGAAAGAAAATATTAAATTATATGATCATTTCAGCTGTATTACAAAGTACTGATCAAGTGCTCATTCCACCTATCTAATCGCGTTCCAATTAGTTGCCTAAAATAGAACTCAAGTACAATAAATAATAAATATATATTTTTAGGGTCCCGTATCTCAAAAGAAAAAAACTAAACCCTTATAGGATCACTTTGTCCGTGCGTCTGTCAAGACCCTTTTTCTCAGGAACGCGTGAAGGTATCAAACTAAAATATATTATCAAATATTCAAGTCTACTGTCCCTTGTAGCTGTGAAAAAATCAAACTTCTAAGCCAATGCAATCCAAAGATAATACCGTTTATGGCGTAAATTGCCGCAAATTTTCGAAACTCGCAAGTTAATCAAAACCTACAGGGTACTTCCCGTGAACTCAGAATCTTGAAATTTGGTACGAAGCAACGTCTTATAGCACAAATAAAAGAAAAATTGCGAAAAACGGTTTTTTTTTTTTAATAATTTGATAGTTATACTCCCCTTTCTTCATGAACGCGTAAAGGTACTAAACTGAAATTCATATCAAATACTCAAGTCCAAAACACCGTTACGGAGTAACAAAATCAAACTTCGATGTACTTCTACGCAATCAAAAGAAACAGCAATTTAAGCGTACTTTCAAAATCCCAACTACTTCCAAGGAAATCAAAAGCCACAGGGTACTTCTCGAGAATGGCGAATCTTGAAATTTGATACGCAGCAACGTCGAAAGACAAAGCACAAATAAAGAAAAAAATTGGAAAAGCCGTATATTTTAAGTATGTAACTTAAAATGTACGGTTTTGCAATTTTTCCTTTAAGATAAAAACATTTTTAATAATTTGATAGTTACTACCCTTTCCTAGGCTGGTTTGTTATTTCTGAGCGTTGTTTGAATGTATGTTATGTCTTTGTAAACATTTACATTAATTCGATAATTTAAGAGTTGTCATAGAGATTAGAGAGGCGTATATCTAATTACTGTTTGTAAAAAGAAACAAAAAAGGTCTCCACGGTTGTCTTTTAAACAACAATTTCGGCCAAGACCACCCGCTAAATCTCGTCCCCGTAAAACATGAGTTTAAGATTAGGGTTGGTCGTAATATACATTTTATCTTGTTTGCTTGGAAAGGGCCACCTTAGGGACCCGCCAGTTATTTATAGCGAATCATTGATAATTCTCTTGTCTACGGTTTAATCTTGACACCTTGCTACGTCAGCGATTTCTCGAGGGAAATATTTTATAAACGTTGAAGGAGTACCATTGTTACAGAGAGAACTGATAAAGATGTAATTGACGGTGAGAAAGATACTTGTTTAGATGAAATTGGTCAATTTAAGCATATATTTAAGGGACTTTTTGGCATGTGCAGGCGTAAAATGAACGAGTTTAGATATATTAAGCTTTTTAGTTAATAAAGTAGCTTAACATCTTTAGTCTTACGGACTTGCCGTATCAATTGTCAAAGATCATTATGCCGCAGCTGTCGAATACATCATACTCAACGGTTTAATATCTAAGGATGTGGATGGACTGCGCTCCGTCATAGGCACAAAAAATCAGCGTTAAAAGAGAAAACAAAGCAACGATAGTTTAGCGGAGAGAACGACAAACTGTTATGCAGGTCTTGGGTTCGAATACCTGGCGCGCACCATTGACTATTCGAAGTTATGTGTGTATTAAATTGTTAATTTTACTATCGCTTGCCCCATGCCTCGGAGAGCACGTTAAGTCGTAAGCCTCGCCTGTCATAAAGATCTTTGATAAAATCGTTATAGTCTTTACCTGTGAAAGATGTGCATATATAATTTTATTTGGAAACATAGACGAACAAAAAGAACAGACAGAGCACGCCCTACATTACGTTTGAAGCCAAAAACAGCAGCAAACCAGTTGCGCGGGGCAAACCATTTGCTGTAAATACACTAGCCACGCACACAAACGCAGTACACTAGTAAACAAACAATAAGTTTAACAAAAATAAGTCGTCGTGTGTAGTTCAACTGTGCAAAAACAATTCAAAAGTGAAAATAATACTGAAAGAATATCGTTGCACAAGTAAGTATTTAGATAACAGCACTTTTGTAATATATGTTATGTCATTGTAAAATATTTTGAGGTTATTGCCGCTAAAACCATAAACAAAACCAAAGTAACGACTGGAGAATGTTGCCAGTAATTAATTTACTAAATTGGTAGGCACGCTCTTTAAATATAAGATTTAGAACAGTATTATTTATTTATTTAACTATTTTAATGTGTTCAAATCATTGTCCACTTGTCATCTTTGCAAAATTATTTAAACTTACTCGGACCTGATACATGCATAACACAGCCGCTATAGTTTTATTATTTGTTGTACCAACTGTTCACTCATTTATTTATTTTTATTAAAGGTCATGTTACCAATACTGGTGAATAACATAAGTGTCTGCGCCACAATCAAATTAGCCTGTAATTAAATTTATTATATTTATTGGATAGAAAGCCATTAACTCAAACACGCACAAATAACAACAAATATTATTAATCTAGCAACATTCATAAAACACGCGAGTACCAATCAATTCCTTTCTCTCCTACTCATTCCTATCCGCATACCCTCCTCACTTAAAATTAGTGTCTTCCACCAACCGCTTTGCAACTCCTGTGTGCGCGACGCTTCGCTCCGCTATAAATTAAAAACATAAAAGTGCTGTGCATGTGTGAACTGAATTTGTGGGTGGATTACCAGTTCCAAGACCTAGGAAGATGACACTGCTCCTGCTATCGAGGAAATCACCCTAAGCAAACTCCGTCATCCCAGCTCCATTTGTAAGTACCTAAAACTCCTAGTCTCTGCGCCCACAATTTCCTGGTCCCTCTCGCCGAATAAAAAACAAAATACACTCCCTCTCTTATCACTCATCTAATCACACGCACTTTACCTACTCAAACTCGCTTTCTCACGCAATTAAATTAATTGAATCACGGCAGCCATTGTCGTGTTTCTCGCTAATCGCATCGCAAATCCAATTTCGCTATATCTCAATAAACACTCACTCGCTTTTCGCTATTTATACATCTGTGTATTCATATTTAATATCGGCATATAAATTTAAAGTATATTTCACGCATTTAAAAACATTTACGCATCCACATAAATTAATACTAGATTTCAACACTCAAAATGGCGTCCAAAAGACAGACAAAGAAGAATCCTGCCAGTGACGATGAACACTCTGAACCTAACCCCAAATTAGCTATTTTAGAAGCTAAAAAGGAAAATCTCTTCCAAATTATACAGAATCTGTACAACCTCAGCCTAAAGGTTTCCGCAATCAATCGCAATTTTTTGCACGCGTTCACTCGGTTGACATTATTCGATCTAATTTTATGGAAGCTTTAGACTCGTGTGCTATTGCTCAGTTAGTGGATAATCCTTCTGCAAAGCCGAACTACTCCGCTTTACAAACCTTCGACGAATTGTACTGTTACGTAAAACATACAGCGTCCACTTTAACGCAAGATAATTCTACAAAGAACATTCAAGATAATTCTCATAAATATGATTTATTAAACCGAAAATTACCGCCTCTCAAATTAATTACTTTTGATGGTTCACCATGCAAATGGTCACCATTCTACGAAAATTTCAAAAGTCTTATCCACGATAATCCGCATCTCTCAGACGCCGAAAGGGTTCAATATCTAATAGGTTCATTGTCAGGCAAAGCATTAATCGTCTGTTCAGGTATTACACCTACCTCTAATAATTATTTAATCATTTGGAATTCTTTGTTAGAAAAATATCAAGATACTCGAGTTCAAGCTTCCCGTTATGTACAACAATTAATTAACTATAAACCTAATCAATCTATTGATACATTTCTCGAACAATTTTACTCCGCTGAGGCTGCTTTACGCCGTTTAGATATTGACGATCTCGCAAATTTTATTATTACTCACATTGCACTTACCAAATTAGACAAGGAGGTAGTGAACTTGTTCGAGCAATCCAATAGGAATGTTCCGATAGCTACATTTGAGCATTGTGTAGAATTCGGGCTAAGAATGGGTATTTTTTAACAGAGATCAGTGGAAGCGATTAATTCATCCAGTCTTAGCCCAAGACAAAGGATCTAACACATGGGCCAAGTTTCTTGGCGCTAAGAATTAAACAAATGTCTTACCAAATATCTCCTGGTGATGTTCTTGAGTGGAGTCCTGGAGGCAAGTTAGACACACACGAGACTAAAATTTGCCAATATTAGCAAGTGAATTATCTTTACCAGACTCCACGCAGCGTCTTCAATGCACGATGCAAGTTCACAGGATTCACAATTTCTCAAAATGCCAGTGTTCCATATACATATATAATATCACAAATTGATCAACACTGCGGACTGATCAGTGCCGGACAAATCAAAAGCGGCAGTTTCACGAGAGTTTACTGAATTTAGTTCAATAAAATTAATCAATTCACACGAAATGCAAAAAGGTGTGCTCACAATAACTTTTCACAAATGTTCAATATGTCACAACCCTTGCCGGAAGTCAAAAACGGCAATTACGTATTAAGTTAATTACAATTTGATTCAATTCGCGTTAATTCAAAAGGCGATATTTTACGTACGAGACGACAACGTGGTAATTTTTTGCCTGTATTAAGATTCAAGTGCTTGTTGCTTCAAATAGTCCTCGACTATCTAATTTAGGTTCATTTAAGGACAATCACAGAATTTCTCGTAATTGGGTATTATACATATTTTTTTTTAACCATTGCTGTCCCAATGCTGGGCAAAGATCTCCCCCACATTCTTCCACTGAGAGGAAAGAGGCAGGCCGAGAAAAAGATGGCGCGATGATTTGGACAATTTTATTAAAGACTGGCAAGATATGGTAAAAGACAGGGACCAGTGGTATTATATTAGTTACCAAAAATTGTTTACCAGCTCTCTTATTATTATCTTGTTCTAAAAATATCGGCAAGAAATAATTTATAACTATACAAGTTAAATCTTCTATATAATTTTGGAAATCTGCTAGATCGTCAAAATGTATGTTTAATTATAAGTAAGCAACATTAAAATTGAAAGAAATGCAAATAAATAATTTTAACAATGTATATTATGTCATTGATCGAACAGCTGATTCAAGTAAAACCCGCCATTGTGCCTCTCAGGAACGTTTAAACAAGGTCCCGGTGTTGTTTAAATTTGACAGCTATTTAAGCGTCACTTAGTGGCAACTAAACGCTAAACAGGGTTTATAGGTAAGGTTTTTGCTAATCAGCCTCTCAGCAGTTGCTTAAAATTTTAAATAACGTTTATAAGTAAGAGGGAGTGTGTTTTATTCTTGCCTATTGCGCTACTGGCGTAAACTTACTCGCGAAACATTAAATGTCGCATTGGTTGACCATGTTCTGCACAGTTAATTCATAATGTGTATAATTTGAGCTTGTTACACGCTTTTCTAATGACGATTTTTATTTGATTTAGAGTGATAACCACTCATATATGAAAATGGTACCAACTATGTTAACGATAGTGTATAAATAAAACTTAATTGTTTTTTAAAACATTTTAACATCAAAATGTATAAAATAAACATATTTTTTAATAAAATTCTACTTTTGTTATTTTTATTGCATTCTTTATGATAATTTTCTACAATTTAGACCCTTTATAAATGATGTGTGGCAACACTTTTCACCAACACATGTAAATAAACATGGTTTCAATTTCTTGTTCAGGATGACGTATCTCGTTTCATCTGAGTTTGGAAATAATAAGTCAATGGTGTGCATGGTGGGTAGGAACCCGAAACCCTCTGCTGTCTAACCACTTAGCCATCATTACTCTCAAAGGTTAACATCTTCATTACATACTCAATAAATTTCTCTGCAGCTGCATTTACTAATATCACAGAAAATGATTATTAATTGTCATGGATTTGGCAGATCGTTTAATATTTCACATGTAAGCGGCTCAGCTCATATGAAGTTATGGCTCCGAAGATAGCGAACTGAGTGAACCGACCGCAACTGTTACAAGATATGGGCCTTTTATAGAGCCAGTTATTAATTTGATAGTGGGGTGATAAGGGCAAGACCTTAGGGTACGTTTTACAAGGTCGGGACGTCCTGGGGATAAGTTTAAAGAGGGTTATAACGATTGTGAGGCTAGTGGATGAACTATGTTTGTCGGGGTTGCAGACGCAATCAGTGGTCTGCTTCCTCCCTAGAGAAACTCCTGTAAGTCTGTTCTGTTCATAACCTTGATTCCACGTTATAATATTCTGATGATTATATTTTTTTTTAAGTTTGCGCACGATTATGTGTCAGTTGCACGATTTACACTTTAGTTTAAAGATTTATTGTGTGTTAAAGATAGTCTACATCCATTTAAAACTTTGCAAGGTATACGAATGAATGTATCAATGAGCTTAACACGACATTTTAATTATAGTTGGCTAATTTTAACAATTACTCGTAAAACATATAAGCGGGATATTGCATTAACTGCGCTCCGACTTTAAATAAAAATAAATCATTTAATTGTATGAACTATAACATAATTATATCTACGGACGGACGACGATGCAGAGGTAGGTTTCCCTCAAGATGGACCGACGATATGGTTCAGACCGACCATCCGGTTTCCGTGCGGCTCAAGATTCGGTTTGAGCCTTGAGAGATGCCTATGTCCAACAATGGAAGTCTCTACGATGAACTGATTAAAATGCAACTCATGACCCGATCGTAACATCGAACACAATATTGTTGATGACATTTTAATTTGCTTATTGTCTCCGGCGTAGGCTTTTGTACATAACCTCCTAAAAAGTCCAGTCGAGGTGCCTGAAACAATATTTCTATCTCTTAGCGTTATCCCAGTTTCAATCTGGGGTCCGCTTACTAGTCTAACCGGATTTGGCTGAATATTAGCTTTTCCACAGAGCGACTGCCTGTCTGACCTCCGCAACCCGAAGGGATAGCGATATTCCATGGTTTAGACTAATATCAGTTTATTTAGAAGGTACTGACGCCCTGTAACGAATGTCAAAAATCTTCATAACAACCGGGACCGACGGCTTAACGTGCTCTCCGAGGCACGGGACAAGCGATAATCAACAATTCAATACGCACATATCTCCGAAAAGTCATTGGTGCGCGCCGTGGATTCGAACCCGAATACCCTCTGCATGGCAGCCTGTTGGTATATCCACTCGGCTATCGCTGCCTCCTTATTTTGCCACCTTATTTTTCTTACATTTAACAAAAATAAAACAAGCAATCACATGTAAAAAGAACATTATCAAAAATATTACGAAAATAAAGAAATCGTTTTTACAAGCTTTTTTATTTCCGTGAATGATTGACGTCGACTTGGGTCGACGCTTAAACATAACTTTACCTTTTTGTTAATAAAAAATATAACAATATATTTTTTATTTAATATGGCTGTTACAATTCGTAAGTGTTAAAGTCTTACTGGGTGTCCGAATGTGATGGGCTGTATCAACCAGTCACAGAATATTGACGTGGGTGATATTGCTGTTGCGTTTGATTCGATGAGTGATAGATATGGTGGCATTGAGCTATTTGGGTAGTAGAGAGTGCTCATGCGTGACATAGAAGAAGAAATTCAAAGTCAAGTAGCGTTCGCAGAGGTCAGGAATTAGATGGGTGTCAGCTTGTTGCTGCATTTCCATCAGATTGCTGCCAACTATAAATTATTCTTGTTTTTTGTACAAGAATTGACTGTTATTTTCAGTCCATATTAGCTACGTACGGAAAAAGACCATACGCAGTTTTGTCTGGTTCGTGTCTCCATCCCTACGTTTTAATCCACTTTAACAGTGGCTAGGATTCCTCCTTCTATTTTCACTTTCGTTTTTCGACATTTATGTCTACATTTTCGTACAATGACGTCATCAAACTTGGCTGATACTATATATATAATATAACAATAAGAGAGATCTTATGCTACTTAAGCACCATAATGATGCGAAAAACGTTTACAGTGGGTAATTATTACGATTAGGCAGCGTAAATAAAGAAGTATGACATACAAATCCACAGAATTTTGCATAGCATTACCTACAACATAACACACGTCTCGTCATTCTCTTAGCCAAACGCTTCTTTCATAGCCTTAGTAGGAGTGTCCTCGGCTCGAGTCGCGACCCACTTCCGAACCTCCCGACTGCGAGTCTGTTTTTCTCCGAAAGGAAATGAGATTTCCCGACAGATATAATGGCTTTCTACGGAATACATCATGCGAGGTGTGAGTTTAGAAAATGCACTTGACTAATTCACTCGCAAAGTTACCTTAAGCACCTCCAATTGCCACTTAAAACTTTTTTCGCGTAATAGAATATTGTGAGGTTTTGTAAATTCTTGTCGCTTTCCAAAGCTATCGCAAGACAAAAATACGCGGTTTTGATGACGTCAGAATATTCGGTAATATTTGTCAAGGTCGGGAAACAAACGGCACTGCCGTAGATTTTAAGCCAGGTCACATGCATTATAAGGTTTGTTATATTTTGGTAACTTTATTTGGTTGGGGAAATCAAGGAACGCACACATATCGCGATAAAAATATTCATTGCAATAGGCTCTAATTAGTGCCTTGAGAAAAAGAGGAAGTTGCCATCTATTTTATAATCGAACCTGTTACAGTTAGGTAAACTTTTTAGAACATAACGACTTATTTAGTAATACCTCTAAATGCATTCATATCAGGCATAGTAATCCTTTTTAAAAAACGGTGCACTGCTTTAAAAAAGCCTTTAGCTACCATAATACAAGTACAGTCGTACATAGCCCGTATAATTTTGGAGATACCCACAATTTCCCAAAGTTAATGTTGCAAACCTAACTATAAAATAAAGAGCACTCAAAGGCGCTCGGTGCTTGTGAGTCACTTCGTGTGAAAAACGGTAAGTAGCGCAACGACGGCCGCCTATGCACTTTGATAGCGGTATGGCCATTTGCTCTTATAATAACCGGTATTTTAGTGGTAATTGAAACTATTAAGAATTTGGTAGGAAGACTTTTAAATTGTTACATTATTCTAGAGTAAATTTTCTTACTACGTATCCTGCAACTAAGCAGTAAAATTATTCTTGATGACTGAGAAACCAAAAGCTACTCCGAAAGATCGGCGTTAGAGAAGACTATCCAGTAATAATATGAGTATGAGTAAGTTTATAAAAGTCGTCTGTTTATGTGGCTTCCATTCCTCAGGGTACGGAACATAAGTTATAGATACTAGAGTCATTAAGAACTTTACATAATGATTATACTGGAACATATTGAATGTCTGAATAAACGTAAAAGCTCACTGAAGAGTCGAAGAACCGATGGCTGTTGGGACAGGATGGTTCAGGAGTGGCGGTCATGACTGACAGACTACGCAGTAGTGGTATTAAAGAAGCACCGATGATTTTATTGGGCTAGCGGGAGGGATGCGGACGTTTGAAGATCGGTCTGTGTGGAGAACATTAGGCCTTCCCTCAAAGCTCATCAAGTAGACCAGCTTATGTCGAGCAGTGGTCGTCCTTTGACTGTGATAATGATAAAATCTCCAAATTAACCTCATCATTAATTAAAATACCTTCATTATCATTTCATTACTGCGTTAAATAAGCATACAATAATAATGAAATAAAGGCTTCAAATTATGTCGTAAAATTATCATTCACATAAAAGCGCCGATGGCCGATATTTAGGATGGAAACGAGGCAACCGATTGGAAACACTGTCAAAATAATTCCTTTGAAGTAATAATTGGATCATTACTGTTTATTGGGGTTTAACCGTAGTAACAGTATGGGCGTTTACACTTATTGTTTAAATGAAATGGCGACTATAAAATCTGGCTCATTTTACTTCGTAACTCCGCAAAAAGTTTTATAAAAAGTTAGTGAAGTAATATCAGAGCGGTATGGAAAATAAAGTGAGTTGTGACAAGCGCCCGGTCCATTAGACCGGCTGACTGTGCGACAAATGGGTTGAATAATGACCAGGTCCACTTTAAACATTTGACTCAGTGCGAGCCGCGAGTTTAGAACTAAAGTATGGCGGTCTTGATTACTCCCGGCGTTTATTTCACTATCGCATGCACATTAGCATGACTTTTTAATTCTGTTCATTCAGAAATGGGAGATATATATAAAAAAAGAGAGGCAAAGTATGTGGTACAAAATTAATCTTCTTACACGATTTTTACACAGACTTGACTGCAATGTCGAAAGAGCCTTAACGTTTGATCCAAAGATATTTGTTGCCGCAATTCTCTTTCTTTATTGTGTTGTTTCTTTACTTATGAAATGTCTCTGTAAAGAAAATGAAATTAGGTAGTAGAGAAAATATTTAAGTACGTGTACTTGTCGTGATTGAGATATCATAACAGGCTGTGAATCACTGAAGACAGCAACATGAAATTTGGAAAATAGGTGATTTATATTACTCCTCCCCTAAGGAGGGTAAAAGCGCTCAACGAGAGCTACCGGTGGGTGAAATTGCACTGATTATGTGGTGTACATATTTCAACATTGCGCTTCATGCGATGTTTACCTACCACAAAAGGTAGTCACAACGTGATCACAAAGCTGCAAGGGTAGTCTGTGTGACGTGACTACACGCCTAGTGATAATTATCAAGACACGATGAAGCGTTTTGGGTAGTCAATTGTTCAAAATGGAAAAGTAGGTAATTTTTGAAATAGTGAATTTTGCATGAACTTGTTTTTTATTTGTGTCTTCATACATAGTTATTACATATAAATACGCTGAAATTCCTCATGAATTTGAAGATTGTGGAAACCATTGGACTATGGGGAAAACGCAGAAGAACATTGTCGGTACCATGGTTTAAAATTGCTGTGAAATGCAGATATCACCTACTGTAATAATTATAACAGTCATTAGGGCAACAATATTTTGTAGTCGGAATGTTTTAGTTTAATGTTTATACGATAAATATTTTACAGTGTTGTGGTCTCGATGCCCAAATGGATGGTGATTCTCAGTCCACTGCTGGACTTAAGCCTCTCATAAGTTGATTTACAGCATCACTGTGAGTACAATACGTTTCTGATGCTTAAAATTAAGTATTATAATTTTAGTAAGTATAATATTTAACAAATGGTGCATTGCTACTGACGGTACTTTTAAGCTAAATTAACTTTTAATTGAGTTTACCAAGGCAAAAATAAATCAGGGCCTTCCGGGTCGGGTGCCTCGGGGAACAAGGCTCTAAGAGAATAACCTGAGAATTTGGTCTACTGCACCACGCTGGTCATACATGTCGGTATAGGCTGTGATGTCGAGTTTTCCGTCTCCGTGTTAATCGCTTCTTGATATTACTGCATATTCGTGTTATTCACTAATTATTATATTTATACGTTTTTGTCCGTTGCTTGTAAAGGTCTTGCTATTGTAGATAGAGCATGTATTTCTAGTGCGGGCGTTATTTATTTTAATATAAAATCAATTCACAATGTCACTTCCCAAGACCTCTTAACGCAAATTTACATTGCATAGGCACAATCAGTTATGAGTTATTGTATTGCCATTTGGGGTGGTGCCACTAAAATTAAATTCCTCGAAGCAGAAAGAGCCATGAGATGCTTGCTTAAGACGAGTTTCTTTAAGCCATTTAGATTTCCTACTGACGACGAACTATATCTAAATTCGCGTAAACCCAAGAAGATACTATATCTAAATGATAAAATATCATCACTTAGAAAACTTTATATTGTCAACTCAGTACTTAAACTACATAAAACCTTACCTTACGTATATAAAGCTCAAACAAGTAGAAAAAAATGTAAAGTGGCCCCTACACCTCGCTGTAGAACTCTTTTTGCCAGACGTCAATTTCAAGCCCACTCTGCCTACCTTTATAACAAACTTCATGACAAACTTACAAAAATTACGTTAGTACTATTCTTTATTCTGTGCTATAATTATACAATCTTCAACTACGTGATTGTAAGAAAACAATTGTCCAAGGACTTAAGACGCTTGACTACTGTGCTGTAGAGAACCTACTATTTCAATATGAACTATAGAAAATGCATGTTACATCTTCTAGTGGTAGTTACCGATCCCCTAGTGGTACTTACCGATCCCGCACACGCACACGCACATGCACACGCACACGCACACGCTCACGCACACGCACACGCACACGCACACGCACACGCACACGCACACGCACACGCACACCCACACACACACACACACACACACACACACACACACACACACACACACACACACACACACACACACACACTAAACGAACTAACGAAATAAACTTTTTTTTTCTATTTAATTCAACTAAGTAACAAGTTCTAATATCGATATGAAAACAAAGTCGACAAACCACTGAAACACGTAGTCATATAATAAAGCAGGTGTATTTATTACTCAAAGCTAACTTAGTTAAAAACAACATCTTATTCTGTATCCGTCCCAGATTATATAATAAAACAAATTCAAGTAAAACCAATAGGTATTACCATGGCTGTTGTATCAACTTCGGTGGGAATATAACAAGAACTACTCTCCAAAATAATGCCAATCTTAATTTAAAACCAATACAATTCCAATGTCAATTTCATGGTCACGTGGTTTCGTACTCTTGAAATCAATGTTGTCAACATTGGATTGAAATTGGGATCGCCCTGCGATTGGGAGGACTAGTGTTGTTCAAAATGTTACTATAAACCAACATTATGACTTTGAATGTCTGTATTTTATAAATAACAAGGCAAATAAATAAATAGAATGTGGCTAATGGTTTAACTCAATGATTTTATCGTTTATAAGTCAAATGAGCCCGAAAAAACTGCTAATATCATAAATATGCCATTTTGGCTGTATGTGGGAGTGTCGTTGCCACCACAAAAAAAGTTAACCAAGCTGCCAAGTGCCAAGCATAAACCTTTGAGAAAAGTTCAATTTCTAATTACGCTCAAATAAAGTGAAAAAAGTTTTATTTTAAGTTTTCCAGTAAGAATACGACTATAATAATTGATAATTTTAGTTCCGTTGTACATATTTATTGTTACGTTACTTAGTTTATAGAAGCGGTAAGTAAAAAATACCAAGATTACATTATAAACATTATCTCGATCAATGTTTCCTAAACTGCGTGATGTAGTAGTATATAGGTACTAAAAAACTTATTCATTTTCAGTTATAATGGCTTATCGTCCTAGCTATGCCCAGTTAGAAGCTTTGGTGGAGTTTCTTGAAGTAAATCCAGGCATAGCCAAGTGTTTGCTTCGCACCAGAAATGGGTGAATTTGCCTACCTCTTTAAATGCTTTTGGAGGAGCTAATAAGGATAGTCAAGGATGGGCCAAGGTAAGATTAGAAGAAGGACCTATTAATAATTATGTAATTTATTCTGTATGTATAGTTATGTTTTTTATTAAAATAAATAAATGTGCCTTAAAAAGGCAATGTTCTCAAATAGCCATTTCAATGAGGCAAACTGGTGGTAGCTTATCTCGTCACTTGCCGATACTGTCTAACTTAGACAATCGGCTTGTGGCTGTGATGGGTGGGCAAGAGTTTGCCATTGGTGATCCAATGCTGCAAGTCAATCCATTTCCTGACATAGTATGTAACAAGAATTTATAATTTCATGATAAATAGGAAAATAGGTATAGTATAAAACTTAATAGGTACTTAATCACTTTATTTTTACAGTCTGCACCAGCTGTCTCACCTACAGTAGATTCTGTGCCAGTATTAGCAGAGCTTTGAGACCAAATGGACACATTCTCCATACCTAGCACCTCACATTATCAAGCGACTCCTATAGGTAAGTGTTCATTCAAATTGTTTACCACTAAATTTAATGGTTCTTAAAATTTGTTTAGGAAAAAAAAAACTCATCACAAATCTTAGTTTTTTGATCAAAGGCTATATTTGGTAAGAACACAAATTATATGAATATTATAAGCAGCATTGCAGCCCTAACCCAATGCTAAAGCTATGGGACTTGTGACCGAGAATTTGTGGATTAAAATCCTACCTCTATTACATTACTGACCTAAATTATTATTAATCTTGAGACAATAAACTGTGTTAATAGAAAAGAATGAAGGCCTTTAAAAGAAATAATAATTTAAGACTGAAATCCCTGGCATTTTTTCGTCATAGGGCCCTGAATCTTATCCTTGTATATCTCATTTCAGTGCCACCATCAGCCCCTCTGTCTTCAGTGCCACTGCAAACTACACCATCTTCAGAGCCACTACCAGCGACGCCGTTTTCTGTGCAACCACCAGCTGCGCACCACATCAGGATATTACACCCAGATGGCTGCGACAACGTTCTTCAATCATCCAGAGACCAATTAATCCAGAAATGGATCAGTTTGCAATGTTGGACGAATGACATGTAGAAGCAGAGAGAACTGCAGCCCAAGCATTGGCTCAATTCTCAAACATATTGAAATCGCTTGTGGCAATTAAAGAGCGCAGAGTTCAAGCAGAAGAGGCAACAGCTCAAGGCATTGCTGAAATAGCTAGAAATTGTTTATTCTTATGCTATAATTTAAGTTGATTTCAGTCTTATATTTGGATCTCATTCATAATTATTGTTATATATTATGACCTCAATGTTGATTCTACTGCTATATTGTTGATTCTATTATATTTTATCTCATTGTTGATTCTTATATGTTTTGATAAATAAAAGTATTTATAAGTTTAAAAAGACTTTACTATCATCCATTACATAAAAATTAAACCATTCTGGTAATATAATTGTCTACCTTCTACTCAACCATAATTGCTGTACTAAAGCAGCTCTTTTTTGAAGGCCCCGATGTAATTCAGCAGCTGCTGTTGTTCTGGCTGTCTCACTTGGTTCTTGTGGAATGGGATTGGGTTATCTTGGTCATCATATTCTATTTCCTCCTCAAGGTTGAGTTCAGGTAAATTAATGGACATGTTGTGCAAGATACAATATGTATTAATTATTTTGGATGCTACAGTGGGATGTAGCACCCTGTGCCTCAGTAGGCATGTCCATCTATTTTGAGGACAGCTATAGTATGCTCCACTACATTGCATGCTGAGCAGTGCACTTTGGTTTAATACTCCTCTGGGGAACCTGCAGCAGCATTAATTATAGGTGCCATCTGGTACTCTCTTTGAGCATATCCTGAATCACCTACAAATAAAAAATATATAATTAATTATTTAAAACATTTAACAGAATTACATACATAACCTCACGCCTGTTTCCCCGAAGGGGTAGGCAGAGGCATATAAAACGCCCACTTTAAGCCAATGTTTTGATCCCCACGTAATAGGTGGTGGGCCTATTGCAGTAACCCTATGCACCCATACCAACTTACAGAACCCTCAGTTACAGAATTCTTATTTTGAATATGTACAAAATATTACTTGCCGAATAAGTATACAAGGTACTTACCTACCTAAGTGGCAAATTCAACATAATATGTTAACCTACCTTATACTTGGGCGCTATATCACTCCTTCTTTTAAGCATTGGCATTAAAGGCTTTATATTTCCATATATTTCCTCAAACAAATCCTTAATGACCCGGTACTTTGCCTTAAATTCGGTTTCATGCATAGAAAACGCTTTTTCCATGTAGCGCATCATACGACGTTCGTCTCGTCTTCTATTAAACTCTTTTCTCTTAGATTTATTTAAGATATCATGCATTAACACTATCCTTGCCATAATAGGAACTTACTCCAAAACTTTGAAAACTATACAATGGATAAAAACTTATAAAATAGGAAAACAATTTACAAAAAGTTACTCTTTCGTTATTGGATTTAACTCAATAAACAAACCAATCTTGACGCAATACGCAACTGTCAAAATATGCTCGGGAGTAGCTTTCAATGCCGATCCCGATCCTATTTAGTTCCTCAAGAAAACGCCCAATTTAAATGCAATTTGGCGCTAGTGTCGTGTTCAAGAGTAGGAATTGTGACAATTACTGACAATCCCAATGTCGATAGATCGGAATTAAATTCAAGAGTAAGGCCCCTGAAGGTTAAGCCTCGGGAAAGTTCGGAGCACCACGAAATTCGCGATGTTTCTTGTTTTATCCACCAACATTTGAACATTTTGTGTTCGAAGACGGAAACTTCATTATTAGTCGAAAAGGCAAGCCGGTAATTATTAATGGCGAAGTTGTGGGAGCATTCCATGTTGTTTGTGAAGATTAGCACTACTTTGTAAGTATGGATAGTTTTATACCGGGTAGGGCTGTTCTTATTATAAAAATTCAGTTTCAAGAGTATTTCTCTACTCGATATGTCAGAATTAGTTATATCTTATCATTATCTTACGCAAAAATAAGGCAAAGTTTGCTGACTGTTCTTCCTTATTTTCCTGTACCTTTATAATAAACTTGTTTTATTTATATACTTTCGCGTTAGGACAGTGCTACCAGGTATGATGATGAACGTTTACTGTTTTAAATGACTATTCTGACGATAACTCTTTAACCTCATAACCTCACGGATAAAATACGTAGGTATATAGAAGTTACTGGTAATAACCCTTTCACGAAATTTTATTCTAAATTTTTTAGGCGTGGCCAGAATGCATAATGTTGCCGCATGTATTTGATACCTGCAGTGTCCAAAATAAACCTCAGATTGACGAACGGCGAGACATATTGAATTGTAAGTGTAGGCTTTTAGGACACATTTTAGTTCTTCGCAGACCCTGACGTCTTCAATATCATAGTACATTTTAAGTTTTCACCCAGCGCCCTGTAGTCTTGTTCACTCCCAGACACTTAAATCTACGGCATCGATGAATAACGAAATTCAATTACAAAATACCTACCTTTCCAATAATAGACTGCCAGAATTAAATTATATTATTTACTGTATTTTCATGCAGACCGACTTAATATTTACCTTCCAAACTACAATTTTCTTCCCAGCATAACAGTTTTATTCCGAAACCATTTTAATAATACACAACGTAGGTGAAATGCCTTAGGGGCTGTATTTCCGTGTATGTAATATCCGACTACATATAAATATTTCAATCGGACAAAATATTTCGTAAGAGTCCTTGCGGAACAAATACGTATTTCCTCTTCTGATGTGCCGTTGGGTAAACATAGCTGGGTGATTAATTGACTATCAGGATACGGAGAGTAAGACATTTATTGTATTAGTATGATGGTATTGCTATTTCTGTTACTATTTTTCTGGTTGTTATTTAGATACAAAAATATCGTATAGGTACTCGGTGCAAAGGTACGTGGTACATACCCTATGAACAATTTAAAATATAAGAATGTAATTAAAAAGAAAAGTAGGTATTGTTTTGTTACCTATATAAACACCTCTTATTGTTTTATAACCTGTCCGATCACAGGCTTGTTCTCATTATGAAAAAGTGAGACAATTTCGAGACCATCATGGAGAACTCTAAAACATGCAGGTCACATTTCTCACGATGTTTTTTATTATATGATTAATTATAGACAAAAAACTGCAATCATAATCAGAATCAGAATATTTATTTGCAAAAATACTGTTACAAATGGTGTTACAAAGCAATACATACATGATTCAAGTATTTTGACCAGCAATAGCGGCATGCAAATATTATTTTTATTACATAAATTAAATAATTAAGTATAATTAATAAGCCAAAAACAAAAAAAATAACAATTCTAAATCGATATACTTAAATAATTGAATTGGATGTCAGAAGAAAATTATAATAATAGTTTTAAGAATAGTCACAACGAATAAAAAAAATATGTCATTAAGTCATTAGAAATTATACTAGAAAAATTGTCAAGATAATATTAAATTTGATTAAATGGCTACTGTAAGTTATCAATGTTATCATTCATGTAATCTGCCAGAGTGTAATAACATTTATTTGTTAATAGTTCATTGAGTCTTTTCTTAAAAATATTAAATGGTGCTTCTTTAATTCTTTTGGGCAATTTATTATATATAACAGATGCCATGCTAGTTTTACGCACACAAAGCCTATGTACGTCTCGTTGTCGTCTATCATATAGGTCTGAAGCCAGCTTAAACAAATGTGGATTGCGTTTAACTAACAAAGCTACTTCCGATATATACAAACATGGCAGAGTTAATAATTGATGCCTAAGAAAGTATGGCCGACAGCTATCTGTACTTTTTAAAACAAACATGGCTCTAATACACCTCTTTTGCATCTTGAAAACTAAGTCCTTATTCGCTGAGTTTCCCCAGGAAACTATTCCATATCTTAATATAGAACCGACCAGACCATGGTATGCCGTCACGACAGTATTTAAGTAGGCTATTTGTGTCAGTTCATGTAGCGCGTAAACGGACCTACTGACTCTTTTACAGAGCGCATCAATATAACAAAAAAAAAACAAAAACAAAAAATATTTTATTTGCTTCTCCAAAACTTAAAATACATTTTCTTACTTAAATTTACAGAAGGCGGTATGTGGAGAACAAATTAGGCAACTGCGTCAGCTATTGTTGCAGTTATAAAACTACAAGGCTGGTATTCTCGCAGGCCTATATGCAATTATAATTATATAAGATTAAATTTACCTATAAATAAATAAAATATAATAACAACAAATTTATATAATTATATATACACAAAATTATATACAAATATATACGTATATAGTGTACATATTATTAATATGTTTTATAATATATATATTATTATACACAATACACAATACATGCCTCCGTTACATCAAAATAAAAATAAAAATTAAAAATAGCAAAGAGTAATTTGTTTCCGAACGCTACTTGTACTTGACAGACTGACGTTTCAATATAGGCCAAAGATTGAAATGGTATGCCGGTGTTTTGTATAGAACAATACTAAACAGTAGAGTTGCCAGATGAAGATGCCTGCGAGCAGTCATCTTCATAAGGTTCCCACTATTCAGAAATGGAGTGACATGTGAACAAGGTGGGATATTATAACAAAATCGA
The DNA here is from genome assembly GCA_944739405.2 of Euclidia mi. Taxonomy (NCBI): domain Eukaryota; kingdom Metazoa; phylum Arthropoda; class Insecta; order Lepidoptera; family Erebidae; genus Euclidia; species Euclidia mi. The sequence continues at coordinate 4,746,599 of OX123196.2, forward strand.
GCACATGCGTTCTGTACTCGCTGAATTACTTTCTCTGTTCTATTCAATATACATGGACCAATCACAGTATCTGCATAGTTTAGTTTAGACAAAATAAGAGTCTCACAAAGCAATTCAGTACTCAGATGTTGGCGAATTCGATATAACAACTTGAGATGGTAATAACAGTTTTTGGCAGCTTCCAGTACATGCGTCTCAAAATGCAATTCACCATCCATGACCAAACCTAGGTTTCGAGCCTCACTGACTTGCTCTATGGGACAGTTATTAACTAGAAGTACAGGATTTAGATTTTGTATCTTGTTAATGCATTCCTTTGAGCCTAACATTAAAAATTTGGATTTGGTGGGGTTGAGTACCAGTGAATTCTTTGTAGCCCATTCAGATATCTTGTCTAAGTCTGTATTAATTTTATTTACAGATTCATGGCAGTCATTGGGATGAAATGATATGTATAGTTGGAGGTCATCGGCATACATATGAAACTGTGTATTACGTATATGGTTGGTAACATCTGCACTGTACAATAAGAAGAGGAGAGGACCGAGCACTGATCCCTGTGGAACACCTCGGGTTACCTGACAACAAGAAGAAGTTGCCTTGTTACCATCCCTGTCATTATACAGTTGCACAAATTGAAATCTGTCAGTCAGATAACTATGGAACCATTTTACTGTTGCTGAGTCGCAGCCGTAATACGAAAGTTTGGCAATAAGGAGTGAAATATTTATCGTTTCAAAGGCACGTGAAAAATCAAGTAGGGTAAGCAGGGTACCCATACCCTTGGCCCTAGCATCCAAAATATCGTCAACAACATCCATGAGAGTGGTGGTCGTACTGTGTCCCCGGCGAAACCCTGACTGTCTCTGAGGAATGATGCTATACTTCTCGAGGTACTTCCTGAATTGGCTGCTCACCACTCTTTCCAATACTTTTGATAAACAAGGAAGTAAGCAAATTGGTCTAAGATCCTTAGCTGAGGTTGGATTGGGAACTTTAGGTATTGGTTTTACGACCGCAGTTTTCCATATATGAGGGAAGGTAGATGTTGTAATAGATTTATTTATTATGGCTGTAATGTATGGAAGGTTATGAGGTAGAGTCATCTGAAGCATTTCCAGTGTAATGCTGTCAACACCGGAGGCATTTGATTTAATACTGTTGATATGCAGGCGGACCACCTCCTCACTGACCGGTTCAATACTGAAGGTATTCGTGTGGAACCTGTTTGTCTCAAAATATATCAAAGAAAGAGAGAAATTGTATCATTACCAGGGATGTTCAAAAAATGCTTCTTAAGATCTTCTGGATTGTTAAGGCCAGATGGTAAATCATGCCACTCTTGTTTACCTATATTTACAGTAGATTTTAGATTGCGCCATAGTTCTTTGGGATTTTTTATGTGTCCATTTATATAGGTTTTAAAATAGGCTCTTTTTTCCTCATCAATTGCACTAGATACAATACTTTTTAAATCTTTGTAACAATTTTTGTGTATATCTGATTTGCTTGAATTGTATCGTGCTTGGTATTTGTTACGCAATTTCACCATCTCCTTAATTGTATCTACGATCTATGGGTAAGACCTTTCTCTAATTAAAACTCTGGTAATTGGTGCATGTAGATCAAATAAAGTTAGGAAGAAAGTATTAAATATTGTAACCATGTCACTCACATTGTCCTGAGTTGCTATATATAATATAATAATAATAATAATAATAATTAATTGCGGGGTAGGTTTACTAAGCTTAAATATACAAGTCACAGATATAATGGCATGCTGCCCTAATTCAGGTATATATTGAACTGATACATTATTTACTTGAGCATCAGTGCACACAATATCTATGAGAGTCTCGCTATGGTCTGTGAAATGTGTAGGTTGTTGGATGACTTGGCTGAGACTAGTGTACTGTATAAAATTATTTAACAGTATAGTACTGTTCTCATTGCTGTTTTGGCAGTTAATATTAAAATCTCCAAGTAGTACTGTTTTATCAGCTTTACTGAAAGATGTAGGAGAGGCTGTGATCGCATCAAGGAAGGTGCTAATGTCTAACCAAGGTGGTCTATATGCTGTTCCTATGATAACTGCTTGAGAGTTGACAGTGAGTTTGAGCCACATTTGTTCGACACTCGGTGCGACCGGATGTGCCATAGTTCGGACCTTGAGGTCGCGGCGTACATAAAAGCCGACGCCCCCACCCCGGCTACCTCGCACACTCAACGGTCTTGGTACTGTTTTGCGCGTAGTACGTAGCGAGTTTTAAAAAAAAACTATTTTTCACAGCTGAAAAATGTTTATTAATTTACACCCGAAATTACATTGACTAAACTAGACCGAACTCAAGCTTTCGCGACCGCGAGATGTAGGATGTTGGCGCGGTAGATGAATGATGCGAACTGTATGCTAACTGTGTGCTAACTGTGTGCTAACTAACTGGCCGCATGGCGGTAATGGCTTATATATTAATTATAATATGCTTACATTACATTTCCCTTTAACTAAAATTGGTTATAACACGTCCCCCCTTGAAGACGAAGCTTCATCTTAAATAAGATGAACGCGAAGTTTAATGAAAACAGCGTGCAAGAGCTTGAGTTTTACAATTACTTATCAAGACATAGAAAGTAGTATAAAAGTATTAAGAAAGTAGTAACATAAAAACAAAGTTTTATATGATTAAAATCATTATAAGTCGAGATTAAAATTATACAAACTAAGTGGAGAATACTCCTAAAATAGAGATTCTTGTAATTACATTTTAATATAGTAGATATAAAATATGGAAATGCCAAACGTTTGATAACGAAATAGGAGAAAATTCATGAAAACTGTTATTTAGAATCTTATTAAATTTACAACAATCATCTTCTGTTATATCATAGTTAATTGATAATTGACTTGGTAAAATTCTTTTATAATTATGAGAAGGATAGAATTGTAAAGTTTGAAAATACGCAATACAATCATTTTTCAAGGATAACAGACCAGTACCTTGCAGAGTATAATCCTTAATATCATGGTTACACTTTAATGTTAACTTACTGGGCTTAGATTGGACAAAAATATATTTTCCATCATTTAACTTCTGCCAAATATTAATATTACCATATATTAACTTATTATTACACATATCCGGAAGAGATACAGTTACTTCCGTTAACAATTTCGACTCACAAGATGGGTTATTGATTGTTGACAGAACAGAAGGTAAAGGACATATTATGTACTTAGTATTGACATTCTTACAACTAGAAATATCATCTAATAATGTATAACTTAACCTATCGTCAGTTATTGCTATAAAGAGCTTAGAGGGATGAATTAATGCATAAGTTAAGAAATTATCTTGTTGAGGAGTAGGTAACGGTAAGTTTTTATAAACATTAAACCTCATAGGATTTACTAACGGAATCTGAATTACAAACATAATTTTGTTATTATAATAATATGCAGTTAATTGCGACAAATCTATAATACTATGTATATTTTGTAAAGATAAAGAGACAGGAAATTCGATATTTGATTTAAATTGTTTACTACTTGAAAGTTCATTGTATAATTTTGTGGGAGTTAAAACATATGGATGTAAAATATTAGCTTTTGCAAATAAAATTGAATTTAAAATTGTATCTAGAATATTAGAGATTGACAACAATGATCCTTCAAGGACATTAAACAAGGAATTCATTTTCTCAATGTTTATTAGATTAGCATTCGTTCTAGAATTTTCTGTAAATATATAACTAAGTTTTTGTATTTGTTTATCTAATTTAATTTCATTTTCATTTAATTTATGTATAGAAATATTAAAGTTATTTATTGTGGACTGAACAACGTGTATGTTGTCCTTTATAAGAGAAAATATATGATTTTCGTTTTCTTGACATGCTGAAATGGCCTCGTCATATTTTCTAGCGTCATCTGCGTCTAGAGTGCCGAAAAAGAACTTTAATATTTCGCCACCGAATTCGAGTGACCTTTTAGCACGATCATCAATCTTTTCTGAGATAAGGTGAGATAAAGAGTTATATTTAAGAAAATTAGCATTAATTAATATTTCTAAAGGGTCAATCGCATTCTTACAATCTAAAGTAACTATAGCTAAATTTCTTGCTTTTTCACAGAAAGCAGATAAATATAAAATAGATTTTTGGATTTTATCCAAATAATGTTTGATAGGGACGACTTCGACATAAGTAATCACGTTCCAGAAGTCGTTGTAAAAATACGCAATTGATATCGGGTCAAAATATATGCCCGGACTGTGAGAAATATACTCAATGGGATCAGCAGAAACCAATCTGTAACAATGACAAATCACGCCGGTTTAATTTCGTTAACATGGTATTTCATGTGTTTTCTATTAATACTTAAAGAGACGTTATTTTTACCGTGCACTTTGACTATTTTATAGGGTCCTTTCCAAATGGGAAATAAGGCTTTTCTTAATCTATGGTGATGTCTTAAATAAACCATATCACCGACTTTGTAAGTTTTAGAACTGGAATTTGCATCATAATATTTCTTAGATGTTTCTTTACTTTTAATTATATTTTCTAAGGCTCTTTCGCGAGAAAAACGCATCCTATACTGTAGGGCGCGAATGTAGTCATGATAAGTTGTGCTATCATTTGTTTCATATAAGCTACTGGGTATGGAAGGCTTATGGCCAAATAATAACTCGAAGGGAGTAAATTCTGTTGTGCAATGGGGAGTTGTATTATATGATAAGATTGCAGTTGCTAGATAGCAATGCCAATCGTCGTGATTTTCGTTCACGAACGACTTGAGATACTCCTTGAGAGTGGCGTGACTCCTTTCTAGAGCACCATTGGTTTGAGGATGATACGGGGGTGAAAATAGGTTTTTGATTTTTAGGATATCAGTTAGTTGCTTGAAGAGATCGGAGGTGAAGCAGGTACCTTGATCGGTAAGAATCATTTTAGGAAATCCGAATAAAGAAAAGAAATGAATTAAGTTTCGAGCAACTTCATCAGTTGAACATGTGATCATAGGGTAAGCGGAAGAAAACTTTGTCAGATCATCCTGGAGGGTAAGTATGTATTTGAACTTTTGAAGGCCAGCTTCGGGCAGAGTACCAACGATATCTAAGGCTAATCTTTCAAAGGGTTTAGTACTCGAGGAGGTAATAACCATAGGGGCTTTATTCGAAGAGCGTAAAGGTTTATTTATTTGGCATAATCTACAGTCTTTCACAAATCGTTCGATATCAGAACGCATCGATTTCCAATAGTAGGATGCTTTTATCCTATTATACATTCTCTTAACACCTGGGTGACCAGCGATAGTGGTACCGTGATTTTCTTTTAGAATATTAGGGACCTCAGCGGGAGTTGGATATATTATTTGGTTTTTATATATATGTATTTTGATTTGGGTGCCATGAAAAATGTAAGATATCATATTATAGATCTTAATGTAAACTAATTTAGTAAATGGCTCCGAAAAATCCGATATAGCTAATTCTTTTTCGTAGTTTTCGTTAGATAAGATTTTGTTACGCAATTCCATAAGTAATTTATAAATAATTCTATAACTAGTTTCATCGTAATGATGTGTTTTCGTAAAAAGAAAATAAAATGTTCTATTATTAGAATCTACAATGTGAACAGTTTCAAGTTCACGTTCACGGGCTTTTAACTCGTCAGCATTTTCGATGAGTGATAACAATTGCTCGCAATGCGGCATAGAGTAGTCGAAGTCCAGAGATATCGGACATGCTATATATTTTTGTTTGGCTAAATGAAGTGATTGACTATGCTCTTCTATGATTGTATCGTTATTAGATGTAGTTTTTAAGAATTGCTTTTTAAAATATTGTTCATAAGTTGATTTATTTAAATTAGAATTAGAGGTTAACGCATTTACGGGGTACCTGGATAAGGTATCGACATTAGAATTTAATCTGCCTTGTTTGTACACTATTTCATAGTTATATTCTTCTAATTTCAGGCGCCATCGTATAAGACGACTACCTGGATCTTTAACGTTGAACAACCAAACTAAGGGTCTGTGATCGGTAACGATTTTGAATTGGTAGCCATATAAATAGGGACGGAACGTCTTAACGCCAAAAAGAATAGCTAGAAGTTCTTTTTCCGTAGTGGAATAGTTTCCTTCTGCTTTGTTTAGGGTACGTGATGCATAGGCTATCGGCTTATCTTTGCCGATTTCACCTTGGGAAAGAATGGCTCCAACGGCGTAATTAGATGCGTCAGTGGTAAGTATAAACGGTTTTGAATAGTCAGGATATTGAAGAAGAGGTGCTGAAACTAATTTATGTTTTAGAGTTTGGAATGCAAGTTCTTGTTCTTGCGTCCAATGGAAAGCGACATCTTTCTTTAAAAGAGAGGTAAGTGGTTTGGTAATTTTCGAGAAGTTTTCTATGAATCTGCGGTAATAACCGACTAGACCTAGGAATGATTTTATGTCCTTGGGGTTTTTAGGAGTTGGAAGACCTTCGATGGCTTTTACCTTGTCTGGATTCGGTAAGACACCTTTATCGGTGATGACGTGACCTAGATAAGTAACTTCGCGGCGTAAGAACTCGCACTTATCTGGTTGCAATTTCAGATTATGTTGACGGAACCTTTCAAGGACTAATTTTAGCTTTTCAATGTGACTAGGGAGGTCTGGCGAGTACAAAATACAATCGTCTAAATAAATATAGCAGTGTAATCCTTGGAGACCAGATAGAACTGTATTCATGAGGCGTTGGAAGGTGCTAGGTGCATTTTTTAAGCCAAAAGGCATTCGGGTAAATTCATAGTGACCAGACGTTTCATTTGTGCCTACAATTGTGAATCCTGTTTTTGCCGCGTCAGCAGGATTTAAAGAAATTTGGTGGAACCCACTTACAAGATCTAAGGTCGTAAAGTACTTAGAATGCCCTAGTTGGTCAAGGATATCTGTTATTAACGGTATAGGGTAGATCTCGGACACCGTGACGTCATTAAGACGACGATAGTCGATAACTATACGCCATTTGCGTTTCCCCGAGGCGTCTGCCTTCTTCGGGACAACCCATACAGGGGCGCTCCATGGTGATTGAGACGGGCGTATGATATTTTGTTCGAGCATTTTGGTTATTTGACTGTCTACTTCTTCTTTGTGGCACTCTGGAAAACGGTAAGACTTTACGTGGATTGGGGCGGCATTCCCTGTGTTTATAGAGTGATTGATTGTGCTAGTACAGGTGAGAGGTTCACCTTCAAGATGAAAAATGTCTGTAAATTGAGAACAACAGTCTAACAGAGTTGCTTTTTCTTCTGGATTTAGGTGAGAGGTTCGAATTTGATTTAGAACTTGATTATGTCTATCAATGACAGGAAGTGAAGCTTTATTTATAGTTTCAATGTCTGAAGTTGTCAGACACTCTGTGAAGTTATTTTCCATACGTGTAAGATTAACGGAATAGTTATTTATTTCGATCTCGGATTCAGTAGTATTTAGAATAGAAATATTAACTCTACGATTTGGCTTTAAAGTGACGACGCAATTCGCGACATAAACGCCTTCAGAAATCTTGTGGTCGAGAACTAAGGCTTCTTAAAGGAAAGGTAATTCATCACTATTGTTGGACACTCCATATTCAATTACAGCTTCAGAACGAGCTGGGATTTTGTAAATTGGCAACTTGAAACGTAAAGGTAAAGTATGATTTTGAATTATTAAACATTCTTTGTCATAGTCTATAACTGCTTTAAGATGACCTAGAAGTTCTGTGCCTATTATGCCATCATAATCGAGGCTAACATCATTCTTTACGACGTGAAATTTATAAGAATATACTTCCAAAGATAAGTAAAACTGCATTTGGAAGGTGCCTAATGTTTGACAAAACGTGCCACTATCATTGATTCCTTTAAGTCGCACTATTTCTGAGGATAGTTGAGGCTTTTTATAAAGACTTTCTTCTTTAACTAAAGAAATGCTAGAACCAGTGTCGATTAATAGAACAAGTGACCTGGTAGTATGCTTAGTAAATAAGAAAACATGTGGAAGTGTTACCTTTTTAATAAACGAATTCATTTCGTAAATTGGTATATCATTCTGATGAGATTTAGAACATTTCAGGCGTGACGGTGACAAATCATCTGGCGGATAAGAGGTAAGTTTGCTTTCCGAGTTACCATCACTATTCTTAAAAGGTAAGTTATGATTGCTACGCGGTTCCGTGCAAGATTTAGAATTAGTATAAGATTTGGTATGATTATGAGATTTAGTATAATCATAAGATTTAGTATAAGATTTAGTAATGTCATAAGATTTAGGATTATCATAAGATTTAGCATAAGATTTTGGATTATCATAAGATTTAGCATAAGATATAGAATTATCGTAAGATTTAGTATACGATTTCATATTATCATAAGATTTAGTATAAGATTTAGCATAAGATTTAGAATTATCGTAAGATTTAGCATAAGATTTAGAATTATCGTAAGATTTGGCATAAGATTTCGTATTATCATAAGATTTAGCATTATCATAAGATTTAGTATAAGATTTAGCATACGATTTGGGGTAAGATATAGTATTATCATAAGATTTGGTATGACTCAGATTCCTGTTTTGGAACTGAGGTGAATAAGATTTAGAAAGAATCGTGTCATTTTTAAATGCTGTGGATTCCGATAGACACGCACTCAGAATCCGATTTGGTTTAAAGGTTCAGAGGCTAATGTTTCATTAGCGTCTGAGTGGTTCACGGCCATATCATTCGTATGGCAAAAGTTTACATTAGCGTTGCCTCTGCGCGTATCACTACTCTGTTCCTGAGTATCAGGTTGTTGTACATTACGGCGTTGATTATTGTACTGTCGTTTGCGACACTCGGTTATCAAATGACCAGGATTTTTGCAATATGCGCAGATTTTCCGTGGGAAATTATTAGGATTTTGGGACGATTGAGTTTGCATGGGAAAACGATTTTGATAAGTATTAGGATTAGTAAAATTCGTATTATAAGATTTCACGTTTTTGTTTTTATTCCGAAAACATTCAGAAGACAAGTGACCTTGTTTGTTACAAGTCGAACATGTTTTTGGCGATTTTAAGGAAAATTTGGAAGCGTTAAATAATTTTTCTTCCTCGATAGCATGTGTGACGGCCTCGTTTAGCGTTTTAGGGTTACGACATCGAACTATATGTGAAAAACTCGGATTTAGACCCATTAGGAAAGTGTTGAGTGCCAAGTCTTCGATACCGGCGACTCTACCAACTAATTCATCCTTTTTATCACAGGAGAAATGCACATCTGATAACAAACGCGTTAAGCATGATTCAATTCGCAAAGAGTATTGTGAGACAGTTTCCGACGGCAAGTTTTGCTTGCAATTTTGAAGGTCGGACAAGAGATGTGTAGAATGTTTCTTCTCGCTAAAGTTTTGTTTTAGAAAATCTTTAAGTTCTGACCAGTTATTAAAAGTTTTTAAAGAACACGCTACTTGTGCCTTACCTTCCAATTGGGAAATGATAAATTTACATAAAATAGTCTGCTGTTCGTCAGAGGCGAGTGAAATGGCATTGTCACAGTTTGTGAGGAATGCGGGGAGAGTCTCTCTTTTACCATCATATGGTTTAATAAATTTGGTTAGGAAATTCAGCGTTGTGGCATTAGCCATTTTTGTAGGTTTTTTAATATCTTTTTCAGATTTTACTGAATATTCGGAATCCGTCATAAATGGTAAGTACTTAACAAATATTTAGATAACTTTAAGATTTAGTAGATATGACCTTAGGATAGATTGATTACTAATATAATAATTAGGATATAAGATTTAGTTTATAAGATATAGAAAATAATATTTATTACAAGGTCAATTTAAAATACGTGCTTATAATTAGATTTTCCTTTTAGAAGTTACGAAATGACGCACACGCTTTTTAGAATGCTCTGCTTTTAGCACAAAACACTGCACAAACACAACACAAAGAGTTTGGAAATAAGTATAAGACTTACGTTGATGATGATTTCGTGTTCCACATGAAGACGAAGAGAATAAGGTGAGTTAGCTGCATCATAGGGTGCGGATATCACCCTGTAGTTGAAGACGTCGAGCTGTTTTACACCCAGAGGGTTTTCAAAGCTCAGTAAAAGTTTTGGGAACGGTCTCGATCGGTACGGCGCCGGCTCACGTTTAATAGCGGAGGCTGACGGTCGGCTACACTCTAGTCAAGGTCAAGGCTGCAAGGGTAAGCGCTGGCTCACGCTATAAAGCGGAGGCTGACAGTCGGCTAAGGGACACCCCCTTAGCCGACTGTCAGCCTCCGCTATTAAACGTGAGCCGGCGCCGTACCGATCGAGACCGTTCCCAAAACTTTTACTGAGCTTTGAAAACCCTCTGGGTGTAAAACAGCTCGACGTCTTCAACTACAGGGTGATATCCGCACCCTATGATGCACTTGCGTGTATCGATGGGGGCTCACGCTGCGAGGGGCGGAGACTTATCCTCTATCTGGTGTGGTGCGGGCTCACGCTATGAGAGCGGAGGCTGATCGTCGACCTTGCGCTGCTAGTACACTTTCACTACGCACTGTTCAGATGCTGCGGTCTGAATACGGATCCAGAAAGCCAACAGCATCCCACTTCTGACACCAATGTTTTGCGCGTAGTACGTAGCGAGTTTTAAAAAAAACTATTTTTCACAGCTGAAAAATGTTTATTAATTTACACCCGAAATTACATTGACTAAACTAGACCGAACTCAAGCTTTCGCGACCGCGAGATGTAGGATGTTGGCGCGGTAGATGAATGATGCGAACTGTATGCTAACTGTGTGCTAACTAACTGGCCGCATGGCGGTAATGGCTTATATATTAATTATAATATGCTTACATTGCATTTCCCTTTAACTAAATTTGGTTATAACAGTACGTGTCTGAGCCTGTAGTTAGGGACTTTCGGCGCTCGGCCTTCTTCTCCTACCCGCAGCCAAGTTTCGTTGATTGCCATAATATCGACTGCAAGCTCATCCATTGCCAGCAAAAACTCGTCATAGCGTGTGCTCAGCGAGCCAGCGTTAAATAAACCTACTTTTAAGTATTTATTTCTTGTCATTATTAGATATTAAAATTTACTGTCTTGTTTAATATCGTTTAACTAGTGTAGATTTTACATGTAGAAATATGTAATTATTCATTAAATTTAATCTTTGATATTTTGTGTTGTGTAATTTATTAGTAGATGTTATTCGTGAGAGCATGCATGCTTTTGATGAGTGGATTATATAGATTATTTTGGCTTCCATGTGAGTTAACTGTCAGCCCTAGGAAACTTGTTGTTTGGGTTTCACGAATGAGTTGACTTCCATGATGTATGTTTAGATTACCCAGTGGGCCGGCTCGTTGACTAAAAGACATAAGGGTGGTTTTGCCAATATTAATACGCAGATTATTTGCATCTAACCATTTTATTACATCATGTAGTGTTTTATTTACTTCTTGTTCGTAAGTTTTAGTATTAGTACATTTTATTGCAACTGTACTATCATCTGCATACAGAGCCATAGGATTTAACGTGGCTTTTGGTAAACCATTAATGTATACAATGAATAGGAGTGGCCCCAGGATACTTCCCTGAGACACACCATATATTAGTTGCCGTTGTTTGGAGACGTATACAATTTCCTTTTTAGTTTTTACATCTACTTTACTTAATTTAGTATATTGTACGCGGTTCTTTAGATATGTTTCGAGGAGTTTAAGTATATTGCCTCTAATACCATACCTCTCGAGCTTGTTTAACAATATGTTATGGTCCACATAGTCAAACGCTTGCGTCATATCCATGAATATTGCGCATACCGGTGTGCGTTTGTCCATATTAATCATTACAAATTCTAAAAGGTCGTAAATTGCCATATTAATTGATTTATTACGCTGAAATCCCTTTTGTTCTTTGACTAAAACTGCTTGCTTCTCTAAAAATTTGCTTAGAGCCTCATAAATGTACCTCTCAAATATCTTTGAGAATATTGGTACCAGAGCTATTGGCCTATAGTTACTAATATCTTCTTTATTATTTTTCTTATGGATCGGATGAACCACTGTTATTTTTAATTTGTCGGGAAACACACCCGTTTCTATGGTTAAATTCAAAATGTAACTGAGGGGCCCAGCTATAATATGTGTCACTTGCTTTACAACCTTAGTGCAGATGCCATCATCGCCAACACTCTTAGTATTTTTAAGAGAGTTAATAGATTTCAATATTTGATGTGGGTCACTAGGTTTCATAAACATAGAGTTATTAGAAAATGTCAAATAGTGTTTAAATTGATGATAAATTGAATTATTAATTGGTGATATCTTGTCAATAAAATAATTATTAAAAATATCTGCGATCTCAATAGGATTTTTTATAATATTACCATTCAGTGAAATATGTGTTATGCCTACTTGCGGTTTGTTTTCCTTAGCATTAGCATTTATGAGTTGCCATACAGATTTTGTCTTATTTTTGAAATATTTGTGCTATAATTGTTAATTGCTTTTTTAACTTTATTATTTTTTTAAGTCTCTTAGTGTATTGTATAAGCTTTATTTTATTAGGCGGAGTAGAGTGTTTCCTGTAATTCAATAAGAGCTCTCGTTTTCTATTACTACAGGCTTTTATGCCTCGTGTTAACCACTTTGGCTTTTTGTGAACGCGCACATTTATAATTCTGTGACGAAAACACAGCGAATAAAATAATTGGAATGTATCCATGAAGGTATCGTAAGCCATGTTCGCGTCATATGTGATGTACAAATCCGAAAAGGACACTTGCCCCTTACAGTATTTAAACTTCTCAATATTGGACTTGCAGTAGTCTCTTCTGGTAATTTTCCAACTTTTTATCATACATATTTTTTTAACGTTACACTGGGCAGTGTGGTCTGATAAAGCAAGTTCGATAACTTCTGCCTTACATTTATTTTTGAGATTATGAGCAAAGTTATCAATGCATGACCGAGATCTTAATCTAGTGGCTTCCCTTAATTGAAGCTTTAAGTTAAAATCCAAAAGAAGACATTCAAACTTTAAAGCTACGTTGTGTTGCTTTAGGATGTTTATATTAAAATCGCCTGCAATTATCAGCTCATGCTTACTATAATTTTTCTGAACGTATCTAAGAACGCATTCTAGTTTATCAAAAATGTATTTAAATTACAAGGAAGAGGTACACGATATATACACAATACAACAATTTTGTAGTCTACCAGTTCGATACCACAGCATTCAAATACAGTGCAAGCTGAAAAATTTACTACTGATGGAACATTTTGCCAAGAATGGCCTATCTGCACATAAATACATAATCGACCTCTGTTAGAGTTGGGTCTACTGTAACATGTAGCAAGGGTGTAATTTGTGATCATACTGCAGTCCTCATGTCCTGACATCATGAAATGTTCTGTCAGGCATAACACATCAACATTGATTTCCTTGTCTGTGGTTCTGTAAGCAGACAGTTAAAATATTTGATTTGGCTCTCAACCCTGCTATATTCTGATGGAGAATGTGTAGATGCTTATGCCCAAAAAAGTCTATTTTCTTCAACCGGCGATGGATTTCTTTGCGTAGATGCGTCTGACTTTACTTTTAAAGTATCTGACTCTTCTATTGTTTCGCAGTTGTGGTCTCTGATTTCTTCCAACTCGCGTATAAAACTGCATAGATCATTAAATATTGTAGCCATACCTCGTTTGTTTATGACGCCTGATCTTCTAAACATGTTGTGGTCATAAGTCAGGTTTAGGTTTGTGTCCAATACATAGGCATGCTGGTATGTTTCAATGTCCAAATATAGCAGACTGTTAAATGTTTATATTCTTGAATTAAACAGATTATGAAAATTGAATAATTTGAATGTCAGTAGCATAAAGTTATCTAATTTATTGCATATTCCCTCTAACAACTGTTTTATTCCTACGTTTGGAGTTAAGTAATGACATACATTATAATTGTGATAGAAGCTTTTTAACGCTAATGGAAGTATGTTTGTGTTGTGTTTGTTGGCACTAAGAATGCACATTTTATTCTTTTAAATTTTCATTCTCTTTTTTTAGACTGCCATTTTCTAGAATTAATTTGTCTATTTTAGCGTTGGCACTGCATAATTTAACAGTAATATTTTCAACCTGTTTCCTTAAATTCATTAAAATTTCATCATCCTCGTCATCCGACATAGACGGAACGCTGTGCATGGTGCCATCTAGTGTCTGATTCGCGAAGCTTAGGTCTGCGCAGTCAAATGACTTAGTGCGCGCACGCCTCACCGTAACGTTCTCGTTTTGGTTCATGGTTCAATCGAATGTCACACGATGGCGTTACTTGTGCAAAATTGTAAGATCTATAATTATTATTTATGTAATGATTTTATCTGTGGTCGTTATCGCTGTTATAATCTGTGGCTGACATCTGCTTTATCGATATTAATGTTCTATGCAGTGTTGACGTTCGGCAATTCTCGTAGATGTCACTACTTTAAGTTATAGTACCAAAAGGAGATAGCAGATATTTAAATTTGCTTTGTAAAATTAACGATTAGCAATTTAAAGATTTATCTCAAAAGCTTATTCACAAAAATGTTCGTGTAAAGTTGAGTTTGTGTTTTCGTACATACGGTTTACGGTTGTTTATGTTGTTTTCAATTCCGTTTCGTCTCTTGAAAAGTTGTTTTTCTGCGATAACTTCACTCTTTTTGTATTGTTTCCTTTAGAGTTTACACTATAATTTGAATTGGTATAACACTGCTACACTGTTTGTGAGTTATTGTTCACACGTTAGTTCTCAAAAGGTACTTTATAAATAACTTTAATCTATTTTTATTTATAATAAATTGCGGAGCTCGTCTAAGTCAATGTTTACTTATCAACGCCATCTAGCGGAAAAATGAAAAATATATTGCATGTTCAAGAAGACATCGGCAAGTGCAGTAGATTTAAAATAAATTATTGTTTTTAGTAAAATATTCATTCTCCTTGGCTGTTCAATCTGTTCATGGACAGTTGTTTGGCCGATCTGAAAGAGTCTGAATGTGGATTAAGAATGGGTGAGTCAGTGTTTAAGACCCAGCTATACTCTGACGATCAGGTTCTATTTGCTTCGTCAGCGTCAGATTTGCAGCAGATGGTCACCACGATGAATGAGGCGTATAATAAGAAAGGTATGTAAGTGAATGTTAACAAAACCAAAGTCATGGTCATAGAGAGGGATGATAGTGTAACTGAATGTGACGTAATGATAGGAGATGAAAAAGTGGAGCAAGTGAACGAGTTTGTGTATTTAGGGTCTTTGTTTACGAGAGATGGAAAATGTGAAGGCGATATTGAAAGGAGGCTTAATTAAGCTATATAGAACCGTGAAACACAATAATATAATAGTCAGAATTATATCGTACCTTGGTTAGCCGTTGCCGGAGCGAAACTGTACATTGAGCAGAGTCTGTTCATATTTTATACTCTATTTACCCGTCTGATAGTGTCAACTGTCAAACGTCAAACCAATTTGTCGATTTAGAATTGGCAACACTATAAATTCAAAACATACAATCCATTTATGTTCATTTACTATATGTTTAGGCTATACAAAGTTAATGATACAATATATATATATGGTTATATCTTGTTAGAGACATATGTGAATAATTCTAAAATCGATCTTATTGTAACTTAACCTAAAACTCGACGTAGAAATAAAAATGATATAAATTCTACAGATTTGTAAGTTTGATATCCGAGCTTTTGCTGGAATGATAAATAGGTACTTACAAACGGGACACACATACTTTAGACGTACATACCTACTTACTTTGATATATTTTTGAATATCTTTACAATATATTTCAACAAATCTATCACATGCATGATGAGGTTAATGAATGTCGAGGAAGCGAAAGAGGTATGTTTGAACCGAAGCATGTGGCGTTCTATAGTCTCTGCCTACCCCAATGGGAGACAGGCGTGACGATATATGTAGATAGATAGAAAAATATTCATTAATTTACCTAAGTAGAAACATTAAATTCATTTTCATAATCTTTCATTCATTTTAGAGAAAATGTTTCTGCGTAAAGCTCTCTAATGGGCGAACTCTATAAAATTAAATAGGTATAGATCACTTAAGACATGAATTTAAATAACAACTCGCTATCATAAATTGGATAATAATAAAGCTAAGCAATGAAATCTCCAACAAATGCCTGCAATATAAAAATGCTTGGTTCTCAATTACCCACTACAAACTAATGAAATATTTCGCTGGAAACTTCTAGAGTCCTTATCCAGAGGCGAGTTGGTGAGATCTTTCTAGAATGCTCGCGAACAATGATTGAGGCGGCCGAGGTATTTCTGTTTCTATGAAAATTATGTGAAATATTTGTGATACGGCGCTCCAAACTTTCACAGTTTGGAGTTTACAGTTTAGAACAAGCGTCTTGATCTAAGTACTTGATAACTGTTTATACCATAATCTATACTAATATAAGTTGTTGCTTATATTCGCTTCACAAGAAATACTAATTGAATCTGATAGAACATAGTTTATTGTATTTGTTCCGTTTGGACATTGGAAGACGACCTTCTATTGCTATATAAAATATCAAAATATGTAAGTATAGCAGAAATCAAATATGTTTACCGTATATATGCGATAAGAAAAATATAAATTTCAATTCCAATATACCGATGCATTTCATAAAACTCCGTTCAATATACCTCATCAGCATTCTAAAATCGGCTCAAAAATAAATTGAATCGAAATAGTTTATACAACATATGCATGGGTTGGCGCTTGGCAATCAGATTCGTCGTCTGGCAGGATTCGGCAGATAGTATGAATAAATTGAGCACCGATACATTTTAGTGCGGGGTCGATGCAGTTTCGGGACCTCACTACACGCTATCTCAAGCTTTACGACCTCCCCAAACGTTCTAACCTTCTATCATCAAAACGAACGACATTTTACGCACACGACACCTTACGTTCAGAAAATTTTGCTTTATGATTTCCTTACAAATAACCACCTATTCTCAAAACTCACGAATGATTCGGCCTATTATGTAAACAAAATATAACATATCGAATGCCTCACACATGAAACTGGCCCTGTAGACAAGTAGCATGCGATTAGCGTTATCGCTATTCACTAAGTGCAAAAATATTTGGAACTAAAACTGATTTCATTACTTATTATCTGAGCATAATGACTTCCCCAAACGTTACCATCATTCTTTATATTCAAAACAACCAGCGCCCACGAAATAACTCACTACACTGGATACAGAAATGAATTACACTAGCTAATGGCTTAACGAAGTCCCCGAACGTTACAACCGAGTATTCTGAAAACACAAAGCATTACCTACACAAAATAACTTACTAAGAATACCACTCGGCACAGACGGATTTCGCTACCTAATCTGCTTTTCCAAGTAATCCGTTTATCTCTAAAGGACCCAACAGCCAACGTAAACAACTGCAGATAAGATACTTACTTACTTATTAATACATAGGGAGATACTTAGGGCACTTTTAATTAAAGAGACCGATTGAAGTGACTATGGCTTACATTTAAAATTTTGATCAATGATTTTTAACTCTTACCCCGTTCATCCCTTATCTCAGGACAGCTTACGTACTTCTGTTATAAGGAAGAATCAATTCTGACCTCTTCAAGTGTAATCTTTGCAGATTTTCTTTGTACATTTATTTTGGAAGTCCTTCATTTTTTCATAGCGTACTATAGTAAAGTGAAATGATATACACAAATACTGTTCAAAGTTATTCCTGTCTGAAGCTTTTGGATATTGTACTATCCGTAGATGATGCACAAGAAGTAAGCGCTTGTCTCTTAAAGTCGCTGGAACAAAGCTAGAATTTCAATAAATAATAAACTGTAGACGATCTTAGTAAGATCTCTTAAGTCTCAGTAATGGCATTTCACTTATAACACTTCTTACACACCCCTTGAAATATGGGAATTCATTAGCATGCAAACCTAACAACCAACTTGACTTTGACTGCACGGTTGGCGTAGTGGTTTAACACTTTGACTGCTGGCCTAAGATTTGTAGACGGCCTTATGCTATGCGGCCAGTACGCATATCCTGCGTGTATCCGCCCCCGCAGAGCGTGCCCAGCCTCTCGTGCTAACGGCACGCAACGCGCGTGCAGGTCGAGTGCGTGTCTGTGCTGACGCGACACGCGACATGTGAGCTTAACGTACCACTCGCCAGAGCGTTCAGCCACAGTAATTGTGTTTGCACATCAACTACTTTAGTTACGTAGTATATGCCAGTTTGAAAGCAGTTTGCTTTAGTTGCTTTACAAAAAAACACACATGAGTGGTCGTCAGCACATGTGTAGTATGGGTATGATTCACGCGTCGCGTGTTTCGGCAGCACGCTTGTATATTTTTCCCCTAAACACGACTATTGTGGGCTAGCCGCATCACAGGATCCGACACTTGGGACACACCATATACGTTTCCAGCAGTCAATGTGTTAAGCGGCCGCCTCGCCACTTGACACTGCGCCGAGTGCTGTGGGTTCGATCCCCACACGAGGCAACACTTTGTGTAATTCACTAATTGTTGTTTCGAGTCTGGGTGTTCATTGTGTCCGTTAGTTGTATGTTTGTAAAGTCCCCCGCGACACAGGATTTAGTCCTAATGCGGGAGTTGTCATGAAATAGAACTATAAAAAGGCCTTAACTTATACATCACACGTAAATCGATTCGTATTAACACATCTGTATAAAGAAAGATATTTACATACAAACACGCGTATAAATCTGAACCACCAAAACAAACTTATCAAACAATTCTTGTAGTAACAAATGTGTTAACAGATTGACACATGTATATATTACCGGACAACCACGGAATACTGAAAATGTTCAGACTCATCAATTAAGACATAGTGTCTAAACACACTATGCCGAAGTTACGCGACCGAGGTTCGGCATGATTACTCCTGCAATGCTATTTGAATTACTGACGACATAATACCGAAATAACGTTGCGTTATAGTACTCACCAATAAACAATATATAATAAACCACCAATTATAATTTGAGATGTTACTTAATGTTTTAGTTCATTTTTATATTTAGTTACCCTTTTTCGCCACTTTCTGGTTTGTATAATGCATGCTGTGAAACTCTGTAATAGGCTTTAGAATCTCATGGCACATTGGTACCATATAATGTACTTTGTAAACAAGCTGTTGAGTTTCCTATCAATAAATAAATAGCGTACAGAGTAACTTCGGTCGGGCGTAAGTTTGGCGGCAACTTTTCGAGTACTAGCGCACAAGCGTAGTTTGTAGCATGAGCTATGGGTAAGTTCGGCACTTATGGTGTGTCATATCAGCCGAACACGTCGAAACGTAAAATTGGCCGCGGAACTTCGGTCGCGTAACTTCAGCATAGTGTGTTTCGACACTTAGATTCTTGTCTCTAGAATGAGGAGCTCACCATGAAGGATAAGACCGAAATTGCCACATGAGGTGTAGCGAGGAAAGGTTAGGTTTAGATTTCTTGTGATCCTAAAGACAGCTACTATATGTACACGATGTAGAGAATAACGAGGGATACATACAATAGCAAAAGAAGATCTAATGAAAGTTATTAATATAACAAGTGATGACTTCTTTATTACTAGATATTTTATGTCAATAACCTGGTTGTATTTAATGTAATAAGAAAAAAGCCTATTTTACGTTGTTGTAAATACTAACTACCACTTAAGAATTTCATGCATTCATGACTGCGATTTTGATTCTTGTTTTGTGCTTTTCTTCTTATTATATTTAATTCTATAAAAATACACGTATTTATTTTACTTCCCTCATTAATTAATCTCCATGGCAGATACACATCCGACTTATAGCAAAAGAAATATAAGAAGTGAATTTGTTGGACATAATACACTATCCACAATAGGCATCATTGGACGGGGGATTAGCAGTGCCCCTCGGGAATGAATTGAAATAAACCCTCACGGCTAGAACACGCTTTTAATAACAGCGCCAAGCTTGCTTATGTAGATTAACAGGATACATGGATGATGGTTTTATAAAAAAATACAGCATTCTTGCTTATTGTTGTAAACTATAATTCCATAATAAATACAATTGTCGTTACAGCTATAATGCCTTTAAATATAATATATAACAACATTATGTTATTTGTACATAAAAAATAATTATAATCAGACCACTTAAATTACCAGTTCTATTACTTACTGGATTGAATTCAATCATAGTTTAGGAATCAATATAAGTAGGTGTACTGGAATCACAACATAACTGCTATGTACTGTTCTAATTCATCTTCAGCGGCTTCATATTAACCGAAGCAGAGTTTGCGGTACCGATGACTAAAAAAATCTGCTGAAATGGCAAAATTCGAACTTGACGATTGACTGTGTAACATACCTACCATTGATAAACAGAAAGCTTTAGACTCTTCTCAAATTGCATGTAGTGAACAAGACTTTCAACATGTGGTCTGAACACGTCCTTCGGCAGCATTCAGGTTTTGGTGCTTAGTGTAAACCACGCCCGTCATCGCCATTTGTCGACCAGATGCGTGAGGCAACGGTATAGAACGACATGATATGGGTCAGTGGTTCAGATGCGTCTAAGTAAAAAAAAAAAGGATTCATTCAAAATCATCATTGTAAACAGTTGTTTGGTAAACGGGACAGCAATAATTTCCTTGATTAAAAAAATAAGTACAGCCAAATACATTTATATATATATATTTTTTTTTTCATAATAGGTAGGTATATTTTATCCGTCCTGTGGAGGAACGATGTATGACGTTCTTCCAAGGCTGTTTCTCCTGGCCTAAAAGTATAAGTTTTATAGGTCAGATTAGCCAAAACTTTGTAACTTTGATATTTCAGGTTTTTCAATCGTTCCTCGTCTTTTTTGTCTGTATTTGTTAGATGTGAGCACTGTTTGTGTCGTCGCCCTTATATGATAGATTGCTTAACTTAGTTGTATATGTATGTGGCTACTGCCGCAGTCCTAATCGGTTCTCATTCAATTTATTAATGCATTACCATGGCAATAATTGTCATTATACTGTCGATCATTTGATAGATCTAGGCTAATCAAATTACCTGCTTTTTACTACAATATTTGACTCCTTTTACAATATTAGGTCGGAAGTTAACGTTCAGAAATTACAACTGCGTACTTTTACACCGTACACAAACAAATAGGTACCACAAAACCCATTTGTCAAAATCGAAAAACCGCTAATGGGCGTTCAATTAATTAGTCTGTTATCGCGCCAACACTTAGCATTAACCTTTACAATGTAATTAATTGCCATTAATTAGAACTTCAAGCTTCTAAAGACGCAATGCTGATGATCAAGTTAAACTAGATCTAGACTATCGGTTTTCGTTCTGTTTGACAAAACTAGAATAAAGAACATTTTGCTGAATAGGTAAGTATTAAGTAATTAGGATCACATCTATATTATAAATAGATCAAATTAGTGACTACAATGTATTATATTGTGCCGATAGTAAAACATTTTCCATCCCTGTTTGGAGCTTCCGGGTTGCAGGACGAAATCTTGGATGCAAAGTTAAAGTCTTTATGCACGTAAGTCACAATGTGACACTAATAAACGACAAAATTAAAAAAAAACTTAAATTTGACAAACATGCATATTAAAAGATGCAACTGGGACAATGCTGGCTACACTTTTAAGTTCTAAAACAGAGCCAGAATAAGACCATAACGTGTATACGACGATACTAAAAGGATTTTTTACGAGGAAATAATCCGTGGTACGTTAAGCTAAAAAAGCACAACGCTACAACGCCTAGAATGATGTACTGTGTTATCGGTGTAAACGGAACGGCAGTAAATCTTGTGGATCTCATAAAAACTTGTTTGTTTTACGACTAAGTGTCTAAACACACTATGCCAAAGTTACGCGACCGAAGTTCGGCATGATTACGCCTGCAATGCTCTTTGAATTACTGATATTATACCGAAATTACGTTGCGATATAGCGTACAGCGTAACTTCGGTCGGACGTAAGTTCAGCGGCAACATTTCGAGTAGTAGCGCACAAGCGTAGTTCGTAGCACGAGCGTAAGTTAGGATACTTACTTATGGTGTGTCATATCAGCTGAATACGTCAGAACGTAAAAGCGCGGAACTTCAGTCGCGTAAGTTCGGCATAGTGTGTTTAGACACTTAGAATATAATATTAAGTAATGCGGTGAAATTGGCACAGGTTATGGCAAAACGTTACGTCAACCAACTTGTAAAATGGTTGCCAATGACGAATTGCTGTCGTAACTTTTGTGTTCCTACATTGATGTGAGATGGAAATCTGCGACGCTGTATTAAACTCACTTACCGGCCGGTTTCAATATCATTGAATATTTATACTCAAATAATTGTAGCAACATTAAAGTTCATAGGATAGTATCAGATACATCTATGAATTTGGCTAGCAGAGATAGGTACATATTTGACATAAGCTCCATACAAAGTATTTCAAATAGGTCAGATATGTATCTCTAGTAGCCAAATCGCTGGACAGATCGAATTGAAATCAGCTGTAGATCAGTAGGGAAACTGTAACGCAAAAACAACGGGTTCAAATCCAACGTCTTGCCTCTTCCCCTAGCTAAATTTTTTGAGCTTTTTGTATCGCTATATTGGCAGCCTGACTGTGCGTATTGGAACGTATAGTAATATAATTTGGAATAATGTTGTAATATTTACATTTCTGATTGAACCACACGTTTTGACATGCGACACGGTGTTGCTTTGTAAGTTTGATGTATATCTCGTGCGATGACGTTTGATGTATAACAGGAGTAGCAAAGAGCTCAGATGTAAATCTGTATACAGTGGTAGTAGTTTGATGTTTGATAATTTAGAACTGCATTTAAAAATACTGCATTTAGAGCTTTCATTCAAGTTACACCACACATATTTGACTATTCAAAATTATGAGGAACTCTTTGTCGCATGATTCCATATATCATCATCAGCCCGTTATACTGTCCCACTGCTGGGCACGGGCTTCTTTCGATTATGAGAAGGGTAAGGCCATAGTCCACCACGCTGGCCAAGTGCGGGTTAGCAGACTTCACATGTCTTTCGAGAACATTATGGAAAACTCTCAGTCATGCAGGTTTCCTCACGATGTTTTCCTTCACCGTTTAGCAAGCGATAATTGACAATTTAATACGCACACTCCGAAAAGTCATCGGTGCCCGCCGTGGATTAGAACCCGGATCCTCTGCGTAGCAATCTGTCGGTCTCTCCACTAGGCTATCGCTGCTGCTCCATATATATTATTCCTTAAACTTTTTCATCACAGAAGTTTGGTACAACCTTTGGTGGCAACCTTTTTCTACTGCAATAGATGGGGTGGTCAATCCCAGGATGCGTGGTGAGTTCTTCTTTTTTTCATACTATATACACAACAATGGCGTGCCGCTAAGTAACGCCTGATTCAAACAACTATAATTATGTGATGTTGGATTGATGGTCGATACACGGGGTCGGTACAATAAAATATTCTGAAGCTCCAAACTAAAGTATGTACTTATGTAGCTGGAGTAACGCTTGGGCAAGAGGTCCCTTTGGAAACTAAATTATCTTTGGAGACCAAAAAGTTTTGAATGAGTAAAAACTGCCAGCTTGCAGTTGACTGGTTCAAATTAATGAACTTAGTTGAAAATTCTTATTAAATGAGATAATATTTAGACTCAGTATAATAGAGACATTGAATACTATATAATATCTAAGTAATATAAAATGATATCGCCGCTGGGTCCTGTCTGTCTGTATGAACGTGATAAATTGTAAAACTATCCAACAGAATTTTGTACGATTTTCGTCAATTGATAGATAGATATAATCATAGTGATTCTTGAGGAAAGTTTAGACCAGCGCTTCTCGTGCGGGAGTCCCACACTCTCCCTAGCCTGAGGTGTATAACTCACGCTCTCTCAGTAAAATTAATATACTACTTACCTGGATTATAATAAATGTACCTACCTAGTACATTCTACCTTTTTCATGAATAAGGCCGTCTAATTCATTTTTATTATTTTAACTTGAAGGCTCTACATGTGCTCTACTTTGCGTTAGTCATAAGAAAATGTCAACATATGATTGCACTGGACCTGAAGTAATGTGCTGAACTGAAAATATTCTATGAGAAAACCAAAACCTTAATTAAATTACCCAATATCAAACAAGAATAAACGGGACGAAAACAAAATAAAAATAAGAATCACTTTATTTTAAAAGATATTCAGATACTATAGATATTCAGATAATTTGAACAACATAAACGCTTACAAAGATATTTTATATAAGTAGTACAAGAAACTTATGAAATTAACTAGGTAGATACAATATAAGAAATCTCTCATTTAAGAAAAATGAGAGAAAAGATAAAAGGTCAAACATAATTAGATCGCAGAGTCAACGTCGGCGTCGTACAAATGAAAACGTACAATAACATGATTTAAAATTAGAACAAGTCTTCACAACAGGATACAAAAAAAAAACAAACATGGCTACATTTATAACAAAATAATATTAAAATAACATTCTATTATCAGTGAGAAGCCGTAAAGATATAATTATTTGTAATATTATGTATAAATTTGACAAAGCTCACGCTTCGGCAAAGAAAGATTGTTGATACCGTTAGATGACGTCATTAGTCAATGATTAACACATTCATGACGACCGGTTGGCGCAGCGGGAGTGTAAACGACTACTACGCCGAAGATCGCGGGTTCGATTCCCGATCAAGTCAAAAATTTGTGTGCATGAACATGGATGTTTGTCTTGGTCTGGGTGTTTCTATGTATAATATGTATGTATTTACAAAAAAAAGTATATAAGTACATATGTTTATCGATTATCTAGTACCCATAGTAGGTACAAGCTTTGCTTAGTTTGGGACTAGATGGTGATGTGTGTATGTGGTAGAATATTATTATTATAATTCCGTTTAATAAATACTGCTCTCATTATCACATTTTACATACTTAAATATTACAATAAAAAATAAATTAAATATATAAAATGGGACCACGGAGACCCACCGGCATCGGGCACAGGGACCAAGCTACCGGTGGTTAGGGCTCCAGAGAAAGGAACCTCCGTACGATGCGTGTCGTGTCCAGCAATACTGCCTTCTGTATAGAGGACTTGATCCAGCCATCTAACGAGCCTCTTGAGGTGGTGGTCGAGGCTCTTGGTAATAAGACCATTTACGGTCACGACTATCGGTACAATGATCGCCGAGTCTACATCCCATGTCGACAATCTCGTGAGCCAGGTCCAAATACTTCATTTGTTTATCTTTTTCGGCTTTTACGAGTTTCTCGTCATGGGGTATAGTGACGTCGATGATCATTGCAAGGCGTTCTAATCGGTCTATCACCACTATGTCCGGCTTGTTAGCCACAATAGTTCTGTCAGTAATGATAGACCGATCCCAATACAGAGTAGCTTATTATTATTATATCAGTTGGAAAAATCAAGAGTGTGAATAAATATAGAAACTTTATTTGTCTTAACCAATACAAATCTTAAATAATAATAATCTTAATATATAAAATCCTTGCGTTACTGACTGACTGACAGACACGCTACAGCCGAAACTATTGGGCGCAGGAAGCTGAAATTTGGCATGTTTGTTCCTTGGGGACCGTAGGGGTGCACTAAGAAGGGATTGCCCAAAATTCCCACGGGATCGGCCAAAACGGGTAAATTTAAAAAAAATGCAGGCGTAGCTGCTGGCGTCCTCTAGTTTAATTATAAGAACATAAGTTTCAATTCAATTATTTTACAACTAATTACATTTTTACTAACTATTACTTAATTAGGTACTATTTACAGCTAAAACTATACTTATAAACCTATAACTAAATTAAAAAGAAAATAAAATAATATATTCTTACAAAACGCAAGGCACGAGGCGTTTAGGCGTCGTAGTATACCTCCGCATCAATGTCATGGGGTAACGTGCCCAGAAGGCTGGCAGCATTGCCACGCTGGATGGCAATGCTGATTTTTTGAGCAAAGAATAAACCAGCGTTCTGGTCACGTGAGACGTCGATCAAGCGTTTCGAAATTTCTCGGTACAAAATACGAGCGCTCGGACCCCATGGGCCCAACGTTTCTACCCCAAACGGCTCAAATATGTAATTGCCAACTAAATTTCCGTATTTGCGCCGTTTGAGGGTTTCCGCCGTTGCAGCAGCAGCGCCGGCATGACCTGCTGTGCTTGGAATATGTGATGGCGCAAGGGTATCTACGCACGTTGCGTCCCACACCAAAGGCCTACCCATTTTCCATGGCAACAATGACATACCGTCAGGTCTCTTCCCGTCGTCTCGTACCAAACCATTTGGTTCGAGTACAGCTGGTACGCCAGACGCGGCAAGAGTACGACGAATTATGTCATTCAAATTAGCATGTCGTGAAATTCTACCTGCGCTTCTGCTGCAAGAAAGCCCATGATGACCGAGGCTATCGACGTCTTCTCCACAATGGCACCGATGCGGAGAAACACAAGGAGCACCCAAACGTAGGCAAGTGGCAATACGGAACGTCTCATCGTCCAACATGGTTCCTGTGTTGGAAGATGGTAGTGCTTGTAGCCAAAGACCGGACTCCCATTCCCCCACAGCCAGCAAGCGAGCACGCTCTGCAACATTAGAAGCTGTTGACAAAATATTTTTTCTTACTAAGTTACAGAGCGGCAAGTCCCACTGTCTCTGGGAGAAAAGGTTGGTAGGCAATTCAGTGTTTGGACAAGCCATTTTCCAGGCGTTTAAAGCCTCGGTTTTGCACAGCACTTCCGAATTAACTAGTGTAGGTGTTAAAATTTTCCTAGTTAACTCTTCCGTGCTGTGAACCGTAGACAAAAACGCCGGTAAACTGACATTGGAAATTTTGCGAACGCCGAGCCCACCCAGACGTATAGGTAATGACGCTTGTAGCCAGGCTCGGTCGTCCATGTCCACATTTAATATCTTTCTTAAGGTTGTTTGAATAATTTGATAAATTTTTCCTAAAAGTGCATTTTTCTTCCAAAGTTGTGACGATCTTAAAGTATGAGTAAATTTAGGGACGAAAAGGCAATATCGAATAATTGTGTAAGCTGAATGAATATTAATATTTAATAGGCGATCTGAAATATCACTAAAATGTTGTATCTTTTCTTCTACGAAAGATTCAAAAGCTTCTTCAAAAATTGGTGAACCTAGGAGGCGAAGAGAAGTTTTTTCAACAATTTTGATATTTGGTGCCAAATTATTAAATTTCAATATTGCCAAATGTTTGTTCATTGAGTTTGTTGTATTTATAAAAAGTTCACATTTACTATAATTTAGTTCTAAGCCAATGGAGTTGAATTTATTTTTTAGAAAAGCCATGTCTTGTAATACAATGTCTAGATCGCTTCCCAGGGTTCCATAATCTAAAAACCACACATTAAATTTTGAATTTATTTGCCGAATAATGGGGTGTATGGCTAAACTAAAAATGACTGGTCCAAGAAGGTCACCTTATTGGCATCTAACTGCTGAGTCCAAAACATTGTCCTTGCAAAGTAATTTTGTGGGATATCTGTAACATTGCCAAAGAAATTTAAAAATTTTAGGTGTTTCTAATTTTGCCTGTGCCAATAAAGTGTCCCTATTCACTGAATTGAAGGCGTTTTTCACGTCAACCTTAAGGATGACCCCTCCATCACTACTTCCAAGGTATGTAGAAAGGGCATGTATAGCAGCCTCACAACTCCCCTTGGAACCAAAACCTAGTTGGAGGGGTTGGTACTTTTCGGATAGCTCTCTGCTGTAAAATTTACAGCATATATTAGCTGCTATACGCCGATATGTGCTGCCCACGGCAATGGAATGAATGCCACCATCCTTCTTGTTTAGGGCGCACAAGTTTGCCCCATACAAGATTTCAATGATCGCATCGTCCACATTACCGGAGAGCATCATATTAATTAGCGCAGTTAGCTCCTTCAGAAGGGTCTCGCCGGCCACCCCAGCACTTGCACACACTAAGTCTTTTAGGTGCTGCGGTGTCAAGGCATCAAGGCCACCTGCCGAACCACTTCGGAAGGAGAAAACTGCTGCTAATACATCCTTGGCCGTAGTGATCAGATGTTCTGATTCCCTGTCGGGAGCTTCAGGGAAAGAGAGATCATCGATAGGCGCTGGATGCTTGCTCTTCAGACCCGCAAGCGTGTCTGGAGAGCAAGGCGCCACCACATCACTACTAAATAACAGTCTAGATGCGCCCCGAATATCACCCTCCCTTAATTTGGATTCTACATATTGACTAAGCGATTTCTGCTTGTTAAAAGTGAATTTAGAATCCAAAGAGTTGGCCGAAACGTGACAGTTATATTTAATTTGGGATGTTAATGTAATTTGGGCTGCCTGACTTTTGTCAACATGTAAAATCCTATATGGGAAGGTCAATAATTGCTCCCAGGCCGTTATCGAGTTCTCCCTTACGACAAAACCTATACATTCTGCTAATTTTTTTGAAACTGCAGGTCTTGCCCCACGGGGAACTCTTTTTAGAACCGGAATCGAATGTTTCAATTTTGTTAGGGTTTGCCAAAAAGGAATTGGAGGGCCAGGAAATGCATTTTGGGATTTGTGAACTCTACCAAAATGCACTTTCAGGCCCCGCTTACCTTTAAAAAAACGATCCTGGGAACATTGTGGGCAACGCACCAGACCAGATAGCGATGCGGCAGATTGACTCACACTCACTTCCGCATTGCCAGAGCCATTATCGTCTTGCATAAGTAGTATTTACACTATATTTACAAAAATAACGCAGTAAAAATTAATAACATATACAAAAGCTCGTAACTGTCAATGTCACTTGCACTGCTTTTTATATGGTATAAACAATTTGTTTATTGTCGACGGCGGCGGCGTATAGCTTCTTTTTGGTGATATTTGGTATTGTTCGGCACTGTTGCTAGCGCCGTGTGACCGTGTCCATTATAATATAGGTACTGAGGAACTGATACGATGAGAATCTGAAGGCGTTGTGGGGTACGCCATATATAATGACATAACAAATTACATGTTCTTCGTATATTTCTATATTATTGAATATCACAAAGTAAATAAAATTAATTATTGTTCTTATTTATTTTGACTCCGATAGTGTCGTTTAGGTAAATCTTATACATTTTTCAATAATTAAAACCAATAAATATAGTATGTGAGCGCCATGACAGCTCCGTTCAGAGTGACAGAGTGTGAATTATTATTTCAATTCTCAACTGTAAGCGGCTCGTTGGTCTAGGGGTATGATTCTCGCTTTGGGTGCGAGAGGTACCGGGTTCAAATCCCGGACGAGCCCTTCTTTTTATAGTACCTTTTGGGTTCCTTTTATATTATATCAAAAATATGTCTTATTAAACATTTTATTTCGCAAATATCTTGAGAAATTAATTGTTTTTTAATACACCGCTCTCAGCACGTCTTTTTCCCTGTTATGTGATAGGGCTTTTCATAAGCACTCTATCGTCGAACATCTAGTCTCATAACAATTACGAAACGTATTTGTCGAGTAGATAGATATTGACCTTTAAGAGGATTGCACCCTGAACACTGATTGCATTGAGAGTTGAGACATGAACCATCAGTTTGTTTATGTACAAGACGATGTTAAAAAATAACGTACTATTATTATAATACACTCAGTTTATAATCAAAGATCACAAAGTACTTTACTACATACAGGTCAAAGATACACTCATGAATATATAAGAAACCTATTGATTTAAAAAAAGAATTTGACTATCTGAGTGAACGTAAGGTACATTAAATTTGATCCACCATCAAAATAATAATTGCAAATATTTGTCATTTCTGCAAGATCTTTGTACAAACATATTAGCCACCTACTTACTTACGAATCCAAACGATTCCCCAGTTTTTGGAAGTCATTAAATATAATATCTATTACCATTCGTCCATGTGGTGACAGATTAAGAGTACAGTGTTACCACCCCATTTCATTCGATGGATGTCGCAAGCGGCGACTAAGAAAAACACCCGAAACAAATTGTATTTTTGCGAAGAGACGGAAACCTCGATATAAAACCCTGTATGGTAAGCTAAATCCTCCTGTGAACTCACTGGACTACTGTAAAGTAAGTAAGGAGAGGCTGAAGGCCACAAGTGGATTGCGAAAGGCTGTAAAGGATTAGCGTAGGTACCTCTGACGTTAGATTAACGATTATTCTGGCTTGGGTTCATTTTGGGATTGAAGGGAACGGGGGTGGAGGGTTGCTGACTCTAGTTAGTAACGGTAGGTTTCATTGAAGAAAATGCCAAAAAGCCCGTTGTCATGTCAGGATTGATATGCTCTTGACAGAACTTGCGTCCTTTAGCCCTCTCCCGAATCCGCCCCTGAACCCTGAATCGTGTAGCTCATGTTAAAGTTAAAATAATAAATTTAGCTCAATGTATTATGTTACATTTTGCAGGCTACAACTGATAAAAAACTGGTAATAAAGCTTATCGCGGCTCCGTTTCGCCTAAACTATCCGATAAAAAATTTAATATCCCAATATAAAATATTGCTGTATTATACTGTGATAAAACCAATCTTTATGTACGTTGTTTTAATAAAATACTTTACTATCTGTGGTTTTTAAAACTATACTGAAGGGACGCTGTTTATGTTTTTAAAACTTTTTATTTTTCTCTTATTTTCATACGATCTTTTAGTACGGGTGCGGGTTACTGAATAAAAGTTTCAATGTACCTACCTTACTAAATACTATTATTTGAAGAATAATCTCTTTTATTCAAATAAAATTTTATATATTTTATTTGAATAAAATAATAATGTATCGAGATATATACCACGTACCTTTGTTTGGAGTAACCGATAAATTAATGACCACGAAAGTTTAAATTCCTAATAATGTATCGAGTCTTTCGAGGAAGGTATGTAGGTAACATTGAATTACATTTTGCACCAACAAGGTGTACATGGTTGGACATAATGCCATAAGGCATTTTCTACCTGTTAACCTTAAGGTGGAGCAGAGATAAAAGTGGTAGGTGCATTTTACTGATAACATTGAAAAATAATGTTTTCTAAATAAAATTTAGTAATAATAATTATGTAATATATAGTATAATAAAGGGATAGAATTTGTACATAAAGAATATACATCCAAATATACATACATAACACATACATGTATATAATACACTAGCTGACCCAGCGAACTCCGTATCGCCTTTTTAAGAGTTTTTATTGAATTCCCTTTTTTCCAAGCCCCTTTTCTAAAGTTACCACTGACTTAGCGCTTAATCTCTTATCATTTCAGGGTCTATAAATGATGCAAATCAAACATAGATTTTTATATAATATTGAATTGCTCATTCCTTAAAATATCGGAGACGATACCCATATCGACTTTAAAAAAAAACCCGTCCGCCATCTTTAATTTCCTATCCGCCATCTTTGATCACAAAATAGATGTTTTATTTGGATTCACCATCCCTTAAATCATCAGAGACGATACCCATATTGATTTTTAAATATTTTCCCATCCGCCATCTTTCATTTCCCATCCGCCATCTTGAATCACGAAATAGATGTTGTATTTGGATTCCCCATCCCTTCAAACATCGGAGACGATACCCATATTGATTTCTAAAAAAAAAATCACATCCGCCATCTTGAATCACGAAATAGATGTTGTATTTGGATTCCCCATCCCTTTAAACATCGGAGACGATGCCAATATTGATTTTTTAAAATTTTCCCATCCACAATCTTTGATTGCCCATCCGCCATCTTTGATCACGAAATAGATGTTGTATTTCGATTCTCCACCCTTTAAAATATCGAAGGCGATACCCATATTGATATTTAAAATTTTCTCATCCGCCATCTTTGATTTCCCGTCCGCCATCTTGGATCACAAAATAAATTTCATATTATTAATCAGCGTCCCGAAAATCTCGAAAATGATTCCCATGTCGATTGTATCCTATTCGTTTAGCCTTTTTTGCCTTTGACCCAACCCTCCCCCTTCTCGTTTGACCATTTTATTATTTTTGTCTGGCCCCTAAAAGTTGTGGCGTAATTTTATATAGCCTATAGCCTTTCGGAATAATTGGGCTATCATAGGCAATAACAATTTTTAAAATCCGACTGCTAGTTCCTGAGATTAGCCGACATTATGTTTTAGCCTTTTTAGCCTTTTGCCCGGCCCCAAAGGGTCGAAGCGTTATGTTATATAGCCTATAGCCTTCCGGAATAACTGGGCTATCGTATACAAAAAGAATTTTTCAGATCCGACCGGTAGTTCCTGAGATTAGCGCGTTCAAACAAACAAACAAACAAACTCTTCCGCTTTATTATATTAGTATAGATATGTATATATTTAAATATACATACACAAAATATGCATATATATACATATATATAATACATATACCTATATATCTAAATATACATACACAACAAATACATAAATACTTATAGTAATGGATGAGAGTGATGAGCTGATTCCGTCAATCTCTTCAAAAGAAGCTCTCGTACCTTCGTTTTAAATGCATAACGGTTGGTGGACAATCTGATTTCAACAGGGAGCGCGTTCCAGAGTAGGACTGACTGTACGACAAAGGAAGAGTTGACAAACCCAGAAGAATGACTGGGGCACGAAAGAAGAAGATTCTGCGAAGAACGAAGGCCTCTCTCATGTGTAGATGATAGGTATTGGAAATACTCGGAAAGATAAGAAGGAGGAGAGGGAGACTTAAGAATCATGAAGAGAGCAGTGAGAGCACGCAAGCACCGGCGTTGACGAATAGGCAACCAATTAAGTTCTGAACGATAAGTAGAGACATGGTCATACTTACGAAGATTAAAAATGAATCGAATGCAGTTATTGAGAAGTCGGTCATATTTATTGAGATATTCTGCATTCAGGTCATAATAGCACATATCACCATAGTCGATTGTGGGAAATATTAAGGCCTGCACAAGCATTGTCTTGGTGGTGAATTAGTTATGTTAGAACCAAATGTAAATAAAAATTACATAAATGAGACATTCTAAAAAATAAGGTGATTGGGTCCGACTACACGTTTATTGCTGACGGTAATAAAAATATATACTTATTCAGAATATAATTACCTTAGTAACATACCTACCTATTACCTACCTAACGCAAATGTTTCCTTTAGTTAGCACGTGTCAGAAAACCGAATTATGAATTACCCATCATAAAGCAAAAAACAATTATTGATATGATTTCTAGTGGTGCGCTGATGCGCAATAACCCCTAAGCACTTATTATACCTAATTAATGAATAATAGGTATTAAAACATATTAAATACCTATGATAGTCGCGGTATCCACAGCTTAGCTATCAGGTAGATATAGATACTTGATAGCATTCCAATATCTGACGAAATATAAGTGCCGTGGTCTTATCTACTTACCATCTCTTGAAATAACAAGACAAACACCTTTCACTTTTTTTATGCGGTGATGCATCACGTATGTGACAATGTGACACGTAATTTCATCACCACTTTCACCGGCTCGTTGGTCTAGGGGTATGAATTTCGCTTAGGGTGCGAGAGGTCCCGGGTTCAAATCCCGGACGAGCCCAAATCACTTTTTGCGATTTTTTTATTATTGGTACAAAAATATGGTAAATTTTAGAAGCGTAAAAAATTATAATCTTTTCTACGAGTCATCCTCATTGAATTGCAAATTGTTCAGTCTATATGTATAAATACCTTTTTATAACGAGATTTTATGATAGAAAAAAAATATGGGTACCTATATGGTACTGCAGGCGAGTGTGTCACCTTCCTGTTATTGACGATGCGGTGCAATACAGCTGACAAAAGATTTTGCAGTAATTTCTTTCCTACGTATACTCAACTCCATAATAGTTTGTCTTTGATTTTATGCTGAGAATGGTGAAATGTGGATTACAACAGGAAACGTTAATAAGCATTATGATCAACTTTAATGAGATTAATATCTATCTATTGATTGTTTGTCATGGAGGGGATGAGAATGAATAGTGTGCCAATAAAATTTTGACTTTGACAAAATGTGTTCACCCAGTTTCTCAATTAATGCTTGATCTAAATGTAGGTAATGGTATGTACACGATCAGTACATAGTATAAAACAAAGTCTGTCTTCTGTCTGTATGTCCCTATGTATGCTTAAATCTTAAAAACTACGCAACGGATTTTAATGCGTTTTTTAATAGACAGAATGATTCAAGTGGAAGGTTTACATATATGTACCTATAACTAGATGAGCCCGCGGTTACACCCGTATTATTTAAGACTACTGCTCCGCTCCCGTGACTCATAGCGAGATGTTATATAGCCTTCCTCGATAAATGGGCTATCTAACACTGAAATAATATTTCAAATCGGTCCAGTAGTTTCTGAGATTAGCGCGTTCAACCAAACAAACAAACAAACAAACTCTTCAGCTTTATATTATTATATTACTTACTTTAGATTATTAGATTGAAGCGGATGGAGCCGCGGGCGACGTCTAGTCTTTATAATATACGATTCAATTTTGCGATCGCAATGTGATTTCTGAGTAACAATAAATTTTGATACCACCTTTATTATATCAGTTTACATAAACATTATTATAACGTTATTTTGAGTATGCACTGTGGTTCGTCTAGAACATGCTAGCTGGATAAAATTATTTATTGAGGTTTTTTAGTTCGTACGGCTTTATTATGATATTCTAATGGGGTATTAGTGCATATAACACCAAAAAACAGGAGGTAGGGTCACGTGTGCCAACAAAATAAAATATAATAGTGATTAATCTTTTATTGTCAGACAGGTAAAAAATAACAATGAAAAAAAATAACAAAAGTCATAAAATATTGTGCTACTAAGGACTTGGCTTCTAATTACATATTAGGGCATTATTACTACCTACTCAATAACAATACTTTTTACTTAAAAAATATGCAGTTAAAAAACAATATGTTGACAACTAATAATAAAGTTAGATAAGGTACACAGCTTAAAAAAACATTGGTAAAATATTATTTACAACTTCTATTTATTCTGCATCACTAAATTCTTCTTCTGAAGAATCATCTACCATATAATCTGACATATTTTGATGAGAACTACAATGACTTACACTAGACCTTACATTTACAGGAGGGGGTATAATTAATTCTAAAACCTCAGAAGGAAGTTTACTCGTCGGTTTTTTCGGCACTTCCCTAAGGCCATTTATTACAGGATCAGATGTAATTAGCAACATATTAAGTAAATCCCTATTCGTGGCAATACGTGAATATTTTCGAGTATTGTGCTCCCGGAACCTCCTATAATCCTTATTACGCGCTTCCTGAGCTTCTTCAGAAAGCTGCCCAATAGGTAAAAGAGCCGATCTCACAATTTCTACACTGTGCACAAGAATTTTGTGCACAGTAACAGGCATTTTATACCACGAATAAAGACTAAGATACAATTTTTTTGTGTCCTGTGTAAAAGAATTAAATTTAACAAAATCAATATCGTAACCCAAAGCTAAAGTTCTAAGGATAGTGCCAAAGTTCTTAATTAGTGTCACATCTACACCTGTAATATCTGAAGCCTGTTCAGGATTCTCAAAAAACCGACGAGCAGTATTCCCATCATTCGTATTACCAAATCCTGGTTTTGGTTTATCTACAATTAAACCCATTTCAACCTTAAACCTTTCTTGGATACGAGCCGAACGTTGCTTCACATTTTCTTTGTCACTTTGACCTCGAAGTTGCCATTTCTTAACTTCAAGACGATAGCTTATGTGAAGCAAACATTCAAAAGACCGGATCCAAGCGTGAAGGGGAGATATACCAAAACCAAGAGTTTCCTTATTTACAACAAATTCCCTAGACTCATCATTCATAAATTTAGGAGTAGCTCCACAAATGTAACATTTAAGTGCTGACGAAGTTTCAGTCATAGCGTTGCACACTTTACCATCAATCATCGTGAACAGTAATTCGTGTTTGACCGATATCTCTTTACCATCTATATTACCTATTGTTGGCACCAATTGGTTTATTTCCTCCAAAATCTTATTGGTTTTTATTACAGTAAAATCTGTTGTTTCTTTGGAGAAAATAAACTTAATCGGTCGACAATACATGGTAGAAGATGGTCGAGGATTCTGCCAAGCAACTCTACCACTATTGTCACGTAATTGAAGTGGCACGAATGAGAACATAAACAAAAACTCATCTGTGTCTTCACTGTTTGAGAATTTTTGTTTGTAAGTGCTATGACCGGAACTTCCATCACACCCCCACTTGCTAACAAAGGAGAGTGATGAGCCAGAATCTACAGATTTTAAAACTTCACGCTGTGCACAAATTAGACGTTCAGCTGTTTTATTTAAAATCGCCTGAAGTTTAATTTCTGCACGCGTTTCGCTTATAAAAATCTGTTCCTCGGGAGGGTAGCATTCAATTTTTGCCTGCCTAACACTATAAAATGATGGGAATACCTGGTGTCCTGCCTTGATGCTCGATTTCCTCGTTTGTTTATAAGAGTGGCTCGTGGATTTGGCATCCACATAATATGCCAAAGCCTCCTCTTTGGACAAACATCTTGGTTGTTCGCGTACCTTTTCACCCACATATCTTTTCATTTCTTGGCACTTTTCTGGACTATGGCTTGCTTCTTTAATCACATTAGCCAAATTACGATGCCCGGATAATCGTGCCGATATTTCAGCAGCGGCTACTAGCTGGTTTACATCTCGCGTGTGTAGTAGGTCCTCCACGCGTCTCCTTTTCGTTTTTTCACTTGCTTCAGGAAAATCTATTGATGGACGTCCACGAATCGAACTCTTACTTGATGATGATGGTGTTGAAAGGTGGACAGATGCTTTGAATGTAAAATCCCCAGACAACCACTCAGAATTCTTAGTCAGGAAGCGATTACGGCATTTCCCACATTTTTCCCATTTTTCTGTGTATTTGGATGACAATCTTCCAATTGTCATTTTAATTTCCCGCTCAGATGCTTCCGTGATATTAACAAGATCATGTTTCATCACTATAAACTCATACAGTCTACTGTTGCGGTTCTCTTTAGCATGTTTCTGCCATTCATCAAAAAACTCCATTTTCGAGACTGAGAATTCGTATTCTAGAAAACAGACAAAATGACAAAGTTGTACTCAAGTGTGCAGGCTAAGATGACTAAAATTTAAAAGCTAACAGATATGGCTATGCTATATATAAAATCTAGCCCGGGTACAAGAGGGTACAAGTAGTTTCTAGTCCAATGAATTCAGAAAATCATCAAAATTTGACAAACTTCTTTAAACTCGAGCTATTTAAAAAAAATGGGGAAAAGTAAACCTATTTTCTTATTAGAAATAAAAAGAACATACTTTTAACTTGAAGATCCATCACTAACACTTTTGAAAAAACTTAAACTCACTGACATAGGATGTTACTTCCGTACACGCAAAAATGCAATTAATAAGTGGTTTTCTTACCCTTTCCTTATATACTAACCTCATTACCTTATCAGTAGTTGACACGTGTCCAAAACAATTCTCAGAATTGGGGCACCTGGGTATCTGGTAAAAGGCTCAGGTAACAAATTTCAGGTAATTAGACAATGACTTTTGTCCAGCTAGCATGTTCTAGACGAAACACAGTGGTATGGTACAAACCTGTGCCTCTTAGAGGGGATTGTACCTGCTTATTATTATGAACAACTTTGGTTTTGCGACATTGCTAAAATTGCTACAAAACAGTTCTTCCATATTATGTTGAACTTTTATTTCAACAAAATGTATGTACCTATGTAGCAGCTGATTTTAGCCCTCCTCAATAAATTGAAGCAATATCCGACAAAAATAAACACAAGCACATGTTCCAATCCAATATGACA
The DNA here is from genome assembly GCA_944739405.2 of Euclidia mi. Classification (NCBI taxonomy): domain Eukaryota; kingdom Metazoa; phylum Arthropoda; class Insecta; order Lepidoptera; family Erebidae; genus Euclidia; species Euclidia mi. The sequence continues at coordinate 4,784,618 of OX123196.2, forward strand.
CAAAAAACGTGGCTGACAGCGCTATCCATTCCTAAAACCGAAAATGATCGCCGCCTCCATAACGATCCATAACAAGACGTTGATGAGTCAATCATCCGATAGATCGGGCTACACCACACAATTTATTACGGCTCAAATAGATCGAGCTATGAGACAATCTTGTTACGCGGCTTTGCCCAATGATGGTTTGCCTTGTCACAAACACAATAGTGGTGACATTTCAGAAATTGGCCTAGTCATCGTGTCTGCGACGTTGATTTATTATGCAAAATAAAGACTCCTTGGGCCAGACATGCCCAGACATCTTTCGACGATGCGTAAAGTAGATATTCGTAATACTAATAGAACAATATTTTAGGCCGCCACGCGTCACAAAATACAATTTCTTGATGTTCATGACAATAATATTACGTGTGAAATATAGCCATTAGAATGGTAATGGAATGGAATATGTTTGGGCGTGTGAAGAATATTGTTTATGTTCGATAGGTAGGTATTCAAAGTGTTTGAACAGAATATTTTAAAATAATTTCAGTATGGATAGATGTTATTTATGAATTCAGTTTTAAAGTTGTTTGTTATACGTGGGTGGAATCTGCATAATTATACTTTTATATTTAAAGTTAGCCGAAATGTTTATGTTGTCTTTTTAGTTTGTATCGCTCTTTAGATAAATGCTTAAAGTATAACTTAGGATTTTATATATTATATTGTGTCTCCTAAGTTGACATACTATCAATGAGAAAGATACATTATATCACCGCTACCACTTAAGTTTTTAGGACCGAAAAGGGTTTACTAACCCTTTTTGGTCCTTAAAACTTACCACTAGTTATATTTTTAGATATGGTGGCGTATGATTTTTTGAAACCGGTCATTTTTCTATAAACCAGATCGAAGCAGATGTATAATAAATTATAATTGACGTTAGATTTGATTCATGGCCACAATGCTTATCTTCCTGTTATTAGTTGAAAGAATAAAACAATATATCTTTATATTGCTGCAGAAAAGTAAACACTTAAAACATTACATAAGATATAAATGTAATAAAAACCGAAATCTTAAAGAAACATGAAGATTTTTTTTTTTTTTATAAATGATATGGAAGAATTATTACAGGCCTTTAAAGAAGAGGTAGTAGCGTCTGAAGTATGTGGTGTGATCAAAAGAAGGAAAATACGAAAGGTTAAGAATACATGGTAGGACAAGGATGTACAATCACCAGTGTCAGAGAAAAAGAAAGCTTGGTCAGATTGGTTGGCTGCCAGAGCAAATGAAAGAATGGGAAAAGCAACGAGTGTAGACATATATGAAGCAAGAAAGGAGTTTATTAGGTCAAAAATAAGAGTGAAAGACATGGTTAAAAGGAAAAAAGAGGAAAAGAAAGATGAGCTATCAATAGCAGATTATCTGACGATTTCCAGAGGAACATTAAGTTTTTCTGGAAATCCGTTCATGCAGTTCGAGGAAGAACTCAATCCTCAGAACACACATCCATCAGAGACGAGAATGGAAAGATAGTAAATGGTGAATCGTGCGTGCTGAAGAGATGAAAAGAGTATTTTGAAAGTTTATTTGAAAGAACGGCGATAAGAAAGGCGAAAGACCAATAGCTGAAATGAATGGTAATGATAGCAATGATGAAAGCGTTATTGGCGTGGATCGTGAAGGCACTGGGAAGTATGAAAGTAGGTAAGGCTGCAGGATATGATAGGATTACAGTCGAAATGCTGAAGGGTGGACAGGGCATCATAGTTGGTCAGTTGCAGCGGTTATATAACTTGTGCTGGAGCACCAGCCGAGTACCTAATGACTGGGCTACAACTGTAGTTGTGCCTCTTTATAAAGGAAAAGGCTCGCAACAAGACTGCAAAAACTATAGAGGCATTAGCCTTCTCAGCATTGTTGTCAAATTGTATACAAGGGTACTTATTGAAAGAATTATGGAAGTAACCGACAAGAAAATATGGGATGTACAAGCGGGATGCCGAAATGAAGTGGGATGAACGGATCAGGTTTTTTCCTTGCGAAGCATAGCCAAAAAGTTTTTGGCCAAAGGTCAAAATGTCTATTGCGCAAACGTGGATTTGGAAAAGGCTTACGATAAAGTGGTGAGGAATGAAATGTGGTCGGTTCTGTCAATGAATGGGGTGGATAGCAGCCTCATTCGAGATCTGAAATCCGTTTATGAGGATTCTAGAGCTTGTGTGAGGATAAACGGGGCATACACTGACTAGTTTACCATCGAGACAGGTGTTAGACAGGGATGTGTAGCGTCGCCGTGGCTGTTTAACCTCTTCATGGACATTTGTTTGCAAGATCTAAAACATAGTGACTGCGGATTAAGGATGAATGGGTTACTTGTCAAATGCCTCCTTTATGTTGATGATCAAGTAATACTTGCGTCTTTAGCGGAGCAATTGCAGGAGATGTTAACAATCATGCGTGGTGCGTTAGAGAGGAAAGGAATGAAAGTGAATGTAAGTAAAACGAAAGTTATGGTTTTTGAAAAGAAGGAATGCGTTACGGCTTGTAATGTTTTGATCGATGGACAACGAGTGGAGCAAGTGAATGAGTTTATATACTTAGGTACGTTGTTTACAAGAGATGGTAAGAATGAAGAAGATATTGAAAGAAGAGTTAATGCAGGTAATAGAGTAAATGCAAGTGTAAATGCCAAAACCTGTCCAAAAAGGCACGTTTGGCTGTGCATAGAGGGGTATTAGTGCCTACCTATGTACGCCTATGTATGTGAAAGTTGGGTATGGCAGAAAAAAATTGAAAGTAGAATAAATGCTGTAGAAATAGAAGATGTAGTAACAACCATTGAGAAAGGCATGTTAAGATGGTTTGGGCACATGGAGAGGATGGATGACGATAGACTGACAAAGTAGATATATAAGGCAAGTATAAAAGGGACATGACAAAGGGGAAAACCTAGGCGGACGTTCTCTGACCAGATTGGAGACATCCTGAAAAAAGGACAACTCAGAAATACAGAAGAGCATGCATGAGAAACTTGATGGGAGTGAGTAAAGCAGGAGAGGTATGTCAGGATCGTTGCAAATGGCGTTCCGTAGTCTCTGCCTACCCCTCCGGAAAACAGGCGTGAGTCCATGTATGTATGTATTTTTATTTTGCTACCTGTCTTAAATAAGTATCTACATATTGAAATTAAATGAAATGAAATACTTCTTTATTTCGTGTAAACTTTGAAAGTACTTACGAAACGTCATTTAAAAGAAATATTTAATACAATTATTTTTGTGTGTCGAATTAGAACAGCTCAGTCCCAAGCGTTTTGGTCGTCTTTATAGTCAGATATTTTATAATAGGCTTTTGAACACAATTTCGCTTTTACAATAATTTTGAACTTATTTATAGATAGGTCTCTTATATTATAAGGGAGCTTGTTATAAAAGCGTATACATTGCCCCATAAAACAGCTACTTATTTTGTGGAGACGAGTGCTATGAACTACGAGATTATTCCTGTGTCTTGTATTTACAGAATGTATATCACATTTTTTACAAAATTTGTCATATAGCATTTTTATGTACATATAGCAGATTTTCATAAATATATTGTGATACAACAGTTAGAATGTTTATTTCTTTGAACTTTTCTCTTAGAGAAACTCTTGGACTGAGGTTATAAATTCCCCTTACAGCTCTTTTCTGCAGAACAAATATTGTATTTAGGTCTGCAGCATTCCCCCAGAGAAGAATCCCATACGACATTAAGCTATGAAAGTAACTGAAATAAACCATTCTAGCTGTTTCTAATTCTGTGAGGCGTCTAATTGTCGTAACTGCATAAGCTGCAGAACTGAGTTTGCCCGAAAGCCTTTCTATATGTGGACCCCATTGTAGTTTGGTGTCCAGCATAATACCTAAAAACATGGTTGTCTCGACGGGCTCAATCCTAGATTCATTAAGTTGTACATTAGTTGGCATATGTTTAACATTGGGCATTGAAAATTTTAAAAGTTTAGTTTTCTTATTATTAAGTAATAGATTATTAACATTAAACCAATTGACAACTTTAGAGAGTGCATTGTTTACTTCGTCAAAGTTACTCTGTCGTCGTTTAATATTAAAAATCAAAGAGGTATCATCAGCGAACAATACAATCTCATGATTATTCTTAACGTAATAAGGTAAATCGTTAATATATATCAAGAATAGAAATGGTTCGAGAATTGAACCCTGCGGGACACCCATTTTCAAAGCAGAGCCTGGAGATGTCTTACCATTAACCTCGACCTTCTGGATTCTGTTGCCCAAATAAGAAGTCAGGAGATCGAGAGCTTTATTTTTAATGCCGTAATGATATAGTTTCCTGATAAGAGTATCATGATGAACACAATCAAAGGCTTTAGACAAGTCGCAAAATATACCTAACGCATCTTGCGACTTCTCCCAAGCTGCAAAAATACTTTTCAGTAACTCAACTGCTGCGTCAGTAGTTGAACAACCCCTCGTAAATCCGAACTGTTTCTTGTGAAGAAGATTATGTCTATTGAAATGACTAAGTAGCTGACTAAGAATTAGTTTCTCAAAAATTTTGCTAAGTGTTGGCAATACAGAAATAGGTCGAAAATTTGAGGGGTCTGATGTGTCACCAGATTTAAATAAAGGTGTTATTTTGCTATACTTCATTAAATCAGGAAATGTTCCAGAAGTGACACAACCATTGAACACTGTTGCAAGATGTGGAGCAATTAATGTAATAATAGACGAAACAGTCTTTACTGACAATCCCCACAGATCCTTTGTCTTTTTCATATTAATAGTTTTAAATTGTTTAAGAACATCATCTGTAGTAACAGCAACAAATTCAAAGGCCGTAACACATTCCGGCACGCAGTCTTTAACCTCTTGTATGCCGGAATGCCAGACACAATTAAAAAGCTATTGTGTCTCGCGTAGATCTGCGTTCCGGCATACAAGGGGTTAAGCAGCATTTCAGCAGACATGAAAGACGATTTGAGTGACGCTGTAGTTACAATGGGTATATTAGCAAAAAACTTTTCAAACTCCGTCGCTACTTCCAAGTCCTCTGCAATACTCACATTATTGATATTTAGTAGGTAGTCGCGACTGCGTGTTTTGGCTCTACCAGTTTCGCTATTGATCACATTCCAAGTTGCTTTTATGGTATTTTCAGCGCTTTTTATTTTATTTTTCAAATAAATTGATTTTGCAGCATAACAAGCTTGTCTAAATGTTTTTGAGTATTTTTTTACATAATTAATAAAGGCTGGACTATTATTAAAAGTTTTTTCATTATAAAGTTCATATAACCTAATCCGACTTTTATGAATGCCTTCAGTTGCCCAATCACTAAACATCAGACGGTCAGTTACATTTAATTTTTTAGGTTTAAATACAGTAGAAAATTCATCATTAATCAATTTAAATAATGAATTATCCACTCACGTGCTAACGTCACAACAAAAAAGCGCTTGTAGTGCTTACCAAAAAGTTACATGGAGCGCCAGCGCGCCTTAGTATAATAAAACTTGATTTACGACGGTTCCAAGGGGTAATTTGGTAAACAATTGACTGTTTTGTATAGATTAGGGTACGGAGAACTCATTCATTGAAGTTTCTAAGAATTTAACAACCATTTAAAATTATAAAAAATAGGGGAACTTAAAACACATGTCAAACTATGAAGTTGTTAACGAAAATATTTTTTTGTTCGAAATCTATATCGATAACATATGTTTTGTTTATTATAATTATAAAGTACATTAATCAATCTTTTAATTAAGTATTTAATATGTATACGCCATCCTACAAAAAGGGCTTAAAATTAATGTTGAAATAGAGCACTAATTCCTCATACACCGCTTACCGCTACTAGGTAATGCGAAATGTTTATGCCTATTTTAAGAAAATCTTTGAACCTGTAGACCAGACATATATTTTTTATAAAATCCTGGACTTAGACCCACAGAAGTATGCTGCATATCGAAGTATAACCAAGAAATATTGATATTGATTGATTGAAATGGAACGTAGTCCCCTTGGTAGCCACAGTTACCAGAGGCACTACAAGCGAAATCACTTTGGTAGCCCCAGCTACCTAAAGCACATGAGTGGTTATACAACTGATCCGGATGGTCATGAATAGGCAACCAACGCATTTTATTTGATAGATTATTTTTAAAAAGTTCTAATCGGTTTTCATTTATAGGTATAAAATTAATCATTTTACTCTGAATCTTAGGGCTTTTTCTTGGACAACAGACTAACTGCCCACAGTGATCAGACTGTAACATATTAATTAAGGATTTTTGTAAAGGCTTAGTGTTAATAAATATATTATCAATACAGGTAGCACTTGTGGCAACTTGTGTGCTTGGTAAATTGTAAGATTTAAGTAGATTTAAGAAATCAATTGATAAAGAACATTTCTCTAAAATGTTAATGTTGAAGTCACCACAATTAGCAACCGTTTTATGGCAATTATTAACTTTGCTTAGGGCATCCTCCATAATTACTAGAAAACTTTCAAAATGTGCACATGGAGGCTTGTATACACTCATAACAATGAACTGATCAAATTCGACACAAGATATCTCTATAACTCGCTCAACAGAGAGGCTCACAATATCAGACCTTTCTTTAAATTTTAAAAGTTTATTTATTATAATTAACGAGCCTCCTCGAATAAATTTTTCTCTGCTGAATGAGCTTGCAACCTGGTGGTTGTTGAAATTGAAAATGAACTGGTGGCTTTTTAGCCAATGTTCTGTAATACATAAAATATCAATATTGTTACAGTTCATGAACAATTCCAACTCTAACTCCTTACCCATCAACCCTTGTATATTTTGATGCACCAGGTTAATACAATTTTTTAAATTATTTTTTGTATAATGTGTGGTTGATGAAAGTGTGTTTTTATTACTTATATTTAAATTTATCAATGTCTTGTCTATGTTATTGCCAGAGATTGACTCTATTGTCTCATAACTTAATTTAAAGGATTCGGAACAGATTCCAAGCTTATATTCAATGTCAAGTTAGACTGCTCAATAAAAGCAGTGTTATTAGCCAAATTTTTGGCTGTGTTATTAATATAATATGCTAGCGATGATGCTATTTGTCTTTGAATATATTGAGATAGATAGCAACTATCACATGTCAATATATATAATATAAAAACTTACCAATATATATAAAAACTTCTAATGAAAGCATTAGAGTCAATAAAGTCAATAAAATCATTGTATAATGTCAATGTATGTAATTTACAATTTAATTTATATCTATAGTCATTTTCGGCCTGTGGCAACAACTTACTGTAGGGAAATGCAAGTAAAATAATTTTTCTAACTTTTAGGTGTAATAATTGGTCGAAATACCTTTTAATAGTATTAAGATTTGCACTACCCCTTCTCCCAATAAATATGATTATTGTTGAATTAGGACAGTATGTTCTACTCAAGATGTTTTGTAAAATATGTGAAAAACTTGCTCCAGGCATACAAAAGTTGGTAACGGTTTGACCTGTCCTTTGTCTCAACAATTGGCTCATGTTCCTACCTATCTCATCACTAAACATTACTAAATTGTTGGTGTTTGTCTTTGTATTGTGATGTGAGAAGGAGGTGCTATCATTAATGAAGCTGTTACTCATCACCGCTGACTGAGATAACATTGCAGAACTATCATTCAAAATGGTAGGCTGAGAACAACTTTGTGGTTTCAAGCTAGGTTCACTGATCTGATTATTAGTAGTAAGCGATAGGGAGTCTTTGCTCATTGTATTTACACAAATCCACTAAGTCATCCATCGCCAAGATATGTTCATTAATTTGACTTTGTGATAATTGATATTTCTTTGTCATGTTAAGTAAAGAATCCTGTAAGTGATCAATCTCTGTCTGCAGGCAATGAATATCAGTATCATATTTTAAAAGATTATTATCTAGTTGAGTAATACAAATAGACATATCTTCCTTTAGAGCTATATACTTGCGGCAATAATTGACATTTGATTTTGAATTTTTAATTTTTCTTAATAATTTTTCCTTTTTCTTAATTTGTTTATTCAACTTTACATACTTTTTCAGTTTATTGGATGAGTTTATGGTTTTACTTGATTGAATAATTGAATTATCATTAGTTAAGTCAATTGTAATAACTTTGTTACCTTCATTGTTTGAGTTGGCAGAAACCATAGATGGAGCGCTACCAACCAGCTCATCAAACGGTGATTGTGAAGTGGCTGCTTTGATGGACCGGTCTGCACACTCCAATCTATTAATATGATTATTAGCCTCACTTAGGAGGCCCTCTAACTGGGTGATGCGCTTGAGAGCGGTCTCAAACTCATTACTACTACTGTCAAAATTGTTTACTATTGATTGTAACCTATCGCGTTCATCTAAAGATGTAATCAAATGAGAATGAATTTCTGCCATCTCAGTTCTTAGTTGAGAATTTTTCTCTAAAACCTGTAACATCTCCCTCTCATTATCATCATGCTCGCTTTGTAGTGTCTCACACAAAGCCTTGTATTTCTTAAGTTCTATAAGCGTTAATTGAATTTTTTCCTCCTCTTGACGCGCCCTCCTGGTCATCATCTTGTTAATAGATTAAAAAGATCGCAAGAAACTTATAAACAAAAGACAGAAATAATAATTACTTGTTACTATTGTAAGTATGACACTTAGGTTTGTGTAAGGCACCAACCAAGATGAGCCGGCTAATCGAGATATGTTCACTAGGTGTTTACTACTTATGTAAATAGTTTAAATGTTCGATATTACGTAAACTTACCTCAACTGCTCGAATATTAGAAAAGTAATGCAAAGTACTTATTTTAAATTAAATAGTTCGTTTGTTTGACAGATGACTTTGCAAAACTTTTACTATATGTTATTCACCAACATTCACTTCTAATTATGAAATTATATAGTTCATTATTAATATCACACACTAATAAGAGCTTAAAACACAAATAATACCTAATAAAGTTAATTAAATCAGATAAAATTAAATAAATGAGAAGCACAGTTTTACGTCTTAGTACCAGTGTTGCCAGAGACCAAAAAAATTGTCTTTATTATATAAAATTCTACATGTTACCGTAATTTTAACGATCATTATCGATGCTGAGCCGCCTGACCTCGTTATATTTTCGTGTCAATGTCATCTATACATGTTTATTATATCGAATGATCAGAAAATTTTCCTTATGTTCTTCATAAAAAACAGTTGAATGAAACTACCTACCTACTTGTTAGTTTTCACAGACCCGTTAGTATTAGGTTTATATCGAAAAATTTAATCCATTTGATGATAAATAATAAACAAATAGACATGCTTATATACGTTTCAGCAACATCAAGATTTAAACAGAGCTAATAAGCTGGCTTGAGCAGCGATAGCCGAGTGGAGAGACCGACAGACTGCTACGCAGAGTATCTCGGGTTCGAATCCACGGCTTGCAAAGTGTGTATTAAATTGTTAATTATCGGTGAAGGAAAACATCGTGAGGAAACCTGCATGTCTGAGAGTTCCCCATAATGTTCTCGAAAGACGTGTGAAGTCTGCCAACCCGCACGTGGCCAGCGTGGTGGACGGCCTTACCCTTCCTAATTGTTCCCGTCGACTAGGCTATCGTCCACCGTGACGATCGAGTGCAAACTCGTTCTAGACCCTCTGCATAAGAATGATGACGAGTCGTCATTTTTATAGACTGTTAAAAGAATTATATTTTTATTAGAATCTAAATCTGAGAAATTATCTTGCCAACTATTTAATAACCTCACATGCTTCGCTTCCTTGGCAATTTAATTATTGTGTATAACATAACATAACTTCATGCCTTTATCCCCGAAGGGGCAGGCAGATGTGTGTATGTACCCACACTTTGCCAGTTATGTTTAGGTCCCAATGTAATAGGGGGCGAGCCTATTGCCATATTGTGTATAACTTTAATGTAAGTATACCTATAAATTATTCTTTTAAGTATTTTTTTTATAAAATAAATAAAAAAGTAATTAAATGAACTGTTATATATTTTTTCCAAATTTCTATCCACGCCTTTTCTGTAACATCTTTTCTTACCTACTCTGGCAGCTTATAATTATACAAACATGGATAATTTTCTATCTCCTGCACAAAAATAATATTAAAAGTTTGTTCCACCGCCATTTTGTAATGCAACGTATAAACGACTCGGGTAGCGTGCGACCAACAAGACGGTAGCGAGCGGCTGATATCAAGCGCGTCGTCGAAGCGTCTTGTCATGTGCGAAATTAGCTGAATACGTATGGCGGCTACTCACAAGTGACGCGTAGGTTACGGGTACAAAACAGAAATCGCTCGAGAGTCGCTTCGTGAGAGAAAAGCCTTAGAGCACCGAAATTACATTGTGTGGTTCGTACAGCCCTCACAATAGACGTATGTGTACATACGATGAACAAACAATCGGATGATTAAACTGTACCCAAATCTACGGAATTGTTATTCAATCGACATTCTCCATAATGTGCGAGAATATACCTCACGGCGAAGTCAACACGATATGAATAACGTTATATGTAACATGTTTAACCTGACGTGACCGAAACGTCTATATAATTTGGAATAAGGCGATGGAAAGGACAGGACATGTCAATTTGTCCCCGTCAGTCTCGACCTGAATAGATGGCGGACCGGTGACAACACTCACACAAACACAATTATACAATCGAGCTTGTTGTGTACCGGAACAAACCAGAATAGCGAACAAAAAATAGTTTTGAGAAGAATTTTTAAATTGGATTCCATATTTTATTTGATTGCCGTACGACGCAACGCTTTGTGGCACTCAAGCACCATCCAATTTTGTTACCCTATTTCTTTCTCCCATGGAGAAACTTGCGTAAAAATAATTAAGGGGCTATATATATATTACTTTTCGGCATATTTCCTCAATGTCTACTAGTCAAGTGATAAAATTTTCCAATAGTATTTCGTTCCAGTCCATCTGTTTAGGTGAGTAAAATATGGAACGAACTTTAACATTTTCCGGAAGGAAAATTTGTGTTGCAAAAAATGTTGATACAAATTCATTTTTCGGCTTCCATAATTTGTGCCATACCCTTTGTATATTTCAAAATATTGGATTAAGCAAGTTATCTCGCGCAGGTGGATATTTAAAGAGGAATTTAAAAGAATTCACACACACAGTCCACTGGCTTGCCTAACCCACCACATTATGTTACTGTTTCATGGTGGGCGGTAACGTACAATTATTTTGTAGTTATGGACATTCTGTCCATGGTGGGCGGAATGTTAAATGTTATAATAGTTTCATAATAATTCGATAGATGGCGCTGTTCGATCCTGAACCGCGTTATCAAAGTTTTCCGAGGCTAGTATATATAGCACCGGCGATTGAACGAATAAATGTCTCTTGCTTGGGAACGATTCCGTGTTTTATTTCGTTCCCTTGGTTGGTCGTTGGACTCACTGTACAGCCATTTTTTACAAATAATTCAGCTGCGATGTTGATTAAAATAATAAATAAAGAAATTTACTTTAAAGGTTACGACTTACAAATTAATGATTATAACCGCGACAGTTTGTGAATATGGATGAAAGGATGTTTGTTACTCTTTCACGCAAAAACTTCTAAATGGATTAAAGTGAAAATTTGCAGTAATACAGCTTTTATATTTTGTCCCGATAACCGATACCCGACGCTACGAGTTTCACAATAACGAGAGTGCTATTGTATTGTCCGTTGTATGTCTATTTTGAGGAGGCCATAATTTTGGGTGTCAGGTGGCTTGCCTTTGTAGAGTGACCTCGTAAGTCCAGGTGCGGCAAACTACGAGTCTATGAAAGCTCTTAAAAGCCGGATTACTTGTGAAATATAAAATCCTTGCGTTACTGACTGACTGACAGACACGCCACAGCCGAAACTATTGGGCGCAGGAAGCTGAGTTTCAATTCCGCATTCAATTTATCTTCATTTCTCACAATCCGTGAAACATAATATTATTAACAAATGTCATACACATTTATCTTGCTTACTGTAGGTGACTTACATTTGTACAGTTTAGTGTCGGGAACAAAGTTGATGGCCACTTGCTTCAGTGGGGACCGGGATTCGTCACATAATGTAGGCTAAAATATTATAAGTAAGGTCTTCTTCATCAGCCTTTAACAGTCCGCTGCTGGACTAGGCCTCTCCTTTAAAAGGAGGAATTGGCCTACTATACCACGCTGGCCAAACGGATTGGTATAGGGTTTGTATCAAGTTTTCCTTCTCTTACAGTGCTGTTCTCTGCATAATATGCTCCCTCTGTCGGCTCTTACGACTCCCATGGGATGATATGGGGTGGTGACATTCCGTATTCTTAATCCGTCACCACACGGACAAAGTAAGGTCTTAGTGATATATATTGTATATGAAAGCAAGGACTTGACCGATTTTTAGAACGATTTATTGAAGAGTGAGGCAGAAATAAATGCCTCGAGGAGCTTTTAGTAATTTTTCACGTAAAACCTTGCCGGCCGAGCCAAGTAATAAATGCAGTCACATAATTTTATTAGTTTGAACTGTCATAATGGCTGCGCAGCCGGGCGTCTGTTACTAACCTCATAATTTACACAATATGCAAATGGACTTTCTGTTTAAATGCTTTTACACATGCTAGGATAGGAGTAGGATTGTACTGTTAGATAGTGTTTTCCCTGCGTTGGTATGCTTTAGCATGACAACTTGTGCAGTATGTTATATTAATAAAGGCAGTATCTTGACACAGGGAGCATTATGCAACGTGTCTCAAATAGTGTCGTGCACATTTAACTAATGCACTTACACATAAGAGGTCGTCTGCGTTATGGAATAGCGCTCAGCGTAGGGAGTTGGAGCTTCTCCAAGGATCACCTTACTTCTTCGATCACCTTGCTCCCAATATTACGGTCTCGTCTCTAGATATCTTGGGACCAACAAGACGTGTAATTTAGTTATTTTGCGATAAGTAACTTAAAAACATTCAATAATAAGGTTTACTTTCAGTTACAATTCATTTTATTTGTAACATCACCGACTATTTTGATAAAACATTGCTATTGATATTTCGGATACGCAAAATTTTACTATTATGGGTATATCCGAAAGTTTTTTAGAAGGGATATAGGTATGCCTTGTATGATTGACTCCAACTGTTTCACATAAAATTAGTAAACTAATTATGATTATACGGCTTATAGGTACACTAGAATAGCAATTTTTGTTATAAGTTTATCTCCTCTCGATGATCTAAACATGGAACCCCTAAGTAAGTAACTAAGCATTACTTGCCTCTCTCTTCAAATAGGGACCGTAGCAATGTATGAAAAATTTTACGGATTCTGCTCAAACATAATTATAGATTCCCAGTGTGGAAGTTTGCTGGTTTACCGGTTGTTTGTGTTCACGAACGAATTATTTATTGATCGCACAAATTTATTTGCTCATTTCATAGCCGGGGTACGATGGCTGGCTTTGACTTAAAAGTACTTCGGGCTTGTTTGAGAAGTCATATTTTTATTACTGTCTGGTATTCACAGAGGAGGCAGAGGTATCATTTAAAAATGGTGGATGGCGGAAACATTACATACTTTATCAGAAGAACCTTCCAGCACCTACTTCGCAAATCTTTGCCGAACGTGTTGTATGAACGTGGTATTATTCAATCTAATGCATAAAAGTGTCTTCACTTTCTTACAAAATTCTTCACTGAGAGCTTGACGCTAAAGTATAAGGGATAAAGCTCTTGTTTCGAAGCCTGCGAATTTAAATACAGCTTCATTTGAATAACTCAATATTCCACATTAACCTTCATAATTATAACAACGTTACCTAAATGGATAAATGATTTTCAGATGTTGTAGTTAGAATACATTTGGTAGATAGAAGCAGGAGATCGTGACGTTTGGAAAATTTGGATTATTATGGTAAGACTAGCTTGTATTCGAAACTTCGCCCACCTGAGGGAGCGGATGGGTTACACCAGTATATCATAATCAGAACAGTGGCATTTTCTGATAATTTTTTCACGGTTATTACGTTCATATGCAGACAGAAAGGAAAGGGGTCATCATTTTATAACACTTACCTAAATACATTCTTTATTGAACTGTTGTGTTTGTGATGTTGGTAGGTTGTATTATTTATTCAAGAATTTTATGTTGCTACTTTACAACTGAGAACCACTGCGCTCCTCCCTGAAAACAAAACAAAGTACAGGTCTAAAGCACTTTTGCTTTCATGAGAACTAAGAGTAGCAGAAATTTATAACCACGCAAAAAATAAAAGCATAAATTGCAGACTATTAAATAAAACCACTGAAAATGAATCTGAAAAGTAAAAGATTAACCATTAAATAAAGGTTATCTAAGCAACTAAAGTAATATGAGCAGAGATTTTTTTAATTTTTTATTGGCCGTTTGCAGCATATGTGTGCCAATTTAAAACAAAAATGGGCCAATAAGTGAAAATTTACTTTTGGTTGAGTAGAATTGTTTTATTTTTCGAATTTAAAATAACCTGACTGCCTCCGTGGTCTAGTGTATAGCATGTACGCGCAGGTTGGGTTCGATTCCCGGGTGGGGCAAAAGTGTTACTTAGTTTGTCCAAATTCTCAGTAGCAGCACGGAATCTATGAATAAGCTCGAAAATGTTTATTTAGGTAAAATGTAGTACTTAGCTAACTTTCTACTATGAAATTGTTCATCAACTTACTTGTTCTAGTCACCATCATCATCATCAGCCTTTAAGAGTCCACTGCCCTACGAGCACTTAACCGCACACTGCCGGACATGAAGGAATTGGCCTACTATACCACGCTGGCCAAAAGGGTTGGTATAGTATTTTTATCAAGTTTTCCTTCTCTTACAGTGCTTCTCTGCATAATATGCTCTCTCTGTCGGGCTCTTACGACACCCATGGGATGTTATGGGGTGGTGACATTCCGTATTCTTAATCCGTCACCACACGGAAATATTCTAGTGATAACAGGTAATATCATCATCATCGTCCTAGCGTTATCTCGATTGCATCCAAAACTATTCAATTTGGAGCCTGGCGGGACTAGGCCTGATAGAAGAAAATAGTTTTTCTTTCTTAACATACTAGATGAGCCCGCGATTACACCCGCGTTATTTAAGGCTACTGCTCCGCTGCCGTGGCTCATAGCGAGAAAAAAAATCAAATCGGGCCAGTAGTTCCTGAGATTAGCGCGTTCAAGCAAACAAACAAACTCCTTAGCGTTATATCATTAGTATAGATAATATCACGACAAGAACGTCAGTCATTGTAACTGTGATAGCTCAATAAACCAATAGATATAAAATTGCCTCAACAATCCCGCCACCAGCAAAATATTGTGTAAAATATCAAAATTTTAAACTGTATTTTCGGTCATACTCACGCGGCGACGATTTGGTTCAGCGGAAACTTTTATCCAATGTTACGCTGACGGGAACTGATTGATAATGATCGATGACAGACAACGCTGCAGAATTAGATGAACGTTTGCAAAATATGCCTGAAATTTTATAAAATAAATAACACGGTGTTTTAAGTTGCGATGTCGATTGGTTAGTATTACTTGCGCTATTGGTTTGAGTGTTCTTCTTCACCACATCTTGAAGATGTTTATTTTGTGTCTGCTCAGCAGACCTAGATGGTTACTTGTATTGGTAGCAAGTGGAGTGTGTTGCTCAAGCGTTGCTATGATATACACTTTAAGTAAACTTAGATTAATTAGACAACATATTGTGCCGCGTGTTTGCTTTAACTTCTTATGATATTAGAAAACAGTTGCAATAGCACTCTTTACTGTAATACCTTACTCACAAAACTATTCGCAAGCATTGGGATTATTATCTACTAGGTAGGTAATGAAAATCATAGCAGGTGAATTTAATATCAGTCATGGGAATCAAATAAAACTTATTACAAGTTTAATATAGGAGCCAAATTTTTATTTTACTTTTAATTACTTCCGTACTCGTGTATTGTTTAATGCAAGCATTGGGACTATTATCTATTAGGTAATGAAAATCATAGCAGGTGAATTTAATATCAGTCATGGGAATAAAATAAAACTTATTACAAGTTTAATATAGGAGCCAAATTTTTATTTTACTTTTAATTACTTCCGAACTCGTGTATTGTTTAATTAGGAAAGCTTTTTGTGAAAAGCATTGAATCCTTAAAAACAACAAATACTACTTGTGAAACTACTCAGTTCAGTAAAGCATACACGGCTAAAATTATTTATTCAGATTAAAAAAGGAACCTGTGAAAACCTGTGACTTGCAAGTGATATTTTACTAATCTCAAGACTCGAATTGAAAGACAAAAAGAGAATGCCTGATTATTCGCACAAGCAAAAACGAATTACACGCAAGTAATAAATCATTTGATAACACTGAATACATAAATCAAACGCAAGATGTGCCGTAACGTGCCGTGTTCAATCTTAAGTAAGAATGATGTATGAAACGTCAAACCCACTTTAATATTTATGCGAGTGGTTTTAGCAAATCCTAGAGTTAGTTTTTGCGGTGACATAGACTTATTAACATGGTTATGTAAGCGAAAGATTATTCATTTGCTTAAAATATGTTTCCGCATCATGCCCGAGTGCTTAATAGATAGATAGATAGATAGATAATTCTTTATTGTGCAAATGTTAATACAAATCTTAATCTTTCTTTCAAAAAGTTTTACGCAATAGAGGCATACAATTATTTAAGAAGACTTTCTTTTCCTCATCTTTCATGTGTTTTTGATAAGCATTGATTTGGGTTTTTGAATGAGGAGTAAGTGGAAGACCGTTTTTATAGCTAATGAATGAATTTAAACGACAGTGATCGGATACGAAGATACCAAAAATGCAAACTGTCTGGTATGCTAAATAATCACAATGAATAATTATTGTCATATCATTAAATATGTACGTATGTATTTTACAACTTCGCATCAATCCTTCAATTGTTGCTGTGTCAATCCATCAATTGCTGCTGTCAATTTTATACCTCGTCTGGAGCTCGGACATAATAAATCTGATCCAGAGATAGTTGTTTTAAGCCCGGGCTTGTTTCCTCGTTTGTAAAGCCTTCCGCAACACGGCGATGTGCACAGAAATATTCGATTCTGAATTCTGAACCAACAATGTTGAACTGTGATCGCGGATTACTTTACATTCGCAGAACTCACGTACACTTAGCCTTTAGAGAATGTGGCCTTATTTTAAATTCGTCTTGTGAACGAGCAATGCTTGTGCAATGTGATCGCTGTGCTTTGAAACCTAACAAGAACTTACAGAGTATAGGTTGGTGTTTCATGAGCGGTCGGAACTGGCGGGCTTTTACCGTCTGTTACAGCAACTCAAGGGTTATGAATATTATAGATTAATAAATATTTTATTATGAGTTGTATCTAAATCTTCTATGGTAAAATTTCAAGTAATTGTTTGTTAAAGCTTTGATTCCTTTTCGTTGTTTATTAATACATGTTCAAAAGAGGCCTCCCAAGTTGAAAGGAAGCCTTCTTATATTTTTAGTAGATCTCGAGCTGTATTTTTACTTTCTAGATTGTCTTCTTATGAGTGTGCATGTGAGTATTAGTAGAAATTTCACTAGATCTTCGCTGTTATTCGAGAACTTACATTAGTAGATTCGACTTAAGAACTCGCCGTCATTTAATTCTTCTGGTTGATTTAGTTTGACCATTCAAAGACATTCTAAATACGTGAAATAAAAAATGTAAATGACTTTCAACCGATTCCATTTAAAACTTGAATTGTATTTTCATTCCATTCTGTCATTTAAACGGACATATAAAATCTGGTGTACACTGTTCGATCCGTGGACAAGTACTATTAGTCTCAATTGACCGATCGACCTGAAATCGGCAATTTGGACCAATTTAAATTACGACCAAACGCCCGTGTTCTACCGTGTTCTACGTAAACATATAATATTGGCATCGTTGTGTAAAGGCGGAATGTGTTTACAAATTGGATATGCAACTGAATTCGACAGCCAATAGTAATAGAATCATTGCGATACAAGTTGCACTAGAGAAGACATCTCTAAAAAATGTATGCGCACCGAGTTGCGGCGCTCCTCGATTAGATTTTAGAGAAAAAGAACAATCGTCAAACTCAAACTCAAACTAAAATATGTTTATTTCCATAAAAATGTTAAATTTTTTTGGACACGTCAGAAGGTCATACAAATAAAAATAAAAAAGTAACTTTGAATGCATATTAACACAATTGAGCATTGAAAAAAAATTCCTGTTCAGAAAGTAGAGCCGTCATATTCCATTTATTTTTTGTGATTTATGTTTGCAAGTGTGGAAAGTAATTATCGCTTGTCCCGTGCCTCGGAGAGCACGTTAAGCCGTCGGTCCCGGTTGTCATGAAGATCTTTGACAGACGTTACAGGGCGTCCTCCTTAATAAACTGACACTAGTCTAAACCATGGAATATCGCTATCCCTTCGGGTTGCGGAGGTCAGACAGGCAGTCGCTCTGTGGAAAAGCTAATATTCAGCCAAATCCGGTTAGACTAGAAAGCGGACCCCAGATTGAAACTGGGATAACGCTAAGAGAAAGAAGAAGTTTGCAAGTGTGGAAAGCCACAGAAAGCATACGTCATTTCTTTAAATGTCTAATGAATTCTGGTGTGCTGAACCGCAACTCTGTACGCACAAATATTCGCAGTGCCTCTCTAGCTAACTTGTGTTTCAATGGATACTATTTCGTGAAATATTAGTAACGCTAGCCTGCAACTTGATTCATGCCCCTTAAAATCTCAGGAACAGTAGTGCTATGTTGTCAGCGTGCTGAGTAAATGTTTGTTTAGCTGGACACAGTAAACTGATAGTTATTATGTGTTCGTATGCATGCAGGTATTATTCGAAAACTGCGTGTGCAGTGATAGGTCAGAGAAAACTCTTCTACAAATGTATGTAGTGAATATGTAGGTATGTTGATTGGTTGTTTCTTCTTTAAGCACATTATCATCAGGGCACTAACGAATAGCAATGGACTGGACATGCCTGATGATGGTGACAGATACAGCACGTTTGATGTAACGCAAGAAATGCTCACCGCACATTTATATTCTGTTTGACGTGGTTATTCTGGCTTTGATAGAGACATTTGGATGTTGTGTACGACTATTGTTTATATTATTGTTCTCTTGCTCTATTCCATTAAAATAGAAAGAGTCATAATGAAGTTTAACATCAACATTGCCGTGTGGTTGACGGCATAGAATACAAGTGTCACCACCCCCTATCTCGTGGGTGTCGTAAGAGGCGACTAAGGGATAACACGATGCAAATACAATCTTTGCGTAGAGACGGAAAACTCGACATCAAACCCTATACGACTGCCTCGTTGGTCTCGCGGCATAAATGTGCGCGTGGGATCGGGAGGTCCCGGGTTCGATTCCTGGGTCGGGCAGTGTTATTGGGTTTTTCTGTCACGAAATTCTCAGTAGCAGCACGGAGTCTGGAAATGTGCCCGGTACGGCAATAGGCTCGCCCCTTATTACGTGGGACTAAAGTATATCTGGCGAAAAGTGGGTGTAGAAATACACCTCTGCCTACCCCTTCGGGGATAAAAGGCGTGACGATATGTATGTATGTATGTCATAATGAAGTATGAATTTTAAAATATAGTTTCATTAATTATAATAGTAATAATGTACCACCTTACCTGTTCTCACGAGATATGATATTAAAAGAAGGCAATTAGCTACCTACATAACATTGAACACCAACAGATTGAATCTGAGGCCGGGCGTCCCCGTGAGTGTTGCGGGGCAGTATGAGCCTACCGCTATAGCAAACTTGTTTGTGAACCATTTTAGAGTCGAATCCTCTCTTAGATTTTTTTAGATCAACTTCGCAGGCGGTCAATGCTGAGGAGTGTCTGATGGAGCTAGAGGTCAGTTTCTCAACGAAGGATGTTGCCTCCGTTATTAAACGTATGATTAGGGGAAATCTCCAGGACATGACAACCTCAGCATCCAGCACCTGCAGCATGCAGGAGTTCATGTGTCCAGGGTGCTGGCCATGTTCTTCTCACTCTGTCTAAGCCACGCTCAGCTGCCCAGTGATCTGATGAAGACTGTGGTTGTACCTGTGATAAAGGATAAGACTGGGGACACATCAGATCTCGTAAATTATAGACCTATATTGCTTGCTACTGTCATTGCTCAGGTGCTGGACAGCTTGCTTGATAGACATATTATGGCAATCTGCATTAAATTACATGATGCGCAGTTCGGTTTTAGACCTGGTCTCTCTGCAGAAAGTGCTATACGGTCTCTCAAGCATGCTTTCCAGTATTATACGTCTAGGAAAACATATATTAACGCGTGTTTCCTAGACCTATCTAAAGCATTTGACATGGTGTCGTATGACTTGCTGTGGCAGAAACTGCTAAATGATACGATGGTTGATAGGGGAGTTATATCAATACCAAGGTATTGGTATAACAAACAGATCAACTGTGTAAGGTGGGCAGGCTCGTTATCGGACGCGTACAGGTTGGAGTGTGGGATGAGACAGGGCGACCTGACCTCACCTCGTCTCTTCAATCTGTACGTAAACTCGTTGATCGTTGAGCTCAGCAGCACATATGCAGGTTGTTATATAGACCGAGTATGTGTCAACAACATTGGTTACGCTGATGATATGGTGCTGCTGAGCCCATCGATTAGCTCAATGATGGGCCTGCTCATGATATGTGAGAGGTATGCGGAGCCCATGGGCTCAGATACAATGTTAAGAAGAGTGAAGTAATATGTGGTAGTGGTATTCAAGGCTGGCACTAAAACCTACCCGATAGCAAAACCACTGACTCTTTGCGGCAACCCCTTTGAACCAAGTCACCTCTTTCAAGTATCTGGCCCACTGGGTTTCCGAAGACCTCATGGATAGCCTGGACATTGAGCGCGAGCGCAGAGCGCTGGCTGTCCGCTGCAATATGTTGCCTTGCAGATTTGCGAGATGCTCGACTGACGTAAAGGCTGCGCTGTTTACAGCGTATTGTCAGTCCTTCTATAAATGCAGTCTATTAGTCAACTACACGCAGAGCGCATACAGCACTCTGCGCGTTCAATATAACAATGCATTCAAGATGCTACTCGGGTTTCTGCGCTACTGCAGTGCCTCTGGCATGTTTGCACAAGCGGCCGTAGATGGTTTTCACGCCATCATACGCAAACGATGCGCGTCCATCATATGCAGCGTACGCGTCAGCCCCAGCAGCATCCTGAGTACCGTGGCGGACAGGCGGGGCAGCCCCATACGGGAGCATTGGATACGTCTGTGGCGACATGCTACTGTGGCGTATAATAAATCCAATAATTAAATTATTTGTAATGGTAGTTGTAAGTACAAACACTAGTTTTTAAGATATTTTTAAGATGTTTGGATACTAACCAAATGAATTTTATGTCTGAAATAAAAGAATGTTAATTTAATTTAATAACATTCACTTAAGTTCAAGATTATTAGAGCCTGTACTTCATATTTGCAGAAAGCTTTTGTGTTTAACGAATGCTATATAAACTATCACAGAATAAAAAGCACAGTTTTTAAAACACAAGCCGCCAAGATTATTAAGCGTGGAGCTGTTTGGCATGTATGTTCATAGAGGACCGTAGAGGCACTAAGAAGGGACGTCCCAAAATTCCCACGGCATGGATGGAAACCATTAAATAGATAAATATTCGCGGGCTTAGCTGCGAGCATCTTTAGTTTTATACAGATATACAAGTATAATATACAAGGTTATATAACGTTATTTAACCTTGTTTAATGTATACTAATCGCGAAAAAAAAAAGGCAGCGATAGCCGAGTGGATATACCAACAGACTGCCATGCAGAGGGTATCGGGTTCGAATCCACGGCGCGCACCAATGACTTTTCGGAGTTATGTGCGTATTGAATTGTTAATTATCGCTTGTCCCGTGCCTCGGAGAGCACGTTAAGCCGTCGGTCCCGGTTGTCATGAAGATCTTTGACAGTCGTTACAGGGCGTCAGTACCTTCTAATTAAACTGACACTAGTCTAAACCATGGAATATCGCTATCCCTTCGGGTTGTGGAGGTCAGACAGGCAGTCGCTCCGTGGAAAAGCTAATATTCAGCCAAATCCGGTTAGACTAGTAAGCGGACCCCAGATTGAAACTGGGATAACGCTAAGAGAAAGAAGAATGTATACTAATCGCGAAAGTTTAAAATCGTTTACGAATATAATCTACATGAGTGCAATAGTAGTGCTAGAGTAGAACTACATAATGATACCCTGAAATTCACGTATCATTGCATTTGCTTAGAATTGTTTTCTCATTACTGTTTGCAACCACTCCACAAACTTTCGTAAAGCAAATATAATGAATATGTCCCAGTTCACCTTTGGAGCTATCTCTTAAAAGCCACAGAGGTCAGAGCCCCTTAGTTAGTGGGAATTAGAAACATAACGACTCAGTCTCTCCGATCCTGTGTTGTATAAACACGACAAAACTAATTTGTTTTACAAAGTAATAGCATCTATCAAAAGGAGTTGTCTGTTGTATGAGTGTATGCCATTCGCACTCGGGTGCGTGTGTGTTTCTGCGTAAATTAAATTGGTGACAGCAGCTTCTAAAGAACATGTTACACTGTACCGGCACTGTAAGGGTAAGGTGATATCTAGAAGTTGTTATGCTAGCGCTTACTACTTTCCGAAACTTTATGTCATCGAAACTGAATCTAGAAACTAATTTACCTTTTATAGAATATTTTCTTGGGTTTACGCGAATGTTACACATTGAAATTAAACTACAATTTACGGATTTTATCGCGTTATAGCGTGTCTGCCGTGAACATGAATCCTGTAAAGAATTCGAAACGTTGGCTAGTAATAAAAATGTAGTTTCTAGATCATTCGGTTTAAATGTAAAAACAAGTGAAACCAATATAACGCGATAAAATCCGTAAACTGTAGTTTAATTTCAATACCTTTTATAGGTTCCGCAGAGATTGACTGCTCCGCGATGCTTGTAGTTGCAGCCGGCAACCCGGCCTTCTTCGTAGTTAGAGACGGCAGAGTTGCTTTTCTTTTCAGCATATCTTGTAAAACCTCTTCATAGACCTTTTTCGTGCTATTGAAGATATCATCAGTAAAATACTGGATGTCCGTTGCTCCGGACTCTTCCAATAGCTGGTGATTGTGTACAAACTTTTCCCAGATCTTGTTAAGGCGAGAAAGACGTTCCTCTAGATAATCAGCATCTTTCCTGCTAGGACCATCCTTTTTGTAGTTGATACATATTTGTTTCAAGTTGCAAAAAAGTGTTTCTTGACGGCTAATCAGTTCTTCCACGCTCTGAGCCATGTTTTCAGATATATGTTAACGTTGGCCGTAAGTAAAGTAGAGTTATATACCACAGGCGCTAAGTGTGCACTCGCGCTCCAATACAACTGGGTCGACCCGCTTCTGGGAGACCAATTGCACCGATTCGCTATCGAACTGAAAACACTGTACGCACTTTGTAATCACTTTTCTCTTCTCGAAGGACCAGAACTAAATGTATAGCCCAAAGGTGTGTTTAGTTTAGTTGTTGAGTTGACGGAAACCACGTTAGTTAAGAATAAAAGATTTATTACGATAAACGTACAAGATCGATGGACAGCGAGTGGAACAAGTGAATGAGTATGTTTACTTAGGTACGTTGTTTACAAGAGATGGTTAGAATGAAAAGATTTTGAAAGAAGAGTTAATGCAGGTAATAGTGTGAATGGAGCTCTGAAGGCGTTTATGAACAGTCAAAACCTGTCCAAAAAGGCGCGTTTGGCTGTGCATAGAGGGCGGTTAGTGCCTACCCTTACGTATGGTAGTGAAAGTTGGGTATGGCAGAAGAGACTTGAAAGTAGAATAAATGCTGTAGAAATGAGAGCACTGAGAAGTATGTGTGGTGTGTCTTTGACCGACAGAGTAAAGAATTGTGTGATACGAGAGTGGTGTGGGGTAAAAGAAGATGTAGTGACAAGCATCGAGAAAGGCATGTTAAGATGGTTTGGGCACATGGAGAGGATGGATGACGAAAGACTGACTGACAGACTGAAAGAAGATATATAAGGCAAGTGTGAATAGAACAGGACGAAGGGGAAGACCTAGGCGGACGTTCTCTGACCAGATTGGAGACATCCTAAAAAAAGGACCGGTCAGAAGTACCCTAAACAGAAGAGCATGCATAAGAAACTTGATGGGAGTGGATGAAGCAAGAGAGGTATGTCAGGATCGTTGCAAATGGCGTTCCGTAGTCTCTGCCTACCCCTCCGGGAAATAGGCGTGAGTCTATGTATGTATGTACGTACAAGATAAGTATAATTGATGCTAATCCGCGACGATAGTTACGACAGTTTATAGTCAACTGAATTAAATATTAATTAAACGCGTAGGTCGAATGCAGCGTAAGCAAAATGCATACGCGATGTCTGTACGTTGACCGTACAACTGCGGTTTATGGAGTACAATTTCAAACTATAGCGGTTGAGTCATGCATGTGTGCTTATATGATCCAAAACTTACATACTTGAAGAAGAAGGAGCAATGTGTTGTGTTTACATTCCTATCTACTATATTTCAATATGAATATGAAGTTAACGTGAGTGTATTGATATATGCCAAGTGATAGAAGAAGAAAAACTGCTATAACACAGAGGATTATAGCTTTGGGGCAGTAGACTCACATTTTGTAAATTACATTCCGACAGTTTGTATAGTCCATAAGTTTGTATGATTTAATAAATTGCTGCAATAAAAGTTATTAGTATTATTTTATGACATAGCCAATAATAATTTTAGTGAAATGCATTTCATTTCACGATATGTGAAATTTTACCCCAGCTAGGGGACATCGGAACATGAGTCGAGTATAGTCATATGACTTAAATAGTAATGAGAATATTCTAGTCTGGCAATATTTTATACAACCAAGACTGACGAGAGAATCACAACAGGGCCAAGAATTTGTCGTTTGACTTTAAGTGCTTACTAAATTGCAGATTTTCAAGCCGTGTTTGCCAGCATTGGTAAGCAATTAACAAGTAACATTTTTACTTCAAAATACTTTTTACTTCAAAAGTCTGAAAATACTTTACTGTCAATCCGTAGGTACTTAGCCAGCGAAGCCGACTGCGGCTTAGTTGTTTTAATGATGAGAAGAGATCCGTCCCTAGCACTAACAAACATCTAGGGCGAATATCATTCTATACTTGTACTTTTTTCTTTTCGTTTGGGGGTTGGGAGGGAACCCAACGTGTAAGAACGATTTGCGTGCCCTCTGAAGCGTGGTAAAGCTCTCCTATAAGTACCGCGGAAGCGGTGACCCATCCAAGTGATGACCTCTGTGAACTTAACTTTGCTGATTACAACCCGCAAACTACGCAAACGACAGTCTTATAGTTTAGTTTAATGCAAAAATAGTTTCAACACAGCTAAATGCGTACATAAGTTACAAACAATCGTTTACACCTTTTAAATATTTAAAACTCACCATAATTGATAATTTTATAGGGGCCCCTTTATTGATTTACTGCTCTTAATAAATCAGGGATACACGGTAATGCTTTTAGGTCGGAGAATGGTGATCCCGAAATTTGCATCAAATCACAATACGAAATCAATTATCGGTTTAATAATGGCTTTATTGTATACAGTTGCCGTGACAAAGAGATTTACATTTCCCATTATGATTTTGTTCGATCTGTTGACAAATGAGTACTGTGTTTAAACATTAAACGATAAAATCCCAATTTATTGTTTGCTGGCATTGGTTGAAACTCAAGTTGATATAAATGGAAATATTTTTAAGTATGATTTATTATTCAGTTACATTTTGGCATGTATATTAATGTACGGATGATTAATATGAAATTAAAAATTAATCAACTGAGTAGTAGAAATTTTTCTACAAATATTCGTAGCCTATGTCATTCGGGTTCATGAAAGTATTACCATATACAACCAAAGGACCCTGGGCAAAAATTTATGAAGCCTGGGCTCACCCACCAACAGAGATGAGATCACTTTGAATATACTTGTAAAGCACTAAATATAAAGATAATAACTCATTTTTGCGAAGAATCCATGGGGTTATTTTGCTATAAATATTTTTCTCCTACCATAAATAAACTGACTGGTGACGAAAAACTGACCAAGCAGATATATAAGGCAAGTGTGAATGGGACAGGACGAAATGGAAGACCTAGGCGGACGTTCTCTGACCAGATTGGAGATATTCTTAAAACAGGAAAGGTTAGAAGTACCCTAAGCAGAAGAGCATGCATGAGGAATTTGATGGGAGTGAATGAAGCAAGAGAGTTATGTCAGGATCGTTGCAAATGGCGTTCCGTATTCTCTGCCTACCCCTCCGGCAAACAAGCGTGAATCTAAGTATGTATGTATGTATAAATAAACTATAATCCTGCAAAGTAATGCTGTTATGGCATTTGTGACGTCGCTGTGACGTCGAGAGGACACCACCTCTCGGCCGCTTGCACCTCCGCCCCCACCGCACCGCGAGCTCCTATAAATATTGAAGCGCTGCGCTGGCTGCATTCGGCCCTTTGCGGCGGCTACAGCTCCGAGTTAAGTACATCAACTCCTGAGCGACCATCGAC
Organism: Euclidia mi; assembly: GCA_944739405.2. Taxonomy (NCBI): domain Eukaryota; kingdom Metazoa; phylum Arthropoda; class Insecta; order Lepidoptera; family Erebidae; genus Euclidia; species Euclidia mi. The sequence goes on from OX123196.2 coordinate 4,811,326, forward strand.
AGCGGGATTCTCAACATCAACCACTCCCATCGCCGAATCACGCGAACCTGTGTATTTTTTTATTAATTCCTAATTTTTTCGCTTGCTAAATGATGTCTAAAATTAATTGAGAATTAAATCAATTTTTATTGTAACATTTAACCACGTTTCTCATTTAAGCACACCCTAGTAGCGATAACGTAACAGTGGACACCTGAAAGGTCTTTTTTACGTTACAGTGGCGCCCACGGGAATATTATAGGTAGGGTTTTGTTGAGAATCCGCTGCCGGTGAGTCTTTTTTTATTTTTTGTGTATGTGTGAAATCGTTCCAAAGCAGTGTTAGTGTTTTAGTGGCATTTATTGTTTCTTTTTGCTTGTTTTATTGTGGACGGAAAGTCGGTGGTGTGATGCCGGCCACAATAGACATTTTCTCTTTTTGTTCTGTTGTGCTCGGAAGGTCGGTTTTGTGTTGAGCCGGTCACAACAGACAAATTTTGTCTTACTACGCATGGTAAGCATTTTATATTATAACTATTTCTGTTGCCGCGTGTGATAATTAATTTTGTATCAACCGCATAAGTAACAAGTTATAATCGTTTTGCTTGCGACCACGTGTCAACTAAATGACGCGCTGTGGTCACATTCCTTGATTGCATTCTTTGTATTGCGATTTATGACCTCACGTCCACTAACGACGTGCTAAGGTCACCTTCGTTGATCGTATGCTTCGCGATTAGCTTTTTTAAATGCCACTAAGGTAATTAAGTGCTACTGGTAATTATTGCTAATAATCTGCTTTGGCTGACTTATGGAACGAATTCACACCCTTCTCTTTTTCATTTCTTTCTATTTTCTACTATAACCTTCTGCTAGTGATTTTGTACGGCGATATATTTCTATATAGTCGGTATTATTTAATACTTTTACCGCCTACTACGGCGATTATCTTTTAATATTAACTATTCTTTTCTTTCTTACTAAGAAAGTTGCATCTTTATTATACCACGTGTACCTTACATAGTTGGACTGGCTGAGAATGAACGTACCTAAGATGCTAGCGTATTATATACTAGGTATCTAGCTAGAATTCCGCGTTCATTTATTAATGAAATGTACACGTGTCACATGCAGGTTGCTCACTAACAATAATGAACGAATGTAATTATTGTCTATTTTGTATAGAAATACGAATATCATCGTAGAATTATTAGTTGTTCGTTTTGTCAAATGTTTATTATGCTACAATCGTTGTTTTTGGTCTTCGATTTTATCCCCTTGTTAGTGCCTATCGGTATGTCATTTGCAAATGCATCTATTTATGCATTTACTGTTCATTGTGAACTCAAACATAAAATTCCTGCGTCGCAATTATGGAATTATGTTCTTTTTGTAATGTTTTGTGTCGCTAGGATTGTTCTTTCAATGTCTGGTTCCTATTGAAATATATAAAACATGTGGTGATAAATAAATGGTAAAATTAAGCCGCTGACGGCCGGAAAACTACTTAATTGTCAATATGTACCTTGTTTCCTTTTTACTAAATGCTATGCATCTGGTTTTACTAGACCAGTTTAAGTAGTGGTTATATTGTGTTCTTGTGTTAACGCAAATGTTATTATATCTAACTGAATTTATCAAACTTAATTGAATTGAAACTAACTTTAACTAAAGTGGGTATTTGCACATAAATTGAATCAATAACTTCTTTTCTTGAATAAATAAGTGCCTATTTACATATGAATCAAATAAATAATATTTATACCTCTTTAAATAACTAAAGTGGCTGTTTACACACAAATTAATAAATAATTTCAATACTTAAATAACTAATGTGGGTACTTATACATAAATCAATAATTTATATACTTTAATAACTAAAGCGAATTAATTGATGTACAAGTTTAAGAATACCCTTTCGTATTTCTCAATCAACTATTTTAACCTAAAAGCTGAATAAAATAATTAAATCTAATGGAAGGAAAGAGGAACCCACCACGCACCCTCGAATTGACCACCCCAACTATTGCAACAGAAAAAGGTTGACAATATCGAACTCCTCTAAAAGGATAAGGGATATAGGAATGGTATGGGTTCCAGGAAGATACCTGACTTGCAGTATCCCGCTGTATGCGCCGACTATTCTTCGACACGTGTTTCGCCTCTGCACGAGGCATCCTCAGGAACGATGGGCAACGACTGAGCGCTTTCCAACCGTGGGCATGTATTATAAACGATTGTACTTTCTAATCCCCTCCCTCCGTTGCTCGACTGATGTGAGTCATTATGACGGTGTGCGAATATATTCAGCAATGGGGACCCGTTAAAGTTGGTTTGATCGTTCAGTAATGTATGCTTGTCCCGCTTTAAAATCTCTAATTGTTCCAATACGCACATTCTAATACCCTTTTGACAAGTGTGTATGACGTCAAATGAATGTCCGCTATTTAAGGTATGACCCGATTCAAGTAAATGTTCGGCAAAATGAGACTTTTCCGGCTGGTTGTTTCTAAACGCCGCTAAATGTTCTTTGCTCTCGCTCGATGCGAATTGTAAAAGCATAAAAAAAAGTGTTCATTATAATTAAGTAGGTATAAAGTATAATACAATGTTTTGAGCCGAGTGATCGGCTGACGTAAACAAGTGAGTCATCACTGCGCGCTTGGCGCCGGCCGCATTCCATTCTCGACAAATAACTGGTTTCTGATTATGATACAAAATCGACAACGGCAAATACACAATTCGGAATAGGTTGCAATGTATAGTACATCACCGCAGGAGACAATCGATGACATAGTGTACACAACCATAGCCAAAAACACAAAAAAAAATATTCACGGCAAGATGTAATGTATAGTACATCGTCGAAGGAGACTGTCGACGACATAGTACACACCACCATAGTTAAAAACACAAAAAAAAAATTCGCTGCAAGATGTAATGTATAGTACATCGTTGAAGGAGACTGTCGACGACATACTACACACTACCATTGTTAAAAAACACAAAAAAAAATAAACACAATCGAGAATCGAACCACAGACCGATCCGACAACAACCTTTCAGCCACTGAGCCATAAGGGAAAAAATTTTTATTATATTACGATCAGTCATTACCAAAGCTATATGTAACAAGATATTTGGGTACATGATTTAGCTATAATTAGGAGTTAAAGATTTTTATGCACTATTTGCAACCAAGTGTTAAGTTATTTTAGTGATTAGATCATTAGTGACGAGCATTAATCATTACATTTTTAAACTTTGTAGTGAGTTAATTTAAGATCTTTTATATGGAAATCACCAAGAGAAACATATCTGATGTTTATATAGTTATGTGAAATTAGATAGTTATCAGATAGTTGGATAATTAGTAAGATAAATAACAGATTCTTTGTAACAATATTACATTAAATAAACTTTATTACAATTTATAACTGAAATATTTATTCATTTTATGTTAGCATGTTTACATAAATCATTAACACAACACAATGCATTATCTTGTGAGCTTTGACTCAGAAACAAAAGAACCATTGTTGGCCTTCACAAATAATTATGTAGGTAATTATAACTTCGCATACATATGCGTCTTACATTGTTGTTAATGACACTGTACCCAATCGTTTATAAACACATGTGACGTCAATCCTTGACGCATCACTCGGCCCGGTCGACCCCGCCGCCCGCGCCCTGCAACGGGCTATAAATATGGAAGCGCTGGCCGCGTTCGGCCCTTTTCCTGGCGGCTGCGAGACGAGCTAAGTTAACCAACTTTCCTGGATGAACCGGCAGCAGGAATCTCAACATAAACCCCTCCCATCGCCGAATCACGCGACTCTGTGTAATTTTTTATTAATTCCTAATTTTTCGCTTGCTAAATGATGTCTAAAATTAATTGGCAATTAAATCAATTTTTATTGTAACATTTAACCACGTTTCTCATTTAAACACTCCCTAAGTAGGGATAACGTAACAGTGGACACCAGAAAGGTTTTTTTACGTTACACATTATAGTTTTTGTTGTTTGAAATCTTTAACTAGTTTAAATTCCAGGTGCAAAGAATACATAACAAATAAAACAGCTGCTAACAGTTAAAAATATTTTTGTTAACATTTCAATCAATATCAATAATAATGTGACTATGACTGCCTCCGTGGTCTAGTGAATAGCGTATGCGACTGCTGATCGGAGGTCCCGGCCCAGATAGCAACAAACTTGCAGCAAGTTTAAATCAAACTTCCTAGTTTCATTGTGACATACTTGCATCAAACTTGCATGAAGTTTGTTTTCCAAAGAATTTGGATGACGACGAGCACATGTTGGTGGTCCGAAAAACTGGTCGCCGAGCACCTCCTGCTGTATTTAGGAGGTCGACAGGCATGTGCTCATTGTCATCCAAATCCTTTGAAAAACCAAGTTCATGCAAGTTTGTCACAGTGAAACTAGCAAGTTTGATTTAAACTTGCTGCAAGTTTGGCAAGTTTACATTGGGTTCGATTCTCGGGTCGGGCAAAAGTGTTACTGGGTTTTCCAAATTTCAGTAGCAGCCCGGAGTCTGGTGACGTGCCAGGTAACGGCAATAGGCTCGCCCCCTATTACGTGGGACCTAAAAATTCATGGCGACATATAGGTGTAATATTAACACCTCTGCCTACCCTTTCGGGGATACAGGCGTGAGACTATAAAATAAATATAAAAATCAATAATAATATCGTTTAGATGACCTGCCGGTGGATTAAATTGTATGTGCCAAGAGGATACACGAAAACACACAGCTAAAACCGTGAGAATCACGAGGCGACTGACTGAGAGCACACGGACGCCCGGGCAGGCGTCCGAGAGGTGTGAGATGGATGGAGAGTGTTGTAAATCACACGGGCGCAAGCGCATCTATTGTTTACCATTATTTTAAAGTATGAATATCTTGTTACTATAACAGTTTTATGACAAAAAAATATTTTCTACAAAGTCTATTTAAGTGCATATCTTTTTTCTACAATGGAATTGAAGGTGTTGCCGGTAGTGACAATTATAGTTTGTAAAAAATCCTTTACAATGGCATATGCCATAAATCTGTTGGACACTGAGCCCAATTTAACTCATGGTCCTTTGAAGATACATAATGAAAGCTATGGTGGGATAGATAAATTCATGTACATACGTAACATTTTTAGCAGTCGTGTAAAAGTCATACATTAAAAAGTTGTATTAATAATAGCAGATACTATGCCGTGGGAGACTTAAGGCCGGCGCCAACTGACGGCACCGCATGGCACGGCGCGGCACGGCGTGGCACGGCATGTTTCGGTAGCCCGAAGGACGCTTCGGCATGACGTGGCATACCGCGTTATACCGAGTCGTCAAATTGACTGGAATTTAGTATCAATAGCACTTCTTGCTGAAGATGAAGAACGACAAATACAAACTGATATGTCGAACAGAAAACAATTCTGGATACATTATTTATGGAGATAAATACGATACGGTAAGCGGCAATAGGCTCGCCACCTATTACGTGGGATCAAAACACTGGCGAAAAGTGGGCGTTTAATATGCCTCTGCCTACCCCTTCGGGGAAACAGGCGTGAGTCTATGTAATGTAATGTAATGTATTTATGGAGAACAAGATTTACTTACGGTGAATTCAGGCACTTATTTACCTACTGATTACGTCGTGGCACACTGCAGGACGCCGTGGCATACCGCGGCATCCCGGAGTATGCCGTGACATGTCGCGACATCCCGCGGTATGCCACGACGACGTGCCACGGCGTCCAGCAGTATGCCACGGCGGGCCGCGGTAATATGAATTCTAAACGCATTGAAATAAGAATAAAAATGACTTGATCAGTAATAAAATCCATTGACATGCCGTGCCATGCCGCGACGTCAGTGCGCGCCGGCCCTTATAGCAAATTTTGCTTTTTAACTCTCACGGAAGTTCATGATCAACGACGAAGTGTTACTCCAGTAAGTACCAATGATGATTGCTAAAGATACTCATGATAGCTGGGAGGCTTCAGGTAAAGATTCATGAGGCAAGCGATGTTAAAAAATAAAACATGCTCGATAATTCGAAAGGTCAGTAGTTCGCGCCGTGGCCGTAGTTTTGAATCCCATACTCTCAGCAGGGCAGGCTGTTGGTATCTCAAATAGGCTATCGCTCACCTTATTATATTCCTGATTTATACTGACCACATTTTCTATTTTCATCTTCCTTAACTTTAAATTAATATTCAACAAACTTAATATAATTAAATTAAGCATATACTCGTGTAAACATCTATAACTTTCTTCACGTAACTTGAGTTTCTAATTACCCTCCGTTGATAACTAATGTGATCCACATTATTTAGGGATATTGATGGCGGCAACTAAGTACTCAAGTAGGTTCTCCAATGATCCGCGACATTCCGAGAGCGCGAACGGAGCGCAGGTATTCATTTCACTGCAACCTAATTTTTATTTGCCGATTTCGCTTCTTTGACGAATTTATTCCACCTCCATTCAAATTGACTTTATAAATTACTCTTCTTAGTACTTCAGGCACTTCGAAATTTACACTCCTACATACACTCACACCTATATTGGATACCTATAGATACGAACGAATATTTTCTCGAACTCCTTAAACCATTGTGACGAGGGTAAAACATTCTCGGCGAATATAATTTCGTAAGCGTTCCCATTAGGAACACATTTACCAGCCCGTCCAGCATACGCACCACGAGAAAATTATCTCTACACGTTTACTCGTGTTTATGACGATCATCTCTATTAACTCGCTGACTCTAACATGGCTACACACACGATTCGACTCGTTATGTCAAATGTAGCTATGATAGTCGTTTTTACTTATCTGTGGCATTTCTCTCGACGAATCCTAACATGACGGCCCAATATTACTCGATTATGACAAATTTTGACAACTAAAATAGGAACATTAGTCGTCATGCTTTCATACGACGAGAACTACACGACCAACTAAAAATTTCTTTAAAACAACAAAGAAAATGGCAGTCCCTTATTATAATTATTTAATAACCTTATATGAAGAGCGCCACGCGAGAAAAGTGCAAAGAAAGCGAATTAAGGATCTCTGTGACCCTTTTACGTTGAACGACAGAGAATTCCAGTTGCTTTGGCGTATATCAAAACCAATGGCTCTGTTTCTCATAGAAAGGCTTGCCACGGATCTCGAGCCTCATTCAGATGGCCTGCCTGTCTATTTAAAGGTTAATATCATTATTATCGAAGCTGCGCATGGGACCTCATTCTTATTCAACACAGTAAGAATTGTTAATAGGTACTTTGTAGGTATTGACATCAGTTTCGAATTAAAACTAATCAACTTTTGAATTTAAACAATATTGAATACCTATATATATACAAATTACAAATGTCAAATAGGTAGTACATAATAATATATGATAAACTATAGAGGTGGATACAAGTCTTTTGAGCCATTTGAGCACAAATTGAATGAACTAAACCGGTGTGGTTACATTAATAAATGCAGTAATTGACATTCTATGTTTCAAAGGGCAACATCGGTTACTCGTGCAACGAGAGCGAATTCTTCGACGTGAAGCTTGTCTATCGTGGCGCGCATGTTAAAGAAAACGAGATATTAACCGATAACGACAATATTTCTTCATTCACGCGTGTGATATCTCGTGGTGCGTATCCTACGCGGGCTGGTAATTTTAATGTGCTCACATTGTTACCAGTTAAAATAAATTATGTAAGTGCCAAATTAATGGCAACCCTATTTTTACGTGACATAGTTATAAAACTTATCCTTCTACAAATTCAGCTTTACATAAATGCAAAAGTTTCGTTGTCTGGCAAAACGGTCACAGTTTAGCTAAAATGAATATTTTAAGAGGAAAGAAAAATAGTTTTATTTGTTTTATAGATGAGAAAATAGGATGCATTCGGAGCGTGTGAAGAGGCGAAATTTTTCCATCTTGACGCTCACTGGCTGCCCGTACAGCGAACGAGACTTAGAATGTTTTATAATATTGTTTTTGCTTTAATAAAAATGTAAGCTGTAATAATTTTATGTTGCACGTGATTATATTTCATTTTAAATGATAATTAAATAAAATCTTGCATAGAGACGTCTATTATGCATTCCATTGGTTATTGTATATACTTGTATATATGTCATGCTTTTTTCATAGAAGTATTCCAATATTATATTATAAGAAAACTAGTTTTAAACTATACTAACCAACTTGTATTAGAATAAACGTCTGTATTGTATAAAACAAGCACCCACAAAGTACAAGATATGACGAGCTTAGCCTCGGGTCCAATAAATATGGAATTTTATTAGAGCATCCGGCGGCGGAAGAGGATTAAGTTTTAAAATAATTTTGTTTATCTGTTCTGTACAAGCACAACCCAGCTGCGGCCCGGCGACGGAAGAGCCGTGTTTACATGGAGAAATGGCTGAATTTCAACTGCAAACACCACATACTGCCGCTCCGCACAAACCTCCCTAACTGCAAGAGCCATGTTCAAACTAATCAACGTGTTTTTATGACAATAGAAAACGGTTTTAAAATTAACCTGCCACAACCCGTACCGAATTCAAATACGACATTCCGAGCAATAAAATTAAATTCACTATAAAAGTTTATGTATTTGGTAAAAAACGGAAATTCACTACCTACAGAAATTTCGCAAAAACCGTCTTAAATAAGTTGGAAAAGAGTAATGTATTCAAAGTTTTTAATGAAATAAAACCAATTCACATTTCGTTTTAATGGTACTCCATTTTATTATGGAGGGTACCTACGGTGACTGTTGTAAAACTTATAAATATTTTGTGCAGGCTTTGTTTCAGTTGGTCGCATAGTGTTACGTAGCTTATTCTGACGCGTAAGTTGGTGTTTTGTGTCAATGTTTGTGCGAGGCGAGGCTCAAACCGAGCCCTACCCGGGCAAACAAGCTATTCAAATTCAAATTCAATTCAAATTCAATTCAAATTCAAATTCAAAATCCTTTATTCATTTGGGTCACAATGTGACGCTTATGAACGTCAAAATAAAAAATTTATAAAATAATTACTTATACTCAAATTTAAAACATTATTACTGTATGCTTCTACATTTACATTTACTGCCACGTTCGCAAAGCAATAGGTAGAACCATGAGAAAGAACGGGCAATAAAACTCACGGTCACTCTTTTTCAAAGCCAGGTTTTGCATTATACACAATTTACATTTTGTAAGGTGCTGCAACTGTTACACCTTCTATATCACTTGTATATATTTACTGTACATCATAATACTCAAGCATAATACTTTTGGTTAGCCTCAGAATAGACATGGTGAAACAGGAGCATCCACTTACATTATATATACCTAATAATGCAGGCAATCCGCGAAAGTGATCAGAACCATGATGGAAATGATGCAGTTAAATATTAAAATCTAATACCAGCCCCCAAGACCGTCATCGACCAGTCATCGCAAGTAGCACCCGTTCACGAGTATGACGCATGTGCCAGCCATCATCCCTTTCGCCATATTAGAGGGACAGGGATGACCCGACACACGACGCCACCACAAGAAATGACATTTTAGTGAGCATGACGACAACGGTATACGAACCAGCAGTAAGAAACAATCTGTTGGTATACTGACCATGACCGCCAATTACCTCCATTTTCCAGATCGTTATTATTAACATAAGTTAGTGGAACGCGTGAAGGAATGCAAATGTAGAAAGAATTTTGTGAAGGTGACAAGTGAACAATGATATGATCAGAGATAAATAATGTTAAACTACATTCAACAGATCATAAAAATAACCAAATCCTGCAAAAAAAATCATGTGTTCACGAGGCCCCTCCACTTAACATGTAAATAAAATAATCGTGAGTTAAACAAGCCTAAGCCTATCCCCACGGTGTCTTATCATTTAAAAATTCCTTAATAGTGTAATAACCCCTTTGTAAAAGAAAGTTCCTAATTGTCCGTTTGTATTTGTGCATGGGTAAATTCATTATTTCAAGAGGCAATTTGTTGAAAAATCGTATACCAATCCCCGCAAATGAGTTCTGAACTTTATGTAGACGGTAGTTAGTTCCCACCAGTTTATGCTTATTCCTTGTGTTCACGTTGTGCAAATCACTATTTTTGCGGTATAGAATTAAGTTTTTCTTAATGTACATTAAGTTAGCATATATATATTGCGATGCAACTGTCAATATGTCTACTTCTTTAAATTTATCACGTAAAGAATCTCTAGCACCTAACTTATAAATTGCACGTATGGCCCTTTTTTGAATGACAAAAATAGTCTGTATATCAGCAGCTGTACCCCATAACATTATTCCGTAAGACATTACGCTGTGAAAATAACTAAAGTAAACTAGTCTAGCAGTATCTATATCTGTGAATTCCCTAACTTTTCTAACTGCAAACGCTGCAGAACTAAGTTTTACTGCGAGACAGGATATTTGGGCGCCCCACTGAAGCTTACAATCTAAAGTTACACCTAAGAATACGGTTGATTCGACTAGTTGAATTGTTTCCTTATTTAAAATTATATTAGTAGGAACACTTTTGACATTAGGCAAAGAGAATTTAACACATTTGGTTTTGCTTGAGTTGAGTACCAAATTATTTGTCGAAAACCAATCTAATACTTGTGCAAGAGTGTTATTGACGGTATCAAAGTTACTTAAATTACGATCAACTTTAAAAATTAGTGACGTATCGTCGGCAAACAAAACAATATCACATAAATTTTGTACAAAGAACGGCAAATCATTAATATATATTAAAAAAAGAAATGGACCGAGAATAGAGCCCTGTGGAACGCCCATTCCTACTGGCAAACCTAGAGACCTACTCCCATTAACATCTACATACTGAATTCTATCATTAAGGTAGCTGGCAACAAGATTGAGTGCGGTATCTCTAATACCATAAAGTTTCAATTTAAGTAAAAGCGTATTATGTTCCACACAGTCAAAGGCCTTTGATAGGTCACAAAAAACACCAATGGCATCCTTCGAGTTTTCCCAAGCATTAAAAATATGCTTTAACAAAGTTACACCGGCATCAACGGTGGAGCGACCCTTAGTAAAGCCATACTGTTCACTGTGAAATAAATTATTTGTGTGAAAGTGGCTCTCTAGTTGATGCAAAATAATCTTTTCAAAAATTTTACTAATAGCAGGCAAGATAGAAATTGGTCGAAAATTACTAGGGTCGTTCTTTGATCCCTTTTTGAATAATGGTATTACTTTACTGTGTTTCATTAGATCAGGAAATACTCCTGTATCTACGCATCTGTTGAATATTGCAGCTAAATATGGAGCTAAGCTAGAAATAATTTGTCGCACAAGTTTAACAGAAATGCCCCATAAGTCAACAGATTTTTTATTATTGAGCGTCTTGAATACCTTCAGTATGTCATTGGTGTCAATATATTTAAAATTAAAAAGCACATCACACTCATTCACATTGCCCCTAACCAACATTTCTGCTTTGTTTGGACATGAATCTAGACAGCTGGTTGTGTTCACTGGTATGTTTATGAAGAAATTGTTAAATGTCTGAGCAACATCAGTTTTCCTAGTAATAATTTCACCATTAAATTTTAATTCATAATTGTTATCTACCAATTTAGCTCGACCAGTCTCATTGTTAATAATGCTCCAAGTAGTTTTAATTTTGTTCTTGGATTCTTTGATTTTATTGCTTAAATATAAGGATTTGGCTAAAGCACATGTCCTCTTAAAAACCTTTGAATAATTTCTAACATATTGAATAAATTCAGGATTAAAATTGTATTTCTTCATACCATATAGATCATACAACCTAGCTCTACTTTTGTATATACCTACTGTTGCCCAATCACAAAAATTTACTTTAATGCTCCTTGCAAACGTCTTCAGTTTAAAATTTTTATTGTACTCATCATTAACAATTTTAAATAAGCATTTATATAATTCATCAGGATCATCAATGGTTAAGTCAATACTGGCGATCTTGGCAGCAACATCATTACTAAAGTGTTTTAGGCGAGCAGAGGTCATTGGCCTACATGTAATTTCATGTACTTTAGGGGTTGTATTAGTTGGAATTACAACCTTTTGCCCGCAGTGATCCGATGTCAAGTCAGTTAAAACAGCCTTACTTAAATAAAGACAATTGCAAAAAACATTATCTAAGCATGTAGACGAATGTGATGTTATTCTAGTTGGTTCAGAGAACAAAACATTTAAATTAAATGACCTAAATAAGCTAACTAACCTAGTACAAATTGGTGATTTTTCTAACAAATTGACATTAAAATCGCCGCATACGATTATAGACTTCCTACTAGAAATTATGTGTTTTAAGACATCCTCAATAATGCTTTCAAACTGAGTAAAGTCGCTTTGTGGTGGTCGATACACACACACTATAATATGTTGTTCAAGCTCAACACAAGAAATCTCAGCAGTGCGCTCGATAGAAAGTTTAGCTATATCCTTACGTTCTTTACATTTCAAACTATTACATACATATATTAGAGAGCCACCACGAATAGCCTTCTTTCTTACGAATGCACTTATAACTGAGAAATGTTGATTGTTAAATATTAATTGGTCACCTCGCAACCAATGTTCTGTAATACATAAGATATCAATCTTATGTTTATTTAAAAATAAATCTATTTCTAATTCTTTGCCAGATAGGCCTTGTATGTTTTGATGAACTAAGTTTAAAACACATGAAAGCCTATCTGTTGTCTCATCTAATAGTTTAAACTAATAGATGTGTCAATACTACTATTGGTATAACTATTATCTACCAAATTCTTAAGTACTCTAGTAGTACTCCTGTCAGTATATAAATTAAATGCTAATAATTTAGCAAGTTGTCGCCTATGTACATAAGAAAGATACATAGTATCTTTTGTTAAAAAGAAATTACTAATAAAAATATTAGTGTCAAAAAATAAAATCCTGTCACTATGACATGTCCTATTGTACAATAATAGATTTAATTTGCCTATCTGCCTGTTTTGGTCATCTGTGAGAGCATATGAATAAGGCAATGCACAAATAATAAAGCTACATCCTATTTTTGTGCTAACATCTATCATTAAGTCTGTTAATTCTATGAGACTGTTTTTGGAGACTAATGAGCTGTCACCATACAATATGATGACAGTAGTTTGTGCATTCAAGTCGGCATTCTTAATCTTATCAACTAGGGTACAAGACTGAGCTCCAGGTGAACAAAAGTTCTGTACTGGTTGCTCAGTGTAATGATCAATTAAGCTCCCTAAACCCACTCCCAGTTGGTCTGAAAAAATTATTACATTCTTACTGTCAGTCTTTACTGGATGCAGTTTGTTTTGTGTATTATACTGACATCCATGTACATTCAATTCTATTGATTCAGCAGGTGTAGTCGCACACTTAGTTGTACAACTGGAACAGTAATTATTAGAGTTGGATAATGAGATAAGTTGTTTTAAATTTTCTCGACCAACTCTTGAAATTTCTTCATATTTTAAGATGTATTCATGAGTCTCATTCTGGTGTTCCATTATAGTTCTAGTGAGTTGAGCTTGTAGATTTGATATTTGTGCTTGCAACTCACTTGTGTGTTGTTCATATAACAACCTACCAGAAACTAATTCTTCATTTGTTTCCTCAAGCTTTAATAAAAGAGACTCACACTCTTTATTTAATTTACAGTTATCTTGTGCATACTGACTCAATTTGGTAGACCACTTAGGACCAGATCTAAGTTTCTTAATTAATTTATTTAACTTAAACAATTTTCTAAATTTATTCTTACTAAGGCATTTTTTGAAACAGTTACATTTAAGAGCTTTTAGCACATTAATTTTGTCACCCAGGAGCTCAGAGAATAAGTTGTGAGTAGCAGTACTGTTAAAGGCCGCAATTGTGTCTTCTAGAGTTGAAATTCTGCCATAAGCCTCATTGAGACTTGCTTCTAACTCCGCATTGCGGCTAAGTTGTCTGGAGTAAATTTCGTTGCAGCTGCTGAAACACCTTACTTCTTCTCGTAGTCTGTCCCGTTGATCCAAGACATCCATATGCTCTATATGCAGCTCCGTGAGTTGTGTCTTCAGCTCAGATATACGGTCATTTACAATTTTAATTTCTTCTTCACAGTCAATGCGTTCCCTTAATAATTGACTGTTGTCGTCCTTGTATTTCTTTAACTCGAGCAGAGTTATTCTTAATTTATTTTCCACCTCCTTGGCCGTTGCCTTCCGAGTCATCATATGGGTAGACATTGCCAAGGATTACAAATTACCTAAAAAATAAGAAAACAGCTGAGAAAAGTCAAAGAAGAGAAGAGATGTGATGGGGCTTGAGTATTATTGTATAGACAGAATAAATAAGAAAAGTTACAAAAGAAAAGGGGGGTATATGAATAAAAAATATATTAAATTAATTAATTGTAGAAACTAAGAAATTGATAACAATTTAGGTAATTTGAATACTTTAGAGTAATTATCTAATACTTTTACAAGGTTTCTATTGAAATATCTCAGCTGATGAACTTAATCAACTTATTAATAAAATGTAAGTAGGTATACAAGTTACAGGTTTAAACCAATAATAGCTAATACAGAAAAGTACACAAATATTTGAATTACAGACAAGAATAAACAGTGTAGTAATTGTGAAGTGTATCTGTAGATTGTGTTTGTCTGGGGCTGTTGTTTAGTCCTCGATTTTGCTTCCACATATAGTCAAGCAAAAGGAGACAGAACTGAGCCAGATGTGTGTTGGACGTAGCTCACACGGGGGTGAGCCGAGTAATTCGGTGTTGTGGAGTGTTGAGTAAGTTTTAATAAGTATTATACTCCCCGGGTTTAAGTCGTAGCAGATGTAAATTCAAATCCGTCCGTTGACACCAAGTCTCCGTTCTGTTCGCTCGAACTTTGGCCGTGTAGATATTATACTTTTTACAAACACAATTTTAACAATAACTTCTTGTCACTATTTTATCAATATATACTAACTTATATGATAAATAATCAATTAAAATTATATTAAAACTTTTTTAATTACGGAGCTAAAAATTATTGACGTCTGGCGGTTACAGTTGCCAGAGCAAAAAAAAAGCTCGCGTACCTTATGAGTTTACACTCAATTACGCAACGCTCAAGAATATACAACAGACTACGTCATATCATCTCGCTGAGCAGTGAACCAACAGAAATGGAGGTATCAGGAGGCTAACCTCTCCTCGCGTCATACAAGTACGCCTTTAACTCATTAGAAGACGATATTAAACGTCACAATGATGAGTGACAAGGACTTATGATTGTGATTCCGAAAACGCCCATAATATGTCACACTTTCCATCTGATTGAAAGTGGAGTAACGTTTCAAATAAAATTCTCAGTGCTTTTCAATTTCTTTGGGGGATTTTCTATATCTAGGTACCCAAGGATATACTCAAATAAAAATATAAAATCTAAATTAAAACAATATTTCTTAAGACTTCTTTAAAAAGTACATTGTCAACCTGATAAGTATGTTTGTAACTGTATCTAACTAATGTAGTTTGGTATAATACGTTGTAATGGTATACCTATTATTTTGTTATCGTTTATTCTTTTTAACTTAATTGTATGTATGACAGACTCAAAGTAGCATTAGTATAAACCTTGATGGTTTTTTAGATGCTATTATAATATATGTCTCTGTATTATTTCATTGTAAAAACGGTAAATAAATTAAAAAAAAAAATATATAAAAGAAGAAGTAGACGATGTAGGTGATATTGGTAGGCAGTGGTAGCCTGGTAAAGAGACTGCTTCACAAAGGAAGATAGAAGATTCGAATCCATGGCGTGCACTGATGACTTTTCAAAGTTAAGTGCAGATTTGATTGTTAACTATCGCTTCCTCAACGGCGCAGAAAAAAACAATCGTGAGGAAATAAACCTTATGAAAATTCCGTACCCAATGAAAATAAAACTTATGTGCTCATTGAAGTAACCTATTAAAACGAGTGTAGCATCTGCAATTACATTAATGAAAAGTGTCTTTTGCCTAGCAATTAGTAATATGAATCGTATGTAAGAGAGCGGTGCGGTTTGAGTTCACCGCGATGTCATGCGTAATGCTTGCGGCGTACTTGTTCAAATTGACTCCAACTCTAATAGATTTCCAAGTTCATTTGTGTATAAAGTGACGTTTATTCTACTGGCGTCGGCTTTTTGGTTTTAGAAGCCTTCTACTGCCAGTCGTTTTCGGTTGTGGTGACTACTATTAAATTTGTAGAGTAGCTTGAATCAAAGCTCTCCCATATTTTCTTTGATGCCTATACCTTTGGATAGCAATCCTGTGTGCAAAGGTGTGCGGTGCGTGCGGATACCGTCAGATAGATAGATAGATAGATGTATTCTTTATTGCACACCAAAGTAAAGTACATTTTATATAGTGACTTAAAGCTAAGTTGCATGTACAAACGGCGGCCTTATCGCCAGGGGCGATCTCTGCCAGGCAACCTTGGGATGGACAGGAATGATTAAAGCATTATTGTGGGCATGGTGTAGCTTTAAAGTGAAATAATTATCAATAAAATTATCCTAAATAAGATACACATATATACATAAATAAATATACCTTTTACTTACATACATAAAATACATACATAATTTATACAAATACAATTAAATATATATATCAATATACTAAATAATATAGATACAGTTTATACTAGTGATGAACTCAGACGATAATTAAGTTGATATATTTGTCAATCCTTGAAATAGTGCTTCTTTACCAAGTCTTTGAAAATATTTATTGTGCTTGCTCTTCGAATCTCCACTGGTAAAGCATTCCACAGTCGCACAGCCTGAACAGTAAAAGATTTGTCGAAGTAATTTGTGGAATGCTTCGGCATCTCCAGCGTTAGATCCTCAGACGACCTCAAGGACTTTACATGTGTGTCATCGAGGAACTTAAAACGTTCTTTGAGATAAGAGGGAGAATTGGGATTAAAAAGTACATTATATAACAATGTAAGAATGTGAGTATTCCTGCGAAGACGAATTGGCAGCCACTTGAGTTTGTTGCGAAAATCTGAAACGTTATCATATTTGCGCAATCCAAATATAAATCGTATGCAAAAGTTTTGGAGACGCTCAAGTTTATCTAGCTGCTCTTCAGTGGGGTCAAGATAGCTGACGTCCGCGTAGTCAATTACCGTCAATATCGTTATAAAGGTTAGTAGTTGGTTTAGCCTTTAGAGCATCGCGGTTTGAATGCAATTAGGTTCTGCACCTTTCTAGTCATCTCCTCTTATTTTCCTTTACCTTCTTCTTCTTTTGCATGCCCTATTCCCATTTTACTTGGGGTCGGCGCAGAATGTCTTTCGCTTCCATTCTCTCCGATCAGCCGTCATCTGATTATTCACTCCCTTATCATTCATGTCATCCTTCACACAATCCATCCATCTTTTCTTTGGTCTTCCTCTTGCTTTATATCCCTCAACTCTAATATTCATCACCTTTCTAGTCACATGCTTTTCATCCCTCTTCATAACATGCCCATACCACGCTAGACGATATCCTTTCAGCTTTTCTTGCATCGGTGCAACTTTCAAACTTCCCCTAATATACTCATTTCTAATTTTATCCATCCTTGTGACCTCACACATCCATCTCAACATCCTCATCTCTGCTACATGTAATCTTCTTTCATCCGTCTTCTTCACGGCCCAGCATTCCGATCCATATAGTGCGACAGGTCATATAACGGATTTGTAAATTTTGCCCTTTAATTTAAGGGGCATCCGTGGGTCACACGTTGTTCCAGTGACCTGTCGCCATTTCATCCAACCTGAGTTGATCCGGTGCGTGACATCGCGGTCTATTTCACCGTCCCTTTAAATAAGTGACCCGAGGTACCGGAAGTCGGAGCAGACTGATATGGGTTCTCCAGCAAGGGATATGGACGCAGGACTGGAGAGACCGCCGAAGTCGCAAAACATGTACTCAGTTTTACTTTTGCTGACTTTCAGGCCTACACTCTCCAGCCTTTGCCACCAATTTGTCAGTCTGCTCTGGACCTCAAGGCCACTCTCGGCAATCAACACAATGTCGTCGGCGAATAGCATACACCAGGGTGCCTCTTCCTGTATGTCCGCCGTAAGGGCGTCCATTATTAGCAGGAAGAGATAAGGGCTAAGAGCCGACCCCTGGTGCAAGCCTACAGCCACATTGAAGTTGCCGGTATTGCCCGCTGTGGACCGGACATGGGTTGTACATCTACTGTACATCGCCCGGATCAACTGTAAATACTTCTCAGGCACTGCTTTCTTCTTAAGGGCCCACCACAAAACCTCACGCGGTACTCGATCATATGCCTTTTCGAGATCCACAAAAACCATATGCAAGTTCTTGTGTGCACTTCTGTACTTTTCGCATAGTTGGCGGATCACGAAAATGGCATCTGTTGTACCTCGACCAGGCATAAAACCGAATTGGTTTTGTGAAATTACACTCTCTTCTCTCAATCGTCGTTCAATCACTTTCTCCCAAGCTTTCATACTATGTGAAATTAGCTTTATTCCTCTATAGTTATTACACTCCAGCACATCACCTTTGATTTTATAGATGGGCACCAGCGAACTGCTACACTATTCATCAGGTATGGCTTCTTCGACCAACAACTTATTGAAGAATAAAGCTAACCACTTCCATCCGTCTACTTGCAGTATCTTCCACACTTCAACTGGTATTCCATCCAGCCCCGCAGCTTTTCCATTCTTCATTCCATTTACTGCTACTCTCACTTCATCTTCACTTATCTTTCTTATTAGCCCTTCATTCACTGGTATATTCTCAAGCACACCACTCCAATCATTTTCTTCATTCATCAGTCTCGCAAAGTAATTCCTCCATCTATCCTTAATTTCGTCATCCACGCAAAGTACCGTTCCATTTTCATCTTTTATACACTTTATGTAACATACATCCCTTGCTTTCCTCGTTCTAGCTTTAGCTAGCCGGTATAGTTGTTTTTGGCCCGCCGGGTTCTCCAAGTTATTATATAAGCTCTCTTGGGCCGCTGCTTTTGCCAAAGCAACGGTTTTTTAGCTTTCTTCTTTAGATCATTATACTCAACCTTCTTTTCTTATTTCAGGCTGACATTCATTTCATCCACACCCTACCATTCCTTAAATTTCCTCTTCTTATCCTTCAAAATCTTTTGTACTTCGGTCGACCACCACCATGTATCTCTATCTATCGTTCCTTTTCCTTTTGATTCTCCTAAAATATCTTTCGCTGCACTCCTGATACACCCTGCCATTTCACTCCAGCATTCATTTATACTTCTACATTCCATGTCATCCATCGCTATCATTTTATTTACAACTCGCTCTCTAAATTTCCTTTCATATTCTGGCCTTTCTAAGAAGTGCCACTTAATTTTAGGAGGTGGTCGCTCTTTGTTTCTGTTGCATATTACTTCTGTAGTAACTTCCATTATGAGGAGCCTGTGCTGCGATGTTAGATCTTCCCCGGGTATTATTTTGCAGTCTTTGACGTGTTTGAGGTTGCTGCGTCTGACAAGAAAGTAATCAATTTGAGTCATGTGATTGCCACTTTTATATGTGATTAAGTGGTCTCTCTTCTTCTGGAACCATGTGTTGGCAATCGCCAGGTCGAAAGCAATTGCCGATTGTAGCAGGCCTTCACCCTCATTATTGCGATTACCAAATGCCCATCCTCCGTGTACTCTTTCATATCCACTATTCACTCTTCCTACATGCCCATTAAAATCGCCACCAACATACATTTCCTCATGCACTGGAATATTCAACAAAACACAGTCAAAGTCCTCCCAAAACTTCTCTTTCACCCTTTCATCACATCCTGCATGTGGGGCATATACACTTATAACGTTCAGTATCACATTTTCTAACATAACTTTCACAACTATCAGTCTATCATTCATCCTATTAACTTCCATCACTTGTTCTTTCAATTTACTATCTAAAACAATTCCCACACCATTTCTTTTTCCATCACTTCCGCTGTAGTAACACTTGTATCCCTCACCAATCTCCCTCGCCTTTGTGCCTTTCCACCTGGTTTCCTGTAAACACGCCACATTTATCCGTCGCCTTTTAAGTATATCCGCTAATTCTCTGGCTCTTCCACTCATCGTCCCAACATTCCAACTAGCATACCTCATCTTCACTTGCCGGGTTAACTTCTTACGTTGCACCCGCCTGGCTTGGTGCAACGTAAGAATTTTCCTCTTATTTTCCTTTACTATCAATGTAATCTATGTTCAGTTTTTAAATGAAAATGAAAACTAACTTATACATTATGTTTATCGGGACATACATTGAGACAAAAAAGTATCGGGAATGGATTATTTGTTTATGGTTCCAAATTCAAATGTTTGTTTTTTTTGTTGTTGTTAGATTGGCTCAACTGTTTTCCATTTTTGTGCGGAGTTTGAGTTGCATATGTTTCTTATAATAGGGTTGGCGTTTTATTGTAATAGATATTTTGAATTGACATAGAATCTTCATGGTTTGAGGTTTTTGAATGAAACTTTTTTCACATGGTTTCTTTGATGTTCTTCTTTAAAAATGTGAAACATTTGAATATCGACTGTCAATTGTTGGCGTTATTCAACTTAGACAAGAAAGACGGATACTGTGAAAATTCGAGTGATTTTTGAATACGAGTTCCAACGCGGAAGCAACGCAGCAGAAACAGCCCGCAATATCAATGTTACGTTTGGAGAGGGGGTTGCTAATGAACGCACCGTGCGATTGTGATTTAAACGCTATCGCGATGGAAATTTCGACTTGAAGAACAAGTCACCAGGAAGACCGCCCACACAGGTGAATAACGATGAATTATGAGAGATGGGAGAAGCCGATCCTGATCAAACTACCCAGAAATTATCGGCATGGTTTAAACGTTTACAGTTTTAAACGTTTTTTTGTAACATTTGCGTCAAATCAATAAAATAAAAAATACGAAAAATGGGTGCCTCATGATTTGACTGATCTGCAGAAAGAAACGCGTGTTGAAACTTGTGTTGCCTTGTTGAATCGGTACAGAAATGAAGGAATATTGGATCGAATTGTGACATGAGTTGAAAAGTGTTTTTTTTTATGATAACCGTTAAAGAAAAATGCAATGGCTGACCCCAGGTCAAACGCTACAACAGTGTCCTAAAGCAAAGCTTACCAATAAAAAGGTAATGGAAACTGTTTGGTGATCTCAGCATGGTGTTATTCACTATAGTTTAATAACACCATGCTGAGATCACCAAACAGTTTCCATTACGGTTAAGGTCAAGTAATTATGGTCAAGCAATTACGGCAGATGTCTATTGTACCGAACTCCGAACAATGTTGGCAAAACTAGCCCCGAATCATGAATTGATCTTCACTATTATTGCTCCATGACAACGCGAGACCTCATACAGCACGACAAACCGTTTAGACGCTTCAGGAACTGCAGTTAGAAACCATTCGTCATCCTCCGTATTCGCCAGACCTTGCTCAAACGGACTACCATTTTTTTGTGATTTGGTCAATTACCTACGTGACAAGAAGTTTTCTTCCCAGGAGGCAGTACAAACTGCTTTCACACAGTTTGTCCAGATCCTCAGAGTTCTATCGCAAAGGCATAAATGACCTTCCTATTTGATGGCAGCAATGTATAGATAATAAGGGTAACTATTTTGATTGAATAAATATGATAAAATTAAAAACTTAACAATTTTGATTTTCAGTACAAATCGGCAATTTCATACTTTAACCTTTAATATTAATTACAGTGCAATATGGAACAAAGAGTTTGTCAGAAATTTTGCATCGCCTATGGAATTTTGTGTTCGGAGTCAATGAAAATGTTACAGAAGGCTTACTGTGAATCGACTTTATCAAAAACTCGTGCCTATGAGTGGTGCAAAGCGTTCGAGGTGCGAGATGTGATGCAAGATTTGCCTCGCTCTGGTGGGCCATCAACGTCTGCAACTGAAGTTAACATCGCAAAAGTGAAGGAAACAGTGACTGAAAATCCCCAATAAAACTTTGAGAGAGATAGCCGCCAAACTTTCTGTATCCCACGAGTCGATCCGTACCATTTTTACTAATCATTTGGGTATGAAACATGTTGCCACTCGGTTAGTCCCAAAAGACCTGAATTTTCTCCAAAATCTCAATCACATGAGATTCGCTGAAGACATGCTAGAATGAGTCAATTCCGACCAAAAATTCATGTTGCATTGTTACTGGTGACAAGATGTGGGTTTACGCGTTTGACCTGCAAACTAGCTTCGGTCGACAAGCTTCGGAGTGGCGCCTTCCAACTGAACCAAAACCGAAAAAACCACGCCAAACTCGTTCAAAAGTCAAAGTCATGTTGAGTGTTTTCTTTGACTATCCTGGTGTTGTGCACTCGGAATTCTTGCCGGAAGGTCAAATGGTAAATAAAGAATATTATTTGAGCGTTATGCGGCGTTTAAGATAGCAAATTCGACGAAATATTAAATATTTGTGGTAAGAAAATTCTTGGATTTTGCACCACGATAATGTGCCTTCGCACAAGGCCATTAAACAAATACCATCGAGCAACCACCATATTCACCAGATATGGCTTCAGCCAACTTCTTTGATTTTCCTAAACTCAAATTACCACTTCGTGGCACCCGTTTTCAATCGGTAGCAGACATAAAGGAGAATTCGCGGCGAGAACTGAACTCAATTCCGGAAACAGCGTTTAAAAAATGTGTTGATAAGCGTATCGTTTCTGAAGGAACATACTTTAAAGGTGATAAAATAAATTTGGATGAATAACAAACATTTTGTGTATTACTGATCTTTTTCCGTAGTCCCCCGCGGGATCTCCACCTTGTCGTGGAGCGGGGGCTCAATAACCGTGGCTTGGAACCCCGCGGTGAAGCTAAAAGGGATCCAGGAGGGGATGCTCCGCGTGGGCTTGACGGGGCCTGCGCAGGATGCGTCCAACGGTGCGTCCCTCGCAGTCGGGTGCGGTCGCGGGAGGAGAGGCGTGTCGGTGTTGCGTTGCCGCGCGCCCTATCTCCCGCGACCAAATGGGGGCGCACCATTCGATGCGTCGCGGTGGGGCCGCAGAGGAAGAGGAGATGCGGTGTTGCGTTGCCGTCCTCCCTATCCTCTGCGGCCGCTGAGTGTTTTGGCGGCGGAGCCCTTAACCTTAATCCGCCGCCAAGGGGGATTGTGCGGGGCCCGCCTGACCATCTGTCGGGCCAATACCCGTCGGGGCGTAGCGATGAATGCTTATGCGAATCCCTACCCTCCGACACACGGGTACATGAGGAAAAAAAAAAGAAAAAAAAAATATCTTTTCCCGTAGTACTGTAATTGAACTCTCTTTCGTGAAAATTATTAGAAAATTTTTCGTATGATTCGATATAATAAACAAATATAACATTGACACGAAAATTTTACGAGTTCAGGTGACTCAGCATCGATAATGATCGTTAAAATGACGGTAACATGTGAATATACTTATTTTAGAGAGGTAAAAAAAAATAACATAAGGGAGAATTCGTGGTGAGAACTGAAGTCAATTCCGGAAATAGCGTTTAAAAAATGTGTTAATGATT
Source organism: Euclidia mi (assembly GCA_944739405.2). NCBI lineage: Eukaryota > Metazoa > Arthropoda > Insecta > Lepidoptera > Erebidae > Euclidia > Euclidia mi. Next base: position 4,834,946 of record OX123196.2, read on the forward strand.
GGATTATTCGTTGGCGTAAGTGTATCGTTTCTGAAGTAGAAAACTTTGAAGGTGATAAAATAAATTTGGATGAATAACAAACAGTTTGTGTATTATTGATCTTTTCCCGGTACTTCCTTGACGGAAATTCTTGCGTTACCGACTGACTAGCAAAGAAACTACAGCCTAAACTCATATTAGGCGCAGTAAGCTGAAATTTGGTAAGTATTTTCTTCGAGGACCGTAGGTTGCACTGAAAAGGGGTTTCAAGAAAATCCGACGGGATCCTGCAGAAATAGTAATGTTAAATTTTAAAAAATGTGCGGTCGCAGCAGCGAGCATCCTCAAGTACGCTATATTACTGTAAATTTCATCACAGTTTTCATTCGGTTCAGTAATAAACATTCATCCAGCCATCCTAACAAACTTATGCGTTTAATATGATTAACATTTAAAGCTCACTGGTTTCTTCAAGACCAACATTTAAGGAAATCAATCCATCCAAAATTCAATGATCCAGTCAAACCATAAGTTAATAACTCATGGTCCCAAATTCGCAGTTCCAATATTGATGAAACGAACAAACGTATACCTAATAATATTACTCCGTCAAACTTTAACAGAAGTAATCATGGCGAAGAGAGTAGGAACTCGATTGCTATCAATAATTATTTCGACATATTTTTTTGTAACGAAACTTTACGGAATAAAGTTTGGAGCTCATAAATTGTATTGTGATTGAAAATAATATCCTATAGCAATTTTTATGTTGCTGTAAAACTCCGACCCTCAGGCAACCTGCATGTCTGAGAGTTCTCCATAATGTTCTCAAAAGACATGTAAAGACTGCCAACCCGCACTTGGCCAGCGTGGTGGACCATGGCCTTACCCTTCTCACAGTGAGAAGAGGCCCGTGCCCAGCAGTGGGACAGTATATATGCAGGGCTGATGATGATAATATTATAAAAGTAAGGGCAATACCTGACGTTCTTTTAAGCATATCAAACGAAGCCCTTTCGAGCTTACCTGTACAATGTACATCTTCAGAAAAATAAAATATCTTTTGTAAGAATAATGCTATTCGTTTAAGTACAATAGGTATTTCTCTGTCAATTTATAGAAAGGTAGATATTTGTATGTTTGAATAGCTTTTATAAGTATTATTGAATTTAAAAAAATATATATCCAGTGGATAGCGTATAGACTGCCTCCGTGGTCCAGTGGATAGCGTATGTGACTGCTGATCATAGGGCATAAGTGTTACTGGGTTTTCCGAATTCTCAGTAGCAGCACGGAGTCTGGTGATGTGCCCGGTAACGGCATTAGGCTCGGCCCCTATTACATGGAACCTAAAAATTCATGGCGAAATGTGGGTGTAATGTTACACCTCTGCCTACCCCTTCGGGGATAAAGGCGTCAGTCTATAAAAAATAAATGTATAAAAATATGTTTCAAAGAATATAGGATCCAACATCGGCTTCATGTAAATCATTTCATAATCATCCTCTTAGCTTTATCCCAGTTTCAATCTGGGGTCCGCTTACTAGTCTAACCGGATTTGGCTGTCGGAATCCCGCTTTTCCAAGTACAAGCGGGATTCCGAAAGGGATGTACGGATCAGGTTTTTTCCTTGCGAAGCATAGCCTAAAAATTTTTGGCCAAAGGTCAAAAGGTCTATTGCGCATTCTTGGATTTGGAAAAGGCTTACGATAAAGTGGTGAGGAATGAAATTTGGTCGGTGCTGTCAATGAATGGGGTAGATAGCAGCCTCATTCGAACTCTGAAAGCCCTTTATGAGGATTCTAGAGCTTGTGTGAGGATAAACGGGACATACACTGACTGGTTTACCATCGAGGTGTTAGACAGGGATGTGTAGCATCACCGTGGCTGTTTAACCTCTTCATGGACAGTTGTTTGCAAGATTTAAAACATAGTGACTGCGGATTAAAGATGAATGGGTTATTCGTCAAATGCCTCCTTTATGCTGATGATCAGGTAATACTTGCATCTTCAGCGGAGGAGTTGCAGGAGATGGTAACAATCATGCATGGTGCGTTAGAGAGGAAAGGAATGAAAGTGGATGTAAGTAAAACGAAAGTTATGGTTTTTGAAAAGGAGGAATGCGTTACGGCTTGTAATGTTTTGATCGATGCACATCAAGTGGAATAAGTGAATGAGTTTGTTTACTTAGGTAAGTTGTTTACAAGAGATGGTAAGAATGAAAAAGATATTGAAGGAAGAGTTCATCATATCAGCCAAACGACGTCCACTGCTGGACATAGGCCTCCCCCAAGGTTGTCCACACAGACCGGTCTTGAGCCGCCCGCACCTTTCTGCCCCAACGACCATCGGTTCTTCGAGCTATGTGCCCTGCCCATTGCCACTTCAGCTTGGCTATCCGGAGAGCTATGTCGGCGACTTTGGTTCTACTGCGGATCGCCTCATTTCTGATTCGATCTTGCAGAGAAACTCCAAGCATAGCTCTCTCCATCGCCCTCTGAGTGACCTTGAGCCTTCTGATAAGGCCCATAGTGAGCGACCACGTCTCTGATCCGTAAGTCATCACTGGCAACACACACTAGTCAAAGACTTTCGTCTTGAGACATTGCGGGATATCGGACGAGAATATATGTCGTAGCTTCCCGAACGCTGCCCACCCGAGTTGTATTCGACGATTGACCTTCTTCTCGAAGTTGGACCTACCTAATTGGACTACTTGTCCCAGGTAGATATACTTGTCGACAACTTCGAGCGTAGAGTTCCCAACCTGAATAGGAGCAGGTACAACATGGACGTTCGACAAGATTTTCGTCTTGTCCATGTTCATCTTAAGACCTACTTGTTGGGAGACTCTACAGAGGCCATCGAGCATTGTGCCTAGGTCTTCCATGGTCTCAGCTATGACTACGATATCGCCTGCGAATCGAAGGTGAGTGATGTACTCGCCGTTGATGTTGATGCCGAGTCCATTCCAGTCCAGAAGCTTGAAAACATCCTCCAGCGCAGTGGTAAACAGTTTCGGGGATATGATATCCCCCTGTCTCACTCCTCGCTGGAGTTGAATAGGTTTCGAACTCTGGTCCTGAAGGCGGACTGACATAGTGGCGTTTTCATACAAACACTTCAGCACTTCGATATATCGGTAGTCAATCCGGCACCGTTGGAGAGACTGTAGCACCGCCCAGGTTTCGATCGAATTGAAGGATTTCTCGTAGTCCATAAACGCCAAGCATAGGGGCTGGTTATACTCCTCGGACTTCTGTATAACCTGCCGCAGCGTATGGCTTTATGGAAACCGGCGTGGCTCAGAAGTATGATGGGTCTGTAGTTCTTTAAGAAGATTTTATCCCCTTTCTTAAAGAAAAGCACCACCACACCTGTGCCACGCCTGTGGCGTTTTACCCTCGAGAATGACGGAATTAAATAGCTTGTTGTTTTTGAGCTGTTTGAGAGCCACACTAATCTCGTGCATGCTGACGTCCGGGATATCTTCGGTATAGTGTCGGGTCAATCCAGCTCTAGGGTCTGACGCTGGAGTACTTGCGGGTTGTTGCGTTGTCATGTATAGCTGTCCATAGTACCTTTCGATCTCCTCCAAGAGCTCAGGCTTGGATGATACGATTCTGCCATCTTCCGTCTTCAGCTTTGTCAGCTGACTTTGCGCAACAGACAGATCCCTCTGGAACACTTTGGATCCCTTATTCTGCTCGATCGCCCCACGAACACATTTTGTGTTGTATTGGCGGAGATCGCGAGTCAGAGACTTAGAGATCTGTCTGTTGAGGTGCCGATATTTTGGCATGTCGTCGGAGGATAGCAGAACCATCTTGCGCCTTTCCTCTAACAGCTCGAGGGTCGGACCCGAGATCTTGCTGGTTCTTTTGCTTTTCTGGGGCTTAAAAAATTTAGCCCTTGTTGTATGGACAGCATCCAGAAAGAAGAGTTAATGTAGGTAATAGTGTGATTTGAGCTCTGAAAGCGTTTATGAACAGTCAAAACTTGTCCAAAAAGGCGCGTTTGGCTGTGCATAGAGGGATGTTAGTGCCTACCCTTATATATGGTAAAGAAAGTTGGGTATGGCAGAAGAGACTTGAAAGTAGAATAAACGGTGTAGAAATGAGAGCAGTGAGAAGTATGTGTGGTGTGTCTTTGACCGACAGAGTAAAGAATTGTGTGATACGAGAGTGGTGTGGGGTAAAAGAAGATCTAGTGACAAGCATCGAGAAAGGCATGTTAAGATGGTTTGGGCACATGGAGAGGATGGATGACGAAAGACTGACAAAGAAGATATATTAGGTAAGTGTGAATGGGACAGGACGAAGGGGAAGACCTAGGCGGACGTTCTCTGACCAGATTGGAGACATCCTAAAAAAAGGACAGGTCAGAAGTACCCTAAACAGAAGAGCATGCATGAGAAACTTGTTGGGAGTGAATGAAGCAAGAGAGGTATGTCAGGATTGTTGCAAATGGCGTTCCGTAGTCTCTGCCTCCCCCTCCGGCAAACAGGCGTGAGTCTATGTATGTATGTATGTATGTATTAGCTTTTCCACAGAGCGACTGCCTGTCCGATCTACGCAACCCGAAGGGATAGCGACATGCCATGGTTTAGACTAGTGTCAGTTTATTTAGAAGGTACTGACGCCCTGTAACGGCTGTCAAAGATCTTCATGACAACCGGGGCCGGCTTAACGTGCTCTCCGAGGCACAGGACAGGCGATAATTAATAATTCAATACGCACATAACTCTGAAAAGTCATTGGTGCGCGCCGTTGATTCGAACCCGATACCCTCTGCATGGCAGTCTGTTGGTGTCTCCACTCGGCTATCGCTGCCTTTTCATGTAAATCATTTATTGAGTTTTAATCGCGCCAACATAATTAATGTATAAATACCTATAAACTGTTATAATATATCCGAGGTAATATGTCAAATATGTATCTCCAGCAGCCAAAGCTATGGATAGATCAAATGTTGGAGCCGGCCGTAAGTTGATCGAAACGCATAAAGAGTTTTTAATTATTATAGAGTAAATAACGTATGTTCATTCATCATCATCAGCCTTTAACAGTCCACTGCTGGACTAGGCCTCTCCTTTCAAAGGAGGAATTGGCCTACTATACCACGCTGGCCAAACGGGTTGGTATAGGGTTTGTATCAAGTTTTCCTTCTCTTACAGTGATGTTCTCTGCATAATATGCTCCCTCTGTCGGCTCTTACGACACCCATGGGATGATATGGGGTGGTGACAAACCGTATTCTTAATCCGTCACCACACGGAGAGTATGTTCATTACACAAAATAAATTAGCGGGTCTTACGGCCGGTTTCTGAATTGAGAATTTCGCGTTGAGAACAATTTAAACACTAATTATATACTACTTAATCAATTTTCTGTTTCACAAAAAAAATTTTCGACACATTTTGAGAATTTGACACAACATATGATCAACTCATGATCAGCTCCATATCAACTCTATATTCGCGTTTCTGAAAACATTTGACATTTGTCAAACCTCATTTAGCACTGATAAATTGAGAAAAAAATAATTATACAACTTTGGTCTTTTAACCCGTGATCACGAGTAATATGACAGCCAGTATGTCAAACTGTCCACACTACGGTTGCTAAGCAGCGGTTATGAAGTAACCGCTGCTTAGCAACCGTACTGACGTCTACACAACAAGAAGGTCGTTAAACAGAATTTATAGAAAAGAGGTTCAAAGACTATTCAATATTTGGAAAAAATTGATTACAACATTATTAGGAACAAATTGAAGTGTTAGAAAATATAAATAAGAGATTTCCGTGTTAAATCAATCCAAATAATTACGCTGTGGCCTCCATGGAGGTATAATTCTATATACCTCCATGGTGGTGGCCACCATGGAGGTATATAGAATTATACCTCAAAATACCTGGCCACAAATATTTTGTATTAAAAATAAAACAAACTGACTTTGACATAACATACACGTTCCGTTTTCACTAAGATACCGAATTGAACAAATTCAACAAACTGTTCATTAAAATGAAATAATCGTTGAAATAATTTTAAATACAACTTTATTTCGACTTTTTATTTGTTACCGTATAAAAATAATTAACTGACAAGTGTGCTTCTTTGTAAAATGTTAATTAATACGACTTTATGGTTAGTACCGGTTTTTTACTTGTATCGGAACGTACTAGTATTGTTCGGTTTAAGTTATTCATGATTTGAAGAAAACTCAATTGAAAGTGCTTTGAAAAAATATCACTCTGACCTGTGAAACAGAAAAAACTTAAGTTGACTTCAACTAGTTCAGTATTTTTCAACTGATGAAAGCTGAAATTCTCAATTCAGAAACCGGCCGTTAATCGCGTACAATTAACTTATTTAAGGTATAAATACCTATTTGGTTTTAACTTACCGACGTTTCACTCGTCTTGCACCGAGCGTGGTCGCGGAGAGACTGATAAGAGCTCAGCGCCGTCTTGTGGAAGTGCGGGTTTCGGCACCTACCCTCGCTTGGTCTTTATTTAAGTTCGTTAGGTAAAGCGATTAAGACTTGTCATAGAACCTTGTCAGTTTTCCTGGTATGTTGCAAAATCTTACCATATTACTATCTTCAATTTTAAATATGAAATATGGACGGACGGATGGTTGAATATTCGACACTCTTTTACGCAAGAACCAGGTACTGAGCGGATTTCGATGAAACCTTTCAATCGTATTTTGTGGGTTTATTGCTATAATTTATACATTGCGCGAATCAAAAATAGTATGAGTTTTTAGATATTCTGTAGGTACTATTTAGGTTTGTACGAAAAAAATATGTTACAAGTACTGTTTTCCACACGTACGAAGCAGCAGGCGAGTTAGTTATATGGACAATGTAATAAACATTTCATAGATATTTAATCTTGGCATAATTATTCTTTATTTTATGTTTTATATAACTAAATTAAAGTCCAACTTATTTTATTTTAGGGATTTTAGCTATCGTAATGAAATTGAAAGCTTTATCTCATTACGTAACCGCAAATTCTCTGCAGTAAAATGTTGTAATGTTTCGTCAATTTTCCTCCAAACTCCCCGTGGAAATACTCTAAATCTAAAGTGTCGAAAACGAATCGACGTATTTTACTACTAGCATTTACAGAAAAGGTGAGTATATAACGTCAACCGAATATTTGTGCTCCACGCGGCGCGCCTATGTAATCCACAGCTTAGTGGATCAGCAATGCATCAACACCTTCGGAACTCGATTCCGAAAACGCCGATGCATGTGGTATAGATAGTTGTGTATAATATTCATGCCTACGGTCGACAGAGCATCGGGTTACAGAATAAACAGTAATCGGGTGGCGTTAACGTGCCACGACGGAGTGCCTCGGGCTAAGTGCTTGGCTAAATTGCTCGCAACGACATGCTCCAAGCAGAGTCGGGCCATTAAAATAACTACAGTCCACTTAATTTCTCCATTACACCAGTGATTTCAATAAGTTCACGCGTTTGTTTAGTGGTAATTACTGTAATTATTATACAACAGGTTTTGGGTAATTTGCTTTGTTCAAAGTTGGGGTTACTAATTGTCATAATTTACATTCTAGTGGGCTACTTTGAGTGACGGCCTTCGGGTAGTTTGGACGAAATAATTTGGGTATTAAAACTAGTGCTAGACTTATAGTTTCAAAACAAATGCTTGTATGTACGTAGGGGGTACTAAGCTTTTTGATTGGCAGGAGGGACTAAAAGTAGTTTGTGGTAAAAAAATTATGCGCTCCGAAAAGAAACATTATTGTTCTAGGTAATTAAGTATTTAATAAAAAGACACGAATTTTACCATCAGTGTAAATGAGGTATAATCCACATCTAATTCAATTATATAATTTCTATGATCGACTGATTTAGGAAATTAGTAAAAGGCTGACATCAATTTCAAAATAATAAGCACCGTTTATTTAAAGTGTATTTAGTCGGTAAATATAACACCGCGAGTTTACCTTCGTACCGATATACTCGTAGCTGATTTGACGAAAAATTTTGAACCAAATTATATAATCAACTCAACATAATTTTACATCGCATATACTTCACTACTAATTCACTAGCCTGACAGCGATGCTCAGGTAATTATGAAAATTAATCATCCTCCTAATTCAATCATATTCTTATTATTATAAGGTGAACTCAAAAGAGTCAGGTGAACGGGTTCGCTTGACATCTAAAGCCGAGACAAATATTCACTATTACTAAGCATAAGAAAACGTCGCCATACCGCCCTCCTTTCAGCATTTTAAAACATTAATCTTTAGCACATTCAGATTATGTAAGTCAAAAGCTGCTAGCATCATAAAAGCAAGCTTATAATCCCCAGTAGGTTTTTTTCACTTTTGTAGATTTTATTTAGATGCAGTAGTATTTGTACTTCTTACTCTTAATAGATCCATAGAACAAGAGTACAACTCTTGTTCTATGGATCTATTTATTACACTTACTTTTAATCATTCTGCGACTGCCTGGTACGAATCATCGTTCTGGATAAAACATTTATTAACTTTAAATGTTTATACCCTCTAATGTGTATTTTTGTCTTACATGCAGCCCAAATTACCGTCTCTTAAAGGTATTTTTCCTTTAAGAGACGTTTATCTTGGCTTTTAATAGTTGATTAGACGTAAATTTTCGTTGAAATAATTGTTTTTACAGCAGCACATATTTCATTCATCCGAGGATAGAATGTAAGAATAAGCCAGCTAGCACAAAACAAACAAGTTCATACTTCTTTTCTCTCTAATTGTATTTTTATAAATTCGCTTTTGTGTGCGCTTTGAACGTTTGAAAGCAATTTAATATAAAGTCTTTATTGTGTGTTGTTAAAGTGTTGGTGGGTGTTCTTTCACAAGTCTTTAGATATTAGCTGCAGCGGTGCGCTCCTGTAAAATATTGGACATTTAGCGAGCGAGGTGAGAATAATAGATAATTTAATATGAAAAGTTCGAGTAATAGTTTTTTAAAATATGGCTTTAACGTGTATTTTTTTTTGTTTTATAAATATTATGGAATGTAGAGATTTATTTGCAGCGATAGCCTAGTGTAGAGGCTGACGGACTGCCACCGGCGGCTCTCGGGTTCGAATCCACGTCCTGCACCAATAACAATTAAATTGTTAATTATCGCTTGCTAAACGCCTGCATGTCTGCATAATATTCTCGAACGACATGTGAAGTCTGCCAACTCGCACATGGCCAGCGTGGTGTACTAGGGCCTTACCCTTCTTATAGTGAGAAGAGGCCCGCGCCCAGCAGTGGGCCAATATATACAGGGCCGATGATGATAGATTTATAATTTGAGATCTAAAACCAAAAACACATTAAACAAAAAGGAATTCAATAAACGGTTTGTTTAAATGGATCATCTTAATGTTATAAAATAATGAAGTGCCCGCCACAGTCATGTTTGTCTGTATAAACGCGGCAAACTCAAAACTAAACGGACATTAGCACGGTTTTACCCAGCACATAGTGTGATTCCTGAAGAAGACTTATGTGTATAATTCTAGTAACTTATAAAGCTGAAAAGGAACTAAACTTACGCATGCTTGAATAGTAACAAATATACTTTTACTAATTTGAATATTCTTTATTTGAAATGATTTCACATAGTTCTTAATTCGACTTCTTTGAATCAAAAAAGTATTTATGACATTTAAATTAAGAACAAATCCTACAATTTATACATTTATTTTGTTTCATTCACTACTACTTATTACTAGATAATATTCAAATATTAATTAAAGAAAATATTTCAAGCATTAAATATACCTAAAATGTACAGTCGTTCAAAGTGTTTCAAAAGCAAGGCAATAGTAAAAAACTATTTAAACCCTTTCCTTCATACACGTCTTAGTTTACTATACTTTAATATTGCTTTACTTTACAAAAAGATAAGACAAACAAATAAAGTTGACATTGTGATATATAAATAGACTGGGCTGGCATATAAAATCACTCTTTTTTCATGAGTGAAGCTCTACTTTTTACGTGGCATTTGTACAAAGCAATATATAAACAAGTTAACATTCGGAAAGCAAAAAATATTTAAAGGATTAGATTAGAACCTATATTACCGCAAAGTTACATCAAAATCCTTTTCGTAGTTTTGTTTAAAATAGAAAAAAACATACATCTAGCAAACATAATCTTAAGGGGATAGTTGTACTTTACACACGTTTGTCCTCATCCTTATACCTATTCAAATTCGGCAACTAATTAATAAATTATCATTATTATTCCTACATCCCTGTACCTATTTGATTTCGCTTCGATGTCGACGAACTAATGTGACGCTTCAACAGAATGACGGAGACTGCAGTAAATTGAACGAGCTTGCCAGAAACTGTTCCTCAACTTATTTACTGTACTTTCATGTATATTAGATCAAATCAAATATCTTTATAAGCTTCCAGTATAATTTGAAATACGTCAGATGTTCTCAGCTATTTTGGAAATCCATTACCTTTCCAGTCAGTAATAATCCAACGTATGTATATATTATTTATACAGCTGATCGCCGGTTCTATAATTATCTCGTACCTATACCAATTTTAGCGAGCTTAATTTCGGTTTGAATTTCACAATTCAAAAAAAGCTTAATTAGTATCTGGAACCTATAATATTTTTAATGGAATCGGCGTTAAGGAAAGTGTGGTTAATACACATGTATTTCTGAATAAAGTTAATTCAGTAGTGGTGACATATTTCATTATCATCAGTATCATCACACATCATCATTTCTCCCAAGAATTTCACTGCTGTATTTATTCTTACAAATTATCTACATTTATATTTAAAAAAATTTTGCATGTTAACTTTTATCTTCTTCTGATTCTACTTTAGTAGATTAGTACCAACTATACTATTTATCCAGGTAGTGTTTTTATTGTTTATTTTGTGCTCAGTTTAACACTTAAAAAAATATCATAAGAAAAGGATGCAAGCCCAAAAAAACAATACACGTAAAAAGTTGCTTGCATTAGTGGTCTATTTAATGAATCAATGGTATCATAAAAAATGTAGTTGTCATAATATTATGTTGTGGCCATAATGTCCATAACATAAATATATTGTTCTCTATAAAAATACGTACCGAAGACTTTCAACTACAGAATTCTAAAAGGTTGTATTTACTACTGTCGCACTAAGGATAATCCCCGTCTGGAGAGGTCTTTATAAGTACCTACTCATCGCGAAAGCACCTCGCATTTTTTCCAAAGAAGAAATAAGTTCAGTTTGACTTGTACAGTCGAAATTAAGATAAACTCTTTCGGAAGAAGTATTTTATAGTTATAATGAAGTAAGAAGGATTATTACTATCGAAGTAGACTCTTCAAAGGCGCTTTATAGCCAACAAGAGGTTATTAATATCTTTGGTAATACTATAATATTCTTGTGCCATGCATGATATACATGGCACTGTTGAGTAGTAGGTAGTACCCACGTATATCGTTTATGTTATATTGGCTTGAAATGTTCGCTTATAATAAGATAATATAGGCTCGTACACACCACCGATTCATAGTATTGCTAAGCTGTTGAATTAGTTGTGCCATTGCAATAAATGTATACTTCTCGGTAAAAGCATAATTATCTTACGGATATTAATGGCATATATACATAGCTTACTCTACGAGCAGTATCAAAAATGTTTACCATGCAGATAATATCATATACCACATATTGAAATACAGAGAAAATTGGCATACAGTTGGATATCGGTTACCGTAACATGAGATATAAGGTTGGGCCGATATGCGATCCTTGGGGAACACCTTATGTAATTGTCTGGCTTCAAGATCGATTATCTATATATTAATACGTGAAGCGAAATTTTATGATCCCTTTTTACGAGAAATGCGCAAACCGAGGATTATGAAATTTGGCACTCTTATCGCTTACATGTAGAAGATGTGCAGTATGCTAATAATATTTTTATTTAATATGCATTAAAAATATATGATTTTAATGAAAATAAACGATACCACTACTACCTTAGATTTCGCACACGCACACATGCATAACATCGTATACGTATACAATTTTTTTGTTAGTTTACGATTATGGACCCAAGTATGGACCCACAGACTTTCAAACTGAAAAGAGGTTAATAGTACATGTATATACTTTTTTGTTCAAGGTTTTTCCTATTCTGCCTAAGAGATTTTGTATTTTTGAAGTTATACTTCTTTAGGCGCGTTATGAAAAAATTATGCGAGTGAAATTTTACGATGCGCGCGCATGTGTGACACAAAATTCTCACGGGAGAAGTTTTTAGTTTCTAAATACACAAGATGGCGGAAGAGATATTTTTAATAAAAATAATATGGGTATCATTTTCGGTGTTTGCATGAATTCTAATCACGAAAATGACATCTATTTGGAAATCTAAGATGGTGGACGGGAGATATTTAGTCAAATTAATATCTTTAATATCATAATATAATTGTTCCAATTATCATTTGGCACCGTTTGCTGTATCAACTTTTATGAAGTTATACTTCTTTAGGCGCGTTATGAAAAAAATGATTAAAGTGAATTATACATAGGTACCTGTACTATGAATAGTCCATTCATTTTTAATTTTAATTATGTATAAATACGTGAAACAAAAAAATGTTATTCTTTTTACCACAATTATATCTAAACAGACCCATAGACTTCCAAATTGAAAATAGTTCAAATATAACATTATTTTATACATATACTTTTTAGGATAACATTTTACAGTATTCAATTAATTTTAGAATAACACAATTAGGTATAAGTACCTACTTAAAAGTATAATTAAATTAAAACAATAAGATGCAGCACAAATAAAAAATAAAATCTATGAAATAAAAAAACTACAGTCCTTTTTTATTTATCAATGTTTGTTCTATTCTGCCTAATAGATTTTGTATTTATTACAATATATTTATCTTAGCAAATTTTATTTACACGTTCGATAAAGCACATAGGTACATAAATATAATAAGAATAATCCATTAATTAAATTTTTATTTTTAAATAAGAGTTTCAAACTGAAAAAGATGAAACAATTTTTACATTTATGTACTTTTTTGTTCAAGAATTGTCCTATTCTGCCTAATAAATTTAGTATTTTTCACAATATATTTATCTTGGCGTATAAATTAATAAAATATTTACGCGTGAAATATACACTTATTAGTTATTACATATATGTATAGTATTTTATTAATAATTATTATAAGTTCCTGACAAAGTATTTTATATAAAAAAAATATCCGTAGGAAAAAATAAAATTGCAGATGTCATCAAGTAGGAATTCAGAACACCGCGCGCGGGAAATTTTGCTGTCATTCTATGGTTGTGTAAATTTAGTTGAAAATCTGTTAATGCGCATGTATTGAGCTATTTGTGAATAAAATTAAGAGTGATATAAAACATTTGCCATCTATTGGTTTTATGTATCAATGTGTGATCGCTGGTATTGGTAAGTTTTCAGACTTTTAGGGTTTCTCATATTTTAAAACTCTGTTTAAATAGTACTGTAACTGAAGCACAGACTGAAGGATTATTATTGGTACATTGCAGAAAAGTTGATAATGTTACGCTGGATGTGTGAAGTGACAAGAATAGATAAAATTAGAAGAAATGGGTATGTAAGAGGAAGTTTGAAAAGTGGTGCCCATAGACTAAAAGTGAAGGAAAATATCGGTTGGCTTGGTATGGACATGTCATGCAAAGAGATTATTTATATGGACAAGAACAAGTTTTTTTTTATGGAATAGGGGTCAAACGAGCAGACGGATCGCCTGATGTTAAGCGATTACCGCCGCCCATGGACACCCGAAACACCAGACAAGTGCGTTGCCGGCCTTTTAAAAAGCAATACGCTCTTTTCTTAAAGGTTTGAAGATCGTATTGGTTCGGAAAAACCGCAGGCGACAGATCATTCCACAGTTTAGAGGTGCGAGGCAGAAAGTTTCTAGAGAAACGCACTGTTGTGGATTGCCAACCATCTAAATGATGGGGATGGAAATGCTGTCGCGTAGATCGATGGCGACAAGAGGCGGCAGGGATTAATTTAATTAATAACACTCCCCATAGTAGTAGCGATAAAAGATGCATAGCGAAGCTATATCTCTACGCAGCGCCAAGGGGTCTAACCGATTACAAATATCTTGGCAGTCGACAATTCGAGCGGCTCTCCGTTGGATGCAGTCCAGAGGGAGAAGCTGGTACTGGGGTGCCCCTGCCCAAAGATGACAACAGTATTCCATATGCGGCCGAACCTGCGCCTTATAAAGGTGGACAAGTAAATATAATTTTATTTCTTTAAGAGACAACTTTCGCACTAAGAATAAATCTTGTGCCGCGGGGGCTTTGACGAGGCGGCCGCTTTTAAGCGCCTATGGCTATCATACAGTCTTAAAAGAATTCGAAAGAAGAGGGACGAAAAGCAAGAGGGTGTCAAAAGAAAAATGGATAGACAGTGTGAATATGAAAGTAGAGGCACGAAAAGGAAGATCTGGCCAAGGAAAACATTAATCGACTGTGTGCCGAAAGAGAAAGGAGTAAATAATTAGATAAGAAGAAGTAAGGAAATAAATGACATACTGCGCAAGGGCAAGAGAATGTGTAATTAGATATATTTTTTAATTTGTATCCAGTTTTGATCAACTATGTGTTATCTTATTTTTGCTTACTGCCTTACCAACAAAACATGTTGCCTCTTACTATATGCTATTGTAACAACTCACTACCATGTTTTAGCAAAATACATGAATTTGAATTGAATTTTATAAATTACATTTTTATAAAGTCTTAAATAAAATTTAAAAAAAAAAAAATTATAAACTCTGAAACAGATATTAACTTAATAATATCTATTTCAGAGTTTTATTACTAAGAAAATTATTTAATAGCCGTTCCAATAATTTCATAAAAGTTTTTCTTGATTTGTATTGTGCGGGGAAGTCTGTGATTGTAGGCTTGACGGCACCTACAATCTTAATAATGAAGAAATTTAACATTTTAATAAATAATGGTCGAATTTCGACCACTGGGCGACCTCTAGTACTTATTAATTACCGTGGAGAAGAGAGGTGGGTATGATCTGAGACAGAAGCCGCATAGCCGAGTCCCGAAGGGCAAACATTCCTCAATGTTAAATCATGTTATTTATATACATTTTTAGTTCTAAGTCAAGTTTTCAAGGTAGTAGAGCCTAGCTGATTTCAGCATGAATGGGCCCAGCTCGACCGGGGAAGTACTACCCTCTCACAGAAAATCGACGTAAAGTAACAGTACCTAAACTGTTGCGTTTCATTCGGTGAGTGAGAGTACCGGAGGCCCTATCTCCTATTCCTTCTCCCTGATCCCACTCCTCATCCTATCCCTTTTTCCCAACCCCAGGGGGCGGCAACGCAATTGTGACTCCTGTGGTGTTGCTTGTGTCCATGGGCGGCGGTTATTGCTTACCATCAGGCGATCCGTGTGCTCGTTTACCGCCTATTACCATAAAAAAACAGGATTTTGGTCGCATGATAAAATTTGAGTAATATTTTATGATACATTATTTAATTTGCAAGCTTAAATTAGGATCAGCAATAACTCGCAAGTGATGGCATATACTCTGTGCAGTATCAATAAGTCTTGTTACATAAATAATCACCAATTCGTCCCCGTCTCTAATGGTTTTAAAGGTGACTGAGTTACAAAACCTATGCAGACCAGAACCCTACTGACTATAAACTATCTTTGCGTATCCTGAAACTTTACAAAAACATACTTATTATCTTCCATCAAAATCGAAAACCAGTACTGATCGAAACATACATACATACATACATACAGACTACACATAGACACACACTCACATACGGCACGTCCTCAAAACTGGGTTGGAACTTTAAGTCGACTTTGCATAATGTTATCGATGAAGGTCATTACTTTAAGCCTAAGCTGCGATTAGTATCACACTTGTCTAATGGCAGTCGTTTAATTTTAAGCTGTCTGAATCTAGATAGACGATGAATATTTTATTGATAAAATATAGTCTTACAAGCAGTTTAATTTCACGAGATAGAATTACCGCTTTAATAGACCAATTACCGAATATCAAGTCTTTGTGTTTCCATTTTGGCGAAAAGTGGGCGTTTAATATGCCTCTGCCTACCCCTTCGGGGAAACAGGCGTGAGTCTATGTATGTATATTTGTATGTGTTTCCATTTTGACTGGTTACACACAAACTATTTAATTATCATTAATGGCACGGTCTCACAATTTCTCCAATGGCACGTCCCTTAACTATGTGTATCACAGTCTAAATGGTTTATTCACTTAGGTCACGGTATGACGCTCATGTTTGTAAAAAGTTATTTACCTAATGCGCAATAATATACATTTTCTGCCACGTTCGCAAAGCAAAGGGCAGTGAACGAACAATAAGGGAAATAAAATTCATAACTTTTTTCTATATCTATATTAATACACATTTTTAGAGGCTAGCTTCAGACGATATAACATCTCGGAATGACCCACGGGTCAGTATCTATATAAGTACAACTCAAAATAATTCGAAAAATAGGTATTGAATATAATTTTAAAACTATTTTATTCCTATTATATTCCTGCTCTAATAAATGACCCTACTAGTTAGAATAAATCCGGCTTATCGTGCTAAACATGCAGTAATTCATTGTTTTGCAATCGTGGTTGAACTAAGTGCTGTAATTCGTACAGCAAACTTATTTCAAATCTATAAAAGATAATGTTTTTTTTTTATAGTCTCACGCTTTTATCCCCGAAGGTATCAGATAACACCAATCTGGAGTGCAAGTGTGGTGCCGTCCCACAAACAATGGGACACTTAATATCTTGTCCTGCGTGCCCTAATACCTGCACGCTACAGGAACTTATGGACGCTACTGAAAATGCCATACTCGTAGCTAAGTTCTGGGCTGGCACAATTTAGATTGCCATCGACACGCTAAGAAGAAGATCCCCGAAGGGGTAGGCAGAGGTGTAAATATTACACCCACATTTCGCCATGAATTTTTAGGTCCCACGTAATAGGGCCTTTGCCGTTACCGAGCACATCACCAGACTCCGGGCTGCTACTGAGTATTCGGAAAAACCCAGAAACACTTTTGCCCGACCCGGGAATAGAACCCGGGACCTCCGATCAGCAGTCGCATACGCTATCCACTGGGCCACGGAGGCAGTTAAAAGATAAAAGGCTATAAAATCTTCTAATTGAAGTAATTGCCATAATAATTGCTGATCAAAACCAGTATAAAAATGGGTGCATGTAACAATCCTGTAATAGCATCCATCATAAACCTAACCACAAGTCAAATTTAAATAACCTAAACATTAGTAGTCCAGTAAATTATTACTTACATTTTCAATTATAATCAAAACACTTTCATCAAAATGCTTACCGTTTACTAATATCATTACGATTTTAATAATTACATTATTTAGTTTTTTGTTTAACAAACATTCACTAATAAATGTTGGTAAACAAAATATACAGCGCCAGTGCATTTTGGGTTCCATTTACGGAGAGATTGTGGAGCTGTGGTCACATTTGTACATACTGTTAGGCAATAAAATTTGCATGCCATTACATTAATTTATGCGGACCGCGGTATCTCAGTAGGTAATTAATGTTATCATTACCGCCCCTTGAACGTTGATGCAACTTTTACGCTTATTTTATTCAAAACATTAAGCCAACCATGTTTCGGTCGTAAACAACACAAGCTCATTTTTAAACAAAGAAACGGCAAGCACACAGATAATAAATAATTAAGATAAAATACCCAGATAAAAAGTACAAAGTCACTGCTGAAAATTAAGCTGAAGTCACTTACTTAATTTAAAAATACCCTTTTACATCTTAAAAAGTTAAAGAAAAAATACATTAGAGCACCCGGATTCATCAATCTTAAAAGTTGTAATCGCTCTGTCTCCGGGTCGAGGTAAAAACTTTGTGGAGAGCCCCAGTCCGAGACACAAGTACATAAAACCAAATATTTAAATAAAGCTGCTGTACCCTTGGGCCACATTTAATGAGCAGGTTATTACGGATTTTATAAAAGTAACCTTCATTTCCTCTTCATATTATTATATTTTGCGTCCATTTTCCCCAACGCCGCACCGCACCATTTTATATTCATGTGCATAAAGTTTGCAGGTGTTTTCGTAAAAAGGTATGTTTTTGGATCAAGACCTCAATACGTGATGTATTCCGTTTTGCTGCCGCTTCAATTAAAAATTGATGACGTTGTAACGAGTATGTGTTATTGAAACGTTGTACAATTTTTTATGTATCTTTGAAAAATATATTTTGCTACTGTCTGACTGATTTGCTACTATTGTTTTATTCTCTTGAATATATTAGGCGCTGAAATGGGGATGATTTTTTATCCAAAACACTTTGCCTACCCTAGGACGAATTCCTGTATCAATGGGGAGTCCAGTCTCGAGAGCAGAGAGAGAGATCCAGATTTGTAGGTTTGTTACAGCATTGAAACTTGTAGCAGATATATAATAATCGGCACTGTGTCAAGCGGCGAGCCGCCCGCTTAAACAACTATATATGTGCTTTATGAAGTCTTCGATTTCTATTCTAACCGGATTTGACTGAATATTAGCTTTTCTACAGAGCGGATAGCGTGGTCAACAACTGTTATAAACACAGTCATAGTTACACTAGGTTTGTACTGTTGAGAGAAGTAGGAGAGTCTGTACTTTTATACATATGAAGGGCTGATGATGATGTAACTCTAAGTTACTTATAGTAGGGACTATTCTCTTTATTCACTTTTCTAGATCCGGCCGAATAATCAGCTATCCCGACCGACTGTCATCTGACCTCTGCAACCCTAAGGGATAACGATATTCTAACATAAGACCGGATACTAGAATATTTAAACGTATTGACGGCGAGGACTCAATTATATTACGTTACGTCATATTGAACAAAACACCAACCGAACAGTTTACAAGTATATTTACGAACCTACCGAAAAATTATGCTTTATAGATTTTTGCCATTATACTTTAAAATGCAACCATTTATAACGCCGTATCAGAAGATGTCGCCATAGTATGTTGTATGATTTTACCAATTTTTTATGAACTTGTTTCAAGCAAAATCGTTTTAATGAATGCCATACATCTTCAATGTGTATAAGTTCAGCTTGTTTGTTAACATTTTCTTAAATGTTAAAGACATTCACCTAGGTAGAACAATAGTTTGCGGACGCAAAGTGTTGTTCTGGGAATCTAACTAACGACACTTGGCACAGGGTAAAATAAGACTGATAAGCTATCCCTGCAGCCAACTTTAAAAATGCAAAACAATCCTGAATTAATCATAAGAATTCAAACATTAGCGACCTAAAGTTCTAACAAGCCATTAAGCTTATGGCGATAGATAATAACCAAAGTGTCACACTTCAAAGAGCAGCGATTTCATCTGACGAACAAATAATATTAATATTATAATATTCTACCATATTCACACAACACCATCTAGTCCCAAACTAAGCAGAAGCTTATACTATAGGTACTAGACAATGGATAGATATACATATATACTTTTTTTGTAAATACATACATATTACAAATAAATAGTTCTTGACGAAGGTGGGTCTTGTTAGGTTAATTTTGGCTTTTACTAATTAAGATTCAGGTTTAAAATAAAATCAGAAACATGTCTACAATGTTGCTAAAGTAATTAAATGCACTATGCAAGTTACTTTTATTTATTTATTCTGTAGGTATTTTTGACGTACAAAAATCATACATACATATGTTAGCATTTATTTGATATAATAATATTTTGTTATTTTATATAACTGGTTTATGATACTACAATGTGTGTGTTCGCATGTATTATAAGATAGTGTATTGACTAACTAGTCATTGTTGTTCCGATATCTCATTCGGACATCATTCATTCGTTCACTCGGGCTCTTGGAAGGAGCGCAGGCGAACACACACACTACAGTCTCGGCACTCGGAGAGTTAAGATCGTTATAAGTACGGTACCGTCACCAATTAGATAATAAACACTAATTATCGTGGTGTATTATATGAACTATTGTAATTGCAACAAGGTGGAATAAAGTGATTATTGTGAAGAACTGTTATCTCATTTTCTGGCCTCCTAACAGGTCAGAAGTGGGATACCATCAAAGCGTGTAACGTTTTGTTGGACAACTCAACGCCCATTTAAAAACGTAACTGAACATTTTGTACGTTATGTCTTTAGCTTTGGCTTCATAAAACAAGCAACATTCAATGTTGTTATTGTAAAATACTTTCTTCTTATGAAATCATGTAGATATAATGTGCAACTACCTAAACATATTTTGTGAATTAAATAACTCTTCTTTAATGTAACCCTTATTTGAATGCCTAATTTGTAGAAATTAAAATAACTTATAGGTGATTTTTTAGATCAGAACCTTATTGCCTCTTCCTAGGGAAACGATTTTACCTAATTATTGCCTTTGAAGATTTATTTTCTTCGTAGCATACTAGTAGGTATGTGGAAAAAAGAAAAGTAATGACGATCAGATTTCGTTTTCATTATTATAAAATTGTTTTGTCTACACATTACCCTAGTTTATTTAGATATATATTTTTTTATTCTTTTTTTCTTTCTTTTCTTATTCTATCAATACCCACTAAATGATGTAATGGAACATAACGTTTTACAAATAATGAGTTGACAAAAGTATAGGATGTATTTTGCCGCAGTTTGGCTAATTACGTAACATTTTTACTTGTTCTATGCAATTATTTCAGCTACATAGTAAATATGCCAAACCATCGATCACGGAAACGCGTAAGGAGCGCCCGGGTTTCGAGCAGTGAGTCATCGCCGGAGAGTCGATGCAGTCATAGATCGCGACGCAAGCATTCTCGACATAAGCATTCAAGGTGACAGCGTACCCGAACTCCTGAGATATCCGAAGAGCCAGCGCCATGTCTAAGCACTGACAACGGTAATCCGGCACCCAACGCATCATCGCCATTGGTAGGTAATCAATCTGCTTTAGACCCTAATAATTACGTCAGCGTGTTTCAAGAGTTGGTTAAATGCATGCGTTCTGACAACAATACTGAACGTTATCCGACGTTGAACATTGTTCCTGAATTCGATCCAAGTAAGCGAAACCAGAGTATTGATGTATGGATTACTAAAGTTAACGAATGTGCAAAAATTTATAGTTGGACATAGCGACAAATAATTCATTATTCTTTACCCAAACTAGTGGAACTAGCCCAGAAATGGTATCAAGGCCTTCCTAGCTTACTATTCACGTGGACTGAATGGCAAGAAAAATTACGTTAAGCTTTTCCTAGTGATGATAACTATGGTCGTTTGTTGACGGCGATGCTCGCCTGTAAAGCACGTTTTGGAGATAGTTTAGAAGAATATTATTACGAAAAGATGATTCTGTTGAATAGATGTAACATAACAGGCAAAAACGCGATCGATTGTATACTGTTCGGCATTGACGATAGATCAGTTAGAACAAGTGCAGAGGCCGTTCAGTTTAATGAGCCAGATAAATTATTAGTTTACCTACGAAATGTAAGAATAACAAAACAAAACGAGAAACCAAACGTGACTTTGCAGCTGGGCCTCTCCGAAATTAAACGATCAAAACCATTCAAAGATAATTCTGGTACTAAGGCTGCTAGGTGTTATAATAGCGGGGAAGAAAGACATCCCTACTTCAGATGTAAACACCCAATTAAAAGATGCGATCACTGTCAATAAGGTAGGTCACTTGATGATTGACTGACCTAATAAACGTGAGTCTGAAAGCAATAAGACTGTCTTGAATATTTCAAAAGAAGAAGATAATGATGCCAAATATTTTAAAGTTGCGGTAGTTAACGGACAGACCATGAATTGTTTTATTGATTTTGGTAGTCAAATAACGATGCTTCGAGAGTCTGATGCAAAAACGTTAAATGAAACCGTTTCGTATAATGATTTACCAATTTTGAGGGGATTCGGCAACTCAGTAGTACATTGTATAGGAAAATGTGATGTCGAAATTGAGATAGACTTAGTAAAAGCGCGTGTAGAAGTATTGAGAGTTCCTGACCATTAACTAAAGGTATCTTTACTGGTAGGACAAACGTTTACTGAGCAGAATCATATAATAGTTCTCAAAACAAAAGAACAATTAATAATTAAAAGTAAAACAATAAATAATCTCAAATGCGTTGAACTTTATACAAGTGAGACACACTTTATACAACTTGTGGCATACCCATTGACAGATGGCAGGACCTTGCTGGAAACCGAGAAAGGTGGCGCTCTTTAATCCACAAAGCCAGTGAAAGCTTTGAAAATCTTCGTCTTGAAGAACTAGACAGGAAACGCCAAATAAGAAAAAATCGCCCTAAGCCCTCATACAACTACACATATAACCACACTAATCAGCTCTTCTGTGCACGGTGTGATCGGGTTTTCAAGACCAAATTTGGCTTTGCCAGCCATAAGAGAGCTCATGAAAGAAATGCAAACTAGTCTGGGTCGCTGTCATCGGATACGGTGAAGAGGACTATATATCATGGGAAAGCAAAACTTCAAATAGATAGCTTGGTAGAAAACGGGTTTACCATAAATAAAGATATTCTTATATCTCGTGCCCTCCCTTTGACTGAAGTAAAATATTGTAGCGTTAATAAAATTGAACAATGTAGTAGAGGGTCTCCTGATATGATTATTGATATCCATATGATATCCGTAAGCTGCAAAGTCAGTCAAGGCGATCTTATTAACCCCCCAAGTGATTACAGCACGCACGGTCGTGCTCTAATTCAAGTGGTCCCATGTGTTTACAGCACGCATGGTCGTGCTCTAAAAAAGTCGTCCTATTGGTCGCGGATTTTTTACGTTTTGTTTTACTTAAACCAAGAAACGAAAGTAGTAACTATTAGAATAGTTCATATTCTATGCAACTAAATCGTTTTAGAAGGGTGAGGGAAACGATACGCGCCAAAAAATATTGAAATATAATTATCTGTGTCTCAGTTGCGAAAGCGTCCGCCATTGTTGTTTTGTTCCGCGATCTTTATACTAAAAGTTGTCTTGTGGAAGAAACCGGTGAATATTTTATAAAGATACTTATATACATTTACTCAGAAATAAATAAATATTAATTGTGAAGTGACATTATTCGTGACAGAGACAAGAAATACAGTGATAAAAGGCAAAAACTTTTAAGAACGGCTATTTCTACTCTTGAAACTTGCTATTTTCGTAATAGTTTTATGATAAATAATCTTTTAATAGTTATGAAAGACATAAAAGTACCCAGATTATTTATATGAAAACATATTTTAGCAATTAAATACTAGTATTGTTGTACGTTTTCACTGTTATCGTGTTTCAAATGGTAAATAATTCACAGCCACAGTGTTCGCTACAGTAACATGGCGGCCCGGCACGGCGAACTTTTTGTTACGCGTTCGGATTATAATTTTTTTAGTGGCGTTAGATTCATTTGTTGCAAATAAATAATGTATTGTGTGAAAACCTAAAGGTATATGTGATAATGTTTTTGTGTTTATGAACCAAACAAGTAATGAAATTCATTAATATGTGATGAAATGTTTGTGCGAACCAGTGAAAAATAACAAACTTCTAAGTTTGTAAGCTTGTTTTGCTGGAAAGGTGAGTATTTAGTAGTAATTTATCTTATTATTATCATAGCTGATTTTATAACCAACACAATGATATGCAATTTATGTGATATAATTATATTAAGGTGTCATAATTATTTTTTTTCCGGTAACCTATGCCAATTAAAATTTGCAGCAACGTGACCCTTTGCACTTGTGGCACTTTGCCTTTAGTTTGATCGCACCTCAAGGGTTAAATTAACACAATTACTCAAAGATTACAGAGACTGTTTTGCTTTTTCTGTTAACGAGTTAGGTTGTATCAATAACATCGAAATGGATATAAAGTTGAGTGATACTACTCCAGTCGTTTACCGACCGTATCGTACGCCTTTTACGGAGCGACAAGTAGTACGTGATATGGTACAGGAACTTGAGGACACTGGTATCGTTAGGCCACCAACGTCAAGTTATGCATCACCAGTTCTCCTTGTCAAAAAGAAATCCGGGGAGTACAGGTTATGCATTGACTATAGAGCCCTCAATAAGAAAACTATAAAAGAGCATTATCCTTTCCCTAGGATCGATGATCAGTTAGATAACTTGTTCGGTTATAAATATTACACGTCCTTAGACCTTTTTTCTGGCTACTACCAATTATGTATGGCTGAAGCCTCCAAACACTTGACAACTTTCGTAACACCCGATGCGCATTACGAGTTCAACAGGATGCCCTTTGGACTCGTTAATGCGCCGTTCAATTTCCAGCGGGCAATTAATAATATTTTAGGAAATGCACGTTTTAAGGAGGCGTTTGCCTACATGGACGATGTCATAATACCGTCAAAAACCATAGAAGAGGGATTTGATAAACTTAAACTAAACCTTAGAATTGTTCCGTACTGCTGGCCTAACACTTAAATTGTCCAAGTGTAATTTCTCAATGGAATCAATTGATTATCTGGGATTTGAAGTAAGTGCAGAGGGAATACGACCAGGCAGAGCAAAAATTAACGCAGTAGATGCATTCCCTCGCCCTACTGATCAACACAAAGTGAGACAGTTTTTAGGCCTTTCTAGCTTCTTCCGTAGGTTCATAAGGGTTCTCAACAATTGCCCGACCACTAACTCAACTCTTAAAGAAAGATGCAAAATGGAAGTTGTCTGACGCTGAGGAGAATGCTTTTGTAACTTTAAAAGAGGAATTAGTGAAGCGTCCAATCCTAGCATTCTATAATCTGGCGTCTGAAACTCAACTTCATACAGACGCCTCGAAAATGGGTATAGCTGGTATTTTGTTGCAAAGAGCCTGTAAAGATTCACCTTTTAATGCTGTAGCATATTATAACCGACAAACCTCACCTGAAGAGTCTCGTTTCACTTCGTACGATTTGGAAACTTTAGCAGTTGCCAGTTCATTACAACGGTTCAGAACTTATTTGTTAGGCATACATTTTACAATAGTAACAGATTGTAACTCATTGAGGGCCACATTCGAAAAGAAAGATGTTTTACCAAGAATAGCAAGATGGTGGAACATTATGCAGGAATACGATTTTAAAATAGTTTACAAATTCTTCCTTTCCTCTATGTCTCACGTAGATACGCTTAGCCGAAATCCCATTGAGTCTGAATCTGTCGAAGTGCGGTGCATTGAGACTCATTGGATAGCAACAGTACAGCAGAACGACCCCGAACTTCAACGTATCATTTCTATTTTAAAATATCAGGGTACAGATGGCGTCGTAGAAATTAAAAACCATTTTGTAATTAAGAGAGGATTATTGTATAGAAAAACTGAAGCAGGGGATCGCTGGTTTGTACCAAAAGGGGTTAGATGGCAAATATTGAAAGCTCATCATGATGATATAGTTCACTATAGTTTTGATAAAACCTATGATAAAATTAAAAGTAATTACTGGTTCGCTAAAATGAGACGGTTCATAAAAAAGTATGTTGATTTTTGTTTGGAATGTGCTCACGCGAAGATCCCTGCTGGCAAAAGGGCAGGTGAATTGCACTCGATACCTAAAGTTAATCGAGCTTTTCATACACTACATAAAGACCATTTAGGTCCTTTTGTCCGAAGCAAAAAGAAGAATGCCTATCTGCTTTTAATTACTGACGCATTCACAAAGTACATTATATTGGCACCAGTCAAAAAGACAAAGTCATTAAGCTCAATATCTGCTATATAAAGCTATTTCCATACATCTGGTGTTCCTACTCGAATAATTTCTGATAGAGGTACTTCGTTTACTTCCAAGCGCTTCCGAGAATATTTGTGTACCTTAGGTATTAAGCATGTTATGAATGCCGTAGCTACACCACGTGCCAATGGGCAAGTGGAACGCTACAATCGCACTGTTCTAGCTGCTTTAACTACAACTAACTATAACAAACCTGAGCATTTGTGGAACGAACGCGTCTCCGAAATTCAATGGCACCTAAATAATACCCTTAACAAGGGAATAGGAAAGACGCCAGCTCAAGCACTTTTCGGTATTGACTTAGTCGGGACGCCGAATTCATTGTTAAGTTTAAATATTATAGACGATTCCGATGATGTAGAAAATAACACAGAAAATATTAGGGAGGAAATAGCACATCACATAGAAAAGAATCAGGGGGAACAGAAAGAACGATTCGATAAACATAGAAAGAAAGTGACTTTCAAAATTGGTGATCTAGTTCGAGTAGAGAGAGAAATCCCATCGACTGGGAGAAGTAGGAAATTAATACCAAAACTTCGTGGTCCTTACCGTATTTTAGAGATTCTTGGCAATTATAGGTATAGAATAGAGGATACCCCACTGTCCCGTTAAGGCAATAGAAACTTCACTGGGGTTTTTTCTGTAGATAAAATTCACCCGTGGTTGGTCTTTAATAGAAACGATGACAGTGGCAATGATTCAAACTTCGAAAATAATAATGACGAGTGATTTGCATTTTTAATTGAGTGGTGTAAAGTGATTGATAATACATAATACCTTATTGTAAACAACTAAAAAAAAAAAATACATAGAGAAATAATTATAACAAAACACAAATGTAACCAAAATAGTGTACAAAGGCAAGATTAACTCGAAATGTTTGTATATATGTATGTATATGTATTATTTCCGTACATATTTGATAAATTGTATACAATGTATAAAATGTATAACTCCGAAGTAAAGAATATATAAGAATTTGTATGACAGAGAGAGAAAAGTCCAAGTTTTGTCGTTAATATAGAATTTATAGTGTATGATTATTAGAGCATCTGTAGACATACAGGGGCTACAGTATGCCAGATGGTCGTTATTATGGATATGAAGAGGCCATAATAAATAATTAACATTATTGATTTCAGTTAGCGTGTTGTGGACAAGCAGGGGCCACAACACACTTGAATTACTGTAGATATGTAGAGGCTACAGTAATTCTTTGATGTTATGGTTGTACTTGCAGTTAAGGTATTGTCGCTGGTTGTTGTGGACATGAAGCCACAGCATGCCTGAGTTATTGTGGATATGTAGAGGCCACCGTAACTCCTTCAATGCCGATCGTGTAAGTCTAACTATATCATTAGCAGTGTTATAAATTGTTTATGTAAATAAGATAACAATACATTCAAAGATATCTAATGGGAATATGTATGCTTAGTATGTATGTTTATAATCTATTCTTAAAGATATATCTGTATAACTGAGATTCCTGTGTTGTATTTTCACGGGACGTGAAAATGTCAGGAAAGGCCGACTGTTAGCATTTATTTGATATAATAATATTTTGTTATTTTATATTACTGGTTTATGATACTACAATGTGTGTGTTCGCATGTATTGTAAGATAGTGTATTGACTAACAAGATAGTGTATTGACTAACTAGTCATTGTTGTTCCGATATCTCATTCGGACATCATTCATTCGTTCACTCGGGCTCTTGGAAGGAGCGCAGGCGAACACACACACTACAGTCTCGGCACTCGGAGAGTTAAGATCGTTATAAGTACGATACCGTCACCAATTAGATAATAAACACTTATTATCGCGGTGTATTATATGAACGGGACGCGGACATTATTCCCGTTTGTGCTAAAATAAAACCCCGAAATGATATCCACGGTCCCGCGGGCATTCTACGAAACGCGAGTGTGAAATTGTTGCGTAAGATGATCGGAAACGCCCGGTATCAACTCGACAAAACACAGACGCAGTTGTATAAACTACATCTGAAGTGCAGTGCAACGTTTACCAAAGCCGACTTTGATAATTTTGACCAAATCACCTATCTACAGGCACAGCGTTCGCGAGAATTGAGTGCCTTGAAACATGAAAGTAAGTTTGAATTGTTGATAAGTAAACAAAAAGAAACTACCCTCTACCATGAAAACTCAAGTCATCAACGAACAGTTATCAACTTATCTGGTAAAACGTTGACCGAAGCTGCACTCAACATCTTAGAAAGAGGGTTAAACTTTGCTCCTACACCAAGTCATATTCCATATGAAAATGTGATCGGCACGGTTGAGGAGGTTATTCGGCGAAACAAAATACCCTCAGAAGAGGCGGAAGTATTACGACAAGATGTCGCATTCTGTTTACGTCGAGCAAAACTACCTAAACCTAACATAAACATGGCTGAACGTGTCGCTTTACATGAACTTCGCGAGGACGACAGCCTGCTCATCCTAAAGGCTGACAAAGGAAACGCGACGGTCGTCATGGACGTAACGGAGTATGACGAAAAAATGCGTCATTTGTTAAGTGACACTAACACTTATAAAAAAGTAAATTACAACCCGACCGCTTGGTTGAATCGCAGTACCCGGAAAATGATCAAGGAGTGCCAACACGCGATAGGTGAAGATACGGTGACATATTTATTACGACCCAGAAATGTCACACCCCCCAAACTAGATGGATTGCCAAAAATTCACAAGCGCAACGTTTCGTTACGGCCTATAGTTAGTCAAGTGGATTCTCCAACTTACAAATTGGCTGTGTTTAGCCAATTTGTAAGTTGGAGAATCCAAATCCAAATCCAGTTGCAAAAGTCTTGCAACCTTTAGTAGGTGGAATAGCATCGCATCTAAAAGACTCCCACCATTTCATAGAGATCTTACGTCAGAGTAACGTAAGTGATAAAGATGTGACGGTCAGTTTTGACGTAGAATCACTCTTTGCAAACGTGCCGATAGCAGATTGCATGGAAGTTATTCGACGTAGGATCGGTGAAGATCGTGTTGCTATGGTGTATGCCGACCTTGTACATCATTGCCTGACCACAAATTATTTGATATACACAGGTGAATACTACCTTCAAATCGATGGGGTAGCAATGGGCAGCCCGATAGTTCCAGTGGTAGCCAACCTATGGATGGAACATTTTGAAAATCAAGCCATTGCTACTGCCCCATCTAGTGTGAAGATTTGGAAACGGTACGTGGACGACATTTTTTGTGTATTGGAAGGCGATGAAGAGGTAGTACAATAGTATTTGGCGCATTTAAATAGTATCCACGCTAAAATGTGCTTCACTTATGAAATTGAAAAGGACAGAAGAATGGCGTTTCTTGACGTGATAGTTGATGTACAATCTGACGGTTCGCTTAGCCACTCTGTACACAGAAAAACAACGCATACCAACCGCTATCTACACACCGACTCGCATCACCACCCACGTCAACTGAACTCAGTTATAACGTCACTTACAAACCGGGCATACAGCTTGTACGACGAAGAACATTTAAATGAAGAACTTGCACACATAAGTGACGTTCTACGAAAGAACGGGTACAGCGGACGGGTCAAACCACCTAGACACACTCAAAAACACCTCGACTACAAGGTAGAACCACAACCAGCGTACTTACCGTACCTCAGAGAAGTGACGAATAAGGTCTCTAATATCCTTGAGAAGGTATCTGTTAAAACTATCTTCACTCCCTTGAAGCAACTGTCACAATACATAAGAACGCCAAAGGACAAATTCCCCTTGGAAAAGCCGGGTGTATACAAAATTGACTGCAACTGTGGGAGTTCTTATATAGGACAAACAAAACGCACCATTTCCTGCCGCATCAAGGAACACATCAGGGCAGTCAAAAACAATTAACCACACAACACCACAGAACGCCACTATATACCTAGAATGGTTAAAGAAGCTATTGAAATTAAAAAGTACAAAAATTTCAATAGAGAAGATGGGTTTCAACTGTCAAATACCTGGCATACAGTGTTACGTCTATGTAAAACCCGTGAACCGCAAAAAGTTAACTCACGAGCCGACGTAGTGAGTACAGTGTGTCGCGATCGAGTACAGTGCGAGAGTGAAAACGGTGGTAGTGGTTATGCACGCAATAAACGAGTAAGAAAGCGGGGAGACCGTTTCACTTGTTTATAACATTAATCCACCCGCAATACTTCAGTCCATCCGTGAACATGGCGCTTGCAAGAGTGCCGAAATATCGGTTACTCAAAACAAAAAGGTGCGTGGTATATATCCCGTAGAAACAGTAAAAAGTATAGGCAAAGGTATATTGCTACACCCACTTTTCGCCAGATTTATTTTAGTCCCACGTAATAGGGGCCGAGCCTATTGCCGTACCGGGCACATTACCAGACTCTGTGCTGCTACAGAGAATTTTCTAACGGAAAACCTAATAACACTTTGCCCGACCCTGGAATCGAACCCGAGACCTCCCAATCCCACGAACACATTTATGCTACGAGACCAACGAGGCAGGCAGGCACAAAAATCATACCACTATCTAATGGCACAATGCATGTTAAACATTAGTTAACCTTATTTTGTAACCTAAAAGTTGTGTGACTTGACTTGAAAAAGAGCGAATAGTGATCTAAAATATCATATTACAGGCCATTAACTTACAAAAACTTTTTAATAAACGATGCACTTACATAAAAGCTCTTAGTACAAAAAGTATAACGTCTCATTTTCATAATAATTTGATGAAAATATCTCACACTGAAATGAAAATAAATGCCAAAGGAAATTTGGAAAACGTTTCAATCATTTAATACTTTATCTTGTGTAGTCGAAACATTCAATTCAGAAATACATTATGATCATTTATAGATTGTGAATGTAGGGTAGCGTCTTTTGTTATTTTAATATGTCGCGTCAAATCTTCGGTGGGAGGATGAGACTGGTGTTCGAATAATCAAAGTTGACAAAAGGTTCTCGGGGAGCAAAGAAATGGATGCGTAGAAGCCGTCAGTCATGACACGACTGGTAATAAGCGGATGTTATTAGGTGTCTATTTTCATCGTTAATATCTTTTCAATGGCGCCACTCTCTGAATACAGTTTTGTTCTCATTATGTCTTTATTGACAAAAAAAAG
The DNA here is from genome assembly GCA_944739405.2 of Euclidia mi. NCBI lineage: Eukaryota > Metazoa > Arthropoda > Insecta > Lepidoptera > Erebidae > Euclidia > Euclidia mi. Next base: position 4,865,952 of record OX123196.2, read on the forward strand.
AAATATTTTCCTTGTGCATTATGAGCAATAATACTGCTATTATGTTTAACGTAATACAATGAAAATGTTTGTCAGAATAAAAGTTACAAGGTGGAAAAACACGAGGAAGTGATGACGAATAAAAAAAAATACGAGCCATTTATACTCGGCTATTTATAAGAAAGCACATTGAATTAGATGTTTCCAATAGCCGGTCTCAACAAGGAACGTCCTAATAATGATATTGCCAATGAAAAAAATTTAAGCTCCTCTTTAATTAAATCTGTCCTCTTTTTTATTTTTTATTTCCGTCAGAGTGAGTGCGTATTTTATTAGTATTTCAATTTTGAGTTTCCAGAAAATCAAGTAGGTAAGTCAGTGTGGAATACAATTTTTACAAATGTTATAAATTGTTTGACTTTTTGATTATTCAATCTTTTCAAGCTCAGATTTTTGTAAATGTTCGTGTTTGAAAGAATTTATTTTTACTGAGAAAATATGTTAGACAGATAGTTTGTACAGTGTTATGACTAAATTATTAGGCAACTATTTTACAGACATTACATTAAATTCGTGATAATTTTGAACAATAATACTAGCAAAATCTTTTTTTCTGAAATTATTACAACAGTTGCTTGGGCGAAATAATAGTCCAGTTACATAAACGTCTAGTCTTTTAGATAAGAATGTTCAATTTGTCGCACGGGTGATTGGTTTGTAGGTGGTGAGCCAGACTCAATCACTCGCCGATCAAAAAAAGGAAGAAAATCAGGTTTTACTTACAAATGAAAACACTTTTAGAATAGTACACTTCACAATATAATTGCCTATATAGGTAGATACAATGCAGCTACTTTAAAACTAAGATTTACTAATTGAGAACATGAGTAAATTCAGGGCGTGGTCCGACAAGTATATTTGGCGTTCACTGGTGTTCCGAAGGCCAGGGTCTTGATAGGAAGAAGACTTAACTGGCCGTGAGCTGGAGCAAAAGGGCCGATTGAACAGCGTCGCACGCTTATATATGGCGTGCGGGGGCGCGCGGGCAGAGGCGCTCCCACTTTCGTTCGACGTCACAGTTCAGACGGAGGGGCACGACGTCACACACCCCCCTCTTTAGGGCAGAATTTTCCCTAGGGAAAATTCCCTTGGCTAGCAGCTCGTTGAAGATTACCTGTAATCAAGTAGTGGAAGTGGTGTTAGTATTTTAAGTAAACAACCAAACTTACATAACTACATTAGCTATAAATATAATATATTACCCACAATACGCACGCAACAACTGCCCTATGATAAACTAACACACCCGTCATCCATAAAGCCGCCACACACTACATAAGTGCTTAGGCCATAACATAACAACAGAATATGAGAGACAACCATTAAAGGCGTGAAGCGCTTAGGGTAATACACGAGATAAAAGGGACGTCATTAAGAATGAGTTACAGGTAAGAGAAGTTACGTCTAGCCCTACGAATTATTATTCTTGGGTTCGGCACCTTGACCACTAGATAAACAAAATACTAAGTCATAGTTAGGTATAACAAACAGAATTTATACAAAGGTTAAATAAAAATAAATTCAAGTTGCAGACTACAAACAGACTACTGAATAACAAAAGAACAACAAAATACATAATTATTTTGCTCAATTTAATTACAAAGACCACGATTGTCCACGATGAATGAACACACTATTAAAGTAAACAATGATGAATCATAAGTTCGGTATATATCAACCAGCGCGTCACTGAGTGAGCGCGTGCGCATCGCAATAACAACTAGATATATTTTAGATATAATTAGATAAGTACTATTTGACTGTTCCGAGTTCGCGACGCCCGGTCAATCACACACAATGTTGCTTTATAAAAGTACCTATAATAACAATTCGATTATAAAATCGATACAAAATTATGAACAACAACAATAAAAAGAACTTCAGAACAAAGCACAGCGAAAAAAATAATGCGTCAACAAAGTAGACATTAAAATGAATAGACTTACATAAAAGAGCACAAACGAGAATCAAACTTGTATACTCGGCTGACAGTGACCTTTTAACCACTGATCCACAGGGTAAAAAAAAACAATATATTTAGTTTATGGTAAGATATTTTAAATCAATGTTTAACACAACATTTGGGCACATAACTGCGCAGCAATTTAAAAAAATTGTGTATTTTACGAGAAAAAATATTAGCTACCCACAACAAAAAATATTAATTTATAGTAGACACTACTACAAACGGTAATATAAATTAGAGAACATTAGTTTGGAAAAATAAACAATGTATAGGTTATAAGTATTCTTTTTTTTATTTTATGTAATTATATGTAGGTATCTTTAAATCTTTTATATGCCATTCGCCAAGTGGTTTAACATTCATAACATTTAGTTTTGAAGAATTCTACCGGTTTACGGCGAAGATTATAAAATAAACAATTGCGTTGATGAGCCGACAACAGAGCTGAGTGTACCTTCTCGAGAATAGAAGATAAATAGTTCAACGATTCGGCATAAACTTCACATGGCTCATGCACCATATTGGAATTGAATTCCATGTCAATATACTGAGAACCAAAATATCCTTAATTATTGAGTTTATGCACCATGTGAGGCGTAGGTAGTTAGGTACCTATACAATGGCGTATAATTTACATTTAGAACATTTTATTTCAACATTGGATTTTAAAAATTAGTGCCAATAAATATAAACATTGTTTATTATAAAAAAGATTGCGGATGTAGTAACTTGCACAAAAAAGCAACACATTTTATTTTATCACTTTGTTATTAAAGTTTATGTAGGTATTTATGTATGTTCAACAAACGTTTTAAAACAACAAATAGGCATTTGTATTGTGAAGGTATTTATGAGTATGAGCGAATACTCATCGCACGAGTTTATGTAGGTATTTTACAACGAATGCCCGCCACCTGGCAATTAGTGATTACGCGCAGGCAACGCGTTAGAATAATATAACACAAAGAGTTGACCAACAGTGGGCAAAAGATACTGGGATCTCCAGTAGTGACCCAAAAATAAAAAATATACATTTACATATATTATATTATTATATACACTAAGGTCAGACAGAATGACCATCATACACTAAAATTATTTAGAAAGTGTGGATTAAAATCTTATATAAAACGACTTAACCCGCTTTTTTTTTAAACACACATTTTTTGTTTATTAAAACACATAATTTATTGTTATTACCTGATAGACAACACCATAAGTAGGGTTACTTAGGGTACTTAAACACCAAAAACCTTTAGTCGGAACTTGAGAGTTTAAAATGAAATGCCAAGAATTGTTAGTAGAACTTGAACATTTTAAGAACGAGTCTTCACCACGTTAGTATTGTAGTGAAAACAGGTATAGAACAACAAAAATATCAGGTAAAAACACTACAAGACAGCAAAAATCATCGATAAATCGACGCAACCACAGCGGTCATTCAACGATAGAACTCCAACGTTAGGCGTTGTCGGTATAAACAACAGACTCCATTACACTTTTAACCCGACAATGCCCGTTCTTCACAGCAAGAAGAACAGAGAAATATAGCATCCATTTCTTGTTTAGCAAGAGCAAAAGTACCATTAGAAAATCGCAAAACAGAGCACATACATCATCAGAATCAGGTAGCAAACAGCACCCAATCTTCTCCCATTTAGCAAGAGAAGGAGACCATTTTATAAACGGCAAAACAGAGCACCATCGGAATCCGACAGCAAAAAGCATTCATGCGCATTTAGCAGCATCCATACGCATTTAGTAGCATCCGTACAGATATCACATAGCAAATAGGGTCAACACACGGCTAGTAGACGCCGCGTGGACTACAAAGCACTCCGAATTATCTGGTCAAAACAGCAGAAAAGAAACAGCCGAGCAAAGGCTAGCAGAGGCTAGAATAGAATAGCCTTTCCCAAAGCTACCAACTCAGCAAACCAACAGCAATAGAAAGAAATAGAAAATTAACTTTAGAGGTTAATTCATTGATTAATTACTTTTACAAGTAAATTATTTAGTTATTTATTATTTATGTACCTTCATTAATGATATAAGGATGCGAGATTTTGAGCAAAGTTATTTATATATACCTAGCATTTATTTAAGAGAGAGTTTAGTAAAGACTTTAAAAACTTCTTTAAAGCTATTTTACAGTTTAATTTACACAATCGCATGAGACAAAATAACAGAGAAACGAACCCATGAAGAATAATGGCAAAAAAATTATAATAAATTACACTGCAATGTTCACTAAAATTACACACATGCCTACTAGTGAAAGAAAATAAAGTGCGTAATTGCGTATTGTAGGAAGAGAATGTAGTAAAATGTAAAATGCGTCCAAGAGAAATTGAAATTGTAGGTAGATAAAACACGTGGTTTCGTTCAGCTGGCGCGGCGCGGCGTCGCTCGAACGCCAAGCGGCCGAGAAATAAATAGGTAATTACGTTTGATAACATTGCGTGATGCAATTTATCTAGCAGATAGTTCGATTAAACATATAATTAGTTAGAAAATACAATTAAGCGACTTGTGGCTGACAAGAAAAAGATATAGGTTACTCCTGAACGTATTTAACACATAAAAATATATAAAAATACACGAAAATATATAAAAATACAGAAAAAAATACCACTCACCTTCGGAACACCAATTTAGCTATAAAAAGAAATCCTATTGGGCGCCAATGTCGCACGGGTGATTGGTTTGTAGGTGGTGAGCCAGACTCAATCACTCGCCGATCAAAAAAAGGAAGAAAATCAGGTTTTACTTACAAATGAAAACACTTTTAGAATAGTACACTTCACAATATAATTGCCTTTATAGGTAGATACAATGCAGCTACTTTAAAACTAAGATTTACTAATTGAGAACATGAGTAAATTCAGGGCGTGGTCCGACAAGTATATTTGGCGTTCACTGGTGTTCCGAAGGCCAGGGTCTTGATAGGAAGAAGACTTAACTGGCCGTGAGCTGGAGCAAAAGGGCCGATTGAACAGCGTCGCACGCTTATAATATATGGCGTGCGGGGGCGCGCGGGCAGAGGCGCTCCCACTTTCGTTCGACGTCACAGTTCAGACGGAGGGGCACGACGTCACAAATTGCTATTCATGCATCATGATCCAGGCACTTTATTTGTTAGGTCTATGCTTTCAAGTTATAAAAAGAACTTTGTAACATCATGGAGTTGAAAATAAAATGTTTTCTTTCTTTCTTTACCTTCATGATCCACGTACGGTGTAGTCTGTAAGGCTCAGAATTACAAGTTATGCTGCCAAAAGATCTCAAGCTAAAAATGCCATACCAAATAGTCACAATGCAAATAAGTAAAACGGCACTTAAAATTGCTGCAAAATAAGTCTACTTAGAAATATCGACGCTTATTAATCTTAAAAAAACATGCCAAGATCCATGTAGTTACGTCTCGTAATAATCGTATAGCATCGATATCTTGGTGCGTCGAGCTCGGAACGCCAACCCAATGATTGTGCCACTTACCCGATGCCTTCCACAACTCGATAAATTGTCGAGTGACGCCGCGGCATGCGGGAAGCGTTCACACTCGCTCTACGGTATAGAGTGCGATACGTATAAACTTCATATATTTTACGCACGCTTTTTTTATTGAGCTATGAAGCGTAGTTTGCTGCCATTTCAGGTCGGTCAAACCTACCTGTATTTATTTTATTTACAGAAACCTAATTTACGACGGATCAGATTTTATCAATATGTATCCATCAAAATTATTTTCGAATAATCGTAAATATTATTATTATTACATTATCATGTCAACATTTTTAATAGTATGCTCAGATTAGTGTTTATTTTCTTAAAAATAGCATATAACAAAGGATTGGCATTCCTGTTCTCCGTTATGTTGATTGATGATTGTTGTTTGCAATATAGCTGCGTGCAAAGTGAATGCGTAGCTTACTTGTACGTCGTAGTATCACGTCTCAATGTCCTACGTAGATGTCTTTGACGTAGCAGTAGTGTCGCTACGGCGCTATGCTCATGGCAATCGTGTTGTTTAATATATATAGAGATTACCTCGCAAATGATTTTATTTTTTTATTGTAAGTTGTTTAACCGTGTCATCGGAAGGATGCTGGTATTTAAGGCTCAGGTTTTCCTATTTTAAGTACCAGCCGCACATAAATAGTAGCAACTTCATATGTTAATAATATAAATGTGTCTCTTAATTGTAGTAACTTGTGAAACAATAAATAAATTTATTATTTATTTATTTATTTATTTATTTATTTAAAAAACATATTTCCTGCTGTAAAATAAGGACAGTTAATTAAACATATTGGTATTGGACTTCAATTATTCAATTTAATTTATACATGTCAAATTACCCGATAACTCTTTAATATATTTTAATAACGTTGCATTTTAAATTCTGTTGTATTTGCCAAATATAGAAGTTGGCCAGATACAGTTAAAAATTGAAGAAAAATGTTATTAATGCCTATCAATACTTAAGATGCCAAACCAGCTACATTGGAATGATGCGATATATATGAGCAACCAAAGAAGTCATTCGTGTGTGGGTAATACTGAACTTCTATCCCTTTTCCTGTAAGAGCATACCGAAAGCATTACCCTTCCTAATCACACAACTCTAGTCAGTTCCCAATATTTACCCACCGGAGACTCAAATCATACACCTTCCGCAAGTTGGTACAGCCACTCCGTCATTGTCAACGCTGTGTGAGCGATGTGGATTGATTCTACGGTCAGCTCAACTTTGAGTGACAGTTCCATTCCCAGCTATCCACTTTTAGGATTATCGAAATAGGAACATGCAGCCATAAAAATGTCAAACGGATTTGTGTAATTGCTCAGCAGATTATATTTTGAATGGAAGGGTTTATTTCAATTAATGATATCTTTACGAGTATTTAAATGTTCTAAATAGAATATAAAATAGAGACTTGTTTATTTGAGTTTTACCTTTACTCCTGTATTCAATTGCAGTATTTATAGCATACAAAATATTTTGTATGATGTATACAAATCGCGAAAGTTTAAAATCGAGTATTTACAGCTTTATACTATATGAAGAATTTCGTTAGCAATCAATGTACTTTTTCATAAAATAGGTGTAATTTATTAGGTAAGTTTACTGAAACAAGTACACACATTTAGATCAACAGTCAATAAACAACTAGGCTTGTTTGCGATTTAAATGTGATACTAGACGGAGACAACAACCCTAGACAGATATATTGTTATAATTTTAGTCTAGAATACTATTACAACGTTAAAATTAAATTGCTGTAACTTTATCCATCATCCAACATAACACTCGGTTAATTATGTATAATTTGCCTGCAATGTAAAAATATTTAGCTGCTTTCACTATCTATAAAGAAATAAGCTTATTCTGTCTTACTATACCACTTCATCAAATTAAATTGGCAATGTACATACAGAACTTTGAGCGCCGAGGAATATTGTCAGCCTCTTGAGACAACAGCATCCGACGGATGGAGCCGTTCATCTTCGACAGATGAGTTAATCACCGATAATCAAGTGACGGCCAGCCGTTTGTTGCAAGCCGTATATCGATCAATCTAATACCCTAGAGAATGCCTCGCAATATGATGGACTAGACTAGCCCCGCTGATTTAACTGCGTAAATATCACTTTTATAACTAGTTCTGTTCAAAGTTACTACTATTTTTAAACCTTTTCGGAATAGTGAGGGGAGGGTGAGAGATGTATTGTCCTTGTGCCCAGTAGTTTCGTCTGTACTTTGTCAATCAGTCTGACAGTGACGGAAGAGTTTTAAATAGAAAATATATTTTGATTTTATAAAGCTGAGACGCTGGTTGAAGAGAATGAGAGAAAATCACTGTATATTATTAATACTAAGAATAAAGCATAAAAAGGTCGAGATGTAACTATTAGAAGGCATAGGTATCGTACTTTATTCTAGATAAAGTGACGCTTGGACTAGCATGGTATTCTCTTTTTGATGTTTTATCCTTTGTAGATGTACGATTTGAATGCTTCAAATAAAAAATTGTCATAACGGGTTTAGAGTTCTTTCCGCGCCAAACAACAGAATCGGTGCAGTGGTTTAGCAATAAAGGTTTTATAAACAGACAGCATTGCTTCACGCCATACGTTGTATGTCGCTTTTGTGCTTTTGTGTAGTTGCATCAGTATTAGTCGTGTAACAAGATTGGAGGATCCACAGGAGAGTTGATAGTGATGTTACATGCAACACCCCCGCAGTACGTTGACAAATTATCTTTGATATTTACATACATAATTTACTCGTATCTATCCTTTATCTTTTTTCCTTCAAACCAAAGAGCTGGATAATTGATGACAGTAGAGGTAACACTTTGACAGAACTGGAATACGTTTTGACGTTTTGGAAAGAAGAAGAAACAACTGTTCTGAACTCTATCGCGATGAAGAGGGACTATGTGTGGACAGAAGATGGATTGATCACGCCAGAGAGCCGGATATACTGTTTTCTGAAGTGCAAGACGCCATCAAGAGACTGAAGCATAAAGTAGTGGGTCCTGACGGTGTGTCAGCAGCAATGCTTCAGCATCTGGGTTGTGAAAGGACTAAAATCATCCACCAAATATGCAACAAGGTCTGGATAACTGGCCAGTGGCCAATTGATTGGACACAATCCGCTGTTGTTCCAATGCACAAAAAGGGCTCCACTAGAAAGTGTGAAAATTACTGAACTTTGTCACTCATGTCGCATGCAAGCAAAATTCTCTTCTTCTCTTTTTTTTGGTCTCTGGCAACACTGGTATTAAGACGTAAAACCGTGCTTCTCCCAATATTTATTTAATTTTATTTGATTTAATTAACTTTATTAGGTATTATTTGTGTTTTAAGCTCTTATTAGTGTGTGATATTAATAATTAACTTTATAATTTCATAATTAGAAGTGAATGTTGGTGAATAACATATAGTAAAAGTTTTGCAAAGTCATCTGTCAAACAAACGAACTATATAATTTAAAATACTTTGCATTACTTATTACTTTTCTAATATTCGAGCAGTTGAGGTAAGTTTACGTAATATCGAACATTTAAACTATTTACATAAGTAGTAAACACCTAGTGAACATATCTCGATTAGCCGGCTCATCTTGGTTGGTGCCTTACACAAACCTAAGTGTCATACTTACAATAGTAACAAGTAATTATTATTTCTGTCTTTTGTTAATAAGTTTCTTGCGATCTTTTTAATCTATTAACAAGATGATGACCAGGAGGGCGCGTCAAGAGGAGGAAAAATTTCAATTAACGCTTATAGAACTTAAGAAATACAAGGCTTTATGTGAGACACTACAAAGGGAGCATGATGATAATGAGAGGGAGATGTTACAGGTTTTAGAGAAAAATTCTCAACTAAGAACTGAGATGGCAGAAATTCATTCTCATTTGATTACATCTTTAGATGAACGCGATAGGTTACAATCAATAGTAAACAATTTTGACAGTTGTAGTAATGAGTTTGAGACCGCTCTCAAGCGCATCACCCAGTTAGAGGGCCTCCTAAGTGAGGCTAATAATCATATTAATAGATTGGAGTGTGCAGACCGGTCCATCAAAGCAGCCACTTCACAATCACTGTTTGATGAGCTGGTTGGTAGCGCTCCATCTATGGTTTCTGCCAACTCAAACAATGAAGGTAACAAAGTTATTACAATTGACTTAACTAATGACAATTCAATTATTCAATCAAGTAAAACCATAAACTCATCCAATAAACTGAAAAAGTATGTAAAGTTGAATAAACAAATTAAGAAACAGGAAAAATTATTAAGAAAATATAAAAATTCAAAAGCAAATGTCAATTATTGCCGCAAGTATATAGCTCTAAAGGAAGATATGTCTATTTGTATTACTCAACTAGATAATAATCTTTTAAAATATGATACTGATATTCATTGCCTGCAGACAGAGATTGATCGCTTATAGGATTCTTTACTTAATATGACAAAGAAATATCAATTATCACAAAGTCAAATTAATGAACATATCTTGGCGATGGATGACTTAGTGGATTTGTGTAAATACAATGAGCAAAGACTCCTATCGCTTACTACTAATAATCAGATCAGTGAACCTAGCTTGAAACCACAAAGTTGTTCTCAGCCTACCATTTTGAATGATAGTTCTGCAATGTTATCTCAGTCAGCAGTGATGAGTAACAGCTTCATTAATGATAGCACCTCCTTCTCACATCACAATACAAAGACAAACACCAACAATTTAGTAATGTTTAGTGATGGGATAGGTAGGAACATGAGCCAATTGTTGAGACAAAGGACAGGTCAAACCGTTACCAACTTTTGTATGCCTGGAGCAAGGTTTTCACATATTTTACAAAACATCTTGAGTAGAACATACTGTCCTAATTCAACAATAATCATATTTATTGGGAGAAGGGGTAATACAAATCTTAATACTATTAAAAGGTATTTTGACCAATTATTACACCTAAAAGTTAGAAAAATTATTTTACTTGCATTTCCCTACAGTAAGTTGTTGCCACAGGCCGAAAATGACTATAGATATAAATTAAATTGTAAATTACATACATTGACATTATACAATGATTTTATTGACTTTATTGACTCTAATGCTTTCATTAGAAGTTTTTATATATATTGGTAAGTTTTTATATTATATATATTGACATGTGATAGTTGCTATCTATCTAAATATATTCAAAGACAAATAGCATCATCGCTAGCATATTATATTAATAACACAGCCAAAAATTTGGCTAATAACACTGCTTTTATTGAGCAGTCTAACTTGACATTGAATATAAGCTTGGAATCTGTTCCAAATCCTTTAAATAAAGTTATGAGACAATAGAGTCAATCTCTGGCAATAACATAGACAAGACATTGATAAATTTAAATATAAGTAATAAAAACACACGTTCATCAACCACACATTGTACAAAAAATAATTTAAAAAATTGTATTAAACTGGTGCATCAAAATATACAAGGGTTGATGGGTAAGGAGTTAGAGTTGGAATTGTTCATGAACTGTAACAATATTGATATTTTATGTATTACAAAACATTGGCTAAAACCACCAGTTCATTTTCAATTTCAACAACCACCAGGTCGCAAGCTCATTCAGCAGAGAAAAATTTATTCGAGGAGGCTCGTTAATTATAATAAATAAACTTTTAAAATTTAAAGAAAGGTCTGATATTGTGAGCCTCTCTGTTGAGCGAGTTATAGAGATATCTTGTGTCGAATTTGATCAGTTCATTGTTATGAGTGAATACAAGCCTCCATGTGCACATTTTGAAAGTTTTCTAGTAATTATGGAGGATGCCCTAAGCAAAGTTAATAATTGCCATAAAACGGTTGCTATTTGTGGTGACTTCAACATTAACATTTTAGAGAAATGTTCTATATCAATTGATTTCTTAAATCTATTTAAATCTTACAATTTAACCTTTCAAGTACCGCGCCCTCTAAAACGTCAATTTGGCTATACGACCGCGCCGTACGACATCATCGCGCGCGCGGTACTAGACATAGAATGTTATCGCTCTGAGAGGTTTATGTTTTCAAGAGTTCGAGTTATAATTTCTTGAAACCCACTTATATAGCCAATATTAAAAAATTATAATAATACAATTTGAGTGTATATTTAGTTTTGTATAGCTCTCTGTTTTGAACGGATCTTAGAATACCGGTTCTATCGACAATTGTAGCGTATTATAATAAAAAATAAAATAAATTTTTGTTTATTTTTGTATTTTTATATTCTGTATAATATGGGTTTTCCAATCAAAACTAAAAATATGCATGTATCCATTATAATAATTGCCCCTTTTCAATAGCAAACATTTGCTAAAATTCACAGTTTCGCGCGCATTGAAATTAAATGTCCTTTTACTTTTTAATTTGACATCAAATTGGATCAGAAGAAGGTTTCATAGCTGTCTGTGATTCGTAAAAATGCAATGCCATTTGAAATAATTGATAAAATGTACTAGGCCAGTGTAAAAAACGTCATAGATTGAAGGACGGAATCTGGACATGAATTCATGTCGTCGGTAAACAAGGGGACTTTTTTGTAGGACATGAATTCATGTCCTCGGTCGTCGAAAGGTTAAGTTATACTTTTTTAGAACCAACTAGAGTGACTGCCACAAGTGCTACCTGTATTGATAGTATATTTATTAACACTAAGCCCTTACAAAAATCCTTAATTAATATGTTACAGTCTGATCACTGTGGGCAGTTAGTCTGTTGTCCAAGAAAAAGCCCTAAGATTCAGAGTAAAATTATTAATTTTATACCTATAAATGAAAACCGATTAGAACTTTTAAAAATAATCTATCAAATAAAATGCGTTGGTTACCTATTCATGACCATCCGGATCAGTTATATAATTCATTATTTAAATTGACTAGTGATGAATTTTCTACTGTATTTAAACCTAAAAAATTAAATGTAACTGACCGTCTGATGTTTAGTGATTGGGCAACTGAAGGCATTCATAAAAGTCGGATTAGGTTATATGAACTTTATAATGAAAAAACTTTTAATAATAGTTTAGCCTTTATTAATTATGTAAAAAAATACTCAAAAACATTTAGACAAGCTTGTTATGCTGCAAAATCAATTTATTTGAAAAATAAAATAAAAAGCGCTGAAAATACCATAAAAGCAACTTGGAATGTGATCAATAGCGAAACTGGTAGAGCCAAAACACGCAGTCGCGACTACCTACTAAATATCAATAATGTGAGTATTGCAGAGGACTTGGAAGTAGCGACGGAATTTGAAAATTTTTTTGCTAATATACCCATTGTAACTACAGCGTCACTCAAATCGTCTTCCATGTCTGCTAAAATGCTGCTTAAAGACTGCGTGCCGGAATGTGTTACGGCCTTTGAATTTGTTGCTGTTACTACAGATGATGTTCTTAAACAGTTTAAAACTATTAATATGAAAAGGACAAAGGATCTGTGGGGATTGTCAGTAAAGACTGTTTCGTCTATTATTACATTAATTGCTCCACATCTTGCAACAGTGTTCAATGGTTGTGTCACTTCTGGAACATTTCCTGATTTAATGAAGTATAGCAAAATAACACCTTTATTTAAATCTGGTGACACATCAGACCCCTCAAATTTTCGACCTATTTCTGTATTGCCAACACTTAGCAAAATTTTTGAGAAACTAATTCTTAGTCGGCTACTTAGTCATTTCAATAGACATAATCTTCTTCACAAGAAACAGTTCGGATTTACGAGGGGTTGTTCAACTACTGACGCAGCAGTTGAGTTACTGAAAAGTATTTTTGCAGCTTGGGAGAAGTCGCAAGATGCGTTAGGTATATTTTGCGACTTGTCTAAAGCCTTTGATTGTGTTCATCATGATACTCTTATTAGGAAACTATATCATTACGGCATTAAAAATAAAGCTCTCGATCTCCTGACTTCTTATTTGGGCAACAGAATCCAGAAGGTCGAGGTTAATGGTAAGACATCTCCAGGTTCTGCTTTGAAAATGGGTGTCCCGCAGGTTTCAATTCTCGGACCATTTCTATTCTTGATATATATTAACGATTTACCTTATTACGTTAAGAATAATCATGAGATTGTATTGTTCGCTGATGATACCTCTTTGATTTTTAATATTAAACGACGACAGAGTAACTTTGACGAAGTAAACAATGCACTCTCTAAAGTTGTCAATTGGTTTAATGTTAATAATCTATTACTTAATAATAAGAAAACTAAACTTTTAAAATGTTCAATGCCCAATGTTAAACATATACCAACCAATGTACAACTTAATGAATCTAGGATTGAGCCCGTCGAGACAACCATGTTTTTAGGTATTATGCTGGGCACCAAACTACAATGGGGTCCACATATAGAAAGGCTTTCGGGCAAACTCAGTTCTGCAGCTTATGCAGTTAAGACAATTAGACGCCTCACAGATTTAGAAACAGCTAGAATGGTTTATTTCAGTTACTTTCATAGCTTAATGTCGTATGGGATTCTTCTCTGGGGGAATGCTGCAGACCTAAATACAATATTTGTTCTGCAGAAAAGAGCTGTAAGGGGAATTTATAACCTCAGCCCAAGAGTTTCTCTAAAAGAAAAGTTCAAAGAAATAAACATTCTAACTGTTGTATCACAATATATTTATGAGAATCTGCTATATGTACATAAAAATATTGACAATTTTTTAAAAAAATGTGATATACATTCTGTAAATACAAGACACAGAAATAATCTCGTAGTTCATAGCACTCGTCTCCACAAAATAAGTAGCTGTTTTATGGGGCAATGTATACGCTTTTATAACAAGCTCCCTTATAATATAAGAGACCTATCTATAAATAAGTTCAAAATTATTGTAAAAGCGAAATTATGTTCAAAAGCCTATTATAAAATATCTGACTATAAAGACGACCAAAACGCTTGGGACTGAGCTGTTCTAATTCGACACACAAAAATAATTGTATTAAATATTTCTTTTTAATGACGTTTCGTAAGTACTTTCAAAGTTTACACGAAATAAAGAAGTATTTCATTTCATTTCATTTCATTTCTCTTACGCATTATAAACACTCGACTATCATCTTTTGTCGATCACCAGATACCGAGTGAACAATCGAATCAAATTGTGACTGGGAAGGGTACTCGAGAACAAATTTTGAATGTGCGTATTCTCATAGAGAAATGTCGCGAATTTAACAAGCCACTGGTTCTGTGCTTTATTGACTACGCTAAGGCGTTTGATTGTGTGCAGTGGAAGAGAATGTTTGATGTACTTATAGAAATGGGTGTACCAGAACATCTTGCTTTCCTAATACAGAATCTGTATCTCGATGGGTCAAGTTTCGTGAAATTGGAAAACCATAGGTCCAAATCTTTCCAAACAGAACGAGGTTTACGCCAAGGCTGTATTCTGTCACCGTGAATATACAGTGTGTTTCATAACCCCCTGTCCGATCCCGAAACCACATATTACTGACTTGCTAGACATACTAGGAAAAATAATAAAATAAATCCAGGGCTTCATAAAACATCACAATTTATTTCCTTAGTATAGTATTAACGAGAAACATTACCCCGAAATGAGGGAAAATTCCCTAAACTAGCAACACTCCACTCAGCGACGGTATCCTTTATGATTCTATTAATTCTATTAAAATATTGTCGGCTTTTCGTGTCAAAGGACATGCCACCTTTAAAATAGTGCAATTTTACCGTCAAACGAGCCGCTCGACACAATACCGAAACGCGGTAGAGATGTTTACGTTCGATAGCAGTTAATATCGATTTAATAAATTTTAACATGAAATGTGACACAACATTCATTTTTCAGAGAATTATTACATTAATGATATTACGATATCTTCTCATAACGTAAAGAAGACTTAAATAATACTTTTGTGTTACAGATTTTAGTAGATCATAGACAAAAGACTATGATCTACTAATTTCAGTAACCTAAATCAAATAAAAAAGTTACATCATTTTTATGTTATAACAATTATTTAAAAACAAACAACAATTTTGCGTTGGATACGTGCCCATCTCGTACGGGGACAATAATAACATATCGATAAAAACAGAACTCCAATAAATATCATTGGTTACATCCCTAGCTGGCTATTTTATTACGACTTCAATTTGCCTACTGATCACTCAGTCTTGCCCTAGGATTATTTTCGTTCGGTCTTGCGGAATAACTTACGTTGTGAAATAGTTACGTCGTCGGTCGTATTCAAACTCGGAATACTTTAACATTTCGAAGTGTTTAGGTAGGAGTGAATGTAATTCATGCAGGTACACGTAGTGATAAGGAGGAATAGTTCGCTAGACCACCAGGTCTGCCAGTGCCTTTGGAGCGCGTTGTTCAACGGCTTGACCACCTCGTGAACTACAGTGTGCTAGTTAGTGTGCTTTCAAATAGGTACCTTTGATGAAAAGGTACCGTAAGTGTCTTAACCTTTACGGTCGACATGTGGAGCATGATCGTCGTACGCAGCTTACAAGTAAGTTGATGTTTTTTGGAATTAAAGGTAACCTGCCTAAGTAAGATTTAGACAATTAGTAATTACCGTAAATACTGCAGCGCTCATAGCGTGACTAAGCTTTTGGATCGTAATAGTTTGGCAAAGTTAAGTAACGGTTGCACAGGTCATCACTTGGATGGGTGCCCACGTGCTCAGAAGGCACTTAAAACTGAATCTAAGAATCGTAAAGCCATGTCGTAGGCCTTCGAGTGATCTGAAATGTCTGAATACACGGACACCAAAGTTGGCTACGCACTCTTACGAAACAAACTAACAACGTAAACAATACCTTCCGTTTTACCTAATGCAATAAGCCAGCTGTTGCAACAAACTCATAAATAAAATAGGTGTACCTACCTACCTAAAATGATGGCACGTGTAAAGTTGACGTTCGGCTTTTGTCAAAGGATTAGGTAAGTAGACGCGGCCGCCGGCTGCCGGCCGATGCACTCAACGACCTTTTATGAACTTTAGGCAGATACCTAGTTATTACGAGTTATGAGTCTTCAGTGTTGCCAAGGGTAATCTGATGTGATATTATTTAAAGTTAATTAAATTTACCAGGGAAAATTTTATCTTTAATTTCCGTGAATTAATGACAAATACCTCATCATTTTACTCTACCCTACAACCCCTTCATTGATCGGACGGGGGGTTATGAAACACCCTGTATAATGAGAAGAGCACTGGAAGGCTGGGATGGTGGAGTTGCAATAGGTGGTCGCATAGTGACCAATCTGAGGTACTCAGACGATACGACTGTAGTTGCGTCGAGTGAAGTCGAAATGGCAAGCCTTCTGAAGAAAATTGAAGAAGAGAGTGCTAAACTCGGTCTGAAGATCAACCATTCAAAAACAAAAATAATGGTGGTAGACAGAGCTCAAGTACTTCCAGTAACCGACGCATTCAATGGGTATGAAAAAGTCAGCGAGTTTGTGTACCTTGGGTCCTTGATAACGTGCGACGGTGGCTGCATTGATGAGATTCGGCGTAGAGCTGGTATGGCCAAGAGAGCTATGGTCAACCTGGACAAGATCTGGAAGAATCGAGGTATACGACGTACAACAAAAGTGCGCTTGGTACGAGCTCTAGTATTCTCTTTTTTTCTGTACGGTGCTGAAACGTGGAGCCTGAAAAGCCGTGATAGTGGCAAGGTTGACGCTTTTGAGATGTGGTGTTGGCGGAGATTACTCCGTATACCTTGGACTGCCATGAGAACGAACGAGTCCATATTGAAAGAGCTGAACATCACCACAAGGCTTTCCGCAATATGCCAAAATCTGGCCCTCAGCTTTTTCGGACACATCATGCGGTCTCCAAAACACTGTAAGGAGAAGCAGATAATCTTGGGTCACAAGATGGTCCTACACCTACAAGATGGTCTGACACGATCAAGAAGGCGGAGGGCGGCAGCATGCAACGAGCCTTACATACGGCGTACGACCGCTCCTGCTGGAGACAAATATGTGGTCGCGATCCTCAGCAGTGAGGGACCGAGGACGAAGAAGAATCGCAAAAAGAGGGGTGTTCCAAGTTTGATCTGTCTGCTCTCTTGAATGAATAAACCGATATAGATCCGAGTTTTTTAATACAAGTCTTGTTCATAGCTGTGGTTCTTGACTATGTTGTATGGGAATCTAGGAGTAAAGGACTTTGCCAAAACGAGATAGATATTTTTTATTTATTTATTAGCACGGGGAATTTACTTTTAATCCTCCGTGGTCCAGTGGATAGAGTATGTGACTGCTGATCGGACGTTCTGGGTTCGATTCCCGGGTTGGGCAAAAGTGTTACTGGGTTTTTCCGAACTCTTAGTAGCAGCACGGAGTCTGGTGATGTGCCCGGTAACGGCGATAGGCTCGCCCCCTATTACGTGGGACCTAAAAATTCATGGCGAAATGTGGGTGTAATACCTATTACGCCTCTGCCTACCCCTTCAGGGATACAGGCGTGATTCTATAAAAAAATAATAAAAAAATATAAAAATCATCTTTATTCTAATTCGGTAATAATTTGATGCTATTGAGATTAAATTGTAATAAAGTCGCAGTGTAAACAAAGCGCCTTCGTGTTCATTCGATAATAAAATATATAGGAACGCTACAGTTACAAGACGTATTGTTGTTGCTTTAAGGAAGCAAAATAGCATACGGAAACATAATAAATAGCTGGTAAAAGTCGTGCATGTAATCGGCAGTTTCGTTGATACAGAAGCAGTGCACGTTACACGTTGCATGTTTATGATTTTAACTCCAGGACCAGTTATAGAGACTAAATGTAGCCCATGTACTATTTTGATGTATAGGATATACTACTGTTAATTTTTCTATTTCTTTTTTTCTTTGTCAATTACTACAGTTGTTACTATCTCCTTATCATTTATTTTAGTTATATATTATAAGTATGTATATGTATAAAAATATATAAGTATAGTATTAACAAAGTATGGTATATTTATTAATATATGTATTATTATTTAATTACAGTATGTTGTACCTATTTCTTGTTTAAAATCCAATTAATGATGTACAATATTTGAACACACCAGCACTACTCTTTTTCGAAATCCGTCAGTTTTCAGTCCATCCAAAGGTTGCCTAGAAGAAATTGCTTTTTAGTGATAAGACCGCCCTTTGTGCATTACCTGTTAAACACAATTTTTATAATAATATGTATTTCCGATTGGTGTACAATAAAGAATATTATTATTATATATTACAGGAAACTATCTTTAACCCGTATCCGAAAGAGTAGCGAACTTCTATACATCCATCCTCAAATGCTGCCGCATATTCATATGTATACAACTATGAAAATGATTTTGTGGCACTTACACATGTTTGCGGTTTTCTCGTGTGTCCTTTGGTATATAACTTGTACGAAGAATTTATGTGATCTATACAATGGATGTGAGGATCTTATATCGAGGTTATTGGGGTAATCCTCTGAAGAGCCAACATAGATTGATTCGTCTTCAACGCGTCGAGATCACCTCAGTACGGACAGCTAGTTGTCGTAATTTGCATAAATGCGTGTGAACACATGTATGCAAATTACGAGTTTGTGTGATGCACATATGCCATTATTTCTTTAGTTTTTATATTATGATAATTTCGTAAATACCTCATCCTTTTGATGTAGGTACTTTTATTTCTGTCGGTATATTTCCTAATTCATGGGTCCAAAATAAAACAAACATTTAATCAAGGGACTTCAACTCTAAAGGACAAATTCAGAAAATAGTGGTCGTCATAGTGCTAAACGACGCGACAGTTGCTTAAAATACTATGCCATCCGTGGAGCCACATTACTTTCGTCTTTAATCAACGGCTATATCAATGCTGGTCCCGTGTTTTCTCCTTCTTTTTATGCTTGGGTCTGGCCAAATGTTGTGAACTCAGTTCACATATCTATAAATAACCTTATAAACTTGACGCCAAATTGTTACTGTATAACAATCTTGTCCGTAACTATCTTGACCACGCTAGTGCTGTCTGATCATACACAAAAAGATGGTAGGTCAAGACTGCGTTAGTTGCGCATAAGTTTTCTTTACCAAACAAATTATAAACGCCCATTTCCTCGAAATACCTATGGCGTTTTATTCTATTGAATTAATTGATCGTTGAAAGTATAATGAATATTTTTTCTAAAATACGTTGCCAGCATTAGGACGTCTATACAGGATTTGCCTGTATCGAAGGTGAGTCCAGCTGATATTCAACTAATGCAAAGGATATCCAGACTGGAGACGACCATTTGTAGGTTACACAAAGTAATGTCGCGTTTATCCTGCGTCGAGCGGTCAATTCATTGCTTAAAACACCTATGCACTTCTTGAAGTCAACCTTTGGGTCAATAACTGTATAAAGGTTCGTCAGAAGTGGGACAATTAAGAGTTTTATATATGGCCGTGGCCAAGATGATGTAACTCCGTTGGCTTATACTACCGACTTGTTATACCCATTTTTCTTTTTTAACCTTTCTAGTCTAACTAGATAGGCCGAATAATAAGCGATCCCTACCGACTGTCACCTGACGTCTGCAACTCTAAGGGATAACGATATTCTAATATAAGACCGAATGCTAGAATATTTGAACGTTCTGGTGGCGAAGACTCAATTATATTACGTTATATTAAACAAAACATCAACTCAACAGTTTACAAGTATATTTACGTACCTACCTACCGAAAAAATATGATTTATAGATTTTTGCCATTATACTTTAAGATGCAAGTAAAACATTTATAATGCTGTAGGAGAGATGTGCATGATATATGATATACGGATTTTTTTAATGAAGCAAATATCTGGTAAGTCTTTTCTATTAATACTGAATTCTCTTTTTTAATGTGTATAAGTTTAGCTTGTTTCTTAACATTCTCTTAAAGACATTCACCCAGGTAGAACACTAGTTTGCGGATGCAAAGTGTTGTTCTGGTAATCGAACCAACAACACCTGGCGTAGGGTTAACCTCCCGCGCGATCAAGGTCATTTCCCCAAATAAGCGTTTCCAGTTTAAAAAATTCGGGCAAGTGCGAGTCTGACCCGCGCACCAAGGGTTCCGTACGCATTTTACCTTATTTGAGGTTGGTGCTAATTACGCTAGTCCTCTAAATCTGTATAGGCGCCCATACAACTTAGAGGACTATCTTAAATGGAGTCTACTATGTATGTATGGGGACACCCTTAAATTTTCCACTTTTTACCTTTTTGTAATGTTTCCTTTATTTGTGCTGTAAGACCCTGCTTTTGGCCAAATTTCGTTATTCTAGTTCAACGGAAACTACCATATAGGTTTTCGACCCAAAACCTATAGGGGAGGTACTTACGGTTGACCTAGAATTGACAACTTTGGTTAAAACCAAGGTCTTACAGCAGAAGTAAAGGAAAAATTCCTAAAATTAAAAGAAGTAGAAAATTAAGGTAAATTTTGGTACTTACAAATTTCGCAAAAATCTAATTTTGACCATATCTTTTTATCAGGTTGACCCAGGATCTTGATTTTTATACACCTGATAGGAACCATAGACCTCAGTATCTGGTCTAAATTTGCTAAATCCACCCGTTCCTGAAAAAATCAGTGGTGACACACGGACAGACAGACAGACAGACAGACGGACAAGAAAGTGATCTTATAAGGCTTCCTTTTTTACCTTGTGAGGTACGGAACCCTAAAAAATTTTTTAATTGGTCAGCCGAAAATCGATAAATCGAATGATTAACCAGATCTTGTTATAAGTGCAAAGCCGTTAAATATCAACGACCAATGATAGCTATTACGTTATGCATCTATGAGGTGCATTAGACGGTTTAGGGGAAGGCGAAGCGACCGCTTGGCTATCCGTGCAGTCAAGTTTAAAAATAGACAATACTAATTTAAACATTGGATACATAAAGTTATAACAAGCTCAAGGCAATAGATAATTACCAAAGTGTCACACTTCAAAGAGCAGCGGTTTCATCTGACGAACAAATAGGCAGGTCTTGACGAAGCTGGTTCTTGTAAGGCTAATTTTGGCTTTCACTAATTAAGATTTAGGTTTGAAATAAAATGAAAAACAAGACCAAAATGTTGCTTAAGTAATGAAACGCTCTGTATAATGTTGTTTATACTGTATTTATTTTATATTTTTAACGTACGAGAATCAGTTTACTACCCTATCGTATGCAAAAAGCGTGTGAAACATTAGGTAGTTAACTTTATTTGTAACATAAAAGTTTAGTGACTCGACTTGAAAGAGAAATTGAAATATAAAATATCATATCTTAGTCCTTTTACTTACAAAACCTTTTTAATAAACGATGCACTTACATAAAAGCTCCTAGTACAAAAAGTATAACGTCTCATTTTCAGCTTCCATTCGTGAGTTTTCATAATAATTTTATGAAAATATCCCACACTGAAATGAAATAACTGCCAAAGGAAATTTGGAATACGTTTCAAAAATTTAAAACTTTATCTTATGTAGTCGAAATATTCAATTCAGAATATATTTTGATCATTTAAAAATTGTGAATATAGGGTGGCTGCATGGTCTTTTGTTATTTTAATATGTCGCGTCAAATCTTCGGTGCGAGGATGAGATGTTCGAATAATGGAAGTTGACAAAAGATTCTCGAGGAGCAAAGAAATGGATTAGTAAAAGCCGACAGCCGACACTGACTGGCTTTTATAAGCGGATGTTATTAGGTGTCTATTTTCGTCGCTTAACGCCTCTTCTGAACAGTTTTGTTATCATTATGTATTTATTGACACAGAAAATAAATGTTTCTTTTTGCCTTATGAGCAATAAAACTGCTATTATGTTAAACATAATACAATGAAAATATTTGTCTGAATTAAAGTTACGAGATGGAAAAACACGAGCATCTGACGACGATTTCTTAAGCAAATACGAGCATTTTTGATCGGCTATTTATAAGAAAGCACATTGAATTAGATGTTTCCAATAGCCAAACTCGGAACGTCCTTATTTTGCCACTGAAAAAACTGGAAGCTCCTCTTTAATTAAATCTGTCCTCTGTTTTATTTTTAATTTCCGTCAGAATGATCTCGTATTTTATTAGTATTTCAATTTTGAGTTTCCAGAAAATCAGGTTGGTAAGTCGGGTTGGAATACATTTTTTACATTTGTTATAAATTGTTTGAGCTTTTTGTTTATTCAATCTTTTCAAGCTGGGATTTTTGTAAACGGGCTTTTCGTTTGGAAAGAATTTCATTTTACTGAGAAAATATGTAAAACAGATTGTCTGTACAATGTTTTGATTAAATTAATAGGTAACAATTTTACAGATATCACAGTTAATTCGGTTTTTAACAATACCTAGTAGGTACTTGCAAAATTAACTTGTAAACACTATTTTCTGATTTTTTTACACAGGAGAAACTTTTGTGTAATAAAAAGAACTTTGTGTATCATGGAGTGTGAGTGAGGATTATACCTCAATATCTCTAACACTTACGTATAAGTAGACGCCAAACCGAACACTCTTACCGCATCCAAATATAAACGTACTTATCTATAGTCGCACCTTGCCTTATGGCGCTGCGCTGATACACCTCAGCTTTCATTTGTAGCGAACTGCGAGCGTTCGCCGTTTTTAGTTTTGTCGAACCGAACAACGAACAGAGCCGAACATGCTACGAACATTTTCACAATCATTCTAGCGAATACTCTAATCCTTAGAATATAGAAAAAACCTCGTTGGTCTCGCGGTAGCCTCGTTGGTCACGCGGCATAAATGTGCGCGTGGGATTAGAAGGTCTCGGGTTCGCTCCCCGGGTCGGGCAAAGTGTTATTGGGTTTTTTTGTCAAGAAATTCTCAATAGCAGCACGGAGTATGGAAATGTGCCCGGTACGGCAATAGGCTCGCCCCTTTTACGTGGGACTAAAATAAAGCTGGTGAAAAGTGGGTGTAGCCATATACCTCTGCCTATACCTCTTCGGGGATATAGGCGTGAGACTATGTATGTATGTAGGAAAAATATAGAAACCGCTCTACAACAGCAGTTTTACCCACTATATTTACTTACATTATCATGTCAACATTTTGAATTGTATGCTCAGATTAGTGTATATTTTCTTAAAAATAGCATATAACAAAGGATTGGCATTCCTGTTCTACGTTATGGTGATTGATGTTGTGTTTGCAATATAGCTGCGAGCAAAGTGAATGCGTAGCTTAATTGTACGTCGTAGCATCACGTCTCAATTTTGTTCTACGTAGATGTCTTTGACGGAGCAGTAGTATCGCTACGGCGCTATGCTCGTGGCAATCGTGTTGTTTAATATATTACATATAAGGATTACCTCGCAAATGATTTTATTAAAAAAATATATTTCCTGCTGTAAAATAAGGACTGAAATTAGTATGGGGCTCCAACTTTTCTATTTAATTTATAGATGTCAAATTACCCGATATAGCTTTAATATATTTTAATAACGTTGCATTTTAAATTTTGCTGTATTTGGAAACAATAGAAGTTGTTCAATATAAAATGAAAGGAAATGCTTGCACACCGGAGCATCAAATCCCACACATTCCGCAAGGTGCTAGAGCCACTCCGTCATTGTCCACACTGTGTGAGCGATGTGGATTGATTTTACGGCCAGCTCAACTTTGAGTGGCAGTTCCATTCCGAGCAATCCCCTTTTAGGATTATCGATACAATGTAGCTGTAATAAATAACGTCGAATGGACATGGGTAATTACTCAGTAGATTTTATTTCGATTAATTATATATATACGAGTTTTTAAGTCTTTGGAATAGAATATGTTTTATTTGGTTTTACCTTTGGTCCTGTTTTCAATTGCAGTATTTATGGTATTTTACAATGTGACAAATTGCGTTTGCAATTAATGTAAAATTTTGTAAAATAGGTGTCATTTGTTAGGCAAGACGACAACCCAAGTAGATATATAATATATAAAAGGCGATAAAAGATACGGCCATAATTTATCAACTATCCTACGTATCAACCGGTTAATTATATTCGTAAGAGTTGACAATTAATAGCTCCTTTCTATATCTAAAAAGAAAGATATTAAATATTCATCTATATCTGCAGCTCTTCATTAAATTACACTGGCATATACAGCATACGATATAGTACAGTGAACTTTGAACGCCGAGGAATATTCTCAGTCTCTTGAGACAACAGCATCCGACGGATGGAGCCGTTCATCTTCGACAGATGACTTAATCACCGATAATCAAGTGACGGCCAGCCGTTTGCTGCAAGCCGTATATCGATCGATCTAATACTCTAGAAAACACCTCGGCATGTAATAGACTAGCCTTACCCCGCTGCTTCACCTGCATGAATTTTACTTACATAAAAAGTTCTGTACAATATGCACCCCCTTTTAACCCATTAAGGAGGGGGGAGGAGGGATCGGAATTTCAAAAAAATTCTCTTGCTTACATCCCAAATGTCAGCTTCGTGTGCTATGTAGGTTCAGCTGTAAGTTGTCTGTCAATCAGTCACTGACGCAAGCATTTGATATAATGATACAGATAATATTCCGGTGGTATGTAATGGTAGAAAGCTAAGATCAAAGGCCATTTAAGAAAATCACTGTATATTCTTAATACTGAGAAGAAAGCAGCTGTTCCATGAAAAGATAAAAATGAAGCTTTTAGACGGTTGTCAGTGCTTTATTTGATTCTAATTAAAGGGTCACCTTAGCTTGTTTAATATTCTATTTAAGTTGGGCTAGTTATCGTTGTTGGATGATTTGAATGATTCAAATGAAATGTGGTATCACGGGGTTCAAGTTCTTTCTGCACCGATCTGTTACCGATTAAGCAATTCAAAATGTCACCGGCTCTTTGCATTCTGTGGGCGTCGATAAGGCGACTAAAGAAAATAGACGAAGCAAATAATATTTTTACGGTAAACGCGTACCGCACAAACCAAACCGTATGCCCGCGTAGTATAGTAGGCCAAATCCTCCTATTTACTCACAGTGATAGAGAGACTTCTGTCCAGCAGTGGACTGCGAAAGACTGTATAGGAAAATTTTATTCTGTAGAGCTTAAGTTGTAATAAAATCGCAATGTAAATGCTGTGCTTACGCGTTTATTCGATAATAAAATAAACACAAACGCTACTGTTACAAGATGGATACTTGCTGCTTTTAAGGAAGCCATAGTCTACGGAAATAAAATAAATCGTCAGGCAAAGTCGTGCATGTAATCGGCAGAGTTTCGTTAATATAGTAGCAATGCTGTAAAGCTTTTATAGCGTTGAATATTTTTTAAAATAAAATAACGTGCGTCTAGTGTAATTGTCTACTACCTAACTTTTGCCCGCGCATTATATGCAATTCTGATTTTTCATCTACGTTACTGTAAATTTTTTTTAGAAGTCGTTCATCAAACATGCATACATCCATTCACTTATGCTTACTAACTTTTCCATTTATAACCGCTTGACCGCGCACAAGTGACTATTCTCCCTTTTTCGAAATGCCGTAGACCGCGCACAAGTGACTATTTTCCCTTTTTGGTTACAGCGCTATACTCGGTCTGAATTAACTGTTTCTTTCTATTACGTAATGTTTTAAATTATTTTTCTCTGTTCTATTCAAATCATTGAACATTTCTTGATGCTAAAAATACGAAGCGAGTCTTAAAATCGTTAACCCGGAACGAAAAAATAATGTCAAATGACACTCTTTGTTTCGCGCGCTCCGTGATTACGTGCTTATCGTATGCGTGTAATTAAATATTTTTTTACTATGATACATGTTCTTTTTTATTTAATTCGGTGTAGATAGAATCCCTCTATAGATAAAACTCATAAAATATGTATGTCATCGATTTACTTTTTAAAATAATCCTGTTTAAAATACACAAAGTGTTTTTTTCAACGATAGTAATGTTCGCTGCTAAGTAATTACGTGCTTATCGTATGCGTGTAATTAAATATTTTTATACTATGATACATGTTTTTTTTATTTAATTCGGTGTAGATAGAATTCCTCTACAGTTAAAACTCATAAAATATGTATGTCATCGATTTACTTTTTAAAATAATCCTGTTTAAAGTACACAAAGTGTTTTTTTCAACGATAGTCAATGTTCGCTGCTAAGTATAATAAATTAGAAAATAAATATCAACGAAGAATTCATACGACTTGAAAGAGTCATTTATAAGGTTGAAGAAAAACATCAATTCAACTTACTCATGTTACCGACTTATCAACAATAAATGTTTATGGTAGCGCGCCCATCTGGCGAGCGGCGGCGCGACATTTTGTTTAGAACGTGAGCGGTCAAGTGAATTCGGCGAATTGGCGCTAGCGGTCAAGCGGTTAACAGTAGTAAGATGTAAACATGATTTTGCAGTTTATAGATAGCATTTTATGTTGGTTAAACTCGTACATGAACACAGTTTTCTGTAGCAAAATGAAATAGTTCGTTATTTCGTAAACTTTTTATGTACTTACGTAGCATCAGTTTTTACCCTTGCCTGCGTAGCAAAAATCTATGTGCTTTACAAAACGTATGCTAGGATATTGTTAGGCGATTACTGGGGTAATCCTCTGAAGCGCCAACATAGATTGATTCGTGTTTAACGTGTCGAGATCACCGCACTACGGACAGGTAATACTTTGCATAATGCAATCATAGAACAGTTTGTATCATTTACATGCTATAATTTCGTCACATAATTTTATGACATTTTCATGACGGATGTTTTTTAAAGCAAATCCAGCGTACATATTATCTAGTATCGAGATAAACTCTACAAGCGTTGAATCAACGGTCACAGGGTATATCCAGACTCTAATTAAAAGTTTTCGAATTACACAATGTGTTGTCTTGTTTAGCACACCCTTCGCTTAGCTACAAAAACACCAAACCGTCGATATACGTCGTCGTATTTCGTAGCAGCTGAAAGTAAGCCAACGAACAGTCCCGCTGGACATGTAAGCTCTGCACGCTGCGAGCAAATTCTTCAAACAACGACAAAAAAGAAGCAAGCGGCTAAGCGCAACACCGGGTACGGACCGTTTAGAACCAATTCCTTTTTTAGCCATGATTTTGTGTGAAATTGCACTGGCAAATCTGCTACACTGGTACAACCAGCGACGTTTGTTCTAAAAGATTCGTTGAATTATTTTTGTTGCAAGCATAAAGATATCAAATTAGCTTGCTGAGTCGGTCGCATTATATTTGGTTTGGTGCTTGTTAATTATTGATTTGGAGGGTTTTGTGGTCATGGGTTGTATGCGGCAATCTAATAATGTTTGATCCATCTGTTTGTCTGTCAGAGGGCTGCATGTTATGAATTGTAAACAGGAGATTTGACAGTTAGGGAGGTACTTTAAGAAGAAATCTCGTGAGAGGTATCTTCTCGCTTCTTTTTTTAAGATAACGCACTTACCTAACTGTTTATATCTGTTAGATAGAATAATCCAATCTCCCAAAAGTATTAAATTATAATAGGTCGTCGTTGATTGTACCAGTTTCCGTAGCTCCATGATACATTTTCAAGGCACTGAATCAAGGAAGAACGAAGTAAATATTATTCAGTAAAAGAAAGAAAGAAAGAAAACTAATTTATTTTGTATATGTTCACAGAAACAGAAAGAAACATAAAAACTAACTTAATCTCCAACAGAATCGGTTCCCAACTCAGCATATGTCATCTTGTGACACAAGATGGCGCTATATTCTGTTGGGACCGTTATAAAAATAAATAACAAATAAAATAGATGTATTATAGAGATACACAAAAAATAATAATAATTTATATACATGCTGTACAAGTGAGAAAAATCTTAATACCTAAATCTACGAACATCAATGGACAATCGATAAGCGTCCACCATGGTCACTTGTCTCTGGCATAGGCGTACGCGCACGTCCATACTCCATGACTATTTGTTGTCTGTGCACGCGGTGATTGCGAACTAAAAAGGTATCGACCAAAAGTACTGCAATATATAAGTCCGTAAATATTCTGTCAGTGTAAACTACAGGATTTCAGCGGCCACGAGAGAGCAGGAAATGTCAATAAACACTTAATCTCCATTAAGAGAATCGGGCTGGACGCTGATGGTAGAACGACCGATAACTTGAATAACGGATGAGGCGGCCGAGACGCCTCTACTATAATTTGGCAGTCAAGTGCGTGTCTAAAGTGGGATACGGGACACCGCAACATACAGGCCTACACCAAATGTAACCTTTTTTTGTTTACTCGCTACAAATCGTGCAAATTACCTGTCCGATAAAAATGTTCCCGACAAAGATTCTCGAAATATCCCCTTTTAAAAATACAATGAGTCCCTTTTGCTGTAAATGTTATTTCTACTGAGGAAACGTCGGCAGGCTTATCTTTATATTCCTACCAGCTTTCTGAACACTCCGAGTGGATTTTTATATAACAATGTGTCCGTTAAACTATAATAAAAGTCAACTTTTCTTGCATTATTAAAATACTTTTTTACGTTTTAGCTTTTTCACGTTTCCGTATAACAATGGGATGAGAGTTAATGGAACTGTTATACGGATTGCGCCGAAGGTCTTTTTAAAAAAAAGACTTTTATGAAGGACAAGAGTTTATTCACGAAATTAGGCTCGATTTGAGAGAGACAAGTGTCACGCGCGGATGATGGATGCGAACTGAACTCTAAATTATAATAAAATACTATGAGCAGTCAAAAGTGCTGACTATGCATAAAGGTAAGGGATACTAGGCACTATTATATACAGAGGGTATATATAACAGCCCCGGGGTTAAGAATAAACTTACCCTTAAGGTTAAGTTTATGGAAGGAATGTGCGGCTTTTGGGAGCAGGAGATTCGACAGCGACTTCTGAAAGCTCTTCAGATTTTTCAATGTTAAGTTTAGTTTTATTTTTCTTAAAATAACGGTGACATTTGCCTGACTTGAAAAGTTTACAAAATACAATTAAAATTAAGATTAAAACTACAATAGCAATAACAATAGTCGTGTAAGTGTAATACTGGCCATATAAAACAATATGCGGTTGGTCAATAATTTTGTCGAGGTCATTTACAATTTCATTATATTGATATGCCATGGAATCAAGGTTAGTATTAGTTAAGTTCAAAATAGGAATATGTGGTCTAGTTTTCGATAACAGTCCTACATTACAACAAGAGTCGTTGATTAAATTAAAATTGACTGGGATTGGTTGTAATTGTATTAATTTGGAATATTTAGGTATTAACCTTGAATCCTTATAGAAGGCTACACAGTGTATGGGTAGGTTTAACATGCCTGTGTTCGACACTACAATATCGGTGATGGTCAACTGTTTACAATCTATTGACAGTTTTGATGGGTCTGTAATAACATATATCCATCTATTGTTTGACAATTGTTGCCATACATCGAGGTGTCCTTGGAAAATTTTCGTTTTACATAATTTGGGCACAGATTTTAGTGCCTTCGAAATTATTTCCGATTCACAAATCGGATTAGAAGCACTAGAATATATATCTAGACCGTCACAAATATAATTTTGACTATATATAATCTCGCAACTACTTATATCATCTAACTTACAATAGTATGTCCTATCTCTAGTTATGGCTATATACTTAGTAGATGGAATAATGGTGGTATATATGTTATCAGACAGAGTGACGGGGTAAGGAATGTTATGATATAAATTATACATTTTTGAACTGACAAGGGGCATCTTTAAAACAAATATTATTTTGTTATCAGTGTAATAGGTAGCAATTTCGGATACATTCATTAACGTGTAGATATTATCTAAAGACAAGCTTAAAGGGAATTGGTGATAGTCGGCTAAAAATCTATAGTTTTCAACAAGTTCTGTAAATAATTGTTTAGGGGTGATTACTGAAGGGTACAGAATGTTTGCTTTGCTAAACATTATACTGTTAATTATATCTTCCAATTTAAATGATCATGTTAATAAACTACTCTCTAATATGCTTACAATTTCGTTTATTTTTGACCTTATAAGTAACTTATCAGATAATACGGTTAAATTTTGTTGTGAACTGGCTAGAGTGTCAATGGCGCTATTCAGTTGCTGCTCGTTTACGCTTATTTTATTTAATGTGTCTCTCAAATGTGAGAGAGTCGTATTTGTGACAAGAATGTTTTGTTTAACTAATTTAGACAACGTAATTTGGTTCGTTTCTATAAGTTGAATAGCATTACTGTATTGGATAGCGTCATTTTCATCCATAGTTCCAAACACATATTTAAATATTGTACCAATTCCACTAATCCAGGCCGATCTCTTGTTTCTAGATTCAATTAAATGTGATATTGAATCAAAGTTACGAATAATGTCATTGTATCTGATTGATAACGGTTGGTGTATGTTTATACAATCGACATCGGAGTACAGAGTACTTTGCTTGCATAAAAACTTAGAGCTGCCTATCACACCGTTCAGGTTTTCGATATGTGGTTGTATATATGAAATGTCCATAGGAATTAATACACTGAGATGTCCATCTACTATTTTAAGTGAACCGACAGGATCAAAGTAAATGCCAGATGTATTCATCGTGTTTTCGATGAATGTCTCCTGTGCAGAAGACAGGGAACTGTAACGAATATTAATAATTTGTTTTTATTATCTATATACAGGTATATAACTTTAACTTAAACTAAGAATCGCGACGACGGGATAATTTTACTTCATCGAAGTGGTGAATTACATGCCGTCTATTTATTAGCAGTGTTAAGGTATTTCTACCATTGATTTTAATTATTTTGTAGGGGCCCTTCCAAATTGGGGACAGAGCTTTACGCATACGAAGGTGGTTTTTTAGATAAACATAATCGCCTGCATTATAGCTTATGGGCCGAGTATGGGTGTCGTAGTGAGCTTTGGAGGACTCCTTCGATTTATTTATATGTTCTATAGCTTTGTCTCGCGTGACTTTAAGGCGGTGTTGCAGCATTCTAATGTATTCGGGGTAAGTAGCACTTGATGCAGATTCATAGATTGAGTTAGGCAGAACGGGCTTATGACCGAAAAGTAACTCGTATGGAGTATAGTTGGTTGTGGAGTGAACGGCTGTGTTATACGCTAACATGGCTGTGTATACATATTTTGGCCAGTTGTCTTGTGTTTCGGATATGTACGACTTGAGGTATTCTTTAAGTGTGGAGTGACTTCTTTCGAGTGCACCTTGCGTTTGAGGGTGGTAGGGGGAGGACCAAAGTTGTTTTATCTTTAAAAACTTACATGTTTCTTTGAACATTTCAGCTGTAAAGTTTGTGCCTTGATCAGTGAGGACGGTCTTAGGGATACCAAATAAGGAAATGAAATGGACTAAGCAGTCACTGGTCTCTTCAGCAGTAGTACTGCAAATGGGATATCCTACGGAATATTTGGTTAGATCGTCTTGGAGTGTAAGGATGTATTTAATTTTGGCTTTGCCAGATTCAGGGAGCGGATCGACTATATCAAGGGACAGACGTTCAAAAGGAGCAACAGAAGTTGTTGTTATTTGCATCGGAGCTCTATTAATTTTCCTAAGCGCTTTGTTTGTTTGGCAAGAGGTGCAGTTTTTGACATAATTTTCGATTTCACTACGCATATTCTTCCAATAATATTGCTCGCGTATTTTGTTAAACATTCTGTTGGAACCAAGATGTCCAGCAATGGGGATGTCATGGTTTTCACGTAAGATTTTTGGGATTTCGGAAGGATTGGGGTAATATATTTTATTACGATAGATATGGATTTGGATACCTGTATTATGAAATAAATGTGTAAGTATGTTATAAATTTTGATATAAGTATGTTTGTCAAATGGGTTTTTAAAATCTGTAATACTTATTTTGTCAATAGGTTCAGTTAAAGAAATTAAATGATTTCGAAGACTCTTTAGAGATTCAAAGATATCGCTATATGAACAGGTATCGAAGTAATGTACTTTAATAAATAAAAAGTAATAGTTTTTGTCAGTATGTGAGAGTGACTTGTGTGAAAGAAGAGTTCTCTCTGAATTTATGAATGATTCTGACTCAGATGAGTTCGATAGGACGTCTTGAACGTAAGGGATAGATTCATCTAAATCAAGAGATGAAGGTATAATAATGATTTTGTTCTGGCTTTTCAGTAAATTGTCATTATGTTCTACAATCACGGTGTCATACCTCGTAGCGGAAGGCATTTTAAGAAATTTAGTGTAACTGTCAGCAGGATCAGGTAAGTTTGGCATGGTAGGGTTTATTACAGGATTTGGGTATTGTATATTCGGGATTTGGCTACTAGTTGAAGGTTGAGATTTGTTCTGCGTTTCAGGGTTTTGAACTGAGACATCGGGTAAAGGATTCGGAGGAGGAAGAGGATCAGGTAAGTTTTCAGGGCTTGGTAGACTCAAAGGACTAAAATCACCGACTTCCGCATTGAACGGGCTTATATCTAAGGGACCAAGATCAAATTCAAATTCAAATTCAAATTCAAAATCGTTTATTCATTTGGGTCACAATGTGACGCTTATGAACGTCAAAATAACAAATTTATAAAATAATTACTTAAAGACTCTACATTTACATTTACTGCCACGTTCGCAAAGCAATAGGTAGAACCATGAGAAAGAACGGGCAATAAAACTCACGGTCACTCTTTTTCATCGCCAGGTTTTGCATAATACACATAATTTACATTTTGTAAGGTGCTGCAACTGTTACACCTTCTATATCACTTGTATATATTTTCTGTACATAATAATACTCAAGCATAATACTTTTGATGTTCATTTGGTTAGTCTCCTCAGAATAGACATGGTGAAACAGGAGCATCCACTTACATTATATATACCTAATAATGCAGGCAATCCGCGAAAGTGATCAGACCCATGATGGAAATGATGCAGTTAAATATTAAAATCTAATACCAGCCCGCAAGACCGTCATCGACCAGTCATCGCAAGTAGCACCCGTTCACGAGTATGACGCATGTGCCAGCCATCATCCCTCTCGCCATATTAGAGGGACAGGGATGACCCGACACACGACGCCACCACAAGAAATGACATTTTAGTGAGCATGACGATAACGGTATACGAACCGGCAGTAAGAAACTATCTATTGTATACTGACCATGACCGCCAATTACCTCCATTTTCCAAATCGTTATTATTAACATAAATTAGTGGACCGCGTGAAGGAATGCAAATATAGAAAGAATTTTGTGAAGGTGACAAGTGAACAACGATATGATCAGGGATAAATAATGTTAAACTACATTCAACAAATCATAATAATATCCTAATCCTGCAAAAATCATGTGTTCACGAGGCACCTCCACTTAACATGTTACTAATTAAGAAGAGAGTATTTTACACAGTCATAAAAATAACAATAAGGGTGAATGTAAAAAAAGCAACTAGACCCATGATGTCTTGTCATCTAGAAATTCTTCGATAGTGTAATAACCTCTTTTTAAAAGAAAATTCCTAGTAGTGGTTTTAAATTTGTGCAGAGGTAAATTCGTTATTTCCAAAGGTTATTTGTTGAAGAATTTTATACCGAGTCCCGCAAATGAGTTATGAACTTTATGTAGACGGTAGTTAGTGCCCACTAGTTTATGCTTATTCCTTGCGTTCACTTTGTGCAAGTCACTATTTTTACGGTAAAGAGTTAAGTTTTTCTTAACGTACATTAAATTAGCAAATATATACTGCGATGCAACTGTAAATATTTCTACTTCTTTAAATTTATCTCGTTAAGAATCTCTAGCACCTAACTTATATATAGCACGTATGGCCCTCTTTTGAATAACAAAAATTGTCTGAATATCGGCCGCCGTACCCCATAATAGTATCCCGTAAGACATTACACTGTGAAACTAACTAAAGTAAACTAGTCTAGCAGTATCTACGTCTGTGAATTGGCGAACTTTCCTAACTGCAAATGCTGCAGAACTAAGTTTGACTGCCAGACAGGATATTTGGGCGCCCCACTGAAGCTTACAATCTAAAGTTAAACCTAAAAATACAGTTGAATCAACTAGGTTAATTGTTTCGTTATTTAAAATTATATTAGTAAGAACATTTTTGACATTCGGCAAAGTGAATTTCACACATTTTGTTTTGCCAGAGTTGAGTAGCAAATTATTTGTCGTGAACCAATGTAGTACTTGTGCAAGAGAATTATTTACGCTGTCAATGTTACTTATATTACGATCAACTTTAAAAATAAGTGAAGTATCGTCAGCAAAAATAACAATATCACATAGATTTCTAACAAAGAATGGCAAGTCATTAATATATATTAAAAAAAGAAACGGACCAAGAATAGAGCCCTGTGGAACGCCCATTCCCACTGGCAAACCATGAGACCTACTTCCACTAACATCTACATACTGAACTCTATCTCTAAGGTAACTGGCAACAAGATTGAGTGCGCTATCTCGAATACCATAATGGTTGAGTTTACGTAAAAGTGTATCATGTTCAGCACAATCAAAAGCCTTTGACAAGTCGCAAAAACATCAATGGATCAATCAATAAAAAAAGACAACAAAAACAAAAAAAGACCGATCAATTAAATCAGTATCAGGTAAGTTGGTAGGATTATCAGGATACACTGGATTTACGGGATAACGAGAAAGAGCATCGGCTGCTGAATTTAGTTTACCTTTTCGATATACGATCTCGTATTCAAACTCTTGAAGTTGCAAACGCCAACGCTGTAATTTACTGCTTGGATCGGTGTGGTTAAAAAGCCACTTCAAAGGCCGATGATCTGTTACAATTGTAAACTTACGACCAAACAAATACGGTCTGAAGGTTGTACAGCCCCAGACTATGGCTAGTAACTCCTTTTTGGTTGTACTGTAGTTACTTTCGCACTTGTTTAAGGTTCTGGATGCATATGCCACTGGGTGATCTTTACCGATAGGGCCTTGGGAGAGGATAGCGGATATCACGTAGTTAGAGGCGTCACAGGTAAGGTTAAAGGATTTTGTGAAGTCAGGATAGATGAGGACAGGGGCAGTAACGAGCTTTTCTTTAAGCATTTCAAAAGCCAATTGCTGTTCATTTTTCCATTCATAGGCGACATCCTTTTTAAGAAGTGAAGTGAGTGGTTTAGATAATGTAGAAAATTCTGGGATGAAACGTCTATAATAGGATATTAGGCCTAGAAAGGATTTGATATCTTTAGGACATTTTGGGATTGGAAATTCTTGTACGGATTTTACCTTTTTGGATCGGGTTTTAGGCCATGCTCGGTGATCACGTGTCCCAGGTAACCGACTTCCTTGCGCAAGAACTCGCATTTGTCAGGTTGTAGTTTAAGGTTAAATATACGGAGTTTTTCAAAAATGGCTGCCAAATTTTGTATTTCATTTGATAAATCAGGGGCGTAGGAAACTATATCATCTAAATATACGAAGCATCGCTCTCCTTGAAGGCCGGTAAGGACATTATTCATTAAACGTTGGAAAGTTGAAGGTGCATTTTTCAACCCAAAGGGCATTCGGTTAAATTCAAAGTGCCCTTGAGGGACACTAAATGCGGTTTTGCAGGCGTCTTGAGCAGCCATTTTTATCTGGTGAAAACCTGATGCAAGATCAAGAGTTGAGAAATATTTGGATTTCCCTAATTGGTCAAGGATTTCGACTATGTTTGGGATAGGATAAGTTTCACCAATAGTAACGTCGTTCAATTTCCTGTATTCTATAACGACGCGCCATTTTCGTTGGCCAGAAGCATCGACTTTCTTAGGAACTATCCATATTGGTGAGGACCAAGGAGATAGGGAAGGTTGGATGATTTTCTGATCAAGCATTTTCTGAATTTGGCAATTTATTTCTTGCTTATGTACTTCGGGAAATCGATAGGATTTCACGTTAATGGGCTGTTCAGAGGACGTTCGTATTTCATGCTGGATAGCATCAGTTGCTGTAAGGGAGTCATTGGGCAGATGAAACATATCTGAATATTTAGAGCACAATTCAAAAAGAGCTTCAGTTTCTTCTGAGTTTAAGTGTGAGACACGGAGAAGCTTAAGGACTTCCTTGGTTCTATCTAAACATGTTTTACTGTTATCAGATGGCGGTTGGTATGGATCATAGTCGACTGGAAGTAAGGTAAGTTGAAGGTTAGAATTTAAAGTAACAGGTTTATCGGATGTATTAAGCACAGTTAGATTTACCCGATTGTTGTTTTTAACCTTTACGAGTCAATTAGCTATAAATAATGTTTCACTAATATGTTGGTCAAGAATGAGACCTTCGTTTAATTGAGGATTACTAACTGAACATTCTACAGTGATTTCAGAACGGGACGAAATTTGGTAGGTTGGATCAGTGAAGAAGAGTCTAATTTTATTTTTATCTAGGTTTAGGATATGTCGGTTATAATCAATGGAACACCGGTAACGACTGAGTAAATCATTACCTATTATACCATCAAAGGGAAGGTTTATGTTTTCTATGATATGAAAAGAAAAAGCTATTGATTCTTTGCCAAATATAAGTTTCATATCAAAGTTCCCAAGTGTAGGCATGGTATCTTCGCGGCTATTTATACCTTTTAGTTTAATTATATTACCCTTGACTTCTACATGGGAAAATGAATGGATGGAAGAGTTTTGTACAAGGCAAACTGAAGATCCAGTATCGACCAGGAACTTAAGAGGTTTATTGGATATCGAAGTTCGGATGAGGACATGAGGTAAGCTAATTTTGTTAGGAATGCATGATATTTCATATACTTCATTATTTACTAAGGTATTATTTTTATTTTCAGGTAAATGTATTTTAGGGTATTTGGAACTTGAGGTTTAGCATTAACGTTAGGGACAGAAGGCTTAAAGGAGTATTGAATTTTGGGTGTTTGGCGCTGTGTTGCTGACGCATGCATTTGTCTCTTATTAAATATATTCAGTATTTTTTCCACGGAAACGGCTAGGTTAATTGCTTCATTAAGATTAGATGGGTTTTTACCCCGGACTAAATTAGAAATGTCTGGCCTTAAGCCTAATAAAAATGTGTGCAGCGCTAAATCTTCCATAGCCGCTGTACGACCAACTAATTCGGATTTCTTTTTATTGCATAAGGTAATTTCGGTCAATAGTTTTGAGAGGCAAGTCTCAATTCGCAAAGCGAACTGATTAACCAATTCATTATTCAGCTGCCGGCATTCTTGCAGATCTGCTAATAAATGTGTGTAGTGTTTCTTTTCGCCAAACTGGGTTTGCAAGAAAGTTTTCAACTGTGTCCAAGATTCGAATTCTTTGATGGAGCAAGCTATTTCAGCCTTGCCCTCGAGTTGCGATAAGATAAATTTAAATAAGATAGACTTTTGTGAATCGGAAGCTAAACTAGTTGCATTGTCGCAATTAGTCAAAAATGAGTTTAATTTTTCTCGTGCGCCATCGAAAGGCTTTATAAATTTGAATAATGTGCCGATCTGAACTTCTACTTTCTCTTGTTTCACTTCTACTTCCTTGACAGACATTATAATAATTAAAGGAAAAAACTCAGCCAAAAATATAAATTACGGTTCAGTGTAATAGGCGGCCACTAAGCGCAACGCAGGAGCGATAAGCCACCGGGCTAGTTCTTAGAATTATCTTATACGACACACAATATTTATGAGAAAGTTATAATGCTATAATTAAACCTTTGTAAAAATATGCACTATAAGTCTGGAAATTATCGTTTCACTGAAAACACACACTTTTCTATACGAGTTATATAGGTTATGTAAAATTTCCCGGCCACTACAAATAAAATATTTTGGAAAGAAAACTTACAGGAACACGCAGAAAACATACAGGTACATGGTCACCTTTCAGGAACAAGACGCTGCCAGATTTTGAAGGTTGTACCGTCAGGAAACACCGGAACTGCAGCAAGGCCCTCGCTTTCGGGCACGATTTACGCGAATTTCTAGGGCTTCTTCTTTTCAGGTTTTCCAGGAAGATAACCGCGGATCGAAGGTAAGTATACGGTTATTCTAGCAGGAACGAGACAAATTATTTTCAGGGTTTCGACGCGATGACGATTGTAACTTTAAGATATAGGTAAGTAATTATTCGCGGGGATAATCGGACGACTGACGATTTTATACGAGATTTTTTTATAGTTCATTCACTTTTGTAAATAGGGTAATAATGAGTTCAAGGTAACTGTTCAGCTTGATTGACGAGCCTGGACGGAGACGTACCAGGGATACCTTCACCATCGGTATCCCACCGCTGCCACCAAATTGTTATACGGATTGCGCCGAAGGTCTTTTTAAAAAAAAGACTTTTATGAAGGACAAGAGTTTATTCACGAAATTAGGCTCGATTTGAGAGAGGCAAGTGTCACGCGCGGATGATGGATGCGAACTGAACTCTAAATTATAATAAAATACTATGAGCAGTCAAAAGTGCTGACTATGCATAAAGGTAAGGGATACTAGGCACTATTATATACAGAGGGTATATATAACAGAACGAATCGAATAAGTGGATGTCTGTCCTTTTGACGAGCTTCGCTGTCATTCAAAAACTGAAATTAGTTTGGATTGAAGCTGAAAAATGTAAATACGATGCCGGGGAGAATATAACAAATAAATGAAAAATTCATTCAGTCATTATCACTGTATAAACGTGATGTGAACTAATCAGGGATAGTGGACTTGAAACCCTGGGTACATAAAT
Organism: Euclidia mi; assembly: GCA_944739405.2. Lineage (NCBI taxonomy): Eukaryota > Metazoa > Arthropoda > Insecta > Lepidoptera > Erebidae > Euclidia > Euclidia mi. Next base: position 4,905,179 of record OX123196.2, read on the forward strand.
TCGCATGGAGTGATTGCTATAAATATTGAAGATGTGTACTCAGACGAATGGTTGGACTGATTCTTTTGTTCGAGTATTAACTATAATCCTATTACGATGTCCTTAGTTAGACAAGTATTTGGTTTGGAAGTTGACTTTTAACGGAATGGTTTATATTATTATTTTATTTATTGAATTTATTTTTGTTCTTATAGTATACAAACCTTATAATAAATCTCATTTCAAAGGGTGGCTTAATCGTTAAAAGCTATTTCTAAACAGTATTCAGGCAATCCTTAGATTGACATACATTATAGGTATTGAAGAAAATGTAGTTGCAAGTATTAGAAACTTCAGTAATCTGCTCGTCACATACATCTTTGACTAACGTTACAGTTCACAAGTTTCAGAGATTAGACAATAATCTTTAAAAATTGTTAATATTTTTAAATGAAATCCTTTTCATATTCTTGAATGCAATCAGAATCGCGTTGCAATAATAATGAATTGCCTTTTCAAGCTTGGTAAACAGACAGTTTATTCAGTAAATCTAGTATGACCAAAGATGCATTTATAACGCGCACAGCAGTATATTTTCCTTTGGTTTTTCCTTATTCCTCTCATTAGAAAGAGCCGATAAAGGCGCAGAAATTAAAAGAAAATAGTCACCTTTTATAACATTTTTTTTTGTACAACTACATAGCTGGCATTAAGATAGAGAATGCCTCTGAGACTTACTGTGCCATCTAGATATTAGTCTCGTAAGTCTCGAGAGACCGTTTTATTTCATTGAACTGATCTTTATAGCAGTTCACTTATTTAGATGGCACTTCTTTCGCTTCTCATTAATGTAGCTCGGATTAGTATGAAATATGGAGTAATATATAACATCATTGCAGAATGGTGCTCACTCACAATACCAACTCGTCTATACTGGTGGCTTTTGTTCTGTTCCAGCGTTAATTGAATGAATATTTACCTGGTTTGTACAGTAGGAAAAGAATAATGTAAGTATAGTTTGTATAAAGATTTTATATTTCTGTAAAATTAATTAATTTTATGGACATTTACCCGAATTATTATCCAGATCATTGTTTATAACAGCACAGAGAATAATAACTTTAAGGACTTAATTACTAATACTATCATTATTATAACGACACAATAAAGAATCAATTTCAAGTTTAATTGTTTCAAATTAAAACAGGGCATGACAGGGTGTTCGATGGCAGTACTTTAGATGGTTTTGGTCCAATACTCTATGTATGGCGTTTGGCTATGCTGTGCGTTGTGTGTCAGTCAGTCAAAGTATTGTTGTGATGTTTTAAAATAATTTTATTTTTGTGTAATACTCTGATGTTGATCTATTCAATTAGCAACAGCTTATTAAAAATTTCAGCAGCAAATTGTTGAATATTAGCATGATGGAAAATCAATAGTTGTAAACAGAGCAGATACAAACGCTTTGGACCGCAAGTAACTTTATTTTTTCATAGAACTGTAGGCTAATTACTTCGTTGCGTAGGTTTAGCTTAGAAGAAATTGCTTTATCAATATGAATGCGATGGTTCGTTGGGCGAAGTATCACCCATTCATAAAATATTGACGCCTAAGTAGAAGTCTCTATGAGTTTCCTCGGATAAAAAGATCGCGAGGTCTCGAGTCTTTTCTCAGGAGAGGATGTATGATGTACTCGTAGTTACGTTGAGCAATTGTCAGTTGCAGCATAAAGTCTCTTTATTCAACCTTATATCGCCGAAGAATTCGGTGCAAGCCAGCCTTGCAGATTTCATGAAGGTCTTAGCGAGACGCTCCGAGTCAGTACCCATCCCGAAACTGGTCCAAACCATAGAACATCGCTATCACTATAGCTTGCGTAAGTCAGGCGGCAGTCATTTCGTAGAAAAGCTAATAATATTTATTTTCACTGAAATCTGATTCGAAGAGAAAGCTTCCGGGCACACAGATGACGGTCTTAGATGGCAATCGGGACAACAGTGATAATGATGTTTAGAAATTGGCCATTATTATACAACAAAAAACAGTAATGACGACTAATAAGATATTCCTAAAAAATCTGTATCTGGATCTCAGATACACCAAGTCGAGCAAAAAGCGTCACGGCCGTACCATCCTTTTCTGGAAGCAATTCAGGCCATTTTCGACCCTTACAAGACAAGTTGAAACAGAAGACCCATTCTCGTATTTTGACAGACACTGAGTTTGAAAGAAATGCGATATAATTAGGGTTCCGTACCTAAAAGGTAAAAAGCGGAACCCTATTACTAAGCCTCCGCTGTCTGTCTGTCTGTCTGTCCGTCTGTCTGTCACCAGGCTGTATCTCATAAACCGTGATAGCTAGAAAGCTGAAATTTCCACAAATTATGTTTTTCGGTTGCCGCTATAACAACAAATACTAAAAATAAAAAAATGAAAATATTAAGGGGGGGTCCCATACAATAAACGTGTTTTTTTTTCGTCTTTTTTGCTCAAAATGACCAACTGTAACAGGTAGACCCTTAAAATTTTCACTGAATATGTAATTGTATATTACCTTTCAAAATAAATCATTAAATAAAAAAAGTTAACAATAAAGGGGGGCTCCCATACAACAAACGTAATTTTTAAGCAATTTGGTACTCGATCTTAATAAAAAGGTAGAAACTTAAAAAATATTTAAGTATACATACAACAATCGTAATTTTCTTTTATAGATGATGGTATGGAACCCTTCGTGCGCGAGTCCGACTCGCACTTGCCCAATTTTATTTTTAGTTGACTCACAATTCGATGTCTGACACAATAAAGTTCGACGTTGTTGTACAGGTATGCTGATTAGGGGTTGCCGTTACATTGATCGAATATATTAAGACACGGTCTATAAATAAGACCAAGGTTAAATCCCGAGTATTCTATCGAGTTTCAGAACAAAATAACGCGGTTTCTCTTAATTACGAGAAAATTCAATTACAATGTATCAGAAAATGTGTTACATTTGATTCTGGGAAACGTATAGCATATTCTACAAGATTTATTTTCAATCCAGCCTTTCAATCTTCAAAGAAGAAGAGACTCTTAGGGGTTGAATCCATTAACTATATTTTTTATCAATAATTAGTTTTTCCACATTGCCGAAATCGTCAAGGAAAAACATAAAAAGAAGTTCTGCATATTTTATTACACAGAGACTGCCTCCGTGGTCCAGTGGATAGCGTATGCGACTGCTGAATGGAGGTCTCGGGTTCGATTCCTGGGTCGGGCAAAAGTGTTACTGGGTTTTTCCGAATTATTATGTATATAATTAATAAAAATTCATGGCGAAATGTGGGTGTAGGTAACAACTCTGCCTACCCCTGCCGGGAGTACAGGCGTAAGTGTATAAAAAATAATAGCATATAGCTAAAGTATGGCAAAGTTAGCTTATAATGAATAAGCTAAAATAAAGATTATTATATTTTAATAAGGTATTCTCGTTAATATTTTCAATTAATTAATGAAAATGTGTAAGTTCGTTTTAAAACGGCACCCAATTTGTATACGCTGCGTCCTACGTTTTGCTCGGTAAATGACAATATATTATTAACTTCTTCCTACGTAGACCTACGCCTATGCCAACCATAAAGGTCCCATACTGGACAAGTGGACAAAAACATGAACCAATAAAAATACGGCTTGCTCACTTCGTTGACACGCTGTCAAAGCCGCAGGACAGGCAAAATGACGTCATATTTTCGAACTCCGTAGCACAAAATCGTAGACAATTATCGGATTTGCGCAGGCCTTATATACTTAGGTCATGGACAAAATGATATGCCTATTAATAGCCTATGATATAGGGACAGATTTTCTTACATACGAACACCGTAAAGATACCTCTCCAGGCCAGCGATTAACTTCTCATTTAAATTTGACCATTAAATTTAATGTCGTAAGGGATATTTCATCAATATCAATATAAACAACCAACCTCGGGTTGTCAGCGCGCTTTTAGACAGTGCTGGTTTACTTGTATCAAATGCGTCTGACAATTATTTGCTCAAGCAAAAATAAAGTTTATTTTTAAATAAACATAATGCCATGTGATAATGCTCGGCAAGTAAAAACGCGTGGGGCAGCTAGTTGTAAGGATATGACTGAATTTTTTCATAGTCTTCAAACAAAGTTCATACGGTAACCTTCCTACTTACATATTTATTTTATAGCAAAGCACAAACTAATATAATAATCAATGGTAAGTGCCTAGCGAATAAGTTTGTCAGCTTACACTAATTACTTTTCTTAGCTACTTCAGCAATATCGTAGTTGGAGAATAAGTCCTCATAGTTTGTTTATCTCCGGAAGTATTGATCTGTCCTTGGGCCACTGCAGACGAAATACGGTGAATAGGGACGAATCCGTAATATTCTTTTCATCTAGACACGAAGGTTGGAATCTTATACACTAGAAGTATATACCAATAGTATTTCACGTTGACAGACTGAAGAGCAAAAGGCGTGCCGTGTCTTTCAGTCTACTTTGATGAAAAAATATAATCGAATGAATAGGTACCCAATAGTATTAAAATTGGCAAGCTAAATAGCTTATACGTGTCATTAAGTTAATCTTGACTTGTATCCCAACAGGTTTATATATTATGATCCTACAAAATGTTGCATTTTATACCAAAATAGCAGAGAAACCTTCTACTGGCCTTATTTTCAAAGACAGCGACCGCTATATGTGTACACATGTAGTAGAGCCTTGCTGATTTCAGCATGAATGGGCCGGCTCGACCGGAGAAGTACTACCCTCTCACAGAAAATCGACGTAAAGTTACAGTACCTAATCTGTTGCGTTTCGTTCGGTGAGTGAGAGTTCCGGATGCCCTATCCCCTATTCCTTCTCCCTCAGCCCACTCCTCATCCTATCCCTTTTCCCAGCCCCGTGTGTGGTGTGTGTGGTGTTGCTTGTGTCCATGGGTGGCGGTAATTGATGAAAACAAGAATTTCAATAACGAAAGCAACGGAGACAAATTACACCCAGACTCAAAACAAACGTTTTCATCACTCAAATTATAATTTCATGTGAGAATCGAACCCACAATTGACTCGGCGCAATGCTGAACGGCAAAGCAACCGCTTAAGCCACTAAGCCATACATGCATTGTTTAAAAATATAGAACACAAACTTTCTCCTGCTTTTAACCCAGAACTGATTCAGCACATTGCTAAATTACCAGCAAAAGCTTAAACCAAACGTAAAAGTTAAACTAAATATTAGCATAGCTAGTATTTACGTGAATACGGAACAAAAAAACTCATATGTCCCTCGCAAATAGTTTTTATAAAGCACCAGAGAATTAGTCTTTAGTCTTTTTGAATAAAACAACGTTTTCCGTATTCGAGATTCCAGTTTATTGATACTTACATTGCTACGTGTACTTTATGTGAGCTCCTTCCAATCAAAATATTCATCTTAGTCCGAAACCCTATTCCTTAAAAGTAATCACACATTTCCAATTTGATGTTGCACGAGCCACAGCGTTCTTGTAGGTTTTTATTAGGCCCGGGATTCTTCTACTCCGTTAAGTTACCGGTTAGAGGTTTTCAAAATAAACCAGATCAAATACGATTAAGAAAAGATGAGCTGAATTCGGATGAAAAACTTTTATTGTGAGAAATGACGAAGGAAAATACATCGGAAGTTTACTGTGCCAAACCTGACAATTTTATCGAAGTTGATATAAGTAATATTGATAAGCGGTCTCGAAGAAAATTGAGTTGGAGTTGAGCTCTTGAAGAGCAAGCAAGTTGAGTGAGGTGGCGGCAAAGCGCTTCGCAAATATTGACGGCGGTTGAGTGTCTTAAAACTTGCGAATTTTCCTCAGTCTTATATCGACCTAGAACTTTCATATAAATGCCTTCGGGGAAAGTAAAAACTTTTAATAGACTATCCTTTCGCCCCATGGAATTACTCACCAACTTAGTTTTTATTTCAAAGTCCTTTAAGTTCAAAGCCTGGAGTTTATAAAGTGTGCTTGTGATATTAATAAGAAAGTGTTCTAAAATTAGAAATTATTTTAACTAATAGAAATTACTTTAATTTTTTGGTATAGAAATAAAAATAAATTTAAATTCATTGATTTTATTAGAAAAACTTATTACATATTTTGGATACTACATATACAAAAAAATAATACAAAGACTAACAACTACATGACAGTTGTTCATAACATGACATATATTATTAATTGCTTTGTTTAATATTTTGTCATGTAGTTTATTTGTCGTCGATTCACTTGTGCATAATAATTTAATATTATTTTTAATATAACCTTATACCTCATAAAAATAAATTTCACTAAACTAACCCTTACACTAACATGATATGATTTGTGAACTTCGTTATGCGTAATATGTCATTGTAAGATCTAACCTACTATGTATTTAAACTGTTTATAACATATTCCATGTGAATGCGTAATCCCTATTGGCTAATGTTACGTACAATAACTTATTAAATATGAATATTTCGAAATTTGGCCAACCAGAAATCTATGTAGTTGAATATGAAAAAGTACAAGTTAAAAATAACGTCGTTAAGATACGAATAGCTATGCTATTGAAACATGAATTGACTATATTACGAACTACAAAATTTAGTCTAATCTAGAAATCAAAAAAGTTTTCAAATGAAGCACTATACATAAACGTATAGGTCGGTTCACGAAAGTTGACCAGAAATGGCGGCCGTCGCGCATATGTACATTCGTGCACCAATGGCGTGGCTCCATTCTTGATGCATTTAGGGAATGCGTCAAGAACGGAGCCACGCCATTGGCATTCCACCCGCGCCTCACCCCGCACCTCCACGGAGACCTAAAAAATGATTTCTGCGCAGTGGTCATCTTTCGTGAACCGAACTATACATCATTATAAAGGTTTATGAATAAACATGTTGTAAAATGTTTATGAAACTACACGTTACTATATTGTTGTATATACCCTATTTACAACAATATAGTAACGATTACGGAAGTCCGTACCCGTAGAGACATTCAGAATGTTCGTGGTATTGTTTGCTATTAACATCCTATCCGAGTCCATTAAATTCTAAACATTAAATTATACAGAACTGAACTACGTGCACCGTGCCATCACAATTTATAATGTGACTGTGATCTACTAAATCTAATTACGTTAGATGTTACAAGTTTGTTCAGTCATTACCATTTGTTATTCGTGGCAATTGATAAATTAATGATTAATGTTTAACCTAATATGCGAAATGGGTTGAATTTATTTCGATTCGGCGGTGGCTGAGGTCTTCGGGATCTGTTAGGCCTGCGGAGAGGGTCATTTGCACCGGATAGAAGCGGAGAGTTCAAATCATCTAGAGTATCCGATGAATTGCTATGCATGTCAAAATCGTGAGATTCTGGATTAAAACTTTCTTCGTGGGTAACATATGGATGTTCCGTTGTTGTAGTCTCGTTTATAATCTTGCTTTGGTCACTCGTATTAGTATTGACATAAACTTTCGAGATAATAGGTGCTTCGGTCGATGTTGTTGTAATTGGCGAATTTGAAGTTGTATAGATCACATCACTTACTTCTGCAATATCATTTTTATCAGTTGAAATAATCGTTTCGATGGAAATATTAATAATGGGTCCTGACTCAAACGAATGTATTGTTGGTTTAGCCATCTCGCTAGTGGTAGAGGTAATTTCATCAACTGGCTTCTTAGTAAATACGGGCAATGTTGTAATTGACACATTTTCTGGCATAATTGGCACTTTCGTTGTTGTCTCTGTTGTTGTAGGAGTTTCAGTTGTTGTACTTGTAGCGGTCCTTTCAGAAATAATAGTTATGTTAATGACTTCATGATTCGATAAAACGTTTCAATATTTATCTTCAAAAATTTTACTTGGATTTTCTTGTTTTGTCTCATAAGTTGCTTCAAGGTCATAAAATTTTATTGCCGTGTTATTGTTTGTACTATTTTTTACGGCTTCAGACCTTGAAATATCACCGCTATAGTTATAGAATGTCCTCTCTTCGCTCTTATCTGGCGAGCCTTTTAGCAAAACTGTGAGGTCCAGAGAGGTATCATCATCGTCATCTAATCGGCCCACTAAAGGCAGAGATGTTGTTTCAGTGTGCACTACTTCTGTTTGAGTGACAGATGGTTCCGTATTTTTTTGAAGTACTATTGATTTCATTTCAACTGTTTTCTGAATCCTATTCTTTGGATCGTAGGCTTTTTCAATATATTTCTTTGGCATACCATTTTTGACCTTGTCTTTCTTTATGCTATCTTTTGATTTCATTGTCTGCATGAAGAGAATTTTATTGATAGTTACGGTATTTGGTTCTTCAGTAGTAGTTTTAATGTTGTCACTTTGGTAAATATGTTCATTCTGACCATACTGGTTATTTTGCTTCGATAAATGATGTTCAGCTATTTGTTGTGCGTGTTTTTCTTGTAGAGACAAATCAGTCATATCATCACTTATTTTAGCTTTAGCCATTACTAGAGGCGGAACAAAGTGATCAGTTGGTTGAGTGAATATATTTTCGAGATTGCCTATACGCGCAATTTCTTCATGTAGCATTTTGTGTTGCATATGCTTTTCATCTTCTATTTTGTCCAATTGCTCAAAGTAATTTTCCCCGTTAGCAATTTTTGGGATATAATTACTCTGCAAATTGTTATTATGTGCCAAGCTTTAGTCAAGGTTTTTGGCCAAATTATTATTTAATCTATTGAATTTATTGGTATTAATAGGTTTCGTTGGCATATTTTTATATTCGTTGGCAAGGTTAACGTTATGTGTTGAAGATGGTAGTATTGTTGTAGTAGACTGGTTGATGTCATCTTCGTGCTCCGTCGTAACATTTTCTTCGGTAGTAATTTCGGTTGTTGTATCTTGATCAGTAAATACGGCATCTGTTGTAACAGGCCACGTACTCACCGTTGACGACACACTTGCCGTCGTGATTATCTCTTCCTCTACAGCACATGACAGGTCTTTTAGCAATTTTTCACGTTTCTGTAAAGAACAAAATATGTAATAACGTAAAAAGATAAACGATACATTTAGATTTTTTTATATTTTATGATATATGGAAAGTATTCTTACCACATTGCCTGTACACTGCACTCGTTTCACGCCAGCCAGTCCGCAATCAGCTGTCAGTTGCACCGCTGCGCTTTCAGGTAAATATAAGATAGTGAGAGCCGGTAAAGCTCGAACCATACATCCCTCTTTCTCTAAGGCCCACTGAGGCACTGCGAACAAAATATTCATAGTCAACAATTTCATAATTTTCATGCATTTACTTTCTATCCGACTATTTTAAGTGTTTCTTCAAACTAAATAAAGAACTCGTTATCCTAAATGGTTACTGATAGTAATATATGTAATCTCGCCAATCAGCTCTTCAGAAGATAATCGGAACCTTTTCCGTAACTCGATTTTAAATAGGTCAACAAGAAAGGAGATTTCCACGTCGCTACGGTACGCATATGAACTTGTTATATACGTAAGCTATGTACCTATAACTAAATTTACTTACAATTTATTTATTGGTCCGAAACAATATCGGAAGCTATCGTGTTTAAACTTTGTCTAAACTACCATGCTAGCCTGGAGGCTTTATTTATCTTTAGCTTTCAGCTTACCTTTGTAAGCCTCCAAGCTATTGGATATATATTGATAGAGTAAAGGATTCTCTATAATATAAATATTTACATTATCTGCGGAAAATGGATACAAATTTAACATATTGAGCGGTTCTCAGTACTTGTTAAAGAGAGTTTATGCTGCGAAGAGTATTCTAAGATCGAAATTGTGTAATAACAAGAATGGTCTTATTCTTTGAATTTCTGTAAAGTTTGTCTTCATCTAGTCTTGTATAGTTACAAGAATAATATAGTTAGTACATTATATTTAAATGCCTTATCATAAGTTTAGTATAACTAAAATAAGGATTTGATTATAAATTCTTGATTATATTCCGTAACAGAAAATATCAAAGTATATGTTCGTATGCTACTATATTCTTGATTAATAATAATCATGGGTGGACTAATATATTATTTAATGTCTAGCGCTAGTAACCAGGGATTACGAATTTTGTCTTGCTAATCTTTCAATGTTTCTAAACAATTAATATCCTAATTAAAATATTTTTTTAACCAAAGTTCTGTTGTAAAAAAACGACGACCTACTAATGTCAAGTGCCGTTTAGTGCGTGTAATCGGGTATTGGCGAGAAGGTTTGGTCTCTTCTCTCTTTTTTTACCCCATTTGTCTTTTTGTTGGTATCTTTTTTTTAAATAAGATTAATATAACAGGTATCTTATTTTCAACATTGAATTTTTTTGAAACTTTGCTTTTCTTTTTCTTTGGCTTTCTGTTCTTTTTCGTTTAATTACTATTTTTATTCTCTTTTGTCACTTTCACCAGTGGTGTACCTAACGGACTGCCGAGACGATGGTTTCGGGTTCGATCCCCAGTTAACCCGGGCACACACCTCTGATTTTTTGAAGTTAGGTATGTGTGTATTAAAAATGTTAATTATCGGTCGCTCAACAATGTGCCTGGTAGATTGCAATAGGCTCTCCCCTATTACATTGGGACCGAAACATAACTGGCAAAGTATGGGTGTGTAATCCACCTCTGCCTACCCATCGGGGGTAAAGGCGTCAAGTTATGTTTATGTCTTATGTTATATAAAGAACAGGTTAGAAGTATCCTTAACCAAAGAGCATAAGAAATTTGATAAAAGTGAATGAAGCAAGATAGATAAGTCAGGATCGTTCCGGAGTCTGCCTACCTCATTGAGAAATAGGCGTAAGTCTATGTACATATGTAAGTTATTTCAGTTGACACTGCGCCGAAGTGTTGTGGGCTCGATGCCCACACGAGATAGCACTTTGTGTGATTCATATATTGTTGTTTTGAGTCTCGGTGTTTTTGTGTCCGTTAGTTGTATGTTCATAAAGTCCCCCGCGACACAGGATTTCGTCCTAATGCGGGAGTTGAAAATTAAAAAATAATTCTGAGATATTTACCAGGCAGTTCACAGATGAAGGAGGCGACGGTGGGTCCGCCACACGCTCGGGCCTCCCATCTGTAGTCGGCGGCGGGGTCTGCGGCGGCGCAGAGTGGGGCGGCGCGAGCGTCGGGTGTGGCACTCCAGTAACCCTATCCGCTTAGACCGCGGTAGTCACTGCGCATAAGGAATAAGTACATTATGATAATATCCTAGGGCCTAGGGAAATTAACTAAGCAGAGCTTTATTTGTTTTGCATTGGTTTTATTTGTTAGGTGTTTAAGTATATAAATTATTGTTTTATTTTATGTGTATATAGTCACCTAGTAATAGTTTAATTTTATAGAAGAGCTTGTACTATGGCAGCAAAATAACTGATGAACTGAACCCTAGACATCTGGCTTGGTAGTCAGGATCATTGACCGCCAGACCAACAGGCCAATCTACATTAAGGTTAAATGAATCAAATCTGTCGTAGTTTTTATTTTGTCAGCTTCATAGGTGCTAATTAATAACATTAGCTAGATGTATAAAATTGAATTATTGAAAAAGACCAATGATTACTGTTTTAATTTAATATTTTTGAATTTCAGTATAAACAGTACAGGTGCCTTAAGCTACAATAAAGAATCGTATTAAAATTAATTCATCGAAATTTTAGTCGCTAATTATCTAGTTCATTTGCGTTAATTTTATATATAACTACTAATTATCTTGGTCATAAAATGTACAAATTATTAGTAAGTTTTACAGTAATACATGCTTCAGTTACATTAAAATAAAAATAGCAAAAGAGTAGTGTTTCCGAACGCTACTTGCACTTGACAGACTGACGTTTCCCAGAGGCCAAAGATTCCATCTGTCAAGAATGTCAACTGTCAATCAAACGTCGTCTACCGGAGCGGAGTTACATAATTTAATATTATAATAATATCGCTGCGCATACGCAAATAAATAATAACAATTATAATATCACAATCATTGCAATATCTTCATCATAACTATATATCATAACCATAGGATGCTCGCAGCTACGTCTACACATTATATTTGAATTAAACTGTTTCTACCTATCCGATGAAAATTTTGAGCTATTCTTTCTTAGCGATATCCTACAGTCACCAAGGAATATACATGCCAAATTTCAGCTAGCTGTGACCAGTAATTTTAGCTGTGCATTGTTAGTCAGTAACGCAAGAATTTTAAACATTCAGATAATGTTTTACAAAAATCTAGGCGACCACTTATCAGGTATCAATATAGTCAGTAGGTAAACTTTTTTGCAGTCAAATCCACCAATATAAAATAGTATAGAACCGTTATATAGAAACGTTTAGTATTCTTGCACTCCAACAGTTACTATAAACAGGTTCGAAGTCCACTGCCAAACTGTTTTTGGCAGAGTGGCTAGCGATATAAGAGATTTTAACCTTTTCTTTGAATTTTGCAAGGTATGGTAGAAAACACCTATTTCTGAAATATAACAAGAGGTGTACTGTATTTCTATATATATAGCAAACAAGCACAAATTTATTTGGGTATTTTATTTTGCTTTATACTGTTAAATGATTTTATAGTTAATTCAATTGTTAATTTTTATCGCTTGTCCCGTGCCTTGAATAGCACGTTAAACCATCGGTCCCGCCTGCCATGAAGATCTTTGACAGTCGTTACGGGGATTCAGTACCTTCAAATAAACTGACACTGGTCGAAACCATGGAATATCGCTATCCCTTCGGGTTGCGGAGGTCAGACGGCAGTCGCTCTGTGGAAACGTTGATATCCTGTCATATCTGTTTAGACCAGTAAGCGGACTCCGGGCTCCAAGGTGTGTTAGTCTTGGATGCAACCGGGATAGCGCGAGGGCGATGATGATGATTTCATAGTTAGAGCTAACTAGCTATTTATTTAAATATATTGTGACTGTATTGATATTGCAGTGGTTAAAGCGACAATTCGCCGAATGATGTAGGTTTGAGCCGTACACGGGATTATACAGTTTGTGATCTATCAAGTGCTCCTTATTTTAATATCCTTGTTTAAATGTAAGTTTTCTTTCCGTCAAGAAATTTATTTTCTTCTAAAAAAAGATCTTTTCTTCTAAAAAGAGCAAAGAAAACGAAATCATAACAGGTTCGTAAGGTATTACCCGACATTTCAACCGCATTTCATCAGCCTTGTTTACGGATAGGGTACGCACGCGACCACAGCTGAATCAAATTTATTAATAAGTACGTGTATATACATATATACCAATAATAATAATTGTAATTTTAATTTATTTTTCGTCTTGGATATGGTAGCGCCATCTACCTTTCTATTGAGAATTAATTACATCAACGTCAATGGTTCCACGCTTGCTCGTCCAATACGAGCAATCCTTTTATTCCTTCCCTCTCAAAGGCACGCCTCGCTGATTGGTCGCAAGAAATCAACGACTCTACGAAACGGTCTAGAAGAATCCGTGTCGCGCCGAACACATGTACCGCACCGCCATATTTTTACCGCTTTATACCATAAACACAACAAACCGCCCGCGAGTGAAGTGTAGTGAAACTGTATAATTCTGGGTTGGAGCCAGACGGAGCGATTAGTGAATCTTCAGGACTCACGAAGAGACACCAGGCGGCCGCCATTTGCAAGGAAAGGGGACTGACGTACAAGGTAAGGCGTGCTCCCATACCCCCGTCTCCTATTCTTCCCATGAACCCAATTCATTCACTTCTCCTTTCCTAGGCGATAAGAACCCACATCCTTACAGTCCACAATATTAATAATTTTTCCAAATCGCCTAGGAACATTCGGTTTCGGTGTAACGCCGAACCATTTTTTGGTCCTTCGAGCCGGATTCATTTGCGTTTATACGTAATCTCTTGCTAATCTCGCTCGCAGTTATAGCACCTAGCTATACTCCTAATCCATTTTCACACCCATTACAGGGTTATTCCGCACGCATCCGTAGGTAATATACTTTTATGTAGCTACCTACTAACCCAATTATTATTACTGGAACTATCATAGTTGTCTTGTAAATCTCATATTTCAAGCACCTTTTAATTCCACCGCCTTAAAGTGTTGCCTACTTAAGTAAAATAATAGGTACTTTAGGTATTCTTATTTTGATTCGGTCTCATTAGCTTATAGTTACGTAAGCATGGCACAACAAAAGAAGCCACGCGTGTCGGAAGACAGAGAGCTGACAATCTTAGAAGCAAAACGTAATATTTTATTTGAGCGTATTCAAAACATTTACGAGCGCTCAAAAACCGCCGCCGCTTCTGATATTGATAGGGAGTCATTTCTTAGTTATTGTATGATAGTAGATAGTATTCGAACAGATTTTCATAAGTTGTTAGACGATTAAAACGCAAGATTGCTTTCTACTAACCCTGATGATAAGCCGAATTATCAGGCGTACACTTCATTCGAGGATCTTTATTGTATCATCAAGCGTATACAATCACAATTGGAGGGTAAATATTCAGCACAGCCCGTTTCTGCGGTTCGGACGCCGAGATTACCGCCAATTGAGCTCATGTCATTCGATGGCGATATACGAAATTGGCCGTTATTCTATGCGAGTTTTAAGTCTACAGTGCACGATAATGGTTCTCTGACAGATGCTGACAGGTTGTACTATTTAATAGGTAAACTGTCACCGAAGGCCCAGTCCGTATTTGCAGGTGTCACACCCAGTGCTGAGAATTATCAGGTCATATTTCAGTCATTACTTAATAGATATCAAGATATTCGTGTTCTAGCGTCTACTTACTTTGATCAAGCTTTAAATCTTAAATTGTACGGTGCCGCGTCTGTTTCGAATTTCCAGCTGTTGATAGACAACTTTGTTACCGCAGTTAATTCTCTTAAAAACTTAAAATTAGAAGATCTTTCCGACTTTATGTTTCTTCAACTCGCTTTAAAAAAGTTTGACACTGAAACGATTCGCGCATTCGAGATGACGGAACGAAATCATAAAATACCTACACTGGATAGTTTTATTTCGTTTATCAAAGATCATTGTCGAATATATCATAATACGCAGTCTAGTTAATCTAGCTCGTCTAATAATAACAATAGCAAACAAAGGTCGAATAAAGCGCGAAATAGTAATAATAACTCGGTCCCTAATCGGCAATCTTACGTAACATGCTCGGAATCTAATAATAATCATTCACAGAAGTGTCTGTGCAGTGATATAGTGCTAGTGATATAAGTATCCCGCCTTTAATGGTTTTAATCCGACTGCTCGTTTCAAGTGCGTAAAAGATAACAAAGCTTGCATTAATTGCTTAAGTATAAAGCATAAAACAAGTGATTGTTCTAGTAAGACGAGATGTCGTTCATGTAATCAACGACACCACTCATTGTTGCACTTTAATAACAGTAGTCCGTTGTCGAGCCAAGCCGGTAACCTTGACACACTTACGTCGCAAGTGCAGGCCACGATAGCTGCGCCTTCCGCGTCTCAGGATGAAATATCGTTGTGTACGACATCCATCGCGCGGGCGACGCGCACGCGCGGTCGGCCCTCACGCATCTATAATGATCAGCGTGGGGCCAAGCCACAGTGTATGGCGTCCAAGACGGTTCTGTTAGCGACAGCGCAAGTTATCGTTTATGATATTAATGGATCGCCGCACATGGTACGTTGTCTGCTCGATAGCGCGTCTCAGAGCAATTTCATAACTTCGGATTGTTTCAAACGCCTCGGATTGTGGAATAATTTTAAAAATACTAACTTAGTAGTAAAAGGGATCGGCGGTTCAGAAAAACATTGCAAGGGTTCCGTAGATGTTAAAATACATTCGCGTTTTGATAGGAATATTAATTTTAACATTTCTTCGCTTATCGTGGAGCGTATTACGGACGCATTGCCGAACGCTAATGTGGACGTAGCATTACTCACTCACCTCGAGTCATTGCCGCTGGCAGACTCGGAGTTTGCAAATCCGGCAGACATTGATGTTTTGATCGGAGCTGCAATATTCCCGCACTTGCTACTAACTAAAGTGGTACGTAGTGAGCAATATAACTTACCGCCCGCTATTGAGACGGTATTTGGGTATATGATTATGGGTACCGTACCTACGTTTCATACTTCTCAATATATTACGACTTGCTGTTGTTCTGTTCTTCAAGAAAATAATATTGATTCTATTCTCAAGCGATTTTGGGAGCTTGAAGAGGTTACCGCACCGCCCTCGATGAGCCGTAAGAATCTCGAGTGTGAAGAACATTTCCGCACTACCAATGTTCGTGACGATAGTGGCAGATACGTTGTGGCGTTGCCATTCTATGGTGACCCTTATTCGTTAGGTGACTCGTACGCTGCTGCGCTTAGACGTTTCCATTGTTTAGAACGTAAACTTGACGCATCACTTAAGTTACGCAGCGCCTATAATGACGTCATTCGTGACAACATAGATAAAGGTTTTTTGAGTGTAGTTATAAACGACGAGGGCAATTCTCTTCCCTCATATTATATCCCGCATCACGGCGTAGTTCGCGAAGATAACACCTCTACCAAACTTCGTGTGGTTTTAGATGCTAGTTGTAAGACTACATCGGGTCAGTCGATTAATGACATTTTGCATGCCGGCCCTAATCTACAGGGTAATTTATTTAACATCATAATAAAGTTTCGTCTTTTCCAAATCGCTCTGTCAGCTGATTGCCGCCAAATGTTCCTCAATATCGGTGTTTGCGAATCTGACCGTAGATTTCAACGGATTTTTTATCGTTTTAACAATAAGGAACCTTTATCTGTGTATCAGTTCAATCGTGTTTGTTTTGGACTCAAGTCTAGCCCATATCACGCGTTACGAGTTGTTCACCAGTTGATCGCTGATGAAGGCGATCACTTTCCCGCCGCAGCAGCTGTTGCTACTTCAGTTTTGTATATGGATGACATTGCCTGTAGTATCATATCCACTCCGCTAGCAATTTCGCTTTGTGAAGAGCTTATTCAGCTTTTCAAGCGAGGCCAGTTTGATCTTGTCAAATGGACAAGCAATTCTAAGGAGGTTCTCGCACGCATACCAGATTCTCATAAAGCTTCTCCAGACATTGAGTTTGAGATGTCTGTACCGCATAAAGTTCTCGGTTTACGCTGGGACAAATCCTATGATAGTTTTCGGTTTGACGTCTCACCGCCAGATGATAAGTGCACCAAACGCACTATGCTGTCCACAGTGGCTCGACTATGGGACATAATGGGTTTTGTGGCTCCCACAATTTTGAACGCCAAGCTCTTGATCAAAGAACTTTGGCTATCAAAGTGTGAGTGGGATGAAACACCCCCTGACCATATTGTAGCCGCTTGGGGCCAGTTTTGTATTCAGCTTACCGCGCTCAATCAAGTTACTATTCCGCGTCATCTTGGGTTGGTAGATGGATGTACCATCAACTTAATAGGTTTCGCTGACGCCAGCGAGCGTGCTTACGGCGGAGTCGTATATCTGCAAGTCCGCATTGGTTCTAACTACTCGGTGCAGTTAGTTTGTGCCAAGTCCAAGGTCTCGCCTATTAAAACCATTTCGGTTGCGAAACTGGAGTTGTGCGCGGCCCTTCTGCTGTCTCAGTTGCTCCGCAAGGTTCAAGACACAGTTTTGCCCCACTACCCTATTAATAAAATATACGCATTTTCTGACTCCAAAGTAGTGCTCGCTTGGATTTATTCATCTCCTCACCGCTGGCAGACTTTTGTCGCCAACCGCGTTAGTAAATTGATTGAACTTGTTCCCGCTACTTGTTTCAATCACGTCGCGGGCACTGAGAACTCCGCTGATTGCTTGTCTCGTGGTGTTACTCCACTTAATCTTCTGCATAATCTTTCTTGGATTTCCCATGATCCGTCAGAGTGGCCCATGTAACCCTTTGACCACAGTGCAGAAGACGGAGATGTACCCGAACGGAAGTCTGTTTCTTATCCCGTGATTGCTGAGGTTGCGGAGTCTCCGATCTATGCACTCGCACTACGCATATCATCGTGGTCTAAGTTACTCCGCGTCATCGTTTATGTCTGTAGGTTTCTTAGGCCCCTACCTAATGGGACTTTTGTTTCAAGTACTGATATCAAATTCGCAGAATGTAAGTTACTACGAGCTGTACAGGCTGTTCATTTTAGTAACGTCATTCAAAATTTAAAAAACAATGTACCTTGTTCTCCCGCTATCCTTAGACTCAAGCCGTTTCTCGATGAACACGGCGTCATACGCGTTGGTGGTAGTCTGTCAAATTCGGATGAACCTTATAACTACAAGCATCCTTGCATTCTGCCGCGTCATAATCATGTTGTCGACCTTCTTGTTGATTTTTATCACAAGAAGCACCTCCATGCTGGTCCAGAGTTGCTTATATCCTTACTTAGGCATAAGTATTGGATTTTAGCCGCTCGACGAATAATTCGTCACAGAATACATAAATGTAACGTCTGTTTCAAATTTCGTCCGCGTCCGACTTTTCCTCCCATGGCAGATCTTCCTAGCTAACGCGTCAATCAAGTTGATAAATCGTTTACACATACCGGTTGTGATTACGCAGGACCACTGCAGCATACGCCAGTGCGTGGTCGAGGTGTTAAAAGCCGTAAAGCTTGGCTATGTAATTTTACATGCTTAACGACGCGCGCTACGCATATTGAAATTGCGACAGATTTAAGCACGGTGTCATTCCTTGCAGCCCTTAAACGTTTTCTTTCACGGCGCGGCTCTATACAGTGTTTGTATACGGATAACGGCACTTGTTTCGTGGGCGCAAGCTCTTATTTACGCGACCTCTATAAGTTTCTCAGGGAAGAATATCGTACTCGTTTTCAGGATGAACTTTCCATAGATCATATTGACTGGAAGTTTATTTCGCCAGCATCACCACATTTCGGTAGATGTTGGGAAAGCATGGTCAAAGTAATTACAACGCATCTCTTCAAAGTTATAGGTCAACAGATCCTCTCCTACGAAGAGCTTTTAACGTCCTTGCACAAGTCGAGGCGCTGATAAACTCGCGCCCGCTCACGGCATTGAGTAGTGACCCTGCAGAACCATCCGCGTTAAGCCCTGCACATTTTCTGAACACAGTGCCATTATCGTCATTTCTGGCTCCTGAAGCAGACTCTTCAAGCTTGCTCCAGAGACATACTCTGCTGGATAAACTCGTGCTGTCGTTCTGGCGGCGCTGGCGTGCGGAATATCTCCACCAGCTTCAGGCTAGATCCAAGTGGAATAGTCCTGCATCCCCTATACAGGAGGGTACGTTGGTCGTCATAATACATAATAATACACCGCCGCTTTCATGGCCGTTAGCCATCGTAGAGAAACTGCATACTTCCAAGGACGGTACAACCCGCGTTGTTACCACGGCGTCATACGCGTGTCATTACCGTGAAAACCGCGAAGAAGAGCTACTTGCGCCCTGTTGTTCGTCTCTGTCCGCTTCCAACTCTGTGAGATCTAGCCTGAAGTTGGATCTACCTCTTAGTTTAAGTATTTAGTTTGTAGTTTTCGCTATTATTGCGTTTGTAATTTTCGCTAAAGTTAATTTAGATTAATTTTATTATCATATCGCTGTCTTAGCCTATTAATGGGTTATGCGGTAGTAGGTACCCAACATAGCTAAGTTCAATTATTATTTTTTAAAGGTAACCCTTTAGGGCCGGGGGGATATGGTAGCGCCATCTACCTTTCTATCGAGAATTAATTACATCAACGTCAATCGTTCCACGCTTGCTCGTCCAATACGAGCGATCCTTTTATTCCTTCCCTCTGAAAGGCACGC
The DNA here is from genome assembly GCA_944739405.2 of Euclidia mi. Lineage (NCBI taxonomy): Eukaryota > Metazoa > Arthropoda > Insecta > Lepidoptera > Erebidae > Euclidia > Euclidia mi. The sequence goes on from OX123196.2 coordinate 4,924,974, forward strand.
CTCGCTGATTGGTCGCAAGAAATCAACGACGCTACGAAACAGTCTAAAATAATCCGTGTCGCGCCGAACACATGTACCGCACCGCCATATTTTTACCGCTTTATACCATAAACGCAACAAACCGCCCGCGAGTGAAGTGTAGTGAAACTGTATAATTCTGGGTTGGATCCAGACGGAGCGATTAGTGAATCTTCAGGATTTCCGAAGAGAGACCAGGCGGCCGCCATTTGCAAGGAAAGGGGACTGACGTACAAGGTAAGGCGTGCTCCCATACCCTCGTCTCCTATTCTTCCCATGAACCCAATTCATTCACTTCTCCTTTCCTAGGCGATAAGAACCCACATCCTTACAGTCCACAATATTAATAATTTTTCCAAATCGCCTAGGAACATTCGGTTTCGGTGTAACGCCGAACCATATATATTAAAAAGACTTATTTTAATTCTAAGACATAATTAAGTTGCTTTTCATATTTATGAAATAGTTGATTTTGTTTGGAAAATAAATAAACTATGACATATATGCCTATGTTTTTTTTTATAGTCTGACGCCTGTATCCCCGAAGGTATAGGCAGATGTGTAATATTACACCCACATTTCACCATGAATTTCTTAGGTCCCACGTAATAAGGGGCGAGCCTATTGCCGTACCGGGCACATTACCAGACTCCGTGCTGCTACTGGAAATTTCCTAACGGAAAAACCCAGTAACACTTTGCCCGACCTGGGAATCGAACCCGAGACCTCCCAATCCCACGCGCACATTTATGCCGCGAGGCCAAAGAGGCAGTCCTATATATATACCTATAGTCCTATATAATATATATACCTATGCATATCTCAAACACAAAGTCTAAAATTATTTACGAACATCTGAAATAAACTCCGGCTCACATTAACTAAAAGCATTTACGCTTGATTAGGGCGATAAAACTGGGAAGGTCCCAGTTTAATTTTATTTATATCCGAAAGTAATAAATCAGTCATAATGTTAGAGTACTACTTATAGTAGAGGAGACGTGGAACATCGACCTTCACCGATCTGATAACCAGATGAGACGTATTTTTTATGTAATATAATTTATAAACAAGTATGCCTATAATAACTTGCCTATCAAAAAGTGCTCATAGCTATTTTAAAATTTAAGTTAATTGTGATCAACCGCAAATTTAACTTTGTCGTTTATACAAACACTATGGAAAACAAAGTTATTTTTGGTAAATGAAATAGTGATAGTGATATTTGGATAGGTGAAGATAAAGGGTATGTTAAGTGTTAAGGCTGATGCTAGTAATTAATAAACGAACACGGAAGCAATATAGCAATAAAGATCAAACAATTAGATTAAGTGCGAGTCCCGTAAGGGTCCCGTAGTTCAGGTATCCACATAACATACCCTTTATCTTCACTTAACCAAATATCACGATCGCTTTTTCATCACCAAATATAACTTTGTTTTCCATAGTGTTTGTATAAATGACAAAGTTATATTTGCGGTTGATTACAATTAACTTAAATTTTAAAATAGCTATGAGCATTTTTTGATAGGCAAGTTATTATAGGCATACTTGTTTATAAATTATATTACATAAAAAATACGTCTCATCTGGTTATCAGATCGGTGAAGGTCGCTGTTCCACGTCTCCTCTACTATTAAATGTGAAAGAACTTTTAAGGCGCAGGCCACACATAAATGGCGTCGGGCGCGGACACGGCGCACGGTGGGCTGAAAAAGTTCGCTAGTGGACTTTCGAAAAAACGAAAAAGTGGAATATAAATAAACTAATTCCATATTTGGATTCGATGATCAAATACAAGTCAAAAATATTAATACAATTTTTGATTAAACGCGTGGTTTTTGAGTTATTTAATTTTAAAGATTTTTTGTATGGAAGAAAACAATAAAATGAGAATTGTTCGTAATTCTTAATTTATCTCAAGAAAACAATGAAAGTTTATGATAGAAGAAATTTTTTGCATAGTGTGTTTTTTGCGTTTTGGCGGATTATTTTTTTTTTCTTTTATTCCACACCACCCAATGAGGTTAAAGATTAGGCGCGGTTTTTTTTATGTGGTATCCCCAGTAGGCCTAATCCACTTGCCACACTCGAAAAAAACATCATTAGCCATATATCTGAAACTTTAAAAATTAATTAGATTACCCTGATTTTGTCAAAATTCCGAGAAAGCATAATAATTATGTCGTGACCTGTAATGGGTGGTGTGGATATTTTATTGTTTCATTTTTGTAGTATTGACTTGTTAACAGTGGTAGTTTAAAAAAATCGATTTCGTTTTTTTTATTTTCCACTAATTTCATACAAACTTCAAACAATTTTATCCCGGTAAGTATGTACTTTATCAAAAAAGTCAAAGAATAAAAAAAATATTGTTTTTATTAGAAGAATCCAAACACAAGTCTCTTAGCCCCTAAGTCCACATTTTGATTTTTCAGCCCACCGTGCGGCGCGGGCGTCTTCCTATTCCATGCAAATTTTATACCAAGTGCATAGAAATAAAGCGCATTTTAGGATGCACGGAATGTCGTGGCTCGGGCGTAGATATGACGCGCCATGACATGATCCGTGTATCCTAAATTGCGTGGTCGTGTCCGCACCCGACGCCATTTATGTGTGGCCTGCGCCTAAGCCATTAGTCCAATAGATTTTGTTTAAAGGGCATACGGGTTATTTCTCAAAGCCTTTTTATTTTATATTGGGGATAGGCTAGGTATACAAAATAGATAAATACTTTAATTATTTGTTTACGCCAAATGCAAGCTTTTATTATTTTAATTATGTTTTTCTGTTTATGATGTATGTCTGATATCTGTGATCGTCACCTGGGGTTACCACCTAAGATCAGGGTTGATTTATGGTCTTCGCCATAATCAACATAAGCCTGATTGGTAACCTCGTTTTTATAGCATACCTACTTGTTATTTTGTAGTGTCTGTGTTTATGTAATATTTAACTGTTGTGTATGTTATAAAAATAAATGCATTTTCTTCTTCTTCTTCTTTCAGTTACCTATTGTATAATAATTTTATTATATTAATTAGGCGCAATCATATTGATAGGGCGTACCTAGAGCTCTCGTCGCATTAAATATAGAAACTCTTTTGATAACTAAGAGCTTTTAAAAAACTTCTACTAATTGCTTAAATTAACTTTAATTAAAATAAATCATTTTAAGTGAAAATCAGAGACCAGTGATACTTCGACATAATATATAAGCTAGGAACAGTCAGCAACATAAGCCCATACACATTTTATCGTCGTTTTATCGTGCCAATTAATATTATTCTGAATATTTTGTAAGAAATCTCAATAAAGAAAATTCACTTGAATCATAATTTAATGAAAAGAATCGGAGAGTATTAATTTTTTTCGGCAAATATATTTTGCTCTGTATCGACTTTTGTTGTTGACTGTACCTATGTAATCAAAGCAAAAGCTGATCAATGTACCTATGACATATTTCGTCTGTGGAGGTACTTTATTCAATTAGTTGTTGCTAGTACTCGAAATTTTAAATATATTATATAGTATATCTATCTATCTATCTATCTATAACGTCACGCCTGTCGCCCATTGGGGTAGGCAGAGACTATGGAACGCCACATGCTTCGGTTCAAACATACCTCTTTCGCTTCATCGACATTCATTAACCTCGTCATGCATGCGCGTCGGTTATAGGTACTTTTTATTTTGCCCTTTATCAGTAGATCACCTATTTGGTCGGCGTACGTCCGCCTAGGGCGTCCCCTACCGACATTTCCATTTATTCTCGCACGATACACTCCTTTCGTATTTCTTCTTTCATCCATCCGCTCCAGATGTCCAAACCAACGTAACATTCCTTTTTCAATCTTTGTCACTACATCTTCTTTTAGGCCACACTTTTCCCGTATCACACTGTTACGCACTTTATCTTTCAAACTTATTCCGCACATACTCCTTAAAGCTCTCATCTCCACAGCATTGATTCTACTTTCATGCTTCGTCTGCCATACCCATGATTCACTACCATACATCAGTGTTGGCGCAAAAACTCCCTGCAGTACAGCAAGACGAGCCTTACTTGGTATAATTTCGCTACTGATGATGGACCATAAGGCGCCATTCACACTATTTCCTGCTTTCACTCTCCTTTCTACATATCCCTCACATTTCCCATCTCTCGTAAACAAAGACCCTAAATACACAAACTCATTCACTTGTTCCACTTTTTCATCTCCTATCATTATGTTACATTCAGTTATACTGTCCTCCCTCTCTATGAACATGACCTTAGTCTTGCTTACATTCACTTTCATGCCCTTCTTCTTATACGCCTCATTCATTATGGTGACCATCTGCTGTAAATCAGACGCTGACGACGCAAAAAGAACCTGATCGTCAGCGTATAGCAGGGTCTTAAACACAGATTCCCCCATTTTTAATCCACATTCAGACCCTTTCAGATCGGTCAAACAACTGTCCATAAATAGATTGAACAGCCGAGGAGACGCTACACATCCCTGTCTAACACCACAATCAATGTTAAACCAGTCCGTGTAGGCCCCGTTTATTCTGACACAGGCACTTGAATCCCTATATAAGGATTCAAGTGCCCGTATCAGACTGCTGCTCACTCCATACACAGAAAGTGTGGACCAAAGTTCATCCCTCACCACTCGATCGTAAGCCTTTTCCAGGTCAATAAAGGCGCAGAAAACCTTCTGGTGTTTACTTAAGGTTTTCTCTGAAATGCACCTTAAGGAAAGGACTTGATCCGTACATCCCATTCCCTTTCTGAATCCCGCTTGCACATCCCAAATTTTACTATCCGTTTCAGAGATCACTCTTTCAATCAGTATCTTTGCATACAATTTGCCAACAACACTCAGGAGGCTTATACCGCGATAATTTTTGCATTCCTGCTGTGACCCTTTTCCCTTGTACAGTGGCACAATTACGGCCTTGTTCCAGTCACCTGGTACACGACCGGACCGCCAACATTTATTGAAAAGTAGGTACAGCAGGCTTGCGGTGACGCCTTCGCCTACCTTGAGCATTTCAGCAGATATTCTGTCATATCCCGCAGCTTTACCCGCTTTCAAACTTTTCATTGCATACCGTATCTCTTCCATACTTATATTACTTGCACAATTATCTTCCTCATTCGCTACTATATTCCTAGTGTCACTTTCTCCTCGTTCAAATAAATTCTCAAAATACACCTACCACTGATCCAAAACTTCCCCATGCTCTCTTATAATATTTCCATTTACATCCCTTATCACACCAACTTTTGAGTCACCTCCTTTGCCTCGGGCTGTTCTAACCAAGTGCCAGAATAATTTGATATTGGCCCGAAAATGCTGAGAAAACTTTCTATCAAATTTACCCTTACATTCTTCTTTCTTTCTTCTCACTGTCTCTTTTACTTTATGTTTCAACCTGACATACTTTTCTTTCACTATCCTTTCATTGTCAGTCACACTACCTTGTACCCTTTTGTTGGCTCTTATAGCCAGCAAGTCCATCCATGCTTTGCGCTTTTCCGCGACCACACCACTTACTTCCTGATCCCACCATTCATTACAAATCTTTTTAACATGCTTCCTCTTGTTTACGCCACATACTTGTATAGCTGTCTCTATATAACTCTTTCCAAAATTCTTCTATCTCGCAATCATGTTCCTCAAACAATTCCTTAAACCTTTCTTCCAACGCCTCTTGATACTGACTACGTCCATACATCCTCTTCTTCAAATCGTTCAACTTTCACTCTTTCAATGGCAGCTGAGTGTATGCGAGGGCGATGGCGCCATTTAGTGGTTAGTCCCGCTATGCGGCTAACTAGCAAAAAATGGTCAGTACCCACATTTAAGCCTCGATACACTCTAGTATCTTTCACTTTTCCTTTTAAACGTTCATCCACCACAACAAAATCTATCATACTCCTTTCTGTCTGTCTTTGCCATGTATATATATAGTATAATATATATATATATATATATATATATATATATATATATATATATATATATATATATATATATATATATATGTGGCGCCATAAGCCTTTGCTTTGATATTGATACTTGAAAATGTTATGGTTGCTTTAAAATGATGACTATACTGAAAGCAGTTTCAAAATAATTGACCAACAAACAATAAGAAATAGAAGAACCCAAATAGGTATCTTCTTTTTTATATTTTGCTCATTTAACCATTTTGTATACCTAAATATAATATAGTATTTATCAATAATACCACACTAGAGGCAATAGGTACCGTATATTTTTATAGAGTGGACTACGCATCTCAGTGAATCTTGTTTTTCTCAGCGGCAGTCAATTTCCTCGGACAATAAACTTTATTATATTCATAATTTTGATGACAAACAAATCCTATAGAGACGCGACGAGGATTTTCTTTTATGCTCTCTTTATACTTGATCATAAAAATTGCCCTCTTTACTACCGAATATGATTTGATAACATTTCTAGATATGAGGAAACTCTGGGCGCTGTTCATAACCTACGTGACATCAACAAAAATAGAGAAAACCACAATACCACGGCCTTGACAGTATAATCTAGTTATACACCTGCACTACGTGAGCATTCAAACATGAATTATGTTTTTCCATTTGCCCACTACAGACAGTTTCTATCCTGCTGTATTAACAAGAATTGTGAAAAGAATTTCTAACCATTTTCGTCTAACCGGACCTGTTACGTGCGATATGCCATAAATCTAACGTGGAGATACCGGGCTTTATTACAAAGGCTAAGGAGAAGATTGGTTTGAGAAAGAGCCTAATTCAGCAACGGGTCGCTTCTTGTGCTCTCGTTAAGTAATCCTTTTAGGTAAATAGGTGTCACGGCGGAGTGCGCGTATGCATGATTCAGGCCGCAAGGGGCCAAATCTTTTCCGGAAAAATCGAAACGGCTTCTTTATTATACAGAGCGACTCTAATAAACCGCAGCATGCCTCCCAGCTCCGTCTCTCCGCTCGTCCGAAGCAAATTTATGATATCGTTTAACGTAACTCCGTGAACGAACGCGGTAATTCATGCAACCATATTTCCGAGTCCATTACCTGAAACGCGTACTGTTTCTTAGCTATCTAGTTATTTTCTTCTCACGAAAATATGAAATTCCGAAAGAAAAAGGTATCTTTATCGTTATGATGTATATTTTCCAGGTGGCTGTATTAGGCGGAATATCGCTGCGTGTTTTGAGGTAGTAGCCTTTGTTTACGCAGTTTCAAAACAAACTTAATTTGACGGTTTATTCAGTGGGCACAAAAGAAAGATACTTAATTCGGTTGCTTACGGTCGCCTAATGTATATAATTAAGTAGATCTGTTGAGCAGCTTTGTTTCCACACAACAGAGTTGAGGTTATTCTATTGCGGCGTAAGAAGTTACTCAAGCGAGATAAAACTTTACAAAGGTTGGAAAGTCTTATAAATATATACATGAAGCATCACCCTTCATGTATCTATTTATAAGACTTCCCAACCTTCTGCTTACCTATTAAGTTTTCTCTAAAACATATACTTTTGTTTTCTCTGCATTTCTTTACCTTGATTCTATAACACCAACCCGAAGCTATTTTCTGTTTGAAGAATTCAATTTTTAAACAAAGTCACGCCTGAGGTGGAAATGGAATAAGCTCTGACTTGCCTCAGTTTGCGTAGCTTTTCGGATTCGTCATCGTTTGATTTCGTATAAGAACCTAACAGACTTTCAGGTTTCTAGAATAATTGATGTTAAGTTTTAATTCAAAAGGCAAAACGTAAATCAAACTACGGTTTGATTTATATGGTTTACGGATTTTATCGCGAGATATTGCTTTTTAAAACATAAACTACATCCATAAAGAAATCGAAACATCGTATAATAATGTATACATTATAATGTAGTTACTAGATCATTTGGTTTAAATATAATCTCTTTAAAACCAACATATCTAATCTGCAAACTGTTTATTTAAAATGTGGAACATTCGCGCGAACCCAAGAAAATACTCTCATAAGATAAAAATTTAATGTATGAACAGTAAAAAACGTTAACGGCTGGACACGAAAAGCCGAAAATCGGGGTCAGTGGCGTGCCATTTGAGAGGCCTATATCCATTAGGGGACTAGAGCAGGCCGAATAAGATGATGATGACAAAAGTTAAACTATAGGACAGGACCTATGACTTCTGTGCCACCTTGGCATACTTTAAACTTTCTCCATATTTTCTCTAACAACATTCTCATTGGGACCTAAACATAATTATCCTACTAATATCATCTTTAATTATAATTTACAAAGGGCGTTCCGAAATCATAAAGTTTCTTAGTAAATAATACTTAAATCGAAGGAGGGCAATATATTGTGGCACCCTTGCAAGGGTTAGACTCGCACTTAACAGTTATTTTTATATTTTATACTATATATATATATATATATATATATATATATATATATATATATATATATATATATACTGAAATTACGAATATATGTCTTAAATGCAAAAGTGAATTGGTACATAGGTTAGATGTAAGAGCTGTAAAATTTGGAGTCCCACAGGGTAGTGTCCTGGGACCTTTGCTGTTCAATATTTATATAAATGACCTCCCAACAACAACTACCTATGATATGACTTTGTTTGCTGATGATAGCACAATATTATTTACAAATAAAACCTTGACATCTTATGAAATTGACTTTAATAATTCTATCACATCAATTATGCAATGGCTAAAAATAAACAACTTAAAAATTAACTTAGATAAAACAAAAATAATTGAATTAAAGCAAAGAAAAGAAAGAACCGATAAGAAATTAAATATTAATTATAATGGTTATCAATTTACAGAGAGCGAATTAACTACATTTCTTGGGTTAAAAATAGATGAAAAACTAAACTGGAAAGACCATGTAGACTATGTATGTACCAAAGTGAGTCAGTCCGCATATGGACTATATAGGCTAAAAAATATAGCCAATACACCGTTTTAAAATTGGAGCGTTGAGCACATATGGGTTAATAACAGTCTATCATGGCATTGCAATACCACTGACTGGCTATCGGCATTTAAAGTTCAAAAGCGGTGCATTCGAACAATTTTTTGGTATAAAGGTACCTGATAGTTGCAAACCGTACTTTGAAAATAATAATCTGTTGACCCTGCCTTGCATTTACATAAATAAAGGAGTGTGCTGTGTTTGTGAAACAAAATATGGAATTATTTAAAAAAAAAATCAAGTATTCGACATGCTGGTAAATTGTGTGTTGTCGAACGTAAAACGGCGCTAATGCACAAAAGCTTCTTTTGCACTGCACCACGCATTTACAACAAATTACCTACTCAAATTAAAAATATTGAAAATCTACAATTATTTAAAAGGCATCTTCAAAAACTGCTTGTAGTTAAATGCTATTACTCGCTGCAGGAATATTTAGATGATACACATAATGCAAATAATTAATTAGAAATAAACTTTATTTATTTTTAAATTATAATATTTACTTATATACATTTGACATTTTAATTGTGATTAGCTGACATTGTACTTTTATAATTATTATTGATATTTTATAATTTAATTTTTAATTATTTCATGACATTTTAATATTCTTATTTCTAAATTATGACATTTTGGACTCTTATTTGACATTGTATATTTTCACGTTAAACTGTAATAATTTATGTTGATTTTAATTTTATAATAAGTAATAGTTTACCGTTTCTGTGTTTGCATGCCTAATTGGTGGGATATGGTAATATAACAATGTATTTATTATTAAGATCTGCAAATGTATACCCATATTCGCAAATTAATAAATGAAGGAATGAATGAATATACATATAAACATTTTTAACAGTTATCTGGTTACCATAGCACAAGCTCTGATTAGTTATTGATCAAACGGCCGTGTAAAAACCTAATATTAACTACAACTTTTTGTATTTACTCATATGTGTAAACAAATACGAAGTAAGAGAAACTGCAAGTGTGTGAAAGGTTTCATACAAACACACTTTAGCGTTTATAATATTCGTATGAATTATTGCCGATATATGATATCCATAAAATCTCTGGTCTATATGTAAGTATGTGTGCTACGTAATATGTGTCACTCACGTCCAGGTGAAGTCTCCATCAGGATTACTTCGGATGAGGCCGACCCACACGGCGCTCGATATATCAAGCTCTTTGAGGTAGGCACGCACCGCGTCGTACTGCGCCGTCGTGTCCACTGCAATCAAAGGATTATATTAGTGTCACTATGATATGCATGTCTACGGTGTATCTGCACAGGCAAATGAGAGTGTTGTTAGAGAAAATATGGAGAAAGTTTAAAGTATGCCAAGGTGGCACAGAAGTCATAGGTCCTGTCCTAGAGTTTAAATTTTGTCATCATCATCTTATTCAGCCTGCTCTTGTCCCCTAATGGATATAGGCCTCTCAAATGGCACGCCACTGACCCCGATTTTCGGCTTTTTGTGTCCAGCCGTTAACGTTTTTTACTGTTCATACATTTAATTTTTATCTTTTGAGAGTATTTTCTTGGGTTCGCGCGAATGTTCCACATTTTAAATAAACAGTTTGCAGATTAGATATGTTGGTTTTAAAGAGATTATATTTAAACCAAATGATCTAGTAACTACATTATACATTATTATACGATGTTTCGATTTCTTTATGGATGTAGTTTATGTTTTAAAAAGCAATATCTCGCGATAAAATCCGTAAACCATATAAATCAAACCGTAGTTTGATTTACGTTTTGCCTTTTGAATTAAAACTTAACATCAATTATTCTAGAAACATGAAAGTCTGTTAGGTTCTTATACTATTTCCTGTACGAAATCGAATGATGACGAATCCGAAAAGCTACGCAAACTGAGGCAAGTCAGAGCTTATTCCATTTCCACCTCAGGCGTGACTTTGTTTAAAAATTGAATTCTTCAAACAGAAAATAGCTTCGGGTTAGTGTTATAGAATCAAGGTAAAGAAATGCAGAGAAAACAAAAGTATATGTTTTAGAGAAAACTTAATAGGTAAGCAGAAGGTTGGGAAGTCTTATAAATAGATACATGAAGGGTGATGCTTCATGTATCTATTTAATTTTATAAGACTTTCCAACCTTTGTAAAGTTTTATCTCGCTTGAGTAACTTCTTACGCCGCAATAGAATAACCTCAACTCTGTTGTGTGGAAACAAAGCTGCTCAACAGATCTACTTAATTATATACATTAGGCGAACGTAAGCAACCGAATTAAGTATCTTTCTTTTGTGCCCACTAAATAAACCGTCAAATTAAGTTTGTTTTGAAACTGCGTAAACAAAGGCTACTACCTCAAAACACGCAGCGATATTCCGCCTAATACAGCCACCTGGAAAATATACATCATAACGATAAAGATACCTTTTTCTTTCGGAATTTCATATTTTCGTGAGAAGAAAATAACTAGATAGCTAAGAAACAGTACGCGTTTCAGGTAATCGACTCGGAAATATGGTTGCATGAATTACCGCGTTCGTTAACGGAGTTCCGTTAAACGATATCATAAATTTGCTTCGGACGAGCGGAGAGACGGAGCTGGGAGGCATGCTGCGGTTTATTAGAGTCGCTCTGTATAATAAAGAAGCCGTTTCGATTTTTCCGGAAAAGATTTGGCCCCTTGCGGCCTGAATCATGCATACGCGCACTCCGCCGTGACACCTATTTACCTAAAAGGATTACTTAACGAGAGCACAAGAAGGGACCCGTTGCTGAATTAGGCTCTTTCTAAAACCAATAAAGCCCGTAAAATAAAGCCCGGTATCTCCACGTTAGATTTATGGCGTATCGCACGTAACAGGTCCGGTTAGACGAAAATGGTTAGAAATTCTTTTCACAATTCTTGTTAATACAGCAGGATAGAAACTGTCTGTAGTGGGCAAATGGAAAAACATAATTCATGTTTGAATGCTCACGTAGTGCAGGTGTATAACTAGATTATACTGTCGAGGCCGTGGTATTGTGGTTTTCTCTATTTTTGTTGATGTCACGTAGGTTATGAACAGCGCCCAGAGTTTCCTCATATCTAGAAATGTTATCAAATCATATTCGGTAGTAAAGAGGGCAATTTTTATGATCAAGTATAAAGAGAGCATAAAGGAAAATCCTCGTCGCGTCTCTATAGGATTTATTTGTCATCAAAATTATGAATATAATAAAGTTTATTGTCCGAGGAAATTGACTGCCGCTGAGAAAAACAAGATTCACTGAGATGCGTAGTCCACTCTATAAAAATATACGGTACCTATTGCCTCTAGTGTGGTATTATTGATAAATACTATATTATATTTAGGTATACAAAATGGTTAAATGAGCAAAATATAAAAAAGAAGATACCTATTTGGGTTCTTCTATTTCTTATTGTTTGTTGGTCAATTATTTTGAAACTGCTTTCAGTATAGTCATCATTTTAAAGCAACCATAACATTTTCAAGTATCAGTATCAAAGCAAAGGCTTATGGCGCCAGACGTAGTATTAGTAAGGAGTGACAAGATTGACTTATGAAATATACCTACACTGTTACAGACGTTTCAAAAAGGTCTAAATATTAGACATTGATTCCAAGAAACTTTATAGACAGATACTTAAAAAATGTATCATTATCTTGACACAGATAAGACTAGGACTAATATTCGAAAATTTTAGTTCACGTTTTTCAAAAAAGGCCGTCGATATTATAAAGCAGCTCTAAAACTGCAAATTCAATCAAATTCCCTCTAAGGCATGCTAAGCATAAACATTGCGGGCTCGTAGCTGTCGCTGCATGGACAATTAGCCTGCGGCCGGCGGCGGCGGTTGCTAATCAACGATTGACCTATAATCCTCGGCACTGTATCTCGCACGTCAAATACACCACAAGTGTTCGAGAGACGAGTAGTGGGTACGACTGCCTCTCAAGTACAACGCAAGAAGGAAGTTTAAGTACTTATGCACGGTTTTGCATTGGAAATTCTGTTTTATTTGTGGCGACAGAAAATATTTCATACAGATTAATATTGAAGGAATAAAATTTTGCCCAATTTGCAAAATTGGTGAGCATCACTGACTATCACTTCATCAGCCCTTTATACTGTCCCACTGCTGGGCACGGACCTTTTCTCACTATGAGAAGGGTAAGGCCATAGTCCACCACGCTGACCTGGTGCAGGTTGTCAGACTTCACATGTCTTTCGAGAACATTATGGAGAACTCTCAGACATGCAGGTTTCCTCACGATGTTTTCCTTCACCGCTTAGCAACCGATAGTTAACAATTTAATGCGCACATAACTCCGAAAAGTCATCGGTACGCGCCGTGGATTCGAACCTGAACCCTCTGCGTAGCAGTCTGTCTCTCCACTAAGCAATCGCTGCTGCGTATGGCAAATAACAGTAGGAAACTATGTCATTGAAGCTGATACAATCGGAAAATTCACATCGGCGTCGGTAGAGCAAGTCGGTTGCCGTCAAATTGACGTCATTAAGGCCGTAACACACCACTGAGACGAAAGCTTTCCTTAATAACATGTACCTGGGCGTTCTAAGTAACGTATGTCTACCCATCAGCTATACGAACATGTTCGTCTAATTAGTAACTAATCTGGATGGAGAAGTTATGTTCGTCATATTTTACTATATTTTCTATTTCTATTTACATATGTAAATAAATAGACCGCAGATAGATTTACTTTGTGAAAATATATATGCGCAAAAGAATTTCAAGTTTGACGGCGTTTATATCCTAGCATAAAGTTCAAGTAATATTAGTAACTAATATTTGTTGCATTTTATGCTGAAACAATGTCAAAATATAGGATATTAAGAAATTACCTACTCGATGAACACAAAGCAACAATATATTTTATCCTTTAAAATACTTGATTAGTCGTGTAAGCAGCACCAACAGAGTTCCGTATATAAAATATGCTTCGATACGAAAACATGCGAAGGAATTTTCGAGCTATAAATATATCTAAACAATAAACTCTAACTACTCTTCGCAACAAAACAGCAACAAACTAATCTTCCAATTTGAAACATAATCAAAGAGAGAGTACAATTAAAACAACAAACACCGCTACTGTCATCTCCCTCTAATCCTTATTACATAGCTATACTGTTGATTTTTTTTTATGGTAATAGGCGGCAAACGAGCAGACGAATCGCCTGATGGTAAGCAATTACCGGCGCCCATGGACACAAGCAACACCACAGGAGTCACAAGTGCGTTGGCGCCCCTTGGGGTTGGGAAAAGGGATAGGATGAGGAGTGGGGTGAGGAAGAAGGAATAGTGGATAGGGCCTCCGGTACTCTCACTCACCGAACGAAACGGAACCGTTTAGGTACTGTTACTTTACGTCGATTTTCTGTGAGAGGGTAGTACTTCCCCGGTCGAGCCGGCCCATCCATGCTGAAATCAGCAAGGCTCTACTATCTTCATTCATGATTGAATCTCGTCGGTGGCTATTGAACCGGCGAATAAAAGAAAAGATATAACGTTCGATAAATCCTTTGAAACTCATAACAAAGGAGGATTAACTCCATCTGTGATAACTAGTGATCGGATAATCGGATGCATATTTACCTAAAGTTGAGTTGTTGGCTATTATGGAATGCACTTTTGAATTGAGAAATCCCGGGATTACGGAATCGACAAATTTCGTTTTTTATTATAGAATCAAATCGGGTGTAAGTAAATTTACTTATTTTAACTTTTGTACCAAAACAGCTCTAAAAATAATAAAATCCTCTTATTTTTTTTCAATTTTCAAAACATTTATCTCAAACGAATAATAAATAAGAATTACAAAGAAAAACCATTCAATCTCTTAATAATTATTAACTTAGATACAACAGCACCCACTGCCTACCATTCCTCTTACACTCAACGTACTCATAAATTGATGGGGAGCTTAAAATTAACTTCAAGTAAATACACATTAATAATTATGTAAACCCGGAGACCAGTTTCTTTTTAAATAAAAACCACATGTATAAGACGACGGGTCCGTGTGGTGACGTATTAAAAATACGGAATGTCACCACCCCATATCATCCCATGGGTGTCGTAAGAGCCGACAGAGGGAACATATTATGCAGAGAACAGCACTGTAAGAGAAGGAAAACTTGATACAAACCCTATACCAACTCGTTTGGCCAGCGTGGTATAGTAGGCCAATTCCTCCTTTCAAAGGAAAGGCCTAGTCCAGCAGTGGACTGTTAAAGGCTGATGATGATGTTAAAAACGTCGTTTCCTCAACATGTTACAGAGTAGTTTCACATTCCCGAATTTTCTGTAATCCCGGGATTTATATTTAAAAAAATATGTTTTTAGAAGCCGCTTCCATAATATCCTAGCCAAAAATGAATAGGTGATATGAGGTGAATATGCATCCGATTATCCGATCACTGGTGATAACACACCGTCGCACTATCCAACGGCGAAACCACTTTTTACTTACAAGTTATTTCTAAACGGGAAACAAAACTTTTAATTAATATTCTCGTTATATTCCCACCCTTTAGCACTCGGTAATTAAATCCGACGATCCACTAATTACACCTCTTGCCAGTGTTTAACAAATTAGCTGCACACTAATAACGTTAACAACAACAATCAATTCATTAATGTTAACGACATCGTTACTTTCACATGGTTAAGTTATTACATGAGCAATAATCGTAAATTAATATTTGCAGTTTGTCATCAGAGCGTATAAATGTCTCAAACAAATTGCCAAAGGAGATTAACGGTCGCATTATATTAGGGTGGCGGCACCTATACTCGGAAATTAAGAAAATTTCCATAAGACGTTCCCACGTCCCATCTTTGCTAAGTGTAGTGTAGGTACTAGGTAGTGTAGGTACACAGCGGGACGCCTGGCTTCGCGCCAACACCCCTCCCACATCGGGAACCTCGAACCACCAAGTCAATATTTGTGATGCCATTCAACTGTACCACCACTCGGGATTCACGATATTTTATTGCTTGCTTATCTTTCTTCAAGCTTCTAATTTCACGATTGAATTATATTACAAACATCCCGATAATACCAATATCTTTAAGAATGTTTGTCAGTTTACCTTTTCTTATTCTAGGAAAATCGCTGATCTACAAAAAGATCGGTACTTTAAGATAACAATGCTATCTGTTCGCGTATAATAGCCGTATATGGTGCTATATCTAAACTTGTACCCCACAAACCTATTTTCCTCAACAAAGAGGGCTAGACTAATGACGTAAATATTTCAACAGAACGGCTTCAAATAAAGACTTTGCCCTTTAGTAGGGGTGTTTAACTAAAAGCAATCCCGTGAGGTTAACAAACCTATCACTGGCAAACGCCCGTGGAAATTACAACGTGGCTTCATTCTCGGTTGTTTAATATTTAACAATATCCGGTGAAATCTGAGATACGGCGAAGGCATAAAAGGTTGGTTCTATTAACCCATTGTAAAGCCTTATACCGTTTATATCTAGTCCTGAAATATGAGGTTTCATGTGAATTTTGTGGAATACAGGATCAGGATATTTGTATTAGATTATGAGGTATTGAAGGCGACGCAATTTAGCCTCGGGGTTGCCAATAACTACATTTGAAATCGTTTGTAGGTGCGGAGAACACGGCCCCACCCCCTGTTGTTTATACCGCGACGTGAAACTGGTAAAACTACCTTTTATCGCCAGTAGCTACTACTTATTTTACTGAATATGATTTTGGAACGTGTAAAGGCCTTTGTTCACATATCGGATATAATATTAGTTTTCAGTTTGCTGGTTTATGACAAAAATTTAGGAAAGGAAATGGAGGGATATGGAACAGTTGGAAGTTATTGATAAGTTAAATAGTATAAATATCACTGACGAATGAGAAACTATATAAATAATTTTGTGACTATTAGCGGTAATATTACGTCGCAGGGATTTTAAAAAGTCGTATTATAGTTTTACTAGTGACATTATAATTACAAAGATTGTTTGTATTATTGTATTGAAATTATAATATCACGTTTTTCACTAAATCCTTGCGACATATATAATAATATTGAATCTATATTTCTAAACCTACATATATATCGATGCTAAACTGTAATTGACATAACATGCTAAACAGATAGGGCTCTTTCATAAACCCACAACCATCGGACACAACGCAGGTTGGATAAATATATCAAATTATACTAATATTACAGAGGCTTATATAGATAGGCAGCAGTAGACTATCGGCTGGTTTCTGAATTGAGAATTTCGCGTTGAGAACAATTTAAACACGAATTATATACTACTTAATCAATTTTCTGTTTCACAAAAAATTGTTTTGACACATTTTGAGTATTTGTGCTTGTAAAATCTAAAATTTGACACAACATATGATCAACTCATGATCAACTCCATATCAACTCTATATTCGCGTTTCTGAAAATATTTGACATTTGTCAAACCTCACTTGGCACTGATAAATTGAGGAAAAAATAATTATACAACTTTGGTTTTTTATCCCGTGATCACGAGTAATATGACAGCCAGTATGTCAAACTGTCCACACTACGGTTGCCAAGCAGCGGTTACGTCATACTGACGTCTACACAACAAGAAGGTCGTTAAACAGAATTTATAGAAAAAAGGTTCAAAGACTAGTCAATATTTGGAACAAATAGATTACAACATTATTAGGAACAAATCGAAGGGATAGAAAATATAAATAAGAGATTTCCGTGTTAAATCAATCCAAATAATTACGCTGTGGCCTCCATGGAGGTATAATTCTATATACCTCAAATATACCTGGCCACAAATATTTTGTATTAAAAATAAAACAAACTGACTTTGACATAACATATACGTTCCGTTTTCACTAAGATACCGAATTGAACAAATTCAACAAACTGTTCATTAAAATAAAATAATCGTTGAAATAATTTTAAATACAACTTTATTTCGACATTTTATTTGTTTCCGTATAAAAATAATTAACTGACAAGTGTGCTTCTTTGTAAAATGTTAATTAATACCAATTAATGGTCAGTACCGGTTTTTTTACTTGTATCGGAACGTACTAGTGTTGTTCGGTTTAAGTTATTCATGATTTGAAGAAAACTCAGTTGATAGAGCTTTGAAAAAATATCACTCTGACCTGTGAAACAGAAAAAACTTAAGTTGACTTCAACTAGTTCAGAAATTTTCAAATGATGAAAGCTGAAATTCTCAATTCAGAAACCGGCCGTATGGCAGGTTGATGATGATGACACTAATATTTATTCAATAATACTGCTCCAAAAGATTATCTTGAGTTCAAAACTGGTTAAGTGGTTTAAGTGTGAAATTGTACTAACAGACAGATAGATAGACTTTCGCATTAATGGAAAGTTTAGTACGGTATTTCTATATATCAATTTCATGCCCTACATAGAAGGAATATTCTAACGCAGTAATCGAATCTTAACACACTTATTATCACCACTTCAAATTAAGACATTTGCATTTGACTTGCAACTAATCAAAGCAAAATTGCTTCTACACAACTAAGCGCTGATTCAACCGAGAACTGACAATACAACCTCAATCGTGTACTCGGTTATATTCGAACACTTACATCGATACATTCGATACATGAGCAAACCGATGTATCGATGCATCTCGGAAGGAGCTAAGTTCTGAGATCATCGGAGCTCTTTCTGCGGCTCGTACGAGTTCACGCTATCTTCCGATTGGATATTTTACAACTGTGATTTTCTTCAAATATCTTTTAATATCCTTCCTTTTTAACACGCTTTTATTAGGTCGATATGTATGTAACTAACTATGTAATTGCATCTAAAGGCGCTGATACACTTGAGAATTCACCTGTAATTAGCATTCATGCGAATGTTACAAAACAAATGAGTGTGGTTTAGCGAGCATAATGACGAACATTCGGGCGTGCCTTAGATTATAGATAATACATAGAATTCGTGCTACAATAGCGGTTAAACCCAATACATTTACATCACTTTGACTTATGATTTTAATCTAGGGAAGAATCTTCGTTGTTTGTCACTAATTTTAACTTGACTAGTGATTGGCTTACTCAGAAAAAGTTTTAATAAAATATCGATAATGTTTACAATAGATCCTTAGATTTGGTTTACTCAGAACTAATTTCAATAGAATATTGATAAACTCTCGAGATCGCTAAATAAATCTGAACGTAGAAACAGACATGTTTCTACGTTCAAATTTATTTGTGTGTAATTTATTAAACCTGTTCAAATCAAAATCTGCATTTTATTATTTAGAAACGTCATTTCTTTATGTATCTTACTCTTACTCTAGAAATAATTCATAAGTGAAACTGAAGTAAATATATTGGGTAAAACTGCTGTTGTAGTGCGATTTCTATATTTTTTCTATATTCTACGGACTATTTGAATTAAAAATGTTCGCTAGAATGATCGTGAATATGTTTGGTTCGACAAGTCAAAAAATGGCGAATGCTCGCTGTTCTGTTACAAGTGAATGCTCAGATGTATCAGCGCTATAGGGTACCTAACTAATTTAACCATCTTCCAAGGGTCGTAGCGTAATGAAAATTGGCAGCTGTATGTAGTTCTGATGACAATACAATAATATGATACTGTCGAACTGATCTGACGATGGAGCCGGAAGATGTGAACTGGAACTTCATGATGGAAAATCGTATCATAGCTGTTTTGTATTTTTAAGAAAAGTCTTATAATGAACTTTAACCACGATTAGGTTTCAAGGTCTGATGATGGAGCCAGAAGATAGGCACTGGCATTCCATGATGGAATAGTGTCTCATAGTCGTGTTTGCACTTGTGTGAAAGGCCACGTACTGAACTTTGAACACGATCAGGTTTCAAGGTTATAACAAACCAATTATACATTGTAGACCACACAGTGGTGTACTTAGAGTCCCGCAATTTTGCGGCTGGACAGGGGTATGTGGCCCTAAATAGAGTAAAATCACTTAGTGGTTTCCAGATTGAAGAGCTAGATTGTTATAAGCTGCCAGATAAAATGAGATGTAGAGGATGCGGGCTCATTCGCCTATTTAAAATAAATGTATAAATGTTAAAAATATTTCGTTATCAAAGACCAAAAATTATAAAATATATTAATAGTTTAAAAAACACTAGAAAAACACGCATATATATATATATGCGCATAAAACTAAAAATAAATTATGGATCATTCAAGTTGCCTCTATGTCTGGGCTGAAGTGTAAACTATGGTCTTTTAATTATAATATTTGATTGTAAAAGCGTGGGGCGCTAGAACAGGAAAGACGTTTCTGTTTAGCTTGTTGAAAAATCAAGTGAACAGAAGTTACGGGAAGCAGGTTACACAGATTGGCGCTCTAACTGGAGTTGCAGCACGACTAGTAGGTGGCTCTACATTAAGCAGTCTGTTCAAAGTACCAATTTGTCGAACTCAGACAAAACATGCGCCAGCAGCGAGGAGAGACAACATTTACTGACATTTTTAACGCCTTTTCTTTCAGGAAATTAAGTACATAATGGTAACGCGTCTACAGTGGCAAAATGTAGAGTTCTTATTCGTGGACGAGATATCTTTGGTTCCTTTTGCTAGCCCTTTGGTGGCATAAACGTTATGATCTTGTTTGACCTCATGCAGCTTCCGCCAGGAAGTTAATATTAGTATTTGTTAACAAGAAAGTGTTTCCTGTTCCAGCGCCCCACGCTTTTACAATCAAATGTTATAATTAAGTTTACATTTCAGCCCAGAAATAGAGACAACTTGAACAATCCATAATTTAATTTTAGTTATTACGCGCATTTATAAAAGCGTGTTTTTCTAGTACTTTTAAACTATTTATTAATTTATTTATAACAACAATTGCCGCAGTAGAAAATAATGACAGAAAATTAAAAAAGAAACACAAGGATTTCAATTAAACGACTCCTGAATAATAGCTTCTGCCAGGGTTAAAAATTATAAGAAACATAGACACTTTCAATTACATTTTTATTAACTTCACATGCGAAAATTGCAGTATATGTAATAACGATAGGAAATTTAAAAAACTACTAAGGGGATTACATTCGAAAGACTCCTGAATATTAGCTTATGCCAAGGTTTGCAATTATAGGAAACATGGACACTTTTTTTTATCTACAATAACCATCCTTCGAAACCTTCTTACTATTGGGTTAGGCAGAGACAACAGAACGCCATTTGTTTCTATCCTTACAAACGTCACGCGCTTCTTCAAAATTTTTTTATTTTATTTTATTTATAGTCTTACGCCTGCATCCCCGAAGGGGTAGGCAGAGGTGTAAATATTACACACCCATTTCGCCATGAATTTTTAGGTCCCACGTACTCGTAATAGGGGGCGAGCCTATTGCCGTCACCGGACACATCATCAGACTCCGGGCTACTACTGAGTATTCGGAAAAACCCAGTAACACTTTTTCCCGACCCGGGAATCGAACCCGGGACCTCCGATCAGCAGTCGCATACGCTATCCACTGGACCAGGGAGGCTGTCCTCTACATTTATTACTCTTTTAATACATGATTGCCGGTTGGTGCTTCATACCTTTCTTTTTTTAAAACTTATTATATACCGAAGATAAAATAGGTAAAGGACAAAAGCTAGACCTTAAATTTTCACGTACTTTTGAAGTTTAATCCTATCTATTATGTAAGTGTTTTAAGTTTTTCAGAAAGGGCGCGTGACTTAAACTTGGCGCTATAAAAATGAATTACGTGAGAACTGCTTTGAACTTCATGTTTATAGAGGTATATCAAATAAAGTTGACATTTTCATGATTATGGGAATATATTTTTTTGGTAAAATATTATTTTAATAGGTGAGATGGCAAATATAGTCTCATCCATGTATAAAATTCGATCGTTTTCTGTTTCGTTTTAGATGACATACTTTTTGAAATGAACTCATGGTCAACATTCAACTTTCTAGGCTGTTTGAATGTGTGGATTGGTCAATTGTGTCAAACAATATTGTGATTATATTGAATCATGTTGAATAGACATTGACTATGACAATGTTTATTTCAATGTGTATGTATTTCACCCATATATATTAGACATAGGTAAAATACCCTTGATCTTCAGCATGGGTTCACTTTCATTTTAAAATAACGCGATGAAACTCATTACAGAAATATTATATAGCAGTTATACATAATATTATATGCACAATAGGGTTGTTTCCCACTAGTAATATCAAGCACTTTTAATTAAATGTCGAAAACGACCTTTGCTAAGTGGTAGCGCCATCTACCTTCCTATCTATAACTAATCGCATCAACATCAATCGTTCCACGTACAAGTGTGAGCGATACCATATTTCCGTCTCCCTCTATCCCACTCCCTGGAAGAGGCACTGCCTTTCGCCTGATTGGTCGCTGCGATCGTCGACGCGAGTGACAGTCCAGAACTTTTAAGAACGTTCGATTCGCGAGACGCGTCCGCGATACTGTACCGCTCCGCGCCGCTCCCGTATAAGTTATTACCGCATATATAAACCGCTCGCAAGTGGGAGTGACGGTGAAGTGAAGTGAAAACAAGCAGCTGCATCACGAAACCACCAGGAGACTGCCCTTCGGAAACGAAGAAGATTGCCGTATAAGCTAAGTGCCCTCCATCCTTGAAATATCCTATACCCACTCACAATCACCTCTTCCTACATCCTCTTCCTTTAAATACAGTCCATTTTTTCCAAATCGCCTAGAACCTACCTACGGTTTCGGTGTATCGCTGAACCATTTTTTTGATCCATACGAGTCGGATTCATTTACGTTTTATACGTTATATCGCTATACCTAGGCAGTTATAGCACCTAGCTATACTCCTAATATATTCACATAACCGTCACATGGTTGTTTCCGCCCGCATCAGTAGGTAAACTTTTATGTAGCTACCTACTTACTCAATTATTATTTCTGCAACTATCATAGTTGTCTTGTAAATCTCATATTTCGAGCAACTTTTAATTCCACAGCTCTAAAGTGTTGCCTACTAAGCCTACTTAGGTAAAATAACAGGTACATTAGATATTCTTATTTTGTTTCGTTCTCATTAGCATTTTACATTAGATATTATTATTCGAACAGATTTTCATAAGTTGTTAGACGATTATAACGCAAGATTACTTTCTATCAATCCTGATGAAAAACCGAACTATCAGGCGTATACCTCATTCGAAGATCTTTATTGTATTATTAAGCGTATACAATCGCAATTGGAGGGTAAATGTTCAGTAGAGCCCGTTGCCCGCAAACCGAGATTACCGCCAATCGAGATTATGTCGTTTGACGGAGATATACGAAATTGGCCGTTATTCTATGCGAGTTTTAAATCTACAGTGCACGATAATGGTTCTCTGACAGATGCTGACAGGTTCTACTATTTAATAGGTAAACTGTCACCGAAAGCCCAGTCCGTATTTGCAGGTGTCACACCCAGTGCTGAGAATTATCAGGTCATATTTCAGTCACTACTTGATAGATATCAGGACACGAACGTCCTAGCGGCTACTTACTTTGACATAGCTTTAAATCTCAAACTGTCCGGCAACGCGTCTGTCGCGAATTTCCAGCTATTTATTGATAACTTCGTAACCGCGGTTAATTCTCTTAGGAATTTAAAATTAGAAGATCTTTCCGACTTTATGTTGCTTCAACTCGCTTTAAAAAAGTTTGACACTGATACAATTCGCGCATTCGAGATGACGGAACGCAATAATAAAATACCTACACTAGATAGTTTTATTTCGTTCATCAAAGATCAGTGTCGAATATTTCATAATACGCAGTCTGGTTCACCTGGCCCGTCTAACACTAACAACAACAAACAAAGGTTGAATAAATCGCGAAATAGTAGTAATAACTTGGTCCCTAATCCACAATCTTACGTTACATGTTCGGAATCTAATAATAATAATTTACAGAAGTGTCTGTGCAGTAATATAGTGCACGACCATTTATATTAGTGTCCCGCCTTCGATAATCAGAATGCAACCGCTCGTTTTAAATGCGTAAAAGATAACAAAGCTTGCATTAATTGCTTAAGCATAAAACATAAAACGAGTAATTGTTCCAGTAGAACGAGATGTCGCTCATGTAATCAAAAACATCATACACTGTTACATTTCGATAAAGGTAAACCGTTGTCAAGTCAAGCCGCTAACCTTGACACACTTACGTCGCAAGTGCAAAACACGGTAGCTGCGCCTTCCACGCCTCACAATGAGATATCGTTGTGTATGACATCCATTGCGCGGGCGGCACGCACGCGCGGACGGCCTTCGCGCGCTTGTAGTGATCAGAGCAGTGCTAGGCCGCCATGTATAGCGTCTAAGACTGTTCTGTTAGCGACAGCGCAAGTTATCATATATGGTGTCAATGGGTCGCCACACATGGTACGTTGTCTGCTAGATAGCGCATCTCAGACCAATTTAATAACGTTAGAATTGTTCAAACGCCTCGGATTATGGAATAACTTTAAAAATACGAACTCAATAATCCGAGGGATAGGCGGATCAGAAAAACATTGCAAGGGTTCCGTAGATATTAAAATACATTCGCGTTTTGATAGGGACATTAATTTTAACATTTCTTCGCTTATCGTGGAACGTATTACGGACACGTTGCCAAACGTTAATAGACGTAGCATCACTCACTCACCTCGAGTCATTGCCGCTAGCCGACGCGGAGTCGAATCCGGCAGGCATTGATCTTTTGATCGGAGCTTCAATATTTCCGCACTTGCTACTAACTAAAATAGTACGTAGTGAGCGATATGATTTACCGCCCACTATTGAGACGGTACTTGGGTATGTGATTATGGGTACCGTACCTACGCTACATACTTCTCATTGTATTACGTCTTCTAGTTGTTCTGCTCTTCAAGAGATCAAGGTGGGTGCTAAAACTGTGTGTAAGGTAAAGCACTAATTAGCTATGCTATGCTATGCTATGCTATGCTATGCTATGCTATGCTATGCTATGCTATGCTATGCTATGCTATGCTATGCTATGCTATGCTATGCTATGCTATGCTATGCTACGCCATGCTATGCTACGCTATGCTACGCTATGCTACGCTATGCTACGCTATGCTACGCTATGCTACGCTATGCTACGCTATGCTACGCTATGCTACGCTATGCTACGCTATGCTACGCTATGCTACGCTATGCTACGCTATGCTACGCTATGCTACGCTATGCTACGCTATGCTACGCTATGCTACGCTATGCTACGCTATGCTACGCTATGCTACGCTATGCTACGCTATGCTACGCTATGCTACGCTATGCTACGCTATGCTACGCTATGCTACGCTATGCTACGCTATGCTACCCTATGCTACGCTATGCTACGCTATGCTACGCTATGCTACGCTATGCTACGCTATGCTACGCTATGCTACGCTATGCTACGCTATGCTACGCTATGCTATGCTATGCTAAGCTACACTATACTACACTCCAGCTTTGTATATGGATGACCTTGCCTGTAGTATCATACCCGCTCCGCTAGCAATTTCGCTTTGTGAAGAGCTCATTCAGCTTTTCAAGCGAGGCCAGTTTGATCTTGTCAAATGGACAAGCAACTCTAAGGAGGTTCTCGCACGCATATCAGATTCTCATAAAGCTTCTCCAGACATTGAGTTTGAGAAGTCTGTACCGCATAAAGTTCTCGGTTTACGCTGGGACAAATCCTGTGATAGTTTTCGGTTTGACGTCTCACCACCAGATGATAAGTGCACCAAACGCACTATGCTGTCCACAGTGGCTCGACTATGGGACATAATGGGTTTTGTGGCTCCCACAATTTTGTACGCCAAGCTCTTGATCAAAGAGCTTTGGCTATCAAAGTGTGAGTGGGATGAAACACCCCCTGACCATATTGTCGCCGCTTGGGGCCAGTTTTGTATTGAGCTTACCGCGCTCAATCAAGTTACTATTCCGCGTCATCTTGGGTTGGTAGATGGATGTACCATCAACTTGATAGGTTTCGCTGACGCCAGCGAGCGTGCTTACGGCGGAGTCGTATATCTGCAAGTCCGCATTGGTTCTAACTACTCGGTGCAGTTAGTTTGTGCCAAGTCTTAGGTCTCGCCTGTTAAAACCATTTCAGTTGCGAGACTGGAGTTGTGCGCGGCCCTTCTGCTGTCTCAGTTGCTCCGCAAGGTTCAAGACACAGTTTTGCCCCACTACCCTATTAATAAATTATACGCATTTTCCGACTCCAAAGTAGTGCTCGCTTGGATTCATTCTTCTCCTCATCGCTGGCAGACTTTTGTCGCCAACCGCGTTAGCAAATTGATTGAACTGGTTCCTGCTACTTGTTTTAATCACGTCGCGGGTATTGAGAACCCCGCAGATTGCTTGTCTCGTGGTGTCACTCCACTTAATCTTCTGCATCATCCATTGTGGCGTCGTGGACCTTCTTGGATCTCCCATGATCCGTCAGAATGGCCCATGCAACACTTTGACCACAGTGCAGAAGACGAAGATGTACCCGAACGGAAGTCTGTTTCTTATCCCGTGATTGCTGAGGTTGCGGAGTCTTCCATCTATGCACTCGCACTACGCATGTCATCGTGGTCTAAGTTACTCCGCGCCATCGTTTATGTCTATAGGTTTCTTAGGCACCTACCTAATGAGACTTTTGTATCAAGTACTGATATCAAATTCGCAGAATGTAAGTTACTACGAGCTGTACAAGCTGGTCATTTTAGTAACGACATTCAAAATTTAAAAGACAATGTACCTTGTTCTCCCGCTATCCTTAGACTCAAGCCGTTTCTCGATGAACACGGCGTCATACGCGTTGGGGGTCATCTGTCAAATTCGGATGAACCTTATAACTACAAACATCCTTGTATTCTGCCGCGACATGATCATATTGTCGACCTTCTTGTTGATTTTTATCACAAGAAGCACCTCCATGCCGGTCCGGAGTTGCTTATGTCCTTACTTAGGCATAAGTATTGGATTTTAGCCGCTCGACGAATAATTCGTCACAGAATACATAAATGTAACGTCTGTTTTAAATTTCGTCCGCGTCCGACTTTCCCTCCCATGGCCGATCTCCCTAGCCAGCGCGTCAACCAGGTTACTAAAGCGTTTACACACACCGGTTGTGATTACGCAGGACCACTGCAGTATACGCCAGTGCGTGGTCGAGGTGTTTAAAGCCGTAAAGCCTGGCTATGTATTTTTACATGCTTAACGACGCGCGCTACGTATATTGAAGTTGCGACAGATTTAAGCACGGTGTCATTCCTGGCAGCCCTTAAACGATTTCTCTCACGGCGCGGCCCTATACAGTGTTTGTACACGGATAACGGCACTTGTTTTGTGGGCGCAAGCTCTTATTTACGCGACCTTTATAAGTTTCTCAGGGAAGAATATCTTACTCGTCTTCAGGAAGAACTTTCCATAAATCATATTGACTGGAAGTTTATTCCACCAGCATCACCGCATTTCGGTGGATGTTGGGAAAGCATGGTCAAAGTAATTAAAACGCATCTCTTCAAGGTTATAGGTCAACAGATCCTCTCTTACAAAGAGCTTTTAACTGTCCTTGCACAAGTCGAGGCACTGATCAACTCGCGTCCGCTCACGGCATTGAGTAGTGACCCTGCAGAACCATCCGCGTTAAGCCCTGCACATTTTCTGAACACAGTGCCATTATCGTCATTTCCGGCTCCTGAAGCAGACTCTTCAAGCTTGCTCCAGAGACATACTCTGCTGGATAAACTCGTGCAGTCGTTCTGGCGGCGCTGGCGTGCGGAATATCTACACCAGCTTCAGGCTAGATCCAAGTGGAATAGTCCTGCATCCCCTATACAGGAGGGTACGTTGGTCGTCATAATACATGATAATGCTCCGCCGCTTTCATGGCCGTTAGCCATCGTAGAGAAATTGCATACTTCCAAGGACGGTACAACTCGCGTTGTTACCGTGAAAACCGCCAAAGGGAGTTACGTGCGCCCTGTTGTACGTCTCTGTCCGCTTCCAACTCAGTGAGATCTAGCCTGAAGTTGGACCTACCTCTTAGTTTAAGTATTTAGTTAGTAGTTTCCGCTATTATTGAGTTTGTAGTTTTTGCTAAAGTTAATTTAGATTAATTTTATTGTCATATCGCTGTCTTAGCCTATTGAGGGGTTATGCGGTAGTACACCCAACATAGCTAAGTTCAATTCTATTTTTCTTAAAGGCAACCCTTTAGGGCCGGGGGGATATGGTAGCGCCATCTACCTTCCTATCTATAACCAATCGCATCAACATCAATCGTTCCACGTACAAGTGTGAGCGATACCATATTTCCGTCTCCCTCTATCCCACTCCCTGGAAGACGCACTGCCTTTCGCCTGATTGGTCGCCGCGATCGGGTACGTTCGATTCGCGAGACGCGTCCGCGATACCATAACGCTCCGCGCCGCTCCCGTATAAGTTATTACCGCATATATAAACCGCTCGCAAGTGGGAGTGACGGTGAAGTGAAGTGAAAACAAGCAGCTGCATCACGAAACCACCAGGAGACTGCCCTTCGGAAACGAAGAAGATTGCCGTATAAGGTAAGTGCCCTCCATCCTTGAAATATCCTATACCCACTCACAATCACCTCTTCCTACATCCTCTTCCTTTAAATACAGTCCATTTTTTCCAAATCGCCTAGAACCTACCTACGGTTTCGGTGTATCGCCGAACCACTAAGGGTTTTGTTTTGCTATTAATTGACGAATGAAACTACTATTATTTTGACATGTTTCACTAGATAAAAATACTTGTATAATTTATTTTTCTTGCAGGAAACTTCCCTATTCACGAAAGTTTGAAACTACGAGAGGCCTATGTCCAGCAGTGGACTAAGACTACGAGAGTCCATTAGTGGGCTGCAAAGGGCTGTAATACAAATATAACTTAGCTATTCGTAATTTAGCTTCGAGCAAGGTAACCTTCACGAGATGAAAGACAACGAGAAGACGTTGATCGGCACGCTTGATGTGGTTTAACAACTAAGTATGTCGGGTTTGCCCTTAATAGCACTTAGCGCATAGTTGCGATTAATTTTGTATAGAAATAGATTTCGTAGGTGTCATGGTTTAAGTTTAAGAAGGCCTTCAAAAGTTTATTAAATCCGAATAGTTTTGTTAACAATTCTTTGAAGAAAGTACGGCTTAATGGTTATAGGTATGAAATATTGCTTAATAGTTAAAAAAGTTTGTTTCAAGAGTGTACCTAAGTGTCGACCTCGATTCAAATGAACACGGAAGGTACTGAAACTTTTCACCGTCGTGTATTGTGTCGTGTCAGCAAATGGAAAAAGAGCAACACTCGTATTACTTGATGATATTACGGGAGAAAAGCATATCTGTCAAATATTCATGTAAGGCTGCGTTTCCACAGAAGCTGAGCTGCGCGGAGCTGAGCAGAGACTTATAAAAATTGACCAGTCACATTGCTCAAAGTATACATCTCATCTCCACTTGTAACGATCCTTACATATCTCTCTTGCTTCATTCACTGCTATCAAATTTCTCATGCATGCTCTTCTGTTTAGGGTACTTCTAACCTGTCCTTTTTTATGTAATAATAGCTAGAATACTTCATCACATCTTGCTAACAGCCCAAGTATCTTTAAAAGAATTCTTGCAACAACTTTGAGAGTTTCCCTTGTCATTACAAGTTTACGAACTTTCTGCTGCATCACGTTACAGAGCTTTTTGAACTATGTGGTAGTTGAATAGTAGCGCAGTAGTCTTACATATTTAACTAGTGTATTAGTATTTCTGGAGATGTTTATATACAGACAAAAGTAATGTTCTGATTTCTTTGTTCCCGAATTGTCCGATGATACAAGAATGTCATGAAAAAGGCATGTAACTGCAACTGACAGAACTATTTGTTTGTAAAAAAATACATAAATGAGATCAGTAAACAGCGTTACACGTTAACACACTGCGATTACAAATTGGGTGCAATTTCTATATTCTGCGTAAATAGTAGCACCAATGGGTAAAAAATGTTCGGGTACTTTGAGATAAATTCTACATTGAAGACAAAGACAAATTTCACCTCAGTCTTTCGTGACCACGATTCTTTGTAGAAATCGAAACGTTGATTTTAATTAATAATGAAGTTAGATTATTCAGTTAAAATTTTTCTCAGTCAAACCTAAACTAATATAAACCTTGACGGGGTTTCACAATATTTTTTGGTAATGAAAAGCGTGGTTCCCATTGTTCTCAATTATCAATCGTGTGCAAAGCGTCTAACTTGTGCTGCCGGAGGCGTTCGATCCGAAGTGAAATTAGCTGTTAAACAGACGCGGCCTGACTTAGGCTGTATTTAATTAATTAACTGCTATTGAAACGGATCGAATTCCTTAGAAGACGCCACGTTACTAGTTACTGACCACTCGTCGTGAGTGTGTGAATAAAGCAAGCTATTGTAAGATACTAAAGATTTGATTTAAGAGAAAAGTGGGTGTAGCAATTGTGACGTCGTGCCTCCGCGCTTGCGAGCCCCACTACGATGACGCACTGGAGTGGGGACCCTCACCCGCTTGCCGACGACATATATACCGGCGACACACGTGGTTGCCTTGGCTTTTTCTTCTGCTGGGACACGTGAAAGCTGAGTATCCATCCGTGGACCTGTGGAGTGTTAACTTACGACCTACGCCCTGGATAACTATCTAGCCGGTTAACCCCTAGTGTCGGTTCTTTTATTAATCAAAATTGTGAATCTGGAATATAACGCGAGTTTAATCTGTCCTGGTGATATTTTTATTTATTTCCCGTAAGACAACCTAAGCATCTCTTTTTATTGCTCGGCGAGTGATCGATCCCGGCTATCCCGTGAAAATCGATCACCCGTGCGACATTGGCGCCCAATAGAATTTTTAAATATATTTTTAAAACGTAAGTTGGCACTTTACAGGTGAGTGAAATAATTTCTTTTTCTCTTGTATATTTTTCTCCTGTGTGTGCATATATTCTGGTGTGGTGAATTGCGTACAGGTACAGTTTCTATCTATTTTGGTTGGCCATAAGCAATTTAACTGTGTAAATAACATAACGGTGATTTAATTAACGTCGGTCTAAAATCACGTTTCACTGCGGGCAGCGTGCCCAGCCGCCAACCGGTTCTAACCGCTTTGCCGTTGAACTACGTGCCTCGTGTTCGCGAAAAAAATATTGTGATTCAACCTTTGAGTGACCTTTAAGTAATTTTTCTTAATCCTTTACCAATCATCACACCATTGTATAATTTAGTGTATTTCAGCTTTTTTAGCACGGTATTCGATTTTCTGGCGATATTTAATTTTTTTTCTAGTACCGGCGTAAATACTTAGATTTTCTATTATTGTTTTGTAATAATGGCTTACATTATAAATTTCTCATTATTAACTAAAGCGGAATTAGAATATGAGACCACAATACGCGGCGTTTCAAAGCCTGACGATCCCCGCAAACAAATCGCTAAACTTTCAGTTAAAATTCCCTCGGAGGATATATTATCTTCACCCTTCCCACCAGAGGAGGATGTGGCTGAAGTGGAAAAGTCGTTATTAAGATCAAATAGACACTTATCTATGTTGGAAGCAAACTATACCTCCGAGCTTCAACAGAGGGTCGAAACCGTGCTTCACCATTGTTTTCATCGACTGAATAGGGTGGATACCGGCAGTCTTGATATTAAAAAAATTGAGTCTGTGTGGAATAAATTTAATGACTTATATGCGAAATTACAATTAATCACGCGTCGTAGTTCGCGGTCGGATTGCTCAGTGGCAGAGGGAAACACTTCCTATAATTACGACCGTAAGCTTTTCTCGGAATTAGGTAAATTCAAATTTAACGGTAAATCATGTGTAAGATCTTTTATTGAAAAAATTGATGAATTTATGTCCTGTAGATCTATTCCACATGACAAGATGTTGTCTTTCGCTTTTGAAATATTTTCGGGTGACGCATTAGTTTGGTATCGTTCTGTTAAAAATAACGTAAAGACTTGGTTAGAACTTTGCGAACTTTTAAAACGAGATTTTAGTCCGCATAACTACGATTACCGTCTTATGACGGAGATTCGTCAGCGCTCACAAGGCGAGAACGAATCAATAACTATTTACGTGGCAAAAATGCACGGTCTGTTTTCGCGACTTAGTTCTCCTATCGCTGATTCGGAGAAGCTAGAAATTTTACTAAATAATATTAGACCTTGTTACACTAATTGTCTGCTCACTGCAAAGGTTGTTGACGTTGATAGTCTGGTCGAAGTTTGTCGTCTTTTCGAAAATTACCAAAGTCGCAGTAAGCAATTTTCCGAACCCCCTAAAAATTCAAAGAATACTGTAGCACCCGATCTAGCGTATAATTATCCGTTTTCTAATTTTTCTTCAAACAAAAATGTTTACAATCATAATAACTTCAATAAATATAACTCTGTCGCCGATACATCGAGATACAAGTCTGTGCCACAAGTCAACGCCGTATCGAGTACTTCTAATATAAATAAAACTTTTTGCGTGCGTTGTAGATGCAATTCGCACTCATTACGTAATTGCCGTCAGCCACACTACCTAATCTGTTTTAAGTGCGGCACAAAGGGTTTCAAGGTGTCAGACTGCCCCAATTGTAAATCTAAGTCGACCCCTACAGTTTCAAAAAACTAGTTAATAAGGATTGTGGAAAATCAAATTATACAACTAATTGTAATAAAACAGAGTGGAATAATTGGTTAGACTTTTTAAAAAAATTCTTTAATAGCTATCATATTTCCTCAATCCGTAATTCTAAAGTAGAATATTTACCTTACGTTACTCTAAAATTAAACGGAATACCTACCACAGGTCTTTTAGATTCTGGATCTTGCGTTACAATTTTAGGTAATAATTTGCATAACTTATTTTTGAAAGACAATGTTTTGGATAAATCGAAACCTTTAAGGTTAATAACAGCAGGCGGTGAACGATTTGAGTCCTTGGGATCGGTGTTTCTACCCTTCGAGTTTCAGGATAAATTGATTAACTTAGAAGTTCATGTTGTACCTGGGATTCAAAATTCCCTTATCCTTGGCATGGATTTTTGGCGAAGCTTTGGCCTATTTCCTAACAAATTGGAGTCTGTTTTGATTGTGAACAAGTCTGACGCTCAAGTAATGGAGTTGCAGGCAGTTCCCCCTACACATCTTGTTTCTTATGATCATCTTACAGTCGACCAGAGAGCTACCGCTGACAACATTATTTCTAAATTTACCGATATTTCATACGAGAAGCGGGGTCTCGGTTGCACAAATATTATTTCTCATTCAATTGATACAGGTGATTGTCCCCCTATTCGGCAAAGATTTTATCGCATGTCTCCCGATAAACAAAGAATATTAATAAAGCATCTTGACGACATGCTCTCAGAGGATGTTGTTGAACGATCAGAAAGCCCGTGGTCAAATCCGGTCATTTTGACACCAAAGAAGAATGGTGAACTGCGTTTCTGTTTGGACAGTCGAAAATTAAATTCCGTTACAAAAAAAGATGCTTATAGCTTGCCTTATATTTCGGAAATTTTAGATAATCTGAGAGATGCTAAATACTTGTCTAGTTTAGACCTGTCTAAATCTTTTTGGCAAACATTAATTAAAGAAGAGGACCGTTGCAAAACAGCCTTTTATATTCCCACGCGTGGCACATTTCAATTCAAAAGAATGCCTTTCGGTCTTACGAATGCGCCAGCTACTCAACAACGATTAGTTGATATTTTATTTTATGGCCCAGAATTTGAAAATAAGGTTTTCTGTTTTATCGATGACATAATCTGTATCACGTCCAGCTTCAGCGAGCATATTACTCTTTTATTACGCATTCTTGATAAACTAAAAAGCGCTAATTTAACAATTAATCTCGAAAAATGTCAATTTTTTAGAGATAAACTAAAATATTTAGGCTATGTTGTCGACTCTAGTGGATTGCATCCCGATCCGGATAAAGTTAATTCAATGAAAAATTATCCCACTCCTTCTAATAGAAAAGAAGTACGTCGATTTTTAGGCGCAGCCTCGTGGTACAGGCGTTTTATACCGAATTTTAGCTCTATTGCTGCACCCTTAAATAAGTTAACATCTCAAAGTAAAAACGCACCTCCATTCTGCTGGACGACAGAGGCTAATGAGGCGTTTAATAACCTAAAGAATTGTTTGATTTCCTCCTCGGTGTTGGCTTGTCCTGACTACTCGCAACCGTTTGAAATACACTCAGATGCTAGCGATTTTGGTCTTGGCGCGATCCTCTGTCAAAGGTTAAATGGTGAGGAAAGAGTCATAGCGTACTATAGCAAATCACTCAGTAAGCAAGAAAAAAATTACAGTGCCACTGAGCGAGAGGCCCTGGCTGTTCTATCTGCTATAGAACACTGGCGTTGTTATGTTGAAAATGGTAAAAAGTTTATTGTTTACACTGATCACGCTGCTTTGAAATGGTTCTTGACCTTGAATAACCCTACTGGCCGGTTAGCCAGATGGGGAGTTCGCTTATCTTCCTATAATTTCAAAATACGTCATCGTCGGGGTTCCGATAACGTTTTACCTGATTTTCTGTCTCGCTCTTTACCCGTTTCTGCTATTGCTAATGATATAAATATAGATATTAATCCTAATCAGAATTTACCAGTTTCTACTAATGATCCTTGGTATTTAAATATCTATAAAGGCTGTTTAAGTTCTCCGACTTCCTTTGTTAACTATCAAGTAATAAACAATAAATTGTATTGTTTTAAAAAAACATTAAACCCTCTCACTAGAGAATTTCAATGGAAAGAGGTTATTCCGTCTGACCAAAGAACTGACATTCTAAGGGAGAATCATTCTTCGCCCACTGCTGGACATCTGGGTATCTTTAAGACATACAAACGTCTTGCACTTAATTACTTTTGGCCTGGTATGTACTCCGATGTTGTCAAGTTCGTCAGTTCATGTGAACCTTGTATCACCCATAAACACCAAAACCACCCAAATTTAGGTCTAATGGGAAAACCCAAATCATGTCAAAAGCCCTTTCAGACGATTAGTATTGATTTGATTGGTCCATTGCCCCCCAGCAGAAAACAAAACACTTTTATATTTGTGGTCAGTTGTTGTTTCTCTAAATATTGTTTGCTTTTCCCCATTAAACGGGCAACTGCAGAAGTGATAACAAAAATTCTCGAGGAAAATGTATTTTTGGTGCATGGAATTCCATCTACTATTGTTTTGGATAACGGTAAACAATTTATTAGCGCAACCTTTAAAAGTATGTTGTCAAAATATAAAATTCCAAATTTGCATTTTACACCGTTGTATACTCCCCACGTTAACTCAGTTGAACGCTACAACAAAACCATTATTACAGCTATTTCAACTTTCATAGAATCTGATCATCGAATCTGGGACACTTTAATCACTAAGGTTCAGTTCGCCCTTAACTGCGCAGTTAGTGAGGTTACTGGTTATTCTCCTAATTTCCTTGTTTTTGGTAGGGAGGTCATAACATGTGGTTCTCAGTATATTGACAAGGAATTTAATTCCAATATGGTGCTCGAACCACGGGACGGCTATGCCGAAACTTTAGGCTGCTTATCCTCTATTTTCGAGAAGGTACATTCAGCTCTGTTGTCGGCCCACCAACGAAATTGTTCATCTTATAATCTTCGCCGTAAACCGGCAGAATTCAATGTCGGTGATATAGTTTGGCGCAGAACGTTTCTACTTAGTGACAAGGATAAATACTTTAGCAAGAAATTGGCGCCTAAATTTATTAAATGTAAGATTGCCTCAAAAAAGTCACCTCTAGTATACAAACTTAACGACATGGCCGGTAAACCTTTAGGAGAATGGCACATCAAAGATCTAAAGTTAATTAATTACAAAGAATAATAAAAGCATAAACACAACAATGTAAGACGCATATCTACACTAAGTTATAATTACCTACATAATCATTTGTGAAGGCCAACAATGGTTCTTATGTTTTCGAGTCGAAGCCCACAAGATAATGTATTGTGTTGTGTTAATGATTTATGTAAACAGGCTAACATAAAATGAATAAATGTTTCAGTTATAAATGGTAACAAAGTTTATTACATGTAATATTGTTACAAAGAATCTGTTGTTTATCTAACTATCAGTTATGGCTCAATGGTTAAAAAGTCGTTGTAGGATCGGTCTAGTGTTCGATTCTCGCATGTGTATTTTCTATAAATGCATATTGATTGGCGTGTTGTTTTTCGCTGTGCCTTGTTCTGAAGTTCTGTTGTTATTCTTAATTCTGTATAAATTCCATAATCAATTGTTATTATAGGTACTTTATAAACATTCAGAGTAATTAACCGTGCGTCGCGAGCTCGGAATAGTCGAATCGTACCTACCTAGTTGTCGTTATGACGCACGCGCGTTCACTCAGCGACGCGCCGATAAATAAATGCCTAACTAATGATTCACCATTGTTTACATTCAAAAGGTGTTTACTGCTCGTGTTGTAGTATTAATTAGAGCAAAATATTTATTAAATTCTTTCCTTTGACATTGAGCGGTCCGGTCGTGTCTGAGGCTTATATTACTTTTGTTCATCGTTACGAAAAATTTGTTGTTACACCTAACTATATTCAAAAAGTTTACTTATCTAGTGGCAAAGGCCGAACCCAAGATTTTTAAGTCGTAGGGCTAGATCAAGTTCTTATATCTACAAACCATTATTACCTAATAATTACCCTAAGCGCTTCTCCATAGATTGTTATCTTTGCTATTGGGCCATTACACTGGCCTTGGCATTTACTTGTAGGTATGTGTGATGAATTATGAATGATAAATGTTTATGTTCAAGTTCAGACTGCCGTTGTACGCGTGAAGAATGCAAGCGTGGGTCATTATTATTTAGGTATACTAATTAGCGTATAGGGTTGTCACTTGTTCAAGGTACTCATGCCCCTGTTTTCTCTAATTCCAGGGAGTATCTTCAGGGCTGCTACGCCCGTTGGGCTAGGGAATTTTCCTTAGGGAAAATCCCGGCCTAACGGGGGGGGTGTGTGACGTCGTGCCTCCGCGCTTGCGAGCCCCACTACGATGACGCACTGGAGTGGGGACCCTCACCCGCTTGCCGACGACATATATACCGGCGACACACGTGGTTGCCTTGGCTTTTTCTTCTGCTGGGACACGTGAAAGCTGAGTATCCATCCGTGGACCTGTGGAGTGTTAACTTACGACCTACGCCCTGGATAACTATCTAGCCGGTTAACCCCTAGTGTCGGTTCTTTTATTAATCAAAATTGTGAATCTGGAATATAACGCGAGTTTAATCTGTCCTGGTGATATTTTTATTTATTTCCCGTAAGACAACCTAAGCATCTCTTTTTATTGCTCGGCGAGTGATCGATCCCGGCTATCCCGTGAAAATCGATCACCCGTGCGACACAATATACCTATGCCTACCTCTTCGGGTATATAGGCGTGAGACTATGTATGTATGTATGTATGTAAAGATTTCCGGTGTTAGTTTACTTCATACATTATTTTGTTAAAGAATACTCTATCTTCTAACGGTTTTGCATGTCATGGGTTTTGTATTAGGAAAGGTTGTAGTTTTCTGTTGTATCTGTATTGTCAGCTAGTTTTATGACCTTATATTCTGTTACGTGGGCTTATATTCTCTGTACTTAGGCGCTACGATATTGCACTAAGACATAGAGCTTTAGAGACTGTTAACCGTGTGGAACACATATAGGAATAATGTTTACGGCAAGAAAATTTACAGACCAAAGATTTGCGGTCCGAATCCGAAAGCGAGATAAAATACTTGTACTGCAAAACTGCGATCTGCATAGATTTTCTTGCTACAAGTTTCCACTAGGTGCAGCTTAGTTTCTACAACCTACTTGATCTATTGCTGGCCATTGTACGGCAATGAAACACGCAACTATCATCGTCATCAACAAAGCATCATCGTCGCAAGGCACAATTGCCACCCAAATCGATTGCTTGTTCTGTGTTAGTGTTTCATCTATACTAAGCGGGTATGTAAGTACTTAGAAATATATTTGTAGTAATAAGTAAGTACCAATTTACTTTAATTTAAGTACATAAATTGTAGACTAGTTGTATAAAAAATAAATATTAACATATAATCAAACAATATTAGTATTTATTTTATGAAATAATATGACGATTCGTGGAATTTACTGTACTGAATTTCCTTTTAATATTAGTTTCATAATATGAAAATTATTTAAATTACTTTAATTCTATAGGAATTTACCTTATTATATAACTTTCGGTAATATGAAAAGCTTTATAGCATAGTAAATATTCGCTCCATTGTTCTAAAAACAACATATTCGTTAATTTAGTGAAAATTTTTTTGTATATATTTAATTAAATATAGATCCGAAATACAATATACAAGGTTATTTGATATTTTCATACTTTATATAAGTATATGTATAAAGCGAAAGGTCACTCATCACGATAGCTCGAAAGCCGCTGGACGTACAAAGATGAAATTTGGCAGGGCAATAGTTTACACATAGTAACCGTCCACTAAGGCTTTTTTTGGAAAGACTGGATTAAAAGCGTATAAGGGGCTCTCGCAACTTTGTATGAAAGTTAGGATATGATTTTATTTTTATCCGCTGGCAACAGCTAGAATGTTATATAATGTTAGTGAAAGTACCGAATACCCAATGTTCTTCTTCATCCAGTCTTCTTTGGCCAACCACCAACCAAAGTTCTGTTCTATACACGGAACTGATATTTTTAACAGTTTTTTAATGCATAAATTTCCGATCTCGATGGTCTCGGGTTCGATCCCCAGGTACCCCGGGCACACACCTCTGACTTTTCGAAGTTATGTGTGTATTAAATTAATAATGTTAATTATCGCTCGCTTAATAATGTACCCGGTAGATGGGAATAGGCTCGCCCCCTATTACATTGGGACCAAAACATAACTGGCGAAAAGTGGGTGTGTAATATACCTATGCCTACCTCTTCGGGTATATAGGCGTGAGACTATGTATGTATGTATGTATGTAAAGATTTCCGGTGTTAGTTTACTTCATACATTATTTTGTTAAAGAATACTCTATCTTCTAACGGTTTTGCATGTCATGGGTTTTGTATTAGGAAAGGTTGTAGTTTTCTGTTGTATCTGTATTGTCAGCTAGTTTTATGACCTTATATTCTGTTACGTGGGCTTATATTCTCTGTACTTAGGCGCTACGATATTGCACTAAGACATAGAGCTTTAGAGACTGTTAACCGTGTGGAACACATATAGGAATAATGTTTACGGCAAGAACGTTTACAGACCAAAGATTTGCGGTCCGAATCCGAAAGCGAGATAAAATACTTGTACTGCAAAACTGCGATCTGCATAGATTTTCTTGCTACAAGTTTCCACTAGGTGCAGCTTAGTTTCTACAACCTACTTGATCTATTGCTGGCCATTGTACGGCAATGAAACACGCAACTATCATCGTCATCAACAAAGCATCATCGTCGCAAGGCACAATTTCCACCCAAATCGATTGCTTGTTCTGTGTTAGTGTTTCATCTATACTAAGCGGGTATGTAAGT
Source organism: Euclidia mi (assembly GCA_944739405.2). Classification (NCBI taxonomy): domain Eukaryota; kingdom Metazoa; phylum Arthropoda; class Insecta; order Lepidoptera; family Erebidae; genus Euclidia; species Euclidia mi. The sequence goes on from OX123196.2 coordinate 4,964,629, forward strand.
ACTTAGAAATATATTTGTAGTAATAAGTAAGTACCAATTATTATACCATAAATTTCCGATCTCGATGGTCTCGGGTTCGATCCCCAGGTACCCCGGGCACACACCTCTGACTTTTCGAAGTTATGTGTGTATTAAATTAATAATGTTAATTATCGCTCGCTTAATAATGTACCCGGTAGATGGGAATAGGCTCGCCCCCTATTACATTGGGACCAAAACATAACTGGCGAAAAGTGGGTGTGTAATACGCCTCTGCCTACCCTTTCGGGGATAAAAGGCGTGAAGTTATGTTATGTTATGTTAAATTTCCGTACCTAACCATCGAGTTGTACAAAATGTGTTCAATACAATCGGTTTACTTTTTCAGGATTCTGCTTTAAAAAGTTGTATCAACTACCATGTATTGTAAACGCTCTTAATGTGACGAAAACTGCTATAACAAAAACCCGAGTGCCTTCGCGTCCCCTGAGTGTCATTTAACGTCTTAGATCTCTTTAGCTATCAGCATTAGTATGTTACTGCAATCACCAATCATCCTGGGAGAAGCCCCTATTATAGTTATTTTTTCTTACTTACAAAGAAAATGTTTCTAAGAATATTCGCTTGAATCTTTAGAGAATGTACAAAACATGTAATTATTGCATTAAGGTATGGCTATATAGATTAGTGAAATTTTCTTGTACTTCCTTATATGATTACTGTCAATGCTTGCCGATATAATAAAATGACGCCCACCAGACTAAGTTTCTATGCAATCCTATCCGATGGCGTAAACATGCCAATATTTTTTCTTACAAAAGGCGTCGTTTAACCTATATAATTATATATTCCGTAATTAATTCGACTTAGGGCAGAGACTTTTCTGTTCAGAAAAATCTGGGTAGCAGAAATTATATTGAGGAGGTCCTTAGCTCCTTAGTACATGGTAATACTGATATTCGCATAATCATGATGATGTGGGGGACTCAGGTTCAATTGGAAAATGGAAACCGGATTTTCCAGTCATACAAACAATGTTATTGAGATTTGGAATTACATTGCTTTTTCCCTCTTCCTCATCTCGCCTTCGGACATTGACGAAATATAGTAATATCTTGTGTTTACGCGAGTACTCCTTGACATATTTTTTGTACTAAACAAGCATAAAGCCCATTTTATGTTTAGCCTCTAGGGATGTTTGTATAATTAGTCACTTGTATTGCGGGTTCGGGGAAAAAGATCCATCGAACGTAATTTCAGTAATGATTTTTCGTAGCTTAGATAAATTGTTTTTTTATCTAGTATATCAGTAGATTTTCTTTAAATATGGTACTGAAACACAACAGTAATATATACATTTTTTTCAGTATGAATTATTTCTTTATTTTTTTAAGACGGCGTTTTCAGACAAGCAGATAATTTCCTTGACATAATTCTAAAAGAGTCTCGTCATAATTAAATTGCTAAAAATATCCAGCAATACATCACGAAACCCACCTACTTGTATGATAAGTTTGACTGGAGGAAAAGCCACTTCTCATACTCCACCAGACCCTCAGCCAGGCCTCTATCACAAACCAAGCATAGGACGATTGCTTTTTGTGGTTCCTTTAAACATGCAGCAGCGAAGGTCTGGAATAATTTGCCTCCTCCCTTAAGGGACCTAAAAACAATATCTTCTTTTAAATATAGATACAAGAATTATCTGTTAACTCAACAAAAGCTTTAGGTTCATGTCTGCATACTTTTGGAGATATTATTACTAAGTTGTTGTATAGTAGGCATGACCCAGGCAACATAACCTCCAGCATTGCTTGCAGCATCCTCATATTGTTCTTGGGCTCCCATTTCTGAACGTGAATCAGGTGGGCATAACTGGAAATGAAGGAAGTTCTGTTACGTGAAATGGATTGTATTGTGAACCTTGTACATATATACATTACATTACTCACTTACCATAATTTTGTATCATAGATAATACTATAATGTTATTGGCTTGTTTTAAACTACGATTGTATATTATACGGTACTGCTCTGGCACTGTCTGGCATGTAAGGCCACATTTAAAATCAGTACTGAGATGGACCTACAGCGTCCTTCGCAGTGTATGCTGAATGTCGGCCTAATTTGTAGCACGCGCCGTACAATACGGTTGTAACTTGTGTCAATTTTAATTTTGGTGTATGAGATACTCATTATTCGCACTACTATTTTAATATTGTAATTGTATACGTGGCAGAGCAGAGCACATGGTTACTTACACGCCGGTGACAGTACACGTCACCGGAAGTGACGTTTATGACGTCTGTCTGTCAACGGCGTCAACCCGATGCTTTGTTTGGGTCACAGTCTTTTAGATTGCGGGTTAGAGCGACGTGTCTCTTTAGCGTAAGGTTTTAATTTTATTGTAGTAATTAATTTTTGTTTTTGTATGTTGTTATTGTGCGACGTGTGTACAAATAAACACATTTTCTTTCTTTCTTCTTTCTTCTAAACGTAAGTAATTACAAAAGATTCTTACGTAGCGTTTGAAGAAATATTAATTTTATGTTTTCTTAGTCCTTCGAGTAATAGGTTTGTATGTGCGACACAAGCGCCCGTTGAAATTGAATGTAAACACTGCCGTCTAACTCACCATTTTATCACACGAAACACACCCTCTGTGCATACTTAATTTGTATTAATTAAAATTTATTTTATAAATTAAAGTACAACGCGTATTTTAGACAAGTTTTGTTTTTATGGCAGTAATTACTTTTTTGTGTATTTTTGTTTTACGTGCGTGAAATTAATATTAAATGTACATTAATTACATCAAAAAACAAGCTGCATAGCTCCTAATAAGATAAACTTGCTTTCAAATAGATTATTTGTTGTTTTTTGTAGGATTTTTTCGCCAACTTTAGTTTATCTTAGTCCACTTCAAAATATCAGATGTGACCTAAGGCTTCAGGTGTCTAGTGTCTACCAAATAACGGTAGGCCTCTGATGAAATGTATCAACAATCCATCATCCGTTGAAAAGTACCTCTGCTAACGCTGTTATATTTTATATTCCGATTTCTGTTGCTATCTGTTACCAAAGTCAAGACACACTATGAGCGCTTCTCCGAAAATACTCCCCTTTTTTGTCTGAACTATTACTATTACTTGAAACCTAATCATTGCATATCATACCTATAAAATTTGCGATAAAAGCACCACATTATCATCACGTATTTTTGTCATGTGCATGGCTTGAAGCAAGCTTAGCTGAACTTTGAATTTATTTTTGTATTTGAGCCTCTGTAACGTTTCGTTGCATGGCGAGGCAATATGCTCACATCAAAGTTATTTTAAGCTCCTTAGTAGCAGCCCTGGAAAATTCCTATCAAGATTTAGATTCTAGACCTATTGCGATGTCATTTATTTTTAATCGACTACAAAAAGTAATAGGTTCTTAATAGGTATATAATGTTCGTATCGGCTGAACTCGGTCATTCATTGACCGATTTCGAATATGAGGATTATTATCTGTAGTTGTTTTGGTTATTTTATTTTATTTATAGTTTCACGCCTGTTAATAATTTGCCTGAATAATAATATAAATTGTTCTATACATACGAGTATAGTAATATATTTCAAATATTAACAAAGTCCGACACAAAGGTAACATCCATAAAATATTTAAGCATGAACAATTTCACAGACATGATACATAATATAATATTACAGGTCAGTTGATCTATTAGTAATCTGTTCGCAACAGTAAGTTTTACTTTCGCCCCATTAACTCCGTGTAACGTCATTCGACCGATGATATAACACTGTTTGCTTAACCCGTATCTAATATGTTATAGCAAACAAGTACTAAAGTCCCTATTAATATTACAGATATATTTTAAAGGTTACCTTTGTTAGTATTAATATTATGTATATGATTTATTTTGAGCAGTTTGAGAATTTTCGAGATATATAATATTCTACTACATTCACAAATGTACACAAATGTTTCAGTATTATATCTAAATTGTTATTAAGTGAAATGAAATACTTCTTTATTTCGTGTAAACTTTTTAATTACTTACGAAACGTCATGTTTCAATTGTATATTACTTCATGTTGGTGATATAGATTAGGCCGAAATTTAATAAAGTAAAATATTAATTATGGTCAACTATTAAGAGAAGCTCTTTAGTCATGTACCTACTTTATACCAATTAGGCATTCAATTCAATACTATTAGTGACAAAAAAAAATCTTATAAACTAATTATCTGTATACATTAGCAATAAATCACGTCGTCTAAGTAATTTCTGAATTAAAAAGCTCGTATTTTCCAAGAGTTATTTATTACGTAATAGATAGTTAGTGAAGATAAAAATGGTAATTATAGGGATGTCGCAAACGTACGTACTTGCCTTCTGCCGGCGGTATTATGTAAATTGGCCGGATTACCTTTATCACGTTACATCCCTAAAGCTAAGATCACGCCCCCAGCGATATCGTTAAAGAGGTTATTATAATATTTATAATGGAATGCGGCTCGCAGCTTTCACTGAATTTACATCGGCTCAAACTCTTGTATACCGTTTAAATGTGAATTATATTATAATCACGCATGTGCTCTCTGTAATGACAGAAAATACGACACAAGTACGCTTCATACCATGAATTTTAATTTTATACCAACAGCGAATAAGTAATTTCGTTGATGCAGCGCTTTTTACTGCAATATATTTCGCCGGACGCCAATTCATTTATACGGTGAAATGTAATCAAAATACATAGTCGCAGATACCTGCTAAAATAAATATTCGGCAGACGAACGTAAAAAAAGGACAACTTGAGGATTTCAATTTATTTTATTTGTGTGCATAAAGTGAATCAATATCTGTATGTGTTTACGGATGATAGCAATTAAGGGGCATGTTGTTTGCGCCCGTGTCAAGTGTCCGCGTGGTGTGTCAGCCCTGCAGCCATACTGGCGACCCCATCCCACGCCATTTATTGCTTATCGGAAAATAGGGAATTTTTTTGAAAATGGGATAACCTTACTTGAAAACGGTTATATTGATTCTGATTTCCAAATGTGTGTCCATTAGGAAGCCATCGAATGATATTAATTTTAGTGGTTCATAGAATTAAAACGAGAGTTTGACATAATCATGTGCGGTAGATAAATCAAATTCGGACGGAATATGATATCATTTATATGGTATTTAAAATGTGCAATTCCGCGAATAAATATTTCGTTTATTTCATGAAACTGATGGTAGGTATAGATACTGCAGTAAATAACGGATACTCATAACATTTTAGCAGATCGCAATGCGATACGCAGCCACAGTCTAATAATCCATACAGTCGTTCGACGAACGCGTCTAGACGGGTCAATCGTGCGGGGGCCAAGAGGTGAGACGCGGGAAGAGCGGTACCTAGTTACGTATATCACCTTAGTTCGTAACTAGGTACATGTTTTTGGGGGCTGGCACGTGCCTGTTTTTTGTTCGTTACTTATTTATTTGCTTATGAATATTAATTAAGATGGTGCATACGACTTGTGCTGTGAGACATTGCAATTCTTTATGCTGTTTAAAGATTTAAATAAATAAGGATTAAAAAATCTGCGATTTCATCAATTTACTTATAACAAAAAAGAAAATTTCATTAGTTGTATGTACCACTCAAAATAATGTGCACCTTGCTAACTAATCTACTAACTTTTTAAAATATCTCATGTCTGGCCAAATGCCAGACATGAGATTTTTTAAAAAGTTACACAGAATAAAGTAGTAATTATTGTATGTAAACAACAAGTCAGACGTAAGAAAATATGCGTTGTAAGGTATATTCATGCAATAAGTACCTAGTACCTTCGTATTAAGTAAGTATCTATCACATATTATTATGTATCTTAGTAATGGTGCGTCCTAGCTAAAAATAACCATACTTTTGGCCCCCTTTTACAAACCCCACACATGTTCTTCGTAATCTCATAGCATGGTCACCCATCCATAAAATGACCGTAATGTCTCTTACTTTACCGCTAATAGTTTGCACGAAAAAAACTGTAAAATACTTCATATCGATAACATAGGCTCTGCAAGCTGATTCCATGGTTACCCATCCATTAAACCACCGCTATGTCAATCGCTTTATTTTAACTTGGTTTGTACGATAACGATATCAGAAAAAGTTTTATATCCTGAACCGCCTCCAAGGACACCTGCGGGATGAAATAGGTGCTGACTGACATTTTGTATGCAAATCTGTCAATGCACGAATAATGCAAACTGTTTTATAATAATTATTTATCGTTAATTATTCTAATATAATAAACTAGCTGTTGCCTGCGGTTTCACCCGCGTCCTGAGGGAACTACTTCGCGTACCCGGTTAATTTATAGTCTAAGTTATTTCTTGGTACATCAGCTATCTGCCAGTGAAGGTCCCGTCAAAATCAGTCCAGCCGTTCCAGAGATTAGCGAGAACAAACAGACAGACAGACAGACAAAAATTTTAAAAAATGTAATTTCGGTATTTGTACATATACACATATACATACAGTGTATATATACACATATACATCCATATGCATTTAGTAAAATGCGGTTATTTTAATATTACTAACAGACACTCCAATTTTATTTATATGTATGTACATATGTATGTATGAATAGATAAGTGATTTATAGTGTAATATTCATGTAGCGTAGCAATTGTAATATTTTTCTAAAATAAATAGACGGTGTTTTGAATAAGTAGGTATTTTTTTACATGTGGCAGCCCTAGCCTCCATACCCTTGTCTAGACTTTGTCGGCTTTTTCTACGAGATCAAAGGCGTCAAACTACTGTATGTCTTTATACTGTGACACAGCTAAAGATTTTCAATAAGGCCCGTTTAGTTCCGCAGTATTCGTTTGTCATAACGTTTGACTAAAACTGTTAAATTTGGTGAGTCAATATTTGATCAAACGCTATAAATACTTGGTAAAATATCAGATAGTATCGTGGTGTACACAAGAAATGAGTGACATTTTTGATATTAAATTTCAAACAGTGGTTCGAATTCGAGCAACATGGTGCAAAGGATTTTTTGTCAGTTATTTCCCGATGTTGGAACTGTGCCCGGCGAATGTCAACATGCTTGAAATATCCCTATCGGAATTAAGAGCTACGATAGATTGTGCGATTGTACTATAGTGCATGCTGCAGTTTATGCTTCTAACTGCCACTAGCGTTGGGTCTAGACCAGATTTGTGTGACACATACAATGGATGGCTTAGCGTGCTCTCTTAGACAGGACGTGCGACGTACTATGCCACAGTAAATTAGCTAAATATCGAGGCACAATATGCTATCAGTTATTGCTTAGGCATTTTCTTTCTTTATTATTATATTGTGTTTTTTCTTGTTTGGTTTTGTAACATAGGTTAACAAGAAGATGAAGGCAGCGTGCAGCACAATTCTTCTTTAAATTAAGTCGTCTCCTCCTGCTGATGTTAGAATTGCGAGAAATCCTAGGAACAAACATAGTCTAGTCCCACACTAAGCAGAAGCTTGTACTATGGGTACTAGACAATGGATAGACATACATATATACTTTTTTGTAAATACATACATAATATACATAGAAACACCAAGATCAGGACAAACATCCATGTTCATGAACACAAAGGTTTGACTTAAGCAGGAATCGAACCCGCGACCTTCGGCGTAGCAATCGCTTAACATACACTACCGCGGCGCCAACCGGTCACCAAAATGATCATAAAGGTATATATACATAAAGGTACATATACATAATGTGTACAAGCTTACTGTGCCTAAACATGCGATTTTAATGAACATTATTTTTAACTTTGTAACATTGTGGCAATATCAACAAAGTATTACCTACTGAATTTAACAAATTATAACTCCACGAAGTGGTTGGCTGCATAAGTTGGTACAAAGATCGATACATGTGCATATTTAATGAGGCACTTGTAATCTACACTTGACCTTCTAAGCGATCGAAGTGATTTATACGAATAGCCCGAGTTCCTACAATATCATGCAACATGCGACTATAAATTGAAGGGCAATTTACAAAAACAGCACAACTTTTTAGCAGCAGTTTTACAGAAAGTAAAAAAAACTTTCTCCAACCCATATTTTTCGTTTTATAAGTTAGAACTTTTGATCATTATTCATGTTAATGTTTTGTATTGAATATGTCACATTTTTTATTATTTATACCTACTGCTATGGAATAAAATGATAAAATGTAGTTTGTACTAGTGTTCTTTTTGTAAAAAAAATGCATTTATGTTATTTTTGTAAAAATAAAAGTAAAAGTTTTGCAATGAAAGACATCCAATTAATCATAATTAAGTAGTTTATTGCCATACAAAACACTGTCACAAAGAGTCTAATTGACTTATTATTTATTCTTCTCCTTCACTTACATCTTCATTATCAATATCAACATCTTCTCCTTCCTCTGCTACAATGTCACATATTTTACCATAAATAATCATCTTGTGGGATTCACTCAAAAAATGTTTCAATCTCTGAATATCCTTAGCTTTATTAGGATTCAATGGAATTGGAGCCTTGTACAATGGACTAAAATTACTGAATTTTAGAACATTGTACCAAAGGCAGTGTAGGCTTTGTCCCTACATAGATTCTGGTCTATTTTCAAGTAAAGTTATACTTAACCAAGACAAATGGTGATTCTTGATCTATTTTTATCATTCTTGCAGCTTTAAATTTCATTGCTGGTTTACAAGTTTTTAAAAAATAAGGCTCTAGTGCCTTTTCAGATCAAAAAACATGTCATGAGTTTACTTTTTACTTCATTATTTTTTCACAAAACCTACTTAACTGCGTTCAGATAGGTACGTCGTTTTTGTAAAATTTGCACGCAGTTGTGTAGTTTTGTAAAATATGTGTTTTTTCACAGTGTGATTCTGAGCTCATTATGCTGTTTTTGTAAAATCGAATTAAACTGTGTAGTGTAACTTTTTCCATGGATCATATTGCCATGATAAAAAAAACCTTCAAATTGTTAGTTACGTAGATTTTGTAAAAAGCCCTTCAATTGTGCTTAAGGAATTAAATTTTATATGTCTGTTGCCCATTTTTATAGAGAAACTAAAGACATGGATATTTTAGTTTTGCTTCTCCGTTGTTGTTTATCCGCTAGATGCAGCCAGCTATTCACTAAATGATCTTTTACGAAAAACAGCCGTAACAAACTAAGATTTTCGAATAAACTTACAACGAATATATTACCTTATTTTCGTTACAATATTTAAAAATCTTTCCTTGGCTGATGTCTACGTGATCATAACATTGCATATAAGGGATGCAGTAAAATGTGAAATAATTTTAATTATTTGCTTTAACATTTCAATTCTTAAAATTATTTACAGTTACGCTCCTGCTGACATATCACGGTGGTGACGGCGTAATATTATATAATACTTACATATGTGTGTAATATTGTTCACGTAATATCCAAAAATAGAATAATTTCATCAGAAAATATCGATTGAAACTTTATAGGTAAGCTCTATTTTTGGAAATGTATTTTTCGTGTGAAAATACAATCCGAAAATTATTTTATTTTACCTAACATACACGGTGTGTAGGCTGGCATAACAGAATTGTAACAGTGAGTTCTCTTTTTATTCTCTATTGAAAATGTGTGAATTGGTTGCGGTGCCAAAAACACTCTTTGCTATGTAAGCAACGTGCAATAGTTAATACCTACCATAGGCATGAGAAAACTGCTTTTTATACAGTATACATGTCGTGGCCATATCTTAAAATTGCCCGTTTCGTGAAAAGCCTAGTTATTCATTGGCCATTTTATCAAATGCAATGAAGAAGATAACAAATTGTTTAACGATATGATCATTGATTGCGAGCATTTCATGAAATGCTTGAGCAATTCACGAAATGGACAATTTAAGAAAATTTCCCCGACATACATAAATTAAATACAAGAACGATATGTATTTATGAAGTTGAATTATTGTTTCTAATGCCTTTCTTAACCTGATATTTGCTGCAAATTTTACCAAACATATATTAACCTCTTGTATGCCGGAATGCCAGACACAATTAAAAAAGCTATTGTGTCTCGCGTGGATCCGAGTTCCGGCATACAAAAAGTTAAAAGACATTAAAATATTACGGCTCCGAAAAAGGGTTCTGAAATACTTCTTATCCCTTAAAATAATGCTCAAGAATTTATTTTGCGATAAATTCTCACAAGCAAAGGTGAATCTTACGAGTTCTTTTACAATTTGTCATACAACACGTTGATATTAAAGTCCGTATATCATGACAACGAGTGTGTTAAACGTTCGAAAACGTCACATATCCATCTCTTAACGTATTTACCTACGTAGACATTTTTCCAAAACCCAATCATAAGAGTAAAAATACGAAATTGGTAACATTTTTTCCCCAAATTATTTCGATTCCGTGGCAAAAAGAATGTACATTATTTTTAGTATTTTTAGTACCGAAAGAGTTTGTGAGAGGATGTTATTGAAGGCGGGTAAAATGTGCTTCACTGAAACCTTTTCATATGCGATCTTAATAAATATTAATCTATGACGGAAGGATGATAATATTTTCTTATATTATTTTTTATTATTATATAACTGAGGATACCCGTTTTCAATAAGTCAATATCATTGTGTAAGGCATTCCATAATAGAAATGCAGTAGTATGGAAAGATATAATATCATTTTAATACATTCTTCTCCATAATTCTCGTCCTAGCGTTATTCCGGTTGCATCCAAGTCTGTGTTTGTACATCAGTTTTATCACAGAGCAACCGTCTGACCTCCATAACCCAAAGGGATAGCGACATTCCATGGTTTTCACAAGCATCAGTATATTTGACCTTTGACGACCGGTTGGTGCAGCGGGAGTATAAGCAACTGCTACGCCGATGGTCGCAGGTTCGACGCCCGCTCAAGTCAAACATTTGTATGCATGAACATGGATGTTTGTCTTGGTCTGGGTGTTTCTATGTATCATTTGTATAATATGTATGTATTTACAAAAAATAGTATATATGTATGTTTATCCATTATCTAGTACTCATAGTACAAGCTCTGCGTAGTTTGGGATTAGATGGTGATGTGTGTATGTGATAGAATATTATTATTATTATTATTCAAGGGTACTGACTCTCAATTACGACTGTTAGGAATCTTCATAACAGCCGGGACGGATGATTTAATTAGACATACCTAACTACGCAAATCTTGTGGCTCTTCTCAGCCATTACTAACACAGTTACAAACAAAACTCATATTAAAACTAAGTTTGTTTTGTATGACGTCTAGATTTTAACAAATGTACAAATTTGGACAAATAGATTAAACCCGTCTCTTTCATTTACCTAATCGACTTACAAACATACTAAAACACCTTTCTCGTTTAAATTCTTGTGTGTGTACCTATGTATTGAGAACATTACAACGTAGACAATAGTATGTACAGCAGGTAAAATCATCTCACCAGTGAACTGAATCATCACAAAAATAAACTGCACAAACAAACCATGATAAAGTGCCCAACCCAACCAATGGACACGGCTGCACGCCACATTAAATTAATGTCGGTTAACTTTTTACAACCAAGATTCATGTGTTTGTGTACCAATAAAACTTGGCCGTCAACTAGTTTGATATATGTACCGAGGACCCGAGCAGACAATGGGTTGGCAGGTACAAACGCACCGACACATTACAAAGTCATACCCAGTATACACTGGCCTATGTTTACACTGTACAACTATCAAATCGTAGGTTAAGTTGTAGTAGTTTTTTATACGTAGGTATGTATACATTCGTTTTATATTCCACACGTCAAGCTTAAGGCACCAGATCGTGTATTACATTCGGTTGCATGTTACAACATTTAGTGGGTGTGTAGCCCTTCATCAGACCTACATGAATATATGATAAAGGTCATATTTTATTTACAAGTTGAAGAACACAGCCCTTTATTCGGGTAAAGATGTTACACAAAATATTTTACCCATCTTACATTGATGAATGAATGTGGTGATATGTTAGGGACTCTACAAATTCTCGAACAACGGGCTCATAGTACCACCGAGAGTAGGAATAAAGGTTTTTGAATAGCACAGTACCTACTGTTTTGTTTGTGGATCGAACCTGCAACTTTCGACGCAGTAGGTACAACCCAACAAGACAACCACTTTAACCACCAGGTAAGCCATCGTATTATACAATTAAATTCTTATTATGGTTATACTATCCAAATATGTCGTTCATTTTCATTTCAATGTCATACACAGAATAAGTTGTAAACTTTATAATCAACCAATTTACATAAATAGGTAATGCATTTGTAAACTTTAAATTATAAACTTTATAAACTAAAATTAATCGCAATACGGAAGCCTATTTTTTATGAACTAAATTGGTATAACTGCATGTATACCAATTTAGTTAACCAATCCTTTGATGTTCAAAATTACATACGCTTTATTCCATGTTGCAAAAAACTAAATGATATATTATTATATTCGAAGAAAAAAATATATCTAAAAGCTCGCTTTTAATTTGTTTAACGATTATATTACAGAATATGATGTGATAGCTGGTAGAATTTACATACATGCGAATGATACATATTAATTTTTGGTTGGTCGATGCGATTAATCAGTGCAGATGTAAACCAACGTGCTGTCTAGTTCTCTGACATTTTAACTGAGACTATAAACAAGCATACACAGAAATTACGAGTAAGCCACTCGAAATTTAACATCAAGCCTTGGATTACACCTGGACTGGTCAGATGTATGCGTCACAGGGATCGATTGCACCTTAAGTCCAGAGATGCACCAAACGACCACGTACTGCGAATAATCTACACCCGTTATAGAAACTTCTGCAATGAATTGTTACGAAAACTAAAAACGGAATATCACAACAGTGAGTTTTCGAGTAGTGTAAAAAGCCTAAAAAAATGTGGAGCACCATAAAAAGCCTATGCAATCTCACGGAAACCAAAAAGGAGCCAATAGAGCTATTAAATATCCAGAACAGCTTATACCCCGTGCGATCGTTAAACATATGTAATGTATACTTCTCAACAGTAGGACAACATTTAGCTAATGATATTTTACATGACTTGCAAGAAAGTCAGGAATCACTAGCTAATAAAGTCAGTAATAAGCTATTGATTAATTCCTTATTTCTACGTGCTACTGATGAAGAAGAAGTTGAATCTCTTATACTGTCACTACAGAGTAATAAGGCCCCCGGTGTTGACGGGCTAAAAAGCTGTCTGCTAAAAGAACTCAAAAACATAATCACACCATCCTTGACGGAAATATTTAATTTAAGCTTGGAATCCGGCTTATTTCCAGATGTCTGGAAAAAAGCGTCTGTCACACCAATCTATAAACATGGTCTCAAAGATTCACCGGAATGTTGCCGTCCAATATCGCTGCTATCAGCTTTTTCTAAGCTGCTCGAGAAAATTGTTAATATTAGGCTTATGCAGTATATCGAAACACATAATCTGCTCTCTGCGAGGCAGTTCGGGTTTAGGAAAAGTAGATCTACAGAAGAAGCGTTAACACTACTAACATCGACTGTAACGTATTCTCTGGACAGAAACAGGTTTAGTATCGGTGCTTTTCTGGATTTAGCTAGAGCTTTCGATACCGTGTCAATTTCAATACTTCTAAAAAAATTAGAACATCATTTTGGTATTCGTGGTATTGCATTGGAATGGTTCAAAAGCTATTTAACAGAAAGAAAGCAATGTGTCAGGGTTGGCGATATTAAAAGTGAATTTCAAAATGTCAACTTTGGCGTACCACAAGGAAGTGTACTCGGTCCAACTCTCTTCATCATGTACATGAATGATATACATGATTCGATCGACGCGGATGTAATATGTTACGCTGATGATGCCGTTATCACTTTTGATGGCTCCTCTTGGCTTGAAGCGTTTACCAGAGCCGAGATAGGTATGAATAAAGTGCTAAACTGGCTAAGATATAATCTGCTAACCCTTAATATAAAAAAGCAAGTACATTTGCTTTCATAAAACTGCTGCATCTGCGCCAAGTAGTAGCTATAACATCAAGCTACATAACTGCAAGAATCAAATTTGTTGCAATTGTTATATTCTTCAAAAATATGATAGCATTAAGTACCTGGGAGTGACAGTTGACAAAAATTTAAGTTTTAAGTCGCACATCAGCACTTTGTCAGATCGAGTAAGGAAAATGGCAAACATGATGAAATTGCTTCGCTGCTCGGCATCAACAGATATTCTGAAAACTGCCTTTTTTGCCTTGAGCCAATCCTTAATCATGTATTGTATAGGCAGTTGGGGATGTGCTGCAAAAACCGTAATGATTCAGTTACAAAGGGCCCAACGCTCGGTTTTAAAAACTATCTATAAGAAGCCCTTTAAATATTCCACAAAGCAACTTTATAAAGACAGTAACGTTCTTAACGTTCGTCAGCTATTTATACTGAGAACATTTTTAAAAGTACATCAAACAGTCATAAATTCAAGAGAATATAAACATCTTTTAACCCGCCGAATATTTAGAACCCCCGTACCTAAAATTAATACATCCTTTGCAAGACGTCTGGGTCCTTACATGAGTAACTATATTTATAACAAAGTAGCTGAAAAATGCAAAATTAAAGAGTGCTCATTAAGGGACGCTAAAGTTGTTGTTAGTAAATGGCTCACTTCGTTGACATATGACGAAACTGAGAATTTATTATCAAACATAAATTAAAATAAATCACTTTTGGTCTAGTTATTATGCACCTAGCAGTTTGTTGTAAAATCTGAATATATTCACATATAGTATATCTACATATTTATTTATACGAATACATGTATATCTATTAGCACATTATATATATTATATATGTATAAATATATCGATACATATACATATATTAATCGTTTGTTATCATTTTAATTATTGTTTAATACCAATTTCTTTTTTAATTAAATTTACTTTCTCTCAAATAAGTACTGGTAAAACTTATAATAATATTCATTACTAGAGGACGCCAGCAGCTACGCCTGCATTTTTTTTTAATTTACCCGTTTTGGCCGATCCCGTGGGAATTTCGGGAAATCCCTTCTTAGTGCACCTCTACGGTCCCCAAGGAACATACATGCCAAATTTCAGCTTCCTGCGCCCAATAGTTTCGGCTGTAGCGTGTCTGTCAGTCAGTCAGTAACGCAAGGATTTTATATATTAAGATTTTGTAACTTTGTGTAAGTAATGTACTAAGTTTAGTAATGTTAAAAATTAGAAATATCGACCGAGCAATGTAAATCGCTTAATGAAATCGTCTCGGTACCCACAGGACAGGCTTGCCTAGTGTGGGGCCACTGGTATATCTTTCATTGTTATCTGCATACTTTGAAAATAATCATTTTTTATTTTATTTATTTATTTAATGTTAATCTACAAGCTAAGATAAGAGATTACCTTACAGTTTATTTTACTTTCATACTTGTGGCGTCTAAATGAAGCGATTCTTAATTACAAACTACTATTTACTTGCAGGCATTGCTACTATTTATAGAAGGCAGCGATAGCTGAGTGGAGAGACCGACAGACGCAGTGGGTGTCGGGTTCGAATCCACGGCACGCACCAATGACTTTTCGGAGTTAAGTGCGTATTAAATTTTTAATTATCGCTTGCTAAACGGTGAAGGAAAAAATCACGAGGAAACCTGCAAGTCTGAGAGTTCTCCATAATGTTCTCGAAAGACATGTGAAGTCTGTTAACCCGCACTTGGCCAGCGTGGTGGACTATGGCCTTACCCTTTTCATAATGAAAAAAGACCCGTGCCCAGCAGTGGGACAGTATAAAGGGCTGATGATGATTTACTTGCACCTCTCCTATTGTCTGTAATGAAATCTAAGAAGATAAATTTAATCTACTTCTCGGTTTTCTATTGAGCTGAAATGTGAAAAAAAAATTACCAAAGAGCTGATCTGACAGTGGAGTTGGAAGGTGACCATAGGAAACCCGCAATAAAACAACACAGATCCAATGAGTTTGGGATCGTTCGATTCGTTTTGATGAGTACCTACTTTGTTCCTGTATGCTTAGCGCATATGCAAGCTTGTTTAATCACAAAGTTTTTTTAACTTCCAATTAATTCACTATTGCTCGGCATTTTAGTTGTTAACCTACACCGCAGTTCTACATCTTAAATGGGTTTTACGTAGTTATTACTTTTCATTTCAATGGAATAAAAACATTCGTTTTCATACGTAGTTTTGAAAAATGAACAATGAACATTCTCACAAATAACAAGCCAGGTTTGCTCTTTTTACAATTTTAACGATCATAGTTTGGAATGTTTTAAAACATGCCTCATGGAATAAACGACTGTAGAAATAATTGAAATAATGTTATGTTTAACTGGATACGACGTAGTGGTTACATTGCTGTCCAAATTAACTTTATTAATGCGTGTTCTATCCCTGAAGTGTAAAAAATTTGATCTTCTAGAAAATATTGGGCTAGTAGTTAGTGATGCTAACAAGACTAGTAAGCGGACCCCAGATTGAAACTGGGTTAACGCTAAGAGGATGACGATGAGTTAGTGATGCTAACTAAGCTGAAGATCGTGGGTTCGAAACAGACCCATTACAAATTCTTGTGTGATTTAACAATCTCTGTGTTGCAAGTTTTCTCTTCTTCTGTAAATACATACATACATACATATCGTCACGCCTTTTATCCCCGAAGGGGTAAGCAGAGGTGCATTTCTACACCCACTTTTCGCCAGATATACTTTAGTCCCACGTAATAAGGGGCGAGCCTATTGCCGTACCGGGCACATTTCCAGACTCCGTGCTGCTACTGAGAATTTTGTGACAGAAAAACTCAATAACACTGCCCGACCCAGGAATCGAACCCGGGACCTCCCGATCCCACGCGTAAATTTATGCCGCGAGACCAACGAGGCAGTCGTATAGGGTTTGATGTCGAGTTTTCCGTCTCTACGCAAAGATGGTATTTGCATCGTGTTATCCCTTAGTCGCCTCTTACGACACCCACGGGAAGATAGGGGGTGGTGACACTTGTATTCTATGCCGTCAACCACACGGCAAATAATTTGCTTCTGTAAATAATTTGCTCCGTTACTGATGGATCAGTCCCTCATAAACGAAGAAACGGTAACATTAAAAAATAATCTTCAGCTGCTAGAAACTCTAAGGTCCACCCATCCAAATAACCGTGTCAAACGACACAGAAGTAAAAAGTCCGATCTACAAAATAGAAACTATAGCTCCCTTGATAACACTGAAATACGATATCATAATATGATATCATAATTGGAGGTGATTTTAATATTAATATGCTAGATAATAATTTAAAAACAAACAAATTTCTTGATCTCATGCTTGAATATAACTTTGTACAACATATAAAGTCACCTACGCGAATTACCGAAAACACGTCAACATGCCTTGATCTAATATTTACAAATTTCAATACAAAAAATATCTACACTTTTGTAGAAGAACTTGGTTTTTCAGACCATAATGGAACCATCATAGAAATAGATTTACCGCAACAAAAACCATCACCAATATGGTATACAACAAAAAGACTGTATATTTATAGAAACATAGAACATTTTAAGTCTAAATTACAATTACCAAATTGGCAAGACATCATAACACTAAATAATAATATAAATAGCAACTACGATTTATTTAATAATACACTACTAAATATTCTAAATACATGCATACCCATTTGTAAAGTAAGACTAAAAACTAAACATAAAAAGCATTGGTCAACAGTAGGAATAAAAAAAACCTGTAAAAATAAGCGATTATTAAAATGACTAATAATAAAAACAAAAAATCCCATTCTAATAAAACATTACAAAAAATACGAAAAAATATTAAAACAAGCAGTAATAATAGCAAAGAAGAATCAATATATAAATAAAATAAAATCCTCAGACAATAAAACTAAAGCCATGTGTAATATTATAAACGAAAGAACTAACAATAAACCAAGGCGCGTAAAACAATTCTCAGTAGCAGCTCGGAGTCTGGTAATGTGCCCGGTACGGCAATTGGCTCGCCCCCTATTACGTGGGACTAAAATAAAGCTGGCGAAAAGTGGGTGTAGCAATATACCTCTGCCTACCTCTTCGGGGATAGAGGCGTGAGACTATGTATGTATGTATGTATGCGTAAAACAAAACTTTGAAATGTACATAAATAATAATCTCTCATCAGAACCCAAAGCAATGACAAATCATTTTAATGACTTTTTTGCCTGAATAGGTAAACAGACCTCTAACCATTCAAGCAGAGGATCTGCCGATTGGTGCGGGCTAGACCTTGAAAATACAATGTTTCTCAGTCCAGTAGAAGCATATGAAGTAAAAAGAATAATTAAAAATTTGAAAAACAAACGTAGTTGCGGTTTAGATGAACTACCACCGTTTCTAATAAAACGCTGCGTCGACGAACTCACTCTACCTTTTTACCTATTAATTAACCAATCATTTCTGGAAGGTACTTTCCCTGACCAATTGAAAAGAGCCTTAATAAAGCCTATTCACAAAAAGGATAACAAAAATGATGTCAATAATTACCGCCTCATAGCTCTTTTGCCCACAGCATCAAAACTGTTTGAAATAGCCATGTTTGATCGCATATACAACTTCTGCGAGAAATATAAAATATTTAGCGAATGTCAAAACGGCTTTCGAAAAAATCGGTCGACTACCTTAGCAGTGTATAAATATGTTCATGAAGCCTTAAACATAATAAATACGAAAAAATTGCAGTGGGCATACTACTGGACATGACCAAGGCATATGATAAAGTACAATTTGATATATTATTAAATAAACTGTACAGAATAGGAATACGTGATAAAGCACACGAATGGCTTACATCTTACCTACATAATAGAGAACAATTAGTTGAAATTGAATATTTTAATCACAAAACTCACACTATAGAAAATATTAGATCAGATACTATAACAATAAATTCTTCTATTCCCCAAGGAAGTGTAATTGGCTGCCTCCTATTTTTATTATACACAAACGACCTACCTAAATGTATAGAAGGGCCGTGTGTCCTATTCGCGGATGATATTTCTTTAAGCCAGGATCAAACCAACGCGTTCAGCTTGCGTCCGCGGTGGCGTGCGCGGTGGCGATCAGATGTTGTGTACCATCGATATGAGTATATGTCAATGTTGTGTACGAACTTATAGCGCGGTGTTCACATTTACGCGTCCTCGGATTGCACGCGGCGTCCGGTGCAGCGTCTGCACGCGGCGGTGGCAATCAGATCGCGCTTGTTGCGTTAGGACGCTGCACGCAACTATTATTTGTTGAGGAAACTGTGTTTTTGTAGATTTTAAGTATGGTGGAAACGGAAGAAATTATAAATGAATTCCACAAATACCCATTGTTGTATGATACGTCTCATTCTGATAAGGCGTTATCGAATGATGGTAGGTATTTACTTCACTGGCACTGTATATCAGACCCACCTCAAGTTCACTTCTTGTTCTTCTTCGTCTTCAATAATAGCAGACAGAAGTAAAACTTCTTCAATTTCACTATCTGTATCAGACAGCATTTTAGTGACGCGACTACAGCCTGGGGAACGCCTGAACGAACGCGACAGTGTGCACAACTTTTGCACGCGCAATAATCGCCACCGCGCACGCCACCGCGGACGCGAGCTGAACGCGTTGGTTTGATCCTGGCTTTACTCATCCCATGCCAAAACGCTTTAAATATAAACCTAATTCTAAATTCTATCCTCGAAAAGACATCAAAATGGATGGCAGATCACAACCTAGACATTAATTTCTCAAAAACCAAATTGATGAGTTTTTATCCCCGTCAAAAACCACCCCTACAACTAAATTTCTCATATAATAATATAAAATTAGAAGAAGTTACAGAATTCACTTTACTTGGTTTAAACAAAGACACACACATAAATAGGAAATGTCATATAAAGAAACTCAGACTCAAATTATCAAAATTTTCTTATGTTTGCGTGAAATTAAGAAAACGACTGATATGCATACGGCTTTGATAACATATTACGCATATGCCTACTCATGGCTTAGTTATGGCATCATACTTTGGGGAAATGGCACAGATACACCAACACTTTTCACATTACAAAAAAACTTATTAGGATACTAGTCAACATAGATGAAACCGACAGTTGCAAACTCCATTATCAAAAGAATAATATTCTAACATTATCTTCCATATATATATTAGAAATGTGTAAATTTGTACGTAAATATCCAAATTTTTATAGTAAAAGACAAGACATCCAAACAAAATATTCATTACGCCATAAAAATAGACTAAATCTACCCACCTCTAAACTAACTATGCACGCAACAAGCCCATTCGTTATGTCAATAAAAATATACAATAATCTCCCAGAATATTTAAGAAATGAACCAAATGATAAGAAATTCATATACAAGTTAAAACAGATATTAATAAATAAAGCGTCTTATACAATAAATGAATACTTAACTAATAAGCATATACTGTAGTAAATAATGTTAAAATCAATGCATCTATATAGGAAGTAAATTGAATACACAATTTGTAATTTTTAAGAGCATACAGTTTGAATAGATTTGTAAAATAATTAAGTACAAGAAAATAGATATAATTATTTAAACCTAACTAAAATTATTACGTTACCGAAATTTGAGTTCTATGTGAGTTCATCCGCTCTCCTACGCTGCCGTGCCCTACAGGGTCCATAATGAACTGTATATCTATTTTTATAACATCTATGTAACATTATGGTGTGCAATAAACGTATTGAGTATACTTTCTCAACAAATAAAACGACTCTTAGCCGTCAAAATAAAAACGAAATATGTTTCAAATGGCCATTACAACATATTTCTGTCTCGTTTACTCGCCACTAATAAAAATAAGTAGCGGCTAACCCTGAAACACGATTAGTACCAAGTATTAAAGTTTTCGTGTCGAAACAGCGTTTTGGCACTTTTACATCTTGTGATACATAATGAACTTAATCATAATTACTATTATTATGCTCATGGTCCAACCACGTGGACGTATTCAAATTTCTAAATAGTAATACATTTTCTAACTCTTTAGTTACAGCTATTTGTTTTAGTTTTCTAGCTGTTTAGGTACTGTAAAACCTATTTGTGAATAGTAGTAAACGGTTAACCATAAGTTAATTGAAAGCATTAAAGTCGTGATTGAGTGTTTACCACAGAGATGTGACAAGTATCAGATAGAGCGCATTCGTCCAACTAGGTGTGGCACGTTGACAGCTATGTGTGCGTGACCTTTGGCGACTGGCACTGTACGGACACGCGCGTCTATGTGTGTGTATAGTTGCCAGATTATGAATAATCTCCCAGTATTTTGCATATAGTTATGTAATATTCTTATATTCTTTTGTGGTTTTGAAGAATTTACCATGGATTTAATTAATGCTTTTATAAATACATTTCTTAAATGTAGGTACCGAATTAAGTTTTAACTACTTCGTAAATCTGTATATATAAAATCTTTGCGTTACTGACTGACTGACAGACAAGCTACAGCCGAAACTATTCGGCGCATGAAGCTGAAATTTAGCATGTATGTTTCTTGGGAACCGTTGGGGTGCACTAAGACGGGATTTCTCGAAATTCCAACGGGATCAGGCAAAACGAGAAATACGAAAATATGTGCGTGCGAAGCCGCTGGCGTCGATTAGTTGAGAAATAA
Source organism: Euclidia mi (assembly GCA_944739405.2). NCBI lineage: Eukaryota > Metazoa > Arthropoda > Insecta > Lepidoptera > Erebidae > Euclidia > Euclidia mi. The sequence continues at coordinate 4,986,422 of OX123196.2, forward strand.
ATAGTATGTATGTACACACGGCAAGAAGTCAAGCTAAACAGTTGCTGTACGATTTTGATACTTATTCCCTACGCCATAAGTATGTATGTACACACGGCGCCAAGTCAAGCTAAACAGTTGCTGTACGATTTTGATACTTATTCCCTACGCCATAAGTATGTATGTACACACGGCGCCAAGTCAAGCTAAACAGTTGCTGTACGATTTTGATACTTATTCCCTACGCCATAAGTATGTATGTACACACGGCACCAAGTCAAGCTAAACAGTTGCTGACTGCTGTACGATTTTGATATTTATTCCCTACGCCATTAGTATGTATGTAATGTACACAGGGCGCCAAGTCAAGCTAAACAGTTGCTGTACGATTTTGATACTTATTCCCTACGCCATAAGTATGTATGTACACACGGCGCCAAGTCAAGTTAAACATTTGCTGTACGATTTTGATAGTTATTCTTTACGCCATAAGAACGGTGCAAAGGTCAAAGTTTATAAGCTTGACGAGTAGCAGGGTGTACACGAATATTTGGATCGTTTGGGGATCGAACTCAAAACAATACTGTGTAAGGTATATACTAATGGAAATTGAAATTCTATTACTATATTTATGAGAAAGAAGATATATCTACAATATACTTTTATAATACGGAAATGTATTTTTCATTAACATGACAATCATTATCACATAATCAATTGACAAGTGCATTTTCCCTAATTCAGGCAGAACGGCGTCGACAAAAACTGGCAACACTTACATATTTCTTGCACAAATACGAATTTTATCGAAATTAAATTAGGAAACGGTCAAACTATCAATAGTTACCTGTGAAAAGATATTCCATTTTCCTGTTTTTGTTTTTAGGAACAACTTTTACAGTGTTTAAGAACACAAGACGGCATTTTGAGAATTTAAAAGTTGAAGTGATCGTGACGCGTGAACTGTACGATGCTTCGTAGCGCACTGAGACGAGTTTGTATTCGCTTTTCAATTTTGTATTTGCTTTAGTGGCCGCACGCAACTGTGCCGCGCGTTACATCTGATACTTGTCACATCTGTGGTTTACCAGTTTATATGACATGAAAATCCTAAATAAACATTGACTTCTGCTGGGCGACTTGTAATTTGTCGAAAACTTTGAAATCAATCTTTGATTCATGATTGACTTTGGTCATCAAACGCGCCCCAAACCCACAATTGACTGTTTGCTTAAAGATCACTAGAAGTTACTATATTGGTTTACAACAGCTAAAAGGTACGCGAAACTTTAAAAATACATCTACAAAACCCAATACATCTGCCACAGATTGCACAGAAAATGTTATCCATCAATAATTTGAATATAGGTCAAGACATCCATTTATTCGCTTCGTTTGAATACGTCTCGCGTATACAGGGCCTTTTTAAGAACAGTAATAAGAATAAACGGTATCTGCCGGAATATACGGAAATATATCTTTTACAAATAGCCAGGAGGCATTCAAAATGACATCAGCGTCCCGATTTTGGTCGATTCTTAAGATCTCATTTGCTTTTGAATTGCCTCTTAAAGTGATGGCGTATCGTTAAAACTGCTTCGAGACTTTCTCATGTCTTGAATAAATGAACTGTAATAAGCTTCCGGAATCGTTATATTATATGTACTTAAAATATAGGTCAGAGTATATGTGAATTATAAGACGCCCGATAATCAGGAGTCGATGGGTACTTCGTTCGGTAATTGCTGATAAGCTGTTCGGTTGAACATAATTTTAACTCAAATTATATTTCAAGCAGAATTCATTAATTATCGTTTAATTGCGATTATGATTTATGAAGTATGAAAGAGGGAGGGGTTTTAAGCATGTCATAAACGTGAATGTTTTATTGTCTATCACTGAGATACGAAGAAAACGAAATGACCGAGGATAGCTTTGTCGCCTTTACCTTACACTAAAGTTGATTAAGCGCTATTAATTTATAATAGTTGCCATTACAGGCATGGCTATAGCCTTACAACTAGAGGAAAGAAAGAAGAAAGAAAGAAGAAGAAAAGAAAGAAAGAAAATAAATTTATTTAGACTCTGCACAATGGACGCCAATAAATATACAAAAAATAAATAAAAAAATACACAAAAACACTGAAATACATATAAAAGTGAAAGTAAAGAATAAAATAAGTAACATGCGAATATGACAGACAATACCAGAAAATAACAGAAAGCTATAATAATATTCAATGCAGAACATAATATACATAATTACACAATAGTGGCGTCTCACGGTGCGGTCTAAAAAGGACCAGGTTCAGCATATGCCAGCCCGAAGGCTGACGCTGATTTTCAACCAGATCCTTAAGTGACGCACGCATAACAAACCATCACACGAGTATAAATCAAATACACATACAGCATACACACATACACACACTCACATGTCCATAGTAGTCTCTTAAGTATATAGGTACTGAACAATATCAATTCCGCTTATATTAATGATGTATTTGTATTGACCATGTCCAACTCCCGCTGCGCATCCATAAGGTACTAGGGTAAATGTTTCTTAAACGTGCCGATAGAATTAGAGCGAGCTAAGCGTGTTAACGACTTAAACATAAATGGAATGCGCTGAAAAATATTTAGGTACCTATATTCTTCTTCCTATAGAAAACACATTCGAAGTTATTTTCTAGATTTCTTATATATTATAACTAGTTTCCGTCTTAGCTACGCTCAGTTTAAAGAATCATGTCGTTCCATTACACGTTGCCGGCGCAAAGCAAAAATAAAGGGAGATAGAAGATAGAACTAGCGAAAAGTTTTCTTGTTGCCAACTTTTGTTAGTTCTGGCCGTCGTTGTGTTATTCAGCGATGTCTTAGTTTTGTTCGTATGAATTATGAAACTACTACTGTTTTCGTGGATTAATAGTATATTAGAAAGCTTCAGTAGAAACACTTGTTGGTTTGTCTGTAAGCAATTTTATTTATATTTCGTATCCCCCTGTGTGGAGTGAGATTCATCATCATCATCCTCAGCCTCTCCTATGAAAGAGGTCCGGGATCGCTCAATATGGAGAGCCTTTTGGGAGGCTTACGTTCAGCAGTGGACGTTTATTAGGTGAGTTGATAAAGAATTTGTTTAAAGAATATTCGTAAAGTAGTCCTACTTTACGAATATTCTTTAAACAAATTCTTTAGGCAGCAGCAGCGATAGCCAAACGGAGAGACCGACAGACTGCTACGCAGAAGGTCCGGGTTCGAATCCACGGCACGCACCAATGACTTTTCGGAGTTATGTGTGTGTGTTACTTTTCGTATTAAATTGTTAATTATCGCTTGCTAAACGGTGAAGGAAAACATCGTGAGGAAACCTGCATGTCTGAGAGTTCTCCATAATGTTCTCGAAAGACATGTTACCCTTCTCATTGTGAGAAGAGGCCCGTGCCCAGCAGTGGGACATTTTATATGTAGGGCTGATGATGATGAGGACGGCAGAACGCCCTATTTTACGAATATTGTAAAAACGATTTGAGAATCTTTTAAAGTGTTCTCTTGTTCATTTTCAACAACAGCACAAATACCCAAATTGTGCTAGGAAGACGAGCTCGAGAATATTACGTCAAGTTCCTTAACTAAATTGTTGCTCACAAGCCAGAGAATTTGCCTCAGTTGTTGGCCAACATGTATTGTATACATGTTGGCCAACAACTTCAAGGTAGACGCTGTTTACGTCGACGAGCCTCGGATCTACGTGTTTGCTGAGCGTGATTTTAGTTTTGTCAAAGTTCATCCGGAGACCGATTCCCTTTCTGCAGAAACTGCTGCGTTTCTGGTATGCTAAAAATGTTGTCTGCACATTGATGTCCAAGCCAATCTTATCCATAAACTTGTAACTATAATATTCGCCTAAGTGATACACATGTCATTGTGTAAAATATTCATATTCGCTTATACAAAAATAAAAATATTAAATGGCTTAGTAAAATTTTGTTATGTCTAATTATTAAACATGGGCTTAATATACACCAGGATTCAGAATTTAGCCTTACCCGTGTAACATTTATTATACGTCGACTATACTTACATACATACATTTTTGTAAAACTATATATTATGGTATCTCCAAAATTCGTTGTAACAGATGCCGATTTAGAATAACCACCTTCTTCAAAAAGTATTTTTATAAATTCAAGTACTATAGACTTATTTTGTAATGAGGCCTTTTAAGATTAAGCATCTCAATCCCGAATTCAAGTCGAAACAACATCTGATAAACTCGAGCCATTGGACCAAAAACATCTCGGCATCGGCTATCGTTAAGGTACATAGCTAATATATAATGTAAATTTAATCTCATACAAATTAATCGAACACCCGACACGACATCCATTCCCGGCGTTCACGACCTTAACTGCCTATTTACAAGGCATTGTTCTATTAAATAACCTTTTAAACACACGTGAGAGTCTATAAGAAACTCGTTTCAGGGACTTTATACGTTGCTAAAGTTTCACGAAAGAACGTACTAAAAGAAAATAGACGATCAATAGCCACACCTTCCAGCCGGACAGCTAATACATAACGTTAATAAAGCCGCACCTCGCCTTATGTCCGCTAATAAACCAGATTATGGCCGACAGAGTGGCCGTACACCGACACTACCCTGTTAGACACATTACGCAACCGTTTTGTTTTGAAAGTGATACACTCTCTTTTCCACACATATACAACTACAACACAGCAAAAAGAGTTTATAAAACTGGATATAGCAAATGGAATTTCACAACTAAAGTTGTGTCTCCGTCAGCGCTGGCCCAGGCCGCGGGACTAAATTGAAAAGCTTTTGAAAGCCTATCGGCCGAGCCTATTTTCGTATCGCCACTGATCAATGAAATGATTTTGCAGCAGTGCAAATATTCTTTCACGTATGTTTTCAGATCCGCGGATCGGTAAAAAACGTTGAATGGAAAAAAAACGGCTCAAAAGTGATCACAGGCCTTTAGTAATATTGGACGAGTTTGGAAGTAACGCCTCAAACAAGAGTGTTCACGGCAATTACATAGAAACGCAAGTCATCTTGCGTGATGTCATGTTCTGCTTGGAGTAAAAACCCTTTCAAATATTTAGAGGCAAGTGAATTTTCTTGGTAAAAAGAAGAAAATAAACATACTTTTTATAGATCGTAAAAACCATGAATGCTACATTTGGTAAGTGTTCGTTCTCGGTGCTTTCTTATCTACTTACATAATACATCAGTGGCTCATACATGTATATCTGCTATATTAAATATTTTTATGAGCGCGGCGAATAAGATAACTGTATTCCGTATCAACTACAACTTTTGAGATCAACGAGCCTCATTATATTCAATGTGATAAAGTTTTATTATGAAGGGGAATATTTTGAGTCATTAGAACGAATTAATATGGTAAATAATACTCCCTCGTGAGTAGCCGTAGAGGGTCATATAACTGTTTGTGCCACGAATACCATAAATTATGCTCATAATTACTTAATTCGGCGATATGCTCGTCACTGCACTAGATTACAGTCTTAAACACACCCACGTGGCGGATACAGCGGTCCAAAATTGTCAAAGGACCCTGAACTACAAAGCGCATTACCATCCATTTACATAAACGGATTGAATTTCTTAGTCCAGTTCGATTTAAATAATAAATATAAGTGATTCGGTACTGTGGACTGTGTGTTGAGAAGTTTATACAAAAGAGTGGCCAGAGGCACATCATTTATTAACATTGGACTTGGCTGCGGATACACCGCCGCCTTTTATGGAAAGATTAATAGATTATGACCTCGATCAAGTACAATGTGCCGTGCCGATGATAGGAATAAATGACTTGCCGATATACCACCGGTTCAACTGTGCCAACAAAATTAAAATTTGCATGAAATATATAATCCCTCGCCTTCCGTATTGCATTGTTAATCAGCTTAGAATTAAGCCGAGTATAATTTGTGTAATTATTTTTTGTGTTATTATATTTTAGTCTGGCCGCTCTTTGAGATAGTATTGATCGGTTTTTACTTTGGAATATTGCTTAGTTAACCAGAAAACCAATCTAGGCAGCCATCTTTCGAAGTTGAAATTTTATATAGCCATTACATAGTAGCACGCAATAAAGAAATATTTAATGTATAAATATGAGTATGGATCCAATTTTTTACTCTTTCCCGCAGAAAGTACTTAACAGATAGATGGTACTTTATGTATACCAATATATAAAAGATTGTGATAAGCATATAAAAAAATATTGTTTGTACATTTGCTTGATTGCGCTAATCTTAGATACTAACGCGGGTGTAACTGCGGGTTCAGCTAATAGTAATATAACCTAATGGAAGGAAAGAGGAACCCACCACGCACGCTCGGATTGACCACCCCAACTATTGCAATAGAAAAAGGCTCCTCAGGAGCGATGGGCAACGACTGACCTGATGATGCTTCGTGCAGAGGCGAAACACGTGTCGAAGAATAGTCGGCGCATACAGCAGGATACTGCTAGTCAGGTATCTTCCTGGAACCCATTCCATTCCTATATGCCAAGGCAACCCATTCCATTCCTATATGCTAAGGTAAGGTTACACTAATGAGAAATGAAAGGATAAGTCCTTTCAGAGGATTTCGTTTTTGTCAACCTTTTTCTATTGCAATAGTTGAGGTGGTCATTCCGAGGGTGCGTGGTGGGTTCCGCCAAATGACGCCTGATTCAATCAACTATAATAGTAATAATAATATATTGTTGCTTGTACACCAGACAGACGCAAAACTCGACATCAATTCCTATACCAACCCATCAAGCAAGCGTACTAGTAGGCCAAAACCTCATAGTTACTCACAATGCTAATGTAACGCAAATTAGAAGTGGCCTATGTCCAACAGTGGACTGCAAAGAGCTATATGATGAAATTATCAGACATTCTCGTTGCGATAACTGCCACCCACATGAGCAGAGCGACGGACAGAAGCTACTAGTCCAATAATTGTAGTCGCACGAATTATTTCAGTAATTTATCAAAGGCTGATCTTCGAGTAACGAGAACGATCTAACTTATCGTTGCGGTTACAGAACTTTTATACTTTATGTGAAATCTTTGCTAAACAAATTGGTCAGCAAGGATTCTCTGGAGAAATTACATCAAGACAAGTCGGCAAAGTTGTACAACCGGCCGCACTTATTGCCTGCGGCGAAAAAAACTAATAATGAAATCTCCGATGTCTGGGGCAAAGTTACACTCATGAGAAATGAAAGTTACTGCGATAACCTGAGCTGGACAAATGTACTGGTTATGAAATTATAATTATTATGATTAATTTACCTATCATTAAAAGGTAGAAACCGCAGTGATAGACTGAAGAATTCTGACAAACTAGACTATTTTGATCGTGTTAAGTGGACTAAAGTGTCATAAGCCAACGGGTGTCGATCTAACGGCTATCCACTTCGGTATACCGCTTCAGAGACCAATAATATGATCCCATTATTTTCACTCCTGCAAAAAGCCGCCACGGAACAAAGTGACTGCGAAAGCAACTACAGTCCACTTGGATACGAATAAACAACGTATGAAGCCACATAATAATATGCCGTGTCGGGCACATTTTAAAAGCAAAGTAGACTACGTATGTGGCTCTGCCGGCGCGGACTTTTTCCCTCTTAGGAACAGAATCTCCCAAAATCCTCTCTTATTGGTCCCCTACACACCCCAACATACATGCCAGATTTCAGCCTGAGAGAATTTATTGCTACCTGTTGCTCGCGGCATCGCCTACTCTAATTTTAAAATAATGTTACCTTCAACTACATCACCAAAAATTATATCAATCCGTTGTTCTGTTTTGAAGTGAAAGAAAGACAAACATGAAAACACACTTTCATATATAAAATAATCTTAAGGATTAAAAAACTATTTATGAGTGAAATATCATTCTACTTATATCAAGACTCAGAGAACTCTATATTTTTTTTAATAGCTGGCCTAACATATTCTCCAATGGTATGGAGAATGTATGTTAGTTGTGTGAAGTGAAGTTACTTACCTTGATATACAAAATATAAAGATCAGTGGAATGAACAATTTCAAATGAAATATTTCCAAATATGTAATATTTTAAGCACATGAAATGCCTAATAGTTGTTAGCCGAGTTCGCCGTAATAGTTTTTTTTATAAATTTAATTAAAAAGGGAGTCTTAGTGTTCGGTCTAAAAGATGAATACCTAGTTATCGTTCGAGTACACACACACAGACACACACACAGTGTGCTCAGCAGTTTGTCTTTGTGTAATCGATATAAGAAACCTGAATCCACAGAACATTATAGCTGCAATATTAAGGTTGTATTATGCCACACTTCTAATAAAACACCAGTATACTTCTGTTTGTGCCTGAAAGAGCGTAGCATTATTTCTTTACATTAATGTAACACGTAAATTGCATAATATATAAGTTTTAATATTTTAATTAATATGGCACAAAATAAGTTAAGTCACCTTTGGGTATCGTAACTATATACATACACTAAAAAGTTAAAAAACACCGCAATTGAAAACTGCGTTAATTTCCTACACATCTCGCTACGAAACAACGCCTTCACAAGTGAGTAAACCGTTGCGTACAGCTAGTTTAGAGCAAATCGATAAATACGGATAATAAAAAATCTAATTAGACATAATAGTATTTATTAAATAATAATTATACGAAAGCCATCTAATTTGAAAATACGGCCACTTAAATGGATATTCTTGTAATAAGACAATTCTTATTTCAAGCCGCATTTACTTTAAATTGGATTAATCTTTGCTAATATTTCATCTGAACTTTCATTTACAATCAGAAATTGTCCGAAAGAAATATAATTCGTACTTTTTTCAGGGCAGATAAATGGTTCTTCTGGCAGTTCCCGAGTTTACGGAGAGGCGGATTTAACTTTCAAGGTCGTGGATAAATTGTTGTAATTTTGTGAATTTCAAAACGCTGTTCACGTGTAACTCTGTACATAAATTTATGTTACACAAACGCGTTTGGCATTTGTAATGTATTCAGTAATATTATACCAATTCGGCTTTATTTGACTCTTCGTTGAGAATGAGAGGGGAAGACCATAACTGGCAGATAATAATATTTATTTTTAAGAACATCTATAATAATAGTTTTGTATTTTTCGGGTACGGATATGGGTTTTTATTTGAGTTCACAAACATAATATTATTAAAAAATATTTATTCTCGCCAATGCTTCAAAACCGTGAAAGTACAAAATTGTTAACAAATATACGCGTTATTAAAATACTAATGGTTTTCTATAGCACGCTTTACAAACGATTGATATGATAACTACAAATATTGCCTTTGTTAACAAATCACAAAATTTCGATTACCTACCAAGTTTTTGTACAAAAATCATTTGAAACAAATATAACTTTATCGACCAAAAAAAGTCATGCTCTATGCAATAGGTTAACATTCCTAAACCATGTCACCCGAAACGTCAAATCAATAACACATTCATTCGTGATGAAGGAAGCGTGTATCTTGGACATTAGCATTCGTGTCACATAGGCGTAGAGGAGACAGGGGTCTCCTCCCCAGGCTCCCGACATGATTGCAGGCCAGGCCTCGGACGTGAGACACCGTACCTTAGATTACGACATACAGATACTATTTGTGTTTACGTTTTGGTGAAATTAATCTGTTTATTAATGAATTCATTTTCATTCACATAAAAAAGTAAAACCGAAAAAGAAACTGAGAGTCTATGAAAAGCTGCTGTCATTTCAATCTGTTATAAATATTTTATCTTTTCTTATTGGTTTTGCGACCGTAATTTAAATGTTTAAACAGACTATCTTGATGCTGAAATTATTGCTAATTAGATAAGCATGTGGTTACATCCGCGCTGTTTGAGGCTACTGCTCCGCCACCGCTTTAACCTTTCTCGATAAATGGGTCAAATATCAGCTTTCTTCCTCTCATAGTTTTGGATGTAACTTGTCTATCAGTCATTGAGTATCGCAATATATCAAGATTAGATAATTCGGTAGTCTTATGTAATAATAATAAACAATGCACTATACTATATTGGCAGACATTTGTAGGCCGGATGCACTTTTAGTTCGTTGTATCAATGTTTGCAAAGCACTCTAGTGACAGATGCCTTCTATATTGGACTTAAAAACAATCTCAATACTTAGGTAAGTCTCTAGACAGTCACATTAGTCTATAGTATCTAATCTAGATTGAAAACTTTCGATTTAAGAAATTATGCATGATAGCAATTTGTATTATTATTGTAGAAAATGGCTCTACCGATAAGATTTACTTTTTTATCTACTTTATCATCATGAGCATGTATCAGTCCAATGCTGGATGAATATTAATTACTTGCTGTTGTCTACTTAATTGGTAGTTGGGTTAGAGACTTCAAAGTTAAAGCGATAATTTTATTTATTGACTGTGCGCTAAATATCATATTAACACATTTAATTTTATAATTGTTAAGTGATGCTACAATTCATTTCTACAATTACTGAATAGAAAATAAAAACTAGAAGCTCGTCGTTCCCCGCAGATACACCTATGTTAATTATAGTGTCTCAGCGTTACTCATTCGTTTACATAACCGAAATTTATAATTGCATCTTCCTAGGATTTTCCAGAGATAAATGTACCCTTTGGGTAATAATTCCTCTACATTCCTGTGAAATGTCCATTAAAATCAGTTAAGCTGTTCCTCTGATTATTTATTTATTTATCTCACAAACACGTTGCTCTAAATGTTACTTTTGTATTTTAATAAGTAATATATTTCAATAGCTGCTGCTCTCTAATTAACAAATAATATGACGTAGGTTCTGTGTTCACCAATGAACTCGGCCACTATTGATTGGTCATAAAACAATGGGTACCTACTGTCTAAATGGTGGCAGAACACGCAAAGGTATATCCCTAATATTACTTTAGGGATGTTCCCCCGCTATTGTAAAAATTCGGAAATAGATGTATAGCTACATATACATATATACTATCCACACTAATTTACTAACATTAAATACGTGAAAGTGTTTGGTCATCTTTCACAATGCAACGGAGCGTTTTTGTGTACGGAGATATAGTTTGGTAAATGACATGCCCAATACTTTTTACCACGATAAAACATGTCGCAATAACCGACTCCCACGAAGATGGCGCCGTGGGCGACGATTTTTATTTAATAATTATTTACATTTCATATACATAACTGACGTGAATTCAAAGCCTATAAAGAAAAACGTACACGAATAAGGAGCAATAATCATTACAAGATTAATGATGTATATATTATTATGTTTCATTTTTACCCGACTACGGCGAAGCCAAAAAGAAGGGTAATGTTTTTGGCAGTCTATGTATGTATGTTTGTATGTTTCACCGCAGCGCCTAAACAACTGAACCGATTTTAATAAATGGGGTGTCAATAGATACGTAATAATGGCCCGGGTATCATAGGCTACATACATTTTATCTACATTTTCTATTTCTGTATTAATACCTCAGATTCCAACCTCAAAAAAAACAAATTGAGATAATCATTACTTGTTTGGTATCAAAAGAAAGGTATTGGTGAGCACATTACAAATATGTACATATATTATACTGCTTGAGTCAAAATATAAGTTTAAAACGGGATTGTACTCATAATTCGCTCGGTTCAGACGCTTTGCGTTACCTATTTTGATTTCTTTCTTCCTTTAAATATTACAATGTTAATATTGCACGGTTATTTGACATGCCCCATTGGGATACAGAAAAGTATTAAATAAAAAAAATAAGTTTAAAAACTATAACCCAACTACGTAAAAAGGGGGTATAAAAAGGAAGAAACAAGAAAATATCTCACTTTAAGTAAGTACAGAAATACTCAAACCAGAGCTGTAGTTGCTCCCGTGGCTCAAGCGCGATGTTATTTAGGTACTTAGTCTGGCCATAAATACTGTTACAATAAAAAAATAAAAAATATTACATTTGAATTTGGAATCTGTCATTTTTAAACGATTGTTTATTGTGTTTTCTCATTTTGGCGCCAATACATTGTAGAATAGAATACAATAGAATAGTTTATTTCTTAGTACATGGTATTACAGATATTACAAATATTATACAGTGTACAATATTTTGCGATATTAAAATGGAGTGGGGTCATAAAGAGAACCGAATCGCTGTGATTACATTACAAAAAATGATATGGAGCCAAAAGCAATTTTTAAAACTCTTCATACACTTGGTATTAGTCAAATGTTTGTGTACCGGGCTATTAATACGTACAATGAGCCGTCCACGTAGTGTTCGTACGAAAAAGGTGCTCAAAGCAGTAAGGGAAAGAATTCGAAGAAATCCTGTCCGAAAGCAAAAGATTTTATCTCGGGAGATGAAGATAGCACCTAGAACCATGTCGCGTATTTTAAAAGATGACTTAGGACTTGCAGCCTATAAGAGACACACTGGTCATTCCTTAACTGATAATTTAAAAAAGAATAGGGTGGTAAAATCGAAACAACTACTGAAGCGGTACGCAAAGGGAGGTCACAGAAAAAAATAGTTTACGGTTGAAAATATAATTACAATTGAGCAACATTTTAACAAACAAAATGAACGTATTTATGCTCAAAGCTCTAAGGAAGCTTCCCAATTAGTCGACAGAGTGCAACGTGGCCATTATCCGACTTCAGTGATGGTTTGGTGGAATTTGAGCTATGAAGGAGTGACTGAGCCATATTTTTGTGCAAAAGGTATTGATAGCGCCATCTACCTTCTTATCTATAACGAATCGCATCAAGATCAATCGTTCCACGTCTAGTGCGAGCGATACCATATTTCCGTCCCTCTCTTTCCCTCTCCCTGGAAGAGGCACTGCCTTCGCCTGATTCGTCGACGCGATCGTGGACGCGAGTGACAGTCTAGAACATTCCGCTCGCTAAGAACGCCGTCTCGATACCGCTCCGCGCCGCACCGCTGTATGTGATTTACCGCTTCCACCAAGGAAAATCCGCTCGTGAGTGAAGTGAAAACAAGCAGCTGCATCACGAAACCACCAGGAGACTGCCCTACGGAAAAGAAGAAGGTTGTATAAGGTAGGTGCCCTCCATCCTTGAAATATCCTATACCCACTCAATCTCCTCTTCCCTTATTCCTTTCTAGGCGACCCAGAACTCGCCCTAATACAGTCCATTCCATTGATCCTTCCCAAGTCGCCAAGAACCCTACGGTTTCGGTGTAAAGCCGAACCATTTTTTTTGATCCATACGAGTCGGATTCATTTACGTTTTATACGTTATACCGCTATACCTAGGCAGTTATAGCACCTAGCTATACTCCTAATATATTCACATAACCGTCACATGGTTATTTCCGCCCGCATTAGTAGGTAAACTTTTATGTAGCTACCTACTTATTAAATTATTATTTCTGCAACTATCATAGTTGTCTAATAAATCTCATATTTCAATCAACTTTAATTCCTCGGCTCTAAGGTGTTGCCTACTTAGCCTACTTAGGTAAAATAATAGATACATTAGATATTCTTATTTTGTTTCGGTCTCATTAGCTTATACTTACGTAAGCATGTCACAACAAAAGAAGTCACGCGTGTCGGAAGACAAAGAGATGACAATCTTAGAAGCAAAACGCAATATTTTATTTGAGCGCATTCAAAATATCTATGAATGCTCAAAAACCGCATCTGTGTCTGACAGTAATAGCGAAGCATTTCTCAGTTATTGTATAACAGTAGATAGTATTCGAACAGATTTTCATAAGTTGTTAGACGATTATAACGCAAGATTACTTTCTATCAATCCTGATGAAAAACCGAACTATCAGGCGTATACCTCATTCGAAGATCTTTATTGTATTATTAAGCGTATACAATCGCAATTGGAGGGTAAATGTTCAGCAGAGCCCGTTGCCCGCAAACCGAGATTACCGCCAATCGAGATTATGTCGTTTGACGGAGATATACGAAATTGGCCGTTATTCTATGCGAGTTTTAAGTCTACAGTGCACGATTATGGTTCTCTGACAGATGCTGACAGGTTGTACTATTTAATAGGTAAACTGTCACCGAAAGCCCAGTCCGTATTTGCAGGTGTCACACCCAGTGCTGAGAATTATCAGGTCATATTTCAGTCACTACTTGACAGATATCAAGACACGCGCGTCCTAGCGTCTACGTACTTTGACCAAGCTTTAAATCTCAAACTGTCCAGCAACGCGTCTGTCTCGAATTTCCAGCTGTTTATTGATAACTTCGTAACCGCGGTTAATTCTCTTAGGAATTTAAAATTAGAAGATCTTTCCGACTTTATGTTGCTTCAACTCGCTTTAAAAAGTTTGACACTGATACAATTCGCGCATTCGAGATGACGGAACGCAATAATAAAATACCTACACTAGATAGTTTTATTTCGTTCATCAAAGATCAGTGTCGAATATTTCATAATACGCAGTCTGGTTCACCTGGCCCGTCTAACACTAACAACAACAAACAAAGGTTGAATAAATCGCGAAATAGTAATAACTCGGTCCCTAATCCACAATCTTACGTAACATGTTCGGAATCTAATAGTAATAATTCACAGAAGTGTCTGTGCAGTAATATAGTGCACGACCATTACTATAAGTGTCCTACCTTTAATGATTTAAATCCAATTGCTCGTTTTAAATGCGCAAAAGATAACAAAGCTTGCATTAATTGCTTAAGCATAAAACATAAAACGAGTTATTGTTCCAGTAGAACGAGATGTCGCTCGTGTAAACAAAAACATCATACACTGTTACATTGCGATAAAAATAACCGGTTGTCAAGTCAAGCCGCTAACCTTGACACACTCACGCAAGTGCAGAACACGGTAGCTGCGCCTTCCGCGTCTGAGGGCGAAGTATCCTTGTGTACGACATCCATTGCGCGGGCGACGCGCGGGCGAGGACGGCACTCGCGCATCTATAATGATCCACGCAGGGCCAAAACGCAGTGTACGGCGTCTAAGACTGTTCTGTTAGCGACAGCGCAAGTTATCGTATATGATGTTAATGGGTCGCCGCACATGGTACGTTGTCTGCTAGATAGCGCATCTCAGACCAATCTAATAACATCGGAATGCTTCAAACGCCTCGGATTATGGAATAACTTTAAAAATACTAACTCAACCGTCAAAGGGATAGGCGGATCAGAAAAGCATTGCAAGGGTTCCGTAGATATTAAAATACATTCGCGTTTTGATAGGAATATTAATTTTAACATTTCTTCGCTTATCGTGGAGCGTACCACGGACGCATTACCGAACGCTAATGTAGACGTAGCATCACTCACTCATCTCGAGTCATTGCCGTTAGCCGACGCGGAGTTTGCGAATCCGGCAGGCATTGATCTTTTGATCGGAGCTTCAATATTTCCGCACTTGCTACTAACTAACATAGTTCGTAGTGAGCGATATGATTTACCGCCCGCTATTGAGACGGTACTTGGGTATGTGATTATGGGTACCGTACCTACGTTACATACTTCTCATTGTATTATGTCTTGTTGTTGTTCTGCTCTTCAAGAGATCAAGGTGGGTGCTAAAACTGTGTGTAAGATAAAGCACTAATTAGCTATGCTATGCTATGCTATGCTACGCCATGCTATGCTATGCTACGCTATGCTATGCTAAGCTACGCTACGCTACACTATACTATACTACACATCCGCTTTGTATATAGATGACATTGCCTAATGTCATACCCGCTCCGCTAGCAATTTCGCTTTGTGAAGAGCTTATTCAGCTTTTCAAGCGAGGCCAGTTTGATCTTGTCAAATGGACAAGCAACTCTTAGGAGGTTCTCGCACGCATACCAGATTCTCATAAAGCTTCTCCAGACATTGAGTTTGAGAAGTCTGTTCCGCATAAGGTTCTCGGTTTACGCTGGGACAAATCCTGTGATAGTTTTCGGTTTGACGTCTCACCGCCAGATGATAAGTGCGCCAAGCGCACTATGCAGTCCACAGTGGCTCGACTATGGGACATAATGGGTTTGTGGCTCCCACAATTTTGTACGCCAAGCTCTTGATCAAGGAGCTTTGGCTATCAAAGTGTGAGTGGGATGAAACACCCCCTGAACATATTGTCGCCGCTTGGGGCCAGTTTTGTATTGAGCTTACCGCGCTCAATCAAATTACTATTCCGCGTCATCTTGGGTTGGTAGATGGATGTACCATCAACTTAATAGGTTTCGCTGACGCCAGCGAGCGTGCTTACGGCGGAGTCGTATATCTGCAAGTCCGCATTGGTTCTAACTACTCGGTGCAGTTAGTTTGTGCCAAGTCTAAGGTCTCGCCTGTTAAAACCATTTCGGTTGCGAGACTGGAGTTGTGCGCGGCCCTTCTGCTGTCTCAGTTGCTCCACAAGGTTCAAGACACAGTTTTGCCCCACTACTCTATTAATAAATATACGCATTTTCCGACTCCAAAGTAGTGCTCGCTTGGATTTATTCTTCTCCTCACCGCTGGCAGACTTTTGTCGCCAACCGCGTTAGTAAATTGATTGAACTTGTTCCCGCTACTTGTTTCAATCACGTCGCGAGTTATCGTACTCGTCTTCAGGAAGAACTCTCCATAGATCATATTGACTGGAAGTTTATTCCACCAGCATCACCACATTTCGGTGGATGTTGGGCAAGCATGGTCAAAGTAATTAAAACGCATCTCTTCAAAGTTATAGGTCAACAGATCCTCTCTTACGAAGAGCCTTTAACTGTCCTTGCACAAGTCGAGGCACTGATCAACTCGCGTCCGCTTCCAACTCAGTGAGATCTAGCCTGAAGTTGGACTTACCTCTTAGTTTAAGTATTTAGTTAGTAGTTTTCGCTATTACTGCGTTTGTAGCTTTCGCTAAAGTTAATTTAGATTAATTTTATTGTCATATCGCTGTCTTAGCCTATTGATGGGTTATACGGTAGTACACCCAACATAGCTAAGTTCAATTCTATTTTTTTTAAAGGCAACCCTTTAGGGCTGGGGGGATATGGTAGCGCCATCTACCTTCCTATCTATAACGAATCGCATCAAGATCAATCGTTCCACGTCTAGTGCGAGCGATACCATATTTCCGTCCCTCTCTTTCCCTCTCCCTGGAAGAGGCACTGCCTTCGCCTGATTCGTCGACGCGATCGTGGACGCGAGTGACAGTCTAGAACATTCCGCTCGCTAAGAACGCCGTCTCCATACCACTCCGCGCCGCACCGCTGTATGTGATTTACCGCTTCCACCAAGGAAAACCCGCTCGTGAGTGAAGTGAATACAAGCAGCTGCATCACGAAACCACCAGGAGACTGCCCTGCGGAAACGAAGAAGGTTGTATAAGGTAGGTGCCCTCCATCCTTGAAATATCCTATACCCACTCAATCTCCTCTTCCCTTATTCCTTTCTAGGCGACCCAGAACTCGACCTAATACAGTCCATTCCATTGATCCTTCCCAAGTCGCCAAGAACCCTACGGTTTCGGTGTAAAGCCGAACCAGGTATCAAAACATCGGCACAAGTGTATCAAAATACCATTCCTGAGAAGGTAATTAAGCCCCTTAACAACACCATGTTCAATAACCAAGTATGGTCCTTCCAGCAAGACGCAGCACCGGGTCATAAAGCTCGGTCAACGCAGTCTTGGTTGGAAGCGAACGTTTCGGACGTCATCAGAGCTGAAGACTGGCCGTCGTCTAGTTGCGATCTTAATCCGCTGGATTATGATTTATGGTCAGTTATAGAGAGTACGGCTTGCTCTAAACGCCATGATAATTTGGAGTCCCTAAAACAATCCATTCGATTGGCAGTGAAGAAATTTTCCATGGAAAGAGTACGTGCTTCTATTGATAACTGGCCTCAATGTTTAAAGGACTGTATTGCAGCCAATGGAGACCACTTCGAATAAGCTTTTTATATTTTAAATTGTTTTATATTTATGTATTAAACTAACACACTGTAAAAATAATAAATGTTATTTGTAATTAAACAATATTTTTTTCGTTGTTACAATATTTATGGCAAGACTGGTAGGAAGGTATATAACATCACGCTTGAGTCACCGGTGCGGAGCAGTAGCAGTAACGACGGCTTGCGGGCTCAGCTATTCTGAAATATGAATTATTGTTATTTGAAATAGCTGTTACTGTATTTAACATTTCCGACACAAAACATAATACAGCTAGGTACTATTGCTATAGATATATGTCTCGGGTCAACTGTCGAGACATTCGGCAATAATAACGAGCTGCTGAAACAAAAACCTTAACTTGCTTTAGGAGTTTTATGGTAGCGCTTAGTACGATTTATGCTTTTTTGTTTTTTTTGGAAAATACTACATGGAATTCTGGCCTATACCTTTTTTTTGTTTTTTGGTGTTGAATTGGAAAATCCTCATGGAGTCCCTCCGCCCTGTGGGAAGGGCGAAGGGGACTGACAGACTCTTACTGACTAAAAACCAACCCGTGTTCCTCATGTACCCGTGTGTCGGAGGGTCGGGTATCGCCGAAGTATTCGTCGCTACCCCCCGACGGGTATTGGCCCGCCAAATGGTCAGGCGGGCCCCAAACAAAACCCCTTTGGCGGCGGATGGAGGTGTTGGGCTTCGTCGCCAAAACACCCAGCGGCCGCAGAGGATAAGGAGGACGGCAACCTGACAACACCGCATCTCCTCTTCCTCTGCGACCCACCGCGACGCAACAATGGTGCGCCCCCATTTGGTCGCGGCAGATAGGACGCGCGGCAACGCAAAACCGTCACGCCTCTCCTCCCGCGACCGCCCCTGACTGTGAGGGACAGATAGAACTGTCCTCCGCACCTTTGGACGCAATTCTGGCTTATATCAAAGATAAGGTTAGAAAACTTTGAACTAAAAAGGTTAAGGATGCTTATTATCTAGAGGACTATGTAATTTTTTTTACTGTATGGATAGCGTAGTGGCATAAGCGGTGGCCTCGCCGCTTGCTACTGCGTGTCTTGGGTTCGATTCCCACACGAGATAACACTTTGTGTGATCTACAAATTGTAGTTCCAACTCTGAGTATCCTTTGAGTTCCTTGATAAATTTTTTGTAAAGGCTTTATTCCCCGCGACACAGGATTTATTGCTAATGAGAGAGTTGTGATTTTATATAGCTTCGCAAAATAGACGCTTCCATGTATCTATATTTTGATGAAAACAATTTGACCTTCGTGCAACTTAATTTGCGGATATGTCACTTAACACCAGTTCCATTTATTTTCTCATTTACAGTCTCGCGTAGACTATAGTTTCTTGAATATTTTCATAAATATTCACACACATCGTACGACGGCATGCACTAGGGGTGTTTTTATAAAATATTCAGTATGTTATTTGCATATATTTTGACAGTACCAACGAAACTCGAACAATACGCCGTCATCTTAGTGACGTACAAAGTTAGTAGAAAAGACAGCGAAAGCCGAGTGATGATACCCACAGACTGCTAAGCAGAAGGTATCGGGTTCTAATCCGCACACCGTGAATGTTTCGGAGTTATGTGAGTATTAAATTGTTAATTATCGCTTGTCCCGTTCCTTGGAGAGCATGTTAAGCCGTCGGTCGCGGCTGTCATGAAGATCTTTGACAGTCGTTATATGGCGTCAGTGCCTCTGAATAAACTGACACTAGACTTAACCATGGCATATCGCTATTTCTTCGAGTTGCAATGGTCAGAAAGGTAGTCGCTCTGTGGAAAAGCTAATATTCAGCCAACTTCGGTTAGACTAATAAGCAGACCTCGGGTTGAAACTGGGATTACGCTAAGAGGATGATGTCATTTGCATATACTTTAACAGTAGCGATTCGGTTGCGCAGACCTTGTCGAACGTTCGATGACGAAATTAGGGACGTCTTAAGAAACGGCAAGGTCCGAAGTACCCGAAACCGGCGAGCAAGTATGAAAATAGTAATGAGTGAAGAAGCAGCGCGTGAGGTTTGTAACGATAGAAGCAAGTGGCGATATGTTGTCTCTGCCTACCCCGACGGGAAAAAGGCGTGAGTATATGTATGTAATTTGACAGTACCACTGAAACTCGAACAATACGCCAACATCCCGGTGACGTACGAAGTTGTCATGTAAGTTGGATAAGTTGTTCCAAGGCTTAACATTATTATGATAAGAAACGGCACACAACTTGGATTTCAAAAGTTGTTTTACTTAGTTTTGGAAGCTGTTGGATGAAAGTTAATTAACTATAAGTAAATGTAATATACTGTAATGTGTATTTGTATCGTCATGTTCCCCTTGCTCTGTCTTGTTTTTATTACGTTCAGTTTTTTGGGCTTAGGCCATTTCTCATTATGAGAACATTTTTTATATATTAGGAGCTTTTGAACACAGTTCATTGCATTTCGTTGTACTAAGAGAAGACTTACGCCATAACCTACGAAGCTGGGTAAATGCGGATTCGCAAACTTCACATGTCCTTCGTGAACTTTATGGTGAATTATCACATATGCGTATTCCTCACGATGTTGAGTTTCGCGACTTATCAAGCGATAATTAATTAAAGCGCACATAGCTTCAAACTGTTAGCCTTGCTCGACGTGAATTGGAACTCAAAACCTTTTACTTCAGTCCATTAGACTTACATTTCTATTTCTAATTTCACCTTGGTATATTCAATTTAAAAAAAAATTAAACCCAATAACCCCCAACAAATAATCGTGATTCTCACACAAAGATTTGTATTAGATGGGAATAGAACCCATTACCTCCAGCTTAGCAGACAAGATCACTCTAACCACCAGGCCAACAAGCCATACGGATCATACCTACACCATTCACCCAGTCAAGTAATTTATTTTTTATTTATTTTTTACTATTTTTATGTACCCCTAGCGTTCACGAAACTGTCAACGTAAATGTCATTTATATTTTAAGAATAGCTGCTTTATCCAGTTAATATTTCTTTTTCAATTATAATCCGGAAATTAAAACTTTCAACTTATTTACAATCATTTTCAAATATAACTCCTGCCAATTAAATCGCCGATCTAATATTCTTTTACGTAAAAATGATTACCTATCTAGGAATGCCCCGGGCGCCTGAGTCAAATCAAACATCTTGAACAAACGATATTCACTTAGTAATAAGTTCACCAGTTATTATAATATCTTCGATAAGAGAATGGATTGGTTTTATTTTCAAGGATTTGCTGAATAAACGCTTCACCCGTGTGCATTATGTTACACCTACTACGCTTTTATGAGCCGATAAAAAAGGGACATACTCTTCATAGTTTAAGCTTACTTCAAAGAAGGAGGAGGTTTTGAATTCGGGTGTATTCATTTATGATTAATAATGTTTTTCGAAACCTACTGATTTCGAAAAAGAAATTATTATTTGGATGGAATTATTGCCCGTTTTATTCCTTCCAAAAAGAAATAATTAAATTTGAAGTCGTTTTTTTTGCCTTTCCTTAGT
The DNA here is from genome assembly GCA_944739405.2 of Euclidia mi. Taxonomy (NCBI): domain Eukaryota; kingdom Metazoa; phylum Arthropoda; class Insecta; order Lepidoptera; family Erebidae; genus Euclidia; species Euclidia mi. Next base: position 5,007,902 of record OX123196.2, read on the forward strand.
AATAAGGACGTTAACTGCCAACTGAATGGTTGTATGTGAGCGTTCAAACAATACAAAATTCGTATCCTACACAGTACAAGGTCCAAAGTTTCTCCAAATAAAATGACTGTTTGAATTATACACTTAAATTATACTTAAGAAAACAATGTTAAAACTTGTAAAATAATTGTATTATAATTGTTTCTGTCAATGAAAACTTATACATGGTTACTAAATAATAATAATAATATTCTACCACATACACACATCACCATCTAGTCCCAAACTAAGCAAAGCTTGTACTATAGGTACTAGATAATGGATAAACTATCTAGTGTGTCTATAAACAAAAAACATCTGTAAGAAATGGTTTAAATAACGTATTTATCAAACGCATATTAAATATTTAAAATTGTGAAGTATTCATGAAAAGGCTTTACGTACTACAAACTCTTGTCCAAACTAGAATACAGCAATATATAATCCCGACGTCTACTTTGTATCTCATCCAACTTTCGCAACTTTGTCTACGTTTCATGAGATACAAGATACATAACAGGAAAATGAGGCCTCGCCGTATTTACCACACTTTAAAGCTCTATGTTACCAAGAATGTTTAATACAAAGCTCAGAATGGACCAAGAAGCAGTAAACACACTGCGGACTTTTTAAAACATTTAGAGTCCTTCTCAAAAGGGACGATTCCTTAGAAATACAGAAAGCGTAAAATTGAATCTATAACGCACGTTCAGCGAAAGCCTCACATAAAAGTTATGTGGGTGGATTCGGAGAAGCAGATTCGCAAAAGTTAATATAGTATTGGCGTGGCAATTTACACAAAGACCACTATTTTGTAAGACCCAACTGTTAACTAGAAGCTTGAATAATGTAAGCAGCAGAGAATGCTTTAGAAAGGACGATTGTAGCTTGCGAAAGAATTGTTCGTAATGAGCAATTTTATTTAAGCGATGTCTGTACACCATGAGCTAAACTTGTAAATTAAATTTTGAAATCATCTGCCTATTATGCGGCGCTGCGGTGTAGTTCTGAATTTAAATGTAATTATAGATTTATTCAAATACTAGCTGACCCAACGAACTCCGTATCGCCTTTTAACAGTTTTTATTTAATTCCCTTTTTTCCAAGCCCCTTTTGCAAAGTTACCATTGACTTCGCACTTAATCTCTTATCATTTCAGAGTCTTTAAATGATGAACAAACTAACATAGATTTTTATACATATAATATTGAATTCCCCATTCCTTAAAATTAGGAGACGATACCCATATCGACTTTTAAAGAAAATCCCGTCCGCCATCTTTGATTTCCTATCCGCCATCTTTGATCACAAAATATAGTAGCGCCATCTACCTTCCTATCTATAACTAATTGCATCAACGTCAATCGTTCCATACTGTTCTAGTGCGAGCGACACCATATTTTCCGTCCCTGTCTCCCATTCCCGAAGGAGGGGCACGCCTTCCGCGGATTGGTCGCGGCGATCGTCGACGCGAGTGACAGTCCAGAACTTTCGAGAACATTCGATTCGCTAAATACGCGTCCGCCGTACCGTATCGCACCGCGCCGCTCACGCTATAATTATTACCGCTTATAAAACCGCTCGCAAGTGGAAGTGTTTGTGTAGTGTAGTGAATCAAGCAGCTGCATCACGAAACCACCAGGAGACTGCCCTACTGAGAAGAAGAAGATTGCCGTACAAGGTAAGTGCCCCTCATCATTAGAATATCCTATACCCACTCACAATCCTTTTCCACATCCTCTTCCCGTATCCAATCCTAGGCAACTAAAAACCCGCTATCCTTTGTATACAGTCCATTTCCTTCTCCAAATCGCCTAGAACCCTACGGTTTCGGTGTATCGCCGAGCCATTTTTTTGATCCATACGAGTCGGATTCATTTACGTTTTTATACGTTATATCGCTATACCTAGGCAGTTATAGCACCTAGCTATACTCCTAATATATTCACATAACCGTCACATGGTTGTTTCCGCCCGCATCAGTAGGTAAACTTTTATGTAGCTACCTACTTACTCAATTATTATTTCTGGAACTATCATAGTTGTCTTGTAAATCTCATATTTTGAGCAACTTTTAATTCCACAGCTCTAAAGTGTTGCCTACTTAGCCTACTTAGGTAAAATAATAGGTACATTAGATATTTTTATTTTGTTTCGTTCTCATTAGCTTATACTTACGTAAGCATGTCACAACAAAAGAAGTCACGCGTGTCGGAAGACAAAGAGATGACAATCTTAGAAGCAAAACGCAATATTTTATTTGAGCGCGTTCAAAACATCTATGAACGCTCAAAAACCGGATCTATGTCTGACAGTAATAGCGAAGCATTTCTCAGTTATTGTATGACAGTAGATAGTATTCGAACAGATTTTCATAAGTTGTTAGACGATTATAACGCAAGATTACTTTCTATCAATCCTCATGAAAACCCGAACTATCAGGCGTACACCTCATTCGAAGATCTTTATTGTATTATTAAGCATATACAATCGCAATTGGAGGGTAAATGTTCAGCAGAGCCCGTTGCCCGCAAACCGAGATTACCGCCAATCGAGATTATGTCGTTTGACGGAGATATACGAAATTGGCCGTTATTCTATGCGAGTTTTAAGTCTACAGTGCACGATTATGGTTCTCTGACAGATGCTGACAGGTTGTACTATTTAATAGGTAAACTGTCACCGAAGGCCCAGTCCGTATTTGCAGGTGTCACACCCAGTGCTGACAATTATCAGGTCATATTTCAGTCACTACTTGATAGATATCAGGACACGAACGTCCTAGCGGCTACTTACTTTGACAAAGCTTTAAATCTCAAACTGTCCGGCAACGCGTCTGTCGCGAATTTCCAGCTATTTATTGATAACTTCGTAACCGCGGTTAATTCTCTTAGGAACTTAAAATTAGAAGATCTTTCCGACTTTATGTTGCTTCAACTCGCTTTAAAAACGTTTGACACTGATACAATTCGCGCATTCGAGATGACGGAACGCAATAATAAAATACCTACACTAGATAGTTTTATTTCGTTCATCAAAGATCAGTGTCGAATATTTCATAATACGCAGTCTGGTTCACCTGGCCCGTCTAACACTAACAGCAACAAACAAAGGTTGAATAAATCGCGAAATAGTAATAATAACTCGGTCCCTAATCCACAATCTTACGTAACATGCTCAGAATCTAATAGTAATAATTCACAGAAGTGTCTGTGCAGTAATATAGTGCACGACCATTTATACAAGTGTCCCGCCTTCGATAATTTGAATGCAACCGCACGTTTTAAATGCGTAAAAGATAACAAAGCTTGCATTAATTGCTTAAGCATAAAACATAAAACAAGTAATTGTTTTAGTAAGACAAAGTGTCGCTTATGCAATAAAAAACATCATTCATTGCTTCACTTCGATAAAGGTAACACGTTGTCAAGCCAAGCCGCTAACCTTGACACACATACCTCACAGGGGCAGGCTACGGTGACTTCCCCCTCCACGCCTCAGAATGAGATATCGTTGTGTACGACATCCATTGCGCGGGCGGCACGCACGCGCGGATGGCCTTCGCGCGCTTGTAGTGATCAGAGCAGTGCTAGGCCGCCATGTATGGCGTCTAAGACTGTTCTGTTAGCGACAGCGCAAGTTATCATATATGATGTTAATGGGTCGCCGCACATGGTACGTTGTCTGCTAGATAGCACATCTCAGACCAATTTAATAACGTTTGAATTGTTCAAACGCCTCGGATTATGGAATAACTTTAAAAATACGAACTCAATAATCCGAGGGATAGGCGGATCAGAAAAACATTGCAAGGGTTCCGTAGATATTAAAATACATTCGCGTTTTGATAGGGACATTAATTTTAACATTTCTTCGCTTATCGTGAAGCGTATTACGGACACATTGCCAAACGCTAATGTGGACGTATCGCTTCTCACACATCTTGAGTAATTGCCGCTGGCGGACTCGGAGTTTGCGAATCCGGCAGACATTGATGTTTTGATCGGAGCCGCAATATTCCTGCACTTGCTACTTACTAAAGTGGTACGTAGTGAGCAAAATAACTTACCGCCCGCTATTGAGACGGTATTTGGGTATGTGATTATGGGTTAGTTAGTTAGTTAGTTAGTTGGACAGGTGTTTTCCGCACTTAGCCACGTAATTGGGCCATTGTGCGTTAGCAGTGACGCGGTAGTCGCCTGCTACTCATACCATGCAAGCTCCTTCCAGAAGGCCATGAGTTGACCAGGATTGCGTATGGCTTCGCTCATGGTTCTGGGGTTGTTCAGGAACTTCGTCCGTTGGTCGCTCACGCTGGTACAATGTAGGATTATATGAGCGGGTGTTTCTTCGGTCCCCATGCAGCCCCTACATAGTGGGCTGTCCGTGACGCCGATGTTGTAGAGATGCTTGTTTAGTGGACAGTGGCCGGTTATTATGCCAGTCAGATGCTTGAGTGTTTTCCTGTTGGAGTGCAACAGTTTTTGCGAGAGTCGTTTGTCTAATTGGGGAAAGGCATCTTTAGATTGCCTACACTCTTTTAACTCTGCCCACTCTTTTTCGTGTTGTTGTAGGGTTCTCTCGCGTAACCATGTTCTTAGTTGGTTGAACGGTATCGGAACAATTGGTTCGGGTCCTAGAGTTGTCGTGTCCGATCCTTTCTTTGCCAGTTGGTCTGCTGCGTCATTGCCCGTGGAGTCACTGTGTCCTCGTATCCACTGGAGCGTGACCCGATTTCTCGTTGCAGTTTTCTGCAGCTCTTGGTGGCACTCCATAATTAGGCCGCTATTAAAGCAGTTGCCATCGAGAGCTTGTAGTACTGAGGCGCTGTCTGTAATGATGAGTATTGACAGGTTGCTCACATTTCTGGCCGCGATCGCCGTCGCCGCCCTTGTTATCCCAACGCATTCAGCTTGGAAGATGGTGTTGAGTTTACCAAGCGATGTTGAGAGATTGATATTCAAGTCATGGGAGAACACTCCGGCACCCGTCCCATACTTTGTTTTTGAGCCGTCTGTGTATACTCTAACTTCGTGTATACCAGAACTATCCTTGTGCTCTTCTTGCAGTTGTATGCGGTATTTTTTGTCAAAGACAAAGGTTTTAGGTATGAGATCACACGTTGCATCTAGCATCGGGATCTCGTTTGTTAACGTCCTTTTCATGCGTGCGTGGGTTATGCGGTCATCTCTCCTCCAGAGCCCGAACTTATCGAGCCGGATCGCAGCGGCACCTGCTTCTTGCTGGATGATGAGGTGCAGTGGTCGCAAGTCGAGAAGCACCTCCAGTGCCGCCGTTGGAGTTGTTTTCATGCAGCCTGTTGTGGCCAAACAGGCGAGGCGTTGTATGCTCTGCAGTTTGCTCTTGACTGTGCTTAGTTGAGTGCGTGGCCACCACACTACTGCACCGTATGTGAGCATGGGGCGTATTATGGCAGTGTAGATCCATAGGGTGATGAATGGTTTTAGACCCCATTTCTTGCCTATTATTCTCCTGCACTGCCAGAAGGTTGTACATGCTTTTGTGGTTTTAGTGGTGATGTGTTTATTCCAGTTGAGCTTGTGGTCGAGTGTTACGCCCAGGTACTTGACTTCACTCGATAAGTTAAGCTCCGTGCCAAAAAGTTTTGGTTTTCTGGTCATACGGGTGTTCCTTTTGTTGGTGAAAAGTACTAGCTCCGTTTTATTTGGGTTGACCGTCAGTTCATGGTGGTTGCACCATTGTTCCATGATCCTGATCGCTGCTTGCATCCGATAATGGATCATGTCTTCTGAGTTTCCTTTGATTAGGATGGTAATATCATCTGCGTAGCCGACCGTGAAGAAGCATTTGTCATTCAGATTTCTCAACAGATCGTCTACCACTATGTTCCAGAGCAGGGGTGATAGGACCCCTCCCTGTGGGCAGCCTTTTGCTACTATCCCCCTTGTGGTGGTATTAACCGTGAACTGAATAGCCCTTTGTTTCAGGAGTTGATCAATCCATCCACTGACGGTTTGTTCAACTCCGAACTTGTTAAGGGCACGGCTAATGCTGGTGAATTTAGTCTTGTCGAAGGCGCCCTCTTTGTCAATGAAGGCGCCTAAGATCATTAGTTTGTCAGATAGCGCTGTCTCTATGGTCCCCACTACGGAGTGAAGCGCTGATTCCGTTGATCTACCACTTCTGTAGGCGTGTTGATGCGGGTGTAGTGGTCTGCGTAGCAGTGCGCCTTCCCGCAGGTATCTGTCAGCGAGCCTTTCCAGCGTTTTTAGCAAGAAGGAGGTCAAACTGATAGGTCTAAACGATTTTGCTTGCGTATAATCCGTTTTGCCCGGTTTTGGGAGAAATATGACTTTTACTTCCCTCCACCTTCGTGGTATGTAATTGTGCGCTATAGATGCTCTATATATACTAAGTAGCTGTGGCACAATCGTTGTGCAGCCCCATTGTAGGAGTGCTGGTGTTATTTCGTCCAGGCCTGCAGATTTATACGGCTGGAAGCTGTTAATTGCCCATTTCAGCCGGTCCCCGGTAACCATGTTGTTGGCTATCTTCCAGTCTGTCTGGGTCGGTGGTATGTGTTCTGATTCTTCCCAATCACAGTCTTCGGTGACTGAGCAACCTGGGAAGTGCGTTTCGATTAGTATTTGGCTTATTTCCATGTCTGTGGTTGCGTAGGTGCCATCAGGCTTTCTTATGGAGCCTAGGGTCTTGTTGCTGTCCTGGGATAGGATCTTTTTTACCCTGGCTGCCTCGCATGTGGAATTAATGTTGGTGCAAAAATTTCGCCAGGATTCTCCCCTGCGGAATCGTATGCGTTTCTTGTAGTGTGACTGGGCTTCTTTGTATTTGTCCCAGTCCGTGTCTTTCCTTGTGTTTTTGGCCCGGTTGAAGAGTTGTCTCAGATTGCGCCTGAGTTTCTCCAGTTCCGATCCCCACCATAGGGTTTTACTACTCGTTTTCGGTAGTGTGGTGGGGCAGGCTTGTTGGTAGCTGCGTTGTATGCATTTTGTTAGTAAATTAGTGTTGTGTTCTATGTGTGTAGTGCTTGTGTTCATGTCGTTGAAATTAGACATGGCTATTTCTTGTTCGAGCAGGGTCTTGTATCTCGCAATGTCGGTATTACGTGGGTTGCGTTTTGGTTGTATGACCCTCTCTTGCACTCGTATGTCATAGCAGATACGTCTGTGGTCGGCAAAGGATGGTTCGGCGGACACATGCCAGTTCGTGACAAGTTCCGCGGCCCCATCCGATGCCAGTGTAATGTCTACTATGGTTTGATATCTGGAGCTGACAAATGTGGGCTCTGAGCCTTTGTTGATTACCGTTAGTGTTGTTGTGTAGATGTATTCAGTTAGGATCTCACCTCGTCTATTTGCCTCGGGGCTCCCCCACAGTGGATGGTGGGCGTTAGCATCTGCCGAGAGTATTATTGGCCAGCCGTGGTCCTCACAGTGCTGCACCAGCTCGGCCAGCTCCTTCGATGGGATCTCCTCATCACCGGGCATGTAGACCGAAGCTAGTACAAGCATCTGATCATTGGGCCCTGTTCGTATTCCCACGGCTGTGAGATCTCTAGAACAAAAGTTAGTCAGCAGCAATGCTGGTATTGTTCGGGGAATGTATATGCATGTTCTCGGCTTGGAAGCCGAGCTCCAGTGCAATATCTTACCTCCGATGTTGTTGAGTCCACATATGGTGTCGCCTCTAATCCACGGCTCCTGGGTTAGGGCTATTGTGTGGTGGTTAACCTCCAGCAGCCTGCGTAGGGTAGCCGTTGCGATTTGCTTGTGCTGGAGGTTGGTCTGTACGACTCTAGTCTGACGATGATCCGAGAACATTGCTGTCCACGGACTCCCCGTCAGACGAGTCGTGCTCGTCGTCAACTGCCGTCACAGCGCTCTTTGTCACTGCGGGCGTTGTGTGTGCGCGGGCTGTGCCCGACGTGCTGGGAACGGCTGATGTTGTCTCTCGTTCCTGTGCATGCCCGCTGGCGGGCGGCATTTCCCTGGGCGCGGCAACCGTCCCGCCAGCCCCTGCCCCGGCAGCGTGGAACAGTACGTACACGCTGCCGGTGAAGAAGGAGACTCGGCGGTCGCGCGCCTCGATTCTCGGGACCTCCGATTCGGGGATGCCCAGGGACAAGTATAGGCCGTGCTCTTGCATAGTAGCGCTGTACAGTTGCCACGTCTGGACAGCGTACCATGGGTTTTGGGCAGCTAAGAGTTGGTGGATCTTTGGGAGTTCCAGGCTGGTCGACCTCGGCAGCCAGAGCGATGCGCGAACGCGCTTCGCGAGGTCCGTCTGCCCGATGACAGCCAGCCTGGTTCCTTCGATCGGTGACTGCAGTCCCGCTACCGTTCGTTTGAGCCACGCCAGCGATTTCTCGTCCTCGCACCATAGCTTCAGGACTCCTCCTGCTGCAAGCGGTTTGCCTCTAAAGGATGGCGCGAGTGCGGGCTCGTTGTTTGACGGTGGTGCAAAGGCTGCTTCCAAGATGCGCTCCTCTATGGAGAGCTCGAGCTGCCGTGCTTGCTCCACCGTCAGGTCTGTGGGTGGAGTGGCAACGACGGCCACCATCAGATGCGAGTTAGTCGCATCGGCGTAGCTCATCGTTGCCCTCTTCGGTGTTGCGTCCACTCTCGCACGCTTCGTCGTGGCGCTTGGTGGTGTGTCGTCGTGACGGTTCCTCTTCGACGGTGTCGCCGAAGTGGGCCGTCCCGAGAGCGCCGGATTGGTCGGTGCGTGCCTGGGTCCGCCTTTTCTGGGGCCGCGTTTGCGGCGTGGCCCGGTTGTGCCCCATGGGGCTGTTGGTTCCGCATCTCCGACTGCCGTCGAGGGGGCGCGACGGGGGGTGCCCGGCGCTGCACCGGCCGGAGCGGCGCGTGCAGCCGGCGGGAGCGAGCCCGAAGGCTCACTCTTCGCCGTCCGCGTGGTTTCCGCCTGCAAGCCTGAGCTGCTGCGTCCACCAATCGCGCCGCGTCCTGCCGAATGCTTCGTCCTGGGCAGTTCCCTCATCGCGCTGGCTGAGGGCGGATGTCCGCGCTGGTGCGTTGCGCCAGCTGTTGGTTGTCTCGCGGGGGGTGCGTTCGCCGATGTAGTCGGTTCGCTACCTACCGCGGGGGGTGCGTTCGCCGAAGTTGTCGGTTCGCTACCTCCCGCGGGGGGTGCGTTCGCCGACGTTGTCGGTTCGCTACCTCCCGCGTGCGCTGCGTACTCACGCTGACGTCTATGATGACGGGAGCGCTTTCCGCGGTGTTTACCTCTACCGGATACGGTTGCAGCGGAGCTGACGTTTGCCTTGCGGCGTTCGTCTGCTCGACGCGGTACAACCGTCCAGGAGGTGTTGGTTATGTGTACTGCACGAGGCATGGCATTTGCCAGGTCGTGCAGGTCTAAACTACGCTCACGTGAAACATTGCCCCCCCCCAGAATACGTGGGGCAGCCTGGACCCGAGGGTGCAGGGAGGGATTCTCCAGCGACACGGACGCTGGTACCCTCCTGGGGTAGTTTATTATTTTGTTTCACATTCATATTTTGTTTTTGTTTTGGCTCCGTATGAGCGTGTGCGTGGGCGTATGTGTATGTGTTTCTATGTAGGTGTGGTGTGTGTATGTGTGTGTGTGCGCGTCCGTATGAATGATTGGGTTAGTGTAGTGAATGTATGTGTGTACGTGCTTGTGCATGTGTGTGGGTGAGGGCGGCTGGAGGTTTTCGTTACGTCTGTTTCATAGGGAACCAGACCAAGAACGGGCGGCAACCTCGGGAAGGATAGTCCACCAGCCTTGCCTTAGGGATCTACACGACTTGCGCTCTCCCCTAAGGCCATTCGCCAAACTCTGCAACGGACGCGAATGCAGAGAGTGGAAGTCAGTGCAGTTCAATGGAGTTGAAATGAAATGAGGTGCACGGGCTTCCGCCCTCATTATGGGTACCGTACCTACATTACATACTTCTCAATACGTTACGTCTTGCTGTTGTTCTGTTCTTCAAGAAAACAATATTGACTCTCTTATCAAGCGATTTTGGGAGCTGGAAGAGATTACCGCACCGCCCTCGATGAGCCGTAAAGATCTCGAGTGTGAAGAACATTTCCGCGCTACCACTGTTCGTGACGACAGTGTCAGATACGTTGTGGCGTTGCCATTCTGTGGTGACCCTTATTCGTTAGGCGACTCGTACGCTGCTGCGCTCAGACGTTTCCATTGTTTGGAACGTAAACGTGATGCATCACCTAAGTTACGCAGCGCCTATAATGACGTCATTCGTGACTATATAGATAAAGGTTTTTTGAGTGTAGTTGTAAACAACGAGGGCAACTCTCTGCCCTCATATTATATCCCGCATCACGGCGTAGTTCGCGAAGATAAAACCTCTACTAAACTCCGTGTGGTTTTAGACGCTAGTTGTAAGACTACATCGGGTCAGTCGATCAATGACATTTTGCATGCCGGCCCCAATCTACAGGGTGATTTATTTAACATCATAATAGATTTCAACGGATCTTTTATCGTTTTGACAAGAAAGAACCTTTATCTGTGTATCAGTTCAATCGTGTTTGTTTTGAACTCAAGTCTAGCCCATATCACGCGTTACGAGTTGTTCGCCAGTTGATCGCTGATGAAGGCGATCACTTTCCCGCCGCAGCGGCTGTTGCCACTTCCGCTTTGTACATGGATGACATGGCCTGTAGTGTCATATCCGCTCCGCTAGCAATTTCGCTTTGTGAAGAGCTTATTCAGCTTTTCAAGCGAGGCCAGTTTGATCTTGTCAAATGGACAAGCAACTCTAAGGAGGTTCTCGCACGCATACCAGATTCTCATAAGGCTTCTCCAGACATTGAATTTGAGAAGTCTGTTCCGCATAAGGTTCTCGGTTTACGCTGGGACAAATCCTGCGATAGTTTTCGTTTCGACGTCTCACCACCAGATGATAAGTGCACCAAACGCACTATGCTGTCTACAGTGGCTCGACTATCGGACATAATGGGTTTTGTGGCTCCCACAATTTTGTACGCCAAGCTCTTGATCAAAGAGCTTTGGCTATCAAAGTGTGAGTGGGATGAAACACCCCCTGACCATATTGTCGCCGCTTGGGGCCAGTTTTATATTGAGCTTACCGCGCTCAATCAAGTTACTATTCCGCGTCATCTTGGGTTGATAAATGGATGTACCATCAACTTGATAGGTTTCGCTGACGCCAGCGAGCGTGCTTACGGCGGAGTCGTATATCTGCAAGTCCGCATTGGTTCTAACTACTCGGTGCAGTTAGTTTGTGCCAAGTCCAAGGTCTCGCCTATTAAAACCATTTCGGTTGCGAGACTGGAGTTCTGCGCGGCCCTTCTGCTGTCTCAGTTGCTCCGCAAGGTTCAAGACACAGTTTTGCCCCACTACCCCATTAATAAATTATACGCATTTTCCGACTCCAAAGTAGTGCTCGCTTGGATTCATTCTTCTCCTCATCGCTGGCAGACTTTTGTCGCCAGCCGCGTTAGCAAATTGATTGAACTGGTTCCTGCTACTTGTTTCAATCACGTCGCGGGTATTGAGAACCCCGCAGATTGCTTGTCTCGTGGTGTCACTCCACTTAATCTTCTGCATCATCCATTGTGGCGTCGTGGACCTTCTTGAATCTCCCATGATCCGTCAGAATGACCCATGCAACCCTTTGACCACAGTGCAGAAGACGAAGATGTACCCGAACGGAAGTCTGTTTCTTACCCCGTGATTGCTGAGATTGCGGAGTCTCCCATCTATGCACTCGCAATACGCATGTCATCGTGGTCTAAGTTACTCCGCGTCATCGTTTATGTCTATAGGTTTCTTAGGCACCTACCTAATGAGACTTTTGTATCAAGTACTGATATCAAATTCGCAGAATGTAGGTTACTAGGAGCTGTACAAGCTGTTCATTTTAGTAACGACATTCAAAATTTAAAAGACAATGTGCCTTGTTCTCCCGTTATCCTTAGACTCAAGCCGTTTCTCGATGAACACGGCGTCATACGCGTTGGGGGTCGTCTGTCAAATTCGGATGAACCTTATAACTACAAACATCCTTGTATTCTGCCGCGACATGATCATGTTGTCGACCTTCTTGTTGATTTTTATCACAAGAAGCACCTCCATGCCAGTCCGGAGTTGCTTATGTCCTTACTTAGGCATAAGTATTGGATTTTAGCCGCTCGACGAATAATTCGTCACAGAATACATAAATGTAACGTCTGTTTCAAATTTCGTCCGCGTCCGACTTTCCCTCCCATGGCCGATCTCCCTAGCCAGCGCGTCAACCAGGTTGCTAAAGCGTTTACACACACCGGTTGTGATTACGCAGGACCACTGCAGTATACGCCAGTGCGTGGTCGAGGTGTTAAAAGCCGTAAAGCCTGGCTATGTATTTTTACATGCTTAACGACGCGCGCTACGCATATTGAAGTTGCGACAGATTTAAGCACGGTATCATTCCTGGCAGCCCTTAAACGATTTCTCTCACGGCGCGGCCCTATACAGTGTTTGTAAACGGATAACGGCACTTGTTTTGTGGGCGCAAGCTTTTATTTACGCGACCTTTATAAGTTTCTCAGGGAAGAATATCGTACTCGTCTTCAGGAAGAACTTCCCATAAATCATATTGACTGGAAGTTTATTCCACCAGCATCACCACATTTCGGTGGATGTTGGGAAAGCATGGTCAAAGTAATTAAAACGCATCTCTTCAAGGTTATAGGTCTACAGATCCTCTCTTACGAAGAGCTTTTAACTGTCCTTGCACAAGTCGAGGCACTGATCAACTCACGTCCGCTCACGGCATTGAGTAGTGACCCTGCAGAACCATCCGCGTTAAGCCCTGCACATTTTCTGAACACAGTGCCATCATCGTCATTTCCGGCTCCTGAAGCAGACTCTTCAAGCTTGCTCCAGAGACATACTCTGCTGGATAAACTCGTGCAGTCGTTCTGGCGGCGCTGGCGTGCGGAATATCTACACCAGCTTCAGGCTAGATCCAAGTGGAATAGTCCTGCATCCCCTATACAGGAGGGTACGTTGGTCGTCATAATACATGATAATGCTCCGCCGCTTTCATGGCCGTTAGCCATCGTAGAGAAATTGCATACTTCCAAGGCCGGTACAACCCGCGTTGTTACCGTGAAAACCGCTAAAGGGAGTTACGTGCGCCCTGTTGTACGTCTCTGTCCGCTTCCAACTCAGTGAGATCTAGCCTGAAGTTGGACCTACCTCTTAGTTTAAGTATTTAGTTAGTAATTTTCGCTATTATTGCGTTTGTAGTTTTCGCTAAAGTTAATTTAGATTAATTTTACTGTCATATCGCTGTCTTATCCTTTTGATGGGTTATGCGGTAGTACACCCAACATAGCTAAGTTCAATTCTATTCTTTTTTTTTAAGGCAACCCTTTAGGGCCGGGGGTTATGGTAGCGCCAACTACATTCCTATCTATAACTAATCGCATCAACGTCAATCGTTCCATGCTGTTCTAGTGCGAGCGATACCATATTTTCCGTCCCTGTCTCCCATTCCCGAAGGAGGGGCACGCCTTCCGCGGATTGGTCGCGGCGATCGTCGACGCGAGTGACAGTCCAGAACTTTCGAGAACATTCGATTCGCTAAATACGCGTCCGCCGTACCGTATCGCACCGCGCCGCTCGCGCTATAATTATTACCGCTTATAAAACCGCTCGCAAGTGGATGTGTTTGTGTAGTGTAGTGAATCAAGCAGCTGCATCACGAAACCACCAGGAGACTGCCCTTCTGAGAAGAAGACGATTGCCGTACAAGGTAAGTGCCCCTCATCATTAGAATATCCTATACCCACTCACAATCCTTTTCCACATCCTCTTCCCGTATCCAATCCTAGGCGACTAAAAACCCGCTATCCATATACAGTCCATTTCCTTCTCCAAGTCGCCTACAACCTACGGTTTCTGTGTATCGCCGAACCAAAATAGATGTTGTATTTGGATTCACCATCCCTTAAATGAGCAGAGACGATACCCATATTGATGATTGATTTTTAAAAAAAATTCTCATCCGCCATCTTTGATTTCCCATCCGCTCTCTTTAATCACGAAATAGATGTTTTATTTGGATTTCCCATCCCCTTAAACATCGGAGACAATACACATATTTATTTTTTTAATTTCCCGTCCGCCATGTTTGATCACGAAATAGATGGTGTTTTTGAATTCCCCATTCCTTAAAATATCGGAGACGATACCCATATCAACTTTAAAAAAAATCCCGTCCGCCATCTTTGATTTCCTATCCGCCATCATTGATCACGAAATAGATGTTGTATTTGGATTCTCCATCCCTTAAATCATCAGAGACGATACCCATAATAATATTGATTTCAAAAATGTTTCCCATACGCCATCTATGATTTGCCATCCACCATCTTAAATCATGAAACAGATGTTGTATTTGGATTCTCCATCCATTTTAACATCGCAGACGATACCAATATTGATTTTTTTTAATTTTTAATTTTTTAAATTTGGGTGTAATATTACACCCACATTTCGCGATGAATTTTAAGCTCGCTACGTAATAAGGGGGGGGGGAGCCTATTGAACCCGGGGCCTCTATTTAGCAGTCACATACGCTATCGACTGGACCACGGAGGCAGTGTTAAAGATGTTGATAAAATATAACGAACCTCAAGAACCAGTTTAATAGGGAAGTAAATAAATTAAAAACGAAGTCAGGTTCTTTCTTTTAAAATATAAAACTACTGCTTGAATTTGTCTCGAATTTTACAAGTTTAGCTACGACAAAAACATGACATCATAAACATGCAGACAACTACAAGTTTTCAACCAACAAGTTTCATACAAATTTTGTATACGTGTCTACAACAAGTTACATACAAGTTTTGTATACATGTCTACAACAAGTTACATACAAGTTTTGTATAAGGTACAACAAGTTTTATACATGTGTATAGTTTTGTATACAACATGTTTTATACATGTATATGAGAAAAGAAAACTTTGTCAAAAACTTGTTAAATACACGTATTATACCTTGGTGAAACCGCGGGGTGACGATGTATTCTGTGCTCCAACGCACACTGGTTTGATAGATATGATTGAATCTGAACTTTGTACAGCGGTAATAAAGTGCAAATTGACTCTTTGACGTTAGGAACATACCTACATTGTTTAAACAACAGTGAGTGCTTGTAATTTAATATGAACTTTATACAATAGCAATAAAGCTCAAATTGACTCTACGTTTTAGTTAGATACCGTTTGTATGGGAAAAAGAAAAGCGCTGTTTTTAGGGTTTTTCTGGCAATTATTAGAATTTTTCTCGCCGTAAAAACCATCTTTGAACTTCAACGAACATTTAAAAAAAAGAATTGGCCAAATTGGTCCAGGCGTTGTTGAGTTATGCTCTTACCAACACATTTTGCGATTCATTTTTATATTATAAGATATGTCAGATACGTCTGGGATAAAATGTATTTCGTCTTATTTGAATAAAGAAAGGTATATAATGTATATAGTCTTTAGCTATTGAGGGCAAGGACGTTAAAGCATTTATATTTTAAATTGTTTGTTTTTTTGTGACTGATAAGTCAGTTAAAGGCCAACGTAGTGTTTAGTGCTAGGCTCAAGGACATCGGCAATGACAATGATATATTTATAAGGCTAAACACTAAACTGTTTGTCGTGACAATTGTATATTATTAACCTCGAATAAAGAAAGACTAACTGCAGCGCAAACACGTGGTACAAATAGATATTTTTATATACAATTAGTAGTATATTTGAAGAACGTTCAAATGGATAGAATAAAAATTCAATAGTATCTGAATTTTGTCTGTTTGAAATGTTATTTTATTAATATAAAGAGCATGTAGAAATTATTTAATGAGATACGGTAGCAAAATTATAGCAGCTTTCTCCACTTCAACTCTCGCCATAAATAGCACACAATACATTATTCAAGAAGCCTTTTCATTACTTGGCAAAGTTATTAATTGTCTATTTCATCCCATCCTTTTGTACTCAATTATCAATTACTCCATTGTATCAGTTTATCCACCTGAACGAAATCAAACACCTTTGAAAGAGCCAGTGAAGTGCACAGCTCTTTGGGAAGCTAATTTTATATGAGGCTTTAATTAGCCTACTTGAAATTCAAGTACTTTAGAAGGGAGTTGGCATTTCGAAAGTAATCTAAGTTTTCATTTTCAGGATAAAGGCGTTTCGTATTACAAAGGATTTGTTCGACATCCAGCGAGGCCTACAGTGGCACAGTGAGACAGCTTCATTGTACAAAAAGACGAATAAGTAGGTATTGTTTTGTTTTCAACTGGCGCTCTCACTGTATAAATGAGACGAGTCGAGTAATGGGAGCGTTCTCTCTTCTCTTTTAATGCAAAAACAACATTACTTGAAAATTTCACAGGCGGGAGTAGTTCAGTATTCTATTTTTGTGAGAAATGCTTCCTACTTGTATGTTTTACATTCTTGTTTCCTTCTTGAGGTATATCTGCCCCCTTGAGAGTGGTACACTGTGTGTCGTGACAAATGACACGCTCGTAACTAGCTCGTGCATGTCAGAAGAACACCTCGATACATGGAGCTAAAAGAATTAATATTTTTTTTTTTGATAAATAATTAGCATGAATGAAGAATGTGAAAGGAGTGAATGAATCAAGCAAAAATCATACAAATAGCAAACTAAATTCAAATGTAATATGGTTGTTCTTTGAGCCGTAGGCGTATAATTGTGAGTGGATATGTTATCAAAAGCCAAAAATAGCTGTCAAACACACAATACACACAAAACAAGTGAATCTAAACTACTATGTCTAGTGGTTCAAATTCTGCCACTTGATAAGCAATAACAAAATACATCAAACCTGGTAGCTGTGTTAGAAGTTTGAGTCGATAATATTTTTAATTTGCTGTACTTAGATTATTTATTATCTCTATTAAATTACATGAAAACACACTTGCTGACAGCTAGCACGTAGCTATATTCGATCAATCAGTCAACATAATTGATTGATTAGGTAAAGTATATTTACGCAACCAAATAATTATTTAACTATAATATATTTTGGAAACTGATAAAATTGTGAATAAGGTCTGTTTTGCAATACTTAGCACAAACTCGGTCTCAAATTTTACTATTATTAACTAGGTATTAGATTCTGTCTGCGGTTTCACCTGCGTGTGGATAACCTAGACAGAAGCGAGCCCATGCACTATTCAATTATTTACAATCATATTTTTTTGGGCGATGTATAAGCTATATTATCATAACTGCAAAATTTCATCACAATACGTTTAGTAGTTTTGGCGTGAAAGAGTAATATATATCCATTCATCCATCCTTACAAACTGTCATGTTTATAAAATTACTATTACAAGTGACAACAGCACAACAAGTAAAGTTTCGTATCTTTCAAACTCACATACACTATTGCTGCTTAAAGAAAACTTACGGCAAATGCAGAAACTACGCCTTTACTGGGAAATAACCTGTAATATCTTTCTTGCGTTATTCAAGCTGCCTCTAATGTGAGGTTTTATGGTAAAATTATTGTTCAACCAGATATAAGAGGCTGTTGAGTTGCCGTTAGGACAGTTGTTTTGTCTGTATCATACAAAATAAGACGTCTTAACTGTTATCTTGCGGAATAAAACTTTATTCTTACGCTTGGAGTTAAATTGAAACTGGTATCTTACTAGCTCTCTGGCTGCGTAGAACCCAAAGGTGTACTTTGAACACTTGTAAAGGCAATTAGATAAATTCTATGACAGTACGTAGTAACAGTAAGCTAGAGTATTATTAGAGGTTGAAATTTGATTTTAAAACTTTTCAGTTTACTAATCATTATCAACTTTTTTATGGTCTACCCGACTGCTGGGCACAAGCCACTTCATAATATGAACAGGATTTGGACATAGTCCACCAAGCTATGCAAGAGTGGGTGAGGATATTTCAAGCTAGTTGTGTATGTCTTCATTCTTGTCTATTCATCTCTGAATCAGGTAAGAAAAGTAGCACAACCATTTGTTTAGAAATTACGCTTGTATTTATTTTGCACTCTAACCGTCTTATTAATAAACTAAGATTAGCGTCAGAATAACTTTACTTCAAGACTTAAGCAAAGATTAGGCAATTATGGTATTAATAAACTAGGAGTAAGGACGGAGTTAACTATTCATAATTTACTCCGCGAGTAAAAGTTAGTCCGGGGAGGCCCATGGTTTATCGCTGGAGTAAGCAAGGAGTACGCATAATTTTGTCACGGGGTACGGTAGACTAGATCGAAACTTTACCTGAATACTAAAACATAAAAAATAAAGATTTCGAGTCGACAACATATATCCGCAAAATGTGGATTGTCGAGTATTTTGTTAATTTCTAATTCTTCTGACAGTATTAGAAATTATAATATTAAAAAAAGACAGAAACGTCACTGTCAACGAATAACAGTCATGTTGAGTATCTACTATGTAGTTTGTATGCCATGTGTAAATACTTCATGCAATTATTTTCTTATCGGTATAAATAGTTTGTTTAAACGACAATGATTATTATTAAAGTATCCGTCTATTATGAGACAATTGTGTTACTTCGAATTTACGCGAGCGAATCTGCGGGCAAAAGCTCGTAGATTTATATTGTGTTTCCAACTTTCATTGAGATTTACATACATAACCCAAATATATTTTCACATTTGTTTGGTGTTCGTTAGAGTACTTACTAGTATCTGATTTTGTAATTTTATTATTGTAGATTAAAATTAATACCTAGAGATTATTTCATTGAAGATTTAAGAATGATAGAAGTAATTGGAGAAATATTACCATTCATATAAGGCATGTGAAATTATTATTGTATAAACCTCGCAATAACCCTTTTCAAGACCTTGAAGAAGATGAGTTTAAATTGTGATTTGTGCCATAAAACCGACATAGATAGGGTTTGCCACAAGCACTTGCAAACCTATACAAACCTAGCCAAATACCCTATCCGCATGTTTGCGTTTGTGATGGTTTGCCGAGGTTTGGCAAGCGTGCCGATATGTGTGTTGTGTCTATGTTCGCTTGGGATAGTTGTGTTGTCAAAGTCAAAATCCTTTATTCATTTGGGTCACAATGTGATGCTTATGAACGTCAAAATAATAAATTTCAAAATAATTACTTAAAGATTCTACATTTACTGCCACGTTCGCAAAGCAAGGGCGTAGAACCATGAGAAAGAACGGGCAATAAAACTCACGGTCACTCTTTTGCATCGCCAGGTTTTGTATAATACACATAATTTACATTTTGTAAGGTGCTGCAACTGTTACACCTTCTATATCACTTGTATATAATTATATATTGTACATAATAATACTCAAGCATAATACTTAATTTTAATTTTGATGTTCATTTAAAAATATGAAACAGGAGCATCCACTTACATTATGTATGCCTAATAATGCAGGCAATCCGTGAAAGTGGTCAGAACCATGATGGAAATGATGCAGTTAAATATTAAAATTTAATATATAAAAACTTTTATTAAATAAAACTATTTAATAAAAAGTTTTTATTCGAGCAGGTCATTTTGTTCATTCTTTTTACTTTTAATATCAGTGGGTTGCCATAACTTAAACCTTAATCTCGGTGTAAAAATGGTATTGTTACTCCGAACTTACTCCGTATTTATTAATACCGTTACTAACACGTAGCTATTCCATATCTAATCTAGAAATAACTACTGCCGGTGTTACTTTGGAGTAAGAGAAGAATAAGCAATTTTTATTAATAAGACTGTAACAGTCTTATTAATAAACTAGGATTAGCGTCAGAACAACTTTACTCCAAGATTTAAGCCAAGATTAGGCAATTATGGTATTAATAAACTAGGAGGAAGGAAGGAGTTAACTATTCATAATTTACTCCGGGAATAAAAGTTACTCCGCGGAGACCCATGGTTTAACGCTGGAGTAAGCAAGGAGTGAGCATCTATTTGTCACGGGGTACGGTAGACTAGATCGAAACTTTACCTGAATACTAAAACATAAAAAATAACGATTTCGAGTCGACAAGATATATCCGCAAAATTCGGATTGTCGAGTATTTTGTTAATTTCTAATGCTTCTGACAGTATTAGAAATTATAATAATAAAAAAAGACAGAAAAGTCACTGTCAGCGAATAACAGTCATGTTGAGTATCTACAATGTAGTTTGTATACCATGTGTAAATACTTCTTGCAGTTAGGTATATTTCTTGTCGGTATGTACAGTTTGCTTAAACGACAATGATAATTAAAGTATCCGTCTATTATGAGAGAATTGTGTTACTTCGAATTTACGCGAGCGAAGCCGCGGGCAAAAGCTCGTAGATTTATATTGTATTTCCAACTTTCATTGAGATTTATCTACATAACCCAAATATATTTTCACATTTGTTTGGTGTTCGTTAGAGTCTGTACTTACTAGTATCTGATTTTGTAATTTTATTATTGTGGGTTATAATTAATAGAGATTATTTCATTGAAGATTGCCAACCAACAAACGCTTGCCCTTGCAAAGGGTAGAAGTTTGTACGGCACAAGTTTACCTCTTGGAAGTAAGAACGCATGCGCTATGATAATTGAGTGCGCTGTGCGTATATCTGTCAGTACTGACACATCATACAATATAATGTCATATTGTGCACGGTGATTACATTATTCGCATATATAAACTAATAATTATATAAGTACTACGCTTAAACGGCTGAAACAGTTTTCTCTACTAATATTATAAACGCGAAAGTGTTAATAGATATTATTTATTAGATATTATATTGGAACATGGCTTTGACATTTGACTGTTTGCAAGGCGATGTTATTATTTAGATATAATACTAGGTATATAGTGTCATGAATACCTACTGACCGAACTACTTTGTACCCAATAGTTTCTGAAGTCTTTAGAATAATCAGGAGTGTCTTCCCACAACTTGAGACTAAAAGTAGATTTGTGTTACCCCGAATTTAACGCGCGCGAAGCCGCGGGCAAAAGCTAGTTGTCAAATAAAAGTGTTTAATAAAAAGTTTTTATTCGACCAGGTCATTTTGTTCATTCTTTTTACTTTTATTATCAGTGGGTTGCCATAACGTATACCTTAATCTCAGGGTAAGAATAGTATTGTTACTCCGAACTTACTTCGTATTTATTAATACTGTTATTAACACGTAGCTATTCCATAACTAATCTAGAATTAACTACCCCCGGTGTTACTTTGGAGAAAGAGTCTTCTCTTTCTCCAAAGTAATAAGCATTTTTTATTGTTACGAATTGAAAATAACGCCATCTATCAGTGAATGGGAGAACTACATGAGATTAGATGTATCGGTTGTTTAAGGCTGTTTCATCTATCCTCTAATAGATGGCGTAGGTGTAAATAGAACATTTACGCAATTCTAGAAACACCTTACACGTTTCCAGAAATATCGTGAGTCGTCTCGAAAAGCCTAGTGATGTTATCCGGCCAGTATAAATAGAGTGCGAGCGAACGGACCGGACAGTAACAATTGAATACGGAAAGCGATCAACATCAAGCGAAGGAAGTAATTCGGAAGTGTTCAGTGGTGTTTTATTAGTGTTGTTCTAGTGGTGTGAATAGTGTGTTTTACTAGTGAAGTGAAAATTAAGTGTGTGTATCTAGTGTTATACTTAGTGTTTGTGTAGTAAATAAAGTTCAGTTTTCTGGCATAGTGTATACAATTTATCACGAACCCCAGCTCGTAACAAATTGGTGTCAGAAGAAAGGGATAAATTATGCCGGTTATGCCGAAAGAAGAAACTGAAGGAGTGCGCACCAGGAACCAGCGCCAGCAAGACCTGGACCAGAGACGCTTCGGAGACGTTCCTTCTCCATCGTCTGGTGGATCAGGCGACTCCGCGGCTGCAGTGGAGCCTGCAAGCGCACACTCCATGGCGGTGCCCGACATCGCGGCTCTGATGGCGTTCATGCAGGAGCAGGCGCGCCGCATGGAAGAACAGCGACAGCGCGACAAGGAGGAGCAGGCCCGCCGTCAAGAGGAGCACGCGCGCCGCCTGGAGGAACAGCTTCAGCGCGACAAGGAGGAGCAGGCTCGCCGTCAAGAGGAGCACGCGCGCCGTCAGGAGGAGCATGCGCGCCGCCTGGAGGAACAGCTTCAGCGCGACAAGGAGGAGCAGGCTCGCCGTCAAGAGGAGCACGCGCGCCGCCTAGAACAACAGCTCCAGCGTGACAAGGAGGAGCACGCGCGCCGCCTAGAAGAGCAGGTGGTGCTTATGAAGGACCTCAGCGCCGCTGTAGGGAAGGACTTGAAGGCGGTCAAGGAGGAACTTCAGCAGCATGAGGCCCGTATCAGCGACATAGAGAAGCGTGTACACGACCACCACGAGACCTGTGTTGCTGAAGTGGAGAAGAAGTTGCGTGGGCTCGAAGTGACACCAGCGGCTGTAGCGCCCTTACCTCGTGGATTTAAGGTTCCACCATTTGATGGCTCGTCATCATGGTCTGCATACAAGATCCAGTTCGAGGCTGTGATGCGATCGAATGGGTGGACCAAAGAACAAGCCTTAACCGCCCTAACCTTGGGCCTTCGCGACCGGGCCTTGACAGTGTTGGAGGCACTCGGGCAAGACGTCACCTACGAAAAGCTCCTGGAGGCGCTGGAGGCGAGATACGGTGACGCGCACCTTGAACACGTTTATCGTGCTCAGCTGAAGGACAGGATACAACGCACCGGAGAAACTCTGCAGCAGTGGGCTCTAGAGGTGGAAAGACTGGTCAGGAAGGCATACCAGTCGTCGCCTGCGTTTATTGACGGGAACCTCGTACAAGCGTTTACGGATGGAGTACGGGACCTGGAAGTTAGAGCAGCGGTAAGACTTGGGCACTTCAAGTCCCTGAAGGAAGCCTTAGCCTACGCTCTGGAGGTGGAAGCAGCGCGTCACGAGGATCGAACTTACCGTATCAGGGAAGTTGTTTCTTCACCTCGGTGCTACAACTGCGGGGAAAGAGGCCATATCCGCTTGAGCTGCCCAAAGCGTAAGCGGCACAGTGACACCCTGTCTCCACCAAAGGGGTTGCCTGATGTGCCTGTCTGGCGGCGAGAGCAACGTAGCGCAGATGCTCTGACGTGTAGGCCTTACCCCGACCAACGCAAACATTGTGCCCGACAGGAAGCGAAGCAGGCAGCGTTAGTGAGGACGTTGAAGACAGATCTGAGCGACGGATGGAAAGAAGCTTTGCAGCGTGCTCAGCAAGAAGACAAGGACGTACAGCCGATTCTCAAATGGAAAAAATCAGGCGCTCCTAGGCCCAAATGGAGTGATATCGCAGCAATGAGCCCTGTCACCAAAGGTTATTGGGCACAGTGGGAAAGCATGGTTGTCCAGGATGGAGTTCTGTGCCGCAAATGGGAAAACGCTCGAGGTAACCAATGCCATCTGCAAATGGTAGTGCCCAAGACTAAGGTGCCGGAAGTACTACAGCTCTATCACAATGGTGCTTCGGGAGGTCACATGGGAGTTAAGAAGACCCTTACTAAGATCCGGGAGCGGTTTTATTGGCTCCACTGTCGAGATGACGTCGAGGATTGGTGCCGCAAATGCACAAGTTGTGCGGCTGTCAAGGGGCCACATACTCGAAGCAGAGGTGCATTAAAGGTGTACAATGTGGGAGCTCCATGGGAGCGCATAGCGTTGGATGTCGCTGGGCCGTTTCCTGAGAGCCAGGACGGAAACAAATACTTCTTGGTTGTGATGGATTACTTCACGAAGTGGCCTGAAGTGTTTGCAATCCCAAATCAAGAAGCTACCACAGTGGCTGATAAGCTGGTGCATGAAGTCTTTTGTCGGTTCGGGGTGCCCTTGGAAATCCACAGCGATCAAGGCCGGAACTTCGAATCTGAGGTGTTCAAGGAGAGTTGTCGCGTAATGGGTGCACATAAAACCAGGACCACGGCTTATCATCCGCAATCAGATGGCATGGTTGAACGGTTTAACCAATCACTGGAAAGGTACCTGGCGAAGGTCGTGGAGAGCAAACAAAGAGATTGGGACAAGCACATCCAACCATTTCTCCTGTCATATCGCAGTGCGGTCCACGAAACTACAGGAGTAACACCAGCTTTTGCCAATTTCGGTAGAGAGCTCCGTTTACCTGCAGACCTTATCACCGGTATTCCACCAGAATCTCCACGCAATATAACGGATTACGCAACCGAGCTACGCAACAGGATGAACGACGTATACGAGCACATCAGGGAATCTGGACAACAGATGTCTGAGAAGATGAAGACTCGCTACGACCGGAAGGCAAACAACAAAGGCTTCGATGAGGGATCATTGGTGTGGCTTCATAACCCAGTACGAAGCAAAGGAAAATCGCCTAAGTTACAAGCCAGATGGGACGGGCCATATCGCATAATTACCAGGATGAACGACGTCACCTATCGAATCCAGAAGGGGTCGCGAGGTGCACCGAAGATAGTTCATGTGGACCGGTTGGCTCGTTACTATGGGTCTAACGATGTTCGAGACGAACACGTTTAAGAGGGAGGCCGTGTTACGAATTGAAAATAACGCCATCTATCAGTGAATGGGAGAACTACATGAGATTAGATGTATCGGTTGTTTAAGGCTGTTTCATCTATCCTCTAATAGATGGCGTAGGTGTAAATAGAACATTTACGCAATTCTAGAAACACCTTACACGTTTCCAGAAATATCGTGAGTCGTCTCGAAAAGCCTAGTGATGTTATCCGGCCAGTATAAATAGAGTGCGAGCGAACGGACCGGACAGTAACAATTGAATACGGAAAGCGATCAACATCAAGCGAAGGAAGTAATTCGGAAGTGTTTAGTGGTGTTTTATTAGTGTTGTTCTAGTGGTGTGAATAGTGTGTTTTACTAGTGAAGTGAAAATTAAGTGTGTGTATCTAGTGTTATACTTAGTGTTTGTGTAGTAAATAAAGTTCAGTTTTCTGGCATAGTGTATACAATTTATCACGAACCCCAGCTCGTAACATTATTAATAAGACCGTAAATCATTTACAAAATAAATGTCAATACTTGTCTCGCAAGGTTACATTGTCAGCTCCTGGTTCGCGCGATGTATATTGATCTTTCAAAGGGAATTCAGAATAGCACCACAGCCGCTGCCAATGTGCCTTGTAATGGCAATAGGCTCGCCTTTTAATATGAGCCACTTAAACGTAATGGCCAAAACGCGCGTGTGAAAGACTCACATTGTAAAGAAAATATCTTATTCTTTGGCTAAATGTGTATACGCAAATTTGCTAATGATAAAGAAATGTTTTGTTTTTTTTTCTGTTTTACAGCGACATTTTATGCACTTGAGATGATTAGTTATTTAGTTATCAGAAGGTATGATATCTACACTAAGCCGTCATTATCAACCTTGTTTAAAGTTTGTCCTATTTGATTATGAGAAGAGCTATGCACTGACCTTATTTGGTTATAAGCAGAGTTAGGTCGTACTCCACCACGCTGGCCTATACGCTGGCCACCACGCTGGCCAAGTGCGAGTTCAAGACTTCACATGTCTATTGAGGACATTATGCAGAACTCTCAGACATGCGGGTTTCCTCACAATGTTTTCCTTCGTTGTTTATTAAGACACTATTAACAACTTAATCTGTACATAACTTTGAAACTTCAGTGGTAGGAACCGTCGCTTAAACCCAACGTAATGTAGCAGTCTGTTGGTCTCTCCACTAAGCTTTAGCTGCCTACAGCACCTATTAATGCTTACATGCAGGTTTCCCCACAATGTATTCCTTCACCGTTTAGCAAGAGACTATTAACAATTTAATCCACCGGGTTTGAACTCGAAATAGCTCACCAGTCTGTTGGTCTTTTCATATAAGCAGAAAAAAAACAACATTAAAATTTGTCTTTAAAAACTCAAATACAGCGATCATGAATCCGTTATGGGAAACAATGGAAACCTAACATAAGTGCAGCAAATATGTATCCGTCTAGCCTTTTCATATTAAGTGATATTTTGTAAAACGATTGGCATATTTGGTGTACAATTAGAATTTTAGTGAAAGAATAAATGATTTTAATCGTAAACGCACTTCATTTAACTAAAAATATCCCCATGTAAACTACAAAAATAATTTGTTTAGTATAGGTTGTTCAGCTCTTTAATAGCTGTTTGGGCAATTTTACCCCAAAGTGTTATTTATTATTCTGTAACCGAAAATAAGGTTATTATTAAGGGTTAGACTAGTGACTGGCTTAAACAGAATAAATGTCGATAAAGTTATGTTAGCGTTTATCTATACATGTAAATAAAATTGAAGTGTCTACTAAGTCCTAAACAACCCTTTCTAAAATTTTTGTCTGTCTGTCTGTCTTACTGTTTGACCTAGGGTGTTGTACCTACTAGATTACATTTTGACGAGGTGACTCTTACCAAAGATTATGATTAAGCTACATTAAGTATCCGTGTGGTGACGGATTAAGAATACAGAATGTCACCACCCCATATCATCCCATGGGTGTCGTAAGAGCCGTCAGAGGGAACATATTATGCAGAGAACAGCACTGTAAGAGAAGGAAAACTTGATACAAACCCTATACCAACCCGTTTGGCCAGCGTGGTATAGTAGGCCAATTCCTCCTTTCAAAGGAGAGGCCTAGTCCAGCAGTGGACTGTTAAAGGCTGATGATGATGATATTAAGTAACGCTTTCTGTATACCGATGGAAATATCAACCAGTTCACGAATTACATTCGGAAAGCATCATCTATTACTTCGTACATTAACATTAGTACGAAGAAATTAATGCAATACTGTCCATGTCATCTTTTGCTTAGACCATAAAATGTCTATTAATAATAGGACATGATTTAACATCATTGTAACGGACATCATGCAGTTAAACTGGTATATTTATTTTTGTTGGCAACCTATATTACTGATATTGTTTAAAAATAATGAAGAAATAAATCAATTTATCGATATTCGACTCAACCGATCACCAACAAAACACTACAACACTATGGTTGCCGCGTCCGAACGCAAGGAGTCGCTAAAACGCGATGCTGCATCGATACAGTTGCAAAATCGCCGGTCGCCGATGCTAAAAGAAGCTAGTCTGCGGGAGCCCTTAATATTTTTACTAAAACAATGTCAATTGTCACTGCGATAAAGAAGAAAATAATAAACAAAACACGAATAAAATTTGTAATTTAAGTCCTTCATGCCAAATTCTTTAGAGAGCCGATCACAACAAAAGATTCTTGGTATTTTTAAATCACAGCTTGTATCTTCAATATGAGCAAGTTTATCATTATATGAGTGCAAAACTGGTAACGTGTTTGGAGACTATTAAGCTACTCGTCCGCCATTTATTCTAATGGCGTGCGTGTAGATAATACATGTCATACATACCATATTTCCTTTGTTCTCAAAATGTTCGTCATTTCACTTGATATTGCTCTTAATTAAGTATTTGTTGGTTGAGCCACCTACTTGCTTGCGGAGGTTATTATAAGGGTTAGTATGAACAGGCAAAAATATGAATGTGGGTTCACGGACGTAATATTCCCGAGGGGTAGGCAGGGTACCAGGTGCTAGATACATATTTATTCAACGTCTACCTATGTGTTTTTTGTATGCAATGTGTGTATTCTTTGTGAGTCCTTTGCGACATAGGGATTGTCACTAGTTCCGTTTCTTTTTCGTGTCTTTTAATGCCTGCTATTAGCAATATTAATCAGTGTTAACATTTTGGTAAGCTTCGTTATTTATAGTACTGGGTAAAAACCATTGAGTGTCGTCCATTTTAACCGAATTGTAAACACCGAAATTTTACAACAATTGACATTACATATAACTATTTAGTGGTATCGGTCATCGTGACCAAAGATGCCTCGCCACCACGTGTGCTATTCTGATGTTTAACTTATAGGTACGACTACAATTTGCAATATTTTCAGTATTTTTGTGTAACAACATTTTTTTTTAAAGACTAATCCGCACTAGGAATAAATCCTGTGTCGCGGGGGCTTTACAAACATTCAACCAACGGACACAATGAACACCCATATAGATCACACAAAGTGTTGTCTCGTGTGGGAATCGAATCCACAACACTCGGCGCAATGTCAAGCGGCGAGGCGGCCGCTTAAACCACTACGACAACCGTGCAGTCAGCATTTATACATCTATCCTTACACGTGAGATAAAATGTGAAGATACAATTAGCGCATATATAAGTACTTTACTGAATTTACTTTCCAACTGGTAAGTTTTACTTATAAAACAAGCAGCGATAGCCGAGTCGAGAGACCAACAGACTGCTACGCAGAGGGTTTCCGGTTCGAATCCACGGAACGCACCAATGACTTTTCGAAATTAAGTGCGTATTAAATTGTTAATTATCGCTTGCTTATCGGAGAAGAAAAACATCGCGAGGAAACCTGCATGTCTGAGAGTTCTCCACAATGGTCTCGAAAGACATGTAAAGTCTACCAACCACCACTTGGCCAGCGTGGTGGACTATGGCCTTACCCTTCTCATAGTGAGAAGAGGCCCGTGCCCAGCAGTGGGACAGTATATAGGGCTGATGATGATGATGACTTATACAACAAATGAAGAAAAATTGTCAAAGAAATATATTTGTTGTGTCCATTTATTGTAAACGATAAATTTACTTTTATTGTTAAATGCTTGGTAGCTTTTAATATCGAAAGCATTGAACCTTTTGATAAATCTCGTATGTAGAATTAAATTTGCAATCTCAGCCATATAACTCAAAAATATTATTTGTAAAATAGGTTCACTCAACTTATCTAACCCAGACTGTGGGCAATCAATTAATTTAGACACGAGCATGCGTCGGTATGCCAAAAAATAAAAACCCCTCTTTCTTTTCTTTTTACTTTAAAAGGCAGCTGCCGCACTCGCAATATGTCTTGTGTCGTAGGGGACTTTAAAACTTTCAATCCACGGATCCAAAATAAGCCCAGACTTGAAACAATTTATGGATTACACAAAGAGTAGTCTCGTGTGACAATCGAATCTACAATAAGCGGGTTAGCGCCCATACGCCCCTTAAGAGGCTACCTCGGAGGTCAAAAAATCGTGCAGAGGTCATCGCTAAGTGTTAGCTATAAAGTTGAATGTCGCTCGGTTTTTGACATGGCATGCCATCACGAAACTGTCTGAAATTTTATTTCGTTCATAATTCAAGTAATAATCGTTTTAGAGAAAATTTGTTCAACCAGTCCCTATGCTCTTCTTTCGGTGAGTAGCAATTTCAAGGCGAAAAGTTAAGTATTTTTTAAATAGCCATAAAAATATTTATAGAAAGCAAGTTTTCAAATTAAAATTCTATCGAGCGAAAATCTTCCAATCGTGTATCTGTCCGAGGAGTCCCTAGATAAAGACCTGATAAATAATATACAAGATTTTCTCTTTGCTGATGTGTCTCACTGCTTCAAAATCGGTAATCAAAAAGGCCATACATTTTCGAGGTAGCGCCTTAAAATTCGCCCCATCATACAAATTTGGCGAATTTTAAGGGGCGTATGGGCGCTCACCCAATAATCGGCACAGTACTAAACTATGGAACGAGGACGACCGCTTAAACCAATACATCATACTTGCAGATTTAAGATAATTAAATGAAAAATATTAATCATAAAATTATGTCAGTTATTTATACTGTGCCATTGTTACGTAACCATAGTGCGATTCAGCCCCACTTTATCTATACTAAACCCACCAAAATAATCAAATCATTGTTATTCTAAAATTATATTTTTTATTGAGGGTCACAGTCAAATCAATGTCTAAGAATATATATGTACATAAAACTAAAAATAAAGAGTAAAAATAGATACATATGTAGTAGGTGTGTTTAGGCGTCGTAGAATGCCTCCGCATCAATATCATCGGGTAACGTGCCCAGAAGGCTGGCAGCATTGCCACGCTGGATGGCAATGCTGATTCTCTGAGCAAAGAATAAACCAGCCTTCTGGTCACGTGAGACGTCGACTAACCGTTTAGATATTTCTCGGTATAAAGAACGAGCGCTCGGACCCCATGAGCCAGGCGTTTCCACCCCAAACGGCTCAAATACGTAATTAGCTACTAGATTACTGTATTTGCGCCGTTTGAGGGTTTCCGCAGATGCAGCAGCAGCGCCAGCATGGCCTCCCGAGCTTGGAATATGGGATGGCGCGAGGGTGTCTACGCAGGTTGCGTCCCACACCAAAGGCCTACCCATTTTCCATGGCAACAGTGACATACCGTCAGGTCTCTTCCCGTCGTCGCGTACCAAACCATTTGGTTCAAGTACAGCTGGTACACCAGACGCGACAAGAGCACGACGGATTATGTCATTTAGGTGAGCATGACGAGGAATCCTACCAGCGCTTCTGCTGCAGGATAGCCCATGGTGTCTGAGGCTATCGACGTCTTCTCCACAATGACATCGATGCGGAGAAACACACGGAGCACCTAAACGGAGACAGGTGGCGATACGATTATTTAAGATAGTAATGTATATAGTTATAATTAATCATCTGCAATGTACCTAATTATGAAAATTTAACAAAATAAAAGACATAATTGAATGCTGAATAATCAATGTATATTAATTTATTACTTATCACAAATTGCTATTTGTTCTCAAATTCTTTTTATCTTTACTATCGTAGGCAATTTACTTTTTCATAAATCTCGCGTGGAAATTCGAATTTGATGCCCAGACACCGACATCATACAAAAATACCTTTTGAAAAATAGGTTCAACAATTATTGAACCGTAATTGTTTAATTGTATAAAAGGCAGCGATAGCCGAGTGGATATACCAACAGACTGCCATGCAGAGGGTATCGGGTTCGAATCCACAGCGCGCACCAATGACTTTTCGAAGTTATGTGCGTATTGAATTGTTGATTATCGCTTGTCCCGTGCCTCGGAGAGCACGTTAAGCCGTCGGTCCCGGTTGTCATGAAGATCTTTGACAGTCGTTACAGGGCGTCAGTACCTTCTAAATAAACTGACACTAGTCTAAACCATGGAATATCGCTATCCCTTCGGGTTGCGGAGGTCAGACAGGCAGTCGCTCTGTGGAAAAGCTAATATTCAGCCAAATCCGGTTAGACTAGAAAGCGGACCCCAGATTGAAAACTGGGATAACGCTGAGAGGATGGGGAATTGTATAATTATACAGTTAGCAACCAGCGGTATTCCCTAAGATCTCTGTTTGATTTTTTTTATTCAAGCAGGTCACCTGATGATAAGTGATCACCTCCGCCTAAAGGATCACAAATGCGTTGCCGACCTTTACAAAAACGTTTTTCAATTATTATTTAATAATATTTCTATCAAGCATTTGCATTAATCGTTCTCATCAGGCCGATTTTGAAACGTTATGAATCGGAGGACGTTATCGAGGTAGGTATCGGTCCCCCCCGTGGGATCTCCACCTTGTCGTGGTGGGGGGCTCAGTAACCGTGGTACACCCACGGTGAAGCTAAGTTATGTAATCCTTAATTTAAATTGATGTGTTTACTATGTTGTTACCTACTATTCTAATTAATTTAGTACATGGAAGGCTTGAATTTGGCAGGAGTGTTGAACTAATATTTAAATTCCCCGCCTTTCCATAACTGTTCAATATAAAATTACTTGTATACTCTGTGGTATCTTTCTTTTTCTAGAATGAGTATATGACTTATCTATGAATATACACGCTGATTTTTATTGGTTTTGGAGCGAAAGCCATCTGATTACTTATCGTTAATAGAACCTAACCAGCTAATAATATTTGAAATATAAGCTAAAAAAATCTTGAGAAATTCACTAATTTAAGAGTACAAGAACACGAAGTCACAGAATAGATAGTTCTTACGAACAGAAGCACCACTTCGCAAACCAATTTAAAGAAATGGCGACTCTTTCTACTAAGCAAGAAAGTGCAATTCAGCTCGCATGAGCATTCAGTACCTAACGCGATATTGACCTAACTGTTCCCGCTCTTTTCTAACACATAACGCTGTCGCTGTCTGGCGCGGAGCGGTGCGCTAGGGTTGTCGACTTGCCGCTGCTACTATAATATTTATTCATCGTCTATCTACCTACTTGACCACGTACCTAATAATAAATATTTATACTATAAGTATCCTATCCCACTATTTGAGCTCGTAGAACGAAAACCACAAAAATTCTGGTGGTTTACATTTTCACTATACTAATTCTTAGTTATTTCCTAAACGCGTAGACCGATTTACATGACTCAAACAGATAAAATGGTTTTTGAACTAGACCTTTAATTTGACACCATAATCGTTGAGATATCTCAACAAATAAAAAGTACAATTTTCAAGTTGCTCTCGTAAAATAAATAAAATCAAAATTTCAAGTTGCTTCCGACACACATCCGTTAAATGAGCAATACTTCGCACCAGACTTGTGATGTGAACATTTTTGTTGTTCACTATTAAAATTCACGTTATTAGCTAGCCCTGCGCGCGAGCGGTGACGACGCGGCGTGGAAGCCGCGCCAAAGTGTAGGCACTTATCGCTGTAGGTACGGCCGAGTGAAGGAGGCCTGACGAAGTATCACTTTGCCGCACACTGGCGAAGTACGTGCGATCGTGTCACACACACACTGGCATTAGTCATTGAACGCGCGCCACCCTCCGCTGCAGGGCGCCAGCAGGGCGCGGCGGGGTACGGCCGTGCGGCGCGGGCGCAAGTTGACCTTCAGTCTTAAGAAAATAGGTCAATGGGACTGTCGTATATCACGCTCCCGTCACTCTGTGTCCGTGTTACGTAATAAAACTACAATCGTGGATCCTTACTGATGTGTTCGCTAGTGGATTGATAGGCCGCAACCTGACCTGACTCCATAGGGTTTTATTAGTGAATCGAGGTTATAAGATTTGTGTACAAAGAAGAAACGGAGTCGCGAGAACGCGAGAAACATGCGCTGTAGGTATTCCGAGTGCGGAATGTGTAAATTGATTGTGATGTAAGCAGAAGACTGGAAAGGTAAATGATTTGATTTATTAATTGTTGTGATAACATGTTTAAAACACGCCAGAAATAAGTAAATACCTAAATTCGGCTTTTACTAGTTATTGAAAATGATTATGTACCTACGACTAATACGTAACTAATAATAAGTTCTTCGTTCTTTCTCCTACTAGGTAGTTTATTATGATTGCGTGAACCCACAGCTTATTTCTGTTGACTTACGAAGGAATAGGTACAGCTATTTAGTTACATGTGTTTATTACTTTAATAATTATTATGTGCTTAAAATTGAAGTTGTCATCGTAATTAATTTGTGTTTTCTAAGTACGTAAATTAGATATCACTATCCATCCGTACTTCTTAGTGCTGTGCTGACTGAAACGTGTTTTATGTGTAGGTACCTACTACCTAGTTGCCTACTGTTACACGCGCTGTATAAAACAGCTGTTGACCCCGCCGCGTGAGTTCACCAGCTGTTTTAGGTACAGTGCGCCGACGCGCTTGATCGAGTCGTGTGGTACTACGTAGTTTCTAAAGTTATAGACTTTTATAACTTTTTAATTTTACGTGGTAGGTAAATTTTGATTTTGAATATGAATAGCAGATATTTTTTCCAACGTGAGGTTTTTTTTTCCTAAACCAATAAAAAATCAGCGTGTATATTCTCTGTGATTCTGTGGTACAACGAATGTTTTATTTGAATTCCTTTATTTTATAATAAAGTCATCAATCTTCATTCCCAAAAAGAATGACTTATCTAAATCCGTCCATAAACTAGCTAATGGTGTGTATACTACGGCTCGGCGTGTATTTACATTTTCTTATCGGCGCGTACATTTATATGTGGAGGCTCCGGCGTATCGCGGGTCAGGCCCATCTCACGTAATGGGGGTCTTGGCTGGATTGCCGCCGATTAGACCTAACGGCCCGAGGGAATATTGAAATATATCTGACTCTTTTTGTACATTTTTCCCTTTTTATACTTACAACTGCCACCAAAATTGCGTCCAAATTCTCTCAAAAGCCTGACAACTGAGTCGTTTCTAAGTACGTATTCTGTTTACCTATCTTTCAGCTTTTACCTTTCGATATCCTGTAATGTATTCCGTGTAACAAAAATGAGGGTTATTATTTTCATTTTTTGAAATGAAACTGCCTTTGCTCTTTCACGTTTCATTAGTACTAATTTACAACTTTGAAATTTAAATACAAAACATTTACCGTTTTATACGTCTCTAAAATAATCGCAAAGATCTTGATTTAAGAGGCAACTAAGTTTTGAAAGCCATTTAAACTTCCATAATTTTAATCCGTGCCGGCCACTCCTGACCTACCGACACAAAATTATTTTTAAAGATGAATGAAGTTTCGAACAAAAGTTGAATAGAATCAACCAAATTGTGAATTTGAATAAGACTCCTAAGGGCATCGGCTTTTAAATCAATTTGATGGTTCGTTTATTATTATGTTCGGCGACAAGTTTACCTATAAGTTTTTGAACTGTATCCAAGCCGTCACGGCGAGATATATTTTGACAATATTTTTAACGAAATATCAACTTTCAGACTTGCTTTGTTATATGTCAGTAACGAAATCCAGAACATCGTAAGTGAAAAAGTGTTGTAATGGAAAGTATACCATAACCATTTATTATCAAGTTATTTATTGCAAAACAGAGCATATCTCGAGTCTTTGGCCTGATAAGCTAATGATATTTGACGAACCTGTGACGAGATTAGCGTGATGGAACTGGCAGACGGCGTCGGTTTCATACCAGGAGATGCGGTCCCTGAAGTAGCGGTAGAACACCGGGAACCCTTCCTCTGGCAGCACCCATGTGTTGCTGATATTCACCTGCATAAACAAACAAACATTTAATTACTTATAATGACTGTGTCACAAGGATCTTTGCAAACATCGGACAATAAACGCACATTAATAAAAAACACTTGACTCGATAGAAGAGTTTGTGAATATCACAAAGTGTTGTTTTATGTTGAACTTGATAATACTCGGTGTAGTGTTAATCAACAAACCGCTTTAACCACTACATGTTTATTTCCAAAATTTTCCAAAAAATATTTTACAACGCCTATCTAGAAGAATGACGGAACGTCCCCCAAATTATATTTATAAGCTTTTATCTTAATTTATAACACAGTCTACATATATCACAATGATGATTGACAAAACAAATACAAAACATCCTGTCTAAAGTGTATTTCTGTCAAAATTCGTAAACATTGTAATGTATCGAAGTTTGTTTATCAATAAAATACAGTTAGCTTCTCCAAAAGTTTCCTGCGAAAGTAAAGTTGTCAAAATCAATGTACTACCCTGGTACTACAATTCTGAATACGCTCTTATAGACACGCTGATTTTTAATTGGTTAAGGAAAAAAAAACCACACGTTGGAAAAAATATCTGCTATTCATATTCAAAATCAAAATTTACCTACCACGTAAAATAAAAAAGTTATAAAAGTCAATAACTCTAGAAAATACGTAGGACGCGCGACTCGATTGTCGATCAACTCGTCGGCGCGCTGTAGGTACCTAAAACAGCTGTTGACGTCGCGCGGCGAGGTCAACAGCTGTTTTAGGTACAGTACAGCGCGTGTAACAGTAGGTAACTACCGATACATAAAACACGTATCAGTCAGCAAAGCACTTCTGCTGGGGCCATACTAACGAGAAATGCCATTTTAATTATTGCGATAATGTACGTTAACCGTAGGTGTAGCCAAGACTTAACGCGATAATTTGACAACGGCATTAACATTAGCGTTTGGCGTTTTTATCGCCAATGATGGGCATTCACGTTGACGTTTCAAGTGTAGCCACCTACGTTAGCGCGTTAAAAATTATCGCAATAATTATCGCGCTAGCAGACATTGACGTTAGCCGGTAGTGAGGCCCCAGCATAAGAAGTACGGATGGATAGTGATACCTAATTTACGTACTTACAAAACACAAATTAATTACGATGACAACTTCAATAATTTTAAGCACATAATAATGATTAAAATAATAAACACATGTAACTAAATAGCTGTACCTACCTATTCCTTCGTAAGTCGACAGAAATAAGCTGTGGGTTCACGCAATCATAATAAACTAGTAGACGAAAAGAAGTACTTATTATTGTTTACGTATTAATCGTCTGTACATAATCACTTTCAATAAATAGTAAAAGCCGAATTTAGGTATTTACTTATTTCTGGCGTGTTTAAAACTTAACATATCGACGTAGGTATTCACAACAATTAGTAAAGCAAATAATTTACCTTTACAGTCTTCTGCTTACATCACAATCAATTTACACATTTGCACACACGTTTCTCGCGTTCTCGCGACTCCGTTTCTTCTTTGTACACAAATCTTTTAACCTCGATCCACTAATAAAACCCTATGGGTTCAGGTCAGGTTGCGGCCTATCAATCCACTAGCAAACACATCAGTATTGTAAGGATCCACGATAGGGTATTTTACCCCATGTGAAAAAAAATTAAATAACGTATATTTAAGATAGTATTACCGGAAAACATACGGAATATATTAGTTACAGCTCATAAAATGAATAAATAGAATTTTAAAACCATTTTAAAGAATTCAGTTTTAGTATCTGTGATTTAATCACGCAAAACGGCAGCCGCCATGACGAATGTCATTAACGTCAAATGACGTCATAAACTTAGTAGAATTTTAAACAACTAAACCACGTGACTGTCAAAAATGCAAGCATTATACGTTGTTTACTAATTATGTTGCGTAAGCAAGATGGCCTCCAGCGTTTTTGTCTGATAAACCGCGAACATTTAAAATGTTAATTTAAAAGTTGTTTAAAATCTACTTATCAACTGAATATATTTTTTGTAATTTTTCTACTACTTTCTTATAGTCATAGGATCATCTTGAGACACTTTTAAAAAAATGGTGTAATACCCTATTGTAGTTTAATTACGTAACACGGACACAGAGTGACGGGAGCGTGATATACGACTGTTCCATTGACCTAATTTCTTAAGACTGCTGAAGGTCAACTTACGCCCGCGCCGCACCCCGCCGCGCCTCCGCCCCGCCCCCGCCCTCTGCTGGCGCCCTGCAGCGGAGGGTGGCGCGCGCGCATGGCGAGGAGCGGGAGGGCGGGATATAACAGTGTATAATGCCAGTGTGTGTGTGTGACACGATCGCTCGTACTTCGCCAGTGTGCGGCAAAGTGATACTTCGTGTTCTCGTACTGTTCAATTAATTAATTTCTCAAGATCTTTTTAGCTTATATTTCAAATATTATTAGCTGGTTAGGTTCTATTAACGATAAGTAATAAGCGAATAAGGAATAAGCGAGCTTTCGCTCCAAAACCAATAAAAAATCAGCGTGTATTGTGACGGCCGGTGTCATGTCAAACCGTCGTCACAAAACACAATAATTAGCAAAGAGGTTTAAAGACAATTTTATTATTTGGAAATGAGTTTTTAGTTCGATGTCGTATACACTATGCAAGTGTTCGCCAAATTTACAAGTCATTGACAACTAGGCAGTGGCCGTGCGAATAACGCATCCCGTTCACGTTCTGATGGCGTGAGTTCAAATCCCAGTAATAACAGTTATGTGGATTTTGGTTTTTATGAAATTTGGAAAATGTTTATAAATATTTGGCAAATATAAGATTATTTTTTTGATTATTTGTCCGTGTGGTGACGGATTAAGAATACGAATTGTCACCACCCCATATCATCCCATGGGTGTCGTAAGAGCCGACAGAGGGAGCATAGTATGCAGAGAACAACACTGTAAGAGAAGGAAAACTTGATACAAACCCTATACCAACCCGCTTGGCCAGCGTGGTATAGTAGGCCAATTCCTCCTTTCAAAGGAGAGGCCTAGTCCAGCAGTGGACTATTAAAGGCTGTTGATGATGATGATGATAAGATTATTTAAATATTTCGAATAATTTCGGGTAGGGCCATGCTGTAGGCTACTACCGGGGTCCATAGGTGGCGGATAATGGATCGGCGGCGCAACGCCGCTAGCTGCTTCAGCAGTCCCCGACCAAACAGCACAACCTTAAGCCATCACGGGCTTATTACAAGGCCTAGATGGAACAGTCACATCAGTGCAGGATGTGACTAGGACGGCGGCGGACGAGCACCGTGCGTGCCAACGGCGGCGTTCCACAGCCTAGTTAGCTGGCTACTGCGCACCCACCAACCCGCATTAGACAAGCGCGGTAGGTTAATCGTCTAACCCCTTACCCTCAATGACTAACACGACTAAACGAAGGCCCCAAGTGCCCGGCGTCTCCAATAGGAATGCCGCTAATGACAATAGACGACCGACTAATGGAGCAGGGGGCGTATACAATCCCCGGGCGGTAGGATCCTTATACTGTCAAACAACTACAGCTAGCCTAACGGATGCCGATAAACTTAATATATTAACGTTCAACACTAAAACTCTGAGAACGGAAGGTCACATAGCCGAATTAGAAAACGCTTTGGAAGAAATAAATTGGGACATAGTAGGTTTGGCAGAGGTTAGAAGAGATGGTGAAGCAATTTTAGAGAGAGACCAAAACATATTTTTCTACACAGGCAACAATAGTCAATTTGGAATAGGTTTCTTAGTAGCAAAGCGCTGGCAACACAATATTTTATAATTTGTTTCCGATTCTGAACGCGAAGCTCTACTCAAATTTCGCATAACAGACTCCAAAAACATTAGATACCATTATTCAGGTTCACGCCCCAACATCTACACATCCGGATGAAGAAGTAGAAGAGTTTTACGATTTAGTTAACAAAGCGTATGACGAACATAAAAGTTCATGGAATCTGGTAATGGGAGACTTTAATGCCATAGTCGGTAGTCGTTTACCCTCCGATAACATCAATATTCTTGGACCTCATGGCTTAGGTACTCGAAACGAAAGAAGTTCACGATTACTTCAGTTTGCATTTGGACAAAATCTAAGTCTCAGTAACAGCTACTTCTAAAAGAAGCCACAGTGACGCTGAACCTGGCAACACCCCAACAAAAGAACCAAAAATGAAATTGATTTCTGCGTCTCCTCAAGTAAGCAAATTATTTCTAACGTCGAAGTGCTCAATTCCTTAAAGTTCAAATCGGACCACAGACCACTAAGAATCAAAATCATTTTTAACTTAAAATTGCAGCGATTTCAAAAGCTACATTAATAACCAATCAAGAACAATTTGTATTACAGCTCAAAAATAGTTTCGATGCTTTAAGCAACAAAGACTCTGGAGACGTTCAAACGTAGTATGATAACATCAAGGAGGCACTTCACAACGCGAGGCAGAAAATAAAAACTAGAAAACGGAAAGATAGTAAACTTAGCATACAAACCAAAAAACTAATAGAAGAGAGACAAAAATTAATGTATTACACAACAGAATATAAAATTAAGGACCTAATTGTTAAACGCAATATTCGAAATGACATAAGACAATATAATATTAAATGTGTAGAAACTGCTTTAAATAATAATACTTCTTTAAAAATAGCCAAGCAAGGTATACAAACTGGGCGATCGGCGATACTATGCCTAACAGACAGTGCAGGAGTAAAACAAGGAGATAAAAATAAAATCCTACAAATTTGCACAGACTACTATCAAACATTATACTCGAATTCAGAAAGGTCCCAATACAATATTGGAGAATACTCCTGCAGAGAAGATATAAGTCCAGTCACAGACAAAGAGGTCCATCGCGTTCTCAACAGCATGAAATACAGCAAATCACCGGGTCATGATAATATAACAACCGAATCTTTAAAGCTTGCGCAACCGATTATACTGACACACCTTACAAAGTTATTCAATTCCATTTTACAGACAGGCAATCTTCCCAAATTATTTTGTCACTCCAACATCATACTTCTGCATAAGAAAGGTGATAAATCAAATATTGAGAATTATAGACCGATCAGCCTTGTTTCGCATCTATACAAAGCGTTTATAAAAATAATAGAAGGCAGAATAGCAGCCGAACTCGATTGCCATCAACCCCCAGAACAAGCAGGCTTCCGCAAAGGGCTCTCTATCAC
Organism: Euclidia mi; assembly: GCA_944739405.2. Classification (NCBI taxonomy): domain Eukaryota; kingdom Metazoa; phylum Arthropoda; class Insecta; order Lepidoptera; family Erebidae; genus Euclidia; species Euclidia mi. The sequence continues at coordinate 5,048,020 of OX123196.2, forward strand.
CGATAATTTGCAAGCTATCAACCAGGTTTTAGAAAAACACATAGAATTTAACATCCCCTTATATTTGGCATTTATAGATTATTCAAAAGCTTTCGATAGCATAAAACATCCTTCCATCTTTCAAGCGTTACAAAACCAAAATATTAATCCCACATACATAAACTTATGAAAATAGTGTATCTCAATAGTTCAGCATCAATAAAGCTTACAAATACAGGACCATCTTTCAAAATAGAAAAAGGAGTCAAACAAGGTGATCCACTGTCACCAAAACTATTCACCGCTACATTAGAAGAAGTTTTTCGGCTAATACTTCCTGGTTGGGAGGGAAAAGGCATTCTCATCGGAGAAAAAAGACTAACAAACCTCCGATTTGCAGATGACATAGTGCTTTTTTCTTCCTCTGCCTCGGAATTGGGACACATGATTCAAGATCTTTACAAGGCTAGCCTTGAGGTTGGACTGAAGATGAATATGTCAAAGACCAAATTAATGACTAATAGCACAAAGAAGAAGATATATGTTGAGGGTGTGGAGGTTGAATATGTCCATGAGTATATATATTTGGGCCAATTAGTTTCTTTTCAGGCGAGGCAAGAAGCGGAACTCGCGCGTAGAACGGAAAACGCTTGGAGAAGCTTTTGGTCTATGAAAGATCTTTTGAAAGGCAACCTGCCTATGTCTCTGAAACGCCGACTCATGGACATGTGCATCCTCCCCATCCTCACATATGGTGCCCAAACCTAATCTTTGACCGCAGATCAGAAGTCCAGCCTCGGGGTTTGTCAGCGAGCTATGGAGCGCAGTATTCTCGACGTAAAACTTGTAGACCGAGTCAAAAATACCATACTGCGCTCTAAAACACAAATCGCAGATGTGTCCCAAAAAGCAGCCAAGTTAAAATATGACTGGGCCGGTCATATCTGTCGTATGTCTGACGATCTTTGGGCCAAAACTACCACCTTATGGGTCCCAGATCGAAAGAGGCCACGCGGCAGACCCAAGATTAGGTGGCAAAACGATCTAAAACTGTATAATGCAGAGTGGACAACAACAGCTCTCGATAGAGAGAGGTGGAAAGAGGGTACCGAGGCCTTTGCCCTGCAGTGGGACAGGTTAGGCTGTAAATAATAATAATAATAAATATTTCGAATAAAAATTAGAAAATTCTAGAAAGTTCAGGAAGGAATGGAAAGGTTAAAAAGAGACAGGAGATAGAAAAAACAATTGAATTATGAAACGACAATCAAAATTAGTGGATCTAGAACATTCCTAGGGGTATATAAGGCGGTGTAGACACGCTGAGCGCCAGTTTAAGTTGAAAAGTGGTAAAGTGAAGAAGTGAAAGGAAGAAAGAAGAAGAAGTAAAATAAAGTGAAGTGAAAGTATAGTGCAGTGAAGTGCAGTGAAAAGTACAGTGCAAAAGACGCTAGTGTTGGTGCTGTCCGCGTCGAAATTAAACGGCGCGTCGTGTGTGAAGTCGAATAAAGTGCCATCAGTGCTACCCGATGTTTCCTTCCAATCCCGTTACCCCGTCCGTAACAATATCATTTGTACTACATGTACAAATTTGTGGCGTGGCGTACAAAAACGGGCAATATTTGTACAGAAATGTACCGTCAAGACACTAATGAACTTTGCTTAAAACTTAGTCAAAGAAATTCTGTAGATAATGCACAAGTTGGCAAGGTGCGACTGTGTTGGGACAAAATGTTTAAGTTGTAATAATAATAATTAAATTTTTCTCAATAATAATATTTAATTTGTCAGAAAATACAGATACAAATAGTCTTCTTATAATATAGTATTAAACTTAAGGCTAGAATTTTCAAAGAATTGGAAAGAACACCAGACTCCTGTACTAGTTAAAAACTGTATCACAGGCAGTTGGGTCACTCTTAAAAAATTTATGATTTGTATTTAAAAAATACAGCAATAGAATTACATTAACTCGACATTACACTATTTAATAAAAGTTATTTACTAATTATTAGGTACATAATTATAATCTTTGATCGCATATTGATACAACATATAAGCGTGTCATGCATGTTATGGGTACAAAAATGCAAGCGACTTGAAAAACTGCGGTTCAGCAGAATCGCGAATAGTGTCAGTGTGTTAGTAAATTTTGTATTTAGCATTTATTTGTAACGTTATATAATAGTTATTTGCACTTATAAACTAGATACAATTCAAATTAAATTTATTCTGTTTACAAAAAAGTACAATAAGATTATATAGAGTACAAAAGCTTTGTTTACGTTCGTGATATAAAAAATATATGCGTAAACTAGAATAAACCTGTGTTTTAGGCGATTAAAGCTAGCTAGATAAAATAAAATAATCACTTACTACGGTATTACTTTTTAGTACAGTATCACTATTAGATCTACAATATCTTAGGGTTATTTATTACTAGAAAAACAAAAATAATTTCCAATTATGTGTCACAATGTATAACAGCAATAACAGCAAACAAATTTAATAGAAAGAGATAGAAAAGGTAAGTTCTGAGATACGACAGATGTCCGCGCTGTGAGGAGTCTCCATAATGGACAGAATTCATAAACATCTTTTCTGCCATCAGTTTGGCCGGACAATCAACAGCACCTGTGTTATGACTGCTTGGTTTTTTGTAGCGTGGACAGGTAGCACATTTTGGTTCCTCTGTTTTCTTCGTGCATTCTTTTAAGGTGTGTCCAAGATTGCCGCAGTGTCAACAGGTTCCCGACAGGATTTCGCCGCGTGGCCATAATGTTGGCACTTATAGCATCGTGTGACCAGGGTGAAGTCTTTCACAGGGCAGGAAGACTAGTTTATAAATACTCTGTCTTTCGTTATCAGAGCTTTTCGGATGGCTGGAGAGACTTCAATAACGTAATTGCACACACTTGTCAAAAAGGTCTCAAGGCTGACATCAAGGAGTATGTCGACTAGATTTTGGTGGTACAAGCAGTTAAATACGTCTTTTTCCAGCATATTCAAATTCAAATTCAAAATCGTTTATTCATTTGGGTCACAATGTGTAGCTTATGAACGTCAAAATAATAAATTTATAAAATAATTACTTAAAGACTCTACATTTACATTTACTGCCACGTTCGCAAAGCAATAGGTAGAACCATGAGAAAGAACGGGCAATAAAACTCACGGTCACTCTTTTTCATCGTCAGGTTTTGCATAATACACATAAGCTGCAACTGTTACACCTTCTATATCACTTGTATATATTTACTGTACATAATAATACTCAAGCATAATACTTTTGATATTCATTTGGTTAGTCTCCTCAGAATAGACATGGTGAAACAGATGCATCCACTAACATTATATATACCTAATAATGCAGGCAATCCGCGAAAGTGATCAGACCCATGATGGAAATGATGCAGTTAAATATTAAAATCTAATACCAGCCCGCAAGACCATCATCGACCAGTCATCGCAAGTAGCACCCGTTCACGAGTATGACACATGTGCCAGCCATCATCCCTCTCGCCATATTAGAGGGAAAGGGATGACCCGACACACGACGCCACCACAAGAAATGACATTTTAGTGAGCATGACGATAACGGTATACGAACCGGCAGTAAGAAACAATCTATTGGTATACTGACCATGACCGCCAATTACCTCCATTTTCCAGATCGTTATTATTAACATAAATTAGTGAACCGCGTGAAGGAATGCAAATGTAGAAAGAATTTTGTGAAGGTGACAAGTGAACAACGATATGATCAGGGATAAATAATGTTAAACTACATTCAACAAATCATAATAATATCCAAATCCTGCAAAAATCATGTGTTCACGAGGCACCTCCACTTAACATGCTACTTATTAAGATGAGAGTATTTTACACAGTCATAAAAATAACAATAATGGTTACTTATTAAGATGAGAATATTTTACACAGTCATAAAAATAACAATGATGGTGAATTTAAAAAAAGCAACTAGACCCACGATGTCTTGTCATCTAGAAATTCTTTAATAGTGTAATAACCCCTTTTTAAAAGAAAATTCCTAGTAGTGGTTTTAAATTTGTGCAGAGGTAAATTCATTATTTCCAAAGGTTGTTTGTTGAAGAATTTTATACCGAGTCCCGCAAATGAGTTATGAACTTTATGTAGACGGTAGTTAGTGCCCATTAGTTTATGCTTATTCCTTGTGTCTCTAGCACCTAACTTATATATTGCACGTATGACCCTCTTTGAATAAAAAAAATTGTCTGAATATCGGCTGCCGTACCCCATCATAGTATCCCGTAAGACATTACACTGTGAAAGTAACTAAAGTAAACTAGTCTAGCAGTATCTACGTCTGTGAATTGGCGAATTTTCTTACTGCAAATGCTGCAGAATTAAGTTTGACTGCCAGACAGGATATTTGGGCGCCCCACTGAAGCTTACAATCTAAAGTTAAACCTAAAAATACAGTTGAATCAACTAGGTTAATTGTTTCGTTATTTAAAATTATATTAGTAAGAACATTTTTGACATTCGGCAAAGTAAATTTCACACATTTTGTTTTGCCAGAGTTGAGTAGCAAATTATTTGTCGTGAACCAATGTAGTACTTGCGCAAGAGAATTATTTACGCTGTCAATGTTACTTGTATTACGATCAACTTTAAAAATAAGTGAAGTATCGTCAGCAAAAATAAAAACAATATCACATAGATTTCTTACAAAGAATGGCAAGTCATTAATATATATTAAAAAAAGAAACGGACCAAGAATAGAGCCCTGTGGAACACCCATTCCCACTGGCAAACCTTGAGACCTACTTCCACTAACATCTACATACTGAACTCTATCTCTAAGGTAACTGGCAACAAGATTGAGTGCGCTATCTCGAATACCATAATGGTTGAGTTTACATAAAAGTGTATCATGTTCAACACAATCAAAAGACTTTGACAAGTCGCAAAAAACACCAATGGCATCCTTCGAATTTCCAAGCGTTAAAGATATGTTTTAATAGAGTTACACCGGCATCAACGGTAGAGCGACTCTTAGTGAAGCCATACTGCTCACTGTGCAATAAATTATTTGTGAGAAAGTGGCTCTCTAACTGATGCAAAATAACCTTTTCAAAAATTTTACTGATTGCAGGCAAGATAGAAATTGGCCGAAAGTTACTAGGGTCGCTCTTGGATCCTTTTTTGAAAAGTGGTATCACCTTGCTGTGTTTCATTAAATCAGGAAATACCCCTTTATCCACGCATCTATTAAATATTGCAGCTAAATATGGAGCTATGCTAAAAATGATTTGGCGAACAAGACTAACTGAAATACAACATAAGTCAATAGATTTCTTAATATTGATGGTCTTGAATGTCTTGAGAATGTCATTGGTGTCAATGTATTTAAAATTAAACAGCACATCACACTCATTCACATTGCCCCTAACTAACATCTCTGCTTTGCTTGGGCATGAGTCTAAACATTGGTTGTTTTCACTGGTATGTTTATGAAGAAGTTGTTAAAAGTCTGAGCAACATCAATTTTCTTTGTAACTATTTCTCCATTACATTTTCATTTAAAATACAGTACTCGATTACCAAGCTTTGCTCGCTATATTTTTTGGTAAATCGTGTTTTCTAAAATGAATCCTAGCTAGAGCGATTTATCGCTCCGAAGCCTCCTGCATACTAAATTTCATCAAAAGCACTGGAGCCGTTTTTGAAATTTAGATTATGTATAGCTATGTACCTATAGATAAACATATTATTTTATTTAAAAATCATTTTATGGTGCAGACTAGTGATATGGTTTTATTATGAGAAACTTATGGACTGCAACAGAAAAATATCCAGTTAGAATATGGCCCCAGCGAAGTTTTACTTCACCATTTTCATACTCCAAAGTTAAATAAAATGAAGCCATAGCAGCAATAATAATTTAATTAAAGTCTCAAACAAATAATTGTGCCCAAATATTAAGTCAATTAAGCTGGCTTCCCACGGTGCGTGGTTTCACGGATGAACATTAAACAAATTAGTTAACGTACCCAGTTAATACACATTATACATACATTACACAAGTAATGACAAATAAATAGATCCAAGCCTCCAGGGTAATAGGTCTATTCTAATAATAGAAAAGCAACCTACTTTGAATCAATTCTGGGAGGTTCTGTTCGGACAAACGCGGCCTATTGGTGTGCAAACGCACATGTCTCCCCTACACTTTAAAAGCTCTCTAAAATTTATCAATGATTTATTTATATTCGAATATTGCAATATTTTTGGAAAATTCTTTTCGACCCTTAAATATTTGTTGCAATTTTACCTTATTTCATGATTTTCTCGAAAACTAGATATCTATATCTTTGTCGAAAACAAATACGCAAAGCAAAATTTCTACATTATGTTTACTAAGGAAGAAAAAAACGTAAACATTTGGCTACAAACGCTTTTTTTCGCTATGAAATTTGTCAGTTTTCAATTGCACGTATATTCACTGGGGCTGTCGATATCATAACACAACGAACGTAACTTATACGTGTAGAAATTTTATTGGCTTTACGGTCGAACAGTTTATCATCGCGGGCTGTTAACTTTTTGAGCGCGTTTAAAACCTATATTTATTTATAAACTTTCTACGCTAAAACAATGAATCGGGTTTTATAATGTAGGGGAGAAAAATGGGCTTTGTTACAGATGGGACCTGTAAACTCGCTAGCAGTCTATTCTAGCACTTACCACAATCCGTGGTGTAAAATTAGCCCGCATTTGGTGATACATGTGATACATGATATTGCAGGTAGTAGAGCCTTGCTGATTTCAGCATGAATGGGCCGGCTCGACCAAGGAAGTACTACCCTTTCACAGAAAATCGACGTAAAGTAACAGTACCTAAACTGTTGCGTTTCGTTCGGTGCATTACCAGACTCCGTGCTGTTACTGAGAATTTCCTAACGGCAAAACCTAATAACACTTTGCTCGACCCAGGAATCGAACCCGAGACCTCCCAATCCCACGCACACATTTATGTCGCTAAACTAGAGAGGCAGTCTTTATATTTATATTCTTAATAAGGCCTTTATAGTTTAACTTTATTGACATTTTATTTAAAAACATGCGACAAATAAATGCGGAGAGTAACTTATAATCTACAATCAAAAATGTTAATACATAGAATGGTAACATATTCTTGGAATATCTCGGAGCCATTCATTGTATTACAGAGGAAGACGTTTCGTTTCTATTGTATGATTGAATAAAGATATACTTTGTTGTCGGCCCTTGACATTCCATCTTTTGTTTTTATCAAGTTTTACAAATAAATCGCGGTGTTTTTGACAGACGGCGACGGCAAACAAATAGAACAGGCGATGGGAGATCTTGAGTGTTTTTCAAATATTGCCATAAAATTGTTTGGTGTTTTGAGGCGACATCTGGGGGTTTTTACTTATTTAAAAGTTATGCTTTTACTGCTGAGAATATAGATCTTTTGAATAAAATTTGTTAATATATAGTGGTATCATTGAGTATATTGGACAGTTGAACATGAAAATCGGAGTAAGAAAGAGAAAAGAGAAGTATAAAAAATGTTGAAACTTCTAATTTTACAATACAAACTCAGAAATATTTATTTCATTTAAATCAAAAGGTAATGCTTGTATTTATTTCGTTTAATTCACAAAGCAATGCTCATAAACTTCAACCCTAAAACCAATATTTATATATTGTAAAATTATAAAATCTCGATACAAAAGGTACTAAGGGATAACACGATGCAAATACCATCTTTGCGTAGAGACGGAAAACTCGACATCAAACCCTATACGACTGCCTCGTTGGTCTCGCGGCATAAATGTGCGCGTGGGATCGGGAGGTCCCGGGTTCGATTCCTGGGTCGGGCAGTGTTATTGGGTTTTTCTGTCACGAAATTCTCAGTAGCAGCACGGAGTCTGGAAATGTGCCCGGTACGGCAATAGGCTCGCCCCTTATTACGTGGGACTAAAGTACTTATATCTGGCGAAAAGTGGGTGTAGGAATACACCTCTGCCTACCCCTTCGGGGATAAAAGGCGTGACGATATATATGTACGATATGTAAAATAATTGATAATATCAACAGCATGTTCGTGCCGTACCTGCAAACTTTGGGGACAAGAATGACTGTTGCCCATTCCTTGTTACACCAATAGCTGACAAAGTTACGAACAATCACAACTTTGATTTTGTAAGTTGACAACCTAGTTGAGCAAATTCAATCACCAAACAGAATGTTACGTCTCTGTACTATCGGTTTATACGTCCGAATATTAGACGAAATTAGACAACAATGTCATTTAATACGCTATTTGACTTAATCCCAACTCTTTAAACAAACATACAAACATACATAGTCTCACGCCTATATCCCTGAAGAGGTAGGCAGAGATATATTGCTACACCCACTTTTCGCCTGATTTAGTTTATTCCCACATAATATGGGGCGAGCACATTGCCGTACCGGGCACATTACCAGACTTCGTGCTGCTACTGAGAATTTCCTAACGGGAAAACCCAATAACACTTTTGCCGACCCGGGGATCGAACCCGAGACGCCCCAATTCTACTATCTCTACTCTATTTATGCCGCGAGACCAACGAGGCAGTCTTAAAAAACAAATCTTATTAAACGGACCACCAAATACGAGTAATACGACTAACCACCAAGGAAACCGAAAGCCGTTGGAAGTAGAGGAGATACAGCTTGAAAAGGGAACCCCGGGCTCCGAGGCAAAGGTCGTAGATTGCAACCGGGACAGCGCTAGAACGATAAATAATCAGTCCAATGATAAAAAGATAAAGATAAAATATTTTTTATTCTCTCACCCACACAAATAAAAATAACAATAAAAAACAGTACAAGAAAATAATAAAAAAGGACAAAAGTGTGGCGTGTCAGAAAGGGCATAGTTCAGCATTGGTCAGGCAGATGCCTGATGCTGATTTTAAACTATGCCCTAGAATGACTCACGCAAACATCAAACTTAACACTACACAATAATACAGTAAAATAAAATAATAGTTAGGATACTTAAATAAATAATAAATAATCATAATATATAAAATCCTTTCGTTACTGACTGACTGACAGACAAGCTACAGCCAAAACTATTGGGCGCAGGAAGCTGAAATTTGGCATTCATGTTCCTTGGGGATCTTAGAGGTGTCAATATTTTCTAGAAATAAATATATCCTATGTCACTCAGGATAATGTCGTATTATAATGGAGCAAGAATTCTTAAAATCGTCTAGTATTTTTAAGTTTATTCGTTACAAACATACATAAATACAAATCTTTCCTCTTTATTATATAAGTAAAGATTTCATATAATTCCAACAAATTTAAGCTGGTTTAGTCAACAAGTCCAAATATACACGATAAGACTGTAATAAGCATTTAAGGGTAGTAAAATTAGGAAAAGAATATAAACATCAATGGAATATTTTTAACAGCGTATCAAAAATGTTATGTCATACACTAAAGTGAGTTACGCAAAAAAACTTTATTATTTCACTAAAATAGTGACTTGCACACTAAAAATACTATTTGTGCACCAAATATGATGATCTTTTTACAAAATATGACTTGATATGAAAAGTTTCGTCCGCTCGGGAAACTTATCCACTCAGAAAACTTAATAGGTTATGTTAGGTTCTCTTGTGACCCTGCTCCCAAAAATAGGAGCCCTGTGAAACAGGGCTCCGTCAACTAAGCTTAGTGGTGCAATTAGTATTTTTGGTGGAAAATTAGTATTTTTGACTAACAGTTAAATACGATCCAAAATCAATTCACATAGACTACATTCTGTGGTCTTTAATATATTTTCTCAACCACCTCATTTTGTCGAAACGTGGTGGTGTGGTTGTGGTACCTACGTATGAATCAAGCCGAGCCCATAACTATCATCAGATGATTTACATGTATGCCAACTTGCTAGCATAAAACAGACGTTCATGTACCGTCCTCGGTGCAATACATTAGAGCACAATGCAGAAAAATGTAGATAGTATTTTTGCATCCGCATAGATAGTATTTTGAACTAGAATTGATACAGCGAACATTCATGAACTTTTCTAGCAATAGCAATAGATTCAGTTGGCCGTTATATTCCACTGTGAAAAGGAAGTTTGGAAAGTTGATATTTTGTATTTGACTGCGCAATTGTGTAGTTTTGTGTGTTCTGCGGTCAGTGTTGTCTTTTTCATTCTCGCGAGGAACACCACTTTTTCTAATCAACGAAATGTTTTTACGAATCTGAATGTTTTAGTGAATATTATAATTACTATTGGGACGAACTGACAGACAGCGAATTGATGTAGAGTAAAGACTCAGTTTTATATTTTGAGTTACAAAACCCTAAAATATAAATATTTGAAACTTATTCGAGTTCTGTCGAAAAGTTTCGAACTCCATAGTTATATCCAACGAAAACAGAAATACGACAGGACGTATATTTCACCATACAGTCTTTCGCAGTCCACTGCTGGCATTGGCTTGTCATAATCTGCGTCTAGCATTGTGACTGAATGGGAAGATCAGGTATATATACTATACCCTATACCGCGTTAGCAAAACCTACGTCTCCTTTTAAAGATCTAGTTGCTTCTTGTACTTAGTCACTGCCGCGCCGCTTATAACACCCGCAGAATGAGATGGGGTAGTGACAGTTTGTATATGTTGCACCGGGGGCATAGGGGGCGAGGCTATTGCCATCTGGCAATAGCCTCGCCCCCTATTACATTGGGACCGAAATATAACTGGCGATTAGCGAAGTGTGGGTGTGTAATACACCTCTGCACACCCCTTGGGGGATAAAGGCGTGAAGTTATGTTATGTTATTTTACATTACCTACTTCACAATACATAAGCGGTCTACATATATTACCAAGCTTTAAACACAAATCTCAACGATATATCGTCATCGAACCAAAACCAATATTTATTATTCTCATTATCATAGGATTAGTAGCCAATAGTCACTAATTACGCGTACTAATTAGCAAAACAGACACCCATTATGCAGCCAGTTGGCATGGAAACGGTCACACGATATGTGTCTACGCAATAGTGTAATCGCCTTTCTAAATTGGATTAGATTTATAAATAAACCTCCATTACATATCGAACGGTTTCTGTTAGTTGGTTATAGATTAGTAATTATTACCCATTAAAAGCTGATCAGCCATTCCAGAGGTTGCTCCGGACAAACAGAAATACATATTTAGTATGGAACTTATGTTACATGCATCTCTAATCTCCAAATCCATGGATAGATCGAATAGTGAGTCCGGCGATTAAACTATATAGTATTTCTTAACTATAATTATCTCGTGATAGTAATCAACATTAGGCTTTATATAATCTGCCTTTAATTTGGCTTTATATAATATGTTAAGAGTAAACGCGGAGGGCGTATATCGTATCAGTACACAATTGAGCAAGAATAACCTACTCATAACCGCTAATCATAGAAAACGAAACTGGAAAATAAATTTGACTTACGACTTGAAAGTACGCCTTTTCACTTCAAGGGAGCCTGGCCGCTTCATAAATAATAACATGTTATTGGAAGCATAAGATGAATATTTTGTGAAGATCTTTTCAAAACCGAATGCTATGGTTACGAATGGATACTTTTTAACTCTTTTTATATCTAGGGAGATATGGATATTCAAAACTAAACCCAAACGTAGTCCTAAAGGTGCAATATAACTCATTCTCTATAGAAAAAGTGTATCTGAGTCAGAAGGATATTCGGTTTTTACACATAGCTGATCTATTACCAGCAAAGGCACTTAACGACGCAGCCAATAACTTAAACATGTACACACCAGCTACAGGTAGGTATACCTAATGTACTGAACACTATCACAACTGTCTATTAAATATTGACAAGAACTCCGCACGTAGACACTTGTCGATTACTTGTGAAAATGTACAGCTGAAGAGGGCTCTCAACTAACAGATTCATTGGCTAAAAGCTTTCTCGCTTAGAATATCTAGAACAATCTCAGACATTGATATACCACGTGCCGAGACTTTGCGGCCATATTCAAATTACAAAAGTAAGCTTCAAACTCAAGCTGCTAATTAAACAGGTAAACCTGAAATTTATTTAATTTATTTAATTTTAATAATTCCTTTTTTTAAAAAGGAATTATTAATATTGTAATCTTTCATTTGTGCCAATGCAATTTTAAAATTCAGCCAGCGTTCGCGCCATGAAATAAAATCAACCGTGAACTCAACATTCACGAGAACCCCAAAGTTACATTTTTACGCAGATAAGACTCTTTATTGTAACTTGGTGAAAAATAATGCAAATCATCTTTTAGAAAATCTCCGTGGCATAGCACAACAGCGAAGGATTCTTTCGGTATTGCGCCCTTATGTAAATACTGGATTAAGCTACCTCCTTGTATTTTAATGAGGTCTTGGAGATCTTGCTCATTGCTTCGTTATATCATCGTTACAAAAACCACATGTCACTATCTTTTACATAATACTAGCTTATTATAAAAATATGTATATTAGATCTCAATAACGATAGACGAATACTATGAGAGTATTGAAAACTACGTAAGTACTCGATGATCTATCATTTAAATTATGTATACATATATTGTATAAAAGAAGATTTCATTACTAAGTAAACACTAAACATGATAACATCGACGCTAATTAATTAAGGCTACGTGGTGTTGACTTGTTCCTACAAATATAGTAATAATATAATACTTCAAAAACACAGAACAATTAGATGTCAAGTACAATCATTTCACGTACCGTACTCAAAGCGCGACTCCAGCCCCTTAAAATCTGCGCCAAATAGTTCTGGGGCACATTACACGATAAATAATCCACATACCTAGGACAAGGCAGTCTCCGAGGGTGTGGGACTAGCACGCGTGAAAAATTCACATCGGTCGGCAGGAATGTGTTTTATTTAAGACTGTGCGCAGTGCGGCCCGTTCAAATATTTAGTAACGACCATTGAGACGGAATGTTACCTTAATCTGTACGGGATAGCTGACACCGCTTTAGACAAGGTGACATTTTCTTAGGCAGTTTGCCGTTGTTACGTGAAGATTTTTTAAGTTAATAGGGGTTACCTTTGTTGTTTATATGTAGGAGAAAAGAAATAAGGTTGACTGGGACTATTTATTATGAATACATGACAATTATGTTTCGTTTTTGTACCTACTGTTATTCGTGCACTGAACCAGCTCATCGTTGCGACTTATGGTAGGCGGTAGTTGTCGTGTTTTCTGTGGTTGTACCTTATGAGCTTAGTATTACAGAGCCAATATCTAGTAAATCGTGACGATAAAACATTGGACTTTATACTTTACCTAATTTCAGACACCATTTTATCCACCTTTACCTCTGCTAAAGTAACCACAACCCAATCCCAAAAACTATAGTCCCTGGCCCTGCCTTTGTAGGGGACAGGCACAGGAACACTGCCAGCTTTTATAAAATTTATAAAATAACGAAGGTCTGACCGTTGTGGACTCTTGGGCTATTATTTCCTTCGAGGCATTTTTACTTAGTATTTCAGAGCTCTTGTGTGTCTCTCAAACCACAAAATTTAACATAATGAACTGCTGTCATATAACGATACAGCCATTATATTATAATTTATTGGTAAAAATCAATGTAAAGGTTCTAAATAGTATTTGTAAAATAATTCAGATAAAATGGTTACAAAGACCGTATCATTTTATGTTAAAACAAATAAAAACATACTCCTATCGATGGGAATTAAACCCACAACCATATGGTTTCTGACTGCTGAAACACAGTCCACTAGACCAGGCCTTATAATCATATTAATGGTGTTTGTGATCTTGAATAAAAAGAAACATAAAATACATTTTGGCATATAAAACCTCGTTTAATTTCCCACGCAAATATAATATGAAGTTTGTTGTTGCTATTGGCGTTTTATGAACTTACAGACAGACGCCGTGAATATCGGATGAAAACCACAAAAAAGCCTATTTGGATAATATTTTTATCTATGTGTACTTTAGTATGATTAAATTTTGCCACTTTACAAAAACGCAACAAAGGCCATAGAGAACAGACTAAATACAACAATATGTGAATGACATAAAGCATCGTATGTGGATAAAATTCACAATATTCGATGGAATGCCTGATGTTGAGGCAATCGCTTAAAGCACTTTGCCATCCATCAAATATTTGTTGCTTATCTTTCTTTTTGTTAGATCTGAAAGGTAACCACTTTCATGAGGAAGGCTATAAGGCTGTGTAACATTATGTCACAGCCCTTAAGAGCTAAATTAAATGCAAAGAAAAGACAGAAGGATGTATGTGTTATGACAGTTAAATAGTCGAAGTGGAACGGATAAAACTGCAAGGCACGATTAGTATTTATAAGCTTTAAAACGAAAATAACGTAACTTATCGACAAATGAAAGGCAATAAAGTAGCTACATCGATTAAAAATAATCTTAATATATAAAATCCTTGTGTTACTGACTGACTGACAGACACGCTACAGCCGAAACTATTGGGCGCAGGAAGCTGAAATTTGGCATGTATGTTCCTTGGGGACCGTAGGGGTGCACTAAGAAGGGATTTCCCGAAATTCCTACGGGATCGGCCAAAACGGGTAAATTTAAAAAAAATACATAATTTTACGGCAATTTAATGGCAATAAAGTAGCTACGTCGATTAAAGATTATTGAGCTATTAAAACGGTATTATAGTGTGATACGGTATAGCATACGCACTACAAGAAAATGATTTGTTAATGCAACACTCTCTGGCTAAAGATTTCTATCTTTATCTAATAAATAATAATCTGTAGATAGTTAATTCTTACTATCGTTTAATTATTCTTAATTAACTATTTACCGATTATTATTTAGTAGCTTGCAATACGCTCTAGCTTCCGATCCGATCGCTATCCTAATTCACACGATCACCGGCTAAGTTCAATAAGATTAAAAAATAAGTCTTATGTAAAAAAGAACAATCGATCGATCAGCACAGTCGGTCCTAAGAGAATATACTATACGTACAAATAGATTTTATATACATAGGTACCCTTTCCCATATTCAAACAGATTAATTTACATCAACATCAAGTCATGAACAATGTCATAATAAGGATATAATAAACAGCTACGATTTCTACTAAGATTTCTTATAAAAATGGCTACGAAAGAAAACCTGCAAAGTCATTACAGCGCTACATTAGAACGTGTCGACGTAGTTTTCTTGTAGACGTATATTCATGGCGTAGAACTGCGTAGCATAACACGCGTAGCTTTGCCTCTTCACAGGTCTGTGGAAGCAAGCTTATCATTAATTACATACACACTATGCCGGATAATACATAAGCATTGTAACTCCTTACAGCCACGTAATCAAACCCCAAAAAAGATACTTGTGATATAGAGTACCTAATACCATGTTCAAAGAATTTTAGAGGATATTTCTAGGTAAATCCTATTCTCATTCTCAACCTTGGTATCCAAGGATAAAACCAGATGACGCGCTACCTCGTGAAAATCTTTTAAAAGAAATTTGGCTCTGCGATGAGCTTACCAATCAAACGAAACGTGGTAGTCAAATATGCAACATAGATACATTGTTTGTCCAATAAAGCACTGATTCTCAAATGGTTACTTACTTGCAACTTTTCACATGTACACATACTAAAATAAGTATGTGTTTTTTTTAAGATCACACAATGCGAGAAAAGAGCAGGAGTCATGTTAGAGATGTCAACAAAATTTAACAACTATTCGGTAGGGATTGAGTTGCTTCCTAGTTGAAACTTCGCGGTGCGAAACCAACTTTTCATTGTTATCATTATCATTCCTGTATATAAGTAAAAACCGTCCAGTTGCTGGACCCAAACCTCTTCTCACTATAAGAAGAGTAAGGCCTTAGTCCACTCCAATAGGGTTGACAGTCTTCACATGTCGTTAAACTCAGACATGCAGATTTTCTAAAGATGTTTTCTTCACCGTTTAACAAGCGATAATTAACAATTTAATACGCACATCACTTTGAAATGCCTTCATGAGTCAATGGTGCACGTCTTTTGTTTGAACTCAAGACATTTCGCGTATCGGTCGTTTGACCTCTCCACTAGGACTATCAAGAGTAGGCTGTTGTATTTGATGTGCTCGGTAGAAAACTGTAGAAGTATGTATTTCAGCCCATGCCTTATACAAAAAGCGTCATTCTTTATTTTTCGTGTGTGTATGGTCAACTCTAGTGTCGGAGTTTTTAGACTGTCGAATATGGCCGAACGATTCTTGGCCTGAGTGTGAGATTCCCGTGTCGGACATAAGTGTTACTTAGTTTTGCCGAATTCTCAGTAGCAGCACGGAGTCTGGCAATGTGCGCGGTTAAGACAATCGGGTCGCCCTCTTTTACGTGGCACCTTACATTCATAAGACGAAACGTGGGTGTAATATTTTATCTCTGCCTACCCCCTCTGAAAATAGTAAACGCTGAAATGAACCTGTACAATGGCGTATACAGTAAAAAAAAATCTAACGACGTCATATAGTCTGCTATAGTAGCGTACGTACGCAGATTGGCAGCGTAGGTAAATATGAGCTCACGTTACAGACAATTTTATTAGCAACTAGAGGACGCCAGCAGCTACGCCTCCATATTTTTTTTCGTTTTGGCCGATCCCGTGGAAATTTCGGGAAATCCCTTCTTAGTGCACCCCTACGGTCCCCTACGGTCCCCTAGGAACATACATGCCAAATTTCAGCTTCCTGCGCCCAATAGTTTCGGCTGTAGCGTGTCTGTCAGTCAGCCAGTAACGCAAGGATTTTTTATATTAAGATTAGAGGGGGGATGGGGGTAAAAAGTGCTAGCAGGCAATGGAATGGACGGCTGAACTCAATCATGCGCGTCATTGTGCGCCGACCTGGAGATAACGTGTCCCCGCCTGAGGTAAGAAGCTAGTGCAATATTGTTATACATAACTTTAATGACGTGGACAGAAATATATTGACTTTAATGGTTTACTAGTGTATGGGTGTAGCTTATAGTATGACGCGATCGATTTTTGTAATAGATCGCCAAAGTTAAGCTACGTTTGCCGGCGGAATCGCGGCAAGGCATGCTTGCCGCGGTTGGCATGGGCGCGCTACACGCGGGACGTCGACAGACACTGCGGTTATTTAAGTCTTGAAAGCCTGTAGTGGAGAGTCACCCACTTCTCTAGATGAGCATATGATAATTTGGGTTTCCACCAGAAAGTACCTCAAACGATATAACGCCTAACAACGCTTTGAAATCGGATGTTAGGATCGGAGATTCAATCAGATAAAATTAGTGTTTAAAAGTAAATTTCATACAACTGAAAATACTTCAGTGCATCCATGATCATAACACAACAGTTCCAAATTAACAGCAGCTCAAAACAACGATGCGTATTATATAATGGTAACCATTTTAATAAACCGGCTGAATGCCGTTCGCAGCTCAGTTATGTTTTCCTTATGAAACCAATCGTGTGAGGGTAGCGACACACGTCCGTAGGCAAGACGTGGGTCACGCTCACAATTTCTGTGGTCGCGCTGCTAGCGCACAATGTTGCTTCGTATAGCCACTAAGACTAATGGAAATGCTAAACGTGTACCGCACAACTGGTGTCCAGGGTACTGACTCCTCATAATGACTGGCTAAAATCTTCATGACAGCCTGGACCGACGGCTTAACGTGCTCTCCTAGGCACCGGGCAAGCGATAATTAACAGTTGAATGCGCCCCGTGGGTTTGAACCCTGTACGCGGCAGTCTGTTGGTATTTCCACTACGTTATCACTGCCTCGGGATGAGATGCAGATGAGGCAGGAATAACCAAGTGTCATCAATATTTTCGAGGCGATAGTGTCATTCGAAATACGCCGGTTTAGACTCAAGTTCAGTAGAACTTGAGTTATTTTAGTAGTAGTTGTGTTTCTGAAAAAGCCATGTTGGATATATACTTTTATAGCCGATACAATGAAATCCATTTTGCATTTCCTTTATTCTTCAATTTTGAGTTGCACTTTATTTCATTTTGACGAGAAAACCGTACTTATAATAGTTCGATAAAGTGAAGCATTCAGAGCAGGTGTGCTTCTCTGATGCGCAGAGTGCGAGCCAGCTCCAACAGTGTCCTAAGCATGATAGCAAGGAGACTTGATTGTGTATATTTGAGTCACTGTTGTGCCATCTCGCATGGTATTAAACAACGGTGACCTAAATATATTTCTATGGGTTGTTATGTTTATTTAAAGATATAATAGTCATATGTTACTAACATAGTTTTTAAGTAATACTAACATTCTTGAGTCATGGTTACTTGAATAAAGAAATATTCTATTCTATTCTATTGTGAAAAGGCAACCGAGCTTGCAAGAATATCATAAAGGCGGCGTTATTGCGGTCTGTTATGACTTTTAAGTTAATTTAAACTTCATTGCTACGTAGCACTAGGAGCCTAAAACAGGTCCAGAAATATAATTACGCTTTTTTATCAGGGCAGTTACGTAACCTACCCACTCAAACGATCAAGTCTGACAGCTGCCACCGCTTCGTACGTCCGCGCGCGCGCGAATTTACGTAGCGGTCGAGCGCCCAATGCCGTCACCGATTTAAAGCCTATTTTCTATCAAACTACAACTGTTATGTTAAATTAAAAAATACCAGTATAGAGCTGACATTATAAGGAATCAAAATATGTGAAAACTAAATTGTAACTCTTATCGTAAACAGTACAAACAAAAAGTTGAACTTTACAATAGTGGTGAAATTTTAGTAAAATATTTATTGATGTCAAGGTTTTACGAAATATTTCGTAATATACCTCTATACTATTTACTTATTAATAAACTAGATGAAATAAGCTTTTTTTGATACCAAAATATCATTACTTAGAACAAATAGTATAATATAATAAATCAAAACAAACTACCCATTCCGGTATGAATTTGATATCGCCTCTGATGACAAAATCAAAAATCCTGCGAATTAAATAATAGAAATGTGTAATCCTAACATTTTTTGCCATATTTCTTTCATTTAAGTTTACACAGATATAGATAAATACCTATTTTTTCCAATTACAAGAAGTATTTTACTAGAATATATAACATATTATCATAAAAAAGCTTAACGAAAAACCGGCGCACAGCAAAGTTTTTACTTGTCGATTGTAACTAATTTAAACACATCCTATCTGACTGCAGATGCTTAGAATTTTTTGATATTACGAAAGAATGGACCTTCAGGAGTATTTCAATATATAACACCCAGTACAATCGAATAATAAATACATTTTTACTTACATTTTAAAGTCGACACTCACAAACACTTCAAACAATTCAACGCACTTGACAAAAAGTTTGTAAACTATTTTTTTTTTAATCTTGCTGTGGCTTGACGTTGCTGTTTTACCGACCAACATACGCGTTATTTAATAAAGAACCATCTAGCGAAACACTTGTGAACCTCTTAAACATTGTCACAGATAAAAAAAGGTTTAAATGGGGTGAGTCGTCTAGGCTGCTGTAGTCGCCCTAACGCTTAACGCCAAAAACTTTTGGGCGACCATAGTCGCCCGGACGTTCGAGTGGATAAATTCTCTTGATATTCATAATCCATCAGCAGCGATACCAACTTACCTCATAGCTCTTGGCTCTGGAATCAGAAAGGCAAAATATTGTGTTCAGAACGTTCTTTATACTGGGCAAACCACAACCACGCCAAAGTTCACTTATTACTCTAGCATCTAACCTCTTCATATATTATAAAACGAAAATAACGAACATTTCACTAACCATTGCACATTATAATTTTCAAATAATTGCGTATTTCCTCCCAGATCTCATAAATCTGGCAGCAGATTTCATTAAAAATTTACCCAGTATAGCAGAATATGTGATGAAAAAATGCATCCAGCTTCACACCGTTTGGTTGATTTCATTAACACGTTCACAATGCATGTACCGCATGTGGGCCACTATGAAGAGATCATCACACGTGCGTGCACCACAAATGGGCCACGAGTCTATAGCAATGGAATGCTTTTTTTGAGTTTGCACGTACCAACTGTGCCAGTTTTTATGATATACACGAATGAACAATTAACCATATAGTAAAATGTCAAAAAAAACGACCGAAATTTCGTCAGTGTTGCCAGGCAATCGAGGTTGGAAATGAAACCAATTTTTTATAGAACAAAAATAATTAAAAGATGAAATAACGAATGAACTAATTATTGCAACAGCTATATTTTGACTCCTCCAACTGTTCTACAACATTCTATTCACCATCGCTATCCTCCATCATCCTCCATAACTCCTCTTCCGTCAAAGGCAATGAAGATGGGCCTTGAATGTTTCATAATCAACCAAGATGAAAACTAAAATAAAAGAAATCGACAACACTTGCTATGACCGGAGCGTGACGAATTCGTAAAAATTTACTTAGTTTTGAAAACTTTTACTCATACGCGCGTTATCATCTAATGGGTCGACTTAAATGTTAGATTCTACCCACATTTTTATGAATGAGAACAAAGTACACTCGAGTGACATATATATGGGGCATGAAATCTATAGCGGGCACGTGAGTGCATCACATGTGGCCCACCTGAAAAATACAAAAAAAAGGATCATGGGCATTTTTGTATGAGAGCTGGGCGTTAAACCAACAGAAATAAAATGTGTTGTAATTTACTTTATTGTACTTCTAAATACCCCCTTAATACTTTTTAACCCCAACATCGACTGGGTATCACTGCAAAAATATCCCAAAGATTGGTTAAATAAAACTCACATATTTGTTAAAAACTACTATATATTGATACCTTTTATTTCAATATCAATGGTTATCATCAACTATAACATCCAATAAATGTTCTGCGGGTGCAATGAAAGGCTCGTGCCGTCCTAACCCTAAAAACCACAAAACTGAAACTATGTGGGCATGACGTCACGACATGACGTCTTTGTCGGTAAACAGAGCGTCGATACATAACACACTGTCTTTCTTCCATTGCACTTAACAAAAACAGCAGAACACAAGTTGCGAAAAGTTCAGTTATATAACAACAGTCCAATCAGAAAGCGATAACAGGTCAAGAAAGCGATGGCTGGGGTCAGAAGTTGTATAAATAAACCGATGATAGCAAAACGTGAGCAAATAACAAAATATGAATAACGACTGACGCGCATTGCCCAGCCTGCCCGCACGCTTGTTTTTTGGTCGGCGCCTGAGTAAGAGAGAAGTTAGAAAGGGATGGAATGTAGTAATTACTTACCAACCAATAGTTTGGTTTCTTTGGCCTAGCTCTGCACAACATCGTGTCGTGTTATTTCCGTTGTATTAGCGATTGTTTTGGATTCTATAAAAAATACGTTTGAACATCACTGAATATCTCTGCTCACCGGTTGTTTGGGTAATTGCCGTCATAGTATAAAATTAAGTAATGGTCATTAGCTTTCACATAAAATATATTTTAAAGCTGTTGGTTTTACGCCCATTTTGACCGTGACCCTTAATAAGGTGCATTCTATTTTTTCTTTTTCGTATGTTATTTATGTCATTATCTATGCTTATCTTATCCAATTTCCGCAAAACATATTTGCACGTGAGCGGTACTTTAATAATTTATATCTGCACTGTTAACGTGTTAAATAACTGTTCGCTCAGTGCATCGACTGATGACCGGCCCGTATTGCATTTTACGTTCAAGCGGTGCTTCGAAATTCACCTCTAATATTTAGGGCGGAATAAGTAGACCATACGGGATTCAGGATATTTTGGATCGGTTTTGTGGGTATATAATACGGCGATCTTGGGCTGCTGAGATTTAATATTATTACGTAGGTTAATTTTCATTCAAACCCCTATTATGAATTAACTGGGCGAGAAAATAATATTTGTGACCTATTATTCACATAATCATACTTCACCTTTCTTAGGAGTAATTTTCGAAAATATTGCCAACAGTGCTATACTACGAGTAATATTAATAGAGCAAATCTTTTACCAAATAAATCGTATTATCTGACCAAAATTTCGAGCTAAAAATATTAAATCGACATCAAGCAAGGACACAAGTATTAAATAACGTTGATATACGGGGCAGCCACCTCTGCTCCCAATAAGCCTCTCCGTGGCGAGTGGCATGTTTACACCTGCCTGACTCGTCCGCAAAATGATAAAGGTATGCATATCATACCGGTTTATTAATAACTAACAGTGTACGTGGTTATACCCTCGTTGTTTTCAGTAACACGGTTTAAGTAGGGTGCAGTAATTATTAAGAATTTAAACTTTTCCTTATAAGGGATTTATTAACTGACTTAGATTAACGCTCGCGTGAGAAACCTAAATGTTTCAGAGATAAAATGTAGCCTATTGGTAGACCTACAAACTTCAACTATTTAGCGATACATGCCAGAATATTACTAAATAAACTGCTTTCTATGCTGAATGCAATAAAAGCTCCTTTGTCTATATATATAAGAGTAACCGAAATACTTTTGTTTGGAAGAAAAAAATACTGTTACAGGATAAAAATATTTAGAGGGAAAAAATGCTGTTACCGAATAATAATTAAATTATCCTCGCACGTAAGTCTTTGCTCAAACTATTAAATTACTTTTTAAACTGTCTGTATAAACTGAATTCTAAGCACATTAGTCACGCAATTAGTATGTGTACCGTCGTACTGTCGAATAGAGCGTTTTCTGTGGAAATGAAAGTGTTCAGTAGCAGTAGCGGGATTTTTTTCAGTGTAAAGTGTGTCAGCCGCGCCAAATGTGTCGGTTTTACTATCTGTTCGTAGGCAACTGTCGCCGTTTGTGAGCCATTACTAGATTAGATACAGATTAAATTCCCCCATTTACGAATAAACTTCATTTCCTTTAGCGTAATTGGTTTTGTGTGGAGTAGGTACTGGTGCTAAGGGAGGCAGTTACATGGTAGTGTGTTGGCGATGCTCCGATTTTTTAATGGAGAGCATGATACACTCTGCCGGAATTGGCATATCAACCAATTGCAAACTTAGACAAGACAAGGATAAGAGGCCAAAGATAATGGTATAAACTATATTATATTAAGTGCCTTGTAATTGCTTGTCCTACGTTCTGAACATCGGTTCTGAAATACTTCGTTTAATCACAAGATTCACCGAATGGAATAGGAGCAAGCAAGTCACATTATTAAATTTGTTTTACCTTATGTAAGAACGTAGGTACAGTGTGGCACTAGCCAAACTTAAAAAAAATATCAGTGAAAATCGGTTTTGTTTGCATAGCCCGCCGGTGCTTATGTGTGGACCGTTGTTATGCTATGCTATGTCGCAATACATTGTATCTTGTAGGTAGTAGAGCCTCGCTGATTTCAGCATGAATGGGCCGGCTCGACCGGGGAAGTACTACCCTCTCACAGAAGATCGACGTAAAGTAACAGTACCTAAACGGTTGCGTTTCGTTCGGTGAGTGAGAGTGCCGGAGGCCCTATCCCCTATTCCTTCTCCCTTATCCCACTCCTCATCCTATCCCTTTTCCCAATCCCAAGAGGCGTCAACGCACTTGTGACTCCTGTCACAGAATAGATAGTTCTTACGAACAGAAGCACCACTTCGCTAACCAATTTAAAGAAATGGCGACTCTTGCTACTAAGCAAGAAAGTGCAATTCAGCTCGCATGAGCATTCAGTACCTAACGCGATATTGACCTAACTGTTCCCGCTCTTTTCTAACGTATAACGCTGTCGCTGTTTGGCGCGGAGCGGTGCGCTAGGGTTGTCGACTTGCCGCTGCTACTATAATATTTATTCATCGTCTATCTACCTACTTGAACACGTACCTAATAATAAATATTTATACTATAAGTATCCTATCCCACTATTTGTGCTCGTAGAACGAAAACCACAAAAATTCTGGTGGTTTACATTTTCACTATACTAATTCTTAGTTATTTCCTAAACGCGTAGACCGATTTACATGATTCAAACAGATAAAATGGTTTTTGAACTAGATCTTTAATTTGACACCATAATCGTTGAGATATCTCAACAAATAAAAAGTACAATTTTCAAGTTGCTCTCGTAAAATAAATAAAATCAAAATTTCAAGTTGCTTCCGACACACATCCGTTAAATGAGCAATACTTTGCACCAGACTTGTGATGTGAACATTTTTATTGTTCACTATTAAAATTCACGTTATTAGCTAGCCCTGCGCGCGAAAGTGCCGAAGAAGCCGCGCCAAAGTGTAGGCACTTATCGCTGTAGGTACGGCCGAGTGAAGGAGGCCTGCTCCTGTGGTGTTGCTTGTGTCCATGGGCGGCGGTAATTGCTTACCATCAGGCAATCCGTCTGCTCGTTTGACGCCTATTACTATTAAAAAAAAAACTACTTATTCAATATCTATCTAGCTAAATAGGATTTCCTCACTAATCATCGTCATACTGACGGCATTCTGGGGCCCAATTCTCCTAAATAAATACAGTTTCGATATCATGTCAGTGTCATACTTACGTCACAAAAATCGTATTCTTCTATACTTAAATGAAATCGTAACGAGATCGTAAATTCATGTAAATTGAATCAAGTGTCAAAATATGTGTCCACGACGAACTGTTTATTTCAAATTATACTATAATGACATTATTTATCAGAGTACCGCTTTTGAGTCCATTCAAAATATAACATCAATGTCATATAAAAATACGAGATTTGGACCAGGTTGCATACTTTTTCGCATTGAATCCTGGAGTGCGATTTCTAGTCTAATCTGATTTGTCAGAAAATTTGCTATTCGACAGAGCGACAGCCGTCGAACTACTGCAGCCCGAAAGGATTCTATATTTTACACCTGTATCAGCATATGCTAGGATTTGTATTCTCGATAACGAATGTCATAGATCTTTAAGACATTCGATGCCGCCGTTTTTTTGTGCTTTTTCGACCACGAAGTAGGTAGTGTAACTTGTAAGATCTGTCTATCTTACTTAGTATCTGCAAACCAGACAGTGAAATGAGTTTTAATTGGCATTTGCCCATCCATTCGGTCGTCAGTTTGCCACCAGCTCAACATTGTTTCTATATATTATATATGTATATATAAATTACCTGTATAAATACTTTACAATAGTCAGACTGGTGGTAAACAATCTAAATAATCTGACTCACTCTCGCCTGAAGGGGTAGGCAGAGGTGTTAAATTACACCCACACTTTTGCGAATTACCGTTTCAAAATGAGCTGCTTATACTTTAGTGTTTCTTTACGGCGCCAGGAAACAAGCTAATAGATAAGGCACGCTTTTCATTTTAATTGGTGTTATAATATCACCGCTGTTTACTAACTATCTTGGTGGTGCAAGGGGATTTGCTTTTGATCAGACTGCCTCCGTGGTCCAAGGGATAGCGAATGCGTCTGCTGTTTGGATCCCGGGTTCGACACCCGGGGCCAAAAGTGTTATTGAGTTTTTCCGAATTCTCAGAAGCAGCACAGCGTCTGGCAATGTGCCCGGTTACGGCGATTGGCTTGCCCCCTATTACGTGGGACCTATGGGACCTAAAATTCATAATTCTCCATGGTCCAGTGGATAGCGTATGCGACTGCTGATCGGAGGTCCCGGGTTCAATTCCCGGGTCGGGCAAAAGTGTTACTGGCTTTTTCCGAATTCTCAGTACGGAGTCTGGTGATGTGCCCGGTAACGGCAAAAGGCTCGCCTCCGTGGAATGTGGGACCTAAAAATTCATGGCGAAATGTGGGTGTAATATTACACCTCTGCTTACCGCTTCGGGGATACAGGCGTGAGTCTATAAAAAAATATATCGCTTATCCGCGGGATGAGAGGGCGTTATGACGGCGCCACAAAAGGCAAGGCAAGGTCATTATAGTGATAATAAAGTAAAACGTTTTATCTATCTGTCCCTGTGTTTATTTTTTGGCGCTTTTGCGGGCTTTTCAGTACAGTAAACATACAAAATCCTGCGGTTACAGCCTCACAGTCAACGCACAGCCAAGCCTATTTGGCGCAAGTAGCTGAAATTTGGCATGCATGAGACCGTAAGGGTCCACTAAGAAGGGATTTCCCCAAATTCTCAGGGGATTGGGCAGAAATGGTTGGATTTAAATTAAATGTGATTGCGTAGTTGCCGGCATCCTCTAGTATGAAATAGATTAAGTGTGGCTAGAAGGCTGGTACCATCATTGGTCACTAACGAATAGACGTCATCTTCTATACACTGATGTGTGCCTGCGGCATTGTTTACTCTGGTGTGATAGGACAAAATTGGGACTGCTACTTTTTTTTAATATTATTGGCAAACTAACAGCTTTAAAAAATAACAAAATGCTTGTAAAATATTTAAATGCTAATTAATTTTTTTTACAAACGGGCCCCCGCCTAACGATTAAAGTTAAGAACACGAAACAGTAATTTATTAGATTTCTATGTTGTATGTACTCATACATATATACATACATAGACTCACGCCTGTTTCGCCGAAGTCGTAGGCAGAGGCATATTAAACGCCCACTTTTCGCACGTGTTTTGATCCCACGTAATAGGTGGCGAGCCTATTGCCGCTTTTCGGGATATTTTGTTTGCCAGAGCCTCGTCCGTTGATCGGCAGGTACACCACTTGCAGGTGAGGTTGGCTTGGGACCCTAAGTTCTTGGTGGGAACCCTATGCACCTATGTACTCACTTTACCAAAATTGTGATCTAATGACCGGCCGGAATATTTAATTTTAATTTTCTCGTTTTTAAATAGTCAAACTGAGGACATATCGTTCAATTATAATTTGCCTGTCGTAATTGCTGCATGCGGTATGCTAGTGATGTGTTAAACGTATTGACACGTTCATTATAATTTTGTATTAGTGTAAAACGTGACACATTCTGTTTCTGCATTATTGTAATTGGCTGTCCCATCAGTTGCACTGTATTGTATTCAAAAGCATTTAATTAGGTACTTATTTTATTAGCCGCCACGGATGGCCTATGGATAGTGGACCAAAGAGGAACAGGTTTGCTCCCACCATTTGGTTCGATCTCAGGGTTATACCTATATATCAATATCAGTTTATTATCTACATAGAAGTACGATAAGAAAAAGCTTTAAACTCCTTTACACGAAAATCACCCGGCCGGAGGCGTATGATTACTTATTGTACTAATAAATACTGCTTCTAGGTAATATTATTTTAAGTTTCATTACTATAATAATAGTACGAACTCAATTGAATTCTTCATTAAAAAAAACGCAAATACATACATTTTATAGATGTCGTAACCGTTAGTTAGTAGAGTCATCACAGCGACTCAAGCAATCCTTTCCTAATTTGCATTCGTTTAGTTCCTCGGTAAAGCTTTTAGGAAGTCTGAACTTTAACGATTCATGAGTAATTATTTTTTATGAGTTCCCCTAATGAGGTAAAACTTGACGAAAAGAGTTATTTTTATTAAATAAAAGGTTTTAACTTTGGAAACTCTGCACACAGCCTAATTGCAATGAATTCATCTTCTAAAAACGTGCTTTAAATTCTTCCTTGAATAGAGTACATTAAGGGTTTTTTTATATCTTTTAGCAGACAACTCCTGCATTATGAATAAATCCTGTGTCGCGGTGGACTTTACAAACATACAACTAACGGACGCAATGAACACCTAGACTCGAAACAACAAATTAAGGATCACACAAAGTGTTGTCTCGTCTGGGAATCGAACACACAACACTCGGCGCAGTGTCAAGCGGCGAGGCGGCCGCTTGAACCACTACGTCAACCGTGCAGTCGATTTCAACTCCGTATGAATATTTTGTCCGCACTTTGACACGGGCTGAAATTACTGAGTATCGGCAGATTGCCATTAATCTTAATATATAAAATCCTTGCGTTACTGACTGACTGACAGACACGCTACAGCCGAAACTATTGGGCGCAGGAAGCTGAAATTTGGTATGTATGTTCCTTGGGGACCGTAGGGGTGCACTAAGAAGGGATTTCCCGAAATTCCCACGGGATCGGCCAAAGCGGGTAAATTTAAAAAAAATGCAGGCGTAGCTGCTGGCGTCCTCTAGTAAATAAATAAAATGTACTCATATTGAACATTTTTCTTTCTTAGTTTATACTAGTCACGTTCATATGTTGTGCATTTTTTGTGTGCCGTTTTCTGCTTATATTTCATACTATGTCGACATCAATCAATTTGCTTTTAGCTTGTGGAAAGCTTTCAGATTCTTTATATATATATTATTTTTATTAGTGATGCATTTTATTTTTAGATTTAAATATATACTCTTAATTTAGACAAAATTTGTGTATCACAAATTATTGTTTCGTTTGTGTGTGTGTGTATGTGTTCATTGTGACCGTTATTTCGATCGATCAGGATTTAGCCCTAGTGCGAACGTCGTACTGAAAAATATGGAAACGAAAGGAAGAAAAGAAAGTATTCCTCATATGTATGGCTTTATTTATGTAACTAGAAACATAAGCTTCCCAATTTATTTAAGACTACAGCTAAAATCCAACTAAAATATATTTAAAAGGCTAACCTACCATTAAAAACCTTTACATTTAATATGATGAGCATAAAGGCAATGTAACCCCAACGTAACTAAAAGATCAATATGTCCTGAATATAATATGTCAACACTCAAGTGTCTAGCTTTAGTCCTTCCATAGTTCGTCTCCATCTTGAAGTATGAATAAGACAATACGCGAGGCTCTTGTTTAAGTAAGAACCGAGGTACCTAACCCCGTGGGACGGCGTGAAAGTGTCGGAGTGACGGGTATACCGAGGACATTCCGCCAAGAACACAGTTTTGCTTTACACAAACCACTTTTCAATTCGTACATGGTTTGCATAACTACCGAACTTGAAAAAGCAATCATTGTGTTGAAGTAAAACCATTTAGGAATACCTATACTTGTATAAACTTAGGTCTTTAAATTCAAAGCCTGTTGCAGAATTGCCTTGAAATGAAACGAAAATGACATTTGTTGGCTTTGTCTTACTCCATTTTACTTATTATAAAGGCAAAAGTTTGTGAGCTTGGATGTATTTTTGTAATTATTGTTCCATGGGAAAACAGCTGACCATAGTTCATGAATACTTGCAGTTTTATAGCTTAAACATCAGAATAGCACATGGGAAAATTAGTCCTTAATTAACCCCCATGCATATGACGCGCTGTTATTATTATTTTAAACCTGTATTATTTCACTGCAATGCCTCTCTACTGCCCTTACATTTATTTCAAAATAAATTTTGGCATTATAGTTCAGTTTTTTCATAATATTCACTCTGAATTCCTGTTATTCAGAAACATTGCATGTATTGTATTTCGTGATAATGTGATTACTATTGGTTGTTCAGTGACCGAATTGGTACGTCGACCGCATTCGGTTTCACCAAATTCTTTAAACAAATACGTTGGTACATACTAGGTCGTCTGATGGATATGTAATAATAATAATAATAGTGAGTTGGCGAGTTACCACCTGCCACGCGGACGGATGCTATAGGAGTATCACTGGCAGATGCCGTTTATTATCCATAGTCTCATTTTCAGTCCATTCAACACCCATCCCCATAATCCAATTAAATTAGGCTCCACATCATTACAATAGTCCTACACGTGCTGCGGCTAGTCCATAGCTGTACTCAGTAGTGCAGTTGTGGAGGCTCCGCGGCATGTGCCCCATCCCATTTTAGATTAAAGTTCTCTACGGGCCTCTGCACGTTGGATCCATATCCCCGTGTAAGCCTCGCAAAGGACCGGTTATTCTTCTAACACCATGTTAGAAGAATAGCCGTGAAAAAGAGACACATAATAATAATAATAATAATTATTTGTTCAAACATGTGTTGTGTACAGGGGTTCTGAGTTAAAGAGAATCAGCATGTTTTGCCTTAATAGACACACAAATATTAATGTCAATAACAAAAAAAAGTAATTTGTTATAAAAAAAAATATCAAGTT
The DNA here is from genome assembly GCA_944739405.2 of Euclidia mi. Taxonomy (NCBI): domain Eukaryota; kingdom Metazoa; phylum Arthropoda; class Insecta; order Lepidoptera; family Erebidae; genus Euclidia; species Euclidia mi. The sequence goes on from OX123196.2 coordinate 5,078,036, forward strand.
TGCATCATGTTGAGTAATTAGATAATAATAGCATTTAGTATAGATCATGTCAGAGTTATAATATAGAACAATGTCATAAATAAAATCTTATTAAAGACACAATTATAAAGTCATCATCATCAACAATGTCGCAAAATGTAGTACAAATAAATAATGTCAAAAATGAAATGTCAAAGGTTACTATGTCAGAAAATTATTTAATAATCTGCCGATAATTAATATTCAAATGAGTCATTTAAAAAGTCTGCAATAGTATAATAACATTTTGATGTCAGCATATTCTTTATGGCTTTACCAAAGTTTATTATATTTAAATCTTTATATGTCTTAGGCAGTTTATTATATATTTTAGGACCCATGCAGAATACACTCTTGCTCAATAAAGACGTTTTGGCATAGTGAACACAGAGCCTACTATTATCACGTCTGCTGCGATTAGATCCATCCGATAATCGTGGAAACAACTGAGGATTTGTTTTAACAAACATTACCACTTCGTATATATATAATGACGGAAATGTTAGAATTTTGTATTGGATAAAATAAGGCCTGCAACTTTATATTGTTTTGAGACCAAACATTGCTCTGACACATCGTTTTTGGCTTTTGAATATCAGCTCCCTTTCTGTGGCATTACCCCAAAAGATAATGCTGTATCTTAGTCTAGATGCCACCAAACCATGATACGCAGCAAGTAGGGCTACAGTGTTAACAATAGGAGCAAGTTTATATAAGGCGTAGGCAGATCTACTTACTTTTTTACTTGTTTCATTTATATTTTGTTTTCTTTTAAATCTAAAATAATCAATAGAACAATCGGTAAAAATAATTTTATTGTACGTAAAAAAAATACTAAGATGCTATTTAATTATAACATGTATTCTCTGACCAGATTGGAGACATCCCGAAAAAAGGACAAGTCAGAAGTACCCTTAACAGAAGAGCATGCATGAGAAACTTGATGGGAGTGAGTGAAGCAAGAGAGGTATGTCAGGATCGATGCCAATGGCGTTCCGTAGTCTCTGCGTACCCCTCCGGGAAACAGGTGTGAGTCTATGTATGTATTTATGTATGTATTACGACCACTTTTAAAATAAAATAAAATTGATCAACTGTCTTAGTAGTGCTTATGCATTTAAAGTAAGTAATACTTATTGTGCTCCACCGTATTAAATCAAAAGCAGATACCGGTAGGCTTAAAGATTTTCAATATGCAGTACCTACAGCACATAATTTATATTATATAAGATTTTTTTAGTTCAGTTTCTTGTTTAAGTTTTAAGTCTGCTGGTTTAAGTATGTGATAAGATTGATGACAGTAGTGATTAATTTAAAAAATCTGTGTTAAACAATAAAATAATTATCTCTCTTTATAGCCTGCAATTATTTTTACCCTTTGTTACTTGACCCTCTGTTTGAATTAATTCCTTTTTAAATTTATTTATTTTATTCTTTATGCACAAAAATAGTTCACAGGTGGACTTAATGCCTAGTGGCATTTTCTGCCAGTCAACCTTTGATGGTGCAGAGACAGATGAGGTGTATATATATATATATATATATATATAATTATTCATAGATATGATACATACATAAATATATACATATATAAATACATAATTATGCTATAGCTGATGAGGCAGCGATAGCCGAGTGGATATACCAACAGACTGCCATGCAGAGGGTATCAGGTTCGAATCCACGGCGTGCACCAATGACTTTTCGGAGTTATGTGCGTATTGAATTGTTAATTATCGCTTGTCCCGGGCCTCGGAGAGCACGTTAAGCCGTCGCGTCCCGGTTGTCATGAAGATCTTTGACAGTCGTTACAGGGCGTCAGTACCTTCTAAATAAACTGACACTAGTCTAAACCATGGAATATCGCTATCCCTTCGGGTTGCGGAGGTCAGACAGGCAGTCGCTCCGTGGAAAAGCTAATATTCAGCCAAATCCGGTTAGACTAGAAAGCGGACCCCAGACTTAAAAACTGGGATAACGCTAAGAGAAAGAAGATGCTATAGCTGATGAGAGTGATGAGCCGATTCCTTCAACTTAGCAAAGAGAAGATTCCGTACTTTTGTTTTAAATGCATAATGGTTGGTGGCCATTCTGACTTCGGGAGGGACAGGCTCCCTCCCTTCAGGCTTCCATAGCAGAATAAGTTGGACAACAAAAGAAGAGTTTACAAAACCTGAAGTATGAGTGGGACAGTGAAGAAGTAGATTATGAGAGGAACGTAGGTTTCTCTCATATGTGGAACATAAGTATTGAAAGTATGTAGTCAGATAAGAAGGAGGAGAAGGGGAAGTAAGAATAGAGTAGAGAGTTGTGAGAGCACGCAAACAAAATTTACTACAAGAACAAAAAATAAAATAATGATACATATCTTTTGTTGTAAAACTAAATCATAATTTATATCCGAAAACGAAACCTCAATTCATATTAACAACTAAAATGAATAAAATTATCGTAAAAAAGGTCGTATTAAGGGCGGTGTCAGATTAGCGTATTTTTCTGCGCGTATACGGTCGTTTCAAAATCAGCGCTGGGTATCCTACAATCAGGGCACCCAGCTAATGCTGAACTGGTAACCCTTTTTGTCTGCGTAAGGCATACAGCTTTGGTTGTAAGATATTTTTTTATTAATTGTTTACCTTCCTCTAACGTTTACTTTTTGTCTTTTTCTTTATTGTATCACTGTGTGTTTTTTGTGGACAAAATAAATGTCATTTCATTTCGATTTCATTTCAGCGTACGCGCTTACACGCGCGCTATATTACGCGCTTCAAAAAACCGGAGTCACGTAAACAAAGCGATATTTCGGCGTGTTCGCTCGAAAAAGTAGTGACATCTTGTCAGTGTCAACATGGATTCTGACGATTCGTCACTTCAACGCTCGTACGAGTTGCGCGTGTGCCGAACTGCGCGCCTATACGCGCCTACATGCGCTCCCAAAAACGAGCTTATACGCGCGTATAAAACGCTAATCTGAAACCGCCCTAAATTCATTTTATAAAGCCATTACAAAAGCTTTCTGAAAAATGAAATATTGTATTATGTGCGGTGACACACCGGTGTGCCGTGTCGTTTCTAGTTAGGGAGAGTGTCGAGTCTAATTCAGCTCGGATATTACAATTTCCATCCAACTTACGCTCACTGCGTCTCCCTTTCATTTCGTTTCATATTGCGCTGCAGTACAACACTTGATGTTTAAATAAAGCAAATTTTGGTATACCATGATCAGATTAAGTAACTACCGGGTAGTATTATAATATCACTAGATGAGCTCGCGGTTATACCCGCGATATTTAAAGCCACTGCTTCGCTCTCGTTGCTTATAGTGTGATGTTATACCTATAACCTTCCTCAATAGTGGACTATCTAACACTGTAATAATTCTTCAAATCGGGCCAGTAGTTCCTGAGATAGCGCGTTCAAAAAAACAAACAAATTCTTCAGCTTTATGATCATAGAAATAGATCTATTTCTTTGTTTATAATATTAGTATAGGTAAATGTAGGAATGTTCCAGACGCCATATATCTCAAAAGTGATTAGTTCGTCTTCTCATATTCACAAACTCGACTACGCTCTAGTTCAAACTCGTACAGTATTTGTTAAGGTTTCGTTACATACGTTTTCATGTTTTCATACAATAGGTGTATACCTCCATCGCTGACAAAAGATTTTCCCCAACAACAGACCACGACCGACCCTTTTATTAAAGAAAAATTAGACGATTTGTAATATTTTTAATTTTATTCACATTGTTTGTGTATTGTTTTGTGGCAGTGAACGGTAAGTGTCGCTCGGTCCGAGGGTACACCACTGTTATAATATTCAGCCGCCACACGCACCGCAATGTTTTATTTAACCATCTCAGGGGTTTCAATATTCATCACTGTACTCGAGGCCTCTTAGCTCGTGAATAAAATACACTAGGCATCTTCCACTTCTACGTTTAGGCCTCCGAGCCATGTGAGTATAATTTGACGGCTTACGTACGTTTATGTGTTAGAGGTTATTAATAGATCTACCGTTATGAATATGTAAGACGTACTGATTTCTTGAAGTATAATTAGTACGCCCTATATGAATTAGAGGCGTAGGTATTATAGATCAAACATTTGGTGTAGGTGGATCCTGAAACTCGTTTATTTATTTTTTTGCTATTTGTTGATTTGATTGACTGATTCTCTCTTTTCTTGGTATTCTATTGATCTCATTTACAAATAACTAGATATGTGATATCTCCGTTGATATAAATACATTAATTAAAGAAAAAGCAGGTGATATTGGTATCCAAAATAATATATCAACACTTAATACTTATGCGAACTTACTTCAATAAATCTACAAACATATCCGGGTAAGTTTCAAGTAGTTACAAAATCACACTAATCTCAAGTTCGCTCATTAGTTAAGATAACTTTAAACAGAACACAAATTACTATTTAATTCAAGTTTACCTCGAGTAGCAAAACATTTCACACGTAGCGTTAAAATACTAATACCAATCGAGATGCGCAGCTCCGCGCTCCAACGATAAGGTAATGAGGTTAACGGGAAAATAGTGTAACATTTAAGATAAAAATATTCAAGCAAACGGTAGCATTAAGAGACAGTTAGCAAGAAACTTGTAAGAACAAGAGGCAGCTGCCTAGCTAAATGGATATTTGTCGGCACAGAAACCCGTTGAGTGTTCACTAAGGACGTTTGCAAGAACGACGTGACCGCACTTTTTAATTTATGGCTCGCTTACGTCGGTGGAAAACATTTGCGACTAATATTTTCATATTTATTTATGGAATTATTGCCAACAGCTTTGTAAAAGTAATGTTTCCTGCTGAGGGAATATTGTTTCTTTATTTTCACAGTTATTTTCTTTTGTCGGTAATAGAAATAACGCTCCATAGGCAGTAGAGTTTATTTTTAGCATCAAAAGTTCAGATTTTCTAATTAATGAATTATGTTTTTATATTAAGTTTTTTGTTTGACTATTATTTAAGCAAACGATTGAAATTGGGCGATTATATTGTCGTTTCCATATAACTTCAGCTTGCCTCCCTCCGTCCCTCCCTTCCTTTCCTCCCGTTTTCTTATGGTACATTTTTTAATTTATAATTATTGTAAAACTAAAATGAACCTTAATAAATTTATAAATAGTATATCAATGTAAGATTGGAGTAAACATAAACCGTCATCACTATATTTCGTTCTAAGATATCGTTGCTAAAATTGCGATGAGTCACAGAACATTTCCCATGAGCGTCTTCATTTTAATAAAAAGGTTGGATATCTTTGAAGAGCCGTCGGCAACAAAAAAGGTTACATAAGCCTTCTAAGGCTTGACCTGTTTAGTAGCGATACTGGGACTTATTATTCCGCACACGTTGTCTGTTAAGTACCCAACATTGTATTACGTAGGCGGAAATTCACTTGAGACTTGTCTGCCACCGATACCTACTTGACTTATTTATTTTACATTTTACTGTACACCAATATCGAGATTTGAGTAATCTTAGTTGGTAATGAAAGTTCAATGAGAGACCTTATTGCTAATAGCGAAATCTACCAAGCACCCTTTGAATATATCTCGATCTCCGAAAATGTCAGTTTCATTTTGAATTCAGTGTCCAAAAATCTCAATATTCCTGTAGGAGTTCGCTAAACGCTATTGGTATCAAAGTGTCAGCTCGTTAGTGTCGGCCCGACGTGTATTCTCACCTACATCGGTACTTGATTACTATTCCATTTCTGAGTTCACTGCACGTTCTATGTCCTAATTTGACAAGATATTCCACAGTTAAGGCACATTGTACAGCGTTTTGAGTTTACTGTTCGATTGGTACAATATTTAGTTATACACGGACAACCGCATAGATTGGCTGACGTATCAAAGATGCGGCTTTGAGAATCCGGTCGCTATTGCGCCGAAATGTGTTTCATTCAGGCGTGAAATAGAAAATATTGAAACAAAGGATCAAAGAGAAATCAATTTAGGTTATACTTAAGTAGGTACGTAAAAGCGTGTGTTCATGTTTTACGTTAGCTGATATACCGCTTCAGCGAGTGACACAATACGCGACCTTGGACTAACCCTTGACCCTCAGCTAAATTTCCACGAGCATATAGGGTATGTATGTAAGAGTGCTAATAAATGTCTGGGATTCATAATAAGAACTTCATCTGATTTGAGCAATGTCAAAACCATAAAAATGCTTTACAATGCGTATATAAGAAGTAAATTAAAGTACAATGCAATTGTATGGCAACCACAGGAGAAAAAGTATATACTCAGCATAAAGAAAATTAAAAGAAAGTTTGCTAGATTTGTGTACAGGCGTGAATACGGATATTATCCGTTTCTCTATCCCTCAATGTTTGTTTTGGGGATGATAGGTCTCGACACTTTGGAACTCAGACGACAGTTAACACAAATAGTTCACTATTATTTGCTAATGACAGAGAGAGTGGACAATCCATCGATACGAGAGTGCGTTAATTTATATGTCCCCAACAACTATATTCGTGGTGCTAGTCGACGGCAACACAAATTGCTCGCCTGTCCATCATCGTGGCGAATCCCCTATGCCAATAATAGTCCTACTGGGACAGCCATAAATTTAATAAATGATTTTTTAATTTGTAGTCGGAATGTTGACATCTCCTTTGATAGTATTGGCACTATGACCACAAACATATAACATTATTTAAATAAACAGTACCGACGACTGGTTGGCGTAGCGGTAGTGTAAGCGACTGCCACGCCGAAGGTCGCGGGTTCGATTCCCGCTCAAGTCAAACATTTGTGTGCGTGAACATGGATGTTTGTCTTGGTCTGGGTGTTTCTATGTATAATCTGTATGTATTTATAAAAAAAAAAGGATATATGTATGTTTATCCATTGTCTAATACCCATAGTACAAGCTCTGCTTAGTTTGGGACTAGATGGTGTTGTGTGAATGTGGTAGAATATTATTATTATTTTATTAATATTTCTATCGAGTGACATGCCCATATTATAAATGTGTTTATTATTTCATGGTTTTATTTTTCTTCAATTGTTATATTTGACATTATGGACTACTTGATCTAATTTATAATTATATATATTATTTGTAACTAATGACAAAGTGATATAATTATGTTGTTGATAAATAGATATTATATATTGGCTTTGATATTGTATATTGACAATCTGGTCACAAGTACTATCTCAGTTTTACATAATCCATAATTATATCTTTATTTAATCAATGTTCAATGTTATGATTTATTTAATTTATATGGGTCATATTCAATTTTATTCCAATGTTATAATTTATATATAGGTGTGAATGATTATATGGTACAAATATGAAAGTGCAAATTATATCATAATTAAATTGTGTAATGTAGTATAATAAATAGCATTTAAGCGTTTTGGTGTAACCACGGTAAGCTTATAATGTTTTAAATAAATAAATAAATAAATTTATTTGTGAGTATTTGTGAAGCTCAGTAACAATCACATTTGAGCCACGAAGCGTCAAAACTCGACGATAGAAAAAAAAAAGAGTGGTCAAAGGTGAAAGGAATTTGGAATAGGTGGCACCTATAGGCATAGATCAAAGAGCGTGATCACAAAGAGCATGAGGGAGACGCACGAAGCTTTGGTCGGAGACTCTTTCAATTGAGCCCTTCTAAAGAGCGCCTGATGGTATTGGCCTGATCGACACTTTTCGTATACCAGTCACAGATTTGTAACGGTTTTTTTTTTCAGAATAATTATGTAGGTTGAAAGTCGTGGCTATATCCGAGAGCGTTTCAAATAGATGAGTGATATATTTTAGATTTCGATCATTTGATAGTAAGAATTGATAATGAAGAGGCGGGGCACTTTGGATTATTGAATTTCAATCTCACGATTCTGTGCGAGTTACCTGAAGATATTTATATAATATTGGTTATCTAAGATATTGTTTATTGTGTACACGATTATGTAAAGCCTCATTAATACCTTTTATTAAAAAAGGTTGCAATTTACCAAATACTGTTAAGATTTCCATACTGATTTAAGTGCGCAGTATCCCTATAATATTATTAAGTTAAAACTACAAAAAAATAATCACACCAAAACACATCTCGAACAGCTGCGTAAAATCCTAATAATAAATACGTGGGATGATTGAACCGCCAAACACTACGGTGTGGTCGTAAGCCACAGCCGTTCCAATTAGTCTGCCACAGTTTAATTACTAACAGAGGGGGCGAGAATTTGGCAAACGACGGACAAACGCCATCAATCAAGTTTTGTCATTCGATTTTTCGAACCCCTCTGTGCGTTGGATAATGTCGAGCAACTTTTTGAAGTATTGTCGTTTCCATTATGGTGCTGATATATAGAACCGCGAGCGTTTGCAGTTCTTTCTTTTATCCAATTGAAAATTGGACATCGAACAGAACCAAACATTGCTACGAACATTTTCACGATCTTCTAGCGAACGCTCTGCTCAGCAAAACGGTCGAAGAACATTTTCTGTCCATTCGCTAGAATGCTCACCAGAACGCTCGCTACATAACGCACTCGTTTGTTTTTCTGTTATATTACATTCGCAAGAATGCTCATTTCAGTGGATTGTTCAAGTGTATCAGCAGCATTATATGAACTTCGTTTATGTTCAATTATCTCTACAACGTGGATGGTAAAGTTTCAGGAAAGACACTTTTATACAAAACTTACCTAGGTATATCAAAAATTGGAGTGTAAAAGAAAACGGAGAAGTATTTTTAAATGAAACTTTTATATGGTTATGTGTGCGTAATTAGGAGTGATACTCTCGTAAGTAATATTACGATAGGAGAGGTAATCAACAAACGGGTGCGTAATCCCGGGTCGTCGGGCCTGGGGCCATGAATCACGGGGCTACGACGGGATTTATCACCCGGACCCCGCGTTCACACACGCACTCGCATCGCTTTTTATTGCCACCATCTACGCGTATTTACGCATAGTAAATACCATTTATTAACATAAGTTTATAATTATAGATTACCTGTAAGTAAGTCTGACCAGATTGTTGGCATACTAAAATAACCGGTTAGAAGTACCCTAAACTGAAGAGCATGCATGAGAAATTTGATGATATTGAATGAAGCAAGAGAGAAATGTCAGGATCGTAGCAAATGGCGTTCCGTAGTCTCTGCATACCCCTCGGGGAAACAGGCGTGAATCTATATGTGTAAGTAAGTTAGTGTACCTAAATGTATATTAGTATAAAGTTGTAAAATAATTGAATTAGATGAAAATACACTGACCTAAAAAGGTTTTTGCAGTTCATTGAACTTCAATTATATGTTACTAAGGTAAATTTATAATTTAATTTTACCTGTTTCGCAGAATTATTTCCATACCTATTTAAATAACAGAAGAGTGAATAAACAAAGTAAAATAGTTTGCGAAAACAGATAGGAAAAACAAATCGCGCTCTAAATTTAATATACACTGACGGACTCATACACTGCATCAAAGTAATAGACGACTTTGAAATCAATATTTTAACCAAGTATGCAAACTTTCTATACAGATTTAAATTGAAACCTTTAGATTGGTTCGTGAACTTTAAAACAGCGTAGAGTCATATGCTTCAGTTTAAGTTTGTGTACTGGAAAGGACCTTAAAACTTTTTTGAAGCAAAAACAGAAATTTAAGGAAAATTGGTTTAATAAAAAAATTGGTTTTAACAATAGAAACAAACTTTATGCAAGGGTTTATTTATGTTTTAATAAAGTGTACTACCTCCACGTGCCCTTATTACGGATTCTAATCAGTTCCGCATAGATTTTATTAGGGTTATTAAAAGATCTTGCGGAATATTGTCCCATTCTTCTGAAAGTGCTGCTCTTAGTGCTGCCACTGTCGTGGGCACAGGATTTCCCGCATATACAGCTCTTTTTAAACTGTCCCAAACATGCTCAATTGGATTAAGATCCGGGCTGCGTGCTGGCCAATTCATTGTACGTATCCCAACCTCTTCGCAATATTGTCGAACTTGTGCAGCAGCGTGCGGCCGGCCAGCTTATTTACAAAGCCTATACCATTAGAGTGAAAGTGCAAACTGAACTGGCTTAGCTTTTGTTTGACAAAAACTTCACGAAACCCTAGTCTATTCTACTACAGAAATGAACCGAAATCGCGTAGACTTTGTAGGATAAATTCATTCTAAAATTGCAGCAACAAATGCTATTCTATTTGGGTCTAGGTTTAGGACCACAATGTGCAGTGTTGGTTGGTTTGGTGCGACTGCATGTAGGTAATTCAAGTAACTAAATAGGTTATGTTAGGTTCTCTTTTGACCCTTAACCCAAAAATAGGAGCCCTGCGAAGCATGGCTCCGTCAACTTAGTTTATTAACAATTATTTTATTGGACATAAAGGCTCCTATTTTTGGGTTAAGGGTCAAGAGAGAACCTAACATAACCTATTTAGTTACTTGAATTACATACAGTCGCACCTAACAAACCAAAACCATGTTTGAAAATATCTCGACAAAGGCTTATCTATTTGAGTGAATATGAATCATACTGTACTAGGTTTTGTACGTGTATTTTCTTTGAAAATATCAAGGCACAAAAGATAATCCATTTGAGTCAATTTTTTTACTGAAATAGATTAGGTATTGTCGAGTAATATGCACAAACAAAAGCTATTCTATTAGAGTCTGACTCGTGACTCAAATAGTATAGGCTTTGAAAATACGCGGCCGGGCATTATCCTGCATTAAAGTAAAATTTTCGCCTATGAATCTCATGTAAGGCACCACGTGATCTACTAAGATCTCTGTTGTGTAGCGATGTGCAGTCAAACCCCCTCTATTACCGTTTTGACGGACCAAGTCTATGAACACTAGTTCTGTTCGCCCGTTCATCGATATGCCACCCCAGACCATACACGAACCGCCTCCAAAAGGAACACGCTCCTCAATGCAACTTTGAGCATATCGCTCCCCACCTCGACGATAGACTCTTCTGCGACCATCTGCACCATATAAACATGTCCTACACTCGTCCGTGAACAATACGGAGGCCCATTGCTCTTCTGTCCAATTTAGGTGATCACGCGCAAATCTTAAGCGAGCTTGTCTGTGAGCTACATACAACTTTGGACCATTTGCTGGTCTAAAAGGGACGATGTCCGCTTCCTTTAACCTTCTTCTTATTGTTCGTGCACTCACATTTACTCCACGCACTTCATTAAGCTCTGTTTTGATGTAACTGACGTGAGGAAACGATTTCGCAGGGAAGTTGTAACAATAAATCGGTCATCAAGACCGGGGGTGGCTCGAGTCCTGCCTGTACCACATCTCCTTCTGTGAGAACCTGTCTCCACAAACCTTCTGAATATTCTAGAAACCGTAGACTGGTTTAAATTTAAATTTCTAACAATCGTTCGTTGATCCTAGCCCTCCCGCACCAGTGCTACAATTTGAGCCGCTTGTTCGGAAGAAGTATCCATATTATGGTTCAAAAACTCTCGATGAGTTAAAAAACTAACCCAACAATTCTGCTGGTGACAATAATTCAATTGACAAAAGATTAAAAAATCAATGCGAATCAATTTAACACTTTGCTTTAAATAACACGCAAATCTGATACTACGAGTAAATTTTCTTTTCCCGGTTATATTCATTTGTTTTACTGCAGTTCTATTTTTAAATTTTGCTTTTTTTTAAGATTAAGAGCCAGTCTCTCCATATTTATATAATTTAATCTAAAAATTTGCATACTTATTAAAAAATATCATTTCAAAGTAATCCTGAACTTTGATGCAGTTTATGAGTCCGTCAGTTTAGTTTTGTATTTTGTTGGTTTCAGTGATGAAACATATAAATAAAATTTTAGGGTCTGTCTATGATTTCTAAATATGTTATTGTGTAGTACAATACAGTAAGTTACATATGTACTACACAATAACATATTCTGTCTGTCTGTCCTTTCGTATGTCTGGGGTAATGTCTGGAAAGGCTGAACCCATAGTAATGCGACTCTCATGGGAAGATAGAGGGCTTTCTAATGCTTTAAATAGGCAATAAATTAACCCGTAGCCATTGAAAGTTATAATTTGAACCGCTGTTTTCGAGATAATGCGGGGGAAACCGCGGGGAACAGCTAGTGGTAAAGATTTCTTTTATTTTGTAAATAAAAAGCTTAAATAAATTGTCATATCGTAACATAATGTATATTTTTATGGCAACAATTTAAATCTAAGGATGAAAGTCGTAGGTATGTTAATATTTATAAACGCGGCAATTTTCCTTTTGTCTGGCTTGTAATATTAAATTGAAATTCTCACGTCATACTTAATAGTGTTTAAGTTAATAGAACAATGGAGATAATTTCTAAAGAAAATAAGATTCCTCAGTTTATAGCACTTAGTAATTATTGTTTCAATAGCGAACTTAAAGATTATGTAGGTATTGCTGGTGATTCTGATGTGTATTATTAGACTTTTGGTCTTTTGCTTGTTTGTTTTCTTTCTCTTTATTTAAACTAGAAGGAGAGATCAGAAGTTAAGAACAGTCAAATTTAGCTCAGAGTTTGAGACTAAACATCGCCCGTAGCTCTGCTTGCGTGAATTGGACACCTAAACATTCAATGATTTAGGAATAACACCTAAAAATTCTGAATTAGAACGAAATTTAGTTTTGCAATTCTAAAACATCCCCAAGCACTGCACAAATTATATTGTAATAGGTAGATTTACTCATTCAAGTTTAGTTAGTAGGTACAACTACAAAATTTGACACACACTATATTGTCAGCATTGTTGTTGCCAACAGGCCTTTTAGTTCATAAAACAGCATTTTACTTACCCCATATAAAAATTATTTATAGTATCGGCTATTTCAGCGGCAAGGCAGCCGGGTGCCTACTTATTACGTATTTTATATTTCTCCAAACTAGCGCACACCGCGCCCCAGAGGACCGCAGTATGCATAAACAAACATACAATCCTGGATTTACGAGCAAAGACACCTCAGGGACTAGTTCTATCCTCAGGAAAAGGAAACGAATGCTTTGAACATTTGTAGAAACTGGATGAGCGAAATTTGTACCGTCTGAATGAAAAATAAACCTATCAAAAAGTTTGACGGTGGGGCGAGCTAGCCATTTTAAACCGTTTTTGGCGTTTCATTGTATTTTTGTGGTGAGCTTTTTGCGATTTAGCGAAGGCTACTGGATAACAATTTGTCGTAGCCATCAATTATGAATTCAAGTTGAGGAGTAAGATAGCTACTTGATGCATTAAAGCATTTTTGAGGCTTGGGAGGATTCGCATGACGCTTTAGGTATTTTTTGCGACCTATCCAAGGCATTTGACTGTGTTCATCTTATGATCACATGGATCTTATGACGAAGGATCTTATGGTCCTGATCGGGAAATTACATCATTACGGAATTAGAGGCAAGGCTCTTGATCTTTTGAAATCGTACATAAGTGAAAGAGTCCAGAGAGTAGACGTCAATGGTGAGAGATCACCTGGATCTGCATTAACCATGGGCGTCCCGCAAGGTTCAATTCTGGGTCCTTTTCTATTTCTTATTTACATTAACGACTTACCCTACTTTATAGGCCATAACCATGATGTTGTACTATTTGCTGATGACACTTCTTTAATATTTAAAATTAAAAGGAAATTATTAGATTTTCACGAAGTCAATATTGCACTTGCAAAAGTTGTACGCTGGTTCAACGCAAATAATCTTCTCCTTAACGAGAAAAAAACTAAATGTCTAAAGTTTTCAACACCTAATGTCGGACACGTTAGGACCAACGTCCAACTGAATAACGCAGAATTGGATCTTGTTGATACAACAGTGTTTTTAGGTATTACCATAGATTCGAAACTTCAATGGAGCCCACACATTGAAAAGCTATCGGGCAAGCTCAGTTCAGCAGCATATGCAGTTAAAAAAATAAGACATTTTACTGATGTAGATACGGCTAGGATAGTTTATTTTAGTTACTTCCATAGCATTATGTCTTACGGAATTCTTCTGTGGGGGACAGCTGCAGACATCAACACCATCTTTATCTTACAGAAAAGAGCCATTCGTGCTATTTACAATCTCGGTCCCAAAGTGTCCCTCAGAGAAAAATTCAAGGAAATAAATATTCTGACTGTAGCATCTCAATATATTTTTGAAAACTTAAAGTATGTTTATAGAAATATTAGTTATTTTAAAAAGAAATCTGACATACATTCTGTGAATACCAGGAACAAACACAATCTTACTGTGCATGCCACTCGTCTTCACAGAATCAGCAATTCGTTCGTGGGGCAAAGTATACGCTTCTACAATAAACTACCTATTGGTATAAGAAATCTACCATATAATACGTTCAAAAGCGTTGTTAAAGCAAAATTATATAGACATGGATACTATACAATTCTAGATTATATGAATGATAAAAACGCATGGGATTGACCAGCTCAATGTATACACTGGACATACTTAAATTATTTATAGATTAATTATTTTGACTCTGGACATTATACATCCAGTACATATTATTATACAACATGTAACAAATTTAAATGCACTTCCTGAAAGTAGTTTGTTCAGAATCGGCTACTGAATCCATTACTGTCATTTTTAATATTGTTTATTTTTTGTTCTAAAATAATAAAAATAACGTAAATTATAGTCACTCATTTATTTCAAAAGTTGAAATATACGAAAATAAACCTTAAGTCAAAGCAGAACGCCTTCTTTTAAAATGCATTTGTTTAATGGTTCGACGTTCGGTCACACAAACGCACACATTAGTACAACACAATAGCGGCAAAAGACAATACACACAATTTACCACGAAAATATCTATCATCTATCTTTCGCTTACGTAATAAGCAACAGGCAAGAGCGAGACGTAATGTGTCGCCCGCGCTGTCCAATGACAAGCGCTGGCGATGCGCTTTGACAAGTTATGACAAGTAAATGTAAAGTTATAACCTTTACTAAAAAAATTAATACTTTCAAACATGCCTATGTTTTACAAGACAGCGAACTGGAAAAAGTTTCTGTTATAAAAGACCTGGGCGTATACTTGGACAGCAAGCTCCATTTTGACATTCATATTAATCATATTGTTAATAAAGCCTATCAGCTTTACGGATTTGTGATGCGGACTTGTAAACCTTTTAAGCGTCATTCTTCATACCTTCTATTGTACAAGTCGTTAGTTCGATCACAGCTGGAGTATGCCACATATATTTGGCATCCTTATTATTTTAAATACGTTGAACAGATTGAGTCAGTGCAACGTAAGTTTTTACGATCCATGAATTACCGGTGTTACCACTCTAAGTCCTCATATGACCATCTTTTGCAAAAATTCTCCTTGCCAACATTAAAGCAGAGAAGAGCGCTGTTGGATATGATGCTTTTATATAATATCGTCCATAATAAGTTTAATTGTAATGCACTTGTTAATCAAATATATATTCGTATACCCTATCGTTCGACTTTAGTAAGAAGCACTCGTAAGCACTGTTTGTTTGCTCCAAAGAATTGTAAAACAAATGCAGGTGAGCGATGCCCCTTACGTAGAATAATGCACTCATACAATATTTCTGCTCAAAATAATGAATTAGATATATTCGCATGCTCTCCTATAAGGTTCAAAAATCAAATCACTAAATTGCTCTTGTCTCCTTAGTCCTGATAATGATAATTATAATGTCTGTGTAGATATACAATATACTGTATTAAAATATATCTATTGTAAAATTTTGTAATAAGTAGGTAATTTAATTTATATTATTTTGCGGACAACGAAGCTGGTTGCACTGTAAGAAAAGCCTTATATTTAAGTTAACTTGTAAGCTATCAGTGTAATTGTTTGTAGTCCCAAATAAATAAAAAAAAAAAAAAAAAAGTATCTACTATCTAGTCATCCATCGGGAATCTGTCAGCGAGAGTTGCGAAAAAATATTTTAATTGTGTGAATAAAATTGTAATTATCAACATGACAGTGCTGGTGTGGAACGTTCTGCATCATCTTGATGTTAACTTGTCGCCCCCGGACTTTTTACTGTGGGAAAATGTTAAATCACTAGTTTATTGTGAGAAGACAACAAGTGCCTAGGAGTTAAGTTGATACATATTAGCTGCTTTTGAAACAGTGAAAAGATGTGATGCGTGAGGGAACAGTGCAGTGTTAAGTGGACTAAAATAATGTGATTTTATCCTGTAAGTTATTTGATTATTCTATTAATGTAACTATTAATTTACAACTTTAAACACGTCGATCTTGCTTTATTCTCTCATTGATATTCTTTTACTTTATCTATCAATAATGCTAGGTAACTAAATAGTCATTTACAATATTATGAAACAATGGATCGTGTGCATGTTATTAACAAACAATAACTAATTTTATACAAAGTCGACTGTCCACTCCAAAGCCGAAAAGTGTGATGGAAAGAAATAGGTAGTCATATCTTTAGAAATATCAACAGTAGCTGACAAATTACTCAAACATCATTCTTGTAAACCCCACTCTATCAGAGTGTTGTATAAAGACTAAATTTGAAACATTTTGTTTATATCGTATCGTATTTCGTTCCTATCAGATCGCTGTCGTCTGTTTACCATAGCAACCGTTTCGTGTGTTTGTGTGCGTGCGCAAATTTATAGTGACCACGCTTTTTACTTTTAATCGAGTTTATACTTTCTTCAAAAAACAATATTTACGCAAATAAAAAACAAAATTCAATGCATGCATTATGATTGTAACAAGTTATTCTAATTGGGGTGTCTGAGGATGTGCGTTATTTCATTTACACGTTGTATAGTATTTATTGTTTTTATTATTAAATTTGACATTTCATTACTTTTATATGACCGTATGTTAGTCTTATTATCATATACATAAATTATTTATATATTGATTATTTTGACTCTGGACATTATACATACAGTACATATTATTATATAGATGACTTTTTTAATTTTGACGTGACAACGTCTTATAAATTGGTTTGCCGGGTGACACTTCAAGAAACTGCGTTACGCTCCGCTCACGTTATGCGCTCACAATGAGAGCGAGTGAGAGGCACGCGTCCCGCCTAAGAGCGAGAGAGACAGACATAAAAAGTGAAAGGCACGCGTCTTTCATCCTTCTTCCTACTATACGAATGAATATTCACATTAAAATTATTTTACCACTCAAAGTCGTTGTCACGTAAAACTTTCGCCCGTATACCGACTTTACAGGCAACCAATTTTTTCATGATTAAATTTGACATTTGATTAAGTACTTTTATATGACTGTATGTTAATCTTGCTATCACACTGAATTTGTTTTTATACATGACATCCAAATTTAATATTATTTTTACTGACAATTGTAATTCTCTTTTTTTACCCTGCTGTATTTATGCTTTTGAGTCATAATGCCATTATTATGGATGTTTTATTGTTATTATGCTATTATTCATTCATTTGTTAATTTAGATTATGCTATTGACTGTAAAATTATTATTATTGTAATACCATTATAGATCATGATGATATTCCTATAGATAACTTAAAATTGTCAATATGTGAGCACCATGTAGTCGCTTTCTCTTTTTTTCTAATTGACGTGATGATTGTCATGCAGTTCTGGGTCGTCATGCTCACTAAAAAGTCTTGCTTACGGTGGCGTTGTGGGTCGGGTGGTTTGGTTCCCTAAAAAATGGTTGAGCTAAGCTATGGCTGAGTCTCACGTCATACTCGTGAACGGGTGCCGTCTGCCGGGACTGGTCGGCTCTGAACTGCTGCTGCAATTCTATCAAAATATAACTATTTTTTAGTCTCTCACTCGTATAGTCGTCTCACATTGTACTCACATATTTATACTTTATGTTGTATACTTATTATTATTTTTATTTTTTTTTAATAATTATCTGGACTTTAAAAGAGGCTATGACCTCTGAGTTTGTTTCGGATGTTTCTTCTCAGGGCAGTCAGTTAGGAAACACCGGCCTCATCTAGCTTAATTTAAAAAAAAGTATGACTTTGTTTAAGTGTTTATTATAATGAACCTATGAACAAATAAATGATTTGAATTTGAATTTGATGCATTGTATAGGCTGAAATGAAATAGAAATAAGTAGAAGTAACGAGAGCTAGGCAAAGATTGCTTTTGCCTGGATTATGTTATCATGCAATTTAAATAACAATTTTCTTTAAAAACAACTAACTGCTACTATAATAAACGTGAAAGTTTGTAACTCTTTTATGCAAAAGTCACTGAATACGTTTTGACGAAACATTGGTATAATAAAGCTTACATATTTGTATAACATATGTCGGTATGAAACAAATACCTTTATCGCTAATACCATTTGACGTTTTCTCTTGTAGGTGGAGCCGCTGCTAGCAGGCAAGTTTTAGTTATGTTAACAAAAGACGCGTTTAATATTTAATTAATTGAAAATAAGCTTACCGTAAATCTTGCACCAAAATATTTCTAAAAAAAATTAGCGCCAATTGCCAGTCACAGGCGATATTTCGCGAATATTTAGCTAAGTTGGGGGAAGTGAGGTTCCCGCGTGAAATATGAGCCGTCACTTCGGGCTATGAGCCGCGGCATATCATGTAGGAGACGCGGGGTGTGTGCGCAACAAATGAATTAATGTAAACGGTCACCGTTGATCACTTGAGTGAAGTATACCTACCTTAGTAGTTGATGATTATCCGTGTGGTGACGGATTAAGAATACAGAATGTCACCACCCCATATCATCCTATGGGTGTCGTAAGAGCTGACAGAAGGAGCATATTATGCTGAGAACAGCACTGTAAGAGAAGGAAAACTTGATACAAACCCTATACCAACCCGTTTGGCCAGCGTGGTAGAGTAGGCCAATTCCTCCTTTCAAAGGAGAGGCCTAGTCCAGCAGTGGACTATTAAAGGCTGAAGAAGTAGACGTTGTTGATGGTAATATGAATCTGTAGATGAAATAACGTATTTACTGTCTACGATTATTATAAGCGCACACGTTTGTGACGATGGAGATGATTGTTACTTACCCTAAAAAGCTGCTGACGGATCTCTTATGGCTACTTGTCCTATCTTCACACAAGACAACATTTTATGAGGTCCACACGATGTTCCGAATCTCGGTATCTTTTACATCCGTTGATTGAATGTTCATAAAGTTCACAGAATTTATTCCTTTTGTGGGAGTAGTCTAATTAAAAACGAAAAATTATGAAGTAATGTAGTAAATGGCCGAGGTCTGAGGAAGAGTTAAAATAGTAGTTTAAGAGTTAAATCAGAAATAAATAGTGCTAGCGAAGAATCGCAAATTCCACCTGATAAATTTCAACATGTATTAATGTTACTTCATGGAACTTACTAATACTTAAAAGCCTTTGCTCATTAAGAACATATATCATTCGCTGTATTTAGGACGTATATTTCATCTGTGTCTGCAGGAAATTCTATTCACGGTGGCAAATAAGGCACCATTAGAAAAAAAAACACAATTGCGGAAGTTTTCTATGTGTAGATAGATACTGCAATTACAATGCCATGATAGGAGTTATTTTGGCGTTAGCGTTGGACAGGAGTTAATGAGTTATTTTGGAGGCCGAACTTATCGACAGTAATTAGATTAGAATTAATTCTTGGTTGTCTTGAGAGATCAGATCTTGGCCGGCGTCATTCTTTATTATGATTAAACTCAGTTAACTATCTCGCTTATCACTGAGAAGGTAGTCTTTACTCCAGGATGCTTATGTTAACAGTGAACCACACCCTTTGACATATCATCGAAAGCACTCGGCCAAGAAATAACTCTTATACGGCTATTTTATGTTTGCTTTCGTAATAATTTATGCTTCGGAGCGCCTCTGGGTTAATCATTGGTAAAAGAGGCATTTTTTTGCTGATCATTTGGTTCCGAAGGTTTATAGGTATTGGCAATTGATATGTATACGAAGTTTTATATACCTACTACTCTACCAAGAAGGTACCGGGAAAAGATAAATAACACCCAACTGTTGGTTATTCAGCCAAAGGAGATGTACCATTTGGCCATACATTATGGGCCTGGCAAGGACAAACACGAAACCATGTGTGTTTTGAAGATAAATGACTACTCTATTACCCTGTATAATTTTTTTTTAAATAACTTTTGGTGAAAATAAGATACGAGATATTTGAAATGGAAATTATTCCATAACTAAATATACCTTAAAATTGAATTTTAACATAAATATAATACCTAGGAGTAAATAAAGGTATGTCTTTGTGTCATATAGAACAAAAACTACATTAAGAGAGGCTAATAATAATGAATTATCACCTGTGTACTAGGGAACCTTGTACTATACTCGTCCAAAAAAACTAACCACAATCACGAACACCGCTGCATATTCTTAGCATGGGTAGAAGGTAGTGATTATTAGTATTGAACTTATATTCAACTACATTACAATTAAACCCGCACGAAAACACCAATAAATCAGAGCAAAACATTCATTCATCAACTACAGATAAGTATATTGTGGGTAGGAGCAACACGACTGACATAACAAATAAAAAATGTGTTGCAATGGTTTGAAAAAATATTTATACTATGGATTAAAAAACAAAACGATTTTTACCGATTAATAATTATGGAATATATAATAAATTATATATTTCTTGATTCATTGTACGAATATATTTATAAAGTAAATAAGAGATATTGTCTTCTAATATAATAATAAAAATATTATTTCCTTAAAACAATTTCTGCCTACCATACTTAATTTTATTTATAATGCTGGCAACATAAGACATTCATCCGCTATTACCATAGCCTATTCAAAACAATAATCTTTAAAAACTAAACTCTTTCACCGAAGCTCTATCAAGAAACGAAAACGATGTATACATTTAAAAAATTATATGTTTAATTTGAAAGATTCACTACTTTCTGTCTACTACAGGCCGTATTTGGTATTTCTCCTTTATTTTATCATCTTCAAAATATGCTCCTTCAGAAACGGTACACTCACGCCAACGAATAATTCAATCATCAAAACATTTTTTAAGCACTGTTTCCGGAATTGAGTTCAGTTTTCGGCGTGAATTCCCCTTTATGTCTTCTACCGATTTAAAACGGGTGCCACAAAGTGTTAATTTGATTAGGAAAAAGAAAGAAGTCGGCTGCAGCCATATCTTGTGAATATGGTGGTAGCTCGATGGTATTTATTCAGTGTTGTGCGAAGGCGCATTATCGTGGTGCAAAATTATTTTAGGACTAGCCGAGCGGCAAGATGCTTCATACCCAAATGATTAGTTAAAATGGTACGTGTGCGTTAATGGTACTCGTGCGATACAGAAAGTTCGGCAGCTATCTCTCTCAAAGTTGAATGAGGATTTTCAGTCACTCTCTCCTTCACTTTTGCGATGTTAACTTCAGTTGCAGATGTTGATGGCTCCCAGAGCGAGGCAAATCTTTCATCACATCTCGACCGCTTTTGAACACTTTGTACCACTCATAAGCACGAGTTTTTGACAAAGTCGATTTACCGTAAGCCTTCTGTAACATTTTCATTGACTCTGAACACGAAATTCCATTGGCGATGCAAAATTCAAACTAATAAAAACTCTTTGTTCGATGTTGTTGTCCATTATGAAATTAGCAATACACACCATGATAATTATAACTGAAAAACAGCACTGTATTTAATATAAATAACAGATGCAACTCGAATTCCGCGCCCAAATTTTCCATTTTGGCGCGGAATAGGAAAGTATAGCGTAGTTTTGTGTGTGTGTGTTACAAAGCTTAGCATTTAGTGGCAAGCAGTGCACTCCACGCGACGCAAATACAGCTCCACTGTTGTTATTTCTAATCCGCTTATCGTTCTATTTGATTTGGTTTGGTTGTGACCTCGATGCTATTTACCACCGAATTTAGCGTTCATGCCGCGTTTTAGTGGGTGCAATATTTTGTGGGTCATGGGCCAATCAAAGGTCATGAAATTACCAGGAAAAAATAATTAGAATCAAGTGATAATCTAAGCCGAATAAAGCATATAAAGTGGAATATAGTTAACTTAGTTCGTATACCCAAAATTTTACTTAAAACTGGTGTTGTGTTGATTGAGTAAAATAACGCTGCTGTGTTTTTAGCATAGGAAGAAAAAGAAATAGTTTTACAAAATGTCATATAGATAGGTGTGATGTTGAATATAATTATAGTATGTATAAAAGAAAAATGCAGTTATCAATAATTAGAATTAAAATTATTATGTAAATGAAATACGCATAAGCAAAAAGTCAGTGTGAACATAAATAAATAAAGTAATGTCAGGTTTGTTCGATGTATATAATATATGTGAGTATGTTTTAAAGTATAATATGCATAGGTTATTATGATAAATACCGTTGAGTGCTGGTTTTTTGTTTACCTAATAGAATTTTTTTCACTTAACCTTAAAAGCATGTGCACTGATAACTTTGCGCAAAGGGGGGGGGAAGGTCATTCCAGCACTTAATACAGTGCCTCGTATTTAAAACTACCTCTAAACGCAGTAGATTTGTGTGGTGGAATGGGTAACGGTGGGCATATCTCTCGTGTAGGAATCTTACGATTAAGTCTTGTAGGCACTAGTTTTTCGCTAAGATATTTAGGTTTATTATGTTTCAAAACACCGAACAATAGGGTCGCTAAATGTAATTGCCGTCTAAATTTCATCTTTAAAATATTGTGTTCGTTTATATAAGGACTTACGTGACTTCTGGGAGGGATGTCGTAACAAAAGCGGGCGCACGCATTTTGCACTTTTTGTACAATATTGGCCGTCTTTGCCAACAGTCTTGGTCCATATACCGTGTCCAAGTAATTAAACTTAGACAGGACAAGTGAATCCACCAATTGCTCGCGCAGAGTAATGGACAAGTGTCGACGTATATTGTACAGAAGGTTTAGGCGGTAAAAACAAGTCTTTACAGATTCTGCTACATGTTTTTCAAAACGAAGGTTGCAATCCATCACTAGACCCAGATTACGAGCTTTGTATACTCGTTCAACGCATTCTCCGCCCAAACATATAGTGGTATAGGAGGGACCTTGGGTTACGGCACTAATGTTCTAGATCAATTAAAGTCAGTGGGTTCATGTAGCACATCCGTATATTTCGATCTCACAATACTGTTCTTAGTTTAACTGTCTTAGAGCTACTCGTGAGTAAATCTAAAGTACATGGCTATATAGTGACGACATACTTAGCTTACGCTTATACAATGACAACCTTAGCATATGCTCCGTTACACCAACCCCCCCTTTAAAAAAAATAGTTAAATTTCTCATAATATTATAATTTAGACATGTGCAATTTCCGTTATACAAACCAAAATAAAATAAAATTTAGAAAATATTTGCATTTTCTTACATTATTAAAATAAGTACCTACACAATAATATCATGGTACAATACAATACAACAATACACCATATTTTATAATATTCAGTATAACACTGGTTATAACATGTAAACACAGCAGGTGTTGATACATTACCTAAGGTAAGTACTTACGTTAACTTTCTTATCACACTAAACACAGTTAAACTAGGTAGATGCACACGAACAATAATTACGCACTACATTTTTTCTAAAGCAAAATACACAAAAATACAGATTGAAAATTATATTTCGACATCCGGGGAATTCTCGTTTCCCTGACGTTTTCGTCTAAAGCTGTATCTAGCGGCTTCTAAAGCGGTCGTTTGCAGTGATTGCATCTGCTTGGACAACCACTTTCTGCTTCCAGAAAAACATTGCTTACATATCAGGTAAATCACAATGATGCCGATCAAAATAAACACGGTGGACCATTCGATCAACGTTACTTGTGCAGGTTCCTTGGCCTCGGCAGCGGCCGCGGCCACTACGATTTCGTCTTTGGCAACTGTGTTACCCATAATGAAACTGCAAATTTACTATAAATACACAATGTGCGTGCAAGACGTGCTTCCGCAATGATAACTTATAATTATAACATTATAAACTAATACTTACTCATAAATTGAATCGCACGGGCATTCTGCTGACTCGGCCGCTGCGCGTCGTGCGCGCGGCCGCGGTCTGCGTAGCGTCCGAAGAGCGATTATCGCTACTCGCTATGCTCGTGTCCACTCTATTTGAAATATCTCTACAAGCCTTATTACTAGAATTACTTAACTTAGTATCTACGTGCTTAATGGGTAAATTATTTGTCTGTACCTGTTCCGTACTGGCAAAAGCGGGTTTTAACCGATCAATCGATATGTGAACTGTACGGTTGGGCAGCTGAATAAGATAAACCTTATCTTTTCTTTCTAACACTTTGAATGGACCGTCGTAAGGAGGTACTAATGATTTTTTAACGCTATCATTACGTATGAAAACATGTGAACATTTATCCAAATCCGCGTGTATAAACAATGTGCGCGCATCCCTATGTGTGGACGGCTTCGGTTTCAAATTACTTATATTGTGCCGCAAACTTTTAACATATTGACATGGATCTAAAATGCTATTACTGGAATCGCTAAAAAAATCACCTGGCAAACGTAATGTTGTACCGAAAGTCATTTCGGCGGCACTAATGCCGGTATCGTTCCTTGTAGAACTCCTAAGGCCGAGAAGAACTATGGGCAGTTCTTGGACCCAACTAGTGGAATCTAGTCTAGCCATGAGAGCGGCTTTCAGTGAGCGGTGCCATCTCTCGATCATCCCATTGGATTGCGGATGGTACGGAGTTGTCCGTTTCCTGTCAATGCCTAAAAGATTCATTAACTCTCTAAAAACACTACTTTCAAATTGTCTGCCCTGGTCGCTTGTCAGCTTAGCAGGGCAGCCAAAACGCGCTATCCATTGCTCAAGAATGACCTTTGCAACCGAATTTGCGCTTATGTCTCTTACTGGGTGGGCTTCCGGCCAACCAGTTTGGCGATCTATCATCGTTACCAGGTACCGGTATTCTTGTGGCGAAGTAGGAAGTGGCCCAACAATGTCAACATGTACATGGGAAAATCGCTCAGCTACCGCGAAAGTGCCTAATTCTGACTTATTATGCTTAGTCACTTTAACGCGCTGACATTTAACACACTCTCTGGCCCATTTACCTACATCACTATTCATATTGTCCCAAAAGAATCGGTCCTTTACTAGCTTACGCGAAGTACGGGTTCCTGGGTGACTTAAGCTATGAACGGAATTAAAAGCTAACTTCCTAAATTGCTCAGGTATGTACGGTCTAATCTTATTTGTGGACGTTTCACACGTTACAGGTAGGTCGCATCCAGGCATTGTTATGTCTTTGAATATCAACTTACAATTATTATAACAACTACGAGTACGTAAGTGAACAAGTTGCTTATCGCTAGCCTGTGCTCGAGCGATTGCTGAATAATCTAAAACCGTGGGACTGGTAACTGTCTCTATGCGGGACAACGCGTCAGCTATTACGTTACGTTCACCATCAATGTGACGTATGTCAGTGGAAAATTCACTGATATATAATAATTGTCTTACGCGCCTCGGTAATTCGTTATCGCTATTAACCTTAGAAAAAGCAAACGTAAGAGGTTTATGGTCAGTAAAAATTATTAGTTCGCGACCTTCTATCATATTTCGAAAATACTTTATCGCGAGGTAAATTGCCAGAAGCTCCCGATCATAGGTACTGTAATTAACTTGAGTTGCAGACATTTTCTTTGAAAAGTAACCTAAAGGTATCCATTTAGAATCAACAAATTGTTGTAAGACTCCTGCGACGCACGTGCTGGACGCGTCACTCATGAGCGCAAACGGGGTATCGGGTAACGGGAACGATAACGTCGCCGCGCTCTGTAAGCTCGTCTTACACTGTGAGAAAGCATCGCTGGTTTTTTCCGTCCAAACTATCTTTGTTTTATCTTTTTTCTTTGAATTTTGCAAATATTGATTTAATTGTTCCTGATATTCTACTGCATGTGGCAAATGTAAGCGGTAAAAATTAATCATGCCTAGGAATCGTCTAAGCTGCTCAATAGTCTCGGGCTTAGGGTAATTAACTATGGCATCAACCTTGTCCTTGAGCGGTCGAATACCTTGTGTAGAAACTTCGAACCCTAAAAATTCAACCTTAGACTGACCGAATGTGCATTTTTCTAAGTTAATAGTGATACCGAACTCGTTCAGACGGCTGAAAACTTCTCGTAAGTGGTTTTCATGGTCTTCAAGGTCGCTAAATATTAAAATATCATCTATATAACAGTACACATAATCTAGACCTGCAAGGACGGTGTGATTCATAAACCGTTGAAAAGTCTGCGCGGCATTTCGTAAACCGAACGTCATGCGCGGAAACTCGAATAATCCGAACGGCGTTGTGATGGCGGTCTTCCCTACATCGTCGGGGTGTACACAAATACAATGATATGCTCGGCGAATATCTAACCTTGAAAATATTGTTTTGTTAGCCAATAAGTACGTAAAGTCGTGCAACCTCGGTATAGGATAGCGGTCTGCCTTTGTAATTGCATTGAGTGCTCTGTAATCGCCACAGGGACGTATTTCACCGTTTTTAGGGTTCCGTACCTCGAAAGGAAAAAACGGAACCCTTATAGGATCACTTTGTTGTCCGTCCGTCTGTCAAGACCCTTTTTCTCAGGAATGCGTGAAGGTATCAAACTAAAATTTATACTAAATACTCGAATCTACGGTTCCATAAAGCTGTAAAAAAATCAAACTTCTAATCCAACGCAATCAAAAGATACAGCCGTATATGCTGCAAATTGCAGCATATTTTCAAACTCGCATTGGAATCAAAACCTACAGGGTACTTCCCGTGAACTCAGAATCTTGAAATTTGGTACGAAGCAACGTCTTATATCACTCATAAAGGAAAAATTGCGAAAACCGTAAATTTTAAGTTAAAGCATATAAAAATATATTTTTAATTAATTTAAAGTTACTACCCCTTTCTCTTGAACGCGTGGAGGTATTCAATTGAAATTCATATCAAATACTCAAGTATATAACACCGTTAGGCTGCAACAAAATCAAACATCTATGTCAACGCAATCAAAAGAAAGAGCAATATAAGCATAGTTTCAAACTCGCGACTACTTGCAAGGGAATCAAAACCTACAGGGTACTTCCCGTGAACTCAAAATCTTGAAATTTGGTACGAAGCAACTTCTTATATCACTTATAAAGGAAAAATTGCGAAAACCGTAAATTTTTAGTTACATCATATAAGAAAAATATTTTTAATAAATTTAAAGTTACTACCCCTTACTCTTGAACGCGTAGAGGTATTAAATTGAAATTCATAGCAAATACTCAGATATATAACACCGTTAGGCTGTAACAAAATCAAACTGCTATGTCTACGCAATCAAAAGAAAGAGCAATATAATCATATTTTCAAACTCGCGACTACTCGCAAGGGAATCAAAACCTACAGGGTACTTTCCGTGAACTCAAAATCTTGAAATTTGGTACAAAGCAACGTCTTATAGCCCAGATAAAGGATGCGGAAGGCTGAGGACCGTGTGCTGTGGTGCGTGTTGGGAGAGGCCTATGTCCAGCAGTGGACTGCTATAGGCTGATTGAGATTGAGATTTCAAATAATTACATAGTCTTCAAACCTTTTTGCTAATTATTCTGTACTTTATAAGTATTTTTGTAACAGATTTCTAATAGTCACTAAAAACTTTGTAAATCAATAACTTTGATAAAAAATCTTACCATCATTCATCAGCAGACTTTTGCAAGGCTGCTGCAAGGCTGGTATAGGTATGTAAGTTATATTATAAAATAAGCGATATATGTTAATATAAAATAAAGGATGACTGATTACAAACGACAAAGACCCCTTTTTCTTTAATTTATGCTCCTCCAGCTTTCCATACTGTAATGATATGGATTTCATTTGGCAATAAAAATACCATAACTATGACTGGTGAACTTTTAATTATATACCTACAGGTTAGGACGGAACCCTCGGTGCGCGAGTCCGACTCGCACTTGACCGGTTTTTTTTTTTCATAACAACATGTAGAGGACTTGCCCACGCACTTTTCGACGGTCTACAAATCCCCATTTCTTGCATTATTTTAAATTCTTCCCTTACCTTAGCGTAGCGGTGAGGTGGCAACGGTCTGACCCTCGCATGCACCGGCGGGCCGCTGGTCTCTATAAAATGGAACACAGAATGCTTCGGCGGCTCCTTAAAAGAAAGCGGTTTAGTTATCTCTGGGTACTCTGCTAAAAGGGAATGATAAGGGTGACTTACATCTACGGTCGTGATTGACGGATCGTTACTGGCTACGATAGAAGCTAAAACATTTATGTTTGTCAGTTGGTCAATCAACCTATGCTTACTTAAATCTACTAATAGCTTATATTTGGCCAAGAAATCTGCACCTAGAATTGGTTGATGAACTTCCGCTATGACAAATGTCCATCGAAATGCTCGACGTAGGCCTAAATCTAGCACTAAACTTTTCGTACCGTATGTCTTTATTCTAGTCCCATTCGCTGCATATAATGTATATTCTTGGCACTCACTGTTCCGTAGGTTTTTCGCTAGCTTGTCACGCGGTAGCACCGAAATATTTGCGCCAGTATCGACGAGAAAACGTAGTCCATTATTACGGTCTGTGACCCGAAGGCGGTTGTAGGGCGATATAGTACAGACCTCCGCCGCAGTCCGTACTCCTGCTAGTTTTCCTGCTTGCTCTTCCATGCACATGGCTCAGTGCATTTCAATGCTCTTGCACGAAAGCGATGGTGGTAAAAACATAGCCAGTCAGGACTCTCTGGTGATCTACGTGGCCTCGAAGGATCGCGACTTCGATTGCGTGAAACAGAACGTGAACGATTACCTCCCTGATTCCATTGTTGTCTGGATCTGCCAACTTTTTCTATTTCAGCTATCTTCAAGCTTAGCTTCGTTATCTCCGCCATTATCATTTCTGTGTCCTTGGACGTGTTCGGCTGCTGCTGCGCTACTTCAGTGACGTGTACTGCACGCGTGGTCTCGAAGACATTGTCGGCTATGGTCGACAAGTTGTCAAGGTCCTTTGTGTCCGAAACTGCTAGTACTGCGCGTATCGGAGAAGGTAGGTGTCCTTGCCAAAGGATTTTCAGTGTGTCATCCGGTATCTTATCCTTGGCTAGCTCTCTCATGCGACGCAGAAGTTGCGATGGTTTTTGATCGCCTTATTCAATTTTGCTGATGAGTTTCTGTAGTTGCCGATTTTTGGATTCCTCGTAAATGGTCAACAGGCGAGCCTTCAATGCTTCAAATTTTTTTGTAGACGGTGGATCGATCAGCAAATCCGTAACTTGTTGTATCGCCTCCTTGGATAGTTTGGAGACAACGATGTCGTATTTGGCCTCGTCCGCTAACTTCTGTGGCGCCAGCATTGCCTCAGTTCTTATAAACCACACGCGGGGTGAGTCTACCCAAAACTCCGGGATTTTGGAAGTTAGCGATATCGCTGCAAGGTCAACCGCGGACGACGGAGTAGTCATCTTCCTGATTTAACTGTTCGAACTATTCACTGCAAAATACTGTTTTAGAACGCGGGCGTCGGGGTCACCAAATATAGGAGGGACCTTGGGTTACGGCACTAATGTTCTAGATCAATTAAAGTCAGTGGGTTCATGTAGCACATCCGTATATTTCGATCTCACAATACTGTTCTTAGTTTAACTGTCTTAGAGCTACTCGTGAGTAAATCTAAAGTACATGGCTATATAGTGACGACATACTTAGCTTACGCTTATACAATGACAACCTTAGCATACGCTCCGTTACAGTGGGATTGCAACTATCAATTTTTGAAACTTTCGTTGGTGTCCCAAACAGTAAGTATTTCGTTTTGCGGGCATTTAGAACTAAGGAGTTATTGCAGGCCCACTTATATATGTTCGCTAAGTCCTCATTAATACGCTCAACTGCCTCGTGAGTACTGTTCGGATGGAATGACAAATATATCTGTATATCGTCCGCGTATATCTGGTATTGGCAATGTTTGATAACATTAATAATGTCTGCACTATACAAAATGAATAGCAATGGCCCAATTACCGATCCCTGGGGAACACCTCTATTAATAGTTTTAGGGTTGGAACTAAGGACTGTGCCATCATCATTACGGAGCTCAACATACTGAGAACGGCCACATAGGTAAGAGTCAAACCATTTGATTGTGTCGTTGTCAAAGCCGTAATATCTCATCTTAGAAAGAAGAAGGGGAATATTTATGCAGTCGAACGCCCTGGAAAAATCCAGCAAGACGAGCAATGTACCCTTACCATCATCTTGAGCTGACAAAATATTGTCCACAACATCCAAAAGCGCGGTTTGGGTACTACGACTTTTCCTGAACCCAGACTGCTGATCAGGTAGGATGTTATGAGTTTCGAGATATTGCATTAGTTGTAAACCCACAATTTTTCAAGAACTTTTGACAGGCATGGTAAAATACTAATAGGCCTTAGATCCTTAAAAGTATTGACACTGGAGCTCTTAGGTATGGGCCTAACTACCGCCGTTCTCCAACACGATAGGAATTTTGAAGTTGTAATGGATGTATTTACAATAGTAGTAATAACTCCTAATGTATACGGGATCAACTTGGTAATCATATTCAAACTAATTCCGTCAACGCCCGAGGCGTTGGATTTGAGCTCATTCAAAACTTTAAGAGTACTTGTACAGTCAACGGTCTTTAAACTAAATGTGGCTGAACCAAATCTGCCGAATTCATAAATCGTCAAACAGGAAATACTGACATTAGTGTTGCCCGGAACATCCAAAAAGTGAGAATTCATAATGCTTGGGTCATTAAGATGCAAAGGCAGTTCAGTTGATTTTTGAGGTATTATTTTAGACTTTAAATTTTTCCATAGTTCTTTAGGGTTATTTACATTTTTTGTTATATGACATTCAAAATACACTCGTTTTTCATTGTAGATAGCTATTTCCACTTGCTTTTTTAAATCCTTATAGTATTGCTTATTTACATCTGCACCCGTGCGCGTGAAATTATTGAATGCTGTGTCCCGCAACCGCATCATAAATCTTACGTTAGTAGTAAGCCATGGGGCGCAGGCAGTTCCCTTATAACATAGCTTTTTGAGGGCGCATGAAAATCATATAATAGCTTTACCGCATTGACGAACTCGAAGACCATGCCGTCTATATCCTCCATAGGGCATATACAGTCCCATTTTATGCTCTGTGCATGACTATTGAATATTTCATTATCAATGTCAGTCAGAGGTCTATAGATAATATGTAGTTTTGGGCTTAATTTTGGGTCTCTTGAACGCAAAATCACACGTTACAAACGCGTGACCATTTGTAACACCTAAAGAGTCCACGACAACATTCCCAGTTACAGCATTTGTGCAGATAATGTCTAAAAGTGATGAAGAGCTCGGTATAAAATGAGTTGCGGTAGTGACCACTTGTGTAAGGCCCGTACACGACATGAAAGTATTCAAGATAGCAGTCTTTGAGTCTGATGCGTCAAGCACATTTATATTAAAATCTCCCAGGAGTATAATATAGTCATATTCAGATAATGTACTGACTGTGTCCAAAATAGCATCGATAAATATTTGTGTGTTTAGCCATGGGGGACGATAGGCTGTACCAATTATAATTCTATTGTTATTTATCTTCGTTTTTAACCACATTTGTTCAATATTATTATGCTCAGGATATTGGCAAACACGCACATTCAGGCCTCGCCGAATGTAAAACCCTACTCCTCCTCCCCGACCCCCTCGAGTCTCAACTGAACGGGGAACGTGTTTTAAACGATATTCGTGTAATAAAGTATCTAAATCCGTTATCCATCTTGAAAGAAGCTAGCAATGTATTACTGTTGGGGCTCAGCTTTCTAGCTTAACCAGATTTGACAGAATATTAGCTATGCTACTGAGCTAATACCGTTTGCTCTCCGCAAGTCCGCAACTCTATGTACGGACACTAATCCTTGTGATCATCACTAATTCAGGATTGCAGGTTGGTTCGTTGATATTTGACGGTACTGTTTTGGCACCAATACTGACAATTTTTTTTTGTTTTTCTGTAAGTAGTGTGCACCATGGGTTTGAACCTGAGATTCTCTGCCTGTCACTTTATTGGTTTCCCCACCATATACGTTATAAACTAAACAGGAGTAATTTTGAACTACACACCCACATTTCTAAGCTAATACCTACTACTCCATACATAGTATAACCGAAATACACTTAGAAACACGTCCCTAACTTGCACGTAAGGAGTCAGAGTGTTCTTAAGTAACTTTATATAGAAACTAAGTATTCATAGCTGAGCTAGGCATCCCAGTTTTTGCCCTAGGTGTATCGCTAGTGCATGTAGTGAGGCTGTGTTGACATTGCATTATATATGCAGAAGCACTAAGTTTTCTCTGCAACTTCGGAAATGGAATTGAATTTGTGCTTCCACATTCAAGCAAAGTCCGCCAAGAGACTACCATTATGAATAAAAGGGTTCCGAAGTAATATGATTAAGTTTATGTACAATGGCCTGTATGATCCAATTCTGTTGCTACTGCTGTTACATTAATAAAATTAGACTGAGAGCCGCTGGAAGTTCATTTAACATTTTTAACAGTCTGTAGACAACAAATTGCATCTTCACTGCTAATATAGTTTCAATCCTTTTGTACTTTTTCTACTAAAATTTCTTGCATAAGGAATTCTTTAGTCTTAATGTTATTATCTAAGTATTGAACTGCTTTGAATATCTACTGGCAAAAAATCTTCATCTGGAATTTCATGTAAGGCTTTACCTTACATGTACACTTTATAATTGTGAAGTTAAAAAGAGACTGAATTCTTTAATCTTTTAATTCTCACTACAATTTTAAGTTTCTTGTAACAGAAAATTGATTAGCGATTTAGAAGACAATTTGTTATGCTGATGATTTTTTAATTTTATATTGTTGTGATTATCGCTACAAAAATGAATCACTTAGTGCAGGTCGTCAAAAACAAACGTTAATAAAGGCCAGTCTCACTTCAGCACAAAAAACATAAAATATTACTGACTATAAATACACAACCATACAAACTTTACTCTGTTTAAAAAAACGATAAACGCGATACAGGTTAAGCCTGAAAGTTTGAACAAGGCTGCCTCTCATCCGGAATTTTGTAATTGCCCGCAGCGGCGGAAGCAAAAAATTGGGCCGACTCAAATGCACGAAGCGTGTTGTGAAACATAGACTATATTTTCGTATATACTCTCGTTATGAGAGTGTACTTTCTTCCTTTCTCCATATTAAGAATATTATAATGAGCAAACAACGCTGAGGAGCCATGTAAAGAATATTCATGAGCTAAATGCAAAACAGAAGTTTCCTACACTTTGAAATATGTATTTTAAATTCCTGATTAGCATAGTTTCAATTATGGGTACAGTGTCTTGGTGGGATGTGAATAAATACACGAATATTCCGTTATTCATTCAATCAATGGACAACAGTATTCTTGTTATCATTCGGTGTTATATTTCAGCTGAATAGCTGAAACGTAAAACCGGAGATGGTTATATATAATCAACCTGATTCTTACCACGTCTTTCAAGAGTTGGTTCAAGGATTGAGGAGGTCAGACGGCGAAACTAATATTCAGTTAAATCTGATTAGTCTAGTGCGCGGTGAGCAGGCTCATTTCAAACAATACAATTTTCTCCAAAGATAAAATATCTTTGTATTTTAAAATTAAGGAATAATTTATGTAAATGATACATAATTTTATTATCTTTTTATATTATGTATCAGACTAGACCAGGTCGGTAACCTAAAATTTTTCAGTCAAATTATTTAATGTTATATATGATGATATGTTTTAGCTTTGTAATGATTCAAATTCTCGTAACTCTACCACTTAATTAAAACAAGGTTCTCTGATTCTCATAAGAATAATTAATTTATATGAAATGTGTAAACAAACCTTACGATAATAAATGAATGATGCTTTGAAAACATCGAAATGTTATAACAGATTTATAACACTAAGCAGCATCCCAGCAGCAGAGACTGTCCATCACTCACAGCGCTATGAGCTTCTTCTCACTATGAGGAGAGTAAGGTCATAGTTCACCACAGTAGCAAAGTGCTGGTTGGAAGACTTCATATAATTCACATTAAAAGACAATTACCTCAAGTGATTGCGTGTTACCGTCACAAGGAAAAGAAAACAAGTAAATAAATTTAGATCCTCCTTTATAGTAATTACATCGGAAAGTTGGCAGTCTGCGACGGAGACACGTTTTGTTTAAGTGAGCGACCGTTATTGCAGCTATTTGCAACACTTGCCCTATTTACTGTAAGTGAAGAGAAATGACTTTGTGGATACCGCGCTTCTTCAAGAAGACGTTACGGTGACAGCGTCTTTATCTAGACAAAGGAAAGAACTTAAGTCGTAAAGCAATACTATTGTTTTTAATCGTAGCCTTATAATATCAGAAGGATAATTCTCGATTTTTTACAGACACTGTCACTGTATTTTGAACGAAATGCTACTTGATTTTGAATTGACTCACAATTGGTATTCTGCTAAATAATTTCATTTTCGACTAATTTGACACATACAGTTCGGACTCCTACAAACATAATGCAGTTTGACACTATGTTCAATTTAAATCTAGTCGTAAAACCATTCAGGTATTAGTTAATTTAGACAGACGTTACACGTGCTTTGTCACGATGTTTTTCTTTATTGTTCGGCAAACGATCATTAATTCGGACATAGCTTCGAAAAGTCAATGGTGCGCGTCTAGGTTTGCATCCGATACATTGTGCATATCAGTCTGTTCGTATCTTTACTGGACTTTAGCTGTATGCGACATTAAGGGTTTCTTTTTAATATTTGTGAGTTGCAGACCAAAGAGTATACAAATACTACGTAAGAAGAGGCGGATGTGCCATAGATCATGCGAGGCTTTCAGCTTTGTATGAAACGTGCAGGGAGAACTCATACCAACATAAAGATACTAATTGACATCGTTTTTATGTTGTCAGCATTGTCATATTTGTCAATATAGGGATGTACCCTCTAGTGATTAACGAAATATCGATATCGATAATATTCGGTAAGAAATAATTATAATTATGTTTCGACTAGAATTATACTTTTTCATCACAAATAAAAGATGTTTTTAATATTTATGTGTTTATTCAAACAAATTAGCTTATTCTATAAATCTATTGTAGATTAGCGAAGAAAAATACGCAGAACTAAAAGATATATGTATGTACATGTAATGGAAAGGTTTTCAACATTTCAAAAGAAAAGAAAAAAAGAATAGAATTTTTAGTCCTTGTGCCAATTTCTAATAACGGATTATCGATAACTGACAGGCAGCACTATTGTTTACCTACAAAGTACTAGGATATGACACTTTAGAATATTTCCTTATTTTTTATAATTCATTGAAATATATCACATTATATAACATTATAAATATTCATTGATCTTTATCTAGGGACATTTTGCCATAAATACCTACCCTTTTTTCATTACTTGACCGGCATGTTGTTGTATGCCATATTTCGCACGTTATTTTGCTCGTTTTCATTGCGCGTCTTTCAATGCTAATCAAATAAATATAGTAACACTAACACAAGAAGTGTAAGATCACATTTATTTGGTATACACAAAGCACTTTTATAGTATGTTTTTTACGTTTTATAAACAAACTACATAACGCGGCAAAGTTCAATCTGGATAATAATGTGACAGTTGTGACATTTGACACTATTGACAGCCAAGGCGGTGATGTACGTATAACCCGTCTAACTTTGAAAGAATACTGTTCCAAGGGTACATAGTGTAGGATGCTATCTTCACGTTTTATACATATAATAGTAGCCATTAAAAAGATAGCACGTTTCATACATTCGGTTTTATCTTAAGACCTTGCACCAGGCTGTTGCAGACTACATCTAGTTTAACCCACAAATTGTGGTTCCAGGTATGAGATATGTATTTTATTCGAAAGAACAACCGATTTGTTAAAATTTGTGAGTGCTCACGCGAGTTTAAATTTGTGAGTTATTTTTTCAGTGCAAAAGTTGCTTATTAAGAGTACTGTGATGATAAAAAAATGAAATGGTTTCTCATCTATTAGGTAAAGAATTGATCATCAACTGTGTTTAAACATTGGGATTGTTAAAATTAAAATAATTGTTCAACTCGTATTGCAATCTTTCACAAATGCGAAAGATTGTGAGGATGGCAGGATGTATGTAACTATGTATAGATATTTGGTACTCTTTCACGAACGAATTTTGATGAAACTTAGCAGTAAATAAGTTTACACATCAGAATGGCACATGGATACCTAATTATAATATGTACATAATAAAAGCTAGTAATGCTAACATTTTTTAAATATTAAATAAACTAGCTATAATATCTAACTAGGTTTAAATGTAATAACTAAGTGAAACCAATATAACGCGATAAAATCCGTAAACTATAGTTTAATTTCAATGTGTAACATTCGCGTACACCCAAGAAGATAATATTTGCTATAATAACCAGTAATCGCGTGTATATCGGAATTAAGACGTACCTGCGTAAGACAAAAATATAACGATCTGGGACATAGAACGAAGAAGTTTCTGAAGTTATTCTCATGGAAGTAATATGTATTACGTTGGTCCGGCGGAAATCTCATATAATTCCATCCTGGAGTGCAGACCCCTTTACGGTAAGCCACGGGAAACGAATAAGAAACCGTATCGTCGTCGTATACAATGAAACAATACCTTCAAAATACAAGGGCTAAACTTGAGTTAGTGCTGTTCATATTAATCCCTTTATCCATTTTAGTTTCTATCTTATTTCAATGTATCATAGTCCCAGCTTAATCTCGGCTAACTCCTAGATTTGTTTAGATGGTTCTTACTGGTCAGATTTGACAGATTATGAGCTTTAATACAGAGCTAATGTCGCCTGACTTCCGTGCAACGTTTATTTATGTTCACGTACCTACAACACTGCGGTTTTTAAACGACTTCAATAAAAAAGGAGATTCTCAGTTCAACGACTTAATTTTGTATATATTTTTTAGTTACAAATATCTGACGTGTTCGTGTCGAGTTGTCTAAGTCTTGCCAATGATAATATATGTTCCATTAATTTGCCTTTGTTACTAAGAGATTGAAACAGTAGTGTAATTTTAACAAAACTCTTGTATAAATCATAATGTAGTCCTTTATAATGTTTATTCACGTTCCAGTATTAATATTTTCAAAGCACAGCTTCGTTGGAAGCATGTCATGTCAATCCACATTACATAACAACTAAATTATTCACGCAGATGTCCTAGCAATGAGCGCGCTCAGCTGTTTGCATAAAGTTGCGGGCCCAACAGAGATGAGCGGTAGCCGGTAGATGAGTGGTGTGCGAGAAACACATCAACTGATAATCGATTTTAAACTTT
Organism: Euclidia mi; assembly: GCA_944739405.2. NCBI lineage: Eukaryota > Metazoa > Arthropoda > Insecta > Lepidoptera > Erebidae > Euclidia > Euclidia mi. Next base: position 5,115,540 of record OX123196.2, read on the forward strand.
CGCGATTTGTATACAATTTTACTAAAACGGGACTTATTCGCGATATTGAATTAATTTAAGGTATAAATACCTTTGTTTTACCGACGTTTCGGCCGTCTTACAACAGCCTTAGTCGCGGCAGGACTGATGTCATCTCAGCGTCTTCCTTGTGAAGCGCGAGTTTCGGCAGCTACCCTCACTTGTTTTTTATTTTTATTTTTATCCGAACTGTCGGTACGTTGTTGACACACAACACTTATGACGTCTACACACTGAGGAGCTGTGTTACTGCGGCGGGGTTTACATTTGTTGATTACCGGATTCCAAGTTGCAGACAGTCTGTATCCATCCTCCCGGTTGAAATTTTTTGATTTCAACCGCTTCACGTACTATCCTGGAGTAATAGTGACGATCGGTAGATAAGACCTTTGGTTGATGTAATTCGATCCAGTGGTTTGGTCCAGACTCCAACAAATGCTCAGCTATGGCAGACTTGTTAATTTGCCACTTTTTTACAGCTGCGATATGTTCCTTGACCCTTTCAGCGATGGTTCGTTTAGTCTGTCGATATAGGAACTACCACAACTGCAGTCGACCTTGTAGACGCCAGGTGTTTGTAGAGGAATGACCTCCTTCGGGGTGCGCAAATTGTGTGCTACCTTGGAGAGCGGACTGTATACAGTCTTTATGAAGTATTTCTGTAGTACTGTTCCAACTTTGTCCGTCATTCCCTTTATGTAAGGCATGTAAGCCGGTACTCTGCTTACTTCCGGTTTACGATCCTTCCTCTTCAGACGTGGTATCTTCTTGTTGAATCCGTTGCACCTAAGTACCTCCTGAACATGTGACAGCTCACTGTTCAAATGTTCAGGGTCACAGAGGTCATACGCTCTGTTTACTAATGACGCGCTTCACAAGGACGACGCTGAGATGACATCAGTCCTGCCGCGACCAAGGCTGTTGTAAGATAGCCGAAACGTCGGTAAAACATAGGTATACCTTAAATTAATTAAATATCGCGAATAAGACCCGTTTTAGTAAAATTTTATGACATCAACTGATGGTACACAACTACATACAGTTACTTGTCAAGCCTACTTTGACCTTTGTACCATTCTTACGGTGTAGTAAATAAGTATAATAAGTCGTACTGCACCTGCTAAGTTTGATTTGGCACTGTGTGTACATAATTATGACTGACCTGAAAGCCTGGTTCGATTTCCACCTGAGACAAATAGTTGGCAGTGCTAGCAGCAACGCAATAGATTGGGCAGCCGGCTTGCACAGTGACACTGCGCAATGTTTTATTTGCTTGAATTTGGCGACTTACGGGACAAAACTTTGTGAGATAACAAATTGTTGTTTAAGGTCTGGGTGTGCTTAGATTTAATCCTAGGGTGAATCTGGGATAACGCTAGGACGATGATGATATTAATTAGGTATATTACACACACGACGAGCCAGGGTTTGAAACGGAATTCCTGGCGCGTTGCGTTTCAGCTGCTCAGCATACCTTCAGTGTATACGCAGCCTACGTTTTCATTGTAAATACACAAAACTGAGCTGTTTATGTGATTCTACATCTATTAATTATTCCACAAGCTATTTTTGAAATAGTTTTACTATAAAGAATTGGTTGAATTTATTATAACCTTTGTACGATACATACAAACTAACAGTAACACATAAGTGAATATACATGGCACCCTAGGTCGCAATGGATTGTATCATAATTAAAACAAAGTACTCAAAAGGGATATTTTGAGAGCTATGCATGCATTCAGGACATGCTAGAGTCTTAATAAATTATTTTCACAAATAATGGATTTCCTGGTTCAACATTTTTACACTGTACATGTAGAGAATTCCCTCTTTAAATAAAGATACTATAAACATTACTGTGAAATATAACCACATCTTTTGACTAATCTGCACAATACAACTAGTGCAAATATTACGGACGCGGTTCAAGAAACTACACGCCTGTATTCCAAGTACCGCTTGCTCTCACACCTACTTCAATATTTAATCTGGTAGGAACTGTATTTATATTTCTTATTAATTAGCAGCAGATGAAAGACCGCTTTCCCCTTTTACGTACTTCCCCTGGGTGGAATACAGGTCTTTTAGAATGTAATTTTATTCGGGTTACATGGAAAATTCACACAAATTTTCCAAGTTAAAACATGCTACCAATGTTTTCACTAGCACTCTAATGAATAGCGTTATTCTTTATCCAACCACCCTTTTTGGAGTAAATAAAAAATTCGCTTTTACAATGTACAATATTATTAAGACTGGCCAAAAATGTCTTATGAATGGCTAACCGTGTTGTTAAAAGAGTGCGCTAATCTGGTAAATGAAATGTGAAAACGCGATGTAGACATTTCATAATGAAAAGTGATGAGGGTAATGAATTAAAATAAGATTATAAAAGAGTAATATTTTTGAATTCTGCTTGTGTGTTGACGGTTTGCAGGGATTTTTTGAAATATTTTTCAGAAAAGTTAATTTTGCTGAGATATAGACGCAAGTAATGGCGTAAAATGTGCAATTTTTGTAAGTAAATATTGGCCATTACATGCCAGTGGCTCGTAGAGTTGCTTTACAACTGAATCTATTATGTCACCACGCTTCCGTTTCACCAGTCTACCTTTGGGTAGTGCAGAGATTAAAGGTAGGTGTATTTTACAATTAATTTGATACTGATTTAGTTTTACTTAAATATAATACAAAATACATAAATACATACTATACATAAATATATAATATACATAAATATACACTATACATAAATAAATATTATGCATACATATTTTATAATAATACAAAACAAATACCTTGATATGAACGAATGCTATGCTACTTCTGCTAACTTTTCCAATAGCATTGCTTTAACTTTAGATTTAAAGCCATACCTGGTAATCGACGTCCTGACTGCGAGAGGGAGGGCATTCCAGAGAAGGATAGCTTGTATGGAAAAAGAAGAGTGAGTGAAATTGGTAGTATGAGGAGGACAAAGAAGGAGAAGATTATCAGATGAGCGAAGGTTTCGGTCGTGAATTGAACAAAGATACGGAAAATGCTCACTTAAGTTCTTTGGGGTATTAGGGGACATAAGGATAGAATAGAGGGTTGTGAGGGCACGCAAACTGCGTCTTTGACGAATTGGAAGCCACTTCAATTGAGAACGAAAAGTAGACATATGGTCATACTTGCGAAGATTGAATACGAATCGAATGCAGTTATTGAGAAGACGGTCAAGTTTGTTAGGAAGATCTGCATTCAGGTCATAGTAAAATACATCACCATAGTCGACAAAGGGAAAAATTAAAGCTTGCACAAGCAATGTCTTAGTCGTGGACGGCAGAAAGTTCCTCAACCGATAGAGCGTGCGTAGGGTACCGGTAATTTTTTGACTCATTTGCGTCACTTGAGATTGCCAACTAAGAGTGCTATCCATATATAATCCCAAGTTCTTGACAACTGGACACATTTCAATAGTAGCATTATTATAGGTAAGTTTCGGGAGAGATGTAGTGTCAAGTTTTCTGATAGACCGTTGACTACCTAATATAATTGCTTGACACTTGTTTGGGTTAATAGATAGGCCAAATTTTTCGGACCAAGTTTGTAAGGCGGCTAGGTCTCTGTTAACTTTATCTATTGCTACCGAAACGTCATCGATTGTAGCCTGAGAGTATATCTGCAAGTCATCGGCGTAAAGATGATAAGCACATTGAAGATTAGGTGTTAAGAGATTGATAAACATAGAAAATAAAAGAGGAGAAAGAATACCGCCTTGAGGAACGCCAGAGCTATTGTCACACCACTCCGATGATGAATCATCGAGGCGGACCGACTGCTGACGACCTGGAAGATAACTTGAGAACCAATCCAAGGCATTGGATAAGATCTTAAGATGGGAAAGAAGGGATAGAAGGACATCGTGACTGACGGTATTAAAGGCATTAGAGAAATCGATCAAAGTCAACACCGTGACTTTGGTGTTCTCCATACCCTCCCTAATATCGCCAGTCACTTTAAGGAGGGCGGTGGTAGTACTGTGACCAGGATGGAAGCCAGACTGGAAAGGACTTAACAGGTTATTTAGGGAAACGAATCGGGACAGTTGTTTTTGGACACAGGACTCGAGGACTTTGGATAGAAAAGGCAAAATAGAGATGGGACGAAAATGATTGGGAAGAGAAGCATTTTGGATTTTTGGCAAAGGAATAACGTAGGCCTTGCGCCAAAGGGCCCGTCCCAAGGTGCCAGAATCGAGGGAATAGTTGATGATGTGGGAGATAGCAAGGAGGAGATGGTCCAGGATGGTGGTAATCATGCGACGGCTGATGTTGTCACATCCTACGGCATTGGACTTGATGGAGAGGATAATCTTTTTGATCTCATCCGGTGCTACTGGAGAAAAGTGGAAGGATTCTATATCGGGACAAGGTAAAGCAGTCACGTAGCCAACCGTGAGACGCGAGGTTTGGTGATCCAATGTAGAGGAAGTGGTGAAATGTCTATTGATATCATCCAAACCGAGCGTCCCACAGATGGCAGCACGTCATTGTTTGCCGATACCTAAAGTTCCAAGGAACTTCCAGATATCGGCTGGGGATGACGAGGAAATATTTAGGAGAATATATTGGCGTTTAGCGTTGCGAACCATCAGGTTACACCAATTTCTTGCAGATTTAAAAAGAAGCCAGTTGTCTTCGCATCGCTCCCTCTTATATTTTCGGAATGCCTGATCCCTCCGCCTCATTGCCATGCCCACCCCTCTCGTAATCCAGGGTGCAGGTGGCCGTTTCACCTTTACCTTCCGTACGGGAGCATGATCACCATACAGTTTGCAGACAGCAGTATTAAAGATGCTAACTTTCTCATCTACCGTAGCCGCAGATTCCATCTCTTCCCAATTCAGGTCGGCTGCATCCTGAAGGAGTTTAGTTACATCCATACGACTAAAACAACGCTTGTGCAGAACTTTGGGAGAGGATTTAGGAGGTTTTAGGCGATAAGAAAGGAAAATAAGGTCGTGACGGGAAAATCCAAGAGCAGGATGTTAACCATGAAAGGAAACTAAAGTAGGAGCGGATGTGAGCATTAAGTCAAGCCATGTGTCCTCCCCATTAGCATTGTGGTGAGTGGACTGTAATGGCAAAATGTGGAGGCTGGCTGACTCAATGATGTTAAGGAGTTTACGGGTACGGCTGGAATGTTTGGAAAGGAGATAGGTATTAAGGTCACCCATGATGAGGTGATGTTCATACTCTGACCCTAAAGATTCCAGTATCGGCTCGATACTGGAGAAATAATCGACGGTTGGTGGACAATATACGACACGAGGCACCTTTGACATTAATCTCAAGGAACAAGTACTCTGCAGGTGAAGAAGTAGGTGAAGAAGAGGCAAGAATTTTATAGGGTATAGTACTGCAGAGGTATATTGCTACACCACCCCCTCTCCTACCGACACGATCATTCCTTATTAGGATGTAGCCGGGGAGAGAGTAAGATGTAGAGGGAAGATCTGGTTTAAGCCAACTCTCTGAAATCAGGACGGCGTGAAAATTTACATCAGAAAAACTTGCAAGCAAGTCATTGTGGTGGCTAGGTATGCTTTGCGCATTGATGTGGCAAACATTCAACATTAAGCACGATTTCTGCGCAAAAGTGTGTCGTAAGCAGTCCCCCAATGTGCCATCAACAGACCGTGACCGAAGTGAATAAAGGATATTGGTTACAGGACTTTAGACTTCATAATATATATAAAAATAAATACTGTTTAATGTACTGTTGTTAATCGACGTGCTTTGTCAGGATTCGCAGACCACGTCTGAGCCCCAGCTTTACCATTTATTAAAACGATGGCTCGTATGATCCCAAAAGTTATTAAAAAAAAAATACCTTCGTCACCAAAAATCAATTTTAATACTCATAAACCAATACAAACATAGGAAAATAATAAGGAAACCTTTTGTGTAAAGAGCAAATGTCCATAAAATGTTTCATTCGAATCAGTCACCGCTGATGGAGCGGATATTGGGTCCAGAGTAAACATTGCAGACTATACATTTATAAGTACCCAACCTTATAAATATATATGTGACGTTTTTTTGGAATCAAAGTTGTTCTTTGTTAATATAGGAAAGAGAAAAGCCGAGTATTTTGCTATTTGTCATTGTAACTTGCTACGCTGACGCCTGTCGTCTAAATTTGGACTGATTAAATATATATAAATTTCGTAGATCAGTGGTAGGTTTCAGTGAATGAATTTGGGCTATTTTTAGTAGCTATTATAGTAGAGTGGACAGATAGTAATTATCAATGAAGTATCGTAGTACATCGAAATAAACATTGCTTTAACCATTTTGATCTTTTGTTTATTCAACCCTATACTATTCACGTAATGATTCCTAGAAGCCTTAATTGCTTCCCTAAGGCTACACCAGTATCAACAACACTTTCTAGGAAAAGTTACAGTGTTGATAGTAGAAGAAATAGAAATTACTTTCACTGTCTTATGGCGCTAGAGCACAAACCACAAAGGTTTTCAAAATCAGTTGAGTAGTTTGTAAATATGAGAGTAACAAACTTCCATCTATCTCTCTCCAAACTTTCGCATTTATAATAGTCGCAGTGTTGGGTCGGGTTCCAAAAAAATATGGTCTTGATATCGGTTTATAAAGTCCTTTGCTAGTACTGAATTAAACGTGGAGTGAATGTAAGTGCCATTCACAAGTTTGTTTTGAATACTGGACTGTTCAGTCTGTCTGGGCGTGGTATTTGAACGAGTCACTAAAAAGGGTCCTTATAAATGAGCAATTAATACAGGGTCACATTTAAGTCAGCATAATGGAGAAAAATGAATTAGCTCTTGTGGTGTAGGCAGATTTAAAGATGAATGTGTACTCCTATGAAGTAAATAGGTAGATTTGTTTAGATTATTATACTAAATAATGTGATGTTATGTTACTTCAAATCAAAGTCAGGGTTTTTTTTTCAAGTAAAGACACGTCGGGTTTTTGAATTGATGGAGTTTGTAAGTATTCTTCCATTACATCATATGGTGGAGTTAAGATGAGTGAAGATACACGCAAAGTGGCTGGCAGCGCCTAGACACGAATAGCCGAAGATTGGTGCTCAATGGCGTGCCATTGGAGAGGTGATAATAATAATATTCTACCATATACACACATCACCATCTAGTCCCAAACTAAGCAGAGCTTGTATTATGTTTACTATTTAATGGATAAACATACATATATACTTTTTTTTTGTAAATACTTAGAAACACCCAGACCAAGACAAACATCCATGTTCATGCACACAAATATTTGACTTGAACGGGAATCGAACCCGCGACCTTCAGCGTAGAAGTCGCCTTCACTCCCGCTACGCCAACCGGTGGTCAATGTCCATCTAGTGGTGGGCTATGTCAGGCTGATGACGATAATTATGATAACATCTTATGATTGCCCACCCCATCATTCGCTAAGTAAACCTGGAATTTAAATAAAAGGTTGCAAGGATGATGTTTTTTTTTAAATATTGGGTAGGCAGAGTTGAAATATTACACCCATATTTCAATTCAGTTTAAGATCCAACGGGATAGGGGCGAGCCTATTCGCTTCACCGGACCCATTGCCAGACTCCATGCTGCTGCTGGATATTGGGAAAACTCATAAAACTGTGGTCGACCTGAAAATACGGCCCGGGACGTTCCGATCAGAAGACGAACATGCTATCCACAGGACCACGGAGGTAGCTTTTGTTTTTGCGGATGAAGATTAAGATCGTTTAATGAGATTTAAAAACCGTATATCCACAATCGTCAAAATTTTGCGACTATGAAAAAAATATTAACGTTTGCTACGAAACCGACTCCTGGGTTATTTTTTCGTGATAATACGAACAAGTTGACATTGTAACCGTGGAAGCCATGCTCACGATTCCAATTTGATCGCAAGGTATTAGGTCCTTTCATAATAATATGAAGGTTATACTGGATAAAAGAAAATACAAAATACTACAATATATTTTTGTATTCCTGTAACGTGCATTTACCTCTTTACAAAAAAATTTGCAAGGTGACTTTTGTAACTCGTTACTTGAGTATTGCAACGAGAAGAGCAGGGGGCCAATTCTGCTATTCTTATATGACATTGATATTATATTTTGAATGGATTTAAAAGCGGTATTCTGATAACCTAACGTCATTATCGTATAATTTAAAATAAACAGTTCGTCGTTGACACATACGATCTCGTTACAATTTCATTCAAATATCAGATAATTTAGAAGAATACGCTTTTTGTGACGTAAGTATGACACTGACATGATATCGAGACTATATTCATTTCGCAGAATTGGGCCCCAGGAATAAATGTAGTCAAACGTAAGAGAAACCACAGTAAACGTCTCTGAGTAAACATTTTTTGTTTAAACGATTGCCATGTGGCGATGATATAGTTGTCAAGGGTGTCGTATACGTCGAGAAACGCTTATACATAGTTACGCTATGTGTGGTGACACATGGTGAAACGCCCGAATGTCAGCGGTTTAATTTAAGAAACAATGGCATCGAGGTGGTGCAATTTGGCTTAGTTCAGTATTTGGTTACGTCTACAAAGTTTTAAGTAAACATATGTTCTTCTTGATAGACATATTATGCCTATCAAGAAGAACATATGTTAAATTACTAATACGAGTGTATTTCATTTTAAAATTTTCTTAGACCTACTTAGATAGTTTTCTAGGAATAGTAAACTGAGGTAATAGAATATTTAGATCCAGCCATAAATCATAATCTGTCCTCACTTCCTCATGCCAACACCCAACATACAAACACATAGGTACATATCTTGCCATACCGAAAAGCGCGTGAGCTTTGGCTTTTAACTACAAGAAATAGATATATAAAAACATCATCATCAGCCCCGTACATAAACTGTCCCAGTAATGGGCACAGGCCTCTTCTCAGAGAAGGATACGGCTATTTCCACTACGCCAGTCAAGTGTGAGTTGCCAAACTGCACATGTCTTTTAAGAACATTAACTCTCAGCCATACTGATTACTTCACGATGTTTTCCTTCATTGTTCGGCAAGCTGTAAATAATTAACAAATTGGTTCACTATAGTGGTGCGTCGTGGGTTTGAATGTGAGACCTTCTGCCTAGCATTCAACTTGTCTCTCCACTACGCTATCGCTGCCTGGTGTTCAAAAGCTCATTAATCTACCTCCTATATTAAAAGAGACATTCATATCTAAAGCAAGTATTCTTATTTCCCACCTTCATTTGACTTTTGACACTCAAGAAATAGCGGCGGGCCGCGAGCTGACCCACTTTAAGCTTTACTTTTTTCCAATGACACGGAGGCAGAGTACCAACCTTTTTGCTCGTAGAGACCTAGTGGAGCTACCGTTTAAGCTATATTATTAATCGTTGTTCGGACACTTACTTCCTCTAGAGGGATAGGTTGAAGGCATAGATTTATGTGTACTTTAAAAAATCTAAGCTTTCCTTAACTTTATGACAACTATAGTGGAAGTTTTTGTTTTATCGCGGACAGACTGACGGATAGTCGCAGATTATGGTTATGTAGCGATATACTATTCTGGTTAATTTACTATTGAATAATTTGCTTTCTTTTCTTTTCTTTTTTTTCATTTTGTTTGCTAAAAAGGCTTGTCTGTGGCCACTTACTGTGGTAGAAGAAAACCTAATCTCAAATCTGATAAAGAAGAAATAATTTTTGTCACCAACATATCTGCACTAACCTTCGGCCAACATTGGTTCAAAATGCAGTATGACGACTAGGTCACTGAGCTGTGGCATGTACTAGTACTTGCTACTTAATGGTATGAATCATAAAGCTCATTAATAACGCATTTAATTAAAGCTTAATTAAATCGAAATGCATCCACTGATTGATAATCCACTGTTAGTGTTATTTTAGTGTATTGAATTTGGATACGAGCGACATAACAGAACACAGAACTAATTTGGTTAGCGAAACCATAAAAAATTATCATCATAATACTTTTTATAGATGAAAGTCCAGGTGGAAGTCCAGTTGTGAGTTTTCCACGACAATTTGTTTTCGTAGTGGAGTGGAGTGCGTGAGACTCTTCTTGGGATTCTTTACAGAATCCACCGCGGTGTTCACGACATCTCGTAGGTCATGGACTGTAGCAGCGGGGTTAATGCACCGCGCCATTTCCGCAAGGATCATCCTGGTATGATCCCTTCATATATAATAATAATCCCGTGACCACCGTGTTATTGGGTGTTAATTATGTGATTGAATCACGTCATCAAGTGACATGTGTATTGGCACGTTTACCTACCCATTGCGAAAGTTCAGAAGTATTCTCATTCCTACTTCTTAAAAAACCGTAACTACTGCTGACTTTCTTCTCCTCCGGCAACAAGTAAAATAATAATACAGGCCTGTATGCAATGCTCGTTAGAGTTTGAACTCTTAGTCGGTTACAATAATAGCGAAGCGTTGAACAATAAAGTTCCTAATCGCACTAAGTTCTCTTACCGTGTCTCCGCCTCATCCATTCAGCTTGATATATCGTCCTACTATTTATTGTTCCTTATTAAACCTTATTAGCCTTCGTCGGTTTTGTAAAAGCCTATAACCATTCATCTTGTCGGACTCTTGTGATACTTGAATCTTTTAAGTAGCTTTTTTAAGTTTAAGGCTGACCTTTTTTAGCGTTATTATATATGCGGATGCGGATATTAGAAAGTGGTTTGGTTTCTTGGACAATTTTGTGTGAAATCTGGTTAGTTGCGTAAAAAATTACCACAGATTGAACCCCGTTTAGGTAAGACTGTTTTTTAAGGCAATAGGTGACAAATAAGCAAACGAATAGCGTGATGGTGAGCGAACACTGTTGCCCATGGACATTCGGGACACCAGTCTCAAGTGCGTTGCCGGCTTTTGGGATCGGAAGAGGATTATGAGGAGGAGCAGAATCACAGGGCACTGTAACTCAACCAAAGAAACGCAACAATATAGACACTATTACGTCGATGTTCTGCGTAAGGGTAGTCGGTTTGCCACTCGAGCCCAATCATGCTGAAATCAGCAAGGCCCTACTATCTATAAAACTTACCGAAATGTATTCGCAATGCACCATTATCTTGTCTCTATTAATATTCGCCTGAATAAAAGTAGGTCAACCGTCCATAAAAATTGTGTTCAAATTAAAGGTAACGCATAAAAAATATTTAACCAAATGCAATATTCAAATATAGACGTACTTGTTTGTTTTTCTTGCCGAGTAAAGTACTGTAGCGCACAGTTTTAAATTAAAATTTTCTTCCGTGAATGGTATGAAACTAGAGTGCAGTTTCTGTAATCATTCCGGTGCCAACAAGCTGCGCACTATTAAAAAGGCTTGCGTTTTATTCCAGTATTTTCTTAGTGAATAACTTATGAAAATAAAACATGTTATATTTGAAACGTTTTTCGCTTAATGGATAATGTAAGGTGCGAAGGTAAGTTACAAGATTTCATATAATTTCCGTACGATTTTTCTGACAGCGATCATGTAAGTAGACAGCTTGAGAAATACTTCATATTGTAGATAAGCTCGCTTGACATTTTTGAATCTCAGACGAACGTGATTCAAAGGTTTGTAGCTCAAGGCGCACTTCGCAACTGAAAACAAAGTTCGTGTAGACATTCTAACGTAACTTACTATAATGTTTTAATAGACTAGGTGCTAAATATTTTCTTAATCGAGAATTTGTTTCGAGTAAGATAAAATTCGGCACTGTTGCAAGCGCAATATCCACGGATGTACTAAGTAGGTAAAAGTACTACTGCTGTCACAGTAACTCAATCAGAAACTATTATGATTGTTGACTGGATACCAAATTTTCTGGAAAAATCGGTAAAGTCTTATAATTAATAAGTTTACTAAACTTTAATTCATTGTTGTTTTTTTTAGTAGCCGTCCGCTGTCCCACTGCTGGGCAAAGGCCTCCCTCAAATCTTTCCAGGCTTGCTTATCACACGCAATTTCAAGCCTGCTCTTGTGATAGGCGTCCAATTTATCCCGCCACCTCTTTCGGGGCTGGCCTCGGCGACGCTCATTGTTGTTACAATGATAAATTAGAAAGAGTTAATCTCTTTCTGTAAATCTGATAAGGTTATCGATAGTAACATGGCTTTTAGTATCTACACGTTCGTAATTGACAAAAAAATGTATGTTGACGCGTAATAACGTAACGTCACACTACTAAGTATAAATACGTACATAGCGCACGTGTGACCAATTCGACAAGGATATTGCGTTATTCCTGTTCCCAATCATCCCATTCCTATCACGTCAGAACGACGTATATTTTATAACACGTTATCTACCAAACCATCAAATCCAGAAACAAAATTCCGTTGTAAATATATCTAATCGTCTATCCACCGTCCTAAACAAACAAATAAAGCGAATGGCATTTTTTTATCACAAAACGATATTGAACTTTCTAGTATCAATTTAATATTATTTTCATATAAATGAACGTTATTTGGGACGGCCGAGTGGTCCAATCAGTATCAGCTAATTCCATTAATACATGTATTTTGTTGTAGGCGCGATATGTATCGGTTTTAGCGAGCTGATTAATTAATATGGCTACTGTGGCGAGGGCTCGGTCGCTCGAATATAATGGTGAGGTATAATACTAGGCACAGCGCTAATGCCTCTCCGCTTCAATTTGAATAATTGCATTAGAAGTGTAGCAACATTTTCATTAGTTAGTTGTAGATCGATATCAAATGAAATATTAGTGACGGTCAGGCGTATTGTACCTTGCAGAATTGTTATTATCAGCGGAAACGCGGGGGTGGTTTTCTATGAATGAGGACAAAGTGCTGGAGTGCATGAGGGTGTAAAGGGCTTACAAGTACCGTCGACGATGCCCTTTTACTGCTGATCTGTGATAAGCAATGTCACTCGCTGAGTAGTCTAGACTGTCGTGGGCATGTGTATGCGTGTTTGAATTTCTCTGACTTTTCCCTGACTGGTAAACTTAGTTCATACTGAATTTATATTTCGTAATTTCATTTATAAGAAAGATTCTAAGCTATTTAAATACTCCGCTGTTATTAGAGAAGTAGACTGGTCAGCGAGGCAAAATCAACAGACGAACGCCAGGAACGAACTCCATCCAGTATAGAGGTCTCCCATCATGGATGCTTCAATAATAATTAGGGTTCGAGTGAACCGTCGGACCCCAATGAATCGAGGGAGGGTTACACGGCTCGATAGTTTTCACGCTCATCGCGTCTAGTGGAGTCGGAACCAATAAACATATGAGTACGTATCACCTCTTACATCTATTTGTGAAACATACGCTGTGTGTGAACTGCGAACTGCGCAACTTTATGCATATTGCGTTACCGTTCGTAGTATTGTTTTGGTTCGCCGACAATTTTGATTATTGAAGTCAGAAGAAAAGTTTAAATAAAAATAAAATGTGCGTGCATAGCTGCGGACATTCTTTAATATTCTATGTGAACGCACGTATGACGTATTGATTTTAATTAGTCGCCTCGCTGATTAGAATTGCGCTGAGTTTTGTGGAATCGAGCGCCACAAAACTTTGTGTGATCAATAAATTGTCCCATGATTGGTTGTAATTTGTAAGCACTGAATTAATTTTTATCAAGTTCTACGCGACACATAATTTAGTATTAGAAAACGAGTCTTTTATAATTGTAACGGGTATCAACAGGTGCCAATAGAGTATTCATTTGAAAATGTACCTATGTGATGCATTGTAATGTTTACAAGTAACTCAAATTATTCATAGCGTGTACCTATTTGCCCCGAAGTTTCGCTGTGGATTACATAAGCCGCGGTCATGGGTAATAGTTATATTTAGTCGTAAATATGTGTCACAAACTTAATATTCATGCTTAATGTTGTCTATGAATTGTGAAAGTTCAAAAGTAGTTATACAAACTGCTACGTGCCTTAAAATCTGCTCTTACAATCTGCTTCACTTTTGTTTTTTTAATTGATTTTTTTTGTACTTTTTCTATCGGGTTTTTTATTGTGTGCGTGAATAAACTTGTTTTTCTTTTTTTTCTTTAAAATATTTGAGCTCGATAAATATCAAACGCTCTTTTTTCAATCATGGTGCTCACAGAGCAGTCGTGGTTGATGTGGACCTTGCCATAATATGTCGCCATCATAATCTGTTGGGTGACATTTTTGACTTGTCGCTAATTGATGATTTTATATGATCAGACTATGGCATGGGTACTATATCGCGTGACCTGGTACAAAAAACCACTCTGTGGAACACCAAACGCTCTATGTAGTCATTGTTATGCAATGGGGATATGGCAGGTAAAATCAAAACTCGAGACTCTATTAGTGATCATAGACGCTGCATTATTCCGAGTGCTTAAAGTATCAAAGCTTTAGTTTGAAATTCTGTTCGAAACTCTCACGATTCGTTGTAAAAATATCGAGAGCTCTTACACATTTATACATACTAGAAGCTCACTAGTAGGCTCTCTACAAGGGTGCATTCAAATCACGCCCATATAAAATGCACAACTTGAGTCCCTAGACATGTCAAATGTCACGCCACTGACATGATGGTATATATAGTGTGTTAATCGTTACCAATATCTATGCTCTATGCCAATATTATCAACATGTTGGTAAACTACAAAACTGACACAACATGGACTGGAAAATGGAAAAACATGTCAGTTGTATGTCATGTTACATTGTAATTTAGATATTACTTTTTTTGCCTAGTTATAGATTTTTTTTCTCTCGTTGTTTAAATGATGTCCGTCGTCTGATATAAAAATAAATGGTTTTCATTTCATTTCATATTATTCTGAGTTGGAGTGTAGGTACACTGTAGGTATATGAAGTTTTATTTACTTTGTACCTTTATAGTACGTGATCAAATTAAGCCGTCAGTCCCAACAGTAGAGAAAATCTTTGCCAGCCGTAATAGGGATTCAGTATCCTTTGATTATACTGATATTGGTCTAAACGATAGAATATCGTTACCTATGCTTGGTATTGCAAAGGTCAGAGGGCAGTTGCTTCAAGGAAAGCTAAAATTCTGATATATCTGTTGGACCCGTAAGCGGATCCCGGGGTCCAAGGCGAGAGTCTTTTTCAGAGACACGGATTGATACGCAGAGGTTATCGAGTATAAGCCCCACGGCTCGCACCACTGATTTTTCTAAGTAAAGCGCGTAAGGAATTGCTAGTAATCGCTTGCTGCAAAATCATTGTGTCGGCATGAAGCCTGAGACTGAGGTTCCCCATAATGTTTTAGAAAGATAATTATGTGTGAAGACTGCCAACCCGTATTTGGTTTGCTTGGCGGACCACGGCCTTACCCTTCTCAGAAAGAAGAGGAATGTGCTCAGCCGTCGGTCAGTTTATACATAGCTAATGATGCGACAGGGCAGGCTGCACTGATATGTGGCGTAGGCGGTTGACTCATTATACGAAAAGTTATCCTACTTATTTTTCTACACAAACATGCGAAAAGCTAATATTATCATACACTCACTAATATGTACAAACTGCAGCATAATTATGCGACTATTTCCATTCCCTAACGACTTAAAGCAACAGAAATGGTAGGCTAATGAGTTAATTTCGATTTTATTACCGAGTGCATGGCACAGCGCAGCGTCCTTATTATTGCAGTAAAATTAACGCGCATTCAACATCAGTTAATCCTTAATGGAAAACAGCACAGACAGTTTAATAAGTAAACATCGAGGGTCGCGGGTTCAACGCTAATCTGTTTAAATTCCACTCCTACTCAAATAAATCCTGTTTAAATAACCGTAAAACTGTCCGTGTGTGGATCCTTATAATCCTTTTGATGTGGATCGTACCACGATCGAATTTCATTTATGGCTCCTGTTTTATTATACGCGATTTCGCTAAATAGTAATCATATAATGTTCGTTACGTAGGTTTTAAGGCATACACGTACCGAGCTACGTAATCCGAACGTGTTTCGTATGTTAAGTTATGATTTTTAGGAAACTTTGGCGTTTCGGAGATCTCAGATCGTGTACACGGTTATTAAGATGGTAATATTTTAAGTAATTTAGCACAGTTACGTAGCTACGCGTTAAGCATAGGTGAGTAGGGTAATTTGCTAAACATATTTTACATCATCTAGTATGATGATGTACGACAACGTTTTGTCGGATACAACCAAGATGCCTTTGAGCTCCGGGTCCGCGTATTAGTCTAATCAGATTTGTCAAAATATTAGCGTTTCCGCAGAGCGTACAAAGATCGTAGCTTAGAACGATAGCGATGTTTGCCCTCAGTATGATATGACATTAATTATTTCGTCATCGTATCAGTCTGAAATAAATGTGCCCGCTTTAACAAAATTTTAAATGCTAATAAATATATTAATAGTCTATATGACTCGTACTTTTAAATACCTGCTTAAATGCCAACTTCAAATCATCCTCCTAGCGTTATCCCAGTCCAACCTGGGGTCCGCTTAGCATATTTGGCGGAATATTAGCTTTTCTACTGAGCGACTGCCTGTCTGACCGCCGCAACACAAAGGGATAGCGATATTCCATGGTTTAGACTAGTGTCAGTTTATTATGCGACGATGACGATGACGATGTATACCTATAACGACTGTCAAAGAGCTTCATGGCAATCGGGACCGACGGCTTTACGTGCTCTCCTAGGCACGGGGCAAGCGATAATTAACAATGCCTACTTCAAATAAAGGATTAAAAGTAATAATCCACTATTTTGATTGTAGTACACTACCCAAAGATATTACATATGTATTCAAGAATAGATTTGACCTTTTCTCTATTCAGACATAGTTGTTCTGTTAGAAAGTGTAGTCATGCGTGAAGTATTTTGTGCAAAGTTTTCGCGTACAATCAAAACTAAAACGATCCAAATGGAAGCGGATATATATGTGAATGTCTGAATAGATTTATAGTGCGAAGGAAACTTTGTAAATTCCATTAAATCTTAGAAACTAACGTTCAAGGGAAATGAGATGTGTGAGCGAAATCTTTAACACTGAGTACACATTCAGATTAGAGCGTTACGCAAATACGTATATATCATGTATATTTACTTACTTTTGCATCTGATATGAGATTAAGAACAATAATTATATATTCGATTTGTGATTATTGAAAGCAAGTATTTACACGGACGTGACTTGTATTAGCTCTCAAATAGGTGAGTCATTTTTAACACCAAATTCGAGTCGAAAAAGGAGTCATTTTGGTGATCGAAATATATTGGTGGTGACTATTAGTTTGAGCTCATAGTAAAACTAAATGGCAGCGCGGACAGCTTAGTGATTAGAGGGCGAACTCGCCGCAGAACACTTCGCAGAACTTTATCAGCTCGAGCCCTACATGGGACATCAATTTCTGTTATTCACACATTGTTGTTTTGAATGTAGATGTTCATCATGTTCGTTAAATGAACGGTTATAGAGTATACCGCAACTCAGGATAGCGTATGAAGCTCTTATAGAAAATCATCAGTCAAATAGTCTATTGCGCCATCTGATTACTTAATACAATTCAATAAGATAACTGGACATTTATTATACGTAATAAATCATCATGAACCGATGTTAACAGAATTGTCATGCAAATTAATAATAATTTGCCTCAATGCAGGCGTTGAGCTAATTAAATATAGATAACAATGCCATTGTCTATCACCGGTTACCTAATTGTGTCATTGCTGCGCATTGATTGCAAAACGGATTAGATTATTTAGGTCTTAATGTGGAGAGTACTTTTTATCCCTATAGGTAATTATATTATGTTTGTTGATTAAAGGCGCTGTTCATTGAGTTAAGGTTGATAATCGTATAACTGATGAGAGAAAATAAAACTACGTGTTGTTTGCTTGAATATCTATTGGACACTAAAACTTGTGAGGTTACTATGTCAGTAGTCGAACCTATACACACTTTAAATGTACATGTAGGTAGGTACATATGTATGTTTATGAGCCGAACATGCCGCCCACCAAAATGTCTATAAACATTTTACTAAGACATTGAGATTACAAAACATAACATGAACTTAAATTAAGTTATACAAAACAATAATATTTCCTAGGCAATGTTCTGGCTAAGCTTAAGAATAACAAGTAGGTACTTACCACAATTTATACAATTATATATACCTAGGTAAGTAGTTTCGAGTATGTAAACATGTTCATACAAATAAATGCAAAGGTTAAATCTGTTTTGGAACATCACTTTGTCTATAAAAGCTTACAAATAGTTATATCAAGGTCTAGTTACCTACATTACACAGCCAAATATCAATTAATCATTTACAGTTTGTTATGATATGATATACTAATACCTAAATAAATGATGAAATAATTTAATCTTACAACAAGTATAATTAAATTTCTCTAAGGAACTGTCTGCATATTTAAAAGCAATTTGGTTGGCATTATTTAACAAGAGATAAAATTCAGTAAGTAATACCTACACACATTAATCTTTAGTTTCTATAGGTAAGGCACATATCTTCGATAAAGATCTTTGCGTTGTTTTGCCATTATAACGCAGTGTATAAACCCGCGTTATTTTGTCAGGTCCTGGGTGCTTCTCAATAATTCGAGCGAGGGCCCACTTGCTAGGAGGCATATTTTCTTCCTTTATGAGTACAATATCGCCCACCTCGAACTCTGCTGTCCTTTTCAGCCATTTAGGACGCTGATTGAGTCGTGATAAGTACTCCGTCTGCCAGCGTCTCCAGAAATCCTGTACTAGTTTATGTGTATGTTGCCATCTAGATAGTAGATTTATGTATGTAGCTGTATAATCTCGATCCGGTACCGTAACAAGGGCTTCACCAACAAGAAAATGTCCAGGGGTAAGTATTTCTATATCTTCCATTAGATCCACATCAGTAGATACAGGCATCAGCGGGCGTGAATTCAGGCATGCTTCTATTTGGGTGAGTACTGTCGAAAACTCTTCAAATGTTAAGTTTGATGTAAGGATTCTTCGCAAGTGCTGCTTCACCGATTTGACTCCAGCTTCCCAAAGTCCACCGAAATTTGGACTGTATGGAGGGGTAAAATGCCACTGCGTGCCATCAGTTGCAAGTATTTCAACTACATCTCCAGGTATATTAATCCTTGCTTCTTTCCACATTGTATGTAATTCCTTATTAGATGCCACAAAGTTGGTGCCATTGTCACTCCATATTTCATTACATCTGCCTCTTCTAGCAACAAATCGTTTGAAGGCTGCAATGAACGCGTTTGAAGTCAAATCACTGACAAGTTCCAGATGTATTGCCTTCACAGCCATGCAGATGAAAATACAAATATATGCTTTGCTGGTCTTGGCTCCTCTTCCCTTCGAGTTCAGTACATATACAGGGCCAGCGAAGTCAACACCACTTCGTGAAAATGGGCGCGATGGAACCACACGTTGCTCAGGTAAGTCACCCATCATCTGTGGTCTGCTAGCTGCTCGCTGTCGCGCACAGGTAAGGCATCTGTGTATACATCGTTTTACTAAGCTCTTGCAGCCAACTATCCAATACTTGCTCATCAGGTAAGTAGTCATCAATTTTATTCCACCATGTAGGGTTCTTAGATGTGCGTCAGACAATATGAGGGGAACAAGACTGTTTTTCTTAACCAATATGACAGGGTGTTTTAGATTTTCATCAATGTCAGCATTTCTCAGTCTGCCGCCCACCTTGAGGATATTGTGCTTATCTAAAAAGGGGTTGAGAGATTTTAGCACACTTGTAGCCTTCACATCTTTGTTTTCTCTTAATCTTCTTATTTCTTCTGGAAATTCTTCTTCTTGTGCTAGTCTTATACATATATCCAAAGAATTTTGTAGTTCTTCTTTTGTAATTGCTATTTCCAGCCTCTTTGGTTCTTTCTTCGAATTCAGAAATCTCTTGCTGTAAACTATTACCTTTAATAGTTCAAGAAGGGAGTCATATTCTTCAAATTTTATAAATTTCTCTTCACATTTAGTTACCTGAACGTGGGAATGTATGATCTTCCTTTTTTCTATATCTGTTGATATTGCTGAAGGTCTGGCGTATTCAATGTTTTCACTTGTCAGCCAAATAGGTCCGTTCCACCACAACTCTTTGTATAGTAGCTCTGATATAGATGAGCCTCGGGATGCCATGTCAGCTGGATTGTTCGATGACTGCACATGAAACCATTGACTGTTATTGATTTGCTCAAGTATTTCTACAACTCTGTTTGCAACGAATGGCTTCCATCTATTTGGTTCTCCTAGTAGCCAGGCCAAGACGATCGTTGAGTCTGTCCAAGCAAACACGTTTCTAGATGGTATTCTCATCGCCTCGCGTACCTTGTGTAACAGCTTTGCTAGAAGTACTGCACCACATAGCTCGAGACGAGGTAAGGAAATGGTTTTCACTGGAGCTACCTTTGTTCTTGCTGCAATCAAGTGAGTCCTTATGTCTTCGTCATTGATTTGTACTCTACAGTAGACGACAGCTGCGTACGCCTTCTCCGATGCGTCACAGAATCCATGTAGTGTGACCTTATCCTTTTCAGTACTTATTGTATGTATCCATCGGTTTATTCTAATTTGATTGAAATGTTCTAGATCTTCTCTAATGTTTCTCCATTCGTCTGTCAATTCTTCTGGAAGTTCCTGATCCCACGCAACTCCTTCTAACCAAAGTCTTTGTACTAATATCTTCGCTCGGACTATAGCTGGTGCTATCCATCCCATTGGATCGAACAATCTTTGTAGGTCTGACAGTATACTTCTCTTGGTTATATTTGACACAGGTTCCAATTGTAGTTGGAAACGAAACTCATCTTCTCCTAGGTTCCAAGTAAGACCTAGGGCTTTGATGATACCGTCCAGTTTCAGGTCTAGATTTACTCTTGTAGTGACTTTGTTTTGTGGGATTGATTTTAGAAACTCAGTGCTATTTGAAGCCCACTTTTGCATCTCAAAGCCTCCTCGGTGTAGAATGAAACTTATTTGTTTGCTGATAAGGATAGCCTGCGCAGCAGTGTCACAGCCTGATAGCAAATCGTCCATGAATAGGTCTTCTCGTATAACCTGAGCTGCTTGTGGGTATGGTTCTCCTTCTTCCTCGGCTAGAGTCAGCAGAGTCTTTACAGCGATGTATGGAGCTGAGGCTGTGCCAAAAGTAACTGTGCGTAGTCTGTAGTCCTTGACTTTAGTATTGCTCTTTTCTGTCTCTGTTAGGCCATCTAATCCCATTGTCTTAGGACGCCACAGTATCCTATGGTAATCTGTATCCGGTTCATCTAGCCATATCATTCGGTACATCTTCACGATGTCACTGGCGAAACAAATTTTGTGCATACGCCATCTCATTAGTATGCTTCTCATATCTTCTTGCAATACAGGTCCAACCATAAGTTCTTCATTCAAAGAAATGCCGTTGCTGTTTTTACAAGATGCGTCGAACACCACTCTGACCTTAGTTGTTTCTTTGTCCTTCCGAACGATGGCATGATGTGGTAGGTAAACAGATGGTTTGTGTATTTTGTCCTTTGGAACTTCTGTCATGTGACCCATTGTTAAATATTCTTCTAGGACCTTGTCATATTCTTCTTTCAAGTCGGGAGATTGTTGTAGTCGTCTTTCTTGCTTTAGTAACCGTCTCATTGCAATTTCTCTAGAATTCCCTCTCGGTGTTACAGGTTTAATGGTACGAAATGGCAGTTTGACTATGTATCTTCCGTTACGGTCTCTCTTGTATCCCCTTTCATATAAGTTCTCGCATTCTTGTTCTTCCTTCGTAAATCTTCTTTTAGTGCCTTGATCTACTTCCCATAGTGTTTTCAAAAGGTCCTCAACTTCAATTTGATGATGCATTACAAGAATAGAATCAGATTGTTTATTTTCTTCAACTTTCCCAAAGAGGATCCAGCCAAGGTTGGTTTTATGTGCACATGGGGAACCTGGCGGGCCCTTGATTAATTCGTTTTGTATGATTTCTGTGTACACGTCGACACCTAGAAGTATATCAATGGAGCCCAGCGTGTAGTAAGTCGGGTCAGCCAGGACTAGCCCTTCCAGATGAGGCCAATCGCTTCTCTTGATGGTGTGTGATGGTATCTTGGTTGTCAACGGTTTGGACATGACATATGCTTGGATTCTTATGTTGAAGGCTTCACTTCTTGATTCTACGTTGACTTGGACGGTTTGTTTGATGTTCTCTCTTGTTGACCCCACACCGACCACTGTGCCTCGGACTGGATAACGCTTGGCCTTGAGTAGTTGTGCTGCTCGTTCACTAATAAAGCTTGCCTGTGAGCCTTGATCAATTAATGCACGTAATGTTGTTTTGTTGTTGTTCTCGCTATGTACTTGTATGAGTGCCGTAGCCAATAAGGCTGTATTCTTCATGTTTGAAAGATGTGACGCCACCATTGTTATGTCTTCCTCCACCTGCTCTTCTTCTCTTTGTTCCATGTTTGTACATAATGCCACTCCGGGTTGATTTGTGTACTCGCTCTCCATATTGCCCTTTGTGTAATTTTCTTTGTCTTCGTGAAGAAGAGTGTGATGACGTTTTCTACACAATCGACAGGATGTTGCAATGCGGCACTGTCTTACAGAGTGTCCAGATGCAAGACAGTTAAAGCACAGATTGTTGTTTTTTACAAATTCGCTACGTTGAGATGCTGTATATTTGCCAAAGGCTTGACAATGACTTAGTGTATGTATTTCACTGCACATTTTGCATATCTTTTTGTTATCATTGATTGTTGAAATATGAAACACTTTTTCCCGTATAGGAACAGATGTTGCCTTTTGTTTCGTCGGTTCTGTGAGTCCTAGTGTTCGAAATCGACTTTCTAGAAACGTGCGTAACAATTGGAGTGTTGGTAATGTATTGTGGTCGTTACAACTGTTACTCACATGTTCCTCCCAATCTCTATGTGTTTCACTGTCCAACTTCTGTACTACAACGAATATTATTATGGCATCCCAGTTTTCAGTGTTCACTTGCATATTGTTGAGGTGATGCAAGCATTCAAAGGTTGTATCTAGCAGATTCTTTACTTGGTTTGAAGTATTCGACGTAATCTTCTTTTGTGAAAAAAATCTTCTCATAATGGCGTTGATCGTTATACGTTTGTTCCCGTACCGCGTTTTCAAAATGTCCCAAGCCTTTTCGTAATTCGAAGATGTCACTTGTATGTGTTTCGATATTGACGCTGCTTCTCCCGTAACACTAGTCTTCAAATAATGTAATTTTTGTACGTTACTTAAAGATTTATTCATATGCACAAGCGTATTGAAAAGGTCATGGAAGGTCATCCAATCTTCATACTGTCCGTTGTAGGTTGGTATTTGAATTTTCGGTAAAACCACTCGTATTTCACTTGAACTCGGCGTAGAAGAGGTATTTGCACCGGTTTCTGTTGTCCCCAACAAGTCCATTAACTCGCATTTAACATTTATATACAAATCTTCATGTTCATAAAATTCATTTTTCGCAATGTAAGGTACATGTTCAGCGTCCTCCTTCGACACGTTACGAATTATCTTGTCGTGGGCGACTTCATACTTATTCCAGTAATCTTCTACACGTTGTAGCCGAGTTTCTATGTAGTTTTTAATCTACTCTTCGGGCACTTTTTCAAGTTGACTAATGTATTCTTCAACGTTTTAGCCATGCTTTCCACAACATTTAACCATCCTTGTAAGTCTTCCATTGTAAAAGAACGTTAAACAGTAGCAATCTTCACTCGTAATAAAGTTATTTTATAACGCTGATTTTAATTTGTTCATAAGACGACACACAATTATGTACTCGTTAACAGATCTATTGTTCTCGGGCGGTCGGTCGCCGGCGCAGGTAAAAAAGGTCTCGTCACTCGATGCGGCTCGATTATGGACCATATGTTCATTGAGTTAAGGTTGATAATCGTATAACTGATGAGAGAAAATAAAACTACGTGTTGTTTGCTTGAATATCTATTGGACACTAAAACTTGTGAGGTTACTATGTCAGTAGTCGAACCTATACACACTTTAAATGTACATGTAGGTAGGTACATATGTATGTTTATGAGCCGAACAGGCGCCAAGGTGAGCGTCGAGGATAAGCTGTACTTTGATGGTTTATATTGAAGGAAACGGTGAGAGAAACAGTAAGAATACTTTATGTGAATATTTCGTCTAGCGGTCATAATTATATCAGACCCCTAAACACGGTGCATGCTGTTTAAATAATGAAGGATATTTTATAAAAAATAGAAAATAATAATCTTATATTCTATTTAATCAAAGACCAGCAGACTCTGAACCCCAAGACGAAAAATCTTGGAAGCAACCGGGATAACGAACGTTAGAACGATGATGACCATGATATAAAGTAATATGACATGTTTGCGCTGGAGCGAACTATTAATTGATGCGGCTAGAACGGCTACCTGGTGGCAAAAAGAGAGAGACAAAATATAGCTAGGTAGGTATATAGAGCGTGAAGCTACGATCTCAGAATATAACCGTCTCTCAGGACACTACTTTAAAACTCATCATTAGGAGAGCCGAGTATCCGAGTTTGATGAGTTAAATTATCTAATACATAATTACGGCGCTTGTATACGGTAAGAAAATACGCCGGACCTATGCAAGAATTGGTGTCGTAACTAGAAAAGAACTGTGTACACTGCTCGCAGCGGTGCACGAATAGCGATGCCCGATACGTATCGATATTTTGGTGTATCGATACAACGGAATGTGATATAACGATATTTTGTATCGATACACATCAATACGATATTTGGCTGTATCGTATCGCTTCGCCCGAATATCGTATCAAAAATATCGTATCATACCGGGATTGAATCTATGAAATATTTAGACCGTACATTCAAACCGGGCGGCGGCGGCCGATTTCTATGAAGCTATCTTACTAAAACTAACAATAACAAAGATTAGAAATGTAAACAAACTTATTTTTTTTGTAATGCCGCTTGCTGCCACACTATAGGTGCGGCCGGCTCGATTTTTGTGTACTTAATACGATGCGGGTAGATCGAAATATGACTTTGATATTTTTTATTAATGTAATGTGTAGGTACTCGAATAATATTTTTAAACACTGGGTTGTGGGTGTTTATTTAATCTTGATTCATTAAGTCGCCATGGCTCCGCCAAAGAAATCAAGTGTGTGGTCATTTTTTATTAGGAGTGATTTGGGTGCGAAATGTAAGTTATGTTTGTCGGAGGTGAAAACTAAAGGCAATATGACAAATTTGCAAATACATTTAACCGATTAAATTTACTAAATTTGAATTACTTATGAGTTTTATTTTAAAAAATCCAATGCGATATTTTCGATACGATATGTACCATATCGATACAAAGGCATACGATATATATCGTGTATCGATACAATCAGTTGCGATACATTACGATACGATATATCGATACAAAGCGACGTATCGGGCATCGCTATGCACGAAAAAAATCTTGTCTGCCCAAGACACGACGCGGCGAACGTTGTTGCGGAGCGGTGGGGGGGCGGAGTAGTAGGGTTCACACAGCCAGGTAAGTAGTGTTCTGTGGGTAGTTTTTGTTGTGCGTTTGGTGTGGACGTGTATTGCAGCGTGAAGTACAAAAGGCTGATGAGTTACTTATAACTTTAGTAGAAGGTTTTGCCCCACAACCGGTATTGTGGGACAAAACTTAAACAACTTATTTTCATGCGAAAATAATCCACAAAGTTTTCCTCATGTTGTCGCTTTAGACGGTAAAGCCATAGTAAAAACAGAATAGTAGGTTAGCTAAGGCCGCTCGGCGAGTTAATTGCCTACTCTTGCGTTGACGCAGGGGTTGACACTTGTTTACACTTGTTTTACACCGCGGCGCCGGCTTAGCCGGCGCTCGCGCTTTTTCGCCGCTTTTTTAAGTGATCGCGCTGAATACTTCACAATTTAAGCATGATTTTTTTTTTCAAATACCTACTGACTACCTAAGCGTTATATAACTACCTAAATGCCTTTTTTAATGAGAAAAAGTAACAAGTTAAATTTACTGTCGTTTAACACATTGTATATTATTAATAACGTTTATTACAAAACTGAATGTAAATAAACAATTCAAGCGGGCAAGCAGTATAGTACCTACATGAAGGCGCTCGATCAGATGCGCGGAGAAGTTTTCAAATCAAAATTGAATTCAAAAAGGTCGAAAATCGCATGCACCTGTTTTTTGCAATCACTATCGATAACTGATCACTTTCTGGTAGTCATTTGTTTTGTAGACGTTCATTTGTTTTGTAGACGTTCATTTGTTTTGTAGACGTTCAATTGTTTTGTAGGCGAATGATAACACAAAATAATAGAACTTGAAATTAACGAACTGAAATTAATAAACTAATTACACAACAATATTATCTGGGAGTACGGTTAAGCTTTAAAAGACCCACCATACCCCCAGGGGTATTGCCAGGGCTACGGTGGGTCCGCAGCGCACAGTTTTTATATTAACGTACTGTTTTAGGTTTCCATTGAATGAAATGTACTTTTTTAATAAATGTTATAAATAAATCACATCGACTTTTTATTTCCCTACCTTAAATGAATTAATCAAATTTACTTTGAGGCGAATTGAATTTACTCAAGACAGACAAAGTGATCATGTCGCATCTGAGTCAAATTATTGTTTGTGAAACGGTCAGCATGATGTCACAATGCGCTTCGGTCCAGAGAGTATATGTTTATCTCTATTTCGCGCTTGCGATTAGATGTGCTATCTCACTTACACTTCTTATGTAATTCTTAGTGTGTCGTTTTGACATATTTATATTTGTGCGTACGCTTTTCGCGATGCGTGCCACTCGTAAGCTCCGTCATGTTACCTTGTCAGTAACCTGTCTACGGTTTCTTACTAGAATGTCTATGGTTTGAACGATTGAGTTTGGAATACGAATTACTTTGTACTTTTGCGAAAACGTACATGCGGGGGTGGAGGGGGATTTTGCGGAGCAACGACGTACGTCCGTCCTCAATCACGCCTAGACAGGCACTGATGAACGGCCAGCGAGCGATATAATGCCAACATTTTGACTATTTCTTTTCTTGGAGAAAAATGATAACGAAATTACGAAATCTGTTTTTACCATTTATTTTAAAATAAAGAGCTGTTTCTATTGATAATACTTTCATATAAATTCATTATGGAATCTCTAAGCAGTACACGTTTAAAATTGTGATTTAGTGCCATGTTTGACAATTTTTTGTATCGAACCAATCATTCCAAATCGTGTTTCTATCTTTACGATTTACTAGAAGATATGTTCAACTTTTATACTTTAATTTTTATTTATTAAAAATATCATAGTTCATAGGACTTTCAGACGTTCAAAAATCTTAAAAAGTACTGCAACCTCGCCTTAACTAGTCGACCGTAATTGTTAAACATTGGGTTTCTAGTAATTTGATAAGTTTAATATTGGTAGGTAGCGATTCGTGTATTTGGAAATGAATTCTAATAATATGAAGAGGTGACATACAAAATGTTTAGACAAATCGTTTTAAACTGGTGAATACATATTTCGTCAGATAGGTGTAATTACATATACAAACAAAGTTTGAAAGATTCACGCCTGTGTCGCATTTCATGAAGCTATAGGACGTTAGCAGTATAGTATGACAAATTAACATTTACTCGTTGGGAACTGTTATGCAATGCCTCTTCAAAGAGTGGTGCATTTAATAGTTCAAGTTATCTTTAAGAAAGCCTTTTAAAGTTTATATTTTGAAGAGAGTTTGAATTAAGTTTTATAAACGTAGTTCATTTTTAAGGGTTCCGTACCTAAAAGGTAAAAAACCTACTACTAAGCCTCCGCTGTCTGTCTGTCACCAGGCTGTATCTCATAAACCGTGATAGCTAGAAAGCTGATATTTTCACAAATTATGTATTTCAGTTGGCGCTATAACAACAAACAATAAAAAAATATATATATCAAGGGGGGGTCCCATACAATAAACGTGTTTTTTTTTCGTATTTTTACGGGTGGACGCTTAAAATTTTCACAGAATATGTAGTTGTATATTATCTTTCAAAATAAATAATAAAATAAAAAAGTAAATAATAAAGGGGGGCTCCCATACAACAAACGTAATTTTTAAGGAATTTCTTACTCGGTCTTAATAAACAGGTAGAAACTTAAAATATATTTAAGTATACATACAACAAACCTGATTTTCTTTTATAGATGATGGTATGGAACCCCTCGTGTGCGAGTCTGATTCGCACTTGCCCAATTTTGCAATGAAATTACTACCTAATGACGTCATATATAAGTATTTCTCGTGTCTATTTAGTTTTCTGTACTATAAACATAGTAAAGTGAAAGAAAGTGTATCTATATAATAAAATCAAATAATAGGAAATGACATGTAATTCATTTATTACACTACCCACTAACTGGCTAAACTCACCAGGAATGCGATTTGGCCGTCAATCTGTTTACAATGTATTAAATGCCATACAAATTATATACTAGTTCAAGTTGAATATTTTTGTGTTT
Organism: Euclidia mi; assembly: GCA_944739405.2. Lineage (NCBI taxonomy): Eukaryota > Metazoa > Arthropoda > Insecta > Lepidoptera > Erebidae > Euclidia > Euclidia mi. The sequence goes on from OX123196.2 coordinate 5,144,128, forward strand.
TATTAAGTAAACGAATATAATTTTGAATATATTTATAATGATGTAATATTTTTGCTTCAAACGTATTTATCAGCAACTGTTAAAAGATTTTATAGAAAGAGAATTTAATACATCCTGGATGGTTCAGCTATTTCTTGGACCTCACGAGTTGCAAAATATTGTATTCTATGGTCACTACTGCAGACACTTGTAATACGGTATTGGAAATGTGGTTGGTACTAGTTAAGTCCCAAAAAGAAAGAGATCCTTTATGCCCCATTTGTTAATATTTTTATGTATTTATATCTTCACGTTAACTCTTAAAACGTTGCTTCTATTATGGGTTGGAAAATTATCCTTTTCGTTACTCTTTACCGCAGATAAAACAGGGCAAGCAACACTTATTTACCGTGTAAAACCAGTTCTATAAGTAACGTTTGACGGCGGTTGACAACACGTAATAACAGACCTGAGTCAGCGTTCGCCGTGATGTTCTAAAAGTGTTCGTCATCGGAAAAATTGTGAGGCGAGTATTGCTGATTGCTTTACTGAGTCGTACACTGATGAATCGAACACGTCTCGCTGGCTCAGTAGAACTACATTGTGGGGTTAGTACGAGCATATTTTACTCTAAACCAATCTTTGCGACAACAGCCTCCGGCGTTGCGATTGTTGGGGACTTCAGAGCGGGCCTATAAGAACGCTGAATGCGGTTAGCTTGAAGCTCGTGTGGACAAGAAGTAGACCCGCGCTAGGTCTGCTGTTCATTTGTAGAGAAAACCTAGAAACTTAACGTTCAATGGCTTTGTAAACTCGTGCTTCACACGTTTAAGACTTCACGCCAGATAGTGAGTAGAGGTTTTTTTTCCCCGTCACTGTGTGTGAAGCAAATTGATTGTTTGCGTCTGTCTCGCTTTTTGTTTGCCTGTTAATGTAATGTGTGAGATGTATTCGGGGAATTAAAGGGCGATTGGCTGGCTAATGGAATGGATATGTAACAGTTTTTGTTGTGATGGTCGATGTGCATATAACTCGCCTGTAGACAAACTATATCTGTTTGCGCATTTGCAGCATTAGATATATCTGTCTATACTCTATAACCATTCAAGTATATCTGATTCTTCTCGATCCAAAGCCACACGCACGCATAAGCTAGTTGTTGTTTATGTAAAAAAATGATTATCTTGATATTAATCACAACTTGATTGATGACTACACGGTTGGCGTAGTGGATTAAGGGGCCGCCTCGCCGCTTGAAACTGCGCTAAGTGTTATGAGTTCGATTCCCACACGAGACAACACTTTTTGTGATCCATAAATTGTTGTTTCCAGTCTGGGTGTTTATTGTGTCCGTTGCTTGTATGTTTGTAAAGTTCCCCGCGACACAGAATTTATTCCTAGTGCAGGAGTTATTTCTAAAAGCAAAAAAAAAACTTATACGTTACATCTTACAACGAAGCTATCTATCTAACATATATTGTTAGCCACAACCAGTTCAAATAAAATGTTCGGCTAACGGAACAAAGGCTTAGAAATAATGACATGACGTCGAATACAATACGATGTACAGCTTAGTGTGCACGCGGGTTTGAGCAAAAACTACGATCTTTCTAAACGTGTGGGATGTGGGAAAAGAGGAAAATGGCACCGAAAAGGAAAATTCTGTAAACAGAACTACATATATATTTATCCCTTAAGTAGGAGAAGAAGTGTCTATCTATCCTAATAGTAGTATTGCACACCAAAATAATATTAATGATGTTATTTAAACTTACGGGATTCGAGGGTCTACATTTTACATATTCATCATCTTCACCCTGCCGTTGTCCACTGCTAGACATAGGCCTTTCCAATGGTACGCCCAGTGGCGTACCATTGGAAAGGCCTATATCTAGCAGTGGATATCTAGCCACGCTCGATATCTAGCCACGCATATGTTCAGTTGCACTAGAATCTAATTTTATCGGAATATTCACGTCCCATTGTTTCAAGTTTCCGATATTCGAACACTGCAAGCACCATGGTTACGGATTTTTTGGATATAAGTTATTTTGTCGCCTGCTAACGACAACCAGGAATAAAGGTTATGATGATCCAAGTTGGATAAAGGTAGGAGGATGATCAACACGGGGTCCGCTTACAAATCTAACTGAATATAACCAAGATTGAAGATATAACAGTTTATATGTAGTGTAGGTGCATTCAGTACAGCTTTTTACCATACGCCACAACCATTACAGTGGCTGTTTTCTGTAAGGACCAGAATACAATAAAAACATAAAAATTGTTACAGTGAAAAAAGTAGTACGAATTTCGAGGCAATTATCTATGTCTACAGCGGTAATTACTGTCGTCCGGGTGGTTACGACCAGATAAGCCCCTTAAGAATACCTTTACCATAAGGCGGGTGCGTTAATAATTAGTTTTTATTGCTACCCTGTTATAAATACGTAAACTAAAACGAATTTTTAAAGCAAATGGAACTAGAACACTTTTTGTTTTTGAATATTATTTTTTTGTTTAAAGACATGTTTATTCTTGGATTCCAATTTTGTTTTGTGGTATCAACAGTTATTTTATTGAGTGCCGTTTCAAAGGTGACTTGTGGCACCAGTTTGATTAATAGAGAAGGGAAGATGAGCTATCAAGAAGGGAAGGTGAGCTATCGTGAAGGGAATGATAAAATAGCATTTATAGCCGTGGAGGCCGTGGAAGACTAAGGCCCACTTGCGTAACGTTTGATTTAAGTCACTCCTTAATTTAAATCTGTTGAACAGAATTAACAGCATAAAATAATTTAAGTTAAAAGTATTTAGCGTCCTCTTGCACAACGACAACAACGCTTAGATTTAGTTAAACATTTTATGAGGTCGGTAAAGTAGTTTCTACGTTTTGTTTCATGGCATGAAGCCTTTTTGTTACGATTTTAACGATGTTATGCGTATGATTTCGCATAAAACCTTAGACTACAATATACTTTGAGCATAAAACAAAACGCATTGTCGTCGCCTAGCAACGAAATTACAATTGTCAAATAATAACTAGAAACATTTGAGCATTAACCCTAGAACCCTACATGGGGTGCAGGTGCACCCCACGCCGATTTGTTTTCTAAATATCTCAATTTATTTAATATCCACGAATTCGCGCGTCGGAGTATTTTAGTTTGGTGTCAACCACTCGCGTTACGTAAATACCGTGACGAGGGACCGCGTTGTGTGGTCGCCTGTATAAGTGCTGTGGGGTACGCCAGTACCCCAGTGTAGTAAAATCGTAAGATTATTTATTTATTACGATTGATGCATTTATATGTAATAAGTTATTAAATTTGATTATTTATTAAAACAATAGTCTTATATGAATTAAATACAGATATTTTTAGATATTATAAAGGTAAAATTCAATGAAGTTTATTTATTTTGATTCGGATGGCTGTCAGAGGTTTGAATTACGAAGAAATAAGCTCTATTCTAGACCACAAATCTGGCGAGGAAGAAATAGAAGTTGGGACCAGTTGTAATTCCTGGGTTCTTTACAAGTGTTCAAGATCAAATAATAAGCCAAATATAAAGTTTCAGCAGACAGTTTTGAAATAAGGTTTGGAACTGATACATGAACATTTGGAGGACCGTTACCGGATGCCAACTTAGTCCATTGCAGTGATCCTCAAAAAAGGTCCAAATCCTACAAGCGCTGTTGCTCAAACTACATTTAACTTTGTGTAATAAGGCTGATTTGTGATCTCAAGTTACCGATTATGTTTAATAAAGCGTATTTTCATGAATATTTTTTTTTATTTTAAGGACTACAGTCATTTTTTGTATGGGGTGTTTCAGCACCCCAGTGTAGGAATAACATATGCGCCAAATAGTGTAGGATTCTAGGGTTAACAATAACACAAGTAGGTACATTGTTATCAGTTATATCATCATCATGTCAGCCTAGGGACGTCCACTGCTGGACATAGGCCTCCCCCTGCTGCTTCGTCCGGTCCAGTTATATAATTATAGATAATTTTCGTCGCTAATGACAAGATGCCAACATCAGTGTGACAGTTCTTAAATGAAATTAGCCACTAATCAGCCGATTTTCGGTGATTAATTTTGACAGTTCTTAAATCATATTAGGTACTCGACAAAATTTTCGTTGTGCAAGACGCTAGTGGTGTTTAATATATTATTTCTCGTTAAATACATCTTAATTCAATTTCAGAATCGTTGTGCAAGTAGGCCTTAGAGTTCCTCTGCGTAGTACTCTCGCAACAGCGCGCACTACAGACTTTTTGAAGTTATGTACGTATTACGATCGCTTGCTCAGGAATGAAGATAAACATCGTGAGGTAACTGTATGTCTGAGAGTTCTCCATCATGTTCTCGAAGACGGTAGTATATAAATCTGAACTTGGCCCTAGACAATGTAGTGGCACTTCAGGTCATCTTATGCATTTTGAGCCATAAGATGAGAATTCCTGTAGTAACATCGAAGACACGACAGTACAATATTAAAATCAGAGCTATACTTATTAATGGTAATAATATGTACAGTCAAACAACTTCCCGGTCGATCACCTTAAGGGCGAGAAGCGCTCAGCAAGAAATCGTCGCTTCCAGTGCTACTTTACACGCACATTGACACTCGTATACAAAACTAGTTTCTTGTGTGCGTCGACTCTAAGAGCGAGCCAAGGGAATTTTTTTCAAACTGTACCAGCGCCGACATGTTTGATTGTACTAACGAATTGTTAGCGACTGTTGTACTAAGATCCCGTGTATGCTTGCAGTCTTATTTGATTTCCTATAAGGAGTAACACAAGTGGCGAAATGTGTGAACACGTATCAACAGGCCAGCTTTTCTGTTTAACGCTAGACATCATAAAATGTAATATAGTTATAAAAAAGTATACTGTAAAATTACTCTTGGATAGGTTGCAGTTTTAAAGTGTTTGCTATCTACACCGAAACATATCATCATGCTTTCATAATAGAAATAAATACATCATAATGGAGTGAAGGAAGACTAAATAAAGCTAAATGGAGACAAAATGTTTATAAGACGACATCGGGCATTCGTTTCTGTCAAGGGTGATCCACCGACGGATTGATGCGACACACATACGTATCATATACATGTACGTACACAGTTATGTACATGTGTGTGTGCCGCAGCCGGAAATTACAGTAGATCTCATCATCCTCGTATCAGGATCATGTGAAATAGACGCTCCATATAAAAGGCCCTTTGTTTTTATTCACTCGAAGTATTTTGTCTTCTTAAGCCAACCAATAACGATATTAAGCTTATCATGGCGTTTTCACAACATAAAACATGATGTCTATTTATATTTCAGACGATATCAAGAAATATTCATTCACGGAAAATGAAGTCTGTTGGTCAGATATAATTGAACTACAAGGCGTGAGACAGTTTCTAAGTTTATTTTATTATTTCTTAATTAAAATCATGACATCTCTCTCATCGTCTCCGAATTCTTTTTAGTTATTTATCAAATAATTAATATTCTCTTATTCTTTCATCAGACCAAAAGCGCTTCAAATTCTCTAGTTAGTTAAATACAAAGCTCGGAGATCGAAATTTACGTAAACTCCCAATGAACAACGAATATAGAGAGGCAATTTCCCAAGAAATGTAATTGGAAAAGACGTTTCGAATCACTCAGGTATCTTTTCTCTTTGATATTCAATCCATTATGGGTACTTGAAACGTAATTAAAATATTTGGTTAAAAAATATATCTTTTACTTCAGACAGCTTTTAATGTTGATGTGTTTAAAGGGACTGCTTAAAATGTTCCAAGAAAATGAGTTGATTTAGCTACGTATAAATTGTTTCACGCAAACACGTCACAAACGCCTTCGAAGAATTCATTTAAGAAAGTCAAATTGGTTTTATAATTTCAAAATTTATTATTGCATTTTTTTTTGTAATATGTGGTTATTGTAAATATTAGATAATAATGATACATGTTTTTCAAATGCTTAGTGAAAGAAAATATTAAATTATATGATCATATCAGCTGAATTAAAAGTACTGATCAAGTGCTCATTCCACTTATCTAATCGAGTTCCAATTAGTTGCCTCAAATAGAACTCAAGTAAAATAAAATAATGAATAATTATTTTTTTTTGAAAAAGTAAGTTTAGTCCACTAATACTAGAAAATATAGCTTTATATTAATGTTTTGTGAAAATCACGCGATAACTTTCTCATTCGTTGAATAAAACGCAACAGTACGCATATTAGTGTATTTTAGGTAAAAGAGATGTTCTTTCTCAGCCTATTCATTCAAGATATATTCCAGAAACAGTATTGTTCGCGAAGCACAACAGGTTGGCATTTTCGTTTTCCTTAATACCCGTATAAAACATACGCATGTGATAATAATGGGTCCATATTGGCTCACCTAAAGTTCTTTACCCGAAATTGTTCTTCCTAACGATTTGTAATCCGAATGATCACTCTTCCTAAAATTTTTCATCCTAAAGTTTTCATTCATACTATTTGTAGTGCAACCGGTGATGTTCATAACACTCATGTTGCCGAAAATTGTAATTAATAATATCATTAATGTAAATATATTTAAACTCCTACTGTTTTTTATCATAACGCTTTTATCCCTAAACATAATATTTTCACTCATACTCAGAAATAAACATTTACCAATTGTAATAAAAAATATATGGCACTTTTACTAAGACACAACTTTAACAAGACTTTTAGCCTTATATTTAGGTGTTTTATATATGACAGAATCGAGAAAATAAACGATTTGCAAAAACAACACTGATTTGGCTAAATTTTCTAAGTCCTCGCGCCGTAGCTCCCCCAAGGCTACACTCCAACTGAAATTCATAAAACACGATTCATTTACGGTTATGTTTATGGCCTGGAAGTTTATACCGCAGTTTTAACCGTACCTAAACCAATATCTATAGGACTGACTCGGTTTTTACCCTCGTTGTGGTCACAGTTCTAACCTAACCTAAACCAATAATTATTAATACGACCGATTCGTTTCTGGAACTTGACCATTGTACTATTGACTTACCAGACGCTCAACACCACAGCAAACAAGAACCTGTTTTCAGAGGTAATGAGCGGTAATGCTAGTGTTATTAAGACTGTAAAATGTAAGTGCAACTGTAAATCTAAATTGATAACCAAAAGGAAATTTAGGCAATTATCAAAATTAAATAAACTGATAAAGCGACTTGAATCCAGTCACAAGGGGTTAAATAAAGTAAATAAATTATCACAAATTAACCATGACTTGGTTAAGAAACAGGAGTCATTGATGTCGAAGCTTGAGGCTAGCAATGAACAATTACTCAGTAGTAGATTATTATATGATCAGCACACTCAGGAGCTACAAACACACATATCAAAACTGACTGCACAGCTCGACAAAATGGCAATAACACACCAGAAAGAAACTCAAGAATACATATTAAAATATGATGAGATTTCTAGAGTTGGTAGAGAGAATCTAGAACAACTACTCTCTATAGCCAACAAAAAATGTTGCTTAAATTGTTCAAAATTAAATAATGATTTAGAAAGTAGTCTAGTACTAGAACAACCTCACAAAATATACAATGACTCCGGTTCTGATGCCTTGTTACAAACAAATCATATATGTTCACTTGACACTCATAGTAATAACACTGTATTGATGTTTTCTGACCAATTGGGAGTGGGTTTGGGTAGCTTAATAGATAGTTACACTAACCGTCCATTACAAAACTTTTGTTATCCAGGAGAAAGAATGTCTTCATTAGTTAATAAGTTAAAACATGCAGAATTAAATAAACATTCTACGGTTATTATTATGTATGGTGATAGCTTACTAGTTACTAGGAAAGATATACTAGCTTTATCGGATATAATGACTGATAGAAGTTCTAAAGTGGGGTGCAATTTTATAGTCTGTGCAATTCCTTATTCTAAGACCTTATCTGATAAAGAAAACAACCAGATAAGTAAATTAAATCTATTATTATATAATAGTACATATCGTCATAATGACAAAATTTTATTCTTTGACACTAATACTTTTATTAAAAGTAATTTTATTTTAACAAAAGATACTATGTATCTTTCTCGCTCTTTTAAACGACAACTTGCTAAATTATTAGCATTTAATTTATACAGTGACCCAAGTACTGTTAGAGTACATGACAATTCCATTATTGACATTCATAATAATAATAATTTAAATTAAATTCTGAGACAATAGAGAACACCTCTAGCTATAATAAGATTACTCGTAACTCATTGACTAATACACTTAAACATAATAATAACAAAAATTTGATTAAATTAGTACATCAGAATATTAGAAGTATGATTAATAAAGATTTAGAAATGGAATTGTTTATGAACTGTAATGCTGTTGATATATTTTGCATCACTGAACATTGGCTAAAAAGCAACCAGTTCATGTTCAATTTCAGTAATCATATAGTAGGAAGCTCGTTTAGCCGGCAGCAAGCAGTACATGGTGGCTCGATGATTTTACTTAATAAGCAACTTAAATTTCAGGAGCGTCATGATATTGTAAGTCTGTCTGTTGAGCGAACTATTGAGGTAGCCTGTGTGGAACTGAGGAGATTTATTGTAATAAGTGTATACAGGCCTCCTTCAGCATTGTATGATAGCTTCGAGCGTATCATGGATGAGATATTAAACAAAGTTGCAAAAATAAATAAAAATGTTGTTGTGTGTGGTGACTTCAATGTAAATTTATTGGAGGATAGTAGTCTTAGTACAAAATTGAAAGCGCTGTTTCTATCATATAATCTGAAGAACTTATTCTTAGAGCCCACAAGAGTTACTTCCTCTACATCTACTTGCCTAGATAATATATTTACAGATATCATAGTAAGAGACAAGCAAATTATTAGACAGTTAGACTCAGACCATTGTGGACAGCAGATCTCCTTTAATGATAACAGTAAGAATGTTTCTAGGCAAAATATAGTTGTAATACCTAAAACTGCAACTCGTTTTGCTAGGTTTCAAAGTAAACTAATGACTAGCTGGTCACTGTTAGATGATGAAGGTGACCCTAATTTGTTATATAATAGCTTTTTCAAAGCGTTTTGTACAGACTTTAATTCGGTTTTCACACCTAGAACGATTACAGTTGGAGGTAATGCAACCTTCTGTGAATGGGCAACAACTGGGCTTCACAAAAGTAGAAAGAGATTGTATGAGCTATATGACGAGAGAAACTTTAATTTAAGTGAACAATTTCAGGATTATGTTAGAAACTATGCTAGGATATTTCGGAAACTTTGCAAGAAAGCTAAGTCTCTTTACCTGAGTTCAAGGATTAGGAGTAGTGACGATAAAATGAAAATGACATGGAATATAATAAACAGCGAGACTGGGAAAGTTAAAAGTAAAAGTTCAAAATTTTGTTTGAACATTGATAACGACACTATTACATCAGACTCAAAAGTTGCATCGGCGTTTGAAAGATTTTTTACTGATATCCCCGTTATTACTACTAGATCTTTGGACTCATCAACCAATGCAGCGGAATCTCTTTTAAAAGAAAACATGAGTACAACCTATAGTAATTTCTCATTTCAGTATATAAATTCAAATGATGTTATAAAAGCTTTTAATACTATAAATTTAAAGAAGACTGCAGACTTGTGGGGAAATTCCGTTACTATTACCAAGTCCATTATTGCTTTAGCTGCTAACAGATTATCTTTAATATTTAATAAGTGTATTGACTGTGGTGTATTTCCTGATCTTATGAAAGATAGCAAGGTAATACCTTTGTACAAAGCAGGTAGCACATCAGACCCCACCAACTATAGGCCAATTTCTGTGCTGCCCACATTTAGCAAAATTTTCGAGAAATTGATACTAGACCAACTGCAAAGTTATTTTAATAACAACGAGCTTCTGCACTCTAAACAATTTGGTTTTACAAAGGGGCGCTCCACGACCGATGCCGGTGTTGAGCTTGTAAAACATATCTTTGATGCCTGGGAGGATTCACATGATGCTTTAGGTGTCTTCTGTGATTTGTCCAAGGCCTTTGATTGTGTAGAACATGATACATTGATCAGGAAATTACATCACTATGGTTTAAGTAGTTCTGCTCTGCATCTTCTTACTTCATATTTGAGTAATAGGATTCAGAGAGTTGATGTCAACGGGACGCGTTCGCATGGGTCTGTAGTCAAAATGGGCGTCCCACAGGGTTCAATGCTCGGTCCTTTTTTATTTTTAGTTTATATTAATGACTTACCACATCTCGTCAATGACAAGCACGGGATAGTACTGTTTGCTGATGATACCTCACTTTTATTTAAATTAAAACGACAGCAAATTGATATGGACGATGTAAACATTGCTATCTCAAAGGTGGTTCGCTGGTTTGAGGTTAACAACCTGCTTTTAAATAGACTAAAAACTAAATGTATTCGATTTTTGATGCCTAACGTCAAACAAGTGAACACCTCAGTAAAGGTTAAGGATGATGTGTTGGATCTTGTGGATAACACCAAATTTTTAGGCATTACACTAGATTCTAAGCTGCAATGGGGACCACATATTAGTAAATTGTCGAATAGACTCAGCTCTGCAGCATACGCAGTCAGGAAAATTCGCCAGTTAACTGACATTGACACTGCCAGGCTTGTATATCATAGCTATTTTCATAGTATAATGTCATACGGTATTCTCCTGTGGGGAAATGCTGCCGACATTCAGACCATCTTTGTTCTGCAGAAAAGAGCTATTCGAGCAATTTATAATTTGGATAATGGGGCTTCGTTAAGGAATAAATTCAAGGAAATAAACATTTTAACAGTTGCAAGCCAGTACATTTATTCCAACCTAATATATTTATTCCAAAACAAGGCCTCATACTCAAAGAAAAGTGATATCCACAATTTGAATACTAGAAATAAGAGTAAGCTAGTAGTGCCGGCTACCCGGCTAGAGAAAATAAAAAAATCTTTTCAAGGCCAATGTGTGCGCTTTTACAATAAAGTGCCAAGCAATATTCAAAATTTAAGTTATAATAAATTCAAAAAGATTATAAAACGTAAACTTTGTCAAAAAGGATACTATTCAGTGCTAGATTATATTGAAGATAAAAATGCTTGGGATTAATTTGCTCGGTCCCACAGGCTACTTATGTTTGATTAGTGTTAAGTTTCATGGGAGTGTGAGTTATTGTGTCTATAGTCTATATTATGCTAGTAAGTACTTTTATATTATTATTTAAAAAGCCTTATTAATTGACAACAACATTATAGACACACCAGCTCATAAACTTATGAAAAATTCAATGTTAGTTAGTTACTAAGTTTTTAAATTGTATAGAATCAAGACGTAGAAAAGAGTGGCCCGGAGTTTCTTGCCTGATTCTTCTCACGAGGCTCTACTTTCTGAACAGGCATTTTTTTCAATGCTCAACTATGTTAATATGCATTTAAAGTTACTTTTTATTTTTTTTATTTGTATGACTTTCTGACGTGTCCAAAAAATTTTAACATTTTTATGGAAATAAACATATTTGAGTTTGAGTTTGAGTTTGTGTATTTGTACCATGGTACTACTTATTATTTTTATATTTGATACATTTAATGTTAGAATAAAGTTACGCAAAATTAATGTATATAATACTGATTATCTTAATATATAAAATTCTTGCGTTACTGACTGACTGACAGACACGCTACAGCCGAAACTATTGGGCGCAGGAAGCTGAAGTTTGGCATGTATGTTCCTTGGGTACCGTAGGGGTGCACTAAGAAGGGATTTCTCGAAATTCCCACGGGATCAGCCAAAACGGGTAAATTTAAAAAAAAATGCAGGCGTAGCTGCTGGCGTCTTCGCTTTCGTCTTCTAGTTATTAATAAAAAGAAATCTAAACAAAAAAGATAAGTATGACTTTGAATAATAGTGTAAAAGATGGTTATGTTGAGAAAATATAGGAAAACAAATAAAAGTATAATAGATGTTTATTGCTACTAACATTATGAAGTTCAATGCTTCGGAGTTATGAACATTAGAGACAGAGTAGTTAGGAATTGTGATTGTTAGGATGAAAAATGTTAGGAAGAACATTTTCGGATTTCCAATTATCGGAGTTGAAAATTTAGGTGAACTTTGGCGCACCGGATAATAATCTTAATATATAAAATCCTTGCGTTACTGACTGACTGACAGACACGCTACAGCCGAAACTATTAGGCGCAAGAAGCTGAAATTTGGCATGTATGTTCCTTTGGGACCGTAGTGTAGTAACTTTGAGTTACATCATCATCAGCTCTTCATATGTATAAAAGTACAGACTCTCCTACTTCTGCCAACAATACAAACCTAGTGCATGATTGTGTTTAAAACAGTTGTTGAGCACGCTATCTGCTCTGTAGAAAAGCTAATATTCAGTCAAATCCGTTTGAATAGAAAGCGAAGACTTCACAAAGCACATATATAGTTGTTTAAGCGGGGGGCTCGCCGCTTGACATAGTGCCGATTATTATATATCTGCTACAAGTTTCAATGCTTTAACAAACCTACAAATCTGGATCTCTCTCTCTCTGCTCTCGAGACTGGACTCCCCATTGATACAGGAATTCGTCCTAGGGTAGGCAAAGTGTTTTAGATAAAAAATCATCCCCATTTCAGCGCCTAATATATTCGAGAGAATAAAACATCATGTTTCTAGGACATGTGCGTTTATAGTTGGTTTTGGAAAGATAAAACCAGTAAATAGTCGTAGACAGTAGCAAATCCCAGGCTGCACGTAATATGTTCGTTACTAGTTTATATGTTTTTCAAAGAAACATAAAAAAATGTACAACGTTTCAATAACACACACTCGTTACAAAGTCATACATTTTTAATTGAAGCGGCAGCAAAACGGAATACATCACGTATTGAGGTCTTGATCCAAAAACATACCTTTTTACGAAAACACCTGCAAACTTTATGCATATGAATATAAAATAGTGCGGTGCGGCGTTGGGGAAAATGGACGCAAAATATAATGATATGAAGAGGAAATGAAGGCTGCTTTTATACAATCCGTAATAACCTGCTCATTAAATGTTGCCCAAGGGTACAGCAGCTTTATTTAAATATTTGGTTTTATGTACTTGTGTCTCAGACTAGGGCGCTCTACAAAGTTTTTACCTCGACCCTTTTACCTCGACCCGGAGACAGAGCGATTACAACTTTTAAGATTGATGAATCCGGGTGCTCTAATGTATTTTTCTTTAACTTTTTAAGATGTTAAAGAGTATTTTTAAATTAAGTAAGTGACTCCAGCTTAATTTTCAGAAGTGACTTTGTACTTTTTATCTGGGTCTTTTATCTTAATTATTTATTACCTGTGTGCTTGCGGTCTCTTTGTTTAAAAAACGACTTTATGTTGTTTACGACCGAAATATGGTTGGCTTAATTTATTTATTTATTGATATAAATAATGTTAATGTTTTGAATAAAATGAGCGTAAAAGTTGCATCAACGTTCACGGGCGGTAATGATAACATTAATTACCTACCGAGATACCGCGGTCCACATAAATTAATGTAATGGCATGCAAATTTTATTGCCTAACAGTATGTACAAATGTGACCACAGCTCCACAATCTCTTCGTAAATGGAACCCAAAATGCACTGGCGCTGTATAATTCATGGCGAAATGTTGGTGTGTATTACACCAACATTTCGCCATGAATTTTTGGTCACACGTAATAGGGGGCGAGCCTATTCCCGTTACCGGGCACATCATCAGACTCCGTGCTGCTACTGATAATTCGGAAAAACCCAGTAACACTTTAGCACGACCCGGGAATTGAGCCCGGGACCTCCGATCAGCAGTCGCATGCGCTATCCACTGGACCACGGAGGCAGTCAAGCAGAATTCTTTTGACTATAATCTACCCTGGTGCATATTTGAAAAATATTGAGATACCTACTTCACAATAAACATTTCTTCCATCAAAATCGAAGAAGAGTACTGATTGACATATACATACCTAAATATTACACACAGACACATACATACCTACATATTACACACAGACACACACTCACATATGTCACGTCCAACCAATTGGCTAAAACTTTAACGTTAAGTCGACTTTGCATAATTTTATCGATGAAGGGCATTACTTTAAGTCGGTAAGCTGCGAAAATATCACACTTGTCTAATGGGAGTCGTTTAATTTAAACTAACTGTCTGAATCTAGATTTTAGATGAAATGGTTTTTGAAAAGGAGGAATGCGTTACGGCTTGTAATATTATGATCGATGGACAGCGAGTGGAGCAAGTGAGTGAGTTTGTATTTTTAGGTACGCTGTTTACAAGAGATGGTAAGAATGTAGAAGATATTGAAAGAAGAGTTAATGCAGGTAATAGAGTGAATGGAGCTCTGAAGGCGTTTATGAAAAGCCAAAACGTGTCCAAAAAGGCACGTTTGGCTGTGCATAGAGGGGTGTTAGTACCTACTCTTATGTATGGTAGTGATAGTTGGGTATGGCAGAAGAGTCATGAAAGTAGAATAACTGCTGTAGAAATTAGAGCACTGAGAAGTATGTGTGGTGTTTCTCTGACTGACAGAATAAAGAATTGTGTAATAAGAGAGTGTTGTGGGGTAAAAGAAAATATAGTGACAAGCATCGAGAAAGGTATGCTAAGATGGTTTGGGCACATGGAGAGGATGGATGACGAAAGACTGACCAAGCAGATATATAAGGCAAGTGTGGAAGGGATAGGACGTAGGGGAAGGCCTAGGCGGACGTTCTCTGACCAGATTGGAGACATCCTAAAAACAGGACAGGTGAGAAGTACCCTGAACAGAAGAGCATGCATGAGGAATCTGATGGGAGTGAATGAAGCAAGAGAGATATGTCAGGATCGTTGCAAATGGCGTTCCGTTTCTGCCTACCCCTCCGGGAAATAGGCGTGAGTCTATGTATGTATGTATGATGTTTTATTCATATATATAATTATAATCTTAGAATTATTTTAATTTTTCGAGATAGAATTACTGCTTTACTAGACCAGTTACTGAATTTTATGTTTTCGTATTTTCATTTTGACTGGCTTGACTTAGACGCTACTTATGATCAATGGCACGGTCTCACAATTTCTCCAATGGCACGCCAAGGAACCATGTTATGTAACCATGTCACGACGCTTATGATCGTCATTGAAAGTTAATTATGTAATGATGCTACGTATGTATTCTACCGAATTTTCGAAAAGCAAAGTACGTAAACGAAAATTCATATAATTCATTACTATTTTTTATATCTATACTAATAATTACTCGTATATCAAGGAAAGCTTCAGGCTCTCTAATATCATGAAATGCCAAGGGTGCGGATCAGTATAGCCCAAAATAATGTGAATGTAACATGTAATCGGGATTTCAGTAATATAAAAGAAGTCGAGAAAAACAAGGAAAATATAATTTTAAAACCCTTATATTAGTGTTGTATTCTAAAGTACAAATATTCCTGCTCTAATAAATCAGCATTCTACTAGTAGTAGAATAAATCCGGCTTATCGTGCTGAACATGCAGAAATTCATTGTTTTTTAGTGTTTGAACTAAGCGCTGTAATTCGTACAGCAAACTTATTTCAAATCTATAAATCATTAAAGTTAAAAAAATCTAATTGAAGTAATTGTCATAATAATAGCCAATTGAAACAAATACCAATAAATATTGGTACATATTACAATACTTCCTGTAATAGCATCCATCATAGAGCTAACCGCAGGTAAAATTTAATTAACCTAAACATTAGTTCTCCTAATAAATTATTACATATTCCATTATAAACAAAACACTTTCACCAAAATGCTCACTGCTAACTAATATGATTACGGTTCCATTGATTAAATTATTAATTTATTTAGCACACATTCACTGATAAATATTGGTAAACAAAATATACAGCGCCAGTGCATTTTGGGTTCCATTTACGAAGAGATTGTGGAGCTGTGGTCACATTTGTACATACTGTTAGGCAATAAAATTTGCATGCCATTACATTAATTTATGTGGAACGCGGTATCTCGGTAGGTAATTAATGTTATCATTACCGCCCGTGAACGTTGATGCAACTTTTACGCTCATTTTATTCAAAACATTAACATTATTTATATCAATAAATAAATAAATTAAGCCAACCATATTTCGGTCGTAAACAACATAAAGTCGTTTTTTAAACAAAGAGACGGCAAGCACACAGGTAATAAATAATTAAGATAAAAGACCCAGATAAAAAGTACAAAGTCACTTCTGAAAATTAAGCTGGAGTCACTTACTTAATTTAAAAATACTCTTTAACATCTTAAAAAGTTAAAGAAAAATACATTAGAGCACCCGGATTCATCAATCTTAAAAGTTGTAATCGCTCTGTCTCCGGGTCGAGGTAAAAGGGTCGAGGTAAAAACTTTGTAGAGCGCCCCAGTCTGAGACACAAGTACATAAAACCAAATATTTAAATAAAGCTGCTGTACCCTTGGGCAACATTTAATGAGCAGGTTATTACGGATTGTATAAAAGCAGCCTTCATTTCCTCTTCATATCATTATATTTTGCGTCCATTTTCCCCAACGCCGCACCGCACTATTTTATATTCATATGCATAAAGTTTGCAGGTGTTTTCGTAAAAAGGTATGTTTTTGGATCAAGACCTCAATACGTGATGTATTCCGTTTTGCTGCCGCTTCAATTAAAAATGTATGACTTTGTAACGAGTGTGTGTTATTGAAACGTTGTACATTTTTTATGTTTCTTTGAAAAACATATAAACTAGTAACGAACATATTACGTGCAGCCTGGGATTTGCTACTGTCTACGACTATTTACTGGTTTTATCTTTCCAAAACCAACTATAAACGCACATGTCCTAGAAACATGATGTTTTATTCTCTCGAATATATTAGGCGCTGAAATGGGGATGATTTTTTATCTAAAACACTTTGCCTACCCTAGGACGAATTCCTGTATCAATGGGGAGTCCAGTCTCGAGAGCAGAGAGAGAGAGATCCAGATTTGTAGGTTTGTTAAAGCATTGAAACTTGTAGCAGATATATAATAATCGGCACTATGTCAAGCGGCGAGCCGCCCGCTTAAACAACTATATATGTGCTTTGTGAAGTCTTCGCTTTCTATTCAAACGGATTTGACTGAATATTAGCTTTTCTACAGAGCAGATAGCGTGGTCAACAACTGTTTTAAACACAATCATGCACTAGGTTTGTATTGTTGGCAGAAGTAGGAGAGTCTGTACTTTTATACATATGAAGGGCTGATGATGATGTAACTCAAAGTTACTTATAGTCCCTCTATTCTCTTCATTCACCTTTCTAGATTCGGCCGAATAATCAGCTATCTCGACCGACTGTCATCTGACCTCTGCAACCCTAAGGGTTAACGATATTCTAATATAAGACCGAATGCTAGAATATTTGAACGTTTTGCCGGCGAGGACTCAATAATATTACGTCATATTGAAGAAAACACCAACCGAACAGTTTACAAGTATATTTACGAACCTACTGAAAAATTATGCTTTATAGATTTTTGCCATTATACTTTAAAATGCAACCATTTATAACGCCGTATTAGAAGATGTCGCCATAGTATGTTGTAAGATTTTAACAATTTTTTATGAACTGGTTTCAAGCAAAATCGTTTTAATGAATGCCGTACATCTTCAATGTGTATAAGTTCAGCTTGCTTGTTAACATTTTCTTAAAGACATTCACCCAGGTAGAACAATAGTTTGCGGACGCAAAGTGTTGTTTTGGGAATCGAACTAACCACACTTGGCACAGGGTAAAATAAGACTGGTAAGCTATCCGTGCAGCCAACTTTAAAAATAGAAATTAATCCTGAATTATTCGTAAGAATTCAAACACTGGAGACCTAAAGTTCTCACCAGCCATTAGCTGAAGGCAATAGATAATTACCAAAGTGTCACACTTCAAAGAGCAGCGATTTCATCTGATGAACAAATAGATA
Source organism: Euclidia mi (assembly GCA_944739405.2). NCBI lineage: Eukaryota > Metazoa > Arthropoda > Insecta > Lepidoptera > Erebidae > Euclidia > Euclidia mi. The sequence continues at coordinate 5,162,148 of OX123196.2, forward strand.
GGTCTTGACGAAGGTAAGCCTTGTTAGGCTAATTTTGGCTTTGAGTAATTAAGATTTAGGTTTAAAATAAAATCAAAAACATGTCTACAATGTTGCTCAAGCAATTAAATGCACTGTTCAATTTACTTTTATTATTTAATTCTGTATTTTTGACGTACAAAAAACATATTATTATCTTATGCACAATGCGTGTTAAACATTAGTAACCTAAAAGTTTTGTGACTTGACTTTAAAGAGAGAGAATTATACAAGGTTATATAGCGGGTCTCACTCGCGATAAATAATATATTTAAGGCATAAATACCTCGGTTTTTGCCACCGTTTCGACTGACTTGCTTCAGCCGTGGTCGCAGCGGGACTGGTGAGCTCAGCGCCGTCCTTGTGTTGTGCGGGTTTTGGCACCTACCCTCACTTGATTTTTATTTTTGTTTTTAACCGCACTGTCGGTACCTCGACAAACTTCACTAATGACGACCCGCTATATAACCGTGTATAATGTATACTAATCGCGAAAGTTTAAAATCGTTTAGAGAGAGAATTGTTATCTAAAATATCGTAATTACTTACAAAAACTTTTTAATAAACGATGCACTTACATAAAAGCTCTTGGCACATAAAGTATTCATTCTCATTTTCAGTTTCCATTCGAGAGTTTTCATAATAATTAGATGAAAATATCTCACACTGAATTGAAAATAACTGCCAAAGGAAATTTGGCGAACGTTTCAATAATTTAATACTTTATCTTGTGTAGTCGAAATATTCAATTCAGAAATATATTTTAATCATTTATAGATTGTGAATATAGGGTGGCATCTTTTTGTTATTTTAATATATCACGTCAGATCTTCGGAGGGCAGATGAGATGTTCGAATAATGGAAGTTGACAAAAGGTTCTCGGGGAGCAAAGAAATGGATTAATAAAAGCCGTCAGTCATGACACTGACTGGCTTTAGTAAGCGGATGTTATTAGGTGTCTATTTTCGTCGCTAATATATTTTCAATGGCGCTTCGCTTTGTTGTCATGATATCTTTGTTGACACAAAAAATAAATATTTTCCTAGTGCTTTATGAGCAATAATACTGCTATTATGTTTAACATAATACTATGAAAATGTTTGTCAGAATAAAAGTTACAAGGTGGAAAAACACGAGGAATTGATGTCGATTTCTAAAAAAAACAAGCGCCATTTTATTCGGCTATTTATAAGGAAGCACATTGAATTAGATGTTTCGAATAGCCAGTCTCAACAAGGAACGTCCTTATAATGATATTGCCAGTGAAAAACTGGAAGATCCTCTCTAATTAAATCTGTCCTCTTTTTTATTTTTAATTTCCGTCAGAATGAGTTCGTATTTTATTAGTATTTCAATTTTGAGTTTCCAGAAAATCAAGTTGGTAAGTCGGGGTGGAATACAATTTTTTACAACTGTTATAAATTGTTCCAACTTTTTGTTTATACAATCTTTTCAAGCTCAGATTTTTATAAACGGGCATTTCGTTTCGAAAAAAATCTTTTTAAGTAATGAGAAAATATGTAAGACAGATTGTTTGTACAATGTTTGGATTAAGTTCAGTCAGGGTGTGCTTCCGCTCTACTGATCTGTCCGATCGTAGAGAAGAGGCATTCGGGTTTGCGCTCCCGGCTTGCTCGAGCTATCGCAATCACTACCAATATCCCTTCCGTGATTGCGGCATCCTTTGTTACCTTTGACATCCTTTCCCAAACACCAACCTCCTTTAACATTCCCCTATCCTATCCTGTATCTCCCTTCCTTTCCTTATCCGTAGTAGAGGTGAAGAAGATGGCGCAATGGCTTTAAGGGGATTAAATATTACTCTACCCCAGGAGGGTACCGGTTCTACCGGAGAACCCCTCTCTGAGCATTGTGGCTCAGACTGCCCCATCGTATCTGGGGGGGGGCAAAATTCTCAACGGCGACGCGCTTTGCCACACGTCACGTTTTGTCTCCCCGTCCAACAGAGGCAAAAAGAGGGCTAGGGAATGCCTGTTTGCAACGGTGAATGTTTGTGGAGGAGTGGATAGTAAGATCGATGAATTGTGTGATACGATGGATGTAAGGAAAATTGATATACTGGGGGTGAGTGAAATAAAGAAGAAAGGTTGCTCAACAACTACTCATGGCCAATATCGTGCATACTGGTCTGGAGTTGTTGAGTCTGAAAGGGCTAGCCGAGGAGTTGGAATGATTCTGTCAGATAGAATGAATGAGTGTGTGAAAGAATATGAATATGTCAACTCCAGGCTTCTTTGGATGCGATTAAAGATTGGCTTAATGAAAGTTTTTGTTGTATGTGTTTATGCTCCGGACACGTCCAAACCATTGAATGTCAGAGAGGAATTCTGGGACAAGGTCAGAGATGTGCTTGCTAGGTGTGAGAATAATGAAAGAATAATTATGTTAGGTGACTTTAATGGCTGGGTAGGTGTGTCTCGTGATGGATGTGAAAGGGTTCTAGGGCGATTTGGTGATGAGAGAGTGAATGAAAATGGTGAGTGTTTGCTGGACATTTGTATGGAGAGAAAACTTGTTGTGACTAACACTTCGTTTAGTCACAAGATGATTCATATGTATACATGGCAAAGGCAGACAGAACGAAGTATGATAGATTTTGTTGTGGTAGATGAACGTTTAAAAGGAAAAGTGAAAGATACCAGAGTGTACCGAGGCTTGAATGTGGGTACTGACCATTTTTTGGTAGTTAGTCGTATAGCGGGACTAACAACTAAATGGCGCCATCGGCCTCGCATATACTCGCCTGCCATAGAAAGAGTGAAAGTTGAAAGATTGGCAGAAGAGGATATACGCGATCAGTATAAAGAGATATTGGAAGTGAGGTTAAAAGATTTGTTTGAGAAAGAAGAGTGCGAAATAGAAGAATTTTGGAAAGAGTTTAAGAATGGAATGATTGAGACAGCCACTCAAGTATGTGGCGTAAGCAAGAGGAAGAACGTTAAGAAAATTTGTAATGAATGGTGGGATCAAGAAGGAAGCGGTGTGGTTGCGGAAAATCGCAAAGCTTGGATGGACTTGCTGGCCTTAAGAGCCAACAAAAGAGTACAAGGTGGTGTGAATGACAATGAAAGTATTGTAAAAGAAAAGTATGACAGGTTGAAATATAAAGTAAAAGAGATAGTGAGAAGAAAGAAAGAAGAATGCAATGATAAATTTGATAGAAAATTTGCCCAACATTTTCGGGCCAATATCAAATTATTCTGGCACTTGGTCAGAACAGCCCGAGGCAAATCAGAAGTTTCGAAAGTTGGTGTGATAAGGGATATAAATGGAAGTATTATTAGAGAGCATGGGGAAGTACTGAATCAGTGGAAGGTATATTTTGAGAATTTGTTTGAACGAGGAGGGAGCGACAATAGGAATATAGTAACGAATGAGGAAGATAATTGTAAAAGTGGGATAAGTATGGAAGAGATACGATATGCATTGAAAAGTATGAAGGTGGGTAAAGCTGCAGGATATGACAGGATATCTGCTGAAATGCTCAAGGTAGGCGAAGGCGTCACTGCAAGCCTGCTGTATCTACTGTTTAATAAATGTTGGCGGTCCGGTCGTGTACCAGGTGACTGGAACAAAGCCGTTATTGTGCCACTGTACAAGGGCAAAGGGTCACAGCAGGAATGCAAAAATTATCGCGGTATCAGCCTCCTGAGTGTTGTTGGCAAATTGTATGCAAAGATACTGATTGAAAGAGTGATTTCTGAAACGGACAGTAAAATTTGGGATGTGCAAGCGGGATTCAGAAAGGGAATGGGATGTACGGATCAAGTCTTTTCCTTAAGGTGCATTGCAGAGAAAGTCTTAAGTAAACACCAGAAGGTTTTCTGCGCCTTTATTGACCTAGAAAAGGCTTACGATCGAGTGGTGAGGGATGAACTTTGGTCAACACTTTCTGTGTATGGAGTGAGCAGCAGTCTGATACAGGCACTTGAATCCTTATATAGGGATTCAAGTGCCTGTGTCAGAATAAACGGGGCCTACACGGACTGGTTTAACATTGATCGTGGTGTTAGACAGGGATGTGTAGCGTCTCCTTGGCTGTTTAATCTGTTCATGGACAGTTGTTTGACCAATCTGAAAGAGTCTGAATGTGGATTAAGAATGGGTGGGTCAGTGTTTAAGACCCTGCTATACGCTGACGATCAGGTTCTATTTGCATCGTCAGCGTTGGATTTGCAGCAGATGGTCACCACGATGAATGAAGCGTATAAGAAGAAAGGTATGAAAGTGAATGTTAACAAAACCAAAGTCATGGTCATAGAGAGGGATGATAGTGTAACTGAATGTGACGTAATGATAGGAGATGAAAAAGTGGAGCAAGTGAACGAGTTTGTGTATTTAGAGTCTTTGTTTACGAGAGATGGAAAATGTGAGGGAGATATTGAAAGGAGAGTGAAAGCAGGAAATTGTGTGAATGGCGCCTTACAGTCCATTATCAGCAATTATATTATCCCAAAGCAAGCTTGCCTTGCTATACTGCAGGGAGTTTTGGCGCCAACACTGATGTATGGTAGTGAATCATGGGTATGGCAGAAGAAGCATGAAAGTAGAATCAATGCTGTGGAGATGAGAGCTTTAAGGAGTATGTGCGGAGTAAGGCTGATTGATAAAGTGAAAAACAGTGTGATACGAGAGAAGTGTGGTCTTAAAGAAGATGTAGTGACAAAGGGAAAAAGGAATGTTGCGTTGGTTTGGACATTTGGAACGGATGGATGAAAGAAGGAATACGAAAGGAGTGTATCGTGCGAGAATGAATGGAAATGTCGGTAGGGGACGCCCTAGGCGGACGTACGCCGACCAAATAGGTGACGTACTGAAAAAGGGTCAAATTAAAAGTACCCATAACCGACGCGCATGCATGATGAGGTTAATGAATGTCGAGGAAGCGAAAGAAGTATGTTTGAACCGAAGCATGTGGCGTTCTATAGTCTCTGCCTACCCCAATGGGAGACAGGCGTGACGATATAGATAGATAGATAGATGTTTTGATTAAATTAATAGGCAACAATTTTACAGACATTACATTGAATTCGGAATCATTTCTTAACAATAAAACTTGTAGAAATATTTTGTAAACACCGTTGTAACTATTTTCTGAAATAATTACAACGCTTCCTTAGGATAATTTTGCCTGTTACTAAGCGTCTGGTCTGCGAGATAATAAAGCTTAATTGCTAATGCATCATGATCCAGGCACCTTATTTGTTTGGACTATTCTTTTGGGTTATAAGAAGCACTTTGTGTGTCATGGTGCAAATAAAATGTTTTCTTTCATTATTTTATTTTCTTTCTTCAACCAAGTGCGACGTCGTATGGAAGGGTCACAACTATAAATTCAAAATTATTCTGTCAAACGATCTCACACAAAAAAGGCCTTCCAAAAATTACAATGCTGGCTAATAACCGCCAACGTCACTTATACCTAAATTTTTATTAAAAGCATGTCTACTTAGAAATATCAATGCGGCTTAGTACTTACAAACATGTCAAGATCCTTGTAGTTACGGCCCGCAATAATCTTCGAGCATCGATATCTCGGTGCGCCGAGGTCGGAACGCCAACCCAATGATTGTGCCACTTACCCGATGCATTCCACAACTCGATAAATTGTCGAGTGACGCCGCGGTATGCGGGAAGCGTTCACACTCGCTCTACGGTATATATGGAGATGTAATGATGAAATAATACGGACAAGGCAATAATATTGCTGTGTATATGCTTTATCTTTTTAACGTAGAGTTTGAAGTTCTTTCAGGCGTCTGTACGCTCATATTTTTAAAGCCAAGGAACGGATAGCTACCTATATAAAATGAATATTCAAAATATTATAATTGAAGAATATCAAAAACTAGACACTTATGTTTAGTATGTATATGCAATTAGTTGCACGATGTGGGTCTGCGATGTCTTTAAAACTGCGATGATGATGATGATGATGATGCTGATATATTCCATCCTGAGACAATTCATATTACTGTTTATTTTCTTAAATATAGCATAAAGCAAGTTATGCTATGTAATACCTTTTCTAAATCATGTTCATTGATGATCGTGTTTACAATATAGCTGCGTGCAAAGTGAATGCGTAGCTTACTTTTACGTCGTAGCATCACGTCTCAATTTTGTTCTACGTAGTTGTCTTTGACGTAGCAGTAGTGTCGCTACGGCTCTCTGCTCATGGCAATCGTGTTGTTTATTATATATAGGGAATTAGGGATAAGCTAGCAAATGATTTCATTTAAAAAACATATTTCCTGTTGTAAAATAAGGAAAGAGAATTAAAAATATTGGTATGGGGCTTCAATTATTATATTTAATTTATACAATACAAATGTCAAACTATAATCAGAGTATATATAAGGAGTTTAAGTTTGAGATTATATGTAACTCTATAATCTCAAACTTAAACTCCTAATATATTTTAATAACTTTGCATTTTAAATTCTGTTGTATTTGCCAAATATAGAACTTGGACAAATATGAAAGAGATACAGTTAAAGATTAAATAAAAATGTTATTAATACCTATCAATACTTAAGATGGCAAACCAACTCCAGCTACATCAGAATGATGCGATATATATATATATATATATATATATGAGCAACCAAAGAAGTCATTCGTGTGTGGGTAATATTGAAGTTCTACCCTTTTTCCTATAAGAGCACACCGAAAGCATTACCCTTCCTAATCATACAAATCTAAAGTCAATCCCAATATTTAATCGCCGGAGCCTCAAACCACACACCTTCCGCAAAGTCACATTCATTCCGTCACTGGCAACGCTGTGTGAGGGATGTGGATTGATTTTACCTTCAGCTCAACTTTGAGTGGCAGTTCCATTCTCAGCGATCCCCTTTTAGGATTATCGAAACAGGAACATGTAGCTGTAATAAAAAAATGTCAAATGGATTTGAGTAATTGCTCAGCAGATTATATTTTGAATGGAAGGGTTTATTTCAATTAATGATATCTTTACGAGTATTCAAATCTTCTAAATAGAATATAAAATAGAGACTTGTTTATTTGAGTTTTACCTTTACTCCTGTATTACATTGCAGTATTTATAGCATTCTACTATATGAAGAATTTCATAAGCAATTAATGTACTTTTTCGTAAAAGTGGTGTAAATTATTAGGTAAGTTTACTGAAACAAGTACACACATTTAGATCAACAGTCAATAAACAACTAGGCTTGTTTGCGATTTAATTGTGATACTAGACGGAGACAACAATCCTAGACAGATATATTGTGATAGATAAATTTAATCTAGAATACTATTACAACGTTAAAATTAAATTGCTGTAATTTTATCCATCATCCAAAAAACAATTTAGTAACACTGGGTTAATTATGTATATTTGCCTGCAATATCAACATATTTAGCTGCTTTCACTATCTCCCCCCCGTGGGATTCCCACCTTGTCGTGGTGGGGGCGCTCGCTAGCCGTGGCTTGGATACCCGCGGTGAAACTTAGACAGATCCCGGGAGTGGACGCTCCGCGTGGGCTTGGAGGGGCCTGCGCAGGATGCGTCCAAAGGTGCGGGTGCGGGGGACAGTTCTGTCTGTCCCTCGTAGTCGGGTGCGGTCACGGGAGGAGACGCGTGTCGGTGTTGCGTTACCGCGCGCCCTATCTCTCGCGATCAAATGGGGGCGCACCATTGTTGCGTCGCGGTGGGGCCGCAGAGAAAGAGGAGATGCGGTGTTGCCAGGTTGCTGACCTCCTTAGCCTCTGCGGCCGCTGGGTGTTTTGGCGGCAGAGCCAAACACCTTCATCAGCCGCCAAGGGGGTTTTGTTCGGCGCCCGCCTGACCATCTGGCGGGCCAATACCCGTCGGGGGTAGCGGCGAATGCTTCGGCGATACCCGACCCTCCGACACAGGGGTATATGAGGAACACGGGTTGGTTTTTAGTCAGTAAGAGAACGACAGTCCCCTTCGCCCTTCCCTCAGGGCGGAGGGACTTCATGAGGATTTTTCAACACGACACTACAATAAAAGCTGCTTTCACTATCTATAAAGAAATAAGCTTAATCTGTCTTACTATACCTCTGCATCAAATTAAATTGGCAATAAACATAAAGCATACGATATAGTACAGTAAACTTCGAACGCCGAGAAATATTCTCAGCCTCTTGAATCAACAGCATCTGACGGAGTGGAGCCGTTCAATCTTCGACAGATGACTATATCACCGATAATCAAGTGACGGCCAGCTGTTTGCTGCAAGCCGTGTATCGATCGATCTAATACCCTAGATAATGCCTCGGTATATGATAGACTAGTTGTTGCCAGCCTCTTCCCCTGCATGAATATCACTTTTATAAAAAGTTTTGTTCAAAGTTACAACTGCTTTTTAACCCTTTTAGGAAATATGAGAGGAAGCGGGGAGATTTTTTTTTATTGTGCGCAGTAGTTTCAGCTGTACGTTGTCAGTCAGTCAGTCAGTAACAAAAGTTTTATATAGGCAATATATTTTAGTGGTATAAAGCTGAGATGCTGGTTGAAGAGAATGAGAGAAAATGACAGTATATTCTTAACACGAAGAATATAGCATGAAAAGGTGGAGATGTAGCTTTGAGAAAGCTCAGGCGCCTTACTTTATTCTAGTTAAGGCGACGCTTTGACTAGCGAAAACATCTTAAAGAGAATTTCAAGCTTTAAGATGTTTTATCCTCTGTAGGTGGACGATTTGAATAAGGTAGGCGCGGCCATTAAGGCCTGTCGGGTAATAAGGCCTAAGTATCAGAAAAGCAACTAAAAATAATCCCAACCGACCGAAGTGACAGTCATAGGAAGCTGACCATCCCAGATGGCGACCTAAACTTGTCACGTCTCGCCTACCTTCGTGCTGCCACCGGTGCTGCGTCATTCATCGTGGTTGATGGACGCTCAGCTCGAATTATAATATAACGCCCGAACCAAACGTAAGTAATTTTTTTAAATACATTTTTGTACATTATTTTGCAAGATAATTTTCTATTAGTTCATGCTTTAGAGGCCTGCGTTGTACGAATGGTATCAATTAGACTGAACAATGATATTAAAAAAAACTCTTTACAAAGTTGTCGGTGGTTAATAAGGCCTATAAAATTCGACCACAGTCCTTATTACCCTCTTCCATGTCATTATCAAGAGAATATGTTTATTGAATGCCTTTAGAAATGTAATTTTAACTGTTTTCTAATCGATTTTTATAATTTAGAGACTACTTATAATCACTATGACTCCCCAGCGAGCTGTGTATGTGTTGTCTGATGAAGACCTGGTTGTGGCAGTCCGAGCAGTATAATGTGGCCTATTTCAATAAACGGTTTGTCAGAGGAGGACGATGATGATTTTGAGTGGCCAGATTTTTCCTAATTCATCCTCTTAGCGTTAACCCAGTCTTAATCTGGGGTCCGCTTACTAGTCAAACCGGATTTGGCAGAATATTAGCTTTACCACGGAGCGACTGCCTGTCTGACCTTCGCAACCCAAAGGGATAGCGATATTCCATGGTTGACTAATGTCAGTTTATTTTAGAAGGTACTCACGCCCTGTTACGATTGTCAAAGATCTTCATGACAACCGGGATCGACGGCTTAACGTGATCTCCAAGGCACGTTACAATTCAATACGCACATAACTCCGAAAAGCCATTGGTGCGCGCCGTGGATTCGGAGCCGATACCCTCTGCATGGCAGTCTGTTGGTATCTCCACTAGGCTATCGCTGCCTGCCCAGATTTTTCATAATTAAAAAACAAACATTTATTTTTTACGTCTTTGCTGTCATTATGAGCTTTCCTATTATTTTATGAAACTCAATTACCAAATATTTTGTATTATTTTGTTAGTTAAAGTTTCAGGCCTTATTATACTACCATAGTTTAATAAGGCCTAAAGACGGTATTTTTTTTAATGTTTAATTAGGACTATGTTTACGGCAGTAGTTTCCGTTTTTCAATGATTGATTTACATATCGAGAATAATAATAGCGGGACAACGGGTGTGCCCGCGCTTGTAATTGGGTTAAAATTTGTTGATACGTTTAAATAGTTCTTGATTTATTTCAATTCCCGCTTAGCTAGGCCTTATTGTCCGCACGTACCTGACTTCAAATAAAAAGTGTCATTACGAAGTTGAAGCTCTTTTTGCATCAAATTTCAAGAAAATCGGTGCAGTAATTTAGCAATAAAGGTGTTACAAACAGACAACATTACTTTCTGACACTCGTTGTTTATCGTTTTTGTGCTCTTGTGTAGTTACATCAGTATTCGTCGTGTAACAAGATTGGAGGATCCACAGGAGAGTTGATAGTGATGATACATGAAGTACCGCCGAAGTACGCAGACAGGTAATCATTGTTATCTGTATAATTTACTCGTATCGGTCACTTATTTTTAACCCTCAACGCAAAAAGAGGGGTGTTGTAATTTTGACCTGTCTATCTGTGGCACTGTAGCTCTTAAATGCATGAATCGATTTGGGTGCGGTTTTTTTAATCGTAAGTCCTGTTCATTGCGGTGTTTTATGCAAAAGGATTAACAACTTACAAGCTACAAGGACTTTGGCAAAACGAGGAAGATGTTTTTTTATTAATTTTTACTTTCATAAACGTTTTGAGTTAGAGGTGTTGTGATTCTATTATGTCTTTATTTTATATCGGTAACAATTTGAAGCTATTAAGCTAGAATTGTAATAAAGTTGCAATTTTAACGTAACGCTTTCGCGTTCAATCAATAACAACATAAATGTGAACGCTACTGTTACAAGATGGATTGCTGCTGCTTTTAAGGAAGCAAAATAGTAAACGGGCACAGAATAAATCGTCAGGAAAAGTCGTGCGTGTAATCTTTGGAGTTTTTTTGATAAAGTGCAATACTGTAAGGCTTTTATAGAGATGAATATTTTATAAAATAAAATAAAGCGTCCTTCATTATTTAGTTGTCTACTACCTAGTGTATGCTTGCAGACCATGTGAATTATAAGCTATACAGTACATTCCTATATTGCGGCAAATTTTATCAAAATCTGTTCAGCAGCTTTTTTATGTGAAAGAAACATTCATCCATCCTCACCTACTTGTTGTACTTCTTTTAGTAAGTATTCAGATGTAAACATGATTTGACCATTTTATGTCTTTTGGTCATCTTGTTCCAAGAATCTATGTGATGTATGTAATATATGCTAAGATCTTGTAACGGTTGCTGTGGTAATCCTCTGAGAGCCAACATAGATTGATTCGTGTTCAACGTGTCGAGATCACCGCAGTACGGACAGGTAATTGTCGGCACTTGTATTATGCGCTCACTGAAGTAAATTAGTGTTGTGATGTACATGCTATTATTTTGTCTCATTATTTTATGACACTTTCATGATAGCTACTGTTTTATTGAAAAATAAATCCAGGGTTAGTTAGATATTATCTAGTATCGAGGAAAACTTTACAAGCGTTGAATGAACGGACACAAGTACCAATCCAAAATCCAGACTCCAATCAATCGTTTCTGAAGTACACAAAGTGTTGTCTCATTTAGTACACCTTTATTGATCTCATATTCCGTTCCTTGACTGCCTCTGTGGTCCTGCGGTAGTGTTAACGACTGCGGATCATGAGGTCTCGTGTTCGATTCCTGGGTCGAACAAAAAGTGATATTGTTTTTTTTTTGTTAGGAATTATAGAAAGTTCGGAGTCAGGGAGTTGACGGTGTCACACGCCCATGCCTCGGAAAGCAGGTTAAGCCGTTGGTCTTGCGCCCAATCGCTTTCCGGTCGTGTCACTTACGTGTCGCGTCCCATCGGACTATGACAGTGAGGGAATAGAGAGTGCACTTGTGTATGCTTACACACTTATGCACTATAATATGGCCCGCGCAGTTGGCAAGTCTCATATATAGACAAGGCGCCGAGGCCAAAATCGGGAGGCCGATGTAGCGGTAGCTACATATAACTGTGGCCATTTAGCGAGTGACGACGAAGTCTCAACAACAACAATACGGCAACATCTATTGGACACAATGCGACGCAAAACAAGGTGCTGAATCGCGCAAGCAGCGTTCGCACGCCGAGTTATATAAATACAACATCCCAAATACTAGACTGACAGTCCACCAGGCACGATCACCCAGTCTGGTCAGAGGATCCTCCCTCTAGTTGGAGGAACACCACACCTTTCATCCTCCACAAGATTATTATTATTATTCTGTTCCTTGTTTGATGCCTGGGTGGACCAAAAACTGTTTTAAAACGAAAGTCACATTCTGTTTTAGTCCAATTTGTATACAAATATCAGTAGATAAACAAAAACGTCTATATAAGTCGTCATATTTCGTTGCTTCTGTAAGCCAACGAACAGTCCCGTGGTACATGTAAACTCTATATGCTGCAAGCCAATTCTTCAAACAACGAGAATAAGAAGCAAGTGCCTAAGCGCAACACCGGGTACGGAGCGTTTAGAACAAATTCCTCTTTTAGCCATGATTTTGTGTGAAATTGCACTGGAAAATCTGCTACGTACGCTCAGCGACATTGTTTCTTAGAGTTTTATTGTATCATTTTTCTCCGAGCACACAATTCGATACAAGATTAGCTTGCCGAGCTTTCGCTCCCATTATATTTGGTTGAGTGCTTGTTAATTATTGATTTAAGGGTCAGTACCCGTGGCATGTTAACGGTACCCTAATACCTACTGCCCCGTCCGACAATCTGTCATCTAGCTGAATGTTATGAAGTGTATCGAGTGAAATTTTGACACGGTGTGGTTTTTGTTACATAATATACTACTATTTATATTATTATAAAAGACCAATCTGTGCATTTTACTTACTAATACCAGGAGCGAGCGCTCCTCTTTATAAATAACGCATTTATACTAAAACAACCAATGTTCTACTAGTTCACATCTTTAATTCCCAAAAGTATTAACTTTAAATACATATGTCGTTGATTGTACCAGTTTCTGTCGCTCTATAATACATTTTCAAGGCACTGATTCAAGTGCCACGACGCAAAATATTATTCAGTAAAAAGGTATCAACAAAAGTAATACAATATATAAATCCGTGAATATTCTGTCAGTGTAAACTACAGGATTTCAGCAGCCACGAGGGAGCAGGAAATGTCAATAAACACTTAATCTCCATTAAGAGAATCGGGCTGGACACCGATGGTAGAACGACCGATAACTCTGAATAATGGATGAGGCGGCCGAAACGCGTGTGACCTGCCTCTACTATATTTTGGTAGTCAAGTGCGTGTCTAAAGTGAGATACGGGACACTGCAACATCCCGGACTCAACCAAATGTAACCTTTTTTTGTTTACTCGCTACAAATCGTGCAAATCACCTGTCCGATAAAAATGTTCCGGACAAAGATTCTCGAAATATCCCCTTTTAAAAATACAATGAATCCCTTTTGCTGTAATGTTATTTCTACTGAGGAAACGTCGGCAGGCTTATCTGTATATTTCTACCGGCTTTCTTAATTTCTTTCTCCGAGTGGATTTTTATGTAACAATGTGTCCGTTAAACTATACTAAAAGTCGACTTTCATCGCATTATTAAAATACTTTTTTAGGTTTTTGCTATTTCACGTTTCCGTATAACAATGGGATGAGAGTTAATGGAACGAATCGAATAAGTGGATGTCTGTCCTTTTGACGAGCCTCGCTTTCATTCAAACACTGTAATTAGTTTGGATTGAAGCTGAAAAATGTGTATTCGTTGTCGGAGGGAATTAAACAAATAAGTGAAAAATGCCGGATTATTGTAGTTCCATCATAATATATAAAACATGGTCATTGTCCCTGTATAAACGTGTTGTGAACTAATCTGGGACAGTGGACTTGAACCCCTGGGGTACTCTACACATTCGCATGGAGTGATTGCTATAAATATTGAAGATGTGTACTCAGACGAAGGCAGCGATAGCCTAGTGGAGATACCAACAGACTGCCATGCAGAGGGTATCGGGTTCAAATCCACGGCGCGCACCAATGACTTTTCGGAGTTATGTGCGTATTGAATTGTTAATTATCGCTTGTCCCGGGCGTCGGAGATCACGTTAAGCCGTCGGTCCCGGTTGTCATGAAGATCTTTGACAGTCGTTACAGGGCGTCAGTACCGTCTAAATAAACTGACACTAGTCTAAACTATAGAATATCGCTATCCCTTCGGGTTGCGGAGGTCAGACAGGCAGTCGCTCTGTGGAAAAGCTAATATTCAGCCAAATCCGGTTAGACTAGTAAGCGGACCCTATATTGAAACTGGGATAATGCTAAGAGAATGATGATGTGTACTCAGACAAATGGTTGGACTGATTCTATTGTTCGAGTATTAACTTTAATGCTGTTCGAGTATTAGTTTACGATGTTCTTAGTTAGAGAAGTATTTGGTTTAGAAGATGACTATGAACGGGATGGTTTACATTTTATTTTATTTATTTAATTAATTTTTGTTCTTTATAGTGTAAAAATTAATATTATATTAAATCTCATAGTCTCATAAGGGCGACAAAAATTTTAAAAGCTATTTCTTAATAATTTCAGGCAACGCCTAGATAGATAGACATAATAGGTATTGAAGAAAATGTAGTTGCAAGTATTAGAAACTACAGAAAGCTGCTCGTCACGTAAATCCGTGACTAACGTGACAGTACACAAGTTCCAGAGATTAGACGATAATCTTTAGAAATTGTAAATTAGTAAAGTATTTTTAAATTAAATCCTTTTTATATTCTTGAATGCGATCGAAATCGTATATCTAGAATAATAATGATCGCCTTTACAAGGCTGTTAAAGATATCTTGATCTTGATTTAAAGAAGAAAAGTGCATTTATAACGCACAGCAGAATATTATACTTATGTCTTTTTCTTATTCCTCTCGTTAGAAAGTGCTAAGAAAATCTCAGAAAATAAAAGCAAATAGTCACCTTTTATAGGGAGCGTAGGGGGCTGACGATCCGTTGTAATATGTTAGCACGCAGATTTACCCGATGCTCCAAAGATATAAAGACGACACTGTATAGGGCATATTGTCAATCATTTTATACATGTAGTTTGTGGACTAGCTATACCCAGCGGGTCGTCAGTGCCCTGCGGGTGCAATATAACAATGCTTTCAGGTTGCTGATGGGGTTGCCTCGCCACTGTAGTGCATCAGGGATGTTTGCTGAAGCACGAGTGGATGGTTTTCATGCCATTTTACGTAAAAGAGCAGCATCGCTGATGCGAAGGGTGAGGGACAGTCCCAACAGCTACCTGAGAGTCATTGCAGAATACATCCATAGTCCAATCTGGAGGCATTGGATAAAGATACACATATCGTAGGATGGTACTTGTTTTGTTTCTTTTTCTTTTTTTTTTTGTTTGTGACAGCAATAACCTTAGAATTTAGTCTTAAGAATATAATTTTAAGAAAATACAATTACACTCAAAGGAAGATCATCCTCAGGGTCTGAGTTCCCCCCAATGTCTGAATTTTCAGCTTGGTCGTCATCTATATGCCCTCGATCAAACTGACGTACTGATCGTAGGGCATTTTTCTAAATTTAATGCTGGTATAGACATCATAGTGGGGTGCATAGGGTTCCCACCAAGAACTTAGGGTCCCAAGCCAACCTCACCTGCAAGTGGTGCACCTGCCGATCAACGGACGAGGCTCTGGCAAACAAAATGTCCCAATAAGCGGCAATAGGCTCGCCACCTATTACGTGGGATCAAAACACTGGCGAAAAGTGGGCGTTTAATATGCCTCTGCCTACCCCTTCGGGGAAACAGGCGTGAGTCTATGATGTATGTATAGACATCTAAAACAAAAAGAAAATTCATTACTGTAACCATTCAGTTAGGTTATACTTATCGCACAAACCTCACCGGCCTCCATGCCTACACTTTGACACCTAATAACATCTTTGACCAATAATACCTAAATAAACTACATATTTTCTGGCATAAAGTGATAATTCTGATTTGCAAAAAATAACTGCAATAACCCCAAATACGTAAAATAAACAAATGAGAATCTGAAATATGCACTTGTTCAAATTCTACCCTAAAAATCGTTTTCTGCTACCTGTTGAGTTCAAAACGTTATTGTACTTTATAGATACTTGAGTTGAGATTAGGATTTATATACCAAATTGAAGGAAAATAACTAAATTATTCATTTACTTACCTTGAATCAAGTAAACATCACATTTTACCACTAAATTATTTAATTACTAGGGGACGCCAGCAGCTACGCCTGCATTTTTTTAATTTACCCGTTTTGGCCGATCCCGTGGGAATTTTGGGAAATCCCTTCTTAGTGCACCCCTACGGTCCCCAAGGAACATACATGCCAAATTTGAGCTTCCTGCGCCCAATAGTTTCGGCTGTAGCGTGTCTGTCAGTCAGTCAGTAACGCAAGGATTTCATATAATATGATTTACGAGACAGTCACTTTTCCATGTCTTAAAAACTGATGTGACAGAAGGCACAAACGTAACCACCTATATGTTGCACCCTACCATAGACATGTGACTAACTTCACTTTGGTGATTTCATTCATTGCTTATTGATTGCTTACGCCTGTTCAGGGACAATTCATTTATGCAATAAGGTCGACTACCAATGCAAATATAAGGGAAATATGAACCTTCTTGTCAACCTTGTCGGGTGGTTACAGACGCCATACTAATTTCGCTTCTGCCCTATAAAGGGTTAATTCTCTACAATATTGATAATAAATACAAATAGCGTAAAACCCATCGAAAACGAGATATTTGCAAAAAAAAATATAAAAATCGATTTCTGTGACCTTTGACCCCTGAATTTAAATCCAATTATATGCGACTTTTGAGAACAGTTTTAGGATGCCAAAATACAAGTTTTTACGTGGTCATAACACTGCTGCCGTAAACACGTATCTCTAAGTTGTTCGCGATTAATTCAAGTTTAAAAATAATTAAAGTGCATAAATACGTTTAAAATAATACTAAAGTTAATTTATAGACAATAACACTACAAGACACACAGTGAAACAGTGACAATATAACCTTTTAAGAGTGAGATCTGATAAAAAAACTGTTTGTTTACAAATGAGAAACAATTTTGTGAAAGTGAACAAAACTATGGAAACAACAATATAGCCAAGAAAAGGACGGCTCCTTAGCAAACAACGACAACATAATATCAAATTTTAACAAAGGTATTTACTGCAACTGACAATTATACTTAATGCAAAAGTTTGTTTACGTTATAAGATTCAAATATCGCTCTGT
This sequence comes from Euclidia mi, assembly GCA_944739405.2. Lineage (NCBI taxonomy): Eukaryota > Metazoa > Arthropoda > Insecta > Lepidoptera > Erebidae > Euclidia > Euclidia mi. Next base: position 5,179,433 of record OX123196.2, read on the forward strand.
CACGCAAACTTCATACCATAGACAATAAAGATATTATACTGCCCAGTAAATGATAAAAAATATTATGCACTATCACCTTATACTGGCGCCATCTCGATTTTGAAACGGATCAATCATAGTACCAAGGATTGCCGCAAGAGAGCACTAAGTTGCAATCGATAAACACGTCACAGAACAACTAATTCCAGAGCTTGCCAACAGAGGGCAATACGAGTACGATTCTAAACCATTAAAGAAAATCATTACACATAAATGGTTCAATGCGCAGGATGTAAACAAAACATTCCAAGTAAAGAGCGATTAAAATGTTCACTTTGTTATAAACATTACGACTTACAATGTGGCAATATACTATTAGTGAGTGACGTCACGGATGTCAAAGTCAGCTGTTGTGCTCGGGTCCATATTAATCAAATAAAATTAAAATACTTCGGTCCGTAAGAAATCTTTATTGTGAAAACATTTGTTATAATATATTATATAACATTAATCAAAGACAGTGTTAAACCTAAAGTTAAAGTGTAATAAAGTGTAAAAAAAAGTTTCGCAAGTAAAAACTTTTATAGTAACTACCCGGTCTTAAAGTAATTGTAAATCGAAAGTTTTACTTTTTACAAGAAAGCTAACTGTCGCAGTGATTAGTGTGTGCGCACCCATATTCGGACCAGAGACATCATAGTATATGAGTGTGAACCCATAACAAACGCCGTTAAACACCATTGTCTACAAACTGCTATACAGCGCCACCTGTCTGTCATAACTGGAACTACCTATTTTCCATTCATAATAATACCATGGCTAAATGTGGCGATTGTGGCAAATTCTTGTCATCTTCAGGCAGTGTGCGTTGCTGTAAGTGCCAGGCTTCCTTCCATAAAGACTGCGTCCAGGTCCCTGAAACAGTCAGAGGTAAATCTACGTGGACTTGCAATAAATGCAAAGTCACCGCATCTCATGACACCTCTGCCTCAACAATTGAGGAGAGCCGACGTCCAGATTCCAGTCCAGACATAGCGGCATCGGGCACACGGGTTACTGGCTCCATTGATTTAGCCATCGAGATTCGTTCCATTCGTAATGAAATCAGTGCACTTAGAGCTGATATTCGCGAATACCGGGAAGAAATCGCTTACTTTAAAACTGAGATCTCGCAGCATAAAGACGCCATCACAAATCTTGAGCATAAAGTCTCGTCTCTAGAGACCCGATTCGAGAAAATCGTACCTCCAAACGTAGACTCAGTTGAAGACACCATTGCCGATCTGAAGTGTCAAATAAACGAACGCGATCAAGAGTTGCTACTGAATGACATCGACATAACTGGGCTCCCTGAGAATGAGGAAGAGAGTGTTATGCACATCGTGAAACTCCTCTCCACCAAGCTAGGTATTACCCTGGATGAAAGGGATGTTGTTCACGTGCATCGGCTGGGCTCGTCGCTTCGCAACAGGACTGATGAAGCCAATGCTGGTCAACACGCAACTGCTGCTGACCCCACAACACAAAGGCCGCGTTGTATCACCGTCCGTTTTGCCCGGCGAACGATCCGGGATCAAATCCTTAACGCGGCTCGCGTACGTCGCGGTCTCACGTCACTGGACCTGGAAGTGCGGGGGCCAAAGAGTCGCGTTTATGTCAACGAACGTCTGACCAAAACAAACCGTCATCTATATTATCTCACACGGCAAGCCGCCAGTCGTGTCAATTGGAGGTATGTGTGGACCAGGGATGGCAAGATACTAGCACGTAAGGAGGATGGTAGGAGGGTGAAAAGAATAAGATGCGAGAAAGACATTGACAAAATTTTTTGTTAGCGACTAGTTTGGCAAATATACGTCCTTCTCCCTATTTCCAATCATTCTTTTATTTTTTGAGCATGTCTGTTGATAAATGTTTACACTATGTCTGTTATACGGTGCTTTTATGTGTAGTTATATGTACATACTGCTCAGCTTTTATGTTCTATATGTTAACTTACGATGTATGTGTCCCCGCGTGGCGTTACAACTGTCATATATGCTGGTCCCACTCACTCAGCATAATCAGAACATTCTATTCACACACTCGTCGCATTTACTTATATATTAGGTACAACTTGCAGTATAAATACCCCGAAATGGTTAACAATAACACTCCCAGCGCTCGCACTTATTTGTTTACATTAGTATCCGTACGCCTACTGCTATATAAACATTATACATACCACATAAAACTTACCCGATATTCATTATTACACATCACACTTTTAATCCATACGCACCCTATGCCATCTATGTACTTACATGTTTATTTAAAAAATACGGTCAACTATGGTTAAGAAGGATAAATATTTAAAAGTTGGGTTTATAAATGCGGGGTCGTTAGGTACAAACCATGACGAGTTCATTTCAGTTTTCGCAAGACATTCGTTTGATATTGTGGCTGTGAACGAAACGTGGCTGCGTCCCGGTGAGGACGAGCGTTCTCCGACAATACCCGGATTCAGACTGGCGCATACGCCGCGCCCAGCAAGTGTGCGCGGGGGCCGCGGAGGCGGGACCGGTTTTTATTTAAGGCGCAGCTTGAGTGTGCGCGCCTGCGCCATTCCTACAGATAGCAGATACGTTTCTGTCGAGCAAATGTGGCTCACGTTAACTATGAATGGTAAGAAAATTGCAGTGGGTACGGCCTATCGGCCGCCTTGGCTTGACCTTGACCTCTTTTTGGATGCTCTTACGGACACGATCAGCACGTTAGGGAAATGCGATCACTTTTTGCTGACTGGTGATTTTAATGTCAATCTGTTGCGGAGTGAAGAGGCTAAAACTAAAAAGATTCATGAATTTTTGAGATGTCTTGGCCTCAAACAATTAGTCAGTTCGCCAACGCATTATACGGAGGGCAGCGAAACTCTCATAGATTTGGTGTGCTCGGATCTCAAAGAGAGATTTATAGATGTTCAACCATTTGGCTCAGCCCGGGGGCATTGTTTTGTCATTTGTGAGTTTGGCGTCAAGCGAGATATTTTTAAACCGTTTTCAATATTGTATAGACCTCTAACGAATATATGTGTAGATGATTTCGAGAATCATTTTCGTAGCATAAACTGGGATCCCTTATATACTTTGGACAACGTAAACGACAAAGTAAGCGTATTTAATCAGTGTCTTCTAACAGTGTTTGATATCCATGCGCCTCTGAAATTATGCACTATAAAAAAACCTTCATATCCATGGATAACGGACACTGTGAAAGACATGATGAGGTTGCGTGATAAAGCGCTTTGTGACTATAGGGCAACTAAAATGAACTCCAAATATCAATATTACAAAGATCTAAAGTCTCTGGTGATTACCGCCTTGCATAATGAAAAACGTGCCTATTACAAACATAACATTAATAACAAGATTAAAGATCCTAAAACGCTTTGGAAAAATATTAAGTCCACCTTGATTCCAGCTCATAGAGGACAATATCAAGAGCTGCCTCCACAGTTCGCGGACGCTAACTATATTAACAACGAGTTCCTTTCGATTCCCGGTGCAGCAAGGCCAACGATATCTTTAGTAACGTATTACGAGTTTCATACCCACAATGAGGACACGTTCAAAATATCTCCTGTAGATGAGGTGGTCGTCATGCGGCACATTGTGGGTATGAGATCGAATGCTGAGGGCTGTGATGGTATCACTCTAAAAATGTTGACCTTGTCTTTGCCTTACATTCTCACTCCTTTGACCGATATAATAAATTATTCATTTGCAACTTCAATTTTTCCCGACCTGTGGAAAACTGCTGCTGTTAGGCCGCTTCCGAAAAATCCCAATCCAAGTACCGTGTCGGATCTACGACCTATCAGTATCTTACCTTGTATATCCAAGGTAATTGAAAAAGTTGTCTGTCAGCAACTGTCCGACTATTTGGAGAGAAATTCTATTTTACCCGCGTTGCAGTCAGGTTTTAGGAAGCAGCATAGTACATCGACGGCTCTGCTGGATGTTACCGACAGCATATTGACTGCTCAAGACTCCGGAATGTGTACTCTACTGGTTCTGCTTGATTATTCCCGAGCTTTTGACAATATTGATATTTCTTTGCTTCTATCCAAACTACGCTACTATGGTTTTGATCAACAGACATTGCAATGGTTCCATAGTTATTTGGATAACCGGCAGCAGTACGTAGAGTTAAAGTCTAGTGATGGCGGCGTACGCGTGTCCGAGCAGGTTCAAGTCAAAAAAGGGGTTCCACAAGGCTCGATACTTGGACCCGTATTGTTTAGCCTTTACTGTGCTGATGTGGTTAAGTGCATCCGAACCTGCAGCTATCATATATACGCCGATGACATACAAGTTTATGTGTCATTCAAACCTCATGAATATGATGCGGCTGTCACTGCTCTCAACAAAGACCTAAAAAATATAGCCGAATGGAGTGCGAGTAACTGTCTCATGCTTAACCCTGCCAAAACCAAGTATATGATCTTTGGAACGAAACATAAGCTCAATGCGTTACCATCCACGCTTCCGGTATACTTGATGGCGCAGCCAATTGTCAGGGTTAACCAAGCCCGCAATCTTGGGCTACGCATGGACAGTGAGCTCAGATTCGAAGATCATATCGCGGATTCTGTTCGAAATTGTTTTTACAGACTGAAGATTTTGTACAAAATAAGGCCACACTTGTCTGAGGAACTCCGAGTGCAACTGGTAGAATCCCTGGTACTCTCGAGACTCAATTACGCGGACACAGTCTATGGTCCGAGACTTTTAGCCAGAACTAACCGTCTCATTCAACGTGTTCAGAATGCTTGCGCCCGTTTTTGTTTTTCTATTCCGTTTAAAAGTCATGTAACACCATTCTTGAACCAACATTTAATATTAAAAATGAAATCCCGCAGGAAACTTCACTTGGCATGCCTACTTTTCGGTGTCATCAAGTACAAAGAACCGTCATACCTATATACCAAACTTAATTGGGTCACTGATCAAAGACAGTGTTCGAGTAGAAGGTGCGCACAACAACTGTGTATACACAATCATAACACCGCTGCTTTTGAGGGTAGTTTTCGATACGCAGCTTCCAAGATATGGAACAATCTGCCTCCACCTCTGAGGCAAATAAACAGTACTTTAACATTTAAAAAGCGACTAAAGAAACATCTATTAGATGCTCAATGTGAGCTGGGTATCGTAAATATGGACATATCTTTTTTTTGAATGCCTACAGATAATTTTATACTTATCTATATACCTACACAATATATTATATATTTTCAATTTAATATCAATTTTAATTTATTAATTTATAAGTTTTATTTATTTTTAATTTCTGTTGTAGTCAATGCCTTAATAATAATTAATATACAATCTTTATTCAATACACTAGTCATAGAAAATATATATAGGTCCAATAAATTATAAGTTATGTATAATAAAATAATACTGATTAATATTTACCAATTGGAATTCTAATTTTATTATAATTTTCGACATCATCATTCGTGGTCTAGCACTGTGATCGAATCTTTGGGTTAAACACCCAAAATGCAATTTGCCTACAGACAGCAATATTTAGTTATTTTTATAACTTTATGTATTTGGTATGATTTTTTTATTTATATATAAATCACAACACAACACACTGTACACACAAAAAAAACATACACATACGTACATATGGAACTGCACTTTGTGGCGCAGCAATGGTTTGCGCATCCGTGACGCATGCAAGGGGCCGGAATAATATCAGTGTCTGGTATGCACTAGCATTACTAGACAAAATGCTGATCTGGCTACCTATTTGGTCAGCGCTGGGACACATACATCATCTTTTTATTCTTTTATTGAAGGTATGTATTTCTGCACTTTTAATATGTTATTTATCTGTCATGTTTATATTTGTTATGTTTACTTCTGTTCAATTATATTAATTAATGTTCTTATTATTGTATGCATATTGCATGTTAGTGCCATAATCTTATATCTATGTACATATCTATCTACTTTGTGTCCCTTGTGCTTTTGTGACCAAATAAATTTTTCATTCATTTCATTCATTCATTCATTCATTTTTTCATTCATATATTAGGCAATTATAACTCTATGACACCCAACCACCTCAACACGTGGAAATGCCAAGCCTGCAAATGTAAAATGCCAAAAGGAGACAACACTAACACACCAATAAGAGCATCCCAACAAGATATAACTCATATGAACATCACAATGCGCCGTAAACCAACCAACTGCACACCCACCAGTGACAGCTGTGAAAATGACATATCTGTAGACGACATCATTGGGAACACATTAAACAATAGTATAGTAGATGACATTGGCCGCCGGTCTGAAAATCAGATAAACACTACAAAAGAACCGTTGACTCTGGAAAATATTAGCATCTTGTTAGACATAAAATTAGAGAACATCAAGTCTTCTATATTACAAGATATTAGAAGCACAATCCAAGTAGAAATACACAAAACAATAAAAAATCTGCAAGATGATATGGAACACAAAACATAGAATTTATCCAAAGAACAAAAAGTAATAACGGAAAAGATACAGAAAACTAATGAAAAAATTGAAAATATCCAACAACAATTATATAACTTGAAAAATTACAAAAAAGTAGTATTACATGGCCTAACTGAAAAATACAACGAAACTATACCCGAGCTATATGATCGCGTGTCACAAGCTTTCCAGGAAATAATGAACATTAACATTGACCCCTACATAGAAGACATAAAACGAATAGGTAGAAGTAGCAACAAGAGACCGCTGGCAATAGAACTTATCAGCAAACGTATGCCAAAATATATAATTAAAAATGCTGGAGATTTGAAAAACACAGGATTAGCTGTTGGACAATATATGGACAAAAAACCCTACAACAACACCAAGGACTCAAACACAAGCTCATAGAAGCTAAGAAGAATGGTGATCATGCTGTGATAAGAGATAACAAATTATATGTACGTTAATGGAAGAGAGTTAAAATGTGCTCCTACAACAAATGTCATACAATACAAAAAACAAGTAAGTCAAACAAAATTCCTAGGATTGATAATAGACGAAGACATGAACTGGAAGGCACAGCTTGAAAATGTATCTGGTAGAATAAATAAATTTGTTTATGCTCTAAAGCAAATTAGAAACATAACTAATATCAAAACAGCACTGATATCTTACCATGCTTATATAGAATCAGTTCTACGTTATGGTCTTATTATGTGGGGCAATAGCACTGATATAAATAGAGGATTTGTGGCGCAAAAAAATGTATTAGGGCTATGTACGGCATTAAGTCAGATCAATCTTGTCAACCAATATTTAAAAAGCTTGGTTTGTTACCGCTGCCATCGCTTTATATTTATGAAATATGTGTCTTTGTACATAAGCATAAACATTGTTTTGTAACGGCCAACGATGTAAACCCTCGAAACCGTCGAGATCCAAATCGACTGGTGCTGAATGATATTCCCAGATCAACCAAATATAATAAGAGTTGCCTAGCTATGTGTGTTCGCATGTATAATAAAATACCTAGCCAAATTAAACTCAGTAATATGCACTTGTTTAAAACTAAATTACACGCATGGCTAGTTGAGCACAATTTTTATAGTGTTAAGGCATTTTTAGAGAAGAAATTGCAAAATGTTACCTAGTGTTAATGTATGATGTTTATAAATAAATTTTAATATTATTAATGCATGCTATAAAACCGTAGCAAAACATGTGATCTAAATGTATAATGTACCATCCTCGAATACCATGTTTTATGCAAATAAATATATGAATATGAATATACAAAATCCTGACAATAGTGAAATTCTTATACACAGTAATACACGCGATATACAATCCACACAGTCGCAAACATCATCCCCATCAGCAAAGTATCCAACATCGGAGGAGAGAGCAAACGACAGTAAGACATTTCGATACTAATCTGACCATCGTTTTCCAAAATATCCAAAGTATAGGCAATAAAGTAGAGCTACTCGAACAACTATTATTAGATTGTGACATTGATATATTATCCTTGTCAGAACTATGGAAAAACAAACATTACTGTCAATCGATTATTCCCCAAGATTATAAAATTGGATCTATCTTCTGTCGTAAGACTGGTGAAGGTGGAGGGGTCAGTCTAATAGTTAAAAACAGTTTAGAATATATTGAGAATAAGGATATTGTTAACTTTTCAAAAGAATATATCATAGAATTTAGTGCAATTGAAATACCTAAGAGTAATTGTATAATTATAGGATTATATAGAGCAGATCGTCATATAGATATATGTTATAAGCAAATGGAAAAGTTTTACGTAGATTAGATATAAAAAATTCACAAAAACAAAATTATAGGAGGTGACTTTAATATTAATATTCTGCACGGCAAGAAACAAACTTTAGAATTAATCAATTTTGTGAAAACACAAAACCTTAAACAAATAATATGCGACCCCACACGGATAAGAAAAACCACATCCACCTGCATTGACCTATTGTTTACTAATCACTCGAGCTTTATAAAAACATTATCAATTATAGACTACGGCCTCTCAGACCATAAAGCGATAAAATTAGAATTAAATCTTAAAAACTTAACAACTACAATAAAAACATGGTATTTAAAAAAACGAATATTTAAACAAAGGAGAATGGATGCCTTAAAAGATAATTTAAAGAAAATGAACTGGGATAATAAAATAGTAGAAAATAATAACTTAAATACAAACTATGAGGCTTTTATTAATTTAATAACACAATTTTTAATAAATAAATAGCCGTACAAACAATTAAAATAAAAAATTAATGTAAAAAAGGGTGGCTTACAACCGGTTTAAAAAAATCATGTGAACACAAAAGAATTTTAAAAACAATACTAAATGATACAAAAAGCACAAATATTAAAAATAACTTCAAAAGATACACAAAAACTTTAAAATCTGTAGTTAAAACAGCTAAAAAGTTAGAATATATACGACAAATGAAAAATTCAGACAATAAAATAAAGACTATGTGGAAAGTAATCAAAATGAAAAACGGTAAAACTAAAACGTTCAAACCGGATAATATATCTTTAAAAATGAATGATGATATAATTGAATGCCCGACAACAATTGCTAACATATTTAATAACTATTTCACGACGGTAGGTAATAATCCTAATCACACAGATTCACACAAACTTATTGGACAACATGTCATAAACTCACCAGTATTTTCTATGTACTTGCGACCAGTCGACCAAAAAGAAGTCATAAACATTATACACTCCACAAAAAACAAACATAGCAGCGGCATGAATGACATTCCAACTATATTATTAAAACAATGTGCAATGGAACTTTCCACTCCCTTGAGTCATTCAATTAATCAAACTTTTCAAGAAGGCAAATTTACTGAAAATTTCATTGATTAAACCCATACACAAGAAGGGGGACACTCTAACCCCAAACAATTATAGACCGATTGCTCTACTCCCGACATTTTCAAAAATCTTTGAAAAAGCAATGTGCAACCGTTTGTACGCATTTTTAGAACGATACAACATACTAGACGATAGTCAGAATGGGTTTAGAAAACGTAGATCAACAACATTAGCGGTTTATAAGTATATTCAAAAGCACTACAACACATAGATGATAAAGAGTATGTTGTTGGATTGTTGCTCGACATGACCAAAGCCTATGACAAGGTACTCTACAATATACTCTTAATGAAATTAAACGGTTACGGAGTTAGAGGACCTGCTTACTCATGGTTTAAGTCATATCTTAATAATAGGACACAAATGGTACAAATTGAACATTTTGATAGAACCTCAAAAGAAATAAAATCTACTCGATCTTAAGCTATACATCTATCATGCTCAATTCCTCAGGGAAGCGTTCTAGGATGCATATTGTTATTAATATACATAAATGACTTGCCAAAAACCTTAGACTCGGGAAAATCTCTGCCAGTACTTTTCGCTGACGATGTCCCGATTTTAATAAAATTCGACTACTTACACTATAATAGTCAGATCCAAAACACTCTCCAATCTATTACACAATGGCGCCAAGAACATAGTTTAGAAATAAATACACTCAAAACAAAAGTAATGCAGTTCAGGTCATACAAAAAAACACCCCTTTCTCTACACATAACACACGAAAATACACAAATAGAAGAGGTCAACACTTTTAGTCTATTGGGTATAAATATAGACACACATCTAAACTGGAAAACACATATAGATCACATCAAATCCAAATTATCTAAATTTACATACGCTCTATTTAAAATTAGACACAGCACAGACACACAAACAGCATTGTCGGCATACTATGCATATTATGCATACTCCTGGCTGAGGTATGGGGTCATACTTTGGGGTAACAGTGTAAATGTAGAGGAATTATTTATAATTCAAAAGAAATGTGTCAGAATACTAGCACATATAGACAATACGCAAAGCTGTAAACCTTACTTTTAAACTAAATATCCTAACACTACCATCAATATATATACTCGATATATGTATGTACATTCGTTTTCAGACACAGTGACTCCTTTAATAAAGTGAAAGACATGCACAATTTAAATACACGCCATAAAGACAGATTACACTTACCTCCTTCAAAAACAAAAATGCTCAACGAGAGCCCATATTACATGGCTGTTAAAATATTTAATAAATTACCTAAATTTATTAAAGAAGAAAAGCTTGAAACAACATTTACTAAACGCCTCAAATTTTTCTGATCCAAAAATGCTATTATTCTGTTACAGAATACCTAAATAATAAATGATTAGAATTGATTTGTTAAAGACGTAATAATAATAATAGTAATACTTATAATCATAATAATAATAATAATATAATCAAGATTAAAGTTCTCTACGGGCCTCTGCACGTTGGATCCATATCCCCGTGTAAGCCTCCCAAAGGACCGATTATTCTTCTAACACCATGTTAGAAGAATAGCCGTGAAAAAGAGACATATAATCATAATAATAATATATTCATAATAATAATAGTAATATATTCATAATAATAATACCTACATGTCTAAATAATACGTATATGACGAAGCTCTTGATTACACGAGCTGATTTATTTTGACATATTTTAAATAAGGACATAATTAATTTTTTGTATTTTCTAATTCTATATGGATCTATTAATACGAATTCTATGTTTCCTAATTTCAATAATTTTATATATTCTTCAATTAATTGTACTACGGACTACCTCTACAACTATTAACTGTACATATATAACAACTAGAGAACGTTAGCAGCTACGCCTGCAATTTTTTTTTAATTTTCCTGTTTTGGCGGATCCCGTGGGAATTTCGAGAAATCCCTTCTTAGTGCACCCGGTCCCCAAGGAACATTCATGCCAAATTTCAGCTTCCTGCGCCCAATAGTTTCGGCTGTAGCGTATCTGTCAGTCAGACAGTAACGCAAGGATTTTATATATTAAGATTATATCAATGTTTTCTACTTACTTATCTTATAATTGCTAGTCAGCTCTCAAGATTGCTATGCTTGAAAAACGCGCTAAGTCTTAAGCACATACCATTGTATACCATCACCATGTACACTTAGTTTTGCAATAAATGATTTGAATTTAATACACTGGGTATGTCGCTTTTCCGAGGTCAACCCCTAAATTGACTGGACTATAAGGCATTTGCTCCCTGTCAACCTTAAGGTGGAGCAGAGATAAAAATGGTAGGTGCATTTTAACGAAAACATTGAGTAATTAGCGGTTTGTTAATGAAATCTAGTAATAATTAATATGTAGTACAATAAAGGGATAGAATACATAGTATCTCTAGTTGTAAATATGGTGTCAGACAGGGGCTTTCGACATAGGATGCTGTTACGGCGTTAACAAAAGAAATCGTTAGAGAAGTGGACAAAGAGTATAAATGCATAACAGTATTTCTGGACCTTAAAAAAGCATTCGACACCGTTTCTGTTCCCAACATTGTGCAGAGGCTTGAAACCATAGGATTAACACCCGTATTTATAGACAAGTAAAAGTAATTACTTGAGTAAAAGTAGTTACTTAAGTCATGATTTCTATTCTATAGTTAAGTAATTGCTTAAAAATAGAACTGTCAAAAGTTAGAATTCTTAGCCAAGTAATAGTCGCCATTTTGGTTACTTGAGCAATAGAATTTGACTAGTGAGTCGCATTTTGTCTTAGCAATGGAAAGCATCGAAGTTATTTTTGGGGTAATAGATAATATTGATGTCGATATTCTATCGGAGATTGAAGTTGCTGAGCCCAGAAGTCGAAAAGTTTACTTTTGTGATGTGGATCCATTTAATAATTATTCGCAAGATAGTTTTAAAAAGAGATTTCGTTTTTCCAAATGTTTTGTGATGAATGTGATTTTTCGGACGTAATTATCGGTTATCAAAGAATTTAAATTCAAACAAATCAATAGCTATAGCGATCTTAAACTGACGAAGTCTACAAAGGATGTAAAATTAAAAACCATGTGTCAGTAGCTAATTCAAGTGTAAAAAGATACTTTCTAATTTTGTAGGGTTTTGTCATGTCAAACGTTTTGTTTCGCCCAAGATTTACATCTCTTATTTAATTTTTATAAATTAAATCACTTATTAGGATTGGTGGTTCAAACGTAGATTTATTGGAATTAAGAAGAAACATAAAATGTAAGTAATATTTTAGACGTTAAATTAAAGTTATCTACATTTTACGTATATCTTCTAATGAAACAAAACATAGTAAGTCAGTGTTACCAGTCGGAAAGAACTCTCAAGAACTGTTACTTACTTGAGCATTTACTCAAGTAAGTAACGCACATTACTCAACTATAGAATAAGATTTTTTAATGAAGCATTCTAACGTGAAGTAATTACTTAATAAAGTAATTACTTAGCACCAAGTAATTACTTGTTTATAAATACGGGTGTAAGAGGTAGGGCTCTCTGTCTTTTCGACAATTATCTACAGGGAAGGAAGCAACAGGTTAAGATAGAGAACATGTGTAGTGAAGAAGAAAACGTCGTCTTTGGCGTCCCGCAAAGGAGTGTGCTCGGCCCAACGCTGTTCCTGGTGTATATAAATGACCTATGTAACCTCAGGGATAGCGGTGGGTAAATCTTCTTCTATGACACAGCCATTGTCTTCTCTGGGCAATCATGGAATATTGTGCGCCAAAAAGCGGAAAGTGGCCTAACTATTATTGGGAACTGGTTAAAAGCTAATTTTTTTTTCTTTTTTTTTCTGGCTGGCAACACTGTAAACGTCGTAAAATTGTGAAAGACATTGAGTTTGGTGTTTGAAACCTCGATACGAACAGTTTTTGGCGGACAGATCTACTACCAGGTGTCAACGGACGGATTTGAAATCATCTTTAAACCCGGGGAGTATCTTACTTATTAACTTACACTCCTCATCACACATTTACTCGGCTCACACCAACGTGAGCCTCGTCCATCACACACTGGCACAGTTTCTGTCTCCTTTTGCTTGACAAGACGTGGAAGCAAAATCGAAGACTGAACAAACGCCCCATACAAACACCTACTACACTTACACTTCACATTTATTTAAGTGTTTATATCTTTAACAAGGCCCCTATATATAATATCTTTAAAAGTAATATAATATAAAAATTGATACAAATTAGTAAATTTGCCAAGATTATATTTTTCATTTACTACCTACATATTTTGCCTAATTAATTAAAAATTGAATAACACCTTTACTTTCAATAATATTTTTCCTTTTCTGTTTGTCTACTGTCCTTCTAGCTATAAATATTTATTTAAATAAATATATTTATTTATTTATCTATAAACTCCTACTCATTACTGACTTATCTCTTTTCTGACATCTTGTTTATCTTTCTGTCCATAGGTGTTTGGCGTATCCTTGGCTATGAGCCATTCCACAATGTGCACTATGATGACCCGGAAGGCCACAGCGAAGGATCTAGAGAACAAGCTGAGAATAACCTTGATAGAATTAAAGAAGTGCCAGGAGGAGAATATGCACCTACTGAAGGAGCGTGCAGACTGTGAAGAGGACATCAGGATTGTCAACGATAGGGTTTCCAACCTGAAGGCTCAGCTCGCAGAACTCCATATTGAGTATATGGACACACTGGCCCAGCGAGATAGGTTCCAGGAGGAAATACATTTATTGACCGCTAGCAATGATGGCCATTCATGGTCTATGAGTCGCATTAGGGAACTTGAATGCTGTTTAGAACAATCTATAATAAATATTAAATCCCTAGAACAGACTGTTGAGGAATTAAACAGTAGTACAACTCAGAACCTTTATACAGAGGTTGTAGGTACTAGCTTAGGTCACAGATCTACTAAACCATTTAAATTAAACACAAGTGGCCTGAAACGATATAGAAAATATAATGAACTAAACAAACACATTAGGAAACTAATCTTTAGCCTAAAACAATACAAGAAAAATAAAGTAACATCCTAGCAATATAAAGTTTTAGTTTCTGAGCGTTCAGAATTGTTATTAGACTCGGAAAAGTACAACACAGAGTTGATAAATAGTAAAATGCTGTATGATCAACATACTAGGGATCTCAAAGGTCAAATTACCTCTTTACAGTCTCAAATAGATAGGATACCCAATATCAAAATGAGGTTCAGGATTATATTAGGAAATATGATGAGATAGCTCAGGTAGGTAGGCAAAATCTTGAGTATGTGAAAGCTTTGACAAACACCAATACTTGCCTAAATAGCATAAAATCAACCATACCCACTTGTGAGTCTCAGAATATTTTTGATATTGACAAAAGTTATTATTTAGCAAATAATACAACAGATAGGTCTTCCTTAGGTAGGAATGGCACAAATAAAGTTTATATGTTCTCTGATAGGCTAGGTTTAGGCTTAGGTAGTTTAATAAATTGTGAATTGAAACAACACAATATTATTAATTATTGCTATCCAGAGTCTTCTTTTTCACATCTAATTGATAAATTAAATACAACAATATTTGATAGGGAGTCCACAATAATTATCTCAAACGGTGATAGTCAAATGGTGACTAAAAAAGATATAATTAATTTAACAGAAGTTATGTTATCGCTTCACAGAACATATGATTGCAAATTTATTAGTATGACTGCCTTATGCTTATAGTTTAAATGCTATGATGAATAGACATATTCATGAACATAACTTGATGTTATACAATTTGACATGGCAATATAAGGATTTTATTTTATTTTTTGACATCAATAATTTTATTAATAATTTTACATTGACTAAAGATACTATGTATCTGCCACTATTTTATAAAAGACAAGTTGCTAAATTATATTATATTGCATATAATATACAAAATGACACAGGTTCTGTAAATAGTTCCTATCCTTATAATTCTTCTATTGAGAATACTGACACAAGTTCTTTAAACTAAGAACAGGACAAAGGGTAGACATATTGAACTGACTGTAGCACATCAAAACATACAAGGTCTATCTGGCAAGGATTTAGAATTAGGTTTATATTTAGAAAATCATAGTATTAAAGTTATGTGCATTACGGAACACTGGCTTAAAGAATACCAGATTAAATTCATAAATAACACACAATACACAGTACACAGTGCCTTCTCTAGGAAACAAGCTATTCATGGTGGATCATTAATTATTGTGTCAAACAGTTTAACATGTAAAGAACGGAAAGACATAGCTAGCTTGTCTATAGAACGCACGGTGGAACTGTCATGCATTGAGCTTGAGCAGCATATTATTATATGTGTATATCGTCCTCCATTAAGTGACTTTAATTTGTTTGAATCTGTTATGAAAGATGCAATTAGTAAAATTAGGAGCAATAAGAAAGGGATTATAGTTTGTGGTGATTTTAATGTTAACATTCTTGAAAATTCAATAATGACTTGTAGATTTTTAAACCTTTTTAGATCATTTAATTAGAAAAATTTATTTCTTGAACCAACTAGAATCACGGCAACATCTTTCACCTGTCTTGATAACATATTTAGTAATTGTATTGTTTCAGATAGAGTAGTTACTTCTGAATTAACTTCGGATCACTGTGGTCAATTAGCTAGGTTTCCATATTACAATGATAGCATCGTACAGAGAGTGTTCGTTAGGCCATTACCTAGGCATAAATTTAATGAATTCCGGAATAAAGTATTGATTGGAATGAATACTATGAATCCTGACTTAATAGAAATAGATTCGCCAAATAAGAATTTTAACAATTTATTTAATATAGTTAATAACACGTTTCAGAATACTTTTAAGACTAAGGAGAAAGTAATTAAGGAATCTCGAGCTTTTAATGAATGGGCTACTGCGGGTATTTACAAAAGCAGAGCAAAAATGTATGAGTTGTATGGTATGAAAAAATACAATTCTGATTTAAACTTCACTGAGTATGTTAGGAATTATTCTAAAATATTTAAAAGAGTGTGCAATACAGCTAAAGCTATATTCGTTAGGAATAAAATTAAACAATCTTCGAATAAAGTTAAGGCAACCTGGCGAGCTATTAATGAAACAACAGGTAAGACAACATTAAGAAGTAATAGTTTTAGTCTTCTTGATAATGATAAATTAATTCATAATGACGAAGAAGTCGCACACACATTTAATAACTTTTTTGCTAGCATACCACTTACTACTACTAGAGAATTAAAATCATCAGCTATAGTCGCAAAAAACCTATTAGAGTCTAGTGTAGGAAAATGTGAAGTAATATTTAAATTTCATAGTATTAGTTCTACCGATATTATAAATACTTTTAAGTCTTTAGAGTCTAAAAATACAGGTGATCTCTGGGGCATTTCTGTTAAGGTTTTGACAGGTATAATTGATGTAGTGGCTCCTTATTTAAGCAACTTATTCAAAAAGTGTATTAAATCTGGCAGTTTTCCAGATCTTATGAAACATAGTAGAATTATTATTCTAAGTAGATCTTATGAAACATAGTAGAGGTATTCCTCTGTTCAAATCCGGCAATAAGACTGATCCTAGTAATTATAGGCCAATATCGATAATACCTGCTTTTAGTAAGATTTTTGAAAAGATCATACTCAAGCAACTACTTAGACATTTTAATCAAAACAGCCTCCTTCATGGTGAGCAATATGGTTTTACCAAGGGTCTCTCGACAACAGATGCAGGAGTAGCGTTACTCAAACATATCTACAGTGCTTGGGAGAATTCCCAAAATGCTGTTGGTGTGTTCTGCGACCTTTCGAAAGCATTCGATTGTGTCTGCCGTGAGACGCTCTTGTGCAAGCTTAGACATTACGGCGTCCAGACTAAAGCATTGGATGTCATTAAGTCGTACTTAAGTGACAGGATCCAATGTGTTGAAATAAATGGCTCGAAATCCAGTGGCTTACCTGTTGATTTAGGAGTGCCACAGGGCAGCATCCTAGGGCCTTTCTTGTTTCTTGTTTACATAAACGATTTACCTTTTTACTTGAGAAACATTTGTGACGTTGTACTGTTTGCTGACGATACTTCTTTGATATTTAAAGAAGATAGAAATAAGGAACACTTTAACGAAATAAACAGTGCACTCATTCAAGTGACTAAATGGTTTAATGTAAACAATCTAGTACTGAACGCCAAAAAAACAAAATGTGTTAAGTTTGCTCTGCCTAATGTCAGAAACCTTGGTCCTAACATAGTTTTAAATGACGATGTACTCTAAACAACTGAATCCACATTATTTCTAGGATTAACACTTGATTCGAAGTTACAATGGGGTGCGCATGTTACATATCTCTCAGGGAAACTTAGCTCAGCTGCTTATGCCGTTAAGAAGGTTCGTAGGTTGACCGATGTCGATACGGCTAGATTGGTTTATTTTAGTTATTTTCATAGTGTTATGTCATATGGCATATTGTTATGGGGTAGAGCTGCTGATATCCAAAATATTTTTATATTGCAGAAACGGGCAGTTAGGGCCATTTACCAGTTAAAGACAAGAGTCTCACTCAAAGAAAAATTTAAAACTATTGGTATTCTTACTGTAGCGTCACAATATATTTATGCCAATGTTATGCATGTAAGACTAAACATAAATTCTTATAAAATGAATAGTGACATACACAATATCAATACTAGAAATAGACATAAATTATGTGTTCCGTATTTTCGTTTGCACAAAACGCATAGCTCTTTTATTGGGCTCAGTATTCGCATATACAATAAATTACCAACTTATATTTTAAACTTGCCATTAAGTTCGTTTCAGGCAGAAGTTAAAAAGAATCTTATAAACAAGGCATATTACAGTTTGAAGGATTATTTTGATGACAGGAGCGCTTGGAAGTAGTTGTTCGCTTTTGACTAAGTCAATTATTCGTAGTTTTATTTTATAGTGTAGTTAATTACGATATTCTCATTTCATACTATATTTTTGCATTCATGTTCCACACTTTTATTATAACTTTGCGGATTTGTAAAATATGGGTAACTCGTGGTCATGGGCTAACTAATAGGTTGTCGATTGCTTTGGTTTCATAATACCGTTACTTTCTGCTTCATTCACTTCCACCATAGTTCTGACCATGTTCGCGAGTTGCCTACATTAAAAAGACGTAAGTGGATGCTCCTGTTTCACCATATTTACTTTGGGAGGCTTACCATATGAACATCATTTACTGCTTGAGTATGATATCAATAGCTACTAAAAATTTTACTAGTAGATGTCTACAATGTGAAACAGTTGCAGCTCCTTACAAAAATAAAATGTACCACCATTATATTTGTTTGAAAAGAGTGGCCATGAGTTTTATTGCCCGTTCTTTCTCGTGGTTCTACCTATTGCATTGCGAACGTGGCAGTAAATGTAAATGTAGAATCATTAAGTAATTAACTTAAATTTTGACGTTCATAAGCGTCACTTTGTGGCCTAGATGAATAAATGATTTTGATTTTAATCTTCTGACTTTAAACATTGCAAAAACGAACTACATCTGCTTTTCCCCAAGTGCAAAATCTAGACCAGGTTCAGATTTTAAAATAGTAATCCGCAAGAGTATGACGTCTTCTGACTTAAACATAAATTGTCAAGACTTACAACGAGTCACTACTACAAGATACCTAGGTATTATTATTGACGAGCGGTTATCGTGGCATGCACAGATTGACACTAATATCTCTCGAGTTAGGAAATTCATATGGATTTTTGAAACTCTTCGCTATGTTATGCCTCCAGACCTGCTTGGTAAAATCTATATTGCGCTGGCACAATCGGTAATAACATACTGCATCCCAGTTTGGGGAGGAGCCTCCAAAACTAAATTGCTTGAGCTCGAAAGAGCGCAGCGGTCACTTTTAAAAGCAATGTATTTTAAGCCATACAGATATCCGACTAGCAGTCTATATAGTTTGTGTGGCTTACTAACTTTTAGGCAGCTATATTTATTAATTATATCTGCATAAATCTAACCCATACATGCCAGCAGACCAGGATAAAAGGCGCAATAATATTGTGGCTCACTCCTCACGGGTTCGTACGTCTTTTGCAGAGCATCAGTATTGCGCTCAATCAGCATATTTCTACAATAAGAAAAACAGTACTCTAAATTAAAATTCAATCCAAAGTGTAAACATAAATGCAAGAAGATTAAAAACGTTAACATACGAGGAAATCGAACAAATTTTGATCAGACCTTGCTAAAATGGAATCCATAATAAATATATATTTTATTTTATTTATTTATTAAGCACATCTACATCACACATATATGGATATGTGTGATTTGACATTGAAAATGTATGGACATTGTACAATGAAATTCATATAAAGTCTCACATCCGATATGTGTGACACTTATGGTGTACATAACACTTGCTACAAATGCTTAACTTAAAAAAATAACAATACAACATAAATTAAAACTAATCATAAACTAAATTAAAAATAATCTTAAAAGTAATCTTAACTACAGTGGATATACATAAATTCAATAAATTCAATTCAAATTTAAAGTGCTAGTGGCCACAAAACATTTTTTTTAGTTGCGTTTTGAATTTGGGAAACGAATCACAAAAGATGTCAATGCTCGAATGCCGCGTCTGTATACTATTGTACTGATTAAGAATTCTGTTTATTGGTGACTGACGGCCAAGATTAGTTCTGGAAAATGGTGTATGAATTTTTTTATTGATTTTATGCCTAGGGTATAAGTGAGGAACAGCCAAGGATACTTTTTCTAATAAATGATTGCACTCAACTTTATTATTTATTAATTTGTGGAGGAAACAGAGATCCTGTACTCGTCTTCGATTATAAAGAGTAGTCATTCGAAATTTGGATAGCCGCCGGTCATATGGATTTCTGTGCGTGAAACCACTATATGGGAATGAAATACTCCTGGTAAATGCTCGTTGTATGCTTTCAATCCGTTGTGAATGGACGACATAATACGGCGACCAAACTATACTAGCAAATTCGAGATTGCTGCGGACGAGGGTGTTGAACAGAAGTCTTTTAGTTCTTACTTTTTTGAAACCTTTACTAAAATGCCTATCAGCCTTTAGCCTTTCTTTTAGCTTCGCATCGATGATAACTCCCAAATCGCGGATTTCATTAACTTCGGTTAAATATACACCTCCAATCTCGTACTTTGTGACAAGTGGTTTATTTTTGCGAGTAAAGGTTATATGAAAGCATTTATCAACAATAAGTGCCATACAGCTAACATTGCACCAGTCAGCAATTTCATTCATATCTTCCTGAATAAGTTTAGAATCAGTGACTGATCTAATTGGACGGTACATTTTAAGATCATCGGCAAAGATTGAAATTCTTCTTCAATGTTTTACGCGAGAGACTATATCGTTTATAAATATAAGAAAGAGAAGTGGCCCTAGATATGATCCCTGAGGTACTCCTGAAATTATATTATAAGCATGCGACTCATAACCATTGATGACAACGCTTTGTGGTCTATCACGCAAATACGACTCAAACCAACTCAACAGTGATCCTCCCACACCGAAAGATTTTAATTTCTGCAATAGGATGATATGGTTCACTTTATCAAAAGCGCTGCTGAAATCGGTGTAGATTGCATCAACCTGCAATCCAGTATCAACTTCTTTAGTTATGTCGGAAACAAAGGAAACTAGGTTTGTCAAAACTGAGCGGCCGCTTGTAAATCCATGTTGAAAATTATAAATATTATTTTGAATTAAAGATGCAATTGAAGGGTACAAAACAGATTCAAACAATTTAGAAAAACAAGAGAGTATGGATATTGGTCGGTAATTTTTTACATTTGCTTGATCTCCTTTCTTAAACACAGGTACAATACGAGCTTTTTCCCACTCATCGGGAAATTTTCCTTCGGCAATAGATTGTTAAGGATTAAGTATAGGGGTAACGTAAGCGATCGAGCACACCGCTTAACAAATATAGGTGGGATTAAATCTTAATAATAATAATAATAATTAATAATTATAATAATAATAATAACAATAACTGGCAACACTAAAAGTCAACAGACACAATTTTCTTACCTAAATTTTGTATTAATTTATTTTATTGTTTCTGAGGCTATATACTATATTACATACGTGACAAACACAATTGTGTAAATAAATAATATCACAAACTTCTTTAAAAACCAAAAAGAAAAACACTACAAAGTAAATATCAAGAAACCAAAATGACATCAGATGTCAAAAATGTAAACAATGCAAATAAAGTAAATACAAGACTAAATACGAATACATGTAAGGAAAAATGTTGACTAGAGCCAGAGCAGCAGCACAAATAAGACCCCCGGACTCGTCACTCAGCTCCGCCTCGCAGCCGCCGGCGTCAGCAGCGCCGGCCATTGCTGAGGCGTCGAGCTCATCGAGTGATGAGTATTTTTCCCCACCGACGACACCTACACCAGCGCGCCGCCGGGGAAGAGGCCGGCCGCCGTCACGCTTGGGACCCCGAGACCCACCGGTTTCGAACAGGGCCCCCGCTGCCGGTGGTGATGTGCGCCGCATGAGATGGACTCAATCGATGAATGAGAACGTCATGCGGGCATATTTTGTGGCTACAGAGGGAGGAACCAACCTTACGGCGTACCGTGACCGCTTACTGCCTCTGTTTCAGGGCTTGGAACCGGCTGTTAATGTATCGGCACAACGACTGTCGGATCAAGTGCGAGCCATTCAACGCTGTCACCTGTTGGATGACGACGCACTTGAGAGGCTACGCTCAGACTTGCGAGATATCCCTGAAATCACACCCTCCACGCGCAATGAGGCTCCAATAGCGCACGCCTCACTCAGGGCACAAGAAGAAGGTGAGGAAATGATAGACAGGGATATACAAGTAAGTACCCAATGCATTGATAAGATAAGGAGTACTTTGGAGTGCGCCATTGGGGAATATCGGTATGCTACATTAGAAAGTAGACCCCGATTGCCACGTTTACCCACGCATAGAAAAAATATAGCGCTTGTGTGTGCCCTGGATTCACTATTGCCTACTTACCTAGACACTAGTGAAAATCTTAGTGATACACACTCAATTCTATACTGCGCAGCCGTAGCGGCGTGTCGAGTAGCTAATATTAAAATACAAAGCAGTATTACTATTGCTCCTCGAGATGCCGTTCCGGCTTGGCAGCGTAGAATTGAGCGTCGTATTGCTGAGACCAGAGCACTCATAGGCAAGCTAATCTGCTTCAGGTCGGGCAATACCCGCCCGAGAGTGATGCGTTTTGTGAGTCGGGCGTTTAAGGGGACAGGACTTTGTCCTCAAGAATATCCGTCACGGGTCACAGAACGCATCGACTTCCTGAAGCAGAAAATCTATGCGTGGGCGAATCGTATCAGGCGGTATAAAAAGAGGGTTGACCGATATTCCCAAAATCGCGCATTCCAAAGAGATGAGAAGTTGGTTTATAGGAATTGGGAGCGATCTGAACCAGGTGTGGATGATGGGCGTCGACCAGATGATGCGAACACGATTGCGTTCTGGCGCAGCTTATGGTCGACTCCCATCAGCCATACAGAGGATGACTGGATTAGGGATATTGAGCGATCATGTCAGGTAATACCTCACATGGAGCCTGTAGCCATAGACGCGGGGGATGTAAATAGTGCAGTCCGTCCGTTAGCCAATTGGAAATCTGCAGGACCGGACGGGTTGCACAATTTCTGGTTAAAATGGCTACGCAGTGCACATGTTCGCTTGGCATCCCAATTCCAGTCATCTCTGGACTCAGGATCGCTGCCAAGTTTTATGACAACTGGCGTAACTCACCTGCTCTTTAAGTCTGGTAGTACCACGGAGCCTACGAACTATAGGCCAATAACTTGCCTGCCTACAGTGTATAAAGTTTTTACATCCATTTTGAGAACAAAATTGGAATCACACATATTTGGAAATAAGATCTTATCTGTATCTCAAAATGGATGTAGAAGCCGGGCACGTGGTACTAAGGAGCTACTCCTTATCGACATGGCCATTAGCCAACAGGTGCGCCGTAGTCGAAAGAATCTGGCGACATGCTGGATAGACTATAAGAAGGCCTATGACTCTGTGCCACATACGTGGCTTTTGAGGGTGCTGGAGTTGTACAAAGTAGATGCAACTCTATGCACCCTCTTGAGGGCATGTATGGGGCAGTGGAGTACGGTTCTTCACTATCCAGGGTGTCGACAGCCTTGCGGGTATGGCGTACCTATAAAGATCAAGCGGGGTATTTTCCAAGGCGACAGTTTGAGTCCACTATGGTTTTGCCTAGCACTGAACCCGCTGAGCACTTTGCTCGAAAGTTCAGGGCTAGGCTATCGGTTGCAGACTAGAGGTCAGGTTATTTCTCACCTCCTTTTCATGGATGACCTAAAATTATTTGCCCCCACTAACCTCCAATTAACTGAGTTACTAAAGATAACTGAAAGCTTTAGTAATTCAATTAAAATGGAGTTCGGTGTGGATAAGTGTGCGGTCATGCATGTAAAGCGAGGCAGGAGTTTGGAATCTGATGGTATAGAGCTTTCAGATTTCACACAACTTAGATCTCTCTCTGCAACGGAAACCTACAAATATCTGGGTATGGCGCAGGCATTAGGCATTGACGACGCTGGCATGAAACAGGCGTTGCAGGCACGTTTCTTTGGCCGCCTGAAGAAAGTCTTAAAAAGCTTTTTATCAGGCGGAAATAAGGTGCGTGCCTGTAACGGTTGGGCCATGCCGGTCTTAATGTACTCCTTCGGCATACTCAGATGGACTCAAACAGAATTGGACGCCTTGGATAGGAAAGTTCGCTGTCTACTTACGACATACCGGATGCATCATCCGCGTTCGTCGGTGATGAGATTGTACATCCCGCGGAAGTGTGGGGGTCGAGGCTTCTTAAGTGCCAAGACCCTCCACAATCGCGAGGTGTGCAATCTCAGAGAATACTTTCTCCATACCGACGCGGGTGTGCACCGAGATGTGGTCGCTGTGGACAGAGGGCTTACCCCGCTGGGTCTGGCCAAAGAGAACTGGCGCAAACCTGCCGTACTTGGTGTAGAGGAGCGCAGGGAAGTATGGAAAGGTAAAGAGCTGCATGGACGATTTTACCGGGCCTTACATGGGCCCGACGTAGATTTCCCAGCGTCGGTATCCTGGCTGCGTTTTGGCGATCTTTTCGCCGAAACAGAAGGTTTTGTATTTGCAATTATGGACGAAGTTGTCATGACGAACAACTACCGGAAGTATATTCTGAGGGATGGGACGGTTGACATATGTCGGGCATGTCACCAGCCTGGTGAATCGCTTAGACATATAGTATCCGGTTGTTCTCGTCTTGCCAATGGCGAATATTTGCATAGACACAACCAAGTAGCCAGGATTGTCCACCAGCAACTTGCCTTAAAGTACCAACTTGTCGACTCTGAAATACCGTACTACAGGTATGTGCCCGACCCAGTTCTTGAAAATGGTCGTGCTACTCTGTATTGGGATCGGTCTATCATTACTGACAGAACTATTGTGGCTAACAAGCCGGACATAGTGGTGATAGACCGATTAGAGCGCCTTGCAATGATCATCGACGTCACCATACCCCATGACGAGAATCTCGTGAAAGCCGAAAAAGATAAACAAATGAAGTATTTGGACCTGGCTCACGAGATTGTCGACATGTGGGATGTAGACTCGGCGATCATTGTACCGATAGTCGTGACCGTAAATGGCCTTATTGCCAAGAGCCTCGACCACCACCTCAAGAGGCTCTCGTTAGACGGCTGGATCAAGTCCTCTATACAGAAGGCAGTATTGCTGGACACGACACGCATCGTACGGAGGTTCCTTTCTCTGGAGCCCTAACCACCGGTAGCTTGGCCCCTGTGCCCGATGCCGGTGGGTCTCCGTGGTCCCATTTTATATAATCAAATTTATTTTTAATTGTAATATTTATTAAGTATATAAAATGTGACAATGAGAAAAATGTTTAATAAACGGAATAACAATAATAATAATTAATAATTTCATATATTAATTATATATTTTTACTACAAACAGGACTTCTATACATGATAAACATATTACTAAATCAAGAAACCATTTAATTAATTAAGAAAAGTATCTACAAAACATTCAAGATGACAACTAACGTCAATGACATATCAACAAAGAAAATTGTAAATAAACACTATACTATAAATACAACGAGGAAATGAGATGTTGACGAGAGCTAGAGCTGCTGCTGCACGTAATACACCTCCGGACTCGTCGCTCAGCTCCGCCTCGCAGCCGCCGGCACCTACAACAGAGTTGTCGGCAATCACAGAGGCGTCGAGCTCGTCGAGCGACGAGTATTTCTCCCCGCCGACGTCGCCAACACCTGTACGCCGCTGTGGGAGAGGCCGGCCACCGCTACGCTTGGGACCCCGAGACCCACCGGTTTCGAACAGGGCCCCCGCTGCCGGTGGTAATGTGCAACGCATGAAATGGACTAAATCCATGAACGAAAACGTCATGCGGTTAACGTTATTTTGTGGCTACAGAGGGAGGTACCAACCTTACGGCGTATCGTGACCGCATGCTGCCTCTGTTTCAGGGCTTGGAACCGGCTGTCAACGTTTCGGCACAGCGACTGTCGGATCAAGTGCGGGCTATCCAGCGATGCCGCCTGCTGGATAACGACGCACTTGAGAGGCTACGCTCTGGCTTACAACGTAGCCCTCCTATCACTTCTTCTACGTGTAGCGATACACTAGTTTCAAATATTGTCACAACGCAAAGGACTGTTGAAGAGGTGCATAGTAGGCATAAACAAGTAAGTACCCAGTACATAGATGAATTAAGGAGTACTTTGGAATGCACTATTCGGGAGTATCGTTTTGTGAATAGAGCAGATAGGCCCCGCTTACCACGTTTGCCCACGCACAAGAAAAATATAGCGCTGGTGTGTGCCCTGGATTCACTATTGTCCACGTATTTAGACAATAGTGAAGATCTTAGCGATACCCACTCGATTCTGTACTGTGCGGCTGTTACAGCGTGTCGAGTGGCAGGTATTAAAATACCAAATGGTAGTAATTCTGCCCCTCGAACCAATGCTGTACCGGCCTGGCAGTGCAGGATTGAGCGTCGTATCGCTGAGACCAGGGCGCTCATCGGAAAGCTAATTTGCTTCAGGTTGGGCAATACAAGACCGAGAGTGATGCGTTTTGTGACTCGGGCGTTCTCTGGCACGGGCCTTAGTCGCCAAGAATACGAGTCACGAGTCACAGAACGCATCGAATACCTGAAGCAAAAAGTTTGTGCGTGGGCAAACCGTATAAGACGGTATAAAAAGCGGGTGGACCGATACGCCCAGAATAGAGCATTCCAAAAAGATGAAAGGTGGGTATATAGAAGTTGGGAGCGAACCAATTCAGGTGTGGATGATGGGCGTCTGCCAGATGTTGAGGCAACGAACGCTTTCTGGCGCAGCATTTGGTCGATGCCCATTAGCCACACTGAAGGTGATTGGTTTGGGGACGTTAAGCGAGCATGTGAGGGAATACCCCAAATGCAGCGCGTAGCCATAGAAACAACAGATGTAGCTTGTGCAGTCCGTTCGTTATCAAACTGGAAATCAGCGGGACCGGACGGACTGCACAACTTCTGGTTGAAGTGGCTACGTAGTGCCCATGCTCGGTTGGCATCCCAATTCCAGGCATCTTTGGAATCGGGCTCGATCCCAACTTTTATGACAACTGGTCTCACTTACCTGCTCTTTAAGTCAGGTTGTACCACGGAGCCCAAAAATTATAGACCAATTACGTGTCTACCGACTATATATAAACTTCTTACATCCATTTTGAGGACTAAGATGTTATCACATATTAGAAATAATAACATCATGTCAGTGGCTCAAAATGGATGTAAGAATGGGGCCCGTGGTACAAAAGAGCTACTCCTCTTTGACATGGCCATTAACCAGCAGGTGCGCCGCAACCGAAAGGATCTGGCGACATGCTGGATAGATTACAAGAAGGCCTTCGACTCCGTGCCACATACATGGCTCTTGAGGGTGCTGGAGTTATATAAAGTCGATATAACTCTATGCGCCTTCTTGAAGGCATGTGTGGGACAGTGGAGTACGGTCCTACGCTATCCAGGTTGTCGGCAGATTCGCGATTGCGGTGCTCCTCTAAAGATCGAACGGGGTATATTCCAGGGTGACAGTTTGAGTCCCTTGTGGTTTTGTCTAGCTCTGAATCCTCTCAGCACTTTGCTAGAGGGGTCTGTGTTAGGCTATCGGCTGCAGCGTAGGGGTCAAGTTATCTCCCACCTCTTTTATATGGATGACCTGAAGTTAATTGCCCCCTCCACTTTCCAATTGACAGCGTTACTAAAAGTAACTGAAACTTTTAGTAATTCTATCAAGATGGAATTTGGTGTGGGTAAATGTGCGGTCATGCATGTAAAACGAGGTGGGATTATGGAATCTGAGGGTATAGAGCTTTCAGATTCCACACAACTTAGATCTCTATCTGCGGCCGAGACTTACAAGTATCTGGGTATGTCGCAGGCCTTAGGTATTGCTGAGACTGCTATGAAACAATCATTGCGGGAGCGCTTCTTGGGCCGCCTGAAGAAAATACTGAGAAGTTTTTATCAGGTGGCAACAGGGTGCGTGCCTATAATGGTTGGGCCATGCCAGTCTTAGCATACTCCTTCGGCATACTCAGATGGACTCAATCAGAACTGGAAGCCCTGGACAGAAAGGTCCGTTGTCTATTGACTGAATATCGGATGCATCACCCGCGGTCATCAGTAATGAGGTTGTACATCCCGCGGAAATGTGGTGGTCGTGGTTTCTTAAGTGCTAAGGACCTCCACAACCGCGAGGTGTACAATCTTAGAGAATATTTTCTTAAGGCTGATACGGGTGTGCATCGTGATATTGTTGCTGTAGACAACGGACTTACCCCGTTGGGTCTGGCAAAAGAGAGCTGGCGCAAACCTGTTGTACTTAGTAATGAAGAGCGCGGAAGTATGGAAAGGCAAAGAGTTGCATGGACGTTTTTATCGGGCCTTGCATGGGCCCGATGTAGACATCATGTCATCAGTAGCCTGGCTACGGTTTGGTGATTTATTTGCAGAGACCGAAGGTTTTGTTTGTGCAATTATGGACGAAGTTGTCATGACGAACAACTACCGTAAGTATATTCTGAAAGATGTTGACATATGTCGGGCGTGTCACCAGCCCGGCGAATCCCTCAGACATATAGTTTCCGGTTGTTCTCGTCTTGCCAACGGCGAATACTTGCACAGGCACAATCAAGTAGCCAGGATCGTCCATCAGCAGCTTGCCTTAAAATATGACCTTGTACCCTTTGAAGTACCGTACTACAGGTATGTGCCCGATCCAGTTCTCGAAAATGATCGTGCCACTATGTACTGGAATCGATCTATCATCACCGATAGGACTATCGTGGCTAACAAGCCCGATATTGTGGTGATAGATCGATCAGAACGCCTTGCAATGATCGTTGATGTTACTATTTCCCATGACGAGAATCTCGTGAAAGCCGAAAAAGATAAGGAAATCAAATATTTGGACCTAGCTCACGAGATTGTCGACATGTGCGATGTGGACTCGGCGATCATTGTACCGATAGTCGTGTCAGTTAATGGTCTCATTGCCAAGAGCCTCGACCACCATCTCAAGAGGCTCTCGTAGGATGGCTGGATCAAGTCCTCTATACAGAAGGCAGTATTGTTGGACACGACGCGCATAGTTCGGAGGTTCCTCTCTCTGGAGCCCTAACCACCGGTAGCTTGGTCCCTGTACCCGATACCGGTGGGTCTCCGTGGTCCTATTTTATATGGTTAAATTTTTTTATTTATTTACGTGTATAAAATTCTACCATGAGAAAAGACGTAATAAAGAGGAATAATAATAATTAAAACATTTATTGGTTTCAACACACTTTACAAAATAATTACACCCACCAAACTGAGTGTCAGTTTGTCGGCGGGAATAGCGCTCGATAAACATTTGGTATTTATACACTACAAAATATAAGTTAGGTAACAAAAGTTTTAATTAATGACTAAAAACACAAACTACATGTATATACATACCCAATATATATATATACATGCAGTTTGCCCAATCTTATTAATTTATTATAGCAAAAGGTAGGTAACAGTAAATTTGATAATCGATGTAATATTGTAACTACTTAATTATGCATATGCACGCCGTACTCGGCAAGTAGAACATTTTTAGCCTAGTTTTTAAGGTTTGTTTACTGGTTTTATTGTTATGTTTTCTCAGCCATTCATTATTATTATATAACGTAGGTATCCAGTACTTGTTGGTTCTTTTACCATAATAATTCTTTATTGGTTTACGCACCAGTTTCTGTTCTCTTACACGTCTTGTATTGTATGTATTTTTTATTTTTACTTTATAATTGTCATTGTAAAATTGTTCAAGAACCACAAAGTACTTAACCCTTTCATGTACAGGCAAAACTTTACATAACAGAAACAGTTTTTCGTAATTACCTTTACAAGTACGTTTTGACTTTGGCGTAATGAGATATTTTAAAAAGCGTACTTGCAGAGTGTTTGAAATAGAATTCGTTTTTATTATAAGTCAAATCGATTATATCGATTAAGTAACATTTTGTTTAGTCTATTGAAAATTTCTGACAATGGTCACACTGAACTGTCAATCTTTTTGTTCTTTTGTCGTTTCCCGCGGTCAGCGAAAAAACCTAGCTTTTTGTTCGCTCTGGAAGATTCCGTTTTGTGAGCGCGTTTTTGATCTTGTATTTGGTTGTAAACCTAAAAATCCGGGTGAATGCCGCTTCTTTGATCTATAACCGGCACCGGTAAATTGTGATTAAGAACATTTGTGAAATATTGAACTTTGTAAAACACGTGTGTGAATTCCTGGTTGGTCCCTGGAGTATGACTACGCTGAACTGGATACTGGTATCTATTCGATTCTCTTGTTATTTTGGCCAAAATTGTGAGTTAATCCTATAGGTCCACTTCAAGAATATCACCAGTGAAGATATCAGGTGAGTTGAAACATTTTATTAATATTGGTTGTGACTCGCTGTGCAACGCAGTGAAGGTGTTTAGATATATTGTCTATCGTGGTCAGGTAGATGTATTAGGGTCACTCTTCGCGCAAGATTCTTCGCATCAAATTCGTGGCATTTTTTTTATTTCATATTTTCACAATATTGACTTTTGTTTATCAAACTTCAAAACAATACAAACCAAATGGTGTAATTACACCAAAATCGATCGACAAATAAAGAAAATATTCACTTTTAAAAATGTTGGTGCCACGAATCTGACGTAGCAAACCACGAATCTGACATGATAAAATTTGATGTTAAAATCAACAGCTTAAGCTCTTTAGTAGACTCATAAGCCGTAAGATCAAGCAAGCATCCAAGTTTAGATTTTTATTATGTGATATGCCTATGAAATACACACTTTAGAATAGTTTACACGTTACTGCTTGCATAGCTATTAGTCTAATCGTATCTAAGCGAACATAAAGGATGAAGGTCTATATTATAGTCATCATCCAATGAGATATTAATGTTTTCAGATTTGCAATGTCAATAGGCACACTGATATAACATTTAAGATAGTAAGGTTGTTTGAACATTAATGAAATATCTCAAATACAATCAAAAAGTAATATTTATTTCAATTATTAACATGACTTCACTTTAATTCAATAACTAACACAAATATACTGTTCAATAATTACAATCATACTGACTTATGATGTTCCCAAGTTACAATACAAATGTAACATGTACAGTATAATTACAATCTTGCATAAGCTCACACATCACAGTGTTACTTTATAATTGTCTGATAAAAGTAACTAGCTATTTTATAAATCAGTCTTTATGATTATCGTAACATTAAAAGTAAAAGTCTTATTAATTACAATCACACTGGCATAAAGAAGGATTGAAAAAAAAAATTACAACAAGAATATAACGTTGACTCTTCTTTTGATTAATATCTAGCACAGCTTACTAAATCACAGTATTTTTTGCAATTCACTAACAGAAACATTTTATTAAGTCTTTGATTAATGATTATTTAAACATTAATCAAAGATCATATTATCCAATAATTATTTAAATATAATTAGATTAAGTCTTAAAATAATTAAAAAGAACTAATTAATATATAGTTACAAGTGAAAAATCAAAAAATTAAAATTTAGAAGGCGTCATTAAACTCATCGCATTCAATTGGAAGCCTGCCCAGAAGACTGGCAGCATTGCCTCGTTGTATGGTTATACTTATTTTTTGAGCCAAATACGTGCCAGCCCTCTGGTCACGCGAGGCGTCTATGAGTCTCTTTGCGAGATCTCTAAAAAGTGATCGCGCACTTGGACCCCATGGCCCCAATGTTTCGACCCAAACGACTCAAATACATAATCTCCTATTAGATTTACATATTTGCGCCATTTGAGGGTCTCCGCTGTAGCAGCAGCAACGCCCGGATAACCTGCTGTGCTGGGAAGATGAGATGGTGCAAGGGTATCGATACATGTTTCGTCCCATACCAAAGGCCTAACCAGCTTCCACGGCAGTAACGACATCCCGTCTGGTATTTTGCCATCGTCGCGTGCCAAGCCTTGAGGTTCAAGTTGGGCTGGAACGCCAGCTGTGGCAAGAGCTTGGAGTTGAGGTTGGAGTGTCGTGAAATACGACCCGCGCTCCTGCTGCATGACAGGCCATGGTGACCAAGGCTATCGACAGCCTCTCCACAGTGACAACGATGCGTAGAGACACATGACGCACCTAAACGGAGGCAAGTAGCGAAGCGAAAGGTCGTATCGTCTAACACGGTACCTATATTGGAGGTACCTAAGTGCCTGGAGCCAGAGGCCCGATTCTCATTCTCCCACAGCCAGCAGGCGAGCACGCTCTGCAGTTTTGGACGATGTATTGAGAAGGTTTTCTCGTACCATGCTGCAAAGCGGCCCATCCCATTGCCTCTGGGAGGATAAGTTTCGGGGTAACTCAGTTCCTGGACAAGCATTTCTCCAAGCGTTCAAGGCATCGGTCTTAAACTGCACCTCAGAATCAACCAGTGTAGGAGCTAAAATTTTCCTAGTCAATTCTGCAGTGCTGTGGACCGATGACAAGAACGCTGGCAGGCTTACGTCGGTAATTTTGCGAACGCCGAGGCCGCCCAAGCGCACAGGTAAGGACGCCTGTAGCCACACCGGGTCGTTCCGGGTCACATTCAAAATTTTACTCAGGGTATTCTGTATAATTTTGTCAATTTGAATGAGTGGAGTTGGATTTTTCCAAAAAGGTGAACACCGTAATGCGTGCGTAAATTTACGGACAAAAAGACAATATCGAATAATAGTGAAAGCCGAATGAAGGTATATTAATTTTGAGTAGCCTGTCAGAAATTTCACTAACATTTTGAATTTTTTGCTGTATAAAGGAATCAAAACCGTCGGTCTAAAATTGGGAACCCCAGGAGGCGAAGAGGACTTTTTTCAACTTGAGTGATATTGGGAGCCAAATATTGAAATTTTGAAAGAATAGAGGATTTATCTAAATTGTCATTAATAAAAATTTCGCATTTGTTTGTATTCAGTTCTAAGCCTATGGATAAAAAAATTGATTTCAGAAGGGCTAGATCTTGGTACACAGACTCTACGTCACCGCCTAGGGTTTCATCATCTAGGTACCAGATGTTTAATTTTGAATTTAGTTGGATTATAACTGGATGGATGGCCAAAGAAAGATCTAGTTTCTCCTCTTGGCTACGTCGCGGTATGTTTGACTAGATGTAGATTGATCTGTAATAAAGATAGTTTTATTGATAAGTATTATACATGTTACACAATGCATAATGAGTTATAGATATAAAAACAGCCTGCGTCGTCTATATGTTCCATCTAAACAAAGTATTAACTAAAAGGTCACCAAGACAACAAGAAATCAAATAATACAATCCACCTCCTCCAATATCGTTTTCATTTACGGCGGTAAGTTAAAAAAAATATCGCAAAAATGCTTATTAAATGGCTTTAAGTAGTTTTAAACCATAAAATAACGTTTAAAATGAAATTACACGGTATTAAAAAGCTGCTTATCAGATTCGTGGTTCAATGAGTCAGATTCATGGTACTGGGAACACGAATCTGATGCCACAAATCTGATGAAATTTTTGTAATTCCTAAATAACTATTTACAGTAAAACATTATCGTTATTCAAGAACTCTTATGGCAATCTAACCTATTCAGACTATTATTACAATAAATAAGAACTGTTGAGAATCCTATGAGTCATTAAAACTTAGTAGCCACGAATCTTACCTACGTAGGTAAAAAAAATATTGACGAAATAATTACGTACCCCTGCTGTCGCGTATGTGCCATCGAGAATCATGTGTGGTTCCCTCGGCCGTCGCTTGCTGACTGGTGATGCGCGTGAATACAAATAAGATGCCGAAAGTCATTCAATAGTCGAATTATTGAGGGTTGAATCATGCGTTCACACGAGTGCCAAAATCGTGTGACCGATACATTTTATATGAAATTTCTTAAATATTATAACATTTATATAAGTCCATATTTATTTCGAAAACTACTACCCGGGACAAATATTTTAAGGTATAATACATAGCAATTCGTAAAGGGAATATAAAATTATACACGATTGTTTGAATTACACAATGAGTGTGACATGCGGAGAACAGCAATATTGTCCCCGTTTTCAGTCTTTGGATTTAGATATCGGCTATTTATTGTTGGTCGATATAAGTAAAACTGTTTTTTGGTTGCCGTATTACATAAAGAAACATATAAAAAATAGTTTAAAGCCATAACTTCAATAACTATTGACATACTGCCGTGTGACCACCAAAATCGAGGCCTTGAAGAATGACCCATTACACCTTCCACTGCAACTCTGTCTTGAAAATCCCTACCTGGCTATGGTAATTCTAGACATAACTTTTGGTAGCAGAGCGTGGTTGTATTTAGCCGCTGTTGCATTACTGAGTACAAACCTCAGATTGGTATAAGCTTGTATCTTATCACCTTGTAGACAGTATTCTTGTATTTGTCAGGTCAGTTATTGTCTAAAATACATAATATTTAATTGTATAAGTTGACCTACATAACTTGAAACACATTGTCATACATAACCTCAATCAGTAACTGTTAGATTTAAATTGTTGAAATCTAGCATAGATTTGTTGCTGTTACTATTAATAAGTCAGTTTGTTTGGATACATAACAGCTGTATGTATCAATAAATTTAGTAAATTTAGTTTATCTCATAATTATATTAAGTTTGAATCATTACTTATAACAACCAAACTTTTGATAAAAATTTGTTTGTTATAATATATAGATAATATTGCTAGGTAACACATATTCTGTGCTTACTTACTATTGTATATCTCAAATAACACAGCCAGTCTGTCTGTTGCAAATAATTCATTAATTAATTTGAAGTTTCCACTTTTAATTTGTTATAAGTTACAACTTTGATAACTTTTGTGTTTGTTTCAATATATTGAAACTATTAATTTTGTTGGACAGTAGATACCTGTCACTTGCTTGTACTAACAGTAAACAGGCTAATACTTTGTTGGTTTCAAAGAATTAAGAAAAATTAAATTTTGATTGTTAATATTATTTAACGCTTGTCCGGGCTCTTTTGAATTTTGATTATGTCAGCTATCAAAGACTTGCGTGCGGCTGCTGGTGCTATTGCATCAGATTTGCGCTGGTTTCTCTCGGCCAGTGCCTTAGTGAACCGGCCTGATCACCAGCAGGCCTTACTACAAAGGTACGAGCGGATTGACGATCGCCTGGAAAGTGTGGAACAGCAATTCCGCACTTTTAGCGCTTGCTGTCTCGAAGTGTCTGTCAATGATTTCACCGCTGACCAGCGAAATAAGGTCAGCGAAGACTATGCCCAGGTCTTAGACCTGTATGATGCTGTCTCCAATAGTGCGAGACAACTAGTTGGCGATAGGGAAGGGCAACCCGGCCTGAAGCAGGAGCTTCCTAGGTCAGCACCGGGGCTGGTGAGTAGGCTCCCTACTTTGGACCTCCCCCATTTTGATGGCTGCCTAGGAAGCTACCTGGGCTTCGTTAATTTGTTCGACAGCCTGGTCAATGACAGGGCTGACCTTCGGCCAGCACAAAAATTGGCATATTTAATGTCGGTTCTGGTTGGGGAGGCCAAGGGCCTCATCCAGTATCTGCCCGTGTCTGACGAGGCGTACCAGACGGCTCGGGACCTAATTACCCGTAGGTACCATAATAAGCGTGGCCTCGCCGACACGCACATCGAGCAGATTTTGGGTTTGCCGACGCTCACCCGGGTCTCTAGGTTGCGCACCCAACTTTTGAACCCGCTTTTGGTGGCCATCAACGCACTTAAGTGCCTTGACCTGCCCGTGGACCAATGGTCCTATCTATTGGTGCACATTGTGTTAAAGAAGCTGCCTGCCGACCTGAGGTCGCGTTTTAAGCAGCGCTTTGGTGGGGATAGCGCGACCCATCTGCCCCCCTTTACTGAACTGGAGAGGTTCCTGGAGGATGAGTGCCGGGTCTTGGACAACTCTGGTGGTGACACGCCGGCTAAGACGCAGCCGCCCAAGGTCAAGGAGCAGGCTCGCGTTCACACCCGAGCCAATGTTGACCGGCGCCCTCCTCGCTTTGCAGTCACGCAGAGCCCAGTGGAGTGCTCTTACTGCAAGGTCACGGGGCACAGAACGGCCAGTTGTAGGGCATTCTTGGACCCACATGTCGCCTCTCGTAGGCGCATCGCGAATGCCCGCCACCTTTGCTTCTCTTGTTTGGGGTCCCACTACCAGCGAGACTGCCCAAACTCTCGCCCCTGTCCTCACTGTGGAGGACAGCATTTGGACATTCTCTGTATGAATGCCAGAGAGGTTGGCCGCTTGTCCAACCAGCCGACGCCGCGCACGGGCGGGTGTTTTGAAGGTGGCAGCCGAGGCTCACCGGCGCGTAGCCGAGAGTCGCCTCGCTCAATTGATCGCCACTCGCCCCGCTTGGAGAACCGTAGCGTGCGCACGCCTCCTCTCTCTCGCGCTCCTGAATGTGCTGTTCAGCGTCACCAGCACCATGACTGCAGCCCCAGGTATTCCCCTCCTTTGGCGGAGCGTCCCCGCCTTGACTCGCGCCCAC
Source organism: Euclidia mi (assembly GCA_944739405.2). Lineage (NCBI taxonomy): Eukaryota > Metazoa > Arthropoda > Insecta > Lepidoptera > Erebidae > Euclidia > Euclidia mi. The sequence goes on from OX123196.2 coordinate 5,216,124, forward strand.
CTCGTTTTGGGCGGGTGCGTCATTATGACCCCCCACAGATGGCGCGCGGATCGAGTCATCGCGCTTTTGAGGACTTCAAGCCGCACCCTCATTTGGACTTGCCTGGTCCCGGCCAACGGTCGCCTCCCAGGCAACAATAGGTCATTGACCCCTGCCCTATAACGCCAACCTCTTTGACACCGTTATCCTACCAACGGTTGCTGTTAGGGTCTGGGGACCCACGGGGACCTCTGTTGTTGTCCGTGCTATATTGGACACAGGTTCACAAGGTTGCATTGTTTCCACTTATTTGGTGGGGCAGGTTAAATTAAATATGTGCTCTTTTCCGAATTGTATACGGGGTATAGGTGACGTAGCCTCTAATGTTGAAGGGCAAGTTAAGGTTTTGTTTGGCCCTGTTGAATCTTCACACCCGAGGATTAAAACCTCGGCTATTGTGCTGAAGAATATTTTGGGCATGCACCCACAGAAGCAGCTATCTGCTGCTGTGATGAATTTGACATCGGGATTGGAACTGGCAGACCCCAAATTTGACACACCGGGACAAATCGACTTGTTGATTGGCTCTGATGTCCTCGGTGGAATTTTGATTGGTGGGAAACGGGTCTTGGTGCCAAATGGTTTGACTGCCATCCCGACCATATTTGGATTTGCTTTGATGGGCCCTGTACCTAGGGACCACCCTCCACCTGAACTTGATAATTTGTTGGCTGTAGGCTCCGCTCTCTCTGATGCGGTTCAGAGGTTTTGGGAGGTAGAGGAGCCCCCTCAAGTTGCCCGTTTGAATCCAGAACATGAGGAGTGCGAGCTGTTCTTCCAGAACAACACTGGTCGACTCCGTTCTGGTCGGATTATTACGAGGCTACCCTTCCTGTCTGTTCGGCCTCCGCTTTGTGACTCACGACCTTTAGCCAAAAAGAGATTGTTGGCTATGGAGCGTCGCATGGGTCGTGATCTGGAGCTCAGACAGAAGTACATAGAGTTCATGAGAGAATATGAACTTGGGACACATGTCAGTGTCAAATTTGGATTGGCGTTCGGTGGAGCATTACTTTCTCCCGCATCATGCGGTATTGAAGCCATCGACAGGCAAGCTGCGCACAGTGTTTGATGGTTCTGCGCAGACTTCAACAGGCGTATCCTTGAACCAGTGCTTGCATTCTGGTCCCAAGTTGGTCAAGGACCTTTGTGACGGCATCACCAGCTTCCGACGACATAAAGTTGTCTTTGTGGCCGACATAAAAATGATGTTCAGGCAGACTATTATCCACCCTGATGACCGTCGATTCCAGCTGATCCTTTGGAGAGAGTCTCCTCGCGATCCCATGGTCATCTACGAGCTCAATACTAATACGTACGGGTTAAGGTCAAGCCGACGAGGCGGACGAGGCGATCCTCCTGCGGGACGAATTGATAGGTATTTTGGCCTCCGCGGGTTATGAGTTGCGCAAATGGATTTCCAACTCACCAACGCTTTTGGAAGGCTTGCCAGAGGATCATCAGCAAGATCCACATTTGTTTGAGATTGTTGACAACCCCGCCATGATGGCTGTTCTAGGCGTTCAGTACAGACCAGTCCAAGACATCTTTACGTATAACGTAGTCTTGAAATTGCCTTGTTCTTGGACTAAACGTCTCGTGTTGTCTACTGTCGCCAGAACCTTTTATCCGAACGGTTGGATTTGTCCTATCATATTTTGGGCAAAATGCTTCTTGCAGAAGCTTTGGACAGCAGGATTGACGTGGGACGAACCTCTACACGGCACTCTTCTTGAGGAATGGACCTCTTTTGTATCCTCACTTCCTGCCGTCAACGAGATCTCGTTGCCTCGTCCCATCCTTCCTCCCGGGAAGTACAAGGCCACCCTTCACGGGTTTTGTGATGCCTCGGAACGTGGTCACGCGGCCGTGGTGTCCTTGCGCATAGTCAGTGCCTCAGGTCAGGTGAGGGTTTCCCTGATCATGGCGAAGAGCAAGGTTGCACCCCTCCGGACATCTTTGACCATTCCGTAATTGGAGCTCTCGGGAGCAGCCCTACTTGTACGCTTATTGAACCACGTGTCCAGTACTTTGGGTAAAAGCATTTGTATTAATGGGACCTACGCCTGGACAGACAGCCAAATTGTTCTTTGTTAGTTGAAGGCTTCTGTCCACACCTTGGAGGTATTTGTCGCTAATCGCGTTTCCCAAATCCAAAAATCCGAAGTCAAACTTGTTTGGAGACACGTGTCAGGTGAGCTCAACCCCGCTGATTGTGCCTCGCGCGGATGCTTGACGCCTAGTTTGATTGGTCATTCGCTGTGGTGGGGTCCGGAATGGTTGAGTCGACCAGAAACTGATTGGCCTCGAACGCCAGTTTTGAATACTTCTAATCTGCCGGGTCTACGAACACTCGCTCTTGAAAAGGTGGAATGCGCCTTTGACCCCGATTTTTTGTTGAATCGTTACAGCTCCCTTGACAAGTTGTTAGGTGTTACTGCTTGGATAAAGCGTTTTGTTTTAATTTTAGGCACCCACAACAAAAACGTCTGACACCGTTTCTTTCACCACAGGAACGACAGGAGTCCCTCACCTTTTGGGTTCGTTCTGTGCAGTTGGCGCATTTTGAGAAGGAGATTGCTATCCTTAAGTCAGGTAGATCGAAATTATCGGGAGCTGTATCTAAATTGAACCCCTTTTTGGACGATACGGGTCTCTTGCGCGTTGGAGGGCGTCTCAAGAACGCCAACCTCCCTAACGGGGCTCGTCACCCCCTTTTGTTACCTAAGGACGGTCATTTGGTACGTTTGTTGGTAACTGACCGTCAACTTAAAAATTCGCATGCTGGTTGTAATGCTTTGTTGGCCATTTTGCAACGCGAGTTTTGGATTTTGTTGTTTTGTTGCCCGAAGAATTATTCGGAGTGTAGTCTTTCGCTGCATCCCTTGCTATAAGCTCAAGGCTTCTACCATGCAGCCCTTGATGGGAGACTTACCGGCAGATCGCGTAACTGTGAGCAGGACGTTTGACGGTGTTGGCACGGACTTCGCTGGTCCCTTTTTGGTGAAAACGTCGACACTTCGAAACAGCAAGACTGTTAAGGCCTACTTGTGTGTTTTTGTTTGTCTCTCCACAAAGGCCGTACACTTAGAACTGGTCTCCTCGCTTACGACCGAGGCGTTTGTAGCCACATTTGACAGATTTGTATCCCGCAGAGGGCTGCCTTCCTTGATCCGTTCTGACTGCGGCACTAACTTCAAGGGCACCTATAATTATTTGAATGATGTTGTTAATTTCCTTGAAACCAACAAAGCTGATATAGGTGATAGGCTTGCCCGACGTGGGATAAATTGGTTGTTTTCCCCACCAAATTGTCCACACTGGGGTGGTATATTTGAGGCCGCCGTAAAATCGGCCAAAACACACTTGCGCAGGACAATCGGTGAATCTGTCCTTACATTTGAGGAACTCGCAACTGTGTTTTGTAAGATTGAGGCCGTTTTGAACTCTCGGCCATTGTGCCCGATCTCCTCAGATCCGAATGATTTGGAGGCCCTTACGCCGGGCCATTTTTTGATTGGTCGCCCACTTGTCCCCTTGCCTGAGTACCCCTATATTGATACGAGACCTGGTCGTCTCTCGCGTTTTGAATTGGTACGCCAGATTACTCAGAGCTTTTGGAAACGCTGGAATTTGGAATATTTGCACATACTCCAGCAACGCGTTAAGTGGACCGACAAGACCGATCCACCCAAGATTGGAGACCTCGTTTTGATCAAGGAGGCTAACCTTCCGCCACTCAGATGGCGCAGGGGGCGCATCCTTCATTTGGTAACTGGGGCTGATGGAGTTCCCCGATTTGCTGAGGTCTTGGTGGACGGCTCGATTCTGAGGAGAGCGGTTGCAACATTGTCACGTCTACCAACCGATTAGCGGACCGGTAGGCCGGTCCGGGGCGGGTGGATGTTTGAAATAGAATTAGTTTTTATAATAAGTCAAATCGATTATATCGATTAAGTAACATTTTGTTTAGTCTATTGAAAATTTCTGACAATGGTCACACTGAACTTTCAATCTTATCGTTCTTTTGTCGTTTCCCGCGGTCAGCGAAAAAACCTAGCTTTTTGTTCGCTCTGGAAGATTCCGTTTTGTGAGCGCGTTTTTGATCTTGTATTTGGTTGTAAACCTAAAAATCCGGGTGAATGCCGCTTCTTTGATCTATAGCCGGCACCGGTAAATTGTGATAAAGAACATTTGTGAAATATTGAACATTGTAAAACACGTGTGTGAATTCCTGGTTGGTGCCTGGAGTATGACTACGCTGAACTGGATACTGGTATCTATTCGATTCTCTTGTTATTTTGGCCAAAATTGTGAGTTAATCCTATAGGTCCACTTCAAGAATATCATCAGTGAAGATATCAGGTGAGTTGAAACATTTTATTAATATTGGTTGTGACTCGCTGTGCAACGCAGTGAAGGTGTTTAGATATATTGTCTATCGTGGTCAGGTGGATGTATTACACCTTTCACTGCAAATCTGTCCTGAAAATCCCTACCTGGCTACGGTAATTCTAGACACAGAGACTTAATGTTATCTAAGTACGTTTTAAATGTTCGACCATATGTACTTAATCCATAGCCTATTAAGGACTCGGCTAATGCGAAATAAACAATGCGTAGTGTTTTCCTACTTAATGACGCCTTTAACGTGTAAAACTTACTAAGTACTGCTCTGAGTCTTGTGCACACCGTATCAACATGCGTCTTCCAGTTAGCATTACAATCCACCCACAGACCGAGGTACTTAAATGTCTTGACGTACTCTAAGTTTTGACAGTCACAGTTCAGGTGTGTGTCGTGCAAGCACTCGTATGTGTGACCCCGTATACTAATATCTGAACTAGCGATAGTCTTTGCAATCTGATTATGTGGTGAATTTATGTGCATTACTTTAGTTTTGCTAACATTTAGTCGAATACCGTTGTCGTGTGCCCACTTGGTGATGTTATTAAAGTCTATTTGGATTGCAGCTCTAGCTTCTAGTACGTTTTTAGATGAATACAGCAAGCACATATCGTCAGCGTACATGTAAACCTGGCAATTTTTAACAACATTGGTAACGCTATTTACATGCATGATGTAACCAACTGGTCCGTATACAGAACCGGTAAGTACGCCCAGGGTAACTGCGGCCTCTTTTCCAATGGCACTTGATATGCTGGTCTGAATTGTTCTATCACTTAAATAGTTCTGGAACCACTTATTAGTTGGACCCCTTATTCCGCATTCATCCATAGCCTGGAGAAGTACCTCATGGTCCAGGGTGTCAAAGGCTTTTTTAAAGTCTATAAATAACGCCAGAACCTGATGACCAAGGTCCAGACTGTTATTTATATACTCCGAAAAACTCGATAACGCTGTAGCCGTGCTACGACAGCGACGAAAACCATGCTGAGAATCGGATAGTATCTGGTACTGCTCTAGGAATTCACTAACCTGGCCTACCAGCATTTTTTCTACTATTTTGTTGATTACAGATAGTATAGCAATCGGCCTGTAGTTGGTGTATTGACTGTGATCTCCCTGTTTGAATATAGGTCTTATTACAGCTTTCTTAAGTAGGCTGGGGTATTGACCCCTCGAGAGACACATATTGATAAAGTGTGCCAGGACCGGTGAAATTTGGCTTTTTATTGCCTTTAAGTCTGTAATTCGAATACAGTCTATTCCAGGGGCCTTTTCACTGCTAAGATTATCTATAATTTTACACACTGAATTACTAGTCACTGGCTTAAAGCGAAATGACACATTACTTAAACTAACATACTGAGATCTCACATTTATGCTTTATATTATTAATTTCTGTAGTAAACGTATCTGCAAACTTATTACATATGTTATACATTGTATCGTTATTGCCAAAATATTTATTTATCATATCATCTATACTTTTTTCTTTTTACCTATCATTTACATTTTTTTATTTCTTCCTGTCTACACTTATTTTTTTCTTTAAATAATACTTTATTAACTCTATTTCTATACCTTGTATACTCTAGTCTCTTAGTATTATTATTAGGCATTTCTTTCCAGTCTTTAAATAATTGGTCCCTACGCAATTACATATTTTTCAAAACGTCTCCTACCCATGGTTGTGTTTTTCGTTTCTTAATGATTGGCAATACCATTTTACTATCACTGTAAGTCTCACTAAATACATCATGTAACTTATCATATAATTGTAACGGACATTCTACAGACAACAACTGAGACCAGTTGTAGTCACAGATTTTTTTATATACTACTTTATTATTAATTATACAACGAGAACTCAAAGCCAAACTATCCCTACATGTATTGGTAGCTAATGGAATTGATACTCCAATGATATGATGATCCGATAAATAACATTCAATTACATACGACACGCAGTCCCGCAGCTGTCTCGCTCGCACCCACGCGTGGTCGATGCATGACATTTCTCTTGCACCCGCAACGATAGCCTCGCGCGTCACCTCACTGTCCGGTATTACACACTGTAGGCCTAGTGCACACAAACAATCCTTATATTTAGATACGTATCGTATGTCACTTCCCAGCAGATTCATGTTGACGTCGCCTAATATAATAATATTTCCATCTCTTGGGATATTCCCGATAAATTGTTCCAGTTCCGAAATAAATAGTAATATGTTCGTTTTTGGCGGCCTGTACACTGCCACAATATGTATAATATTATTATCCACGGTCAGTACACCATGCAAGACTTCTGCAGATTTCATTACTGATTTTATTTCTACGAAAATGAGGTCCTTTTTAACATACATAATTAATCCTCCTCCTCTTTTCTTCTCTCTAGTATATGAGAATAAATTATATCCCTTTATACTATATAATTGTAACTCTTCGGCTTTTACATTAACCTCAGACAACACCAACACATTTATATTTTGTGTGCTGTTTTCCAGTAAAACCAGTAGTTCATTGTAATATTTTCTCAGCGAACGGCCCTGCACCCTTAAATGTGTCAAGTTGTTTTATAGCACTATTAATTTTGGACTCTGTAATGTGTAACTTCGATACATATTTACTATTGAGGGGAGTTTGTGCGTGATATGAATAGTGGGGAGTGTTGGCGATCGAGTATACAGAGCGGAATTGATCGGCAAATAGATTTGCAATCTCGGTACCATTTTGCGCAACATCATCATCCTTAAACATTTTAGCTGGAATAGTAAAATGTCCACCACGCTTTGTTTTGATGTAACTCCAAAACGATTTTGGGTTTGAGGATATATTACATTCGATTTTACTTTTATAACTCTTATAACATGTATCAAGAAGTTTGTGGCAGCGATTACGGAGCAAGTTGAATTCAATTTCATCGCGGAAATTACCATATCTTCTAAATTTTTTACGGGCTTTTTCCTTTTCTTTCAATAGTTTTATTAGTGTATTCTAAACCACCGTGGTACCGCGCTTTGGCAGCTTTCTTAATCGGTACATACAGTGTAATAATTGCTCTTAAAATTAGGTAAAATTCGTTAACCATTGCATCAAGGTAGTAGAGCCTTGCTGATTTCAGCATGAATTGGCCGGCTCGACCGGGGAAGTACTACCCTCTCACAGAAAATTGACGTAAAGTAACAGTACCTAAACTGTTGCGTTTCGTTCGGTGAGTGAGAGTGCCGGAGGCCCTATCCCCTATTCCTTCTCCCTCATCCCACTCCTCATCCTATCCCTTTTCCCAACCCCAAGGGGCGGCAACGCACTTGTGACTCCTGTGGTGTTGCTTGTGTCCATGGGCGGCGGTAATTGCTCACCGTCAGGCAATCCGTCTGCTCGTTTGCCGCCTATTAACATTTAAAAAAAAAAATTACATCTCTACAATGACAAAGAACATTGTGCCAATCAACACCACTCAAATGTTTTCTAACAGTCTCATAATCAGTCTTATAGAAGTTAAACCTATCTCTAATGGAAGGAATCAGATATTTAATGTTCGCATCGTAATTAATACTGACTAGTAGACTAGGATGTAGTTGGTAAGTTTTACTTAAGTTACACAGAGGTCTGCTAACAGATGTTTTAGGTACATTCCCGAGAACCAAGTCTAGGCAACGATCATCACTATTTTTAATACAATTAAATTGAAATAGGCTATTTGACAACAAGAAATCAATAAGAGAGTATCCCAAACTTACATTATGGTTAAAAGGAGTCATGTGACTGCAACCATCTCCAGCGCGCCAGTCACTAAAACCAAGATTGAAGTCCCCAATTATAATGACGTCATTCTGGCTGTTGATTACATTATCAATGGAGTCCAATAATTTCGAGAGCTGGCAAGATTTTACTGGCGGGGGTAAGTATACTACGCAAATAGACAGATTTTTTACTATATTATTTACACAAACATCTACTGTTACCCACAAATCCTCAAAATCACTAGACTCCCAATTTTCTACTCTAACAGAAGACAAATCACGTGACACGGCAATCATAACCCCACCACCATCTTTTTTAGTAGATTGTGAACATACGCGGTCTCTACGGTAGACAGCGACTGTCAATTATCTCTGCGCTAGATATGCCAGCATTTAGCCAAGTCTCTGTGAAAGCGATAATTTTATAGTTAGAACTAATAACATTTTTATATAAATCTGCGGTTTTAGTCTTTAGTCCTTGTACATTCGGATAATAAATGTCAAGCATTTTAGTACAAAACTCTGGTGTATATACGGATAAGTTAAAATAAGTGAGGTTTATTTAATCAGATTAAGACTATCAGGACTTCGTATGGATATCGCTTGGTGAGTTTCGTCCTTACGCACATATACTCGTCCATTACGAACCCATACAAATTTATACGACATCTCTTTGGCCTTCTTACGTGCGGCGGCATGCAAGTACTTATTGTTCGGGGTCAGATGTTCGGTGACGAAGACTGGTGATCTTATTAAATTTAGTCACAGCAGCCAGTACCGCATCACGGGTACGAGGGTTTCGCAGTTTCGCTACTATTGCACGGGGTCTATCATTGTCTTTGGTTAATTTAGCAATTCTGGTGACAAGCTGAATGTCGTCTAGATTCAGTGGATTTTCTATCACTTTTGTTAGCTGTACTACAGTGGTAATAAGATTTTCAGATCTGTTTTCAGGGACGCCGTTCTTTCTCGTGGTTCTACCTATTGCTTTGCGAATGGGCAGTAAATGTAAATGTAGAAGCATTAAGTAATGTACATTAAAATTTGACGTTCATAAGCGTCACCTTGTGACCTAGATGAATAAATTATTTTTGACTTTGACGTTGATCTCGATGTTACATTCCCTAATATGCAGTTCAGTTGAACTAAGTCGACCGGTTAGATCCTTGACAGTTGCCTTCAGTCTCTCATTATCCTGCCTTAGCTCTGTGATGGAGACAATTGTATCGTCGAGGCGCACCTTCATATGTTCATACTGCTTATTTAGAAAAGTCATAGACTCCTGGTATTCGGTGATTTTTTCGTTAATGCTTTTTAGCTCAGATATTACTAATTGTTATATAGTAGTTTTGATTGCAGAGGAAACTTCATCTTTAAGGATTTCGCGTAATCTGGTTTCAGTGACAAAAAGTCGGGCACGGTATGAGTCGGGGACTTCTTTGATTCAAGTCGCAGAGTAACATTCGCGCGATCTTCTGTCGAAATATTTATGTCCGAATTCATATTAAGACACGTGCTCTTTGTCGTGTTCATGCTTTCCGACTGAACTGGACGGACGGGCGTATTAGTATTATCGCTTTTGGGTATGCGATTGCGGCACTCGAGGCAATTCCAATTCTCCCTACATGCAGCACTCATCGATTTGAAACGCCTGTCGGTAATATTGGCACAAAGTAAGTCATACGACGAGTGACAAGTAAAGCACTGCAAGCGATCCTTGCTTTTAATTGTTGTCCAGCACCCGGCGCAGGTTATTGCAGGCATTATATCTGAGTGACAGGCGTCGCGTAATACGTGATTGCATCAAGAAGCAAAACAGAAGCGCAATGGATGCGGTGCTTAAGCGTTGTATTAAACACCAATAAATAAACATTATTTTAATAAAAAGAATTATGATCCAGTATTTTTGTGTCAAAAATAATACAACTTTCATGAATGACCAGCCTTAAAGAAGACACTCATGAATGTTTTCCTTTAGAAATTGACACTATACATGTCGGCCTGGAACGCGACCCGTTGTAATTGCGTCTATGTTGGCAGCACTACGGATTGGAATGGAAAAAACGAATTCTTGTATTATGAAATTTATGAACACTATTGTCCTATTATTTATCACTGATAATTCGTTTGTGGAGCACTTTTGTCATACGTTATTATTGTCATAAGTACACTTATTATTGTTTTAAACAAAATATTCTATTATACACTTCTCTCAGGTGAATAATATCACATACACTGAGCACTAAGTTTATCTAGTTTTTAAAAGTTTGAAGTTCACTGAGATGCAAATTACTATTTACCATGAATATTTCACTGGATTGAATTGCACTTATGTTACTATGAACAAGATTTGTACAATAATATTGTTTATTCGGAAATTAAATTGTGGAACTATTGTTTATGTTAAGTGACAGATGTCTATACTATATATAAACACACACACACACACACACACACACACACTCACATAACATATACACAAACATGCACGTAGGTACACACACTCACACATACATAAGTACACACACACACATACACAATCGAGCTGCTCTTTTTGATAATATTACTTACCTTATAATAATTATTTTAATTTTTTTTATATGTATCCAGTTTCTTATTTTAGTTTATTAGTCTCCACTATGTAAATGTATTACAGGGGAAGTAGCAAGTCAGCCCCAACACAAGTATTGTTAATAACTTAATGGGGCTGCCTCATGCAATACTTATGTAACGATTATGGAACAATAAACAATTTATTATTTAATATTAAACATAATGATTACACATCCAAATTTACATACATAACACATGCATGTAAAAATACATTTATACATCTAAATATACATACACAACATAATGGATGAGAGTGATGAGCTGATTCCGTCAATCTCTTGAAAAGAAGCTCTCGTGCCTTCGTTTTGAATGCATAACGGTTAGTGGACAATCTGATTTCAGGAGGGAGTGTCTTCCATAAAACAACAGACTGTACCACAAAAGAAGACTTGACGAACCCAGTAGAGTGACCGGGAGAAAATTGTGAGAAGAAAGAAGATTTCTCACATGTGTTGAATATAGGTATTGGAAGTATGAAGTGAGATAAGTCGGAGGGGAAGGAGACTTGAGAACAGAGAAGAGAGTAGTAAGAGCACGCAAACACCGGCGCTGACCAATTGGTAACCATGTTAGGAAAAAAGTAAGGAAATTCTTGAATCGGTAAAGAAAAGAAAAAAAAAGAAAACTCATTTATTCCATTATGTAGGTACACAATGTAACAGAATGAAAACATAGATTTTAACATAAACACTAACCTAACATAAAAGAATCGGTTTCCAACTCAGCATAATGCCATCTTTTAAAACAAGATGGCGCTGATATTCTGTTGGGACCGTTAATACATATAAATAAATATAATAAATATTATTATATAATTGACATAGGTACATTATTTGAAAAGCTGTACAGGTGATATAACCAAAATAAATATTACATACTCAACAATCGACAAGCCTCCACCATGGCCAACTGTCTATGACAAATGTGTGTGACAAATAAAGAGCTCTAAGAGTTCCAGTGATCCTCTGACTAACTTTAGTCACCTGCGCTTGCCAATTGAGAGTGGAATCCATGTACAGGCCTAGATTTTTTACGGTTGTACAGTATGGAATAACCAGACTATTAAACATTATAGGTGGTAACGTATTTAGGTCTATCCTGGGTATTTAACTGTCAACTGCCTACAATAATGGCCTGGCATTTTGCTGGGTTAACAGCTAAACCAAATTTATTACACCAATCTTACATAGACTCAAGGTCCCTATTCATATTTGATTTGATTTGATTTTGTTTTTTTTTTATTTTTTGTTCTTTTTATTATTTTTACACCTACTTTTACACTAGGAATAAATCCTGTGTCGCGGGGGACTTTACAGACATACAACCAACGGACACAATGAACACCCGCAATGGCCACCGTTAGATCTTCCACTCTCGCTTCGGAGCACAACTGCAAGTCATCAGCATAAAGATGAATTGTGCACGCAATAAACGACTAAGACGTAGACCGGTTAGAGGTAGACCGGTTCACTTGTTTCTAACTTTCATCCACCCGCAATGCCTCAGTACATCCGTGAACATGGCGCTTGCAACAGGGCCGAAATATCGCTTACCCAAAACAAAGGTACGTGGTATATATCCCGTAGGAACAGAAAAAAGTAACGTTGACACATAGTTTGGCATTTTATTAAATTTACGATCCAGTCGCGATAACATTTCATTCCGCATTTAAGTATCTGTTGATTTAGGAGGACCATGTATCGACATAAGTATGACACCGAGGCTAGATCGAAACGATTTGTTCCCTTGATGTCGAGTCTCGCCACGTCGAGTAGCCGCTACGTCTACTCCGAAAAAAACACGCATTTATTCCCGCCTCGTCGAGTCGTTTAAAAAGTCTATTTTATTGCCACTATGTCAAAAAAAGAAAATTGCCTAGTGCCTCCACGTCGAATGTATGGAAAGGTACAGTCAATGAAACAAGTGATTCCAATCATAATATTTCTATTTATTTTGTCAATCATGGCAGTAACTTATAAAATATAAAAAAAAACATAACATGAATTATTTTAATTTTAGCACAGTAAATCACAGATCAGTTATACGTATACGACGAAGTTCCCTTTAGAGAATTATTATAATTAGTTATTTAACTAATTACTGCCATGACACAGAAATGGCACAGAAGTACCTTTATATTTTATAAATATAAAGGTACTTCTGTGCCAATTGTTATAAATAATTACAGTTTCTTATGTGCTAAATAAAATAGGCTATTACTAATAAAAATACGTTTAGATTATATATGTACATTCATTCCTAACTTAAAATCTAAAAAAAATAACATAATATTTACTTTTCAATTATTAATTTCAGCTCAGCTTGATATCATTTTAGTTTAATATTCTGATGTTTCCCAGTCTTGATAAGCATATATGAGTATCAATTTTGTCTTTCAAGTAATCATCAACTTTTGTGATTTTTTGTTCATATGTGAAATCAATTTTTCTTTTTGGACTGTTTATTATTCCTATTCTATTTTGTTCAAGTTTTTAATCACAATTGCTTGATTTTTCTTTTAAAACACTTATTAAAAGACGAAGGTTTGGACGTTTCATAATTTTTTTATTAAGGCGACTATGCCACCCTTCGGCATGATTTGTCGTTTTGATTCTAGTGAAGTTAGAACATAATATAACTATACTTATTTAACATAATGTAAATAATTATTGTAATAACAATTTGATATTGCTTTTATCAAAACTCACTTGAATTTCTTTGAACAGCGTATTCCTCATCGACCATATTTTCATTATTAATCCCTCTTAAGATTTCTTATATACCAACGAAATCCATTGCTGAAATAGATTTCTTCAATTAGTTTGTAGATAAATGGTGTTTAAAACTATTTGGCACCTTCATTTCCTAGCAGCAATAAATTAATAATTTTTAACTTATCTAACTAATGAAACAGTCGAAAGTCGGCCATTTTCATTCGACAAATAACGCGTGTTATCTACAATCTATCGGAACTATTAAGTACATACTTACATAGTTTGTATAAATTTACAACAAAGTAATCTTGAAGTTTACCATGGAACTAGGTATGGGTATTTTAAGGATTTGCTAATAGCATATTATATTTTGCCATTTGTCACCAAATGTCGTTATGTCATGTCTAAACTTTGTTGCATTTCAAGATTATGTAAATGGTTTTAACTGCAAAACAAACTACTAGCTTACTAAACATATTACAATGAAACTAGTTTTCTAAATAATTTTAAGTACAAAATTATCAAATTAACTTACCTTGTCTTTTCTTTATTTGAAATTTTCACAACACAGACATCACTCATGATCACGCGTCCGTTCACTGCTATCGAATCGTCGAAAGGCGTCGTCATTCGGTTCGAATGACGACGCCTTCTTGCATACAAGACGTAAGAGAGAGACAAAAAAATGTACGACTATACTATCTCTTTCTCGCGACGTACCTGGCTAACTAACTAAGCATAAAATTTGACAGATGTTAACATAGTGACAGCAGATCTAGTAGTTGATAACTAAACCATAATAAGTTTTATCTGTTACTCTATTGATATCACTTACTCGATGACTGTTATATGTATATGCCCTGATTTTTAGGTATTAAGGGTTTAATTTTAGATATACTAACTCACTAAAGTGCAGAAACTGTTTCTGCGGTTGAAACCGCAGTTTTAGGTTTAATATACGTACATTATATATTAATCGTATCTATTAATTCCAATTACTAACAGTAATAAAATTGTTTATTTTAAATAAAGATTACATGATTTTAAATCACTTGTTTCATTGACTGTACCATTCCATACATTCGACGTGGAGGCACTAGGTTAAATGTTTTTGTGGTAGTAATTTAACGGTTTGGACTAAGGCGACTATGCCACCCTTCGGCATGATTTGTCGTTTTGATTCTAGTGAAGTTAGAACATAATATAACTATACTTATTTAACATAATGTAAATAATTATTGTAATAACAATTTGATATTGCTTTTATCAAAACTCACTTGAATTTCTTTAAACAGCGTATTCCTCATCGACCATATTTTCATTATTAATCCCTCTTAAGATTTCTTATATACCAACGAAATCCATTGCTGAAATAGATTTCTTCAATTAGTTTGTAGATAAATAGTGTTTAAAACTATTTGGCACCTTCATTTCCTAGCAGCAATAAATTAATAATTTTTAACTTATCTAACTAATGAAACAGTCGAAAGTCGGCCATTTTCATTTGACAAATAACGCCTGTTATCTACAATCTATCGAAACTATTAAGTACATACTTACATAGTTTGTATAAATTTACAACAAAGTAATCTTGAAGTTTACCATGGAACTAGGTATGGGTATTTTAAGGATTTGCTAATAGCATATTATATTTTGCCATTTGTCACCAAATGTCGTTATGTCATGTCTAAACTTTGTTGCATTTCAAGATTATGTAAATGGTTTTAACTGCAAAACAAACTACTAGCTTACTAAACATATTACAATGAAACTAGTTTTCTAAATAATTTTAAGTACAAAATTATCAAATTAACTTACCTTGTCTTTTCTTTATTTGAAATTTTCACAACACAGACATCACTCATGATCACGCGTCCGTTCACTGCTATCGAATCGTCGAAAGGCGTCGTCATTCGATTCGAATGACGACGCCTTCTTGCATACAAGACGTAAGAGAGAGACAAAAAAATGTACGACTATACTATCTCTTTCTCGCGACGTACCTGGATGAGTGACCTGGCTGGCACGCAAGAATTTATACTGAACATGCTCAATCATTTCAATATACTTTTTGTAAAATGGACTCCAGACGGACACGGCATACTCTAACTGAGAGCGTACTAGGGCCTTATACAAGCAGAGATAGGAAGAAGTATTTTTAAAGTCGATTGTAGAACGCATTATAAATCCAAATAGTTGGTATGCTTTACTAACAATTTTACCTATATGTAAGTCTAAGCAAAGTTTAGAATCAAGGACAACACCGAGATCACGAATAGAGTCCAATTTAATCAAAGGGGCATTGCACAGTGTGTATGTGTGTTTTATAACAGTTTTATTTTTAGTAAAATTTACGAAATTACATTTTGGGAGACTTAATTGCAGCTTATTTTTCTGGCAATAGGAGGATAGTCGGTCCAAGTCTTGTTGAAGCAGAAGGCAGTCATTTAGATTTCGTATGGCTCTATACACCTTGAGGTCGTCGGCGTATAAAAGGAACTTGGTATTGTGGAAGCACTGACTGATGTCATTTACATAGAGGATGAACAAAAGGGGACCAAGTATAGACCCTTGAGGAACACCAGAAGTCACCTGTGCTATGTTAGATTGGTGACCATTGACTACAACCCTCTGACTCCGATTCGTAAAATAAGATGCAAACCATCTTAAAAGATTACCGCGGATACCGTTGAAAGAAATTTTGTTCAGAAGTATTTCATGGTCCACCTTATCGAAAGCCTTACAGAAGTCTGTATACACAGCATCCACTTGAACACGGCTATCAACGTTATCAAACAAAAAACTTGAAAACAGCAAAAGATTAGTATTTGTTGATCGCCGTTTCACAAACCCGTGCTGTTGTTGAATTATGACATTGTGAAATATCGGATAAATTTCATTGTGCACTAATCTTTCGAATAGTTTCGATAAGGTAGACAGGATGGAAATGGGACGGTAGTGTTCTACGTTGCGTCTGGAACCGCTTTTATGAACAGGTACAATATACGCCTGCTTCCACAGCTTTGGAACAACTCCCTCAGAAATACATTTATTATAAATAATAAATAGTGGCTTGCAGATAGAGGTTGCGGTATTTCTAAGAAAATAAGATGAAATTCCGTCAGGCCCGGGGCCTTTTGCTGGATCCAGGGATTTAAGCTCCTTCAATATTTTGTCTTCACTAAAAGATAGCTCGCAAATAGTGACATCATGAGGTGCATTATAGTCAAGCGGAGGCTGCCATACAGATAGTGAAGGTGATGTAGGTTCGTAGACAGAGTTGAAAAAGTCAGAGAACATATTGCAAGCCATTTGTGGGTCATTTGTATTAGCATTTTTGTATTGTAGCTTAGCAGGTATTCCAGGTTTGTCTTTACGATTGGATATATAAGTCCAGAAGTGTTTAATGTTTTTACTCAAATTATCTTCCACAGACTTGATATACGAGTTGAAACACTTTATGCATGAATGTTTTAACTGAGTTCTGAGGTTGGCAAATGATTCATAGTCAGTAATGTTTTTATACTTTTTCCACTTGATCCATGCCTTTTGTTTCTTCTTGGAAATTTTTATCATGGAATGAGAGAACCAAATGACGTAGTTCGCCGATTTAGGACGGGCCAAAGGAGTATCTTTATTAATAATTAAATCCAATTCGTAGTAGAATTTAGCCAGAGTTTCTTCAGGATTCATAGGGCAAAGCAGTTCAGACCAGTTCAGTTGCTGTATGTTACTATTAATGTTCTCATAGTTAGCTTTTTGAAAGTTATATTTATGAAGAGGAGTTTTAGTCATTGGGATGATTTTGACGTTTAAACAAGTGTCACATATCAGGGCAGGATGATAGGAGTCAATAGGTAGTAAAGTAGTAAATATGTGGGAAACTTTACAGGGGTTGTTGGACATAACTAAATCCAGTATTTAAGCTTTATCATTAACTACGTTATTAAATTGAGAAGCTCCAAGGAGTGAAATAAGGTTATTTAGGTTGACACAGGCTAAAAGGGTCCCAGGATGTAATATAACAATATCTGTTGAAGGATCAGCTGGCCAATTGGCTTCGGGCTGGTTGTAGTCACCTATGATACAGAAACTATCGACACTAGGATGGCATAAAACTTCTTGCAGCAATTCATAGTGTTTGTCGTACACTAAAGACGGTGTCTTTGGTGGAATATACGCAGCACTAACAATGTGTCGTTTACCGCTAATGGTGCTAGGCAACTCAACCATAACATGTTCAATATGAGCGTGTAGGAGATCACTACGCTGAGTTAATGAGATGCCTAATTCAGAAGGTTTCAAAGTGTTTAAAATTGCGACTAGTACACCTCCACCGTCTTGTTTATTCGTAGCAACACGGTCGCGATCGCATCGGTAAATACTATAACACTTGTCTATGAATTCACTGTCATAAATTTCAGGTGTAAGCCAGGTTTCGGTTAGTATTATAATGTTGTATATGTTCGTAAGTATGTTTGTGTATAAGTGGTTTAGTTTTGTGCGAATACCCCTGCAATTTTGGTAATAAATGGTAATATGTTTATTAGTCATTGATAATATTGAAATATAAATGCGTACTTATGATGTGAGCATGTCCAGACAACAAATGAGTAGCAAAATCGATACACAAATTAATTTTAATTTTAATTGAAATAATAGGATATGAGATAACTAGACGGGAAAGATTACAACACCTTAACAAATATATAGCAACATCTTCATTAGCAGTAGTCTTTTGATATTTTATACTATTTATAGAACTCACTAGATAAAACATCAAATTTAGCTTATGTAAAAGCTTAAAAACAGAGAAAAAGATGGTACACACATTGCAAATAATCTATTGTCATATATATCATAGTACTATTGTCATGTATTTTTCATCAGCCTTAAAGTCATATATTATAATTATATTATTACAAGTGGTAGTTATGGTAGAAATTGTAGCTTTGGTAAGAATAGTAGTTTTGAGAGAAAAGGTAGGTACTTTTGACAGCACCGGTGGTTTTGGTAGAAATTGTAGTTTAAAAAAATGGTAGATATGATAGTGTTAGTACGAATAGTAGTTTTGGTACAAATAGTAGTTCTGATAGGAATAGTATTTCCGGTAGGAATAGTAGTTTTGGTAGAAATTGTATTTTGGCATATATTGTAGTTTTGGTAGCAATGTTACTTACGATTGCTACCAATGCTACCATTCCTAGCAAAAGTACAATTTTGACCAAAACTATAAACGTCATTATTACATTTCTAAATTATGGTGGATTAATCACACCCCTACACAAAACAAAATAAATCGTGCTTCTCACAGAAATATTTAGCTGGATAACAGAAATAAAACCTATTTTATTACTTATAAAAAAAGTTATTTATCTATATTTTTAATTTTGATAATAAAATATTGACAGATAAAGAAAAAGTGAAGTTAGCGTAAGTTAGTTACTTAAGTTTCTGATTTAATAACGTATTTTTTGTGAGTAGTTGTGTTTTCAATTATAATGATGGGCTTGGAAGGAAATTGAAAAATGCTCAGAGAAAGTTTGAACAAAGAATCTTGGTCAATGACGGCCCTGTTGGAGATTTGGTACCGGATGGTCCTCCTACTGCTAAAAAAATACGGGTGGAAACGGGTTCAGATTTGATTAATTCTACCATTAACAATTTTCAAGTGATTTCCATTCTTGGTGACGGTAATTGCTTATTCCGCGCAATTCCTTATTGTTTATATGGAAGTGAGAATAAACATTATGAAATTCGTTTGGCCACTGTTGATAACATTGTCAATAAGTGGGATGTATATAGTAACTTCACTGTTGGGTTGGGGACGAAGCATAATTGTGGCCAGACCATTACAAATTCAACAGATTACAAACGTGTGATGGGTGCCAATAAACAATACGCAGGGCATGCTGAACTTCAGAGTGTTAGTGAGCTATATCCCGAGTGTCAATTCAGAGTTCACCTGGAAAACAGTAATACGATTACTGACTATGGTACTGGCAAAATTGTTCATAACTTGCTTTTTCTGGGCACCTGGACGAAGGACATTACAGTGTCCTAATGGAAAGAATGGTAGGGTAGCACAGTCATATTGAAGAACTTTCTTTCGTCAATGTTCAGTTATACATATTATATATATCTCTATTGCGCGGCAAACCATTCAGTAATGCCAAGGTGGAAATTTCACGATACCTAAGGTGCAACGCAAAGCCAATGTTGTGGGAAAAGAAGTTTTGTGATATATTATATTTTTGGTAAGAATATCATCTTTTTACTTATTATGGCTACAATGTAATCATCATACCTATATGTAAGAGCTTTTTTATAATATTAAAACATGCTGTGGAGCAGCACGGGTCCTCTAGTATAATGTAAAAATCCAAAGTATCCATTCATAACCATAGCATTCAATCCGGTTTTGAAAAGATCTTCTCAAAATATTCATCTTATGCTTCCAATAACATTTTATAATTTATGAAGCGGCCAGCCTCCCTTGAAGTTGTTTTAATATCGCTGAAAATACGCACTTTCAAGTCGTAAGTCAAATTTATTTTCCAGTTTCGTTTTCTATAGCGGTTAAGAGTAGTTATTCTAGCTCAATTGTGTACTGATACGGTATACCTATGCCCTCTGCGTTTACTCTTAACATAACTTTACGCCTTTGTCACCGATGGGGTAGGCAGAGGTGTACTACACACCCACACTTCGCCAGTTATGTTTCGGTCCCAATGTAATAGGGGGCGAGCCTATTGTCATCTACCGGGCACATCATTAAGCTAGCGATAATTAACATTTTAAAGTTTATATGTGCACATAACTTCGAAAAGCCAGAGGTGTGTGCCCGTGGTACCTGGGGATCGAACCGGAAACAATCGTCTCAGCAGTCCGTTATGTACACCAATATCTAGCTATCGTCGCGTTTACATTTCTGGGGTTCAAATCCACGACGCTTACTTTTCGAAATTAATTGCACATTACATTATTTTGTTTGTATATAATGATAAATAGCTTATAATTTAGTTATAGCATACTGTTTGTTTTCCTATTAACATGAAATAAAAACTTTTTACATTATTAATTATCGCTTGCTGAAATTTGAAAGAAAGCATCATGAGGGCATCGGCATGTATTAAAATTCTCTATAATGCCATTGAAAGATATGTGAACTGCCACCCGCATTTTATCCTCATATAGACAAAAGACCCGTGCTCGGCAGGCAGATTTTATAAAGCCTAATGTTGATTATTGTCACAAGATATACATACATAGTCTCACGCCTATATCCCCGAAGAGGTAGGCAGAGGTTTATTGCTACACCCACTTTTCGCCAGATTTATTTTAGTCACACGTAATAGGGGGCGAGCCTATTGCCGTACCGGGCACATTACCAGACTCCGTGCTACTGAGAATTTCCTATCGGAAAAACCCAATAACACTTTGCCCGAACCAGAGACCTCACAATTCCACGTGCACATTTATGCCGCGAGACCAACGAGGCAGTCACGACGAGGCAGTATATCACGAGATATAGTTAAGTAATACTATAAACATCATACAATATTACAAATCGTGAAAGTTTAAAATCGATTAATACTATATAGTTTAACCGCCGGTCTCACTATCCAATCTATCCATGGATTTTGAAACAAGAGATGCATGTAATGTAACATAAGCTCCATACAAAATATGTTTTTCTGTTTGTGCGGGGTAACCTCTGGAATGGCTGGACAACTTTTAATGAGTCTTTTATTAGAAGATAGAGGACTTCGTAGGGTATTATTTAGGCCGGTAAATGGCTCTGTTGACGAGATGAGAGAGAAATAGCGAAGAGCAGCTGGTAATTTATTAATCCTACAACAAACCAACAAAAACTGTTCGACATACATCTAATGGAGGATTATTTATGAATCTAATTCAAATCCAATTAGGAAAGGTTACATTATTGCGTAGACACATATCGTGTGATCGTTTCCATGCCAAATAGCTGCATAATGGGTGTATGTTTTGCTAATTAGCGTAATTAGTGACTATTGGCTACTAATCCTGTGATAATGAGAATAATAAATATTGGTTTTGGTTTGATGACGATATATCAGTTATAAAACTAATTTTAAAAAAAAGTCTAGAACAGATCCGAATAATTAACGCCCTATTGCCCTATTGCCCAGGGCCTCAAAGGTATTTGAGAAGGCTATGTGCAACCGAGTTAAAATATAGTATACTAGTTGACGCCAGCGGCTTCGCACGCACATATTTTCGAATTGCCCGTTTTGCCCGATCCCGTGAGAATTTTGGGAAATCCCTTCTTAGTGCACCCCTACGGTCCCCAAGGAACATACATGCCAAATTTCAGCTTCCTGCGCCCAATAGTTTCGGCTGTAGCGTGTCTGTCAGTCAGTCAGTAACGCAAGGATTTTATATATTAAGATTTAATGAATGCCAAAACGGCTTCCGAAAGAACAAATCAACTACACTAGCCGTATAAAAATACGTTCCAGACGCTCTTAATATTATAAATAAAAAAGAATAACCTGTCGGTGTTTTACTGGATATGACAAAAGCTTATGATAAAGTGCAATATAGCATACTACTACAAAAATTATATAATATAGGCATTCGTGGTTCAGCTCACGACTGGTCCTCATCCTATTTAAGCGGTCGAAAACAATTAGTAGAATTAGAATATTTCAACTACGATACTAAAGAAATAAAAAAGAAACGCTCAAATACTAAAAACATATATGCATCAATTCCTCAAGGTAGTGTAATCGGCTGCCTCTTATTTCTGATTTACATAAACGATCTCCCCAAAGCCAGAGAAGGGCCGTGCGTTTTATTTGCAGACGATATCTCCCTACTCACTTCTTGCCAAACTGAAGATAGCATTAACCAAAAACTACATTCAACACTCACAACTACAATAACCTGGATGAACGAACACAACCTAGAAATTAATTTTACGAAAACAAAGATAATAACATTTCACCCCTATCAAAAAGCACCCTTAAACATAAATTTTAACTTTAACGGAACACAAATCGAAACAGTACGCGAATTCAACTTGTTAGGTCTAATTTTAGATTCAAATTTAAACTTTAAATCTGACATCCAAAATATAAAAGCTAAAATTTCTAAATTCACTTACGCACTACGTGAAGTCAAAAAGGCAACAAACCTACATACCGCACTGACTACCTACTACGCCTATGCTTATGCCTGGCTTAACTATGTCATTATCCTGTGGGGAAATAGCACAGATGCACCTTCTCTCTTTGTTCATCAAAAGAAATTAATTAGAATTTTAGGAAATATAGAAGTCACTGATAGCTGCAAAGCCCTCTTCCAAAAATATAAACTTCTGACCCTAACAGGCATTTACATATTAGAAATATGCAAATTCATCCGAAAATATCCTGAATTCCATACTAAACGTGAAGATACTCAAAAACAGTATTCCTTACGCCACAAACATAGACTAAATCTACCCACATCCCGGTTAAAAATGCACTCATCAAGTCCCCTAGTCATGTCAGTAAAAATTTATTATAAGTTACCAGGGGTTTTAAAACAAGAAAATAAGTACAACATATTTATCAACAAACTGAAATTGTTCCTTAATAACAAAGCTTACTACACATTAAATGAATATTTTTATGACAAAACACCATGTAGCATAAAATAACCCAAAATAATCCCTTTAGTCTATTTATACACACACAAAGTACAATAGTAACGATTATGCCAAAAATACTTGAATAAATTCGTAAATATAATAAATAAGCTTAATAAATCTTAAAACAGCATTTTGAGGACATAATAATATAAAAAATATTTAGCATATAAGTACCTTGAAAGATATAGACAAATTAGTAATATCATTATCATAAATATTATTATTAAAATCCTCTTCCTCCTCTCTCCTAATAAAAACTTTGCTGTGCCCAACAGGGTCCATAATTGATACTACCCTTATGTTTAACACCTCATTGTAATTATGGAATGCAATAAAGTATTGAGTATTGAGTATCATTGAGATTTAAAGCTGGGTAATATGTGGGAACCACAACTGTCAACACCGGTCAAGACTTTCTGGTAAATAGTTATGAAATTAATTATATAATTTATCTGTATTAATATTAGTAGAGGAGACGTAGAACATCGACCTTCACCGATCTGATAACCAGATGAGACGTATTTTTTATGTAATATAATTTATAAACAAATATGCCTATAATAACTTGCCTATCAAAAAGTGCTCATAGCTATTTTAAATTTAAGTTAATTGTAATCAACCACAAATATAACTTTGTCGTTTATACAAACACTATTGAAAACAAAGTTATTTTTGGTGATGAAAAAGCGATCGTGATATTTGTTTAAGTGAAGATAAAGGGTATGTTATGTGGATACCTGAACTACGGGACCCTTACGGGACTCGCACTTAATCGAATTGTTTGATCTTTATTGCTATATTGCTTCCGTGTTCGTTTATTAATTACTAGCATCAGCCTTAACACTTAACATACCCTTTATCTTCACCTATCCAAATATCACTATCACTTTTTCATTTACCAAAAATAACTTTGTTTTCCATAGTGTTTGTATAAACGACAAAGTTATATTTGCGGTTGATTACAATTAACTTAAATTTTAAAATAGCTATCAGCACTTTTTGATAGGCAAGTTATTATAGGCATTCTTGTTTATAAATTATATTACATAAAAAATACGTCTCATCTGGTTATCAGATCGGTGAAGGTCGATGTTCCACGTCTCCTCTACTATATAATATATACCAATTCTAATGCCAGAGAAGATCAAATTAATACTTAAATGAGCAAAATATGTGTAAAAACACATTTTTTTTTTATGGAATAGGGGGCAAACGAGCAGACGGATCGCCTGATGTTAAGCGATTACCGTCGCCCATGGACACCCGCAACACCAGAGGAGTCACAAGTGCGTTTCCGGCCTTTTAAAAAGGAATACGCTCTTTTTTTGAAGATTTGAAGGTCGTATTGGTTCGGAAAAACCGCAGGTGACAGATCATTCCACAGTTTATAGGTGCGAGGCAGAAAGTTTCTAGAGAAACGCACCGTTGTGGATTGCCAACCATCTAAATGATGGGGATGGAAATGCTGTCACGTAGAACGATGGCGGAAAGACGCGGCAGGGATTAATCCGAACAATTCCTCGGAGCACTCCCCATAGTAGAAGCGACGAAGCGTCCCTATTTCGGATACAAAGATGCATAGCGAGGCTACATCTCTACGCAGCGCCAAGTGGTCTAACCGATTGCAAATATCTTGGCAGTCGACAATTCGAGCGGCTCTCCGTTGGATGCGGTCTAGAGGGAGAAGCTGGTACTGGGGTGCCCCTGCCCAAAGATGAGAACAGTATTCCATATGCGGCCGCACCTGCGCCTTATAAAGGAGCAAGCGGTGGGCCGGAGTGAAATACCGTCTCGATCTATTTAGCAAGCCAAGCTTCTTCGAGACTAACTTAGCCTTACCCTCTAAGTGACCGCGGAACTGGACTTCGCTCGATATGTCGACACCAAGTATTCCAATACTGGAGGAGGCAGTCAAGGGGGTGCTCTCAAAACGAGGACATACGACCATCGGCAGTTTTTTTGCGGTGAAAACGCAGACTTGTGTCTTTGTGGGGTTAAATTGGACCAAATTAAGTCTTCCCCAATCTGAGACCATCTCCAAGGAGGTCTTAATTTCAGACACAAGTTTATGTCGGCTCTCGATGACTTTTTCCCGAGAAATGTTGGCGTGGCCGGTATATAAAGCATCACCTGTGCTGTCATATGCATAACAATGAATGCAGGAACACCAGCATTTACAGACAAGGCGTCAGAGCATTCACCGTCAACTACGACCTTTTTGCTTCTGTCTGTAAGAAAGCTGGTGACCCATTCGCATAATTTCTCGGGCAGCCCAAAGGGAAGGGAGCTTCGAAAGAAGCGCTTTGTGCCAGACCCGATCGAAGGCCTTCGCTATACCCAAACTGACCGCCAAAGCCTCCGCCTTTGTCTCGATCGCCTGTGCCCAACGATGTGTCAGGTATACTAGAAGATCACCAGCCGACCGACCCTTACGAAAGCCGTATTGCTGGTCACTAAGCAGCTGATTATCCTCTAAAAACCAAAGGAGCTGGCAGTTAATAATGAACTCCATTATCTTCGCGAAGAGGGAGGTTATGGCTATGGGTCTGTAGTTGGACGGATTAGAGCGATCGCCTTTTTTAGGGATCGGGTGGACCAATGCTGTCTTCCACGATGTTGGGACTACGCCAAATGAGTAGGAGAGACGAAAAAGGCGTGTCAAAACTGGTGCCAACTCTGGAGCGCAGATCTTCAACACAATAGGGGGAATTGCATCAGGCCCACTCGACTTATGGATATCGAGGGACAGAAGTGCCATACGGACTGCGCGTTGGTGGAACCGAATATCCAGCATACAGCCCTTCAACAGCGGTATAGTAGGCGGTTCCTGTCCCCCCTCATCCAAGGTCGAGTTGGACGCAAAGAGTTTGCCCAGAAGATCGGCTTTCTACTTTGCGTCGTGGGCCAAGGAGTCATTTCCCATGTGTAGCGGTGGAAAGGATGGCTTACAGAAGTTCCCTTCGATAGCTTTGGCAAGAGACCAGAATGCGCGAGTTCCCGATGGAAGGCGCTCAAGCCTCTCGCCAATTCTACCGATGTGCTTCGTCTTCGCACTAGCAATGTCTCTTTTGAAGGATCTGGAGGCAAAGTTATACTCCTTTTTTAATGCGCTGGTATTTTCATCCCCTGCCGCCACCGCATCAGCCCATGCTTGGTAAGCTTCCTGCTTCCTGCGAGAAGCCTTTTTGGACGATGAACCAAACCAAGGCTGAAATTTGCCACCAATGGGGACCACAGAGGATGGACTGAAAAGTTCCATACCCTGTAGCACCACATCAGCAACAGAATCAGCAGCAGCGTTGGGATCATCCGGCGAGAAGCATATTTGTCCCCAAGGATAGGACGCAAAGAAGTTCCGCATCCCATCCCAATCTGCTGACTTGTAGCGCCACACACGGCGACTGCGAGTAGCCCGCGATCGCAGCGAGCACGTGAGAGGCACCACACTCTGAGGTCTGAGGAGCCAAGTGGGGCGCCTACGGATACCTTGTAGCCGTCCGGATGAGAAGTCAGCAGAAGGTCTAGCAGTGAAGGATTCTGGCTTTCAACGTCTGGGATTCGCGTGGGCGTGGTAACCAGTTGTGTCAGGCCATAAGCCAGTGCGAAGTCGTAAACAGATCTCCTCGCATGATCAGTTTTACTGGAATTGAGCCAGTCGGCGTGATGGGCGTTAAAATCGCCAAGCAAGATGATCTCTACTGACGGGATCTGCTGCTGCACAAAGTCTGAAGCCATTTGGATGTGCTCAATGAGTCGGTCAGTTTCGGTATCACCGCTATGGGACCTATAAAGGCAAGCATAGACGCGGGGGTGGTCGTCGCTATCTATACGTAGCCATAAGGTGGAAAGGTCCCTACCTTCAAGATTCCTAAGTCGACGAGAACTGATATCGTCTCTAACATACACGCACACTCCGGGCTTGGACAGAAAGGAGTGTTCAAGTCCATACCCAGGGTAAGCAAGGTAGGAAGTGTCTGCTGGAGGCGATATCTGCGTCTCAGTCAAGAAGAGCAAGGCCAGCTTTGTTGTCTCGAGGTGGTGGTGGACAGCATTAAGGTTGGTGTGTAATCCCCTGATATTGCAGAAGTCCACGGCCAGTGTGGCAGGGGGTGCCAGGATATTTTTGCTCCTTTTTAGGGACTTTTCGAGCGCAGTTTTGCCCCCCCCCCCCCCCCCCCAGAGTACGAGGGGCGGCCTGGGCGTCCACGCTCAGATGCGTTGTGTCCTGAATGCGGACGTCCAGAGAGGGATTCTCCAACGCTAGCGCAGTTGGTACCCTCCTGGGGTAGCAAAAAGTTTTTCAACTGCACCATCATAGGGTTGGGGGATTGGGCCTCCGGTATCCTCACTCACTCGGTGAAACACAACGCAAGCGTTGTTTCACGCCGGTATTCTGTGAGGCCGTGGTATCACTCCGGTCGAGCCTGACCCATTCGTGCCGAAGCATGGCTCTCTCACGTGTCAAAATAAATCCAGCCACCATAAATCCAGCATTTAGAAAAATAAATACGGTGACATTCAAAATGTCACAACACGCAAGACAACAAGGAGCAATGATAAAAATTTCGATTATTTACACAAAATGTTGACAAGAAATGCCATAAGGAAACTTCGAGCACAATTAGCAACCCCGGACTCGCTAGCAGCTGCAGTTGCGTCGAGCTCAGGCGACGAATACTTCTCGCCCCCGTCGTCACCGTCACCTGTACGTTGGAGAGGCAGAGGCCGGCCGCCAGCCTGCCTGGGACCACGAGACCCACCGGTCTCAAACAGGGTCCTCGCTGCTGGTGGTAATGTGCAGCGCATGCGATGGACGGAATCCATCAATGAAAATTTCATGCGCGCATATTTTGGGGCTACAGAGGGGGGAACTAACCTCACTGCGTATCGCAGTCGCATGCTCGTTCTGTTTCAAGCCTTAGAACCAAGTATCAACGTTACGGCTCAACGATTATCGGATCAGGTGCGAGTTATCCAGCGCAGTAACAAGCTGGATAACGTCGTACTTGATAGGCGACGCTCAGAATATTTACCTACAAGCCGGGCTGTTCACGTCCAACCCGTATGTGCTACCAGTAACACAGATTCATCGCGGATGGGTAATAATGCCGTCATGGATGTGGATGATATGGTTTGTAACGTAAGTATTCAGTGCAATGAGGAGGTTATGGATACTTTGAAATGAGCGATTGAAGAATATCGGTACATGTCACCAACAATTAGGCCGCGCCTGCCCCGATTGCCTATACATAGGCGTAATATAGCGCTGGTAGGTGCCCTTGACTCGCTATTACCTAGTTTTCTAGAAAATAGCGAGAATCTTGGTGATACGCACTCAATTTTGTATTGCGCCGCCGTAGCGGCTTGTCGTATGGCAGGTGTCAAGTTTCAAGAACGTGATACTGGCATGCGACAAATATCTGCTATTCCGGCGTGGCAGTACAGAATTGAACGGCGTATTACTGAGACAAGGGCACTTATCGGTAAGCTAATCTGCTTTATGTCTGGGAATACACGTCCCAGGGTCATGCGCTTTGTGCGCCGAGCTTTCTTGGGGACAGGTATCAGTCCTGCTGACTATACATCTCGGCTCACGGAGCGCATTGACTTAAAGCAGAAAGTCTATGCATGGGCAAACCGGATACGCAGATATAAAAAACGCGTGGACCGATATACCTTGAATCGTACATTTCTAAGGGACCAAAAGTGGGTTTATAGAAACTGGAACTGACCAGCCCAAGATGTGGCTAATGGGCAGCTGCCGGATGCAGATGCCACAAACAAATTTTGGCGTAGCATATGGTCGGCGCCTATTGGCCACACTGAGGGTGGTTGGATGCGGGATGTTGAGCGGTCATGTGAACAGATTCCAGAAATGGAAAACGTAGTAATTTCCAGCGAAGATGTTACAAGTGCAGTCCATTCGTTATCAAATTGGAAAGCTCCAGGACCGGATGGACTGCACAATTTCTGGCTGAAATGGCTACGTAGTTTACATGGCTGCTTAGCATCACAGTTTCAATCATCCCTAGAATCTGGTTCGAACCCAGATTTTATGACAACTGGAGTAACCCACTTGCTCCACAATATAGGGGCCACAGGGCCCAGTAATTATAGACCGATTACATGTTAGCCATCGGTCTATAAACTTCTAACATCTATTCTGAATGCTAAAATATCAAAACATGTTAAATCGAATTCAATTATGTCAGACACTCAGAATGGATGTAGGAAGGGGGCTCGTGGTACTAAGGAGCTCCTCCTTATTAATATGACCATTACCCAGCAAGTTCGTCGTAACCGAAAGGATCTGGCGGCATGTTGGATAGATTACAAGAAAGCGTACGATTCTGTGCGTCATACGTGGCTTTTGAGGGTGTTGGAGTTGTATAAAATAAATACATCTCTACGCACCTTCTTAAAGTCATGTATGGGGCAATGGAAAATGGTTCTTGGCTATCCAGGGTGCCGACGGATCCAGGGGAATGGCGAACTTGTCAAGATTGAGCGAGGTATCTTCCAGGGTGATAGTCTGAGTCCATTATGGTTTTGCTTAGCGCTGAATCCTCTCAGTACCTTGCTGGAAGGTTCAGGGCTAGGTTACAGGTTACGAAGAAGTGGTCGGGTAGTGTCCCACTTGTTGTTCATGGATGACTTAAAACTGTTTGCCCACACCAACCCTCAATTGATAAGTTTACTAAAAATATCGGAAAGTTTTAGTAATTCTATCAACATGAAATTTGGTGTGGATAAATGTGCTGTGATTCATGTAAAGCAAGGAAAGATGATGGAATCTGAAGGGATTCAACTCTCAGATTCCATTAACCTAAGATCACTTCTCCAAACCGACACCTACAAATACTTGGGTATGTATTTAAGTATTAATGAGGCTGACATGAAACAATCGTTGCAAGAGCGGTTCTTTGGCCGCCTGAAAAAGGTACTGAATAGTCTTTTATCAGGTGGCAATAAGGTTCGAGCTTGCAACGGTTGGGTCATGCCGGTTCTCATGTACTCCTTTGGCATACTCAAGTGGACTCAGACTGAACTGGACACCTTAGACCGAAAGGTCCGTTCACTGCTGACGGCACACCGGATGCATTATCCACGCTCATCCGTAATGAGGTTGTATATTAGACCTATTTTATTTTATTTTGAAATTTTATTACTGACATATCTACTTACTTAATATAATTATATCCATCCATCTGATTGCATAAATAAGTACCATCTGACTGTAGAAGTAGTAAGCCCACTAGCCCTTCAGAGGCCTCAGCTGAAAAGCAGGGTTGCAAATTTTTATTTTGCAACATAATACTGAGCTGTTGGCCTATTTGCCACAATATTATACCGAACCAAGCCATACTCTCTTGCTTGTTAATGATCTTGTTTTGTATGAACCTATCTACTTACTTTATTTCTTATGTATTTTATCTAATTTCTTTGGTTCTCACTTGCTGTAAAATTTATGTTATTGTGTGCAAATAAATTAATTCTTATTCTTATTATTCTTATTCTTATTTGGAGCAAAATTCTGATATCATACTATAAACCTAAATATGCCACAAAAGGCTAATTTCCAGTTTCAGTGTCATTTTGCGTTATATCCAACAACATCCAAAATATATACACCTGTGCCTACCTTCGGGGATAAAGGCGTGAAGTTATGTTGTTATCTAAAATATTTTTTATTGTACTATCTGTTATTTTTGTTAAGGTTTTATTGTTGTGAATTTCTTTGGTGCAATAAAGATGATTATTATTTGTTTCTGTGTTTATCCATCACGCGTACTTTTTTAACATAATTATCGTGTTAAAAAAGTACACGGCCCTTTGACAGACGTACACGGAGACATACGTCCAACGCACAGAGGCCCTTTGAGAGTTTTAGTCTAAGATGTGATGGGTCATCTACTGAAGAGCCTCTATAACATCACTTTGAAGAACAGCCACGGATTAGCCGCAGCAGGTGTAGGACTATTGCTACTTGTATGGAAACTAATAACTCTGGGCTATTGTGATGGATCCTCAATGGATAAGAGAATATGGAAACTATGGATGAAAACAGGCGTCTGCAGTACGTCCAAAAGGGGCAGACGGTGACTCACCAACTCACTAGATGGGCCCTCTCTAAATAGCCACCAAGGTAAACAAAGTCTGCCATAAGTCTTTATGGCAGACTTTGTTTACCTTGGTGGCTATTTAGAGCACCGGTGTTGCCCTCTGGCTGTCTAGCCAGAGGGCAACACCGGTGCGAGTGGCTAGGGGTGTAGTTTATATATGCACAGTTTAAGATCGACCATTCCATCTCTAAAGCCCAAATATAGCCTACAAATTAATGCAAACCGACCAAAACGGCAGTCTTAAGCCCTAACAAGGGCCGTACGTCTATGTTCAAGTTGTTTACAATTGCGATAATTCACGACGAATTCTAAGACCATTCTCGAGACATTTGCTGCTAAGTTTATTTCGTATTTATATAATAAAACGGTGTTTTCACAGCGTCAGTAAATCTTGCCGGCTAGTAAGTTGAAGTAAGCTCAATTTCAGTGCAGCCCTTGAACGCGAGAGGCTCGGAGTGGCAATATATCTGGTCGACGAGACGTGGGATACTACGGAAATAAACTGACCTTATTTTTATTTATTCGAATGAAATAACGGATATATGTTAATACATTCGTGTTATTAGCTTTGGTGGCCGAGAAAAATGTAGGCAAGGAGAAATTGTTGGTGTTAAGAACCTTGTTTACGCACAGATAACTCAAACTTAACTTTTCTTATTTGCCGACGACCTAATGATTTTGATGCCTATTCAAAACGAAGACGACTCAAAAAATTACAGAATGGTATAGATAACTTGGCGAATGCAAAGACAACAAGATGATCTTAAATGTAAAAAAATGTTTTTATATCCAATTTACACTAAAAAAAACGTGCATCTAATAATGCTTATTACATTGACGGATTTCAAGTACGAAATGTAACTGTAATTCGTGATTTAGGCGTCCAAATGGACTGTTCACTAAGGTCCAATGTGCACATTGAACCTTAGTGAATGTAGAGACTTAAGGAATTCATCCACAAAGATAAGACTGTTTAATACAGTGGTTCGTCCGATACTAGAGTACAGTTCTATTATATGGAATCCACACTACAAGGTCTACCAAAAACCTCTGGAAAGTGTTCAAAAGCGGTTCCTCTATCATTTGTGCTATGGAGACAATATAGTCAAAACTTGCATTAGATAGATAGATAGATAAATCTTTATTGTGCAAATACAGTTGGTACAATAGCTTAAAATGTAGGTAATAGGTATACAAATAGTAAATGCACATTAGCTACGCCGAAAGGCTGAAACACTACAAAATGCAATCGCTTTCGAATCGTAGAGAGAAGCTAGACTGTATTTTCCTCCACAAATTGTTTTACGGCTCTATAGATTGCAGTCAGCTATTGAACACATTACTCATAAGAATCCCCGCTCGACTGCCTAGGAAGAGCACATACAGCTTATTAGATGTACCAACTTCCCATACAAACCTAGGTCGTTTGCTGCGGTACCAAGGCTCTGTAGGTAGTATAACAATATACTTATCAAAAATAAAGGAGATTGACATCTGTGATCCCTTACGTAAATTCAAGAAGTGTTTGGACAAATAGGTAACTCTATTTTTTCTTATCAACATGTGTGTATTAGCTTATGTAAATTATTTCATTTTGCTTATATACGTAATCTGTATTGTATTGTATTTATTTATATATATAATTTATACATACTCCACTTGCTTACGGTGGAAATGCCACGTTGC
Source organism: Euclidia mi (assembly GCA_944739405.2). Lineage (NCBI taxonomy): Eukaryota > Metazoa > Arthropoda > Insecta > Lepidoptera > Erebidae > Euclidia > Euclidia mi. The sequence continues at coordinate 5,249,125 of OX123196.2, forward strand.
TTTGTATAAGTTCTTTTTTGGTATCTATCAAATATCGTTTAACTCTTAGGTAACTTAGTTTAATAATGTACACTGCATGCTGTGTTTTCCTACACCTGAAGGAGTACACTTGTCTAAACGTTAAGTGATATTATCCGTGTAAAGTTTTGTGTATATTCTTTATTGGAAATCCTCAATAAATAAAATAAAAATAAAATAAATAAAACACTAAGAGTACAATTAAATCCGTATACATACATACCGTCCGAAGAGCTAACGAAAGCAGTCGTGTTACTTGTGCACTCGTAGTTTTATTATTCAAAATAGTGGTAAAAAGTACAATAATCGGGATAAAATTATAACCAATGTGTAGCTTGTAAATAGCTCAACAGTGTAGTTTCAAAAATTGCAGTGAATACCAGTTAAAAACAACAATATTTCGAATGAACATTCAAAAAATTAACGTTTTAAGTGAATAACAAAGTGAATGATTCGTGTTTTGTGGTCGTTAAGCGAGCCACTGACCTTGAACACTAATGAGTTTGATACCTACCCCTTTCACTTCTTAGTTACGTAGAAGCAACAGAACATCTATTTCGCAACAAATCGTAACTGTCTAGGTAGCACCGCGCAAGTGTGTGCCAGATCAAACGCCGAGTGTATCAGGATCGATCCTCAGCATAAGAAAGACTTTTTGAACGAGGTTTGAAACAGTGTACAAGTTGTTCGCAATTTACAACACAATAAACCACAAAAATCAAAGAAAGAAATAACAAAAAGATGAATTTCTTAGAAAATATTACGTTCCGTCGGACCAGAACTAAGTCCGACACACCTACCGATGATAGCTACACAATATCAGATACAGTACAACATTCCATTAACACCAGTATGCCAGATGTATCTGAGTACGACGATGAAAAAATAAATGAACTTAAAGATCACGTTAAACAGTTGACTTTAGAACTAAACAGTGCCCACACCGAAATCGAAACACTTACATTGGAAATAAATGATCTCAGACGAAACAACGAAGAACTAAAGATAAAGAAAAAGAACGAGTTACTTAAAAAGATCACAAGCAGTCCAGCTAAGATTAAACAGTCTACACCAAATAAAAAGAATAAAGCTGTAAGCAAGGACAAACAAGGACAAGGACAAACAAAATATTCATGTAGCAGTAGCAAGACTATGGAGCAATCAAAATTGGTTACTGAAATACAAAAAGCACCGATTGTTACTAATACGAGACAAGTAGATAAACAAAGAAAAACATGCGCAAAGAAAAATAAATTATGTTTAATTAGCAGTAACAAATTTAATAAAATGTTATCTATTGCAGAGAATACATTTCCCAACTATAACATATGTCATTATCTGTATACAAATTGTGGTATAAATGAACTATTATGTAATATTAATGAAAAATTATCCAACTATACTATGGATGACTACTGCGTAATTTTTATTGGTGATAGAGACTTCAATACGACTCAAAATTACTCGGAGCTAATTGTTTGCATACGGGAAACCTTAATGACGTTAAAACATACAAATATAATCCTTTGTCTACCAACGTATAAATGTACTGACTTTTGTGCAATGTATAACTGGCGTGTGGAAATGTTTAATAATTTGCTATATCATGACATTCAGATATATAATTATGCAATATTAATTGACTCAAACTTAAATTTACCGAATGATTATAGAGCATTTTCAAAATATAATGGCCGCATTAATAACTATGGAATGACTATCATATTTAGAGATCTAATGTACTATGTACCTACTTATATTAAATCACAAATATCATACACGACAAATTATAATGATAACAGCATGACTGATGCGGGCCAAACCGAATATAATACAGTGGACTCTCTAAATCTTTTTCGTTGCTAATAAAAAGACATACACTCTTTTACACCAAAATATTGCTGGTATTCTTAGCAAAAAAGATTTATTTGAAATTACTCTAGGGCAGCTTGATTGTAATGTAGATATTATATGCCTCACTGAAACATTCATGAAAAGAGGAACAGAATCTAATTTAATTTTAAATCAATATAAATTGGCAGCTTTTTACTCTAGAACGAATCAACGTAGAGGTGGTTCTTGCATATTGGTTAAGAAATATTTAGAGCATAAAATCCTTAATTTATCAATACAACCTATACCCTATCATTTTGAATACTGTATGGTTGAAATTATATCACTCAAACTTATAATAATTTGCATATATAGGATACCAAACCACAATGCCAAGATATTTCTTGAAAACTTAACGCTTCTTCTTAGTATAGTATGCAAACGGACAAAGAAGAACATAGTTTTGTGTGGAGACTGGAATATTGACATCCTAAAAAATAATGAAAATTCAAGAGAATTACAATCAATTTTTTATAATTATAATATGAAACATCATATCTACAGTCCAACTCGTCAAAAATCATGCATTGATATAATTGCTAGCAACTTACACAATGTCACGTCCAATTTATACAAATTAGCACTATCGGACCACGAAACAGCTCAAACCATATCCTTCGACAGAACATATACCTCTCTTAAAAGGCAATATTGGTTTGAGAAAAAAAGAGACTTTGCTAAAACTAACATCAAAAAATTTATTTCGTGTCTATCTGCTCTCTCGTTTAATGATGTATTTGAATGTGCAGACACTGAGACGGCTTTTAATATACTTCATGATATTGTTACCTTATTTTATGGCCTATGTTTTCCAATAATAAACGTTAAAGTAATAAAGAAACCGACAAAATGCAAGTGGATTTCTAAAGGCCTAATTAAATCAAGCAAGCATAAACGTTTGTTATATCTGCGGTATAAAGTTTCTCGTACAAACAAAACTAAACAGACATATGTTCATTATAACAAGATCTTCAAAAAATGTATGAACCAAGCTCAAAAAATTGAAAGCTCTAAATATATCAGCAAAGCGAATAATAAATGCAGAGCGGTTTGGAACATAATAAAAAATAATATATCAGAAAAACGAAACACTAATTATATTGAAATTATAAAAGTACATGACACTGAATACACAAATCCAAAACAAATAACTGAGCAGTTCAACAATTTTTTTATAAACTTGACATCCTCTATTAGCAATGACAATTTTAATCTTAACATGACTAACTACCCGTTTATAATCCCTAATAATTCTGACTCAATATTTTTGACGCCTGTAAGTAATTATGACATTTTGACAATTATTAAATCATTAAATAACACTAATTCTACGGGATATGACCATATTAGAACTGACATCTTAAAATTATGCGCTAAAACATTATCTCCTCCATTGTGCCACATTATTAATCTGTCACTTTTGCAAGGACACTTTCCGGCAAGATTGAAACTATCTGTCGTCAAACCGCTGCACAAAAAGGGCGATGGCAAGAATATGAATAATTATAGACCGATTACGCTAATTCCGATACTGTCAAAAATTTTTGAAAAAGTAATGTATGGCAAATTATATGCCTTTTTAGAAAAACATAGTATCCTTAAACCCGAACAAAACGGTTTTAGGAAGAACTACTCCACTACATTGGCATGTTTTACGCTAACTAAAATGATAACTGAGAGTCTCAACAACAAAGATAAGATAATCTCAATATTTCTAGACATGTCCAAGGCTTTCGATTTTGTGAACCATAAATTATTGCTGTATAAGCTTGAAAAATATGGAATTAGAGGAATAGCCCTAGATTGGCTTAAGAGTTACTTAGAAAATCGTTACCAATGCGTGGAAATACAATGCTCGTCTGGCAAAAATAATGCAATTATGAGATCAAAATTCAAGGTACAAAATACATCTGGAGTTCCGCAAGGAAGCATCCTTGGACCACTGATGTTTATATTATATATAAATGACTTGCCCAACGTAACTAACCATAAATGTGTACTTTACGCTGACGACACAACATTAATTATAAATGACAGGAATAAAAATAATTTAGAAAAAGAGACAAATATGACATTAGATAGAGTAATAAATTGGTTAGAATGCAATCATTTACAAATAAATATTAACAAAACTAAAATGATTCAATTTCAAACTTACAACAGCAAACCTTTAAAGCTTGACATAAAATATAATAATAACGTAGTTGAAGAAGATAACTCCACATCCTTTCTAGGCATTACCATTGACAAATACTGTAATTGGAAACAGCATATCGAAAACCTTTGCTTGAGTCTAGACAAATTTGTTTACGCTTTGTATCGCTTAAGACAAGTATCGACCATAGAAACGGCACTAAGTGCATATCACGGATATGTCTCGTCAAAACTAAGATATGCTCTTATAATATGGGGAAACTCGGTAGACGCAAACAGAGCATTTCTTGTGCAAAAAAAATGTATCCGAGCAATCTTTGGCATACATCAAACAGAGAGCTGCACCACCTATTTTAAAAGGCATCATATATTACCACTACCTAGCCTGTATATTTTTGAAATTTGTGTTTTTGTGCGTAGTCATCCATATTTATTCCCTAAGCACAATAATGCCGTGAAAAGACCTGGTAGACATGTTTACAAATTGTTAATACCAAAACAAAGGGTAAATGTATTTAGTAAGAATGTATACTGCATGTCAATACACATTTATAATAAATTACCTAATAGTTTTAAGGAGATTAACACTTTGAATGTTTTTAAATCAAATTTATATAAATTACTAATTGACAAATGTTATTATAGCATAAAGGACTTTTTAGATGACAGAACATTGTGACATATTAAGTATTATTGACATAAAAGCATGCAAACATAAAATTATGAACAATTTGAATTTGAATGATAATAATTAATGTGATGTGACTTGTTATAAAAGACCGAAATCTCACTACACTTAACATTTGTACGCCATATAATGGTAGAATATGGCTAGCACTATAATATGTACACCCAGATCTTTTGTAATACCCATATTCTGACAAATAAATGTTTTATTATTATAAATAGTTGTCGGTTTTTATTTTTTGTAACGAGCCCTGTGTTTCAAAGTCAAAGTCAAAATCATTTATTCATCTAGGTCACAAGGTGACGCTTATAAGCGTCAAATTTTAAAGTTAATTACTTAATGCTTCTACATTTACTGCCTCGTTCGCAAAGCAATAGGTAGAAGAACCACGAGAAAGAACGGGCACTAAAACTCGTGGCCACTCTTTTTAATCGCCAGTGTTATGGTACATATTTTGTTTTTGTAAGGAGCTGCAACTGTTTCACATTGTAATTAATTACTTGTAAATAGTAATTAGGAACATACATTCAGTTTAATGTGCCCGCTATTTGTGATGTAGATCATAGAGACCTACATCACAAATAGCGGGCACAAAGGTTTCTGGATGTGTATATATCTCTACAATTTGTCCGATAATATCAAATGAAGACTACATTTTGTGAGAATGGATAGATAGATAATGACGGATGGAAGTAAGCTTGTTATTTTTTCACGCAAAGAGTAACAAATGAGTCTTTTTAGTGTTTATTTTTGTTTGAAATACTTAGATCATGATCGTTTTTATCAAACATTTTATAAGCAGGTACCTACACAAAAAATCATGTTCTTAAATTTTATACTGCTGCGGCACGTTTCAAATGCTAGTGCAAATCACTCTTGACCGGTTTTTAAATAGTGTACGAGAAACCATATTAGTATAAATAGTAGGTACGCTATAAAATAAATCATATTCCTTAGATTATATTTCGAAGAATGCTCACAAAGCTTTCATATATTTTAATTCCACGCAAGAACGTGTCATAATTATGTTATTAAAAGCGCTAGAATAGCTGCATTCCACTTAGGTGTAATACATGAAAATATATTACACGGCTTAATAAAGAACGTAGTCACGTATCCAAAGTATATTGGAAAGAGTCGACATATAATTTTGCGCAGCATAATATTCCTATAGGTAGGTATGTTTCTTGTCAGTCGCGACGATTGTGCAGGAAAGCTGATATACGTTTAAATGTAACACTAGACAGCGAATACCTTCTCCTGCAACCGGGACAGTACTACAATGGCGATGAACCCTAGCTCCTAAGCGAATATCCGGTATAGCACTATGATATAAAGACATTGCGGTATAATAGTTTAAAGGTTCACTGAGCTTGGTTTTCGGCTCTTCGTGTCCAGCCACACAGCCACTTTGCGTATATTGTTACTCCAACTAGCTGTTAACGGTTGTGCTACAAATGTGACCTGAAGGGTAATTCTCAAAATCATATTTGTTCAGAAGCAGTTTCGTTCTAGTCTGGGTGATATAAAATGGTATTCTCGTATTAATTGACACTTGAATTATATCGTGACTAGATCTAAAATTGAATAATAAGACGAACTCTGTGTCAACGTCGATCTACGTGTCAAAATAATATTTAATTTCATGAAATGTAGCTGAATACCAAATGTGAATCAATCCAAAATCAAATCACAGTTCGTTCAAAATAGTGTCGATGTCTGTTAACATAATTATGAGAAACGGCCTTCAGTCCACCGCCACTTCAGCCTGCAAATTTTTTGACTATGTAGATCACTTTAGCTCTTAAGCACTGTGTTTCGAGTTCTATATTTCAAGCGCCGAGCATAGCACTCTCACTTCGGTCAATACTCGATGACGGCTTTTGTTTAGGGTTTTCTATTAAAAGTCTATGTCGGGTAGGAAAGTAACTAATACAGCATTTACTATTCCTATCTGGAATATAATAATTAGTCTTTTGTACATAAGTTTCTAAAATGAACTCGAATCAATCGTTTACGCTTAAATAACTATCGTAAGTTCAAAAATTAATAGAACTTCGGTAGAGAATGGACGGCGATAAATCTTTTTATAGAACATTAAACTGGAATAAAGAATTTGACGGTTGTGACTTAGCTCCAGATAAATTAGGGTCAGCGCAAGTTTAAATTTAGTACCATCCACGCTGATCCACGTTTTATAAAAAGCTTTTTACAGAAGGCCATATTTTAGTCCTGAATATGGTGCGAATATCTTACGACCTGTTTTATTTGGTGAGGTCAATTATCTTTACTTTATTCAAACTCATATGACTACACTTTTTTGAAGAATATGATTGATTAAAAAAATAGTAAGTAAAAAAATCTGTTTCCATGTTAATTTTTAACGGTTTTGCCTGTGTGCCAGGGTGAAAGTATAGGATGGATAATAGGATGCAACAATATTTTGTACAACATGTATTCAAGCCATTTTCAACATGAATTTAATTTTTCATACATCAATATGGATTTATATTTTATATCATTAATAGAATCTTAATAAGCATAAAGTTCGTTTAGTTTCTCAGTTATTCATGCATTTAGGGAACTATAATATGACTGTATAAAATGCAACCCCATTATAAATGCACAATTATTCTGTAAACATACATTGACACAATTGTTAGTGCCATGCAAATCCGGTATCCGGAGCGTCGCTTCGTGAAAATTACTAGAAAATCGAGTGAGGAAGGATTTTCTTTAAGTTAAATAAAGTAAGAAAACTTGGTAAACGTTCATACATTTCAGCTCAAGATTTACTGCTATAGCCAACATTATTACAGTCGTTACTAGATTCAATAAGGAAAAATATAAGTGGAAATACTTGAAGATTTTTGTAAAAGAGGTGGGATTAAGTGAAATAGCGTATTTAATAACATTGTTGTCATATTTCGTCTAATATTCGGTTGAATAAATCGATAGTACGGAGACGTAACATTCTGTTTGGTGGTTGAAGTTGCTCAACTAGGTTGTCAACTTACAACATCAAAGTTGTGATTGTTCGTAACTTTGTCAGCTATTGGTGTAACTAGGAATGGGCAACAGTCATTCTTGTCCCCAAAGTTTGCAGGTACGGCGCGAACATGCTGTTGAAATTATCAACTATTTATTATTTTACAATATTTAAATATTGGTTTAGGGTTGAAGTTTATAAGTATTGCTTTGTGAATTAAACGAAATAAACATAAGCATTACTTTTTGATGTAAATTAAATAAATATCTCTGACTTTGAATTGTAAAATTTGAAGTTTCAAATTTTTTTTATACTGCTAGAAAATCTTTTTTTAACGTAAGATACATACATACATACATATCGTCACGCCTTTTATCCCCGAAGGGGTAGGCAGAGGTGTATTTCTACACCCACTTTTCGCCAGATATACTTTAGTCCCACGTAATAAGGGGCGAGCCTATTGCCGTACCGGGCACATTTCTAGACTCCGTGCTGCTACTGAGAATTTCGTGACAGAAAAACCCAATAACACTGCCCGACCCAGGAATCGAACCCGGGACCTCCCGATCCCACGCGCACATTCATGCCGCGAGACCAACGAGGCAGTCGTATAGGGTTTGATGTCGAGTTTTCCGTCTCTACGCAAGGATGGTATTTGCATCGTGTTATCCCTTAGTCGCCTCTTACGACACCCACGGGAAGATAGGGGGTGGTGACACTTGTATTCTATGCCGTCAACCACACGGCAACGTAAGATATTCATGTTCAATTGACCAATATAATTATACAATGATACCACTATACATTTACAAATTTTATTCAAACGATCTATATTCACAGCAGTAAAACCATAGCTTTTAAATAAGTAAGACCCCCCACCTGTCCATGATTTATAACGTAAACATCGCCTCAAAACACCAAACAATTTTAAGGGCAATATTTGAAAAACACTCAAGATCTCCCTTCGCCTGTTTTATTTGTTTGCCGTCGCCGTCTGTCAAATTCACCGAGATTTATTTGTAAAACTTGATAAAAACAAAAGATGGAATATCAAGGGCCTACAAAGTATATCTTTATTCAATCATACAATAGAAGCGAAACGTCTTTATCTGTAATACAATGAATGACTCCGAGGTATTCCAATAATATGTTACCATTCTATGTATATACATTTAGATTGTGGGTTAAAAGTTACTCTTCGCATTTATCTGTCACATGATTTTTTTTTTATTTCGATAAAGTTAAACTATTAAGGCCTCATTAAAAAAAAAATATATATAATAAAATCAAATTATGTTCTAGATTTGAAGACTGCAAATAGTATTTCAGTCTTAAATCCACTGCCCGCACAACTGGCATTTCAAAGTAACGTGCATATTAAATAATAATTTATCATTTGCTCATTGCTTCGCCTCTACGAGAATCTGGGCAAACATGTTAAGCCGCCTGTTCCAGTTGTCATGAAGATTTTTGACAGTCATATTCAGTACTCTTGAATAAATTGAAACTGGTCTGAAGAAAACTAATATTTTGGCATATATGTTCAGTTTAGTTCTACCTAATCTTCTGGGTCTATACATAGAAATAAAACTAAAATAAACATAGCAAGAGCTATGTCAATATTTTCAGAGGTCTCCTACGCAAAGTAAAATTCAATGGCATATCGGTCTGAAGAAAACTAATATTTTGGCATATATGTTCAGTTTAGTTCTACCTAATCTTCTGGGTCTATACATAGAAATAAAACTAAAATAAACATAGCAAGAGCTATGTCAATATTTTCAGAGGACTCCTACGCAAAGTAAAATTCATAGTACGAGTATTATGCAACCTGCTATTGGTATTCCGTATAAGTTGTACATTCAACGTCTCCGGTCAGCTGAACTATAATTTGAAATACAGTCTTGTTTCCTAAACCATATTCGTTTTTGGATGCTCGCATTTTAGATTAAACTTTGTGGGGTTTCGTACAACTGTTTTTGATATTTTAAGTATATAAAGAAGAGATTCTTGAGAAGTAATTACAAAGTTGGCATTTAGGAATTATTTATTCATCTAAATACACAAAACAACTTAATTACTACTCCAGTCATCATATCAGCCAAACGACGTCCACTGCTGGACATAGGCCTCCCCCAAGGTTCTCCACACAGACCGGTCTTGAGCCGCCCGCATCCAACCGCCTCCCGCGATCTTTATTAGATCGTCGGTCCACCTTGCTGAGGGCCTACCTCTGCTGCGTCGTCCAGTACGTGGCCGCCACTCCAGAACCTTTCTGCCCCAATGACCATCGGTTCTACGAGCTATGTGCTTTACTACTATTACTATTGCTCCAAAATACCCGTGAAAACAATTAGTTGATCACGATTAGTATCACCATGATACTGCGTTTTAATTGAATGAATTAACAATTGTACCCACAATAAGATGGGACAAACGATTGTTCAAATTACGAAGTCAAATGGCGGGCTTGAGAATGCACCATGTTAATTAAGCTATCGGAGGCATGTTTAAGTGCCTACTGCTGACTAAGTTCGGTGCGCCCAAACTACTCCAGAATACTAATTATCCCATAAAAACAATACTTGTCAAAAATACCAAGTCTCGCGACCGTAAAAAGTTATGAGATCCATGTAATACCAAGTCGGTTAATTAAAAATCTTTAATGTTTTAAATAAATAGATTGACTCGGCCATCGCATGGAAACACAATAGGTATACCTCATAAGTAATACATATATAAATTAGATTGTTTAATGCGATTGCCAAGTCAATATATTTATTTAAAAACAGCTCTTCTAATTGTAGAGACTATCAATGTTAATTTGTTCAAAATAGTACGTACCTACCTTATGTTAGCCTACAAAGTGCGGAATATAGATCGGCAATCTGCAACTAATTTTTAACAAATGGAATTGTGATATTTCGTAATAACTTTTATTGTTTGTATATTCTTATAGGGAATTATAGTTTGCGTATTTTTCTAGTCACTTTGAGGATACAGAAAAGACTAAACCTGTAAGATTTATACCAGAGTTATTTTAGAATTAGGAGTTTGAGGGGGTAGCTGTCTGTCATGTCGGCTCGACCGGCTCACACCCATCTCGCAAAATATTAATGGAGGTATGGCAGAAGTATCTGTACTGTTACGGTTTTATCTCCGTGAGAACAATGTTGTTTATAAAAGGTACAATGTGATAGACAAAAAAAATTAGGCTCTTGTCTAGATCCATACGTATGTTGTACAGAGTAGGATTGTGACGTAATACATCATCATCGTCAGCCCTTTATACTGTCCCACTGCTGGGCACGGACCTCTTCTCACTATGAGAATGGTAAGGCCACAGTCGACCACGCTGGCCAAGTGCGGGTTGGCAGACTTCACATGTCTTTCGAGAACATTATGGAGAACTCTCAGACATGCAGGTTTCCTCACGATGTTTTCATTCACCGTTCAGCAAGCGATAATTAACAATTTAATACGCACTTAACTCTGAAAAGCTCTGGGTTTTGACTCACGCATGTAATATTTGATGGGGTTCCAAATTGACATGGAGTTGTGAATCATATCTGAAGCAGGCATGTCTCAAAATGTATCACCAAATGCGGGCTAATTTTACACCACGTATTATGCTAAATGCTAGAATAGACTGCGAGCGAGTTTACAGGTCACCGCCATTTTCAAATCACATTTTCTCCCCTACAATATAAAACCCGATTCATTGTTTTAGCGTAGAAAGTTTATAAATAAATATAGGTATAAAACGCGCTCAAAAAAATTAACAGCCTGCGATAATAAACTGTTCGACCGTAAAGCCAATAAAATTTCTATACGTATAAGTTACGTTCGTTGTGTTATGATATCAACGGCCTCAGTGAATATACGTGCAATTGAAAATTGACAAATTTCATAGCGAAAAAAGCGCTTGTAGCCAAATGTTTACGTTTTTCTTCCTAAGTAAGCATTATATAGAAATTTTGCCTTGCTTATTTTGTGTTCGACAAAGATATATAGTTTGATATTTAGTTTTCGAGAAAATCATGAAATATGTTAAAAATGCAACAAATATTTTAGGGTCGAAAAGAATTTTCCAAAAATATTGCAATATTCGAATATAAATAAATTATTGATACATTTTAGAGAGCTTTTAAAGAGTAGGGGAGAAGAGGGGAGTCATGTGCGTTTCCACACCAATAGGCCGCATTTGTCCGAATAGAACCTCCCAGAATTGATACAAAGTAGGTTGCTTTTCTATTAGTGGGTAATAGAATAGACCTATTACCCTGGAGGCTTGGATGTATTTCTTTGTCATTACTTATGTTATGTATGTGTATTAGCTGGGTACGTTAACTAATTTGTTTAATGTTCATCCGTGAAACGACGCACCGTGAGAAGCCAGCTTAATTGATTTAATATTTGGGCACAATTATTTGTTTGAGACTTTAATTAAATTATTATTTCTGCTATGGCTTCATTTGTTTTTGGTTTGGCTTTTTATTTACTTTGGAGTATAAAAATGGTGAAGGAAAAGGCTATAGAAACGAATTACACAATTTACAGTTGCGCGTTTATTCGCTGGGGCCATATTATAATTAATAACTTTTCTGTTATAGTCTATTTTTCTCGTAATAAAGCCATACCACTAGTCTGCACCATAACATGACTTTTAAAATTAAATATGTATATGTTTATATAGTCTAATATACATAATCTAAATCTCGAAAATGGCTCCAATGCTTTTGATAAAATTTAGTATGAAGGACTTTTCAGAGCGGTGAATCGATCTAGCTAGGATACATTTCTTACACAACTTACCAAAAAAAATATAGCGAGTAAATTAAGGTCATACGGTACTGTTTTTTAAATAAGGTAAGAAACAAAGGTAGCTTTTTAAATGCACAACTTAAACATTTTGTTCCAACACAGTCGCACCTTGCCAACTTGTGCATTATCTACAGAATTTCTTTGACTAAGTTTTAAGCAAAGTTCATTAGTGTCTCGACGGTACAATTCTGTACAAATATTGCCCGTTTTTGTACGCTGTGCAACAAGTTTGTACATGCAGTACAAATGATATATAAGAGCGTATTCAGAATGGCAGTACACTGACTTTGTCAACTTTACTTTCGCAGTAAACTTTTGGAGAAGCTTACTGTATTTTATAGACAAACAAACTTCGATACATTATAATGTTTACGAATTTTGACAGAAATACACTTCAGACAGGATCTTATGTATTTGTTTTGTCACTAATCATTGTCATATAATTATGTAGATTACGTTATAAATTAAGATAAAAGCTTATACATATAATTTGGGGGACGTTACGTCATTCTTCTAGAATGGCGTCGTAAAAATATTTTTAGAAAAATTAGGTACTAAACATGTACGACGTAGTGGTAAAAGCGGTCGATTTGTTGATTAACATTACGCCACAGACCATCTAGGTGGTCTGTGCACTACACCGAGTATTGTAAGTTCCAAGTCCACACAAAACAACACTTTGTATGGTCCACAAATTCTTGTATCGAGTGGTCTATATTTATGTTTGTACATTGTTCGTCGAATTAATGTTTGTAAAGTTCCCCGGACACAGTCACATAGTCATCATAACTTATTAAACTTTTCTTTGTCGTGCAGGTGAATATCAGCAACACATGGGTGCTGCCAGAGGAAGGGTTCCCGGTGTTCTACCGCTACTTCAGGGACCGCATCTCCTGGTACGAAGCCAATGTTCTCTGCCAGTTTCATCACGCTAATCTTGTCACAGGTCAGTCATACATTATTTATTTATTTTTAAAGACATAAAGACATATTTATTTCTGCATTTTGGTTGTTTACAACACTTATACATGTCAAAACCCTATTCTAGATGAAGCCGGCTTTTCGTGTTAAATGACTTCTTGAGAAGAAAGGCCGAAACAAACTCAGAGTCATTGCTTTTTTTGTCATTTCATCTCTTCGTTTATATTCTTATAGTCCAGACATAATAGGTTTAGATGCGAGTACAATGCAGGATATCATCTGACGTTTATAACTGACTCAGCCCGCTGATGGCCCGCATTCAACAGCCATCGTACGGCTCAACCTTGATTGAGGGAGCCAGCACGACCTGAATCATTATGCCTCCACGCCATCAGTAGATGTATGCATAAGCATGCCAGCCTAAGCCACCAGACAGGTTGCCACTAATATTAGTTGAAAAGTTTACTAATTCCCGCATTGTACTTGCTCCTTACATTTTATCATAAGGTTGAGTACATGTTGTAAACAATAATATTAAAATAATAAAAATTATACAATAAAATGTCATCTAATTAAAATGTCACTAAATAAATAATCATAATTAATGTCAATTTAAAAATGTCAAAAAAAAAAGAAGTTATAATTATATAAAATTATTAAATGTCACTTAAGTAATTGGAAATGTCAAACATAAATAAAATAATTGAATGTCAATTTGGAAATGTCAAAAGCATAATACAATAATTACTATTAAAGTAAATAAAAATAATCTGATGTCATTTTAGAATATCAGAATATAAATAATAATTACAAATGTCAAATATTCATAATTTTATACAATTTACATGACATTTTAGCCTGCGTGTAAATTGGAGAAACTCAACCCCAGGCATTCTTGTCTTCTAAGTAATCTTTTACTGAGTAGTACGCTTTGTAACAAAACTCTACTTAACAAATACTTTGAACTTATTTAAACTTAATGCCTGAATACTGCCTGGAATTTTGTTGTAGAAGCGTATACTTTGACACTTATACGAGTTACTGATTTTTTGCAGTCTAGTTATAGGTAGCACTAGTTTATTTTTATTTCGTGTATTTATACTATGCACGTCGCTTATTTTCGAAAACATATTTATATTTTTCCTAACGTATATCAAGTTTTCATAAATATATTAAGATGAGTCATTATTTTAATTTCCTTAAATTTTTCCCTCAGAGAATGCCTTGATCCAAGACTGTAAATTGCACGAATAGCTCGCTTGTGCAGTACAAACACTGTTTGAATGTCAGTTGCATTGCCCCATAATAAAATGCCGTATGACATTATACTGTGAAAATAACTGAAATATACTATTATGGCTGTATCTATATAAGCTAAATGACGAATCTTATAAACCGCGTACGCTGCAGAGCTAAGTCTATTCGACAACTTACTTATATGTCGGCCCCACTGTAACTTAGAATCTAAAGTTATGCCTAAGAAAACGGTGTTATCTATAAGATCCAACTCTTCTCCATTCATCCGTATATTGGTTTCAACTTGTTTTACGTTAGGTGTGGAAAATCTAATACATTTTGTTTTTCTTTCGTTTAAAAGTAAATTATTAGCAGTAAACCAATTAATTACTTCAGAGAAAGCGTCATTTAAATCATCATTAGTTGATTGCTGTCGTCTTAGCTTAAATATAAGTGATGTATCATCAGCAAATAACACTATCTCTTCATTGTTTTTCATAATATATGGCAGATCATTAATATATATAAGAAAAAGGAATGGACCAAGAATTGAACCTTGCGGCACTCCCATTGTGACCACTGAACCCATAGAACGTTTTTCATTAACATCTACTCTCTGTATCCTGTTACTTAAATACGAAATTAAAAGATCTAAAGCAGTGTTCTTAACTCCATAGTGACGTAATTTCCTGATCAATGTTTCATGAAAAACACAATCAAATGCCTTAGATAAGTCGCAAAAAACTCCTAGAGCATCATGCGACTCCTCCCAAGCATCGAAAATACTATTAAAAAGCTAAACACCAGCATCGGTTGTTGAGCGACCCCTAGTAAAACCAAATTGTTTACTGTGAAGCAGTTTATTATTATTAAAATGAATTTGGAGCTGGTCTAAAATTAACTTTTCAAAAATTTTACTAAAAGTGGCTAGCACAGATATTGGCCGATAATTAGTGGGGTCAGATGCGCTACCTGATTTAAATAATGGAATTATTTTACTAATTTTCATTAGATCAGGAAACACACCACAGTCAATGCATCTATTGAAAATTATTGCAAGTTCAGGTGCTACTGAATTGATTATGGATTTCGTAATCACAACAGAGTTACCCCAAAAATCACTTGTTTTCTTAAAATTAAGTGTATTAAAAGTTTAACAATATCTCTTTCGGTAATATAAGTAAAACTAAATCCTATTTTGACATTTTATTTTAATAGAAGTTCGGCATCATTAGGAGACGAGTTCAGGGACTTTGTAATTGAGACAGGAATGTCTGTAAAGAAATTTTCGAATGCTGTGGCAACCTCAAAATCTGATTTGAATACCTTGTTATCAAAGTGAAGAATGTAGTCCTTATTTTTATTCTTGACTCTTCCAGTCTCATTGTTAATAATGTCCCATGTTGCTAGTAGTGTTCTAGACACGAGATTTCTTCGGTTTTGCAATAAGCAACTTCATAATAAATGGTTATGGTATACTTTCCATTACAACACTTCTTCACTTACGATGCTCTAGATTTTGTTACAGACAAAGCAACTCTGAAAGTTGATATTTCGTTAAAAATATTTTCAAAAAATATCTCGCTGTGACGGCTTGGAAAACTTATAAACTTGCCGCCGAATACAATAATAAACGAACCATCAAATTAATTTATAAGCCGATGCCCTTAGGCGTCTTATTCAAATTCACAATTTGGGTGATTCTATTCAACTTTTGTTCGAAACTTCATTCATCTTTAAAAATAATTTAGTGTCGGTAGGTCAGGAGTGGCCGGCACGGATTAAAATTATGGAAGTTTAAATGGCTTTCAAAACTTACTTGCCTCTTAAATCAAGATCTTTGCGATTACTTTAGCCATAGAGTAAAAGCTTCCGTAGAGAGACGTATAAAAACGGCAAAATATTTCGTATTTTAAAGTTGTAAATTAGTACTAATGAAACGCGAAAGAGCAAAGGCAGTTTCATTTCAAAAAAAGAAAATATAAACTCTCATTTTTGTTACAAGGAATACATTAAAGGATATCGAAAATTAAAAGCTGAAAGATAAGTAAAAAGAATACGTACTTAGAAACGACTCAGTTATCAGGGATTTTGCGAAAATTTGGACGCAATTTTGGTGGCAGTTGTAAGTATAAAAAGGGAGAAATGTACAAAAAGAGTCAGATATATTTCAATATTCCCCCGGGCCGTTAGGTCTAATCGGCGGCAATCCAGCCAAGACCCCCATTACGTGAGATGGGCCCGACCCGCGATACGCCGTCGGAGCCTCCACATATAAATGTACGCGCTGATAAGAAAATGTAAATACACGCCGAGCCGTAGTATACACACCATTAGGTTGTTTAAGGACGGATTTAGATAACTCATTCTTTTTGGAATGAAGATGTTATACTGTAGTCAAACTGTTGACGTGGCAGTATTGCATACACAGCACAACGCGACTATTGTCTTAACCATCTGGATAGATAGTAATATAATTTGTAGCATATACTATTGTAAACTAATAATCTATCTCTTTTTCATGAATATTAACCTCAAATTATTTACACTTCTCAAAAGTATAAAGGGTTCTCTATTTTGTTTTTTTTTGTCAGATTTTAATGAACTATTTTATTGGTTTCGTGACGTATACTCTCGTTTCACCGATCCGATAATTGTGTAGAGCTAAGTGCTATTTAAATTTGACGACTAGAATAAATAATAATAATACAATCTACTCAGATCACTACGATAGTTTAAAATTGGTAAAAAAAATACTAATAGCTTATTTAAGATTTAAATAATGAAAATCAGTTATAGAAACATTAGTTATTATTGAGAAGTTCAGTGTTCACATAGTTGTAACCGAGCAGTCGAAAAGAATCAATATTATCTTGCAGTAAATGAAGTGAAATACCGTCGAACCGTCTTTATTTAAATCTATTTCATACTCAAATGACTTGGACGAACTCGTTTATGCACAATTAAAGCGTCTTGTCCATAGCACGGTTCTCAATTTTCCTCAGAACTACTGACTGACAAATCGATAGAGTCTCACTGTCGCTTTGCCTCTGGAGTCATAAAGAAGATATTGCCGCTATTAAATTTTACCTTGCCAGGCAAACATGACATTTTATAGTTTTTGTGTATACAAAACGAATTATAAATTTTGTTTTTAAAGTTAAAGAGCATTTTGTGGGTGTATGTAGTGGGCTCGGCTTACTTAAACTCATTTTAATGTAAGATCTAGATTGTGCAGAAGGACTTACCTTATAAGGCTAACTACGGAGCTCAACATTGTGCGGTACTTGACCAGCTTTATATATGCGAGAGGTGCCTATCCACATGATGATAAACGGCAACATTGTCTCATAACCATAGCTGAGTACCCATAGCATTACAAAACTATGAACAAGGGAACAAACATAAGCCGCCGTAATTTGCTACAAAACGACAGGAAAAAAAAGATGCAAGCTCAAGCTACCTCACTATCAGAAAACTCTCTCTCTCTCTCTCCGGACGGTGATTGTTATTTATATTATAAGCCGAAATTTTAGTAAAGGTTAATCATTACATACCAAGTCCATTTGTGCACAAACGAGTGTACTTCACACCATCAACATTTTCGTCGTTTTTCGATTGCAGAATTATTAGAAAATACTTATTCTAGATCGAAGCAACGGCCAATACCTAGCTTTATAAAGTACATAACCAAGTCATTACGTATCCATAAGCGTGGGTCGGTCCGCCGTAATCGAGACGGTAACGAGACGAGGTCTCCACGAAATCTACTGATTCTCTCGATAACGTCCCGCGATTAATAACGTTTCAATATCGCCCTGATGAGGACGATTATTGCAAATGTTTGATGGAAAAATATTTAGTAATCAATGAAAATATTCTTATTTTTTTAAAGAGATTTAGTATTTTAAAAAAATATAGTCTACCCCCGCGCATTTCTAACTCCTGTGTCGCGAGGGATTTACAGACATATAACTAAGGTACACGATGAAAACCGAGATTCGAAACAACAATTTATGAATCACACTAAGAGTTGTCTCGTGTGGGGATCAAAACCACAACACTCAGCGCAGTGTCAAGCGGCGAGGCACGCTCTAAGCACTACGCCAACCGTGCAATCTTAAAGAGAGATGCTTGGCGGCGCCTGCTGGTTATATAGGTTATTGGACTACAGTCTGGGTTAAATAAGTTCAGTGAATCCACTTTCAAAAGATATTTTTGTTCGATGTCGGTGACTGGGCATCAGATTGGATTTTGCATGCGAGATTCATGAAAAAGTATATGGCCTACGTTATCAAACGTAAAAATCGTTTGAGATCAAATAGCAATTTGTGATAAGTAATAAATTAATGTTTAATTGATTTGGCTGTGACCCTTAACAAAAAATATAATTTTAGAATTACAATAATTTGTTCTTTTTAGAATCGCCTGTCCTCATAGTGAGAAGAGACCCGTGCCGAGCAGTGGGACAGTTTATATACAGGGCTGATGATGATGAATAATTTGATTCTTTTGGTGGGTGCTGTATAGATGGCGTTGTACCATAGGGCTGAATCTCGCTATGGTTACGTTACCTGGTAGAGTAAAAATAACTGACGAAACTTTTCATTAAATTGTCTTCGTCTTAAAATTCTAGTATTATTCAGACCGCAAGTATGGCGTATTGCTTTATGCTCCTGTTTCGCAGTTTAGTACTGCGCCGAGTGGTGTGGATTCATTTCTTACACGAGACACCTCTTAGTGTATTTGTTTAGAGTGTGAGCTTATTTTAGATCCATGGACTGAAGGTTTTTAAATTTACCTGTGACACAGAACTTATTAGTTATACGGCAGCTGTCTTCCAGAGATTTTCTTTTATATAGCGACTGCTGCTGCCTGTATGTATAAATAATTGATTGCCCACAGTGTGGCTTAGATGAGCTGAGTGAACCTATTTTGCTAAATATATTTTTGAATTATATGGTTGAGCATGCAAATTTAATTCAGATTTTCTCGCATGTATGCAAGATTTATCAATAGGTTTAATGCTTTCGTTATTAAAAACCAAATATTGGACAACAAAAAGAAAATTGTTGTTATGTAATAAATGGATACAACATATTTTTGACGAATTTCTTTACATTGGCTGTATAAGTAAAACTTGCCAAATGGCTAGTATATTCAGTACAGTATTTATGCATGCGCTAAAGATACACTTTACATTTTATCTATGTAGAGGTGCTACGTGAAAGTTTGTAAGGATGGCTGTATAAATGATTGGAATTTTGTAGTAATACCTATAACTTAAACATCAGAATCCTCCTCAAGTCGGTCCCCTCACTGCTGAGGATCGTGACTCCGACGGAAACGCTGCAGCAGGCTTCGCCATTTGCTACGATCTTGTGCTTCATGGAGAGCCTGAGACACCGGCATTTGAAGTTCTTCGGACACCTGGTCTGACCATCTTTTCGGGCTTCGTCCTCTCTGTCGCTTGCCATCCACTTTGCCAGTTATGATGAGCTTTTCAAGGTTATCTGTGCTTCGGCGCGCTATGTGGCCGAAGTATTGCAATATCCTGTGGAGGCAGACAGTCGAAAGCCGTTGTTGTTTGTCTAGCTTGAGCTCTTTTAAAATCGAGAATAGCAAAACATCAGAATAGCACATGAATTTATTTATTGTATTACGATGACCAATACCACGTAAGAGTAATAAATAGTTATCTTGTCATATTCATCTTTGTTTACATTTTGGTGATAATGGACAACACTTACACTCGATGGTTTTTATCCAGTACCATAAATAACGAAGCTTACCAAAATGTTAACACTGATAAAATATTGCTAATAGCAGGCATCAAAAGACCCGAAAAAGAAACGGAACTAGTGACAATCTCTATGCCGCAAAGGACTCATACAGAATACACACATCGCATACAAATAACACATAGGTAGACGTTGAATAAATATGTATCTAACACCTGGTACCCTGCCTATCCCTCGGGAATATTATATCCGTGAACCCACATTCATATTTTTGCCGGTTCATACTAACCCTTATAATAACCTCCGCGAGCAAGTAGGTGGCTCAACCAACAAATATTTAATTAAGAGCGATATCAAGATAAATGACGAACATTTTGAGAACAAAGGAAATATGGTATGTATGTCATGTATTATCTACACGCACGCTATGAGAATAAATGGCGGACGAGTGGCTTAATAGTCTCCAAACACGTCACAAGTTCAGCACTCTTGTTGTAATAAACTTGCTCATATTGAAGATACAATCTGTGATTTAAAAATACCAAGAATCTTTTGTGGTAATCGGCTCTCTAAAGAATTTGCAGGAAGGACTTAAATTACAAATTTTATTCTTGTTTTGTTTATTATTTTCTTCTTAATCTCAGTGACAATTGACATTGTGTTAGTAAAAATATTAATACAGAAAATGTCCACAGATACAGCAATATCTTAATGCTGTATCCAGAACAGAACACTACAAATTATTCTACAAAACAGTAACAATTGTTTTACATACAACCAATCTCAATATATTGTATACGGCGATTTATTTTAGTTATGTTAGTGATAATATTACTTTAGCCCTGTTTCACCATCCCTAAGTACCTAACCGTTACTTTTCAGGTAAAACCAAAAATAGAACGAAATTTCTATGAATTTATTTGCCAAGTTTACTGGGCAGTGGTGAAACAGGCCCTTATTATTATTAATATTTTACAGTTCATCACAGTTAAAAAGGGTAGTGTGTTTTATAAAAGATTCGAATAAAAATAGAAAAATCTAAAATCTCATCACTTTATGAAGAATATCTTATCTATAACATAATTAAGTACCATGTAGATATGTGTTAAAATTAATAATTTAAAAGGAAAAACAGTTGTACTGGTTGGCTATCAGCAGCAGTCACGTGCATTTATTATAAAATATGTATCACTCAGTAATTAAATCAAAAGCTCAGTAAATTGCGCACTGACAGCTTATTCCCAAACCGCGTGTACACGATGCCTGTATACACGGTGTACACAAGCTGCAGTGACATCAAACATGCACCGTGTGCCGTAAATATACCGATCATAACCACGAGGATATTAACACGTTGTAACGCAAAAATATGTATTAATAGATTGTAAATCGTGGGCTGAACAAAATGGTATACAATGTGAAACGATATGTAAGCTATATAAATCGTAGAAAAATAGCAAAAGGTAACGTTGATATAGTGAAGAAAACAACAGACTGTTGAGCTACTTCGAGTGCAATCCTACGGTGAACAAAATTGTTAATAATCGATTTTAAACTTTCGCGATTAGTATACATTATACAAGGTTATATAGCGGGTCTTACTCGCGATAAATCTTATATTTAAGGCATAAATACCTCGGTTTTTTGCCAACGTTTCGGCTGACTTGCTTCAGCCGTGTTCGCGGCGGGACTGGTGAGCTCAGCGCCGTCCTTGTGTTGTGCGGGTTTTGGCACCTACCCTCACTGGATTTTTATTTTTGTTTTTAACCGCACTGTCGGTACCTCGACACACTACACTAATGACGTCTACACACTGTTGAGCTGTATCATTGCAGCGGTGTTTACACTTAATGATGGCTGGATTCCAAGTGGTTGATAATCTAAATCCATCCTCCCGGTTGAAATTCTTGTGTTTTTTTTATTTCAACCGCTTCACGCACTATCCTGGAGTAATAGTGACGTTCGGTGGACAAGACCTGTGGTTGATGTAGTTCTATCTAGTCATTAGTGTAGTGTGTCGAGGTACCGACAGTGCGGTTAAAAACAAAATTGAAAATCCAGTGAGGGTAGGTGCCAAAACCCGCACAACACAAGGACGGCGCTGAGCTCACCAGTCCCACCGCGACCACGGCTGAAGCAAGTCAGCCGAAACGTTGGCAAAAAACCGAGGTGTTATGCCTTAAATATAAGATTTATCGCGAGTAAGACCCGTTATATAACCTTGTATAAAATTGTTAATAGTCTCTTGCTAAACGGTGAAGGAAACATCGCGAGGAAATCTGCGTGTAAGCTGCAATAGATGCAATAGGCAGCTATAGCTTAGTGGAGATGAACAGACTGCTACGCTTCGTTGGGTTTGAACTAAGGTTTCTACCACTGACGTTTCAAGGTTATGTACAGATGAAGTTGTTAATAGTCTTTTGCTAAACGGTGAAGGAAAACATCGTGAGGAAACCCGCATGTCTGAAAGGGAAAGACCTAGGCGGACGTTCTCTGACCGGATTGGAGACATCTTAAAAACAGGACAGGTTACAAGTACCCTGAATAGAAGAGCATGCATGAGGAATCTGATGGGAGTGAATGAAGCAAGAGAGATATGTCAGGATTGTTGCAAATGGCGTTCCGTAGTCTCTGCGTACCCCTCCGGGAAACAGGCGTGAGAATATGTATGTATGTATGTTCTGCATAATGTAATCAAAAGACATGTGAAGTCTTTAACTCGCACTTGGCCAGCGTGGTGGACTACGACCTAACTCTGCTCATAATCAAATAAAGTGCATAAAATGTCGCTGTAAAACAGGAAAAATAAAACAAATCATTTATTTATCATCAGCAAATTTGCGTATACACATTCAGTCCAAGAATAAGTTATTATTTCTTTTGATCGTGCGTCTTTCACACGCGCGTTTTAACCATTACGTTTAAGTGGCTCATATTAAAAGGCGAGCCTATTGCCATTACAAGGCACATTGGCAGCGGCTGTGCTGCTACTCTGAATTCCCTTTGAAAGATTAATATACATCGCACGAACCAGGAGCTGACAATGTAACCTTGCGTCACAAGTATAGACAATTATTTTGTCAATGATTTACAGTGCAAAATAAATATAAGCGTAATTTCTAAACAAATGGTTGTGCTACTTTTCTTACCTGTTTCAGAGATGAATAGACAAGGATGAAGACATACACAACTAGCTTGAAATTCGCTCACCCATTCTTGCTTAGCTTGGTGGACTATGACCTAATCCTGTTCATAATATGAAGTGGCTTGTGCCCAGCAGTGGGATTAACTATAAAAAAAATTATGAAAAGTTTTAAAATCTAATTCCAACCTCTAATAAGACTCTAGCTTACTGTTACTACGTACTGTCATCGTATTTATCTAATTGCCTTTACAAGTGTTCAAAGTACACCTTTGGGTTTTACGCAGCCAGAGAGCCGGTAAAATACCAGTTACAACTCCAAGCGTAAGAATAAAGTTTTATTCCGCAAGATAACAGTTAAGACGTCTTATTTTGTATGATACAGACAAAACAACCATCCTAACGGAAACTCAGCAGCCTCTTATATCTGGTTGAACAATAATTTTACTATAAAACCTCACATTAGAGGCAGCTTGAATAACGCAAGAAAGATATTACAGGTTATTTCCCAGTAAAGGCGTAGTTTCTGCATTTGCCGTAATGTTCCTTTATGCAGCAATAGTTTAAGTGAGTTTGTAAGATACAAAACTTTACTAGTAGTGCTGTTGTCACTTGTATTAGTAATTGTATAAACGTGACAGTTTCTAAGGATGAATGTATGGATATTTATTACTCTTTCACGCCAAAACTACTAAACGTATTTTGATGAAACCTTGCAGTTATTTAGCTTATATATCGAAATAAAAAAATGTAATTGTTAATAATTGCATAGTACATTGGCTCGCTTCTGTCCAGGTTATCCACACGCAGGTGAAACTGCAGCCAGAATTTATATACATACATACATATACTCACGCTTTTTCCCGTCGGGATAGGTAGAGACAGGATTTAATAGTTATTAATAGTAAAATTTCATCATAAACTTCATCTCAAAAATGGCGAGAGCGAGTTTGTGGTAAGTATTGCGAATCAGATTTGAATCGCAATATGATCAGCTTCCAAAATATATATTTAAGTAATAATTTCATTGGATAAACATACTTTACGTAATCAATCAATTATGTTGGCTGATTGATAGAATATTGCTGCCTACTAGCTGTCAGCAAAGTGTATACACACTGAATATTCATGTAATTTCGAGTAACGCTCGGACACCGTCTATAGACAGACCCGTTACTGTGTGCTTGAAACATTTTATACTAAATAGTTGTCAAAATTGTGCAAAAATACTTAATAATTAGACGAGTGTGTGCACTACCTAAATACGAACAAAATAGTGTATAAACCCCGACCGTGCAGTGTCAACAGCAAAAGTTATCAACAAAAAACTGACTAAACTTTTTATATAAACGGTTAAAAAAGTGTTCATGTTTAAGTGAATGACATTGAAAAACAAAAGTAAGGTCATTGCCGTTAATAAATCTGTTTAAACTTTTCACCTTAAGATCGAAATATTCATTGAACTCGTAACGAGTAAGCGTGGCGCACTAGAGTCATCGCGCGCTTTCAAGGCAGAGGGCTTGAATTCGATCCTGATGGGTGCCACATTTTACTAAACGAAAGTTCTTATAAAAGCGAAATAAAACCACCAAAAACATTAAAATGAAATGCTATGGTTGTTTAAAATTTTCTAAGGACATTAACAGCATAAAATGTTGTTCTAGTACCTGTGAAAAACAAATTTGCTCCATGTGTATAAACACAACTTCAATTTCGTCAGAGAAGAGAAAGAACTCGCGATGTCCTGACTGCTGTGCTATGAAAAAGAAAGGTGGTGATAATACCCTAACCTCTGTACGATCAGCAGATGAGAACGTAACAAAATGAATCCTCTGAGGACAACCTTCAAGCCGAAGTTCGCGAGCTCACGGAGGAGGTACGTCTTCTTACTCGCGAAATTACTTCTTTAAAGGAACGCCTAGAAAACGCTACGTCATCCATGTCAAGCTGCCAGGCGAGATTAGAAGAATTAACGACTTCTATAGCCTCAAATGATTCTAGAATAAAAATCCTTGAAAATCGCGATAACGAATCCAAGTTACTCGAAAGAAGAGTTACGGAATTGCAACAGGAACTAAATACTCAATTGCAACAACATTTGTGCAACGAAATAGAGCTGGCGGGTATTCCCGAAACTAATAATGAAAACCTACAGCATATTGCACTTTTAACAGCGAAGATGG
The DNA here is from genome assembly GCA_944739405.2 of Euclidia mi. Taxonomy (NCBI): domain Eukaryota; kingdom Metazoa; phylum Arthropoda; class Insecta; order Lepidoptera; family Erebidae; genus Euclidia; species Euclidia mi. Next base: position 5,274,914 of record OX123196.2, read on the forward strand.
TGGGCGTCGAATTGACTGACGGCGATATCGACTGGGTTTCTAGAGCTGGACCTCGTATTAAGAGTGCTGTAAGAGTGCTGTCCCAATGATGACATACACTTCTCCAGACCCATAGTGGTGCGCTTATTACGTCGTAGCAAAAGAGATCAACTAATAAAAGCGTCAAAAACTATAAGAAATGTTACTAGTACTGACTTAAATTTACCAGGCAAATCGTATAAAATCTTCTACAACGAACGCTTAACGAAAGAAAATAGGTTGCTTTTTCGCACCGTACGAGCAAAAGCAAAGGAGCATGAATATGCATACTGCTGGGTCAAACAAGGTAAAATATATGTCAAACAAAAAGATGGAAAACCAGCGCTCCAAGTACATACATCTGACGATCTTTCTCGCATATTTTGTACTCCCAAAAACTGATATAAGCCAAGCGAAATATATCATTGGTAATAATGTAAGATATAATCCTATGTTTTTAGAATCTAATGTTAGTTATTTTAATGTGCTTTATATAAACATATTATATAATTTAAATTTAAAAGGTTGTCTATACATTTTTATATATTTTTTATTATACTATTTTATTGTATATTCTATCAAAATCATCTTTCTGTATAGATGTTAAGCTTATGTTTTGCTCCAATAGACATACATTAATGATTATAAAATTATATACGCGTCTCTTATGTGATGTAACTGTAAGCAATACTAAACTTTTATATATTTGGGTTAAATGCGTTACATACTATTGTTATACCAAATGTATATTGTTTGGCAGTTATATTAATATCATATGCAAAGCCATAAAGTTGTACTATATTTTTTTTGCACAACTATGAATAAGAATAACATAAATGAGGAACTGGATTCATTATGCATAAACTGCCAAACAATACCTGTGCCTGAACAAATTCAAACAATAATTACATCACATCAAAATTTTAGAATTATAACTTTTAACATAAGGAGCATACATAAAAATTTTGATTATTTCTTAATTACTCTAGGAAGATTTAAAACTAACTTTGATGTAATTATCTTAACCGAATGCTGGCTAGATGTATATAGTGTTATACCGAAGATCACAGAATATACTTCATACTATACACTTTAAAAAATTAATCAAAATAGCGGTGTAGTTATTTATGTAAAAGATAAATGGGACGCCCGTGTAAGTGAGCCAGATATTCACGATGCCAACTGTCTGCAACTGACATTATCAAAAACTTTCACTATTTTTGTTATCTATAGACCTCCCTCGTTCACTAACACAAATAATATTTTAAACTCACTTGATCACGTATTGTCAAACTTCTGCAATAAAAACATAACCCTGATTGTAGCGGGTGATATAAATATAAATCTACTTTCGACAACATCGAGCCATGACATAGAATACCAATGTCTTGCAGCTGAGCATGGTCTTTTTCCTGCGATAACCAAGGCGACAAGGGGTGATACCTGCATTGACCATATCTGGATAAACAATGTTTTCGACACTGTGGGTATCATCTGCTACACTGATATAACCGATCATAATATGGCAATACTGGGTTTAGCATCAAATAAAATAAAACAAAGACCTGGAACTAGAACAAAGGTGAAGCGAGATATTGAAGCCATAAAGAAAGAGCTTATCGAAGTAAACTGGATGCAACTATTAGACAACAAAGATGTTAACCACACAGCAAGCCTTTTCTGTGATAAACTGGCTGAAATAATAGATAAAAATACAAAAATTATACACGTAAGCCATTCCAAATATAACATCAAGCCATGGGTTACGCCCGGAATGATTCGATGCATGCAGCATAGAGATAGGTTACACATTAAAACACGGAAATTTCCACATGACACTGTACTGAAGATTATATACACGCGTTATAGGAATTTCTGTAATGAACTCCTTTGAAAATGAAAATCAGACTATGAAAATTAGGAACTCCTAAATAACGCGAAAGACACCAAAAAATTGTGGAAGACTATTAAAAGTGTGTGCCATCTAGAAAAGAAAAATAATGAACCTACAGATTTACTATCGCTTGAAGACATTACAAGCACTAATGACTCTCTGAACATGTGTAATACCTACTTCTCTAATGTGGAAAAGAAACTAGCGTACAATATCTTAAATAAATTGCAATTAGACCAGGACAAATTGGCAAGGAAAATTAAACAGAAACAAATTTTACATTCCTTTATATACGCCGATGATCAAGTCATTCTTGCATCATCGGCGAATGAGTTGCAACAAATGATGGACTGCATGAACGAGAGTTTTAAAGCGAAAGGTATGAAATTTAATGCAAGAAAGATGAAAGTGATGGTTTTTGTTTGAGAAGGATAAAAGTTTGAATGAGTGTAATATTACGATTGAAGATGAAAATGTGGAACAAGTTGAAAGATTTGTATGTTTGGGAAGCATGTTTACAAGAGATGGAAGATGTGAAGGTGATATTGAAAGGAGAGTGACTGCGGGGAACAGTGTGAATGGAGCGCTGCATGCCTTTATGAACGGCCAAACCGTGCCTAAAAAGGTGCGACTGGCGATTCATAATGGAGTGCTGATTCCCACCTTGATGTATGGAAGTGAGTGTTGGGTGTGGCAGAAAAAGCATGAAAGCAAAATCAACGCAGTTGAGATGCGATCACTGCGTAGTATGTGTGGGGTGAGACTGGTTGATAGAATTGCGAATGCAGTAATACGAGAGCGATGTGGCCTGAAAGAAAATGTCGTGACAAGGATTGAGAAAGGAATGCTGAAATGGTTTGGACATGTGGAGTGAATGAGTGAAGAAAGATTGACGAATCAAATATATATGGCAGAGGTGTATGGGCAAGCCGGTTGCGGCAGACCTCGTAAGACGTTCGTCGACCAAATTGGGGACGTCTTGAAAAACGGAAAAGTTCGAAGCACCCGCAACCGGCGAGCATGTATGAAAAGAGGAATGAATGTAGAGGAAGCGCGTGAGGTTTGCAAGGATAGAAGCAAGTGGCGATCCGTTGTCTCTGCCTACCCCGACGGGAAAAAGGCGTGAGCATATGTAACTGTTACCTAATAAATACATATAATGAGACAAATATTTATCTCACTCAGATATCGGAGCTTCAAATTCATTGTAATCGCATAGTAATGAGCAAAATAATTAAACTAATTGCCCAAAATAGAATATACCTTTCCTCCGCCATTATCATATTGCTATATAATAAATTATAAATTATAACACACTCCTTTTTACTGTTAACATTTAAATTGTACATTCAGTTATAATTCCGGTTGAGAGGCCAACAGGACAACTTGTCTTAGTGAAATGCGTCGGGGATCCGGACAATAATGTAATGCGAATCAACGTTCCCATTTTAACTTAAAATAAACTTTGTTGGAGTGTATCACTTGGTTTATAAAGTTGGGACAATGTCGGCGTAAGATTAGTATGCGAGATGGATCGCGCTGATGACTTTTTAATTAGATAACTGATGGTGACATGTTTTTATTTTAACCTTCAATATAAGATTCTGTTTTAAAAACATAAAAGGTCACATCATTCCTTATTTTACTGTTGTATTTACCTAAGTGCTTAAACTGACAGTTACATTCAGCTGAGTTCTTTTGTGTAAAATGCCTCAGTTACCTCGTAAATCCTGGGATGAATTCCCGAAAGAAGTTCGCGATACTAATAGTGACTGAATTTTTCTGCTGGTCATTTTGGTATATAGTGACTCGTGGTTCAGAACTTTGCTTTAATTCCCATATCCAAATCAACAGGGCAACCAAACTTTTAAATTAAACGGCCGAATTTGACATGTCAGTCAGAGTCAGAGTCAGGACATGGCGATGTTGCATGTTTTGGCTCCACGGGGAATATTACGACACATATGAATGAAATATTCATCTAGTGTTGTTGAGGATGTTTATGTGAACCCATGAATATTAACACTTATTCTATGTTTATAATATGTATTTAAGTAACCATGTATAAGTTTTCATTGACAGAAACAATTATAATACAATTATTTTAGTTTAAACATTGTTTTCTTAAGTGTAATTTAAGTGTATAATTCCAACAGTAATTTTATTTGGAGAAACTTTGGACCTTGTACTGTGTAGGATACGAATTTTGTTTTGTTTAAACGCTCATAAACTACCATTCAGTTAGCAGTTCACGACCTTATTACTAAAGAAAGGCATAAAAAAACGACTTCAAATTTAATTATTTCTTTTTGGAAGGCAGAAAATGGGCAATAATTCCATCCAAATAATAGTTTCTTTTTCGAAATTATTAGATTTCGAAAAATAATATTAATCATAAATGAACACACCCGAATTCAAAACCTACTCCTTCATTGAAATAAGCTTAAACTAGAAAGAGCATGTCCCTTTTTAATCGGCTCATAATAGCGTAGGTGTAACACATTGCACACGGGTGAAGCGTCTATCCAGCAAATCCTTGAAAATAAAACCAATCCATTTCCTTCCTATCGAAGATATTATAATAACTTCTGAACTCATTACGAAGTGAATATCGTTTGTTCAAGATGTTTGATTTGATTCAGGCGCCCGGGGCATTCCTAGATAGGTTATCATTTTTACAAAAATGAATATTATATCGGCGAATTTATCGGCAGGAGTTATATTCGAAAATGATTGTAAATAAGTTGAATGTTGTAATTTCCGGATTATAATTTAAAATATATTTTTGCTGGATAAATATTAGGTAATGACATTTATGATTTTGTGATCGGTAATTGTACATAATAAATATATAGAAAATAAATTATTTGACTGGATGGATGGCGGAGGTGCAAAAAAGACTGGGCTTATAGTTAGTGACCCTGACTGCTAAGCTGGAGGTCATGGGTTCCATTCCCATCTTACACAAATATTTGTGTGATGAGCACGATTATTTGTCCTGTAATGCCATACTAAAGTTTCCATTTTTAGTTAATTTTATGATTTAATTACCGTGTGTGATTCGTCCAAGTATATAAATATTATATACCTAGGATATTACCTATGTGTACAATATATTATTGGATATCTTTACTTGTAACAGGTATAGTAACTTAGTGCCAGAACTCCAGAGCACCGCTGTAAATCTCGTTCGATTTTACGACGCAAGTTTTAGACAAGGGCGTTACGTAGAGATATTGCCTAATTTAATGTTTGAGTATAAGGTTCCATAGTAATATACTACAATTTGAATTGAATATACCAAGCTAAAATTAGTAAGAGTAACGATAGCGTAGAAAATAGAGAGACTAACGGATTGCTATGCAAAGGGTCTCACGAGTTCCAATCTACATCGAGCAACGCTTTTTGAAGCTATGTGCGTTTTAAAATGTTTATTATCGTTTGATAAGCCGCGAAAGTCAACATCGTGAGGAATACGCATGTGTGATAGTTCTCCATAAAGTTCACGAAGGACATGTGAAGTTTGCGAATCCGCATTTACCCAGCTTGGTGGATTATGGCGTACGTCTTCTCTTCGTACAACGAAATGAAATGTGTTCAAAAGCTCCTAATATATAAAAAAATTTCTCATAATGAGAAAAGGCCTAAGCCCGAAAAACTGAACGTAATAAAAATGAGGCAGAGCAAAGGAAACATGACGATACAAATACACATACCAGTATATTACATTTACTTATAGTTAATCAACTTTCCTCCAACAGCTTTCAAAACTAAGAAAACTAAGTAAAACAACTTTCGAAATCCAAATTGTGTGCCGTTTCTTATCATAATAATGTTAAGCCTTGGAACAACTTATCCAACTTACATGACAACTTCGTACGTCACCGTGATGTAGGCGTATTGTTCGAGTTTCAGAGGTACTGGCAAAGTAAATGCAAATAACATCATCCTTTTAGCGTTATCCCAGTTTGATTCGGGATCCGCTTACTAGTCTAACCGGATTTGGCTGAATATTAGTGCTATTAAGGGCAAACCCGACATAGTTGTTAAACCACATCAAGCGTGCCGATCAACGTCTTCTGGTTGCCTTTCATCTCGCGAAGGTTACCTTCTTCTTTCTCTTAGCGTTATCCCAGTTTTAATATGGGGTCCGCATACTAGTCTAAACGGATTTGGTTGAATATTAGCTTTTCCACAGAGCGACTGCCTGTCTGACCTCTGCTACCAAAAGGGATAGCGGTATGCCATGGTTGGGACTAGTGTCAGTTTATAACGACTGTCAAAGATCTTCATGACAGCCAGGGCCGACTTCTTAACGTGCTCTCCAAGGGACTGGGCAAGCGATAATTACAATATAATACGCACATAACTCCGAAACATTCGCGGTGTGCGGATTAGAACCCGATACCCTCTGCATAGCAGTCTGTTGGTATCTCTACTCGGCTATCGCTGTCTTTTCTACTAACTTTGTACGTCACCAAGATGACGGACTATTGTTCGAGTTTCGTTGGTACTGTCAAAGTATATGCAAATAACATACTGAATATTTTATAAAAACAGCCCTAATGCGTGCCGTCGTAGGCTGTGTGTGAATATTTATGAAAATATTTGAGAAACTATTGTCTACTCTTTTTAATATCGTTGGAGCCGTTACCGATATCGAAATTAAGTATATATATAAATACGCGTTGGTCTCGCAGCATAGCCTGCTTCGTTGGTCTCGCGGCATAAATGTGCGCGTGGGATTGGGGGGTCTCAGGTTCGATTCCCGGGTCGGGCAAAGTGTTATTGGGATTTTTCGTTAGGAAACTCTCAGTAGCAGCACGGAGTCTGATAATGTGCCTGGTACGGCAATAGGCTCGCCCCCTATTACGTGGGACCTTCAAAATTCATGGTGAAATGTGGGTGTAATATTACACCTCTGCCTACCCCTTCGGGGATACAGGCGTGAGACTATAAATAAAAAAAAATATATACATAGACTCAAGCATGTTTCCCGGAGCGGTAGGCAGAGACTACGGAACGCCATTTGCAACGATCCTATCCCTCTTGCTTCATTCTTACCATCAAATTCAACATGCATGCTCCGCATCTATTTTGCAAAGATATCTAAATTCTTTTTTAGGAAAAATTGGTTATAATATTACACCTCTGGCTAACCTTATCTTCGACCCAAGTCTAAGGTATAGGCCAGAATTCCATATGGCATTAAAACGTCATAAGGAAGTTAACATTTTTGTTTCAGCAGCTCGTTATTATTGCCGAGAGTCTCGACAGTTGACCCGAGACTTATATTTCGAGAATATCGACTCGAGAAGGGTTCAATTCTCCTCAAATAACTATTCGTTTACTATTATTGCACTTCTCCAAAACTATACAGACTTAACGTCTAGTTTCGTATAGGGTATTTTTGTTCTAGATTTGGGAATAAAGCAATAGTAGTTGAATTATGTTTTATGTCGGCAATATTAAATACAGTAATAGCTATTTCAAAAAACAATAATTTTTATTTCGCCTTAACTGCTACTGCTGCGCACCCGTGGCTCAAGCGTGATGTTCTATAGGTACACCTATAGCTTTCCTCTATACATTGGCTATCCAACATAAATATAAATATTCAAATCAAACCAGTAGTTTCTGAGATTATTGCGTTCAACCAAACAAACTCTTCAGCTTTAAACAACATAACATAACTTCACGCCTTTTATCCCCGAAGGGGTAGGCAGAGGTGTATTATACACCCACACTTCGTCAGTTATGTTTTGGTCCCAAAGTAATAGGGGGCGGGCCTTTAAAATATTAGCATATAGGTATTTCAAGCGTTTTAATAATTCTGTATAGACAAAGAGGATCATTATAGCACAGTGTTATGTCATATACCTAATCTCAATAATCGGCAAAGCTATCAATGTGCGAGAAAAGTAAAAAAGCTATAACCCGACTACGTAAAAGGGGGGTCTAATAAGGAAGAAACAAGAAAATATCTCACTATAAGTAAGTACAGAAATACTCAAACTAAAGCCGTAAACAAACATGACAGGTAACTACATATTATACACTAGTATACAATACTATTTAACCATAAAATCGCTCCGTTGCATTGTGAAAGAAAAACCAAACACTCACTTATTTAATGTTAGTATATTAGTGTGGATGGTATATAAGTATATGTAGGTATACATCTTGTGACGGGTTCTGGTATTAAAACGCAGAAAAGGTTCTATGCGTTTATTTGCCGAGTATTGTCTCACTTCCCTTGCCACGAGTATGACCGACCAACAACACGACACTGGCCTGAACACTAAGGGCTGCAGTCTCCCACGCTGTTCCCTCCGGTAGTGTGTAGGCAGGCTGCTCGAAGGCTGCTCGTAGCGGTAGATCCTCGCAGGCGGCGGTTCAGCGGGCAGACGCCGGCGGTGCGAGTACGAGGAGCAGGGCAGGCCAGACTCTTCGGCAGAAGTGACGCCGAAGGCGATGCAGGAAGTGTAGCGGTCTAGGAGCGTAGCCGAAGTCTTAAGGTGAACCTGGAACCTGAAGGAAAGCAGCATTAGGAGAGCCACAACCAATAGAGCCAGGCAGGCGGCGTCAGCCGGCCTCAGCTAGCAGGTAGAGAGATGGGCAGTACGCTAACGCAGTAAATGTAGTAACTTACCCACAGCTGGGACCAGGATACACGTATGAAGTAGTATAATTATAGATATAGCGGTATAGAATTTAGTAGCGGTAGTAGGTTAGTGTAGAGTAGCGGTGCCGGCCTCTCTGTCGGCCCCTTTATATACTGGGCCCTCCATCAGTTTGTGTCGGCGCATTACCAAATATAGGCAAAACTTACGAGCGCGGACGATGGCCTTCTCTGATTGGCCGAGCGTATGGACGGTATTATGACGTACACTCGGTAGGTACCGGTCATACGCCACAATACCGCCCGCCTTAGGAGAGGATTTTACGTGGCTAGCAAGGAAAATCCGACTAACTGCGTTAGGTCTACGAGTCCGCTACTGTCCAAGCTAAGACGGCATATAGAGAGAAGGAAGGGAAAGTCTTCTACGGTTTGTAACAAATAGTTAGGCACCATAGTGTATAAGTTTTAGGTCCTTAATGTGCCAAAACCCAATAGAATTTCCAGACGCGTCCGACAACTCGTAAACGAGAGGCGACTTTTTATTAATCACTGTGCACTTCACGAATTTAGGGGCTAGTTTCTTACAAAAGGACTTATCCTTGTCGCTCTGATAAAAAGTCCTTTTCCACACAGTGTCTCCCACATTAAACTCAGCTGGTTTACGGCGTAAATTATACGTTTGGGAATTCCTAGCATGAGCTTGAATGAGGAGTGCCTGAACTTTGTCAAATATGCCTGATAAGTGACCTATGTTTTCTGCGTAATCGTCCCTAGGTATGTATACTATATCATCAGCGTCTGTGTCGACATAGTGTGAGCCGCATGGAACTAGTTCACGTCCATAGACTAAAAAACTAGGTGTATAGCCCGTGACTTCATTAACTGCAGTATTTAATGCAAATGCACCTTAGGTACGAGAGTGTCCCATAATCTCTGGTCATTTCCTACAAACGCCGCTAAGGTAGAACCAATGGTTTTATTATAGCGTTCGACCGTATTGACATGTGGGGAATATTTAGGAGTATAATGAAGATTAGGGATTTTGTACTTGCGCAACATAGCTTTTAAAGTAGCACTGACAAACTGTTTACCATTGTCCAATATAATTGTAGATGGTATACCATGAACGAAAAATATTTTTTCTTCCAAAATATTAGTTATTATTTCAGCAGTTGTGCGCCTGATAGGAAAAAGTAGACAGTATTTACTAAAACAACAAGTTACAACAAAGATGTAGGCGTTTTGTTTTCTTGTGACGGGTAGTGGCCCCACCAAATCTACACTAATGGTTTGGAAGGGTCGTGAACACACTTTGGGTCGTCCCATGGTTCCCAATGGTGCATGGTTCTGATGTTTGTGCGCGATACAAGTGTCGCAAGAATTTATGAACTTAACTACGTCATCGCGCATTTTGGGCCAATAGTAACGCAGTGCTAAGCGCTTGTAAGTTTTAAATATACCGAAATGCCCCGAAGTGGGTTCGGCATGGTTCTCTAATATGGCATTATTTCGATCAGAAGAAGGTAGTACTTCTTTCCATTCGAACTCCTTACGTAGCATACACCTAGATTTAATCAAACGATACAATTTATTATTTTTAATAGAATAGTCTGGATAGTCATTAGGCGAAGATAAACAACCATTGTAGGTGGCTGAATACCATTGGTCAGTGTCAACATTAGGGTCATTCACGTTATTATTATTCGCGTTAATTATATTTACAGGTAGGGATCGTGATAACGCATCGGCTATAATATTATCCGCGCCGCGCCGATGCTTTATTTCGAAGTTAAATGCTGACAGACGAACCGACCACCGAGCTAATCTACCAGTCGGGTTGCTCAAGTCTAGGAACCATTTCAGTGCAGAATAGTCAGTATACACAACGAACTTTAACCCGTTATCTAAATAACAGCGCCAATATTCGAGGGCCGTTAGAACTGCTAATGTCTCCCGTTCTGTTATACTGTAGTTTTGTTCCTGTGCATTTAGTGACCTACTCATGTAAGCGATAGTTAGTTCTACGCCATCTATTTCTTGTGTAAGTAACCCACCGATGCCGCTCGCACTCGCATCTGTGTGAACTTGAAAAGGTTTCTCGTAATCGGGACACGATAATATTGGTGCGGAACTTAACGATTGTTTTAGTTTACAAAACGAGTCATCAGCTTCCACCGACCACTGAAATGGTGCGGCTCTCTTACCGGTAGAGGTAAGTTTGTTCAAAGGACCGGCAATAGTACTAAAATTAGGTATAAATCGCCGATACCATGATGCAATGCCTAAGAACCTTTTGACTTCTTTTTTATTCTTAGGCGTAGCATATTGAAGAATGGCTTCCACCTTACATGGGTCTACTTGTAATCCTTTAGAGTTTACTACGTAGCCCAAGTACTTCAATTCATCACGGAAGAATTTAGATTTTTCTAAGTTTATTGTAAGGTTGGCCGATTTTAATTTTTCGTAAACTTTATTTAATAGTGACACATGAGCATTAAAAGATGGCGATATAAGCACGATATCATCTAAAAAAACGAATACAGAGTTTTCGAACTCAGGAATGTTCGTAAACAAGTGATCCACCAAACGCTGTTGTGTCGCAGGCGCATTCGTTAAACCAAACGGCATAGTCACAAATCTAAATGTTCCTCTAGTAGGCACATAGAACGCAGTCTTATCACGATCACATTCGCGAAGAGGCGTCTGCCAAAAGGACTTAGATAAGTCTATACTACTTAGATATCTAGCGTTCCTAAGGTTGTCTAAAATTTCGGATACGTAAGGTAGTTTGTACGCGTCTTTTTTAGTAATGAAATTAAGTTTCCGACTATCTAAACAAAACCTTAGTTTACCGTCCTTCTTAGGCGTTAGTAAAATTGGTGACGACCACGGACTTTCGCATTTTTCTATCACTCCAATGCAAGCATTTCGTCTAATTCGTCAATAATTATTTTTAATTTCGCCGGCGGTAACCTATAATATCTTTGGCGTATCGGCGCAGAATCGCCAGTGTCTATTGCATGTTCTATTAAGTGAGTTCGTCCTAAACCGGTTTTTTCAGTAGAAATCGACTCGTATTGCTTTATAATTAACTTAGCCGTTCTTTGTTGTGACTCACTCAACTCACTAAAAGATTGCAATACGTTCGTGTTACTCGGCTTATTTTCACTTAACACACTACACGGCAATGTTTTAGACATGCATACGGATGCGATATGCTTAGGCAGTAATTTTAATAGTTTCCAGAAATCGATGCCTAAAATTAAATTACTTGTAACTTCTGGAATAATATAAGCTTTCAATAAGTGGGTTTGATTATTAAAAGTAGTGGGTAAGTTGATAAAACCGCGCGGCAACAATATATTTCCACCCGCGGACCGAATGGAATTAGTGTTGTGACACTGCTGTATTTCTAACCCGGTTTTAGTAATTACCTCCAGATGGGAGTTGTTACCTAGAATTGTAATGGCTGAACCGGAATCGAGCAATCCACAAATAGGTAAACTGTTAATCGTTACGTTAACATAGGGCCGTAGGTCATTTTTAGGTTTATTATCCAGGATCGAGACGACGGAATAACTAGAGAAATACACTTTTAGAGTGTTTAGCCAATTTCTCCAATCATCTTTGTCAAAATTGGTTGAATAGGTTGTAGAACCTAATTTAGATTTCGACACGCCCCGACCCTGACCAATTAGTTTTTTGGTTTCGTCGATTTACAGTTCGGGCAGTTAGGGAATGTCACATCCCTACGGCCGCACTTGAAGCAAATTGCGAAGCGATCGCGTTTGCATTCATTCAAACTGTGATCATTGATACGGCAGCGCGGGCAGTACTTGGACGTGACTAGAGCGACAGAGCTAGGTTTAGACTTAGGTTTGCTAGGTTCATTGTTCTCAGTGTATTCGGACGTACCCTCTATAGAAGCAACGGGATAATTATTGTAGGAATTATTACGCGCTCGGTAATTAGGTTTGTGACTGTAAGCTAGGTCTGGTGCCAACGTGTCGTTACTGTAATACGGTTCGCGGAATTGAGAGTTCAAACATTTCATCCGTTCGTAGTTTAAACATAACGTCTGCAGTGTTGCTATACTGTCTATTGAAGATATTGACGGAGCTAGCACTAGTGAGTAGCATGGACGTATGTTATGCAATAGGATGTCTAACTTTTCGCGTTCGGACAATCGCTTTGACGGTGACAGCCTAGCGAACAGCTGATTCATTATCGAGAGATAAATAATTATAGTTTCGGTAGCACCTTGAGTACGTCGGCGGATTTCATTTAATAACCGGTAGTCATAATCGTACGGTGTGAAATCGTCTATTAATTTAGTGGTGAGTTCTTCCCATGTAGTGAAATATTCTTTTAGGCCGCGGTACCAGTGAAGTGCGTTACCGGTGAAAATTTCGGAGGCATATGATAAAATTTTAGTGGAAGGTAGATTACGCGCGGTTTGGAATTCAGTTACGCGTTGTAGGAACGCTCGGACGCATCCCGTACCGTCGTATTTTAGCTTAGACAGTTCGCTAACTCTCAAATGCTCGCAATGCAATACTGGAGCTAACCCTGCCTGCGTCGAGGTAGACGGCGCAGGTTGGACCTCTGCTACAGCATCAGCTGAGCGAACAGCTGATTGCTCAATGGCGGACAGCTCCGCCGAGAGCTTGTCGAACCGGCTGCACAATTCAGTTATTCGTTTTGAATACGCCGTAGGACGTTCCACCCTACGGAGTCTATGGAAAATGTGGTTGTGCAGTGCGGTAGACCTCCTAGCTAGGTTCGCGTCGTAAGAAAGAGATAACGAATTTAGTCGCTTGGCCAGCTCAGAGACGGCCTCGCTAGCGCCCTCGAAGTCCACCGCTATGGCTAGACCCGACTCCAAAATGTCATCATTTAGAATGGCTTCCAGTAATTTAGGGAGCTGCTTCCGCAGACCTAGGACAGAGGTAGCCGGCTCCTCACCTCTAATCGCGACCTCGTAAGCTAACTCGTTCTTGTTTAGCAGGAAGTATTTTATGGGGTGTGATCCCATGGTGTATGAATAACCGCGTAAGTATACACTACACACTACACTTAGTGCGCAAGCGTTCCGCCCTTACAAATGGCCTACTTTACGATTAGGCGTAAAAGTTCGACCGTTAGGACTAATTAGAAAACGTTAAGATTCAAATTTGCGAACTAGTACGTAGTAGGTAGTTACACTAAAAGGTAGACAATTAGTACAACAATACGTACCGGTTCGCTGTAGCCGCACCTCCTCGCTTACAATGATGGAGACCTGCTAGAAGAGAACTCGAGCACGGAAAGCGAGACAATAACCCACGTAGGCGCCACTGTGACGGGTTCTGGTATTAAAACGCAGAAAAGGTTCTATGCGTTTATTTGCCGAGTATTGTCTCACTTCCCTTGCCACGAGTATGACCGACCAACAACACGACACTGGCCTGAACACTAAGGGCTGCAGTCTCCCACGCTGTTCCCTCCGGTAGTGTGTAGGCAGGCTGCTCGAAGGCTGCGCGTAGCGGTAGATCCTCGCAGGCCGTTGGTTCAGCGGGCAGACGCCGGCGGTGCGAGTACAAGGAGCAGGGCAGGCCAGACTCTTCGGCAGAAGTGACGCCGAAGGCGATGCAGGAAGTGTAGCGGTCTAGGAGCGTAGCCGAAGTCTTAAGGTGAACCTGGAACCTGAAGGAAAGCAGCATTAGGAGAGCCACAACCAATAGAGTCAGGCAGGCGGCGTCAGCCGGCCTCAGCTAGCAGGTAGAGAGATGGGCAGTACGCTAACGCAGTAAATGTAGTAGCTTACCCACAGTTGGGACCAGGATACACGTATGAAGTAGGATAATTATAGATATAGCGGTATAGAATTTAGTAGCGGTAGTAGGTTAGTGTAGAGTAGCGGTGCCGGCCTCTCTGTCGGCCCCTTTATATACTGGGCCCTCCATCAGTTCGTGTCGGCGCATTACCAAATATAGGCAAAACTTACGAGCGCGGACGATGGCTTTCTCTGATTGGCCGAGCGTATGGACGGTATTATGACGTACACTCGGTAGGTACCGGTCATACGCCACAATCTATTTCCAGATTTTTACAATAGTGAGGAACATCCCTAAAGTAATATTAGGGATATACCTTTGTGTGTTCTCCAACCATTTAGACAGTAGGTACCCATAGCTTTTTTTTATAGTATAGGCAGCCAAACGAACAAGCGGGTCACTTGATGGTAAGTAATCACCGCCGCCCATAGACACCTGCAATGCCCGAAGGATCACAAGTGCGTTGCCTACCTTTTAAAAAGGAATATGCTCGCTTCTTGAAGATTCCAATGTCGAACTGGTTTGGAAATACCGCTGCAGGTATCGTATCTGGATCCACAGTTTGGTCGTACGAGGCAGGAAATGGCGTGTGAATCGTACGGTAGAAGAAAACCGCTCATCAAGGTGGTGAGGGTGGAATTTTAAATTGTGGCGAGTTGTACGGTGGTGAAATTCTGCAGCGGGTATCAGACCCAACAACTCCTCAGAACACTCCCCATGATACATAAGATAGAAAACGCAGAGAGACGCAACGTCTCTACGCAGGTCAAGATGGTCGAGCTGGTTTGTAAGGACCGCGTCATCGATGACTCGAGCCGCTCGACGTTGGACACGGTCAAATGGAAGCAGTTGGTGTTGTGGTGCTCCGGCCCAAAGATGGCAGCAGTACTCCATATGGGGCCTAACTTGAGCTTTGTAAAGCAAGAGACGCTGCACTGACGTGAAGTATCTTCTTGCTCTATTGAGGACACCCAATTTTTTGGAGGCTCTTATTTTCTAGATGACCGCGAAATTGGACGTCTCGCGTTATCTCGACTTCGAGAATCCCTATGACCGGCTTAATATCAAGGGAAGTGCTCTGAAATATTGGAGAATCGACTATGGGGGTCTTTTTTGCGGTAAACGCGCAAACCTGTGTCTTTTTGGGGTTAAAAGTGACCAGATTACGATGACCCGAATTGGAGACCAGGTCGAGTGTGGTTTCCGTTAAAGACACAAGTTTGTTCCGTGTGTTTTATGACTAATCAATAGTGGCCGAGTTCATTGATGAACACAGGACATACGACATATTATTTGTTAATTAGAAAGCATCAGACATTTAAATATATTAAGTAACATTTACAGCAACATGTTTCTGGGATAAATAAATAAGTAATCAGAGGAAGACCTTACTTAGACTGCCTCGTTGGTCTCGCGGCATAAATGTGCATGCATGTCTCGGGTCCGATTCCCGGGTCGGAAAAAAAGCTATTGGGTTTTCCGTTAGGAAATTCTCAGTAGCAGCACGGAGTCTGATGATGTGCCCGGTACGGCAATAGGCTCGCACCCAATTACGTGGGACCTAAAAAAAACAAGGCGAAATGTGGGTGTTATATTACACCTCTGCCTATCCCTAGATATAGGGGTGAGTCTATAAGAAATAATTATAATAATAGTGTTACGGACGGGGCAACGGGATTGGAAGGAAACACCGAGTAGCACTGATGACACTTTATTCAAATTCACACACACACGACGCGTCGTTCGATTTCGACGCAGACAGCACCAACACTAACGTCTTTTGCACTGCACTTCACTGCACTATACTTTCACTTCACTTTATTTCACTACTACTTCTTTCTTCCTTTTACTTCTTCCTTTTCTTCTCCACTTTACCAATTCTCAACTTAAACTGGCGCTCAGCGCGTCTACACCGCTTTATATACCCCTAGGAATGTTCTAGATCCACAAATTTTGATTGTCATTTCATTATTCAATTGTTTTTCCATCTCCTGACTCTTTTTACCTTTCCGTTCCTTCCTGAAATTTCTAGAATGTTCTAATTTTTACTCGAAATATTTAAATAATTCTTTTTTTTAATATTTGCCAAATATTCATAAAAAAATTCCAAATTTCATAAAAACCATAATCCACATAACTGTTATGACTGGGATTTGAACCCACGCCATCAGAACGTGAACGGAACGTGTTATCCGCACGGCCATTGCCTTGTTGTCAATGACTAGTGAATTTGGCGAACACCTGACAGAGTGTATACGCCATCGAACTAAAAACGGTCATTTCCAAATAATAAAATATTCTTCAAACCTCTTTGCTAATTATTGTGTTTGACGGTTTGACGACCGGCTAGTTCAGAGAGGTTGGACTAGGTTTAGACTAGAGAGAACATGCCCTATAAATTTCCTTATACCGAACGTGCAACATGTAATGTCAGTTGGTCTTAGTTGGTTAATCATAACGTCAAATTACGCGTCTCATTTAAAGAGGCATAGAGTCTTTACATACTCATGTCTTTGACTACATTCTCTAAATAGCCGTGCTGTGATCTGTCATCAGTGTAAAATTTGTTGGACGTTTGTGTTCATATTTTTAATAACTTTTTGCATTTAAATAGTAAGTAAGCTTATAATAATTAAATAGTGTACTCATTAATTTATACACATCGAGTATGTGATGTCGGGATGTGGATGCCGCTATTCTCGGAACGGAAATAACAGGAGAAACTTTATCTTCTAGCAGTGAGTTGGAATTTTCCAACAAATTTATTTACTTTTCTCGTATTAATGCTATAATGAGTGTTAAGTTTACACAATATCATTGTATTGCAAATCAAAGGAACAGCTTGCAAACATATGTCCTGATTGTAAGTCGGCCGTCCTAAATTACCTATTGCATAAAAATTACGATGAGACAGAAAATATGCTAATCGCTTTGTCCTGATATATAGCTTCTATTTGCCTTTTTGGATACGGTTGCATACATTCACACACACTCACATACATACGCGCGCACACACACCCACACACACACACACACACACACACACACACACACACACACACACACACTCACTCACACACACCAACTTATAAATTTTTGCATAATATCTCCACCTATTGTCTTAATAATGCATGTTATACAAAAAGTGTTAAAACTGTAGTTTACATACCTTCTTTTATATTGCAACTAGTGTCGTTTGTTTTTTATTATGAATTTTGTATTAATGCGGGTTTGGAGCTGTTTTTCCTTAATACAGGCTATTTCATAGCCTAGCTAGGAAAACAGTAAGTAAACTACTTGATACTGTAACTACTTAACATGTAATGTACTACAATGATTTACTTGGCAATAAAAATATTATTATTATTATTATATGTGTTATGAATTTAACTCACAAATTGTTATTTTGTACATATATTGATTTAATAGCCTTAGTGATGGGATTTGACAGTGAAAGGAGATATCGTTGTTTTTTTAATGAGGGATAAATACGGAAACTAACTATCGGACATGAAAACGGAAATGAAAACTGTAGCTGGAAGCGACAGCGGGTAGCCGCGGTTGCTAAGTTGGCAATAAACAAAGACGTCCAGCGGTCTAATTTTCTATCGCGTGTTGATAGTAAGCGCAGTTTAATGTACATAATTTACTTAGATACCTACCTTAAAAGTAGCGTCTATTAACCTAAAGCCAAGTGTTCCAGTGAACGCGCGTGTGTGTAGGCTTTCATTTTTGCATCTATAAAATAGTAGATGGATTAGGGGTATGAGTAGCATTTTTTATTATTAAGAAGGTGTTTTTTATTACAGGTTGCCTATTAATGACGTCACAAGAAAACTTTGGATAAATGCCGTTGGACGGCCTAGTTTGATTTAGCAGAAGTACCACCGTATTTGTTCACGTCATTTTGAGAAAGACTGTTTTTAAAGACAGAAAGCACCTGGCGTCGTTTAAAACCGAAAGCTGTGCCTACATTACATTTATGCCCGGACATTGCACACCCGGTAGAATTATTTATCCAAAGCTAAACAAAAAGTGTGTAATTTTAGTTTGAACATATTAATAAAATATAATAATTACAACGATTTTTATTAATCTACCTACTTCTATTTTATTTATCATATTAGTGCTATCTTGCCTTGTAGTCCGCTACATAATATTCTACCATAAAATATAATATTCTTTCACATTCACACAACATTATCTGGTCCCAAACTAAGCATATCTTGTACTGCGAGTACTAGACAATCGATAAACATGCATATATACTTTTCTGTAAATATATTACATATTATACATAGTACCATCCAGAACAAGACAAACATCTATATTCATGCACACAAATGTTTGACTTAAGCGGGAATCAAACCCGCAAGCTTCGGCGTGGCAGTCAGATTATCTACAACTCTAAAAAAATCGAGCAGTGTCCAACGTTAGCGATAGCAAGCAACGTGATATGATGCGACGCAAACAAATTGCCAAAGCCTGCCGTGCCGCATTAGCCAATCTGGTATAATTCGTACAATACATAATCTAAGTGACAGTTTCTTAGCATCGCATCGCAACGCATCGCTCATTAGTTTATGAATACTTTTTGTCAATAGATTTTATGGCTAAAACGAACAATTAAACACGTGATTTTTTTAGTAATGTCTGTCTGGCAAGTCTTTGCAAAGCACTGTCCGGCGTCAACAGCAAAAATTACAATACTCTCTACTCTCTACTCTCAATATACAATTTCAATATTTTAGTTGTTTACTTCTACGGCTTAAATATATCGACACATACTAAAGTTAGACATTTGACCAAAATTATTTATCGATAAATCATCACTGTTACGAACAACACTCGGTTTCCTAACTCTATGTTTTGTCTACTGTTTGCCTACCACGAGGCTGCTATAAGAGCGTGCTGCTAAACCTATCGACAGCTCTATCTATGATACTGCATGTGCCATTAGAAAGAACATATCAATCATAGCAACCGCTGTTGTTATTTAGTGTTACTTCTATGCCTTAGGTTATATTTCTTTGGGCTAGTTTGTAGTGTAGACGTCAGTATGACTTCGTTCTCCGTAACGACGGTTTGACATGACACCGGCCGTCACAATAGGAACAGCTTAACTGATTTTAATGGGCCTTTCACAGGAATGTAGAGGAATTAGTACCCAAAGAGTATATTTATCTATGAAAAATCCTAGGAAGATGTAAGAAATTTCATGATCTTCAAGCAAGCATTTCTTAGCACATTTCTAAACAGCTTATTGATATCCTCCAGGCAAATCTTTTTTCGTCTGTCGTGTGGGTCTGCGACCCTCCGGTTATCGCTGCCTGTCATGTTATTTTACAAAACAGGTACCCAAAACTATAAAAACCCTTATTATCACTTAATTATTTCAATATCGTTCAGTCAAATTTCCATTTTCAAAGGAGACATACCAATCTCTTAAATGTTAAACTTGTTGTTAGAATTTTCTCCTAATACTTTTCCCTCTTATACTTAGATATCTAGGACTATCAGTAATACGCTAAAACTTACGTTATAATATTTACTTGCCACTAAAATAGAGAAATTCCCATTCTAAGCCGGTATTACCCACAATCACCTTCGTAAAGCAGATAAGATGAAACGAGGATTTTCCAGCGCCGTGAAGAAATTTCTATGCAAAATAATATCTACTCTAAGTATTTCGGTAAATAGGTTTTAGGCAATTAGTTCGTAGTCAGCTGTCTGAGCAAATAGGCACTATATCTCTGGTTTTATTTGCTCCAGATAGACATCTTTACTGTAAAGATGCTAATAGACTTAAGCATTCACTTGTAATAGAATATCTAGAATTCACCGTTTTTCAATTTGCCGAACTGAATAACGAACACAACCAAACATCACTGCAAACATTGTCACGGTTTTCTAGCGAACGCTGTAATCGGCAAGAAGCTTGCAGTAAATTTACTGTCCTCTCGCTAGAACGCTCGATAGAATGCTCGCCAAAACTAATTCGTTTGTTTTTCTGTAATGTAATATTCACAAGATGCAAATTTTAAGTTAATGCTTATGTGTATCAGCATCTTTATGTTTTCATGATGCCAAATATGGAGTTATCTTGGGTCGCATTTTTCTGATTCACTACTATTTCGTGTGTGGGTTATTTACATTATTTGTAATAATTTATATGAAGAATACCTGACAAGCAATCCACATGGTTTGTAAAAAAAATAACCTAACCTAACAAGCAATCCGCTCCGACTATGCAGTGGTTGCTAAATATTGCCCGCTTTTTAAAGGTTGCCAGAAATTCATCATACAAGCTGCAATTATTTTTTTGCATCGAAAGTTTGCAATCTAGAGTGGATACTTTAGACTAATGTTACTGTCGCGAGACCTACCAGACTATTGAGATATTTTTAAGTCCAATATAGAAGGCCTCTGTCACTAGAGTGCTTTGCTAACATTGATACAACGAACTGAAAGTGCATCCGGCTACAAATGTCTGCCAATAGTGTACGTTTCATCTCAACTGTGAATCAAACTCCCTAGGTACAACCGTATAATGCATTGTTTATTATTATTATATAAGACTGCCGAATCATCTAATCTTTATATATTGCGATACTAAATGCCTAATAGACAAGCTACAGCCAAAACTATGAGAGGAAGAAAGCTGATATTTGGCCCATTTATCGAGAAAGGCTAATGCGGTGTTTTTTTTTTGTGTGTGTTTACTAGTTGTTGGCCGCAGATGGCATCGACAACTTTACGCGGACTATGGGTGACGGAGCAGTAGCCTTAAATAGCGCCGATATAATCACAGGCTCATCTGATTAGCAATAAACTCAGCATCGAGATAGTATTTAAACATTTAACTATCGGTCGCAAAACCAATAAGAAAAGATGAAAGATTTATAACAGTATTCTCTCGTTTTCCATAAATTCATTTGCACTAATACATACATACATACATACATACATAGACTCACGCCTGTTTCCCGGAGGGGTAGGCAGAGACTACGGAACGCCATTTGCAACGATCCTGACATACCTCACTTGCTTCACTCACTCCCATCAAGTTTCTCATGCATGCTCTTCTGTTAAGGGTACTTCTGACTTGTCCTTTTTTCAGGATGTCTCCAATCTGGTCAGAGAACGTTCTCCTAGGTTTTCCCCTTTGTCCTGTCCCATTCACACTAGCCTGATATATCTTCTTTGTCGGTCTATCGTCATCCATCCTCTCCATGTGCCCAAACCATCTTAACATGCCTTTCTCAATGCTTGTCACTACATCTTCTTTTACCCCACACCACTCTCGTATCACACAATTCTTTACTCTGTCGGTCAAAGACACACCACACATACTTCTCAGTGCACTAATATTGTTTGCCATAATCATCCCCGATCATAATATTAACTTACACTATTATCATTTATACTAATAACGTTTGCCTTAACAACTCAACAGTGATAACTTTTATTTGCCATAAAATGACTTTCTATAACAACATATATCATAATAATTAGTTTCCATAAGTAACACATCTCATAATCGACTCTTGACATAATCAAAAGGAGAATGATCATCTATGTATGGAATTCCGTCTCAAGTTGTTGCACAATAATTCTTAATTTATTATAGAGTACACTTTATATATTATCAAATAAAATTGTTCATTTTCCTACAAATACCCGGGTTTTTAAGTAATTTAACAAAAACGGAGATAACCTAAAATTATGTTTTAAACCTACTCGCAACAAATAAATAAACTTAAAACCAAAGATTATCATAAACTTACAAAACACATGGGCTTCTCCGCATTACAACCGGTATTGGTTGATCAGGATCAAGCATCAACATGATTACAGGTAGACTCGAAGAGTTTATAAACACAACACATAAAACGCCCTGTCGTAGTAAAACACTTAGGTAACTAAATATGAAAATGTCCTGTCGTAAGTTATATGAAACACACGCTAAGTTATTTAAAATAAACACTCAAACGGAGTTTCGTAAGTGTTACTATTTAAATGGAGAGATTATCTCAATGAATATTGTCAATCAACTCATAAACAGTAATGGTCGATGCCGGTCCCAGACGCCGCGCCGGTTGTCATTTGGCTTAACAGTCTGCGTGAGACGGAACACAAAAATAATAAATATTATTATTATAGCAAAGCTATAAAATATTATTAAATATACATATTTTAAAACGTAATTTTGTTACTGACTATTTATCTATTTATGAATTTCATATCATTCTTGTGATGTTTTCTCTAAAGGCTCATACTTACATAGTTCGTACAAATGGAGAGAACGGAACGTCAATACAGAAGACGTTATACGGAAATAATGCGTAGCTATTTTTTTTTACTGTTTATTTTTAAGTCATTATTCCGGATACGAAAATAAAATTCCTGACGTCAAAAGGTTGTAAAAAATAAGAAAAGGATTTCTATATTATTTTGGTTTTGCACCATGAAACATTGCTAGACCACTTTTGGTCATTCTCCTTTGATGTAATTATGAAAATAATACATAATTTTGTTAGGTCAAAATTAATTATCGTTTACACCCCGACTCAGTGCAATCCGACTCGGATAGGTTAGGTTAGGTTAGGGTTCTCTTTTGACCCTTAATCCAAAAATAGGAGCCCTGCGAAGCAGGGCTCCGTCATCTTAGTCCACATTCTTCAAACTAGTTTAATAACCTGAAGTTGAATTAATTATCGTTAACACCCCGACTCAGTGCAATCTGACTCGGATAGGTTAGGTTAGGGTTCTCTTTTGACCCTTAACCCAAAAATAGGAGCCCTGCGAGGCAGGGCTCCGTCAACTTAGTCCACAT
Source organism: Euclidia mi (assembly GCA_944739405.2). Classification (NCBI taxonomy): domain Eukaryota; kingdom Metazoa; phylum Arthropoda; class Insecta; order Lepidoptera; family Erebidae; genus Euclidia; species Euclidia mi. Next base: position 5,298,100 of record OX123196.2, read on the forward strand.
TCTTCACACTAGTTTAATAAACTGAAGTTGAATTAATTATCGTCAACACCCCGACTCAGTGCAATCCGACTCGGATAGGTTAGGTTAGGTTAGGGTTCTCTTTTGACCCTTAACCCAAAAATAGGAGCCCTGCGAAGCAGGGCTCCGTCAACTTAGTCCACATTCTTCACACTAGTTTAATAAACTGAAGTTGTTCAACTTCAGTTTATTCTCTATTTTCTTCTTCGATTATTGAAAACGAAAATTATAGCAAATACATTTATGGATTTAAATTATTATGACACTTGATCGATTATGACCAATGGAATAAGTGAAAGTCATTTTATGTCATTTCACGATTATGACAACTGAAGCGTTATTTCTTATGAAATTATGGCAAATACCAGTATGGCATATGAAATTATGGCATTTTAAATTATGGCAAACATTAGTAAACCATTTATAACAAATTGAAATGACAGCAACATTTCAAAGACTCCCAGTTTTTTTGGGCTTTCTTTTTTTACCTGTGAAAAGCCGGAATTATAATAATAATTTTGTGAAATCCATTATGGAATATCAACTTATACGATGAACAATCGCGAAAAAACTGATGAGTAAAATATTTTTCTTATATACTTCTCGAAGTTTGAACTTACGAAGCAATTAATTCAGAAATAAACATATTAATTTCACCAAAACGTAAACACAAATAGTATCTGTGCGTCATCTAAGGTACGGTGTCTCGCGTCCGAGGACTGGCCACGCCTATGTGACACGAATGCTAATGTCCAAGATACACGCTTCCTTCATCACGAATGAACGTTTTATTGATTTGACGTTTCAGTGAAATGGTTTAGGAATGCTATCTGTTGCATAGAAGGCAAGGCATGACTTTTTTTAGTCGATAAAGTAATATTTGATTCAAATTATTTTTGTTCAAAAATTTGTTAATCGAAATTGTGTGATTTGTTAACAAAGGCAATATTTGCAGTAATCATATCAATTGTTTGTAAAGAGTGTCATCGAAAACTATTATGGCGCGTATACTTGTTAAAGATTTTTAACCGACTTCAAAAAAAGGAGGAGGTTTACAATTCGTCGGAATCTTTTTTTTTTATGTATGTTCCCCGATTTCTCTTAGACGCCTGGACCGATTTCGAAAATTCTTATTTTGATTGAAAGATTATACCTCCTAGTTGGTCCCATGATCATCAGGTCAGGATCTGATCATGGAATCCTGAGAAATCGAAGGAACTCTTCAAATTTTATAAGCACACTTGAAGCGATTTGACCGTAACAACCCAATGCCGTCGAGTTGGGGCTCGTTTGAGTCGTCTTTGTCATAGACTTTGATGCTAGATGATTTCCATGGTCTGATGATAGAGTTGGAAGGTAACCAAGAGATCCTTGTGATAAAATAACCCAATCTCATCGAGGTTAAGGTCGTTTGATTCGTCTTTACATGGACTTTGGTACTGGATGTTTTGCAGGGTCTGATGATGGAGCAGGAAGGTAGCCATGGGATATTTGTAATACAATTACGCAATCCCATCGAGTTTGGGCTCGTTTGAGTCGTCTTTACATAGACTTTGATGCTGGATGATTTCCATGGTCTAATGATAGAGCTGGAAGGTAACCCAATATCATCGAGTTTAGGGTCGTTTGTTGGTCTTTACATGGAATTTGGTACTGGATGTTTTCCAGGGTCTGACGATGGAGCAGGAAGGTGGCCATGGCATCTCTGTAATACAAAGACGCAATCCCATTGAGTTTGGGCTCTTTGGATTCGTCTTTATATGGACTTTAGTGCTGAATGTTTACCAAACCTGATGATGGAGCAGGAAGGTGGCCATGGGATCTTTGTAATACAATAACGCAATATCATCGTGGTTAGGCTCGTTTGTTTTGTCTTTGGTATTGGATGATTTCCGAGATCTGATGATGGAACTGAAACGAATGTGTTTAGGCTATTTAGTTGAAAACAAAAAATACTTGAAATTGCCAGAAAGGTACAGGTCTACATTTCAGAATTGAGGCACGTAAGGAAGGCCTCCCCACCATGTAATGTACCACCTACACTATCCTATGTACCACCTATTACTATTTTTTATTAGTATACCACTAAAAAGCAAAAAATAAAAATTATTTTTAAATAAAAAAAACCAACTTCAAAAAACACTAAGGAACTAAAATACAAAAAATAATTGGTTTTGGAGCAAACATTTTTGAATTCGGTGCCAAGCCCTTACGCAAAAAGTTACTAAATTACAAACTACCTATTCTATCAACAACGAAAGTTATATAAAAATGTGTAGAGGTTTTATAGTCAGATCAGAAATACTTTGCTTGGCACCGACTCCAAAAATGTTTGCTCCAAAACCAATTATTTTTTGTTTTTTAGTTCCTTAGTGTTTTTTGAAGTTGGTTTTTTTTTATTTAAAAATAATTTTTATAAACTTTCACGGTTTTGAAGCATTAGAGAAAATAATTTTATTTTTTAATAATAATATTATTTTTTAATATTAATATATTCAAGTTTACAAACACAATATTATTGTGTTTGTGAACTCGAATATATTAAAACCCATACCCGTACCCGCAAAATACAAAACTATTATAATAGAGTTTCTTAAAAGAATATTATTATCTGCCAGCTATGGTCTTCCCCTCTCATTCTCAACCAAGAGTCAAATAAAGCCAAATTGGTATTATATTACTGAATACATTCCAAATACCAAACGCGTTTGTGTAACATAAATTTATGTACAGAGTTACACGTGAACCGCGTTTTGAAATTCACAAAATTACAACGATTTATCCACGACCTTGAAAGTTGAATCCGCCTCGGCGTAGACTCGGGAACTTCCAGAAGAACCATTTATCTGCCCTGAAAAAATACGAATTATATTTCTTTCAGACAATTTCTGATTGTAATTGAAAGTTCAGATGAAATATTAACAAAGATTAATCCAGTTTAAAGTAAATGCGGCCTGAAATAAGAATTGTCTTATTACAAGAATATCCATTTAAGTGGCCGTATTTTTTAAATTAGATGGCTTTCGTATAATGCTTTTCAATAAATACTATAGGGTATTTGACTAAAAAAATCGAATTAGTCCGTAAGATAGATTTCCAAAAACAATATTTTTTGGAAATCTATCGGACGGACTAATTCGATTTTTTTCGTCAAATACCCTATTATGTCTAATAAGATTTTTTGGTTATCCGTGTTTATCTATTTGCTCTAAACTAGCTGTACGCTACGGTTTACTCACTTGTGAAGGCGTTGTCTCGTAGCGAGATGTGTAGGAAATTAACGGATGTTTTCAATTGCGATGTTTTTCCCTGTATTCCCGAAGGGGTACGCAGAGGTGTAATATTACACCCACATTTCGCCATGAATTTTTAGATCCCACGTAATAGGGAGCGAGCCTATTGTCGTTACCAGGCACATCACCAGACTCCGTGCTGCTACTGAGAATTAGGAAAAACCCAGTAACACTTTGCCCGACAACAATAGTCTTCAATAACTTTGTTAACTTACGGTACCCAAAGATGTCTTAACTTATTTTGTGCCATATTAATTAAAATATTAAAACTTATATGCAATGTACGTGTTACATTAATGTAAAGAAATAATGCTACGCTCTTTCAGGCAGAAACTGAAGTATATTGGTGTTTTAATAGAAGTGTGGCAGAATACAGCCTTAATATTGCAGCTATGATATACTGCGGGTTCAGGTTTCTTATATCGATTACACTGAGGCAAACTGCTGAACACACTTTGTGTGTGTACCTACTAGAACGATAACTAGGCATTCAGCTTGCAGGCCAAACACTCCCTTTTTAATTAAATTCATAAAAAAACAATTACGGCGAACTTGGCTAACTACTACTACTAAATATTACATACTTGGGAATATTTTATTTGAAATTGTTCATTCCACTGATCTTTATATTTTGTTTATCATGGTAAGTAACTGCACTTCACACAACTAACATACATTCTCCATACCATGAGAGAATATGTTATGCCAACAGCTATTAAAAATATTATAGAGTTCTCTGAGTCTTGATATAAGTAGAATGATAGAAATATCATTCGTATTCATGAGTGAAAACTCATGAATTGTTTTTTAATCCATAAGATTATTTTATATGTGAAAGTGTGTTTTCATGTTGTCTTTCTTTCACTTCAAAACAGAACAACGGATTGATATAATTTTAGGTGATGTAGTTGTAGGTAACATTACTTTAAAATTAGAGTAGGCGATGCCGCGAGCAACAGGTAGCAATAAATTCTCTCAGGCTGAAATCTGGCATGTATGTGGGGGTGTGTAGGGGATCACTAAGAGAGGATTTTTGGAGATTCTGCTCCTAAGCAGGCAGAGCCACATACGTTGTCTACTTAGCTTTTACGACACGGCATATTATTATATGGCTTCATTCGTTGTTCATTCGTATCCAAGTGGACTGTAATTGCTTTTGCAGTCACTTTGTTCCGTGGCGGCTTCTTGCAGGAGTGAAAATAATGGGGACATATTATTGGTCTCTAAAGCGGTATACTGAAGTGGATAGCCGTTAGATCGACACCGGTTGGCTCATGACACTTTAGTCCACTTTACACGAAAAAATAGTCTAGTTTATTAGAATTCTTCGGTATCTATCGGTTTCTACCTGTTAATGAATAGGTAAAATAATCTTAATATATAAAATCCTTGCGTTACTGACTGACTGACAGACACGCTACAGCCGAAACTATTGGGCGCAGGAAGCTGAAATTTGGCATGTATGTTCCTTGAGGATCGTAGGGGAGCACTAAGAAGGGATTTCCCGAAATTCCCACGGGATCGGCCAAAACGGGTAAATTTAATAAAAATTGCAGGCGTAGCTGCTGTCGTCCTCTAGTCATAATATAATTTCACAACCAGTACATTTGCCCAGCTCAGGTTATCGCAGTAACTTTCATTTCTAGTGAGTGTAACTGTGCCCCAGACATTGGAGTTTTCATTATTAGTTTCTTTCGCCTCAGGCAATAAGTGCGGCCAGTTCTACAACTTTGCCGACTTGTCTTGATGTAATTTCTCCAGAGAATCCTGCTCGCCAATTTGTTTGGCATAGAGTTTACATAAAGTATAAAAGTTCTGTAACCGCAACGATAAGTTAGATCGTTCTTGTTACTCGAAGATCAGGCTTTGATAAATTACTGAAATAATTCGTGCGACTGCAATTATGGGACTATTAGCTTCAGTCCGTCGCTCTGCTCATGTGGGCGGCAGTTATCGCAACGAGAAGGTCTGATAAATTCATCATATGAGGCATATAGATTCAAAAGCAGCTAAGTGACTTCATATCGAAATAGCAGGAAATGAAAAAAACGTTTTTCTAGTTTTAGAATAAGTATTTTTATATTTGTAATGACTTTGGATGTAGGGCTTGTGATGTATAATAATAATAGGTTTTGGTTGTCTTTTTCTATGGTTGCTATCTAATAAGCTTAAAAATATCAAAAAATCGTATTTCTTAGCTGTTTTTGAATATGATATGAGGGCACTTAGCTGTATTTGATCCTAAATTCAATTTTTGAATGTAATTTTAAGGGCCTTAACTGTGTTTGTTTCTTGTTATAAATTTATGAATAGATGGTACTAAAAGAACACTAGATGGCTACATACTTAGTAATTTTTTTGAAAATGTGGCACTTAGCTGCTTTTGATTCTATATGCCTCATATAGCTCTTAGCAGTCCACTGTTGGTCATAGGCCTCTTCTAATTTGCATTGTGAGTAAATATGAAGCTTTGGCCTACTAGCACGCTTGCTAGATGGATTGGTAAAGGTTTTGATGTCGAATTTTGCGTCTGTATGCTGTACAAGCAACATTATATTACTATTATAGTTGATTGACTCAGGCGTTACTTGGCGGCACTCTATTGTAACCTAATGAAAGGAAAGAGGAACCCACCACGCACCCTCAGATTGACCACTCCAACTATTGCAATAGAAAAAGTTTGACAATACCTAACTCCTCTCAAAGGATAGAAAAAGTTTGACAATACCTAACTCCGCTCAAAGGAAGATACCTGACTTACAGTATCCCGCTGTATGCGCCGACTATGCTTCGACACGTGTTTTGCCTCTGCACGAGGCATCCTCAGGTCAGTCGTTGCCCATCGCTCCTGAGGATGCCTAAATAATGGGGTATTCCATACGAGGGTGCGTGGTGGGTTCCTCTTTCCTTCCATTAGGTTATATTACTATTAGTTGTACCCGCAGTTACACCCGCGTTAATATCTGAGATTAGCGCAATCAAGCAAATGTACAGACCATCTCTTATATATTGGTGTACATAGAGTTCCATCTATCTGTTTAGTACTTATTGCGGGCAAGACTAAAAAATTGGATCCATTCTCATATTTAGTATAACCATCGTCGGGATGAATAGCGTAGTAGGACAGGACTGATAATTACATGGAGTAGTAATCTTGATGTTCTAGACGAAGAAGGTTGAAATCAATAGTGCTAAAGTTTCACAGAAACTACATATCATCTTTTGTACTAATTATCGAAGTTTCAATAAGGCACATACGAACTCCCACAGTACAACCAATTTCTTAATTAACTAACTGCTCACCTAATATAATGTTTCACGCGTTAATGCTTGTTGTAATTTGGTAACTATTCAGTTCTTAGATGAAATAGACTAAGTAGTATCAAAGATACATACATGTTCAAAGGATCGGTTGCAGTGGGTACAGTGTAACTGTTACAGATATATTTTAGGCAACAGACGACCATATTGTCGAATACAGTAAATATTTCTTTATTGCGTGCTACTATGGCCCAGCTATATAAAATTTCAACTTCGAAAGATGACTGCCTAGATTGATTTTCTAGTTAACTAAGCAATAAGAAAGTGCGGCCAGAATAAAATATAATAACACAATAAATAATGAAACAAATTATACTCGGCTTAATTCTATGCTGATTAATAATCCAATACGGAAGGCAAAGGATTATATATTTCATGCAAATTTTAATTTCGTTGGCGCAGTATAGCTGAAGCGGCGGTATATCGGCAAGTCATTTATTCCTATCATCGGCACGGCACATTGTGCTTGATCGAGGTCATAATCTATTAATCTTTCCATAAAAGGCGGCGGGGTATCCGCAGCCAATCCAATGTTAAGAAATGATGTGCCTTTGGCCACTCTTTTGTACAAACTTCTCAACACACAGTCCATAGTACCGAATCACGTCTATTTATTATTTAAATCCAACTGGACTCAGAAATCCAATCCGTTTATGTAAATGGATGGTAATGCGCTTTGTAGTTCAGGGTCCTTCGACAATTTTGGCCGCTGTATTACAATCCGCCTCGTGGGTGCACTTAATACTGTAATCTAGTGCAATGACGAGTATATCGCTGTACTAAGTAATTATGAGCATGATTTAAGATATTCGTGACACAAACAGTTATAATAAGGTGATTCTATACGGCTACTCGTGAGGGATCATCATTTACGATATTAAGTAATTCGTACGAACGACTCAAAATATTCCCCTTCACAATAAAACTTTATCACATTGAATATGATGAGGCTCGTTGAACTCAAAAGTCGTAGTAGAATCGGAATACAGTTATCGTATTCGCCGCGAGCATAAAAATATTTAATACAGCAGTAATACATATATGAGCCACCAATGTATTATGTACGTAGATAAGAAAGCACCGAAAACGAACACTTATCAAATTTAGCATGCATGGTTTTTACGATCTATAAAAAGTATGTTTACTTTTTTTCTTTTTACCAAGAAAATTCACTTGCCTCTAAATATTTGAAAGGGTTTCACCCCGAGTAGAACTTGGTATCACGCAAGATGACTTGCCATTCTATGTAATTTCCGAGAACACTCTTGTCTGAGGCGTTACTTCAAAACGCGTCCAATATAACTAAAGGCCTGTGATTACTTTTGAGCCGCGTATTTTTTCCATTCAACGTTTTTACCGATCCGCGAATCTGAAAACATACGTGAAAGAATATTTGCACTGCTGCAAAATCATTTCATTGATCAGTGGCGATACGAAAATAGGCTCGGCCGATAGGCTTTCAAAAGCTTTTCAATTTAGTCCCGCGGCCTGGGCGAGCGCTGACGTAGACACCGCTTTACTTGTGAAATTCCATTTGCGATATGCTAGTTTTATAAAGTGTTTTTGTTGCTTTGTTGTTAGTTGTATATGATATGTGTGGAAAGAGTGTTTTCAAAACAAAACGGTGTTACGTACTGTGTGTATAACAGGGTAGTGTCGGTATACGGACACTCTGTCGGCCATAATCTGGTTTATTAGCGGACATAAGGCGAGGTGCGGCTTTATTAACGTTATGTATTAGCTGTCCGGCTGGAATGTGTGGCTATCGACCGACTATTTTAGTACGTTCTTCCATTAAACTTTAGCGCCGTGTAAAGTCCCTGAAACGAGTTTCTTATAGACCCTCACGTCTGTTTAAAAGTTTATTTAATAGAACAAGCCTTGTTAATAGGCACTTAAGGTCGTGAACGCCGGGAAGCGTATTTACAAAGGCTATATATACCATCAGAGTGCAAGTGCAAACTGAACTGGCTTAGCTTTTGTTTGACAAAAACTTGACGAAACCCTAGTCTATTCTAGTACAGAAATTAACCGAAATCGCATAGACTTTGTAAAATAATTATTAATTCTAACATTGCAGTAACAAATGCTATTCAATTTGATAACGATCGTTAACTTCAATTATACCTTTAGGTTCGAAACGTCTACTTCACAAATTCGTATTTAATTGAAATATAAAAAGGATCATATCATATAATCTGGGACTAGGTTTAGGACCACAATGTGCCTAGTGCCTAGTTTTGGTTGGTTTGGTGCGACTGTATGTAATTCAAGTAACTAAACATACAAGTAAACAAACATACAACAACAAAAATAGGAGCCCTGCGAAGCAGGGCTCTTATTTTTGGGTTAAGGGTCAAAAGAAAACCTAACATAACCTATTTAGTTACTTGAATTAAATACAGTCGCACCTAACAAACCAAAACCATGTTTGAAAATATCTCGACAAAGGTTTATCTATTTGAGTGAATATGAATAATACAGCACTAAGTTTTGTACGTGTATTTTCTTTGAAAATATCAAGACAAAAAGCTAATTCATTTGGGTCAACTTTTTTACTGAGATAGATTAGGTATTGTCGAGTAATATGCATAAAAAAAAGCTCTTCTATTAGGGTCTGACTCGTGACTCAAATAGTAAAGCCTTTGTAAATACGCCGCCGGGAATGGATGTCGTGTCGGGTGTTCGATTACACGTTCGCGGACACTCAACCATATTTTGCAACCCTACTTTGACACTTAATTTTTGTATGGAATGCTATAGACGCACCGTCACTGGTAAAAAGGACTAAGAACATACATAAAGTCACAATTGTTAAATAGGTAAATAGTTTATAACTATATACATAGGACGCACCGTCTATAGCATTCGACTGCATAGCATGTACTTATAGCAGAGTTGTCATTATTCTTTTACTACGCAACTAAATAGCAATTAAGACCAGGTTTAACAGCAAACTCACTACCATTAGACGAAACTTTGTATTTAACTTAGCTTGAACAACGATACTTTAGTAGGTCCAAACTATACACAAATACCTATCCCATAATACAGAAATTTAAACAAATTTGTAGTAAATATCGTATCGTATGTTTGTTTATACTGCCGTTATCATATTATCATTAAGTGATCTATTAGGTTTATTCAGTTGAAAAAATCAAATAAACTCACTACTGCAGCACAACAAAAAGTACGGTTACAGCAGTTCCACTCCTTGGGGTACTCGCCGACCAGCTGAACCAATCGCCGTACAATTCTCTCTGCTATGACAGTCGCGTCAGTATGCGAGTGCACACAAATAGTGACGAGTAGCGTCACGTTTGACGGCGTAAAAAGAGATATTATAGGACACCTAGCGATTTGAAACTTTTTGTATGGGGGCACTTAATAACAAAATATAGGATAAAAGTATAGGAAATCGTCTGCTAAAGCCGTTGTGCCATTGGAGCGCGAAAGAAATATACGGCTATAGCCGGCGCGTCACTCTGAGTAAATGACTGATGACTGCTATAACCGTCGTGTCCGCAAACGTGTTAATTTGCCTTGACGATAGCCGATGTTAAGATGTTTTCGGTCCAATGACTCGAGTTTATATCCCCAAAACTGTTTACGACTGCGCTGGAGGATGTTTTCAAGCTTCTGGACTGGAATGGACTCGGCATCAACATCAACGGCGAGTACATCACTCACCTTCGATTCGCAGACGATATCGTAGTCATGGCTGAGACCATGGAAGACCTAGGCACAATGCTCGATGGCCTCTGTAGAGTCTCCCAACAAGTAGGTCTTAAGATAAACATGGACAAGACGAAAATCATGTCGAACGTCCATGTTGTACCTGCTCCTATTCAGGTTGGGAACTCGACGCTCGAAGTTGTCGACAAGAATATCTACCTGGGACAAGTAGTCCAATTAGGTAGGTCCAACTTCGAGAAGGAGGTCAATCGTCGAATCCAACTCGGTTGGGCAGCGTTCGGGAAGCTACGACATATCTTCTCGTCCGATATCCCGCAGTGTCTCAAGACGAAAGTCTTTGACCAGTGTGTGTTGCCAGTGATGACTTACGGATCAGAGACGTGGTCGCTCACTATGGGCCTTATCAGAAGGCTCAAGGTCACTCAGAGGGCGATGGAGAGAGCTATGCTTGGAGTTTCCCTGCGAGATCGAATCAAAAATGAGGAGATCCGCAGTAGAACCAAAGTCGCCGACATAGCTCTCCGGATAGCCAAGCTGAAGTGGCAGTGGGCAGGGCACATAGCTCGAAGAACCGATGGCCGTTGGGGCAGAAAGGTTCTGGAGTGGTGGCCACGTACCGGACGACGCAGCAGAGGTAGGCCCCCCGCAAGATGGACCGACGATCTCGTGAAGATCGCGGGAGGCGGTTGGATGCGGGCGGCTCAAGACCGGTCTGTGTGGAGAACCTTGGGGGAGGCCTATGTCCAGCAGTGGACGTCGTTTGGCTGATATGATGATGATGATGACTCGAGTTTATCAGGTGTTGTTTCGACTTGAATTCAGGGTTGAGATGCTTAAGCTTAAAAGGCCTCATCTATACATATAAATAAAATTGAAGTGTCTGTCTGTGATTTCAAAATAACTATGTGTTTTCAAGTGCATATAGTTAGTTACGCGATTCTAAGTCCAAAAAAACCCTTTTTAATATTTTTGTCTGTCTGTCTGTCTGTCGGTCTGTCTGTCTGTCTGTCTGTCTTTCTGTTTGTCCGGGATAATCTCTGGAATGGCTGAACCGATTCACATGAAACTTTCACTGGAGGGTAGAGGACTTTATAGCGCTACATATAGGCTACAATTTGACCCGGTAGATAGCGCTGTTGTCGCGATACCGAGTCTTTACTTTTTCTACTCATCTATACACCTATACATATAAATAAAATTGAAGTGTCTGTCTGTAATTTCAAAATAACTATGTGTTTTCAAGTGCATATAGTTAGTTACACGATTCTAAGTCCAAAACAACCCTTTTAAACATTTTTGTCTGTCTGTCGGTCTGTCTGTCTGTCTTTCTGTTTGTCCGGGATAATCTCTGGAATGGCTGAACCGATTCACATGAAACTTTCAGTGGAGGGTAGAGGAATTTAGAGCGCTACATATAGGCTACAATTGACTCGGTAGGTAGCGTTGTTGTCGCGATACCGAGTCTTTACTTTTTCTACTCATCTATACATATAAATAAAATTAAAGTGTCTGTCTGTGATTTCTAAATAACTATGTGTTTTCAAGTGCATATAGTTAGTTACACGATTCTAAGTCCAAAACAACCCTTTTTAACATTTTTGTCCCTCTGTCTGTCTGTTGGTCTGTCTGTCTGTCTTTCTGTTTGTCCGGGATAATCTCTGGAATGGCTGAACCGATTCACATGAGATTTTCACTGGAGGGACCAGACAGACCCGGTAGGTAGCGCTGTTGTCGCGATACCGAGTCTTTACTTTTATTACTCATCTATACATATAAATAAAATTGAAGTGTCTGTCTGTGATTTCAAAATAACTATGTGTTTTCAAGTGCATATAGTTAGTTACGCGATTCTAAGTCCAAAAAAACCCTTTTTAATATTTTTGTCTGTCTGTCTGTCTGTCGGTCTGTCTGTCTGTCTGTCTGTCTTTCTGTTTGTCCGGGATAATCTCTGGAATGGCTGAACCGATTCACATGAAACTTTCACTGGAGGGTAGAGGACTTTATAGCGCTACATATAGGCTACAATTTGACTCGGTTATTTTCAAATCACATAAAACTTTCACTGGAGGGTAGAGGACTTTATAGCGCTACATATAGGCTACAATTTGACCCGGTAGATAGCGCTGTTGTCGTGATACCGAGTCTTTACTTTTATTAATCATCTATACATATAAATAAAATTGAAGTGTCTGTCTGTGATTTCTAAATAACTATGTGTTTTCAAGTGCATATAGTTAGTTACGCGATTCTAAGTCCAAAACAACCCTTTTTAACATTTTTGTCCGTCTGTCTGTCTGTTGGTCTGTCTGTCTGTCTTTCTGTTTGTCCGGGATAATCTCTGAAATGGCTGAACCGATTCACATGAGACTTTCACTGGAGGGACCAGACAGACCCGGTAGGTAGCGCTGTTGTCGCGATACCGAGTCTTTACTTTTATTACTCATCTTTACATATAAATAAAATTGAAGTGTCTGTCTGTGATTTCAAAATAACTATGTGTTTTCAAGTGCATATAGTTAGTTACGCGATTCTAAGTCCAAAACAACCCTTTTTAACATTTTTGTCTGTCTGTCTGGCTTTCTGTTTGTTCGGGATAATCTCTGGACTGGCTGAACTGATTCACATGAGACTTTCACTGGAAGGTAGAAGATATTAGAGCGCTACATTTAAAAGCTACAATTTGACTCGGTTAGTAGCGCTATTGTCATGACACTCATTTTTGTATAATTATATATAAAAGCAAATGGTCAGTCATCTTGAAATCTGAAAATTAGACGGTTGTATAAAAAGTAGATTTGGCAGACAACTTTTTAAATCGTAACATTTTTCGCGTGCGAAGCCGCGGGTACCAGCTAGTTACAAAATAAGTCTACCTATAGTAATATTATAGTTAGAAGTTTATGGATAAGATAAAGATATTTTTATTTGCTTAGACACGTGTACATAATAAAAACATTGATAAGATGCTTATTATAGATGTCAAATTATAATTTGTTTCAACATGTCTGACCATTGCTGGCTTACAAATATCAAAGATTAATAATGAATTAGGTACTTTAATTTTAACGACCGGTTGGCGCAGCGGGAGTGTAAGCGACTACTACGCCGAAGGTCGTGGGTTCGATTCCCGCTCAAGTCAAACATTTGTGTGTATGAACATGGATGTTTGTCTTGGTCTGGGTGTTTCTATGTATAATATGTATGACTTTACAAAAAAAGTATATATGTATGTTTATCCATTATCTAGTACCCATAACGCAAGCTACGCTTAGCTTGGGACTAGATGGTGATGTGTGTATGTGGTATATTATAGTATAATATTATAATAATTAATAAACTTGTTCAATAACAAAATGTCAATGAAATATTATAAGCGACTACTACGCCGAAGGTCGCGGGTTCGATTCCCGCTCAAGTCAAACATTTGTGTGCATGAACATGGATGTTTATCTTGGTCTGGGTGTTTCTATGTATAATATGTATGACTTTACAAAAAAAGTATATATGTATGTTTATCCATTATCTAGTACCCATAACGCAAGCTACGCTTAGCTTGGGACTAGATGGTGATGTGTGTATGTGGTATATTATAGTATAATATTATAATAATTAATAAACTTGTTTAATAACAAAATGTCAATGAAATATTATATTTAAACAAACAAATCAGAAATATGTCAGGAAACGGTCAAAAATACAGAGTCAAAAACAATTATTACAAACTAGCTGGTACCCGCGGCTTCGCACGCGAAAAATGTTACGATTTAAAAAGTTGTCTGCCAAATCTACTTTTTATACAACCGTCTAATTTTCAGATTTCAAGATGACTGACCATTTGCTTTTATATATAATTATACAAAAATGAGTGTCATGACAATAGCGCTACTAACCGAGTCAAATTGTAGCTTTTAAATGTAGCGCTCTAATATCTTCTACCTTCCAGTGAAAGTCTCATGTGAATCAGTTCAGCCAGTCCAGAGATTATCCCGAACAAACAGAAAGCCAGACAGACAGACAAAAATGTTAAAAAGGGTTGTTTTGGACTTAGAATCGCGTAACTAACTATATGCACTTGAAAACACATAGTTATTTTGAAATCACAGACAGACACTTCAATTTTATTTATATGTAAAGATGAGTAATAAAAGTAAAGACTCGGTATCGCGACAACAGCGCTACCTACCGGGTCTGTCTGGTCCCTCCAGTGAAAGTCTCATGTGAATCGGTTCAGCCATTTCAGAGATTATCCCGGACAAACAGAAAGACAGACAGACAGACCAACAGACAGACAGACGGACAAAAATGTTAAAAAGGGTTGTTTTGGACTTAGAATCGCGTAACTAACTATATGCACTTGAAAACACATAGTTATTTAGAAATCACAGACAGACACTTCAATTTTATTTATATGTATAGATGAGTAGAAAAAGTAAAGACTCGGTATCGCGACAACAGCGCTACCTACCGGGTCAATTGTAGCCTATATGTAGCGCTCTAAATTCCTCTACCCTCCAGTGAAAGTTTCATGTGAATCGGTTCAGCCATTCCAGAGATTATCCCGGACAAACAGAAAGACAGACAGACAGACAGACAGACCGACAGACAGACAGACAGACAAAAATATTAAAAAGGGTTTTTTTGGACTTAGAATCGTGTAACTAACTATATGCACTTGAAAACACATAGTTATTTTGAAATCACAGACAGACACTTCAATTTTATTTATATGTATAGATGATTAATAAAAGTAAAGACTCGGTATCACGACAACAGCGCTATCTACCGGGTCAAATTGTAGCCTATATGTAGCGCTATAAAGTCCTCTACCCTCCAGTGAAAGTTTTATGTGATTTGAAAATAACCGAGTCAAATTGTAGCTTTTAAATGTAGCGCTCTAATATCTTCTACCTTCCAGTGAAAGTCTCATGTGAATCAGTTCAGCCAGTCCAGAGATTATCCCGGACAAACAGAAAGCCAGACAGACAGACAAAAATGTTAAAAAGGGTTGTTTTGGACTTAGAATCGCGTAACTAACTATATGCACTTGAAAACACATAGTTATTTTGAAATCACAGACAGACACTTCAATTTTATTTATATGTATAGATAAATAATAAAAGTAAAGACTCGGTATCGCGACAACAGCGCTACCTACCGGGTCTGTCTGGTCCCTCCAGTGAAAGTCTCATGTGAATCGGTTCAGCCATTCCAGAGATTATCCCGGACAAACAGAAAGACAGACAGACAGACCAACAGACAGACAGAGGGACAAAAATGTTAAAAAGGGTTTTTTTGGACTTAGAATCGTGTAACTAACTATATGCACTTGAAAACACATAGTTATTTAGAAATCACAGACAGACACTTTAATTTTATTTATATGTATAGATGAGTAGAAAAAGTAAAGACTCGGTATCGCGACAACAGCGCTACCTACCGAGTCAATTGTAGCCTATATGTAGCGCTCTAAATTCCTCTACCCTCCACTGAAAGTTTCATGTGAATCGGTTCAGCCATTCCAGAGATTATCCCGGACAAACAGAAAGACAGACAGACAGACCGACAGACAGACAAAAATGTTTAAAAGGGTTGTTTTGGACTTAGAATCGTGTAACTAACTATATGCACTTGAAAACACATAGTTATTTTGAAATTACAGACAGACACTTCAATTTTATTTATATGTATAGGTGTATAGATGAGTAGAAAAAGTAAAGACTCGGTATCGCGACAACAGCGCTATCTACCGGGTCAAATTGTAGCCTATATGTAGCGCTATAAAGTCCTCTACCCTCCAGTGAAAGTTTCATGTGAATCGGTTCAGCCATTCCAGAGATTATCCCGGACAAACAGAAAGACAGACAGACAGACAGACCGACAGACAGACAGACAGACAAAAATATTAAAAAGGGTTTTTTTGGACTTAGAATCGCGTAACTAACTATATGCACTTGAAAACACATAGTTATTTTGAAATCACAGACAGACACTTCAATTTTATTTATATGTATAGATGAGTAATAAAAGTAAAGACTCGGTATCGCGACAACAGCGCTACCTACCGGGTCTGTCTGGTCCCTCCAGTGAAAGTCTCATGTGAATCGGTTCAGCCATTCCAGAGATTATCCCGGACAAACAGAAAGACAGACAGACAGACCAACAGACAGACAGAGGGACAAAAATGTTAAAAAGGGTTGTTTTGGACTTAGAATCGTGTAACTAACTATATGCACTTGAAAACACATAGTTATTTAGAAATCACAGACAGACACTTTAATTTTATTTATATGTATAGATGAGTAGAAAAAGTAAAGACTCGGTATCGCGACAACAGCGCTACCTACCGAGTCAATTGTAGCCTATATGTAGCGCTCTAAATTCCTCTACCCTCCACTGAAAGTTTCATGTGAATCGGTTCAGCCATTCCAGAGATTATCCCGGACAAACAGAAAGACAGACAGACAGACCGACAGACAGACAAAAATGTTTAAAAGGGTTGTTTTGGACTTAGAATCGTGTAACTAACTATATACACTTGAAAACACATAGTTATTTTGAAATTACAGACAGACACTTCAATTTTATTTATATGTATAGGTGTATAGATGAGTAGAAAAAGTAAAGACTCGGTATCGCGACAACAGCGCTATCTACCGGGTCAAATTGTAGCCTATATGTAGCGCTATAAAGTCCTCTACCCTCCAGTGAAAGTTTCATGTGAATCGGTTCAGCCATTCCAGAGATTATCCCGGACAAACAGAAAGACAGACAGACAGACAGACAGACCGACAGACAGACAGACAGACAAAAATATTAAAAAGGGTTTTTTTGGACTTAGAATCGTGTAACTAACTATATGCACTTGAAAACACATAGTTATTTTGAAATCACAGACAGACACTTCAATTTTATTTATATGTATAGATGATTAATAAAAGTAAAGACTCGGTATCACGACAACAGCGCTATCTACCGGGTCAAATTGTAGCCTATATGTAGCGCTATAAAGTCCTCTACCCTCCAGTGAAAGTTTTATGTGATTTGAAAATAACCGAGTCAAATTGTAGCTTTTAAATGTAGCGCTCTAATATCTTCTACCTTCCAGTGAAAGTCTCATGTGAATCAGGTCAGCCAGTCCAGAGATTATCCCGGACAACCAGAAAGCCAGACAGACAGACAAAAATGTTAAAAAGGGTTGTTTTGGACTTAGAATCGCGTAACTAACTATATGCACTTGAAAACACATAGTTATTTTGAAATCACAGACAGACACTTCAATTTTATTTATATTTATAGATGAGTAATAAAAGTAAAGACTCGGTATCGCGACAACAGCGCTACCTACCGGGTCTGTCTGGTCCCTCCAGTGAAAGTCTCATGTGAATCGGTTCAGCCATTCCAGAGATTATCCCGGACAAACAGAAAGACAGACAGACAGACAGACAGACCGACAGACAGACAGACAGACAAAAATATTAAAAAGGGTTTTTTTGGACTTAGAATCGTGTAACTAACTATATGCACTTGAAAACACATAGTTATTTAGAAATCACAGACAGACACTTTAATTTTATTTATATGTATAGACGAGTAGAAAAAGTAAAGACTCGGTATCGCGACAACAGCGCTACCTACCGAGTCAATTGTAGCCTATATGTAGCGCTCTAAATTCCTCTACCCTCCACTGAAAGTTTCATGTGAATCGGTTCAGCCATTCCAGAGATTATCCCGGACAAACAGAAAGACAGACAGACAGACCGACAGACAGATAAAAATGTTTAAAAGGGTTGTTTTGGACTTAGAATCGTGTAACTAACTATATGCACTTGAAAACACAAAGTTATTTTGAAATTACAGACAGACACTTCAATTTTATTTATATGTATAGGTGTATAGATGAGTAGAAAAAGTAAAGACTCGGTATCGCGACAACAGCGCTATCTACCGGGTCAAATTGTAGCCTATATGTAGCGCTATAAAGTCCTCTACCCTCCAGTGAAAGTTTCATGTGAATCGGTTCAGCCATTCCAGAGATTATCCCGGACAAACAGAAAGACAGACAGACAGACAGACAGACCGACAGACAGACAGACAGACAAAAATATTAAAAAGGGTTTTTTTGGACTTAGAATCGCGTAACTAACTATATGCACTTGAAAACACATAGTTATTTTGAAATCACAGACAGACACTTCAATTTTATTTATATGTATAGATGTATAGATTACTGGAGCCCTGCATAATATACTTTTGTGAAGTAGTGTAGTTTTAGCAGGATGGACACGTAATATATCGTTATTTCTGCGATTTCGAGTTACTGTTTCTATATATAGGTAGGGACAGGCTTAGACATCAATGTGCAGACAACATCTTTAGCATAGCAAAAACGCAGCAGTTTCTGCAGAAAGCAAATCGGTCTCCGGATGAACTTTGACAAAACCAAAATCACGCTCAGCAAACACGTAGATCCGAGGCTCGTCGACGTAAACGGCGTCTACCTTGAAGTTGTTGGCCAACATGTATTGTATACATGTTGGCCAACAACTGAGGCTAATTCTCTAGCTAGTAAGTAACAATTTAGTTAAGGGACTTGACGTAATATTCTCGAGCTCCTAGCACAATTTGGGTATTTGTGCTGCTGTTGAAAATGAACAAGATAACACATTGAAAGATTCTCAAGTCGTTTTTTTCTGGGTGTACATTGTATCCGTTCATGCAAAATTCTTAAAGTAGGGCGTTCTGCCGTCCTACTTTACAAATATTCTTTTAACAAATTCTTTATCAAATCACCTAATAAACGTCCACTGCTGGATGTAGGCCTCCTAAAAGGCTCTCCACATTGAGCGATCCCGAACCTCTTTCATAGGAGAGGCTGATGATGATGATGATGAATCTCACTCCACACACTAATGAGCCTTTCTACCGAAGCTTTATATTATAATATACGATTAATCCACGAAAACAGTAATATTTTCATAACTCATACGAACAAAACTGAATAACACAAAGAAGGCCAGATCTAACAAAAGTTGGAAACAAGAAAACTTTTCGCTAGTTCTATCTTCTATCTCCCTTTATTTTTGCTTTGCGCCGGCAACGTGTAATGGAACGACATGATTCTTTAAATTGAGCGTAGCTAAGACGGAAACTAGTTACAATATATAAGAAATCTTGAAAATAACTTCGAATGTGTTTGTATAGGACAAAGAATATAGGTACCTAAATATTTTTCAGCGCATTCTATTTTTTTTAAGTCACTGACTCGCTTAGCTCTCTCTAGTTGTAAGAATATAGCCATGCCTGTAATGGCAACCATTATAAATTACTAGCGCTTAATCAACTATAGAGTATATAAGGTAAATGAGACAAAGCTATCCTCGGACATTTCGTTTTCTTCGTATCCCAGTGATAGACAAGAAAACATTCACGTTTATGCCATGCTTAAAAACCCTCCCTCTTTCATACTTGATAAATCATAATCATAAGCGATAATTAACGAATTCCGCTTGAAATATGATTTGAGTTAAAATTATGTTCGATCGAACAGCTAATCAGCAATTACCGAACGAAATACCCATCGATTCCTGATTATTGGGCGTCTTATAACTCACATATACTCTGACTATATATTTTAAGTACATATAATATAACGATTCCGGAAGCTTATTACAGTTAATTTATTCACAGACATGAGAAAGTCTCGAAGCAGTTTTAACGATACGCCATCACTTTAAGAGGCAATTCAAAAGCAAATGAGATCTTAAGAATCGACCAAAATCGGGACGCTGCGCTGATGTCATTTTGTATGCCTCCTGGCTATTTGTTAAAGATATATTTCCGTATATTCCGGAAGATACCGTTTATTCTTATTACTGCTCTTAAAAAGGCCCTGCCTTACGCGAGACGTATTCAAAAGAAGCGAATAAATGGATATCTTGACCTATATTCGAATTATTGATGGATAACATTTTCTGTGAAATCTACGGCAGATGTATTGGGTTTTGTACTTTTAAATTTAAAGTTTCGCGCACCTTTTAGTAGTTGTAAACCAATATAGTAACTTATAGTGATCTTTAAACAAAGAGTCGATTGTGGTCGGTTGGAGTCGGTTTGGGCGCTTATGACCAAAGTCAATTATGAATCAAAGATGGATTTAAAAGCTTTTGACAAATTACTAGTCGCCGAGCAAAAGTTAATGTTTATTTAGGATTTTAATGTCATATAAACTGATAAAAACACAATCACGATTTTAATGCTTTTAATTAACTTATGGTTAACCGTTTACTTTTATTCACAAATAAGTTTAACAGTACCTAAACAGCTAGAAAACTAAAACAAATAGCTGTAACTAAAGAGTTATAAAATGTATAACTATTTAGAAATTTGAATATGTCCACGTGTTTGGGCCATGAGCTTAATAATAGTAGTTATGATTAAGTATTTTTTTTTTTTATTAATAAAGAAAACTCCCGCACTAGGATGTCTATCTCTATGTCTATGTCTGTCTGGACTAACTCCTGTATCGCGGGGGACTTTACAAACATACAACTAACGGACACAATGTACACCCAGACTCGAAACAACAATTTATGAATCACACAAAGTGTTGTCTCGTGTGGGGATCGAACCCACAACACGGCGCAATGTCAAGCGGCAAGGCGGCCGCTTTAACCACTACGCCAACCGTACACCGTCATTTTGTAGCACGAAATGGAATAGTGCCAAAACGCTGTTTCGACACGAAAGCTTAAATACTTGGTACTAATTGTGTTTCAGGGTAAGCCGCTACTTATTTTTATTAGTGGCGAGTAAACGAGGCAGAAATATGTTGTAATGGTCGTTTGAAACATATTTCTTTTTTATTTTGACGGCTGAAAGTATTTTTATTTGTTGAGAAAGGAATTCGGTGTTAGCAGGGGAGCTATTGCCTTCATTGTGTATCACAAACTTTTATACCTTTGAGCCGTTTGATAGTTATTAGGACGGGTATTAAGGACCTTAGAGTTTCTAGCAGTTGAAGATTATATCTAATACTAGAGGATGCCCGCAGCTGCGCCTGTAAACTATTTGTTCATGTAAGGCGAAGTCGTTTTATTTGTAGAGAAAGGACTTCGGTGGCAGCAAGGGATCAATAGCGTATATTCTGTATCACAAACTTTTATACTTTTGAGCTTTTGTTATTAGGATGGGTGTTAAGGACCTTAGAGTTTCTACTTGTAGAAGATTATATCTAAGTATTACTAGAGGATACCCGCAGCAGTTTTTATGAACCGTGGAGGGATTGAACCAGCACCAATAAAGTTGATTTAGAGACAGATCAGCAAGCAGTGATGTCACTGCATCATAAGCAGTTAAATATGAAATTATTTCAATTATATCTAAAGCTTTCCGAAGGCCGGTTTTCGCCCTCGCGGGAAACGAGACGTGATGGGTTGCGAACCGCGTCGCCGCCGTGTGAGGAAATTTTATTTATTGTTCTCATTGCGTTCCCACGAGATTTTGGGTTTTTAAATGTCCATCTCCATAGAGCCCTTTACGGGGGTAAGGCGGAATATCACATGTGCCCTGTGACCACCAACACAGGCACTCTCCGTTTGCGACCAGCTTACCCTCTGGTCAAGAATCCCTCGGCACGGGTCGGTTCACACTTTAGATCGGGGTTTTGTGTCGGGAATGCTCCCTGAAAAGTTGGTTTAATTTCGGAGTTTTCCTTCTTCTAGACAAGTTGCCAACCAAGGCTAACGAGGCCCATCTCCCCGAAAGAGAAGTATGTGTGGTGTATCTTTGACCGACAGAGTAAAGAATTGTGTGATAAGAGAGTGTTGTGGGGTAAAAGAAGATGTAGTGACAAGCATTGAGAAAGGCATGCATGAGAAACTTGATGGGAGTGACTGAAGCCAGAGAGGTATGTCAGGATCGTTGCAAATGGCGTTCCGTAGTTTCTGCCTACCCCTCCGGGAAACAGGCGTGAGTCTATGTATGTATGTGTATGTATGTATGTATATCTAAAGCCGTTCATTGCATGAGCCATGTTTAATACATTCCCAACTATGATCGTTAAAATTGTAAAAAGTGCAAACTTGGCTTGTTATTAGTGAAAATAACAGCTGTGTGCGGGCGCCGCCCACTCGAGTAAAGAAGACAAAACATATTTTTCGACTCGCTCGCGCAAGGACCGTCGCTGGGAGCGCTAACGCACTGTCCACTTGCTTCGTAAGGATGAGTT
Organism: Euclidia mi; assembly: GCA_944739405.2. NCBI lineage: Eukaryota > Metazoa > Arthropoda > Insecta > Lepidoptera > Erebidae > Euclidia > Euclidia mi. The sequence goes on from OX123196.2 coordinate 5,320,654, forward strand.
TACAACATTCACCGAAACACGGTAGCGGAAGCGGCAGCGGCTCGTACCCGGATTTAACTACTTTATCCCGTGAAGAGAGTTTCGTTAATGCTAGAAAACGTAGATTGCAGGATATGGACACTGACATCAAGAATGAACTTTCAGAATTCCGCAAAGAGATGATGCTGTTTATTACTCAAATAACCAATCAACAAAATAAAGATCTAGCACAGTTGATTCGGGACGAATTATCAGAGATCAAAAGCGAAATAAGGTCAATCAAAACGGCAAATGAGAACTTACTGCAAGAAAATACTATACTGCGCACTGAATTAACAGAAATTAAAAGTACTAATACTCGTATGCAAGATCAAATCAACAAGCTTGAATCAGACCTTCAAAAATTAAAAACTGAATCATTACTTAGCCCATCCCAGATTGAGACTAGTGAGCCCGTACAGAAATCGCCCTTTCTCAGTTACGAAGATACCTTCCTCGAGCTACAAGAAAGATCGGTACGACAGAAAAACATTTTAGTCGCGGGTATATTGGAAATGGATTGCGACCAAGTAGAAAAACGGCGTGAATATGACCAGAACGAAGTTATGAAACATTTTAAAATGTTGTTTAATGAATGTCCGATACGATAAATATTTCTCATCAACCAGATCCGAATTTAAATTAATGAACAGATCGGGTGTGCCACAAGGAAGCATTCTTGGTCCCCTTCTGTTTCTATTATATATAAATGACTTACCTAATATGATCGAGCACAAGTGTGTACTATATGCGGACGACACTACCCTTATCATAGAAGACAAAAATAAAAGTGCTTTGGAACACAAGATACATAAAGCTTTGAGCAAAATTATTGAATGGCTAGATTATAATCGACTAAAAGTTAATATAAAGAAAACCAAAATGATACAATTCCAAACGTATAATAGAAAACCCATTACACTTAATATAAAATACAACAATAATGAGGTTGAAGAAGTGGATGCCACTAACTTTCTAGGTATTATAATAGACAAACACTGCAACTGGAAGGAACACGTTCGAAATCTTTGTATGAACCTTGACAAATTTGTGTACGCCTTGTATCGATTAAGACAAATCTCAACTCTAGAAACGGCTTTAAATGCCTACCACGGTTATGTTTTGTCTAAATTAAGGTATGGACTAATTTGGGGCAATTCAGTTGAAGTTAATAAAGCGTTTATAGTGCAAAAAAAGTGTATTCGAGCATTATTCGGTTTACAACAGACTGAAAGTTGTAAGGATTATTTAAAAAAATATAATATTTTACCCCTACCTAGCTTGTATCTGTTCGAAATTTGTGTTTTTGTGCGCCAACATCCAGACTTGTTTTGTAAACATAACGATTATGTGACAAGACCAGGCAGACACACTCATAAACTGCTCATACCCAAGCAAAGAGTCAATGTATTTAGTGAAAATGTATACTGTAAGACGATACATGTCTATAATAAGTTGCCAATCACTTTTAAGGATATTGATAGTATTAATGTTTTTAAAAGAAATTTATATGTATTATTATTAAAGAAATGTTTTTATAGTGTAAAAGAATTCTTAGACGATAAAGAACTGTGACTTGCATGACATATGCATATTTTTGTAATTGACAATCGATATTCGTATGCCAAACAATGGCAGATTATGGTTTGAACCTATGTGTAACATTTTAAGACCTTTGTATACCCATATTCTGATGAATAAATGATTACTTACTTACTTACTTACCAACTAGGGTCATGAGACTTGGACGATACTCACCATGTAAACACCGAATGCTTAAGTTATGTTTTGATTCTGTAGATACAGTGAAATACTTGTAACGAAAACAGTCGGGAAATAAAAGTAATGTACGCTTATATTCTGATCAGACACCGGCGCAGCGAAAGTATATGCAGGGTCTCAAAGATGAATTATCCAAACGCGAAAGTAATGGGGAAACGAACTTGATTATAAAATACATTAAAGGTGCCCCGAAAAATATAAAAAACTCAAAGTCTGCGATAACCAACAGTCAACCAGCATAGAAGACATTATTACTCATACCCATTCTATATCGTATAACTATGGAGACTTACCTGCATATGCCGCTTCGTCATTACGTTTCTTTTATGCTAACATACGCAGTATATGCAAACAGGGGAAGTTTGACGAGTTGGAATGTATTCTTAAATCGATAAAATGTGATACTCATTTAATTATTCTTACGGAAACATGGATAAAGAATGAAATAGAAGCGAAGTCGTACTGTTTGCCTAATTATATACATGTTTATAATTACCGTTCAGATAGAAAAGGAGGAGGCGTGTCTATATTTGTCCATAAAAGTTTACAATATGATTTGTCAGAGGAAATATACGATCAAGGTATTCACTACTTATGGATTTACCTAACAAAATACTCGTTACATATTGGAGCTATATGTAATCCAGATAAAAAAATCTGAATCACTTCTTTGAAACATATTCATAACAATTAGAAAGTCGAAAGCGAGGGATTGTTTTTGGAGACTATAATATTGATTTGATGAGTAGTGGCAGAGATACTCTAAATTACAGGAATTTGTTGAAAACAGCGGGCTATGACATATTGAACAAAATAGATGAAAATTACTGCACCCGAGAAACGATAACAACCAAAACCATTTTAGACCATGTAAGCACGAATCTTTATAATGACCGGTTTCACCTGACTATACTTGAGTCGCCTCTTTCCGACCACAAACAAATATATTTAGAATTAAAGAAATATAAGCACAAAACTATACAGCGAAGTTACTATGAGGCGATTGACTACTCGGCTTTGTATAAAAATATTAAGAATAATTTAGACTTCATAAACGAAATTCAAGACTATGAAAATCTAGAATTGTATATAAAGGATCAAATAGCATTACATAAAAAAACAAAAGTAAAAATGTTAAACCTACCACAAAAGAACTGGATAAATAGAACTGTTAATAATGGAATAAAAAAAAGAAATATACTATGGAAGCAATTTAAAGAAAATCCCTGTAATGAAGAGTTTAGGGAAATGTTTAGGTAAGAAAGAGACAGTGTAAGAAAATTAATCAAAAGTGTAAAGAAGGAGTATTATTATTCAACCGTGGCTGTTCAACCTCTTCATGGACAGTTGTTTGCAAAATTTGAAACATAGTGATTGTGGATTAATGATGAATGAGTTACTTGTCAAATGCATCCTTTATGCTGATGATCAGGTTATGCTTGCGTCTTCAGCGGAGGTGTTGCAGGAGATGGTAACAATCATGCATGGTGCGTTAGAGAGGAAAGGAATGAAAGTGAATGTAAGTAAAACGAAAGTTATGGTTTCTGAAAAGGAGGAATGCGTTATGGCTTGTAATATTATGATCGATGGACAGCGAGTGGAGCAAGTGAATGAGTTTGTATATTTAGGTACGCTGTTTACAAGAGATGGTAAGAATGTAGAAGATATTGAAAGAAGAGTTAATGCAGGTAATAGAGTGAATGGAGCTCTGAAGGCGTTTATGAATAGCCAAAACGTGTCCAAAAAGTCACGTTTGGCTGTGCATAGAGGGGTGTTAGTACTTACTCTAATGTATGGTAGTGATAGTTGGGTATGGCAGAAGAGCCATGAAAGTAGAATAAATGCTGTAGAAATGAGAGCACTGAGAAGTATGTGTGGTGTTTCTCTGACTGACAGAATAAAGAATTGTGTGATAAGAGAGTGTTGTGGGGTAAAAGAAGATATAGTGACAAGCATCGAGAAAGGTATGCTAAGATGGTTTGGGCACGTGGAGAGGATGGATGACGAAAGACTGACCAAGCAGATATATAAGGCAAGTGTGGAAGGGACAGGATGAAGGGGAAGACCTAGACGGACGTTCTCTGACCAGATTGGAGACATCCTAAAAATAGGACAGGTGAGAAGTACCCTTAACAGAAGAGCATGCATGAGGAATCTGATGGGAGTGAATGAAGCAAGAGAGATATGTCAGGATCGTTGCAAATGGCGTTCCGTAGTCTCTGCCTACCCCTCCGGGAAACAGGCGTGAGTCTATGTATGTATGTATGTATTATTATGCATCAGTTAAAAATTGTAACGGTGACTCCAAAAAGACCTGGAAATTAATATATACTTTGGCAGATAACAAAATAAAAATGAATACGCTGCCACCGAAACTAATAGTTGATTCTAAGTCATTTACTGATGGAGCTGATATAATATGTAATTTATTTAATTGTACATTTTATAGTATCGGTATCCAATTGGCAAGTAAAATAACTAAAAATCTTCCAGATGAAATACTTTATACAATGAGTTATTTAGACAAAGAACCTCCACATAAATTACTTAACTTCGAACCATGTACAGTAGATGAAATAACTAAATGACTAATTCTTCTATTGAATATACTGACACAAGTTCTTTAAACTTAAGACTAGGACAAAGGGTAGACAAATTCAACTAAATGTAGCACATCAAAACATACAAGGTCTATCTGGCAAGGATTTAGAATTAAGTTTATGTTCAGAAAATCACAGTATACAAGTTATGTGTATAACAGAACACTGGCTAAAAGAGTACCAAATTAAATTCTTAAATAACTCGCAATACACGGTACACAGTGCCTTCTCTAGGAAACACGCTATTCATGGTGGATCCTTGATTATTGTTTCAAATAGCTTAACATGTAAAGAACGGAAAGACATAGCAAGTTTGTCTATAGAACGCACCGTGGAACTGTCATGTGTAGAACTTGAGCAGCATATTATCATATGTGTATATCGTCCACCGTTAAGTAACTTTAGCTTGTTTGAATCAGTTATTGAAGATGCAATTACTAAAATAAGGAGCAATAGAAAGGCATTATAGTTTGTGGTGATTTTCATGTAAATATTCTTGATCATTCAGTAATGACTAGTAGATTTTTAAATCTATTTAAATCATTTAATTTAAAAAATTTGTTCCTTGAATCAACTAGGATTACAGCAACATCATCCACCTGTCTTGACAATATATTTAGTAATTGTACAGTTTTGAATAAATTAGTTAGTTCTGAATTAACTTCGGATCACTGTGGTCAATTAGCAAGGTTTCCGTATTATAGTGATAGCATTATACAGAAAGTGTTAGTTAGGCCATTACCTAGGCATAAGTTTAATGAATTCCAGAATAAAATTTTAATTGGAATGAATGCTATGAGTCCTGATTTAATGGAGATTGATTCGCCAAATGAAAATTTCAATAATTTATTTAATGTAGTTAACAAGGAGTTTCAGAATACTTTTAGGACTAAGGAGAAAGTAGTTAAGGAATCTCGAGCTTTTAGTGAGTGGGCTACTGCAGGTATTTACAAAAGCAGAGCAAAGATGTACGAGTTGTATGGTATGAAGAGATACAATTCTGATTCGAACTTCACTGAGTATGTTAGGAATTATTCAAAGATATTTAAAAGAGTGTGCAATACAGCTAAGGCATTATTCGTTAGGAACAAAATTGAACAATCCTCGAATAAAATTAAGGCAACCTGGCGAGCTATTAATGAAGCAACAGGTAAGACAACACTTAGAGGTAATAGTTTTAGTTTATTTGATAGTGACAAATTTATTCATAATGACAAAGAAGTCGCACACACATTTAATAAATTCTTTGCTAGCATACCGATTACTACTACTAGAGAATTAAAATCATCAGCTATAGTCGCAGAAAACCTATTAGAATCTAGTGTAGGAAAATGTGATGTATTATTTAAGTTCGATTGTATTAATTCTACCGACATTATAAGTACTTTTCAATCTCTAGAGTCTAAGAATACAGGTGATCTCTGGGGCATTTCTGTTAAGGTTTTAAAAAGTATAATTGATGTATTAGCTCCTTATTTAAGCAACTTATTTAATAAGTGTATTGAATCAGGTGTTCTTCCCGATCTTATGAAACACAGTAGGATAATACCTCTTTTCAAATCCGGCAGTAAGACTGATCCTAGTAATTATAGGCCAATATCGATACTACCTGCCTTTAGTAAGATTTTTGAAAAGATCATACTCAAGCAATTACTTAGACATTTTAATCTAAACAGCCTCCTTCATAGTGAGCAATATGGATTTACCAAGGGTCACTCGACAACAGATGCAGGAGTAGCGTTACTTAAACACATATTCAGTGCATGGGAGAATGCCCAAAATGCTATTGGTGTGTTTTGCGACCTTTCGAAAGCATTCGATTGTGTCTGCCATGAAACGCTCTTATGCAAACTTAGACATTACGGCGTACAGACTAAAGCATTGGAAGTCATTAAGTCATACTTAAGTGACAGAATTCAATGTGTTGAAATAAACGGCTCAAAATCCAGTGGCTTACCTGTTGATTTGGGAGTGCCGCAAGGCAGCATCCTAGGGCCTTTCCTGTTTCTTGTTTACATAAACGATTTACCTTTTTACTTGAAAAACATTTGTGACGTTGTACTGTTTGCTGACGATACTTCTTTGATATTCAAAGTAGATAGAAATAAGGAACATTTTAACGAAATAAACAGTGCGCTCATTCAAGTAACTAAATGGTTTAATGTAAACAATCTGGTACTGAACGCCAAAAAAAACAAAATGTATTAAGTTTGCTCTGCCTAATGTCAGAAACCTTGGTCCTAGTATAGCTCTAAATGACGATGTTCTCGAAACATCTGAATCTACATTATTTTTAGGAATAACACTTGATTCGAAATTACAGTGGGGTGCGCACGTTACATATCTCTCAGGGAAACTTAGCTCAGCTGCTTATGCCATTAAGAAGGTTTGTAGGTTGACTGATGTCGATACGGCTAGATTGGTTTATTTTAGCTATTTTCATAGTGTTATGTCATATGGCATATTATTATGGGGTAGGGCCGCTGACATCGAAAATATTTTTATATTACAAAAACGAGCAGTTAGGGCCATTTACCAGTTAAAGACAAGAGTCTCACTTAAAGAAAAATTTAAAAATATTGGTATTCTTACTGTAGCATCACAATATATTTATGCCAGTGTTATGCATGTACGACTACATATAAATTCATACAAAATGAATAGTGACATACACAATATTAATACTAGGAACAGGCACAAATTATGTGTACCATATTTCCGTTTACACAAAACGCATAGCTCTTTTATTGGGCTTAGTATAAGAATCTATAATAAACTACCAAGTAATATTTTAGACTTGCCTTTAAGGTCGTTTCAGACAATTGTTAAAAATAATCTTTTACTAAAGGCATATTATAGTTTAAATGAGTATTTTGACGACAAGTACGCTTGGAAATAAATATTCTTTTATTAGGTCAATTTATTTTTTATTATTAGGTCAATAGGCAGTTTTATAGTGTAGTTAATTACCGTATTCTCTTTTTATGCTACATTTGCATTCTTGTTCTACTCTTTTTATTATAATTTATTGGATTTGTAAGGTGAGGGTAACTCGTGGTCATGAACTGCTAACTAATAGATTGTAAATTGCTACAATACTGTTCGGAACATACTGTTCCACCATAGATCAGAACAGTCATGTTCGCGAGTTGCTTACATCAAAAGACGTAAGTGGATGCTCCTGTTTCACCATATTCACTTTGGGAGGCTTAATAAATGAACATAATTTGTTGCTTGAGTATGATATCAATAACTATTAACTTTTGCAATAGTAGATAACTCACAATGTGAAACAGTTGCAGCTCCTTACAAATATAACATGTAAAACCATTATACTGGCAGTTAAAAAGAGTGGCCACGAGTTTTATTGCCCGTTCTTTCTCGTGGTTCTACCTATTGCATTGCGAACGTGGCAGTAAATGTAAATGTAGAATCATCTAGTAATTAACTTTAACTTTTGACGTTCATAAGCGTCACTTTGTGGCCTAAATGAATAAATGATTTTGAGTTTGAGTTTGAGTTTAAAATAATTAAAAACTTAGACCCAAATACTAGTACAGGCATTGAAGGAATAAGTACTAAAGCTATTCTGTGTATTAGTGATCTCATATCAAATAATCTTACTGATTGCATAAATAGATGTATGTCATCTGGCATATTTCCTGATACTTTAAAAATAGCTAAAATTTCTCCAGTTTTCAAATCCGGTTCCAAATCGGATCCCGAAAATTATCGCCCAATATCAGTGTTGCCCGTAATATATAATAATATTCGAAAAAGTTATATACAAACGACTTAAAGAACACTTAGATAAATTAAAATTTCCATACGAAAATCAATACGGCTTTCGTCCTAAATCAAGTACCCTTTTTGCTGTGGTTGATCTTGTAACTAAAATTAGCACTGAAATAGATACTAAAAACGTCTGTTTGGGGATATTTATGGACCTAAAAATGGCATTCGATACTATTAGCCATTCACTACATCTTTCAAAGTTGCAAGACATAGGAATATCAGGATCAGCCCATATGTTATTGAAGTCTTATTTAGAGAAAAGACAGCAAATAGCAAAAATAAATAGCTACTCAAGTAGCTCAAAAAATGTAGAATTCGGAATTCCACAAGGCTCAGTGTTGGGACCTTTATTGTTTTTAATTTATGTGAATAATGTTAGCAAAATTGTTAAAACTGGCAATATTACTTTATACGCTGATGATACGTGCCTTTTTTACTATGGTAAGTGTATAAAAACCTTAATAGCTCAAGCACAAGAAGATCTAAATAAATATAACACCTGGTGTAAATGTAATCTTCTTACAATCAACACCAAAAAAACTTCTTTCATGATATTCAGTGCAAAAAATAAAATGATCATAGATTTTACACCTTTAACTATTGATAATGAGATACTTCAGAGATCACACCAGGAAAAATATTTAGGACTGATTTTAGATGACAAAGTAACTTGGAAGCCGCAAATAGATGAAGTAAAAAATAAAATGATATCTATTATTAGTGTTTTGCGTAAAATGTCATCTTGTATCCCGCACAAAACGAGGCAAATGGTATATAATGCTGTAATTAAGTCGAACATGGAATACCTAATAGAAATATAGGGTTGTGCCGCAAAAACAAATCTAATGCCGTTACAAATCGCTCAAAATAAAAAAATTAAAGTATTATTTCGATATGACAAATTAACACATTCACCTCTAATCTATAAAGAAACCAAATTGTTTAACTTTAAGCCAACTTATACGTATACCATATGCATTTTAATTAAAAAAATATTATTTGGACTCATACATACCAATATTACTTTAACTAAAAGGTATTTTACTCATAGTCTAAGAAATACAAATAAAATAATTCAATATCTACCTAGAACAGAATGCGGGAAGCGAATTATCCTTCATGCAGGTGTAAAAATATTTAATAATTTACCGAAAGAAATAAAAGATTGCAAAAGTATATTTCTTTTTAAGTCTATACTAAAACATTTCATAAGTGAAAATATTTACGAATAAGTAACGCACATTTTGCTCATCAACCTATCCACTTCTTCTTAAGGTCAGTGTCATTGTCATGTCATTCTATAGATTGTTTATTGTTATCACGTTGAACTACCTACCTAAAGTTGTTATGTGTATATAAAAATGTATTGCTCAATATTTTAAGTGAACTGTAAAGTTTGTTTTGAGTAATAAAGATCTCTAAACTTAATGTTCATTGTTCATGTTTCAAAACTACGTATGAAAACGAATTTTTTTTATTCCATTGAAATGAAAAGTAATAACTACGTAAAAACCCGTTAAAGTGGTAAAACCGCGGTGTCAGGAAACAACTGAAATGATGAGCAATAGTGAATAAATTGAAAGTTAAAAGAACTTTGTTTTTAAAGTAAGATTGCATATGCACTAAGCATAATCGGTATAGAGACTCGGCAACGTAGATACTTGTTAATACGAATCAAACGATCTCAAATTTGATGGATTTGTGGCGTTTTCTTGCGGAGTTCCCATGGCCACCTTCTAGCTCAATCATCAGTTCAGCTCTTTGATATCATAATATTACGCGATGCATGCAAAATTTCAGTACAATAGAAAAATAGAAAGTGAATTGCAATATTTCATTACGGACACCGGGATAGGTAAAAGTATGAATAAATAAAAGCATTTAAATATCGAATACTTTTCTTAATGTTTAAAACTAAAATAAACGCTTTTCCTTAGCTTGTAGATCTATATATCAATGTGTATTATTCGCATGTAAGTTAATTTTACCTGCTATCGTATCATATATTTTGTAATATAATCGTTAAACAAGATGTATTTTCTACTTTGAATATATAATTTTGTTTTTTGCAATATAAAATAAAGTATATGTAATTTAGAACATCAAGTGATTGGTTTTATTTTGCAAAGGCACATAACTACTAGTTCATAAAAAAGAGGCTTGCGTATTACGATAGTTCATTCCAAGGTTTTAATTTAAAGTGCATAAATCAATTACTTTAATTGGTGGGGCCAATTCTCCTATTTTTATATGACATTGATATTATATTTTGAATAGACTCAGAAGCGGTATTCTGATAACCTAATGTCATTATCGTATAATTTGAAATAAACAGTTCGTCGTTGACACATATTTTGGAACTTGTTTCAATTTGCCGTGTGGTTGACGGCATAGAATACAAGTGTCACCACCCCCTTTCTTCCCATGGGTGTCGTAAGAGGCGACTAAGGGATAACACGATGCAAATACCATCTTTGCGTAGAGACGGAAAACTCGACATCAAACCCTATACGACTGCCTCGTTGGTCTCGCGGCATAAATGTGCGCGTGGGATCGGGAGGTCCCGGGTTCGATTCCTGGGTCGAGCAGTGTTATTGGGTTTTTCCGTCACGAAATTCTCAGTAGCAGCACGGAGTCTGGAAATGTGCCTGGTACGGCAATAGGCTCGCCCCTTATTACGTGGGACTAAAGTATATCTGGCGAAAAGTGGGTGTAGAAATACACACTTCGGGGATAAAAGGCGTGACGATATGTATGTATGTATGTATGTTTCAATTTACGATCTCGTCACAACTTCGTTCAATTATCAGATAATTTAGAAGAATACGCATTTTGTGACGTAAGTATGACATTGACGTGATATCGAAACTATATTCATTTAGGAGAATTGGGCCTAATAATATTAAAATTGTAAATATTTGGATACTATAACCACAATACGAGTTTAATTGTATCGATGGCGTAGTGGTTAAAGTGTTGTCTTATTGGGTTGTACCTACTACCACAGAATATATACAAGTTGCTACTACGTTGAAAGATGCAGTTCCGATCCACACACAAGACAGTACTGTGCGATACAAAAACTGTACGAGCATCGTCACATAATTTACATTGTTTGTCTTTTTAGCTGCATAAGTAATACCTACTACTTTAATTATGTATGTTAGCTGATTAGGCATTTGACTAATTCGAGTTAAAATAATAATGTATTTTATCTTATAATATTTAGTGCAATAACCACTCTCGTCATTATCGGTCACCAAACAGTAATTTTCATTTCTGTACACATCCCGTCTTGGCGACACATTTTACAAACATCGAAGTGTAAGGGTAATCTGCTCGTACATTCATGGTCCTTCATCAACCGGATAAACGACTAGAACATACAGTCCTGTGAAGTACTACAGATTACAGGTAAGAAGTGTTTCTATTTACGATAGCGAATCGGTCTGCTGGTCTTCCACAAGCGGATCGCCCCAGTCAGATTGAGAAGGCGCACATATCGTACTTAGAGATTCCTTCTGATCCTGTGATTGCAACAGGAAACATACACAGTTCGGATCTACGAACTATTGAAGACACCTGCGTTAGTATCTGTCAACAGAACAGTTCTACTATCACATAACAATGGATACTAAACAACAAGAGCTTCTCAAGCGTCAAGTCATCATCGCCGAAGGTATCAAGAAGATCGGTGTTAACTTCGGAAAGGATGGTCCTGATCGCAAGAACACAACATACATTAAGGTTCGACTGGATAACCTTAAGGCGCTCTGAAACGAGTACGAGATGAACCACGGCGTACTACAGAGCGCTCAAAACCAAACTGATGAGTACTACCGTACCAAGGAGTATGAAAGGGTTCAGGCGGAGTACTTAAAGATACAACATAAACTACAGACCTGGCCTACATACAACAATGACAACAAAGATGTCGCTGGTTCTCAAGGGGATAACCCTAAAAGTACTGGAGTCATGTCTAGAGTTGATGAGCTCAAAACACAACAATCAACCAATTTTAGAGCATTTTCTCGCTTCTTACGTAACTTAGGTACCGCTGAGATTACCGAAAAATGGCAAATACAAGATAAACTCAAGACTCTGGAATCTCGATGGAAAGCTCTTGATGAAGTGCACTGGCAACTCGACAACATTCTCGTCGGTAGTAACGTCAACTACGAGCTCGAATTTTCCCAATACGAAGAAAAGTACGAGTCTACCAAACAGGAACTTAGTCGCAAACTAAACTACGCAGTACAGCAGCAGGATAGCGCGCCGAAGGTTGAAACACCGATATTCACCGGGAACTACTCCTAATGGCCTACGTTTGTTGACCTCTATACTGTTACAATACACAATAACCCTTCATTTTCTAAGGCTCAAAAAATGCAACATTTGAAGGGCAAACTGAGGGGTGAGGCTGAACGTCTTGTACAACATTTACCAGTCTCTGAAGGTAACTACGATTCCTGCTGGGAGATTCTTAACCACCGGTACAACAACTTACAGCGACTCTTCACCAATCAAATGCGGATACTTATGAACCAACCAACGGTACAGCATCAAAATGCGTATGAATTGAAACGATTACATGACACGAGTCTCGAAACGGTGCACGCATTACGTAATTTAGGCATCGACACCTCAAACCCCATTTTGGTGCACATTATAGCTGAAGAACTTGATAATCAAACCCAGTCTGATTACATGGAGGCCAGAAAAAATCCTAGGCCCGTATTCGAAGAGTTCATACAGTTCATCGAAACCAAATTTTGTAGCATTGGAACCTCTTACTAAGAAGCGGAATTTATCCAGCTACAACAAACAGCCCCATACATCTGTTTCCGTGAACAAAGACAACGCTATAACTATTCGAAGAGATGTACACAGCCGTACAAGCATGTACAAGCCTAGAAGTAATCTCATGGCAAACCACACAAGTTCGAATAGAAACTGTCTTATTTGTAAAACAAATCACATTCTACTTTATTGCAAAACATTTCAAGACATGAACCCGGACACGAAAATTAGAACCATTGAGCAACTGAACATATGCAGAAATTGCATGTATTCACACAACGACAATAAGTGCAATTCGCAAAAAAGATGTAAAGTTTGCAACAACGCACATCATACCACACTGCATGACGTGATACGTGACCCCGCTTCAGTGAGGTCGTCGACCGCGGCCGACACTTGCGATGATCGACAACATAGTAACATTACAAGCAACAAACCTTCGTCCATACAACGAAAATCTAATCATGTTCATGGGAATTTTAATGAAGTTTTATTAGCAACAGTCTCGGTCAACGTGAGAGCCGCAGATGGTACATATATAACATTGAGATGTCTTCTCGATCAAGGATCTCAACTGAACCTCATCACGGAATCTGCTGTGCAGCGACTTAACCTTCCGAGACGCAATCAAAATGCTACGGTGTCCGGAATTGGATCTCTCGCTAGTCAGAACAATGGAAGCGTTCAATTACACTGTAAATCACTCTATAGTGATTTTCAGTTTACAACACAGGCATAGGTGATGCCTAAATTACTGAATAATCTACCCAATTATTCCTTCGAACGACAAGATTGGCCGCACATACGGAACCTTAACGTAGCCGACCCACAGTTTAACCTATCTCGGCCGATAGACATCTTACTGGATGCTGGAGTATATGCGGACATCGTCATGAACAAAATATTACGAGGGAATATAAACGCCCCTATAGCTCAGGAAACAAAACTAGGATGGGTGTTGCTTGGAAACACAAAGTCACTTTCCTGTCACGTAGTGGTCAACAACGATGATATCTCTCGTTTTTGGGAGATTGAGGAGATAACTTCGCACAACGAGTCCATGACAGTCCAGGAAGAATACTGTGAAACATTTTACTCCGAAACAACAAGAAGGCTTCCTGATGGACGATACGAAGTGAGAATTCCCAGGAAACAAAATTTCGAACAGGAATTAGGACAATCCAAACCTCGAGCGGTCGCCCAGTTCAAACAATTAGAACAGCGATTGGCACGAGACGGTGCGTTCAGTTCACATTACAAGGCTTTCATCGACGAATACATCGCACTTAGCCACATGAAACCGTCCACCCCAACATCCTCACCTAGCTGCTTTTTACCCCATCATGGAGTGTTGAAACTCGATTCTACAACAACAAAACTGCGGGTCGTTTTCAACGCATCTGCTACCACAAGCACGGGACGCAGTCTGAATGAACTCATGGAGTATGGTCCCAAATTACAACAAGACTTGCAGGCTATCATTCTACGGTGGAGAACATTCGAATATGTATATACAGCTGATATTGAAAAGTTTTACCGACAAATACGTATTCGGGAAGAAGATCAACATTTACAAAAAATTGTTTGGCGCAACTCAGTCACTGAGCCATTACAAGAATTTCAACTGACTACCGTGACATATGGAACCAAATCTGCACCATTTTTGGCAATGCGAACTATTAAGGAACTGATCAAGGACGATGGAGCTTTATATCCCTTAGCGGCGACTATCTTATCAAACCAGCTATTTGTCGACGATTTGCTAGGAGGCAATAACGATTTTCAGACAGCACAGAAGACTCAAATTGAGCTTATCGACATGCTAAAGGGCGGAGGATTCAATTTACGTAAGTGGGCTAGCAACAATACACGCCTACTACGTAATTTACCTGATGAATTAATAAGTCAAAGAATGTTTGATTTTAAAGACGCCGATTCAAACAAAACATTAGGTATTACATGGAACCTGTGCACGGATCAGTTTACATATAAACAAACACCGCTTAGCAATAAACGTATTGTTAACAGTAAACGAACCTTACTGTCTGATATATCGCAATTATATGACCCTCTTGGTTGGTTATCACCTGTGACGTTAAAGGCCAAACTAATCTTCCAACAAGCCTGGAATACATCTACAAGTTGGGATGATCCTCTCCCATGTAGCATTCAAGAAGAGTGGGAACAATTCCGTATTCAAATGTTTCACATACATGACATAACAATACCACGCTGGATCGGAAACTCACAAGATTCTTACGAGTTGCATGGCTTTTGTAATGCATCTGAAAGGGTATACGGCTGTGTCATATATCAAGGGTCAACAATTTATACAGTTAGTTGCAGCGAAAACTAAGCTATCTCCCCCGAAAAAACCTATTTCTTTACCTCGACTGGAGTTATGCGGCGCTGTTCTTCTATCTCGACTAGTGAAGAAAGTCATGGAGTCCATCAATACCCAAATGGCTTCCATACATTGTTGGACAGATTCAATGGTTGTTCTGGGATGGTTACAAGGCGATGTAACACGTTGTAAGAGCTTTGTAGCCAATCGTGTAACACAAATAACACAAATCGTTCCACACACCTGTTGGAGGCATGTCAAGTCGGAAGAAAATCCCGCAGATTACGCAAGTAGAGGACTGTATCCAGCAGACTTAATGAACCAGACGTTATGGTGGAACAGTCCCGCCTGGTTTCAAACCAATCACATACCCAACCAACAGAGTTATACCACTGCTGAAGAAGAAAGGTCACGAGAACAAGCTTGCGCTGCCCAAGTCATTTACGCGCCACTTATCGAGCATTTATTGCAAAAATACAGCTCAATAACTAACATAACCCGAGTCTTAAGTTGGGTATTACGATTCATTAAAACATACGTAATACAACAAACAACATGTGGACAAACTATTTAACTACACAAGATATAGAGTCGACTCAAACTTTAATCGTTAAAACTGTACAGAACAATAGTTTTAGCGACGACATTGATCACATGAGGAAACACGGCACAGTACTGCCCACAAGTAAATTGTCAAATTTGAGTCCTATATTAGACGAACAAGGTATTTTACGAGTGGGCGGTAGACTTAGGCATGCCATTATACAGAATTCCCAGAAACATCCGATGATTTTGCCCAGCAACCATAGGCTGTCGGAACTATTGATTGTTCAAGCCCATAAAAATACTCTCCACGGAGGTGCCAGACTCACTTTGGGCCATCTTCGTAACAGATATTGGATACTGGGAGGCATGAAAACAATTAAGAAACAATTAATTAATTGCATTACATGTCATCGCTACAAGACGCAACGCAGCAGTCAGCTGATGGCTGACTTGCCACGGGCTCGAGTTACACCGTCGCGGCCGTTCACACACACAGGTGTAGACTTTACCGGGCATGTGGAAATAAAAGCGAACAAAGGTCGCGGAATTAAAACGGTTAAGGCATACATCGCTGTTTTCATTTCTTTGAGCACTAAAGCGATCCATCTCGAGTTAGTGTCAGATCTCAGCACTGTGGCATTTGTGGCTGCATTGAAGAGACTCTGTGCGCGGCGGGGAACACCGAAGCATATCTACAGCGACAATGGGACCAACTTCGTCGGAGCGGCACGGACACTATCAAAGGAGGGAAACAAGGCCTTGAAACTCTTAAGTAGCAACGATATTATTAACAGCACATCGGAGTATGGCATTGAATGGCATTTTAATGCCCCTTCTTGGCCAACGGCTGGAGATTTATGGGAAGCTGCCGTTAAGAGCATGAAACACCACCTCAAGCGTGTACTTGGTGAACAAAAGCTAACATAATATGAAGAGTTTACCACATTGTTAGTACAAATTGAAGCTTGTCTCAACTCAAGGCCACTTATAGCTTTAACAAACGACCCTGACAACTTAAATTATATAACACCTGGTCACTTCTTAGTCGGTGGTCCATTGTTAGCATCCCCGACGGCATCTGAAGTTGATTGTAGCAGTCTGACTGTACGATGGCGCCTCACAGAAAGTATGTACAAGGAATTTTGGAAAAAATGGTCCATAGATTACCTTCAAACACTCCAATTACGAGGTAAATGGCGAAGATCATCACCAACCATTACTGTGGGTGACATTGTCCTCATTAAAGAAGATTATCTGCCGCCTATGAGATGGTTGTTGGGGCGTGTCATAGAAACACATCCTGGGTCCGACAACTTGGTACGAGTCGTTACGTTGAAGACGAAATCTCACATTATCAAGAGACCCATTACGAAACTGTCTCGGCTACCTATTGACACGGGAACTCACTCCGAAGAACATGTGACACAACAGTCTGACAATAAACAAGACGAGGCAAGCTCAACAACATCACATCAACAACAACGACAGAGGGCTGGAAGACCTAAGAAAAGTGCATCCAAATCTTGTCTAAGCACTTTATTATGGTTTATGATAATGTGTATTACACCATCCATACAACAACTATGTAACGTAACATCTCTCGACCCATCTCGTCTGGTGTATTTTGACAAAACAGCCGATTTACAGATAGTGCAAGATGAGTGGAAATTAGTTGTCTATTACAACATGTCGACGTACTGGTCAAGTGTTGCTGCTGTAGAGCGATACGTCAATCAACTCCAAGACGTCGGTCAGCGAAACAATACTTACTTTGCCATAGTCACGCAGTTTGAATACGAGTTAAATGAGCTAAAACACTACAACAAAATATTACAGTTTGAACATGGAAGTCGTTGTAGGCGAGGTCTCATAAATGGAGTCGGGACTGCAGCTAACTATCTATTCGGCGTACTTGATGATACCTTCGCGGAAAAGTACAAGAAGGACATCAAATTGTTACAGAGCAATGAAGACCACTTGCTAAACCTTTACAAACAACATACGTCGATAATTGAAGGCGAATACAATGTTCTGAAGAGAAATGAGCAAGTCATGAATCGACAGTTTATCATCATCAACAGAAATCTAAGAGATTCCGTACAGCAATTGAAGACAGAACAAGAGCAGGTTACGATCATCACAGCTACCGCACTCGCCGCGAACATGATGGTGACAAACTTACGAAGAATACAAGATACGTTGATCGACTTTGTCACAGATCTTCGCAACGGAAAAGTCGATACACACTTGTTGAAACCTGAAAAATTTCGAGAACAATTAAACATTATATCGGGACAGGTACCGAAAGGATTATCGCTGCCTTGCTCCAACAGTTTTAAATGTATACAACAAATGTATAGGCTATCAAGTGTGCATGGCAAACTAGTCGAAAACTTCCTTATTTTTCAAGTGAAGATTCCATTAGTAGCAGACGAACAATACGAACTATCAGAAGTTATACCGATACCCACCTTAAATAATGGTTTTAGGAGCAACATTATACCTACATCTCAATACATAGCCGTGAATTTAAAAGGTGACATGATAGTACCTTTAAACCAACAACATATTACATCGTGCACCCATGTAAACATCAATAAGTTGTTATGTAACCTCGACTTACCTATATATGAAATAAAAACATCAACATTGTATTGTGAGGCGAATATTATAAACAATAGAGGAGTGTCCGGTTGCCGCACAACGGTATCAAGTTGCATCAATGAGTGGGTCAAACTACACAGCAAAGACGCTTGCCTGTACACATGTTGCGAGGAATGCACTATGCACATTTTCTGTCCAGCTGGAATAATATCACAGACACTACGTAACACCGGTGTAATCTCCTTAGCAACAGGATGCATGATGCGTGGAGACAACCACCTTATCCACTCAAACTACAATCTGCAAATTAAACTGGAATTGGAAAATGATGAAGAGCTGTACATCCCGGAGGCAAACACAAATAATTTATTAACAAATAATAACAACTATTTAAACTTCACTACCATACAACCACATGAGCAACAAATGGACGAGCTGAAAAGGAAAATAGAGTTAGTTAAGGAACAACAAGAAATACACACACTCCAAACGACACATGCAGAACACCATCACTACATACTCTATGGTTTCCTGTCTTTCTGTGGTATCATTTTAAGCGCGTGGACATATTTTAAACTAAAGGGACAATGTCGTCGTCTATCCCAAGTAAGCCCCGTGTCGGCGGTCCAGCGAAATGAAGAAATAGAAATTGTAGAAATCCATACTCAACAACATCCCTCAACGAGCAATACCACAAAAGAAAATGTACAGAAGAAGATAGAGGAGATCTCCGTTCACCATTTGAGGCCCTGCGTCAGCGTCATCAAGATGGATGCTGGAACATCACCAATGTCATTTAGCGGCGAACGCAAAACGTTTATTACGGAATAATTAGCTACATAGTTGTGATTATTTATTACCCTGTATAACTTTATTTACATTAGATTATTTTCTTTTTGTTATTTGATTTTGTAGTCGTCAGGATGTACGAGCACCGTCACATAAAGATAAAGATAAAGATTAAAGATAAAGATTATTTATTTGTCTCAACATGTGTACATTTAGGTGTTATAATACATTATACGTACAGTCTCAACATGTTCTGTCCATTCCAAGACATGCAAATGTTGAATTTAGAATAACAATGTAAGGCTTCTCAAGTTAATTAGAAATTTAATTGACATAATTATGTTAATTACAAATATGAAACAAAATTAATTATTATTTATACCATGTCAATTTCAGTAAAGCCTATAAAAATATCAAAGAAAAAATAATAATGTCAGTTATAGTAATAATAATTAATATCATGTCAATGTCAATAAAGCCTACGAAATATCAAAGAAAAATAATAATGTCAGTTATAGTAATAATAATTATGTCCAAATTTACACAATATTGAAATTTAATATACAAGTCACAATTAGTAGCACATTACATAATGCTTTTATCATTAAGATATTCATCTATAGCATAATAACATTTGGTAGTCAGGAGTCTCTTTATAAATCGTTTAAATTGTGTTACATTGAGGGTCTTGCATGAATTAGGTAATCTGTTATAGATTTTTGGAGCCAGACAGAAAATACTTTTGCTTAAGAGTGTTGTATTTGCAGTGTGCATACATAATTTATGGCCATCACGGCGACTGCGAACGGTTACGTCTGACATTTTTTCCAAAAAATGTCAGACGTAACCGTTCGCAGTCGCCGTGATGGCCAGTGTTCGTAAAAACTAACCCACACTTCTTCCAAGAAGTGTGGGTTAGTTTTTACGAACACTGCAGTTTCATAAATATATAGGCTCGGTAACGTTAAAATGTTGTGTTGTACAAAGTGTGGTTTGCAAGTGTCTGTGACTTGTAGCCCAAACATGGTTCTTATGCACCTCTTTTGCAGTTTGAACACATTTATTTTGTGGACAGAATTGCCCCAGAATATGATGCCATATCGTAGTATTGGTTCAATGAGGCCATGGTACGCAGTCAGCAGGGCTGGTAAATTAACTAATGGAGCAAGTTTATAAAGCGCATATGAACGGATGCTAATTTTTTTGGATAACTCTTCAATATGAGCTTTCCAGTTCAACTGTCTATCTATGACTAATCCGAGAAACTTTGCATTATCTACATCACTTATCGTATCATTTTTGTACTGTACTTTAAGCTGATTATTTTTCGGTCTTTGGCTAAAGTGCATGACATGGGCTTTTTTGAAATTTATTTTTAAGTTGTTGTTGTGCACTCAGTCTATTATTGCCGAAAATGCGTGGTTAATATCGCGTTCGTAGTGATCAAGTGACTTACAAGGTACTGTTAGTGTGCTGTCGTCAGCAAATAGGGTCATAGGTTGCTCAGTTGATCTGGGAAGATCGTTAATGTAAATAATAAACAATAATGGACCTAGCACGCTCCCTTGTGGGACTCCATACGTTACAGTCCGTTCGTGTGAAATACTTGTAAATTGTTTTTTGACATTATAATCAATTCCTTCGATAACCGTATATTGTTTTCTATTGGTCATGTATGACATAAGCAAATTTAGGATGTTACCTCTGATACCATAACGATGAAGCTTAGTTTTTAGGATGGTATGGTCCACGTGATCAAATGCCTGCGTCATATCGCAGTACACAGCACACACGGGGTTTCTCTTGTCCATGTTTACTATTGTCTGATGTAAAAAGTCATAGATGGCCATATTGATAGACATATTTTTCCTAAAACCCTTCTGCTCTTTAGAGATGACACTGGAATGTTCCAAGTAACTTTATACTTCCCTATGGATGTATTTCTCAAAGATTTTCGAAAATGCAGGTAAAAGTGCTATTGACCGGTAGTTTATATTACACATAATTTACATTGTTTGTCTTTTTAGCTGCATAAGTATTACCTACTACTTTAATTATGTATGTTAGCTGATTAGGCATTTTACTAATTCGAGTTAAAATAATAATGTATTTTATCTTATAATATTTAGTGCAATAAACACTCTCGTCATTATCGGACACCAAACAGTAATTTTCATTTCTGTACACATCCCGTCTTGGCGACACATTTTACAAACATCGAAGTGTACGGGTAACCTGCTCGTACAAAAACTTTTATTCCAACTCTTGGTGGTACTATGAGACCGTTGTTCGAGAATTTGCAGAGTCCTTAACATATCACCACATTAATTCATAAATGTAAGATGGGTAAAATATTTCATGTAACATCTTCACCCGAATAAAGGGCTGTGTTTTTCAACTTGTAAACAAAATATGACCTTTATCATAATTATATTCATGTAGGTCTGATGAAGGGCTACACACCCACCAAATGTTGCAACAGGCAACCGAATGTAATACACGCTCTGGTGCCTTAAGCTTGACGTGTGGAATATAAAACGAAGGTATACATACCCAAGCCTACGTATAAAAAACTAGTATAACTTAACCTACGATTTGATAGTTGTACAGTGTAAAAATAGGCCAGTGTATGCTGGGTATGACTTTGTAATGTGTCGGTGTATATGTACCTGCCAACCCATTGTCTGCTCGGGTCCTTCGTACCTATATCAAACTAGTTGACGCCCAAGTTTTATTGGTACACAAACGTATGAATCTTGGTTGTAAACATTTAACGGACTTATTTTTTTTTATAAAATTAGGCGGCAAGCGAGCAGAAGGATCGCCTGATGGTAAGCAATTCCGCCTCCCATGGACACAAGCAAGTCTACAGGAGTCACAAGTGCGTAGCCGCCCCTTGGGGTTGGGAAAAGGGACAGGAGGAGGAATGGGATGAAGGAGAAGGAATAGGGGATGGGCCTCCGGCACTCTCACTTACCGAACGAAACGCAACAGTTTGGGTACTGTTACTTTACGTCAATTTTCTGTGAGAGGGTAGTATTTCCCCGGTCGAGCCGGCCCATTCGTGCTGAAATCAGCGAGGCTCTACTACCTGTTAAAAACACACCTGTTCAAATTCATGTTCATGTTCACATCACCTACCTGTTCAAATTTGGACATGCATTTAAAGTGGCGTGCAGCCGCGTCCATTGGTTGGGTTTGGCACTTTATCATGTTTTGTTTGTACAGTTTATTTTTGTGATGATTCAGTTTCCTGGTGAGATGATTTTACCTGCGGTTCATACTATTCTCTACGTTGTAATATTCTCAATACATAGGTACACACAGAAGAACTTAAACGAGAAACGTATTTTAGTAAGTTGTAAGTTGATTAGGTAGATGAAAGAGAAGGGTGTAATGAGAATCCATCCATCTACCTATTTGTTCAAATTTGGACATTTGTTGAAATCTAGACGACACACAAAACAAACTTAGTAATATGAGTTTTGACCTAATAGAAAGAAAGAGGAATCCACCACGCACCCTCGGATTGACCACCCCAACTATTACAATAGAAAAAGGTTGAATTCTTCTTCCTGGAACCCATACCATTCCTATAGATCCCTTATCCTTTTAGAGGAATTCGGTATTGTCAACCTTTTTCTATTGCAATAGTTGGGGTGATCAATCCGAGGGTGCGTGGTGGGTTCCTTTTTTCTTCCATTAGGTCACAATGGAATTCCGCCAAGTAACGCCTGATTCAAGCAACTATATACCTATGAGTTTTGTTTGTAACTGTGTTAGTAATGGCTGAGAAGATTTGCGTAGTTAGGTATGTCTAATTAAATCATCCGTCCCGGCTGTCATGAAGATTCCTTACAGTCGTAATGGACAGGCAGTAGTACCCTGGAATATACTAATGCTTCTGAAAACCATGGAACGCCGCTATCCCTTTGGGTTGCGGAGGTCAGACGGTCGCTCTGTGATAAAGCTGATGTTCAAACACAATCGTGGATCCAACCGGAATAACGCTAGGACGATAATTATGGAGAAGAATGTATTAAATTGGTATTATATCTTTTCGTACTAATGAATTTCTGTTATGGAATGCCTTACACAATGATATTGGCTTATTGAAAACGGGTATCCTTAGTTATATAATAATAAAACATATTATCTAAAAATATTTATATTTTTCGTCATAGATTAATATAAGATCGCATATGAAAAGGTTTCAATGAGGCACATATTACCCGCCTATAATAACATCCTCTCACAAACTCTTTCGGTACTAAAAATACTATGAATAATGTACATTATTTTTGCCACGGAATCGAAATAATTTGGGGAAAAAATGTTAACAATTTCGTATTTTTATGCGACCATTTTTCTTATGATTGGGTTCTGGAAAATGTCTACGTAAGTACGTTGAGATTTGGATATGTGACGTTTCCGAACGTTTAACACACTCGTTATCATGATATATGGACTTTAATATCAACGTGTTGTATGACACATTGTAAAAGAACTCGTAAGATTCACCTTTGCTTTCTCAGAATTTATTGCGAGATAATTTCTAGAGCATTGTTTTAAAGGATTAACTTCAGAACCCTTTTTCGGAGGCGTAATATTTTTATGTCTTGTAATAAAAATGTTTGGTAAAATTTGCAGCAAATATTAGGTTGAGAGAGGCATTAGAAACAATATTTGAACTTAATAAATATATACCGTTATTGTATTTCATTTATGTACCTATGTCGTGGCCATTTCGTCAAATTGCCCATTTCATGAAATGATCGATCATTTCAAGACATGGTCGCAATAAATGATCATATCGTTAAACGATTTGTTATCATTGCTTGAGATCAATGATGTGATCAGATGAAGTGCGTCAGTCGGACCTACGCACTTCATAAAATGGCCAATGTATTTATTTATTTATTTATAGTCTCACGCCTGCATCTCCGAAGGGGAAGGCAGAGGCGCAAATATTACACCCACACTTCGCCATGATTTTTTAGGTCCCACGTAATGGGGGCGAGCCTATTGCACATCGCCAGACTCCGGCCTGCTACTGAGTATTCGGAAAAACCCAGTAACACTTTTTGCCCGACCCGGGAATCGAACCCGTGACATCCGATCAGCAGTCGCATACGCTATCCACTGGACCACGGAGGCAGTCTAATTAGAATTCATCATTATCATCATCAGCCTTCAACAGTCCACAGCTGGACTAGGCCTCTCCTTTGAAAGGAGGAATTGGCCTACTCTACCACGCTGGCCAAACGGGTTGGTATAGGGTTTGTATCAAGTTTTCTTTCTCTTACAGTTCTGTTCTATGCATAATCTGCTCCTCTGTCGGCTCTTACGACACCCATGGGATGATATGGGGTGGTCACCACACGGACTGCGTAATTAGAATTAGCCAATGTATAATTAGACTTTTCATGAAATGGGCAATTTTAAGATATGGCTACGACATATATACCTACTGTATAAAAATTCTGGTTTGCCAGCCTACAGACCGTGTATATTAGGTGAAAATACAAGAATTTCCGGATTGTATTTTCACACGAAAAATACATTTCCAAAAATAGACCGTACCTATAAAAGTTTCAACCGATATTTTTAGATGAAATTATTATATTTTTGGATATTACGTGAACAACATTACACACATCGCTGGTGAATACTTAATATGTAAGTATTATATAATAATAGGCCGTCACCACTGTGATATGTCAGCTATGTCAGCAGGAGCTCTAAATATCTAGATTCTTTCTCACGCGGACATCAGCCAAGGAAGGGTTTTTTAATATTCTTACGAAAAGAAGGTAATATATTCGTTGTAAGTCCATTCAAAATCTTAGTTTGTTTCGGCTGTTCTTCTTAAAAGATCATTTATTGAATAGCTGGCTGCATCTAGCGGATACACAACAACGGAAAAGCAAAAATAAAATGTCAATGTCTTTAGCACTATAAAAATGGGCAACGGTCGTATAAAATATAATGACTTTTAAGCACATTTTATAGTCGCATGTTGGATGATATTGTAGAAACTCGGGCTATTCGTATAAATCACTTCTATCGTTTAGAAGGTAAAGTGTAGATTACACGTTGTAACGGGTTCTGGTATTAAAACGCAGTAGAGGTTCTAGGTGCGTTTATTGCCGAGTATTGTCTCACTTCCCTTGCACGAGTATGACCGACCAACAACACGACACTGGCCTGAACACTAAGGGCTGCAGTCTCCCACGCTGTTCCTTCCGGTAGTGTGCAGGGCAGGTTGCTCGAAGGGCTGCGTGTAGCGGCAGATCCTCGCAGGCCGTTGGCTTCAGCTGCCAGGTGCCGGCAGTGTGTGTGCGATGAGCAGGGCGTGCCAGAAACTTCGGCAGAGGTGACGCCGAAGGCGATGCAGGAAGTGTAGCGGTCTAGGTAGCGTATCCCGAAGCTTAAGGTAGACCTGGAACCTGAAGGAAAGCAGCATTAGGAGAGCCCAACCAATAGAGACAGGCAGGCGGCGTCAGCCGGCCTCAGCTAGCAGGTAGAGAGATGGGCAGTACGCTAGTGCAGAAAATGTAGTAACTCACCCAGCTGCTGGGATCAGGATACACGTAAGACGTAAGGGTCAGTAGGTACGCGTAGGTATGTAGTAGAAGCGACGTTAGAGTAGCGGTGCCGGCCTTGCTGTCGGCCTCTTTATATACCGGTATATACCGGGCCCTCCATCAGAGTTAGAGTCCGTTCATGACCATATTTGGTCAGGCTTCGCGAGCGCGGACGATGGCCTTCTCTGATTGGCCGAGCATATGGACGGTACTGTGACGTAGACGCGGTAGGTACCGGACATACGTCACAATGTGCCTCATTAACTATGCACATGTATCGATCTTTGTACCAACTTATGAAGCCAACCACTTCGTGGAGTAAAATTTGTTCAATTCAGTAGGTAATACTTTGTTGATATTGCCACAATGTTACAAAGTTAAAAATAATGTTCATTAAAATCGCATGCTTAGGCACAGCAAGCTTGTACACATATACCTTTATGAGCATTTTGACGACCGGTTGGCGCCGCGGGAGTGTAAGCGATTGCTACGCCGAAGGTCGCGTGTTCGATTCCCGCTCAGGTCAAACATTTGTGTGCATGAACATGGATGTTAGTCTTGGTCTGGGTGTTTCTATGTATAATATGTATGTATTTACAAAAAAAGGATATATGTATATTTGTCTATCTATTATCTAGTACCCATAGTACAAGCTTCTGCTTAGTTTGGGACTAGACTATGTTTGTTCCTAGGATTTCCCGCAATTCTCACATCAGCAGGAGGAGACGACTTAATTTAAAGAAGAATTGTGCGGCACGCTGCCGTCATCTTCTTGTTAACCTATGTTACAAAGCCACACAAGAAAAAACATAATATATAGAGAAAGAAAATGCCTAAGCAATAACTTATAGCATATTGTGCCTCGATATTTGGCTAATTTACTGTGGCCATAGTACGTCGCACATCCGGTCTAATAAGAGCACGCTAAGTCATACATTGTATGTGTCACACAAATCTGGTCTAGACCCAACGCTATTAGCAGTTAGAAGCATAAACTGAAGCATACGTAAACAATAACACAATCTATCGTAGGTCTTGATTCCGATAGGGATATTTCAAGCATGTTGACATTCGCCGGGCACAGTTCCAACATCGGGAAATAACTGACAAAAAATCTATTGCACCATGTAGCGAATTCGAAGCACTGTTTGAAATTTAATATCGAAAATATTACTCGTTCCTTTGTAAGTACTAGACTACGATACCATCTGATATTTTTGCGATATTTATAGCGTTTGATCACATATTGTCTCACCAAATTTAACAGTTTTAGTCAAACGTTATAACGAACGAATACTGCGGAACTAAAAAGGCCTTATTGACAATCGACAGCTGCGTATCGCATTGCAATCTGCTAAAATGTTATGAGCATCCGTTATTCACTGCAGTCTCTATAGCGTATCATTACCTACCATCAGTTTCGTCAAATAAACGAAGTATTTATTCTCTGAATTGCACATTTTAAATTGCTGAAATCCACATAAATACTATCGTATTCTGTCCGAATTTGATTTACCTACCGCAAATGGTTATGTCAACATACATACATACATACATATCGTCACGCCTTTTATCTCCGAAGGGGTAGACAGAGATGTATTTCTACACCCACTTTTCGCCAGATATACTTTAGTCCCACGTAATAAGGGGCGAGCCTATTGCCGTACCGGGCACATTTCCAGACTCCGTGCTGCTACTGAGAATTTCGTGACAGAAAAACCCAATAACACTGCCCGACCCAGGAATCGAACCCGGGACCTCCCGATCCCACGCGCATTTATGCCGCGAGACCAACGAGGCAATCGTATAGGGTTTGATGTCGAGTTTTCCGTCTCTACGCAAAGATGGTATTTGCATCGTGTTATCCCTTAGTCGCCTCTTACGACACCCAAGGGAAGATAGGGGGTGGTGACACTTGTATTCTATGCCGTCAACCACACGGCAAAAAAAAATCTTATAACGTCTTATACGTTATGTCAAACTCTCGTATTAATTCGATGAGCCACTAAAATTACATAATTCCATATGACATTTTGTACGCCAAGCATCGGCAAAACATAGTTAGCACTTTTACCATGTTAACATCTGTGTGTACATAAATACCTATGTTTACAAATTGAATAAATGAAATAATGAATGAAAATGAATGAATTAATTTCATTGGATCCTAATGGACACACATTTGGAAGAATCAATATAACCGTTTTCAATTAAGGGTATCCTATTTTCAAAAATGTACCCTATTTTCCGATAAGCAATAAATCGCGTGGGGTGAGGTCTTCAGTATGGCTGCAGGACTGACACACCACGCGGACACTTGACACCGGACGGACGCAAGCAACATGTCCCTTAATTGCTGTCATCCGTAAACACATACAGATATTGATTCACTTTATGCACGCAAATAATTGCAAACATTTTTGGATATAACAATAGATAAATATTTTACTTGGAAGACACACATTAGTGAATTATGTACTAAGGTGCAGAGATTTGTATTTGTTTTAAACAGAATAACCCGTGTAGCTGGTATTGCCTATCACGGTTATGTATCGTCAATTTTACGGTATGGAATTATAATATGGGGTAATTCTGTTGACATTATTAATGTTTGCAGGGCTAAAGAAAAATGTATTCGTTGCATATGCAAAGCTCTTCCAATGGAGAGCTGTGTTCCTCTTTTTAAAAAACTTAAAATATTGCCACTCCCTGCCTTATACATATTCGAGATAAGCATCTTTGTCTATAAACATAAAGCTTGTTCAAGACCCATAATGAAACTGTAACTAGACAAAGTCGTAAAATCCATAAATTATATGTACCTCAACAAAGATTACAACTTTATTCCATAAACGTTTATTGTATGGTAATACGTATTTATAATAAACTAGAAGACGCCAGCAGCTATGCCTGCATTTTTTTTTAATTTACCCGTTTTGGCCGATCCCGTGGAAATTTCGGGAAATCCCTTCTTAGTGCACCCCTACGGTCCCCAAGGAACATACATGCCAAATTTCAGCTTCCTGCGCCTAATAGTTTCGGCCGTAGCGTGTCTGTCAGTCAGTCAGTAACGCAAGGATTTTATATATTAAGATTACCAGATACATTTAAAAGCCTTAACATGCCCGTATTCAAAAGCAAAGTTTTTAAGTTTTTATTAGACAAATGTTATTACTCCACTTAGTTAAATTATAATTTTATTCACCCATTGACTATCATCATTTTTTAATTACATATTCTTAATTGTTACTGTTTGACAAAATTATATATTAAGATTTAAGTGTAATTAATTATAAGACCAACCAAACATTTGTACGCTGGAAACGGCAGAATATGATGGACATATTATTATTATAACATCCTTGTAACAACAATATTCTTACAAATAAATGATATATTATTATTATAAAATAAATTGAAATCCTCTAGTTGTCGTTTTTTACGTTCGTCTGCCGAATATTTATTTTAGCAGGTATCTGCGACTATTTTGATTACATTTCATCGTATAAATGAATTGGCGTCCGGCGAAATATATTGCACTAAAAATCGCTGCATCAACGAAATTACTTATTCGCTGTTAGTATAAAATTAAAATTCATGGTATGTCGTATATTCTGTCATTACAGAGAGCATATGCGTGATTATAATATAATTCACATTTAAACGGTATACGAGAGTTTGAGCCGATGTAAATTCAGTAAAAGCTGCGAGCCGCATTCCATTATAAATATTATAATAACCTCTTTAACGATATCGCTGGGGGCGTGATCTTAGCTTTAGGGATGTTACGCGATAAAGGTAATCCGGCCAATTTACATAACACCGCCGCCGGCAGAAGGCAAGTACGTACGTTTGCGACATCCCTATCATTACCATTTTTATCTACATTAACTATCTATTGCGTAATAAATAACTGTTGGAAAATACGAGTTTTTTAATTTGGAAATTACTTAGGCGACGTGATTTATTGGTGATATATACAGATAATTCGTTTATAAGAATTTTTTTTTGTCATGCTTCTAATAGTATTGAATTGAATGCCTAACTGATATAAAGTAGGTATATGACTAAAGAGCTTCTCTTAAGAGGAAACACTACGGGCGAAAGAATTGAAAAATAGGTATTTGTAAAATCTATTGCTGTCGCGCATCCTCAAGCCTCCCCCCGCAGAGTGCGATAGAGACAACGCTACTGCTGGATCAAAAATACCTATTAAATGTACACAAAATTAACGTTTCGCATTCCCCTGATTCCTTCTCCAAAACTTCATCGATTTAACTAGTTTTTCATATAAAATTAAAGAAAAGCTTTGGCCGTGTTCCTATGTTTTTCTTTTTTTAAATAATCTAGCCAAATTTGTTTTTTGGATGTTTGAACACAGTGAAAAATTTGGCCAATTTTTGAGATATTTGAAGGTTCATATCTTTTTTAATATTTACTTTATGAGAAAAAGGAAAACATAGGGACATGTCAATCGGGGCCATACATCTTTTGGAAAAAAATAATTGCTCTACTAGCATGAGAGAAGAGGAGAAAACAGGAGACTACGTTTGTATGGAAAAACGGCCGTGGTGTTTCCTCTTAATATTTGACCATAATTAATATATTACTTTATTAAGTTTCGGTCTAATCTATATCACCAACATGAAGCAATATACAATTGAAACATGACGTTTCGTAAGTAATTAAAAGTTTACACGAAATAAAGACGTATTTCATTTTCACTTAATAACAATTTAGATCCAAGAGTGAAACATACATAAGAGTATACATTTGTGAATATGGTAGAATATTATATCTCGAATATTCTCAAACTGCTCAAAATAAATCGTATACATAATACGTTACTAATACTAAAAAAGGTTATATTTAAAATATATCTGTAATATTAATAGGGAATTTAGTACTTGTTTGCTATAACTTATTCAAATTCAAATTCAAATTCAAATTCATTTATTAGTGTGATTTTTGGTTACACGTTACATGTGGTCTTAATACACTTTAAAGCATCTCAAAAATCTACCATGATGGTGTACACTGTTTCACATTTATTTTATAATAATTACTAATTAAAAAAAAATAAAAAAAAATATCAGAATTATCATAAGTCCAGAAATATAAAAATCTAATAATTGCAACATAACAACATAATTTGGGAAACTAACAATAAGAATTCACAATAATTAATTGGAATAATAAATAATGATAAAATAATACAAAATTATATAGAAACAAAATAATTAAAATTATGGACTTCAATGTCAAATATTAACATCTTTTCATTAAGGAATTCGTCAATGGTAAAGTGAAATGTCTCTAGCTAATTAAATTATAAAAAACACAAAGTCAGAAATAAATAAATAGAAATGTCAACTTAAAATTTATCATTAAAGAATTCGTCAATGGTATAATAACATTTTTCTTGTAATAGATATCGTAATTTTTTCTTAAACTGAATTATAGATAAATCTTTTAGTGCATTTGGTAATTTATTAAATATTTTTGGGGCCATACAAAGTATACTTTTGTGCATTAAGGCGGTCTTTGAAGGACGAACACATAGCTCATGTCTGTATTCTTTTCTTATCATTTTGTGTCGCTGTTCAGACGCTTTTCTAAATAAATGCATATTCTTTTTGACAAATAAAGCAGTTTCAAAAATGTATAAACAAGGTAAAGTCAATATTTTTAACAATATAAAATAAGGTTTACAGCTATCAGTTACGTCTATACCGGTAATAGCCCTAATGCATCTTTTTTGTGACTTAAACACTGTTTCCTTGTTGCAGGAGTTGCCCCAGAACATAACTCCGTAGCGTAATATAGAATCGACATATCCGTAATATGCAGTGACTACCGCTGCTTGATTCACAACTTTTTTTAATTTATACAAGGCAAAAGCAAATTTACTGACCTTTTTAACCAATAATGAAGTGTGTTGTTTCCAATTAAGTTGATTGTCGATTGTTAAGCCTAAAAATTTAATATTTACAACTTCTTCTATATTTTCATTCTTAAATATTATATTTAGTTTCGAATTAGCTACTCTTTGACGGAAATTCATAACTTTTGTTTTATTTAAATTTATAATTAAGTTATTTTGTTCTAACCAGTTAACGGCTTGGTCCAATGCATTGATTATGTCAGTCTCGAAGTCCATATTATTAATGTCACGTTTAACAATCATAGTACTATCGTCAGCAAACAATGTCATAGGATAGGGTATATTCCGGGGAAAGTCATTTATATATATTAAAAATAATAAAGGCCCTAGCACACTGCCTTGAGGGACTCCACAAGTTATTATTCGCTCACTAGATATATATTTTATAACGGTTTTATTAAATTTAGATATTCTACTTATTTCTGTACATTGTGTTCTATTTTTTAAATAAGAATTTATGAGTGCCAACACATTACCCCTTATTCCGTATGCATTTAATTTGCTCAGCAGTAAGTCATGGTTGACCAAGTCAAATGCCTTGGTCATATCCATGTATACTGCTGATATTGGGATTCTATCATTCATGTTAGCTATGATGTCATTAAGGAAGTCGTATATTGCCATATTTATCGAATGACCTTTCCTAAATCCTTTTTGTTCTTTTACAAGTATATTATGTTTGTTCAAGTATCCATCTATGGATCTATAGATCCATTTTTCGAATATCTTGGATATTATTGGGATAAGAGCTATGGGCCTGTAATTTTTAATTTCTTTCGTATCGTCTTTTTTAAATAAAGGTTTAATGATAGTAGGTTTAAGCTTATCAGGATAGGTCCCAGATTCAATACTTAAATTTATTATGTAGCTAAGAGGATCAGATATAAGTGCTGCTACATACTTTAAGACCTTTGTCGAAATATCATCGTATCCTACACTATTTTGATTTTTTAAGTCTTCTATAATTCTATTTACTTCATCTGATGTGATAGGGGCTAGAAACATTGACTGTGTATAGAAATTTATTTTATTGTCAGGCAGTCGTGTAGAAGTGGATGACAGTTTTTCTGCTTGGTCTATGAAGTAGTCGTTAAATGTATTTGCTATGTCTTTGGGTGTAGTGAATTTAACTCCGTCATAATTTATTTCTGTTATGCACTCTGGAGGAGAGTTACTTCTGTTTTCATTAATTATTCTCCATGTCATTTTCGATTTATTATATGCTGTTTGGATTTTGTGGTTATTTTTTGCTAATTGAGTCAATTTTATTATTTTCTTAAGTCGGGTTGAATATTTTTTTAGTTTCGTCACATTTGTCTTTGATGGATTTAATCTATGATGCCACAACAGCTGTCTTTTTCTTTGGCTACACAGTCTAATACCAGGTGTTAACCAATTAGGATTCTTTATTAATTTCCTTTTTTTGAACATAATTGGGAAACATAAATTATAAAATAATTGGAACATTTCTAAAAAGTTGTTATATGCTACATTAGGGTCATTAGCGAGATAGACATCAGAAAAAGAAATCGATTTCAAACAATCCTTGAATTTCATCAAGTTTTCATGACTGAAGTCGCGTACCTTTATATTCCAACTTTTGATAATACATGTCTTCTTTACAGGAATCTTTAAAGTTTGTGCGGTGTGATCCGACATATGTAAATCAAGAATACTATGGGTACATTTTCGTGAGATGTTATGTGCAAAATTGTCAATACATGTTTTGCTTTGTAATCTGGTCGGTTGATTAATTTGTAAGCTAAGATTGTACTTTAATAGGAAACTGGTAAATTCAACAGATAAATTATCCTGTTTTAAAATATTAATATTAAAATCGCCACATAGAATTACCTTTATGTTCGAGTTGTAACAGTATTTCGATAAAAGAATATTCAATCTAGAGTAGAAAACCTGTAAATTATTTAACTTTGGTACTCTATACATACAAATAATAATAATGTTATGGGGTATTACTTTAATTGCACAAACTTCGACAGCGCCTTCAATTGACATTTTACTGATATCTTTAAGCTCTTTGTATTGAGTGCCATATTTTACCAAGATACAAGCTCCTCCTCTTTTGGTATTTCGTGTGTAGTAAGCGGCTAATTTATAGTTAGGTACCGAGAGAAGCTCCTCGTGTCCTCGCTCGATAAAGTGCTCCGTAATGCAAATTATGTCAATACTATTTCTTTGTTCAGTTAACTCTTGCAGGTGCAGAGTTAGTTGATCCGCTTTGTTGATGAGTCCCGCAATATTTTGATGCATAATAATCAAATAGTTATAGAAAAAACGTGTCGGACTGCTTCAATTCTGAACTGGAAGAATGAAATATTGTTTTGTTATTTTCGGTCTCGATTTCAATTATGGTCCTCTTGAGATTAGTAAAAATATTCTTCATTCCTGTTCCATTTATGTGTCCTTGTTGCGCAGAAAACATTTCATAGCCACAAGTTAATTCTGCATTTGAGTCCAGTAAATAGGCATATTCGTAAGTTAAGTTGTCAAGATATAGGAGATGATTAAAAGTTTCTATTCTGGTGTTATAGATAGTGGTATAATTGCCATATCTGTATGTCGGAAGGCAAATTATCACATTGGTATTTTTTATATTTCCAATGGTTTCTCTAATAAGAAATATAATGTCGTGATAATTTTCAGTCCTTATGAAGTTCATCTCTCCCATCATTATAACACAATAGTCATTTTTATTGAAGTTTTTTATTTTATTATCAATGCCGAGTAACATTTGCTGAATATCAGCGCCTGGATATAGATAGTGGCAGTAATTGAACGTATCAAAAGTGTCCTCAATTAAGTTACTCAATCTATTCCTTTTATTATTGCTAATTATACATAAGTTATTCCTTTCTTTGTCCTTTCTTATCAAACGATTTTTATTGCCTTGAAGGTTCGTCATTAATTGTGTATCATCTTGTGTTGATTGTATTAGATACGGGTTAAGCAAACAGTGTTAGATCATCGGTCGAATGGCGTTACACGGAGTTAATGGGGCGAAAGTAAAACTTACTGTTGTGAATAGATTACTAATAGACCTACTGACCTGTAATATTATATTATGTATCATGTCTGTGGAATTGTTTATGCTTAAATATTTGATGGATGTACCTAACCTTTGTGTGGGACTTTGTAAATATTTGAAATTTCTTATTATACTAGTATGTATAGAACAATTTAAATTATAAATGAACGCGTGCCTCGTGCCACAGAGAACAAGTTAAGTCGAGGGTCCCAGCTGTCATGAAGTTTTTGACAGTCGTTGACTAGTCTAAACTGCGAAATATCTCTATTCCATTAGGTAGCGGAAGTCACAGTGTAGGTTAGATTGTAACAATCACTATTATATACCTATCTATTCATCTGCCTATTTTATCGATGCTTCGCTTCACTGTTTAAAAACAAACTGTTTATATAACAATTATTATCACTGATCACTTGGCAATCTTAGCCCTCGTATGTCAAATGAAAAATGGGCTTCAATTAATACTATAAGATTGATGACAACTGCTGTCAAAGTAAACACAGTCCGCGTAATACATTGTATTTTCTAATAATCTCAATTTCCTACAAGAAAGTGCAAAACAGTAAATAAACGACTGGTTATATGTACAATATCGGTGAAAAAACGTTTGTGTCAGTGATATATAAAAATAACCTTAAAAACATTACCTTGTTAAAAACGAGTTCCATCACGTTTCAGTGACTCTGTGACGGTTTGTGCTGGTTAAACTATAAACATTGCCTAAAAACCTTTCGGGAAGTGAACTAAGTGTGAAAAACTGGGCACATCTTAATATATAAAATCCTTACGTTACTGACTGACTGACAGACACGCTACAGCCGAAACTATTGGGCGCAGGAAGCTGAAATTTGGCATGTATGTTCCTTGGGGACCGTAGGGATGCACTAAGAAGGGATTTCCCGAAATTCCCACAAGAACGGCTAAAACGGGTAAATAAAAAAAAAATGCAGGCGTAGCTGCTGGCGTCCTCTAGTATGTATATAAAACCAAATTATTTTCCCACATAGAACCGTTTTTGTTGATTGTTTTTAAATAATGACATTGACATTTCAACCATAGACATTCAACTTCAGTGAGACCGATAGTGATGGGAACCAACTAAATGATTGAGCATTAGTACGTTCTTAAATAATAATAAACCCATACTACACGACAAAACTGGACTAACGAGACCAAAATTTTAGCAGCGTTACACGACCAAACAGAATTAACGAGACTAAATTTCGACGACGTTGTCTAATAATAAATATTGTCCTTGCCTCTTACGAACTTGAATTTTGAAAATAAGTGACAATGGAAAACGTAACCTTTCGAAAACACCAGAGAAGAAACTCCGAGAGTGATGCTTCGTGCAGTTCAATTTTTAACTCCACAATATTAGAACTCTCTGCACAAAGTGAAAATATACAACCAAATATTGATCTTTCTATCATTACGGACCTTGAAAACAAGTTAACAAATACAAATTCGGAACTTGCGTCAGCACATACAGAAATTGAGAATTTAAATTCAGAGATACAAATTTAAAAAAAGAAATTAGAAGAAAAAGAGAAGACTATTACAGTACTAAAGAGAATTAGCACATCTTACACATATCCAACTACAACTCTGCGTAAAGAAGTATACACTCCTGTTGGACGAAGGCTTATTACGAATCAAATGAAAACGCCACGAATATCACCTTTATATTCGGGAACTACAGTTTGCATTGTTTTTTTCTTTTTTTTTTTTTCGTGTGAGCGTGTGGCCAACTCTGGTGTCGGAGTTTTCAGACCGCCCGAAGGCCTCCGACATGGCCTAACGATCCTTATCCTTGGACAAGAACCGGGACCGACAGCTTTACGTGCCCTCCGAAGCACGGTAGCGCTCAGATGTAAATGCCACACACGGTCACCCATCCAAGTGGTAACCTGTGCAAGCGTTGCTTAACTTTGCCGATCTGTTACGAACGGCAAGCCAAGTCTTGCTACGAGCGCTACAACAACGCAACAGTTTGCATGGGAATCTACGAACACCAAAAATTTACTCCAATAGGAAAATCTTCTACCAAGGACATAGAACTCCAACGTCTGTTTTCATCGAGTCAAGATAATATCACTCCAAAGAATAATGATCTAGCGAAAGTCACAATACCGACTACCCCCTGTACTCAGAAGAATGCAGTACGGAGCAACATCATCATATTTGCAGATCAACAAGGACGCAACATGCGTAACGCTCTTCAAAAACTAGTCGGACCTAATTTCAAGGTGAAATGCTATTGGAAACCAGGTGCAATGTTGTCAGATGTCTTAAGTTGTCACGAATCAGAAACCAAGGTACTAACAAAAAACGATTATCTTGTCGTATTAGCAGGTATGAATGATAAAAATCCATATAATTTAACAGGTACTTTATACAGTTGGCTGAAACAAGTCCAAAACACAAATGTCATACTTTCAGAAATACCTCGCAACAGGAATTTGAACGAAAAGAAGCTAAATTACGAACTAAAGTTTATATGTAACAATTTTGCAAACGCCGTATATGTTGACATGGACTATAGTAGAGTAGTAAAACTACAAGATAAATTCCGTATATACCTCTCATCTCGTCGCATTCTAAAAAAATATGTCATATTCAATACAAAACGAATTCCCTCGAATATAGACAAAAGGGTATTTGTAATTTATCATATAGACACCAATGTACACAAACTGATTTAGAGCAAGCAACAATATCAGAATCACTAGATGCAAACTATCAATTGAGTACCTTAGCTACTAGCAGTAATACATTGAATGGATCTGATGCTGACTTATTTCGTGTATAATAAACTGTTTATAATGCATCAAAACATAAACGGCTTATTAACAAAGTCAAACCTACTAGCAGTACATTTAGACGAACTCCAACAAAAAGATAATAAAAGTATTGATGTTATCTGTATTACAGAACACAATATGAACAAAGATGACCATACACTCTTATACCAAATTATAGTCTTGCTGCCAAATTCTGTCGCGATAATAGAAATGGCGGTTCATGTATACTGATTAAAAACAGTCACAAATTCCAAAGATTAGACTATATTGAAAATATGAGTATATCTAACCAAGTTGAATGTTGTGCCATAAAGTTATTTGATCATCCAATAGTAATAATTTGTATATATCGTGTGCCAAAATATCAAATAAATCAAATTGATTTGTTTTTTGAAATTTTTTGTAATATGCTTAGGAAAGAACTTAACACGGTCAGCGCCAGTGTATACTTAAGTATACACCAAGGTGTGAGTTGTCACAGGCCGGTGTATACTTGAGTATACACAGTACTATGCCAATTTCGCGGGCCAGTGTGTAGCTCAGAATACACCGTTCCACACATTTTAGTATGGCGTTTGAAAGCGTTGGCCCTGGAGAATGTACCAGTGTATTGGGGTTTGATTATGTATAAAAATGAAAAAGTTATGATTTTTTTTTAACGATGACTTTTATTTTCTATAGGAGCATACAAAAAAACTAAAATTCTTCTTCTTAAACATAATTATTTCAGTCTTAAATCAACTTATTGTCTATGTTGTCCTTCAAAGAAGTTCTTAAAAATTAGTGTGCCTCGTTGAAACATTTTCGGCAATAAAAACATTTACAAATATTGCAAATCGTTATTACTTGGGCAGCGCATTTTCGTTTTCCGTCTATGATTTTGCCTTTTTTGCCATAAACTGCGTAGCAACCTTTACAACGACCTTTCTTCGGTTTCGGAGAGTTCTCGATGATGTTGTCAACAAGTTTGTGTACTGCTGAAGTTGAGGCTGCTTGTGGCTCTTTTTCTGGCTCAGTTACATTTCCCTTGTGTTTATCAATCATCTGTTCAATAACAAGCTCTCTAAATTCGGTGATAGTCAACTTACTTTGCCTGGAATATTTAGAGTATAAGAAATAGGCATTTACGAGACTTGTACCCCAGACCAATTCAACAATAAGCTTTCTATAAGTACCACTTCACACAACGCCTTAGTGCTGAACTATAAGATGCCATTTGGTCGCTCACATCAATTGATGATTTTCCGGTATTGTAATCAACGATGGAAGATGGTTTTAGAATAGATCTTCCAGTTTTAGTCCTGATGGTCTCCATTGATTTCGCAGAATGTTTAGTGCTTAGTACAGTAACGTATCGTTTACACTGACATTTTTGACCGTTGACGTCTCTTCACCCCAAATGGGGTGATAGCGCTGGTCGTCATTATATTGCTTAATCCCTATAATCCTCTGTGTTTTGAATCGGTTTTCTCTCTTCTATTTAAACTATCGAGAATATCTGCCTTAAAAAATTGCAACACTGGCCGTCAAAAGTTTGTCTGCGGTTAAGAAATAATTTCTCAAAGTCAGTCTCAGTGAATTCGCGACGCCACACATTTTGCTGTTACAGAAAAAAAAAAATTTGCTAACAGGTGAGTATTTTTGAGTAAATTACTGATTTATTGGTTAATTATAATATAGGTAATGTGTGTGCAACGGGGTTTTACCCAGAGGTAAGTATATTTCAATTTCTGTGTTATTTTCGGTGCCGTGTAAGTCGCAACGGACTTTTGTTTTCCTTCAATCAATCCCATGTATTTCTGTATTTAATAGACCTATGCACTTAATATTTACGCATAAGTTCCTCTATGAATGTAACTTTTAGATAATAACTATATTTTTAAGTTTTGTGAAACTGTATAGTCGTAATAATTTATTTAATTTTGTTGAAAAATTTTCACCGTCGGCAAAATGTTTTGTGCCAGTTTTATGCCTGTAAATAAATATGTTCTTACTATGACGTGTGTTTGTATTTTTTTTCGTATGAAACCTACCACCAATAAA
This sequence comes from Euclidia mi, assembly GCA_944739405.2. Classification (NCBI taxonomy): domain Eukaryota; kingdom Metazoa; phylum Arthropoda; class Insecta; order Lepidoptera; family Erebidae; genus Euclidia; species Euclidia mi. Next base: position 5,360,356 of record OX123196.2, read on the forward strand.
AGCCATAAAATATATATGGTATCGATTTACTTTTCGAAATAATAATTTTTAAAGTTCACATAATGTTTATTTTCAACCATAGTCAATGTTTACCATTTCTTATAATAAATAAGAGACTAAATATCAACAAACACTTAACATGACCCGAAAGGGACATTCATAAGCTCTAACAAAAACATAACTTGAAAATACGCCCGTCGCCAACGAGTAAACAAAAAATATTTGGTTGAGTGCGGCCATCTGTCGCGTGGCGTTACGTCATCGCGTGATGTTCTAGCGCCGGCAAGCGGATAGGTTTCGAACTCTGGTCCTGGAGGTGGACTGACATAGTGGCGTTTTCATACAAACACTTCAGCAATTCGATATATCAGTAGTCAATCCGGCACCGTTGGAGAGACTGTAGCACCGCCCAGGTTTCGATCGAATCGAAGGCTTTCTCATAGTCCACAAACGCCAAGCATAGGGGCTGGTTATACTCCTCGGACTTCTGTATAACCTGCCGCAGCGTATGTATGTGGTCTATGGTACTATAGCCTTTACGGAAACCGGCTTGTTCGGGAGGCTGGAAGTTTTCTAGCTTGCTCTCGAGACGATTCGTGATGACCCTCGAAAACAGCTCGTAGACGTGGCTCAGAAGTGTGAAGTGAAACTACAGACCCATGTCTGTAGTTCTTTAAGAGGGTTTTATCCCCTTTCTTAAAGAAAAGCACCACCACACCTCTGTGCCACGCCTGTGGCGTTTTACCCTCGAGAATGACGGAATTAAATAGCTTCCGAAGGGCTTCTCTAGCGGGTATACCGCCGGCCTTCAGAAGCTCGCTCGTAATTCCGTCATCACCCGGCGCCTTGTTGTTTTTAAGCTGTTTGAGAGCCACACTAATCTCGTGCATGCTGACGTTTGGGATATCTTCTGTATAGTGTCGGGTCAATCCAGCTCTAGGGTCTGACGCTGGAGTACTTGCGGGTTGTTGCGTTGTCGTGTATGTTCTGAGCTGTCCATAGAACCTTTCGATCTCCTCCAAGAGCTCAGGCTTGGACGATACAATACTGCCATCTTCCGTCTTCAGCTTTGTCAGCTGACTCTGCCCAACAGACAGATCCCTCTGGAACACTTTGGATCCCTTATTCTGCTCGAATGCCTCACAAACACATTTTGTGTTGTATTGGCGGAGATCGCGAGTCAGAGACTTAGAGATCTGTCTGTTGGGGTGCCGATATTTCGGCATGTCGTCGGAGGATAGCAGAACCATCTTGCGCCTTTCCTCTAACAGCTCGAGGGTCGGACCTGAGATCTTGCTGGTTCTCTTGTTTTTCTGGGGCTTAAAAAATTTAGCCACTGTTGTATGGAGAGCATCCACGAACCCGTTACTGTACTCGTCCACATCTATGCATTCGCCCAGGCATTCGAAACGGTTCTTGAGTTCGAGCTGATAGCTCTCGGGGTTTTGGATATGAACCGGTGCCGGTCGGAGCGTGGACTTTATCAACCTTGACCGTTCGAGGCTTGTACAGATATTCAATGTCCCTCTTACCATTCGGTGATCGCTCCCCACTTTAAGTGAATTGATCACGGAGACATCATTGAATATCTGCCTCTTCGTCGACATGATAAAGTCGATCTCATTTTTGGTGGCACCGTCTGGACTTACCCAGGTCCACTTGCGGCATTCTCGCTTCTTGAAGAAGGAATTCATCATGTAGAGTCCTTCCGTCTCAATAAAGCTAGCCAGCAAGTGACCCCGGGAATTCCGATGCCCATAACCAAATTGCCCCATTCTCAGCTCATCATCGTCGCGTTTGCTCAGTTTCGCGTTAAAATCTCCCATGACCACAGTGTAATGGGTTTAAAGCCATGTATAGCCCGAGATATGTCCTCGTACATGGCCTCCACCTCCTCATCGGGTGCGTCGAGGTCGGAGCGTATACCTGTATGACCTTCAGCGAATACCGCTTGGATATTCTGAGTATAAAGTACGCTACCCTGCTCGACACACTCCCGATATTTACCACGTTGGTCACGAGAGATTTGTGGACGACGAACCCAACACCAACTTGGGACTGTTGGTCGCCCGTCCCGGTAGAAGAGCAAGTTACCGGAATTGAGAACTATCGAGTCCTCCCCCTGTCTTCGGACTTCAGATAGGCCTATGATATCCCATCGCAACTTGCTCAATTCTTCTTCCAGCTCGACGATCTTCTCGTCTGCAGTGTGCGCGTGTTTATTGTTGCCAAGGCCAATTGTCGTTGGTGGTGGTAGCCCGATCTCTTCCGGAGATCCTTCTTCCGAAACTAAGTAATTTAATTTAATTACCTTTATTTTCTTAAATACGCACTGTCTCCTTTCTTCCATGACAGAAAAGAATTTGACAGTTCACCAATGTTGCCATACTAGAAAAAAAAACTTTCAAATTCCGTTTTATAAAAACTTTTAATAAAAACGCTAATTGCGTGCAATTAGCATTTTTATGCGAGCAGGAAGTTTCGATCAAAGTCAAACCACGATTTAAAGTAACCCCAGTTTACGGTATCTAACAATAGCTTACTTTATTCACACACTCATGACGAGTGGTTAGTAACTAGTAACGTGGCATACTCTAAGGAATCCGATCCGTTTGAATTAGCGGTTAATTAATTAAAAAAGACAGCCTGAGTCAGAGCGCGTCTGCTTAACAGCTAATTTCGCTTCAGATTGAACGCCTCCGGGAGCACAATTTAGACGCTTTGCACACGATTGCCATTAAACAATGTGATTTTATTACCAAAGTATTGTATAAATCTGTCCAAAATCCTATTAAAACAGGAATATCAAACTAAAGCACTCAATTTGTGGTTGGAGTGTGTTAACTTATAAAGATGTGTCTCCCTTATTAATGTAATTTTTCACCCAAGAAAAAGGTTTTGTCAGTTGTGATTCATTACAGTTTTGTACCATCGTACAATCACATGTACAAATGAAAGAGAATATTATTACCTTGTTCAAAAATATCTCCGGAAGTACTAATACACCAGTTAAATATGTAAGACTACTGCGCTGCTAGTTTACTTCCACATAATTCAAAAAGCTTTGTAACGTGATGCAGCAGAAAGTTCGCAAACTTGTACGGACACGGGAAACTCTGAGTTGTTGTAAGAATTCTTTCAAACATACCTGGCCTGTTAGCAAGATGTGATGAAATATTCTAACTATTGTTATGTAAGAAAGGACAGGTTAGAAGTACCCTAAACAGAAGAACATGTATAAGAAATTTTATGGGATTCTAACATTTTACGTAAGCATAAGCATCGAAGACATACTGAGCCATGTGTCACACTGAGCTCTGTACTGCGGGGCTTTTCTTTTCACAAATATCACATACGTGACACTGACATCGCAGAAATAAGAGCAAAATCATTGGATCGTGTGCACGGGCCGTGTCGGTTAATTTTACTGAAGAGCGAACCGCCCCCGGCCGCACAAGTTAGTCTACAGACACATGAGTTCTTGGAATTGTTTAATTAAATATCTATGTAGCGAAGAGTGTTGGTTACCAAAGAGTTACTTTGAGTGGGGTCGCTTTTGTTTCACCTTTGTCTCGGGTTATTTATGTGATTAAATCACACTCTAAAATGGTAAACAAGTATGAAATGTTATATTTGTAGTAAAAAACTTGTATAATCTTTCACTAATTAAACTGTTAGTTACTTATTGAATCAGTGTATAATTAAACCAATTACCTAATGATCATGTACTGAATGGCTACTATGAACAATGTTTAGAAAATTATTGTACTACTTCTAATATTGCGACTTTGCAAGTGAATGAAATAAGTGATGAAAGAAACAACGGAATGTCAATGTATAAATTAATTACATGAATATTTGACAGATATGTTTTTCGTCCGTGATATCATCAAGTAATAGCTATCCCTTTGGGTTGTGGAGGTCAGATAGGCAGTCACTCTGTGGAAAAGTTAATATTCAGTCAAATCCGGTTAGACTAGAAAGCGGACCCCGGGTTCTAACTGGGATAACGCTAGGAGGGTGATGAATATTATCATGTAATACGAGTGTCGCTCTTTTTCGATTTGCTGACACGACACAACGCACGACGGTGGAAAGTTTCAGTAGCGTCCGTGTTCATTTGAATCGAGGTCGATACTTAGGTACACCCTTGAAACAGAACGACTTTTTTAACTATTGAGCAATATTTCATACCTATAACCATTAAGCCGTACTTTCTTCAAAGAATTGTTAGCAAAACTATTCGAATTTAATAAACTTTTGAAGGCCTTCTTAAACTTAAACCATGACAGTTACGAAATCTATTTCCATACAAAATTAATCGCAACTATGCGCTAAGTGCTTTTAAGGGCAAACCCGACATAGTTGTTAAACCACATCAAGCGTGCCGATCAACGTTTTCTCGTTGTCTTTCATCTCGTGAATGTTACCTTGCTCGAAGCTAAATTACGAATAGCTAAGTTATAATTATTTGTCTTACAGCCCTTGCAGACCACTACTGGACTCTCGTAGTCTTAGTCCACTGCTGGACGTAGGTCTCTCGTAGTTTCAAACTTTCGTGAATAGGGAAGTTTCCTGCAAGAGAAATAAATTATACAAGTATTTTTATCTAGTAAAACATGGCAAAATAATAGTAGTTTCATTCATCAATTAATGTTAAAACCCTTAACAAAAGTCGTTTTTGACATTTCATTAAAAGTGCTTGTTTTTCTAGTGGGAAATAATCCTATTGTGCATATAATGTGTATACCTGCTATATAATATTTCTGTAATGAGTTTCATCGCGGTATTTTAAAATGAAGGTGAACCCATGCTGAAGATCAAGGGTATTTTACCTATGTCTAATATATAAAGGTGAAATACATACACATTGAAATAAACATTGTCATAGTCAATGTATATTCAATATGATTCAATATAATCACAATATTGTTGGACACAATTGACCACTCCACACATTTAAACAGCCTAAAAAGTTGAATGTTGACTATGAGTTCAATTAAAATAGTAAGTCATCTAAAATGAAACAGAAAACGATCGAATTTTATACATGGATGAGACTATATTTGCCATCATTAAAATACCTAATATTATAACAAAAAAACTCCTATAATCATGAAAATATAAAATTTATCTAATATACCTCTATATACATGAAGTTCAAAGCAGTTCTCACATAATTCATTTTTATAGCGCCAAGTTTAAGTCACGCGCCGTTTCTGAAAAACTTAGAACACTTACATAATAGATAGGATTAAACTTCATAAGTACGTGAAAATGTAAGGTCTGGCTCTTGTCCTTTACCTATTTCATCTTCAGTATATATAGTATTTTCGCTGTATAATGATATGCATGACAGTTCATGACTGAAAATTATAGTGATGTAACCTAAGGAAATTTAAGCGATTATTTATAAATATCGAATTAATTGGCAAACGGCATGCAATCGTACGTAGTTACCGATTTTACATCTTCGAAATAAATTCATATTAAAAGTGTTTTGGCAAATACATTCACAAATAAAACGCAGAATTTTTTTTTATTTTTTTTTTATTATTCGTCACTGTCTGTTCTGAATTAAAACCTCATATCTGAATCGAAATCTTCTCCGACTGAGATAAATAATTAATTGCTGATCTCAAATTCGGTCGAGGTGGACATATTTATCCCAGTCTGTAAATATTGTCGACTGTGTTATTTCTACGACTGATTAATTTTATCAATGTAGGGATTTCGTATTGCCACCACATTGGAACTACCTATGTCAGTTATTGAAGCTTTACGCTCACGTTTCTTCGGAGTGGATAGCTTCTTGTCTTCAAAACTAGTTTCTCCAATTTTTTCTTTGGTTATTCGAGAAACTGAAGCCTTGCCGATGTCCAGATCTGCCGCAACTCTGTACACAACACTTTCGATCGGTATTACCGGGTCCCCGTTTGCACGCCCTCGTTCAAAGAAGGTCCTCAAACCAAGCACTAACTCACGGCTTTGAGAGTTTAAAACTATCTTTTTTATTGTTTTCGGCATTGTACTGTTAGGTCGGGCGACTCAGCACTTATAAAAAAAACAGCACTGAAGGTCACACAACGTTTTATTTACTTTAATACAATGTTACCAAAATTCTACACAAGGTCAATCACACAGTTAAGTAGCACTTGGACTACACTCACAAATTTGGTCGCGAACTTAGATTTCAGCACGACTGTCCTGCGAAGGACAGGCTGACCCGAAATAATTATTCTAGGTTTGGCAGAACACCAACAAGTTGGATATTGGTCCTAATGACCAAAATTACAACTGCACTAGAATAATAACAAGCGCGTTTTACTTAAAGACACCGGCTTTTATAGGAAAAATATTGCTGGATTACACTAAGCTATTGACGTCAATCGGCATAATGCAAGTCGGCAATTTTATATAGGAAATAGGAATGTGACAGTACGTACTAAATAAAACACAACAAAAAAATTAAAAATAACACGCCAAACAGGCAGAATCACAAACCGCTTACATGGCGCTCGTACTGACGTATTCGATCGCAAGATGGCCGCTCCTATTCATCGATTTCATGTCGATTCAATAGTGTCAATCTCTACTGACAGAGGTTTCTGACATTTTGAGGATTATATTTTATTATATTTAAATAATTTATTCACAGTAAATAATAATTATAAAAATAGAGAGAGGCAGATTAAAAATTACAAAGTAAATTGATACTAGTATAGTATCAATTTACTTTGTAATTTTTAATAGATATTTTTTTAATAAGTGTTTGTTTTTTGCACATTTAATTTCATAAGTTGAAAGTAGTATGCGTGATATGTAAAATGAAAACTGTCATGCATATCATCATACAGCGAAAATACTATAGTAAGTTTTGAAAAAAGAAAGGTATGAAGCACCAACCGGTGATCATGTATTAAAAGAGTGATAAATGTAGAGGAAGCGCGTGACGTTTGTAAGGATAGAAGCAAATGGCGTTCTGTTGTCTCTGCCTAACCCACTAGTAAGAAGGTTGGGAAGGATGGTCATTGTAGATAAAAAAAGTGTCCATGTTTTCTATAATTGCAAACCTTGGCATAAGCTAATATTCAGGAGTCTTTCGAATGCAATCCTCCTGGTAGTTCTTTAAATTTCCTATCATTATTATGTACTGCATGTAAAGTTAATAAAAATGTAATTGAAAGTGTCTATGTTTCTTATAATTTTATACCCTGGCAGGAGCTAATATTCAGAAGTCATTTAAATGAAATCCTTGTGTTTCTTTTTTAAATTCATACATACATACATACATACATAGACTCACGCCTGTTTCCCCGAAGGGGTAGGCAGAGGCATATTAAACGCCCACTTATCGCCAGTGTTTTGATCCCACGTAATAGGTGGCGAGCCTATTGCCGCTTATTGGGACATTTTGTTTGCCAGAGCCTCGTCCGTTGATCGGCAGGTGCACCACTTGCAGGTGAGGTTGGCTTGGGACCCTAAGTTCTTGGTGGGAACCCTATGCACCTTTTTTAAATTCCCATAATTATTTTCTACAGCGGCAATAGGCTTATGTCCTAAAATAGTGATTGATTCGTTACTTCATTAGACGTTCAGCCGAAATAACTAAATTTTACTTGAAAAATCGATCAGCAACATTACAAATAACAGCTTTTTAAAACCCTTTTTGAATTTGACACGAAAACGCTGTAAAACATCATGGCGGTTGAGTGATGTCACAAAGTGCAAAACGAAACAAACCGTGAATGAAGTCTGGTCTGGTGTACCCACTTTTATTTTGTTATATTCGATTTGACAGGTACAAAACTTGACGTTTTAGTAGTATTTACTGCCAAAACGTCAAGAAAATCAATGGCGGACGCACTGTTAGACGTAATGCTCTCTGATTGGTGTTCACCGTCACAAGAATAAATACAATATTTTTAGTTTTAGAATCCTAAAAATAACATTAATCTTACGTTCTCAGCATAATGAATCTATAGATACTACAATCAAACCGATTTATTCTTAGTGGACACAAGCCTATTGTCGTTATAAAAAAGGAAGGATATTAAAAGATGTTTGCAGAAAAAAACACCGCTGTAAAATAACCAATCGGAATATAGCGTGAACTCGTGTAAGAGCTCCGATTTTCTCAGAGCTTAGCTCGTTCCGAGATGCATTGATACATCGGTTTGCTAATGTATCGAATGAATCGATGTACGTGTTCGATTATTGACGTTGTATCGTCAGTTCTCGGTTGAATCAGCGCTTAGTTGTTTAGAAGCGATTTTGCATTGATTAGTTGCAAGTCAAATGTCTGAAATTGAAGTGGTGATAATGAGTATGTTAAGATTTGCGTTAGAATATTCCTTCTAGGCATGACATGAAATTTCATAAATGAAAGTCTGTCTACCTGTCTGCTACTATAATGTCACACCTAAACCACTTAACAAGTTTTGACATTTGGGATTAAGATAGTTGAGAATCCTTACCTATATGCTGTATTTTATTTAAGATTTATATATTTTATTATTATTTACACTATTTTAAATATTAATTTTGAATATAAAATACATTAATCACATCTCTAGGAACAATATAGTGCACACTCTGACATACACTTGAGGATACTTATCCTCACGATATTCTGTTATATAGCAAACAGTTATCTATAATTGAATACCAAGTTAACATCGTAGCCTCTGCCTACCACTTCGGGAAACAGGCGTGAGTCTATGTATGTACGTATGTTGCGAAAAGTCTATCTTCGAAGAGACTCGAGACCACTCTAAGTCTCTCTGCTAGGCCTATGCTGCTAAAGTTATTCATTATGACAGCACTTAACACAGCTTAACAGTGTCATTTAATGATTAAAGACACAATAAGCCTGTTTTATGAAAGTTTTCCCTCCTTTAATTTAATCCTTCGAGTGAGGTTCTAAATAAGTTTATTTACTGTTTCTTCATAATGTAACCACTTAACAGATTAAGGAGTCATTCAAATGAAGAATTAAGTGAATTCAAGAGAATCATTTGGAACAGTATTATTGAATAAATATTAGTGTCATCATCATCAACCTGCCATAGTCTACTCCTGTATATCATCATCATCCTCTTAGCGTTATCCCAGTTTCATTTTGGGGTCCGCTTACTAGTCTAACCGGATTTTGCTGAATATTAGCTTTTCCACGGAGCGACTGCCTGTTTGACCTCCACAACCCGAAGGGATAGCGATATGCCATGGTTTAGACTAGTGCCAGTTTATTTAGAAGGTACTGACGCCCTGTGATGACTGTCAAAGATCTTCATGACCACCGGGACCGACGGCTGAACGTGCTCTCCGAGGCACGCTCAAGCGACAATAAAATTCAATACGCACATATCTCCGAAAAGTCATTAGTGCGCGCCGTGGAATCAAACCCGATACCCTCTACATGGCAGTCTGTTAGTATCTCCACTCGGCTATCGCTGCCTTTTTTAGTCTACTCCTGGATATAAACCTCTGTAATGTTAGTATAATTTGACATAGATGGTTGAAGGTTTATAAAAGAGCCCTACGACTTTACCTTTTCCTGATGTGGATTATAGTTCAGAAATATAGATTCAATATTATTATATACGTCGCAAGGATTTAGTGAAAAACGTAATATTATAATTTTAAATACAATAATACAAACAATCGACTATAATCTTTGTAATTTTAATGTCACTAGTGAAACTATAATATTACGACTTTTGTAAAATCCCTCCGACATAATATAACCGCTAATAATCACAAAATTATTTATAGAATTTCTTATCCGTCAGTGATATTTATACTATTTAACTTATAAATAACTTCCAACTGTTCCATATGCCTCTATTTAATTACAAATAAGTTTACCTCAAATATTTTTTATAAAACGCCAAACTGAAGACTAATAATAAATCCGATATGTGAACAAAGGCCTTTACCCATTCCAAAATCATATAGTAAAATAAGTAGTAGCTATTGGCGATAAAAGGTAGTTTTACCAGTTTCACGTCGCGGTATAAACAACAGGGGGTGAGGGCGTGTTCTCCGCACCTAGAAACGACGTCAAATGTAGTAATTGGCAACCCCGAGGCTAAATTGCGTAGCCTCCGATACCTCACAATCTAATACAAATTTCCTGATCCTTTATTCCACAAAATTCACATGAAACCTCATACTTCAGGACTAGAAACATACTTCAGACTATAAACGGTATAAGGCTTTACAATGGGTTAATAGAACCAACCTTTTATGCCTTGGCCGTATCTCAGACTATACCGTATATTGTTAAATATTAAGCAACCGAGAATGAAGCCACGTTGTAATTTCCACGGGCGTTTGCCAGTGATTGGTTTGTTAACCTCACGGGATTGTTTTTAGTTAAACACCCCTACTAAAGGGCAAAGCTTTTATTTGAAGCCGTTCTGTTGAAATACTTACGTCATTAGTCTGGCCGTCTTTGTTGAGGAAAATAGGTTTGTGGGGTACAAGTTTAGATATAGCAACATATAAGACTATTATACGCGAACGGATGGCATTGTTATCTTAAAGTGCCGATCCTTTTGTAGATCAGCGATTTTCCTATAATAAGACAAGGTAAACCGACAAATATTCGTAAAGATGTTGGTATTATCGGGATTTTTGTAATATAATTGAATCGTGAAATTAGAAGCTTGAATATAGATAAGCAAGCAATAAAATATCGTGAATCCCGAGTGGTGGGACAGTTAAATGGCATCACAAATATTGACTTGGCGGTTCGAGGTTCCCGAGATGTGGGAGGGGTGTTGGCGCGAAGCCAGGCGTCCCGCTGTGTACCTACACTACACTCAGCAAAGATGGGACGCGGGGACGTCATATGGAAATTTTCTTAATTCGAGTATAGGTGCCGCCACCCTAATAGAATGCGGCCGTTAATCTCCTTTGGCAATTTGTTTGAGACATTTATACGCTACGATGATAAACTGATAATATTAATTTACGATTATTGCTCATGTAATAATTTAACCTTGTGAAAGAAACGATGTCGTTAACACTAATGAATCGATTGTTATTATTAACTTTATTAGTGTGTAGCTAAACTGTTAAACACTGGCAATAGGTGTAATTAGTGGATTGTCGGATTTAATTACCGAGAGCTAAAGGGTGGAAATATGACGAGAATATTAATTTAAAGTTTTGTTTCCCGTTTAGAAATTACTTGTAAGTAAAAAGTGGTCTTGCCGTTGGGTAATGCCACGGTGTGTTATTACAGACGGAGTTAATCCTCCTTTGTTATGAGTTTCAAAGGATTTATCGAGCTTTATGTCTTTTCTTTTATTCGCCGGTTCAATAGCAACCGACGAGATTCAGTCAGCGGTATAGCTATGTAATTAGAATTAGAGGGAGATGATAGTAAAGGTGTTTTTTGTTTATAATTATACTCTCTCTCTTTGATTATGTTTCAAATTGGAAGATTAGTTTGTTGCTATTTTGTTTTGCGAAGAGTAGTTAGGGTTTATATTGTAGATATTTATAGCTCGAAAGTTACTTTGTAAGTTATGGTTTTCGTATCGAAGCATATTGTTATAATACAGTACCTGTTGGTATTGCTTACTTATAGAAAACTCTTTATTGTACACCAGAAAAACAAAAAAGATACAAGAGTACAGTGATCAAATTTTAAACAACTGAAAAATAGTGGTACTACTAATCAAGTATTAAAAAAATCAAACATTTGGATGAGGGTATCCCAGTGCATTTCATAACAGTATTCACCGATTAAACTTATTACCTAATATCCTATATTGCGATTATTTGTGTTGTTTCAGTATAAAATGTGGCTAATAATATTATATAGTAAATAACCACCGTTAAACTCAACATTGTGCCGCAAATATATACATTTTTAATTTTCACATTCCAAAGTAAATCTATTTGTAGTCTATTTACCAACATATGGAAGCAGAAATAGAAAATATACTAAAATATAACGAAGCATAACATTACCATTCAGATTAGTTACTCATTAGACGAACAAGCATAGCTGTAGGGTAGACATACGTTACTTAGAACGCCCAGGTACACGTTATTAAGGAAAGCTTTATATGGAAGCAGAAATAGAAAATATACTAAAATATAGCGAAGCATAACATTACTATTCAGATTTGTTACTCATTAAACGAACATGCATAGCTGTAGGATAGACATAAGTTACTTAGAACGCCCAGGTACACGTTATTAAGGAAAGCTTTCGTCTCAGTGGCGTGTAACCGCCTTAATGATGTCAATTTGACGGCAACCGACGTGCTCTACCGACGCCGATGCAAATTTTCCGATTGTATCAGCTTCAATGACATAGTTTTCTACTGTTATTTGCCATACGCAGCAGCGATAGCCTAGTGGAGAGAAAGACTGCTACGCAGAGAGTTCGGGTTCGAATCCACGGCGCGCACCGATGACTTTTCGGTGTTATGTGCGTATTAAATTGTTAACTATCGGTTGCTAAGCAGCGAAGGAAAACATCGTGCAGAAACCTGCATGTCTGAGAGTTCTCCATAATGTTGTCGAAAGACACGTGAAGTCTGATAATCCGCACTAGGCCAGCGTGGTGGACTATGGCCTTACCCTTCTCATAGTGAGAAAAGGTCCGTGCCCAACAGTGGGACAGTATAAAGGGCTGATGATGTCATAGTAAGTGATGCTCGCCAATTTTGCAAATTGGGCATTTATTACTTCAATATTAATCTATATGAAATATTTTCTGTCGCCACAAATGAAACAGAATTTAAAATGCAAAACCGTGCATAAGTACTTAAACTTCCATCTTGCGTTGTACTTGAGAGGCAAACGTACCCACTACTCTTCTCTCGAACACTTGTGGTGTATTTGACGTACGAGGTACAGTGCCGAGGATTATAGGTCAATCATTAATTAGCACCGTCCATGCATCGACAGCTACGAGCCTGCAATGTTTATGCTTAGCATGCCTAAGAGGAAATTTGATTGAATTTGCAGTTTTAGAGCTGCTTTATAATATCGACTGCAGTTTTAGAGTTGCTTTATATTTTTGAAAAACGTGAACCTAAATTTTCGAATATTAGTCCTAGTCTTATCTGTGTCAAGATAATGGTACATTTTTTAAGTATCTGTCTATAAAGTTTCCTGGAATCAATGTCAAATATTTAGACCTTTTTGAAACGTGTGTAACAGTGTAGGTATATTTCATAAGTCAATCTTGTCACTCCTTGTCCATACTACGTCTGGCACTTAGATTATTTGCTTACTTTGAGGTCTGGCGCCATACGCCTTTGCTTTGACACTGATACTTTAAAAAGTTATGGTTGCTTGTAAAATGATGACTATTTTGAAAGCAGTTTCAAAATAATTGACCAACAAACAATAAGAAATAGAAGAACCCAAATGCTAGGTATCTTCTTTTTATATTTTACTCAATGAACCATTCTGTATACCTAAATATTTTTTTTTTATTTATTGGTTTACTTCCAATTGTTACACTTAATAATATTTAATTACATTTACCAGAGTGTACATTTTTAGTTCAGTGTACAATATTATAACGGCAAACACAGTATGCATAATTATGACAAGCGTTCAAAAAAATACATATTCTATATTTTTATACAAGATGAAATTCAGCTTACAGTAAATGATAGGCACACAATAATACCTAATTAACGGAGGAAAAAACAAAGCAGTTGACATTTTCTTGCATATCGAGAAGTTATAAAATCACTCTCCATCTTGTCCCGATGCCTAATGCTTAAATCTTCTAAAATTTGTTTATATTTAGAACCTGATGTCTGAATCTTAGAAAAGCAGTGCCGAAGATATCAATAGACTTGTCGCATGCGTTGAGAAGTCTACACATTCTCGGGATGGGTGAATGGAAACCTGAAACAATTTTACGATGTTGGGGATGCAATATTTTGATAGGGTTACGCGGATATCTAGTTGGGATATTAAAATTAAATTTTGAGAGTAGCTAAGGGCAATCTATTATATTTTTAAGAATCTTGTACAAAAATTTTAGGTCATGACAATTTCTGCGAGTTTCAAGTGATTTCAGTCTGAAATGGGTTAGACGTTCACTGTAGCTCCGCATGTTTTTAGCAATACACTCAGAATAAGCCAGGTGATATAAAAATCTCTTCTGAATCCGTTCTATTCTTAACGTATGTGTTGCATAGTGCGGGCGCCATACGACCGAGCAATATTCAAGTATAGAACGAACGAAACTGTTGTAAAGAATAATTTTCGTCTTAATATTTCGAAAGCATTTAGCGTTGCGTATTATGAAGTCCAAAGCCTTAGAGGCTTTTTTAACGGTAGCATCAACGTGAGGGACGAATGTTAATTTGCTGTCTAGAAGAACACCCAAATCCCTCACACTATTTACATTTTTCAGATATGTGTTTTTCATTGTGTAAATAAAATCAATGTAATTGAGTTTCCTCGTGAAAGTTATTTTTGAGCATTTTTTATATTTATCTCGATTCTATTATCAGAACACCATTTTACAAGTCTACATATATCCTCTTAAAGTAGTATTGCATCGTTATTACTGTCTATTATTTTAGCTAACTTCAGGTCATCTGCGTACATGTAGGTGGTTGAGTGTTTAAAACAACATGCAAGATCATTTATAAACATTATAAATAAAAGAGGATCCAAATGTGACCCCTGAGGGACTCCTGAGGTTATTTGAAACAAATTAGATTCAAAACCATTTGCTACTACATAAAATGATCTGTTTGTCAAGTAAGAGGCTAGCCAGTCGAGTATGGGCCCAGTGAAACCAAATCTAGTCAATTTTTTAATTAGTAATGCATGTGAAACTATTAAAAAGCTTTATTTAGGTCAGTGTAAATAGTATCGACCTGTTTATTAGCATCAATTGCTTCTGATATGCTCTCAACAAAAGTTACCAAATTAGTACATGTGGACCTCGATGTAATAAAACCGTATTGACAATCTGAAAGGTATTTAATAATATAACCTTTAATTTTCGCACATATCAGTGCTTCGAAAACCTTGGCTAGTGTTGGGAGAATCGATATTGGACTATAGTTAGATACTTTATCCAAGACATCCCCTTTATGATCGGGTATATAATATAGTATTTATCAATAATAAAAGACCGAGGGCAACACCATATCTTTTTTAGAGTGGACTACGCATCTCAGTGAATCTTGTTTTTCTCAGCGGCAGTCAATTTCCTCGGACAATAAACTTTATTATATTGATAATTTTGATAACAAACAAATCCTATGGAGGCGCGGCGCGACGAGGATTTTCCTTTATGCTTCCTTTATACTTGATCATAAAATTTGCCCTCTTTACTACCGAATATGATTTGATAACATTTCTAGATAGTAGAAAACTCTGGGCACTGTTCATAACCTACGTGACGAAAACAAAAATAGAGAAAACCACAATACCACGGCCTCGACAATATAATCTAGTTATTCACCTGCACTACGTGAGCATTTGGACATGAATTAAGTTTTTCTATTTGTCCACTACATACATTTTCTATCCTGCTGTATTAACAGGAATTGTGAAAAGAATTCGTAAAGATTTTCGTCTAACCGGACCTGTTACGTGCGATACGCCATAAATCTAACGTGGAGATACCGGGCTTTATTACCAAGACTAAATGGGACATTAAGAAGATTGGTTTGAGAAAGAGCCTAATTCAGCAACGGGTCGCTTCTTGTGCTCTCGTTAAGTAATCCTTCTAGGTATTTACCTAAGAAGGTTAAGGTGTCACGGCGGAGTATGCTAATGCATGATTCAGGCCGCAAGAGGCCAAATATTTTCTGGAAAAATCGAAACGGCTTCTGTATAATACAGAGTGACTCTAATAAACCGCGGCTCGCCCCCCGGCTCCGTATCTCCGCTCGTCCGACGTAAATTTATGATATCGTTTAACGGAACTCCGTGAACGAACGCGGTAATTCAAGCAACCATATTTCCGAGTCGATTACCAGAAACGCGTACTGTTTCTTAGCTATCTAGCTATTTTCTTCTCACGAAAATATGAAATTCCGAAAGAAAAAGGTATCTTTATCATCATGATAGTGTGTATATTTCGCAGGTGGCTGTATTACGCGCAATATCGCTGCGTGCACAGTAATATATAAGTCAATGGCTGCGTGTCTTGAGGCAGCCTTTCTTTACGCAGTTGCAAAACAAACTAAATTTTTGGTTTATTCAGTGGGCACAAAAGAAAGACACTTAATTCGGTTCCTTAAGTTTGCCTAATGTACATAATTAAGTAGATCTGTTGAACAGCTTTGTTTCCACACAAAAGAGTTGAGGTTATTCTAATGCGGCGTAAGAAGTTACTCAAGCGAGATAAAACCTTTACAAAGGGGCGATGCTTCATGTATCTATTTATAAGACTTTCCAACCTTCTGTTTACGTACTAAATTTTCTCTAAAACATATACTTTTGTTTTTTTTGAATTTCTTTACCTTGATTCTATAACACCAACTCGAAGCTATTTTCTGTTTGAAGAATTCAATTTTTAAACAAAGTCACGCCTGAGGTGGAAATGGAGCTCTGACTTGCCTCAGTTTGCGTAGCTTTTCGGATTTGTCATCATTCGATTTCGTACAAGAAACAGTATAAGAAACTTACAGACTTTCAGGTTTACTTGATAAAGAATAATTTATGTTTAAGTTTTAATTCAAAAGGCAAAACGTAAATCAAACTACGGTTTGATTTAAATGGTTTACGGATTCTATCGCGAGATATTGGTTTTCAAAACATAATAATAATATTCTATCACATTCACACAACACTATCTAGTCCCAAACTAAGCAGAGCTTGTACTATGGGTACTAGATAATGGATAAACATAAACTACATCCGTAAAGAAATCGAAACGTCGTATAATATTATATAATATAGTTCCAAGATCATTCGGTTTAAATGTTTAAAACCAACATATCCACTCAGTAAACTGTTTATTTAAAATGTGGAACATTCGCGGGAACCCAAGGAAATTAAAATTTATGGACAGTTAAAAAGTTTAACGGCTGGACACGAAAAGCCGAAAATTGGGCTCAGTGGCATGTTATTGGAGATACCTATATGCAGCAGTGGACTTGAGCTAGCTGATGGTGATGATGATGAAAAAAGTTTAACTATAGGACAGGACATGATCTATGACTTCTGTGCCACCTTGTACATACTTTAAAATTTCTCCATATTTTCCCTTATAACATTCTCATTTGCCTGTGCAGATACACCGTAGACATGCACATCATAGTGACACTAATATAATCCTTTGATTACAGTGGACACGACGGCGCAGTACGATGCGGTGCGTGCCTACCTCAAAGAGCTTGATATATCGAGCGCCGTGTGGGTCGGCCTCATCCGAAGTAATCCTGATGGAGACTTCACCTGGACGTGAGTGACACATATTACGTTACACACATAATTACATTTAAACCAGAGATTTTACGGATATCATATTTCGGCAATAATCCATACGAATATTATAAACGCAAAAGCGTGTTTGTATGAAACCTTTCACACACTTACAGTTTCTCTTACTTCGAAATCGTTTACACATCTGAGTAAATACAAAAAGTTGTAGTTAATATTAGGTTTTTACACGGCCGTCTGATTAATAACTAATCAGAGCTTGTGCTATGGTAACCAGATAACTGTTAAACATGTTTATATGTATATTCTTAAATACTTACAAATTATGCGCCCGCCACTCAAACATTTGTTCTGGGCCGTAATCGAACCCACCACGTTCGGCTTAGCAGTCAATAGGTCTAAACCAATAAGTCAGTCATATTTAGTTTAGGCCTATATAATGATGATAAGAAAAGTTAATCTACAGGACAGGACCTATGACTTCTGTGCCACCTTGTGCATACTTTTAACTTTGTCCATATTTTCTCTAACAACATTCTCGTTGGGACCTAAACATAACTGGCGAAACGTGGGTGTGTAATACGGGGATAAAAGGTGTGAAGTTATGTTATGTTTTATAGACCTGTAAATGCCTCGTTGGTCTCGCGGCATAAATGTGCGCGTGAGATTGGGAGGTCTCGGGTTCGATTCCCGGGTCGGGCAAAGTGTTACTGGGTTTTTCCGAATTCTCAGTAGCAGTACGGAGTCTGGTGATGTGCCCGGTAACGGCAATAGGCTCGCCCCCTATTACGTGGGACCTAAGAATTCATGGCGAAATGTGGGTGTAATATTACACCTCTGCCTACCCCTTCGGGGATACAGGCGTGAGTCTATAAATAAAAAAATAAAAAAAATCTTTATATAATTTACAAAATTATGCTTATGTTCTTAACTGTAACTAGCTTATATATTATGTCGAAGTGTCACTGGTCTCTAATTTTCACTTAAAATTATTTATTTTAATTAAAGTTATTTAGGCAATCAGCAGAAGCTTTTTAACAGCTCTTAATTATCAAAAGATTTTCTTTATATAATACGACGAGAGGTCTAGGTATCAATATGATTAAACCTTATTACATAATAATATAATTCAATTAAAGTATTTATCTATTTTGTATACCTACTATCTAGCCTATCCCTAATATAAAATAAAAAGGCTTCGAGAAATAACCCGTATGCCATTTAAACAAAACCAATTGGACTAATGGCTTAAATGTTCTTTCACATTTAAGTACTACTCTAACATTATGATTTATTTATTTGTTCTGGATAGAAATAAAATGAAACTGGGACCTTCCCAGTTTTATCGCCCTAATCAAGCGTAAATGCTTTTAGTTAATGTGAGCCGGAGTTTATTTCAGTAGTTCCTAAAGAATTTTAGACTTTGTGTTTGCGCTTGTAGAGATATACATAGGTATATATGTATATACACGTACATATTAATCAATTTGATTCAGCTGTGGTCACGAGCGTACCCTATCCGTAAACAAGGCTAATGAAAGGCGATTGAAATGCTTACTGGTCTAACCAGATATCACAGAATATCAACTTTTCCACAGAACGTCTGCGGCCTGACCTCCGCAACCCAAAGGGATAGCGATTATTCCATGGTTTAGACCAGTGTCAGTTTATTTGAGGGTACTGAATCCCCGTAACGACCGATCAAAGATCTTCATGACAGCCGGGACCGACGACGGTCTAACGCACTCTCCGAGGCACGGGGCAAGCGATAATTAACAATTTTATTGAATTAACTATAAAATCATTTAACAGTATTTGTCCGTTAAATAAAAAAAAATAACCTAATAAATTTGTTTTTGTTTGCTCTATAATACAGTACACCTCTTGTTATATTTCAGAAAAGTCGAAAGACATGTGAAGTCTGGCAATCCGCACGTGGCCAGCGTGGTGGACTATGGCCTTACCCTTCTCATAGTGAGATGAGGCCCGTGCCCAGCAGTGGGACAGTATAAAGGGCTGATGATGATATTGATACCTGATAAGTGGCCGCCTTGATTTTTGTAAAACATTATCTGAATGTGTAAAATTATTGCGTTACTGACTGACTGACAGACAATGCACTCAAATTACTGGTCACAGCTAGCTGACATTTGGCATGTATGTTCTTTGGTGACCGTAGGAGTGCATTAAGAAAGGATTGCTCGAAATTTTCATCGTATAGAAACAGTTTAATTCAAATATAATGTGCGGACGTAGCTGCGAGCATCCTCTAGTTATCAGTAATATTGCATTTATTTGCAAAGAGCATCGAGACTTCCCCGGGAAGTATTTATACCATAACTTATACTATAACTGCTCGAGATATCCAGGTGGAACGGCCTTAATACCTAAATAACCTGACGCTTAGCGCTTGTCGTGAAGCTCGGAGAAAATCGTAGAGAGCGATTAGCGAATAGCTACAAATAACTAGGTATTGGATAAGGGCCTTAACTGAAGCCTTGTGGGCTATTTTATGACCAATATAATACATACATACATTACCTATCCATGAAATTAACGCAAACCGACTTCAGAATTATGCGACTTGAGTCAAGAACTTTAATTTGGCAGATATTATACGTATATACAGGGTAATTTTTATGTAGTTCGGATATTTTAGTATGTTATACATTTACGAAAATTAATAAACACGTATTTTTGATTTTTTTGTTTTACCAAAAAATAACAAAGTTATCGCTTATTAAAGAATATCTACTTGAAACAGATGTTCATGGTCACCCGATGGCTTTTCAGCTGTGAGCTCGACGTGACACAATAAAGCGCGCGGGCGCGCTACCTAAAGGTTGAAAGACTTGTACCTACACCGATCAGATACTGTGTTCTAGCTTCAAAATTATTGTTATTCACGTACCTACCGTGCTTCATCAGTCCATAGGATGTTCGCTTCGGGATGATTAATAAGCCATTCACACAAGACTTGTCGTGGTACTTGGTTAACTTCCTGAAGATGTTGTACCGGCTGGTAGTGGTACGGATGGAGACCGGCTGCGTTTAACAGTCTCCACACTGCGGGCTGGCTCACACCGAAGTGACGTGCTGCATCGTATGTGTGCTGGCTCGTGGATCCCTTTCGAAGAATTCGAAGATCAAGTCTTCGACGTCAGTAGCCAGGCGAGGTCTGCCATACCCTAGTGCATGGCTAGAGGTTGTGAACTGGCCATAATCCAAAAGCCTTTGGTTGGCCGCTAAAATAGTCCGTTCACTTGGAACTACTGGGTTATTTACTCCTTGAGCTCGCATACGAGGTACACTTTCTTGTTCGTCCATTGTTCTAGCTGCACGAAGGCTTTCACCACTGAGTAAATAAACTAGTATCATTTCGTAGCACTCGCGATTTGAAAATCGTTGGGACGTCATTCTAACGACTTACGACCGGCGAGTGCGTCGGCGCTTGCGCGAAATTGCGACACGTGCCACTTTGACATTGCGTGCCAGTCAACTCAAGCGCATCGAGATGCGCCTGAGTTGACTGGCGTGCGGCCGGCTCGTGGATTGGTGTCCTTTACCACGCCCCGCACCCCGCGTCCTGCATCCCGCGTCCCGTACCCCTGTCGCATCGCGCGCGTGTTTGATAGTATTATTGCAACGAATAACGTTGTGTCTATGATTTCCTTGTATCTCGGATATTTTTACTCGGATTTGGTGGGATAAAAAAGTAAAAAGTTACTTATGGAAATGTGTTCTATTATTGATATAGAACCACTGAAAAATATATCCGAACTACATAAAAAAATACCCAGATTAGACTAATAAAGTGCTTAAGACTGTTATTCAATAATTTTGAATACAAATAAACCATACTCTCACTATTTTACAATAAACATAATTTTAATCTTACTATCGGATGAGTGGTTGCCAACTGCTAAGCTCTGAGTTAGGAGGTCGTGAGTTTAATTCCCACTCAGGACAAAAGTTTGTGTAATAAGACCATTGTTTGTCTGTTAATTTATTTAATTTAAGAATATTTAGGTTTCTTTATCAGCTTTCTGGCTGTCATAGTACAAGCTTCTTAGGATATTCTTATAATGTTTTAAATTTCATATGTGCAGTGATTACCGCGGTCTAAGCGGCGAGGGCTACTGGAGCGCGGCACCCGACGCTCGCGCCGCCCCACTCTGCGCCGCCGCCGACCCCGCCGCCGACTACAGGTGGGAGGCCCGAGCGTGTGGCGGGCCCACCGTCGCCTCCTTCATCTGTGAACTGCCTGGTACGGGGACTTTACAAACATACAACTAACGGACACAAAAACACCCAGACTCGAAACAACAATATATGAATCACACAAAGTGTTGTCTCGTGTGGGGATCGAACCCACAACACTTCGGCGCAGTGTCAAGCGAAATAACTTACATATGTACATACATAGGTTCACACCTGTTTCTCGAAGAGGTAGGCAGACTCCGGAACGCCATTTGCAACGATCCTGAGTGATCTAGACTAGATGGTATGTTGTGAATGAGGTAGAATATTTTATTTATTTTATTATTATCTCTCTTGATTCATTCACTCTCATCAAATTTCTTACGCTCTTTGGTTAAGGGTACTTCTAACCTGTTCTTTATACAACATAAACAGTGAAGTTATTCACGACTTTACCCCCGATGGGAAAGGCAGAGGTGGATTACACACCCACACTTTGCTGTTTATGTTTCAGTCCCAATGTAATTGGGGCGAGCCTATTGCAATCACCAAGCACATTGTTGAGCGAGCGATACTCAACATTTTTAATATACAAATTCTCGTACCTAACTTTAAAAAGTCAGAGGTGTGTGCCCGGGGTAACTGGGTATCGAACCCGAGACCATCGCCTCGGCAGTCCGTTACGTACACCATTGGTAAAAGTGACAAAAGAGAATAAAAATAGTAATTAAACGAAAAAGAACAGAAAGCCAAAGAAAAAGAAAAGCAAAGTTTCGAAAAAAAAAACAATGTTGAAAATAAGATACCTGTTATATAGTTGTCAAAACAGTGTAGATGGTTGTAGTGGTAATCAAAATATTCATCTCATTTAAAAAAGATACCAACAAAAAGACAAATTGGGTAAAAAAAGAGAGAAGATACCAAAAATTCTCCCCAATACCCGAATATACGCACTAAACGGCACTTGACATTAGTAGGTCGTCGTTTTTTTATAACAGAACTTTGGGTCAAAAAATATTTTAATTAGAACATTAATTGTTTTGAAACAATGAAAGATTAGGAAGACAAAATCCGTAATTCATATATAGCGCTAGACATTCAATATTATATTAATCCACCCATGATTATCATTAATCCAGAATATAGAAGCATACGAACATATTATACCTATACTTTGATATTTTCGGTTACGGAATATAATCAAGAATCTATAATCAAATCCTTATTTTGTAGTCTGAATTTTATTAAACTAGAGTTATACTAACCTTATGATAAGGTATTTAAATATAATTTGCTCACTATATTATACTTGTAACTACACAAGACTAGATGAAGACAAACGTTACAGAAATTCAAAGAATAAGACCATTCTTGTTATTACACAATTTCGATCTAAGAATGCTCTTCGCAGTTTAACTCTCTTTAACAGGTACTGAGAACCGCTCAATATGTTAAATTTGTATCCATTTTCCGCAGATAATGTAAATATTTATATTATAGAGAAGCCTTTACTCTATCAATATATATCCAATAGCTTAGAGGCTTACAAAGGTAAGCTGAAAGCTAAAGATAAATAAAGCCTCCAGGCTAGCATGGTAGTTTAGACAAAGTTTAAACACGATAGCTTACGATATTGTTTCGGACCAATAAATATATTGTAGGTAAATGTAGTTATAGGTACATAGCTTACGTATATAACAATTTCATATGCGTACCGTAGCGACGTGGAAATCTCCTTTCTTGTTGACCTATTTAAAATCGAGTTACGGAAAAGGTTCCGATTATCATCTGAGGAGCTGATTGGCGAGATTTGCGGGCTACAATATACATACATATATTACTATCAATAACCATTTAGAAAATAAGTGCATGAAAATTATGAAATTATTGACTATGAATATTTTGTTCGCAGTGCCTCAGTGGGCCTTAGGGAAAGAGGGATGTATGGTTCGAGCTTTGCCGGCTCTCACTATCCTCTATTTACCTGAAAGCGCAGCGGTGCAACTGACAGCTGATTGCGGACTGGCTGGCGTGAAACGAGTGCAGTGTACAGGCAATGTGGTAAGAATACTTTCCATATATCGTAAAATATAAAAAAATGTAAATGTATCGTTTATCTTTTTACGTTATTACATATTTTGTTCTTTACAGAAACGTGAAAAATTGCTAAAAGACCTGTCATGTGCTGAAGAGGAAGAGGTAACCACGACGGCAAGTGTCTCGTCATCGGTGAGTACGTGGCCTGTTACAACAGATGCCGTATTTACTGATCAAGATACTACAACCGAAATTACTACCGAAGAAAATGTTACGACGGAGCACGAAGATGACATCAACCAGTCTACTACAACAATACTACCATCTTCAACACATAACGTTAACCTTGCCAACGAATATAAAAATATGCCAACGAAACCTATGAATACCAATAAATTCAATAGATTAAATAATAATTTGGCCAAAAACCTTGACTTAAGCTTGGCACATAATAACAATTTGCAGAGTAACTATATCCCAAAAATTGCTAACGGGGAAAACTACTTTGAGCAATTGGACAAAATTGAAGATGAAAAGCATATGCAACACAAAATGCTACATGAAGAAATTGCGCGTATAGGCAATCTCGAAAATATATTCACTCAACCAACTGATCACTTTGTTCCGCCTCTAGTAATGGCTAAAGCTAAAATAAGTGATGATATGACTGTTTTGTCTCTACAAGAAAAACACGCACAACAAATAGCTGAACATCATTTATCGAAGCAAAATAACCAGTATGGTCAGAATGAACATATTTACCAAAGTGACAACATTAAAACTACTACTGAAGAACCAAATACCATTACTATCAATAAAATTATCTTCATGCAGTCCATGAAATCAAAAGATAGCATAAAGAAAGACAAGGTCAAAAATGGTATGCCAAAGAAATATATTGAAAAAGCCTACGATCCAAAGAATAGGATTCAGAAAACAGTTGAAATGAAACCAATAGTATTTCAAAAAAATACGGAACCATCTGTCACTCAAACAGAAGTAGTGCACACTGAAACAACATCTCTGCCTTTAGTGGGCCGATTAGATGACGATGATGATACCTCCCTGGATCTCACAGTTTTGCTAAAAGACTCGCCAGATAAGAGCGAAGAGAGGACATTCTATAACTATAGCGGTGATATTTCAAGGTTGGAAGCCGTAAAAAATGGTACAAACAATGACACGGAAATAAAATTGTATGACCTTGAAGCAACTAATGAGACAAAACAAGAAAATCCAAGTAAAATGTTTGAAGAGAAATATTCAAACGTTTTGTCGAATCATGAAGTCATTAACATTACTATTATTTCTGAAAGGACCACTACGCGTACAACAACTGAAACTCCTACAACAGCAGAGACAACAACGAAAGTGCCAATTATGCCAGAAAATGTGTCAATTACAACATTGCCCGTATTTACTAATAAGCCAGTTGATGAAATTACCTCTACCGCTAGCGAGATAGCTAAACCAACGATACATTCTTTTGAGTCAGGACCCATTATTAATATTTCCATCGAAACAATTGTTTCAACTGATAAAAATGATACTGCAGAAGTAAGTCATGTGATCTATACAACTTCAAATTCACCAATTACAAAAACATCGACCGAAGCATTTTTGCAGCAGCTATTATCTCGACAGTTTATGTCAATACTAATACGAGTGACCAAAGCAAGATTATAAACGAGACTACAACAACGGTACATCCATATGTTACACACGAAGAAAGTTTTAATCCAGAATCTCACGATTTTGACATGCATAGCAATTCATCGGATACTCTAGATGATTTGAACTCTCCGCTTCTATCCGGTGCAAATGAACCTCTCCGCAGGCCTAACAGATCCCGAAGACCTCAGCCACCGCCGAATCGAAATAAATTCAACCCATTTCGCATATTAGGTTAAACATTAATCATTAATTTATCAATTGCCACGAATAACAAATGGTAATGACTGAACAAACTTGTAACATCTAACGTAATTAGATTTAGTAGATCACAGTCACATTATAAATTGTGATGGCACGGTGCACGTAGTTCAGTTCTGTATAATTTAATGTTTAGAATTGAATGGACTCGGATAGGATGTTAATAGCAAACAATACCACGAACATTCTGAATGTCTCTACGGGTACGGACATCCGTAATCACCCTATTTACAACAATATAGTAACGTGTAGTTTCATAAACATTTTACAACATGTTTATTCATAAACCTTTATAATGATGTACGTTTATGTATAGTGCTTCATTTGAAAACTTTTTTGATTTCTAGATAAGACTAAATTTTGTAGATCGTAATATAGTCAATTCATGTTTCAATAGCATAGCTATTCGTGTCTTAACGACGTTATTTTTAACCTGTACTTTTTCATATTCAACTACATAGATTTCTGGTTGGCCAAATTTCGAAATATTCATATTTAATAAGTTATTGTACGTAACATTAGCCAATTAGGATTACGCATTCACATGGTATATGTTATAAACAGTTTAATTACATAGTAGGTTAGTTCTTACAATGAAATATTACGCATAACGAAGTTCACAAATCATATCATGTTAGCGTAAGGGTTAGTTTAGTGAAATTTATTTTCATGAGGTATAAGGTACCATATTAAAAATAATATTAAATTATTATGCACAAGTGAATCAACGACAAATAAACTACATGACAAAATATTAAACAACGCAATTAATAATATATGTCATGTTATGAATAACTGTCATGTAGTTGTTAGTCTTTATATTATTTTTTTGTATATGTAGTATCCAAAATATGTAATAAGGTTTTCTAATAAAATCAATGAACTTAAATTTAGTTTTATTTCTATACCCATACTTAATGCCAAAGTTCATCACTAAGTAAAAATAATTTCTAATTTTAGAACATCACAATCACATTTTATATCCTCCGGGCTTTGAACTTTAAGGACTTTGAAAGAAAAACTAAGTTGGTGAGTTATTCCGTGAGGCGAAAGGCTAGTCTATTAAAAGTTTTTACTCTCTCCAAAGGCATTAATATGAAAGTTCTAGGTCGATATAAGACTGAGGAAAATTCGCAAGTTTCAAGACACTCAACCGCAGTCAATATTTGCGAAGCGCTTTGCCGTCACCTCACTCTACTTGCTTGCTCTTCAAGAGCCCAACTCCAACTCAATTTTCTTCGAGACCGCTTATCAATATTACTTATATCAACTTCGATAAAATTGTCAGGTTTGGCACAATAAACTTCCGATGTATTTTCCTTCGTCATCTCTCACAATAAAAGTTTTTCATCCGAATTCAGCTCATCTTTGCTTACTCGTATTTGATCAGGTTTATTTTGAAAACCTTAACAAGTAAAAGTAACTTAACAAGAAAAAAAAATCTACAAGAACGTCGTGGCCCATGCAACATCAAATTGGATATGTGTGATTACTTTTAAGGGATAGGGTTTCGAACTAAGATGAATATTTTGATTGGATGGAGCTCACATAAAGTACACGTATCGATGTAAGTAGCAATAAACTGGAATCCCCAATATGGAAAACGTTTCATGTAAACATTTTAGTTTTATTCAAAGAGACTAAAGACTACATCTCTGTGGTGCTTTACAAAAACTATTTAAATGTAAAAACTATTTGCGAGGAACATATGAGATTTTTTGCCCCGTATTCACGTAAATACTGGTTATGCTGATATTTAGTTTAACTTTGACGTTTGGTTTAAGCTGTTGCTGGTCATTTAGCAATGTGCTGAACCAGTTGTAGGTTAAAAGTAGGAGAAAGTTTGTGTTCTATATTTTTAAACAATGCATGTATGGCTTAGTGGCTTAAGCGGTTGCTTTGCCGTTCAGCAACGCGCCGAGTCAATTGTGGGTTCGATCCTCACATGAGATAATAATTTGTGTGATGAAAACGCTTAGTTTGAGTCTGGGTGTAATTTCTCTCCGTTGCTTTTGTTGTTGAAATTCTTTTTTTTATAAGTTCCCCGCGACACAGGTTTTACAGATATAGCAGTCGCTGTCTTTGAAAAAAAAGCCAGTAGAAGGTTCGTCTGCTATTTTGGAACATTTCGTAGCATCACATATAACCTGTTGGGGTACAAGTCAAGATAAACTTAATGACACGTATAAGTACGTACACGTATTTAGTTTGCCAATTTTTAATACTATTGGGTACCTATTCATTCGATTATATTTTTCATCAAAGTAGACTGAAAGACACGGCACGCCTTTTGCTCTTCAGTCTGTCAACGTGAAATAATATTAGTATATATTTCTAATGTATAAGAGTCCTACCTTCGTGTCTAGATGAAAAGAATATTACGGATTTGTCCCTATTCACCGTAATTCGTCTGCAGTGGCCCAAGGACAGATCAATACTTCCGGAGATAAACAAACTATGAGGACTTACTCTCCAACTACGATATTGCTGAAGTGGCTCAGAAAAGTAATTATTGTAAGCTGACAAACTTATTTGATAGGCACTTACCGTTGATTATTATATTAATTTGTGCTTTGCTATAAAATAAATATGTAAGTACGAAGGTATGACCTCCAACGACGATGATTTTCGTCAGGGAAAGAAAGAACTCAATTTGTTTGAAGACTATGAAACAATTCAGTCTTATCCTTACAACTAGCTGCCCCACGCCTTTATACTTGCCGAGCAATAGGTTTTTTGTCAACAAAAAAAGTGTATTTTTGTTTGAACAAATAATTTTCAGACGCATTTGATACGAGTAAACCAGCACTGTCTAGAAGCGCGCTGACAACCTACGGTTGGCTATTTATATTGATATTATGAAATATACTTTACGACATAAAATTTAATGATCAAATTTAAATGAGAATTAATCGCTGGCTTGAAGCGGTATCTTTGCGGTGTTCGTATGTAAGAAAATCTACATGTACCTGGACTCCATAAACACAAATGATGTCCTTATATCATAGGCTATTAAGCATATCATTTTGTCTATGACCCAAGTATATAGGGCCTGCGCAACTTCGATAATTGTCTGTGATTTTTTGTCACGGTGTACGAAAATATGACGTCATTTTGCCTGTCCTGCGGCCTTGACAGCGTGTCAACGAAGTGAGCATGGCTTATTTTTATTGGGTCATGTTGTTGACCACTTGTCCAGTATGGGAACTTTATGGTTGGCATAGGCATAGGTCTACATATCAAGAAGTTAATATATCGCACCCTTAGTAATATAAGGGCACAATCCAAAAAAGTAGATTTTTGGGAAATCGCGTTTCAAGATTCTGGATTCCACCATTACAGCTATTTTTTGGAATAACTTCCATATTATTTAAGTTATAAATGTGAAATTAGGCAAATTTGTTCTTCTATAAATGCACTATATATAGCAATTAAAAATAATAATAATGGAAATATATTCTATTAATTACAAGTAATAGAAAAAAACCCTTTTAACTTAGGCCCATATAGTACAAAAATCATAACAGAAATATGGAGCTATTTCATTTTGATCCCATATATTATTAAAGTCCCTATTATAGTTTAGTTCTTAATTATAGTTAGTACTGTATATTACCAAACCAAACCGTAATCTAAATCTTTTGTTTCTGTTTTATAAATAAAATATCAGGTAAAATTAAAGTAATAGTTAAATAAAATCAGTGCAGAATGTAACAATAATCTTAAAATTATGAATTCTAATAAACAATTAAACATAATGTCTTTTGTTGCGATCTAAAGGGTCAAATCACTTGAACCCCTTAGTTCGCAACAAAAGCTATGGTTGAAATTGATATTTTTTTCGGTGATTCTATCTACAAATTGTTATTATTAGCTAATAAAAAAGAAAAAAATATCTAATATCAATAGATTCTTAGAAACGGCATGTTAAAAATACTTAACATTGCGAAGCGGACGGTGGTTAAGTGGAAAAAACAATGTTATGTATTATTAACATTGCGAAATACACAGTCAATGAAAAATAAAAAAAACAAACTGTTTATTTATATTCTATTTATTGTAAAAGTAATAAAAAAATGAAATTAGTGACAAATTATTAAAACAAATAGTGATAGGATAGCGTCAGATTTTTGTCGTTTCGATAGAAGTTCATAATAAATCATGATTTTTAATATGTGAATATTTTTTTATATGTAAGGGACTTTATTGTACTGAACACAATCTTTTCTGTACATAATCCATGCATTGTTTACGCAAATGTCTAAGAGCTGGGAAAACAATGCCATATACCATTTTATTGTTTTATAAATGGTGCGATAAAGGGAAATAAGCATATCACACAAATCTACCCTCCCATATCGTAGTTATAATGTTTGACTATCTGTGGACATGAAACGTCAACCTTGGCTTCAAAGGGTACGAATCCACATAGGAACTGGCCAAAATCACACTTTTGTTATCATGCCATTTTACAACACACGGTTTGTTCTCATTATCAACTAGGTATTTGTTTGCTTGAACCTCTACCCTTCTTTACAATACTTCATCATCTGGTAGTTTAATTTGTCATTCTCTTAAACGATTTGATCTAATTGTGCCCAAGGAAAAGATATCATATTCTTGACGTAACATGTGGATCAGCTCAAGTGATGAGAAAAAGTTGTCGAAGTACACAACCGCCGGCTTATTTTGTATAGGTACTCTGGCAAAGAGCTATTACCACTTTTGCACCAACACCTTAAGGATTTTTATATTTTATAAAAGAATGATATCTAATCGTGTCTTTGCCAGCTTAGGGAATTAAATCAGACACACAGGGAGAAATAAAAGCCCTAACAAACATTTCAAAAGCTCCATTTCTTTAGCTTCTTTGCCAAATATTGACGCCTGTTTCCAGCTGTTGAACCTTTATAGGGCACCATCATTTCGTCGATATTATAGCGATGTTCTTCTTCTGTATTGAGGCAGTTTCTACGTACACCATCTAAAATCGATCGTACTTTAAAATAATGATCTCCATTCTGTTGAGAATTATCAACGGAGTACAAATACTGACGAATTTGATCATATCGCTTTAAACTCTTAACATCTGCGATTAGGTTATAGCGTAGATTCATATTCCAGTAATCCCGATAGCACGGCATCTTAACGACACCCATCAAAATATTAATTGCAACAAAATCCAATAATTCTTCCCGAGCAACATTGGTGGATTTTAGATTTCGTTGTAAAGAATAT
This sequence comes from Euclidia mi, assembly GCA_944739405.2. Taxonomy (NCBI): domain Eukaryota; kingdom Metazoa; phylum Arthropoda; class Insecta; order Lepidoptera; family Erebidae; genus Euclidia; species Euclidia mi. The sequence goes on from OX123196.2 coordinate 5,391,160, forward strand.
AAATTCGTGTTTGGTATAATTATATCAATAATATCTTCACTGAAGGAATCATAGAAGTAATCTGACGGAGACTTCGATTCAGATCCGAATTGCGTAAAGGTTATTGGTTATTGGTCATCCAGTACTGCTTTATATTTCAATTTGACGATTTCCCATCTGAAATTCAGTGGTTTTCTCACAAATTGTTTCTTTTGTTTTGAAATGAAATGAAATGAAATGAAATACTTCTTTATTTCGTGTAAACTTTGAAAGTACTTACGAAACGTCATTAAAAATAAATATTTACTACAATTATTTTTGTGTGTCGAATTAGAACAGCTCAGTCCCAAGCGTTTTGGTCGTCTTTATAGTCAGATATTTTATAATAGGCTTTTGAACATAATTTCGCTTTTACAATAATTTTGAACTTATTTATAGATAGGTCTCTTATATTATAAGGGAGCTTGTTATAAAAGCGTATACATTGCCCCATAAAACAGCTTATTATTTTGTGGAGACGAGTGCTATGAACTACGAGATTATTTCTGTGTCTTGTATTTACAGAATGTATATCACATTTTTTACAAAATTTGTCAATATTTTTATGTACATATAGCAGATTTTCATAAATATATTGTGATACAACAGTTAGAATGTTTATTTCTTTGAACTTTTCTCTTAGAGAAACTCTTGGACTGAGGTTATAAATTCCCCTTACAGCTCTTTTCTGCAGAACAAATATTGTATTTAGGTCTGCAGCATTCCCCCAGAGAAGAATCCCATACGACATTAAGCTATGAAAGTAACTGAAATAAACCATTCTAGCTGTTTCTAAATCTGTGAGGCGTCTAATTGTCTTAACTGCATAAGCTGCAGAACTGAGTTTGCTCGAAAGCCTTTCTATATGTGGACCCCATTGTAGTTTGGTGTCCAGCATAATACCTAAAAACATGGTTGTCTCGACGGGCTCAATCCTAGATCCATTAAGTTGTACATTGGTTGGCATATGTTTAACATTGGGCATTGAAAATTTTAAAAGTTTAGTTTTCTTATTATTAAGTAATAGATTATTAACATTAAACCAATTGACAACTTTAGAGAGTGCATTGTTTACTTCGTCAAAGTTACTCTGTCGTCGTTTAATATTAAAAATCAAAGAGGTATCATCAGCGAACAATACAATCTCATGATTATTCTTAACGTAATAAGGTAAATCGTTAATATATATCAAGAATAGAAATGGTCCGAGAATTGAACCCTGCGGGACACCCATTTTCAAAGCAGAACCTGGAGATGTCTTACCATTAACCTCGACCTTCTGGATTCTGTTGCCCAAATAAGAAGTCAGGAGATCGAGAGCTTTATTTTTAATGCCGTAATGATATAGTTTCCTGATAAGAGTATTTGTTTGTAGTGTTGGTTTAGTTCTTAATCTGCTTTTGGAACGGGTTTTCTTGGGGATATTAGAAGCTGCAGTACGATATTGATAACGTAAGCAAATGCTGCGGTGGATTGTGAGTAACGAGGACTTCGCATATAGCTGGAGTGGATGGTAGCAATTCGTCTAGCAAAAGTTCATCATCTAAGATATTCAGTCGCTCAAATGAAGAATTTAAAGAGCGGGGTGCGGAACTATGTTCTGTATCTTCTGTTCCTTTTCCTTCCTCGTCTTCGGGTGTACTAGAATCGGCGGAAGAATCTTCTTGTGGTGGCACAAGTACTAGAATCTTTCTCACAGTTCTAATCGGATGTTCACACGTTCTAATTCATGCAAACACCCCAAGCACCAAATAAACAATTTAGAATGTCAAAAAATACATATTCAGTTTTGAAAAAAGAAATACAACTTTATGTCATACAAGGTAAAGTTCAAGTTCAAGTGCAAAGAAAAGTGTCGAATTAAAAAATATATTGAATTTTTCATGTAAATAAGGGCCGAAAACAAATTGTGTCAACAAACACAAAACAATTTACCTACTATAACGAACCAATAAGATATGATTCCATAAAACATTTCTACTTTTTTGCAATATACCGATCTATTATGAATAAGGCCCAATTATTTATTACATTTTGTGTAATATATGGGCATAACTACATTTTTTTCTTTATAATACAAAATTATAAAATCAAAACTCACAAGGATTTTCGTCATAGAAGGGCACAAACAGGAATCGCACAACGTTTGAACAGTCCGCCTACGACAAGTACGGAAACGTTACGGTTTGCGACCTTATAGCAGTAAGAGCGGGGAACGGGCGGAGAGAGTGTGAGAGGGACACAAGTATATTTACCGAGTCATTATTGTCCTTTTTCTCTTTCTGTCAGCGCTAACCGGTAGCGGATTTCATTTTGTGCCCTTAGCATTCAAAATCAGAGTTTACAAAAATTTTGACTTGATCCCTTATATTACTAAGGGTGCGATATTGTCATTTACCGAGCAAAACATTGTCTAATATGGAGAAAAGTCAATAAAATAATACTTAGATCATTTAAACGCAAATTGGGTGCCGATTTAAAACGAACTTACACATTTTCAATAATTAATTGATAATATTAACGAGAATGCCTCATTAAAATATAATAATCGAAAATATTTTTCATTGTAAGCTCACTTTGCCATACTTTAGCTACCTATATGCTATTATCTATAGGCGTCGAAAATAAATGTAGAACTTCTTTTTATGTTTTTGCTTGACGATTTCGGCAATGTAGAAAAACTAAATAATGATAAAAATAATTAATGGTTTCAACCCCTAAGAGTCTCTTCGTCTTTGAAGATTGAAAGGCTTGATTGAAAATAAATTTGGTGGAATATGCTATACGTTTTGCTGAATCAAATCTAGCAAATTTTCTGATGCATTGTAATTGAATTTTTTCGTAATTAAGAGAAATCGCGTTATTTTGAAATTCGATATAATACTCGGGATTTAACCTTGGTCTAATTTATAGACCGTGTCTTAATATATTCGAGCGATGTAACGGCAACCCCTAATCTGCATATCTCCGCGAGGCGAGACTCTTGAAATCTTGTCAAGCTGTACGTATTTAAGGCTGTATCTCTATCAGAGATAAACGGAGCTGAGCGAAGCTATTTTATTACGTTCATGGCTGACATGAGCGTACACATCTGAGTAATTTAGATATTTGATTAAGAAATCTAAGGTAAGAAAACACGTCTAACTCTCTGTTTTCCGTCAGGAAGAAAAAGGGAAAAGGTAAAGGAGCATATTTTTGTCTGAAAAGGAGAGACTTAGGGCGGTTTCAGATTAGCGTATTTTTCTGCGCGTATACGGTCGTTTCAGCATACGCGCTAACACGCGCGCTACATTACGCTCCTCAAAAAACCGGACTCGCGTAAAGGGGCATAATTCAGCATGTTCGCTCGAAACGGTAATGACATCTTGTCAGTGTCAACATGGATTCTGACGGCTTGCGCTTATACGAGCTTAGAGCGGTTTCAGATTAGCGTTTTATACGCGCGTATAAGCTCGTTTTTAGAAGCGCGTGTAGGCGCGTGTAGGCGCGCCTTGTGGCACACGCGCAACTCGTACGAGCGTTGACGCGCCTCTAAGCTCGTATAACTACCAACCGTCAGAATCCATGTTGACACTGACGAGACGTCACTACCGTTTCGAGCGAATACGCCCGTTTACGTGAGTCTGGTTTTTTGAAGCGCGTAATAGAGCGCGCGTGTAAGCACGTATGCAGAAACGACCGTATACGCGCAGAAAAATACGCTAATCTGAAACCGCCCTTAGAAGCGCTACAACTCTCGTACGAGTTGCGCGTGTGTCAAAAGGCGCGCCTATACACACCTACATGCGCTTCCAAAAACGAGCTAATACGCGCGTATAAAACGCTAATCTGAAACCGCCCTTATGCCTGCAGGTCCTTACCCACCAACCGAAACGCAACGCTGCTTTTTGTTGAAAGACAACGCCTACACTGAGAAAATCTTGTATTGCAGGGGATTGTATAAAAATGTACAGAATAATGGGTAAATTATAGAACACACAAGATGTTGTCTCAAGTCTTACTCGTCACGAGCAACACTCTTTGCCATGTTAAACGGTGAGATCGCAGCCTAAAGGTTACAGCTCATTAGAGCCACCGGCACCGGCACCCACTCCGCACCGCCTCGCCTCGTGCGGATAGTATTCTTCATATGGACTTGCATGGGCATGCGCTCACTACATCAACTCTGTAGCGTTACCGGATCGCCTCTGTCGTAAGCCCTCCACGCGTGGACGGCGGGTGGACCACCACTCGGTGACAACTCGCTGTTCGCATGCTTGCCTTGCGTTGACTGCGCATCGTCAACGCGTGGGTCCGATGCGGACCGCGCGCTGCCCGCGAATAATTTTTTTGTTGCGTCTTTCAATTTTTTCTTCATCAAGCGCAAAAGCTATGAGTGCCAATTCAAGGTTTGTAAAATTTCACATTACGAAACACACGTGTAGACCTAGTGCCAATTGTTAACAGAGTACTCGAAATTTCGTGGACCAAGCGACATCCACTCGTTGACCACGCGGCGTTCACTCGTTGACCGCGCGGGGTCCGCTGGTTGACTGCGCGACGTTTTGGTAATAATGCGGCGTCCACCCGTGGACCACCTGTCGACAACGAGTGGACGCCGTACGACGAGGCGGTGCGGGGTGGGTGCCGGATGGCTCTAATGAGCTGCGACCTTAATCCTAATTGAATAAAACAATAGTATTTCATGTATAACTCCTATGTCTATGCCTATTGAATTGAATTTAATTAATGTGTGTTTCTGTTATTATCAATTTGTCATTACGATAAGAAATTATAATTATGTCCTGGATTTGCACGTCGCTAGGCGATAAAATGTATCTGGCACTATGTTATTAAATTTAACAACTTATGTAACCTACATTTTGTGCAAATTAAACATTATTATTATTATATCTTGGTTTTATTCAACTCCCTTTTTGGAGGGGTAAAATTCATGTCATGCGGGCCAAAACCAAGCAAGGCATGTTATATGGAATAGATGATGAAATTGACGACGATGTAAAAAATTTGCGAGTGATGCGACATGTATTGAGTATAGTGGCTTTTTGTAATAATTGTAGTGAATGTGCGGGCATGTGAAGGATGTTCAAACTTTGACTCAGGGTTTTGGGTATTATTCCAGTTGATGATAATACAATCGGTACGATATGGACTGTACGAGCTTTCCATTGTGTTTTCAATTCAATAGCTAGGACTTGGTATTTTGAGAGATTTTAAGCTATTGTTGATTGGATGTTGTGACTGTTAGGGATGGCTACATCAATAATATACACAGTGTTGTCGATTCTGTCGTGTAAAGTTATGTCAGGTCTGTTACCGTTACCGTCTTGTCTGTAATTATTGTCCGATCCCAGTATATCTTACAAGTTCTATTTTTGAGTACAGTGTCTGGTTTACATTTATAATATGAAGTTTTCTTATTGATAAAATTATATTGATGTGCTAGGTGTTGATGAACTATTGCGGCTACTTGGTCATGGCGATGTTTGTAGTCTGATTGAACAAGAAATTTACAAGCGCCAGTTATGTGCTGTATTGTTTCTGAGGCTGAGTGACAGTGTCTGCATAAATCCGAGTTCTGATTGGGGTCCTTAATAATGAACTTTTTGAAGTTTCTGGTGCTAATAATCTGATCTTGTATGGCAAGCATAAAGCCTTCCGTTTCTGGAAACAGTTCACCTTTTATGAGCCATTCGTTCAACTTTTCTTTGTCGACGTAGGTTTGACTCAAATCGCTGCGATGTCTACCATGTAGACTTTTTGCTGCCCACTTGGTAATATTTTGTTCTGCGTTAGTTAACTTTTCATTATTCTGTAAACTTTTGTCTTGTAAATTTAAAGGAGTAAGCTTTTTATCTAGTTCAGAAATATGTTTATGTAGAGCAGAGAGCTGTGATTTAGTGTGGAAATAGTGTCTGAGTGTGGTTATTTGCTTGTTATGTAAGTTTTTTATGTGTATTAAACCTCTTCCTCCTTCCCTACGTGGTAATACGAGCCGTTCTATTGACGATTTTGGATGGTGTTTACGATGTTTTGTCATCATTGTGTTTATAATTCGCTATAAGTTCTTAAGATCTGTTTGTGTCCAGTTGATAACTCCAAACGAGTATGTGAGGATAGAAATGGCATATGTATTGATAGCTTTTATCAATTTTTTGCATTAAGTTGGGATTTTAATATTAGGTTTAATCGGATCTTAAATCTGTTAAATCTGTTTGTGAGGTCTATTTTAGTTTCCTTCTGCAGGATCTTTCGAGACTGTCTAAACTTTACTTTCTAAGATATTTATAGGCTGCAAAATCATCCATCGTTTCAATAGTTTCGTTGGTACCTAAAACGTAATTGTTACTGTTGATTTTGCCGTTACTTACTGATAAGATTTTACATTTGTCTACGCCAAATTGCATGCAAATATCATGCGAGAACTGCTGAGTTATGTCTGTTAAATGGAAAAGATCATCCTTATTGCTTGCATAGAGCTTAACGTCATCCATATAGAACAAATGTGTAAGTGAAAATTGGCTTTCAGGGGTACTTAATTGATATCCAGGACTACTGTTATTAAGAAGATTTGAAAGTGGATTAAGTGCTAAACAAAACCAGAGGGGACTGATCGCGCATCTCCTTGGAATATGCCTCTTAATATCGAAATCGGTTCAGAAGTTTTCTCTTTTTATTTTAATACTGTTTGCCAGTTCTGCATAGAGAGATTAAAAAATATATAATTGTTGGGTTGATTTTATAGATATGGAGTATATGTAATAACCAGCTGTGAGGCACCGAATCAAAGGCTTTGCGATAATCTATAAACATAGTATGTATATCTAATTTTTTGTTATAAGCTTCATTAATTGTAACTGCATCAATTATGAGTTGTTCTTTGTAGCCTGGACTGTATTTTCTACAACCTTTTTGTTGTTCCGAAACAATGTCGTATTCTGACAAATGTTTATATATAGATTCACTTATGCAAGAATTATAGGACGATATTTTGAGGGATCTCTTGTTGTATTGTTTTCTTTTGGTAACATGAATGTTACTCCATGGGTAATATAATTTGGCATTTTGTGAGGTAATTGTATAAACGAGTTAATGTGTTATTGTAAATATGGGTGAATATTAGTAAATTTTTTATACCAGTAGTTGTTTATATTGTCACTTCCGGGGCATTTTCAATTATGCGAACGTCTAATAACAGTTATGAATGTATCTATTGTTATATTCTCGAACTCCATTTCAGGGATGTGATCTGATGCTTCTCTAACAAATTTAATCCACTCAGCATTTTCATTGTGTTGCAGTGGGACTTCCTAGATGTTTGACCAGTATTGTCGTAGGTTCGCCATTGTTTGCAATTCCTGTTCTTGCGTGTTTACAACTTGTCTGTTAGATGTAGTAAACCTTCTGTAGAATACTCTTTTATTGTTAGTAAACTGCGAGTTTTGTGTTTTTCGCATGGTGCATGCAAGGTATCTTTTTAATCTACTAGCTGCTGTATTTAATTTTTGTTTCAGTGTATCCAAGAAATGTTCTATTTCAGAATTTTCACTTTCGTAATGTGCGTACGTCCTGTATTATTTTTTTATTGTCTCTACTGCTGCTATGATGCGTTCACTTCTAATGCCATTACTGTAATGTGTCAGTCGCGATATTTCGAATCGAAATGTTTCTATCTTTGTTTCTAATCTTCGTTGCCATGGTGGTTTAAATACCCTTGAGTTTCTTTTGTTCAAATTGATTATTTTACCGTTACACTTCTTCGCTGTGTATGCTGCTGAGTACAAAATAGTTTGGAAAGTTGCAAAATCTTGGTCCATATTTAAAAACTTGGGAAGGATAGTTTTATTTTTATAATCTACTATGGACGCGAATTTTCTTGACGGCTTTTGTTTGGGTATGTATGGTCTTGTAGTTGGGTCTGTATTTATGAATGTGTTAAATGCTAAATCAAACTGTTGATCAATTTTATTACGTTGTACTAATGGCGAAGTGTTCGTAACATTAGGATGTGGTAGTTCATCAGTGTCACTGGGTGTGTTTTGCGTTATTGATAATTCTGTTGTTTCAGGTATGGATTGCGTTGGCATTGTGATACTTGGCTAGATTGTCATCAGTGAGATATAGATTCGGCCGTTTCAGACACTTGCATGGAAGCTTGAACATTCTTTTAATTTCTTCTATTCTGGTGTGAGGTAACATTTTGTTGTTAACTATAGCCCTACGCTGGTCTGATATTCTTTGTTCAGATAAATGTCACAAATGTGGATAAGTTTCAAGGAATTTCTCATGAAGCTTTTTCCTGTGTGCTGTTGTGTTTTTTTCAAGGTCTGTAATTTCATAATAGATGCGGAGTATTGTCTCGTTAATTTCGTTTGACCATTTCATTCTTTGTGAAGTTAGTTTATGGGTGGTCAAGGGTGTTTCATGATGTTGTAAATAACTGGCTACTTCATTTTTTATTTCATTGAGTGTGGTTGTCGAAAGTAATTTATTGTTATAGTTGATTGAATCAGGCGTTACTTGGCGGAACTCCATTGTAACCTAATGGAAGGAAAGAGGAACCCACCACGCACCCTCGAATTGACCACCCCAACTATTGCAATAGAAAAAGGTTGACAATATCGAACTCCTCTAAAAGGATAAGGGATATAGGAATGGTATGGGTTCCAGGAAGATACCTGACTTGCAGTATCCCGCTGTATGCGCCGACTATTCTTCGACACGTGTTTCGCCTCTGCACGAGGCATCCTCAGGAACGATGGGCAACGACTGAGCGCTTTCCAACCGTGGACATGTCTTATAAACCATTGTACTTTCTAATCTCCTCCCTCCGTTGCTCGACTGATGTGAGTCATTATGACGCTGTGCGAATATATTCAGCAATGGGGACCCGTTAAAGTTGGTTTGATCGTTCAGTAATGTATGCTTGTCCCGCTTTAAAATCTCTAATTGTTCCAGTACGCACATTCTAATACCCTTTTGACAAGTGTGTATGACGTCAAATGAATGTCCGCTATTTAAGGTATGACCCGATTCAAGTAAATGTTCGGCAAAATGAGACTTTTCCGGCTGGTTGTTTCTAAACGCCGCTAAATGTTCTTTATATCTCAGCTCAAAACTTCGACCCGTCTGTCCTATGTACTTATTTTGGCATTGGTCGCATGTTAAGCAGTAAATACCGGACTTTTTGTTCTTGCATACTTTATCTTTACCATTGCAAAGAAATTTTAACGTTTTGTATGGTTTATAGGCTGATCTGATACCGTTCCTCCCCAGTATACGCGCCATACGGTCAGTTATGCTTCCAAAATAGGTAAGAACAGCGGTATTATTTATAGGTTCTTTTATAGGTTCCTATATCCCTTATCCTTTTAGAGGAGTTCGATATTGTCAACCTTTTTCTATTGCATTAGTTGGGGTGGTCAATTCGAGGGTGCGTGGTGGGTTCCTCTTTCCTTCCATTAGGTTAATTTATTGTTAATTATAGCCCTACGTTGGTCTCTTATATTCTGTTTAGATGCATTCATTTTTGGATATTTTTCTACAAAAGATTGATGTAACGGATCTAAGTATCCTCGTGTTCGTGTTTCAAGATTGGTGATTATGACGTATGTGCGCCATATGAACATATTCATTTCAATGGTCCATTTACATCTTGCGCGCGATTTGACAGTAGTGGGTCCAATTATATTAGCAACTAGCTGACCCAGCGAACTCCGTATCGCCTTTTTAAGAGTTTTTATTTAATTCCCTTTTTTGCAAGCCCCTTTTCCAAAGTTACCATTGACTTAGCGCTTAGTCTCTTATCATTTCAGTCTATAAATGATGAACAAACAATCATAGTTTTTTTATATAATACTAGCTGACCCAGCGAACTCCGTATCGCCTTTTTAAGAGTTTTTATTTAATTCCCTTTTTTGCAAGCCCCTTTTCCAAAGTTACCATTGACTTAGCGCTTAGTCTCTTATCATTTCAGTCTATAAATGATGAACAAACAATCATAGTTTTTTTATATAATATTGATTTCCCCAGTCCTTAAAATATCGGAGACGATACCCATATTGACTTTAAAAAAAGTCCCGTCCACCATCTTTGATTTCCTATCCGCCATCTTTGATCACGAAATAGATGTTGTATTTAGATTCACCATACCTTAAATCATCAGAGACGATACCCATATTGATTTTTTTAATTTTTCCCATCCGCCATCTTGAATCACGAAATAGATGTTGTATTTGGATTCCCCATCCCTTTAAACATCGGAGACGATACCCATATTGATTTTAAAAAACAATCCCATCCGCCATCTTTCATCACGAAATAGACGGTGTTTTTGTATTTCCCACTCCTTAAAATATCGGAGACGATACCCATATCGACATACACACATACATATCTTCACGCCTTTTATCCCCGAAGGGGTAGGCAGAGGTATCTTATACACCCACACTTCGCCAGATATGTTTCGGTCCCAATGTAATAGGGGGCGAGCCTATTGCCATCTACCGGGCACATTTTTAAGCGAGCGATAATTAATATTTTTATTTTAATACACACATAACTTCGAAAAGTCATAGGTGTGTGCCCGGGGTAACTGGGGATCGAACCCGAGACCATCGTCTCGGCAGTCCGTTACGTACACCACTGGGCTATCGCCGCCATATCGACTTAAAAAAAATTCCCGTGCGCCATCTTTGATTTGCTATCCGCCATCTTTGATCACGAAATAGATGTTTTATTTGGATTCTCCATCCCTTAAATCATCAGAGACGATACCCATATTGATTTTATTAATTTTTCCCATCCGCCATCTTTGATTTCCCATCTGCCATCTTGAATCACGAAACAGATGTTGTATTTGGATTCCCCATCACTTTAAACATCGGAGACGATACCCATATTTATTTTAAAAAAAAATACCATTCGCCATCTTTGGTCACCAAATAGATGGCGTTTTTGAATTTCCCACTCCTTAAAATATCAGAGACGATACCCATATCGACTTAAAAAAAATTCCCGTCCGCCATCTTTGATTTGCTATCCGCCATCTTTGATCACGAAATAGATGTCTTATTTGGATTCTCCATCCCTTAAATCATCAGAGACGATACCCATATTGATTTTATTAATTTTTCCCATCCGCCATCTTTGATTTCCCATCTGCCATCTTGAATCACGAAATAGATGTTGTATTTGGATTCCCCATCACTTTAAACATCGGAGACGATACCCATATTTATTTTAAAAAAAAAATACCATTCGCCATCTTTGGTCACCAAATAGATGGCGTTTTTGAATTTCCCACTCCTTAAAATATCAGAGACGATACCCATATCGACTTTAAAAAAAATCCCGTCCGCCGTCTTTGATTTCCCATCCGCCATCTTTGATCACGAAATAGATGTTGTATTTCGATTCCCCACCCCTTAAAATATCGAAGGCGATACCCATATTGATTCTCTAAATTTTATCATCCGCCATCTTTGATTTCCCGTCCGCCATCTTGGATCACTAAATAAATTTCATATTATTAATCAGCGTCCCGATAATCTCGAAAACGATACCCATATAGATTGTATCCTATTCGTTTAGCCTTTTTAGCCTTTTGCCCGGCCCCAAAGGGTCGAAGCGTTATGTTATATAGCCTATAGCCTTCCAAAATAACTGGGCTATCGTATACAAAAAGTTTTTTCCTTTTTTCCAGATCATACTGGTACTTCCTGAGATTAGCGCATTCAAACAAACAAACAAACTTTATTATATAAGTATAGATTACGTCGGGATTATCAATTGGTTTCTTCTGACATGAAGCCCGCTGGGCGGCAGCACTGAGACTTCAGGTCCGGAAACCTGTCAAAACTGCCATCAAACAATGAAGTATATCAACGCGCACGCGAATTTGAACTTTATTCAGCGGTAATAAATTACAAATTGACTCTACATTTTAGTTAGAAAACGTTTGTATGGGAAAAAGAAAAGGGGAGTTTTTCGGGTTTTACAGGCAATTATTAGAATTTTTCTCGCCGTAAAAACCATCTTTGAACTTGAACGAACATTTAAAAAAAAGAATTATCCAAATTGGTCCAGGCGTTGTTGAGTTATGCGCTTACCAACACATTTTGCGATTCATTTTTATATTATAGATTGAATTCCCCATTCCTTAAAATATCGGAGACGATACCCATATCGACTTTAAAAAAAGTCCCGTCCACCATCTTTGATTTCCTATCCACCATCTTTGATCACGAAATAGATGTTGTATTTAGATTCACCATACCTTAAATCATCAGAGACGATACCCATATTGATTTTTTCAATTTTTCCTATCCGCCATCTTGAATCACGAAATAGATGTTGTATTTGGATTCCCCATCCCTTTAAACATCGGAGACGATACCCATATTGGTTTTAAAAAACAATCCCATTCGCCATCTTTCATCACGAAATAGACGGTGTTTTTGTATTTCCCACTCCTTAAAATATCGGAGACGATACCCATATCGACATACACACATACATATCTTCACGCCTTTTATCCCCGAAGGGGTAGGCAGAGGTGTCTTACACACCCACACTTCGCCAGATATGTTTCGGTCCCAATGTAATAGGGGGCGAGCCTATTGCCATCTACCGGGCACATTTTTAAGCGAGCGATAATTAATAATTTTATTTTAATACACACCTAACTTCGAAAAGTCATAGGTGTGTGCCCGGGGTAACTGAGGATCGAACCCGAGACCATCGTCTCGGCAGTCCGTTACGTACACCACTGGGCTATCGCCGCCATATCGACTTAAAAAAAATTCCCGTCCGCCATCTTTGATTTGCTATCCGCCATCTTTGATCACGAAATAGATATTTTATTTGGATTCTCCATCCCTTAAATCATCAGAGACGATACCCATATTGATTTTTTTAATTTTTCCCATCCGCCATCTTTGATTTCCCATCTGCCATCTTGAATCACGAAATAGATGTTGTATTTGGATTCCCCATCACTTTAAACATCGGAGACGATACCCATATTTATTTTTAAAAAAAAATACCATTCGCCATCTTTGGTCACCAAATAGATGGCGTTTTTGAATTTCCCACTCCTTAAAATATCAGAGACGATACCCATATCGACTTTAAAAAAATTCCCGTCCGCCATCTTTGATTTCCCATCCGCCATCTTTGATCACGAAATAGATGTTGTATTTCGATTCCCCACCCCTTAAAATATCGAAGGCGATACCCATATTGATTCTCTAAATTTTATCATCCGCCATCTTTGATTTCCCGTCCGCCATCTTGGATCACTAAATAAATTTCATATTATTAATCAGCGTCCCGATAATCTCGAAAACGATACCCATATAGATTGTATCCTATTCGTTTAGCCTTTTTAGCCTTTTGCCCGGCCCCAAAGGGTCGAAGCGTTATGTTATATAGCCTATAAGCCTTCCAAAATAACTGGGCTATCGTATACAAAAAGTTTTTTCCTTTTTTCCAGATCATACTGGTACTTCCTGAGATTAGCGCATTCAAACAAACAAACAAACTTTATTATATAAGTATAGATTAAGTCGGGATTATCAATGGGTTTCTTCTGACATGAAGCCCGCTGGGCGGCAGCACTGAGACTTCAGGTCCGGAAACCTGTCAAAACTGCCATCAAACAATGAAGTATATCAACGCGCACGCGAATTTGAACTTTATTCAGCGGTAATAAATTACAAATTGACTCTACATTTTAGTTAGAAAACGTTTGTATGGGAAAAAGAAAAGGGCAGTTTTTGGGGTTTTTCAGGCAATTATTAGAATTTTTCTCGCCGTAAAAACCATCTTTGAACTTGAACGAACATTTAAAAAAAAGAATTATCCAAATTGGTCCAGGCGTTGTTGAGTTATGCGCTTACCAACACATTTTGCGATTCATTTTTATATTATAGATAACTGCTTCTTGGGCAACATCTACTGGAAGGGGTGATGAAGATGATGATTACGAGGGTCAAACTGAAAGTTCTTAGAAAATCAAAAACTGATTACATTAGCCAGTTATTAGTTTTATTATATATTTTCAAAATATTGTCCATTGACGTCAATACACCGCTGCATGCGATGGAACCACTGGGAAAAGCACTTTGCCCACTCGTCCTTAGGGGTCTCTTCAATGGCATCGCGATACGCAGCCACCGCTTCTTCAGCATTCATAAACCGCTTTCCTTTAAGTTTTTCTTTAATTTTTGGAAATAAATAAAAATCACAAGGCGCGAGGTCGGGGCTATACGGCGGGTGACCCAGTAATTCAACGTTTGATGTCGCCAAATAGTCGATCGTTCGCTTGGCCGTGTGCGACGAGGCGTTGTCGTGGTGAAGGAGGATCCTACTGCGAGGTCGTTTCTCTCGAACTTTTTCCAAGACAAGTGGCAAACAATTGGTAGTGTACCATTCTGCAGAAACTGTTTTTTGATCCTCTAACACAATTGTTGCGAAATGACCTATCCTTCCAAAGAACGAGGCCACCATTTTTTTTCCCGCACTTCGATCTCTCTTCACTTTAGTTGGCAACTCCTCGAAAGGAAACACCCACTGAGCAGATTGTCTTTTGGTTTCAGGATCATAACAGTAAATCCAGCTTTCGTCACCTGTTAGTATGTCGAACACAGCATTTGAGTCACCTCCGTTAAATCTTTCAATCATTTTACGGCACCAATCCACACGATGGAGTTTTTGAGCCTTAGTCAAATTATGAGGTATCCACCGGGCGCAAAGCTTCCTGACCGCTAAATGTTCGTGGAGGATTTTGTGCACTTGACTCATACCGATGCCTAAGCTTGTCCAAATCTGCTGATAGGTCACTCTTTTGTCAGTCTCTATCATACGCCGCACAACACAGATGTTATTTTCAGTCGTCGCCGTAGAAGGCCGTCCCTCACGTACATCATCAGTGAGATTAGTGCGACCACGTTTAAACTCATTAAACCAGTTGTAAATAGTCGCACGAGATGGGGCTTCATCGTGAAAGGCCAATCGTAGTCTATCATAACTTTCTTGTTGACTTAAATGACATCGAAAGTCATAAAAAATCATTGCACGAAAATTTTCTCGTGTTAAATTCATGTTGACGTGACACAGACAATTTTCAATTTGCCGCCAAATCGTAAAACAAATGACAAATGAATGAAATATATACTCAGTAATATTGGCAAAGAGTTCTATTTTCAAATTTTAGAATATTTTTTTTATTATATTGTTTATAAGTGGCCAGTTCTAAGAACTTTCAGTTTGACCCTCGTAGCTACTCATTTGTGTGTGTGATTGAGATTGGTATGATCTAGGTGAAGAAATTGGTGACGGAAAGAGAGAGCTTGGCGGTGAAGAATTCGCTAAAGTTTCTGTATGATTACGAGTGATGCTGCTGGTTGTAACGATATGTGATTTCCGGCGACCCTCGGGGAGCGATCTAAGATTATATCTCCGTGTAGTATTATAGTTTTCCATTGTGTTCCCACGAGTAGCAAGAGACAAAAGGTCGACCGCGACAGAGCCCTGCATTCACCGCGGCAAAGTCAAATTTAACTGAAGGTTCCCTGGTCTCCAGAGTTCGCATACTAGCGACTAAGCTCCCCCTTAGCCATGCAGCTCTCGGCGTATCCTGTTTCACCTTAGCTTGGGTCCTTCTCCTACCTTCTCTCCTACCAGTGCCACGTTAGCCACGCCAGTAAATTTTGTATCGTGTGTCCGCCCCCCACGTGATCAGATGGTCGATCAGGACTTGTGGTTGGGTTTTAGGGGGCTTATTATTATTATTATTAACATTATTATAGGATACTAGAAATGTTAACTTTCACAAATATTCTGTGAGAGGACAGTATTTCCTGGTCGAACCGACCTGTTCGTGATAAAACCAATAACCTTAAGCCAAAAATGTTTGCAATAAACAAATAAGAACGAGGTAGACCCATTTATTTGCTCGTAGCATTAATCCACCCGCAATACTTCAGTACATGCCGAAATATCGAATACTCGAAACCAACGTGGTACATATCCCGAAAGACAATAGCAACTTAAGCCAAAACCAGTTCAAGTCTAGGCAAATACAGATATATTATATTCTCACACAGCTCGTCTTTCTCGCACATCTTTGATGAGAACGCAGTCTAAATGCTGGTGTACCAAAATCCCTTTCTTATGAGACAGTAGTTGTATTTACTATGACTTTGACAACGTGGATTAATGTGGATCCTTAGGGCTGTGAAGTAATACGCTAAGCTCAGCGTAGGTTTGGCTTTCGGCACAATTAAGACAGATATAACTGTTATTGTGTTGAGATCTAAGCCTAGGTTTAGGCGGTGGCTTACAAATCACCTTCGAAGTAGGTAATTTAAAAGTAACTCACAGGTATAACTCACAGGTCTATGAAGAGTGAGATTTCATCCTTTGTACTCATTGTTTATACCTATATCAATACCAAGGACTTTTTCAAATAAATAAAAGGTAGCAACAGCATAGTGGAAATACCAACAGACTGCTATCCAGACGTATTGGGTTGAAATCCACGTCACGCACCACTGAGTTTTCGAAGGTATGTGCGTATTAAATTGGTGAGTAGGTACGTCTAGGCGTCGCGCGTCGGTCCCGGCTGTCACGGAAATCTTTGACAGGCGTTACAGGAAGTCAGTACCTCTGAATAAGCTGACACTTGTCTACAACCATAAAATATTGCTATCCCTTTGTGTGGCAGAAGTCAGACAGGCAGTCGCTTTTCAGAAAAGCTAATATTCTGTCAAATCCGGTTAGATTAGTAAGCGGACTCCGGGATAAAACTGGGATAACGCTAGGAAGATGATGACTTTGGATATTTTAAATGTCAAAGAATTCTGTTTGATACATAATCAGGACGTTACTGTGAAATCTGTACCAAACTTAATTCAAAATCTACTACGATTTTCTTTCAATTTGATATATTTTATTTAAACCGTAATCATTTTAATGTAACGTTTCATAAATAAGTCCATCTCACGGCAAGTTTAAGGTCAGATTTATATATAGTCCATCAGTTAGATCCACATCTGCAATAAAATGTTGGCTACGGAAATCATTGTACTAATTTTTCACAATTTTGGAGGAAAAGAAACCTTCAGTAAACATAATTGGGCATACAGATTATCTCCTAAAATTATAAGACTTCGCGTTACCTAACTAAATTACTATATTAGGTAAGAAAGGTGGCCTCATATTTTCCTTATCTTGCTTATGTTCCGCGAATTATATCAAGTTATTAAGGGAAGTACATAAAAGTTCCATTAAAGGGAAAAATGAAGGATGCCACGCAGAAATGTAAAGATTTTCTTATGTATGATACTTTTAGGCTCAATGTATGAAGGCACTTTGCGACGCACCTATACGTCAGAGTTTTCTTAGAATGGTGACGTCAACATTTTTCTTGGCCTCACCTTTGTGTATTTGTCGTTTCAAATCATGACGTTGCTCTTATGTGGTGATATGCTTGATGTCCAGTAAACTTATCTTAAGGAAAGCACGAAATCTTAATCTGAGGGCCAATTCTTGTAATTATATTTGTTCAAAATGCAGTTTCGATCTAGTCTCGGTGTAATACTTATATCGATAAATGGTCTTCTCCTAAATCAACAAATACTTGAATGTTATCGCGACTAGATCGTAAATTGAATAAAATGTCAAAGTATGTGTCAACGTCGAACTAAATTCTGTCAAAGACGATAATAACGTTAAGCGTGAGACAACGAATTGTGAGTCAATTCAAAAGTGTATCGTATTTCTTTCAAAATCAGTGTCTGTCAAAATACGAGAATCGGTCTTCTGTTTCAACCTGTCGTTATAACTGTTACTTGGTGTACAATAATGGCCAATTAATAAACATCATTATTACTGTTGTCCCGATTGCCATCTAAGACCGTCTTCTGTGTGGCCGGAAGCTTTCTCGTCGAATCAGATTTCAGTGAAAATAAATATTATTAGCTTTTCTACAAAATGACTGCCGCCTGACTTACGCAAGCTATAGTGATAGCGATGTTCTATGTATTTGGACCAGTTTCGGGATGAGGGTCCTGAATCGGAGCGTCTCACTAAGACCTTCATGACATCTGCAAGGCTGGCTTGCACCGAGTTCTTCGGCGATATAAGCTTGAACAAAGAGACTTTATGCTGCCACTGACAATTGCTCAGCGTAACTACGAGTACATCACACATCCTCTCCTGAGAAAAGACTCGAGACCTCGCGATCTTTTTACCCGAGGAAACTCATAGAGACTTCTACTTAGCTTCAATATTTTATGAGTGGGTGATACTTCGCCCAACGAACCATCTAATTCATATTGATAAAGCAATTTCTTCAAAGCTAAACCTACGCAATAAACTAACTAGCCTAAAGTTCTATGAATAAATAAAGTTACTTGCGGTCCAAAGCGATTGTATCTGCTCAGTTGTAAACAACAAATATTAATTTTCCATGATGGCAATATTCAACAATTTGCTGTTGAAGTTTTATAATAAGCTGTTGCTAGCTGAAAAGATCAGAGTATGCCACAAAAATAAAATGATTTTAAAACATCACAACAATACTTTAACTGTCACACAACGCACAACATAGCCAAACTCCATACATAGAGTATTGGACCAAAAACCATCTAAAGTACTGCCATCGAACACCCTGCAATGCCCTGTTTTAATTTAAATCAATTGAACTTGAAATTGATACTTTATTCTGCCGTTATAATAATTATAGCATTAGTAATTAAGTCCTGAAAGTTGTTATTCTCTGTGCTGTTATAAACAATGATCTGGATAATAATTCGGGTCAATGTCCATAAAACTAATTAATTTTACAGAAATATGAAATCTTTATTCAAACTATACTTACATTATACTTTTCCTACTATAGAAAACAGGTAAATATTCATCCAATAAACGCTGGAACAAAACAAAAGATACCGGTAGGTATAGTCGAGTTGGTATTGTGACTGAGCATCATTCTGCAATGAAGTTATGTATTACTCCATATTTCATACCAATCCGAGCTATATAATGAGAAACGAAAGGAGTGCCAACTAGATAGGTGAACTATTATATCATTGTCTTGCCCTGGTCCCAATTTATTTGGGGTCGGCGCAGTATGTCCTTCGCTTCCATACTTCTCTGTCACCAGTCATCCAATCGCTTACCCCTTTCTCTTTCATATCCATCCTCACACAGTCCATCCATCTCTTCCTTGGCCGTCCTCTCCCTTTTCGTCCTTCTACATGCATATCCATCACTTTTTTACCTACATACATCTCATCTCTCCGCATAACATGTCCATACCAGGCCAATCGACTCCCTTTCACCTTTTCAGCTATGGGCGCCACTTTCAGACTACCTCTAACGAAATCATTCCTAATTCTGTCCATTCTTGTCACTCCACACATCCATCGTAACATTCTCATCTCTGCCACATGCAATCGTTTCTCATCCATCTTCTTTGTAGCCCAACACTCAGCTCCATACAGTACGACAGGCCTTATAACCGATTTATACATACGGCCCTTTAATTTCACAGGCATTTTGTGGTCGCATATTGTGCCTGAGACCTGTCGCCATTTCATCCATCCTACGTTGATTCTTTGCCTAACATCCCGATCAATTTCGCCGTCATCTTGCAGGAGTGAACCTAGGTCGCGGAAATTGGAGCATACTGGTAGAGGTGTACCGCCGAGTGTAACCGGTATAGGACTGGAGAGACCGCCAAAGTCACAGAACATATACTCCGTTTTGGTTCTGCTTATTCTCAAGCCTACATTCTCCAGTCTCTGCCGCCACTCCTCCAGCTTGCTCTGCACCTTCTGTCCACTCTCTGCTACCAGAACGATTTCGTCGGCAAACAACATGCACCAGGGTGCCTCTTCCTGTATGTCCGATGATATAGCATCCATTATTAACAGGAAGAGGTAGGGGCTAAGGGCCGACCCTTGGTGCAAGCCTACGGCCACATCGAATCTGGCTGTGATACCAGCTGCGGATCGGACCTGCGTTCGGCATTCAGCGTACATGGCTTGAATCAACGTCAGGTATTTCCCAGGCACTCCTTTCTTCTTCAGGGCCCACCACAAGACTTCACGGGGCACTCGATCATATGCCTTTTCAAGGTCGACGAACACCATGTGCAAGTTTTTATGTGCCTCCCTGTATTTTTCGCATATTTGGCGAAGAGCGAAAATGGCATCCACCGTACCTCGACCAGGCATAAAACCGAATTGGTTTCGTGAAATCTCACTCTCGTCACGCAGGCGTCGCTCAATTACTCTCTCCCATATTTTCATAGTATGTGGCATTAACTGTATTCCCCGATAATTGTTGCACTCTTGGATATCACCCTTATTTTTAAAAATGGGCACCAGGTAACTGTTGCACCATTCCTCGGGTATGGTCTCCTCGTGCAACAGCTTATTGAAGAATAAAGTCAGCCACGCCCATCCATCATCTCCTAATGCTTTCCATGCTTCTACTGGTATTCCATCTGGTCCTAACGATTTTCCATTCTTCATTCCACTAACAGCCTTTTTTACCTCGTCCTTATTTATTTCCTTCACTAACCCAATATTCATCACCTCATTCTCAAGTTTTCCGCTCCAATCGTTCTCCTCATTCATTAACTTTTTAAAGTATGTCCTCCATCGTTCTTTTATTCTATCTTCGTCCATAAGAATCGCTCCTGTTTCGTCTTTCATGCACTTAATATGGGATACATCCTTCGCCTTTCTCTCTCTAGCTTTAGCCATGCTGTATAAGTATTTATGACCTTCGGGTTTTTCAAGTAACCCGTACAACTTGTCTAGGGCATTGGATCTAGCAATGGCTACGGCCTTTTTGGCTCTCTTTTTACATTCGTCATATTCCTTCTTCTTACTTTCTTCTAAAGATTCATTTCCTCCTTTCGTCAGCTGCCATTCTTTAAACCTTGCTTTCTTTTCCTTAAGTGCATTCTGTACCTCTTTTGTCCACCACCACGTGTCCTTATCTTTCATACGCTTCCCTTTCGACTCGCCTAAAACATCCTTTGCTACACCCTTAATACATTCACTCATCTCTTCCCAACACTCATTGACACTAATATCATTCATATCGCCCATTCCTAACATTTTACCGACCACTCTATCTCTGAATTTTTCTACACATTCATTCTTCTCTAACATATGCCATCTTATTTTTGGAGTTAGTTGCTGCTTGGTTCTTTTAAAGCTTATTTGAATCCTTAGTTCGACCATCAGGAGCCTGTGCTGCGAGACTAAATCTTCTTCTGGTACCACTTTACAGTTTTTGACCCAGTTGAGTCGATTACGTCTTATTAAGAAATAATCGATCTGGGTCATATGGTGGCCGCTGTTATACGTGATCAGATGTTGCTCTTTTTTTTCGAACCAAGTATTTGCAACTGCTAGGTCAAAAGCGGCAGCAGCTTGAAGAATTGCTTCTCCCTCACAATTTCGGCTGCCGAGTCCCCAGCCTCCATGTACTCTTTCATACTCTTCATTTGTTCGTCCCACATGTCCATTAAAATCACCTCCCACAATAATCTCTTCATTCTCCGGTATATTCGTCATCATGCTATCGAAATCCATCCAAAACTTCTCTTTCTCACAATCATCACAGCCTATCTGAGGGGCATACACACTTATCACAATCAGAATAATACCTTGCCACATCACTTTCACAGCAATCAATCTGTTATTAACTCTATTTACACTTGTCACGCTATCTTTCAGATTTTCGTCTAACACAATCCCCACACCATTTCTTTTGCCATCACTTCCACAATAATAAAACTTGTATCCTTCACCGATCTCCCTAGCTTTCGTACCTTTCCATCTTGTTGCCACATTTATTCGTCTTCTCTTTAAAACACTAGCTAACTCTCTAGCTCTTCCAGTCATCGTACCTACGTTCCAACTTGCATACCTCACCTTTACGTCACAGGCTTGCTTCTTATGTTGCACTCGCCCGGAGTAGTGCAACAACCCTTGCATATTTCTCGCAGGTGCCGGGTGCTGCCCCTGCGCGTCGCCTGCGGGGAACGCCCTAATCCTATCGCACTCATGTACATACTTGGCCATACTGCAAAAGGTTTTGGCATGAATTTTACCAGCCGGCCGCCTGCCTGACGCCAACCCTCCTTGGGAATGTTGTCGTTATAGAAGAAGGTGATAGGAGATACGGGGTAAATGGATAGGATGGATTGACAAGGAAGAAGGGGGTTGTAGGTTGGGGTACTGTAATCACTGGACGGATATAGGGTAGTGACTACAGTAGCTCGGAGAGCCGGGAGCGCGTACCCGAAGCCCTGTCTAATGGTCGGACAGACCAACAGACAGAAGCACCCCCTGACTGAATTGATTGAATCATCTCTCTATTTATTCAAAATTAAATTATGTTCCTCTCTGCGTGCAGATACGTACAGCCCGATCCTTAATACAAGATCATAAGAAAAGCACAGACGTTGGCCCACGCCTTTTGTCTTCCTAGTTAAAAAACATGAGATTTAGAGGATCTTCATCCTCAAATAAAAATCCTCTTGTGTTGCTACGTTCTCGGTAGATGACGACGCAGTACTTAATGTATTCTAGCAACGTACTTTCAGCTGAATCATCTTCATCATCATCATCTAGGTCATCGTATTATCATAGGGTCATCATCATAGGTGAACTATTATAACGATCACTTAAATCAGATAAAACGGTATCTTGAGACTTACGAGACTAATATCTAGATGGCACGGCAAGTCTCAAAGGCATTCTCTATTTTAATACCAGCTATATAGTTGTACACAATGCTTTGTTATAAAATATGACTATTTGCTTTTATTTTCTGAGATTTAAAATATAGTGACTGCGGATTAAGGATGAATGGGTTACTCGTCAAATGCCTCCTTTATGCTGATGATCAGGTAGAACTTGCGTCTTCAGCGGAGGAGTTGCAGGAGATAGTAACAATCATGCATGGTGCGTTAGAGAGGAAAGGAATGAAAGTGAATGTAAGTAAAACGAAAGTTATGGTTTTTGAAAAGGAGGCATACGTTACGGCTTGTAATGTTTTGATCGATGGACAGCGAGTGGAACAAGTGAATGAGTTTGTTTACTTAGGTACGTTGTTTACAAGAGATGGTAAGAATGAAGAAGATATTGAAAGAAGAGTTAATGCAAGTAATAGTGTGAATGGCGCTCTAAAGGCGTTTATGAACAGTCAAAACGTGTCCAAAAAGGCACGTTTGGCTG
Source organism: Euclidia mi (assembly GCA_944739405.2). Lineage (NCBI taxonomy): Eukaryota > Metazoa > Arthropoda > Insecta > Lepidoptera > Erebidae > Euclidia > Euclidia mi. The sequence goes on from OX123196.2 coordinate 5,414,448, forward strand.
TACATAGAGGGGTGTTAGTGCCTACCCTTATGTATTGTATGGTAGTGAAAGTTGGGTATGGCAGAAGAGACTTGAATTAGAGCACTGAGAAGTATGTGTGTTGTGTCTTTGACCGACAGAGTAAAGAATTGTGTGATACGAGAGTGGTGTGGGGTCAAAGAATATGTAGTGACAAGCATCGAGAAAGGCATGATGGTTTGGGCACATGGAGAGGATGGATGACGAAAGACTGACAAAGAAGATATATAAGGCAAGTGTGAATAGGACAGGACGAAGGGGTAGACCTAGGCGGACGTTCTCTGACCAGATTGGAGACATCCTAAAAAAAGGACAGGTCAGAAGTACCCTCAACAGAAGAGCATGCATATGAAACTTGATGGGAGTGAATGAAGCAAGAGAGGTATGTCAGGATCGTTGCAAAGGGCGTTCCGTAGTCTCTGCCTACCCCTCCGGGAAACAGGCGTGAGTCTATGTATGTATGTATGTATGTACTATAAGAACAAAAATAAATTCAATAAATAAATAAATAATATAAACCATTCCGTTAATAATCAACTTCTAAACCAAATACTGTTCTAACTAAGGACATCGTAATAGGATTAAAATTAATACTCGAACAAAAGAATCAGTCCAACCATTCGTCTGAGTACACATCTTCAATATTATAGCAATCACTCCATGCGAATGTATATAACCCAGGGGTTCAAGTCCACTATCCCAGATTAGTTCATAACACGTTTATACAGTGATAATGACCATGTTTTATACATGCCCGAACTTACAATACACCGACATTTTTCACTTATTTATTTTATTCCCGCTTCGTATATAGGTACATTTATCAGCTTCAATCCAAACTAATTACAGTGTTTGAATGACAGCGGGGCTCATCAAAATGACAGACATCCACTTATTTGATTCGTTCCATTAACTCTCATACCATTGTTGTTATACGGAAACGTGAAAAAGCGAAAACCTAAAAAAGTATTTTAATAATGCAATAAAAGTCGATTTTTATTATAGTTTAACGGACACATTGTTACATAAAAATCCACTCGGAGAAAGAAATTCAGAAAGCCGGTAGAAATATACAGATAAGCCTGCCGACGTTTCCTCAGTAGAAATAACATTTACAGCAAAAGGGATTCATTGTATTTTTAAAAGGGGATATTTCGAGAATCTTTGTCCGGAACATTTTTATCGGACAGGTGATTTGCACGATTTGTAGCGAGTAAACAAAAAAAGGTTACATTTAGTATAGGCCGGAGTGTTGTGGTGTCTCATCTCTCACATTAGACACGCACTTGACTACCAAAATATAGTAGAGGCAGGTCACACGCGTCTTGGCCGCCTCATGCATTATTCAGAGTTATCGGTCCTTCTACCACCGGCGTCCAGCCCGAATCTCTGAATTGAGATTAAGTGTTTATTAACATTTCCTGCTCCCTCGTGGCCGCTGAAATCCTGTAGTTTACACTGACAGAATATTTACGGACTTATGTATTGTATTACTTTTGATCGATACCTTTTTACTGAATAATATTTTACCTCGTGGCACTTGATTCAGTGCCTTAAAAATGTATTACGGTGCTACGGTAACTGGTACAATCAGTGACATATTATATTTTAATACTTTTAAGAGATTTCGAATTGTTTTTATCAAACAGATGTAAACTAGTGGAATAAATATTAACATTACATTAATTATTAGCCGTGTGGTTGACGGCATAGAATACAAGTGTCACCACCCCCTATCTTCCCGTGGGTGTCGTAAGAGGCGACTAAGGAATAACACGATGCAAATACCATCTTTGCGTAGAGACGGAAAACTCGACATCAAACCCTATACGACTGCCTCGTTGGTCTCGCGGCATAAATGTGCGCGTGGGAGCGGGAGGTCCCGGGTTCGATTCCTGGGTCGGGCAGTGTTATTGGGTTTTTCTGTCACGAAGTTCTCAGTAGCAGCACGGAGTCTGGAAATGTGCCCGGTACGGCAATAGGCCCGCCCCTTATTACGTGGGACTAAAGTATATCTGGCGAAAAGTGGGTGTAGAATTACACCTCTGCCTACCTCTTCGGGGTTATAGGCGTGCGACTATGTACATATGTATGTACATTAATTATTTATGTTAAAAATAAGCGCTTACGACTCGCTCACGGTATTTCTACGTAAAGTAGTTACAAGCACAGTTCGCTTTTTTAAAACACTATGTGTAACACCTGTAACAGTTCATAGCATTCAGCGAGCTGATAGACAGATGGACGCACGAATCAGTCAATATTAGGTTGCTTTTTGCAACTCACGGGTACCAACCCTAAACATCAATAATTAACTAGCACCAACCCAAACAAAATGGGGGCGAAATATAGGCAAGCTAATTTCGTATCAAATTGTTTGCTCCCAACTAAAATGATCTAACGAAACTCTTAGTACGAACGTCGCTGGGTGTACGTAGCTGAGTTACCAGTGCAATTTCACAAAAAATCATGGCTAAAAGAGGATTTGGTTCTAAACGGTCTGTACCCGGTGTTGCACTTAGCCGCTTGCTTCTTTTTTCTCGTTGTTTGAAGAATTGGCTCGCAGCGTGCAGAGCTTACATGTCCCGCGGGACTGTTCGTTGGCTTACACTCAAAAGCTACGAAATACGACGGCGCATATAGTTGTTTTGGTCTTTTGAAACTAGCTGAATAACGTGTTAATGGACTGTCAGTACATTAACAACTTATTCACCTATTTTTATTTGTATACAAATTGGGCATAAACAGATTGTGACTTTCGTTTTAAAACAGTACTCGGCCCCACCCAGGCATCAAACAAGGGGAGGAATACAAGATCAATAAAGGTGTACTAAATGAGACAACACTTTGTAATTCGAAAAATATTAATTCGAGTATGGATGGACACTTAGCATTAGTGTCCGTTGATTTAAAGCTTGTAAAATTTCCTTTGTTACTGGAGAATATTATCACAACTCTGCTTTACAAAAAAATGTATCCGTCATAAAAATGTCATAAAATAATGTGACAAAATAATAGCATGTATGTGAGCGCATTATGCAAATAACGACAATTACCTGTCCGTGCTGCGGTGATCTCGACACGTTGAACACGAATCAATCTATGTTGGCTCCTCAGAGGATTACCCCAGCAACCGCTACAAGATCCGAGCATACGGTACGTAGAACACATTGATTCTTGCTACGAGATGTAGTATCAAAAGACAACGTTTGATTGGTAGGGTAAAAAGTGATGCTACGTAAGTACATAAAAAGTTGACGAAATAACGAACTATTTCATTTTGCTACAGAAAATTGTGTTCATGTATAAGCTACATAAAATGCTATCTAAAGGCTGTAAATTCATATTTACATCTTACTACAGTAGGTACTTTACAGTAATGTAGCTGAAACATTAGATTTGTATATAATGTGCGGACAAAAGTTAGGTAGTAGGCATTTAAACTAGGGGCAATTTAATTTAATTAAAAAAATATTCAACGCTATTAAAGCTTAACAGAATTCCTACTATATAAACGAAACTCTGCCGATTACACGCACGAATTTTCCTGACGATTTATTCTGTTTCCGCATACTATTGCCACATGAGTAAATAAACCGAACAGAGAGACAGCTTCTTAAGAGCTCGTAAATTTGTAACCTATTTTGGTAGGGTTGTCACAATAGGTTAAGACAAATCGCTTGTTCGGTATACGACAGATTCTGGATTGGACAGATTCGTGATTTGGCAGATTCCCAACTCGACAGATTCGTGGATTGGGCAGATTCTTGGACTCGACGGATTCGCTATACGGCAGAAGTACAGTTGTAAATAAAATAGCGAGTGGAACCAAAAAAGGCATGCACCTGAAACTTTTCAAAGCACGGAATAAAAATATACATTTGTTACCAAGGACACGACGTGACGACGTGATTTATTTAACATTCCCAACGATACCACTAATAGTGTGGAATATTTTCTGGTAATATGATCTATTTTGCTAATAAACATAGGAATCTCCTTTAGCTATTATGGCCACTAGTTTTACCACGGGGATAGGTATCTAAAATAAGTTTAAAAAGAAATTGTGTAAGACAAATGAACGTCTACAAAACAAATGACTACAAAATGATCAACCATCGATAGGACTTACAAAAAACAGGTGCATGCGATTTTCGACCTTATTGACAATTCATGACAGACTTTTTTTGGTATTTCTTGCTTTCTGACATTGATACCTTATTAAAGTTATAAATTCTGAGTTACGTCAATAAGGTCGAAAATCGCATGCATCTGTTTTTTGTAATCCCTATCGATGGTTCATCACTTTCTGATAGTCATTGGTTTTGTAATCATTAATTGCTTTTACACAATTTCACAACTAATAAGTTGTTAAGTATTTCGTTGCCAACATTGACAATATTTATTTCAAGATCGAAATATTCGCGAAACTTTTGCTCGAGCAATTCAACAAATGCGACAAAATTATCAGAAGTCATACCTAATTAAAAAAACCCAATTGTACGTTACCATTGTAAAAATCTTTATAATGATTTAATTATTTCATCTAGTATTATTCATACACACAGTACAATAAACAACCATTATTAATAATAAAACACCACTTTTTTACATTAAAATATTAAAACTTGCAACGTACAAAACAAACAACGTGCGTCGTAATAACCCTAAGATTGTCAACTGCCTGTGCCTACGTAAACCGGTTCTTTCCACTCTCGCCGCGTACACGACAAGCGGCCAGTGGTCACGCACACATAAGCCGCGTGCTCGTAGTAGTGCAACCGATTCGCGCTGTTGTATGAAGCTGTGTCTCTGTTCCGTTTATCTACTCATGTGCTATTGCTTCCTCGAAAGCAGCAACAATCCATCTTGTAACTGTAGCGTTCACATTTATTTTAATATCGAATGAGCGTGAAAGCGCTGCCTTCACATTGCGACTTTATAACAACACGTACTGTAACGTCTCAGAATCAACTCTCCTGTGGATCCTTCAATCTTGTTACACGACTAATACTGTTGCAACTACACAAGAGCACAAAAGCAGCATACTACGTGAGGTATATGTAAAACTCAAAGTAATGCTGTTTGTTTATCACACTTTTATTGCTGAACTACTGCACCGATTTTGTTGAAATTTGATGTAGAGAGATCTTGCCCCCCTGATGACATATTTCATTTGAAGTATTCACATAGTTCATCTACAGAGTGATAGTGTAAAGAGAATTTCAAGCGAGTCAAAGTGTCGCTTTAACTAGAATAAAGCAAGGCGTCTGAGCCTTCTCTAAGCTACATTTCCACCTTTTCATGCTTTATTCTTAGTATTAATAATTTACAGTCACTTTCTCTCATCCCCTTCGACCAGCATCTCAGTTTTATACCATCAAAATATATTTCCTATTTAAAACTCTTCCGTTACTGACAGACTGACTGACAACGTACAGCCGAAACTACTCCCATCTTTCCTAAAAGGTTTAAGAAAAAGTTGTAACTTTGAACTAAACTTTTTATAAAAGTGATATATTCATGTATTCAGTTAAAGTAGCAGGGCTGGGCGAGTCAATCACATGCCGAGGTATCCTCTAGGGTATTAGATCGATCGATATACGGCTTGCAACAAACGGCTGGCGGTCACTTGATTATCGGTGATTAACTCATCTGTCGAAGATTGAACGGCTCCACTCCATCGGATGCTGAGAATATTCCTCTGCGTTCAAAGTTCACTTACTATATCATATCCTTTATAGGTAGTATACATACATACATTCATAGACTCACGCGTGTTTCCCTCGTTAAAGGGTAGGCAGAGGCATGTGAAACGCCCACTTTTCAGTGTTTTGATCGCACGTAATAGGTGGCGAGCCTATTGCCGCTTATCGGGATATTTTGTTTGCCGGAGCCTCGTCCGTTGATCGGCAGGTGCACCACTTGCAGGTGAGGTTGGCTTGGGACCCTAAGTTCTTGGTGGAAACCCTATGCACCTTTATGTTTATTGCCAATTTAATTTGATGAAGAGGTATAGTAAGACAGATTAGGCTTATTTCTTTATAGATAGTGAAAGCACCCAAATATTTTTACATTGCAGGCAAATATACATAATTAACCGAGTGTTACGTCGGATGATGGATAAAGTTACTGCAATTTAATTTTAACGTTGTAATAGTATTCTACATTAACAACTCTCTATTTTATATTCTATTTAGAAGATTTGAATACTCGTAAAGATATCATTAATTGAAATAAACCCTTCCAATCAAAATATAATCTGCTGAGCAATAACACAAAACCGTTTGTCATTTTTTTATTACAGCTACATGTTCCAGTTTCGATAATCCTAAAAGGGGATCGCTGGGAATGGAACTGCCACTCAAAGTTGAGCTGAACGTAAAATCAATCCACATCGCTCACACAGCGTTGACAATGACGGAGTGGATGTACTACCTTGCGGAAGGTGTGTGATTTGAGTCTCCGGCGATTAAATATTGGGATTGACTTTAGATTTGTGTGAATAGGCAGGGTAATGCTTTCGGTATGCTCTAACAGGAAAAGGGATAGAACTTCAGTATAACCCACACACGAATGACTTCTTTGGTTGCTCATATATATATCGCATCATTCGAATGCTGGCTGATGGCTAGCTGGTTTGGCATCTTAAGTATTGATAGGTATTAATATTTTTTTTTTTATCAATCTTTAACTGTATCTCTTTTATATTTGGCCAATTTCTGTATTTGGCAAATACAACAGAATTTAAAATACAGCGTTATTAAAATATATTAAAGCGTTATCGGGTAATTTGAAATGTATAAATTAAATAGAATAATTGAAGCCCCGTCCCAATATTTTTAATTTTCAGTCCTTATTTTACAGCAGGAAATAGATTTTTTAAATAAAATCATTTACGAGGTAATCCTTATATATATTAAAAAACACGTTTGCTACGTCAAACACAACTACGTAGAACAAAATTGAGACGTGATGCTACGACGTACAAGTAAGCTACGCATTCACTTTGCACGCAGCTATATTGCAAACACAATCATCAATCAACATAACGTAGAACAGGAATGCCAATCTTTTGTAATATATGCTATTTTTAAGAAAATAAACACTAACCTGAGCATACTATTCAAAATGTTGACATGATAATGTAATGTAGCGACTGCTGAGTCAGCAGTCGCTACATTACATTATTACATTACAGTGCTGACGCTACAAATTATATAGAAGGCGTAATATTGTATTAGCACGGCGCGCGGCGCAGCAGCCGTCTCCCTTCACGCATACAGGTAGGTCGTACATATATAGTTTATGTATAAGTATATTAATTGTTGTTGAGTTGTGAAATGCATCGGATAAGTGGCACAATCATTAGGTTGGCGTTCCGAGCTCGGCCCACCGAGATATAGATAGAGGAACTACATGGATCTTGGCAAGTTTTGTAGACTAATATGTGTCGATGTTAATTATAAGTAGACATACATTTGATAGCAATTTAGGTTCATGTGCGGTAAGGTTGGGTTGCATTGTAGTTTTTGCTGTCGATGTTTTTAGCGTCACATGGTTGGATGCAATAATTTTTGACCTCGTAACTGTGATTTTGCTATGTTAAAGTCGATGATGAAAGAAAAAATAATTTGTAACTCTATTGTACATAAACTTTTTTTATATAAGCACGCCTGTATACCCGAACGGGTAGGCAGAGGTGTAATGTTTCTCTCACATTTCGACATGTTATGTATTTGTAGGTCCCACGTAATAGTAGGCGAGCCTATTGCAGTTTTCCAGACTCCGTACTGTCACTGAGAATTCGTAAAAACCAGTAACACTTTTGGCCGACCCGGTAACGGAACCCGGGATCAGCAGCTGCATACAGTATCCACTGGACCACAAAAGTATAGTCTAAATAAAAATGTACCTGTATCACGACGCATGAGCATTTTTTTAAGAGACAGCTATCTATCGCAACTATCGTAGTTTATTCAAAATATTTCTGCAAGTATTATTATTTAAAACGATTACGAATTCAATGTGAGGTCTGTCAAATTGATGTCCATTAATTTAATCAAAACATTGTACGAACAAGCTGCCTTCTACATATTTTCTCAATAAAAATAAATTCTTTCGAAACAAAAAGCCCGTTTAAAAATCGCAGCTTGAAAAGATTGAATAAACAAAAAGTTCGAACAATTTACAACAGTTGTAAAAAATTGTATTCGACCCTGACGTAACTACTTGATTTTCTGGAAACTCAAAATTGAAATACTTCACGGTAGTAAAGCCTTGCTGATTTCAGCATGAATGGGCCGGCTCGACCGGGGAAGTACTGCCCTCTCACAGAAAATCGACGTAAAGTAACTGTACCTAAACTGTTGCGTTTCGTTCGTGTAACAAAGGAGACCTTCCAGGTGTCCACAGTAACGTTATCCCTACTTAGGGGGTGTTTAAATGAGAAACGTGGTTAAATGTTACAATAAAAATTGATTTAATTCTTCATGTAAGTCTAAACATCATGTAGCAAAGCGTTTTACTTACTAAAAATTAATAAAAAAATGTTATTCGAATTTTTTTATTTATTCCGTGTGGTTGAATGCCATGTGGTTGACGGCATAGAATACAAGTGTCACCACCCCCTATCTTCCCGTGGGTGTCGTAAGAGGCGACTAAGGGATAACACGATGCAAATACCATCTTTGCGTAGAGACGGAAAACCCGACATCAAACCCTATACGACTGCCTCGTTGGTCTCGCGGCATAAATGTGTGCGTGGGATCGGGAGGTCCCGGGTTCGATTCCTGAGTCGGGCAGTGTTATTGGGTTTTTCTGTCACGAAATTCCCAGTAGCAGCACGGAGTCTAGAAATGTGCCCGGTACGGCAATAAGCTCGCCCCTTATTACGTGGGACTAAAGTATATCTGGCGAAAAGTGGGTGTAGAAATACACCTCTGCCTACCCCTTCGGGGATAAAAGGCGTGACGTTGTGTGTGTGTGTGTGTATGTCGAAAAGATATAAACAGGGTCGCGTGATTCGGCGATGGTAAAGGATTTGTTGAGGGTCCGCTGCCGATGGTCGCTCAGGAAAGATGGTCACTTAGCTCGTCTGCCGGTTCGCCAGAAGAAAGGGACGAGCGCAGCCAGCGCTGCAGTATTTATAGTCCGTTGCAGGGCGCGGGCGGCGGGTTCGACCGGGCCGAGCGATGCGTCAAGGATTGACGTCACACACTCCCCCCTTTAGGCCAACCCCTGTGGCTGGTAGGTGGCGACTGCATTCCGGGACCCTGAAACAGATGAGTGGCGGTGGTGTTAGTAGGTTAAATACAAGGCAACTACTAACCCTGAAAGAGAAAAAAAAAACAAGTACAACCCTCGACCATTCATACGTCACCAAGTATTTGTTAATTCAATTTCAATAACCACCAGGTTGCAAGCTCATTCAGCAGAGAAAACTTTATTCGAGGCGGCTCGTTAATTATAATAAATAAACTTTTAAAATTTAAGGAAAGATCTGATATTGTGAGCCTTTCTGTTGAGCGAGTTATAGAGATATCATGTGTCGAATTTGAGCAGTTCATTGTTATGAGTGTATATAAGCCTCCATGTGCGCCTTTTGAAAGTTTTATAGTAATTATGGACTTTAATATTAACATTTTAGAGAAAAGTTCTTCATCAATTAATTTCTTAAATCTTTTTAAATCTTACAATTTAAGTCATACTTTTTTAGAACCAACTAGAGTGACTGCCACAAGTGCCACCTGTATTGATAATATATTTATTAACACTAAACCTTTACATAAATCCTTAATTAATATGCTACAGTCTGATCACATTGGGCAGTTAGTCTGTTGTCCAAGAAAAACCTTAAGGTTCAGAATAAAATTATAAATTTTATACCTATAAATGAAAACCGTATGGAAGTTTTTAAAAATAATTTATCTAGTAAAATGCGTTGGTTGCCTACTCATGACCGTCCGGATCAGTTATATAACTCATTATTTAAATTGATAAGTGATGAATTTTCTGTTGTATTTAAACCCAAAAAAATAAATGTAACTGACCGTCTGACGTTTAGTGATTGGGCAACTGAAGACATTCATAAAAGTCGGATTAGGTTATATGAACTTTACAATGAAAAAACTTTTAATAATAGTCCAGCCTTTATTAATTATGTAAAAAATATTCAAAAACATTCAGACAAGGTTGTTATGCTGCAAAATCAATTTATTTGAAAAATAAAATCAAATGCGCTGAAAATACCATAAAGGCTATGGAATGTCATCAATAACGAAACTGGTAGAGCCAAAGCACGCAGTCGCGACTATCTACTAAATATCAATAATGTGAGTGTTGCAGAGGACTTGGAAGTAGCGACAGAATTTGAAAAATTTTTTGCTAATATACCCATTTTAACTACAAAGTCACTCAAGTCATCTTCCACGTCTGCTGAAATACTACTTAAGGACTGCGTACCAGAATGTGTCACAGCCTTTGAGTTTACTGCTGTTACTACTGAAGATATTCTTAAACAATTTAAAACTATTAATATGAAAAAAAACAATGGATTTATGGGGATTGTCAGTAAAGACTGTTTCATATATTATTACTTTAATTGCTCCACATCTATTCACAGTGTTCAATGGCCGTGTCGCTTCTGGAACATTTCCTGATTTAATGAAATATAGTAAAATTACACCCTTATTTAAATCTGGTGACACATCAGACCCCTCAAATTTTCGACCTATTTCTGTATTGCCAACGCTTAGTAAAATTTTTGAAAAGTTAATACTTAATCAATTTCTTAATCATTTTAATAGACATAATCTTCTTCACAAGAAACAGTTCGGATTTACGAGGGGTTGTTCAACTACTGACGCAGCAGTTGATTTACTGAAAAGTATTATTGCGGCTTGGAAGAAGTCACAAGATGCGTTAGGTATATTTTGCGACTTATCAAAAGCCTTTGATTGTGTACATCATGATACTCTTATCAGGAAATTATATCACTACGGCATTAGGAACAAAGCTCTCGATCTCCTGACTTCTTACTTGGGCAACAGAATCCAGAAGGTCGAAGTTAATGGTAAGACATCTCCAGGTTCAGCTTTAAAAATGGGTGTCCCGCAGGGTTCAATTCTAGGTTCATTTCTATTCTTGATATATATTAACGATTTACCTAATTATGTAAAGGACAATCATGAGATTGTGTTGTTCGCGGATGATACATCTTTGATTTTTAACATTAAACGACAACAGGTTAATTTTGACGAAGTAAACAATGCACTCTCAAAAGTTGTTAGTTGGTTTAATGTAAATAACCTATTACTTAATAATAAGAAAACGAAACTTTTAAAATTCTCTGTGCCTAATGTTAAACAAATGGAAACCAATGTGCAACTTAATGAATCTAAGATTGAGCCCGTCGAGACAACCATGTTTTTAGGTATTATGCTCGACACCAAACTACAATGGGGTCCACATATTGAAAGGCTATCGGGCAAACTCAGTTCTGCAGCTTATGCAGTTAAGACAATTAGACGCCTTACAGATTTAGAAACAGCTAGAATGGTTTATTTCAGTTATTTTCATAGCTTAATGTCGTATGGGATTCTTCTCTGGGGGAGTGCTGCAGACCTAAATACAATATTCGTTCTACAGAAAAGAGCTGTAATGGGCATTTATAACCTCGGTCCAAGAGTTACTCTAAGAGAAACATTCAAAGAAATAAACATTCTAACTGTTGTATCACAATATATTTATGAAAATCTGTTATATGTACATAAAAATATTGACAAATTTAGTAAAAAATGTGATATGCATTCTGTGAATACGAGACACAAGAATAATCTGGTAGTTCATAGCACTCGTCTCCACAAAATAAGTAGCTGTTTTATGGGGCAATGTATACGCTTATATAACAAGCTCCCTTATGATTTAAGAAACTTATCTATAAATAAGTTCAAAATAATTATTAAAGCGAAATTATGTTCAAAAGCATACTATAAAATATCTGAATATAAAGACGACCAAAACGCTTGGGATTGAGCTGTTCTAATTCGGCACACAAAAATAATTGAATATGCTTTTTTTAATGACGTTTCGTAAGTACTTGCAAAGTTTATACGAAATAAAGAAGTATTTCATTTCATTTCATTGAACGTTCCTATTACCTGACATACATCACATTCATAAGGCCCACACACAATCATACGTATGAACAAGCCAGCATTCATTCCCGACGCGAGTCGTATTCATTATAATACACGACGCGCAAAGAGGTATTATACGTGAGTTTTAGAGCAAATAGCCACCCAGTCTATGTTGGTAGGCACCACCTGACAACCCGGGTTCGATAAGTAAAATTAAATTGAAAATGTATAAGTCGTAAACTAATATTACGATCTTGCGATATTACGATACTAACAATATTACGATCAGTTGGCAATGTCACAAACAAATTGCTCATTAACAAGGTCGATGCAATATTGCAAGGACAAATTGTATTCATTTAAAATGGTATAACAATGATTACTGCGATCGAAAATTTGAGCCGGTGAACACGTGAGTCATCACTGCGCGCTTGGCGCTGACCGCATTTCATTGACCCGAGTCATTATCTAGTTTCTGAACACGATACAAATTAATTAAAGACAAATGCACAATTTTTAGTAAGATGTAATGAATATCATCGACCGTCTCCTTCGATGATGTATTATCATCGAAGGAGACGGTCGATGATATAGTATACACTACCATAGTTAAAAAACACCAAAAAAAACACAAGCGAGAATCGAACCACAGACCGATCCGACAACAACCTTTTAGCCACTGAGCCATAAGGGAAAAAAAAATTCATTATATTTCGATCAGTCATTACTAAAGCTATACACGCTGATTTTTTATTGGTTTAGGAAAAAAAAACCTCACGTTGGAAAAAATATCTACTATTCATATTCAAAATCAAAATTTACCTACCACGTAAAATAAAAAAGTTATAAAAGTTAATAACTCTAGGAAATAAGTAGTAACGTGCGACTCGATCGTCGATCGACTCGTCGGCGCGCTGTACGTACCTAAAACAGCTGTTGACGTCGCGCGGCGAGGTCAACAGCTGTTTTAGGTACAGTACAGCGCGTGTAACAGTAGGTAACTAACTACACATAAAACACGTATGAGGCAGCAAAGCACTTCTGCTAGAGCCATACTAACGAGAAATGCCATTTATTATTGCGGTAATTTACGTTAACCGTGTTATAATTTGACAACGGCATTAACATTGGCGTTTGGCGTTTTTATCTCCAATGATGGGCATTCACGTTGACGTTTCAAGTGTAGCCACCTACTTTAGCGCGTTAAAAATTATCGCAATAATTATCGCGCTAGCAGACATTGACGTTAGCCGCTAGTGAGGCCCCGGCATAAGATGTACGGATGGATAGTGATACCTAATTTACGTACTTACGAAACACAAATTAATTACGATGACAACTTCAATAATTTTAAGCACATTAATGATTAAAATAATAAACACATGTAACTAAATAGCTTTACCTACCTATTCCTTCGTAAGTCACAGAAATAAGCTGTGGGTTCACGCAATCATAATAAACTAGTACCTAGACGAAAAGAAGAACTTATTATTATTTACGTATTAATCGTTGGTACATAGTCATTTTCAATAACTAGTAAAAGCCGAATTTAGGTATTTACTTATTTCTGGCGTGTTTAAAACATGTTACTTATCAACGTAGGTATTTACGACAAGCAGTAAACATATCACTTACCTTTACAGTCTTCTGCTTATATCACAATCAATTTACACATTTGCACACACATATTTCTCGCGACTCCGTTTCTTCTTTGTACACAAATCTTATAACCTCGATCAACTAATAAAACCCTATGGAGTCACGTCAGGTTGCGGCCTATCAATCCACTAGCGAACACATCAGTATTGTAAGGATGCACGATTGTAGTTTTATTACGTAACACGGACACAGAGTGACGGGAGCGTGATATACGACTGTCCCATTGACCTAATTTCTTAAGACTGAAGGTCAACTTGCGCCCGCGCCGCACGGCCGCACCCCGCCGCGCCCCCGCCGCGCCCCCACCTCCCGCTGGCGCCCTGCAGCGGAGGGTGGCGCGCGGGCATGGTGGGGCGCTCCCGGAGGCCGGGAATAACGGTTCAATGACTATTGACTAATGCCAGTGTGTGTGTGTGACACGATCGCTCGTAGTTCGCCAGTGTGCGTCGAACTGATACTTCGTGTTCTCGTACTATTAAATTAATTAATTTCACAAGATTTTTTTAGCTTATATTTCAAATATTATTAGCTGGTTAGGTTCTATTAACGATAAGTAATAAGATGGCTTTCGCTCCAAAACCAATTAAAAATCAGCGTGTATATAACAAGACACTTGGGTACATGAGTTAGCTGTAATTAGGAATTAAAGATTTTTATACTATTTGTAACAAAGCGTTAAGTTATTTTTGTGATTAGATCATTAGTGATGAGCACCAATCATTAAATTCTTAAACTTTGTAGTGAGTCAATTTAAGATCTTTTATATGGAAATCACCAAGAGGTTTTCCAAACATATCCGACAGTTTATACACAGGGGGAGATTTTTTTGCCACTATTTTACATTTAATTAATTTCGGTGCTAATTTATAACAGTAATAACTATTCATGTTTTATGTTAGCATGTTTATATGAATCGTTAACAAAACACAATGCATTTTCTTGTGAGCTCCAACTCGGAAACAATAGCACTATTGTTGGCCTTCACAAATAATTATGTAGGTAATTATAACTTTGAATAGATATGCGTCTTACATTGTAGTTAATGAAACTGTAGCCAATCGTTTATAAACATGTTTTTGCTGTAATAGAATAAGGTTTAATTATTTTATTCAGCTTTTAGGTTTAAAATAAACGATGGTGAAATACGAAATGGTATTATCTTAAACTTGTACATCAATTAATTTGCTTTAGTTATTAAAGTATATAAATTATTGATTTATATATAAGTACCCACATAAGTTATTTAAGTATTGAAATTATTTATTTAATTTGTGTGTAAACAGCCACTTTAGTTATTTAATGAGGTATAAAAATTATATATTTGATTTATATGTAAATAGCCACTTATTTATTCAAGAATAGAAGTTATTGATTCAATTTATGTGTAAATACCCACTTTAGTTAAAGATAGTTTCAATTCAATTAAGTTTGATAATTTCAGTTTGATATAATAACATTTGCGTAAACACAAGAACACATTATAACCAGCACTATTTAAGATGGTGTAGTAAAACCAGATGCATAGCATTTGTAAAAAGAGAACAAGTTACATATTGATAATTAAGTATTTTTCCGGCCGTCAGCGGTTAAATTTTTTTTTGTTTTATATATTTCAATAGAAACCAGACATTGAAAGAAACAATCCTAGCGACACAAAACATTACAAAAAAAAAAAAACAATAATTGCGACGCAGGAATTTAATGTTTGAGTTCACAATGAACAGTAAATGCATAAATAGATGCATTTTCAAATAACCTAGCCATACGCTTCAATAAGAAGATAAAATCGAAGACCAAAAACAATGATTGTAGCAGAATAAACATTTGACAAAACGAACAACCAATAATTCTACGATGATATTCGTATTTTTATACCAAATAGACAATGATTAAATTAGTTCATTATTGTTAGTGAGCAACCTGCATGTAACACGTGTACATTTTATTTATAAATGAACGCGGAATTCTAGCTAAATACCTAGTATATAATACGCTAGCATCTTTAGGTACGTTCATTCTCAGCCAGTCCAATTATGGTAGGTACACGTGGTATAATAAAGACGCAACTTTCTTAGTAAGAAAGAAAAAAGTATTTAACTTTGAAAGATAATCGCCATAGTAGGCGGTAAATGTATTGAATAATAGCTACTATATAGAAATATATCGCCGTACAAAATCACTAGCAGAAGGTTATAGTAGAAAATAGAAAGAAATGGAAAGAGAAGGGTGTGAATTCGTTCCATAAGTCAGCCAAAGCATATTATTAGCAATAATTACCAGTAGCACTTAATTATCGTAGTGGCATTTAAAAAAGCTAATCGCGAAGCATACGATCAACGAAGGTGACCTTAGCTCGTCGTTAGAAGACGCGAGGCCTTAAATCGCAATACAAAGAATGCGATCAATGAATGTGACCACAGCGCGTCATTTAGTTGACACGTGGTCGCAAGCAAGACGATTATAACTTGTTACTTATGCGGTTGATACAAAATTAATTATCACACTCGGCAACAGAAATAGTTATAATATAAAAATGCTTACCAAGCGTAGTAAGCAAAAATGTGTCTGTTGTGACCGGCGCAACACCAAACCGACCTTCCGTGCACAACAGAACAAAAAACAATATATGCCACTAAAATAATTACACCATGCTTTGGAACGATTTCACACATACACAGTTAAAAAATAAAAAAAATAGGTTTTGTTGAGAATCGGATTTTCAACAAAACCTACCTATATATTCCCGTGGGCGCACTGTAACAAAGGATCGCCCTTGGGTGTGTTTAAAATGAGAAATGTGTGTTACAATAAAATTTATTTAATTCTTCATGTAAGTCTAAACATCATTTAGCAAAGCGTTTTACTTACTAAAAAAATTACTAAAAAAATATAGTTGATTGAATCAGGCGTTACTTGGCGGAACTCCATTGTTACCTAATGGAAGGAAAGAGGAACCCACCACGCACCCTCGAATTGACCACCCCAACTATTGCAATAGAAAAAGGTTGACAATATCGAACTCCTCTAAAAGGATAAGGGATATAGGAATGGTATGGGTTCCAGGAAGATACCTGACTTGCAGTATCCCGCTGTATGCGCCGACTATTCTTCGACACGTGTTTCGCCTCTGCACGAGGCATCCTCAGGAACGATGGGCAACGACTGAGCGCTTTCCAACCGTGGGCATGTATTATAAACGATTGTACTTTCTAATCCCCTCCCTCCGTTGCTCGACTGATGTGAGTCATTATGACGGTGTGCGAATATATTCAGCAATGGGGACCCGTTAAAGTTGGTTTGATCGTTCAGTAATGTATGCTTGTCCCGCTTTAAAATCTCTAATTGTTCCAATACGCACATTCTAATACCCTTTTGACAAGTGTGTATGACGTCAAATGAATGTCCGCTATTTAAGGTATGACCCGATTCAAGTAAATGTTCGGCAAAATGAGACTTTTCCGGCTGGTTGTTTCTAAACGCCGCTAAATGTTCTTTATATCTCAGCTCAAAACTTCGACCCGTCTGTCCTATGTACTTATTTTGGCATTGGTCGCATGTTAAGCAGTAAATACCGGACTTTTTGTTCTTGCATACTTTATCTTTACCATTGCAAAGAAATTTTAACGTTTTGTATGGTTTATAGGCTGATCTGATACCGTTCCTCCTCAGTATACGCGCCATACGGTAAGTTATGCTTCCAAAATAGGTAAGAACAGCGGTATTATTTATAGGTTCTTTTATAGAGGGATATAAAAGTGACTTGGACATTCTAAGTTGTTTTCCTCTAATCATCTTGTCGATTAGGCGTTTACTATACCCGTTGGATTGAGCTATATGATAAATAATATTTAATTCTCTGTTATATGATTCTATATTCAGTGGTACATTAAATAATCTATGAATCATACTGTGAAATGCTGCCATTTTGTGTTGCGATGGATGACAGGACGATGCTGGTATTGTACTATCTGTATACGTCGGTTTACGATAAATTTCAAATGAGTGTGAGGTACCCTCCCTTTTGATAGTCAAATCTAAGAAGTTTATTGAGCTGTTTTGTTCTATCTCCAATTCGAACTTAATTTTGGGGTGTATACTATTAATTCTTGTAAGAAAACTGTGAAGCTGACGTTCTGTGCCCTTAAAAGCCAGCAAAATATCGTCCACGAATCTATAATAATATAAGATGTTCGGTTCTTTTACCAAATGCTCGTGTTCGTAGTTATTCATAAAGATATCTGCTAACAACGGACTAAGCGGTGAACCCATGGCCAAACCCTCCTTCTGTAAGTAGTACTCGTTGTTGAATTGAAAATAATTTTGTTTACTGCATAACTCGGTTAATTTCAAAATATTCTGAATCTGTTCTGGGTGTATTCTATTTCTTCCCAGCAGATTTTTAATTATAACTAAACATTCTTTATACGGGACATTTGTAAATAAGCTTTTTACATCCAAAGACACGAGTTTTGTGTTTCTAGGTAGACAGATGTGTTTTATTTTGCTGATCAAATCATAACTATTTTTCAGGCTGTATTTTGCGGTGAATGACGTCTTCTCTTTAATCAATCCGTTTAAATATTTCGCTAATTTATAAGCTGGAGCGTTGACATATGAGACGACTGGACGGATGGGCACCTGATCTTTATGTATTTTTGGTAAACCATACAACAGCGGACACTGAGGGTTCATCGGTATAAGACTTTTCGCTAAATAGCAGTTTTGTGGAAAAAGGTAAGTACTTGACTTGACACTGAGTTTTAATTCTGCATGAAATCGTTTGGTAGGATCGTAGGGCAGACGCTGGAAATCTTCGGTGTGTATTACATCTTGTACTTTGCTATTATACTGCGATCTAGACATAATTACTACGGTGTTGCCTTTATCCGCCTTATTTACCACCAAATCATTTTGTTTAATTTTATTTTGGATGGATTTATATATTTTTAATTCGCAGTTAATGAAATTAGTCGATTTGTATGTTTTTAACTGATGGGCAGCTAAACTCTTGACTATGTTATCTTTTTTATTTCTGGTAATAGCTATTTCTGCATCCACCGCCAATGTTTCCAAAGAATATTGCGTAACTTTTTGAGGAATACTATACTTTAATCCCTTCTCCAAAAGTGAGTTCTCTTCACGTGTGAAAATGGTGTTCGAAAGATTCCTTATTCTGGGATGAAATTGATGATTACAAGTGGTGTTGCCAGTATAGTCTGAAGGTGGTGTTATTCTTCCTATCAGTTCTTGTAACTTCCTACTTTGAATGATGTATTTCTCGTGAGCTACAGTTGACGCTAATTCCCTAGCTTTTTGGTCTAATAAATCGAACTCGACATTGTGTAACTTGAACGAAAGTTCTAAGTGCAGTATTTTTAAATGTAGTTTTAAATTATCGCGAACCGTAAACCAACGTCTTGCCTCTTCACCTAGCCAAATTTTTTGAGCTTTTTGTATCGCTATATTGGCAGCCCGACTGTGCGTATTGGAACGTATAGTAATATAATTTGGAATGACATTGTAATATTTACATTTCTGATTTAACCACACGTTTTGACATGCGACCCGGTGTTGCTTCGTAAGTTTGATGTATAATTTCGCCTGTACAGCTATGCTTGCTGATTTGATATAGTTGATTGAATCAGGCGTTACTTGGCGGAACTCCATTGTTACCTAATGGAAGGAAAGAGGAAACAACAGAGAATTAAATATTATTTATCATATAGCTCAATCCAACGGGTATAGTAAACGCCTAATCGACAAGATGATTAGAGGAAAACAACTTAGAATGTCCAAGTCACTTTTATATCCCTCTATAAAAGAACCTATAAATAATACCGCTGTTCTTACCTATTTTGGAAGCATAACTTACCGTATGGCGCGTATACTGAGGAGGAACGGTATCAGATCAGCCTATAAACCATACAAAACGTTAAAATTTCTTTGCAATGGTAAAGATAAAGTATGCAAGAACAAAAAGTCCGGTATTTACTGCTTAACATGCGACCAATGCCAAAATAAGTACATAGGACAGACGGGTCGAAGTTTTGAGCTGAGATATAAAGAACATTTAGCGGCGTTTAGAAACAACCAGCCGGAAAAGTCTCATTTTGCCGAACATTTACTTGAATCGGGTCATACCTTAAATAGCGGACATTCATTTGACGTCATACACACTTGTCAAAAGGGTATTAGAATGTGCGTATTGGAACAATTAGAGATTTTAAACCGGGACAAGCATACATTACTGAACGATCAAACCAACTTTAACGGGTCCCCATTGCTGAATATATTCGCACACCGTCATAATGACTCACATCAGTCGAGCAACGGAGGGAGGGGATTAGAAAGTACAATCGTTTATAATACATGCCCACGGTTGGAAAGCGCTCAGTCGTTGCCCATCGTTCCTGAGGATGCCTCGTGCAGAGGCGAAACACGTGTCGAAGAATAGTCGGCGCATACAGCGGGATACTGCAAGTCAGGTATCTTCCTGGAACCCATACCATTCCTATATCCCTTATCCTTTTAGAGGAGTTCGATATTGTCAACCTTTTTCTATTGCAATAGTTGGGGTGGTCAATTCGAAGGTGCGTGGTGGGTTCCTCTTTCCTTCCACTAGGTACTAAAAAAATGTTATTCGAAAAGATATAAACAGGGTCGCGTGATTCGGCGATGGTAAGGGATTTGTTGAGGGTCCGCTGCCGATGGTCGCTCAGGAAAGGTGGTCACTTAGCTCGTCCGCCGGTTTGCCAGAAGAAAGGGACGAGCGCAGCCAGCGCTTCAGTATTTATAGTGCGTTGCAGGGCGCGGGCGGCGGGGTCGACCGGGCCGAGCGATGCGTCAAGGATTGACGTCACAATCGGTGAGTGAGAGTGCCGGAGGCCCTATCCCCTATTCCTTCTCCCTCATCCCATCTCTTTTCCCAACCCCAAGGGGCGGCAACGCAGTTGTGACTCTTGTGGTGTTGCATGTGTCCATGGGCGGCGGTAATTGCTTACCATCAGACAATCCATCTGCTCGTTTGCCGCCTATTACTATAAAAAAAATGATAAAATACGAACTCATTCTGACGGAAATTAAAAATAAAAAAGAGGACAGATTTAATTAAAGAGGAGCTTCCAGTTTTTTCACTGGCAATATAATTATAAGGACGTTCCTTGTTGAGTTTGGCTATTGGAAACATCTAATTCAATGTGCTTTCTTATAAATAGCCGATTAAATTGGCTCTTACTTTTTTAGAATTCGATATCAATTTCTCGTGTTTTCCACCTTGTAACTTTTATTCTGACAAACCTTTTTATTGTATTACTAGAGGATGCCAGCAGCTACGCCTGCATTTTTTTTAAATTTTCCCGTTTTGGCCGATCTCGTGGGAATTTCGGTCCCAGCACCCCTACGGTCCCCAAGGAACATACATGCCAAATTTCAACTTCCTACGCCCAATAGTTTCGGCTTGCGTGTCTGTCAGTCAGTCAGTAACGCAAGGATTTTATATATTAAGATGTTAAACATAATAGCAGTATTATTGCTCATAAAGCATAAGGAAAATATTTTTATTTTTGTGTCAACAAAGATATAATGACAACAAAACTATACAGAGCGAAGTGCCATTGAAAAGATCACCTAATAACATCCGCTTATTAAAGCCAGCCGTGTCATGACTGACAGCTTTTACTAATCTATTTCTTTGCTCCCCGAGAACCTTTTGTCAACTTTGATTATTCGAGCACCAGTCATCCTCCCACCGAAGATTTGACGCGACATATTAAAATAACAAAAGACGCCACACTACATTCACAAGCTATAAACGATCAAAATGTATTTCTGTATTTAATATTTCGACTACATGATAAAGTATTCAATGATTGAAACGCTTTCCAAATTTCCTTTGGCAGTTATTGTTATTTCAGTGTGATATATTTTCATCAAATAATTATGAAAACTCTCGAATGTAAGCTGTAAGAAGAAATAAGACGTAATACTTTTTGTGCTAACAGCTTTTATGTAAGTGCATCGTTTAGTAAAAAGTTTTTGTAAGTAAATGGAATGAGATATGACATTTTAAATTAAAATTCTCTCTCTTTTAAGTAAAGTCACAAAACTTTAAGGTTACAAAATAAATTTAACTAATGTTTCACACGCATTTTGCATACGATAGCTAGTAGATTTATTTTCGTACGTCAAAAATACAGAATAAAAAGAGTGAAAACTACACTGCATAGCGCATTTAATTGCTTAAGCAACGTTTTGGACTTGTTTTTCATTTTATTTCTAACCTATAGTCTTAATAAGTCCAAGTCAAAATTAGCCTAACAAGACCTACCTTCGTCAAGTCCTATTTATTTGTTCGTCAGATGAAATCACTGCTCGTTGAAGTGAGACACTATGGTAATAATTTAGCGCCTTGATATAAAAGCTTCTTAGAATTTTAAAATACGGCGATAGCCTAGTGGTGGACGTAACGGACTGTCAGAACGATGGTCTCGGATTCGATCCCCAGTTACCAGTCCGGACACACACCTCTGAATTTCGAAGTTATGTGTGTATAAAAAAAGTTAATTATCGCTCCCTTAATAATGTGCACGGTAGATGGCCATAAGCTCGCCCTCTATTACACTGGGACCGAAACATAACTGGCGAAGTGTGGGTGTGTAATACACCTCTGCTTACCCTTCCGGGGATAAAGGCGTGAAGTTATGTTATGTTATGTTAGAATTTCAGGTCTCCAATGTTTAAATGCATACAAATAATTTTGAAAAATGTTTGGGTTCTTTGAGATAACTTACACTTTCAAGAAAAAGACAAATATCACCTCAGTCTACTGTGACCATGAATCCTGTTAAGAATTCGAAACGTCGCGTCGTCTAGTAATAAATTAGGGTGTAGTTTTTAGATCATTCGGTTTAATTGTAAAACTAAGTGACACCAATAACGCGATAAAATCCGTAAACTGTAGTTTAATTTCAACATCAAGCTAAACTTATACACATTGAAAAAGAGAGCACGGCATTCATAAAAAAGACTTACTAGCCATTTGCTTGAAGAAAATCATAAAAATAGCAAAATCCTACAACATAATACGCCGACATCCCTACTATGGCATTATAAATGGTTGCATCTTAAAGTATGTATAATGTCAAAAATAAATAATAAAGCATACTTTTTCGGTACGTAAATATACTTGTAAACATTCAATGTTTTGTTCAATATGGCGTAATATTATTGAGTCCTCGCCCTCAAAACGTTCAAATATTCTGGCATTCGGTCTTATATTAGAATATCGTTATCCCTTAGGGTTGCAGAGGTCAGATGACAGTCCGTCCTGATTATTCGGCTGAATCTAGAAAGGTGAATAAATATATAGAGGGACTATAAGTAACTTTGAGTTACATCATCATCAGCCCTTCATAATTATGTATAAAAGTACAGACTCTCCTACTTCTGCCAACAATACAAACCTAGTGTATGACTGTGTTTAAAACAGTTGTTGACCACGCTATCCGCTCTGTAGAAAAGCTAATATTCAGTCAAATTCGGTTGAATAGAAAGCGAAGACTTCACAAAGCACATGTATAGTTGTTTAAGCGGGCGGCTCGCCGCTTGACACAGTGCCGATTATTATATATCTGCTACAAGTTTCAATGCTTTAACAAACCTACAAATCTGGATCTCTCTCTCTGCTTTCGAGACTGGACTCCCCATTGATACAGGAATTCGTCCTAGGGTAGGCAAAGTGTTTTAAATAAAAAATCATCCCCATTTCAGCGACTAATATATTCAAGAGAATAAAATATCATGTTTCTAGGACATGTGCGTTTATAATTGGTTTTGGAAAGATAAAACCAGTAAAACGTCGTAGACAGTAGCAAATCCCAGGCTGCACGTAATATGTTCGTTACTAGTTTATAGGTTTTTCAAAGATGCATAAAAAGTTGTACAACGTTTCAATAACACACACTCGTTACAACGTCATACATTTTTAATTGAAGCGGCAGCAAAACAGAATACATCACGTAATGAGGTCTTGATCCGAAAACATACCTTTTTACGAAAACACCTGCAAACCTTATGCACATGAATATAAAATGGTGCGGTGCGGCGTTGGGGAAAATGGACGCAAAATATATGAAGAGGAAATTAAGGCTACTTTTATAAAATAATAACCTGCTCATTAAACGTTGCCTAAGGGTACAGCAGCTTTATTTAAATATTTGGTTTTATGTACTTTTGTCTCGGACTGGGGCGCTCCACTAAGTTTTTACCTCGACCCAGAGACAGAGCGATTACAACTTTTAAGATTGATGAATAATGCTCTAATGTATTTTTTTTAACTTTTCAAGATGTAAAAGGGTATTTTTAAATTAAGTAAGTCATTTCAGCTTATTTTTCAGTAGTGACTGTTTACTTTTTATCTGGGTCTTTTATCTTAATTATTTATTATCTGTGTGCTTGCCGTCTTTTTGTGTAAAAGTGAACTTGCGTTGTTTACGACCGTAATAATAAAAAAAGAAAAGAGTGGCAACCCCAGCTGTCAACACCGGGTCTAAAATTTTGTTGTTTATATTTTTGAATTTTTATAATTAACAAAGTTAATACATATATTATAAATTAATCCGAATAACAGGAAGATCAAAGAAATAAGTATCTAAATAAAATATGTCTATTACACCACAAGCAAAATATTTAGAAAAAATATATAGTTACTAAAGTTACAAATAACGGATAATGTTGACGAGAAATGCCACGAAACAATTACGAGCACAAACAACAACCCGGGGCTCGTCGCTGAGCTCCGCCTCGCAGCCATCGAGGCCCGCGCCAACATCACCAGCGGCTGCAGTTGCGTCGAGCTCAAGCGACGAGTACTTCTCGCCGCCGTCGTCGCCGTCACCTGTGCGTCGGAGAGGCATAGGCCGGCCACCAGCCTGCCTGGGACCACGAGACCCACCGGTCTCAAACAGGGTCCTCGCTGCTGGTGGTAATGTGCAGCGCATGCGATGGACAGAATCCATCAACGAAAACGTCATGCGCGCATATTTTGGGGCTACAGAGGGGGGGACTAAACTCACTGCGTATCGCAGTCGCATGCTCCTTCTGTTTCAGGCTTTGGAACCAGGTATCAACGTTACGGATCAACGATTGTCGGATCAGGTGCGAGTTATCCAGCGTAGTAATAAGCTGGATAACGTCGTACTTGATAGGCTACGCTCAGAATACTTACCTACGAGCCAGGCCGTTCACGTCCAACCCGCTAGTGCTCCCGTAAACACAGATACACCGCGGACGACCTTCCTCGATAAATAGGCTATCTAAAACTGAAATATTTTTTGGACCAGCAGTTTCTGAAATTAGCTCGTTCAAGCAAATAGACAAACAAATAAACAAACTCTTCAGCTTTATATATAAGTATAAGATTAGATTATGTAGGTATATAAATATGAAAACTGAGTAGGTACCGACCTAATTATGTATATTTGGATCTAAACGACTATTATGACTGTTTGTTAGGTACTTAACAGCTGACGTATTTATGGAAATTGTCTGTTTTGTTGAATGCTCTTTTTCCTTATACATTACTCTGGTAGCACAACTCCTCCCCGAGAACAGCAATGTGAAACCGTTACACTAGTAATATCTATTCCAAACTAGGTTGTCAGGCAGAGATCGCATTTTGCGATTAGACCGCCTTGTTGTGCAACTAGTTTTAAGTTAATTTTACCATTGTATAATAGTGTACATTAAAGTGTTAATCAATCAATCAAGGTGAAACGGTGTTCACACATACCAAAAATCGCGAAGCGGAACCAGCTTAGTTGCGGCAAACTCAAACAAACACGTTAAATAAACTAAACTTTACATATAATATTTTTATTACATTTGCTATTTTAATTATTTAATTGACATAACAAATGTTATGTATATTTAGGGGTACCGACTTGATTAACGCGGAAACATTATGAAATACATTTTGAGAATGATTTTCATGGAACTTATCTTATCAGTAATGTAGTGGCACCATGAAGATTTATCCTTGTGCAGGGTTTTTATCATCATATTTATATACTATCACACTGCTTTGCACGGGCCATTTCTCACTATGAGAAGGGTAAGGCCAAAATCCACCACGCTGCACTGGTCAAGTGCGGGTTAGCAGATTTCACATGTCTTTCGAGAACATTATGAAGAACTTTCAAATATGCAGGTTCACGTTCAGAGTTTTACAGCAACATAAGAATAACTATAGACTATTATTTTCAATCACAATTCAATTTATGAGCTCCAAACTCTTTTCCGTAAAGTTGCGTTACGAAAAAAGATGTCCAAATATGTTGTTAGCAAGCGAGTTCCTACTCTCTTCGGAATGATTACTTCTGTTCAAGTTTGACGGAGTAATATTATTATACGTTTGTTCATTATATCAATATTGGAACTGCGAGTTTGGAACCATGAGTTATTAACTTATAAGTGGTTTGACTGGATCATTGAATTATTCGAATAAGTTTTTTGTTTTTGAAAAAGCTCTTACATATAGGTATGATGAGTACATTGTAGCCTTATCTAATAAGTAAAAAGATGATATTCTAACAAAAAAAATATATATCACAAAACTTCTTTTCTCACAACATTGGCTTTGCGTTGCACCTTAGGTATCGTGAAATTTCCACCATTACTGAATGGTTTGCCGCGCAATAGGGATTTAAATAATATGTATAACTGAACATTGAGGAAAGAAAGTTCTTCAATATGACTGTGCTGCCCTACCATTCTTTCCATTAGGACACTGTAATGTCCTTCGTCCAGGTGCCCAGAAAATAGCAAGTTATGAACAATTTCGCCAGTACCATAGTCAGTAATCGTATTACTGTTTTCTAGGTGACACTCGGGATATAGCTCACTTACACTCTTAAGTTCAGCATGCCCTGCATACTGTCCATTGGCACTCATCACAAGTTTGTAATTTGTTGAATTTGTAATGGTCTGGCTATATGCTTCGTCCCCAACAATGAAGTTACTATATATACATCCCACTTATTGACTATGTTATCAACAGTGGCCAAACGAATTTCATAATGTTTATTCTCACTTCGATATAAACAATAAGAAATTGTGCGGAATAAGCAATTACCGTCACCAAGAATGGAAATCACTTGAAAATAAAATTGTTGATGGTAGAATTAATCAAATCTGAACCCGTTACCACCCGTATTTTTTTAGCAGTAGGGAGGGCCATCCGGTACCAAATCTCCAACAGGGCCGTCATTGACCAAGATTCTTTGTTCAAACTTTCTCTGAGCATTTTTCAATTTCCTTCCAAGAACCATCATTATAATTGAAAACACAACTACTTACAAAAAATACGCTATTAAATCAGAAACTTACTCGTAAGTAACTAACTTACGCTAACTTAACTTTTTTCTTTATCTGTCAAAATTAAAAATATAGAAAAACGACTTGTTTTGTAAGAAAATAGGTTTTATTTCTGTTATCGAGCTAAATATGTCTGTGAGAAGCACGACTTGTTTTGTGTATGGGTGTGATTAATCCATCATAATTTATAGAAAATGTAATAATGACGTTTATAATTTTGGTCGAAATTGTAGTTTTGGTAGGAATGGTAGCTTTGGTAACAATCGTAAGTAACATTGCTACCAAAACTACAGTATATGCACAAAAATACCATTTCTACCAAAACTACTATTCCTACCGAAAATACTTTTGTATCAAAACTACTATTCGACTAACACTATCATATCTACCTTTTTTTTTAAACTACCATTTCTACCAAAACCGCCTGTATACCTGCCTTTGCTCTCAAAACTGCTATTCTTAACATAACTACAATTTCTACCATAACTACCACTCGTAATAATGAATTATATGACAATAGTACTATGAACCGCTGTAATATGTTCCACATAAAAAAATATAACATGCCCGAAGAAAGTCCGTAATTTAAAAACACGAAATATCAGTTCACCCAACATTAAGGGTTAACTGGTAACATTCGGGGAATATTAGCTGGTCGCGGCAGTTATACTAACGTAATTCCAGGGCCGTTCCGACTCAACCCAGCGCCTGTGTGCGAAATCCATATAATAATAATAATATTCTACCACATACACACATCACCATCTAGTCCCAAGCTAAGCAGAGCTTGTGTTATGGGTACTAGATAATGGATAAACATACATATATACTTTTTTTTTGTAAATACATACATATTATACATAGAAACACCCAGACCAAGACAAACATCCATGTTCATGCACACAAATGTTTGACTTGAGCGGGAATCGAACCCGCGACCTTCGGCGTAGCAGTCACTTACACTACCGCTGCGCCAACCGGTCGCCTCTTGGCCGGAAGTTGGCGGATGACCTTTTTTTTTTTTGCCGACGCCGCCGCCTCTTCCTACGCCACTGCGCCTGTGTGCGAGATCTGTGAAGCGCCTTTTTTGGCATCCTTTTACGAAAATAACTGTTATAATTAACGCATATCTCGGCACGCGGCGCCCCTATCACCCTGGCGCCTGTGTGCGCCGCGCACATTGGGACGGTTCGGCCCTGCGTAGTTCCCGTGACCCTGCCATTCAATGGGATCGGATAGAGGAACACCACGGTGGTTTTAGTGGGTAGTCCCGGCGCTTCTCGTCGGGGAGTCACCGCACTCTCCCTGCACTGAGCCCCTTTAGGGGTCCAGCCTGGGGGGGTCAGCCCGTAAATTGTTTGGTTTCCACCATGAGTCAAAAAAAAAAAGAAGGGGAATATTAGCTGCCATCAGCGATAATTTACTATAGTGATAATTTGACCACCATCGGATATAATTTTACACACCACCACACTCAAAGGAGGTATAACGTTTTTTCCTGGCAGTTACCGCAAGGAACTTATTAGATGCCATAAAAGTATTTTTGAATTTAGAACCGCCCATGTAGAGAGAAAGCAATGGAATCTTAAGAAATTTATAGGAAAATATTGAAAAATAAGTTCAATGTCCACAGCTATCTTCCTTCAAACTTACCCAATTTAAATGAATATACCATCAAATGAAAGAGCTCTTTTCAGCGCGTGTTTTAGGCCTATAACGAAACGCCTACCTCAATGAGAACCAGATATATAGAAGCAGAAAGTCATTGACTACGGCTACGAAAACGTACAAAATGTATGGGAGAAAACTGTGTTTGCATGTAACTTGTTGAATGTGCAAGTTAGGTAATTTCTAATGCTTGATGACAAATCTATGCAGCGAGAGCTTTCATTTAAAAAAACATCATGCGAATCAGTTGCGTAGAACGGGCTGGCCGACTCGTATTATAAAACACAAATTCTTTTAATATATAGATAGTAGGATAATACCTCTGTTTAAATCCGGCAGTAAGACTGATCCTAGTAATTATAGGCCAATTTCAATACTACCTACTTTTAGTAAAATATTTGAAAAGATAATACTCAAGCAACTTCTGAAGCACTTTAATTTAAACAGCCTCCTTCATTCTGAGCAATATGGTTTTACTAAGGGTCACTCGACGACGGATGCAGGAGTAGCTTTACTCAAACACATCTACAATGCATGGGAGAGCTCTCAGAATGCTATTGGTGTGTTTTGCGACCTTTCGAAAGCATTCGATTGTATCTGCCATGATACGCTCTTATGCAAACTTAAACATTACGGCGGACTGACTGACCAGACTAAAGCATTGGATGTTATTAAGGCATATTTAAATAACAGAATCCAATGTGTAGAAATAAATGGCTCAAAATCCAGTGGCGTACCAGTACAATTGGGAGTGCCGTAGGGTAGTATCCTAGGGCCTTTCCTGTTTCTAGTTTACATAAATGATTTGCCATTTTACCTAAGAAATATTTGTGACGTGGTATTGTTTGCTGACGATACTTCATTGATATTTAAAGTAGATAGAAATAAGGAAAATTTTACCGAAATAAACAGTGCTCTTATTCAGGTGACTAAATGGTTTACTGTAAACAACTTAGTACTGAACGCCAGAAAAACCAAATGTGTTAAGTTTGCTTTGCCCAACGTCAGAAACCTTGGTCCTAACATAGTTTTAAATGGTGATGTACTGGAAACAACTGAATCTACATTGTTTCTAGGAATAACACTTGATTCGAAGTTATAATGGGGCGCACACATTACATATCTGTCAGCGAAACTTAGTTCGGCTGCTTATGCCATTAAGAAGGTGCGCAATTTAACAGATGTCGATACGGCTAGATTGGTGTATTTTGGCTATTTTCATAGTATTATGTCTTATAGCATATTACTTTGGGGTAGAGCTGCTGATATCGAAAGTATTTTTATATTGCAAAATAGGGCAGTTCGGGTCATTTACCTATTACGAACAAGAGTTTCGCTCAAAGAAAGATTCAAGGAAATCGGTATTCTAACAGAAGCGTCTCGGTATATTTATGCTAGTGTTATGCATGTACGTAAAAATATAAATTCATATTCAAAGAATAGTGATATACACTCTATAAATACAAGAAATAGACATAAATTATGTGTTCCGTATTTTCGTTTGTGCAAAACTCATAGTTCTTTTATAGGACTTAGTATACGTATCTACAACAAGATACCGATAAGTATTTTGGATTTGCCTTTTAACGCATTTCAGATAAAGATTAAAAATGACCTAATGCAAAAGGCATATTATAATTTAAATGAATATCTGAATGACAAATGCGCTTGGAAATAATGTTTCATAATTCATATATATTATATAAATAGGTAGATGATAACTTTCTTGACATGTAATTAAATATTATTCCATTCCAATTAAAATCATGTAAATGATAGTTTTTGGAATCGCCACCACATTACTAAATGTCACTCATCTCGTTAGATACTTTTTATTTGTTTTTTTTTTATAATGTATTATAATCGTGTAGCCAATCAGTTTGATCGGTGGTTATATTTCAAAAAGTATCATGTCAATCAAATAAAGGTACTACATTTGCATTTTGCACGCGTTCCACATATTTATGATAATATAAACGATCTGGAAAATGCAGGTAATTCGTGTTCATGGTCAGTATACCAACAGATTGTTAATTACTGCCGGTTCGTGTACCGTTGTCGTCATGCTCACTAAAATGTCATTTCTTGTGGTGGCATCGTGTGTCGGGTCATCCCTGTCCCTCTGATATGGCGAGAGGGATGATGGCTGGCCCATGCGTCATACTAGTGAACGGGTGCTACTTGCGATGACTGGTCGATGTCGGTCTTACGGGCTGGTATTACATTTTTAATATTAAACTGTATCATTTCTATCATGGTTCTGAACATTTGCGCGGATTGCCTGCATTATTAGGTACTTAATGTAAGTGGATGCTCCTGTTTCACCATGTCAATTTTCAGGAGGCTAATTAAATTAACATCAAAATTTTACTACATTATGCTTGAGTATTAAGTAGAGTAAATATATACAAATGACATAGAAGGTGTAACAGTTGCAGCACCTTACAAAATTTAAATTTTTATGTATTATGCAAAACCTGGCGATGAAAAAGAGTGACCTTGAGTTTTATTGCCCGTTCTTTCTCATCGTTCTACGCCCTTGCTTTGCGAACGTGGCAGTAAATGTCAATGTAGAAGCTTTAAGTAATTATTTTTTTAAATTGACGTTCATAAGTGTCACTTTGTGATTTAAATGAATAAAGGATTTTGACTTTGACTTACTAAGTAGTTTGTATGTATAAATACTTTTTGCAATTATATTTCTTAAACAGTTAAAACGATAATTATAGAAGTATCCGCCCAATAAAAGAGATTTGTGTTACCCGAACATAGTTGGTATACTATAACTAGAGAACCCCGAATTTACGCGAGCGAAGCTGCGGGCAAAAGCTAGTACAATATAATAAGCTTAAACGGCTGAAACGATTTTCCCTACTAATATTAAAAATGTAAAAATGTTTATAGATATATATAGAACATGTATTAGAACATGGCTTTGACAATTTGACTGTATGCAAGGTGATGTTATTCCTCCTATTTATTACCTTTCGAGTGCTTTCGGTAGATAACGCTAGATAATGACATGGATACTGACCGAGTTACTTTGTACCCTACCCTATAGAGTTTCTGAAGTCTTTAAAATAATCAGGAGTGTCTTCACACAACTTGAGACTGAAAGTAGATTTGTGTTACCCCGAATTTAACGCGCGCGAAGCGGCGAACAAAAGCTAGTATATAATAAAAGCTTAAGAGTTTGTTTGTTTGTTTGGTTGAACGCGCTATTCTCAGGAACTACTCGACCGATTTGAAAAATTCTTTCAGTGTTAGATATCCCATTTATTGAGGAAGGCTACAGGCTATATAACATCACGCTATGAGCGCCGGGAGCAGAGCAGTTGCTTTAAATAACGTGAGTGTAACCGCGGGCATCCTCTAGTAGCTTATAATACTGAAAAAGTTTTGTAACGATAACCGACACCCAAAACTACCTGGCGTCCTGGATACAGGCTGATGATGATGATGATATACCAACACTCATTCGGACAGAGTCGCGTGCAGAAGTTAGTATACCATAAACAGAGTCGTGCAATATAGTAATATTTAATTTAATAATTGACAGATTACATTATTGAAGGTGTTTATTAAGCCAATAAATAAAATCACCCTTGATTGTAATAACAAGGCCATACATGAAATAATCAAAGACTACCTATCTCTACATATCGACGTAGGAAAACGTATTTGTTGTAAGCCTAAAAAAATCGAAATTACGTTTTTTACATCATTTTTATCAGAAAAAAATACTGCGTCGATTAGTCTGGGTCTCATATTTACGACGAAAAAAATATCACTTACGCCGTCAATTTTTTGAACAATATTAGTGCTTTTTTGTCATAAGTCTACCAAAAACGAGTTTTTTTTATGCATTTGTTGTTTACGCCATTCTTGCAGTCAGCAAATTTTTCAAACAGAGGCTAACGCCATTTTAGCGGGATGGTATTTTTTGATTGCCTACACTTACATCATTTTAGTGGTTCATCTACAAGACGGCAGAGATATTTACTATTTTTACCAGTATGCATCTTATAACAAAAAGTCGGTTACTATAAATAAACAGCATTTATTTTTCAAACAATTCAATATAACACATTTTTGACGGAAATCAAATCGCAATTACGATAAACTTACAACGTTTTAACGCGATTAAATACTTGTCAACGAATACTGTTACGCTATTGGTTGCAATCAAGCTCTCGCTACCCTGCCATGCCTACATCAAATCATGGCCCGCATTCGGTCCACATGCGTCATTTGAGACTGTTGTTGGTCGGAATTCTATGATTGTTTTATCGGTTTTATCATTTAAGTGTTTTACTTGTGTGTTAATCAATCATTTCTATTAGAAGGTATGTACAACTT
The DNA here is from genome assembly GCA_944739405.2 of Euclidia mi. Lineage (NCBI taxonomy): Eukaryota > Metazoa > Arthropoda > Insecta > Lepidoptera > Erebidae > Euclidia > Euclidia mi. The sequence continues at coordinate 5,447,663 of OX123196.2, forward strand.
GTTTTTTTATAAATTATTAGTAATTTTAATACGTTTTATTTGAGTATTTAGTCAAAATTGATAATAATCATAGTTTTACTTGTAATATTGCTTGTTATTGAAGTTTAATTATTAGGAATTGGTATTTGTTATAATTTAATGTATGAAAGAGAAACAAAAATACACAATGCCATATTAAATTTATTTTGTAGTACATATTTATTTTGTTGTTAGTATTTTTGATTGATATACCTACAGACTTGAGGTCTTGGCTTTATATTAGGATAAATACCTAATGATCAAGTTAACACTAAGGTTATTGGTAGGTATCTAGGTATTATTTATTATTAGGGTAACGCAAGGATGCATTATTGAGGTGTATCGATTGTTGTTTGAGGACCAAACAAATTATTGTACTTGTAATTATTGCATGCAATTCTTCTTTTAATCTGTACCTAGCAGTGGGATGTATATAGGTTGATTATGTCAATTATACTTTACCTTTCCTATCCTATACTTATGAAAATTTTCTTAATTACATAATAATATGGTATATTTATATTATGGTATATATATATCAACAATGAAAGTTCATTGTCTAAGTAGCAGGTTCAAGGTCTAGAAAACGGGAAAAAGTATTGTAATATTTCAATAATATTTTTTTTTTGCAGGTGAGATGGCGAAACGAAGACAGTGGATAGATGAGCTAAAATCTAGAAACGATGACTTGGTAAGGAAAAAGCCAAAAATTCAGATTTTGAGTGAAACTATTTACAAACCAGGCACACCAATCGAAACTTGCACACACTGAGGGTGTGGGCATCCCAGTATTGTCATCTACACCAGATAGTAATAAAAGGTCATTTTTTGAAAAACTAACTCCTACATTTCGTAGTCCAAACACTTATCAACAACACTGGAAACGTCAGACGTAAAATTACGTAGCTTCGTAATTTTAAAAGTTTTATTTAATTTTAAATGAATATTTAATGCTTATATCTCATTATTGTTGTTAAATAGAAAGTAAATAGTAAAGTAATGTGTGAAAGATATTCAGTTTGGTGTTTGAAACCTCGATACAAACAGTTTTTGGCGGACAGATCTATAACCAGCTGTCAACGGACGGATTTGAAATCATCTTTAAACCCGGGGAGTATTTTACTTATTAACTTACACTCCTCATCACACATTTACTCGGCTCACACCAACGTGAGCTTCGTCCATCACACACTGGCATAGTTTCTGTCTCCTTTTGCTTGACAAAATGTGGAAGCAAAATCGAAGACTAAACAAACGCCCCATACAAACACCTACTACACTTAACACTTCACATTAATTTAAGTGTTTATATCTTTGACAAGGCCCATATATAAGTTAGTAAAAAAATTATATAAATTAGTAAATTTCACAAGATTACATTTTTTTTCTACTTACCTACATATTTTGCATCATTAAAAAAAAGAATAACACCTTTAATTTTTATATATATTTTCCCTTTCTGTTGTTTATCTACTGTCCTTCTAGCTATAGTATAATTAATTTTTATATATATTTATTTACTTATTATCTATAAACTTCTACTCATTACTGTTTTATCTCTTCTCTAACATCTTGATTATTTTTCTGTCCATAGGTGTTTGGCATATCCTTGGCTATGAGCCATTCCACAATGAGCACTATGATGACCAGGAAAGCCACAGCGAAGGATCTAGAAAACAAGCTGAGAGTAACCTTGGTGGAATTAAAGAAGTGCCAGGAGGAAAATAACCATCTACTGAGGGAGCGTGCAGACTGTGAAGAGGACATCAGGATTGTCAACAATAGGGTTTCCAACCTGAAGGCTCAACTCGCAGAACTCCATATTGAGTATATGGACACACTGGCCCAGCGAGATAGGTTACAGGAAGAAATCCATTTATTGACCGCTAACAATGATGCCCATTCATGGTCTATGAGTCGCATTAGGGAACTAGAATGCTGTTTAGAACAATCATTTACTAAGATTAAATCACTAGAACAAACTGTAGAGATATTAAACAGTAATAAAACTCAGAACCTTTACTCAGAAGTTGTAGGTAATAGATTAGGCTTAGATTCAAAACAATTAAAAATAAACATTAATTGTCTGAAACGGCATAGAAACTATAATAAATTAAATAAACATATTAGAAAACTCATTCTTAGTCTAAAGCAATATAGGAAAACTAAGATAACATCTCAGCAATATAAATGTTTAGTTTCTGAGCGTTCAGATTTGTTAATGGAGTTAGACAATTACAATGCAGAGTTGATTAATGGCAAAATGTTATACGACAAACATACTAGGGATCTTAAAAGTCAAATTACTTCCTTACAATCTCAAATAAGTAGAATGAACACGCAATATGAAAATCAGGTTCAGGAGTATATTATGAAATATGATGAGATTGCACAAGTGGGGAGGCAAAATTTAGAATATGTAAAGGCCTTAACAAATACCAATAGTTGTTTGAATATCATAAAACCAACATTACCCACTTGTGAGTCCCAGATTATTTGCGATAGTGATAAAAGTACTTGTTCAGTGAATAATAGAACAGGTAAGTCTTCTTTAGGTAAGAATTCTGGCACAAATAAAGTTTATATGTTCTCAGATAGGCTTGGTGTAGGTTTAGGTAGTTTAATAAATTGTGAGCTGACACAACACAATACTATCAATTATTGTTATCCAGGGTCTTCGTTTACATATCTAATTAATACATTAAATACAACAATATTTGATAGGCAGTCTACAATAATTATCACATATGGTGATAGCCCAACGGTGACTAAAAAGGATATATTTAATTTGACAGAAGTTATGTTATCGCTTCACAGGAAATTTGAATGCAAATTTATAACTCTTGCTTTGCCTTATTCTTATAGCTTAAATGAAACAATGAATAGTTATATTCATGAACTCAACTTGTGCTTATACAATTTGACATGGCAATATAAAGATTTTATTTTATTATTTGACATTAATAATTTTATTAGTAATTTTACATTGACCAAAGATACTATGTATCTGCCACTATTTTATAGAAGACAAGTTGCTAAATTACTAGCATTTAATTTACAAAATGACACAGGTACATGTAGGGTATCCAAGAATTTAGCTTCTGTAAATAGTTCCTATCTTTATAATTCTTCTATTGAATATACTGACACAAGTTCTTTAAACTTAAGACTAGGACAAAGGGTAGACAAATTCAACTGAATGTAGCACATCAAAACATACAAGGTCTATCTGGCAAGGATTTAGAATTAAGTTTATATTTAGAAAATCACAGTATACAAGTTATGTGTATAACAGAACACTGGCTAAAAGAGTACCAAATTAAATTCTTAAATAACTCGCAATACACGGTACACAGTGCCTTCTCTAGGAAACACGCTATTCATGGTGGATCCTTGATTATTGTTTCAAATAGCTTAACATGTAAAGAACGGAAAGACATAGCAAGTTTGTCTATAGAACGCACCGTGGAACTGTCATGTGTAGAACTTGAGCAGCATATTATCATATGTGTATATCGTCCACCGTTAAGTAACTTAAGCTTGTTTGAATCAGTTATTGAAGATGCAATTACTAAAATTAGGAGCAATAAGAAAGGTATTATAGTTTGTGGTGATTTTAATGTAAATATTCTTGATCATTCAGTAATGACTAGTAGATTTTTAAATCTATTTAAATCATTTAATTTAAAAAATTTGTTCCTCGAACCAACTAGGATTACAGCAACTTCATCCACCTGTCTTGACAATATATTTAGTAATTGTACAGTTTTGAATAAATTAGTTAGTTCTGAATTAACTTCGGATCACTGTGGTCAATTAGCAAGGTTTCCGTATTATAGTGATAGCATTATACAGAAAGTGTTAGTTAGGCCATTACCTAGGCATAAGTTTAATGAATTCCGGAATAAAATTTTGATTGGAATGAATGCTATGAGTCCTGATTTAATGGAGATTGATTAGCCAAATGAAAATTTCAATAATTTATTTAATGTAGTTAACAAGGAATTTCAGAATACTTTTAGGACTAAGGAAAAAGTAGTTAAGGAATCTCGAGCTTTTAGTGAGTGGGCTACTGCAGGTATTTACAAAAGCAGAGCAAAGATGTACGAGTTGTACGGTATGAAGAGATACAATTCTGATTCGAACTTCACTGAGTATGTTAGGAATTATTGCAAGATATTTAAAAGAGTGTGCAATACAGCTAAGGCATTATTCGTTAGGAACAAAATTGAACAATCCTCGAATAAAATTAAGGCAACCTGGCGAGCTATTAATGAAGCAACAGGTAAGACAACACTTAGAGGTAATAGTTTTAGTTTATTTGATAGTGACAAATTTATTCATAATGACAAAGAAGTCGCACACACATTTAATAAATTCTTTGCTAGCATACCGATTACTACTACTAGAGAATTAAAATCATCAGCTATAGTCGCAGAAAACCTATTAGAATCTAGTGTAGGAAAATGTGATGTATTATTTAAGTTCGATTGTATTAATTCTACCGACATTATAAGTACTTTTCAATCTCTAGAGTCTAAGAATACAGGTGATCTCTGGGGCATTTCTGTTAAGGTTTTAAAAAGTATAATTGATGTAGTAGCTCCTTATTTAAGCAACTTATTTAATAAATGTATTGAATCAGGTGTTTTTCCCGATCTTATGAAACACAGTAGGATAATACCTCTTTTCAAATCCGGCAGTAAGACTGATCCTAGTAATTATAGGCCAATATCGATACTACCTGCCTTTAGTAAGATTTTTGAAAAGATCATACTCAAGCAATTACCTAGACATTTTAATCTAAACAGCCTCCTTCATAGTGAGCAATATGGATTTACCAAGGTTCACTCGACAACAGATGCAGGAGTAGCGTTACTTAAACACATATTCAGTGCATGAGAGAATGCCTAAAATGCTATTGGTGTGTTTTGCGACCTTTCGAAAGCATTCGATTTTGTCTGCCATGAAACGCTCTTATGCAAACTTAGACATTACGGCGTACAGACTAAAGCATTGGAAGTCATTAAGTCATACTTAAGTGACAGAATCCAATGTGTTGAAATAAACGGCTCAAAATCCAGTGGCTTACCTGTTGATTTGGGAGTGCCGCAAGGCAGCATCCTAGGGCCTTTCCTATTTCTTGTTTACATAAACGATTTACCTTTTTACTTGAAAAAACATTTGTGACGTTGTACTGTTTGCTGACGATACTTCTTTGATATTCAAAGCAGATAGAAATAAGGAACATTTTAACGAAATAAACAGTGCGCTCATTCAAGTAACTAAATGGTTTAATGTAAACAATCTGGTACTGAACGCCAAAAAAACAAAATGTATTAAGTTTGCTCTGCCTAATGTCAGAAACCTTGGTCCTAGTATAGCTCTAAATGACGATGTTCTCGAAACATCTGAATCTACATTATTTCTAGGAATAACACTTGATTCGAAATTACAGTGGGGTGCGCACGTTACATATCTCTCAGGGAAACTTAGCTCAGCTGCTTATGCCATTAAGAAGGTTCGTAGGTTGACTGATGTCGATACGGCTAGATTGGTTTATTTTAGCTATTTTCATAGTGTTATGTCATATGGCATATTATTATGGGGTAGGGCCGCTGACATCGAAAATATTTTTATATTACAAAAACGAGCAGTTAGGGCCATTTACCAGTTAAAGACAAGAGTCTCACTTAAAGAAAAATTTTAAACTATTGGTATTCTTACTGTAGCATCACAATATATTTATGCCAGTGTTATGCATGTACGACTACATATAAATTCTTACAAAATGAATAGTGACATACACAATATTAATACTAGGAATAGGCACAAATTATGTGTACCATATTTCCGTTTACACAAAACGCATAGCTCTTTTATTGGGCTTAGTATAAGAATCTATAATAAAATACCGAGTAATATTTTAGACTTGCCTTTAAGGTCGTTTCAGACAATTGTTAAAAATAATCTTTTACTAAAGGCATATTATAGTTTAAATGAGTATTTTGGCAACAAGTACGCTTGGAATTAAATATTATTTTATTAGGTCAATTTATTTTTATTATTAGGTCAATAGGCAGTTTTATAGTGTAGTTAATTACCGTATTCTCGTTTTATGCTACATTTGCATTCTTGTTCTACTCTTTTTATTTTAATTTATTGGATTTGTAAGGTGAGGGTAACTCGTGGTCATGAACTGCTAACTAATAGATTGAAAATTGCTGCATTACTTTTCGGAACATACTGTTCCACCATAGATCAGAACAGTCATGTTCGCGAGTTGCTTACATCAAAAGACGTAAGTGGATGCTCCTGTTTCACCATATTCACTTTGGGAGGCTTAATAAATGAACATAATTTATTGCTTGAGTATGATATCAATAACTATTAACTTTTGCAATAGTAGATAACTCACAATGTGAAACAGTTGCAGCTCCTTACAAATATAACATGTAAAACCATTATACTGGCAGTTAAAAAGAGTGGCCACGAGTTTTATTACCCATTCTTTCTCGTGGTTCTACCTATTGCATTGCGAACGTGGCAGTAAATGTAAATGTAGAATCATCTAGTAATTAACTTTAACTTTTGACGTTCATAAGCGTCACTTTGTGGCCTAAATGAATAAATGATTTTGAGTTTGAGTTTTGAGTTTATCTTCAAGCTACTAAAGAAGTAATAAAGCAAATGACACTGTGAAAAATAGACAATTGCGAATCATTTAATTACTCGCCATCACATTTTGATCTTTCATCCTATATGGTGACTTAAACTGTTGATCATGAACAAGATATATCATTAGATACAAATAGTGCAAATGATCACTTACCTGGCGCTGACAACGTGCCAGATTATTCAAAAGCGCATACACTGAGTGTCCTTCAAAGAACGCCAGATAATATTGATGATGTACCTGTGTGTAATGATTTATCTGATACTCACTACTACCGCGCTGTGAGTGTCCCCCAAAGCACGCCGTCTGATACTGACACTGTACCTGTTAATACTTTACCTGATCTTCACAGTCACGCTGTTAGCGTCCTCCAAAGCACGCCGTTTGATGCTGACACTGTACCTGTTAATACTTTACCTGATCTTCCATACTACGCTGTGAGCGTCCCCCGAAGCACGTCGTTTGATGCTGACATTGTACCTGTTAATATTTTACCTGATCTTCACCGCCGCCGCGCTGTGAGCGTTCCCCAAAGCATGTCCTGTGATGTCGACCCTGTACATGTTAATACTTTCCCTGATGTTCACCAACGCCGCACTGTGAGCGTCCCTCGAAGCACGCCGTTTGATGCTGACACTATACCTTTTAATGCTTTACCTGATTCTTCAATACCTAGAACTAGCAACTCATATCTCCAACATCGGATCACGACACAAAACACTCCTCATACAAACAATCTAACATAATCTAACAACAGTGGAAAAATTGAACAATCACAACGTCAAAATCAAAACGCAAATTAAATTTTAATATATCTTACCTAGATTTTGTATATGAAGAAGATTCCGCAGATACTATTTTACTAAATGAAGCATATCCATCTGAAGATTCTAACAGTTGGGATGAATTGGATGATAAGTCTAGTGATGCAGAAGAGATAACTAAAGTGAAAAAGAACAAAAATAAGAAAAATCTGATGAAGAAAAATACAGAAAATGGATCTGAGACTATAAATATTGAAAAGGGTAAAACAAAGAACCAACTTAAATTATGAAACTATAAAAATAAACTTAAGGGTGTGCCGTGTGGTTGACGGCATAGAATACAAGTGTCACCACCCCTATCTTCCCGTGGGTGTCGTAAAAGGCGACTAAGGGATAACACGATGCAAATACCATCCTTGCGTAGAGACGGAAAACTCGACATCAAACCCTATACGACTGCCTCGTTGGTCTCGCGGCATAAATGTGCGCGTGGGATCGAGAGGTCCCGGGTTCGATTCCTGGGCCGGGCAGTGTTATTGGGTTTTTTCTGTCACGAAATTCTCAGTAGCAGCACGGAGTCTGGAAATGTGCCCGGTACGGCAATAGGCTCGTCGCCCCTTATTACGTGGGACTAAAGTATATCTGGCGAAAAGTGGGTGTAGAAATACACCTCTGCCTACCCCTTCGGGGATAAAAGGCGTGACGTTATGTATGTGTATGTATGTAAGGGTGAAAGTTACGCAAATGTCAAAGGAAAAATCATAGAAGGTAAAAAATTAAGGAAAATCCTTGTGTTGGAATGGTATGCCAAAACAATTGTGCTTAAATCAGTGAAGAACGCTGTAGAGCCTTATTTACATATTTTTGGGAGCTTGAAAGCCAGCAAAGACGCAAAGATTGGATTACTTAAGCGACAGTAAAAAGAAGTGTTAGACGCAGTAAGTTCGACTCGCCAGCTACTTCTAGACGCAGCGTGACATACAATTATTACATAAATGAAGTTTGTCAACAATTTTAAATTGCAACTCTTAACGTCTCACAAAGATTTATTCTATATACTGCCGAAAATTCTTCAAATTAAGGCTTTGCAAAACTTGACCAACTAGGCAAACACACTTCACATTATAAAACTCCTGCAGAAGTTATTCTCAGTGGCCGACTATCATGGAAATTGCTAGAAAAAAACCCGTTTCCCTGTGATGTTCATGTACGAGATGGAAAGTTTTTCATGAGTTTTAGTGACATCGTAAATAAATCATTTAAAAAGAATTTAAATCTGCATATTTCTGTGATAAGTGTTGTAGTTTTCAAAAAGAAAAAGCCAAACGTGATGTTTATTAAAAGATCTATGGTAGCTGATGCTGAATGTTCTGAAATTCTACTGGGAGATATGGGTAACACCAAACCTAACGAAAATTTATATAGAGCGAAATTACCAATTTCTTGCCAAAAATATAAGGATCTGAAAAATCTTGTTGTAAAAAAAAATATTCCACCTATCTATGCAAAATAATTTCTAGACCTAGAGTACTTATAATAATAAGACAGTAGACCACTTGCCAGATACTGATGCAGAGGATTGAAAATGTTTAATTTTGTGATTTTTGTGATTTTTCTTTGTATCTGATTTGATTGCTTTGATTTAATTTGGATTTGATTTTTTAGATGATTTTTATTAATAATTTTGGTGATTTGAATTTATAATTTGATTTTGTTGACTCATTAGTCATAAAAGTTTGTTACACGAAACAGTGTTTATTATTAATTACGTTTTGAAAGCTTACATTAAATAAATACAGCTAACTTACTGCCTTTCATTCGTAAAACGTTTTCCCACTCCATTCAGTTAAATCAATAACATCAATGCAAGATAATTCTTTACTATGGCTTACGTCTTTTTAACTATACTTAAAAAAACAAGTATATCATTTACAACATTTTATAGTTCTAAACATAATATAAATATTTTGTTGCCATAGATAATTCCCTAAGGTTACAGCGTTATATAGATCTGTAAAAAATAGCTAGTTTGTTGTAAGCCACAAAAACACTGACAATAATTAATTTAGAAGGATATCTTTATAGCCAATATATAACACGGGAAAAAATAAAAATACGTTTTTAAAAACGTGTTCCTATAATGTATAGTTTTTGAGTAACGATTTTTTTTTTAATTTCAAAAAAGTGTTTTGGCTCTGGTGAACATTTCTTGTTTTGCGGCTTACAGCAAATACGTTTTCCTACGTCGATATTACATACACTGCTATAGTTTATAACATACATATCTCCGTGGGTTTTTTGCACTTTCTTAAGAAAAATTACATCCACATCCAACCAAAAAAGTAAGCAATTAAATATTGAAATTAAACTACAGTTTACGGATTTTATCGCGTTATATTGGTTTCACTTGTTATTACATTTAAACCGAATAACTAGAAGGAAGCTAATAGAGAACAACATGCCTGAGGAATACGCAGAAATATTGAAACACTGCTTAACAACTGGCTATCTGTTATGGGATGAGAAATACTACATACAAGTAGACGGTGTGGCAATGGGCTCTCCAGTATCGCCTGTTGTTGCTGACATCTTCATGGAGGACTTCGAGGCGCGAGCCCTGCAGACTGCCACCATCACACCTAGGTTCTACAAGCGGTATGTAGATGACACTTTTACAATTTTACCAACAGATAGTGTTAATGTATTCCTAGATCATCTTAATTCTATTCACAACCAGATAAAATTTACAATGGAATTGGGGGCAAACAATTCTTTAGCTTTCTTAGATGTACTTGTTATCAGGAACAAAAACAACTCTTTGAGCCACACTGTGTATAGGAAAAAGACACATACAAATAGGTACTTAAACGGTGAATCTCACCACCATCCTAAACAGTTAGCTACCGTAGGAATGTCTTTGTTTCAGAGAGCCCGGGGGATCTATGACAAGAAACACCTGGATGCCGAGCTTCAACATGTCAAGCAAGTTTTGCAAGACAACAAGCTCCGACCGCCGCGCCAACGTCACAGATCCCCGAAGAACAAGCCAGCCACTGTGGAGAGACAACCTGCTGTCCTCCCATACATCAAGGGTGTGACCGACAAGATTGGCTACATCTTGAAGCGAGCTTCAATCAAAACTTTCTACAAGCCGCCAACGAAGATAAGCCAATTATTACCATCTGTCAAGAGTCAGTTACCCTTACAAGAGGCCGGGGTTTACAAGATAGACTGTGAGTGTGGGCTCTCATACATTGGACAAACCAAGAGAAGCATAGGCATTCGACTAAAGGAACATATAGCTGACATTAAACACAAACGCTCGACGAAGTCTGCTGTGTGTGAACATGTAGAACAAAGAACCAACCATTACCTGCGATTTGATAAACCACAGATACTCGCAAAAGAACACCGCTTTATTCCAAGAATGACACGAGAAGCTATTGAAATTAAAAAACATCCTAATTTCAATAGGGAAGATGGTTGGAATGTTCCTCCAGCTTGGGACCCTGTTATCAGGCTAATGAAACCCAAGAAGGACAAAGTCATCAGAAGACATCAAGACCCAGTGAGCACATTCTGCGTAGATAGTAACACCAATAGTTGAAAAATGTTCGGATACTTTGAGATAACTTTTAAATTCAAGACAAAGACAAATACCACCTCAGTCTGCCGTGAACATGAATCCTGTAAAGAATTCGAAACGTCGGCTAGTAATAAAAATGTAGTTTCTAGATCAATTTAATATGATCGGTTTAAATGTAATAACAAGTGAAACCAATATAACGCGATAAAATCCGTAAACTGTAGTTTAATTTCAATGTGTAACATTCGCGTAAACCCAAGAAAATATTAAGCGATTAAATTTCCAAGTGCACCAAAAGTTACACCACAAGGCTTTGTGGTTTAACCACTACGGTCCGAAACATCTCGGTGATTTTGGTGGTTAGGCAGCGAACGCTTGAATCTCTACCAGCGCCAGTAGGTAGAGGATGAGCCACGGTTAATTTGGTTTTCCACTTTGAAGACAAAAGGAGATGTCCACGTGTAGATTGACCAAATGGGCATTAGCGTTGACCCTGTGGAGGAGCGAGAGTGTATCCGACGACGCCACGCTGAAGGCCGCGGGTGCGATTTCCGCTCAAGACCAACATTTGTGTGCGTGAACATAGATGTTTGTTTGTGTTTCTATGCATAGTTTTTATGTAGTTACAAAAAGAAAGTATTAATGTATGTTTATTGTCTAGTACCCATTTAACAAACTCTACTTAGTTTTGGACTAGATAGTGATGTGTGTGTGTGTGGTAAAATAGAATAGAATAATAGCTACGAGTCCTTTGACAGGTTCACTTATACCCTCTTTAAAATCTCTGTCCCTGTGGTGATGGATTAAGAATACGGATTGTCACCACCCCATATCATCCCATGGGTGTCGTAAGAGTCGACAGAGGGAGCATATTATGCAGAGAACACCACTGTAAGAGAAGGAAAACTTGATAGAAACCCTATACCAACACGTTTGGCTAGCGTGGTAACTAGGCCAATTCCTCCATTCAAAGGAGAGGCCTAGTCCAGCAGTGGACTGTTAAAGGCTGATGAGGAGGAGGCTCTTTAAACGACTTTTAGCTCGTATTTAACTTAATAAACATTTTACTCGCTCGTAACTGTCATCGCTGATCATGGCGATTGAAACAGTGTCGAAATATATAGGTATATAGGTATTCCTCGAAGCGCAACTATTTTTAATTGCAACCAAAAAAGCGCAACTAAATTGTTCCACTGAACGTTAGTGGCGCTCACAAATTCAAATAAAAATATTATTTTTACCTATGCCGCAGTGGCTTATTTCTGATTGATAATTTTAAAACATGTTTTTATGGGCGAGTAACTTCTAATCATATAATATGTTACCCTGGTACTTTTCAAAACATATTACTGATAGAACTTTGAAATCGGTTTTTATAAACGCCTTACCTTTGTTCATTTCTGTTACCCTGGTACTTTTCAAAAGGATCGTCACACTTAGTTTAAATTTTAATAAATAAAATAATTGGGCAGATGCTTTAGAAAAGTCTATCGATAAGAAATAAACCTATGAATCTATTTTCCCTGTCACTATTTGTCAACGTGGCGCGTTGCGTTTTGTGGAATCAAAATACAATATTTTAAATTTGAATTTGTGAGCGCAACTAATGTTAACGTTTAGTGGAACAATTTAGTTGCGCTTTTTTGGTTGCGTTTAAAAATAGATGCGCCTTGAGGAATACCTCGAAACATCGGCAGTTCGAAAGTATGGTACGTGATATTCTTATACGTATCGATATAAACGTATCAAAGGTGGCTTTCATTACAATAAATAAATTAAGCTAATACGTATTAAGAGTTCCGTATTTTAAACACCTTTTAATTTTTTTATCTCAAACGAATGCTCGCGCACTTTTACACACAGAATTGGATACTGTAGCTACCAACGTGCATACGCGAGAGTTCATTATTCAAGGTCCTCTAAAAATTAAATAATAGTCATCACAACAGAAACTAACTGGCAATAGAAGGCTGCTAAAACCAAAAAACCCGACGCCATGCTAACTAGAATAAACGTCACTTTATACGCAAATGAACAGGAAAATCGATTAGAGTTGGAGTCAATTTGAACAAGTACGCCACGGGTATAACGCATGACATCGCGGTGAAATGAAATGAAATGAACTGAAATGATTATTTATTTGTAAAATATAGGTACATGATTGATATTGTCGGTTTATAGTTTCACTAGGTATGGTTTGCCATGAGCATACAAATATATTATAGATAAATTAGAAACTAAATTGTAATCAATAATATTGTATAATAATAGCATTTGTTGACTAGTATAGTATACAATGTTGATTTAAAACTGGCTATAGAACTCACATTTTTAAGGGCATCTGGTAGATGATTATATATTAAAGGCGCCATTACGAAGATACTTTTTCGTATTAAGGCTGTTCTACAATTTTTTGTACACAATTTATTTTGATACTGAGATCGCATTGGACCTCTACGGACTTGAGCTATCTTGGTAAAAAGAGTAAGATTCTTCTTCACAAATATTGCCACTTCATAAATATACAAGCAAGGTATAGTTAAAACTTTAAAATATATGAACGATGGAGCACAACTCTCTCTTTGTTTTAGATGAGCCATAGCTCGTATGCAGCGTTTTTGAGCTCTAAATATCGCTTCACTGTCTGTAGAATGCCCCCAAAACATAATTCCGTATCTCAGTACTGATGCAACTAGACCGTGATCTGCAGTTAATACTGTCTCACTATTCGCTACTTTTGATAACTGATACAGTGCATATGATGACTTGCTAATTTTTTTACTAACGTAATCAGTTTGGTCTTTCAATTTTAATTGATTATCAATTTCAAGTCTCAGTTTGTAACATTTACTTCTTCTATTGGTGTACCTCTATAGCTAATATTAATATTTTTGACTTGCGCTCTTTGGTAAAATTGCATGATTTTTGTTTTACTTAAATTAATTTTCAGGTTATTCCAGCCATGATATTATATCAGTAAGCGTATTATTTATTTCTTGGTTATATGTTGTTACATCATAACATTCTATAATGGCTGTGCTATCATCAGAAAATAGGACCATCGGATGTTTTACTGCTTTTGGAAGATCATTGATGTAGATGAGAAACAATAGGGGGGCCAACACACTTCCCTGAAGGACTCCGTATTTTACAGATCTGGATTCAGACGTATATTTTATTTCCAATTTACATTTTTGGCATATCCGTGATATTTCTGTCCGTTGTTATCTATTTTGTAGATATGATTTTAATGGATTTAGGATATTTCCTCTGATTCCATAGTTTTCGAGTTTGGTTTAAGAGTTTATTGTGATCTATGTGATCAAAGGCTTTTGTCATATCCGTATACAAAGCACACATAGGAATACTGTCGTCCATACTAGACATTACGGTATTTAACAGATCGTATATCGCCATGTTTATAGTTGTGTTTTTCCGAAACCCCTCTTGTTCCGCACAGAATAGGTCAAATTTATCAAAATATCCGTAAAGCGCAGTGTAAATAATCCTTTCAAAAACTTTTGATAAAATGGGTATAAGTGCTACTGGTCTATAGTTTTTAGTGAACTCAAACCGCATCGCACTCTTACCTATGTATTTGATTCACATTACTAATTGCTAGGCAAAATATAAATTTCATTAATATAATTGCAGATGCTACGCTCCTTTTAATAGGTTACTTCAATGAGCCGCTCTCTTCGCCGTTGAGGAAGAGATAATAAACAATTGAATACGCACTAAACTTTGAAAAGTCATCAGTGCGCGCCATGGATTCGAATCTGAGACCCTTTGTGAACCAGTCTCTCCACCAGGCTACCACTGCCTACCAATATTACCTACTTCTCCGAAATTATTGTATTATATCTTCGACCTTTTGTATCCTTTGGTATCTAGAAATAGACAATCCCTCAAAGAAATTGAAAAGCACTGAGAATTCTATTTGAAACGTTACTCCGCTTTCAATCAGATGGAAAGTGTGACATATGGGCGTTTTCAGAATCACAATCATAAGTTCCTGTCACTCATCATTGTGACGTTTAATATCGTCTATTAGTGAGTTAAAGGCGTATTCGTATCACGTGAGGAGCGATTAGTTTCGTCTGACACATACTTATTATATAGATAGTTGAACAATCTTATGTATACGAATGTCTTTCTTTTTGAACTTCTTATATTCTTTTTAGGGTGGCAGATAGATACAAATGGTTAAGTATATATGGTAGTAGGTATAGGTAAGTTATACTAGTATTTGTGATCATCATTATCCGACGTTCCTCGGTTGTGATGCAAAATCTTGGCAGTCTTAGCAACTTTATGGACCCCTAGTGCCTAATTCGCCTAACCTTTCGGAGTCCATGGACCTCTGATAAAAAATTGCTGCTCTAGGTCTAAGAAGAATTCACATACTAAAAGCTTATTTATATGATTGCCGTGAACACTTAGAGGTCTGACGGCTATGACCCATACGAATAGAGAGATAGGATACCTTTACGAGTCCACTACTCACAAAGTAGTCGTGTTTACTCTGCTACCCTGGCAATATACCTCCATTTCTGCCGATTCACCGCTAAGCGAGATGATATGACGTAGTAGAGCAAGAGCCCACAACTGCCAGACCTTCGTTATTTTATAAATGCTGAATGTTTGCCTGTGCATGCCCCCTACAAAGGTAAGAACGACCACCGATTATAGAGTTTGGGCTGTGGTTACTTTGGCAGTTATCAGGTAGTAAAGGTGGATAAAATGGTTCCTAAAATTCGTTATAGTATAAAAGCTAAATTTTATATATGTTACTTGTAAACCTATAAAAACACGTTAGCCTAACAGCCGGACAGTTTCAATGGTTTTAACATCTTGCCAGACACTTTGAAAGTCCGCTGTAGGTACGAGCGCGAGAGCTTAGTCGATTGCGATCTTTTAAGATATCCAATAAAATAAAAATGATTACGTCCATAGCCATGTTAAATAATGTAAAAATGTTATTTTAATATTATAAAAATCTAAAAAGAGTATTACAACATGTAAAAAAATATTTTTCTGTTCATAAAATTAGTGTCGTCAACATTTTTATTTATTCATTTCAGCCCTACCCTTCGAATCGATGGCATGATCGTCGTATGAATATTTAAATAAAACACGTACACGTAAACAGCCCATAGCCTAGTAGAGATACCAATAGACTGCCATGCAGAGGGTATCGGGTTTGAATCCATTTTGACGCTAGCAATGTACCACCTTGCAAAAGCGAGCTATTGCAACGTTTCATCATCATCCTCCTAACGTTATCCCAGTTTGAATTTGGGGTCCACTTAAAATTCTTACCGGATTTGGCTAAATATTAGCTTTTCCACAGAGCGACTGCCTGTCTGACCACCGGGGCCGACGGCTTAGCGTGCTCTGCAAGGCATGGGGCAAGCGATAATTAACAATTTAATTGCAGTGTTTTCTGCGAGCAAATTATATACGAACCATTTAGAATATCGCTTATCCGAAAAATCCAACCTCTTATCAAGCAGACAAAAGCGGCTGGATGTTGAAAGACGACACATACTTGTTCAAATGGTGTGACCCGGATCAACTACCTGTTATGTTAGTGATTCGCTCAACACTCAATCAGGTATGTAATTATTATAACAAATTATTGAAATTTATTTTTTAAATACTCATAAGGCGATCATGCCATCGAGTCGAAGAGTAGGGCTGAAATAAATAAATGAAAATATCGACGATAATAATTATGGACAATAAAATATTTTTTTACATGTAATAATACTTTTTAGATGTTTATAATACTTAAATAAATTTTTTACTTTATTTAACATAGCTATAAATAATTTTTATTTTATTGGATATCTTATAAGGTCGCAATCGGCTAAGCTCTCGCGCTCGTACCTACAGCGGACTTTCAAAGTGTCTGGCAAGATGTTAATACCATTGAAACTGTCCGGCTGTTAGGCTAACATCTTTTTATAGGTTTACAAGTAACATATATAAAATTTAGCGTTTATACTATAACGAGTTTTAGGTACCACCACCACGTCCACCTTTACTACCTGATAACTGCCAAAGTAACCACAGCCCAAACTCTATAATCGGTGGTCGTTCTTACCTTTGTAGGGGACATGCACAGGCAAACTTTCAGCATTTATAAAATAACGAAGGTCTGGCAGTCGTGGGCTCTTGGGCTATAGTTTGTTGTATATTCTTGAGCGTTGCGTAATTGTGTGTAAACTCATAAGGTACGCGAGCTGGCTTGTTTGCCCGGGTAGGGCTCTGTTTGATCCTCGCCTCGCACAAACATTGACACAAAACACCAAGTTACGCGTCAGAATCAGCTACGTAACACTATGCGACCAACTGAAACAAAGCCTCCACAAAATATTTATAAGTTTTACAACAGTCACCGAACCCTCCATTATAAAATGGAGTACCATTAAAACGAAATGTGAATTGGTTTTATTTCATTAAAACCTTTGAATACATAACTCTTTCCCAACTTATTTACAACGGTTTTTGCGCAATTTCTGTAGGTAGTTAGAATTGCCGTTTTTTACCAAACATAAACTTTTATAGTGTATTTAATTTTATTGCTCGGAATGTCGTATTTGAATTCGGAACGTGTTGTGGCAGGTTTATTTTAAAACCGTTTTCTATGGTCATAAAAACTCGTAGATTAGTTTGAACAAGGCTCTTGCAGTTAGGGAGGTTTGTGAGGTGCGGCAGTATGTGGTGTTTGCAGTTGAAATTCAGCCATTTCTCCATGTAAACACGGCTCTTCCGTCGCCGGGACGCAGCTGGGTTGTGCTTGTACAGAACAGATAAACAAAATGATTTTAAAACTTAATCCTCTTCCGTCTGGGTGCTCTAATAAAATTCCATATTTATTGGACCCGAGGCTAAAGTCGTCATATCTTGTACTTTGTGGGTGCTTGTTTTATACAATACAGACGTTTATTCTAATACAATCTGGTTAGTATAGTTTAAAACTAGTTTTCTTATAATATAATATTGGAATACTTAAGAATATATATCTATACGGGAATTAACGCGAACATGCATTAGGTGAGATGGGCCTTCGGGAAGATGGGCCTCGTTAGCCTTAGTTGGCAACCTGTCTAGGAGAAGGAAAACTCCGAAATTAAACCAACTTTCAGGGAGCATACCCGACACAAAACCCCGATCTAAAGTGTAAACCGACCCGTGCCGAGAGATTCGTGGCCAGAGGGTAAGCTGGTCGCAAACGAAGGGTGCCTGTGTTGGTGGTCACAGGGCACACGTGATATTTCGCCTTACCCCCGTAAAGGACTCTATGGGGATGGACATTTAAAAACCCTAAATCTCGTGGGAACGCAATGGGAACAATAAATAATATTTCCTCACACGGCGTGGACGCGGTTCGCAACCCATCGCGTCTCGTTTCCCGCTAGGGCGAAAAGCGGCCTACGGAGAGCAGGTTTGCAACATTAAATGTTGGAGGAGGAATTAACGGCAAATTGGATGAAGTATGTCAGATGATGGATGATAGAAAGATTGATGTTCTTTGTGTGAATGAAACAAAAAGAAAAGGGTATGAAACCACCAAGCATGGCGCATATACGGCGTATTGGTCTGGGGTAGATAGTACCACCAGAGCCTGTATGGGAGTTGGTGTAATACTGTCTGCGCGAATGAATGAATGTGTAAAAGAGTTTGAATGTGTAAATGCTAGGCTACTGTGGATGAGAATGAAAGTAGGACTTACTTGTCTCTTTATTGTGGGGGTTTACGCCCCGGTCAATATAGTTACGGGTATGTCACAACATGAGCAAGACGAAAGGCAGGAGTTTTGGGAGAGTTTAAGAGAGATTTTGAGGAACTGTAAGGATAATGAAATATTGATCTTGTTAGGATATTTCAATGGATGGGTGGGAGCAAAGCGAGATGGATTTGAAAGGGTGTTAGGTGTATTTGGTGATGAGAGTGTGGGCGAAAATGGAATAGTATGATTGATTTTGTGATAGTAGATGAACGATTGAGAAAGAGTGTGTTGGATACAAGAGCATATCGAGGGATCGGCATCCACACAGACCACTTCTTGGTGTTGAGCCGGAAAAGTGGGCTCTTTAAAGGATGGCGACACCGAGAGCGTAATGAAAATAGGGCCTTGGAAAGAATTAAGGTAGAAAATCTACAAGAGAAAGATGTGAAATATGAGTATAAACGAAGATTGATAGCAAAATTTGAGAGGTTCGATTGCATAAAAGATATGGAAGAATTATGGCAGGCCTTTAAAGAAAAGGTAGTATGTGTAGCGTCTGAAGTATGTGGTGTGATCAAGAGAAGGAAAATACGAAAGGTTAAGTATACATGGTGGGTCAAGGATGTACAATCAGCAGTGTCAGAGAAGAAGAAAGCTTGGTCAGATTGGTTGGCTGCCAGAGCAAATGAAAGAATGGGAAAAGCAACGAGTGTAGACATAGATGAAGCAAGAAAGGAGTTTGTTAGGTCAAAAAGAATAGTGAAAGAAATGGTTAAAAGGAAAAAAGAGGAAAAGAAAGATGAGTTTGATAGCAGATTATCTGACGATTTCCAGAGGAACATTAAGTTTTTTTAGAAATCTGTTCGTGCAGTTCGAGGAAGAACTCAATCCTCAGAACACACATCCATCAGAGACGAGAATGGAAAGATAGTAAATGATGAATCGTGCGTGCTGAAGAGATGGAAAGAGTATTTTGAAAGTTTATTTGAAAGATCGGCGGTAGAGACACCGATAGCTGAAATGAATGGTAACGATAGCAATGATGAAAGCGTTATTGGCGTGGATGAGATCGTGAAGGCACTGGGAAGTATGAAAGTAGGTAAAACTGCAGGATATGATAGGATTACAGTCGAAATGCTGAAGGTTGGACAGGGCATCATAGTTGGTCAGTTACAGCGGTTATATAACTTGTGTTGGAGCACCGGCCGAGTACCTAATGACTGGGCCACAGCTGTAGTTGTGTCTTTTTATAAAGGAAAAGGCTCGCAACAAGATTGCAAAAACTATAGAGGCATTAGCCTTCTCAGCATTGTTGGCAAATTGTATGCAAAGGCTTGCTTCACTATTGAAAGAGTTATGGAAGTAACCGACAAGAAAATATGGGATGTACAAGCGGGATTCCGAAAGGGTATGGGATGCACGGATCAGGTTTTTTCCTTGCGAAGCATAGCCGAAAAGTTTTTGGCCAAAGGTCAAAAGGTCTATTGCGCATTCGTGGATTTGGAAAAGGCTTACGATAAAGTGGTGAGGAATTAAATGTGGTCGGTGCTGTCAATGAATGGGGTGGACAGCAACCTCATTCGAGCTCTGAAATCCCTTTGTGAGGATTCTTGAGCTTGTGTGAGGATAAACGGGGCATACACTGACTGGTTTACCATCGAGAAAGGTGTTAGACAGGGATGTGTAGCGTCGCCGTGGCTGTTTAACCTCTTCATGGACAGTTGTTTGCAAGATTTAAAACATAGTGACTGCGGATTAAGGCTGAATGGGTTACTCGTCAAATGCCTCCTTTATGCTGATGATCAGGTAATACTTGCATCTTCAGCAGAGGAGTTGCAGGAGATGGTAGCAATCATGCATGGTGCGTTAAAGAAGAAAGAAATGAAAGTAAATGTAAGTAAAATGAAAGTTATGGTTTTTGAAAAGGAAGTATGCGTTACGTCTTGTAATGTTTTGATCGATGGACAGCGAGTGGAACAAGTGAATGAGTTTGTTTACTTAGGTACGTTGTTTACAAGAGATGGTAAGAATGAAGAAGATATTGAAAGGAGAGTTAATGCAGGTAATAGTGTGAATGGAGCTCTGAAAGCGTTTATGAACAGTCAAAACATTTCCAAAAAGGCACGTTTGGCTGTACATAGAGGTGTGCTAGTGCCTACCCTTATGTATGGTAGTGAATGTTGGGTATGGCAGAAGAGACTTGAAAGTCAAATAAATGCTGTAGAAATGAGAGCACTGAGAAGTATGTGTGGTGTATCTTTGACCGACAGAGTAAAGAATTGTGTGATACGAGAGTGGTGTGGGGTAAAAGAAGATGTAGTGACAAGCATTGAGAAAGGCATGTTAAGATGGTTTGGGCACATGGAGAGGATGGATGACGATAGACTGACAAAGAAGATATATAAGGCAAGTGTGAATGGAATAGGACAAAGGGGAAGACCTAGGCGGACGTTCTCTGACCAGATTGGAGACATCCTGAAAAAAGGACAAGTAAGAAGTACCCTTAACAGAAGAGCATGCATGAGAAACTTGATGGGAGTGAGTGAAGCAAGTGAGGTATGTCAGGATCGTTGCAAATGGCGTTCCGTAGTCTCTGCCTACCCTTCCGGGAAACAGGCGTGAGTCTATGTATGTATGTATGTATGTATTAGGTATTTACATACCTTATTTTTGCTTGACATTTTGAGACGGTTGCACGTCCCGTGGTCGCAAGCTGACTGGTGTAGCGATGTCAATTTGAAGCCCTCTTCCTGATTGAAATTTTTATGTTTTCTGATTTCGATCGCTTCACGCACAACTCTTGGGTAAAAGTGGCGTTCCGTGGAGAGGACTTGGGGACGATGAAATTTAATCCAGTGATTGGTGCCCGATTGAAGTAAATGTTCCGCAATCGCCGATTTGTTCGTTTGACGGTTCTTTACAGCTGCGATGTGCTCCTTTATACGTTCAGCGATGGTCCGCTTCGTTTGCCCTATGTAAGAGCTTCCGCAGCTGCAGTTGATTTTATAGACACCTGGGAAAAAAAACCTCAAGCAAAAATAAGGTATGTAAATACCTAATGCATGTTCACGTTAATTCCCGTATAGATATATATTCTTAAACATGCAACGCGAGTGTTTAAAAGTTTCTATTGGAATACTTCTATGAAATAAGCATTACAATACAATAAGCAATGGAATGCATAGACGTCTCTATGCAAGATTTTATATAATTATCATTTAAAATGAAATATAATCACGTGCAACATAAAATTATCACAGCTTACATTTTTATTAAAGAAAAAACAATCTTATAAAACATGTTTAAGTCTCGTTCGCTGTACGGGCTGAGCGTCAAGATGTAAAAATGCATCCTATTTTCTCATCTGTAAAACGAATAAAACAATTTTTCTTTCCTCGAAAAATATGTATTTTAGCTAAACTGTGACCGTTTTTTCGGTCACAGTTTGTGACCGTTTTGCCAGACAAAGAAAATTTTGCATTTATCTAAAGTTGAATTTGTTGAAAGATAAGTTTTATAACTATGCCACGTAAAAATAGGGTTGCCAGTAATTGGGCACTCACATAATTTATTTCAACTGGTAACAATGTAAGGTCATTAAAATTGCCTGGTAAATGTGTTCATAAAGGGAACGCTCGAGTTTCCATTATCGCCTGCTAATGAGATTAAAATTCGATTACACGGTTTACGAAATTATATTCGCTGAGAATATTTTACCCTCGTCACAATGGTTTAAGGAGTTTGAGAAAATATTCGTTCGTATCTAATATAGTGTATGTAGGTGTGTAAATTTCGAAGTGCCTGAAAATCTAAGAAGAGTAATTTATAAAGTCCCTTTAAATGGAGGTGGAATAAATTCGTCAAAGAAGCGAAATCGAGAAATAAATTAGCTGGCAGTGAATACCTGCTCTCCGTTCGCGCTCTCGAAATGTCGCGGATCATTGGAGAACCAACTTGAGTACTTAGTTGCCGCCATCAATATCCCTAAATAATGAGGATCACATTAATTATCAACGGAGGGTAATTAGAAACTCAAGTTACGTGAAGAATGTTATAGATATCGACACGAGTATCTGCTTAATTTAATTATATTAAGTTTGTTAAATATTAATTTAAAGTTAAGGAAGATGAAAATAGAAAATGTGGTCAGTATAAATCGGGAATATAATAAGGTCAACGATAGCCTATTTGAAATACCAACAGCCTGCCCTGCTGAGATTTAACACTTCGTCGTTGATCATGAACTTCCGTGAGAGATATAAAGCAAAATTTGCTATAAGTCTCCTACGGCATAGTACCTGCTAATTATTAATACAACTTTTTAATGTATGACTTTTACACGACTGCTAAAAATATTACGTATGTACATGAATTTATCAATCCCGCCATAGCATTATTTATGTTTCTTAAAATTAAGAGGTATGTGGTAATACTTTCTCGAACCTGAATGACATAGGCTACAAATATTTTGGAGAAAAATGTTCTACTCCTAAGTTGATTAATTTTAAATTTTATATTAATCATTCGTACATTAAAATTCATGCTAAAATATAACTGAATAATAAATCAAACTTAAAATATTTCCATTATTATCAACTTGAGTTTCAACCTATGCCAGCAAACAATAAATTGGGATTTTATCGTTTAATATTTAAACACAGTACTCATTTGTCAACATAGCGAACAAAATCATAATGGGAAATGTAAATCTCTTTGTCACAGCAACTGTATACAATAAAACCATTAATAAACCGATGATTGATCTCGTATTGTGATTTGATGCAAAATTTCGGGATCGCCATTCTCCGACCTAAAAGCATTACCGTGTATCCCTGATTTATTAAAAGCAGTAAATCAAGAAAGGGCGCCTATCAAATTATCAATTATGGAGAATTTTAAATATTGAAAGGATGTAAAGGATTGGATGTCAGCATTTAGTTGTGTTAAAACTATTTATGCAGAAATCTATAAGACTATAGTTTTCGAAGTTTGCGGCTTGTAATTGATTGGTAAAGTTAAGCAACATTCACAGACGTCATCACTTAGATGGGTGACCGCTTCGGTGGTACTTAGATAAGAGCTTTACCACGCTTCAGAGGGCACGTAAATCGTTCCTACGCATTGGGTTCCTTCTAATAACTCCGACACCAGAGATTCCCAACACCCACAGGAAAAAGATTGAAGGTATAATTATAGAATGATATTCATCCTGAATGTTTGTAAGTGCTGGGGCCGGATCTCTTCTCGTCATTAAAACAACTAAGCCGCAGTCGTCTTCGCTGGCTAAGTACCTCCGGATTAATAGTAAAGTATTTATATACTTTTGAAGTAAGAAGTATTTTGTTGTTAATTGCTTACCAATGCTGGAAAACTAGGCTTGAAAATCTGTAATTTAAGTAAGCACTTAAAGTCAAACGTCAAATTCTTGGCTCTGTTCTGATTCTCTCATCAGTCTTGGTTGTATAAAATATTGCCAGACTAGGATATTCTCATTACTATAAGTCATATGACTATAAACTCGACTCATGTTCCGATGTCCCCTAGCTGGGGTAAAATTTCACATTTGTGAAATGAAATGCATTTCACTAAAATTAATATTGGCCATGTCATACTATAGATGACATGGCCAATACATACGATAGCCGAGTGGAGAGACCGACAGACTGCTACGCAGAGGGTCTCGGTTTTGAATCCACGGCACGCACCAATGACTTTTCGAAGTTATGTGCGTATTAAATTGTTAATGATCGCTTGCTTATCGGTAAAGGAAAACATCGTGAGGAAACCTGCATGTCTGAGAGTTCTCCATAATGTTCTTGAAAGATATGTGAAGTCTGCCAACCCGCTTGTGGCTAGCGTGGTGGACTATGGCCTTACCCTTCTCATTGTTAGAAGAGGCCCGTGCCCAGCAGTGGATACTGCATATAGGGCTGATGATGATGTGATACTATAATACTAATAACTTTTATTGCAGCAATTTATAAAATCATACAAACTTATGGACTATACAAATTATTGGAATGTAATTTACAAAATGTGAGTCTACTGCCCAAAGCTATAATCCTCTGTGTTATGGCAGTTTTTCTTGTTCTATCACTTGGCAGATATCAATACACTCAAGTTAACTTGATATTCATATTGAAATATAGCAGACAGGAATGTAAATACAACACATTGCTCCTTCTACCATCAAGTTCGTAAGTCTTGGATCATATAAGCACACATGCATGACTCAACCGCTATAGTTTGAAATTGTACTCCATAAACCGCAGTGGAACCCTTTAACTTACAAAATATGGGTGCAATAACCACTGCCTATTACTTCGTGGTATGCTGTCGTGATGTTCTCTTGGGGCCATGGTTTATGATTTGTACAATGTTTATGTATTGCTTTGACTGCGAGGCATTGAAGCATGTAAAATATTTAGTAGTGTAATTCTGTAGTGTGGTGTTGTCACTGAAACATTTTATTTGGATGTTAATATTGCCATCATCGATATATATGTATTGCGATATTTTTAAAAAATATAGGGGTGCATAGGGTTCCCACCAAGAACTTAGGGTCCCAAGCCAACCTCACCTGCAAGTGGTGCACCTGCCGATCAACGGACGAGGCTCTGGCAAACAAAATGTTCCAATAAGCGGCAATAGGCTCGCCACCTATTACGTGGGATCAAAACACTGGCGAAAAGTGGGCGTTTAATATGCCTCTGCCTACCCCTTCGGGGAAACAGGCGTGAGTCTATGTATGTATGTATTGTATTACAAAGATCCCATGGCCACCTTCCAGCTCTATCATCAGAGTTTGGTAAACATTCAGCACTAAAGTCCATGTAAAGACGAATCAAACGAGCTCAAACTCAATGGGATTGCGTCATTGTATTACAAAGATCCCATGGCCACCTCTTACTGCTCCATCATCAGACCCTGCAAAACATCCAGTACCAAAGTACATGTAAAGAGGAATCAAACAACCCTAAAGAGGAATCACAAAGATCTCATGGTTACCTTCCAACTCTATCATCAGACCATGGAAATCATCCAGCATCAAAGTCTATGTAAAGACGACTCAAACGAGCCCAAACTCGACGGCATTGGGTTGTTATCGTCAAATCGCTTCAAGTGTGCTTATAAAATTTGGAGATTTCCTTCGATTTTTCAGGACTCCATGATCATATCCTGACCTGATGATCATGGGACCAACTAGGAGGTATACTCTTTCAATAAAAACAAGAATTTTCGAAATCGGTCCAGGCGTCTTAGAGAAATCGGGGAACATACATAAAAAAAAAAGATTCCGACGAATTGTTAACCTCCTCCTTTTTTTGAAGTCGGTTAATAAATAAGGGATCCCTCAAAAAGATTATTAAATTTAGAAAGCACGCACAAAATATACTGCCTTCCAATCAGTGAATGTATAAGTGAGCACGTATATTACTTATAGTCTCCTTTTTTCACTTCACTCGTTACACACTTCACCTTGCAGTTTACACACTTTTACGTAAACTCAACCATTATGGTATTCGAGATCGCGCACTCAATCTTGTTGCCAGTTACCTTAGAGATAGAGTTCAGTATGTATATGTTAGTGGAAGTAGGTCTCAAGGTTTGCTAGTGGGAATGGGCGTTCCACAGGGCTCTATTCTTGGTCCGTTTCTTTTTTTAATATATATTAATGACTTGCCATTCTTTGTTAAAAATCTATGTGATATTGTTATTTTTGCTGACGATACTTCACTTATTTTTAAAGTTGATCGTAATAAAAGTAACATTGACAGCGTTAATAATTCTCTTGCGTAAGTACTACATTGGTTCACGACAAGTAATTTGCTACTAAACTCTGGCAAAACAAAATGTGTGAAATTCACTTTGCCGAATGTCAAAAATGTTCTTACTAATATAACTTTAAAAAACGAAACAATTAACCTAGTTGATTCAACTGTATTTTTAGGTTTAACTTTAGATTGTAAGCTTCAGTCAGGCGCCCTAATATCCTGTCTGGCGGTCAAACTTAGCTCTGTAGCATTTGCAGTTAGGAAAGATCGACAATTCACAGGCGTAGATACTGCTAGGCTAGTTTACTTTAGTTACGTTCACAGTGTAATGTCTGTGACGTCGCTGTGACGTCGCGATGACACCGTTCGCCCACTCCACTTGACTGGCCGCTGCCCTCCCCTCACCTCAGACACCTCACCTCGGGCTCCAAATAAATACGGAGGCGTTGGGAGCGCTCGTCCCTTTTGGAGCGGCTGAACAGCGGCGAGCAGAAGCTAAGTACACCAGCTACTCTTCCTGAGCAACCCCGGAAGCGAATCCCCAACAAGATCCCCTACTATCGTCGAATCACGCGACCCTGGTTATATAGAATTTCCTTAATACTGTTTAAATTAGTGTTTTGCTAAAGGATGTGTTAAATTCTTTAATGAATTAAACCGATTTTTCATTGTAACAGCAATTACGATTTTCATTTAACCACACCTAAGTAGGAATAACGTTACATGTCTTACGGAATACTGTTATGGGGTACGGCGGCCGATATTCAGACAATTTTTGTTATTCAAAAGTGGGTCATACGCGCAATATATAAGTTAGGTGCTAGAGATTCTCTACGAGATAAATTTAAATAAGTAGAAATATTTACCGTTGCATCGCAGTATATATTTGCTAATTTAATGTACGTTAAGAAAAACTTAACTCTTTACCGTAAAAATAGTGACTTGTACAAAGTGAATACAAGGAATAAGCATAAACTAGTGGGCACTAACTAAGCGTCTACATAAAGTTCATAACTCATTTGCGGGACTCAGAATACAATTCTTCAACAAATTACCTCTGGAAGTAATGAATTTACCTCTGCACAAATTAAAAACCACTACTAGGAATTTTCTTTTAAAAAGGGGTTATTACACTATTAAAGAATTTCTAGATGACAAGACTTCATGGGTCTATTTGCTTTTTTAAATTCACTATTATTGTTCTTTTTATGACTGTGTAGTATATTTATTAAACTCATCTCAATTAGTAACATGTTAAGTGGAGGTGCCTTGTGAACACTCATGATGTTTGCAGGGTTTGTATATTTTTTATAATTTGTTGAATCTAATATAAGTATCAGTTTTATCCCTGATCTAATCATGGTTCTCTTGTCACCTTTACAAAATTCTTTAATCTATTGGTTGCTGATACATCTATACTACTGTCGCTATAGTGTTTTGTTCACATATTTTCTTCATATCCACTTTTGTAAGATTAAGATTCTGATTTAAAAAGAGTGGCATGAGTTTCTTCCAGGCTCTTCTAATAGCCCTGCCATCCCGAACCTGGTTGTAAAAAAAGAAATGACGTTCATAAGTGTTGCTTTTGTAACCTATATGAATAAAAGAGTTTAAATTTGAATTTGAATTTGTTAAGCTTTACGAAGATGTTTTCCTCACTCAGCTACTTCGTCCATCACTGCAAAACATTAAGTCTAAACTTACCCAAAGTAACACATTTACTTTCTATGTGTAAGTTAAAATTGCAGATTTTATTCGCCGACTCTTGAAGTGTTCATCAAACGCGTGGTTACAAGCGTTACGTTAAGAGCCCTGCGGTTAAAAAGGTCAGCTATGTTTAGACGGAACTTTTCTTTGTAATGTCAGACGGCAGACAGAGTGTAATTATGAAATATATATTTAGCAAAAGAGCCTTTGCTTGGAATATTGCTTTGTGGAGTATAGATAGTATATAGTTTATTGTAGAAAGACAGAATATTATACTAATAGGGTCTTGGGCACAATGAATCAATGGACGCAAAAAGCACCCGAACTCGAAATTCAACTTATTTCAATAAGAATTCGGAGGAGGAAAAAGGCACTAGCATTTTAGGCGATCCATCTCATAAAACGTCAGTTCCTTTATCCCCGGATAAGACCCACAAAACTTGACATTATCGACCCATCTGATGCTAACATTGTCTGTAAAAATGTTTTCATTGTTTTAGCGATAAAATGTGATCCAACTTGCTTTGTGCCTTGAAGAAGGAGAAATAGAGATTGAAACGAATAGTGCTACTTTACATGAATATTCTACGAGATGTCAGTACTCCCTCGATAAGGTAGTCAGTTGAATGAAATGTGATAGTGCGAGACTTCATAGTAATTAAAAAGCTTAGAGAAAAATATCAATATTGTAGGGAAAGAAATCGTATAAGTAAGAATAAGCCGCTTATTTCTTCGATTTCCCTTTTTATTCTACAATTATCCTTTAGCATTATCTAGTTCACCCTATATAATCACAAGCATTATCAGCTTAAAACACCGTGCAGGTCGCTCGATCCTTCACTAAAACTATTAGCTTCATCTACTTGCCCGTCTTGTTAACATAATAAACGGAACATTCTCCAAGCATTGAGTGTTCTCTCAAACTGGTGATCAAGTGTCATCTTTATCATAGAGTTGTGTCTATTATCTGAAGTTTCGAGCATAACTTAATGCACTACGGATTCTAAGTTATAGGACTTCGCAGATACAACTATGGCTGTAGCTATGTTGGTGTTCATAACAATATGGTAACGTTTGCTTTGGCTTTAAGCGTTGCAACATTTGAAATTCTAGAAAACTTTGACACACATGCAGAATAAAATGTTAGTATAAACTTAGGCACGCTTATTTTATTTATTGCCATAAATTTGGCTCATAATATCACCTGGATGGCTCATAGCTTGTCTACGAAATACTTTCAAACTTTCGGTTATCATATTTAATCACATAATTGCTCAAAAATAAAGATGAAATCTCCTGTATTTGTCTTGCCGTTGCAGCACGGTAATGTAACAATGCCGTAGTTTGGGCATTGATTGCAACAGCTGTAATCAAAGTATGACAGTCATTCAGTATTTTTTAGAGCTTATTATTGAAGACCCTAAAAGGTCCTCAATAATATAATAATGTCATTGTTTTCCCTGTTTAGAAAAAGTTGTTGAAGTCTTAAACAATATCAACAAAAACAGGGTGCGCTCCACTGGCGTAAAAATGCGACTTGTTTACAATTTACAGCAGCCCAATATTGGAAGGAGTTTCTTTTATTAAAGTACAAACGCACTAAAGCTCGTATAGCTTCAGATACACGGCGCAACTGTCATATTATTTGGTGCCGAGTTTGGCGATCGAATTGTTTTGTGTAGGCATATTGTGTTACTCGTTTAAAATAAATCTGGTTAGTGCCAAGTGTCAACGCGTATGACGGTTATACAACGAAACTGAGACGGTTTATAAAAAACATGGAATAGTAAAGGCACCACTCCAACCTTGTGATTAACTTGTCATTTTATCATCACCTAATATAGACTTTAGCAGTTCTACTGCTGGACATAGGTCTCTCCTAAATGGCGTTAAAATAACATTGTGAGAGTGAAATGAGGCGGCGCGGATACTTTGAATTTATAAATTCCATTAAACCATATGTCGTGTAGTATATTAAATAACATTACAAAAGTGCCTTATGCTTGTTTAGAGTGCGCTTTCCGGCAACCAGAAACTTGGAAACATCGCTGTGCCGCAGTTACGGTGCCTGTACAGTGTGCCATGTCCTTTAGAAGCCCCAGTAGCAGATTTGATTTACGCAAATGTACACACGCACTCGTGCGCGAATAGCATACACTCATACAACACACAATTCCTTTTGATAGATGGCATTACTTTGTAAAATAAATTAGTTTTGTCGCATGTGTTCAACAAAGATTTGTTGAGACCGAGTCGTTATGTTTCTAATTCGCACTAACTGAGGGAGCTCTGACCTTTGTGACTTTTAAGAGATAGCGCCAAAGGTGAAGTAGGACATATTCATTATACTTTCTATAAGAAAGTTGATATGTGGCTGCATATAGGGATAACAATATGCAAAATAACTCTAAGCATAAGCAATGATACGTACTTGGATTTCAGTGTATCATTATGTAGTTCTATACTGGCACTACTAGTGCTCTCGTGTAGATTATACTCGCATATATAAGACTTGACTTTGTCCAAGGCTCAGCAAAACGTTATTATCTCTTTAGTGTGGAAATTTCCAAAAAGCTTAGTTCATATTTGTTTCTCTCTCTCTAGTCATATTCGAGAACAATAATACACAAAAGCTGAATGTCACTATCATAGCCACAATAAACACGTCAAACAGAATAAGATCAGAGAATGTGGGTCAGGCGTATCTTGTGTCATATCAAACCTGCTGAATCTGTCGCCTTCATCGGACATCTCCAATCCGTTGCCATACGCTGGTTCCCTGATGATGTGCTTAGATAAGAAACAACGCATCAATCATACGTATTCACTCCATAATCTCCTGATGTATGTACAAAAGTTTTCACTGTCCTATCACACACAGTCGTTTTCAAATATTTCCCCCAGACATACGAACACATTATTATCAGTTTACTGTGTCCAGTTATACAAACATTTACCCAGGATGCTGACAACATAACACTACTGTTTCTGAGATTTCAACGGGCATGAATCAAGTTGCAGGCTAGCGTTACTAATATTTCAAGAAATAGTATCCATCGAAACACAAGTTAGCTAGAGAGGCACTGCGAACATTTGTTGCGGTTCAGCACACCAGAATTCATTAGAAATTTAAAGAAATTACGTATGCTTTCTGTGGCATTCCACACTTGCAAACATAAATAACAAAAAAGAAATGGAATATGACGATTATTATTTTTCTCTAAAATCTAAGCTAGGTGCACCGCAACTCGGTGCGCAGACATTTTGTTAGAGATGTCTTCTCTAGTGCAACTTGTATCGCAATGATTCTATTACTATTGGCTGTCGAATACAGTTGCATATGAAATTCGTAAACACATTCCGCCTTTACACAACGATGCCAATATTATATGTTTACGTAGAACACGGTAGAACACGGGCGTTTGGTCGTAATGTAAATTGGTCCAAATTGTCGATTTCAGGTCGATCGGTCAATTGAGACTAATAGTACTTGTCCAAGGATCGAACAGTGTACGCCAGATTTTATTTGTCCGTGTAAATGACGGAATGGAATGAAAATACATTTCAAGTTTTAAATGGAATCGGTTGAAAGTCATTTACATTTTTTATTTCACGTATTTAGAATGTGTTTGAATGGTCAAACTAAATCAACCAGAAGAATTAAATGTCGGCGAGTTCTTAGGTCGAATCTACTAATGTAAGTTCTCAAATAACAGCGAAGATCTAGTGAAATTTCTACTAATACTCACATACACACTCATAAGAACACAATCTGGAAAGTAAAAATACAGCTCAAGATCTACAAAAAATATAAGAAGGCTTCCTTTCAACTTGGTAGGCCTGTTTTGAAAATGTATTAATATACGATGAAAAGGAATCAAAGCTTTAACAAACACTTACATGAAATTTTACCATAGAAGATTTAGATACAACTCATAATAAACTATTTATTAATCCATAATATTCATAACCCCTGAGTTGCTGTAACAGACGGTAAAAGCCCACCAGTTCCGACCGCTCATGAAACACTAACCTGTACTCTGTAAGTTCTTGTTAGGTTTCAAAGCACAGCGATCACATTGCACACGCATTGCTCGTTCAGTAGACGAATTTGAAATAAGGCCACGTTCTCTTAAGGCTAAGTGTACGTAAGTTCTGCGAATGTAAAGTAATCCGCGATCACAGTTCAAAATTGTTGGTTCAGAATTCAGAATCGAACATTTCCGTGCACATCGCCGTGTTGTGGAAGGCTTTACAAACGATGAAACAAAGCCCGGGCTCAAAACAACTACCTCTGGATCAGAGTTATTGTGTCCGAGCTCCGGATGAGTTATAAAATTGCAACAATTGACGGATTGATGCGAAGTTGTAAAATATATAGGTACGTACATATTTGATGATATGACTATAAATATTAATTGTGATTAATTAGCATACCAGACAGTTTGCATTCGTGGTATCTTTATATCCGATCACTGTCGTTTAAATTCTTAATTCAGTATAAGCAGCTATATAGACGGTCTTCCATTTACTCCTCATTCAAAAAGCCAAGTCAATGCTTATCAAAAACACATGAAAGATGATGACAAGAGAGTCCTCTTAAGTAATTGTATGCCTCTATTGCGTAAAACTTTAAAAAATAGATTAAGCACTCGGACATGAATTTGAATTTGAAACATATTTTAAGAAACCAATAATCTTTCACTTAATAAGTCATATGTCACCGCAGGAACTAACTCTAGATTTGCTAAAACCACTCGCATAAATATTATAGTGGATTTGACGTTTCATACATCATTCTTACTTAAGATTGAACACGGCACGTTACGGCACGTCTTAAATAAAGTATTAATATTAAACTTCCGTTTGATTTATGTATTCAGTGTTCTCAAATGATATATTACTTGCGTGTAATTAGTTCTTGCTTGTGCCAATAATCATGCATTCTCTTCTTGTCTTTTAATTCGAGTCTTGAGATTAGTATAATATTTGCAATTCACAGGTTTTCACAGGTTCTTTTTTAATTTGAATAAATAAATTTAGCAGTGTATGCTTTACTGAACTGAGTAGTTTCACAAGTAATATTTGTTGTGCAGCAGAAGCGCTGGTAGAATTCCCCGTCACGCCCATCTGAATGACATAATCCGTCGTGTTCTTGTCGCGTCTGGCTGGCGTACCAGCTGTACTTGAACCAAATGGTTTGGTACGCGACGACGGTAGGAGACCTGATGGTATGTCATTGTTGCCTTGGAAAATGGGTAGGCCTTTGGTGTGGGACGCATCCTGGGTAGACACCCTCGCACCATCACTTGTTCCAAGCTTGGGAGACCATGCTGGCGCTGCTGCTGCAACTGCGGAAACCCTCAAACGGCGCAAATACAGTAATTTAGTGAGTAATTACGTGTTTGAGCCGTTTGGGGTGGAAAAGGCTCATGGGGTCTGAGCGCTCGTTCACTATTCCGGGAAATCTCAAACGGTAAATCGACGTCTCACGTGAGCAGAATGCTGGTTGATTCTTTGCTCAGAGAATCAGCATTGCCATCCAGCGTGGCAATGCTGCCAGCCTTCTGGGCACTTTACCCGATGACATTGATGCGGAGGCATTTTACGATGCCTAAACGTTGTAAATATTTTCAATTTTAATTTCTTTTTACTTTTTTGTACATATTACTTAGACATTAAGATTAGATTAAGCTTCATATAGATTATAAAATTATGTTTCTTTAATGTATATAAATATTAAAAATGATATTTTTACACCTAGATGCACAAATAAAACAACAAAATAAACATATTTGTTGTTTTAAGGTTTGCAAGCTTTTCACTAAAGTGCTTTCCTTATTAAACAATACACGAATTCGGAAGTAATAAAAAGAAAAACAAAAATTTGTCAATTATATTAAACTTGTAATAAGTTTTATTTATTCCCATGACGGACTGATATTAAATTCACCTGCTATGATCTTCATTACCTAGTAGATAATAGTCCCAATGCTTGCGAAGACAGATTTGTGAGCAACGTAAAACGCCATGTTACTTTTTTAGGCATATTTTGGCAAACATTTATCTAATTTTGCAGCGGTGTCTGTCATCGATCATCATCAATCAGTTCCCGTCAGCGTAACATTGGCTAAAAGTTTCCGCCGAACCAAATCGTCGCCGCGTGAAATACTCCGAAAAAGCAGTTCAAAATTTTGATATTTTTACACAATATTTTGTTGGAGGGATAGTTGAGGTTATTTTATATCTATTGGTTTATTGAGCTATCACAGTTACAATGATTGGCGTTCTTGTCGTGATATTATCTATACTAATGATATAAAGCTGAAGAGTTTCTCTGTTTGTTTGCTTGAACGCGGTAATCTCAGGAACTACTGGTCCGATTTGAAAAAAATTCTCGCCATGAGCCACGGCAGCGGAGCAATAGCCTAAAATAACGCGTGTGTAATCGCGGGCTCATCTAGTATGTTACCATATTCTTGCAAAAAAACATTTTGAATTTGAATTTTTGAATTTGTTTAGAAAGAAAAACTATTTTTCATAATATTTTCTTGGGTTTACGCGAATGTTACACATTGAAATTAAACTACAGTTTACGGATTTTATCGCGTTATATTGGTTTCACTTGTTAATACATTTAAACCGAATGATCTAGAAACTACATTTTCAACGTCGGCTAGTAATAAAAATGTAGTTTCTAGATCATTTGGTTTAAATGTATTAACAAGTGAAACCAATATAACGCGATAAAATCCGTAAACTGTAGTTTAATTTCAATGTGTAACATTCGCGTAAACCCAAGAAAATATTATGTTAACCAGTACGGACTGGAAACAGCAACAAAAATACGCCGGTTAGAAGATATACAAACCAAGCGCGCAAGATATATAACATCGTTAAATTTCTTGAAGAGATGCCGTGATCACGATCTCATCCCAACATGCTGCAAAATATCAGTCAAGAAGGACATACGTGGGAGCGCTAAGATCTTAAAACAGGCAAGTCATAAGTTACTCATTCAAAAGATACACGAACACCGCGCTGACTTACGCAGAATAAGTAGAAATGTTGAGAATTTGTCTAACGAAATATACAGATTGATAACTCCATTTGATTTTGAAAAATGCATAAATGCAATAAATAACAGAAAAACATCAAAATATTACGCGTGTAAACGTAACAAAATAAAAAAAATTGAAAAATTACAACAAAAATCAAATGACCAGTGTACGGTTAACGTACAGACGTTTAGCTTCCGTACGCATTTTGCTTACATGCGCGACCTACATTACTTTTCTTTATAACGTGTACCTAATAATAAGTATAGTTAGTTGATATATCGATCGCCGCGGATTAGCATCTAAATCGTAACAAGTGTAATTGTACGGTATAACCGTACAATTCTGTTTGTCAGCAATATTACGCCGCGCCGCGTGCATTACATATTAAGTAAAATCCTAAGTTAGTTCGCGTTCGAACATCGTCGCGTGTACTCATTTTCTATCATTTTATCATAAGCAATTATTAATCATCTTGTTAATCATTTTATATCAATAAACTTAATTTCTATCAACTCATATCAATCGTATCATTTCAAGTTGTCCCGTACAACTTCATGGTCCTTCGTGAACCGTCAGAACTGGACCATTGCCGCGAGTGTTAAATACAGACGTTGTGATAATTCGTGTGAGTGGTTCCGGACTAGCAACTGTGGACTTTATCGTTCTATCAGCATATTAAAAGTGCGATTCAAGGAGGAGCACAGCAGCGTACCAGCCTTGGGACCACTGTCATCAGCAGTAAGCAGTCAAATCAAGTAAGATCTTTCCTTTTTATTTCTCACTTCATCATGAGCCAAACGATGGAAGACCTTTTAGCAAACCAAAATCAAATCATGGTAGCCATGAAGCAGCTTTTAGTCAACTTTAAGAAGACTGGGCATGAGCGCCGGACTCCCGATTACATAAAGCGGCGGGTTGAAAACCTTGACGCCTACTGGAATGAGTTCCAGAATAATCATATAACAATGAGTGGTTGTGCTGATCAATCTCATGAATATTTTACGGCGAACCACTATATGCAAGCGAAAGAATTCTACATCTCTACACGTGAGGCTATGAAGCAAGCAACAGCTGCTCCGATCCTTAGACCAGCAACGCCTTTGGCGGGGACATCCAGTTCGGACGTCGAAGGCCAGCCTCGCGATGATGTTCAATTGCCTAAATTAAGGTGCCAGGGTACAAACAGCAAAACAGATGAATTGTTGAAAAAACAAGCCATCAACTTCAAAGCATTTACGCGGACTATCAATAGTATCGACGTAATTGCCATATCCGAGAAGTGGGAATTCGAAGACACCTTGAAGAGATTAGAAGCTCGTTGGTCGGTCATAGACTCGCTTCATTGGGAGTTGGAAGGCGAGCTCGACGGTAAAGACGACTCATACGAAGAGACGTTTTCAGCTTACGAAATGGCTTACATCAATATGAAAAGGTCGCTCAACTGCAAAATGTGGTCGGTCAGCCAT
Organism: Euclidia mi; assembly: GCA_944739405.2. Lineage (NCBI taxonomy): Eukaryota > Metazoa > Arthropoda > Insecta > Lepidoptera > Erebidae > Euclidia > Euclidia mi. The sequence continues at coordinate 5,484,454 of OX123196.2, forward strand.
CGCGAAAAAAGCACGCCGAAAATGGACATACCCGTATTTAGCGGAAACTATCATCAATGGGTTCCTTTTAAGGATTTGTTCATTGAGTCCATACACAATAACAGATCACTCTCCAATGCTCAAAAACTACAGTTTCTGAAGAGCAAACTTAAGGGCGAAGCTGAGAGATTAATTCAGCACTTAAACATAAGTACTGAAAACTATCAAGTATGCTGGGACATATTAAATCACAGATACAACAATACAAAGTTAATATTTAGCTCGCACATGAACAATCTTTTCTCGCTGCCTACTTTACAACAACAGTCTGCAGCACCTATCAAGAAAATGTATGACACTACTAACGAGTGTCTGAATGCAGTTAAAAATCTCGGAGTGGATATATCAAGCTGGGATCCAATAGTGGTATACATACTAGCTCAAAAGCTAGATGCGCAGAGTCATAATGACTATATCGACTTATTAAAGAATCCCCGAGATTTGCCGAAATTGTGTGACTTCATGGAGTTTTTGGAAAACAAATTTACCTCCCTAGAGTCCTCTCGGCGTAAGCAAGACACATCTAAACAAGAACAGAGCATGTCGGTTCAGGAATCATACCCTAAAAAGCATTTTTTCAAGAATAATGCATATAACAAATCATTTAGCAATAATTCCGCCACTAAAAAACATCAACCGGGGCCGCAAAGGTGCCCACTTTGTAATGAAAATCATCGCATATTTAGTTGCAACAAATTTCTAGAATCGCCGCCGGCAAAGAAACTTGAAACTGTTCATAAATTAAATTTATGTAAAAACTGTCTTTATGACCATAGAAACAAGGCATGTTTTTCTGAGAAAACCTGTAAGCAGTGTCAAGGAAATCATAATTCGCTGCTACACGATAGTTGCACCTTGAATTACAATAGCGCCGATGCCGGCCCTAGCTCATCAAATAAAAAGGAATTATGTAAAAGTGTCACACACGTGTCTAATGAAAATGTTCTAGAAACTTTATTAGCAACTGCGCAAATAAAAATCAAGGCCGCAAACGGCTCGTATCAATATTTGCGAGCATTAATTGACCAAGGATCACAAATGTCCCTGATTTCCGAAAATGCCGCCCAAAGACTAGGCCTCCCTCGTCAAGCATGCAAAGGAGTTATTTTCGGAGTAGGCGCTAAGCAAAGCAACTGCAAGGGCGTGATAAAAGTTGATGCATCAGCAATTCAAAACGACTTCAAATTCCATGGCGAATTATTCATAATGAAAAGTTTAATAGGCAATTTACCAAATCAGTCATTCCCGAAGCCAACTTGGGATTGCCTCGAAGGCATCCAATTAGCAGATCCCGAATACAATATCAGTCGTCCGGTCGATGTTCTATTAGGTGCCGATGTTTACTCTTTGATCATCATGAGCGGCATCATCAAAGATTACGATTCACAGCTAGTGGCTCAGCAAACACGCCTAGGCTGGATCCTGTGCGGCAATGTTCGCTCCTATCAGTGTAATGTTGTCCTAAACAACATAGACAACATTCAGAGGTTTTGGGCGATTGAGGATATCTCTGAGAACAATACTGAACTGTCAGAAGAAGACTACATGTGCGTGCTACAGTACAAGAAAGAAACAAAAAGAAGAGAAGATGGTCGTTATGTTGTCAAATTGCCCTTGAAACCAGATATCAAAGAAAAATTAGGAGAGTCTAAGAAAAAGGCCCTAGCGCAGTTTTATCATTTGGAGAAAAAATTATCAAAACATCCTAACATACAGACAAACTATAAATCATTTATAAACGAATACATTACATTAGGTCATATGCAAGAAAGTACGAATAAACATTCATTAAGTTGTTACTTGCCACACCATTGTGTAGTAAGATCGGATTCAAGTACTACCGCGTTGCGCGTGGTATTCAACGCGTCAGCGAAAACATCAAGTGGGTTTTAGTTTAAACGATCTTATGTACAGCGGTCCTAATTTACAACAGGATTTATTCAAATTAATTTTAAAGTGGAGAAGATATCAATTCGCCTTTACAGCAGATTTGGAAAAAATGTTTAGGCAAATATTCGGTCACAAAGAAGATTTGCAATATCAAAAGATCATTTGGCGTGACACGCCTGATCAGAATATACGTGAATATGAACTCACAACCGTCACTTACGGTACCAAAGCGGCGCCATTTCTAGCAATGATGACGCTGAAACAACTAGCAAACGATGAGCGGGTCAAATATCCAGAAGCAGCAGAAGCCCTGGAAGAAGCCTTCTACACTGATGACTATTTAGGGGGTCATTTCAGTTTACATGGAGCAAAGCAGCTACAGAAGGACTTGATAGCACTTTTGAGCTCCGGGGGTTTTAACCTTAGAAAATGGTCGTCAAACAGAGAAGAATTACTTGAGGATGTCAGCTGTTCAAGCAAAGCATTTGATTTTAAGCACCATGAGTCCACGAAAACTCTTGGATTACGTTGGCATCCAAAAGAAGATCAATTTACGTTCCAAAGTAAAATCGATATACCATCTTCAAAACCGGTTACTAAAATAACACTTTTGTCAGTGATATCAAAAATCTTTGATCCCTTAGGATGGTTGTCTCCGGTAACAACGAAGCTAAAACTTTTATTTCAAAGAGTCTGGGAGCTGCAATTACAATGGGACGATCAAGTGCCCGAAAACATATTAAAGGATTGGTTGGCAATTACACAAGACTTACAGGGAATACATAGTTTTAAGATACCTAGATGGCTGGAAACAAACTATAACGCAGATATCGAATTACACGGGTTTTGTGACTCGTCGATAAAGGCCTATGCATGTGTAATTTATTGTAAAATCAAAAACCAAAACGACAATCAAAAGTCATCTGTAATATTAGTGGCAGGCAAAACAAGACTCGTTCCAATTAGCAAAAGCATTACCCTACCCAGATTGGAGTTAAGCGCCGCCTTATTACTCTCAAAACTAATCAGCAAGGTTACACAATGTTTTATCGGGCACAATATTACGATATTTGCATGGTCGGACTCAACAGCAGTACTAGGATGGCTCCAGGGCGACCCCAACCGCTGGAAGCCATTTGTGGCAAACAGAGTCAAGCAAGTGACCGAAATCATACCACCAGGAAGCTGGCGTTATATAAAATCCGCTGAGAACCCAGCTGATTGTGCTAGCCGAGGCATGTCCGTAGAGCAGCTAAAGGATCATTCGCTTTGGTGGCACGGACCGAATCAGTTATCATCATTTAACCCAGTCGAAAATTCGGAGACCCAACCGGTATATAACACAAGCCAAGAATTAAGAAAATCTGCACAAATTAACGTCGCCATACAAAAACAATCAAATGACGTAATTGACAACCTATTGAACAAGTATAGCAATATAACAAAACTTACTCGTGTTCTTGCGTGGATACTACGAGCACTATCAATATCAAAGCATAAGCCGTCATATCTTACAATCAGTGAATTAAGAAAAACAAAGTACATTCTTATCAAGCACTATCAGTATTGTGAGTTCCCTGAGGATATCAAAAATCTACAAAAGCATGGCCGAGTTGAAGCAAGAAGCAAGCTACTAAATTTAAATCCGTATTTAGATAAAAACGGACTGTTAAGAGTAGGCGGTAGATTAAGCAATGCGAGGATAAATCCAAACATGCAGCATCCTCTTATCATACCGCATAGCGGTCATCTTACTGATCTGCTAATCGATCAAGGCCACAAAATGACTTACCATGGCGGAGCTCGTTTAACATTGGCGTGGCTGCGTCAAGAGTATTGGATCATAGGAGGAACTCGAGCTGTAAAGAAGCGCGTTCGCAATTGTGTGACTTGCAGGCGACATAACCCTATTAAGCATACACAAATGATGGGTGACCTACCTATGTCTCGAAGCAATCCAGCACGACCATTCCAGCATACAGGCGTTGACTTCACGGGCTACGTCGATGTGAAAGCAAGTAAGGGACGAGGCATTAAGACCACTAAGGGTTATATCGCTGTATTTGTGTGTATGGCGACGAAGGCTGTGCACCTTGAACTAGTTTCAGATCTTAGTTCAGCCTCCTTTTTAGCAGCCCTAAAGCGAATGGCCGCCCGAAGAGGGTCTCCTAACCATATTTACAGTGACAATGGCACAAATTTTGTAGGTGCAAATAGAGCATTGCAAGAGGAATACATCAACATTCACAAAACCCTTGACAATGACTTCTACACAGCAATAACTGATATGCAAATCCAGTGGCACTTCAATGCGCCTTCCTGGCCGCACGCAGGCGGACTCTGGGAGGCTGCTGTAAAGAGCCTCAAACATCACATCAAACGCGTAGTAGGCGATCAGAAATTGACCTACGAAGAGTACTCGACGCTATTAGCACAATTAGAAGCGTGCCTAAATTCTAGGCCGTTATGCGCATTAAGTGATGACCCGAATGACATGGATTACCTAACTCCATCTCATTTTCTAGCGAGTGGGCCAACTCTTACTATCATAGAAACTGAAAGAGATGCAAGAACAAGGTGGCAGCTCGTACAAAAAACGTTCGATGACATTTGGAAACGGTGGAAATCTGAATACCTGTCTCAATTGTCCGCGCGTAGTAAATGGCGACAAAAGCAACTTAACCTGAAAATCAACGACATAGTTATCATTAACGATGCGAATCTACCGTCCGGAAAATGGGCCCTCGGAAGGATTATTGAACAGCATCCTGGCAAAGACGGCCTAGTACGTGTAGTGTCGTTAAAAACTAAAAACGGCATTATAAAAAGACCAATAAACAAGTTATCACTACTGCCGGTCACAGAAAATGAACCTGTAAATGGCAACAGTAACGTTAAGACCCAAATATCAACACAAGACAATCAATTACCTACAACTGAAGCATCAAATAACATATCAAATCGCCAAAAATGTCGAAAATCCCATGCATGCAATTTTATTTACTTGGCTCTTCTATGCTTATTGTTTATCATAACACCCGCAAGATGTGCTTACTAGATAACAAGTATGAGTTCAAATCAAAGCATTTATTTTGATAAATTTTCGGACATGCGCTTGGAAAGAGATGAGTGGAATCTAATCGTATATCAGGACATGCAACCATACTGGCAGGGATTCGATTTACTCAAAAAATATGTTAGTCATTTAGAAAACATATGTTCAAAGACAACAAACATATCACAATGTGACGTAATCCTTACACAGCTACGTCACGGGTGTGCTGAACTTGACCATTACAATGGAATGTTACTCGATCAGCAATTTACACTACGCGTAAGACGTAAGCGTGGCCTTATCAATGGCATAGGTAACATCGCGCACAGTTTGTTTGGTGTACTGGATGAGGAGTTTGCTCAGCAATATCAGAAGGATATCGAACTGGTCAGAAGCAATCAAAAACACCTACTATCCTTATGGAAAAATCAAACGTCAATAATTGAAGCCGAAAACAATATCATACAGCGAATGGGAAACGCAATGGATAAGCATCATAAAATATTTAATCAACACCTTAACAACTTAGAAAAGGGATTGAACACACTAAAGGACGAAATACGAGAGTCAAATATGCAAAGCAGCTTCAGTATATCGTCTATCATTGCCAATAACGCCCTAATAAATCTTAAAAGTATCCAGGAGACGTTAGTAGACACTATCATAACCATTTACGACAGAAGATTCAACTTCCATTTGTTAACACCTGCACAGCTGAAGGAAGAACTGAACATAATAAGCAGCCAGATATCAAAAGATTTGACTCTTCCAATAGACAGTTTACAGTCGGATCTATCAAAAATGTATCATTTACTCAAGGTCAAAGCGAGAGTCATACAAAGGTTTATAATTTTTGAAGTAAAGATTCCTTTAGTAAGCAGAGATAATTACGAATTATACAATTTAATTCCAATTCCGCGAGAAGTTGGCAGAAATATGATCCGCATCATTCCTATCGCAAGTCGTCTTGCACTAAACATACGGAAGGACTCCTACATACCTATATCAGACAATGACTTGCAGACTTGTATACTCTATGATAGTGAATCCCAAATATGTCCCTTAAAACATCCAATTTATCAAATGCAAGCAGATGAAAATTTTTGTGTTAAAGATCAGCATTCGAACCAATGTAAAACCGATTCCACGATCTGTTTAAACACTTGGACCGCACTTAATAAGTTGAATACTTATTTATATTTCTGCTGTGGACAATGCACCGTGCGAGTGATATGTGGCTATCAAGTTACGGCGGAGCAATTAACTAACGCCGGTATTATTACACTTAGTGACGAGTGTGTCCAGTTAGTTTGATATCGGAAGATGCAGCTCAGCGTCTGAGATTGCCACGGAAGAAACTCAGCGCGGTAGTGTCCGGTATTGGGTCACTTTCCGGGAATAGCAGAGGTTCTATTAATTTGGAATGCACATCCATTCATTCAGATTATAACTTTAACGTAGAAACTTTGGTAATGAAAAAGTTAATGAGCAATTTGCCAACTACAACCTTTACCATTGAAAACTGGGATTATTTACAAAGCTTGAAATTAGCCGATCCTCGCTTCAATGTGTCAGGCCCAATCGATCTACTTTTGGGTGCCGACGTCTACTCGGAACTAATACTGAACGGAGTTATGAGGAGTGACAACAACGTCCCTGTGGCGCAACAAACCAGAATAGGATGGATCTTATGCGGCAACGTAAAAACATTCAAGTGTTTCATTACGCTCAATAACATAGAGGATATGTCACGTTTCTGGGAGAGTGAAGACATTGCTGAAACTACAACATTAACTAGTGAGGAACAATACTGTGAACAATTTTACAAATCAACAACTAAGAGATTAGACACTGGCGAATATGTTGTCAAGATGCCTATGAGACAGTCTGGTAACTTTAATTTAGGTGCTACAAGACCTCAAGCAACAGCCCAGTTTCTACAGCTTGAGCGAAAAATGCTAACAAACAAGAGCATTAACGGCGAATATAAGCGCTTCATGGATGACTATATTGCCTTGGGTCACATGAGACGTGTCCCTGCAGAGGGCAGGAACAAAGATCACGTCTACTTACCACATCACGGGGTGTTGAGAGCAGAGTCAACGACATCCAAACTGAGGGTTGTTTTCAACGCTTCCTACAAAACGAAAACTAATAGCAGTCTCAATGACATGATGTACTCAGGCCCAAATTTGCAAAAGGGTATTTTTACCCTGTTAACAAATTGGAGAATTTTCAAATACGTCTTTACGTCTGATATAGCGAAGATGTACAGAAATATATGGCTGGCTGAAGAACAAAGAAACTTACAAACTATAATATGGAGATCTTCTCAGATGGAACCTTTACAGGAATGGGAACTTTGTACAGTAACATACGGTATGAAAAGCGCCCCCTACCTCGCGATGCGCACACTACATCAACTCGCAAACGACGAAAAGGGTAAATACCCGGTGGCTGCAAAGACTTTACAGAACTATTTCTACATGGATGACTTAGTCAATGGCCAAGACAGCTTTGAGTCAGCGAAAAAATTAGTTCAGGAAATGGTTGAGCTACTGAGAAAAGGAGGTTTCAATTTAAGGAAATGGACTAGTAATGATATTCGTATCTTAGAAAATCTAGACGCGGATCAAAAGCATGACAAGCGGAATATAAACTTCACACCGGGAAAAACAACGAACTCAACACAAATAAACAAAACTTTAGGCATGAGTTGGAACCAAATCAACGATAACTTTGTCTGTAATTGGCATTTGCCTGCAAGAAAGAACGTAACATAACGCATACTGCTAGGAGAAATTAGTAAATTATACGACCCACTTGGGTTCCTCTCGCCTACAACAATAAAGGCTAAACTACTGTTCCAGAAAGTATGGGTCAGCAAGGTCGAGTGGGATGAACGCCTGCCTACGGAGATAGTTCACGAATGGGAAATGATAAGAAAAGATCTTCCTTTCATCAATAACATTGCTGTCCCTCGGTGGTTGCAGTGTACAAACGAATCTATTGAGATACACGGATTCTGTGACGCGAGTGAAAAGGCCTATGCCTGTGTTGTCTACAGCAGAGTAACGAATTATCACGGTGATTACATAACAACTATAATTGCCGCTAAGACAAAGGTGGCCCCGCTCAGTAAAAAGATTTCGTTACCTCGCTTGGAACTGTGTGGCGCGCTATTGCTCGTTAAAGTTATCGAAAAGATCAAAATTACGCTTTCAACTAAAAAGCTGCATATACGATGTTGGAGCGATTCAAAAGTAGTGTTGGCATGGTTGAAAGGTGACGTACACAGATGGGAGAGATTTGTTGCTCATAGAGTAGCACAAATAAACAACTGTATTCCTGCCAGCCAGTGGGACTATGTTAGGTCGGAGGAAAACTCTGCGGATTGCGCAACGCAAGGATTGTCACCTAAACAACTTTTAACGTTTAACCTTTGGTGGCAAGGGCCCCAGTGGTTAAAAACTATTAACTATAAAAGTGAACAGGGAAGTGAACTGACTTACGTAACAAACATTGACCTGAAACACACTGACCCAATACAAACAAAATGCTGCGTAGCAGTTTATAACAAGTGTGAAATAATTACTGCATTATTAAATAAACACAGTAATATCAAACGTGTAATACGAGTACTTGCTTGGATTCTACGAGTAGTGCACAAAATGAAGCCAATGAACTCGCACAATAACAAAGCTGACTATTATTTAACATCGTATGAAATAACCATGGCCACGGATCTGATAGTCAAAACTGTTCAAAGAGAACATTTTGGAGAAGAAATCGAATGTTTGAAGAAACAAAAGGCAATATCTAGCAGAAGTCCTTTACTCAAATTAACTCCATTTCTCGACGACAATGGGTTATTACGAGTGAGGGGTAGAATCGCGTAGTCTTTACTACCGCCCGAGACAAAACATCCTATCATTCTGCCCGCTAGAGGGAGATTAACTGAACTGCTCATACAGGAAGCACATCGCATCACTCTACATGGCGGCGCTAGACTAACCTTAGCCCACTTACGCTTAAAGTTCTGGATCATTGGAGGGAGTAGAACTGTCAAAAGGGAATTACGCTTGTGCGTAAGATGCCATCGTTTTAAGCCCCATCGTAATACGCAACTGATGGCTGACTTGCCGAAGGAACGTGTGACACCAACGAGACCCTTCACGAATACCGGTGTGGACTTTACGGGACACGTAGATGTCAAAATCAACAAGGGGCGAGGAGTAAAAACGTGTAAGGCGTACATTGCCATTTTTATTTGCATGGTAACCAAAGCAGTACATCTGGAATTGGTATCCGATCTTACAACACAAACATTCCTTGCAGCATTTAGAAGAATGTGTGCTCGGCGAGGTACACCAAAGAATGTGTTTTCAGACAATGGCACAAACTTTGTAGGTGCCGCGAAACACCTTCAGGCAGACTTTAAACAAAACAAAACTTTCCAAAGCACAGAATTTCTCGATGAAATGAGCTATTTCCAAATTCAGCGGCATTTTAACGCACCTCTCTGGCCGTCGGCTGGTGGACTGTGTGAAGCTGCCGTTAAAGCGATGAAATACCATTTAAAACGAGTCTTAGGAGAACAAAAACTAACTTTTGAACAATTCAGTACTTTACTTACACAGATCGAAGCTTGCTTAAACTCACGACCGTTGTGTCCGTTATCGGAAGACGTGGACGATCTGGAATACCTGACACCTGGTCATTTTCTCATCGGCGGTCCTTTGCTATCCCGACCACACATAGAGGAAAATTTTAACGAGTATGACTTAAGGAACAGATGGAGACTAATAGAACAAATGAATCTACATTTCTGGAGGCGTTGGTCGAGCGAATATTTACACCAACTGCAAGTGAGAAGCAAGTGGCAACATCCTAAAGAAAATCTTAAGGAAGGCAGTTTAGTGTTGATCAAAGAGGAAAACTTACCAGCGAGTAGATGGGCTCTCGGAAGAGTAACAGAACTTCATCCTGGTGCCGACGGAAGCGTCCGGGTGGTTACGCTAAAAACTAAAAGTGGTCAATTGAAACGCCCGGTTATAAAACTTTCGCTGTTACCGCAGAGAACCGATATCGAATCTGTAGAACAAAGTTACGGCAATACGAGAGAGAAAGAGAAGAACATTCGAACTGATCATAAAATGACAAGGTGTATAAAACCGAAGAAGTTTGGCGTACTCTCACTTGTACTTATGACTATGATAGCAATTACGGGGCTAAACTCAATTGAAACTGCACCTGTCGCACCAAACTTTGTAGTGACACAGATACAAAATGATCACCCTGTATACTTTGATGACGCTGGAAAACTCCAACTAATACATGATGAGTGGACTCTTGTGGTATTTTTTAACATCATACTGGCAGGCAACAAATAAAATCAACTACCACATCGAACAAATAGATAAGCTTTGTAGCAGGATATCCTACGAATATACAGCTTGCGAAGCTGTTGTCAACCACTTGCAAAACGAAAAGCGGCATCTAACCGAATACAACACCATGCTTTTATCGCAGCATTCGAGGCAAAGAAGAGGCTATTTCGACGGCGTTGGCAGTCTAGCGAGAACACTATTCGGTGTCCTAGACCAAGACTTTGCCAAAAAATATGAAAGGGACATTTAAAATCTACACGATAACGATAATTAGTTGCTCCAATTAATGAGGAATCAGACACTTATAATAGAATCCGAAAACAATGTTATTAAAAGTAATACCGAATTTATGAATAGACAACTGGAAATTTTGCATGCCTACATGAACAAAACGAGTAATATTATCTCAAAAATAGACAACAAGGCACAAATGCTATTCACGGCAAATGATATCAACTCTGCTGCCGTGACGTCAACATTGATATTGAACAACTTGAACCGAATACAAGAAATGCTTATGCTTGCTCTCGGCAACATCTACAAGGGGCATTTGGAAACACATCTGTTTTCAGCATCTCAATTGATTGAACAGCTCAATATCATATCCGGAAAACTACCACAAGGAGTTTCTTTACCAGTTCAAGATATCCAAAAGGATTACAAGCAGATTTTTGACTTGATTTATGTGAAGGCGCGATTTACAACCAATTACATACTATTCGAATTACATATTCCTTTGTTAAGTGACGGAGACTACAACATATACCGTGTAATACCCATACCATTCCAAAGCGAAGGACATTTGAGAATAGTAAGACCTGAATCAAAATTCATAGCCATTAACTTCATGAAAAACTGCTACATAACAATGGAAGAGCAGGACATGCACCAATGTAACTCGTACGGAGAAGACAGGTATATATGCATTTCGAGGCAGCCTGTATACAGCTTACATGACAAAAACGCACCTTGTGAAGCTAAAGTTTTTAGCCAACAAACATCATTGTCATGCGTCATCGATGATGTAACTTGCAGGGAGACCTGGGTCAAACTACACCAACCTAACCTGTGGCTGTTTACGTTATGCGATAAACAATTGATGCGCGTCACGTGCAGCGATCAAGTTACACCGGCGGTCATTGACGGAACTGGTGTCTTAGCATTGAAACCTAAATGCATACTACAGAAAAAGGATGCTACAATATTTACTTACAACCAATTAGGAAGTACAGTTACATGGAATCAAATATCAACGTGCCAACAATAAATTCAACTATAAACAACATTTTTGACCTTGGTTGGAAAAATGCACGTTTGAATATTACGGAGCCTGCAATATCTACTGCAGTTGAATTGACGAACATACAACAACAGATATCCTATCAAAAGGAACACGAAAACTTACCTGTGACGTCATATACATCCACGATGTCCAGTCACGATATATATTTATACTCGGTGACGTCCTTGCTGCTGGGAGGTATCGCGTCCTTATTTGGCTACAGTATCGTCAGAAAACGATGCCTTAAAAACTCTGAGCTGAAAAGAGTCTCAAGCAGAAAGAAGGCCGAAGGAGAGACTAATGCTGCAGTGGACATCGAGATGCGAGAGATGCGCCACCTGCCGTCGACATCGGAACCCGCCAACAGCGTGGTACAGCCGGAACGTCGCTTCGATTTTAATATGTCTAGTTAAGATTTAATAACTGTGTATACTACTTATTTTATTAATTTTACTAACATAATTTTATAATAACTTATAATATTTGTAATAGATGCTCATCCACTTTTCCCTCGGGAGCATGTACGGTTAACGTACAGACGTTTAGCTTCCGTACGCATTTTGCTTACATGCGCGACCTACATTACTTTTCTTTATAACGTGTACCTAATAATAAGTATAGTTAGTTGATATATTAATCGCCGCGGATTAGCATCTAAATCGTAACAAGTGTAATACTAACAATAACTTTAGAAATAAACTGTGATTTAAGTGTAATCTGTGGTTTGTGTCAACTCAACCTATAACTCTAACTTCAACTTCAAACAACCTCGACTCTCTGCACCATACATCGTGGTCCTTCGTAAGGTAATTAGGTGGGATTCGGTAAGTGCATTAATATACTTATTGATATCTAGCTGAAGCCCCGAAGAACAAGCCAGCCACAGTAGAGAGACAACCTGCTGTCCTCCCATACATCAAGGGCGTGACTGACAAGATTGGCTACATCTTGAGGCGAGATTCAATCAAAACTTTTTACAAGCCGCCAACGAAGATAAGCCAATTATTACCATCTGTCAAGAGTCAGTTACCTTTACAAGAGGCCGGGGTTTACAAGATAGACTGTGAGTGTGGGCTCTCATACATTGGACAAACCAAGAGAAGCATAGGCATTCGACTAAACGAACATATAGCTGACATTAAACACAAACGCTCGACGAAGTCTGCTGTGTGTGAACACGTAGAACCAGAAACCAACCATTACCTGCGATTTGATAAACTACAGATACTCGCAAAAGAACACCGCTTTATTCCAAGAATGATACGAGAAACTATTGAAATTAAAAAACATCCTAATTTCAATAGGGAAGATGTTTGGAATGTTCCTCCAGCTTGGGACGCTGTTATCAGGCTAATAAAACCCAAGAAGGACAAAGTCACCAGAAGACATCAAGACACAGTGAACACATTCTGCGTAGATAGTAACACCAATAGTTGAAAAATGTTCGGGTACTTTGAGATAACTTTTAAATTCAAGACAAAGACAAATACCACCTCAGTCTGCCGTGAACATGAATCCTGTAAAGAATTCGAAACGTCGGCTAGTAATAAAAATGTAGTTTCTAGATCATTCGGTTTAAATGTATTAACAAGTGAAACCAATATAACGCGATAAAATCCGTAAACTGTAGTTTAATTTCACTATTTTTCATCTCTTCTATTCGAAAAGTGTCGCTTTGTTCCTCTTTTAGCGGGAGCAAAATAGCTCTTTTCTGTTAAGAACTTTTTAGCGGGTGACAAAGTGATTTGAATTTGGAACGTATATCATACATAGAAATCGAATGCAAATTGTATGAATAACTGGCTGGTATATGTTCGCTGCACGCGCGTGGGGCCCCGCTTACAAAAAAAAAGCGTGCGCGTCTCTGTACTCGTAATCAGTAGGTATATACTTTATTGAATTTTGCAAAAATAATGAGTTCTGCGTCGAGTTATGAAAGCGAATGCTTTTAACTCCTGAAACAATAACTACAGAAGCTAACAACGTCGTCCAAAACTTATTACCCACGAACAGAAAATTATTTATTTTCTCATAGATAGGGGATGAAAAGTAGAGTATATGACTCGAGAGCAAATTATTTTTCCCTCGGTTGCTTAGATAACCTTTATTTAATGGTTTACCTTTTACTTTTCAGATTCTTTTTCAGTGGGTTTATTTAATAGCCAACAATTTAAGCATTTATTGTTTGCGTGGTTATAAATTTCTGCTACTCTTAGTTCTCACGAAAACAAAAGTGCTTTAGACCTGTAGTTTTGTTTTCAGAGAGGAGCACAGTGGTTCTCAGTTGTAAAGTACCAACATAAAATTGAATAAATAATACAACCTACCAACATCACAAACACAACAGTTCAATAAAAAATGTATTTATGTGTTATAAAATGATGTCCCCTTTCCTTTCCGTCTGTCTTTGAACGTGTCCTTAAAAACTGTGGAACGGACTTTTGTACCGCTTTCACCAATTTATAATGTGATGCCTAAAGATGGTCGAGGTGTACAATTGACAACAACAAAAAAAAAACACAAATGCCACTGTTCTGATTATGATATACTGTTGTAACCCATCCGCTCCCTCAGGTGGGCGAAGTCTCGAATACAAGCTAGTCTTACCATAACAATCCAAATTTTCCAAACTCCTGCCTCTATCTATCAAAATTATTCAAACTACAACATCTGAAAATCATTTATCCATTTATGTAACCTTGTTATAATTATGAAGGTTAATGTTGAATACTTAGTTATTCAAATGAGCCTGTATTTAAATTCGCTGGCTTCAAAACAAGAGCTTTATCCCTTATACTTTAGCGTTAAGCTCTCAGTGAAGAAACTTGTAAGAAAGTGAAGACACTTTTTTGCATTAAATTGAATAACAATAACGATAGATTACACGTTCGGAAAGGATTTGCGAAGTAGGTGCTGGAAGGTTCATCTGATAAAGAATGTAATGTTTCCACCATCCACCATTTTTAAATGATACCTCTGCCTCCTCTGTGATTACCAGATAGTAATAAAGTATGACTTCTTAAACAAGTCCGAAGTATTTTTAAAGCTAAAGCAAGCCAAGGTACCCGGCTATAAAATGAGCAAACTTTGTTCGATCAATGAGTAATTCGTTCGTGATCATAACCCACCGGTAAACCAGCGAACTAGCACACTGGGTATCTTTTATTATGTTTGATCGGAATCCGTTCAATGTTTAGTAATAAGCTATCACAGCTCCTAGTTGAATATAGAGCCAAGTCATACTTAATTACTTACTTGCACTAAATTGAATAACAATTACGATAATTTACAAGTTCGGAAAGTATTTGCGAAGTAGATACTGTAAGGTTCTTCTGATAAAGAGTATTGTTTATTGACCATCCACCATTTTTAAGTGATACCTCTGCGTCCACTATGAAAAACAAGTAGTAATAAAAATATGACTTCTCAAACAATCCTGAAGTATAAGGTACAGCCAGCCAAGTTACCTGGCTAGGAAATGAGCAAACAAATTTGTGCCATCAATAAATAATTCGTTCCTGAACACAACCCACCAGTAAACCAGAGAACTACCACACTGGGAATCTTTAATTATGTTTGATCAGAACCCGTTCAATTTTTCATACTTTGCTATATAACGATTCCTACTTGAAGATAGAGTCAAGTAATTGTTAGTTACTTACTTAGTTTTCAATGTTCAATGGCCATCGAGAGGCGATAAACTATAAGCGAAAGGTGCTATTCTGGTGTATAAGCTATATAATCGAAATCCGTTCATTCATTTTTGTGTGAAAGAGTAAAAACCATCCATACATCTTGTCAAACTTTTATATAAACGTAGGTAAAATACTAAAATATTAATAACACTAACGTTTTGTCAAAATAATTGGTAACGTTATAAATAAAGTGAATTATAACTAAAAGTAAACCTTATCATTAAAAGTTTAAAGTGACTTATCATAAAATAACTAAATTACCTGGTAGCGCCGTCTACCTTTCCATCAAAACTAATCCCATCAACATCAATGGTTGGTCGCTGCTTGGCCAATGCGAGCGATGCCTTTTGTTTCTATCCCTCTCTATCCCATTCCCAAGAAGGGGGCACGCCTTCGCGGATTAGTCGCGGCGATCGTCGACGCGAGTGACAGTCCAGAACTTTTGAGAACATTCGATTCGCTATATACGCGTCCGCCATACCGTATCGCGTCGCGCCGTTCCCGCTATAATTATTACCGCTTATAAACCGCTCGCAAGTGGAAGTGGTTAGTGTAGTGAAGTGAATCAAGCAGTTTCAGCCCGAAACCACCAGGAGACTGCCCTTCTGAATAATCCCAAGATTGCCGTATAAGGTAAGTGCCCTCCATCCTTGGAATATCCTATACCCACTCACAATTATCTCTCCCATTCCAAGCCTAGGCTGCTAAAACCCGCTATCCTTTGCATACAGTCCATTTCCTTCTCCAAGTCACCTAGAACCCTACGGTTTCGGTGTAACGCCGAACCATTTTTTTGGTCCTTCGAGCCAGATTCATTTACGTTTTTATACGTTATATCGCTATACCTAGGCAGTTATAGCACCTAGCTATACTCCTAATATATTCACATAACCGTCACATGGTTGTTTCCGCCCGCATCAGTAGGTAAACTTTTATGTAGCTACCTACTTACTCAATTATTATTTCTGGAACTATCATAGTTGTCTTGTAAATCTCATATTTCGAGCAACTTTTATTTCCATAGCTCTAAAGTGTTGCCTACTTAGCTTACTTAGGTAAAATAATAGGTACATTAGATATTCTTATTTTGTTTCGTTATCATTAGCTTATACTTACGTAAGCATGTCACAACAAAAGAAGTCACGCGTGTCGGAAGACAAAGAGATGACAATCTTAGAAGAAAAACGCAATATTTTATTTGAGCGCATTCAAAACATCTATGAACGCTCAAAAACCGCATCTATGTCTGACAGTAATAGCAAAGCATTTCTCAGTTATTGTATGACAGTAGATAGTATTCGAACAGATTTTCATAAGTTGTTAGACGATTATAACGCAAGATTACTTTCTATCAATCCTGATGGCAGTAAATGTAAATGTAGAGTCTTTAAGTAATTATTTTATAAATTTATTATTTTGACGTTCATAAGCGTCACATTGTGACCCAAATGAATAAACGATTTTGAATTTGAATTTGAATTTGAATTTGATGAAAAACCGAACTATCAGGCGTACACCTCATTCGAAGATCTTTATTGTATTATTAAACGTTTACAATCGCAATTGGAGGGTAAATGTTCAGCAGAGCCCGTTGCCCGCAAACCAAAATTACCGCCAATCGAGATTATGTCATTTGACGGAGATATACGAAATTGGCCGTTATTCTATGCGAGTTTTAAGTCTACAGTGCACGATAATGGTTCTCTGACAGATGCTGACAGGTTGTACTATTTAATAGGTAAACTGTCACCGAAGGCCCAGTCCGTATTTGCAGGTGTCACACCCAGGGCTGAGAATTATCAGGTCATATTTCAGTCACTACTTGATAGATATCAGGACACGCGCGTCCTAGCGGCTACTTACTTTGACCAAGCTTTAAATCTCAAACAGTCCGGCAACGCGTCTGTCGCGAATTTCCAGCTGTTTATTGATAACTTCGTAACCGCGATTAATTCTCTTAGGAATTTAAAATTAGAAGATCTTTCCGACTTTATGTTGCTTCAACTCGCTTTAAAAAAGTTGGACACTGATACAATTCGCGCATTCGAGATGACGGAATGCAATAATAAAATACCTACACTAGATAGTTTTATTTCGTTCATCAAAGATCAGTGTCGAATATTTCATAATACGCAGTCTGGTTCACCTGGCCCGTCTAACACTTACAGCAACAAACAAAGGTTGAATAAATCGCGAAATAGTAATAATAACTCGGTCCCTAATCCACAATCTTACGTAACATGCTCAGAATCTAATAGTAATAATTCACAGAAGTGTCTGTGCAGTAATATAGTGCACGACCATCTATACAAGTGTCCCGCCTTCGATAATTTGAATACAACCGCTCGTTTTAAATGCGTAAAAGATAACAAGGCTTGCATTAATTGCTTAAGCATAAAACACAAAACAAGTAATTGTTTTAGTTAGACAAAGTGTCCCTTATGCAATAAAAAACATCATTCATTGCTACATTTCGATAAAGATAACCCGTTGTCAAGCCAAGCCGCTAACTTTGACACACTTACGTCACAAGTGCAGGCCACGGTGACTTCCCCCTCCACGCCTCAGAATGAGATATCGTTGTGTACGACGTCCATTGCGCGGGCGAGGACTGCACTCGCGCATCTATAATGATCCGCGCAGGGCCAAAACGCAGTGTATGACGTCTAAGACTGTTCTGTTAGCGACAGCGCTAGTTATCGTATATGATGTTAATGGGTCGCCGCACATGGTACGTTGTCTGCTAGATAGCGCATCTCAGACCAATCTAATAACATCGGAATGCTTCAAACGCCTCGGATTATGGAATAACTTTAAAAATACTAACTCAACCGTCAAAGGGATAGGCGGATCAGAAAAGCATTGCAGGGGTTCCGTAGATATTAAAATACATTTGCGTTTTGATAGGAATATTAATTTTAACATTTCTTCGCTTATCGTGGAGCGTATCACGGACGCATTGCCGAACGCTAATGTAGACGTAGCATCACTCACTCACCTCGAGTCATTGCCGCTAGCAGACGCGGAGTTTGCGAATCCGGCAGGCATTGATCTTTTGATCGGAGCTTCAATATTTCCGCACTTGCTACTAACTAAAATAGTACGTAGTGAGCGATATGATTTACCGCCCGCTATTGAGACGGTACTTGGGTATGTGATTATGGGTACCGTACCTACGTTACATACTTCTCATTGTATTACGTCTTGTTGTTGTTCTGCTCTTCAAGAGATCAAGGTGGGTGCTAAAACTGTGTGTAAGATAAAGCACTAATTACCAATGCTATGCTTTGCTATGCTATGCTATGCTATGCTATGCTATGCTATGCTATGCTATGCTATGCTATGCTATGCTATGCTATGCTATGCTATGCTATGCTATGCTATGCTATGCTACGCGTTGCTATGCTATGCTATGCTATGCTATGCTATGCTATGCTATGCTATGCTATGCCATGCTATGCTAGGCCACGCTATGCTATGCTACGCTATGCTATGCTGTGCTACGCTATGCTATGCTATGCTACGCGATGCCACGCTATGCTACGCTTTGCTACGCTATGCCACGCTATGCTACGCTATGCTACGCTATGCTACGCTATGCCACGCTATGCTACGCTATGCTACGCTATGCTACGCTATGCTACGCTATGCTACGCTATGCTACGCTATGCTACGCTATGCTACGCTATGCTACGCTATGCTACGCTATGCTACGCTATGCTACGCTATGCTACGCTATGCTACGCTATGCTACGCTATGCTACGCTATGCTACGCTATGCTACGCTATGCTACGCTATGCTACGCTATGCTACGCTATGCTACGCTATGCTACGCTATGCTACGCTATGCTACGCTATGCTACGCTATGCTACGCTATGCTACGCTATGCTACGCTATGCTACGCTATGCTACGCTATGCTACGCTATGCTACGCTATGCTACGCTATGCTACGCTATGCTACGCTATGCTACGCTATGCTACGCTATGCTACGCTATGCTACGCTATGCTACGCTATGCTACGCTATGCTACGCTATGCTACGCTATGCTACGCTATGCTACGCTATGCTACGCTATGCTACGCTATGCTAAGCTATGCTACGCTATGCTACGCTATGCTACGCTATGCTACGCTATGCTACGCTATGCTACGCTATGCTACGCTATGCTACGCTATGCTACGCTATGCTACGCTATACTACGCTATGCTACGCTATGCTACGCTATGCTACGCTATGCTATGCTATGCTATGCTATGCTTCCGCTTTGTATATGGATGACCTTGCCTGTAGTGTCATACCCGCTCCGAGAGCTCATTCAGCTTTTCAAGCGAGGCCAGTTTGATCTTGTCAAATGGACAAGCAACTCTAAGGAGGTTCTCGCACGCATACCAGATTCTCATAAAGCTTCTCCAGACATTGAGTTTGAGAAGTCTGTACCGCATAAAGTTCTCGGTTTACGCTGGGACAAATCCTGTGATAGTTTTCGGTTTGACGTCTCACCGCCAGATGATAAGTGCACCAAACGCACTATGCTGTCCACAGTGGCTCGACTATGGGACATAATGGGTTTTGTGGCTCCCGCAATTTTGTATGCCAAGCTCTTGACAAAAGAGCTTTGGCTATCAAAGTGTGAGTGGGGATGAAACACCCCCTGACCATATTGTCGCCGCTTGAGGCCAGTTTTGTATTGAGCTTACCGCGCTCAATCAAATTACTATTCCGCGTCATCTTGGGATGGTAGATGGATGTACCATCAACTTAATAGGTTTCGCTGACGCCAGCGAGCGTGCTTACGGCGGAGTTGTATATCTGCAAGTCCACATTGGTTCTAACTACTCGGTGCAGTTAGTTTGTGCCAAGTCTAAGGTCTCGCCTGTTAAAACCATTTCGGTTGCGAGACTGGAGTTGTGCGCGGCCATTCTGCTGTCTCAGTTGCTCCGCAAGGTTCAAGACACAGTTTTGCCCCACTACCCTATTAATAAAATATACGCATTTTCCGACTCCAAAGTAGTGCTCGCTTGGATTCATTCTTCTCCTCACCGCTGGCAGACTTTTGTCGCCAACTGCGTTAGTAAATTGATTAAACTCAATACTCAATACTCAATACTCAATACTCAATATATTTAATGCTTTCCACAATGTTTGCTTAGGTGGTACTTAAAATATATATGTTACAATTATGGACCCTGTCGGGCACAGCATAGTAGGTTTTACTAGGAGAGAGGAAGCTAGATTATTTTAGTAAATATAATGTATGCAAATTATACCTATTTTACATTACAATATCTATTACATACAGAACATTAACAACATATTACAATTTTAATAGAATATAAAAGTTCTGATTATAACATATTTATTATATTTAATATTACTATAAATTAGGTGCTTATATATGTAGTAACCAATTCTCATATTATTCTTTATTACAACATTACATTACTTATTAATGAAATTATAAAATGAATTTGGTGTATGTCTTGTATGTAGTATCTATAAATCCATTATTATTTGATAATAGAGTATTATTATTGTAGTAAAACATTATTGTAGCAAAAATAATATTTATTTTTCAAATTAAATTTTATAAATAGGTAGGCAAATTATTTAATTATAAATGAATTTTATGTATATTGTGGTGTCAATATGTAAATTATTTTATTATTATGCGTTTTTATGGTATATAAGATAGCTTTATGTTTTAACTTTAATTTTTTTCATCTATGTACTCTTGTTCCCGCTACTTGTTTCAATCACGTCGCGGGTTATCGTACTCGTCTTTAGGAAGAACGTTCCATAGATCATATTGACTGGAAGTTTATTCCACCAGAATCACCACATTTCGGTGGATGTTGGGAAAGCATGGTCAAAGTAATTAAAACGCATCTCTTCAAGGTTATAGGTCAACAGATCCTCTCTTACGAAGAGCTTTTAACTGTCCTTGCACAAGTCGAGGCACTGATCGACCGGCGTTGTTACCGTGAAAACCGCTAAAGGGAGTTACGTACGCCCTGTTGTACGTCTCTGTCCGCTTCCAACTCAGTGAGATCTAGCCTGAAGTTGGACCTACCTCTTAGTTTAAGCATTTAGTTAGTAGTTTTCGCTATTATTGCGCTTGTAGTTTTCGCTAAAGTTAGTTTAGATTAATTTTATTGTCATGTCGCTGTCTTAGCCTATTGATGAGTTATGCGGTAGTACACCCAACATAGCTAAGTTCAATTCTATTTTCTTTTAAAGGCAACCCTATAGGGCCGGGGGGATATGGTAGCGCCATCTACCTTTCCATCGAAACTAATCCCATCAACATCAATGGTTGGTCGCTGCTTGGCTAATGCGAGCGATGCCTTTTGTTTCTATCCCTCTCTATCCTATTCCCAAGAAGGGGGCACGCCTTCGCGGATTGGTCGCAGCGATCGTCGACGCGAGTGACAGTCCAGAACTTTCGAGAACATTCGATTCGCTATATACGCGTCCGCCATACCGTGTCGCACCGCGCCGTTCCCGCTATAATTATTACCGCTTATAAACCGCTCGTAAGTGGAAGTGATTAGTGTAGTGAAGTGAATCAAGCAGCTTCAGCCCGAAACCACCAGGAGACTGCCCTTCTGAGACGAAGAAGATTGCCGTATAAGGTAAGTGCCCT
Source organism: Euclidia mi (assembly GCA_944739405.2). Classification (NCBI taxonomy): domain Eukaryota; kingdom Metazoa; phylum Arthropoda; class Insecta; order Lepidoptera; family Erebidae; genus Euclidia; species Euclidia mi. The sequence goes on from OX123196.2 coordinate 5,506,452, forward strand.
CCATCCTTGGAATATCCTATACCCACTCACAATCATCTCTCCCATTCCAATCCTAGGCGGCTAAAACCCGCTATCCTTTGCATACAGTCCATTTCCTTCTCCAAGTCGCCTAGAACCCTACGGTTTCGGCGTAACGCCGAACCATTACCCGTAATATAATGCCGAGTAAGTTGATCCTTGGATAAGCTCCCAACTCCCAACGCTGAGCGCTATTCCATAATACAGACGACCTCTCATGTGTAAGTGCATAGTAAAATGTGCACGACACGATTTGAGACACGTCGCATAATGCTCCCTGTGATCACTCTGTAAAGATAATGTACTTATTAAACATACTACACAAGTTGTCACGTTAAGCATACCAACGCAGGAATAAAACTGTCTAGCAGTACAATCCTACTCCTATCCTAGCATGTGTAAAAGCATTTAAACAGAAAGTCCATTTGCATATTGTGTAAATTATGAGGTTAGTAACAGACGCCCGGCCGCGCAGCCATTATGACATTTCAAACTAATAAAATTATGTGACCTCATTTGTTACTTGGCTCGGTCTGCGAGGTTTTACGTGAGAAATTACTAAAAGCCCCTCGAGGCATTTATTTCTGTCTCACTCTTCAATAAATCTTTCTGAAAATCGGCCAAGTAAGATTAGAAGCCGGCCAGGTTCCTTGCCTTCATATACATATATCTCACTAAGACCTTATTTTGAATATTGCAGCCTACATTATGTGACGAATCGCGGTCCCAACTGAAGCAAGTGGCCAACAACTTTGTTCCCGACACTAAACTGTACAAATGTAAGTCGCATACAGTAAGCAAGATAAATGTGTATACATTTGTTAATAAAATTACATTTCACGGATTGTGAGAAATGAAGATAAATTGAATGCGGAATTGAATACTCAGGAAAAACAAACCACGAGAAGAAAATGAAAAAGAGACAAAGTAAATTATCATTCATAGATAAAGGCGGGGCTGATGGCACTTAGGAGCGCAGCTACTATCTCGTTGGTATCAACTACACAGTTTTTATTCAGGTCTTGATGCTGTTTTTATTTTTATAGTAATAGGCGGCAAAGGAGCAGACGGATCGCCTGATGGTAAGCAATTACCGCCGCCCATGGACACAAGCAACACCACAGGAGTCACAAGTGCGTTGCCGCCCCTTGGGGTTGGGACAAGGGATAGGATAAGGAGTGGGATGAGGGAGAAGGAATAGGGGATAGGACCTCCGGCACTCTCACTCACCGAATGAAACGCAACAGTTTAGGTACTGTTACTTTACGTCGATTTTCTGTGAGAGGGTAGTATGTACTTCCCCGGTCGAGCCGGCCCATTCATGCTGAAATCAGCAAGGCTCTACTACCGTGAAATTTAATACGGAATATAATAAATTAATTGAGAGGGTTTATATCAATACTTATGCTGAGGATATGACTATAACTTTACAATCGGGATACACACCGGCAATGTATATTCTTATAATTATTTTGATCAAATAACATGTTACTTATTATATCACTAAACATTTCTAACACATGTAAAAGGTTTCAGCACCTATGCCTTTTATTTTATAAAAGGCTTCTCCCGCTCTAGGACCAAAGTCTGTGTTGCAGGTGACTTTACAAACATACAACCAACAAACACAAAGAGGGACCCAGATTCAAAAAAACAATTTACGAATAACACTTAAGTGTTGTAAAGCTTTGTTTTAGAAGCTGGGAATTCTTGATAGGTACTTTTATTAAAAAACAGGGTAAAGTCGTATTATAAGTGTCAAAAGGAAATATAACATGAAATATCAATAGATTAAATTTAGTCAAGCATTGCCGCCCCATGGGTTGGGAAAAAGGATAGGATGAGGAGTGGGATGAGGGAGAAGGAATAGGGGATAGGGCCTACGGCACTCTCACTCACCGAACGAAACGCAACAGTTTAGGTACTGTTACTTTACGTCAATTTTCTGTGAGTGGGTAGTACTTCTCCGGTTGAGCCAGCCCATTCATGCTGAAATCAGCAAGGCTCTACTACCATAAAATCTGCTGATCTTATTACGACGAATGAATATTCAAGAGTAATTGAAGAGATAAATTTGTGGCCTGATACAAGTCTACATTTAATTTTGTGGCGACGAACTGAAACGCGAATAAATTAAAACCACTCTATCATTACATCTTATGACACAATGATAAATTTGTAACCAAAAAGCTGTGTAAGGGAAAACCCTTACAAATTTACCGCTAACCTTTAACGGGCACACGAGAACTGAGTCAAACAATTACGGACGTACGAAGGTATTGTAAGACAGATATGCCTCGACGTGTGTCTACTGGGAAATTTAAAGTTATCGACAGTTTGTACCGGCTTTAGTTATAATATAATATTCTACCACATTCACACAACACCATCTAGTCCCAAACTAAGCAGAGCTTGTACTGTGGGTACTAGATAATGGATAAACATACATAAATACTTTTTTTTGTTAATACATACATATTATTATACATAGAAACACCAAGACCAAGACAAACATCCATGTTCATGCACACAAATGTTTGACTTGAGCGGGAATCGAACCCGCGACCTTCGACTTAGCAGTCGCTTACACTCCCGCTACGCCAACCGGTCGTCAAAGTAGTTAGCGGATATATCTTGCTGAAGATTACTTTGGACGAATTTTACTCTGATTTTCAACTTATGTTTCACTATAAACAAAATAAAAATAACCTATATAAAAGCTAAACCGTGGAAAACCAAAGGCATTGTGACAGCAAGCAAAAATAAAAGAATTATGTACCTAGGTTCTAAGAGAAGTAATTGCAAAAACAACAAAATGAATTATAATAAATACTGTAACATTTTTAAGCGAATTATAAAAGAGTATAAAAAGATATCCAATATAAAGTATGTATTAAGTAAGCAAGTAAGTAGCAAGAGTAAGCGATAATAAAACGAAGGCTACATGGTCTTTGATAAAACAACAAACCCAAAATATTAACACACTAAAACCTGTCATAGACTACATCATTCATAACAACACAGAATTAAAATCACCCACAGATATAGTTAATGCTTTTAACAATATGTACATCACACAAAATCACGATTCTACACTCAAGAGTAGCCATGTGATTGATACTGCTCAAAATTCTAAATTGATACTGCTCAAAATTCTAAATCAATTTTTCTTTTTCCTGTTGATAAATGCGAAATCATAAGCATTACTTGGAACCTAAAAAACAGGACTAGCTGTGGATTGATGGTATTCCAGTAAATATTGTCAAGGATAGCATAAATTATACAGCCTTATACAGCCCTTGTACACATCATAAATTTGATGTTGGAAAGTGGCGTATTTCCTGAGAGCCTTAAAGTAGCTATAGTTAAACCCATACATAAAAAAGGATCCAAGCATGAGATAAACAACTATAGACCGATTGCACTATTACAGAGTTTCTCAAAAATTTTTGGAATGGTTATTCATACCAGGCTAGTAAAATTTTTCGACCATCACAGGACTCTTAGCGCTAATCAATTTGGCTTCCAAAAAAATAAAAGCACATCGTTAGCAATTTTCAAACTTTTCCAAAGCATATGGGATGGGATAAATAGAAAGAAAAGGTGTACCGCTTTATTCCTAGATATGTCTAAAGCATTAGATTGCGTAGATTTCGAAATTCTCTTACACCAGTTATAAAACACCGGCATCAGGGGAGTTGCAAATAATTTAATAGGATCATATTTAAGAAATAGAAAGCAAGCTACAGTTATTGAGCACTATGAGAAAAAATCCAAGTTGCTACTTTCTACACAATCAAGCTTTGAAAATGTTCTATAAGGGGTACCGCAGGGTAGCATTTTGGGACTATTGTTATTTTTGATCTATGTAAACAATCTCCCTAACACAATTAAACATTTGTGCGTAATGTATGCGGATGACGCAACTATTTTTATTTGTAATGACAGTTTGAGTGAACAAGAATACAATATTGAAATAAACAATACGCTAGAGACAGTAACCAGCTGGCTAGCACCCATCAATTTAAAAGTTAACCTTACAAAAACTAAGCTACTGCAATTTAGGAATTATAAATATAAACCGCCACTATTAAATATACTTCATTCAAATACTTCGATTGAAGAAGTAGAACAAATAAATTCCCTTGGGTCACTATAGACCACCACTTGAATTGGAAAGGTCATATAGAGAAAGTCAATAAATAATTATCATCTTACTGTTACACTTTGTCCATAGTTGTTGAAACGGCTTCCCCAAATATTGCTAAAACAGCTTACTTTGGTTACGTTTATCCACTGTTAACTTATGGAATTATATACTGGGGCAATTCATGTGAAATCCAATCTACATTTGTCTTACAAAAGAGATGTTTACGCATTATCTATAACATGTACAATATAGAATCGCTTAGAACTGTTTTTTTGTGAAAAAAGTTCCCTTACACTAACAAGTATTTACATTTTGCAGCTATTAATAATTTAAGATTCATTGCTTTTATGTCAGTTGGTAATTTATTATAGATTACAGGTGCCATATGAAAAATGCTTTTGTGCATTAAGGCTGTACTGGTCTGCCGCATACAAAGGCGATATATGTCACGTTGCTTTCTGTTATAAGTTGTTGACGCTAAATTATATAAGTTTGGGTTCGCTTTAACAAAATTACATACTTCATAAATATATAGGCATGGCATTGTAAGTAACTTATATTTTAGGAAAAATGGCTTACAAGAGTCAGTTGCCTGTAGCCCAAACATAGCTCTGATGCACCTTTTCTGTGCCTTAAATATTATGCCCCTGTCCGTCGAGTTTCCCCAGAAAACTATCCCATATCTTAGGACTGAAGCTACCAACCCATGATATGCCACTAGGAGAGTGTTAACACTTGATATTTTTGCTAATTCGTGAAGAGCATATACTGATTTATTAATCTTTTTGCACAGTATTTCAATGTGAACCTTCCATGTTATTTTGTCATCTACAATAAGTCCAAGAAATTTTGTGGATTCAGTTGTGCAAACTTGTTCACCTTTATAGTTGACCATATTCATAGCAGGGTTTATACGTTGTCTAAAGTGGATTAGTTTGGTTTTGCGTACGTTGGCCTTTAAGTTATTAGCATCTAACAATTTATTTATGTCACTTAATGTTCTATTTATATCACGTTCATATGTTACTTTATCATTGCATTTAATTGCAACGGTGCTGTCATCAGCAAAGAGTGTCATAGGATTAGAAGTCGCATTCGGAAGGTCATTAATATACATTATGAATAGTAAGGGACGCAATACATTCCGCTGCGGTACACCATAATGTATTTTGCGCTCTTTCGATAAATAAATGTCCTCCACCTTGGTTTTAAAATTGACTTTAGTAAGTTTGACATATTGGGTGCGATTTTTTAGATAGCTTTCGATAAATTTTAGGATATTTCCCCTTATGCCGTACCTATCCAGCTTATGCAATAAAATATCTAAATTCACATGATCGAATGCCTGCGTCATATCCATGAATATGGCACAGATAGGCGTACGTTTGTCAACGCAGGACATAATGATTTCCAAAAACTCATATACCGCAAGAGTAATAGTTTTATCCCGTCTGAAACCTTTTTGCTCCTTTGCTAGAATATTGTATGTTTCCAAGTAATTATTAATTTTATTATATATGTACTTTTCGAATATTTTAGATATAATAGGTAGTAGAGCTATAATTTTCCACGTTTTCTTTACTGTCTTTCTTATGTACTGGTTTAACAATAGCAATTTTTAACTTATGTGGGAATGTCCCACTTTCTATACACAGGTTCAAAATGTAGCTTAGTGGAGCTATGATATAATCAGCCACGCATTTAAGTATTTTAGTGCATATGTTATCTTATCCAACACTGCTTGTGTTTTTTAAACCTTTTATTATTTGTTTTATGTCATCAGGTACACATGGTTTCATATATATTGAATTAAGCCTTGTAGTTAAATAATTGTTATATTGATCTTTACATATACTGGTTGTTGGAGTTATCTTGTTTATATAATAATCATTAAAAGCATTTAAAATGTCATAAGGGTTGGTCAAAATGGAATTATTTAATTTAATATATGGAATAGAATCAATTGGTGTATTTTGTTTTATTGAATTTATGATTTGCCAGACAGTTTTAGATTTATTCATAGATGTTTCAATACTATGAGTGTTTTGTGCGCGCTGAGTTAACTTTACAATCTTTTTACGTCTCTTTGTATACTGCAATAGTTTGAACTTGATATTGTTGGTAGGGTTAAATATTATAAAAATAGATGCTTTTTCATTTCATTTTCATTTCATTCCATTTCATTTAATATACGCAGTAAATATAAGAATAACTTAACTTTACCAAATATAAAAAACAATATTTATTATAAAGCATATATAACAACGATTAGAGTTTTCAACCATCTACCTGTCGAAATAAAAAAATAGAAGGCAAATTAAAACTGTCTTAAAAAAATTGTACTAACACTTACGTATGGTGGTGCACTTAGACTTACGTATGTATGACACGTGTTGCAGGGCCTTCATGCATACAAGATGCCGGTTTTAGGTGTATCGAATAATGTACACCACAAGAAAGGTCAGTCAGACTTATTCTAAAACATTAATCTTCTTATTATCTCTTCTTTAAAGTAAAATGACCTGCACTTTCGGGTGTTAAGGCAACGTTGATTACAAAAAGTAAGTAATTTATAATACCGCCATCGTCTGAATCCCCAAAAATGATAGTCATGTTCGTTTTATCGTCATTTTTACGCGAACGAAAGTGACGGATGCGACTTTTATAATGAAATCGTATCATGTTTGACGATTTCAAAAAAGTCAAAAGTCAAAATCCTTTATTCATTTAAATCACAAACTAATAATAATAATAATAACAAACATCATTTTCTTGGATAAATTTTGTATTTTTATTTTATTATTTCGGAGGCTGTATACTTAAGTAATAACCATATTGTGTATACCTATAAATAATAGCAGAGCAAACTTTTTATAAAACCAAAAAGGAAAACAGAATATAATTATAAAATATCAAGAAAGCAAGATGACATCAGATGTCAAAAACATAAACATTGTAAATGTAAACAATACAATAAAATCCAAGAAAAAATGTTGACCAGAGCCAAAGCAGCGGCACAATTAAGACCCCCGGACTCGTCACTCAGCTCCGCCTCGCAGCCGCCGGCGCCAGCAGCGCCGGCCATTACTGAGGCGTCGAGCTCATCGAGTGATGAGTATTTTTCCCCGCCGACGACACCAACACCAGCGCGCCACCGGGGAAGAGGCCGGCCGCCGTCACGCTTGGGACCCCGAGACCCACCGGTTTCGAACAGGGCCCCCGCTGCCGGTGGTGATGTGCGCCGCATGAGATGGACTCAATCAATGAATGAGAACGTCATGCGGGCATATTTTGTGGCTACAGAGGGAGGAACCAACCTTACGGCGTACCGTGACCGCTTACTGCCTCTGTTTCAGGCCTTGGAACCAGCTGTTAACGTTTCGGCACAGCGACTGTCGGATCAAGTGCGAGCCATTCAACGCTGCCGCCTGTTGGATGACGACGCACTTGAGAGGCTACGCTCAGACTTGCGAGGTATTCCTGAAAACCCACCTCTTGCACACAATGAGGCGCCAATATCGCACGCCTCACTCAGGACACAAGAAGAAGGCGAGGAAGGGTTAAACAGGGATACACAAGTAAGTACCCAATGCATAGATAAGATAAGGAGTACTTTGGAGTGCGCTATTGGGGAATATCGGTATGCTACATTAGAAAACAGACCCCGGCTGCCGCGTTTACCCACGCATAGAAAAAATATGGCGCTTGTGGGTGCCCTGGATTCACTATTGCCTACTTACATAGACACTAGTGAAAATCTTAGTGATACACACTCAATTCTATACTGCGCGGCTGTAGCGGCGTGTCGAGTGGCTAATATTAAAATACGAAACAGTATTGCTATTAGCCCTCGCGATGCCGTTCCGGCTTGGCAGCGTAGAATTGAGCGCCGTATTGCTGAGAGCAGGGCACTCATAGGCAAGCTTAGCTGCTTCAGGTCGGGCAATACCCGCCCGAGAGTGATGCGTTTTGTGACTCGGGCGTTTAAGGGGACAGGACTTTGTCCTCAAGAATATACGTCTCGGGTCACAGAACGCATCGACTTCCTGAAGCAGAAAATCTATGCGTGGGCGAATCGCATCAGGCGGTACAAAAAAAGGATTGACCGATATTCCCAAAATCACGCATTCCAAAGAGATGAGAAGTTGTTCTATAGGAATTGGGAGCGACCTGAACCAGGTGTGGATGATGGGTGTCGACCAGATGATGCGAACACGATTGCGTTCTGGCGCAGCATTTGGTCGACTCCCGTCAGCCATACAGAAGGTGGCTGGATTGGCGATGTTAAGCGATCATGTGAGGTAATATCTCCCATGGAGCCCGTAGCCATTGATGCCATGGATGTATATTGTGCAGTCCGTCCGTTAGCCAATTGGAAATCAGCGGGACCGGACGGATTGCACAATTTCTGGTTTAAATGGCTACGCAGTGCACATGCTCGCTTGGCATCCCAATTCCAGTCGGCTCTAGATTCAGGATCGCTGCCAAGTTTTATGACAACTGGCGTTACTCACCTGCTCCACAAATCTGGTAGTACCACGGAGCCTACAAACTATAGGCCGATTACTTGCCTACCGACGGTGTATAAAGTTTTTACATCCATTTTGAGAACAAAATTGGAATTACATATATTCAATAATAAAATTTTATCTGAGTCTCAAAATGGATGTAGAAGCCGGGCACGTGGTACTAAGGAGCTACTCCTTATCGACATGGCCATTAGCCAACAGGTTCGTCGTAGTCGAAAGAATCTGGCGACATGCTGGATAGACTATAAGAAGGCCTATGACTCTGTGCCACATACGTGGCTCTTGAGGGTGCTGGAGTTGTACAAAGTAGATGCAACTCTATGCGCCCTCTTGAGGGCATGTATGGGGCAATGGAGTACGGTGCTTCGCTATCCAGGGTGTCGACAGCCTTGCGGGTATGGCGAACCTGTAAAGATCAAGCGGGGTATTTTCCAAGGCGACAGTTTGAGTCCACTATGGTTTTGCCTAGCACTGAACCCGCTGAGCACTTTGCTCGAGAGTTCAGGGCTAGGCTATCGGTTGCAGACTAGAGGTCAAGTTATTTCTCACCTCCTTTTCATGGATGACCTCAAACTATTTGCCCCCATTGACCTCCAATTAACCGAGTTACTAAAGATAACTGAAAGCTTTAGTAATTCAATTAAGATGGAGTTCGGTGTGGATAAATGTGCGGTCATGCATGTAAAGCGAGGCAGGAGTGTGGAATCTGATAGTATAGAGCTCTCCGATTTCACACAACTTAGATCTCTCTCTGCAACGGAAACCTACAAATATCTGGGTATGTCGCAGGCATTAAACATTGATGACGCTGGCATGAAACAGGCGTTGCAGGCACGTTTCTTTGGCCGCCTGAAGAAAGTCTTAAAAAGCTTTTTATCGGGCGGAAATAAGGTGCGTGCCTGTAACGGTTGGGCCATGCCCGTCTTAATGTACTCCTTCGGCATACTCAGATGGACTCAAACAGAATTGGACGCCTTGGATAGGAAAGTTCGATGTCTACTCACGACATACCGGATGCATCACCCGCGTTCGTCGGTGATGAGATTGTACATCCCGCGCAAGTGTGGGGGTCGTGGCTTCTTGAGTGCCAAGACCCTCCACAATCGCGAGGTGTGCAATCTCAGAGAATACTTTCTCCACACCGACGCGGGTGTGCACCGAGATGTGGTAGCAGTGGACAGAGGGCTTACCCCGCTGGGTCTGGCTAAAGAGAACTGGCGCAAACCTGCCGTACTTGGTGTAGAGGAGCGCAGGGAAGTATGGAAAGGTAAAGAGCTGCATGGACGTTTTTACCGGGCCTTGCATGGGCCCGACGTAGATTTCTCAGCGTCGGTGTCCTGGCTGCGTTTTGGCGATCTTTTCGCCGAAACAGAAGGTTTTGTCTTTGCGATTATGGACGAAGTTGTCATGACGAACAACTACCGGAAGTATATTCTAAGGGATGGGACGGCTGACATATGTCGGGCATATCACCAGCCTGGTGAATCGCTTAGACATATAGTATCCGGTTGTTCTCGTCTTGCCAACGGCGAATATTTGCATAGACACAACCAAGTAGCCAGGATTGTCCACCAGCAACTTGCCTTAAAGTACCAACTTGTCGACTCTGAAATACCGTACTACAGGTATGTGCCCGACCCAGTTCTTGAAAATGGTCGTGCTACTCTGTATTGGGATCGGTCTATCATTACTGACAGAACTATAGTGGCTAACAAGCCGGACATTGTGGTGATAGACCGATTAGAGCGCCTTGCAATGATCATCGACGTCACCATACCCCATGACGAGAATCTCGTGAAAGCCGAAAAAGATAAACAAATTAAGTATTTGGACCTGGCTCACAAGATTGTCGACATGTGGGATGTTGACTCGGCGATCATTGTACCGATAGTCGTGACCGTAAATGGTCTTATTGCCAAGAGCCTCGACCACCACCTCAAGAGGCTCTCGTTAGACGGCTGGATCAAGTCCTCTATACAGAAGGCAGTATTGCTGGACACGACACGCATCGTACGGAGGTTCCTCTCTCTGGAGCCCTAACCACCGGTAGCTTGGTCCCTGTGCCCGATACCGGTGGGTCTCCGTGGTCCCATTTTATATATTTAATTTATATTTTTAATGTAATATTTAAGTCTGTAAAATGTGATCATGAGAAATATATTAAATAAACGGCATAATAATAATAATATTCTACCACATACACACATCACCATCTAGTCCCAAACTAAGCAGAGCTTGTACTATGGGTACTAGATAATGGATAAACATACATATATACTTTTTTTTTGTAAATACATACATATTATACATAGAAACACCCAGACCAAGACAAACATCCATGTTCATGCACACAAATGTTTGACTTGTGCGGGAATCGAACCCGCGACCTTCGGCGTAGCAGTCGCTTACACTCCCGCTGCGCCAACCGGTCGTCTAACGCCAACTGACACTTATGAACGTCAAATTTAAATAATAATTACTGTATGCTTCTACATTTACATTTACTGCCACGTTCGCAAAGCAAGGGCGTTGAACCACGAGAAAGAACGGGCAATAAATCTCACGGTCACTCTTTTTCATCGCCAGGTTTTGCTTAATACATAACAATTTCAATTTTGTAAGGTGCTGCAACTGTTACACCTTCTATGACATTTGTATATTATATTCACTCTACTTAATATTCAAGCATAATCTAGTAATTTTGATGTTCATTTAATTAGCCTCCTGAAAATAGACATGGTGAAAAAGGAGCATCCACTTACATTAAGTACCGAATAATGGAGGCAATCTGCGCAAATGTTCAGAACCATGATGGAAATGATGCAGTTAAATATTAAAAATGTAATACCAGCCCGTAAGGCCGACATCGACCAGTCATCGCAAGTAGCACCTGTTCACGAGTATGACGCATGGGTCAGCCATCATCCCTCACGCCATATCAGAGGGACAGGAATGACCCGACACACGACAAAAAAAACTATTTACAAGATAACTTAATTTTGATTTATTACAATCCAACGTTTTCGCTATTTTACAGGGCGCCGCGGTTATGGAAAACTCGTTGTACCTATTATAATAAATAACGTAGTTTCTAGATCATTCGGTTTAAATGTAATATTAGTAAAACCGGCAAACTTCAATAAGTGGCTTTTGTAAGAGCATCAATATGGATATCACATTCAGATTTTTGTCTTTTTTGTTATTATGCCCATTATAAAAACAACATCCTGGTATGTACCTCCTTCTAAAGCCAAGATAGCGATAGCGACTTTTTTATAAATTGAATATATAATTTAAGGTGTCCGGCGAAGTTGTTCAACCGTATACTGCTCTATTTCGCGTTAGTTATCCTTCTGTATTTTTTCTTGGTACTAAGTAAACTTTTATAAAGTATCTTTACAAAACTTCTACAAAATTCTTCCTAGTAAAATAACAAGAATTGCCCAGGGGTGCTTGTAGGGGCTAAGGAGTTCAAGACTTCCCTCCCAACAGCATCCTCCTCCTCATTTTAAAGTTGAATAAAGTTATTATCTCTGAACTTCTCTTTAATTTCATTCTGCGGCCAGAGTCCCGGGCATAACTAGTATAATCTAAATCTCATATAAACCTTTTAATTAAATATTGCAATGTTGTCCCTATTAGATTACGAAGTACACAGGAACTTAATACCTTTGTCTTTATTAATATTTCAGGTATTCAAATCGGAACGCCTTCAAGAAACCAATTTCTTTTCCCACCTTAGAACAAGATTAAAAAGTAAATTTCATTATTTATGTGCCTGGGCCGTGTATTTACTGCTGAAGTTGGTCGCAAGTGGACTGTCGTATCCATTTCACAGGTAATCCGGCTTTTAAGAGCCCTCATAGACTCGTAGTTTGCCGCACCTGGACTTACGAGGTCATTCTCTAAAGCCAGGCCACCTGACGCCCAAAATTACGGCCTCCTTAAAATAGGTACGGAAGACACTATAACATTATCGTTAATGTGAAACTCGTAGCGTCGGGAATCGGTTATCGGGACAAAATATAAAAGCCATATTACTGCCAAGTTTCACTATAATTCATTCAGAAGTTTTTGCGTGAAATAGTAACAAACATCCATTCCTTCATCCAAATTCAATGTCGCGTTTATAATACTAGTAAGCTGTACAACTTTCGACCAAAAACATTATTTTGCAAGTCGTAACCTTTAAAGTAAAACTATTTATTATTTTAATCAACATCACAGCTGAATTCTTTGTAAAAAATGGCTGAAATTCATTTAAATTCTTCTTTATATATCCACCTGCGCGAGATAACTTGCTTAATCCAATATTTTGAATGTACAAAGGGTACGGCACAAATTATGAAAGCCGGAAAATGAATTTGCATCAACATTTTCTGCAACATGATTTTCCTTCCGGAAAATGTTAAAGTTCGCCCCATATTTTAGTCGCCTAATCAGCTGGAACGAAATACTAATGGAAAAGTTTATCACTTGACTAGTAGACGTTGAGGAGGCATGCCGAAAAAGTAACATATATCTCTCCTTAATTATTTTAACGCAAGTTCCGGCATTGGAGAATGAAATAGGGTAACAAAATTGGATGGTGCTTGATTTGTTACGAGACTAATGTGTTCAAAAGCCGCAAGCGCTGCGTGGTACAGCTATCAAATAAAATATGGAATCCAATTTAAAAATTCTCCTCCAAACTATTTTTGTTCGTTACTCTGGTTTGTTCCGGTACAGCAAGCTCGTTTGTTTAATTGTGTTTGTGTGAGTGTTGTCACCGGCTCGCCATCTATTCGGCCGGGTCGAGACTGACGGGGACAAATTGACATGTCCTGTCCTTACCACCGCCTTATTCCAAATTGTATAGACGTTTCGTTCACGGCAGGTTAAACATGTTACATATAACCTTATTCATATCGTGTTGACTTCGCCGTAAGGTATATTGTCACACATTATGGAGAATGTCGATTGAATAACAATTCCGTAGTCTGGGTACAGTTTAATCATCCGATTGTTTGCTCGCCGTATGTACACATACGTCTATTGTGAGGGCTGAACGAACCACACAATGTAATTTTGGTACTCTAAGACTCTCTGTAAATAATACTCCATTCATGCGGTAATTGACTACATGTATAAATAGATTACCGGAACATTATTATAGTTTGTGAAGCTACTGCTTATTAAGGAAATATATAAGACATAATATTTGTGGTTCATTTCAGGGCAAAGCAATGTTTCATGAAATTTTGGTCATAAACTACAGCTGAGCATATTTTCAACCACTAATAAAATTATATTCTACTCTTTACTGTATCATGATATATATCCTTGATCTATATCCAGATTTTAAGATTAATTACCTCCCATATACGTCTGTATAGTCCTATACTTGGACTTGTCTTTCTTTAATCGAGACGTATAGGTATTGTTACTCTTGACAGTTGCTAGCTTATTAGCTGTGTTTAAATCTTGATGTTGCTGAAACGTATTTAAGCATGTCTATTGGTTTATTATGTATCATCAAATGGATTAAAATCTTTCGATATAAACCTAATACTAACGGGTCTGTGAAAACTAACGAGCATTGTTAGGTAGTTTAATTCAACTTTTTTTATGAAAATTATAAGGAAAATTTTATGATCATTCGATATAATAAACATTTATGACATTGAAACGAAAATATAATGAGGTCACGCGGCTCAGCATCGATAATGATCGTTAAAATTACGGTTACATGTAGAATATGTAGATACTTATTTAAGACAGGTAGCAAAATAAATATTATATCAGAAATAACATTTATCTTCTTATCTTTCTTTAAGATTTCGATTTTTATTTTATTTATATCTTTAGTGTAAGTAATGTTTTTAGCACTTTTAGTGTTTACTTTTCTGCGGCAATATAAAAATATGTATTATTCTTTCAATTAATAACAGGAAGATAAGCATTGTGGCCACGAATCGAATCTAACATCAATTATTATAGATCTGCTTCAATCTGGTTTAACCCATTCCCAGTCCCATGAGCCAAATGTGGCTCATAACAATTGAATTTCTATTGTGTCTGGCGTCGGACAGTGAAAGTGTTAAAGAAAGATTACCGGTTTCAAAAAATCATATCTACGCCACCATATCTTAAAATATGAGTAGTGGTACCTTCCCTTTTTGGTCCTTAAAACGTATGTGGTAGCGGTGATATAATGTATCTTGCTCATCGATAGTATGTCAACTTAGGAGACACAATTAAATATATAAAATCGTTAGTTAGAAGAGCGATATAAAACTAAAAAGAACATAAACATTTCGGCTAACTTTAAATATAAATAGTATAATTATGTAGCTTCCACCCACGTATAACAAACAACTTGAAATCTGAATTCATAGATAACATCTATCCATACTGAAATCATTTTAAAATATTCTGTTCAAACACTTTGAATACCTGTCGAAAATAAACAATATTCTTCACACGCCCAAACATATTCCATTTCATTAATCCATTCCATAAATATTTCATTCTAATGGCTATATTTCACACGTAATATTAAAGACATATTTCTGCATTTTCGTTTTTTACAACACTTATACATGTCAAAACCCTATTCTAGATGATGCCGGCTTTTCCTAGCTAAATGACTTCTTGAGAAGAAAAGCCGAAACAAACTCAGAGTCATTGTTTTTTTTGTCACTTCAATTTCTTTAGTCTTTTCTTGATCTTTTAAAGTCCAGACAAAAAAAAGGGTTTAGTATGCAAGTACAATGCAGGAAATCATCTGACGCTTTTGACTGACTCGGCCCACTGATGGCCCGCATTCAACAGCAATCGTACGGCTCAACCTTGATTGAGGGAGCCAGCACGATCTGTATCACTATGCCTCCACGCCATCAGAAGGTGTATGCATAAGCATGTCAGCCTAAGCCATCAGACAGGTTGCCACAACTATTTGTTTATATGTTTAATAATGCTCACATCGTACTCACAACTTTACATGCTAATACATAGTAAAATACATTTTGTAAACAATATGTAAAATTATAAAAATTTAAACAATAAAATATCATATATTTAAATGTCAAAAAATATTATTGAATGTCAATTTAAGAATGTCTAAAAAATAAAATAATAATATATTACTTAAGTAATTTTAAATGTCAAAAGAAAATAACAATGTCAAATCAAACAATGTCAAAACAAAATAAATAAAATTACAAATGTCAAATCAAAAATGTCAGAATGTAAAGATATAAGTACTACAAATGTTAATAAAAATATTATGTCACTAATTTCAAAATGTCAAAATTCATAATGTCAATTCATAATTTTTAAACTCAATTCCAGGCGTTTTTGTCTGCTAAATAATCTTTAACTGTGTAATAAGCTTTTGAACACACGCTCTGTTTAATAAATACTTTGAATTTATTAACACTTAGTTCCTGAATATTGCCTGGATTTTTTTTATAAAAACTTATGCTTTGACACTTGTATGAGTTACTTATTTTTTGTTGTCTAGTTGAAGGTAGAACAAGTTTGTTTTTGTTTCGTGTATTTAATTTATGAATGTCGCTGAATTTAAAAAACATATTTATATTTTTCCTGACATATAACAAGTTCTCATAATTGTATTGAGATGCGACAGTCAATATCTAAATTTCTTTAAATTTTTCCCTCAGTGAATGCCTTGAACCAAGACTGTAGATTGCACGAATAGCTCGCTTCTGCAGTACAAACACAGTTTGAATGTCAGCTGCGTTGCCCCATAATAAAATGCCATATGACATTATGCTGTGGAAATAACTAAAATATACTAATCTGGCCGTATCTATATCAGTTAACTGACGAATTTTATAAACCGCGTACGCTGCAGAGCTAAGTCTATTCGACAACTGACCTATATGTGGGCCCCACTGTAGCTTAGAATCTAAGGTTATGCCTAAGAATACGGTGTTATCTATAAGATCCAACTCTTCTCCATTCAAACATATGTTAGGTTTAACTTGTTTTACATTCGGTCTTGAAAATCGTATACATTTTGTTTTTCTTTCATTTAACAGTAAATTGTTAGCAGTAAACCATTGAACTACTTTAGAGAGAGCGTTATTTACATCGTCATTATTTGATTGTTCTTGTCTAAGTTTAAAGATAAGTGATGTATCATCAGCAAATAACACTATCTCTTCATTATTTTGCATAATATATGGCAAATCATTAATATATACAAGGAAAAGGAGTGGACCAAGAATTGAACCTTGCGGCACTCCCATTGTGACCACTGAACCCATAGAAACTTTTCCATTTACCTCAACTCTCTGTATCCTATTACTCAAATATGATGTTAGGAGATCCAAAGCAGTGTTCTTAACTCCATAGTAATGTAATTTCCTGATCAATGTTTCATGAAAAACGCAATCAAAAGCCTTAGATAAGTCACAAAAGACTCCTAGAGCTTCATGCGACTCCTCCTAGGCATAAAAAATACTATCTAAAAGCTCAACTCCAGCATCGGTAGTTGAGCGACCCCTAGTAAAACCAAATTGTTTTTCATGTAACAGCTTATTGTTATTAAAATGAGTTTGAAGCTGGCCTAGAATTATTTTTTCAAAAATTTTACTAAACGTGGGTAGCACAGATATTGGCCTATAATTTGTGGGGTCAGATGTGCTACCTGATTTAAATAACGGAATTACTTTACTACTTTTCATTTGATCAGGAAACACACCACAGTCAATGCATCTATTGAAAATCATTGCCAGTTCAGGTGCTACTGTGTTGATTATGGATTTCGTAATCACAACAGAATTGCCCCAAAGATCACTGGTCTTCTTCAAATTAAGGGTATTAAAAGTTTTTACAATATCTCTGTCAGTGACATAACTAAAACTAAATTCTATGTTACACCTATTGACATTTTGTTTCAATAGAGATTCGGCGTCATTAGGGGACGAGTTGAGGGATTTAGTGGTTGTGACTGGAATGTCTGTGAAGAAATTTTCAAATGCTGTGGCAACCTCAAAATCTGATTTTAATATCTTTTTATTTACTTGAAGCGTGTAATCGTTACTTTTAATCTTGACCCTTCCAGTCTCATTGTTTATAATATCCCACGTTGCTTTTATTTTATTGTCACTGTTTTTAATTTTTGATTTTAAATAAAGTGTCTTAGCTTCACGACAAATCTTTTTAAATAACTTAGAATAATTTCTTACGTATTGACAAAATTTTTCATCATTTTTATTAATTACTTTCTGTTCATATAATTCGTAAAGCTTATTTCTACTTTTATAAATTCCAGTGGTTGCCCATTCACTGAAGGATGTAGTACCAGCAACTGAGATCCTCTTAGGGACAAAGATAGAACTGAATATAGTACAGTACATGTCAAAGAAAGAATTGTACAACTTATTGGGATCGTTATTATAGCATAAGCATGGTAATGTACTTGTGAGTTTATCCTTAAGTCCCTACAGACGACGCAAAGTTTTTGGCACCACACTCAATTTTTTTCTACCTACTTTTTTAGTAGCTATTGTCATGAACATCAATAAATTGTATTTTGTGACGCGTGACGGCCTAAAATCTTGTTCTATTAGTATGACGAATACCTACTTTACGCATCGTCGAAAGATGTCTGGGCATGTCTGGCCCAAGGAGCCTTTATTTTGCATAATAAATCAACGTCGCAAACACGATGACCAGGCCAATTTCTGAAATGTCACCACTATTTTGTTTGTGACAAGGCAAACCGTCATTGGGCAAAGCCGTAACAAGATTGTCTCATGGCTCGATCTATTTCAGCCGTAATGAAATGGTGTGGTGTAGCCCGATCTATCGGGTGATTGACTCATCAACATCTTGTTATGGATTGTTATGGAGGCGGCGAACATTTTCGGTTTTAGGAATGGATAGCTGCTGTCAGCCACGTTTTTTGTGTCATATTGGATTGGGACATGGACTTGTATTTATTTATGTTGAATATTGCGTCTGTTTTTTGAGAAGAGCTAAAATCAGCTGCTACATAATTTACGATTTTAGCAATGTCCCAAAATCAAAGTTGTTTATAATACTTAATAAGAAGGTACAATCCCCCTAAGAAGAACAGGTTTGTACCATACTCAAAATAAAGTTATAGTAAACTAATATAATAACGGTGGCATCAAAATTTATTGTTACTCAGAAATCACAACGCGATAAGAAAATTGAATTAGATATTATAACCCTTTGACTGCCCATGTCGACCACTGGTCGACATGCGTTTTATTCCGTAGATTGCCCGTGTCGACTACTGTTCGACATGGCCTTGGGCGCTATTTTGCCCGTGTCGACCGCTAGTCGACATGCGTTTTAGTCCGTTGCTTGCTCGTGTCGACTACTGGTCGACATGGCACCCGCGCTCCAATTCATGTAACATATTCGTCTCTGTCGTTCTAAGGTCAATGTGTATTATTTATCTCGCTTCTCCGTTAAATTTTCTACCATAACATACAAAGCCAAGTATCCAAACCGAGGAGAAAAATATAAAAAAAGCGTTTGACAGTTGACTGCTTGAGTATTGCGTCTGTGGCGTTGCAGTTGTTTTTTGTTTACGTTTGAACATATTTTGTACAATGTGTGTGTTACAATATACAAGTGTGATACCTTTTTGGAAAGAACATTATAAGCATGCTATTTTTGTATTATATAATATGTAGAACAAAAAAGAAACAGAACGGCTACAGTGTGCCACGGCCACTGATATCACTGTGGGAATGGGAATTGTTGTACTAATTTTCATATTTCTCAGTCGTGGTGAATGATATCGCTATGACTTCTTTTATTTTAAGAGAATGTTAGACTGCTTATGTTGTTATATTTTTATTTCAAGCCTAAAAGTAGTATTTGTGCATCTTAGCCTTGTGCAATTTAACAGAAATTACGCCTCGTGGCGCCAGAATATTGTTCATAATCAAGGGTTCTGAAATAAATATTTTTGTTTGGACGAGTGTATGTTTCTATTTCTCATCTTATTACGTATTATATAAGTAACGTAATTTTAAATTAAAAACCGTACGTCATCGATTTCATTTTTGAGTTATGATACTTTAAATTTATCACAAAGTTCAAATCGCGCCATCACAAAGTTCAGCGCATCATAACTCAACACAAAAGTCATTATCTGACAAACAAAATATAACATCTTATAGCTTAACTCATAGTTAAGATAAAAGCGTAACACTTGGTAGTGTTACAAAAGCAATGTAGGTCTGAGAAACGATTTACGACTCCGCGCCGGGTGGTCGCAGGAACGAAAATCGGCGGGCAAGCGAGGGATATTTTACGTTCTCTATAGCGGGCAATCGAGTTACAAAGCGCGTGATGCCGCGGGCAAGTGGCGACTGATTTACGACATCGCGCGGGCAGCCAAGCGGTTATAGATAATTATCGTACATAACATCGCCAAAATTTAGATCAAGCATTAATTGAGAAACTGAGTGAAAACATTTTGTCAACATTTTATTAGCACACTATTCATTCTCATCCCACCTGATAAACAATCAATAGATAGATATTAATCTCATTAAAGTTGATCATAATAAGGGCGGCCATCCGTCCGGATTTCCCCGGTTTCGTCCTAGTTTGGAGCGCGTCCGGACGGGGTTATTGATTTGGACTTTTGTTGTCATGGGAAATCCAACTTTTTATAGATAAGCGATAAATGGTACTTTTTCAGTGGTGTCCGGAAAAAACCATATTTCACCCAAATGTCCGGGATTTTTGCGGTGTTTATCCAAAATGCCAAATCTTTTCCCAACTGTATTGCATCGCATCGTCATTGACAGGAACGTGACACACTCACCTGCAGTACCATATATTATATATGTACCCATATTTATTTGCTATTGTTTCACGCCTTCGTTATAAAAAGGTATTTATAAATATTATTATTTTAATGCATCTAAAATTTACCACATTTTTGTACCAATAATAAAAATAAATCTGACAAGTGCGAGTCTGACCCGCGCACCGAGGGTTCCGTACGCATTTTACCTTATTTTGAGGCTGGTGCCAATAACGCTAGTCCTCTAAATCTGTATGAGCGCCCATACAACTTAGAAGACTATCTTAAATGGAGTCTACTATGTATGTATGGGGACACCCTTAAATTTTCCACTTTTTTATTTTTTGTAATTTTTCCTTTATTTGTGCTTTAAGACCCTGCTTTTGGCCACATTTCGTGATTCTAGTTCAACGGGAACTACCATATATCGCTGGTTTGCGAGAATAGCGACGGAACTAAAAAGGATTGATTTTAGAGAATGGCATTTTTAATTTCATTGTAAATATTTTAGTGCATACCGCAAAATGTAAATGATTCATTGAGAGATTGATTTTACTGATTAAAGGAAAATTTATCGTAGTATCAAATAACATAAAAACATTTTAGAACTTTTATTAAAATTATTTAAAAAATCGTCGTACAAAGGGGGGTTTTAGACATCAGTCTTTATTCATGAGACTCCAAATTATAAAAATCAACTTTTGTCATTTATTTAACTTAGCCTCATAAAAATAAAAATTAAAACTTACAACAATCTTTAAGACTTTTGTACTTTATAAGTACACAAGTATTAAACACTGTATTATTATGTGTGTATTATTTTTGCCTACATATTCTTTCCCTGCATTTCGTAGTCGTTTTGCTATATTCGATTTCCAAAGTTCTGGCAGCATATTCTTCTTACGTGTAATATTTTGGTTTGATTTACGTGAGATATTTTCTTCTTCATTCTCTTCTCCTGTTTCTTCCGAATCTGACGATAAATCGTTATTTTCAATGTGATAATTAGGATCTGCGATGCTATCATCCCATAAAAAATCTCTTTCTTCCTTTCCTTCTTCACTTTCAGCATTCATATTGGTCAATTCAATAGCTTTTGGTTCATTTTCTATTTGTAAATTACTTTCTTCTGCAGTCTCATCTTTCATATTATCATTTACTGATTCTATACTTACCTTACCGGACGATATGGATTGTTTTTGTCTTTGTCGCAAAATCAATTTATTTTCTTTTGAATTATTACTTGAAATTCAATAAACATTTATTTATTTACAGAATAAATACCAAAAGCAACATGACGTTGTATTATTTCTTAAGATAAGATTATCTAATGTATTATTGTTAATGTTGACTTTTTTTATTCCATGAGTTACTATTGAGTATACCCGCATGCTGCCTATTCTTCTTGTTCAACTATTTTTCCATTCACGGTTGCCTGGAAGAAATCACAACTTGTGATAAGACCGCTATTGTTCACTAGTTCTAAGAATGATTCTGTATACTGTTATTCTATTTCTTTTTGGTGTACAATGAAGTATATTCATTCATTTATTCACGGGTTTCTTCCAGATGAACAAGCCTTTATTTAAAAGGAACACTCACATTTTTGTAAGTCGCGGGAATCGAACCCAGGAGGTTACGATCGGCCACTAGCGTGAGTGTAAACTATTTGCAACAGGACGAACTACACATCGGAATAAAAATAATATTGAAAATTTTTTCGACTGGTTGAATTCAAATATTTTATTTTGCTTACCTGATGTGTTATTATATAATTTATATAATTTTCGATATTTTCATCGCAGTTTGTTGCATTTAACGGCAAACAGCGATTATGTTTATTGGAACCTAAAATATTTTAAATACTTACATAGTTAAATAGTTGAAAGAATAAGTAAAATTGAGACAAACTGCAAAAAAACGAATATTGTAGGCTAACCTTCTTGCTCACTATTCGTTAAATCATGTTGATCCTCATTTCCTTTATTTTTACTGGCCGCTTCTTTCAACTTTCCCAAGAATAACATTCTTTCTGCCATCTTGAATAACTCTGATTAAGATAATTATCTAAAACAAATAATATAACGTAAATAATTAATTACCAATGAATACCATGTAAAAAATTAACTCAATATTTCTATACCAAAATTCCTTGAACACAGCTATTTCTGTATCTCTAAGTACTTCATAAGTAAAGAAACAACAGAACAAAGAACAAGAATTGCGGCAACAAATATTTGTGGATCCAATAATTTTTCACGTTCAAAGTTCAAGGCACTCTCAGTTTTGCAGTCAGTGTAAATAGAAACTTGTAATGAGATTAATTTTGTACAACATACTTTCTCTCTCTTCCTCTTTTTTTATCTCTCTCTATTCCATGAGTAAACACAATTAAGAAGTCATGCTAATGACGCGATAATTAAATAAACGCCGAGAGTAATCAAGACCGCCATACTTTAGTTCTAAACTTACGGATCGCACAGTCAAACGTTTAAAGTGGGCCTAGTCATTATTCAACCCATTTCGTACAGTCAGCCGGTCTAATGGACCGGGCGCTTGTCACAACTCTCTTTATTTTCCATACCACTCTGATATTACTTCACCAACTTTTTATAAAACTTTTTACGGAGTTTCAAAGTAAAATGAGCCAGATTTTTATAGCCACCATTTTATTCCAACAATAATAGTAAACGCCCATACTGTTACTGCGGTTAAACCTTAAAAGTTAACTTTAAAGTTATTACTTCAAAGAAATTATTTTGACAGTGTTTCTAATCGGTTGCGTCGTTTCCATTCTGGATATCGGCCATCACCGCTTTATGTGAATGATAATTTTACGACAAAATTTGAAACCTTTATTTCATTTTTATTGGATACATATTTAACACAGTAATGAAATGATAATTAGGGTATTTTATGATTAAGCAAATTGAGATTAATTTGGACATTGAAACATCATCACAGACTAAGGATGTCCACTGCTGGACATAAGCTGGTCCTCTCCACACAGACAGATCTTGAGCCGTACGTATCCAACCTTCTGCTAAAATTCCTACTTATTACTACCGATTAGTCTACTACAGTACTCGCCAATCTTTATGGCCGCTCTGAATGTAGCCATCGGTACGAACTTGCGCATGGTACAGTCGGGTGGACATTTCATAACCAAAAAAAAAATATTTGTAATTATTGAAAATTAAAATCTTCAGTTACGTTGTTAGATTAGCTATATTATATTATTTAATTACATATTCAATCAAATTCGATTAATGTAAATTCAGTAAGGTGAAGGGAAATGAAAAAATACATTGGTTACGACAAAACAATATTTTTTTATATTTATTTATAATGGGGCTACACCTTCCATAAAAACATCTTCCATACTCGTAGAAGGTTCCTCATCTGAAGAACTATCTTCGTCACTTTCTTCACTTATTTCGGAATCTCCATTCTCAAACATTAAAACGACCGCGAGGCATGATCAATGAAAATGGTAACTATATCAGTACAAATAACAACAAGAAACAATAACGATAGCAACGAGAAACAACGTGGAAGTAACACTATGAAACTAATCTGAACGCGACGATACTGTCAGAGCTCAGCGAATGTGTGATTCGTGTACGAACGTAGCACACTCACACTAACGCGCGGGAGGCGAGGACGCTAGCGGGTGGAAGACAGCGCGCGCGGGCGTGCCCTGCCTCCACGCCCCTCATACGTCCCGCTGATACCTGATTTTGTATTCTGCGCAGCGTAATGCGGCTAGGTTCGGAGCGGCCATAAAGTTTGGCGAGTACTGTACTATGTTAACCATAACATTTCAGAGCAGCTTTCTGGGTCCTCTTTCAACAAGAATATTTTCACTGCTACGTTGCAGAATACGTGGAAGGAAAATTACTTCAGAACAACGTAGCAATTTAAAAGTCGTCGTTCCAAATTCTTAGTAGTTTCAATTACCACTAAAATTATGGTTATTATACGAGCAAATGGCCTTACCACCACCACAGTGCACACGGAGCGACTCGACAGAAGCACCTAGCGTCTTTGAGTGCTCTTTATTTTATAGTTAGGTTTGCAAAATTAACTTTGGGAAATTGTGGGTGTCCCCAAAATTACACGGGTTATGTACGACTGTACGTGTATTATGGAAGCCAAATGTTTTGTTGTTTATAACAAAGCTTTGTTTATTGCATCGCACCATTTTTTAAAAGGTTGAGTTTGAAGCAAGAGAGATATGTCAGGATCGTTATAAATGGCGTTCCGTAGTCTCTGCCTACCCCTCTGGGAAACAGGGAGTCTATGTATGTATGAGTTTGGTACTATTGGCTTATAAATAAGTAGCTATGTTCCAGGAAGTTTACCTGACTGTAACCGGTTCGATTATTAAATAGGTGGCAATCACCAAGATTGTGCAAGTTCAAACAACCTGTAATGTACACTCATGTTTTATGAAATAAATTATCTTTATCTTTACCTCTTTGTCTCAAGCCATTTAAATAAAACCTACTGAAATGCATATTTTTGTTGCGAGATGTCTGTAATAATTTATTACCCCAACTAAATAAAGTAACCAAAATAAGAAACCTTTTAAGACTAATGACCTGTCTTAAAACAGAAGGCAGTACCGTCTGTTTTCCTTCACCTTGGCGAATATTCCTAAATTATATTGGTTTTGCGATAGCTTTGGAATCGCCAAGTTTATCTCGTAAGACTTTACAAAACCACACAATATTCTATTAGGTACGCGAGAAAAGTTTTAAATGTGGTGACTTTGCGAGTGAATTATTTAAGTGAATTTTCTAAACCCAAAGCTCGCATGACGTAATCCGTGGAAAGCCGAAAATTATATCTGTCGGGCAATCTCATTTCCTTTCGTAGAAAAACGGACTCGCAGTCGGTAGGTTCGGAAGTGGGTCGCGACTCGAGCCGAGGACACTCCGACAAGCGTTTGACTAAGAGAATGTTGGAATGTAGATGCCTAGGAGGTGTGTGTGTGTTTATATGTGAACGCTTATGTCGCATCTATAAATGTCGAACCGAACGATACACCTGTGCCTAACCCGCAACACTATGATGTCAACATGATATCTAAATCAGCTGTTCCTACAAAAATAACTAATAAGAGGTCTGTTTTCTTTTCTGTCCGCGATGTCGTTCAACTGATCACTCGCTAGGGACGTGCAAGCGTGAACGTTATCCGATATGTTTTAAGTGTGGCCTTAGGGATGTCACGTTCGTAAATTGTCCTAACTGTAAAAATAATTTTTTTTCAAAAAACTAATTTACTTGGATCGTAGTTCGTCAAATAAGATGACAAACCCTACCGTTTGTACATCCTCTAAACCTAAATATTTTGACAAAGAAGACTGGAAAAATTGGCTGAACACTCTAAAAGTGTATTTTTCCAGTTATTCTGTGGCTGCGATCCGTGATCAAAAACCTAATACTGATTTTCGACCCTATGTTAATGTAACCATTAAACCAGTAACGGGTAGACCGTTACTGGTTTACTTGACTCAGGTTCTGCCGTGACTATATTGGGCAATAATTCTCATATAAAAATTATTTCACAAACTAATCTCCCTTTGAATAAGTGCGACAACCCTACTATATTTTTTCGATCGGCGGGTGGTCATCGTTTGACACCGATCGGCTATATCAACCTACCCACCACTTTTGAAAATATGAAAATAAAACTTATAACTTAAAAGCGTACGTAATTCCTGAAGTCACTAGTTCGTTAATTTTAGGTATTGACTTCTGGAAAAGATTTAAATTGTTACCAAACTATATTAACTCTGTTTCTTTATCTAATAATTACTCTCGTAGTAATTCCTTGCCTAATAAAGTTAATGCTACCGTGTCAGCTATTGATACTAACACTGATAACGAGACTACTATAACCTCGGAGCAGTGGTATACTACAATCTACAATGGCTGTAAAAACTCACCTACATCTTTCCCTAATTATTCTATCAGGAATGATAAATTGTACAGATATATGGTATCTAAATGTACATTGCGTAAAGTATTCGATTGGAAAGAGGTCCTACATACCTCGGATAGAACTACAGCTATTAAAGAATACCATTCGGAACTCGCTGCGGGTCATTTAGGTATTTTTAAAACGTATAAACGTTTAGCGCATCGTTATTATTGGCCTGGTATGCACGCTGACATTATTAAGTTTATATCTTCGTGTGATACTTGTGTCGCACGTAAACACCAAAACAATGGTACTTTATATACACACACATACAACTTACGTCGTAAACCGGCTGGGGTTAACGTGGGTGATACTGTGTGGAAAAGAACCTACGACAAATCATTTGGCAAAAAACTAGCTCCTAAGTTTACCAAGTGTACTATTATTGCTAAAAAGTCACCACTAGTATACGAATTAGCGGATTCGTCGGGTAAATCTATTGGCAGTTGGCACATTAAGGATTTAAAACTAATTAACTACACTGATTCCTAACCTAACTAGATTCTTTCATTGTACCTACCTGCAGTTTGAGTTTCATAGTCACTATCTACTTAGCACTGTCTACAGAAGTTTGGAGGACTTAGTTAGACGGATTTTTCTTGTCTAGACACGAAAAATCCTGCTGTACAGAGCGGGGTATTGCAACGTAATACTACACGTATTGCGTTATAATATCTCGCAGGCGCTTAACGCCAGCTTAGCCGTTCGCAATATTACCTAATATGGTCATGTTCACCAGCCAAAGGCAGTTGTGAGTCATAGGCCTACACCTATATAAGATGGGTGCGCGTTGTAGAATGGTCACTTTCCCTAGACATCGGAACGCTGCCGCTACACCTCGCGATTATTCTACATTCTACTTCCTATCTACTGTCCCGCTGGGGGTAAGCATATTCTAGTTGTCTGTGTGCCTATATGTTCTGTCTGTAGTATCTGTGTCTCCTAAGCATAACAGCCGATCTAGGGACAGCCTGTTCCTGACCGGTTGTTGTGTACTCTCTATGCTGTTTCCAGTTCACCCTACGGGCTACGTTCACCCTACGAGCTCACTGCACCTGACGTTCTTCCTACGGGCTGACGTTCTTCCTACGGGCTACAAGCCACGAGCTGCTGGCGCCGTGCCGCTACTAGCCAGCTGCCACCCAAGCCTCCGTTCCTGCCTACGAGCTCCTACAGCCAGGCCACGGACGCCTGAGCCTGACCGCTCGACCCACATCGGCTGCACCGCCTGAGACCCGCTCAGCCTGAACATCGACCACAGAGCTGCCTGCGCAGCGCACCTTGGCCAGCTCATCGGCGACCCTTCGAGCAGCTACCTGCGAGCGTTGGAGAGCAGCAGGAGTCTACACTCCAGCCAGCTCAGGCCAGTGCTTACCTAGTTCGGTCATACTGTATGTAAGCGGTAGTGAGACATAATAAAGAACCTGTTCAGCCTAGCAGTGTTTCTCTCGAACCCCGACATCCTACCTGAGATCCTCCGTCTCAAACTTTAGACTGTTTATAGGCCGAAGCTGTGTAATAGTGTCTATCCTTAAGCTATAAACAATGAGCGCCTCAGAATGTCACCAAGATTGTTGTGTTCGATTTATATGATTGAGTCATAATTTGTAGCATCTCTCTAATATCGACTACGGGTTTTCTAGACATTTAATATTTGACCAATATTTATATATCATTGTTAAGCGCCCTAAAAAAACAAAAATTGACTACTCGCGTATATAACATAAATATTGTTTTATTTGCATTTAAAATAAGATCGTGGTTAAAGGAAAGTGAAGTCAAAGTCAAAGTAAATGTATTACGAGTAAAGGTAGAATTCCGTGCATCGCGATCGATTGCGGCCGCGCGCGGCCTACGACTGTCGTCGATCGTTTGCGACAATAGTCAACGTATGAAAATGTATGGCACCGCTGCCGAGGCCCGCGACTGACGCGCGCGGCCGACGACTGTCGTGAGCCGCGCGCGGCAGTGTCTTGAAATTAGTAGATGTTGTTCGTCAGTTCCCTCTAGACGTGTGTCTAGCAAAGTCAAAATCATGGTCGAAATGCTAATTGACATCCTTGAAGAAAAAGAGGAGAATAACGAGCTGCTGTTGCTATATTATGAAACTAGAGTACCAATCGACCCCATCTTTAAAAGCAGAAATGAAAAAGGATACTAGCAAATATTGATTCAAAGGCAATTATATTGTACCTAATGAAAAAAGATGTTGGCAGTTTGGAACGATAATACAAAATTGACGAGTGTCACAAGACCCATCACCAAACCGAAGTCTACTCGTTGTGGACGTCATGCCAAGTCATACTAACCAAAAATAATACCTGGGAAACGTTTTATTTTTTTGAAGTTTTCTCATTTTTTAAACCGCAATTAAAAGCGCGCGCGTGCAATGCTCGAAAAACCTACTTATCCATGTGCTTACAGGGCATCTAAAGAACATATTGGCGGGGTAAATGCATCGATTTTGTACCGAATTAGCAAAATTCCATACTAACTTTGAGCTTTAATATCGTCTGAACCAGTAATTTCCCTGGTATGGTGCCGAAGTAGAAAATGTTCGTAGTGATTGGTACAACATGGGATTTCAGTTTTCGTTAAGGGCCTTTTCACACCTTGTATAGTCGGCAAAACTTCCGATTTTTTTTTTCATTACTACTAATTTCAAGACACTGACGCGCGCGGCTCACGACAGTCGTCGGCCGCGCGCGTCAGTCGCGGGCCTCGGCAGCGGTGCCATACATTTTCATACGTTGACTATTGTCGCGAACGATCGACGACAGTCGTAGGCCGCGCGCGGCCGCGATCGATCGCGATGCACGGAATTCTACCTTAACTGTTTAAATTGGCCGCCAAAATTTTAAATTTCGAGTTATGCAGCATAGCTCGAAATTTGTATTTAAAATAACATAATAATGTATACATTTATTCGTATGTACAACATTGCAAAGTTTAAAATGATAGCGCATTATGTTTTGAGGCACAGCAAATCTGAGAGCTGCTAACAGATTTGCAAGAATTTCCCTATGGAGGGAGGCAATTATTTCGACAACAACCTAGACAAACATATTTTATTCAATCGCGTAACAATCATTATAACCCTGAACGGTTACCTGTACGCTTTAAACCTATCCCAGGACGTCCCGACCTCGTAAAACGTACCCTAAGGTCTTGCCCTTATCACCCCACTATCAAATTAATAACTGGCTTTATAAAAGGCCCATATTTTGTAACAGTTGCGGTCGGTTCACTTAGTACGCTATCTTCGGAGCCGTAACTTCATATGAACTGAGCCGCTTACATGTGAAATATTAAACGATCTGCCAAATCCATGGCAATTAATAATAATTTTCTGTGATATCGCTGACGCAGCAAGGTGTCAAGATTGAACCGTAGACAAGAGAATTATCAATGATTCGCTGTAAATAACAAATGTTATTTACAAGCAAACAAGATAAAATTTATATTACGATCAACCCTAATCATAAACTAGGGTGCATAGGGTTCCCACCAAGAACTTAGGGTCCCAAGCCAACCTCACCTGCAAGTGGTGCACCTGCTGATCAACGGACGAGGCTCTGACAAAATGTCCCAAATAGCGGAAATAGGCTCGCCACCTTTTACGTGGAATCAAAACACTGGCGAAAAGTGGGCGTTAAATATGCCTCTGCCTACCCCTTCGGGGAAACAGGCGTGAGTCTATGTATGTAATCATAAACTCATATTTTACAGTGACTAGATTTAGCGAGCGGTTTTGGTCGAAAATGTTGTTTAAAAGACAACCTTGGATGCCTTTTTCGTTTGCTTTTTTATGTCTCAGCAGCGATGACCAAGTGGAGATACCAACAGACTGCCATACGAGTATGGAGTTCGAATCCACGGCGCGCACCACTGCTTTTTTCGAGTTATGTGCATATTGAGTAGTTAATTATCGCATGTCCCATGCCTCGTAAAGAACGTTAAGCTGTCGGTCCCAGCTCTGTCGAAAATCTTTGACTATCCGTATCCGCAGCGACCAGAACGACTTCGCTTTGTAAAAAAAGGTAATATTCAATCAAATCCGTGTAGACTAGTAAGCGAACCCCATTATACATTACCCCCATATTTATCACAAGCGTACGTTTTATACGAGTATCAAGGAAAACGAAAATGCCAACCTGTTGTGCTTCGCGAACAATACTTTTTCTGGAATTTATCTTAAATGAATGGGCTGAGTAAGAACATCGTTTTACTTTATATCGACATACACTGATATACGTACTGTTGCTTTTTGTTCAATAAATGCGAAGGTTGTGGCGTGAATTTCACAAAACATTACTATACAACGCAGCGCGGGTTTTATAACTATTGGTTTTCCTCAATGTTTATTCTTGGCTACTTCAGTTACATCATCATATTTAAAACGCTTAGCGCTTTTTATTTGAAAACAATACCCGATCATAGTAAGTATATAAAATATCATGTTTCACGGGCGATTTTACACACATTCATAAGGTACACAAAATACACCCAGGCTCAAAACACCATACTATAAAATTTATATCCTATTGTACTTGAGTCCTATTTTGAGCAACGTTGGAACTTGATATGA
Source organism: Euclidia mi (assembly GCA_944739405.2). NCBI lineage: Eukaryota > Metazoa > Arthropoda > Insecta > Lepidoptera > Erebidae > Euclidia > Euclidia mi. Next base: position 5,537,532 of record OX123196.2, read on the forward strand.
TAAGTGGACTTGATTAGTATATTTAGTAGGTACAGATATGATCCCCGCTGAGGGTTCTCCACCTTGTCATGGTGGGGGCCTAAGTAACCGTGGCTTGTACACCCACGGTGAAGCTAAGCGAGATCCCGGGAGTGGACGTTCCACGTGGGCTTGGGTGAGGCCTGCGCAGGATGCGTCCAAAGCTACGGGTGCGGGGAACAGGTGTTGCGTTGCCGCGCGCCCTATCTCCAGCGACCAAATGGGGCCGCACCATATGTTGCTTCGCGTTGTAGCCGCAGAGGAAGAGGAGATGGGGTGCTGTCAGGTTGCCGTCTTCCCTATCCTCTGCGGCCGCTGGGTGTTTTGGCGGCGGCGCCCAAAACCTTCATCCGCCGTCAAAGAGGCTGTGGCCTTCGGGCTATCCGCCGGGATGCCAGGGTAGAATGATATCGCGACCCCCTGGCGCCCCCAAAATGGCGTTGAAGTATGCGCTTTAGTGGGTATTACGGCCTTACACTACAGCCGTCGAGTCCCACATAAGCCCCGCTTTACATCTTGCGCAGGTTAACCGTAAATGCATTTCCACAGCGAGGAAAAAAAAAGGTATGATAATTTAATTTAATTTTCCATCCGTGAGCATGTGCATTAAATTTATCTTATATCATTATTATTATATGCTATAATTTACTGCAACCACATGTCATCTATACTTATAATAAAACTGTACAGAGGTCAATTCTGTACATTGAATATATATTCAAAATTAATATTGGAGGATAAATGGTGATCGATACTGATGCCAAAAATGCAATCAGTAAATTTTTTGTCTGTCTGTCTGTCTGTCCGTCTGTCTGTCTGTCTGTATGTGCACGCATGGGTCAAAAACTACTGAAGGGATTTTAACCAAACTTAGTACGATTGTAGTCCATACTCCTGGGCAGGTTATAGGCTATATAACTTAACGCTAAGACACATAGGAGCTGAGCAGTAGCGATACATTTGAAGCAAGTCGGATGAAAATGCGCTTTCGAGCTCTTATCCTCGCATTCGTTGATCATTCACCAAAAGTATGTATTACAAAGATGATGGTCTTCAAAAGATCTACAAAAAACTCCTTTATAGTATATATCTATCTTTTATAAATTAGCCACAATAACGGGTTTAATCGCTAGGCATTTCTTCAAAGTGTATTAAATACATCAATATATTGTATTTCACATAGATATATCTTTATCAAACTCCCATATTCATAAAGTACACTTTAATATGTATATTATATTAAAAAAATATATAGAAATCGGTTTATAAACACACAAGATATAGATGAAATTAAACTTCCAAATCTCGCCGCGCCAGTATGGGTACGGCTATATGGTTGATTTTTGTTTAACGCGCTGTCTATACATATAATAAATCTGTAAGTGATCGATGTCCGTACATGGAAGATCTTCAGATGAAATTTATTTTAAGGGGTCTACATTAAAGAAGAGAAGCCAAAAATATAATTATTAAACTTTATTTTTGTCTGTTTGCCTTTGCGTTTGTGCACGCTAATTTAGGTTTCGGTTTTCATTGATGTATTGTAGTAAGCCCCACTTAACATTTCATGTTTGTTTTATACGAATCGGTTCATACCTAGATAAAAAAGTTGTGTCAAATTACACATTTGTTCGGTTAAAATTTGTTCTATAAAAGTAACTCTTTAGTTGAATTAAACTTAATGTATTATGATCAGTCAAATGTAAAATTACGAGGATTTAAACATTATAATAAGGATATTTTCTATCATTTGGATCTTCCAATTTAAATTGCGCTTAAATCTGTATGATAAATTATATTAAATAGGGTTCAGCTTCAGCTGGACTTATGCGCACATGTACCTATATGTAAAACAGTTTGAAGAGTGGCGAGTCATTTTATTTTACTGGATGGGGATAAACACTGGGATGGCATTGTCTGAAGCAAGTATAAGTAAAAGTCCTCATCGATTACGCCATGGGTTTGAGATGCTGCATAGTTATGGCATAATTAATATGAAGACAAATTGGCCGAGGATATTTTTAGGTTCCCACAACAATCTAATAAACCATTGCTTGACAGTAGATATAGTTATATCTATCCTATTACTCAATATGAACGACCACGACAACCGATACGAACCATCATTTAATTTTGCTGGTGTAAAAATGATCTCTCGAGACTTACTGAAGAACAGCGTTTAATATAATTATGATCGTGTGTGTCGTAGCGTGGATAGTGATTTGAGAACAATACTATTTGTAGATGCTCCGGGTGGAACGGCAAGACTTTTCCTACCAAGGTGAAAGCAAAGGAACGAAGCTAAAGTAAGATTGTGCGAATACAAAATGACGAACCCATGGGGCGGTATAAAGCTAAGCGTCCACTGATCGGCATCGTACGCATCGGACGCATCGCATTTTACGGATCGTAGTATTCTTTGTATAGAAAGTCATACAAGTGCGTCCACTGATCCGCATCGTACGGATCGCACATCGGCAATGCCGACACGGATGCTCCGAGAGGCAACTTTTGCGATGCGTGCCGATGACGTCATACTGAATGTCGTGTATCTAGACATTTTGTTTTCTCTTTTTAGATGTGTTTGCATGTTCTTCCTCTTCTACTAACAAACAAGCAATAACAACAAATTGTTCTTCTTCGCTTTCTTCCATTCTCACAAATAAATGTTCGATCACTGGTACTTGCGTCGGCAATCCGATCGCTGCCGACACAGTGGACGCAGTATGAAAAAAAATGCGGTGCGTCTGATGCGTACGATGCCGATCAGTCGACGCTTAGATTTACAGTACTTTTTCGTGGCGATTTTCGTTAGGCTCTGTCTGTTATACCACCATAGAATATGAGACAAGAGAGGTGATAAAATTATACCCTGTCTGAAGAGAAGAGTTCATAACTATATGATCGCTATGCATTTTGACATTAAATATGCGAGCATGATTATGAGGCAACGAACTGCACAGGAATTCTTTGATCTTTTACTCGCGATTGGTAACTTCGCGGTATTGACTTGCACGAACAAGTGAAAGTCATTTGAGCAATTTTTAGGACATCTACACTATTCAATATAGGTATTATATACAACTTAAAACATTTTGGGTATCAATTCTGTAGCCCAATGAAAAGACAAATTCTGCGCGAACGGAGTCGCGGGCACAGCTAGTAATAAATATTTTTGTAAAATCAAATTTTAGTAAAACCAAATATGCTTTCATAAAGGAATCCTTCGAAGGCGTAAAATAAATATCTACACACATACATAATTAGAAACATTGTGACGCGTTCGCATGAAACAATATAGGTAGCTAAATCAACTCATTTTCTCAGAATATTTTAAACGATCCCTTTAAACACGTCAACATTAAAAGCTGTCTCAAGTAAGAGAGATATTATTTAACCAAATATTTTAATTAAGTTTCAAGTACCCTTAATGGATTGAAAATCAAAAGATACCTAAGTGATTCGAAACGTCTCTTCCAATCACATTTCTTATTGAAAATGCCTCTCTATATTCGTTTTTTATTGAGAGTAAACTTCGATTTCAAGCTTTGAATTTAACTAACTAGAGAATTTGAAGCGCTTTCGTTGTGATGAAAGAATAAGATATAATTAATTATCTGATAAATAACTAAAAATATTTTCGTGCCAGACGACATGGTTTTAATTAAGAAATAATAAAAGAAACTTAGAAACTGTGTCACGGTATAATTTTTTCCGTAAATAAATATTTCTCGGTATCCTCTGAAATATAAATAGACATCATGTTTTGTGTTGTGAAAACGCCATGATAAGCTTAATACCGTTAGCGGTTGGCTTAAGACCATGGAAAACAAAATTCTTAGAGCGAATAAAAACAAAGGGTCGTTTATATTAAGCTTCTATTTCACATAATCCTGATATGAGGATGATGAGATCTACTGTAATCTCCGGCTGCAGCATACACACATGCACATAACTGTGTATATACATGTATGTGATACGTATGTGTGTTCCATCAACCCGTCGGCGGATCACTCTTGACAGGAAACGAATGCCCGATGTCGTCTTATAAACATTTCGTCTCCATTTACTTTAAGCTTTATTTACGGGCTTACCTTCTAAGAATGTCTTGCTTCACTCTATTAATATGAAGTTATTTATATTATGAGAGTATATGCTGAGCTGTGGCATTTTGGGTGCATTTTGCATACCGAAAATGATAATAATGTATTATATCTATCAACACATTTTATGCTTTATTTCTTTCTTCTTTGTTTCTATCTATGCTTCTGTTTAGAGATCAGATACTTAAACTGAAATCTGTCCAAGATAATGCAATAATATACATTTTTTATTTCTTCAATTGCATTTTCAGCTGTTTATCGCTAAACAGAAAAGCTGGCCTGTTGATACGTGTTCCCACATTTCGCCAACTATGTTTTTACTGCGCCCTCAGACAACTTAGTGTTTTTTTATTTAAAAGTTCGGACATTTACTAATTCTTGCTGGTAAATCTTAGGACTTACTGGGAAATCTTAAGATTTACCGTACTTTAGGCTTTTACAGTAACATATACACGGAATTTTAACAGGGTAGCAATGCAAATGTGGTCTTCTGACACAAGTATTTCGATACTTAAAAAAAGGCTTCCGCAACGTTTTTTGTAATTGCTGATGGAAATAAAAGTATTATTAAAAATATTATTAAAAAAGCAATAAAAAACTCATTACTAACGCACCTGCCTTCTGGTAAAGGTATTCTTTGGAGGCTTATCTGTCCGTAACCACCGGGACGACAGTAAGTACCGCTGTAGATATAGATAATTGCCTCCAAATTCGTACTCCTTTCTCACTGTGACAATTTTTATTTTTTTATTGTGTTCTGGGCTTTAAAACATACAGTCGTTGTAATGGTTGTGTATTTACGCCGTTTGGTAAGAAGCTGCATTGAATCTAGTTAGATTACCGATAACTCTCATATTCAGCAAAATCCGATAAGACTTGTAAGCGGGCCCCGTTTTGCAACTGGGATAACGCAATATGGATGATGATGACCTGCATTCTTGATTGTCATTAGCAGGAGACAAAATGACTAATACGTATACTACAAATTTAATGTATCCGCAATCAGGGCGATTACAGCGTCCATATATCGGAAACTTGAAATAATGGGACAGGAATATTCCGATAAATCAAATGAACCATGTTTTTTAGTGCAACGAACACTAAGGGGGCCAGATAGTGTGACGATATCCGAAAACTGGCCGGCAGCAGCTGGACAAAGAGTGTCGGTAAATCGAACTCAGTGGCGTTCCTTAGGAGGAGAATAGGCCTATATCTAGCAGTGAACTAGAGCAGACTGGTGGTGATGATGATGAACATGTTCAACATGTACATAATAAGTATGTGTACAAATCGTAACACTTTTAAATTATTTAATATTGTTTTGATGTGCAATTCAGAATCTACTTAAAGTCTTCCTTTTTTGGTACAATTTTATCTTAACATCCCACACGTTTAGAAAGATCGTCGTTTTTGCTCAAACAGCGGTACACTTAGCCGTACATCGTATTGTATTCGACGTCATGTCATTATTTCTAAGCCTTTGTTCCGTTAGCCGAACATTTTATTTCTACTGGTTCTGGGTAACAACATATTATGTTAGATAAATAGCTTCGTTGTAAAATGTAACGTAATCCGTCTTTAAATAAATACCTCCATGTTACACGTGGAGTTTGTAAAGACAAATTATTTGGAAAATATATTATTCAAGGATAGAAATTCATTAAAATGTATTGTTATTTTTTTATTATAATAGGTACCGTCTACTACTTGAGGATTCTAGACTCCAAGGAGGTCTTGGATAGCAACGATGACAACGTCTAGATGATGATGATATTTTGTTTTAATACTCGACTATGTTGTGATTGACACCAAGATACTCGAACATTTTCATAAAATATAACAGCTACTTTAAGCTGCGGCTTTGCATGTGCATAAAATGGTATATTAAGTTTATCAAAAACCACATATACTTAAATGATATAGACATATCTAATGCAGCAAGCGCTCCAAACAGGCGGGTTATATTCGTATTACATCGCACAACAAAAACTGTTATATATCCACTCCATTAGCCGGCCAAGCACCCTATAATTCCCCGAATACACCTCACATACTACATTAACTGAGAACAAACAGAAAGCTAGACAGACGCAAACAATCAATTTGCTTCACACACAGTGACGGGAAAAAATCCTCTACTCACTATCTGTCGTGAAGGCTTAAACGTGTGAAGCACGATTTTACAAAGCCATTAAACGTTAAGTTTCTAGCTTTTCTTTACAATTTAATAGCAGACCTAGCGCGGGTCCATTTCTTGTCCACACAAGGTTCAAGCTAACCGCATTCAGCGTTCTGATAGGCCCGCTCTGAACTCCCCCATAATCGAAACGCCGGAGGCTGTAGTTGCGACGATTGGTTTAGATATGCTCGTACTGACCCCACGATATAGTTCTGCTGAGCCAGCGAGACGTGTTCGATTCATCAGTGTACGACTCAGTAATACTCGCGTAGCTATTTTTCCGATGACGAACACTTTTAGAACATTCCGGTGAACGCTGACTCAGGTCTGTTATTACGTGTCGTCAACCGCCGTCAAACGTTACTTGTAGAACTGGGGCCTTACTCTCCAAAATAATGCCAATCTCAATTTAAAACCAATACAATTCCAATGTCAATTTCATGGTCACGTGGTTTCGTACTCTTGAAATCAATGTTGTCAACATTGGATTGAAATTGGGATCGCCCTGCGATTGGGAGGACTAGTGTTGTTCAAAATGTTACTATAAACCAACATTATGACTTTGAATGTCTGTATTTTATAAATAACAAGGTAAATAAATAAATAGAATGTGGCTAATGGTTTAACTCAATGATTTTATTGTTTATAAGTCAAATGAGCCCGAAAAAACTGCTAATATCATAATATGCCATTTTTGGCTGTATGTGGGAGTGTCGTTGCCGCCACAAAAAAAGTTAACCAAGCTGCCAAACAAAACATAAACAAACTTATCAAAGTTCTTCAATTTCAAATTACGCTCGAATAAAGTGAAAAAAGTTTTATTTTAAGTTTTCCAGTAAGAATACGACTATAATAATTGACAATTTTAGTTCCGTTGTACATATTTATTGTTACGTTACGAAGTTTATAGAAGCGGTAAGTAAAAACTACCAAGATTACATTATAAACATTAACTCGATCAATGTTTCCTAAACTGCGTGATGTAGTAGGTATATAGGTACTAAAAACTTATGCATTTTCAGTTATAATGGCTTATCGTCCTAGATATGCCCAGTTAGAAGCTTTGGTGGAGTTTCTTGAAGAAAATCCAGGCATAGCCAAGTGTTTGCTTCGCACCACCCAAGCCTAGCAAGTAACTAAGAGGAAATGGGTGAATTTGGCTACCTCTTTAAATGCTCTTGGAGGAGCTAATAAGGATGGTCAAGGAATTCAAGGATGGGCCAAGGTAAGATTTTTCACAATAAGTAGATACCTATTAATAATTATGTAATTTATTCTGTATGTATAGTTATGTCTTTTACTAAAATAAATTTGTTTTTAGTACTGGGCAGAGAAGAAATGTTGTATAGTAATAGTAAAAAACTTAATAGGTACTTAATCACTTTATTTTTACAGACTGCACCAGCTATCTCACCTACAGTAGATTCTGTGCCAGTATTAGCAGAGCTTTTAGACCAAATGGACACATTCTCCATTCCTAGCACCTCACATTATCAAGCGACTCCTATAGGTAAGTGTTCATTCAAATTGTTTATCACTGATTTTAACGGTTGTTAAAATTAGTTTAGGAAAAAAAATGTCATCACAAATCTTACTATTTTTATCAAGGGCTATATTTGGTAACAATACAAATTATATGAATATTATAAGCAGCATTGCAGGCCTAACCCTATGCTAAAGCTATGGGACTTGTGACCAAGAATTTGTGGATTAAAATCCTACCTATTACATTACTGACCTAAATTATTATTAATCTTGAGAGCACAGGCAATAAACTGAGTTAATAGAAAAGAATGAAGGCCTTTAAAAGAAATAATAATTTAAGACTGAAATCCCTGGCATTTTTTCCTGATAGGGCCCTGAATCTTATCCTTGTATATCTCATTTCAGTGCCACCATCAGCCCCTCTGTCTTCAATGCCACTGCAAACTATACCATCTTCAGAGCCACTACCAGCCACGCGATTTTCTGAGCAACCACCAGCTGCGGCAACATATCAGGATATTACACCCAGACGGCGGCAACGTCGTTCTTCAATCATTCAGAGACCAATTAATCCAGAAATGGAGCGGTTTGCAATGATAGACAAATGACATGTAGAAGCAGTGAGAACTACAGCCCAAGCATTGGCTCAATTCTCAAACATATTGAGTTCGCTTGTGGCAATTAAAGAGTGCAGGGTTCACGCAGAAGAGGCAACAGCTCATGGCATTGCTGAAATAGCTAGAAATTCTTTATTCTTATGCTATTATTTAAGTTGATTTTAGTTTTATATTTGGATCTCATTCTTAATTATTGTGATATATTATGACCTCAATGTTGATTCTACTGCTATATTGTTGATTCTGTTATATTTTATCTTATTGTTGATTCTTATATTTTGATAAATAAAAGTAGGTATTTATAAGTTTCCATTACATAAAAATTAAACCATTCTGGTAATATAATTGTCTACCTTCTAGTCAACCATAATTGCTGTACTAAAGCAGCTCTTTTTTGAAGGCCCCGACGTAATTTAGCAGCTGCTGTTGTTCTGGCTGTCTCACTTGGTTCTTGTGGCACGGGATCAGGGTTATAGTGGTCATCATATTCTATTTCCTCTTCAAGGTAGAGTTCAGGTAAAGTAATGCACATCTTGTGCAAGATACAATATGTATTAATTATTTTGGATACTACGGTGGGATGGTAATGTAGCACCCTGTGCCTCAGTAGGCACATCCATCTATTTTGAGGACAGCTATAGTACGCTCCACTACATTGCATGCTGAGCAGTGCACTTTGGTTTAATACTACTCTGGGGAAGCTGCAGCAGCATTAATTATAGGTGCCATCTGGTACTCTCTTTGAGCATATCCTGAATCACCTACAAATAAAAAATATAATTAATATAATTTAAAACATTTTACAGAATTACATACATAAACTCACGCCTGTTTCCCCGAAGGGGTCGGCAGAGGCATATAAAACGCCCACTTTAAGCCATTGTTTTGATCCCCACGTAATAGGTGGTGAGCCTTTTGCCGTAACCCTATGCACCCATACCAACTTACAGAACCCACAGTTACAGAATTCTTATTTTGAATATGTACAAAATATTACTTGCCAAATAAGTATACAAGGTACTTACCTAGGTACCTAAGTGGCAAATTCAACATAGGCTATTTAACATAAGGCTTTATATTTGCATATATTTCCTTAAAAAAAGCCTTAATGACCCGGTAATTTGCCTTAAATTCGGTTTCATGCATAGAAAACGCTTTTTCCATGTAGCGGATCATACGACGTTCGTCTCGTCTTCTATTAAACTCTTTTCACTTAGATTTATTTAAGATATCATGCATTAACACTATCCTTGCCATAATAGAAACTTGCTCCAATACTTTGAAAACTATACAATGGATAAAAACTTATAAAATAGGAAAACAATTTACAAATAGTTACTCTTTCGTTATTGGATTTAACTCAATAAACAAACCAATCTTGACGCAATACGCAACTGTCAAAATATGCTCGGGAGTAGCTTTTCAATGCCGATCCCGATCCTATTTAGTTCCTCAAGAAAACGCCCAATTTAAATGCAATTTGGCGCTAGTGTCGTGTTCAAGAGTAGGAATTGTGACAATTACTGACAATTCCAATGTCGATAGATCGGAATTAAATTCAAGAGTAAGGCTGGTTTTATACGGTAAATAAGTGCTATTTGCCCCGTTTTTATCTGTGTTAAAGCTTAACGTAAAGGATTATTTGCCCTCTTGTAGAAGCTACGTTTTAGAGCTAAAGGGAACAGAGAAATAAGTAAAAATTGTAACTCCAAATATTTTTTTTTTAAGTAATGGGGCATAAACGTTATTTGCTTTTCGAGACTAGTAACACCCATATTCCTAACACTGTATCAAAAAATTTACCAGGTTTAGCAGCAGTGACCATAATAGACACAGTTTTGCAACTTGTGAGGTCCAGGGAAAAGTTAAATTCTTGGATGTATGAATATTCTCTTTCTGTCAAACCTTTTATGTTTTGTTGATAAATACGTTTGAAGCAAAAAATAAATATTATAAATGCTTGTGGCTTAACAAATTGTCAGATCTTGATCTGTAAATAAGACCAGACGAGAAGTATCAGCATTTAATAAAAAATAATCAATAAAATCGGTTAACCTAGTAAAAAGTGGTGAGGAAAAAAAACAGTAGAATAGAGAGCCTCCTTTCTGAAGTCGGTTAAAAAATCATATTGAATTCACCTCTCTTTGAAAAGGTGTTAGCTCTTGAAATGGTGCTGTTCTTCATTACTGTCAACTAAAACTTGCGACAGGTCGCATGAACAGTCCCTTATACACTTGCAGTATAATAATACTGCAAACATCCAATAATTTCAATAATCACTTAAAATAAAACCTAGGCGTGATTTTTGTAAACTTTATTAGTACTTATATGCAATTTTGTGTTAAAATATACAGACTTCCAGTTTAATACGCTATAATATATGACATAATGACATAAACGTTTTACATAGTATCTTCTTGGGTTTACGCGAATGTTACACATTGAAATTAAACTACAGTTTACGGATTTTATCGCGTTGTATTGGTTTCACTAAGTTATTACATTTGAAACTAAAGATCTAGAAACTATATTTTTAATTTATTACTAGCCGACGTTTCGAATTCTTTACAGAATTCATGTTCACGGCAGACTGAGGTGATATTTGTCTTGAATGTATAAGTTATCTCAAAGTACCCGAACATTTTTCAACTACTGGTGTTACTATTTACGCAGAATGAGCTCACAGTGTCCTTAGGTCTTCTGGTGACTTTGTCCTTCTTGGGTTTCATTAGCCTTATGACAGGGTCCCAAGCTGGAGGAACATTCCAACCATCTTCCCTATTGAAATTAGGGTGTTTTTTAATTTCAATAGCCTCTCGTATCATCCTTGGAAGAAAACGATGTTCTTTTGCGAGTATCTGTGGTTCATCAAATCGCAGGTAGTGGTTGGGTCCTTGTTCCACATGTTCACACACAGCAGACTTTGTTGAGCGTTTATGTTTTATGTCAGCTATATGTTCTTTGAGTCGAATAACACATGACATAAAACATAAACGCTCAACAAAGTCTGCTGTGTGTGAACATGTGGAACAAGGACCCAACCACTACCTGCGATTTGATGAACCACAGATACTCGCAAAAGAACATCGTTTTCTTCCAAGGATGATACGAGAGGCTATTGAAATTAAAAAACACCCTAATTTCAATAGGGAAGATGGTTGGAATGTTCCTCCAGCTTGGGACCCTGTCATAAGGCTAATGAAACCCAAGAAGGACAAAGTCACCAGAAGACCTAAGGACACTGTGAGCTCATTCTGCGTAAATAGTAACACCAGTAGTTGAAAAATGTTCGGGTACTTTGAGATAACTTATACATTCAAGACAAATATCACCTCAGTCTGCCGTGAACATGAATTCTGTAAAGAATTCGAAACGTCGGCTAGTAATAAATTAAAAATATAGTTTCTAGATCTTTAGTTTCAAATGTAATAACTTAGTGAAACCAATACAACGCGATAAAATCCGTAAACTGTAGTTTAATTTCAAAATAAATAAACGTTTTATGTGGCACCTCTTCATATTATTAGAATTCATTTCCAAATACACGAATCGCCACCAATATTAAACGTATCTTATTACTAGAAACCCAATGTTTAACAATTACGCTCGAATAGTTAAAGCTCTTTCACTGCCGATACTTCACCCTCAGTACGTTAGCTATAGTTTGAATAGGCCTCTGTAGAAGCGATATTTTACTTAACTGAACACAGATCCGTTTCCAATAAATGGGATCTAGTTTGTCACTGACTTAAATACTATGAAACACTATCGCGAATACCTACCTATAATATTTTGTAACTGTAATACGGTGCATAGGGTTCTCACCAAGAACTTAGGGTTCCAAGCTAACCTCACCTGCAAGTGGTGCACCTGCCGATAAACGGACGAGGCTCTGGCAAACAAAATATCCCGATAAGCGGCAATAGGCTCGCCACCTATTACGTGGGATCAAAACACTGGCGAAAAGTGGGCGTTTAATATGCCTCTGCCTACCCCTTCTGGGAAACAGGCGTGAGTCTATGTATGTATGTATGTATGTAATACGGATACAAAGGCCTTCGACGGAGACAGCCTGTGTCTTATCTCGGCTAATTTATGCGTTGTTGGGTAACAAAGCGAGATAGATAGAATGCTACAAGAACTATAAAAAAATTTGCCTTGAGGATCTTAATCTGTTTTGAAATCTTGTTGTACATTCTCATATTGTACCTACTCCAAGTCGACCTATATTATAGGATCTTCCTTTGGGTTAGTGGAGTAAATCGAACTGTTTTTAGTATGCTAACAGGCTGTCAGTTTCCATCTTGTCTTTACTTTTCTCGGCGTTCATAGTGACAATCATAAATTGTCCAAGTTCAGATATTTTCTTATTTAGCGAAGCTGTGACAATAATGCCAATATAAATGTGTAAAAACTCCGCTGTGGAGATTTTATGGATTTCTTTTGGTTTTATTGACATAGCTCATCTCTGCTCAGCTTCCGTACACAGGCAGCCTTACTTCTATAGCCTAAGGTATCTAAGTATTACGTCCTTCTAAATTAGACGGCGGATTGTAGCACAAGAGTCGTATATCCATACAAAAGCGATCGTGCGAGAGTCCTGCCTGACGTACTTCACACTGCTATCACACAATCGTGCGTCTAGTATTTTCAGCAGGTAAAGATACATTTTCTGTGACAGTCCGCAGTCTGAATTAAAGTTATCAATAGTCTGAATTATAAGATGAAACAAATATTTTTACTTCACACAAATTTAGTCTGTCTATCTTCTCTGTAGCTTGCAACACAAAGAACCTGAGAAGCAAAGACATACGTTGCCATATATAATCTGGTTGGTTCAGTATATTAATACCCTAAAGACATGTACACTCATTAGTGTATTTAGGTCTCACGTACACACCTGACAAAATATGTTCGCAGACGCTCGTTACGTAAGGTACAAAAATAGACCGTGATTGATGTGGCTTCATGGAAAACTAACGAATGGCCCAGACATGTACTTATTCGAATATAATTGGAAGAAAAGGGTCTGAATAAATTTATAGAAATAGGCAGCGATAACCTAGTAGAGAAACTAATACTGGACAGTTATCCTGAGAATCTGGGTTTAAAACCCACGGCATTTTGCACCACTGACTTTTCGTAGTTAAGTGGGTATTAAATAGGCATTTATCGCTAAAAGGGTGAAGGAAAATATCGTGAGGTAACCTGAAAGTCAAAAAGTTCACCATAATGTTCTAGAAATAAATGTGATGTCTCCAACCAGCACTTAGCTAGTGTTGTGGATTATGGCCTATTATGGAGATTTTCAGACATGCAGCATCTCTCATGGTATTTTTATTTAACGCGATAAATAGCAATTTAGTACGAACATAACTTGGAAAAGTCAGTGTTGGATGTGGGGTTGAACCCGATACCATATGTGTGGCTGTCTGTTTGTATTTTCACTAGGTTATCGCCGCTTTGTATAGATAAATATGCCAGAACGTTGAAAAAATATCAACATCTTAATATATAAAATCCTTGCGTTACTGTCTGACTGACAGACACGCTACAGCCGAAACTACAAGTCACAAGAAGATGAAATTTGGCATGTATGTTTCTTCAGGAGTGTAGGGTAGCACTAAGAAAGGATTTATGAAAATTCCACCCCTAAGGTGGTAAATCTGGGGGTTAAAGTTTGTATGAAACTTTTTATTCCTTCAATGGATTGACTCTTAACTTTGTATATTAGTTCCTCAAACGACCATAGTGAAGAATATGAATTATTTTTCTTGAAATTCCACCCCTGAGGGGGTAAAATAGGGGGTCAAAGTTTGTATGTATCTTTTTAACTCTGTAATGGATTGACTACAAACTTTGTATATTGGTTCCTTAAACGACGATAGTGAACACTAAGAATTTGTTTTTTAAAAATTCCGATCCTCAGTGGGTAAGATGGGGGCCAAAGTGTGTTACTTATTATAACTTCAGTGGATTGACTTTAAACTTTGTATATAGGTTCCTCAAATGACGATAATGAACACTAAAACTAAGTATTTTTTTATGCCTACCCTCAGGGGGTAACATAGCGGGTAAAATGTGTATGAAACTTATTATTCCTTCATTGGATTGACTTCAAACTTTGTATATTGGTTTCTCAAATGACGATAGTGAACACTAAGAATTAGTTTTTTGAAAATTACTACCCTCAGGAGGTAAGATAGGGGTTCAAAGTGTGTATTAAACGAAACTTATTATTTCTTCGTGGTTTGACTTCAAACTTTGTATATTCGTTTCTCTAATGACCTTAGTAAATATTAAGACAATCTTTTCGGAATTTCTTCCCCTTAAGCGTTAAAAAGGGGAGTCGGAATTTCTATGAAACCTTTTTATTCCGTCATTGGATTAACTTCAAACTTTGTACATAGATTCCTCAAATGACGTTAGTGAACACCAAGAAAGAAGTTTTCGAAGTCACTACCCTATGGGGCTTGAGAAAAGGTGTCCCATTTTCTAATATAAAAAATCTTCAATGGATTCACTTCAGACTTTTTATATCGGTTCCTCAAGTGACGTTAGTAAATTCACCACTAAAACGGGGAGTCCAATAAGGGGTCCCAGTTTGTATAAAACTTTTAATTCCTTCACTTGATTTTTTTTCATCGTCCCTGATGTTCATTTAAATTAATTTTAGTTTTAGTTAGTGAAGATGGTTCTTTATATAACCAATAGAGGCCAAAATACGTAGAACCGTTATTTTGCTATTTTCATTTATTTCTAAGCAGGTAAGCACTTTTTATCAGTTATCTGCTTTGTCCAACTGCTGGCCAAGGCTTCTCTCATTTCTTTTACCTAAAATACTGAGGTTTTTGAACTTGATAATTTATTTTAAAAGAAAATTACAATGTCGCTGAGACAAATGTATACTGCGACGGAACCCCTGACCAATTTAATTTTCACTAGCTTATGCAAGCAGATACGCCTAAATGAAATTTTCATGGTTTGTTCGAGAGTTTTCATGAACCATTATTAAAATACACATCTAAATCGATTCATGTGATGTGGTTGACGGCATAGAATACAAGTGTCACCACCGCCTATCTTGCCGTGGGTGTCGTAAGAGGCGACTAAGGGATAACACGATGCAAATACCATCTTTGCGTAGAGACGGAAAACTCGACATCAAACCCTATACGACTGCCTCGTTGGTCTCGCGGCATAAATGTGCGCGTGGGATCGGGAGGTCCCGGGTTCGATTCCTGGGTCGGGCAGTGTTATTGGGTTTTTCTGTCACGAAATTCTCAGTAGCAGCACGGAGTCTGGAAATGTGCCCGGTACGGCAATAGGCTCGCCCCTTATTACGAGGGACTAAAGTATATCTGGCGAAACACAGCTCTGCCTACCCCTTCGGGGATAAAAGGCGTGACGATATGTATGTATGTGAATCGATTTAGCCATTTTTAAGATTACCCTGAATAAATAGACAGACAGAAAAACAATCTAAATAAATCATTGGGGTACTGGAAACGGGTTAGCAACAATATGCAGTTATTTTGAGATTACAGACAGTTTGTTTATTTTTTTTATAGTCTCACGTCTGTATCCCCAAAGGGGTAGGCAGAGGTGTAATGTTACACCCACATTTCGCCATGTTGCATATTAGGTCCCGCGTAATATGGGGCGAGCCTATTGCCGTTACCGGGCACATTGCCAGACTCCGTGCTGCTTCTGAGAATTGAGAAAAACTCAGGAATACTTTTGCCCGATCCGGGAATCAAACACGAGACCCGTTTAGCAGACGCATACGCTATCCACTGTACTACGGAGGCAGTCAAAGATTATTAATTTGTATAATCTGTCAGTTTACAAAATCCTTGCGTTACTGATTGACTGACAGATATGCTACAGCCGAAACAACTGAGCGCAAGTAGATGAAATTTAGCATGTATGTTCCTTGAGGTGTAAGGGCACACTAAGAGAGGATTTTTGGAAATTCCGCCCCGAAAGGGTTTAAACTGGTTGTCAGAATTTGTATGAAACTTTTTATTCCCTCAATGGATTAACTTCAAACTTTGTATACCTATTGGTTCCTCAAATGAAGTTAGTGAACATTAAGAAAGTCTTTTTGGAAAATCTTACCTAAGTGGATAAAAAGGGGAGTCATAATTTGCATAGAACCTTTTATGCCTTCAAGGGATTAACTTTTGTTCATTGGATCCGCAAATGACGTTAGCGAACACAAAGACATTTTTTTGGAATTTTTCCCCTAAGAGGGTGGCAAAGTGATTCAGAGTTTGTTTAAAATCTTTTATTTTTTCAATGGAATCACTTCAATCTGTGTATATAAAATCTTTTCGTTACTGACTGACTGACAGACACATTAAAGCCGAAATTACTGGGCACAAGAAGGTTAAATTTAGCATGTATGTTCCTTGAGGAGGGTGTTTGTACAAAATATTTTTTCTAATCGTAATTTACGCGTGCGAAGCAGCGGGCAAAAACTAGTTTTAAAAAAAGTATGTCGGCATCCAACAACAAATGTAAATTCTGTGTCTGAATTCTATGCCCTCAGAGCATGTGAGTGAATTTAATAATGTACTACATATTAAAATACCTCAAAATACATATAATATTTTTTTGCCATCGTTGATTTTGGTTATTTGCAAGCCTATATTCCTATCTATAGTATAAATATACTACATTGTATTTAAATTATTAACTATTGGCTGAATTTGTTGTGGTAACATGTTTCCACGACACTCAAATTAGGAGCTTCTTCGACATATTATGTAATTTCATTTTCTGTACTTTTTAGGATTCACAAATCTCTTGTTCAAGTCTGTGTGTTCTGTGTATCCACTGATTGTATATCTGTTAGTGAACCCGGATACAGGATTTGTCTTAGCACTAAGATAAGATAGAGATTTTTCAACGTGGGAGAGCCATGCTTCGGTACGAATGGGTCAGGCTTGACCGGAGTGATACCACGGCCTCACAGAATACCGGCGTGAAACAACGCTTGCGTTGTGTTTCACTGAGTGAGTGAGGATACCGGAGGCCCAATCCCCCAACACCCCCCCTATGATGGTGCAGTTGAAAAACTTTTTGCTACCCCAGGAGGGTACAAATTGCGCTAGCGTTGGAGAATCCCTCTCTGGACGTCCGCGTTCAGGACACAACGCATCTAAGCGTGGACGCCCAGGCCGCCCCTCGTACTCTGGGGGGGGGGGAGGCAAAACTACGCTCGAAAATTCCATTAAAAGGAGCAAAAATATCCTGGCACCCCCTGCCACACTGCCCGTGGACTTCTGCAATATCAGGGGATTACACATCAACCTTAATGCTGTCCACCACCACCTCGGGACAACAAAGCCGGCCTTGCTCTTCTTGACTGAGACGCAGATATCGCCTCCAGCAGACACTGCCTACCTTACTTACCCTGGGTATGGACTTGAACACTCCTTTCTGACCAAGGCCGGAGTTTGCGTGTATGTTAGAGACGATATCAGTTCTCGTCGCCGTAGGAATCCTGAAGGTAGGGACCTCTCTACCTTATGGCTACGTATAGATAGCGACGACCACCCCCGCGTCTATGCTTGCCTTTATAGGTCCCATAGCGGTGATACTGAAACTCATTGAGCTCATCCAAATGGCTTCAGACTTTGTGCAGTAGCAGATCCCGTCAGCAGAGATCATCTTGCTTGGCGATTTTAACGCCCATCATGCCGACTGGCTCAGTTCAGTAAAACTGATCATGCGGGGAGATCTGTTCACGTCTTCGCACTGGCTTATGGCCTGACAGAACTGGTTACCACGCCCACGCGAATCCCAGACGTTGAAAGCCAGAATCCTTCACTGCTGGACCTTCTGCTGACTTCTCATCCGGATGGCTACAAGGTATCCGTAGGCACTTGGCTCCTCAGACTGCCTTGTACGGAGTGTAGTGCCTCTCACGTGCTTGCTGCGATCGCGGGCTGCACGCAGTCGCCGTGTGTGGCACTATAAGTCAGCAGATTGGGTTGGGATGCGGAACTCCTTTGCGTCCTATCCTTGGGGACAAGTATGCTTCTCGCCGGATGATCCCAACGCCGCTGCTGATTCTGTTGCTGATGTGGTGCTACAGGGTATGGAACTTTTCATTCCATCCTCTGTGGTCCCCATTGGTGGCAAATTTCGGCCTTGGTTTGGTTCATCTTCCAAAAA
The DNA here is from genome assembly GCA_944739405.2 of Euclidia mi. Classification (NCBI taxonomy): domain Eukaryota; kingdom Metazoa; phylum Arthropoda; class Insecta; order Lepidoptera; family Erebidae; genus Euclidia; species Euclidia mi. Next base: position 5,556,119 of record OX123196.2, read on the forward strand.
GGCTTCTCGCAGGAAGCAGGAAGCTTACCAAGCCTGGGCTGATGCGGTGGTGGCAGGGGATGAAAATAACAGCGCATTAAAAAAGGAGTATAACTTTGCCTCCAGGTCCTTCAAAAGAGACATTTCTAGTGCGAAGTCGAAGCTCATCGGTAGAATTGGTGAGAGGCTTGAGCGCCTTCCTTCGGGAACTCGTGCATTCTGGTCTCTTGCCAAAGCTATCGAAGGGAACTTCTGTAAGCCATCCTTTCCACCGCTACACATGGGAAATGACTCCTTGGCCCACGACGCAAAGCAGAAAGCCGATCTTCTGGGCAAACTCTTTGCGTCCAACTCGACCTTGGATGACGGGGGACAGGAACCACCTACTATACCGCTGTTGAAGGACTGTATGCGGGATATTCGGTTCCACCAACGCGCAGTCAGTATGGCACTTCTGTCCCTCGATATCCATAAGTCGAGTGGGCCTGATGGAATTCCCCCTATTGTGTTGAAGATCTGCGCTCCAGAGTTGGCACCAGTTTTGACACGCCTTTTGCGTCTCTCTTACTCTTTTGGCGTAGTTCCAACATCGTGGAAGACAGCATTGGTCCACCCGATCCCTAAAAAAGGCGATCGCTCTAACCCATCCAACTACAGACCAATAGCCATAACCTCCTTTTAACCTCCTCCTTCTCGAAGATAATGGAGTTCATTATTAACTGCCAGCTCCTACGGTTTCTAGAGGATAATCAGCTGCTTAGTGACCAGCAATATGGCTTTCGTAATGGTCGGTCGGCTGGTGATCTTCTAGTATACCTGACACATCGTTGGGCACAGGTGATCGAGACAAAGGGGAAGGCTTTGGCGGTCAGTTTGGACATAGCGAAGGCCTTCGATCGGGAATGGCACAAAGCGCTTCTTTCAAAGCTCTCTTCTTATGGGCTGCCCGAGAAATTATGCGAATGGTTCACCAGCTTTCTTACAGACAGAAGCATAAAGGTCGTAGTTGACGGTGAATGCTCTGACGCCTTGTCTGTAAATGCTGGTGTCCCTCAAGACTGCGTGCTATCGCCTACTCTGTTCCTCCTGCATATCAATGATATGTTGCTAGATAGCGGCATTCATTGTTATGCAGATGACAGCACAGGCGATGCGTTATATACCGGCCACGCCGACATTTCTTGGGAAAAAGTCATCGAGAGCCGAAATAAACTTGTGTCTGAAATTGAGACCTCCTTGGAGATGGCCTCAGATTGGGAAAGACTTAATTTAGTCCAATTTAACCCCAGAAAGACACAAGTCTGCGTGTTCACCGCAAAAAAACTGCCGATGGTCGTATGTCCTCGTTTTGAGAGCACCCCCTTAACTTCCTCCTCCAGTATTGGAATACTTGGTGTCGACATATCGAGCGAAGTCCAGTTCCGCGGTCACTTAGAAGGTGAGGCTAAGTTAGCCTCGAAGAAGCTTGGCGTGCTAAATAGATCAAGACGGTATTTCACTCCGGCCCACCGCTTGCTCCTTTATAAGGCGCAGGTCCGTCTGCATATGGAATACTGTTCTCATCTTTGGGCAGGGGCACCCCAGTACTAGCTTCTCCTTCTGGACCGCATCCAACGGAGAGCCGCTCGAATTGTCGACTGCCAAGATATTTGCAATCGGTTAGACTCCTTGGCGCTGCGTAAAGATGTAGCCTCGCTATGCATCGTTTATCGCTTGGGGAGTGTTCCGAGGAATTGTTCAGATTAATCCCTGCCGCCTCTTTCCGCCATCGTTCTACGCGACAGCATTTCCATCCCCATCATTTAGATGGCTGGCAATCCACAACGGTGCGTTTTTCTAGAAACTTTCTGCCTCGCACCTCTAAACTGTGGAATGATCTGTCACCTGCGGTTTTTCCGAACCAATACGACCTTCAAACCTTCAAGAAAAGAGCGTATTCCTTTTTAAAAGGCCGGCAACGCACTTGTGACTCCTCTGGTGTTGCGGGTGAACACTGTACATGGGCGGCGGCAATCGCTTAACATCTGCTCGTTTGCCCCCTATTCCATAAAAAAAGAGGTCTGACAGAGACTTAAGGCAGTCGCCGTTGTTGACATCCTGTTACTGATAATTGCTTAACAGATCATTACAATACCAATGCCCAATGCAATAGCCATGATTCTTATCAGCCTTCAGCAAAAATAAACTCAAAGTTACGCCAACAAGGCTACATGTGAACGTGAATTTCCATATATTTTATATTCTTTACATATTTAATACCTTCACGCCTTTCACGATTGGTATGTATAAAGCGAGCACACTTAGTCTGTAGATAATTATGATCATCAATTCGTACGAAGCACGGGCTTCACGCATGTCATAAATTTTAATTTATCTTCAGTGCCTCTACCATGAGTTTACCAACTATACGCCACAACTCATTTCAATAGATGTTCTACGCACTAATTGGTTTTTACCGCGTGTTTCGTCAATATCAGAATGTAGCAGACCAATCTGAGGCGCAGTGCTTCTAAATAAATTTGTTCAAAATGCAGTTACGATCTAATGTCAGTGTCAAACTTATGTCATAGATGGTATTCTCCTAAATTAAATGATATGTGAATTATATCGCAACTAGATCGTAATTTTGAAAAATGTGTGAAAATATGTGTTAACAACGAACTATTTAAGTCAAACTAGACGATAATGTCATTATGTTAGCAGAATCCCAAACGTGAGTCAATTCAAAATATAATCTTATTTCGTTCGAAATATAGTTTCGATGTCAAATCAAATACAAGAATGGGCCTTCAGAACGCCGAACGGCTACCGATTTATTACGATTTATATACGATTAAACGTCAGACATGCGGTAGTTAAACTCATGGTAGGGCCCTGACGATGGCAGCACACGATATTATCCCAGTTTATATTAATCACTAACACTCGCCATATAACGCATTAACCCTCTTTCATTCGCGACAAGTGATAACTTATTTCTTACGTATACAAAAGCCGAGAAAGCTGACGTGATATATTTTTTGAGAGTTGTGATTTTAGCATAAAAGTATGGTACTTACTTATATGTTTTCAAGTTTATATTACGTGGGACCTAATAATTCATGGTGAAATATGGGTCTAATATTACACCTCTGCCTACCCCTTCGGAGATAAAGGTGTGAGACTGTAAAAAAATAAAAAAGAAGTTTATATTTCTGTAAAAACAAGTATGGACTATTTTGGTTGTCTTTTTCTTTAAAAACAATAACTGCGCTAAAAATAAACACTGTATCGCTGAAGACTTTACAAATATTCAAGAAAGAACCCACAGAGCACAGCATATACAATAAGCCGGCCGCTTAAACCATTACCTATGCCAAACGTACGGTCAAATATTTTTTAGTCTTAGAATAGGGGTCGGAAACAATAGGCACAAACAATCTCAGAAAAAGGAAATAGAGTCATCATTCGTCAAAACCAAAAGAAATGCATACTAGAATCACTTAGTTTTGTAGAATTATGTTTACCAAATCTGAATAAATTGTTTATTTTTATTAGACAAATATAATTCAGTGGACTCAGAATACTTAACTCTATCCAAGTCGTGGACATCTACTCCAACTTAAACTAGAAAAGTTACTTTAACAGGGTCAGTAATTTAGTTCACGAAGTTTCTACACAGAAGATCACCTGTTTTCTATAAACATAAGACTCAGAATTGATTCTACGTTTGAAACATAAATGGTGAAGGAAAACACCGTGAAGAAACCTGCATGTTTGTCATGCCAGCCATGTTGAAAGGCTAGGGCCAAAATAAGCTATTTTACATGCATTTTTTTCAAAAAGTTGATGCGCGGCTGAGGTCCATTCTAAATACAATTTTTATGTTAATTTTACTTTTTGAACAAAGTAAGATATGTAAGTACATAGGCGGACTTAATACCCAATGGCATTCTCTAACAGTCAACCTAAAGTGATGCATAGATGATAGTTAGAAGGTGCGTTCCGAACTTTTGTGGTAACAAATATGAGATTAATTAAATAAACAATGTTAGTATGTGTACATATTGCACATATTGAAAAGCATTTAAACGGCAAGCTTTCTAAACGTTACGAAATCTTCCTACCCAAGAAAGGTATTACCTATTTCGGTACTAAGTTATTTACAGAATTCAGACACATCACTAAAACAGTTAAAACAATTAAAAGCAAAAGTAGACAAGCCTACGCGAAATCTTAGTGATAAGTTTTATTCCATGTTAAGAAGTTTGGAAGCGGAGCCAACTAACATCGACGTATTTTCTTATACACTTCGTTTGACAGATATTGTTATTTAACTTTTTCACAACATTTATTTTCTCGAACCTACTTTTCTTTTTTATTCTATTTTGACGCGTAGGTAACTAATAACTATATCAGCAAATGTGTAAATTTTTTCGCTTTTGTTGAAACTTAAATGTCAGAGTTTCTGAAAAGTTAGACAGATGAAGGGTAGTTGTTGTTACCAGAGGGCGCTACATTTGCGATGGATGTTTTATTTTGTCATTCATTAGTGTTACTCCGTGAAAGTCAATATCAACATAATTAATTATTCGCCTAGGTCATAGTGTGGCGCTTATGAACGTCAACATTTATATATTCAACTACGTCATAAATATTACGCTTCAGCATTGTAATGTATTGTAGCTCTATAAGGAATTTAAAAGTAATGCTAGGACGCGTATTATTTTTAAGTACCTTATTTAGCGGTGGTGAAAAGGTACTTAAAAGTAATAATGTTATTTAGTATTTTATTACTTTTACGTAAATGTTTGACTAATTAGCTTGCAACTTAGAACAATACAGCTGTAAAACTGTTAATACACTTCAACGAAAGTGAAATAAATGGTCTAAATCCTTAAAACTAATATCCTTTATTATAAGATAACACAAGCAATTTTAGTAATCTGTAACAATAGCAATATTGATCTGAATCAATAATAAACTATGACTGATTCTTTAATATCTAATGTTTTGTTTTGCTTTATTCACTCTGCGTTAAACTTTAAAACTACTTAAAATCTCTAATATAAGGCATTTTCTTTGAAAGCTGGTCCTATCCAACTTCAAGCATTGTTTAAAGAATTATAGAGTAACAGGACCAACGGTAGTGCGACAGCAGCGGACATGAATAGCTTAAATCTAGCTCCATTAACAGTCTAGGTTATTGCGATTTTGAACGAAATAAAAAGAAACACGCGGACGAAAAATTTCGACGCATAGTTCACGCATCAGATAAAATAGATAGTAAGTTCAAAGTAGTAAGAGATAGTTTCAAATCTTATCTCTCTACTTTTATTTGGTCCCTCCTCCTTCTCGGGTCATACCATTGACAATGCTAATGACATCTTTCTCCGGACCGTTATCAGTAATCTAGAGAGATATAACAGTAGCGATCCTCCCAGCGTTTATCTTATCTCAAGCGTCCTTGCTGATAAGTGATAACGCTGGGGGAGCCTAAAGGTGATTTTCCACCAGAGGGGCGAGACGAGGCGAGGCGAGGAGAGAATTGAAATCGCACTGACCCTTTTCCACTGAAAATAGCCATCGCGAGCTCGCGCGAGCTCGTACGAGCTCGCGCGTGACCGCCGCGCCACCCATAGGCTTCATTAGATAAAGATATAGGTACAGTGATGTTTGAGTTCGTCATAGGTATAGTGATGTTTGAGTGTCGTTTCCACCACTCTGGTGGAAAATCACCTTTAAGGTGATTTTCCACCGAGTGGCGAGACGAGACTAGGCGAAAAGAGAATTGAAATCGCACTGACCCTTTTACACTAAAAATAGCCATCGCGAGCTCGTGCGAGCACGCGCGTGACCGCCGCGCTGCCCGTAGGCTTCATTAGATAAAGATATACTGGTACTGGTTAATTTATACTCTATGTTGGAAGCAATACGGTTCATTTTTACACAAACAAATATTTCAATTCACGCCTCGCATATTCTCGTCAATCCACACTGTTTCCACCAAAGATGCGCTGGGAGAGAATTGAAAATTTGCCATACAAATTTCAATTCTCTCCTCGCCTCGCCTCGTCTCGCCACTCTGGTGGAAAATCAGCTTAATATACGTGAAGGGATCTCTTGGACAGATAACTGAAATCTTCCGAGGCTCGTTCTGAAGGTACATACATACATACATACATAGACTAATGCCTGTTTCCCGGAGGGGTAGGCAGAGACTACGGAACGCCATTTGCAACGATCCTGACATACCTCACTTGCTTCACTCACTCCCATCAATCATTGTCCTTTTTTCAGGATGTCTCCAATCTGGTCAGAGAACGTCCGCCTAGGTCTTCCCCTTTGTCCTGTTCCATTCACACTTGCCTTATATATCTTCTTTGTCAGTCTATCGTCATCCATCCTCTCCATGTGCCCAAACCATCTTAACATGCCTTTCTCAATGCTTGTCACTACATCTTCTTTTACCCCACACCACTCTCGTAAAACATTTCAGCAGCATTTGCCAAACTATTTGAGTCACTGATCTGTCCGTACTTCCAAAAGCACCTAAAACTTTATCTAAGTGAGCATCAGCACGGCTTTGTTAATGCGCGTTCTACAAGCACGAACTTAGTGCCTTTCACTGAATTATTAATAAAGGCTGTTGATTCAGGTCACCAAGCGGATGTAATTTATACGGACTTCAGCAAGGCATTCGATAAGGTTTCGCATAAAATTCTAATACACAAGTTGAGTGCATATGGCATTACAGGTAGCTTTCTGAATTGGGTAAGTTCGTATTTAGCAGAGAGATCCTTTTATGTAGTAGTTAATGGATTCCAATCCACTATGTATAACATTTCTTCAGGCGTCCCACAGGGCTCGCATTTAGGCCCAGTTTTATTCAATTATTTCATAAATGACATACCTACCCAATTGCTTTCAGTATTCCGAAATATTTATTTATGCCGATGATCTTAAATTTCTAAGAATAATTAAAACAGAAGAGGACGTCTTTTACCTACAAGACGACCTTAACAGACTCATTTCATGGTGCAGCAATAACCAAATGCATTTAAATACAAAGAAATGTTACCATATGAAATACTCGCGAAAAAATCATTTATTCAACTCTGCATATAAGATCAATAGTGAAATGCTAGAGGAAGTAGAGACTATACGTGACCTGGGGATTACATACGAAAGAAAACTGACTTTTGTTCCACATTTAGATGCTATAATTAAAAATCTTCAAAAATGTTTGGCTTCATAATCAGAACCTGTAAATGTTTTAAGAATAATAAAACTAAAATCCTCCTTTATAACAGTTTGGTGAGAAGTACATTGGAGTATTGTAGTGTAGTTTGGCGACCACATTACGCAGTACATACCTTGCGAATCGAACGCGTTCAAAAACGCTTCCTCTGGCACCTAGCATTCTCCGCAGGTATGTCAAAAAAATTACCATCTTACACAAGCAAACTAAACCACTTCACGTTGAGCAGCCTTGAGAAGCGTAGATGCTATAATGATGCAGTATTTGGGTGCAAAATATTAAAAAAGAACATCGACTGTCCTAATCTGCTTAACATCGTTAAATTCCGAGCCCCAGCAAGGGTCCCACGCAGCTCAATCACTCCACTCTGCCCTCCTCTTCGACGAACGGTTTTAGGAAGCAACTCACCATATGCAAGAATTTGTAGGACCATAAACAGCTGCAGCGATAAAATTGATATACACCATGATTCAATCGCGACACTAAAATCGAAGCTCATAGCCTTCTTGTAAAATGGATCGTACTGTAGTTGACTAACGTTGTTGTTCGTAGGTTCATTGCTTCACATTGTTATTATTTATTGTCTATTTATTACTTACAACTTGCATTTCTGTTCCATTATATGTATTAGTACCATATATATATTTCGCAAAACTATGTTTGTGTAGTCTCAATGCTTTAGATATCTATAATATTAGCGTGTAACTGCATGCTTAGGTTAGCTTTATTAACACTTATATTTTACTCATGCGGTGATCACCTGTAAGTGATTGTTACACTCGCACTGTTACTAATATTATTGTTGTAAAAGTTATTTTTGTGTAAACAATTGTTGGTGATCCAAATAAAGAAAAAAAAAACACAATTCTTTACTCTGTCGGTCAAAGACACACCACACATACTTCTCAGTGCTCTCATTTCTACAGCATTTATTTTACTTTCAAATCTCTTCTGCCATACCCAACTTTCACTACCATACATAAGGGTAGGCACTAACACGCCTCTATGTACAGCCAAACGTGCCTTTTTGGACACGTTTTGACTGTTCATATACGCTTTCAGAGCTCCATTCACACTATTACCTGCATTAACTCTCCTTTCAATATCTTCTTCATTCTTACCATCTCTTGTAAATAACGTACCTAAGTAAACAAACTCATTCACTTGTTCCACTCGCTGTCCATCGATCAAAACATTAAAGACATAAAGACATAAAGACATATTTATTTCTGCATTTTGGTTGTTTACAACACTTATACATGTCAAAACCCTATTCTAGATGAAGCCGGCTTTTCCTAGCTAAATGACTTCTTGAGAAGAAAGGCCGAAACAAACTCAGAGTCATTGTTTTTTTTTTGTCACTTCAATTTCTTTAGTCTTTTCTACATCTTTTAAAGTCCAGACAAAAAAGGGTTTAGTATGCAAGTACAATGCAGGAAATTATCTGACGCTTTTGACTGACTCGGCCCACTGATGGCCCGCATTCAACAGCAATCGTTACGGCTCAACCTTAATTGAGGGAGCCAGCGCGATCTGTATCACTATGCCTCCACGCCATCAGAAGGTGTATGCATAAGCATGTCAGCCTAAGCCATCAGACAGGTTGCCACAACTATTTGTTTATATGTTTAATAATGCCCACATCGTACTCACAACTTTACATGCTAATACACAGTAAAATACATGTTGCAAACAATAAGTAAAAATAATAAAAATTTAAACAATAAAATGTCATATATTTAAAATATCAGAAAATATTATTAAATGTCAGAAAAAATTATTGAATGTCAATTTATGAATAATAATATATTACTTAAGTAATTTTAAATGTCAAAAGAAAATAAATAAAATAACAATGTCAAATCAAACAATGTCAAAACAAAATAAATAAAATTACAAATGTCAAATTAATAATGTCAAAATGTAAAAATATAAGTATTACAAATGTAAATAAAAATATCATGTCACTAATTTCAAAATGTCAAAATTCATAATTTTTAAACTCAATTCCAGGCATTTTTGTCTGCTAAATAATCTTTAACTGTGTAATAAGCTTTTGAACACAAGCTCTGTTTAATAAATACTTTGAATTTATTAATACTTAGTTCCTGAATATTGCCTGGAATTTTGTTGTAAAAACGTATGCTTTGACACTTGTATGAGTTACTTATTTTTTGAAGTCTAGTTGAAGGTAGAACAAGTTTGTTTTTATTTCGTGTGTTTAAATTATGAATGTCGCTGAATTTAGAAAACATATTTATATTTTTCCTGACATATAACAAGTTCTCATAAATGTATTGAGATGCGACAGTCATTATCTTAATTTCTTTAAATTTTTCCCTCAGTGAATGCCTTGAACCAAGACTGTAGATTGCACGAATAGCCCGCTTCTGCAGTACAAACACAGTTTGAATGTCAGCTGCGTTGCCCCATAATAAAATGCCATATGACATTATGCTGTGGAAATAACTAAAATATACTAATCTGGCCGTATCTATATCAGTTAACTGACGAATTTTGTAAACCGCGTATGCTGCAGAGCTAAGTCTATTCGACAACTGACCTATATGTGGGCCCCACTGTAGCTTAGAATCTAAGGTTATGCCTAAGAATACGGTGTTATCTATAAGATCCAACTCTTCTCCATTCAAACATATGTTAGGTTTAACTTGTTTTACATTCGGTCTTGAAAATCGTATACATTTTGTTTTTCTGTCATTTAACAGTAAATTGTTAGCTGTAAACCATTTAACTACTTTAGAGAGAGCGTTATTTACATCGTCATTATTTGATTGTTGTCGTCTTAGTTTAAAAATAAGTGATGTATCATCAGCAAATAACACTATCTCTTCATTATTTTGCATAATGTATGGCAAATCATTAATATATACTATTTTATTACAAGCCGTAACGCATTCCCCCTTTTCAAAAACCATAACTTTCGTTTTACTTACATTCACTTTCATTCTTTTCCTCTCTAACGCACCATGCATGATTGCTACCATCTCCTGCAACTCCTCCGCTGAAGATGCAAGTATTACCTGATCATCAGCATAAAGGAGGCATTTGACGAGTAACCCATTCATCCTTAATCCGCAGTCACACTGTTTTATATCTTGCAAACAACTGTCCATGAAGAGGTTAAACAGCCACGGCGACGCTACACATCCCTGTCTAACACCTTTCTCGATGGTAAACCAGTCAGTGTATGCCCCGTTTATCCTCACACAAGCTCTAGAATCCTCATAAAGGGATTTCAGAGCTCGAATGAGGCTGCTGTCCACCCCATTCATTGACAGCACCGACCACATTTCATTCCTCACCACTTTATCGTAAGCCTTTTCCAAATCCACGAATGCGCAATAGACCTTTTGACCTTTGGCCAAAAACTTTTCGGCTATGCTTCGCAAGGATAAAACCTGATCCGTGCATCCCATACCCTTTCGGAATCCCGCTTGTACATCCCATATTTTCTTGTCGGTTACTTCCATAACTCTTTCAATAAGTACCTTTGCATACAATTTGCCAACAATGCTGAGAAGGCTAATGCCTCTATAGTTTTTGCAATCTTGTTGCGAGCCTTTTCCTTTATAAAGAGGCACAACTACAGCTGTGGCCCAGTCATTAGGTATTCGGCCGGTGTTCCAGCACAAGTTATATAACCGCTGCAACTGACCAACTATGACGCCCTGTCCAGCCTTCAGCATTTCGACTGTAATCCTATCATATCCTGCAGCCTTACCTACTTTCATACTTCCCAGTGCCTTCACGACCTCATCCACGCCAATAACGCTTTCATCATTGCTATCGTTACCATTCATTTCAGCTATCTGAAGGAACAAGGCCAATGTAAAACTGAATTGAATGTAGTACAATTTTATTATTCTATATGAATAAAAAAAAAACAGTATATTAACAAAGTGAAACGGTGAAGAGAATATACTTATATACATAAAGAAATCGTTAGTCGTTCTCTTGTCTATCTCAATCATATGCTTAGACACTAAATATATCGACTGGCCTGACGATCATGTTGTTTTAGGAAGAATCATCATCAGCCCTATATATAAACTGTTCCACTGCTGGGCACGGGCCTCTTATCACTATGAGAAGGGTTGCGGACTGCGCGGGATGCGCGGGGCGCACGTAATGCGTTGTGATTGGCTATTGCAAGGTCAAACTTAGGACATGCACTCTAGTGCACTGTACCGTAGTGATGGGACAGGGACGGAATATTGATCGATAGAATTTGGTTTGCATTGATTATATTATTGATATATTATTATGGATAATAAATGTTTCTTATTTTTTATAGACTCACGGCTGTATCCCCGAAGGGGTAGGCAGAGGTGTGATATAATATATGTTTCTTACCCGTCCGTTAAATATTATAAAGCATTTTTAATAAATGTTTTTTTACCCATACGTTAAATATTATAAAGCATTTTTAATCTTTGATTTTGTGAATAGACAAGCTTCCGTCACTCTTCAGTGCGTAACGCTATAAGTGCTAGCGATGAAACGGATAGTGGTTTGGCCGGATACCGGATAGCCGGGTATCCTGCCGAACATTGACAACAAAAGTAATCGTCCATGATCATGGAAAATACGATCTCATGTAACATTGTTTTTTTACTTGAAGTTAAAGCAAATTGATCATGCATGACCGTAAGTAACCTGACGACTATATTTGGTGCTACCCAATGCCGTCGCGTGTCACCTAATACCCTCGGGTTTCAATCAATGTTGTCAATGGGGATCGGCTAATACCTTTGGACAACCCCATACTATCGGGTATCACCCAATATAGAAGGGTAGAACCCCGATTTAGGAGAGAGTCACCACAATACCATAATAGGGTAGCACCCCGATATAGGAGAGAGTCACCACAATACCGTTGGATAATCGATTTTAAACTTTCGCGATTTGCATACATCATACAAAATAAATTAGCGGGTCTTAATCGCGTACAACTAACTTATTTAAGGTATAAATACCTATTTTGGTTCCGACGTATATTATTGATAGCGCGACACAAAGCGTATTGGCGAAAGGGTTAAATTATGCAATAACACCTAAACGGATTCCATATGAAAACGTCATAAGTAGCATAGAAGAGGTGATAACGCGTAACAAGTTACCGTCTAACGATGCGGATACACTTAGACAGGATGTTGCCGTTATTTTACGCAAGTCAAAGACGCCTAAACCCAATATTTCCACAGAAGAGCGTCAAGCACTAAAAACGCTGCGTGATAACACGAATATTTTAGTGCTAAAGGCCGATAAGGGAAACGCCACTGTGGTAATGAATACGTGTGATTATGACTGTAAGATTAGGAATCTGTTAAGTGACACATTAGTATATAAGGCTGTGTCATATAACCCGACCGCCAGAGTGACAAAACGCATTCGTGCCTTAATTAGGGACCATAAAAACTTATTTACGGAAGAGGTGTTTGAACGGTTACATAAACCTCAAATTGTGCAGCCGCCTAAGATGTACGGCTTACCCAAAGTACACAAGACCAACGTACCTTTGCGTCCTATAGTGAGTCAAATAAATTCACCCACATATGGTTTGGCGAAACACATAAGCAAGGTACTACAACCGTTAGTAGGCAAGACACACTCTTTCGTGAAGGACTCTCGCCACTTTATAGAAATTATCAAGAGCACGAAAAAGGAACCAGACGAGGTGATGGTGAGTTTTGATGTTGAGTCATTATTCACCAACGTTCCTGTTCAAGATTGCCTTGAGGTCGTACAGAGGAAATTAAGGGAAAACGGTCTGTCTGATGAATTCACAGTTCTACTTAAGAATTGCTTGGATGGTAACTACTTCCTATATCGTGGACAACACTACCTCCAGATCGATGGAGTGGCTATGGGTAGCCCTATCGCACCAGTAATGGCCAACATCTGGATGGAGCACTTCGAAGAATCAAAGAAGGTGAAGCTGTGGAAGAGGTATGTCGACGATATCTTCTGCATCATAAAGGGGAACCAGCAAGACGTGGAACAATTCGCAGACAAATTGAACTCCATACATCCAAACATCCGATTCACATACGCAATGGAGGAAGATGGATCGTTACCCTTCCTTGACGTTAAAGTGACAGTGAGAGATAATGGTACCCTTGGACACATTGTATATAGGAAACCGACACACACCGACAGGTATCTTAACGCGAACTCGCACCACCATCCGCGGCATTTGGATTCCGTTGTGTCCTCGCTAGTGAACAGAGCGTATGACCTGTGTGACCCTGCACAGTTAAATAGTGAGCTGTCACATGTTCGGGAGGTACTGAGGCGCAATGGATACAAGAAGAAGATACTCCGTCTGAAGAGGAAAGATCGTAGACCTGAAGTAAGCAGAGTGCCGGCGTACATGCCATATCTAAAGGGAGTGACGGACAAGGTTGGAACAGAACTCAAGAAATACTCCATCAAGACTGTATACAGTCCGCTCTCTAAGATTGCACACAAACTGCGTACCCCAAAGGATGTCATTCCTCTCCAAACACCTGGCGTCTACAAAGTCAATTGCAGCTGTGGTAGTTCATATATCAGGCAGACTAAGCGTACAATCGCTGAAAGAGTAAAGGAACATATTGCAGCTGTAAAAAACCGACAGATTAATAAGTCGGCGATAGCTGAGCATTTGTTGGAGTCTGGACCAAACCACTGGATAGAACTGCATCAACCACAGGTCTTATCCACCGATCGTCACTATTACTCCAGGATAGTACGTGAAGCGGTAGAAATCAAGAAACATAACAATTTCAACCGGGAGGATGGATATAGATTATCGGCTACTTGGAATCCAGTCATCAGCAGGTGTAGACACCGCCGCAGTGATAAATCTCAACAGTGTGTAGACGTCATTAGTGTAGTGTGTCGGAGTACCCACATTGCGAACTTAAATAAAGACCAAGTGAGGGTAGGTGCCCAAACCCGCACTTCCACAAGACGGCGCTGAGCTCTCATCAGTCTCTCCGCGACCACGCTCGGTGCAAGACGAGCGAAACGTCGGAACCAAAATAGGTATTTATACCTTAAATAAGTTAGTTGTACGCGATTAAGACCCGCTAATTTATTTTGTATGATACCGTTGGATGTCACAACACTATCCCGTGTCATCTTACACAACTTTCAGGTGTCACACTTAATAACATCATGTATCACATACACCCCGAATACAGTCGGGTGTCACCCCAAAAGCGTCGGGTATCCCCCACTACCATCGGGTAACATCCAATACGGTCGAATGCCACCTCAACACTGTCAGTTTAAAATTCCGCATGGCTACAGCATTTATTTATGAATAAGAATACTTATCTAAACTGAAAGATCTCAAATTACATAATTCCATTATTCCGAAATATCTCAAATTCTTTGTTTTTTTAAGACGTGGACATACCCACAACCATCCTGATTAGGTTTTTGTTAAGAACATGAACGTCAGAAAAAGTGAAAAGATCTACGTAATATTCCTTATTTCTAAACCTGCAGTACGCGCAAACTGCGCGTACTGCAGGTTTAGAAATGGTTTGGTTTACTTGCCCCGCCCCACTCTCCTCGCTTCCTGCCATAAAAATGACCCTGTTTGGCCGCCGAGTCAAGCCACATACTCACACTGTGTTATGATCTTCGTAACATTACCACGAAAAATATCGACAAAAATATTGACTTCGAAATCACAACACTATCGATACACGTGCCAATGTTAGACAAGGATGACTAAAGGACTTTTCGAAAAGACATCAACGAACGCATTATTACTATTATTGCGCATGATTGGGTAACCAGTATAAACTGAGCTCCGATGCACTGGTTGTGGGTTTTATTTATGAATAAAAACTTACTTACCGATGAAATGTTAAACCATCTTTTTGATAATTTGACATCTTGGATGTCTTGCCACACCATTTTACCGCACAGGTAGCCATTTTTTACGTGTTTTGGACACTAAATAATTTTCAAATATGAACACAACGTGTACACGCATAAGGGTCACAGACTTGGTCGACACTGATGTTTTGATTCGTGCCGTTACTTCATATACTTCCGAAACCACTTATGTCTCGCGCGCGTTAGTTGCCTGCTATTAGGTGTCTAGTGGGGGTGGTCTGTGGTAAGATCATAGTCCACCACGCTGGTCAAGTGCGAGTTGGCAGTTCTCACATGTATTTCGAGAACATTATGGAGAACTCTCAGGCATGCAGGTTTCCTCACGATGATTTCCTTCACCGCTAAGCAAACGATAATTAATAATTGAATATACACTGAACTTCGAAAAGTCATTGGTGTGCGCCGAGGATTCGAACAAGAGACCCTCTGCGTAGCAGTCGGTCGGTGTCTCCACTAGGCTATCGCTACGAATTTTGGAAGAATATAAACATTAAAAAAGATTTTACTTAAAAATACAAATAAATATTAATTTTATGTACCTGTGGATAACATCGAAACCCTTTAAATAAGTAAGTACGAGTGTCTTATAACCACCGCCTTGCAAAATTTGAATTATGACGTAATTATTATGAAACAAAAAGAAAAAAAAGAAAGAAATAAAAAAGCCATGTATTTGTCACAAATACAGAAAAAAGTATAACATATAAAAGAAAGATAATTATTGTTCTTAATCTCATATCAGATACAAAAGTAAGTAAATATACATGATATATACGTATTTGCGTAACGCTCTAATCTGAATGTGTACTAAGTGTTAAAGATTTCGCTCACACATCTCATTTCCCTTGAACGTTAGTTTCTAAGATTTAATGGCATTTACAAAGTTTCCTTCGCACTATAAATCTATTCAGACATCCACATATATATCCGCTTCCACTTGGATCGTATTAGTTTTGATTGTAGGCGAAAACTTCACACATATTACTTCCCGCATGACAACACTTTCTAACAGAACAACTATGTCTGAATAAAGAGAAGGTCAAATCTATTCTTGTATACCTAATGTCTTTGGGTAGTGTACTACAATCAAAATAGTGGATTATTACTTTTAATCCTTTATTTGAAGTAGGCATTGTTAATTATCCCTTCCCCTGTGTCTCGGAGAGCACGTACAGCCGTCGGTCCCGATTGTCATGAAGTTCTTTGACGTGTTGAAACTGACACTAGTCTAAACCATGGAATATCGCTATCGCTTTGGTTTGCGGCGGTCAGACAGGCAGTCGCTCTGTAGAAAAGCTAATATTCCGCCAAATACGCTTAGACTAGTAAGCGGACCCCAGGTTAGACTGGGATAACGCTAGGAAGATGATTTGAAGTAGGCATTTAAGCAGGTATTTAAAAATACGAGTCATATAGACGATTAATATATTTATTAGCATTTAAAATTTTGTTAAAGCGGGCACATTTATTTCAAACTGATATGAAGATGAAATAATTATTGTCATATCATGCTGAGGCCAAATATCGCTATCGTTCTAAGCTACGAACTTTGTACGCTCTGCGGAAAAGCAAATATTTTGACAAATCTGGTTAGAATAATACGTGGACCCCGAGCTCAAAGGCATCTTGGTTGCATCCGACAAAACGTTTTTGTACATCATCATACTAGATGATGATATACAACATCGTAATATAGCCCTAATTAGCAATTAATCATCAACTGCTCTAGTTTTATATATAGGTAAAATCAATAACTTTTTTGACGTCAAATATGTTTAGCAAATTACTCTACTTACCTATGCTTAACGCGTAGCTACGTAACTGTGCTAAATTCATTACCATCTTAATAACCGTATACACGATCTGAGATCTCCGAAACGCCAAAGTTTCCTCAAAATCATTACTTTACATACGAAACACATAGACATTTTAGGGCATACACGTACATCGGTACGTGTATGCCCTAAAAGCCACGTAATGATCATATAATGTATGATTGCTATTTAGCGAAATCGCGTATAATAAAACAGAAGCGATAAATGAAATTCGATCGTGGTACGATCCACATCAAAAGGATTATAAGGATCCACACACGGACAGTTTTACAGTTATTTAAACAGGATTTATTTGAGTAGGAGTGGAATTTAAACAGATTAACGTTGAACCCGCGACCCTCGATGTTTTACTTATTAAACTGCCTGTGCTGTTTTCCATTAAGGATTTACTGATGTTGAATGTGCGTTAATTTTACTGCAATGATAAGGACGCTGCGCTGTGCCATGCACTCGGTAATAAAAACGAAATTAACTCATTAGCCTACATTACTGTTGCTTTAAGTCGTTAGGGAACGGAAATAGTCGCATAATTATACTGCACTTTGTACATATTAGTGAGTGTATGATAATATTTGCTTTTCGCATGTTTGTGTAGAAAAATAGGATAACTTTTCGTATAATGATTCAACCACCTACGTCACATATCAGTGCAGTCTTCCCTGTCGCATTATTAGCTACGTATAAACTGACCGACGGCTGAGCACATTCCTCTTCTTTCTGAGAAGGGTAAGGCCGTAGTCCGCCAAGCAAACCAAATACGGGTTGGCAGTCTTCACACATAATTAATAAATTTCTAAAACATTATGGGGAATCTCAGTCTCAGGCTTCATGCCAGCACAATGATTTTGCAGCAAGGGATTACTAGCAATTCCATACGCGCTTTACTTAGAAAAATCAGTGGTGCGAGCCATGGGGCTTATACTCGAGAACCTCTGCGTATCAATCCGTGTCTCTGTAAAAGATTCTCGCCTTGGACACCGCGATCCGCTTACGGGTCCAACAGATTTAACAGAATTTTAGCTTTCCTTGAAGCAACTGCCCTCTGACCTCTGCAACACCAAGCATAGGTAACGATATTCCATCGTTTAGACCAATATCAGTATAATCAAAGGATACTGAATCCCTATTACGACTGTCAAAGATTTTCTCTACTGTTGGAACTGACGGCTTAATTTGATCTCGTACTATAAAGGTACAAAGTAAATAAAACTTCATATACCTACAATGTACCTACACTCGAGCTCAGAGTAATAACTAAATTACGATGTAACATGACATACAATTGACATGTTTTTCCATTTTCCAGTCCATGTTGTGTCAGTTTTGTAGTTTACCAACATGTCATTATGATAATATTGGTAACGACTAACACGCTATACCATCGCGTCAGTGACGTGAAATTTGACGTGTCTAGGGACTCGAGTTGTGCAATTTATATGGGCGTGTTTTGAATGCAACCTTGTAGAGAGCCTACTAGTGAGCTTCCAGTATAAATGTGTAAGAGCTCTCGATATTTTTACAACGAATCGTGAGAGCTTTAGAACAGAATTTCGAACAAACGCTCATATATTTTAGCATTCGGCATCATACATCGTCTATCAACACTAATAGAGTCTCGTATTTTTATTTTATCTGCCATGTCCCCATCGCATAACAATGACTACATAGAGCGACTGGTGTTCCACATAGGGGTTATTTGTACCAGGTCACGCGGTAGAGCACCCATGCCATAGTCTGATCACTCAAGGTGAAACATTACTTATCACAGATCAGCTGTAAAAGGGCGTCGTCAATAGTACTTGTAGGCTCTTTACACCCTCATGCACTCTAGTCTAACTGTGTCCTCATTCATGGAAAGCCACGGCCGTGTTTCCACTCATAATAATAGTTCTGCCAAGTACAATACGCCTGACAGTCACTAATATTTCATTATATCGATCTACAATTAACTAATGAGAATGTTGCTACAATCCTAATGAAATTATTCAAATTGAAGCGGAGAGGCATTAGCGCTGTGTCTAGTTTTATACCTCACCATTATGTTCGAGCGGCCGAGCCCTCGGCATAATGGCCATATTAATTAATCAGCTTGCTAAAACCGATACATATCGCGCCTACAACAAAATACACGTTTTAATGGAATTAGCTGATACTGATTGCACCGCTCAGCCGTCCTAAATAACATTCATTTATATGAAAATAATATTAAATTGATACTATAAAGTTCAATATCGTGTAGTGATTAAAAAACTAGCATTTGATTTTATTTATTTGTTTAGGACGGTGCACGTTGGATGGACGATTAGATATAATTACAAAAAAAAATGTTTTTAGATTCAATGTTTTGGGGGATTACGTGTTATAAACCTTCTTAGTGTTGTTGGAAAAATGTATGCCAGAATGTTGATTGATAGAGTAGTAAACGTGACTAATGACAAGATATGGGATGTGCAAGCGGGATTTCGGAAGGGAATGGGATGTACGGATCAAGTCTTTTCCTTGCGCTGCGTTACCGAAAAATGTCTGGCAAAAAACCAGAATGTATATTGCGCGTTCATAGACTTGGAAAAGGCTTATGATAGGGTAAATAGAAAAGAATTATGGAAGGTGCTATCTATGTATGGGGTGGACAACTTTATAATAAGGGCTCTAAAATCTCTTTATAGGGATTCGAGGGCCTGTGTCCGAATTAATGGTGCCTATACGGACTGGTTTGACATCTCTAAAGGTGTCAGACAGGGGTGTCCAGCCTCGCCCTGGTTGTTCAACTTATTCATGGATAGCTGCATGAAAGATATCAGGGTAATTGATTGCGGGAACAATATGGTAGGATTGCGTATTAAGTGCCTCTTATACGCCGATGATCAAGTCATTCTTGCATCATCGGCGAATGAGTTGCAACAAATGATGGACTGCATGAACGAGAGTTTTAAAGCGAAAGGTATGAAAGTTAATGCAAGAAAGACGAAAGTGATGGTGTTTGGAAAGGATGAAAGTTTGACTGAGTGTAATATTACGATTGAAGATGAAAATGTGGAACAAGTTGAAAGATTTGTATATTTGGGAAGCATGTTTACAAGAGATGGAAGATGTGAAGGTGATATTGAAAGGAGAGTGACTGCGGGGAACAGTGTGAATGGAGCGCTGCATGCCTTTATGAACGGCCAAATCGTGCCTAAAAAGGCGCGACTGGCGGTTCATAATGGAGTGCTGGTGCCCACCTTGATGTATGGAAGTGAGTGTTTGGTATGGCAGAAAGCAAAATTAACGCAGTTGAGATGCGATCACTGCGTAGTATGTGTGGGGTGAGACTGATTGATAGAATTCCGAATGCAGTAATACGAGAGCGATGTGGCCTGAAAGAAGATGTCGTGACAAGGATTGAGAAAGTAATGCTGAAATGGTGTGGACACGTGGAGCGAATAAGTGAAGAAAGATTGACGAATCAAATATATATGGCAGAAGTGTATGGGCAAGCCGGTTGCGGCAGACCTCGTAAGACGTTCGTCGACCAAATTGGGGACGTCTTGAAAAACGGAAAAGTCCGAAGCACCTGCAACCGGCGAGCATGTAGGAAAAGAGTAATGAATGTAGATGAAGCGCGTGAGGTTTGCAAGGATAGAAGCAAGTGGCTCTGCCTACCCCGACGGGAAAAAAGGCGTGAGCATATGTATATATGTATGTATGTAAACACGAGGAATACGTGTTTGAAATAGAAATAGTTTTATGATAAGTCAAGTCGATTGTATCGATTTGGTAACGTTTAGTTTAGTCTATTGTAAATTTTGACTATGGTCACACTGAACTGTTATTCACTTTTTGGTTCTTTGTCGTTTCCCGGTAAAAAAAGTTGTCTGGACCACGCCGTATCTTTTTTGTAATTGAAATAAATTGTTCGCCTTTTGGAAAGCTCGTCCTAGTAGCTCGCGAAGTAATAAAACATTATAAGTAACCTTATAAGGAACATTGTAAAACGTGTGTGAATCCGATGCACGTGCTTGGTGCTTGACGACTTCGCTGATGAAGGACGCCGAACTGGATCCTGTAGTATTTTTTCGATTTTCTTGTTATTTTGGCCAAAATTATGAGTTAATCTTATAGGTCCACTCAAGAGCATCATCAGGAGCATCAGTGAAGATTAGGTAAGACATTTTATTAATATTAGTTGTAATTAGGATTCTAATTCATAACTGTGCAATCACAGTAATATATGTTTAAACCTTTGCCTTGGGCTGAGACTGGATGAATTAATCGCTTCCACTGCAAACTTACCCAATGTTAGCCCGGACTCTAAACATAATTTTTGGTGCAGAGCTGTAGTTGAAATTTAGGCGCTGTTGTATTGCTGAGTACAAACCTCAGATTGGTATAAGCTTGTATCTTATCACCTTGTAGACAGTATTGTAGTGTTTGTCAGGTGAATTTTTACCTAAAATACATATTATTTATTTGTATAAGTTGACCTTCATAACTTGAAACACATTGTCATACATAACCTCAATCAGTAATTGTTGATTTGTATTGTTGAAATCTAACTTAAATTTGTTGTTGTTAGCATTAATAAGTCAGTTTGTTTGGATACATAACAGCTGTATGTATCAATAAATTTAGTAAATTTAGTTTATTGCATATATTCATATATTGAGTTTGAACATTAAAACATTCAAACTTGACCTTGCATCTTGGGCGGGTCACATTGATAAATTTAATTTAATATACCTTTGTTTTGTTATAATATATAGATAATATTGTTAGGTAACACATATTCTGTGCTTACTTACTATTGTATATCTCAAATAACACAGCCAGTCTGTCTGTTGCAAGTAATTAATTAACTTATTTGAAGTTTCAACTTTTGATAACTTTGTTTTGTGTCAATATACTTAATTGAAACTATTAATTTTGTTGGACAGTAGATACCTGTCACTTGTCTGCACTTGCAGTAAACAGGCTAATACTTTGATGGTTTCTAA
This sequence comes from Euclidia mi, assembly GCA_944739405.2. Lineage (NCBI taxonomy): Eukaryota > Metazoa > Arthropoda > Insecta > Lepidoptera > Erebidae > Euclidia > Euclidia mi. Next base: position 5,578,063 of record OX123196.2, read on the forward strand.
GAATTAACAAATATTAAGTTTTGATTGTTAATATTATTTAACGCTTGTCCGGGCTCTTTTGAAATTTGATTATGTCAGCTATCAAGGACTTGCGTGCGGCTGCTGGTGCTATTGCATCAGATTTGCGCTGGTTTTCCTCGGCCAGTGCCTTGGTGAACCGGCCTGATCGCCAGCAGGCCTTACTACAAAGGTATGAGCAGATTGATGATCGCCTGGCAAGTGTGGAACAGCAATTTCGCATTTTCAACGCTTGTTGTCTCGAAGTGTCAGTTAATGATTTCACCGCTGACCAGCGAAATAAGGTCAGCGAAGATTATGCCCAGGTCCTAGACCTGTATGACGCTGTCTCCAATAGTGCGAAACAACTAGTAGCCGATAGGGAAGGGCAACCCGGCTTGAAGCAGGAGCTTCCTAGGACAGCACCGGGGCTGGTGAGTAGGCTTCCTACCTTAGACCTCCCGCATTTCGATGGCTGCCTAGGAAGCTACCTGGGCTTCGTTAATTTGTTTGACAGCCTGGTCAATGACAGGGCTGACCATCGGCCGGCACAAAAATTGGCATATTTGATGTCGGTTCTGGATGGAGAGGCCAAAGGCCTCATCCAGCATCTGCCCGTGTCTGACGAGGCGTACCAGAGGGCTCGGGACTTGATTACCCGTAGGAACCATAACAAGCGTGGCCTCGCCGATACGCATATTGAACAGATTTTGAGTTTGCCCACGCTCATCCGGGTCTTTGGGTTGCGCACCCAACTTTTGAACCCGCTTTTGGTGGCAATCAACGCACTTAAGTGCCTTGACCTACCCGTGGACCAATGGTCCTATCTATTGGTGCACATTGTACTTAAGAAGCCGCCTGCCGACCTGAGGTCGCGTTTTGAACAGCGCTTTGGTGGGGATAGCGCGACCCATCTGCCCCCCTTTGCTGACTTGGAGAGGTTTCTCGAGGATGAGTGCCGGGTCTTGGACAACTCCGGTGGTGACACGCCGGCTGAGTCGCAACCGCCCAAGGTCAAGGAGCAGGTTCGCGTTCACACCCGAGCCAATGTTGACCGGCGCCCTCCTCGCTTTGCAGTCACGCAGAGCCCAGCTGAGTGCTCTTACTGCAAGGTCACGAGGCACAGAACGGCCAGTTGTAGGGCATTCTTGGACCTACATGTCGCCTCTCGTAGGCGCATCGCGAATGCCCGCCGCCTTTGCTTCTCTTGCTTGGGGTCCCACTACCAACGAGACTGCCCAAAATCTCGCCCCTATCCTCACTGTGGAGGACAGCATTTGGACATTCTCTGCATGAATGCCAGAGAGGTAGGCCGCTTGTCCAACCAGCCGACGCCGCGCACGGGCGGGTGTTTTGAAGCCGAGGCTCACCGGCGCGTAGCCGAGAGTCGCGTCGCTCAATTGATCGCCACTCAGCCCGCTTGGAGAACCGTAGCGTGCGCACGCCTCCTCTCTCTCGCGCACCAGAATGTGCGACCGTTCAACGTCACCAGCACCATGACTGCTGCCCCAGGTATTCCCCTCCTTTGGCGGAGCGTCCCCGCCTTGACTCGGGCCCACCTCGTTTTGGGCGGGTGCGTCATTATGACCCCCCACAGATGGCGCGCGGATCGAGTCATCGCACTTTTGAGGACTTCAAGCCGCACCCTCATCTTGACTTGCCAAGTCCTGGCCAACGGTCGCCGCCCAGGCAACAATAGGTAATTGACCCCTGCCCTATAGCTCCAACCTCCCCCATTGAGACCGTTATCCTACCAACGGTTGCTGTTAGGGTCTGGGGACCCATGGGGACCTCTGTTGTTGTCCGTGCTATATTGGACACAGGTTCACAAGGTTGCATTGTTTCCACTTATTTGGTAGGGCAGGTTAAATTAATTATGGGCTTTTTTCCAAATTGTATACGGGGCATGGGTGACGTAGCCTCTAATGTTGAAGGGCAAGTTAAGGTTTTGTTTGGCCCTGTTGAATCTTCACACCCGAAGATTAAAACCTCGGCTATTGTGCTGAAGAATATTTTGGGTATGCACCCACAGAAACAGCTACCCGCTGCTGTGGTGAATTCGACATCGGGATTGGAACTGGCAGACCCCAAATTTGACACCCCGGGACAAATCGATTTGCTGATTGGCTCTGATGTGCTCGGTGGAATTTTGATTGGTGGCAAAAGGGTCTTGGTGCCAAATGGTTTGACTGTCATCCCGACCATATTTGGATTTGCTTTGATGGGCCCTGTACCTAGGGACCCCCTTCCACCCGAACTTGATAATTTGTTGGCTGTAGGCTCTGCTCTCTCTGATGTGGTTCAGAGGTTTTGGGAAGTAGAAGAGCCCCCTCAAGCTGCCCGTTTGAATCCAGAACATGAGGAGTGCGAGCTGTTCTTCCAGAACAACACTGGTCGACTCTGTTCTGGTCGGATTATTACGAGGCTACCCTTCCTGTCTGTTCGGCCTCCGCTTGGTGAGTCATGACCTTTAGCCGAAAAGTGATTGTTAGCTATGGAGCGTATACGTTACTTGGCAATACGTTCTCTTTGGGAGCTCGCAGACCGCGAAGGCTTACGTTTCCCACGAGCCTCCGCCATCTTGAAAGACGATATTTACGTCGATGACATTTGCTCGGGCGCCTCCACAGCGGACGAGGCGATCATCCTGCGGGACGAATTGATAGGTATTTTGGCCTCCGCTGGTTATGAGTTGCGCAAATGGATTTCCAACTCACCAGCGCTTTTGGAAGGCTTGCTAGAAGATCATCAGCAAGATCCACATCTATTTGAGATTTTTGACAACCCCGCCATGATGGCTGTTCTCGGCGTCCAGTACAGACCAGTCCAAGACATCTTTACGTATAACGTAGACCTGAAATTGCCTTGTTCTTGGACTAAACGTCTCGTGTTGTCTACTGTCGCCAGAACCTTTGATCCAAACGGTTGGATCTGTCCAGTTATATTTTGGGCAAAATGCTTCTTGCAGAAGCTTTGGACAGCAGGGTTGACCTGGGACGAGCCTCTACACGGTACTCTTGTTGAGGAATGGACCTCTTTTGTATCCTCACTTCCTGCCGTCAACGAGGTCTCCTTACCTCGTCCCATCTTTCCTCCCGGGAATTACAAGGCCACCCTTCACGGGTTTTGTGATGCCTCGGAACCTGGTCACGCGGCCGTGGTGTACTTGCGCACAGTCAGTGCCTCAGGTCAGGTGAGAGTTCCCCTGATCATGGCGAAGAGCAAGGTTGCACCCCTTCGGACATCTCTGACCATTCCGAAATTGGAGCTCTCGGGAGCAGCCCTACTTGTACGCTTATTCAACCACGTGTCCAGTACTTTGGGCTAAAGCATTTGTATTAATGGGTCCTACGCCTGGACAGACAGCCAAATTGTTCTTTGTTGGTTGAAGGCTTCTGTCCACACCTTGGAGGTGTTTGTCGCTAATCGCGTCTCCCAAATCCAAAAATCTGAAGTCAAGCTTGTTTGGAGTTCGAACGCCAGTTTTGAATACTTCTAATTTGCCGGGTCTACGAACACTCGCTCTTGAGAAGGTAGAATGCGCCGTCGACCCCGACGTCGATTTTTTGTTGAATCGTTACAGCTCCCTTGACAAGTTGTTAGGTGTTACTGTTTGGATAAAGCGTTTTGTTTTTTAACTTTAGGCACCCACAACAGAAACGACTGACACCGTTTATCTCACCACAGGAACGACAGGAGTCCCTCACCTTTTGGGTTCGTTCTGTGCAATTGGCGCATTTCGAGAAGGAGATTGCTATCCTTAAATCAGGGAGATTGAAATTGTCGGGAGCTGTATCTAAATTGAACCCCTTTTTGGACGATACGGGTGTCTTGCGCGTTGGAGGGCGTCTCAAGAACGCCAACCTCCCTTACGGAGCACGTCACCCCCTTTTGTTACCTAAGGAGGGTCATTTGGTACGCTTGTTGGTAACTGACCGTCACCTTAAAAATTCGCATGCTGGTTGTAATGCGCTCTTGGCCTTTTTGCAACGCGAGTTTTGGATCTTGTCTGCCCGAAGTATTATTCGGAGTGTAGTCTTTCGCTGCATCCCTTGTTATAAGCTCAAGGCTTCTACCGTGCAGCCGTTGATGGGAGACTTACCGGCAGATCGCGTAACGGAGAGCAGGACATTTGACGGTGTTAGCACGGACTTCGCTGGTCCCTTTTTGGTGAAAACGTCGACGCTTCGAAACAGCAAGACTGTTAAGGCCTACTTGTGTGTTTTTGTTTGTCTTTCCACAAAGGCCGTACATTTAGAACTGGTCTCCTCGCTTACGACCGAGGCGTTTGTAGCCACATTTGACAGATTTGTATCCCGCAGAGGGCTGCCTTCCTTGATCCGTTCTGATTGCGGCACTAACTTCAAGGGCACGTATAATTATTTGAATGATGTTGTTAATTTTCCTTAAAACCAACAAGGCTGATATAGGCAATAGGCTTGCCTGACGTGGGATAAATTGGTTGTTTTCTCCACTAAATTGTCCACACTGGGGTGGTATATTTGAGGCCACTGTAAAGTCGGCCAAAACACACTTGCGCAGGACAATCGGTGAATCTGTCCTTACATTTGAGGAACTCGCAACTGTGTTTTGTAAGATTGAGGCCGTTTTGAACTCTAGGCCGTTGTGCCCGATCTCCTCAGATCCGAATGACTTGGAGGCCCTTACGCCGGGCCATTTTTTGATTGGTCGCCCACTTGTCGCCTTGCCGGAGTACCCCTATATTGATACGAGACCTGGTCGTCTCTCGCGTTTTTAATTGGTACGCCAGATTACTCAGAGCTTTAAGAAACGCTGGAATTTGGAACATTTGCACATACTCCAGCAAAGCGTTAAGTGGACCGACAAGACCGATCCACCCAAGATTGGTGACCTCGTTTTGATCAAGGAGGCTAACCTTCCGCCACTCAGATGGCGCAGGGGGCGCATTCTTCGTTTGGTAACTGGGGCTGAAGGAGTTCCCCGATTTGCTGAGGTCTTGGTGGACGGTTCGATTCTGAGGAGAGCGGTTGCAACGTTGTCACGTCTACCAACTGATTAGCGGACCGGTAGGCCGGTCCGGGGCGGGTGGATGTTTGAAATAGAAAGTGTGTGTGATAAGTCAAGTCGATTGTATCGATTTGGTAACGTTTAGTTTAGTCTATTGTAAATTTTGACTATGGTCACACTGAACTGTCATTCACTTTTTGGTTCTTTGTCGTTTCCCGGTAAAAAAAGTTGTCTGGACCACGCCGTATCTTTTTTGTAATTGAAATAAATTGTTCGCCTTTTGGAAAGCTCGTCCTAGTAGCTCGCGAAGTGATAAAACATTATAAGTAACCTTATAAGGAACATTGTAAAACGTGTGTGAATCCGATGCACGTGCTTGGTGCTTGACTACTTCGCTGATGAAGGACGCCGAACTGGATCCTGTGGTTTATTCGATTTTCTTGTTATTTTGGCCAAAATTATGAGTTAATCTTATAGGTCCACTCAAGAGCATCATCAGGAGCATCAGTGAAGATTAGGTAAGACATTTTATTAATATTAGTTGTAATTAGGATTCTAATTCATAACTGTGCAATCACAGTAATATATGTTTAAACCTTTGCCTTGGGCTGAGACTGGATGAATTAATCGCTTCCACTGCAAACTTACCCTATGTTAGCCCGGACTCTAAACATAATTTTTGGTGCAGAGCTGTAGTTGAAATTTAGGCGCTGTTGTATTGCTGAGTACAAACCTCAGATTGGTATAAGCTTGTATCTTATCACCTTGTAGACAGTATTGTAGTGTTTGTCAGGTGAATTTTTACCTAAAATACATATTATTTATTTGTGTAAGTTGACCTTCATAACTTGAAACACATTGTCATACATAACCTCAATCAGTAATTGTTGATTTGTATTGTTGAAATCTAACTTAAATTTGTTGTTGTTAGCATTAATAAGTCAGTTTGTTTGGATACATAACAGCTGTATGTATCAATAAATTTAGTAAATTTAGTTTATTGCATATATTCATATATTGAGTTTGAACATTAAAACATTCAAACTTGACCTTGCATCTTGGGCGGGTCACATTGATAAATTTAACTTAATATACCTTTGTTTTGTTATAATATATAGATAATATTGTTAGGTAACACATATTCTGTGCTTACTTACTATTGTATATCTCAAATAACACAGCCAGTCTGTCTGTTGCAAGTAATTAATTAACTTATTTGAAGTTTCAACTTTTGATAACTTTGTTTTGTGTCAATATACTTAATTGAAACTATTAATTTTGTTGGACAGTAGATACCTGTCACTTGTCTGCACTTGCAGTAAACAGGCTAATACTTTGATGGTTTCTAAGAATTAACAAATATTAAGTTTTGATTGTTAATATTATTTAACGCTTGTCCGGGCTCTTTTGAAATTTGATTATGTCAGCTATCAAGGACTTGCGTGCGGCTGCTGGTGCTATTGCATCAGATTTGCGCTGGTTTTCCTCGGCCAGTGCCTTGGTGAACCGGCCTGATCGCCAGCAGGCCTTACTACAAAGGTATGAGCAGATTGATGATCGCCTGGCAAGTGTGGAACAGCAATTTCGCATTTTCAACGCTTGTTGTCTCGAAGTGTCAGTTAATGATTTCACCGCTGACCAGCGAAATAAGGTCAGCGAAGATTATGCCCAGGTCCTAGACCTGTATGACGCTATCTCCAATAGTGCGAAACAACTAGTTGCCGATAGGGAAGGGCAACCCGGCTTGAAGCAGGAGCTTCCTAGGACAGCACCGGGGCTGGTGAGTAGGCTTCCTACCTTAGACCTCCCGCATTTCGATGGCTGCCTAGGAAGCTACCTGGGCTTCGTTAATTTGTTTGACAGCCTGGTCAATGACAGGGCTGACCATCGGCTGGCACAAAAATTGGCATATTTGATGTCGGTTCTGGATGGAGAGGCCAAAGGCCTCATCCAGCATCTGCCCGTGTCTGACGAGGCGTACCAGACGGCTCGGGACTTGATTATCCGTAGGAACCATAACAAGCGTGGCCTCGGCGATACGCATATTGAACAGATTTTGAGTTTGCCCACGCTCACCCGGGTCTTTGGGTTGCGCACCCAACTTTTAAACCCGCTTTTGGTGGCAGTCAACGCACTTAAGTGCCTTGACCTACCCGTGGACCAATGGTCCTATCTATTGGTGCACATTGTACTTAAGAAGCCGCCTGCCGACCTGAGGTCGCGTTTTGAACAGCGCTTTGGTGGGGATAGCGCGACCCATCTGCCCCCCTTTGCTGACTTGGAGAGGTTTCTCGAGGATGAGTGCCGGGTCTTGGACAACTCCGGTGGTGACACGCCGGCTGAGTCGCAACCGCCCAAGGTCAAGGAGCAGGTTCGCGTTCACACCCGAGCCAATGTTGACCGGCGCCCTCCTCGCTTTGCAGTCACGCAGAGCCCAGCTGAGTGCTCTTACTGCAAGGTCACGAGGCACAGAACGGCCAGTTGTAGGGCATTCTTGGACCTACATGTCGCCTCTCGTAGGCGCATCGCGAATGCCCGCCGCCTTTGCTTCTCTTGCTTGGGGTCCCACTACCAACGAGACTGCCCAAAATCTCGCCCCTATCCTCACTGTGGAGGACAGCATTTGGACATTCTCAGCATGAATGCCAGAGAGGTAGGCCGCTTGTCCAACCAGCCGACGCCGCGCACGGGCGGGTGTTTTGAAGCCGAGGCTCACCGGCGCGTAGCCGAGAGTCGCGTCGCTCAATTGATCGCCACTCAACCCGCTTGGAGAACCGTAGCGTGCGCACGCCTCCTCTCTCTCGCGCACCAGAATGTGCGACCGTTCAACGTCACCAGCACCATGACTGCTGCCCCAGGTATTCCCCTCCTTTGGCGGAGCGTCCCCGCCTTGACTCGCGCCCACCTCGTTTTGGGCGGGTGCGTCATTATGACCCCCCACAGATGGCGCGCGGATCGAGTCATCGCACTTTTGAGGACTTCAAGCCGCACCCTCGTTTTGACTTGCCAAGTCCTGGCCAACGGTCGCCGCCCAGGCAACAATAGGTAATTGACCCCTGCCCTATAACTCCAACCTCCCCCATTGAGACCGTTATCCTACCAACGGTTGCTGTTAGGGTCTGGGGACCCACGGGGACCTCTGTTGTTGTCCGTGCTATATTGGACACAGATTCACAAGGTTGCATTGTTTCCACTTATTTGGTAGGGCAGGTTAAATTAAATATGGGCTCTTTGCCAAATTGTATACGGGGCATGGGTGACGTAGCCTCTAATGTTGAAGGGCAAGTTAAGGTTTTGTTTGGCCCTGTTGAATCTTCACACCCGAAGATTAAAACCTCGGCTATTGTGCTGAAGAATATTTTGGGTATGCACCCACAGAAACAGCTACCCGCTGCTGTGGTGAATTCGACATCGGGATTGGAACTGGCAGACCCCAAATTTGACACACCGGGACAAATCGATTTGCTGATTGGCTCTGATGTGCTCGGTGGAATTTTGATTGGTGGCAAAAGGGTCTTGGTGCCAAATGGTTTGACTGTCATCCCGACCATATTTGGATTTGCTTTGATGGGCCCTGTACCTAGGGACCCCCTTCCACCCGAACTTGATAATTTATTGGCTGTAGGCTCTGCTCTCTCTGATGCGGTTCAGAGGTTTTGGGAAGTAGAAGAGCCCCCTCAAGCTGCCCGTTTGAATCCAGAACATGAGGAGTGCGAGCTCTTCTTCCAGAACAACACTGGTCGACTCTGTTCTGGTCAGATTATTACGAGGCTACCCTTCCTGTCTGTTCGGCCTCCGCTTGGTGAGTCATGACCTTTAGCCGAAAAGTGATTGTTAGCTATGGAGCGTATACGTTACTTGGCAATACGTTCTCTTTGGGAGCTCGCAGACCGCGAAGGCTTACGTTTCCCACGAGCCTCCGCCATCTTGAAAGACGATATTTACGTCGATGACATTTGCTCGGGCGCCTCCACAGCGGACGAGGCGATCATCCTGCGGGACGAATTGATAGGTATTTTGGCCTCCGCTGGTTATGAGTTGCGCAAATGGATTTCCAACTCACCAGCGCTTTTGGAAGGCTTGCTAGAAGATCATCAGCAAGATCCACATCTATTTGAGATTTTTGACAACCCCGCCATGATGGCTGTTCTCGGCGTCCAGTACAGACCAGTCCAAGACATCTTTACGTATAACGTAGACCTGAAATTGCCTTGTTCTTGGACTAAACGTCTCGTGTTGTCTACTGTCGCCAGAACCTTTGATCCAAACGGTTGGATCTGTCCAGTTATATTTTGGGCAAAATGCTTCTTGCAGAAGCTTTGGACAGCAGGGTTGACCTGGGACGAGCCTCTACACGGTACTCTTGTTGAGGAATGGACCTCTTTTGTATCCTCACTTCCTGCCGTCAACGAGATCTCCTTGCCTCGTCCCATCCTTCCTCCCGGGAATTACAAGGCCACCCTTCACGGGTTTTGTGATGCCTCGGAACCTGGTCACGCAGCCGTGGTGTACTTGCGCACAGTCAGTGCCTCAGGTCAGGTGAGAGTTCCCCTGATCATGGCGAAGAGCAAGGTTGCACCCCTTCGGACATCTCTGACCATTCCGAAATTGGAGCTCTCGGGAGCAGCCCTACTTGTACGCTTATTCAACCACGTGTCCAGTACTTTGGGCTAAAGCATTTGCATTAATGGGTCCTACGCCTGGACAGACAGCCAAATTGTTCTTTGTTGGTTGAAGGCTTCTGTCCACACCTTGGAGGTGTTTGTCGCTAATCGCGTCTCCCAAATCCAAAAATCTGAAGTCAAGCTTGTTTGGAGTTCGAACGCCAGTTTTGAATACTTCTAATTTGCCGGGTCTACGAACACTCGCTCTTGAGAAGGTAGAATGCGCCGTCGACCCCGACGTCGATTTTTTGTTGAATCGTTACAGCTCCCTTGACAAGTTGTTAGGTGTTACTGTTTGGATAAAGCGTTTTGTTTTTTAACTTTAGGCACCCACAACAGAAACGACTGACACCGTTTATCTCACCACAGGAACGACAGGAGTCCCTCACCTTTTGGGTTCAATCTGTGCAATTGGCGCATTTCGAGAAGGAGATTGCTATCCTTAAATCAGGGAGATTGAAATTGTCGGGAGCTGTATCTAAATTGAACCCATTTTTGGACGATACGGGTCTCTTGCGCGTTGGAGGGCGTCTCAAGAACGCCAACCTCCCTTACGGAGCACGTCACCCCCTTTTGTTACCTAAGGAGGGTCATTTGGTACGCTTGTTGGTAACTGACCGTCACCTTAAAAATTCGCATGCTGGTTGTAATGCGCTCTTGGCCTTTTTGCAACGCGAGTTTTGGATCTTGTCTGCCCGAAGTATTATTCGGAGTGTAGTCTTTCGCTGCATCCCTTGCTATAAGCTCAAGGCTTCTACCATGCAGCCGTTGATGGGAGACTTACCGGCAGATCGCGTAACGGAGAGCAGGACATTTGACGGTGTTAGCACGGACTTCGCTGGTCCCTTTTTGGTGAAAACGTCGACGCTTCGAAACAGCAAGACTGTTAAAGCCTACTTGTGTGTTTTTGTTTGTCTTTCCGCAAAGGCCGTACATTTAGAACTGGTCTCCTCGCTTACGACCGAGGCGTTTGTAGCCACATTTGACAGATTTGTATCCCGCAGAGGGCTGCCGTCCTTGATCCGTTTTGATTGCGGCACTAACTTCAAGGGCACGTATAATTATTTGAATGATGTTGTTAATTTTCCTTAAAACCAACAAGGCTGATATAGGCAATAGGCTTGCCTGACGTGGGATAAATTGGTTGTTTTCTCCACTAAATTGTCCACACTGGGGTGGTATATTTGAGGCCACTGTAAAGTCGGCCAAAACACACTTGCGCAGGACAATCGGTGAATCTGTCCTTACATTTGAGGAACTCGCAACTGTGTTTTGTAAGATTGAGGCCGTTTTGAACTCTAGGCCGTTGTGCCCGATCTCCTCAGATCCGAATGACTTGGAGGCCCTTACGCCGGGCCATTTTTTGATTGGTCGCCCACTTGTCGCCTTGCCGGAGTACCCCTATATTGATACGAGACCTGGTCTTCTCTCGCGTTTTTAATTGGTACGCCAGATTACTCAGAGCTTTAAGAAAAGCTGGAATTTGGAACATTTGCACATACTCCAGCAAAGCGTTAAGTGGACCGACAAGACCGATCCACCCAAGATTGGTGACCTCGTTTTGATCAAGGAGGCTAACCTTCCGCCACTCAGATGGCGCAGGGGGCGCATTCTTCGTTTGGTAACTGCGGCTGAAGGAGTTCCCCGATTTGCTGAGGTCTTGGTGGACGGTTCGATTCTGAGGAGAGCGGTTGCAACGTTGTCACGTCTACCAACTGATTAGTGGACCGGTAGGCCGGTCCGGGGCGGGTGGATGTTTGAAATAGAAAGTGTGTGTGATAAGTCAAGTCGATTGTATCGATTTGGTAACGTTTAGTTTAGTCTATTGTAAATTTTGACTATGGTCACACTGAACTGTCATTCACTTTTTAGTTCTTTGTCGTTTCCCGGTAAAAAAAGTTGTCTGGACCACGCCGTATCTTTTTTGTAATTGAAATAAATTGTTCGCCTTTTGGAAAGCTCGTCCTAGTAGCTCGCGAAGTGATAAAACATTATAAGTAACCTTATAAGGAACATTGTAAAACGTGTGTGAATCCGATGCACGTGCTTGGTGCTTGACTACTTCGCTGATGAAGGACGCCGAACTGGATTCTGTGGTTTATTCGATTTTCTTGTTATTTTGGCTAAAATTATGAGTTAATCTTATAGGTCCACTCAAGAGCATCATCAGGAGCATCAGTGAAGATTAGGTAAGACATTTTATTAATATTAGTTGTAATTAGGATTCTAATTCATAACTGTGCAATCACAGTAATATATGTTTAAACCTTTGCCTTGGGCTGAGACTGGATGAATTAATCGCTTCCACTACAAACTTACCCAATGTTAGCCCGGACTCTAAACATAATTTTTGGTGCAGAACTGTAGTTGAAATTAAGGCGCTGTTGTATTGCTGAGTACAAACCTCAGATTGGTATAAGCTTGTATCTTATCACCTTGTAGACAGTATTGTAGTGTTTGTCAGGTGAATTTTTACCTAAAATACATATTATTTATTTGTATAAGTTGACCTTCATAACTTGAAACACATTGTCATACATAACCTCAATCAGTAATTGTTGATTTGTATTGTTGAAATCTAACTTAAATTTGTTGTTGTTAGCATTAATAAGTCAGTTTGTTTGGATACGTAACAGCTGTATGTATCAATAAATTTAGTAAATTTAGTTTATTGCATATATTCATATATTGAGTTTGAACATTAAAACATTCAAACTTGACCTTGCATCTTGGGCGGGTCACATTGATAAATTTAACTTAATATACCTTTGTTTTGTTATAATATATAGATAATATTGTTAGGTAACACATATTCTGTGCTTACTTACTATTGTATATCTCAAATAACACAGGCAGTCTGTCTGTTGCAAGTAATTAATTAACTTATTTGAAGTTTCAACTTTTGATAACTTTGTTTTGTGTCAATATACTTAATTGAAACTATTAATTTTGTTGGACAGTAGATACCTGTCACTTGTCTGCACTTGCAGTAAACAGGCTAATACTTTGATGGTTTCTAAGAATTAACAAATATTAAGTTTTGATTGTTAATATTATTTATCGCTTGTCCGGGCTCTTTTGAAATTTGATTATGTCAGCTATCAAGGACTTGCGTGCGGCTGCTGGTGCTATTGCATCAGATTTGCGCTGGTTTTCCTCGGCCAGTGCCTTGGTGAACCGGCCTGATCGCCAGCAGGCCTTACTACAAAGGTATGAGCAGATTGATGATCGCCTGGCAAGTGTGGAACAGCAATTTCGCATTTTCAACGCTTGTTGTCTCGAAGTGTCAGTTAATGATTTCACCGCTGACCAGCGAAATAAGGTCAGCGAAGATTATGCCCAGGTCCTAGACCTGTATGACGCTATCTCCAATAGTGCGAAACAACTAGTTGCCGATAGGGAAGGGCAACCCGGCTTGAAGCAGGAGCTTCCTAGGACAGCACCGGGGCTGGTGAGTAGGCTTCCTACCTAAGACTTCCCGCATTTCGATGGCTGCCTAGGAAGCTACCTGGGCTTCGTTAATTTGTTTGACAGCCTGGTCAATGACAGGGCTGACCATCGGCCGGCACAAAAATTGGCATATTTGATGTCGGTTCTGGATGGAGAGGCCAAAGGCCTCATCCAGCATCTGCCCGTGTCTGACGAGGCGTACCAGACGGCTCGGGACTTGATTACCCGTAGGAACCATAACAAGCGTGGCCTCGCCGATACGCATATTGAACAGATTTTGAGTTTGCCCACGCTCACCCGGGTCTTTGGGTTGCGCACCCAAAGACCCGGGTGAGCGTGGGCAAACTCAACCACACTTTTGAACCCGCTTTTGGTGGCAATCAACGCACTTAAGTGCCTTGACCTACCCGTGGACCAATGGTCCTATCTATTGGTACACATTGTACTTAAGAAGCCGCCTGCCGACCTGAGGTCGCGTTTTGAACAGCGCTTTGGTGGGGATAGCGCGACCCATCTGCCCCCCTTTGCTGACTTGGAGAGGTTTCTCGAGGATGAGTGCCGGGTCTTGGACAACTCCGGTGGTGACACGCCGGCTGAGTCGCAACCGCCCAAGGTCAAGGAGCAGGTTCGCGTTCACACCCGAGCCAATGTTGACCGGCGCCCTCCTCGCTTTGCAGTCACGCAGAGCCCAGCTGAGTGCTCTTACTGCAAGGTCACGAGGCACAGAACGGCCAGTTGTAGGGCATTCTTGGACCTACATGTCGCCTCTCGTAGGCGCATCGCGAATGCCCGCCGCCTTTGCTTCTCTTGCTTGGGGTCCCACTACCAACGAGACTGCCCAAAATCTCGCCCCTATCCTCACTGTGGAGGACAGCATTTGGACATTCTCAGCATGAATGCCAGAGAGGTAGGCCGCTTGTCCAACCAGCCGACGCCGCGCACGGGCGGGTGTTTTGAAGCCGAGGCTCACCGGCGCGTAGCCGAGAGTCGCGTCGCTCAATTGATCGCCACTCACCCCGCTTGGAGAACCGTAGCGTGCGCACGCCTCCTCTCTCTCGCGCACCAGAATGTGCGACCGTTCAACGTCACCAGCACCATGACTGCTGCCCCAGGTATTCCCCTCCTTTGGCGGAGCGTCCCCGCCTTGACTCGCGCCCACCTCGTTTTGGGCGGGTGCGTCATTATGACCCCCCACAGATGGCGCGCGGATCGAGTCATCGCACTTTTGAGGACTTCAAGCCGCACCCTCGTTTTGACTTGCCAAGTCCTGGCCAACGGTCGCCGCCCAGGCAACAATAGGTAATTGACCCCTGCCCTATAACTCCAACCTCCCCCATTGAGACCGTTATCCTACCAACGGTTGCTGTTAGGGTCTGGGGACCCACGGGGACCTCTGTTGTTGTCCGTGCTATATTGGACACAGGTTCACAAGGTTGCATTGTTTCCACTTATTTGGTAGGGCAGGTTAAATTAAATATGGGCTCTTTGCCAAATTGTATACGGGGCATGGGTGACGTAGCCTCTAATGTTGAAGGGCAAGTTAAGGTTTTGTTTGGCCCTGTTGAATCTTCACACCCGAGGATTAAAACCTCGGCTATTGTGCTGAAGAATATTTTGGGTATGCACCCACAGAAACAGCTACCCGCTGCTGTGGTGAATTCGACATCGGGATTGGAACTGGCAGACCCCAAATTTGACACACCGGGACAAATCGATTTGCTGATTGGCTCTGATGTGCTCGGTGGAATTTTGATTGGTGGCAAAAGGGTCTTGGTGCCAAATGGTTTGACTGTCATCCCGACCATATTTGGATTTGCTTTGATGGGCCCTGTACCTAGGGACCCCCTTCCACCCGAACTTGATAATTTGTTGGCTGTAGGCTCTGCTCTCTCTGATGCGGTTCAGAGGTTTTGGGAAGTAGAAGAGCCCCCTCAAGCTGCCCGTTTGAATCCAGAACATGAGGAGTGCGAGCTCTTCTTCCAGAACAACACTGGTCGACTCTGTTCTGGTCGGATTATTACGAGGCTACCCTTCCTGTCTGTTCGGCCTCCGCTTGGTGAGTCATGACCTTTAGCCGAAAAGTCATTGTTAGCTATGGAGCGTATACGTTACTTGGCAATACGTTCTCTTTGGGAGCTCGCAGACCGCGAAGGCTTACGTTTCCCACGAGCCTCCGCCATCTTGAAAGACGATATTTACGTCGATGACATTTGCTCGGGCGCCTCCACAGCGGACGAGGCGATCATCCTGCGGGACGAATTGATAGGTATTTTGGCCTCCGCTGGTTATGAGTTGCGCAAATGGATTTCCAACTCACCAGCGCTTTTGGAAAGCTTGCTAGAAGATCATCAGCAAGATCCACATCTATTTGAGATTTTTGACAACCCCGCCATGATGGCTGTTCTCGGCGTCCAGTACAGACCAGTCCAAGACATCTTTACGTATAACGTAGACCTGAAATTGCCTTGTTCTTGGACTAAACGTCTCGTGTTGTCTACTGTCGCCAGAACCTTTGATCCAAACGGTTGGATCTGTCCAGTTATATTTTGGGCAAAATGCTTCTTGCAGAAGCTTTGGACAACAGGGTTGACCTGGGACGAGCCTCTACACGGTACTCTTGTTGAGGAATGGACCTCTTTTGTATCCTCACTTCCTGCCGTCAACGAGATCTCCTTGCCTCGTCCCATCCTTCCTCCCGGGAATTACAAGGCCACCCTTCACGGGTTTTGTGATGCCTCGGAACCTGGTCACGCAGCCGTGGTATACTTGCGCACAGTCAGTGCCTCAGGTCAGGTGAGAGTTCCCCTGATCATGGCGAAGAGCAAGGTTGCACCCCTTCGGACATCTCTGACCATTCCGAAATTGGAGCTCTCGGGAGCAGCCCTACTTGTACGCTTATTCAACCACGTGTCCAGTACTTTGGGCTAAAGCATTTGTATTAATGGGTCCTACGCCTGGACAGACAGCCAAATTGTTCTTTGTTGGTTGAAGGCTTCTGTCCACACCTTGGAGGTGTTTGTCGCTAATCGCGTCTCCCAAATCCAAAAATCTGAAGTCAAGCTTGTTTGGAGTTCGAACGCCAGTTTTGAATACTTCTAATTTGCCGGGTCTACGAACACTCGCTCTTGAGAAGGTAGAATGCGCCGTCGACCCCGACGTCGATTTTTTGTTGAATCGTTACAGCTCCCTTGACAAGTTGTTAGGTGTTACTGTTTGGATAAAGCGTTTTGTTTTTTAACTTTAGGCACCCACAACAGAAACGACTGACACCGTTTATCTCACCACAGGAACGACAGGAGTCCCTCACCTTTTGGGTTCGTTCTGTGCAATTGGCGCATTTCGAGAAGGAGATTGCTATCCTTAAATCAGGGAGATTGAAATTGTCGGGAGCTGTATCTAAATTGAACCCCTTTTTGGACGATACGGGTCTCTTGCGCGTTGGAGGGCGTCTCAAGAACGCCAACCTCCCTTACGGAGCACGTCACCCCCTTTTGTTACCTAAGGAGGGTCATTTGGTACGCTTGTTGGTAACTGACCGTCACCTTAAAAATTCGCATGCTGGTTGTAATGCGCTCTTGGCCTTTTTGCAACGCGAGTTTTGGATCTTGTCTGCCCGAAGTATTATTCGGAGTGTAGTCTTTCGCTGCATCCCTTGCTATAAGCTCAAGGCTTCTACCATGCAGCCGTTGATGGGAGACTTACCGGCAGATCACGTAACGGAGAGCAGGACATTTGACGGTGTTAGCACGGACTTCGCTGGTCCCTTTTTGGTGAAAACGTCGACGCTTCGAAACAGCAAGACTGTTAAGGCCTACTTGTGTGTTTTTGTTTGTCTTTCCACAAAGGCCGTACAGTCGCGGTCTGAAAGTGTTTACCACCATAAGGCTTATAATTGCATGAACACATCAATGACACAAGGACGACGATATTGTACTAGGCAACCAAAGAGATTGGATCTATGATAACATACGTTGCGTAGCAACTGGTGTCAATAACGATTTATTATTCCACATTTATAATATACGTTTATTTAATTACAAGCGTGATATTTACACTGAAACTAAAATATTTGTAGTCTTCAAATAATGTAATTTTAAAATTGCTATTTATGATTTTGGTATTTGTAATTAATAAGTTTATCAAATGACTTTTACATTGACAGATTATAATGAAAGGGATGGCAAAAATATGACATCATGAATATAAAACTTTTTTGAAAAAAAAATGCAATATTTATATCGTCTAGCGTAAGACTGCCTCGTTAGTCTAGCGGTAGTGCATACGACAGATGATCATGAGGTCTCGGGTTCGATTCGCGGGTCGGGCTCGGAAAATGTTGCTAAGGTTTTCTGTTAAGAATTTCTTAGTCACAAATTAATAGGAATTTCTGTCAAGAAATTCTTAATAATTAGTCCGAAATTTTGGCGGTGTTTCACCCCCGTGCATCAGGAAAAACGTTTAGTAGTCCTGGCTGTCATGATTTATGGTAGTCATTAGTAGGAAGTCAGTGCCCTCAAATATACCTACTGACTACTGGTCTAACCTTAGAATGATGTTAGGTGGCAGTCGCTCCGTGAAAAAACTGATATTCAGTCAAATCTCGGAAGACCAGTAATAGCAGGCCCTGGGCTCCGAAGCGCAAGCTTGAAATGCAACTAAGAAAATGCTAGGGTGATGATGATGATGATATCGTCTAGCGAAAATCAGGGCCCGGTAAGACTGTGAGCTATAATGATAGTGGATGGTATGCTAGTCACGTGAAAGCGCATGCTGATCACGTAAGTGAGCTTTTGTTTAGATAGTACTATTTTATTACAATAAGTAAGTGTTTTTATAATAATATTAAAATACAGAACTTTTACAGCAAAATAAATGCAAATAAAGTCAATTCTGTCATTATGTCAAATTATTTCATCGACCTAAAAATATTCATACTCTTTTTGTTTGAATCGATGCCTTACCAATGATTGAAAAGTAATAAGTACTCAGATATAGCATTTTAGACCTTGATGAACTCAGCGTGACAAAGAATGTAATTTGAAAAGTGGTAAACATTTTTAGACCGCGACCGTACATTTAGAACTGGTCTCCTCGCTTACGACCGAGGCGTTTGTAGCCACATTTGACAGATTTGTATCCCGCAGAGGGCTGCCTTCCTTGATCCGTTCTGATTGCGGCACTAACTTCAAGGGCACGTATAATTATTTGAATGATGTTGTTAATTTTCCTTAAAACCAACAAGGCTGATATAGGCAATAGGCTTGCCTGACGTGGGATAAATTGGTTGTTTTCTCCACTAAATTGTCCACACTGGGGTGGTATATTTGAGGCCACTGTAAAGTCGGCCAAAACACACTTGCGCAGGACAATCGGTGAATCTGTCCTTACATTTGAGGAACTCGCAACTGTGTTTTGTAAGATTGAGGCCGTTTTGAACTCTAGGCCGTTGTGCCCGATCTCCTCAGATCCGAATGACTTGGAGGCCCTTACGCCGGGCCATTTTTTGATTGGTCGCCCACTTGTCGCCTTGCCGGAGTACCCCTATATTGATACGAGACCTGGTCGTCTCTCGCGTTTTTAATTGGTACGCCAGATTACTCAGAGCTTTAAGAAACGCTGGAATTTGGAACATTTGCACATACTCCAGCAAAGCGTTAAGTGGACCGACAAGACCGATCCACCCAAGATTGGTGACCTCGTTTTGATCAAGGAGGCTAACCTTCCGCCACTCAGATGGCGCAGGGGGCGCATTCTTCGTTTGGTAACTGAGGCTGAAGGAGTTCCCCGATTTGCTGAGGTCTTGGTGGACGGTTCGATTCTGAGGAGAGCGGTTGCAACGTTGTCACGTCTACCAACTGATTAGCGGACCGGTAGGCCGGTCCGGGGCGGGTGGATGTTTGAAATAGAAAGTGTGTGTGATAAGTCAAGTCGATTGTATCGATTTGGTAACGTTTAGTTTAGTCTATTGTAAATTTTGACTATGGTCACACTGAACTGTCATTCACTTTTTGGTTCTTTGTCGTTTCCCGGTAAAAAAAGTTGTCTGGACCACGCCGTATCTTTTTTGTAATTGAAATAAATTGTTCGCCTTTTGGAAAGCTCGTCCTAGTAGCTCGCGAAGTGATAAAACATTATAAGTAACCTTATAAGGAACATTGTAAAACGTGTGTGAATCCGATGCACGTGCTTGGGCTTGGTGCTTGACTACTTCGCTGATGAAGGACGCCGAACTGGATCCTGTGGTTTATTCGATTTTCTTGTTATTTTGGCTAAAATTATGAGTTAATCTTATAGGTCCACTCAAGAGCATCATCAGGAGCATCAGTGAAGATTAGGTAAGACATTTTATTAATATTAGTTGTAATTAGGATTATAATTCATCGCTGTGCAATCACAGTAATATATGTTTAAAACTTTGCCTTGGTTTGAGACTGGATGAATTTATCGCTTCCACTGCAAACTTACCCAATGTTAGCCCGGACTCTAAACAATACTTGTTATAAAATGATGTTGATACGCTTGTTTCTTTCGTATGTGATAGGGTGGTATGATTGGGCACAAGAATAGCGCAATATACTTGTCGAATCGGTCGTAGTTTTAATGGTACCTAATTGACTGACTGTAACAGCAGTAGTAGGTAAGTACTTAGTGCATTATATCCTTAGTGCATTCGTAAACATGACTATTGCAACAGTGCCGAAATATCGGGTACTCGAAACAAAGGTACGTCCCGAAAACAAAAATATTTAGTACCTAGTTAATAAAAAACTATAGCAAGGTACGTTAGTTTATAAAAAAACATTGTAGCAAGGTACGTTAGAATGTCTACAAGAACTTTGTTTTCAGTTGCGAAGTGCGCCTTGAGCTACAAACCTTTGAAGCACGTTCGTCTGAGGTTCAAAAATGTCAAGCGAGCTTATCTACAATGTGAAGTATTTCTCAAGCTGTCTACTAACACGATCGCTGTCAGATAAATTGTACGGAATTTACATGAAATCTTTTAACTTACCTTCGCGCTTTACATTCGTATTAAGCGAAAAATGTTTTATTTTCATTAGTTATTCACTAAGAAAATACTGGAATAAAACGCAAGCCTTTTTAATAGTGCGCAGCTTGTTGGCACTGGAATGATTACAGAAACTGCTCTCTGGTTTCATACCATTCACGGAAGAATATTTTAATTTAAAACTGTGCGCCACACTAATTTACTCAGCAAGCAAGACGAACAAGTAACTTCATTTGAATATTGCATTTGGTTAAATATTTTCTATGCGCTACTTTTAGATTAAGTACTTTTTTTGGACGGTAGACTTACTTTTATTCAAGGAAATATTCGTAGACAACAGATAAAAATGCATTGCAATTACATTCCAGTATGATATGTAGGTAGTAGTAATTAGTTAGGTGAGTGGGAATGCCGGAGGCCCTATTCCACTCCTTGCACTATTTTTTTCCTATCCCACAAGCTGGTAATGCACTTGTGCCTCCTCTGTTGTTGTGGGTGTCCATAGCTTACCATCAGGTTTTGTGATTAATTACCTGCAGTGATGTATAATACAGAACCCGACATATATGCCTCATCACACAACAGACCAGATTTTACACAAAATTGTGAAAGAAACCGAAACCAAAAAACCAACAAAACACTTTTCAATATCCAACGCAAAAATATCAGCCCTAAACTTAAAAAAGCTACTTAAAAGATTCAAGTATCACAAGAATCCGACAAGATGAATGGTTATAGGCTTTTGGAAAACCGACGTAGGCTAATAAGGTTTAATAAGGAACAATAGTGGGACGATATATCAAGCTGAATGGATGAGGCGGAGACACGGTAATGAGAGAACTTAGTGCTATTAGGAACGTTATTGTGCACCGCTTCACTATTATTGTAACCGACGAAGAGTTCAGACTCTAACGAGTATTGCATACGGTTCTATTATTATATTGCTTGTTGCTGTGTGCCTATTTGCTGGCTTTCAATTGAGAAGTAAGTCAACAGCTGTTACTGTTTTAAGAGGTGGGAGTGAGAATACTACTATTCTTTTGCGATATGTACGCGTGCTTATATTCTTGTTACTAGTCTCAATCGCATAATTAACACCCAGATGTCTAATAATATGATATTGTGAAATAACATCGTGGTCACGGCATGAGCACGGCTGGTATAATCCATGCTGACATTTATGCAGTAACCCCGCAGCTACGGCCCGTAGCCAATGTCAAGAACACCGCGGTGGTGTCTGTGAAGAATCCCAACCAAGAGTAGTCTCACGCACCACACTTTATATTCATTTAAGGACACGAAAACAAATTGTTGTGGTTATATCACAACTGTACTTCCACCGCATGACCATAAGAAGTATGATGATGATAATTATGGTTTCGCTAACCAATATGTGCACAATATTCAAATACACAACACAAACAATGGACTACCAGTAAGTGGATGCATTTAAATTTAATTAAACAATAATTAAATGCGTTATTAATGTGCTTAATGGTTCATTCCATTAAGTAGTCAGTAGGTAGGTACTACATATCGATGACCTAGTTCTTCAAATTTAGTATTTTCAACCAATGTTGGTTGAAGATTGGTGCAGATATGTTGGTGACAGAAATCAATATTTTTATAATCAGAGAAAGACCACCGATATTTGTATTAGTTTTATTCTACTACAGTAAGTGGCCATGGACCGAGAAGAATATTTACATACATACATAGACTAACCCCTGTTTCCCGGAGGGGTAGGCAGAGAAGTAAGAATATTTGGAGCACATAATACTTTTCTCCATAAAAATATCAAAGAGCAAATAAACGAAACTAGCATATCGCTACATTACATATTTTAATAAATATCTGCGACTGGCGGTCTGTCTCTCCGTACGTGATAAACTCAAAAACGGACAAAACAGACTTTCAAGAAGCCAACAGAGAGGTTGATTGGGAAAGTTCAGATATGGTCATATGTAAAAGTTTTGTATGAATTATATAACTACTCCCCGTGCGAAGCCGAGACTGATCACTAGTATAAAATATGCCACGGCACTTGCCATTAACTTTCAGGAATGCTTAGATTTTTACAAATACACAATAAATCTATACCCTCAGCCTAACCCCCTAGAAGAAGTTAAGTCCCAACAACTACTTATAATACAGCTTAAACGGTAGCTCCACTATCTACGAGCAAAAAGGTCGGTACTCCGCCTCCGTGTCATTGAAAAAAAGTAAAACTTAAAGTGCGTCAGCTCCCGGACCGCTCCTATCTCTTGGGTGTCAAAAGTCAAATGAAGATAGGAAGTAAGAATACTTGCTTTAAGAATGTCTCTTTTAATATAGGAGGTAGATTAATGAACTTTTGAACACCAGGCAGCGATAGTCTAGTGGAGAGACGAATTGCTACGAAAAGGGCTTCGGGTTGAAACGCCGGCAAGCAATACTGAGTTTTTGAAGTTCTGTGCGTATTCAACTGTAAATGATGGCTAACTAAACGGTGAAGGAAAAATCGTGAAGCAACCTTATTTGAGAGCTATTCAAAACATTCTCGAAAGACATGTGAAGTCTGCCAACCTTCACTTGACCTGCGTGGTGGGTGAAGTATTGACTAATCCTTCTCTGAGAAGAGGAGGAAAATATAATTATGTTTGTACAAGTATGTTGGGTGATGCTAGAGGGTAGGACATGTTATGATTTTCGACTGGAACTAAGTATTCTGCAAATAATAATCAATGACTTAGAAATAGTTAAGAAGAATTAGGGAAATATATAGGTACAGATATACTTATATTACATCTACCAATAGACTACCTCCGTGGTCCAGTGGAAAGCGTATGCGACTGCTGATTAGAGGTCCCGGGTTCGATGCTCGGGTCGGACAAAAGTATTACTGGTTTTCCGAATTCTGAGTAGTAGCACGGAGTCTGGTGATTTGCCCGATAACGGCAATAAGCTCGCCCTCTATTACGTGTGACCTATAAATTCATGGCGAAATGTGGGTGTAATACTCCTACACGGTACGGTACGGCTACTGGTACGGTTTGTAGCCACTGCTGGACATAGGCCTCTCCTAACTTTACCTTCTATAATAAGGTCATCTAGCTACTAACTGCCAGGCCGAGGTTATCAGGGTCGGATCCACGACGCGCACCACTGACTTTTCACTGAGTTATGTTTGTATTGAATTCCCGGTCCCAGCTGTCATGAAAACCTTCAATCAATTTTTCATTCAATAAAAACCCTTAAAATACACGCCCATTATCTATTAAATGTAATTGAAATTGACCTAGCGATGTTCCTTGCATGACATATTTTTACTACGTAATTGCGAAAATATTGGTGTAACACTTTTCAGGCAAGTCTTTAAAAGACACACATACAACAACAATTCGTATGAGTGACGAAGTTCCTAAGCTAAGTCCACCACCCCTATCTTTGCTTTAAACCCAGCAACCATTTTCAAGGACTTCATTACAATAAATTGTAAACAGAATTTAAAATGAAACCAATCCATTACGGTTTGCGTTTTCAAATATTTATTCATGTTTAATACGTGCCAACTACAATATATAATTTTCAATTATGAAAATTTGAGTACGGAGAGTTTGAGTACGAAATTACTATCGTATCTTTCACATCGCCCTACTTTGTTATGATTGGTGGAGTGTTCTGAATTGACCAATCAGAATACTGAATACATTAAAGATGAGAAACGCGATATCGTAAAATGAACTTGTACTAACCCCACTGTTCGTGCACATTACATCTCGTGGCAATCGCTTAAACAAAATAGGTTTATTCAGAGATACGTACTTAAAGGCTGGAACTGTGGTTTCTCTAATTTATTCTTGCTCTTCTCGTTGTAATACTCAAGTAACGAGTTATAAAAGGTTTTTAATTGCCAAATAAAAAAAAAACAATACGCTTTTGAAATTTCATGTGTACAATGTGAAATTATAATATACTAGCTGACCTGGCGAACTTCGTACCGCCATATGTGTTTTATACATATAAACCTTCCTCTTGAATCATTCTATCTATTAAAAAAACCACATTAAAATCCGTTGCGTAGTTTTAAAGATTTAAGCATACAAAGGGACAGACAGACAGAAGACAGACTTTGTTTTATACTATGCATTATAATTATATACTATATGTCAAGGCAGCGATAGCCTAGTGGAGATACCAACAGACTGCCAAGCAGAGGGTATCGGGTTCGAAGCTACGGCGCGCACCAATCACTTTTCGGAGTTATGTGCGTATTGAAGTATAAATTATTATCGCTTGTCCCGTGGCTCGGAGAGCACGTTAAGCCGTCGGTCCCGGTTGTCATGAAGATCTTTGACAGTCGTTATAGGGCGTCAGTACCTTCTAAATAAACTGACACTAGTCTAAACCATGGAATATGGCTATCCCTTCGGGTTGCGGATGTTAGACAGGCAGTCACTCAGTCTGTGGAAAAGCTAATATTCAGCCAAATCCGGTTAGGCTAGTAAGCGGACCCCAGGTTGAAACTGGGGTAACGCTAGGAGAATGATGACTATATGTCAAATGTTTTATTGATTAGTAAATGTTAGCGCCTTTCATATGAAATTGCCTGTTAGACGTACTGGCAACTTTGATCTCAAAAAGTTGCAGTTTGATTTTGATTGCCAAATTAAACCACTCGGTATCCCACGTACTCCCCAGACCATGACCTCTAACTGTTTATTAAACATTCGTCACAGATATAGACAACTATTCGCAATGTTAAAATTTAAATGCGATGAAGCAATAAAAATTGCCTTTGAATAAAATTCATCAGTAAAAGTTCATCAATCAATTTGGTACTGTACTTGGATGACCGAGCTTTAGTGGCTTTTCTTTTTTGGAAAATCGGGTATTCTTAAAATAAATTCTATCTAGATCGATTTATCGCCCCGGGGTTTCAGGGCAATAAATCGAAATGCATAATAAATTTCATAAAAATTATTGGAGCTGTTTCCACGGTTTCCATATTAACCTTTTTATAATATCACGAAAAACCTAATGGTACAAAAACAACATTATCTTGCAACCTTATAAATACCAGGTTTAATAAGCGGACGAGGGGAAGGCAAAAATAAGATATAATAGAAGAATATTACAATCTATGAGAGAATCTATGTGATGAGATCGTGAAGGCATTGGGAAGTATGAAAGTAGGTAAGGCTGCAGGATATGATAGGATTACAGTTGAAATGCTGAAGGCTGGACAGGGCATCATAGTTGGTCAGTTGCAGCGGTTATATAACTTGTGCTGGAGCACCGGCCGAGTACCTAATGACTGGGCCACAGCTGTAGTTGTGCCTCTTTATAAAGGAAAAGGCTCGCAACAAGATTGCAAAAACTATAGAGGCATTAGCCTTCTCAGCATTGTTGGCAAATTGTATGCAAAGGTACTTATTGAAAGAGTTATGGAAGTAACCGACAAGAAAATATGGGATGTACAAGCGGGATTCCGAAAGGGTATGGGATGCACGGATCAGGTTTTTTCCTTGCGAAGCATAGCCAAAAAATTGTTGGCCAAAGGTCAAAAGGTCTATTGCGCATTCGTGGATTTGGAAAAGGCTTACGATAAAGTGGTGAGGAGTGAAATGTGGTCGGTGCTGTCAATGAATGGGGTAGACAGCAGCCTCATTCGAGCTCTGAAATCCCTTTATGAGGATTCTAGAGCTTGTGTGAGGATAAACGGGGCATACACTGACTGGTTTACCATCGAGAAAGGTGTTAGACAGGGATGTGTAGCGTCGCCGTGGCTGTTTAACCTCTTCATGGACAGTTGTTTGCAAGATTTAAAACAGTGTGACTGCGGATTAAGGATGAATGGGTTACTCGTCAAATGCCTCCTTTATGCTGATGATCAGGTAATACTTGCATCTTCAGCGGAGGAGTTGTAGGAGATGGTAGCAATCATGCATGTTGCGTTAGAGAGGAAAGGAATGAAAGTGAATGTAAGAAAAACGAAAGTTAGGGTTTTTGAAAAGGAGGAATGCGTTACGGCTTGTAATGTTTTGATCGATGGACAGCGAGTGGAACAAGTGAATGAGTTTGTTTACTTAGGTACGTTGTTTACAAGAGATGGTAAGAATAAAGAAGATATTGAAAGGAGAGTTAACGCAGGTAATAGTGTGAATGGAGCTCTGAAAGCGTTTATGAACAGTCAAAACGTGTCCAAAAAGGCACGTTTGGCTGTACATAGAGGTGTGTTAGTGCCTACCCTTATGTATGGTAGTGAAAGTTGGGTATGGCAGAAGAGATTTGAAAGTAAAATAAATGCTGTAGAAATGAGAGCACTGAGAAGTATGTGTGGTGTGTCTTTGACCGACAGAGTTAAGAATTGTGTGATACGAGAGTGGTGTGGGGTAAAAGAAGATGTAGTGACAAGCATTGAGAAAGGCATGTTAAGATGGTTTGGGCACATGGAGAGGATGGATGACGATAGACTGACAAAGAAGATATATAAGGCAAGTGTGAATGGAACAGGACAATGGGGAAGACCTAGGCGAACGTTCTCTGACCAGATTGGAGACATCCTGAAAAAAGGACAAGTCAGAAGTACCCTTAACAGAAGAGCATGCATGAGAAACTTGATGGGAGTGAGTGAAGCAAGTGAGGTATGTCAGGATCGTTGCAAATGGCGTTCCGTAGTCTCTGCCTACCCCTCCGGGAATCAGGCGTGAGTCTATGTATGTATGTATGTACAATCGATATCAATAAAAAAACTAACGTGACTTTAACTGAAAAAAAATCTAACAAACGAATTTACAACTTTTTACTTCATCTGAGTACATACTCATCTTTTAATACACATACCTACCTACACAACCCACAGAGCTAATTAATATTTCTCAATTACGCAGACGTTAATGAGACCCTATATTAATTGCTCTTTTCGAAGGGCCCATTTTAGTGACTAACCCGTTCAAATACCACGCCCAGACAGACGGAACAATCCAGTCGTATTCAAAACAAACTTGTGAATGGCACTTATATTCACTCTACATTTAATTCAGTACCAGCAAAGGACGCTTTTGTATGCCTAGATTCAGGACCGATATTGAGGCCATATTTTTTGGAACCCGGCCCTACCCTCCTGCTATTATAAATGCGAAAGCTTGGAGATAGTTGGATGGAAGTTTGTTACTCTACCATGTAAAAACTACCTGCTAAAATAATTTTATTCAAACTTTACAGAATATAGCCAATACGCCAGATGTAATTTCTACTCCTTAAACTATCAACACTGTGACTTTTCCGGGAAAAGGTTATCGATACCGGTGTAGCATCAGACAAGCTCTTAAAATTTCCAGGAATCATTAAGTGAAAAGGATAACGTTGAATAAACTAAAGATCGACGTGTTTAATGCAATGTTTATTTCGAAGTACGATGATACTTCATCAATAGTTACTAAAAATCATCATCATCATCAGCCTTTAACAGTCCACTGCTAGACTAGGCATCTCCTTTGCAAGGAGGAATTGGTCTACTATACCACACTGGCCAAACGGGTTGGTTATAGGGTTTGTATCAAGTTTTCCTTCTCTTACAGTGCTTTCCTATGCATATATGCTACCTCTGTCGGCTTTTACGACACCCATGGCATGATATAGGGTGGTGATAATCCGTATTCTTAATCCGTCACCACACGGACGTATTAAAAGTAGCCCAAGACAATTCGCTGAAACCTACCACAGATCTACGATATTTTCAGTTTAATCAGTCCAAATTTAGACGACAGGCGAGGCGTCAGCGACTCAAGTTACAATGACAAATAGTAAAAAAATACTCGGCTTTTCCCTTTACTTTATTAACACAGAACAACTTTGATACGGAAAAACCGTCACTATATATTTATAAGGTTGGGTACTTATAAATGTATAGTCTGCAATGTTTACTCTGGACCCAATATCCGCTCCATCAGCGGTGACTGATTCGAATGAAACATTTTATGGACATTTGCTATTTACACAAAAGGTTTCCTTATTATTTTCCGATGTTTGTATTGGTTTATGAGTATTAAAATTGATTTTTGCTGACGAAGGTATTTTTTTAATAACTTTTGGGATCATACGAGCCATCGTTTTAATAAATGGTAAAGCTGGGGCTCAGACGTGGTCTGCGAATCCTGACAAAGCACGTCGATTAACAACAGTACATTAAACAGTATTTATTTTTATATATAATATGAAGTCTAAAATCCTGTAACCAATATCCTTTATTCACTTCGGTCACTAAATGACGCTAATGAGCGTCAAATACGTAAAAAAATCAGAACATAAAGATTTTACATTTAGTGCCACGTTCACTATAAAAAGGCGTGGAACCATGAGAAATAATGGGTAATAAATCTCACGGCCTCTTTTTCATCCCCAATTTTTTGAGGAGATGCAACCGTCACACCTTTTAAATTACTTGCATGTACATATTTTCTGAACATAATCCTGAAGCATTTAATGTAGTTTAATTATTGATGTTCATTTAGTTGGCCTCCTGAAAATATTAAGTTATGGCGAAACGGAAGCGTGGTGACATAACTGATTCAGTTGTAAAGCAACTCTACGAGCCACTGGCGTGTAATGGCCAATATTTACTTACAAAAATTGCACATTTTACGGCATTACTTGCGTCTATATCTCAGCAAAATTAACTTTTCTAAAAATATTTCTAAAAATCCCTGCAAACCGTCAACACACAAGCAGAATTAAAAAATATTACTCGTTTATAATCTTATTTTAATTCATTACCCTCATCACTTTTCATTATGAAATGTCTACATCGCGTTTTCACATTTCATTTACTAGATTAGCGCACTCTTTTAACAACACGGTTAGCCATTCATAACACATTTTTGGCCAGACTTAATAATATTGTACATTATAAAAGCGAATTTTAAATTTACTCCAAAAGGGGTGGTTGGAAAAAGAAAAAGGCTATTCATTAGAGTGCGAGTGAAAACATTGGTTGCGTGTTTTAACTTGAAAAAGTTGTATGAATTTTTCATGTAAGCCTAATAAAATTACATTCTAAAAGACCTGTATACCACCCAGGGGTAACGTAAAAGGGGAAAGAGGCTTTTCATCTGCTGCTAATTAATAAGAAATACAAATACAGCTTCTACCAGATTAAATATTAAAATAGCTGTGTGTGCAAGCGGTACTTGGAATACAGGCGTGTAGTTGCTTGAACCACGTCCGTTGTATTTGCACTGCATGCATTATGCAGATAAGCCGAAAGATGTAGTTATATTTCACAGTAATATTTAAAGTATCTTAAATTAGGGATTTCTCTAACTAAACCACTAAATCTACTGTTTGTCGATATTTATCTTTTTTATAATGTCTATTCTATTATTCCATGCAAGATAATAAGATAGCATGTTTCGAATGTACGCAAAGCTGATAAAATGTGCAACTGTAAAGTAAAAAATGCTTAACACAAATCTTATTGTGATGCACGGAAAGTAAGTTTATGTTCAAACATACAATTTTGTGTAAAAATATGTCCTTTATTTTAGTTGTGCTGCAATCGTTCGAGCCCCTTGGCTATATCTAGTCGCTTTTGTTGTTACGTTGTGTATATCAAAGTAAACAATATATGTATCACAACCAACCAGTTCGTGGCAACAAACAAATGACGAACATAACTTGTGGAATAATTAATCAGATGTAGAATCACATAAACAGCTCAGTTTTGTGTATTTACAATGTAGACATGGGCTGCGTACTTACTGCAGATGTGCTGAGCAGTGTCCTACACCGTAAGAACGGGCACAAAGCCCAAAGTGTTTGGCTTGACGAATAACTGTGTGTACTATCGTTGACGTGTTTCTCGCACACCGTTCAGCTATCGGCTACCGCTCATCTCTGTTAATCCCACAGCTTTACGCAAACAGCTGAGCCCGCTCATTGGTAGGACATCTAAGCGCGAATAATTTAGTTTGTTCCGTAATTTGGATTGACATGACATGTTCGCAGCGTAGCTGTACTTTGGAACGTGAATAAACATTATAAAGGACTCCAAACATTATGATTTATACAAGTTTTCTGTGCGGTGGCAGATAAAGAATGCAAAATGTCGTTACCCTATTTCAATCTCTAAGTGACAAAGGCAAATTACTCGACACACATCAGGCATCGTAACTCTATGCATTAAAAGCAGCAGTATTGTAGGTACGTCAACATAAATAGGTAGACGTTGCGCGGAAGTCTGGCGGCAATCGCTCTGTAGAAAATCTGTGGAAAAGTATTCTGTCAAATCTGACCACTAAGACCCACCTAGACAAAGTCTTAGATGCAGACGAGATTACGCTGGGACGGTGATACATGAAGAAATAAAATATAAATTAAAAACGGATTGAGAGAATATAATATGAATTACTCGAACTCACATTATTTGTTGTATTTCGTAGCCAGCTTATCATTGTAGCAGATGACGATACGGTTTAATATTTGTTTCCCGTAGCTTACAGTAAAGGGGTCTGCACTCCAGGATGGAGTTATATGAGATAGATTTTTCGACGCCGGACCTACGTAATACAGGTTACTTCCATAAGAATAACTTCAGAAAGTTCTTCATGTTATGTTCCAGTGCGTTATATGTTTGTCATATGCAGGTTCATCTTAATTCAGATATGCACTGTGATAACGGGTCATAACACTTGATCTTGTTGTTGTTATAGTAGCCCATGGACCATTCTTATGAGTGAACTATATAACTGGAAAGTATCATCAAAATCAGTTCATGGAAGAGTATCAAATACATACCTACATCATGTCATCCTCACAAACTTTTGCATTTGTGTAAGATTGTGACACGAATAGAATAAGAGTTTTATTACTTCATCTCGATTTTCAACATAGCTAATGATTATACACAACTGATGAGTGTCTTCTTATCAATTTCTTCCTAATAAATGAGAAACAATTTTTAATTTCTTATCATCATAGGCAACTTCTAGACAAAAAAAATCCTGCATCGCGTGGGAATTTACAAACATTCAAATAAGTTGGTTGTTGTCGTAAATAAAATGCAGACTTGTAACAACAATTTGTGAGTCACACAAGCAATAGTCTGTGAGGAGAGACCATAAAACACGTTAAGAATCGAATTGTTTTGAAAGTTATTATAAACGTGTTGCAAGACAAATTTTATGTTGCCTTTTTATTGTTGAACAAAATGGAAAATATTTGGTGCTTGAATGCCCTGTGCATTCAAGCACCAAATATTTTCCATTTTGTTCTAAATTCTGCCAAGAAAAGAGGCCCGTGTCCAGCAGTGGGACAATTTAGGTATAGAGCTGATATAATTATAATTTTTAATTATAATCAACGATTAAAAACTATGCTCATATAGACGGCTTAAGTTTACCTTTTCGATGTCTAAACAAAGACCCTGTGTTTAGAAGTGGGACTATTTAAGGATAGAGCTGATATATTATAACTATTAATTGTATTCTACAATTGAAGACTATGGTGCTGTCCTACGGCTTTAGTTCTTTCCCATGTCTAAATAAAGACGCTGTCGCCGTAACGTCTTCTTGAAGAAGCGCGGTATCCACAAAGTCGTTACTCTTCACAGGGCAAGACGTGTTGCAAATAGCTGCAATAACGGTCGCTCACTAACTACGAAATTCAATATTCGAACTATAGATAGATCTGTAGATTTTAGATTCGTTTTTGACAGTTTTTGACATAAGCTCCATACAAAATATGTCAAAAACGTATCAAAAATCTACAGATCTATCTATAGTTCGAATATTGAAAATGGCCGTAAAACAAAACGTGTCTCCGTCGCAGCCTCCCTCCCGGCTTTCCGATGTAATTACTTACTATAAGAAAGCATCTAAGTTTACTTTTCTTTTCCTTGTGACGGTAACACGGAATCATTTGCAGTAATTGTCTTGATTTTTTTGTAGTATTCTGTAGTTTGAAGTAGAGATTAATATTCTATCACGTGTACACAACACCATCTAGTCCCAAACTAGGCAGAGCTTGTATAATGGGTAGGTACTATATAAGAATTTTTACATTTCGATATTTTCAAAGATCATTTATCGCTTATTACAGATTTCATATAAATTAATTATTCTTCTGAGAATCGGAGAACCTTGTTTTATGTGAGTGGTAGAGTTTTTTTTTTTTTCTAACGGACACAATGAACAACCAGACTCGAAAGAACAATTTATGAATCACACAAAGTGTTGTCTCGTGTGGGGATCGAACCCACAACACTTCGGTACAGTGTCAAGCGGTGAGGCGCCTGCTTAAACCACTACGCCTACCGTGCAGTCAAGTTGCGAGAATTTGAACCATTACAAAGCTAAAACATATTTACTGCCGATGGTAAAATTAAATCATTTGCTCGAAATATTAAAATATACCGGCCTGGTCAATTTTAATTCATAATAGCAAAAGATAACAACAATATTTTACCTTCAATTATTCCTTAATTTTAAAATACAAATATATTTAATTTATGGAGAACACTGTATTGCTTGAAATGAGCCTGCTCGCCGCGCACTAGTCTAATCAGATTTAACTGAACATTAGTTTCGCCGTCTGACCTCCTCAATCTTTGAACCAACTCTTGAAAGACGTAGTACGAATCAAGTTGATTCTATATAACCATCTCCGGATTTACGTTTTAGCTATAAAATAGCCTACACTGAAATATAACACCTGAATATTGTTGTCCATTGATTGCATGAATAACGGAATATTCGTGTATTTATTCACATCCCACCAAGAAACTGTACCTACACTTGAAACTATGCTAATCAGGAATTTAAAATATTGCAAAGTGTAGACAACTTATGTTTTGCATTTAGCTCATGAATATTCTTTACATGGCTCCTCAGCTTTGTTTGCTCATTTTAATATTCTTAATATGGAGAAAGGAAAAAAGTACACTTTCATAACGAGAGCATATACAACAATATAGTGTATAATATTTTTCACAACACGCTTCGTGCATTTGAGTCGGCCCAATTTTTTGCTGCCACCGCGGCGGGCAATTACAAAATTCCGGATGAGAGGCAGCCTTGTTTAAACTTTGTTTTTTTAAACAGAGTAAAGTTAGTATGCTTGTGTATTAAAGTCGGCGATATTTTATGTATTTTGTGCTGAAGTGAGACTGGCCTTTGTTAACGTTTATGTTTTTGGACGACGTGCAATGAGTGATACATCAGCATC
The DNA here is from genome assembly GCA_944739405.2 of Euclidia mi. Lineage (NCBI taxonomy): Eukaryota > Metazoa > Arthropoda > Insecta > Lepidoptera > Erebidae > Euclidia > Euclidia mi. Next base: position 5,611,372 of record OX123196.2, read on the forward strand.
ATCCTAGCGCTATCCAAGGTGAATTAGACATTTTTGTAGCGATAATCACAACAATATAAAATTAAAAAATCATGAGCATAACAAATTGTCTGCTAAATCGCTAACCAATTTTATTTTACAAGAAACTTAAAGTAGTTGTGAGAATGAAAAGATTAAAGAATTCAGTCTTCAGAAAAAGTACAAAAGGATTGAAACTATATTAGCAGTGAAGATTCAATTTGCTGTCTACAGACTGTTAAAAATGTTAAATGAACTTCCAGCGGCTCTCAGTCTAATCAATGTTCCCAACAGTATTGGATCATACGGGCCATTGTACTTAAACTTATTCATATTACTTCGGGACCCTTTTATTCATAATGGTAGTCTCATGGCGGACTTGGTGGACGCTTTGCTTGAATGTGGAAGCACAAATTCAATTCCATTTCCGAAGTTGCAGAGTAAACTTAGTGCTTCCGCATATATAACGCAATGTCAACACGGCCTCGCTACATGCACTAGCGAAACACCCAGGGCAAAAACTGGGACGCCTAGCTCAGCTATGAATATTTAGTTTCTATATAAAATTACTTAAGAACACTCTGACTCCTTACGTGCAAGTTAGGGACGTGTTTCTTAGTGTAGGTTCGGTTAGATTATGTATGGAGTAGTAGGTATTAGCTTAGAAATGTGGGTGTGTAGTTCAAAATTACTCCTGTTTAGTTTATAACGTATACAGTGGGGAAACTAATAAAGTGACAGGCAGAGATTCTGAGGTTCAAACCCATGGTGCACACTACTTACAGAAAAACAAAAAAAAATTGGATATCGAAGAACACCTTAAGCTGTCGGTATTCATGAAGATTTTTGACAGTATTGGTACCAAAACAGTACCGTCAAATATCAACGAAACAACCTGCAATCCTGAATTAGTGATGATCACAAGGATTAGTGTCCGAACATAGGGTTGCGGAGTTGCAGCGGGCAAACAGTATTAGCTCAGTAGCATAGCTAATATTCTGTCAGATCTGGTTAAGCTACAAAGCCGAGCACCAACAGTAACACATTGCTAGCTTCTTTCAAGATGGATGACGGATTTAGATACTTTATTAATTTAAATAGTGATAAAGATACATGGCCGTGGATACAGCACCTATGCTAAAAGCACAGCAGCGTTATTTTACTCAATCAGCACAACACCAGTTTTAAGTAAAATCTTGGGTATAAGAACTTAGTTAACGATATTCCACTTTATATGCTTTATTCGGCTTAGATTATCACTTTATTGTAATTCTTTTTTTGGTCATTTCATGGCCTATAAACCCACAAAATATAGCACCCACTAAAACGCAACTTGAACGCAAAATTCGGTGGTAAATAGCATCGGGATCACAACCAAATCAAATGAATTTGGAACGATAAGCGGATTTGAAATAACACCAGCGGTGCTGTATTTGCGTCGTGTGGAGTGCACTGCTCGCCACTGAATGATGACCTTTGTAACACACACCAAAAATTTAGCCATACTGTATTTCAATGACCCAATGAAAAGTTAGGATCGAATTATTGGCATAAATATGGCTTAGATATTAACATACTTGCGTTGAACTAGATAATACTGCGTCGTCTTCACCATCAGCGTTGTTTATTAGGTATCTGTTCCACTGCTGGGCACAGACCTTCTCTCATTATGGAAGGGTTAGGCTATAGTCCACCTCGCTGGCCAAGTGCAGATTGCCAGCCTTTTGGGATATTTCGAGAACATTATGAAGAACTCTTAGTCATCCAGATTTCCTCACGATGTTTCCCTTCACCGTTCAGCGAACGAACACTAACCTTTTTTACGCACATTACTTAAAAAAGTCAGTCAGTCAGTACCCAAGAAATTGATAATTAAAATAAAATCGAAATACATCCCTTTCCGTACAAAATACTTACTCCTCGTGCCAAACAGATAGTGGTTGGCATAAAATTTCGTATACATATCAATTGCCAATACTATAAACCTTCCGAACCAGATGTTCGGCCAAAAATGCCTCCTTTACCAATGATTAACCAAGAGGTGCTCCGGAGCATAAATTATTACGAATGGAAACATAAAATAGCCGTAAAAGAGTTATTACTGGGCCGAATGCTTTCGATTTTATGTCAAAGGTTGTGTTACACTCTTAACATAAGCATCCTGGAGAAAAGACTACCTTCTCCATGATAAGCGAGATAGTTAACTGAGTTTAATGATAATAAAGAATGCCGCCGGCCAAGATCTGATCTCTCAAGACAACTAAGATGACTATTACTGTCGATAAATTCGGCCCTCTCTTCCAAGAACTCCTATCGTCGCACAGTGGGGCCATTACCCTCAAAACGTACCGAAAATTGAAAAACTCAAAGTGATCTTAGAGTACTCTCATTATATCACTTATCAAGAAAACTAACCAAGGTATCAGTTGACAGTATTGGAGCGTGTCGGTCGCGCGTTCAGTTTGATATGAAAGTGAAGTAAACATACATTATATTGTCGATAAACTATTTAGTGCTCGTAATTTACGTGCAATTAAGAGCGATTTCTTACTAAATTGAATTATTTTTGGTGTTGTTTAGACATGGAAATTTCATCCTCAGGTATGTAACAATGTTATAGTCCTTTTTTTTTCTTTATTGCGTAAATACTTTCTAGTAGCCGAGATAAATAAAGTCTTATAATCAAATGATGGGAATTTTTATAAACATTCGATGTTTTGTTTATGTTCAAAGCAATATTAAGTTATGGTTGTTATCTGAAAATATTCTTTACTTTATAGGCTTTTATAAATAAGTTTAAAATTTTGCCACTTTTTGCCACTTTACGAAGTATATCAATTTTAAGTTCATGACCCACAGAAATCAATTTTTCATCTTTGACTTTCTTATTTAAAACTATTTATTTTCTTTTAGGACTGTCTAATAAATTGTTATTTATAACAAGAAAAGAACTTATCAGCATAATGAATAGTTTAACAGAAGAGTCACAGGAGGCAAGAAATAAGGACTAAGCGCTATAGGGAGCACCATTTTAGGAAATGTAGTAGGCAGCAATCGAACAGGGATATTTTTAACTTTTTATTACTAAGTTCTGATCCCGTTATCACAAGTAAACAAAAACCAGTCAAAAACAAAGTTAAAAATATCCCTCAAGAAGCACTGTTCATGTTGAAAGCTCCATCCCCAAATAAATCAGTTGATGAAGGTGCTGATGATGATGATGATGACGATGATGATGATGATGATGATGACGATGATGGTGCTTTAACATAAATCTTCAATAATTACTCAACATTGTTTATAACTACGAATTTTGGAGGAATTAAATTTATTTAGATTATTAGTTTATTAAAATAGTAATGTAATGTGCCTTTTTAACATTAAAAAAAAAAAAATGATTATCACCAAAACTGAGTTTATTTCTAGAAGAAGACACGTCTTTGATAACATCTGATTCATTTTAGAAAGTCAAACTGGTTTAGTTGATTTGATGGTACGAATGAGGATCTATTGCCCCACTGTGCGTCGCATAGTATTTGCAGTATCTATCTATCTACACGGAGAGTATTTTCTCTCCTTTGTACTTTTTTCGAATAGTGCCTTACTTTGCTGCTTCGAATAGAATTTCCTGCAGATATCGATGACAATTAGGTTCGAAACGCAGCAAAACATATATGTACTTGACGAGCAAAGGCTTTCAGTATTAGCTAGTTCCAGTTGCACGTATATTTCCATGAAGAAACATTAATGCATGTTGAAATTTATCAGGATTCTCTGCTAGCATGCAGGATTTCTCAATACGAGTAACAAATACATTTTACATGTAATTTTCTCTGATTAAACTCTAAAACCTTAGCATCAGGTCAAGCGCTATTCTTACTGCATACTTATTCTTTTTTAGGGTTACAAGGAGCCCTTATAGTATCGCCATGTACGTCCGGCGGTCTATTTTGGAAAAAGTTATGTAGGCTGGTAGCTCCCATACACCTAAATTGGAAAACGATTTTTTTTCTATGACATTAATGCAGTATCTTTAGATAGGTATTTCAATTACATTAGAGGTTTAACCGTTTTATATAGGAATCCGTTTGCGAAATATTTGGGCAAAGACACTATAATCTTGAAGTGTATAAAAGTTTCATAAAAATACGTCCAGTAGTTTTTGGGCAAATAGTAACAATCATCTATCCATCGTCACAAACATTTCCGCTTAAAATAATATTCATCTAAACTACAGATTCATATTACCATAAACTACTTAGGTACATTTCACTCAAAGCGATCAAAGGTGAACTTATTAGCTGCCACATTACGTGTGAAATGCCACATGACTTGTTGCGCACATACTCCGCGTCTCCTACATGGTATGCCGCGGCTCATGGCCCGAAGTGACGCCTCATATTTCACGCGGGTACCTCACCTCCTCCAACTTAGCTAAATATTCGCGAAATACCGGCTGTGACTGGTAATTGGCGCTAAATTTTGTAGAAATATTTTGGTGCAACATTTACGGTAAGCTTATTTTCAATGAATTAAATATTAAAACCCGTCTTTTGTAAATATAACTATAAATTGCCTGCTAGCAGCTGCTCCACCTACAAGAGAAAAAGTCAAATGGTATTTGCCATAAAGGTATTTGTTCTATACCAACATAATATGTTATACAAATATGTAAGCTTTATTATAGCAATGTTTAGTCAAAACGTATTCAGTGACTTTTGCATAAAAGAGTTACAAACTTTCAAGTTTACTATAGTAGCACCTAGTTGTTTTTAAACAAAAATATTATTCACATTGCATGACAACATAATCCAGTAAAAAGCAATCTTTGCCTAGCTCTCGTTACTTCTACTTATTTCTATTCCTATTTCATTTCAGACTATATAATGCATCAAGTAGCTATCTGACTCCTCGACTTGAATTCATAATTGATGACTACGATAAATTATTATAAACTGTCGAAGTCACCAATTATGCCTTCAGAAAAATCGTTAAAAAAGCTCATCACAAAAATACAATGAAACGCCAAAAACGGTTTAAAATGGCTAGCTCGCCCCAACGTCAAACTTTTTGATAGGTTTATTTTTCATTCAGACGGTACAAATTTCGCTCATCCACCTTCTACAAATGTTCAAAGCATTCGTTTTCGTTTCCTGAGGGTAGGACTAGTCCCTGAAGTGTCTATGCTCGTAAATCCAGGTTTGTATGTTTGTTTATGCATACTGCGGACCTCTGGGGCGCGGCGTGCGCTAGTGTGGAGAAATATAAAATATGTGATAAGTAGGCACCTGGCTGCCTTGCCGCTGTAATAGCCGATACTATAAATAATTTTTATATGGGGTAAGTAAAATGCTGTTTTATGAAGTAAAAGGCCTGTTTGTGAAAGGAATGCTGACAATGGCGTGAATTTTGTTGTTTTACCTTCTAACTATACTTGCATAAGTCAATCTTTTACAACATAATTGGTGCAGCGCCTGGGGATGTTTTTAAATTGTAAAACTAAATTTCGTCCTAATCCAATCGTCCTTTGTTAATATACATTTCGGCATGTCGCAACTTCGCAATCAATTGAATCTATACCTACATATAACATAACGAAGCCCCTTCTCGCCCTGTCCGCCTGTATGAACACGATAAAATCAAAACAATTTTTTATAGAAATGGCTCTCACCAATAGATAAATGTGATTTTCTGAGTAAAGTTTAGTTGTCCAATTCACGCGGGCGGAGCTGCGGGAGAAATTTAAGTTGAACTAAATCTGAATGTTCTTATTTTCTGACCTCCTTTTCTAGTTCTATTAAAGAGAACAAGAGAGAAAAGGTCTAATTTTAGTTAATAATACACAACAGAATCACAACAGAATACCTACATAAACTTTAAGTTCGCTATTGAAACAATACTCAAAAAGTTCTTTAACTGAAGGACTTATTTTCTTTAGAAATTATCTCCATTGTTCTATTAAGTTAAATTATATTAAGTACAACGTCAGAATTTCAATTTAAATATTAGAAGCAAGACAAAAGGAAAATTGTCGCGTTTATAAATATTTAGGTACCAACGGCTTTCATCCTTAGATAGGTCGTTGCCACAAAAATATACATTACGGAACAGTATTTTAGCTTTTTAATTACCACTAGCTGTTCCTTACCGTTCACTCGCGTCAATCAATTTTAACCACTGCGGGTCAAATTGTAATCTATTTGTAGCCCTACAAAGTCTTATTTTTCCAAAGAAGGTTCCATTATAATTGGTTAAGCCATTCCAGATATTACCCAGACAAACAAAACTGAAAAAGAAAGATTGTTTATGACTTCGTATCGTATAACTGACTATATGTATTTAAAAATAGATTGTTAATTTGAAATCACAAACAGTCAGTTCAATTTAATTTAAATGTATAGATCTCAACACTATACCTAACCAACAAAGTACCTACAATATTACATTAAATTTTAGACCACGATTTGTCTTTTCTATCCGTTTTCGCGTAACAGTTCACTTATCTTATTCACTGTTATTTAAATATGGAAATAATTCTGCGAAACAGGATAAATTGAATTATAAATGTACCTTAGTTATTTAAAATTGAAGTTCAATGAACTGCAAAAGTCTTTTGAGGTTAGTGAATTTTAATTTTATTTAATTATTTTGCAAGTTCATACTGATTTACAATTACACAAACTTATGTACAGACATACATAGACTCACGCCTGTTTCACGAAGGGGTAGGCAGAGACTACGGGACGCCATTTGCAACGATCCCGACATATCTCTCTTGCTTCTTACACTCTTATCACATTTCTCAGGCATGCTCTTCGGTTTAGGGTACTTTACTGTCCTTTTTTTAGCATGTCTTCAATCTGCTCAAACTTATTTACAGCTAAAGCTATAATTATAAACCTACAACTAAATTAAAAAGAAAAAAACCGGCCAAGTGCGTGTCGGGCCACGCGCAATGTAAGGTTCCGTAGTTGGCCATAATGACTTGCTGCTAAGGGTAATAATGTACAACAAATCCGACTGTTTATTTAGCTGAAAAAAATATTTTAATAACACTATTATAAGAACCTAAGTTTTGTTTAGAAAAATAGTAGGTATGTATCCAGTTATGTATTGTAAACATAAAATGTGGTTTCCAAGATATATACTACTATACATACGTAGTACCGTAGTACATTACAGACCAAACGTACGTACGTATATCTCCAGCGCGCCCAATGTAAACTCACAGAAATAGGTATTTATAAGTTAACCGACGATTACTCGTAAACTAGTGATATCTAATTAGCCGTGATAGTTTTCCTTTTAAATTCGTTATATGTACTACATTTGTGATTTTTTTCATCTCTTCCAAATTAATAGTTTAGCCGGCAGAGGGGAGGAGGGGGGGGGGCAGTCTAACAATTTTTAAACCTATCCAATGATACCCCACATGATGGGGTATTCAATCAAAAAACCCAATATATATGTAGGGCAGATACCCTTAAAAAATATTTTCCTAAATTTTATTCTACAATTTTGTTGCAATATCTTATGTCTATATTCATATCAAATATCAGCTTTCTAGCACCAGGCGTCTTTGAGCTAGGCTGCGGACGGACAGACAGACGAACGGACATGACGAAACTATAAGGGTTCCTTGTGGACTACGGAACCCTAAAAATCAAATATTTATATATAGGTTAGTGAATGGTATTTACTAGGCGTAAATACGAGTAAATGGTGGCAATAAAAAGCGATGCGAGTGCGTGTGCGAGCGTGGGGTCCGGGTGATAAATCCCGCCGCAGCCCCGTGATTCATGGCCCCAGGCCCGACGACCCGGTATTACGCGCCCGTTGGTGATTACCTCTCCTATCGTAATATTAAATACTGAATTACTAACGTGAACACAACTCCTAATTACCTGTGTGTAGGTAATTAGGAATCGCATCCCACAAAATTTTATAAAAATAAAAACTTCTCCGTTTTCTTTTTACACTTCAATTTCTTCTTTATTTCTTTCTGTAACTTTGCCTTTCACTTTGTAGACATAATTGAACGTAAACGAAGTTCTCATAATGGTGTCGATACTTTTGAGCATTCTCATGTAATAAGCATTATTGCTAATCTTAATATATAAAATCCTTGCGTTACTGACTGACTGACAGACACGCTACAGCCGAAACTATTGGGCGCAGGAAGCTGAAAATTGGCATGTATGTTCCTTGGGGACCGTAGGGGTGCACTAAGAAGGGATTTCCCGAAATTCCCACGGGATCGGCCAAAACGGGTAAATTAAAAAAATGCAGGCGTAGCTGCGGGCGTCCTCTAGTGTTACATAACAGACAAACAAACGAGTGTGTTTAAGCGGACATTCTATCGAGCGTTCTGGCGAACACTCTAGCGAATAGACACTAAATTTGCTTCGACCTTTTTGCTGACTAGAGCGATCGCTAGAAATATCGTGAACATGTTCGTAGCAATGTTCAGCTCTGTTCATCGTTTAATTCGACAAAACAAAAAAGCACGAATGTTCTGTTGTTCTGTTACAAATTAATGCTCTGAGCCCCAATTCTCTTAATTAAGTTCGTTCAAAATGCAGTTTTGATCTAATTTCAGTGTCATTCTCATGTCACAAATGGTATTCTTTTGGTATTCTTAATGAACTGATATGTGAATGATATTGGAATTTTATTGTGACTAGATCCTAAATTGAACAATGTGTCAACGTCGAAATATAAAAGTCAAAATAGACGATAATGACATTAAATTAGCAGAATACCGATTCTGAGTCAAGTCAAAATCTAATCTCATTTCGTTCAAAATATAGTTTCCGCCCTTAAAGTGTATCAGCTCCATTACATTGCACGTTGTAGACAACATTGAACATAAAGAAGTTCTTATAATACGACAATACTTCAAAAAGTTAGGTCGACATTATCCAACGCAGAGGGGTTCGAAAAATCGAATGTCAAAACTTGATTGATGGCGTTTGTCCGTCACTTGCTAAATTTTTTCCCACAGCGTCATAAGCGAACAATGGGTACGTTACTGCTTACTGGAGATTTGTCATTGTGTTAGTAATTAAACTGTGGCAGACAAATTGAACGGCTGCGGCTTACGACCACGCCGTAGTGTTTGGCGGTGCAATCATCCCACGTAATTATTATTAGGATTTTACGCAGCTGTTCGTGATGTGTTTTTAGTTTGATTACTTTTTGTATTTGTAGCATCATAATATTATAGAGATATAACGTAGTCTAAAACGGTGTCTGGCAAATTTAAACAATTATTGATAAAAACCTATTGTTGAGACTCGATATAACCGTAATTACAAATGTTTCAGATAACGAATATCTATATAAATATCGTTGGATAACCTGTACAGAATTGTTTGATTGAAATCCAATAAGAACCCCAACTCCTCATTAGCAGTTCTTACTATCAAATGATCGAAACCTAAAATATATCACTCACCTATTTCAAACGCCCTGCGATAAAGCCACGACTTTCAACCTATAGGTATATTCTGAATAAAATCGTTACATATCTGTGATTGGTATCCGAAAAGCGTCGATCAGGCCAATACCATCCGGCGCTCTTTAGAAGGACTCGATTGAAAGAGCCTCCGACCAAAGCTTCGTGCGTGTCCCTCATGTTCTTTGTGATCTCCCTCTTTGATCTATGCCTATAGGTGCCGCTTATTCCAAATTCCATTCCCCTTTGACCATTCCTTTTCTTTATTTCGTCGGGTTTTTGACGCTCGAAGGCACAAATGTGACTGTTACCGAGCTTCACGAATACTCATATATAAATACATGAACACACGCTTTTACGTTCTTAAGTATAAACTAAATTGATTTCTCTTTGATCCTTTGTTTCAATATGTTCTATTTCACGCCTCAATAAAGCACGTTTCGGCGCAATAGCGATCGGATGGTGTCAATTCTCAAAGCCGCATTTTCGCTACGTCAGCCAATGTATGCGGTCGCCCTGTATAACTAAACACTGCACCAATCGAACAGTAATTCAAAACGCTGTACACTGTGCGTTAACTGTGGAATATATTATCAAATTAGGAGATAGAACGTGCAAGGAACTGCGAAGTGGAATAGCAATCAAGTACCGATGTCGGGGAGGATACAAGTCGGGCCGACACTAACTTCTCTCGCGCTAAGGGGCTTGCGGTTACTCGGTTGAGCTGACACTTTAATACCAATAGCGTTTAGCGAACTCCTACAGGAATACTGAGAACTTCGGCAACTGCATTCGAAATCAAACGTACATTTCCTGAGATCGACATACATCCAGAGGATACTTGGTAAATTTCGCTATTACCAATAAGACCTCCCATTGAACTTCCGTTGTCATCTAAGATTACTCAAATCTTGATGTTGGAGTACAATAAAGTGTAAAATAAATACTTGTCGGTGGCAGACAATTCTTAGTGAATTACCGCCTACGTAATACAATGTTGGGTACTTAACAGACAACGTGTGCAGAATAATAAGCCCCAGTACCTATCGCTATTAAACAGGTCAAGCCTTAGAAAGCTTATGTAACCTTTTTTGTTGCCGACGGCTCTCGAAAGATATCCAACCTTTTTATTTAAAATGAAGACGCTGATGGGAAATGTTTTGTCACTCGTCCCAAATTTCGTAGCTAAACTTGTGGCGAAATAAAGTGATTTTGGTTCTCTCAAATGTACTATTTAAGACTTTTATCATGGTTTAGCTTGATTTTACAGTACTTATACTTACTAATCGATTTTTAACTTTCGCGATTTGTAAACATCATAGAAATTAATTTAGCGGGTCTTAATCGCGTTAACTTATTTAAGGTATAAATACCTATTTGTTACCGACGTTTCGCTCATCTTGCACCGAGCGTGGTCGCGGAGAGACTGATGAGAGCTCAGCGACGTCTTGTTGAAGTACGGGTTTCAGCACTACTCAGGAATTGCTTGGATGGAAACTACTTCCTATATCGTGGACAACATTACCTCCAGATCGAAGGAGTGTCTATGGGTAGCCCTATAGCACCGGTAATGGCCAACATCTGGATGGAGCACTTTGAGGAATCCAGACATGAAGGCGTCAAATGTGAAACTATGGAAAAAGTATGTCGACGATATCTTCTGCATCATGAAGGGCAACAAGCAGGACGTAGAACAATTCGCACACAAATTGAACTCCATACATCCGAATATCCGATTCACATTCGAAATGGAGGTAGACGGATCGTTACCCTTTCTCGACGTTAAAGTGACAGTGAGAGATAATGTTACCCTTGGACACACTGTGTATAGGAAACAGACACACACCGACAGGTATCTCAACGCGAACTCGCACCACCATCCGCGGCACTTGGATTCCGTTGTGTCCTCGTTAGTGAACAGAGCGTATGACTTATGTGACCCCGAACAATTAAATAGTGAGCTGTCACATGTTCGGCAGGTACTAAGGTGCATAGGATACAAGAAAAACTTACTCTGTCGGAAGAGGAACGAGCGTAAACTGGAAGTAAGCAGAGTGCCCGCTTACATGCCGTATCTAAAGGGAGTGACGGATAAAGTTGGAACAGTACTCAAGAAATACTCCATCAAGACTGTATACAGTCCGTTCTCTAAGATAGCACACAATCTGCGTACACCAAAGGATGTAATTCCTCTCCAAACACCTGGCGTCTACAAAGATTGCAGCTGTGGTAGTTCATATATCGGGCAGACTAAGCGTACAATCGCTGAAAGGGTAAAGGAACATATCGCAGCTGTAAAAAACCGACATATTAACAAGTCGGCGATAGCTGAGCATTTGTTGGAATCTGGACCAAACCACTGGATCGAACTGCATCAACCACAAGTCTTATCCACCGATCGTAACTATTACTCCAGGATAGTACGTGAAGCGGTAGAAATCAAGAAATATAACAATTTCAACCGGGAGGATGGATATAGATTATCGGCCACTTGGAATCCAGTCATCAGCAAGTGTAAACACCGCCGAAGTGATAAATCTCAACAGTATGTAGACGTCATTAGTGTAGTGTGTCGGAGTACCGACATTGCGAACTTAAATAAAGACCAAGTGAGGGTAGGTGCTGAAACCTGCACTTCCACAAGACGTCACTGAGCTCTCATCAGTCTCTCCGCGACCACGCTCGGTGCAAGACGAGCGAAACGTCGGTAACAAATAGGTATTTATACCTTAAATAAGTTAAGTTAACGCGAATAGGACCCGCTAAATTAATTTATATGATTTATACTTACTATATAGGCATTTAAACTTTCGTGGTCATTTACAACTCAATTTAAAATAACTTAAACACGAGAAAGCAAGAAATAAAATACCTACTTAAGTTATGCAAAAACAACAAATATATATATTTGCCCATTTCTATTATTTTGCTTGAATACTTTATAGAACAAAATCTTTAGGAAACAATTTTGTAAATATAAAATAATAACTACACTACTATAATTTATTCCAAAACACAATAAGGAAACCTAAGCCTTAGAAGACAAAAATAAATATTCTTCTGTCTATGAAGCGATATTTTATTACCAAGAAAAGAAACGAACAGTGAAAAATAGTCCCTCTGCAGGAAATATTACTTTTAGAAAAAGCTGTTGGCAATAATTCCATAAATAAATATGAAGATGTTAGTCGCAAATGTTTTCCAGGGACGTAAGCGAACCATAATTTAAAAAGTGCGGTCACGTCGTTCTAGCAAACGTCCTTAGTGCACACTCAATGGGTTTCTGTCAAACGCTAAGGCAGCGATCACATTTCAGTATAGTATTGTCGGAGTAAAATCTTTTTACATTTATTATAATTTATTTCCGCCGCTGCTTGTAGATTAAAATAACAATGTTCTACTTAATACTTTCTTTTTTATGCTTTATGTTAATATTACGAATATATGCGAATATAACTAAAACAGTGAAGTCTGTACAGTTACACAGACAATCCTATACTTAACTGTGATCACTGCTTTATAATTTAGCGTTGTGACAATGCGGTATTTATGCGGCGTCGGTGCGGCGTCGGTGCGGTGGCGATGCGGTTTTGATGTGAATACACAGTATTGCGGTGCGGCAGCGGTGCGGGTCCGGCGTCGAATACAGGAAGCCTTAGTGTAATGAGACATTGTCGTTGGAGCGCGGAGAGCTTTGTATACCTATCTGTATTTGTATTTTAACACTACGTATGAAATGTTTTGCTAGTTCGAGGTATGCTTGAATTAAATAGTAATTTGTGTTCTGTTCAAAGTTGTCTTAACTAATGAGCGAACTTGAGATTAGTGTAATTTTGTAACTACTTGAAACTTACCCGGATGAGTTTGTAGATTTATCGAAGTTAGTTTCGCATAAATATCAAAGTGTTTTGACAATCATCATTTTAGGTACCAATATAACCTTTCTTTGTAACACTAGATTAATTACTACTGTCATCCATCTTTAGCCATGTTTTATCTGTTAAATAAACCAATATAAAAGGCACAAATTCAAGCTTAAGAAACAGAATTGTGTGCTAAAACCTACAAAAAATTATATGCTACAGCACATTAATAGATATTTTAGAAGCCTGTCCAAAGTGGTCGTAATAATAAGATACCTAACGTCCTCGTAATCTGCTTATTATATTCTATTACATTGCGCTAAATATTATTATTAGATTTTCAATAAACTTGAAATCGACGAATCTTATTTTCCCGATTGTTTTATGTATTTTGATAATGTAATAAAAAAAAATCAAACCTGCAACACTTGGCGCAGTTTTAAACGACGAGGCGACCATTTTAACCACCATATCAACCGTACTCTCGCTACTAATAAAAAGTCACTTAAAAATGCATCCCAACGGCCTAGTCACCACATCTAGTCTGAGTCTATATCGCTAGTCCTAGGCCTGGTGGAGATTGGATCGCACGAGCCAGCCTAACTAAACTTCATTAGTCAAGTTTGGATAACAGTGCGATGTCAGATTATGTCGTTAAGTATTAACTTGCAAATTTACATACGCTTACAAGGCACACGGTTCCGCCATGCCTACGCTTGCAGACTGAGATTTGATTTATTTCAAACGCTAGGCATTTTCCTGCGGAGATTTTGTATAAGAATTGCAGGTTATATATAGCTTGAATTTGAAATCTGTATCTGTGTTGCATTTTTGGCTGAAATTATGGGATGTTTGTAAGAGAAATGTAAATTGTAAACCAGATGCCGATTTAAGACACCGAGTAATTTATATGGATGTTGCTTTTGCCATTTTTGGCTACAAACCATTTTTGTCGGACCAATCTAAATTAAGAAAAGGCTGGCCTTAGTCACAATCTATATTCTAACATCCAGACAAACAGTTGATATTGTTACTGTTTTCATTTTCGGAATAGACGAGGATCTTGGTCTTAGAAAGTTGGAGGCAGACAGGGTGATGCAGTACACTTACCACAATAGATGTGAGATTCTCATTAGCTGATGCCCAAAAATATGAATAGGGGGTAGCATGGCTTGTGTCCAGAGATACCCAACAAAAATAAGAAATGTTTTCAATTTTATATTTGTTTTGAATTCTTTATTAAACAGGTAGGATACACTGATCTTCTATGTAAGCTTTCTGTTCAGCACTTACCTTCATCTAAAGGTTAACTTGACATTAGTTAATATGCTGCAATTAATATGCGTCATAGACAGATCGGCGTATTTGCTTATTAACCCCATCCATATCTATCAGACGACCTAGTACGTACCAACGTATTTGTTTAATGAATTTGGTGATACCGAATGCGGTCGACCTACCAATTCGGTCACTGAACAACCAATAGTGATCACATTATCGCCAAATACGATATATGCAATGTTTTTGACTAACAGGAATTCAGAGTGAATATTATAAAAAAACTGGACTATAATGCCAATTTTTATTTTTTGTGTGAAGGAAGAAAAATACCCAAGTTATTTTAAATAGAAATAAATGTAAGGGAAGTAGAGAGGCCTTGCAGTGGAAGAATACAGTTTCAAAATAATAATAACAGCGTTTCATATGCATGGGGGTTAATTAAGGACAAAATATACCCACGTGCTATTCTGATTTTTAAGCTTTATAACTGCAAGTATTCATTAATTATGGTCAGCTGTTTTTCCGTGGAACAATTACAAAAATACATCCATCCTCACAAACTTTTGCCTTTATAATAGTAGTAAGACAAAGCAAACAAATGTAATTTTCGTTTAATTTCAAGGCAATTCAGCAACAGGCTTTAAATTTAAAGACCTTAGTTGATACAATTATAGGTATACTTAAATGGTTTTGCTTCAACACAATGATTGCTTTTTCAAGTTCAATTTAGGTATGCAAAACATGTACGAATTAAAAAGTGGTTTGTGAAAAGCGAAACTGTGTTTTTGGTGGAATGTCCTCGGTATACCCGTCAATGCGACACTTTAGGCCGTCCCATGAGGTTAGATACGTCGATTATTACTTAGACAAGAGTCTCGCGTATTGTCTTATTCATACTTCAAGATAGAGACGAACTATGGCATTGACATGTTGTATTCAGAACATTATTGATATTTTTTTTGCGTTGGGGTTACATTGCCTTCAGTAAGCTCATCATATTAAATGTAAAGATTTTTCATGGTAGGTTAGGTTAGCCTTTAAAATATATTGTAGTTGGGTTTTAGCTGTAGTCTTAAATAAACTGGTGAGCTTATGTTTCTAATTACATAAATAAAACCATACCTATGAGGCATTACTTTCTTTTCTTCCTTTCGTTTCCATAATTTTCAGTACAACATTCGCACTAGGGCTAAATCCTGATCGATCGAAATAACGGTCACAATGAACACATACACACACACAAACGAAACAATAATTTGTGATACACAAATTGTGTCTAAATTAAGAGTATATATTTAAATCTACAAATAAAAAGCATCACTAACAAAAATAATATATAAATAATAATCTGAAAGTTATCCACAAGCTAAAAGCAAATTGATTGATGTTGACATAGTATGAAATATTAGCTGAAAACGACACACAAAAACGCACAACATGTGAACGTGACTAGTAAAAACTAAGGAAGAATAATTTTCAATATGAGTACATTTTATTTTTTTATTTTTGGCAATCTGCCGATACTCTCAGTAATTTCAGCCCGTGTCAAAGTGCGGACAAAATATTCATACGGAGTTCAAATCAACTGCATGGTTGACGTAGTGGTACAAGCGGCCGCCTCGCCGCTTGACACAGCGCCAAGTGTTGTGAGTTCGATTCCCACACGAGACAACACTTTGTGTGATCCTTAATTTGTTGTTTCGACTCTGGGTGTTCATTGCGTCCGTTAGTTGTATGTATGTGAAGTCCCCCGCGACACAGGATTTATTCATAATGCAGGAGTTGTCTTCTAAAAGATTAAGATAATAAAACCCTTAATGTACTCTATTCAGGTAGAATTTAAAGCACGTTTTTAGAAGATGACTTCATTGCAATTAGGCCGTGTGCAGAGTTTCCAAAGCTAAAACCTTTTATTTAATAAAAATAACTCTTTCCGTAAAGTTTTACTTCATTAGGGGAACTCATAAAAAATAATTACTTACTCATGCATCGTTACAGTTTAAACTTCCTTCAAGCTTTACCAAGGAACTAAACGAATGCAAATTAGGAAAGGATTGCTTGAGTCGCTTTGATGACTCTACTAACCAACGGCTATGACATCTATAAAATGTATGTATTTGCGTTTTTTTTAATAAAGAATTCAATTGAGTTCGTACAATTATTATAGTACTTAATGAAACTTAAAATAATATAACCTAGAAGCATTTATTAGTACAATAAGTAATCATACGCCTCCGGCCGGGTGATTTTCGTGTAAAGGAGTTTAAAGCTTTTTCTTATCGTACTTCTATGTAGATAATAAACTCTATTTATCTATCTATAACGTCACGCCTGTCTCCCGTTGGGGTAGGCAGAGACTATGGAACGCCACATGCTTCGGTTCAAACATACCTCTTTCGATTCCTCGACATTCATTAACCTCATCATGCATGCGCGTCGGTTATGGGTACTTTTAATTTGGCCCTTTTTCAGTACGTCACCTATTTGGTCGGCGTACGTCCGCCTAGGGCGTCCCCTACCGACATTTCCATTCATTCTCGCACGATACACTCCTTTCGTATTTCTTCTTTCATCCATCCGTTCCAAATGTCCAAACCAACGCAACATTCCTTTTTCAATCTTTGTCACTACATCTTCTTTCATACCACACTTCTCTCGTATTACACAGTTTTTCACTTTATCTATCAGCCTTACTCCGCACATACTCCTCAAAGCTCTCATCTCCACAGCATTGATTCTACTTTCATGCTTCTTCTGCTATACCCATGATTCGCTACCATACATCAGTGTTGGCGCCAAGACTCCCTGCAGTACAGCAAGGCGAGCTTTACTTGGTATAATTTCGCTATTGATGATGGACCGTAAGGCGCCATTCAAACTATTTCCTGCTTTCACTCTCCTTTGAACATCCCCCTCACTTTTCCCATCTCTCGTAAACAAAGACCCTAAATACACAAACTCATTCACTTGTTCCACTTTTTCATCTCCTATCATTATGTTATATTCAGTTATACTGTCTGATAGATAATAAACTGATATTGATATATAGGTATAACCCTGAGATCGAACCAAATGGTGGGAGCAAACCTGTTCCTCTTTGGTCCACTATCCATGGGCCATCCGTGGCGGCAAATAAAATAAGTACCTAATTAAATGCTTTTGAATACAATACAGGGCAGCTGACGGGACAGCCAATTACAATAATGCAAAACACCATGTGTCACGTTTTACACAAATACAAAATTATGATGAACATGTCAATACGTTTAACACATCACTGGCATAACGCATGCAGCAATTACGACATGCAAACAATAATTATAATTAAAAGATATTTATTCAGTTCGTCCACTTAAAAACGAGAACATAAAAATTAAATAGTAGCCTGTCGATTTATCACAATTTGGATTATGTGAGTACGGTATAGCATAAAAATGTAATAAGTACAAAATCCAATTTGTCCTATCACACCGCAGTGACACATCAGTGTATAGACGATGATAATATAGATATCTACTAATCGTTGGTGACCAATGACGGTACCAGCCTTCTAACCACACTTAATTTATTTCATACTAGAGGATGCTGGCAACTACGCAATCACTTTTTATTTTAATTCAACCGTTTCCGCCCGATCCACTGAGCATTTCTGGAAATCGCTTCTTAGAGCGCCTCCACGGTCACCAAGGAACGTGAATGTATCTTACATTCAAAATCAAGCTGAATTTCAGCTCCTTGGGCCCAAAACTATTAGCTGTGCGTTGTATTACACATTATGAGCCCACAAACGTATCAAAAATTAACACAGCGGCAGATAAATAAAACGTTTTACTTTATTACCACAATATTTACCTTGCTCACTAATGAGAATATAAAAGAATTACTATTCCCTTTGTGGTGCCGTCTTAACGCGGTCCCACACCGCGGATAAGCGAATTACCGTTTCATAATTAGCCAGCTTATACTTTAGTCTTTGTTTATGGCGCCAGGAAACAAGCTTAATAGATAAGGCACGCTTTTCGTTTTAATTGATGTTATAATATCACCGCTGTTGACAAACTATCTTCGTGATACTAAGGGATTTGCTTCTGGACTGATTGTTTTGATAATATACCATACCACCATTCCTACTGGTATTAAGTGATTGTACAAATATTTTATAGAGAAGGAACGTTGAGCAGCTCGTGGCACTGCCGACCACACGGACCTATCAATTTTACAAATAAAATGCATTCGTCAGTCGTGCAGATAGGTAGCGCATAGACTGACATCAAAAGACACACTAATACGTGATTGAAAAAGCACAAAGTACCGGCTGCATCGACTGTCTTGAAGATCTATGACATTTGTTATGGAAAATACATATCTTAATATATAAAATCCTTGCGTTACTGACTGACTGACAGACACGCTACAGCCGAAATTACTGGTCACAAGAAGATGAAATTTAGCACGTATATTCCTTGAAGAGTGTAGGGTAGCACTAAGAGAGGATTTTTGGAAATTCCACCCCTAAGGGGGTAAAACTGGAGGTCAAAGTTTGTATGAATTTTTTTATTCCTTTAATGGATTGACTCCAAACTTTGTACATTAGTTTCTCAAACGACGATAGTGAACATTAAGAATTATTTTTCTGGAAATTCCTCCACGAAGGGCGTGAGATAGGGGGTCAAAGTTTGTATGAAACTTTTTTCCTTTAATGGATTGACTTCAAACTTTGTATATTGGTTCCTCAAACGAGGATAGTGAACACTAACAATTTGTTTTTTGAAAATTCCATCCCTCAGGGGGTATGATAGGGGTTCAAAGTGCGTATGAAACGAAACTTATTATTCCTTCAGTGGATTGACTTCAAACTTTGTATATTGGTTCCTCAAATGACGATAGTGAACAATAAAAAATATTTTTTTTAATTACTACCCTCAGGGGGTAAGATAGGGGATCAAAGTGTGTATGAAACTTATTATTCTTTAAGTGGATTGACTTCAAACTTTGTATAGTGGTTCCTCAAATGATAATAAAGAACACTAAGAATGATTTTTTCGGCAATTCCACCCCTAAGAGGGTAAGTTTGAGGATCAAAGTTTGTATGTAACTTTTTATTCCTTTAATGGATTGACTTCAAACTTTGTATATTGGTTCCTCAAACAACGATAGTGAACATTAACAATTTGTTTTTTGAAAATTCCAACCCTCAGGGGGTAAGATAGGGGTTCAAAGTGTGTATGAAACGAAACTTATTATTCCTTCAGTGGATTGACTTCAAACTTTGTATATTGGTTCCTCAAATGACGATATTATTATTCTTTCAGTGGATTGACTTCAAACTTTGTATAGTGGCTCCTCAAGTGATAATAGTGAACACTAGGAATTATTTTTTCGGAAATTCCACCCCTAAGAGGGTAAGATCTGAGTTATCTGCTTTGTCCAACTGCTGACCAAGGCATCTATCATGTCTTTAACCTAAAATACTAAGAAAGGGTTTTTGAACTTGGATAATTATTTTTTTATTTTTTTTACAATATCGCTGAGATATACAAATGTATAGTGCTACGGAATCCTTGACTTATTTAATTTAAACAAGCTTTTGCAAGCAGCTACGCCTTAATGAAATTTTCATAGTTTGTTCGAGAGTTTTCATGAACCATTAGTAAAATACACATCTAAATCGATTAAACCATTTTTAAGATTACCCTGAATAAATAGACAGACAAAAAACAGTCTAAATAAATCATCGAGGTACTGAAAACGGGTAAGCAACAATATTCAATACAGTTATTTTGAGATTACAGACTGTTTGTTTATATTTTTTATAGTCTCACTCCTGTATCCCCGAAGGGGTAGGCAGAGGTGTAATATTACACCCACATTTCACCATGTTGCATATTACCTAGTATGCAACATGGTGAATTAACCTACGTATTAGGGGGCGAGCCTATTGCCATTACCGGGCACATTGGCAGACTCCGTGCTACTACTGAGAATTCGGAAAAACTCAGTAATACTTTTGGCCGACCCGGGAATCGAACCCGAGATCTCGCTATTAGCAGACGCATACGCTATCCACTGTACCACGGAGGCAGTGAAATATTATTTATTTGTATAATCTGTCTGTATATAAAATCCTTGCGTTACTGATTGACTGACAGACATGCTGCAGCCGAAACAACATGTATGTATGTGTGCATGTTGATGAAATTTAGCCTGTATGTTCCTTGATGTGTGTAGGAAGGAAGTGTGCCACACAGGCACACTAGGAGAGGATTTTTGGAAATTCCTTCCCTAGAGGGGTTAAACTGGTTGTCAGAATTTGTATGAAACTTTTTATTCCCTCAATGGATTAACTTCAAACTTTGTATACCTATTGGTTCCTCAAATGAAGTTAGTGAACACTAAGAAAATCCTTTTGGAAATTCTTACCCTAAGTGGATAAAAAGGGGCGTCATCATTTGCCATTTTAAGCCTTCAAGGTACTCTGTTTATTGGATCCGCAAATGACGTTAGCGAATACAAAGACATTTATTTTGGAAATTTTCCCCTAAGAGGGTGGAAAATGTATTCAGTTTGTGTAAAAACTTAATTTTTCAATGGAATCACTTCAATCGTTGTAAAATCTTTTCGCTACTGACTGGCTGACACACACATTACAGCCGAAATTACTGGGCGCAAGACGGTTAAATTTAACATGTATGTTTCTTGAGGACGGTAGGGGTGTTTGTACAAAATATTTTATCTAATCGTAATTTACGCGTGCGAAGCAGCGGGCAAAAGCTAGTCCTTGCATATGCTTGTACAGGTTAAAACATAGAGCATGGCAATCTTTTCGTGAAGCGGAGGTTAGACGTCAGTCGCTCTGTGGAACAGCAAATTTTCTTAGAAATCAGATTAGACTATAAATCATGCTCCGCGATTCAATGTAAAAATGTATGCGACTAAAATGCCGTCAGGATGACGAAAACCTATTTAGCTCTTGGTGAAGATTTTGAATAAATTAATAGGTACACATTGGCATTATCATCATCATCATCAGCCCTTTATACTGCTGGGCACGAGCCTCTTCTCACTATGAGAAGGGTAAGGCCATAGTCCACCACGCTGGCCAAGTGCGGGTTGGCAGACTTCACATGTCTTTCGAGAACATCATGGAGAACTCTCAGACATGCAGGTTTCCTCACGATGTTTTCCTTACTACTACAGATAAGCAAGCGATAATTAACAATTTAATAATATATACAATTTAATAATTACATTGCCATTATATTGCTACTAAACTTAATACAAGAACGTTCCACACATAGCCTCGGGTGAGCTTTGCAAACAAAACCAATTATCACTGACAGAATTTTAACATTTTGCTAGCTCCACACTGTACAGTTATGTACTAAAATATGTAAAATAAATTTTGCTCATGTTCAAGAAGTAGTACAGTATTTCAGATAGATTCCGAATGGAGTACCAGCAATTACAAGTGACCTTGTATAAGATAGTCTATACCACTCTATGTGACTTCTCATCCATGCCGTTTCTAAGTTTGTTATGGTGTCCAATGCCAATTTGGGCACTGTGTATCACGTTTTCCATTAGAAAATTCGCAGCATTGCCAAAAGACTACCATATTAATGCCTCCCTTAGCACCAGTACTAAACACAAAACCAATTACGCTAAAGGAAACGAAGTTTATTCGTAAATGGGGCAACTTAACCTTTGTACATGTAATCTTGTAATAGCTCACAAACGGCGACAGCTGCCTACGAACAGACAGTAAACCGATTCATTTGGCGCGGCTGACACAATTTACACTGAAAAACGTCCCGCCACTGATACTGAACACTTTCATTTCCCCAGAAAAGGCGAAAAGGCTCTATTCGACAGAACGGTACACATACTAATTGCGTGACTAATGTGCTTAGAATTCAGTTTATACAGATAGTTTAGAAAGTAATTTAATAGTTTTAGCAAAGACTTACGTGCGAGGCCGGATAATTTTATTATTATTCGGTAACAGCATTTTTTCCTTCTAATTATTCTTCCAAACAAAATTATTTCGGTTACTCTTATATAGAGAAAAGAGCTTTTATTGCATTCAGCATAGAAAGCTGTTTATTTAGTAATATTCTGGCATGCATCGCTAAATAGCGATGTTGCCATGATTATCAACATCAACCTAAAATAGGGTGGCCTATTTTGTAAGAAAAAAAAATAAGAATACATTAACAATCAAAAACAAGTAAGTAGTCTAACGTCACTAAAAGCTCACAAAGTCCGCTCATCACTGGGTTGTTCTTAGAAAGGTGACGTCATAACCAAGCCCTCGTCAGACGATCCTTGACTATGTTGTCATAAGTTCCAGTTTCGAGTTTCTTGCTCTACGCTTTACTTGTCTTGTATTAAAGGCTGTGGGGGGTTACTGTTATATGTTTTATGGATTGGATATACAGAAATATTTGAAATGCAGAAGCGGAGACAGACTTGTTGGATGTTTTAGGTAGAGTATGTTTCTTTTTTTGTAGGACGTAGGTACTGTGCCAATATCATATTGCCATAGTATTTGGCCTCAGGTTATATTCACTGAATAAATCTGACTAATCGACTATTTGCTTACAGTCATCCATCATGGCAGAGTATTATTGTTCGCATATTTATACAAATATGGCAGTATGGCAGTCTATACAGAAAAATACGATTGATGTGACTGTCCGTTATTTCTATATACATTGATGTGGTTTTTCTAGTATTTATATGATACTTAAATACACTAATAACGACTATCATAAAACAACCTAAATATATAAACAAATATTTTTAAATTTTGTATGCCTTTGGGTCGGGGTAATGTGTAAATTGCAGTTTATTTTAAAGACATCTGCTCCACTAAGACTAAATCCTGTGTCGCGGGGAACTTCACAAACTCATGTAAAACTAATGAATACAATTAACACCCAGACTCGTAACAACAACTTATATATCATACAAAGTATTGTCTCGCGTGTGGGGATCGAACCCAAAACACTAAGCGTAGTGTCAAGCGGCGAGACCGCTTAAGCCACTAGATCAACCGTGCAGTAATTTCCACTGGAGTTTGTAGGTCTACCGATAGGCTACATTTTTATCTATGAAATATTTGCCAACAGTTTAAGTACCTAATAATTGCTTTTAATTATTACATCATGCTACTGAAAACAACACGGGTGTAACCCACCCACACAACTAGTTATTAATAAACTGGTATGATATGCGTACCTTCTTCATTTTGCGGACAAGTCGGGCAGGTATAAACATGCCACTCGTATTGGGAGCAGAGGTGGCTGCCCCGTATAACAACGTTATTTCATATTTGTATCCTTTTTCGATGTACCTTTAATGTTTTTAGGGCTCGTAATTTGGTCAGATAATAAGATTAATTTCGTAAAGAGTTGCAAATGTATTAGTATAGCACTGTTAGCAATACTTTTGGAAATTACTCCAATGAAAGGTGAAGGATGATAATGTGAATAGGTCACAAATATTTTCTCGCCCAGTTAATTCATGACAGGGGTTTAGATGAAAATGAACCTCATCCTCCTAGCGTTAATCCCAGTTTCAATCTGGGGCCCGCTTACTAGTCTGACCGGATTTGGCTGAATATTAGCTTTTCTACAGAGCGACTGTCTGTCTGAACTCTACAACCCGAAGGGATAGCGATATTCCATGGTTTAGACTAGTGTCAGTTGATTAAGAAGGTACCGACGCCCTGTAAAGACTGTTAAAGATCTTCATGACAACCGGGACCCACGACTTAACGTGCTCTCCGAGGCACGGGACAAGCGATAATCAAAAATTCAAAACGCACATAACTCCAAAAAGTCAGTGGTGCGCGCCGTGGATTCGAACCCGATACCCTCTGCATGGCAGTCCGTTGGTATATCCACTAGACTATCGCTGCCTGAATGAAAATGATCCTACATAATTCATCAATCCATCAATATTAAATCTCAGCAGCCTAAGATCTCCGTACCGTTACCTACTCAGTCCCGGTCCAAAGTATCCGGAATCGTCTTTGGTCTATTTATTCCCCCTTAAATATTAGAGGTAAATTTCAAAGCACCGTTTTAACGTAAAATGCGATAAAGGCCGAATGATAACCAGCTGGTCATCAGTTGACGCACAGATCGTACTCTTATTTAATGATATCGACCATACGGTGTGAAGCTGGATGCATTTTTTTTGCACAAATTCTGCCGTTACACTGGGAAAAGTTTTAATGAAATCCTCTGCGAGGTTAATGTCATAAGATTTGAGCGGCTATATGCAATTTTCTGCCATATTATCTGTAATGGAGGTTTGTAAAAATAAATGTTCGTTATTTTTTACCCGACTACGGCGAAGCCAAAAAGAATGGTAATGTTTTTGGCAGTCTATGTATGTATGTTTGTATGTTCCATCGTAGCGCCTAAACTACTAAACCAATTTTAATAAATGGGGTGTCAAAAGATTCGTAGCAATGGCCCGGGTGATATAGGCTATATAAATTTTATCAAAATTTTCTGTTACGGAATTGATACATCAGATGCCAACCTCAAAATACGGTGAAGCCAAAAGGAAGGGTAATGTTCTTGGCAGTCTATGTATGTATGTTTGTATGTTCCATCGTAGCGCCTAAACTACTAAACCAATTTTAATAAATGGGGTGTCAAAAGATTCGTAGTAATGGCCCGGGTGATATAAGCTAAATTTATATAGCCTTATCTAAATTTTCTGTTACGTAATTAATACATCAGATTCCAACCTCAAAAAAAATAAAACTGTTAATAAATCATGACGTGTTTGGTATCAAAAGAAAAGTATTGGTGAGTACATTACAAATATGTACATATATTATACTGTTTGAGTAAAAATATAAGTTGTATACGCGGTTGTATTTACAATTCGCACGGTTCAGACGCTTTGAGTTACCTATTTTACTTTCTTTCAATGTGCCAATGTAAATAATGCACGGTTAGTTTACATGCCCATGCCCGAGATACGGAAAAGGACTAATTAAAAAATATAAGTTTAAAAACTATAACCCGACTACGTAAAAAAGGGGGTCTAAAAAGGACGAAACAAGAAAAGTATAGATTCAGAAATGGTCAAGCTAGAGCCGTGGTTGCACCTATTGTATACTAGTGTACATGTAATTACCTGCCACGTTTGTTTAATGCAGGTTACGTATTCCTGGCACCCGTATTAGGTAGGTACTCGTATACAAATAGGTGCGACCACGGCTCTAGCTTGAGCATTTCTGTACCTATACTTTTCTTGTTTCGTCCTTTTTAGACCCCCTTTTTTACGTAGTCGGGTTATAGTTTTTAAACTTATTTTTTTTATTCGTTCTATAATAATATATGCAGAGTTTAGATGCTAGGGTAATCCGTGGACTTCGGCGTAATAATGGTTTGCCCAGAGTAAGAGACCAACGGGTAAAAATATATAGCCTTTCTTATGACAGAGCCACGGGTTATAAGTTGTTATTGCTGCTCATGGATTATGAATGTCATGAGTAAGTAACTGGTAAAGTCACTGCTCTGAAAAAAAGCGCATTATACTGGTAGTGGTACGTAGAAACCTACTTAAAATAAACTTAAAAGCCATAACAAACCACAGAGCTTGTGTGAGGATAAACGGGGCATACACTGACTGGTTTCCCATCGAGAAAGGTGTTAGACAAGGATGTGTAGCGTGGCCGTGGCTGTTTAACCTCTTCATGGACAGTTGTTTGCAAGATCTTAAAACATAGTGACTGCGGATTAAGGATGAATGGGTTACTCGTCAAATGCCTCCTTTATGCTGATGATCAGGTAATACTAGCATCTTCAGCGGAGGAGTTGCAGGAGATGGTAACAATCATGCATGGTGCGTTAGAAAGGAAAGGAATGAAAGTGAATGTAAGTAAAACGAAAGTTATGGTTTTTGAAAAGGAGGAATGCGTTACGTCTTGTAATGTTTTGATCGATGGGCAACGAGTGAAGCAAGTGAATGAGTTTGTATACGTTGTTTACAAGAGATGGTAAGAATGAGAAAGATATTGAAAGAAGCGTTAATGCTGGTAATAGAGTGAATGGAGCTCTGAAGGCGTTTATGAATAGCCAAAACGTGTCCAAAAAGGCACGTTTGGCTGTGCGTAGAGGGGTATTAGTGCCTACCCTTATGTACGGTAGTGAAAGTTGGGTATGGCAGAAGAGATTTGAAAGTACAATAAATGCTGTAGAAATGAGAGCACTGAGAGGTATGTGTGGTGTATCTTTGACCGAAGAATAAAGAATTGTGTGATAAGAGAGTGTTGTGGGGTAAAAAAAGATGTAGTGACAAGCATTGAGAAAGGCATGTTAAGATGGTTTGGGCACATGGAGAGGATGGATGACAATAGACTGACAAAGAAGATATATAAGGCAAGTGTGAATGGGACAGGACAAAGGGGAAGACCTAGGCGGACGTTCTCTGACCAGATTGGAGACATCCTGAAAAAAGGACAGGTCAGAAGTACCCTTAACAAAAGAGCATGCATAAGAAACTTGATGGGAGTGAATGAAACAAGAGAGGTATGCCAGGATCGTTGCAAATGGCGCTCCGTAGTCTCTTCCTACCCCTCCGGGAATCAGGCGTGAGTCTATGTATGTATGTATGCACTATTGTGGTTTGTACATACGTACAAACCACTAAATAAAGCACTATTGTGGTTTGTACGTACGTACAAACCACAATAGTGCCTCTAAGATATTCTTGCAAGCTCGGTTGCTCCTTCGAAATGCTTCACTTTATCGAACTATTAAAAGCTTGGTCTTCTCGTCAAACTCATATAAAGTGCAACTAGAAATTTAGGAATAAAAGAAAGACAAAACGAATTTCATTTTTTGGCTGTAAAAAATTATATCCAGCATGGTTTCTTTAGGTAATAATTAGTAATTCTTATACTCGTAGTGCGTATTAGTTACTGTACCATGACATGAAAATACAGTTATTACGATGTAGCTACTTTATTGTCATTTGTGTGTGGAGAAGTAACGTTATTTTTGTTTAAATCTCCTAAACGACTGGACCAACTTTGATAAAAATTTAGACAATCTTCAGATTGCCCAACATGAAGTGAGATAGCAGCAATAGATTTTTTAGAAGTCGTACTCAGATCTTTTCCATAGCCATATAATAAGATATATAATAATAAGAATTGTGTAGAAGTACGTAACGCTAATTAAATAGATAATAATACTATCGCCTAGCAGTTAAGACTTGGCTTTTGCGCTCAGAAAATCTAGCCAAACATTTACTCAACACCGTAAAACTCACCAAAAAGTGCGTATAACTGTACCTAATTACATCGTGTCGATGGCAACACTTCAAATGGTTTTGGCCCAAAACTCGGCCACTCCAATAGCGTTAGGCCTTCCTTTGTAGAAGTCGTTCTCTACGCTTTTAAAGGGTACACTCGCCGTGCCCCGCGGTTTTACTCGTTACACATCCATTTAACTATTGTATCGCATCGCTCGCCCGTTTAATAACATCCTTTCGGCTTTTCTTTTCGTTTTGTTTAGGCCATAAGGGCTGAGACGTGATGTTACATAGCCTTGTAGCCTTCGTCATGAATGTAGCGTGGCTATCATATACGATAAAAGCAAACAATTATAGGTATAGGTTGCAGATTTCAGCACGAATGGGCCATCATGACCGGGCAAGTACTACCCTCTCACATAAAATCGACGTAAAGTAACAAAACCTTTACTGTTGCGTTTCGTTCGGTGAGTGTGAGTGCTGGAGGCCCCATCCCCATTTCTTTCCCCTTTATCTCACTCCTCCTATTCCTTTTCCCATTAACCGCTTACCATCAAGTTTAGTGATCTGTCTGCTCGTTGGCCGCCTATTTCATAAAACAGATTGCACGGGCGGCTTAATATTTTAAAGGGGTCGCCTTAACGTCTGGTACTTCGCCGGATATTGTGATTTTGATCACCACACGAGACAATACTTTATATCATCCAAAAAAATTGCTTCCAGTCTGTTCTCTGTGACCGTTGTTGCATATTTATAAAGCCCCAAAATAAACTCTTCAGCTTTATTATATTAAAGAACATAATTATATTATACATAAATAATGTTATCCAAATAGGCTATTTTGTGGTGTTCATCCGATATTTACGGCGTGTGTCTGTACATAAAACGCCAATACCAACAACAAAAGTTATAATATATTTACGAGGGAAATTAAACGAGCTTTTATACGCGAAAATGTATTTTATGTTTATATGTTCCTTTTTATTTGAGTGTACCTGTGGCCTAGTAGACTGTGGTTCTGACAGCTAAGCAGGATGGTCGTGGGTTTAGTTCCCATCGATAAGAGATGTTTTTATTTGATCAAAACAAAAAGATCCGGTCTTTGTGCCCATATGGCCCTAAACATTATTTATTTCTGTTACGTCCCTTTTGGTGTGTCCCATTTACTTTAGCAAGTCTATAAAAACACGTAAAACAATACAAAGCCTAAGCTGTAGTCTGATGAATGATGATGACTATGAATAATAAGAATAACCAACAAAAAAGTTTGATTTACGTTTTTTTCTAAATTTGTACAACAAAACTTCTTTGTACTTTCAGTTTAGTGCTCATAAATAACAATGTTGGGTTTGGTTTTCCATAAAAACCATTTTAGACATTGCCTAAAAAGGCGATTTACAACACTTAGTTACTTGTTTCTTTGGGAGTATATCTGAAATACATTACTTACATTTGGATATTTAATATGAATGTAGTTTCATAAAGACTAGGTACGAGTACTTTAAAACTTTCGCGACTTATCCACATACCAAAATGTATGCGACATAGACTCGTTGCATACTATACGTTATCATACAGCCTTCAGTCGCAGTAATATGCCTCTCCTAATTTTCGCGTCAATAGGATACTTACTATACTACGCTGGCTTGACTGTTTGCTCAATCTCCTCTTAGGACACCCATGGAATGAAATGAGGTAGTACGAACGCCTTTTTATCCTTAATCTGTAAAACTACACTGATTAACATGGTTCAAAACTGGTTTCGTCTTTTGGCATTTTTACTTATGATGATTATAATGTGTTGGATTTTATTTCTAGGCTAGTTAAAGTCCCTTCTGCGTAA
This sequence comes from Euclidia mi, assembly GCA_944739405.2. Classification (NCBI taxonomy): domain Eukaryota; kingdom Metazoa; phylum Arthropoda; class Insecta; order Lepidoptera; family Erebidae; genus Euclidia; species Euclidia mi. The sequence goes on from OX123196.2 coordinate 5,641,097, forward strand.
TTGATTTTTGCTGATTTTCTAGCTATGGATATAAAATCTGTACTAGTCCGACAGAAAAAGATAATTCATATTTATTTACTGACTAAGTCAGAAAATGAAGCAATCGTTATTGCAAATATGATTAATTATTATTTGTAAATTAACAAGTGGAAGTAACTCATTAAAAGGATTTTGTTTCTGATTATTACTTTGGGAAGCACCTTTGAAACGGCTTGAGATATAAAGCTATTTCAGAAGTCAGGCGTATGAACCATCGTAGTAATACGTGATATGTCGTCAACGTGCATTAAGTGTATTGTTTCAATGTTGTGATGCTTTCGATGCGTGCGGACCGGAGGACTCCGCGCTTTCAGTGGTGGATACGAGATTATGGTTTGGACAGGCGAGAGGAGAGTTAAACCTGTTGGGGAAATCACTAATAGTTATTCGAGATTCAGGAGTCAGGACATTAGAAGAAGTCTGATGCTTTTGGGCAGAACGGGAGAGCTTTGAGCCCATAACACCTCCTTTCATCCACCCCATTTACCATCAAGAGTTGTTTCATATAGCTCATGTTTCCTATACAATGGCTCAGTAATATTAAGCTTATAAGCCACAACCACAGAAAACATCCGAACCACCGCTTACCGTAAGTCGCACCGCTGCGCTGGTTCAGAGCACGAATAGCAGTACAAAAAACGAAACAAAAATCTCATACGTTCATAATAAATAGCCAGGCAGCCTTATTTATTTTCTCCTATATATAAACAACAAAGGCAACCCCTATTAAAGTTGAAAAATCTTCACGTAACAACGGCAAACTGCCTAAGAAAATGTCACCTTTTCTAAAGCGGTGTCAACTATCCCGTGCAGAGTAAGGTAACGTTCCGTCTCAATGGTCGTTACTAAATATTTGAACGGGCCGCACTGCGCACAGTCTTAAATAAAACACATTCCTGCCGACCGATGTGAATTTTTCACGCGTGCTGGTCGCACACCCTCGGAGACTGACTTGTGCTAGGTATGTGGATTATTTATATCGTGTAATGCGCCCCAGAACTATTTGGCGCAGATTTTAAGGGGTTGGAGTCGCGCTTTGAGTACGGTACGCGAAAAGATTGTACTTGAGACCTAATTGTTTTGTATTTTGAATTGTATGTTTGTGTAGCAATAAGTATTTTATTTATGTGTGTATAATATAATAGTGTTATTTTAGCTTATAACGGCCTTAGTACTAATCTATTATGAGCTAGTCAAAGTATTTAGATAATCCTGCTTTAAGATACAGGTCCATAGTTTACGAATTGTAAATGTTTAGGTAGGTATCAAATGATGTCTGTAAAAAGTAAGCTGCAAACAAAATTATCATAAGGCAATCAGCTTACCTGCGAGCTTTTTTTATTTTTCACAAAGTTTATGCAGTCTGCCCACGCAAATTAGACGGGTTAGTTGAGGGAATTTTTAACTTTCACATTTGTAGGCACAAGTGTACATCACGAAGCGTTAATTAATTAGTGTCGATGTTATCATGTTTAGTGTTTACTTAGTAATAAAATCTTCTTTTATACAATATATGTATACATAATTTAAATGATAGGTCATCGCGTTCTTACGTAGTTTTCAATGCTCTCATAGTATTCGTCTATCGTTATTGAGATCTAATTTATTGTTATAATAAGCTTGTATTATGTAAATGGTAGCGACTTGTGGATTTTGTAACGATGATATAACGAAGCTTTGAACAGGATCTCCAAGACCTCATTAAAATACAAGAAGGTAGCTTTATCCAGTATTTACATAAGCGCACAATACCGAATTTTATTTTCGATATTATGCGCTTATGTAAATACTGGATAAAGCTACCTTCTCTTCTCTGTGGCATAGGCCACAGAGATTTTCTTAAAGGTGATTTGCATTATTTTTCACCAAGTTAAAATAAAGAGTCTTATCTGCGTAAATATGTAAATTTGGAGCTCTCCTGAATGTTAACTTCAAGGTTGATTTTATTTTCATGGCACGAACGCTGGCTGAATTTTAAAATCGCAGTGGCACAAATGAAAGATTATTATATTAATAATTCTTTTTTTGTTTTAGGTTTAGCTGTTAGATTAGCAGCTTGAGTTTGAAGGACTTTTATAATTTGAATATGGTCGCAAGGTCTCGGCACGTGGTATATCAATGTCTGAGGCTGTTCTATATATTCTAAGCGAGTAAAGCTTTTAGTCAATGAATCTGTTAGTTGAGAACCCTCTTCAGCTGTACATTTTCACAAGTAATGGACAAGTGTCTACGTGCGGAGTTCTTGTCAATATATAATAGACAGTTGTGATAGTGTTCAGTACATTATATCTACCTGTAGCTGGAGTGTACGTGTTTAAGTTATTGGCTGCGTCGTTAAGTGCCTTTGATGATAATAGATCAGCTATGTGTAGAAACCGAATTTGTTTCTGGCTCAGATACACTTTTTCTATATAGAATGAGTTATATTGCACCTTTAGGACTACGTCTGGGTTTAGTTTTGAATATCCATATCTCCTTAGATATAAAAAGAGTTAAAAAATAATATAATGTTAAAAATCCAAAGTATCCATTCGTAACCATAGCATTCAATCCGGTTTTGAAGAGGTCTTTACAAAATATTCATCTTATGCTTCCAATAACATTTTAACATTTATGAAGCGGCCAGCCTTCTCTAAAGTTGTTTTAATATCGCCGAAAAGACGTACTTTCAAGTTGTAAGTCAAATTTATTTTCTAGTTTCGTTTTCTATGATTAGCGGTTAAGAGTAGGTTATTCTTACTCAATTGTGTACTGATACGATATGCGCCCTCCGTGTTAACTCTTAACATAACTTTACGCCTTTATCCCCGAAAGGGTAGGCAGAGGTGTGAGACACACACACACACACCCACACTTCGCCAGTTATGTTTCGCTCCCAATGTAATAGGGGGCGAGCCTATTGTCATCTACCGGGCACATTATTAAACTAGCGATAATTAACATTTTTAAGTTTGTACCTATGTGCACATACATTCGAAAAGTCAGAGTTATGTGCCCGTAGTACCTTGGGATCGAAGCCGAAACCATCGTCTCAGCAGTCCGTTACGTACACCAACAACTAGCTATCGTCGCGTTTACTCTTCTGTGAGCTGTGGTTCAAATCCACGACGCGTACTTTTCGAAGTTAATTGCACATTACATTATCAATTATCGCTTGCTGAACGTTGAAGGAAAGCAACGTTAGGACATCGGCATGTATTAGAATTCTCTATAATGCCATCGAAAGATAATTATGTGAAGACTGCCACCCGCATTTCATCAGTGTGGTGGAAAATGGCCAAATCATCCTTATATAGACAAAAGACCCGTGCCCGGCGGGCAGATTATATAAAGCCTAATGTTGATTATTATCAGGAGATAATTATAGTTAAGTAATACTAGGTATATAGTTTAACCGCCGGATTCACTATCCGATCTATCCAAGGATTTTGAGATTAAATATGCATGTTAGATATCAAATATCTATTAGATATCAAATCAAAATATTTCTTTCTGTTTGTCCGGGGTAACCTCTGGAATGGCTGATCAGCTTTTAATGGGTCTTTCACTAGAAGTTAGGGGACTTTGTGGGGTGTTATTTGAGCCGGTAGGTGGCTCTGTTGTTGAGATCAGAGAGAAAGCGCGGGGAATAGCCGGTAATCTACTAATCTACAACAAACTAACTGTAAGCGTTCGATAGGAAAGATTTGTATTTTTGTATGTTTGTAACGAATAAACTAAAAAACACTAGACGATTTAAAAAAATCTTGCACCATTATAATGCGACATTACCCCTGAGTGACATAGGCTATATTTATTTCTAGAAAATATTAGGGGTCACCCATGCGAAGCCGGGACGTGCTGCGAGTATGAAATACAGTTAGCAATTTAGTAATTCGATACTGGTCAGTTGACTAGTTAGTCATAGAGACTTTTACGATACTTCAATTGGTTTGATACCTCTGCAAAGCTATTTCATGTAGAAGCAATTCACACTTACCAAGAACTCACAACATGGGCTGGCGTCTATTTTTCTTATATGTATCTACACCGCCCGTACCAGCTAAAAAGCCTGTGTGGTGGGGGACTTTACAAACATTCAGCCATCGGACACACCCAGTCTCAAAGCAACATTTTGTGGATCACACAATGTGTTGTCTCGTTTGGCGATCAAACCCATGGCACACGGGCTAAACGGCGAGGAACTATTCGCGCAGTCACATTTGCAACCAAATCGACCAAAAAGGCAGTCCTAAGCCCTAACAAGAGCCGTAAGTCTATGTTCAAGTTGTTTACAATAGCGATAATTCAAGGCTAATTCTGAGACCATTCTCGAGATACTTGCTGCTAAGTTCATTTCGTATTTATATAATACTAGCAGCCCCACCCGGCTTCGCACGGGTGCACATTTGTTTTTGTAATATCTCTCTATCTATCGCCGCAGTACCCTGGGCACACACCTCTGACTTTTCGAAGATATGTGTGTATTAAAATGTTAATTATTGTTCGCTTAATAATGTGCCCGGTAGATGGTGTCCGTGTGGAGACGGATTAAGAATACGGAATGTCACCACCCCATATCATCCCATGGGTGTCGTAAGAGCCGACAGAGAAAACAGTACTGTAAGAGAAGGAAAACTTGATACAAACCCTATACCAACCCGTTTGGCCAGCGTTGTATAGTAGGCCAATTGCTCCTTTCAAAGAAGAGGCCTAGTGCAGCAGTGGACTGTTAAAGGCTGATAATGATGATGATGATAATTATTCCTTGTAAAAATGTAAAAAAAATACGTACGTCAGTATCTTATTGAGGCGCAACGGAAGCTAGGTATGACGAAAAGCAACACATCTTTGTTATAGCTAAAACTATAACATCCCATACGACCCAGGGCACGTCTGTGTGTTTGTTGTGTGTGTGTGTGTGTGTGTGTGTGTGTGTGTGTGTGTGTGTGTGTGTGTGTGTGTGTGTGTGCATTCGCGTTGATTGTTGTTTACCGCCGCATTTCTAGTTTTAGTCGATGTCGTCGTGTCTGCGTCGCTTCACTGCTATGCATGCCTGTGTAGCTATATTCCTTTACAATAATATAATTCGCTTGTGAACTGTTTGTGTGCTCGGAACACGCGGCGCGGGGCTTATCGCATGCGCCCGCTGTGTGGTGCGCTGTGTACTAGGCAGCGTGTAGTCACATGAGTAGATAAAGTGTAGTTGCGTCGGTGCCGACGCAGTCACTGCTGTTGTATGAAGCTGTGTCTCTGTTCCGTTTATCTACTCATGTGGTCACTGTGCGAGAGATGCGCAGCCGCGGCCGGTGTTGCCTGCGCCCCGCCGCACTGCCGTTCGGTTCCCCGACGATGTATGAAGTAGACGTACAGTTTATAGTAAGTATAGTTATAGGTTATGTATACTTATTAGGTTGATAAATGTGGATAGCCAAGCTGAAGTGGCAGTGGGCAGGGCACATAGCTCGAAGAACCGTTGGCCGTTGGGGCAGAAAGGTTCTGGAGTGGCGGCCACGTACCGGACGACGCAGCAGAGGTAGGCCCCCCGCAAGGTGGACCGGCAATCTCGTCAAGATCGGAGGAGGCGGTTGGATGCGGGCGGCTCAAGACCGGTCTGTGTGGAGAACCTTGGGGGAGGCCTATGTCCAGCAGTGGACGTCGTTTGGCTGATATGATGATGATGATGATGATGATAAATAATTATTTATACATATACTAGAGAGATATGTCAGGATCGTTGCCTACCCCTCCGGGAAACAGGCGTGAGTCTATGTATGTATGTATGTATACTAGAGGACGCCAGCAGCTACGCCTGCCCATTTTTTTTTAAATTTATTTGCTTTGACCGATGCAGGCAGCAGATTACAAAGTAACTGGGTATCCATGACATTATATCTACCGTTATCTACCGAAAGGTAAAATCACCTTGCATACATACAGTCGAATATCAAAGCCATGTTCTAATACATGTTAAATATATATCTATAAACATTTTCGCATTTTTAATATTAGTAGGGAAAATCGTTTCAGCCGTTTAAGCTTATTATATAATTATTAGTTTATAATTATATACGAACAATTTAATCAACGAGCACAATATGACATTATGTATGACGTGACAGTACTGACAGATATGCGATAGCACATGCGCAGCACTCAATTAGTAACGCATGCGTTCTTACTTCCAAGAGGTAAATTTGTGCCGTACAAACTACTGCCCTCCCTACAATCCCTCCCAGTTTAATTTTTGCAAATTATGGTAGCCTATGTCCGTCTCCATGGTCCAATATATCTCTATATTAAATTTCAGCAAAATCGGTTCAGCCGTTTTAGCGTGAAAACGGAACATACATACATACACACTTTCGAATTTATAATATTAGTAGGGATTATGATTATTTATTTAAGTATCCTAACTATTATGTTTATTTTACTGTATTATTGTTGAAGTTTGATGTTTGCGTGAGTCACTCTAGGGCATAGTTGAAAATCAGCGTCAGGCATCTGCCTGACAAATGCTGAACTATGCGCTGTTCTGACACGCCACACTTTTGTCTTTTTTTATTGTTTTCTTGTACTGTTTTTTATTGTTATTTTTATTTGTGTGGGTGTGAGAATAAAAATTATTTTATCTTTATTTTATCATTGGACTGATTATTTATCGTCCTATTATCATGATCAAATTATTAGGTGCTTTCTAAAATATATGAAAAATTAATGTATAGTCGTATAATTAGTTTTCTAAATAAACATAATATACTCGCAAGTGAGCAAACGGATTCCAAAAAAAATTAATCCTCAACTCTAGCTGCCTTCTCACTCGTAAAAAACATAACAGAGTCTTTGGATAAAAGAAAGAGAGTTTTAGCTATATTCTTTGATATGTCCAGCGCTTTCGACTTTGTAGATCACAAAATCCTTTTGGGTAAATGCGAGCTCTATGGAATTAGAGGCAACGCCCTTGATTGGTTGAGCACCTACTTAAATAACCGCAAACAATGTGTGGAAGTTGCCGGCATTGATACAACACATACTGTCACATCATCTTTATCAACCTATGAGGCCAACAGATTTGGTGTACCTCAGGGCAGTGTTCCTGGGCCTTTATTGTTTCTGCTATACGTAAACGACATACCAAAGGTCACAAATTATAAATGTACTCTGTTTGCGGACGATATTTTGGTAGTAATTCCCCAGACTCGAAACTCTGATTATAGAATAAGCATCAATTTAACCATTGATAACATATCAAAATGGCTTAGTGCAAATAACCTAGCACTGCAGTAAACTTGTCACAAACAAAAATAATACATTTTAGAAATTATAATAGTACTTTACCTGGTATTGAAATTGAATATAATGGGCAAGAAATTTCACAAGTGAATTAAATATTTTTTTTAGGTATAGTACTAGACAACCATTGTAATTGGAAAGTCCACATAAAAACTGTGTGTACCCGTATAAACCGCTTTGTTTATGCCCTAAAAAGATCAAGAGCATAACGAGTGAAAAAACTGCCTTAATTGCTTGGTTGGTTATATAGGATCAGTACTAAGATATGGACTATTGCTATGGGGAAACTCTACAGACATATCAAAGGTCTTAATTTGCCAAAAATAATGTGTCAGAGCAATTACTGGCGCTGCTCCATTAGATTCCTGCAGACCTATTTTCAAAAAGCTAAAAATCCTTACTGTAATAGGCCTTTATGTCCTTGAGATAGGCTTATTTGTAAAAAAACACCCACATTTATTTAAAAAGGCAACAGAAAATAGGAAATTTTTATCAAGGGATCCGACAAAACTAGCTGTACCTCAAATGTCGACCAGCCTACATAAGAGGAATAGTAACTGCATGGTAATACAAGCTTACAATAAAATACCAAAAGGTTTAAGGGATCTGCCAATAGCACGCTTTACGAATGCTCTTAAGAAATGGTTTATTGAACAATGTTTTTATTCGATACATGAATTTATGAGTTGCAAATATAAACAATGAATTTAATTTTCATATTCTTACTTAACCTTTCTGTTTTTTTTATTTTATTTATATTATTTGAATCTCTTTTATTAATTTAATTTTCAACAATTTTTAATTCATTTTTATTTTTAATTGTAATTGATTGTGTGGGTAATATATATTATTAATGCTATATATTGTGTTAAGATGATTATAATATATTATTATGCTAATGTATAAAATGTGTCATATAAGTGCTGATTTATGTGTAAGCTTTCTACAATTTATTTAAATAATATAATTAATTATAATATAGTAATAGAATGGACCTCTTTAAACTTTGCATGCCGAATGTCGGTGAAACTGTGCCTTACAATATTTATAACACCTTGTTAATATGACCATGTTTCTGGCAAATAAATATTCTTATTCTTATTCTTATTAATCTTAGACCTTTGCCTTAGAGCTCGGGGTCCGCTTTCCAGCTGTATCTCCTCTACTTCCACGGCTTTCGGTTTCCCTGGTGGTTAGTCGTATTTGGTGTTCTGTTTAATAAGATCGTTTTTTGTAACAGAGTATCTTTGACCGACAGAGTTAAGAATTGTGTGATAAGAGAGTGTTGTGGGGTAAAAGAAGATGTAGTGAAAAGCATCGAGAAAGGCATGTTAAGATGGTTTGGGCACAAAGAGAGGATGGATGTCAAAAGACTGACAAAGAAGATATATAAGGCAAATGTGAATGGGTCAAGACGAAGAGGAAGGCGGACGTTCTCTGACTAGGTTGGAGCCATCCTAAAAAAAAGACAGGTCAGAAGTACCTTAGGGTACTTCTGATTAGACAGTACTTGATGGGAGTGAATGAAGTAAGAGACGTATGTCAAGAGTCAAATGGCGTTCCGTAGTCTCTGCCTACCCCTCCGGGAAACAGGTGTGAGTCTATGTATGTATTTAGATCTGTAAAAGAGGCTGGATTAAGTCAAATAGCGTATTGAATAACAATGTTGTCATATTTCGTCTAATATTCGGACGAATAAATCGATAGTACGGAGACGTAACATTCTGTTTGGTGGTTAACGTTGCTCAACTAGGCTGTCAACTTACAACATGAAAGTTGTGATTGTTCGTAACTTTGTCAGCTATTGGTGTAACTAGGAATGGGCAACAGTCATTCTTGTCCCCAAAGTTTGCAGGTACGGCACGAACATGCTGTTGAAATTATCAACTATTTTGTTTCGAGATTTTATTATAATTTTACAATATTTAAATATTGGTTTTAGGGTTGAAGTTTATAAACATTACTTTGTGACTTAAACGAAATAAATACAAGCATTACCTTTTGATCTAAATGAAATAAATATTTCTAACTTTGTATTGTAAAATTAGAAGTTTCAATTTTTTTTATACTTCTAGAAAATCTTTTTTAACGTAAGATTTTCATGTTTAATTGTCCAATATACAGAATGATTCCACTATACTTACATTTACAAATTTTATTCAAACTATCTATATTCTCAGCAGTAAAACCATAGATACTATAATAGTAAAACCATAGCTTTTAAATAAGTAAAAGTCCCCAGATGTCCATGATTTATAACGTAAACACAGCCTCAAAACACCAAACAATTTTATGGCAATATTTGAAAAACACTCAAGATCTCCCATCGCCTGTTTCATTTGTTTGCCGTCGCCGTCTGTCAAATACACCACGATTTATTTTAAACTTGATAAGAACAAAAGATGGAATGTCAAGGGCCTACAAAGTATATTTTTATTCAATCTTACAATAGAAACGAAACGTCTTTATCTGTAATACAATGAATGACTCCGAGGTATTCCAATAATATGTTACCATTCTATGTATTTACATTTAGATTGTAGGTTAAAAGTTACTCTTCGCATTTATTTGTCACATATTTTTTTAAATATCAATAAAAATTAACTATAAAGGCCTCATACAAAAAATATATATAAAGTCTTTCGACTGTGGGTTAAGGGATTTCTACTGCAATTCTTCCATTTTGTCCTTCTACTATCATTTGTTCCTTCAACATGTCTCATTTGGTATGGGCGTGTGGGTTGTCGGGCTAGGAGATGTAAGTAAAATAACCGTTGTGTATAGATCACATTATAATAATACTCACAATACAATTATTACAATTTCTATCAAAAATTAGCGTCCACCGTACACGTGGCTGCGAGCGCCTGTTCAGTTGTTTCCTCGTTGACTCCGATTCAAACAATGCTCACCTCGCCAGAGCCCGGTGTTCGCTATTGGAATGTCGTTCTTCTTGGCGGCCTGTAACATTGTAGCAAACCTCATTGGTAACCACAAACGAGGTTAGCCTATACGGCCATTCTGACGAATCGCACGACCTCGTGCGCATCTACAGGACGCAGCATTATTCCTCCAGACCTGTTCAATTAGTAAAGATGCACATTAATATTCGCTCGGCCTTTTCTGACCAGAATGAAATATATCGCTACTGCTTAGTATACCAACCATGGTACAGGCATAGTATAGACCGTGGCACCCTCTTAGGGTACCAGGTCCTACTGACCGAATACCAAAATGCTACACAGGCTTATACCGAATACCAAAATGCTACATACTAGGCTTGACGGGCTCAGCTGACTAGGCCCTTTCAATTAATCATCAGAGTGCGGACCGGGCGTACAGGGCCCTTTCGACCGACTCACAACCATGGACAGGGCATACTGGACCCTTCCGATAGACTCCAATCATGGACAGGGCATACTGGACCCTTCCGATAGACCTTCAAAGCGTGGACCAGGCGTACGAGGCCCCTCCGACCAGCTTTGCTACTGCTACAACAATACAACACACGTAGTTACACACATACCTTTACTCAAGTCACAATTACTTAGCGAGTCATCCTACGGTGCGGAGACTATCGACGGTGGCAGCAGTCATGTCTTCTCATCAGGAATGGACGCTGTTGTTGGTTTCTTAGGACTCTGTTTAATTTCGTTAACATTAATCGCAGGCACTTCATCCTCATCGAAGATCTTGGTTAGAGTAGTAAATATTTTTACCAGGTCTTCAAAATCCTGAAGCATACAAGTTTTAATGAGCCTACTTGTGAACAAGGTTAAAGCGATTGACGCTTTACTTTTATTCATCATCATCATCATCTTAGCGCTGTCACGGTTGCGCTCCAAAACCCACGCTTTGGAGCCCGGGGTCCGCTTTCCGGCTATGTCTCCTCCACTTCGCCCGGTTTTCAGCATCCCTGGTGGTTAGTTGATTGGCAGGCATATCATCCCTTACGACGTCAAGTCAACATTTATTTGGCCTTCCCCGTTTACCGGGGCCCGGCGGAGGTAGCATGGCAAGACATTTGTTACCCACGTAAGATGCCGGTTGACGTAAGACGTGGCCATACCAGCGTAGACGACTCTCCTGCAATTTGTCAGCAATGTCACGGACATGAAGGCTACCCCGGATGCGGGAGTTCTTAATGCCGTCCTTCCGCGTGACACCACACATCCAGTGCAGCATGTTCATCTCCTTTACTCTTATTCATAGAGACTTATCCAAAACTAGTTATGACGAATTGTTACTGTACAATTTCGAATTGTTACTGTACAATTTTTAAGTCATCTTCCATGCACTAGCTATAAATAATGTGTCGCGTGGACTTTACAACCATACAACCAACAGAGATCAAGTTCGCACAGACTAAGCCACCATTTGTGGATTACTCACAGTGTTTCGTATGGGGATTGAACCCATAACACTCAGCACAGTGTTGTTTGATTGATTGTTTATCGTATGTGTGTTTGTGTGTGGCCAACTCTGGTGTCAGAGTTTGCAGACCACCCGAAGGCTTCCGACATGGCCTAACGATTCTTATCCTGAGACAAGAACCGGGACCAACAGCTTTCCGTGCCCTCCGAAGCTCGGTAACGGTCAAATGTAAATGCCACATCCATCCAAGTGGCGACCTATGCAAGCGTTGCTTAAATTTGTCAATCTGTTGTGAACGATAAGCCAAGCACAGTGTGAAGCGGTGTTAGACGACCATACAAAGTATTGTCTCGTGTAGGAATGAACCTACAACACTCGGCACAGTGCGAAGTGGTGAGATGGTCGCTTTAACCACTACGCCAATCGTGCACTATTTGTGTAACGGACGAAGATGATACATAGGTAGTAGGTACGATGACATATAGCGGATTGATTTAAGCTACGCATGTGCCCACTTCACCTGACCGTTGAATCCAATAGAGCCTTATTCGTGCTAGGTTCTGAATATTGGGAGCCTGTTTCCGCTTTACCTGTAACTAATCAATCAGCCTACCGCATGAAGTCCAACCCAGCTAACTTTTTCAGGTCGTCGGTCCACCTAGCAGGGGGGCTGGCCGTCCTTACGTTTACTGAGTCGCATTCTTCACTCTAAGACACGCTTGCTCCATCGCCCATCAGTCCTTGTAATGTGCAGATTTGACTAGCTCACTGACACTTAAGGTTACCTGAAATCAACTATTGTTTAATTTGACATAATTTACCACCTTATCAAAAGTCTCTAGAGTTCAAAACTAAAGGAGTTTGAGGTTAACTAACTCACAATTAAAGTTTCAGGACTTTCGGGCTCTATAAAGACAAGGGAGTTAAAGAGATTCTAGACAAAAACTCAGCATATTATGCCATTTGACGTCTCACTATAGACTCACGCCTGTATCACCAAAGGAGTAGGCAGAAGTGTAATATTACACCCACATTTAGGCATGAATTGTTAGGTCTCACGTAATAGCGGACGAGCCTATTGTCGTTACCAGGCATATCATACTTGAGAATTCGGAAAAACCCAATGACACTTTTGCCCGACCCGGGAATCGAACCCGGGACCTCCGATCAGCAGTCGTATACGCACGCTATCTACTGGACCACGGAGGCAGTCACGTCTCACTACATGACAGCAACATCATATGCTAAGAGAAACGGATGCAATCTATGAACATGTGACAAATCGTCTTAGCTTTAGACGCTTTCAAGGAATAGCAGCGAAATTCTGTTAGTCTGAATAGTAAGATATTGACCATCAAGATACTGACGAAAACTGACTAGTTGTGTCACTGATAGGATTTTCAAAGCTCACAAGTGGTATTCAGACTCAACCTCAGTCGTGAGACACCACTAAATGTTCTGTTGTCCCAAAATTAATACTGTAGGTACCATATCTTTCAAGCAATAACTATACCATGCTATTATTACCATAAGTGTAGAACACAACTCACCCTTCGCGGCTGTGCTTACGGATGCCCAATGTAGACCAAACCTAGGAATTGTCTTACTTGTCTCGCTGTAAAATGATATCTCCTGAAGAACTGACTTACCAGTCGATGTGGATACCATACCATTTACTAGTTTCTGTTCACAAACGTTAACGTTTTTTCTAAACTGAGTATTCTCGGATATCTTTTGAAACATGAAAATAAGTAGCGATCTTCTCTCCAGCATTTTTATAACGGCGACACCATCTTTAACTTTGCTTTACTGCCATCTTGTGCCTGATCACGGTGGAGGCATGAACCGTAAAATTATAAATCAGCAACTAAACACATTTCCTTCATCGTCATCACAGCGCGATATTTTAGCTCTCGATTTTTTTTTTCTTCTGCGATATTTTCTAGGTGCACGACACAATTGTATTGAGCTATTGAGCTGTCATCGTATTGTCAAATTCGTATTTGCGGCCAGTCGCATTACAAAGTAGATCGGTTATCCTGTTGAGGTTGCTAAAGAGATACCTCCTTGCTTACATGATGGTGTATGTATTGGGTTCACAATCAATCCAGTAATGATCTCTTCAATTTGCCGAACCTTGAGAGTAGCAATTCCTTAAAATGCGGCCATCATATTTCATATTAAAGCAGCGTGCCTCTTCAATGCGTTGCTTAAGGCGATTCCAATAACGCAATTATGATGTTGGTGTTTCTTCACCGTCTTGCAATATCAGCTTCAACATCGTCAGGAATGTAATTTCACGAGCAGAATCGGGTTACGTTGCTAGTAACGGCTTTGTCACAATCGCCTCGTTATTGATAAGAAAATCATGGGTACTCACACGGGATCTATCTTTCCATGATCGAATGCCATCTCCAGTTCATCTGCCCTTCGTAACCACTTCTGATAAAGTCTTTCGACTGTGGGTTAAGGGATTTCTACTGCAATTCTTCCATTTTGTCCTTCTACTATCATTTGTTCCTTCAACATGTCTCATTTGGTATGGGCGTGTGGGTTGTCGGGCTAGGAGATGTAAGTAAAATAACCGTTGTGTATAGATCACATTATAATAATACTCACAATACAATTATTACAATTTTTATAAAAAATTAGCGTCCACCGTACACGTGGCTGCGAGCGCCTGTTCAGTTGTTTCCTCGTTGACTCCGATTCAAACAATGCTCACCTCGCCAGAGCCCGGTGTTCGCTATTGGAATGTCGTTCTTCTTGGCGGCCTGTAACATTGTAGCAAACCTCATTGGTAACCACCAACGAGGTTAGCCTATATATATATATAATAAAATCAAATTATGTTCTAGATTTGAAGACTGCAAATAGTATTGCAGTCTTAAATTTATTGCCCGCACAACGGGCATTTCAAAGTAACGTGCATATTAAATTACAATTTATCATTTGCTCATTGCTTCGTCTCTACGAGAATCTGGGCAAACATGTTAAGCCGCCTACCTTAATTGATCATCACACTGAACAACCAGTACAGAACTTTTGTTCACCTGGAGCACAGTCTTGGACCCTAATTGATAAGATTAAGAATGCCGACTTGAATGCACAAACTACTGTCATCATATTATATGGTGACATCTCATTAGTCTCCAAAAACAGTCTCATAGAATTAACAGACTTAATGATAGATCTAAGCACAAAAATAGGATGTAGCTTTATTATTTGTGCATTGCCTTATTCATATGCTCTCACAGATGACCAAAACAGGCAGATAGGCAAATTAAATTTATTATTATACAATAGGACATGTCATAGTGACAGTATTTTATTTTTTGACACTAATATTTGTATTAGTATTTTTTTTAACAAAAGATACTATGTATCTTTCTTATGTATGGCGACAACTTGCTAAATTATTAGCATTTAATTTATATACTGACAGGAGTACTACTAAAGTACTTAGGAATTTGGTAAATTATAGTTATACCAATAGTAGTATTGACACATCTATTAGTTTAAACTATTAGATGAGACAACAGATAGGCATTCATGTGTTTTAAACTTAGTTCATCAAAACATACAAGGCCTATCTGGCAAAGAATTAGAAATAGACTTATTTTTAAATAAACATAAGATTGATATCTTATGTATTACGGAACATTGGTTGCAAGGTGACCAATTAATATTTAACAATCAACATTACTCAGTTATAAGTGCATTCGTAAGAAAGAAGGCTATTCGTGGTGGCTCTCTAATATATGTATGTAATAGTTTGAAATGTAAAGAACGTAAGGATATAGCTAAACTTTCTATCGAGCGCACTGCTGAGATTTCTTGTGTTGAGCTTGAACAACATATAATAGTGTGTGTGTATCGACCACTACAAAGCGACTTCACTCAGTTTGAAAGCATTATAGAGGATGTTTTAAAACACATAATTTCTAGTAGGAAGTCTATAATCGTATGTGGCGATTTTAATGTCAATTTGTTAGAAAAATCACCAATTTGTACTAGGTTAGTTAGCTTATTTAGTTCATTTAATTTAAATGTTTGTTTTCTGAACCAACCAGAATAACCTCACATTCTTCTACATGCTTAGATAATGTTTTTTGCAATTGTCTTTATTTAAGTAAGGCTGTTTTTACTGACTTGACATCGGATCACTGCGGGCAAAAGGTTGTAATTCCAATGAATACAACCCCTAAAGTACAAGAAATTACATGTAGGCCAATGACCTCTGCTCGCCTCAAACACTTTAGTAATGATGTTGCTGCCAAGATCGCCAGCATTGACTTAACCATTGATGATCCCGATGAATTATATAAATGCTTATTTAACACTATTAATTATGAGTACAATAAAATTTTTAAACAGAAGACATTTGCAAGAAGCATTAAAGTAAATTTTTGTGATTGGGCAACAGTAGGTATTTACAAAAGTAGAGCTAGGTTGTATGATCTGTATGGTATGAAGAAATACAATTTTAGTCCTGAATTTATTCAATATGTTAGAAATTATTCAAAAGTTTTTAAGAGGACATGTGCTTTTGCCAAATCCTTATATTTAAGCAATAAAATCAAAGAATCCAAGAACAAAATTAAAACTACTTGGAACATTATTAACAATGAGACTGGGCGAGCTAAATTAGTAGATAACAATTATGAATTAAAATTTAATGGTGAAATTATTACTAGGAAAACTGATGTTGCTCAGACTTTTTAACAATTTCTTCATAAACATACCAGTGAACACAACCAGCTGTCTAGATTCATGTCCAAGCAAAGCAGAAATGTTGGTTAGAGGCAATGTGAATGAGTGTGATGTGCTTTTTAATTTTAAATATATTGACACCAATGACATACTGAAAGTATGCAAGACACTTAACAATAAAAAATCTGTTGACTTATGGGGCATTTCGGTTAAACTTGTTCAACACATTATTTCTAGCTTAGCTCCATATTTAGCTGCAATAACAGATGCGTAGATACAGGGGTATTTCCTGATCTAACGAAACACAGTAAAGTGATACCCTTATTCAAAAAGGGATCCAAGAGCGACTCTAGTAATTTTCGGCCAATTCCTATCTTGCCTGCTATTAGTAAAATTTTTGAAAAGATTATTTTGCATCAATTAGAGAGCCACTTTCACACAAATAATTTATTTCACAGTGAGCAGTATGGCTTCACTAAGGGTCGCTCCACCGTTGATGCCGGTGTAACTTTGTTAAAGCATATTTTTAATGCTTGGGAAAACTCGAAGGATGCCATTGGTGTTTTTTGTGACCTGTCAAAGGCGTTTGATTGTGTAGAACATAATACACTTTTACGTAAATTGAAACTTTATGGAATTAGAGATACCGCACTCAATCTTGTTGCCAGCTACCTTAGAGATAGAATTCAGTATGTAGATGTTAATGGGAGTAGGTCTCTAGGTTTGCCAGTGTGAATGGGCGTTCCACAGGGCTCTATTCTCGGTCCATTTCTTTTTTAATATATATTAATGATTTGCCGTTCTTTGTACAAAATTTATGTGATATTGTTTTGTTTGCCGACAATACGTCACTAATTTTTAAAGTTGATCGCAATTCAAGTAACTTTGATACCGTCAATAACACTCTTGCACAAGTATTACATTGGTTTTTGACAAATAATTTGGTACTAAATTCTAGCAAAACGAAATGTGTTAAATTCTCTTTGCCTAATGTCAAAAGTGTTCCTACTAATATAATTTTAAATAAGGAAACAATTCAACTAGTCAAATCAACCGTATTCTTAGGTCTAACTTTAGATAGTAAGCTTCAGTGGGGCGCCCAAATATCCTGTCTCGCAGTGAAACTTAGTTCTGCAGCGTTTGCAGTTAGAAAAGTTAGGGAATTCACAGATATAGATACTGCTAGACTAGTTTACTTTATAGAAATTAATTTAGCGGGTCTTAATCGCGTTAACTTAACTTATTTAAGGTATAAATACCTATTTGTTACCGACGTTTCGCTCGTCTTGCACCGAGCGTGGTCGCGGAGAGACTGATGAGAGCTCAGCGACGTCTTGTGGAAGTGCGGGTTTCAGCACCTACCCTCACTTGGTCTTTATTTAAGTTCGCAATGTCGGTACTCCGACACACTACACTAATGACGTCTACACACTGTTGAGATTTATCACTGCGGCGGTGTTTACACTTGCTGATGACTGGATTCCAAGTGGCCGATAATCTATATCCATCTTCCCGGTTGAAATTGTTATATTTCTTGATTTCTACCGCTTCACGTACTATCCTGGAGTAAT
Source organism: Euclidia mi (assembly GCA_944739405.2). Taxonomy (NCBI): domain Eukaryota; kingdom Metazoa; phylum Arthropoda; class Insecta; order Lepidoptera; family Erebidae; genus Euclidia; species Euclidia mi. The sequence goes on from OX123196.2 coordinate 5,659,066, forward strand.
AGTGACGATCGGTGGATAAGACTTGTGGTTGATGCAGTTCTATCCAGTGGTTTGGTCCAGACTCCAACAAATGCTCAGCTATCGCCGACTTGTTAATATGTCGGTTTTTTACAGCTGCGATATGTTCCTTTACCCTTTCAGCGATTGTACGCTTAGTCTGCCCGATATATGAACTACCACAGCTGCAATCGACTTTGTAGACGCCAGGTGTTTGGAGAGGAATTACATCCTTTGGTGACCGCAGATTGTGTGCTATCTTAGAGAGCGGACTGTATACAGTCTTGATGGAGTATTTCTTGAGTACTGTTCCAACTTTGTCCGTCACTCCCTTTAGATACGGCATGTAAGCGGGCACTCTGCTTACTTCAGGTTTACGCTCGTTCCTCTTCCGACAGAGTAAGTTTTTCTTGTATCCGTTGCACCTAAGTACCTCCCGAACATGTGACAGCTCACTATTTAATTATTCGGGGTCACATAAGTCATACGCTTTGTTCACTAACGAGGACACAACGGAATCCAAGTGCCGTGGATGGTGGTGCGAGTTCGCGTTGAGATACCTGTCGGTGTGTGTCGGGTTCCTATACACAGTGTGTCCAAGGGTACCATTATCTCTCACTGTCACTTTAACGTCGAGAAAGGGTAACGATCCGTCTACCTCCATTTGGAATGTGAATCGGATGTTCGGATGTATGGAGTTCAATTTGTGTGCGAATTGTTCTACGTCCTGCTTGCTGCCCTTCATGATGCAGAAAATATCGTCGACATACCTTTTCCATAGTTAACAAATAGGTATTTATACCTTAAATAAGTTAAGTTAACGCGATGAAGACCCGCTAAATTAATTTCTATGATGTATACAAATCGCGAAAGTTTAAAATCGATTATTAGTTTACTTTAGTTATTTTCACAGCGTAATGTCTTACGGAATAATGTTATGGGGTACAGCTGCTGATATACAGACTATTTTTGTCATTCAAAAGAGGGCAATACGTGCAATTTATAAGTTAGGTGCTAGAGATTCTTTACGTGATAAATTTAAAGAAGTAGATATATTGACAGTTGCATCGCAATATATATATGCTAACTTAATGTACATTAAGAAAAACTTAATTCTATACGGCAAAAATAGTGATTTGCACAAAGTGAACACTAGGAATAAGCATAAACTGGTGGGAACTAACTACCGTCTACATAAAGTTCAGAACTCATTTGCGGGGATTGGTATACGATTTTTCAACAAATTGCCTCTTGAAATAATGAATTTACCCATGCACAAATACAAACGGACAATTAGGAACTTTCTTTTACAAAGGGGTTATTAAACTATTAAGGAATTTTTAAATGATAAGACACCGTGGGGATAGGCTTAGGCTTGTTTAACTCACAATTATTTTATTTACATGTTAAGTGGAGGTGCCTCGTGAACACATGATTTTTGCAGGATTTGGATATTTTTATGATTTGTTGAATGTAGTTTAACATTATTTTTCCCTGATCATATCATTGTTCACTTGTCACCTTCACAAAATTCTTTCTACATTTGCATTCCTTCACGCGTTTCACTAATTTATGTTAGTAATAACGATCTGGAAAATGGAGGTAATTGGCGGTCATGGTCAGTATACCAATAGATTGTTTCTTACTGCTGGTTCGTATACCGTTGTCGTCATGCTCACTAAAATGTCATTTCTTGTGGTGGCGTCGTGTGTCGGGTCATCCCTGTCCCTCTAATATGGCGAGAGGGATGATGGCTGGCACATGCGTCATACTCGTGAACGGGTGCTACTTGCGATGACTGGTCGATGACGGTTTTGCGGGCTGGTATTAGATTTTAATATTTAACTGCATCATTTCCATCATGATTCTGATCACTTTCGCGGATTGCCTGCATTATTAGGTATATATAATGTAAGTGAATGCTCCTGTTTCACCATGTCTTTTCTGAGGAGGCTAACCAAATGAACATCAAAAGTATTATGCTTGAGTATTATTATGTACAGTAAATATATACAAGTGATATAGAAGGTGTAACAGTTGCAGCACCTTACAAAATGTAAATTATGTGTATTATGCAAAACCTGGCGATGAAAAAGAGTGACCGTGAGTTTTATTGCCCGTTCTTTCTCATGGTTCTACTTATTGCTTTGCGAACGTGGCGGTAAATGTAAATGTAGAGTCTATAAGTAATTTTTTTATAAATTTATTATTTCGACGTTCATAAGCGTCACATTGTGACCCAAATGAATAAAGGATTTTGAATTTGAATATCCCAGTTGTCATGAAGGTTTCTGACAGTCATATTCAGTACTCTTGAATATATTGAAACTGGTCATGGCATGGCATATCGGTCTGAAGAAAGCTTATATTTTGTCACATATGTTCAGTTTAGTTCTACCTGATCTTCTGGGTCTATACATAGAAATAAAACTAAAATAAATATAGCTTAAGCTATGTCAATATTTTCAGACGTCTCTGACGCCAAGCAAAATGCATAGTACGAGTGTTATGCAACCTGCTATTGGTATTACGTATAAATTGCACATAACAACGTCTCCGGTCAGCTGAACTATAATTTGAAATGCTGCCGCGTTTCCTAAGCCATATTCGTTTTTGGATGCTCGCATTTTAGATTAAACTTTGTGGGTTTACGTAGTTGAATAACGATATCAAATATTATTACGGAAGATATTACTGGTTTTTATATTAATAGTCATTAAACAGGACATAAATCTTTGAGCAGTACTTACAAAACTTCCATTAAAAAATTATTTTCTCATCCAAAAACGTGAAACAACTTAATAATACTCCAAAATACCCGTGAAAACAATTCGTTGCTTACAGTATTACCATGATACTGCGTATTAATTGAATGAATTAACAATTGTACCCACAACAAGATGGGGACAAGCGATTGTTCAAATTTCGAAGTCAAATGGCGGGCTTGAGAATCCACCATGTTAATTAAGTTATCGGAGGCAGGCTGTTTAAGTGCCTACTGCTGAGCTAGTTCGCGCCCAAACTACTCCAGAATACCACTTAACGGATTTTTCTTTGCAAAATTAAAGACAGCGAGTGGAGAGACCGACAGATTGCCACGCAGAGGGACTCGGGTTCGAATCCACGGCACGCACCAATGACTTTTCGAAGTTAAGTGCGTATTCAATTGTTATTATCGCTCGCTTATCGATGAAGGAAAACATTGTGAGGAAACCTGCGTGTCTGAGAGTTCTCAATAAAGTTCTCAAAAGACATGTGAAGTCTGCCTTACCCTTTTCTTAGTGAGAAGATGCCCGTGCCCAGCAGTGAGATCGACATATACAGAGCCCATAAACATGAATTAAATACGTATCATATAAGTATGTATTTATTTCTTATAATCATAAGAGAAAAAGGTTCGTAGCCAAGTGATAATAATGATGCGATTAAACTTGCTGGTCAGCAAAAAGGTCCAGTGTGAATTAAATGGAAATGTAGATAAAAACATACCGTTTCTGATTAGAATACCTGGCCTTTGTTTGAACTTATATTGTCCATGTAATAAGATTTAACAAGGCCCGTGTTTTCATGGCTGACTGCAGAGGTAATTAGGAAAAACCTTCACAGATTTTGCTGAACACGTTGGGCCAACGGTCTGGTTGTGTTTAAAAACAGCTCTTCTAATTGTAGAGCCTATCAATGTTAATTTGTTCAAAATAGTACGTACCCACCTAATTTGTAGGCTAAGTCGTGCGGTATCTAGGTCGGCAAATAAGCAACTAATTTTTAACAAATGGAATTGTGATATTTCGTAATATCTTTTATTGTTTGTATATTCTTATAGGGAATTATAGTTTTGCGTAATTTTCTAGTCACTTACGTACTTTGAGGATACAGAAAAGACTAAACCTTTGAGATTTTTATCAGAGTTATTTTAGAATTAGGAGTTTGAAGAGGTACCTGTCTGTCATGTCGGCTCGACCGGCTCACACCCGTCTCACAGAATATTAATGGAGGTATGGCAAAAGTATCTGTATTGTTACGGTATTATCTTCGTGAGTACAATGTTGTTTATAAAAGGTACAATGTGATTGACAAAAAAATTGTTTTGTTCTTGTCTAGATCCCTACGTTTGTGTACAGAGTATGATTGTGACATAATACATCATCATCATCAGCCCTTTATACTGTCTCACTGCTGGGCACGGGCCTCTTTTCACTATGAGAAGGGTATGGCCATAGTCCACCACGCTGGCCAAGTGCGGGTTGCCAGACTTCACATGTATTTCGAAAACATTATGGAGAACTCTCAGACATGCAGCTTTTCTCACGATGTTTTCCTTCACCGTTTAGAAAGCGATAATTAACAATTTAATACGTGGTGCGTGCCGTGGATTCGAACCCGAGACCCTCTGCGTAGCAGTCTGTCGGTCTCTCCTCTCAGATATCGCTGGCTCATGACACATTACATACTGTTGTTTAATATAATTCTAATAGTACAAATACTAGTTAGGTTTTGAGTCACGCATGTAATATTTGATGGAGTTCCAAATTGACATGGAGTTGTGATTCATATCTGAGGCAGGCACGTCTCAAAATGTTTTTTTTTATAGTAATAGGCGGCAAACGAGCAGACAGATCGCCTGACGGTAAGCAAATACCGCTGCCCATGGACACATGCAACACCACAGGAGTCACAAGTGCGTTGCCGCACCTTGGGGTTGGGAAATGGGATGGGAAAAGTAGTGGGATGAGGGAGAAGGAATAGGGGATAGGGCCTCCGGCACTCTCACTCACCGAACGAAACGCAACAGTTTAGGTACTGTTACTTTACGTCGATTTTCTGTGAAAGGGTAGTACTTCCCCGGTCGAGCCAACCCTTTCATGCTGAAATCAGCAAGGCTCAACTACCTGCAATGTCATGTATCACATGTATCACCAATGCGGGCTAATTTTACACCATGGATTGTGGTAAGTGCTAGAATAGGCTGCGAATAGTTTATAAATAAATATATGTATAAAACACGCTCAAAAAAGTTAACAGCCTGCGATGATAAACTGTTCAACCGTAAAGCCAATAAAATTTCTATACGTATAATTTACGTTCGTTGTGTTATGATATCGACGGACCCAGTGAATATACGTGCAATTGAAAATTGACAAATTTCGTAGTAAAAAAAGCGTTTGTAGCCAAATGTTTACGTTTTGCTGCCTAAGTAAACATTATGTTGAAATTTTGCCTTGCATATTTGTTTTCGACAAAGATATAGATATCTAGTTTTCGAGAAAATCATGAAATAAGGTAAAAATGTAACAAATATTTAGGATTGAAAAGAATTTTCCAAAAATATTGCAATATTCGAATATAAATAAATCATTGATAAAGGACCATGGGCGGAATCGTCCCCACCCATCAACAGAAATGAAATGTAGCTCAATCGACACATCTTGGCAAGATGATATTTTTTTTATTATGGCGACGTTGCCCAAATGCATGGGGTTTTCATAGTAATTAACGTTTAAACAAATATTTTGTTGACGCATTATTGACGATTAATTATAAAATACCTACTCATTTATCTGTTGTAGGAAGTTATGGTACATTCTACTACATTCACACAACACCATCTAGTCCCAAACTAAGCAGAAGCTTGTAATATGGGTACTAGATAATGGATAAACATACACATATACTCTTTTTTTTAAATACATCCATATTATATATAGAAACACCCAGACTAAGACAAACATCCTGTTCATGCACACAAATGTTTGACTTGAGCGGAAATCGAACCCGCGACCTTCGGCGTAGCAGTCGCTTACACCCCCGCGGCGCCAACCGGTCGTCAATATATAAATAGACCAGTAATATTAACACTGTTACTGTTGTTATTTGCCTACTATGAGCATTGTAAGAATGAATATTAGAAGATAATGAATTTAAATGATTCATTCATTTATATTCGTTATGTTCTAATTTTTCTTTAGTCTCTAGTGTCCCACTGCTGAGCAAAGGCCTCCCCCTGATCTTTCCACGCTCTCTTGTCGCCTGCAATCTCAAGCCAACTCTTGTGGTAGGGGTCTAGGTCATCTCGCCACCGTTTTCGGGGCCAACCCCGGTGACGACGACCATTTTCTGGCACCCACAGTGTCGAGATTTTCGCCCAACGATCCTCATGTATACGGCTGACATGGCCTGCCCAGTTCCATTTAAGGTTCGCAGCCTTTTTCCCACATCTTCAACTTTAGTTTTTTATTTTCTTATTATTCGTTCATTATCATTTAAATGTAAGTATATGATTAAAAATACGTTATTTTTATTTTGTATTGTTACTTAATCATGTTTTGTACTGTAATAAAACCATAATGTTAAAATAACTTGCCAGTGTAAAATAAAAATATAGGTTAATTAAAATTATAATCAATTATTTTTTTATGGATATATCCCATGGATTTCAGTAAAAACAAGGATTTTAATCAAATAGTGGATACTTAAGGTACACATTGGTATCAGTTACATGTGTGTTGGTATATGGGGACGGAGCCCATAAATTTTTGCCCATAATCCTTTTAGAGAGCTTTCAAAGTGTAGGGGAGACATGTGCGTTTGCACACCAATAGGCCGCGTTTGTCCGAATAGAACCTCCCAGAATTAACTCCCAGAACAACAAAGTAGGTTGCTTTACTATTAGTTGGTAATAGAATAGACCTATTACCCTGGAGGCTTGGATGTATTTCTTTGTCATTACTTATGTAATGTATGTGTAATGTGTATTAGCTGGGTACGTTAACTAATTTGTTCAATGTTCATCCGTGAAATCACGCACTGTGGGAAGCCAGCTTAATGGATTTGATATTTGGGCACAATTATTTGTTTGAGACTTTAATTAAATTATTATTGCTGCTATGGCTTCAATTATTTTGTTTTGACTTTTTATTTTACTTTAGAGTATAAAAATGGCGAAGGAAATTATGTAGGTTCAAGATGGGCTATAGAAACGAATTACACAATTTTCAGTAAGAGCATTTGGGCGTTTATTCGCTGGGGCCGTATTATAACTGGCTACTTTTCTCTTATAGTCTATAAATTTCTCGTAATAAAACCATATCACTAGTTTGCACCATAACATGATTTTTTAAATTAAACAATGTATATGTTTATAAAATCTAATATACATAATCCAAATCTCGAAAGTGGCTCCAATTCTTTTGATGACATGTTGTATGCAGGAGGCTTCAGAGCGATAAATTGGGGTGCGCCAAAGTTCACGCAAATTTTCGACTCCGATAATTGGAAATCCGAAAATGTTCTTCCTAACATTTTTGACGTGACAACGTCTTATAAATTGGTTTGCCGGGTGACACTTCAAGAAACTGCGTTACGCTCCGCTCACGTTATGCGCTCACAATGAGAGCGAGTGAGAGGCACGCGTCCCGCCTAAGAGCGAGAGAGACAGACATAAAAAGTGAAAGGCACGCGTCTTTCATCCTTCTTCCTACTATACGAATGAATATTCACATTAAAATTATTTTACCACTCAAAGTCGTTGTCACGTAAAACTTTCGCCCGTATACCGACTTTACAGGCAACCAATTTTTTATCCTAACAATCACAATTCCTAACTACTCTGTCTCTAATGTTCAAAATTCCGAAGTATTCAACTTCATAATGTCAGTAGCAATAAACATATATTATACTTTTATTTGTTTTCCTATATTTTCTCAACATAACCATCTTTTACACTATTATTCAAAGTCATATCTTTTTCGTTAAGATTTCTTTTTATTCATCATAATCAGTATTACAATTTTCAGAAACGAATCGGTCTTATTCATAATTATTGGTTTAGGTTAGGTTAGGAACTGTGACCAAATACGCGCGAGCCGAGCGAGTGAAGCGAGCAGTGCCGCGGCAGCAGCCGGCGAGCGCTACCTCGAAATATTGGTCGCGAAATTTTTCTAAGTATTAAATACTTTCATAGTGCCCTCAAGACGACACTCTAACCTAAATTTCATTCGTTTAAGACAAAAATCAGTGAAACTACCTTTAATCATTCTAAACAGTTGTTTCTTTCTGAGTATGAGTGAAAATATTATGGTAATTATGTTTAGGGATGAAAGCGATATGATAAAAAACAGTAGGAGTTTAAATATATTTACATTAATGATATTATTAATTACAATTTTCGGAAACATGAGTGTTATGAACATCGCCGGTTGCACTACAAATAGTACGAATGAAAACTTTAGGATGAAAAATTTTAGGAAGAGTGATCATTCGGATTACAAATCATTAGGAAGAACAATTTCGGGTAAAGAACTTTAGGTGAGCCAATATGGACCCGATAAATTGATCTAGCTAGGACTCTTTTTAGAAAACATGATTTACCAAAAAAATATAGCGAGCAAAGCTTGGTCATCGAGTAAAGTACTGTATTTTTAAATAAGGTAAAAAAATAAACGCAGCATTTTAAATGCACAACTTAAACATTTGTTCCCAACGCAGTCACACCTTGCCAACATGTGCATTATCTACAGAATTTCTTTGACTAAGTTTTAAGCAAAGTTCATTAGTATCTCGACGGTACAATTCTGTACAAATATTACCCGTTTTTGTACGCCACGCCACAAGTTTGTACACGCAGTACGAATATAAAAGCGTATTCAGAATGGCAATACACTGACTTCGTCAACTTTACTTTTGTAGCAAACTTTTGGTGAAGCTGACTGAATTTTTTGATAAAAAAACTTCGATACATTAAATGGTTTAAGAATGTAGTCAGAAATACACTTTTAGACAGGAGCTTTTGTATTTCTTGTCAATCATCATTGTCATACATATATGTAGACTACCTTATATATTAAGATAAAAGCTTTTAAATATAACTAGCTTTTTTTCGGGGTTTTCTAATTATAGTATATATATCATCTATGTTCGGGGTAACACAAATCTCCTTTATTGGGCGGATATTGTCGTTTTAAATGTGTAAGAAATATAACTGCAAAAATTATTTACACATACTTACAATCTACTTAGTACTAAGACCTATAGTACCTACTCAAAATGTTATTCCGCATCAGTGACGTTTGGCTAGACTATGGCGACTGTGATTTGTCTATCAGAACCATTAGAATTTAACAAAATACTTGACAATCCGAATTTTGTGGATATATGTTGTCGACTCGAAATCTTTATTTTTTCATGTTTTATTGTTCAGGTGAGGTTTCGATGTACTCCTTGACGAAATTATTATCTAATATAAGATTTGACACTGCGATAGCAGCGCAGTCCGTCGGTTCCAATGTGAAACATTCCGAAATCCACAACTACTTACAAATTAAAAATTAAGTAAAAAAACATTTTCCAGTGGACTAAATTGTGAATCTAAACCATTCTCAGGTTCCCTTGAACACACACAAAAATTTTCATCGATATCGGTCCAGTCGTTTAGGAGGATTTCAGTGACATACACACGCACACAAGAAATATATATATATTAAGATTTGAGGGACGATCTTCTAGATAGGAGTGGTAAAATTTATTATTGAAAATTTTGGAAATAAACATGTGCGACATAGAGGTAAATGCGGCCGATTGGATGATTAAAACTACGCCGAGTATTGTAAGTTCTAAGTCCACACAAAACAACACTTTGTATGGTCCACAAATTCTTGTATCGAGTGGTCTATATTTATGTTTGTATATTGTTCGTCGAATTAATGTTTGTAAAGTTCCCTGGGCACAGTCACATAGTCATCATAACTGAATAAACTTTTCTTTGTCGCGCAGGTGAATATCAGTAACACATGGGTGCTGCCAGAGGAAGGGTTCCCGGTTACCGCTACTTCAGGGACCGCATCTCTTGGTACGCAGCCGATGCCGTCTGCCAGTTCCATCACGCCAATCTCGTCACAGGTCAGTCATACATTACTTACTTATTTCTAGACATAAGATTTGTCCGGTTGCAATATGCAACTTTATAATAAATGGTTATGGTATACTTTCCATTACAACACTTTTTCACTTACGATGATCTAGATTTAGTTACTGACAAAGCAACTCTGAAATTTGATATTTCGTTAAAATATTTTCAAAAAATATCTCGCTGTGATGGCTTAGATGCAGTTCAAAAACTTATAAACTTGCCGCCGAACGTTATAACAAACGAACTATCAAATTAATTTATAAGCCGATGCCCTTAGGAGTCTTATTTAAATTCACAATTTGGTTGATTCTAGTCAACTTTTGTTCGAAACTTCATTCATCTTTAAAAATAATTTAGTGTCGGTAGGTCAGGAGTGGCCGGCACGGATTAAAATTATGGAAGTTTAAATGGCTTTCAAAACTTAGTTGCCTCTTAAATCAAGATCTTTGTGATTATTTTAGCCATAGAGTAAAAGCTTCCGCAGAGAGACGTATAAAAACGGCAAAATAAATAACATAGGTTGTTAACTTTACGCTTTTTATCCCCGAAGGTGTAGGCAGAGATGTATTACACACCCGCTTTTCGCCAGTTATGTTTCGGTCCCAATGTAATAGGGGGCGAGCCTATTACCATCTACTGGGCACATTATTAAGCTAGCGATCATTAACAATTTTAATACACACATAACTTCGAAAAGTCAGAGGTGTGTAGGCAAAATACCTGTTTCGTATTTTAAAGTTGTAAATTAGTACTTATGAAACGTGAAAGAGCAAAGGCAGTTTCATTTCAGAAAATGAAAATAATAACTCTCATTTTTGTTACACGGAATACATTATAGTATATCGAAAGGTAAAAGCTGAAAGATAAGTAAAAAGAATACGTACTTAGAAACGACTCAGTTGTCAGGTTTTTGAGAGAATTTGGACGCAATTTTGGTGGCATTTGTAAGTATAAAAAGGAGAAATGTACAAAAAGAGTCAAATATATTTTAATATTCCCTCGGGCCGTTAGGTCTAATCGGCGGCAATCCAGCCAAGACCCCCATTACGTGAGATGGGCCCGACCCGCGATACGCCGTCGGAGCCTCCACATATAAATGTACGCGCCGATAAGAAAATGTAAATACGCGCCGTGTCTACTATACACACCATTAGCTTGTTTATGGACGGATTTAGATAAGTCATTCTTTTTGGAATGAATGTAGTCAAACTGTTGACGTGGCAGTATTGCATACACAGCACAACGCGACTATTGTCTTAACCATCTGGATATATAGTAATATAATTTGTAGCATATACTATTGTAAATTAATAATGTAATCTATCTCTTTTTCAAGAATATTAATCTCAAATGTTTACACTTCTCAAAAGTATAAAGGGTTCTCTATTATGTTTTTTTTTTGTCAGATTTTAATAAACTATTTTATTGGTTTCGTGACGTATACTCTCGTTTCACCGATCTTATAATTGTGAAGAGCTGCCCTAAGTGCTATTTAAATTTTACGACTAGAATAAATAATAATAATACAATCTACTGAGATCACTACGATAGTTGAAAATTGGTAAAAAACTTACTAATAGCTTATTTAAGATTTAAATAATGAAAATCAGTTATAGAAACATTAGTTATTATTGAGAAGTTCAGTGTTCACATAGTTGTAACCGAGCAGTCGAAAAGAATCAATATTATAATACCAGCTTTATAAAGTACATAACCACAAATCACTACGTATCCATAAGCGAGGATCGGTCGGCCGTGATCGAGACCGTAACAAGACGAGGTCTCCATGATATCTACTGATTCTCTTGATACTGTCCCGCGATTAATAACGTATCAATATCGCCCTGATGAGGACCATTATTGAATATGTTTGATGGAAAATATTTAGTAATCAATGAAAATATTCTTATTTTTTTAAAGACAGTTAGTATTAAAAAAATATATAATCTAACCCCGCGCATTTCTAACTCCTGTGTCGCGGGGGATTTACAGACATACAACTAAGGTGCACGCTGAACACCCAGATTCAAAACCCGCTCTAACCACTACGCCAACCGTGCAATCTTAAAGAGAGATGCTTGGCGGTGCCTGCAGGTTATATAGATTATTGGACTATAGTCTGGGTTAAATAAGTTCAATGAACCCACTTTCAAAATATATTTTTGTTTGATGTCGGTGACTGGACATCAGATTGCATTTTGCATGCGAGATTCATGAAAATGTAAATGGCCTACGTTATCAAACGTAAAAATCGTTTGAGAACAAATAGCAATTTGTGATAAGTAATAAATTAATGTTTAATTGATTTGGCTGTGACCCTTAACAAAAAATAATTTTAGAATTACAATAATTTGTTCTTTTGAGAATCGCCTCTTCTCATAGTGAGAAGAGACCCGTGCCGAGCAGTGGGACAGTTTATATACAGGGCTGATGATGATGAATAATTTGATTCGTTCCAAACCTTCTAAAATTTCTGGATCAAATGCAGTTTCTTCCTCAGGATCGTCTTGCAATACAACAGCATTGAGACAAGGTTGCCCATTGCATTGTCCACAAGCTAAAGTGCATTGCAAGCCCGATTTTCTGCATCCGCAGCGTGAACCACAACCATTCTTACAATTACAAAATATTGTAATGAGTAATTCATCTGGTGGTAATAGTTTAGTTATTGGCTGCAGAAACTCGTTTTGGAGTTCCTAGTCTTATTCTTGAGGTTCTAAATCATGTGCTAACCATTTTTGATAATATTTTAATGATTTAGTAACTATATACAAGGTATTATTCACCGAGATTCACGGTTGACCTTGTATAACAGTATATATGCCTGAGCGCTGGGTGCTCTCCGCTCTCTATCTCGAAAAGGGTTAAGCGTACAGAAAAAGAGTTGAGACAAAAGTTGTGCCAATTTTTTTTATCTTTAATTTTCATAATAGGTGTTGAAGTGGAGCGGAGATAATTGTAAAAAACCGATTTTCGTGACCTTTGACCTCGAATAACTTACGACGCAGACACGAGATAATATGAAACTTTTGAGACAACTTTTAGAACGCCAAAATGAAGCTGTATACGAGTTTCCAGCTTATTATCTCCAATTCCGAGATTGACCCCTGTTTTTGCCTAAAGTGACTGAACTAAAAGAATGTATACTACAGTTTCTTGTCAATCCAGAAATTGTAATAAGCAATTTCAGTGATTATATTGTCACATAACAATGTCCACAGATCATCAAAGTTAAAAAAGTAGCAATAGTTTTTTTATTGGTTCTAATACAAAGAATACACATTTCATGCTAAAAGAGAATAATAAAAGTAATTATCTATGATTACTTTTATTATTTTAGCAGAATTGATCAAAAATCACTCAGGTATTAAATCAAAAAGTGGATAAGTGAAAAGCTATCGCCCTTGGTTCACGGATAGACAGATTATTATAAATTAAGAATCATTTATCTATAACACAAGTACATTCTATTAAAATAATTAATTTAAAAGCAATAACAGTTACACAGTTTTGCCACCAGTCCACGTGGATGCATTTATTACAAAGTATACAAGTAATTAAATCAAAAGCTTAGTAAAATGCGCACTGATAGCTTATTCCCAAACCGCGTGTACACGATGCCTGTATACACGGTGTACACAAGCTGCAGTGACATCGAACATGCACCGTGTGCCGTAAATATACCGACCATAACCAAGAGGATAATAACACGTTGTTACGCAAAATATGTATTGATAGATTCTAAATTGTGAGCCGAAAAACAGTATAAAATATGAGCTGGTATAAAATACTAGCTAAATAAATCGTAGTAAAATAACAAAAGGTAACGATGATCTAGTGAAGGGAACAACAGAATGGTGACCTATTTCGAGTTCAAACACGGTGGATTAAATTGCTAATAGTCTCTTGTTAAACGGTGAAGGAATACATCGTGGAGAAACCTGCATGTGAGCATTAATAGGTGCTGTAGGCAGCTAAAGCTTAGTGGAGAGACCAACAGACTGCCACGCTGGGTTTAAGCTAGGGTTCCTACCACTGAAGTTTCAATGTTATGTACAGGTTAAGTTGTTACCCTTATGTCTGAGTGTTCTGCGTAATGTAATGAAAAGACATGTGAAGTCTTGAACTCGCACTTGGCTAGCGTGGTGCTACGACGTAACTCTGTTCATCTAATACTAATATCTATATTCTATACTAATATTATAAATTGGAAGAGTTTGTTTGTTTGTTTGAACGCGCTAATCTCAGGAACTACCACTCGGATCTGAAAAATTCTTTTTTTATACGATAGCCCAGTTATTCCGGAAGGCTATATAACATAACGCTTCGACCCTTGGGGGCCGGGAAAAGACTAAAAAGGCTAAAAGATAATGTTGGCTAATCTCAGGAACTAGAAGTCGGATTTAAAAAATTGACATTTTCTATGATAGCCCAATTATTCCGAAAGGCTATAGGCTATATACAATTACGCCACAACTTTTAGGGGCCAGACAAAATTAAAAAAATGGTCAAACGAGAAGGGGGAGGGTTGGGTCAAAGGCAAAAAAAGGTTTTCGAGATTTTCGGGACGCTGATTAATAATATGAAATCTATTTAGTGATCCAAGATGGCGGACGGGAAATCAAAGGTGGCGGATGAGAAAATTTTAAAAATGAATGTGGGTATCGCCTTCGATATTTTAAGGGGTGGGGAATCGAAATACAACATCTATTTCGTGATCAAAGACGGTGGATGGGAAATCAAAGATGGCGGATGGGAAAATTTAAAAAAATCAATATTGGTATCGTCTGCGATGTTAAAAGGGATGGAGAATCCAAATACAACATCTGTTTCGTGATTCAAGATGGTGGATGGGAAATCAAAGATGGCGGATAGGAAAAATTTAAAAAATCAATATGGGTATCGTCTCTGATGGTTTAAGGGATGGAGAATCCAAATACAACATCTATTTCGTGATCAAAGATGGCGGATAGGAAATCAAAGATGGCAGACGGGATTTTTTTTAAAGTCGATGTGGGTAGGTATCGTCTCCGATATTTTAAGGAATGGGGAATTCAAAAACACCATCTATTTCGTGATCAAAGATGGCGGATGGGATTTTTTTTAAAATCAATATAGGTATCGTCTCCGATGTTTAAAGGGATGGGGAATCCAAATACAACATCTATTTCGTGATTTAAGATGGCGGATGAGAAAAATTTTAAAAATCTATTTGGGTATCGTCTCTGATGATTTAAGGGATGGTGAATCCAAATACAACATCTAATTCGTGATCAAAGATGGCGGACGGGATTTTTTTTAAAGTCGATTTGGGTATCGTCTCCGATATTTTAAAGAATGGGGAATTCAATATTATGTAAAAATCTATGTTTGTTTGTTCATCATTTATAGATTCTGAAATGATAAGAGATTAAGCGCTAAGTCAATGGTAACTTTGGAAAAGGGGCTTGGAAAAAAGGGAATTAAATAAAAACTCTTAAAAAGGCGATACGGAGTTCGCTGGGTCAGCTAGTAACAATATAAAGCTGAAGAGTTTGTTTCTTTGTTTCGTTGAACGCGCTAATCTCAGGAACTACCGGTCCGATTTGAAAAAAAAATTCAGTGTTAGATAGGTAATTTACCGAGGAAGGCTATAGACTATATAACATCACGCTATGAGCCACGGGAGCGGAGCAGTAGCCTTAAATAACGCGGGTATAACCGCGGGCATCATCTAGTAATCAAATAACCTTATTTGATTACTAGATGATGCCTGCGGTTATAGTGCATAGGACTTCTCATAATCAAATAGGACAAACTTTAAACAAGGTTGACAATGAAGGCTTAGTGCAGATAACATACCTTCTGATAACTAAATAACTAATTATCTCAAGTGCATAAAATGTCGCTGTAAAACAGGAAAAACAAAACAGAACATTTCTTTATCATCAGCAAATTTGCGTATACACATTCAGGCACAGAATAAGATAATTCTTTACAACGTGCGTCTTTCACTCGCGCACTTTGGCCATTACGTTTAAGTGGCTCATATTACAAGGCGAGCCTATTGCCATTACAAGGCACATTGGCAGCGGCTGTGGTGCTACTCTGAATTCCCTTTGAAAGATCAATATACATCGCACGAACCAGGAGCTGACAATGTAACCTTGCGAGACAATTATTTTGTAAATGATTTAGAGTGCAAAATAAATATAAGCGTAATTTCTAAACAAATGTTTGTGCTACTTTAGTTACCTGATTCAGAGATGAATAGACAAGGATGAAGACATACACAACTAGCTTGAAATTTGCTCACCCACTCTTGCTTAGCTTGGTGGACTATGACCTAATCCTGTTCATAATATGAAGTGGCTTGTACGCAGCAGTGGGATTGACTATAAAAATTAAAAGTTTTAAAATCAAATTCCAACCTCTAATAAGACTCTAGCTTACTGTTTCTACGTACTGTCATAGTATTTATCTAATTGCCTTTACAAGTGTTCAAAGTAGACCTTTGGGCTTTACGCAGCCAGAGAGCCGGTAAAATACCAGTTACAACTCCAAGCGTAAGAATAAAGTTTTATTCCGCAAGATAACAGTTAAGACGTCTTATTTTGTATGATACAGAAAAACCAACCATCCTAACGGCAACTCAACAGCCTCTTATATCTGGTTGAACAATAATTTTACCATATACAGAAACTATAAACATAGCAAACATTGAAAATAACTCACAAGGACAGGATTATGCAGGAAGCAACAACAGTCAACATAGTGGGGCAGATAAAGAGTTGCTTCTACGCTCTTCTTTATCGACGAATATCACCACTGAGAATGCCCACAATGTAACAAACGACATGAACAAAGAACAGAAGAAGAAAGTTATTATTATTGCGGATGACCAGGGACGTTATTTACGGCGTACGCTGCAAACCCTAATTGGTGACAAATTTCAGGTAACCTGGTTTTGGAAAGCAGGGGCTGCATTACAGGATGTACTGTTGTCAGACCTTACTCAAATAAGGTCATTAACAAACAGAGATTATGTTGTTGTTTTAAGTGGAGTCCATGATAGATCACCAACAATTCTGAAGATTTGTATAAGCAATTTCTTATGCCAGGCTAGGAATACGAATGTCTTATTCTGTGAAATTCCATATAATAAGTGTCTAAGGGAAACTAAACTAAATTACGAAGTTAAATTGTTATGTTCCAAATTTACAAATACTATATTTCTTGATATGGGCTTTAGTATGAAAATCCCGCATCGTATTTTCTATACACGGCACGTGTGCCAATTAATACTTAGAGAAGTATTGCGTACAGACTACCAAGTGCAATTTAAGAAGTCTCAGATCATACCGTTTACAAACAAACCTATATTATTAGAGAAGGCCACCCAAACACTCGTGGTAGAATCATATACTTGCAAATGTAATTTATTGGATTGTGAAAAGCTCATAAAAAACCCAAACTCACCAACAGACTGTCTTGGTACTAAACCCTCACCAAAAATTGATAGTTTTTTTCGTCAATAAGTCACTTTATGGAATGCATCAAAACAGTGCGGGTTTGATCAATAAAGCTGATAGTGTATGTTCTTTCTCAAATAAGAGTTTTTTCTCCACTAAGAGTCTGTATGTTCTACATCAAAATATTGCAGGTTTATTAAGCAAATCCGACACTCTAATAACTAGCTTACATGAACTGTCTGAGAAGCAAAATATTCAAGTAGATGTAATATGCATAATCATTTCATGACGGCTGGATATGAAAACCAGTTATTTATACCCAATTTTAATCTAGTTGCATGCTATTCTAGGCAAAAAAGTAAAAGAGGTGGAGTCTGTATACTTCTAAAAAAGGGATACCAGTGGAAGGAAATAAAAATAATCAAAAAGGTATCAACAGAAGGCGTATTCGAGTGCTGTGGAATAGAGCTAATTGATCACAAGCTGTTGGTTATATGTATTTATAGGGTACCAAACTTATCGAATATCAAATTATTTTTTGAGAAGTTGGAAAATGTCTTAAGAATACTTGTAAAAAATGATAATAAAAACATAGTATTGGCTGGCGATTTCAATATAGACATTTTGAAGAAAACTTTTCAATCTCAAGAACTTGAAGCTATTTTCTTGAGTTTTAATTTACACTTGGCCTTAAGACAGCCTACTCGCCTTTGCAGTCAAACATGTATAGACAACTTTGCCCATAATTTCAATAGGTTATGTAAAGCCAATACAATAGAACTTGCCCTATCTGACCACACTGCCCAATTACTAAAATGCCCTGTTAATAAAAAATGTAGTCTTAAATATTGGCGCAGAACTGAACGTATCTATTCTCAAGAACACATTAATAAATTCAGAACATATATAGAGTGTCTCACCTTTCAAGACATGTATCAAACAAAAGATCCTAATGCTGGTTATAATTACTTTATTGACATGTTTTCTTTGTTATATAACCTATGCTTTCCCCAAAAGACAACAACAATCAGTACTATAAAAAAAGTAACTTGGGTGTCGCGTGGTATTAAACAATGCAGCAAAAATAAGAGGAAATTATTATGGAAATATCGTCTTAATCCAAGTGAATACAATAGAAGTAGCTTTAAAAAGTATTCAAAATTATTAAAGAAAATAATACGATTAACTCAAAAGTCACAAAATGATTACAAGATAAAAAAATCTGTAAACAAGTGTAAAACTAGTTGGCAAATAATAAAAAGAGCACAACTTGACACACCAAAACATGTTATTTCAAATATAAATCATGCAAATGAAGTTATTAGGGACCCAAAACATATCGCTACTACTTTCAATTATTACTACTTGAATAAAACTCAATGCCTGGCAGGTTCAGGATTGAAGCCAACATCACTAATTATTAATAGAACACAATCCATGTTTATGGCGCCTAGTACACCCCTTGACGTCAAAAGAATTATAATGTCCTTAAAAAATACATCTAGTGTCGGTTACGATGGCATTTCCACCAAAATAATAAAAGCTGTATCAGATACAATATGTCATAATTTAAGCTATTTAATAAACCTGACAATCAGTGAAGGTATATTTCCAGATAGATTAAAGAAATCCATAGTTAAACCTCTTCATAAAAAAGACAAAAGAGATGAAATGGAAAACTACAGACCTATTGCTCTGATACCAGTTATAGCTAAGGTTTTTGAGAAACATATCCATAAAGAAATATATACCTATGTGGAACGACATAATATCTTAAATGATGCACAAAAAGGCTTCAGACAAAATAAAAATATCAACACTGCGATTTACAATTTTCTACAGACTGTAATGGTTAATGCTGACAATATAATACCATACAAAGCGGCGATAGCCCAGTGGTGTACGTAACGGACTGCCGAGACGATGGTCTCGGGTTCGATCCCCAGTTACCCCGGGCACACACCTATGACTTTTCGAAGTTATGTGTGTATTAAAATAAAAATATTAATTATCGCTCGCTTAAAAATGTGCCCGGTAGATGGCAATAGGCTCGCCCCCTATTACACTGGGACCGAAACATATCTGGCGAAGTGTGGGTGTGTAATGCACCTCTGCCTACCCCTTCGGGGATAAAAGGCGTGAAGATATGTTATGTTATGTTATAATACCAGTAGCAGCCATCTATTGCGATATGACAAGGGCTTTTGATTGTGTCCAACATAAGACTTTTATCACAAAATTAGAAGCATACGGTATTCGTGGTAATGTTCTTGATCTAATCAAATCTTATTTAACTAATCGTAAGCAAATTACTGAGGTAGAAAATCTAAATATGGTCACTAAACGAGAAGAGATATTCAGATCGATCGAGGGTGACATAGTGTATGGTATCCCCCAAGGTAGTGTATTAGGCCCGTTACTATTTAATTTATATATTAATGATCTACCCAACGTAACAAACAACCCCATAACGCTCTTTGCCGATGATAGCACTCTAACAATTGCTTGCAAAAATTTAGATACATATGAACGTGACATCAATGAAACTTTAGCATCAGTGGCAAAGTGGATGCATAATAATAATTTAAATATTAATTTAAAAAAGACAAATATAATGCATTTTAGACAACGTATATTGCCAACTAAAGATCTCAATATTAACTGCCATGATATAAATATTGACTCAAGTGATGCCACAAAATTTTTAGGTTTAATAATTGATGCAAAGTTAAGTTGGAAACCACACATAGAATCACTTTTTCAGAGAGTAAGTAAATCAGCGTATGCTCTTCACAAACTTTCAGATATCGTAAATGTAGACACATTAATAACTGCTTACTACGGACTAGTTGAGTCAATCCTAAGATATGGAGTAATTTTCTGGGGAAATAGCACACACAAAGAAGTAGCTTTTAAAGCACAGAAGCGTACGTGCAATGTTCAACCTTAAAGTTACTGACAGTTGCAACTTTTACTTTAAAAAACATAAAATATTAACTTTACCATCGCTATATATCTTGGAAATAGCTACGTTTGTCAAGACAAATAGGGATCTATTTCCACAAATATCGGATTTATTCCGCCGAAACAGGAGAGATAAAAGTAGACTCTGCCTACATGAATCAAAGACTACACTTATGCGGAAAAGTGTTTTCTGTATGGCCCCTGTTATTTTTAATAAATTACCTGAGTCATGGAAATATCTAAACACTAAAAAAAAACTTAGAAATTATTTATTATTGAAAGCTTATTACAATATATCGGACTTCCTTGTATATAAGGTAACAGAATGATTAATTAATATGTTTACGTTAACTTATTTTTTTTTTATTTGTTTTTATTGTGACATTCTATTCTTTTATTGAACTTTAATCTTGACATGTATAACCAATTTCAATTTTATTTTAATTCTGACACAAATTTCATTCTGACATTACCAAGCACTAATTTTTATGTAGATATTTAATATTATTTTAAGCATGATCTCATTTGAATGTTTATTTGTAATTGTGTGATCTGTGTTAGTAGTATTATTGACTTAATGAATAAGAATATTATAGAAATAATTAAAATGCTAAGCTATTCTTATATACTCCTAAAATTTGTACGCCAATAACTGGCTGAACATATGAAACTATGTATTATTATATTGTAACATCTTGCATATCATGTACTACTATGTTCAAACAAATAAAAAGTTATTATTATTATCATAAAACCTCACATTAGAGGCAGCTTGAATAACGCAACGAAAGATATTACAATTTATTTCCCAGTAAAGGCGTAGTTTCTACATTTGCCGTAATGTTCCTTTAAGCAGCAATAGTTTAAGTGAGTTTGAAACTTAAGATACGAAACTTTACTTGTTGTGCTGTTGACACTTGTATAAGTAATTTTATGGATGTATGGATATTTATTACTCTTTCACGCCAAAACAACTAAACGGATTTTGATGAAAGTTTGCAGTTATATAGTTGTATACATCAGAATAAAAAAAATGTTAATATGTAATTGCATAGTACATGGGCTCTCTTCTATCCAGGTTATCCACACGCAGGTGAAACCGTGGACAGAATTTAATAGTTATTAATAGTAAAATTTCATCATAAACTTCATCTCAAAAATGGCGAGACCGAGTTTGTGCTAAGTATTGCGAATCAGACCTCATTCACAATTTTATCAGTTTCCAAAATATATAGTTAAATAATTATTTGATTACGTAAATATACTTTACCTAATCAATCAATTATGTTGACTGATTGATCGAATATAGCTGCCTGCTAGCTCACAGAAAGTGTGTATAAATGTAATTTAATAGAGATAATAATATAAGTATAGCAAGTAAAATCATAAACTTCATCTCAAAAATGGCGAGACCGAGTTTGTGCTAAGTATTGCGAATCAGACCTCATTCACAATTTTATCAGTTTCCAAAATATATAGTTAAATAATTATTTGATTACGTAAATATACTTTACCTAATCAATCAATTATGTTGACTGATTGATTGAATATAGCTGCCTGCTAGCTCACAGCAAGTGTGTATAAATGGAATTTAATAGAAATAATAATATAAGTAAAGCAAGTATAATATATTATGTTGTAATATTATCGACTCAAACTTCAAACACAGTCAAGCGGTTTAATGTAAACTGACAGTCCGTCAGTTTACTGCGTCCGTCACTGCATCAAAGTTCAGGATTTCTTTGAATTTTTTTTCTTTAAGTATGCAAACTTTTTAGATTAAATTATATAAATAAGGAAAGACTGGCTCTTAATCTTAGAAAAAGCAAAATTTAAAAATAGAACTGCAGTAAAACAAATGAATATAGCCGGGAAAAGAAAATGTACTCGTAGTATCAGATTTGCGTGTTATTTAAAGCAAAGTTTTAAATTGATTCGCATTGATTTTTTATTCTTTGTCAATTGTTACCAGCAGAATTGTTGGGTTAGTTTTTTAACTCATCGAGAGTTTTTGAACCATAATATATATACTTCGTCCGAACAAGCGGCTCAAATTGTAGCACTGGTGTGGGAGGGCTTGGATCAACGAACGATTGGTAGAAATTTAAATTTAAACCGATCTACGGTTTCTAGAATATACAGAAGGTTTGTGGAGACAGGTTCTTACAGAAGGAGACGTGGTACAGGCAGGACTCGAGCAACCACCGGTCGTCATGACCGATTTATTATTACAACTTCCAAGCGAAATCGTTTCCTCACGTCAGTTAAGATCAAAACAGAGCCGAATGAAGTGCGTGGAGTAAATGTGAGTGCACGAACAATAAGAAGAAGGCTTAAGGATGCGGATATCACCCCTGTTAGACCAGCAAATGGTTCAAAAGAGCGAAATTGTCTGTAGCTCACAGACAAGCTCGCTTAAGATTTGCGCGTGATCACCTAAATTGGACAGAAGAGCAATGGGCCTCCGTATTGTTCACGGACGAGTGTAGGACATGTTTATATGGTGCAGATGGTCGCAGAAGAGTCTATCGTCGATGTGGGGAGCGATATGCTCAAAGTTGCATTGAGGAGCGTGTTCCTTTTGGGGGCGGTTCGTGTATGGTCTGGGGTGGCATATCGATGAACGGGCGAACAGAACTTGTGTTCATAGACATGGTCTGTCAAAACGGTAATAGAGGGGTTTGACTGCACATCGCTACATAACAGAGATCTTAGAAGAACACGTGGTGCCTTACAAGGGATTCATAGGCGAAAATTTTACTTTAATGCAGGATAATGCCCGGCCGCACGCTGCTGCACAAGTTCGACAATATTGCGAAGAGGTTGGGATACGCACAATGAATTGGCCAGCACGCAGCCCGGATCTTAATCCCATTGAGCATGTTTGGGACAATTTAAATAGAGCTATATATGCGAGAAATCCTGTGCCCACGACAATGGCAGCACTAAGAACAACACTTTCAGAAGAATGGGACAATATTCCGCAAGACCTTTTAATAACCCTAATAAATCTATGCGGCACCGATCAGAATCCGTAATAAGGAGTAATAAGGACGTGGAAGTAATACACCTTATTAAAACATAAATAAACGCTTGCATAAAGTTTGTGTCTATTGTCAAAACCATTTTTTTATTAAACCAATTTTCCTTAAATTTCTTTTTTTTTAACCGACTTCAAAAAAAGGAGGTTCTCAGGTTGACCTGTATGTATGTATGTATGTTTGTCCGCGATTATCTCGCGTTTGGCTGAACCGATTTTGATGCGGTTTTCAGAAAAGTATTTGTTATACTTAGGAGAAGGTTTTAGGCCCTTAACCGACTTCAAAAAAAGAAGGTTCTGAGTTTGACCCGTATATATGTAAGTTTGCCCACGATTAACTCGAGTTTGGCTGAACCAATTTTTATGCGGTTTTCAGAAAAAAAGTATTTGTTACACTTAGGAGAAAGTTTTAGTATTTTAACCGACTTCAAAAAAAGAAGGTTCTCAGTTTGACCCGTATACATATATTGGTTCTTAGTATGTTTCTATGTATTATGTGTGTGTGTTTGTACGTAAGTTCGTATTTGCGTGTGCGCGCGCGTTTGTGTGTATTTGTATGTGTACGTGTGTGTGTGTACGAGTGTGTGTGTATGTGTGTGTGTGTATGTACGTGTGTACGTCTATGTCTCTGCGATTAACAAAAAACAAAGAAAGTCGCTGAAAGAATCTAATGCGAGAGCATATTTCTCATTCTTGTCATTTCGGATAAGGCTCTGTTGTCGTGGGATGGTTGAGTAATTTGTTTGAGTCAATATCACTTAAAGCCATGCCTTTTAGGGATTTGACCCGCCTCAAGGCAACATAGCATTGGCCTATAGCAAAAATTTTAGGCCCTAGGTCCGCGGAACTAAGTGTACATCCTTGCAACTTGTGTACCGTTACAGCCCAACTCAATATGACTGACAACAATCGATTTTAAACTTTCGCGATTTGTATACATCATACAATATTATTTAGCGGGTCTTAGTCGCGATAATTTATTTATTTCAAGGCATAAATACCTCTGTTATTCTCCTACAATTATACCGGCTTGCAACGGTTGTGGTCACGGAGGTATGATGACTGACAACATCCGCCTCGATATCACCATTACCGCGATCGCCTTGATAGGTCACTGGCACTGGAGCTATGGAAATGTATCCATCATCATCTTTAAGACGCAATGCTATTGATGGATCATCAAATAATATCAAAATGGCATCAAGCAGTTCACCTGACTCAAGTTGATCTCTTCTTAGTGCCAGCCATCTAAATCCTTTAGGAACACCCATTGCGCCGTTCGCTAAGCCATCCATTATTGGCATATTTCTCCGGAGCATAATACGAGAGCTCACAGCCAATTCAGTAGTATGTACAAGTCCACCGCATTTATTTGGATCGTACTTCCGTATGTGGCTGATTCCCTAGACTCATCTCTCTCTTCCAGCTTGAAGCCTAAGCCCATAGGCACACAAAATAAAAGTAGGTACCTATGTCAAAGTCATGATAACAAACTGATACTAGCAGAAAACTTATCACTAAAATAATTGAATCTAACTATAAACAAACTAATAATTAGCCCAAAACTTAAAGTAAATGGAGTACCTATCACTAAAAAGTATGAAATAAAAGTAATAAGAAAAAAAAACAAAACGAAAATCAAAACTTAAAAATCACACCAAAAATGTTTACTAGGTATTTAGTTTCTTTTAAAAAAAAAGAGAACCGCCTTCAATAAATCGACCCACTGAAAAGTACGAAATAATTTTTACATGCGCTAATACATAGTATATAACTTATACAAAATACTTAGTTTTTGAAGTCGGTGCCAAACCATCAAAAACAAAAAAGAATACTGGCAAACAGAGAAAATAATTCGACGAATATATCAAATCAATAAAGCCTCAAAAAATATCTGAATAAATAAAATTTAAAATAATCTACCTATATACTCTAAAAAGCAACATATATATAATATATATAAAAAGTATGAAATAAATGCTTAATTATAAAATAATTATACTTCTTAGCTATTATGGGCTGTAAATACTATGTCGATTGAATGCGCTGGTTTGGAAAGGATGACGCCAAACAATAGGCTTTTAGAGGGATTTGGTTTGGCACCGACTTCACAAACTAAGTATTTTGTATAAGTTATATACTATGTATTAGCGCATGTAAAAATTATTTCGTACTTTTCAGTGGGTCGATTTTTTGAAGGCGGTTCTCTTTTTTTTTTTTAAAGAAACTAAATACCTAGTAAACATTTTTGGTGTGATTTTTAAGTTTTGATTTTCGTTTTGTTTTTTTTTCTTATTACTTTTTATTCAAAAAAGTCTTAAGGTCCTTTCCAGTACACAAACTTAAACTTAAGGATATGACCCTACGCTTTTTTAAAGTTCACGAACCAATCTAGAGGTTTCAATTTAAATCTGTATAGAAATTTTGCATACTTGGTTAAAATATTTATTTCAAAGTCGTTTATTAGTTTGATGCAGTTTATGAGTCCGTCAGTGTATTTCGTTATTGTTTATCAAGTGGCAGAATTAGGACCACTTGACATAGTAGTTTAGTGTCACTTGTTTTGTGTGTAGTGTGAGTTTCACTTTATTTATACGTAGTTGACAGCTATTATTCGCTTTTGATAACATATCCACTCATCATCTTACACCAACGACTCAGAGAATAACCGTTGTATTTTACATATGAATTTAGCTTGCTATTTATATTATTTTTGCTTGATTCATTCACTCCCTTCACATTCTTCATGCACGCTCATTATTTGTCAAAAAACAAATGTTGAGTACCTCCATGTGTCGAGGTGTTCTTAAGACATGCACGAGCTTGTTACACGCGTGTAATTTGTCACGACACACAATGTAGTACTCCCAAGGGGGCAGATTCATCGAAGGAGAAAACATAAGTGACACATACAAATAGAAAGCATTTCTCACAAAAATTGAATATTGAACCACTCCCGCCTGTGAAATTTTCAAGTAATGTTGTTTTTGCGTTAAAAGAGAAGAGAGAACGCTCCCATTACTCGACGCATCTCTCATTTATACAGTAAGAGCGCCACTTGAAAACAAAACAATACCTACTTATTCGTCTTTGTGTACAATGAAGCTCTTACTGTGCCACCGTAGGCCTCGCTGGATGTCGAACAAATCCTTTGTAATACAAAACGCCTTTATCCTGTAAATGAAAACTTAGATTAGTTTCGAAATGCCAACTCCCTTCTAAAGTACTTGAATTTCAAGTAGGCTAATTAAAGCCTTATATAAAATTAGCTTTCCAAAGAGCTGCGCACTCCACTGGCACTTTCAAAGGTGTGTGATTTCGTTCAGGGGCGGATACTGTAAACTGATACAATGGAGTAATTTAGAATTGAGTACAAAATGATGAAATTTACAATTAATAACTTTTCCAAGTAATGAAAAGGCTTCTTGTATAATGTATCATGTGCTATTTGTGGCGAGTATTGAGCTAGAGGTTATTATTTTGCTACAGTATCTCACAAAATAATTTCTACCTGCTCTTTATATTAATAAAATAACAATTTCTATCTTAACATGCATGAAATTCAGTTAGTTATTATGTTTTATTCCATTCACTTGAACTTTCTACAAACATACATCTAATTATAGGTAGGTATCTATATTAAAGAGTAGGTACTTGTACCACGTGTTTGTGCTGCTCTTAGTATTTCTTTATTCTAGGTTAATAACATACTATTGTCACGACAAGCAGTTTAGTGTTTAGCCTTGTACATATATCACTGTCGTTGCCGACGTCCTTGAGCCTAGCACTAAACACTACGTTGGCCTATAACTGACTCACCAGTCACTAAAAACAAACAATTTAAAATATAAATGCTTTAACGTCCTTGCCCTCCATAGCTAAAGACTATATACATTATATACCTTTCTTTATTCAAATAAGACGAAATACATTTTATCCCAGACGTATCTGACATATATTTGAATATAACTATAATTACATTTAAATTCAGAGCTACACCGCAGCGTCGCATATTAGGCAGATGATTTCAAAATTTAATTTACAAGTTTAGCTCACGGTCTACAGACATCGCTCAAATACAATTGTTCATTACGAACAATTCTTTAGCAAGCTACAATCGTCCTTTTTTAAACCATTCTCTGCTTACATTATTCAAGCTTCTAGTTAACAATTGGGTCTTACAAAATACTATATTAACTTTTGCGAATCAGCTTCTCCGAATCCACCCACATAACTTTTATGGAGGCTTTCGCTGAACCTGCGTTATAGATTCAATTTTAAGCTTTCTGTATTTCTTCGTCCCATATGAGAGGGACTTCTAAATGTTTTAAAAAGTCTGCAGTGTGTTTACTGCTTTTTGGTCCATTCTGAGCTTTGTAATAAACATTCTCGGTAATATAGAGCTTTAAAGTGTAGTAAACAAGGCGAGACCTTATTTTGCTGTTATGTATCTTGTATCTCATGAAACGTAGACAAAGTTGCGGAATTTGGATGAGATACAAAATAGACGGTGGGATTACATATCGCTTTATTCTAGTTTGGACAAGACTTTGTAGTACGAAATGCCTTTTCATGAATACTTCACAATTTTAAATATTTAATTTGCATTTGATAAATACGTTACTTTACCCATTTCTTAAAGATATCAATCCATAATTCGTTAATGTTATTGTTTTAAGGTATATGTTACTGTTACCTAGTAAATACATATAATGAGACAAATATTTATCTCACTCAGATTTACGGAGCTTCAAATTCATTCTAATCGCATAGTAATAAGCAAAATAATTAAACTAATTGCCCAAAATAGAATATACCTTTCCTCCGCCATTATCATATTGCTATATTATAAATTATAACACACTCCTTTTTACTGTTAACATTTAAGTTGTACATTCAGTTATAATTCCGTTGACAGGCCAACAGGGTCTTGGTGAAATGCGTCGGGGATCCGGACAATAATGTCATGCGAATCAACGTTCCCATTTTAACTTAAATAAACTTTGTTGGAGTGTATCACTTGGTTCACAAAGTCGGCGTAAGATTAGTATGCGAGATGGATCGCGCTGATGACTTTTTAATTAGATAACTGATGGTAACATGTTGTTTTTGTTTTAACCTTCAATATAAGATTCTGTTTTGAAAACATAAATGGTCACATCATTCCTTATTTTACTGTTGTATTTACCTAAGTGCTTAAACCGATAGTTACATTCAGCTGAGTTCTTTTATGTAAAATGCCTCAGTTATCTCGTAAATCCTGGGTTGAATTCCCGAAAGAAGTTCGCGACACTAATAGTGACTGAATTTTTCTGCTGGTCATTTTGGTATATAGTGACACGTGGTTCAGAACTTTGCTTTAATTCCCATATCCATATCAACAGGGCAGCCAAACTTTTAAATTAAACGGCCGAAGTTGACATGTCAGTCAGAGTCAGAGTCAGGACATGGCGACGTTGCATGTTTTGGCTCCACGTGGAATATTACGACACATATGAATGAAATATTCATCTAGTGTTGTTGAGGATGTTTATGTGAACCCATGAATATTAACACCTAAACTGTAACGGGCGAAGAAAATTCTATGTTTATAATTTATAATATGTATTTAAGTAACCATGTATAAGTTTTCATTGACAGAAACAATTATAATACAATTATTTTACAAGTTTAAACATTGTTTTCTTAAGTGTAATTTAAGTGTATAATTCAAACAGTAATTTTATTTGGAGAAACTTTGGACCTTGTACTGTGTAGGATACGAATTTTGTTTTGTTTAAACGCACATAAACTACCATTCAGTTGGCAGTTCACGACCTTATTACTAAGGAAAGGCATAAAAAACGACTTCAAATTTAATTATTTCTTTTTGGAAGGCAGAAAACGGGCAATAATTCCATCCAAATAATAGTTTCTTTTTCGAAATCATTAGGTTTCGAAAAATAATATTAATCATAAATGAACACACCCGAATTCAAAACCTACTCCTTCATTGAAATAAGCTTAAACTAGAAAGAGCATGTCCCTTTTTAATCGGCTCATAATAGCGTAGGTGTAACATATTGCACACGGGTGAAGCGTCTATTCAGCAAATCCTTGAAAATAAAACCAATCCATTCTCCTATCGAAGATATTATAATAACTTCTGAACTCATTAGGAAGTGAATATCGTTTGTTCAAGATGTTTGATTTGACTCAAGCGCTCGGGGCATTCCTAGATAGGTAATCATTTTTACAAAAATGAATATTATATCGGCGAATTTATGGGCAGGATTTATATTCGAAAATGATTGTAAATAAGTTGAACGTTGTAATTTCCGGATTATAATTGTAAATATATTTTTGCTGGATAAATATTAGGTTATGACATTTATGATTTTGTGATCGGTAATTACATACACATACATACATATACTCACGCCTTTTTCCCGTCGGGGTAGGCAGAGACAACAGAACGCCACTTGCTCCTATCCTTACAAACCTCACGCGCTTCCTCTACACTCATTACTCTTTTCATACATGCTCGCCGGTTGTGGGTACTTCGGACCTTTCCGTTTCTTAGGATGTCTCCAATTTGGTCGAAGAATGTCCGCCGAGGTCTGCCGCGACCGACTTGCCCACACACATTTGCCTTATATATCTGATTCGTCATTCTTTCTTCACTCATTCGCTCCACGTGTCCAAACCACCTAATCATTGATCGGTA
This sequence comes from Euclidia mi, assembly GCA_944739405.2. NCBI lineage: Eukaryota > Metazoa > Arthropoda > Insecta > Lepidoptera > Erebidae > Euclidia > Euclidia mi. The sequence continues at coordinate 5,689,128 of OX123196.2, forward strand.
ATTGTACATAATAAATATATAGAAAATAAATTATTTGGCTGGATGGATGGTGGAGGTGTAAAAAAGACTGGGCTTATAGTTAGTGGCCCTGACTGCTAAGCTGGAGGTCATGGGTTCCATTCCCATCTAACACAAATATTTGTGTGATGAGCACGATTATTTGTTCTGTAATGCCATACTAAAGTTGCCATTTTTAGTTTATTTTATGATTTAATTACCGTGTGTGATTCGTCCAAGTATATAAATATTATATACCTAGGATATTACCTATGTGTACAATATATTATTGGATATCTTTACTTGTAACAGGTATAGTAACTTAGTGCCAGAACTCCAGAGCACCGCTGTAAATCTCGTTCGATTTTACGACGCAAGTTTTAGACAAGGGCGTTTCGTACACATATGGCCTAGTTTAGGGTTTGAGTATAAGGTTCCATAGTAATATACTACAATTTGAATTTAATATACCAAGCTAAAATTAGTAAGAGTAACGATAGCGTAGAAAATAGAGAGACTAACGGATTGCTATGCAAAGGGTCTCACGAGTTCCAATCTACATCGAGCAACGCTTTTTGAAGCTATGTGCGTTTTAAATTGTTTATTATCGCTTGATAAGCCGCGAAAGTCAACATCGTGAGGAATACGCATGTGTGATAGTTCTCCATAAAGTTCACGAAGGACATGTGAAGTTTGCGAATCCGCTTTTACCCAGCTTGGTAGATTATGGCGTAAGTCTTCTCTTCGTACAACGAAATGAAATGTGTTCAAAAGCTCCTAATATATAAAAATGTTCTCATAATGAGAAAAGGCCTAAGCCCGAAAAACTGAACGTAATAAAAATGAGGCAGAGCAAGGGGAACATGACGATACAAATACACATACCAGTATATTACATTTACTTATAGTTAATCAACTTTCATTCTACGGCTTTCAAAACTAAGAAAACTAAGTAAAACAACATTCGAAATCCAAATTGTGTGCCGTTTCTTATCATAATAATGTTAAGCCTTGGAACAACTTATCCAACTTACATGACAACTTCGTACATCACCGTGATGTCGGCGTATTGTTCGAGTTTCAGTGGTACTGTCAAATTACATACATATACTCACACCTTTTTTCCGTCAGGGTAGGCAGAGACAACAGAATGCCACTTGCCTCTATCCTTACAACTCATTACTCTTTTCATACATGCTCGCCGGTTTCGGGTACTTCGGACCTTGCCGTTTCTTAAGACGAGACGTCCCCAATTTAGTCAACGAACGTTGGACAAGGTCTGCCGCAAAAGACTCGCTATTGTCAAAGTATATGTAAATAACATCAACCTCTTAGCGTTATACTAGTTTCAACCCGGGGTACGCTTACTAGTCTAGCCGGCTTTGGCTGAATATTAGCTTTCCACAGAGCGACTGCCTGTCTGACCGTCGTAACTCGGAAGGAAGGAAGGAATTGCGATATGCCATGGTTTAGTCTAGTGTCAGTTTATTCATAACGCCTATAATGCCTGTCAAAGATCTTCATGAAAGCCGCGACCGACGGCTTAACATGCTCTCCGAGGAACGGGGTAAGCGATAATTCACAATTTAATACGCACATAACTCCGAAACATTCGCGGTGTGCGGATTAGAACCCGATAGCCTCTGCATAGCAGTCTGTTGGTATCTCTACTCAGCTATCGCTGTCTTTTCTACTAACTTTGTACGTCACCAAGATGACGGTGTATTGTTCGAGTTTCGGTAGTACTGTCAAAGTATATGCAAATAACATACTAAATATTTTATAAAAACCCCCTAGCGCGTGCTGTCGTACGCTGTGTGTGAATATTTATGAAAATATTCAAGAAACTATTGTCTACTCTCTTGAATATCGTTGGAGCCGTTACCGAGATCGAAATTAAGTATATATACATACATAGACTCACGTATGTTTCCCGGAGGGGTAGGCAGAGACTACGGAACGCCATTTGCAACGAGAATGAAGCAAAAGGGATAGGCCCTTTTGCTTCATTCTTACCATCAAATTCAACATGCGTGCTCCGCATCAATTTTACAAAGATATCTAAAATCTTTATCAGGAAATTTTATTATAATATTACACCTCTGCCTAACCTTATCTTTGACACAACTCTAAGGTACAGGCTAGAATTCCATACGGCATATTACAAAAAAAAAACAAAACATAAATCGTACTAAACGCTACCATAAAACGCCAAAAGGAAGTTAAGGTTTTTGTTTCAGCAGCTCGTTATTTTTGCCAAGAGTCTCAACAGTTGACCCGACACATATATCTCGAGAACATCGACTCGAGAAGGGTTCAACTCTCCTCAAATAACTATTCGTTTACTTTCATTGCACTTCCCCAAAACTATACAGACTTAACGTCTAGCTTCGTAAGGGTATTTTTGTTCTAGATCTGTGAATAAAGAAATAAAAACATAAATATGTTTTGTGTCGGAAAAATTTTATACAGTAGGTAGGTAACATATATATGAAATTAGGAAAACTCATATTGTTCGTTACAAGCACCTTTATATCACTGATTAGGCAAAGAGGGTCAAGATGTCCCATTGTGATGTCATAAATTCACAATAACAGGTAAAGTTATCAATATTGTGCAAGAAAATGATAAATTATGCATTTTCCATCCTTTAATATGTTCTTATAACTCTTTCTTCGTATGACTTTACGTCAGTTATAAGAAATGCAAATAATTATTTAATTTACTTACTATTTCGCCCAAAGCGCAGTCCTGGTGAGAGTCGGTTATCGCGATATGTTTTATCATGTTAAAACAATCCCACGTGACTTTCCAGACTCCTAACTATCACCAGACACAAAAATCATCCCGTAACATTGCTCCATTCCGAGTTGAAAAAAGAACAAAACCAATCACCTAAATAATATAAGTACATATAATATATTAGTGTGGATGGTATGGAGTTTGATAGCAGTCGACTACTCTATGTATATACTACATCTATTTCCGGATTTGTAGGAAAGGCAGGGAACATCCCTAAGGCAATATTAGGGAAATATACCTTTGCGTGTTGCACTATCATTTAGTCAGTAGGTACCCAATGTTTTATGACTAATCAATAGTGGCCGAGTTCATTCGTGAACTGTGTCCAGTTGTTGCCATGACATGGAATATATTACTTAAAATACAGCGGCGATAGCCCAGTGGTGTACGTAACGGACTGCCGAGACGATGGTCTCGGGTTCGATCCCAAGTTACCCCGGGTACCCCCAGTTACCCCTGACTTTACAAAGCTATGTGTGTATTAAAAAATGGTAATTATCGCTCGCTTGATAATGTGCCCGGTAGACGGCAATAGGCTCGCTCCCTATTACATTGGGACCTAAACATAACTGGCGAAATGTGGATGTGTTATACGCCTCTGCCTACCCCTTCCAGGATAAAAGGCGTGAAGTTATGTTACGTTATGTTATGTTACTTAAAATACATAAAATTAACACTTGAGGTAACATATTTGTGTTTAACCCGAAATAATCATAGAACAACTTAAATGATGCTAATGACTTCAAAGCAAGATAGAGGAATTTGTGACGCTACTTATAGGCTACATTTTATCCAAAAAATGCCAAAGATTATGCAGTTGTAAATGTTGGTTCTATAAACTAATGAGTAAAGCCGAGAAAGGAAGTGAACGAACGTTTTGTTTGAATGAATGTGACCTTTGATTGAATGAGTGTTCGTCATAGGAAATAGGTACATTTAAATTGGGCAGAACGAACGCGGTCGAAAAAAAGGTATAAGGCTTCGCAACTATAGTTAGCAGTTGGCAAATAAAGTGCCTCCGTACTGTTCTTAATTAGGCTTTGACAGACGAATTCAGTACTCCCTTATAAACGACGGCGGCGCTCACGAACAAAAATGAATGAAATGGTTGAAACTGGTGGCAACGAGCCTTCTATTTAGCAGGCTCTGCTTAAATTGTGAACGGCGACAATATTTGTAGAGAATTTCTGAATATACCTATACGCAATTTTATCTGGACAAATTCTATTTGGATTTTTGATAATATTGAAATTAAAATTAATATTCAGATTAAAAAACGTTGTTTTCCGGCGTTATGATTAAATTCGGCAATTTGTTTTTTATATGACTACACAATTTTGAATTTTTGATGTCGTTGATGTGTTTAGACCACCCATTCAATGTATTGACTAATTTCGTAAGTAACTCTGATTTTAGAAATCAATTTTATGATCTTCAAGCCAGAATTTTTAAACAGCTTATTGATATCCTCCAGGCAAAATTTCGTCTGTCGTGTGGGTCTGCGACCTAAGACCCTCTGGTTATACCACATTAAAGGGTGAGTCTACAAACAGGTACCCATATATAGCCTAAACCATTTTCCAAGGAGACATATCAATCTTTAAAATGTTAAACTTGTTGTTAGAATTTTCTCCTTATACTTTTTCCTCTTATACTTAGATATCCAGGACTATCAGTAATACGCTAAAACTCCCGTTATGATATTTACTTGCCACGAAAATAGGGAAATTCTCATTCCAAGCCGGTATTACCCACAATCACCTTCGTAGAGCAGATAAGATGAAACGAGGATTTTACAGCGCCGTGAAGAAATTTCTATGCAAAATAATATCTACTCTAGGGATTTCGGTAAATAGGTTTTAGGCAAATAGTTCGTAGTCAGCTGTCTGAGCAAATAGGTGCTATATCTCTGCATTTTTACTGTAAAGGTGCTGATGGACTTCAGCATTCACTAGTAACAGAACATCGAGCATTCACCGTTTTCAATTTGCCGAACTGAACAACGAACACAATCAAAGATCGCTGCAAACATTGTCACGGTTTTCTAGCGAACGCTGTAAGCGGCAAAAAGCTTGCAGTAAATTTACTGTCCTCTCGCTAGAACGCTCGATAGAATGCTCGCTAAAACTATTTCGTTTGTTTTTCTGTAATGTAATATTCACAAGATCCTAATTACAAGTTAATGCTTAAGTGTATCAGCACCTTTATGTTTTCGCGATGCCAAATACAGAGTTTTTTTGGGTCGCATGTTTCTGATTCTACTATTTCGTGTGTGGGTTATTTAAATTACTGGTAATAATTTATATGAGGCAATTTCTGACAAGCAATTGATGATGTGTAAAAGAATATAAGAAGAATACCTAACAAGCAATCCGCTCCGACTTTGCAGTGGTTGCTAAATATTGCCCGCTTTTTAAAGGTTGCCAGAAATCCATCATACAAGCTGCAATTCTTTTTTTGCATCAAAAGTTTGCAATCTAGAGTGGATACTTTAGATTAATGTTATTGTCGCGAGACCTACCAGACTATTGAGATGTTTTTAAGTCCAATATAGAAGGCTTCTGTCATTAGAGTGCTTTGCAAACATTGATACAACGAACTGAAAGTGCATCCGGGCTACAAATGTCTGCCAATAGTGTACGTTTCATCTCAACCGTGAATCAAACTCCCTAGGTACAACCGTATAGTGTCATGCATTGTTTATTATTATTACATAAGACTATCGAATTATCTAATCTTTATATATTGCGACACTGAATGACTGATAGACAAGCTACAGCCAAAACTATGAGAGGAAGAATGCTGATATTTGGTCCATATAACGAGAAAGGCTAATGCGGTGGCGGAGCAGTAAGTAGCCTTAAATAGCGCAGGTGTAACCGCAGGTTTATCTAATTAGCAATGATTTTAGCATAAAGATAGTCTATTTAAACATTTAAATTACGGTCGCGAAACCAATAAGAAAAGATGAAAGATTTATAACAGATTGAAATAACAGCAACATTTCAAAGACTTTCAGTTTTTTTTTCGTCTTTCCTTTTTTATACCTAGAAAAAGCCTTCATGGTAAATTTGTCGAATCCATTAAGAAAAATCAACTTATACCATGACAATTCGCGAAAAAACTGATGAGTAAAATATTTTTCATATTTACTTCTCGAAGTTTGAACTTACGAAGCAATGAAACAGACATATTAATTTCACCAAAATGTAAATACAAATAGTATCAGTGCGTCGTATATTATCTAAGGTACGGTCTCTCACGTCCGAGGCCTGGCCTGCGATCATGTTGGAAGCCTGGGGAGACGACCCCTGTCTCCTCCACGCCTACGTGACACGAATGCTAATGTCCAAGATACACGCTTCCTTCATCACGAATGAATGTGTTATTGATTTGACGTTTCAGGTGACATGGTTTAGGAATGCTAATCTATTGCATAGAAGGCAAGGCATGACTTTTTTTGGTAGATAAAGTAATAGGTATTTGTTTCAAATGATTTTTGTACGAAAACTTGGTAGGTAATCAAAATTTTGTGACTTGTTAACAAAGGCAATATTTACAGTAATCATATCCATTATTTGTAAAGAAAGCCATCGAAAACTACTACTATTAGTATACCATTTTTATGGCGCGTATATTTGTTTAAGATTTTAAACTTGCACGGTTTTGAAGAATTAGAAAAAATAATTATTTTTTAAATAATATTATGATTGTGAACTCGAATATATAAAAACCCATACCCTTTCCCGAAAAATACAAAACTATCATAATAGAGTTTCTTAAAAAAATATTATTATCTGCCAGCTATGGTCTTCCCCTCTCATTCTCAACGAAGAGTCAAATAAATCCGAATTGGTATAATATTACTGAATACATTCCAAATACCAAACGCATTTGTGTAACATAAATTTATGTACAGAGTTACACGTGAACCGCGTTTTGACATTCACAAAATTACAACAATTTATCCGCGACCTTGGAAGTTAAATCCGCCTCTGCGTAAACTCGGGAACTTCCAGAAGAACCATTTATCTGCCCTGAAAAAATACGAATTATATTTCTTTTGGACAATTTCTGATTGTAATTGAAAATTCAGATGAAATATTAGCAAAGATTAATCCAGTTTAAAGTAAATGCGGCTTGAAATAAGAATTGTCTTATAAAAAAAAAATATTCTTGTAGAATATCCATTTAAGTGTAAATTAGACGGCTTTGCCATAATGCTTCATAATAAATACTATTATGTCTAATTAGATTTTTTTATTATCCGTATTTATCGATTTGCTCTAAACTACGTACGTACGCTACGGTTTACTCACTTGTGAAGGCATTGTTTTGTAGCGAGATGTGTAGGAAATTACCGATTTTTGTCCAATTACGGTGTTTTCAAACTTTTTATAGTAGGTATATAGTATATTTAAACAATAGACTTCAATAACTTTGTAAACTTACAATACCCAAAGATGACTTAACTTATTTTGTGCCATATCAATAAAAATATTAAAACTTATATGCAATTTACGTGTTACATTAATGTAAATAACTAATGCTACGTTCTTTCAGGCAGAAACAGAAGTATATGGGTGTTTTAATAGAAGTGTGGCAGAATACAGCCTTAATATTGCAGCTATAATGTACTGCGGGTTCAGGTTTCTTATATCGATTACACAGAGAGAACTGCTGAGCACACTGTATGTGTGTGTATGTGTGTGCTGGAATGATAACTAGGCATTCAGTTTTCAGACCGAACACTCCCTTTTTAATTCATTCATAAAAAACAATAACGGCGAACTCGGCTAACTACTATTAGGCATTTCATGTGCTTAAAATATTACATATTTGGAAATATTTTATTTGAAATTGTTTATTCCACTGATTTGTAATTTATCAAGTTAAGTAACTGCACTTCACACAACCAACATAATTATATTCTCCATACCATTGGAAAATATGTTATGCCAACAGCTATTAAAAAATATTATAGAGTTCTCTGAGTGTTGATATAATTCGAATGATAGAAATATCATTCGTATTCATGAGTGAAAACTCATGAATAGTTTTAAATTCATAAGACATGTTTGTCTTTCTTTCACTTCAAAACAGAACAACGGATTGATATAATTTTATGTGATGTAGTTGAAGGTAACATTACTTTAAAATTAGAGTAGGCGATGGCGCGAGCAACAGGTAGTAATAAATTGTCTAAGGCTGCAATCTGACATGTATGTAGGGGTGTGTAGAGGACCACTGGGAGAGGATTTTTGGAGATTCTGCTCCTAAAAGGGCAAAAGTCCCGCGCGGGCAGAGCTAGTCTACTTTGCTTTTAAAATGTGCTCGACACGGCATATTATTATGAGGCTTTATACGTTGTTCATTCGTATCCAAGTGGACTGTAGTTGCTTTCGCAGTCACTTTGTTCCGTGGCGGCTTCTTGCAAGAGTGAAAATAATGGGGGCATATTATTGGTCTCCAAAGCGGTATACCGAAGTGGATAGCCGTTAGATCGCCACCCGTCGGCTTATGAGACTTAAGTCCACTTTACACGATCAAAATAGTCTAGTTTGTGCACGGTTGGCGTAGTGGTTTAAGCCGTCGTCTCGCCGCTTGATACTGCGCCGCGTGTCGTGGGTTCGACTCCCACACGAGACAACACTTTGTCTGATCTACAAATTGTTGTCTCGAGTCTGGGTGCTCTTAGTGTCCTTTGATTGAATGTTTGTAAAGTCCCCCGCGACACAGGAATTTCTTCCTAGTGCGGGAGTTGTCTATTAAAAAAGAAAAAGAAAAAATCTTCACAACAAGTACATTTGCCCAGCTCAGGTTATCGTAGCAACTTTCATTTCTCATGAGTGTAACTGTGCCCCAGGCATCGGAGTTTTCATTATTAGTTTCTTTCGCCACGGGCAATAAGTGCGGCCAGTTGTACAACTTTGCCGACTTGTCTTGATGTAATTTCTCCAGAGAATCCTTGCTGGCCAATTTGTTTGGAAAAGAGTTCACATAAAGTATAAAAGTTCTGTAACCACAACGATAAGTTAGATTCTCGTTACTCGAAGATCAGGCTTTGATAAATAACTGGTATAATTGGTGCGACTGCAATAATTGGACTATTAGCTTCTGCAACATCCCGAATGTTGCAGAAGCTAATAGTCCAATTAGCTTCTGCAACATTCGGGATTTAAGATTCAGAATAATTAGTCGCGTCCAATAAACTAATTTATGTATAAATACCTATTTGTTTCCGACGTTTCGGTCGTCTTGTCGGTCGTGGTCGCAGAGAGACTGATGAGAACTCAGCGCCGTCTTGTGGAAGTGCGGGTTTCGGCACCTACCCTCAATTGGTCTTTATATAAGTGCGCAATGTGGGTACTCCGACACACAACACTAATGACGTTTACATGTTGAGATTTATCACTGCGGCAGTGTTTACATTTGCACGTGACAGTTAATTGAGCGATTAAGACTCGCTAATTTATTTTGTATGATGTATACAAATCGCGAAGGTTTAAAATCGATTATTTGCTTCTGTCCGTCTCTCTGCTCATGTGGGGGCAGTTATCGCAACGAGAAGGTCTGATAATTTCATCATATAGCTGCAGTATGCAGTCTACATAGACCTTTTCTAATTTACGTTACATTAGCATTGTGAGTAAATATGAAGCTGTGGCCTACTAGCACGCTTGCTGGATGGGTTGGTATAGGTTTTGATGTCGAGTTTTGCGTCTGTCTGGTGTACAAGCAACATTATATATCTTTTATATTTGATTGAATCAGGCGTTACTTGGCAGTACTCTATTGTAACCTAATGGAAGGAAAGAGGAACCCACCACGCACCCTCGGATTGACCACCCAACTATTGCAATAGAAAAAGGTTGACAATACCGAAGTCCTCTAAAAGGATAAGGAACTACTGAATCGATTTGAAAAATTCGATTTATTATATTCGTATTTGAAATATAACATCGCGCTATGAGCGACGGGAGCGGAGCAGTAGCCCTAAATAACGCGGGTGTAACCGCGGGCATTCTCTAGTTTAGTATAACCGTCGTCGGGATGAATAGCGTAGTAGGACAGGACTGATAATTACATGGAGTAGTCATCTTGATGTTCTAGACGAAGAAGGTTGAAATCAAATGTGCTAAAGTTTCACAGAAACTATATCTTTTGTACTACATAATTATCGAAGTTTCAATAAGATACATACGAACTCCCACAGTACAACCAATTTCTTAATTAACTAACTGCTCACCTAATATAATGTTTCACACATTAATGCTTCGTCCCACTGCGACCACGACCGTTGCTAGCCGGTAGAAACGTAGGAGAATAACAGAGGTATTTATGCCTTTAAATTAGTAAATTATCACGACTAAGACCCGCTAATTAATTTTGTATTATGCATGAATGCTTGTTGTAATTTGGAAACTATTCAGCTCTTAGATGAAATAGACTAAGTAGTGTCAAAGATATACCTAGTCTTGCTATAACTATTGTTACAAATAAAGAAATATTTTTTTAATTGCAAATAACATTTATTACTTTTACAGTGTGTTAGTTTAATACATAAATATAAAACAATTTAAAATATAAAAAGCTTATTCGAAGTGGTCTCTATTGGCTTTAACGTTTAAAGGACTGTATTGCACAGACCTTTAAACGTTGACGCCAGTTATCAATAGAAGCATGCACTCTCTCCATGGGAAAATTCTTCACTGCCAATCGTATGGATTGTTTTAAGGACTCCAAATTATCATGGCGTTTAGAGCAAGCCGTACTCTCTAAAACTGACCATAAATCATAATCTAGCAGATTAAGATCGGGACTAGACGACGGCCAGTCTTCAGCTCTAATGAAGTCCGAAACGTTCGCTTCCAACCAAGACTGCGTGGACTGAGCTTTATGACCCGGTGCCGAGTCTTGCTGGAAGGACCATACTTGGTTTTTTTTTTCGCTCTTAGCGAGACTTGGCTTTCTGTTTGTAACAGATCGGCAAAGTCAAGCAACGCTTGCACAGGTTGCTACTTGGATGGGTGACCGCCGTGTGTGGCATTTACATCTGAGCACTACCGTGCTTCGGAGGGCACGTAAAGCTTTCGGTCCCGGTTCTTGTCTCAGGTTAAAAATCGTTAGACCATATCAAAACTTCGACACTAGAGTTGGCCACTCACTCACACGAAAAACAAAACAAACTTGGTTATTGAACATGGTCTTGTTAAGGGGCTTAACTACCTTCTCAAGCATGGTATTTTGATACACTTGTGCCGATGTTTTCATACCGTTTTCACAAAAATAAGGCTCAGTCACTCATTCATAGCTAACACCCCACCAAACCATCACTGAAGTCGGATAATGCCCACGTTGCACTCTGTCGACTAATTGGGAAGCTTCCTTAGAGCTTTGAGTATAAGTACGGTCATTTTGTTTGTTAAGATGTTGCTCTATTGTAAGAAAAAAATTATCCGTAAACAACATTTTCTGTGACCTCCCGCGTACCGCTTCAGTAGTTGTTTCGATATTACCACCCTATTCTTTTTTAAATTATCAGTTAAGAAATGACCAGTGCGTCTCTTATAGGCTGCAAGTCCTAAGTCATCTTTTAAAATACGCGACATGGTTCTAGTTGCTATCTTCATCTCCCGAGATAAAATCTTTTGCTTTCGGACCGGATTTCTTCGAATTCTTTCCCTTACTGCTTTGAACACCTTTTTCGTACGAACACTACGTGGACGACCAGGTCTCTTTCTGTCACATACAGAGGAGGTCTCATTGTACCTATTAATAGCCCGGTACACAAACATTTGACTAATACCAAGTGTATGGAGAGTTTTAAAAATTGCTTTTGGCTCCATACCTACTTTGTGTAATGCAATCACAGCGATTCGGTTTTCCCTTTATCACCCCATTCCATTTTAATATCGCAAAAGATTGTACAATGTATTGGTATTGGCGCCAAAACGAGTAAACACAATAAACAATCTTATAAAAATGACAGATTCCAAATTCAAATGTATTTTTTTTTATTGTAACAGTATTTATGGCCAGACTAAGAATATATGCCCAAAGGATTGGTTGCAGTGGGTACAGTGTTACTGTTACAGATATGTTTTAGGCAATGGACAATCATATTGTCGTATACAGTAAATATTTCGTTATTGCGTGCAACTATGTCCCAGCTATATAAAATTTCAACTTCGAAAGATGACTGCCTAGATTAGTTTTCTGAGCGAAAGCGGCCAGACTAAAATATTGTACCACAAAAAATAATGAAACAAAATATTATATTCTTTATTCTGTGACTCAGCTTAATTCTAAGCTGATTAACAATCCAATACGAAAGGCGACGGATTATATACTTCATGCAAATTTTAATTTCGTTGCCACGGTTGAACCGGCGGTATATCGGCAAGTCATTTATTCCTATCATCGGCACGGCACATTGTACTTGATCGAGGTCATAATCTATTAATCTTTCCATAAAAGGCGGCGGGGTATCCGCAGCCAAGTCCAATGTTAATAAATGATGTGCCTCTGACCACTCTTTTGTATAAACTTCTCAACACACAGTCCACAGTACCGAATCACGTATATTTATTATTTAAATCCAACTGGACTAAGAAATCCAATCCGTTTATGTAAATGGATGGTAATGCGCTTTGTAGTTCAGGGTCCTTCGACAATTTTGGGCCGCAGTATCGTGGGTACCCCTAAGACTGTAATCTAGTGCAATGACGAGCATATCGCTGAATTAAGTAATTATGAACATAATTTATGATATTCGTGGCACAAACAGTTATATGACTCTCTAGGGCTACTCACGAGGGATTATCATTTACCATATTAATTCGTTCGAATGACTCAAATATTCCCCTTCATAATAAAACTTTATCACATTGAATATACTCGCTCGTTGAACTCAAAAGTCGTAGTAGAATCGGAATACAGTTATCGTATTCGCCTCGTGCCTAAAAATATTTAATAGAACAGATATACACATGAGCCACCGATGTATTTACGTAGATAGGAAAGCACCGACAACGAACACTTACCAAATTTAGCATGCATGGTTTTTACGATCTATAAAAAGCATGTTAACTTTCTTCTTTTTACCAAGAAAATTCACTTGCCTCTAAATATTTGAAAGGGTTCACCTCGAGTAGAACATGGCATCACGCGAGATGACTTGCGTTTCTATGTAATTTCCGAGAATACTCTTGTCTGAGGCGTTACTTCCAAACTCATTCAATATAGCTAAAGGCCTATGATCACTTTTGAGCAGCGTATTTTTTCCATTCAACGTTTTTTACCGATCCATGGATCTGAAAACATACGTGAAGGAATATTTGCACTACCTGCAAAATCATTTCATTGATCAGTGGCGATGCGAAAATAGGCTCGGCCGCTAGGCTTTCAAAAGCTTTTCAATTTAGTCCCGCGGCCTGGGCGAGCGCTGACGTAGACACAGTTTTACTTGTGAAATTCCATTTCCGATGTGATAGTTTTATAAAATCTTTTTTTTTGCGTTGTACTTGTATATGTGTGGAAAAGCAAGTGTATCACTTTCGAAACAAAACGGTTGCGTAATGTGTATAACAGGGTAGTGTCGGTGTAGGGCCATTCAGTTGGCCACAATCTGGTTTATTAGCGGACATAAGGCAAGGTGCGGCTTTATTAGCGTTATGTATTAGCTGTCCGGCTGGAAGGTGTGGATATCGACCGACTATTTTAGTACGTCCTTTCATTAAACTTTAGCGCCGTGTATAGTCCCTGAAACGAGTTTCTTATAGACCCTCACGTCTGTTTAAAAGTTTATTTAATAGAACAATGCCTTGTTAATAGGCAGTTAAGGTCGTGAACGCTGGGAATGGATGTCGTGTCGGGTGTTCGATTAATTTGCATGAGATTAAATTGACATTATAGATTAGCTATGTACCTTGACGATAGCCGATGTTAAGATGTTTTCGGTCCAATGACTCGAGTTTATCAGATGTTGTTTCGACTTGAATTCAGGATTGAGGTGCTTAAGCTTAAAAGGCCTCATTCCAAAACCAGTCTATAGTACTTGAATTTAAATAAAGACTTTTTGAAGAAGGCAGTTATTCTAATGGCGCTGATATACTTAAGCATTCACCTGTAATGATCATTCTCGCGAATGTTATAAAATAAATGAGTGAGTTTTAGCGAACATTCGGGGGAGCCTTAGAATATAGATAATACATAGAATTCGCGCTACAATGGCGGTTAAACCCAACATATTTACTTCAATTTGACTTATGATTATAATCTAGGAAAAGATCTTCGTAGTTTGTCACTAATTTTAACTTGACAAGTGATGGGCTTACTCAGAATAAATATCGATAAAATATCGATAATGTTTACATGATCCTTAGATTTGGTTTACTCAGAATTAATTTCAATGGAATGTTGATAAACTCTCGATATTGATAAATGCATTTGAACGTAGGAACGGTCACTAGTGTGATTTATTAAACCTGTTCAAATTAAAATCTGCATTTTATTATTTAGAAACGTCATTCGTTTATGTATCTTACTCTGAAGATGACGTATAAAACTGCTGTTGTAGTGCGATTTCTATATGTTTCTATATTCTACGGACTATTTGAATTTAGATAAAACTGCTGTGTTAGTGCGATTTCTATATTTTTTCTATATTCTACGGACTATTTCGATTTAGAATGTTCGCTAGAATGATCGTGAAAATGTTCGGTTCGACAAAACAGAAAACGGCAAATGCTCGCTGTTCTGCTACAAGTGAATGCTCAGGTGTATCAGCGCCATATATCGGCATCTGTTACAACGAATTTTGGAGATACCATAATATGTAGTTTTACACAAATGTATGTATGTAAGTATAGTCGACGTATAATAAATGTTACACGGGTAAGGCTTTACTCTGAATGCTGGTGTATATTAAGCCCATGTTTAATAATTAGGCTGACAAAATTTTACTAAGCCATTTAATAATTTTATTTTTGTATTACCTAATATGAATATTTTACACAATGATATGACTGTGTATCACTTAGGCCATTATTATAGTTACAAGTTTATGGATTAGATAGGCTTGGACATAATGTGCAGACAACAGCATAGCAGAAACGCAGCAGATTCGCTATCGGTCTCCGGATGAACTTTGATAAAACCAAAATCACGGTAAGCAAACACGTAGATCCGAGGCTCGTCGACGTAAACGGCATCTACCTTAAAGTTGTTGGCCAACATGTATACAATACATATTGGCCAACAACTGAGGCAAATTTTCTAGCGAGTAAGCAACAATTTAGTTAAGGAACTTGACGTAATATTCTCGAGCTCATCTGCCTAGCGCAATTTGGGTATTTGTGCTGCTGTTGAAAATAAACAAGACAACACTTTGAAAGATCGTCAAATCGTTTTCTCTGGGTGTACTTTGTATTCGTTCATGCAATATGCGTATAGTATGCGTTCTGCCGTCCTACTTTACGGATATTCTTTAAACAAATTCAACAAATCACCTAATAAACGTCCACTTCTGGAGGTCGGCCTCCCAACCGGCTCTCCATATTGAGCCATCCCGAACCTCTTCCATAGGAGAGGCTGATGATGATGATGATGATGATGAATCTCACTCCACACAGGGGGATACGAAACGTAAATAAAATTGCTTATAGACAAAACAATAAGCCTTTCTAGCGAAGCTTTATAATATACGAGTAATCCGCGAAAACAGTAATATTTTCATAATTCATACTAATAAAACTAAGACATAGCTGAATAACACAACGACAGCTAGAACTAAGAAAAGTTGGAAACAAGAAAACTTTTCGCTAGTTCTATCTACTATCTCCCTTTATTTTTGCTTTGCCTCGGCAACGTGTAATAGAACGATATGATTCTTTAAATTGAGCGTAGCTAAGAAGGAAACTAGTTATAATGTATAAGAAATCTTGAAAATAACTTCGAATGCGTTTTCTATAGGTAGAACAATAAAGGTACCTAAATATTTTTCAGCGCATTCCATTTCTTTTTAAGTCGTTAACACGCTTAGCTCCCTCTAGTTGTAAGGCTATAGCCATGCC
This sequence comes from Euclidia mi, assembly GCA_944739405.2. Classification (NCBI taxonomy): domain Eukaryota; kingdom Metazoa; phylum Arthropoda; class Insecta; order Lepidoptera; family Erebidae; genus Euclidia; species Euclidia mi. The sequence goes on from OX123196.2 coordinate 5,705,003, forward strand.
TGTAATGGCAATCATTATAAATTACTAGCGCTTAATCAACTTTAGAGTAAGGTAAAGGCGACAAAGCTATCCTCGGACATTTCGTTTTCTTCGTATCCCAGTGACAGACAATACAACATTTACGTTTATGACATGCTTAAAAACCCCCCCTCTTTCATGCTTCATAAATCATAATCACAATTCAAGAATTCCTCTTAAAATATAATTTGAGTATTTTAACTCAAATGATGTTCAATCAAACAGCTGATCAGCAATTACCGAACGAAGTAGGGGAACGAGGGGCTTGTTGTAACAATTTTCAGAAAAACTAATATATCTTGAGATCTATTGGTTAAATTGCTACTAAATAAATATGGATGGATGCTGTAACTCTTTCCCTACCAAATCACGTAAAAATAATACCATAACTATTGGCCATTATTTGTCTATAAATTATTTTCTAAAATAAGTGCGGTGTTACAACTTACCTCGTGCTTGGGGCAAGTTGTAACGTCTACCGGGGCAAGTAGTAACGTCAAAATAAAACGACAATAATACGTCTAATTATTTAGTCTTTGTTTATTTTTAACAAAATTATAATCTTTCTATAGTAGGTATTGTATTATTCGTATCAAAAATTAACTCAAATACACTTTTTAAATAATCAACACTTAAAAATTAAGTAATTAACCATATTATTTAGTTAAACACTACTTATAATCATCATGGCACTTTTAAATCACAGTAAGTAATTGAATTATGTATGTCTAAGGGATGCTTCGTAATAATCTCGTTTTTATATCTATATCTATGATAAGTATTGTGCATAAATAAGAATCAACAATAACTGGTGAGTTTCATTATAATTAAATTCAGTCTTCATCTGAGCAACAATTAATACAAGTAAAAGATATAGTGTCTCCTGTAACACATCCTACATGTGCCCACATCTTATAAATGATACACTATTACACTCTTCCCAATCTTCATTATTTGAATCTGTGTAAACTTCACCACATACCAGGCAAGACCACTCTTCTGATCCAGATTCTGAATCTGAACATAAAATCTTCTTTTAGCTTTGTCCACACCGCTTTAATTTTTTGTTGATTTACCTTTGCCTTTCCCCTTTCCTTTGCCTTTTCCTTTAATTTTGTTATTTTTTTTCTGTTTTCTCTTCGTTTTTCCTCATATTCCTTTTGCAAAGCTTCTTTTTCAGGAGCTTCTTTTCCAAAATATATTTTAGCGCACTTGAGTAGGTAGGAAGCCATCTTACCTTCTTCTTCTGCAGTAAATACTTGTCTAGGCTTAACATAACCAACTCTTAAACTTTCATTATTCTTGTTTTTCTTTATAGGTATATCTATAAAGAGAGACGTGACATAATTGGAAAATCTGACTAGCTTTCCGAATACTACTTTTTTTTAAACTTCACTTGCCGCTAACTAGTACACTTCTTGGCTTTGTGTTGCCCACTCTGACTTTCTTTTATAGAAGATTATTCTAGAAGAAAGGAAAATAAAAATAAGTAGGTAGGTATGATGTAGATTATAACTTGGGTCATGTTGTAACACGTTACAACAAGCCCCGGTATTTTGTTACAACTAGCCAAACCATGGTATGATTTTTAACATTTATCAAGATAATTATTTAAACAATTTAGCAATCTTAAAAACTATTACACGTAACCATAGATAGATACATTTGAATGTAATTAAGATATATAAATTTTGAAATTAGTCGGTAATAATAACGCAAACCAAAATTTTACGACGGTAAATTTTTTATTACCTGGCAAAAATGAAGCGCGTGCACACATCCGCTCACTGCGCCGGCCGGCGGTATCCTGGCTATGGCAAGATGATGCGGCACGGTTTATAGGTCAAATCGAGTCAAAGAAATACGTTAGTAAAGTTTAAGATCCTAGTGAAAAAAGCCTGTTAATACTTACCCCTGTTACAACAAGCCCCTCGCTCCCCTACCCATCGCTTCCTGATTATTGGGCGTCTTATAACTCACATATACTCTGACCTATATATTTCAAGTCATCATCATCATTCTCCTAGCGTTATCCTAGTTTAAGTCTGGGGTCCACTTTTAGACCTATATATTTCAAGTAGGTACATATAATATAACGATAATCCGGAAGCTTATTACAGTTCATTTATTCACAGACATGAGAAAGTCTCGAAGCGGTTTTAACGATACGCCATCACTTTAAGAGGCAATTCAAAAGCAAATGAGATCTTAAGAATCGACCAAAATCGGGACGCTGATGTCATTTTGAATGCCTCCTGGCTATTTGTAAAAGATATATTTCCGTATATTCCGGATGATACCGTTTAATATTATTACTGTTCTTAAAAAGGCCCTGCCTTACGCGAGACGTATTCAAACGAAGCGAATAAATGGATGTCTTGACCTATATTCGAATTATTGATGGATAATATTTTCTGTGAAATCTACGGCAGATGTATTGGGTTTTGTAGATGTAAATTTAAAGTTTCGCGTACCTTTTAGCAGTTGTAAACAAATAGAGAAACTTCTAGAGATCTTTAAGCAAACAGCCGATTGTAGGTTTGGGTGCGTTTGAAGACCAAAGTCAATCATGAATCAAAGTTTGATTTCAAACTTTTCAACAAATTATTAGTCTTCCAGCAGATGGAAATGTTTATTTAGGCTTTTAATGTCATTAAACTTGTGACCACTACCTATCAATAATGATTCTAATGCTTTTAACTATCATATAGTTACCCAGTTCGCAGTTAATATTGACAAATAAGTTTTACAGTAAACAGCTACTAACTGTAACTAAAGAGCTAGAAAATGTATTACTATTTAGAAATTTGAATATGTCCACGTGGTTGGGCCATGAGCATAATAATAGTAGTTATGATTAGGTTCATTCTGTAGCACGAAATGGAATAGTGCTAAAACGCTGTTTCGACACGAAAACTTTAATACTTGGTACTAATCGTGCTTCAGGGTTAGCCGCTACTTATTTTTATTAGTGGCGAGTAAACGAGGCAGAAATATGTTGTAATGGTCGTTTGAAACATATTTCTTTTTTATTTTGACGGGTATAAATCGTTTTATTTGTTGATAAAGGAATTCGGTGTTAGCAGGGGCGCTATTGCCTTTATTGTGTATCACAAACTTTTATACTTGCCTTTTGATTGTTATTAGGACGGGTATTAAGGACCTCAGAGTTTCTAGTAGTTGAAGATTATATCTAATACTAGAGGATGCTCGCAGCTGCGCCAGTAAACTATTTTTTAATGTAACGCCTTCTGCCCGATCCCGTGGGAATTTCGGGATATCCTTTCATAGTGCCCCAAGGGACATACTATCGCGGTCTAAAAATGTTTACCACTTTTCAAATTACATTCTTTGTCACGCTGGGTTCAGCAAGGTCTCAAATACTATATCTGAGTACTTATTACTTTTCAATCATTGGTAAGGCATCGATTCAAACAAAAAGAGTATGAATATTTTTAGGTCGATGAAATAATTTGACGTAATGACAGAATTGCTTTTATGTTGCTGTAAAAGTTCTGTATTTTAATAGTATTTATAAACACACTTTCTTATTGTAATAAAATGGCAAGTTTAACGGTGCAACAAAGAGCAGAAATAATATTGCTTCATGAAGATGGCTTAAACAAAAGCTCACTTATGTGATCAGTATGCGCTTTAACGTGACTATCATACCATTGATAGGATTAAAAGTAAAATAAACTGTACGATAATCTCTTATCTTAGCTAGTAGATTAACATTAAATAAATGAATAAAAAAAAAATGTTTATTTCCAAAGTATGCAAATAACAATGAAAGATATACCAGTGGCCCCACACTAGACAAGCCTGTCCTGTGGGTACCGAGACGATTTACATTGCTCGGTCGATATCTCTAATTTTTAACATTACTAAACTTAGTACATTACTTACATAAAGTAACAAAATAATGAATATTATTATAAGTTTTATCAGTACTTATTTGAGACAAAGTAAATTTAATTAAAAAAGAAATTGGTATTAAACAATAATTGAAATGATAACAAACGATTAATATATGTATATGTATCGATATATTTATACATATATAATATATATATATATATATATATATATATATATATATATATATATATATAATGTGCTAATAAATATACATGTATTCGTGTAAATAAATATGTAGATATACTATATGTAAATATATTCAGATTTTACAACAAACTGCTTGGTGCATAATAACTAGACCAAAAGTGATTTATTTTAATTTATGTTTGATAATAAATTCAGAGTTTCGTCATATGTCAACGAAGTGAGCCATTTACTAACAACAACTTTAGCGTCCCTTAATGAGCACTCTTTAATTTTGCATTTTTCAGCTACTTTGTTATAAATATAATTACTCATGTAAGGACCCAGACGTCTTGCAAAGGATGTATTAATTTTAGGAACGGGGATTCTAAATGTTCGGCGGGTTAAAAGATTATATTCTCTTGAATTTATGACAGTTTGATGTACTTTTAAAAATGTTCTCAGTATAAATAGTTGACGAACGTTAAGAACGTTACTGGCTTTATAAAGTTGCTTTGTGGAATATTTAAAGGGCTTCTTATAGATAGTTTTTAAAACTGAGCGTGGGGCCCTTTGTAACTGAATCATTACGGTTTTTGCAGCACATCCCCAACTGCCTATACAATACATGATTAAGGATTGGCTCAAGGCAAAATAGACAGTTTTCAGAATATCTGTTGATGCCGAGCAGCGAAGCAATTTCATTATGTTTGCCATTTTCGTTACTCGATCTGACAAAGTGCTGATGTGCGACTTAAAACTTAAATTTTTGTCAACTGTCACTCCCAGGTTCTTAATGCTATCATATTTTTGAAGAATATAACAATTGCAACAAATTTGATTCTTGCAGTTATGTAGCTTGATGTTATAGCTACTACTTTTCGCAGATGCAGCAGTTTTATGAAAGCAAATGTACTTGGTTTTTTTATATTAAGGGTTAGCAGATTATATCTTAGCCAGCTTAGCACTTTATTCATACCTATCTCGGCTCTGGTAAACGCTTCAAGCCAAGAGGAGCCATCAAAAGTGATAACGGCATCATCAGCGTAACATATTACATCCGCGTCGATCGAATCATGTATATCATTCATGTACATGATGAAGAGAGTTGGACCGATTACACTTCCTTGTGGTACGCCAAAGATGACAGTTTGAAATTCACTTTTAATATCGCCAACACTGACACATTGCTTTCTTTCTGTTAAATAGCTTTTGAACCATTCCAATGCAATACCACGAATACCAAAATGATGTTCCAATTTTTTTAGAAGTATTGGATTTGAGACGGTATCAAAAGCTTTAGCTAAATCCAGAAAAGCACCGATACTAAACCTGTTTCTGTCCAGAGAATACGTTACAGTCGATGTTAGTAGTGTTACCGCTTCTTCTGTAGATCTAAACCCGAACTGCTTCGCAGAGAGCAGATTATGTGTTTCGATATACTGCATAAGCAGTTAATATTAACAATTTTCTCGAGCAGCTTAGAAAAAGCTGATAGTAGCGAGATTAGACGGCAACTTTCCGGTGAATCTTTGAGACCATGTTTATAGATTGGTGTGACAGACGCTTTTTTCCAGACATCTGGAAATATGCCGGATTCCAAACTTAAATTAAATATTTCCGTCAAGGGTGGTGTGATTATATTTTTGAGTTCTTTTAACAGAGAGTTTGTTAGCCCGTCAACACCGGGGGCCTTATTACTCTGTAGTGACAGTATAAGAGATTCAACTTCTTCTTCATCAGTAGCACGTAGAAATAATGAATTAATCAATAGTTTATTACTGACTTTATTAGCTAGTGATTCCTGACTTTCTTGCAAGTCATGTAAAATATCATTAGCTAAATGTTGTCCTACTGTTGAGAAGTATACATTACATATGTTTAACGATCGCACGGGGTCTAAGCTGTTCTGGATATTTAATAGCTCTATTGGCTCCTTTTTTGTTTCCGTGAGATTGCATAGGCTTTTTATGGTGCTCCACATTTTTAGGGCTTATTTACACTACTCGAAAACTCACTGTTGTGATATTCCGTTTTTAGTTTTCGTAACAATTCATTGCAGAAGTTTCTATAACGGGTGTAGTTATTCGCAGTACGTGGTCGTTTGGTGCCCCTCTGGACTTAAGGTGCAATCGATCCCTGTGACGCATACATCTGACCAGTCCAGGTGTAATCCAAGGCTTGATATTAAATTTCGAGTGGCTTACTCGTAATTTCTGTGTATGCTTGTTTATAGTCTCAGTTAAAATGTCAGAGAACTGGACAGCACGTTAGTTTACATCTGCACTGATTAATCGCATCGACCAACCAAAAATTAATGTGTATCATTCGCATGTATGTAAATTCTACCAGCTATCACATCATATTCTGTAATATAATCGTTAAACAAATTAAAAGAGAGCTTTTAGATATATTTTTTTCTTCGAATATAATAATATATCATTTAGTTTTTTGCAACATGGAATAAAGCGTATGTAATTTTGAACATCAAAGGATTGGTTAACTAAATTGGTATACATGTAGTTATACCAATTTAGTTCATAAAAAATAGGCTGCCGTATTGCGATTACTTTTAGTTTAAAAAGTTTATAATTTAAAGTTTACAAATGCATTACCTATTTATGTAAATTGGTTGATTATAAAGTTTACAACTTATTCTGTGTATGACATTGAAATGAAAATGAACGACATATTTGGATAGTATAACCATAATAAGAGTTTAATTGTATAATACGATGGCTTACCTAGTGGTTAAAGTGGTTGTCTTGTTGGGTTGTACCTACTGCGTCGAAAGTTGCAGGTTCGATCCACAAACAAAACAGTAGGTACTGTGCGATTCAAAAACCTTTGTTCCTACTCTCGGTGGTACTATTAGCCCGTTGTTCGAGAATTTGTAGAGTCCCTAACATATCACCACATTCATTCATCAATGTTAGATGGGTAAAATATTTTGTGCAACATCTTTACCCGAATAAAGGGCTGTGTTCTTCAACTTGTAAATAAAATATGACCTTTATCATACATTCATGTAGGTCTGATGAAGGGCTACACAGTACACACCCACTAAATGTTGTAACATGCAACCGAATGTAATACACGATCTGGTGCCTTAAGCTTGACGTGTGGAATATAAAACGAAGGTATACATACCTACGTATAAAAAACTAGTACAACTTAACCTACGATTTGATAGTTGTACAGTGTAAACATAGGCCAGTGTATACTGGGTATGACTTTGTAATGTGTCGGTGCGTATGTACCTGCCAACCCATTGTCTGCTCGGGTCCTCGGTACCTATATCAAACTAGTTGACGGCCAAGTTTTATTGGTACACAAACGCATGAATCTTGGTTGTAAAAATTTAACCGACATGCATTTAATGTGGCGTGCAGCCGTGTCCATTGGTTGGGCACTTTATCATGGTTTGTTTAAACAGTTTATTTTTGTGATGATTCAGTTTACTGGTGAGTTGATTTTACCTGCTGTACATACTATTGTCTACGTTGTAATGTTCTCAATACATAGGTACACACACAAGAACTTAAACGAGAAAAGTGTTTTAGTAAGTTTGTAAGTCGATTAGGTAGATGAAAGAGACGGGTTTAATCTATTTGTCCAAATTTGTACATTTGTTGAAATCTAGACGTCATACAAAACAAACTTAGTTATAATATGAGTTTTGTTTGTAACTGTGTTAGTAATGGCTGAGAAGAGCCACAAGATTTGCGTAGTTAGGTATGTCTAATTAAATCATCCGTTCCGGCTGTTATGAAGATTCCTAACAGTCGTAATTGAGTGTCAGTACCCTTGAATAATAATAATAATAATAATAATAAAATAACTAGTGGCAACCCTAGCTGTCAACACCGGGTCTAAAATTTTGTTGTTTATATTTTTGAATTTTTATAATTTATGAAAGTTAATACATATATTATAAATCAATCCGAATTACAGAAAGATCAAAGAAATAAGTATCAAAATAAAAATATGTCTATTACACCACAAGCAAAACATTTAGAAAAAATATATAGTTACGATGACATTAAAACTGTCAAAAGAAATAACAACAAGATAATATACAAATAAATAACGGAAAATGTTGACGAGAAATGCCAAGAAACAATTACGAGCACAAACAACAACCCCGGGCTCGTCGCTGAGCTCCGCCTCGCAGCCATCGAGGCCCGCGCCAACATCACCAGCGGCTGTAGTTGCGTCGAGCTCAAGCGACGAGTACTTCTCGCCGCCGTCGTCGCCGTCACCTGTGCGTCGGAGAGGCAGAGGCCGGCCACCAGCCTGCCTGGGACCACGAGACCCACCGGTCTCAAACAGGGTCCTCGCTGCTGGTGGTAATGTGCAGCGCATGCGATGGACAGAATCCATCAACGAAAACGTCATGCGCGCATATTTTGGGGCTACAGAGGGGGGGACTAAACTCACTGCGTATCGCAGTCGCATGCTCCTTCTGTTTCAGGCTTTGGAACCTGGTATCAACGTTACCGCTCAACGATTGTCGGATCAGGTGCGAGTTATCCAGCGTAGTAATAAGCTGGATAACGTCGTACTTGATAGGCTACGCTCAGACTACTTACCTACGAGCCAGGCCGTTCACGTCCAACCCGCTAGTGCTCCCGTAAACACAGATACACCGTGGACGGGTAATAATGCCGATGTGGAGGTGGATGATATGGTTTGTATCGTAAGTATTCAGTACAATGAGGAGGTTATGGATGCTTTGAAATGTGCGATTGAGCAATATCGGTACATGTCACCAACAATTAGGCCGCGCCTGCCCCGGTTGCCAATGCATAGACGAAATATGGCGCTGGTAGGTGCCCTTGATTCGCTATTAACTAGTTTTCTAGAAAATAGTGAAAATCTTGGTGATACGCACTCAATTCTGTACTGCGCCGCCGTAGCGGCATGTCGTATGGCAGGTGTCAAGTTTCAAGAACATGATACTGTCATGCGACAAAGATCTGCTGTCCCGGCGTGGCAGTGCAGAATTGAGCGGCGTATTACTGAGACAAGGGCACTTATCGGTAAGCTAATCTGCTTTAGGTCTGGGAATACACGTCCCAGGGTCATGCGCTTTGTGCGCCGAGCCTTCTTGGGGACTGGTATCAGTCCTCATGAATATAAATCTCGGATCACAGAGCGCATTGACTTCCTAAAGCAGAAAGTCTATGCATGGGCAAATCGGATACGCAGGTATAGAAAACGCGTGGACCGATATATGTTGAATCGTACATTTCAAAGGGACCAAAAGTGGGTTTATAGAAACTGGGACCGACCAGACCAAGATGTGGCTAATGGGCAGCTGCCGGATACAGACGCCACAAACCGGTTTTGGCGTAGCATATGACCGGCGCCTATTGGTCACACTGAGGGTGGTTGGATTCGGGATGTTGAACGGACATGTGAACATATTCCAGAGATGGATAACGTAGTCATTTCAGGCGAAGATGTCACTAGTGCAGTCCGGTCGTTATCCAATTGGAAATCTCCAGGACCGGATGGACTGCACAATTACTGGCTGAAATGGCTACGTAGTTCACATGACCGATTAGCATCCCAATTTCAATCAGCCATAGAATCTGGATCGATCCCAGATTTCATGACAACTGGAGTAACCCACTTGCTCCATAAGACAGGTAGTACCACAGAGCCCGGTAATTATAGGCCGATTACATGTTTGCCATCGGTCTATAAACTTCTTACGTCTATTCTGAGGGCTAAAATATTGAAACACATAGAGTTAAATTCCATTATGTCGCACACTCAGAATGGATGTAAGAAGGGGGCTCGTGGTACTAAGGAGCTCCTCCTTATAGATATGACCATTAGCCAACAAGTTCGTCGTAACCGAAAGGATCTGGCGGCATGTTGGATAGACTACAAGAAAGCGTATGATTCTGTGCCACATACATGGCTTTTGATGGTGTTGGAGTTGTATAAAATAAATATAACTCTACGCACCTTCTTAAGGTCATGTATGGGGCAATGGAAAACGGTTCTTGGCTATCCAGGATGCCGACGGATCCAGGGAAATGGCGAACTTGTTAAAATTGAACGGGGTATCTTCCAGGGCGATAGTCTGAGCCCGTTGTGGTTTTGCTTAGCGCTGAACCCTCTTAGTACATTACTAGAGGGTTCAGGGTTAGGTTATAGGCTACGCAGAGGTGGTCAGGTCATATCCCACTTGTTGTTCATGGATGACTTGAAGCTGTTTGCTCACACCAATTCACAGTTGATGGATTTACTAAAAATTACTGAAAGTTTTAGTAATTCTATCAAAATGGAATTTGGTGTGGATAAATGTGCAGTGATACATGTGAAACAAGGAAGGATGGTGGAATCTGAAGGGATTCAACTCTCAGATTCCATTAACCTCAGATCACTTCTGCGAACCAATACCTATAAATACTTGGGTATGTCACAGGCCTTATGTATTAACGAGACAGACATGAAGCAATCGTTGCAAGAACGTTTCTTTGGCCGCCTGACAAAAGTACTGAAAAGTCTTCTGTCAGGTGGCAATAAGGTTCGAGCTTGCAACGGTTGGGTCATGCCGGTTCTGATGTACTCCTTTGGCATACTCAAGTGGACTCAGACTGAGTTAGACGCCCTGGACAGAAAGGTGCGTACAATGCTGACAGCTTACCGGATGCATCATCCACGCTCGTCCGTAATGAGGTTGTATATTCCGCGGAAGTGTGGAGGTCGTGGCTTTTTAAATGTCAAATCTCTACACAACCGCGAAGTATGCAACCTCAGAGAATATTTTCTCAACGCGAACGTGGATATGCATCGGGACGTTGTCGCAGTGGACGCCGGATTAACCCCGCTCAGTTTATCGAAGGACAACTGGCGCAGACCTGTAGTGCTTAGCACTGACGATCGCAAGCTTGTTTGGCAGAGCAAGGAGCTTCATGGCAGGTTCTACCGGGCTCTACATGGGCCGGAAGTAGACTTATTAGCCTCGGTGAACTGGCTACGCTTCGGTGACCTCTTTGGGGAAACCGAAGGGTTTGTCTGTGCAATTGCTGACGAAGTGATCAAGACGAATAACTACCGGAAATATATCCTGAGGGATGGCACTACTGATATTTGCCGTGCGTGTCACCAGCCTGGTGAATCCCTCAGGCATATCATTTCCGGTTGTTCTCGTCTTGCTAACAGTGAGTACTTGCACAGGCATAACCAAGTAGCCAGGGTCATTCACCAGCAACTTGCTCTGAAATACAGGCTTGTAGATGGTGAGGTGCCGTACTACAGGTATGTGGCGGAGCCTGTCCTGGATAATGGTCATATCACGTTGTACTGGGATCGATCTATCATCACAGACAGGACTGTTGTTGCCAACAAACCTGATATTGTGTTGATAGATCGATCAGAGCGCCGCGCAATAATTGTTGATGTTGCCATCCCTCATGATGGCAATCTCGTGAAGGCTGAGAAGGACAAGCAGATAAAATATCTGGACTTGGCTCACGAGATTGTTGACATGTGGGATGTTGATTCAGCAATTATTGTGCCGATAATCGTTACAGTGAACGGTTTAATACCCAAGAGCCTCACCCAACATCTTAGGAGGCTCGCGTTGGAACCTTGGGTCAGGGGCCTGATACAGAAGGCAGTACTGCTGGACACGGCACGCATAGTGAGGAGGTTCCTTTCTCTAGAGCCCTAACCACCAGTAGCTTGGAGCCTGTTCCCGATACTGGTGGGTTTCCATAACATACTTTTATATTTTTAAATGTATTTTTTTTATATTTAAAAATGTATTAATATGGTATGAGAGAAATATTAAATAAAGGTGATAATAATAATAATATTCTATCACATACACACATCACCATCTAATCCCAAACTACGCAGAGCTTGTACTATGAGTACTAGATAATGGATAAACATACAAATATACTATTTTTTGTAAATACATACATATTATACAAATGATACATAGGAACACCCAGACTAAGACAAACATCCATGTTCATGCACACAAATGTTTGACTTGAGCGGGCGTCGAACCTGCGACCATCGGCGTAGAGTTGCTTATACTCCCGCTGCACCAACTGGTCGTCAAAGGTCAAATTTTAATATACTGATGCTTGTGAAAACCATGGAATGTCGCTATCCCATTGGGTTATGGAGGTCAGACTGTCGCTCTGTGATAAAGCTGATGTACAAACACAGACGTGGATGCATCTGACGATTATCGAGCATTTCATGAAATGGTCATATCGTTAAACAATTTGTTATCATCTTCGTTGCATTTCATAAACTGACCAATGAATAACTAGACTTTTCACGAAACGGGCACTTTTCACACATTTTCAATATAGAATAAAAAGAGAACTCACTGTTACAATTCTGTTATGCCAGCCTACACACCGTGTATGTTAGGTAAAAATAAAATAATTTTCGGATTGTATTTTCACACGAAAAATACATTTCCAAAAATAGAGCTTACCTATAAAGTTTCAATCGATATTTTCTGATGAAATTATTCTATTTTTGGATATTACGTGAACAACATTACACACATCGCTGGTGAAAACTTAATATGTAAGTATTATATACCGTGATATGTCAGCAGGAGCGTAACTATAAATAATTGAATTCCAATTAAATTAAAATAAGAATTAAAATTTTATAGCTACTAATATTAAATTATTTCACATTTTACTGCATCCCTTATATGCAATGTTATGATCACGTAGACATCAGCCAAGGAAATATTTTATAATATTCTAACAAAAAGAAGGTAATATATTCTTTGTAAGTTTATTCAATAATCTTAGTTTGTTCGGCTGTTCTTCTTAAAAGATCATTTAGTGAATAGCTGGCTGCATCTAGCGGATAAACAACAACGGAAAAGCAAAAATAAATGTCGTTATCTTGTCTTTAGCACTATAAAAATGGGCAACGGTCGTATAAAATATAATGACTTTTAAGCACATTTTATAGTCGCATGTTGGATGATACTCGTATTGTAGGAGTTCAGGCTAGTTGTATAAATCACTTCTATCGCTTAGAAGGTCAAGTGTAGATTACACGTGCCTCGTTAACTATGCACATGACGTATCGATCTTTGTACTAACTTATGCAGCCAACCATTTCGTAGGTTATAATTTGTTAAATTCAGTAGGCAATACTTTGTTGATGTTGCCACAATGTTACAAAGTTAAAAATTATGTTAATTAAATTGCATGCGCATGTTTAGGCACAGCAAGCTTGTACACATTATGTATACCTTTATGAGCATTTTGACGACAGATTGGCGCCGCGGGAGTGTAAGCGATTGCTACGCCGAAGGTCGCGGGTTCAATTCCCGCTCAAGTCAAACATTTAGTTGTGTGCATGAACATTGCCTAGTACCCATAGTAGGTACAAGCTTCTGCTTTGATTGGGACTAGATGGTGTTGTGTGAATGTGGTCGAATATTATTATTATTATTTCAATTTAATAAAACTAGCCATATTATCTATCTGTTTATGTTTTAAATATTTAATTCTTACATTACTGACTGACAACAACGCTGAGCCACACAGAGAAAGAGACAGAGAACAGAAAACTACAGGCGCTGGAAGCTGTTTGGCATGTGTGTTCATAGGATTTCCCGCAATTCACACATCAGCGGGAAGAGACAACTTAATTAAAAAATAATTGTGGGCCACGCTGTGATCATCTTCTTGTTAACCTATGTTACAAAACCACACAAAAAATCACAACATAGTAATAGAGAAACAAAATGCCTAAGAGGCAATTACTTTTAGCATATAATTCCTCGACATTCGGCTTATTGACTGTGCCATAGTACGACACACGTAGTGTCAGTAGTCACACAAATCTGGTCTAGACCCAACACTATTGCCAGTTAGAAGCATAAATTGAAGCATGCGTGAACAATAACACAATCTATCGTAGCTCTTGATTCCGGTAGGGATATTTCAAGCATGTTGACATTCGTCGGGCACAGTTCCAACATCGGGAAATAACTGACAAAAAAACTATTGCACCGAGCTACATGCTCGAATTCGAACCACTGTTTGAAATTTAATATCGAAAACGTCACTCGTTCCGTGTGTACACCACGATATCATCTGATATTTTACCAAGTATTTATAGCGTTTGATCAAATATTGTCTCACCAAATTTAACAGTTTTAGTCAAACGTAATAACGAACGAATACTGCGGAACTAAACACGCCTTATTGAAAATCGATAGCTACGTATCGCGTGAAGATACTGCAGTAAATAACGGAATTATCCGTTATTTACTGTAGTATCTACAGTGTATCATTACCTACCATCAGTTTCATCAAATAAATGAAACTTTTATTCTCTGAATCGCACATTTTAAATAGCTGAAATCCACATAAATAATATCGTATTCTGTCTGAATTCGATTTACCTACCGCAAATGGTTATGTCAAACTCTCATATTAATTCGATGAGCCACTAAAATCAATTTCATTGGATACACATTTGGAAAACAGAATCAATACCTATAACCATTTTCAATTAAAGGTATCCTATTTTCAAAAATGTACCATACTATCCGATAAGCAATAAATGGCGTGGGTGGGGTCGCCAGTATGGCTGCAAGCTGACACACCACGCGGAAACTTGACACCGGACGAACGCAAACAACATGCCCCTTAATTGCTGTCATCTTATACAGACACATACAGATATTGATTCACTTTATGCACGCAAATAAAATAAATTGAAATCCTCTAGTTGTCAATTGTTTACGTTCGTTTGCCGAATATTTATTTTAGCAGGTATCTGCGCGTATTTTTGTTACATTTCACCGTATAAATGAATTGGCGTCCAGCAAAATATATTGCAGTAAAAAGCGCTGCATTAACAAAATTACTTATTTGCTGTAGGTATAACATTTAAATTTTTGGTATGTAGGGTGCTTATGTCGTATATTCTGTCATTACACAGAGCACATGCGTGATTATAATATAATTCACATTTAAACGGTATATGAGAGTTTGAGCCGATGTACACTCAGTGAAATCTGCGAGCCGCATTCCATTATAAATATTATAATAACCTCTTTAACGCTGGGGGCGTGATCTTAGCTTTAGGGATGACGCGGACGCGATAAAGATAATCCAGCCAACTTACATAACACCGCCGGCAGAAGGCAAGTACGTACGTTTGCGACATCCCTATCATTACCATTTTTAGGGTTCCGCACCTAAAAGGTAAAAAACGGAACCCTATTACTAAGCCTCCGCTGTCTGTCTGTCTGTCTGTCTGTCTGTCACCAGGCTGTATCTCATAAACCGTGATAGCTAGAAAGCTGAAATTTTCAAAAAATATGTAGTTTGGTTGCCGTTATAACAACAAATACTAAAAATTAAAAAAATATATATATTAAGGGGGGCTCCCATACAAAAAAAGGTGTTTTTTTCGTATTTTTTGCTTAAAATTACTAACTGTAACAGGTAGACGCTTTAAATTTTCACAGAATATGTAGTTGTATATTACCTTTTTTAAAATAAATCATAAAATAAAATAAAGTTAATAATAAAGGGGGGCTCCCATACAACAAACGTAATTTTTAAGCAATTTTGTTACACGATCTTAATAAACAGGTAGAAACTTAAAAAGTATTTAAGTATACATACAACGAACGTGATTTTCTTTTAACGATGATGGGACGGAACCCTTCATGCGCGAGTCCGACTCGCACTTGCCCAATTTTTATCTACACTAACTATCTATTGCGTAATAACGCTTGGAAAATACGAGCTTTTTAATTCTGAAATTACTTAGACGACGCGACGTGATTTATTGCTGATATATACAGGTAATTCGTTTATAAGAATTTCTTTTTTTTGTCATGCTTCTAATAATATTGAATTGTATGCCTAATTGATATAAAGAAGGTACATGACTAAAGAGGTTCTCTTAATAGTTGACCATAATTACTATTTTAATTTATTAAATTTCGGTCTAATCTATTACACCAACATGAAGCAATATATAATTGAAAATTACGTTTCGTAAGTAATTAAAAAGTTTAAACGAAATTAAGAAGTATTTCATTTCACTTAATAACAATTTAGATCCAAGACATAAACATTTGTGTACATTTGTGAATGTGGTAGAATATTATATCTCGAAAATTCTCAAACAGCTCAAAATAAATCATATACATAATATTAATACAAACAAAGGTTACCTTTAAAATATATCTGTAATATTAATAGGGACTCTAGTACTTGTTTGCTATAACATATATTATTAGATACGGGTTAAGCAAACAGTGTTATATCATCGGTCGAATGGCGTTACACGGAGTTAATGAGGCGAAAGCAAAACTTACTGTTGCGGACAGATTAATAATAGATCTAATGACCTGTAATATTATATTATGTATCATGTCTGTGGAATTGTTCAAGCTTAAATATTTTATGGATTTAACTTTGTATGGGACTTTGTAAATATTTGAAATATATTATTATACTTGTATGTATAGAACAATCAAAATGATTAATGAATGCGTGCCTCGTACCGCAGAGAACAAGTTTAGTCGAGGGTCTCGGCTGTCATGAAGTTTTTGACAGTCGTTGACTAGTATAAACCGTGAAATATCTCTATTGCTTTAAGTTGCGGAGGTTACAGGGTAGGTTAGATTGTAACAATCACTATTGTTTACCTATATATTCTATCTGCCTATTCTATCGATGCTTCGCTTCACTGTGTAAAAACAAACTGTTTATATCACAATTATTATTACTGATCACTTGGCAATCTTAGCCCTCGTATGTCAAATAAAAAATGGGCTTCAATATATACTATAGGTTAGTAATATTATGAAAGTAAAATAAGTATTAAGTTATTATGAATAATCATTTTAATTTTAACAAAAAAACTGACTAAAAAAATAATTCCTCATATTCGAAATAGGTTAAACCGGTTATATTATATATCTACAGACAAACATAAAAATATATAAATAGAACTTATCGAGAACTTATTCCTTTTTTAACGTCGACTAAGGGGTAAATGATATCGCGATAGGTCTAAAACCTAAATGGTGTTACCGACATGCTCTTACTTAACTAAGCCTGGTACCCAGGGGCTAAAATAACTTTGAAGTGAGGGTTGTCCCTAACCATGCAATAAAGAAAGACTCAAATACAAAAATAAATTTAAAGCTTTAGCTAAGCTTGCTAGAAGCCCCGACCCATACATATGACATAAATATACGTGATGTTAATTGTGTGCCATCTGTCACAAACTTTATAGGTCCTATGCGATGATTATGTTACAAGTTTTAGTTCAGACGAAAACAGGGTATATACTGAGTAGATTATCAGATCGATAAATTAAAGAAACACAGAGGTCTACTTGGATGGGTCGCGATACCGTTCTTTGGTAGGAACCTAATGACGTCGGTCCCGGTTTTTGTCTCCGAACAAAGAGCCTTAGGCCATTCGGAAGCTCTCGTGTGGACTATATAGATAAACTCCGAGTCCAGAGTCGCCGAAAAACTGACACGAAAAATAAATATTTTTTAACAGCAGGTTTATAATATTAAGAAGAAGCTTGCTTTTTTCATATAATTCATGTACATTTAATGTTAATTTAACGCACGTAAAACAAAAATACACATAAAAAGTAATTACTGCTATAAAAACAGAAACTCGTCTCAAATACACGTTGTACCAACTGTAATTTATAAAATAAATATTAATTAATACAAATTAAGTATGCACAGGGGGTGTGTATCTCCGGTGTGTATAGGTGTGATAAAATGGTGAGTTAGAAGGCAGAGTTTACATTCAATTTCAACGGGCGCTTGTGTCGCACATGCAAACCTATTACTTGGAGGACTAAGAAAACATAATTAATATTCCTTCAGACGCTACGTAAGAATCTTTTGTAAGTACTTACGTTTCGTGATATATTGCTGGATATTTTTAGCAATTTAATTATGATGAGACTCTTTTAGATTCATGTCAAAAAAATATCTTTTTGTCTGAAATCGCCGCCTTAAAAAAAAAAGAAATAATTCATAGTGATAAAAATGTATATATTACTGCTATGTTTCAGTACCATATTGAAAGAAAATCTACTGATATACTAGATAAAGAATCAATTTATCTAAGCTACGATAAATCGTTACTGAAATTACAATCGATGGATCTTTTTCCCCGAACCCGCAGTACAAGTGACTAATGATACAAACATCCCTAGAGGCTAACCATAAAATAGGCTTTATGGTTGTTTCGTACAAAAAATATGTCAAGGAGTACTTGCGTAAACACAAGATATTACAATATTTCGTCAACGTCGGAAGGCGAGATGAGGAAGAGGAAAAAACAATGTAATTCCAAATCTCAATAACACTGATTGTATGACTCGAAAATCCGGTTTCCATTTTTCAATTGAACCTGAGTCCCCTACATCGTCATCCAGTATTACCATATACTAAGGACCTCCTCAATGTAATTTCTGCTATCGAGATTTTTCTGAACAGAAAAGTGTCTGCCCTATCTAAGTCGAATTAATTACGGAATATATATATATATATATAGTACAAAAACTTTAAGGACAGATAAGCGAAGATATTATTATCATATATGTGACGTAATAATTTCCTAATATCAATAAAAAGCAAAGTTATTATCGTTTCTTTATTGTAGAAAATCTCACTTAAATCAGAGTCATATTTTACAATCCATTCACTAATTCATTGATAATATTCCATCCTGCTCATTCGCATTCTCTCTGTCGCACTTATGATGTAGGTAGCCATAGAAAATGAAATGAAGAAAAATAATAAATGTAGGTAGTTATTTTTAATTTTGTTAATTCTACCCTCTCCTTCATACTTCATTCGGGCTTAGGACCGGTAAAGTTTATTTTTTATATATATATATATATATATATATATATATATATATATTAAACGACGCCTTTTGTAAGAAAAATATTGGCATTTTTACGCCATAGACTTATAGGATATTGCATAGAAACTAAATCTGCTGGGTATGATTTTATTATATCGGGAAGCGGTGCCAGTAATCATATAAGGAGGTACAAGAAAATTTCACTAATCTATGTAGCCATACCTTAATGCAATAATTATATGTTTCGTTCATTCTTTAAAGATTCAAGCGAATATTCTTAGAAACATTTTCTATGTAAGTAAGAGGAAAATTGCTACCTATAACAGGGGCTTCTCTCAGGGTGATTGCGGTAACATACTAATGCTGATAGCTAAAGAGGTCTGAGACGTCAGATGACACTCAGGGGACGCGGAGGCACTCAGCTCTTTGTTTTATTCACATTAAGAGCGTTTACAATGCATGGCAGTTTGTACAACTTTTGAAAACAGAGTCCTGAAAAAGTTAATCGATTTTAGTGAACACCTTTTATAAAACTTAACTAGAAGATGCCCGCAACTACGCTCGCACATTTTATTTTGGAGTCTGGAAAAACGGTTAATTTAAAGAAAAATCTGAGGACTGCCTCCGTAGTCTAGTGGATAGCGTATGCAACTGCTGATCGGAGGTCTCAGGTTCGAATCCCAGGTCGGGCAAAAGAGATACTGGGTTTTTCCGAATTCTCAGTAGCAACACGGAGTCTGGTGATGTGTCCGGTAACGGCAATAGGCTCGCCCTCTCTTATGTGGGACCTAAAAATTCATGGCGAAATGTGGGTCTAATATTACGCCTCTGCCTACCCCTTAGGGGATAAGGCGTCTATAAAGGAGTCTATAAAAAAAGCGGTGTAGGTGTAGCTGCGGGCATTTTCTATGAAACGTAAAGTAAACTAGCATATCAAATAGAAACCTTTAGCAACAATAGCTTGCGTTGTCCACACACTCATCGAGTGGTCAGTAACTAGTAACCGCAAGTGGCGTCCTCTAAGGAATCCGATCCGTTTGAATTAGCAGTCAGCCTGAGTCAGAGCCCATCTGTTTAACAGCTAATTTCGCTTCAAGTCAAACGCCTCCGGCAGCACAAGTTAGAAGCTATGCACACGATTGATAATTGAGAACAATGTGAATGACACCTATTATTACCTAAATCTATATAATCATATGAAATTTGCCAACGAAGTAGTTTATACATAGGTGTCCGCTAAGAACGGTTTTTTCGAATGGGCTGTACTAGGGTCTAAAGCTCTCGCAAGTTTGTAAGAAAGTCGACATATAATGTAATTTTTATCCGTGGCCGAAGCTGCGTGCAGCAGCTAGTAGTATTGCGTAAACACGTACAAATTTCTATTGATATAAGAATATAAAATATTGCACTCAATTTGTGATCGAAATGTCTTTACTTGAAAAGCTGTATATAACATAAGCGAGACCAGTCTCACTTATGTTTTTTTTGACAAACAAAAAGTTTGGTCGGTTGCAATTACTTGCATTTTTCATAAGTTTTAGTCCGTACAATCACGTGTACAACTGAATGAGAACATTACTTTGTCCGTAAATAAACATCTACAGAAATACTAATACACTAGTAAAATATGTAAGACAAGTACTGCGTTGCTAGTCTACTTCCACATAGTTCAAAAAGCTTTGTAACGTGATGCAGCAAAAAGTTAGAAACTTGTAACGACACGGGAAATTCTCAGAGTTGTTGCAAGAATTCTTTTAAACATACCTGGCCTGTTAGTCAAATGTGATGAAGTATTCTAACTATTAAGTATTACGTAAAAAAGGAATGCTTAGAAGTACCCTAAACAGAAGAGAGAGAAATTTGATGGGAGTGAATGAAGCAAGAGAGATATGTCAGGATCGTTACAAATGGCGTTCCGTAGTCTCTGCCTACCCCTTCAGGACACAGGCGTGAGTCTACGTATGTATGTTATGTATACAGTATTCACATAGGTAAAAATGTGAAGTAAATGAACATAAAGAACAACGATAAAATCCGTAAACTGTAGTTTAATTTCAATGTGTAACATTCGCGTAAACCCAAGAAAATATTATTTTTACATATTAATTACTTGATGATTCCATACTGACATTTACTGACACGTTTGCTGTGCAATGTCGCAGAATTCTGAGAATAAACGGACGATAAAACTGAGATCTCAAACCCAAAGGGATTTGCAATTGTCACAACTTCTATATTACCTGTACTAACATTTTACGTAAGCATAGGCATCAATGTCATACTGAGCCTTGGTCACACTGAGCCGTGTGTGCTAAGCCTTTACATAAATATCATATACGTGACACTGAAATCGCAAAACTAAGAGCAAAATCATTGGATCGTGTGCGCGGGCCGTGTCGGTTAATTTCACTGAAGAGCGAACGCCTCCGGGCGCACAAGTTAGTCTACAGACACACTAGTCCTTGGAATCGTTTAGTTAAATATCTATGTAGCGAAGAGTGTTGGTTACCAAAGAGTTACTTTGAGTGGGGTCGCTTTTGTTTCACCTTTGTCTCGGGTTATTTATGTGATTAAACCGCACTCTAAAATGGTAAACAAGTATGAAATGTTATATTTGTGGTAAGCTACTTGTATGATCTTTCACTAATTAAACTATTAGTTACTAATTGAATCAGTGTATAAATTAAAATGATTACCTAATGCTCATGTACTGAATGGCTACCATGAACATGGGTTAGAAAATGATTTTATTACTTCTAATATTGCGACTTTGCAAGTGAATGAAAGAAATGATCAAAGAAGCAACGGACTGTCAATGTATAAATGAATTACATGAATATTTGACAGAAATGCTTTTCTTCCGTAATATCATCAAGTAATACGAGCGTCGCTCGTTTTCGATTTGCTGACACGACACAACACACGACGCTGAAAAGTTTCAGTAGCGTCCGTGTTCATTTGAATCAAGGTCGACACTTAGGTACACCCTTGAAACAGAACGACTTTTTTAGTATTGAGCAATATTTCATACCTATAACCATTAAGCCGTACTTGCTTCAAAGAATTGTTAGCAAAACTATTCGAGTTTAATAAACTTTGAAGGCCTTCTTAAACTTAAACCATGACACCTACGAAATTCATTTCTATACAAAATTAATCGCAACTATGCGCTAAGTGCATTTAAGGGCAAACCCAACATAGTTGTTAAACCACATCAAGCGTGCCGATCAACGTCTTCTCGTTGTCTTTCATCTCGTGAAGGTTACCTTGCTCGAAGCTAAATTTGTCTCATAGCCCTTTGCAGACCACTACTGGACTCTCGTAGTCTTACAGCCATTTTCAATATTCGAACTATAGACAGATCTGTAGATTTTCTATTCGTGTTTGACATATTTTGTATGGAGCTTATGTAAAAAACTGTCAAAAACTAATCTAAAATCTACAGATCTATCCATAGTTCGAATATCGAATTTCGTAGTTAGTCCACTGCTGGACATAGGCCTCTCGTAGTTTCAAACTTTCGTGAATAGGGAAGTTTCCTGCAAGAGAAATAAATTATACAAGTATTTTTATCTAGTGAAACATGTCAAAATAATAGTAGTTTCATTCATCAATGAATGTTAAATAATAAAATGTAAAAAAAAGTATCACAATATTGTTTGACACAATTGACCACTCCACACCTTTAAACAGCCTAAAAAGTTGAATGTTGACTATGAGTTCAATTAAAAAAGTAAGTCATCTAAAATGAAACAGAAAACGATCGAATTTTATACATGGATGAGACTATATTTGCCATCATTAAAATACCTAATATTTTACCAAAAAAAGATATTGCCATAATCATGAAAATATCAACTTTATCTGATATACCTCTATAAACATGTAGTTCAAAGCAGTTCTCACGTAATTCATTTTTATGGCGGCAGGTTTAAGTCACGCGCCCTTACTGAAAAACTTAGAACACTTACATAATAGATAGGATTAAACTTCAAAAGTAGGTGAAAATTTAAGGTCTGGCTTTTGTCCTTTACCTATTTTATCTTCGGTATATAGTAAGTTTTGAAAAAGAAAGGTATGAAGCACCAGTCGGAGATCATGTATTAAAAGTGTAATAAATGTAGAGGACAGCCTCCCTGGTCCAGTGGATAGCGTATGCGACTGCTGATCGGAGGTCCCGGGTTCGATTCCCGGGTCGGGCAAAAGTGTTACTGGGTTTTTCCGAATACTCAGTAGCAACCCGGAGTCTGGTGATGTGTCCGGTGACGACAATAGGCTCGCCCCCTATTACGAGTACGTGGGACCTAAAAATTCATGGCGAAATGTGTGTGTTATATTTACACCTCTGCCTACCCCTTCGGGGATGCAGGCGTAAGACTATAAATAAAATAAAATAAAAAAATGTAGATGAAGCGCGTGACGTTTGTAAGGATAGAAACAAACGGCGTTCTGTTGTCTCTGCCTAACCCAATAGTAAGAAGGTTGGGAAGGATGGTTATTGGAGATAAAAAAAAGTGTCCATGTTTTCTATAATTGCAAACCTTGGCATAAGCTAATATTCAGGAGTCTTTCGAATGAAATCCCCTTGGTAGTTTTTTAAATTTCCTATCATTTTAATATATAAAATCCTTGCGTTACTGACTGACTGACAGACACGCTACAGCTGAAGCAGGAAGCTGAAATTTGGCATGCATGTTCCTTGGGGACCGTAGGGTGCACTAAGGATTTCCCGAAATTCCCACGGGATCGGCCAAAATGGGTAAATTAAAAAAAAATGCAGGCGTAGCTGCTGGCGTCCTCTAGTTATTACATATACTGCAATTTTCGCATGTAAAGTTAATAAAAATGTAATTGAAAGTGTCTATGTTTCTTATAATTTTTAACCCTGGCAGAAGCTATTATTCAGGAGTCATTTAATTGAAATCCTTGTGTTTCTTTTTTAATTTTCTGTCATTATTTTCTACTGCGGCAATTGTTGTTATAAGTAAATTAATAAATAGTTTAAAAACACTAGAAAAACACGCTTTTTATTTTTTTTCTTTTGCTTTTTTATTTGTGTGCGTGTTAAGAATAAAATTATTTTTTCTTTCTTTTTCTTTTCTTTCTTTTCTTTTATAAATGTGCGTAAAAACTAAAAATAAATTATGGATTGTTCAAGTTGTCTCTATTTCTGGGCTGAAATGTAAACTTAATTATAACATTTGATTGTAAAAGCGTGGGGCGCTGGAACAGGAAACACTTTCTTGTTAACAAATACTAATATTAACTTCCTGGCGGAAGCTGCATGAGGTCACACAAGATCATAACGTTTATGCCACCAAAGGGCTAGCAAAAGGAACCAAAGATATCTCGTCCACGAATAAGAACTCTACATTTTGCCACTGTAGACGCGTTACCATTATGTACTTAATCTCCAGAAAGAAAAGGCGTTAAAAATGTCAGTAAATGTTGTCTCTCCTCGGTACTGGCGCATGTTTTGTCTGAGTTCGACAAACTGGTACTTTGAACAGACTGCTTAATGTAGAGCCACCTACTAGTCGTGCTGCAACTCCAGTTAGAGCGCCAATCTGTGTAACCTGCTTCCCGTAACATCTTTTCACTTGATTTTTCAACAAGTTAAACAGGAACGTCTTTCCTGTTCTAGCGCCCCACGCTTTTACAATCAAATATTATAATTAAAAGAACATAGTTTACACTTCAGCCCAGACATAGAGGCAACTTGAATGATCCATAATTTATTTTTAGTTTTATGTGCATATATATATATATGCATGTTTTTCTAGTGTTTTTTAAACTATTAAGATATTTTATAATTTTTGGTCTTTGATAACGAAATATTTTTAACATTTATTATACATTTATTTTAAATAGGCGAATGAGCCCGCATCCTCTACATCTCATTTTATCTGTCAGCTTATAACAATCTAGCTCTTCAATCTAGAAACCACTAAGTGTGACTCTATTTAGGGCCACATACCTCTGTCCAGCCGCAAAATTGCGGAACTCTAAGTACACCACTGCGTGGTCTACAATGTATAATTGGTTTGTTATAACCTTGAAACCTGATCGTGTTCAAAGTTCAGTACGTGGCCTTTCACACAAGTGCAAACACGACTATGAGACACTATTCCATCATGGAATGCCAGTGCCTATCTTCTGGCTCCATCATCAGACCTTGAAACCTAATCGTGGTTAAAGTTCATTATAAGACTTTTCTTAAAAATACAAAACAGCTATGATACGATTTTCCATCATGAAGTTCCAGTTCATATCTTCCGGCTCCATCGTCAGATCAGTTCGACAGTATCATATTATTGTATTGTCATCAGAACTACATACAGCTGCCAATTTTCATTACGCTACGACCCTTGGAAGATGGTTAAATTAGTTAGGTACCCTACAGCGCTGATACATCTGAGCATTCACTTGTAACAGAACAGCGAGCATTCGCCATTTTTTGATTTGTCGAACCGAACATATTCACGATCATTCTAGCGAACATTTTTTATTCAAATAGTCCGTAGAATATAGAAAAAATATAGAAATCGCACTACAACAGCAGTTTTACCCAATATATTTACTTCAGTTTCACTTATGAATTATTTCTAGAGTAAGAGTAAGATACATAAAGAAATGACGTTTCTAAATAATAAAATGCAGATTATGATTTGAACAGGTTTAATAAATTACACAACGTAGAAACAGACATGTTCTACGTTCAAATTTATTTATCGATCTCGAGAGTTTATCAACATTCTATTGAAATTAGTTCTGAGTAAACCAAATCTAAGGATCTATTGTAAACATTATCGATATTTTAATAATACTTTTTCTGAGTAAGCCAATCACTAGTCAAGTTAAAATTAGTGACAAACAACGAAGATTATTCCCTAGATTAAAATCATAAGTCAAAGTGAAGTAAATGTATTGGGTTTAACCGCTATTGTAGCGCGAATTCTATGTATTATTTTTAATCTAAGGCACGCCCGAATGTTCGTGAGTATGCTCGCTAAACCACACTCATTTGTTTTGTAACATTCGCATGAATGTTCATTACAGGTGAATTCTCAAGTGTATCAGCGCCTTTAGATGCAATTACATAGTTAGTTAAATACATGTCGACCTAATAAAAGCGTGTTAAAAAGGAAGGATATTAAAAGATAGTACACGATTGAGGTTGTATTGTCAGTTCTCGGTTGAATCAGCGCTTAGTTGTGTAGAAGCAATTTTGCTTTGATTAGTCGCAAGTCAAATGCAAATGTCTCAATTTGAAGTGGTGATAATAAGTGTGTTAAGCTTCGATTACTGCGTTAGAATATTCCTTCTATGTAGGGCATGAAATTGATATATAGAAATACCGTACTAAACATTCCATTAATGCGAAAGTCTATCTATCTGTCTGTTAGTACAATTTCACACTTAAACCACTTAACCAGTTTTGAACTCAAGATAATCTTTTGGAACAGTATTATTGAATAAATATTAGTGTCATCATCAGCAACCTGCCATAGTCTACTGCTGCCTATCTATATAAGCCTCTGTAATCTTAATATATAAAATCCTTGCGTTACTGACTGACTGACAGACACGCTACAGCCGAAACTATTGGGCGCAGGCAGCTAAAATTTGGCATGTATTTTCCTTGGGGACCGTAGGGGTGCACTAAGAAGGGATTTCCCGAAATTCCCACGCGCTCGGCTAAAACGGGTAAATTTAAAAAAAATGCTGGCGTAGCTGCTGGCGTCCTCTAGTATTAGTATAATTTGATATATTTATCCAACCTGCGTTGTGTCCGATGGTTGTGGGTTTATGAAAGAGCCCTATCTGTTTAGCATGTTATGTGAATTACAGTTTAGCATCGATATATATGTAGGTTTAGAAATATAGATTCAATATTATTATATATGTCGCAAGGATTTAGTGAAAAACGTGATATTATAATTTTAGTACAATAATACAAACAATCTTTGTAATTCGTAGTAAAACTATAATACGACTTTTTTAAAATCCCTGCGACGGAATATAACCGCTAATAGTCACAAAATTATTTATATAGTTTCTCATTCGTCAGTGATATTTATACTATTAAACTTATCAATAACTTCCAACTGTTCCATATCCCTCCATTTCCTTTCCAAAATGTTTGTCATAAACCAGCAAACTGAAAACTAATATTATATCCGATATGTGAACAAAGGCCTTTACACGTTCTAAAATCATATTCAGTAAAATAAGTAGTAGCTACTGGCGATAAAAGGTAGTTTTACCAGTTTCACGTCGCAGTATAAACAACAGGGGGTGGGGCCGTGTTCTCCGCACCTACAAACGATTTCAAATGTAGTTATTGGCAACCCCGAGGCTAAATTGCGTCGCCTTCGATACCTCATAATCTAATACAAATATCCTGACCCTGTATTCCACAAAATTCACATGAAACCTCATATTTCAGGACTAGATATAAACGGTATAAGGCTTTACAATGGGTTAATAGAACCAACCTTTTATGCCTTCGCCGTATCTCAGATTTCACCGAATATTGTTAAATATTAAGCAACCGAGAATGAAGCCACGTTGTAATTTCAACGGGCGTTTGCTAGTGATTGGTTTGTTAACCTCACGGGATTGCTTTTAGTTAAACACCCCTACTAAAGCGCAAAGTCTTTATTTGAAGCCGTTCTGTTGAAATATTTACGTCTTTAGTCTGGCCCTCTTTGTTGAGGAAAATAGGTTTGTGGGGTACAAGTTTAGATATAGCAACATATAAGACTATTATATGCGAACGGATGGCATTGTCATCTTAAAGTGCCGATCTTTTTGTAGATCAGCGATATTCCTATAATAGGACAAGGTAAACTGACAAACATTCATAAAGATGTTGGTATTATCGGGTTGTTTGTAATAGAATTCAATCGTGAAATTAGAAGCTTGACGAAAGATAAGCAAGCAATAAAATATCGTGAATCCCGAGTGGTGGGACAGTTAAATGGCATCACAAACATTGACTTGGCGGTTCGAGGTTCCCGAGATGTGGGAGGAGTGTTGGCGCAAAGCCAGGCGTCCCGCTGTGTACCTACACTACACTCAGCAAAGATGTGACGCGGGGACGTCTTATGGAAATTTTCTTAATTCCTGAGTATAGGTGCCGCCACCGTAATAGAATGCGACCGTTAATCACCTTTGGCAATTTGTTTGAGACATTTATACGCTTCGATGATAAACTGCTAATATTAATTTACGATTATTGCTCATGTAATTATTTAACCCGTCCGCGTGGTGACGGATTAAGAATACGGAATGTCACCACCCCATATCATCCCATGGGTGTCGTAAGAGCCGACAGAGGGAGCATATTATGCAGAGAACAACACTGTAAGAGAAGGAAAACTTGATACAAACCCTATACCAACCCGTTTGGCCAGCGTGGTATAGTAGGCCAATTCCTCCTTTCAAAGGAGAGGCCTAGTCCAGTAGTGGACAGTTAAAGGCTGAAGATGATGAATTATTTAACCATGTGAAAGAAACGATGTCGTTAACATTAATGAATTGATTGTTATTATTACCGTTATTAGTGTATAGGTAAACTGCTAAACAGCGGCAATAGGTGTAATTAGGGGATCGTCGGATTTAATTACCGAGTGCTAAAGGGTGGGAATATGACGAGAATATTAATTAAAAGTTTTGTTTCCCGTTAAAAAATTACTTGTTAGTAAAAAGTGGTTTCGCCGTTGGATAATGCCTCAGTGTGTTATAACAAACGGAGTAAATCCTCCTTTTTTATGAGTTTGAATGGATTTATCGAGCTTTATTTCTTTTCTTTTATTCGCCGGCTCAATAGCAACCACCAAAATTCAAGCAACGATATAGCTATGTAATTAGGATTAGAGAGAGATGACAGTAGCGGTGCTTGTTGTTTTTAATTGTACTCTCTCTCTCTCTTTGATTATGTTTCAAATTGGAAGATTAGTTCGTTGCTGTTTTGTTGCGAAGAGTAGTTTTGGTTTATGTTAAAGTTAAAATATCTTCAGCACGAAAGTTACTTTGTAAATTTTGGTTTTCGTATCGAAGCATAATTTTATATACGTTAATCTGTTGGTACTGCTTCTAATCAAGTATTTTTAAAGGATAAAACATTGAAATAGGCGTATATTTATTTATTTTATTAAAGCTTTATATACACAACGTATACAGGCGGACTTAATGCCATGGGCATTACCTCCCAGTTTACCTTAGAGTGGTGCAGAGAGAAAAGAAGTAGGTGTCATCATCATCTTCTTAGCATTATCCCAGTTTCAATCTGGGGTCAGCTTACTAGTCTAACCAGATTTGGCTGAATAATAGCTTTTCCACGGAGCGACTGCCTGTCTGACCTCCGCAACCCGAAGGGATAGCAATATTCCATGGTTTAGACTAATGTCAGTTTATTTAGAAGGTACTGCCTCCCTGTAACGATTGTCAAAGATCTTCATGACAACCGGGACCGTCGGCTTAACAAGCGACAAGCGATAATTAACAATTCAATTCGCAAATAATTCCGAAAAGCCATTGGTGCGCGCCGTGGATTCGAACCCGATACCCTGCTGCATGGCAGTCTGTTGGTATCTCCACTAGGATATAAAGACAATTAATTTGAAATAACACAAATAGGTATTATAAATAGAGGGTGCATAGGGTTCCCACCAAGAACTTAGGGTCCCAAGCCAACCTAACCTGCAAGTGGTGCACCTGCCGATCAACGGACGAGGCTCTGGCAAACAAAATATCCCGATAACCGGCAATAGGCTCGCCATCTATTACGTGGGATCAAAACACTGGCAAAAATTGGGCGTTTAATATGTCTCTGCCTAAGCTACATACATATACATACATACATATATAAGAATATTGTTACTTTGTGTTCATCGAGTAGGTAATTTTTTAATATCCCATATTATTTTGATATTATTTCAGCATAAAATGCAACTCCTCCCATGTGGGACCTCCACCTTGTCATGCTGGGGGGTTAGGTTAGATAGAGGAGATACGGTGTAGTGTACCCCCCTATCCTCTGCGGTCGCTGAGATTTTGTGCCTGCGGATGGTGTGCGCTGGTGCTGCTCCCCGTCCGCCAAAAGGCAAGAAAGCGGCGTAGTTTCCGCGCCACCTCCCAAGAAGACGGGGTCCGATAACACCAACGGCGGGCCCAATCCGGGGCGGTGTCGCGGAAAAGTATGCTATCCGCGAATCGCGTGACCCCGCCAGCATACGGGACCCGTAGTGACACCGCGGTGGTTTTAGCGGATATGCCCCGAACGCCTGTATGGGAGAGCCTCCACACACCTCCTCCGCCAGTCCCAAGCCCGGTCGATCACACTCACGGCCGGGTTGGCATCGAGTTGAGATGGCTCGTAAGGAGAGTTTCCACCGTAGTCAACAAAAAAGAAGCATAAGATGCAACTAGTATTAGTTACTAATATTACTTGAATTTTATGCTAGGATAGAAACCCTGTCAAACTCGAAATTCTTTTGCGCATATATATTTTCACAAAGTAAATCTATTTGCGGTCTATTTATTTACATATGGGAATAGAAATAGAAAATATAGTAAAATATAACGAAACATAACTTCTCCATTCAGATTAGTTACTCATTAGACGAACATGTTCACATAGCTGTAGGGTAGACATACGTTACTTAGAACGCCCAGGTACACGTTATTAAGGAAATCTTTCGTCTCAGTGGCATGTAACCGCCTTAATGACGTCAATTTGACGGCAACCGACTTGCTCTACCGACGCCGGTGTAAATTTCCCGATTGTATCGGCTTCAATGACAGAGTTTCCTACCGTTATTTGCCATACGCAGCAGCGATAGCCTAGTGGAGAGACAGAATTCTACGTAGAGGGTTCGGGTTCGAATGCACGGCGCGCACCGATGACTTTTCGGAGTTATGTGCGTATTAACTTGTTAATTATCGCTTGCTCTCCATAATATTTTCAATAATGAAAGACATGTGAAGTCTGACAACCCGCACTGGGCCAGCGTGGTGTATTATGACCTTACCCTTCTCATAGTGAGAAGAGGTTCGTGCCCAGCAGTGGGACAGTTTATATACAAGGGCGATGATGATGATGATTTGCCATCCGAAATGGCCTGTCAATCAAGTAATGGTGTTCTGAATGAACAATTTAGCGAAACTCAATGCTAATTTATGTATGTGGTGTGAAACCCTTGATGTATGGACGGGGGATTCGTTCATTTCATTTCATTTATTCAAATTTTGCATAGAATGTAGGTACATAGAAAAAGATGTTATACAATATGTCAAAGAAACATTGAAGCCAGGTACATTCTGCCTGAAAATAAGCATGCAAATTATAAGGTAGATACAATTTAATTTCTTTTAGGGTTCTTACATTTCAGTTATTAATATCAAATATAATTTAATTAATAGTATACAAATATTGATCATGTTAATTCTATAATGTAATTAATAATAAGTCAGTTTGTACATTATAGTCAACATAGGTAACATTACATTAACAAGGTCAGGTCAAAAACAAATAACAATTAGAAAATTAAAATTAGTAAATTCTCAGATAATGCTTCTGGATCAATAATCATGACGGATTAACTTGTATCACCAAACTTATCGTTTAGAAATTCCTGTACCGAGTAATAACACCTGGAGACCAGCATTTCGTTGAGGGACCCTTTGAAACTATTAACATTTGCCGAATCTTTAATTTTCTTTGGTAACTTGTTGTAAATGTGAGGTGCCACACAGAAGAAACTTTTATGCATTAGAGTTGTTTTACTAGCAACTGCAGATAGTTTGTCTGAATGACGAGCTTTATTCTTCTTGCTAAACAATGACATGTTTTGCCTTGTAAATAACGCACATTCACTAATATAGATGCTTGGAAGTGTAAGTAAGTTATTTGCTTTAAATAAAGGTTTACAGGAATCTGTTTGCTTGATGTTAAAGATGGCCCTTATGCAACGCTTTTGTGCTTTAAAAGCTAGGTGCCAATCATTAGAGTTTCCCCAAAAAATAATTCCGTACCGCAGTGTTGATGCTACAATTCGTGGTAAGCTGTTATTACTGTGGATATATTTGCAATAGCTCTTAATCTATATAATGCGTAAGCATATTGATGTACTTTAGTACATACATGTTCAATATGATATTTAAAGTTTATTTGACTATCAATGTTAAGGCCTAAAAATTTCGTTACTTTACATTCATCAATACGTTGTCCTTTATGGTTTATATTGATATCTACGCCTGTTTCTACCCTTCTTTGTCTAAATTGTTCTATTTTAGTTTTATTGTAATTAATTTTTAAATTATTAGATTGCAGCCAATGTATTATGGATATTAAAGAGTTATTAATATTAGATTCGAGTAATGTCATTTTTTATTGGTATAAAGAATAGTGCTGTCATCAGCGAAAAGAGTCATATTGTGGGTAGTCGTTGTTGGCAAGTCATTTATATAGATAATAAAAAGAAGTGGTCCTAGCACACTTCCCTGTGGCACACCGAATTTGACAGTTCTTGTGTCCGATTGACATACAACTTCTGTTTTTGATTTTGTGCATAGACTGGTTATCTCTGTTAATTGTTGCCGGTTTGTTAGATAGGATTTTATTAAATCGTGTATGTTACCTCTTATGCCACAGTGATACAGCTTATTTAAAAGAATATCATGCCTTACGTGATCGAAAGCTTTCGTCATATCCATAAATAATCCTATAGTCGGTGGTCCTTTATCCATATTAGATGTTACGTTAAATAAAAAATTATAAATAGCCATATTTATATTTCTGTTTTTTCTGAATCCATATTGTTGTGGTGCTAAAATATTATATTTTTCTAAGAATTCATAGAGACTGTTATATATTACCCTCTCAAAAATTTTTGCAAATATGGGTACGAGAGCTACCGGTCTATAATTACTGATATCTTGAATATCGCCTTTTTTAAAAATGGGTTTTATGATATTTTTCTTAAGCTTATTTGGAAAAATACCCTGCTCAATACATAAGTTGAATAGAAAGCTCAGAACCGGTGAAATTATAAAACCTACGTCCTTTATTATTCTTGTAATAATGCCATCATAAACCGCGCTCTTTGTGTTTTTTAGTGTAATAATTATATTCAGTATCTGCTGAGGCGTTGTGGGGGCTATAAATATCGAGCTGCTATTGTTAGATAATGAAAGCGATATATTCCTGTTGATCCTTGTTGTCAATTGAATCTATGTAGAAGTCATTAAAAGCATTACAAGTGTCATTTGTTTGGTTAAGTAATTGACCTTTTATTATAACACTACTTATACCTTTGTTTGGATTAAGATTTAAATACTGCTCATCACCTTTTATCATATTATGTTCTGTGATACATATCACATCGATGACATTATCTAACAAGTCTAAATGTACATTCAATAAGTCCAATTTGTTTATTAATCCATTTACATTCTGATGAAATATGTTTAAATTTTTATGTGCGAAATAAGTCATTATCGTCATATATCTGTTCTATGTCATGTTTTATGTCGTACTCTAAAATATATTTCAAATTTTGAAATATGTTTATTATCGCATATTGTTTCAGGTCACCATTTTGCTTGTACATAGTGTTGTCCCATGCTAGGTCAAAATTCGTATCAAATAGTATTGCATAATTATAAGATTGAATGTCAAAATAAAGTAAATTGTTAAATATTTCCACTCTCTTATTAAACATTAAAGAAAAATCGCTATATTTATAAGTCGGTAGGCAAAGAATTATATGAGTATGTTGTAAATTCTGTAATAGATCTCTTATATTTGTCACTATTTCACAGTATTTTTTGGTCTTACGAAAGTCTTCGTCACCGATAAAGATAATGCAATAGTCATTTAATGTATAGTCAGCAAGCTTAGGACCTAAATTTGTTATGAGATGTAATATATTGCAATTTGGTGACAGATAATGGCATATTTGGAGATTAGAAAATGTATTCTCTGCTGTTGACAATATTTTGTTATATTTGTTACTACTAACTATACATAATTTATGCTTGGTATTGGTATTAGCACAACTTATCTTATTTCTATTACAATTTGTTTTGCGTAAATCACTTCTTCCCTCACATATTTGTTTACGAGACTGCTTGTCATTTTGCATGTTTATTGTTTGTGCCGATTGCATTGTTTCTGTCTGAGTTTGTTTATTCTTCTTTAGGACTTTTTTCTTTGGAGTATTCGTTTTAGGCAATTTAATCGGGCTACTGGTTACTGTTTTATACAATTCATTTTTACTTGTAATTTTTTTGTTTTCATCTTTCAGGCTACTATTTTCGAGTAGAAGGGTCACAATTTCCAATTGTGCACTGCTCAACTCAAGCTCCAGTTTTTCAACATATTTTTTTAATCTATTTATTTCATCCAATTGTCCTTGCGATATAAGGTCAAGTAAACTAGAGTTCGTAATACTTTCCTCGAACTCTGTGTCGTCTTCGTCAAGCGTATCTTCATTTGTTAAAGTATATTTACTTGAGTTATTTGTTCCCGTAGTGCTAGAATCAGAGTGCGTGCGCGCTCGTCGAAATGTTATATTTTCTAGAAAGTTCATTTTTGTTACTTTATAGTTTATTAGTTTTATAGTAGAAATCGTATTTAAATGCAGTAGCGCTTGTTTATTGTACAAAAAGTGCTCAGGGCGGTGAGTGAGATTCGATCTCGGTCCTCCTGCGATCGTCCAGTAGTTTGTACCGACGGACTACGGCTGCTTGCTGATAGATGTTGAAATTCTTGATCACTATGCACAACTCCTCATATACGGTTGATATGATGACTCACGCTGCAAAAATTTATTGATATACTTTTGTACCGTCACTTGGTTTTAAGTTTTAAGTTTTTTAAATACGCGAAATATTTTTAGTTTTATACAGTCACTTTCACTTAAGTTATGTTATATTTAGTACACACTTTGTCCGTTTTATTCTGATTTGAATGTCTTTTAATGTCTAATCACACAACACTTATTTTATTTATATCTTCGTTGTTTGCCACTTTTTACACAGGATAACAATGTCACAGGTGGTACGCATTGTTGATTTTAAGAATTTCTAGTTTTAACGCTATATACTCGGTATAATTATTTTAAATAAATAAAATTCACGGAGCTTAATGTTAATGTGGCGCAACGCCATCTACCCTACTATTAATCGTATTGGGAATTGGTCTGTACCGGTTTTAAATGTCACGACAATTACAATGTCGCGTGTCTGGTGTTGAGCGTAATTAACAAGGTCTCCGATAGCCTTTATCAAAATATCGGATTAATGGTATGGAGATCTGTTTATTATACATAACGAAGTGACCTTAGTTTGTAAATTAAGGAAACAATCCTATTTATAAATTGTCACACTATGAGAAGGGTTAGGCTATAGTCCAATCTAAATCTAAACAGTATGCACATTATAATTTGGTTATTATAAATTTATTTAAACTTTTTCTAAATCGATTAAGAAAAGTAACCTGCCTGAAGGATGGTTAGCGTGACAAAAGGTGCTATTCAAATCTATGAGCTATATTGCTGCAAAATTTTACCAAAACCTATTTAGTTATTTCAGCTTGAAGAATAACAATCAGCCATCCATGGTCACAAATTTTCACATTTCTAATATTAGTAAGATTTTGAAAACACACGAAATGTCACTTGGCAGGTGTTAAACCTTTAAACAATATATTTTAGCCCAACAGTAGTAAGTCCCATTTGAGAATTATACAAAGTTAAAGTCTGAAGGTACCAAGGATATCCATTTTCATTAATGGAAGATATTTATAAGTAAGTACTTAAAAATAAATGTAACCAACTTCAATGGTGACTATAAATAAGTTTTAATTATATTATTGTCTTCTTTGCGGTGCTCGGGTCTGGTAGAGGCTTAATATAATTATGAAAAGGTCCTTTTTCAGAACTTCCCTGAATTCAAGCTAAGTGATTAAATTGTAATTATTTATGTAACGGGTTTATGTCGCGTAATTATTTGAAATTATAGCTAAAATACCTTATACTTCCCTCCACGATACTACGGAATATTTTCTGTTGTCAGAAATAAATCAGAATTTTCAATGCAAAGCCATAAGCGCTTAAAGTTAAGAGGTAGTCGTACCGAGCCACTCTTCTCTCGAACACTCCTAGTGAATTTGACGTGCGAGGTTCCGTTCTGTGGATTATAGGTCAATCGTTAATTAGCAACCGCCGGCCGCAGACTAATTATTGTCCATACATCGACAGCCCGATGTTAATGCTTAGCATGCATAAGAGGAAATTTGATTGAATTTGCAGTTTTAGAGCTGGTAAATAAATATTTTCGGCCTTTTTGAAAATGAGAACTTAACTGTTCCAAGTTTAGTCTTGGCCTTATGTGTGTAAAAGTAATGAGTCATTTGACTAAGGAGAAATTGTTAAGTTATTATTCACTTGGTTAAGGAAGATTTTTAGTTATCTGTCTCTTAAATTCGTTGGAATCAATTTCAAAGATTTCCGAGACCCTTTTGAGACGTGTGGCTATTTAATAAGTTAATCTTACTCATTTCTAATACTACGTCTGGCGCTGGCGCTATACCTCTGTAGTCTTTATTTGTGTAATATGGCATTTTTATATACTTTTAAAAAGTTATGGTTACTTGTAAAACAGTAATCATTTTACGAGTAAATTATGAGTATTCTGAAAGCAGTTTCAATATAATTGACCAACAAATGACGGTATGTTTATAACGTAGTATTACACAAGAAATAGGAAAACCCAAAAGCTGGGTATACTTATATTTTTATGTATTTGCTCAATGAACCATTCTGTATAAATATAATATTGTATTTATCAATAATACAACACCAGAGGCAACACCATATCTTTTTATAGAGTGGACTACGCATCTCAGTGAATCTTGTTTTTCTCAGCGGCAGTCAATTTCCTCGGACAATAAACTTTATTATATTCATAATTTTGATGACAACAAATCCTATGGAGACGCGACGAAGATTTTCCTTTATGCTCCCTTTATACTAGATCATAAAATTTGCCCTCTTTACTACCGAATATGATTTGATAACATTTCTAGATAGGAGAAAACTCTTGGCGCTGTTCATAACCTACGTGACGTCAACAAAAATAGAGAAAACCACAATACCACGGCCTCGATAATATAACCTAGTTATACACCTGTACTACGTGCGCATTTGGACATGAATTATGTTTTTCCATTTTCCCACTACAGACATTTTCTATCCTGCTGTATTAACAAGAATTATGAAAAGAATTTCTAACGATTTTCGTCTAACCGGACCTGTTACGTGCGATACGCCATAAATCTAACGTGGAATTTTCCCTTTGAATGCCGGAACGCGTATACACGCGAAACACAATAGCTTTTTAATTATGTCTCGCATTCTGGCATACAAGGTTAAAAGTCAAAGCAGTTTCTGTATAATATAGAGCGACTCTAATAAACCGCAGCACGCCTCCCGGTTCCGTCTCTCCACTCGTCTGACGCAAATTTATAATATCTTTTAACGGAACTCCGTGAAAGAACACGGTGATTCATGCAACCATATTTCCGAGTCGATTACCTGAAACGCGTACTGTTTCTTAGCTATCCAGCTATTTTCTTCACAAGAAAATAAGAAATTCCGAAAGAAAAAGGTATGTTTATCGTCATGATGGTGTGTATATTTTGCAGGTGCCTGTATTAGGCGCAATATAGCTGCGTGTTTTGAGGCAGTAGCCTTTGTTTACGCAGTTGCAAAACAAACTTGACGGTTTATTCAGTGGGCACAAAAGAAAGATACTTAATTCGGTTGCTTAAGTTCGCCTAATGTACATAATTAAGTAGATATGTTGAACAGCTTTGTTTCCACACAACAGAGTTTGAGGTTATTCTATTGCGGCGTAAGAAGTTACTCAAGCGAGATAAAACCTTTACATAGGGCGATGCTTTATGTATCTATTTATAAGACTTTCCAACCTTCTATTTACCTACAAAGTTTTATCTAAAACATATACCTTTGTTTTCTCTGATTTTTTTTACCTTGATTCAATATATAACACCAAATTGAAGCTATTTTCTGTTTGAAGAATTCAATTTTTAAACAAAGTCACGTTTGAGGTAGAATTGGAATCAGCATTGACTTGCCTCAGTTTGCGTAGCTTTTCGGATTCGTCGTCATTCGATTTCGTACAGGAAATAGTATAAGAAACTTACAGACTTTCAGGTTCACTTGATAAAGAATATTTGATGTTTAAGTTTTAAGTGACTGCCTCCGTGGTCCAGTGGATAGCGTATGCGACGATGATGATGATGACAAAAGTTAAACTATAGGACAAGACAGGACCTATGACTTCTGTGCCACCCTGTGCATACTTTAAACTTTCTCTAGATTTTCTCTAACAACATTCTCATTTGCCTGTGCAGATACACCGTAGACATACATATCATAGTGACACTAATATAATCCTTTGATTGCAGTGGACAGGACAGCGCAGTACGACGCGGTTCGCGCCTACCTCAAAGAGCTGGATATATCGAGCGCCGTGTGGGTTGGCCTCATCCGAAGTAATCCTGATAGAGACTTCACCTGGACATGAGACATATATTACGTAGCATACATACTTACCTATATACCAGAGATTTTATGGATATCATGTTTCGTAAATAATCCATACGAATATTATAACGCAAAACTGTGTTTGTATGAAACCTTTATAGTTACAGTTTCTCTTACTTCGATTTTTTTTTAAAGACAAGTCCCGCATTAGGACTAAAATTCTGTGTCGCGGGGGACTTAAAAACATACGACAAACGAACACAATGAACACCCAGACTCGAAACAAAATTTATGGTGTGTGTGTAACAAAGTGTTGTCTCATGTGGAAGTCGAACCCACAACACTCGTCGCAGTGTCAAGCGGCGAGGCGGCCGCTTAACCCACTACGCCAACAGTGCAGTCAAATAAAACGTTTACACATCAGAGTAAATACAAAAAGTTGTAGTTAATATTAGGTTTTTACACGGCCGTCTGATCAATAACTAATCAGAGCTTGTGCTATGGTAACCAGGTAACTGTTAAAAATGTTTATATGTTTATTCTTAAATACTTACAAATTATGCGCCCGTGACTCAAACATTTGTTCTGGGCCGTAATCGAACCCACAACGTTCGACTTAGCAGTCAATGTCTCTAGACCAACAAGTCAGTCATATTTTAGTTTAGGTTTTATTTATATGATGATGATAACAAAAGTTAAACTATAGGAAAGGACAGGAACTGTGACTTCTGTGCCACCTTGTGCATACCTTAAACTTTCTACATATTTTTTCTAACAACATTCTCATTGGGACTACACATAACTGTCGAAACGTGGGTGTGTAATGCACCTCTGCCTACCCCTTCGGGGATAAAAGGCGTGAAGTTATGTTATGTTTAATAGACCTGTAAATATTTTGACTTGTATTTATCCTACTAATATCATCTTTATATAATTTACAAAGAGTGTTCCGAAATCATAAAGTTTCTTGGTAAATTATACTTAAATATGAAAGATGGCAATATATTATGGCACCTTTACATAGGTTGGACTCGCACTTAACAGTTATTTTAAATATTAGTATATTTAGAATTTCGAGTACTAGCAACAACTAATGAATAAAGTATTTCCAAAGACGAACTATTTTATAGGTACATTGATCAGTTTTTACTTTGATTACATAGGTACAGTCAACAAAAGTCGATACACAGCAAAATATACTCTCCGATTATTTTCATTTAATTATGATTCAGGTGAATTTTCTTTGTTGAGATTTCTTACAAAATATTCAGAATAATATTAATTGGCACGATAAAACCATTCTAAATCACGAAATTGTGTATGGGCTTATGTTGCTGACTGTACCTAGCTTATATATTATGTCGA
This sequence comes from Euclidia mi, assembly GCA_944739405.2. Classification (NCBI taxonomy): domain Eukaryota; kingdom Metazoa; phylum Arthropoda; class Insecta; order Lepidoptera; family Erebidae; genus Euclidia; species Euclidia mi. Next base: position 5,744,901 of record OX123196.2, read on the forward strand.
AGTGTCACTGGTCTCTAATGTTCACTTAAAATGATTTATTTTAATTAAAGTTAATTTAAGCAATCAGCAGAAGCTTTTTAACAGCTCTTAATTATCAAAAGATTTTCTTTATTTAATGTGACGAGAGCTCTAGGTACGCCCTATCAATATGATTAAACCTTATTACATAATAAGATAATTGAATTATTATACAATAAATTAAAGTATTTATCTATTTTGTATACCTACTACCTAGCCTATCCCTAATATAAAATAAAAAGGCTTCGAAAAATAACCCGTATGCCCTTTAAACAAAACCAATTGGACTAATGGCTTAAATGTTCTTTCACATTTAAGTAGTACTCTAACATTATGACTTATTTATTAGTTCCGGATATAAATAAAATGAAACTGGAACCTTCCCAGTTTTATCGCCCTAATCAAGCGTAAATGCTTTTAGTTAATGTGAGCCGGAGTTATTTCAGTAGTTCCTAAATAATTTTAGACTTTGTGTTTGTGCTTGTAGAGATATATATAGGTATATATGTATCATCATCATCATCGTCATCAGGCTTTAAAAGTCCACTGCTGGACTAGGCCTCTCCTTTGAAAGGAGGAATTGGCCTACTGCACCACGCCAAACGGGTTGGTATAGGGTTTGTACCTATCAAGTTTTCCTTCTCTAACAGTGCTATTCTCTGCATAATATGCTCCCTCTATCGGCTCTTACGACACCCATGGGATGATATGGGGTGGTGACATTTCGTTTTCTTAATCCGTCACCACACGCACAGTATATATGTATATACACGTACATATTAATCAATTTGATTCAGCTGTGGTCACGTGCGTACCCTATCCGTAAACAAGGCTGATGAAAGGCGTTTGAAATGCTTACTGGTCTAACCAGATATGACAGGATATCAACGTTTCCACAGAGCGACTGCCGTCTGACCTCCGCAACCCGAAGGGATAGCGATATTCCATGGTTTAGACCAGTGTCAGTTTATTTGAGGGTACTGAATTCCCGTAACGACTGTCAAAGATCTTCATGGCAGGCGGGACCGATGGTTTAACGTGCTATTCAAGGCACGGGACAAGCGATAAAAATTAACAATTGAATTAACTATAAAATCATTTAACAGAATAAAGCAAAATAAAATACCCAAATAAATTTGTGCTTGTTTGCTATATATATAGAAATACAGTACACCTCTTGTTATATTTCAGAAATAGGTGTTTTCTACCATACCTTGCCAAATTCAAAGAAAAGGTCAAAATCTCTTATATCGCTAGCCACTCTGCCAAAAACAGTATGGCAGTGGACTTCGAACCTGTTTATAGTAACTGTGGGAGTGCAAGAATACTAAACGTTTCTATATTACGTTTCTATACTATTTTATATTGGTGGATTTGACTGCAAAAAAGTTTACCTACTGACTATATTGATACCTGATAAGTGGTCGCCTAGATTTTTGTAAAACATTATCTGAATGTTTAAAATTCTTGCGTTACTGACTAACAATGCACAGCTAAAATTACTGGTCACAGCTAGCTGAAATTTGGCATGTATATTCCTTGGTGACTGTAGGATAGCGCTAAGAAAGGATAGCTCGAAATTTTCATCGGATCGGTAGAAACAGTTTAATTCAAATAGAATGTGTAGATGTAGCTGCGAGCATCCTATAGTTATGATATATAGTTATGATGAAGATATTGCAATGATTGTGATATTATAATTGTTATTATTTATTTGCGTATGTGCAGCGATATTATTATAATATTAAATTATGTAACTCCGCTCCGGTAGACGACGTTTGCTTGACAGTTGACATTCTTGACAGATGGAATCTTTGGCCTCTGGGAAACGTCAGTCTGTCAAGTGCAAGATGCGTTCGGAAACACTACTTTTTTGCTATTTTTATTTTAATGTAACTGAAGCATGTATTACTGTAAAACCTACTAATAATTTGTACATTTTATGACCACGATAATTGATAGATATATATAAAATTAACGCAAATGAACTAGATAATTAGCGACTAAAATTTCGATGAATTAATTTTAATACGATTCTTTATTGTAGCTTAAGGCACCTGTACTGTTTATACTGAAATTCAAAAATATTAAATTAAAACAGTAACCATTGGTCTTTTTCAATAATTCAATTTTATACATCTAGCTAATGTTATTAATTAGCACCTATGAAGCTGACAAAATGAAAACTACGACAGATTTGATTCATTTAACCTTAATGTAGATTGGCCTGTTGGTCTGGCGGTCAATGATCCTGACTACCAAGCCAGATGTCTAGGGTTCAGTTCATCAGTTATTTTGCTGCCATAGTACAAGCTCTGGTATAAAAATTAAACTATTACTAGGTGACTATATACACATAAAATAAAACAATAATTTCTATACTTAACCTAACAAATAAAACCAATGCAAAACAAATAAAGCTCTGCTTAGTTAATTACCCTAGGCCCTAGGATATTATCATAATGTACTTATTCCTTATGTGCAGTGACTACCGCGGTCTAAGCGGCGAGGGTTACTGGAGTGCCGCACCCGACGCTCGCGCCGCCCCACTCAGCGCCGCCGCAGACCCCGCCGCCGACTACAGATGGGAGGCCCGAGCGTGCGGCGGACCCACCGTCGCCTCCTTCATCTGTGAACTGCCTGGTAAATATCTCAGAATTATTTTTTAAATGGCAACTCTCGCATTAGGACGAAATCCTGTGTCGCGGGGGACTTTATGAACATACAACTAACGGACACAAAAACACCGTGACTCAAAACAACAATATATGAATCACACAAAGTGTTATCTCGTGTGGGGATCGAGCCCACAACACTTCGGCGCAGTGTCAACTGAAATAACTTACATATGTACATAGACTTACGCCTATTTCTCAATGAGGTAGGCAGACTCCGGAACGCCATTTGCAACGATCCTGACTTATCTCTCTTGCTTCACTTTTATCAAATTTCTTATGCTCTTTGGTTAAGGATACTTCTAACCTGTTCTTTATATAACATAAGACATAAACATAGCTTGACGCCTTTACCCCCGATGGGGTAGGCAGAGGTGGATTACACACCCATACTTTGCCAGTTATGTTTCAGTCCCAATGTAATAGGGGAGAGCCTATTGCAATCTACCAGGCACATTGTTGAGCGACCGATAATTAACATTTTTAATACACACATACCTAACTTCAACTAAAATCAGAGGTGTGTGCCCGGATTAACTGGGGATCGAACCCGGAACCATCGTCTCGGCAGTCCGTTAGGTACACCACTGGTAAAAGTGACAAAAGAGAATAAAAATAGTAATTAAACGAAAAAAAACAGAAAGCCACAGAAAAAGAAAAGCAAAGTTTCAAAAAAATTCAATGTTGAAAATAAGATACCTGTTATATACATCTTATTTAAAAAAAACATACCAACAAAAAGACAAATGGGGTAAAAAAAGAGAGATGATACCAAAAATTCTCGCCAATACCCGATTACACGCACTAAACGGCACTTGACATTAGTAGGTCGTCGTTTTTTTAACCGACTCAAAAAAAGGAGGAGGTTTACAATTCGTCGGAATCTTTCTTTTTTTATGTATGTTCCCCGATTTTTCTAAGATGCCTGGGCCGATTTCGAATATTCTTGTTTTGATTGAAAGAGTATACCTCCTAGTTGGTCCCATGATCATCAAGTCAGGATCTGATCATGGAATCCTGAGAAATCGAAGGAACTCTTCAAATTTTATAAGCACACTTGAAGCTGTCCGACCGTAACAACCCAATGCCGTCAAATTTGGGCTCGTTTGAGTCGTCTTTTACATGGACTTTGATGCTAGATGATTTCCATGGTCTGATGATAGAGTTGGAAGGTAACCAAGAGATCTTTGTGATACAATAACCCAATCTCATCGAGGTTAAGGTCGTTTGATTCGTCTTTTCATGGACTTTGGTACTGGATGTTTTGCAGGGTCTGATGATGGAGCAGGAAGGTTGCCATGGGATGTTTGAAATACAAAGATGCAATCCCATTGAGCTTGGGCTCGTTTGATTCATCTTTACATGGACTTTAGTGCTGAATGTTCACCAAACTCTGATGATGGAGCAGGAAGGTAGCCATGGGATATTTGTAATACAGTTACGCAATCCCATCGAGTTTGGGCTCGTTTGAGTCGTCTTTACATAGACTTTGATGCTGGATGATTTCCATGGTCTAATGATAGAGCTGGAAGGTAAACCAATATCATCGAGCTTAGGGTCGTTTGTTGGTCTTTACATGGACTTTGGTACTGGATGTTTTCCAGAGAATGACGATGGAGCAGGAAGGTGGCCATGGCATCTTTGTAATTCAAAGACGCAATCCCATTGAGTTTGGGCTCTTTGGATTCGTCTTTACATGGACTTTAGTGCTGAATGTTTACCAAACTCTGATGATGGAGCAGGAAGGTGGCCATGGGATCTTTGTAATACAATAACGCAATATCATTGTGTTTAGGCTCGTTGGTTTTGTCTTTGGTATTGGGTGATTTCCGAGATCTGATGATGGAACTGAAACGAACGTGTTAAGGCTATTTAGTTAAAAACAAAAAATACTTGAAATTGCCAGAAACGTACAGGTCTACATTTCAGAATTGAGGCACGTAAGGAAGGCCTCCCCAGCATGTACCACCTACACTATCCTATGTACCACCTATTACTATTCTTTATTAGTATACCACTAAAAAGCAAAAAATAAAAATTATTTTTAAATAAAAAAAACCAACTTCAAAAAACACTAAGGAACTAAAAAACAAAAAATAATTGGTTTTGGAGCAAACATTTTTGAATTCGGTGCCAAGCCCTTACGCAAAAAGTTACTAAATTACAAACTACCTATTCTATCAACAACGAAAGTTATATTAAAATGTGTAGAGGTTTTATAGTCAGATCAGAAATACTTTGCTTGGCACCAAATCCAAGAATGTTTGCTCCAAAACCAATTATTTTTTGTTTTTTAGTTCCTTAGTGTTTTTTGAAGTTGGTTTTTTTTTATTTAAAAATATTTTTTATTATAACAGAACTTTGGTTCAAAAAATATTTTAATTAGGACATTCATTGTTTAGAAGCATTGAACGATTAGCAAGACAAAATCCATAATCCCTGGTTACTAGCGCTAGACATTAAATAATATATTAGTCCACCCATGATTATTATTAATCCAGAATATAGTAGCATACGAACATATACTTTGATATTTTCTGTTACGGAATATAATCAAGAATTTATAATCAAATCCTTATTTTGTAGTCTGAATTTTATTAAATACATACATACATACATAGACTCACGCCTGTTTCCCCGAAGGGGTAGGCAGAGGCACATTAAACACCCACTTTTCGCCAGTGTTTTGATCCCACGTAATAGGTGGCGAGCCTATTGCCGCTTATCGGGATATTTTGTTTGCCATAGCCTCGTCCGTTGATCGGCAGGTGCACCACTTGCAGGTGAGGATGGCTTGGAACCCTAAGTTCTTGGTGGGAACCCTATGCACCCTATGAATTTTATTAAACTAGAGTTATACTAAACTTATGATAAGGTATTTAAATATAATGTACTAACTATATTATTATTTATACTTTAAAAAGTTAATGAATGAGGAGAATGATTGGAGCGGAAAACTTGAGAATGAGGTGATGAATATTGGGTTAGTGAAGGAAATAAATAAGGACGAGGTAAAAAAGGCTGTTAGTGGAATGAAGAATGGAAAATCGTTAGGACCAGATGGAATACCAGTAGAAGCATGGAAAGCGTTAGGAGATGATGGATGGGCGTGGCTGACTTTATTCTTCAATAAGCTGTTGCACGAGGAGACTATACCCGAGGAATGGTGCAACAGTTACCTGGTGCCCATTTTTAAAAATAAGGGTGATATCCAAGAGTGCAACAATTATCGGGGAATAAAGTTAATGCCACATACTATGAAAGTATGGGAGAGAGTAATTGAGCGACGCCTGCGTGACGAGAGTGAGATTTCACGAAACCAATTCGGTTTTATGCCTGGTCGAGGTACGGTGGATGCCATTTTCGCTCTTCGCCAAATATGCGAAAAATACAGGGAGGCACATAAAAACTTGCACATGGTGTTCGTCGACCTTGAAAAGGCATATGATCGAGTGCCCCGTGAAGTCTTGTGGTGGGCCCTGAAGAAGAAAGGAGTGCCTGGGAAATACCTGACGTTGATTCAAGCCATGTACGCTGAATGCCGAACGCAGGTCCGATCCGCAGCTGGTATCACAGCCAGATTCGATGTGGCCGTAGGCTTGCACCAAGGGTCGGCCCTTAGCCCCTACCTCTTCCTGTTAATTATGGATGCTATATCATCGGACATACAGGAAGAGGCACCCTGGTGCATGTTGTTTGCCGACGACATCGTTCTGGTAGCAGAGAGTGGACAGAAGGTGCAGAGCAAGCTGGAGGAGTGGCGGCAGAGATTGGAGAATGTAGGCTTGAGAATAAGCAGAACCAAAACGGAATATATGTTCTGTGACTTTGGCGGTCTCTCCAGTCCTATACCGGTTACACTCGGCGGTACACCTCTACCAGTATGCTCCGATTTCCGCTACCTAGGTTCACTCCTGCAAGATGACGGCGAAATTGATCGGGATGTTAGGCAAAGAATCAACGCAGGATGGATGAAATGGCGACAGGTCTCAGGCACAATATGCGACCACAAAATGCCTGTGAAATTAAAGGGCCGTATGTATAAATCGGTTATAAGGCCTGTCGTACTGTATGGAGCTGAGTGTTGGGCTACAAAGAAGATGGATGAGAAACGATTGCATGTGGCAGAGATGAGAATGTTACGATGGATGTGTGGAGTGACAAGAATGGACAGAATTAGGAATGATTACGTTAGAGGTAGTATGAAAGTGGCGCCCATAGCTGAAAAGGTGAAAGGGAGTCGATTGGCCTGGTATGGACATGTTATGCGGAGAGATGAGATGTATGTAGGTAAAAAAGTGATGGATATGCATGTAGAAGGACGAAAAGGGAGAGGACGGCCAAGGAAGAGATGGATGGACTGTGTGAGGATGGATATGAAAGAGAAAGGGGAAAACGATCGGATGACTGGTGACAGAGAAGTATGGAAGCGAAGGACATACTGCGCCGACCCCAAATAAATTGGGACCAGGGCAAGACAATGATGATGAACTATATTATTCTTGTAACTACACAAGACTAGATGAAGACAAACTTTACAGAAATTCAAAGAATAAGACCATTCTTGTTATTACACAATTTCGATCTTAGAATACTCTTCGCAGCATAAACTCTCTTTAACAAGTACTGAGAACCGCTCAATATGTTAAATTTGTATCCATTTTCCGCAAATAATGTTAATATTTATATTATAAAGAATCCTTTACTCTATCAATATATATCCAATAGCTTGGAGGCTTACAAAGGTAAGCTGAAAGCTAAAGATAAATAAAGCCTCCAGGCTAGCATGTTAGTTTAGACAAAGTTTAAACACGATAGCTTACGATATTGTTTCGGACCAATTAATATATAGTAGGTAAATGTAGTTATAGGTACATAGCTTACGTATATAACAAGTTCATATGCGTACCGTAGCGACGTGGAAATCTCCTTTCTTGTTGACCTATTTAAAATCGAGTTACGGAAAAGGTTCCGATTATCTTCTGAAGAGCTGATTGGCGAGATTACATATATTACTATCAGTAACCATTTAGGATAACGAGTTCTTTATTTAGTTTGAAGAAACACTTAAAATAGTCGGATAAAAAGTAAATGCATGAAAATTATGAAATTGTTGACTATGAATATTTTGTTCGCAGTGCCTCAGTGGGCCTTAGGGAAAGAGGGATGTATGGTTCGAGCTTTGCCGGCTCTCACTATCTTCTATTTACCTGAAAGCGCAGCGGTGCAACTGACAGCTGATTGCGGACTGGCTGGCGTGAAACGAGTGCAGTGTACAGGCAATGTGGTAAGAATACTTTCCATATATCATAAAATATAAAAAAATCTAAATGTATCGTTTGTCTTTTTACGTTATTACATATTTTGTTCTTTACAGAAACGTGAAAAATTGCTAAAAGACCTGTCATGTGCTGTAGAGGAAGAGATAATCACGACGGCAAGTGTCTCGTCATCGGTGAGTACGTGGCCTGTTACAACAGATGCCGTATTTACTGATCAAGATACAACAACCGAAATTACTACCGAAGAAAATGTTACGACGGAGCACGAAGATGACATCAACCAGTCTACTACAACAATACTACCATCTTCAACACATAACGTTAACCTTGCCAACGAATATAAAAATATGCCAACGAAACCTATTAATACCAATAAATTCAATAGATTAAATAATAATTTGGCCAAAAACCTTGACTTAAGCTTGGCACATAATAACAATTTGCAGAGTAATTATATCCCAAAAATTGCTAACGGGGAAAACTACTTTGAGCAATTGGACAAAATAGAAGATGAAAAGCATATGCAACACAAAATGCTACATGAAGAAATTGCGCGTATAGGCAATCTCGAAAATATATTCACTCAACCAACTGATCACTTTGTTCCACCTCTAGTAATGGCTAAAGCTAAAATAATTGATGATATGACTGTTTTGTCTCTACAAGAAAAACACGCACAACAAATAGCTGAACATCATTTATCGAAGCAAAATAACCAGTATGGTCAGAATGAACATATTTACCAAAGTGACAACATTAAAACTACTACTGAAGAACCAAATACCATAACTATCAATAAAATTCTCTTCATGCAGACAATGAAATCAAAAGATAGCATAAAGAAAGACAAGGTCAAAAATGGTATGCCAAAGAAATATATTGAAGAAGCCTACGATCCAAAGAATAGGATTCAGAAAACAGTTGAAATGAAACCAATAGTACTTCAAAAAAATATGGAACCATCTGTCACTCAAACAGAAGTAGTGCACACTGAAACAACATCTCTGCCTTTAGTGGGCCGATTAGATGATGATGATGATACCTCCCTGAACCTCACAGTTTTGCTAAAAGACTCGCCAGATAAGAGCGAAGAGAGGACATTCTATAACTATAGCGGTGATATTTCAAGGTTGGAAGCCGTAAAAAATAGTACAAACAATGACACGGAAATAAAGTTTTATGACCTTGAAGCAACTGATGAGACAAAACAAGAAAATCCAAGTAAAATTTTTGTAGATAAATATTCAAACAATTTGTTGAATCATGAAGTCATTAACATAACTATTATTTCTGAAAGGACCACTACGAGTACAACAACTGAAACTCCTACAACAACAGAGACAACAGCGAAAGTGCCAATTATGTCAGAAAATGTGTCAATTACAACATTGCCCGTATTTACTAAGAAGCCAGTTGATGAAATTACCTCTACCACTAGCGAGATGGCTAAACCAACAATACATTCGTTTGAGTCAGGACCCATTATTAATATTTCCATCGAAACGATTGTTTCAACTGATAAAAATAATACTGCAGAAGTAAGTGATGTGATCTATACAACTTCAAATTCACCAATTACAACAACATCAACCGAAGCACCTATTATCTCGACAGTTTATGTCAATACTAATACGAGTGACCAAAGCAAGATTATAAACGAGACTACAACAACGGAACATCCATATGTTACACACGAAGAAAGTTTTAATCCAGAATCTCACGATTTTGACATGCATAGCAATTCATCGGATACTCTAGATGATTTGAACTCCCCGCTTCTATCCGGTGCAAATGAGCCTCTCCGCAGGCCTAACAGATCCCGCAGACCTCAGCCACCGCCGAATCGAAATAAATTCAACCCATTTCGCATATTAGGTTAAACATTAATCATTAATTTATCAATTGCCACGAATAACAAATGGTAATGACTGAACAAACTTGTAACATCTAACGTAATTAGATTTAGTAGATCACAGTCACATTATAAATTGTGATGGCACGGTGCACGTAGTTCAGTTCTGTATAATTTAATGTTTAGAATTTAATGGACTCGGATAGGATGTTAATAGCAAACAATACCACGAACATTCTGAATGTCTCTACGGGTACGGACATCCGTAATCACCCTATTTACATCAATATAGTAACGTGTAGTTTCATAAACATTTTACAACATGTTTATTCATAAACCTTTATAATGATGTACGTTTATGTATAGTGCTTCATTTTAAAACTTTTTTGATTTCTAGATTAGACTAAATTTTGTAGTTCTTAATATAGTCAAGTCATGTTTCAATAGCATAGCTATTCGTGTCTTAACGACGTTATTTTTAACTTGTACTTTTTCATATTCAACTACATAGATTTCTGGTTGGCCAATTTTCGAAATATTCATATTTAATAAGTTATTGTACGTAACATTAGCCAATTAGGATTACGCATTCACATGGTATATGTTATAAACAGTTTAATTACATAGTAGGCTTTTTATTATTTCTTACATTTATTAGCTCTTACAATGAAATATTACGCATAACGAAGTTCAAAAATCATATCATGTTAGTGTAAGGGTTAGTTTAGTGAAATTTATTTTTATGAGGTATAAGGTACCATATTAAAAATAATATTAAATTATTATGCACAAGTGAATCGACGACAAATAAACTACATGACAAAATATTAAACAAAGCAATTAATAATATATGTCAAGTTAAGAACAACTGTCATGTAGTTGTTAGTCTTTGTATTATTTTTTTGTATATGTAGTATCCAAAATATGTAATATGTTTTTCTAATAAAATCAATGAATTTAAATTAATTTTTATTTCTATACCAAAAAATTAAAGTAATTTCTATTAGTTAAAATAATTTCTAATTTTAGAACACTTTCTTATTAATATCACAATCACACTTTATAAACTCCAGGCTTTGAACTTAAAGGACTTTGAAAGAAAAACTAAGTTGGTGAGTAATTCCGTGAGGCGAAAGGCTAGTCTATTAAAAGTTTTTACTTTCCCCGAAGGCATTAATATGAAAGTTCTAGGTCGATATAAGACTGAGGAAAATTTGCAAGTTTCAAGACACTCAACCGCAGTCAATATTTGCGAAGCGCTTTGCCATCTCACTCAACTTGCTTGCTCTTCAAGAGCTCAACTCCTACTCAATTTTCTTCGAGACCGCTTATCAATATTACTTATATCAACTTCGATAAAATTGTCAGGTTTGGCACAGTAAACTTCCGATGTATTTTCCTTCGTCATGTCTCACAATAAAAGTTTTTCTTTCATCCGAATTCAGCTCATCTTTTCTTAATCGTATTTGATCTGGTTTATTTTGAAAACCTCTAGGAAAGTTAACGGAGTAGAAGAAGCCCGGGCCTAGTAAAAATCTACAAGAACGCTGTGGCTCGTGCAACATCAAATTGGAAATGTGTGATTACTTTTAAGGGATAGGGTTTCGGACTAAGATGAATATTTTGATTGGAAGGAGCTCACATAAAGGACACGTAGCGATGTAAGTATCAATAAACTGGAATCCCGAATACGGAAAACGTTTTTTTATTCGAAGAGACTAAAGACTAATTCTGTGGTGCTTTATAAAAACTATTTGCGAGGGACATATGAGCTTTTTTGTTCCGTATCCACGTAAATACTGGCTATGCTAATATTTAGTTGAACTTTTACGTTTGGTTTAAGCTTTTGCTGGTTATTTAGCAATGTGCTGAATCAGTTGTGGGTTAAAAGCAGGAGAAAGTTTGTGTTCTATATTTTTAAACAATGCATGTATGGCTTAGTGGCTTAAGCGGTTGCTTTGCCGTTCAGCATAACGCCGAGTCAATTGTGGGTTCGATTCTAACATGAGATAATAATTTGAGTGATGAAAACGTTTGGTTTGAGTCTGGGTGTAATTTGTCTCCGTTGCTTTCGTTACTAAAATTCTTGTTTTCATCAATTACCGCCGTCCATGGACACAAGCAACACCACAGGAGTCACAAGTGCGTTGCCGCCCCTTGGGGTTGGGAAAAGGGATAGGATGAGGAGTGGGGTGAGGGAGAAGGAATAGGGGATAGGGCATCCGGAACTCTCACTCACCGAACGAAACGCAACAGTTTAGGTACTGTAACTTTACGTCGATTTTCTGTGAGAGGGTAGTACTTCTCCGGTCGAGCCGGCCCATTCATGCTGAAATCAGCAAGGCTTTACTACCTGTGTACACATATAGCGGTCGCTGTCTTTGAAAATAAGGCCAGTAGAAGGTTTGTCTGCTATTTTGGTATAAAATGCAACATTTTGTAGGATCATAATATATAAACCTGTTGGGGTACAAGTCAAGATAAACTTAAAGACTCGTACAAGCTATTTAGCTTGCCAATTTTTAATACTATTGGGTACCTATTCATTCGATTATATTTTTTCATCAAAGTAGACTGAAAGACAAGACACGCCTTTTGCTGTTCAGTCTGTCAACGTGAAATACTATTGGTATATACTTGTAGTGTAACATAAGATTCTTACCTTCGTGTCTATAACTACATATGTGCGCTGTAGCATGGTGCGGGTGGCAGTTTCAGTAACGTTTCAATTCACTTTTAAAAGTTGCCGCGATTTACAAATTATGACTTAGTATTTCAGTTGTACCACATTCGTAATATTTTAAATCATTAATTACTGTGGTAGATTAAGTTATACCCAACCAGAATGTTCTAGTCTCCAAATAAAATCTAATGGAAAGAAAAATTAAGCAAAATGCTATGCGTATAACTTAACGCCATAGACGTATTTAGTGATGGGATGTACTGCTACGATGGATATTCGATGTTTTTATAATAAAAAAAACTTATATTGGGCGTACTTTAAATCATATTGTAAAAAGTCTATAATTATATTAATGAAACCACAGAACATATATATATAAAATAGATTTCATTGCCTAAACTCATATAAGAGTCAGCAACATCTGAATTGTCACTAAATTCATCATCAGTATCTGTGACCGATATTATCAACGATGACTTCATTATATTGTCAATGTGGATGTCACGATCCCAATAGACATTATGTCCCTCTTTGTTTTATTCACAACCTTCGTTAGGTTGAACATTGTTGATGGCCGCTTGCAATAGGACCAACATTTTATTTGCCATGAATAGAGCATAGGTTTGGTGTAGGAGTTGGTGGCTTATGTCGCCGTACTAAGGCAATAAGCTCTGCCTTTAACATTTTTATATCTGCTGTAACTGCGTTTTCATTCAGCCACTTCACCAACTCGCTTTTGCGGTTGGATTGGTTTGGGGTTTATTAACTTGTACCGAATGGTAGTGTGCCAGCTAGTTTTATATAAGTACAAAGATATTATTATGTAGCCATAAAATATATATGTTGACAAGTTTATACACATAGGTACACTGCAAAACCGAACAACACTCAAATTTTGATAACACTATTAATGTGAACTAGACTTATGCTATCTGATATGCTATATGAATATAGTTAGATCGATAAAAATGAAATGCATAACGTCACATCCCTAGTCATGTGGTACTGACGGATATCAACGTCATATAGGCAACTATCATCCGCACCATGCTACAGCGCACAGGGTATAGATTGTTTGTTTTGTTTTTCGTGTGAGTGTGTGGCCAACTCTGGTGTCTAGATGAAAAGAATATTACGGATTCTTCCCTATTCACCGTAATTCGTCTGCAGTGGCCAAAGGACAGATCAATACTTCCGGAGATAAACAAACTATGAGGACTTACTCTCCAACTTCGATATTACGTACTTATTCGCTAGGCACTTACCATTGATTATTATATTAGTTTATGCTTTGCTATAAAATAAATATGTAAGTAGGAAGGTTACCGTATGAACTTTGTTTGAAGACTATGAAAATATTCAGTCTTATCCTTACAACTAGCTGCCCCACGCGTTTTTACTTGCCGAGCATTATGTTTATTAAAAAAATTATATTTTTGCTTGAACAAATAATTGTCAGACGCATTTGATACAAGTATACCAGCACTGTCTAGAAGCGCGCTGACAAGCCGCGGTTGGTTGTTTATATTGATATTATGAAATATCCTTTACGACATGAAATTTATTGGTCAAATTTAAATGAGAAGTTAATCGCTGGCCTGGAGCGGTAACTTTGCGGTGTTTGTTACATGTACCTGGACGCCATAAACACAAAATGATGTCCCTATATCATAGGCTATAAGGCATATCATTTTGTCCATGACCGAAGTATACAGGGCCTGCGCAAATCCGATAATTGTCTATGATTATTACCCATGGGATATAATAATTGCTCCTTGGGTACGAAAATATGACGTCATTTTGCCTGTCCTGCGGCCTTGACAGCGTGTCAACGAAGTGAGCAGGGCTTATTTTTATTGGGTCATGTTTTTATCCACTTGTCCAGTATGGGAACTTTATGGTTGGCCTAGGCATAGGTCTAAGCACAGATATGAGAATTATCAGATGTAACGCACGGCACAGTTGCGTGCGGCCACTAAAGCAAATACAAAATTGAAAAGCGAATACAAACTCGTCTCAGTGCGCTACGAAGCATCGTACAGTTCACGCGTCACGATCACGTCAACTTTTAAATTCTCAAAATGCCGTCTTGTGTTCTTTAAACACTGTAAAAGTTGTTCCTAAAAACAAAAACAGGAAAATGGAATATCTTTTCACAGGTAACTATTGATAATTTGACTGTTTCCTAATTTAATTTCGATAAAATTCGTATTTGTGCAAGAAATATGTAAGTGTTGCCAGTTTTTGTCGACGCCGTTCTGCCTGAATTAGGGAAAATGCACTTGTCAATTGATTATGTGATAATGATTGTCATGTTAATGAAAAATACATTACCGTATTATAAAAGTATACTGTAGATATATCTTCTTTCTCATAAATATAGTAATAGAATTTCAATTTCCATTAGTATATACCTTACATAATATTGTTTTGAGTTCGATCCCCAAACGATCCAAATATTCGTGTACACCCTGCTACTCGTCAAGCTTATAAACTTTGACCTTTGCACCGTTCTTATGGCGTAAAGAATAAGTATCAAAATCGTACAGCAAATGTTTAGCTTGACTTGGCGCCGTGTGTACATACATACTTATGGCGTAGGGAATAAGTATCAAAATCGTACAGCAACTGTTTAGCTTGACTTGGCGCCCTGTGTACATACATACTAATGGCGTAGGGAATAAGTATCAAAATCGTACAGCAACTGTTTAGCTTGACTTGGTGCCGTGTGTACATACATACTATTTATTTCTAAACTAATCGACGCCAGCGGCTTTGCACGCACATATTTTCTTATTTCTCGTTTTGCCCGATCCCGTGGGAATTTCGAGAAATCCCGTCTTGGTGCACCCCTACGGTTCCCAAGAAACATACATGCTAAATTTCAGCTTCATGCGCCGAGTAGTTTCGGCTGTAGCTTGTCTGTCAGTCAGTCAGTAACGCAAGGATTTTATATATACAGATTTACGAAGTAGTTAAAACTTAACTCGGTACCAACATTTAAGAAATGTATTTATAAAAGCATTAATTAAATCCATGGTAAATTCTTCAAAACCGCAAATGAATATAAGAATATTACATGACTATATGCAAAATACTGGGAGATTATTCATAATCTGGCAACTTTTCACACACATAGACGCGCGTGTCCGTACAGTGCCAGTCGCCAAAGGTCACGCACACATAGCTGTCAACGTGCCACGCTTAGTTGGACGAATACGCTACATCTGATTCTTGTTAATAAATCTATGGGTCTAAGTATCAAGAAGTTAATATATTGTCATTTACCGAGCAAAACGTTGTCAAATATGGAGAAAAGTCAATAAATAGTCCGGTCAAATTAGACTAAAAAATAGGGGTGAGGTTACAAAAATTCCCACTTGGCTGAATATTGGTAGGATTGTTCAATACACTATTATAAAGGAAATGTGAAAAGTCCTCATCGTTCCGGCACGTGCAAAAAAATTTACTCGGGGTCAAAGGTCACAAAAACGGGTTTTTCGCGATTTTCAGCAAAATGGTAAGTTTTATCATAAAATTAGCTCTTACAAAAATTGTAGATCAGATAATTATCTATAAAAAATGTCTGAATACTTTTTTCCTAAGAGCCACCGTTTTTGAGATATAACGATTCAAAAAGTTAAAAGAGTTGTAATAGTCATAATATGTATAAGTACACCACGTATATACATCACTGAAGCCGTAATACAAACAAAAATATCGTTCTATCGGTCAGTGTGACTTACACATATAAAATATGAAAATTTCGGGTAAAAAAAACCCTGTCCCTTATTTTCTACGCCAGTGTAACCTTCAGCAACATCTGTCTCCCAATCAATTGTCTGCGTGCGTTTCCTCCAACCTCAGCGGCTGCTCATCAACATCTTTTTCGGGTATATTACCAAGTTCAAGTGTGGCTTGGTAATCAGTTAGACCCAAAAGACTGGGGTTGGAAGTTGGTCGACAATTCATTAGAGCCAGTTCAAACTTTACTTCCACCTGCACCAGAAAAAACTACTAAACACCATTTTTTGCAACTGTAAAAAGGGATGTAGTGCTAAATGTGGTTGCAAAAAAGTTGGACTGTTTTGTTCCGTAGCATGTACAAACTGTCAAGGCCGGTCATGCTCCAATGTTGAATTGCCAACAATTGAAGATTCATTTGATGTTGACGAAGAGACATGCCATGTGTCATTATTGGGACGATTTATTAACACCCAGAATGAAGAAGATAAACAAGAAGAAGAAGAAGAAAGAGAACAAGAACAAGAGAAAGCAGAAGTTAATGATAATTTATATTCAGAAGGATAAATTTTGTTATTTTTTTAAAATTTACACCCCTTTCATAATTTTCAACCCTTTTTAATATCTACAGTTATTCAATAGTTTCAAATTAAACAGAATCATAAAAGATCAGTGGAATAGGCCTACCGGGGAAACCACATTAAAAAAAACGCGCTAAGTACACTACCTCAAAGGTGGCGTAGAAACGTGTGCATATTATGACGATTACACCTCTTTCAACATTTTGAATCGTTATATCTCAAAAACGGTGGCTCTTAGGAAAAAAAGTATTTAGATATTTTTTTAGATAATTATCTGATCTACAATTTTTGTCTCAGCTAATTTTATGATAAAACATTATTTTATGATAATTTTGCTGAAAATCGCGAAAAACCCGTTTTTGTGACCTTCGATGACCGAGTAAATTTTTTTGCACGTGCCGGATCGATGAGGACTTTTCACATTTCAATCCTACCAATATTCAGCCAAGTGGGAATTTTTGTAACCTTGAATGTCTAAATTGACCGGACTAAAAATAATACTTTGTTCATTTATACGCGGGAAATTGTAGGACGCAACTTATACAAAATGGGTGTCGTTTTAAAACGAACTTACACATTTTTATTAATTGATTGAAAATATTAACGAGAATGCCTCATTAAAATATAATAATCTAAATTATTTTTGATTATAAGGTCACTTTAGCTACCTATATCCTATTATCCAAAGGCGTCGAAAATATGTAGAACTTCTTTTTATGTTTTTGCTTGACGATTTCGGCAATGTGGAAAACTAATTATTGATAAAAATAATTAATGGATTCAACCGTTAAGAGTTTCTTCGTCTTTGAAGATTGAAAGTCTGGATTGAAAATAAATCTTGTAGAATATGCTATAGGTTTCCCCGAATCAAATGTAACAAATTTTCTAATACATTGTAATTGAATTTTCTCGTAATTAAGAGAAACTGCGTTATTTTGTTCTGAAACTCAATATAATACTCGGGATTTAACCTTGATCTAATTTATAGACCGTGTCTTAATATATTCGAGCGATGTAACGGCAACCCCTAATCTGCATACCTCCGCGAGGCGAGACTTTTGAAATCTTATCAAGCTGCATGTATTTAAGGCTACAGCCTTAAATACGTACAGCTTGACAAGATAGAGTTACAACTCTATCAGAGATGAACGGAGCTGAGCGAAGCAATTTTATTACGTTCATGTCTGACAGACAAGAGCGTACACATCAGAGTAATTTAGATATTTGATTAAGGAATCTAAGGTAAAGAAACACATCTAAACTCTCTGCTTTCCGTCAGGAAGAAAAAGGGAAAGGTAAAGAAGCATATTTTTGTCTGAAAAAGAGAGACTTATGCCTGCGGCTCCTTAACCACCAACCAAAACGCAACACTGCTTTTTGTTGAAAGACAACGTATTGAAGGCGATTGTATAAAAAATTACAGAATAATAGGTAAATTATGGAACATACAAGAGTCTTACTCGTCACGAACCACACTCTTTGCCATGTTAAATGGTGAGATCGCAGCCTAATCCAACTTGAATAAAACAATAGGATACTAGAAATGTTAACTTTCACAAATATTCTGTGAGAGGGCAGTGTTTTTCTGGTCGAACCGACCTGTTCGTGATGAAAACAGTAAGCTTAAGCCAAAAATGTTCGCAATAAACAAGAAAGAACGAGGTAGACCCATTTATTTGCTCGTAGCATTCATCCACCCGCAATACTTCAGTACATGCCGAAAGAACAATGCCCATTTCTGGCCCAGTTTGGAACTCATGAACAGCACAAGAGAGTTTCAATTTGTTGTTGAATAATCCTTTTTATTTATAACTTAATTTATGGGCATAATTTATACTAAAGGTGTGCCGAGAAACATAATCAATAAATAGGTTTAAAAAGATGTGTTAACGTCTAAATAGCCAACACGTAATAGATCAGAAGTTGCCAGTAAAGAATTCATAATATTAAATCGATTATCTTAATCGATTTCACATTTTCTCTACTCAAAATGATTTTAGTGACAAGCAAATCTTTATTTGGTCCTTAAGCATTTTTACTATGTGTATTTTTAAGGAATATATGCGATTAACTACAAATAACCTCAATTTTGAACCAAATATATAGATTGATAACCTTGTCCAAAATCTATGTCTATTAATCAATATCATTTAAAAACTGCAAAATGGCAACACTTTTTTGACTGGTAGTAAATGTCAATAATGTCATAGTCAATTTATTTTATTATGTTTGTTATTTGCCCGTGCGCATTGTGAATGTTTGTGCATCTTTTACGACTTCTGGCTTTTTCTTTCGAATTCCTACCCTTAACAAACGATTAACTCATTCCTTTCTACTCAAAACTATGAAGGATAGTTACGGTATGTAACTATCCTAATAAAAGTACGTACACACCTTATGTTTTTTTAGCATAAAAAAAGTACTTCTTGTTATAAAACTATGAATGTGACCGACCTCTAATCAATCTCAATATTCTAGTTTAACACTCTTTTATCGAATGCAATAATAACTACTACGATTTTTGACGTCCACACCTGGGCCGGCGTCTCTAAGAAAAATGGGCATTGTTCTTTCGGATACTTGAAACCAAACAAACTCAAATATGTTTATTTCCATAAAAAAAATTAAATTTTTTGGACACGTCAGAAAGGTCATACAAATTTAATAAAAAATAAAAAAGTAACTTTAAATGCATATTAACATAATTGAGCATAAAAAAATGCCTGTTCAGAAATTAGAGCCTCGTGAGAAGAATCAGGCAAGAAACTCACGGGCCACTCTTTTCATCGTCTTGATTCTATACAATTCAAAACTTAGTAACTACATTGAATATTTCATAGGTATATGAGCTGGTGTGTCTATAATGTGTTTGTAAATTAATAAGGTTTTTTTAATAATAATATAAAAGTACGAAACTAGCATAATAAAGACACAATAACTCACACTCACATGAAACTTAACAATAATCAAACATGTTTAAGTAGCCTGTGGGACCGAGCGAATTAATCCCAAGCAATTTTGTCTTCAATATAATCTATTGTTGGTCTGACTGCCTCCTTGGTCTCGCGGCATAAATGTGCGCGTGGGATTCCCAATCCCACGCGGTCTCGGGTTCGATTCCCGGGTTGGGCAAAGTGTTATTGGGTTTTCCGTTAGGAAATTCTCAGTAACAGCACGGAGTCTGGTAATGTGCCCGGTACGGCAATAGGCTCGCCCCCTATTACATGGGACTAAAATAAAAGCTGGCGAAAAGTGGGTGTAGCAATATACCTCTGCCTACCTCTTCGGGGATATAGGCGTGAGACTATGAGACTATGTGTATAATCTAGCACCGAATAGTACCCTTTTTGACAAAATATACGTTTTATAACCTTTTTGAATTTATTAAAACTTAAATTTTGTATATCGCTTGGCACTTTATTGTAAAAGCGCACACATTGGTCTTGAAAAGATATTTTTATTTTCTCTAGCCGGGTGGCCGGCACTACTAGTTTGTTCCTATTTCTAGTATTCAAATTGTGGATGTCACTTTTCTTTGAGTATGAGGCCTTGTTTTGGAATACATATACATACATACATAGACTCACGCCTGTTTCCCCGAAGGGGTAGGCAGAGGCATATTAAACGCCTACTTTTCGCCATTTTCTGATCCCACGTAATAGGTGGCGAGCCTATTGCCGCTTATCGGGATATTTGGTTTGCCAGAGCCTCGTCCGTTGATCGGCAGGTGCACCACTTGCAGGTGAGGTTGGCTTGGGACCCTAAGTTGTTGGTGGGAACCCTATGCACCCATACCCATGAAATACATATATTAGGTTGAAATAAATGTACTGGCTTGCAACTGTTAAAATGTTTATTTCCCTGAATTTATTCCATAACGAAGCCGCATAATCCAAATTATAAATTGCTTGAATAGCTCTTTTCTGAAGAACAAAGATGGTCTGAATGTCGGCAGCATTTCCCCACAAGAGAATACCGTATGACATTATATGAAAATAGCTATGATATACAAGCCTGGCTGTGTCAATGTCAGTTAACTGGCAAATTTTCTAGTCTATTCGACAATTTACTAATATGTGGTCCCCATTGCAGCTTAGAATCTAGTGTAATGCCTAAAAATTTCGTGTCATCCACAAGATCCAACACATCATCCTTAACCGTTACTGAGGTGTTCACTTGTTTAACGTTAGGCATTAAAAATCGAATGCATTTAGTTTTAAGTCTATTTAAAAGCAGGTTGTTAACCTCAAACCAGCGAACCACCTTTGAGATAGCAATGTTTTCATCGTCGTTATCAATGTTGACGTTTTAATTTAAATAAAAGTGAGGTATCATCAGCAAACAGTACTATCCCTTGCATGTCATTAACGAGGTGTGGTATGTCATTAATATACACTAAAAACAAAAAAGAACCGAGGATTGAACCCTGTGGGACGCCCATTTTGACTACAGACCCATGAGAACGCGTCCCGTTGACATTAACTCTCTGAATCCTATTACTCAAATATGAAGTAAGAAGATGCAGAGCAGAACTACTTAAACCATAGTGATGTAATTTCCTGATCAATGTATCATGTTCTACACAATCAAAGGCCTTGGACAAATCACAGAAGACACCTAAGGCATCATGTGAATCCTCCCAGGCATCAAAGATATGTTTTACAAGCTCAACACCGGCATCGGTCGTGGAGCGCCCCTTTGTAAAACTAAATTGTTTAGAGTGTAGAAGCTCGTTGTTATTAATATAACTTTGCAGTTGGTCTAGAATCAATTTCTCGTAAATTTTGCTGAATGTGGGCAGCACAGAAATTGGCCTATAGTTGGTGGGGTCTGATGTGTTACCTGCTTTGTACAAAGGTATTACAGTACTCCCAAATTAATAATGCGCATGCAGATCTTCGTTAATTGTCGTATTCCCGGAAACAACCGAATCATTGAATTGTAAGAGCCCTAAACAATGCACTTGCATTTTGCACCTTGTTCGAAAGAAATAGGAGTGTCAATCGAAAACAATTCGGGCGGTTGGCAGCGGTAGCCGGTCCGTCAAAGGTCCATCAGTCGTCTTTATATAATGGTGGTGACTGCACATGTTCTCTCTGTGTGGAATTATATAGAGCTGCTATTACACACCCTTCTTGGTTTTGTTTTCGAAGGTGAATTTAATTATGTTATTCAAATTTAAAATAGTTTATTTTGTAAAATAAGTAAATATACTAACATTTTTCACGGCTTTTTAATATTAAAAAAATTAAAATACCTACTTTAAACACATATTAAATACTAGAAAAAACATTTTAAAAAGATACACACGATAAACAAATAGATATAGGAATACATAATATTATAAAGTATATTAGTACATAATGCAATAATACAACAAATAAATAAAAATATGTCTAACTCTGCCCATACCATTTTCTTTCAGACGTATTCTTCCAGAATGGATAAATTTAAACGTGGAAAGCCACTTAAGTCACAAGCACGGCAAATGGTATTTAATGTGTACCTTTATTTCTTAAATGAAGCCAATGTTTTAAAAAAAGACCATGATTGTTATTTAAAATAAATTCAGGACCGTGTTACAAAAGCTACAGGAATTTCACGACGAACTTTGACTAATATTTTAAACGAAAAAAACAGAATCAATCAATGAAATTTTCCACACCGAAAAAAGGAAAACCTAAAAGTAGATTTCGGCTGGGACTTGATGATTTCGACTACTGTGTTATTCGTAATATGATATACAATTTTCACTTGACGTTCAAAGAACTCCCAACTGTAAATAATTTGAGAAAAAAGTTGATCGAAGCTATTAATTTCAAAGGCTGTGCAGAGACTTTAAGGCTGATCTTGAAAGAAATGGGGTTTAGGTTTCTGAAAACTGATAATACCAGACGGTTACGTATGGAAAAGCATGTACTTTTCATATTCATATGTTTAAAAAGGATCAAATATCTCAGAGAAATACAACAGCTGAGGAATTCTGGTAGAAATATAGTGTTTATGGACGAGTCATACGTGCATACATCACATACTAAAGGTAAAACTTGGCAAGATAGCAGCAAAAAAGGTATCAAACAACCTATTTCAAAAGGAGAGAGAATAATAATTGTACACGCAGGCAATGAAAAAGGCTTCGTCCCAGGGGCTCTAATGTTACATAAATGTGTCGACTCAGAAGGTGATTATCATAAAGAAATAAACGCGGAACGTTATCAAGCTTGGCTACGCAATCAATTGATTCCTAACTTGCCTCCTAATAGTGTGTTGGTAATTGACAACGCCCAATAAGCTGTCTGTGAAACCACCAAACTCAAACACACCTAAACCACAAATGATAGCTTGGTTACAACAACACAACATTCCGCATGACCTAAAGAAACTGAAACCCGATTTGTATGAAATTATAAAAAGACATAAAGAGAAATACACAGAATTTGTCATTGACCGTATAATGGTGGAACGTGGGCATCAAATTATACGATTGCCACCATATCATCCCGATTTAAACCCCATTGAAAATATTTGGTCCCAAATAAAGCAAGACGTAGCCAAAAAAAATATTGCAATGACTGTCACGTCATTTAAAGATGCTATATTAGAAAAAAACAATAATATAGGACCAGAAGAATGGAAAAAAGTTTGTGATCATGCTGTTAAATGCGAAGATGAATATAGAAAATTTTACCCAAGAATAGATAGTTTTTCTGATGAAATGATTATTTACACAGGTGATAACAGTGAGGAAAGTGTCAATGAACAAGAGCATAATGAAAGTTCTGATGAATCTACGATGTCAAGAATAGAGATCCTCCCTGATTCTGATTATTTTTTTTGTAATTGTAATATTATTCTGAAATGATCACTGCTGTAAATACTTTTGAACTGAGATGTTATGATTAGATTTCTAAGATTTTAATGTAACCTGTGTTTGAAAACCATTTTTCTTCTTCTAATATAAACCTTGTATTAATTAAACCTTCTTTTCTTCCATCATTACACCAGCTACAGCAAGACACTTAAAAAGTATTATAATCGAAGTAAATCAATTCAACAAAAATTCTAGCATATTCGCTATCGTGTGGTTTTCTTCACTATTTACTTATATGGAACTATCGAATCAAATTTATTTACTGATAAATCAATATTTATTTTTTGAGCACAAAAACATAATTTTACTAAATTATGCACTTAACACTTCTATATACATATCGTCTTCCGACGCTCGGGGAATACGACCGTTGCCGAACAGTGACGAAGATTTCTATGCGCATTATCACTTTGGGAGACCTGTACCTTGCTATATTTCATAAGATCAGGAAATACACCACAGTCTATACACTTATTAAATATTAAAGCTAATCTGTTAGCAGCTAAGGCAGTAATGGACTTGGTAATAGTAACGGAATTCCCCCACAAGTCTGTAGTCTTCTTTATATTTATAGTATTAAAAGCTTATATAACATCATTTGAATTTATATATTGAAAAGAGAAGTTAATATAAATTGTACTCATGTTTTCTTTCAAAAAAGATTCCGCTGCATTGGTTGATGAGTTCAAAGATCTAGTACCTAGTAATAACGGGGATATCAGTAAAAAAACTTTCTGTAATAGTGTCGTTGTCAATGTTCAAACTAAATTTAGAACTTTTAATTTTAACTTTCCCAGTCTCACTGTTTATAATATTCCATGTCATTTTCATTTTATCGTTACTACTGCTAATCCTTGAACTCAGATAAAGAGACTTAGCTTTCTTGCAAAGTTTTCGAAATATCCTAGCATAGTTTCTAACATAATTCTGAAATTGTTCACTTAAATTAAAGTTTCTCTCGTCATATAACTCATACAATCTCTCCAAAATCCAACGTGGTACATATCCCGAAAGACAATATACAACTAAAGCCAAAACCAGTTAAAGTCTAGGCAAATACAGATATATTATTGGCGGATGTATTCTCACACAGCTCGTCTTTCGCAACGCAGTCTAAATCCAGCATTTACCGTACCAAAATCCCTATCTAATGAGACAGTAGTTGTATTTACTATGACTTTGACAACGTGGATCAATGTGGATCCTTAGGGCTGTGAGATAATACTCTAAGCTGAGCGTAGGTTTAGCTTTCGGCACAATTAGTAAACAGATGTAACTGTTATTGTGTTGAGATCTAAGCCTAGGTTTAGGCGGTGGCTTACAAATCACCTTTGAAGTAGGTAAATCAAAAGTAACTCACAGGTCTATAAAGAGTTAGATTTCATCCTCTTTGATTTGTATTAATTGTTTATACCTATTCAATACCAAGGCCATTTTGAAAAAAAAAAGCGTTGTGGATATACCAACAGACTGTTATCCAGACGTATTGGGTTTAAATCCACGTCACGCACCACTGAGTTTTCGAAGTTATGTGCGTATTAAATTGTTGATTTTCGTTAGTTTCGGTGTGTAGGTACGTCTAGGCGTCGGTCCCGGCTGTCATGGAGATCTTTGACAGGCGTTACAGGAAGTCAGTACCTCTGAATAAGCTGACACTTGTCTACAATCATAAAATATTGCTATTCCTTTGGGTTGCAGAAGTCAGACAGGCAGTCGCTTTTTGGAAAAGCTAATATTCAGTCAAATCCAGTTAGACTAGTAAGCGGACCCCGGGATAAAACTGAGATAACCATAGGAAGATGATGGCCCTGGACATTTTAAATGTCAAAGAATTCTGTTTGATACATAATCAGGACGTTACTGTGAAATCTGTACCAAACTTAATTCATAATCTACTACGATTTTCTTTCAATTTGGTATATTTAATTTAAGCTGTTTGTGGGCGCAAATATGATAGGATAAGGCTTTACTTGCAAATGGAGCGGATTAATGGAGCTTGCTTAGGGTGTTTTCATCGATAGCTTGAAGCTAAGCAGTGTTGTCTTCCTAGGTCTTAGAAGCTGGTAAGCCACCCACAAAGTCAGATTTTTACACACACGACACTTTTAAATACTTTATTTTATAGATTTAGCGGAGCGAGCGGCGCGGACGCACACACTTGTTGCGGAGAGCGATTTTCGAACGACACTGATTGGAGCAAGGTGGGTAGGAAGCGGAAAGGATATGCGCGGGAGTAAGGAGAGAATAATAGAAGGATTTTGATTGGTTCTCGCGTGTTAAAAAGTAATGAATTTGAGTAGATTGTTGAGTGAATGTTGCTAGAATAATAATATTTGTTTTTATTTGTGCGTATTTGAGTAAATGGATTTCTGTCCATAAATATATTAAATTTAATTAAATATTTTGGCTAATTTGATTGTGGCGCAGACACCGTTAATAATTTTAATGTGACGTTTCATAACTAAGTCCATCTCACGTCAAGTTTAAGGTCGGCTTTCTATATAGTCCTTCAGTTAGATCCACATCTGGAATAAAATGTTGGCTAAGGAAATCATTGTACTAATTTTTTACAATGTTGGAGGAAAATAAATCTTTAGTAAACATAACTGAGCATTCAGATTATCTCCTAAAATAATAAGACCTCACGTTACCTACCTAAATTACTATATTAGGTAAGAAAGGTGGCCTCATATTTTCCTTATCTTGCTTATGTTCCGCGAATTATATCAAGTTATTGAGGGAAGTACATAAAAGTTCCATTAAGGGGAAAAAGGAAGGATGCCACGCAAAAATGTAAAGATTTTCTCATGTATGATACTTTTAGGCTCAATGTATGAAGGCACTTTGCGACGCACCTTTACGTCAGAGTGTTCTAAGAATGGTGACGTCAACATTTTTCTTGGCCTCTCCTTTGTGTATTTGTCTTTTCAATGTATATATATGGTTGATGTCAGGTAACCTTATCTTAAGGAAAGCACGATATCGTAATCTGAGGGCCAATTTTTGTAATTATATTTGTTCAAAATGCTAGTCATGCATAGTCTCGGTGTCATACTTATGTCGATAAATGTTCTTCTGCTAAATCAACAGATACTTGAATGTTATCGCGACTAGATCGTAAATTGAATAAAATGTCAAACTATGTGTCAACGTCGAACTATATTGTGTCAAATTAGAAGATAATAACGTTAAGTGTAAGAGATAATGAATTTTATTGTGAGTCAATTCAAAATTATATCGCATTTCGTTCAAAATCAGTGTCTGTCTAAACACGAGAATCAGTCTTCTGTTTCAACCTGTCTTGTACACATAATACAGATTTTTCAAGAAAAACTTATTAGTCGTTACAACTGTTACGTGGTGTAAAATAATGGCCAATTTATAAACATCATTATTACTGCTGTCCCGATTGCCATCTAAGACCGTCATCTGTGTGCCCGGAAGCTTTCTCGTCGAATCAGATTTCAGTGAAAATAAATATAATTAGCTTTTCTACGAAATGACTGCCGCCTGACTTACGCATGCTATAGTTTGGACCAGTTTCGGTGATTGATTGATTCGATGAGATAACTAAGACCTTCATGAGATCTGCAAGGCTGGCTTGCACCGAGTTCTTCGGCGATATAAGCTTGAATAAAGAGACTTTATGCTCGAACTCACAATTGCTCAACGTAACTACGAGTATATCATACATCGTCTCCTGAGAAAAGACTCGAGACCTCGCGATCTATTTACCCAAAGAAACTCATAGAAACTTCTACTTAGCGTCAATATTTTATGAGTGGGTGATACTTCACCCGACGAACCATATCATTCATATTGATAAAGCAATTTTTTATAAGCTACACCTACCCAATGAACTAATTAGCCTACAGTTCTGTGAATAAATAAAGTTACTTGCGGTCCAAAGCGTTTGTATCTGCTCTGTTTACAACTATTGATTTTCCATCATGCCAATATTCAACAATTTGCTGCTGAAATTTAATAATAAGGTGTTGCTAGTTGAAAAGATGAACATCAGAGTACGCCACAAAAATAAAATTATTTTAAAACATCACAACAAAAACTTTGACTGACTGACACACAACGCACAGCATAGCCAAACGCCATACATAGAGTATTGGACCAAAACCATCTAAAGTACTGCCATCTAACACCCTGCCATGCCCAGTTTTAATTTAAATCAAAATTGTAGTATAGACTGCCTCGTTGGTCTCGCGGCATAAATGTGCGCGTGTGATCGGGCGGTCACGGGTTCGATTCTTGGGTCGGGCAGTGTTATTGGGTTTTTCTGTCACGAAATTCTCAGTAGCAGCACGAAGTCTGGAAATGTTCCCGGTACGGCAATAGGCTCGCCCCTTATTACGTGGGACTAAAGTATATCTGGCGAAAAGTGGGTGTAGAAATATACCTCTGCCTACCCCTTCGGAGATAAAAGGCGTGACGATATGTATGTGTATGTATGTAGTATCTAGGGGCACTGCTGTGCCCCCAGATACAGATTTTTCAGGAATATCTTATTAGTCGTTATAACTGTTTTTTACTGTACAATAATAGCCAATTTATAAACATCATTATTACTGCTGTCCCGATTGCCATCTAAGACCATCATCTGTGTGCCCGGAAGCTTTCTCGTCGAATCAGATTTCAGTGAAAATAAATATTATTAGCTTTTCTACGAAATGACTGCCGCCTGAGTTACGCAAGCTATATTGATAGCAATGTTCTATGGTTTGGACCAGTTTCGGGAGGAGGGTACTGACTCGGAGCGTCTCACTAAGAGCTACATGACATCTGCAAGGCTGAAACTGACAATTGCTTAACTTAACTACGAGTACATCATACATCCTCTCCTGAGAAAAGACTCGAGACCTCGCGATCTTTTTACCCGAGGAAACTCATAGAGACTTCTAGTTAGCGTCAATATTTTATGAGTGGGTTATACTCCGCCCAACGAACCATCTAATTCATATTGATAAAGCAATATCTTCTAAGCTAAACCTACGCAATAAACTAACTAGCCTACAGTTCTATGAATAAATAAAGTTACTTGCGGTCCAAAGCGATTGTATCTGCTCAGTTGTAAACAACAACTTGATTTGCCATGATGCCAATATTTAACAATTTGCTGTTGAAGTTTTATAATAAGCTGTTCCTAGTTGAAAAGATCAGAGTAAGCCACAAAAATAAAACTATTTTAAAACGGTATTCTCTCGTTTTCCTAAATTCATTTGCACTAATATTGTTTGCCATAATCATCCTCGATCATAATATTTACTTGCACTATTATCATTTATACTAATAACGTTTGCCTTAACAACTCAACAGTGATAACCTTTATTTGCCATAAAATGACTTTCTATAACAACATATCATAATAATTAGTTTCCATAAGTAACACATCTCATAATCGACTCTTGACATAATCAAAATTTGATATAATTATAAAAATAATACATAATATTGTTAGGTCAAAATTAATTATCGTTTATACCCCGACTCAGTGCAATCCGACTCGGATAGGTTAGGTTAGGGTTCTCTTTTGACCCTTAACCCAAAAATAGGAGCCCTGCGAAGCAGGGCTCCATCAACTAAGTCCACATTCTTCACACTAGTTTAATAAACTGAAGTTGAATTAATTATCGTTAACACCCCGACTCAGTGCAATCCGACTCGGATAGGTTAGGTAAGGGTTCTCTTTTGACCCTTAACCCAAAAATAGGAGCCCTGCGAAGCAGGGCTCCGTCAACTTAGTCCACATTCTTCACACTAGTTTAATAAACTGAAGTTGTTCAACTTCAGTTTATTCTCTGTTTTCTTCTTAGATTGTTGAAAACGAAAATTATAGCAAATACATTTATGGATTTAAATTATTATGATGTTATATTCACAGCACTAAAACTAGGTGTATGGAATGCTAATGGCTTGTCAAACCACCCGGAAGAGTTAAAAATATTCCTTAAAATCCACCACATAGATGTTTTACTGATCTCAGAGACTCACTTCACATCCAAAAGCTACTTTAGGATACCTGGATACAAGATGTACCACACTAACCACCCTGACAACAAAGCACATGGAGGATCTGCTGTACTCATCAGGTCTAACATCAAGCATCATGTACTACAAGACTACTGTAAAAACTACATCCAAGCAACAAATGTCGTTATAACGGACTGGATCAGTGACATTACAGTGTCGGCCCTCTACTGCCCGCCGAGATTTACTATCAAGGAAAGGGATTTTAATGACTTTTTTCAATCCCTTGGAGACAGATTTATTGCAGGAGGTGACTATAATGCCAAGCACACGTTTTGGGGTTCTAGGCTTGTTCTACCGAGAGGGCGAAAACTCTTTAAATGCATCCAAACAAGAAATATGAACGTGATTTCGTCTGGTCAACCCACTTACTGGCCAACAGACAAAAGAAAAATCCCGGATGTTATCGATTTCTGTGGTTGCAAAGGAATCGTAAATAACAATATATCGTGTCGGAGTTGCTGGGATCTATCCTCAGACCACTCTCCAATCATAGTAGACCTACACACCACCGCCCAAGTACGCACCAAAAAATGCGTTCTGCACAACAAAAAAACTAACTGGCTCCTATTTCGAGAGCTCATCGACAAAGCATTCCAGGAACCGGTTAGACTAAAAACTGAAGACGAAATAACAGAAGCTGTTCTTTACTTCAACAACAGTGTGCAGGAGGCAGCCTGGTCCTCAACCCCACCACTCCCACATAAAAGCACGGACAACTATGTAGCGAAACATATATTAGATAAAATAACCCAAAAAAGGAGAATGAGGAAGCATTGGCAGCAAAGCAGAGACCCTGCTGTAAAAAAACAACTCAATCACATCAACAGACAGCTGAAACACATTTTAGACAAGGATCGTAATGACGGATTTCATAACTACCTCGCTGGCCTGGATGCTACCGCTGCCTCAGACTATTCATTATGGAAAGCTACTAGAAGACTGAAACGGCCTGTTAGTGTTTCTCATCCTATAAGAAAAACTGATGGATCCTGGGCACGGACGGACCAAGAGAAAGCTGATACCTTCTCAGAACATCTTTCAAAAGTCTTTGTTCCTCATCCATATGAAGGCTCTCCAGCAGACGCCGCAGAAATTACTGACTATTTGAACACAAGTACGGAGTTTAATAAAAATAGCGAGGAAAAGCCCTTAAAATTTACAAAGACAGAAGTTGCCCGAATCATAAATAAATCTAACGCAAAAAAGTCACCAGGATACGACCTTATTACAAACCGCATTTTAAAAGAACTACCAGAATCAGGCATAACTTTTCTGACGTCATTATTTAACGCCATGACAAGACTGCAGTTCTTTCCCCTGGAGTGGAAGGTTGCGCAAATTATAATGCTACTGAAACCTGACAAACCACCAGAAGACGCAAAATCATATAGACCCATAAGCCTACTGCCCATCCCATTAAAAATATTTGAATCTCTTCTGCTACAACAAATTCTACCTATAATCAAAGAAAAAGGACTAATTCCTGACCATCAGTTTGGATTCCGCAATAAACACGCCACTGTCGACCAAGTACACAGACTAGCAAATAAGATCATGGAATCACTGGAGGCAAAGTCTTACTGTACTAGTGCATTTTTAGACATATCGCAAGCGTTTGACCGCGTTTGGCACGCAGGTCTGCTTTTTAAATTAAAAAACACCCTACCAAATCACCTGTACGGAATACTGAAATCATTTGTACAACAGCGCCACTTTATTGTACAAAGTGGGGAAGTACTGTCTGATCTTTGTCCCATACAGGCAGGAGTACCACAGGGTAGTGTACTGGGTCCCATACTCTACTTACTGTTCACTGCAGACTTACCAACACCCGAATCACTAACTACTGGGACCTTCGCTGACGATACCGCCATACTAGCTGCACATAGTGACCCAAAAATTGCCTCACAAATACTCCAAGAAGGACTAAATGACATATCAGGCTGGCTTAAAAAGTGGCGGATAAAAGCCAACCAAACCAAATCAGTCAACATTACGTTTACTTTAAGAAGAGGATCCTGTCCTCCAGTCACACTAAACAACATTAAAGTCCCACAAGCAGATCATGTGAGATATCTTGGATTGCACTTAGACAAAAGACTTACCTGGCAAAAACACATTTTCACTAAGAGGAAGCAACTTGGTATCCAAACACGTAAACTTTACTGGCTCATAGGGCGAAAGTCTCAGCTATCTCTTGAAAACAAAATACTCTTGTACAAGGCAATACTTAAGCCCATCTGGACGTACGGGATCCAATTGTGGGGCACCGCATCTCACTCAAACATAGAAATCATACAAAGGTTTCAAAATAAAGCTCTGCGTATGATAACCAACGCGCCCTGGTTTGTTCCCAACGAACTACTACACCACGACCTACGAATGTCCACTGTGAAGCAGGAAATCGTACGCCACACTAAGTCCTACAAAGAACGAATCCAACAACACCCAAATACCCTGGCTCGGTCACTAATGGAGAATCACAACAAAGCGCGACGATTAAAGCGTAAAATACCCCAAGACCTAATCCAATCACAGTAAATATAACTACTGTTTAAATAATGAGGATGTGACACAGGTCACATACTGAGCGAGTCAGCGATAGCACCAACCAACATACTTCTGAATGTCCCACGAAGGAGACAGTTTGTAGTAAATAAACACCAAAAAAAAAAAATTATGACACTTGATCGATTATGAGCAATGGAATTAGTGAAAGTCATTTTATGTCATTTCACTATTATGACAACTGAAGCGTTATTTCTAATGAAATTATGGCAAATACCAGTATGGCATATGAAATTATGGCATTTTAAATTATGGCAAACATTAGTAAACCTTTTAAAACATCACAACAATACTTTGACTGACACACAACGCACAACATAGCCAAACGCCATACATAGAGTATTGGACCAAAACCATCTAAAGTACTACCATCGAACACCTTGCCATACCCTGTTTTAATTTAAATCAATTGAACTTGAAATTGATACTTTATTCGGCCGTTATAATAATTATAGCATTAGTAATTAAGTCCTGAAAGTTGTTATTCTCTGTGCTGTTATAAACAATGATCTCGATAATAATTCGGGTCAATGTCCATAAAACTAATTAATTTTACAGAAATATGAAATCTTTATTCAAACTATACTTACATTATACTTTCCTACTATAGAAAACAGGTAAATATTCATCCAATAAACGCTGGAACAAAACAAAAGACACCGGTAGGTATAGTCGAGTTGGTATTGTGACTGAGCATCATTCTGCAATGAAATTATATATTACTCCATATTTCATACCAATCCCAGCTATATAATGAGAAACGAAAGGAGTGCCAACTAGATAGGTGAACTATTATAACGATCACTTAAATCAGATAAAACGGTATCTTGAGACTTACGAGACGAATATCTAGATGGCACGGCAAGTCTCAAAGGCATTCTCTATTTTAATACCAGCTATATAGTTGTACACAATGCTTTGTTATAAAATATGACTATTTGCTTTTATTTTCTGAGATTTTCTCGGCATTTTCTAACGAGAGAAATATAAGTATAAAAATATAGCTACTGCTGAGCCCGTTATAAACGCACTTTTGCTCAAACTAGTTCATTGACTAAATGAATTTGAAACTTGAAACTTTCTTTACCAAGCTTGAAAAGGCAATTAATTTTTATTCCAGCACGATTATATGAAAAGGATTTCATTTAATAATATTAACATTTTCTAAAGATCATTGTCTAACCTCTGCAACTTCTGAACTGTAACGTTAGTCAAATATGTACCTGAAGATCAGCTTTCTGTAGTTTCTAAGACTTGCAACTACATTTTTTTCAATACCTATAACGTCTATCTATCTAACAATTGCCTAAAAACTGTTCAGAAATAGCTTTTAATTATAAGGCCACCCTTTGATATGAGATTTATTATAAGGTTTGTATTTGCAAGATTTAAAACATAGTGACTGCGGATTAAGGATGAATGGGTTACTCGTCAAATGCCTCCTTTATGCTGATGATCAGGTAGAACTTGCGTCTTCAGCGGAGGAGTTGCAGGAGATAGTAACAATCATGCATGGTGCGTTAGAGAGGAAAGGAATGAAAGTGAATGTAAGTAAAACGAAAGTTATGGTTTTTGAAAAGGAGGCATACGTTACGGCTTGTAATGTTTTGATCGATGGACAGCGAGTGGAACAAGTGAATGAGTTTGTTTACTTAGGTACGTTGTTCACAAGAGATGGTAAGAATGAAGAAGATATTGAAAGAAGAGTTAATGCAAATAATAGTGTGAATGGCGCTCTAAAGGCGTTTATGAATAGCCAAAACGTGTCCAAAAAGGCACGTTTGGCTGTACATAGAGAGGTGTTAGTGCCTACCCTTATGTATTGTATGGTAATGAAAGTTGGGTATGGCAGAAGAGACTTGAAAGTAGAATAAATGCTGTAGAAATTAGAGCACTGAGAAGTATGTGTGTTGTGTCTTTGACCGACAGAGTAAAGAATTGTGTGATACGAGAGTGGTGTGGGGTCAAAGAAGATGTAGTGACAAGCATCGAGAAAGGCATGATGGTTTGGGCACATGGAGAGGATGGATGACGAAAGACTGACAAAGAAGATATATAAGGCAAGTGTGAATGGGACAGGACGAAGGGGAAGACCTAGGCGGACGTTCTCTGACCAGATTGGAGACATCCTAAAAAAACGACAGGTCAGAAGTACCCTCAACAGAAGAGCATGCATGAGAAACTTGATGGGAGTGAATGAAGCAAGAGAGGTATGTCAGGATCGTTGCAAATGGCGTTCCGTAGTCTCTGCCTACCCCTCCGGGAAACAGGCGTGAGTCTATGTATGTATGTATGTATGTACTATAAGAACGAAATTAAATTCAATAAATAAATAAATAATATAAACCATTCCGTTAATAATCAACTTCTAAACCAAATACTGTTCTAACTAATTAAGGACATCGTAATAGGATTAAAATTAATACTCGAACAAAAGAATCAGTCCAACCATTCGTCTGAGTACACATCTTCAATATTTATAGCAATCACTCCATGCGAATGTATATAACCCAGGGGTTCAAGTCCACTATCCCAGATTAGTTCATAACACGTTTATACAGTGATAATGACCATGTTTTATACATGCCCGAACTTACAATACACCGAAATTTTTCACTTATTTATTTTATGCCCGCTTCGTATATAGGTACATTTATCAGCTTCAATCCAAACTAATTACAGTGTTTGAATGACAGCGGGGCTCGTCAAAATGACAGACATCCACTTATTTGATTCGTTCCATTAACTCTCATCCCATTGTTGTTATACGGAAACGTGAAAAAGCGAAAACCTAAAAAAGTATTTTAATAATGCAATAAAAGTTGATTTTTATTATAGTTTAACGGACACATTGTTACATAAAAATCCACTCGGAGAAAGAAATTCAGAAAGCCGGTAGAAATATACAGATAAGCCTGCCGACGTTTCCTCAGTAGAAATAACATTTACAGCAAAAGCTATTCATTGTATTTTTAAAAGGGGATATTTCGAGAATCTTTGTCCGGAACATTTTTATCGGACAGGTGATTTGCACGATTTGTAGCGAGTAAACAAAAAAAGGTTACATTTGGTGTAGGCCCGACTGTTGTGGTGTCTCGTCTCTCACTTTAGACACGCACTTGACTACCAAAATATAGTAGGGGCAAGTCACACGCGTCTTGGCCGCCTCATCCATTATTCAGAGTTATCGGTCGTTCTACCATCGGCGTCCAGCCCGATTCTCTTAATGGAGATTAAGTGTTTATTAACATTTCCTGCTCCCTCGTGGCCGCTGAAATCCTGTAGTTTACACTGACAGAATATTTACGGACTTATGTATGTATTGTATTACTTTTGATCGATACCTTTTTACTGAATTATATTTAACCTCGTGGCACTTGATTCAGTGCCTTAAAAATGTATTACGGTGCTACGGTAACTGGTACAATCAGTGACATATTATATTTTAATACTTTTAAGAGATTTCGAATTGTTTTAATCAAACAGATGTAAACTAGTGGAATTAATATTTATTTATTTATTATAATAGACACGCCAACAGTATACATATACAACATTCAATAGCACAGATTACAATGTATAGTAGGGTTCTTATATGTACACCTATAAAAGGCATGCACAGCACACAATAGATTGACGTACATTTAAGGAACAAAGATTAAGGCTGCGATCATAACATTATCTCATACTAAAATAACAGTAATAATTAAAATTAAAAACAAAACATAAATGGCAACACATTACAAAGTTTGTCTAAGAAAAACAACAAGTGGCAGCTATGAGAACGACTTCATCACTCTCAATTTAAAGCTATTAAGGGAATCGTGAAAAATATCCAACTGATCTATTTTACTATTAAGTCTGTTGTACTCATTGCATGCACGCACTAAAGGTGAATTTAGTCCCAGATTAGTTCTTACTAATGGGTGATGGAATGTTTTAGTTAGAGGGCAACGAGGCGGCTTGCGGGGAACTGATATGCGTATACGCTGAAGTAGATCAGTGCAGTAAACTTTATTATTAAGTATTTTGTGAAGAAAAATCACATCATGTAACTTACGTCGGTTTGATAACGAGGACATTTTAAAATATTTTAACTGCTGGTCGTAACTACACCTGTGTGTGATACCCTGAGAGAAATAAGCTAAATGGCGCGTGAACGCACGTTGGACGCGTTCTATGCGCTGGGAATGCACTGCATAAAAGGGATTCCAAATAACTATAACATCCATATTCTAAATGGCTGCGAACCAGAGTGTAGGTACAGCATGACAGTGAATTATGTACGTGTATGGATGTAAAGTTTGTATGTATGTATGTGTAAGTACTAGGTACGTAGAGACGGCTGCGCCCGTCGACTAAGTTTACCCCAGTCGCGAATAAACGCAGTTTGAATGAACACGTTATCTTTAATTCCTCTCTTTTATAACCTTGACTCCAAACGTTCCTAATTCCCTAAATTGGTGACCCCGACGTGACGTGGATACGGTAGTGCTGCGTGGCTTCGATTTTGTATATAATTATATAGATGACGTATGCATTGCTAGCGATTCGGCAGAAGCCCATAAGGAGCATTTGAAGGCCGTTTTCTCGAGGTTCAACGAATTCGGTGTAACAATTAACATCTCTAAATGTGTATTTGGCGTATCTAAATTAGATTTCTTAGGATTTGAGGTATCAGCGGATGGTGTTCGTCCTCTTGATGATAAGGTAGAAGCAATCGTAAATTTTCCGAGGCCAGAAAATATCGAACAATTACGTCGGTTTCTCGGTATGGTTAATTTCTACCGCTCGCACATTCCTAAGGCAGTTGATTGCCAAGCAGAGTTAAATGCGTATCTACATAACACCAAAAAGCATGATAAAACCTTAATAAAGTGGACTGATAAGGCTATCGAGGCGTTTGAGAAATGTAAGGATAGCTTAAAAAGCGCCATTACATTATCCTATC
Source organism: Euclidia mi (assembly GCA_944739405.2). NCBI lineage: Eukaryota > Metazoa > Arthropoda > Insecta > Lepidoptera > Erebidae > Euclidia > Euclidia mi. The sequence continues at coordinate 5,782,168 of OX123196.2, forward strand.
CGTTGCCTGATGCGGAATTATCTCTAATGTGTGATGCTTCAAACACTAGTGTGGGGGCAGTACTACAACAACAAGTTAATAACTGTTGGGAACCGCTGGGATATTTTTCTAGGAAATTAACGCTCACGGAAACCGAATACTCTACGTATGATCGCGAGTTGTTAGCAATATTTATGGCCATTAAACATTTTAAAAATTTGGTAGAGGGTCGAAAATTAACTATCTTTACCGATCATAAACCACTGATATACGCATTCACAAAACTCAATAGCGATAAGGAAAGTCCTAGACGAATTCGTCAACTTTCCTATATAAGTGAGTTTAGTACGGATATTAGGTACATAAGCGGAAAGAAAAATACAGTAGCCGATGCTCTTTCTCGCGTAGAGACAATAAATTGTCCCACGCTACTGGATTATGCGGCGCTAGCGGAAAAGCAATCCAGCGACGCGTACCTACAGCGAGCGTTACAGGCTTCGGACTGCAGCTTGCAGTTTAAGCAGTTTTCCATACCGGACTGTGAGAAACAAGTTTATTGTGAGGTCTCACACAACAAAATTAGACCTTACTTAACGGAACATTTTAGGCAAATAGCTTTTCGATCAGTGCATGACCTAAGTCATCCTGGTATTAAATGTACTAAACAATTAGTAAAACAAAAGTTCTTTTGGCCAGATATGGACCGAGATGTTTCCAAATGGGCCAGGGCTTGTCCTGTGTGCCAAAAAGTTAAAATATATAGACATACCGTATCAGGAGTAGGTAATATTGAACGGGTTGATCGATTTCATCATTTGCACATCGATATAGTCGGACCTTTGACGATATCACCAGATGGATATAAATATTGCGTAACGATGATCGACCGTACCACGGGTTGGCCCGAGGCCGTTCCTGTCCAAAATATCACAGCGGAGACCGTAGCTAGGGTAGTATTTGAGTGTTGGATTTCTCGCTTTGGATGCCCTTCGAAGCTTACTAGCGACCAGGGTAGACAGTTTGAGAGTGATTTATTTAACAACCTCATGAAATATTTGGGCATTTACAAATTACGCACGACTCCTTATCATCCACAAAGCAACGGCATGATTGAACGTTGGCATAGAGCACTAAAAGTGGCTCTCATGGCACGTTTGCAATGCAACAAGTCATGGGTAGACGAGCTTCCGATCGCATTGTTAGGTTTGCGTACAGCTATCAGGAGTGATAGTGGAGTGAGCGCAGCGGAATTAACCTACGGTAAGGCAATTCGATTACCGGGCGAATTTTATGATCAATCGAAAGTTTGTATGTCGGACTCGGAGTATTTACAGTTGCTTAGGGACGCCATAAATAAATTCAAACCACGACCAGCGAGCCATGGCAATTCTAGATCATTATTTGTGTCCAGTGATCTCAATACGTGCAAAAGCGTTTTCGTTAGAAATGATGTATTAAGAAGGTCACTTCAGCCTCCATATGACGGTCCATACACTGTCGTAAAACGACAAGGAAAGACATTTATTATTAAGATAGGCGATAAGGACATTTGCGTTTCATTAGATAGGCTCAAACCTGCATATATTATTGATAACGATAATGATAGTTCTAGTTTAGATATTGCGGATAGTAGTACGTACAATACAACAGACAAAAGTACTAATTTTAAATGTAATAATAACGAGGGCACTTCTAGCAATGTTTTACAACATAAAACAACGCGAAGTGGCCGCGTTATCAAAATACCATTGCGTTTTGCATAGCTTGCAGTTTGCAACATGACACTTGCATATTGTACTCAGTTTTACTGTATTCAATAATGTTATTATAATAATTATGATGTACGCTATTGCGACATAATTTAGTTTATAGATTAAGTATACACCATTATACACCTTATTGCATTTTGTATAGATATGAGTTTTCTCTTTGTTTTTTGTTTTGTGTTTTTGTGTACTTACATATATTTTTGCTTTTTGTAACCATTTATCGAACGATTTCATTACTACAACGTATGCATACCTATTATTTTTGCACACTTATGAATTAGGCAATAATTTTAGTCTGATAAACGTTAACATAATTTACTTTTGCACAAACAGTTTCATTATTCTACGTTCTTTACTCATACGAACATCATTTTGTGATTATAGAAGCAAACAATATGGGTTCAAGTCAAACTAAGGAAGAACATAACTCGAGCAATAGTTTGATAGCCCAGACTGTGAACAATAATAATTTTCACCAAAAACTAGATAACCTGGTATGGGTTATCATAGCTCTGGTTGCGATTTTATCCGCCACCATTGGGTGGATGGTTTGCCAGCGCTGTAAGAGGGCGGCAGAAGCGTGGGTGCGCAAGCAGACTGGCTGCAACCCCAGCGCGGTGACTGTCCAGACGGTGCCCGTCCAGACGTTGCCCCAGCAACAGGCACCAGCGGCTAGCTCATACATGTAGGCAAAGTGCAGTGCAGTGCTTAGTAATGAAATCGGGCAGTGTATTACGGTTCTTGTATTTCGTGTTAGCTTGTAAGATGTTATTTTTTTTTTCTTTTTAAGAGGGGGGTTGGTGTAGGTACAGTATGACAGTGAATTATGTACGTGTATGGATGTAAAGTTTGTATGTATGTATGTGTAAGTACTAGGTACGTAGAGACGGCTGCGCCCGTCGACTAAGTTTACCCCAGTCGCGAATAAACGCAGTTTGAATGAACACGTTATCTTTAATTCCTCTCTTTTATAACCTTGACTCCAAACGTTCCTAATTCCCTAAACAGAGTATTGTACAAAGTTATTCTGGTTGCCGGGTTTTTAAAACCCTTTGTGTTGCGTTTCAAGAAGCCAAGCATTTGGCATGCTTTTCCTACGATTGAATGGATGTGTGAGGTGAACCGGAGTTCGCTGTCAATGGTCACACCAAGATTTTTTATTTCGGAGACTGTATGCAGTTCGGCTTCACCAATCCTATATCTAGACTCTGTCAAGTGTTTCTTTTTCGTAAATTTAAGATGATAACATTTGTTAACATTGAGCTGCATATCATTAAACTTACACCACATCTCTATTCTACTTAAATCTTCTTGAATAAGATTCACATCGTTTCGTGATTTAAGACTTCTGTATAATTTCATTAACATTACATTAATTATTTATGTTAAAAAGAAGCGCTTACGTCTCGCTCACGGTATTTCTACGTAAAGTAGTTACAAGCACAGTTCGCTTTTTTAAAACACTATGTGTAACACCTGTAACAGTTCATAGCATTCAGCGAGCTGATAGACAGATGGACGGACGAATCAGTCAATATTAGGTTGCCTCTTGCAACTCACGGGTACCAACCCTAAACATCAATAATTAACTAGCACCAACCCAAACAAAATGGGGGCGAAATATAGGCAAGCTAATTTCGTATCAAATTGTTTGCTCCCAACAAAAATGATTCAACGAAACTCTTAGTACGAGCGTCGCTGGCTGTTCGTAGCAGATTTTCCAGTGCAATTTCACACAAAATCATGGCTAAAAGAGGAATTGGTTCTAAACGTCCGTACCCGTTGTTGCGCTTAGCCGCTTGCTTCTTTTTTCTCGTTGTTTGAAGAATTGGCTCGCAGCGTGCAGAGCTTACATGTCGCGCAGGACTGTTGGTTGGCTTACATTCAGAAGCAGCGAAAAACTACGACGTATATAGATCTTTTGGTGTTTTTGTACTAAATAGACGAATAAGTTGTTTATCTACCAAGATCTGTAGGTATACAAAACTAGGCTAATACAGAATGTTCATTTCGTTCTAAAACAGTATTTGGCCCAACCCAGGCATCAAACAAGGGGCAGAATAAGATACCAATAAAGGTCTAGCAGTTATCAAGTAGTAAGCGAGGTTATTAAAGCGCCTATCTCACCGTTTATCACCGTTCCGAGTTTTTCCTCTGTATACGAAACACGTAGGTATATATACGTGTAACAATGTGTGTAATCGAAAATCCAAAAAGTCTTAATTCGAGTCGGGATATGCTTAGTGTCCGTTGATTCAGCGCTTGAAATGTTTCCCTCACAGATAATATAATATAAATTGTTAGTTGATAAAATTTCCTCAACGCTGGATTTGCTTTCCAAAAAAGAACATCCATCATGAAAATGAAGAAAATAGCACGTACAGGACACAAACTCGCTTCTGCATTATGCAAATTACGACAATTACCTGTCCGTACTGCGGTGATCTCAACACCTTGAACACGAATCAATCTATAACTGCAACCTTAACAAGATACTAACATACGATACATGGATCGCATAGATTGGTACAAGATGTAACACCAAAAGACAACAGAAAACCCGTGAGCGCCATTAAATACTACCTAAAAACATGTTAATATTTCACCACCAATATAAATGCTAAGGTTCGTAAAGATGGATGGTAAGTATGCATATCTGTAACTATTTCACAAAAAAAAAACTTCTTGCATGTATTTTAATAAAACTTGGCAGTAATATCTATCAGATTTGTAAATAGTGCGTGGGCCAGAACTAGATAGTAGACAAATAAAAAAGGGTTCAATTAAAAAAAATACTCAAAGCTAGTTAAAAACTTAAAAGAATTAACAGCATCGCTACTATATCAAGGGAATATGAAATGAAAGAAACTCCTTAACGGGTTAAAAAGGGGTGTGGGCTAGTATAGACATTTTGCTATAAAGTTATGTTCTATGCAGGTGAAGCATCGTGTAAAAGCTAGTCCATCATATGCCAAGGCATACTCTAGGGTATTAGATCGATCGATATACGGCTTGCAGCAAACGGCTGGCCGTCACTTGGTTATCGGTGATTAAGTCATCTGTCGAAAATTAAACGGCTCCAAGCCGTTGGATGTTGTTGTCTCAAGAGGCTGAAAATATTCCTCGGCGTTCAAAGTTCACTGCACTATAACCTATGCTGTATAATATGCTGCTGTATATTGCCAGTGTTATTTGATGAAGAGGTGTAGTTTCAGACAGATTTAGCTTCTTTTTTATAGATTTAGAAATAATAAAATAAATATCTATATATTCTGTGCGGTTGTTGTCTCCGTCATGTATCATAGTTAAATTAAAAACAAGCCTAGTTTATTGACTGCTGGCCTAAATGTCAGTTTCTGCCATTCCAAGATGCGTGTACTTCTTTCAGTAAACTTACCTAACAAATTACATCTATTTTATGAAAAATTACATTAATCGAGAATGCAATTTATCATATTCTACAATACCATAAATAATGTAATTGAATACAGGAGCAAAGCTAAAACCAAATAAGCATCTCTATTTTACATTCTATTCAGACTTGAATACTAATATAGATATAACAAATCAAATTAACCCATTCAAAATATAATCTGCTGAGCAATTACACAATCCGTTTGACATTTTTTTATTACAGCTACATGTTCTTTCGATAATCCTTAAAGGGGATTGCTGGGATTAGAACTGCCACTCAAAGTTGAACTGAACGTAAAATCAATCTACATCGCTCACACAACGTTGACAATGACGGAGTGGCTGTAGCACCTTGCTGAAGGTGTTTGATTTGAGTCTCCGGTGGGTAAACATTTCTTTTCATTTTATATTAGAACAACTTACCTATATTGTTTGCAAATACAGCAGAATTTAAAATGCAACCTTACTAAAATATATAAAAGCTATATCGGGTCATTTGACATATATAAATTTAATAGAAAAATTTGAGGTAATCTTTATCTATATAATAATACGTGAAGCGAAATTTTCTGATCCCTTTTTACGATAAATGCGCGAACGGAGGATTATTAAATTTGGCTCACTTATAGCTTACATGTAGAAGGTGTGCAGAATGCTAATATTTTTATTTAATATGCAAAAAAGTAATATAATTATGATTTTAAAGAAAATACCACTACTAGCTTAGATTTCGCATACACACATGCATAACATCGTACACGTATACATTTTAGTTTACGGTTATGGACCCACAGACTTTTAAACTAAAAAGAGGTTAATAATACATGTATATACTTTTTTATTCAAGGTTTGTCCTATTCTGCCTAAGAGATTTTGTACTTTTGGCAATATATTTATCTTGGCATTCTTTATTTATACATTAAATATACATACCTGTATTATGAATAGTCCATTAATTTTTATCTAAGTAACAATACGTGAAGCAAAAATTATTATCCCTTTTTACCACAATAATATTGATACAGACCCATAGACTGACAGACTGACAGCAAATTGTCTTGGAACAACCACATAGATAATAAGCTCAACAAACTTCTGGCAGTGCAAGAAGATAATAGGCAAACGCTGGGGCTTATCCCTCAAAATTGTCTTATGGCTCTATAAGACAATAATACGTCCGATGGTAAGCTACGGCGCAGTAGTGTGGTGGCCTCGGATCAATCTAACAACGGCCGCCAACAAGCTTCAAAGGCTTCAAAAACTTGCATGCCTAGCGGCTACGGGCTGCATGAAGACCATACCTACAGCGGCACTGGAATTGTTGCTGGACCTGCCTCCGTTGCACCTGTTCATACAACAGGAAGCAACGATGTCGGCGGTTCGGTTAAGAGCTCTGAAGCTCTGGAAAGACACCAATACACCGCACACTAGCAACTTAAATACACTCTTCAAAGAAGTTCCCCTTACATAAGCCATTGGCGACCAGATACGGAAACAATTTGTGTTTGACAAGAAATACAAAATCCAACTGTGCGAGGATCTACACGTAGGAGCAGTTAACCACAACGAGCTCACATCTTCACAGATGGGTCTAAGACGGATACAGTTACTGGTTCAAGAGTATTCTCCGAGAACCTAAACATCAACATCGCAGCACCGCTGGGATCTTTCAACACGGTCTACCAGGCCGAATGTTTTGGCATAATCCTAACTGCCACAGCAATCATGGCACGTGAGGTAAGGGAAAGATCCATCAGGATTCTCTCAGATAGTATGGCTGTCCTTTCAGCCCTCAAAAGCCATACTATTACCTCGGCACTCACACTTGAATGCCACCAGAAACTAACAGAGGTAGGTAAACTAAACAAATTAACACTGCAGTGAATCAAGGGCCACAGTGGCTCCAGAGGGAATGACGCAGCCGACGTACTTGCTTGAAGAGGGGCCACTTTAGAGGTCGTGGGACCTGAGCCCATTATTCCCCTCCCTTCTGGTTTTTATCGCAACCTGGTAAGAAATAAAACCAGGACCCAGCACAACCGGTCCTGGATTGATATTGAAACATGTAGGCAGGCCATGGAGGCTCTTCCCGCAGCAGTCGGTAAGATAGCCAAACAAGTCCTCCGGCTGTCCAAACAACAACTGCGGACAGTCACGGCCGCCTACCCAGGACACGGATTCTTTAATAAACACCTATTTCCTATAGGTATCACCGACAGCCCGCTGTGCAGGGCCTGTATGGCAGCAGACGAGACGATAGCCCACCTGCTCCTCGACAGTACCTGACCAGATACAGCACCCTGAGGGAAGCAGTGGGCCACATCAAGAGTCTGCTGGCATTCCTCGAAGAGCCGGGGTGGCTCGAGTGACAAGACCATTCCCACCCGCACGCAAAAGACACGCCAGGACGTGGAGTTGAACTGAAAATAGTTTAATTATAAAATGTATATATTTTTTTATTAAAGCATTTCACAGTATTTCACTATAGAATAAAACAATTTTAAGTATTTAAAACTATAATTAAATTAAATATTAATATACTTAGAGTACAAATAAAAAAGAGAATATATAAAATAAAAAAAGGAAAACTACCTTTTTTGTTCAAGGTTTGTTCTATTCTGCCTAATAGATTTTGTATTTATTAGAATATATTATTCTCTCTCTCTCTTGGCAATTTTTTAATAAAGCACATAGGTAGATATTATAAGTATAATCCATTAATATTTTTTTTATTATTTAAATATGAGTTTCAAACTGAAAATAGATGGGATAATTGTTACATGTATGTTTTTTTTGTCGAAGGAAGGAAAATTTATTATGCAGAATAGGACAACTATTCTGCCTAATGGATTTTGTATTTTCACACTATAATTTATCTTGGCGTGTAAAGTAAAATAAATTAATAAAATTTTAATGTGAATAAAATATAAAATGTAATGATAAAATAATAATAATAATGTCCTCCCGACCGATTTCGGCCACGGCGGCTTGTCTATATATGAGACTTGCCAACTGCGCGGGACATATTATAGTGCACAAGTGTGTGCGCAAACACAAGTGCACTCTCTATTCCCTCACTCTCATAGTCCGATGGGACGCCACAAGCGACACGACCGGAGAGAGATTGGGCGCAGGACCAACGGCTTAACGTGCTTTCCGAGGTACGGGGGTGTGACACCGCCAACTTCCTGACTCCGAACTTCTATTGGATAATTCCTATCAGAAAAACCCAATATCACTTTTTGTTCGCCCCGGGAATCGAACCCGAGACCTCACGATCCGCAGTCGCTAACACTACCGCAGGACCACAGAGGCAGTAAAATACCATACACTTAGTATGGTATTTTTCAATTAGTATTATAAGTTTCTGACCAAGTGTAAAATAACAAAACTATATCTGTTTATTGATATCCGTAGGCAAAATCATAATTACAGTTGTCATAAAGTTTGAATTCTGAACGCCGCGCGCGGGAAATTTTGCTTTCTTAATGATCTTAATGATTGAGTTTTATTAGGGTAAAAAACGGGACCTTATTACTAAGCCTCCGCTGTCTGTCTGTCTGTCGTGTTCTTTAACCTCAGACACTACTCGTACTCAGAACAAGAATTAGTGGATGCCACCACAAGCTATTCGTGCAGTCAAGTTTAAAAATAGAAAATAATACTAAATTATTAGTAAAATTTAAACATTGGAGACCTAAAGATTTAACAAACCATTAGCCCAAGGCAATAGATAATTACCAAAGTGTCGAACTTCAAAGAGAAGCGATTTCATCTGACGAACAAATAGTTAGGTCTCGACGCAGGTGGGTCTTGTTAGGCTAATTTTGGCATTGACTAATTAAGAGTTTGTTGTATGTATACTTAAATATTATTTTAAGTTGTTTATTAAGATCGAGTAACAAATTGCTTAAAAATTACGTTTGTTGTATGGGACCCCGCTTTATATTTAAATATTTTAATTTTTTTGTATTTGTTGTTATAGCGGCAACCGAAATATATAGAAAATATAATATACAGAAAATATGGCTAGACAATGTGAATATGAAAGTAGAGGCACGAAAAGGATGATCTGGCCAAGGAAAACATTAGTAGACTGTGTGAGGATGGGCTATGAATGAAAGAGATTTACTCCTTTGTAAATAATTAGATAACCAGAAGTATAGAAGCAAAGGACATACTGCTCAAGGGCAAGAGAATGACATTTTTATAAAGTAAAGTCTATAACGTTAACATCTGTTTTAGAGTTTTATAACCAAGAAGAGTATTTAATAGCCGTTCAAGTAATTTCATAAAAGTTTTCTTTATTTTTATTGTGCGGGGAAGTCTGTGATTGTTGTCTTTGACAATACAATCTTAATTATGTAGAAAATTAAAATTTTAATAAATTATGGTCGAGTTTCGGCCACTGAACTGGGACCTCTAGTTTATATTAAACAACACGATTGCCATGAGCTACGCTCTTGCGCTTACGCGTCTTTTACCGTAGCGTCACCACTGCTACGACAAAGACAACTACGTAGAACAAAAATTGAGACAAGAAGCTACGACGCACAAAGCTACGCATTTAATTTGCACGCAGCTATATTGCAAACACAATCATCAATCATGTTGATAGTAGAACAGGTATTATATAGCAAAACTATTTTTATGCTATATTTAAGAAAATAAACAATAGTACCTAATATGAATTGTCTCAGGATGTAATATATCATCATCATCATAATCTCAGCTTTAAAGACATCGCTGACCCACATCGTGCAACTAATTGCATATACATACTAAACATAATCTAGTGTTTGTTATTTTTCAATTATAATATTTTGAATATTAATTTTATGCTCTAGGTAGCTATCCGTTCCCTGGCTTTAAAAATATGAGCGTACCTGAAGCATATACACAGCTATTTTATCGGCTTGTCCGTATTAATTCATCATTACATCGCACTCTATACCATAGAGCGAGCGTGAACGCTTCCCGCATGCCACGGCGTCGCTCGACAATTTATCGAGTTGTGGAATGCATCGGGTTAGTGGCACAATCATTGGGCTGGCGTTTCGAGCTCGGCGCACCGGGATATCGATGCTCTGCGATTATTACGAGACGTAACTACATGGATCTTAGCATGGTTTTAAAGACTAATATGTGTCGATATATCTAAGTAGACATACTTTTCTAAGTAGACAATCTGGATTTAAATGAGGTTGAAATTATTTACATTGTTGTTTTTGATATGGTTGTTTCTGCGTGAGATCGTTTGATAGAATAATATTGAATTCTTAATTGTGACCCTTACAGACTACGTCGTACGTGGTTCCTGAACACAAAAGTTTCACCTATTGTATTAATTTCAGAAAATAGTGTTTACTAGTTACTTTTGCAAGTACCTACTATTGTTAAAAACAGAACTAATTGTGATATCTGTAAAATTGTTGCCTAATAGGCATCAATTTTACAATTTAATTTTCAATTTAATCAAAACATTGTACAAACGATCTGGCTTACTTATTTTCTCAGTAAAAAGAAATTCTTTCGAAACGAAAAGCCCGTTTACGAAAATCTCAGCTTGAAAAGATTGAATAAACAAAAAGCTCAAACAATTTATAACAGTTGTAAAAAAATGTATTCCACCCCGACTTACCAACCTAATTTTCTGGAAACTCAAAATTGAAATACTAATAAAATACAAACTCATTCTGACGCAAATTAAAAATAAAACAGAGGACAGATTTAATTAAAGAGGAGCTTCCAGTTTTTTCACTGGCAATATCAATATAAGGACGTTCCTTGTCGAGTTTGGCTATTGGAAACATCTAAATCAATGTGCTTTCTTATAAATAGCCGATTAAAACTGGTTTTTACTTTTTGTAGTAATCGACGTCTGATGCTCGTGTTTTTCCACCTTGTACCTTTTATTCTGACAAACATTTTCATTGTGTTATGATAAAGATAATAGCAGTATTATTGCTTATAAGGCACAAGGAAAATTTTTTTTTGTGTCAACAGAGATATAATGACCACAAAACTGTATACAGAGAGAGGAACCATTGAAAAGGTATTAGCGACGAAAATAGACACCTAATAACATCCGCTTATTAAAACCAGCCGTGTCATGACTGACGGCTTTTACTAATGCATTTCTTTGCTCCCCGAGAACCTTTTGTCAACTTTGATTATTCGAAAATCTCATCCTCCCACCGAAGATTTGACGTGACATATTAAAATAACAAAAGACGCCACCCTATATTCACAATCTATAAATGATCAAAATGTATTTCTAAATTGAAAATTTCGACTACACAAGATAAAGTATTAAATAATTGAAACGTTTTCGAAATTTCCTTTGGCAGTTATTTTCATTTCAGTATGAGATACATTATTATATAAAATTATTATGATAACTCTCGATTGGAAGCTTAAAATGAGACGTTATTCTTATTGTACTAAGAGCTTTTATGTAAGTGCATTGTTTATTAAAAGTTTGTGTAAGTAAACGGAATGAGACTTATTTTATAATATGATATTTTAGATTATTATTCTCTATCCAAGTCACAAAACTTTTAGATTAAAAAATAAATTTAACTAATATTTAACACGCATTTGCATAAGATAATAGTATGATTTTTTTTACGTCAAAAATATGGAACAAATAGCATGAAAACTGTTTTGTATAGCGAGTTTAATTGTTTAAGCAACATTTTGCACTTGTTTTTCATTTTATTTAAAATCTAAAGTCTTAATTAGTCAAAGCCAAAATTAGCCTAACAAGACCCACCTGCGTTGAGACCTAACTATTTGTTCGTCAGATGAAATCGCTGCTCTTTGAAGTTCGACACTTTGGTAATTATCTATTGCCTTGGGCTAGTGGTTTGTTAAATCTTTAGGTCTCCAATGTTTAAATTTTACTAATCATTTAGTATTATTTTCTATTTTTAAAATTGACTGCACGAATAGCTTGTGGTGGCGTCCACTAATTGTTGTTCTAAGTACGAGTAGTGTCTGGGGTTAAAGAAGAATCAAAAACATGGTTTACCTTGACGTACCAATTCAAGAAGTTTTTACGAGTCATAATTTATGCACTATTTTGGGTCTCCGAGAGTTTAATTTGCTTAATCAACTGAATGTAATTGGAAAATAGTTAACAATACCTTATTTAATTTTACCTTTTTGACATAAAAATTCACATTTTATAATAAAATTTATAATAAAAATAATATCTATATTTTTAATTATTGATGTCAATAAAGCACAAATTTTCGGTACAAACAATTCAGTTGGTGTTTTGTTCAATATGACATAATATTATTGAGTCTTCGTGCTCTGAACGCTCAAATATTGTAGCATTCGTTCTTATATTAGAATATCGTTATCCCTTAAGGTTGCAGAGGTCAGGCGGCAATCGGTAAGGATCGCTGATTATTCGGCCGAATCTAGTTAAACTAGAAAGGTGAATAAAGAGAAATTGGGTATGACAGTGACAATTTTCAAGTAGAAGTGACTTTGAGTAACATGATCGTCAGCTAAGTATATAAATTTTCTCACTTCTGACAAACCTATAAATTTTTTGTATGTATATCATAGTGCTGTATCTAACCTACAAGTCGTTGTCTCGAGTCTGGAAGTTCTTTGGTTTAGTCTAATATCAGCAGAACTCCTCTTCCATACAAGATTTCTACATAGCGCAGGCAAAGTCTTGTAGGAAAATATACACCCCAATTTTAACAAGTAATTAATAAAAATAAATAATTAAAAATAATAATTAATAAATTCAAGCGCACAGAAATAAATAGTAATTCATGCCTATAAAACTACATGATTCCAGGTCATATGCGTTTGTTAAAATAGCAAATACTCGTCAAATCCCAGGCTCTAGATAAATATTTGTCAATATATATATATATATATATATATGTATTTTCAACTTTCAACTGATTGCCTCCATGGTCCAGTAGATAGCGTACACGACTGCTGATCAGAGGTCCCGGGTTCGATTCGTCGCCCCTTATTACGTGGGGCCTAAAATTCATGGCGAAATGTGGTTGTAATATTACAGCTCTGTCTGGCCCTTCAGGGATACAGGCGTGAGTCTATAAAAAATATATAATAATAATACGTTTTCAAAGTTACATCTGTTAAACGTTTCAACAACACACACTCGTTACAAACTCATACATTTTTTATTGAAGCGGCAGCAAAACGGAATAAAAACGGAATACATCACGTATTGAGGTCTTGATCCAAAAATATACCTTTTTACGAAAACTCTTGCAAACTTTATGCACCTGAATATAAAATGGTGCGGTGCGGTGTTGGGGAAAATGGACGCAAATTATATGAAGAGGAAATGAAGGCTACTTTTATAAAAGCCGTAATAACCTGCTCATTAAACGTTGCCCAAGGGTACAGCAGCTTTATTTAAATATTTGGTTTTATGTACTTGTGTCTCGGACTGCGTCGCTCCACAAAGTTTTTAAGGAGACAGAGTGATTACAACTTTTAAGATTGATGAATGGGTGCTCTAATGTATTTTTTTCTTTAACTTTTTCAGGATGTAAAAGGGTATTTTTAAATTAAGTGACTTCAGCTTAATTTTCAGCTGTGACTGTGTGCTTTTTATCTGGGTCTTTTATCTTAATTATTTATTATCTGAGTGCTTGCCGTCTCTTTGTTTAAAAAATGAGCTTACGTTGTTTACGACCGAAATATGGTTGGCATAATGTTTTGAATAAAATGAGCGTAAAAGTTGCATCATCGTTCACGGGGTGGTAATGATAAACATTAATTACCTACCGAGATACTGCGGTCCGCATAAATTAATGTAATGGCATGCAAATTTGATTGCTGAACAGTTTGTACAAATGTGACCACAGCTCCACAATCTCTCCGTAAATGTAATCCAAAATGCACTCGCGCTGTATATTTTGTTTACCAATATTTATTAGTGAATGTGTGTTAAACAAAAACTAAATAATGTAATTATTAAAACCGTAATGATATTAGTAAACAGTGAGCATTTTGATGAAAGTGTTTTGTTTATAATTGAAAATGTAATAATTGACTGGACTACTAATGTTTAGGTTATTTAAATTTGATTTGTGGTTAGGTCTATGATGGATGCTATTACAGAAAGGATTGTTACATGCACCAATTTTTATGCTGGTTTTGATCAGCAATTATTATGGCAATTACTTCAATTAGAAGATTTTATAGCCTTTTATCTTTTAAAGATTTGAAATAAGTTTGCTGTACGAATTACAGCACTTAGTTCAACCACGATTGCAAAACAATGAATTACTGCATGTTGAGCACGATAAGCCGGATTTATTCTTACTAGTAGAGTCATTTATTACAGCAGGAATATTAAAGGAATAAAATAGTTTTCAAATTATATTCAATACCTATTTTTAGGATTATATCCTGAAACTAGCTGAAAACTCGGTTAAGCCCGCGTTATTTTGAGCTATACTGATATAGATACTGACCCGTGGGTCATTCCGTGATGTTATATTGTCTGAAGCTGTCCTCGATAAATGTGTATCAATATAGATATAGAAAAAAGTGATGAATTTTATTCCCCTTATTCTTCGTTCATCGCCCTTTGATTTGCGAACGTGGCAGAAAATGTATATGTTGCGCATTAGGTAAATAACTTTTTACGAACATGAGCGTCATACCGTGACCTAAGTGAATAAACCATTGTGAGACAAATAGTTAAGAGACGTGCCATTGGATAAATTATGAGACCGTGCCTTTAATGATAATTAAATAGTTTGAGTGTAACCAGTCAAAATGTATGTCTATAAAAGCGGTAATTCTATCTCGTGAAATTAAACTGGTTGTAAGAATATATTCTATCAATAAAATATTCATCGTCTATCTAGATTCAGGCAGCTTAAAATTTAACGACTCCCACTAGGCAAGTGTGATATTATCGCAGCTTACTGACTTAAAGTAATGACCTTCATCGATAACATTATGCAAAGTCGACTTATAGTTCCAACCCAGTTTTGCGGACGTGCCGTATGTGAATGTGTGTCTATGTCTATGTGTAGTCTGTATGTATGTATGTTTCGATCAGTACTGGTTTTCGATTTTGATGGAAGATAATAAGTATGTTTTTGTAAACTTTCAGGATACGCAAAGGTAGTTTATAGTCAGAAGAGTTCTGGTCTGCATAGGTTTTTTTACTCAGTCAACTTTAAAGCCATAAGAGACGGGAGGAATTGGTGATTATTTCTGTTACAAGACTCATTGATACAGCACGGAGTATATTCCATCACTTGCATGTTATGTTCCTTATTCAACTTTGCAAATTTAATAATTTATTTTACAATATTACTTACATTTCAAAACCTGACTTACTAAACTTGACTTAGAACTAAAAATATATATTAGCATGATATTGGTTGCCGTGTGGCTGACGGCATAGAATACAAGTGTCACCACCCCCTATCTTCCCGTGGATGTCGTAAGAGGCGACTAAGGGATAACACGATGCAAATACCATATTTGCGTAGAGACGGAAAACTCGACATCAAACCCTATACGACTGCCTCGTTGGTCTCGCGGCATAAATGTGCGCGTGGGATCGGGAGGTCCCGGGTTCGATTCCTGGGTCGGGCAGTGTTATTGGGTTTTTCTGTCATGAAATTCTCAGTAGCAGCACGGAGTCTGGAAATGTGCCCGGTACGGCAATAGGCTCGCCACCTCATGATCCGCTTACACTACCGCAAGATTACAGAGGCAGACTTGATATTGTGTACCTAACCACGGTATTGAAAACTATAGGTACTGTATTTTATCTTTATACAAACGGTCGGAACGCGATTTATATCTACGAGCGTCAGGCTCGGTACCCACCTAACCTACTGCATACCAAACTCAAGGCGCTTCGGTATACATTCTGTAGGTACCTACTGAATGCGTACTGAGCCGAGTGACGCTTGTAGGTATTGTAACTGGAGGTTTGAGTTAAAAAACGAAAAAGCTTATGTAGGTAAGTATGATCTAACTAACTAGGTATATGCACTTCTAAAAACTTACTTAGGTATTTTGAAATCACAGACAGACACTTCAACTTTATTTATACTGTATACATTTATGTAGATATAGATAACATCCAGACGTTCCAAATAGCTAGCCTAACTAAAAATTCTAAGAATAATATCATGCTCGCGGAGAAATAAACTAAAAATTTTATACTGACTCAGCTCCGGCGCTAGTCGCTGCGACTACCGCTCGACGCCGTGGCGCGCGCCGTACTAATTCATAATACATTTGTTTTGATCGCGCGACGTGTCGCGCGACACGCCGCTGTACCGCTCGGTGCTATTCACCGGTCGCGTCGCCGGTCGCCGCTGCGCGTGGCATGCTTAGAACATTTCTATACATTTGATTCAGTCGCAAGTCGCGTCGCCGGTCGCGTCGCGCGAATTTTCGCTGGAGCGAATTGTCCGTGGCCAGGCCGTAACGGACACAATTAACACCCAGACTCGAAACAACAATTTATGGATCACACAAAGTGTTGTCTCGTGTGTGGATCGAGCCCCCAACACTCAGCGCAGTGTCAAGCGGCGAGGCAACCGCTAAAACCACTACGCCAACTTTGCAGTCAAATTTATTAATTAGTTGAAAAATTATAATAGGTATTCTGAGACGTTTGGCTCTCAGGTAGATTAACGGGGTTCTAATAGAAACACTGCTTAGAAGGAATAAGTTTTTTATTATGTCTCACTACCGCTTACATACAGTATGACCGACTAGGTAAGCACTGGCCTAAAGGCTGGAGTGTAGACTCCTGTTGCTCTCCAACGCTCGCAGGTTAGAGTGCTCGTACGGTCGACGGTGAGCTGGCCGAAGTGCACGATGGTTAGGCAGCTCGGTGGTCGAGCTGTAGGCTGAGCAGTAGGCTCAGGTGGTGCAGCTGATGTAGGCTGAGCGGTAGGGCTCAGGCATAGGCTGTTTCAGTCAGGTGTTAGTGGCCTGGCTGTAGGAAGCTAGTAGGTGAGAGGTGATGCGTAGGCAGTGGCTGGTAGAAGCACGGCACCAGCAGCTCGTAGGCCGCAACTAACAGTAACCCGTAGGCAGAACTGGAAAGTAGCACAGATAATACACAACAACTGGTCAGGAACAGGCTGTCCCTAGATCGGCTGTTATGCTTAAGAGAGACAGATACCACAGACAGAACATATAGACACACACACAATTAGAATATGCTCACCCGCAGTGGGATAGTTACCAACTATCCCACTGGGGGTGAGCATATTCTATTTTATTAGTAGAAGGCAGAATAAATGCGTTGTGGTAGTAGCAGCGTAGCGACATCTAGGGAAAGTGACCGACTTAGATCGCGCACCCATTTTAATTGGCATAGACCTATGACTCACAGACTACCTGTGCCCGATCCCTTACCTTATATGGTAATAATTCCTAGCGAAGCGCTCTTCGGACTAGGCTAGCGCCACCCACTGCGTTAAGCGCCTGTAGATATTATAACACAGTACGGAGTATTACGTTACAGTATAAAGATTTACAAATAAAGTACAATTATCCCATTACTAGTATGGTGTATAGATGGATGTTTGCTTCTATTTCACACAAAACTACTGAACGGATTTTGATGAAACTTTGCGATAATATCGATTCATCAAAAAAAAATACCGCGCGGAATCAATAAGACATTTACATATTTTTTGTTTTATGAATACGTACTTGTTTGTATATTGGTTTGTACAAATGCCACTTAAAAACTAAAGCTTCACTCATGATGAGATATGCCCGCCCAGTCTGTTTATATGGTACAACGTGTGCTTTATTTGTTTGTCTTCTCTTTTTGTAAATTAAAGCAGTATTAAAGTAAAGTAAACTAAGACGTGTGTGTAGGAAGGGGTTAAGACAGCTTTCTACCATTGCCTGGCTTTTGCAACTCTGCAATTAGAATAAAATTATCAGTCTGACAAACTTTGGTCTCGACTGCAAATTTTAGGTATTTTGGTCATTGAAATATTTCATTAATTAATATTTGAATATTACCTAGTAATAAGTAGTAGTTGAATGAAACAAAATAAATGTATAAATTAAAGGATTTGTTCTTAATTAAAATGTCAGAAACACTTTTTTGGTTCAAAGAAGTCTAACAATCAAGAACTTTGTGAAATCATTTCAAATAAAAAATATTAAAATTAGTAAAAGTATATTTGTTACTTTAGTTATTAACACGTGTAAGTATAGTTTATTATCAGCTTTATACTCGTAAGTTACAAGAATTATACACATAAGTCTTCTTCAGGAATCACACTATGTGCAGGCGAAAACCGTGCTAAAGTCTATTTAGTTTTGAGTTAATCGCGTTTATACAGACAAACATGACTGTGGCGGGCACTTCATTATTTTATAAAATTAAGATGATCCATTTCAACAAACCGTTTATTGAATTCCTCTTTGTTTGATGTGTTTTTGATTTTAGATTTCAAATTATAAATTTATCATCATCGGCTCCGTATATAAATTGTCCCACTCCTTGGCGCGGGTATCTTCTCACTATGAGAAGGCTGAGGACATAGTCCACCACGCTGGCCATGTGCGGGTTCGCATGTCGTTTAAGAATATTATGGAAAACTCAAACAATTCAAATAATTGTATGATGTATACAAATCGCGAAAGTTTAAAATCGATTATTATGGAGAACTGTCGGAAGGAGCAAGCGATATTTAACAATTTAATTGTCATTGGTGCGCGCCGTGGATTCGAACCCGAGAGCCTCCGGTGGCAGTCCGTCAGCCTCTACACTAGGCTATCGCTGCAAATAAATCTATACATTCCATAATATTTATAAAACAAAAAAATACACATTAAAGCCATATTTTAAAAACTATTACTCGTACTTTTCATATTAAATTATCTATTATTCTCACCTCGCTCGCCAAATGTCCAATATTTTAAAGGAGCGCACCGCTGCAGCTAATATCTAAAGACTCGTGAAAGAACACCCACCAACACTTTAACAACATATAATAAAGACTATATTAAATTGCTTTCAAACGTTCAAACTGCACACAAAAGCGAATTTATAAAAATACAATTAGAGAGAAAAGAAGTATGAACTTGTTTGTTTTGTGCTTGCTGGCTTATTCTTACATTGTATCCTCGGATGAAATATGGTGCTGCTGTAAAATCATTTATTTCTTGTTATTTCAACGAAAATTTACGTCTACCCAGCTATTAAAGCCAAGATAAACGTCTCTTAAAGGAAATATCTTTAAGAGACGGTAATTTGGGCTGCATGTAAGACAAAAGTACACATTAGAGGGGTATAAACATTTAAAGTTAGTTAATGATTTATCCAGAACGATGAATTGTACCAGGCAGTCACAGAATGTTTAACTCCCGAATGAATGATCCCCCCCGTGGGATCTCCACCTTGACGTGGTGGGGGGCGTAGCTCGCGTAAATTACGATTAGATAAAATATTTTGTACAAACACCCCTAACCTCCTCAAGAAACATACATGCTATATTTAACCTTCTTGCGCCCAGTAATTGCGGCTGTAATGTGTGTGTCAGTCAGTCAGTAGCGAAAAGATTTTATATACACAGATTGAAGTGATTCCATTGAAAAAATAAAGTTTTTACACAAACCCTGAATCCCTTTTCCACCCTCTTTAGGGAAAATTTCCAAAATAAATGTCTTTGTGTTCGCTAGCGTCATTTGTGGATCCAATAAACAGAGTACCTTGAAGGCTTAAAATGGCAAATTATGACTCCCCTTTTTATCCACCTAGGGTAAGAATTTTCATAAAAACTTTCTTAGTGTTCACTAACATCATTTGAGGAACCAATAGGTATACAAAGTTTGAAGTTAATCCATTGAGGGTATAAAAAGTTTCATACAAATTCTGACAACCAGTTTAACCCCTCTAGGGGAGGAATTTCCAAAAATCCTCTCTTAGTGTGCCCCTACACACCTCAAGGAACATACATGCTAAATTTCATCAACATGCACACATACATACATGTTGTTTCGGCTGCAGCATGTCTGTCAGTCAATCAGTAACGCAAGGATTTTATATACAGACAGATTATACAAATAAATAGTATTTCACTGCCTCCGTGGTACAGTGGATAGCGTATGCGTCTGCTAAACGCGAGGTCTCGGGTTCGATGCCCGGGTCGGGCAAAAGTATTACTGAGTTTTTTCGAATTCTCAGTAGTAGCACGGAGTCTGCCAATGTGCCCGGTAATAGCAATAGGCTCGCCCCCTATTACGTGGGACCTAATATGCAACATGGTGAAATGTGGGTGTAATATTACACCTCTTCTTACCCCTTCAGGGATACAGGAGTTAGACTATAAATAAAAATAAACAAACTGTCTGTAATCTCAAAATAACTGTATTGCATATTGTTGCTAATGCTTTTCCAGTACAATATACACTATATACCCAATGGTTTATTTAGATTGTTTTTTGTCTGTCTACTTATGCAGGGTAATCTTAAAAATGGCTGTGTCGATTTAGATGTGTATTTTACTAATGGTTCATGAAAACTCTCGAACAAACTATGAAAATTTCATTTAGGCGTAGCTGCTTGCAAAAGCTAGTTTTAATTAAATTAGTCAAGGATTCCGTAGCACTATACAATTGTATATCTCAGCGATATTGTAAAAAAATTAAAAATAAATTATCCAAGTTCAAAAACCCTTTCTTAGTATTTTAGGTTAAAGACATGAGAGAAGCCTTGGTCAGCAGTTGGACAAAGCAGATAACTGATAAAAAGTGCTTACCAGCTTAAAAATTAATAAAAATAGCAAAATATCGTTTCTGAGTATTTTGACTTCTATTGGAAAAAATATATAATTTTTTGTTTATTTCTATTATTCTTTTCAATTTTTCATATAAAGAACCATCCCACATTTTAGTTAGTGAAGATAAAGAGCACTTAGATGAGAGCCAGCCGCATAAATGTAAATTAATGAAAATTAAATGCACATCAAGGACGATGAAAAAAAATAAAGTGAAGGAATTAAAAGTTTCAGACAAACTGGGACCGCTTTTTGAACTCCCCGTTTTAGTAGTGAATTGACTAACGTCACTTGAGGAATCGATATACAAAGTTTCAAGTGAATCAATTGAAGCTTTTTTATATTACAAAATGGGACACCCTTTCTTAATTCTTAATAGGGGACCTTTTCTTAATAGGGGAGTGACTTCGAAAAATACTTTCTTGGTGTTCACTAACGCTATTTGAGGAACCTATATACAAAGTTTGAAGTTAATCCACTGAAGGAATAATAAGTTTCGTTTCATACACACTTTGAACCTCTATTTTACCCCCAGAGGGTAGGAATTTTCAAAAAAAATAAATTCTTGGTGTTCACTATCGTCGTTTGAGGAACCAATATACAAAGTTTGAAGTCAATCCACTGAAGGAATAAGAAGTTTCGTTTCATACACACTTTGAAGCATCTTACCCCCTAAGGGTTGGAATTTTCAAAAAACAAATTCTTAGTGTTCATTATCTTTGTTTGAGGAACCAATATACAAAGTTTGAAGTCAATCCATTAGAGAGATAAAAAGTTACATGCAAACTTTGACCCCCTATCTCACCCCTTTCGGGGAGCAATTTCCAGAAAAACAATTCTTAGTGTTCACTATCGTCGTTTGAGGAACTAATATACAAAGTTTGGAATAAAAAGTTTAATACAAACTTTGACCCCCAGTTTTACACCCTTAGGGGTAAAATTTCCAAAAATCCTCTCTTAGTGCTACCCTAAACTCTTCAAGCATGTATGTTACATGCTAAATTTCATCTTCTTGTGACCAGTAGTTTCGGCTGTAGCGTATCTGTCAGTCAGTCAGTAACCAAGGATTTTATATATTAAGATTAAGATTTTATATATTAAGATATGATTGAATAAGGAGGATAATTAATTTTGATTATTACCTGAGCATCGCT
This sequence comes from Euclidia mi, assembly GCA_944739405.2. Classification (NCBI taxonomy): domain Eukaryota; kingdom Metazoa; phylum Arthropoda; class Insecta; order Lepidoptera; family Erebidae; genus Euclidia; species Euclidia mi. Next base: position 5,804,281 of record OX123196.2, read on the forward strand.
GTCAGGCTAGTGAATTAGTATTGAAGTAGATGTGATGTATAATTGTGTTGAGTTGATTATATAATTAAGTTCAAAATTTTTCGTAAAATCAGCTACGAGTATATCGGTACAAAGGTAAACTCGCGGTGTTATATTTTCCGACTAAATACACTTTTAAAAAACGGTGCTTATTATTTTGAAATTGATGTCAGACTTTTACTATTTTAAAATCAGTAGATCTTCTAGATGTTATAAACATTAATATAGAACTTAGATGATTTAATTAGATGTGGATCATACCTCATTTACACTGATGGTAAAATTCGTGTCTTTTTATTAAACACTTAATTACCTAGAACAATAATGTTTCTTTTCGGAGCGAATATTTTTTTACCACAAACTACTTTCAGTCACTCAAAGCCTGCACTCCTGCCAGTCAAGAAGCTTAGTACCCTCTATGTACATACAGGTATTTATTTTGAAACTATAAGCCTAGTACTTGTTTTAATACCCAAATTATTTCGTCCAAACTAACCGAAGGCCGTCACTCAAAGTAGACCACTAGAATGTAAATTAGTAACCCCAACTTTGAACAAAGTAAACACTATAACAATTACCGAATACCTTTTGTATAATAATAACAGTGATTACCACTAAACGAACACGTGTACTTATTGAAATCACTGGCGTAATGGAGAAATTAATGTTATGAAATATTTTAATGGCCCGACTATGCTTGAAGCATCTCGTTGCGAGTATTTTAGTTAACGCCACCCGATGCTCTCGATCGTAGGCATGAATATTGTGACGGCCGGTGTCATGCCAAGCTGTCATCACTACCGTTGCCAAGGACTACTGACGTCTACACGACAAACTAGCCGGCGTAGACAGAGAATCCTATAGACACCGGCAAAGCGTGTCGCAGAAAGAGACAAACATAGCACGTCACTCTATATTCAGGGTTACCGCGTAAGGCAAAAATTACCCTATTTATTGATACAATTAGAAAATAATATGTAGCCCGAAAAGTAACACTGCCTTATTAATTTTATCGGCATAGGATAGATATAGGTAAGATACGGGGATGATATTATTATGCTGTCAAACGTAAACTAATTTGGTAGTTTCCTCAGTCAAAAATAAATTATCTCAACTTTTCAATACAATGAAATATTCAAATAAAATCCCACGTTCATTCATTATTTTATTGATGATATACTTAATTTTCGAATTGTTCTAACTTATTTATATAAAATATGTAGGTATGCTATTTGACACAAAAATGTGATGACGTAATATGTTGCTATTTCAATGCAAAATTCATAGAAAAGTATAGTTTTTGACATTTCGTTGTCGGTAGTTAAAATGCCATTTCATAGGTGGTTATGTATGTACGTCCTGGATTTGTGAGCAAATAATACAACATATTCATTTATGGTTTTTATATACATTTGATGTACACATTGTTGTCCTTTGAATAAAACAAGCTTCGTATGAAGGTTTCTAATTCTTTGCTTGAGTTCAAATCCTTTTTCAGTTCAAAATAGTGCATGGCAATGGCCTTAATAAGTAAAACTTTATGGTTACCAATAAATGGTTGACTTTCAAAATGATCCAACATAAATACATCATGGCATCGTTCGAAAGTCGTGAAAACAAGTTTTTGTAACATATTTTTTTCGGCAAAGAATTATATTCCTTCATTAGAACGGACCTTGAAAATTCTTTCTGCCAACTTACATAGTTTGATAACGTCACGGGAAGGATATATAAGGCCACCTTTATCTTTTTTAAATATAAGACCTAAATAAATCCTCATGTTCAGGAAAACTGAAACAAGCCATTCAAACTTTGAAATACTTTTTTGATAGGCATTGCAAATCTCAAAATATTATACCCTATTTTTAATTACCCTCAAAAGAGGGTAATAATTTAAAGAAAAGTTGGCAACACCAAAGATTTAATTTATTTAATTATTTAGAATTTATTATTGTTATTTTAGTGCTTTTTAACACAAGTCTCAATAGTTCACAACACAATACAGCTCGAATTACTTTATTGTAGCACGTAAAAACTGTATTTTTTATGGAGATGATAGCTGTCTACACGTTAGCTGTAAAATTTTGTTTAGCTAAGAAGTTAGCATACGTACAAAAAAAGTGGCACGCTCGGTGAATCAAAAAATCTTATCGTGCTGTTTCATTTCTTTACATTACATCGGCTTAAGTTGCTCTCTTTCCTGTGTGAGTGCGACAAAAATATCACTTAGTCTATAGGATTCTCTGTCTACTAGCCGGTCATCAAACACAAAAATTTATTAGCAAAGAGGTTTGAAGACTGTTTCATTATTTGGAAATGAGTTTTTAGTTCGATGACGTATATACTCTATCAAGTGTTCGCCAAATTCACCAGTCATTGACAACAAGGCGATGGCCGTGTGGAGAACACATTTCGTTCACGTTCTGAAGGCGTGGATTCAGATCCCAGTCATAACAGTTATGTGGATTATGGTTTTTATGAAATTTGGAAAATGTTTATGAATATTTGGCAAATTAAAAAAAAGATTATTTAAATATTTCGAGTAAAAATTAGAAAATTCTAGAAACTTCAGGAAGGAATGGAAAGGTTAAAAAGAGACAGGAGATAGAAAAACAATTGAATTATGAAATGACAATCGAAATTTGTGGATCTAGAACATTCCTAGGGTTATATAAGGCGGTGTAGACGCGCTGAGCGCCAGTTTAAGTTGAAAAGTGGTAAAGTGAAGAAGAAAAGGAAGAAGTAAAATGAAGAAAGAAGAAGTAGTAAAATAAAGTGAAGTGAAAGCATAGTGCAGTAAAGTGCAGTGAAAAGTGCAGTGCAAAAGACGCTAGTGTTGGTGCTGTCCGCGTCGAAAATAAACGGCGTGTCGTGTGTGAAGTCGAATAAAGTGTCATCAGTGCTACCCGGTGTTTCCTCCAATCCCGATACCCCGTCCGTAACAATTGGTGTCAGGAGTGGAATTGGAAGGTTTAAAGATGCCAGTCATGCTGAGGGAAGGGCCTACGACACGTGCGAGGGCTGCCGCTCAAGAACAAGGCGACTCTAACCCAGAAGTCGTGGGCAGGGAAGCTCCTTCGCAAGGAGGTGGCTCCGAAGGAGAGGTATTTACATCCGCAAGCGCAGCTAACCCGCTATCTCTCGCAGACTTCGCTGCACTATTTAAATCCGAATTCCAGCAAAACTCGCAGCAGCTACAATCTCAGCTTAGTGAGATAATGGAGAGCCAGGATGAGATTCGCCATTATATATCGGAGAACGCTCGTAAGATCACCGAGATGGAGATGACTGTGTATCGGTAAAGTGCAATCTCGCATGGCTACTATAGAGGAAGAGATACAGTCCTGCAAGGCGGCAGTGTCGGAAGAGGTGCAGTCCCGCATGGCATCAGTATCGGATGAGATGCACAGCCGCATAGAGGAGGAGTTCAAGAGGATTAAGGCCAACGTCCCTTCAGTCGCAGTCATCTCATCAGGTGCTGGTAATTTTAAAGTGCCTTCTTTCGATGGTACCTCATCTTGGGAGGCGTACAGGATGCAGTTTGAAGCCGCTTCTTCTAGTAACAGTTGGAACAGAGAGCAGGACAAGACTGCACTCGCTCTGGCCTTACGCGATGGTGCAACATCAGTGTTACAGTCTGTGGGGAAAGACATGAACAGCTCATCGAGGCTCTAGAGTCCAGGTATGGAGAGGCGCATTTGGAATTTGTATTCCGTGCTCAGTTGTGTAACCGCTGTCAGCGCCCTAACGAGTCCTTGCAGCAGTGGTCTCTAGAAGTAAAGAAAATGGTAGGAAAAGCTTACCAGTCTGCACCCTCGGCATAAGTCCAAAGCATGCGTCTCCAGGCGTTCATTGATGGCATTTATGACGATGAGTTCAGGTCTGCCGTTCGTCTGAAGCACCATGACAACGTTAAGGACGCTTTAGCGCATGCTCTCAAAGTGGAGGCTGTCCGTCGAGACATCAAGGGTGGACGAGTCCGAGTTGTGGCCGCAGAAATGCAGCGAACAGAGCGAAGATTTGGCCCAAAATGTTATAGCTGCAGGGAACCAGGACATTTCAGCAGTAGCTGTTCGAAACGTAAACGTAAGACTGACGCTACTGTTCAAACGTCCGAACACGACCAGGAAAACTAATTCCAGCCAGGGCTGCGGGGCAAGCGCTGGCCGGTAGACGAAAAGCCCCTAAAGTTTGTATCCGACAAAGCACGGATGGGAACAGTTTAACCATTGATGGAGCGGTCAATGGCGTTACCTGTTTGCTGACCTTGGACACCGGTGCGTCTCGAACTGTTATAGGGACTCACCTGATAAGGAAGAATGGAAAGATTCTAAAACAGTCAATTCAACCTCGACTGACAACGGCTACCGGCCAGCACATCCCAGTCAGGGGAGAGCAAATAGTGGCTTTCAAAGTAAGTGACAAATTGTATTGGCAAAAAGCACTGATTGCAGACATCATCGACGACTGCATTGTTGGGCTAGACTTCTTCAGAGATCACCAATGTAGATTGGATATTAAGTGTGGTATCCTAATGTGTGGAGATGTGGAGATTCCAATGAGAGGTGGAGGCACGGGAAAGGTTTTGTGCCTCAGGGAGAGCAAGCTCGCACCTAGGTCACAGACATTTGTTCCTGTCACATTACCTGCCACTTCGAGTCAGCGACGTTGCATAATGATAGAAGACAATGGAGATTACGATCCATGGTTGCCAGCATGTGTAGTTGTTGCTTCTTCACAAATGGCTGTTATACCTGTCCTAAATTTAAGTGATGAAGAAAAAGTTTTGAAAAATGGTTCTGAGATAGGAGAGTCTGTGGAAGTCGCTTGGTTACGAAACTGCCAGGAAACCAAGAGTTTAGCTGAGACTAACGTTAACGTGGATAGTGTTTTGAAAGGTTGCGAAGACAATCTAACAGAAATCGAAACAGAAAAAGCAAAGAAATTGCTGACACAATACGTCGACATTTTCTCAAAGGACGACGGTGACATCGGGAAGACAGGAGTAGTAAAACACACCATCAATACGGGGAATGAACAACCGATCCGTCAACGCCCGCGACGTGTACCTTTTACCAGACAGAAGGAGGTAGAGGATATGATTAAAGATATGAGGAAAAACGGGGTTATTGAGCCATCGACTAGCCCGTGGTGTTCACCGGTGGTATTGGTAAAGAAAAAGGATGGATCGACTAGATTCTGTATTGACTACCGAAGATTGAATGATGTAACCAAGAAAGACAGTTATCCTTTGCCTAGAATAGATGAAACGTTAGACACGTTATGCGGAATGAAGTCGTTCACAACAATAGACCTAAAAAGTGGTTACTGGCAAGTGGAAATGGACCCAAAAGACAAGGAGAAGACAGCTTTTTCAATGGGCAGAGGGTTATGGCATTTCAATGTTATGCCTTTCGGATTGTGCAACGCACCAGCTACTTTTTAAAGGTTAATGGAACACATCCTTGCCGGGCTTTTAGGGGAAGCTTGTCTGGTGTATCTCGATGACATAATTGTAATGGGACGAGACTTCGATGATCATCTCACGAAGCTAGAAAGTGTACTCAATAGATTGAGAAATGCAAATCTGAAGCTCAGTCTTTAAAAAATGTTCATTTTTTAAGCGACAGGTTAACTACTTGGGTCATGTCGTCTCTGAAAAAGGCATCGAGAAGGACCCTGCAAAGATTTCGGTGGTTAAAGATTGGCCCATGCCTAAGGACAAGACGCAGGTGCGCTCATTTATGGAGCTTTGCTCTTATTACAGACGTTTTGTGAAGAATTTCTCGAGCATCGCAAAACCCTTACATGAGCTGACGGAGCAAAAACGACCATTTAATTGGGATGAAAAATGTCAAACTGCTTTCGAGGAGTTGAAGACGCGTTTATATGAAGCGCCAATTCTTGCATATCCCGACGTCAAAGGAGAATTTGCTATTGACACAGACGCAAACAATGTGGGTATTGGTGGAACTCTTTCCCAGAGACAAGGAGACCAGGAGGCTATTATTGCCTACTTTAGCAAATCGCTGTCTAAACCTGAAAGGAACTACTGTACCACACGAAAGGAGCTTCTAGCGGTAGTGAAAACTCTTCAGCATTTTAAAAAGTACCTAATCGGAAGAAAATTCCGGATCTGGACGGACCACGCAGCGCTTAAGTGGCTTTTACAGTTTAAAAATTGTGAGGGTCAAGTCGCTCGATGGATTGAACAACTTCAAGAGTACGATTTCGAAGTTGAGCATCGTAGCGGAAAATGTCACGGTAATGCTGATGCCTTATCAAGACGTCCTTGTGATAAGAGCTGCAAATATTGCGTGCGATAAGAAGGAAAAGATGAAGCTGCCGTCAAGGTAATCAGAACGGATACTATCGACGGGCGATGGAATAGGGAGTTCATAATTAAATCCCAGGAAGAAGATAAAGATTTGTAACCGATACTGGACGTGACGAAAAGTTATTGGGCGCTATGGAACAGCCTAATAATACAAGATGGACTACTTTGTCGAAAATGGGAAAGTGCTTCTGGAAGAGACAGTTATCTTCAAACAATAGTGCCAAAATCAATGATTCCTGAAGTTTTGCGAGTTTGTCATGATGGCCCATCTGGCGGACATCTTGGAGTGCGAAGAACCTTACTGAAGATTCGTCAACGTTTTTATTGGCTGCACTGTAGGGAAGACGTTGAAGACTGGTGCAGGAAATACGTTAAATGTTCTTCAATTAAAGGGCCGCAAACTCAGAGCTGCGGAGCACTAAAACTATACACTGTGGGAGCTCCTTGGGAACGGATTGCTGTGGATGTAGCTTGACCATTTCCTTTGAAAGAAAGTGGTAATCGCTACATTCTGGTGGTGATGGATTATTTCACGAGGTGGCCAGAAGCTTTTGCAGTCCCTAATCAGGAAGCAATTACAGTCGCGACAAAATTAGTAAATGAAGTATTTTGTCGATTTGGTTTACCGTTAGAAATCCACAGCGACCAATGGAGAAATTTTGAATCGCAACTCTTTCAAGAAATCTGCAAGATGATGGGGATCCACAAAACCAGGACAACTCCTTATCACCCTCAATCAGATGGAATGGTGGAAAGATTTAACCAGACATTGGAGCAGCATCTTGCTAAAGTGGTCGATTGCCATCAGAGAAACTGGGACGAATATATCCCACTATTTCTTCTGGCTTACAGAGCCGCTGTACATGAAAGTACGGCAACAACCCCGGCACGAACAAATTTACGCCTAGCTGTGTTACCGATTATGCATGTGAATTAAGCTCGAAGAAATTCATGAACACGTTAGACAAGAGAATTTACAAGCGGGAGTAAGAATGAAGACTCGATATGACAGACGCGCAAATACAAGAGAATTCGAAGTGGGAACTTTGGTGTGGCTTCATAATCCGGTCCGATGTAAGGGAAAATCTCCCAAATTACAGCCAAGCTGGGAAGGACCATATACTGTGATAAAGAAAATTAACGACGTAACCTACAGAATTCGGAAGACACCTAGAAGTCCACTAAAGATTGTTCATGTGGATAGGATAGCCTTATATCATGGATCCAACAATGCTCGGGACGAGCATGTCTTAGAGAGGGGGTAGTGTGACGGCCGGTGTCATGCCAAGCTGTCATCACTACCGTTGCCAAGGACTACTGACGTCTACACGACAAACTAGCCGGTCATCAAACACAATAATTTTTTAGCAAAGAGGTTTGAAGACTATTTTATTATTTGGAAATGAGTTTTTAGTTCGATGACGTATACACTCTATCAAGTGTTCGCCAAATTCACCAGTCATTGACAATAAGGCGATGGCCGTGTGGATAACACATTCCGTTCACGTTGTGAAGGCGTGGGTTCAGATCTCAGTCATAACAGTTATGTGGATTATGGTTTTTATGAAATTTGGAAAATGTTTATGAATATTTGGCAAATATTTAAAAAAAGATTATTTAAATATTTCGAGTAAAAATTAGAAAATTCTAGAAACTTCAGGAAGGAATGGAAAGGCTAAAAAGAGACAGGAGAAGAATAACAATTGAATTGTGAAATGACAATCGAAATTAGTGGATCTAGAACATTCCTAGGGTTATATGAGGCGGTGTAGACGCGCTGAGCGCCAGTTTAAGTTGAAAAGTGGTAAAGTGAAGAAGAAAAGGAAGAAGTAAAAGGAAGAAAGAAGAAGTAGTAAAATAAAGTGAAGTGAAAGCATAGTGCAGTAAAGTGCAGTGAAAAGTGCAGTGCAAAAGACGCTAGTGTTGGTGCTGTCCGCGTCGAAAATAAACGGCGTGTCGTGTGTGAAGTCGAATAATGTGTCATCAGTGCTACCCGGTGTTTCCTTCAAATCCCGTTACCCCGTCCGTAACAATATTATACACAACTATCTATACCACATGCATCGGCATATGCGGAATTGAGTTCCGAAGGCGTTGATGCATTGCTGATCCACTAAGCTGTGGATTACGTAGGCGCGTCGCGTGGAGCACAAATATTCGGTTGACGTTATATACTTACCTATTTCATAAATGCTAGTAGTAAAATACGCCGATACGTTTTCGACACTTTAGAGTATTTCCACGGGGAGTTGGGAGGAAAATTTACGAAACAACGAAAACATTTTACTGGCGAAAACTTACGGTTTCGTAATGAGATAAAGCTTTCCATTTCATTACGATAGCTAAAATCCCTAAAATAAAATAAGTTGGACTACAATTTCGTTAAATAAAACATAAAATAAAGAATGATTATGCCAAGATTGTCCGTGTGGTGACGGATTAAGAATACGGATTGTCACCACCCCATATCATCCCATGGGTGTCGTAAAAGCCGTCAAAGGGAGCATATTATACAGAGACCAGCACTGTAAGAGAAGGAAAACTTGATACAAACCCTATACCAACCCGTTTGGCCAGCGTGGTATAGTAGGCCAATTCCTCCTTTCAAAGGAGAGGCCTAGTCCAGCAGTGGACTGTTATAGGCTGATGATGATGATGCCAAGATTAAATATCTATGAAATGTTTATTACGATGACAATATTAACTAGCCTGTGGCTTTATACGCGTGGAAAACAGTACTCGTATCATATTTTTTTCATACAAACCTAAATGGGACAGAATATCTAAAAACATTACACTCCTTTTTTTGGGCAGTTGTGTAAAAACTCATTCTATTTTTGATTCTCGCAATTTATAAAATATGGCAATAAACCCACAAAAGACGAGTGAAAGGTTTCATCGATATCCGCTCAGTACCTAGATCTTGCGTAAAAGAGTGTCGAATAGTCAACCATCCGTCCGTCCTTATTTCTCATTCAAAATTGTGCATAGTAACATGGTAAGATTTTGCAACATACCACGAAAATCTGACAAGGGTCTATGACAAGTCTTAATCGCTTTACAGGTAGTAGAGCCTTGCGGATTTCAGCATGAATGGGCCGGCTCGATCGGGGAAGTACTACCCTCTCACAGAAAATCGACGTAGAGTAACAGTACTTAAACTGTTGCGTTTCGCTCCGTGAGTGAGAGTGCCGGAGAGTAGGAGAGTATTGGGGGGTCTGGATTGCCATCCAGACCCCCCAATACTCTCTATTCAAAACGATGATTACATTTCAGATTATCTATTAAAAATGATGAATGTATTCTACTTCCTTAGTCTCTTCCAACTGAAATCTCGATTCACATTGAATCATATATGTATTTGAAATAATGAATACATTCCATATTCTCTATTCGAAATGGTAAAAGTATTTTAAATCCAATCTGTTAAAGTTTAAAATATAATACTCTCTATTCAAAACGATGATTACATTTCAGATTATCTATTAAAAATGATGAATGTATTCTACTTCCTTAGTCTCATCCAACTGAATACAGTTGGAACAGAGGTAATAATCTCGATTCACATTGAATTATATATTCGAAATAATGAATACATTTCATATTCTCTATTCGAAATGGTAAAAATATTTTAAATAAATCCAGCACATCTTTCTAAATTGTATAAAAATTAAATTGAAATAAAGTCTATGTTACTTTTAGATATTGTAGTTTTCTAATAATAAAATAATTTGTAAAACCGATTCATTACTACCAGAATTTATCAAATAGGTACATTATAAAATTTTCTCTTTATAATATTTATGTAGACCGAAGAATTTAGACATTGCTTACCAATAATACTTCGATGTTATCTATAGGTCGAGCGCAACTTCAGAATGCTTATATTTAATTGATTTCAGTTGTAGATGATATACCTATTTAATTTACAGAATAAAGAGATATCTCCATCTCATCCATCCCCATTAAACTCTATTCAAAATGATGTTTCTATTCAGAAAACTCTATTCTAAGCGTTACATCCATTCAAATATCATTATTGTGAATGGTTCTTCTATTCACGTTTAATAACTCTCTATTTAAAATGATATTTCTATTCACTAATTTCTATTCAAAGCGTTACATCTATTCAAGAATCTCTATTCTGAAGGGTTCTTCTATTTACGCTAAACTCTACTAACACAAAAATCATAGCGACTGGGCGCTTTGCTGGCGTACGCCACGTAAACCAGTAGGGAAATTGAAATGTACTAACTACATGGGCCTAGAGCGAATATAACTTTCATCATCATCATCATCATCAGCCTTTAACAGTCCACTGCTGAACTAGGCCTCTCCTTTGAAAGGAGGAATTGGCCTACTATACCACGCTGGCCAAACGGGTTGGTATAGGGTTTGTATCAAGTTTTCCTTCTCTTACAGTGCTGTTCTCTGCATAATATGCCCCTCAGTCGGCTCTTACGACACCCATGGGATGATATGGGGTGGTGACATTCCGTATTCTTAATCCGTCACCACACGGACCTATATAACTTTAAATGACTTATATTCCAGCGAATATAATTTTAAATCACTTCTATTCTAAATGATAAATTCATATTTATTGAGAGAATGACAACGATCGTCTTTTCGAATACAAGCCATTAACCAATATCGTAAGGGAATTATCATGAATGTTATTGTAGATGTACAAGGATTTAAAAGCGCTCAAAATGAGTTTATTCCTAAAGAAATAGCAGTAATGTGTCATGGACGTATGCAAGTATTACTGATAAAGCCACCATTTCCGTTTTATGATTTATCAAAACAAGAACGTCTGCAAGTAATCTGGATTGAAAGAAACAGAGGAATACTTGTGTGAAAAATTATATTCGCTCTAGGCCCATGTAGTTAGTACATTTCAATTTCCCTACTGGTTTACGTGGCGTACGCCAGCAAAGCGCCCAGTCGCTATGATTTTTGTGTTAGTAGAGTTTAGCGTAAATAGAAGAAGCCTTCAGAATAGAGATTCTTGAATAGATGTAATGCTTTGAATAGAAGTTAGTGAATAGAAATATCATTTTAAATAGAGAGTAATTAAACGTGAATAGAAGAACCATTCACAATAGTGATATTTGAATGGATGTAACGTTTAGAATAGAGTTTTCTGAATAGAACTATTATTTTTGAATAGAGATTTTTGAATAGAAACATCATTCTGAATAGAGATTTCTGAATAGAAACATCATATTGAATAGAGTGTAATAGAGGTTTGGATCTTTGACAATCGTTACAGGGCGGCAGTACCTTCTAAATAAACTGACACTAGTCTAAACCATGGAATATCGCTCTCCCTTCGGGTTGCGGAGGTCAGACAGGCAGTCGCTCCAGGATTTGAAAGCGATCAAAATGAGTTTACATTTTGATCGCTTTTAAATCCTTGTACATCTACAATAACATTCATGATAATTTTTCTTACGATATTGGTTAATGGCTTGTATTCGAAAAGACGATCGTTGTTATTCTCTCAATAAATATGTATTTATCATTTAGAATATAAGTCAATTAAAATTATATTCGCTGGAATATAAGTCATTTAAAATTATATTCGCTGGAATATAAGTCATTTAAAGTTATATTCGCTCTAGGCCCATGTAGTTAGTACATTTCAATTTCCCTACTGGTTTACGTGGCGTACGCCAGCAAAGCGCCCAGTCGCTATGATTTTTGTGTTAGTTGAGTTTAGCGTAAATAGAAGAACCCTTCAGAATAGAGATTCTTGAATAGATGTAACGCTTTGAATAGAAATTAGTGCAAAAAAATATCATTTTAAATAGAGAGTTATTAAACGTGAATAGAAGAACCATTCACAATAATGATATTTGAATGGATGTAACGTTTAGAATAGAGTTTTCTGAATAGAAACATCATTTTGAATAGACTTTAATGGGGGGTATGGATCTTTGACAATCGTTACATGGCGTAAGTACCTTCTAAATAAACTGAAACTAGTCCAAACCATGGAATATAAGTCATTTAAAGTTATATTCGCTCTAGGCCCATGTAGTTAGTACATTTCAATTTCCCTACTGGTTTACGTGGCGTACGCCAGCAAAGCGCCCAGTCGCTATGATTTTTGTGTTAGTAGAGTTTAGCGTAAATAGAAGAAGCCTTCAGAATAGAGATTCTTGAATAGATGTAACGCTTTGAATAGAAATTAGTGCAAAGAAATATCATTTTAAATAGAGAGTTATTAAACGTGAATAGAAGAACCATTCACAATAATGATATTTGAATGGATGTAACGTTTAGAATAGAGTTTTCTGAATAGAACTATTATTTTTGAATAGCGATTTCTGAATAGAAACATCATTTTGAATAGACTTTAATTGGGGGTATGGATCTTTGACAATCGTTACAGGGCGTAAGTACCTTCTAAATAAACTGACACTAGTCCAAACCATGGAATATCGCCATCCCTTCGGGTTGCGGAGGTCAGACAGGCAGTCGCTCGGTGGAAAAGCTAATATTCAGCCAAATCCGGTTAGACCAGTAAGCGGACTCCAGACTGAAACTGGGATAACGCTAAGAGAATGATGATTCATATTGGGATTGATGCCATTATTTGAGTATATAAAATGAGGTACGCTTACCAGCAGAAATCAAGAAAATGCAAGTCATTGGGATCGTCACGTCATTAGTAACTTATAGAATGAAATTCTATTTCTTTCATCATTGTGAATGATAATGATGCTAATTAAGTGTTATAGGTAATCATTTATCCTTGTTCCTTAAATATTCTGTTAATACGTATTGAACGGTCTGTTCCATCTGATTGAAACCAAGAAACCATTCGAATCCGTTACAGAGCTGTTAGTATGATACAGTTCTGCAACAGTTCATTTTAAAACTAATCTTTAATGAGTACCACATTATTGCTATAGAAATTATAGTAGGCAGGTTTGCAGAGCGGGATCGGTTACGTAGTGTAAACAATATCTCTCGACCGACTCGACACCGCATTCTGACCGTATGCTAGGTAACTACATTGCAATAATATTTAAGATAATACTGGCTAGTTGTGTTTTTCATTCTCTCAAAAAATATGTATTTATCATTTAGAATATAAGTCATTTAAAATTATACTCCCTGCGTTCAACCTCTCCAACGTCATATATTTTCAGCTCTATATAATTTTTTCCCTGCTTACGCTCATCACTTTGCCTGCTTAAACCGTTTGCCACTCTACGGGTAAAATATGAGAAAAGAGGTGGTATTTAAAACTTTTGAACACACATGGGATTGATACTTGATTTCGCTACTATAAAATTGCAAACATGATTCACAAATCATTACAGGGAATATAATTTTAAATGACTTATATTCTAAATGATAAATACATATTTTTTGAGAGAATGAAAAACACAACTAGCCAGTATTATCTTAAATATTATTGCAATGTAGTTACCTAGCATACGGTCAGAATGCGGTGTCGAGTCGGTCGAGAGATATTGTTTACACTACGTAACCGATCCCGCTCTGCAAACCTGCCTACTATAATTTCTATAGCAATAATGTGGTACTCATTAAAGATTAGTTTTAAAATGAACTGTTGCAGAACTGTATCATACTAACAGCTCTGTAACGGATTCGAATGGTTTCTTGGTTTCAATCAGATGGAACAGACCGTTCGATACGTATTAACAGAATATTTAAGGAATAAGGATAAATGATTACCTATAACACTTAATTAGCATCATTATCATTCACAATGATGAAAGAAATAGAACTTCATTCTATAAGTTACTAATGACGTGACGATCCCAATGACTTGCATTTTCTTGATTTCTGCTGGTAAGCGTACCTCATTTTATATACTCAAATAATGGCATCAATCCCAATATGAATCATCATTCTCTTAGCGTTATCCCAGTTTCAGTCTGGTGTCCGCTTACTAGTCTAACCGGATTTGGCTGAATATTAGCTTTTCCACCGAGCGACTGCCTGTCTGACCTCCGCAACCCGAAGGGATGGCGATATTCCATGGTTTGGACTAGTGTCAGTTTATTTAGAAGGTACTTACGCCCTGTAACGATTGTCAAAGATCCATACCCCCAATTAAAGTCTATTCAAAATGATGTTTCTATTCAGAAATCGCTATTCAAAAATAATAGTTCTATTCAGAAAACTCTATTCTAAACGTTACATCCATTCAAATATCATTATTGTGAATGGTTCTTCTATTCACGTTTAATAACTCTCTATTTAAAATGATATTTCTTTGCACTAATTTCTATTCAAAGCGTTACATCTATTCAAGAATCTCTATTCTGAAGGCTTCTTCTATTTACGCTAAACTCTACTAACACAAAAATCATAGCGACTGGGCGCTTTGCTGGCGTACGCCACGTAAACCAGTAGGGAAATTGAAATGTACTAACTACATGGGCCTAGAGCGAATATAACTTTAAATGACTTATATTCCAGCGAATATAATTTTAAATGACTTATATTCCAGCGAATATAATTTTAATTGACTTATATTCTTAATGATAAATACATATTTATTGAGAGAATAACAACGATCGTCTTTTCGAATACAAGCCATTAACCAATATCGTAAGAAAAATTATCATGAATGTTATTGTAGATGTACAAGGATTTAAAAGCGATCAAAATGTAAACTCATTTTGATCGCTTTCAAATCCTGGAGCGACTGCCTGTCTGACCTCCGCAACCCGAAGGGAGAGCGATATTCCATGGTTTAGACGAGTGTCAGTTTATTTAGAAGGTACTGGCGCCCTGTAACGATTGTCAAAGATTCAAACCCCCTATTACACTCTATTCAGAATGATGTTTCTATTCAGAAATCTCTATTCAGAATGATGTTTCTATTCAGAAATCTCTATTCAAAAATAATAGTTCTATTCAGAAAACTCTATTCTAAACGTTACATCCATTCAAATATCACTATTATGAATGGTTCTTCTATTCACGTTTAATTACTCTCTATTTAAAATGATATTTCTATTCACTAACTTCTATTCAAAGCATTACATCTATTCAAGAATCTCTATTCTGAAGGGTTCTTCTATTTACGCTTAACTCTACTAACACAAAAATCATAGCGACTGGGCGCTTTGCTGGCGTACGCCACGTAAACCAGTAGGGAAATTGAAATGTACTAACTACATGGGCCTAGAGCGAATATAATTTTTCACACAAGTATTCCTCTGTTTCTTTCAATCCAGATTACTTGCAGACGTTCTTGTTTTGATAAATCATAAAACGGAAATGGTGGCTTTATCAGTAATACTTGCATACGTCCTTGACACATTACTGCTATTTCTTTAGGAATAAACTCATTTTGAGCGCTTTTAAATCCTTGTACATCTACAATAACATTCATGATAATTCCTTTACGATATTGGTTAATGGTTTGTATTCGAAAAGACGATCGTTGTCATTCTCTCAATAAATATGTATTTATCATTTAGAATATAAGTCATTTAAAATTATATTCGCTGGAATATAAGTCATTTTAAGTTATATTCGCTCTAGGCCCATGTAGTTAGTACATTTCAATTTCCCTACTGGTTTACGTGGCGTACGCCAGCAAAGCGCCCAGTCGTTATGATTTTTGTGTTAGTGGAGTTTAGCGTAAATAGAAGAACCCTTCAGAATAGAGATTCTTGAATAGATGTAACGCTTTGAATAGAAATTAGTGAATAGAAATATCATTTTTAATAGAGAGTAATTAAACGTGAATAGAAGAACCATTCACAAAAATGATATTTGAATGGATGTAACGTTTAGAATAGAGTTTTCTGAAAATAAACATCATTTAGAATAGAGATTTCTGTATAGAAACATCATTTTGAATAGAGTTTAATGGGGATGGATAAGATGGAGATATCTCTTTATTCTGTACATTAAATAGGTATATCATCTACAACTGAAATCAATTAAATATAAGCATTCTGAAGTTGCGCTCGACCTATAGATATCATCGAAGTATTTTTGGTAAGCAATGTCTAAATTCTTCGGTCTACATAAAAATTATAAAGAGAAAAAGTTTATAATGTACCTATTTGATAAACTCTGGAAGTAATGAATCGGTTTTACAAATTCCTTTATTATTAGAAAACTACAATATCTAAAAGTAACATAGACTTTATTTCAATTTAATTTTTATACAATTTAGAAAGATGTGCAGGATTTATTTAAAATATTTTTACCATTTCGAATAGAGAATATGAAATGTATTCATTATTTCGAATATATAATTCAATGTGAATCGAGATTATTACCTCTGTTCCAACTGTATTCAGTTGGATGAGACTAAGGAAGTAGAATACATTCATCATTTTTAATAGATAATCTGAAATGTAATCATCGTTTTGAATAGAGAGTATTATATTTTAAACTTTAACAGATTGGATTTAAAATACTTTTACCATTTCGAATAGAGAATATGGAATGTATTCATTATTTCAAATACATATATGATTCAATGTGAATCGAGATTTCAGTTGGAAGAGACTAAGGAAGTAGAATACATTCATCATTTTTAATAGATAATCTGAAATGTAATCATCGTTTTGAATAGAGAGTATTGGGGGGTCTGGATGGCAATCCAGACCCTCCAATACTCTCCTACTCCGGAGGCCCTATCCCCTATTCCTTTTCCCTCATCGCACTCCTCACCCCATCTCTTTTCCAAACCTCAAGGAGCGGCAATGCACTTGTGACTCCTTTGGTGTTGCTTGTGTCCATGGGCGGCGGTAATTGCTTAATGAACATACGTTATCTTAATATATAAATTCCTTGCGTTACTGACTGACTGACAGACACGCTACAGCCGAAACTACTGGTCGCAATAAGATGAAATTTAGCATGTATGTTCCTTGGGCATCGTAGGGGTGCACTAAGACGGGATTGCCCGAAATTCCCACGGGATCGGGCAAAACAGGAAATTCGAAAATATGTGCGTGCGAAGCCGCTGGCGTTGGCTAGTTAACTCTATAATCTATACTATAATAAAACTGTAGAGGTGAAAAAGTCTGTACATTAAAGATATTTTGACGAAAATTAGCTAAAAAATCTAGGAAAATGCTAAAAGGCAATACTTGATAATTTTTAGAATTTATGTCTGTCTGTCTGTCCGACGTCTTTCCCTATGTTGCTAAAGATCTCTGAAATGGCAAAATTGATTTCAATAAAACTTACATTCATGTACAGAAGATACTCAAACCTATAAAATAGTATATGTTACATCACAATCGGTTGAGTGGTTTTTGGTGTACAGCTTGACCTCTCCTTTGTACGTAGTCCCAAACAAATCAGGGATCATCCAAAACTGGTTATATATGTGGTGACATCTGATCATTATAAGTTTGTTATTAAAAGTATAGTTAGTCTAAATAGGTACCTTCAAAGTGTTTTATGGCTATTTACTGACTGATAGATGTCACTATTTTCAAATAATTTCCTAGCAAAATAAATGTTCCTTGCATAAAAGGCAATAATTATGTGTCGGGTATCTTTCTGTTATTAAAAAAATAATAGAGTATAATATTCGGCACTTTCATAAACAAAAAGTATATGTGTCAAAATTTATTACAATGTCCACTTAATTTAAACGGTCAATCTCATTTATTTCAAATTATTATGGTTATATAATAGTTATATAATCATTTAATTTTATTTTAAATGATAAAAACAATTACTACAGATCCTTTTTTCAATCAATTGTCGATTAGTCCATATTATTTTCTATCTCGGTCGGTTTGTATGTGTAAACATAGATGGCGTTTTCTGAATGGCGGTGTTAAGAATCTCCGTGGATTGATGAGGTTCTCGGTTAATTTTCTTTCGTTTTCGTCGGATTGGTGTCTTAGTCGTTTCTTTTGAATAATGAATGTGGATGTGTTTCTTTGATTTCTTTTGTTCGTTCGTGTTCTGTGTCTCATTATTCTCAAATTCCAACACCTCACGTACGTGGGAATCCGTAGGTGGGAGACTGAGGCCTGAATTCAGATACCTCTTGAGTAACTCAACGGGGCTATCTTACTTTCGGCAGGGCTGGATATTCGTAGCCCTGTGTGTATTTTCTAAATAAATCGCAGGGACAGACTAGAAACAGCTGGAATCGACCCCCGAACATGTTGTTTTTTCACATGGTCAGTTATATGTGGCATGTTCACAAGTAAGCGGTAAAAATAATTTACATGTTCTATATGAAGGTGGTAAAACAGTTAGATAATGTTGTGTATAAAGAAAGTCTCTAATGATATCCCTATTATCCCTACTAATCTATATATATAAAAGAAAGTCGTGTTAGTTACACTATTTATAACTCAAGAACGGCTGAACCGATTTGGCTGAAAATTGGTGGGTAGGTAGCTCAAAACCAGGAAAAACACATAGGATACAATAAAATGCAAAACATAATCTGGGAGAGATTTTGGAGAGGGTCGAAGTTTGTAGGGACAAACCTCCTACCTACCTATTGACAGTAAGAACGCATGCGCTGTAATAATTGACTACTGCGCATGTGCTATCTGTCAGTACTGTCACATTATACATTGTCATATTGTGCACTGTCATTACTTCGTTCGCTTACTTATATAAACTAATATTTATTGAAAAAGCCTTGGCTAATACCTACAAATATAAGGTATTAATGCGAAAATGTACCAATTTCACGCTAAACCGGCTGAACCAATATTCTCTACTCGTAAATGCGAAAGTGTATATGGACCATGGGTTTGACATTTGACTGTATTCCGGTATGAATACTGGCCAAGTTTCTTCGTTCCCCATAGAGTGTCTAAACTCCATACAATTATCAGTAGTATGGAGTACCTTCACGCAACTTGAGACTGATCGTTGGTGTTCCAGTCCTGTTAAGCGGAATCTTAATGCACCAAAGCTTTGTAATGGCAAACGGCTACGAGTAACACCTAGGAGGAAATATTATAAATCCACTTATCATAGCCATTATCTTCGACTAAATATTAATAGTATTTGTATAAACGATAAAGCTATATTTGCGGTTTTTAAGATGTGCTCTATTTCAAAAACTGCTTATTTATTATAAATTAGAAATTTTCGTTGGAGGTTTTTATAACGATCTACAGCATGTATTTTTTTTAGATTTGTCCCTCTCTTACTTTAAAAGTTAGAGGGGTTAGTCACACACAACCATTTACCACTTTGGAACCGCATTATCTTTCAAACGATTGCCTTAGAGAAACAATGGTTTTAGGAACCTCAAAATAATTTTTAACAACCCATTTTCTACATCAGTACCATGTATGTAAAGCCTTAATATTCAATAGGTATTTTTTATTTCCTATAACGTCGTAAAGCGGTTCACAGAATACACCTAGCTACCAATTTTCAAATGTGTAAACTGAATAGTTTCGGCATAAAGTGGCTATGATATACGGATAGACTGACAGACATAGCGCGTCAATAAGGATTCCATTTGGATTCCTTGTTTAGCCATTTTTGACTACGGAACTCTAAAAATACTGTTTACAAAAATGTTTTAAATACTTCTTGCGGTTCTATTTCTTATTAGTTCCTATGAACAGAATTAAAACTAAAATTACTATCGAACGATGAAAGAGTTTTGTGTTACCCCGAACTTAACGTGAGCGAAGCCGCGGGCAAAAGCGAGTCTTAATATATAAAATCCTTGCGTTACTGACTGACTGACAGACAAGCTACAGCCAAAACTATAAGGCGCAATAAGCTGAAATTTGGCATATATGTTCCTTGGGGATCGTAGGGGTGCACTAAGAAGGTATTTCCCGAATTTCCCACAGGATCGGCCAAAACGGGTAAATTAAAATTGCAGGCGTAGCTGCTGGCGTCCACTCCTTTCTCTTAGCGTTATCCCAGTTTCAATCTGGGGTCCGCTTTCTAGTCTAACCGGATTTGACTGAATATTATCTTTTCCACGGAGCGACTGCCTGTCTGACCTCCGCAACCCAAAGGGATAGCGATATTCCATGGTTTAGACTAGTGTCAGTTTATTTTGAAGGCACTGACGCCCTGTAACGACTGCCAAAGATCTTCATGACAACCGGTACCGACGGCTTAACGTGCTCTCCGAGGCACGGGACAAGCGATAATTAACAATTCAATACGCACATAACTCCGAAAAGTCATTGGTGCGCGCCGTGGATTCGAACCCGATACCCTCTGCATGGCAGTCTGTTGGTATATCCACTCGGCTATCGCCGCCTTACCTTCAGCTGCTGGCGTCCACTAGTAATATAATAAACTTTATGCGTTTCGATCAACTTACGGCCGCGGCCGGCTCCAACATTTGATCTATCCATAGCTTTGGCTGCTAGAGATACATATTTGACATATTACCTCGGATATATTATAATAGTTTATAGGTGTTTATACTTTAATTATGTTGGCGCGATTAAAACTCAATAAATGATTTACATGAAGCCGATATTGGATCCTATATTCTTTGAAATATACTTTTAAGAATTCAATAATACTTATAAAAGCTTTTCAAACATATAAATTGATAGAGAAGTACCTATTGTACTTATACCGATTACGTTATTCTTACAAAAGATATTTTATTTTTCTGAAGATGTACGGGTAAGCTCGAAAGGGCTTCATTTCATATGATTAAAAGAACGTCGGGTATTGCCCTCACTTCTATAACATTATAAAGTAAAAAATATTATGTTTATACACTAAATAGGCATAATGCTATTATGCATAAATATCCATAATAGCATAAGTGCCTAAATATTTATGTTATAGGTACCTATGTAAATACGAAAACTGAGTAGGTACCGATTTAATTATAATATATTTGAATCTAGATGACTGTTATGACTTATGACTGTTTGTTAGGTATTGAACAGCTGACGTATTTGTGGAGATTACCTATCTGTTTTGTTGAATGTTATTTTTTCCTTATAAATTACTCTGGTAGCACAACTGCTACGCGAGAACTGCAATGTGAAACCGTTATACTAGTTAAAAGGTGAAACGGTGTTCACACATGCCAGAAATCGGTAAGCGGAACGAGCTTAGTTGCGGCAAACTGAAACAAACACGCTAAATATACTTTATAGTGATGAATTTAATTTGAATGAAATGTTACTTGAAATTTTATTAGATTTATTACATTTGCTATTTTAATTATTTAATTGACATCATAAATGTTATATATATTTAGAGGTATCGACTTGATTAACACGGAATCATTCTCAAATACATTTTGAGAATGATTTTCATGGAACTTACCTTATCAGCAATGTAGTGGCACCTTGAAGATTTATCCTAGTGCAGGATTTTATCATCATGTTTATATATTGCCACACTGCTTTGCACGGGCCTATTCTCACTATGAGAAGGGCAAGGGCATATACTTATAGTCCACCACGCTGGCCTAGAGCGGGTTGGCAGACTTCACATGTCTTTCGAGAACATTATGAAGAACTCTTAGACATGCAGGTTGCCTGAGGGTCGGAGTTTTACAGCAACATAAAAATAGCTACATATCAGAAACCCAAAGAAGCTCTGGTGTAATCTAAAATCAAATATTAAAATTGGTAAACAAAGATTACATGATTTGCCACATACATTTAACAATCCGGATGATCTGAACAAGCATTTTCTAAACACCCCTGGTAATTATGCAGTTCTGTTATCTGACTTGATTTATTTTGAAACTGATAGGTTCCATACACACACCCTAAGTCTTGAGCCAGTCAGTGAAGAGATAGTTCATTTGCACATTTGCAGTCTAAAATCGAATGCTCTCGGTATTGACAATATCTCATTAGATATGCTAATGATGACACTCCCCCAAAGTCTGCCATATATCACAAAAATAATAAATAAATCAATCACTTCTTCTACATTCCCTAGTGTATGGAAAACAGCAATAGTCAAACCAATACCCAAAATTCCAAATCCAATCACGGCCAAAGATCTTAGACCTATCAATTTGCTTCCGTGTTTGTCCAAGATACTAGAAAAGGTAGTGAGCGCTCAGTTGAGAAAGTATCTTGAGAAATATGATATAATAACTCAGAAACAGTCCGGGTTTCGCCAAGGCCACAGTACAACCACCACTCTCCTCGATGTGGTTGATGATATCCTGGAAGCTAGGGACCAAGGTATGGGTACTTTGCTCACTATGCTTGATTTTTCTCGTGCCTTCGAAACAATAAATATTTCTCTTCTCTTAGCTAAACTGTCTTACTACGGATGTGATTCAGCAACGGTGAAATAGTTCCATAGTTATCTCACTGACAGATCTCAATTCGTCCAATTGGATAATAGCAGGGATGGTAATAAGGCTTACTCTTCTTGTTGTCAGGTCACCCGAGGTGTCCCTCAGGGATCAGTCCTCGGCCCTCTCCTATTCATTTTGTACAGTGCCGATGTTACCAGCCATATACATAACACCAAGTTCCACATGTATGCTGATGATCTCCTACTATACATATCCTTTCAACCAGGAGATTGTAATGAAGCTGTAAATAAAATGAATTCAGATCTAGATAGGGTATCTAACTGGGCAGGAGTAAATTCATTAGTGCTTAACCCTAATAAATCAAAATATTTAATATTCGGATCTAAGGAATGTATTAAAAGGATACAAGACCTGAACCCTGTGGTTATGGTGGATGGCTTTCCAATTGAGCAGGTTAGCGAAGCTCGCAATCTGGGCTTGGTTATGGATGGTGAACTGCATTTTGAGACGCATGTACTTGAAGCCGTCAAAAACTGTTTTTACCGTCTCAAACTGTTATATCAAATCCGGGAATATCTTAGTAATGACATACGCATACAATTATGCGCGTCACTCATATTATCAAAATTAAATTATGCGGATACTGTATTTGGTGCATGTATATTTAGAAGAACACAAAAATTAATTCAGCGGGTACAGAATGCCTGTGCTCGATTCTGTTACAACATCCCTCCTCGTACTCATGTCACCCCGTTTCTGAACAGTGGGAATTTGATGAAGATGACTACACGCAGGCACCTTCATTTGGCATCATTACTGTTCGGTATTGTTTTATACAAAAAGCCAACATATCTTTTTAAGAAGTTGTCATGGTCTCGAGATATCAACCCATACTCTACAAGGGCAGCTACATATCTTTTAGTCACTGCGAAGCATAGAACGACTGCGTTTAAGGGCAGTTTCAGATATGCCGCTACTCGATGTTGGAATGACATTCCGCCACCCCTGCGTAACCTAAAAACGGTACATACATTCCATAATAAGTTTAAAGAAATCTTGATAAACAAACAAAAATTATCTACATGATGGTAAAACATGCGGTTACTTACTTAATTGTACTGAATGGTACCTACACTGCTGAAGCATATTGTTTTACTTATATATGAATATGTGTATATGTTTATATAATATATATTTGTATCTGTTGATATTATATATATTTATTGATATAATATTCACTTATAATATATTACATATATTTAATAAGTTGTTAACTATTTGTTATCATACAAGTAGCTATATAAGTCATAAATTAATGTCATGAGTAAGACTTGTATGTTGACCTATAATTAGGCCCTGCGAGAATACCAGCGTTGTAGATTCCCCTACAACTATTGCTGACGCAGGTGCCTTATTTGTTCTCTTGGATGAACTTATTAATTTTATATTGTCTTTTTTGTAAATTTTATAAGGAGAAACAAATAAAATATTTTTCTTTCTTTCTTTCTTTCTTTCTATAGAATATTATTTTCAATCACAATACAATGTATGAGCTCCAAACTCTGTTCCGTAAAGTTTCGTTATAAAAAAGATGTCGAAATATATTGATAGGAATCAAGTTCCTACTCTCTTTGGAATGATTACTTCTGTTTAAGTTTGACGGAGTAATATTATTATACGTTTGTCTGTCTTATCAATATTGGAACTGCGAGTTTGGGACCATAAGTTATTAACGTATAAGTGGTTTGACTGGATCATTGAATTGTTCGAATAAGTTTTTTGTTTTGTGAACGATGATCTTTTTGGTATGGATTTCCTTAAATGTTGGTCTAAAAGAATCCAGTGAGCTTTAAATGTTAAATCATATTAAACGCATAAGTTTGTAAGGATGGCTGGATGGATGTTTATTACTGAACTGAACGAAAACTGTGTTGAAATTTACAGTAATATAACGTACTAGAGGATGCTGCTACCGCACATTTTTTTTAAATTTTACTTTACTAATTCTGCAGGATCTCGTTAGATATTCTGGAAACTCCACCCACCCAACACCCTGCGGTCCTCGAAGAAAATACTAACCAAATTTCAGCTTACTGCGCCTAATACGAGTTTAGGCTGTAGTTTCTCTGCCAGTCAGTCAGTAACGCAAGAATTTTATGTACTGCTTCGTCAAGAGAGTACCGGGAAAAGATCAATAATACACAAACTGTTATTCATCCAAATTTAACACCTTCAGAGTATGCTCCTTCAGAAACGATACACTTCCGCGAACGAATAATCCAATCATCGACACATTTTCGCAATACACACTAGATATGATTTAACTGAAAACAGCACTGTATTTAATATAAATAACATAGGTATGCAACTCAAACTCCGCGCCAAAACGGAAAACAGTTGTGCCAATCTAACAACAACAAAAAGAAACAAAAAGTTGAATTTGGAACCATAAACAAATTATCCATTCCCGATACTTTTAGGGTTCCGTACCTCGAAATGAAAATCGGAACCCTTATATCACTTTGTTGTCCGTCCGTCTGCCAAGACCCATTTTCTCAAAAACGCGTGAAGGTATCAAACTGAAATTTATATCAAATAGTCAAGTCTACTGTCCCATGAAGCTGTGAAAAAAGCAAACTTCTAAACCAACGCAATCAAAAGATACAGCCGTTTATGCAGCAAATTTCTGCAATTTTACAAACTCGCAAGGGAATCAAAACCTACAGGGTACTTCCCGTGAACTCAGAATCTTGAAAATTGGTACGAAGCAATGTCTTATAGCAGAAATAAAGGCAAAATTGCGAAAACCGTAAATTTTAGTAACATCATATCATAAAAATATTTTTAGTAATTTTAAAGTTATTACCATTTTCTCATGGACACGTAAAGGTATTAAATTGAAATTCATATCAAATACTCAAGTGTATAATACCTTTAAGCTGTAACGAAATCAAACTTCTATGTCAACGCAATAAAAAGAAACGGCAATTTAAGCCGCATATTTTCTCGCAACTACTCGCAAGGTAATCAAAACCTACAGGGTTCTTCCCTTAAACTCAGAATCTTGAAATTTGGCAAACAACAGCAATTTACAAAGCAATGTCTTATAGCAGAGACGAAGGAAAAATTGCAAAAAACCGTAAATATTTTAGTAACATCATATAATTAAATACTTTTAATAATTTTAAAGATACTACCCCGTTTCTCATGAACCCTTGATATAAAATTGAAATGCATATCAAATGCTCAAGTCAAGTCAACGTACTTCCAGTCGATCTGGAATCTTGAAATTTGGCATACAGCAACGTTTTATAGCACATAGGAAAAATTTCGAAAACCTAACATTTTAGTTACATCACATATTTTTTTTAAATAATTATATATACCTACAGGTTTGTACGGAACCCTCGGTGCGCGAGTTCGACTCGCACTTGACCGGGTTTTTTTTACTGAATGTATGTCCCGATAAACATAATATATAAGTTAGTTTTCATGTTATTTACTTATTTGCTTTTTTATTTTAAATAGGAAAATGAGCGATTATTTTTGTACTTCAATACTTTTTATAAACTGAACATAGATTACAATGATGGAAATGAAAAATAAGAGGAGATGACTAGAAAAGTGCAGAACCTAAATGCATTCAAACCGCAATGCTCTAAAGGCTAAACCAACAGCCAACCTTTATATCGATATCAACGGTGTCCGCACGCACCGCACACGTTTACACACAGGATTGCTATCCAAAGGTATAGAAATCAAAGAACATACGAGAGGAGTTCAATGTATTCTCAGTATAGGTATTAAGGAAAAGGCGGAAAATTCTGAATAAATTTAATTTTTCAATATACTCCCCTAACATCTCAATACATTTATTTGTTCGTGAAAGTAACTTTTCAATTCCCTCTGAAAAATATTTTTCGTCATCGTCCGAAAAATGCTTTCCACGAAGGTCTTTTTTAAGATTAGGGAATAGATAATAATCACTAGGGGCCAGGTCCGGACTGTAGGGTGGATGATTGATTTCTTCAAATCCGTACTCCCGCACAGCAGCCTGGGCAAGGCGCGCCTTGTGCGCAAAGCAACACACCTGCGGTTAATTTTCCACGTCTTCTTTCTTTAATTGCCTCCTTTAAATTACGCAGGGTGGTTGCGTATGATGCAGCAGTAATACTTTAACCTTTTTTTGTGTATTCGATTAGCAAGATTCCCTTAGAATCCCAAAACACCGTGGCCATGAGCTTTCCTGCGGACAGAGTAACTTTGAACTTCTTTGGCGGGTCTGATCCTTTTTTGTGCCACTGCATAGACTCTTGCTTGCTCTCAGGGTCATAGTGATGAACCCACGTTTCATCACCAGTACGATCGAAAATACTTTGCGGATTTTCACCACAGAGGTCCAAAAACTCCTTACAACAGTCAACTCGCACTTGTTTCTGTAGCGCGGTGAGCATTCGCGGCACCCATCTTGCACTGACCTTTGACAAATTCAGGCGCTCATGAAGGATTGTGTGAATGGTGCCCACGGATAGCTTAGTCATTTCTGCTAATGTTTTTACTCTTACACGGGCATCTTCAAGTACAAGTTTTTCGACTAATTTGACGTTTTCTTCAGTAGCGGCACAAATTGGCCCACCAGCGCGGGGGTCGTCTTCAATGCTCTCTCTACCCCGTTTGAATTCACTTGACCACTTCTGAATCGTAGATAATGAAGGCGCAGAATCTGGGTAAACAGCCACCATTTCTTCATGGATAATTTTTTGAGTTTTTCCTTGTTTTGTGACGAATTTTATCACTGCACGATGCTCGATTTTTTTCATCATTGTCGAATCAGTCATCATAGTTGTCTTTTCGCAATGATATCTTGAATACTAATGGTGGCAATTAAATGAAATTTTGTATTTATACCCTCAAAAAGTGTCATTAACTAATGAGATAATTAAATTACCCTTATCATTAGTATATCACCTCGATACTGAGAATACATTGAACTCCCCTCGTACGATAGAGCTTTGATTGAAGCTACTCTACAAATTGAATAGTAGTCACCACAGCCAAAAACGACTGGCAGTAGAAGGCTTCTAAAACCAAAAAGCCGACGCCACTCCCTAACTAGAATAAACGTCACTTTATACGCAAATGAACATGAAAATTGATTAGAGTTGGAGTCAATTTGAACAAGTACGCCGCAGGCATGACATCGCGGTTAACTAAAACGCCACGGCACTCTTGCATACGATTCTCATTACTAATTGCTTGGCAAAGGACAGTTTTCGCTAATATTACCTACTACAGTATCTACACCACTCGTTTTAATAGGTTATTCCAATGAGCACATAAGTTTTATTTCCATTGGGTATGGAATTTTCATCAAGAGTATTTCCTCACGATGTTTTTCTTCGTCGTTGAGGAAGCGATAGTTAACTATCGAATCTGCACTTAACTTTGAAAAGTCATCAGTGCGCGCCATGAATTCAATCTGAGACCCTTTATGAAGCAGTCTCTCCACCAGGCTACCACTGCCTACCAATATTACCTACATCGTCTACTTCTCCGAAATTATGAGTCTTGGATCTTTTGTATCCTTGGGTGCCTAGAAATAGAAAATCCCTCAAAGAAATTGAAAAGCACTGAGAATTCTATTTGAAACGTTACTCCACTTTCAATCAGATGGAAAGTGTGACATATTATGGGCGTTCTCAGAATCACAATCATAAGTCCCTGTCACTCATCATTGTGACGATTAATATCGTCTGCTAATGAGTTAAAGGCGTGAGTACGCCTTCGCTCCTCACGTTATACACTCGTATTCGTATCATACATTCGTATTTCGATTAGTTTCGTCTGACACATATTTATTATCCTGCTTTCTAGAAGGGCAGATAGATATAGAGGATTAGCTTATCTAGGCCAGGATTTATGATCAACATTGATTATACTTCTTTCCTCGGCTGTGATCCAAAACCTTGGTACTTTCAACATCTTTATACAGTACTTCATCCGCCTACCTCTTTGGTGTCCATGGACACCTGGTTACGATTTTTTTGGTCTAAGGAATTTTGAGATAGTTAATGCTTATTTACATTACGATTGCTGCGAGTACTTTAAGGTCTGGCGGCTAAACGGATAGCACTATTGATAAAGATATTCTATGGTATGGTATAGATAAGTTTCAGAACATTTGTAGTTTCTGACTAACCATAACAATTATCAAAAAGTTCGCTAAGGTTCGGCTTGATGCTTTCCGAGGTATAGAGTAGATGACAGTAGCAGCCTATGCAAATAACTTAAATTCATATAAATGTCAGTGGCGCGAGTCGTAAATTCGTGATCGGTTTTTATCGAATGGTAGAGTCACGCATTTACACTATTTTGTGTACTCGACCGAGGTAATGCCATTCGCTCACTGAAGATCCTTGCAGTATTTCTATTATCGATTTCAATTTAACCTGTAAAAATGCCGGAGGCTCGGTAGTTAATTAATTATCAACTAGGCAACGTTTAACACCTAGATTCATACCGAAGAAAATTTAAGGTCACCTATACCTGACTGAAGATTTGCAAAATACGTTGCTTTTAAAATCATTAAAATGAAGACTTCGTTAATCGTCATAGTTCGTTATTTACAAGCATACAAAATATCTATTAGATATAAAGTTAATCGCAGTAATTTTTTTAATAAGCCTATATTGTCCCACTTCTGAGCAAAGGGATTCCCACTTGGATTTCCACAAATCTCTGTGCTTTGCAATCTCTGGCCAGTCGTCCTCAAAAGCGTCTAGGTCACCCCGCCATGCCCATTTAGGACGTCCTCGGCGCCGCTGACCGCCTAGTACCCAATTGGTAGTTACATGAGCCCACCTTTTTGTGTGCATGCAGTACACGTGTCCAGCCCAGTTCCACTTTAGTCGGGCTGATTTTGCTCCTACGTCCATTAAGCCCGTTTTTGAGCGCAGCGTAGAGTTACGGACGTGATCGGTCCTCTTCACCCTCAGAATGCTAGGCTCCATTGATCTTTGGCAAATCTTCAACTTGGACTTCTGAATCTCGGTCAGATACAGATAATGAAGTAATATACCTAATGATTGTTAATTGATTGAATTAAATTTAACACACTAACAGTATTCAAGGCGTCGACAGATACGTCATTTACCCTCTTATCTTATAATTTAACTAAGTTTTATAGGACATCGCACACACTTATTCATATACCCAGCTTTAGACTTTGAAATCTTTAGAATTACCTATAAGATAGACATGACGTCATTGAAATCTACACCGTTGCCAAAGTGATTGCTTTGCTACCCTGGCAATATACCTCCATTTCTGCCGATTCACCGCTCAGCGAGATGATATGACGTAGTCTGTTGTATATTCTTGAGCGTTGCGTAATTGAGTGTAAACTCATAAGGTACGCGAGCTGGCTTGTTTGCCTGGGTAGGGCTCTGTTTGAGCCTCGCCTCGCTCAAACATTGACACAAAACACCAACTTACGCGTCAGAATCAGCTACGCAACACTATGCGACCAACTGAAACAAAGCCTGCACAAAATATTTATAAGTTTTACAACAGTCACCGTATCCTCCATTAAAAAAGGAGTACCATTAAAACGAAATGTGAACTGGTTTTATTTTATTAAAAACTTTGAATACGTAACGCTTACCCAACTTATTACAGCTTTTAAAACGGTTTTTGCGCAATTTCTGCAGTTAGTGAATTTCCATTTGTTTACCAAATACATTAACTTTTATGGTGCATTTATTTTTATTGTTCGGAATGTCGAATTTGAAGTCGGTACGGGTTGTGGCATGTCTATTTTTTAAAACCAAGAGCCTTGCTCTTGCAGTTAGGGAGGTTTGCGAGGCGCGGCGGCACCTGATGTTTGCAGTTGAAATTCAGCCATTTTTCCATGTAAACACGGCTCTTGCGTCGCCGGGCGCAGCTGGAATGAAAATTATTTTAAAACTTAATCCTCTTCCGCCGGGTGCTCTAATAAAATTCTATATTTATTGGACCCGAGGCTATAGTCGTATTTATCTTGAAGTTTGTGGGTGCTTGTTTTATACAACACAGAAGTTTATTCTAATACAACTTGGTAAGAGTTTACCTAATGGATAAATTATACTGAAATTTCAGCTTCCTGCGCCCAATAATTTCGGCTGTAGCGTGCTGTCAGTCAGTCAATCAGTAATGCAAGGATTTTATATATTAAGATATTGGAATACTTCTATGAAATAAGGTTTACATATAATACAATAAGCAGTGGAATGCATAGACGTCTCTATACAAGATTTTATATAATTACATACAAACATAGACTCACGCCTGTTTCCCCGAAGGGGTAGGCAGAGGCATATTAAACGCCCACTTTTCGCCAGTGTTTTGATCCCACGTAATAGGTGGCGAGCCTATTGCCGCTTATTGGGACATTTTGTTTGCCAGAGCCTCGTCCGTTGATCGGCAGGTGCACCACTTGCAGGTGAGGTTGGCTTGGGACCCTAAGTTCTTGGTGGGAACCCTATGCACCCTATATAATAATCATTTAACATAAAATATAACAGCTTACATTTTATTAAAGCAAAAACAATCTAATAAAACATTTCCAAGTCTCGTTCGCTGTATAGGCAGCCAGTGAGCGTCAAGATATAAAAATTTCGCCTCTTCACACGCTCCGAATGCATTCTATTTTCTCATCTGTTAAACGAATAAAACGATTTTTCTTTCCTCGAAAAGTATTCATTTTAGCTAAACTGTGACCGTTTTGCCAGACAAAGAAACTTTTGCATTTATCTAAAGTTGAATTTGTTGAAGGATGAATTTTATAACTATGCCACGTAAAAATAGGGTTGCCAGTAGGAGTATATTCGTTCGTATCTATAGGTATCTAATGTAGGTGTGAGTGTATGTAGGTGTGTAAATTTCGAAGTGCCTGAAGATCTAAGAAGAGTAATTTATAAAGTCCCTTTGAATGGAGGTGGAATAAATTCGTCAAAGAAGTGAAATCGGGAAATAAATTAGCTGACATTGAATACCTGCGCTCCGTTCACGCTCTCGGAATGTCGCGGATCATTGGAGAACCTACTTGAGTACTTCGTTGCCGCCATCAATATCCATAAATAATGTGACTCACATTAATTATCAACGGAGGGTAATTACAAACTCAAGTTACGTCAAGAATGTTATAGATGTTTACACGAGTATCTGCTTAATTTAATTATATTAAGTATGTTAAATATTAATTTAAAGTTATGGAAGATGACAAAAGTAAATGTGGTCAGTATAAATCGGGAATATAATAGGGTCAGTGATAGCCTATTTGAGATAACAACAGACTGCCCTGCTGAGAGTATCGGATTCAATACCACAGCTCGAACTACTGACCTTTCGAATTATAGTGCATATTTGATTTTTTTACATCGCTTACCTCATGAATCTTTATTTAAAGCCTCCCAGCTATCATGACTATCTTTAGCAATCATCATTGGTACTTACTGGAGTAACACTTCGTCGTTGATCATGAACTTCCGTGAGAGATATATAGCAAAATTTGCTATAAGTCTCCCACGACATAGTACTTCATCATTGTCTTGCCCTGGTCCCAATTTATTTGGGGTCGGCGCAGTATGTCATTCGCTTCCATACTTCTCTGTCACCAGTCAGCCGATCGTTTATCCCTTTCTCTTTCATATCCATCCTCACACAGTTCATCCATCTTTTCCTTGGCCACCCTCTCCCTTTTCGTCCTTCTACGTGCATATTCATCACTTTCTTACCTACGTACATCTCATCTCTTCGCATTACATGTCCATACTAGGCCACGACATAGTACCTGCTAATTATTAATATTTTTTTTAATGTATGAGTTTTACACGAATGCTAAAAATGTTACGTATGTATATGAATTTATCTATCCCACCATAGCTTTCATTATGTCTCTTCAAATTTGGAGGTATGTGGTAATACTTTCATGAACCCGAATGACATAGGCTACGAATATTTTGGAGTAAAATTGTCTACTACTCAGTTGATTAATTTTAAATTTCATATTAATCATCCGTAGGTACATTAAAATAAATGCCAAAATGTAACTGAATAATAAATCATTCTTAAAAATATTTCCATTTATATCAACTTGAGTTTCAACCAATGCCAGCAAACAATAAATTGGGATTTTATCGTTTTATGTTTAAACACAGTACTCATTTCTCAACAGAGTGAACAAAATCATAATGGGAAATGTAAATCTCTTTGTCACGGCAACTGTATACAATAAAACCATTAATAAACCGATAATTGATTTCGTATTGTGATTTGATACAAAATTTCGGGATCGCCATTCTCCGACCTAAAAGCATTACCGTGTATCCCTGATTTATTAAAGCAGTAAATCAATAAACGGGCGCCTATAAAATTATCAATTATGGAGAATTTTAAATATTGAAAAGATGTAAAGCATCGATATATATGTACTAAAGGATTGGATGTAAGCATTAAGTTGTGTTAAAACTATCTGTGCAGAAATCTATATGACTATAGTTTGCCGTGTGGTTGACGGCATAGAATACAAGTGTCACCACCCCCTGTCTTCCCGTGGGTGTCGTAAGAGGCGACTAAGGGATAACACGATGCAAATACCATCTTTGCGTAGAGACGGAAAACTTGACATCAAACCCTATACGACTGCCTCGTTGGTCTCGCGGCATAAATGTGCGCGTGGGGTCGGGAGGTACCGGGTTCGATTCCTGGGTCGGGCAGTGTTATTGGGTTTTTCTGTCACGAAATTCTCAGTAGCAGCACGGAGTCTGGAAATGTGCCCGGTATGGCAATAGGCTCGCCCCTTATTACGTGGGACTAAAGTATATCTGGCGAAAAGTGGGTGTAGAAATACACCTCTACCTACCCCTTCGGGGATAAAAGGCGTGACGATATGTATGTATGTGTATGTATAGTTTTCGAAGTTTGCGGCTTGGAATTGATTGGTAAAGTTAAGCAACATTCACAGAGGTCATCACGTGGATGGGTGACCGCTTCCGTGGTACTTACATGAGAGCTTTACCACGCTTCAGAGGGCACGTAAATTGTTCCTACGCATTGGGTTCCTTCTAATAACTCCGACACCAGAGTTTCCCAAGCCCCACAGGAAAAAAAATGAAAGTATAGGTATAGAATGATATTCTCCCTGGATGCTTTTAAGTGCTAGAGCCGGATCTCTTCTCGTCATTAAAACTACTAAGCCGCAGTCGGCTTCGCTGGCTAAGTACCTACGGATTGATAGTAAAGTATTTACAGACTTTACTTTAAGTATTTACTTTTGAAGTAAGAAGTATTTTGTTGTTAATTGCTTACCAATGCTGGCAAACTCGGCTTGATAAAATCTGTAATTTAAGTAAGCAATTAAAGTCAAACCACAGAATATATAATTAGTACCTACGGTACAGAAATTTTACTTCCGAGTTTAGGTATGATAAACGCAAGCGTCCGGTCACCGGACTAGTCTCAATAGGCTGGCACTCGCTCGACTTGTCGCACCCGCAGCGCACGCATCCGCGAAACAAAAGTAAACTGTTAATACCGTAAGGTACTATTATATATTCTGTGCTGTTAATCTGTTGGAAATCTAATCAGTTCTGTGTCGTGAGTGATGGAGGCACCAGAAAAAACAAAAAAGACAAAAAGATATTGCATTGCACATGGATGTTTGAACTCCACAATTAAAATACCCAGTTTGTCACTGTTTGCTCTTCCCAAATACCCTGAAAGGTACTGTTATATCCCTAAAATGTATTGCTTTGTGCTTACCCTATGCAGACCAAACGCTTGGTCAGCAATCCGCGTTCTAATCTGTAGTATGATGCCCACTTTCAGACAGTCGGTCCCTAATCCCCAAACGTTCAAGACGTCTACCGAACTCGTCTATTTTTATAAATAATCCTTAAAATTAAAGTAAACGAAATAATTCTTTTTTTAAAAGTCTATCGTTTAAATCCGGATAACATTTGGTGGCAGCGGTGGGATTCTGAAGGAGTCCCCTATACGTCTCTGAAAAGTCCAAAATATACGCGAGTGTGTGTGTTGAGTGTACTTGCCGATTCCAACTACGTATATACTTACCGTGCTGTTGTCCGGTGATTCTTTGTACGTCGCGACCGTGTTCTCGAAAGGCCCATTGCTGCGCACTTCGTGCTGCAGCCGGTCTCTAACCTTGAACCAGCAAAGTATACCCTCTGTCACGCGTAGTCTAACGCTGTGACCGGTGTACCATTCCCGACGAGAAAATACCAACCAGACGGCGATATTTTCGCGATCATCCTTACATCCGGTCCAGGAATCCAGGACTTACCAGGGAGTGACGAGAATGAGGCGTGGTGAACTATTGCTGTAAGTGAAACTATTCCTTAACTTTGATCCTGAGACTGCGGTAAAATCGTCGAAATATTTTTTTTTATTTAAAACCTTTATATACGCAGCGTATACATAATGCCATGGGCATTATCTCCCAGTCTACCTTTGAATGGTGCAGAGAAAAAGAAGTAGGCGCTATATAAATATAATGAAAAGAACCTTGAGTTTGAACTTACATAGACATATAGATTATATATATATATATATATATATATATATATATATATATATATATATATATATATATATATATATATTAGATATGACATATACATATAAGATACATACATATCCATGAATAAAAGATATATAAGCGATATATAATATATAAAACCATAATTTCAAATAATACATATTATTACTACATACTAGTACATCTACATATAATATATATAAATATATACATATATGTATATACATATTAAAAGACAAAATGAAATATAAATGAATTATGATACACCGGCTGTCTCGGCCAACAAGAGTTCCTTAACTCTGAACTTAAATGTGCACTTAGTCCTGGCCATCCTGATCTCAAGAGGAAGGGCATTCCAGAGAAGGATTGATTGTACAGTAAAAGAAGAGTGAAGAAAATTAGAGCTGTGAGTGGGAACCATGAGACGCAATATCCTGAAATCAAAGTGTTCATTTGTCCGCTCCGTGTAACATTCGTGTTTTCAGTGTTCCAGTGTAGAATTTATATAACGTTAAACAACTTTTATTCATTATAACGTTCTTATAATTATAAAACCAAATAAGTTGCATCGAAGTGGCTCTTATCTAAGTCACAGTTCTACTCAGACCGTTCCCAGTAACGCCTACGCACGTCATACCTTTGTTATCGGCTCTGTTCAGAATACTATACAAGCGTTTGCGTTCGGGTTTGGCTTCGATTTATTTTAATTTAGTTATATCATATTCTTTTCTTTTAAATTAAAATGGCAAAATCAGATTCTAAGAAAGATATTAAAGAATTAAGATCTGAAGAGGAAATTTCCTTAAACGTTGTGTTGAAATTCATTAAACCTTTTAACGGTGACAGAGACAAATTAACTCCTTTCCTGAGAAATTGCGACAGCGCAATTTCCTTAGCGTCTTCATCCCAGGAAGATGTAGTTTTTAAATATATTTTAAGCCAACTAGAAGGGAAAGCTGAAACAGCCTGTTCAATTAAAGATTTTGAGATGTGGTCATCACATAAAAAATTCTTAAAAAATCAATTTGGAGAGCGCAAGCATTACGCTCATTTACTTACCGACTTGCAAAACTGTAGACAAAGCGCTCAGGAAACCGTCAGCCAATTTTCTCTACGTGTGGAGACCTGTTTACAAAAACTTTTAACAGAAGTAACCATTTCAAATTCCAAAAAGAGTGAACTTGTTGGCAGATTAGCCGCTATGGAGGATCTAGCCCTCCATACTTTCACTTTAGGATTGCATTCTAGAATAGCGAACCTGGTCAGAAGTAGAGATCCTAAGAGCCTGAATGACTCAATAAACATATCAGAGGAGAAAATACAACAGTTTTCTTACCGTAACACGTCCCTAAACTTTAACAAAACAAAAACTACTGAACCTTTTAATAAAAGAAATGACTCTTATAACCGCGTCCCACAAACACATAAACCTAATAATAACTACCAAAACACATCTTCTTCTCGCGATTCAATGTTTTGCAGATATTGCAAGAAGCATGGTCACCTTCTTGAAAACTGCAAATTACGTGAATATAATAATAAAAGATTCTCTAATGGCCCTCAACCGTCCTAAACCCCAATGCAACCTTC
This sequence comes from Euclidia mi, assembly GCA_944739405.2. Lineage (NCBI taxonomy): Eukaryota > Metazoa > Arthropoda > Insecta > Lepidoptera > Erebidae > Euclidia > Euclidia mi. The sequence goes on from OX123196.2 coordinate 5,841,049, forward strand.
TACCTCTAAACCTTATCCTCGTGTGAATTTTGCTGAAAATGATGAAGAAGATAGTAAAGATGAAGTGGATGAATGCGTTGACAATAATTTAAACTAATAAATGTCCCGTCTAGGTATCGCGCGGGGCAATTCCCTATTACCCAAGTCGATACCATTTCCAACGAATTGACCAATGGACCGGGTAACCAGCCCCAAACTCAAGGTCATCCAGTCAAATCGACAATGGACAGGGTAACCAGCCCCAAGCTCAAGGTCATCCAACCAAATCGACTAATGGACAGGGTAACCAGCCCCAAACTCACGGTCATCAAATCAAATCGGCCAATGGACAGGGTAACCAGCCCCAAACTCAAGGTCATCCAACCAAATCGACCAATGGACAGGGTAACCAGCCCCAAACTCACGGTCATCCAATTAAATCGACCAATGGACAGGGTAACCAGCCCCAAATTCACGGTCATCCAATCAAATCGACCAATAGACAGGGTAACCAGCCCCAAACTCAAGGTCACCCTAATCTATTGAAATCTGCACAGATCTATGAAATTCTTACTCACAACAGATACTTACCCTATGTCAAAATTCAAACACCTATAAATCAAAACCCACTTACCTTTCTCATTGACTCCGGTGCATCCATCTGTATCCTGAAAAATAATTGTATTAGTAACAAAATAACGCAAAATGAAAACGATATTAAAATTAAAGGAATAGATTCAAAAAATGATCCTTTGAAAAGTATAGGCAGCCTAATGTTACAATTACAATTTAACCTACAAGTAAAACTACTACATACCTTCCATGTTTTTGACAACATTAATTTACCGTATGATAGCATAATAGGTGACGACCTATTCATGCAACATGGATGCCGAATTAATTATAATTTAGAATCTCTTGAAATAAATGATACCAATATTAAACTATCATTTGATGAACCTTCCTATAAGGTCGAACCTTGCACTGAAAAGGTAATTGAGTGCTCGGTTAAAAATCCCGAACTAAAGAAAGGAATAATATTTGATCAACATATATCAAATTCTATCTTAATATCCAACTGTCTGGTTAAAGTAAAAACTAACAACAGAGTTAACCTTACAGTACTTAACACCTCTGACGAACCAGTTCAAATAAATTCTAATTTGTAACTTACCTTACATCCTATTGATTATAATCAACAATTTAATGCTAATGCCAATCCACATAACAACGACGTTAATAATAGTATCGAAAGAACACAAAAGTTATTTGACCTCTTACGTATGTCTCACCTCAATGAAGAAGAATCAGAACTTCTGAAAGATATATGTAGTCAGTATGCAGATGTATTTCATTTACCAGGATATCAATTGACCTGCACAGATATTATCAAACATGAAATTAAAACAACAACTTCCCAACCTATAAGTGTAAAATCTTACAGATTCCCCGAAATTCATAAAAATGAGGTCAAGACCCAAATTAATAAAATGTTAAGCGAAAATATTATTAAACCCTCCAAATCTCCATGGTCTTCGCCAATTTGGATAGTTCCAAAGAAGACAGACTCATCCGGGCAGAGAAAGTGGTGAATTGTCATAGACTACCGGAAGTTAAATGACATTACAGTTGGAGAAACTTACCCAATTCCTCAAATTAGTGAGATATTAGATCAGCTAGGTCAAAGCAAATATTTCTCAACATTAGACCTGGCATCTGGATTCCATCAGGTGCGAATGGATCCCGCTGATAGCCCTAAAACCGCATTTAGCGTCCCAGACGGTCATTTTGAATTCAACAGAATGCCGTTTGGGTTGAAAAATGCCCCTGCAACGTTTCAAAGAACAATGAATGCTGTATTATCGGGATTACAAGGCACACACTGCTTTGTGTACCTTGACGATATCGTTATATACTCCTATTCCTTGATTTCAAGCATTGAAAAGATCGCTTTAGTTTTTGAAAGATTGAGAACCTATAAACTAAAATTGCAGCCAGAGAAATGCGAATTTCTCAGAAAAGAAGTGGCTTACCTGGGTCACATTATTAGCGACGAGGGAGTCAAACCCAACCCCGAAAAGATAAAAGCCGTAGTACAATTTCCTGGCCCTAAATGTCCGAAAGACATATAAGTCTTTTCTTGGACTAGCCTCATATTACCGACGCTTTATACCCGAATTTTCTAAATTTGCTAAATCCCTTACAGCCCTTCTAAAAAAGGATGTCCCATTTATCTGGACTAATAGTCAACAATTAGCTTTTGAACAGCTTAAAGATAAATTAGTCACAGCCCCAGTACTTATATATCCCGATTTCACAAAACCCTTCATTTTAACTTGTGATGCTTCTAATTATGCAATTTCTGCAATATTATCTCAAGGAGAAGTCGGAAAAGACAGACCTATTGCCTATGCCTCCAGGACACTAAATAAAGCGGAATGCAATTATAGTGTCACTGAGAAAGAGTGTCTAGCTATCGTCCACGGCACCAAGGTATTCCGCCCATATCTTTTTGGCCGTCGATTTAAAATTATAACAGACCATAAACCTCTTAACTGGCTGTTCAATTGTAAAGACCCCGGATCTCGCTAATACGATGGCGTTTAAAGTTAGAGGAGTATGATTATGAAATCCAATATAAGAAGGGTAAAATTAATACAAATGCCGATGCCCTCTCACGATATGTAGTAAACCCAGTCCAACAGAATGATAATACTATACCTGATAATGTTCTATCGCACCTAATCCTGAAAATCCTGATGACTTACCTGTCGAAGAACCCGTAGTTAGTAGAGAGCGTGAACGTCCTCCTCCTCCTTTAAGTCCTGAATTTATAATTAGCGAAAACCCCGACTTACCTGAAATACTCGAACTACCCGATGACTTTGAGATTCCAGAGGATGTAGAACTTCCAGAAGATTTTGATATTCCTACTCCACCATCCAATGAAACCATTAATATTAATAATGATACATATTCTAAATGCTTAAAGACTATAAATAACAAATCAATTACATTTAATACCAAGATCCAAGAATATAATGAAAATTTGCTTAAAACTAAATCTAAATGCATCGTCATACCGACTTCTATTGATTTAGATGAGTCAAACCATTACGTCATAGATGTTCTTAGTAAACTTTCTGATTCTAAAGAATTTCTATCGAGAGAAAGAACACTCTGTTCATACATAAAATTTGAAAAAGATAATATCACCTATTATTTTCTTTTTGTTAAAGTATATCACTACGATTCCAATAGTTATGAAGATATTTTTAAAAGTTTTAATATGTTAAAAAACGAGTTAATATCACAAAATGTCAACGAATTTAGTATCTCAGACTTCCGAAATCCTTTTGACTCTCATACTTTTATGAAAATATATAATATAATTATGTACCTATTTCATGACACTAACATAACGATAAATATTTATAAAAATACCGTAATATATCCTTCTATGAGCGAAATTATAAAAATTCTAAGGGAAGATCATGATCTCCCAATTGCGGGCCACCTAGGGTCAAATAGAATGTTAGGCAGAATCCAAGAAAAGTATTATTGGCGAAATATGCGCAGTGATATTGAAAATTATGTCCGCAAGTGTGAATTGTGTCTGACTAACAAAGCTTTGCGCAAAACTAACCGCGCTCCCATGCAAATCACTACAACTTCGACACAACCTTTTGAGCGAGTGGCTTTAGATATTGTGGGCCCCCTACCCGAGGCTGGCAACGCCAAATTAAAGTTCATTTTAACATTGCAAGATGATCTCACAAAATATTCGGCAGCTTATCCAATTTCAAATGCAACCGCAGAAGAAACTGCTGAATGCCTCGTTCATTTCAAAGACCATCTTAACCGATCAAGGAACTAATTTCACGGCTGAATTGTTCAAGCAAACATGCACATTTTTGAAAGTAAAACAACTTTGGTCTACCCCTTATCATCCGCAAACTCAAGGGGCACTGGAAAGAAGCCACTCCACTTTAAAAGAGTACCTTAAATCTTTCATAAACGAAAACCAAACCAACTGGCCTAGATTTGTCTATACTGCAATGCTCACCTATAATACAACTATTCACTTAACTACTCATTTCACCCCTTACGAGCTATTATTTGGTCATAAAGCCTCTATCCCATCCTCAATATATGAAACCCCTTTGGAACCTAGTTATAATACTTACGTTAGAGTTTTGCAGCAACGATTGAAACTTTCCCGTGAGAAAGCTATAGAAAACATTTTGAAATCTAAAACTATATCAAAAACCTATTATGATAAACATATTATTAATTATTGCTATCCAGAGTCTTCTTTTTCACATCTAATTGATAAATTAAATACAACAATATTTGATAGGGAGTCCACAATAATTATCTCATACGGTGATAGTCAAATGGTGACTAAAAAAGATATAATTAATTTAACAGAAGTTATGTTATCGCTTCACAGAACATATGATTGCAAATTTATTAGTATGACTTTGCCTTATGCTTATAGTTTAAACGCTATGATGAATAGACATATTCATGAACATAACTTGATGTTATACAATTTGACATGGCAATATAAGGATTTTATTTTATTTTTTGACATCAATAATTTTATTAATAATTTTACATTGACTAAAGATACTATGTATCCGCCACTATTTTATAAAAGACAAGTTGCTAAATTATTAGCATATAATATACAAAATGACACAGGTACATGTAGGGTATCCAAGAATTTAGTTTCTGTAAATAGTTCCTATCCTTATAATTCTTCTATTGAGAATACTGACACAAGTTCTTTAAACTTAAGAACAGGACAAAGGGTAGACATATTGAACTGACTGTAGCACATCAAAACATACATACAAGGTCTATCTGGCAAGGATTTAGAATTAGGTTTATATTTAGAAAATCATAGTATTAAAGTTATGTGCATAACGGAACACTGGCTTAAAGAATACCAGATTAAATTCATAAATAACACACAATACACAGTACACAGTGCCTTCTCTAGGAAACAAGCTATTCATGGTGGATCATTGATTATTGTTTCAAACAGTTTAACATGTAAAGAACGGAAAGACATAGCTAGCTTGTCTATAGAACGCACGGTGGAACTTTCATGCATTGAGCTTGAGCAGCATATTATTATATGTGTATATCGTCCTCCATTAAGTGACTTTAATTTGTTTGAATCTGTTATGGAAGATGCAATTAGTAAAATTAGGAGCAATAAGAAAGGGATTATAGTTTGTGGTGATTTTAATGTTAACATTCTTGAAAATTCAATAATGACTTGTAGATTTTTAAACCTTTTTAGATCATTTAATTTGAAAAATTTATTTCTTGAACCAACTAGAATCACAGCAACATCTTTCACCTGTCTTGATAACATATTTAGTAATTGTATTGTTTCAGATAGAGTAGTTACTTCTGAATTAACTTCGGATCACTGTGGTCAATTAGCTAGGTTTCCATATTATAATGATAGCATCGTACAGAGAGTGTTGGTTAGGCCATTACCTAGGCATAAGTTTAATGAATTCCGGAATAAAGTATTGATTGGAATTAATACTATGAATCCTGACTTAATAGAAATAGATTCGCCAAATAAGAATTTTAACAATTTATTTAATATAGTTAATAACACGTTTCAGAATACTTTTAAGACTAAGGAGAAAGTAATTAAGGAATCTCGAGCTTTTAATGAGTGAGCTACTGCGGGTATTTACAAAAGCAGAGCAAAAATGTATGAGTTGTATGGTATGAAAAAATATAATTCTGATTTAAACTTCACTGAGTATGTTAGGAATTATTCTAAAATATTTAAAAGAGTGTGCAATACAGCTAAAGCTATATTCGTTAGGAATAAAATTAAACAATCTTCGAATAAAGTTAAGGCAACCTGGCGAGCTATTAATGAAACAACAGGTAAGACAACATTAAGAAGTAATAGTTTTAGTCTTCTTGATAATGATAAATTAATTCATAATGACGAAGAAGTCGCACACACATTTAATAACTTTTTTGCTAGCATACCACTTACTACTACTAGAGAATTAAAATCATCAGCTATAGTCGCAGAAAACCTATTAGAGTCTAGTGTAGGAAAATGTGAAGTAATATTTAAATTTCATAGTATTAGTTCTACCGATATTATAAATACTTTTAAGTCTTTAGAGTCTAAAAATACAGGTGATCTCTGGGGCATTTCTGTTAAGGTTTTGACAAGTATAATTGATGTAGTGGCTCCTTATTTAAGCAACTTATTCAATAAGTGTATTAAATCTGGCAGTTTTCCAGATCTTATGAAATATAGTAGAATAATACCTCTGTTCAAATCCGGCAATAAGACTGATCCTAGTAATTATTGGCCAATATCGATACTACCTGCTTTTAGTAAGATTTTTGAAAAGATCATACTCAAGCAACTACTAAGACATTTTAATCAAAACAGCCTCCTTCATGGTGAGCAATATGGTTTTACCAAGGGTCTTTCGACAACAGATGCAGGAGTAGCGTTACTCAAACATATCTACAGTGCTTGGGAGAATTCCCAAAATGCTGTTGGTGTGTTCTGCGACCTTTCGAAAGCATTCGATTGTGTCTGCCATGAGACGCTCTTGTGCAAGCTTAGACATTACGGCGTCCAGACTAAAGCATTGGATGTCATTAAGTCGTACTTAAGTGACAGGATCCAATGTGTTGAAATAAATGGCTCAAAATCCCGTGGCTTACCTTTTGATTTAGGAGTGCCACAGGGCAGCATCCTAGGGCCTTTCTTGTTTCTTGTTTACATAAACGATTTACCTTTTTACTTGAGAAACATTTGTGACGTTGTACTGTTTGCTGACGATACTTCTTTGATATTAAAGAAGATAGAAATAAGGAACACTTTAACGAAATAAACAGTGCACTCATTCAAGTGACTAAATGGTTTAATGTAAACAATCTAGTACTGAACGCTAAAAAAACAAAATGTGTTAAGTTTGCTCTGCCTAATGTCAGAAACCTTGGTCCTAATTATAGTTTTAAATGACGATGTACTCGAAACAACTGAATCCACATTATTTCTAGGATTAACACTTGATTCGAAGTTACAATGGGGTGCGCATGTTACATATCTCTCAGGGAAACTTAGCTCAGCTGCTTATGCCGTTAAGAAGGTTCGTAGGTTGACCGATGTCGATACGGCTAGATTGGTTTATTTTAGTTATTTTCATAGTGTTATGTCATATGGCATATTGTTATGGGGTAGAGCTGCTGATATCCAAAATATTTTTATATTGCAGAAACGGGCAGTTAGGGCCATTTACCAGTTAAAGACAAGAGTCTCACTCAAAGAAAAATTTAAAACTATTGGTATTCTTACTGTAGCGTCACAATATATTTATGCCAGTGTTATGCATGTAAGACTAAACATAAATTCTTATAAAATGAATAGTGACAGACACAATATCAATACTAGAAATAGACATAAATTATGTGTTCCGTATTTTCGTTTGCACAAAACGCATAGCTCTTTTATTGGGCTCAGTATTCGCATATACAATAAATTACCAACTTATATTTTAGACTTGCCATTAAGTTCGTTTCAGGCAGAAGTTAAAAAGAATCTTATAAATAAGGCATATTACAGTTTGAAGGATTATTTTGATGACAGGAGCGCTTGGAAGTAGTTGTTCGCTTTTGACTAGGTCAATAATTAGTAGTTTTATTTTATAGTGTAGTTAATTACGATATTCTCATTTCATACTATATTTTGCATTCATGTTCCACACTTTCATTATAACTTTGCGGATTTGTAAAATGTGGGTAACTCGTGGTCATGGGCTAACTAATAGGTTGTCGATTGCTTTGGTTTCATAATACCGTTACTTTCTGCTTCATTCACTTCCACCATAGTTCTGACCATGTTCGCGAGTTGCCTACATTAAAAAGACGTAAGTGGATGCTCCTGTTTCACCATATTTACTTTGGGACGCTTACCATATAAACATCATTTACTGCTTGAGTATGATATCAATAGCTACTAAAAATTTTACTAGTAGATGTTTACAATGTGAAACAGTTGCAGCTCCTTACAAAAATAAAATGTACCACCATTATATTTGTTTGAAAAGAGTGGCCATGAGTTTTATTGCCCGTTCTTTCTCGTGGTTCTACCTATTGCATTGCGAACGTGGCAGTAAATGTAAATGTAGAATCATTAAGTAATTAACTTAAATTTTGACGTTCATAAGCGTCACTTTGTGGCCTAGATGAATAAATGATTTTGATTTGATTTGATTTGACATACAAAACCAGTCCAATACAAAGCTGGAGATATGGTTTATGTAAAAAATCATTTACGTCTACGTAAAGCATTATCACCCATTTGGAAAGGCCCTTTTAAGGTTGTCCGTACAAATGGCAACAATACCCTTACCTTACTCATGAATCGTAGACACGTAAAGTATCATTACGATGAGATTAAGTTGGCAGAAGTCAACATAGAATGATAAAACTTTATTTTATTTTACTACCAGATATACACTTTTACTTTACATTTTACTATCTAACTATACAATTAACATTTATATTATTTAATACAAGTTTTACATTACTAGATTAAGTGATAGAATATGTCGCCTTTCAGAATTGCTGCAACGAGCATCTGCGTTCTTGCTGCAGATGTTATACAACAGATAGACAAAAGCCCAGGCATCTATTTCGAAACGTCAGGCACCGTTAAAATTTCTAATGAATATCTACATGTTTTAGTTCCTATTGACATTGGGTATATGAAACCGCATATTGATAACATTAAAACTGTTTTAGGAACTGCTAGATTCATTTGCCAACAAAATGAATTGTATGTTTCTAAATGCCATAACTTTCTTCAACCCTTAGTGCCGCGTCTTGATAGTATTCTAAGAGATTACAGTGCCATCTCTCATCTCATTACTGAAAGAGATAAAAGGTCACCATGGTTTGCTGGAATTGGTACTATGTTCAAACAAATTATAGGAACGATGGATGAAGATGATGCGATGAAATACAATAACGCCATTCAAACTTTAAATGATAGCAATAAAAAATTGGCATCCTTAATAAAGGATAATGTTTTAATGACTAATACAGCATTACACCATTACAATGAAACATTAAAAATAATAAATATTAATGAAGCCCGTTTAAATGACGCTATTGATTCATTGGTCATAAGTTTTAAAAACGCATCTGAAATAAATTCAAAATTGTATTCCGAAATTAAACTAAATGAAATATATAATGAATTATCATCCTCTTTACTTACCTTGTCATTCAGAATTGAAAATGTTGTTAATGCTATAATGTTTACAAAAAGTCATTCAATACATCCATCTGTTTTAACACCTAAACAACTGTATGATGAACTAGTAGACAATATTAGACACTTAGATAAACATAAAGAACTACCTTTCAGCTTAAGTCTTAATAACATACATCATCATCATTGTCGTGCCCTGGTCCCAATTTATTTGGGGTCGGCGCAGTATGTCTTTCGCTTCCATACTTCTCTGTCACCAGTCATCCGATCGCTTACCCCTTTCTCTTTCATATCCATCCTCACACAGTCCATCCATCTCTTCCTTGGCCGTCCTCTCCCTTTTCGTCCTTCTACATGCATATCCATCACTTTTTTACCTACATACATCTCATCTCTCCGCATAACATGTCCATACCAGGCCGATCGACTCCCTTTCACCTTTTCAGCTATGGGCGCCACTTTCACTTAATAACATACATACTATAATTGATGTAGCCAAACTGTCATGTATCTTTGTAGACAATAAAATAGTATACATTATAAAAATACCCTTAGTCAATAGAATAGAATATAGTTTATTTAAACCGATACCTATACCAATTCCACATGACAACCAGCAACCAAACTCTTATGCAATGGTGTTACCTAATTGTAAATATGTAGCTATAAGTAGTGATAAGAATACGTATATATATTTTAGTGATTTAAGATAATGTATTATAGCGGCTAACCAAATATTCATATGCAGCGATATTGATATACATTCAATTCAAAATTATCCGATTTGTGAAACAGAAATGCTATGTAAAATACCTATTAACTCGGCGGGAGGCGCGCCCCATAATACAACACGTACAGTCGCCACCGGGTAAAAATTACCACAGTGGTTTTCCTTAAAAATTAGGGTTTCTAATAGGTATTTTAGTGAAACAAAATTTTATGTTAAATTATACTATATTTTGAACAAAACAATGTGTGAACAAAGTAATTATATATCTGCCTACGTATTTTTATTTATTTATGAAATCACTACGTAATAATTGAATGTTTTTTCACAAGGCTTACAAAGAAACAAAAATTAGACTCGAAATATGCAAAAATAATTTAAAAACGAGATCAATATCAAATGAACATAACTTAAGCTTACTTGCAACAATAGTTGAACATACATTAAGTTGTCATTCCTTTTTAATAATCGTTTAAAGTTTGACATAAAAATAATCATCCTCCTTACATAATTATATCTAGAAAATCTTTTATATGACTATTTTTTTGTAGCACAGTCTTCACAAATAGGAATAGTATGTTCTCTACATATTTTTTTGGTAAAATATGCAAGTGGTCTTAGTTTTTCGATCCTTTTACCAAGGACACACTGCACATCGTGATGCAGACATTTGTGAGCGCGGCTGCAGAGCTCTTTCTTGTTGAGCGCGACTCAGATTGTCATTTTGTTCATTACTGTCACCAATTATAAACATATTTTTACCTTTTATACCTGGGTTTAGATGTAGCACAGTAGATCTGACCCTAATTTGTGGCATAACAAGTGACAGAGCCAGTTCCTTCAGATAATCTCTTCTTGGTTACACAGAATCACCACAATTTTCTTTGTTTGATTTTACGATGACATACGCATTTATGCCACCTATATTCGTAAGGCCAAAGAATAAAACCATAGGCCACCTCTTAGTGACGCGTGACACTCAATAAGTCCCACATAACTCGTCAACAGCATCGACTCGGTATATCTTCTCCTTCTTGCTCCGAATTGCTTTCATGCTCACTACTACTCTTCATTGTCTTCAATTTTAGACACATCTTCTCCATCACTGTATTCTAAAAGCAAACACTTTTCTATTTGCTCTTCACCAAGAGGCAAATAAGGCATCTTGATAATCTAAATCAATAGTTATCGAAAAGTTGGCTAACAAAAATAATAAGACACTAATAGTCGCTACCGGGTAAAATATACCCATACGCACCTTATTTGTCTGCTGGGGCCAAACGCCACGCGCACACTTGCCCCTTACGCAAAATAGGGGACCGTAGCACGTTTCTCGAAAGGTACCTAAAGCGGCGCGGCACAAAATTAAGCAGAAAAAGAAATATTTACGAATTTTTACCCTATGTGGTAAATTTTACCCAGTAGCGCGTCCTGCCGAGTTAAATTGCCACTTCAATGTAAAACCAAATTAATTTTCGGACAAATTGATATCTGGCAAGAATTGAAAGGTAATAGATGGCTATTCGTTGAAACTGAACCTCTTAAACTAATAGTCGAGTGTCAGACAACAACATCAGAGTACAAACTTTTGGGTACAGGAATATTGAACCTAAAATCAAATTGCAAAGCTTACAGTAATAATAAATAATTTATAACTAAATCAAACATTACGATAACAATAAAACCAATATTATTAGACTTTAATTTAATCGATGACCCTTGTTGTGATACAGATAAATTTAACTTACTTAAACCAAAATTAGAGCCTGTAAAGCTTTTAAATGCAAACTTAGATAAAATCACAAGTATTACAAACAATCAGTTCATGACAGATATCAATGAAATTATAAATAAACCTAGCCCGCTAATAGAATATAAGTCTTACTATCCTATAATGACTATCTTTGTGACTATTATAATTATAATCATTGTATTGTATAAGTTCTTAAACGGATTCGGTAAATATCCCAAACGTAAACAAATTAATATAACAGATTCCGGTATAGCAACAGACGATAATCAGGAATTGGAACAAATACCAATTCCGCGAATTAGAATAGATTCCTAAAACTTAGCACTAAAATGTGTAAGTTTCCTCTTGTTGGGGGGGTTGTTATATCCCTAAAATGTATGGCTTTGTGCTTACCCTATGCAGACCAAAAGCTTGGTCAGCAATCCACGTTCTAATCTGTAGTATGATGCCTACTTTCAGACAGTCGGTCCCTAATCCCCAAACGTTCAAGACGTCTACCGAACTCGTCTATTTTTATAAATAATCCTTAAAATTAAAGTAAACGAAATGAATCTTTTTTAAAAAGTCTATCGTTTAAATCTGGATAACAGTACGTCATTTATTATTTATTTTATGTATTTATTTATTTATTTACTCTAAATTAAAAATATACAAAAACCATAAAATAAAGGTATCACTAAACCTAGCAAGGTTTGTTTTGACACCAAACATATCACGTTTACACTCATGAGGTCATACACTTACTTAAATAAACCCTATGATATAAACAAAATTATCGTGAATGAAAAAATAAACAATCCATCATAAATTAGTCTCTAACTGTATTAGTTGTAATATGGCGGTGAGTGTCTGTTTATACTGAACGAACCTATCATAGGTATATCAATGGCTGAGCGACTCGCGCGCTCGCTGCCCGGTCCCCGCCGCTAGCCGACAGCCCTACCAGATTGAAGCGAGACGGTAGACAGTTAAGGTCAACGCTCATTAGAGCCACCCGGCACCCACTCCGCACCGCCTCGCCTCGTGCGGTTAGTATTCTTTATATGGATTTGTATGGGTATGCGCTCACTACATCAACTCCGTAGCGTCTACGGATCGCCTCTTACGCCGTCAACGCGCGGGCGGCGGGTGGTCCACCCGCCGTCCGCGCGTGGAGGCGCGCCGTCCGCGCGTAGCCGGCTCGGTGGCAACTCGCTGCTCGCATGCTTGCTGCGCGTTGACTACTCGTCGCCGCGTTGACCGCGCGGCGTTCACTCGTTGACGGCGCGCGGTCCGCTGGTTGACCGCGCGACGTCCACTCGTGGACGCCGTGCGGAGTGGGTGCCGGGTGGCTCTAATGAGCGTTGACCTTTATTGTACTATGAACGGTATACGCAATGCAAAAGGTTTTAATTAGGTTGTTTTCCAGAATAGTAGGTAAATATCTCGGGGATTTTGCGTCGCTTGTATGGAAGTGAGACAGGCCTGGTCAAATGTCAAATTCTTGGCTCTGTTGTGATTCTCTCGTCAGTCTTGGTTGTTTATAATATTGCCAGACTAGAATGATGTCCCCTAGCTGGGGTAAAATTTCACATTTCGTGAAATGAAATGTATTTCACTAAAACTATTATTGGCCATGTCATACTATAATACTGATAACTTTTATTGCAGCAATTTATAAAATCATGCAAAGTTATGGACTATAAAAATTATCGGAATATAATTTACAAAAATATGTGAGTCTACTGCCACAAAGCTATTATCCTCTGTGTTATGGCAGTTTTTCTTCTTCTATCACTTGGCAGATATCAATACACTCACGTTAACTTGATATTCATATTGAAATATAGCAGAAAGGAATAAAAATACAACACATTGCTCCTTCTACCATCAAGTATGTAAGTCTTGGATCATATAAGCACACATGCGTGACTCAACCGCTATAGTTTGAAATTGTACTCCATAAACCGCAGTGGAACCCTTTAGCTCACAAAATATGGGTGCAATAACCACTGCCTGTTACTTCGTGGTATGCTGTCGTGATATTATCTGTGGACCATGGTATTTGTACAATGTAGGTATATGCATTGCTTTGACTGCGAGGCATTGAAGCATGTAAAATATTTAGAAGTGTACTTCCGTAGTGTGGTGTTGTCACTGAAACATTTCTTTTGCATGTAAATATTTTGAAAATATTTAAAAATATAGGTACTAAAATAAACACAAGGTACGTACCTACCTCGTAATATCAATTTGTTTATAACATATTCTTTGCGCTGCGTAGATCAAATCCAACCCGTGAGACATATTTCAGAGTTGTGCAGGAGTAAAGTAACCGTTCATCATACAAAAGCATCGGCAAAATATATGAAATTCAATGTACCTTACGTGAACTTATGCATGTGCATACGAATCTTCCATTTTCTTCTCTCAAATGATAAACTCATAATTATTATATTTTATCATAACACGTTTGCAATTAATTATTCATAAATTGATATTTCTCATGACCCAAATATAATATATAATGTCAGTGCACATTTATGTATTTAATCATTCTGATTTGATAGCTAGAACTAACGGTAATATATTTATGTTACTGGTAGTTGCATTTAATAAATAAACACACGTCTGCTTACACCTATGGAGAGGCACATGTGTCTCTATGTACATTTTACAATTGTACATATGTGTTTACGAGTTAGTTAACGTTCGACACAGTAAAATATACCGCAGTGAGCGTGCATGGTTCGCACCAAATTGTGCGAAAATCCTAACATTTATTCTGTTCGCGCCTCAATTTGCGTATATTGTGAAATTAAACTAAATTGTGTATGCGAAGCCAGCGTTGAGAGAAATTTATTCAGCGGAAAAACTACGTTTGGCATCCCGGAAAATCGAGTTTTGAAGGCAAATGTGGATTATACATCCGACTGGATGCTAAGTTTCCTTTGCGTACATGCTGGTAATTCCAGGGTTATGGACGTATTATTGACCGTCGGAAATGATTCTGGGCTTAAATTTTCTCCTCAGCTGAAATGACACAGTAAGCCACTGATAAAATAAACATCTGACAAAAGTGTACTCTTTAATACCTCTTGAATATTTTGAGAAATGATTGTTACATTGTGGTCCGTTAGATTTATCAATATTGTCCCCAGTAAATGCCACACGCGGTACAAAAAATAAATCCAGTAAACCCATAAGGGAAACTGTCCTTTATTATAAAATAAACTAACATTCTAGTACTTTGTTTTCCAAATTGTAAGTGAATGTTTTTACTAAATATTTAGTACCTACCTGCCCCAATATTTTCACCCTAGAATCAACCAAGCATGTTTATAAAAACAATATATAAAACACCTACCTGACCCAATATCTCCACCCAAAAAACAACGAACCAAGCTGATCTGGGGACCTATAAGATACTACATAAGAAACAACCAAATAGCCAATGTGCATATTTCCTGAGCAAAATAAACTGCTGAGATTTAGTGCCCAGTCAGAAAGTTTGCTGCCGCTATCAGTCTTGTTCCTTGAGCCATAATATCAGGATGACGCCGCGTTCCCGCCCCGCATCCATCTAGTTGCGATGTTTAATATAACTGTGTTCACAACTTGAAATTAAACTACAGTTTACGGATTTTATCGCGTTATATTGGTTTCACTTGTTATTACATTTAAACCGAATGATCTAGAAACTACATTTTTATTACTAGCCAACGTTTCGAATTATTTACAGGATTCATGTTCACGGCAGACTGAGGTGATATTTGTCTTTGTCTTGAATTTAAAAGTTATCTCGAAGTACCCGAACATTTTTCAACTATTGGTGTTACTATCTACGCAGAATGTGCTCACTGTGTCTTGATGTCTTCTGGTGACTTTGTCCTTCTTGGGTTTCATTAGCCTGATAACAGGGTCCCAAGCTGGAGGAACATTCCAACTATCTTCCCTATTGAAATAAAGATGTTTTTTACGTATCATTCTTGGAATAAGGCGGTGTTCTTTTGCGAGTATCTGTGGTTTATCAAATCGCAGGTAATGGTTGGTTCCTTGTTCTACATGTTCACACACAGCAGACTTCGTCGAGCATTTGTGTTTAATGTCAGCTATATGTTCCTTTAGTCGAATGCCTATGCTTCTCTTGGTTTTTCCAATGTATGAGAGCCCACACTCACAGTCTATCTTGTAAACCCCGGCCCCTTGTAAGGGTAACTGACTCTTGATAGATGGTAATAATTGGCTTATCTTCGTTGGCGGCTTGTAGAAAGTTTTGATTGAAGCTCGCTTCAAGATGTAGCCAATCTTGTCGGTCACGCCCTTGATGTATGGGAGGACAGCAGGTTGTCTCTCTACTGTGGCTGGCTTGTTCTTCGAGGATCTGTGACGTTGGCGCGGCGGTCGGAGCTTGTTGTCTTGCAGAACTTGCTTGACATGTTGAAGCTCGGCGTCCAGGTGTTTCTTGTCACAGATCCCCCGGGCTCTCTGAAACAAAGACATTCCTACGGTAGCTAACTGTTTAGGATGGTGGTGAGATTCACCGTTTAAGTACCTATTTGTATGTGTCTTTTTCCTATACACAGTGTGGGTCAAAGAGTTGTTTTTGCTCCTGATAACAAGTACATCTAAGAAGGCTAAAGAATTGTTTGCCTCTAATTCCATTGTAAATTTTATGTGGTTATGAATAGAATTAAGATGGTCTAGGAATACATTAACACTATCTGTTGGTAAATTGTAAAAGTGTCATCTACATATCGCTTGTAGAACCTCGGTGTGATGGTGGCAGTTTGCAGGGCTCGCGCTTCGAAGTCCTCCATGAAGATGTCAGAAACAACAGGTGATACTGGAGAGCCCATTGCCACACCGTCTACTTGTATGTAGTATTTGTAAGTACTTGAGTGCGCACACGTTTTTATTAGTCAAATGAGCAATGTTCTAGTGATATAGGATTTGTGAATTCTCACACACGACAATTCTCTTATCACTCGAAGACTGCGGTGGCGTCGTCGCTATCGTAGAACCGAATTGGTGCGTGAAATATATTAAAAAAGACAGGATTTTGGTGAATTTCATCATTTCATGGAAGACTTATAACATCACTTATACAGTGACTTTGGTCCCACAAACATTTATGCTCGTGAATCAGGTTTAATGAACTTTTCTACATCCATTTCTTATGTTAAAACGTACGAATGTGTTTTGAAATCCCAACAAGTTCGGATTGTTTTCGGACACCTGAACTACACGTACGCACGACTAACTCGCGCCCAGTCTGCGCGCTCCCATAGTACTTGGAGTACGGGATCGTTCGTATGTGTACGCACGAGTAAAATTCGTACGAAAACGTGTCCAAAGTGCGCGCGGCCTTATATGTAGCTTATCGTAACATGGCTTCGATATCAAAATTAATAATATTTTTTTCTAATTGTTTTTTTTTTGTATTTATGTAATATACCATTTCTGAATAGCAGATCTGTTCTAGGTGTCGGTACAATTTCGTTTTCTTCGATGACTTAGAGCGTTGCACGTTGGTTCACGCACTTTTTGAGCTGTGCACGTTTTAAGCACTTTTTCGCCTTGGTATTCGATATGTTTCTTTAGCGTTGCATTCGTAATGTCTTTATTTTCTCAGTGTTCGCGATACCTCCGTGCATAGAATTTTATTATATAGTGTTTGGTTCGGCGATACACCGAAACCGTAGGTAGGTTCTAGGCGATTTGGAAAAAATGGACTGTATTTAAAGGAAGAGGATGTAGGATTGGATACGGGAAGAGGTGATTGTGAGTGGGTATAGGATATTTCAAGGATGGAGGGCACTTACCTTATACGGCAATCTTCTTCGTTTCCGCAGGGCAGTCTCCTGGTGGTTTCGTGATGCAGCTGCTTGTTTTCACTTCACTTCACAGTCACTTCCACTTGCGAGCGGGTTTCTTAAGAGGTAATAACCATAGCGGGAGCGGCGCGGGTGATCCGGTCTAGCGGACGCGTATCGCGAATCGAATGTTCTTGAAGGTTCTGTCACTCGCGTCGACGATCGCGGCGACCAATCGAAAGGCGAATGGCAGTGCCTCTTCCAGGGAGTGGGATAGAGAGGGACGGAAATATGGTATCGCTCGCACTTGTACGTGGAACGATTGATATTGATGCGATTAGTTATAGATGGGAAGGTAGATGGCGCTACCATATCCCCCCGGCCCTAAAGGGTTGCCTTTAAAAAAATTGAATTGAACTTAGCTATGTTGGGTGTACTACCGCATAACCCATCAATAGGCTAAGACAGCGATATGACAATAAAATTAATCTAAACTAACTTTAGCGAAAACTACAAACGCAATAATAGCGAAAAGTACTAACTAAATACTTAAACTAAGAGGTAGGTCCAACTTCAGGCTAGATCTCACTGAGTTGGAAGCGGACAGAGACGTACAACAGGGCGCACGTAACTCCCTTTAGCGGTTTTCACGGTAACAACGCGAGTTGATCAGTCACCAGACCACAAAACCCATTATGTCCCATAGTCGAGCCACTGTGGACAGCATAGTGCGTTTGGTGCACTTATCATCTTGCGGTGAGACGTTAAACCGAAAACTATCACAGGATTTGTCCCAGCGTAAACCGAGAACCTTATGCGGTACAGACTTCTCAAACTCAATGTCTGGAGAAGCCTTATGAGAATCTGGTATGCGTGCGAGAACCTCCTTAGAGTTGCTTGTCCATTTGACAAGATCAAACTGGCCTCGCTTGAAAAGCTGAATGAGCTCTTCACAAAGCGAAATTGCTAGCGGAGCGGGTATGACACTACAGGCAAGGTCATCCATATACAATGCGGAAGTGTAGTATAGTATAGTGTAGCGTAGCGTAGCTTAGCATAGCATAGCGTAGCATAGCGTAGCATAGCGTAGCATAGCGTAGCATAGCGTAGCATAGCGTAGCATAGCGTAGCATAGCGTAGCATAGCGTAGCATAGCGTAGCATAGCGTAGCATAGCGTAGCATAGCGTAGCATAGCGTAGCATAGCGTAGCATAGCGTAGCATAGCGTAGCATAGCGTAGCATAGCGTAGCATAGCGTAGCATAGCGTAGCATAGCGTAGCATAGCGTAGCATAGCGTAGCATAGCGTAGCATAGCGTAGCATAGCGTAGCATAGCGTAGCATAGCGTAGCATAGCGTAGCATAGCGTAGCATAGCGTAGCATAGCGTAGCATAGCGTAGCATAGCGTAGCATAGCGTAGCATAGCGTAGCATAGCGTAGCATAGCGTAGCATAGCGTAGCATAGCGTAGCATAGCGTAGCATAGCGTAGCATAGCGTAGCATAGCGTAGCATAGCGTAGCATAGCGTAGCATAGCGTAGCATAGCGTAGCATAGCGTAGCATAGCATGGCGTAGTATAGCATAGCATAGCATAGCTAAATAGTGCTAAAGCACTAATTAGCTATGCTATGCTATGCTATACTATATATTTAGGTGGGTGCTAAAACCGTGTGTAAGATAAATCTTACACACGGTTTTAGCACCCACCTTGATCTCTTGAAGAGCAGAACAACAACAAGACGTAATACAATGAGAAGTATGTAACGTAGGTACGGTACCCATAATCACATACCCAAGTACCGTCTCAATAGCGGGCGGTAAATCATATCGCTCACTACGTACTATGTTAGTTAGTAGCAAGTGCGGAAATATTGAAGCTCCGATCAAAAGATCAATGCCTGCCGGATTCGCAAACTCCGCGTCGGCTAGCGGCAATGACTCGAGGTGAGTGAGTGATGCTACGTCTACATTAGCGTTCGGCAATGCGTCCGTGATACGCTCCACGATAAGCGAAGAAATGTTAAAATTAATATTCCTATCAAAACGCGAATGTATTTTAATATCTACGGAACCCGTGCAATGCTTTTCTGATCCGCCTATCCCTCGGATTATTGAGTTCGTATTTTTAAAGTTATTCCATAATCCGAGGCGTTTGAACAATTCTAACGTTATTAAATTGGTCTGAGATGCGCTATCTAGCAGACAACGTACCATGTGCGGCGACCCATTGACATCATATATGATAACTTGCGCTGTCGCTAACAGAACAGTCTTAGACGCCATACATGGCGGCCTAGCACTGCTCTGATCACTACAAGCGCGCGAAGGCCATCCGCGCGTGCGTGCCGCCCGCGCAATGGATGTCGTACACAACGATATCTCATTGTGAGGCGTGGAAGGCGCAGCTACCGTGTTCTGCACTTGCGACGTAAGTGTGTCAAGGTTAGCGGCTTGACTTGACAACGAAATATGGTATCGCTCGCACTTGTACGTGGAACGATTGATGTTGATGCGATAAGTTATAGATAGGAAGGTAGATGGCGCTACCAGTGTTAAAAACTACTCACAACCAGACAGATCGCATGATTATGTCATAATAGTTGAATAAACCTAATCATCCTCTTGCCCTAGTCGCTACATATCCGTATGCAGAAATGATTATAAGAAAACTTACTAAACGTGTACAACCTTAACCAAGAACTGCCAACAAAAGCCCAGAAATAAAGGCTAAGCGTTTAATTATATCGCGTGTTTGGTGATGTGTGAGGGACATTCGACGTCATTAGCGTCAGCTCGCCAGCGCCTATTTACGACTCGGCACAGACATACAGAGCCTCCGCCTACTACATAAAGAATACTTCGCAACTGTTACGTATTTAGGCTGCGCGTCTATCAAAGATTTGCTGGGCTGCTGTGTGCAGAACATGTGCACAGCTCTATTAACGCTTGCCCTCTCAGGTAAAGTAAAAATAGATAGATACTTAAAAAACAGACCTTATATACTTATAGCCAAAATAAATAAGGGATCCCTCAAAAAGATTATTAAATTTAGAAAGCACGCACAAAAAATACTGCCTTCCCATCCAGTGAATGTATAAGTGAGCACGTATATTACTTATAGACTCCTTTTTTCACTTCACTCGTTAAGTTTTACGAAAATGTTTTCCTCACTCAGCTACTTCGTCCATCACTGCAAAACATTTAGTCTTAACTTGCCCAAAGTAACACAGTTAAGCTAACTCATGCTAAAATATATCAACGCAGGGATAACACTATCTAACAGTACAGTCCTACTCCTATCCTAGGATGTGTAAAAGTATTTAAACAGAACGTCCATTTGCATATTGTGTAAATTATGAGGTTAGTTACAGACGCCCGGCCGCGCAGTCATTATGACAGTTCTAACTAATAAAATGATGTAAATATTTGTTACTTGGCTCGGCCGGCGAGGCTTTACGTGAGAAATTACTAAAAGCTCCTCGAGGCATTTATTTCTGCCTACTCTTCAATAAATATTTCTAAAAATTGGTCAAGCAAGATTAAGAGCCGGCCAGGTTCCTTGCCTTCATATACATATATCTCTCTAAGACCTTACAAAAATATTCTAGCCCACATTATGTGGCGAATCGCGGTCCCCACTGAAGCAAGTGGTCATCAGCTTTGCTCCCGACACTAAACTGTACAAATGTAAGTCGCCTACAGTAAACAAGATAAATGTGTTTACATTTGTTAATAAAATTACATTTCGCGGATTGTGAGAAATGAAGATAAATTGAATGCGGAATTGAAACTCAGGAAAAACAAACCACGAGCAGAAAATGAATAAGAGACAAAGTAAATTATCATTCATTGATAAAGGCGGTTCTGGTGGCACTTAGGAGGAGCGTAGCTACTGTCTCGTCAGTATCAACTATACAGTTTTTATTCAGGCCTTGATGCTGTTTTTATTTTTATAGTAATTGGCGGCAAAGGAGCAGACGGATCGCCTGATGGCAAGCAATTACCGCCGCCCATGGACACAAGCAACACAACAGGAGTCACAAGAGCATTGGCGCCCCTTGGGGTTGGGAAAAAGTATAGGATGAGCAGTGGGATGAGGGAGAAGGAATAGGGGATAGGGCCTCCGGCACTCTCACTCACCGAACGAAACGCAACAGTTTAGGTACTGTTACTTTACGTAAATTTTCTGTGAGAGGGTAGTACTTCTCCGGTCGAGCCGGCCCATTCATGCTGAAATCAGCAAGGCTCTACTACCATAAAATCTGCTGATCTTATTACGACGAATGAATATTTAAGAGTAATTGAAGAGATAAATTTGTGGCCAGATACAAGTCAACATTCAATTTTGTGGCGCCGAACTGAAACGCGAATAAATTAAAACCACTCTATCATTACATCTTATGACAGAATGACATTTTCCCTTACCCAGCTTTTTGGTTACAAATTTACCGCTGAGCTATAATGGGCACACGAGAACTGAGTCAAACAATTACGGACGTACGAAGGTATTGTAAGACAAATATGCCTCGACGTGTGTCTACTGGGAAATTTAAAGTTATCGACAGCTTGTACCGGCTTTAGTTATAATATAATATTCTACTACATTCACACAACACCATCTAGTCCCAAACTAAGCAGAGCTTGTACTATGGGTACTAGATAATGGATAAACATACATATTATATACTTTTTTTTGTAAATACATAGATATTATTATACATAGAAACACCAAGACCAAGACAAACATCCATGTTCATGCACACAAATGTTTGACTTGAGCGGGAATCGAACCCGCGACCTTCGACGTAGCAGTCGCTTACACTCCCGCTACGCCAACCGGTCGTCAAAGTAGTTAGCGGATATATCTTGCTGAAGATTACTTTGGACGAAAACTTGGATGAAATGTGCATCTAGGACGTTTTGCTAGCTGTATTCATCTTCATTATCAGCGTCCCAGAGTTATGCCGCTTGCATCCAAGACTTTCGGCTTGTAGCCCGGGATTCGTTTTGCTGGCTGTATTATGCAATGATATTCCAAATTCGGGACACGCCACGATGACACTTGTAACACTTACGTATGGTGGTGCACTAACACTTACGTATGTATGACACGTGTTACAGAGCCTTCATGCATACAAGATGCCGGTTTTAGGTGTATCAAATAATGTACCTGTACACCACAAGAAAGGGTATGTTCTGATGACAAGCGCTCAGCGCGCGTTGAACGCGCGTTGAATTTTTGTATAGTGTTCACATGGTGCGCGCTTGTCAGGCGTTAAACGCGCGTTGTTGCGGCCAGTTTGAGTTCTACATTTGTCGAAGATGGACGTAGAAACAGTTTTATCGGTGATTTTATACAGACGGCAGAGACGACACAACAGAAGACGGAGATATTGGGTTCACCCAATTTTGTCAACCAGGCTGACTGAAAGTCAGTACATTATTTTATATCCTAAGTTAAGGCAATTTGAGCCCAAATTCTTTAACTACTTCAGAATGTCCATCAAGTCATTTGATGACTTACTGACTCTCATAAACGATGAACTCGTAGCAGATAAAAACGCTGTGCGATATAGCATTTCACCGGAAGAAAAACTCATAATTACATTGAGGTAAGTTTTTTAATAATCAACATAATCTATAAATCAAATCAACTTGTTTAGGAACAATTTTTTTAAAGAAAAAATAACATTTTGTTACTCGCAGAATAACTCTAACTCTGATTCATTGCTGACATTAGTTGGTGCTGGCGATGGAGTAGGTGGAGACCCCATTGCTGTAGTATAACCATAATGTGCAAAATTATTTGACACACTAGACTGCTGTGATCTATAATCATGATAACGAAAGCCTTCAACAGAAGCTGATGACTGATGACGCTGCTCTTGTGATGAATAATTTCTTCGTTGTGATACCGGGTAATTTTGATTTTCATATGTCTGTTGTTGTGGTCCTTGAAATTCATTTTGGTTTTGCAAAATTAAATTATAAATGGCAATTTTAGTTTGAAGTCGCCTATATTCCGGAATTTTTTTAATCTCTTTAACGAGTGACAAACAAAACAGCTTGTCTTCATCGTCATCTTCTTTTGGATGAGACACATTTTTCTGTGCTAAACTCTGCTCTAATATGTTTGCAAATCTTTCATCAGCAGGATTTAATTTTTGTTTTTTTCTTGAAGTAGATTTAGGACTCTTAAAGCCAGAACTTATTTCTACTTCAGCAACCTCTGACGAAGTTGATGCATTATCTGCATCGAAACTACTTTCTGTATCTTTGTTGGCAATTGATGCCTGTAGAAATCGTAGTCTATTATAATGAATATATGTCGAAGTTTTGGAAGCTCCTGATCCAGATTTGACAGTCTTTATTTTCTTCACCTCTCTCATATAATTATCCCGTAAACTCTTCCACTTTTTTTGCAGGGATGACGCTGAAAAAAAAAACAGTATTTAGTAATAGTTTATGTTTGTTTCCAGATATTTGGCCATTGGATGTTCATTTGGGACATTAAGCTACGACTATAGAATTGGCAAATCTACTGTGGCTACTATAATACCACATGTATGTGAAACTATTTGGAAAAAATTAAGGCCCGTTGTTATGAGTGAACCAACGAAAGAAAAGTGGTGTGAAATATCCACGATATTTGAAAAGAACTCAAAGTTTCCCAATTGTTTGGGAGCCTTGGACGGGAAACATATACGGTTAATCCAGCCTGAACACACGGGTTCTATGTATTATAACTATAAAAAATATTTTTCGCTAGTTTTATTGGCGCTAGCGGATGCAAACTATTGTTTTGTGTGGGTTGACATAGGTGCCTACGGTAAAAACAGTGACTCAGGTATATTCAAGAATTCTTCATTGTACAAAAAGCTGACAGAAAGGTCATTAGATCTACCTGAGCCAAAGGCATTGTTAATACAAAATAGACCGACAACGTTGCCATATGTGATAGTGGCTGATGAAGCTTTTGGCATGATGGAGAATTTAATGCGTCCATATGGGGGAAGGTCACTAACTTATGCTAAAAGAATATTTAATTACCGTTTGACATTAGCACGCCGGTATGTTGAATGTACTTTTGGCATAATGTGCAATAAATGGCGCATTTTACACAGGCCGTTAGATGTTAACATCGGTTTTGCAGAAAAGATCGTAAAAGCGATATGTACACTAAATAATTATGTCAGAATCAGGGATGGCTACAATTTTGAAGACACACTTTATACGCCACCCCTGGAAAATCTAGCCTCACATTATACCGGACGTGCTGTGCGACAGGCGGATAATGTTCGAGTACATTTAACAAACTATTTCATTAATGAAGGAAAAGTAGATTGGCAGGATCGTTATATTTAACTTGTAACACAAACCGATTGTAAATGTAAATAAATATATATACTCACATAATATTTTCTTCTTTTCTTCATTGTCATGTCCTTCACAAAATATAAGGACGAGTTCTTCCCAAGCCCGTCTTCTCAAATTCTTATCTGAATAATCGCTACTTGTCATGTCCCATATCGCAGGACGTTTCTCTATTTCATCAATTAATAATTCCGTATTAAAAGCTTCGGTTTCCATTTCGGACGATTTTCGGACGAACTTGACGAACCCTAAAATACGTCTATCCGCGTCGAAAGCGCGCGCTCAACTGAACGGAAACATAGAAAACCAATGATCTCAAAGCGGCGTTGACGCGCGCTGACAACAGTCGAGCGCTAGCGCAGCGTTGAACGCGCGCGTTACTAAAACGCGCGTTAGCATGTGTACGGCCTGAATAAAATGTATGTAGTTGTAAACGCGCGTTATCAAAACGCGCGTTGAGCGCTTGTCATCTGAACCTACCCAAAGGCCAGTCAGGTGTATTCTAAAACATCAATCTTCTTATTATCACTTATCTTTAAAGTAAAATGAAAATGACTTGCACTCGGGTGTTACTTATAGAAACGCTGATCACAAAAAAAAAATAATACCACCATTGTCTGAATCCCCAAAAATGATGGTCATGTTCGTTTTATCGTAATTTTTACGCGAACAAAAGTGATGGATGGGGCCCAATCAAATCTTCCCAAGGGGCTCCGACTGTGAGTCGTTCTGTTCTGCATATTACCTAACAGAATTCTAAACTACTGGGCTTGTTTCTTTCTTTTAAGTTTTTATTTAAGTTAATTTTTTCACGTATTTTTTTAAATTAGTTTTTATGCAGAAGTTTTTTATTTTTCTTTAAATAATTTTTTTTATTTTATACTTTTTAGTTACGATTCATTAAATTCGTTATAAGATGGTAAATTTCGCAATTAAATGTTCGTATATATATTGTTTATACTTGAAATAAAAACTTAAATCAATAAGTAAGAAAATTAGCGAGAATTTTATTTTTGTCAACTTTAAATTGTTATATATCCTAAACTATTATTTAAAATGAGAAATCATAAAGGGAACCGAAAGATGATTTTAAAATACCTATTCAACGACACCCCACGTGATATAGTTCATCGACTTTATTTTTTTCATTTTGACAATATGGCGTCTGGTTGTCGCTATTGGTCGCTATGGTGAATTTTGATTACTGTCATGTCTTTAGTGACACTTGCAAGGTTATGACGAATCGATTGACGTAAGAATCATCAAAATCGGCCGACGCATTTGGTCTCTAGAACGCCACATAGAAACAAACATACATTATACATACATACATAGACTGATAAACACATTACCCTCCTTTGCGTCGCGCAGTCGAGTAAAAATACCATTTACAAGATAACTTAATTTCGATTTATTACAATCCGACGTTTTCGCTATTTTACAAGTGCCGCGGTCACGTAAGATTCGTTGTATTATATAATAAATAATGTCGTTTCTAGATCATTCGGTTTAAATGTAATATTAGTAAAACCGGTCATTTTCAATAAGTGGCTTTTGTAAGAGCATCAATATGGATATCACATTCAGATTTTTGTCTTTTTTGTTGTTATGCCCATTATAACAACATCTAGGTACGTACCTATTTCTAAAGCCAAGATTTTTATAAATTGAATATATAATTTTAAGGTGTCCGGCGAATTTGTTCAACCGTATACTGCTCTGTTTCGCGTTAGTTATCCTTCTGTATTTTTTTCTCGGTACTAAGTAAACTTTTATAAAGTAAGTATGTTTACAAAACTGTAACAAAATTATTCCTAAAACTGTTTAACCTTAAGGGGTGATTGTAGAAAAGGTGGAGCCTATGGAGTTCAAGCCATTCCGTTCCCAACAGCATCCTCCTCCGCATTTGGAGTAAAAAGTTTGTAGATTTCTATGATAATCTTCAAGTTTAATAAAGTTGTTATCTCTGAACTTCTCGTTAATATCATTCTGGGGCCAAAGTCGCGGGCAAAGCTAGTATAATCTCAAAATTAATCTTTAAATTGAATATAACAATATTGAGCCTCGTTGATAACGTAGTCCTTAGGTACTTAATATCCTTATCATTTTGTTTTTTTTTTAAATAAACTATATGATACTTGGCTAGCAACTACTCATATTTTTTCTATTATAAAGCAATTAGCCTTATAATATAAAATAATAAACAAGTATGTCTCTGCAATATATTGCTGTCTTAGGTTTTAATATGTCAGGTATTCAGTTCTGTACGTCTTAAAGAAACCAATTTATTTCTCAACCTAAGAACATTAATAGAAGGTCAATTTCATTATTTATGCGCCCGGGTCGTGTATTGACTGCTGAAGTTGGTCACAAGTGGACTTAGGACTATAGTATCCATTTTACAGGTAATCTGGGTAATTAGTATAAATATTTACAACTGTCTACCAAAACATTATTTTGCAAGTTATAACCTTTGTAGTAATAATACTTTTGAATTTTATTATAATCGCAGCTGAATCCTTTGTAAAAAAATGGCCGAATTCTTTTATTTTCCCCTTTAAATATCCACCTGCGTGAGATAACTTGCTTAATCCAATATTTTGAAAAGTACAAAGGGTACGGCACAAATTATGGAAGCTGGAAAATTAATTTGCATCAACATTTTTTGCAACACGAATTTTCCTTCCGGAAAATGTTAAAGTTCGCTCCATATTTTACTCGCCTAAACAGCTGGAACGAAATACTAATGGAAAAGTTTATCACCTGACTTGTAGACGTTGAGGAAACATGCCGAAAGGTAATGTATATCGCCCCTTAATTATTTTTACACAGATTCCTCCATAGAAGAAACAAATAGGATAACAAAATTGGATGGCTCTTGATTTGCGGCGAGACTAATGTGTTCAAAAGCCACAAAGCCCTGCGTCGTACGGCAATCAAATAAAATATGGAATCCAATTTAAAAATGCTCCTTAAAACTATTTTTTGTTCGTTATTCTGGTTTGTTCCGGTACACAGCAAGCTCGTTTGTATGATTGTGTTTGTGTGAGTGTTATCACCGGCTCGCCATCTATTCGGCCGGGTCGAGACTGACGGGAAAAAATTGACATGTCCTGTCCTTTCCACCGCCTTCTTCCAAATTGTACAGATGTTTCGTTCACGGCAGGTTAAACATGTTACATATAACGTTATTCATATCGTGTTCACTTCACCGTGAGGTATATTGTCACACATTATGGAGAATGTCGATTGATAATAATTCCGTAGTCTGGGTACAGTTTAATCATCTGATTGTTTGCTCGTCGTATGTACACATACGTCTATTGTGAGGGCTGAACGAACCGCACAATGTAATTTCGGCGCTCTAAGAAAAGACTCTCTCTGTAAATAATACTCTATTCATGCGGTAATTGACCAAATACAGAAAATTATTATAGTTTACAAAGCTACTGCTAATTAGGGATACCTAAGACATATTTGTGGTTCATTTCAGGGCAAAGCAATGTTTCACGAAATTTTAGTCAACTACAGCTGAGCATGTTTTAACTACTAGTTATGTTCTAATCTTTACTGTATCATGATAGATATCCTTGTTCCAGTCTACATCCAGACATTGGAATTAATTACCTCCGATATACTTCTGCATTGTCCTATACTTGGACTTGTCTCTTTTTAATCGAGAGGTATAGGTATTGTTACTCTCAACAGTTGCTAGCTTATTAGCTGTGTTTAAATCTTGATGTTGCTGAAACGTATATAAGCATGTCTATTGGTTTATTATTTATCATCAAATGGATTAAATTGTTTCGTTATAAACCTTATACCTACTAACGGGTCTGTGAAAACTAACAAGTAGGTAGGTGATTTTATTCAACTCTTTTTTATTAAAATCATAAGGAAAACTTTCTGATCATTGGATATAACAAACATGTATGACATTGACACGAAAATATAACGAGGTCAGGCGGCTCAACATCGATAATGATCGTTAAAATTACGGTAACATGTAGAATATGTAGATTCAAAGTAGTAGGGCCTTGCTGATTTCAGCATGAATGGGCCGGCTCGACCGGGGCAGTACTACCCTCTCACAGAAAATCGACGTAACGTAACAGTGCCTAAACTGTTGCGTTTCGTTCGGTGAGTGAGAGTGCCGGAGGCCCTATCCCCTATTCCTTCTCCCTCATCCCACTCCTCATCCTATCCCTTTTCCCAACCCCAAGGGGCGGCAACGCACTTGTGACTCCTGTGGTGTTGCTTGTGTCCATGGGCGGCGTTAATTGCTTACCATCAGGCAATCCGTCTGCTCGTTTGCCGCCTATTAACATAAAAAAAAACTTATTTTAGACAGGTAGCAAAATAAATATAATATAAAAAATAACATTTATCTTCTTATGTTTCTTTAAGATTTCGGTTTTTATTTCATTTATATCTTAAGTGTAAGTAAAGTTTTTAGTGTTTACTTTTCTGCGGCAACGTAAATTATGTATTATTCTTTCAATTAATAACAGGAAGATAAGCATTGTGGCCAAGAATCAAATCTAACGTCAATTATTATAGATCTGCTTCGATCTGGTTTATAGAAAGATATGGTGGCGTATGATGTTTTGAAACCGATTGTCAAAAAATCATACGCCACCATATCTATAAATATGAGTAGTGGTACCTACCCTTTTTGGTCCTTAAAACTTTTGTGGTAGCGGTGATACAAATCTCACTGATAGTATGTCAACTTAGGAGACACAATATAATATAAAAAGATCCTTAGTTATAATTTAAGTATTTTTCTAAAGAGCGATACAACACTAAAAAGAAAATAAACATTTTGGCTAACATTAAATATAAAAATAAAAAGTATAATTATATAACTTCCAGCTACGTATAACAAACAACTTGAAAAATTAAGTCGTAGATAATCATACTAAAATCATTTTATAATCTTTTGTTCAAACACTTTGAAATACACACTATAAAATTCGAATATCCAACATAAACAATATTCTTCACACGCCCAAACATATTCCAATCCGATACCATTTTATTGGTAACGGATTGGAACATCATTTATTGTCATGAACATCAAGAAATTGTATTTTGTGACGCGTAGCGGCCTAAAATATTGTTCTATTAGTATTACGAATACCTACTTTACGCATCGTCGAAAGATGTCTGGCCATGTCTGGCCCAAGGAGCCTTTATTTTGCATAATAAATCAACGTCGCAGACACGATGACCAGGCCAATTTCTGAAATGTCACCACTATTGTGTTTGTGACAAGCAAACCATCATTGGGCAAAGCCGTAACAAGATTGTCTCATAGCTCGATCTATTTGAGCCGTAATAAATTGTGTGGTGTAGCCCGATCTATCGGGTGATCGACTCATCAACGTCTTGTTATGGATCGTTATGGAGGCGGCGAACATTTTCGGTTTTAGGAATGGATAGCTGCTATCAGCCACGTTTTTTGTGTCATATTGGATTGTAACATGTGCTTGTGTTTATTTTCGTCGGATATTGCTTCAATTTATTGAGGAGGGCTAAAATCAGCTGCTACATAGGTACATACATTTTGTTGAAATAAAAGTTCAACATAATATGGAACAACTGTTTTTGTAGCAATTTTAGCAATGTCTCAAAACCAAAGATGTTCATAATAATAAGCAGGTACAATCCCCTCTAAGAGGCACAGGTTTGTACCATACTCAAAATAACGTTATAATAATGTTTATGTAAACTGATATAAGGTGGTATCAAAATTTATTGTTACTCAGAAATCACAATGCGATCGCAAAATTGAATCGTATATTATAAAGACTAGACGTCACCCGCGGCTCCGCCCGCTTTAATCTAATAATCTAAAGTAAGTAATATATCGACTCATCCGTAGAACACAGTCCGATCTGCATGGATCGCAATTTTCAGTAGAGGCTGTCAAAGTTCTTGAGTTGAATAATTCCTTATAACTCTTATAACGAGAGAATTAAAATTATGATTTTTTGGTATGTTATTATAACAGCCCAGCCTAATTAAATGCCCTAAAGTTTATATTTCTAGTCCTTTTATTTTACGAGATAGTGAGTTACATATAAACTTAGGACGTTTTATGGCGGAACAGCGAGGGTCCGTGGTAAACATCGTACGCTGTTTTGCGGCAACGTTCGATTTAAAAGACGTTCTATGTTCACAAAGGTTCTTTTTTGTTGGAATTTTTCATCCTTTAAGAGTCCTCTGTGAATAATATAAAATAGAAAATTAAATACAATGTCATTTTTTTTCTTAAAAAGTCTTAAAATAGTTGACAGAACCTTAGACGGCAACGATTAGACTTCTAGCATTAATGAGTAATTATAATTTTACTAACTAGTCCCGTCGTATAATAGGCGGAATAATTATATTTACTCATTTAAAAATAAATAAACTGTGTAAGTATGTACTTATATTTATTTAACTTTACGTATAATCGTATATAGTTATTTAAAAGTAATCAAATTGTACGTATATATAGAACAATTAATAGTCATAAATGAGAAATTTTATCACAAAATTGCAACTACGTACCTTTCTACACTGGGGTTCGGGCTTCACGGGGAGTCACAAACTTATTTTGTAAAGACCTACTTAATATATAATAAATGTATGACTCATCTTTACATGATCTGTATCATCACCTAAACCTAAAGACATCCTCTGCTGGACTTGGCCTCCCCAAAGGCTGTCCACACAACTCCAATTATGAGCCGCCTGAATTCCACCGCTTCCTGCGATCTTAACCAAATATCTTCTTCTTTATAATATTGTACACGGTGTAAAAAGACCCGTCACCAAGCCGAAGTTAAGCTACACAGCATGCTAAGTCATACTTAGCAAAACAATACCTGGGAAACAATTTTTTGTAGACACATTTAATAAGCCGCTATGTAAAGTATGCGCGTGCATTTCTCGAGATACTTAACTATCATAACTAGGGTGCATAGGACATAATTACATTACATAGAACAAATTAGTGCGTAAAATGCATAGATTCGGAACCTAATTAAAAATAAATATGGTAACTTTGAGCCTCAATATCTCCTGAAGCAGTAATTTCTCAGGTATAGTGCAAGTAAAGAATGTTCGTAATGATGAAATGGGATTTAAACTTTCATCAAGGGTTTTTTTATACCCCGTATAAAAATAACAATAATCTTACATCGTTTTTACCTAGACATGGGTGCACAATATTTATAAATAATAGTAAAATACATCTAAACATTAACAAAATTTAAAATCGAGTACTCATACTCATATCAGTACTTAACTAGGCTGTCCTGTCAAATCTTATTAGCCTACTACGCAGAGCCTGGGTTCTAAGACAAAAAGTTGTGGCTGCAAGCCTGGTAACGTTAAGATCATTATAATGACACATTTTAGTACTTACTCTGAATCACTTGTGAGTAGTACAAGTCCATTAGGTCTTCATATTATATATATTTTTTAAAACACAGTATTCATTGCATCATCGATAACAATCTTGTGCGTTCCAAGCCGGGTCCGCCTGCCCTTCCTTTAAAATGACACTTTTATCCTCTCTCATCCATGCATACATACATATCTCATCCATGCAGTGTATCAACAACATAATAATGTAATAATATGTATCTCAAAGGGAGTTAAAACAGCAAGAGTGTGAATAAATAGTTTAGCATACTTCAATTTTCTCACAGTGCCTGTCACTGGGAGCTTGTAGTAAATGGCAGACTACTTAAAAGTATGACTTAGTTTTCTTTTATCAGAGCTTAATATTATATCGCATGTCGAATGAACATGTATGTATTTACAAAAAAGAGTAAATTTCTAGTAACCATAATACACATTCGGCTTATTTTGGAACTAGATGATGTTGTGTGCATGTCGTAGAGTATTTTTATCATTATTAAAAGCAGTAGGTAACAGCATGGGAGTTAGTACTGAAACTAACTGGGTAACCTGTAACCCGTGTTTACACTTCTAACTGTTTGAGCTGTATTAACGATGAATTTGCAAAACTTAATGCGACTTCCAAAGAAAATGAACTAGGTTGATTACTGTAGACACCTTCGGTAGACTAAACAGACATGATGTTCGGTTTTGAGCTATTACAGATTCCTTTATTTTCTTTGTCCCGTCATGTTTGTATAGAATTTCTTCCTATATGTCAAATCCACGACTGGTGCCTTTGTACCAGGAAGCAAAGACGATTCATGGCAGTTTATCATTCATTCGTAACTAAAATATAAAAATTCTTTTGCACAAATATTTTAACCAGCTATTTTTAAGCGTTCTTTGAAACAATAAATTTTGCGATAAATTTAACTAATTTCTATTAAAAAATCTTTATAATTAGAGATTTTTTTAATTGAAAAACGTCCTAATTGATTCAACGTTTTGAGTAACAACGTCCCATCTTAACATTGAACCCACAAATTGTTTCACAGACTCCGGCGAAAACCGTCCTTTTTTAACCTCAGACGCTAAAAACTTCAATAATGTTCGTAAAAAAACGTCTTAATATTCCATAAGGCCTCTACTTTTTGTTGCTCAATATTGCATAAAAATCGATTACTCTGTGAATATGAATTACGGTAATCGTCTTTTTGCGCCAGAGTTGCGTTTCTGAACAACTCCATCGAAAAACGTTCTAAATAATCATCGATCGCAGTAAACTATGAACTGAGTGAAAAAGAAATAAATATAATAATCTGTGTAAATTTAGGAACTTAAAGTTGTACATAGTGAAGTTATACTTGTAAAACATCGTCACTTACCAGAATTGAAATATTGATTTGGAAACGCGGTATGTAAGTTTGAAAACGCCCAACTAAGATCAGGCTCTTCTGCATCTACTTGAATCATATTTAGTATTTTGCGAGATCCTGATATCTTTAAAAGTATCCCTTTTTATTTAAAATACTGAATAAATTGAAATTTTTAAAATGTAATGTAAATTAAGTACAGAACACGAAAACGTCCCAATTTTCTTCTTCTTCCAAAGAACATCAGCCGAACTGCTGATCGATCGCGGCGCTCGCGCCACCCGTACTCCCCGTGTCCCGTCCCATGTATACGTCGTGCATTGTTGCGCGGAACAAATATCAGATGAAACGTTATTCGATTCTATATCTCTGAAAGTAAATAAGATACGAAAATTCTAAAAACACAGTTTTGTAGAGTTTGTATTCCTTATCCCATTTAGCTATTAAACACGATTTTGGTCTATGGTCACATGGAGCTCTGTTCTACGGATAGGTCGATATAAAGCAAAAGAGTTTGTTTGTTTGTTTGGTTGAACGCGATAATCTCAGGAACTACTAGACCGATTTGAAAAATTATTTCAGTGTTAGATAGCCCATTTATCGAGGAAGGCTATATAACATCACGCTATGAGTCACGGGAGCGGAGCAGTAGTCTTAAATAATCCGGGTGTAACCGCGAGCTCATCTAGTTATAGGTACATATATGTAAACCTTCCTCTTGAATCATTCTATCTATTAAAAAACGCATTAAAATCCGTTGCGTAGTTTTTAAGATTTAAGCATACATAGGGACATACAGACAGAAGACAGACTTTGTTTTATACTATGTAGTGATCGTGTACATACCATTACCTACATTTAGATCAAGCATTAATTGAGAAACTGGATGAACACATTTTGTCAAAGTCAAAATTTTATTAGCACACTATTAATTCTCATCCCCTCCATGACAAACAATCAATAGATAGATATTAATCTCATTAAAGTTGATCATAATACTTATTAACGTTTCCTGTTGTAATCCACATTTCACTATTCTCAGCATAAAATCAAAGACAAACTATTACGGAGTTGAGTATACGTAGGAAAGAAATTACTGCAAAATCTTTTGTCAGCTGTATTGCACCGCATCGTCAATAACAGGAAGGTGACACACTCGCCTGCAGTACCATGATACCCATATTTTTTTCTATTATTTCACGTCCTCGGCCTCGTTATAAAAAGGTATTTATACATAATTATAGACTGAACAATTTGAAATTCAATGAGGATGACTCGTAGAAAATATTATTATTTTATACGCATCTAAAATTTACCACATTTTTGTACCAATAATAAAAAATTGCAAAATGTAATTTGGGCTCGTCCGGGATTTGAACCCGGGACCTCTCGCACCCTAAGCGAAAATCATACCCCTAGACCAACGAGCCGGTGTGGGACACGTTGAAATTACGTATCACATTGTCACGTACGTGATGCGTGAACGCATAAAAAAGTGAAAGGTGTTTGTCCTGTTATTTTATGAGATGGTATGTAGATAAGACCACGGCACTTATATTTCGTCAGATATTGGAATGCTATCAAGTATCCATATCTATCTGATAGCTAAGCTGTGGATACCACGACTATCATAGGTATTTACATACATACATACATAGACTCACGCCAGTGTTTTGATCCCACGTAATAGGTGGCGAGCCTATTGCAGCTTATCGGGATATTTTGTTTGCCAGAGCTTGGTCCGTTGATAGGTAGGTGCACCACTTGCAGGTAAGGTTGGCTTGGGACCATAAGTTCTTGGTGGGAACCCTATACACCCTCATAGGTATTTAATATGTTTTAATAGCTATTATTAATTAAGTAGATATAATAAGTGCCTAGGGCTTATTGCTCATCACTAGAAATTATATCAATAATTGATTTTTGCTTTATTATGAGTAATTCATAATTCGGTTTTCTTACACGTGCTAACTAAAGGAAACATTTTCGATAGGTACCTAGGTAATAGGTAGGTATGTTACTAAGGTAATTATACTCTGCATATAATAAAAAGTTTTTAAAACATAAACAGCGTCCCTTCAATATAGTTTTAAAAACCACAGATACTAAAGTATTTTATTAAAACAACACACATAAAGGTTGGTTTTATCACAGTATAACACAGCAATATTTTATATTGGGTTGTTAAATTTTTATCGGATAGTTTAGGCGAAACGGAGCCGCGATAAGCTTTATTACGAGTTAAATTTTATCAGTTGTAGCCTACAAAATGTAATATAATACACTGAGATAAATTTACGAGGGTCAAACTGAAAGTTCTTAGAACTGGCCACTTATAAACAATATAATAAAAAAAATATTCTAAAATTTGAAAATAGAACTCTTTGCCAATATTACTGAGTATATATTTCATTCATTTGTCATTTGTTTTACGATTTGGCAGCAAATTGAAAATTGTCTGTGTCACGTCAACATGAATTTAACACGAGAAAATTTTCATGCAATGATTTTTTATGACTTTCGATGTCATTTAAGTCAACAAGAAAGTTATGATAGACTACGATTGGCCTTTCACGATGAAGCCCCATCTCGTGCGACTGTTTACAACTGGTTTAATGAGTTTAAACGTGGTCGCACTAATCTCACTGATGATGTACGTGAGGGACGGCCTTCTACGGCGACGACTGAAAATAACATCTGTGTTGTGCGGCGTATGATAGAGACTGACAAAAGAGTGACCTATCAGCAGATTCGGACAAGCTTAGGCATCGGTATGAGTCAAGTGCACAAAATCCTCCACGAACATTTAGCGGTCAGGAAGCTTTGCGCCCGGTGGATACCTCATAATTTGACTAAGGCTCAAAAACTCCATCGTGTGGATTGGTGCCGTAAAATGATTGAAAGATTTAACGGAGGTGACTCAAATGCTGTGTTCGACATACTAACAGGTGACGAAAGCTGGATTTACTGTTATGATCCTGAAACCAAAAGACAATCTGCTCAGTGGGTGTTTCCTTTCGAGGAGTTGCCAACTAAAGTGAAGAGAGATCGAGGTGCGGGAAAAAAAATGGTGGCCTCGTTCTTTGGAAGGATAGGTCATTTCGCAACAATTGTGTTAGAGGATCAAAAAACAGTTTCTGCAGAATGGTACACTACCAATTGTTTGCCACTTGTCTTGGAAAAAGTTCGAGAGAAACGACCTCGCAGTAGGATCCTCCTTCACCACGACAACGCCTCGTCGCACACCGCCAAGCGAACGATCGACTATTTGGCGACATCAAACGTTGAATTACTGGGTCACCCGCCGTATAGCCCCGACCTCGCGCCTTGTGATTTTTATTTATTTCCAAAAATTAAAGAAAAACTTAAAGGAAAGCAGTTTATGAATGCTGAAGAAGCGGTGGCTGCGTATCGCGATGCCATTGAAGAGACCCCTAAGGACGAGTGGGCAAAGTGCTTTTCCCAGTGGTTCCATCGCATGCAGCGGTGTATTGACGTCAATGGACAATATTTTGAAAAGATATAATAAAACTAATAACTGGCTAATGTAATCAGTTTTTGATTTTCTAAGAACTTTCAGTTTGACCCTCGTATTATTTTAACTTTAACATGAGCTACACGTTTCAGAGTTCAGGGGCGGACTCGGGAAGGAGCTGTAGGACGCAAGAACAGCCAAGAGCATAATAATCCCGTTATGACAACTGGCTTTTTGGCATTTTCCTTAATTAAACCTGCCGTTACTGGAGTCCGAAACATTCCATTCCCGTTCCCTTCAAACCCAAAATGAGCCCAAGCCAGGGTTGTGAATCTAACGTCAAAGGTACCTACGCTAATCCTTTATAGCCTTCCGCAGTCCACTGGTGGACTTCAGCCTCACCTTCCTTGCTTTACAGTAGTCCTGTGAGTTTTTTCTTTTTTTTTTTTTTAAGACAACTCCCGCACTAGGAATAAATCCTGTGTCGCGGGGGACTTTACAAACATACAACCAACGGACCCAATGAAAACCCAGACTCGAAACAACAATTTATGGATCACACAAAGTGTTGTCTCGTGTGGGAATCGAACCCACGACACTCGGCGCAGTGTCAAGCGGCGAGGCGGCCGCTTAAACCATTACGCCAACCGTGCAGTCAAAAGAGGATTTAGCTTACCATACAGGGTTTTATACCGAGTTTTCCGTCTCTTCGCAAAGATACAATTTGTTTTGGGTGTTTTCCTTAGTCGCCTTTTACGACATCCACGAAATGAAATAGGTGGTAACATCTTGTACTCTTAATCCGTCACCATATGGACGTATGGTAATAGATATTATGTTAAATGACTTCCAAAAACGGGGACTAATTTCGATTCGTAAGTAAGTAGGTGGCTAATATGTTTGCCCAAAGATCTTGCACATATGACAAATTCTTCGCAATTATTATTTTGATGGTGGATCAAAAGTAACTTTCACTGAGGTAGGCTACTTTTTTTAAATCCCTACAGCTATAAAAGAAATGGGTGGATAAGTTTCAAAAATATTCATGAGTGTTTCTTTGATTAAAAACGTGTATTATTAAGTGTATAGGTAGTACGTAATTTTTTTAACACCGTCTTGTACTTATACAAACTAATGGTTCATATGTCTCAACTCTCAATGCAATGAGTATGCAGGGTACAATTCTCTCATAGGTCAACATCTATGTAGTCGACAAATACGTTTCGTAATCGTATTATTTTATTTATTTTTATTTTGAGGCAAGATGTTGGAAGTTAGATTACCTACTTATGAAAACCCCTATCACATAACAGGGAAAACATTAGATGTGCTGAGAGCGGTGTATTAAAAAACAATTAATTGATAAATAATAAAGTCAAGATATCTGCCAAATATAACATTTAACAATACATATTTCAGATACAATACAAAAGGACACACAAAGCTACTATAAAAAGCAGGGCTCGTCCGGGATTTGAACCCGTGACCTCTCGCACCCAAAGCGAGAATCATACCCCTAGACCAACGAGCCGCTTACAGTTAGAGAAAGAAGTAACAATTCACACTCTTGGTTTTTCCGACTGATTTGAATGTGTTAATCATTGACTAATTACGTCAT
Organism: Euclidia mi; assembly: GCA_944739405.2. Lineage (NCBI taxonomy): Eukaryota > Metazoa > Arthropoda > Insecta > Lepidoptera > Erebidae > Euclidia > Euclidia mi. The sequence continues at coordinate 5,879,827 of OX123196.2, forward strand.
CTAACGGTATCAACAATCTTGCTTTGTCAAAGCGTGGGCTATGTTGAATTTATACATAATATTACAAATCATGATATCTTTACGGCTTCTCACTGATAATAGAATGTTACTTTAATATTATTTTGTTATAAATGTAGCCATGTTTGTTTTTTTTGTATCCAGTTGTGAAGACTTGTTCTAATTTTAAATCATGTTATTGTACGTTTTCATTTGTACGACGTAGACTGCGATCTAATTATGTTTGATCTTTTATCTTCTCTCATTTTTCTTAAATGAGAGATTTCCTACCTAGTTAATTTCATAAGTTTCTTGTACTTCCTATATAAAATATCTTTGTAAGCGTTTATGTTGTTCAAATTATCTGAATAAGTATATTTTAAAATAAGGTAATTCTTCATTTTATTTTGTTTTTGTCCCATTTATTCTTGTTTGACATTGGGTCATTTAATAAAGGATTTGGGTTTTCTCATAGAATATTTTCAGTTCAGCACATTACTTCAGGTCCAATGCAATTATATGTTGACATTTTTTTGTGACTACCTAACGCAAAATAGAACACATGTAGAGACTTCAAGTAAATTAAAAAAAAAATGAATTAGACGAACTTATTCATGAAACAGGTAGAATATACTAGGTAGGTACATTTATTATGTTTCAGGTAGTACATATACCTATTCATTTTATTGGGTGAGCGGGAGTTATACACTTAAACTTTTACTCAAGAATCACTATCATTATATCTGTCTATCAATTGCCGAAAATCGTACATAATTCTGTTGATAGTTATAAAATTTATCACGTTCATACAGACAGACAGGATCCAGCGTCGATTTCATTTTATATTATTTAGATATAAGATAGTATTTGTCGGCGATGGGTTAGGGTTATGGTGTCCAGACTCCATAAAAACACTCACGTAATATTACTTGGTTTATTATCAGTTGATTTCTAGCACAGAATTGCATTAAAATGTGACCTACAGTCCTTTTTATAAACGGTTGACGGTTAGTCATTACACTTAATGTTTAACAATTGCCACTTCCTTTGCAACATATAATTGAAATTACTGTATAATTAAATACAAATCAAAAATCAACATTAATATTGTTATGAATTTTGCACAATACCAAATGATTTATTTTACACGAATAACAATATTTTAATAACCAAACGTTGCTTTACAACATTCGGGCAACAGATGGCGCTATAAACAGGATGTAAATATAAGCGCATGTTATTTATAAAAATAAGTGTCAGAATAATGTTATTTAATACTAATTGATTTTACTTTGAAAGTTTCTAGAGTTATCTTAATAATTAAGCGATAAATTAAATAACAAATCTTTATAAAACAGTGAAGCAGTCAATACAGTGTCTAATATTCTAAAGTAGTGAAGTTCTTAGTTCTGTGTTCACAAATAGTTATTTAAATATCAATCTTAAATATTATTTCGTAACAATATAATCATTATATATTAATTTGCGCCCATACGGCCATTCTGATCCAGCGCGCTCCTCGCGCTGATTATTTAACGGTTACAGAATAAACAGCATAACAAACAAAAAGAATGAATATAAGAATTACATAAATAAGCGTTTATCATACAGAATGAACTAAAAGTTATTTACAAGGCTTCACCTAGTCATAGGATCTTAGCCTGAGGCATGCGTCACCCATCACGGGATCTAACAAACAATGCTTTACCCATGGCTAAGCCGATTACGGCATCACCGATTACGGGATCTAGCACACACAGGCATCACCCACATAGGGATCTAGCCCACAAACGGCATCACCCACATAGGGATCTAGCCCACATACGGCATCACCCATCACGGGATCTAGCCAACACACGGCATCACCCATCACGGGATCTAGCCAACACACGGCATCACCCATCACGGGATCTAGCCAACACACGGCATCACCCATCACGGGATCTAGCCAACACACGGCATCACCCATCACGGGATCTAGCCAACACACGGCATCACCCATCACGGGATCTAGCCAACAAGACCAGGATCAAGGATACGCATGGTGGCCAGCCAGCGTTTTGGGAAGGATGTTGGATAGGAAAAATAAAATTTTACTCAAACACATAAATGCAAAATTTGCCTCATAAACACATCAATGCATATACATAAAATAATGATCATCGTTCGTCATGATCAGTTATATCAATACAATGCAAATACATAGGTCCAACAACGACAGTGGAGGAGGTAGAGGACCCCCCACGTAAATCGGTATCTGACGAATCCTCCGCCCATACGGTCAAGCTGCTCATACAGTTGTTCATGTTGATCAGCAACAAAGGTTAGCAAAAAAATGCTTGACTCCAGCTCAGTACAGCACCCAAGCGGCACGTGTGCGCGCAGCCCACACACAAAACCACCGACGTCAAAAGGGCGGGCCACCGTCATCCATACATACCAATCAGTAAAGGACCGCTCGTCCATCCTCTCTTCACACTAAGGTCAGGTCATCAGCTAGGATGTCATCATCAACCTGCAACACTCAAAAAACAGGTGGTGGGCGACATTTCCCACCCAAATATTAGTTCCATGAAGCTTCGTAACTGTAGATAAAATAAAATTCTACTCTTACAAAGTGCTCCGGTCTATTAAGCTATATCTATATATCAGGCATGTTCAACCTGTGCATTGGTCTATAGTCATCTTAGCTACAACAGTGTTGGAGCCCATATTTTACGCATAAGGTAAAATACAAAAGACACTGAATTTTCTCAGGTTCTGTCTGACAGTGCCATTTTAGATAATCAAATATAAAGTTATCAGGATACCCATATTTTGCAGTTTCGATAAAACAGTTAAAATTTAATATATTCAAAATAAATTTTATCCACATCAAACAGGAAAACAAAATGGCAAGAACAAAGAGAGGCCTATGTTCAGCCGTGAACAGTCGGACTGTTGGTGATAAATATGAAATGATTTCAAACCATGCAGATCCAAGAATTTCGAAAATACTAGTGCTATAATTATTACTCATGTAAGAACATGTTTAATCCAATATTGAATATTTTTAGGCATAGTGCAAGCTGTGAAATTGTTGAACTGTTTGCCAACTGAGCCATAAAAGAGAAATTTACAAGCTACCAATATTACAAAGCAAGAGTAGTGCAGTCTTATTTCTAAAAATGATTCCACTCAGTTAAGAAATTTACTACAATAAACCATAAAAGCCAATAAAGACACTCAGATATTGGTATTTTATAATTAATTCAAATAGACCTTTCTTTCTGAAATGAATGTTTCCATTTATCATTCGTCCCCTCCTTCATTATGTAATTCAACTTGAATTTTATTTTACTTTATATTTAAGGGAATTTTCCAAATAATGTTAATATTTATCTTAAACTGTTAACATGTGGTGCCTATGTAATTCTTATCAATTCATACAGAATTAATAATTGTTTATCCGAATAAATAAACTTAAACTGACCAATCACAACTGACTTAGAAATAAAGCATGAGCAGTCCACACAACTACTTTTATTTGCCAAGAATAAATACTGCTAAATGGGAAAAGAGATAATATGGATTTTCACATCATGTTCCCCAAACCCACCTATCATTATCCTAACAACGATACTCCGAACTGTCTTGCATCCCACAAGAGCTAAGTAATAAGGTTGGCACCAAATTTTATTGGTTTATCACTGGTTGTCATCTTGAATATAGATGCAACTAACTTAGCAAATGAACTCACAACTAAAATAAATTGTATTTACCGAGTACAACACTAAGCCTCGTTATTTATAAAAGATTAGCAGTCACCTGCCTTAAGACTTTCAACCTAAAATGCTTAGAGATGGACTTTTATAAAACCTAAGTGAGTGCATACGTCCATAAAGAAATCTACTGTCCAGATCTCATGTTTCTAGCTTCAGTAGTTTGGGTTAAGCAAGGACGTATCATGGTCGGAACAAATCATTCTATACAGGTATAAAATTAAACGACAAATATTAAGATATGTTGGGTTCCCTTGTCCTATAACCTTAACTTGAGCTGCAAGTTGACAGTAACAATTTCAACATAATGTTAAAATGAAATCATGTAAGCACCTACAGAGCCCACAAATATTGAAACCTATTTCGTAACTTTACAAAATTAGCTTTAAAAATGTGTATCACAAATTTACTTTTATATCTACCTTCTGAATATATATCTGTACCAATATAATAAAACTGAAGTTTGTTTTGTTGAATGCACTTATTTGTGAAACTACTGGTTTTATGCAAATAATTATTTTTCTGGTGGATAGTCATTTATCAAGAGAGGCTTCATATAATCGCGCCGTGAGCACTAGCCATAAGTAATGCAGTTAGTTAGCCTTATGTAATGTGTAACCAAGGGCTATAAATAATGTTTTGATTCTTTTAATGTTTTACTATTGGGATAACCTATTGACTACCAATTGAATTCATATTCAGCAAATCGATTAGCTTATTTAAACTGAAAGCAAATCAGGCAATTTATACAATGGATCTATATCAGAGCTTCAACTTGAAAAGGGCAGTTATACCGTTCTTTACTAATAATTATATTAGTTTAACCACATAACAACAAAGCTATTTTCTCTTTCTTGTGTAGATAAGTAAGTTTTACAGTAAGTTTGCGACATGGCCTAACGATTAATAAACAGACAAGAGCCCCAGCCGACGGCATAACATGACTATAAGCACAGTAGCACTGCTATGTACCAAACGTTGATAAACAACAGTTACCTATAAGTTCTATTTGGGGTATAACTTTCGTAATTTTGACTGTATAATGTTTATTTGGTAATCCTTACGGGGACAGTAGGTAATCGTGTAAGCACCATAATTTATAAAATTAGGATGTTTCTCAAAAACTAATCAAATCAGCTCTAAATAAATACCTCTGGTCAGTGCATCAACTACCCGCATCTGCAACCTCTGCAGCTCTGGTAGCACTCAGAGCAGAACAGCGTTCACACCACAGCACACCCCGGTGCGTGCACCCCGTCGTAGTCGCTCTGTCGCTCTCGCTCGCACGTGGCCTCACGTGAAGTGTAGACGTGCTCGCCATAACTCCGACACACCGTGTGGTCTCAGATCAGGGTTGCCTAGGGCCAAACACCAAGCGCTTGTCGCATCAGTCTTCAGGTCATCATTGGTAATGGCGGCCAAGCCAAGAGACCCATCACTCTCGCGCCAACCGTAGATCCCGAAGTCTCTTAAGGGGCGTTTATCCCGCCGCTGCTGTCGGCGATGGGTTAGGGTTATGGTGTCCAGACTCCATAAAAACACTCACGTAATATTACTTGGTTTATTATCAGTTGATTTCTAGCACAGAATTGCATTAAAATGTGACCTACAGTCCTTTTTATAAACGGTTGACGGTTAGTCATTACACTTAATGTTTAACAATTGCCACTTCCTTTGCAACATATAATTGAAATTACTGTATAATTAAATACAAATCAAAAATCAACATTAATATTGTTATGAATTTTGCACAATACCAAATGATTTATTTTACACGAATAACAATATTTTAATAACCAAACGTTGCTTTACAACATTCGGGCAACAGATGGCGCTATAAACAGGATGTAAATATAAGCGCATGTTATTTATAAAAATAAGTGTCAGAATAATGTTATTTAATATTAATTGATTTTACTTTGAAAGTTTCTAGAGTTATCTTAATAATTAAGCGATAAATTAAATAACAAATCTTTATAAAACAGTGAAGCAGTCAATACAGTGTCTAATATTCTAAAGTAGTGAAGTTCTTAGTTCTGTGTTCACAAATAGTTATTTAAATATCAATCTTAAATATTATTTCGTAACAATATAATCATTATATATTAATTTGCGCCCATATATTCAATGTCTCTATTATACTGAATCTAAGCATCATCTCATATAATAAGACTAGCTGACCCAGCGAACTCCGTGTCGCCTTTTTAAGAGTTTTTATTTAATTCCCTTTTTCCAAGCCCCTTTTCCAAAGTTACCATTGACTTAGCGCTTAATCTCTTATGATTTCAGAGTCTATAAATGATGAACAAACAAACATAGATTTTTATATAATATTGAATTCCCCATTCCTTAAAATATCAGAGACGATTCCCATATCGACTTAAAAACAAAACCCGACCGCCATCTTTGATTTTTTATCCGCCATCTTTGATCACGAAATAGATGTTGTATTTGGATTCACCATCCCTTAAAACATCAGAGACGATACCCATAATGATTTAATTTTTTTTCCCATCAGCCATCTTTGATTTCCCATTCGCCATCTTGAATCACGAAATAGATGTTGTATTTGGATTCCCCATCCCTTTAAACATCGGAGACGATACGCAAATTGTTTTTAAAAAAAAATCCCATCCGCCATCTTTGATCACGAAATAGATGGTGTTTTTGAATTCCCCATTCCTTAAAATATCGGAGACGATACCCATATATCGACTTTAAAAACATCGCGTCTGCCATCTTTGATTTCCTATCCGCCATCTTTGATCACAAAATATATATTGTATTTGGATTCTCCATCCCTTTAAACATCGGAGAGGATACCCATATCGATTTTTTTTAAATTCCCATCCGCCATCTTTGATTACGAAATAGATGATGTTCTTGAATTCCCACTCTTAAAATATCGGAGACGATACACATATCGACTTAAAAAAAAATCCCGTCCGCCATCTTTGATTTCCTATCCGCCATCTTTGATCACGAAATAGATGTTGTATTTGGATTCTTCATCCCTTAACCTTAAATCATCAGAGACGATACCCATATTGATTTTTTAAATTGTTCCCATCTGCCATCTTTGATTTCCCATCCACCATCTTGAATCACGAAACAGACGTTGTATTTGGATTCTCCATCCCTTTTAACATCGCAGACGTTACCAATATTGATTTTTTAAAATTTTCCCGTCCACCTTCTTTGATTTGCCATCCGCCATCTTTGATCACGAAATAGATGTTGTATTTCGATTTTCCACCCCTTAAAATATCGAAGGCGATACCCATATTGATTTTTAAAATTTCCTCATCCGCCATCTTTAATTTCCCGTCCGCCATCTTGGATCACTAAATAAATTTCATATTAATAATCAGCGTCCCGAAAATCTAGAAAACGATACCCATTTATATTGTATCCTATTCGTTTAGCCTTTTTTGGCCTTTGACCCAACCCTCCCCCTTCTCGTTTGACCATTTTATTATTTTTGTCTGGCCCCTAAAAGTTGTGGCGTAATTTTATATAGCCTATTGCCTTTCGTAATAATTGGGCTATCATAGGCAATGACATTTTTTTTAAATCCGACTGCTAGTTCCTGAGATTAGCCGACATTATCTTTTAGCCTTTTGCCCGGCCCCAAAGGGTCGAAGCATTATGTTATATAGCCTATAGCCTTCCGGAATAACTGGGCTGGGTATACAAAAAGAATTTTTCAGATCCGACCGGTAGTTCAACAAACAAACAAACAAACTCTTCCGCCTTTCTTCCTCTCCTTTATTATATTAGTATAGATTTTTCAACTAAGTTCATTAATTTGAGCCAGTCAATTGCAAGCTGGCAGTTTTTACTTATTCAAAACTTTTTGGTCTCCGAAGTTAATTTAGTTTCCAAAGGGACCTCTTGCCCAAGCGTAACTCCGGCTACATAAGTACATACTATAGTTTGGACATACATACATACATACATAGACTCACGCCTGTTTCCCGGAGGGGTAGGCAGAGACTACGGAACGCCATTTGCAACGATCCTGACATACCTCACTTGCTTCACTCACTCCCATCAAGTTTCTCATGCATGCTCTTCTGTTAAGGGTACTTCTGACTTGTCCTTTTTTCAGGATGTCTCCAATCTGGTCAGAGAACGTTCTCCTAGGTCTTCCCCTTTGTCCTGTCCCATTCACACTAGCCTGATATATCTTCTTAGTCAGTCTATCGTCATCCAGTTCTCCATGTGCCCAAACCATCTTAACATGCCTTTCTCAATGCTTGTCACTACATCTTCTTTTACCCCACACCACTCTCGTATCACACAATTCTTTACTCTGTCGGTCAAAGACACACCACACATACTTCTCAGTGCTCTCATTTCTACAGCATTTATTCTACTTTCAAATCTCTTCTGCCATACCCAACTTTCACTACCATACATAAGGGTAGGCACTAACACACCTCTATGTACAGCCAAACGTGCCTTTTTGAACACGTTTTGACTGTTCATAAACGCCTTCAGAGCTCCATTCACACAATTACCTGCATTAACTCTCCTTTCAATATCTGCTTCATTCTTACCATCTCTTGTAAACAACGTACCTAAGTAAACAAACTCTTTCACTTGTTCCACTCGCTGTCCATCGATCAAAACATTACAAGCCGTAACGCTTTCCTCCTTTTCAAAAACCATAACATTAACTCTCCTTTCAATATCTGCTTCATTCTTACCATCTCTTGTAAACAACGTACCTAAGTAAACAAACTCTTTCACTTGTTCCACTCGCTGTCCATCGATCAAAACATTACAAGCCGTAACGCTTTCCTCCTTTTCAAAAACCATAACTTTCGTTTTACTTACATTCACTTTCATTCCTTTCCTTTCTAACGCACGATGCATGATTGTTACCATCTCCTGCAACTCCTCCGTTGAAGATGCAAGTATAACCTGATCATCAGCATAAAGGAGGCATTTGACGAGTAACCCATTCATATAATATTCTGAAGCTTGTCCAGTTTGGACAAGCTTCAGAATATTTTATTGTATTGACTCCATGCATCGACCATCAATTCAACATCACATAATTATAGTTGTTTGAATCAGGCGTTACTTAGCGACACTCCATTGTACATTGTGTATATAGTATGGAAGGAAAGAGGAACTCACCACGCACCCTGGGATTGACCACCCCATCTATTGCAGTAGAAAAAAGTTACCAGTACCAAACTTCTGTGATGAAAAAGTTTAAGGGATAATATATATGAAATCATGCGGTAATGAGTTCCTCATAATTTTGAATAGTCAAATATGTGTGGATTGAACCCGTTATTCTTGCGTTACAGTTTCCCTACTAATCTACAGCTGGTTTCAATATTCGATCTGTCCAGCGATTACGCTACTAGAGATACATATCTGACATATTTTGTATGGAGCTTATGTCAAATATGTACCCATCTCTGCTAGCCAAATTCGTGGATATATCTGATACTATCCTATAAACTTTAATGTTGCTAAAATGCTTTGAGTATAAATACTCAATGATATTGTGAGTTTAACTTAAGTGAGTTTTACTACAGCGTCGCAGATTTCTATCTTAAATCATTGTAGGAACACAAAAGTTACGACAGGAATTTGTCATTGGCAACCATTTTGCAAGTTGGTAGACGTAACGTTTTGCCATAACCTGTACCAATTTCACCGCATTGCTTAATATTATATTCTAAGTGTCTAATGACACTATGCCGAACTTATGCAACCGAAGTTCCGTGGCCGATTTTACGTTCCAAAGTATTCGCCTGATATGACAAACCATAAGTGCCATACTTACGCTCGTGCTATGAACTACGCTTGTGCGCTAGCTACTACTAGAAAAGTTGCCGCTGAACTTACGGCCGACCGAAGTTACGCTGTACGCTATAACGCAACATAATTTCGGTATAATGTGTCCTCAGTAATTCAAATAGCATTGCAGGCGTAATCATGCCGAACTTCGGTCGCGTAACTTCGGCATAGTGTGTTTAGACACTTAGTCGTAAAACAAACAAGTTTTTATGAGATCCACAAGATTTACTGCCGTTCCGTTTACACCGATAACACAGTACATCATTCTAGGCGTTGTAGCGTTGTGCTTTTTTAGCTTAACGTACCACGGATTATTTTCTCGTAAAAAATCCTTTAAATATCGTCGTTTATACCTTATTGTCTTAGTCTGGCTCTGTTTTAGAACTTAAAGGTGTAGGTGGTATAGGTAGCGAGCACTGTCCCAGTTGCACATTTTACATACATACATATACATATCGTCACGCCTTTCATCCCCGAAGGGGTAGTCAGAGGTGTATTTCTGCACCCACTTTTCGCCAGATATACTTTAGTCCTAAGTAATAAGGGGCTAGCCTATTGCCGTACCGGGCACATTTCCAGACTCCGTGCTGCTACTGAGAATTTCGTGACAGAAAAACCCAATAACACTGCCCGACCCAGGAATCGAACCCGGGACCTCCCGATCCCACGCGCACTTTTATGCCGCGAGACCAACGAGGCAGTCGTGTAGGGTTTGATGTTGAGTTTTCCGTCTCTACGCAAAGATGGTATTTGCATCGTGTTATCCCTTAGTCACCTCCTACGACACCCACGGGAAGGTAGGGGGTGGTGACACTTGTATTCTAGGCCGTCAACCACACGGCCGATATTTTAATATGCATGTAAATTTAAGTTTTATTTTGAATTTTGTCGTTTATAAGTGTCACATTGTGACATAAGTGCATAAAGACTTTAACTTTGCATCCAAGACTTCGTCCTGCAACCCGGAAGCTTCAAACAGGGATGAAAAATGTTTTATTATCGGCACAATATACTACATTGTGGTCACATATTTGATCTTTATAATATAGATGTGATCCTAATTACTTAATACTTAGTACCTATTCAGCAAAATGTTTTTTTTTCTAGTTTTGTCAAACAGAACGAAAACCGATAGTCTGTATCTAGTTTAACTTGCTCATTAAAATCATCAGCATTGCGTCTTTAGAAGCTTGAAGTGCTAATTAACGGCAATTAATTACATTGTAAAGGTTAATGCTAAGTGTTGGCGCGATAACAGACTAATTAGTTGAACGCCCATTAGCGGTTTTTCGAATGATCGACTATATAATCACAATTTATCGGCATGCTAATGCATTAAGAAATGAAAACTGATTAGGACTGCAGCAGTAGCCACATACATATACAACTAAGTTATGCAATCTATCGGCGATGACACAAACAATGCCCACATCTAACAACAAAGACGAGGAATGATTGAAAAACCTGAAACATCTAACCTATAAAACTTATACTTTTAGGCCAGGAGAAATAGCCTTGGAAGAACGTCATACATCTTTTCTCCAAAGGACGGATAAAAATATACCTACCTATTATGAAAAATAAAAAAAATGTTAAAAATGTATTTGGCTGTAAGTATCGGCGATGACACAAACAATGGTCACATCCATTATATATCTATATCTCGTCAACAAAGACGAAGAACGATTGAAAAATCTGAAATATCAAAGTTACAGAGTTTTGTCTAATCTAACCTATAAAACTTATACTTTTAGGCCAGGAGAAACAGCCTTGGAAGAACGTCATACATCTTTTCTCCAAAGGACGGATAAAAATATACCTACCTATTATGAAAATTAAAAAAAATGAAAAAAATGTATTTGGTTGTAAGTACCTGATATTATTTTAATCAAATTATTGTTGTCCCGTTTACCAAGCAACTGTTCACAAAGATGATTTTGAATGATGATCGAAGTTTTGAATGAATAGCTTTGCTGCTCTGACGGCTGCGTTTCATTTAGACGCACCTGAACCACTGACCCATATCATGTCGTTCTATACCGTTGCCCTTAATATGCATCACGCATCTGGTCGACAAATGGCGATGACGGGCATGGTTTACACTTAGCACCAAAACCTGAATGCTGCCGAAGGAAGTGTTTATAGCACATGTTTAAAGTCTTGTTAATTATATGCCATTTGAGAAGAGTCTAAAACTTTCTGTTTATCTTAACAATGGTAGGAATGTTACACAGTCAATCAGTTCGAATTTTGCCATTTTAGCTGTTTTTTATTTGTCATCGGTACCGCAAACTGTGCTTCAGTTAATATGAAGCCGCTGAAGATGAATTAGATCAGTACATATTAGTTAAGTTGTGATTCCAGTACACATTATGTACTGGTATATTTATTTCTAAACTATGATTTAATTCAATCCAGTAAGTAATAGAACTGGTAATTTATGTGGTCTGATTATAATTATTTTTTATGTACAAATAACATAATGATGTTATATATTATATTTAATGTGGGTGTAATATTACACCTCTGCCTACCCCTTCGGGGATACAGGCGTAAGTCTATAAATAAATAAATATTTTATTTAAAGATATTATAGCTGTAACGACAATTGTATTTATTATGGAATTATAGTTTACATATGGTTTACAACAATAAGCAAGAATGCTGTAATTTTCTATAAAACCATCATCCATGTATCCTGTTAATCTTGTAAGCTCGCTACATAAGCAAGCTTGTCGCTGCTATTAAAAGCCTGTTCTGGCAACCGTGAGGCTTTATTTCAATTCATTCCCGAGGGGCACTGCTAATCCCTCGTCCACTGATGCCTATTGTGGATAGTGTATTATGTCCAACAAATTCATTTCTTATATTTCTTTCGCTATAAGTCGGATGGATATCTGTCATGGATATTAATTAATGAGGGCAGTAAAATAAATACGTGTATTTTTATAGAATTAAATATAATAAGAAGAAAAACATAAAACAAGAATCAAAATCGCAGTCGGTCATGTTTAGTTTAATATCTCTTTTCGTAATAAGTATTATTTCGTATAACTATCTACAGCATTACCAGTTCCTTAGTTACTCTTTCTTCTTCTTTAAATATTTACTAACCTATTTCTATTTAGAACCATTTGTTTTATTTAGGTAAATTATTTTAGCAACGGGACTCAATCTTGTACTCAATGCCGAAACGTCAGTAAAATAGAAGGTTATTTACATTTAGTTTAACATTTTCTTTACCTTCATTTTCGAAAAATACGCGCTCAGAGCACTTTTATATTATCATCATAAACTAAATATTATAATACGAAGACACATATACAACACAACATACCTAACGTATTTTATTTTTCTTATGAATACAAAGTGAGCATCAGTCGGTGCTTACCTTACGATATGCGTATTACTTGCTTACGATATTATAAGACATTTAAGATAGGTAGGTACGAAACATCCATTCACTGCATAACCACCAAAAGCTGGTTTACCTAAAAACCTCTCACTTAAACACTGAGATAAGGTGGCTTTTAAAGTAGGAAATATTTTATCAACAGCGCGCTCTGAATACGAAATTTTGGCGCAAATCTTTCCGATACGTCAAACGACAAGACACATAAAACTAGTGGGGTCCTATCACTTTCTCACTAATTATTTATGATGTCACTCGAAAGAATTCGCGATTAGGTACGATGCTTAAATATGTATATGTCACTGTTAAACGCTGAACTATGGTAGATTCTAAGATTAACTAATAAGGCTCAAGACTTAACAGTAAAATCGAAGATTCAACACATGAAATTCTTAAGTGGTAGTTAGTATTTACAACAACGTAAAATAGGCTTTTTGGTTTCTTATTACATTAAATACAACCAGGTAATTGACATAGAATATCTAGTAATAAAGAAGCCATCACTTGTTATATTAATAACTTTCATTAGACCTACTTTTGCTATTGTATGTATCACTAGTTATTCTCTACATCGTGTATATATAGTAGCTGTCTTTAGGATCACAAGAAATCTAAACCTAACCTTTTCTCTCTGCATCTCATGTGGCAATTTTGGTCTTATCCTTCATGGAGAGCTCCTCATTCTAGAGACCCGAATCTAAGTGTCGAAACACACTATGCTGAAGTTACGCGACCGAAGTTCCGCGGCCAATGTTACGTTCCGCCGTGTTCGGCTGATATGACACACCATAAGTGCCGAACTTATGCATAGCTCATGCTACGAACTACGCTTGTACGCTACTACTCGAAAAGTCGCCGCCGAACTTACACCCGACCGAAGTTACTCTGTACGCTATTTATTTATTGATAGGAAACTCAACAGCTTGTTTACAAAGTACTTTATATGGTAACAATGTGACATGAGATTCTAAAGCCTATTACAGAGTTTCACAGCATGCATTATACAAACCAGAAAGTGGCGAAAAAGGGTAACTAAATATAAAAATTAACTATGAATTAAGTAACATCTCAAATTATTATTGGTTGTTTATTATTTATTGTTTATTGGTGAGTACTATAACGCAACGTAATTTCGGTATTATGTCGTCAGTAATTCAATCAGCATTGCAGGAGTAATCATGTCGAACTTCGGTCGCGTAACTTCGGCATAGTGTGTTTAGACACTAAGTCTTAATTGATGGGTCTGAACATTTTCGGTATTCCATGGTTTTCCGGTAATGTGTTAATAGATTGACAAATGTATATATTAATATACATGTGTCAATCTGTTAACACATGTGTTGTAGCGCTCGTAGCGAGACTTGGCTTGCCGTTCGTAACAGATCGGCAAAGTTAAGCAACGCTTGCACAGGTTACCACTTGGATGGGTGACCGTGTGTGGCATTTACATCTGAGCGCTACCGTGCTTCGGAGGGCACGTAAAGCTGTCGGTCCCGGTTCTTGTCCAAGGATAAGGATCGTTAGGCCATGTCGGAGGCCTTCGGGCGGTCTGAAAAACTCCGACACCAGAGTTGGCCACACGCTCACACGAAAAACAAAAACAAACAAAACACATTTGTTACTACAAGAATTGTTTGATACAATTGTTTTTGTGGTTCTGATTTATACGCGTGTTTGTATGTAAATATCTTTCTTTATACAGATGTGTTAATACGAATCGATTTACGTGTGATGAATACGTTAAGGCAATTTGAAGTTGATTGTTAGGTTTGCATGCTAATGGATTCCCATATTTCAAGAGGTGTGTAAGAAGTGTTATAAGTGAAATGCCATTACTTAGACTTAAGAGGTCTTATTAAAATCGTCTATCAGTTATTTATTTATTGAAATTCTAGCTTTGTTCCAGCAACTTTAAGAGACAAACGCTTACTTTTTGTGCATCATTCTACGATACTTAAATCTCCAACAGCTTCAGACAGGAATAACTTTGAACAGTATTTGTGTATAACATTTCACGTTACTGTAGTAGGCTTTAAAAAATTTAAGAACTTCAAAAATAAATCTAACAAGAAAATCTGCAAAGATTACCCTTGAAGAGGTCAAAATTGATTCTTCCGTATCCCAGAAGTACATAGGTACTCCTGTGATGATAAGGAATGAACGGGGTACGAGTTAAAATCATCAATTTAAATTTAAAAATATAAGCCATAGTCACTTCAATCGGTCTCTTTAATTAAAAGTTCCCAAAGTATCTCCCTATGTAGTAATGAGTAGGTAAGTATCTTATCTGCAGTCGTTTACGTTAGCTGTTGGGTCCTTTAGAGATAAACGGATTACTTGGGAAAGCAGATTAGGTAGCGAAATCCGTCTGTGCCGAGTAGTATTCTTAGTAAGTTATTTTGTGTAGGTAATGTTTCGTGTTTTCGGAATACTCGGTTGTAACGTTAGGGGACTTACTTCGTTAAGCCATTAGCTAGTGTAATTCGTTTCCATATCTAGTGTAGTGAATTATTTCGTGTGCGCTGGTTGTTTTGAGAATGATAATGGTAACGTTTGGGGAAGTCATTATGCTCAGATAATAAGTAATGAAATCCGTTCAGAGGGGTTCAGAGGGCGTAGACAAGTGGCATTCGTTTCTCATTTTTACTTTCGCTAACTTTTGGCTGATATCGTAACAACACAAGCACTTCGTTTTTTCTTGACCACGTGACATATCGACGTGTGGTATTTCATTTCCATAATAGGTCGTGTCAGTCGTGCATTTTGTAAATAGGCAGTTATTGTAACGCTATTATCTAACAGGGTTCACTTCCTTGTGGAATGGGTTACAAAATTTAATATGTCGTCAACGTAAAGTATCGTGTACGTAAAATGTCGTGTGTTTTGATGATTGAAGGTTGTAACGTTTAGGGAGGTCGTAAAGCTTGAGATAGCGTGTAGTGGGGTTCCGAAACTGCATCGTCCCCGCGCTAAAATGAATCGGTGCTCAATTTATTCATACTATCTGCCGAATCCTGCCAGACGACGAATCTGATTGCCAAGCGCCGACCCATGCATGCCAGTATCATATGTTGTATAAACTATTTCAATTCAATTTATTTTTGAGCAGATTTTAGAATGCTGATGAGGTATATGCAGACAACTTACAAATCTACTCGTAGGCACCACTAGAATCGGTAGCAGATGTATTTTCTGATATAAACTCGGACTTAGCACAAATCTTTGAGTCGAGTAAAAAGTATGGGCTCAAGATTAATGCATCTAAAACGCAAATAATCCTTATCGGCAGTCCCAGAATGATATCTAAGTTAAATTGGTCAATGCTGCCTGAGATTTAATTCGACGGCAACGTATTAGCTTTTACTGATCACGTGAAAAATTTGGGGTTATGCATGGATAAAACTTTATCCTGGGGGTATCAAATGCACGAGACTAGTCGAAAACTATTTGCGTCAGCAGGCTCGTTGCGTAGGCTTCGGAATTTTCTTCCAACGTCCACTAAAATTGCGCTTGCACAGTCATTACTTCTCCCAGTACTCGATTATGCTGATGTCAGCTATCTTGACCTCATTGAGGAGCAACTTGATAAACTTGAGCGTCTCCAAAACTTTTGTATCAGATTCATATTTGGATTACGTAAATATGATCATGTATCAGAATTTTGTAGCAAACTAAAGTGGCTCCCAATTCGTCTTCGCAGGAATACTCACATTCTTACATTACTGTATAATATCCTATTCAACCCGGACACCCCTTCGTATCTCAAAGAACGTTTTAAGTTCATTCACAATAAGTTTCTGAGGTCGTCTAAGGATCTGAGGCTGCAGATGCCAACACATTCCGCAATTTTTTATAACAAATCCTTTGCTGTGCAAGCAGTACGCTTGTGGAATGCGTTGCCGATAGAAATTAGGCAAGCAAACTCGCTTGGCATATTCAAAGGCGCCATAAAACAGCATTACCCGGCAATAGAACTGAATTTTTATATTCTATTTAGTTCAATGTATCTATGTATTTTGTATAACTATATGTATACTATATTTATTTATGTATTTATATATTTATGTACTTATGTATTCATGTATTTATCTATTTATGTACTTGTGATATACTATTTTGATGTACTTATGTATGTATATATGGATCATTACTTCAATTTATGACTACACCACTGTTTTTATTTATCTGATCTCTTCTAGTCCATCCCAAGGTTGCCTGGAAGAAATTGCTTATAGCGATAAGGCCGCCTATTGTACATTTGTAAAATTGTATAACATTTTATGTAGCATTTGTATTCTATATGGTGTACAATAAAGAATTTTCTATCTATCTATCATGGACATATGGGAATGGAAATTTATACTTTCATATCGGATATATACTGTATACATCCTTGATTGTTATATTTACGTACGTAATAAAAAAATCTCTTTTATTGTATATTCAGAGTAAACAGTGTTTTTGTAACTACACCTATGTGAGAGACTAGAGGTATAAGGAAACACCTTATATATTTAAATATTGTGTGTATAGGTACAGTATAAATACATTAAAAATTATTACAGTGACACAACTCTACTGATTTCGCAATAGATAAATCGGTCAGCGTAGTTTCCCAATGTCCAAACAGGACAAATAAAATTATACCATGGTTAACCACAATTTGATATCATTTTTAGGGTTCCGTACTTAAAAGGTAAAAAACGGGACCCTGTTACTAAGCCTACGCTGTCTGTCTGTCTGTCCGTCTGTCTGTCTGTCACCCGGCTGTATCTCATAAACCGTGATAGCTAGAAAGCTGACATTTTCACAAATTATATGTTTCGGTTGCCGCTATAACAACAAATACTAAAAATAAAAAAAATAAAAATATTAAGGGCGTCCCATACAAAAAACGTGTTTTTTTTCGTATTTTTTGCTCAAAATTACTAACTGTAACAGGTAGACGCTTTAAATTTTCACAGAATAAGTAGTTGTATATTACCTTTCAAAATAATTAATTAAATAAATAAAAATTAAATAATAAAGACTACACAAACGTAATTTTTAAGCAATTTGTTACATATACATAACAAACGTAATACAACAATAGTTATTTGTGCAACAAGACAGCAAAGTTGTTTTTTGTTTCGAGTGCTTATTTTGAGTCCCGAGCAAGCGAAGGATTCAATGATTGATTCACGAGCGTAGTGAGTGAATCAAAGTTAGAATCCTGAGCGTGGTGAGGGACTCAACAGCACGAGATACAAAAAACTTTGCTCTCGTGTAGCACACATAACTTTTCACCACAGCAGTGAGAACACACCTATATTACTTAGGAAACATAGAAATGAACAGGAATGACATGAATTCTGCATAATCACTTGTTGATTTAACTCTTCTGGTGTTAAAGTACAGTCATCATCGCTAGTTTCACTCATCTTTTTAGATTATTTTATATATTAATATAATTAAACACGTTACTCTATACCTACTGTATCAGCATCAGCGAAATTGTTATTCCCGCTACTTTTTAAATCACGTTTTAATACCGCGTCTCTGATGTTTATTTTTCAAATGTATCATTGTTTTAATTCTAAATAAAAATGTATTGGTTAAATACTAATTTTATACTGTTAATTAGACTTATTTTTATTAAAATCCAATAATAAATTAAACATGTAAACAATAACATATATAAAAAAAAGTAATTTCTTTATTACAAATACCTTTTTTTTGCGTTGCCGCAGGTGTTTTCTTTGAGGTCGAATTCCAAAATCGAATTTCGAATTCGAAGGGGTTTGTTTTTTCACTCACTTTTTATATGCATGTGAAAGAGACAGAGCACAGTAAAATTCGAATGTTTCAAATTTATGGCTGAACAATGTCAATTCGTGACACTGAAGATTGAAAAATTAAAAAGCTACTTTTACTCACGCTCGAATCAAAATCGCGTTTTGGTCACTATTGTCTCGCAGCAAAAGCGGCATTTTTGAGCTGCAGTGGTGAAAACGTAATTTTTAAGCAATTTGTTACTCGATCTTAATCATCATCATCATCATCATCAGCCTTTAACAGTCCACTGCTGGACTAGGCCTCTCCTTTGAAAGGAGGAATTGGCCTACTATACCACGCTGGCCTAACGGGTTGGTATAGGGTTTGTATCAAGTTTTCCTTCTCTTACAGTGCTGTTCTCTGCATAATATGCTCCCTCTGTCGGCTCTTACGACACCCATGGGATGATATGGGGTAGTGACAGTCCGTATTCTTAATCCGTCACCACACGATCTTAATAAACAGGTAGAAAGATAAAAAGTATTTAAGTATACATACAACGAACGTAATTTTCTATTATAGATGTTGGTACGGAACCCTTCGTACGCGAGTCCGACTCGCATTTGCCCAATTTTTGTATTAGGATACCAAATAAAATATTCAGTCAAATTAGATTAATATTTCATGTGATGTCGTTACTTAAGGCGCTGTTATACCTCAGAAGCCGTGAAACACCTAATTTTTCGTCGCGCATCTAGCCATTACGGTACATATTTCAAACTAGCAAAAATTAGAGCTTAAAGTCAAAAGTCTGAACAAAAGACTTTTGAAAGAATTTTTCATGTACGTAAAATAGAATCACGGTAAAAAAATCACAAAATCGAGGCAGAAATAATCTTTCGTCTCACTGTTTGCAATATTTTGATCGTAAGCTGTCATATTTTTTTTGATAATATTATAGGAAATCTAATGAACTAAAGAATTACCCTATTTATTTTCATATTATACGTGTATATTTTGTAAAATTAAATAAAATCTGCCAAACGTCTATGATTTTGACGCTCGGTAGATCGCATCAATATCAAACGCTTCAGCAATTTAAACCTTATTAGCATAAGCGGTGTACTGAGTGTCAGTTGCTAGTTTACGCCCCGCCCAGGCCTCATCATTCGGCTATGAGCCCTGTGAGAGATAGGTCATGTCGCTTGCGTCTCCGCTGCACGAAATTTTACGTAAACCTGTTTGTTATTATAATACGCCGATTTGAGTTCGTAATTTCATGTTTTATGTTATAGACTGAATACTTTGAATCAAATAGGCTTTTCATGTAACTGTGGGCATATATAATTAGGACCTAAGTTTATACTCTTGTTGCGTTAAATGTGTTATTGTTTCTGTGCTTATAAATATATAATTAGAAGAATAAAATATGGACAATTAGAGAAATAAAGTTTTACGAAGGATTTGTACAAGAAAGCGTCGTAATAAAATAGAAATTCATCCATGGCCAAGTGATTATGAAATATGTAACATTTTTACACAAATTATTTTCATAAGAGTCTTTTATGACTAACTATGTTACTTATATATTATCGATTATGCATAATATAATTATATAAATTATTCTCACAATACATAGCTGCCACAGTTTTCAATTTTTGAAAGAGTAATAACATAAAATCGAATCATTTTATGTACCTATATTTCAAATGCATTAGCTTGTCAGAGCGCCTGGAGCGCTAAGATGCCGCCACGGCGAACAATAATGATGACAGCGCTAATATGGTGCTCCGCAATCCGCACACAAGCGGTAACGAATGTTGTATTATTGTGTTTTGAACATAAACCTTTTTAGGTACATCGGGTAAAACTTTGATTATTCATAAACTATTAGGTATGTCTCAGTACATCTAATATCTTTTTAATTTCTAAAATCAATCATATATAAGTAAGAAAGTAACTTCTCTGTTTGCTATAACACAAGATATAGTATTTTTTTAATAATAAAGTACGTAACTAATTATCATTATTGTAATTACAGTGAAGTTTAAGATAACAGTTCTGCAACGTCTTACACACATTTGACTTCAGTCATTCCTAACACGATCTGTTCAAGAGCTAGCCAAGAAATGCCAAACAATTTTTTTAACAAATTTGACTACAATTCCGTAGTGATAAGCAAAAATTACAAGAGGGATAGCAGTGACTGGTTCGAATTGCTCAAGAATATGTTGACAGATTGAAATTTTTGTAAAGTGGTAAAAAGAAGAGATAACCGCAGTAAAACCAACTTAGTAAAAAATATTTTGTACAAATAAAATATTTGCAATGTAAAATCAGTTGCGCATAGAATCTAAAATGAACAACTGGCTTTGCAACAACTGGCGAAGCAAGAAAATGTAACAATCGAGCCTTGCGGATAATCCGTTTATTGGTGCCACGCCAGATGGATTAATAGGTCCAAACACGATTGTGGAAATTTAATGTTCTATAGTTGCCTATAAGAATGGCCTGGAGAATGGTATAAGAGCAAATATAATACAAATATGGAAACATGATAAAAAAGTGAACTGACTAGTCTAAACAAATATTGTAATTGTTATTACCAAATTCAGGGGCAACGCCACGTTACACGCAAACAAAAGTGTTTATTTGCTATGTGGAGTGGCGAAAGTATACCACTAAAAATAGAAATTATAGAAAGAGATGATGTTTTCTGGGAGAAGAAAAGCTTGTGGCGTTTTATATGAATTGGCAGTTGCCTGAAATTGTTGATTCTCGTCAAGCTCAAGGGATGGCATTGCGAGATCACGGAGAGGAAAATGTTTCATCAGTGCTTGAAATTTCTACAATACAAACATGTATGAGGAGAGCTAACGAAAAAGCAGTAACTCATATTAAAATTCTATAATTTTCTAAGCGACATAGCAGTATCTCATGAATAAGGTATATCCACATATATTTTTGATGTTTCATCTATTTTGAAAAATAATAAAGGGATGGGTTTCGAAACGGGTCGCCTGAGTTTGAGGGTATTGGTAGTGTAGGGGGCTTAAGGGAGTTCGTTTTAATCCCCTAAAAGTAATTTTGTCTGCTGGAGTTTCGTCTAAATATTTTTAAACAATTTCCAAACTTTCATAAATACTTCGGCAATTATTCAAAACGGAACGTAGTTTTTATAATTTAGTACAGTTTTACAAATGTCATTTTTAGGTTTTATGTGAAAAACGTGAAACGAAACGTAAAGCTGCCATCTTAGAACGATCATATTGACAGCTAACGTCAAATTTGTGCGTCATTGCTTTCGAGTGCCTAGGCTTAGGTGCGACTGTAATAAGTAACTAAATAGGTTATGTTAGGTTCTCTTTTGACCCTTAATCCGAAAATAAGAGCCCTTCGCAAGGCTCCGTCAACCTTAGTTTATTAAACTAGTGTGATGAATGTGGAAGTTGGCAGTGCCATACACACCGATGTTCGGAGATTTTTTATTTTCAGAGAAAACTAATTATTTCCGGGAAGTGAAAATGGTGAGTGGGGTTTCAAGACCGCCCCTCCTCCCTCTCCATTCACTCACCACCCCTAAAAGCGGCGACGTATTTCGAAACCTTTACCATAATAATTATAAATAAAAGAAATCAACTTTTACTTAACTTCAATTATCTCGTAACTCGCTTTAGTTGAGATACGGCTTTTGCGCTTAGTAGAACAGTATTGTGTTTTTTAGGGTACCGTAGTCAAAAATTGTAAAAACGGAACCCTTATAGATTCGCAATGTCTGTCTGTCTGGCCGCCCGTATGTCACAGTCAATTTATTGCAAAACAGATTTGAAAACTGGCAGGAATGGAATTAGATGTAGGTATTCTATGAACTGCTTCACTATTTTTATACAAAAACAAAACAAACATAATAATGGCCCCTCCATACATGGAACTGACTTAATTATTTTTATCATCTTACGGCCCGGCCACGGCGCACAGCGGCGGCGGCAGCGGCGGGCGTTTTCGATGTACATCGCGCGCTTTACTCCGCCGCCGCGGCCGATGACGCGTTAGAGTAAACGCGCCATGTACATCGAAAACGCTCGCCGCTGCCGCCGCCGCTGTGCGCCGTGGCCGGGCCGTTACGGCACGTAGGTATTTACCTACTTTCGTCAACTATTAATACCTATAACGTCTAATGTAAACCAGTTTTGCTCATGGCTGCAATGTGAACAAAAATTGCGCTATGCCTATATGGTACAAACAGATTGATGTATGTTATATAAATTTTAATATCAGTATCTCAATTCAATATGCTAAAACGTTTTGCTTGCGATTTTGAAATATTGGAATACGGATGTCGCCAGAATACGGCCGCACGCGACGAGAATGAAGGGGGGCGCCCCGCAGTAGACGGAGCTAAGCTTCCTTCACCTCCCCTGCTTCACCCCCTCATTTACCAAAACAGTCGCTTAGGACAGCGCCTTAAATTAGATTTAGATAATGATATTAAACAGTTATCAATTACTTAGCTCAAGACGCTCGTTCTAAACTACAAGTGTACCTACGCCGAAGTTTGGAGCGTCGTCGTATCACAAATATTTCACATAATTTGCATAGATACAGAAATAACTCAGCCGCCACAATCATTGTTCGCGAGCATTCTAGAAAGATCTCACCAACTCGCCTCTGGATAAGGACTCTTGAAGTTACCAGCGAAATATTTCATTAGTTTGTAGTGGGTAATTGAGAACCAAGCAATTTTATATTGCAGGCATTTGTTGGAGGTTTAGTAGCTTAACTTTATTAATATTCAAGTTATGATAGCGAATTGTTATTTAAATTTTATGTCTTTTGTTGTCTATATTTAATTCTATAGAGTTCCCACACTAGAAAGCTTTGCGCAGAATCATTTTCTGAAAATGAACGAGAGATTATGAAGATGAGTTGAATGTTTCTACTTAGGTAAATTAATGAATATTTTATTAAAAAGAGTAATTTATATTAAATCTACTGCGCTTGCCAATATCTTCTTGGACATGCAGTATATTATGAGTGCAGCTTTTTGTCTATAATCATATACTTAATAAAAAACATCGTGAGGAATGTGATCTCCATATTTGAGAGTTCTCCATGATGGTCTCGAAATTGTCGAAGGTGTTTATAAAGGTAACAAAACAATAATATATCTAACTTTCTTTTTATTACATTCTTATATTTTAAATTGTTCATAGGATATGTACCACTCTCCTTCGAAGCCGCGACCCTCCTCGCAGTAAGTCAGCCCTGGGACCTACAGGCCGGGCTGCTGGCGTCACTTTATAAGTGGCGCGCGCCGTGGGGCCCGGTCAATAGGCGGAGAACCCGCGCCTCGCGAGATTGAGGCGCGGAAGGCGGAACTCTGACAGGTCCTAGTGGCGGAATGGCGTCAGCGACTCACGCACCCTAGCGCGGGGCTTCGCTGCATCGAGGCAGTGAGGCCCGTACTCGATCAGTGGCTGGAGAGAAGACACGGCGCCCTCACCTTCCGGTTGACACAGGTGATAACCGGCCATGGTTGTTTCGGCCGGTTTCTGCACCGCATTGGCCGGGAGGAGACGCCCGGATGTCACCACTGCGGAGATCGCCGTGACCCAATAGAGGACACGGTGTTGCACACCTTGGTGGAATGCCCTGCTTGGGCATTGCAGCGCCGTGACGTTCCATGGTCCGGAGCAAGATGTGTTTTGATGTCGATCAAGGAGACGGCGGAGCGGGATAGGGACCACACGCGACCTGTCTCTACCCGCAGAACCGGGCGTCGTCGCCGGAGGGCGCTCAATGATCACCGGCCAACGTGAGCACACGCCAGCGGGCGGCGGGCCTGTTGGACTGCCCGCCGTCCGCGAGGCCCGAGAGGCGGCGCAAGTGTTCCGCGTGCGCCTCTCGTAGCGTTAGTAGACTACGTCGTTCTTTTCCGCCCGTAGTATGAAAGAGGATGTATGAGGGCATGTATGATGGATGCAGGTGAGGGACGGGTCCCGCCTCGGCGGGTCAGCTCAGGCGGGGTCGCGGCAGTAATGCTAACGTAGATCCCGTGACCCCGCCATTCAATGGGATCGGATAGACGAACACCGTGGTGGTTTTAGTGGATAGTCCCGGCGCTTCTCGTCGGGGAGTCCCACACTCTCCCTAGCCTGAGCCCCTTTAGCCCCAGCCTGGGGGGGTGAGCCCGTAGGTAAATAGTTTGGTTTCCACCATGCGTCAAAAAAAAAGTACATGTACCACGCACCTATACACCGAGTACCTATACCATATTTTCATATCTACATCTCTCTCTCTCTTTGCCTAGCCTTATCCCATTTCATTTAGGGTCGGCTCTCCTCGTCAATTTTCGCCAGACCATTCTATTCTGGGTCGTCGAAACGTCTACTCGGTCTTTCTTGAGGTCATTGTTAATCACAGACATCCAAGTTAGGAGGGGTCTCCCGCGCTTTTTTGGACCAGTATTCATGCTGAGGACTTGTCGAGTCATGTGGTCTTCAGGTCTTCTCATTACGTGACCATACCACCTGAGACGCGTTTCACAAAGTTTTTCTCCGATGGGGCGGATCTTGAAACTTCCACGGATATATTCGTTCCTAACCCTGTCGTTGAGGGTGACACCTCCTGCCCATCTCAGCATCCTCATCTCAGTCGTGTGCATTTTTGTGGTATGGACTTTTTTCATGCATTCGGCACCGTAAATTAGAGCTGGGCGGACCGCGGTTTTGTAGACTTTACCTTTGACACCAACAGGAACTCTACTGTCGCACAACACGCCTGTCAACTGAAGCCACTTCATCCAGCCAGTGTTAATGCGGTGTGTTATATCCGCGTCGATCGTGCCATTGTTAGAGATCACAGAGCCTAGGTATTTAAAATGGTCGACTTCTTTAAGCCGGTGACCTTGAATTATCACAGGTGTTTGCTGATTGATTGTCAAATAGCAACATGGTAAGTATTCTGTTTGGCCCGGCTGATTCTTAGTCCTGCGATCTCCAAAGCATACCGCCAACTCTCAAGTGCTTCTTCGAGTTCCGCGGGGCTGTCTCTGATAAGAACTATATCATCCGCATAAAGTAAGTCCCAAGGTGGTTCTTTCTGTATTTTTGTAGTGAGGTATTCCATGACCAGATTAAAAAGAAGAGGGCTCAGAGCTGATCCCTGATGGACGCCTATTCTTACCTCAAAATCATCGCTTATGCCCGCCGGGCTCTTAACCCTTGTGGAGACTTTATGGTACACATTGGCAACGACACCAACGTAATATTCTGGTACATTCTGGGACCGCAGGGACTGGTATATTAGCTCACGTGGCACACGATCGAACGCCTTTTCAAGGTCGATAAAGGCTAGGTAAGTATCTTTTCTCAAATCTCTCCGCGTTTCTAGCAGAATCCTTAAACAATGCAGTGCATCTATTGTAGATTTCCCCGCAACAAACCCGCACTGGTTTTTAGACAGGCTTGTTAGTCGTACTAGTCTGTCATTGATGACTCTCTCCCATATTTTTAGAGTGTGTGACATAAGTTTTATCGCGCGATAGTTTTCACATAGCTTAATGTCACCTTTGTTTTTAAAGAACGGGATTTAAAAAACTCTTCCTCCATTCTGCTGGTATTCCATCATGTAAGATTTTATTAAAAAGACGCGTTAGAAACAAGACGCCGCTTTCGCCCAGTTTCTTCCACAGTTCCACGGGGATCCCATCGGGGCCAGTCGCTTTGTTATTTGACATTTTCTTTACCACGATCTCTACTTCTTCGTAGCTGATTTCTTGAATTGGGCCCTCGGTAGCCGCCATGGGCTCCGGTGTCTCAGAGGGATAAGTCTCATTGAGAAGTTGAGAGTAGTATTCACGCCATCGTGAATTTATGTCAGCGTTAGAAGTCAGTAGGTTACCATCTTTGTTTTTTATGTATTTGGTAAAGCGAACATCCATGCTGTCTGCGAGTCTCTGTCTAGCTGTTCCGAAGAGTTCTCTGTCGTCTTTGGCCTTCTCCAGTCTACAATAAAAATCGTCAGCGTGGTGTGCTCTGGCGCGTGCTACTTCTCGCTTTGCTATTTTCATATCTACATGACAACCAAAAAATAGCAACAGAAATAACAATAGCATCATATTAATACAATAAATGTCTTACTCTCCGTATCCCGATAGTCAATTAATCACACTGCTATGTTTACCCTACGGCTCATCAGAAGAGGAAATACGTATTTGTGCCGAAAGGAGTCGTACGAAATATTTTATCCGATTGATATTAAATATTTAAATGCCGTCGGATATTACATACACGGAAATACAGCCTCTAAGGAATTTCACGTACCTTGTATATTATTAAAATGGTTTCGGAATAAAACTGTTAGGTAAGCAACGAAGAAATTGTAGTTTCGAAGGTAAATATTAAGTCTTTTTGCATGAAAATATAGGAAAGAACATAATTTAATTCTGACAGTCTACTATTGATACCGTGTAGATGTAAAAGCTTAATAGTGAAACAAGACTATTGGGCGCTCAATGAAAACTTAAAATGTATTATGATATTAAAGACGAGGGTCTCAGAAGAGCTAAAATGTGTGTCCTAAAAGCCCACTACACTTACGGTTCAATTAAGTCCCTCCGTTCGTCAATCAGCGGGTTATTTCGGACTCAGCAAGTATAAAATAGCTGTTTGGCTACATTTTGCATTGAGGCAAAGTTTAGATCAGCAAGGAAGTTAAATTTATTTTACATTATAATTATACGGGGTTTAAAAAAATACGCACATAAATCCCAAAAGTCATTGGTGCGGTGCCGTGAAATCGAACCAGATACCCTCTGCATGTCAGTCTGTTGGTATCTCCACTTAGTCTAAGATCCGTAGAAGAGTGACCTTCACCGATCTGTTTATTGGATGAAAAGTATTTTATATCAAATTTTGCATGTAAAAAAATATATCGCGATTGGGTTGGTAAAAAAAATCCGGTCCAGGTTAAAAAAAATTGCCAACTGCTTTTCCTGACAGGTTTTTCGTAGGCAACCCAATATCATCGTGTCCGCAGTGGAGTAGCGGTCACTTTAATATAATATTTGTCTATTAAAATAATTGATAAATATAACTAGTGTCAACTTAACAGTCAAAGAATTTTTACTTGGCAACCCTACCAAATACGCCAGGAAAAATTGACAACCCTATGTAAACATACCCTTTAGGGTTCATACATTCGGTTAGTACTAAATTTATTTATTAAACGCGTATATGCACTGTTAAATGAAAACCCAAATACATTTTTTTTCTACTTTTCCTAGTCTGGACCGGATTTTTTTTGCTAACCAATTCGCGATATATATTTTGACATGCAAAATTTGATATAAAATACTTTTCAGCCAATAACCAGATCGGTGAAGGTCGCTCTTCTACGGATCTCGGACTAACTAGGCTATCGCTGCCTTTTTGACCTATATCGGCATAAATACGCCCATACATATATACCTACTTACAAAGAAGTGCTACACTCCACAAACAACATGGAATGCTCTCACAACTTCGCCATTAATAATTACCGGCTTGCTTTTCGACTAATAATGAACTTTCGTCTTACGCACCGAACACAAAATGTTCCAACTTTGATGGATAGAACAAGAAACATCGCGAATTCGTGATGCTCCAAACTTCCCTGAGGTTTAACCTTCAGGAGCAAACAGGGTTCTTGTTATGTTTCCCAAGAAAGTTGATACAACGGCCATGGTAATATCGGTTTTACTTGAATTTGTTTTATTATATAATCTAGGACGGATACAAAATGAAATTTTGTCTGGAACATTTATTACTCAAAGCTAACTAGCTTTGAGTAATAAATGCACCTGTTTTATTATACGACTACGTGTTTCAGTGGTTTGTCGACTTTGTTTTCATATCGATATTAGAAATAGTTACTAAGTTGAATTGATTTTATATTAAAATATATAACGCCCGCACTAGAAATAAATGCTCTATCTACAATAGCAAGACCTTTACAAGCATCGGACGAAAACGTATAAATATAATAATTAGTGAATAACACGAATAATAATACTATCCAGTAATAACAATAAGTGATTAACACGGAGACGAAAAACTCGACATCATTCCCTCTGTACCAATATGATATCTCAGTCACGACAAATACAAGTACATATTTGTATATTTTCTCTTCTACCTAATTTCATTTACTTTTACACAGACACCCACATTTGAAGCTATTTCTGCATCTCTAAGTACTTCATGTGTAAAGAAACAACAGAACAAAAAACAAGAATTACGGCAACAAATATTTGTGGATCAAACAATTTTTCACGTTCAAAGTTCAAGGCCCTTTCGGTATTGCAGTCAAATTTTTGTAAATATATTTTAAGAAGATTAATTTTGTACAACATACTTTGCCTCACTTTCTTTATATACTTATATATCCATTTCTGAATAAACAGAATTAAGAAGTCATGCTAATGATGCGATAACGAAATAAACGCCGGGAGTAATCAAGACCGCTATGCATGTTTTGAACTCGCGGATCGCACTATAGTCAAATGTTTAAAGCGGGGCTGGTCATTATTCGACCCATTTGTCGCTCAGTTAGCTGATCTAATGAACTGGGCGCTTGTCACAACTCACTTTATTTTCCATACCACTCTGATATTACTACACCAACTTTTTATAATATAATAATAATAATAATAATAATAATATTCTACCACATTCACACAACACCATCTAGTCCCAAACTAAGCAGAGCTTGTACTATGGGTACTAGATAATGGATAAACATACATATATACTTTTTTTTTTGTAAATACATACATATTATACATAGAAACACCCAGACCAAGACAAACATCCATGTTCACGCACACAAATGTTTGACTTGAGCGGGAATCGAACCCGCGACCTTCGGCGTGTCAGTCGCTTACACTACCGCTGCGCCAACCGGTCGTCGGTCCAAATACTTTTTACGGAGTTTCAAAGTAAAACGAGCCAGATTTTTATAGTCGCCATTTTGTTCCAACAATAGTGTAAACGCCCACACTGTTACTATGGTTAAACCCCAATAAACAGTAATGATCCAATTATTACTCCAAAGGAATTATTTTGATAGTGTTTCTAATCGGTTGAGCCGTTTTCATCCTGAATATCGGCCATCGGCGCTTTTATGTGAATGATAATTTTACGACATAATTTGAAGCCTTTATTTTATTATTATTGGATACATATTTAACACAGTAATGAAATGATAATTAAGGTATTTATTAATGATTAAGCTAATTGAGAATAATTTGCAGATTTAATCATCATCACAAACAAAGCACAGCAGCAGTGGACACTGCGGTACATGAGTTGGTCTACTTGGAGAGCTTTGAGGGAGGCCCCAATGCCCCGCACAGGCCGACCTCGAGCTACTAAACACCAATGATTTTATTGGGATAGTGACTTATCCCAATAAAATCATCGGTGTTTCGTCTATGCGTTGTCTGGTGCGCGACCGCTACTTTAGAACCATCCTGCCCCGACGGCCATCGTTTCATCGAATCATCGGTGAGCTTTTATCTTTTTTCAGACATTAAATATGTTCCAGTTTAGTAAAGTTCTTAATCAGATTCTTAAGGACTCTTGCATCTATACCTTATGATGTTCTGTCAGAATGAACCTTGAGAAATCAAAGCCACATAGACTGGCGACTCAATAATATGGAAAAGATAACATTTTGGTTTTAAGCGATAACATAGAGTAGTTCTTTAATTATTGACAATTAGTCTACTCTAAAGATGACATCTTACAGAGTGGCTTTTTGATTTCTCGTTTAACATGAACCTCTTTACTCTTAAACTGCAGAATAAGTAGCAGGAAAATTAGATACCTCAAAATAATTTTACAATCTAAAAGTCTTCACTCCAAATTCTTACTAGTTACGGTTATTATAAGAGCAAATGGCCATACCGCCACCAAAGTGCATAGGCGGCCGTCGTCGTTGCGTTACTCACCGTTTTTCACACCTAACGACCCAGAAGCGCCTTTGAGTGCTCTTTATTTTATAGTAAGGTTTGCAACATTAACTTTGGGAAATTGTGGGTGGACTGGTCTGTACTGAAAGCCGAGAACAGCCATCATGGCGGGGTTGTCAACAATCTCAAATAGATGTGGATCTTGCTGATGATCCTCGGGTAATCCTTCCAAAAGCGCTGGTGAGTTGGAAATCCATTTGCGCAACTCATAACCAGCGGAGGCCAAAATACCTATCAATTCGTCCCGCAGGAGGATCGCCTCGTCCGCTGTGGAGGCGCCAGAACAAATGTCATCCACGTAAATGTCGTCTTTTAAGATGGCGGAGGCTCGTGGGAAACATAAGCCCTCGCGGTCTGCGAGCTCCCAAAGATAACGTATTGCAAAGTAGGGGCTTGACCTTAACCCGTACGTATTGGTATTGAGCTCGTAGACGACCATAGGATCGCGAGGATTCTCTCTCCAAAGGATCAGCTGGAAACGACGGTCATCAGGGTGGATAATCGTCTGCCTGAACATCATTTTTATATCGGCTACAAAGACAACCTGATGTCGTCGGAAGCTGGTGATGACGTCACAAAGGTCTTTGACCAACTTGGGACCAGAATGCAAGCACTGGTTCAAGGATACGCCTGTTGAAGTCTGCGCAGAACCATTAAACACTGTGCGCAGCTTGCCAGTCGATGGCTTCAATACCGCATGATGCGGGAGAAAGTAATGCTCCACCGAACGCCAATCCAAATTTGACACGGACATGTGTCCCAACTGTTCATATTCTCTCATGAACTCAATATACTTCTGCCTGAGCTCCGGATCACGACCCATGCGACGCTCCATAGCCAACAATCTCTTTTCGGCTAAAGGTCGTGACTCACCAAGCGGAGGCCGAACAGACAGAAAAGGTAGCTTCGTCATAAGCCGACCAGAACGAAGTCGACCAGTGTTGTTCTGGAAGAACAGTTTGCACTCCTCATGTTCTGGATTCAAACGGGCAGCTTGAGGGGGCTCCTCTACCTCCCAAAACCTCTGAACCGCATCAGAGAGAGCGGAGCCTACAGCCAACAAATTATTAAGTTCGGGTGGAGGGGGGTCCCTAGGTACAGGTCCCATCAAAGCAAATCCAAATATGGTCGGGATGGCAGTCAAACCATTTGGCACCAAGACCCGTTTCCCACCAATCAAAATTCCACTGAGGACATCAGAGCCAATCAACAAGTCGATTTGTCCCGGTGTGTCAAATTTGGGGTCTGCCAGTTCCAATCCCGATGTCAAATTCACCACAGCAGCAGGTAGCTGTTTCTGTGGATGCATGCCCAAAATATTCTTCAGCCCAATAGCCGAGGTTTTAATCCTTGGGTGTGAAGATTCAACAGGGCCAAACAAAACCTTAACTTGCCCTTCAACATTAGAGGCTACGTCCCCTATGCCCCGTATACAATTCGGAAAAGAGCCCATATTTAATTTAACCTGCCCTACCAAATAATTGGAAACAATGCAACCTTGTGAACCTGTGTCCAATATAGCACGGACAACAACAGAGGTCCCCGTGGGTCCCCAGACTCTAACAGCAACCGTTGGTAGGATAACGGTCTCAATGGGGGTGGTTGGCGTTATAGGGCAGGAGTCAATGACCTATTGTTGCCTGGGCAGCGACCGTTGGCCAGGACCAGGCAAATCAAAATGACACCCTCATTTTGATTGAAGTCTTGAAGTCATCAAGAATTGAACGGCTTGAAGTCCTCAAAGGCGCGATGACTCGATCCGCGCGCCATCTGTGGGGGGTCATAATGACGCACCCACCCAAAACGAGGTGGGCGCGAGTCAAGGCGGGGACGCCCCGCCTAAGGTGGGGAATACCTGGGGCAGCATTCATGGTGCTGGTGACGTTGAGCGGTCTCACATTCAGGTGCGCGAGAGAGAGGAGGCGTGCGCACGCTACGGTTCTCCAAGCGGGGTGAGCGGCGATCAATTGAGCGAGGTGACTCTCGGCTACGCGCCGGTAAGCCTCGGCTGCCACCTTCAAAACACTCGCGCGTGCGCGGCGTCGGCTAATTGGACAAGCGGCCTACCTCTCTGGCATTCATGCAGAGAATGTCCAAATGCTGTCCTCCACAGTGAGGACAGGGGCGAGAGCTTGGGCAGTCTCGCTGGTAGTGGGACCCCAAGCAAGAGAAGCAAAGGCGGCGGGCATTCGCGATGCGCCTACGAGAGGCGACATACAGGTCCAAGAATGCCCTACAACTGGCCGTTCTGTGCCCCGTGACCTTGAAGTAAGAGCACTCCACTGGGCTCTGCGTGACTGCAAAGCGAGGAGGGCGCCGGTCAATATTGGCTCGGGTGTTTTTGACGCGAGCCTGCTCCTTGACCTTGGGCAGCTGCGACTTAGCCGGCGTGTCACCACCGGAGTTATCCAAGACCCTGCACTCATCTTCGAGAAACTTCTCCAAGTCTGCAAAGGGGGGCAGATGGGTCGCGCTATCCCCACCAAAGCGCCGTTCAAAACGCGACCTCAGGTCGGCAGGCAGCTTTTTGAGCGCTATGTGCACCAATGTAATGTATTACAATGTAACAACTACTGGTTGTTCTAAATAAATGAATAAATGAATGAATGAATGAATGAATGAATGAATGAATGAATGAATGAATGAATGAATGAATGAATGAATAATGAATGAATGAATGAATGAATGAATAAATGAATGAATGAATGAATGAATGAGTGAATACGTGAATGAGTGAATGAATGAATGAATGAATGAATAAATGAATAAATGAATAAATGAATAAATGAATAAATGAATAAATGAATAAATGAATAAATGAATAAATGAATAAATGAATAAATGAATAAATGAATAAATGAATAAATGAATAAATGAATAAATGAATAAATGAATAAATGAATAAATGAATAAATGAATAAATGAATAAATGAATAAATGAATAAATGAATAAATGAATAAATGAATAAATAAATAAATAAATATTAAATAAAAAAAAAAATACATATATACATAGACTCACGCCTGTTTCCCCGAAGGGGTAGGCAGAGGCATATTAAACGCCCACTTTTCGCCAGTGTTTTGATCCCACGTAATAGGTGGCGAGCCTATTGCCGCTTATCG
Organism: Euclidia mi; assembly: GCA_944739405.2. Classification (NCBI taxonomy): domain Eukaryota; kingdom Metazoa; phylum Arthropoda; class Insecta; order Lepidoptera; family Erebidae; genus Euclidia; species Euclidia mi. The sequence continues at coordinate 5,913,710 of OX123196.2, forward strand.
GGATATTTTGTTTACCAGAGCCTCGTCCGTTGATCGGCAGGTGCACCACTTGCAGGTGAGGTTGGCTTGGGACCCTAAGTTCTTGGTGGGAACCCTATGCACCAAATAAATAAAAAAATAAATAAATGAATAAATAAATAAATAAATATATAAGTAAATAAATTAATAAATAAATAAATAAGTAAATACATAAATAAATAAATAGGTAGGACCATAGGTCCACGGGCAGGTCCAAGCACTTAACACTAGAGTACACGCGTGGGCTACATATGTAGCCCAGGGTGTAATATTGTCATATATTGGCGGAAATAGGTGTGCCACAGCGCAATCGTCTTGTGTATTCCTCGATTGGTTCTCCCCACTCCTACTAGTAGAATGCCTATTAGATCGGCATAAGGACGTGCGCAAAAATCGTCGTAGAAGTTGGTGGGCCTGTGCCCCGCGCGTGCGTTTAAGGGAAATAATTGGCCAGTGCACAAGTGGTAAATATTGTATTTTTTGTATTATTATGAGGTATTAACAGTTGATCAGTAACATGGCATGTATATACGGTCTCATAATAATATAAAAAACGAATAATCTCCAAATAAAAGTGATTTGACGTCAATATTTCTAAAATGTGTAATTCTATCTAGCAAGATCGTGTGCCAATTGAGCGTCGTATTTCCCAGCAAAATATAAGAACCAAGAGTTATCAAACTCAAGGCAGGCTACTACAGGATTAAAAGGACATCCCCAGCGACGAAATATGCCAATTCGGGGAGGAGTTGGTTGGTATTATTCTGCAGCGCACGCAAGCAATGCAGCAAATGTATGAGGCGAATTTGTAGTGAACATCAGGAAGGTGTGTGTCCTGATTGCTCGCCAATAGAACAGTGTATTGCAAATTATTTAATTATGTGGTTAATAGCCTTTGCTAGTGATAAACTTTAAGGTAAGTATTACGTTCCTACATGAAAATAAGACTATGGCATCTCAGGCCTACCAAATATTGATGATTTGTATGATGTTTTAGTATATGTTTGATATTATAATTAAGAAGACAAGTCATGATAAATTTTATGTTCCATTCTGATTATAATAAACATATCTATAAATTAAGCAATGAGTTTTATTAATTTAGACTGCACGGTTGGCGTAGTGGTTTAAGTGGCCGCCTCACCGCTTGACACTGCGCCGAGTGTTGTGGGTTCGATCCCCACACGAGGCAACACTTTGTGTAATTCACAAATTGTTGTTTCGAGTCTGGGTGTTCATTGTGTCCGTTAGTTGCATGTTTGTAAAGTCCCCCGCGACACAGGATTTAGTCCTAATGCGGGAGTTGTCTTTTTAAAAAAAAAGAAAAAGAAAAAAAAAGAATTTGTTTACTACTTCATAGAAATAATTGATCTGCAAAATGGGCTACACCTGTAGCCCGCGCGTGCACTCAAGGAGTATAAATGGGCGCGTGCACTCTAGTGTTAAGTACGTTGATTGCCACCAAAAGCGGGTTCAACAGTTGGGTGCGCCACCCAAAGACCCGGGTGAGCGTGGGCAAACCCAAAATCTGCTCAATATGCGTGTCGGCGAGGCCACGCTTGTTGTGGTACGGGTAATTAAGTCCCGAGCCATCTGGTACGCCTCGTCAGACACGGGCAGATGCTGGATGAGGCCCTTGGCCTCCCCATCCAGAACCGACATCAAAGGCCAATTTTTGTGCCGGCCGAAGGCCAGCCCTGTCATCGACCAGGCTGTCAAATAAATTAACGAAGCCCAGGTAGCTTCCTAGGCAGCCATCAAAATGCGGGAGGTCTAAAGTGGGAAGCCTACTCACCAGTCCCAGTCCCGGTGCTGTCCTAGGAAGCTCCTGCTTCAAGCCGGGTTGCCCGTCCTTCTCGGCAATTAACTGTCTCGCACAGTTGGAGACAGCATCATACAGGTCTAAGACCTGGGCATAATCCTCGCTGACTTTATTTCGCTGGTCAGCGGTGAAGTCATTAACTGACACTTCGAGACAGCAAGCGCTGAAAGTGCGAAATTCCCTTTCCACACTTGCCAGGCGATCATCGATCCGCTCATATCAATAAGGCCTGCTGGCGATCAAGCCGGTTCACCAAGGCACTGGCTGAGGCAAACCAGCGCAAATCTGATGCAATAGCACCAGCAGCCGCACGCAAGTCCTTGGTAGCTGACATGATTAAGTTTCAAAAGAGCTCGGACAAGCGTTAAATAATACTATCAATCAAAACTTAATATTTGTTAATTCTTTGAAACCAACAAAGTATTAGCCTGTTTACTGCTGGTACAAGCAAGTGACAGGTATTTACTGCCCAACAAAATTAATAACAAGCTCAAAATCTGCTCCGTTCAATATATTAACATGAGGAGAAAAGTTATCAAACAAACACACAGCAAATTTAAAGCTGACCATTACTTAAAGCTGACCCTTAAATTAATTAATTAATTACTGCAACAAACAGACCAAGTGTGTTATATATTACAACTGTAGACAGCAGTTTGTGTTACCTAATAATATTATCAACACATTATAACAACCAAGGTTTATCAATGTAAGGTCAAGTTTGGTTGTTATAATGTTTCAAACTCAATATATGTAATTAACCATTAACTAAATTAATTAATACATATAACTGTTATGTATCCAAACAAACTGACTTATTAATACTAACAACAACAAATTATTGCCAGATTTCAACAATACAAGTCAAACAATTACTGATTGAGGTTATGTATGACATGTGTTTCAAGTTATGTAGGTCAACCAATACAAATAAATATTATGTATTTTAGACAAAACTGACCTGAGAACACCACAACACTGTTAACAAATGTGATATATAGCTCAGATACAAGCTTATACAATACCAATCTGAGTTTAGATACAATCAACAGCGGCTAAATTTCAACTACGCTCTGCTACTAAAAATTATGTCTAGAGTTGCCGTAGGCAGGCAGGAAATTGTTCAGAGTGCGCAGTGGAATTTGTAATACATCCACCTGACTACAACGAGGCAAAGATCTAGACACCTATACTGCGATTGCACAGCGATGAATTCAAATTACAATATTAATTTACTTACCAATTGTTCACTGGTTGTCAGGCTTGGAGCTAAGACACAGATCTAAAATTGGCCAATATTAGCTGGTGAATTATCTAAATACTCAGTTATTAGGCTGCAAACGCGACGTTTTCAAGACACGATGGCACGTGGACGTCGATACCGGATTCACACAATTTTCGCAAATGTTCAATAGGTTACAAATGTTCAATAGTTCACAAGTTTGACTTTTATCACAATATACCGGTGCCGGTTACAGATCAAAGAAGTGGCAATCACTCGGGTTCCAAATTTATTACAATAACACAAAGCACGCGAGAAGGCAAAACGGCGTGGGCGGGAAAACGACAATTAACTAATGGATTGACAGTTCATAGTGTGAACATAGTCAGAAATTTTCAATAGACAAAGTAACACGCAACTAAATTGATATAATCGATTTAACTTGTCACAACAATATTTCTATTTCAAACAGTGGGTATCCCCAAAATTATACAGGTTATGTACGACTGTTCGTGTATTATGGTAGTTTCAGGCTTTGCTTTTTATGACAAAACGAGTGTTTAAAGCAGCGCACCGTTTTTTGACAAGGATGACTATGCTTGATATAATGCTCTAGCGTTAAATGCATTTTAAGGTATTATTGGTATATAAATAAGTCGTAATGTTCCAAAAAGTTTACCTAACAGGTTCGATTATAAAATAGATTTAAACTTCTTCTTTTTCTCAATACACTAATTAGAGCCTATTACAATGAATATTTTATCGCGATATATCTGCGGTCCTTGATTGCCCCAACTAAATAAAGTTACCAAAATATAACAAACCTTACAATGCATGTGACCTGGCTTAAAATCTACGGCAGTGCCGTTTGTTTCCCGACCTTGGCGAATATTCCAGAATATTTTAACTTCATTAAAACTGCCATACATTTTTGTCTTGCGATAGCTTTGGAAAGCGACAAGATTATACCGCAAGACTTTACAAAACCTCACAATATTCTTACGCGAGATAAGTTTTAAATGGCAATTGGAGGTGCTTAAGGTGACTTTGCGAGTGAAATATTCAAGTGAATTTTCTCAACTCTAAGCTCGCATGACGTAATCCGTAGACAGCTATTATATCTGTCGAGAAATCTCATTTCCTTTCGGAGAAAAACGAATAATATATATAATGAGAAACAAAATATATATAATAAGAACATACATGCTTACATATATTATATTTTGACAATTTGATAATTACTCTGCAAAGAATCAACATGCCTATCGATATTATTATATTAACCGAGTGCTGGATCGATGATTTTACAGTAACTCCTATACTACGATCATACAATAGCTATAAAACACAAACATATATTAACCAAAACAGCGGTGTCGTAGTATACATACGAGACACTTTGAAAGCGAGTGTTTCTGAGCCGGGTATTTGTGAGGCGGATTGTCTACAGCTGGATTTGGGTAACAATATAACTATATTCGGCATATATCGCCCACCGTCATTTAAAAATGTCAATAATTTTTTAGGCTCTCTTCATGAAGTGCTTGATGCTTATCAAAGTAAATCTAGAATTCTGGTTTTAGCGGGGGACCTAAATATTAACATTCTAGCCACTACAAGTAACCAGGAGCTAGAATATCTATGTCTAACAGCGGAACATGGCTTATTTCCCGCTATAACAGGACCAACGAGATCAGGTGCCTGTCTCGACCATATTTTTATTAATACTATAAAAAATGTTGTAGGCGTAATCTGCTCTTCAGATATTACCGATCATGACCTAGTTTTGTTGGGTTTGGCTATTGGTGGACCTCAGCAAAAATGCTTGGATCGAACAGCTGTCAAACGCGACTTTGATGCCATTAAAAAAGAGCTATCAATGATAACGTGGTTCCCACAAATCAGTAAGTTAGATGCTAATCAAGCGACAAACTATTTGTGTAACCAGGTGTCTGCTATTGTTAATAAACATACCAAAAAAATACGCATAAGTCATTCAAAGTATAACATAAAACCCTGGATTACTACAGGACTTATAAGATGTATGCGACACAGGGATCGCCTGCATATGAGGTTAAAAAAATTTCCTAACGACCAGCTTTTACGGACAGTTTACGCTCGATATAGGAACTTCTGTAACGACTTATTGCGTAAAATAAAAGTAGAGTATGAGAACAAAGAGCTATCCAACAACGCCAAGGATACAAAAAAGATGTGGAAATCCATCAAAACCGTATGTCATCTTAGCGGAAACAAAAACATACCGACAGAACTCTTATCCCTTGAAAACAGTGTAAATGCTGTTAGCTCACTGAATATATGTTGTAAATATTTTTCGACAGTGGGTCAAAAGCTTTCCAGTGACATATTGACTAATCTACAAATGACTCAGGAAGCAATTGCACGTAAAGTGAGTAGCAATCATATAAAGGACTCTTTTTTTCTGGAGCCCACTGACTGTGCGGAAATAGAGGGTCTTATACTGTCACTACATAATGACAAAGCACCCGGGACGGACGGTCTAACAAACATGATTTTGAAAGAGATTAGAAATGTTATTATACCACCCTTAACAGAAGTATTTAATACAAGCTTAAAGACTGGGATCTTTCCCGATGTATGGAAGATAGCGCGTATCATGCCAATATATAAAAGTGGTCTCAAGAACTCCCCAGACAGCTATAGACCTATTTCTTTATTGACAGCTTTTTCGAAATTGCTTGAAAGGGTGGTTAATAATAGACTAATTCAATACATTGAAACCAAGAACCTCATTTCTCCACGGCAATATGGATTTAGGAGAGGCAGATCGACTGAGGATGCTGTGTCATTACTAACGTCCTCGGTATCGTCATTATTAGATGAGAATAAACACTGCATAGGTATTTTCTTAGACTTGGCTAAAGCCTTTGATACCGTCTCGATTCCGATACTGCTTCAGAAACTCGAAAAACGCTTTGGCATAAGAGGTATAGCACTGGAATGGTTCAAAAGCTATTTGTCTGGGAGAAAACAATGTGTTAAAATTGGCAACCATGAAAGTGATTTACACTCTGTGGAATTTGGTGTTCCGCAGGGCAGTGTATTGGGACCTACACTATTCATTATGTACATGGACGACATACACGACACTATTCCCACAAAAATAATATGTTATGCTGACGATACTGTCCTAGTAGTTGACGGATCCACTTGGGCAGAGACGTTTGCGAATGCAGAAGAAAGCATGAAAAAAATATCGACATGGCTTAATCACAATCTATTGACACTTAATGCCAATAAGACTAAATACATTTGTTTTCATAAGACTGCAGCGTCAGCTCCAGATAACACTCATAAAATAAGATTACACCTATGTCAAGATCACAACTCATGTAACTGCCAATATATACAAAAAACGGATAATTTGCGATACCTTGGTGTTGTCTTGGATAAAAACCTTAACTTTACGGCGCATATTGACTCCTTGTCAGGTCGAGTTCGGAAGACGGCAAATATTATGCGACTTCTACGTTCCTCAGCACCAAAAAATATCTTACGAACTGTTTATTATGCATTGAGCCAATCACTAATCACATATTGCATTGGCTGCTGGGGAAATGCATCGAAAACTGCAATGATATGCATTGAAAGAGCCCAACGTTCTGTCCTCAAAACAATGCTCAAGAAACCCTTTAGGTACCCCACTACGCAGGTTTATAAAGATAGTGAAGTACTTAATGTGCGACAATTATTTGTTCTAAGGACATTTCTTAAGATGCATAAAAGGGTTACCAGCTCTAAAGAGTATTCTGATCTGTGCAAACGCCGTATATACAGAGTTGACCTACCAAAAACCAACACATCATTCGCTAGACGATTCAGCCCTTTCAAAGATTACTATGTTTATAATAAAGTTGTTAGGTCATGTGCTGTAAAGCATTGTTCGCTGAGGGAGGCAAAAATTAAGGTAATAAAGTGGCTTGCTTCGTTAACGTATGACGGAACCGAAAATCTCTTCGTTCACCTGGTATAAATTTTAGTATACTAACAATAAAACATTTACTAAATAAAATTATTAAGTATTAACTTTTATCATACATAATACACACTAAAAGTATCTATAATTATATATATATAATATTTCACACATAGATTATTTATATTTACCATATACCTACAACCTACATGCACTCACATTTTGTTTGCTTATAATGTTTAGATTATATCATAATCATGTGTAAGTATTTTAAGTCTAAGTAAAACGGTACGACCGAGCAATTAAATCACTAAGTAAATCGTGACAGGTACCCACAGGACAGGCTTGCCTAGTGTGGGGCCAAAGGACATTGCGTAATTTGTGTATTTCACTTTGGTAATAAATGTATTTTTATTTAATTTTATTTTATTCTCGTTTCAGAGTCATGGCTCAAACCATGTCTCCCATCAGCCTCATATTCTCTTCCTGGGTACCACCTAATTAGAAATAATCGTGCGGTTGGTGCTGGTGGCGGGGTTGCTATATATCTACGTGCTCAAATTGCTTACCGTATAGCAAGCATCTCGTCACAACCCCCACCTTCGAATGCCGGCGAGCATCTCTTTTTAGAAGTGGAACTAAATCGTACTAAAGTTCTTCTAGGTGTTTATTATTCTCCTTCGTTACGTTTAATTTTTTTCCCTTCTTTTGAACATATCCTAGAAACTTTGGTACCTTCTTACAGCCACACCATTATAATGGGCGATTTCAACACCTGTCTCTTAAAACAGGATAGTCGTTCCACCATATTTGAGCGTATTTTAAATTCCAGCAACGTATCTATTCTTCCTCTTAATGCTACACATCATTTTCCAAACTCTGTACCTTCTCTTCTCGACCTCATTTTCGTTTCTTCCCCTGCTTTTGTATCTAAGCATGGTCAGTGCTCTGCCGACGCTTTCTCTTACCACGACCTAATCTATCTTTCGTATAAAATACGCCCACCAAAGGCAAAACCGAGAATGATTATGCAACGCAACTTCGGTGGGATGGATCGTTTGAAACTCTGCGCAGATGCCCGTAGCATTGATTGGTCTCCTTTGTACTCATCAGACTGCGTAGATGAAAAAGTCCAAATATTCACAGACAAGTTAACTAAGCTGTACGACGAGCATGAACCAATCCGTGCTATTAGATTAAAACATCTGCCTGCACCTTGGCTTACTGACGAGATCAAAATTTTTATGTCAAAGAAAGCGGCTGCCAAGGCGAAGTATAAATGTCGTCCAACCCCTGCAAACTTAGAAAAATATATAAGTGCCAGAAATCTCTGCAATAAGGTGTGTAGGAAAGCACAGCGCCAGCATATTCACAACTCAGTTGAAAATGGTGATCCAGTTAAAATCTGGAAATTTCTTAGAACACTGGGAGTTGGTAAGTTGCACAGTGACGCCATCCCTAAATATATAAATATAGATTCGCTTAATGCACATTTCACTGCTTCGTCCAACTTTGATGGGACAACTAAAACAAACACGCTACGAGATCTTTCACGTATCCCAACTCCCAGATATTCACCTTATGTTTTCGAGCAATTTTCCGGTTGTGATGTTAAAAAGAGTATAATTTCAATCTCGTCCAATGCTGTTGGTAATGACTGTATTAGTCGAAACATGATCTTACCTATCCTAGATGAAATCCTCCCCGTCCTTTGTCATATCATAAACTACTCAGTTATCAGCGGCGTCTTTTAATCAGCGTGGAAAGATGCACAGGTAGTTGCGATTCCAAAAAAATCCAAACCCTGTTCTGTTACTGACTTCCGTCCTATATCCATACTCCCATTCCTTTCCAAAGTTCTTGAGCGTCTTGTACATACACAACTCTGTACTTTCCTTTCCTACAATGTTCTCCTGAATCCTTACTAATCAGGTTTTCGTACTGGTCATAGTACTACCACAGCATTGATTCATATTATTGATGAGATAAGGCTAGGCATGGATGGTGGAAAACTCACGCTTTTGTCCTTACTTGATTTTAGCAACGCATTTAACACCGTGGATTTCCACATCCTGCTTGCCATACTCCGCTCTATTAACATATCTCCAACGGTAATTGAATGGTTTCACAGTTACCTGTTTGGACGCCAACAGCGTATACATACGTGTTGATGAGTCGTACTCTTCATGGTGTAATACAACTGTCGGTGTACCGCAGGGTGGCGTGCTATCTCCGTTACTTTTCGCAATTTTCATAAATTCTATCTCCAAACTGTTACTTTCATCCTACCACCTTTACGCAGACGATTTGCAGATATACTCACAGGCGCCACTTGAGTCTATTTCAAAAGCATTCTCTAACATTAACTCGGATTTGGCGCATATCTGTGCATGGAGCAAAAAATATGGCCTTAAAGTAAATCCATCAAAAACACTGGTAATTCTTATTGGCAGTCCCAGGATGATTTCCAAAATCAACTGGTCTCAGCTGCCTCAGATTCAGTTCGATAGTAACATCTTACCAATCTCAGATAGTGTGAAGAACTTGGGTATCTATATGGATAAAACGTTATCTTGGGGTACTCAAGTACAGGAGACCAGTCGTAAACTGTTTGCTTCTGCTGGGTCGTTGCGTAGGCTCCGGAACTTTCTACCCACAACCACCAAGATTGCACTTGTACAATCCTTGCTTCTCCCAATACTCGATTATGCCGATGTCAGCTATCTTGATCTTAATGAGGACCAACTTGATAAACTTGAGCGTCTCCAAAATTTCTGTATTAGATTCATTTTTGGTTTACGCAAATATGATCACGTATCTGAATTTCGATCTAGACTCAAGTGGCTCCCAATTCAGCTTCGCCGGAATACTCATATTCTTATGTTACTGTATAATATGTTGTTTAATCCTAATACCCCCTTGTATCTCAAAGAACGTTTCAAGTTCCTCCATGACACACATTTGAGGACGTTGAGGTCGTCGGTGGATTTGAGACTGCAGATGGCACATACCACAAACTTTTACGAAAAATCCTTTGCTGTTCAAGCTGTCCGTTTGTGGAATGAGCTGCCGGCTGAAATTAGGCAAGCAAAAACAGCGAACATATTTAAAAATGCATTAAACAAACATTATTTGTCATTGTAAGCTTTATTTTATCACTTTATTTTTGTGTTTATGTTAGTATATGTATGTATGGTACTCGTATGTAATTATAATTATATGTATTTTAAAGTATTGTATGTTACGTAGTTAGTAAGCATTGTATAGTATTGTAATTATTTATATGTGTAGGTATATGCATACCTACCTTATGAATGTATGTATGTATAACGATGTATGTATGTATGTATGTGTATTGTATTAAAACCATTATTGTGTCCAAAAAAATGTAATCACTACACATCAAAACGTTTTCTCTTTTACAGTCTGTCCATCCTAAGGTTGCCTGTAAGAAATCGCACTTTGCGATAAGGCCGCCCTTGTGCATTTGCTATGTATTTGCATTAAATTTATTTATACCAGATTTGTATCAACAGTGTAGTGCACAATAAAGAATTATCAATCAATCAATAATAGGCAGTATAAAACAAAGCACATTTTAAGACAGATAAACATTTAATATATGGAAAAGAAAGTGAACTCATCGAATCAAACGTAACAGCAATACTTCTAACTTACATCGATATTCTGCAACTGGTCGCACCATCCCATTCGTACTATACCCAGCAAGACTTTAACACTTACGAATTGTAACAGCCATATTAAATAAAACTAAATATTGTTATGACTTAGCTGTAGGTAATAAAAAAAGGTAAAGTTATGTTGTGGTAAGGGTCGACCCAAGTCGACGTCAATCATCCACGAAAATAAAAAAGCTTGTAAAAACGATTTCTTTATTTTTACTTTATTTTTTTTATCTTTTTACACATGTATGCTTGTTAGGTATATTTTTGTGTAATATAAGTAAAACATTATTTCAGGCACCTCGACTGGACAAGATTAACTTTAGACTGTTTATAAGCTGAAGTTGTGTAAGTCTATCCTTAAGCTATAAACAATGAGCGCCTCAGAATGTCACCAAGATTGTTGTGTTCGATTTATACGATTGAATCATAATATGTAGCATCTCTCTAATATGGACAACGGGTTTTCTAGACATGTAATATTTGGCCAATATTTATATATAATTGTTAAGCGCCCTTAAAAAACAGAAATTTACTAGACTCGCGTATATAACATAAATATTGTTTTATTTTCATTTAAAATAAGATCGTGGTTAAAGGAATGCCTCGCGTAAATGTACTGTTTAAATTGGCCGCCAAATTTCGAGTTATGCAGTATAGCTCGAAATTTGTATTTAACCTTACAATATCAATGAGCACAACTTATGCTCATTGATATTGTAACGTTGAATACATTTATTCGTATGTACAACATTGCAAAGTTTAAAATAGATAGCGCATTATGCTTTGAAGCACAGCAAATCTGTAAACTCTAAATTATCGCATGGCAAATTCAGAGCTGCTAACAGATTTGCAAGAGTTTCTCTATGGAGGGCGGCAATTATTTCGACAACAACCCAGACAAACATATTTTATTCACTCGCGTAACAATCATTCTAATCCTGAACAGTTACCTGTACGCTTTAAACCTATCCCAGGACGTCCCGACTTCGTAAAATGTACCCTAAGGTCTTGCCCTTATCACCCCACTATCAAATTAATAACTGGCTTTATAAAAGGCCCGTAACTTGTAACAGTTGCGGTCGGTTCACTTAGTTCGCTATCTTCGAATCTACATGTGAAATATTTAACGATCTGCCAAATCCATGACAATTAATAATTATTTTCTGTGATATCAGTAAACGCATCTGCAGAGATATTTAGTGAGTATGTAATGAAGATGTTAACCTTTGAGAGCAATGCTGGCTAAGTGGTTAGACTGCAGAGGGTTTCGAGTTCCTACCCATAATGCAGACAATTGACTTATTATTTCCAAATAAAATAATAATATATGCACATTTTTTACAGGTAAAGATTATAACGATTATCAAAGCTCTTCATTACAGGGGAGACCGACTTAACGTGCTCTCCGAGGCATGGGGCAAGCGATAAAAAAATTAACAATTAAATACGCACATAACTTTGAAAAGTAAATGGTGCGCGCCAGGTATTCGAACCCAAGACCTGTAGTATACAGTCTATCGGTCTCTCCACTGAACTAGGTATCGTTGCTTTGTTTTCTCTTTTAAAGCTGTTTTTGTGCCGCTGACGGAGTGCAGTTCATCCGCATCCTTAGACCTTAAACCGTTGAGTATGATGTATTCGACGCTGCGGCATAATGATCTTTGACAATTGATACAGCAAGTCCGTGAGACTAAAGATGTTAAGCTACCTTATTAACTAAAAAACCTAATGAATCTAAATTCGTTTGTATTCACGTTGAGTATTCACTTAAATATATGCTTAAATTTGCCAATTTCATCTAAACAAGTATCTTTCTAACCGTCAATGACATCTTTATCAATTCTCACTATAACAATGGTACTCCTTTAACATTTTTAAAATATTTCCCTCGAGAAATCGCTGACGCAGCAAGGTGTCAAGATTGGACCGCAGACAAGAGAATTATCAATGATTCGCTGTAAATAACTGCTGGGTCCCCAAGGTAGCTCTTTACAAGCAAACAAGATAAAATGTATATTACGATCAACCCTAATCTTAAACTCATATTTTACGGTGACTAGATTTAGCGTCTGATTTTGGTCGAAAATGTTTTTTAAAAGACAACCTTGGAGGCCTTTTTCGTTCGCTTTTACATCCTGTAATTAGTTTTATGTCTCAGCAGCGATGACCAAGTGAAGATACCAACAGACTGCCATTCGAGTATGGAGTTCGAATCTACGGCATGCACCACTGATTTTTCGGAATGATGTGCATATTGAGTAGTTAATTATCGCATGTCCCATGCCTCGTAGAGCGTTAACGTTAAGCTGTCGGTCCCAGCTGTCACGAAAATCTTTGACTATCCGTATCGACAGCGACCAGAACGACTTCGCTTTATTAAAAAAGGTAATTTTCAATCAAATCCGAGTAGACTAGTAAGCGAACCCCATTATACATTACCCCCATAATTATCACAAGCGTACGTTTTTATACAAGTATCAAGGAAAACGAAGATGCCAACCTGTTGTGCTTCGCGAACAATACTTTTTCTCGAATTTATCTTAAATGAATGGGATAACAGGCTGAGTAAGAACATCGTTTTACCTTATATCGACATACACTGATATACGTACTGTTGCTTTTTGTTCAATAAATGCGAAGGTTGTCGCTTGAATTTCACAAAACATTACTATACAACGCAGCGCGGGTTTTATAACTTTTGATTTTCCTCAATGTTTATTCTTGGCTAATTCAGTTACATCATCATATTTAAACCGCTTTTAGCGCTTTTTATTTGAAGTTAATACCCGATCATAGTAAGTATATAAAATATTATATTTCACGGGGAACTTAACACACATTCATAAGGTACACAAAATACACCCAGGCTCTAAACACCATACTATAAAGTTTATATATTGTACTTGAGTCCTATTTTGAGCAACGTTGGAACTTGATATGATAAGTGGACTTGATCAGTATATTTAGTAGGTACAGATATGATCCCCGCTGTGGGTTCTACACCTTGTCGTGGTGAAGCTAAGCGAGATCCCGGGACTGGACGCTCCACGTGGGCTTGGGTGAGGCCTGCGCAGGATGCGTCCAAAGCTGCGGGTGCGGGGGACAGTTCTGTCTTCTTGAGGAGAGGCCTGTCAGTGTTGCGTTAGCGCGCGCCCAATCTCCCGCGACCAAATGGGGCCACATCATTTGTTGCGTCGCGGTGTGGCCGCAGAGGAAGAGGACATCACCCCATGTGTTGTCAGGTTGCCGTCCTCCCTATCCTCTGGGGCCGCTGGGTGTTTTGGCGGCAGAGCCCAACACTTTCATCCGCCGCCAAGGAGGTTGTGGCCTTCAGGCTATCCGCCGGGGTGCCAGAGTAGAATGCTAACGCGACCCCTTGGCGCCCCCAAAACGGCGTGGAAGAATGCGCTGTGGTTTTAGGCCTTTTTTTCCGGCCTTGCACTCCAGCCGTCTTGTCCCACATTTCGCCCGCTTTTCATCTTGCGGGGGGTATGCGTAAATGCATTTCCACAACGAGGAAAAAAACGTACAGATATAATTTAATTTTCCATCCGTGAGCATTTGCATTAAATTCATCTTATATCATTATTATTATATGCTTTAATTTACTGTAACCATATGTCATAACGTATATTTTTGTAAAACCAAATTTTAATAAAACTAAATATGCTTTCATAAATGAATTCTTAGAAGGCGTATAATAAATATCTATACACATACATAATTAGGTACATTGTGACGCGTTCGCGTAAAACAATTTATAGGTACGTAGGCTTAATCAACTCATTGTCTGAGAATATTTTAAACAGTCTTTTTAAACACATCAACAATAAAAGCTGTCTGAAGTAAGAGAGATATTGTTTAACCAAATATTTTAATTACGTTTCAAGTACCCTTAATGGATTAATATCAAAGAGAAAATATACCTGAGTGAATCGAAACGTCTTTTCCAATTACATTTCTTAGGAAATTGCCACTCTATATTCGTTTTTGTTAGGAGATTACGTAAATTTCGATCTTCGAGCTTTGAATTTAACTAACTAGAGAATTTGAAGCGCTTTTGTTCTGGTAAAAGAATAAGAGATAATTAATTATTTGATAAAATACAAAAAATAATTCGGAGACGACGAGAGAGATGTCATGATTTTAATTAAGAGGTAATAAAATAAACTTAGAAACAGTGTCACGTCGTATAGTTTAATTATATCTGACAGAGTTAATTTTTCCGTAAATAAATATTTCTTGGTATCCTCTGATATATAAATAAACATGATGTTTTGTGTTGTGGAAACGCCATGTTAAGCTTAATGTCGTTATTGGTTGGCTTAAGAAGACAATAGAAGACAAAATACTTCGAGCGAATAAAAACAAAGGGCCGTTTATATTGAGCGTCTATTTCACATGATCCTGATATGAGGATTATGAGATCTACTGTAATCTCCGGCTGCGGCACACACACATGCACATAACTGTGTACGTACATGTATGTGATACGTATGTGTGTCGCATGAATCCGTCAGTGGATCACCCTTGACAGAAACGAATGCCCGATGTCGTCTTATAAACATTTTGTCTCCATTTACTCCAAGCTTTATTTACGGGCTTACCTTCCAAGAATGTCATGCTTCACTCCATTAAGATCAAGTTATTTATATTATGAAAGCATGATGCTATACATCTGCGTAGAGATCACATACTTAAATTATAATCCATCCAATATTTTAATACTATTTTTATTGCTTTAATCGTATTTATTGTGTACATGCCAAACAAAATCGTTGGTCATATTGCAATTCCAACATTTCGTCAAATATGTTTGTTCTTGCTTACAGAAAAATAAATGAACACAGAATGATCGAGAGATCCAATTCTTACCTAACTTCCACAACTAAGTGGTGTGCGCCGTAATGTGGGCTCTAACTCCAGACCCTCTGCGTTACAGTTTGTCAGTCTGTCCACTTGTCTTTCGCTGCTATTATATCATTTGCTTCTCTATGAATCAAACTAGAAGTAAAAGTCATCTAAGAAACAGCACTTAATAAAATAACTTCAAATCTGGATCTAAGATTAAACATTTCTTGAAACAGAAAATAAATACTTAACACAACGTTTACCAGTTTCAAGAGATGCAGCTTTCCTTGAAAAAACAAAAATATTTTGGAATAAGTATTAATAACAGGGTAGCAATAAAAACTAATTATGAACGCACCCTCCTTATGGTAAGGGTATTCTTTTATGGCTTATCTTGCCGCCGGGACGACAGTAATTACCGCTGTAGACATAGAAAATTGCCTCCAAATTCGTACTGCTTTTTTCCACTGTGATAATTTTGTCCTTTTTATTGTGTTTTGGTCTTTACAGAATACAGCCATGTAATGGTTGTGGCGTATGGTTAGATGCTGCAATTAATGCACCTACACAACGTACAACCTGTTATCTATATCTTCACTCTTTACAGAATACAGCCACTGTAATGGTTGTGGCGTATGGTTAGATCCTGCAATTAATGCACCTACACAACGTACAACCTGTTATCTATATCTTCACTCTTTACAGAATACAGCCACTGTAATGGTTGTGGCGTATGGTTAGATGCTGCAATTAATGCACCTACACAACGTACAACCTGTTATCTATATCTTCACTCTTTACAGAATACAGCCACTGTAATGGTTGTGGCGTATGGTTAGATCCTGCAATTAATGCACCTACACAACGTACAACCTGTTATCTATATCTTCACTCTTTACAGAATACAGCCACTGTAATGGTTGTGGCGTATGGTTAGATGCTGCAATTAATGCACCTACACAACGTACAACCTGTTATCTATATCTTCACTCTTTACAGAATACAGCCACTGTAATGGTTGTGGCGTATGGTTAGATGCTGCAATTAATGCACCTACACAACGTACAACCTGTTATCTATATCTTCACTCTTTCATTCGGTTAGATTAGTAAACGGACCTTCATTCTTGGTAGTCGTTAAAAAAGGAGACAAAATGACTTTTACCCATAAAATTGCAATGAATGCGTAATCATGGAGTGTCCAAATATCTGAATATTCTTATAAAACGATTGAACGATCATTTTATTGCAACTGAACTTATAAGTGGCTAGGTAAAGTAGCGATATGTGCAAAGTGGCCAATAGCGACTGTACACAAAAGGGCTAAATCTAGCTCAGTGACGTACCATTGGAGATACAGCAGTGGACATGGGCAGGCTGGCGATGATAATGATGATGATGTAGTCACCAAATCGCGTAATTTTAAAATTACATATTTAACTTTACTTTGGTGTGCAATACTACTGTATTACTTTAGGGACAAATAGATACTTCTATTTACAGTTTTCCCTTTTTGGTACAATTTTCCTCTCTCCCCACATCTCACACGTTTAGAAAAATCGTCGTTTTTGCTCAAACAGCGGTACACTTAGCCGTACATTGTATTGTATTCGACGTCATGTCATTATTTCTAAGCCTTTGTTCCATTAGCCGAACATTTTATTTGTACTGGTTCTGACTAACAATATATAATTATATTAGATAAATAGCTTCGTTTTAAGACGTAGAGTAATACGTCTTTAAGTAGATACCTCTCTGTTACACCTGGAATATGTAAAGACATATTACTTGGGACTTGGGTATATTCTTTAAGTAAAGAAATTCATTAAAATCTACTGTTGTTCTTTTTTGCTATAATACCTACGACTATTAGCGGATTCCGGGCTCAGCTCCGGGGCGAGAGTCTTGGATCACAACTGAGACAAAGACTAAGATAATGATGATATATTATACGAATATATATAGCTGAAGTGTTTGTTTGTTTGGTTAAACGCGCTAATCTCAGGAACTAATGGACCGATTTCAAAAATTCTCTTCAGTGTTAGATAGCCCATTTATCGAGGAAGGCTAGGCTATATAACATCACGCTATAAGCCACGGGAGCGGAGCAGTAGCCTTAAATAACGCGAGTGTAACAGCGGGCTCATCTAGTTTTGTTATAATTCTTGATTAAGTTTTGATTGACATTAAGATACTGGATCATTTTTATGAATTACAACTAGCCTATGCCTACGGCTTTGCAGATCAAATGTAGGTGATGACGCTATCTAATCCTGCTTACTCAAATTGCCTGGCTACAGGCGAATTATATTCGCATTGACCAATACAACAAAAACTGTTACATATGCATTCCATTAGCCAGCCAATCGTCCTATAATTTCCCGAATACATCTCACATACTACATTAACTAAGGACAAACAGAAAGCCAGACAGACGCAAACAATCAATTTGCTTCACACACAAAAATACACAGCTTCACAGAGAAAAAAGCCTCTACTCACTATCTGGCGTGAAGGCTTAAACGTGTGAAGCACGATTTTACAAAGCCATTGAACGTTAAGTTTCTAGCTTTTCTCTACAAATGAACAGAACAGACAATCGTCACGTTAACCGCATTCAGCGTTCTGATACGCCCGCTCTTTAGTCCCTACCAATCACAACGCTTGCGAGACTGTGGTGGCGTCAATTGCTTTAAGGTAAAATATGCTCCTACTAACCCCACAATATAGTTCTGCTGAGCCAGCGAGACCTGTTCGATTCATCAGTGTACGACTCAGCAATACTCGCGTCGCAATTGTTCCGATGACGAACACTTTTAGAACATCACGGCGAACGCTGACTCAGGTCTGTTATTACGTGTCGTCAACCGACGTCAAACGTTACTTGTAGAACTGGTTTTATACAGTAAATAAGTGCTATTTGCTTCGTTTTTATCTGTGGTAAAGGATAATTTGCCCCCTTGTAGAAGCTCCGTTTTTAGAGCTAAAGGGAAGAGAGAAATAAATAAAAATAGTAACTCCAATTTTTTTTTTTAAGTAATGGGGTATAAACGTTCTTTGCTTTTCGAGCCTAGTACCACCCATATTCTTAATACTGTATCAAAAGTGTTACCAGGTTTAGCAGCAGTGACCATAGTAGACACAGTTTTGCAACTTGTGAGATCAAGGGAAAAGTTAAACTCTTGGATGTTTGAATATTCTTTTTCTGTAAAACCTTTTATCTTTTATCAGTCTCTCCGCGACCATGCTCGGTGCAAGACGAGCGAAAAGTCGGAAACAAACAGGTATTAATACCTTAAATAAGTTAATTGTACGCGATTAAGACCCGCTTATTTATTTTGTATGAATCGTTTAACCTAGTAAAAAGTGGCGAGGAAAAAACAACAGTAGAATAGAGAGCCTCCTTTCTGAAGTCGGTTACATAATCATATTCAGTTCACCTCTCTTTGGTAGTGAAAGGTGCACTCTTGAAATAGTGCTCTTCTCCATTAATGTCAACTACAACTTGTGACAGGGCCGACAGGTCGCATGAACAGTCCCTTAATGTTATACTTAAAACGTCCTATAGTTTCATTAATCACTTAAAATACAACCTAGGCGTGATTTTTGTAAACTTCCAGTTTAATACGCTATAACCAAACGTTTTATATGTTACCTCTTCATATTATGAGAATCCATTTCCAAATACATGAATCGCTACCAATATTAAACTTAACAAATTACTAGAAGCCCAATGTTTAACAATTACGCTCGACTAGTTAAAGCTCTTTCACTGGCGACACTTCACCCTCAGTACGTTAGTTATAGTTAGAATAGGCCTCTGTAGAAGCGATATTTCACTACGCTGAACACAGATCCGTTTCCAATAAATGGGATTTAGTGTGTCACTGGCTTAAATACTAGGAAACACTTTGACGAATACCTACCTAAAACATTTGGAGCTGTAATACGGATACAAAGGCCAGCGACGGAGTCAGCCTGCGCCGTATCTCGGCTAATTTATGCGTTGTTGGCTAACAAAGTGGAAATAGAAGGAATCAAGTGCTACAAGACTGCCTGTTCTTAACCTTTACGATGTTTTTAAATATGGTCGTGCTCTCTGTTACTTCAAGATGGCCCATAAAATAGGGCTTTCCTATGGGTTAGTGGAATAACCAACGGCATTTAGCATAAATAAAGTGATAGAAAGATTATTCATTTAAGGATATTATTATTTATATTCAGTTTTCATCTTGTATTTTCTTTTCTCAGCGTTTCATCATTGTCAATAAAGAATACCTACGGAAACATGTCAACAAACCCAATAGAAATGAGTAAAAACACCGCTATGAAGATTGTATGGATTTCTTTTGCACACACACTCACAGCTCCTCTACCCTCAGCTCCGTTACACAGGCAGCCTTAACATCTATAGCCTAAAGTATCTAAGTATAACGTCCTTACAAATAAGATGGTGATCGGACGCACAATAGCCAGCCGGATATTCATACAAAAGCGATCGTGCGAGAGTTCTCTCTACGAACGTACTTCGGCACTGCTATCACAAAATCTTGCGTTGAGAACTTTCTACAATAGTCCACCATCAATGGTCGTATACTTTAGCACCTAGTTAACATATCAAATACTAAGCTAAAGCAGAATTTATTGTCTCGGTAGTGTAGGTACATACCCACGGATGAATACAAAATAGCACCAAAATCTTAAATATTCGAATCTATGATACATTTTAAACAAATATTCAATGACAGCACGGCAAAGCTTACCTTTTATTAATTAAGATGACATGACCAAAACAGATTTTAACATAGATTCTCTTTGCATCTCAACTGTTCTTCTCTGTGGCTTAAAACGCAAAAAGCCAAGAAGAAACTACATTAGTTTCTGTAAAACTCGGGTTGTTTCAGTATATTAATAGCGTAAAGACATGTACACTCATGAGTGTAATTAGGTCTTACGTATACACCTGACAAAGTATGTTCGCAGACGCTCGTTACGTAAGGTACAGAAATAGACCGTGATTGATGTGGCTTCGTGGAAAACTGTGCGAATAGCCCAGACATGTACATATAAGAATATAATAATTGGAAGAAAAGGGTTTGAATATATTTATAGAAACAGGCAGGCTGATGGTGTGACTAACACTGAACTACTATGACTCGGGCTATGAAGAGGGGCTTGGTTTCAAACCTCCATGGCGCGCACTTTTTGAAGTTAAGTGTGTATGAAATAGATAATTATCTCTTGCTGCTACACGCCGAAGGAAAATATCTTGAGGTAACCAGCGTGTCTCAGAGTTCTCCATGATGTTCTCGAAATACATGTGAAGTTTACCAACCCGCACAGCCCGCACTTGACCAGCGTGGTGGACTATAGCCATAGTGAGAAGAAGCCCTTGCCCAGCAGTGGGACAGTTTATATGTATATATCGGGTCGATGATATATCGCTGGCTACACGGTGACAGAAACACCTTGAGGTAGCCTAAGAGATCTCCGTAATGTTTTTAAAAAACACGTGAAGCCAAACTGCATTTGGTCAGTGTGGTGAATTATGGCCTATTATTTTCCCTCACGATGTATTCATTTAACGTTCGCAAGCGATAAATAGCAATTTAGTACGGAAATGTCAGTGGTGCACGCCGAAAGTTTGAACCCAAAACCCTCGTTATTGCCGTCTGTCATTATTTCCACTAGGCTATCGCTATCGTGTATATCTATATCTATCTAGATATGTTAGTATGCTAAAGTTTTATCAACATTTAAAATATACGCCAGCTTTCAACAACAAATTTAAATTCTGTGTCTCAATTTTATACCCTCAAAGCATGCGAGTGAATTTAATAATGTACTACATATTAAAATACCTCAAAATACATGTAATATCATTTTTGCCACCGTTGATTTCGATTATTTGCAAGCCTAAACTCCTTTCTATGGTATAAATATGCTGCATGGTATTTAAATGATTGACGTGTTGGCTGAATGTTTTGTGGTAAAATGATTCCTAAACACTCAAATTTTCTAGGAACTACTTCGACATATTATTATTAATTTCATACTTTACACTTCATGGAATACATAAATCTCTGTTTCATGTCTGGGTGTTCTTCATATCCACAAGCTGTTTATTTGTTAGTGATACAGGATACCGTAAACGTCTTAGCGCGGGCCGCTTTACAAACTATTTTGAAAATACATAGAGACGATGTACAATGTTATGAAATATATTAAATAATTAGAGACTATGACATCTTGTCGCCATCTGAATACCACTGTCTAACCTAGCGAACATGATTTTCATCAGTCACCCGTAAAAATAAATACAAAGTTACGCTGACGAGACTACATGTAAAATAGTATTTCCATACATTTAATATTCAGCGCCTTAACATATTTAATACCGTCACGTCTTTTCAGATAGGTATGTATTAAGCGAGCACACTTAGTCTGTAGATAATTATGATCATTAATTCGTACACAGCAGGCTTCAGGCATGTAATAAATTTTCATTTATCTTCTGTACCTCTACCATGAGTTTACCATACGTCACAACCCGATTCGATAGACGTTCTAGGCACTGATTGGTTCATACCGCGTGTTTCGAATATCAGAATGTAGCAGACCAATCAGGGGGTCTAGTCCGAGTTTGCACACGACTGTACGATGAATAGTGACTTCTCGATGGGAACAATTTCAGAAAGCACGTCTAAGTATGGGTAGAGACCGCTAGGGGGAGTATTTAGAAAAAGTATGGAAATTGTTCCTGTCGACTGGTCTATCGTCACCGTGTCAATCGAGTGCAAAACTCAGACAAGACCCTCTGAAAGCCGAACGGCCATCGAATCGACGTTAGACGTGCGGTAGTTAAATTCATGGTAGAGCCCTGGCGATAGCAGCACACGATATTATCCCAGTTAATATTAATGACTAACACTCGCCATGTAACGCATTAAACCTCTCTCATTCGGGACAAGTGATAAATTATTTCTTACGTATACAAAATCCAAGCAAGCTGACGTGATATACTTTTTGAGAGTTGTGATCTTAGCATAAAAGTATGGGTGTAATATTATACCTCTGCCTACCCATTCGGGGATAAAGGCGTGAGTCTATAAAAAAAGTTTATAATTCTGTAAAAACAACTATATATAGTGGTTGCCTTTTTCTTTAATCAAAACAATACCTGCACTAGAAATAAACACTGTATCACTAAAGACTTTACAAATATTCAAGAAAGAACCCACAGAGCACAGCATATACGATAAGCCGGCCGCTTGAATCATTATGCCAAACGTGCGGTCAAATACTTTTTAGTCTTCGAATAGGGATCGGAAACAATAGATACAAAGTATCTCAGAAAAAGGAAATAGAGTCATTATTCGTCAAAATCAAAAGAAATCCATACTAGAATCACTTAATTTTGTAGAATTGTGTTTACCAAATGTGAATAAACTGTTTATTTTTCTTTGACAAATACAATTCAGTAGTCTCAGAATATTTAACCCTATCCAAGTCGAGGACATCTACTCTAACTTAAACTAGAAAAGTTACTTTAACAGGATCAGTAATTTAGTTCACAAGTTTCTACACAGAATATCACCTGTTTTTCTATAAACATAAGACTCAGATTTGATCCTACGTTTGAAACTTAAAGGGTAACGGAAAGCATCGTGAAGAAACCTGCATGTCTGTTATGCCAGCCATGTTCAAAGGTTAGGGCCAAAATAAGCTATGTTACATGCATTTTTTCAAAAAGTTGATGCGCGGCTGTGATCCATTGTAAATACAATTTTATGTTAATTTTACTTTTTGAACAAAGTAAGATATGTAAGTACATAGGCGGACTTAATACCCAATGGCATTCTCTAACAGTCAACCTAAAGTGATGCACAGATGATAGTTAGAAGGTGCGTTCCGAACTTTTGTGGTAACAAATATGAGATTAATTAAATAAACAATGTTAGTGTGTGTACATATCGCAAATATTGAAAAGTATTTAAACGGCAAGCTTTCTAAACGATACTAAATCTTCCTACCCAAGAAAGGTATTACCTATTTCGCTACTAAGCTATTTACGGAATTCATACACATCACTAAAACAGTTAAAACAAGTAAAAGCAAAAGTAGACAAGCCTACGTGAAATCTTATTGATAAGTTTTATTCCATGTTAAGAAGTTTGGAAGCGGAGCCAACTAACATCGACGTATTTTCTTATACCTACACTTCGTTTGACAGATATTGTTATTTAACTTTTTCACTACATTTATTTTCTCGAACCTACTTTTCTTTTTTCTTTTATTTTGACGCGTAACTAATAACTATATCAGCAAATGTGTACATTTTTTTCGCTTTTGTTGAAACTTAAATGTCAGAGTTTCTAAAAAGTTAGACAGATGAAGGGTAGTTGTTGTTACCAGAGGGCGCTACATGTGCGATGGATATTTTATTTTGTCATTCATTAGTGTTACTCCGTGAAAGTCAATCTCAACATAATTTATTCGCCTATTTCACAGTGTGGCGCTTATGAGCGTCAAAATTTTAACATTCAACTACGCCATAAATATTACACTTGAGCATTGTAATGTATTGTAGCTCTAATTAAAAAAGCTATATAAGGAACTTAAATGCTGAACATAATGCTGGACGCGCATTATTTTTAAGTTTCTTATGTAGCGGTGGTGAAAAGGTACTTAAAAGTGATAATGTTATTTAGTATTTTATTATTTTTACGTAAATGTTTTACTAATTAGCTTGCAACTTAGAACAATACAGCTGTAAAACTGTTAATACACTTCAACGAAAGTGAAATAAATGGTCTAAATCCTTATAACTAATATCCTTTATTATAAGATTACACAAGCAATTTTAGTAATCTGTAACAATAGCCATATTTCTCTGAATCAATAATAAACTATGACTGATTCTTTAATATCTAATGCTTTATTCACTCTGCATTAAACTTTAAAACTACTTAAAATCTCTAATATGAGGCATTTTCTTTCAAACCCGAGGTCCTATCCAACTTCAAGCATTGCTTAAAGAATTATAGATTGACAGGACCAACGGGAGTGCGACAGGAGTGGACATGAATAGCTTAAATCTAGCTCCATTAACAGTCTAGGTTATTGTGATTTCGAACGAAATAAAAAAAAACACGCGGACGTAAAATCTCGACGCATAGTTCACGCATTAGACAAAAAAGATAGATAGTAAGTTCAAAGTAGTAAAAGATAGTCTTAAATCTTATCTCTCTACTTTTATTTGGCCCCTCCTCCTTCTCGGGTCATATCATTGACAATGCTAATGACTTCTTTCTCCGGACCGTTATCAGTAATCTAGAGAGATATAACAGTAGCGATCCTCCCAGCGTTTATCTTATCTCAAGCGTCCTTGCTGATAAGTGATAACGCTGAGGGAGCCTAATATACGTGAAGGGTTCTCTTGGACAGATAACTGAAGATAACTGAATTATTCCGAGGCTCGTTCTGAAGGTACTAGGCCAATGTAACACTGAATTGAATGTAGTATAATTTTATTATTCTATGTGAATAAAAAAAACATATTAACAAAGTGAAACGGTGCAGAAAATATACTTAGATACATAAAGAAATCGTTAGTAGTTCTCTTGTCTACCTCAATCATATGCTTAGATACTAAATATATCGACTGGCCTGACGATTTAGTCGTTTAAGGAAAAATCGTCATTATACGCCCTGTTTATAAACTGTCCCACTGCTGGGTACGGACCTCTTCTCACTATGAGAAGGGTTAGGGTTGAGCTACATCTATCAGCACCGCATCGCACTTTTCTATGCTGCTATCCCTTTTTGTCACTTAGGACCGTCATTTACTAGAGCGAGAAAAAGAGAGGAACACGATCGCCTTTTCGATTCCGCGGCGTGCTGAAGCGTTCCGTCTCTCTTTCTTGCTCTAGTAAATGACGGTCCTAAGTGACAGAAAGGGATAGAAGCATAGGAAAGTACAATGCGGTGCTGATAGATGTAGCTCAACCCTTAGGCTATAGTCCACGACGCTGGCCAAGTGCGGGTTGGCAGTTCTCACATGCATTTCGAGATCATTATGGAGAACTCTCAGGCATACACGTTTCCTCACGATGTTTTCCTTTACCGTTAGGCAAAGGATAATTAACAATTTAATACACACTGAACTTTGAAAAGTCATTGGTGTGCACTGTGTATTCGAAGCCGAGACCCTCTGCGTAGCAGTCTGACGGTGTCTCCACTAGGCTAACGCCGCGAATTTAGGAAGAATATAAACATTAAAATAGATAGTATCTTCTTGGGTTTACGCGAATTTTACACATTGAAATTAAACTACAGTTTACGGATTTTATCGCGATGTATTGGTTTCACTAAGTTATTACATTTGAAATATGCAGAAATACTCAAACACTGCCTGACAACGGGCTATCTGTTATGGGACAAAAAATACTACATACAAGTAGACGGTGTAGCAATGGGCTCTCCAGTATCGCCTGTTGTCGCTGACATCTTCATGGAGGACTTCGAGGCGCGAGCCCTGCAGACTGCCACCATCACACCGAGGTTCTACAAGCGGTATGTAGATGACACTTTCACCATTTTACCAACAGATAGTGTTAATGCTTTCCTAAACCATCTTAATTCTATTAATAACCAAATACAATTAACAATGGAATTAGAGGCAAACAAGTCTTTAGCTTTCTTAGATGTACTTGTCATCAGGAATAAAAACAACTCCTTAAGCCATACTGTGTATAGGAAAAAGACCCATACAAATAGGTACTTAAACGGTGAATCTCACCACCATCCTAAACAGTTAGCTACTGTAGGAATGTCTCTGTTTCAGAGAGCCCGCGGAATCTGTGACAAGAAACACCTGGACGCTGAGCTTCAACATGTCAGGCAAGTTCTGCAAGACAACAAGCTCCGACCGCCGCACCACTGTCACAGATCCCAGAAGAAAGAAAAGCCACAGTAGAAAGACAATCTGCTGTCCTCCCATACATCAAGGGCGTGACCGACAAAATTGGCTACATCTTGAAGCGAGCTTCTATCAAAACTTACTACAAGCCGCCAACGAAGATCAGTCAATTATTACCATCTGTCAAGTGTCAGTTACCCTTGCAAGAGGCCGGTGTCTACAAAATTGACTGTGAATGTGGGCTGTCATACATTGGACAAACCGAGAAAAGCATAGGCATTCGACTCAAAGAACATATAGCTGACATAAAACATAAACGCTCAACAAAGTCTGCTGTGTGTGAACATGTGGAACAAGGACCCAATCACTACCTGCGATTTGATGAACCACAGATACTCGCAAAAGAACACCGTTTATCTTCCAAATATGATACGAGAGGCTATTGAAATTAAAAAAACACCCTAATTTCAATAGGGAAGATGGTTGGAATGTCCCTCCAGCTTGGGACCCTGTCATAAGGCTAATGAAACCCAAGAAGGACAAAGTCACCAGAAGACCTAAGGACACTGTGAGCTCATTCTGCGTAAATAGTAACACCAGTAGTTGAAAAATGTTCGGGTACATTGAGATAACTTATACATTCAAGAAAAAGACTAATATCACCTCAGTCGCCGTGCCGTGAACATGAATTCTGTAAAGAATTCGAAACGTAAAGTAATAAATTAAAAATATAGTTTCTAGATCCTTAGTTTCAAATGTAATAACTTAGTGAAACCAATACATCGCGATAAAATCCGTAAACTGTAGTTTAATTTCAATTAAAATAGATTTTACTTAAATAAAAATACAAATAAATATTAATATTATATTCCTGTGGCTAACATAGAAACCCTTTAAATAAGTAAGTACGAGTATCATAAATTATAACCAACGCCTTACAAAATTAGAATTATGACGTAATTATTATGAAAGAAAAAGAAAGAAATAAAAAAAGCCATTTATTTGTCACAGAAATAGAAAAAAGTATAACATATTATAAAAGAACGATTGATTTTATTGCACTATACTGATGTTGCTGAATTATATACACACATTACTTTTAAATTGGGATCTCTGCCTTTTCGCCGAAAATTGTTCAGCCGATTATCATTTGCCCACTAACGTTTCGCAGTATAGAGAAACTGCATTATTTATTATTATTACCATTCGACGTTTCGATTATTAGTATAACCAATATATCGCAATAAGTCCAAAAACTGTAGTTTAATTTCAATGTGTAACATTCGCGTAAGCCCAAGAAAATACCATGTGAATTCGATGTTCTTAAACGACACCTTACAAAATGATTATAACAATATCGAATTAAATCTTGATTTGAGCACCCAACGAATATATTCAAATAATATTCAACCTAAACATTATACTTACAACGTTAGGGAAAGCGCTCCCGGCGTCTACAGGTACAAATAACAATTAAGATTGTCATCTCTAATTACAATACACTCCGCGTTAAATACAAGTCACGCTACACTTGTACTCGATTGGAAATTCACTTCGAAAGCTATTAGTAATTGTTTTATTGCAATTTAAGATGTATATTAATGTTGATTGTTTAGTAATGTATTGTTGTTGCGGATATTCCTACTATTTTCGGCACAAAACCGGTATTAACTGTAACCTCCTAAAACGTTAGGCTTATTGTTCACGTTTTGACACCATAGACGTGAATTGAAATTGGTCAATTTAGTTAAATTTGCTAACAACGTAAGCTGGAACTTCTAACTTTTACAACAAGCTGCCTGCAGTCCCTTCGCGGCCGTTGCAAGCCAGTTGTAACGTAGGAGAAAAACAGAGGTATTTATACCTTTAAATAAGTCAATAATCATGAGTAAGATCCGCTAAATAATATTTCATGAAACAAGCTGCCTTTCTATTGCAAACTTACTCGTTACGTAATCTAAACGGGATAGCACCTTTGTAGGCTACACTTTTTTTACTTTATACTTCAAGGGGTAAAACCGTTCTTCAATAGTTCAACGAGTATAAAAGAAAATTCAAAGCGTCAGCCACAACACCATTAACTTACCAATAAAATGCACGTTCAATAAAACCAAACTTAATTGGAAGATATACAATATTTTCCAAAATAGCAACATTTCTGAATGGTTTATCGTAACATTTTCCTTCGT
Organism: Euclidia mi; assembly: GCA_944739405.2. NCBI lineage: Eukaryota > Metazoa > Arthropoda > Insecta > Lepidoptera > Erebidae > Euclidia > Euclidia mi. Next base: position 5,942,376 of record OX123196.2, read on the forward strand.
ACGAACAACATACACGGGATGTTGCTTTTTACTTCCAGCTACAGTGAAAGTAAACAGAAATTCTTCCGCGCAGAGCAGGTTATTCCCTTATATTATACGGGATACACTTATTAGGTGCTACATTATTATCATCCTAACGATCTACGTGTCTGCTAATTTATAAAAATATATATCGAGGGTTCACGGGCAAAATGTATTAAGCGACATCCTGGCCGATATTGAGTTATATACATATTCGGAATCGCCGGATTTTTCTGCGTCGTTTGCACTCGGATTCGTGCTGATCTGAGCACTTTTTTGGCACTTAAAACAATAGTAAATTTAGGCGCAGTTCGGAGTAGCTTTGATTGAAGCGACAACATTTTTTTACAATTTATGAAAACATGGACTTCATACAGGCGAAATATTTAGTGTTTTTGACTTGAGCTATTTTCCCCGGCATAAGTTTGGTAAGATAAGGTGTTTGAATCGTCTTGCCTGCGCCTAAAATATATACAAACCGTCGCTTAAAGCATTTTGCTTGCACCTGAAATTCATACTTGATGTCGCTTAAAACATTTAGCCTGCTGCTGAAATCCATTTCTTATGTCGCTTAAACCATTTACCATACGTCTGAAATGAATACATTCAGGCGCTTAAATCATTTTCATATTTAATAAAAATTCTTTATACTCGGCGGTTAAATCCTTCTTCTTGAACTGAATTAATAAAGACTCGTCTCATCAGAAATATTGTATTCGAAGTGGTGGAAGTTAAAACATTTTTACTCTACTGGAATTAGGAAATCTATATTCGTTAAGATAGGCAAAATTTTGTATAAATCGTTTATCCGTTGTCGGGTAAGACATATCGTTTCGGCGCCAGAGTCTTTGATTTACGTCACTGTGAGTAACGCGCGTGCCCCCGCGGTGCTTCAGTCGCCGTGAACCGTGAACGAGTATGGACATGTTATGTGTTATTTGGACAAAATCATCACCTGGTTATTGAAATATTGCGTTGTTGTGGCGTAAAATAGTGCATAATCTACATCTACACTAATATTTGAAAGAGAAAAAATGACAATGACCACTTCTCATACATTGAATGACCTGATAATTAATTATTGCATATATAGATAAAATGTACGAAAACAAGTAGCTCTATGATCAAGAAATTATACTGTAAAGACAGTTTTTCTTATAAAGGTCTAGAAATAACATAATACACCGAAATAAGTTCGTATTAATTTTACAGATTCTCCCATGTCCGATGTCACGCGAAAGTGAAATGGAACGTAGCTAAACAAGGAAGTAGGCAAAGAAATATAAGAAGTAGGTACCTATTATCAAAAATATTTTGATAAGGATGCGTTCACGAGTTGTAGAACATCTTTACAACCCAAAACTTTTCTTTTTACCAAGACTTCTTCTTCTATAAATTATAATTGTTAGTGAAATCATAACACTAAAAAATTACCTTAATTTTAAAATAAGTTTTATCTCTATACATGTTTAGGTCAAAAATGGCCATTCTTCTTTGTATTTGTGTTTGTTTGTTTGTTTGTAATGGATAAACTCAAAAACTACTGAAACGATTTAAAAAATTCTTACACCATTAGAAAGCTACATTATATGCGAGTAACATAGGCTATATTTTATTTTAGAAAAAATAGGGGTCCGTAAGATATTTGGATTTTTCGGTTACGCGAAGTAGTTTCCTCAGGACGCGGGTGAAACTGCGGGAAACGGCTAGTCTAAGTATAATTTGAAGAAATTCATAAATAAATTATCAATACATTTAAAAAGTGAAGAATTTATTGTATTATTAATTTACTGTAAAATGTATTCGAAATATAAACAGTCTACACGTGTCTCTTACACTCGATCAGACAGTATTCACATTGAATATTATAGTTCTATTTTAGAGTGTAAAACTGAATTGCAAGTATTATTTGCCATATACATTTCGATGCTTAAACAAAAAAATATTATAGGTAAGTACTTACTTACATAATTATTTTTTAAACGTTTCCTTAATAAATAGTAGTTGTTTGTGTTTATTAAAATGTATAATTTAGTATTACTATCAGCAGAACTATTACTGACTACCTCGTTGGTCTTGCGGCAAAAATGTGCGCGTAGGATCGGGAACTCTCGTGTTCGATTCCCGAGTCGGGCAATGTATTATTGGGTTAGGAAATTCACAGTAACAGCACGGAGTCTGGAATGTGCCCGGTACGGTAATAGGCTCGCTAATTATTACGTGGGAATAAAAATAATCTGGCGAAAAGTGGGTGTAGCAATACACCTCTGCCTACCTCCTCGGGTTACAGGCGTGAGACTATGTATGTGTATTTATGTGCTATCAACTGAATTGAACACAGATAGTGTTATTGCACATTTTGCAAACATTACCTACTACAGGCAGCGATAGTCTAGGGGTGAGAACTACAGACTGCAATGCAGAGGGTCTCGGATTCGAAATCTGGCACACACCAATAACTTTGAACAACTTGTAGTCTTATTAACGTTATGTGCGTATTTACCTGAAAATTATTGCTTGTATAGTGCTTCGGAGGGCGCGTTAAGCCGTCGGTCCCGACTGTCATGAAGATGTTTGACAGTCGTTACGGAGAGTCAGCGCTCTCAAATATCCTGACACTAGTCTAACCAAAGAACATCGTTATCTCATAGAATCCCGTAGGTACATATTGCACCCTATCAGGTTTGATTAGATAATGGGCCCTGGGCTCCTAAGCAAATAGCAGTAGATGCAACCATGAATAATGCTAGGATAATGATGACTGTTATTACACATAATCTAAAGTCCTAAACGAAGTAATTGACATAACATAAATTTACGCCTGTATTTCTCTGAAGAGGTAGAAGGGTAGAGGGCAGAGATATTTGACACACTTTTTACCAGTTATATTATCACATGAAATATGGGATGTCCCTGTTGCCACTTACTAGGCACAATTCCAGACTGTGGTGCTACTGAGAATTTCTACATGGGAAAACTTGAGAACACTGTTCTCGACCTAGGAATCAAAACGCGGGCTTCATGCTTAGCAATGACATTGGTATGCGTAAACTAAATTCTTTTTGGAAATTTCTGCTTATAGTGACATCCACGGATATGGCAATGAACAGACAAATATACTTTAAACAAAAAATAAAAAATATCTAATCAGAATCAAATCATCCAGGAATAATCGTGGTGTGATGAGTACGATGATTTTTCTGGATGTAATTTATCTAAAAAATATGTACCTATTTCTTGTTAGCTGAATATTTTTCAAATAGCGAAAAATGAGAATCCTTGTGCCATTTTTATAATAAAAACGATCACTTGTCTGATTTTAAGCACGTATTTGTTTTATTTTAAAGTTTCTTTAGATTTTTCATTTGTAGGAAATAAACAATAGTCCAAATTATTGTTGATCTAACCGCCAATCCTAATTATACATACAAATTAATTGTTTCATAGAAATTAATTTAGCTGGTCTTAATCGCGTTAACTTAACTTATTTAAGGTATAAATACCTATTTGTTACCGACGTTTCGCTCGTCTTGCACCGAGCGTGGTCGCGGAGAGACTGATGAGAGCTCAGCGAAGTCTTGTGGAAGTGCGGGTTTCAGCACCTACCCTCACTTGGTCTTTATTTAAGTTCGCAATGTCGGTACTCCGACACACTACACTAATGACGTCTACACACTGTTGAGATTTATCACTGCGGCGGTGTTTACACTTGCTGATGACTGGATTCCAAGTGGCTGATAATCTATATCCATCATCCCGGTAGAAATTGTTATATTTCTTGATTTCTACCGCTTCACGTACTATCCTGGAGTAATAGTGACGATCGGTGGATAAGACTTGTGGTTGATGCAGTTCTATCCAGTGGTTTGGTCCAGACAACCGCCTGCACTGTGTGCAGGAGGAGAGGAGTGTGCCTTTAGGTCACAGATGATAGACAATGGCATTATCATGCGGGCTAATAATTATCAATTTGCATAACAATTCTATTAACGGTTCATGATGATTTATTAGATATAATAAATGTCCATTTATTTTATTGGATTGTATTGAGTATTTAGATAGCGCAATAGACTACTTGACTAATGATATTTTACAAGGGTTTCATACGCAATCCTGATCCGCGGAATTACTTTATAACTTTTTATCTAAGAAAGACGATGAACAGTTTAACTCAAAACAACAATGTGTGGATCACAGAAAATGATGTCCCATGTAGGGCTCGAGCTGACAAAGTTCTACGAAGTGTTCTGCGGCGAGTTCACCATCTAACCACTACGCCGTCCGTGGTGCCATTTGGTTTTACTTTGTGCCCAAACTCATAGTCACCACCAATGCACATAATATATCGATCACCATAAAGATTCCTGTTTCGACTCGAATTTGATGATAAAAATGTGAATACTACTCGCCTATTTGATAGCTAATCCAAGTCTAGTCCGTGTAAATACTTGAGCTTTCAATAATCACAAATCGAATATCTAATTATTATTCTTAATCTCATATCAGATGCAAAAGTAAGTAAATCTACATGATATATACGTATTTGCGTAACGCTATTGTACATACGAATGTGTACTCAGTGTTAAAGATTTCTCTCACACATCTCATTTCCCCTTGAACGTTAGTTTCTTAGATTTAATGGAATTTACAAAGTTTCCGTCGTACTATAAATCTACTCAGACATCCACATATATATCCGCTTCCACTTGGATCGTTTTAGTTTTGATTGTACGCGAAAATTTCACACAAATTACTGCACGCATGATAACATTTTCTAACAGCTATGTCTGAATAAAGAAAAGGTCAAATCTATTCTTGTATACCTAATGTCTTTGGGGTAGTTTACTAAAATCGAAATAATAGATTCTTTCTGTAGAAAAGCTAATAATCTACCAAATCTGGTAAGACTAATGCCCCTCCCCCCCTCCCGACTCTAAGGTGTCTTGAATGTATCCAGAATAAAACTAGAACGATGATGATGAATAGGCTTATCGTGGTACCATCTTCTCAGACTAATTAACTATGCCCTTTCAAACAAAATAAAACCGGCCAAGTGCGTGTCGGGCCACGCGCAATGTAGGGTTTCGTAGTTGCCCATAATGGCCATTATTGATAATAACTTCTGTTTAACATGGGACTAAAAATGGGCACCTTTGAGATTAGCCAGCGCTCCCAATGTAAACTCACAAAAATAGGTATTTATAAGTTAACCGACGATTACTCGTAAACTAGTGATGTCTACTTAGCCGTGATAGTTTTCCTTTTAAATTCGTTATATGTACTACATTTGTGATTTTTTTCACCTCTTCAAAATTAATAGTTTAGCCGGCAGAGGGGGGGGGGGGGGTTTGACTTGACACTTGAGTCTAACAATTTTTTTCACTTCAAAGCTTGATATTTGACAAACCAATCACTTGATCGAAAAATGATTTGAGTAAACTAATAATATTTTTTTAAAACCTATCCAATGATACCCCACACAATGGGGTACTCAACCAAAAAAAAATTGAACCCCACTATATATGTAGGGGAGATACCCTTAAAAAAATATTTTCCGAAATTTTATTCTACAGTTTTGTTGCAATATTGTCGTCGATATTCATGTCAAACATCAGCTTTCTAGCACCAGGGGTCTTTGAGCTAGGCTGCGGACGGACAGACGACGGACATGACGAAACTATAAGGGTTCCTAGTGGACTACGGAACCCTAAAAAGGTGTGTTTCATTTTAATTCAATATAGGATACACTTATTTTTTTTATTCCTGACTTAAATATGTTTAGCAAATCACCCTACTTACCTATGCCTAACGCGTAGCTACATAACTGTGATTAATTCCTTTAGATATTACCATCTTAATAACCGTGTACACGATCTGAGATCTCTGAAACGCCAAAGTTTCCTCGAAATCATAACTTTATTAAACAAAACACGTACGGATTATGTACATCGGTACGTGTATGCCCTAAAACCTACAGTAACGTACATTATATTATGATTATTATTTAGCGAAATCGCGTATAAAAAAACAGTAGCGATAAATGAAATTCGATCGTGGTACAAATCAAAAGGATTATAAGGATCCACACACGGACAGTTTTACGGTTATTTAAACAGGATTTATTTGAGTAGGAGTGGAATTTAAACTGATTAACGTTGAACCCGCGACCCTCGGTGTTTTACCTATCTCCGTGCTGTTTTTCATTAAGGATTAACTGATGTTGAATGTGCGTTAATTTTACTGCAATAATAAGGACGCTGCGCTGTGCCATGCACTCGGTAATAAAAACGAAATTAACTCATTAGCATACATTTCTGTTGCTTTAAGTCATTAGGGAATGGAAATGGTCGCATAAGTATGCTGCAGTTTGTACACTTTAGTGAGTGTATGATAATATTTGCATTTCATATGTTTGTGTAGAGAAATAGGATAACTTTTCGTATAATGATTCAACCGCCTACGTCACATACCAGTGCAGCCTCCTCTGTCGCATCATCATCTCTTTATAGATTCAATCGACCTTCCGCTGGGCACGGCCGACTTACCTCTACGAGAGAGACAAGGCTGTAGTCCACCACGCAGTCGAAAGGCGTGTTGCCAGACTTCACAGATATCTTTCATTAAGGCGAACTCCCAAACATGTAGGCTTCCTCACGATATTTTCTCTCATCGTTTAGCAAACGAATACAAACAATTGAATACGCACTTACTATCTAAAAGTCAGTGGTGCGGGCAAGCAACTGACGTCTGACCACAATTATAGATAGCGATAACAAATGGATAGCGGTATTCCATGGCTCAGACCAGTGTCAAAGAGCTCAGATATTTACATAGAGACGCATTTCATATGGGCGCTTTGAAGACAAACTTTCTGCGACTCAAATTGCCGCTTGGCGGCGTGGCAGTCGCGCTGTGGCAGCTGTCTCTCTCTCCTCCAGTGTATCTTAACTACGAGAGCGAGAGAGACGGAGAACGATGCCAGCGTCGCCAACAGCGCCAACTACAAACTAAACTGGAGACAGTCCCCACTTGGAATCGGCACATCCTTTAGAACTGCGCTTCTATGTAAATCTGTATTCATTGCCAGTGTCAATATTTCAAGGGTACTCCATAACAACTGACAAAGATCTTCATGGCAGCTGAGACTGACCGCCTAAATTAATCTCGTAGTATAAACTGCAAATGAGATAAGTAAAGGTGAAAAGTCAATAAATAAAACTTCCCTTATGTATAGCGTATCTACATTCCGGCACAAAATATCTAACGTACGATGTAACATGACATACAACTGACATATTTTTCCATTTTCCAGTCCATGTTGTGCCAGTTTTGTAGTTTACCAACATGTCAGAGCTGTCAAAATAGTGTATGTAGGTTATGATAATATTGGTAACGACTAACACGCTATACCATCGTGTCAGTGGCGTGACATTTGACGTGTCTAGGGACTCGAGTTGTGCAATTTATATGGGCGTGTTTTGAATGCAACCTTGTAGAAAACCGACTAGTGAGCTTCTAGTCTGTATAAATGTGTAAGAGCTCTCGATATTTTTACAACGAATCGTGAGAGCTTTAGAACAGAATTTCGAACAAACGCTCCTATGCTTTAGACAATCGGCATCATACAGCGTCTATCAACACTAATAGAGTCTCGTGTTTTGATTGTATCTGCCATATCCCTATTGCATAACAATGACTACATAGAGCGTTTGGTGTTCCACAGAGTGGTTATTTGTACCAGGTCACGCGATATAGCACCCATGCCATAGTCTGATCAAATAAAATCATCAATTGGCGACAAGTCAATAATGTCACCCAACATATTATGATGGCGACATAAATGGCAAGGTCCATATCAACCACGACTGCTCTGTGAGCACCATGACTGAAAAAAGAGCTTTTGATATTTATCGAGCTCAAATATTTTAAAGAAAAAAAAAGAAAAACAAGTTTATTCACGCACACAATAAAAAACCCGATAGAAAAAGTACAAAAAAATACAATTAAAAAAACAAAAGTGAAGCAGATTGTAAGAGCAGATTTTAAGGCACGTAGCAGTTTGTAATAACTACTTTTGAACTTTCACAATTCATAGACAACATTAAGCATGAATAATAAGTTTGTGACACATACTTACGACTAAATATAACTGTTACCCATGACCGCGGCTTATGTAATCCACAGCGAAACTTCGGGGCAAATACCCGCTATGAATAATTTGAGTTACTTATAAACATTACAATTCATCACTTAGGTACATTTCCAAATAAATACCCTGTTGACACCTGTTACAATTTTTAAAGACTCGTTTTCTAATACTAAATTCTGTGTCGCGTAGAACTTGACAAAAGTTGATTCAGTGCTTACAAATTACAACCTATTATGGGACAAACATTTATTGATCATACAAAGTTTTGTGGCGCTCGATTCAACAAAACTCAGCGCAATTCTATTCAGCGAGGCGACTACTTAAAAATTGGGCAAGTGCGAGTCGGACTCGCGCACGAAGGGTTCCGTACCATCATCTATAAAAGAAAATCACGTTCGTTGTATGTATACTTAAATACTTTATAAGTTTCTACCTGTTTATTAAGATCGAGTAACAAATTGGTTAAAAATTACGTTTGTTGTATGGGAGCCCCCCTTTATTATTTACTTTTTTTAAATTTAATTATTTATTTTGAAAGGTAATATACAACTACATATTCTGTGAAAATTTAAAGCGTCTACCTGTTACAGTTAGTAATTTTGAGCAAAAAATACGAAAAAAAACACGTTTTTTGTGTGGGACCCCCCTTAATATTTATTTTTATTTTTAGTATTTGTTGTTATAGCGGCAACCGAAATACATAATTTGTGAAAATTTCAGCTTTCTAGCTATAATGGTTTATGAGATACAGCCTGGTGACAGACAGACAGACAGACAGACAGACAGCGGAGGCTTAGTAATAGGGTTCCGTTTTTTACCTTTTAGGTACGGAACCCTAAAAATGACTGCGTCATACGTGCAGTCATATAACATAACATAACTTCACGCCTTTTATCCCCGATGGGGTAGGCAGAGGTGTGTTACACATCCACACTTCGCCAGTTATGTTTCGGTCCCAATGTAATAGTGGGCGAGCCTATTGCCATCTACCGGGCACATCATTAAGCGAGCGAAAATTAATTTATAATGCACACATAACTTCGAAAAGTCAGAGGTGTTTGCCCGGGTACCTGGGGACCGAACCCGAGACCATCGTGTCGGCAGTCCGTTACGTACACCACTGGGCTATCGCCGCCTTATAGTCATATAGAATATAAAAGAATGTCCGCAGCTCTGTCCGCACATTTTATTTTAATTTAAACGTTTCTTCTGCCTTCAATAAACAAAATTGTCGGCGAACCAAAAAAATACTACGAACGGTAACGCATTATGCATAAAGTTTCGCAGCTCGCAGGTCACGCACAGCGTATGTTTCACAGATAGATGTATGAGATGATACGTACTCATATGTTTATCGGATCCGACTCCACAAGGAGCGATGAGCGTGAAAACTATCGAGCCGTGTAACCCTCCCTCGGTTCATTGGTGTCCGTCGGTTCGCTCGAACACTAATTATTATTGAAGCATCCATGATGGGAACCCTCTATAGGATGGAGTTCGTTCCTGTCGTACGTCAGTTTATTTTATCTAGTTTTGTCTGTTTGTCTTTAAAAAACTTAGTGTTTATATATTTTAGGATCTTTATAAATCATTTAATGCAAGTACGAATGCAAATGCAGCATGAATTAACTTTATTAGCCAGAGAAAAACTCAAAGAAATTCACCCACGCATGCACATGCTCACGACCGTCTAGACCACTCAGGGTGTGACATTGCTTATCACAGATCAGCTGTAAAAGGGCGTCGTCGACAGTACTTGTAGACCCTTTACACCCTCATGCACTGTACTGTGTCCTCATTCATGGAAAACCACCGCCGCGTTTCCACTGATAATAATAATTCTGCCAGGTACAATACACCTGACCGTCACTAATATTTCATTTGATATCGATCTACAATTAACTAATTTAAATAATAAAATAATCTAAATGTTGCTACCTACACTCCTAATGAAATTATTCAAATTACAGAGAAGCATTAGCGCTGTGCCTAGTTTTATACCTCACCATTATTCGAGCAACTGAGCCCACGTCACAGTGGCCATATTAATTAATCAGCTCGCTAAAACCGATACATATCGCGCCTACAACAAAATACACGTATTAATGGAATAAACTGATACTGATTGGGCCACTCAGCCGTCCCAAATAACGTTCATTTATATGAAAACTAGAGGACGCCAGCAGCTACGCCTGCAATTCTTTTAAATTTGCCCGTTTTGACGATCCCGTGGGAAATTCAGCAAATCCCTTCTTAGTGCACCCTTACGGTCCCCAAGGAACATACTTGCCAACTTTCAGCTTCCTGCACCCAATAGTTTCGGCTGTAGCGTGTCTGTCAGTCAGTCAGTAACGCAAGGATTTTATATATTAAGATATTGATACTAGAAAGTTCAATATCGTGTTGTGATTAAAAAAATGCCATTCGCTTTATTTGTTTGTTTAGGACGGTGGATAGACGATTAGATATATTTACAAAGGAATTTTGTTTCTGAATTTGATGGTTTGGGAGATAACGTGTTATAAATTATACGTCTTTCTGATGTGATAGGAATGGGATGATTGGGAACAGGAATAACGCAATATCCTTGTTGAATTGGTCACACGTGCGCTATGTACGTATTTATACTTAGTAGTGTGACGTTACGTTATTACGCGTCAACATATTTTTTTTTTGTCAATTACAAACGTGTAGATACTAAAAGCCATGTTACTATCGATTACCTCATCAGATTTACAGAAAGAGATTAACTCTTTCATCGACAATTTATCATTGTAACAAGAATGAGCGTCGCCGAGGCCGGCCCCGTAAGAGGTGGCGGGATAAATTAGACACCTACCACAAGAGCTGGCTTGAAATTGCGTGCAACAAGCAAGCCTGGAAAGATTTGAGGGAGGCCTTTGCCTAGCAGTGGGACAGCGAACGGCTACTGAAAAAAAACAACAATGAATTAAAGTTTAGTAAACTTATTAAGTATAAGACTTTACCGATTTTTCCAGAAAATTTGGTATCAACAATCATAATACTTTCTGATTGACTTACTGTGACAGCAGTAGTACTTTTACCTACTTAGTACATCCGTGGATATTGCGCTTGCAACAGTGCCGAATTTTACGTTACTCGAAACATAGGAAGGTGGTATATATTGCGTAAGAAAATATTTAGCACCTAGTCTATAAAAATATTATAGTAAGTTACGTGTTTTCAGTTGCGAAGTGCGCCTTGAGCTTCCTTTGAATCACGTTCGTCTGAGATTCAAAAATGTCAAGCGAGCTTATCTACAATATGAAGTATTTCTCAAGCTGTCTACTTACATGATCGCTGTCAGAAAAATCGTACGGAAATTATATGAAATCTTGTAACTTACCTTCGCGCCTTACATTATCCATTAAGCGAAAAACGTTTCAAATATAACATGTTTTATTTTCATAAGTTATTCACTAAGAAAATACTGAAATAAAACGCAAGCCTTTTTAATAGTGCGCAGCTAGTTGGCACCGGAATGATAACAGAAACTGCTCTCTAGTTTCATACCATTCACGGAAGAAAATTTTAATTTAAAACTGTGCGCTACAGTACTTTACTCGGCAAGAAAAACAAACAAGTACGTCTATATTTGAATATTGCATTTGGTTTAATAATTTTTATGCGTTACCTTTAATTTGAACACAATTTTTATGGACGGTAGACCTACTTTTATTCAGGCGAATATTAATAGAGACAAGATAAAGGTGCATTGCAAATACATTCTGGTAAGTTTTATAGATAGTAGGGCCTTGCGGATTTCAGCATGATTGGGCTCGAGTAGCAAACCGACTACCCTTACGCAGAACATCGACGTAATAGTGTCTATATTGTTGCGTTTCTTTGGTTGAGTTACAGTGCCCTGTGATTCTGCTCCTCCTCATAATCCTCTTCCGATCCCAAAAGCCGGCAACGCACTTGAGACTGGTGTCCCAAATGTCCATGGGCAGCAGTGTTCGCTCACCATCACGCTATTCGTTTGCTTATTTGTCACCTATTGCCTTATAAAACAGTCTTACCTAAACGGGGTTCAATCTGTGGTAATTTTTTACGCAACTAACCAGATTACACACAAAATTGTCCAAGAAACCAAACCACTTTCTAATATTCAACGCGAAAAAAGATCAGCCTTAAACTTAAAAAAAGCTACTTAAAAGATTCAAGTATCACAAGAATCCGACAAGATGAATGGTTATAGGCTTTTACAAAACCGACGAAGGCTAATAGGGTTTAATAAGGAACAATAGTAGGATTATATATCAAGCTGAATGGATGAGGCGGAGACACGGTACGAGAACTTAGTGCGATTAGGAACTTTATTATTCAGCGCTTCGCTATTATTGTAACCGACTAAAAGTTCAAACTCTAACGAGCATTGCATACAGGCCTGTATTATTATTTTACTTGTTGCCGGAGGAGAAGAAAGTCAGCAGTAGTTACAGTTTTTTAAGAAGTGGGAGTGAGAATACTTCTGAACTTTCGCAATGGGTAGGTAAATGTGCCAATACACATGTTACTTGATGACTTGATTCAATCACATAATTAACACCCAATAACACGGTGGTCACGGGATTATTATTATATAAGAAGGGATCATACCAGGATGATCCTTGCGGAAATGGCGCGGTGCGTTAACCCCGCTGCTACAGTCCATGACCTACGAGATGTCGTGAACACCGCGGTGGTTTCTGTAAAGAATCCCAAGAAGAGTCTCACGCACTCCACTCCACTACGAAAACAAATTGTGGTGGAAAACTCACTATAAAAAGTATTATGATGATATTTTTTTATGGTTTCGCTAACCAAATTAGTTCTGTGTTCTGTTGTCGCTCGTATCCAAATTCAATACACTTAATAACACAAACAGTGGATTATCAACCAGTGGATGCATTTCGATTTAATTAAGCTTTAATTAAATGCGTTATTAATGAGCTTTATGATTCATACCATTAAGTAGCAAGTACTAGTACATGCCACAGCTCAGTGACCTAGTCGGCATTTTGAACCAATGTTGGCCGAAGGTTGGTGCAGATATGTTGGTGACAAAAATTATTTCTTCTTTATCAGATTTGAGATTAGGTTTTCTTCTACTACAGTAAGTGGCCACAGACAAGCCTTTTTAGCAAACATAATGAAAAGAAAGAAAAGAAAGCAAATTATCCAATAGTAAATTGACCAGAATAGTATATCGCTACATAACCATAATCTGCGACTATCCGTCAGTCTGTCCGCGATAAAACAAAAACTTCCACTATACTTGTCATAAACTTTAAGGAAAGCTTAGATTTTCTCAAGTACACATAAATCTATGCCTTCAACCTATCCCTCTAGAGGAAGTAAGTGTCCCAACAACGATTAATAATACAGCTTAAACGGTAGCTCCACTAGGTCTCTACGAGCAAAAAGGTTGGTACTCCGCCTCCGTGTCATTGGAAAAAAGTAAAGCTTAAAGTGGGTCAGCTCGCGGCCCGCCGCTATTTCTTGAGTGTCAAAAGTCAAATGAAGGTGGGGAATAAGAATACTTGCTTTAGATATGAATGTCTCTTTTAATATAGGAGGTAGATTAATTGAGCTTTGTACACCAGGCAGCGATAGCGTAGTGGAGAGACAAGTTGAATGCTAGGCAGACGGTCTCACATTCAAACCCACGACGCACCACAATGGTGAATCAATTTGTTAATTATTTATAGCTTGCCAAACAGTGAAGTAATCGGCATGGCTGAGACTTAATGTTCTTAAAAGACATGTGCAGTCTGCCAACTCACACTTGACTGACGTAGTGGATATAGCCGTACCCTTCTCTCAGAATAATGAACTGTAATATATATATATATATATATATATATATATATATATATATATATATATATATATATATATATATATATATATATATATATATATATTACATGACTCTGCTTACATGACTCAAAAACTACATTAATGCGAAAAAGCGTATTTTGTATGGCTCCTATTGTCTTCAACAGAATACCTGAATCATGGAAAGATTTGAATACGATACAATTTAAAACAAAACTTAGAAATTATTTATTAATGAAAGCCTATTATCATATATCAGACTTCCTTAAAGAAAACATATTAGAATAACAACTATATTTATAGCAGAAATAAATAAATTTTACTATATAATTGTGATATTGTATCCTATTTAATGACATAGTTTAATTTTGACATAAAATTTATATTCTATTCAATGTTAGCTTTTATATTCAATATTGACATTTGTATTCAAGTTTGACATTAACAAGCACTGAGTATATATTACATTGTATATTTTAAATAATGATTTAATTTTGATTGCAACTTATTTCTTAACATTAAATTAAATATTTTGATTATAATGTAATTTGCAGTATTTAATCTCAATTCATTAAAATGTTTATAAATTTAAAAGTTGTTATTATATTGTGTTTTGTGAAAAATATTTCAACTATTGCAATTAGTATTGGATTGTAGAGTGTATTAGAGATTTAATGAATTGACTTATTTGTTTGGAATTAAGAAAAAAAACTGTATTGTAATTCACTTATTAAATTTGTACGCCAGTATCAGGCTGAACATATGAAACTGTATTACATTATAACATCTTGCATATCATGTACACTATGTTCAAACAAATAAACATTTATCTTATCTTATCTTATCTTATCTTATATATATATATATATATATATATATATATATATATATATATATTTGTGTATTTGTAAGATATGTATGTGTTTGTATGTTGGATGTTCGCACGAGGAAGTGAGGACAGATTATGATTTATGGCTCGATCTAAGTATTCTGCTTACCTCAAATTAAAACGCAGACAGTCGGGCGTCTCACCATGTGTCACCACACCACACATAGCTTAAATATGTATAAGCGTTTCTCGACGTATACGACACCCTTTAAATGCTGACAACTATATCTTCGCCCCATGGCAATCGTTTAAACAAAAAATGTTTACTCAGAGACGTTTACTGTGGTTTCTCTTGCGTTTGACTGCATTTATTTCTGCTCTTCTGGTTGCAATAGTCAAGTAACAAGTTACAAAAGTCACCTTGCAATTTTTTTTGTAAAGAGGCAAATGCACTTTTCAGGAATATAAACATATATTGTAGTATTTTGTTTTTTTCTTTTCTCCAGTATAACCTTCATATTATTATGAAAGGACTTAATACCTTTTGATCAAATTCGAATCGTGAGCATGGCTTCCACGGTTTCAATGTCAACTTGTTCGTATTATCACGAAAAAACAACTCAGAAGTCGGTTTTGTAGCAAATGACGATATTTTTTTCATAGTCGTAAAATTTTGATGATTGTAGATATACGGTTTTTAAATTTAATTTAAAGATGTTAATCTTATCATCCGCAAAAACAAAAGCTACCTCCGAGATGAAGTGGATAGCATGTGCGTCTTTTGATCAGGACGTCCCAGGCTGAATTTCCGGGTCGACCATAGTGTTACTGAGTTTTCCCAATACCCAGTACAGGGTCTGACAATGGGTCCGGTGAAGCGAATAGGCTCGCCCCCTATCCCGTGGGATCTTAAACTAAATTGAAATATGGGTGTAATATTACAACTCTGCCTACCCCCATATATGTACATATAAAAATCATCATCCTTGCAAACTTTTATTTAAATTCCAGGTTTACTTAGCAAATGATGGGGTGGGCAATCATAAGATATTATCATAATTATCGTCATCAGCCTGACATAGCCCACTACCACAGATTACTAAATAGTTACTTCGTAACAGATACATCACTCCCATACAAAAGCGAAAATACATACGCTATAATCACCTACAATATTTTTATAATAAATAGCCGTTGTTCGCAGTGAAGAGAAATGTACCCTAGTACTCACGCAAAGAGTTGCAGATTGTGTGACTGTACGTACAAGCGCGTCATCGAACGAAGGCGCTAGGGTTGTTCTTATGATGATTTTGGTAATAAAACGAATGTAGCGAAATAACCATAGTTTTATTTGCTAAATACCTATATCTACACGAGTCAGTTAATAAATACATATCGATGGCCCCACAGAATAAACGTGTAAGTCAAAAACCACAACTTTTCAGGAAAAAATAAAAACGATGAAACTTAAATAACTGTTGTTTGGTAGTATACAGGGTTAAACAAATTATATCAAATTGAAGATAAAAAATATGTTATTAATTTATTACATTAGATATGTATATATTTTTTAATTTAAACGGTTTTCCGACAATTTATTAAAAACCATTTTATTTTTGTGAATATCTATGACTAGAAAACAGTAAACTTTCATTGGACGGTTATTCATGTAAAGTGTCCACAAACAAAACTAATAATATTATATTACACTATTATTCGACAGTAATCAAGTTTCTTTAATACCTAGTTACAGGCATGAGCACGCTTGTTTACAGTAACTTACTGTTTTGTTTGATTATTGTAAAGATAAAATGCATTTATATCAATGTTTTATAAGATCGATTCTCTTTTATGTAACATACTTTTGTTATTACATGATGTAATAAAGTAAACTTCATTAATTATGTGAAAGGTTGAAATTAAACGAAAAAGTTTTAATAAAATAAGAATATAATCAAGTAACTATCTATCGGGATCGAATCCACAGCGCGCACCAATGACTTTTCGGAGTTATGTGTGTATTGAATTGTTAATTATCGCTTGTCCCGTGCCTCGGAGAGCACGTTAAGCCGTCGGTCCCAGTTGTCATGAAGATCTTTGACAGTCGTTACAGGGCGTCAGTACCTTCTAAATAAACTGACACTAGTCTAAACCATGGAATATCGCTATCCCTTCGGGTTGCGGAGGGCAGACAGGCAGTCGCTCCGTGGAAAAGCTAATAGTCAGCCAAATCCGGTTAGACTAGAAAGCGGACCCCAGATTGAAACTGGGATAACGCTAAGAAAATAATGATGAATCAAGTAACTATGTACTTGTATAAACACTAAATAATAATCACAATTTAAATCTCTTTCATGATTAGGAAATAGCTACCTATTAGCTTGAACAGATAACAAAAAAACCCGAATCATATCGTAATCTGAAATACTTAATCTTCCTCGTCACTATCATTGGTGGCAGAAATCGAATTGTCTAAATCGAAAGGAACTAAGTTTCTATAAAAAGGTTGGTAATGGTCTGGTATGGCTCCTGAATCACACAAACTTATCAAATCCTTATGTAAAGGAAGAGGTATAGGGAGCAGTTCAGCGTATGCAAGTATTAAGTTTTCAGTATCTTCAGTAGGTACTCCTCGCCGCCTTCTTGAATTAGATCATACTATGATTTGCATCTCCCGTAATTCGTCTTCAAAACTATACCTGAAATAAACTGAATCAAGATGCTCGTGAGAGAAGTTTACTTCTTTTATTTTACTCCACTAAATTTTATCGAAGTTGGTAGGTATATGAATGTTTGAGTACGATTATTTTTGCGTTCTACTATAATTTTTTTAACGTGTTCCTTCTTCACATAACGAGCAATGAAATCTCATTGTCTTTCATGATCGCCAATATTCCAAAACTTCATAAAAATTTTCATTTACCGCCGGATGATTTCTCGCGTGATAGGCCGCGTCATACGTCGTTGTACCTGGTATCCGTTCTTCCTGAGTACCTCTTGAACATGGTCTAGCTCTAGCTTCAAATGCTCAGGGCCACAGAGGTCATGTTTTTAGTGACATCACAACAGATTGCAGGTGTCGAGGGTGGTGGTGCGACGTGGCGTGCAGGTATCTATCTGTGTGTGTAGGCTTCCGGTATACGCAGTGTGTTAAGGACCCATCTGGTCTCACAGTCACTTTGACAGACAAGAATGACAACGATCTGTCAGTTTCCATTTCGTATGTGAACCTCATTTTCAGGTGAATGGAGTTAAGGTGTTGCACATATTGATCTACTTCCTGCTTACCTCCTTGTACGATACTAAAGATATCGTCCACGTATCTTTTCCAAAGCCTGATGGTCTTAGGTCCGATGCTAAGCGCCTTTTCCTCAAAATGTTCCATCCAGATATTAGCCAGTACTGGGGCTACTGGACTCCCCATTGCGATACCATCGATCTGGAGGTAATATTGACCTTGGAAGAGGAAGTAGTTGCCATCTAAGCAGTGTCATCGGCCTATCACGCGAGAAAAACATCCGGCGGTAAATAGACAACCGACCTACATGCCCTACATTGCAGGTGTTACGGATAAAATTGGAGCCAAGTTAAAAAACTACTCCATTCCGACCGTATTTACACCAGTGGCCAAAGTATACAACATGATGGGCACACCAAAGGATGTTCTGCCGCTACAAACCCCAGGTGTCTATAAAATCAACTGCAGCTGCGGAAGCTCTTACATACGGTAAACGAAGCGGACTATCGCTGTACCGTCAAACGAACAAATCGGCGATTGCGGAACATTTACTTCAATCGGGCACCAATCACTGGATTGAATTTCATCGTCCCCAAGTCCTCTCCACGGAACGCCACTTTTACCCAAGAGTTGTGTGTGAAGCAATCGAAATCAGAAAACATAAAAATTTCAATCGGGAAGAGGGCTTCAAATTGTCATCAGCGTGTGTGCAATCCAGTGATTTGACTAACAGCACCCCACTTTAATGCGCAGTCGGCAAAAGTTCAATATACAGATACGGTTAGTGTGTTTTGCGCCGGTACTTCGAAAATCAACAACCCGGGGGTAGAAATAGAATCTTGTACCTCGCGCTCGTAGACGTGACATTGCAACACCAGTCAGCTTGCGACCACGGGACGTGCAACCGTCTCGAAACGTCAAGCAAAATAAGGTATGTAAATACCTAATGCATGTTCGCGTTAATTCCCGTATATAATATATATTCTTATAAACATGCAACGCGAGTGTTTAAAAGTTTCAATCGATTTTTGGTTAATTTTTTCTTACTTCTAATACTCTCATAGCTTTGACCAGATTTTTTTAATATTTTGTTTTTGTTATCTTTCCATAAGTCTCTATTTACTTTTCTCTTTCGTGAAAGCTTCTTAGTAGGGGTTGTCATTCGTGTTTCTGACTTTGTAGGCACAGTATCTGGTGAATTTTTATGTGTTTAAATATAACTTAAAATACCTACCCTCCAAATTAGAAACGCCATTAGAAATGCCACTCGCATTGCACCCCCCACGCCCCACGCCCCTTTCTAATGTTATGTACAATTGCATGGAACAGATCGTTGAAATATTTTGTTTCATTGCTATTACTATGCATAAACTTCAACTATTAAGATCAAAACACTAGTATTTGAACACTTAATGCTATAAACAATCCGATTAAATACCCTAGTGGCAATACAATACTTTAATTATAAATAAAAAATATTTTAAATCTTTCATTCCACAATAATGACACATTAAGAATTTTTTTTTTGCTTTATTACACGAATAAACGTGTAAGCTGCTATTATACAAACTCGAAGAAGTGCACAAGTCTTCTCAAAAGTTTGCTTGTTTTAGCACGTTTTTTCGTGTGAACTCGGGAACCTAAAAAGCGTTTAACAATAGCATATACTTTTATACTTGTGATATAATTCCATCATTTTTCCCTAGAATAAAGGAATCAAATGATACAATACGCGTATTTTGAGTAAAATTTATAAAAAAGAATTAGAAGGTGCTGCATAGGTAAAAGAAACGGAAAATGCAACAAAAGAAAAATTGTGTAAGAGCTCTTGCACGTTTATTCTGTGGGGCCATCGATATTGTTGACATATTTAATAAAATTAACAATAACTAATATGTTATAAAAGAAATAAAATGTACCTACAATAATCGTACGTAGTAGGGGGCCTATTGCCTATTTCCGTTTATCGGGCACAATACCAGACAATACAGTAAGTACGTAAATAAGATTCTGACATCAAGTAGATTTTATTTAATAAATACAACATTTATATTTATTTCTAATAACATAAAGTTATCAATTTACGAACATTTACATAAGTAGTATTTCCTATCTTACCTTTGCTCTTAATAAAATATATGGTGTCAATTTGTAGACGAAATTTTATATATGTACCTACTTATAACAAAAAATCTTATACCATTACTTACTACATAAATCATGGTTTATCCTTCTGCAATGAAAAAACTACAAGTTTTCATTTGTTTTGTGCCTTTAAAACTCATCCACTGCACGAAAACTTCGTGGTTTCGGCATTTCAATAAGAAAGCGCGGGAAACGTACTGTGCGTACACGCTGCCGGGCTTGCGGCGGCCCTAGTCTGTCGTTTGGACCGACAGCGATACACGAAATGGTAGGTATTTATCGCGTGAATTTGAGCCAGTGACGGGGGCCTGCCACTACCTGATGGACATTGACGACTGGTTGGCGTAGCGGGAGTGTAAGCGACTGCTACGCCGAAGGTCGCGGGTTCGATTCCCGCTCAAGTCAAACATTTGTGTGCATGAACATGGATGTTTGTCTTGGTCTGGGTGTTTCTATGTATTTACAAAAAAAAGTATATATGTATGTTTATTAATTATCTTGTAACCATAATACAAGCTCTGCTTAGTTTGGGACTAGATGGTGATGTGTGTATGTGGTAGAATATTATTATTACCTCTCCAATGGCACGCCACTGAGCACCAATCTTCGGCTATACGTGTCCAGGCGCTGCCAGCCACTTTGCGCGTATCTTCACTCATTTTAACTCCACCATATGATGTAATGGAAGAATACTTACTATCTATATATAACAATCCGACGTTTCTTTACTGGGAAAATCCCTGACTTCGATTTGAATAACATAACATCACATTATTTAGTATAATCATCACCATCAGCCTTTAACAGTGCACTGCTGGACCAGGCCTCTCCTTTGAAAGGAGGAATTGGCCTACTATACCTCGCTGGCCAAACGGGTTGGTATAGGGTTTGATTCAAGTTTTCCTTCTCTTACAGTGCTGTTCTCTGCATAATATTTAGTATAATAATCGAAACAAATCTACCTATTTACTTCATAGGAGTACCCACTCATCTTTAAATCTGCCTATACCACAAGAGTTTATTCATATTTCTCCATTAAGCTGACGTAAATGAGACCCTGTATTAATTGCTGTTTTAGAAGGGCCCTTTTTAGTGATTAACCCGTTCAAATGCCACGCCCAGACAGACTGAACAGTCCAGTATTCAAAACAAACTTGTGAATGGCAGTTACATTCACTCCACATTTAATTCAGTATTAGCAAAGGGCTTTATATACCGATATCAAGACCATATTTTTTGGAACCCGACCCTACACTGCGATTATTATAATGCGAAAGTTTGGAGATAGATGGAAGTTTGTTACCCTCCTATGTAAAAACTACTCAACTGGTTTTGAAAACACTATGCGGGATGTTCTCTAGCGCCATAAGACAGTGAAAGTAATTTCTATTTCTTCAACTATCAACACTGTAACTTTTCCTAGAAAGTGTTGTCGATACTGGTGTACCCTTAGGGAAGCAATGAAGGCTTCTAGGAATCTTTACGTAAATAGGATAGGGTTGAATAAACAAAATATCAAAATGGTTAAAGCAATGTTTATTTCGATGTACTATGATACTTCATTGGTATTATTCAAAATACTATATGTCCGCTCTACTATAATAGCTTCTAAAAAAGCCCAAATTCATTCACTGAAACCTACCACAGATCTACGATATGTTCGGTTTAATCGGTCCAAATTTAGACGACAGGCGTCAGCGAGGCAAGTTACAATGACAAATAGCAAAATACTCGGTTTTTCTCTTTACTATATTAATACAGAACAACTTTGGTACGAAAAAAACGTCACTATTTATAATGTTAGGTACTTATAAATGTAGGTATAGTCTGCAAAGTTTACTCTGGACCCAATATCCGCTCCATCAGCGGTGACTGATTCGAATGAAACATTTTATGGACATTTTGCGGAGCCTCCTAATACAGGCATCTCTTGCTTAAAAGGAGGTTCCCATCACTAATTATGTGAAATTGTAACACTGTTGAAGACATTAAATTATTATTATTATTATTATTTGCTCTGTACACAAAAGGTTTCCTTATTATTTTCCGATGTTTGTATTGGTTTATGAGTATTAACATTGATTTTTGCTGACGAAGGTTTTTTTTTAATAACTTCAGGGATCATACGAGCCATCGTTTTAATAAATGGTAAAGCTCGGGCTCAGACGTGGTCTGCGAATCCTGACAAAGCACGTCGATTTACAACAGTACATTAAACAGTATTTCTTATTATATATCAAGTCTAAAATCCTGTATGCAATATCCTTTATTCAATTTGGTCACTAAATGACGCTAATGAGCGTCAAATACGTAAAAAAATTAACAACATAAAGATTTTACATTTAGTGCCACGTTCACAACACAAAGGCGTGGAACCATGAGAAATAACGGGTAATAAATCTCACGGCCTCTTTTTCATCCCTAATTTTGTAAGGAGGTGCAACCGTCACACCTTCTATCACTTTCATATATTTTTCGAACATAATACTTAAGTACTTAATGTAGTTTAATTATTGACGTTCATTTAGTTGGCCTCCTGAAAATATATAGTTATGGTGAAACGGAAGCGTGGTGACATAACAGATTCAGTTGTAAAGCAATTCTACAAGCCACTGACGTGTAAAGGCCAATATTTACTTACAAAACTTGCGCATTTTACGCCAGCACTTGCGTTAATATCTCAGTAAAATTTTGCTTTGCTGAAAAATATTTCCAAAATCCCTGCAAACCGTCAACCACAAGCAGAATTAAGAATGATTGCTCTTTTATAATCTTATTTTAACTCATTACCCTCATCACTTTTCGTTACGAAATGTCTACATCGCATTTTCACATTTCATTTACCAGATTAGCGCACTATTTTAACAACACGGTTAGCCAATCATAACACATTTTTGGCCAGACTTAATTTTTAATTTAGTCCAAAAGGGGTGGTTGGAAAGAAAAGGCTATTCATTAGAGTGCGAGTGAAAACATTGGTAGCGTGTTTTAACTTGGAAAATTTGTGTGAATTTTTCATGTAAGCTTAATAAAATTACATTCTAAAAGATTTGTATTCCACCCAGGGGTAACGTAAAAGGGGAAAGAGGCCTTTCACCTACTGCCAATTAATAAAAAATACAATTATAGCTTCTACCGGATTCAATATTAAAGTACGTGTGTGTGCAAGCGGTGCTTGGAATACGGGCGTATAGTTTCTTGAACCACGTCCGTTGTATTTGCACTGCTTGTATTATGCAGATTAGCCGAAAGATGTGGTTATATTTCACAGTTATGTTTAAGTATCTTTATTTAAAGAGGGAATTCTCTAAATAAAGGTTGTTGTGTGTAAAAATGTTAAAACACGAAATCTACTATTCGCCGATATCTTTTATTTATATAATGACATTATTATTAAATTGTCTTTTTTATTTAATGCAAAATAATATGATAAAGTAACGTTAAGATTAAGTTTTAAATTCAATTTGTGTTTTTTCAAATTCAAAAATATTTTTTGTGTAACATAGGTAAATTATGTACATAGGTTGGAATTTAATGTGTTTAATACCCAGGATGCTTAGAATGTACGCAAAGCTTATAAAGTGAAAATGTGCAACTGTAAAGTAAAACACAAATCTTTTTGAGGTGCACAAAACGTTAGTTTATGTTCAGACATAAAACTTTATATGTAGTATTATATGTATCTCAAAAATATGTCCTCTTTGTGTCCTTTATTTTAGTTGTGTTGTACCTAATGCTTCGAGATCCATGAGGCTATGTTTAGTCGCTTTTGTTGTTACGCTGTGTCATCATCATCACCCTAGCATTATCCCGATTGCATCCAAAACTTACACACCTTGGAGCCTCGGGGTCCTCTAACTGGTCTAACCAGACAGAATATCAACTTTTCCACAGAGCACCGCAACCCAAAGGGATAGCGATATTCCATGGGTTAGACCAGTATCAGTTTATTTGAGGGTACTGACTCCCCGTAACGACTCTTTTTGGGACTAGTCCCACCCTCATTCCCACTACTGTGTCACCTGTGTAGCCAGGTTCAGCAGCAGTGACCATTGATGACAACGAGTTTTAACGCTCGTGAAGTCCCGGGGAAAGTCAAACTGTTTTGGAACCCGCAACGAACTTAATCAGAAGTTTAATTAATATAATAGAGGAGTTGGAAAATAAACAATCCACTTCCCTCCTTAACAAAGCGGGAGACAAGCAATGAAGAGATATAATGGTGAGAAAAGATAAGCACCACGGACATGAGCATTAAGGGGGCCTAAATTGTGTTTCCAGTAATATGTTTGGCAGAAACGCCTAAACACACGGAAATTCGTCCTACTTGTCCCCGTAACGACGGTCAAAGATCTTCATGACAGCTGGGACCGACGGTTTATCGTGCTCTCCGAGGCTCGAGACATGCGATAATAATTGACAATTATTTAATACACACTTAACTTCGAAAAGTCAACGGTGCGCGCCGTGAATTCGAACCCGATAGCCTCTGCATGGCAGTCCACTGGTATCACCACTAGGCTATCGCTGCCTCTTTTGTTACGCTGTATATATCAAAGTAAACAATATATATAGCAAATCCAAACAGTTCGTGACAACAAACGAATGACGCACATAGCTTGTGGAATAATTAATCAGATGTAGAATCACATAAACAGCTCAGTTTTGTGTATTTACAAAATGTATATAGGCTGCGTACCTACTGCAGATGTGCTGAGCAGTGTCTAACACCGT
This sequence comes from Euclidia mi, assembly GCA_944739405.2. Classification (NCBI taxonomy): domain Eukaryota; kingdom Metazoa; phylum Arthropoda; class Insecta; order Lepidoptera; family Erebidae; genus Euclidia; species Euclidia mi. Next base: position 5,967,336 of record OX123196.2, read on the forward strand.
AAGAACGGCACAAAGCCCAAAGTGTTTAGCTTGACGAGTAACTGTGTGTACTATGAGCTGAAGTGTTTCTCGTGCACCGCTCAGCTATCAGCTACCACTCATCTCCGCTGGAATCCGCAACTTTATGCAAACAGATAAGCACACTCATTGTTAGGACATCTAAGCGCGTTAGTTCCGTAATGTAGATTGACATGACATGTTTGCAACGTAGCTGTGCTTTGAAAACATTAATACTGGAACGTGAATGAACATTATAAAGGACTCCAAACATTATATTTTATACGAGAGTTTTCCGTGCGGTGGCAGATAAAGAATGCAAAATGTCGCTACCTTATTTCAATCTGTAAGTGACAAAGGCAAATTAATAGAACATATGCCTGCGGTTACACCCACGTTATTTAAGGCTACTGCTCTGCTCCCGTCGCTCATAGCGTGATATTATATAGCCTATAGCCTTCCTCGATAAATGGGCTATCTAACACTGAAAGAATTTTTCAAACTGGATCAGTAGTTCCTGAGATTAGCGCGTTCAACCAAACGAACAAACAAACAAACAAACTCTTCAGCTTTAGGTATATATTAGTATAAGATTGGCAACAGATGGAAAACTCGATACACATCGGGCATCGTAACTTGATGAATTAAAAGCAGCAGTATTGTAGGTACGTCAACATAAATACGTAGACGTTGCGCGGAAGTCTGGCGGCAATCGCTCTGTGGAACAGAATTCTGTCAAATTTGACCACTAAGACCCACCTAGACAAAGTCTTAGATTCAGACGAGATTACGCTGGGACGGTGATACATGAAGAAATAAAATTGAAAATAAAACTATATATGTAGATATTATAGATAGAGAGAAAATAATATGAATAGGCTAGTTGACGAAAAAAAAATTATAAGTCCGTCTTTTAGATTATTCAAAAATAAGCGATACGTATTTTTTTATTTGTAAATTAAACCAAAAATGACCAAGATATAGCTCATTAAAGTTACGTATAACGTCACACCATGCTGCATTTTTTTGCACTAGATGACGTCACACGTAACTTTAATGGGATATATCTTTGTTATTTATTATTTAATCGAATAAAGAAAACAGTACGTGTCCAATATTTTTTTTATAATCTAAAATACGGACTAAATAAAATGTAATTATTTTGACAATGGAAACTACCCTATTACGTGAACTCAAATTACTTTTTGTATTTCGTAGCCATGTTATCATTGTAGCAGACGACGATACGGTTTAATATTCGTTTCCCGTAGCTTACCGTAAAGGGGTATGCTCTCCAGGATGGAATTATATGAGATTTTTCGACGCCGGACATACGTAATACATGTTACTTCCATAAGAACAACTTCAGAAATTTCTTCATGTTATGTTCCAGTGCGTTATATGTTTGTCATATGCAGGTTCATCTTAATTCAGATATGCACTGTGATAACGGGTCATAACACTAGCTTTTGTTGTTGTTGTTATACGAGCCCATTGACCATTCTTACGAGTGAACTATATTACTAGAAAGTTTCATCAAAATCGGTTCAGGGAAGAGTATCAAATACATACCTACATCTTGCAATCCTCACAAACTTTCGCATGTGTGTAAGATTGTGACACGAATAGAACAAGAGTTTTATTACTTCATCTCGATTTTCAACATAGCTAATGATTATACACAACTGATGAGCGTCTTCTTATCAATTATCTTGCTAATAAATGAGAAACAATTTTTTAATTTCTTATCATCATAGATAACTTCTAGACAAAAAAATCCTGCATCGCGTGGGAATTTACAAACATTCAAATAAGTTGGTTGATGTCGTAAATAAAATGCAGACTTGTAACAACAATTTGTGAGTCACACAAGAAATAGTCTGAGGAGAGAGAGCCCATAAAACAAGCTTGCAATCGAATTATTTTGAAAGTTTTTATAAACGTGTTGCAAGACAATTTTAATGTTGCCTTTTTATTGTTGAAAAAAATGAAAAATATTTGATGCTTGAATGCACAGGATAACAAAAATGTTTTCCCTTTTCAAATACTCGGTACAAAGATATACTCGTATCAGGCAACCTTTTTATTCCACTTTGAATAAATGTCTTTTCTATCAATTAAATGGTATTATTATTATTATTATAGTTATTGTGTAACATTTGGAAACAAGATTATAATTTTTCTACGTATAAAGCATGTATAAAGTCTGCCAAGAAAAGAGGCCCGTGTCCAGCAATGGGACAATTTAAGTATTGAGCTGATATAATTATATTTTTTAATTATAAACAACGATTAAAAACTATGGTCCTATAGACGGCTTAAGTTTACCTTTTCGATCTCTAAATAAAGACCCTGTGTTTAGAAGTGGGACTATTTAAGTATAGAACTGATATATTATAACTATTTATTGTATTCTACAATTGAAAACTATGGTATCCTACGGCTTTAGTTCTTACCAATGTCTAAATAAAGACGCTGTCGCCATAACGTCTTCTTGAAGAAGCGCGGTATCCACAAAGTCATTTCTCTTCACATACAACAAATAGGGCAAGTGTTGCAAATAGCTCACTTAAACAAAACGTGTCTCCGTCCCTCCCATGCTTTCCGATGTAATTACTTACTATAAGAAAGCATCTAAGTTTATTTACTTCTTTTCTTTTCCTTGTGACGGAAAGAGCATGCATGAGGAATCTGATGGGAGTGAATGAAGCAAGAGAGATATGTCAGGATCGTTGCAAATGGCGTTCCATAGTCTCTGCCTACCCCTCCGGGAAACAGGCGTGAGTCTATGTATGTATGTATGTATGTGACGGTAACATGGAATCATTTGCAGTAATTGTCTTGAAATTTTCTCGTATTATATAGTTTGAAGTTGAAATTAATATTCTACCACGTGCACACAACATCATCTAGTCCCAAACTAAGCAGAGGTTGTATAATGGGTAGGTACTATATAAGATTTTTTACATTTCGATGTTTTCAAAGAATCATTAACTATTTATCACAAGGTTAATAGTTTATTACAGATTTCATTTAAATTAATTATTCTTCTGAGAATCAGAGAACCTTCTTTTATGTGAGTGGTAGAGTTGCGAGAATTTGAACCATTACAAAGCCAACATATATCTACTGCGTATGATCAAATTAAATAATTTGCTCGAAATATTAAAATATACCGGCCTGGTCTATTTTAATTCATAATAGCAAAAGATAACAAAAAAATTTTACCTTAAATTATTCCTTAATTTTAAAATACAAAGATATTTAATTCATGGAGAACACTGTATTGCTTGAAATAAGATTTGAATGATCTAATCAGATTTGAATGAATATTAGTTTCGCCGTCTGACCTCCTCAATCCTTGAACCCACTCTTGAAAGACGTACCTAGTAAGATTCAAGTGGATTTTATATAACCATCTCCGGTTTTACGTTTCAGCTATAAAATAGCTTACACTGAAATATAACACCTGAATACTGTAGTCCATTGATTGTATGAATAACGGAATATTCGTGTATTTATTCACATCCCACCAAGACACTGTTCCTAGTTCATGAATATTCTTTACATGGCTCTTCGGAGTATTGTTTGCTCATTTTAATATTCTTAATATGGAGAAAGGAAGAAAGTACACTCTCATAACGAGAGTATATACGACAATATAGTGTATAATATTTTTCACAACACGCTTCATGCATTTGAGTCGGCCCAATTTTTTGCTGCCGCCGCGGCGGGCAATTACAAAATACCGGATGAGAGGCAGCCTTGTTCAAACTTTCAGGCTTAATCTGTATCGCGTTTGTTGTTTTTTTAAACAGAGTAAAGTTTGTATGGTTGTGTATTTATAGTTGGCTATATTTTATGTATTTTGTGCTGAAGTGAGACTGACCTTTATTAACGTTTATGTTTTTGGACTTATTGCGTAATTCATCGTCATTGTTCAAGCGCTATACCGGTTGCGATCCAACATTAATTAGACTTCTGTCTTTGGAAATTCATAATAAAATAAAATTTAAAAATCATATCCAATACAAATTGTCATCTATGTTACGATCAGTTTGCTTTTATAACAAAATTGTAGTGGTAGTTAGTAGATAATTCAGCAACTTATAATCTTCACAATAAAATACGTAATCCTATGTACGAATATCTTCACATGAGATTTAATAATTTTTTTACACTGAGGTATTTGAAAACGTCGCGTCAGATATCTAGATTGGTATAGAAATATTACCAAATTCATTATACAAGTATTTTCAGTTGAAAAGTACAAAATACTCTAAATCTATATTAGCAGCCAAGACACAATTTGCTGCCTACAGACTGTTATAAATGTTAAACGAACTTTAAGACCTTCACAGTCAAATCAATGTCCCCAAGGGTATTGGATCATGCGGCATTGGCAATGTACTTAACATCTTCAGAACCCTTTTATTCATATAGATTGTCTCTTGATGGACATTGTTCTATTCAAATCATTGTGAACAAGTCAACTCTTTTTCGCATGCTTTCACAAAATATGATTCATACAATAATGTATTTATGCTTATTATTATTTATATTTTAAAGGCATTTATAAATCGTTAGGAATAAAACTTGTATAGCACGCTTTACTAACATCCGACCAACTTATACGGGAACATCTAGACCTAAACACATTAAGTGTTAGTGACCGTATGGGAATTGAACCCACGTCACGCAAAGCAGTGCTAAACGGCAACGCAACTGCTTAAGCTACTACACCACAAGTGCAGCCAAATTGTTAATCAACAATATTGATCAGGGTTGATAGACGCCTCATTCATTAAAATCAGTTTAGCACCTGGCTTCTGGCTATAACTTTGAAGGCCGTATATTTCCAGCCCGTCCAGCATACGCACCACGAGAAAATTATCTCTACACGTTTACTCGTGTTTATGACGATTATCTCTATTAACTCGCTGACTCTAACATGGTTACACACACGATTCGACTCGTTATGTCAAATGTAGCTATAATAGTCGTTTTTACTTATCTGTGGCATTTCTCTCGACGAATCCGAACATGACGGCCCAATATTACTCGATTAAGACAAATTTTGACAACTAAAATAGTAATAATAGTCGTCATGCTTTCATACGACGAGAACTACACGAGTAACTAAAATATTTCTTTAAAACAACAAAGAAAATGGCAGTCCCTTATTATAATTATTTAATAACCTTATATGAAGAGCGCCACGCGAGAAAAGTTCAAAGAAAGCGAATTAGGGATCTCTGTGACCCTTTTACGTTGAACGACAGAGAATTCCAGTTGCTTTGGTGTATATCAAAACCAATGGCTCTGTTTCTCATAGAAAGGCTTACCACGGATCTCGAGCTTCATTCAGATGGCCTGCCTGTCTATTTAAAGATAAGTTAATATCATTATTATCGAAGCTGCGCATGGGACCTCATTCTTATTCAACACAGTAGGTAACAATTGTTAATACTTTGTAGGTATTGACATCAGTTTCGAATTAAAACTAATCAACTTTTGAACAAATAAAAACAATACATACAAATTACAAATGTCAAATAGTACATAATATGATAAACTATAGAGGTGGATACAAGTCTTTTGAGCCATTTGAGCACAAATTGAATGAACTAAACCGGTGTGGTTATATTAATAAATGCCGTAATTGACATTCTATGTTTCAAAGGGCAACATCGGTTACTCGTGCAACGAGAGCGAATTCTTCGACGTGAAGCTTGTCTATCGTGGCGCGCATGTTAAAGAAAACGAGATATTAACCGATATCGACAATATTTCTTCATTGACGCGTGTGATATCTCGTGGTGCGTATCCTAGGCGGGCAGATTAGGATATAATACATTAGAGTTTCGCCAGTTTATCAAAATATTAAATGAAAACAAACTGACAGTGATTTATAACGTTTTTGTTATTATAAAACTGTACAAAATTTTCAATCGAAAACAATTACTTACTTTTTATTCTTAGATTTATGTACATATATATTCTTAGAAATTAAGATTATTTAAGATAGTAATGTATATAGATAAAATTTATAATCTGTAATGTTATTGTGCGAGAAAAAGGGACAGGAACATTTTGCGTTTGTTGTGGTGACAAAACTCAGAACAAGTCCATGTGGAATTTTCTTTCTTGTATCGTCTGGCTAACTTTACTTAAAGTAAGTATACTCGGTACTACAAGTATACGTAAAGTTAGCTTTACAACTGAAAATTACAGTATGGTAGACAAACGCTATGAAACTCCATTTCTATTTCAGTTATTATTTTAAACCTTCATGTTAAACATCCATACTAAAAACTACATAGCATTTAATATAATAATACCTATAGCTTATAAGTACATCAGAGTAACATATACCTTTTGTCGCCAGAGCGATTGCACGACACCCACGTGAGCGAATCTGCGGGCGAAATCTAGTAGGTAAATATATTGGATAAAACTGCGGTTGTAGTGCGGTTTCTATATTTTTTCTATATTCTATGTATTGGAGTGTTCACTAGAAAGATCGTAAAAATGTTCGTAGCAATGTTCGGCTCTGTTCGTTGTTCGGTTCGACGTTGGTACCTATAAACTTTGCAAACTATAGCAATTATTTTCACTTTCATACATTATTAGTTTCCCACAACACATTGAGTACAATACAAAAATAACGCAAAATTTTCTAATCCACGCTGAAAATGAATGTGGAAGCACAAATTCAATTCCATTTCCGAGGTTGCAGAGTAAACTTAGTGCTTCCGCATATATAATGCAATGTCAAAACAGGCTCGCTACATGCACTGGCAATACACCTAGGGCAAAAACTGGGACGCCTAGCTCAGCTATGAATACTTAGTTTCTATATAAAGTTACTTAAGAACACTCTGACTCCTAACGTGCAAGTTAGGGACGTGTTTCTAAGTGTATTTCGGTTAGACTATGTATGGAGTAATAGGTATTAGCTTAGAAATGTGGGTGTGTAGTTCAAAATTACTCCTGTTTAGTTTATAACGTATACAGTGGGGAAACCAATAAAGTGACAGGCAGAGAATCTGAGGTTCAAACCCATGGTGCACACTACTTACAGAAAAACAAAAAAGGAATTGGATATCGAAGCACACCTTAAGCTGTCGGTATTCATGACGATTTTTGACAGTATTGGTGCCAAAACAGTACCGTCAAATATCAACGAAACAACCTGAAATCCTGAATTAGTGATGATCACAAGGATTAGTGTCCGTACATAGGGTTGCGGAATTGCGGAGGGCAAACGGTATTAGCTCAGTAGCATAGCTAATATTCTGCCAAATCTGGTTAGGCTAGAAAGCTGAGCACCAACAGTAACACATTGCTAGCTTCTTTCAAGACGGGTAACGGATTTAGATACTTTAGTAAGTTAAAGAGTGATAAAGATACATGGCCGTGGATACAGCACCTATGCTCAAAAGCACAGCAGTGTTATTTTACTCAATCAGCACAACACCAGTTTTTAATAAAATCTTGGGTATAAAAACTTAGTTAACGATATTCTACTTTATATGCTTTATTCGGCTTAGTAAACTAAGGCTTAACAAATACATTTTACATGTAATTTTCTCTGATTTAACTGTAAAACCTTAGCCTCAGGTCAAGCGCTATTCTTACTGCATACTTATTCTTTTTTAGGGTTCCATAGTAAACTACGAGGAGCCCTTATAGTATCGCCATGTACGTCCGTCGGTCTATTTTGTAAAAAGTTATGTAGGCTGGTAGCTCCCATACACCTAAATTGGAAAACGATTTATTTTTCTATGACATTATATGCAGTATCTCTAGATAGGTATTTTAATTACACTAGAGGTTTAAGCGTTTTATATAGGAATCCATTTGCGAAATATTTGGGCAAAGACACTATAATCTTGAAGTGTATAAAAGTACGTTTTTGGGCTAATGGTAACAATCATCTATCCATCGTCACAAACATTTCCGCTTATAATAATATTAATCTAAACTACAGATTCATATAACCATCAACTACTTAGGTACATTTCACTCAAAGCGATCAAAGGTGAACTTATTATCTGTTGCATTACGTGTGAATTGCCACATGACTTGTTGTGCACACACTCCGCGTCTGCTACATGATATGCCGCGGCTCATGGCCCGAAGTGACGCCTCACATTTCACGCGGGCACCTCACCTCCTCCAACTTAGCTAAATATTCGCGAAATACCGGCTGTGACTGGCAATTGGCGCTAAATTTTGTAGAAATATTTTGATGCAAGATTTACGGTAAGCTTATTTTCAATGAATTTAATATTAAAACGCGTCTTTTATAAATACAACTTCAAATTGCCTGCTAGCAGCTGCTCCACCTACAAGAGACAAAGTCAAATGGTATTTGCGATAAAGGTATTTGTTCTATACCAACATAATATGTTATACAAATATGTAAGATTTATTATAGCAATGTTTCGTCAAAACGTATTCAGTGACTTTTGCATAAAAGAGTTACAAACTTTCACGTTTATTATAGTAGCACCTAATTATTTTTAAACAAAAATATTATTTATATTGCATGACAACATAATCCAGTAAAAAGCAATCTTTGCCTAGCTCTCGTTACTTCTACTTATTTCTATTCCTATTTCATTTCAGCCTATACAATGCATCAAGTAGCTATCTGACTCCTCAACTTGAATTCATAATTGATGACTACGACAAATTATTATCCAGTAGCCTTCAGAAAAATCGCAAAAAGCTCACCACAAAACTACAATGAAACGTCAAAAACGGTTTAAAATGGCTAGCTCGCCCCACCGTCATACTTTTTGATAGGTTTATTTTTCATTCGGACGGTACAAATTTCGCTCAACCAGTTTCTACAAATGTTCGAAGCATTCGTTTCCGTTGTCTGAGGGTAGGACTAGTCCCTGAGGTGTCTATGCTCCTAAATCCAGGTTCGTATGTTTGTTTATGCATACTGCGGACCTCTGGGGCGCGGCGTGCGGTAGTTTGGAGAAATATAAATTACGTGATAAGTAGGCACCCGGCTGCCTTGCTGTTGAAATAGCCGATACCCATGTAATGGGTGGATCTGCGACGGGAGTTCAATTGAAACAACTGTGTTCGATGACTGTCGTATAATGAGTGCGAACTACAATATAGTACTTAAAACTATATACTTATAATAATGTGAAGGTGCACTACACTACACCTCCCCCCTTTATTAAGAAAAAAAAATAAGAACAATTTTTTTTGATAATATAGTAAACAAAATTACATAATAATATCTTTTTTGTAATAAAATGTGTTCCAAATATAATAATTAATTTCTCATTTTTTTTTCTTCTCTCAATCCAATTTAAGAATTCAATTTTACAATAGTATTTAGAAATATTTAACAAAAAATAAACGTACCTATGTAGTCATTACCATTAAATTAGTCATTAAAAAAAAAAAGTAGGTTACATAATTGTTACAAAAAAATAAACATGGTTATAAAATAAACGAATATAAACCAAAATAAACTTTTCTTAAATTCTATAGGTCGCCTATTGACAATATGGTACTTATTATGATTTGTTATTTATATTTGTTAGTACAATATGAATTTATAACACAAAATTGATTACGTATGCATTCTTAGTCATTCATACTTAGTTGATACATTTTAATTGGTCTTATTACATTTCTTTAGCTTTTATTTCAAAATTACATTATACCTATATATTTCACTGGCATCACCTATCTTTTCAACGATAAAAATCGTTATTTAATTCCATCACAATTTCTACATAATATTCTCCATGGCCACATCTCAGTATCTACATATATTTCGTATACTTAGTCACGTCATCACAATAACCAATACATACTTCATACATATATTTGGTACACATACTCGTATTTTATTTATCTTAGACCCAGGCCTGGCCATTTTATAACATTCCACTTAGGTACACTTTATTACATATAAATCATCTTATTCAACTCATCATATAATCTCTTATACCTCTTATATTTAAGAAACATATTTAAGACATTTCAACGTCTCCAACAATTCTCACGGAGAAGAACTCGCTTACTGCCATGATCAAAATGAAGGACTGTTCTTAATTGTACCCTTATTAATTGTGTACCTTATTTTATAATTTATTAATCCTAATTCATTCAATAACGCTACACAATAACATCGATCAAATTGAATAATTAAGTTTAAAAGAATTCTGTCGCTTTTGGGTGATCAGTCCTTTGCGAACTTGAACCTTGTAAACAAAATCATTCCCTACTTACTATAAATCTATACCTGTATACAAACAAAACCATTTTCCATCAATTTACACTTTCCATTCCATAATCTCGTAACTTAAAATGCCATACTCATACTAAAATAATATATATCTCTCGAAACCATAAAAATCAAATGCGTATTACAATATCAAAACTTTTAAATAAAACATTAATTACATAGGTACTTCAAACTGTTACAAGTCACTACAAGATAATCTAATTATAAACAAAGTGTCGTTCTCAGTAATGAACGGTGTTGAATTTCGAGACCTAAGAATGCATCGCATACTTGCACACCTGCATCATATCTATTGGATTCTAAACTTGATTCTAAAAATAGAATAATATATAAGTAATATTCCCTTATTACATTTAAATTTGCTTCTATCGGTTTAATTAATAACTTTTCCGTACTCATAAAACTATAATATCTGTTATATTGTATGTATAGGGATAGTCAAGCATTTCAAACAACATCTTTAGAAAATGAAATAAAACTGATATAGATATTGACATAATTAGAAACTGATTGTATAACTTAAAATTGATACATATTTAAACATTCAACATTTCTATTAAAACCTAATTGAAAAGAATTTAATAATCCAATAAAATTTATTACGAGTATATTTTACTGATACCATAGTCACAAGCGAACCTTTTATAAACTAATGTTTAAAAACACTATATACCTAATATAATTGCTTACATAATATACGTCCTCTAAATATTGGGTATATCTCATAAAAAATATTTTAATGAGCAAACAAACGATCAAATTAAAAAAAATCATTACGAAAGGACGAAATACGATTTCATAATCTTATGCTGTTTCAAACATAAATTAAAATTATTATTGTTACATTTCTCTGTCTAAAATAAAATAATGACGTATTGGATAGTTTAAAAAAATAGAAAAACAAATGTAATATCTCGTAATAATGAATTATTTATAGTAATACAGTGTTAATACCTTTTGTTTCTTCTTAGCTTGCCTTTCGGTTGTCAACCTTATTCAACGATGAAGTTACGGAGTCCTCTCGACCCGAACATCTCCCAGCGCCTCGCAAATTTCATCATCAGACTCGAACAACTCCCTGCGCCCAGCAAAATCCATCATCCGACTCGAACATCTCCCGGCTCCCAGCAAAATTTATCCATCTCATACAAATGTCTCCATGTCCAGAATATTTTAGCTCTTCTTTTTCAGTTTATTGTACATATAATTTATTTTCTCCAATAATTCAATCCAATGTCGTTTCTTCAATAATTTTGATGCTTTGTTTGCTCATTTAAACCGTAATTCTTGCCATGTCGTCACATTATCGGATCTAGTTCTATTTTTCGGAATAATTTATTGTATTTCACGCCAAGCGCTGCCCAAGGGCAGCACTGGCAGGGTCGCCATGCAATGTGTGGATCTGCGACGGGAGTTCAATTGAAACAACTGTGTTCGATGACTGTCGTATAATGAGTGCGAACTACAATATAGTACTTAAAACTATATACTTATAATAATGTGAAGGTGCACTACACTACACCCACTATAAATAATTTGTATATGGGGGAAATAAAATGCTGCTTTATGAAGTAAAAGGACTATTTGTGAAAGCTATGCTGACACTGGCGTGAATTCTTTAGTTTTATCTTCCAACTATACTTGCATGATTCAATCTTTTACAACATAATTGGTGCAGCGCATGGGTATGTTTTAAAATTGTAAAACTAAATTTTGTCCTAATCCAATCTTCCTTTATTTCGACGTGTCGCAACTTTGCAATGAATTGAATCTATAGGTAGGTAGGTACAACATAACGAAGCCCCTTTTCGCCCTGTCCGTTCGTATGAACACGATAAAATCAAAACCTAATCGACTGAACCGAATTTTTATACAAATGGCTCTCACCAATAGATAACTTGATTTTCTGTTGTCCAATTCACGCGGGCGGAGCTGCGGAAGAAATCTAGTTTGAACTTAATCTGAATGTTCTTATCTTCTGACCTCTCTTTCTAGTTTTATTAAAGAGAACAAGGAAGAAAAAGTCTAAATTTAGTTAATAATACACAACAGAATCACCAGCAATAGGTACCTTTTTTTTTTTTTTACGAGGTGGAAAATCCCTTCGGATCTCCGACTCTTGGGGGAAATAAGAGCCGGAGTATGTGGTGTTTCCACTAAAAACCACCTCGACTTCCGCCATGTACCCGTGTGTCGGAGGGTGGGGCATCACCAAAGCACTCGTCGCCACCCTCCGACGGGTATTGGCCCGCCAGATGGTCAGGCGGGCCCCAAACAAAACCCCCTTAGCGACGGATTAAGGTGTTGGACTCCGCCGCCAAAACGCCCAGCGGCCGCAGAGGATAGGGAGGACGGCAACGCAACACCGCATCTCCTCTTCCTCTGCGGCCCCACCGCGACGCATCGAATGGTGCGCCCCCATTTGGTCGCGGGAGATAGGGCGCGCGGCAACGCAACACCGACACGCCTCTCCTCCCGCGACCGCACCCGACTGCGAGGGACAGACAGAACTGTCCCCCGCACCCGCACCGTTGGACGCATCCTGCGCAGGCTCCTCCAAGCCCACGCGGAGCGTCTCCACCTGGATCCCTCTTAGCTTCACCGCGGGTGACCAATCCACGGTTACTGAGCCCCCCCATCACGACAAGGTGGAGATCCCACGGGGGGGGGGGGGGCAATAGGTACCTACCTAACTACCTACATAATCTTTTAGTTCGCTAATGAAACAATTTTCTTTACAAATTATCTCCATTGTTCTATTAAGTTAAATACTATTAAGTACAACGTCGGAATTTAAATTTAAATATTAGAAACCAGACAAAAGGAAAATTGTAGCGTTTATAAATATTTAGGTACCTACGGCTTTCATCCTTAGATAGGTAGTTGCCACAAAAATATACGTCATAAGGTACGGATCGATATTTTAGCTTTTTAATTACCACTAGCTGTTCCTTACCGTTTCAATCACGTCAATCTCGGTTTTTTGGGTTCTGTACCTAAAAGGTAAGAAACGGGACCTTATTACTAAGCCTCCGCTGTCTGTTTGTCTGTCTGTCTGTCCTTCTGTCCGTCTGTCTGTCTGTCTGTCACCAGGCTGTATCTCATAAACCATGATAGCTAGAAAGCTGAAATTTTCACAAATTATGTATTTCGGTTGCTGCTATAACAACAAATACTAAAAATAAAAAAATAAAAATATTAAGGGGGGTCCCATACAAAAAACGTGTTTTTTTTCTTATTTTTTGCTCAAAATTACTAACTGTAACAGGTAGACGCTTTAAATTTTCACAGGATATGTAGTTGTATATTACTTTTCTAAGTTTCTACCTGTTTATTAAGATCGAGTAACAAATTGCTTAAAAATTACGTTTGTTACATGGGAGCCCCCTTTATTATTTACTTTTTTTATTTAATTATTTATTTTGAAAGGTTATATACAACTACACATTCTGTGAAAATTTAAAGCGTCTACCTGTTACAGTTAGTAAATTTCAGCAAAAAGTACGGAAAAAAACACGTTTTTCATTTTTTTTATTTTTGGTATTTGTTGTTATAGCGGCAACCAAAATACATAATTTGTAAAAATTTCAGCTTTCTAGCTATCACGGTTTATGAGATACAGCCTGGTGACAGACAGACAGACAGACAGACGGACAGACAGACAGCGGAGGTTTAGTAATAGGGTCCCGTTTTTTACCTTTTAGCTACGGAACCCTAAAAAAATATTTAAGTATATATGTTACGGTAAGAGTGAATAATTGAAGATTATTAATAATTATCTATTATTATTATTAATTACCGAAACTCGAGGTTAAAGTGATAAATTAATCACATTTGTCGGTTTTTATTAACAAAGCCGTGTGGTTGACGGCATAGAATACAAGTGTCACCACCCCCTATCTTCCCGTGGGTGTCGTAAGAGGCGACTAAGGGATAACACGATGCCAATACCATCTTTGCGTAGAGACAGAAAACTCGACATCAAACCCTATACGACTGCCTCGTTGGTCTCGCGGCATAAATGTGCGCGTGGGATCGGGAGGTCCCGGGTTCGATTCCTGAGTCGGGAGGTGTTATTGGGTTTTTCTGTCACGAAATTCTCAGTAGCAGCGCGGAGTCTGGAAATGTGCCCGGTACGGCAATAGGCTCGCCCCTTATTACGTGGGACTAAAGTATATCTGGCGAAAAGTGGGTGTAGAAATACACCTCTGCCTACCCCTTCGGGGATAAAAGGCGTGACGATATGTATGTATGTATTAATAATTTAACCCTAGTAGTGATAAATGTAATAAGTGGCCAATTTTAATAAGCTGAGTTGACGGAGCCCTGCTTCGCAGGGCTCCTATTCTGGGTGCAGGGTCACAAGAGAACCTAACATAACCTATTAAGTTTTCTGAGTGGATAAGTTTCCTAAGCGGAAGAGACTTTTAAATGACATTTTGTAGAACGATCGGCATATTATTATTTGGTGTGCAATTAGTATTTTAGTGAACGAATAAAGTATTTTGCGTAACGCACTTCAGTGTGTCCCTAAATAAATACCTGCTGGTCAAAAAACATTGGGTTTTTATTTATTTTATAACTTTTACCAATATGTGTCGTGAATTATTAATAATTAATACTAAAAGAAATAAATTTCGATCGTTTATTCACATTTACCAAAACATGTGGTTATTATTAATAATTTTGTAAAAATATTAATAATTTTTAATTAATCAGATTTACCGTCACATGTATACAACGAACGTGATTTTCTTTTATAGATGATGGCACGGAACCTTTCATGCGCGAGTCCGACTCGCACTTGCCCAATTTTTTAACAACAGCGGGTCAAATTATAATCTATTTGTAGCCCTACAAAATCTTCTTTTTTCCAAAGAAGGTTCCATTATAATCAGTTAAGCCATTCCAGATATTACCCAGACAAACAAAACTTAAAAGAAAGATTGTTTATGACTTCGTATCGTATAACTATAGTAAAAAAAGAATAGTAGGATAGTTTCATACAAATGGGCCGCCACCCGTTGGAATGTACGCGTGAGTCGCCGGCACCGTGTACGCACGCATTTTTCACGCACACAATCTCATAGACGAGCGCGGCAAGCGCGGCGTCAGTACGGGATGCACCGCGCGTCTGATCGCGCGCATTCATGTAGGTACTACGCTGCTCGCCCGCTCGAATTGTTTACATACATTCAGTTTTGTAATAAACGTTATTAATATTATATACAATGTGTAAAACTACTGCAATGATGGGCTTGGTGTCGTAAATAAAAGATGTTATTAGGTTCGATGATTACAGTATAATGTGTCTCAAATAAGTATTACATTAGCTTATATAGTTGGGAAGGTGCATCGCACACTACACCTCCCCCGTTTATAAAAATAAAAAATATGTTTACATACATGTTTTTTATGTAGGTAATTTAAAATACAGTTTTCCAATAAAATCATGATAAAAGTATACCTATCTTTTTCATTATTTAATATAATCGCAAAAACAACACTAAAATATTCAATATATCTAATCCTAAAGCATTAATAAAATTTTATTGAAAATAACCACAAATAGAGAATTTTTGAAACTTTACCATATTGACATAAACTAAAATGAAATACTAATTCCATATTTATTTTGAAGTATAAAATAAACACATTCACTAAACTTAATTCGAGAAGAAATTCTAATAAAAGTTGCCATAGGTATATTTTTTTTTAAAGTAGATTATAGTAATACAATTTTAATAAAAAGAAATTAAATGGAAAATTTTGGTCAATGAAATAATTGAAACAAACATAAAAAGAAATATGAATGACCAATACAAATTAAAACGCTTCACTCATTAAAAAAAGGACACAAAAATATAACTTAATTCTAATGCACTGTTGACAATACCTATTATTACAACAACAATAATACTTTATATTTATTTAACATGTTGATTGGCTAATTCTTTTTTTACCAATATATTATTTTATTTATAAATCATTTAAGTAACCATTTTATTATAAACCAGAACAATAAAAACATTTTACGAATAAAATATCATCTGAACCAAAAATACGTTATTCAATATTACTATTATACAAAAAAAAACACAGGTATGTCTAATGTATAAAATCCTTGGTATACAATTATATTGTGACGTTAATTAGGAGAGGCTTAAGTCCAGCAGTGGACTGCTTACGGCCGTAGTAGTAGTAGTTTACAACACAAACATTCAAAAAAATCACAATTTGACACATTTTCTTTTCTCAAAAGTTCAGTAACAGTAAACACGAACACTGAAATATAAAATTGAATTGTATATTATTTATTTTTTTTAATCTGAATGAACTATGGAAAAAAAATATCTTATTACATATTATTTTGTAACATTAGAGTATTGGTATTGCATAACATTTTATATTTAAATACAAACATCAGATTTTATTTCTTTCAACAACTCTTTATTACTCATCAACATAATTTTATTTCCATTTATCACATACTTTTCACAACATCTCATAATTTTTTATTCTTTATCCATTTCAATACACAGTAAGGTACACATTTATTTTCTTATCATAATATCGGTCCGGCCGGACTTTTTCATCATTTATTTATAATATTCATTTCTCATATTCATCATTTATTATCACAAGGGGCTCAATTTAAGGCTTCTTTGGCCTCCAACAATTTTCACAGAGGAATCTCGTTCGCACCATGATCAAACTGAAGGAATGGCACCCTTTTATTCACCTTATTAATTTGTGTACCTATATTTAAATACCACTTTCATAATAGCATTACATAACAAAACATTTATGCTTACTTCCAAAATGAATACTTCAGTACATACGAATCCAACATCGCTTTTGGGTGATCAGTCCAAATTGCTGTCGTAAACCTAGTTACTGAATATTCCCTTCAACGTCATACATTCCTATATCAATCTAAACACTCATTTCAAATTACTCATTCCAATACCATGCTTCCAAATAACATAAACCTTTCAATATCACCATCTAATCACAGCGGTACCTAATTGCATACTAATGATTACAAAAAGATTTTTAATACCGTGCCTATATCCGACCAATTTTCCCTATTCCAAAACATAAAATAATATTCATAAATATCACAAGTATATAAGTATTGAAATATTATTCAAATCTTTTACACGAAAATGAACTCGTCTCAAATGTTACAATCGTTATAAATTACAAAATACGAAATTTTGTATAAGTACATACTGTTACTATATTTGGCCACATGATTCAACATAATATTTCTATAGAAGACTAATGTTCACACAATCACATGCAGGTGGCAAAACTTTTAGACGAATTCATTCCTTAAGATATTGCATCATAGCATAGGTGTCAGGTTTACTAGGTGTCGTTTTTATAAGCGCGAACTAACACACTACTGGACTAATTATAACTTATGATTCGTTATCACCAATAAAATAAAAGCTTGAAAATTAAAATATTAATAGTAAAATATGAATATCTATCTTTGATTTACTAATGCTTTGATACATTTTATATAATAAATAAAATATATGTATTAACTAATTACGTTTGGAAGTTACGTTTATCGAAAATAAATTGCAACAAAGTTTTACAAAAAATGTTCATAAATTTAAATTATAACAATGTTACTTATGCAAGTTAAAAGAAATGAAGAAGCAAATCCGTGCGCAACATGTAGTGTTGCTAAGGTATCGTATATCGGCGCTTGCACATTGGACACCTTATGCGCAATAACTTAGGAATGCGTTCTTACATGAGACGATTACAATAATTTCTTTAACAACAAAGAATAAAAATCTATAATTTGGCAACAATTTGGCAAATTTGTTGTGGGTTGAATTGCCAAACATATAATATTATTGTCAACAGGCATGTTTTTACTTTCATATTACTAATTACGACTACATAAAAGAGTATATGAAAAATAAAACTAACACAAAATTATCAATTGTTGTCCGCGCGGCAAAATTGAGAAAAAAAAAAGAAAACCAAACAAAAAAAAAGAAATACAGTTCACCTTACAATGTTCACGTTCAGGCACTGTGAGAAAAGGACACCGTGTCGTGTCCACGCTTCACGCGGAGCCCTCCTAGGCATCGTCGTCGTGTGGCCTTCACGAGACCGAAACCCAGGGCTCCCGGCTGCATCATCCTCGTGCAACCTCGCAATCCAGCTTTCCGCAGTCTCAAGTCATGTAATATCGTTCGCCAGAAAATCGCAACAGGCGCAACAGCTCGATACGCCATTTCATTTTCATAATATCTTCGCCAAATATACGTCGATTCCACAAATAATATCAAAAACGTTTATCTTTAAAAAAACCACTGGCTCAGTACTGCCAGAAGGCAGCACTGGCAGGGTCGCCATGCAATGATGGGCTTGGTGTCGTAAATAAAAGATGTTATTAGGTTCGATGATTACAGTATAATGTGTCTCAAATAAGTATTACATTAGCTTATATAGTTGGGAAGGTGCATCGCACACTACACTACAGTAAATTAAACTTGTTACTTTTTTCTCGTTATTGAAGGCAGCGATAGCCAAGTGGATATACCAACAGACTGCCATGCAGAGGGTATCGGGTTCGAATCCACGGCGCACACCAATGACTTTTCGGAGTTATGTGCGTATTGAATTGTTAATTATCGCTTGTCCCGTGCCTCGGAGAGCACGTTAAGCCGTCGGTCCCGGTTGTCATGAAGATCTTTGACAATCGTTACAGGGCGTCAGTACCTTCTAAATAAACTGACACTAGTCTAAACCATGGAATATTGCTATCCCTTCGGGTTGCGGAGGTCAGACAGGCAGTCGCTCTGTGGAAAAGCTAATATTCAGCCAAATCCGGTTAGACTAGTAAGCGGACCCCAGATTGAAAACTGGGATAACGCTAAGAGGAAGAAGAAGACTTTTTTCTCGTTATTAAAAGGCATTTAGCTAGTTATATAACGCTTAGGTAGTCAATAGGTATTTGAAAAAAAATATATTCAAGCTTAAATTGTGAAGTATTCAGCGCGATCAGGTAAAAAAGCGGCGAAAAAGCGCGCGCGCCGATAAAGCCGGCGCAGCGGGGTAAACAAGTGACAACCCGTGCGTCAACGCAAGAGTAGGCAATTAACTCGAACCCGTGGGATCTCCACCTTGTCGTGGTGGGAGAGCTCAGTAACCGTGGATTGGTCACCCGCGGTGAAGCTAAGAGGGATCCAGGAGGGGACGCTCCGCGTGGGCTTGACGGAGGCCTGCGCAGGATGCGTCCAAAGGGGTGGGTGCGAGGGACAGTTCTTCTGTCCAGTCGGGTGCGGTCGCGGGAGGAGAGGCGTGTCGGTGTTGCGTTGCCGCGCGCCCTATCTCCCGCAACCAAATGGAGGCGCACCATCGTTGCGTCGCGGTGGGGCCGCAGAGGAAGAGGAGATGCGGTGTTGCGTTGCCGTCCTCCCTATCCTCTGCGTTTTGGCGGCGGAGCCCAACACCTTCATCCGCCGCCAAGGGGGTTTTGTTCGGGGCCTCCAACACACGGCTACGTGAGGAACACGAGTTGGTTTTTAGTCAGCAAGAGTCTGACAGTCCCCTTCGTCCTTCCCCCAGGGCGGAGGGACTCCATGAGGATTTTCCAACAATTAACTCGCCGAGCAGCCAGTCAGTTAAATTTTATTTGTATGTATAGATCTCAACACTATAACCAATAAAGTACCTACAATATTATATTCAATTTTAGACCACGATTTGTCTTTTCTATCCGTTTTTGCGTAGCAGTTCACTTCTCTTATTCACTGTTATTTAAATATTGAAATAATTCTGCGAAACAGGGTAAATTCAGTTATGAATTAATGTACCTTAGTTATTTAAAATTGAAGTTCAATGAACTGCAAAAGTCTTTTAAGGTTAGTGAATTTTCATTTTATTCAATTATTTTTCAACTTTATACTGATTAACAATTACACTAACTTATTTACACACATACTTAAACTCACGCCTGTTTCACGAAGGGATAGGCAGAAACTACGGGACGCCATCTGCAAAGATCCCGACATATCTCTCTTGCTCCTTTCACTCTCATCACATTTTTCAGGCATGCTCTTCGGTTTAGGGTACTTTACTGTCCTTTTTTTAGCATGTCTCCAATCTGCTCAGGCTTACTTACAGCTAAAGCTATTGTTATTAACCTACAACTAAATTAAAAAGAAAAAATCAAATATTTATATATAGATCAGTGAAAGGTATTTACTATGCGTAAATACGAGTAAATGGTGGCCATAAAAAGCGATGCGAGTGCGTGTGCGAACGCGGGGTCCGGGTGATAAATCCCGTCGTAGCCCCGTGATTCATGGCGCCAGGCCCGACGACCTGGGATTATGCGCCCGTTTGTTGATTACCTCTCCGATCGTAATATTAAATACTGAATTACTAACGTGAACAAAACTCCTAATCACGCACATCGAAACACATACAATTTTCATGAAAATATTTTTTTCTCTGTTTTTATTTACACTCCAATTTCTGATATAAGTTTTGTATAAACTCCACTTTCTTGTAACTTTGCCTTTCACGTTGTAGACATAATTGAACATAAACGAAGTTCATATCGAGGGTTCACGGACATCCTGGTCGATATTGAGTTATATACATATTCGGAATCGCCGGATTTTTCTGCGTCGTTTGCACTCGGTTTCGTGCTGATCTGAGCACTTTTTTGGTGCTTAAAACAATAGTAAATTTAGGGGCAGTTCGGAGTACCTTTGATTGAAGCGTCAACATTTTATTACAATTTAAGAAAAAATGGACTTCATACAGGCGAAATATTTAGTGTTTTTGACTTGAGCTATTTTCCCCGGCATAAGTTTGGTAAGATTAGGTGTTTGAATCGTCTTGCCTGCGCCTAAAATATATACATACTGTCGCTTACAGCATTTTGCTTGCACCTGAAATTCATACTTGATGTCGCTTAAAAAGTTTAGCCTGCTGCTGAAATCCATACCTTATGTCGCTTAAACCATTTACCATGCTTCTGATATTAATACACACAGGCGCTTAAATCATTTTCAAATTTAATAAAAATTCTTTATACTCGGCGGTTAAATCCTTCTTCTTGAACTGAATTAATAAAGACTCGTCTCATCAGACATATTGTATTCTAAGTGGTGGAAGTTAAAACATTTTTACTCTACTGGAATTAGGAAATCTATATTCGTTAAGATAGTCAAAATTTTGTATAAATCGTTTATCCGTTGTCGGGTAAGACACATCGTTTCGGCGCCAGAGTCTTTGATTTACGTCACTGTGAGTAACGCGCGTGCCCCCGCGGTGCTTCAATCGCCGTAAACCGTGTACGAGTATGGACATGTTATGTGTTATTTGGACAAAATCATCACCTGGTTATTGAAATATTGCGTTGTTGTGGCGTAAAATAGTGCATAATCTATATCTACACTGTATAATTATATATTATTATTATTTTTTATTTATAATATTATAAAGAGGAAAATTTTGT
Source organism: Euclidia mi (assembly GCA_944739405.2). Taxonomy (NCBI): domain Eukaryota; kingdom Metazoa; phylum Arthropoda; class Insecta; order Lepidoptera; family Erebidae; genus Euclidia; species Euclidia mi. Next base: position 5,989,124 of record OX123196.2, read on the forward strand.
ATTTTTGTTTGTTTGTTTGTAATGGATAAACTCAATATAATACTATAAATTTAATGTCCTGTTATATGGCAGTGAGACGTGGTCTGTGCTTGAGCGACACAAGCAGAGTCTGCGTGTCACGGAGATGAACATGCTGCGCTGGATGTGTGGTGTCACGCGGAAGGACCGCATTAGGAACTCCCGCATCCGGGGTAACCTTCATGTCCGTGACATTGCTGACAAACTGCAAGAGTGTCGTCTACGCTGGTATGGCCACGTCTTACGTCAACCGGCATCTTACGTGGCTAACAAATGTCTTGCCTTGCTACCTGCGCCGGGCCCCGGTAAACGGGGAAGGCCAAAAAAATGCTGGCTTGACGTCGTAAGGGATGATATGTGTGCCAACCAACTAACCACCAAAGATGCTGAAGACCGTGCGAAGTGGAGGAGATATAGCCGGAAAGCGGACCCCGGGCTCCAAGGCGTGGGTTTTGGAGCGCAACCGGGACAGCGCTAGGATGATGATGATGATGAAACTCAAAAACTACTGGACCGATTTTAAAAAATCTTACACCATTAGAAAGCTACATTATCTGCGAGTAACATAGGCTATATTTTATTTTAGAAAAAAATAGGGGTCCGTAAGATATTTGGGTTTTTCGGGTACGCGAAGTAGTTTCCTCAGGACGCGGGTGAAACTGCGGGAAACGGCTAGTCTAATTATAATTTGAAGAAATAATTCATAAAGAAATTATCAATACATTAAAAAGGTGAACTTTTAGGGACCTAAAAGTTCATGGCGAAATGTGGATGTAATATTACACCTCTGCCTACCCCTTCGGGGATACAGGCGTGAGTCTATAAAATAAATAAAAATAAAAAGGTGATTAATTTATTGTGTTATTAACTTACTGTAAAATGTATTCGAAATATAAACAGTCTACACGGCGTGTCTCTTACACTCGATCAGACACTATTAATTATTGTGAATTAGAATGTTCACATTGAATAAACATAATTTTATTAGAGTACTATTTTGAGAGCGTAAAACTGAATTGAAAGTATTATTTGCCATATACTTTGTGTTTATTAAAATCTATAATTTAGTGTTACCACAGTCAAATAATCCATACAGTCGTTCGACGAACGCGTCTAGACGGGTCAATCGTGCGGGGGGCAAGAGGTGAGACGCGGGAAGAGCGGTACCTACTTACGTATGTCGCCTTAGTTCCCAACTAGGTTCATATTTTTGGGGGCTGGCGCGTGCTTGTTTTTTGTTCGTTACTTATTTATTTGCTTATGAATATTAATATAGATGCTGCAAACGACTTGTACTGTGAGACATTGCAATGCTTTATGCTGCTAAAAGATTTAAAGAAATAAGGATTTAAAAAATCTGCGATTTCATCAATTTACTTACACCGAAAACTAAAATTTCATTAATTATAATTAAGTATTTAAATTATTTTGAAATGTATTTACCTATAACCACTTAAAATAATATGCACGTACCTACTAATCTACTGACATTTTACGATATCTCATGTTTGGCCCAGTCACAGAATAAAGTAGTAGATAATTACTGTACGTAAACAACAAGGCAGACGTAAGAAAATATGAAATATTCGATTCAAGTGTGATTTTAATTTCTTGCAATAAGTACCTAGTATTTTCGTATTAGGTAAGTACCTATCACATATTATTATGTATCTTGGTAACGGTGCGGCTTAGCTCAAAAATAACCATATTTTTGGCCCCCTTTTATAAACCCCACACATGTTCTCCGTAACCTCATAGCCCGGAGACCCATCCAGTAAATGACCGTGGTATCTATTGCTTTACCTTGACGTAGTTTGCACGAAAATAAATCTGCAAAATACTTCATATCGATATAGGCTCTGCAAGCTGATCCCACGGTTACCCATCCATTAAACGACCGCTATGTCAATCGCTTTATTATAACTTGGTTTGTATGATAAAGACCAAATGAAAAATGCTTCATATTCTTAACCGCCTCCCACGACACCTGTGGGATGAAATAGGTGCTGACTGTGTATGCAAAGCTGTCACCGCACGAAAAAATGCTAACTGTTTTATAATAATTATTTATAGTTAATTATTGTAATATAATAAATAAGTGATTTACAGTATAATATTCATGTAACGTAGCAATTGTTTTTTTTTCTATAATAAATAGACGGTATTTGAATAAGTAGGTATTGTTTACATGTGGCAGCCCTAGCCTCCTTACCCTTGTCTAGACGTTGTCGGCTTTTTCTTCGAGATCAAAGGCGTCAAACTACTGTATGCTCTTTATACTGTGGTGTTACTATCAGCAGAACTATTACTGGAAGGCCGAGCTGAATAGCCGAGTGGATATACCAACAGACTGCCATGCAGAGGGTATCGGGTTTGAATCCACAATGACTTTTCGGAGTTATGTGCGTATTGAATTGTTAATTATCGCTTGTCCCGTGCCTCGGAGAGCACGTTAAGCCGTCGGTCCCAGTTGTCATGAAGATCTTTGACAGTCGTTATAGGGCGTCAGTACCTCCTAAATAAACTAACACTAGTGTAAACAATGGAATATCGCTATCCCTTCGCGTTGCAGAGATCAGACAGGCAGTCGCTCTGTGGAAAAGCTAATATTCAGCCAAATCCGGTTAGATTAGAAAGTGGACCCCAGATTGAAACTGGGATGACGCTAAGAGGATGCTGATCAGCAGAACTATTACTGACTGCGGCAAAAATGTGCGCGTAGGATCGGGAAGTCTCATGTTCGATTCCCGGGTCGGGCAATGTGTTATTGGGTTTTTCTGTTAGAAAATTCACAGTAACAGCAAGGATTCTGGAATGTGCCCGGTACGGCAATAGGCTCGCCAATTATTACGTGGGAATAAAATAAATCTGGCGAAAAGTGGGTGTAGCAATACACCTCTGCCTACCTCTTCGGGGTTACAGGCGTGAGACTATGTAAGTGTATGTATGCGCTATCAACTGAATTGAACACAGATAGTGCGATAGTCTAGGGGTGAGACCAACAGACTGCAATGCAGAGGGTCTCGGATTCGAAATCTGGCACACACCAATCACTTTGAACAACTTTTAGTCTTATTAACGTTATGTGCGTATTTACCTGAAAATTATTGCTTGTATAGTACTTTGGAGGGCGCGTTAAGCCGTCGGTCCCGACTGTCATGAAGATGTTTGACAGTCGGTACGGAGAGTCAGCACCCTCAAATATCCTGACACTAGTCTAACCAAAGAACATAGTTATCCCATAGAATCCCGTAGGTACATATTGCACCTTATCAGGTTCGACAAGATATCGGGGCCTGGGCTCCTAAGCAAATAGCAGAGGATGCAACCATGAATAATGCTAGGATAATGATGACTGTTATTACACATAATCTAAAGTCCTAAACTAAGTAATTGACATAACATAGATTTACGCTTGTATTTCTCTGGAGAGGTAGAAGGAAGGGCAGAGATATTTGACACACTTTTTACCAGTTATATTATCACAATATGAAACATGGGATGTCCCTGTTGCCACTTACTGGTCACAATTCCAGACTGCGGTGCTACTGAGATTTTCTATATGGAAAAACTTGAGAACACTGTTCTCGACCTGGGAATCAAACCCCGGGCTTCATGCTTAGCAATGACATTGGCATGCGTAAACTAAATTCTTTTTTGGAAATTTCTGCATACAGTGACATCCACGGATATGGAAATGAACAGACAAAAATACTTTAAACAAAAAAATATCTTATCAGAATCAAATCATCCAGGAATAATTGTGGTGTGATGAATACGATGATTTTTCTGGGTGTAATTTATCTAAAAAAATATGTATTTCTTGTAGCTGAATATTTAAAAAAAAATAGCGAAAAATTTTAATCCTTGGCCACTATTATAATAAAAACGATCACTTGTCTGATTTTAAACACGCATTTGTTTTATTTTAAAATTTCTTTAGATTTTTCATTGGTAGGAAATAATCAATAGTCCAAATTAATGTTGATCTAACCGCCAATCCTAATTATACATACAAATTAATTGTTATTTCAAACAATTTACTTTTAGAGAAAAGTGCTACATAAATCATTTTAATCTGCAACTACTTTATGATATTTCGATTGCTTAAACCGATTAGCCTGATTTTATTTTAGTATTTCAATGGTTGTTCATATATTTAGCCTTACACAAAATAATGTCAGAGTGTCGCTTAAATCGTTTTTCCTATAACTGTATTGTGAAATTTATGGCACTTATATCATTTAGCCTGTTTCTAAATAAAAGTAAACTGGGGTAATATTGTATCAAGCGACTTTTATTTCCGTTACAAGTAACTTAAAAGAAATGAAAACTATACTCAATTATGCAGCTTTTGTCATGGAAATCAACTTCGGTCACTTTTTCGTTAATAACCTTATACTTTTTTTATACCGATTTTTTTTCGTAAAATTGAAACTTTAAAACGCTCTCCTGTAAAGTTTAAAAAATGTCGCTTAATACATTTTGCCCGTGAACCCTCGATATAATGGTGTTGATACACTTGAGCATTCACCTGTAATTAGCATTCTTGCGAATGTTACACAACATAAAAATAATCCAGTGTGTTTTAGCGGACATTCTATCGAGTATTCTGGCGAACACTTTAGCGAGAGGACAGTAAATTTGCTTCGACTGTTGATTAGTGAGTTCGCTACAAAGTGAAAATTTATCGTGAAAATCTTCGTAGCAATGTTCTCTGTTTGCTGTTCAGTTCGACATAACAAAATACGACGAATGCTCGCGGTTCTGTTACAAGTAAATGTTCAAATGTATCAGCACCATAATGGAAACAACAATACTTCAAAAACTGCTCGACATTATCCAACGCACAGAGGGGTTCGAAAAATCGAATGTCAAAACATGATTGATGGCGTTTGTCCGTGGTTTGCCAAATTTTTGCCCACACCATCATAAGCGAACAATGGCTGCCTCAGCCTTGTCATTGTGTTAGTAATTAAACTGTGGCAGACAAAATGAACAGCTGAGGCTTACGACCACGCCGTAATGTTTGGCGGTTCAATCATCCCACGTAATTGTTATTAGGATTTTACGCAGCTGTGCGTGATGTATTTTTGGTCTAATTACTTTGTTGTAGTTTTTAATTTAAAAATATTATAGAGATACTGCTTAGTCTAGAACAGAGTCTGGAAAATTAAAACAATTATTGATAAAAACCTATTGTTGAAACTTAACATAACCGTTATTACCATTACCCAATAAGCAATATTTCAGGTAACTAATATCTATATAAATATCTACAGATAACTCTCACACAAATGTTTAGATTGAAATCCAATAACTTAAAGTACCCCTTCATTACTAATTCTTACTATGAAATGATCGAAATCTAAAATATATCACTCACCTGTTTCAAACGCCCTTCGATAAAGCCACGATTTTCAACCTTTACATTCTGGAAAAAAAATCGTGACAAATCTGTGTTTGGTATCCGAGAAGCGTCGATCAGGCCAATACCATCCGGCGCCCTTTAGGAAGGCTCGATTGAAAGAGCCTCAAACCAAAGCTTCGTGCGTGTCCCTCATGCTCTTGAGTAGTGCTCTAGTGATCTCGCTCTTTGATCTAAGTCTACAGGTCCCGCTTATTTCAAATTCCTTACACCTTTGACCATTCTTTTTCTTTATTTCGTCGGGTTTTGACGCCTCGTGGCACAAATGTGACTGTTACCGAGCTTTACAAATACTCATATAAATACAATTATAAACTAAATTGATTTCTCTTTGATCCTTTGTTTCAATATTTTCAATTTCAATGAAACACGTTTCAGCGCAATAGCGACCGCATGGTGTCAATTCTTAAAGCCGCATCTATGCTACGTCAGCCAATGTATGCGGTTGCCCTGTATAACTAAACACTGCACCAACCAAACAGTAATCTCAGAATGCTGTATACTGTGCTTTAACTGTGGAATATCTTATCAAATTAGGAGATAGAACATGCAGGGAACGTCGAAGTGGAATAGTAATCAAGTACCAATGTCGGGGAGAATACAAGTCGGGCCAACACTAACTTCTCTCGCGCTAAGGAGCTTGCGGTTACTCGGCTGAGCTGACACTTTGATACCAATAGCGTTTAGCGAACTCCTACAAAAATACTGAGAACTTTTGGACACTGAGTTCGAAATTAATCCTACATTTTCTAGATACAGATATATCCAAATGTTGCCTGGTAGATTTTGCTATTAGCAATAAGGCCGGCTTTCCTTTCCATCTAAGATTTCTCAAATCTCGATGTCGGAGTACAATAAAGTGTAAAATAAATACGTGTCGGTGGCAGATAAGTCTGAAGTGAATTACCGCCTACATAATACAGTGTTAGATACTTAACAGACAACGTGTACGGAGTAATAAGTCCCAGTATCACTATTAAATAGGTCAAACCTTAGAAGGCTTATGTTACCTTTTTTGTTGCCGACGGCTCTCGAAAGATATCCAATCTTTTTATTTAAAACTAGCCGCTTCCCGTGGTTTCATCCGCGTCCTGAGGGAACTACTTCGCGTACCCGAAAAACGCAAATATCTTACGGACCCCTATTTTTGTCTAAAATAAGATATAGCTTATGTTACTCGCAGATAATGTAGCTTTCTAATGGTGAAAGAATTTTTAAAATCGGTCCAGTAGTTTTTGAGTTTATCCATTACAAACAAAAATACAAATTGTACCTCTTTATAATATTAGTGTAGATGAAGACGCTGATGGGAAATATTTTGTGACTCGTCGCAATTTTAGCAACGAAATCTTAGAACGAAATATAGTGATGTCGGTTTATGTTTACTCCAATCTTACATTGATATACTATTAATAAATTTATTAAAATTCATTTTAGTTTTACAATAATTGCAAATTAAAAATGTAACATATGAAAACGGTAGGAAAGGCTGAAGTTATACGGAAACGACAATATAATCGCCCAATTTCTATCGTTTGCTTAAAAAATAGTCAAACAGAAAACTTACTATAAAAACACAATTAATTTATAAGAAAATCTGAACTCTCGATGCTAAAAACAAACTCTACTGCCCATGGAGCGTTATTTCTATTAGGTACTGACAAAAGAAAAGAACAGTGAAAATAAAGGAACAGTATTCCCTCAGCAGGAAACATTACTTTTAGTAAAAGGTGTTGGCAATAATTCTATAACTACGAAATATGAAAATGTTAGTCGCAAATATTTTTTATCAACGTAAGTGAGCCATAATTTAAAAAGTGCGGTCACGTCGTTCTAGCAAACGTCCTTAGTAAACACTCAACGGGTTTCTGTGCCGACAAATATCCATTAACTCGGCAACTGCCTCTTGTTCTCACAAGTTTCATGCATACTGTCTCTTAATGCCACCGTTTGCTTGAATATTTTTATTTTAAAAATGTTACACTATTTTCCCCGTTAACCTCATTATATTATCGTTGGAGCGCGGAGCTTCGTATCTCGATTGGTATTTGTATTTTAACGCCACGTATGAAATTTTTTGCTAGCTCGAGGTATGCTTGAATTAAATAGTTATTTATGTTCCATTCAAAGTTAGTGTTATTTTGTAATTTGTTGAAACTTACCCGGATGAGTGTAGATTTATTGAAGTAAGTTTCGCATAAATATCAAGTATCTTGATATTATTTTAGGCACCAATATACTTTGCTTTTCATTGAAATACTGTGTTTGTATCAGCGGAGATGTTAAATCAAGAAATGTCTAAACATTGGGAAAATGATGTGATCATTTCATCAGTTAGTTAAGAGACAATCAAATCAACAAATAGCAAAAAAATAAATAAACGACTTTCTAGCAAAGATCCACCTACACCAAATATATGATCTAGAATACCTACGCCTCTAAATCATATACCTAGGGTGTACAAATTGCACTTCAAGAAATCAGTACGTCTTACATATTCATAACGGCAGATCTGTTAATAACCTGTTACACATAAACGTACGTAGGCCGTCAAGTTATACTCAAACTGCCCGGAGGCCTAAACGTAGAAGTGGAAGATGCCTAGTGTGTTTTATTCACGAGCTAAAGAGGTCTCGAGTACAGTGATGAATATTGAAGCCACCGAGATGGTTAAATAAAACATTGCGGTGTGGCGGCTGAATATTATAACAGTGTTGTACCCTCGGACCAAGCGACCCTTACCGTTCACTGCCGCAAAACAATATACGGATTGTGTATAAAATTATAAATATTACAAAGCGTCTATTTTTTTTTCATTAAAAGCGTCGGCGGTGGTCTGTTGTTGAGGAAAATCTTTTGTTAGCGATGGAGCACATGGAGGCATATACCTATTGTATGAAAACGTATGTAAAGAAACCTAAACAAATGTTGTACGTGTTTGAACTAGAGCGTAGTCGACTTTGTGAATATAAGAAGACGCACTGATCACTATTGAGATATATGGCTTCTGGAACGTTCCTACATTTACCTATACTAATATAATAATAGATCTATTTCTGTGATTATAAAGCTGAAGAATTAGTTTGTTTGTTTTTGAACGCGCTATCTCAGGAATTACTGGTCGGATTTGAAGAACTATTTCAGTGTTAGATAGTCCATTTATCGAGGAAGGCTATAGATTATATAAAATCACACTATAAGCAACGGCAGCAGAGCAGTGGCTTTACATAACGCGGGTATTTCCGCGAGCTCATCTAGTGATAATAAAATACCTACTACTCGGTAGTTACGTAATCAGATTATGGTGTACCTACCGAAATTTGCTTTATATAAACGTCAAGTGTTGTTACTGCAACGCAATATGAAACGAAATGGAAGGGAGACGCAGTGAGCGTGAGTTGAATGGAAATTGCAATATCCGAGCTGAATTAGACCCGACACTCTTCCTAACTAGAAACGACACGGCATACCGGTATGTCACCTCACAATACAATATTTAATTTTTTAGAAAGCTTTTGTTCCACGAAAATGTATTTTATACGACCTTCTTGTACAAAGACAATTTATTTTTGTTTTGTACTTAATAATAATTGAGGTGCTTTGTTGGTGCAGTTTTAAACGTCAAGGCGACCACTTAAACTAGTATGCCATCCGTACCCTCACTACCACTAAAAAGTCAATTAAAAATGCATCCCTACGGCCTAGCTACCACATCTAGTATTAGTCTATATGGCTAACCCCTGGCCTGGTGGAGATTGGATCGCACGAGCTGGGCTAACTAAACTTGTCTAACTGTGTCGTTAAGTATTAACTTGCTAATTTACATACGCTTACAAGGCACACGGTTCCACCTTGCTTACGCTAGCAGACTGAGATTTGATTTAATCAAAACGCTAGGCGTTTTCCTGCGGGGATTTTGTAAAAGAATTGCAGGTTCATTATGGCCTTAATTTGAAATATGAATCTGTGTTTAATTTTTGGCTGAAATCACAAGTTGTTTCCAGAACCAGAAATGTAAATTTTAAACAAGATGCCGCTTTCTGACACCAAGTAATTTATGTGGGTGTTACTTTTGCCGTCTTTGGTCACAAACCATTTTTGTCGGACCAATCTAAATTATGAAAAGCCTGGCCTTAGTCTCAATCTATATTCTAACATCCAATCAAACAGTTGATAATGTTACTGTTTTCAGTTTCGGAATAGACGAGGATCTTGGTCTTAGAAAGTTGGAGGCAGACAGGGTGATGCATTACACTTTCCACAAAAGATGTCAAATTCTCATTAGCTGATGTGCAAAAATATAAATTAGGAGGGCTTGTGCCCAGAGATACCCAACAAAAATATGAAATGTGTTCAATTTTATATTTGTTTTGGATTCTTTATTAAACAGGTAGGATACACTGATCTTCTATGTGAGCTTTCTGTTCAGCACTTACCTTCATCTAAAGATGAACTGGACTTTAGTTACTATGCTCCAGTTAATATGGGTCATAGACAGATTGGCGTATTTGGTCACTAACCCAACACATATCCATCAGATGACCTAGTATGTACCAACGTATTTGTTTAAAGAATTTGGTGAAACCGAATGCGGTTGACGTACCAATTCGGTCACTGAACAACCAATAGTAATCACATTATCACGAAATACGATATTATGCAATGTTTCTGACTAACAGGAATTCAGAGTGAATATTATAAAAAATCTGGTCTTTAATGCCAAAATTTATTTTGTGTGAAGGAATAATAATACCTAAGTTATTTTATATAGAAATAAATGTACCTAAAGGAAATAGAGAGGCCTTGCAGTGGAAGAATACAGGCTCAAAATAATAATAACAGCGCTTCATATGCATGGGGGTTAATTAAGGACAAAATTTGCCCATGTGCTTTTTTTTGTCTGCCTCCGTGGTCCAGTGGATAGCATATGCGACTCCTGATCGGAGGTCCCGGGTTCGATTCCCGGGTCGGGTAAGTGTTACTGGGTTTTCAGAATTCTCAGTAGCAGCTCATAGTCTGGAGATGTGCCCGGTAACGGCAATAGGCTCGCCCCCTATAATAATAATAATATTCTACCACATTCACACAACACCATCTGCTTAGTTTGGTACTAGCCCAAATTAAGCAGAAGCTTGTACTATGGGTACTAGATAATGGATAAACATATATATACTTTTTTTTGTAAATACATACATGACCAAGACAAACATCCATGTTTATGCACACAACGTTCATGAACCCGCGACCTTCGGCGTAGCAGCAGGCCTCTGTCACTCGATCTACTTGCGCGCGCTAACTACCTACAGCTAGCCGGGCCACCAGCGTGCAGCGGCGGGCGGCCCTTACCGCAATAGGTTGTCGATAGAGATGGGCGGGTGGGTAAAAATTGGGAAGGTAAAAATTGGAAGGAAAGGGTAAAATAGGTAAAAAAGAAAAAATACCCTTTTTTACCGGGTATTCATAAAAAATACCTGGTAAAAATTAGTTATATCTTTAAATTATTTAAATTCCTTCGCCATGAAATGAATACTGTTCTTATGTAATGTAATTGGCTTCGTCATCAATACTACGATCTACCTTGTTAATTTTGACCTTGACCATTGAAGATAAAATATTGATTTTAAGTAAAACGAAGTTAAATATCTTTTAAATCTTTAATCAACATACATTTTCTATTAAAATAAACTGTTTAGAATAGAAAGAAATTTAATAGATTGCACATGATTAAAAGTTAACTGAATGCTGCACATTACCTTATAGAATATATAAATAAGTAACATAATTATACACATGGGATGTGGACGACTTCAGTGACAGGTTCGTGGATGCTTTCCATACAACGGGCTTGAAGTTCTTTAAGCCCAAAACGAAGAAAAGAGCCAATAAAATCTCGGATCCGACCCTCGAGCTCATAGAGGAAAGGCGTAGGATGCTTCTGCTATCCTCCGACGACATGCCAAAATATCGGCGTCTCAATAGGCGGATCTCTAAGTCTCTGACACTAAATGTATTCGAGAGGCGATCGAGCGGAATAAGGGTTCCAAAGTGTTCCAAAGAGATCTTTCTTTCGGGCAGAGTCAGCTGTCAAAGCTGAAGACGGAGTATGGCGGAATTGTCTCGTCCTTACCTCAGCTCCTGGAGGAGATCGAACAGTTCTATACACGACTACGCGACACCTGTTACTACTCCAGCCACAGACCCTAGAGCTGGATTGATCCGACACTATACCGAAGATATCCCGGACGTCAGCATGCACCAGATTAGTGTAGCCCTAGAACAACTAAAAAACAACAAGGCACCGGGTGATGACAGCATAACTACAGAGCTTCTAAAAGCTGGCGGCACACCTGCCGTGGAAATGCTTCGGAAGCTATTCAATTCCGTCATACTCGAGGGCAAAACGTCACAGACATGGCACAGAAGGGTGGTGGTGCTTTTCTTCAAAGAGGGCGACAAAACCCTTTTGAAGAACTACAGACCCAGTCCCAGACTAAACTACACTTCTGAGTCACGTCTATAAGTTGTTTCCTATGGTCATCAAAAATCGTCTCGAGAGCAAGCTAGACGACTTCCAGCCTCCCGAACAAGCCGGATTCCGTATCCACATACATACGCTGCGGCAGGTTATACAGAAGTCCGAAGAGTATAACCAGCCTCTATGCTTAGCGTTTGTGGACTATAAGAAAGCCTTTGATTTGATCGAAACCTGGGCAGTGCTGCAGTCTCTCCAACGCAACGGTGCCAAATTGACTATCGATATTTCGAAGTACTGAAGTGTTTGTACGAAAACGCCACCATGTCAGTCCGCCTCCAGGATCAGAGCTCAAAACCTATTCGGCTACAGTGAGGGGTGAGGCAGGGAGATGTTATACCTCCGAAACTCTTCACCGGTGCGCTGGAAGACGTTTCCAAGCTTCTGGACTGGGAAGGACTCGGCATCAACATCAACGGCAAGTACATCACTCACCTTCGATTTGCTGATGATATCGTAGTCATAGCTGAGACCATAGAAGACGTCAGCACAACGCTCGATGGCCTCTGTAGAGTCTCCCAACAAGTAGGTCTTAAGATGAACATGGACAAGACGAAAATCATGTCTAACGTCCATGTCTTACCTGCTCCTATCCAGGTTGGGAACTCCACACACGAAGTTGTCGACAAGTACGTCTACCTGGGACAAATGATCCAATTAGGTAGGTCCAACTTCGAGAAAGAGGTCATTCGTCGAATCCAACTCGGTTGGGCGGCGTTCGGGAAGTTACGAATAATACGTTTTAATCTACGGCGCTGAGACGTGGTCGCTAATTATGGGGCTTATCCCAAAGCTCAGGGTCACTCAGAGGGTGATGGAGAGAGCTATGCTCGGAGTTTCCCTGCGAGATCGAATCAGAAATGAGGAGATCCACAGGAGAATCAAAGTCACCGACATAGGTCTCCGAAAAGCCAGGCTGAAGTGGCAGTGGGCAGGGCATATAGCACGAAGAACCGATGGCCGTTGGAGCAGGCGGGTTCTAGAGTGACGACCACGTACCGGAGCAGGCAGCAGGGGTAGGCCTCCCGCAACTTAGACCGATGATCTGGTTAAGATCGCGGTGCGCGGTTGGATGCGGGCGGCTCAACATCGGTCTGTGTGGAGAACCTTGGGGGAGGCCTCTGTCCAGCAGTGGTTGTCTCTAGGCTGACATGATGACACATAGGTATATCTTGAAAACATTTCAAAACCAATAAATGACTAACAATTACTTAGATTTTTCATTTCAGTTCAATAATTACAATGCAACCTAGACAGTAAAAATAAAATATTAAAACTGCACAATTCGTTTGAATCCCTCATTGGACAGTTATAGTGCTATAACTCTTCTCTTGTTCTAATGAGAAAACAATGTCCGCGTATGTTGTTCTGACGACGCGTCGTCAGAGCAACATACGCGGACATTGTTTGCGGACATTTGACGACGCGACGGTTGCAAATAAAATAAATTATAAAATGATTGTTGTATTTTTTAATAAATACTTACATACAGGTCAGTATTTATTAAAAATTACAACAATTATTTTAAATTAAACTGATTTTAATTTTTACCCGGTATAAATTAAAAATGGGTAGGTAAAAATGGGTATAAATGGGTATTTACCCAAAGTCTGGGTTTTTACCGGGTATATGCCCATCTCTAGTTGTCGACTGTCTCGCCATGTCTCGCGTCGCGCGCGTACTTACCTATTATTGACTTGGTCTGAGTTTAAATCAGAGATGAATTAACATGACGTCGTCTGGCAGTATATGTGCTGTTAATGGATGCAGATCCAATAAAAGAAAAAATAAACAAAGTCTTTCTTTTTTCAATTAACCTAGCGATGATCCTTCGGCTGTGGCTTTAAAGGGCGAAACAGATTACCGAATTGACTTACCTACTCAAAATGCCTTGGTATATATAGCGGGATATTTACTTTACAAATGCAACAAGCAACATTCCTGTCCAAAATTCGTTTCCGCAGTAAATAAGCCTCTGCTGGACTAGACCTCTCCTTTGAAAGGAGGAATTGGCCTACTATACTACGCTGGCCAAACGGGTTGGTATAGGGTTTGTATCAAGTTTTCCTTCTCTTACAGTGCTGTTCTCTGCATAATATGCTCCCTCTGTCGGCTCTTCCGACACCCATGGGATGATATGGGATGGTGACAATCCGTATACTTGATCCTTCAGCATACACAACACGGACTTTATAATAATATAATATATTTACCCCTTATCATTACATAAAAATAAAACATAATTATGTGAGTACATTTTATAGATTGTGCATAAAAACAATTAAAATTGTACCTACGTAAGAAAACATTTCATTTCAAAGCGTAACTTTATTTACCTACTTAAATATTTACCTTATTGTAAGAAGCAACCCTACGCTCAGTCACAGTCGCGGCAGTGTGCGCTATCGCATTAAACTCACAGTCGAGCGTCAGAGCTTTTAAGGTTCATTTTCACACGCAGCTGTCACCTTCCAGAAGATGTAGGTCTTTAAAACAGTAGGTATGGAAATTTTTGTAGGGAGTGATTTATCTGTTACGTAGTAACTATTTAGTAATCTGTGGTAGCAGTCGCTTACACTCCCGCGGCGCCGACCGGTCGCCTTTCACGTGGGACTTAAAAAAATATGGCGAAATGTGGGTGTAATATATTATTACACCTCTGCCTACTCCTTCAGGGATACAGGGATGAGTCTATAAATGAAACCCCCTTGCATATGAAGCGCTGCCCATGTGCTATTCTGATGATTAAGCTAAGTATATAACTGCAAGTATTCATGAATTATGGTCAGCTGTTTTTCTGTGGAACGATTACAATAATACATCTAACCTCACAAGCTTTTGCCTTTATAATAATAGTAAGACAAAGCAAATAATGTAATTTTCGTTTAATTTCAAGGCAATTCAGCAACAGGCTTTGAATTCAAAGACCTAAGTTGATTCAATTATAGGTATCCCTAAATGGTTTTACTTCAACACAATGATTGTCATTTCGAGTTCAATTTAGGTATGCAAAACATATACGAATCGAAAAGTGGTAGGTATGTGAAAAGCGAAACTGTATTCTTCGCGGAATGTCCTTGGTATAACCGTCAATGCGGCACTTTTGGGCCGTCCCACGGGGATAAATACGTCGGTTACTTAAATAATAGTCTCGCGTATTGTCTTATTCATACTTCAAGATGGAGACTAAAGCTAAACACTTGAGTATTGACATGTTGTATTTTGAATATTATATTGATATTTTAGTTGGAGTTGCATAGCCTTGATATAATTATAGATAAATAGTATAGTATAACATATACAGGGTGTCACAAGACCCATCACCAAGCCGAAGTCTACTCGTTTTGCACATCATGCCAAGTCATACTACGTGAAAATAATACCGGGGAAACAAAAAAAAATTTTAAGCTTAAAAAAAATTACAACTTTTATTACCGGCAATGTATAGCGCGCGTTTGCAGACATCGTACCTACGCCGGCCGTATCTACCTACACCGTGCGCCGCGGTGGCGGCAGTTTATGATCACGTGGTCGCGCGGCCGAGGGGAATGACCTCGCAGCTGATTGATGTCACGCATACACTACGCGTCGGGAACTTTAAAGCCGTTTACTTTAGGGAAATATTGAAAATTTTGTTTATGTTTATTTGGCAGAAAGTGTACATTTATCATTCTAAACACGATTTTGGAATAATTCGAAAAAAAAAATCTTGACTTTGAGCCTCAATATCTCCTGAACCAGTAATTTCCCAGGTATGGTGCCAAAGTAAAAAATGATCGTAATAATTGTTACTATATGGGGTTTCAGTTTTCGTTAAGGGTCTTTTTACACCCTGTATAGTAAGATCGTCATGACTTAAAGATTTTTCGCGGCAAGTTAACCATTTAAAAATATTATGGTAGGATCTCAGCTGTAGCCTTAAATAAATTGGAAAGCAACTGTTACTAATTGCATAAATAAAGCCGAAGTAGAGTTGTTAGTTACGAAGTACGTTACATAAGAAGTTACTTTCTTTTATTCCTTTCATTTCCGTATTTTTAATAACAACATTCGCACAAGGAATGAATTCTAAAACGCATCAACATAACGATCGAAACAGACACAAAGAAAATCCAAACGAAACATCAATTTGTGAAACACACAGAGTGTTTCTAAATTAAAAGTATTATGTAAATCATTTTATTACTGATATTTTCCATTGTAGATAATTTAATCTACAGTGGAAAATATCAGTAATAAAATGATAAATGATTTATATGAAAAAATCTGAAAGCTTTCTACAAGCTAAAAGAAAATTGATTGATGTTGACATAGTATAAAATATTGGCTAAAAACGACACACAAAAATACACAACATGTAAACGTGACTGGTATAAACTAATAAAGAAAAATGTTCGATATGCCGATACTCTGAGTAATTTCAGCCTGTATCAATGTGTGGTCAAAATTTTCATTATGATACAGATCGTAGAATTTCGAAAAACACCTTGCAATTAACCCGTGTGCAACGTTTAAAAACCTAAAACCTTTTATTTAATCAAAATAACTCTTTCTCTAAGGTTTTACCTCATTAGGGGAGTTCATAAAAAATAATTACTCATGAATCGTTACACTTCAGACCTCTTTCAAGCTTTACTGAGGCACTTAACGCATGCAAATTAGGAAAGGATTGCTTGAGTCGGTTTGATGACTCTATAAACCAATGAAAATCTCCGACAGCATACATGTATAAAATGTATGTAATAGTTGCGTTTAACCCTGCAGTAGTCGCGCATCTAGAAGTAACGTAAGTGGTCGCGCGGATTACATACGTAGTCCATTTTAAAATTGATCTTAAAATAATATTTGCAGAAAACTCTTTATTATTTTTATAGAAATACTATCAGTAGTGGTTATTTTTAAACATTTTATTAGCAAAACCTAATCACAACCCCTAAATTACAAAATAAGTAACCAAAACAAAAATCGTCTCTAAATAAGCATAAATATGACATTGTTTACTTAAATTGAGATCACTCACAATTTTTGTGTAAAAACTAACTACTAAATTCGATTTTCTGCACAGGATAGACACATTTTCTTAAAATGAGGCCCACATGTAAACTTGTTGCACGCGCTACACATTTTTCTGGTCCTTATACAACGGGTTCTTCACAGTCATGGAAATGACGCACTATCTTGCTCGATATCGAGGTAGTTGCTTGAGTTTCATGATACACAATACCAAAAAAGTATTTTATCTTGGTTGTTAGGATATTTGGTCATGAATTTCTTCGATTTTCCTATGAGCCAGTGGCTTCATCCGAGTAAATCGATCCATTTTTCGTTTGCGCTACAAAAATCATCAATCCAGGCTTCTATCTGTACAGCTCGGCGATTATACTCCAAATTGATACTAAAATATAAGTAAACTTATGTTATAACAACAAATGTGAATAAATACAGTCTAATTATACCAATTTACTCAATTATAGATAAAAATATACAAAATATTATAACAGTAAAGACGGAAAAAATACTTACGTAATCAGTCGCGCGGATTACAATTGTAGTCCACGCCCTTTTCTGAGCTCCTATGAAGGACCACAGGGCGCGAACTGCGCTGGCATTGCACTGAGCGAGTTGCCCAAATATTCATTTGAAAGTATCTAGCGACTTATTTAGCTGGCGCTAACCGATTTTGAGAAATTATCGATTCTATATAGGTGGATTACATATGTAATCCACGCGACTACTCCAGGGTTAATTTTCAAGCAGTATTTAAATAAGTACAAAAATAGTACTAAATAGAAGTCAAGATTTATAAGTACCTACATTAAGTAATTTGAAACGCCTGCGTCCGCGTATTTTTCGTGTTGCTGGGCACGGGCCGCTTCTCGCTATGGCTAGGGTAAAGTCCTTTTTTTTTTGTTTTACGAGGTGGAAAATCCCTTCGGATCTCCGACTCTTGGGGGAAATAAGAGCCGGAGTATGTGGTGTTTCCACTAAAAACCACCTCGACTTTCTCCATGTACCCGTGTGTCGGAGGGTAGGGCATCGCCGAAGCACTCGTCGCTACCCTCCGACGGGTATTGGCCCGCCAGATGGTCAGGCGGGCCCCGAACAAAACCCCCTTGGCGGCGGATTAAGGTGTTGGACTCCGCCGCCAAAACACCTAGCGGCCGCAGAGGATAGGGAGGACGGCAACGCAACACCGCATCTCCTCTTCCTCTGCGGCCCCACCGCGACGCTTCGAATGGTGCGCCCTCATTTGGTCGCGGGAGATAGGGCGCGCGGCAACGCAACACCGACACGCCTCTCCTCCCGCGATCGCACCTGATTGCGAGGGACAGACAGAACTGTCCCCCGCACCCGCACCGTTGGACGCATCCTGCGCAGGCCCCTCCAAGCCCACGCGGAGCATCCCCTCCTGGATCCCTCTTAGCTTCACCGCGGGTGACCAATCCACAGTTACTGAGCCCCCCACCACGACAAGGTGGAGATCCCACGGGGGGGAAGGGTAAAGCCCTAAAGCCATAGTCCACCACGCTGGCCAAGTGCGAGTTGACAGACTTCACATGTCTTTCGATAACATTATGGAGAACTTTCAGACATGCAGGTTTTCTCAGGATGTTTTCCTTCACCGTTTAGCAAATGAAAATCCAAATATGTATAATAAGTAATTAAATACTTTTTACCACTGAAATGTCAGCCAATTACAATGATACAGAAATAATGTGTCATATATTACACAAATATAAAATTATAATGAACGCGTCAATAGTTTACTATGTCACTAGCATGCCGCAAGCAGCAATTATAACACGCAAGTTATAATTAAAAGATATTACCTCAGATTGACCATTGTAAAACAAGAACATAAAAATTAAAAAGTACACTGTCGTCTTATCAAAATTTGGATTATGTGAGTACGGTATAGCATAAAAATGTAATAAGTACAAAATCCAATTTGTGTAAACACCGCCGCAGTGACACATCAGTGTTTAGACGATATCATCTATTCATTGGTGACCAATTATGGCACCAACCTTCCAACAAAACTCAATCTATTCATACTAGAGGATGCCGGCAACTACGAAATCACATTTTATTTTAATTCAACCGTTTCCGCCTGATCCCCTGAGCATTTCAGGAAAACGTTTCTTAGAGCGCCCCCACGGTCCCCAAGGAAGATACTTTCAAAATCAACCCGAATTTCAGCTCCCTGGGCCTCAAACTATTGGCTGTGCGTTGTTGGTCATTCAGTCAGTAACGGCACAATTTTATATTACACATTATGAGCCCACAAACGTATAAAAAAATGAACATAGCGGCAGATAAATAAAACGTTTTACTTTATTACTACAATAATTACCTTGCTCACTAATGATAATATAAAAGAATTACGATTCCCTTTGTGGTGCCGCCATAACACGGTCTCACTCGCGGATAAGCGAATTACCGTTTCATTATTAGCCAGCTTATACTTTAGTCTTTGTTTACGGCGCCAAGAAACAAGCTAATAGATAAGGCACGCTTTTCATTTTAATTGTGTTTATAGTGTTATAATATCACCGCTGTTGACAAACTATCTTGGTGGTACAAGGGGATTTGCTTTCGATCAGATTGCCTCCGTGCTCCAGTGGATAGTGTATGCGTGGGCCAAAAGTGTTACAGAGTTTTTCCGATTTCTCAAAAGCAGCACAGGGTCTGGCAATGTGTCCGGTTACGTCAATTGGCTCGCCCCCTATTACGTGGAACTTAAAATTCATAATGTGGTGAAATGTGGGTGTAGCATAACACCTCTGCCTACCCCTTCGGGTATACAGGCGAGAGTGAGACAGATTATTTAGATGGTATACCACCAGTCTGACTGGTGAAAAGTATTTATTGAATGGATGGGCTAACGCCAAATAAAACGCATTTTACTGTTTGGTTTGCAGGTAGGAAGTTGGATAGAACGATCACAAAAGTTACAGTACCTACTTCGTGGTTGGAAAAGCACAAAAAAATGCATTAACTGTTATTTTCACTGATTGAATTCGTACGTTTGACTCGTTTTGTAAAATAAGTAAACATTCAAAGTGACTTATATTTGCTCTTATTCCGTAAACGTAATCTATACACACTATGTGACTTCTCATTCATGCCGTGCCTCTGTTTACTATGGTTTCAAATTCCAATTTTTCCTAAATGTATCATGTTCTCCATTGGAAAATTCGCAGCATCGTCAAAACACTACCATGTAACTGCCTCCCTTACCACCAGTACTCCACACAAAACCAATTACGCTAAGGGAAATGAAGTTTATTCGTAAATGGGGGAACATAACCTGCATGTAATCTAGTAATGGCTCACAAACGGCGACAGCTGCCTACGAACAGACAGTAAACCGACCGATTTGGCGGCTGACACACTTAACACTGAAAAACGTCCCGCTACTGATACTGAACACTTTCATTTCCACAGAAAAGGCTCTATACGACAGTACGACGGTACACATACTAATTGCGTGGCTAATGTGCTTAGAATTCAGTTTACACAGACATTTTAAAAGTTTTTTTAATAATTTTAGCAAAGGCTTACGTGCGAGGCCGGATAATTTTATTATTATTCGGTAACAGTATTCGGTACATTTTTTCCTTTCAAAATATTCTTCCAAACAAAAGTATTTTGGTTACTCTTATACAGAGAAAAGAGCTTTTATTGCATTCAGCATAGAAAACTGTTTATTTCGTAATATTCTGGCATGCATCGCTAAATAGCGATGTTGCCGCGATTATCAACATCAACCTACCACCATATTGTCTAAGGAAAATAAATACATGAAAAATCAAAAACAAGTAAGTAGTCTAACGTCACTAAAAGATACTTACAAAGTCCGCTCATAACTGGGTTGTTCTTAGAAAGGTGACGTCATAACCAAGCCCTCGTCAGACGATCCTTGACTATGTTGTCATAAGTTCCAGTTCCGAGTTTCTTGCTCTACACTTTACTTGTCTTATATAAAAAGGCTGTGGGGGGGTTACTATTATATGTTTTATGGATTGGATATACAGAAATATTTGAAATGCAGAAGCTGAGACAGACTTGTTGGATGTTTTAGGTAGAGTATGTTTCTTTTTTTGTAGGACGTAGGTACTGTGCCAATATAATCATCATCCTCTTAGCGTTATCCCAGTTTCAATCTGGGGTCCGCTTACTAGTCTAACCGGATTTGGCTGAATATAAGCTTTTCCACGAAGCGACTGCCTGTCTGCCCTCCACAACCCGAAGGGATAGCTATATTCCATGGTTTAGACTAGTGTCAGTTTATTTAGAAGGTACTGACGACCTGTAACGATTGTCAAAGATCTTCATGACAACCGGGACCGACGGCTTAACGTGCTCTCCGAGGCACGGGACAAGCGATAATTTACAATTCAATACGCACGTAACTCCGAAAAGTCATTGGTGCGCGCCGTGGATTCGAACCGGATACCCTCTGCATGGCAGTCTGTTGGTATCTCCACTAGGCTATATGCCTATATAATATTGCCATAGTATTGAGCCTCAGATTACATTCACTGAATAAATCTGACTAATCGACTATTTGTTTACAGTATCCAACATGGCAGAATATTATTGTTTGCATATTTATACAAATATGGTAGTTTGGCAGTCTATACAGGAAAATACGATTGATGTGACTGTCCGTTATTTCTATATAGATGTGGTTTCTCCAGTATTTATATTGTGGGGTATCATTGGGTAGGTTTTAAAAAATATTATTAGTTTGCTCAAATCATTTTTCGATCAAGTGATTGGTTTGTTAAATATCAAGCTTTGAAGTGAAAAAAATTGTTAGACTCAAATGTCTCCCCCCCCCCTCTGCCGGCTAAACTATTAATTTGGAAGAGGTGAAAAAAATCACAAATGTAGTACATATAACGAATTTAAAAGGAAAACTATCACGGCTAAGTAGACATCACTAGTTTACGAGTAATCGTCGGTTAACTTATAAATACCTATTTCTGTGAGTTTACATTGGGAGCGCTGGCTTAATCTTAAAAATGCCCGTTTTTAGTCCCATGTGAAACAGAAGTTATTATCAATAATGGCCATTATGGGCAACTACGGAACCCTACATTGCGCGTAGCCCGACACGCACTTGGCCTTTTTTTTATTTTAAAGACATCTGCTCCACTACGACTAAATTCTGTGTCACGCGGTACTTTACAAACTCATGTACAACTAACGGATACAATTAACACCCAGACTAGTAACAGCTATTTATATATCATACAAAGTGTTGTCTCGCGTGTGGGGGATCGAATCCACAACACTCAGAGTAGTGTCCAGCGGCAAGACCGCTTAAGCCACTACACCACACCTACCGTACAGTAATTTTCACTGAAGTTTGTAGGTCTAACCAATAGGCTACATTTTATTTCTGAAACATTTAGGTTTCTCACGCGAGGGTTAATCTAAGTCAGTTAATTATATCCCTTATAAAGTAAAGTTTAAATTCTTAATAATTACTGCACCTACTACACACTACTTACACCATGCTACTGAAAACAACACGGGTATAACCACGGACACTGTTAATTATTAATAAACTGGTATGATGCGTACCCTTATCATTTTGCGGACAAGTCAGTCAGGTGTAAATATGCCACTCGCCACGGGAGCTTAAGGGAGCAGAGGTGGCTACCCCGTATAACAACGTTATTTCATACTAGTATCCTTGCTCTTTGCTTGCAAGCTCGATTACCCCTTCAAAATGCTTCACTTTAACGAACTATTAAAAGGTTTGGTCTTCTTGTCACACTAAATTAAGTGCAACGAGAAATTGAGGAATAAAAGAGAGGCAAAATTAATTTCATTTTATTGTTTGTAAAAATATATATCCAGCATGGTTTCTTCGGTAACACAACTACTAAAGAATGACTGCAGTTTTACCGAACTTTAGTCTTGAACGACGTGTTTCGAATAATACTACTATCTTAAAATATTGATGTCGTATTATTCTTAGATGAGATGCACCTGAGGCAAGGATAACCCAGTGGTAATACTAATAGACTGCCATGCAGAGGGTACCCATGGCGCTTATCTAACTAACTTTTCGCAGATGTAGGGTATTTAATAGTTAATTGTCGTCCTAACTGAGTACCACGTTGAGCAATTTAAGCCCGTAGTCATGGCAGCCATGAAGATTTTTTACAGTCACTATATCCTGGAAACGTGTGCGTGCCAGTGTGGCAGTCGTACGTTATACAAACGGTCAGTATTGCCATTTCCAGACAAGTAGCGATGCCAGATTGTAGGACAGTAGTGCGACCCACGTCTTGCCTGTACGTACGTGCTTCGTACAGCTTCGCACGATTGGTTTCGGAAGGAAAATATAACTAGCCTCCGAACGACATTCGTTCGGTTAATTAAAATGGTTATCGGGATATACATAGGTATACCACGTATCGTTGTTTCGAGGTTCGGATATTTTGGCATTATTGTGCTATGACCATGGATGCACTGATCTATTTGCAGTTGTATGAAATTTACATTTAAATACTAATTCCATCCGGTTGGATGTCCGACTCAAATGTCAAATCTGAAAACATTCTATCGTTTGAGGTACTACCTCGGTGAAAACCACAATTTTTTCTCCCTCTCTTGAAGCAGGCAGAGGATGTTCTTTCTGGTTTTTTACTGCAGTGAAGAAAAATGGTTAACATACTTTGCCGCGACCCCACCAGGCAACATTGCCGATCTATTTCAAACTAGTACTAGTACCGTCACACCATAAACTACACCATTCAGTAGTAAACCATTAAAGTCAATTTTTACCTCCATTACGCCATTCAAGTTATCTACAACAATATAGCATTAGCTTCTTACCTCAGGCAGGGACACGTTATCTCCAGGTCGCCGCGCAAAGACGCGCATGATTGAGTTCAGCCGTCCGCTCCGCCAACCTGCTAGCGATTTTTACCCCCATCGCCCCTCTAATTGCTAATAAAATTGTCTGTAACGTGAGCTCATATTTACTTACGCTGCCAATCTACGTATGAACGCTACTATAGCAGACTATATGACGTCGTTAGATTTTTTTGACTGTATATGCAATTGTACAGGTTTAGTTCAGCGTTCACTATTTTCAGAGTGGGTAGGCAGAGATGAAATATTACACCCACATTTCGTCTTATGAATTTTAGGTGTAGCATTATGGAGAGAGCCGATTGCCTTAACCGGGCACATTGCCAGACTCCGTGCTGCTACTGAGAATTCGGCAAAACTAAGTAACACTTATGTCCGACGCGGGAATCTTACACTCAGGTCAAGGATCGTTCGGCCATATCCGATGGTCTAAAAACTCCGACACCAGAGTTGACCATACTCACATGAAAAATAAAGAATGTCGCTTTTTGTATAGGCGTGGGCTGAACTACACACTTCTGCAGTTTTCTACCGAGCACATCAAATACAGTAGCCTACTCTTGATATCCTAGTGGAGAGCTCAAACGACCGATACGAAAAATGTCTTGAGTTCAAGCAAAAGGCGTGCATCATTCACTCATGAAGACATTTTAGAGTGATGTGCGTATTAAATTGTTAATTATCGCTTGCTAAACGGTGAAGGAAAACATCTTTGGAAAATCTGCATGTCTGAGTGTAAAGACATGTGAAGACTGTCAACCCGCACTTGGGCAGCGGAGTGGACTAGGGCCTTACTCTTCTTATAGTGAAAAGAGGTTTGAGTCCAGCAGCTGGACGGTTTTTACTTATGTACAGGGATGATAATGATAACGATGGAAAGTTACATAGCTTTTGGTTTCACACCGCGAAATTTCAACTAGGAAGCAACTCAATCCCTACCGAATAGTTGTAAAATTTTGTTGACGTCTCTAAAAACTCCTGCTCTTTTTTCGCATTGTGTGATCGTAAAAAAAAACAAAAGACTTATTTTAGTATGTGTACCTACATGTGAAAAATTGCAAGTAAGTAGCCATTTGAGAATCAGTGCTTTATTGGACAAACAAAGTAAGTGTTTGCATATGTACTGAAACATTAATGCCATTAGCAAATTAAATGGGGCGGTTTCGACTATGTTGCATATTTGACTACTGCGTTTCGTTTGATTGGTAAACGCATTGTAGACCCAAATTTTTCACGAGTAAGCGCGTCATCTGGTTTCATTCTTGGATCCCAAGGTTGAGAATAAGAATAGAATTTACCTAGGCTACAGGATAATTTATAGGTTATGATATTCCTTGCATAGTTAGTTACATAAATGTCCCTAATTAAAATTTTTACCTTTTCATCTGTTAAAAATATCCTCTAAAATTATTTGAACATGGTATTAGGGACTCTATACCACAAGTATCTTTTTTGGGGTTTGATTACGTTGCTTTGAGGAGTTACAATGCTTATGTATTATCCGGCGTAGTCGTGAGCGTGTGTATATAATTAATGATAAGCCTGCTTCCACAGACCTGTGAAGAGGCAAAGCTACACATGTTATGCTACGGGGCTCTATGCCATGAATATACGTCTACGAGAAAGCTACGTCAAGACTTTCTATTACAGCGCTGTAATGACTTCGCAGGTTTCCTTTTGTAGCCATTTTTATGAAAAATCTTAGTTGGTGTAAGCTGTTTATTATATCCTCATTTTGAAATTTGTTCATGACTTGATGTCCATATAAACTAATCTGTTTGAATATGGCAAAGGGTACCTATACACAATCTATTTGTAGGTATAGTATATTCTCTTAGGGCCGACGGTGCCGATATTGTTTTTAGATATAAGACTTATTTTTTAATAATAATGAACTTAGCCGGTTATCTGGTTAATTAGGATAGCGATCTGTTTGGAAGCCAGAGCATATCGCTAGCTAATAAATAATAATCGGTAAATAGTTCATTAAGAATTAAATTTAATTCAAAAACTATCTACACATTAATATTTATTAGATAAAGATAGAAATCTTTAGCCAGACGATGTTGCTTTAAAAAAACATTTTCTTGTAGTGCGTATGCTGTACCGTATCACACTATAATACCGTTTTAATAGCTCAATAATCTTTAATCGACGTAGTTACTTTATTGCCATTCATTTGCCGTAAAATTATGTTATTTTCCTTGAAATTTTAATATCTAATAATCAATGTATCTTGCATAGAGACTTATATGACTAAAATAACTTTGGTTACATTTTTAGACAAACTTCAATAAGCCAAACGTGAAGTAACGTGAAGTAACGGGCGTCCCCTATCGACATTTCCATTCATTCTCGCACGATACACTCCTTTCATATTCCTTCTTTCATCCATCCGTTCCAAATGTCCAAACCAACGCAACATTCCTTTTTCAACCTTTGTCACTACATCTTCTTTTAGACCACACTTCTCTCGTATCACACTGTTTTTCACTTTATCAATCAGCCTTATTCCGCACATACTCCTTAAAGCTCTCAATTCAATTCAATTCAATTTATTTTTATTGTGACACTCATCTCCACAGCATTGATTCTACTTTCATGCTTCTTCTGCCATACCCATGAATCACTACCATACATCAGTGTTGGCGCCAAAACTCCCTGCAGTATAGCAAGGCGAGCTTGCTTTGGGATAATACCATTGCTGATGGTGGAGTGTAAGGCGCCATTCACACTATTTCCTGCTTTCACTCTCCTTTTAATATCTCCCTCACATTTTCCATCTCTCGTAAACAAAGACCCTAAATACACAAACTCGTTCAATTGCTCCACTTTTTCATCTCCTATCATTACGTCACATTCAGTTACACTATCATCCCTCTCTATGACCATGACTTTGGTTTTGTTAACATTCACTTTCATACCTTTCTTCTTATACGCTTCATTCATCGTGGTGACCGCCGCGTGCGACTTATGGTAGGCGGTAGTTGTGGGGTTATCTGTGGTTGTGGCTTATAAGCTTAATATTACCGAGCCATTGTAAAGGAAACATGAGCTTTATGAAACGGCTCTTGATGGTAAATGGGCGCAAGGGGTGGATGCAAGGAGGTGTTACGGGCTCAAAGCCATTCCGTTCTGCCCCAAAAGCATCAGACTTCTTCTGATTGCCTGACTCCTGAATCTCGAATGACTATTAGTGATTTCTCCAACAGGTTTAACTCTTCTCTCGCCTGTTCAAACCATAATCTCGTATCCACCACTGAATGCGAGGGATCCTCCGGTGCGCACGCATTGAAAGCAACACAACATTGAAACAATACACTTAATGCACGTTGACGATATATCACGTATTACTACGATGGTTCATATGCCTGACTTCTGCAATAGATTTATATCTCAAGCCGTTTCAAAGGTGCTTCCTAAAGTTGTAATAATCAAAAACAAAATCCTTTCCATGAGTTACTTCCACTTGTTGATTAACAAATAATTAATTATATTAACGATTGCTTCATTTTTCTGACTTAGTAAATAAAAATGAATTATCCTTTTCTGTCGGACTAGTTCAGATTTTATATCCAGAGCTAGAAAATCAGCAAAAATGAATTCCACAGAAGGAACTTTAACTAGCCTAGAAATAAAATCCAACACCTTATAATCATAAGTAAAAATTCCATAAGACGAAACCAGCTTGTTTATCAGTGTAGTTTTACAGATTAAGAATAAAAAGGGGTTCGTACTGCTAACTTCCTACGTACCTACTACTAAGTTCGTGTCCTAAGAAGAGATTGAGCAAATAGTCCCAGCGTAGTATAGTAAGTATCCTATTGACGCGAAAATTAGAAGAGGCATATATCCAATAATATACGGCAAAAAGCTGAATGATAAGTCAAAGTCAAATCATTTATTTTTTCATAGGTTCATTACAAACACTTAAACAAAGTAATACTTAAAAAAAAACTAGTGTTTCCTTACTGACTGCCCTGAGAAGAAACATCCGAAACAAACTCAGAGGTCATAGTCTCTTTTAAAGTCCAGACAATATAATTAAAATTAATAATATATAAAATAAAGTATGATAGATTTTGTTGTGGTAGATGAACGTTTAAAAGGAAAAGTGAAAGATACCAGAGTGTACCGAGGCTTGAATGTGGGTACTGACCATTTTTTGGTAGCTAGTCGTATAGCGGGACTAACAACTAAATGGCGCCATCGTCCTCGCATACACGCGCCTGCCATAGAAAGAGTGAAAGTTGAAAGATTGGCAGAAGAGGATATACGCGATCAGTATAAAGAGATATTGGAAGTGAGGTTAAAAGATTTGTTTGAGAAAGAAGAGTGCGAAATAGAATAATTTTGGAAAGAGTTAAAGAATGGAATGATTGAGACAGCCACTCAAGTATGTGGCGTAAGCATGAGGAAGAACGTTAAGAAAATTTGTAATGAATGGTGGGATCAAGAAGTAAGCGGTGTGGTTGCGGAAAAGTGCAAAGTTTGGATGGACTTGCTGGCCTTAAGAGCCAACAAAGGAGTACAAGGTGGTGTGAATGACAATGAAAGTATTGTAAAAGAAAAGTATTACAGGTTGAAATATAAAGTAAAAGAGATAGTGAGAAGAAAGAAAGAAGAATGCAAGGATAAATTTGATATTAAATTTTCCCAACATTTTCGGGCCAATATCAAATTATTCTGGCACTTGGTCAGAACAGCCCGAGGCAAATCAGAGGTTTCGAAAGTTGGTGTGATGAGGGATATAAGTGGAAGTATTATTAGAGAGCATGGAAAAGTTCTGAATCAGTGGAAGTTATATTTTGAGAATTTGTTTGAACGAGGAGGGAGCGACAATAGGAATATAGTAACGAATGAGGAAGATAATTGTGAAAGTGGGATAAGTATGGAAGAGATACGATATGCATTGAAAAGTATGAAGGCGGGTAAAGCTGCGGGATATGACAGGATATCTGCTGAAATGCTCAAGGTAGGCGAAGGCGTCACTGCAAGCCTGCTGTATCTACTGTTTAATAAATTTTGGCGGTCCGGTCGTGTACCAGGTGACTGGAACAAAGCCGTTATTGTGCCACTGTACAAGGGCAAAGGGTCACAGCAGGAATGCAAAAATTATCGCGGTATCAGCCTCCTGAGTGTTGTTGGCAAATTGTATGCCAAGATACTGATTGAAAGAGTGATTTCTGAAACGGACAGTAAAATTTGGGATGTGCAAGCAGGATTCAGAAAGGGAATGGGATGTACGGATCAAGTCTTTTCCTTAAGGTGCATTGCAGAGAAAGTCTTAAGTAAACACCAGAAGGTTTTCTGCGCCTTTATTGGCCTGGAAAAGGCTTACGATCGAGTGGTGAGGGATGAACTTTGGTCAACACTTTCTGTGTATGGAGTGAGCAGCAGTCTGATACGGGCACTTGAATCCCTATATAGGGATTCAAGTGCCTGTGTCAGAATAAACGGGGCCTGCACGTACTGGTTTAACATTGCTCGTGGTGTTAGACAGGGATGTGTAGCGTCTCCTTGGCTGTTTAATCTGTTCATGGACAGTTGTTTGACCGATCTGAAAGAGTCTGAATGTGGATTAAGAATGGGTGAGTCAGTGTTTAAGACCCTGCTATACGCTGACGATCAGGTTCTATTTGCATCTTCAGCGTCGGATTTGCAGCAGATGGTCACCACGATGAATGAAGCGTATAAGAAGAAAGGTATGAAAGTGAATAATCTAGCAATAATTACAATTTTTAAGTTTGTACCTATGTGCACATACATTCGAAAAGTCAGAGGTATGTGCCCGTGGTACCTAGGGATCGAACCCGAAACCATCGTCTCAGCAGTCCGTTATGTACACCAATATCTAGCTATCGTCGCGTTTATTCTTCTGTGGTTCAAATTCACGATGCGTACTTTTCAGTTAATTGCACATTACATTATCAATTATCGCTTGCTGAACGTTGAAGAAAAGCATCGTGAGGACATCGGCATGTATTAGAGTTCTCTATAATGCCATCGAAAGATATGTGAAGACTGCCACCCGCATTTCATCAGTGTGGTGGAAAATGGCCAAATCATCCTCATAAAGACAAAAGACCCGTGCCCGGCAGGCAGATTATATAAAGCCTAATGTTGATTATTATCACGAGATGATTATAGTTAAGTATTACTATATAGTTTAACCGCCTGACTCACTATCCGATCTATCCAAGGATTTTGAGATAAAATATGCTTGTTAGATATAAGCTCCAATCAAAATATTTCTTTCTATTTGTCCGGGGTAACCTCTGGAATGGCTGATCAGCTTTTAATGGGTCTTTCACTAGAAGTTAGGGGACTTTGTGGGGTGTTATTTGAGCCGGTAGGTGGCTCTGTTGTTGAGATCAGAGAGAAATCGCGGGGAATAGCCGGTAATCTACTAATCTACAATAAACTAACAGAAACCGTTTGATAGGAAAGATTTGTATTTTTGTATGTTTGTAACGAATAATCTAAAAATAATAGACGATTTAAAAAAATATTGCACCATTATATTGCGACATTATCCCTGAGTGACATAGGCTATATTTATTTCTAGAAAATATTAAGGATCACCCATGCGAAGCCGGGACGTGCCGCAAGTATGAAATACAGTTAGCAATTTAGTAATTCGATACTAGTCAGTTGACTAGTTAGTCTTAGAGGCTTTTACGGTACTTCGATTGGTTTGATACCTCTACTAAGCTATACGCAACATGGTCTGACGTCTATTTTTCTTATATGTATCTACACCGCCCGTACCAGCTAACAATCCTCTGTCGTGGAGGACTATACAAACATTCAGTCATCGGACACACCCAGTCTCAAAACGACATTTTGTGGATCACACAATGTGTTGTGTCGTTTGGCGATCAAACCCATAGCACACGAAGCCGTACCTAAACGTCGAAGAGACTGCTTAAACTATTACGCTATTCGCGCAGTCACATTTGCAACCAAATCGACCAAAAAGGCAGTCCTAAGCCCTAACAAGGACCGTAAGTCTATGTTCAAGTTGTTTACAATAGCGATAATTCAAGGCGAATTCTGAGACCATTCTCGAGATATTTGCTGCTAAGTTTATTTCGTATTTATATAATACTAGCAGCCCGACCGGGCTTCGCACGGGTGGACATTTGTTTTTTTAATATCTCTCTATCTATCGCCGCAGTACTCCGAGCACACACCTCTGACTTTTCGAAGTTATGTGTGTATTAAAATGTTAATTATTGTTCGCTTAATAATGTGCCCGGTAGATGGCGTCCGTGTTGTGACGGATTAAGAATACGGAATGTCACCACCCCATATCATCCCATGGATGTCGTAAGAGCCGACAGAGGGAGCATATTATGCAGAAAACAGCACTGTAAGAGAAGGAAAACTTGATACAAACCCTATACCAACCCGTTTGGCCAGCGTGGTATAGTAGGCCAATTCCTCCTTTCAAAGGAGAGGCCTAGTGCAGCAGTGGAATGTTAAAGGCTGATGATGGTGATGATGATAATTATTCATTGTAAAAACGTTAAAAAACACGTACGTCAGTATCTTATTGAGGCGCAGAGGAAGCTAGGTATGACAAAAAACAACACATCTTTGTTATAGCTATAACTAAAACATTCCATACGACCCAGGGCACGTGTGTGTGTGTGCATTCACGTTGATTCTTGTTTACCGCCGCATTTCTAGTTTTAGTCGATGTCGTCGTGTCTGCGTCGCTTCACTGCTATGCATGCCTGTGTTGCTATATTCCTTTACAATAATATAATTCGCTTGTGAACTCGCATCGCATGCGCCCGCAGTGTGGTGCGCTGTGCACTCGGCAGCGTGTAGTCGCGTCGATGCCGACGCAGTCACTGTGCGAGAGATGCGCAGCCGCGGCCGGTGTTGCCTGCGCCCCGCCGCACTGCCGTTCGGTTCCCCGACGATTTATGTAATTTGTGTATGTATACGTACAGATTATAGTAATATATTTATAATAAGTATAGTTATACGTAATGTTTATTTATTACGTTGATAATTATTTATACATATACTGGAGGGCGCCAGCAGGTACGCCTGCACATTTATTTTAATTTATCTGCTTTGACCGATCGCGTGTGTATTTCGGGAAATCCCTTCTTAGTGCACCTCTAAGATCCCCAAGGAACATACATGCCAAATTTCAGCTTCCTGTGTCCAATAGTTTTGGCTCTAGCTTGTCTGTCAGTCAGTCAGTAACGCAAGGATTTTATATATACAGATGATGTTGATTATTTATTATGTATTTAACTATCCAAACTATTATGTTTAATTTACTGTATTATTGTGTAGTGTTAAGTTTGATGTTTGCGTAAGTCACTCTATCTAGGGCATAGTTCAAAATCAGCGTCAGGCATCTTTTTTTTTTTTTGGTGACGGGTTGGAAAATCCTCATGGATTCCCTCCGCCTTGGAGGAAGGCCAAAGGGGACTGTCAGAATCTTGCTGACCAAAAACCAACCCGTGTTCCTCATGTACCCATGTGTCGGAGGGTCGGGTATCACCGAAGCATTCCTCGCAACCCCCCGACGGGTATTGGCCCGCCAGATGGTCAGGCGGGCCCCAAACCAAACCCCCTTGGCGGCGGATGAAGGTGTTGGGCTCCACCGCCAAAACACCCAGTGGCCGCAGAGGATAGGGAGGACGGCAACGCCACACCGCATCTCTTCTTCCTCTGCGGCCCCACCGCGACGCAACAATGTCCCTCGCACCCGCACCTTGGGATCCCCGCATCCTACGCAGGCCTCACTCAAACCCAGGTGTAGCGTAGCCCCCCCACCACTACAAGATCCCACGGGGGGGGGGGGGGGGAGCGTCAGGCATCTGCCTGACAAATGCTGAACTATGGCCTGTTCTGACACGCCACACTTTTGTCTTTTTTTTTGTTTTCTTGTACTGTTTTTAATTGTTATTTTTATTGTGTGGGTGTGAGAATAAAAATTATTTTATCTTTATCTTATTATCATTGGACTGATTATTTATCGTTCTAGCGCTTTCCGGTTGCAATCTAAGACCTTTGCCTCGGAGCCCGACGTCCGCTTTCCAGCTGTATCTCCTCTACTTCCAACGGCTTTCGGTTTTCCTGGTGGTTAGTCGTATTTGGTGGTCTGTTTAACAATATCTGTTTTATATGACTGCCTCGTTGGTCTCGCGGCATAAATGTGCGCGTGGGATTGGGAGGTCTCGGGTTCGATCCCTGAGTCGGGCAAAGTTATATTAGGATTTTTCGTTAGGAAATTCTCAGTAGCAGTACGAAGTCTGGTAATGTGCCCGGTACAGCAATAGGCTCGCCCCCTATTACGTGGGATTAAAATAAATCTGGCGAAAAGAGGGTGTAGCAATATACCTCTGCCTACCTCTCCGGGGATATAGGCGTGAGACTATGTATGTTTAAAAAGATAGTTTTTTGTAAAAGAGGTAGCATTCAATCAAAAAGCGTATTGAATAACATTGTTGTCATATTTCGTCTAATATTCGGACGAATAAATCGATAGTACCGAGACGTAACATTCTGTTTGGTGGTTGAAGTTGCTCAACTAGGTTGTCAACTTACAACATCAAAGTTGTGATTGTTCGTAACTTTGTCAGCTATTGGTGTAACTAGGAATGGGCAACAGTCATTCTTGTCCCCAAAGTTTGCGGGTACGGCACGAACATGCTGTTGAAATTATCAACTATTTATTATTTTACAATATTTAAATATTGGTTTAGGGTTGAAGTTTATAAGTATTGCTTTGTGAATTAAACGAAATAAATATAAGCATTACTTTTTGATGTAAATTAAATAAATATCTCTGACTTTGGATTGTAAAATTAGAAGTTTAAATTTTTTTTTATACTTCTAGAAAATCTTTTTTTAACGTAAGATGTTCATGTTCAATTGTCCAATATATACAATGATACAACTATACATTTACAAATTTTATTCAAACGATCTATATTCACAGCAGTAAAACCATAGCTTTTAAATAAGTAAGAACCCCCCCACCTGTCCATGATTTATAACGTAAACATCGCCTCAAAACACCAAACAATTTTAAGGGCAATATTTGAAAAACACTCAAGATCTCCCATCGCCTGTTTCATTTGTTTGCCGTCGCCGTCTGTCAAATACACCGAGATTTATTTGTAAAACTTGATAAAAACAAAAGATGGAATATCAAGGGCCTACAAAGTATATCTTTATTCAATCATACAATAGAAGCGAAACGTCTATATCTGTAATACAATGAATGACTCCGAGGTATTCCAATAATATGTTACCATTCTATGTATTTACATTTAGATTGTGGGTTAAAAGTTACTCTTCGCATTTATTTGTCACATGATTTTATTTAAATGTCAATAAAGTTAAACTATAAAGGCCACATTAAAAAAAATATATATATAATAAAATCAAATTATGTTCTAGACTTGAAAACTGCAAATAGTATTTCAGTCTTAAATCCACTGCCCGCACAGCTGACATTTCAATGTAACGTGCATATTAAATTATAATTTGTCATTTGCTTATTACTTTGCCTCTACGAGAATCTGGGCAAACATGTTAAGCCGCCTGTTCCAGTTGTCATGAAGATTTTTGACAGTCATATTCAGTACTCTTGAATATATTGAAACTGGTCATGGCATGGCATATCGGTCTGAAGAAAACTAATATTTTGGCATATATGTTCAGTTTAGTTCTACCTAATCTTCTGGGTCTATACATAGAAATAAAACTAAAATAAACATAGCAAGAGCTATGTCAATATTTTCAGAGGTCTCCTACGCAAAGTAAAATTATTACGAGTACTATTACTATTATTATTATTATTATTATTATTCTCTTTATTTCAACCTTTTCTCATAATAATATTTTACATTTCTATGTTATTTAGAAAAAAAAACAAATATAAAAATATAAAATAAAATTACGGGGCTCACCGGTATCGGGTGCAGGGACCAAGCTACCGGTGGTTAGGGCTCCAGAGAGAGGAACCTCCTGACGATACGAGCCGTGGCCAGCAATACTGCCTTCTGTATAGAGGACTTAATCCAGCCGTCTAACGCGAGCCTCTTGAGGTGGTGATCGAGGCTCTTGGCAATGAGACCATTAACTGACACGACTATCGGTACAATGATCGCCGAGTCCACATCCCACATGTCGACAATCTCGTGAGCCAAATCCAAATATTTTATTTGTTTATCTTTCTCGGCTTTCACGAGATTCTCGTCATGTGGAATGGTGACATCGATGATCATTGCAAGGCGCTTAGATCGATCTATCACTACTATGTCTGGCTTGTTAGCCACAATAGTTCTATCAGTAATGATAGATCGATCCCAATACATGGTGGCACGACCATTTTCAAGAACTGGGTCGGGCACATACCTGTAGTACGGTATTTCAGAGTCGACAAGTTGGTACTTTAAGGCAAGTTGCTGGTGGACAATCCTGGCCACTTGGTTGTGTCTATGCAAATACTCGCCGTTGGCCAGACGAGAACAACCAGATACTATATGTCTGAGAGATTCACCAGGCTGGTGACATGCCCGACATATGTCAACCGTCCCATCCCTCAGGATATACTTCCGGTAGTTATTCGTCATGACAACCTCGTCCATAATCGCAAAGACAAAACCTTCTGTTTCGGCGAAAAGATCGCCAAAACGTAGCCAGGACACAGAAGCTGGTAAGTCTACATCGGGTCCATGCAGGGCCCGATAAAAACGTCCATGCAGCTCTTTACCTTTCCATACCTCCTTGCGCTCCTCAACACCAAGTACGGCAGGTTTGCGCCAGTTCTCCTTAGCCAGACTCAGCGGGGTAAGCCCGTTGTCCACAGTGACCACATCACGGTGGACACCCGCGTCAGTGCTGAGAAAATATTCCCTGAGATTGCACACCTCGCGGTTATGGAGGGTCTTGGCACTTAAGAAGCCGCGACCCCCGCACTTCCGCGGGATGTACAATCTCATTACTGATGACCGCAGGTGATGCATCCGGTATGTAGTCAGCAGACAACGAACTTTTCTATCCAAGGCATCAAGTTCTGTTTGAGTCCACCTAAGTATGCCGAAGGAGTACATTAAGACTGGCATGGCCCAACCGTTACAGGCGCGCACCCTGTTGCCGCCTGATAAAAAACTATTTAAGATTTTTCTCAAACGGCCAAAGAAGCGCTCCTGCAACGCCTGTTTCATGCCAGTCTCAGCAATACCTAGTGCCTGCGACATACCTAGATATTTGTAGGTTTCGGTTGCAGAGAGAGATCTAAGTTGTGTGAAATCTGAAAGTTCTATACCATCAGATTCCACAACCCTGCCCTTCTTTACATGCAAGACCGCACATTTATCTACACCGAACTCCATCTTGATAGACTTACTAAAGTTTTCAGTTACCTTTATTAACTCTGTCAACTGGAGGTCAGTGGAGGCAAATAGTTTTAAGTCATCCATGAAAAGAAGGTGAGATATTACTTGACCTCTGCTGTGCAACCGATAGCCTAGCCCTGAATTCTCGAGCAAAGTGCTAAGAGGATTCAGTGCTAGACAAAACCACAAGGGACTCAAACTGTCACCTTGGAAGATCCCTCGTTGAATCTTAATAGGATCGCCGCATCCGAGAGTCCGTCGACACCCTGGATAGCGAAGAACCGTACTCCACTGCCCCATACACGTCTTCAGGAAAGTGCATAGAGTTGAATCAACTTTGTACAACTCTAGCACTCTCAAGAGCCATGTATGTGGCACAGAGTCGTAGGCCTTCTTATAATCTATCCAGCATGTCGCTAGATCCTTTCGGCTACGGCGAACCTGTTGGCTAATGGTCATGTCTATAAGGAGTAGCTCTTTAGTACCACGCGACCCACTTTTACATCCATTTTGAGAACTGGACATGATTTTATTAGTATATATATGTTTGGCCAGTTTAGTTCTCAAAATGGATGTAAAAAGTTTATAGACCGTCGGTAGGCAGGTTATAGGTCTATAATTTTTTGGGTCCGTGGTACTTCCTGTTTTAAAAAGCAGGTGGGTAATGCCAGTTGTTAAGAAAATTGGAAGCGTTCCTGATTCTAGAGATGATTGGAATTGGGACGCCAAACGAGCATGTGCACTACGCAGCCACTTCAACCAAAAGTTGTGCAATCCGTCCGGACCTGCCGCTTTCCAGTTTGGTAACGGACGGACTGCACAACTAACATCTGTAGCTGTAATAGCTACGGCATCCATATTAGGGATTGTCGCACATGATCGCTCAACATCCCTAAACCAACCATGTTCCGTGTGGCTAACGGGGGTCGACCAGATGCTACTCCAGAACGTATTTGTAGTTTCATTATCTGGTAGACTCCCATCATCCACACCTAGACCGGGACGCTCCCAATTTCTATACACCCACCTTTCATCCTTTTGGAATGTGCGATTCTGGGAATATCTGCCTATACGTTTTTTATAGCGTTTGATACGATTTGCCCACGCATAAATCTTCTGCTTCAGGAAGTCGATGCGTTCTGTGACCCGCGACGCGTATTCTCGTGGCCTAATACCCGTTCCTGCAAAGGCGCGGGTCACAAAACGCATCACTCTCGGGCGAGTATTGCCCGACCTGAAGCAGATCAGCTTGCCAATGAGTGCCCTAGACTCAGCGATACGACGCTCAATCCTGCACTGCCAAGCCGGCACAGCATTATTTTGGGTAGCCATATCAATGTTGCTTTGTATGTTGACATTGGCTATCCGACATGCCGCTACAGCCGCACAGTACAGAATTGAGTGTGTATCACTGAGATTTTCACTATTGTCTAGGTATGTAGACAATAGTGAATCCAGGGCACACACCAGCGCCAAATTTTTCTTATGCGTGGGCAAACGCGGCAGACGAGGCCTATTTACTAAGGCCTCGTAACGATATTCCCTGATGGCACATTCCAAAGTACTCCTTACATTATCCATGTACTGGGCACTTACTTGTATATCCCCACCATTCACTTCTTCAACACTTTGTTGCCTTAGTGTGTCAATTGTCACTGCCGTTACACATTCACGTGTGGAAGGAGGAATGGGAGGGTTACCTTGCAAGCCTGAGCGTAGCCTCTCAAGTGCATCGTCATCCAGCAAACGACAGCGCTGGATTGCGCGCACTTGATCCGACAGTCGCTGCGCCGAAACGTTGACGGCCGGTTCCAAGTCCTGAAACAGAGGCAGCATGCGATCACGGTACGCCGTAAGGTTGGTACCCCCCTCTGTAGCCACATAATATGCCCGCATGACATTCTCATTCATGGATCTAGTCCACCTCATGCGGTGCACATCACCACCGGTAGCGGGGCCCTGTTCGAAACCGATGAGCCTCGGGGTCCTAAGCCATTCGGTGGCCGGCCTCTCCCTCGCCGGCGGACAGGTGGTGGCGACGACGGCGGGGAGAAAAACTCGTCGCTAGATGCGCTCGACGCCTCAACACTCACCGGCGATGCTGCTGCTGGTGCCGGCGGCTGTGAGGCGGAGCTGAGCGACGAGTCCGGAGGTGTTAAACGTGCTGCAGCTGCTTTTCTAGCTCTGGTCAACATTTATACCAACTTTTCTTGCTTTTATATTTGTTTGTAATGTTTGTTTTGACATATAGTGTCATCTTCACTGTATTTATCTAATATTATTTCTTAAATTTTAATGGCTTTTATATGTAAATCCGTATATTTATTCGGTATTCTTACTTCTTGTTGATAAATAAATTTATAAATTGTATTGTAAAACTGTAATATAAATTAAAATAAAAATATGCAAGAAAATTGTGTTGTTGACTTTAAGGTGTTGCCAGAATTATTATTATTATTATTATTATTATTATTAGTACGAGTATTATGCAACCTGCTATTGGTATTCGGTATAAGTTGCACATTCAACGTCTCCGCTCAGCTGAACTATAATTTGAAATACAGTCTTGTTTCCTAAACCATATTCGTTTTTGGATGCTCGCATTTTAGATTAAACTTTATATAAAGAAGAGATTCTTGAGAAGTAATTACAAAGTTGGCATTTAGGAATTATTTATTCATCTAAATACACAAAACAACTTAATTACTACTCCAATCATCATATCAGCCAAACGACGTCCACTGCTGGACATAGGCCTCCCCCAAGGTTCTCCACACAGACCGGTCTTGAGCCGCCCGCATCCAACCGCCTCCCGCGATCTTTACTAGATCGTCGGTCCACCTTGCTGGGGGCCTACCTCTGCTGCGTCGTCCGGTACATGGCCGCAACTCCAGAACCTTTCTGCCCCAATGGCCATCGGTTCTTCGAGCTATGTGCTTTACTACTATTACTATTACTCCAAAATACCCGTGAAAACAATAACTTAGTTGATCACGATTAGTATAACCATGATACTGCATTTTAATTGAATGAATTAACAATTGTACCCACAACAAGATGGGACAAACGATTGTTCAAATTACGAAGTCAAATGGCGGGCTTGAGAATGCACCATGTTAATTAAGCCATCGGAGGCATGTTTAAGTTTCTACTGCTGACTAAGTTCGGTGCGCCCAAACTACTCCAGAATACTAATTATTGGATTTTTCTTTGCATAATTAAAAACGTGTCATAAAAGCATGTAGGTATGTATATAGTATATATACTCATAAGAGAAAAAGGTTCGCAGACAACTGAAAATAATGCTGCGATTAAACTTGCTGGTCAGCAAAAAGGTCCAGGGTAAAGAATTAAATGGAAATGTAGATAAAAACATACCGTTTCTGATTAGAATACCTGGCCTTTGTTTGAACTTATATTCACCAAGTAATAAGATTTAACAAGGCCAGTGTTTTCATGGCTGACTTCAGAGGCAATTAGGTAAAACCTTCACAGATTTTGCTGAACATGTTGGTCCAACGTTCTGGTTGTGTTTAAAAACAGCTCTTCTAATTGTAGAGACCATCGATGTTAATTTGTTCAAAATAGTACGTACCTACCTTATTTTAGCCTACAAAGTGCGGATCGGCAATCTGCAACTAATTTTTAACAAATGGAATTATGATATTTCGTAATATCTTTTATTGTTTGTATATTCTTATAGGGAATTATAGTTTTGCGTAAAAGTTACAATGTGATTGATAAAAATAAAATGTTGGCTCTTGTTTAGATCCCTGTGTACAGAGTATGATTGTGACATAATACAACATCATCGTCAGCCCTTTATACTGTCCCACCGCTGGGTACAGGCCTCTTCTCACTATGATAAGAGTAAGGCCATAGTCCACCAGGCTGGCCAAGTGCGGGTTAGCGGAATTCACATATCTTTTAAGAACATTATGGAGAACTCTCAGACATACAGATTTCCTCACGATGTTTTCCTTCAACGTTTAGCAAGCGGTAATTAACAATTTAATACGTACTTAACTCTGAAAAGTCATTGGTGCGTGCTGTGGATTCGAACCCGAGACCCTCTGCGTAGCAGTCTGTCGGTCTCTCCACTCAGCTATCGCTGCCTCATGACATAATACATACTGTTGTTTAATTGAATTCTAATAGTACAAATGTTAGTTAGCTCTGGGTTTTGACTCACGCATGTAATATTTGATGGGCTTCTAAACTGACATAGAGTTTTGAATCATATCTGAGGCAGGCACGTCTCAAAATGCATCACATGTATCACCAAATACGGGCTAATTTTACGTACATATTTTGATAAGTGACCACGCATTGTGATAAGTGCTAGAATAGACTGCGAGCGAGTTTACAGGTCACCACCATCTATAATAAAGCCCATTTTTCTCCCCTACAGTATAAAACCCGATTTATTGTTTTAGCGTAGAAAGTTTATAAATAAATATAGGCATAAAACGCGCTCAAAAAAGTTAACAGCCCGCGATGATGAACTGTTTGACCGTAAAGCCAATAAAATTTCTACACGAATAAGTTACGTTCGTTGTGTTATGATATCGACGGCCCCAGTAAATATACGTGCAATTGAAAATTTACAAATTTCATAGCGAAAAAAAGTGTTTGTAGCCAAATGTTTACGTTTTTCTTCCAAAATATTATGTAGAAATTTTGCCTTGTGTATTTGTTGTCAACAAAGATACCTATAGACATCTATTTTTAGAGAAAATCATGAAATAAGGTAAAAATGCAAGACATATTTTAGGGTCGAAAAGAATTTGCCAAAAATATAGCAATATTCGAATATAAATAAATAATTGATACATTTTTGAGAGCTTTTAAAGTGTAGGGGAGACATATGCGTTTCCACACCAATAGGCCGCATTTTTCCGAATAGATCCTCCCAGAATTAACTCTCAGAACAACAAAGTAGCTTGCTTTTCTATTAGTGGGTAATAGAATATACCTATTACCCTGGAGGCTTGGACTTATTTCTTTGTCATTATTTATGTCATGTGTATTAGCTGGGGGCGTTGACTAATTTGTTAATGTTCATCCGGGAAACCACGCACCGTGGCAAGCCAGCTTAATTGTTTTTTTTTTTTTTTTTAATATTTGGGCACAATTATTTGTTTGTGACTTTTTATTTTACTTTGGAGTATACAAATAGTGAAGGAAATTATGTAGGTTCAAGATGGGCTATAAAAACGAATTACACAATTTTCAGTAAGAGCATTTGCGCGTTTATTCGCTGGGATCATATTATAACTGGCTACTTTTCTGTTATACTCTATTTTCTCGTAATTAAACCATATCACTAGTCTTGCACCATAACATGACTTTTTATATTAAATATGTTTATATAGTCTAATATACATGTACGTAATATAAATCTCGAAAATGGCTCCAATGCTTTTGATAACATTTTGTATGAAGGACATTTCAGAGCGGCGAATCGATCTAGCTAGGATACATTTCTAGAAAACACGATTTACCAAAAAAAATATAGCGAGTAAATTACGGTCATACGGTACTGTTTTTTTTTTATAAGGTAATAAATAAACGTAGTATTTTAAATGCACAACTGAAACATTTATTCCCAACGCAGTCACGTTGCCAGCTTGTGCAATATCTACAGAATTTCTTTGACTAAGTTTTAAGCAAAGTTCATTAGTGTCTCGACGGTACAATTCTGTACAAATATTGCCCGTTTTTGTACGCTGTGCCACAAGTTTGTACATACAGTACAAATAATATATATGAGCGTATTCAGAATGGCAGTAAACTGACTTCACCAACTTTACTTTTGAAGTTAACCTTATTTTATTGATAAACAAACTTCGATACATTACATTGTGTACGAATTTTGACAGAAATACACTTTAGACAGGATATTTTGTATTTGTTTTGTCAATCATTATTGTCATATAATATATGTAGACTGCGTTATAAAGTAAGATAAAAGCTTATAAATATAATTTAGGGGATGTTACGTAATTCTTCTAGATAGGCGTCGTAAAAATATTTTTTGAAAATTTTATATATATAATAATAGGTAATAAACATGTACGACGTAGTGGTTAAAGCGGTCGATTTGTTGATTAACACTACGCCGAGTATTATAAGTTCAAGTTCAACATAAAACAACACTTTGTGTTATTTTGTGTTATCCACAAACTCTTCTATCGAGTCAAGTTATTTAAATTTATTGTATTAATGTCTGTTTATTGTCCGATGTTTGCAAAGATCCCTGTGACACAGTCATTATAATTAATTAAATATTTATTTGTTTGTGTAGGTGAATATTAGCAACACATGGGTGCTGCCTGAGGAAGGGTTCCCTGTGTTTTACCGCTACTTCAGGGACCGCATAGGAGATGCGGTACGAAGCCGATGCTGTCTGCCAGTTTCATCACGCTAATCTCGTCACAGGTCAGTAAAACACCACTTACTTATATTCGGGCTAAAGACACGAGATATGCTCTGTTTTCCAATAAGCAACTTAATAATAAATGGTTATGGTATACTTCCCGCTACAACACTTTTTCACTTACGATGTTCTGAATTTTGTTACTGACACAGCAACTCTGAAAGTTGATATTTCGGACGAAATATTTTCAAAAAATATCTCGCCGTGATGGCTTGGATACAGTTCAAAAACTTATAAACTTGCCGCCGAACATAATAATAAACGAACCATCAAATTAATTTATAAGCCGATGCCCTTGGGAGTCTTATTCAAATTCACAATTTGGTTGATTCTATTCAACTTTTGTTCGAAACTTCATTCATCTTTAAAAATAATTTAGTGTTGGCAGGTCAGGAGTGGCCAGCACGGATTAAAATTATGGAAGTTTAAATGGTTTTCAAAATTTAGTTGCCTCTTAAATCAAGATCTTTGCGCTTATTTTAGCCATAGAGTAAAAGCTTCCGCAGAGAGACGTATAAAACGGCAAAATATTTCGTATTTTAGT
The DNA here is from genome assembly GCA_944739405.2 of Euclidia mi. Taxonomy (NCBI): domain Eukaryota; kingdom Metazoa; phylum Arthropoda; class Insecta; order Lepidoptera; family Erebidae; genus Euclidia; species Euclidia mi. The sequence goes on from OX123196.2 coordinate 6,032,363, forward strand.
TGTAAATTAGTACTAATGAAACATGAAAGAGCAAAGGCAGTTTCATTTCAAAAAACGAAAATAATAACTCTCATTTTTGTTACACGGAATAAATTAAAGGATATCGAAAGGTAAAAGCTGAAAGATAAGTTAACAGAATACGTACTTAGAAACGACTCATTTGTCAGGTTTTTGAGAGAATTTGGACGCAATTTTGGTGGCAGTTGTAAGTATAAAAAGAAGAAAGGTACAAAAAGAGTCAGATATATTTCAATATTTCGTCGGGCCGTTAGGTCTAATCGGCGGCAATCCAGCCAAGACCCCCATTACGTGAGATGGGCCCGACCCGCGACACGCCGTCGGAGCCTCCACAAATAAATGTACGCGCCGATAAGAAAATGTAAATACACGCCGTGCGTACTATACACACCATTATCTTGTTTATGGAAGGGTTTAGATAAGTCATACCTTTTGAGAATGAAGATGTTATACTGTAATTATACCAAGGTAATGTTATCAATACTTTATTTTAATTCTTTACAAATGGTCGGTACACGAGTTATACCTACACGCGACACGATGACTGCATGCGTAAGCGACTGCGGATCATGAGGTCTCGGGTTCGATTTCCGGGTCGAACAAAAAGTGATATTGGGTTTTTTTGTTAGAAATTATCCAATAGAAGTTCGGAGTCAGGGAGTGGGCGGTGTCACACCCCCGTGCCTCGGAAAGCACGTTAAGCCGTTGGTCCTGCGCCCAATCTCTCTCCGGTCGTGTCGCTTGTGGCATCGGACTATGAGAGTGAGGTAATAGAGAGTGCACTTGTGTATATGCACACCCTTGTGCACTATAATATTTCCCACGCAGTTGTCTCACATATAGACAAGCGGCCGTGGCCGAAATTGGTCGGGAGGACATCGATATTAATATCATCAATATCTACACGCTTAGAACTCGGTGCGCACTCAGTACTGAGTGTGTATCAAAGCGTCTTGAGCTCGGTATGCATTAGGTTGGGGCTGAAGGTTGGAGTTGTAGGCTGAACCCGAAGATTGTAGATAGAAGGAGGAAGGTTTCATTATTTTAACTTTATTCAGTCACACTTATTATTTTACTTTCTTTGCGAAAGTTTGCTCTTGTTTCGCCGATTTGAGAACATACTGCAGATATTCAAAAAACGTACAATATTTAAAAAAAACCGAACCAACCTTCTCTCCTTGTAATTGCGTAGAAATAGAACGAACTGAGAGTATAAAATATCTGGGAATAATAGTAGATAACCTTCTTACATGGAAGAAGCAGATTGGTTTCACGTAACCCGTGTTAGACGTCTTATACACGTTTTTAAAAAGCTCAGAACATACGCTGTGACTTCCAGTGCTTAAAAATGGTTTATCTGGCACTTGCTCAGTCGGTCCTCAGCTACTGCATTACATTGTGGGGCAGTACTCATAAAACCACTTTATTACGTGTCGAGAGAGCTCAAAGAGCGGTATTAAAAGATTTAGCGAATAAACCAATTAGGTATCCAACAACTGATCTTTTTTCACTTTGTAAGGTCCTGACAGTCAGACAGTTATTTATACTTCAAGCGCTTCTAAAAAAACACAACTCTGTGTATTTTGACTCACAGTATTCAGCAAAAAAGCGTCGTTTCGATAGAGTGTGCAAAATTGAACTTTGTAAGACAGCAGTGGTAAGTAGGCATTACAAACACATTAGCTCTAAACTCTACAATTTAATCAATAGAAAGCTTAACATCTACCCCTTAACAAAAAGCTTACTGCGTAAAAAATTGACAGAATGGCTACAGACTATGAGTTACGACAATATTGAACGACTTATGGATAGCACATAGCACAACCACACACACACACGCACAAACACACAAACAAAGACACACACACACACACCCACGCACACACGCATACACACACACACACACACACACACACACACACACACACACACACACACACACACACACACATACACACAAACACATACACACATTCAATGGTAATGTAAGTGTACTAGGTTTATTTATTGTTATTTTTGTTTGAACTTTAATGTGTCTGGAACATAACATGTACAATTGTTTATAAATTTGGGCGCTGGTAGCTGCGCTACAGTTATATAACTTTTGTAGCTATCAACGTTTTCTCATGTAACAATATGTAAAATCTAAATTGTTCCAAATAAATCTTATTATTATTATTATTATAAAGCAAGATTTGTTAATTAATCACTACATAGTATAAAACAAAGTCTGTCTTCTCTCTGTCTGTCCCTATGTATACTTAAATATTTAAAACTACGCAACGGATTTTAATGCGGTTTTTTTTAATAGATAGAATGATTCAAGAGGAAGGTTGATATGTATAATTGAAGCGGGTGAAGCCGCTGGCGACTTCTAGTATATAATAATATCCATTCAGAGTATGTATCTTTCGAATAGTTTCCCTCAGCTCTAAGGGTGCGGAATAGAAGATTCAGTAATGCATAATATGCACAATTAGAGCGTCTTTTCCACAACACGGTTCTCAATTCTCGATTTTCCTCAGAACGACTGCTGGCTGACAAATCGACATGCCCATTTTAACTGTCACTTTGTCTCGGGCCACTGTATTAGCATTAATACAGTGGCTAAAAGCAAAGCTAGGCAAAAAAAAGGAATAAGATATTGGCGCTGTCTTAATTGTACCTTCTCAGGCATACAATGTGTTATTTTATGCTTTTTAAGTTATATGATAATAGTTGGCTAACTAACCTTTCCCTGGGGTCACCAAAATGGGCATAATAATTATGTTGTGCTAAAGAATTAACCTTCTGTGGAAAATAACGGCACTCGACATTGCGCGTGGTCCAAAACTTGAGCAATTTTATTAGTTAGTATTAGTGGAGACGCTCGCCTGATGGTAACTTTTTTTTTCTTTTTTTTTCGGTGTTAAAAGACCACTCCTGCACTAGGAATAAATCCTGTGTCGCGGGGGACTTTACAAACATACAACCAACGGACACAATTAACACCCAGACTCGAAACAACAAGTTGTGAATTTGGTACACAAAGTGTTGCCTAGTGAGGGGATCGAACCCACAACACTAAGTTTTGGTTACGTACCCATAGCATTTCAAAATTATGGCTAAGGGAACAAGCCTAAACTGTGGTCGTTTCCTGCAGAAAAACAGGCAAATAAAGATTGAAGCTCCGGCTCTTTCACTCTCAGAAAGCTTTCTCTCTCTGTACTGACGGATATTGTTGTTTATAAAAGTACATATTTTGGTAAAGGACTGTCATTACAAAGAAAAAATATACAAAATGTTGATAATCAACATTTCGTCGTCATTCCATTGCAAAATTATTAGACAAAAATTCTAGATCGAAGCAACGGACGATACCTAGATTAATAAAGTACATAACCATTTTAGTATGTAAGTAAATAGTATTGTTATTAGTTTTGCTGAGCTCCTATGAATACACTATTCCATAAAGTACACCATAATTTACCCACTCTCTCAGTCACTAAATCATTGTAATCCATTCTTGGTTGTCTGGAAGAAATCGCATTTAGCGATAAGACCGCCCTTGTACCACTAGACTTAAGTTCTACTTTTGATCGATGTATTCTTGTTTTTTCTGGTGTACAATAAAGAGTTACTATCTATCTATCTAACCAAATCATTACGTGTCCATAAGCGAGGGTCGACCAGCCGTGATCGAGACTGTAACGAGATGAGGCCTCGACGATATCTACCGATACCTACATCGATAACGTGCTCCGATTCATAACGTTTCAAAATCGGCCTGATGAGAACGATTATTGGAAATGCTTGATAGAAATATTATTAAATAATAATTGAAAAACGTTTTTATAAAGGTCGGCAACGCATTTGTGATCCTTCAGGCGGTGGTGATCACTTATCATCAGGTGACCTGCTTGAATAAAAAAAAACAAACTTAGGGAATACCGCTGGTTGCTAGCTATATCATTATGAAATTATCCCAAGTAAGGCTCGCCTTGCTGTACTGCAGGGAGTTTTGGCGCCAACACTGATGTATGGAAGTGAATCATGGGTATGGCAGAAAAAGCATGAAAGTAGAATCAATGCTGTGGAGATGAAAGCTTTAAGGAGTATGTGCGGTGTAAGTTTGATAGATAAAGTGCGCAACAGTGTGATACGGGAAAAGAGTGGTCTAAAAGAAGATGTAGTGACAAAGATTGAAAAACGAATGTTGCGTTGGTTTGGACATATGGAACGGATGGATGAAAGAAGAAATACGAAAGGAGTGTATCGTGCGAGAATGAATGGAAATGTCGCTGACCAAATAGGTGACGTTCTGAAAAAGGGCCAAATAAAAAATACTCATAACCGACGCGCATGCATGATGAGGTTAATGAATGTCGATGAAGCGAAAGAGGTATGTTTGAACCGAAGCATGTGGCGTTCCATAGTCTCTGCCTACCCCAATGGGAGACAGGCGTGCCGATATAGATAGATAGATAGATAGATAGGTTCAATAATTATTGAACCTATTATTCAAAAGGTATTTTTGTATGATGTCGGTGTCTGGGCATCAAATACGAATTTGCACGCGCGATTTATGAAAAAGTTAATTGCCTAAGTTTTAAAGATAAAAATAATTTGAGAACAAATAGCAATTTGTGATGAGTAATAAATTAATATACATTAATTTGACTGTGACCCTCAATAAAAAATATAATTTTAGAATTACAATAATTTGATTCTTTTGGTGGTAGTGTATAGATAAAGTTGTACCATGTGGCTAAATCGCGCTATTGTTACGTTAAAAAGGCGCAATATAAATAGCTGACGTAATTTTATAATTAATATTTTTTCATTAAATTATCTTCGTCTTGAAACTCGAGTATTTTTCAGGCTGCAAGTATGATGTATTGGTTTAAGCAGTCGTCCTCGTCCCACAGTTTAGTACTGCGCCGGTTATTGGGTGAGCGCCCATACGCCCCTTAAAATTCGCCCCTTCATACAAATTTGGCGAAATTTGTAAGATGGGGCGAATTTTAAGGGGCGTACGGGCGCTCACCCAATGATTGTAGATTCCATTGTCACACGAGACTACTCTTTTTGTAATCCGTAAATTGTTTCTAGTCTGGCCTTATTTTGAATCTGTGGATTGAAAGTTTTTAAAGTCCCCTACGACACAAGACAGAATGCGAGTACGGCAGCTGCCTTTTAAAGTAAAAAGAAAAGAAAAGGGATTATTACTTTTTGGCATACCGACGGCTGCTCGAGTCTAAATTATTGATTGCCCACAGTCTGGCTTAGATAAGTTGAGCGAACCTATTTTACAAATAATATTTTTGAGTTATATAGTTGGGAATGCAAATTTAATTCTACACAGGAGATTTACCAAAAGGTTCAATGCTTTCGATATTAAAAGCTACCAAGCATTTGACAATAAAAGAAAATTAATCGTTTACAATAAATGGACACAACAAATATATTTTTTTGACAATTTTTCTTTATTTGTTGTCTAAGTCATCATCATCATCAGCCCTATATACTGTCCCACTGCTGGGCTTCAGGCCTCTTCTCACTACGAGAAGGGTAAGGCCATAAACCACCACGCTGGCCAAGTGCGGGTTGGCAGACATCACATGTCGTTCGAGAACATTGTGGAGAACTCTCAGACATGCAGGTTTCCTCGCGATGATTTCCTTTACCGATAAGCAAGCGACTGTTAACAATTTAATACGCACTTAATTTCGAAAAGTCATTTGTGCGTGCCGTGGATTTGAACTGGAGACCCTCTGCTAGGAATCTGTCGGTCTCTCCACTCGGCTATCGCTGCTTGTTGTATTTAAAGTAGAACTTACAAAATAGCTAGTAAATTCAGTAAAGTACTTATATATGCGCTAATTGTATCTTCACATTTTATCTCACGTGAAGGTTTGTAAGGATAGATGTATAAATGCTGACGGCACGGTTGGCGTAGTGGTTTAAGCGGCCCGGCCGCCTCGTCGCTTGACATTGCGCCGAGTGTTGTGGGTTCGATTCTCACACGAGACAATACTTTGTGTGAAACATATGGGTGTTCATTGTGTCCGTTGGTTGTATATTTGTAAAGTTCCCCGCGACACAGAAGACATTCCTAGTGCGGGAGTAGTCTTTAAAAGAAAAATGTTGTTACACAAAAATACTGAAGGAATTGGAATTTTGTAATAATACCTAAAAGTGAAATATCAGAATAGCACACGTGCTTTCTTTGATCACGATGACCAATACTACTAAATAGTTATGTAATGTTAATTCTTGTAAAATTTCGGTGTTTACAATTCAGTTAAAAAGAACGACAATCAATGGTTTTTACCCAGTACCATAACGAAGCTTATCAAATGTTAACACTGATAAATATTGCTAATAGCAGGCATTAAAAGACACGAAAAAGAAACGGAACTAGTGATAATGCCGCAAAGGACTCACACAGAATACACACATCGCAAACAAAAAACACATAGGTAGACGGTGAATAAATATGTATCTAGCACCTGGTACCCTGCCCATCTCTCGGGAATATTATATCCGTGAGCCCACATTCATATTTTTGCCTGTTCATACTAACCCTTATAATAACCTCCGCGAGCAAGTAGGTGGCTCAAGCAACAAATATTTAATTAAGAGCGATATCAAGTGAAATGACGAACATTTTGAGAACAAAGGAAATATGGTATGTATGTCATGTATTATCTACACGCACGCTATGAGAATAAATGGCGGACGAGTGGCTTAATAGTCTCCAAACACGTCACAAGTTCAGCACTCTTGTTGTTATAAACTTGCTCATATTGAAGATACAATCTGTGGATTTAAAAATAGCAAGAATATTTTATCGTGATCGACTCTCTGAAGAATTTGACACAAAAAGTTTACGAAACATTTTGTTTTGTTTATTACAAACATGCATAGACTCACGCCTATTTCCGGAAGGAGCAGACAGATACTACGGATCGCCAGTTGCCAAAATCCTGACATACCTACCTATCTTGCTTGATGCATGCTTTTTTGTTTAGTGTTCTTCAAACCTGTCCTTGTTTTGACCAGTCATTTTTGTTTACTATATTTTCTTTTATAACAATGACATATGACACAGTGCTGATAGAAAATGCCCACAGATACATGCATATTTTTATAGTAGTTACCTACAAAACGAATTACTAGATATGATTCTACAAAAAACCACAAGCAATCGCAAAAGAATGTATACTACAGTTTCTTGTCAATCCAGAAATTGTAATAAGCTATTTTAGTGATTATATTGTCACATAACAATGTCCACAGATCATCAAAGTTTAAAAACTAGCAATAGTTTTTTATTGGTTTTCCTACAAAGAATACACATTTCATGCTAAAAGAAAATAATAAAAGTAATCACCTATGATTACTTTTATTCTCTTTTAGCAGAATTTATCAAAAATCACTCAGGTATTAAATCAAGAAGTGGATAAGTGAAAAGCTATCGCCCTTGGTTCACGGATAGACAGATTATTTTAAATTAAGAATAATTTGTCTATAACACAAGCATCATCATTGTCTTGCCCTGGTCCCAATTTATTTGGGGTCGGCGCAGTATGTCCTTCTCTTCCATACTTCTCTGTCACCACTCATCCGATTATTTCTTCTTTTCTCTTTCATATCCATCCTCACACAGTCCATCCATATTTTCCTTGGCCGTCCTCTCCCTTTTCGTCCTTCTACATGCATATTCATCACTTTTTTACCTACAAACATCTTATCTCTCCGCATAACATGTCCATACCAGGCCAATCGACTCCCTTTTATCTTTTCATCAATGGGCGCCACTTTCATACTACCTCTAATGTAATCATTCCTAGTTCTGTCCATTCTTGTCACTCCACACATCCATCGTAACATTTTCATCTCTGCCACATGCAATCGTTTCTCATCCATCTTCTTTGTAGCCCAACACTCAGCTCCATACAGTACGACAGGCCTTATAACCGACTTATACAAGCGGCCCTTTAATTTTACAGGCATTTTGTGGTCGCATATTGTGCCTGAGACCTGTCGCCCTTTCATCCATCCTGCGTTGATTCTTTGCCTAACATCCCGATCAATTTTGCCGTCATCTTGCAGGAGTGAACCTAGGTAGCGGAAATCGGAGCTTACTGGTAGAAGTGTACCGCCGAGTGTAACCGGTGTAGGACTGGAGAGACCGCCAAGGTCACAGAATATATATTGTGTTTTGGTTCTGCTTATTCTCAGGCCTACATTCTCCAATCTCTGCCGCCACTCCTCCAGCTTGCTCTGCACCTTCTGTCCATTCTCTGCTACCAGAACGATGTCGTCGGCAAACAGCATGCACCAGGGTGCCTCTGCCTGTATGTCCGATGATATAGCATCCATAATTAACAGGAAGAGGTAGGGGCTAAGGGCCGACCCTTGGTGCAAGCCTACGGCCACATCGAATCTGGCTGTGATACCAGCTGCGGATCGTACTTGCGTTTGGCATTTAGCGTACATGGCTTGAATCAACGTCAGGTATTTCCCAGGCACTCCTTTCTTCTTCAGGGCCCACCACACGACTTCACGAGGCACTCGGTCATATGCCTTTTCAAGGTCGACGAACACCATGTGCAAGTTTTTATGCGCCTCCCTGTATCTTTCGCAAATTTGGCGAAATGCAAAAATGGCATCCACCGTACCTCGACCATGCATAAAACCGAATTTGTTTCGTGAGATCTTACTCTCGTCACGCAGGCGTCGCTCAATTACTCTCTCCCATACTTTCATACTATGAGGCATTAACTTTATTCCCCGATAATTGTTGCACTCTTGGATATCACCCTTATTTTTAAAAATGGGCACCAGGTAACTGTTGCACCATTCCTTGTGCAACAGCTTGCGTGCGTATGGTCTCCTCGTGCAACAGCTTATTGAAGAATAAAGTCAGCCACGCCCATCCATCATCTCCTAACGCTTTCCATGCTTCTACTGGTATTCCATCTGGTCCTAACGCTTTTCCATTCTTCATTCCACTTACAGCCTTTTTTACCTCGTCCTTATTTATTTCCTTCACTAAACCAATATTCATCACCTCATTCTCAGGGTTTCCGTTCCAATCGTTCTCCTCATTCATTAACTTTTCAAAGTGTGTCCTCCATCTTTCTTTTATTCTGTCTTCGTCCATAAGAATCGCTCCTGTTTCGTCTTTCATGCACTTAGTATGGGATACATCCTTCGCCTTTCTCTCTCTAGCTTTAGCCATGCTGTATAAATATTTATGACCCTCGGGTTTTTCAAGTAACCCATACAAAAGGTCTAGGGCTTTGGACGTGTACACGATACCTGTATACACGGTGTACACAAGCTGCAGTGACATCGAACATGCGCCGTGTGCCGTAAATATACCGATCATAACCACAAAAATATTAACACGTTGTTACGCAAAAATATGTATTGATAACTTACAAATTGTTGCCTGAATAAAACTGTATTTAATGTTGGATTTATAAGCTAAATAAATCGTTGTAAAATAGAGAAACGCAACGATAGCTTAGTGAAAATACCAACAGACTGGTGAGCTACTTCGAGTTCCAACCAACGGTTGATTAAATTGTTAATAATCTCTTGCTAAACGGTGAAGGAAACATTGCGAGGAAATCTGCGTGTAGGCTACAATTGATGCAATAGGCAGCTATAGCTTAGTAGAGAGACTGCTTTGCTACGTTGGGTTTAACCTACGGTTCCTACCACTGAAGTTTCAAAGTTATGTACAGATTAAGTTGTTAATAGTGTCTTACTAATGTTAATAGTCTTTTGCTGAACGGTGAAGGAAAAAATCGTGAAGAAACCCGCAGGGTTCCGCATAATGTACTCAATAGACATGTGAAGTCTTGAACTCGCACTTGGCCAGCGTGGTGGACTACGACCTTACTCTGCTCATCCAAATAAGGTCAGTTTATAGCTCTTCTATTAATCATATCAAATAGGACAAACTTTAAACAATGTTGACAATGAAGGCCTAGTGCAGATAACATACCTTCTGATAACTAAATAACTAATCATCTCAAGTGCATAAAATGTCGCTGTAAAACAGGAAAAACAAAACAAAACATTTCTTTATCATCAGTAAATTTGCGTATACACATTCAGCCAAAGAATAAGATATTTTCTTTAAAACGTGAGTCTTTCACGCGCGCGTTTTGGCCATTACGTTTAAGTGGCTCATATTAAAAGGCGAGCCTATTGCCATTACAAGGCACATTGGCAGCGGCTGTGGTGCTACTTTGAATTCCCTTTGAAAGATCAATATACATCGCACGAACCAGGAGCTGACAATGTAATCTTGCGAGACAAGTATTGACAATTATTTTGTGAATGATTTAGAGCCCAAAATAATTATTAGAGTCATTTTGAATAGATTGTTGTGCTAGTTTGATTGTCTTATTATCTGTTACGAAGATGATGACGGATGAAAATATACACAATAGACTTGAAGTCTGCATACTCACTCTTGCCCTGCTTGATAAACGATATCCTAATCCCCTTCATAATATGATGATCTGTAAACTCAAAAGTTTTGAAATCAAATTCCTACATTGCCGCGATTACGACCGAAGCAAGTCGGCCGAAGCGTTAACAAATACCGAGATATTTATGCCTTAAAAATATTAACTATCGAGAGTAAAACCCGCTAAATAACATTGTATAAAATCAAATTCCTACCTCTAAATATGACTTTTGACCCTACTGTTACAACGTACTTACTTGTACTGTCATAGAATTTATCTAATTACCTTCACAAGTATATATAGTACACCTTTGGGTTCTGCGCAGCCATAGAGCCGGTAAGATACCAGTTACAATTTAACTCCAAGCGTAAGAATAAAGTTTTATTCCGCAAGATAACAGTTAAGGCGTCTAATTTTGTATGATAGAGACAAAACAACCGTCCTAACGGCAACTCAACAGCCTCTTATATCTGGTTGAACAATAATTTTACCATAAAACCTCACATTAGAGGCAGCTTGAATAACGCATGAAAGATATTACAGGTTATTTCCCAGTAAAGGCGTAGATAGATAGATAGATAGATATACGCTTTATTGTACACCAACATAGCATTAAACAGTACATATTTTATAAAGAGACTTAAAACTACGATTCCAGGCAACCTTGAGGTGGACAGGAATGATATGAGCAAAAATGTGGAGCGGTGGTGTAGTTGCTAATATAACATCTTAGATACTATATACATACATATTTACATATATATAAATTATAATTCGATAAATATACGTACATAAATAAAATACAAATATCAAATATACCTACTTACATACATTATAGAAATATAAGAGACAGTCAAGACACACAATACAGACGGAGTAAATAAGGCTTATGTAACAAGAAAATCATCAAATTAAATCAGATAGTGATTTTTGATCAAAGTTTTGAAGATATTTAACGATTTTGCTTTTCGCATCTCCAGGGGTAAACCATTCCAAAGACGCACAGCTTGAGCAGTGAAAGATTTCGAAAAGTAATTCGTGGAATGCTTTGGCATCCTCAGTGTTAGATCCTCAGACGACCTCAATGATTTCAAATGTGTGTCATGAACGAACACAAAAAGTTCTTGAAGATAGGAGAGGGTACAAGGATTAAATAGAACATTGTACAATAATGTTAGAATGTGAGTATTCCTGCGAAGACGAATTGGAAGCCACTTGAGTTTATTGCGAAAATCTGAAACGTGATCATATTTGCGCAGTCCAAATATAAATCGTATGCAAAAGTTTTGGAGACGCTCAAGTTTATCTAGCTGCTCTTCAGTGAGATCAGGATAGCTGACGTCAGCATAGTCAATAATGGGCAGAAGTAAACATTGGGCAAGTGCAACTTTAGTGGCAGTTGGAAGAAAGTTGCGTAGCCTACGCAACGAGCCTGCCGATGCGAATAATTTACAACTCATTTCTTTTAGTTGTGGTCTCCAGAACATGGTTTCATCAATGTAAATGCCCAGATTCTTTACAATTTTTCGAAAAGGAAGATTTTTTCCATCAAATCTGATTCGCGGAAGATCAACCAAGTTATTTTTAGAAACCATTTTAGGGCTGCCGATAATAATTAATTGAGTTTTATCAGGGTTGACTATCAGTCCATATCTCTTGGTCCATTCGCAGATACGTTCTAAGTCTGTGTTAATAGTAACACAGGCGTAGTTTCTGCATTTGCCGTAATGTTCCTTTAAGCAGCAATAGTGAAGTGAGTTTAAAAGACAAGAAACTTTACTAATTGTGCTGTTGTCACTTGTATTAGTAATTTTATAAACGTGACAGTTTGTAAAGATGGATGTATGGATATTTATTACTCTTTCACGCAAAAACCACTCAACGGTTTATGATCAAACTTTGCAGTTTTATAGCTTATCGGCATAAAAAATATAATTGTAAATAATTTAATAGTACATGGGCTCGCTTCTGTCCAGGTTATCCACACGCAGGTGAAACCGCAGACAGAAATCTAATAGTTATTAACAGTAAAATTGCATCATAAACTTCATCCCAAAAATGGCGAGACCGAGTTTGCGCTAAGTATTGCGAGTCAGATTTGAATCGCAATATGATCAGCTTCCAAAATATCTAGTTAAATAATTATTTGATAGCGTAAATATACTTTACCTAATCAGTAGTGTAAAAATGGGGGACCTGGATCAAAAGATCCAGGATCCCCCATTTTTACAATTAATTTCATTCTATACATTCACAGCAACATAATTTACTTATTTTACTACTCATATAATATATTCTTTAATACGTACTGAATGAACATCTTATAATGTATCTAGTTCTAAGTATTTGATAACATATACAGATATTAATTAAGTAAACCCATATTCATTACAAAATCTCTTCCTTTCACGGCGTTCAAATAAAAACATTGAGGATAAAGTATGGCATGTTGCATCCAAGGATCGTCATAAATCTCCCAATCTTCTATAACCCCCCCACATGAGAAACATGCCGCTTTATCATTTATCCTATTTCCATAATAAAAGAATCCTGCGTCAGCCATTTCCATCACTAACCGTTTCTTTGAATTAATCGTCCCCCAGTAATAATTAAATGAGAATTCACGCATTTTATACGTGTTATACATGTCATATCGAGGTTTGTATTCATTTTGTAACATATTGGGCATATGTTTGATACTCACTTTCTAGTTCATTCACTTTCTATTTCATTCACTTGCTAGTTCTATATACAGACATTAATGAACGTATAATGAGATCGCCCATCTGTTGTCAACGATTAATATAATTATACAGCAGGATAGCAATTAGGAGGGGATAGAAAAATAGATCATAGAAATTAAACAAGATTATACTCATTTTAAAATGTTATTATCTAAGCACCATTTATTTAAACACAAGACATTCTTTAAAGCACATACAGAGTCATGATAAATACAGTTATACAAATCTTGAGAATATTTATATTGATTGTACAAACTTATTAAACTAGGACAACCTTTATCTTCTAAATTAAATATATTATTATTATTATTATTACTATTTTCTAAAATATGCTTTAACCATAAAACTTTTTCTGAACCTTTGATGTAGACAAACTTATCTCTTAAAATATCTATAACTAAAGTCTGATAGTTAGAATAGGGCACAAATCCTTCATTCCAGTATATCTTTCTGTTACGTTCAATCCAACTAACTTGCTTCTTTTCTGGTTCCGTTAAATTTTTAAATGGAAATGGTGGCTTAATCAAAAGCACTTCTATTTTTTTGTTATACAATACAGCTATTTCTTTTAATATAAATTCATTTCTTTCTGTTTTAAAGCCTTGAATATCAACAACAGCAATCATGATAACCTGCGCACAATGTTGCTGAGAGGTTTGTATTCCACAAGTCGGTCGTTTATAATCAAACAATACGCAGTTGTCTTATCTGGTATTGGCTTGGAACATTCAATTTCCAGCCGTACGTCCACTGGACCTGTTTTTAGACTATCGTTTTGTCTTGAGCAATCAATGATAAACAAGGGGGACTTTTCTTTAAAATCTTTTATATATCTATTAGTCTATAGGACTGTTGTAATACGACTGACGAAATTTCACATACATTTCATATAATATACTGTACTTGTTGTCAGAAAACTTTAAACTCAAAGGTTCATAGGGATAATATTGCGAATTCAAAAAGAGCGTTACGTTGGTCACATCACAATGATCAAATAGTGAACTGTCCTTAGTTTTATTATTTCTCCTATCAGTTTGCAAGCAAAAAATAACATATCTGGGCTTTTCCAATTGTGAAGCAGTCTTAACTGACCAAGAATGCTTTGTGGTTTTAGGGAGTAAAGGATATTCATATAAATCCCAATTTCTAAGAGCCATCTGAATAGGTTTATCTCTTTCTAAATGCTTTAAAAGTGTTAGTCGTTCTCGATCTGACACTTTTATGGGTGGCACCCTCCACTGAACTCTTTCTATATCTATTTGAAAATGAAGAACATCATCAGTAAGAGTAACACTGTTTAACTGTTTAAGTTAGAGTTACTTCTGCTCAAAATAAGTTCGTGTTTACAATTCGATGGCCCCACAGAATAAACGTGTAAGAGCTCTTACGAAATATTTTTTTTGTTGCATTTTTCGTTTCTTTTACCTATGCAGCACCATCTAATTTTTTTTTTATACATTTTTGACTCAAAATACGCCTATTATATCACTTGATTCCTTTATTCTAGGGAAAAATTATGGAATTATATCACAAGTATAAAAGTATATGCTATTGTTAAACGCTTTTTAGGTCCCCGAGTTCACTCAAATAAACGTGTTAAAACAAGCAAACTTTTGAGAAGACTTGTGCACTTCTTCGAGTTTGTATAATAGCAGCTTACACGTTTATTCGTGTAATAAAACAAACAATTTTTGTTCTTAATGTGTCATTATTGTGGAATGAAAGTTTTCAAATATTTTTTATTTATAATTAAAGTATTGCATTGCCTTCTAGGCTATTTAATCGGATTGTTTATAGCATTAAGTGTTCATCTACTAGTGTTTTGATCTTCATAGTTGAAGTTTATGCATAGTAATAGCAATTAAACAAAATATTTCAACGATCCGTTCCATGCAATTGTACATAACATTAGAAAGGAGGGCGGGGGTGCAATGCGAGTGGCATTTCTAATTCACCAGATGCTGTGTCTACAGAGTCAGAAACACGAATGACAACCCCTACTAAGAAACTTTCACGAAAGAGAAAAGTAAATAGAAACTTATGGAAAGATAACAAAAACAAAATATTAAAAAAATCTGGTCAAAGCTATGAGAGTATTAGGAGTAAGAAAAAAAACCGACAAAAATCGATTAGACCGCCTTGCAACTACAACTTACAATGCTATGAAAAGATAAATGAAGAAATGAGGATGAAAATTTTTATGAAGTTTTGGAATATTGGCGAACATGAAAGACAATGGGATTTCATTGCTCGTTATATGAAGAAGGAACACGTTAAAAAATACAGTAGAACGCAAAAATAATCGTACTCAAACATTAATATACCAACTTCCTGATGATAACGATTCGAATATTAGAATTTGCAAAACCATGTTTTCAAATACTTTGTCTATTACACAGCAAGTAGTATATACAGCTATTGAGAAGTTATGATATAAGACAAGAACAGTTAAAAGTTGACTATGAAAAACATTTAAGAGAAAAAGAACTAGTAAGACAGCTAAAAGACGAAGCAAAAAATTATTTTGATAAAAAGCATACTGTTTTGGCATGTTTCGATCTCAAAAAAGTATTGAGTATTCCCCAAAGTGAAGTAGGAATATTTCACTACAAACGTATATACCCGGTATATAACTTTACAGTTTAAAATATTCTAGATAAAAAAGGATACTGTTACGTTTGGCATTCCCAGATTGCGAAGAGGGGAGCCATAGAAATAGCAAGTTGCCTGTGGTCATTTATTCAACTTCACGTTGAGTTAGGGATATAAAATATATCTTTTTATTCCGATTTATGTGCCGGACAAAATCGCAAGCGATTTGTGTTTGCCATGTTTGCTTTTGCGTCGCAAAAATTTAAGATAAAAATAACACATCGATTTTTTTAAAAAGGTCATAGCCATAGAAACTTTTAAACACTCGCGTTGCATGTTTAAGAATATAAATATAGACGGGAATTAACGCGAACATGCAAATTAGGTATTTACATACCTTATTTTGCTTGACGTTTCGAGACGGTTGCACGTCCCGTGGTCGCAAGCTGACTGGTGTGGCGATGTCACGTCTCCGAGTGCGAGGTAGAAGATTCTATTTCTACCCCCGGGTCGTTGATATTCGAAGTACCGGCGCAAAACACACTAACCGTATCTGTATATTGAACATTCGCCGACTGCGCGTTAAAGTGGGGTGTTGTTAGCCGAATCACAGGATTCCACGCCGATGACAATTTGAAGCCCTCTTGCCGATTGAAATTTTTATGTTTTCTGATTTCAATCGCTTCACGCACAACTCTTGGGTAAAAGTGGCGTTCCGTGGAGAGGACTTGGGGACGATGAAATTCAATCCAGTGATTGGTGCCCGATTGAAGTAAATGTTCCGCAATCGCCGATTTGTTCGTTTGAAGGTTCTTTACAGCTGCGATGTGCTCCTTTATACGTTCAGCGATAGTCCGCTTCGTTTGCCCTATGTAAGAGCTTCCGCAGCTGCAGTTGATTTTATAGACACCTGGGGTTTGTAGCGGTAGAACATCCTTTGGTGTGCCCACCATGTTGTATACTTTGGCCCCTGGTGTAAATACTGTCGGAATGGAGTAGTTTTTTAACTTGTCTCCTATTTTATCCGTAACACCTCTAATGTAGGGCATGTAAGTCGGTTGTCTATTTACCGCCGGCGGTAAATAGACAACCGACTTACATGCCCATGCATGTTAAAAAACTACTCCATTCCGACAGTATTTACACCAGGGGCCAAAGTAAATTCAATACGCACATAACTCCGAAAAGTCATTGGTGCGCGCCGTGGATTCGAACCCGATAGATTGTTACTTGATTTTATTCTTATTTAATTAAACCTTTTTCGTTAAATTTCAACCTTTCACAAAATTAATGAAGTTTACTTTATTACACCATGTAATAACAAAAGTATATTACATAAATGAGAATCGATCTTATAAACGTTGATATAATTGCATTTTATCTTTACAATAATTAAACAAAACAGTAAGTTACTGTAAACAACCGTGCTCATGCCTGTAACTAGGTATTAAACAACTTGATTACTGTCGAATAATAGTGTAATATAATATTATTAGTTTTGTTTGTTGACACTTTACACGAATAACCGTGTAATGAAAGTTTACTGTTATCTAGTCATAGAAATTCACAAAAATAAAAAGGTATTTCATAAATTGTCGGAAAACCGTTTAAATTAAAAAAATATGTACATATCTAATGTAATAAATTAATAATATATTTTTTTATCTTCAATTTGATATAATTTGTTTAACCCTATATACTACCAAACAACAGTTATTCAAGTTTAATCGTTTTTATTTAGTCCTGAAAAGTTGTGGTTTTTGACTTACACGTTTATTCTGTGGGGCCATCGAATTTATCACAATTTTATTGTAATCTTCTGCAAACCCTAAAACCTTATTTAATGGTATTACAGCACTAAAATGTCCATCACTTTGGAATCCTGCTAAGTTCCAACCCCATAAGGCAGCAACTTTATTTTCTGCTTCATTAAATGAAATGTATGATTTTATTGTGGATGTGATTCCAGAATTTTTTATACGGTCTATTTCAATACCATTTATTTCGTATCTGATGTCTTGAAACAAAGACATAACAGGGTTGTTAGTAAACGTAACGTTTTTCTTGATCGGATTCCCATCTTTGCCGAAGAGCTTTGCTTGACCTTCGACGTAAATGGAACTGGCTGATGGTAGCACGTATATGTCTTGCTGATGTATAGGGATTCTGATTTCATCGTTTTCTCTAAAGCTGTTGTTGTATGGATTATATGAATGGACTTCATAACTTTCGATCGAAGTGTCGAAATGCGGCAATTCAGTAATTTGTAGTATACTCATACTTTAAACCCTAGGGCTTTAAGAAAATCTTTATTCAACTTAGTCAATTTCTTAATATTTTTCTTACGTCTTTGCACCTTAACAATCGTAGAAGAACTAAGACGTTTTGTTTTCACTGGGGTATCTTTATAGTATACTAACATTTTGTTTTTCTTAAATGAAGACGTAGTTCAATATGTTTTTCTCCAAAGTTAATACAGTGCCCAAATTGATCAACAATCTTAACAGATATGGATGAAATTATATTTTTATTCACTGGAAAGTAAATGACGTTTTGTGGTATTTCTATGTAACGATGACGTGGAGCAATATCAGATACAAATTCATGAATAAAATGTGTTGGTAATCCGTTGCAGTATGAACCGTACACAAGATCACATTCGATTTTAATCACAGACAGATTGTCAGTTTTAATAGGAAGATCTGGTCTTGAATTCAATACTGAAAAGTGTAGTAAACCGCATTCATATTGGTCAGACAAATTAAGTGGTGGTTGAAAGTATGAAATTAATTCTGATTTATTTCCAGAGATGGTAACCGTAGTAGACATGCTTATATACTGGACTGTTATGAAAGATCATGTTTATTTTATTATTTTACTACACCAAAAATTGTTTAAGAATTTTAAACAAAGATGCCCGCAATTAAAGGGATGGTCTTGTTGTATGTTTTTATAATTGTAGTTAACTTTAGAACCCACATATTTGATGAATTCTTTTGGCGGTTTAAGATTTCCATAACTATCAAAATACTCAATATAATTATTAAATTTTGCATAGGCTACCCAATGAGATCCAGGGTTTTTAGAACTATCTAAATTAATAACTCCACATTCATTTTCGAAGGGGTATTTAGGGAGCTCATCTCTCATAAAGACACCTCTAAAATATGGAATACTACTTCCATACTTTAAAATGTCTAAATTAGTTAAAGCTCGATTGGGTAGCCGATATCTTAGTTTTTTTCTTTTGATATGAAAATTCCAAGTCCATCTTTATGTGGCTTAAGGTGTAGTCCTTTTCCTATGCAAAGAGCTTCCATTTTTTCATTATGTCTTTTCGACTCAGCTAACTGCTTCTTAGCCATCTTGAATTCATTTATGGTTTTAGCAATACCAGCTGCACCACCTGCTAGCGCTCCAGCTGCAGATAATCCCGCAAAAATAGGAATCAAAGGTAACACTCCACCAGTTCTCGGTATAGGAATAACACGAGGAAGTTGAATGGATGAATTATTGGCTAATTCTCTAGCAGCAGCCATAGCTAATTCTATAGCTACTTTCTTGCATTTTGGTTTTAATTTTTTAATTTGTTTTTTCGTTTTGGTAATAACAGTTTTTAATTTATTTTTTAAACCTTTTCCATATGCATATTTTCGAGAACGCTTGTTGCTACATTTCTTTAGGCCAGAACCAGTTTTAATTTTTGTTGACATAGCATTGTGTACTAAACGTGCTGCAAGTTTTTCACCCGGACTGGCATCCGGGGCTACTACTCGCTCTTTTGCCATGTTTAACAAAACTAAATCTGCCTTATGACGATCCTCTAAGTTCGAAGACTTGTGGTAAGCGATGTCGTGCTCTTTACAATATTCGTCTAATTTATTGATACCTTTATCACCACGTCTAAGCCGTTTAATTAATTTGGTGCCAGGTCCACAATAATTGTAGCCTGGTAAGTGTAACTCAAATGGTAAATTATTTATTAACCAATTGAGAAGACTGCTGTCTCCAATACACATCCTAAGACTGACGAATAATTGATTGAACACATAATAAATAGTATAGTAAAAGTTAAGTAAGTACCTTTTATTCATTTGTTACAATTTATTCGATTTATCAATCCAGCTATTCTCAGAAGAAGACAAACCCAACCATTTCACTAAAACTTTATTTCCTTTACGTCTTAGAACTTTCTCCACTAGATATACATTGGGATGTTTCGTTTTTTGAAGTTCTTGTGCATAAAATGCACCTAAGATAGGTCTACCTTTAGTTGTATCTTCAATTAAATACGTGACAGGAGCTGTATTTTGTACTTTTTTAATTTTAAATATTTCTGTTGACCAGTTGGGTGTATATCCTTTTTCAAAAGTGCCCTTATACTTACTAATACGCACATAATCATCTACTTTAAACTTACTTTTTATATTAACGTGTTTTACTAAACTTGCATATCTTTCCATTATACGTTTTTATTTTTATTATCTACATTTGCAGGAATTTCATTAATTGTTCGATGTTGAGTATGATTATATTTATAAACAATATTATCAAGCGTATTATCTATCCATTTATAGTTTCCTTTTAAACTAAATTCTTTATACAATTTGGATTTCAGGGTTCGGATAAATCTCTCAACTATTGAAGCCTTTTTTGTTGAAAATGTTGAATAATGATTAATATTGTAAGATTTCATAAGTTTTTGAAATGTATTGTTATAAAATTCAGTCCCATTATCCGTTTGCAGATTTTTAGGCACACGTCCTTTATTCAACAACATCTTGAAAGTATGACTTATAACATCTTTGGTCTTACATTTCAACGGAAAGGCCCATGCGTATTTCGAAAATGTATCAATAACAGCGAGAATATAACGAAAGCTTTTGTTTTCTTTGGAAATTGATTGCATGTCAATTAAATCCGCTTGCCATAAATCATCTATATCTTTCATAATAACATGTCTCCGTGAAAAGTTCACTCTTGCATTTTTATGAATTTCGTTGACCACATCTGCTTTGCTCATGTCTCTTTTTACGTGTCAATTTAATTATGTCTCTTATCAAGTTCTATATGATACTGAATAAACGGCACATTATTATCACTATTTATTCCTTAATAATTTCAGCTTCTTTCAATTCTTCAATTATTGATAAAATTTCATTATCATGATTTGTGTTGCCAGCATCCCTTGAAGCAACTAGTAATTTCAATCTCTCAACCAATTCATTTGGGTCATCCCAATATACTAGATCAGTGTTCTTTTTGTATTCCTTAAGCTTTGGTAAGATTCCTCCACATTTAGTGGGGACTTTTTCATTTAATATTTCGGTAAATAGTGGTCTGATGATTGCACGGTATTTTGTTCCTTTATTGCCTCTTATTTGGCCATCAGGATTAAAATCTCTTTTATGCGCATTTGTAAAATGTAACATATCCTTATATACAAGTTTATCTTTGCCAGATATTAATTTTAAATCAGGTTTTCTTCGAAGTAAAAGTTCTTTTAGACCAGGGGTTAAATTATAGGCTCTGTCACCGATTTTAAACAAAATTGTATTATCATTATTCAAGTTTTCTATCTTAGAAAAGGATACTACTGAATTACCCATCCATAATTTTTTATTTTCACTTCTTATCCCGAACGGTATATTTAAACCATCATAAATATCATGGATATCATAGCTCTCTAATGATGTTTCTAGGTCATCAGGTAATCCCCTTTTAGGTGAGTTTTCAACTAATTGTTCAGAATCTTGTTTAATATTGTAACAGTCTTCAAACTTTGCAAATGAGCCAGTATTATTGCTGTCGGATCCTATGCTGCCAGTATTATTGAAAGATGTATTTTCCACATTCCTATTTTTTATAATAAAAATATTCGAATCAACTAAGGTTTTAAGAGGATCAGCGACAGGTTTCAGCATTTTATCGAGTGACAAGTTCATGGCATATTCCTGAGTCTTCATTTGTTTTATTTTATTCTTTATGGAGTCTACAGACTTCATTAATTCTATTTTAATGTTTTTCTCCATGTTATAATATAACAAATGTAACAACTGCTTTTAGCCAAAAAAAAAGTAATACTGATTGTTGTTTACATATGTAAATCATTTATATTGTATACATTTATAAACCATCAATCGAATTTAAAAAATGCATCAAAATTCTGTCTATAGCGTCCATTATT
Source organism: Euclidia mi (assembly GCA_944739405.2). Taxonomy (NCBI): domain Eukaryota; kingdom Metazoa; phylum Arthropoda; class Insecta; order Lepidoptera; family Erebidae; genus Euclidia; species Euclidia mi. Next base: position 6,054,379 of record OX123196.2, read on the forward strand.
CAATGATGATTCTTTGTTAATAAGTAAAAAATTGTAAGGTTTACTCCAAACAGATTGACAAATGTTTCTGAACTGTTTCCATTGTAGATCAGTACTAACATGCTCTTCATAAATATGTTTTAAATTCACATCATCTTGTTTAAATACAATAATCAAATTAACATTGTCACGTAGCAATTGTTTCGGAATTTTAGAATAGGTTTGAGATAAATAGAAACAATCGATTTGTTTATGTCGACCCATACAGAAATAATTGCGTATATTTACTTGATTTTCACACGCAACATCATCAAATATAAACACCGAATTTGTTAAAGCTTCACTTGGAGAAATGACATCATTGTCATTATTAAATTCATAGAAATTAACTTGTGGTACTCTTTTTAACACTTCGGTCAAGAAACGGTATTTAGGTTGAAAAGAAGTTTTAGAGTAAAGGTATAGATTTCTAAATTTCAGGCCATTTTCATGCAGCAGTAAACTAATCATAACATTCGTTTTACCACAGTTTGAAGGACCACATATTATACACCGAATGGTATTCGGTAATAAAGTGCTATGTCTAATGTGGTGAGCCGAGTCACTTAACCTTATATTATTAACATTTAAGGATATGGGTTGCTTGATCAACTTCATCTTGCCGATTAATTCAAATGCTATTTAACATTAACATATATACATATGCAAAATATTTTTATTATATACAGAGCTAACTTACAGGTTTGCATACCAGGTAAACGCTCGAGTTATGTTTGTTGAAATAAAAGCATTCATTTTGTAAATTCTTATTTATTAATTCTTGTTTAACATAATACACATTTTGTTATACACTTATATGCTTATTAACTATAGGTATTGTATTCATATATCAAATAAGTATACATAGCTGCTTTAGTAAACATACATTTTGAAATGAAAATGTTTTATTTAAATAGTCCACAGTTACACTTGCAGTAATTAATAATAGTAATATTATTGTCGAAACAACGAAGTATTGTAAAATACTGATTCAAAACATTGCATCAAAATATCCCCAAGGCAAAGTATGAATCTGATCTGGAAGTATCTGAACCTTGTCATCGTTTCTATTTAATGTTTGCTTACTCACTTGTTGAGAGTACAAAACATGTTTGATAGATCTTATAATATTCATTTTAAACGATTGACTTTTATCTAATAACAAAGAGCCTTTATAATCACTTAATTGTAAATTCTTGGTAACAGACTTAGACATACCTTTTGCTTTAGTTATACGTGTATTTAAACTATTGATACAATACAGTTTTGCCCTTAAACCTGTATATTCTGTAATAACATCACCTCCCATTTCATCTTTAAATAGACCGGGGATTTTAGAGTTTACTCTAGGTAAATTATATTTGTTATCCCTTGGAAAGTTACTAGTATCAAAATACGATAAATCATCATGCATGTCGTGATAAAAGTCTTCTGTATGAATTAAGTAAAGTAAACTATCGGTATCAGTATAACATAATTCAACATTGTCCCTATATTTTTTCTTCATAAAATCATAATGAAATTGATACAGATGCTCCTTGGCATATTCTAAAACTGTAAATCCGACATAAATTGGTCGGTCTAATAATATTTTATCGCGATTTAACTGTATAGCTACAAAATCCTCAGAAAATATTGATAAACTTTTAAAGTTAGGTTTTGAAATCAATTTTTGTGCGCAAAGTTTTTTATTGGTGACATTCTCTTTATCATCCCATTTAGTAACTAATTTTATGTCTACCTGTTTTCTTCTATTTTCTATGGTTTTACCAAAAATTGCATTATTGAGAAGCTTAAAAAAATCTTTTTCAAAAGATGTTTTAGATGCTATACGTAGATTGGTATTAAGAAGTATATATTTTTTTAAAAAGTCATCTTGTTTGAACGTGAGAATGCGATGAATTCTTTTTAAAACCAGACCATTTTTTATACATTGTTTTAAATGTACGTAATGTATGACATAATTTAATTTATCATGCAAGTTAGCAATTAACTTAGCAGATTTTCCACCTCGGGGTACGAATTTCTCTGCAGCGAATGGTAAATCCTTATGCTGATCATGAATAGTATCTGGGTAGGACAAATCTACTTCTAAAATAAAACCGTACAAGTTGTCATCAGATACTTTTAAAACATTAAAACTGTCCATTTCACCTTGACTTAAAAATCTGAAATCTGATACAGGTAATTTTTTAGTCATTGCATAACCATAAAGGTTGTTGCAATCCAGATATATCAAATAACTAGAGGGTTTTAAGTCATTATAATGAGGTAAATATTTATTGTTAGCTTTTGCATGACGCAGAAAGCACTGTGCTAAGCCCCCACGTATACCATTTTCAATAAATGTATAAATTTCTAAGTCGCTAATGAGCTCTAGTTCAGCATTCGTGTAAAGAAGCATAGCATCCCAGCTCAAACTAGGCGATGTCACATAATGAGCCGGATCCAGTTTATAATAATTTAAACTCGTGTCTCTAAATTTTTCAAAAATGTCACTTAATAATAAAACATCACATTTTAAATACAGATCACTGTATTCACCTAGTAATTTTATTTTAAATGTTTTCCAAATATTTTGAGCATGAGCATACTCGTCATCTGTAATAGATTCCATTGTTAAACTATTATAAAAATTGGCTTTTGACGGTAGTTGCTTTTCGTTAAATTTTGACCAATCGTCCATGTACTCATAAGGGTAAATGCCTTTCTTTCGTAATAAATTAAGTTTACTTTCATCAATAAATTCTCTTGACAAATTTACAAAATCTCTTTCTGATAAACTTTTACTTAAAGAATCTAGGCTTGAGCTTAGAAAATGAAAGGAATCAATAAATTTTATTTGTATTGAACGAGTGCCTTTGTTTGTTCTAATTTGTTTAGTAATCGAAAGATATTTTTCTTTTGTTTTTGGTATTATTTTGATTGAACCTTCATATTTAGCCAACTCTCTAATAAATATATGTGAATCATAACCACTTAAATTATGAAATACTACTGGAATGAATGGACACACTTTGTACATTAAATTACAATAAGAGTGCGCCGCCCCTCTATACTCGCTAGTAATATGATCATGATCATGAACTTTATCTCCAGACAATAACTGATTGCATATGTGACACTCGGTTGCATTTCGATATTCTCTTTCTTGATCGTGAGTTAAAGGTTTCATTGGTAAATTAGTACATAAAACTTTGGTTATTCTTTTGACATCTTTTATTAAACGTTTAATAAAAACTTCAACACAATCTATGCCTCTGTAAGTGACAAACTTATTGAGTCTGCTGTTATGAGAACAGCATATATAATATGCAAAACTTGACGGCTGATGTACTTTTAGTGTTGTGGTATTTTTAGAACTATTATCATTACAATTGATTAACAAACTTTCGAAATCAGCATAAATAATAAAATTTATTTTAAGTTTTCTTTCATAATGTTTAAATTTCAGTATAGTATGTTTTTCCGGTAGTATTGTCAGAATTTTAGAACATGCATGAGAGACATATTTATTTTCATTAGTAAAAAATTGTAAACATAAATCACATAAGAAAATTTTACCATGATGATGAGTAACCTGACGTCGCACTAATCGTATGAGATCTTTTATTAAACAGTAATGTCCTTTACCATTCCGTTCTAAATATAATAAATTTACATGATTTTCTTTTTTCTTATTTGTCATGTATAACGGTCCAGTGACAATACTCTTCTTGTCTAAACCGTATACGGTAATGCTTATTGTAGGGTTTATCTGTTCAAAAATCTTTATGTCACTATATGAAGGAGGTAATGATATTTCTTGAATATTTAGAACTTTGCTGTAATGAGGATAAGATGTCGTTCTGCACACATTCTTTTTACAAGGAAATAGTGCAGCTACGATGCTCCATAAGAAACAAGACTCATCATTATTATGTAAATTCAAACAACTTTTAGTATTTTTTATTATTGAAGGTAACTGTATGTAGGTGCCACCACGCATGGGACAGTATTTACATATATTTATCTCAATATGACTTAGCGAAAGGTATGTCCAACCTGACTGTACATGCTCAAATTCTGAAAATTTTCGCATCAAGATATGTATTTTATTCGAAAAAAACTCATGTATATCAGTATTTTTATAAATTATATCATACTTGGTGATAAAAGATTTCATTTCAATTTCTTCGTGATAAGATTTAATGAGAAGGAACTTAGCAAACAGCTCAAAATTTACTTTTATACAGTCATATTTTTTAAGTACCATATTTATTAATTTCTCAATATCAGAATGTACAGAATTCAAGATCGCCTCAGGAACGAGGTACTCATGATTTTGATTTGTATGTATATTACTCGGGATCGCCTCATAAGTGAGGTGCTCGTCATCCCGAGCTAATTGTAATTCACAGATATTTGAACGCACAGAATTCAAGATCGCCTTACGGATAAGGGGCTCATCATCTTGACCTGTACGCGTCTGGCTATTACTCAGGATCGCCTCACTTATGAGGTGCTCGTCAGCCTGAGCTAAGTTCAGACGAAAAGTTACAATTCTATTTTTAAATGCTGTTGCTACAATAGAAACATTTTTAAATTCGGTACTCAATAAGCTATTTGTCTTATGTATATTAGTTCTGTTATGATATGCGTATCGATTTTGTGGTATTTCAATTTTACATTCGGTACAAGTTTTCATTGTATTAGATGGTCTTGTTATTGATGTTCTACGATCGTTGGACTGTGGAACTGGAAATAAAACATTAGTTTTGTATACTATTATATATTTTATTTAGTCAATGTTTATATTCAGTAACAAGTGAAAAATAAGTAATAATAAGTTTGGATAGACTACAAGTAGATATTATATTTATTATCTTAATATTAATATAATTGTTATACGCATAATTTTAATTATAGTAAGAATTTATAAGGGTGACTGGACAGTTACTAAAATTTTTGTCAACTGATGACATGAACTTTTTCAAATGACGCCACATTTCTGTATTAGTACCTAGTCTAGTTTTAATTGTAGCGATAGAGTGGCGCCACCTATTTACTGGTGGTATAGCTTTAATTTCATCACAATTATACACCTTTACTTCTATATAATAGGGTCCTTCTTTGGTCTCGGAAATTTTCCGGGCATAACCTTTTTCGACCCGTTTAGTGTAGTACGAATAAAGAGGAGCCGGTTCTTTACCCGTCGACGAAGATGCTTTCATAGATGTATCTTCCGGCTCGCTTTCACTACCGAAGAGATCCTTTGCCGTTAACTTAATGTCAGCTAAAGGAACTGGGTTTATTCGAGGCTTCTTAGTCACATGTGCTTTAGATCCCTCAGCTGGTTTGGACCGCTTGCTTGCAGCCGGCTTTGGGGGCGATTTCTGCTGCCTCGGCTGCTTTTCAACATCCGAGTCTTCTTCGGATGAGAACAATTGAGGCATTGACTCGGACCTGGAATAATAAATTAAATTGGAATTAATATTCAATCAAAGATTTACTTATGTATCTTGCTTAATCTGGAAATTCAATCATCGTACATGATGGTATGAATACTGAGAGATGAATGTATGAGACCTATAATAATAATAATATTCTACCACATACACACAATACCATCTAACCTAAACTAAGCAAAGCTTGTACTAAACAATGCATAAACATACATATGTATATACTTTTTGTAAATACATACATATTATACAAAATGTATAAATACATACATTCATGTGCATGCACACAAATGTTTGACTTGTGTAGGAATCGAACCCGCGACTTCAGGCGTGGCAGTCGGTTACACTACGTCATCGAGGCCGATACCTATGATTCTTAATCATTTAACTAATATAATGATTGAGAATTATAGTTATATGCATGCACACAAATATTTGACTTGTGCGGGAGTCGAACCCGTGACCACATGCATGGCTGTCGGTTACACTGAACATTACATCATCGAGGCTGACACATATGATTCTTAATCATTTAACTGATATAAAGGTTGTTATCATTCTTTTACTATTCCAATCGCTTGAATGAACGAGCGATCAAATCATTTGAATGACTAATCATTCAAACGATTGCAAGATTAAATTATTAATAAAAGGTGAGAGAGAATAATATAAAAAATGGTTTACTTACATCTTAGTTCTGGTTGAAGCGTTGCTATCTAGGTGAAGATCCTTTCCCTCGTGGAGAGCTGTTTGTGAATTAGGCAACATCGATACGCTTTATATACACCCAATCCAGACGATATTCCTCCAAATATGTCCTTAATTTGCTTAAAGTGCAAAATAAGATACCTATCCTATTTAATGTTTTAAAATCATACAACCCGAATACTATGTCTTCGCTTATGATAAATACTTACCGAACACATGTTTTTGTTCATATAAAATCTGTTCCGAACATACAGACAATCCGATACTAAAACAATATAGTGACTTACAAATATAAAAACATGGTTGTAGAGCTCAGTCAGCACTTTGTCTAAATAAGTACCTATCATTAGGATGATGGTACACTGTTACTCATGTTGTATTCTGAATGGTGTATACACTCCCTTTAAAGTTTAAGTGGAGCGTACTTTTTTAATACCATGGATGTACTTGTAAATTATATGTATAAACAAGAGAACACTTAATTTCCACTAATGAGACGTCTATTCTGACTACACAAATAACACGGGTTTGCTCGTACTAAATATAATTATGCATAGTCTGCATAAATCTTTTATAGCACATGTAACAACGCAATAATGAATTCAACGATATCTAGTTCTTGAAAGACAGGACATTGCTATGATTGAACATCTTTAATAAAAAAGTATAACTTTTTTGTTAAAACCATTAACTCTTTTTACGTAGTCGGGTAAAACAGCAACGGACATAAAATATGATGATAGTATTACAATACAATGACATACGTTTGGAATCAAATATCTGTAAACCTCTGAGTCTCATTGGGGATATGATACACTGTTGTTACTTGGATAGTAAATAAATATAATTTTATAATAATAATATATGAGTAGTATGCTACATTATGAACAGTAGGTTTAAACCTTTAATTTTAGATATATACTAAGTGATTTCTATGGATTTGCCCGTGTTAAGTATTTATTATAGGTATGTTAGTATAAGGCATTAGCAAAAAAACAAATTTACAATCATCATCATCATCATCATCCTCCGAGCGTTATCCCGATTGCATCCAGGACTTACGCCTTGGAGCCCGGGGTCCGCTTTCTAGTCTAACCAGATTTGACTGAACATTCGTTTTTCCACAGAGCGACTGCCGTCTGACCTCCGCAACCCGAAGGGACAGCCATATTCTATGGTTTAGACTAGATGTATGAGGGTACTGATGCCTCTAACGACTGTCAAAGATGTTCTGATGACAGCCGGGGCCGAGGGCTTAACGTGCTCCCCGAGGCACGGGGGGTGTGACTTTTTGTGGCCGGTCACCCATCTATAAACCAGACGGTGACGAACGCGCTTAACCTCGCGAATCACTTGATTCGAGCGGTCGCCACTTTGCCACGGGCCCCTCAAAATCAAATTTACAATGAACAAACATATCTTCACATTTCATGATATTATGTTACACCTGATCTTATATTACATACGAATATTCATTTTACAATACAAAATGATTGTTATATAAGATAGAGAAAAAAATGAAATAAAATTATTTAACTTTCTGACTTCTTTTGACGTGCACCTGTGAAATACTATAATGTCGGTCAGTATATTAACTATATTTTATTTGTTTTTTTTTTATTAATTTCATAGGATTAATTAATATAGTGGTCTGTAAACTAAATATAAACGAATAATATGTTTCAGCTACCCACTTGGACTTACTCACCGGTTTCACCTCCACTGATGATAGACCCTGATGTGGTGCAAAATGTCGTTAATTATTTGGATGAGGAAGAACGGACGAACAATGCGGATAGCAGACAGTTGTTGAATTTTTATAAAACTGTTTCAAAGGGCTCGAAAGTAATTCGGGTCGAGGTTTATAATGCAAACCAGTTTGAAAGCATTGAATCATCCGTCTGTCGGTGCAGTGCTGAGATATGTTTTCAGCATATTGTAAAAGACATTTACACTGATAGCATCTACTTGCGAGTTAAAGATATGTTACATTACTTGAACAATACGTTTTATCAGTCTTTGTAAAATTAAATTATTGTCAATAAACACTTGTTATGTTGCCAATGAATTATAGTTTTATTTAAGAAAATGAAAACTTGAAATATAAATAGATACCTCTATTTTAAATAGTGTATTAAGAGAAACAATTATAAATAGCACGTGTAACAATCTGCGTCCCTCAGTGATGAGATCATTATTGCATTGTACGGGTCAGATATCAATGTTCATTCGATGTTTATCATGTTATCAAATACTTAGAACTAGATACATTAATCATTTAATTTCATGGACAGAAAAATGTTTAAGATATTCATTCAGTATGTATTAAAGAATATATTATATGAGTAGTAAAATAAGTAAATTATGTTGCTGTGAATGTAAAGAATGAAATTAATTGTAAAAATGGGGGAGCCTGGATCTTTTGATCCAGGTCCCCCATTTTTACACTACTCTAATCAATCAATTATGTTGACTGATTAATCAAATATAGCTGCCTACTAGCTGTCAGCAAATGTGATTTAATAGAGATAATAATACATGTATAGCAAGTAAAATATATTATTGTTGTAATATTATCGACTCAAACTTCAAACACAGTCAGGCGGTTTAATGTATTTCGTTATTGTTGATCAAGTGGCAGAATTAGGGTGCTTCTACACGGTGCATGTAGCTGGAGCAAGTAAAGGTGCTGGTTACACGCGTGGGTAATATGCGCAAGCTACTTGATCAAGTTACTCGCTTGTACTTGTACATGGTGCAAATAACTGGAGCAAGTAAAGACGCGGGCTACTTGCGCATGCTGTACCTATGTACAAGTTATTTGTTCGTGGTCAAGAGCTACATGTGCATGCTATTCGCGCGGTAGCTTTATGACTTGAATCGCGTCAAATGTCTCGCCGAACGAAAATTATTTTCAAAATCATATGTTAAAAATGTAATTTTAACAGATAACATGCGCGAGTGACCCGCGCGCGTCACAGAGCACGCGAATTACTTGCGCGGGTGGCTCGCTTTGGTACATGCTCGAGTCGCTGGACCCGCACATTGTTTTAAATGATATGTTTACGGTGCATGTAACCCGCGCAAGTGCCTCAACATGCTCAAGCTACATGCGCCGTATACAAGCACCCTTAGGACCACTTGACATAGTAGTTTAGTGTCACTTGTTTTGTGTGTAGTGAGGGTGATTCTACACGGTGCATGTAGCTGGAGCAAGTAAAGGTGCGGGTTACACGCGTGGGTAATATGCGCAAGCTACTTGATCAAGTTACTCGCTTGTACTTGTACATGGTGCAAATAACTGGAGCAAGTAAAGACGCGGGCTACTTGCGCAAGCTGTACCTATGTACAAGTTATTTATTCGTGGTCAAGAGCTACATGTGCATGCTATTGGCACGGTAGCTTTATGACTTGAATCGCGTCAAATGTCTCGATGAACGAAAATTATTTTAAAATCATATGTTAAAAATGCAATTTTAACAGATAACATGCGCGAGTGACCCGCGCGCGTCGCAGAGCACGCGAATTACTTGCGCGGGTGGCTCGCTTTGGTACATGCTCGAGTCGCTGGACTCGCACATTGTTTTAAACGATATGTTTACGGTGCATGTAACCCGCGCAAGTGCCTCAACATGCTCAAGCTACATGCACCGTGTACAAGCACCCTGAGTTTCATTTTATATAAACGCAGTTGACAGTTATTTTTGGCTTTTGATAACATATCCACTCATAGGCTATAGGCTCGCCCCCTATTTTGTGGGACTAAAATAAATCTGGCGCAAAGTGGGTGTAGAAATATACCTCTGCCTTCCTCTTCGCGGATATAGGCGTGAGATCCTATCTATTTATCCACTCATAATCTTACGCCTACGGCTCAGAGAACAACCATATTACAATATAATCTATGAATTTAGCTACTTATATGATTTTTGCTTGATTCATTCACTCCTTTCACATTCTTCATGCATGCTCATTATTTGTCAAAATACAAATTTCGAGTACCTTCATGCATCGAGGTGTTCTTATGACATGCTCGAGCTTGTTACGAGCGTGTCACATTTGTCACGACACACAGTGTACCACTCCCAAGGGGGCAAATACACCTCAAGAAGAAAACATAAAAGTGACACACACAAATAGAAGGCATTTCTCACAAAAATAGAATATTGAACTACTCCCGCTTGTGAAATTTTCAAGTAATGCTGTTTTTGTATTAAAAGAGAAGAGAGAACGCTCCCATTACTCGACGCGTCTCATTTATACAGTGAGAGCGCCAGTTGAAAACAAAACAATACCTACTTATTCGTCTTTGTGTACAATGAAGCTGTCTCACTGTGCCACTGTAGGCCTCGCTGGATGTCGAACAAATCCTTTGTATTACAAAACGCCTCTATCCTGTAAATGAAAACTTAGATTAGTTTCAAAATGCCAACTCCCTTTTAAAGTACTTGAATTTCAAGTAGGCTAATTAAAGCCTAATATAAAATTTGCTTCCCAAAGAGCTGCGCACTTCAGTGGCGCTTTCAAAGGTGTTTGATTTTGTTCAGGTGCGGATACTGTAAACTGATACAATGGAGTTATTTAGAATTGAGTACAAAAGGATGTAATGAAAAAGACAACTAATAACTTCTCCAAGTAATGGATAGGCTTCTTGTATTATGTTTCGTGTGTTATTTGTGGCGAGAATTGAGGTAGAGGTTATTATTTTGCTACAGTATCTCACAAAATAATTTCTACCTGCTCTTTATATTAATTAAATAACAATTTCTATCTTAACACGGATAAAATTCAGTTAGTCATTATGTTTTATTCCATTCACTTGAACTTTCTACAAACATATATCTAATTATAGGTATCTATATCTAAGAGTAGGTACTTGTACCACGTGTTTGAGCTGCTATTGTCACGACAGGCAGTTTAGTGTTTAACCTTGTTCATATATCAATTGCCGATGTCCTTGAGCCTAGCACTAAACACTACGTTGGCCTTTAACTGACTCACCTGTCACTAAAAACAAACAATTTAAAATATAAATGCTTTAACGTCCTTGCCCTCAATAGCTAAAGACTATATGCATTATATACCTTTCTTTATTCAAATAAGACGAAATACATTTTATCCCAGACGTACATACATACATACATACATAGACTCACACCTGTTTCCCCAAAGGGGTAGGCAGAGGCATATTAAACGCCCACTTTTCGCCAGTGTTTTGATCCCACGTAATAGGTGGCGAGCCTATTGCCGCTTATCGGGATATTTTGTATGCCAGAGCCTCGTCCGTTGATCGGCAGGTGCACCACTTGCAGGTGAGGTTGGCTTGGGACCCCTATGCACCCTTATCCATTATACCCTTATCCATATATTACCCTTATATCCCAGACGTATCTGACATATATTTGAATAAAACTACACCACTATTTTTTAATTAGTACAAAAAATTTAACAGGGCACTAAGTATCTTTAACTGATCATATTTATGTAGTTGAAAAATAAAAACACTAAGTCCCAAAACTGTACACAAAAATATGATATAATTGGTAATTGATATGATGATAATTGGTAAATGCAATACTAATACTATGACCGACCCGTGTATTATCATAGTAAAATTAACCATTGATAAATTAACCCCCCCCCCCGCGCTCCTCTGCGCCTGCGCCACGCCCCGACGATGCGACAAAGAGTACTAAATTGTTAGCTAAAGTGAGCGTATCTAATTTCGTTGCAAAAGTTAATTGTTTGTCTACGTGTGCCCGACGCGATGGCATATCATATCAGTTCATATCACGTGAGTATGTAGCTATGCTTCGTGCGTACTTTTTGAGTGGAAAAATCGCGAATGCAGCTGTGTACCCATGGACATCGTATTGTGAGTGTACAAAAGTGACCGGGTCAGTGTCAAACAATTAAAACAGTGCATATTGGATGCTTTTGACAATGGTGGTGGACATTTCGAAGGACAATGGAAATACTTGTAAGTTTAGTAAATAATACGTACTTAAGTAAATAATAATTTGATGCGGGCGGCTCAAAATCGGTCTGTGTTCTCCACACACCTTGAGGAAGGCCTATGTCCAACAGTGGACGTCTCTAGGCTGACATGATGATGATAAAATAATTTGTAAATAGCAGATGATTCTAACTTCATAAATACGCCAAAATTACTCTTTTCTTTTAGTCCAGAACACCTTCTTTTATTTTGATATTTGTTTGCTTTCTAATTACTTACCTCCGTATTAAATTACTTGTGAAACGATAAATTTTACCGGTCCTAAACCCGAATGAAGTATGAAGGAGAGGGTAGAATTAACAAAATTAAAAAAATACTACCCACATTTATAATTTTCCTTCATTTTATTTTCTATGGCTACCTACATCATAAGTGCGACAGAGAGAATGCGAATGAGCAGGATGGAATATTATCAATGAATTAGTGAATGGATTGTAAAATATGACTATGATTTAAGTGAGATTTTCTACAATAAACAAATGATAATAACTTTGCTCTTTATTGATATTATGAAATTCTTACGTCACATATATGATAATAATATCTTCGCTAATCTGTCCTTGAAGTTTTTGTACTAATTAAAAAATAGTGGTGTATAATTATATTTAAATTCAGAGCTACACCGCAGCGCCGCATAATAGGCAGATGATTTCAAAATTTAATTTACAAGTTTAGCTCACAGTTTACAGACATCGCTCAAATACAATTGTTCATTACGAACAATTCTTTCGCAAGCTACAATCGTCTTTTCTAAACCATTCTCTGCTTACATTATTCAAGCTTCTAGTTAACAGTTGGGTCTTACGAAATAGGGGTCTGCGTGTAAATTGCCTCACCAATACTAGATATATTAACTTTTGCGAATCAGCTTCTCCGAATCCACATAACTTTTATGTGAGGGTTTCGCTGAACCTGCGTTATAGATTCAATTTTACGATTTCTGTATTTCTAAGGAATCGTCCCTTTTAAGAAGGACTCTAAATGTTTTAAAAAGTCTGCAGTGTGTTTACTGCTTCTTGGTCCATTCTTAGCTTTGTAATAAACATTCTCGGTAATATAGAGCTTTAAAGTGTAGTAAATAAGGCAAGGCTCTATTTTACTGTTATGTATCTTGTATCTCATGAAACGTAGAACAAAGTTGCGAAATTTGGATGAGATACAAAGTAGACTTTGGGATTATATATAGCTTCATTCTGGTTTGGACAAGACTTTGTAGTACGTAAAGCCTTTTCATGAATACTTCACAATTTTAAATATTTAATATGCATTTGATAAATGCGTTACTTCATCCATTTCTTAAAGATATCAAGCCATAATTCGTTAATGTTATTGTTTTAAGGTATATGTTACTGTTACCTACTAAATACATATAATGAGACAAATATTTATCTCACTCAGATTTTCGGAGCTTCAAATTCATTGTAACCGCATAGTAATGAGCAAAATAATTAAACTAATTGCCCAAAATAGAATATACCTTTCCTCCGCCATTATCATATTGCAATATAATAAATTATAAATTATAACACACTCCTTTTTACTGTTAACATTTAAATTGTACATTCAGTTATAATTCCGGTTGAGAGGCCAACAGGACCCGTCTTAGTGAAATGCGTCGGGGATCCGGACGATAATGTCATGCGAATCAACGTTTCCATTTTAACTTAAAATAAACTTTGTTGGAGTGTATCACTTGGTTCACAAAGTCGGCGTAAGATTAGTATGCGAGATGGATCGCGCTGATGATTCTTTAATTAGATAACTGATGGTGACATGATGTTTTTGTTTTAACCGTCAATATAAGATTCTGTTTTGAAAAATAAAAGCTCACATTATTCCTTATTTTACTGTTATATTTAAATGCTTTAACCGATAGTTACATTCAGCTGAGTTCTTTTATGTAAAATGGCTCAGTTACCTTGTAAATCCTGGGTTGAATTCCCGAAAGAAGTTCGCGACACTAATAGTGGCTGAATTTTTCTGCTGGTCATGGTATGGTATATAGTGACTCGTATTATTCCATAATACTACACTTTTCTAGGATCGGATTTTTGAATACGGTCATCTAATACCCAACTAGGTAGAATCTGTGCTAAGGTAATAATACAACTGTTAAAATATTTATATGTAATAGATAAATTTACAGCTGAACATTGCTATCATCATAAACACCACATAAATATTTATCCTGAGAATCAAACCCAACCTCATGCGTACCAATAAGAGTCGTTATCGACTAGACCAACAGGTATGGTCATGTGGTGACGGAATCATAGCATTAGATTTTTAAAGCACGCTACTCTTTAGAGCAGGGGCAATAAACTCAACGGGTACCCACTCTCAACCATCCATGGTTCAGAACTTTGCTTAAATTCCCATATCCAAACCAACAGGGCAGCCAAACTTTTAATTTAAACGGCCGAAGTTGACATGTCGAGAGTCAGGCCATGGCACCGTTGCATGTTTTGTCTCCACGGGGAATATCACGACACATATGAATGAAATATTCATCTAGTGTTGTTGAGGATGTGTATGCGAACCCATGAATATTAACACCTAAACTGTAACGGGCGAAGAAAATTCTATGTTTATAATATATAAGTAACCATGTATAAGTTTTCATTGACAGAAACAATTAAAATACAATTATGTTACAAGTTTAAACATTGTTTGTATAATTCTAACAGTAATTTTATTTGGAGAAACTTTGAACCTTGTAGGTACTATGTAGGATACGTATTTTGTATTGTTTGAACGCTCATTTACTACCATTCAGTTGGCAGTTAACGTAATTATTACTAAAGAAAGGCATAAAAAACGACTTCAATTTAATTATTTCTTTTTGGAAGGAAGAAAACTGGCAATTCATCATATCAGCCAAACGACGTCCACCGCTGGACATAGGCCTCCCCCAAGGTTCTCCACACAGACCGGTCTTGAGCCGCCCGCATCCAACCGCCTCCCGCGATCTTCACGAGATCGTCGGTCCATCTTGCGGGGGGCCTACCTCTGCTGCGTCGTCCGGTACGTGGCCGCCACTCCAGAACCTTTCTGCCCCAACGGCCATCGGTTCTTCGAGCTATGTGCCCTGCCCACTGCCACTTCAGCTTGGCTATCCGGAGAGCTATGTCGGCGACTTTGGTTCTACTGCGGATCTCCTCATTTCTGATTCGATCTCGCAGGGAAAAAAAAAATCATAAATGAACACACCCGAATTCAAAACCTACTCCTTCTTTGAAATAAGCTTAAACTAGAAAGAGCATGTCCCTTTTTATCGGCTCATAATAGCGTAGGTGTAACATATTGCATACAAACAAAGCGTCTATTCAGCAAATCCTTGAAAATAAAACCAATCCCTTCTCCTATCGAAGATATTATAGTGAAAACTGCTGAACTCATAACTAAGTGAATATCGTTTGTTCAAGATGTTTGATTTGACTCAGGCGCCCGGGGCATTCCTAGATAGGTAATCATTTTTACGTAAAAGAATATCAGATTGGCGAATTTATCGGCAGGAGTTATATTTGAAAATTATTGTAAATAAGTTGAATGTTGTAATTTCCGGATTATAATTGAAAAAGAAATATTAACTGGATAAAGCAGCTATCTTAAAATATAAATGAGATTTACGTAGACAGTTTCGTGATCGCTAGTTGTACATAAAAAATAAATAAAAAATAAATTACTTGACTGGGCGAATGGTGTAGGTATGATCCGTATGGCTTGTTGGTCTGGTGGTTAGAGTGACCTTGACTGCTGTGCTGGAGGTAATGGGTTCCATTCCCATCTAGTACAAATCTTTGTGTGAGAATCACGATTATTTGTTCTGTGCCTGGGTTTAATTTTTGTATACAAATACAGTATAATAATAAGTATTTTATCTGGTTGCCATAGTATAAGCTCTACCTAGTTTGAAATCAGATGATTTGTGCTACGCTACAATACATATAAAAGTGCTTATTTGAATGGGACTTTCACTGCAAGATGGAGGACTGTGTAGGGAGACTATAGGTAGCCCTACATACTTACGTAGAGTACTATTACAGCCTATCTTAATATATAAAATCCTTGCGTTACTGACTGACTGACAGACAAGCTACAGCCTAAACTATTTGACGTAGGAAGCTGATATTTGGCATGTATTTTCCTTGGGGACCATAGAGGTGCACTAAGAAGGGATTTCCCGAAATTCCCACGAAATCAGGCAAAACGGGTAAAAGAAAATACCTAAATGTGCGGGCGTAGCTGCGAGCGTCCTCTAGTAGGTTATAATTTGACCCGATAGGTGAAGCTGTCGTGGAGTTACCACGAAATCGCGAGGAACCGCAATAATAATTATATGTCTTATATTATGTACCTATGAGCATAAAAAAATAGTTAAAGGATTACTGTACTTGTAGCAGGTATAGTAAATTAGTGCCAGAACTCCAGACCACCGCTGTAAAGCTCATTCGATTTTACGACGTAAGTTTGAATCCTGTATACTTTATGAGTATTATCAGTATTATAGGGCGTAACGTAAAGATATAGCCTAGTTTAAGGTTTGAGTATAAGGTTCCATAGTAATATAATTATTACAATTTGAATTGAATACATATACCAAGCTGAAGTTAGTAACAGTAACGATAGCGTAGAAAATAGAGAGACTAACGGATTGCTATGCAAAAGGTCTCACGAGTTAAGCGGGCCGATTCTCCTATTTTAATATGACATTGATATTATATATTGAATTTACTCAGAAGCGGTATTCTGATAACCTAATGTCATTATTGTATAGCTTGAAATAAACAGTTCATCGTTGACACATATTTTGACACTTGTTTCAATTTACGATGTCGTTACAACTTCGTTCAATTATCAGATAATTTAGAACAATACGCTTTTTGTGACGTAAGTATGACACTGATAAGATATCGAGACTATATTTATTTAGGAGAATTGGGCTCTTACATCGAGCAACGCTAACTTTTTGAAGCTATGTGCGTTTTAAATTGTTAATTATCGCTTGATAAGCCGCGAAAAAAAACATCGTGGTGAACCCGCATGTTTGATAGTTCTAAATAAAGTTCACGAAGGACATGTGAAGTTTGCGAATCTGCATTTACCTAGCTTGGTGGATTATGGCGTAAGTCTTCTCTAGGTACAACGTAATGCAATGAACTGTGATCAAAAGCTCCTAATATATAAAAATATCTTCTCATAATGAGAATAGGCCTAAGCCCAAAAAACTGAACGTAATAAAAACAAGGCTAGGAAAGGTGAACATGACGATACAAATACCCATACCAGTATATTACATTTACTTATAGTTAATCAACTTTCATCCAACAGCTTCCAAATCTAAGAAAGCTAAGTAAAACAACTTTCGAAATCCAAGTTTTGTGCCGTTTCTTATCATAATAATGTTAAGTCTTGGAACAACTTATCCAACTTACATGACAACTTCGTACGTCACCGTGATTAATGATTGAATAATGATTGAGGGGTATTGTTCGAGTTTCAAAGGTACTGTCAAATTACATACATATACTCACGCCTTTTTCCCGTCGGGGTAGGCAGAAACAATAGAACGCCACTTGCTTCTATCGTTACAAAGCTCACGCGCTGCTTCTTCACTAATTACTATTTTCATACATGCTCGCCGGTTTCGGGTACTTCAGACCTTGCCGTTTCTTAACACGTCCCCAATTTGGTCAACAAACGTTCGACAAGGTCTGCCGCAACTGACTCGCTACTGTCAAAGTATATGCAAATAATATCAACCTTTTAGCGTTATACTAGTTTCCAACCGGGGTACGTTTACTAGTCTAGCTGGATTTGGCTGAATATTAGCTTTTCCACAGAGCGACTGTCAGTCTGACCGTCGCAACTCGAAGGAATTGCGATATGCCAAGGTTTAGTCTAGTGTCAGTTTATTCAGGGGCACTGACGCCCTATAACGACTGTCAAAGATCTTCATGACAGCCGTGACCGACGGCTTAACATGCTCTCCGAGGAACGGGGCAGGCGATAATAAACAATTTAATACGCACATAACTCCGAAACATTCGCGGTGTGCGGATTAGAACCCGATACCCTCTGCATAGCAGACTGTTGGTATCTCCACTCGGCTATCGCTGTCTTTTCTACTAACTCTGAACGTCACCAAGATGACGGCGTATTGTTATATACCTATGCAAATAACATACTGAATATTTTATAAAAATACCCCAAGCGCGTGCCATCGTACGCTGTGTGTGTATATTTATGAAAAAATTCAAGAAACTATTGTCTACTCTCTTGAATAAAATGACTGCACGGTTGGTGTAGTGGTTTAAGCGGCCGCCTCGCCACTTGACACTGCGTCGAATGTTGTGGGTTCGATCCCAAAACGAGACAACACTTTTGTGTGATCCACAAATCGACGGTTCCTACGTACATAAGGTCAAGTCAAAAATCGAGGTTTACAGGAGAGCGTAATTTGTGTTCAACACGCCCAAGAAATAGTTCTATGACCAATAATAAATATTTTCTTTCTACAATATTTTAACAGTTTTAAGAGATTTATAATGCTATTTACACAAATTTAATTTTATTACGTTTTCTTGAAGAACCTGATAGATGACCCTTTCTACGCCGATAATAATGTCAGTCATGTCTATTATACCTTTTTATACGCTGTCCGTGTGGTGACGGATTAAGAATACGGAATGTCACCACCCCATATCATCGTAAGAGCCGACAGAGGGAGCATATCATGCAGAGAACAGCACTGTAAGAGAAGGAAACTTGATACAAACTCTATACCAACCCCCTATACAAGACCCTATTCGCACCGAGTGGCACGCATTTTAAAACACCGTACATAAAGATATGTAACAGATGTCCGTATCTACGACACTTATTCGTTTTATTTATAGTACTTGTTCTTTTATACGATTTGTAAAACAAGGTAAATAAATAAAATTTTAAAAAAAATCGTATGTGCGCATAGATAATCTAAAGCCAATGATGCAATAGAATATCGTTGGAGCCGTTACCGAGATCGAAATTAAGTTATATATATATATATATATATATATATATATATATATATATGTATATATATATATATATATATATATATATATATATATATATATATATATTGAAATTAAACTACAGTTTACGGATTTTATCCCGTTGTATTGGTTTCACTAAGTTATTACATTTGAAACTAACGATCTAGAAACTATATTTTTAATTTATTACTAGGCGACGTTTCGAATTCTTTACAGAATTAATGTTCACGGCAGACTGAGGTGATATTTGCCTTTTTCTTGAATGTATAAGTTATCTCAAAGTACCCGAACATTTTTCAACTATTGGTGTTACTATTTACGCAGAATGAGCTCATAGTATAGCGAATAGTAACACCAGTAGTTGAAAAATATTCGGGTACTTTGAGATAACTTAATTTCAATGTGTAACATTTGCGTAAACCCAAAAGAATATATATATATATATAGTATAGACTCACGCATGTTTCCCAGAGGGGCAGGCAGAGACTACGGAACGCCATTTGCAACGATCCTATCCCTCGTGCTTCATTCTTACCGTCAAATTCAACAAGCATGCTCCGCATCTATTTTGGAAAGACATCTAAAATTTTTTTTAGTAAAAATCTCCGACACAACTCTAAGGTATAGGCCATATGGTTTATTAAAAAAAAACGAAACATAAATCGTTCTAAGCGCTACCATAAAACTCCAAAAGGCAGTTAAGGTTTTTGTTTCAGCAGCTCGTTATTATTGCCGAGAGTCTCGACAGATGACCCGAGACATATATCTCGAGAATATCGACTCGAGAAGGGTTCGACTCTCCTCAAATAACTATTCGTTTACTTTTATTGCACTTACCCAAAACTATACAGACTCAACGTCTAGTTTCGTAAGGTTTTTTTTTATCTAGATCTCGGAATAAAGGAATAGTAGCCTAAATATATTTTCTGAAAAATAACTGCAAAAATATCTTCATATTTAATATCAGTAACGAAATCTCACATTGTACATCATCATGCCAGCCTAGAGACGTCCACTGCTGGAATTAGGCCTCCACCAAGCTTCTCCACACCGACTGATCTAGAGCCACAATTTCATGAACAAGAAGAATAAGAATAAGAATTTGATGACATTGTACGTTACAAGATAATTATATCCAATCTCTTTGAAGATAATCTTAATATACAGGGTGTCACAAGACCCATCACCAAGCCAAAGTCTACTTGTTGTGGACATCATACCAAGTCATACTAACCAAAAATAATACCTGGGTTACTTTTTTTTTAAGTTTTCACATTTTTTAAACCGCAATTAAAAGCGCGCGCGAGCAATGCTCGAAATACCTACTTACCCATGGGGTCATAGGGCAGCTAAAGAACATATTGAACATATGATTATGTACCTAATTAGAAAAATTCCATACTAACTTTCAGCCTCAATATCTCCTGAACCAGTAGTTTCCCAGGTATGGTGCCGATGTAAAAAATATTTGTACTTTTTACACCCTGTATAAAATCCTTGCGTTATTTACTGACTGACAGACACGCTACAGCTAAAACTATTGGATGCAGGAAGCTGAAATTTGGCGTGTACTACTAAAAAGGGATTTCCCGAAATGCCCACGGGATCGGCCAAAACGGGTAAATTTAACAAAATGCAGGCGTTGCTGCTGGCGTCCTCTAGTTCAATTTATTAAAAATATTCAATTTTAATAATTCTGATTTGACATGGAGCACGGTGTGATGTGATGTCATAAATTTACAATAATCGGTAAGGTTATCAATATACGAGAAAAGTAAAAATAAAATGTACCTCTTTTAGCTTTTAATCTTTATTGCTTTATAGGCTTGAATTGACGTCGGTTATAAGAAATATAAATAATTATTCAATAAAAGACTTTGCCCAAGGCGCCGTGTTCGTGGGAGAAGAACACGGTTAAAGCGACATGTTTTAACGCGGTAAAAAATAGTCCAGGTCACTTTCCAGACTCATAACTATCTCCACGCACAAAAACCATACCATAACGTTGCTCCATTCCGAGTTGAAAAAAGAACAAAACCTTTCACGTATATATTATAAGTACATAATAATATAAGATATTGGTGTGGATGGTATGGATTGATAGCAGTCGACTACTCTATGTATATACATCTATTTCCGGATTTGTTCCGGCTGCGCGTTTGCGTGTAGCACCAACATTTAGTCGGTAATGTTTTATGACCAATCAATAGTGGCCGAGTATTGAAGTGCCTGCTGGACACACAACGTATTTTTTTTTTAAGACAACCTCATAAGTGCTCCGCAGTTGCCGTGAGATGAAAAGAAAGAAAGAAAAGAAGGCACTTAGAGAACATTTTTATACATAATTATCTCTCTGTTTTAATATTTATCTGACAGAATCTTTCCAACGGGTTTACCGAATTTAATAGGACTTTCAATGCAACATAGAAGAGTTTGACATCTTAGCGCAGAAAAGTTTGACGCTGCAGGTGCAATTGTAAAATCACTTGAATAATATATAAATAACCGCGAATGTAACCGGCGCAGAATAAGTAGTTTATAATCATTTTATTGTGTAAATAATCACGTGTGCATGTAGTTTTATTGAAAGCCCGTTCGTTATACCTATTAATCTAAATTGGGTCGAACACGGTCGAAAGCAAAAACGAAGAAGGCTTCGCAACTATAGTTGGCAGTTAACAAATAAAGTGCCTCCGTACTGTTCTTAATTAGGCTTTGATGGACGAATTCAGTACACTCGCCGTTTGTACGGCGGCGGCGCTGATGAACAAAAATGAATGAAATGGTTGAAACTGGTGCCAACGAGCCTTCTATTTAGCAGGCTCTGCTGAAGTTGTGAACTGTTACAATATTTATTTTATTTATAGTCTCACGCCTGTATCATCATCATCATGTAGGCAGAGGTGTAATATTACACCAATATTTCACCATGGTTTTTTTAGGTCCCACGTAATAGGGGGCGAGCCTATTGCCAATATGGCAACAATATTTGTAGAGGATTTCTGAATACATACGCAATTTTGTCTCACGGACAAATTCTATTTGGATTTTTGATAATATTGAAATTAAAATTAATATTCAGATTAAAAAATGCGGCGTTGTGATTGAATGCGACACAATTTGATTTTTATATGATTACACAATTTTGAGTGTTTAAAGTCGTTGATGTGTTAAGACCATCCATTCAATGTTTTGACGAATTTCGTAAGTCTGATTTTACAAATCAATTTCATGATCTTCAAGCAAGCATTACTTAACACATTTCTAAACAGCTTATTGATATCCTCCAGGCAAAATTTCGTCTGTCGTGTGGGTCTGCGACCTAAGACCCACTGGTTATCGCTGCCTTTAATGTGAGTCTACAAAACAGATACCCAAAACGATAAAAACCCTTATTATCACTTAATTATTTCGATATCGTAGATATCTAGGACTATCAGTAATACGCTAAAACTCCCGTTATGATATTTACTTGCCACGAAAATAGAGAAATTCTCATTCCAGGCCGGTATAACCCACAATCACCTTCGTAAAGCAGATAAGATGAAACGAGGATTTTCCAGCGGCGTGAAGAAATTTCTATGCAAAATAATATCTACTCTAGGGATTTCGGTAAATAGTTTTTAGGCAAATAGTTCGTAGTCAGCCGTCTGAGCAAATAGGTAGTATATCTCTGGTTTTATTTGCTTCAGATAGGCATCTTTACTGTAAAGATGCTGATAGACTTAAGCATTAACTTGTAATAGAATATCTAGAATTCACCGTTTTTCAATTTGCCGAACTAAACAACGAACACAACAAACATCGCTGCAAACATTGTCACGATTTTCTAGCGAATGCTCTAATCGGCAAAAAGGTTGCTGTAAATTTACTGTCCTCTCGCTAGAACGCTCCATAGAATGCTCGCTAAAACTATTTCGTTTGTTTTTCTGTAATGTAATATTCACAAGATCCTAATTACAAGTTAATGTTTAAGTGTATCAGCACCTTTATGTTTTCGCGATGCCAAATATAGAGTTATCTCGAGTCGCATGTTTCTGATTCACTACTATTTTGTGTGTGGGTTAATTACATTATTTGTAATAATCTAATGAAGAATACCTGACAAGCTATCCACATGATTTGTAAAAATTATAGGAAGAATACCTAACAAGCAATCCGCGCCGACTTTGCAGTGGTTGCTAAATATTGCCCGCTTTTTAAAGGTTGCCAGAAATCCATCATACAAGCTGCAATTATTTTTTTGCATCGAAAGTTTGCAATCTAGAGTAATGATACTTTAAGGATACTTTAGACTAATGTTACTGTCGCGAGACCTACCAGACTATTGAGATATTTTTAAGTCCAATATAGAAGGCCTCAGTCACTAGAGTGCTCTGCAAACATCGATACAACGAACTGAAAGTGCATCCGGGCTAGAAATGTCTGCCAATAGTATACGTTTCATCTCAACCGTGAATCAAACTCCCTAGGTACAACCGTATAGTGCATTGTTTATTATTATTACATAAGACTACGGTATTATCTAAGCTTTATATATTGCTATACTGACTGACTGATAGACAAGCTTCAGTCAAAACTATGACAGGAAGGAAGCTGATATTTGGCCCATTTATCGAGAAAGGCTAATGCAGTGGCGGAGCAGTACTTAGCCTTAAACAGCGCGGATGTAACCACATGCTCATCTAATTAGCAATGATTTCAGCATCAAGATAGTCTATTTAAACATTTAAATTACGGTCGCAAAACCAATAAAAAAAGATGTAAGATTTATAACAGATTGAAATGACAGCAACATTTCAAAGACTCTCCGTTTTTTTTTTTGCTTTCCTTTTTTGCCTAGGAACAGCCGGGATTATAATGGTAATTTTGTCGAATCCATTAAGAAAAATCAGCTTAAACGATGACCATTCGCGAAAAAACTGATGAGTAAAATATTTTACTTATTTACTTCTCGAAGTTTGAACTTACGAAATAGACATATTAATTTAAAACGTAAACACAAATAATATCTGTGCGTCGTAATCTAAGGTACGGTGTCTCACGTCCGAGGCCTGGCCTGCGATCATGTCGGGAGCCTGGGGAGAAAACGATCCCTGTCTCCTCCACGCCTGTGTGATACGAATGCTAATGTCCAAGATACACACTTCCTTTATCACGAATGAACGTGTTATTGATTTGACATTTCGGGTGACATGGTTTAGGAATGTTATCTGTTGCATAGAAGGCAAGGCATGACTTTTTTGGTAGATAAAGTAATATTTGATTCAAAATTATTTTTGTTCAAAATTTTTTTAATCGAAATTGTGTGATTTGTTAACAAAGGCAATATTTGCAGTAATCATATCAATTGTTTGTAAAGAGTGTCATCGAAAACTATTAGTATATTTATGGCGCGTATACTTGTTAAAGATTTTAAACTTTCACGGTTTTGAAGCATTAGAGAAAATAATTTTATTTTTTAATAATAATATTATTTTTTGATATTAATATATTCAAGTTCACAAACACAATATTATTGTTTGTGAACTTGAATATAATAAAACCCATACCCGTACCCGCAAAATACAAAACTATTATAATTTTTCAAAAGAGTTTCTCAAAAGAATATTATTATTAGTGTTGCCCAAATTCAGTCTTGGTCTTGCAGTCTTGGTCTTGTTCTTGCGTTTTTGCAAGACCAAGACCAAGAACAAGACCGCGTATTTTTAGCAAGACCAAGACCAAGACTGATCGTGCAAGACTTGAGCAAGAACAAGACTAAGCCTGCAAGACTCTTGCGTCTTGCAGCTAGGACTTAGCGCTATTTCACGGAGTAGTTAGGTGTAACAGTTCGGTGTATAGGTACGCTTAGGAATTCTATGAGACGCAAAAAACTGTATCAAAGAATATGAAAAACTGGACCTATGCGCATTACTTTGTATTAATTCTTGGTCAAAAGAATTGATATAAAGTAACATAACCTAATGATAAAGCTGTTGTGTACTGTTATGTTTGATTTGTGTTGTATTTTATTTTTATTGAAATAAATGATAAATCGTAAAACTCTTTTATTAAATTTCATATAAGTTGAGGGTTCAATCTCTTTCTAGACAGATATTGTTCTTTAAAATACAGTCAAGTTATTGTAATTAATTTGTTTTTTTTACATGTTTTAGCAAATGTAAGCTTATAAATCATAAATGTTTATTAAGAAACAGTTACTTCCATGGAAAACGACATATAGGTCAGTTGATTTTTCGAATTTCTTATCAAATCTTCAGTTATTTATTAATCTGCTTGATCTTTACTATGGCTGTGTTAATTCAAGCTCACATTGTTCCAATTCTAATACGTTTTTCTAAGATTTAAAAACTTTAATAAATAGTAATAGACTGATAGGTAATTGCAAGACTTGCAAGACTCTTGCTGCAAGACAAAGACCAAGACCAAGACTGGGAGCGCAAGACCAAGACCAAGACCAGGTGTATTGGCGCAAGACCAAGACCAAGACTGGCTAAGTCTCGTCTTGTTCTTGCATTTGGGCAACACTAATTATTATCTGCCAGCTATGGTCTTCCCCTCTCATTCTCAACCAAGAGTCAAATAAAGCCGAATTGGTATAATATTACTGAATACATTCCAAATGCCAAACGCGTTTGTGTAACATAAATTTATGTACAGAGTTACATGTGAACCTCGTTTTGAAATTCACAAATTTACAACAATTTATACACACACATAAACGCCTCTGCGTAAACTCGGGAACTTCCAGAAGAACCATTTATCTGCCCTGAAAAAATACGAATTATATTTCTTTTGGACAATTTCTGATTGTAATTGAAAGTTCAGACGAAATATTAGCAAAGATTAATGCAGTTTAAAGTAAATGCGGCTTGAAATAAGAATTGTCTTATTACAAGAATATCAAATTATTTAAGTGGCCGTATTTTTAAATTAGATGGTTTTCATATAATGCTTTTTAATAAATACTATTATGTCTAATTAATTTTTTTAATATCCGTATTTATCGATTTGCTCTAAACTAGCTGTACGAAACAGTTTACTCACTTGTAAAGGCGTTGTTTCATAGCGAGATGTGTAGGAAAATAACGGATTTTTTCGATTGCGGTGTTTTTAAACTTTTATAGTAGACCGTATATAGGTCGGTTCACGAAAGATGACCACTGCGCAGAAATATTTTTTTAGGTCCCCGTGGAGGTGCGGGGTAAGGCGCGGGTGGAATGCCAATGGTGTGGCTCCGTTCTTGTCGCATTCCCTAAATGAGTCAAGAATAGAGCCACGCCATTGGTGCACCAATGTACATATGCGCGACGGCCGCCATTTGTGGTCAACTTTCGTGAACCGACCTATATCTATAGTATATTTAAACAACAGTCTTCAATAACTTTGTAAACTTATGATACCCAAAGGTGACTTAACTTATTTTGTGCCATAATATTAAAATATTAAAACTTACATGTAATTTGACGACCGGTTGGTGCAGCGGGAGTGTAAGCGACTGCTACGCCGAAGGTCGCGGGTTCGATTCCCGCTCAATTCAAACATTTGTGTGCATGAACATGGTTGTTTGTCTTGGTCTGGGTGTTTCTAAGTATAATATGTATGTATTTACAAAAACAAAGTATATGTTTATCCATTATCTAGTACCCATAGTACAAGCTTTGCTTAGTTTGGGACTAGATAGTGATGTGTGAATGAGGTAGAATATTATTATTATTAATTTACGTGTTACATTAATGTAAAGAAATAATGCTATGCTCTTCCAGGCAGAAACAGAAAACAAAAGACAAACTGCGGAGCACACTGTGTGTGTGTGTACTGGAACGATAACTAGACATTCAACTTTCAGACCGAACACTTAATTAAATTCATAAAAAAACAATTACGGTGAACTCGGCTAACTACATTTCATGTGCGTAAAATATTACATATTTGGGAATATTTTATTTGAAATTGTTTATTCCACTGATATGTATTTTGTTTATCAAGGTAAGTAACTGCACTTCATACAACTAACATACATTCTCCATACCATTGAAAAATATGTTATGCCAACAGCTATTAAAAAAATATTATAGAATTCTCTGAGTCTTGATATAATTAGAATGATATTTCACTCATGAATAGTTTTGTAATCCTTAAGATTATTTTATATGTGAAAGTGTGTTTTCATGTTTGTCTTTCTTTCACTTCAAAACAGAACAACGGATAGATATAATTTTGGGTGATTTAATTGAAGGTAACATTACTTTAAAATTAGGATAGGCGATGCCGCGAGCAACAGGTAGCAATAAATTCTCTCAGGCTGAAATCTGGCATGTATGTTGGGGTGTGTAGGGGACCACTAAGAGATGATTTTTGGAGATTCTGCTCTTAAGAGGGCAAAAGTCCCGCGCGGGCAAAGCCACATACGTGGTCTACTTTGCTTTAAAAATGTGCTCGATACGGCATATTATTATGTGGCTTCATACGTTGTTCATTCGTATCCAAGTGGACTGTAGTTGCTTTCGCAGTAACTTTGTTCCGTGGCGGCTTCTTGCAGGAGTGAAAATAATGGGGGTATATTATTGGTCTCCGAAGCAGTATACCGAAGTGATAGCCGTTAGATGGACACCCGTTGTCTTATGACACTTAAGTCCACTTTACAAGATCAAAATAGTCTAGTTTGTCGGAATTCTTCGGTATATCACTGTGGTTACTACCTGTTAATGAATAGGTAAATTAATCTTAATATAATTTCACAACCAGTACATTTTCCCAGCTCAGGTTATCGCAGTAACTTTCATTTCACACGAGTGTAACTTTTCCCCAGACGTCGGACTTTTCATTATTAGTTTCTTTCGCCGCAGGCAATAAGTGCGGCCAGTTGTACAACTTTGCCGACTTGTCTTGATGTAATTTCTCCAGAGAATCCTTGCTGGCCAATTTGTTTGGCAAAGAGTTCACATAAAGTATAAAAGTTCTGTAACCGCAACGATAAGTTAGATCGTTCTCGTTACTCGATGATCAGGCTTTGATAAATTACTGAAATAATTCATGCGACTGCAATTATTGGACTATTAGCTTCTGCAAAATAAATAAGCGGGTCTTAATCGCGTCCAATTAACAGCTTATTTAAGGTATAAATACCTATTTTTTTCCGACGTTTCGCTTGTCTTGCACCGCGCGTGGTCGCGGAGAGACTGATGAGAGCTCAGCGCCTTCTTGTGGAAGTGCGGGTTTCGGCACCTACCCTCACTTGGTCTTTATGGTCTCTATGGTCATAAGTTCGCAATGTTGGTACGCCGACACACTACACTAATGACGTCTACACACTGTTGAGATCTATCACTGCGGCGGAGTTTACATTTTGCACGTGACAGTTAATTGGACGCGATTAAGACCCGCTAATTTATTTTGTATGATGTATACAAATCACGAAAGTTTAAAATCGATTATTAGCTTCTGTCCGTCGCTCTGCTCATGTGGGTGGCAGTTATCGCAACGAGAAGGTCTGATAAATTCATCATATAGCTCTTTGCAGTCCAATGTTGGACATAGGCCTCTTCTAATTAGCGTTCCAATAGCATTGTGAGTAAATTTGAGGCTTTGGCTTACTAGCACGCTTGCTAAATGGGTTAGTATAGGTTATGATGTCGAGTTTTGCGTCTGTCTGGTGTACAAGCAACATTATATTACTATTATAGTTGATTGAATCAGGCGTCACTTGGCGGAACTCTATTGTAACCTAATGGAAGGAAAGAGGAACCCATCACGCACCCTCGGAAGGACCACTCAACTATTGCAATAGAAAAAGGTTAACAATACCGAAATCCTCTGAAAGGATATGGCATGTAGGAATGGAATGGGTTCCAGGAAGATACCTGACTTGCAGTATCTCGCTGTATGCGCCGACTATTCTTCGACACGTGTTTCGCCTCTGCACGAGGCATCCTCAGGAACGATGGGCAACGACTGTTTATATTGCTATTAGCTGAACCGCTTTAGTATTTGAGATTAGCGCAACCAAGCAACAGTACAGACAATCTTTTATATATTGGTATACATAAAGTTCCATCTATCTGTTTAGTAATTTTTGCGGGAAAGAGTAAAAACATTGGATCCATTCTCATATTTAGTATAACCGTCGTCGGGATGAATAGCGTAGTAGGACAGGACTGATAATTACATGGAGTAGGAATCTTGATGTTCTAGTCCTAGACGAAAAAGGTTGAAATCAACTGTCCTAAAGTTTCACAGAAACTATATCTTTTGTACTAATTATCGAAGTTTCAATAAGATACATACGAACTCCCACAGTACAACCAATTTCCTAATTAACTAACTGCTCACCTAATATAATGTTTCACGCGTTAATGCGTGTTGTAATTTGGAAACTATTCAGCTCATAGATGAAATAGGCTAAGTAGTATCAAAAATACATAGGTTTATGCTCAAAGGATTGGTTGCAGTGGGTACAGTATTAGGTACTGTTACAGATATGTTTTAGGCAACGGACGACCATATTGTCGTATACAGTAAATATTTCTTTGTCGCGTGCTACTATGTCTCAGCTATATAAAATTTCAACTTCGAAAGATGACTGCCTAGATTGGTTTTCTGGTTAACTAAGCAATATTCCAAAGTAAAAACCGATCAATACCATCTCAAAGAGCGGCCAGACTAAAATATAATAACAGAAAAAAATTTATTAAACAAATTATACTCGGCTTAATTCTAAGCTGATTAACAATCTAATACGGAAGGCGAGGGATTATATATTTCATGCTAATTTTAATTTTGTTGGCATTGTTGAACCGGCCGGCGGTATATCGGCAAGTCATTTATTCCTATCATCGGCACGGCGCATTGTACTTGATCGAGGTCATAATCTATTAATCTTTCCATAAAAGGCGGCGGGGTATCCGCAGCCAAGTCCAATGTTAATAAATGATGTGCCTCTGACTCTGACCACTCTTTTTTATAAACTTCTCAACATACAGTCCACAGTACCAAATCAAGCCTATTTTTTATTTAAATCCAACTGGACTAAGAAATCCAATCCGTTTATGTAAATGGATGGTAATGCGCTTTGAAGTTCAGGGTCTATTGACAATTTTGGGCCGCAGTATTACAATCCGCCTCGTGGGAACCCTTAAGACTGTAATCTAGTGCAGTGACGAGCATATCGCTAAACTAACAAATTATGAGCATGGTGTATGATATTCGTGACACAAACAGTTATAATTTGGCGATTTTATATGGCTACTCGTGAGGGATCACCATTTACGATATTAATTCGTACGAACGACTCAAAATATTCCCCTTCATAATAAAACTTTATCACATTGAATATTATGATGAGGCTCGTTGAACTCAAAAGTCGTAGTTGAATCGGAATATAGTTATCGTATTCGCCGCGCGCATAAAAATATGTAATAGGGCAGATATACATGTATGTACCACCGATGTATTATGTACGTAAATAAGAAAGCACCAAGAACGTACACTTACCAAATGTAGCATGCATGGTTTTTATGATCTATAAAATGTATGTTTACTTTCTTCTTTTTACCAAGAAAATTCACTTGCCTCTAAATATTTGAAAGGGTTTTCATTCCGAGCAGAACATGGCATCACGCAAGATGACTTGCGTTTCTATGTAATTTCCGAGAACATTCTTGTTTGAGGCGTTACTTCCAAACTCGTCCAATATTACTAAAGGCCTATGAACACTTTTGAGCCGCGTATTTTTTCCATTCAACGTTTTTTACCGATCGGTGGATCTGAAAACATACGAGATAGAATATTTGCACTGCTGCAAAATCATTTTATTGATCAGTGGCGATACGAAAATAGGCTCGGCCGGTAGTCTTTTGAAAGCTTTTCAATTTAGTCCCGCGGTCTGGGCGAGCGCTGACGTAGACACAGTTTTACTTGTGAAATTCCATTTGCGATATGCTAGTTTTATAAAATCTTTTATCTTTTTGCTGTGTTTGCATCATATACTTTGCTTTCTATGTGAGCGTGCCATTTCCAAAACAAAACGGTTGCGTAATGTGTGTATAATAGAATAGTGTCGGTGTACGGCCACTCTGTCGGCTATAATCTGGTTTATTAGCGGACATAAGGCGAGGTGCGGCTTTATTAACGTTATGTATTAGCTGTCCGGCTGGAAGGTGTGGCTATCGACCGACTATTTTAGTACGTTCTTTCATTAAACTTTAGCGCCGTGTAAAGTCCCTGAAACGAGTTTCTTATAGACCCTCACGTCTGTTTAAAAGGTTATTTAATAGAACAATACCTTGTTAATAGGCAGTTAAGGTCGTGAACACCGGAATGGATGTCGTGTCGGGTGTTCGATTAATTTGCATGAGATTAAATTGACATTATAGATTAGCTTTGTACGTCGACGATAGCCGATGTTAAGATGTTTTCGGTCCAATGACTCGAGTTTATCAGATGTTGTTTCGACTTGAATTCAGGATTGAGATGCTTAAGCTTAAAAGGCCTCATTAGTCTCATTACAAAACAAGTCTATACCTAGTACTTAAATTTTTACAAAGACTTTTTGAAGAAGGCAGTTATTCTAAATCGACATCTGTTACAACGAATTTTGGAGATACCGTAGGAGTTTTACAAAAATGTATGTATGTAAGTATAGTCGACATATAATAAATGTTACACGGGAAAGGCTAAATTCTGAATCCTGGTGTATGTTAAGCCCATGTTTTATAATTAGGCTGACAAAATTTTACTTAGCCATTTAATATTTTTATTTTTGTATTAGCTAATATGAATTTACACAATGACATGTGTATCACTTAGGCGAATATTATAGTTACAATTTTATGGATCTTATCCATGGTTGCTTCCTATCAGGCTTGGACATCAATGTGCAGACAACATCTTTAGCATAGCAAAATACGCAACAGTTTCTGCAGAATGCGAATTGATCTCCGGATGAACTTTGACAAAACCAAAATCACGCTCAGCAAACACGTAGATCAGAAGCTCGTCGACGTAAACGGCGTCTACCTTGAAGTTGTTGGCCAACTTGTATACAATGTTGGCCAACGATTGACGCAAATTCTCTAGCTAGTGAGCAACAATTTAGTTAAGGAACTTGACGTAATATTCTCGAGCTCATCTGCCTAGCACAATTTGGATATTTGTGCTGCTGTTGAAAACGAACAAGACAACACTTTGAAAGATCGTCAAATCGTTTTCTCTGGGTGTACTTTGTATCCGTTCATGCAATATGCGCAAAGTAGGGCGTT
This sequence comes from Euclidia mi, assembly GCA_944739405.2. Lineage (NCBI taxonomy): Eukaryota > Metazoa > Arthropoda > Insecta > Lepidoptera > Erebidae > Euclidia > Euclidia mi. Next base: position 6,086,867 of record OX123196.2, read on the forward strand.
CTGCCTTCCTAATTTACGGATATTCTTTAAACAAATTCTTTATCATGTCACCTTATAAACGTCCACTTCTGGAGGTCGGCCTCCCAACCGCCGGTTATGGAGAGCCGGTTGGCAACCGTCTCTCCATATTGAGCGATCCCGAACCTCTTCCATAGGAGAGGCTGATGATGATGATGATGATGATGAATCTCACTCCCCACAGGGGGATACGAAACATAAATAAAATTGCTTACAGACAAACCAATAAGCGATTCTACTGAAGCTTTCTAATATACTAGTAATCCACGAAAACAGTAAGCTTATAGATTCATAATTCATAATACCAACAAAACTAAGACATCGCTGAATAACACAACAACGGCCAGAACTAACAAAAGTTGGAAACAAGAAAACTTTTCGCTAGTTCTATCTTCTATCTCCCTTTATTTTTGCTTTGCGCAATTTGCCGGCGCGCCGGCAACGTGTAATGGAACGACATGATTCTTAAAATTGAGCGTAGCTAAGAGGAAACTAGTTATAATATATAAGAAATCTTGAAAATAACTTCGAATGTGTTTTCTATAGGACGAAGAATATACGTACCTAAATATGTATTTTTCAGCGCATTTCATTTTTTCTAAGTCGCTAACACGCTTAACTCCCTCTAGTTGTAAGGCTATAGCCATGCCTGTAATGGCAACCATTATAAATTACTAGCGCTTAATCAACTTTAGAGTAAGATAAAGGAGACAAAGCTATCCTCGGTCATTTCGTTTTCTTCGTATCCCAGTCATCATCCTCTTAGCATTATCCCAGTTTCAATCTGGGGTCCGCTGTCTAGTCTAACCGGATTTGGCTGAATATTAGCTTTTCTACAGAGCGACTGCCTGTCTGACCTCCGCCACCCGAAGGGATAGGATAGGGATAGGATATTCCATGGTTTAGACTAGTGTCAGTTTATTTAGAAGGTACTGACGCCCTATAAAGACTGTCAAAGATCTTCATGACAACCGGGACCGACGGCTTAACGTGCTCTCCTAGGCACCGGACAAGCGATAATTACCAATTCAACATTACTCCGAAAAGTCATTGGTGCACCCCGTGGATTCGAACCCGATACCCTCTGCATGGCAGTCTGTTGGTATACCCACTCGGCTATCGTTGCCTTTTTTCGTATTCTTCGTTTCTTCGTATCCCAGTGATAGACAAGAAAACAATCACGTTTATGACATGCTTATCCCTCCCTCTTTCATACTTCATAAATCATAATCGCAATTAAACGATAATTAACGAATTCCGCTTGAAATATAATTTGAGTTAAAATTATGTTCGATCGAACAGCTTATCAGCAATTACCGAACGAAATACCCATCGCTTTCTGATTATTGGGCGTCTTATAACTCATATATACTCTGACCTATATATTTTAAGTATATATAATATTATAGCGATGTTCCGGAAGCTTATTACAGTTCATTTATTCACAGACATGAGAAAGTCTCGAAGCAGTTTTAACGATACGCCCATCACTTTAAGAGGCAATTCAAAAGCAAAATCGACCAAAATCGGGACGCTGCGCTGATGTCATTTTGAATGCCTCCTGGCTATTTGTAAAATATATATTTCCGTATATTCCGGAAGATACCGTTTATTCTTATTACTGTTCTCAAAAAGGCCCCGCCTTACGCGAGACTTATTCAAACGAAGCGAATAAATGTATGTCTTGACCTATATTCGAATTATTGATGGATAACATTTTCTGTGAAATCTGTGGCAGATGTACCTATTGGGTTTTGTAGATGTAAATTTAAAGTTTCGCGTACCTTTTAGTAGTTGTAAACCAATATAGTAACTTCTAGTGATCTTTAAGCAAACAGTCGATACTGGGTTTGGGGCGCGTTTGATGACCAAAGTCAATCATGAATCAAAGATTGATTTCAAAGTTTTCGCGAAATTCCTACTCTTCCAACAGATGGAAATGTTTATTTGGGATTTTAACGTTATATAAACTGGTAAACACTCAATCATGACTTTAATGCTTTTAATTAACTTATTAACCGTTTACTACTATTCACAAATAAGTTGTTCAGTACCTAAACAGCTAGGAAACTAAAACAAATAGCTGTAACTAAAGAGTTAGAAAATGTATTACTATTTAGAAATTTGAATATTTCAACGTGGTTGGGCCATGAGAATAATAATAGCTGTTATGATTAAGTTCATTTTGTAGCACGAAATGGAATAGTGCCAAAACGTTCTTTCGACACGGAAACTTAAATATTTGGTACTAATCGTGTTTCAGGGTTAGCCGCTACTTATTTTTATTAGTGGCGAGTAAACGAGGCAGAAATATGTTGTAATGGTCGTTTGAAACATATTTCTTTTTTATTTTGACGGCTAAAAGTAGTTTTATTTGTAGAGAAAGGACTTCGGTGGCAGCAAGGGAGCAATAGCGTATATTCTGTATCACAAACTTTTATGCTTTTGAGCTTTTGTTATTAGGATTGGTGTTAAGGCCCTTTGAGAATTAAAAAGATTATATCTAAGTATTACTAGATGATACCCGCAGCAGATTTTATAAACCGTGGAAGGATAGAACCTGCACCAATAAAGTTGATTAAGAGATAGATCAGCAAGCAGTGATGTCACTGCATCATAACCAGTTAAACATAAAATATTTCAATTATTTCTAAAGCCGTTCAATCCATGAGGCATGTTTTAAAACATTCCCAACTATGATCGTTAAAATTGTAAAAAGTGCAAATCTGGCTTGTTATTTGTTAGAATGTTCATTGTTCATGTTTCAAAGCTACGTATGAAAACTAATGTTTTTATTCCATTGATATGAATAGTAATAAATAACTACGTAAAACTAGTTAAAGTGGTAAAACCGCGCGGCAAGCAACTGAAAGGCCGAGCAATAGTGAATGAATTGAAAGTAAAAAGAACTTAGTTTGTAAAGTAAGATTGCATATGCACTAAGCATAATAGGTACAGGATACTCGGCTAAGTAGACTCAAATACATACGTATCAAACGATCTCAAATTCGATGGATTTGTGTCGTTTTATTGCGGAGTTCTCATGGCCACCTTCCAGCTCCATAATCAGTTCAGCTCTTTGATATCATAATATTACGCGATATACACATGCATACAAAATTTCAATAAAATAGAAAAACAGAAAGTGAATTGCAATATTTCATTACGGACACCGGGATAGGTACAATAAAAGTATGAATAAACAAAAGCATGTAAATAGCGAATACTTTTCTTTCAGTTTGAATGTCAAATGTTTAAACCTAAAATAAACGTTAAGGCTATCTTTAGCTTGTAAGTAAATTCTACCAGCTATGGTATCATTTGTAATATAATCGTTAAACAAGATATATTTTCTACTTTGAACATATTATTTGATTTTTTGCAACGTAAAATAAAGTATACGTAATTTCGAACATCAAAGGATTGGTTTTATTTTGCAAAGGCACATAACTACTAGTTCATAAAAAAGAGGCTTGCGTATTATGATAGTTAATTCCACGGTTTTAATTTAAAGTGCACAAATCAATTATTTTAATTGGTTGACTACAGGGTTTATAACATGTTCTGTGTAATAGATTTAGATACAATTGTAAAAGATTTAGATACTATAACTATAACACGAGTTTATTGCATGGATGGCGTAGTGGTTTAAGTGATTGTCTTGCTGGTTAGTACGTACTGCTTGGGAAGTTCCAGGTTCGATCCTTACACTAGACAGTACTGTGCAACATACAATTTTGTCTTACAACGGCCATGGTCGCAGCAGGACTGATGGCTGTTGTAAGACGGCCGAAACGTCGGTAAAACAGAGGTATTTATAACTTAAATTAATTAAATATCGCGAATAAGACCCGTTTTAATAAAATTGTGTGATATATACAAATCGCGAAAGTTTAAAATCGATTAGTACTGTGCAATTTCTTTGTTTTAACACCTGAGGATACAGTGAGTCCGTTGTTCGAAAATTCGTAGATTGCCTAACACACATTAATTCATAATCATAAATGTAAGATGGGTGAAATATTTCATGTAACATCTTCACCCGAATAAAGGGCTGTGTTTTTCAACTTGTAAACAAAATATGACCTTTATCATATATTCATGTAGGTCTGATGAAGGGCTACACACCCACTAAATGTTGAAACAGGCAACCGAATGTAAGACACGCTCTGGTGCCTTAAGCTTGACGCGTGGAATATAAAGCGATCGTATACATACCCACACCTTCGTATAAAACTAGTATAACTTAACCTACGATTTCATAGTAGTACAGTGTGAAAATAGGCCCGTGTATGCTGGGTATGACTTTGTGATGTGTCGGTGTGTATGTACCTGCCAACCCATTGTCTGCTCGGGTCCTCGGTACCTATATCAAACTAGTTGACGGCCAAGTTTTATTGGTACACAAACGTATGAATCTTGGTTGTAAAAATTTAACCGACATGCATTTAATGTGGCGTGCAGCCGTGTCCATTGGTTGGGTTGGGCACTTTATCATGGTTTGTTTAAACAGTTTATTTTTGTGATGATTCAATTTACTGGTGAGATGATTTTACCTGCGGTACATACTATTGTCTACGTTGTAATATTCTCAATACATAGGTACACACACAAGAATTTAAACGAGAAAGGTGTTTTAGCATGTTTGTAAGTCGATTAGGTAGATGAAAGAGACTGGTTTAGTCTATTTGTTCAAATTTGGACATTTGTTGAAATCTAGACGTCATACAACTTAGTTATATGAGTTTTGTTTGTTACTGTGTTAGTAATGGCTGAGAAGAGCCACTAGATTTGTGTAGTTAGGTATGTCTAATAAAATCATCCGTCCGGTTGTCATGAAGATTCCTTACAGTCGTAATTGAAAGTCTTGAATAATAATAATATTCTACCACATACACACATTACCATCTAGTCCCAAACTAAGCAGAGCTTGTACTATGGGTACTAGATAATGGATAAACATACATATATACTTTTTTTTGTAAATACATACATATTATACATATGATACATGGAAACACCCAGACCAAGACAAACACATGTTCATGCACACAAATGTTTGACTTGAACGGGAATCGACCCTGCGACCATCGGCGTAGAAGTTGCTTATACTCCCGCTGCGCCAACCGGTCGTCATAGGTCGAATATACTGATGCTTGTGAAAACCATGGAATGCCGCTATATCTTTGGGTTGCGGAGGTCAGACGGTCGCTCTGAGATAAAGCTGATGTTCAAACACAGACGTGGATGCAACCGGAATAACGCTAGGACGAGAATTATGGAGAAGAATGTACTAAATAGGTATTATATCTTTTTATACTACTGAATTTCTTTTATGGAATGCCTTACACAATGATATTGGCTTATTGAAAACGGGTATCCTCAGTTATATAATAACAAAAAATAATATCAGACAATATTAACATCCATTCGTCATAGATTAATATTAAGATCGCATATGAAAAGGATTCAGTGAAGCACATTTTACCCGCCTATAATAACATCCTCTCACAAACTCTTTCGGTACTAAAAATACTATGAATAATGTACATTCTTTTTGCAACGGAATCGAAATAATTTGGGTAAAAATTGTTACCAATTTCGTATTTTTATGCGACCATTTCTCTTATGATTGGGTTCTGGAGAACTGTCTACGTATGTATGTATAGGCGTTGAAAGTGGGATATGTGACGTTTTCAAACGTTTAACACACTCGCTATCATGATATACGGACTTTAATATCAACGTGTTGTATGACATATTGTAAAATAACTCGTAAGATTCACCTTTGCTTGTGAGAATTTATCGCGAGATATATTCTTAAGCATTGTTTTAAAGGATTTATTTCAGACCCCTTTTTCGGAGCCGTAATATTTTTATGTCTTTTAAATTTTTAGTAATATTTCAGCAAATATTAGGTTAAGAAAGGCATTAGAAACAATTTTTTTTTTTAACAACACCGTCTAGTCCCAAACTAAGCAGAGCTTGTATTATGGGTACTAGACAATGGATAAACATACATAATATATACTTTTATTTTTGTAAATACATACATACTATACATAGAAACACCCAGACCAAGACAAACATCCATGTTCATGCACACAAATGTTTGACTTGAGCGGGAATCGAACCCGCGACCTTCGGCGTAGCAGTCGCTTACACTCCCGCTACACCAACCGGTCGTAATACAAGCCGTTCTTGTATTTGAACTTAATAAATACGAACCGTTCTTGTATTTCATTTATGTACCTATGTCGTGGCCATTTCGTCAAATTTCCCATTTCTCACTTAGACATCAGCCTAGGAAAGATTTTTTAATATTTTAACGAAAAGAAGATTAGGTTTATTCGAAAATCTTAGTTTGTTTCGGCTGTTCTTCTTAAAAGATCATTTAGTGAATAGCTGGCTGCATCTAGCGGATAAACAACAACGGAAAAGCAAAAATAAAATGTCGATGTCTTTAGCACTATAAAAATAGGCAACGTTCGTATAAAATATAATGATTTTTAAGCACATTTTATAGTCGCATATTGGATGATATTGTAGGAACTCGGGCTATTCGTATAAATCACTTCGATCGCTTAGAAGGTCAAGAGTAGATTACACGTGCCTCATTAACTATGCACTTATATTGATCTTTGTACCAACTTATGCAGCCAACCACTTCGTGGAGTTATAATTTGTTAAATTCAGTAGGTAATACTTTGTTGATATTGCCACAATTTATTTATTTATTTATTATTTATTTATTTGTTTCACAAGCAAGCATAACAAAATTATGTACAATTTTAAATGAAAACATATAGTTAGCTACAATATATGTGCGGCTGGTACTTAAAATAGGAGAACCTGAGCCATAAGTACCAGCAACCTTCTAATGACACAATACAGAACTTACATAATAAAGCATTGAGACAGTTTTAATATAAATATTGTAAAACAATTGCCAAAAATAAATAAAGAAAAAGAAAAGTAATATTAAGTAGTTTTGATAAACCTTGCATATTAGAATGTGTGCGTGTGTGTGTGTGTGTGTGTGTGTGTGTGTGTGTGTGTGTGTGTGTGTGTGTGTGTGTGTGTGTGTGTGTGTGTGTGTACGTGCGTGCGTGTGTGTGTATGTGTGTGTGTGTGCGTGTGTTAAGTTGTGGGATGGAGTAGATTTTCTGTTTCGTCGTATGATAGTGTGAGTAACCATTCACTTACGATAGTCTTGCAGTCGTGTTTATTGCGGTTAACTATTGACAATACTTTATTTATTTTGTTGTAAATAAACCTTCCAAGAAAGCAGAAAAATCTTTGACTAAATGATGTTCTACGGGTAACACCAGGTGGAAATTTATACCTACGAGCGATTGACTGATGAGAAGACGAGGTGTAGTGGCCTGATTTTGATAGGTACGAGTGCTCTCTTAATATAATTTGTTGCATGAAAAGTTGTCGTACAGTGAGGACCTGACAGTATTCGTAAAGGTCCCTCGTGGGGTATCTGAAGGGCTTAAAAGTGGACACTTTTAGTACTGCTCTCTGAGCTCTTTCCACTCGTATTAAGTGGCTTTTGGATGCCCCGCCCCAAGAGGAGATACAATACCCAATCAACGTTTGGCAAAGGGCATAGTAGACCATCTTTAGTACGTCAGGCTCGGCCACATGTCTTAGATGTTTGAATACAAAGATGAGTTTACGAATTCGGCCCGTCAACAGTTCTATGTGTTGCGTAAAGGTTAATCGATCATCTAGTATCACACCTAAATATCTTACGCTTGTAGCATTGTCTAATTTTGGACAGTTACATGTGGAATGGGTATTAAATGTGTGGTTGTGTACTACAATGGAGTATTTAGCATCGTTCAAAGATATGGTTGGTTTCTTAATACTAAATATAAGGTATTTAGTTTTTTTCACATTGAGTGAAAGAGAGTTGAGAGCAAGCCAGTGGGTTATCTTATTCAAACCAATCTGAGCTGCTTTAAATGTCTCTTCCCATGTGCGCCCTCTAAAGATAAGAGCTGTGTCATCAGCGAATGCGAAAAGTCTACCATGTTCTATTTCTATTTTGCACATCTCATTTACGTAAATTAGGAAGAGTGTAGGGCCCAGTATACTGCCTTGGGGCACGCCATGTTCTATTGGCAGATTATTGCTAAGATGTTCTCCTATCTTTACACATTGTGATCGGTCAGTTAAATAGCTTTCAAACAATTTTAGCTGCATATCCCTAACACCGATTCTTTCAAGCTTTTTCTGTAGAGTGGAAATAGAGACCGTGTCAAATGCCTTTGCCAGATCCAGAAAAATGCCCAAACATTTATCACCATTATCCAATGCTTCTACTAAATGATTACTGAGATCATGAACAGCGTCATTCGTGGAAATATAGTTTCGAAAGCCATACTGGTTTTCCGATAAAGTATTATTGGCATCAAGAAAGTTTCTAAGACGACTGTTCATGATTTTCTCCAAAATTTTGGACAATGTTGGCAATACAGAAATAGGTCGATAGTTCGTGACACAGTCTCTATCCCCAGACTTGTAGATAGGATGAACTAGTGCCCTCTTTAGTAGATGTGGGAAATCACCGTTCTGTATACAGAGATTGAATATGTAAGTTAATGGAGGTATCAGTGTTAGCCTGAACTGCTTTAGGATGTTGGAAGATATGCCATCGATACCAATTGCACAGTTTGTGCGCAATGAAAGGATGATACGTTCTATTTCTGCCTCATCAGTTTCCAAAAATGTGAGTGAATGCGGGTGTGACCAATAAGGTGGTATATCATCAGTGTTGATGGTGTTACTAATAGTTTTTGTGATCATGGTCGCCAAATGTTTCCCCATATTGGTAAAGGTTTCATTGACGTCATTGATGGATTCATCAACGGAACCTTTATTTTTTAGTAAGGCCGTGGCTGGTGTGTTTGTCCTCTCAGTGTGAGTAACTTTTTTAATTATATTCCACATCATTTTTGGGTTCCCTTTAGCCTTGTTTAATTCGTCTCTTTCATATTCAATTTTAAGTTTTTTTATTATGGCGGTACAGAAATTACGGTATCTTTTGAAAAATGTTTTTAATATTTCATTGTTAGGTGCTCTTTTCAATTTAATGTACATTCTGTCTCTATTCTTCATACATCTTAGCACGCCCGGAGTAATCCATGGTTTCATAATTCTCAGACGATGCGGTACAGTATATATTTTAGTACTTATTTTTAGTGCTCTGGTTAATGAATTGACAAAGTATTCGAGGGCAATGTTTGCATCCGTACATTCATAAATATAGGAAAAGTTACTGGATTTCAGATGATTTTCTAACTGTGAATAGTCTATTTTAGTCTTTATGACACGCTGCTGATCAATTTTTACTTTATCAAGTGTAACTAAAACGGCATTATGGTCAGTAATTGTAGAATCGATAACAATAGTAACGGCACGTAATTTAGTTTTTAGGAATACGTGATCAAGGCAGGTCTTATCATGGGTAGCTTGGGTGTGAGCTGGTAAGAGGCCGTGTGTAGCTAGAAGGTTGAGGTATTCCTGTGATCTCGTATGTGTGTTCCCATCAACTATGTCCACATTAATATCACCTTTAATCGCGAAATTGCTAAATGAACGATTTGCATTTAATATTTGGTCTATAGAGTTTAAAAAGTTCGAAATATCTTTAAATGAAGGAGGCCTGTAAATTGCAAGTATACATATGTCATTTCCTATTTTTATTTGTAAACAGTTAGCGTCCATAAGATTCTGTTCAATAACAATAATATTAGTTATGTTATTCTTAATATACACCACAACTCCATCGTTTTTGTTGAAGGTATTAGCAGTTATAAAGTACTTGTAGCCATCCAGTGTGGGAATATTGGGGTTGAAGGTTAGCCAGCATTCCGTGAGAATTACTATATCATGTGATACAGACATTCTAGAAAGTAGTGTCAATAAGCCAGACATATTTGCAGAGATACTTCGGATGTTCTGTGTTAGTATCTTAAGGCTTTCTAATGTAATTAAATTTGTACACTGTTGTGGGTCACACCTGTGAGATTCTGATATTTTAAAGTTATCAATATTATTTATATGATTATCTAGAGTATCGAAGGTTATAACGTATATAATAGAAGACCCATATATATGACCATTTATCAAAAATGTTGTAAGGTAACATTAACTGAAGTAACTTAAAGTAAGAGGAATGGTTTATGTAATTGAATGTTTTGTTTAATGAAGTATGACGGTGATTGGTATGTATGGTGTGTATGTATAGTTGCAAGTATGGTATTATGAAATAGTTTAGAGTGATGTTGTTTTTATGCGAAGGTTTGTACAATTGATAATTATTTACTTGGTATAAAAATATTTTGATAACAGGCTATTAATTTTATAGAATTTTAAACTATTAAACTCAACATATTTATAGTAAATAATTATAATAAAGTATCTTAACAATAAAATTGAGTGCCAACAGTATAGTCATATCTTATTGATCAGTTTCGTAAGACTAGTTTCGTTTTCAATACGTACTGAAGGTTGACCTTCTGCTTTGCGTAGATATACCATGCCTCGTGAAGTCCAGCAGTAAGAGTATCCATTTTCACGAGCATATTGTCGGGCCGAATAGAACAATTTTTCGGTTTTGGGTGTTAGAGCTTCGGATATGTACACGGGCTTGATAGGCCCAGGGATATTGAGATGTCCGGTATTTAGTTTGTCGTTTATTGGCTTCTTCCTATTGAAGTCCTTCACTCCTTGTATGATCTTACCTTTCTTCGTGACACTGTTTAGCTCTACCACAATAGGTTTATTGCCTTCCTTGGGTGACATGATTCTGTATACATCTCTTATATCATTGTCTTTAATTTCTACGTCTAAAGTCTTCGACATGTTTTTCACTATCTCGCTGACAATGTTACAAAGTTAAAAATAATGTTCATTAAAATCGCATGTTTAGGCACAGCAAGCTTGTACACATTATGTATATCTTAATGACCATTTTGACGACCGGTTGGCGCCGCGGGAGTGTAAGCAATTGCTACACCGAAGGTCGCGGGTCCGATTCCCGTCAAAAATTTAATTGTGTGCATGAACATGGATGTTTGCCTTGGTCTGGGTGTTTCTATGTATATTATGTAAGTATTTACAAAAAAAGTATATATGTATGTCTATCAATTGTCTTGTACCCATAGTACAAGCTTCTGCTCAGTTTGAGACTAGACTATGTTTCCGACGTACACAAGGTCAAGACAAAAATCGAGGTTTACAGGAGAGCGTAATTTGTGTTCAACACGCCCTAGAAATAGTTCTATGACCAATAATAAATATTTTCTTTCTACAATATTTTAACAGTTTTAAGAGGTTTATAATGCTATTTACACAAATTATTTTTTTTACGTTTTCTTGAAAAAACTAATAGATGACCGTTTCTACGCCGATAATAATGTCAGTCATGTCTATTATACCTTTTTATACGCTGTCCGTGTGGTGACGGATTAATAATACGGAATGTCACCACCCCATATCATCGTAAGAGCCGACAGAGGGAGCATATTATGCAGAGAACAGCACTGTAAGAGAAGGAAACTTGATATAAACCCTATACCAACCCCCTATACAAGACCGCATTCGCACCAAGTGGCACACATTTTAAAACACCGTACAAAAAGATATGTAACAGATGTCCGTATCTACGACACTTATTCGTTTTATTTATAGTACTTGTTCTCTTATACGATTTATAAAACAAGGTAAATAAATAAAGTTAAAAAAAAAATCGTATGTCAGTATGTGCGCATAGATAATCTAAAGCCAATGATGCAATAAAAAAATATGGCCTTTTTGACATGTCATTATATACGTAGGGACCGTCGGTTTGTTCCTTGGATTTCCCGCAATTCTCACATCAGCAGGAGGAGACGACTTAATTTAAAGAAGAATTGTGCGGTACGCTGCAATCATCTTCTTGTTAACCTATGTTACAAAACCACACAAGCAAAAACACAATATAATAATAGAGAAAGAAAATGCCTAAGCAATAACTGATAGCATATTGTGCCTCGATATTTGGCTAATTTACTGTGCCATAGTGCGTCGCACGTCCTGTCTAACGGCCATTTTTAATATTCGAACTATAGATAGATCTGTAGATTTTTGATTCGTGTTTGACATATTTTGTATGGAGCTTATGTCAAAAACGAATCTAAAATCTACAGATCTATCTATAATGCGAATGTTGAATTCCGTAGTAAGAGAGCACGCTAAGCCATCCAGTGTATGTGTCATACAAATCTGGTCTAGACCCAACGCTATTGGCAGTTGGAGCATAAACTGAAGCATACGTGCACTATAGTACAATCACACAATCTATCGTAGCTGTTGATTCCGATAGGGATATTTCGAGCATGATGACATTTGTCGGCCACAGTTCCAACATCAGAAAATAACTGACAAAAAATCTATTGCACCATGTAGCGAATTCGAACCACTGTTTGAAATTTAATATCGAAAATGTCACTCATTCTTCATGTACCACGATACCATCAGATATTTTTTACCCAGTATTTATACGTTTGATCAAATATTGACTCACTAAATTTACCAGATTTAGTCAAACGTAATAACGAACGAATACTGCGGAGCTAAACAGGCCTTATTAAAATCGATAGCTGCGTATCACGTTGCGATCTGCTAAATGTTATGAGTATCCGTTATTCACTGCAGTATCTACAGTGTATCATTACCTACCATCAGTTTCATCAAATAAACGAAATAGTTATTCGCTAAATTGCACATTTTAAATGTAAATACGTATATCCACATAAATTATATTGTATTCTATCCAAATGTGATTTGCCTATTAACCGCATGGTTATGTTAAACTCTCGTATTAATTCGATGAGCCCCCAAAATTAATTTCATTGGATGGCTTCCTAATAGACACACATTTGGAAAACACAATCAATATAAACGTTTTCAATTAACGGTATCCTATTTTCAAAAATGTACCCTATTTTTGATAAGCAATAAATGGCGTGGGGGTGGGGTCGCCAGTATGGCTGCAGGATTGACACACCACGCGGACACTTGACACCGGACGGACGCAAACAGCATGCCCCTTAATTGCTGTCATCCGTAAACACATGTAGATATTGGCTCACTTTATGCACGCAAATAAAATAAATTGAATAGCAGGTATCTGCGCACAGACATAGATAACGCAAATGCATGCCCTTCGCGTGTCTAAACTCCGACCAAGCGTCGAGGTTGGTCGCCACTAACTTCAGTCCCCGCGCGTCCCTTTTACCGTTAAGTAAACTTTATTCACATTACGTTGCCGCGTTTGCTTTGGACGTTTGATCTGACGTTGTGTGTTAGGAGATGATGAATATCGCACAACCGATACTGTCGCGCATCGCTTCGACTTCGTGGTACAGGCAACGTCACAGTAGGTATTAAAAAGTCGGCACGCTTGGTTTAAATACAAATCGTGATAATTGCGTTATCTATGTAGATCTATATCTGTGTATCTGCGCGTATTTTGATTACATTTCGACGTATAAATGAATTGGCGTTCAGCGAAATATATTGCAATAAAAAGCGCTGCATCAACGAAATTACTTATTTGCTGTTGGTATAAAATTAAAATTCATGGTATGTAGGGTGCTTTTGTCGTATATTCTGTCATTACAAAGAGCACATGCGTGTTTATAATATAATTCACATTTAAACGGTATACGAGAGTTTAAGCCGATGTAAATTCAGTGAAAGCTGCGAGCCGCATTACATTATAAATATTATAATAACCTCTTTAACGATATCGCTGGGGGCGTGATCTTAGCTTTGGGGATGTTACGCAATAAAGGTAATCCGGCCAATTTACATAACACCGCCGGCAGAAGGCAAGTACGTACGTTTGCGAGATCCCTATCATTACCATTTTTATCTACACTAACTATCTATTGCGTAATAAATAACTCTTGGAAAATACGAGCTTTTTAATTTTGAAATTACTTAGACGACGTGATTTATTGCTGATATATACAGATAATTCGTTTATAAGATTTCTTTTTTTGTCATGCTTCTAAAAGTATTGAATTGAATGCCTAATTGATATAAAGTAGGTACATGACTAAAGAGCTTTTCTCAATAGTTGACCATAATTTATATTTTTCTTTATTAAATTTCGGTCTTATCTATATCACCAACATGAAGCAATATACAATTGAAACATGACGTTTCGTAAGTAATAAAAAGTTTACACGAAATTAAGAAGATTTCTTTATTTATTTTTATTTATTGACTCACGTCTGTATCCCCAGAGCGGTAGGTGAGTAGATGTGTAATATTACACCCACATTTCGCCATGAATTTTAAGGTCCCACGTAATAGGGGGCAAGGATATTTATTGCCGTACCGGGCTGCTACTGAGAATTTCCTAACGGAAAAACCCAATAACCTCCTAATTTTATTTAATCCCACGCGCACATTTTTGCCGCGAGACCAACGAGGCAGTCTAAAGTATAAAGAAGTATTTCATTTCATTTCACTTGATAACACAATAATTTAGATCCAAGATCGAAACATTCGTGTGCATTTGTGAATGCGGTAGAATATTATATCTCGAAAATTCTCAAACTGCTCTAAATAAATCATCATCACATCAGCCTTTAATAGTCCACTGCTGGACTAGGCCTCTTCTTTGAAAAGAGGAATTGGTCTACTATATCACGCTGGCCAAACGGGTTGGTATAGGGTTTGTATCAAGTTTTCCTTCTCTTGCAGTGTTGTTCTCTGCATAATATGCTCCCTCTGTCGGCTCTTACGACACCTATGGGATGATATGGGGTGGTGACATATCGTATTCTTAATCCTTCACCACACGGACATAAAAAATCATGTACATAATATTAATACTAACAAAGGTTTCCTTTGAAATAAATCTGTAATATTAATAGGGACTTTATTACTTGTTTGCTATAACATAATTAGATACGGGTTAAGCAAACAGTGTTATATCATCGGTCGAATGGCGTTACACGGAGTTAATGGGGCGAAAGTAAAACTTACTGTTGTGAACAGATTAATAATAGATCTACTGACCTGTCTACTGACCTGTAATATTATATTATGTACCATGTCTGTGGAATTCTTCATGCTTAAATATTTTATAGATGTAACCAAAGGTTACACCCATAAAATATTATGGGACTTTGTAATTATTTGAAATATATTATTATACTCGTATGTATAGAACAATTTAAATTATTAATGAACGCGTGCCACGTGCCGCAGAGAACAAGTTAAGTCGAGGGTCCTGGATGTCATGAAATACTATGGCAGTCGTTGTTGTAAGTCAGTATCCTTGACAGTGGTCTAAATCATGGAAAATCATATCATTATATTCTTATGGGTGTTCAGATGGCAGGTTGAGGTGCTCGCCTATCCTATCCATGCCACGCTTCGCGGCCTTAAAACAAACGAATTGATATCACAATAAAATTATTGTCACTGATATTATTAGGTATATGCTGAGCTTTCATGAAAATAGGCTGGCTTTATTTGTCGTATGTCAAATGAAAATACGGTTTAAATAAATAGGTAGTTAATTAATACCTAAAATATAAATAACAATTGACAAAAGACAAAAGTCTGCCTCCGTGGTCCAGTGGATAGCGTATGAGACTGCTGATCGGAGGTCCCGGGTTAGATTCCCGGATTGGTCAAAAGTGTGCTTTAAAACCCTGTAGGGTTTTTCCGAATACTCAGTAGCAGCCCGGAGTCTGGTGATGTGCCCGGTAATGGCAGTAGGCTCGCCCCCTATTCCGTGGGACCTAAAAATTCGTGGCAAAATGTTGGTCTAATATTTACACCTCTGCCTACCCCTTCGGGGATACAGGCGTAAAACTATAAATAAAATAAAATAAACAACAATAGAAACTACAGACAATAATCCTCATATTCGAAATCGGTCAATGAATGACAGAGTCCAGCCGATACGAACATTATCTATACATATTATAAAACAAAGTCCCCCGCCGCGGTGTCTGTCTGTCTGTTCGCTTAAAACTCAAAAAGTACTGGACAAATTTTATACGGTTTTCAACATCATCGAGACTGATCCCTGAGGAAGGTTTTAGTGTATAATAAGTTTAGGTTTTGTGCAAACTGACGATATTACGACGATATTAGTTCAACGCGTCGGAAAAAATTTAGCCCATCGGGAGCTTTCCTCGAAAACGCTGCCAAAACCTTTTGAGTTAAAGCAAAACAATGTATGGTGGGATTGTACCTTTTTAATAGATCTACAAAAAAGTCTGCGATGGTATATGTCTATCTTCCAAGGATAACCCACAATAAACATATTTTGCTTTTACATCCATACTAATATAATAAAGCGGAAGAGTTTGTTTGTTTGTTTGTTTGAACGCGCTAATCTCAGGAACTACCGGTCGGATCTGAAAAATTCTTTTTGTATACGATAGCCCAGTTATTCCGGAAGGCTATAGGCTATATAACATAACGCTTCGACCCTTTGGGGCCGGGCAAAAGGCTAAAAAGGCTAAAAGATAATGTCGGCTAATCTCAGCAACTAGCAGACGGATTTTAAAAATTGTTATTGCCTATGATAGCCCAATTATTCCAAAAGGCTATAGGCTATATAAAATTAAGCCACAACTTTTAGGGGCCAGACAAAAATAAAAAAATGGTCAAACGGGAAGGGGGAGGGTTGGTCCAATGGCAAAAAAAAACTATATGGGTATCGTTTTCGAGATTTTCGGGACGCTGATTAAAAATATGAAGTTTATTTAGTGATTTAAGATGGCGGACGGGAAATCAAAGATGGCGGATGAGAAAATTTCTAAAATCAATATGGGTATCGCCTTCGATATTTTAAGGGGTGGGGAATCGAAATACAACATCTATTTCGTGATCAAAGATGGCGGATGGGATTTTTCTTTAAATCAATATAGGTATCGTCTCCGATGTTTAAAGGGATGGGGAATCCAAATACAACATCTATTTCGTGATTCAAGATGGCGGATGAGAAATCAAAAATGGCGGATGGGAAAAAAATTAAAAATCAATATGGGTATCGTCTCTGATGATTTAAGGGATGGTGAATCCAAATACAACATCTATCTCGTGATCAAAGATGGTGAACGGGATTTTTTTAAAGTCGATATGGGTATCGTCTCCGATATTTTAAGGAATGGGGAATTCAATCGATATATATAAAATTCTCGTGTCATGGTGTTAGTTAAAATACTCCTCCGAAACGGCTGGACCGATTTGTATGAAATTTTGTATGTATAATCGGTAGGCCTGAGAATCGGTAGTAATCTATTTTTCAAACTTCCAAGTCATAAGGGTGGCCAGCCCAAAAAATCTTTTTATATTTTTTGATTTTTTTTGTATTTTTATTTTTTTATGACATGGCAGTATAAAATACATACGACTCTTAATTTTCACCCCTTTATCACCAACTTCTTTTTTTTATAGCCATATTAGTAATTTCATCTTATCACTAGATCTATCCTGTTGGCCACGCCACGCGCATACCGGAGTCAAGAAAATCGTTTCTCAGTGTTAGTTACACTACTCCTCCGAAACGGCTAAACCGAATTGTATGAAATTTTAAACGAATATTCTTTAGGTCTGAGAATCGGCCGCAGTTTAGTTTTTAAACCCGTAGGTAAAAAGGACGGGCCAACCCAAACATATATTTTTGTAGTTATACTTCTTTGAAAAGGCGCGTTATGAAAGAATGATGAGAGTTACATTTTACGATGCGCATGTGTGACACAAAATTCTCACGGGAAAAGTTTTTAGTGTCTACATTCACAAGACGGCGGACGAGACTTTTTTAATAAAATGAATATGGGTATAATTTTCGGGGTTTTCATGGATTCGGGTCACGAAATTGACATCTATTTGGGAATCCAAGATGGCGGACGGGACATTTTTAATAAAATTAATATGGGTGTCATTTTCGGGGTTTTCATGGATTCGGGTCACGAAATTGACATCTATTTGGGAATCCAAGATGGTGGACGGGAAATTTATAATAAAATTAATATGGGTATCATTTTCGGGGTTTTCATGGATTCTGATCCAGAAAATGACATCTATTTGGGAATCCAAGATGGCGGACGGGACAATTTTAATAAAATTAATATGGGTGTCATTTTCGGGGTTTTCATGGATTCGGGTCACGAAATTGACATCTATTTGGGAATCCAAGATGGCGGACGGGACATTTTTAATAAAATTAATATGAGTATAATTTTCTGGGTTATCATGCATTCTGGTAACGAGAATTGCATTTATTTGGGGATCTAAGATGGCGGACGGGACATTTTTAGTAAAATTAATATCCTAATGGAAGGAAAGAGGAACCCACCACGCACCCTCGTATTGACCACCCCAACCATTGCAATAGAAAAAGGTTGACAATATCGAACTCCTCTAAAAGGATAAGGGATATAGGAATGGTATGGGTTCCAGGAAGATACCTGACTTGCAGTATCCCGCTGTATGCGCCGACTATTCTTGGACACGTGTTTCGCCTCTGCACGAGGCATCCTCAGGAACGATGGGCAACGACTGAGCCTATATTTATTAATATCTTTAACAACATAATATAATTAGTCCAATTATCATTTGGCATCGTTTTACTGTGTCAACTTTACTTTAGGTACTTTTACTTTTTTATTGACTTACGCCTGTATATTTCCGAAAGGGTAGGCAGAAGTGTAATATGACACCCACATTTCGCCATTAATTTTTTAGGTCGCACGTAATAGGGGGCGAGGCTATTGCCGTTACCGGACACATCAGCAGACTCCGTGCTGCTACTGAGAATTCGGAAAAACCCAGTAACACTTTTGCCCGACCCGGGAATTGAACCCGGGACCTCCGATCTGCAGTCGCATACGCTATCCACTGGACCACGGAGGCAGTCTCTTTCTTTATGATATGGCATTGAAAATACAAACAACTCTTAATTTTCACCCTTCTAACATCAACCCCTATTTTTAATAGCCATCTTAGTAACTTAATCATATCACTAGATCAGTCATACGCGCCAGTCGCATACTGGAGTTAATAAATCGTTTTACAGCTGCGTTAGTGAAACAATTCAGCAATTTCACAGTGTTAGTGATACAATACTCCTCCGAAATAATAATTTTTTGGTCAGTTTCTTAAGCCCTGATGGATGGGATGGATGGATGGAAAAAAAGGAATGAGAAAAAAGACCTTAAAAGGGCGATACGGAGTTCGCCGGGTCAGCTAGTAAATTTTAAATATAGCTATTAAGAATCTATTACTTTTTGTAGTCGATTAAAGATAAATGACATCGCATTAGGTCTAGAATCTAAATCTTGATAGGAATTACCAGGGCTGCTACCAAGGAGCTTAAAATAACTTTGATGTGAGCGTATTCCCTCACCATGCAATGAAACGTTACAGGCTCAAATACAAAATTAATTCAAAGCTTTAGCTAAACTTGCTTCAAGCCCCGACCCATGCACATGACAAAAATACGTGAAGATAATGTGCTGCTCTTGTCGCACAGATAGGTATGACATTTTATAGGTATGCTATGCAATGATTAGGTTTCAAGTTATAGTAATAGTTCAGACGAAAACGCGGAGTATTTTCGGAGTAGCGCTCATAGTGTGTCTTAACTTTGGTAACAGATAGCAACAGAAATCAGAATATAAAATATAACAACGTTAGCAAAGGTACTTTTTAATGAATGATGGCTTGTTGATTCATTTCATCAGAGTCCTACCTTTATTTGGTAGACACATCTGATACTCTGAAGTGGACTAAGATAAACCAGAGTTGGCGGAAAAATCCTACAAAAAACAACAAAGAATATTTTTGAAAGTAAGTTTATTTTATTAGTAGCTATGCAGCTTGTTTTTTGATGTAATTAATGTACGTTTAATGTTAATTTCACGCACGTGAAACAAAAATACACATAAAAAGTAATTACTGCCATAAAAACAGTCTAAAATACACGTTGTACCAACTTTAATTTATAAAATGAATATAAATTAATACTAATTAAGCATGCACAGGGGGTGTGTTTCTCTCGTGTGTACAGGATGTGATAAAATGGTGAGTTAGACGGCAGTGTTTACATTCAATTTCAACGGGCGCTTGTGTCGCACATGCAAACCTATTACTTGGAGGACTAAGAAAACATAATTAATATTTCTTCAGATGCTACGTATGAATCATTTGTAATTACTTACGTTTCGTGATGTATTGCTGGATATTTTTCGAAATTTAATTATGATGAGACTTTTTTAGAAATATGTCAAGGAAATTATCTGTTTGTCTGAAAACGCCGTCTTCTAAAAAAAGAAAAGAAATATTCATACTGAAAAATATGTAAATGTAACTGTGTTTCAGTACCATATTTAAAGATAATCTACTGATGTACTAGATAAAAAAAAAAATATCTAAGCTACGAAAAATCGTTACTGAAATTACGTTCGATGGATCTTTTTCCCCGAACCCGCAATACAAGTGACTAACGATACAAACATCCCCAGAGTCTAACCATAAAATGGGCTTTATGCTTGTTTAGTACAAAAAATATGTCAAGGAGTGCTCGCGTAAACACAAGATATTACTATATTTCGTCAACGTCGGAGGGCGAGATGAGGAAAAGGGGGAAAGGTGATGTATTTTGTTAACATCAATGTTATTCCAAGTCTCAATAACACTGTTTGTATGACTCGAAAATCCGGTTTTCATTTTCCAGTTGAACCTGAGTCCCCTACATCATCATCATCATTCGTATATCCGTTTTATTTATCAGCTTCGATCTTGTCTGCTGTTTTACCCGACAGAGAAGCGTCTGCCCTATTTTTTTTAATAATGTAATATTTTAATTAATAATGTAATATTTTGTGTAACATAAAATCAATAACACAGTCATTAAACGCACACCTTTTGTAAGGAAAAATGTTGGCTGCTTTACACCATCGTTTTATTGGATTTCATAGAAAGTAAATCTGGTGGTTGTCATTTTATTATATTGGCAAGCGGTGATACTAATCCAATATCGCACAATGCAGTAATTACATGTTTCATACATTCCCTAAAGATTCAAGCGAATATTCTTAGAAACATTTTCTTTGTAAGTAAGAGCAAGAAAAAAACTATAATAGGGGCTTCTCCCAGGGTGATTGGTGATTGCAGTAACATACTAATGCTGATAGCTAAAGAGATTTGAGACGTTAGATGATGCTCAGGGGATACGAGGGCACTCAGGTCTTTGTTAAAGCAGTTTTGTTCACATTAAGAGCGTTTACAATACATGGTATTTGATACAACTTTGGAGAGCAGAAACTTGGAAAAGTAAACCGATTGTAGTGAACACATTTTGTACAACTCGATGGTTAGGTACGGAAATGTATGCATTAAAACTGTTGAAATATCAGTTCTGTGTATAGAACAGAAATAGAACAGAACTTTTGTTGGCCAAAGAAGAATGGATGAAGAAGAACATTGGGTATTCGATACTTTCACTAACATTATAAAACATACTAGCTGTTGCCAGCGGATAAAAATAAAATTATATCCGAACTTTCATACAAAGTGGCGAGAGCCCGTTAGACGCCTTTAATCTAGTTTTTCCAAAAAAGTCTTTAGTGGACGGTTACTATGTGTAAACTGCCCTGCCAAATTTCATCTTTGTACGTCCAGCGGATTTCGAGATTTTGTGATCTACCTTTCGGTTTTATACATACTAAGTATGAAAATATCAAATAACCTTGTATAATATTGTATTTCGGATCTATATTTAATTATATACATACAGAAAATTGTTCACTAAATTAACGAATATATTATTTTTAGAACAATGAAGCGAATATTTACTATGCTATAAAGCTTTTCATATTATCGAAAGTTATATAATAGGGTAAATTCCTATTGAATTAAAGTAATTTAAATAACTTTCATATTATTGAAACTACAACTAAAACCAAATTCAGTAAGTACAGAAAATTTCACGAATCTGTCATATTATTTCATAAAATAAAAATATTGTTATACAAATATTGTTTTATTATATGTTAATATTTATTTTTATACAACTAGTCTATAATTTATGTACTTAAATTAAAGTAACTTGGTACTTACTCCTTACTACAAATATATTTCTAAGTACTTACATACCTGCTTAGTATAGATGAAACACTAACACAGAACAAGCAATCGATTTGGGTGGGAATTGTGCCTTGCGACGATGATGCTTTGTTGATGACGATGATAGTTGCGTGATTAATTGCCGTAGAATGGCCAGCAATAGATCAAGTAGGTAGGTTGTAGAAACTAAGCTGCACCTAGGGAAAACTTGTAGCAAGAAAATCTTTGCAGATCGCAGTTTTGCAGTACAAGTATTTTATCTTGCTTGCGGATTCGGCAAATCTTTGGTCTGTAAACGTTCTTGCCGTAAACATTATTCCTATATGTGTTTCACACGGTTAACAGTCTCTAAAACTATATGTCTTAGTGCAATATCGTAGCGCCTAAGTACAGAGAATATAAGCGCACTTATCGTAATATAAGGTCATAAAACTAGCTGACAATACAGATACAACAGAAAACCACAACCTTTCCTAATACAAAATCCATGACATGCAAAACCGTTAGAAGTTAGCGTATTCTCTAACGAAATAATGTATGAAGTAAACTAACACCGAAAATCTTTACATACATACATAGTCTCACGCCTATATCCCCGAAGAGGTAAGCAGAGGTATATTGCTACACCCACTTTCCTCTTAAATTAAATCAAGACAGCCTGAGTCAGAGCGCGTCTGTTTAACAGCTAATTTCGCTTCGGATCGAACGCCTCCGGCAGCACAAGTTAGACGCTTTGCACACGATTGATAATTGAAAACAATGGGAAAACACGCCTATTATTACCTAAATCCATATAATCACATGAAAGCGAAAGGCGAGACCAGTCACACTTATGATTTTTTTGACAAACAAAAAATTCGGTTACTTGCACCTGCTTGTATTTTTCATATGTTTTAGTCCGTACAATCACGTGTACAACTGAATGAGAGCATTACTTTGTCCGTAAATAAACATCTACAGAAATACTAATACACTAGTTAAATATGTAAGACGAGTACTGCGTTGCTAGTCTACTCCTACATAGTTCAAAAAGCTTTGTAACGTGATGCAGCAGAAAGCTACAAACTTGTAACGACACGGGAAATTCTCAGAGTTGTTGCAAGAATTCTTTTAAACATACCTGGCCTGTTAGTCAAATGTGACAAAGTATTCTAACTATTAAGTATTACGTAAAAAAGGAATGGTTAGAAGTACCCTAAACAGAAGAGAGAGAAATTTGATGGGAGTGAATGAAGCAAGAGAGATATGTCAGGATCGTTACAAATGGCGTTCCGTAGTCTCTGCCTACCCCTTCAGGACACAGGCGTGAGTCTACGTATGTATGTTATGTATACAGTATTCACATAGGTAAAAATGTGAAGTAAATGAACATAAAGAACAACGATAAAATCCGTAAACTTTAGTTTAATTTCAATGTGTAACATTCGCGTAAACCCAAGAAAATATTATTTTTACATATTAATTACTTGATGATTCCATACTGACATTTACTGACACGTTTTCTATGCAATGGCGCAGAATTCTTAGAATAAACTGACGATAAAACTGAGGTCTCTAACCCAAAGCGATTTGCAACTGTCACAACTTCTATATTACCAGTACTAACATTTTACGTAAGCATAAGCATCAATGTCATACTGACCCTTGGTCACACTGAGCCGTGTGTGCTAAGCCTTTTCATAAATATCATATACGTGACACTGACATCGCAAAACTAAGAGCAAAATCATTGGATCGTGTGCGCGGGCCGTGTCGGTTAATTTCACTGAAGAGCGAACGCCCCCGGGCGCACAAGTTAGTCTACAGACACACGAGTTCTTGGAATCGTTTAATTAAATATCTATGTAGCGAAGAGTGTTGGTTACCAAAGAGTTACTTTGAGTGGGGTCGCTTTTGTTTCACCTTTGTCTCGGGTTATTTATGTGGTTAAACCGCACTCTAAAATGGTAAACAAGTATGAAATGTTATATTTGTGGTAAGCTACTTGTAATTGAATCAGTGTATAAATTAAAATGATTACCTATTGATCATATACTGAATGGCTAGCATGAGCATGGGTTAGAAAATGATTTTACTACTTCTAATATTGCGACTTTGCAAGTGAATGAAAGAAATGATCAAAGAAGCAACGGACTCTCAATGTATAAATGAATTACATGAATATTTGACAGAAATGCTTTTCTTCCGTAATATCATCAAGTAATACGAGTGTCGCTCTTTTTAGATTTGCTGACACGACAATACACACGACGGTGAAAAGTTTCAGTAGCGTCCGTGTTCATTTGAATCAAGGTCGACACTTAGGTACACCCTTGAAACAGAACGACTTTTTTAGTATTGAGCAATATTTCATACCTATAACCATTAAGCCGTACTTGCTTCAAAGAATTGTTAGCAAAACTATTCGAGTTTAATAAACTTTTAAAGGCCTTCTTAAACTTAAACCTTGGCACCTACGAAATCTATTTCTATACAAAATTAATCGCAACTATGCGCTAAGTGCTTTTAAGGGCAAACCCGACATAGTTGTTAAACCATATCAAGCGTGCCGATCAACGTCTTCTCCTTGTCTTTCATCTCGTGAAGGTTACTTTGCTCAAAGCTAAATTTATTACGAATATCTAAGTTATATTTGTCTTACAGCCCTTTGCAGACCACTACTGGACTCTGATAGTCTTAGTCCACTGCTGCACATAGGCCTCTCATAGTTTCAAACTTTCGAGAATAGGGAAGTTTCCTGCAAGAGAAATAAATTATAAAAGTATTTTTATCAAGTGAAACATGTCAAAATAATAGTAGTTTCATTCATCAATTAATGTTAAAACAACATTTCATCAATTAATGTTAACACAACATATAACATTAATTAATTAATGAAACTACCATTATTTTGACATATTTCATTAGATAAAAATACTTGTAAAATTTATTTCACTTGCAGGAAAGTTCCCTATTTAAATTGTCCATGTTTCTTATAATTTTTAACCCTGGAAGGAGCTAGTATTCAGGAGTCGTTTAACTGAAATCCTTCATCCTGTCATTATGTTCTACTGCGGCAATTGTCGTTATAAAAAAGGAAGGATGTTAAAAGATATTTGAAGAAAAACACAGCTGTAAAATATCCAATCGGAATATAGCGTGAACTCGTGTACGTGCCGCAGAAAGAGCTCCTATGATCTTAGAGCTTAGCTAGTTCCGAGATGCATCGATACATCGGTTTGCTCATGTATCGAATGTATCGATGTACGTGTTCGAATATAACCGAGTACACGATTGACGTTGTATCAGTTCTCGGTTGAATCAGCGCTTAATTGTGTAGAAGCGAGTTCGCATCGATTAGTTGCAAGTCATATGCAAATGTCTCAATTAGATGTTGCCGGTTGTTAATGAGTATGTTAAGATTCGATGACTGCGTTAGAATATTCCTTCTATGTAGGGCATGAAATTGATATATAGAAATACCGTACTAAACATTCCATTAATGCGAAAGTCCGTCTATCTGTCTGTGAGTACAATTTTACACCTAAACCACTTAACCAGTTTTAATATTTGGTATTAAGATAGTTGAGAACCCTAACCTATATGCTGTATTTTATATTTAGATTTATATGTTTTTTATTATTAATCCTCGTTTAATACATTAATCCTGAATATAAAATACAACTGAGCACACCCTTAAGAACAGTATAGTGCACACTCTGACATACAGGCTTCCCCACGATATTTTGGTATGTAGCAAACAGTTATTTATGATTTAATACCCAGTTAACTTCGTAGCCTCTGCCTACCCTTTCGGAAAACAGGCGTGAGTCTAAGTATGTAGGTATGTATGTTACCAAAAGTCTGTCTTAAAAAAGACTCGAGACCCCTCTAAGTCTCTCTACTAGGCTTATACTGCTAAAGTTGTTTATTACGACAGCGCTTAACAAAGCTTAACAGTGCAATTTAATGATTGAAGACACAATAAGCCTGTTTTATGAAAGCCCATTACTTTAATTTAATCCTTAAGTGAGGTTCTAAATAGGTTTATTAAGTGTTTCTTCATAATGTAACTACTTAAAAGATTAAGGAGTCCTTCAAAAGAAGAATTAAGTGAATTCAAGAGAATCATTTGGAACATTATTATTGAATAAATATTAGTGTCATCATCATCATCCTCTTAGCGTTATCCCAGTTTCACTCTGGGGTCCGCTTACTAGTCAAACCGGATTTGGCTGAATATTAGCTTTTCCACGGAGCGACTGCCTATTTGACCTCCGCAACCCGAAGGGATAGCGATATTCCATGGTTCAGTTTATTTAGAAGGTACTGACGCCCTGTGACGACTGTCAAAGATCTTCATGACAACCGGGACCGACGGCTTAACGTGCTCTCTGAGGGACGGGACAAGCGATAATGAATAATCCAATACGCACTAATCATCCTCTTAGCCTCTTAGCGTTATTCCAGTTTCAATCTGAGGTCCACTTACTAGTCTAACTGGATTTGGCTGAATATTAGCTTTTCCACGGAGCGACTGCCTGTTTGACCTCCGCAACCCGAAGGGATAGCGATATTCCATGGTTTAGACTAGTGTCAATTTATTAGAAGGTACTGACGCCCAGTTACGATTGTCAAAGATCTTCATGACAACCGGGACCGACGGCTTAACGTGCTCTCCGAGGAACGGGACAAGCGATAATGAATAATTCAATACGCACATTACTCCGAAAAGTCATTAGTGCGCGCCGTGGAATCGAACCCGTTACACTCTGCATGGCAGTCTGTTAGTATCTCCACTCGGCTATCGCTGCCTTTTTTAGTCTACTCCTGGATATAAGCCTCTGTAATGTTAGTATAATTTGACATATTTATCCAACCTGCGTTGTGTCCGATGGTTGAAGGTTTATAAAAAAGCCTTACAAGTTTAGCGTGTTATGTGGATTATAGTTCAGAAATATAGATTCAATATTATTATACATATATGTCACAAGGATTTAGTGAAAAACGTGATATTATAATTTTAAATACAATAATACAAACAATCGACTATAATATTTGTAATTTTAATCTCACTAGTGAAACAATATTTTCTTTGTTTATTTAGAGACATTATTGTACACTTATACATACATTTGAAGAAATTTTCTGAACAATTAAGTACGCGTGTAACCCCGAAGGGGTAGTAGGTGTAATATTATATTTTCTTGGGTTAACGCGAATGTTACACATTGAATCAAACTACAGTTTACGGATTTTATAGCGTTATATTGGTTTCACTAGTTATTACATTTAATCCAAATGATCTAGAAACTACATTTTATTACTAGCCGATACTATACGGTAAATGTAATAACTAGTGAAACCAATATAACGCGATAAAATCCGCAAACTGTAGTTTAATTCAAGGTGTAATATTTTTAACTTATCAATAGCTTCTAACTATTCCATATCCCTCCATTTAATGATAAATAAGTTTACCTCAAATATTTTTTTATAAATAACGCCAAACTGAAAACTAATATTATATCCGATATGTGAACAAAGGCCTTTACACGTTCCAAAATCATATTCAGTAAAATAAGTAGTAGCTAGTGGGTGCATAGGGTTCCCACCAAGAACTTAGGGTCCCAAGCCAACCTCACCTGCAAGTGGTGCACCTGCCGATCAACGGACGAGGCTCTGGCAAACAAAATATCCCAATAAGCGGCAATAGGCTCGCCACCTATTACGTGGGATCAAAACACTGGCGAAAAGTGGGCGTTTAATATGCCTCTGCCTACCCCTTCGGGGAAACAGTGTGAGTCTATGTATGTATGTATGTAAGTAGTAGCTATTGGCGATAAAAGGTAGTTTTACCAGTTTCACTTCGCGGTATAAACAACCCCCTGTTGTTCATACCCACGAACACGGCCTCACCCCCGTGGGGCCGTGTTCTCCGCACCTACAAACGACGTCAAATGTAGTTATTGGCAACCCCGAGGCTAAATTGCGTCGCCTCCGATACCTCACAATCTAATACAAATTTCCTGATTCTGTATTCCACAAAATTCACATGAAACCTCATATTCCAGGACTAGATATAAACGGTATAAGGCTTTACAATGGGTTAATAGAACCAACCTTTTATGCCTTCGCCGTATCTCAGATTTCACCGGATATTGTTAAATATTAAGCAACCGAGAAAGAAGCCACGTTGTAATTTCCACGGGCGTTTGCCAGTGATTGGTTTGTTAACCTCACGGGATTGCTTTTAGTTAAACACCCCTACTAAAGGGCAAAGTCTTTATTTGAAGCCGTTCTGTTGAAATATTTACGTCATTAGTCTCTTTGTTGAGGAAAATAGGTTTGTGGGGTACAAGTTTAGATATACTGCAACATAATTATACGACTATTATACGCGAACGGATGGCATTGTTATCTTAAAGTGCCGATCTTTTTGTTGATCAGCGATTTTCCTATAATAAGACAAGGTTAACTGACAAACATTGGTAAAGATGTTGGTGTTATCAGGATGTTTGTAATAGAACTCAATCAGCGTCAGCAAGCAATAAAATATCGTGAATCCCGAGTGGTGGGACAGTTAAATGGTATCACAAATATTGACTTGGCGGTTCGAGGTTCCCGAGATGTGGGAGGGGTGTTGGCGCGAAGCCAGGCGTCCCGCCGTGTACCTACACTCAGCAAAGATAGGACGCGGGGACGTCTTATGGAAATTTTCTTAATCCCCGAGTACAGGTGCCGCTACCCTAGTAGAATGCGACCGTTAATCTCCTTAAGCGATTTTTTTGAGACATTTATACGCTCCGATGATAAACTGGTAATATTAATTTACGATTATTGCTCATGGAATAATTTAACCATGTGAAAGAAAAGATGTCGTTAACATTAATGAATTGATTGTTATTATTAACGTTATAAGTGTTTAGCTAAACTGTTAAACACTGGCAATAGGTGTAATTAGTGGCTCGTCGGATTTAATTACCGAGTGCTAAAGGGTAGAAATATGACGAGAATATTAATTAAAAGTTTTGTTTCCCGTCTAGAAATTACTTGAAAGTAAAAAGTGGTTTCGCCGTTGGATAATGCCATAGTGTGTTATTACAGACGGAGTTAATCCTCCTTTGTTATGAGTTTCAAAGGATTTATCGAGCTTTATGTCTTTTCTTTTATTCGCCGGTTCAATAGCAACCGACGAGATTCAATAATAATAATAATAATCTACCACATTCACACAACACCATCTAGTCCCAAACTAAGCAGAGCTTGTACTATGGGTACTAGACAATGGATAAACATACATATATACTTTTTTTTGTAAATACATACATATTATACATATAAACACCCAGACCAAGACAAACATCCATGATCACGCACACAAATGTTTGACTTGAGCGGGAATCGAACCCGCGTCCTCGGCTTAGCAGTCGCTTACAATCCCGCTTCGCCAACCGGTCGTCAAATTCAATTCAATGGTATAGCTATGTAATTAGGATTAGAGGGAGATGACAGTAGCGGTGTTTGTTGTTTTTAATTGTACTCTCTTCTCTTTGATTATGTTTCAAATTGGAAGATTAGTTTGTTGATGTTTAATTGCAAAGAGAAGGTTGGGTTTATATTGTAGATATTTATAGCTCGAAAGTTACTTTGTAAGTTATGGTTTTCGTATCGAAGCATATTGTTATATTATTATACAGTACCTGTTGTTATTGCTTACTCGACTAAGATATATACATAGAAAACTCTTTATTGTACACCAGAAAAACAAAAAAGATACAAGAGTACAGTGATCAAATTTTAAACAACTGAAAAATAGTGGTACAAAGGCGACTAATTAAGTATTAAAAAAGCAAACATTTGGATGAGGGTATCTTAGTGCATTTTATAACAGTATTCACCGATTAAACTTATTAATATCCTATATTGCGATAATTTGTGTTGTTTCAGCATAAAATGTGGCTAATAAGATTATATAGTAAATAATCACCGTTAAACTCAACATTGTGCCGCAAATATATACATTTTAAATTTTTACATTCCAAAGTAAATCCATTTGTAGTCTATTTACCTACACATGGAAGCAGAAATAGAAAAAAAAGTAAAATATAACGAAACATAACTTCTCCATTCAGATTAGTAGTACTCATTATACGAACAACTTCGCATAGCTACCCTACGGTAGACATACGTTACTTGGAACGCCCAGGTACACGTTATTAAGGAAAGCTTTCGTCTTAGTGGCGTGTAACCGTCTTAATGACGTCAATTTGACGGCAACCGACTTGCTCTACCGACGCCGATGTAAATTTCCCGATTGTATCAGCTTCAATGACATAGTTTCCTACTGTTATTTGCCATAAGCAGCAGCGATAGCCTAGTGGAGAGACAGAATGCTACGCAGAGGGTACGGGTTCCAATCCACGGCGTGCACCGATGACTTTTCGGAGTTATGTGCGTATTAAATTGTTAACTATCGGTTGCTAAGCGGTGAAGGAACACATCGTGAGGAAACTTGCATGTCTGAGAGTTCTCCATAATGTTCTCGAAAGACATGTGAAGTCTGCCAACCCGCACTTGGCCAGCGTGGTTGGACTATGGCCTTACTCTTCTCATAGGTGAGAAGAGGCCCGTGCCCAGCAGTGGGACAGTATAAAGGGCTGATGATGTGATAGTTAGTGATGCTCGCCAATTTTGCAAATTGGGCAAAATTTTATTACTTCAATATTAATCTCTATGAAACATTTTCTATCGCCACCAATGAAACAGAATTTCCAATGCAAAACCGTGCATAAGTACTTAAACTTCCATCTTGCGTTGTACTTGAGAGGCAGTCGTACCCACTACTCTTCTCTCGAACACTTGTGGTGTATTTGACGTGCGAGATACAGTGCCGAGGATTATAGGTCAATCGTTAATTAGCAACCGCCGCCGGCCGCAGATTAATTGTCCATGCATCGACAGCTACGAGCTCAGATCAGTGAAGTAAGGAGATATGCCCCGGCCTAGAGAACCAGTGTCACCAATTTTTTTACATCCACACACATGCGCTCTATAAACGCTTAGATTCATACACGCACACAACTTTAGCGGCATTTCCATTCGCCACTCACACAAGTAAATTCACGCTTCACAAGAAACATCGCCTATGTCTCGTACGTGCGCATGAAAAAGATAGCATTTTACTCACACATTGACAAATGCAATAACATTTACACGATTACACTGGGGGTTGACTCTATCGATATAAAATATCGATAGTAAAAGCTCGTTGATATTTTTTGTATAAATGTATTGTCTGGCTAGTTAGGCTATTAGTTAGTGATGCTGACTGCTGAGCCTGAGGTCGTGGATTCAATGCCCATCTAGGACATTTTAATATATTATGATGAGCTCAACGATTTGTTCTGCGTTTGGGTATAATTTATGTATAATGTGTTTTTATTTTAAATATTATCCTACTAATATTATAAATGTGAGAGTACGGATGTTTAGATGTTTGAATTTCAATCACGCAATAACGGCTGAACGGATTTGAATGAAATTTGGTACACAGATATAGTTTATTACTTGGATTGACATATAGGATACTTTTTATTAACAATCCACACCAGCGGAGCCGCGGGTGGTAGCTAGTATTACATATATACATAAACTGACGCCTGTTTGAAGGGGTAGAGGCAGAGGCATTTTAAACGCCCACTTTTCGCCAATATTTTGATACCACGTAATAGGTGCCTATTGCCGCTAATCGGGATGTTTTATTTGTCAGAGCATCGTCCGTTATTAGGCCGATGCACCACTTTCAGGTGAGGTTGGCTTGTGATCCTAAGTTCTTGGTGGGATCCCTATGCCTCCAAAATATTATAATATAAGAATTAATAAAGCACTGCTGAGTTTGAAATCAGATTGCCGTGTGTCAGTTGTCTATAGTATTATTTCATTTCATTTAAGTACTGAACACATCTAATAATAATTATATAAAATGAGTGTTTGTTTGTTTGTCATAATTAATAAATCATTTTATAAATGTAATGTATATGTCATTTCTAAATAATATATGTATGTAGGTATATAAAACGAAGTAAGCTTTTATATACCTACGGGTCTGTATATTTTTATAAAGTTTTAGTTATAACTTCTTTCTCTTAGCGTTATCCCAGTTTCAATCTGGGGTCCGCTTACTAGTCTAACCGGATTTGGCTGAATATTAGCTTTTCCACGGAGCGACTGCCTGTCTGACCTCCGCAACCCGAAGGGATAGCCATATTCCATGGTTAAGACTAGTGTCAGTTTATTTAGAAGGTACTGACGCCCTATAACGACTGTCAAAGATTTTCATGACAACCGGGACCGACGGCTTAACGTGCTCTCCGAGGCACGGGACAAGCGATAATTAACAATTCAATACGCACATAACTCCGAAAAGTCATTGGTGCGCGCCGTGGATTCGAACCCGATACCCTCCGCATGGCAGTCCGTTGGTATGTCCACTGGGCTATCGCTGCTAAAGTTTTAGTTATAACATTATATTAAAATCATGTTTACTGTTTCAAACGCTTTTTTTTATTTTTATTTTTTTATTTTTTTTTGTTTTACGAGGTGGAAAATCCCTTCGGATCTCCGACTCTTGGGGGAAATAAGAGCCGGAGTATGTGGTGTTTCCACTAAAAACCACCTCGACTTCCGCCATGTACCCGTGTGTCGGAGGGTGGGGCATCACCAAAGCACTCGTCGCCACTCTCCGACGGGTATTGGCCCGCCAGATGGTCAGGCGGGCCCCGAACAAAACCCCCTTGGCGACGGATTAAGGTGTTGGACTCCGCCGCCAAAACGCCCAGCGGCCGCATAGGATAGGGAGGACGGCAACGCAACACCGCATCTCCTCTTGCTCTGCGGCCCCACCGTGACGCATCGAATGGTGCGCCCCCATTTGGTCGCGGGAGATAGGGCGCGCGGCAACGCAACACCGACACGCCTCTCCTCCCGCGACCGCACCCGACTGAGAGGGACAGACAGAACTGTCCCCCGCACCCGCACCGTTGGACGCATCCTGCGCTGGCCCCTCCAAGCCCACGCGGAGCGTCCCCTACTGGATCCCTCTTAGCTTCACCGCGGGTGACCAATCCACGGTTACTGAGCCCCCCCACCACGACAAGGTGGAGATCCCACGGGGGGGACTGTTTCAAACGCTAGTGTAATCATTATCTGCTTACGAAACAATAGCGCTTCAAAATCAAATAAAATAATTGTTTATAACTTACATTATTATTTTGCAATGTTTATATCGATAATATGCAAATTGCAGTTAATCGTGGTACACCACTAATTCGCTCCTTTGGCGAGCGATGCAACCCAACGCTCACAGCGGCAGATACCACAAATGCCCATAATAGTCAGCGGTATCGATGTGTGTTTATTCCATTGCGCTCTAAATAAGTGTAACATGACAGTTTCACAGTACAACACCATCAATGGAAATAATTATAGTGCAATTTTGTGACGAAGGATTAGTGTTAGTACGTTATCGTTGTAGCGGCATATTTTATTTGAAATATCTTGTTTTATGCAAATTAATAGTAAAATTGTCGTTCTTACATGTGGTATGTGATTCCATTCTTCGCATAGGTTTGAATTTTGCTCGTATTTTGACACGTAACCACTGCACAGCTAGGCATATTGAAAAAAATTGAGTAAGTTTCGGGTGCGCATTCAAATTGCAACAGATCGATACGGGCGCGCGACTGCGAGTATGCGACGTAGAGCATACTGCGTTCGCACGCGCCGAGCGTTCATTACATTGTCTATTACTTCTCTGATCTGAGGCTACGAGCCTGCAATGTTTATGCTCAGCATGCCTAAGAGAAAATTTGATTGAATTTGCAGTTTTAGAGCTGCTTTATAATATCGACGGCCTTTTTTGAAAAACGTGAACTTAAATTTCCGAATATTAGTCCTAGTCTTATCTGTGTCAAGTTATGATATTAAGTATTTTTTTAAGCATCTGTCTATAAAGTTTCTTGAAATCAATGTCAAATATTTAGACCTTTTTGAAAAGTGTATAACAGTGTAGGTATATTTCATAAGTCAATCTTGTTACTCCTTACTAATACTACGTCTGGCGCCATACGCCTTTGCTCTGACATTGATACTTTAAAAAGTTATGTTTGCTTGTAAAATTATAACTATTCTGAAAGCAGTTTCAAAATAATTGACCAACAAACAATAAGAAATAGAAGAACCCAAATGCTAGGTATCTTCTTTTTATATTTGACTCAATGAACCATTCTGTATATAATAAAGTATTTATCAATAATACAACACCAGGGGAAATACCATATATTTTTATAGAGTGGACTACGCATCTCAGTGAATATTGTTTTCCCAACGGTAGTCAATTTCCTCGGACAATAAACTTTATTATATTCATAATTTTTATGACAAACAAAATTGGAGACGTGACGAGGATTTTCCTTTATGCTCCCTTTATACTTGAACATAAAATTTAGCCTCTTTACTACCGAATATGATTTGATAACATTTCTAGATATGAGAAAACTCTGGGCGCTGTTCATAACCTACGTGACGTCAGCAAAAATAGAGAAAACCACAATACCACGGCCTCGACAATATAATCTAGTTATAAACCTGCACTACGTGAGCATTTGGACATGAATTACGTTTTTTCATGTGCCCACTTCAGACATTTTCTATCCTGCTGTATTAACAAGAATTGGGAAAAGAATTTCTAACGATTTTCGTCTAACTGGACCTGTTACGTGCGATGCGCCATAAATCTAACGTGGAGATACCGGGCTTTATTACAAAGACTAAATGGGACATTAAAGGAGAAGATTGGTTTGAGAAAGACCCTAATTCAGCAAATATACCTACGGGTAGCTTCTTGTGCTCTCGTTAAGTTATCCTTTTAAGTAAACAGGTGTCGCAGTGGAGTACGCGAATGCATGATTTAGGCCGCAAGAGGCCAAATGTTTTCTGGAAAAGTCGAAACGGCTTCTTTAATACAGAGCGACTCTAATAAACCGTAACACGCCTCCCGGCTCCGTCTCGCCGCTCGTCCGAAGCATCGTTTAACGGAACTCCGTGAACGAACGCGGTAATTCATGCAACCATATTTCCGAGTCGATTACCTGAAACGCATATTGTTTCTTAGCTATCCAGCTACTTTCTTCTCACGAAAATATGAAATTCCGAAAGAAAAAGGTATCTTTATCGTCATGATGGTGTGTATATTTTCCAGGTGGCTGTATTAGGCGCAATATCGCTGCGTGTTTTGAGGCAGTAGCCTTTGTTTACGCAGTTGCAAAACAAACGTAATTTGACGGTTTATTCAGTGGGCACAAAAGAAAGATACTTAATTCGGTTTCTTAAGTTCGCCTAACGTACATAATTAAGTAGATCTGTTGAGCAGCTTTGTTTCCACACAACAGAGTTGAGGTTATTCTATTGCGGCGTAAGAAGTTACTCAAGCGAGATAAAACCTTTACAAAGGGGCGATGCTTCATGTATCTATTTATAAGACTTTCCAACCTTCTGTTTACCTACAAAGTTTTCTCTAAAACATATACTTTTGTTTTCTCTGAATTTCTTTACCTTGATTCTATAACACCAACTCGAAGCTGTTTTCTGTTTGAAGAAATCAATTTTCAAACAAAGTCACGCTTGAGGTAGAATTGGAATCAGCTTTGACTATCCTCAGTTTGCGTAGCTTTTCGGATTCGTCGTCATTCGATTTCGTACAGGAAATAGTATAAGAAACTTACAGACTTTCAGGTTCACTTGATAAAGAATATTTGATGTTTAGTTTTAAGTGACTGTCTCCGTGGTCCAGTGGATAGTGTATGCGACTGCTGATCGGAGGTCCCGAGTTCGATTCCCGGGTCGGGCAAAAATGTTACTGGGTTTTTCCAAATTCTCAGTAGCAGCACGTAGTCTGGTGATGTGCCCGGCGTAGGCTCGCCCCCTATTACTTGGGACCTAAAAATTCATGGCGAAATGTGGGTGTAATATTACACTTCTGCTTACCCCTTCGGGGATACAGACGTGTGTCTATAAAATAAGTTTTAATTCAAAAGACAAAACTGGCGTAAATCAAACTACGGTTGGATTTAAATGGTTTACGGATTCTATCGCGAGATATTGGTTTTTAAAACTTTAACTACATCCGTAAAGAAAACGAGACGTCATATAATAATATGTTATGTAGTTACTAGATCACTTAGTTTAAATGTAATCTCTTTAAAACCAACATATCCAATCTGTAAACCGATTATTTAAAATGTGGAACATTCGCGCGAACCCAAGAAAATACTCTCAAAAGATAAAAATAAAATTTATGAACAGTAAAAAAGGTTAACGGCTGGACACGAAAAGCCGAAAATTGGGCTCAGTGGCGTGTTATTGGAGAGGCCTATATTCAGTAATGGCCTACAGCAGGCTGATGATGATGATGACCAAAGTTAAACTATAGGACAGGACAGGACCTATGACTACTGTGACACTCTGTGCATACTTTAAACTTTTTCTATATTTTCTCTAACAACATTATCATTTGCCTGTGCAGATACACCGTAGACATGCATATCATAGTGATAACACTAATATAATCCTTTGATTGCAGTGGACACGACGGCGCAGTACGACGCGGTGCGTGCCTACCTCAAAGAGCTTGATATATCGAGCACCGTCTGGGTCGGCCTCATCCGAAGTAATCCTGATGGAGACTTCACCTGGACGTGAGTGACACATATTACGTAGCACCCATACTTGCATATATACCAGAGATTTTATGGATATCATATTTCGGCAATAATCTATTTGAACATTATAAACGCAAAAGTGTGTTTGTATGAAACCTTTCACACACTTACAGTTTCTCTTACTTCGAATTCGTTTACACATCAGAGTAAATACAAAAATTTGTAGTTAATATTAGGTTTTTACACGGCCGTCTGATCAATAACCAACCAGAGCTTGAGCTATGGTAACCAGATAACTGTTAAACATGTTTATATGTATATTTTTAAATACTTACAAATTATGCGCCCGTCACTGAAACATTTGTTCTGGGCCGTAATCGAACCCACGACGTTCGGCTTAGCAGTCAGTGTCTCTAGACCAACAAGTCAGTCTTATTTAGTTTAGGCCTATTTGATGATGATGACAAAAGATAAACTATAGGACAGGACAGGAACTATGACTTCTGTGCCACCTTGTGCATACTTTAAACTTTCTCCATATTTTCTCTAACAACATTCTCATTGGGACTTAAACATAATTGGCGAAACGTGGGTGTGTTATACACCTCTGCCTACCCCTTCGGGGATAAAAGGCGTGAAGTTATGTTATGTTTTATAGACCTGTAAATATTTTCACTTGTATTTATCCTACTATTATCATCTTTATATAATTTACAAAGGGTGTTCCGAAATCATAAAGTTTCTTGGTAAATTATACTTAAACACGAAGGATGAGTATGTTGTGGCACCTTTGCATAAGTTGGACTCTCACTTAACAGTATTTTTTTTATATTATACTATATATTAAAAATTTCAAGTACTAGCAACAACTTATTGAATAAAATACTTCCACAGACGAACTATGTTATAGGTACATTAATCAGCTTTTACTTTGATCACATAGGTACAGTCAACAACAAAAGTCGTTACACAGCAAAATATATTTGCTGTAAGAAAAATTAATACCTTCCGATTATTTTCATTAGATTATGATTCAGGAGAATTGTCTTTGTTGAGATTTCTTACAAAATATTCAGATTAATATTAATTGGCACGATAAAACCATTCTAAATCGCGAAAATGTGTATGGGCGTATGTTCTTAACTGTAACTAGCTTATATATTATGTCGAAGTGTCACTGGTCTCTAATTTTGCACTTAAAATTATTGGTTTTAATTAAAGTTAATTTAAGCAATCAGCAAAAGCTTTTTAAGAGCTCTTAATTATCAAAAGATTTTCTTTATTTAATGCGACGAGAGCTCTAGGTACGCCCTATCAATATGATTAAACATTATTACATAATAATATAATTAATAATAATAATAATAACCCAAAACTTTAGTAAGTCTATCAATATGGAGTTCGGTGTGGATAAATGTGCTGTCATTCATGTGAAGCAGTGCAGGATGGTGGAATCTGAGGGGCTCCAACTCTCAGATTCCATTTACCTAAGATCGCTTCTCTTAACCGATACCTATAAGTACTTGGGTATGTCACAGGCTTTAAGTATCAATGAAGCTGACATGAAGCAATCGTTGCAGGAGCGTTTCTTTGGCCGCCTGAAAAAAGTATTAAAAAGCCTTTTATCAGGTGGCAACAAGGTTTGTGCTTGCAACGGTTGGGTCATGCCACTTCTTGTATACTCCTTTGGCATACTCAAGTGGACTCAGTCTGAATTGGATGCCCTGGACAGAAGAGTCCGCACATTGTTGACGGCATATCGTATGCATCATCCACATTCATCCGTGATGAGGTTGTACATCCCGCGGAAGTGTGGGGGTCGTGGCTTTCTGAATGTCAAGACCCTACACAACCGCGAGGTGTGCAATCTCAGAGAATATTTTCTCCGGGCGAACGTGGACATGCATCGAGATGTTGTCACAGTGGACAATGGACTCACCCCGCTCAAGTTGGCTAAGGAGAACTGGCGCATACCTGTAGTACTCAGTACTGATGATCGCAAGCGTGTATGGCAGAGCAAGGAGCTTCATGGCAGGTTCCATCGGGCCCTGTATGGACCCGATGTAGACCTATTAGCCTCGGTGAACTGGCTACGCTTCGGTGACCTCTTTGGGGAAACCAAAGGGTTTGTTTGTGCATTTGCTGACGAAGTTATCAAGACAAATAACTACCGGAAATATATCCTGAGGGATGGCACTACCGATATTTGCCGTGCGTGTCACCAGCCCGGTGAATCTCTCAGGCATATTGTTTCCGGTTGTTCACGTCTTGCTAACGGCGAGTACTTGCACAGACATAACCAAGTAGCTAGAATCATTCACCAGCAACTTGCTCTGAAATACAAACTTGTAGACATCGAGGTACCGTACTACAGGTATGTGGCAGAGCCAGTTCTTGAAAATGGTCATGCCACATTGTACTGGGATCGATCTATCGTCACAGACAGGACTGTTGTAGCCAACAAACCTGATATTGTGGTGATAGATCGATCAGAGCGCCTCGCAATAATTGTTGATGTCACCATTCCTCATGACGAGAATCTCGTGAAAGCCGAGAAAGACAAACAGATTAAATATCTGGACTTGGCTCACGAGATTGTCGACATGTGGGATGTGGACTCAGCAATTATTGTCCCGATAGTTGTAACGGTTAATGGCCTAATAGCCAAGAGCCTCGATCGTCACCTTAAGAGGCTCACGTTGGGTGCTTGGGTCAAGGGTCTGATGCAAAAGGCAGTACTTCTCGACACGGCACGTATTGTGAGGAAGTTCCTGTCTCTGGAGCCCTAACCACCGGCAGCTTGGACCCTGTGCCCGTTGCTGGTGGGATCCCACGTTTTTTTTATATTTTTAAATGTATTTAATTTTTTTGTGATATATTTAAAAATGTAATTTAAATTTGATTAATGAGAAATAAATGAATAATAATAATAATCTTTATTCAAAAATGTTTACATTTCAGTGGATGGATACATAAGATCTGGATAATCTATACTATAATACTTTATAATCTAATAAACAATAAATACTTAATATATAGTTTAAGGCCGGTATAGGTTATTTTTACTTTGCTATCTAGGTTTAAAATTAATTGCCTGAACTAGGTTTTCACCTGTGTTTCAGGCTGTTTTGTTCTTACGTAATATAATTGTGCAAAATATAACAAGTGTGCAAACTCTTAAATTTAACATTGACGCAATAATATTAAAATCGAGGCTATTCAATGGTAGGTAATTATTTGATGACAGTAAGCAAATTCTCAGTATCGGAGTAGGTCATTGTTTGTAAGTATCTAGTTATGATTATTTTACATTGCTTATAACTATAATTATATATATCTAGTAACTTATTTAATCTATTGTATAAAAAAGGGTCTATAAATAAGAAAAATCTATTTATAAAGACATATTTACCATGAAACTTAGTACAGACTAGATCTTTTCGTCTCTTGTCCGGGGGCAGTGGTTTGAATGGAGTTAGTGCGTGTTGTTTAAGTATGATGTGCAGTATGAACAATTGACGTACAGTTAGGACATTAGTGGACTGATACAAATCATAGGTAGGAAACATATAAGGTCGAAACGTCGCCACTTTTAGAATAGCTCTTTGAGCGCGTTCTAGTGGCAATAGTACAGTTTTGGATGCCCCTCCCCATGAAGTAATGCAATAGGATATGATGGACTGACACAAAGACAGGTAGATTTGTTTA
The DNA here is from genome assembly GCA_944739405.2 of Euclidia mi. NCBI lineage: Eukaryota > Metazoa > Arthropoda > Insecta > Lepidoptera > Erebidae > Euclidia > Euclidia mi. The sequence goes on from OX123196.2 coordinate 6,127,453, forward strand.
ATTAATTTAAAATTTGCAGCGCTACGCATTGTTTTGAAAATAAATATTAATTTGCGCACCCGTTTACATAAGAGATCTATGTGAATGCGGAAATTAAGATTATTGTCAAGTGTTATTCCAAGGTACTTGATACATTGTGTAGATTCTAAAGTAGGGCAGGCGCATGCAGCGTCAGCAGATGAATGACATTTATTGTCGTGAGCGAATATAGTGTTGTTAGGTGATTCATGAATGTTATTGTTACGTATTGAGAAGTGTATATATTTTGTTTTCTGGGTGTTTAAGGTTAGTATATTGTCAAAAAGCCAGTTATTTACAGTATTGAAACCTAGTTGAGCATGTGTATATACCTCAGTACGAGTATTTCCTGTAAATAATAGTACCGTATCATCTGCATAAGACACAATGACACCATTATGAAGACTTAGGTTACATAGGTCATTAATATATATTAAGAACAGAGTTACTCCTAAAATGCTCCCTTGAGGCACCCCGAAGGGAGGATTAGGGATATCCGCGCTGAGGTTTGTACCTAGTTTTACACACTGACATCTGTCGCTAAGATAGTCAGTAAGTAGTTTCAATTGTGTGCCTCTTATTCCCACATACTCAAGCTTTCTTAATAGACCTGGAACTGAAACTGAGTCAAAAGCTTTGGCAAGGTCTAGAAAGATCCCAATAGTATGCATCCCTTTATCCAGGTTAGCCACAATGTGATCAGTAACCATGTGAACGGCCTGGTTTGTTGACTTTTGCGCTCTAAAACCAAACTGCCTGTCTGAGAGTATATTGTTCGATTCCAGGTATTTTACTAATCGATTATTTATTATTTTTTCTAAAACTTTAGACAATGCTAGCAAGATTGAAATGGGCCTGTAGTTGTTTACACAACTTGTATCTCCATTCTTGTGTATTGGGATAACTATAGCCTTTTTCAAGGACTTCGGAAATATACCGTCAGACAAACATATTTAAAAAATGTGGGTTAGTGGAGGTGCTAGGAAGGTCTTAAATCTTTTGATTATAGTGGTAGAAATGCCATCCCACCCTACCGCTGAAGTGTCCCGTAGTCCTGTTATTATTTGAACTACTTCGTCAACGTCGGTATCTAATAAAACAAAAGATTTGAGCGCGGGGTTGTGTGATTTGTTAGAGGTGTAGTGCGATGAAAAGTTTCTTTGATACAAGATTTTTTCTCCGAGTGATTTTCCAGCGTTAGCGAAGAACATATTTATTTTATTGAGTGCTAGTGTGGGATTTGACTCGGATTGAAGTAAATCTAATGCTGGTTTTTTATTTTTGGTGGTAAAAGTGCATTTTTTTATAAATTTCCAGACTAATTTGCTGTTTTGCCCAGCCTTTTCTAGTTCAGCCTTATTGTATTCAATCTTTAATTTTTTTAGAAGGTTGTTACAAAAATTACGATATCTTTTGTAAGACATCGAGATAATTTCATTATCTGGTGCTTTCTTAGCCTTCGAGTGCAATTTATCTCTATGTCTTATGCAGCGCAAAAGACCCTGTGTAATCCACGGTTTTGTTATTTTATGTCTGTTAGACAATTTTATAGTAGATGTATTTTTGTGAATTGCACTTTGTATTTCGTTTGTGAGGTAATCGATTGAAATATTAGGATCAGCACATAAGTAAACGGGGTCAAGATCTATGTTAGGTATGTCAATTGCAAGGTTCTTCATGTTTATTTTAGTATAGCTATGTGTGCATTTATGTTTAGGAAATGATAGTTTTAATGACAATAGAATAGTGCGGTGATCTGTGATTGAAGAGTTAATGACCAAAGTGCGTGACGGATGCTTTGTTTTGATAATGAAGTGGTCTAGGCATGATCCACTTTGATGAGTAGGAAGAGAATGAGCTGGCAAGAGACCATGAAAAGAGCAGACATTAAGACAATCGTGGCCGCGGTCGTCATTTCTCTCAGACAGAATATTTATATTTAAGTCACCTGTTATAATTATATTCTTGTATGATGATAGACTGTTTAGTGCTAAATCAAGTGAATTAAGAAACTTATCTGTACTAAGAGATGGTGGCCTATACAGAGAGATTATGGCAATATCATGGTTAATTTTAATGAGCAGACAGTTGCATTCATCTATATTAGGTTTTTCTATAACTACATTCAGATGTTTTCTAATATATACTACAACGCCGGCATTCTGATTGATATGATTATCACTGCAATATTGTCGATATCCATCTAAAGTTGGTAGAGCATCAGATCTATTAGATAACTAGCATTCCGATAGCACTATTATGTCGCAAGTTATGTCAATAGTATGTAGCAAGATATCTAGTTCCTGAAAGGTTTTATAGATACTACGAATATTTTGCGAAATAATAGTTAAACATTTATCCTGTGGTGGAAGAAGGCTTTTACAATCCTCAATATTACAAACTTTTGAGTCTGAGATAGAAAAGTTGTCCAAATCATCTATAGTGATAATAATCATCTATAGGTATTTCATCATCATCAGCCTTTATCAGTCCACTGCTGGACTAGGCCTCTCCTTTGAAAGGAGGAATTGGCCTACTATACCACGCTGGCCAAACGGGTTGGTATAGGGTTTGTATCAAGTTTTCTTTCTTTTACAGTGCTGTTTTCTGCATAATATGCTCCCTCTGTCGGCTCTTACGACACCCATGGGATGATATGGGGTGGTGACAATCCGTATTCTTAATCCGTCACCACACACATTGTTATGAAAATGAATAAATGCTAATAATTATTATGCTAATAGATGATTATAATCATCTATTAGCTTATTAGCCATAACTATAATTAACGAGTACATGTAGTAGCGGTGCTTTCACGTGTAGTTAGTGGCGCTCTCAGGCGCCTTCATAGTCTATGGAATTCAGGTACCTGTCCTCGGCATATTTTCTTGCTGGGCAGCTCTCGTCCCCAGTTTGGTGATTATTGGGCTTCTTAAATTTCATACACGTAGCGCAGGAAGGTGGTGATGTCTTCTTACTGCACTCTTTGATGACGTGGCCTGATTCACCGCAATGACCACAGGTAGGGCTTGTTTCGCGGCAGAATTTCGCTGCATGTCCGTATTGTTGGCAATTATAACACCTTGTAACCAGGGTAAAGTTCCTTACGGGACATGATGTCCAGTTTATGAAAACTCTCCCCTGGTTAATAAGGGCTTTTCGAATGCCCGGTGGTACTTCGATTATATAATTGCACACCGATATGTTCTTCTTCCTAGATTTGTGGCTCAATTTAACAGAGGCAATGAAGGACTCTCGTGTCTTGTCTGGAAATGTCTGTGCCAAGTTTTGTTCAAATATGCATTCGGAGACCTCTTTTTCAGTGGGTGTTGTAGGAACTCCGATTACGACTATTCTAGGACGACGCTTGGTCTGCTCTTCGACAGTAAGTCCTGATGTTAAAAGCTTTGTAGAGCTTTTGAGCTTCTCTACGTCATCTTTATTTTCGGTGCTGATGACTACACCGCCATTTTTCGTCTTTCTGTCACCGCGTACGTGCAATTTCATTTCCTCGGGCGAAATTATAGTCTGGAGAAGGGCTTTAGTGCCGTCACTGCTTTTACTTTTGTCGACAGGATATATCGTAACTGAACTAATGGAATTAGGGCGAATAAAATTGTTGCTCCCTTTTTTAACCATATCGGCAAAAGTATTCTTCTGGGTCTGGGTATGATTTACTTGCACGACTTTCTTAATCTCCTCAAGGATATCTGAGATATTTTTCTTCTCTTGAAGGTGCTGGATGGTGGAGTGTGCTTGTATCACCTTTTGTTTCACAGACTGATAGTTTACAGCCATCTCAGATGCAGCAGTGCTCACTTGGCAGCAGATACTTGTGACTCGTACTTTTGAATCGGTGTTGAGCTTACTTTCTGCAGCAATTGAACAAACTTCAGTCAAATAAGAGTTGATAATCTTCATCCCTCTTTCTACTTCTGCTGTAGATATTAGTTCAAGTGCCGGCTTTTCCGTAGCGGGCGGTTTGTCTTCAGGACGGGGTGACGGCAACGGTGTTGACAGTGTAGGGCTCCTACACGTGATCTGACTGCGCCCAAAAGGACTGGCACTCGACATTTTTATACATACACTTCTAGCTCAAATATATGTATCGATAAACATTATCTAAGTTCTTGCACATATACACGTACGAAACTCTCGTGACACACTTATTTATGCTATGTCATAAAAATAGCGAATATAATAATGACTGCTCTTCAGTTAACAATAAACACGTCTGCATCTAGTGAGTGCAACGTGCAACCTCCTTTAAATTGAATTATTATACAATAAATTAAAGTATTTATCTATTTTGTATACCTACTACCTAGCCTATCCCTAATATAAAATAAAAAGGCTTCGAGAAATAACCCGTATGCCCTTTAAACAAAACCAATTGGACTAATGGCTTAAATGTTCTTTCACATTTAAGTACTACTCTAACATTATGATTATGACTTATTTATTAGTTCCGGATATAAATAAAATGAAAATGGGACCTTCCCAGTTTTATCGCCCTAATCAAGCGTAAATGCTTTTAGTTAATGTGAGCCGGAGTTATTTCAGTAGTTCCTAAATAATTTTAGACTTTGTGTTTGTGCTTGTAGAGATATATCTATATATAGAAGCTATCAGAGACCAATTTCTATTGAACTAATAAGTAAAAGAATGACTCGATTTAAACTACAGAACAAAGTACTGTTTCGGAACAGTGGGTTAGCTATATCAGAGATTCTCGATAAAAAACAAATCCAAGAAAGAAAATTACAAAGACAAGCCCTCTTAGCAGCGCGAGAAAAGGGGAAATACGCTGTTATTACAAACAACAAATTGATAATTGACGGCCAAGAATTTAAAGAACCTTACGACCAGACTCCGTCCAATCACAATACTAGAAACGCATATCAAACACCTGCACCTAAAAATTTGTCTTCTAAATCGTCACCTGGGAAAATTTATAATAACAACCTTAGCTCCAGTGAAGTGTGCGATGTAAACGAACCAAATCCAAAACGATCTACTTTTCGTCAACAATTTTAAAATAATGTATCAGAACATATGCAGTATTAGAAATAAAGGTCACCTACTTCAGTCAGTTATAGAAGAAAGAAACCACTTCCAAATCATCTGTCTCACTGAAACTTGGATTACCAAGAAGAAATCAAACCTATTACATCTAGAGGGCTATAAACTGGCATCTTCATACTGCAGAGAAAATTATGAAGGCGGTGGAGTCTGCATCTTTATACAGGAAGCTATTGAAACCAAAGACCGAAGTGATATCAATGTCTATCGAGTTTGTGTTCAAAATAAGTGCAATAGAAATTGTCCATCAAAACTTATTAATAATTGTAATTTATTGGCCTCAGAAAAATAGGCAAACAGATGTATTTTATAATTCACTCAAAAAACTTTTGCAGATGCTTATAATTCATAAATAAATAAAATAAAAATAAAAAAGCCTTTATTTGACCTTTGCCACAATTTTTCTTAAATACTAAATTATTAACTTACTACTGATACAAATTATTTATTCTACTGTAATAATATAATATAATATTTTCTTTCTTAATATTTTTAATTTTAGTGTTAGACAAGGTCCCCAGAATGGGTAAAGGCCTCCTCCAAGGATGCCCACTTTTCCCTGTCTTGTGCTACTTGACACCAGTTTGAGCCAGTGACTTTTTTGATGTCGTCTTCCCATCGTATTGGGCGTCTTCCTCTAGCTCTTTTACCTTGAGGTTCGCTCCATATGGTGGTAATGTAAGTCCATCTCTTGTCTCTAAGCCTCGCTATATGCCCTGCCCATCTCCATTTCAGCCTTCGTGCATATCTTAAAGCATTACTGACTTTTGTTATTGCTCTGATTTTTGTGTGTCGTATCTTGTCTAATCTCTTTACATTAAGCTTGCTTCTCTCCATTCCACGTTGGCAGGTGGTGATTTTTTGTTTAGTTTTGGCAGAAAATTTCCATGTTTGACATCCGTATGTCAGGCACGGTAGGAGGCTTGAGTTCATAATCCTAGTCTTAAGATTTATTGGCATATTGCTTTTGAAAATTTCTTTCATGCTCCAATATTTATTCCATGTTTGCTGTACTCTTCTTTGGATTTCTATTTCGTTGTTAACTTTATCAAAGCTGATTGTCTTTCCCAAGTATATGTCCTTGTCTACTTATTCCAGTGGATTGCCATTAACCTTTATTTGTTTTTTAAAACTGTTTGTCATTGTCTTGGTTTTGGTGAGATTGATTTCAAGTCCAACACTGCTGCTAGTTTTTTGTAAAGCTTCTATCATGTGTTGCAATTGTGAGCTTGTCTCAGACAATATTATTATGTCATCTGCGAATCTCAAATGGCTTAGAAAGGCTCCATTTATATATAATCCAAGATTGTTCCAGTTTAACTTATTGATGATGACTTCGAGTACAGCTATAAATATTTTTGGAGACAAAGGGTCTCCCTGTCTTACACCTCTCTCTATGGGGAACTTCGGTCCCAGTGCTTCCAGCTTTATTCTACCCATATTGTTGGTATAAATGTTCCTAATTACTTGTATATACACTTCATTTACTCCTTGGTCTTTCAAGCTTTGCCAAACGCTGTCGTGGGTTACAGTATCGAAGGCCTTTTGGTAATCAATAAATGCCAAGTATAGTGGTCGTTGTTGTTCTCTGTACTTTTCTATAATTAGCTCTAGGGTATGTATATGATCTACCGTAGAGAAACCCTTTCTAAAACCCGCTTGTTCTACGGGTTGCCTAGCTTCAATTTCAGGGCTGATTCGGGAGTTTATGATGGTGGAGAACAGCTTGTACAGACTCGGTAGTAGACTTATAGGTCTATAGTTACCTATATCTTTTGGATCTCCTTTCTTATATATCAGAATAATATTAGACTCGGACCATTGTGTTGGTGTTTCAAATGTTTGTAGTATCCCATTGAAAAGCTCAGTGAGTGATGTGGCCAAGATATGGTATGCTGTTTTTAAAGCTTCGTTCGTGATGTTGTCGGAACCGGGAGATTTTTCTACTTTTAGCCTTTTTATCGCTTCTACGATTTCAGTTTCGTTTATGGCTTTGACGTCATCTCCACTTTCATGTTCAGTAAAGCATACTGGCGCATCATCAGCTGTGCTAATGTTGTATTGTGCTGAGGTAATACGACTGTTCTCGTTGTATAAGTTCTTATAAAAATTGGTTGCTACAGTGATAATGTCCTTCCGTTTATACAAGTCTTTGTCTTGCCTTTTTAATCCATCTATCCAAGTTTTGTTTGTTCTGAGTTCTTTGTAAGCTTTTTTCGTACTACCAGTAAGATGCACGTGTTTTTCTATAGTGTCTTGTCTATATTTTGAATAGTCATTTCTTATACATTTATTGACTATCTTAAAGAGAGCAGCAAGTTCGTATTTCATAGATCGTGACTCGTTATTCGTTTTTTGTAGTTCGTTTCTTCTTTGTAGAAGAGTCGTTGTACGTGCCGATAGTATCTTATGACGTTTGTGTTCCTTTCCCATTGTTCGCGCTGACTTCAAACTTGTGCTGATTGCATTTGTTATGAAGTCGTAATAAGTTTGTACTGATAATATGTTCTTGTGGCAATCACAATTGTTTAATAGCATTTTTGACAAGCTTTCCCTGTACTTTGAAATTTCTTCTTCACACTTTAATTGGTATATATGTTTATTTGTATATTTGACTCTACTTTTTTGTTGCTTAGTTAGTTTCACTGTTGCTCTAATTATTCTATGGTCTGACAGATAGTTTAAGTTCATAGTACCGATATCTTGAAATATAATTGGTCGATTTGATAGTATGTAGTCTATTTCATTTTTACTCTGCCCGTTTGGAGATGTCCAGGTCCATTTTTTATTTGCCTTCTTTTTAAAACATGTATTTATTATAGTTAGTTTATGTTCTAATGCAAAGTCTACCAGTCTCTGTCCTCTAGCGTTTCTTTGTCCGTAGCCGAATTGTTTTGTTACTAATTGTTCTTCTTTCTTAGGAACTCCAATCTTCGCATTAAAGTCGCCTATAAGTATTATTATCTTGTGTGCGTTCTCTAATGCTTTGTCTAATGTTCTGTAAAAATCTTCTATCTCATATTCACTTGCCGCTTCCATCGGTGCGTATGCTTGTATAATAGTGGCAAAATAACCTTGTATGTTCATATCTAGTACTGCGACTCGTTCCGTTAAGCCAGTGAAGCTCTCAATATTGTTTTTGTGTATTTTGTTTATAATGAAACCTACTCCATATTGGCCGGGTGTGTGGCCGACGTAACAAAATATAATGCTTTCGTGTTCTTCTATGAAGCTGCCTTGTCGTCTCGTTTCAGATATTCCTATGACGTCGTATTTAATATCTTTGATTGCTTTTTCCAATTCTAATAAGCGTTCGTATGAGGATAAGGTCCTTACATTGTATGTTGCTATATATATTTGCTGAATTTTTTTATTGCCTTTGCTTCATGTTGCTGGGGTTATTTCCTTTGGAGGGTTATGGTCATATTCTTCCACGGTGACCAACCGGGTTGGAAGATCTCTTGCGTTTCTTATTTTTGTATTTCGTGTGTGGGAGGAGGCGTTTAATTGCTATGCTTGGTTGTTTGGCGTATTATTCTTATTTTTGACCACGTAATTTAGTATGCCCTGTTTTATGACTCCACCCGAGAAGCTGTTAGACCTCTTGATCGCTGCATCATTTTGTCGCACTTTGTTCTTCTTATTTATTTGTGCATTTTCTCTGTACTGGCTGCAGAGGTATTTTCGGGTGAGTTAGGAAGTTTCCTTTTAGTATTGTTTTTCGATACTACCAATTTATCATATTTTATAATGGCTATATTGCCCTTCTCTCTTTCCATTTGTAGTTCTGCTTGTAATTCCTTCCTTTTTTCCAATACATATTTTGGATAATCTTCTTTAATGTAATAGTGTGTATCTTTCAGGACTTTTTTTTTGTTTCAATATTTTAATTTTTGTACCGAGGGTTGAGAAAGTCACTACTATGGGGCGTATTCTTTCTTCTTTCTTTCCTATTCTTTTTACTTCTTGGATGTCGTTGTTGCTTAGTTTAACTGAGAGATATTGTTCCAGCCAGTTGATAATGTTTCTTTCTAAGCTCTCATATGATTTTTCGTTCTCCTCTACACCGAAAAATACCAAATTATTTTTTCTTGTTTGTCTTTCCAAGGCTTGTATCCTTTTTTCTTGGTTTTCCACTTTTTCTTTCAGGATTTCGTGGATTTTTTCTATTGCAAGAAATTTTTCTTCAAATATTCTGCCAATATTTTGTGTAACTTGCTCTGTTACCTTATTTCCCGTTTCCCGTATTTCTATTCTTTGATCGTTCAGCTCGTTTTCTATTTTTTTAAGTGTATTTAAAATTTCTTCCATGATTTATTAAATGTTGTTTTGGTACAAGTAATGCCCTCTATAAGTACTAGTGCAAAATTATGACTGTTATGTTTCGTATAGTGGCAGCTTGTAGCGTAATAATGGTTCGTATCTTGGTTGTAGTTGTAGTTTTGTTAGCCGTTACTAGATGTCGCTGATAACATTGATTTTTGATGTGATGATAATGAATAAATTAATTTTCAATCAATCACAGTCTTCTTGTTATTTTGGAATAATTTAGACTCGTACTTGCTAATTTTTCCAGCCCACTCGTACGCATTTGGTAGTTACTCGTAACTTTTAAAGTTTAAATAGTCTGCAGAGTGTTCACCGTTTTCATGTTATTATAACTTTTTTCGACCGATTTGGTTGTTTTCACTTTTGTTTACGACAGTTTTCAGGACACTGCTCCTAAATATTGAATTTTTTGGAGATTTTAGCACTTTTAACTATTTTCTTTCGAATAAGAAATACGGAGCTCGCAAAAACACATCTGTTGACACCGCCTACCCTCATGTTTTTTTTCCTTATAATTAAATATAGCTTATAATTAAAGACAGTAAAAAGAATATAATTATCGGCGGAGATTATAACGTAAATGCTCTGGAAACCTCAAATAATACTTTAGAATTAATAAATACCTCAAATAAACACCATGAAAAGCTATAATTTCCACCAATGCATTCAAGAACCTACGCGAGTAACTAATACAAGTGCCACGTGTATAGATTTAATATTTATAAATTTTAAAATACAAGATTTTTCTGCCATCGTTAACGATTACGGACTATCTGATCATAAAGGTATTATTTTAACGGTCCCAAAGACAACAAGCATAAAAGAACGACAAACTTGGTTTACGAAAAAACGAATTTTCAATGAAAAAAATACCACTAATTTTAAGGCAGAAATAGCAAAAATAGATTGGAACTCTGTTATCTCAAATGATCAGAACGTAAATACCAATTATGAATCATTCCACAAAATAATCAACACTATACTAAACACTTGCATCTAAAACTAAAAAACAAAGTGAAGAAATCGTGGCTTACCGCAGGCTTAAAAATCTCTTGCAAGCACAAACGTATGCTGAAAACATTCATTTCTGTTAACAATGACCCTACGTTAATAAAATATTATAAGAAATATGAAAAGCTACTCAAAAGGACAGTTTCACAGTCAAAAAAATTACAGTATATCCAGAGAATTAATAAAAGCGAAAACATTTCAAAAACCATGTGGCAAATAATAAAAGAACGCACCAACAAAACCTCAAAAAGAACTAAATCAAACATAAAATTGACTTTACATAACCGCTTGCTTGCCCGTGTTATATGGCATATAACAAAATTCAAACACTAAATTGCCCGTGTTATATGGCATATAACATCGCATCTCAGTCTACTTTGCCCGTGTCATACTGTATATGACATGGCTCCCGCGGTCGAAAGAGTGAGATATACTCGTCTCTGTCGCTCTAGAGCTTAGTTTGTATTATGTATCTCGTTTCTACGTTAAATTTCCCGTCATACTAATCCCAGTCGAGTTTCGACTCCATAGAGAAATTAAAAAAAAAACGTTCGTTGTCAATGTTGTCATTGAGTGTTGAGTCGGTGCGGAATGTGCGGAATGTGTGAGTGTATTTGTGCTGTTTTTTCTGTTAAATTTAGTTTTATTCTTTAAGATCTATTGTGTTTATCAAGGTATGTAAATAACTAACACGTATATATAATAATTCCAGCATGAAATATAAGATTTGACTTTTTTCGAGACCTTAAGTAGATTTTGGCGCGCAACAGTGATTTTACTGAGAGCATGGGAACTGTTTCAGAAATGTTCATATTACTCAGAAGTTGTTAATACTATCCGTATGATTTCTTTTTGTTTTAAAAGAATATGAGACTACTTATTTAGTGTTTATTTATTTGTATGTTTAAAACTGTTATTAGTGCATTATATGGCCTTATCAAATTTAACATAAATTACGCCGCGCAGCGCCAGATAATGGTTTGGAATCAGAGGCCTGTAATTCATAAATATGTATAAACAAGTGTACTTTTTTATTTTTATCTTATTATCTAATATATAAGTAACGTAATTAAATATTAAAAATGATATGTCACCGCTTTAAGTTTTGAGGTATGAACTTATAAATACAAAGCGAGCTCTAAAACGCGCTATCTCAATTTCAAACGAGCATTACTCGACACCAGAGTCGTAATCTAAATAAACAAAGATAACATTGTATAGTTAGTTTCATAACAAACATAAATAATATAACACTTGACAACCTTTCAATACAAATTGAGTCACAAGGACCGATTGTGTGGAACCCGACCCGCGCGCCGAGGCGATAAAAACGCGCGGGCATTTGATCGTTATCGCTTTCAAGTGGCCGGGCAGAGGGGCCGGCGTGGGTTGCGGCGCGGAGCAAGCAAGCGGATAAGAAAACAACAGAAAACCCTAACATTGTAGCAAACATCTTCAATGATTTCTTTATCTCAGTAGGAGGCAAGCCTGGTAGGCAGTCGGGTCGTGCAGTGATAAATCACGCTGAAAACTCTTTCTTTATTCAACCCGTCGATCCTCGCGAGATTTATACAATAATAAAAAACTAAAAAAATAAACGCAGTTTCGGTTACGACGAACTTCCGCCCACACTAATTAAGAAATGTGCTGAATTCGCAATACCACTTACTCTTCTTATTAACCAGTCATTTTCAGAAGGAATTGTGCCGGATCAACTTAAAATCTCTGTTATCAAACCTATACACAAGAAGGGGCTCCACACTGACTGCACTAATTACCGCCCAATATCACAACACGGTTATATTCATATTGTGAAAACTTTCATATATTCCATGACAGCCAAAATGGATTCAGAAGAAATAGATCCACTACAAAAGCAGTTAACACTTATATACAACAAACTTTATATATTATTAATGACAGGAAATATGCAATAGGAATACTTCTGGATATGAGCAAGGCATATGATCGGGTCCAATACAACATATTATTAAGAAAATTGGATGGAATCGGTATACGAGGTACTACTCTAGATTGGTTTACATCTTATCTAAACAATCGAACACAGTATGTCGAAATAGAACATCACAACTACGACACCGGCAAAATTTCAAACGTTAAGTCCAGAAAATCAAAAATAGAAAATTCGATCCCTCAAGGTAGCGTACTCGGATGCATTTTATTCTTGATTTACATCAATGACTTGCCTAAAGTAATTAATACCGTAAGCGTCCTTTTTGAAGATGACATTTCTCTAGTATTTCCATGCAGTAACATAGACGAACTACATAACCGTATAACTCATATTTTATCTGATATATCAACTTGGCTAACAGAACATAACTTAGATTTTAGAACTAGAATAAGACTATAAACTCGGTAATAAACTTTAGTACAGAGACATCTGTTAATAAGCGCGAGAACCTATCACCGATCATCCAACACGTTCGCACTATACTGTCACCTATTTGGACGCATATATCAACGATCGCCGTGGCGCATTGGTTAAGGCGCTTACCTGTGACGAGGAAAGTTGGAGGATCGCTTCTTCGTGCGCCCTAGCACTTTTTGGAATTTAATTTGTACTCATAAATTGTTAATATGAACTTCTTCGAAAACATCACGCATAGAAACAAAGTGGCTCGTGCGCACACATCACTCTCAGATAATAACGACAGTGAATGTCTTGAGAACTCACTAGATGGCACTAGTCGTAGTGTACCCGAGATATCTGAAGACGAAGACACCGATACAATTACTAAGTTAAAGGAGCAAATTGATAGTCTTACAATGAAACTAAATAGCGCTAATAACGAAATAGATTCACTTACCTTAGAAAATAGTGAATTGAAAGTAAAAATTGAGGATCTATTGTGTAAAAATAGAATCTACAAAAAAATTACTCACAGCCCGGCGAAATCAGTAACATCGACCCCCAAGAAAAGACAAATACAGAAATTACAGGAACACAAACAGGTTCAAACAGATATATCTTATGAATCTCATGGCCCAGAACCAGTTACAGTACCAACAGCTAACGGTCAGTCTCACTGCAAAACGCCACAGGACGAAGCACTATTGGGAAAAATCTCAAACAAAAATTACCAGGCTCTGTCAAAAGATCATCAAGTAACAAAAAATAAGTTGTATATTTTAAGCGCAAACAAAGTAAATAATAACATTACATCATTAGCAGAAGGAACACTATTTCAGTAAAAATTACGTTATATGTCATTTCATAATTCCTAATGTTGGAACAAATCAACTATTAACTGATATTGACAAAAAATTAAAAGGATTTACTATGAATGATTTTTGTAACATAATAATAGGCGAGGATGACTTTAGAGCGTCAAATAATTACATTGATATAGTCACTAACATAAGAAGTGTGTTACAGGCTAACAATCACACTAACATAATAATTACTTTGCCAACATTTAAAAATGCTATTTATGCTAATTTATATAATTCCAGGGTTAACATGTTCAATCAGTTACTGTACCTTGATAACTTAACGCATGAATACGCCTATATCCTGGATTCAAATTTAAACCTTAAGTATGATAGGAGTATGTTTAGAAGATTAGGCACACTAAGTAACAGTGGTATGACAGTAATATTTGAGGACTTACATAAACTGATCACAGATATAGTAGAAAACTTGGCACCCAGTATAAGTAAAGTACAACAAGGACAATTAGAGGAATACGAAGAACCCTCTCAGGAGCTTTTTCGGGAATAAATATATAAATATTATACACCAAAACATTGCGGGCTTAAGAAATAAATGTAATGAGCTTATTGTTTGCTTAAAAGAGTTATCTGATAAAAACACACATATTGATGTAATCTGTGTCACAGAACACTTTATGATGTCGGGTCATGAAGACCTCTGCATGATTGCTAATTTTCACTTAGCAGCATGTTTTGGCAGAATTAACTCTAATAGGGGCGGATCGTGTATTTTCATAAAAAAAGGTCATCTATGGAAAACTATTCCTAAAATTACAACTATGTCAGTGTCCTCCAGTTTCGAATGTTGTGCTGTGGAACTAATTGACTATAAATTTATAATTGTATGTATATATAGAACCCCTCAAGCCAACAACCTTAGTATATTTTTTGACAGCTTTGATAAGACACTTAATTACATAAATAAGACCTATAAAAAACATAGCGTCGTAATAGCCGGTGATTTTAATATTAATATTCTAAAGCAAAGTAAAGTAACATTGGAATTTGAATCTTTGCTTCTAAAATATAATCTGACATTAGAATTTAGAGAACCAACTAGGAAAATAAGCTTGACATGTATTGATAACTTTGCACACAACTTGACCCATAAATGTAAATCAAGTGTTTTGGAATTAGCACTATCAGACCACACTGCTCAATTACTGCGTTGTCATGTTAAAAAGGTATGTTTGATCAAACAATGGAGAATTAAACGTAGAGACTATAGTTCAGAAAACATTGAAAAATTTAATAACTGCATAAAGAACTTAGCTTTTCCAGACATGTATGCCACTGATGACCCAAATCTAGCTTTCAATAACTTCCATGAATTATTTTTATTATTTTATAATCTCTGTTTTCCATGTAAACTTATCACAATTAACGCACACAAAAAGCAAAAATGGGTTTCACGTGGAGTAAAAGCATGCAGTAAAAAAAACGAAGGCTCTTATGGTGTTACTTAAAGAATCCAAAAAACGAGGATAATAGATATAAACTTAAGCAATATAGTAAGTTATTCAAGAAAATTATGAAATTAACACAGCGAGCACAAAATATTCATTCCATTAAATCATCAAACAATAAAGTAAAAACAGCATGGAAAATAATAAATAGTGCAAAGCAAAATACTCCAAAAGAGTCAATACATAATATAAAGGTACATGACAAAACATTGACTGATCCTAGAATTATTTGTAATGCTTTTAATAATCATTTTATGGATAAAATTGTCCCAAATAGTTTATCAAACAGAGCACAGTATTCTATGTATGTATCTTCTAGGTTAAAATCTATGTTTATGAAGCCATGCTCGCCACTTGATGTATGGCATATCATAAGGAACATTAAAAACACAAGCAGTGTAGGGTATGATGGCTTATGCACTAAAGTTATAAAATACGTTGCTACTAGTATTTGTCAGCATATTAGCTACATAATTAATTTATGCATAGAAGCGGGAGTATTTCCTGACAAATTAAAGACTGTTATCATAAAACCTTTGTTTAAGAAAGAAAGTAGGGATAACATGAACAATTACAGGCCAATAGCCTTGGTGCCTATTCTATCTAAGATTTTCGAGAAATATATACATAGGGAACTTAATGACTATCTCGAAAGTAATTGTATTCTGGTAAAAGAACAAAAGGGCTTCAGATGCAATAAATCAATAAATATGGCAATATTTGACTTTTTGAAATTTGTAATGACGAATGTTGATAACAGAGTACCTGTCTGCTCCATATATATGGATATGACTCAGGCATTCGATTATGTAGACCACACTATTCTTCTAGGCAAACTAAATGCTTATGGTATAAGAGGTAACGTCTTAAAACTTTTTGAATCCTATTTAAAAAATCGAATTCAATATACTGAAGTTACTAGAATTAACATTGTCACAAGAAGGGAAGAGATATATCAATCTGAACCGCGAAATATACACTACGGTGTGCCCCAGGGCAGTGTATTGGGCCCATTATTATTCATACTATACATAAATGACCTACCAAATGTAACTGATAACCCAATGACTCTTTTTGCGGACGATAGCACAATTTCAATTAAATGTAAAAATAAGAACACATATGAAAAAGACATTAATAATGCTTTGAGCTCAGCTGTTAACTGGCTCAATGTAAATAACTTAAAAGCCAATGTAGGTAAAACCACGCTAATGCATTTCAGTCAGCGTACTCCAACAACAGATGCCCTGAAAGTATGTGTTAACAACCAAACCCTAAAAGAAGTAGACTACACAAAGTTTCTAAGTATTATAATAGATAAGAAAATAACATGGAAACCACATATAGAACAGTTATGTAAGAGGGTTAGCAAGTCAGTATATGCATTACATGAACTCGCTCAAATAGTAGACACCAATGCCCTCCTCATTGCATATCATGGTCTAGTAGAGTCGGTGCTCAGATATGGAGTCATTTTCTGGGGGAACTCTATTGATAAAGAAATTATTTTTAAAATTCAGAAACGCTGCCTTAGGGCTATGTTCTCTTTGCAAGTGACTGATAGCTGCCAGCCTTTCTTTAGAAAATATAATATTTTGACATTGCCATCTATCTACATATATGAAGTAGCAGTTTTTGTTAAACTTAATCCGCACTTATTTATATTCGCGGCCGATGGGTCAAATCGAGCACAAAGAGACAAAAGCCGACTATGTCTATGCAAGACAAACACCACTCTGATGCACAGAAGTGTTTTCGCCATGGCTCCAAAAATATTTAACAAGTTACCAAATAACATTAAGAATGTAAATTTAAATTTATTCAAAATCAAATCAAAAAAGCTTCTTATTGAAAAATGTTATTATAACGTTTATGACTATTTATCAGACAAAATGTAGCACACATGTATTTTCAATGTATAATTTTTGAGAATTGTAATAACTATTGACATTTTTATTTTCTTTTTGACTTCTAGCATGACTTATTTTTTTATTTCTTTGACATTTAGATTACTTTTTATACTGTATGACATCTGGAATTCTTTTATTTTTAAATTATGATAAAACCAGTAACAGTTGTTAATAGAATAATTATTATATACTATAATTTGTTACACTCTGAGGCATGCTATTAGTATTTTTATTTTACCTTAAAATTTGCACACCTATTCTGGGTTATAAATCAGCGCACTTATATTTAAACTTATGTACTTACCAACTATGTAAACCTGTTTTATGCAAATAAACTAATTTGAATTTGAATTTGAATTTGAACTAAATATCTCAAAAACTAAACTCATGCAATTTAAACCCTACCAGAAACGTGCTATAACCATGGAAAACATATTGTTTAATAACAATAAACTTGAATGCGTAGACAATTTCAAATTACTAGGCCTACATATTGATTCACATCTAAATTGGAAATCTCATATACAAAACATCTCTAGCAAATTATCATCATTTACATACGGTCTATATGAGTTAAAAAGAACTTCTGACCTCAAATCAGCGAAAGCTGCCTACTATGCATACGCTTACTCGTGGCTCCGATACGGAGTTATATAATGGGGCAATAGTGTAGACGCGGATAAGCTTTTCAAACTCCAAAAGCGATGTATTAGGATTCTTGCAAATATAGATGGAATGGAAAGTTGCAGAAAACATTTTACGAAGCAAGGCATTCTAACACTTATATCAATATATATATTAGAAATATGCATATTTGTTAGGAAGCATATGTCCCTGTTTACTTTAAATAAAGACCATTTCACCCAATCCCGTAACCTTAGACACCAAAATAGACTAGCATTACCAACATCTAGCCTGTCAATATTCCACTCAGGACCGTATGTTATGTCGATCAAAATATACAATAAAATACCGCAAGAAATAAAAGAATCCAAAGATAACAACATATTCAAAAATAAACTTCAAAAATATCTATTAAAAAATGCTTCTACACACTGCAAGAGTTTTTTGACGAAAATACTTACAGGAAGCAATACCTCTTAGCATAAGACAATAGGTACAATGTACTGAATAATTATATTAGCTAACTTCAACAACATTATAAAATAAAGTTGTCAAGATATAGTACTTATATATATACACCACTATTTTTTAATTAGTACAAAACTTTAAGGACATATTAGCGAAGACATTGTTATCATATATGTGACATAAGAATTTCATAATATCTATAAATAGCCAAGTTATAATCATTTGTTTTTTGTAGAAAATCTCACCTAAATCATAGACATATTTTACAATCCATTCACTACTTCATTGATAGTACTTACTTTCCGTCCTACTCTTACGCATCCTTTCCGTCGCACTTATTAATGCAGGTAGGCTTAGACAATAAAATAATCAGTGTAGGTAGTTACTTTTTAATTTTCTTAATTCTACCCTCTCCTTCGTAGTTTATCCGGGCTTAGGAACGGCAAAATTTACCGTTTTACAAGTAATTTAATACGAAGGTATGTAATTAGAAAGCAAACACATATCAAAATAAAAGAAGCTATTCTGTAATAAAGGAAAAGGGTAATTTTTGGCGTATTTATGAAGTTAGAATCATCTGCTATTTACAAATTATTTTATCATCATCATGTCAGCCTAGAGAAGGCCACTGCTGGATATAGGCCTCCCTCAAGGTTCTACACACAGACCAATTTTGAGCCGCCCGCCTCAAATTATTATTTACTTAAGTAGGTATTATTTACTAAACTTACAAGTATTTCCGTTGTCCTGTTTCCATTGTCAAAACACAGATCACAGTCTTTTCACTACACCGACTTACACTAACCGGCTTACTTTTGTACACTCACAAAATGATGTCCATGGGTACACAGCTGCACTCGCGATTCCTCCACTCAAAAAGTACGCACGAAGCATAGCTACATACTCCCGTGATATTATGAACTGATAAGCCATCGCGTCGGGATAACGTAGACAAACAATTAACTGTTGCAGTAAAAACAATCGATACGCTCACGGCCGCTAGCAATTTAGTACTGTTTGTAGCATCGAAGCGCGGCGCGCGCGCAGAGGGACAGGGGGGAATTTATCAATGGAATAATTTACAACTGTTACTAGTTATGCATTAACCAAATATAACGTATTTTTGTGGACAGTTTTGAGACAGTTTTGGGACTTAGCGTTTTTATTTTTTAACTACATAAATATGATCAGTTAAAGATACTTAGTGCCCCGTTAAATTTTTTGTACTAATTAAAAAATAGTGGTGTATATATATATATATATATATATATATATATATATATATAACTAGTTATAGATACCTACGTATACCAACGTAAATTTGCTGTGTCCTAACAGGGTTGCATGTTGATTCTAAATGTATTATTAATTTAAGATCTTTGTACTTACACATGAAAGCAATAAACATTTTGAGTTTGAGTTTGAAAATATATATATGTATATACACGTACACATTAATCAATTTGATTCAGCTGTGGTCACGTGCGTACCCTATCCGTAAACAAGGCTGATGAAAGGCAATTGAAATGCTTACTGGTCTAACCAGATATGACAGAATATCAACTTTTCCATAGAACGTCTGCGGTCTGACCTCCGCAACCCAAAGGGATAGCGAATATTCCATGGTTTAGACCAGTGTCAGTTTATTTGAGGGTACTGAATCCCCGTAACGACCGATCAAAGATCTTCATGACAGCCGGGACCGACGGTCTAACGCGCTCTCTGAGGCACGGGGCAAGCGATAATTAACAATATTGAATTAACTATAAAATCATTTAACAGTATTTATCCGTTAAATAAAAAAAATAACCTGATAAATTTGCTTTTGTTTGCTCAATATTACAGTACACCTCTTGTTATATTTCAGAAAAGTCGAAAGACATGTGAAGTCTGCCAATCCGCACGTGGCCAGCGTGGTGGACTATGGCCTTACCCTTCTCATAGTGAGAAGAGGCCCGTGCCCAGCAGTGGGACAGTATAAAGGGCTGATAATGATATTGATACCTGATAAGTGGCCGCCTGGATTTTTGTAAAACATTATCTGAATGTGTAAAATTCTTGCGTTACTGACTGACTGACAGACAATGCACTCAAATTACTGGTCACAGCTAGCTGACATTTGCCATGTATGTTCCTTGGTGACCGTAGGAGTGCATTAAGAAAGGATTGCTCGAAATTTTCATCGGATAGAAACAGTTTAATTTAAATATAATGTGCGGACGTAGCTGCGAGCATCCTCTAGTTATTAGTAATATTGCGTTTATTTGCAAAGAGCATCCAGACTTCCCCGGGAAGTATTTTCTTATACTATAACTGCTCGAGATATCCAGGTGGAAGGGCCTTAATACCTAAATAACCTGACGCTTAGCGCTTGTCGTGAAGGTCGGATAAAATCGTAGAGAGCGATTAGCAAATAGCTATAAATAACTAGGTATTGGATAAGGGTCTTAACTGAAGTCTCGCGGGTTATTTTATGACCAATATAATACATAGTTATCCATGAAATTAACGCAAACCGACTTCAGAATTATACTACTTGAGTCAAGAACTTTAATTTGGCAGATATTATACGTATATATAAGTACTTATAGGTATAAAAAGATTAGACTAATAAAGTGTTTAAGACTGTTATTCAATAATTTTGAATACAAATAAACCATTGAGTATTAACTCTCACTATTTTACAATAAACATAATTTTAATCTTACTATTGGATGAGTGTTTAGTGACCCCAACTGCTAAACTCTGAGTTAGGAGGTCGTGAGTTTAATTCTCACCCAGGACAAAAGTTTGTGTAAAAAGACCATTCTTTGTCTGTTAATTTATTTAATTTAAGAATATTTAGGTTACTTTTTCAGTTATCTGGCTGTCATAGTACAAGCTTTTTAGGATATTCTTATAATGTTTTAAATTCCATATGTGCAGTGACTACCGCGGTCTAAGCGGCGAGGGCTACTGGAGTGCGGCACCCGACGCTCGCGCCGCCCCACTCTGCGCCGCCGCCGACCCCGCCGCCGACTACAGGTGGGAGGCCCGAGCGTGTGGCGGGCCCACCGTCGCCTCCTTCATCTGTGAACTGCCTGGTACGGGGACTTTACAAACATACAACTGACGGACACAAAAATACCCAGACTCGAAACAACAATATATTAATCACACAAAGTGTTGTCTCGTGTGGGGATCAAACCCACAACACTTCGGCGCAGAGTCAAGCGAAATAACTTACATATGTACATACATAGGTTCACGCCTGTTTCTCGAAGAGGTAGGCAGACTCCGGAACGCCATTTGCAACGATCCTGAGTGATCTAGACTAGATGGTATGTTGTGAATGTGGTAAAATATTTTATTTATTTTATTATTACCTCTCTTGATTCATTCACTCTCAACAAATTTCTTACGCTCTTTGGTTAAGGGTACTTCTAACCTATTCTTTATATAACATAAACATAACTTTACCCCTAATGGGGAAGGCAGAGGTGGATTACACACCCACACTTTGCTGTTTATGTTTTGGTCCCAATGTAATAGGGGCGAATCCTATTGCAATCACCAGGCACATTGTTGAGCGAGCGATAATTAACATTTTTAATATACACATACCTAACTTTAAAAAGTCAGAGGTGTGTGCCCGGGGTAACTGGGTATTGAACCCGAGACCATCGTCTCGGCAGTCCGTTACGTACACCACTGGTAAAAATGACAAAAGAGAATAAAAATAGTAATTAAACGAAAAAGAACAGAAAGCCAAAGAAAAAGAAAAGCAAAGTTTCGAAAAAAATCAATGTTGAAAATAAGATACCTGTTATATAGTTGTCAAAACAGTGTAGATGGTGGTAGTGGTAATCAAAATATTCATCTCACTTAAAAAAGATACCAACAAATAGACAAATTGGGTAAAAAAAGAGAGAAGATACCAAAAATTGTCGCCAATACCCGAATATATGCACTAAAGGGCTCTTGACATTAGTAGGTCGTCGTTTTTTTATAACAGAACTTTGGGTCAAAAAATATTTTAATTAGGACATTAATTGTTTTGAAACATTTAAAGATTAGCAAGACAAAATCCGTAATCCCTGGTCAATAGCGCTAGGTATTAAATATTATATTAATCCACCCATGATTATAATTAATCCAGAATATAGACGCATACGAACATCATCATTGTCTTGCCCTGGTCCCAATTTATTTGGGGTCGGCGCAGTATGTCCTTCGCTTCCATACTTCTCTGTCACCAGTCATCCGATCGTTTACCCCTTTCTCTTTCATATCCATCCTCACACAGTCCATCCATCTCTTCCTTGGTCGTCCTCTCCCTTTTCGTCCTTCTACATGCATATCCGTCACTTTTTACCTACATACATCTCATCTCTCCGCATAACATGTCCATACCAGGCCAATCGACTCCCTTTCACCTTTTCAGCTATGGTCGCCACTTTCATACTACCTCTAACGTAATCATTCCTAATTCTGTCCATTCTTGTTACTCCACACATCCATCGTAACATTCTCATCTCTGCCACATGCAATCGTTTCTCATCCATCTTCTTTGTAGCCCAACACTCAGCTCCATTCAGTACGACAGGCCTTATAACCGATTTATACATACGGCCCTTTAATTTCACAGGCATTTTGTGGTCGCATAATGTGACGCATACGAACATATTATACCTAAATTCAAAATTCAAAAATCCTTTATTCATTTGGGTCACAATGTGACGCTTATGAACGTCAAAATAATAAATTTATAAAATAATTACTTAAAGACTACATTTACTGCCACGTTCGCAAAGCAATAGGTAGAACCATGAGAAAGAACGTGCAATAAAACTCACGGTCACTATTTTTCATCGCTAGGTTTTGCATAATACACATAATTTACATTTTGTAAGGTGCTGCAACTGTTACACCTTCTATAGCACTTGTATATATTTACTGTACATAATAATACTTAAGCATAATACTTTTGATGTTCATTTGGTTAGCCTACTCAGAATAGACATGGTGAAACAGGAGCATCCACTTACATTATATATACCTAATAATGCAGGCAATCCGCGAGAGTGATCAGACCCATGATGAAAATGATGCAGTTAAATATTAAAATCTAATACCAGCCCGCAAGACTGACATCGACCAGTCATCGCAAGTAGCACCCGTTCACGAGTATGACGCATGTGCCAGCCATCATCCCTCTCGCCATATTAGAGGGACAGGGATGACCCGACACACGACGCCACCACAGCAAATGACATTTTAGTGAGCATGACGACAACGGTATACGAACCGGCAGTAAGAAACAATCTATTGATATACTGACCATGATCGCCAATTATCTCCATTTTCCAGATCGTTATTATTAACCTAAATTAGTGGAACGCGTGAAGGAATGCAAATGTAGAAAGAATTTTGTGAAGGTGACAAGTGAACAACGATATGACATAAATAATGTTAAACTACATTCAACAAATCATAAAAATATCCAAATCCTGCAAAAATCATGTGTTCACGAGGTATCTCCACTTAACATGTCACTTATCAAAACTAGAATTTAACAGATTTATATAACAAATATATTAAACGGTCAGAAAATAAAGTAATCGTGAGTTAAACAAGCCTAAGCCTATCCCCACGGTGTCTTATCACTTAAAAATTCCTTAACAGTGTAATAACCCCTTTGTAAAAGAAAGTTCCTAATTCTCCGTTTGTATTTGTGCATGGGTAAATTCATTATTTCAAGAGGCAATTTGTTGAAAAATCGTATACCAATCCCCGCAAATGAGTTCTGAACTTTGTGTAGACGGTAGTTAGTTCCCACCAGTTTATGCTTATTCCTAGTGTTCACTTTGTGCAAATCACTATTTTTGCGGTATAGAATTAAGTTTTTCTTAATGTACATTAAGTAAGCATATATATATTGCGATGCAACTGTCGATATATCTTCTTCCTTAAATTTATCACGTAAAGAATCTCTAGCACTCTCTCTCCAGGAATGGCCCTCTTTTGAATGACAAAAATAGTCTGTATATCAGCATCTGTGAATTCCCTAACTTTTCTAACTGCAAACGCTGCAGAACTAAGTTTGACTGCGAGACAGGATATTTGGGCGCCCCACTGAAGCTTACTATCTAAAGTTAGACCTAAGAATACGGTTGATTCGACTAGTTGAATTGTTTCCTTATTTAAAATTATATTAGTAGGAACACTTTTGAAATTAGGCAAAGAGAATTTAACACATTTCGTTTTGCTAAAATTGAGTACCAAATTATTTGTCGAAAACCAATCTAATAATTGTGCAAGAGTGTTATTGACGGTATCAAAGTTACTTAAATTGCGATCAACTTTAAAAATTAGTGACGTATCGTCGGCAAACAAAACAATATCACATACATTTTGAACAAAGAACGGCAAATCATTAATATATGTTAAAAAAAGAAATGGACCGAGAATAGAGCCCTGTGGAACGCCCATTCCTACTGGCAAACCTAGAGACCTACTCCCATTAACATCTACATACTGAATTCTATCTCTAAGGTAGCTGGCAACAAGATTGAGTGCGGTATATCTAATACCATAAAGTTTCAATTTACGTAAAAGTGTATTATGTGCCTATACTTTGATATTTTCGGTTACGGAATATAATCAAGAATCTATAATCAAATCCTTATTTTGTAGTCTGAATTTTATTAAACTAGAGTTATACTAAACTTATGATAAGGTATTTAAATATAATGTGCTCACTTTATTATATTTGTAACTACACAAGACTAGATGAAGGCAAACTTTACAGAAATTGTAAGAATAAGACCATTCTTGTTATTACACAATGTCGATCTTAGAATGCTCTTCGCAGTATAAACTCTCTTTAACGGATCTCTGCCTTTTCGCCGAAAATTGTTCAGCCGATTATCACTTGCCAACTAACGTTTCGCAGAATTTTATTTCGCAGAATAATCATTTGCCAACTTGTGATATAATTTTGTTTTTATTTCCCAACCTCACAGTTGCCAACTTAACGTTTGGTCTTCCTTTTAATCATATGCCAACAAAATCTATGAATACCAATAAATTCAATAGATTAAATAATAATTTGGCTAAAAACCTTGACTTAAGCTTGGCACATAATAACAATTTGCAGAGTAACTATATCCCAAAAATTGCTAACGGGGAAAACTACTTTGAGCAACTGGACAAAATTGAAGATGAAAAGCATATGCAACACAAAATGCTACATGAAGAAATTGCGCGTATAGGCAATCTCGAAAATATATTCACTCAACCAACTGATCACTTTGTTCCGCCTCTAGTAATGGCTAAAGCTAAAATAAGTGATGATATGACTGTTTTGTCTCTACAAGAAAAACACGCACAGCAAATAGCTGAACATCATTTATCGAAGCAAACTAACCAGTACGGTCAGAATGAACATATTTACCAAAGCGACAACATTAAAACAACTACTGAAGAACCAAATACCGTTACTATCAATAAAATCCTCTTCATGCAGACAATGAAATCAAAAGATAGCATAAAGAAAAAAAAGTTAAAACCGGCATGCTAAAGAAATATATTGAAAAAGCCTACGACCCAAAGAATAGAATTCAGAAGACAGTTGAAATTAAACCAATAGTACTTCAAAAAATTACGGAACCACCTGTCACTCAAACAGAAGCGGTGCACACTGAAACAACATCTTTGCCTCTAGTAAGCCAATTAGATGATGACGATGATTCCTCCCTAGACCTTACAGTTTTGTTAAAAGACTCACCGGATATGAGCGAAGAGAAGACATTCTATAACTATAGCGGCTATATTTCAAGATTGGAAGCCGTAAAAAATAGTACAAACAATGACACGGAAATAAAGTTTTATGACCTTGAAGCAACTGAAGAGACAAAACAGGAAAATCCAAGTAAATTTGTTGAAGAGAAATATACAAACGTTTCGTCAAATCATGAAGTCATTAACATAACTATTATTTCTGTAAGGACCACTACGAGTACAACAACTGAAACTCCTACAACAACAGAGATAACAACGAAAGTGCCAATTATGCCAGAAAATGTGTCAATTACAACATTGCCCGTATTTACTAAGAAGCCAGTTGATGAAATTACCTCTACCACTAGCGAGAGCGCTAAACCAACAATACATTCTTTTGAGTCAGGACCCATTATTAATATTTCCATCGAAACGATTGTTTCAACTGACAAAAATGATACCGCAGAAGTAAGTGATGTGATCTATACAACTACAAATTCACCAATTACAACAACATGGACCGAAGCACCTATTATGTCGACAGTCTATGTCAATACTAATACGAGTGAGCAAAGCAAGATTATAAACGAGACTACCACAACGGAACATCCATATGTTACACACGAAGAAAGTTTTAATCCAGAATCTCACGATTTTGAGATGCACAGCGATTCATCGGATACTCTAGATGATTTGAACTCTTCGCTTCTATCCGGTGCAAATGAGCCTCTCCGCAGGCCTAACAGATCGCGAAGACCTCAGCCGCCGCCGAATCGAAATAAATTCAACCCATTTCGCATATTAGGTTAAACATTAATCATTAATTTATCAATTGCCACGAATAACAAATGGTAATGACTGAAAAAACTTGTAACATCTAACGTAATTAGATTTAGTAGATCACAGTCACATTATAAATTGTGATGGCACGGTGCACGTAGTTCAGTTCTGTATAATTTAATGTTTAGAATTTAATGGACTCGGATAGGATGCTAATAGCAAACAATACCACGAACATTCAGAATGTCTCTACGGGTACGGACACCCGTAATATCCGTATTTACAACAATATAGTAACGTGTAGTTTCACAAACATTTTACAACAATGTTTATTCATAAACCTTTATAATGATGTACGTTTATGTATAGTGCTTCATTTGAAAACTTTATTGATTTCTAGATTAGATTAAATTATGTAGTTCTTAATATAGTCATTTCATATTTCAATAGCGTAGCTATTCGTGTCTTAACGACGTTATTTGTAACTTGTACTATTTCATATTAAACTACATAGATTTCTGGTTGGCCAAATTTCGGAATATTCGTATATAAAAAGTTATTGTACGTAACATTAGCCAATTAGGATTACGCATTCACATGGTATATGTTATAAACAGTTTAATTACATAGTAGGTTAGCTATTACAATGAAATATTACGCATAACGAAGTTCACAAATCATATCATGTTAGTGTAAGGGTTAGTTTAGTGAAATTTATTTTTATGAGGTATAAGGTACCATACTAAAAATAATATTAAATAATTATGCACAAGTGAATCGACGACAAATAAACTACATGACAAAATATTAAACAACGCAATTAATAATATATGTCATGTTATGAATAACTGTCATGTAGTTGTTAGTCTTTGTATTATTTTTTTGTATATGTAGTATCCAAAATATGTAATAAGGTTTTCTAATCAAATCAATGAACTTAAATTTAGTTTTATTTCTATACCCATACTTAATGCCAAAGTTTATCACTATTTTTACTTAAAAATAGTTTCTAATTTTAGAACACTTTCTTATTAATATCACAATCACATTTTATATCCTCCGGGCTTTGAACTTTAAGGACTTTGAAAGAAAAACTAAATTGGTGAGTTATTCCGTGAGGCGAAAGGCTAGTCTATTAAAAGTTTTTACTTTCTCCAAAGGCATTAATATGAAAGTTCTAGGTCGATATAAGACTGAGGAAAATTCGCAAGTTTCAAGACACTCAACCGCGGTCAATATTTGCGAAGCGCTTTGCCGTCACCTCACTCAACTTGCTTGCTCTTCAAGAGCCCAACTCCAACTCAATTTTTTTCGAGACCGCTTATCAATATTACTTATATCAACTTCGATAAAATTGTCAGGTTTGGCACAATAAACTTCTGATGTATTTTCCTTCGTCATATCTCACAATAAAAGTTTTTCATCCGAATTCAGCTCATCTTTGCTTACTCGTATTTGATCAGGTTTATTTTGAAAACCTCTAAGTAACTTGACCTAACAAGAAAAAAAAATCTACAAGAACGTTGTGGCTCATGCAACATCAAATTGGAAATGTGTGATTACTTTTAAGGGATAGGGTTTCGAACTAAGATGAATATTTTGATTGGATGGAGCTCACATAAAGTACACGTATCGATGTAAGTATCAATAAACTGGAATCCCCAATATGGAAAACGTTTCATGTAAACATTTTAGTTTTATTCAAAGAGACTAAAGACTAATTTTGTGGTGCTTTACAAAAACTAAATGTAAAAACTATTTGCGAGGAACATATGAGATTTTTGTCCCGTATTCACGTAAATACTGGTTATGCTGATATTCAGTTTAACTTTGACGTTTGGTTTAAGCTGTTGCTGGTCATTTAGCAATGTGCTGAACCAGTTGTAGGTTAAAAGTAGGAGAAAGTTTGTGTTCTAGGTGCATATGGTTCCCACCAAGAACTTAGGGTCCCAAGCCAACCTCACCTGCAAGTGGTGCACCTGCCGATCAACGGACGAGGCTCTGGCAATCAAAATCTCCCGAAAAGCGGCAATAAGCTCGCCACCTATTACGTGGGATCAAAACACTGGCGAAAAGGGGGCGTTTAATATGCCTCTGCCTACCCCTTCGTGGAAACAGGCGTGAGTCTATGTATGTATGTAAGTTTGTGTTCTATATTTTTAAACAATGCATGTATGGCTTAGTGGCTTAAGCGGTTGCTTGGCCGTTCAGCAACGCGCCGAGTTAATTGTGGGTTCGATACTCACATGAGATAATAATTTGAGTGATGAAAACGCTTAGTTTGAGTCTGGGTGTAATTTCTCTCCGTTGCTTTTGTTATTGAAATTCTTTTTTTTTATAAGTTCCCCGCGACACAGGTTTTACAGATATAGCAGTCGCTGTCTTTGAAAAAAAAGCCAGTAGAAGGTTCCTCTGCTATTTTGGCACATTTTGTAGCATCATATATAACCTGTTGGGGTACAAGTCAAGATAAACTTAATGACACGAATAAGTACGAACACGTATTTAGCTTGCCAATTTTTAATACTATTGGGTACCTATTCATTCGATTATATTTTTCATCAAAGTAGACTGAAAGACACGGCACGCCTTTTGCTCTTCAGTCTGTCAACGTGAAATACTATTAGTATATATTTCTAATGTATAAGAGTCCTACCTTCGTGTATAGATGAAAAGAATATTACGGATTCGTCCCTATTCACCGTATTTCGTCGGCAGTGGCCCAAGGACGGATCAATACTTCCGGAGATAAACAAACTATGAGGACTTACTCTCCAACTACGATATTGCTGAAGTGGCTAAGAAAAGTAATTATTGTAAGCTGACCAACTTATTTGATAGGCACTTACCGTTGATTATTATATTAGTTTGTGCTTTGCTATAAAATAAATATGTAAGTACGAAGGTATGACCTCCAACGACGGTGATCTTCGTCAGGGAAAGAAAGAACTCAATTTGTTTGAAGACTAAACTCAAACTCAAACTCAAAATCATTTATTCATTTAGGCCACAAAGTGACGCTTATGAACGTCAAAAGTTAAAGTTAATTACTAGATGATTCTACATTTACATTTACTGCCACGTTCGCAATGCAATAGGTAGAACCACGAGAAAGAACGGGCAATAAAACTCGTGGCCACTCTTTTTAACTGCCAGTATAATGGTTTTACATGTTATATTTGTAAGGAGCTGCAACTGTTTCACATTGTGAGTTATCTACTATTGCAAAAGTTAATAGTTATTGATATCATACTCAAGCAATAAATTATGTTCATTTATTAAGCCTCCCAAAGTGAATATGGTGAAACAGGAGCATCCACTTACGTCTTTTGATGTAAGCAACTCGCGAACATGACTGTTCTGATCTATGGTGGAACAGTATGTTCCGAAAAGTAATGCAGCAATTTACAATCTATTAGTTAGCAGTTCATTACCACGAGTTACTATGAAACAATTCAGTCTTATCCTTACAACTAGCTGCCCCACGCCTTTTTACTTGCCGAGCAATAGGTTTTTTTGTCAACAAAAAAAGTGTATTTTAGTTTGAACAAATAATTTTCAGACGCATTTGATACGAGTAAACCAGCACTGTCTAGAAGCGCGCTGACAACCTACGGTTGGCTATTTATATTGATATTATGAAATATACTTTACGACATAAAATTTAATGATCAAATTTAAATGAGAATTAATCGCTGGCTTGAAGCGGTATCTTTGCGGTGTTCGTATGTAAGAAAATCTACATGCACCTGGACTCCATAAACACAAATGATGTCCCTATATCATAGGCTATTAAGCATATCATTTTGTCTATGACCCAAGTATATAGGGCCTGCGCAACTTCGATAACTGTCTGTGATTTTTTGTCACGGTGTACGAAAATATGACGTCATTTTGCCTGTCCTGCAGCCTTGACAGCGTGTCAACGAAGTGAGCATGGCTTATTTTTATTGGGTCATGTTGTTGACCACTTGTCCAGTATAGGAACTTTATGGTTGGCATAGGCATAGTTCTACGTATCAAGAAGTTTATATATTGTCATTTACCGAGCAAAACATTGTCTAATATGGAGAAAAGTCAATAAAATAATACTTAGATCATTTAAACGCAAATTGGGTGCCGATTTAAAACGAACTTACACATTTTCAATAATTTATTGATAATATTAACGAGAATGCCTCATTAAAATATAATAATCTAAAATATTTTTCATTGTAAGCTCACTTTGCCATACTTTAGCTACCTATATGCTATTATCTATAGGCGTCGAAAATAAATGTAGAACTTCTTTTCATGTTTTTGCTTGACGATTTCGGCAATGTAGAAAAACTAAATAATGATAAAAATAATTAATGATTGTAAACCTTGTTGAGAGAAGTAAGCAGACGTGTTGTCTTTCGCGAAGTGAACTCTACTATATTTTTAATTGCAATTTTGTGATTGGTGGACATTCTATTTATCGATTCTCTGTCGCTCTTGCGGTGCTGTTACCAGTGGTTTAGGGCGGAAGCCCGTGCAGGTCAACTCGTCTTTAGCATCACTGAGCTGCACTGACTTCTACTCCCTGTACCTGAGTCCGGTGCAGGGAGTGGCGAATGGTCTCAGGGGTAGCGCAGGTCGTGATGATCCCTAAGGCAAGGCTGGTGGACTATCCTTCTCGAGGTTGCCGCCCGTTCTTGGTCCAGTTCCTTCAGAAATGGATGCAACCAAAACCTCCAGCCGAAACACAAATAACAGGCACTTTACACACGCATACACATACACGTACACACATGCGCGCACACACACACATTCACTTACACATCTCTTCACCACGCCCCCTCGTGGCCGGGTGGGCTTGGGCCCGTAGTAAACAGTCACGGGTAAGAGAAGTTGACCACCTGCGCTAGGACCTGCGCAGTCGAGCGCCGTACGCGGGGATGACGGAGTCCTGGGGGGTTGAGCCGAGCGGCGCTGGCGGTAATGCAACCGTGAGGCAACACGCCCTCTTTGGTCCCGATTTCACGCTAAACGGTTGCCCGCGCTGTGAGCCGCAGTGGGGGAAATGGCCATCGTGTCCCGTCAGAGGGCCACAGGCTAGGGACGTGGGGTCCGCATCAGCAGTTGGAATTTATTTCGGCTGTTGATGTGGTGGGTGAAGGCTATACTGAAGGCGCAAGCAAGGGAAGACGGATGGAGTTGGTAACTCGGCTCCGACCTTTGACCCGAGCGGGCACCCGATGTCGTGCTGTAAGCCAGCCTTGCGTTCCTATATCCCTCTGGTAATCCTACCGTCCGGTATGACGTTCCCTGTTGCGGGCTCCATGGAGGGTGGGAAGCCAGAGGGATGAAGTCTTTAAGTAAACGTATGGATACCGAAATCCTTTTTATTACCCCAACCGCGACGGGGACGGCGAAAGCTGTTCCCGCCGCCACAACCAAAACCATACAGATGGTCGACGCCGTGGCCCCGGCTGCAGGTGTCAAACCATCCCCCAAGGACGTGACTTCAGCGCTGGCTAACGCTCGTACTGGTCCCGTCTTTACAATCGTCAGCCCGTTTGAGATCAAGCGGGAAGATGACTCCTCCTTCGCAGGCTGGCAAGTGGTGAGTCACCGTAAGGGCAAGGGTAAGGGCATGACCACCGGTCCTGTCCAACGCCCGCCCACCACACAACCGAGTGGCCCCGCTGCTACCAGTTCCGCGACGAAAAAGAGGAACAACAGAAGCAAGAGACAGCGCATGGCAATTAGGCGGAAGGCTGAACAAGCCGCTGCTACTGCCGATGCTGCCTCCACTAAAACAGCTGAGCAGGTTGCCGTCGCAGGTCCCAGCAATGTGACCAGCGCGCAGCCCACGCTCAGTAGCGAGGGGTGCACGAAGGCCAGAGGCAGTACGGGGAAGCCGCCTGCCGCCAAGCGGCGGGCTGGCCACCCTGGACGGCATCCAGCCCCAGCACCACCGGGAAACGCGGCAGGTAAAACTGCCGAAAACAAGGAAAGAGGTGAGGCCAAACGTGCTCTCAACGAGACCAGCTCGCCTCGAGGGGAGCACAAGAAGCCCCGCCTCGACTCCTCCAGGATACAAGGTAAGTCCTACGCACAGGCCTCCAAGGCGTCCCTGGGTGTTGCAGTAACATGCAAACGCACAGGGAACTTGCCGAAGGAGTTGGTGGACCAGGTACTCCGGGAGCTCCAAAAGAAGATCCTGAGTGATGCCTGGTCGACCAAAACCCCCAAACGCCCCACTCCAGCGTTCACCGGGAAACCCGTGCACGCGGACGGGGTCCTCAAACTTTGGTGCGCCGACGAGGCAACGCGTACCTGGCTGACGGAGGCAGTCTCTCTCCTGGTCCCACCACCAGGCTTCGAACTAGAGGTCAGGGGCCAGGAAGAGACCCCGAAGAGAGTGCGGTGCGGCATTGTCGTACCCGACGAACAGGGGGTCTTGGACGACGTGCGCGACGTGGGTCGCGCTCTGGAGTTTCAGAACCCCTGGTTGGAGGTTGACAAATGGTCGATGCTGCACTCTGAAAGACAGTCAGGTGGGTGGTTCCTAGTAGTGGGCGTCCCAGTAGAACAGGTCCCGATCCTGATGAAGAACGAGCGCCGCCTCGCGTTGGGGGTAGGTGCCGTCTACGTCAGGTTCCGGGACCCCTCAGGTAAGTTTGTCGACCATCCTCCGGACGACAACTCCACACGAGTCAAGCAGGACTCAAACACCAAGCCAGGGTGCGACGCAGAACCCGGCCCGTCAGAGCCGGCCGCGTCTGACTCGGGGGCTGGCCCGTCAGCCGAGGGTAACTCAGAAGATGAGAGCCTGCTCCTGAGCCCGGTGCGGCTGGACGACGGGGTGGAGGCTGACGACATCCTGGCCGGCCTAACGCAGCTGACGGTCGGGGAGGTGGGGACATCATCCAAAGATGAACCCTCTGCCTAGTGACGTCAGTTGCCTCCAAATCAACCTCCATCACAGCCAAACGGCCACTGCGCAACTGCGCAAATGGATGGAGGTCCAACAATCAGCCATCGTGCTCATCCAGGAACCTTGGATAAGGGGTGGCCTCATCAGAGGCCTCTCCAGCCTGGGAGGTAAGATTTATTCTTCAACTGACCACACACATCCAAGAACCTGCATACTGACAACTAAAAATATCAGAGCCCAAGTTCTAACGGAGTTCTGTTCCAGAGACATCACAGCGATACAAATTGAAATAACACAGCAGCCAAGGAGTATAGCGGTTGTTTTCGCATCGGTCTACATGCCCGAGGCCGAAGACCCGCCACCGTTCGACCTCACGCGTCTGGTTAACCAGTGCGAGAGAACCAAAACGGAGGTCGTAATAGGAACGGACTCCAATGCCCACCACGAAATGTGGGGCATGAACTGCAATAACAACAGAGGTAAATCACTGGTTGAGGTATTCACCACTAATCTTACCCTAGGTCGTAATAGGAACGGACTCCAATGCCCACCACGAAATGTGGGGCATGAACTGCAATAACAACAGAGGTAAATCACTGGTTGAGGTATTCACCACTAATCTTACCCTATTAAACACAGGTACGGAGCCCACCTTCGTCACAAGACGTAGTCAGACAATTATCGACTTAACTCTCGCAACAGAAGGAGCGGCTGAACGCATCAAGGGATGGCACGTCTCGAAAGAGGCATCGTGCTCAGACCACAGATGGATCAGCTTCTCTATGGAAGTCGTTATACAACCTACACAGCCACGCAGGAAACCACACAACACTGACAAAGCAAAGTATGTCCAATTACTTAAAGAGAAACTTACCCTTACTGCTACGCCGACGGTACTGGGTGACAATGAACAGATCGACGAGCAGGTATGTACACTGACGCAGTCGATGCTAGACAGCTACCACGCAGCATGTCCAGAAACCACTCTACCCTCAACCCCAGGTAAACAACCCTGGTGGGGCGCTGAGCTTGAACGCAAGCGCAAGAAGGTAAGAAGGGCCCTTAACAGGGCAATGAACACAAGCGCGGACGCAGATTGGGACGCTTATAAAGCGGCCAAATCAAGCTACAAGAAATGCCTCAGATTCAGACGCACCATGGGATGGCGAAAATTCTGTGGGAGCATTGAATCTTGCCAACAAGCAAACCGGGTAAGGAAACTACTGGCTCAGCAACCGATGGTTGCACCAGGTACTCTCCGTAAACCGGATAACACATACACCACATCGGAGGAGGAGACAAGACGCGTCCTACTAGAAACACACTTCCCAAGCTGCGTCCTCACCCCGGTAATAACGTGGCACGATACACCAACAGTGGCGACCGAACACGAGTGGAGACACGCAAACACCGTGGTCACAGAAGAAAAACTCCGATGGGCCATCGATAGCTTCCATCCCTTCAAAGCAGCCGGACTGGACGGCATCTTCCCTGGGTTATTACAATGGGGGGGTGAACCGGTCCCCAAAAGACTTCTGGCAATCATGAGGGCTAGCCTGGTCCTTAGATATGTACCGAAGAATTGGAGGGAAGTCAAACTAATTTTCATACCAAAACCAGGCAAAACAGACTACACAAATGCAAAGTCCTTCAGACCAATAAGCCTGACCTCCTTCATGCTTAAAGCCTTGTAAAGGCTATGCGAGAGGGAATTAAGAAGTGGGGCACTTAAACACCTACCCCTACATGCCAATCAACATGCATACAGCTCAGGGAAATCGACGGAATCGGCCTTACATCAGGTCGTGAACCAGATAGAAGCTGCTATACAACAAAAAAGCATCTGTCTGGGCACCTTCATTGACATAGAAGGAGCCTTTGACAAGACAAACTTCTCCAGTATAAGCAACGCCCTAACCAGACATGGTGTGGATTAGATGCTCATACAGTGGATCCAAAACATGCTCAGCAAAAGAGTAGTGCGCCTGCACGGCGACTCCCAGACAGCCTTGATAACTAAAGGTTGCCCGCAGGGCGGTGCACTCTCCCCGCTATTGTGGAACTTAGTCATCAATGAACTCATAGACAAACTCAACGCGAGATATTTTTACACAATAGGATATGCAGATGATCTGACCATTCTCACCTCAGGTAAGGTAACTAGTACAGTGTACGACCTTACTCAACAGGCTCTACGCATAGTAGAGTGGTGGTGTAATGAGTACGAATTATCAGTAAACCCGAACAAGACCGAACTAGTTATGTTCACACACAAACGCGCGCTGGGTACTTACCGACTGCCCAGGCTATTCAACACAGAGCTCAAGCTGTCCACCGAGGTAAAGTACTTGGGAGTCACTCTTGACAGCAAATTGACATGGAACAGCCACATGGAAAATAAGCTCAATAAACCCAGCATCGTCTTCTGGCAGTGCAAGAAGATGATAGGTAAACGATGGGGCCTATCCCCCAAAATTGTCTTATGGCTCTATAAGACAATAATACGTCCGATGATAAGCTACGGCGCAGTAGTGTGGTGGCCTCGGACCAACCTAACAACGGCCGCCAACAAGCTTCAAAAGCTTCAAAGACTTGCATGCCTAGCGGCCACGGGCTGCATGAAAACTACACCTACAGCGGCACTCGAAGTGTTGCTGGACTTGCCTCCATTGCACCTGTTCATACAACAGGAAGTAACGATGTCGGCGATCCGGCTAAGAGCTCTGAAGCTCTGGAAAGACACTAACACACCGCACACTAGCAACTTAAACACACTCTTTAAAGAAGTTCCTCTCACACAAGCCATTGGCGACCGAATACCGAAACAATTTGTTTTCGATAAGAAATACAAAATCCAACTGTACGAGGATCTACACGAGGGAGCGGTTGGCCACAACGAGCTCACGATCTTCACAGATGGGTCTAAGACGGATACAGGTACGGGTTCAGGAGTATTCTCCGAGGACCTTAACATCAACATCGCAGCACCGCTGGGAGCCTACAACACGGTCTACTAGGCCGAATGTTTTGGCATAATCCTAGCTGCCACAGCAATCATGGCACGTGAGGTAAGGGAACGATCCATTAGGATCCTCTCAGATAGTAAGGCTGTCCTCTCAGCCCTCAAAAGCCATACTATCACGTCGGCACTCACGCTTGAATGCCACCAGAAACTAACAGAGGTAGGTAAACAAAACAAATTAACACTGCAATGGATCAAGGGCCACAGTGGCTCAAGAGGGAATGACGCAGCCGACGTACTTGCCAGAAGAGGGGCCACTTTAGAGGTGGTGGGACCCGAGCCCATTATTCCCCTCCCTTCTGGTTTTTATCGCAACCTGGTAAGGAATAGGACCAGGACCCAACACAACCAGTCCTGGATTGGTATTGAAACATGTAGGCAGGCCAAGGAGGCTCTTCCCGCAGTAGACGGTAAGATAGCCAAACAAATCCTCCGGCTGTCCAAACAACAACTGCGGACAGTCACGGCCGCCTACACAGGACACGGATTCTTTAATAAACACCTATTTACTATAGGTATCACCGACAGCCCGCTGTGCAGGGCCTGTATGGCAGCAGACGAGACGGCAGCCCACCTGCTCCTCGACTGCCCTGAGGTCGCACAGTACAGGCAGCAGTACCTGACGAGATACAGCACCCTGAGGGAGGCAGTGGGCCACATCAAGAGTCTGCTGGCCTTCCTCGAAGAGCTGGGGTGGCTCGAATGAAGACACCATTCCCACCTGCACGCAAAATACACGCCAAGACGTGGAGTTGCGGAAACAGCCCGTGCCATCAAGTATCAAGTACCAGTGGTTCACGCCCAGCGGGCGTTGTTGAAGCGAGATAGCTGATTTTGGTGAGAACAGTCTTCAAATAAACCCAGAAATACAGTATAAACTTTCAAAAAACCACACAAAGTGATAATACTAGTGTGATACATACCTGCAATCGATCCCGAGGCGCCGTCGCCGAACGCAGTGTGCTTGCGCACTCCACCACGAGAACGAGTGGCAGCCCGGCGTGAATTTGGTGCTCACTATTAGCCGCTTGCGTGCCTGCGATTACTCTATCGAATTGCTATATAATATTTATAATATTATACCTATACAGCTGTACCTTGTTGTATTCGGCTTTGTTACCTATCCTACTATCGCTTCTTAACCATACCACGCACGATACCATCACCTCAGAATTCGCCTAACGCCCGGTCGATATCGGAAACGCAATCAGAACTTGATCCCAGTAATACAGCATCACTAACGGCTCCAGAACCAACTGCCACGGAGTCACTTAATGTAGCAGCGAAGTCAAGCCGGCGTGTCCGCGGCAATGTGGGCGGCCCGGTTCCAAGTGGCTACAAAGAATTAAAAAATATGCTGCAATCCTGGAAGGCTGAACAGGACATCATCCTAAAGAAATTAGTCGCTGACGTAGCTGAGCTGAAAGAACACTATCTCAGTATACAGAAATCTAACCTAGATATGGAAAGATCGATGACTTTCATTAATAAAAACTATGAAGATATGAGGACCAGATTAGAGGCGTTGGAGACGAAAAACATAGATTTGGAGGAGCGATTGAGTCACGTAGCTAATAATAATGTCGTCCACACGGTGTCTACTTTAGAGGCCAAAATTGATACTATGGAGCAGCAGGCGCGCCAATGCAACGTTGAGATATGCAACCTGCCTGACAAGCGCAACGAGAACCTGCTCACCATCGTGCAGTCAATCGGTAATGCCATAAATTTTCCTGTATCACAGGATGACATTGTTTCCTTACACAGGGTTCCACATGCCTAGCAAAGTGACAACAAACCGAAGAATGTCATAGTGAAGTTTAAATCCCGCATCGTTCGCGATAACTTATTAAGCGCCTACCGCAAAACAAAGAGCATCAAGTCAGACCAATTAAATATTCCAGGCGCTTCCTTTACGGTGTATATAAATGAACATTTGACACTTAAAAATAAATCCTTATTTCGTAAGACCAGGGAAATCGCTAATAAGAACGGTTTTTGATATGTGTGGATTAGCAACGCCACTATACTTGTGCGAGAGCGCGACGGTCTCCCGGTTTTTGCGATACGTTCCGAGGATGATTTTAGCAAACTTGTCACTTGTAGCAAGAATTCAAATACTGAGCGTGCCAACTGATAAAAGCGTGTGAAACCGGTTTCGTATACATTGTGTTTGTTTTGATTCGTGTCTATTGGTGTTGCTTGAGGGAATTCATTACCATAGTTTGTTTGTCTTATGTGAAATTATATTTGCTATTTTGTTGTGTACCCACATAATATCTGTGAAATCGATTACATTTAAATTTATTAACAAAATTAGTATATCGTGTACTACA
Source organism: Euclidia mi (assembly GCA_944739405.2). Taxonomy (NCBI): domain Eukaryota; kingdom Metazoa; phylum Arthropoda; class Insecta; order Lepidoptera; family Erebidae; genus Euclidia; species Euclidia mi. The sequence continues at coordinate 6,166,401 of OX123196.2, forward strand.
TATTATATTTACCTCTTGAAATTACATTGTATTAATAGAATGATAACAAAGGGATTCTTTAGTATATTAGTAATATTGATCTGTGTGCCGGTTATTCCATTTTATTATAAAATTGACGACGTCTTCATTGTTGCAATATTGCAATGTTGGTTAATGACATTTATTGTACATACAGTTGAAAATGGCAGCAACTAATAACGTTGATAATATAATTATATACTACCAAAACTGTAGAGGGATCCGTACAAAGTTATATACATTATTTATGAATATCCTATCGTCTTCTTATGACGTTATCATCCTTACCGAAACTTGGCTTGTTCCTGACATTTGTGACAATGAATTTATAGAAGATCGGTATTTAGTTTTTCGTTGCGATCGTGATCGTTCTGCCACAGGAAAACGTGAGGGCGGGGGCACCCTTATCGCAGTGCGTCGTGAGTTACATCCCATTAGGTTGCGGACTGAATTTTCTCCAACAGAAGTTGAACAAGTTGTAGTTTGCCTGCCTGCGTCTAAGACTAACATGAGACACATTATTGGCTCTGTATACATCCCCCCACGCACCAGTGAAGAAACATACACTAATTATTTAAATATGCTAGAGGATATTGTTACTGACCCGAGCACTGACTCATTTTGCGTAGCTGGAGATTTTAATTTACCGAGTATTCAATGGTTAGAAGGAGGTAACCATGTAACTGCTCATGCCCAAACCTCCACTGGACAGCTACTACAACATTTTATGGCATTAACTAATAGCTTACAGTATAATACACTCAAAAATAGTTTAGGTAGAATACTGGATTTGTTTATTTCTAATGTAGGCTGTCATGCCACGTCTTGCAATTCACTGGTTGACCCTGATAGTCACCATCCGCATTTTTCAATAACAACCTGTCTTGATGTACAGCTTAGACCCTTGAAAAGCCGCTCCGTACTCCGATATAATTACTATAAAGCTAATTATGATGACATAAATGACGTCTTAAGTAAATTAGACTGGGATAAGCTGCTTTCCGAAGTCACCGCAGAACAAGCTGTCAGTTGTTTTTATGACACATTATATCGAATAATCAAGACACATGTTCCGTTAACGCGAAAAAGAAAGTCAAACTTTCCCATCTGGTTTTCCTGCCTTATCCACATTTTTAAGCAGAAAGAGCGTGCCTGGGTCAAATGGAAGAAGTATCGTAACAGGGTTGGTTATGACGGCTTCTCTAAATATCGCACACTTTTTCACAAGGAATCTGACAAATGCTACCGTAGTTACATGAACCTAGTCGAGGATAGCATACCCTTGAACATAAAACACTTCTGGTCATACATCTCGAATAAAAAGGGTAAATCTAATTATCCCGCGAACATCCATTTTAATAATGTTTCATCTGAGGATCCTACTGACATTTGCAACCTTTTCTCTGCTTTTTTTTCCTCTGTGTACGAACCGTCATGTCTGGATCCCGAAACATGGAAACCGTCCAATCTGTATTCGGAAAATTCCATCTGTATATCCGAAATATATTTAAAAAGAGAGTCCGTTCGTATGGCCTTTAGGTCTTTAGATTCCTCTAAAGGTGCGGGTCCTGATAATTTACCTCCTCACTTTCTCATAAAAACAAGCGAGAACATCTATACCGCGTTACACATAATTTTTAATAAATGTCTATGCGAACGAGGTTTTCCCTACAGTGTGGAAGCAAGCATTTATTACGCCGGTATATAAAAGTGGAGACAAAAGTAATGTTGAAAATTACCGCCCTATCTCTATTCTGTCCGCCTTGTCGAAGCTTTTTGAGAAACTAGTGCACGGTGCTCTCTACCCCTATCTTCATCAGCTCGTAATTCCTGAACAACACGGCTTTGTTCAAAATGTTTCTCTACTACGACTAACCTTATGGCATTTACCAATTTTCTTTTTGACCAAATCGACAGTAGAGTTCAGGTTGATGCCGTATACACCGATTTTCAGAAAGCTTTCGACAAGGTGGACCACGCTATACTCCTCGAAAAGCTAGCGTTCAATGGCATACGTGGAAATTTGCTTAGATGGTTCGTTTCTTATATCTTTAATAGAACTCAAAAAGTAGTTATAAATGGTTTCGAATCGCTAAGTCAGGTGTTCCTCAAGGATCAATCTTGGGACCTCTTCTTTTTATTGTTTTCATTAATGAGATTAAGCAATGTTTCACACACTCTAATTTCTTAATATATGCAGACGACATCAAAATGTTTAAAGCATGTCAAACCATACAAGACTGTTCACTTCTTCAAGACGACCTTGACAGATTGTATGACTATTGTACGGTCAACAAACTTTTTCTAAGTCTTCCAAAGTGTCACACGATATCTTTTACAAAAAATATAAATAAAATAAATTTTAAGTATAACATTAATAAGGAAAACTTAAATCAGGTAAACTTAGTTCGCGACTTAGGTATCATGCTAGACTCTTCCCTACATTTTGATGCACATATTGACAGTATAGTCAGTAAGGCCTTCCACATGTGGCTTAGTTATGAGAGCATCGCGTGACTTTGTGCGTCCCTCTACGTACATTCTGTTGTACAAAGCCTTGGTCAGATCACAGTTGGAATATGCGACTCCAATCTGGAATCCTTTCTATTTAAAATATACTTACCAATTGGAAATGGTGCAGAAAAAATTCTTACGATCAGTAAATTTCGGGTCCAAGGTTCCCTACACGGACTTACTCAAGCGGTACCGTTTATTAAGTTTAGAGTCAAGACGATTATTTCTTGGCACAATGATGTTATATGGTTTGTGTAACAATGAATTTGACTGCTTAGATATAACTAATAAATTATGTTATGTAGTACCTAGAAACGTTTTTCAGCGAGGAGTTCGTGTGCCGCGCTTGTTTCACGTAGATGCGTGCAGTACAAACGCCGGTAAGCGGGCGCCTCTCAGTCGCATTGTTGAAACTTATAACAGTCGCTTCACAGATATTGACATGTCCTCTCTATCAAGTAGCAAATTCAAACGATTGGTTATCGAACTGTTATCGTAAATTTAATGTAATCTTTTTTTTTTCCCTTAAGTATGTTTGTATGAGACCGTGTCTTAATATATTCAAACGATGTAACGGCAACCCCTAATCTGCATATCTCCGCGAGGCGAGACTCTTGAAATCTTGTCAAGCTGTACGTATTTAAGGCTGTATCTCTATCAGAGATGAACGGAGCTGAGCGAAGCTATTTTATTACGTTCATGGCTGACATAAGCGTACACATCTGAGTAATTTAGATATTTGATTAAGAAATCTTAGGTAAGAAAACACGTCTAACTCTCTGCTTTCCGTCAGGAAGAAAAAGGAAAAGGTAAAGGAGCATATTTTTGTCTGAAAAGGAGAGACTTAGGGCGGTTTCAGATTAGCGTATTTTTCTGCGCGTATACGGTCGTTTCAGCATATGCGCTAACACGAGCGCTACATTACGCGCTTCAAAAAACCGGACTCGCGTAAAGGGGCATAATTCAGCCTGTTCGCTCGAAACGGTAATGACATCTTGTCAGTGTCAACATGGATTCTGACGGCTTGCGTTTATACGAGCTTAGAAGCGCGTCAACTCTCGTACGAGTTGCGCGTGTGTCAAAAGGCGCGCCTATACACACCTACATGCGCTTCCAAAAACGAGCTAATACGCGCGTATAAAACGCTAATCTGAAACCGCCCTTATGCCTGCAGGTCCTTACCCACCAACCGAAACGCAACGCTGCTTTTTGTTGAAAGACAACGCCTACACTGAGAAAATCTTGTATTGCAGGGGATTGTATAAAAATGTACAGAATAATAGGTAAATTATAGAACACACAAGATGCTGTCTCAAGTCTTACTCGTCACGAACAACACTCTTTGCCATGTTAAACGGTGAGATCGCAGCCTAAAGGTTACAGCTCATTAGAGCCACCCGGCACCCACTCCGCACCGCCTCGCCTCGTGCGGTTAGTATTCTTCATATGGACTTGCATGGGTATGCCCTCACTACATCAACTCTGTAGCGTCACTGGATCGCCTCTGTCGTAAGCCCTCCACGCGTGGACGGCGGGTGGACCACCACTCGGTGACAACTCGCTGTTCGCATGCTTGCCTTGCGTTGACTGCAGCGCGCGGTCCGATGCGGACCGCGCGCTGCCCGCGAATGATTTTTTTTGTTGCGTCTTTAAATTTTTTCTTCATCAAGCGCAACAGCTATGAGTGCCAATTCAAGGTTTGTAAAATTTTACATTACGAAACACACGTGTAGACCTAGTGCCAATTGTTAACAGAGTACTCGAAATTTCGTGGACCAAGCTACATACACTCGTTGACCACGCGGCGTTCACTCGTTGACCGCGCGGGGTCCGCTGGTTGACTGCGCGACGTTTTGGTAATAATGCGGCGTCCACCCGTGGACCACCTGTCGACAACGAGTGGACGCCGTACGACGAGGCGGTGCGGGGTGGATGCCGGGTGGCTCTAATGAGCTGTGACCTTAATCCTAATTGAATAAAACAATAGGATACTAGAAATGTTAACTTTCACAAATATTCTGTGAGAGGGCAGTATTTCCTGGTCGACCCGACCTGTTCGTGATGAAACCAGTAAGCTTAAGCCAAAAATGTTTGCGATAAATAAATAAGAACGAGGTAGACCCATTTATTTGCTCGTAGCATTAATCCACCCACAATACTTCAGTACATGCCGAAATATCGAATACTCCCAACCAACGTGGTACATAACTACTTTTAAACTACCACGATTTGCACACATACTAAAGATTATGTAACGGGTCTGAATCGTGTTAATGAACGAAAAAAAAGATGAAATACCTTTCTATTTTTCCCGACGTTTCGGCATGGGTTACACCAGCCGTGGTCACGGGATGACTGATATTCGTCAGCGCTGCCTCCGAGAAGTGCGGGTTTTGGAAACTACCCTCACTTGGTCTTCATAATTAATAACATTTATATGTTCAGAACTGTCGGTACTTCGACACACAACACTAATGGTAACTACACACTGGCGCGTAATGTCACCTCGTCGGTGTCCGCGCGGTCTACATTTGCTGATGACAGGATTCCAAGATGTAGATAAACGGTAACCATCCTCGCGGTTGAAATTTGCGTGCTTTTTGATTTCAACCGCTTCCCATTCTTTTTCTTTTATTTTCTTTTTCATTTTTGAAAAATAGTTACGGTCTGTGGAGAGAACCTGAGGCCGATGTAGCTCAATCCAGTGATTGGATCCTGACTCCAACAAATGCTCAGCTATGGCCGACTTGGTGGTTTGTCGGTTTTTGACGGCCGTGATGTGTTCCTTAACTCGTTCGGCGATGGTCCTTTTTGTTTGCCCGATGTAGGAACTACCACAGCTGCAATCCACCTTGTACACGCCTGGTGTTTGAAAAGGGATGACATCCTTTGGAGTACGCAGGTGATTTGCTACTTTGAAGTACGGACTATATACAGTCTTGATGGAGTATTTTTGGAGTACTGTTTCAACTTTTATTTCTTTACATCGTATTGTGGATTCACTCAGAGTAACACGGTGACAAATTGCAACGACCGCTGTCTAGATTTAGTGTTAAGTACGTATGCGGATAGTGAAAGTGTGTGTGTGCGCGCGGCTCGGGAGCCGTTAGTGTCTGTAGACGCTTATCATCCACCGCTTGAGGTGTCAGTGATGGGCTCGCGAGCTCACACAGACCTACAAGCGATCTTGAGCTCCCCAGTATCCGACACAAATACTCAACATAACGGTTGGAACTTCAATAAAGGCGATCTTTCTACGTTGTATGCAAAAATATCAGCTGTAGATTGGACATGTTTGTATAGTTTAGATTTAGAGGCTAGTTTGAATTACTTCTACGATACTTTATATTCACTTATAGATGATAGTGTTCCCAGAAAAAAGCGAAATCGTTTACCGTCGAGGTACACTTACCCTGAATGGTATACGAGTGATATTATTCGCGACATTAAATATAAAGCCATACTTCATAAGAGGTATAAGCGTAGTGGTTCAAAGGTCGATTATAAATCGTTTGCACAGTATAGAACTAAAGTAAAAAGTGAAATAATTAAAGCGCAACAACAGTATCGGTATCGCATACAAAATCATATGTTGAAAGACCCGAAATCCTTTTGGAAATATGTGAATTCTAAAAAACAACATAGTAACATACATAAGATTGTCAAAAATGGGGAGGTGCTAACAAATGAGCAGTCAGCCACCGAGTTTGCGAAGTATTTTCACTCAGTGTACAGTACTGTGAAACCTAAATTAAATGTAGGCGCGGCGATAGCGGAGGCGGGTTGCAAAAACGCTGCGGCGCGGGTTCACCTTGACAATCTACAGTTATGCGATGTGCAGCGCGCGCTGAGACAACTTCAGCCTAAAAAATCCTCGGGGCCAGATGGTATACCATCATATATATTTAGCGACTGTAGAGCGGTATTAGCAGAACCTTTGTTACATATCTATAACTTGTGTTTAAAACATGCGGTTTTCCCTGAAATATGGAAAGTAACCCGAGTGATACCGGTGCCAAAGGGAGGTTCGGGTGCCAAGGTGGAGGAGTATAGACCAATTGCCGTATTGTCTACACCGGCAAAAGTGCTTGAGTCAGCCATTCATAGGGCCATTTATTATCAAGTAAACTCGCAGCTTTCTGACGCACAGCACGGATTCCGGCCGGCACGGAGCACTACTAGCAATCTCTTGAGTTACATAGGGACTGTGTTACCGATAGTGGATGGTGGGGGACAAACTGATGCTGCATACTTTGATTACAAAAAAGCGTTTGATGTAGTCGATAACGATGTGCTTTTAAAAAAGTTTGCAGCCGTAGGTTTTACCCCACACTTGCTTAATTTTTTTGCAGACTACATGCGTGACAGGCTGCAGTATGTAGAATTTGCAGGAAGCCAGTCGGTACCATATTTTACATGGTCTGGTGTAAATCAAGGCAGTAATCTCGGTCCCTTGGCATTTCTAATATTGATAAACGACCTACCGAGTGTTGTTAGAAATGCTAAATGCTTGTTGTTTGCCGATGACCTTAAGTTATCGTTACCTATCCGAAGCACGAATGACTGTGAAGATCTACAGAGGGACATAAACAGTGTGGTGGCCTGGAGCAAAGATAACAACCTTCAGTTTAACACGTGCAAGTGTTCCACTATAACATTTTCGCGGGCACACACTTACACACAGCATAGTTATGTGATAGACAACACACCGATGCCTAGAGTAACTGAGATCAGGGATCTAGGTGTGCGCCTTACCGCTTGTCTAACGTTTCGTGAACACATAGTGAGCGTATGCAAAAAAGCATATAGGAACTTAGGTTAACGGTTTCACGAATATCGCTGCTATAAGAGTGTTATACAATTCCTTAGTAAGAAGTCAACTAGAATGCAACGCTGTCATCTGGGCTCCGCATGAAACTAAATATAGTCTCATGTTGGAGCGCGTACAAAATAAGTTCATTAGGTTTATATATATGAAGCAGTACGGAGTTTATCCATTTTACCCGTTAATGTACCCAACGTTATTTATTTTGGGTATGGTTGGCTACAACGAGTTAAGGGTTAGGAGGACGCTCACACTTGTAACGTACGTCTTCAACGTACTTAGAGGTAAGTTGCACAACGCAGACATATTGGCGAGCGTTGGTTTGTTTGTCCCGGACCGATATGTGTGGCGTCGCAGACAGGCACGACTGTTCGCGGTGCCGCGCGCTCGCACTAACTTGCTACAGCAGGCTCCGCTCACGCGAGCCCTCTGTGTACTTAACCACGTAGCTAATGATGTCGACATATTTTTTTGTTCTCTGAGTGAATTCACAAGGATAGCTCTGTTTAAGATCTGTTATAATAATATGTCATAATAGTCATAGGTATAAAAATATGATAAGAATGTTTTCATTTACGATTACTACACCATTGCATTGGGTGTAAACCTGTAAAGATGTGTGTATTGATGAGAAATAAATAAATAAATAAATAAATAAATAAATAAATAAATAAATAAATAAATAAATAAATAAATAAAACTTTATCCGTTACTCCTTTTATGTAGGGCATGAACGCTGGCGCTCTGTTCACTACAGTCAGTCTCAACCTTTTCCTTGACCTTCGCATATTGTGTTTGTAACCGTTTTGCTTGAGTACCTCCCGAACATATGTGAGCTCACTATCTTAGTGTTCGGGGTCGCAAAGGTCATATGCTCTGTTTGTCAATGAAGCAATAACGGATTGCAAATGTCGCGGGTGATGATGTGAATTTGCGTGTAAGTACCTGTCCGTGTGTGTGGGCTTCCTGTAAACAGTGTGTGATAGGTTTCCATTTTCTCTCACCTTGATCTTCACATCGAGGAAGGCCAACGATCTGTCTGTCTCCATTTCATAAGTGAACCTTATATTAGGGTGTATGGAGTTCAAGTGATCTGCTAATTGGTCTACAACATGTCTGTTACCCTTTATAATACAGAACACGTCATCGACGTATCTTTTCCATATCTTTACGTGGAACGCTTGTAGTTGGATCCTTTCTTCAAAATGTTCCATCCAGATGTTGGCCATTACCGGTGCCACCGGGCTACCCATGGCCACTCCGTCGATCTGAAAGTAATATTGCCCGCGATATAGGAAATAATTCCCGTCTAGGCAGTGTTTTAGTAGAACAATGTATTTCTCAGACAGACCGTTTAACCTTAGTTTACTCTCGACCACATCAAGGCAGTCTTGAATTGGAACGCTTGTGAATAGTGACTTGATATCAAAGCTCACCATCACTTCATCGGGTTCTACTTTCATGCTCTTGATGACGTCTACAAAATGGCGATAATCCTTTACAAACGACGATGTCTTACCTACTAATGGTTGCAGTACCGCTGCAATGTGTTTCGCTAGGTCGTAAGTAAGTGGGTGAATTGATCTGACTTACGATCGGGCGTAGAGGCACGTTATTCTTAGGCAAACCATATATTTTCGGCGGTTGAACGGTCTTAGGTCTATAGAGGCGTTCAAACACATCGTCCGTGAAAAGATCTTGGTAGTCCTTGACAAGCGCTCGTATACGTATTGTGACTCTGGCAGTGGGATTATATTACACCGGCTTGTATGTGGACACTTTGTTTAATAGATCCCGCATTTTATCATCATAAGCACTTTTTCTTTTCACACAATTTCTTTTCGTTCATTAACACGATTCAGACCCGTTACATAATTTTTAGTAAACGTGGTACATATCCCGAAAGACAATAGCAACTTAAGCCAAAACCAGTTCAAGTCTAGGCAAATACAGATATATTATTTGTGGATGTATTCTCCCACAGCTCGTCGTTCTCGCACATCTTGGATGAGAACGTAGTCTAAATGCTGGCGTACCAAAATCCCTATCTAATAAGACAGTAGTTGTATTTACTATGACTTTGACAACGTGGATTAATGTAGATCCTTAAGGCTGTGAGATAATACTCTAAGCTCAGCGTAGGTTTAGCTTTCGGCACAATTAGTAAACAGATATAACTGTTATTGTGTTGAGATCCTGGGTTTAGGCGGTGGCTTACAAATGACCTTTGAAGTAGGTAATTTAAAAGCAACTCACAGGTCTGTAAAGACTGAGATTTCATCCTTTGTACTAATTGTTCAACCTATAACAATGGACGAGGACATTTTGAAAAAAATTTAAGGTAGCGACAGCCAAGTGGATATACCAACATACTGCTATCCAGACGAATCGGGTTCAAATCCACGTCACGCACCATTGAGTTTTCGAAGGTATGTGCGTTTTAAATTGGTTTAATTCTCGTTTGTAACTGGTATAATTCTCGCTAGCCCCGTGTTTCGGTGAGTAGGTACGTCTTGGCGTCGGTCCCGGCTGTCATGGAGATCTTTGACAGGCATTACAGGAAGACTTTACCTCTGAATAAGCTGACACTTGCCTACAATCATAAAATATTGCTATTCCTTTGGGTTGCAGAAGTCAGACAGGCAGTCGCTTTTTGGAAAAGCTAATATTCAGTCAAATCCGGTTAGACTAGTAAGTGGACACCGGGATAAAACTGGGATAACGCTAGGAAGATGATGACCTTGGACATTTAAATGTCAAAGAATTCTGTTTGATACATAATCAGGACGTTACTGTGAAATCTCTACCAAACTTAATTCAAAATCTACTACGATTTTCTTTCAATTTGGTATAGGTATTTAATTTAAGCCGTTAATAATTTTAATGTAACGTTTCATAAATAAGTCCATCTCACGGCAAGTTTAAGGTCGGATTTCTATATAGTCCTTCAGTTAGATCCACATCTGCAATAAAATATTGGCTAAGGAAATCATTGTACTAATTTTTCACAATATTTGAGGAAGAGACATCTTCAATAAACATAACTGAGCATTCAGATTAACTCCTAAAATAATAAGACCTCGCGTTACCTAACTAAATTACTATATTAGGTAAGAAAGGTGGCTTCCTATTTTCCTTATCTTGCTTATGTTCCGCGAATTATATCTAGTTATTAAGGGAAGTACATAAAAGTTCCAGTAAGGGGAAAAAGGAAGGATGCCACGCAAAAATGTAAAGATTTTCTCATGTATGATACTTTTAGGCTCAATATATGAAGGCACTTTGCGACGCACCTATACGTCTCGGAGCTTTCTTAGAATGACGTCAGCATTATTCTAGCACTCACCATTGTATATTTGTCTTTTCTTTGCCTCGGAATCGTGATGTTGCTCTTATGTGGTGGTATGGTGATATGGCTGATGTCAACCAATCATACCCTACCGAAAGGGCAAAATCGTAATCTGTTTCCACCTGCGTTCTACGTAAATACTGATTTGCCAGGCATTTGTTATGGCTGTATAACTTTTACTTGGTGTACAACCAATGGACAATTTCTATACATCATTATTACCCGCTGTCCCTATTGCGACCCTGAACTTTAGAAGCCGGCAGCTTTCTAGTTAAATCAGATTTCACAGTAAAAATACCCATTATTAGTTTATCTACGAAATGATAACCGCCTGCCTTATGTACGCAAACTATAGTGATCGCGATGATCTATAGTTTAGATCCATGTCGGAATAAGGTAGTGTCTGTCTGAGATCTTCAAGACATCTGCAGGGGTGGCTTGCACCGAGTTTTTGACCATAAGACCTTGAATAGAGAGACCATATGCTGCAACTGACAATCGCTCAACATAACTACGAGTACATCATACATCCTCTACTGAAAAAAGACTCGAGACCTTGCTATCTTTTAACCCAAGGTAACTCATAGAGACTTCTACTTACCGTCAAGATTTTATGAGTGGGTGATACTCCGCCCAACGAGGCGTCCCATTCATGTTGAAAAAGCAATCCCTTTTAAACTACGCAATAAACTAATTAGCCTGCATTTCTATGAATTTATAAATAAACAAGCTTATAAATAGTTACTTACGGTCTATAGCGTTTGTTTCTGCTCTGTTTAAAACGATTTTCCATCATGCCGCTGCTGAAATTTTATAATACTCTGTAGCTAGTGTGGTCTTCTCTGATGTGGATACACATCAGAGAAGACCACAAAAATAAAATTAATTTAAATAATAAAAACCATATATATACTTACTGTGAAGAAGGGATTTTCCGCAATTCCTACGGGATTAGGATGAATCGGGTCAATTAAAATTAAATTTTCGGGCATACTCTAATACAACAAACATTAGGATTATACAATCGATTTAATTATTACGATTTTTCAGCTACAGTACAGATTCTAACTAGCGTTTTAGCTGATTACAGAGTAACTTGTCTCTATGATTAGTCAAACAATGCAAGTGACAAAATACAGGTACATATATTTTGTCAGTTGCATTATAACATACTGCATTCTGGTCAATCACGCCTCGGCTTTCAAAACAAGTCAACTTGCCATGGATGGGTTAAAATTCAATAAAGTTAATATAAAGTCTCATTTCTCAGTCAATGTCATCGTCACAATACTGCATTTTACCTAATTATTCAGTCCATAAAACTAATTAATTTAACAGAGTTTTTCCGAATTCTCAGTAGCATCATGGAGTCTGGTGATGTGCCCGGTATCGGCTATAGGCTCGCCCTCTGTTACTTTGCTTTTGGTTGGCAGACTTCACATGTCTTTCGAGAACATTATGGAGAACTCTCAGACATGCAGGTTTCCTCACGATGTTTTCCTTCACCGTTTAGCAAGCGATAATTAACAATTTGATACGCACATAACTTCGAAAAGTCATTGGTGCGCGCCGTGGATTCGAACCCGGACTCTCTGCGTAGCAGTCTGTCGGTCACTCCACTAGGCTATCGCTGCTTTTAAAAAAGCAGCGATAACCAAATATAATAGCAACGAAAGCTTGGAAAGCTAATTTCGTATCAAATTGTTTCAAAACAAGAATGATTCAATGAACCTCCAATAACGAACGTCACTGAGCGTACGTAGTAGATTTTCCACTGCAATTTCACACACAATCATGGCTAAAAGAGGTATTGGTTCTAACCGGATCCAATGTGGATTTACTATTAATGCGGGAGTTCTTTTGTAACAGACAAAAGTATGTAACAAAAAGTGCTGTTTAAAAATAAAACCACGAAATAATAGCATGTACAGTAATAAAACCCTCTACATGCTATTATTTCGTGGCTTTAATGATTTTTCGTGGCAAAAGTAATGACCCTATTTGGTTCAGCTACATTTTCGTTTCTAAATTAGAAAACTAGAATTATATTTTTAAATATATATATTTGTGCCATGAAATTTAGTTGCACTATGATGTAAATATGATGTCTATTAAATGTTGACCTCCAGAGTTGAAGCACATTTGAGCCCTACTTATGACATTTTGCATAACTAGCCGTAACACTTCCTGCGATACGTTTCTAATTTCTTGGTCTATATCTGTGGTTTGTTCACATACACCCGAGGTTTCAAATAACCCCAAAGAACGAAGTCTAGACAGGTGAGATCGGGTGATCTAGCAGGCCAAGGCAAATTGCCAAAACGAGAGATAACACGGCCTGGAAAAGCATCCGTAATTAAGTCCATGGTATCGCGCGCTGTGTGTGCTGTGGCGCCGCGGTGCGGTCTTGTTGGAGCCAGGTGTGCTCCAGCCCCATTACATGCAAATTGGGTATCAAGAATATGGTTTTGTAGCGCTCACCAGTGACAGTTACCGCACTACCTGCAAGTAATATGCATCTTCAAAAAATAGGGTTCGATTACTCTTTCTGCACAGACGCTACATTTTACAGTTACTTTTAGTAAATGTAAAAGTGTTTGTTGTATAATGCGCGGATTTTCAGTGCCCCAGAAGCGAGTATTCTGCTTATTGACATGCCCAAGAGGTGGAGATGCGCTTCGTCACTCATAATAAATTATGAAGGAAAATTATCTTCTTCAAGGTTGAGGTTTATGACGCGCTGGCTGTACTCTAGACGATCTCGGTGATCAGTAGGGAGCAGCTGATGAGTCATCTGAGGTTTATACGGAAACATCTTCAATTCTTTGACCGAAATACGCTGCAGAGTCCGCCTGGAGATCCCCAATTGCGTGTCATGTCGCCTCGTTGATGTTTCTGGACACTCTTCCACATTTTCGCGCACAGCTTCAATAGTTTCGGCTGAACGGCCTATTCTTGGTTCGCCAGACTTACAACTATCAATGTTGAGCCAGTTGCTTCGAGGCGTGTGGCAAAGCGTCGAATAGTGCGACCAACCGGTGCCGGACGGTGGGGAAATCGTCGACGAAATTCACGTTGTGATTTTATCACTGATGAATTATTCCGTAAAATTGACACGATTATTCCACGTTCTTGGGGAGTAAGGCGGTCCATGATTATTTTTAGTGAATTTTACATTTGATTACTACAACATTTTCAATATCAGAATGACAGGAGATGTCTTAAAAAAATATAAGGAATTTCTATAGTGCCAGTACTTTTGCGCCACCCAGAATATTGCACAAAGGTCATTGGGCAAATAGTATGGGAGAAAAACCCACGGCGGACAGACATGAAATTGTGAGTATATATCAGTAAATATCTCTAGTTAAGCATGGTAAATAAATGATACTGGCACTGTGCGCGCAACTGCATATGGTACGGAGGCCATGTATACACGAGCAATAATAATCTTCAACTGTTTGTCTTCATTGTCTCGCCTGGTTTATCAAAATATCTTCGTACGTAGTATTTTCGCGCTCTGACATAACGACCGGTTGGCGCAGCGGGAGTGTACGCGACTGACACGCTGATGATCGCGGGTTTGATTCTCGCTCAAGTCAAACATTTGTGTGCATGAACATGGATGTTTGTCACGGTCTGGGTGTTTCTATGTATAAAATGTATGTATCTACAAAAAGAAAGTATATATGTATTTTTATCCATTATCTAGTACCCATAGTACAAGCTTTGATTAGTTTTGGACTATATGGTGATGTGTGTATGTGGTAGAATATTATTAGAATTAGAATATTAGAATATTTTATTGGTTGTTTAACGGACTGCCATGCTGAGGGTTTCGAATCCACGGCGCACACCAATGACTTTCGAAGTTAAGTGTGTATTATATTGTTAATAATAGCTTACCCCGCGCCTCGGAGAGCACGTTAAACCGTCGGTCCTGGCTGTCATGAAGATCTTTGACAGTCGTTACGGGGAATCAGTACTCTAAAATAACAAATACTGGTCCAAACCATGGAATATCGCTATGCCTTTGGGTTGCGGAGGTCAGACGACAGTCGCTCGGTGGAAAAGTTGATATTCTGTCATAGCTTGTTAGACCAGTAAGCGGCCCTCGGCTCGGGCTCCAAGATGTGTAAGTCTTGGATGCAACTAGGATAACGCTAGGGTGATGATGATGATGATGATGATCAATATTTTATTGTTTATAAAATCTTAGTCTCATATGCCCATGACAGTAGGACTTGTCCAATCTTTGATGATAATACAATTATCAGTTTTTCGTATGGCAACTGTGGGAAATCTCTAAAATCTGGTTTGTTTCCAACTAATGGCATGAATGATCACTCGGTAGGCACATGCATGCACTCGACAGACCCTATTTGATTTGTAGCTATTTTTAACAGTACCACAATTTATATTACTTAATTAGAGTATGAGATTTTTGATTTTTTTATAAATATATTTCTAGTTCAAACTTTGTTCTCCCATGGATTAAAAAAAAATCTCGTATTTACTGGTAATAGCATTCATGCTCTTTCATTTTATACCAAGTTCGTCAATGTTCGTGACCGGGTCGGAATACGCCCAATGTCCTTTGCTTCTGTGAGCACTTAATGCAAAATTACGATAATTACCTGTCCGGACTGCGGTGATCTCGGGCGTTGAACACGAATCAATGTATGTTGGCTCTTCAGAGGATTACCCCACCAACCGTAATAAGATCCTAACAGACGATATATGTATCGCATAGATTGCTACAAGATGTGTAAGCGTCATTAAATACTACCTAAAATCATGTTAATATTTCACCGCTAATATAAATGCGAAGGTTTATATGGATAGATGAATCCATGTCTGTAACTATGTCAAACAAAAGCTATTGAATGAATTTTAAATAACTTTACTAATATAAGTAGCTTATACATAAAAAATACACAAATTACGTGGGAAAAATTAGGCAGTAGACAAATAGATAAGGAGATAATTAAAAAAAAATACTCAAAGCTAGTTATAAGAACTTAAAAGCATTGCTTCTGTATCCAAAAAATTCTGCCGATTACATACACGACTTTTTCTGACGATTTATTATGTTTTCGCACACTATTTTGCTTCCTTAAAAGCAGCAAAAATCCATCTTGTAACTGAAGCGTTAACATTTATTTTATTATCGAATAAACGCGAAAGCGCTGCGTTTACATTGCGATTTTATAACAGTTTAAGCTTCACGGCATCAATTTTATTGTTCCTTCACACTACATCACTTCGTAGCCCACTGCTGGACTTAGCCTGTCCTAATTTAATTCACAATATTGCTGTGAATTAATATAAAAATATGGCCAAATATACCACGCTGGCCAGACGACTGGGTAGGGTTCGATGTCTAGTATTCCGTCTTGTCGTAAACAAATTATTTCCGTCGTCTATTTTCTTTAGTCGCCTCTTACAATATCCACAAAATAAAATGGGGAGTGACATTTTGTATTCTACATCCGTCATCACACAGAATTCATAATTTTTTACTGATATAGGAAATATAAGTGAGAGATGCGGGTAAATTATACAAATAATAAATGGTTAGGTACCGGTAGTGGTAAACCGTATTTTCTAAAAATGTATCCTAGATCAATTTATCATCTCGAAACACCCGCATACTAAATTTTATGAAAATCGTTAGAGCCAGTTCCGACATTTAGATTTTATATAAATATAGAAGAATTGTTCGTTCAAATATATAAGATAGATTACTTGTCTACATACTGTGATTGTACTGTATGTAACATCACTATCAACTCTCCTGTGAGTCCTCCAATTTTGTTACACGACTAATACTGATGCTACACAAGAGCACAAAAGCAACATATAACGTGAGGCTAATGCTGTCTGTTTGTAACACCTTTATCACAAACTACTGCACCGATTCTGTTGAAATATGGTACAGAAAGTGCTTGAACACCTTTTTGCTTGATGACACATTTCATTGGAAGTATTCAAATTATGCATCTAAAAAGGGATATATGAAAAAGCATTTGAAGCAAGTCAGAGCGTCGCTTTAACTAAAATAAAATATTGCTTGAATGGCCTTCTCAAAGCCGCATCTCTACTTTTTCATGGAACAGTGCTGCCTTTTTTTCTAAGGTTGAAATTATACAGTGATTTTCGCTCAACCCCTTATACAGACTACGCACGTCGACAACTACTGGGACAAAAGCTTTAGCTTTTGTCCCAGTAGTTGTTTTATTTTGGCATGCTTGTTCCTTGGGGAGTGTCGGGGAGCATTAAGAGTGGGCTATTGGAAATTCCCCCAAAACGCGATAAAAAAGGGGGGTAAAATAAAGCGAAGTCTGGAGTTTGTAGAAAAACTTTTGAACACACCACACAAACTAAGTGATATTCATGCAGGTGAAGCAGCGTTAGTCTATCATATGCCGAGTTATTCTCTAGGGTATTAGATTGATCGATATACGGCTTGCAGCAAACGGCTGGCCGTCACTTGATTATCGGTGATTAAGTCATCTGTCGAAGATTGAACGACTCCACTCCGTCGGATGCTGTTGTCTCAAGAGGCTGAGAATATTCCTCAGCGTTCAAAGTTCACTGTACTATATAGTATGCTGTATGTATATTGACAATTTAATTTGACAAAGAGGTATAGTAAGACAGATTAAGCTTATTTTTTGATAGATAGTGAAAGCAGGTAAATATTTTGACATTGCAGGCAAATATACATAATTCACCGAGTGTTAAGTTGGATGATGGATACAGTTACAGCAATGTAATTTTAACGTTGTAATATTATTCTAGATTAAATTTATCTATAACATTAGATCTATCTAAGGTTGTTGTCTCCGTCCAGTATCATATTTAAATCGCAAACAAGCCTTGTTGTTTATTGACTGTTGAACTAAATGTGTGTACTTGTTTCAGTAAACTTACCTAATAAATAACACCTGTTTTATGAAGAAGTACATTAATTGCTAACGAAATTCTTCATATAGTAGAATGCTATAAATAATGCAATTGAATACAGGAGTAAAGGTAAAACTCAAATGAACAAGTCTCTATTTTATATTATATTTAGAAGATTTGATTACTCGTAAATATATCATTAATTGAAATAAACCCATCCATTCAAAATATAATCTGCTGAGCAATAACACAAAACCGTTTGACATTTTTTATTACAGCTACATGTTCCTGTTTCGATAATCCTAAAAGGGGATCGCTGGGAATGGAACTGCCACTCAAAGTTGAGCTGAACGTAAAATCAATCCACATCGCTCACACAGCGTTGACAATGACGGAGTGGATGTACTACCTTGCGGAAGGTGTGTGATTTGAGTCTCCGGCGATTAAATATTGGGATTGACTTTAGATTTGTGTGAATGGGCAGGGTAATGCTTTCGGTATGCTCTTACAGGAAAAGGGATAGAACTTCAGTATAACCCACACACGAATGTCTTCTTTGGTTGCTCATATATATATCGCATCATTCGAATGTAGCTGGTTTGGCATCTTAAGTATTGATAGGTATTAATAACATTTTAATCAATCTTTAACTGTATCTCTTTTATATTTGGCCAATTTCAGTATTTGGCAAATACAACCGAATTTAAAATACAGCGTTATTAAAATATATTAAAGCGTTATCGGGTAATTTGAAATGTTTAAATTAAATAGAATAATTGAAGCCCCGTCCCAATATTTTTAATTTTCAGTCCTTATTTTACAGCTGAAAATATATTTTTTAAATAAAATCATTTGCGAGGTAATCCTTATATATATTAAACAACACGATTGCCATGAGCATAGCGCCGTAGCGACACTACTGCTACGTCAAAGACAACTACGTTGAATAAAATTGAGACGTGATGCTACGACGTACAAGTAAGCTGCGCATTCACTTTGCACGCAGCTATATTGCAAACACAATCATCAATCAACATAACGTAGAAAAGAAATGCCAATCTTTTGTAATATACTATTTTTAAGAAAATTAACACTAACCTGAGCATACTATTCAAAATGTTGACATGATAATGTAATGTAGCGACTGCTGACTAGAGATGGGCTTAGTGGTTGAATTTATTTATTTGATAAAAAAAATTAACTGTTAATTTTAATGGTTGAAAATATCAGTTAATTTTTATTCTAACAACAAACAGGCATAACGAAGTTGATATTGTTAGTCAACATTTGTTTTTGATAATAATGAATGTGATTGGTTGATTTTAAACACCTGAATGACATTCGAATATGTGTTTTAACATTAACTTGCTGAGGTTTAGTGCTACTTTAATATTTTAATCTGATGGAACGAAACAGTAATTTCATTCAATATTTTTGTAGAATATTGAGTGATTGAGTGAGATTAGTTGATGTCACGCGTTCTAAGTGCGAGTTACGAAATTAAACTGATCTGTGTTCACTTTAGCTGATTAGCGTGTTATTGTTATTGTTGTTTGTTAACCAATATCATAGGGAACTAATTCATTATTATGAAAAACAAATGTTGACTAGGTAATTACGAACGTAGGTATGTATAGGATAGGTTATGTTAATGCAACATGCATCTTAAAGCAATCACAGTTAAGTGCTGTTAAGTTTCATCGTTGTGTATTGTGTAGTGAATTGTTGTACCTAGTACCTAGACATTATTTCTTGGAAACAAAACCGAGATGGCGCGTGGCGCGTCGACGGCCGCGCCGCGAGTCGTCGGTTGAATGAATAGGTAATAATATTTTCATTCAATAGCGTTGATTTTATTTATCACTAGCTTTTGCCTGCGGCTTCGCTCACTTTAAATTCGGGGTAACACAAAACTCTTTCATCGTTCTATAGTAATTTTCGTTTTAATTCTGTTCATAGGAACTAATAATAAATATAACAGCAAGAAATATTTAAGACATTTCACTTTCGGTAAACAGTATTTTTAGAGTTCCGTAGTCAAAAATGGCTAAACACGAAGTCTTTATAGACGCGCTATGTCTGTCAGTCTATCCGTGTATCATAGCCACTTTATGCCGAAACTATTCAGTTTACACATTTGAAAATTGGTAGGTAGATGTATTCTGTGAACCGCTTTACGACGTTATAGAAAATAAAAAATATTGAATATTAAGGAGGGCTCTTCATACATGGAACTGATGTGGAAAATGGGTCGTTAAATTTACTTTGAGGTTCCTAAAACCATTGTTTCTCGAAGTCAATCGTTTGAAAGATATACGGTTCCAAAGTGGTAAAATGGGTGTGTGTATCCCTCTATTTTTTAAAGTAAGACAGTGACTTATCTAAAAAAAATATATGCTGTAATCGTAATAAAAACTTCCAAAGAAAATTGGTTTAAACGATATGTAGTCCCAGTGTTTAAAATAAAGCACATCTTAAAGACCGCAAATATAGCTTAATGGTTGATACAAATACTATTAATTGTTAGTCGTAGATAATGGCTATGGTAAGTCGATACCGCCACTACGGAACCCTTAATCGCGAAAAGCTTTTATAATGTTTCGTCCTAGGTGTTATTTGTAGCCGTTTGCCATTACAAAGCTTTGGTGCATTAAGATTCCGCATTAACAGGACTGGAACACCAGCGTGCAGTCTCAGGTTGCGTGAAGGTACTCCTGATAATTGGAAGGAGTTCAGAAACTCTATAGGGTACGAAGAAACTTGGTCTGTACTCATGACATTATTTACCAAAATGTGCTCAACAACATCACTTAGCATACAGTCAAATGTCAAAGCCATGGTCCGATATATCTGTATACACACTTTCGCATTTATGAGTAGAGAATATTGGTTCAGCCGGTTTAGCGTGAAATTAGTACATACAAATTTTCGCAATTGTACCTAATATTAGTAGAGATTAGCCAAGGCTGTTACAATAATTATTAGTTTATATAAGCATAGAGCATAGATATTTATATAGAGGCGCATTTCTTATGGGCGCTCTGTAGACAAACTTTCTGTGACCCAAATTGCCGCTTGGCGGCGTGGCAGTCGCGCTGTGACAGCTGTCTCTATGAGTGCAAGAGAGACGAACTGACGACACCCGCCAACACGCCACTTGGAATCGGCACACGAAATCCTTAAGAAATGCGCTTCTATTATGTTAATCTGTATTCATTGATATAAGGAAGCGCACGAAGTTATGACAGTGCACCATATGACAATGTGTAATGTGACAGTACTGACAGATAGCACATGCGCAGCACCCAATTCTTACAGCGCATGCGTCCTTACTGTTAATCGGTAGGAGGTTTGTCCCTACAAACTTCGACCCTCTCGAAAATCCCTCCCAGATTATTTTTTGCATTTTATTGTATCATATGTGTTTCTGGTTCTGAGTTACCTCCCCACCAATTTTCAGCCAAATCAGTTCAGCCGTTCTTGAGTTATAAATAGAGTAACTAACACGACTTTTTTATATATATAGATTATATACCTAATATATATCTTTAGACAATTTCTTTATACACAACATTAACTGTTTTACCACCTTCACATAGAACATGTAAATTATTTTTACCGCTCACTCGTGAACATACCACATATAACTGACCATGTGAAAAACAACATGTTCGGAGGTCGATTTTAGCTGTTTCAAGTGTCTGTCATTGCGATTTATTTAGAAAATACACACAGGACTACGAATATCCAGCCCTACCGAAAGTAAGATAGCCCCGTTGAGTAACTCAAGAGGTATTCAGGCCTCAGTCTCCCGCTTAAAGATTCCCACGTACGTGACGTGAGGAGTGGGAAATTGGGAATAATGAGACACCTGTAGATATATGAACAGAATACGAACGAACGAAAGAAATCAAAGAAACACAATCACATTCAACTATCAAATATTCAAAAGAAACGACAAAGACACCAATCCAAGTAATCTCATCTCAACGCCATCTATGTTTACATATACAAACCGACCGAGATAGAAAATAATATGGACTAATCGTCAATTTATTGAAAAAAGGATCTATAGTCATTATTTTTATCATTTAAAATAAAATTAAATGATTATATAACCATTATATAAACATAATAATTTGAAATAAATAACATTGACCGTTTAAATTAAGTTGATATTGTGATAAATTTTGACACAGAGACTTTGTTTATGAAAGTGCTGAATATTATACTCTATTATTTTTTAATAACAGAAAGGTACCTGACACATAATTATTGTCTTTTTTGCAAGATACATTTATTTTGCTAGTATATGATTTGAAAATAGTGACATCTATCGGTCGGAAGGATAACTATAATTATGCATGGTTCCAGTAATTTGTTTATCGAAAATACATAAAAATATACCGACGAAATTAAGAATCGCCTCCTTTTTCAAAGTCGGGTAAATAGCCATAAAAATTATATATAATAATATTTAGACTAACTATACTTTTACTAACAAACTTATAATGATCATAGATGGTACCACATATATAACCAGTTGTGGATGATCCCTGTTTTGTTTGGGACTACGTACAAAGGAGACGTCAAGCTGTACACCGAAAACCACTCAACCGATTGTGATGTAACATATACTATTTTTTAGGTTTGAGTATCCTTTGTACATGAGTGTAAGTTTTATTGAAATCAATTTCGCCATTTTAGAGATCTTTAGCAACTTAGGGAAAGACAGACAGACATAAATTCTAAAAAATATCAAGTATTGCTTTTTAGCATTTTCCTAGATTTTGTAGCTAATTTTCCTCAAAATATCTTTATTGTACAGACTTTTTCACCTGTACAGTTTTATTATAGTATAGATATCATACAGTTGAAATTTTTTATCAGTTCATTTTAATGGTTGATAGTTATAATCACCATCTCTACTGCTGACGCTACAAATTATATAGAAGGCGTAATATTGTATTAGCACGGCGCGCGGCGCAGCAGCCGTCTCCCTTCACGCATACAGGTAGGTCGTACATATATAGTTTATGTATAAGTATATTTGTTGTTGAGTTGTGGAATGCATCGGATAAGTGGCACAATCATTAGGTTGGCGTTCAGAGCTCGGCCCACCGAGATATAGATGCTCTACGCTTATTACGAGCAGGAACTACATGGATCTTGGCAAGTTTTGTAGACTAATATGTACATACATACATACATACATATACTCACGCCTTTTTCCCGTCGGGGTAGGCAGAGACAACAGAACGCCACTTGCTCCTATCCTTACAAACCTCACGCGCTTCCTCTACACTCATTACTCTTTTCATACATGCTCGCCGGTTTCGGGTACTTCGGACCTTGCCGTTTCTTAGGATGTCTCCAATTTGGTCGACGAATGTCCGCCGAGGTCTGCCGCGACCGACTTGCCCACACACATTTGCCTTACATATCTGATTCGTCATTCTTTCTTCACTCATTCGCTCCACGTGTCCAAACCACCTAAGCATTCCTTTCTCAATCTTGGTCACTACATCTTCTTTCAGTCCACTGCTCTTTCGTATAGTTGCATTTGGAATTCTATCAATCAGTCTTACCCCACACATACTACGCAGTGATCGCATCTCAACTGCGTTAATCCTACTTTCATGCTTTTTCTGCCAGACCCAGCTCTCACTTCCATACATCAACGTGGGGACAAGCACTCCATTGTGAACCGCCAATCGCGCCTTTTTTGGCACCGTCTGACCGTTCATAAACGCCCACAGTGCTCCATTTACACGATTTCCCGCAGTCACTCTCCTTTCAATGTCTCCCTCACATCTTCCGTCCCTTGTAAATACGCTACCCAAATATACAAATTCCTTTACTTGCTCTACAATTTTTAGACTAATATTATTTATTTTAGACTAATATGTGTCGATGTTAATTATAAGTAGACATACATTTGATAGCAATTTAGGTTCATGTGGGTAAGGTTGGGTTGCATTGTAGTTTTTGCCGTCGATGTTTTAGCGTCAGATGGTTGGATGCAATAATTTTGACCTCGTAACTGTGATTTTGCTATGTTGAAGTCAATGATGAAAGAAAATAAAAGAAAGAAAAATATTTTGTCACTCTATGTACATAAACTTTTTTTATATAAGCACGCCTGTATACCCGAACGGGTAGGCAGAGGTGTAATGTTACTCCCACATTTCAACGTTTTGTATTTGTCGGTCCCACGTAATAGTGGGCGAGCCTATTGCAGTTCTCCAGACTCCGTACTGTCACTGAGAATTCGTAAAAACCAGTAACACTTTTGGCCGACCCGGTAATCGAACCCGGGATCAGCAGCTGCATACGGTATCCACTGGTCCACAAAAGTATAGTCTAAGTAAAAAATGTACCTGTATCAGACGCATGAGCATTTTTTTTAGGAGACGGCTATCTAACTGTAAAATATTTTCTCATAAGCAACTATCGTAGTCATATCAGAAAATAAGGGTTACAAAATGTTTTTGCAAGTATTATTATATAAAATAATTACGAACTCAATGTGATGTCTGTCAAATTGTTGTCTAATAATTTAATCAAAAGATTGTACAAATGATCTGCCTTACATATTTTCTCAGTAAAAATAAATTCTTTTGAAACGAAAAGCCCGTTTACAAAAATATTAGCTTGAAAAGATTGAATTAATAAAAAGTTCGAACAATTCATAACAGTTGTAAAAAAAATTATTCCACCCCGACTTAGTTGATTTTCTGAAACCTCAAAATTGAAATACTAATAAAATACGAACTCATTCTTTCGGGAATAAAAAAGAGGACAGAACAAATATAATGATTATAAGGACGTTCCTTGTTGAGATTGGCTATTGGAAACATCTAATTCAATGTGCTTTCTTATAAATAGCCAATTAAATATGGCTCGTATTTTTTTAGAAATCGACGACAGATGCTCGTGTTTTTCCACCTTGTAACTTTTATTCTGACAAAAATTTTCATTGTATTAAGTTAAACATAATAGAAGTATTATTGCTCATAAGGCACAAGGAAAATATCTTTTTTTTTGTTTCAATAAAGATATAATGACAACAAAACTGTATTCAGAGAGGCACCTTTGAAAAGATATTAGCGAAGAAAATAGATACCTAATAACATCCGCTTATTAAAGCCAGTCAGTGTCATGACTCACGGCTTTTACTAATCCATTTCTTTGCTCCCCGAGAATCTTTTGTCAATTTTGATTATTCGAACACCAGTCTCATCCTGCCACCGAAGATTTGACGCGATATATTAAAATAACAAAAGACGCCACCCTATATTCACAATCTATAAATGATCAAAATGTATTTCTGAATTTAATATTTCGACTACATAAGATAAAGTATTAAATGATTGAAACGTTTTCCAAATTTCCTTTGGCAGTTATTTTCATTTCAGAGTGAGATATTTTCATCAAATTATTATGAAAACTCTCGATTGGAAGCTGAAAATGAGACGTTATACTTTTTGTGCTAAGATCTTTTATGTAAGTGCATCGCTTATTAAAAAAGTTTTTGTAAGTAAATGGACTGAGATTGATATTTTAAATAACAATTCTCTATCTTCCAAGTCACGTCACAAAACTTTTAGGTTACACAATAATGTTAACTAATATTTAACACTCATTTTACACAAGATAATAGTATGATTTTTGTAAACTACACTGTATAGCGCATTTAATTGCTTAAGCAACACTTCGGATTTGTTTCTCATTTTATTTTAAGCCTTAATTAGTCAAACCCAAAATTAGCCTAACACGACCTACCTTCGTCAAGACCTATCTATTTGTTCGTTAGATGAAATCACTGGTCTTTGAAGTTCGACACTTTGGTCGTATATCGCCTTGGGCTAATGGCTTCTTAGAACTTTAAGTCTCCAATGTTAAAATTCTTACAGATAATTTAGTATAAGTTTCTATTTTTTAACTTGCCTGTATGTATAGCGTAGTGGTTGCTTCGCCTTAAACTCTGCGCCAGGTGTTGTTGGTTCAATTCCCAGAAGAACACTTTGCGTCTGCAAATTGTTGTTCTACCTACCTTTAAAAAATCTTTCAAGAAAATTTTAACAAGCAAGCACAGATTACATGAATTATCCAGATGGAGTCATCTGAAAATTATGAAACGTAAAGCGTGTTACCCTATTAAGCTATTGTTTATTTTTAACATTGTTTTGACAAGTATGTGTTATTGATATGATATCATATCTGATTTAAATATTCTTTTAGATTGAGCTTTGGATTCAAGCGACTAATAAATTTGATTGCATAATATTGTACCGATTAATCGATACATTGAATTAAAATATATCGAAAAAAATATATAAAAGGAGAAATACCAAATACGGCCTGTAGCGGCCAGAAAGTTGTGAATCGTTGAAATTAAACATATAATTTTTAAAATTTATACATCGTTTTTGTTTCTTAATAGAGCTTCGGTGAAAGAATTTAGATTTTAAAGATTATTATTTTGAATAGGCTATGGTAATAGCCGGATAGCCAAGCTGAAGTGGCAGTGGGCAGGGCACATAGCTCGAAGAACCGATGGCCGTTGGGGCAGAAAGGTTCTGGAGTGGCGGCCACGTACCGGACGACGCAGCAGAGGTAGGCCCCCCGCAAGGTGGACCGACGACCTCGTCAAGATCGCGGGAGGCGGTTGGATGCGGGCGGCTCAAGACCGGTCTGTGTGGAGAACCTTGGGGGAGGCCTATGTCCAGCAGTGGACGTCGTTTGGCTGATATGATGATGATGATGATGGTAATAGCGGATGAATGTCTTATGTCGACAGCATTAAAAATAAAATGAAGTATGGTAGGCAGAAATTGTTTCAAGGAAATAATATTTTTATTATTATATTAGAAAACAATATATGTATTTTATTTACTTTATACGTATATTTGTAAAAAGAATCAAGATATATATAATTTATTATATATTCAATAATTATTAATCGGTAAAAATCGTTTTGTTTTTTAATCGATAGTAGAAATATTTTTACAAACCATTTGCAACACATTTTTTATCTGTTATGTCATTCGTGTTGCTACTGCGCAGTATATCTGTATAATCTATGCTACTGCGCATCGTGAATATTTTGCTCTGATTTATTGGTGTTTTCGTACGGTTTTAATGTAATGTAATTGAATATAAATTCAATAATAATGATCAGTACCTTCTACCTATGCTAAGAATATGCAGCGGTGTTTGTGATTGTGGTTAGTTTTTTTGGACGAGTATACATAGTACGAGGTTCCTTAGTACACAGGTGATTATTCATTATTATTGGCCTCTCTTTATGTAGTTTTTGTTCTTTATGACGCAAAGACATACCTTTATTTACATCTAGGTATTATATTTATGTTAAAATTCAATTTTGAGGTATATTTAGTTGTGGAATAATTTCCATTTCAAATATCTCGTATCTTATTTCCACCAAAAGTTATTTAAAAAGAAATTATAAAGGTTAATAGAGTAGTCATTTCTCTTCAAAACACACATGGTGTCGTGTTTGGCCGTGCCAGGCCCATAATGTATGGCCGAATGGTACATCTCCTTTAAATATCGATATTTTTCAACAAGCCTAGTAGTCGTTTGGCTTCAGTTTGACAAGCGATTGCTCATTCTGGTATAAAGGCCGGCGCGCACTGACGTCGCGGCATGGCACGGCATGGCAAAGGATTTTATTACTGATCAAGTCATTTTTATTCTTATTTCAATGAGTTTAGAATTCATATTACTTTATTTCGATACGATTGTACCGCAGCCCGCCGTGGCATGCCGCGGGACGTCGCGGCGCGGCACGTCGCGGCATACTTCGGGACGCCGCGGTATGCCACGGCGTCCTGCAGTGTGCTACGACGTAATCAGTAGGTAAATGAGTTCCTGAATTCACCGTTAGTAAATCTTGTTCTCATAAAATAATGTATCCAGAATTGTTTTCTCTTCGACATATCAGCTTGTATTTGTCGTTCTTCATCTTCAGCAAGACGTGCTATTGATACTAAATTCCAGTCAATTGGACGCCTCGGTATGACGCGGCATGCGGCATGTCCTTCGGGCTACCGAAACATACCGTGCCACGCCGTTCCGCGCCGTGCCATGCCGTGCCGTCAGTTGGCGCCGGCCATAATTTACAATTCTGTGGTTACAATATACGTCAATGATCACAACTGATTCAGAGTAAAAAATATTGGTCG
Organism: Euclidia mi; assembly: GCA_944739405.2. Classification (NCBI taxonomy): domain Eukaryota; kingdom Metazoa; phylum Arthropoda; class Insecta; order Lepidoptera; family Erebidae; genus Euclidia; species Euclidia mi. The sequence continues at coordinate 6,194,227 of OX123196.2, forward strand.
GTAAGTTAAAATTTTGCTAGTTGGGACGTGAACTATGATTTGATCAACAATAAATTACGCTACTAAGTACTAATACAATTAAATAAAATTCCCCAAATCGTGATATCATGACGAAAATAATAAGTATATGAAATAAAATAGGTAACATTTTATGATCCTTACTCATTATGGGGTAATCGTTCGAGGACACACTGACAACACTCAGAAAATGTCGACGCAATGTTATGATAATTTTGACAATAATTATGAAATATTTTATTTATCAATTATTGAATATGCTACTTACAAATACAATGTGATCGAATCTTTTTTTAATATGGTTATATTTGGCAGAATTTTACATTTATAAATTATACACGATGGCTTAGTAAAATTAAAAGTTTGTAAACGTATTGTGATGTTTTGAATGACGTAACGCCCGGTACGCTCATTTTGAGCGTAGTTGTTTGGCTTCACTTTGACAAGCGATCGCTCCATCTGGTATAATTTACAATTCTGTGCAAACAAGCTAATCTTATACGTGTTGAAAAGTAGAGAACGGCTTTCATAGAAAAGACTTACTAGGTATTTGGTTTAAACATGATGATGAACTATCAAAAATAATTCAAAATACCTATACATACACATCTCTACTACGGCGTTATAAATGGTTTACTTGCATCTTAAAGTAGGTATAATGGCAAAAACATATAAAGCATAATTTGTCGGTACGTAATACTTGTAAACAATTCAGTTAATGTTTTGTTCAATATGACGTAATAATATTGAGTCTCCTTTCGTTCAAATATCTAGCATTCGGTCTTATATTAGAATATCGTTATCCCTTAGAGCGGTTACGCACTACGTTCGATCCGAATCCGATCGGAACCCGTGAAAATCAGGTCCGGCGTAGGCGTAGAACTATTTCTTTGGTAATTTACGCACTAGATCCGATTTCAGTCATTCGATTTCTGTCCGTTATTCTAGAATCTCCATCCCGGAGATAATTTTTGACGGACCGTCGACGGACCGACGTAGCCATAGTATTATTTGTATGGACGCTCGCGCACTGCGTCCGACTTGAATCCGAACTGCGTACGAGCAGAGAGGCAGCGGGGCGGGCGGTGTATGCGGCGGGGTGGGTAACGCGGCAGGCATCCATCTACGGCCATTTTCAATATTCGAACTATAGATAGATCTGTAGATTTTAGATTCGTGTTTGACATATTTTGTATGGAGCTTATGTCAAAAACTGTCAAAAACGAATCTAAAATCTACAGATCTATCTATATTTCGAATATTGAATTCCGTAGTTAGTGTGGCAGCGAGCGAACGTGCGCGTTGGTTTTTGCATTATGTTTCCCTACGATGTTTTTACTTTATTTGAAAATATTGAAAATAAAGACTCTTTATGGGACAAATCTATAGACGATTACAAAAACACAATATTGACAAGGAATGCATGGATTGAAATATGCAAGTTCTTTGAGCCTTCGTTTGATGATTAAAAGAAAACTGAGACAAGTAAGTTAAATTGATATTTATTATACAATGGAACAAACAGAATCCATTCAAAATGATGAAGATATGGCATTTTTTTGCGTTTTTCCAATCTATGTTACCGTCAATCAAACAAATAACAGCAGATGATAAGTTGGAGTTTCGTATTGCAATGATGCAATTACTCCGTAAATATACAAAGAAAGAGAGATTGAGATATTTGTCTTCTACTGATAGCCTCGGTTCGACAATTTTGCAGACTGCATCTCCAACAGTTATGACACCAAGGCAACATAATCTAACTCATGATATAGATATTTCTGAACAAAGCATGTAGATGATCCAGACCAGTGCAGCAGTAATTACAGCAACGCCTGGGGAAACAGAAACACTAAACGGGAGACTGCAAATTCTTTTCCCGAGTTATTCAATCTGGATTTCAACGATAATGCGTATACCTTCATATGTATAAAGGTAAACTTAAACTAATCATCATCATCAATCAACAACTTATCAGAAATAAATAACATAATTTAGAACTGCGTTTTACTTACCTTAATGTGACTGCTAGCATTTCTTCTGGCGGTATACATTGTCTAAATGTTGTGTTTTGTCGCGAAATATCATATTTTATGTGATGAACTTAAAATGAAATCAAAAGTAGACGCACTCATTCGGTAGTAATTGTAAAATTTCCTGTCGTATTGTTGTAAGACTGCGTGGTGATTGTAAGAAGCTCAATTTAATCTTCGATCCAGCAAGAGAGGGCGCACCCAAAATTCTTTGCTTCTTCTGCGTCTTTGTGCGTATAGTAGTATTGCCAGAAGTTGACGTCGATTGAAAGGACTCCTGATCAACGACGTGAACACTTTGCTGCGGCTCCGAGTAAAATGACCTGTGCCAAAAGGTGGCTTGGATTAGTATCAGAGATCGGACTAGTGCGTAAGCGATATCCGGATTCAGTCCGAGTTTTCTAGATCCATATTTTCACGGGTTCGGATCGGATTCGGAACGGATGTAGTGCGTAACCGCTCTTAGGGTTGCAGAGGTCAGGTGACAGTCAGTCGGCTGATTATTTGCCCAGAATCTACTTAGGCTAGAAACGTGAATAAAGAGACATTGGTTATGACAAGACCAGGCCCTAGTATAAGTTACTTGGAGTTACATCATCATCAGCCCTATAAAATTATAAAATCTCTTATTCTATTGACATGTTTCGAGGACATGTGGTTTTTAATTGCTTTTCTATTTAATTCAAATAATTTATTTCAGACTTTTCAGTCCATAAAATGTTAGTAGTAGGTACATCGAGATAACTTAAAACTATGTTAGTAGCTTACACATACACATACAGCACACAAACAAGAAAGGAAAGAGAAACAAAACAAGTACCATCCTATCCTACGATATATGTATCTTTATCCAATGCCTCCAGATTGGACTATGGATGTATTCTGCAATGACTCTCAGGTAGCTGTTGGGACTGTCCCTCACCCTTCGCATCAGCGATCCTGCTCTTTTACGTAAAATGGCATGCAAACCATCCACTCGTGCTTCAAAACATCGCTGATGCACTACAGTGGCGTGGCAACCCCATCAGCAACCTGAAATCATTGTTATGTTGAACCCGCAGGGCACTGACGACCCGCTGCGTATAGCTAGTCCTCAAACTACATGTATAAAATGATTGACAATATGCCGACGTATACAGTGTCGTCTTTATAGCTTTGGGACATCGGGCAAATCTGCGAGCTAACATATTACAACGGATTGTCAGGCCCCTACGCCCCCGCTCCATGTCTAGTTCATCTGTCAGATCCTCGTTTACAACATGACCTAGGTACACAAATTGTACCTAGGTCATGTCGTAAAATCTATAAAATAAATTAGCAAATAATCTCTACATAATATGTTTTATGCATCAGAGTCACATCCGTGTGGTGACGGATTAAGAATACGGAATGTCACCACCCTATATCATCCCATGAGTGTCGTAAGAGCCGACAGAGGGAGCATATTATACAGAGAACAGCACTGTAAGAGAAGGAAAACTTGATACAAACCCTATACCAACCCGTTTGGCCAGCGTAGGCCAATTCCTCCTTTCAAAGGAGAGGCCTAGTCCAGCAGTGGAGTGTTAAAGGCTGATGATGATGATGATCAGAGTCACATCTGTATAACTATAACGTTTCAATAAATACCCTCGTTACAGAGTCATACAGTTTTAATTGAAGCGGCAGCTAAACGGAATACATCACGTATTGAGGTCTTGATCCAGAAACATACCTTTTTACGAAAACACCTGCAAACTTTATGGACATGAATATAAAATGGCTCGGTGCGGCGTTGGGGAAAATGGACGCAAAATATATGAAGAGGAAATGAAGGCTACTTTTATAAAATCCGTAATAACCTGCTCATTAAATGTTGCCCAAGGGTACGGCAGCTTTATTTAAATATTTGGTTTTATGTACTTGTGTCTCGTACTGGGGCGCTCCGTAAATTTTTTACCTCGACCCGGAAACAGAGCGATTACAACTTTTAAGATTGATGAATCCGGGGACTTTTTCAAGATATAAAAGGGTATGTTTAAATAAAGTAAGTGACTTCAGCTTAATTTTCAGCAGTGGCTGTGTACTTTTTATCTGGGTCATTTATCTTAATTATTTATTATCTGTGTGCTTGCCGTCTCACGACTTTGTTTAAAAAATGAGCTTGTGTTGTTTAAGACCGAAATATGGTTGGCTTAATGTTTTGAATAAAATGAGCGTAAAAGTTGCATCAACGTTCACGGGGCGGTAATGATAACATTAATTGCCTACCGAGATACCGCGGTCCGCATAAATTAATGTAATGGCATGCAAATTTTATTGCCTAACAGTGTTCAAATGTGACCACAGCTCCACAATCTCTCCGTAAATGGAACCCAAACTGCACTGGTGCTGTATATCTTGTTTACCAATATTTATTAGTAAATGTGTGTTAAATAACTAAATAAATAATTTAATCAATGGAACCGTAAAGATATTAGTAAACAGTGAGCATTTTGGTGAAAGTGTTTCGCTTTTAATTGAAAATGTAATAATTTATTAGTGCTATTAATGTTTAGGTTTATAAAATTTGACCTGAGGTTAAGTCTACAATGGATGCTTATACAGAATCTATTATATTAAGTACCAAATTGTATACTTCTTCTTTTTGGTATTATTATGGCAATAACGTTAGTATGAAGTTTTAAGAGATTTTTATAACCTTTTATAGGGCATTTTTCCTCCGCCATAAAATTATTGTTGTTGTCACAGTAAAAACATTATCACTATAACTCAGGTTTTATTTCAGTTGCATGCCACACCTTAAAAAGTCAGCTGTAGTATGCATCACGAACGTGAAGCAATTTGCTCAATCTACCATTGATCTATCGTTGCTCTCATCAGCAGCTCATCTCATGTTCAGCACGATAAGCCGATTTATTCAAAGCAGTAGATTTCTGATTTATTAGAGCGTGAATATTTGTGCATAGGATTGTTATAAAATTTTATATCGGGCCTATGTTTTTCGAATTATTTCAAGCTTGCTGAAACTTGCCTTATATTATATAGGGCTTCTGCTCCGTGCTAGTGGCTCATAGTGTGATGTTATAGCCTGAAGCTTTCCTCGATAAATTTGTAAATATGTATAGGAATCGAAAAAAGTGATGAATGGTATGGCCTGTTCTGGTTCGTTCTACGCCTTTCGCTTTGCGAAAGTGGCGTTTAATATACATGAAGCGTCATTAGCTACATAACTTTTCTTAAGATCATAAGCATCACAGGATTACCTAAGTGAATAGAATATTTTGACAGTGTTACACATAGTCAAGTGGCGTGCTATTGGAGAAATTGTGAGATCGTACTACTGATGATAAATAGTTTGAGTCTAATCAGTCAAAATGAAAACATGATCCTCGGTTATTGGTCAATTAAAGCAGTAAGTCTCTCTCGTAGAATTAAACTGGTTGTTAGACTTTATCCTATGAATAAAATATTCATCTTCTATTTAAATGCAGCGGCTTCAGGTTGAACATAGATTATGTGACTCAGTCAACTTTCGAACCATTAGAGACGCGGATGAATTGGCGATTATTTATCTAATAACATTCATTGATACTGCACAGCGTATATTCCATCCCTTGCAAGGTATCGGTGGATTCTTATCTTATCATTTCGTCCGGTGATATTTTTTGGCCATCCTCAACTATTGCCGGAGGAGTCTGTACTATATCTCTCATTAGTATCCGTATTATTCCGTTACTAAAATATTGCAGAAAGTCTATTCTATTAGTCGTCTCAAGCACGTGGCGCGTGAGGTTTGTAAGGATCGAAGCAATTCGCATTATATTGTTTCAGCCTATCCTGACACACAAAAAGGCGTGAATATATTTTTCTATGCATAACAAATATTGTCTAAAGGGTAAAATAGCCGTTTATTTTCTTCTTCCCGTGGGTATGGATGACAGTTGCTTAAACACTTAATATACCTAATACACAAAGCCGCAAACATGAACTCTCGATACTACTTACGAATCGGACAGAGAATAGTCTGATGCTAAGAAATTTAATATGACAGGATCAAATAAACAGTAAAATTCTGAACAAAGCTTTTTCTATACTTCAGTTAGTAAAGCTTTTGATTTGGTTATTTACAATTGAAAAACTAACACGAACTCGTATCAATGACTGTGGAATCTTTCATCTTTTCCACCAGAGATTTAAATATAAAAAAGCTCATCACTACCGGCTAAGAACTATGTAATACAAAATTAAAAAATATGTAGTGTGATATAATCAATATTAAGGCACATTTGCCTTCGGGGACTCGTCTATGCGGCCTCAGTCCAAGATCATACCCACCTAATTAATAAGTATAATCGATCTTGAAGCCAGAAAATTACATGAAGTTCCCCAAGGATCGACTATCGGGGCAACCTTATATCTCATGTTGCGGTAACCGATACCCAACTGTTTGTCAATTTTCTCTATATTTCAATATGTGGCGGGTTGATCGTTGTATGCTCGGTTGGGGAATTCCTATTTTGTTTAAGTAACATTGACTACCTACTGTTTTATGTACCGAAGTTTTATGTTACAAAGGTTATATGTAGCCTTAAAAACCTTTATCACATGTATCTGGGGGCACGGCAGTGCCCCCGCCAAGTCGAGCGCGAAGCAACGCTGCCCTACCATCCTTTTCTGGAACCATTTCACCGTATATTCAGGCCCCTATTTGAGCACCTCTGGATGGGACTGGAACGCTGAAATTCGTATCGTCGTCTAGTAAGGTACTTGACTACTTGACTTGTACCCACTAACGTGTAACAATATTCCACCGTTGATCGCATTTTTCCAGTATCTAGAGCGTAAGAAATTGCAGTAAGGAAGCTCAGACTTGGCTCATCTGTGTCTAGAGATTTAATTACTTTTTAGAGATAAACAAGCAGCTCCATCGAGGCTTGGCAATTTTTTTACAGAATGTTTTGATGGGATTACACTATCTGAATATCTATACGGTAGAAAATATTTATATGGCCCCTAGGGTAAGCTATGTACCTATATGTATATACCATCAATATCCGTAAGAGATACCTTTATCGAGAAGTTCATATTCATTGAAATGTCGCAACAAATTCAACATCTAAGCAACACTATGAATCGGTGGTGAGTAAGAGCCTATATTATTTAATTAAAAGCGTACATATCAAGTCAAAAAGCATAAACGATAAACGTGGTTATAACTATTCACCAGTGCCATGTATATCTTGCATATTAAGAATATTATAGTATTACCAAAGTGTTATAGTAAAACAATATTATAAGCTCTTGCTGGCTACAAAGCGACATTGAACAGTCTCCTTTGGTAGTAATAATCCTTCTTACTTCAATATAACTATAAGATACTTCTAATTAACTACTTACTTTCGACTGTATAGGTCAAACCGAAATTATTCCTTCTCTGGAAAAAAATCGAGGTGCCCAGATATGCCTTCGCTATAAGTAGATACTTATAAAGACCTCTTCAGACGGGGATTATCCTGAGTGCGACAATTGTAAAAATAACATAACACATAACATAACTTTTATAATTCTGTACTTGAAAGTCTTACGTATTTTTCTAGAAAATAATATCTTATGGTCATTATAGCAATTATTTTTTTATGATACCGTTGAATCATCAAATAGTACAGTTCTGCAGGCAACTTTTTACTTGTATTATATATTTTGGGCTCGCAGTCTTTTCTTATGATTTTTTTAAGTGGTTACATACTCGGAGCACAAAATATAGAATAAAAACACTACCTGGATAAATAATATAGTAGGTTCTAATCTACTAAAGTACAATCAGAAGAAGATCGATGTAAACTGCTACAATTTTTATCGTGAAATATAAATGTAGATAATGCAGCAGTGAATGTCTTGGGAGTAGTGATGATGTGTGATGATAATAAAATAATATGTCATCACTACCAAGCTCACTTTATTCAGGCAGATATGTATATCAATCACACTCTCCTTTACGCCAATTCCATTAAAAATATTATAGGTTCCAGTTCCTAATTAAGTTTGTTTGAATGTGAATTTCACACCAAAATTAAGCTTGCTAAAATTGGTAGGTATAGGTACGAGATAATTCTATAAGCGGAGTTCAGCTGTATAAATAATACGTTGGATTATTACTGACTAGAAAGGTAATGGATTTCCAAACAAGCTGAAAACATCTGACGTAATTCAAATTATACTGAAAGCTTATAAAGGTATTTGATTTGATCCAATTTACACGAAAGTGCAGTTAATAAGTTCAGGAACAGTTTCTGGGGACCTCTTTCAATTTGCTGCAGTCGCCGTCATTTTATTGAAGCGTGAAATTAATTTGCCGACATCGAAGCGAAATCAAACGCAGAGATGAAATAATAATAATATGAATTTATTAATTAGTTGCCAAATTGTAATTGGTATAAAGATGCACAAATAAAGTACAACTATCCCATTACTAGTATGGTGTATAGATGGATGTTTGCTTCTATTTCACATAAAACTACGGAACGGATTTTGATGAAACTTTGCGGTCATATAGATTCATCAAAATAAAAAATACCGCGCGGAATCAGTCATTTATATATTTTTAGTTTTCTGAATATTTAATTGTTTGTATATTGGTTTGTACAAATTCCACGTAAAAACTAAAGCTTCACTCATGATGAGATATGCTCACCCAGACTATATATTTATAGGGCACAATGTGTGTGTGTTTTTTTTATGGCTCCATCGCTTATCAATGTCTTCTCTTTTTGTAAATTAAAGCAGTATTAAAGTAAAGTAAACTAAGACTATGAAGGAAGGGGTTAAGACAACTTTTTGCCATTGCCTGGCTTTTGCAACTCTGGAATTAGAACAAAATTATCAGTCAGATAAACTTTGGTCTCGACTGTAAATTTTTGGTATTTTGAATCATTTTAATATTTTCTCTAATTAATATTTGAAAATTACATAGTAATAAGTAGCATTACTTAAATAAAACAAACTTACAGTATAAATTGTAGGATTTGTGCTTAATTAAAATGTCAGAAACACTTTTTTGATTCAAAGAAGTCTAACAATCAAGAACTTTGTGAAATAATTTCAAGTGAAAAATATTCAAATTAGTAAAAGTATATTTGTTACTATTCAAGCACGTGCAAGTTTAGTTTATTTTCAGCCTTATAAGTTTCAAGAATTATACACATAAGAAAACTCAGGAATCACACTACGTGCTGGCGAAAACCGTGCTAAAGTCCGTTTAGTTTTGAGTTTGCCGCGTTTATACAGACAAACATGACTGTGGCGGGCACTTCAATCTTTTATAATATTAAGATGATCCATTTAAACAAACCGTTTATTAAATTTTTTAAGATTTTTTTTCCTCTTTATTTAATGCGTTTTTGGTTTTGGATCTCAAATTACGGCAATAGGCTCGCCCCTTATTACGTGGGACTAAAGTATATCTGGCGAAAAGTGGGTGTAGAAAATTAGAAATACACCTCTGCCTACCCCTTCGGGGATAAAAGGCGTGACGATATGTATGTATGTATGTATGTATCTCAAATTATAAATCTGTCATCATCGGCTCTGTATATAAATTGTCCCACTACTGGGCGCGGACCTCCTCTCACTATAACAAGGGTAAGGCCATAGTCCAGCACGCTGGCCATGTGCGGGTTGGCAGACTTCACATGTCGTTCGAAAATATTATGGAGAACTGATTCAGATATGCAGGCTTTCTCACGATGTTTTCCTTCAGCGTTTAGCAAGCGGTAATTAACAATTTAATGTGGTGTGTGCCGTGGATTCGAACCCGACAATCTCTGCATAGCAGTCCGTCAGTCTCCCCACTAGGCTATCGCTGCTATTATATAAATCCTGACATTCCTCTTAATTTATAAAATAAAAGAAATACATGTTAAACCCATATTTTAAAAACTATTACTCGTACATTTCATATTAAATTATCTATTATTCTCACCTCGCTCGCTAAATGTCCAATATTTTACAGGAGCGCACCGCTGCAGCTAATACCTAAAGACTTGTGAAAGAACATCCGCCAACACTTTAACAACATACAATAAAGACTTTATATTAAATTGCTTTCAAACGTTCAAAGTGCACACAGAAGCGAATTTATAAAAATACAATTAGAGAGAAAAGAAGTATGAACTTGTTTGTTTTGTGCTTGCTGGCTTATTCTTACATTGTATCCTCGGATAAATGAAATATGGTGCTGCTGTAAAATCAATTATTTCTTGTAATTTCAACGAAAATTTACGTCCACTCAACTATTAAAAGCCAAGATAAACGTCATTTAAAGGAAAATACATTTAAGAGATGGTAATTTGGGCTGCATGTAAGACAAAAATACACATTAGAGGGGTATAAACATTGAAAGTTAGTTAATGTTTTATCCAGAACGATGATTTGTACCAGGCAGTCGCAGAATGATTAACTCCCGAACGAACGATCCCCGCCGTGGGATCTCCACCTTGAAGTGGTGGGGGGGCTTAGTAACCGTGGCCTGGACACCCACAGTGAAGCTAAGAGAGATCCCGGGAGTGGGCGCTCCCCGTGGCCTTGGTGAGGGCCTGCGCAGGATGCGTCCAAAGGGGCGGGTACGGGGGATAGTTCTGTCTGTCCCTCGCAGTCGGGCGCGGTCGCGGGAGGAGAGGCGTGTCGGTGTTGCGTTGCCGCACGCCCTATCTCCCGCGACCAAATGGGGGTGCATCATTGTTGCGTCGCGGTAAGGCCGCAGAGGAAGAGGAGATTGGGTGTTGTCAGGTTGACGTCCTCCATATCCTCTGCGGCCGCTGGGTGTTTTGGCGGCGGAGCCCAACACCTTCATCCGCCGCCAAGAAGGTTGTGGCTTTCGGGCTATCCGCCGGGGTGTCAGGGTAGAATGCTAACACGACCCCCTGGCGCCCCCAAAATGGCGTTTAAGTATGCGCAGTGGTTTTAGTGGGTATTACGGCCTTGCACTCCAGCCATCGAGTCCCACATACGTGCGTAATAATTTCCACAGCAAAGAAAAAAAACTAAAGAAGTACAAATACTACTGCATCTAAATAGAATCTTCAAAAGTGAAAGAAACCTACTGGGGATTATCTGCTTGCTTTTATGATGCTATTGTTATTTGCCTACTATGAGCATTGTAAGAATGAATAATTAGAAGAAAATTAATTTAAATTATTCATTCATTTAAATTCGTTATTTTATAATTATTCATTCATAATCATTTAAATGTTTATGTTTAAAAATACATCATTTTTTATTTGTATAGTTACTTAATCATGTTTTGTACTGTACATATAGCCATAATGTTAAGATGACTTACAAGTGTAAAATTAAAATATAGGTTAATTAATAATTATAAATTGTTCTTTATTGATATATGGCACAGATTTAAGTACTTTAGGTACACATAGGCATCAGTTCCATGTGTGGTGGTATATGGGGACGGAGCCCATACATTTTTACCCATAGTCCTTTGATGAATGATTTAAAATGCTGAAAGGAGGGCGGTTTGGCGACGTTTTCTATTATATTTTATTATATCTTACTTATTATCTATAATATTATGGATTCTAACAGTGACAGCGATGATTATTTTTCTGCAGATAGTGATGATGACAGTTTTGTTAGTGTTCCTTCATTGGCAGATAACATCCGATCTGTATTTTCCGATGTTCCAAGTAACTTTAATGTTGTGCATATCAATGCACAGAGTATTCCCGCTCATTTCCCAGATATGCTGGCAAATTTAGACTGTAAAAACATACACGCTATTCTTGTCTCTGAATCATGGCTTAAGCCGTGCCTTCCTTCTACTTCTTATTCTTTGCCCGGCTTCCAGCTTATCAGAAACGACCGGACTGGGGGTGGTGGCGGTGGTGTCGCCATTTACCTTCGATTCTATATAGCTTATACTGTGATAAACGTGTCTTCACAACCGCCTCCCTCCAATGCTGGTGAGCACCTGTTTCAGGAAGTCGAGCTACATCACACTAAAATCCTCCTCGGCGTTTACTACTGTCCTTCCTTGCGTATTGACTTCTTTTCCTCTTTTGAAAATCTCTTACTTAACCTATCTCCTTCTTACAGTCAAACTATCATTATGGGTGACTTCAACACTTGTCTTCTTAAGAAAGATTCGCGTTCTTCCTCTCTTTATTCTATTTCAGTCTCGTGCAATCTTCATATTCTACCTCTGAATGCCACCCATCACTTTCCTAATTCTACACCCTCACTTTTAGATCTCATTTTCGTTTCTTCACTACACCACGTCGCAAAACACGGCCAATGCTGTGCCGACGAATTTTCCTATCACAACCTTATTTTTCTCTCTTACAAAATTCGTCCTCCTAAGGCAAAGTCAAGAATACTTTTACAGCGCAACTTTTCTGGTATGGATACTGAACGTCTTTGTGGTGACGCAGGGGCAATTGACTGGATGCCACTGTTTTCCGCTTTAACAGTTGATGATAAAGTCGAAATATTTGAGAGGCAAATTACTGCACTTTATAATGTACATGCTCCTATACGTGCGATTAAATTGAAACATCGTCCTTCGCCCTGGCTTACCAACGAAATAAGGATTCTTATTCAAAGGAAAGCAGCGGCGAAATCAAAATTCAAGGCAAAACCAACTGACTCTAATAAAGAAAAATATATTAAAGCGCGAAATCACTGCAATAGAGTGTGTAGGGATGCACAACGCCAGCACATTCACAGCTCCGTACAAAACGGTGATCCATCCAAGGTATGGAATTTTTTTAAATCACTTGGGGTTGGAAAGCAACGGCAAAATACTTCCCCTAATACAATTGATATTAACATGCTTAACCAGCACTTCTCTGCTTCGTCTGATTATGATAGGACAACAAAAATAAACACCCTAAATTATCTTTCAACGCTTCCAACTCCTGATTACAGTCCATTTGTCTTTAGTCAATTTACTGAATGTGGTGTTAAGAAGAGTATCTTATCCATAACATCCAACGCAGTTGGCAGTGATGGCATCACCCGTAATATGATCCTTCCAATCCTTGATGAAATCCTACCTATTATTTCCCACATCCTTAATTTCTCCATATCCAGTGGCATTTTCCCAACTGCTTGGAAAAATGCTCAAGTCATCCCTTTACCCAAGAAACCTAATCCTGAATCCTTTTCTGAATATCGTCCCATATCCATATTACCTTTCCTTTCCAAAGTTCTTGAACGCCTTATCCACAACCAACTCAACACATTCCTTTCTAAAAATAATATCCTTAATCCCTTCCAATCCGGCTTCTGTCCTGGTCATAGTACCACTACCACCCTTGTCAATATTACGGATGATATTAGATCGGGCATGGAAGATGGCAAACTCACAGTGCTCTGTTTATTAGACTTCAGTAATGCTTTCAACACCGTAGACCTTGTTCTCCTTGCCCCATTAGGCTCTCTTAACATATCTCCATCGGTGATCGACTGGTTTCGTAGTTACCTGTTTGATTGCCAACAACGAATCCGGCTAGATGACACCTATTCTACTTGGTGTGACAACTCTGCTGGCGTACCACAGGGCGGCGTTCTATCTCCTTTGCTCTTCTCAATTTTTATAAATAATATCTCCAACCATATTTCTTCTTCCTACCACCTATATGCAGATGATATGCAGATTTATTATCAAATCAAGCCTGAAAGCCTGTCTCAAGGAATTACAATAATAAATAATGATCTGGATCAAATTTGTGACTGGACAAAAAGGTTTGGACTCAGGGTTAATCCTACAAAGACTCAGGTTATTTTGGTTGGTAGTTCCAGACTAATCTCTAAGATCGACTGGTCAATAGTTCCCCTTGTATCTTTTGATGGTATTCCAATTCCTTTCAGTGACAAAGTAAAGAACTTGGGGATATACATTGACCAAACACTCTCTTGGAGCTTTCAACTGCAAAGTACTAGTCGGAAACTCTTTGCAGCTGCCGCATCGCTAAGAAGATTGCGAAATTTTCTTCCCATTGCCACAAAAATTGCGCTTGTGTAGTCTATCCTTCTTCCTATTCTTGACTATGCCGATGCCAGCTATCTTGATCTTAATGAGGACCAGCTAGACAAGCTTGAGCGACTCCAAAACTTTTGTATACGGTTCATATTTGGTTTACGCAAATATGACCACGTTTCCGAATTTCGAAACAAGCTCAAATGGCTACCCATCCGCCTTCGCCGGAATACTCATATTCTCTGTCTCTTGTATAATATTCTGTTTAATCCTTCATATCCCCTATATCTCAAGAATAGATTTGTCTTTCTGCATGACACACATTCTAAGTGCTTGAGATCATCGGAAAACCTTAAGTTAAAAAGTCCTGTGCATTCTACTAAGTTCTTTGATAGATCTTTTACTGTTTTAGCTGTCAGATTGTGGAATGCACTACCGGAAACGATAAGACGTTCGAAATCATTGCCAATATTTAAAAATCTTGTAAAGAAACATTACTTGTCACTATAATAAGTAACATTCCAGTGATAATATCTTCTGTATAATAGTATATTATAATATATATTACTTAATATATTTTATGTAGATATATATATATATATATATATATATATATATATATATATATATATATATATATATATATGTGTGTGTATTTATTTATTTATATATTTGTGATTTATTTAATATTATTATCATATATATTTAATATGTATATAGATAATGGATGTAAGTAGGTATATGTTTTTCTTATCAGTTTAGATAAGCTTATTTTAGTTTTAAGCATAGAGTAATAATCATGTTAATTTGTTATTTATATTTTAGTTTATAGTGCACCCGCATACTACCTGTCCTTTTATTTAATTCTGTCCGTACACGGTTGTCCGTGTGGTGACGGATTAAGAATACGGATTGTCACCACCCCATATCATCCCATGGGTGTCGTAAGAGCCGACAGAGGGAGCATATTATGCAGAGAACACCACTTTAAGAGAAGGAAAACTTGATACAAACCCTATACCAACAAGTTTGGCCAGTATGGTATAGTAGGCCAATTCCTCCTTCCAAAGGAGAGGCATAGTCCAGCAGTGGACTGTTAAAGGCTGATGATGAGGTACACGGTTGTCTGGCAGAAATCGCATTTTGCGATAAGACCGCCCTTGTAACACTAGTTTATTAGAAACTCTGTAATGGTTGCCTGGTGTACAATAAAGAATTAATTATTATTATTATTATTATTTTCTTATGCTAAGTAATACTTAGTGAATATTTGTCTCGGCTTTAGACGTCGAGCGAACCCGTTAATCTGTCTTTTTTTTTAATAATAATAATATTTATTTGCATAAAAACATGGTATTTCAGATGGTAAAAGATATTTTATTGAGATCACCTTATAATAATATATGATTGAATTAGAAGATAATTAATTTTGATGATTACCTGAGCATCGCTGTCAGGCTAGTGAATTAGTATTATAGTGGATGCGATGTATAATTGTGTTGAGTTGATTATAGAATTTGGTTCAAAATTTTTCATCAAATCAGCTACGAGTATGTCGGTACGAAGGTAAACTCGCGGTGTTATATTTTCCGACTAAATACACTTTTAAAAAACAGTGCTTATTATTTTGAAATTGATGTCAGGCTTTTACTATTTTTAAATCAGTAGATCATAGAACTTAGATGATTTAATTACATGTGGACCATACCTCATTTACACTGATGGTAAATTTCGTGTCTTTTTATTTAACACTTACTTACCTAGAACAATAATGTTTCTTTTCGGAGCGCATCATTTTTTTACCACAAACTAATTTTAGTCACTCAAAGCCTACACTCCTGTCAATTAAGAAGTTTAGTACCCTCTACGTACACAAAAGCATTTGTTTTGAAACTATAAGCCTAGTACTAGTTTTAATACCCAAATTATTTCGTCTAAACTACCCGAAGAAAGTTCTAGGTAGTAGAGCCTTGCTGACTTCAGCATGAATGGGCCGGCTCGACCGGGGAAGTACTACCCTCTCACAGAATCGACGTAAAGTAACAGTACCTAAACTGTTGCATTTCGTTCGGTGAGTGAGAGTGCCGGAGGCCCTATCCCCTATTCCTTCTCCTTCATCCCACTCCTCATCCTATCCCTTTTCCCAACCCCAAGGGGCGGCAACGCACTTGTGACTCCTGTGGTGTTGCTTGTGTCCATGGGCGGCAGTAATTGCTTACCATCAGGCAATCCGTCTGCTCGTTTGCCGCCTATTAACATAAAAAAAAACCGTCACTCAAAGTAGACCACTAGAATTTAAATTCTGACAATTAGTAACCCCAACTTTGAACAAAGTAAACACTTTAACAATTACCCAACATCTGTTGTATAATAATAACAGTCATTACCACTAAACGAACACGTGTACATATTGAAGTCACTGGCGTAATGGAGAAATTAAGTGGACTGTAGTTATTTTAATGGCCCGACTCTGCTTGAAGCATGTCGTTGCGAGCAATTTAGCCAAGCACCTAGCCTGAGGCACTCCGTCATGGCACGTTAACGCCACCCGATGCTCTCGATCGTAGGCATGAATATTATACACAACTATCTATACCACATGCATCGGCGTATGCGGAATCGAGTACCGAAAGCGTTGATGCATTGCTGATCCACTAAGCTCTGGATTACGTAGGCGCGCCGCGTGGAGCACAAATATGTTTTCGGTTGACGTTATATACTTATTTTGTAAATGCTAGTGGTAAAATTCGCCGATACATTTTCGACACTTCAGAGTATTTCCACGGGGAGTTGGGAGGAAAATTGACGAAACAACGAAAACATTTTACTGGAGAGAACTTGCGGTTACATAATGAGATAAAGCTTTCCATTACATTTCGATAGCTTGAAAACGTTTTCACAAAAAAATGTTTCACTTTCTATGAATGTTGTTACATTGACAATTTTACTAACTAGGTAGGTATTGCCTGCGGCTTCTTACTTTTGGAAAGCAATACTCGTGGCATATTTTTTTGTATACACCTATTTGTGTTGTGCGCCCCTGTGTGCTCGCAATGTAAGCTATATTGCAAGAAACCCACAAAATACGAGTGAGAGGTTCCATCAAAATCAGTAGTTGTTGCGTGAAAGAGTGACCAGTATTCATCCATCCGTCCTCTGAAAATATCGCATTTAAAATAGTAGATAGTGAGATGTTTAGATTTTGCAACATACTACAAAAATCTGAAAATCTGACAAGTTTGTACGACTCTACAATAATAATTAATTATACTCTTTAGGTATGTGTGTCGATCGACTTATGGCTGGTTCCAATATTTGATCTACCTATCCTACCTATTGAAGGTGTTTATATTTTAATTTATGTTATATACGACTTTATAGACCGGTTGGCGCAGCAAGGGTGTAAGCGACTGCTACGCCGAAGGTCGCGGGTTCGATTTCCGCTCAAGTCAAACATTTGTGTGCATGAACATGGATGTTTGTCTGGTCTGGATGTTTCTATGTATATATATATTTTTTTTATTTATTTAAAAAGACAACTCCCGCATTAGCACTAAATCCTGTGTCGCGGGGGACTTTACAAACATGCAACTAACGGACACAATGTACACCCAGACTCGAAACAACAATTTATGAATAACACAAAGTGTTGTCTCGTGTGGGGATCGAACCCACAACACTGCGCGTAGAGTCAAGCGGCGAGGCGACCGCTTAAACCACTACGCCAACCGTGCAGTCAAATATTAAGTATGTATTTACAAAAAAAAAGTATATATGTATGTTGCATCATCTAGTACCCATAACACAAGCTCTGCTTAGCTTGGGACTAGATGGTGATGCGTATGTGTGGTAGAATATTATATTATATACATTATTATTATATTATACGAAGCCGATATTGGAACCGATTTATGGTGAAATATTGATAGCAATTGAGTTCCTACTCTCTTCGGAATGATTACTTCTGTTCAAGTTTCGCGGAGTCATATTATTATACGTTTGTTCGTTTTATCAATATTGGAACTGTAAGTTTGGCACCATTAGTTATTAACTTATAAGTGGTTTGACTGGATCATTGAATTGTTCGAAAAAGTTATTTGTTTTTGAATGCCAATCTTTTTCGGTTGGATTTACTTCAATGTTGGTCTTAAAGAAGGGGATATTTTTAATAGTGCGTCAAAAATCTTAAGTAACACACACTGAAGTGCGTTCCGCTAAAAAACTTGATTCTTTCATTCAAATACTAATTGCACACCAAATATGCCGATGTTTCAACAAAATATAATTTAATATGAAAAGTCTCGTCCACTTAGGCAACTTATCCATTCAGAAAACTTAATAGGTTATGTTAGGTTTTCTTGTGACCTTGCACCCAATAATAGGAGCCCTTCGAAGCAGGGCTCCGTCAATTCAGCTTATTAAAGTATTTGGTTGTTGAGTAAATCTAAAATATGAAATGCCTCTTTCTCATTAAAAGGATTACTTTTATTATAAGAGATTTGCAACGGTCAATAAACAGGTGTTCGTTATGAAATATTTTATTGAGTTATTTTGGTGTGCAATTAGTATTTTTGGTGAAACAAAGGAATATTTTTTTGCAGACATAAGAGATATATTGAGGAAGAGTTAAATACTACCCTTAAAGAAGTCATTGAGCTTTAAATGTTGAATCATACTAAGCGCGAAAATTGGTAAGGATGGTTGGATGGATGTTTATTACTGAACTGAACGAAAACTGATGAAATTTACAGTAATATAGCGTAGGTACTAGAGGATGCTTGCTGCTGCGACCGCACATTTTTTTATATTTAACTGTACTATTTCTGCAGGATCCCGTTGGATTTTCTAGAAACCCCTTTTCAGTGCACCCTACGGTTC
Source organism: Euclidia mi (assembly GCA_944739405.2). Taxonomy (NCBI): domain Eukaryota; kingdom Metazoa; phylum Arthropoda; class Insecta; order Lepidoptera; family Erebidae; genus Euclidia; species Euclidia mi. Next base: position 6,213,127 of record OX123196.2, read on the forward strand.
TCGAAGAAAATACTTACCAAATTTCAGCTTACTGTGCCTAATATGAGTTAAGGCTGTAGTTTCTCTGCCAGTCAGTCAGTAACGCAAGTATTTTATGTACTACTCCGTCAAGAAAATACCGGGAAAAGATCAATAATACACAAACTGTTTGTTATTCATCCAAATTTATTTTACCGCCTTCAAAGTATGCTCCTTCAGAAACGTTACACTTTTTATTGCTGTTTCCGGAATTGATTTCAGTTCTCGCCGCGAATTCTCCTTTATGTCTGCTACCGATTGAAAACCGGTGCCACGAAGTGGTAATTTGAGTTTAGGAAAAACAAAGAAGTCGGCTGGAGCCATATCTGGTGAATATGGTGGTTGCTCGATGGTATTTGTTGATGGCCTTGTGCGAAGGCGCATTATCGTGGTACAAAATCCAAGAATTTTCTATCCACAAATCTGGGCTTTTTCATAGAATACATACATACATACATAACGTCACGCCTTTTATCCCCGAAGGGGTAGGCAGAGGTGTATTTTTACACCCACTTTTCGCCAGATATACTTTAGTCCCACGTAATAAGGGGCGAGCCTATTGCCGTACCGGGCACATTTCCAGACTCCGTGCGGCTACTGAGAATTTCGTGACAGAAAAACCCAATAACACTGCCCGACCCAGGAATCGAACCCGGGACCTCCCGATCCCACGCGCACATTTATGCCGCGAGACAAACGAGGCAGTCGTATAGGGTTTGATGTCGAGTTTTCCGTCTTTACGCAAAGCTGGTATTTGCATCGTGTTATCCCTTAGTCGCCTCTTACGACACCCACGGGAAGATAGGGGGTGGTGACACTTGTATTCTATGCCGTCAACCACACGGCAATTTTTCATAGAATTTGCTCTTTTAAACGCCGCATAATGCTCAAATAATATTCTTTATGTACCGTTTGACCTTCCGGCAAGAATTTCGAGTGCACAACACCACGATAGTCAAAGAAAACACTCAACATGACTTTGACTTTTGAACGAGTTTGGCGTGGTTTTTTCGGTTTCGGTTCAGTTTGAAGGCGCTACTCCGAAGCTTGTTGACTAGTTTGCATGACAAACGCGTAAACCCACATTTCATCACCAGTAATAAATCGTTTCATGAATTTTGGGTCGGAATTGACTCGTTCTAACAAGTCTTAAGCGACTCTCGGGGGATTGAGATTTTGGAGAAAATTTAGGTCTTTTGGGACTAGCCGAGTGGCAACATGTTTCATACCCAAATTATTATTTCAAATGGTACGGATCGACTCGTAAGATACAGAAAGTTCGGTGGCTATCTCTCTCAAAGTTTGATTGAGGATTTTCAGTCACTGTTTCCTTCACCTTTGAGATGTTAACTTCAGTTGCAGACGTTGATGGCCCACCAGAGCGAGGCAAATCTTTCATTACATATCGACCGCTTTTGAACGCTTTGTACCACACACAAGCACGATTTTTTTATAAAGTCATAAAGATAAAGTCGTAAAGATAAAGTCGTAACTCACCGTAAGCCTTCTGTAACATTTTCATTGACTCCGAACACAAATTTCTATTGGTGATGCAAAATTTCAGACAGTCTTTGTTCCATGATTTTGTCCATTATGTAATTCGCAATACACACTAGATATGATATAATTAAAAACAGCAATATATGCAATAGTATAAATAACATATGCAACTTAAACTCCGCGCCAAACGGAAAACAGTTGTGTCAATCTAAGAACAACAAGCGACTACTTTTGTACTTCAATACTTTTTATAAACTGAACATAGATTACATTGATGGTAATGGAAAATAAAAGGAGATAACTAGAAAGGTGCAGAACGTAAATGCATTCAAACCGCGATGCTCTTAAGGCTAAACCAACAGCCAACCTTTATAACGATATCGACGGTATCCGCACGCACCGCACACGTTTGCACACCGGATTGCTATCCAAAGGTATAGCCATCAAAGTACATACGGGACCGCTTTGATTCAAGCTACTCTACAAATTTAATAGTAGTCACCAGAACCGAAAACGACTGGCAGTAGAAGGCTTCTAAAACCAAAAAGCCGACGCCAGTCGCTAAAGTAACTAGAATAAACGTCACTTTATACACAAATGAACTGTAAAATCGATTAGAGTTGGAGTCAATTTGAACAAGTACGCCGCAGGTATTACGCATGACATCGCGGTGAACTCAAACCGCACCGCACTCTTACATACAATTCACATTACTGATTGCTAGACAAAAGACACTTTTCATTAATGTAATTGCAGATGCTACACTCGTTTTAATAGGTTACTTCAATGAGCACATAAGTTTTTTTTTTCATTGGGTATGGAATTTTCATAAAGTTTATTTCCTCACGATGTTTTTCTTCGCCGTTGAGGAAGCGATAGTTAACAATCAAATCCGCACTAAACTTTGAAAATTCATCAGTGTGCGCTATGGATTCGAATCTGAGACCCTTTTTGAAGCAGTCTCTCCACCAGGCTACCACTGCTTACCAATATTACCTACATCGTCTACTTCTCCGAAATTATGAATCTTGGATCTTTTGTATCCTTGGCTACCTAGAAAGAGAGAATCTCTCAAAGAAATTGAAAAGCATTGAGAATTTTATTTGAAACGTTACTCCACTCTCAATCAGATGGAAAGTGTGACATATTATGGCCGTTCTCAGAATCACAATCATAAGTCTCTGTCACTCATCATTGTGATGTTTTATATTGTCTACTAATGAGTTAAAGGCGTACTCGTATGACGTGAGGAGCCATTAGTTTCATCTGACACATATTTATTATATAGATAGTTGAATAATCTTATGTATACGAACGCCTGCTTTTTAGGGTGGCAGATAGATACAAATGGTTAAATATATATAGTAGTAGGTATAGGTAAGTTATTAAGGCTGATGATGATGATATGTAAGTTATACTAGCATTTGTTATCATCATTGTCCTACTTTCCTCGGTTGTGATACAAAACCTTTGCAGTCTTAGCAACTTTATGGACCCCTAGTGCCTTATCCGCCTACCCTTTCGGATTCCATGGACCTCTGGTAAAGAATTGCTGCTCTAGGAAGAATTGTCATATTAAAAGCTTAATAACATTATCATTGCCGTGAACACTTAGAGGTCTGACGGCTATAACCCTTACGAATAGAGAGATAGGATAACTATACGAGTCCGCTACTCACAAAGTTGTCGTGTTTAGTCTGCTACCCTGGAAATATACCTCTATTTCTGCCGATTCACCGCTCAGCGAGATGATATGACGTAGTCTGATGTATATTCTTGAGCGTTTCGTAATTGAGTGTAAACTCGCGGTAAGCAATAGGTACGCGTTACGCGTAAGGTACGCGAGCTGGCTTGTTTGCCCGGGTAGGGCTCTGTTTAAGCCTCGCCTCGCACAAATAATGACACAAAACACCAACGTGCATTTATTTTTATTGCTCGAAATGTCGTATTTGAAGTCGGTACGAGTTGTGGCATGTCTATTTTAAAACCGTTTTCTACAGTCATAAAAACTTGTAGAGTAGTTTGAACAAGGCTTTTGCAGTTAGGGAGGTTTGTGAGTCGCGGCGGTACGTAGTGTTTGCAGTTGAAATTCAGCCATTTCTCCATGTAAACACGGCCTTCCGTCGCCGGTTGTGCTTGTACGGAACAGATAAACAAAATGATTTTAAAACTTAATCCTCATCCGCCGGGTGCTCTAATAAAATGCCATATTTATTGGACCCAAGGCTAAAGTCGTCATATCTTGTACTTTGTGGTTGCTTGTTTAATACAATACAAACGTTTTCTAATACAGTTTGATTAGAATGTACCGAATGGATAAAAATATCCTGACTTGTATGAAACTGAATTGTGCAAAATCTCGGTTGAAATTTCGGTATAGTTTAAAATGCTACTTGGAATCCAGTCATCAGCAAATGTAAACACCGCCGCAGTGATAAATCTCAACAGTGTGTAGACGTCATTACTGTAGTGTGTCGGAGTACCGACATTGCGAACTTAAATAAAGACCAAGTGAGGGTAGGTGCCGAAACCCGCACTTCCACAAGACGGCGCTGAGCTCTCATCAGTCTCTCCGCGACCACGCTCGGTGCAACACGAGCGAAACGTCGGAAACAAATAGGTATTTTAAGTTAACGCGATTAAGACCCGCTAAATTATTTTGTATGATGTATACAAATCGCGAAAGTTTAAAATCGATTAGTTTAAAATTAGTTTTCTTATAAAATATTCGTATACTTTTATGGAATAAACATTTGAAAATGGAATGCACGACTGTGCATTCCAAGTCCTGATCAAGAATTGCTCCTTGGTTCTGGTCCTGATGCAATTTTTTTGTAAATATAATTTAGCACAATGAAATATAATAACATCCAGCACAAAATTATTAAAGCTTACCTTTTTACATGGATAGATAATTCTTTATTGTGCAAATACACTGTTGGTACAAATCTGGTATAAATGACTTAGATGTACATAATAGGAAATACAGAAGGGTGGCCTTATCGCAAAGTGCGATTTCTTCCAGGTAAAAATTTTTATTAAAGCAACAGAATCTTTTAAAACATTTTTAAGTCTCGTTCGCTGTATAGGCAGCCAGTGAGCTTCAAGATGGAAAAATTTCGCCTCTTCACGTGTTCCGAATGCTTCCTATTTTCTCATCTGTAAAAGGAATAAAACGATCGAAAAATATTCACTTTAGCTAAAGTGTGACCGTTTTGCCAAACAACGAAACTTTTGCATTTATGTGAAGCTGAATTTGTAGAAGTATAAGTTTTATAACTATGCCAAGTAAAAATAGGGTTGCCATTAATTGGGTACTTACATAATTTATTTCAACTGGTAACAATGTGAGGTCATTAAAATTGCCTGGTAAATGTGTTCATAAAGGGAACGCTCCAGTTTCCATTATTGCCCGCTAATGAGATTAAAATTCGATTACACGGCTTACGAAATTATATTCGCCGACAATGTTTTACCCTCGTCACAATGGTTTAAGGAGTTTGAAAAAATATTCGTTTGTATCTATAGTTATCCAATATAGGTGTGAGTGTATGTAGGTGTGTAAATTTCGAAGTGCGTGAAGATCTAAGAAGAGTAATTTATAAAGTCCTTTTGAATGGAGGTGGAATAAATTCGTCAAAGAAGCGAAATCGGGAAATAAATTTGCTGGCATTGAATACCTGCGTTCCGTTCGCGCTCTCGGAATGTCGCGGATCATTGGAGAACCTGCTTGAGTACCTACTTAGTTGCCACCATCAATATCCCTAAATAATGTGGATCACATTAATTATCAACGGATGGTAATCAGAAACTCAAGTTACGTGAAGAATGTCACGAGTATCTGCTTAATTTAACTATATTAAGTTTGTTGAATATTAATTTAAGCATATGGAAGATGAAAATAGAAAATGTGGTCAGTAATAAATCGTGAAATAGGCTAATAACAGCGATAGCCGAGTAGAGATACCAACAGACTGCTATTCAAAGGTTTTAAACCAATGGCGTCCACTTCCGACTTTTCGAAGTTAATCATCGCCGCTTGCCCCATTCCTCTGAGATTACGTTGAGTAGTCTGTACCGGCTTCCATAAATATATTTGGCAGTAGGTAATTATGGAAACTTAGTAGCCTAGAATATAATGACGCTAGTCTGAGCAATGGAATATACTATACCTTTGAGTCGCGACCGATAACAGTCGCTCGGTGAAAAAAATAACATTCTGTCAAATCTGGTAACTCTGATTTGACTAGAGCCTCGACCTCCAACACAAAAGTCTTGGATGCAACTGGATAAACGCGACGTTGATGATAAACTGCCGAGAAAGACATAAAACAAAATTAGCTATAAATGTCTCGTACGTACGTACTAAGTATTAAATACAATTTTCTTATTGCATGACTTTTACACGACTGCTAAAAAGAATGTAAGTATGTACGGGAATTTTTTGATCCCACCGTAGCTTTAAGAACTATGTCTCTACGAATTAAGATGTATTGGGTAATCCTAATACCTCTTAGGTAAATAAACATGCCTCTTAGGTAAAACGTGCCACTGCGACCTATCGTAAGTCAGATTTCCTCGCCTACTTACGACCTTGACAAGCACGTTGCATCGGTATTGCAGCCAGTAGTCGGTATGACACCGTCTTTCGTAAAGAATTCGCGTCATTTCGTCCAGATCGTACAAAGCATCCGATTGGAACCGGAAGATGTAATGGTAAGCTTTGACATTGAGTCGCTCTTTTCCAATGTTCCAATAAGGGAATGTCTGGACGTAGTGAGGGACAGACTGAGTGACAATGTTATGCCTCACAACTATATTGATCTATTAAAACACTGCTTAGATGGCAACTTCTTCCTCTTCCAAGGCCAATACCTATTACCCCCAGATCGATGGTGTCGCAATTGGGAGTCCAGTAGCCCCAGTACTGGCTAATATCTGGATGGAACATTTTCAGAAAAAGGCGCTTAGCATCGGACCAAAGACCATCAGGCTTTGGAAAAGATACGTGGACGATATCTTTAGTATCGTAAAAGGAGGTAAGCAGGAAGTAGATCAATATGTGCAAAACCTTAACTCCATTCATTCGAAAATGAGGTTCACCTACGAAATGGAAACTGACAGATCGTTGATTTTAAACTTTCGCGATTTGTATACATCATAACTGTGAGACCAGATGAGTCCTTAACACACTGCGTATACCGGAAGCCTATACACACAGATAGATACCTGCACGCCACGTCGCACTACCACCCTCGATACCTGCAATCCGTTGTGACGTCACTAAAAAACAGAGCCCATGACCTCTGTGACCCTGAGATTTTGAAGCTAGAGCTAGACCATGTTCAGGAGGTACTCAGGAAGAACGGATACCAGGTCCAACGACGAACGAGACGGCCTACCAAGCGAGGAAAACATCCGGCGGTAAATAGACAACCGACCTACATGCCCTACATTAGAGGTGTTACGGATAAAATAGGAGCCAAGTTAAAAAACTACTCCATTCCGACCGTATTTACACCAGGGGCCAAAGTATACAACATGGTGGGCACACCAAAGGATGTTCTACCGCTACAAACCCCAGGTGTCTATAAAATCAACTGCAGCTGCGGAAGCTCTTACATAGGGCAAACGAAGCGGACTATCACTGAATGTATAAAGAAGCATATCGCAGCTGTAAAGAACCGTCAAACAAACAAATCGGCGATTACGGAACATTTACTTCAATCGGGCACCAATCACTGGATTGAATTTCATCGTCCCCAAGTACTCTCTACGGAACGCCACTTTTACCCAAGAGTTGTGCGTGAAGCGATCTAAATCAAAAAACATAAAAATTTCAATCGGGAAGGGGGCTTTAAATTGTCATCGGCGTGGAATCCAGTTATTCGACTAACAACACCCCACTTTAATGCGCAGTCGGCGAATGTTTACTCGGAGACGTGACATCGCTACACCAGTCAGCTTGCGACCACGAGACGTGCAACCGTCTCGAAACGTCAAACAAAATAAGGTATGTAAATACCTAATGCATGTTCGCGTTAATTCCCGTATATATATATATATATATATATATATATATATATATATATATATATATATATATATATATATATATATATATATATATATATATTCTTAGAATAATCTCATTACCATTTTAGTCATATGACTATAAACTCGACTCATGTTCCTATGTCCTCTACCTGGGATAAAATTTCACATTTCGTGAAATGAAATGCATTTCACAAAAATTATTATTGGCCATGTCACAGTCAAATAATCCATACAGTCGTTCGACGAACGCGTCTAGACGGGTCAATCGTGCGGGGGCCAAGAGGTGAGACGCGGGAAGAGCGGTACCTAGTTACGTACATCGCCTTAGTTCGTAACTAGGTACATGTTTTTGGGGGCTGGCGCGTGCTTGTTTTTTGTTCGTTACTTGTTTTATTTGCTTATGAATATTAATTAAGATGGTGCATACGACTTGTGCTGTGAGACATTGAAATTCTTTATGCTGTTTAAAGATTTAAATAAATAAGGATTTAAAAAATCTGCGATTTCATCAATTTACTTATACCAAAAAAGAAAATTTCATTAATTATAATTATTTATATTATGTTGAAATGTATGTACCTATAACCACTTAAAATAATGTGCACATTCCTACTAATCTACTAACTTTTCACAATATCTCATGTCTGGCCAAATCACAGAATAAAGTAGCAATTATTGTACGTAAACAACATGGCAGACGTAAGAAAATATGCGTTGTAAGGTAATTTTCGATTCTGGTGTGATTTTAATTTCATTTAATGAGTACCTAGTACCTTCGCATTAGGTAAGTACCTATCACATATTATTATGTATCTTGGTAACGGCGCATCCTAGCTCAAAAATAACCATATTTTTGCCCCCCTTTTATAAACCCCACACATGTTCTCCGTAATCTCATATCCCGGTCACCCATCCATAAAATGACCGTGATGTCTATTGCTTTACCTTAATGTAGTTTGCACGAAAAAAATCTGCAAAATACTTCATATCGATAACATAGGCTCTGCAAGCTGATCCCAATGTTACCCATCCATTAAACCATCGCTATGTCAATCGCTTTATTTGAACTTGGTTTGTACGAAAAATGCTTTATATTCTTAACCGCCTCCCACGACACCTGCGGGATGAAATAGGTGCTGACTGACACTTTGTATGCAAATCTTTCACCGCACGAAAAATGCAACGTGTTTTATAATAATTATTTATCGTTAATTATTGTAATATAATAAACTAACTGTTTCCCACGGTTTCACCCGCGTCCTGAGGGAACTTCTTTGCGTAGCCGGTTAATTTTTAGCCTAAGTTACTCCTTGGTACATCAGGCCAGTGAGGGTCCCGTCAAAATAGGTCCAGCCGTTCCAGAGATTAGCGAGAACAAACAGACAGACAGATAAAAATGGTAAAAAATGACATTTCGGTGTATGTTCCGTGTATACATCCATATGCATTTAGTAAAAAGCGGTTATTTTAATATTACAAACAGACACTCCAATTTTATTTATATATATATAGATAAGTGATTTACACTATATTATTCATGTAGCGTAGCACTTGTAATATTTTTCTAAAATAAATAGACGATGTTTGAATAAGTAGGTATTGTTTACATGTGGCAGCCCTAGCCTACTTACCCTTGTCTAGACGTTGTCGGCTTTTTCTACGAGATCAAAGGCGTCAAACTACTGTATGTCTTTATACTGTGGCCATGTCATACTATAATATATAATACTAATAACTTTTATTGTAGCAATTTATACAAACTTATGGACTATACAAATTTTCGGAGTATAATTTACAAAATGTGAGTCTACTGCCCCAAAGCTATAGTCCTCTGTGTTATGGCAGTTTTTCTTCTTCTATCACTTGGCAGATAACAATACACGCACGTTAACTTGATATTGATTTTGAATTATAGCAGACAGGAATGTAAAATGCCTCCTTTTACCATCAAGTATGTAAGTCTTGGATCATATAAGCACACATGCATGACTCAACCGCTATAGTTTGAAATTGTACTCCACAAACCGCAGTGGAACCCTTTAGCTCACAAACTATGGGTGCAATAACCACTGCCTATTACTTCGTGGTATGCTGTCGTGATGTTCTCTTGGGCCATGGTTTATGATTTGTACAATGTATATGTATTGCTTTGACTGCGAGGCATTGAAGCATATAAAATATTTAGTAGTGTACTTCTGTAGTGTGGTGTTATCACTGAAACTTTTTATATGTAAATATTCCGAAAATATTAAAAATATAGGTATGAAAATAAACACAAGGTTCGTACCTAACTCGTAATATCAATTTGTTTATAACATTATTTTTGCGCTGCATAGATCAAACCTAACCCGTGAGACATATTTCAGAGTTGTGTGGGAGTAAAGTAACCGTTCATCATACAAAAGCATCGGCAAAATGTATGAAATCCAATGTACCTTGCGTAAACTTATGCATGTGCATACGAATCGTCCATTTTCGCCTCTCAAATGATAAATTCATAATTATTATATTTTATCATAACACGTTTGTAATTTATTATTAATAAATTTATTGTTCTCATGACCCAAAATATAATATACAGGGTGTCACAAGACCCATCACCAAGCCGAATTCTAGTCATTGTGGACATCATGGCAAGTCATACTAACCAAAAATAATACCTGGGAAACGATTTTTTTTTGAGTTTTCACATTTTTTAAACCGCAAATAAAAGCGCGTGCGTGCAATGCTCGAAATATCTATGGGGTTATAGGGCAACTAAAAAACATATTGGCGGGGTAAATGCATCGATTTTGTACCTAATTAGAATAAATTAATAGTTAAAAAACACTAGAAAAACACGATTTTTAAATTTTAAATGCACGTAAAAAGAAAAAAATAATTATGGATCGTTCAAGTTGTCTCTATTTCTTGGCTGAAGTGAAAACTATGTGCCTTTAATGATTGCCTTGATTTTAAAACAAGATAAACTAAAACGTCTTTCCTGTTCCAGCGCCCCACGCTTTTACATTCAAATATTATAATTAAAAGCACATAGTTTACACTTCAGCCAAGAAATAGAGACAACTTGAACGATCCATAATATTTTTTTTATTTACTCATTTATTCATTCATTCTTAACAAAATTAATTTGTGTTGAACATTTAAATATAAACAAAATTACACAATATCGATAAATATAAACAACACTAATATAAATTTGTGGATTATCGAAGTGTAAGTATTTATTATTTGCAATACGTGAATATTAATATAATGTCAAATGGGCAAATTAAAAAAAAATAGTTATGTCAATTAATAATAGAAAGTTATGTCAATTAATGATACAAAATCCAATAATTTATATTATTACGCAAAAAAAAGATGTCAACTTAAAATACTTAACATACCTAATTACAAACATATTAAGTTTAAATGTCATGAAAAATGAAAATACAATAAAATAAAGTAAAACAAAATTGTAAAACATAATGTCAATGGGGTTTGTCTTTGATGTACTCGTCCACACTGTAATAACACTTCTGTAATAAATAGGCTTTCAATTTGGTTTTAAATATATTATAATTCAGTATAGTTTTGAATTCTATAGGCAACTTATTAAACAAAAGAATTGATTGCACCCGAGAGCAGTGCTTGACTATATTTAATTTGTACCGAATAGTGTAAGCTAGATCCTTCCTTCTTGTTAGTAATCTTGTTTTTCTCTCCTCTGGTGTCTCAAACTTATGAAGGTTCTTAACTAAATGGCCTAGTAATACAAGAAGATAAAGACAGGGTGCTGTAAGAATTTTAAGTTGTATGAAGTGATCTTTACATGACTCAATATGTTTCAATCGAAGCATAGTTCGTATTGCCCTTTTTTGCATCACAAATGCTGCAGACATGTTATACATAAAACTATTACCCCAGAACTTGATGCTATATCTTAACCTAGATTCAATCAAAGCGAAATAGACAGGCCGTATCTGAGGTACAGTTAGTTCGTCTCTTAAAGTTCGTAACGCATAACAAGCACTACTCAGTGTATTTGTGATAACTGTAAGTTCGTACTTCCAATTCAGCAAACAATCTATTTTTACTCCTAAGAATTTGAAACTCTCCACCAAGTCAACTTTGTTTTGCATAGACACCAACTTCAACGTTTCATTTTGTCTTGCAGTGGTTTTAAACAACATACACTTCGTTTTCTTTATATTTATCGTAAGATTATTGTCTGTAAACCAGTTTTCAAAAATAAATAAAAGTTGTTTAATTTTGTTTTCTAAATCTTGTATATTACTACTGGCTATAACGGCACTAGTGTCGTCTGCAAAAAGAACGAGTTTTATATCTGGCATGATGTTATGAACAAATGCAGGCAAATCATTGATGAACAAAATAAAAAAGATAGGTCCTAGAACAGAACCTTGCGGCACGCCTTTTTTATTGTTACTAGGCTAGACTTAAAAGAAGCTTCTTGCTTTTCAACCACAGATTTTAATTCTACGTACTGTTTCCTATTATGCAAATACGAACGAAACAGGTTAAGCAAATTATCCCTAATGCCATAATGCTCTAGTTTCATAATTAAAATATTATGATCTACGTTGTCAAAAGCAGAGCTTAGGTCTAGAAATAGGCCCGCTACTTTGAGTCTATTATTGAGATTAAGTATAATTGAGTCGATTAATGAGTCTATAGCATCAAGGGTACCTACGCATTTCTGATAACCAAATTGCTGGCAGTCAATAACTTTCTCATAATGTAGGTGTCTAACAACTCTTGTTTTTAATATCTTTTCAAATATTTTTGACAATACTGGCAACAAGGATATGGGCCTGTAATTGCCAGGGTCTGTCTTAGATCCTTTCTTAAAAATAGGAATTATCCTGGCTATTTTTAATTGATCTGGAAAAATGCCTTGGCTAACGCACTCATTGAACAAATTCGCAATTGGGGTTGCAAGAATATCAATATTATCTTTAAATACTACGAGTGGTAGTTCATCATGACCAAAAGAGTTTTTTCCCTCCGTGCTACTAACAAGTTTAAATATCTCTATAGAAGTGACTGGTTCAAAGATCATACTATTTTGTACTCTAATAGTATTGTGAGTGAGATATTCCTCAGCCAGTTTTATATTACAGAGCTGCAGCGATGTGTTATTTTCAAACTGGTTTGATAAAATAAACAACATCAGAAGGGGTATCAATTATATGGTTATCTACTTTTAATATTATATTATTACCGTCAGATCTCTTGTTATTTCTGCAGTTATCAACAATTTTCCAAATAGCTTTACTACTATTTGAAGCAGAACTTATTTGTTTACTAGCCTGTAATCTTTTAGCACACCTTATTACTTTTTTATAAATACGAAAATACTCTGCACGGTAGTTTAACATCGACACATCATTACACTCAGTCTTGTTAATAGGGCAAAGTAAGCGTTTCATTTTACTGGATATCTTGATACCTTTAGTAATCCATCTGGACCTACTTGCGTTTTTTAAATTAATTTTGATCTTTTTTTTATAAAAGAAGTCGAATGTAATTCTTTAACCCATTAACGCCCAAAATAAAACTTCTGGCAAAAAATAGTTGATTATGTTATTTATTGCTTTATTATAGACTTATCAAAAGGAAAATGAACAAAAAAGTGAAAAAATAATTCTGACTTAAAAAATATAAGGGTGTACTTGTCCGAGTACAACGGGCGGATTAGGTATAAAATTGTCCAAAGCAAGGTCTCTCGACACACAAGGTTTTCATGCAAACCATACAACGCCATCGAACGCGGTTGTGGCAAATAAAACACCGCAACTGATTTTCAATGCGCTCCGGATTGTGACCGTTATTATTTCGTTCAATATCAATTATTGAAGATGACATAGGTCGATTCTTAGTTTTTGTTGGCCGTAGGTATGCGCGTGCTAAAGTTCTTCTGAACGATAATTGATCCATATAGGTTGTTATCCCATCCTGCTTGCTCAGTAAGACATGCAGCCGCCAAGCATTGGAGACAGCCATATCTAAAAGGTAAGTGAAGATAACCCACCACCATTTTTTTCCTTTTATGGCTACTCGATATAGGCTTATTGACTGATCCATTTGATCAACTCCGCCCATACCCTTATTATAATTTATAAATAGTCTGGGAATATTGAAATCAACTTTTTGCTTTCGAACATTGCACCATCTCTTCACCTTCCCCAAAGGATCAATGACATCATAGTTTGATCCTATTGTGACAATATTGTTGTCCTTCCAGCGCACGATAGTAATTTCGTTCTTTATATCAAAACGATAGTCGAATTCCGCTCTTTGTTTCTTTTTCATATCCTTTACCGAGGTAACTGGACATTTCTTTGTTCGGTTATCGCGTATTGTACCCGTTGCCCTGTAGCCTAAGAGTCGTAGATCATTTAAAAGTTGATAATTCGTAAAGAAATTGTCAAAGTATATGATGTGTTCATTGGGAACAATTGGCATTTTTTCTAGTAAGCTTTTCACAACTCTTGCTCCTAGAGGATCAGCAGATACTTTGTTTGACTTTCCACAATATACGTCAAAAGCGTAGCAATATCCTTGCTACGCTTTTGATGCTCCAACTTGTCGCTGCCCAATTCCGATAGCCGAAACGCACAGGCTTACCCATAATATATTGTTTGGCGGGATGGCGGCCAAAATACTTTATCATGGATTCATCCACAGATAAACTTTCATGGAAAACCCCCCATTGACAAGAATTCTTCTGTATAAGTTCGCACAATGATCTCACTTTGAACAGTTTATCGTTCGAATTGGTAGCTAACGAGTTGTCTGCGAAGTGTAAATTTCTTTTTATGTCCAAAAATCTATTTCGCGACATACAGTTGGCAATCAATGGAATACCAAGATCTTCATCCAAACTCCAATATGCACGCTCGGTAGGCAGCTCATGGTAACCAGTAAGTAGCAATATCCCTAAAAAGCTTTTCAAATCAGCACAGCAAAGTTCAAAATTGTGTCTATTGTTTTGACCTGCGTACAATGTACTATTCTCAACTATCAAATTTACAACCGCATTATCAAAAAAAATTTCGAACAGCATCACTGGACTATGATCCTTTAATAATTCACCATAGGTTCATTGGAATCCTGAATTCTGGCTCTTTTCGGAGGTTTAGCACGATTTGAAAGCGGCTCATCATCACTATCATTCCAATCTGAATCATTATCACCAACTAGATGGCGAGGAACAACCTTGACAGTCCCAGGCACCTCTCTCGGAAGAGTTGAACATGAAAGTTCATCGTCATTCCCTTCTTCTTCATCACTTACAACTGCCGGTTCTGGTGGCAACAATAATACATCATACTCCAAATCGTCATTTTCATCAGCCATTATCAATTCAAGGGCTTCTTCCAGTCTTGAATAATCATTTTGGCTCGTAAAAACGGAACGGTTCGCCATTTCAAAATATATGAAAACACCTGTAAAAAATAGAACATAAGTGCCCGTTGTACACGCCCGAGTACAGTAAACTAAAATGGATCTTCTTACGTGTTAATCATAAGAAATGATTACTAAAAGATCATCATATAATGGAATACAAAACAACAATGACTTATCATCGACAACAAATAAAAATACTTCGGGATTTATAACAAATTTTTATTATTGTATCTTACCTTGACACGTTGGTTCACAATCCGTACTTGTCACTAACGAATTTGATAAAAAAAAAACAAACTACCCTCACAATTTTGTTTTCATTCACAACGACGTTAACTAGCAATAATATAATTCTTGAGATCGAGTAAAACCACAGACAGATAATATTGAAATATGCATTATTGTAGCAGTACTCGCGCGAGTACGGCGGGCGTTAATGGGTTAATCTTCCTAATGAAGGTATTCACTCCCATATTCCAGTCACTTTCCAAAAGCCTTTGCCTGAACTGTTGTCTATTCTTTTTGTTATATATTCTCCTCTCAATTATTTTACACCCTGTGTGTTTTTTTTTTACGTAAGTACGAACCCTAACTACACCACTGCGTGGTCTTCAATATATAATTCGTTCGTTATAACCTTGAAACCAGATCGTGTCCAAAGTCCATTACATGACCTTTCTCACAAGTGCAAACACGACTATGATACGATATTCCAACATTGAATGCCAGTGCCTATCTTCCGGCTTCATCATCAGATCTTGAAACCTAATTGTAGTCAAAGTTTATTACAAGACTTTTATAAGAAATCCAAAACAGCTATGATACGTTTTTCCATCATGAAGTTCCAAGTCATATCTTCCGGCTTCATCATCAGATCAGTTCGACAGTACCATGTTATTAAATTATCATCAGAACTACATACAGCTGCCAATTTTCATTACGCTACGACCCTTGGAAGATGGTTAAATTAGTTAGCTTAGATTCCATTACATAGTTACATACACGACGACCTAATAAAAGCGTGTTAAAAATTTTTTTTTTGATGTCGGGTTGGAAAATCCTAATGGAGTCCCTCCGCCTGGGGGGGGGGAGGACGAAGGGGACTGTCAGACTCTTACTGACTAAAAACCAACCCGTGCTCCTCATGTACCCATGTGTCGGAGGGTAGGGTTTCACCGAAGCATTCCTCGCTACCCCCCGACGGGTATTGGCCCGCCAGATGGTCAGGCGGGCCCCGGACGAAACCCCCTTGGTGGCGGATGAAGGTGTTGGGCTCCGCCACCAAAAGACCCAGCGGCCGTAGAGGATAGGGAGAACGGCAACGCAACACAACATCTCCTCTTCCTCTGCGGCCCCACCGCGACGCAACGATGGTGCGCCCCCATTTGGTCGCGGGAGATAGGGCACGCGGCAACGCAACACCGACACGCCTCTCCTCCCGCAACCGCACCCGACTGCGAGGGACAGACAGAACAGGAAATCCCGCGGGGGGATACTAACTTTGAGCCTCAATATCTCCTGAACCAGTAATTATCAGGTATGGTGCCGAAGTAAAAACATTTCATAATGATTGGTACAACATGGGATTTTAGTTTTCGTTAAGGGTCTTTTTATGTATTTAATCATTCTGATTTTATAGCTAGTACTAACGGTAACATATTTATGTTACCGGTAGTTGCATTTAATAAATAAATACACGTCTGACTACACCTATGGAGAGACATATCAATATACATACATATGTATGTGTTCACAAGTTAGTTAACGTTCGACACAGTAAAATATACCGCAGTGAGCGTGCATGGTTCGCACCAAATTGTGCGAAAATCGCCTCAATTTGCGTATATTGTGAATTTAAACTAAATTGTGTATGCGAATCCAGTGTTGAGAGAAATTTATTCAGCGAAAAAACTACGTTTGGCATCCCGGAAAATCGAGTTTTGAAAGCAAATGTGGATTATATTATATTATATTATATTATGGACGTATTATTGACCGTCGGAAATTATTCAGGGCTTAAATTTTCTCCTCAGCCGAAATTACACAGTTAGCCACTGATAAAATAAACATCTGACAAAAGTATAGTCTTTAATACGTCTTGAATATTTTGAATACTTTGAGAGATGATTGTTACATTACGGACCACCCGTTAGATTTATCAATATTATCCCCAGTAAATGGCACACGCGGTACATAAAATAAATCCAGTAAACCCATAAGGGAAGCTGTCCTTTATTATAAAATAAACTAACATTCTAGTACTTTGTTTTCCAAATTGTATGTGAATGTTATACTAAATATTTAGTACCTACCTGCCCCAATATTTTCACCCTAGAATCAACCAAGCATGTTTATAAAAACAATATACAAAACACCTACCTGACCCAATATCTCCACCCAAAAAACAACGAACCAAGCAGATCTGGGGACCTATAAGGTGCTAGATAAGAAACAATCAAGTGGCCATTGTGCATATTTCCTGAGCAGAATAAACTGCTGAGATTTAGTGCCCAGTCAGAAAGTTTGCCGTCGCTATCAGTCTTGTTCCTTGAGCCATAATATCAGGATGTTGCCGCGTTCCCGCCCCGCATCCATCACGCCACGATGTTTAATATAACTGTGTTAACATCATCACCATGTGCTGTATGTTTTATTGCTTTGATTATGGATAACTCGGAAAAGAATGAGGAGCAATTTTTTGAAATCTACGACTTGGGTCAGCAGTTAAAATTGTGCTTTAAATGTATGTAGTTGATCGTTAGCTTATGGGTTCCATATCAGGTTGCAACTGCGGTTCGATAATTTTATTACCTACGCAAATGACAACAGCTTTTTGTAACCGCTTTTAATGTGCCTTGGGGGTTTGTAGTTAAAACATAAGTAGTAAAATTCAAACGTAACAGATACGTAAATCAAAATTTTGCTTATCGGGTGTTTATAACTACTGACTACCAGCGAGGTCAAATAGTGTTGAAACAATCTTATACTAATATATAAAGCTGTGAAGAGTTTGTTTGTTTAGTTGAACGCGCTAATCTCAGGAACTACTGGTTACCGATTTGAAAAATTATTTCAGTGTTAGATAGCCCATTTATTGAGGAAGGCTATAGGCTATATAACATCACGCTATGAGCGACGGGAGCAGAGCATTAGCCTTAAATAACGTGGGTGCAACCGCGGGCATCGTCTAGTAGTATTATAAAGACAACCATGAGCAACTTACAATACCCTACAAAACGTGTATAACCTCAAACAAGAACGTCAAACAAAAGTCCAGAAATAAAGGCTAAGCGTTTAGTTATATCGCGTGTGTGGTGATGTGTGAGGGACATTCGACGTCATTAGCGTCAGCTCGCCAGCATCTATATACGACTCGGCACAGACATACAGAGCCTCCGCCTGCTACATAAAGAATACTTCGCAACTGTTACGGATTTAGGCTGAGAGTCCAACAAAGATGTGCTAAGCTGGAGAGTGCAGAAAATGTACATAGCTGTATTATTTTCGTCTGCTTTAAATGTACATAGCTGTATTATTTTCGTCTGATTAGATAAACACAGGTCGGCCTTTATCAGGCTAAGAAAAAGGAAGAATTTTTACTTAATTCAAAAACATACATGCATTAAGCGGCAAACTAACCTTGTATAAAACACATGCATTAAAATGATGACTATGTCAGCATTTCGATATACAACTGTGTGTGTGAGCGTATGATTACTAAAGGTCTTCTTTTTGTTTGGCTTCACTTGTTAAACAAAGATAAGAAAACTCTCGCTATCCTACTTTGTCCATCTCTCGTAGATCTATAGGTTGCTGAGTAAAGCCTTAGACTATAGTCTTAGGCTTTACTCAGCAAGGCTTGCCCAAACTAACAAACATATTTACTACGTGTAAGTTAAAATTGCAGATTTTATTCGCCGACTCTTGAAGTGTTCATCAAACGCGAGGTTACAAGCGTTACGTTAAGAGCCCTGCGGTTAAAAAGGTCAGCTATCTTTAGACGGAACTTTTACTAGTAATGTCAGACGGCAGATAGAGTGTAATTATGAAATATTTTTAGCTAAAGAACCTTGCTTGGGATATTATTATGTAGAGTATAGATATATAATATACTAGCTAACCTGGCGAACTTCGTACGGTCCAAACGGCGGAACCATCCTCGTACTTCAAGGAATATTATAAAAAAAGAATTAGCGAAATCGGTTCAGCTGCTCTCGAGATTTGCGCTTAGCAACACATTAAGCGATTCATTTTTATATTGTATATATCAATCCATGGATACAGAAACACCCACTCTAAAGAAGAAATTGTGGAAAACACAAAATTAAATTAGCATTTCATGTGATCTACAAATACTGCGAGACTATTACACCAATATTCTGCGAAATGGTAGTACGCTTTAAAAGAGATTCGGTAAAACGTTGTGCTCAAACAGTTCAGAAATTAAAAAAATATGTATCATTATAATATTGAAATGTAGATATGAAAGTCCAATAAGTAAGAATAAGCCGCTAACTTCTTCAATATCCACCTCAACTTTACTAAAAACTATCGCATTATCTAGTACGTCCAACAGAATCACAAGCATTATCAGCTTAAATACCGTGCAGCTCGCCCGATCCTTCACTAAAACTATTAGCTTCATCTACGTGCCTGTCTCGTTAACATCATAAAAGGAACATTCTCCAAGTATCGAGTGTTCTCTCAAACTGGTTATCAAGTGTCAACTTTATCATAGTGTTGCGTCTATTATCTGAAGTTTTGAGCATAACTTAATGCACTAAGGATTCTAAGTAATAAGACATATCTGCTCAAAAGTAAAGATGAAATAACTTTTATTTGCCTTAACGTTTCAGCTCGGTAATGGTTTCGTCATTGGTTACAACAGTTATGATCTAGAGATGACAGTCAGCCAGTCATCAATGCAAGTACACCCAATACAACCTTTTAAAATTATCTTAATACACTCTAAGAAAAAGTAGCTGAACTCTTAAACAATAACAACAAAAACAGGGTGCGCTCCACTGGCGTAAAAATGCGACTTGTTTACAATTTACAGCAGCCCAATATTGGAAGGAGTTTCTTTTATTAAAGTACAAACGCACTAAAGCTCGTATAGCTTCTGATACACAGCCCAACTGTCATCTTATTTGTTGCCGAGTTTGGCGATCGAATTGTATTGTGTAGGCATATTGTGTTACTCGTTTAAAATAAATCTGGTTAGTGGCAAGTGTCAACGCGTATGACGGTTATACGACTAAATAGACGAGGTAGAAATATCATGGCACATTATGCTGGCACCGTAACGGCACTGCTACAAACCGGCGATCGAATTCTCATAGTAAATCCATTAAAACTTATTTCACAATATCAATATGAAATCGCAACAGCTACCCGCTGTTGCGATTTCATATTGATATTGTTGTAAGCGCTAGCATAACAACTTCTAGACATCACCGTGCACTTACAGTGCCGGTACAGTGTAACATGTTCTTTAGAAGCTGCTGTCACCAATTTAATTTACGCAGAAACACACACGCACCCGAGTGCGAATGGCATACACTCATACAAGAGACAATTCCTTTTGATAGATGTTATTACTTTGTAAAACAAATTAGTTTTGTCGTGTGTGTATAACAAAGGATCGGTGAGACTGAGTCGTTATGTTTCTAATTCACACTAACTGAGGGGCTCTGACCTCTGTAATTTTTAAGAGATAGCTCCAAAGGTGAACTAGAACATATTCATTATATTTGCTTTAGGAAAGTTTGTGGAGTGGTTGCAAACTGTAATGCGAAAACAATTCAAAGCAAATGCAATGACGTAAAAAAAAATACGTGGGGCAGGGTATTATTATGTAGTTCTACACTGGCACTACTATTGCACTCATGTAGATTATATTCGTTAACGATTTTAAACTTTCGCGATTAGTATACATTAAACAAGGTTAAATAAATAACGTTATATAACCTTGTATAATTATACTCGTATATCTGTATAAGACTAAAGATGCCCGCAGCTTAGCCCGCGAATATTTATTTTATCTATTTAACGGTTTCCATTCATCCCGTGGGAATTTTGGGACGACCCTTCTTCGTGCCTCTGCGTCCTCAAGGAACATACATGCCAAACAGCTCCGCGCTTAATAGTCTTGGCTTTCTTTTTCTCTAAGATCTAATTGTGGTGTGCATGTCTTCTCTAGTACAACTTGTATCGCAATGTTTCAGCTACTATTGGCTATCGAATTCAGTTGCATATCCAATACGTCAAATGTTTACGTAGAACATGAAAATGCGCTCGGTCGTAATGTAAATTGGCGCAAATTTTCGATTTCAGGTCGATCGGTCAATTGAGACTTAGTATTTGTCCACGGATCGAACAGTGGACGCTGAGCTTTTATTTACGCTTGTAAATGACGAATGGAATGAAAACACAGTTCAAGTGTTAAATGGGATTGGTATTAAACACTTTTTATGTCACATATATTTAGATCGTTTGCGAATCGTCAAAATAAGTCTACTAGAAAAATTAAATTATTCAGCGCTTAGGCCAAAACTGCTGTCAGTGCATATTCTCTTACGACAGTGAAGATCTACTTAAGGCGCTGTTATACCTCAGAAGCCGTGAAACACCTAATTTTTCGTCGCGGATCTAGCCATAACGGTATATATTACAACCTAGCAGAAATAGAGCTTAAAGTCAAAAGTCTGAACAAAAGACTTTTGAAAGAATTTTTTATGTATGTAAAATAGAATCACGGTAAAAAAATCACAAAATCGAGGCAGAAAATAATCTTTCGTCTCACTGTTTGCAATATTTTGATCGTAAGCTGTCATATGTTTTTTAATAATATTGTAGGAAACCTAATGAACTAAAGAATTACCTAATTTATTTTCATATTATACGTGTATATTTTGTAAAATTAAATAAAATCTGCCAAACGTCTATAATTTTGACGCTCGGTAGATCCCATCAATATCAAACGCTTCAGCAATTTAAACATACATACATACATACATACATACATATCGTCACGCCTTTTATCCCCGAAGGGGTAGGCAGAGGTGTATTTCTACACCCACTCTTCGCCAGATATACTTTAGTCCCACGTAATAAGGGGCGAGCCTATTGCCGTACCGGGCACATTTCCAGACTCCGTGCTGCTACTGAGAATTTCGTGACAGAAAATCTCAATAACCCTGCCCGACCCAGGAATCAAACCCGGGACCTCCCGATCCCACGCGCACATTTATGCCGCGAGACCAACGAGGCAGTCGTATAGGGTTTGATGTCGAGTTTTCCGTCTCTACGCAAAGATGGTATTTGCATCGTGTTATCCCTTAGTCGCCTCTTACGACACCCACGGGAAGATAGGGGGTGGTGACGCTTGTATTCTATGCCGTCAACCACACGGCAAAATTTAAACCTTAATAGCATAAGCGGTGTACTGAGTGTCAGTTGCTAGTTTACGCCCCGCCCAGACCTCATCATTTGGCTATGAGCCCTGTGAGAGATAAGTCATGTCGCTTGCGTCTCCGCTGCACGAAATTTTACGTAAACCTGTTTGTTATTGTAATACGCCGATTTGAGTTCGTAATTTCATGTTTTATGTTATAGACTGAATACTTGGAATCAAATAGGCTTTTCGTGTAACTATGGGCACATATAATTAGGACCTAAGTTTATACTCTTGTTGCGTTTAATGTGTTATTGTTTCTGTGCTTATAAATATATAATTAGAATAATAAAATATGGGAAATTAGAGAAATAAAGTTCTACGAAGGATTTTTACAAGAAAGCGTCGTAATAAAATAGAAATTCATCCATGGCCGAGTGATTATGAAATATGTAACATTTTTACAAAAATTATTTTCATAAGAGTCTTATATGACTATGTTATAGATTATCGATTATGCATAATATAATTGTATAAATTATTTTCACAATACATAGCTGCCACAGTTTTTAATTTTTGAAAGAGTAATAACATAAAATCGAATCATTTTATGTACTTACTAGAGGACGCCCGCAGCTACGCCTGCATTTTTTTTAAATTTACCCGTTTTGGCCGATCCCATGGGAATTTCGGGAAATCCCTTCTTAGTGCACTCCTACGGTCCCCAAGGAACATACATGCCAAATTTCAGCTTCCTACGCCCAATAGTTTCGGCTGTAGCGTGTCTGTCAGTCAGTCAGTAACGCAAGGATTTAATATATTAAGACATTGCTTCATTAGCTTGTCAGAGCGCCTGGAGCGCTAAGATGCTGCCACGGCGAACAATAAATAGCACTAATATGGCGCTCCGCAATCCGTACATAAGCGGTAACGAATGTTGTATCATTGTGTTGTGCACATAAACCTATTTAGGTACATCGGGTAAAACTTTGATTATTCATAAACTATTAGGTATGTATCAGTACATCTAATATATTTTTAATTTCTAAAATCAATCATTTATAAGTAAGAAAATGACTTCTCTCTGTTTGCTATAACACAACATATAGTAATTATTTAAATAATAAAGTACCTAACTAATTATCTTTATTTTAATTATAGTGAAGTTAAAGATAACAGTTCTGCAACTTCTTACACACATTTGACTGCAGTCATTCCTAACACGATTTGTTCAAGAGTGTTTATTTGCTGTGTGGAGTGGCGAAAGTATACCACTAAAAATAGAAATTATAGAAAGAGATGATGTTTTCTGGGAGAAGAAAATGAAAGAAAAGCTTGTGGCGTTTTATATGAATTGGCAGTTGCATGAAATTGTTGATTCTCGTCATGCTCAAGGGATGGCATTGCGAGATCACGGAGAGGAAAATGTTTCATCAGTGCTTGAAATTTCTACAATACCAAGCCGTAAAAGGAAACTAAATGAAACTGTGCCTCGTGAACAACAGCAAATAATAAATATTGAAGCCTTTTCAGCTCACACACTACCTTTAACTTTCGATGAGAATAAAGAAATCCTGCCGGGTTGTAGCAGACAGCTAACTTTTGATGAGCTGTAAACTCTGTATTTCGTTAATAAATTATAAATGAATATAAATAAATATCTTTTAATATTTATTTTCTTTGAAACAACACATATTTGATGCGAAAGAATTTTTTTATATTTTTCCATACAAACATGTATGAGGAGAGCTAACGAAAAAGCAGTAACTCAAATTCTATAATTTTCTAAGCGACATAGCAGTATCTCATGAATAAGGTATATCCACATATATTTTTGATATTTCATCTATTTTGAAAAATAATAATGGGTTGGGTTTCGAAACGAGTCGCCTAAATTTGAGGGTATTGGTAGTGTAGGGGGTTTAAGGGAGTTCGTTTTAATCCCCTAAATGTAATTTTGGCTGCCGGAGTTGCGTCTAAATATTTTTAAACAATTTCCAAAATTTCATAAATTCTTCGGCAATTATGTAAAACGGAACGTAGTTTTTATACTTTAGTACAGTTTAACAAATGTAATTTTTAGGTTTTATGTGAAAAACGTGAAACGAAATGCAAAACCGCCATCTTGGAATGATTATATTGACAGCTAATGTCAAATTTGTGCGTCATTGCTTTCGAGTGCCTAGGGTTAGGTGCGACTGTAATAAGTAACTAAATAGGTTATGTTAGGCTTTCTTTTGACCCTTAATCCGAAAATAGAAGCCCTTCGCAGGGCTCCGTCAACCTTAGTTTATTAAACTAGTGTGATGAATGTGGAAGTTGGCAGTGCCATACACACCGATGTTTCGAGATATTTTTTTTTTCAGAGGAAACCAAGTATTTCCGGCAAGTGAAAATGGTGAGGGGGGTTTCGAGACCTCCCCTCCCCCCCCCCCCCCCCCCAAATCACTCACAACCCCTCAAAACGGCGACGTATTTCGAAACTTTTACTATAATAATTATACCTATAATAACAATAAACATCCATAAATTAATAAAATAAATCAACTTTTACTAAACTTCAACTATCTCGTAACTCGCTTTAGTTGAGATACGGCTTTTGCGCTTAGTAGGGCAGTATTGTGGTTTTCAGGGTACCGTAGCCAAAAATTTAAAAAACGGAACCCTTATAGATTCGCCATGTCTGTTTGTCTGTCCGCCCGTATGTCACAGCCAATTTATTGCAAAACAGATTTGAAAACTGGCAGGAATGGAATTAGATGTAGGTATTCTATCATCTGCTTCACTATTTTTATACAAAAACAAAAATAATAATGGCCTCTCCATACTTGGAACTGACTTAATTATTTTTATCATCTTACGGCACCTAGGTATTTACCTACTTTTGTCAACTATTAATTCCTACATATAACGTCTAATGTAAACCAGTTTTGCTCATGGCTGCACTGAGAACAAAAATTGCGCTATGCCTATACTGTACAAACAGATTGATGTATGTAATATAAATTTTAATATCAGTATCTCAATTCAATATGCTAAAACGTTTTGCTTGCGATTTTGAAATATTGGAATACGGATGTCACCAGAATACGGCCGCACGCGACGAGAATGAAGGGGGGCGCCCCGCAGTAGACGGAGCTAAGCTCCCTTCACCCCTGCTTCACCCCCTCATTCACCAAAACAGTCGCTTAGGATAGCGCCTTTTCAACAGACACTCACTATAAGAACACATGCCCTCTAGCTGTGATTTCGAATAGTATAATTAAAATCTGCAACGAAGCACGGCAATTATAAAATAATAAATATAAAAAATAACTGTATTAATTAGTTTTAAACAAATTGATAAATATAAAATATACTTAAAAAAAAACTGTATGAAGTCAAGCCCATCTTTGGAATATCACAGTTACGTATATGTATACATCTAAATGTTACTAGCATGCTGTAAACGTAGATGATTTTTTTTATTATATTATAGACTCACGCTTGTATCCCCGAAGGGGTAGGCAGAGGTGTAATATTACACCCACATTTCGCCATGATTTTTAGGTCCCATAAGATGAATTTATTTTTGGAAAATGAGGATGTTCTTGGACTATTTATTTTTATTTATTTTATTATCTCTATATACACATAGCGTATAAAGGTGGACTTAATGCTTTAGGCATTTTTTGCCAGTCAACCTTAGAGTGGTGCAGAGATTAATGGTAGGTGTAATTTAGAAGTGGAGTGGATTCCGATAGAGGATTTACCATTTTCCAAAATACACTATGTAACATAAAACTCATATTATTAACCTATGCTATTCATGAACCTTGCATTGCTGTAACAGACCGTAAGAGCGCGCAAGCTCCGGCCGCTCACGAAACTAACCTGTACTCCGTAAGTTCTTGTTTAGTTTCCAAGCACAGCGATCACATTGCACAAGCATTGCTCGTTCAGTAAACGAATTTGAAATAAGGCCACTTTCTCTTAAGGCTCTCTAAACTGTACGTAAGTTCTGCGAATGTAAAGCAATCCACGATCACTGTTCAAAATTGTTGGTTTAGAATTCAGAATCGAACATTTCCGTGTGCATCGCTGTGATGCGGAAGGCTTTACAAACGATGAAACAAAGCCCGGGCTCAAAACAATTATCTCTGGATTAGAGTTATTGTGTCCGAGCTAGTATAAAATCGCAACTATTGACGGATTGACAAAAACGAAACGAAGTTTAAAAAAATATACGTACATAGGTAATTTATGAGATGACTAGGAATATTTTTTCGTAATCAGACAGTTCACATTCGTGGTGCCTGGGGTTCCCTATGTCAGTGTGAAAGTCATAGGTTCTTTACTTTCGAACTGAAGGGAACCCAAATTCGATCACTGTAGCTTAAACTCATAATTCAAGGAAATCGGCTATTCTATCGCCCACCAAATGCTCATTTAAAAATCTAAATCATAGCTTATCAAAAACATACGAGAGAGAAAGGAAATAAATTTTTAGCAAATCGTTGTTGACACTATTTTGTAAAACTTTTTCAATGGAAAAAGCGACTGTTCTTAATCCTGAAACACATTTTAAGCTACAAGCGATTAGTCTTTCGCTTACAATAAGCCAACCATTAGTACGTCATATGCCACTAAAGAAACTAACTCTGGATTTGCTAAAACCACTCGCATAAATATCAAAGTGGGTTTGACGTTTCATACATCGTTCTTACTTAAGATTGAACACGAAAGTATTAATATTAAACTTACGTTTGATTTATGTATTCAGTTCAGTGTTCTCAATTAATATATTAATATATAAAATCCTTGCGTTACTGACTGACTGACGGACACGCTACAGCCGAAACTATTGGGTGCAGGTAGCTGAAATTTGGCATGTATGTTCCTTGGAGATCGTAGGGGTGCACTAAGAAGGGATTGCCCGAAATTCCCACGGGATCGGCCAAAACGGGTAAATTTAATAAAAAATGCAGACGTTGCTGCTGGCGTCCTCTAGTATTACTATATATTACTTGTTTTTTTCTTTTTATAGTAATAGGCGGCAAAAGAGCAGACGGATTGCCTGATGGTAAGCAATTACCGCCGCCTATGGACACAAGCAATACCACAGGAGTCACAAGCATGATGATATGCGTATAATTAGTTCTTGCTAGTGCAAATAATTAATAATTATTTTAATTCGAGGTTGTCTTGAGGTAAGTATTATACCACTAAACATGCAGAGGCGAAACATAGGTTTCCCACAGGATTTTTTAAATTGGAACGGATCATTTAAGCAGTGAATTTTACTGTAATATTTAGTTTAACAACCAATATTTGCTTTACCCTAATAAACTTTCCTTAACAAACGATACACGAGTTTCGTATTAGTTAAATGGGAACGAAAAATATCTATACGATTTAAAGTTTAATAAGTTTTATATTTTATTCAAATGACGGATTAATATTAAATTCTACACTAAAGTTCCTCTTCGCTTGTACGATTTTAATTCATCATATATCTTGGCTTGTATTTAAACTGTCCAACTGCTGAGCAGGGCCTCTACGCACTATGCATGGGGTTATACTATGTGCGCTGTAGCATCGTGCGGGTGGCAGTTTCAGTAACGTTTCATTACACTTTTGAAAGTTGCCGCGATTTACAAATTATGTATTATTATTACTTAGTATTTCAGTTGTACCACATTCGTAATATTATAAATCATTTATTTCTGTGGTACATTAAATTATACCCAACCAGAATATTCTAGTCTACAAATATTATCGAATGGTAAGAAAAATTAAGCAAAGTGTTATGCGTATAACGTAACACCATAGACGTATTTAGTGATGGGATGTACTGCTACGATTGATATTCGATGTTTTTATAATAAAATGACGTATATTGGGCGTACTTCAAATCACATTATAAAAAGTCTATAGTTATATTAATGAAACAACAGAACATATATTATACTAGCTTTCGCCCGCGGCTTCGCCAGCATAAATAAAGAATAGCCTATGTACTTCCCCGGGTTTCAGACTATCCATGTCAAGACTATTTATCACAAACAGCTCTGAAGATTAGCCATGTAGCATACATATTAACAGATAATAATTTCTTAATCGTCGAACTTCAGGTAAAGATTAGTATGTAAGTATATTATTGAAGTTATGAAGAGCTTATATACCTACCTACTGAATATAACAGCAGCAAAAATAAAAACTGAAAGCATTACCACAAAGTCATCCACGATACCCATATTGAGGTATTTGTGGAAAATAGACCGTACCTAATCCGCCATTTTATGGCGGCAGCCATCTCGAATTTTTTTAGTGAGCTCTCATTCTACCAATCAAGACCTTTCATTTGATACCCATATTGAAGTATTTAGAGAAAATATGTAATCCGCCATTTTGTGGCGGCAGCCATCTTGGATTTTTTATACTGAGTCCTATACTACCAATCGAGTCCTTTTATTCGATACCCATATTGAGGTATTTGTGGCAAATATAATATGGCGGTTTACATATTATGTAAACCGCCATTTTTCGGCGACATCCATCTTGGATTTTTCATAGTGAACTCTATTTCTACCAATCAAGCCCTTTCATTTGACACCCATATTGAGGTATTTGTGGAAAATAAGTAATGCGCCATTTTGTATCTGCGGCCATCTTGGATTTATAATCATAAGGAATATCACCGTACATTATATTCAAGTAACTTTAACGGTTTAGGCAACGCACGTGAAGATAGCGTTCAGACCTCAGGATTTTTACCCACTTAGTTAAAACTTTTCCTTATATTATGGCAACATTATACAAAATCTTTCTAAATTGTAGCCCATGTGTGATTCTGATGTATACACTATATTACTGTAAAGTTTCATCCAAATCCGTTCAGTAGTTTTTGCGTGAAAGAGTAACAAACATCCATCCATACATACATCTTCACAAACTTTCACATTTATAATATTAGTAGGATAGTAGGATAGAATATATTTCATTCGTCTAAACTCATATCAGAGTCGGCAACATATTCTGAATTGTCACTAAATACATCATCTGTATCTGTGACGGATATTATCAACGATGACTCCATTATATTGTCAATATGGATGTCACGATCCCAATCAGACATAATGTCCCTCTTTGTTTTATTCACAACTTTCGACCAGTCTTCAGGTTGAACATTGTTGATGGCCGCTTGCAATAGGACCAACATTTTATTTGCTGTAAATGGCGGCGAAGTATTATTTCTTGCGGCGTGACCTTTTATTTGGGCCCAAACCATCTCAATAGCGTTATACTGACAATGGTAGGGTGGTAGTCGAAGGGCCTGGTGGCCTTTTTCTTTTGACATTTCGTCCAAAAGCATAGGTAGGAGTTGGTGGCTTATGACGCCGTACTAAGGCAATAAGCTCTGCCTTTAATATTTTTATATCTGCTGTAACTCCGTTTTCATTCAGCCACTTCACCAACTCGCTTTTGCGGTTGGATTGGTTTGGGGTTTTATTAACCTGTACCGAATGGTAGGGTGCGTTGTCCATTATTATAGTCATAGGCTCTTTTAAATTATTTAATAGACCTATGAACCTGGTGGCGTCATGATATTTATCTATGTGTAATAATATATAAAAGTGAATAGTCAGTCGTCATGAAATCTGGCAAATCACCGGCCGTATAAAGTAGAGATGGGCTTAGTGGTTGGATTTAATTATCTGTTAAAAGTTATTTGATAAAAAAAATTAACTATTAATTTTAACGGTTGAAAATATTAGTTAATTTTTATTCTAAAAACACACAGGCATAACGAAGTTGATATTGCTAGTCAACATTTGATTTTGATAATAATGAATGTGATTGGTTGATTTTAACACCTGAATGACATTCGAATATGTGTTTTAACATTAACTTGCTGAGGTTTAGTGTTACTTTAATATTTTAATCTGATGGAACGAAACAGTAATTTCATTCAACTTTTTGTAGAATATTGAGTCATTGAGTGAGATTAGTTTATGTCACGCGTTCTAAGTGCGAGTTACGAAATTAAACTGATCTGTGTTGTCTTTTGCTGACTAGCGTTTTATTGTTATTGTTTATTGTTGTTTGTTAATACGAACGAAAAATAGCCGTGTGGTTGACGGCATAGAATACAAGTGTCACCACCCCCTATCTTCCCGTGGGTGTCGTAAGAGGCGACTAAGGGATAACACGATGCAAATACCATCTTTGAGTAGAGACGGAAAACTCGACATCAAACCCTATACGACTGCCTCGTTGGTCTTGCGGCATAAATGTGCGCGTGGGATCGGGAGGTCCTGGGTTCGATTCCTGGGTCGGGCAGTGTTATTGGGTTTTTCTGTCACGAAATTCTCAGTAGCAGCACGGAGTCTGGAAATGTGCCCGGTACGGCAATAGGCTCGCCCCTTATTACGTGGGACTAAAGTATATCTGGCGAAAAGAGGGTGTAGAAATACACCTCTGCCTACCCCTTCGAGGATAAAAGGCGTGAAGACATGTATGTAATACGAACGAACGAATATTATAGGGAACTAATTCATTATTATCAATAACAAATGTTGACTAGGTACTTACGAACGTAGGGATGTATGGGATAGGTTATGTTAATGCAATATGCATCTTAAAGCAATCACAATTACGTGCAAATTTCATCGTAGTGAATTATTGTACCTAGTACCTAGACATTATTTCTTGGAAACTAATCCGAGTTGGTGCGTGGCGCGTCGACGGCCGGCGGCCGCGCCGCGCGTCGTCGGTTGAATGAATAGGTAATAATATTTTCATTCAATAGCGTTGATTTTATTTATCATATCATACAGTTGAAATTTTTTATCAGTTAATTTTAATGGTTGATAGTTATATTCACCATCTCTAGTATAAAGGTTAGATTTGGCAGCGAACATTATTAAGTACAAAGATATTACTATGTAGCCATAAAATATATATATTCACAAGTTTATACACGTATGTATCGTATACGTTAATATACGATGTGGTGACAAGGATTGAGAAAGGAATGCTTAGGTGGTTTGGACACGTGGAGCGATTGAGTGAAGATAGAATGACGAATCAGATATATAAGGCAAATGTGTGTGGGCAAGTCGGTCGCGGCAGACCTCGGCGGACATTTGTCGACCAAATTGGAGACATCCTAAGAAACGGAAACGTCAGAAGTACCCGAAACCGGCGAGCATGTATGAAAAGAGTAATGAGTGTAGAGGAAGCGCGTGAGGTTTGTTAGGATAGGAGCAAGTCGCGTTCTGTTGTCTCTGCCTATCCCGACGGGAAAAATGCGTGAGTATATGTATGTATGTATGTTAATACACGTAGTTACACTGCAAAACCGAATAACACTCAAATTTTGATAACACTATTAATGTGAACACGATTTATACTGTGAGTATCGATAGATCGATAAAAATGAATTGCATAACGTCACATCCCTAGTCATGTGGTACTGACGGATGTCAACGTCATATAGGCAAATATTATCCGCACCATGCTACAGCGCACAGGGTATAGGCCATATTTTACCACACTGGCTAGCTATTGGTTGGCAGATGATTGATTTTCATTACACCTTGTAAATAGTAGTCGCATTTGTTCACAGTTACAGGTTTGTATGTTGGTTACGCGTGAGTGGTAAACCAGATAATACCTATCAGCTGTGATCCTACGACTACTAGAGATATTTTTACTTAGTGCTATTACAAGCCTCAATGCCTATCAACATAGATTATACAGATATACTGGTATAGATGCGCAACTCCCTCTAAGGAAAAAGTTCAATAGGCATCCTCGACTCTAGATGGCGTACAAATAAATTTTATTTTATTACGATCGTATAGATGGCGTTAGTAGTGGATTCATTTTTCAAAATAAAATAAATGTTTAATTTCGGTGTTAATAAATAAGTAAATGACAACTATTATGTAAAATATGCAATTTAAAAGTAAAAAAAATATAAAAATCACAAAAAGTAGTTCTAGATAAGCGTGGATTCGACCCACGGACTTTGATGTTATGAGCCTATCAATCTTCCACTGCGCCACGCAGATTTTAACAATGTTGGCGAAATTACCGTTCACTTATCGGTACAGATATTTCTAGGCATATATGTAATTTTTTTCTTGCAATCTTCGGTAGATGGCGCTGATTTATATGAAATTTACCCATGTATGGAGCTTTCACGGCCCTGCCTATCAATATTTTATAAAGCAAAGAAAATAAAGCAAGCCACACTCGCTGCCGTATACTTGACTGGTTTATCATGGCTGGTATAACTCAACGTGTATCGTGGCAACCGTTGGGGACACACACATCGACCGTCATAAATACAAGTAACCCTCTGGCGAGCAGTCACAGAATCTGTACTATTCAAGTCTTCAAATGTGGTGATATTTAACTGGAATAGAACCATGTCAACAAGAGCCAGCCAGTAGCATTAATCAAACAAACGGTAACTAATGTAAAAAATCGGGAAGTGGTTCACAGAATACATCTACGTATCAATTTTCAAACGTAGTGTAAAGTGGCTGTGACATACGGACAGACAGACAGACTAACATGGTGAATTTATGAGTTCTTTTTGCCATTTTTGGCTACAGAACCCTAAAAAACTGAGCTGTTATTTTTAATGAAAATATTTGAAACATATTTTGGCACACGTCTGTCATCGATCATTATCAATCAGTTCCTGTCAGCGTAACATTGGCTGAAAGTTTCTGCCGACACAAATCGTCGCGCGTGAAATATAACCATAAATACAGTTTAAAATGTTCATATTCTCTCGAGTGAAATGATTAGAAATGTCACTGTGTGAACTATCATATATTTTTGTAACCCATCCCTTACCTGACATGGGCGAAGCCTCAGGCAGAAACTAGACTTTACTTAATAATAATTTTTTTTCCAAACGACACGATCTCCTGCGTCTCTCTCCCTAATGTATTCTAACTACAACATCTCAAAATCATTTATCCATTTAGGTAACCTTATTATAATTATGAAGGTTAATGTTTAATATTTAGTTATTCAAATTAAGTTGTATTTAAACTTGCTGGCTGAACGAACCCCAAAATGTCATTTCTGTGCTCTAAGACTCTCTGTAAATAATACTCCATTCATGCGATAATTGACTTAATATAGAAATAGATTACCGGAACATTATTATAGTTTGTAGAGTTACTGCTAATTAGGGAAATACATAAAGTACGTGTTTTTGGTATATTTCAGGGTAAGGCATTTTTTTATGACATTTAGGTCACTACTAAGCATGTTTCCAACAACTAATTCTCTTCCACTCCTTACAGCATCATGATAGAGATCTTTTCTCCAGTCTAAACACAGGCCTTGGAATTAACCACACCACGAACAAAATTTGTGCGTACCTAGTTGTGTTGTTACGCCAATTCCATTAAAGATAATATCTTAATTTATCCCCGAAATCAATTCCAGATACTAATTAGCTTTATTTGGTATCTAGTCTATAAATTAAAAAAAATCTAAAGTTTTTATCTAGTGTTTTCCCGAAATTCCCACGGGATCGGGTGGAAGTGGTTAAATAGCTGTGGGCATCATATAGTTTAGCTTATGCAGTCTTCAGGTCCAACATCTTGTCTGCCTTTGTACCCGAACACTGTCCCTTAAATTCATAACTCAATAAAATCAGCTACGTAGACTATCCACTACCCACTAACTGCTGATTATAAGCCCAAATAATAGTAAAATTTTAAACATGTTTGCCAAACGTTCATCTAATTTTGCAGCGTTGTCTGTCATCGATCATTATCAATCAGTTCCCGTCAGCGTAACATTGGCTAAAAGTTTCCGCCGACACAAAATGTCGCCGCGTGAAATATGACCGAAAATACAGTTTAAAATGTTTATATTTTTTATACAAAATATTTTGCCAGCGTGATTGAAGCAATTTTATATCTATTGGTTTATTGAGCTATCCCAGTAACAGTGATTGGCAATACTTTCGTTATATTGTCTATTTTGAAGGAAAACAATTTCCTTCTATCAAATCTAGTGTTACCGATAAGCGAGCCCAATACAAGGCGAAGCGTTTAGAATGCAACCAAGATGACGCTAAGACGATGATGATAATCATTATCAGCCTTTAACAGTCCACTGCTGGACTAGGCTTATCCTTAGAAAGGAGGAATTGGCCTACTACACCATGCTGGCCAAACGGGTTGGTATAGTGTTTGTATTAAGTTTTCCTTCTCTTACAGTGCTGTTTTATTCATAATATGCTCCTTCTGTCGGCGCTTACGACACCCATGGGATGATATGGAGTGGTGACATTCCGTATTATTAATCCGTCACCACACGGAGCATGATGATAATGATATTACTAAAGTGACTTAGCGATAGCCTAGTGAAGATCCTAGATAAGACCAACATTCTGCCATTCAGAGGGTATCGGGTTCGAATCCACAGCGCGCACCAATGGTGAATTGTGAATTATTGCTTGCCCCGTCCCTGGGAGAGCACGATAAGCCATTCGTCCCGGCTGTCATGAAGAGCTTAGACAGTCGTTATAGGAAATCAGTACCTGTGATTCACACTGACACTAGTCTAAACCATGGAAAATAGCTACCTATTACTTTGCGTTGTGTAGGTCAGACAGGCTTTCGCTCTTTGGAAAAGCTAATATTCAGCCAAATCTGGTTAGACTAGTAAGCAGACCCAGGATTGAAGCTGGGATTACGCTAGGAGGATGATGATTTAAATAAGTTAATTGACAAATAATTTCACAGTAGAAAGTTAGCAAAGGACTAAATTACCTAATTAAACATTTTCGGGCCTATTGCCGTTACCAGGCACATTGCCAGACTCCAGTAGATAATTCGGAAAAACTCAGTAACACTTTTGCCGGGAACCGAACCCAGAACCCGATCAGACACATATACTATCCACTGGACCACAGAGGCAGTCAGTTTAATTTAAACTTGAAAAATATAACAAGGCGCACGTGTGCTGCCAACGGCCAACAAAAAGTTGTAGAAATTTCTCTGTTCAGATTACTTTAGTTGCTTAGATAACCTTTATTTTTCAGTAGAGTTATTCGGCAATTTGCGCATTTATATTTTGCGTGGTTATACATTTCTACTACTCCTAGTTGTCACTTACACAAAAATGCCTTCGACCTGTAGTTTTGTTTTCAGAGAGGAGCACAGTGGTTTTCAGTTGTAAAGTACAAACATAGAATTCTTGAATAAATAATAAAACCTACCAACATCACAAACACAACAGTTCTTAATGATGTCCCCTTTCCTTTCTGTCTGCCTATGAACGTAATAACCTTAAAAACTGCTGAACGGAATTTTGTACCGCTTACGCGCTTTCACCAATTTATAATGTAATGCCTAAAGATGGTCGAGGTGTACAATTGACGCAGGTGGAGTTGCGGACGTTGACTAGTTATGTATATTTAAGGACAACTTGCAAAAAAAATCAGAAATGCCACTGTTCTGATTATGATATACTGTTGTGACCCATCCCTCCTCCCATGTAAGCATGGGCGAAGGCTCATGCAGAAACTAGTCTTTTTTACTTTGGCGTTGAGCTCTCAGTGAAGATACTTGTAAGAAAGTGAAGACACTTTTTTGCATTAAATTGAATATCAATTACGATAGTTTACACGTTCTGAGAGTATTCGCAAAGTAGGTACTGAAAGATTCCTCTGATAAAGTTGTCATCTTTTGCTTCTGCCAAGGGCCTAATATCTTCAATAGAAATCTTTTGACGGACAGCACGTGGTCTAATGTGCCGTGTGGTGTGGGTTCGTTCCCCACACGACACAACAGTTTGTGTGATCCACAATTCGTTGTTTCGAGTCTGGGAGTTCGTAATGCCTGTTTGTTGTATGTTTGTAAAGTCCTTCTTTGATTGAATCACAATATTAAGGGTCCATATTGGCTCACCTAAAGTTCTTTACCCGAAAGTGTTCTTTCTAATGATTTGTAATCCGAATGATCACTCTTCCTAAAATTTTTCATCCTAAAGTTTTCATTCATACTATTTGTAGTGCAACCGGCGATGTTCATAACACTCATTTTTCCGAAATTTTAAATTAGTAATATCATTAATGTAATTATAATTAAACTCCTACTGTTTTTTATCATAACGCTTTTATTCCTAAACATAATTACCATAATATTTTCAGTCATACTCAGAAAGAAATATTAACCAAGTGTAATAAAAAAATATATGTCAATTTCGAGGTAGCGCTCGCCGGCCGCTCGCTTCGCTCGCTCGGCTCGCGCGTAGTTGGTCACAGTTCTAACCTTACCAAACCTAACCTATGGATCCCTTCCACATCGGTTTTACGACAAACGGTTAGTCAAAGACAAAAAACACCAAGACACTTTTAGCCTTATATTTAGGTGTTTTATACGATAGAATCGAGAAAATAAACAATTTGCTAAAATAACACTTTTTTGGCTAAATTTTTTTAAGTCCTCGCGCCGTAGCGCCCCCAAGGCTACACTCCAACCGAAATTCATTAAACACGACTCATTTACGGTAATGTTTATGGCCTGGGAGTTTATACCGCAGTTTTAACCGTACCTAAACCAATTAATATAGGACCGATTCGCGTTGTGGTCACAGTTCTTACCTAACCTAAACCAATAATTATGAATAGGACCGATTCGTTTCTGGAACTTGACCATTATATATGGAAAATAAAGTCACGCAAAATTATTGTATATAATACTGATTATTATAAATAAAAAGAAATCTAAACAAAAAAGATATAATTTTGAATAATAGTTTAAAAGATGGTTATTTTGAGAAAATATAGGAAAACAAATAAAAGTATAATAGATGTTTGTTGCTACTGACATTATGAAGTTGAATGCTTCGGAGTTATGAACATTAGGGACAGAGTAGTTAGGAATTGTAATTGTTAGTATGAAAAATGTTAGGAAGAACATTTTCGGATTTTCAATTATCGGAGTTGAAAATTTAGGTGAACTTTGTCGCACCCCAATATTAATGTGACGCTAATTAGGAAAGACTTACGTCGAGCAGTGAATTGGTAGAAGCTGTATGACATATTCATACCTAACCATGTTTAAAGGATACCGCTGCGTCCACTTTGAATAACAAATGAATAAAAAAATAACTTATCAAACAATCTTGAAGTACTTTTAAGCTACAGCCAGCCAACTTACTCGGCTATGAAATGAGGAAACGAATTTGTGCGACCAATAAATAATTCGCTCGTGAACATAAGCAACCAGTAAACCAGCGAACTTGCAAACTGGGAATCTATAATTATGTTTGGTCAGAACCCGTTAAAATTTTCATACTTTGCCACGGTCCTAGAGTCCGGAGTAATGTTTAGATAGGTACTTACTTAGGGGTTCCATGTTTAGGTCATCGCGAGGAGATACACTTATAACAAAACTTGCTATTCTAGTGTACATATAAGCTGTATAATCAAAATTAGCTCACTAACTAAAAATAAGCTTTCGGATATACCTATAATAGTATAATGTATCCGAAATATCAATAACAATGTTTCATCGAAATAGTCGGTGAAGTTACAAATAAAATGAGTTGTAACTGAAAGTATAATATCTAAGTAACTTATCGCAAAATAACAAAATTACACGTCTCGTTGCCCCGAACATATTTAGAGACGAGACCGTAATATAATGCTGAGTAAGGTGATCCTTGGATTAGCTCCCAACTCACAACGCTGATCGCTATTCCATAATGCACACGACCTCTCATGTGTAAGTGCTTTAGTAAAATGTGCACTCTGTAAAGATTATGTCTTTATAAATATAACATACTGCACAAGTTGTCATGCTAAAACATACCAACGCAGGAATAACACTATCTAACAATACAATCCTACTCCTATCCTAGCATGTGTAAAAGCATTTAAACAGAAAGTCCATTTGCATATTGTGTAAATTATGAGGTTAGTAACAGACGCCCAGCCGCGCAGCCATTATGACAGTTCAAACTAATAAAATTATGTGACCTCATTTGTTACTTGGCTCGGCCGGCGAGGCTTTACGTGAGAAATTACTAAAAGCTCCTCGAAGCATTTATTTCTTCCTCACTGTTTAGTAAATTTTTCGTAAAATAGGTCAAGTAAGATTAAGAGCCGGCCAGGTTCCATGCTTTGCTTGCTTTCATATACATATATATCTCACTACGACCATACTTAGAATATTTCAGCCTACATTATGTGACGAATCGCGATCCCCAGTGAAGCAAGTGGCCATCAACTTTGTTACCGACACTAAAATGTACTAACGTAAGTCGCCTACAGTAAGCAAGATAAATGTGTATACATGTGTTAATAAAATTACATTTCACGGATTGTGAGAAATGAAGATAAATTGAATGCGGAATTGAAACTCAGGAAAAACAAACCACGAGCAGAAAATGAATAAGAGACAAAGTAAATTATCATTCATTGATAAAGGCGGGTCTGATGGCACTTAGGAGGAGCGTAGCTGCTGTCTCGTCGGTACCAACTATACAGTTTTTATTCATTCCCTGGAGTTGATTTTATTACGATGAATGAATATTCAAGAGTAATTTTGTGGCCAGATACAAGTCTACATTCAATGTTGTGTCGTGAAACGCGAATAAATTTAAACCACTCCATCACACCATCTTACGAGATAGTGACATTTTCCCTTACACAGCTTTTTGGTTACAAAATTAGCACTAAGCTTTAATGGGGACACGAGAACTGAGTCAAACAATTACGGACGTACGAAGGTATTGTAAGACAAATTTGCCTTAACGTGTGTCTTCGGGGAAATTTAAAGTTATCGACAGTTTGTACGTGCTCTAGCTAGCGGATATATCTTGCTGAAGATTGCTTTGGACAAAACCTGGATAACATGTGCACCTAGGACGTTTTGCTAGCTGTATTCATCTTTATTATCAGCGTCGTAGTGTTTTTTTATGGTAATAGGTGGCAAACGAGCAGATGGATCGCTTGATGGTAAGC
Organism: Euclidia mi; assembly: GCA_944739405.2. Lineage (NCBI taxonomy): Eukaryota > Metazoa > Arthropoda > Insecta > Lepidoptera > Erebidae > Euclidia > Euclidia mi. The sequence continues at coordinate 6,252,510 of OX123196.2, forward strand.
AATTACCGCCGCCCATGAACACCAGCAACACCACAGGAGTCACAAGTGCGTGGCCGCCTTTTGGGGTTGGGAAAAGGGATAGGATGAGGAGTGGGATGAGGGGATAGGGCCTCCAGCACTCTCACTTACCGAACGAAACGCAACAGTTTAGGTACTGTTACTTTACGTCGATTTTCTGTGAGAGGGTAGTACTTTCCCGGTCGAGCCGGCCCATTCATGCTGAAATCAGCAAGGCTCTACTACCGTGAACCTACATACAGTAGCTACTTCTAAAGCCAAGATCGCGATAGCGACTTTCTTATAAATTGAATATATAATTTTAAGGTGTCCGGCGAATTTGTTCAACCGTATACTGCTCTGTTTCGCGTTAGTTATCCTTCTGTATTTTTTTCTCGGTACTAAGTAAACTTTTATAAAGTAAGTATGTTTACAAAACTGTAACAAAATTCTTCCTAGAGAAATACCAAGAACTGTTTAACCTTCAAGGGGTGATTGTAGAAAAGGTGGAGCCTATGGAGTTCAAGCCATTCCGTTCCCAACAGCATCCTCCTCCGCATTTGGAGCAAACAGTTTGTAGATTTCTATGAAAATCTTAAAGTTTAATAAAGTTGTTATCTCTGAACTTCTCTTTAATATCATTCTGGGGCCAAAGTCGCGGGCATATAATCTAAATATAATCTAAATCTCAAAATTAATCTTTAAATTGAATATTACAATATTGAGCCTCGTTGATAACGTAGTCCTTAGGTACTTAATATCCTTATAATTTTTTTTTTTAAATAAAATATATGATACTTGGCTAGCAACTATTCATATTTTTTCTATTATAAAGCAATTAGCCTTATAATATACAATAATAAACAAGTATGTCTCTACAATATATTGCTGTCTTAGGTTTTAATATGTCAGGTATTCAGTTCTGTACGTCTTAAAGAAACCAATTTATTTCTCAACCTAAGAACATTGATAGAAGGTCAATTTCATTATTTATGTGCCCGGGTCGTGTATTGACTGCTGAAGTTGGTCATAAGTGGACTACAGTATCCATTTTACAGTTAATCCGGGTAATTAGTATAAATATTTACAACTGTCTACCAAAACATTATTTTGCTAGTTATAACCTTTGTAGTAATAATATTTTTGAATTTAATTATAATCGCAGCTGAATCCTTTGTAAAAAATGGCCGAATTCTTTTATTTTCCCCTTTAAATATCCACCTGCGCGAGATAACTTGCTTAATCCAATATTTTGAAATGTACAAAGGGTACGGCACAAATTATGGAAGTCGGAAAATGAATTTGCATCAACATTTTTTGCAACACGAATTTTCCTTCCGGCAAATGTTAAAGTTCGCTCCATATTTTACTCGCCTAAACAGCTGGAACGAAATACTAATGGAAAAGTTTATCACTCGACTAGTAGACGTTGAGGAAACATGCCGAAAAAGCAGTTATCGTCCCTTAATTATTTTTACGCAAATTTCTCCATGGGAGAAAGAAATGGGATAACAAAATTGGATTGCTCTTAATTTGCAACAAGACTAATGTGTTTGCAAAAACCCACAAAGAGCTGCGTCGTACGGCAATCAAATAAAATATGGAATCTAATCTAAAAAATCTCCTCAAAACTATTTTTTGTTCGTTATTCTGGTTTGTTCCGGTACACAGCAAGCTCGTTTGAATAATTGTGTTTGTGTGAGTGTTGTCACCGGCTTGCCATCTATTCGGCTGGGTCAAGACTGACGGGGACAAATTGACATGTCCTATCCTTTCCACCGCCTTATTCAAAATTGTATAAACGTTTCGTTCACGTCAGGTTAAACATGTTACATATAACGTTTTTCATATCATGTTGACTTCGTCGTGAGGTATATTGTCACACATGATGGAGAATGTCGATTGAATAACAATTCCGTTGGTCTGGGTACAGTTTAATCATCCGGTTGTTTGCTCGTCGTATGAACATATACGTCTATAGTGAGGGCGCACAATGTAATTTCGGTGCTCTAAGACTGTCTGTAAATAATACTCCATTCATGCGGTAATTGACTAAATATAGAATAGATTACCGGAAAATGATTACAGTTTGGGTAGCTACTCCTAATTAGGATTTTACATACGACGTATTTGTGGTTCATTTCAGGGCAAAGCAATGTTTCATTAAATTTTGGTCATAAACTGCAACGGAGCATATTTTCAACACCTAATTCTCTTCTACTCTTTACTCTATCATGATAGATATCCTTGTTCCAGTCTACGTCCAGACTTTGGAATTAATTACCTCCCATATACTTATGTATTGTTCTATAGTTGCACTTGTCTTTCTTTAATCGAGACGTATTAGTATTGCTACTCTCGACATTTGCTAGCTTATTAGCTGTGTTTAAATCTTGATGTTACTGAAACGTATTTAAGCATGTCTATTGGTTTACTATTTATCATCAAATGGATTAAAATCTTTCGATATAAACCTAACACTAACGGGTCTGTGAAAACTAACATTGAATGCACATGGATGTCAGTATAATACACAAAACAAACTGCATCCAGTAAAGACTGACAGTAAGAATGTAATAATTTTTCCAGACCAACTGGGAGTGGGTTTAGGGAGCTTAATTGATCATTACACTGAGCAACCAGTACAGATCTTTTGTTCACCTGGAGCTCAGTCTTGTACCTAGTTGATAAGATTAAGAATGCCGACTTGAATGCACAAACTACTGTCATCATATTGTATGGTGACAGCTCATTAGTCTCCAAAAACCGTCTCATAGAATTAACAGACTTAATGATAGATGTTAGCACAAAAATAGGATGTAGCTTTATTATTTGTGCATTGCCTTATTCATATGCTCTCACAGATGACCAAAACAGGCAGATAGGCAAATTAAATCTATTATTGTACAATAGGACATGTCATAGTGACAGTATTTTATTTTTTGACACTAATATTTTTATTAGTAATTTCTTTTTAACAAAAGATACTATGTATCTTTCTTATGTACATAGGCGACAACTTGCTAAATTATTAGCATTTAATTTATATACTGACAGGAGTACTACTAGAGTACTTAGGAATTTGGTAGATAATAGTTATACCAATAGTAGTATTGACACATCTATTAGTTTAAACTATTAGATGAGACAACAGATAGGCATTCATGTGTTTTAAACTTAGTTCATCAAAACATACAAGGCCTATCTGGCAAAGAATTAGAAATAGATTTATTTTTAAATAAACATAAGATTGATATCTTATGTATTACAGAACATTGGTTGCGAGGTGACCAATTAATATTTAACAATCAACATTACTCAGTTATAAGTGCATTCGTAAGAAAGAAGGCTATTCGTGGTGGCTCTCTAATATATGTATGTAATAGTTTGAAATGTAAAGAACGTAAGGATATAGCTAAACTTTCTATCGAGCGCACTGCTGAGATTTCTTGTTGAGCTTGAACAACATATTATAGTGTGTGTGTATCGACCACCACAAAGCGACTTTACTCAGTTTGAAAGCATTATAGAGGATGTCTTAAAACACATAATTTCTAGTAGGAAGTCTATAATCGTATGCGGCGATTTTAATGTCAATTTGTTAGAAAAATCACCAATTTGTACTAGGTTAGTTAGCTTATTTAGGTCATTTAATTTAAATGTTTTGTTCTCTGAACCAACTAGAATAACCTCACATTCGTCTACATGCTTAGATAATGTTTTTTGCAATTGTCTTTATTTAAGTAAGGCTGTTTTAACTGACTTGACATCGGATCACTGCGGGCTATGGGGCGGGGGTTGTAATTCCAACTAATACAACCCCTAAAGTACAAGAAATTACATGTAGGCCAATGACCTCTGCTCGCCTCAAACACTTTAGTAATGATGTTGCTGCCAAGATCGCCAGTATTGACTTAACCGTTGATGATCCTGATGAATTATATAAATGCTTATTTAAAATTGTTAATGATGAGTACAATAATTTTTTTAAACTGAAGACGTTTGCAAGGAGCATTAAAGTAAATTTTTGTGATTGGGCAACAGTAGGTATATACAAAAGTAGAGCTAGGTTGTATGATCTATATGGTATGAAGAAATACAATTTGAATCCTGAATTTATTCAATATGTTAGAAATTATTCAAAGGTTTTTAAGAGGACATGTGCTTAAGCCAAATCCTTATATTTAAGCAATAAAATCAAAGAATCCAAGAACAAAATTAAAACTACTTGGAGCATTATTAACAATGAGACTGGTCGAGCTAAATTGGTAGATAACAATTACGAATTAAAATTTAATGGTGAAATTATTACTAGGAAAACTGATGTTGCTCAGACATTTAACAATTTCTTCATAAACATACCAGTGAACACAACCAGCTGTCTAGATTCATGTCCAAACAAAGCAGAAATGTTGGTTAGGGGCAATGTGAATGAGTGTGATGTGCTTTTTAATTTTAAATATATTGACACCAATGACATACTGAAGGTATTCAAGACGCTCAATAATAAAAAATCTGTTGACTTATGGGGCATTTCTGTTAAACTTGTGCGACAAATTATTTCTAGCTTAGCTCCATATTTAGCTGCAATATTCAACAGATGCGTAGATACAGGAGTATTTCCTGATCTAATGAAACACAGTAAAGTAATACCATTATTCAAAAAGGGATCAAAGAGCGACCCTAGTAATTTTCGGCCAATTTCTATCTTGCCTGCTATTAGTAAAATTTTTGAAAAGATTATTTTGCATCAACTAGAGAGCCACTTTCACACAAATAATTTATTTCACAGTGAACAGTATGGCTTTACTAAGGGTCGCTCCACCGTTGATGCCGGTGTAACTTTGTTAAAGCATATTTTTAATGCTTGAGAAAACTCGAAGGATGCCATTGGTGTTTTTTGTGACCTATCAAAGGCCTTTGACTGTGTGGAACATAATACGCTTTTACTTAAATTGAAACTTTATGGTATTAGAGATACCGCACTCAATCTTGTTGCCAGCTACCTTAGTGATAGAATTCAGTATGTAGATGTTAATGGGCGTAGGTCTCTAGGTTTGCCAGTAGGAATGGGCGTTCCACAGGGCTCTATTCTCGGTCCATTTCTTTTTTTAATATATATTAATGATTTGCCGTTCTTTGTACAAAATGTATGTGATATTGTTTTGTTTGCCGAGGATACGTCACTAATTTTTAAAGTTCATCGTAATTTAAGTAACGTTGATACCGTCAATAACACTCTTGCACAAGTATTAGATTGGTTTTCAACAAATAATTTGGTACTCAACTCAAGCAAAACCAAATGTGTTAAATTCTCTTTGCCTAATGTCAAAAGTGTTCCTACTAATATAATTTTAAATAAGGAAACAATTCAACTAGTCGAATCAACCGTATTCTTAGGTGTAACTTTAGATTGTAAGCTTCAGTGGGGCGCCCAAATATCCTGTCTCGCAGTAAAACTTAGTTCTGCAGCGTTTGCAGTTAGAAAAGTTAGGGAATTCACAGATATAGATACTGCTAGACTAGTTTACTTTAGTTATTTTCACAGCGTAATGTCTTACGGAATAATGTTATGGGGTACAGCTGCTGATATACAGACTATTTTTGTCATTCAAAAAAGGGCCATACGTGCAATTTATAAGTTAGGTGCTAGAGATTCTTTACGTGATAAATTTAAAGAAGTAGACATATTGACAGTTGCATCACAATATATATATGCTAACTTAATGTACATTAAGAAAAACTTAATTCTATACCGCAAAAATAGTGATTTGCACAACGTGAACACAAGGAATAAGCATAAACTGGTGGGAACTAACTACCGTCTACATAAAGTTCAGAACTCATTTGCGGGGATTGGTATACGATTTTTCAACAAATTGCCTCTTGAAATAATGAATTTACCCATGCACAAATACAAACGGACAATTAGGAACTTTCTTTTACAAAGGCGTTATTACACTATTAAGGAATTTTTAAATGATAAGACACCGTGGGATAGGCTTAGGCTTGTTTAACTCACGATTATTTTATTTACATGTTGAGTGGAGGTGCCTCGTGAACACATGATTTTTGCAGGATTTGGATATTTTTATGATTTGTTGAATGTAGTTTAACATTATTTATCTCTGATCATATCATTGTTCACTTGTCACCTTCACAAAATTCTTTCTACATTTGCATTCCTTCACGCGTTCCACTAACTTATGTTAATAATAACGATCTGGAAAATGAAGGTAATTGGCGGTCATGGTCAGTATACCAATAGATTGTTTCTTACTGCTGGTTCGTATACCGTTGTCGTCATGCTCACTAAAATGTCATTTCTTGTGGTGGCGTCGTGTGTCGGGTCATCCCTGTCCCTCTAATATGGCGAGAGGGATGATGGCTGGCACATGCGTCATACTCGTGAACGGGTGCTACTTGCGATGACTGGTCGATGACGGTCTTGCGGGCTGGTATTAGATTTTAATATTTAACTGCATCATTTCCATCATGGTTCTGATCACTTTCGCGGATTGCCTGCATTATTAGGTATATATAATGTAAGTGGATGCTCCTGTTTCACCATGTCTATTCTGAGGAGGCTAACCAAAAGTATTGTGCTTGAGTATTATGATGTACAGTAAATATATACAAGTGATATAGAAGGTGTAACAGTTGCAGCACCTTACAAAATGTAAATTGTGTATTATGCAAAACCTGGCGATGAAAAAGAGTGACCGTGAGTTTTATTGCCCGTTCTTTCTCATGGTTCTACCTATTGCTTTGCGAACGTGGCAGTAAATGTAAATGTAGAAGCATACAGTAATAATGTTTTAAATTTGAGTATAAGTAATTATTTTATAAATTTATTATTTTGACGTTCATAAGCGTCACATTGTGACCCAAATGAATGGGTTATTCACCAACTCGACACAAGAGACTGGACACACGTGTGTCCAGTTGGTGAAATTCAAAATTAGTACTACTAATTATTTCGTCATGTGGACACGCCATGATTTTTACGCGTATCCACATGGTGAAACTCAAATTAAATCACTTTAACGTTTTCTTCAACTGGACACACTCAGTTTTTTTGCAATAAAAGGTACAGTTACGTTCATAATCGCCTCTATCATTTAATTATTAAACGTGGCGATTTCATAATAAATGTCGCAACACAGGGGTAAGCGCGTAGCTCGATCGATTTGCAAAGTCAAGCGACTCCGCCACCGTATGAATTTATAGATGGGTGACCATATATAAAAAAGTAGTCCGTGCCTTGAAGTGCACGTTAAACCATCGGTCTCGATTGTCATTATCATCTATAACAGTTGGTATAGGTTGTCAGTACCCTCAAATAATCTGACATCTAATTAACCTTAGAATCTCGAATTCCGCTTTGTGAAAAAATATTAGGCAAATCTGGTTAGACTGCAAAGCCGAGTTAGAAAGTTCAATGTAATTTAAAAACAATAATGCAGGAGGATGTACATAATATGTCATGAAAAAGTTGATTTACTTTTTTATTGAAAAACCTTATTGACTTTTATTGATGTCCAAATTTTGAAATAAAACAAATACATAACAATTAAATAATAATTATAATGATTTATTAATATGAAGAAAAATAATTTTACTTCTAAGTATCTTTAAATACGTACTTATATTACAACGGTATTCAAAATATTCAAAATACTTAATCTAAATATATCTTAATGATTTAAAATATTCACAGATAAATCAAATAAAGACTTAGATAATTTACCATTAAAAATGTATTTTTGATTTTTTTTTTGACATACAAACTTGCACCGTTTAATCCCGAGCTGCTATAGGTGCCCATAAAATTAAATATAAAAAAACCTTATTGGAGCATAACAATACTTAAATTGGTAATTTTGCAAACAATTATCAATCTACATAGCTAACAACAATATTTGACTCTTTGGAAATATAGTAATTATCCTTATTATAATAATCAACTAGCTTAATATTAAGTACTTATCACAATCATTTTACTACAAATAGAGATCAAAAAAATCAACAGCTAAACATTACAAGATAACATCAGTATAAGATAAACAATATTTGACTCTTTGGACATATAGTAATTACCTTAATATAATTAATAATAAGTATCACAATCATTTTACTACGATTAAGATAATATCAAGAAAATCAACCGCAACATTACAAGAAAACATAAAATATAAATATAAAAATATTTTAACTTACAAATTTTTTTTGATACAGTGACCGATGCTAATTTCACCTGATTCAAACTGCCTTACAGTGGCTGCGATCATATTATTAATTCTGCCTGTTTCAATTTTTTTCTTTGATATAGGTCCATGATTGATAACTCGGTGCCAAAAATCGTTCATATCCCTTTTTTACCATATTTGGTTTTCGTTTCATTTTTTTAGCTATACCGGCATTCCATGCCTCTACGGAATTGTTAGTTCGATGATGCTGTTTATAGCAATTAAAAGTCTTTGCATAACAGGAATTGTCATCGAGCCATGTTTTGTTCAGTTTTTTGTTCTGATTGCGCATCCATCGGTAAAAGTGGCAATGTACAACATCTCATCATATAATTATGTCTGTAAAGTCCCCCGCGACACATGATTTATTCCTAGTGCGGAAGTTGTCTTTTTTAAAAGAGAAAAAAAAATCTCTTTATGTGATCTGTGCTCAATTTTGACTTTGTTAGGTGCAACGTTTCTGTTTTTCGCCACAGACATCTCTTGAAATGTGTATAATACCCCATAATTTTCACATCCGAAAATTCATGTTGTACAGCTTGTATAAGTGGCTTTTCAAAATCACATGCCATAGTTTTTGGGTGCCACTCTGGTATTTGATTTTTAATTAAAGAAAATGTACGTTTCTTCTGTGCTATTGGGCAGCAGAGCATAAATGGTAGGAATAATGTTCGTATGATATTTCGTACTCCCAATATCGACATGAATCGTAAAATAGCTGATGAAATTTTCTAACACATGTTTCAAACGTTTCATCAAGAAGAACCTCTCTGAATTCGCAACAATTTCTCTCGTGCTATGGTGGGCAAAATCGATAAATGCGATTAACGATAAAAACGGAACATAATTTTTAAAATGACATACAAATCATTTGTTCCCAGCTGCGGGACGTTTAGTAGCCGTTGATAAATGTGTCAAAAACATTTATCTGCGTGACTGTACTTTGTCAAGAATTCGGGTAAAATACGGCCGTGTGTCCAGTTGACGAAAACATTAAAGTGATTTAATTTAAGTTTCACCATGTGGACACGCGTAAAAATCATGGCGTGTCCACATGACGAAATAATTAGTAGTACTAATTTTGAATTTCACCAACTGGACACACGTGTGTCCAGTCTCTCGTGTCGAGTTGGTTTATAACCCAAATGAATAAAGGATTTTGAATTTGAATTTGGATTTGAACAAGTACCTAGGTAGGTAGTCATAAGAAGTCAGTAGAAAATCATGAGGAAATTTTTCTGATCATTCGATATAATAAACATATGTATGTCATTGACACGAATATATAACGAGGTCAGGCGACTCAGCATCGATAATGATCATTAAAATTACGGTAACATTTAGAAAATGTAGATACTTATTTTAGACAGGTAGCAAAATAAATATAATATCAAAAATAACATTTATCTTCTTGTTTCCTTAAGATTTCGGTTTTTATTTCATTTATATCATAAGTGTAAGTAATGTTTTAAGTGTTTACTTTTCTGCGGCAATATCAAAATATGTATTATTCTTTCAATTAATAACAGGAAGATAAGCATTGTGGCCACGAATCGAATCTAACGTGAATTATTATAGATCTGCTTCGATCTGGTTAATAGAAAGATGACTGGTTTCAAAAAATCATACGCCACCTATGAGTAGTGGTACCTACTCTTTTGAACTTATGTGGTAGCAGTGATAGAATGTATCTTTCTCATTGATAGAATAGGAGACAGAATATAATATATAAAATCCTTAGTTATATTTCAGCATTTACCTAAAGAGCGATACAAAACTTAAAAGAACATAAAAATTTCGGCTAACTTTAAATATAAAAAGTATAATTATGCAGCTTCCACCCGTATATAAAAAAACAACTTGAAAACTGATTTCATAGATAACATCTATCCTTACTGAAATCATTTTAAAATATTCTGTTCAAAACACTTTGAATATCGAACATAAACCATATTCTTCACACGCCCATACATATTCCATTTCATTACCATTTTAATGCCTATATTTCACACGTTATATTATTGTCATGAACTTCAATAAATTGTATTTTGTGACGCGTGGCGGCCTAAAATATTGTTCTGTTAGTATTACGAATACCTACTTAAAGGCCTGTTCAGACCTAAGCGGTATTCGCTACCGTCTGCGGCAGAGAAAACCCAGTGGGTATGCGGTAATATTACTATTCAGACCTAAGCGGTATTCGCTATCCTTGTGGGTAGAATAACGCGCGGTAGTCGAGTTTCGCTCAGAGAGGTAAGAACTAGCCGCGGTACTTGATACCAAATACCTGAGCGAAACCCGCGCAGTATGTACCTCTACCCACAGCGGCAGCGAATATCGCTCAGGTCGCTCTAGCCGCGGTACTTGATACTAAATACCTGAGCGAAACCCGCGCGGTATGTACCTCTACCCACAGCGGCAGCGAATATCGCTCAGGTTTGAATAGGCCTTAAAGCATCGTCGAAAGATGTCTGGGCATGTCTGGCCCAAGGTGCCTTTATTTTACATAATAAATCAACGTCGTAAACACGATGACCAGGCCGATTTCTGAAATGTCACCACTATTGTTTGTGACAAGGCAAGCCGACATTGGGCAAAGCCGTAACAAGATTGTCTCATGGCTCGATCTATTTGAGCCGTAATCAAATTGTGTGGTGTAGCCCGATCAGTCGGGTGATTGACTCATCAACGTCTTATTATGGATCGTTATGGAGGCGGCGAATATTTTCGGTTTTAGGAATGGATAGCTGCTGTCAGCCACGTTTTTTATATCATATTGGATTGGAACATGTGCTTGTGTTTATTTTTGTCGGATATTGCGTCAATTTATTGAAGAGGGCTAAAATCATATATCGAATATTATACATAATACATTTTGTCGAAATTAAAGTTCAACATAATATAGAACAACTATTTTATGTTGCAGTTTTAGGAATGTCCCAAAACCAAAGTTGTTCATAATAATAAACAGGTACACGTACAATCCCCTCAAAGAGGAACAGGTTTGTACCATACTCAAAATAACGTTACAATAATATTTACGTAAACTGATATCTTAAACTAATATATAAAGCTGAAGGGGTCCATATTGGCTCACCTAAAGTTCTTTACCCGAAATTTTTCTTCCTAATGATTTGTAATCCGAATGATCAGTCTTCCTAAAATGTGTCATCATAAAGTTTTCATTCATACTATTTGTAGTGCAACCGGTGATGTTCATAACACTCATGTTTCCGAAAATTGTCATTAATAATATCAGTAATATAAATATATTTAAACTCCTACTGTTTTTTATCATAACGCTTTCATCCCTAAACATAATTACCATAATATTTTCCGTCATACTCAGAAAGAAACAACTGTTTGGGATGACTAAAGGGCGTTTCACTGACTGAAGTTTGTTTTAGATGAATTAAATTCAGGTCAGAGTGTCGTCTTAGAGCCACTATGAAAAAAATACTTAGAAAAATTTCGCGACCAATTTCGAGGTAGCGCTCGCCGGCCGCGGTCGCTTCACCACTCGCTCGGCTCGCGCGTTGTTGGTCACAGTTCTAACCTAACCAATGGATCCCTTCCACGTCGTTTTAACGACAAACGGTTAATCGGAGACAAAAAAGCCAAGACACTTTTAGCCTTATATTTAGGTGTATTATACGATAGAATCGAGCAAATAAACGATTTGCAAAAATAACACTTCTTCGGCAAACTTTTTCTAAGTCGTCGCGCCGTAGCGCCCCCAAGGCTACACTCCAACCGAAATTCATAAAACACAACTCATTTACGGTTAAGTTTATGGCCTGGGAGTTATACCGCAGTTTGAACCGTACCTAAACCAATAACTATAGGACCGATTCGGTTCTGGCACTTCGCCGGCCGCTGCCGCGACACGCTCGCTTCGCTCGCTCGGCTCGTGCGTTGTGGCACAGTTCTAACCTAACCTAAACCAATAATTATGAATAGGACCGTTTCTAGAAATCTAAACAAAAAAGATATGACTTTGAATAATAGTGTAAAAGATGGTTATGTTGAGAAAATATAGGACACAAATAAAAGTATAATGGATGTTTATTACTAATGACATTATGAAGTTGAATGCTTGGGAATTATGAACATTAGAGACAAAGTAGTTAGGAATGGTGATTGTTAGGATGAAAAATGTTAGGAAGAACATTTTCGGATTTCCAATTATTATCGGAGTTGAAAATTTTTAGTTTTTTTTTTTTTAAGAGTTTGTTTGTTTGGTTGAACGCGCTAATCTCAGGAACTACTGGTCAAATTTGAACAATTCTTACAGTGTTAGATAGCCCATTTATCGAGGAAGGCTATAGGTTATATAGCATAACGCTATGAGCTACGGGAGCGGAGCAGTAGCGTTAAATAATGCGGGTGTAACCGCGGGCTCATCTACTCGTAGTTATACACATAAACCTTCCTCTTGAATCATTCTATCTATTAAAAAAACCGTATTAAAATCCGTTGCGTAGTTTTTAAGATTTAATCATACCTACGGACAGATAGTACATGACGTAGTGATATCGTGTACATCACATCGCCTAAATTAAAATCAAGCATTAATTGAGAGACTAGGAGAAATAAGAAATAAGTCTAAATTTTTTTAAGCACACTATTCATTCTCATCCCCACCTGACAAAAATCAATAGATAGATATTAATCACATTAAAGTTGATCATAATACTTATTATCGTTATCTGAGGGTAGTAGTAGTACGTAGTAGCTAGTACGAGTTTGCACTCGATCGTCACGGTGGACGATAGCCTAGTCGACGGGAACAATTTCCATACATTTTCTAAAAGCACCCCCTAGCGGACTCTTGTCCGTGTGGTGACGGATTAAGAATACGGAATGTCACCACCTCGTATCATCCCATGGGGGTCGTAAGAGCCGACAGAGGGAGCATATTATGCAGAGAACAGCACTGTAAGAGAAGGAAAACTTGATACAAACCCTATACCAACCCGTTTGGCCAGCGTGGCCAATTCCTACTTTCAAAGGAGAGGCCTAGTCCAGCAGTGGACAGTTAAAGGCTGATGATGATGATGATGATGATGATGAGCGGACTCTATCGATCGCTACTCTCCGTTAGGGGCGCTTTTAGAAAATGTATGGAAAACTAGACCTCCTGTTGTAATCCACATTTCACCATTCTTACCATAAAATCAAAGATATGAAATATTATAGAGTTGAGTACTACGTAGGAGTGCAATTTCTTCAAAATCTTTTCCCAACTGTATTGCATCGCATCGTCAATGACAGGAAGGTGACACACTCGCCTGCAGTACCATATACCCATATTTCTTTTCTACTATTTCACGTCCTCGGCCTCGTTATAAAAAGGTATTTATACATATAGACTGAACAATTTGCAATTCAATCAGAATGACTCGTAGAAAATATTATTATTTTTAACGCATCCCAATTTAACACATTTTTGTACCAATAATAAAAAATCGCAAAAAGTGATTTGGGCTCGTCCGGGATTTGAACCCGGGACCTCTCGCACCCTAAGCGAAAATCATACCCCTAGACCAACGAGCCGGTATGCGTTGAAATTACGTATCACATTGTCACATACGTGATGCGTGAACGCATAAACAAGTGAAAGGTGTGTTTGTCTTGTTATTTTATGAGATGGTATGTAGATAAGACCGCGGCACTTATATTTCGTCAGATATTGGAATGCTATCAAGTATCTATATCTATCTGATAGCTAAGCTGTAGATACCGCGACTATCATAGGTATTTAATATGTTTTAATAGCCATTATTAATTAAGTAGGTATAAGAAGTGCTTAGGGCTTATTGCTCATCACTAGAAATCATATCAATAATTGCTTTTTGCTTTATTAAGAGTAATTCATAATTCGGTATTTTTACACGTGCTAACTAAATGAAACATTTTCGATATGTAGGTTATAGGTAGGTATTTTACTAAGGTAATTATACTCTGAATAAGAATTTAATTTCTCTCCAATACACATACCTACTAGGTACTCATAAGGCATATAGGTACCCACATCACCTCTTAAACGTTACAATATATATTTTTATTACCGTCAGCATTAAACGTGTAGTCGGCCCTAATCGCCTAATTTTTTAGAATGTCTCATTTATGTATATGTTTATTTACCTACACTTGGTTCTAACATAATTAATTCAATGTTACATACCTTCCTCGAAAGACTCGATACATTATTATTTTATTCAAATAAAATATATAAGTAAAATACTTTTAAACAAACATAAAACAGAGATTATTCTTCAAATAATAGTTTTAAGTAAGTAAGGAATAAACGTTTCAATGTACTTTACATTGAAAAGTTTATTCAGTATATATATATATTGTAAAGTACATTGAAACGTTTACTGAATAAACGTTTCAATGTACTTTACATTGAAACGTTTATTCAGTAACCCGTAATAAAAGATCGTATGAAAATAAGAGAAAATAAAAAGTTTGTATAACATAAACAGCGTCCCTTCAATATAGTTTTAAAAATCACAGCTAGTAAAATATTTTATTAAAACAACACATATAAAGGTTGGTTTTATCACAGTATAATACAGCAATATTTTATATTGGGATGTTAAATTTTTATCGGATAGTTTAGGCGAAACGAAGCCGTGATAAGCTTTATTACGAGTTAAATTTTATCAGTTGTAGCCTACAAAATGTAACTGAGATAAATTTATTATTTTAACTTTAACATGAGCTACACGTTTCAGAGTTCAGGGGCGGACTCGGGAAGGAGCTGTAGGACGTAAGAACAGCCAAGAGCATTATAATCCCGTTATGACAACTGGCTTTTTGGCATTTTCCTTAATTAAACCTACCGTTACTGGAGTCCGAAACATTTCATTCCCGTTCCCTTCAAACCCAAAATGAGCCCAAGCCAGAATTGTGAATGGAACGTCAGAGGTACGTACGCTGATCCTTTACAGCCTTCCGCAGTCTACTGGTGGACTTCAGCCTCTCCTTACTGGCTTTACAGTTATAGTCCTGTGAGTTCACAAGAGGATTTAGTTTATCATACAGGGTTTTATACCGAGTTTTCGTCCGTCTCTTAGCAATGATACAATTTGTTTCGGGTGTTTTCCTTAGTTCCCTCTTACACCATCTACGAAATGAAATAGGTGGTATCTTTTTGTACTCTTAATTCGTCACCACATGGACGTATGGTAATAGATATTAAATATGTTTGATGACTTCCAAAACGGGGAATAATTTCGATTCGTAAGTAGATAATATAATTCTTTACTGTGCACCAAAATAAAGTATATTTTCATGGTAGCTAATATGTTTTTCCAAAGATCTTGCAGAAATGACAACTTATTTTCATTTATTATTTTGATGGTGGATCAAATTTAATATAACTTTCACTCAGGTAGTCAAATCCTTTTTTAAATCGCTACAGCCACGGTAATAATATCTAACAGTATTGTAACTCCATACAAACGCACGAAACTCGAGTTATACCTACGCGCCTCGAGCAGAGTACCCATTAGACTGGGCGGACTGTGCCTACAGTACCCGCAGCCGCTATCGTGCCGCAGCTCGCATGCGGCGCGTCTGGTAGGTATATAACTCACGAAGACGGCCGAGTTACAATACTGTTAGATTATATTACCGTGCTACAGCTATAAAAGAAATGGGTGGATAAGTTTCTTAAATAATTATTCATGACTGTATTCTTTATTATAAACTGAGTATATTATTATATAGTTGGTATTTTTTTAATCGTCTTCTATACTAATATAATAAAGCGGATCAGTTTGTTTGTTTGTTTGTTTGTTTCTTTGTTTGTTTGAACGCGCTAATCTCAGGAACTACCGATCGGATCTGAAAAATTCTTTTTGTATACGATAGCCCAATTATTCCGGAAGGCTATAGGCTATATAACATAACGCTTCAACCCTTAGGGACTGGGCAAAAGGCTAAAACATAATGTCGGCTAATCACAGGAACTAGCAGTCGGATTTTAAAATTGTTATTGCCTATGATAGCCCAATTATTCCGAAAGGCTATAGGCTATATAAAATTACGCCACAACTTTTAGGGACCAGACAAAAATAATAAAATGGTCAAACGAGAAGGGGGAGGGTTGGGTCAAAGGCAAAAAAAGGCTAAACGAATAGGATAATTGTATCCTATTATAATCTCGAAAACGATACCCATATAGATTGCTATATGGGTATCCTTTTCGAGATTTTCGGGACGCTGATTAATAATATGAAATTTATTTAGTGATCCAAGATGGCGGACGGGAAATCAAAGATGGCGGATGAGAAAATTTTAAATATCAATATGGGTATCGCCTTCGATATTTTAAGGGGTGGAGAATCGAAATACAACATCTATTTCATGATCAAAGATGGCGGATGGGCAATCAAAGATGGCGGATGGGCAATCAAAGATGGCGGATGGGAAAATTTAAAAAAATCAATATTGGTATCGTCTCCGATGTTTAAAGGGATGGGGAATCCAAAGACAACATCTATTTCGTGATCAAAGATGGCGGATAGGAAATCAAAGATGGTGGACGGGATTTTTTTTAAAGTCGATATGTGTATCGTCGCCGATATTTAAAGGGATGGGGTATCCAAATCCAACATCTATTTCTTGATCAAAGATGGCGGATGAGAAAGTTTTAAAAAATCAATATGGTTATCGTCTCCGATGTTTTCAGGGATGGCGAATCTAAATACAACATCTATTTCGTGATCAAAGATGGCGGATAGGAAATCAAAGATGGCGGACGGGATTTTTTTAAAGTCGATATGGGTATCGTCTCCGATATTTTAAGGAATGAGGAATTCAAAAACACCATCTATTTCGTGATCAAATATGGCGGATGGGATTCTTTTTAAATCAATATGGGTATCGTCTCCGATGTTTGAAGGAATGGGGAACCCAAATACAACATCTATTTCGTGATTCAAGATAGCGGATGAGAAATCAAAGATGGCGGATGGGAAAAATTTTAAAAATCAATATGGGCATCGTCTCTGATGACTTAAGGGATGGTGAATCCAAATACAACATCTATTTCGTGATCAAAGATGGCGAATAGGAAGTCAAAGATGGCGGACGGGATTTTTTTTAAGTCGATCTGGGTATCGTCTCCGATATTTTAAGGAATGGGGAATTCAATATTATATAAAAATCTATGTTTGTTTTTTCATCATTTATAGACCCTGGAATGATAAGAGATTAAACGCTAAGTCAATGGTAACTTTGGAAAAGGGGCTTGGAAAAAAGGGAATTAAATAAAAACTCTTAAAAAGGCGATACGGAGTTCGCTGGGTCAGCTAGTGTACTTATACAAACTAAAGGTTCATGTATCAACAGTAAATCTCAATTTAATGAGTGTTCAGGGTGCAATCCTCTAACAAGTCAACATCTATGTAGTCGACAAATACGTTTCGTAATTGTTTTGAGGCTGAATGTTTGAAGTTATTGTCATAGATGATATACTATAACTAGAGAGTTATAGTGCTTATGAAAACCCCTATAACAGGAAAAACCATTAGACGTGCGTAGTGCGGTGTATTAAAAAACAATTAATTGATAAATAAAAATTTATCAATATATTTGCGAAATAAAACGTTTAATAAGACATATTTTTTATATAATACAAAAGGAACCCAAAGGGTACTCTAAAAAGCAGGGCTCGTCCGGGATTTGAACCCGGGACCTCTCGCACCCAAAGCGAGAATCATACCCCTAGACCAACGAGCCACTTACAGTTAAAGAACGAAATAACAATTCAAACTCTTGGTTTTTCCAACGGATATTAATGTGTTAATCATTGACTAATGACGTCATCTAACGGTATCAACAATCTTTCTTTGTCGAAGCGTGGGCTATGTCGAATTTATACATAACTAGCTTTCGCCCGCGGCTTCGCCCGCATCAAATTTTAATAAAGGGTAGCCTTTGTACTTCCCCAGATTTCAAACTATCCATATCAAATTTCATCACAAACTGATCTGCACATTCGCTGTGTAGCATACATATAAACAGATAATACTTAAAATTACTTTTGTTTTCATAGTCGTCAAACTTCAGGTAAAGATTAGTATGTAGGTATATTATTAAAGTTATTGAAGAGCTTGTGTATCTACTGAATAGAATAGCAGCAAATTAAAACTGAAAGCATTACCACAAAGTACATAATCAGACCGCCCCTCCGCCCCGCTGTGCGCGACAACTCATAGTAAGCGCTTTTAATGACGCTGCGCTTAGGTCAATTATATCGTGATAACTTTTAAAGTATTGGTCCAAACTACTTACTGTAAAGTATCATCAGTTCATCTACATTAAATACTGAAGGCAATAAATCTATCTTTGAAAACAATTTGATAACTACTCTAGAATGAGCATTGTAAAAAACATATTTTTTATGTTTTACTGTTTTATTACAATAAAAATTATGTAGTTAAGTTACGTAACAAAAGCTAAAAAGTAATTCGGTAAGTCTTAGCTGCCCGATCGCACCCAACTTCTCATCAATCTAGGGTATTCATCAGACGAATATAAAATCGTTGGGCAAGTGAAATTTCTATCATAATGATTATTCTGGATACGCTACGCCCAAAAATGTAATGCTTTTTTTAGTTTATTTTATTTTCAAGTTTTTAGTTCTGTTGTTAGTTGATACTTCTCATTCTATTTTCATAGTGAGGCCTTTTCTACCAATCAAACCCTGTCATTCGATACCCATATTGAGGTATTTCTGAAAAATAAGTAATCCGCCATTTTGTGGCGGTAGCCATCTTGGTTTTTTCATAGTGAGGTCTATTCTACCAATCAAGCACTTTCATTTGATACCCATTTTAAGGTATTTGTGGAAAATAAGTTATCAGCCATTTTGTGGCCGCGGCCATCTTGGATTTTTCATAGTGAGGTCTATTCTACCAATCAAGCCCTTTCATTCGATACCCATATTGAGGTACTTATTTGGGGCAAATATGTAATCAGCCATTTTGCTGTGACAGCCATCTTTGATTTTTCATAGTGAGCTTTATTCTACGAATCAAGCCCTTTCATTTGATACTCATGTTGAGGTATTTCTGAAAAATAAGTAATCCGCCATTTTATGGCGATAGCCATCTTGTTTTTTTCATAGTGAGGTCTATTTTACCAATCAAGCCCTTTCATTTGATACCCATATTGAGGTATTTGTGGAAAATATGTAATCAGCCATTTTGTGGCCGCAGCCATCTTGGTTTTTTCATAGTGAGGTCTATTTTACCAATCAAGCCCTTTCATTCGATACCCATATTGAGGTATTTGTGAAAAATAGGTAATCAGCTATTTTGTGGCAGCAGCCATCTTGGATTTTTCATAGTGAGCCTATTCTACCAATCAAGCCCTTTCATTCGATACCCATATTGAGGTATTTGTGGCAAATATGTAATCCGTTATTTTGCGGCGACAGCCATCTTGGATTTTTTAAAGTGAGCTGTATTCTACGAATCAAGCCCTTTCATTTGATACCCATATTGAGGTATTTGTGGAAGGCATAAGTAATCCGCCATTTTGTGACGGCCGGCAGCCATCTTGAATTTTTCATGGTGAGCTTTTTCTGATAAACAATTTCACCGTACAGTATCTGAAGTTCAAGTAACTTTAATGGTTTAGGCAACGTACGCGTTGACAGCTTTCTGAGCTCAGGATTTTTGCCGACTCAGTTGATACTTTTCCTTATGTTATGGCAACATTATACAAAATCTTTATAAATTGTAGCCTATGTGTTATTCTGATGTATAAACTATATTTCTGTAAAGTTTCATCCAAATCCGTTCAGTAGTTTTTGCGTGAAAGAGTAACAAACATCCATACATACTTCTTCACAAACTTTCACATTTATAATATTAGTAGGAAGTAGGATATTACAAATCATGTTATCTTTACGGCTTCTTACTGATAATAGAATTTTATTTTAATATTATTTTGTTATAAATTTAGCCATGTTTATTTTCTTTTTTTTATATTCTGTTGTGAAGACTTGTTCTAATTTTAAATCATGTTATTGTACGTTTTCATTTGTACGACGTTGACTCTGCGATCTAATTATGTTTGACCTTTTATCTTTTCTCTAATTTTTCTTAAATGAGAGATTTCTTATATTGTACCTACCTAGTTAATTTCATAAGTTTCTTGTAGTATATAAAATATCTTTGTAAGCGTTTATGTTGTTCAAATTATCTGAATATGTTTTAAAATAAAGTGATTCTTAATTTATTTTGTTTTTGTCCCGTTTATTATTGTTTGATATTGGGTCATTTAATAAAGGTTTTGGTTTTTCTCATAGAATATTTTCAGTTCAGCACATTACTTCAGGTCCTGTGCTATCATATGTTGACATTTTTTACGCAAAGTAGAGCACATGTAGAGCCTTCAAGTAAATTCATAATAAAATTATAAAATAATAAAAATGAATTAGACAACCTTATTCATGATAAAGGTAGAATATACTAGGTAAGTACATCTATTATAATCCAGGGAGTATATTCATTTTATTGAGTGAACGGGTGTTATACACCTAAACTTTCTTCAATAATGACTATCATTACATCTATCTATCAATTGGCGAAAATCGTACAAAATTCTGTTGGATAGTTTTAAAATTTATCATGTTCATACAGACAGACAAAATCCAGCAGCGATTTCATTTTATATTATGTAGATATAAGATAGTATCCAATGTCTCTATTATACTGAGTCTAAATATCATCTCATTTAACAAGAGTTTTCAACTAAGTTCATTAATTTGAGGCAGTCAACTGCAGACTGGCAGTTTTTACTCTACAGTTTTTATTCAAAACTTTTTGGTCTCCAAAGTTAATTTAGTTGCCAAAGGTACTTTTCCTATTCTCTTCATTATCCAAGCGTTACTCCGGCTACATCCAACTCTGCTATACTATAGTTTGAACCAGCATCAGAATATTGGAATGTACTGACTATGTATACCAACAACTAAATATCTACATAACAAATAATACGCACTTAAATAGTTCATTGAATCATGCGTCACTTGCCGGAACTCCATGGTATACTAATGGAAGGTTAGAGGAACCGACTATGAACCTTTGGATTGACCACCCCAACTAGTGCTATAGAAAAAGGTTTACAATACGGAACTTCTCTGAAGAAAAAGGATATATGGAATCACGCGGAAATGGGTTCCTACAAATACATGAGGTCAAATATATGAGGATTGAACCCCGTGTCTTTTGAGTTGCACACTGATCTGTCCTGCTCCTTGTTTGAATATTCGATCTGTCGATGAATTTGGCTAATAGAGATACATATTTGACATACTTTGTTATATGACATAAGCTCCATAGCTTATTTCAGATACCTAGTAAGCCAAATCCATGGATAGATCTGATATTGTGAACTTTAATGTTGTTACAATTCTGTGAGTATGAATATTCAATTATATTGAAACCAGCCGTAAATGAGTTTTACTACAGCGTCGCAGATTTCCATCTCACATCAATTTGGAACACAAAAGTTATGACGGCAATTCGTCATCGGCAACCATTTTACAAGTTGGTAGACGTAACGTTTTGCCATAACCTGTACCAATTTCATCGCATTACTTAATATTATATTCTAATGCCAAACTTACGCGACCGAAGTTCCGCGGCCGATTTTACGTTCCGACGTATTCGGCTGATATGACACACCATAAGTGCCGAACTTATGCTCGTGCTACGAACTACGCTTGTGCGCTACTACTAGAAAAGTTTCCGCTGATCTTACGGCCGACCGAAGTTACGCTGTACGCTATAACGCAACGTAATTTCGGTATAACGTGTCCTCAGTAATTCAAATAGCATTGCAGGTGTAATCATGCCGAACTTCAGTCGCGTAACTTCGGCATAGTGTATTTAGACACTTAGTCGTAAAACAAACAAGTTTTTATGAGATCCACAAGGTTTACTGCCGTTCTGTTTACACCGATAACACAGTACATAATTCTAGGCATTGTAGCGTTGTGCTTTTTTAGCTTAACATAACACGGATTATTTTCTCGTAAAAAATCCTTTTAGTATCGTCGTTTACACGTTAAGATCTTAGTCTGGATCTGTTTTAGAACTTAAAGGTGTAGGCGGTACAGGTAGCCAGCATTGTCCCAGTTGCATCTTTTAATATGCATGTTTCATGTATATATATTTTTTTAATTTTCGTTTATAAGTGTCACATTGTGACTTAAGTACATAAAGACATGGATGGAAACATGTTTTATTATCGACACAATATAATACATTGTGGTCACGTATTTGATCTATTTATAATATAGATGTGATGCCAATTACTAAAATAGGTACTAACTATTTACAAATTTTATTTTTCCTGTTTTATCAAACAGAACAAATTTCGATAGTCTAGATCTAGTTAAACTTGGTCAATAAAATCACCAGCATTGCGTCTTCAGAAGCTTGAAGTGCTAATATTGCCAAGTAATTACATTGTAAAGGTTAGTGCTAAGTGTTGGCGCGATAATTGAGTAATTAGTTGAACGCCCATTAGCGGTTTTTCGATTTTGACAAATGGGTTTTGTGCTACCTATTTGTATGTGTACCGTGTAAAAGTACGCAGTTGTAATTTCTGAACGTTAACTTCCAACAGAAGACTGTAAAAAGGAGTAAAATATTGTGGTAAAAACAAGGTCATTTGATTAACCTAGATCTACCAAATGATCGACAGTATAATGACAATTTATTGGCATGGTAATGCATTAATAAATTGAATGAGACCCAATTATGACTGCGGCAGTAGCTACATACAGTACGGCCGTTTATCGATGGCGAGTCTGAAGTTCGCGCAGAAGGCGGCGCAGTAATCCTTTTTAGGAACAACGCGGTGGCAAGAAGCGGGGTGCGCGGGGCGGTAGTCTAGGCCAGTGATGCACGTTATGTAAATACAAATTAATAGTTTATTCAATCAAAAATTTAAATCGAGTAGTTTTATAATTGATTTTGAATTCATTTATTTTTGTTATAATAATAAAAGTACCATAAGATATAAAATCGAAGACGTCGAAAACGAGTATATGAATAGTGACTGTACCATTGACGAAATGACGGAAAGGTTTATTATTAATACAGGTTCAGATTCGAAAACCGAGTCTGAAAGTGAGAGTGACGAGTACGATACTGAACCTGTACCAGGCACATCACAAATGAGTCCGCAAAATTTTTATTAATATATATGTACATTCAGTCAAAAAAAGTATAATAGAATTTCATAATGGACAAAAACATCGAACAAAGAGATTTTCCTAAATTTTGCATCGCCAATGGAATTTCATGTTCGGAGTCAATGAAAATGTTACAGAAGGCTTACGGTGAATTGACTTTATCAAAAACGCGTGCTTATGAGTAGTGCAGAGCGTTCAAAAGCGGTCGAGATGTGATGGAAGGTTTGCCTCGCTCTAGTAGGCCATCAACGTCTGCAACTGGAGTTAATATCGCAAAAGTGAAGGAAACAGTGACTGAAAATTATCATTCAACTTTGAGAAAGATAGCCACCGAACTTTCTGTATCTCACAAGTCGCTCACGAGTCTATCCGTACCATTTTAACTAACCATTTGGGTATGAAACATGTTGCCGCTCGGCTAGTCCCAAAAGAATTTTGCACCACGATACGGCGCCCTTGCACAAGACCATCATTGTGAACGAATTTTCGACTAAACACTCAACAAATACCATCGAGCAACCACCAAGGTAAAAGTGGAAATTGTGTATGTTCCGGTTAAAATATCTGTCACTATTGCCAGGTGAGGTTCATTCATCGTAAAATAATACGACTTGTATATAAATTATATAAAGTCTGGCAATAACAGTTTTGTACATGAATATACATGCGCGGTAATTCGCAAAGGCTAGCTTCAGACTCGCCATCAATAAACGGCCGTACTGTACGTATACAACTAAGTTATGCAATCTATCATATAAGGGCGACGACACAAACAATGCCCAAATCTATCAAATACAGACAAAAAAGCCAGGAACGATTGAAAAACCTGAAATATCAAAGTTACAAAGTTATGGCTAATCTAACCTATAAAACTTATACTTTTAGGCCAGGAGAAACAGCCTTGGAAGAACGTCGTACATCGTTCCTCCACAGGACGGATAAAAATATACCTACCTATTATGAAAAATAAAAAAATATATAAATGTATTTGGCTGTAGATGTTTCATTTAGACGCACCTGAACCACTGACCCATATCATGTCGTTCTATACCGTTGCCCATAATGTGCATCACGTATCTGGTCGACAAATGGCGATGACGGCCATGGTTTAAACTTAGCACCAAAACCTGAATGCTACCGAAGGAAGTGTTTAGACCACATGTTTAAAGTCTTGTTCATTACATGCAATTTGAGAAGAGTCTTAAGCTTTCTGTTTATCTTAACAATGGTAGGTATGTTACGCCGTCAACCAGTTCGAATTTTGCCATTTCAGCTTATTTTTTTTAGTCATCGGTACCGCAAACTCAGCTTCAGTTAATATGAAGCCGCTGAAGATGAATTAGAATAGTACATATCAGTTCAGTTGTGATTCCAGTACACCTATGTTGATTTCTAAACTGTGATTTAATTCAATTCAGTAAGTAATAGAACTGGTAACTTAAGTAGTCTAATTATAATTATTTTAGATGTACAAATAACATAATGTTGTTATATATTATATTTAAAGACATTATAGCTGTAACGACAATTGTATTTATTATGGAATTATAGTTTACAACAATAAGCAAGAATGCTGTATTTTTCTATAAAACCATCATCCATGTATCCTGTTAATCTTGTAAGCTCGCTACATAAGCAAGCTTGTCGCTGCTATCAAAAGCCTGTTCTGGCAACCGTGAGGTTTATTTCAATTCATTCCCGAGGGGCACTGCTAATCGCCCGTCCAATGATGCCCATTGTGGCAAGTGTATTATGTCCAACAAATTCACTTCTTATATTTCTTTCGCTATTAAGTCGTATGTGTATCTGTCATGGAAATAAAATAAGGAAAGCAAAATAAATAAGTATATTTTTATAGAATTAAAAATATACAAGACAGAAAGCAGAGAATAAGAATCCTAATCGAAATTATGTCGTTTATATTTACCGTCATGGTTAATTTAATTCATTTTGTTTCAATATATTTCTTGTTTGTACCTACAGCTTTTAGAACGTAATTTACCTTTAGTTTTATATTTCCTTTAACTATATTTTCTATACGTATAGTATGCAGCTACTTTTAGTATATTAGGGGAAGTTTGAAAGTTGCACCGGTGCAAGAAAAGCTGAGAGGAAATCGTCTGGCGTGGTATGGGCATGTAATGAGGAGGGATGAAAAGCATGTGACTAGAAAGGTGATGAATATAAGAGTTGACGGATATAAGGCAAGAAGAAGACCAAAGAAAAGATGGATAGATTGTGTGAAGGATGTCATGAATTAAAAGGGAGTGAATAATCAGATGACGTCTGATAGGAGAGAATGGAAGCGAAAGACATTCTGCGCCAACCCCAAGTAATATGGGAACAAGGCAGGCAAAAGAAGAAGAAGTATGCAGCAACTTTTATTATACCACGAAGACCTCACAACAACAGAATACCAACCTAAAGTATATTTCTTTACGAAATACAAAGTGAGCATCAATCGGTGCTTGCCTTACGATATGCGTATTACTTGACTTTAATATAAAATATTAAAGATACGAACCATCCCTACATTACATTACCACCAAAAGCTGGTGACCTCAAAAACTCACACTTAAACACTCTGAGATAAGGTGGATTTTAAATTAGGAAATATTTTATCAACAGCGTGCTCTGAATACGAAATTTTGGCGCATGTCGTTCCGATACGTCAAACGACAAGACACATAAAACTAGTGGGGTCCTATCTCTTTATCACTACATATTTATTTTATGACGTCACTCGAAATAATTCGCGATTAGGGTCCATGCATTAATATGTACATACATGTGTGTCACTGTTAAACGCCGAAATATGGTAGATTCTAAGATTTGCTAACAAGGCCCAATAATTTAACAGTAAATGATGATGGGGATAGTTAATGATGCAGAACGGTCAGTGGTCAGTATACTGGCCACTAGATTTTTTGGATTTTCTAGGAAAATAACAAATTTCTGAAAAAAAATATTGACAAATGTTGTTATAAATAACACTTTAGAATATATATTCACTTATAAATATACTGAATTAAAAAAATCATAAAGGTGTGCGTTAAAGGGTTTACTGCGCTTGCCGATGTCTTCTTGGACATGTAGTATATTATGAGTGCAGTTTTTTGTCTATAATTAATCATATAATAAAAAACATCACGAGGAATGTGACCTGCATGTTTGAGAGTTCTCCATGATGGTCTCGAAATTGCCTTACTCTTCTCATAATGAGAACAAGCTTGTGATCGGACAGGTTATAAAACAATAAGAGGTGTGTATATAGGTAACAAAACAATACCTACTTTTCTTTTTAATTACATTCTTATATTTTAAATTGTTCATAGGGTATGTACCACGTACCTTTGCACCAAGTACCTACCTATACGATATTTTTGTATCTACATAACAACCAGAAAAATAGTAACAGAAATAGCAATAGCATCATCATCATCATATCAGCCTTTAATAGTCCACTGCTGGACTAGGCCTCTCCTTTGGAAGGAGGAATTGGCCTACTATACCACGCTGGCCAAACGGGTTGGTATAGGGTTTGTATCAAGTTTTCCTTCTTTTGCAGTGTTGTTCTCTGCATAATGTGCTCCCTCTGTCGGCTCTTACGACACCCATGGGATGATATGGGGTGGTGACAATCCGTATTCTTAATCCGTCACCACACGGTGCAATAGCATCATACAATAAATGTCTTACTCTCCGTATCCTGATAGTCAATTAATCACCCAGCTATGTTTACCCAATGGCACATCAGAACAGGAAATACGTATTTGTTCCGCAAGGACTCTTACGAAATATTTTGTCCGATTGATATGAAATATTTCTATGTAGTCGGATATTACATACACGGAAATACAGCCCCTAAGGCATTTCACCTACGTTGTGTATTATTAAAATGGTTTCGGAATAAAACTGTTATGCTGGGAAGAAAATTGTAGTTTTGAAGGTAAATATTAAGTCTGTCTGCATGAAAATACAGTAAATAATATAATTTAATTCTGGCAGTCTATTATTGGAAAGGTAGGTATTTTGTAATTGAATTTCGTTATTCATCGATGCCGTAGATTTAAGTGTCTGGGAGTGAAACAAGACTACAGGGCGCTGGGTGAGAACTTAAAATGTACTATGATATTGAAGACGAGGGTCTGCGAAGAACTAAAATGTGTCCTAAAAGCCTACACTTACAATTCAATATGTCTCGCCGTTCGTCAATCTGAGGTTTATTTTGGACACTGCAGGTATCAAATACATGCGGCAACATTATGCATTCTGGCCACGCCTAAAAATGTAGAATAAAATTTCGTGAAAGGGTTCTTACCAGTAACTTCAATATACGTATTTTATCCTTGAGGTAATGAGGTTAAAGAGTTATCGTCACAATAGTCATTTAAAACAGTAAACGTTCATCATCATACCTGGTAGCACTGTCCTAACTCGAAAGTATATCAATAAAACAAGTTTATTATAAAGGTACAGGAAAATAAGGAATAACAGTCAGCAAACTTTGCCTTATTTTTGCGTAAGATAATGATAAGATATAACGAATTCTGACATATCGAGTAGAGAAATACTCTGGAAACTGAATTTTTATAATAAGAACAGCCGTATTTGACCTACCCGGTATAAAACAATCCATACTCACATACTTACAAAGTAGTGCTAATCTTCACAAACAATATGGAATGCTCCCACAACTTCGCCATTAATAATTACCGGCTTGCCTTTTCGACTAATAATGAAGTTTCCGTCTTCGAACACAAAATGTTCAAATGTTGGTGGATAAAACAAGAAACATCGCGAATTTCGTGGTGCTCCGAACTTCCCCGAGGCTTAACCTTCAGGAGCGAACAGGGTTCTTGTTATATTCCCACCGAAGTTGCTACAACGGCCTTGGTAATATTGGTTTTACTTGAATTTGTTTTATTATATAATCTGGGACGGATACAGAATGAGATGTTGTTTTTAGCTAAGTTAGCTTTGAGTAATAAATACACCTGTTTAATTATATGATGACGTGTTTCAGTGGTTTGTTGACTTTGTTTTCATATCGATATTAGAAATAGTTACTAAGTTGAATTAAATAAAAAAAAATAGTTTATTTCGTTACCACGTTTACAATTTTTTTCTGTGGCCAGAGCCACCCAGGAAGCATATAGTAAAGCTTGTGTTGGGTGGATCTGCTCTTCCCTGTGTTCACAATGTACTATGTAACTAATTATTTTACATTATTTAAAAGTAAAGAAAAGAAAAGATAGAGTTAAGAGTGTGTGTGTGTGTGTGTGTGTATGTGTGTGTGTGTGTGCGTGCGTGTATGTGTGGGTGAGTGACTTTGTGATGGTTCGAACATAATATTATTCTCCACTAGGGGATCGGTAAGTACCAGTAGAAGATGTAACATGCATTTTCTATAGTTCATATTGAAATAGTAGGTTCTCTACAGCACAGTAGTCAAGTGTCTCAAGTCCTTGGACAATTGTTTTCTTACAATCACGTAGTTGAAGATTGTATATAGTAAGTTTGTCATGAAGTTTGTTATAAAGGTAGGCAGAGTGGGCTTGAAATTGACGTCTGGCAAAAAGAGTTCTACAGCGAGGTGTAGGGGCCACTTTACATTTTCTTCTACTTGTTTGAACTTTATATACGTAAGGTAAGGTTTTATGTAGTTTAAGTACTGAGTTGACAATATAAAGTTTTCTAAGTGATGATATTTTATCATTTAGATATAGTTCGTCGTCAGTAGGAAATCTAAATGGCTTAAAGAACATCGTCTTAAGCAAGCATCTCATGGCTCTTTCTGCTTCGAGGAATTTAATTTTAGTGGCACCACCCCAAATGGGAATACAATAACTCATAACTGATTGTGCCTATGCAATGTAAATTTGCGTTAAGAGGTCTTGGGAAGTGACATTGTGAATTGATTTTATATTAAAATATATAACGCCCGCACTAGAAATACATGCTCTATCTACAATAGCAAGGACCTTTACAAGCAACGGACAAAAACGTATAAATATAATAATTAGTGAATAACACGAATATGCAGTAATATCAAGAAGCGATTAACACGGAGACGGAAAACTCGACATCACAGCCTATACCGACACGTATGGCCAGCGTGGTGCAGTAGACCAAATTCTCAGGTTATTCTCTTAGAGCCTTGTTCCCCGAGGCACCCGACCCGGAAGGCCCTGATTTATTTTTGCCTTGGTAAACTCAATTAAAAGTCAATTTGCTTAAAAGTACCGTCAGTAGCAATGCACCATTTGTTAAATATTATACTTACTATAATACTTAACTTTAAGCATCAGAAACGTATTGTACCTACTCACAGTGATGCTGTAAATCAACTTATGAGAGGCTTAAGTCCAGCAGTGGACTGAGAACCACCATCCATCTGGGCATCAAGACCACAGCACTGTAAAATATTTATCGTATAAGCATTAAACTAAAACATTCCGACTACAAAATATTGTTGCCCTAATGTTATAATTACAGTATGTGATACCTGCATTTCACGGTAAATTTAATTAAACCGTGGTACAGACAATGTTCTTCTGCGTTTTCACCATAGTCCAATGGTTTCCACAGTCTTCAAATTTATGAGGAATTTCAGCGTCATAATATTTATAATATAAATATTATTTTGCTGCAATTTTATGTAATAACTATGAATAAGACACAAATACAAAACAAGTTCATGCAAAATGCACTATTTCAAAAATTACCTACTTTTCCATTTTGACCAATTGACCACCCAAAACGCTTCATCGTGTCTTGATAATTATCACTAGGCGTGTCTGTCACGTCAAACAGGCTACCCTTGTGGCTTTGTGATCACGTTGTGGCTACCTTTTGTGATAGGTAAACATCGCATGAAGCGCAATATTGCCATATGTACACCACATAATCAGTGCAATTTCACCCAGCGATCGCTCTCGTTGAGCGCTTTTACCCTCCTTAGGGGAGGAGTACTATAAATCAGTCACTATGATCACCACAATCACCTATTTTCCAAATTTCATGATGCTGTCTTCAGTGATTCACAGCCTGTTATAATATCTCAGTCACGACAAGTACACGTATTTAAATATTTTCTCTACTACCTCATTTCATTTTCTTTACAGAGACAACCCACACTTGAAGCTATTTCTCTATCTCTGAGTACTTCATAAGTAAAGAAACAACAGAACGTTATGTTGTGTTATGTTGTGTCCGGCGGCCCCGACGAGCCGCCACGCAAGTCCCGGCTGATTCTTGTCGTCACATAAACAGGTAAATATTTATACCTAGGAGCGTATCTTTTGGCTGACGCCGCACCGCCGCTTGCCGTGTCGTCAGCCAGTTTTATAACTATTTATTAACACGTATAAAAATATATAAGACAAACTTTTGTTTACATCTTTCATTTATATATCTTACTATTAATATATACGATATAAGTACTGTTTATATGAATCATGATTTATTAATGTATTTAAGTATTTTATGCTCTCGTTATATCCATACATATACATATGCATACATCACCAGTCACTACACAAGCATGTAATTGTGGACGGCTCGGGTCCACTTGTCATCCGTGCCTTCACTACAGGGCTCGTCTGAAAACCGGCGCCAGACCTTAGTGGCCTGGCATATGTCGAGATGAGCACCTGGTTGTTGCTTCGTGAGACACAATATCAGCTGTAAAATTATTCTCTATATGTACCTACATGATATTTCACACTATTGTTTGTTTTTATTTGTTTTTCTTTTTGACGTAGAACTTTTACTGTTTTCTTGATTGAATTTAACTGTATCTGTTGTGACTTGTGTTTCATTGGCAGCAATAAATGTATCTTTAGAACAAGAACAAGAATTGCAGCAACAAATATTTGTGGATCAAACAATTTTTCACATTCAAAGTTCAAGGCCTTTTCGGCATTGCAGTCAAATTTGTGTAAAAGAAACTTGTAATGCGGTTAATTTTATAAAACATGCCTTCTCTCTCTTCCTACATTTCTATCTCACTTATGCACGAGTAAACAGAATTAAGAAGTCATGCTAATGACGCGATAGTGAAATTAACGCCGCGAGTAATCAAGACCGCCATACTTTAGTTCTAAACTCGCGTCATTATTCAATCCATTTGTTGCACAGTAAGCCGGTCTAATGGACCGGGCGCTTGTCACAACTCACTTTATTTTCCATACCACTCTGATATTACTTCACCAATTTTTTATAAAACTTTTAAAGGAGTTTCAAAGTAAAATGAGCCAGATTTTTATAACCGCCATTTTGCTCCAACAATAAGTGTAAACGCCCATACTGTTACTACGGTTAAACCCCAATAAACAGTTATGATCCAATTATTACTTCAAAGGAATTATTTTGACAGTGTTTCCAATCGGTTGCCTCGTTTCCATCCTGCATATCGGCCATCGGCGCTTTTATTTGAATGATAATTTTACGACACAATTTGAAGCCTTTATTTCATTATTAGTGTATGCATATTTAACGCAGTAATGAAATGATAATGAAGGTATTTTAATTAATGATGAGGTTAATTTGGAGATTGTATCATTATCACAGTCAAAGGACGGCCACTGCTCGATATAAGCTGGTCTACTTGAAGAGCTTTGAGGGAAGGCCTAATGCTCTCCACACAGACCGATCTTCAACAGACCGCATCCCTCCCGCGAGCCCAATAAAATCATCGGTGCTTCTTTAATACCACTACTGCGTAGTCTGTCAGTCATGACCGCCACTCTTGAACTATCCTGTCCCAACAGCCATCGGTTCTTCGACTCTTCAGTGAGCTTTTACGTTTATTCAGACATTCAATATGTTCCAGTATAATCATTATGTTAAGTTCTTAATGACGCTAGTATCTATAACTTATGTTTTGTACCCTGAGAAATGGAAGCCACATAAACATACGACTATAATAAACTTAGAAAATAAATATCATTTTTTTATATTATTACTGGATAGTCTTTTGTAACGCCGATCTTTCGAGCAGCTTTTGGGTTCTCAGTCATCAAGAATAATTTTACTGCTAAGTTGCAGGATACGTAGTAAGAAAATTTACTCTAGAACAATGTAACAATTTAAAAGTCTTCCTACCAAATTCTTAGTAGTTTCAATTACCACTAAAATAACGGTTATTATAAGAGCAAATGGCCATACCGCCACCAAAGTGCGTAGGCGGCCGACATTGCGGTACTAACTGTTTTTCACACCAAACGACTCAGAAGCACCGGGCGCCTTTGAGTGCTCTTTATTTTATAGTTAGGTTTGCAACATTAACTTTGGGAAATCTTGGGTATCCCCAAAATCATACTGATTATGTACAACTGTACGTGTATTATGGTAGGTAAAGGCTTTGCTTTTTATGACAAAACCAGTGTATAAAGCAGCGCACCGTTACTTGAAAAGGATGACTGTGCCTGATATATATCTGTAGCGTTGAATGCACTTAGAGGTTTTATTGGTATATAAATAAGTCGTTATGTTTCAAAAAGTTTAGCTAACTGTAACGGGTTCGATTATTAAATAGATGGCAAATTTCTCTTTTTCTCAAGCCACTAATTAGAGTCTATTGCAATGAATATTTTTATCGCGATATGTCTAGTAAGTTACCAAAATATAGGAAACCTTATAATACATGTGATCTGGCTTAAAATCTAGGGCAGTACCGTTAGTTTCCCGACCTTGGCGAATGTTTTGACTTCATTTAAACTGCCAGACATTTTTGTCTTGCGATAGCTTTGGAAAGCGACAAGATTATCCCGCAAGACTGTACAAAACCTCACAATATTCTATTACGCGAGAAAAGTTTTAAGTAACAATTGGAGGTGCTTAAGGTGACTTTGCGAGTGAATTATTCAAATGAATTTTCTAAACTCAAAGCTCGCATGACGTAATCCGTAGAAAGCCATTATATCTGTCGGAAAATCTCATTTCCTTTCAGAGAAAAACGGACTCGCAGTCGGTAGGTTCGGAAGATGGTCGTGACTCGAGCCCCGAGGACACTCCGACTAAGGCTATGAAAGAAGCGTTTGGCTAAGAGAATGTTGGCTCGTACATGACAAGGATGTGTGTGATGTTGCAGGTAATGCTATGCAAAATTATGTGGATTTGTATGACATACTTCTTTATTTACGCTGCCTAATCTTAGGTAATAATAACCCACTGTAAACGCTTTTCGCATCACCATGATGCTTAATTAGCAAAAGTTCTTTCTTATTGTTATATTATATAATATACATCGTATCAGCCAATTCTGATGACGTAATTGTAGGAAAATATAGACATAAATGTAGAAAAACGAAAGTGAAAATAGAAGGAGGAATCCTAACCACTGTTAAAGTGGATTAAAACGTAGGGATGGAGAAACGAACCAGACAAAACGGCGCATGGTCTTTTTCCGTACGTAGCTAATATGGACTAAAAATAACAGTCAATTCTTGTACAAAAAACAAGATTAATTTATAGTTGGTAGCAATCTGATGGAAATGCAGCAACAAGCTGACACCCATCTAATTCCTGACCTCTGCGAACGCTACTTGACTTTGAATTTCTTCTAATATGTCACGCATGAGCACTCTCTACTACCCAAATACCTCAATGCCACCATATCTATCACTCATCTAATCAAACGCAACAGCAATATCACCCACGTCAATATTCTGTGACTGGTTGATACAACCCATCACATTCGGACACCCAGTAAGACTTTAACACTTACGAATTGTAACAGCCATATTAAATAAAAAATATATTGTTATGGCTTAGCTGTAATAACAAAAAGGTAAAGTTATGTTTAAGGGTCGACCCAAGTCGACGTCAATCATCCACGAAAATAAAAAAGCTTGTAAAAACGATTTCTTTATTTTCGTAATATTTTTGATAATGTTCTTTTTACATGTGTATGCTTGTTTTATTTTTTTTAAATATAAGAAAATAAGGTGGCAAAATAAGGAGGCAGCGATAGCCGAGTGGATATACCAACAGACTGCCATGCAGAGGTTATCGGGTTCGAATCCACGGCGCGCACCAATGACTTTTCAGAGCTATGTGCGTATTGAATTGTTAATTATCGCTTGTCCCGTGCCTCGGA
The DNA here is from genome assembly GCA_944739405.2 of Euclidia mi. Lineage (NCBI taxonomy): Eukaryota > Metazoa > Arthropoda > Insecta > Lepidoptera > Erebidae > Euclidia > Euclidia mi. The sequence goes on from OX123196.2 coordinate 6,287,092, forward strand.
GAGCACGTTAAGCCATTGGTCCCGGTTGTCATGAAGATCTTTGACAGTCGTTACAGGGCGTCAGTACCTTCTAAATAAACTGACACTAGTCTAAACCATGGAATATCGCTATCCCTTCGGGTTGCGGAGGTCAGACAGGCAGTCGCTCTGTGGAAAAGCTAATATTCAGCCAAATCCGGTTAGACTAGTAAGCGGACCCCACATTTAAACTGGGATTACGCTAAGAGAAACAAGAAATATAAGAAAAATAAATATTAATTCAGGCACCTCGACTGGACAATAGGAACTTAGACTGTTTTTAGGAGGCTATGTACAAAAGCCTACGCTGGAGACAATAAGCAAATTAAAATGTCATCAACAATATTGTGTTCGATGTTACGATCGGGTCATGAGTTGCATCCTAGTTAGTTCATCGTAGAGTCTTCCATTGTTGGACATAGGCATCTCTCAAGGCTCAGAGCGATCTTGAGCCGCACGGAAACCGGATGGTCGGTCTAAACCATATCGTCGGTCCATCTTGAGGGAAACCTACCTCTGCATCGTCGTTCGTCCGTAGATATAATTATGTTATAGTTCATACAATTAAATGATTTATTTTTATTTAAAGTCGGAGCGCAGTTTATGCAATACCCCGCTTATATGTTTTACGAGTAATTGTTTAAATTAGCCAACTTTAAAATTTCGTGTTAAGCTCATTGATACATTCATTCGTATACCTTGCAAAGTTTTAAATGGATGTAGACTATGTTTCCATAAACAATAAATCAATTAATCTTTAAACTATAGTGTAAATCGTGCAACTGACACATAATCGTGCGCAAACTTAAACAAAAAATAAAATATAATCATCAGAATCTTATAACGTGGATTCAAGGTTATGAACAGAACAGACTTACAGGAGTTTCTCTAGGGATAAAGCAGACCACTGATTGCGTCTGCAACCCCGACAAACATAGTACATCCACTAGCCTCACAATCATTATAACCCCAAGTTACCTGTACTCTTTAAACTTATCCCCAGGACGTCCCGACCTCGTAAAAATACCCTAAGGTCTTGCCCTTATCACCCCACTATCAAATTAATAACTGGCTTTATAAAAGGCCCATAACTTGTAACAGTTACGGTCGGTTAACTTAGTTCGCTATCTTTGAAGCCGAAACAAAAAACCGAAAATTTTGTGTGTATGTAATGAAGATGTTAACCTTTGAGAGCAATGATGGCTAAGTGGTTAGACTGCAGAGGGTTTCGGGTTCCTACCCACCATGCACACCATTGACTTATTATTTCCAAATAAAATTATATAGGCACATTTTTCACAGGTAAAGACTATAACGATTAACAAAGATCTTCATGACAGGCGAGACCTACGACTTAACGTGGTCTCCGAGGCATGAAGCAAGCGATAATAAAATTAACAATGAAATACGCACATAACTTCAAAAATCTTAAACTCATATTTTACGGGGACTAGATTTAGCGGGCGGTTTTGGCTGAAATTGTTGTTTAAAAGACAACCTTGGAGACCTTTTTCATTTGTTTTTACAAACAGTAATTAGATTTCCGTGTGGTGACGGATTAAGAGTACGGATTGTCACCACCCCATATCATCCCATAGGTGTCGTGAGAGCCGACAGAGGGAGCATATTATGCAGAGAACAGCACTGTAAGAGAAGGAAAACTTGATTCAAACCCTATACCAACCCGTTTGGCCAGCGTGGTATAGTAGGCCAATTCCTCCTTTCAAAGGAGAGGCCTAGTCCAGCAGTGGACTGTTACAGGCTGATGATGATGATGAATTAGATATACGCCTCTCGTAGTCTCTATGTATGACAACTCTCAAATTATCGAATTATTGTAAATGGAGGCAAAGACTTAACATACATTCAAACAACGCTCAGAAATAACAAACCCGCCGACTTATTTTTTAATCGCGTTGTAACCTATCGAAAATCGCACAAATGCCCAATATTGAGTAACTGTCTCACTATACGTTATAAATTGCAAGATATCACAATATGTTATTGCAAATGAATTGATGCCATGCGACAAGAGAATTTATTAATGAACTGTTTGTTTATATCAATCTATTATTATCATAGGCGTACGTTTTATACGGGTATTAAGGAAAACGAAAATGCCAACCTGCTGTGCTTCGCGAACAATACTGTTACTGGAATATATCTTGAATAAATAGGCTGAGAAAGAACATCTCTTTGACCTAAAATACACAAATATGCGTACTGTTGCGTTTTATTCAACGAATGAGAAAGTTATCGCGTGATTTTCACAAAACATTAATATAAAGCTATATTTTCTAGTATAAGTTAACTAAACTTACTTTTTCAAAAAAAAAATATTTTTATTATTATTTTAACTCGATTTGATAGGTGTAATGAGCACTTGATCAGTACTTATAATACAGCTGATATGATCATATAATTTAATATTTTTTTTCACTAAGCATTTGAAAACATGTATGATTATTATCTATAATTTACAATAACCAGAATTACAAAAAAAATGCAAAAATAAATTTTGCATAAAACCAAATAGTCTTTCTTAAATGACTTCTTCGAAGGCGTTTGCGTGAATCAATTTATACGTAGGTAGCTAAATCAACTCATTTTCTTGGAATATCTTAAGTGGTCCCTTTAAACAAATAACATTAAAAGCTGTCTGAAGTAAGAGAGATATTTTTAACCAAATATTTTAATTACGTTTCAAGTACCCATAATGGATTGAATATCAAACAGAAAAGATATCCGAGTGATTTGTCTTTTCCAATTACATTTCTTAGGAAATTGCCTCTCTATATTCGTTTATGTTAGGAGTTTCGAGCTTTGAATTTAACTAACTAGAGAATTTGAAGCGCTTATGTTCTGGTGGAAGAATAGGAGATAATTAATTATTTGATAAATAACTAAAAATAATACGGTGACGACGAGAGAGATGTCATGATTTTAATTAAGAAGTAATAAAAGAAACTTAGAAACAGTGTCACGTCGTATAGTTTAATTATATTTGAGAAACAGAGTTAATTTTTCCGTAAATAAATATTTCTTGGTATCCTCTGATATATAAATAAACATGATGTTTTGTGTTGTGAAAATGCCATGATAAGCTTAATGTCGTTATTGGTTGGCTTAAGAAGACAATAGAAGACAAAATACTTCGAGCGAGTAAAAACAAAGGGCCGTTTATATTGAGCGTCTATTTCACATGATCCTGATATGAGGAAGATGAGATCTACTGTAATCTCCGGCTGCGGCACACACACATGCACATAACTGTGTACGTACACGTATGTGATACGTATGTGTGTCGCATGAATCCGTCGGTGGATCACCCTTGACAGAAACGAATGCCTGATGTTGTCTTATAAACATTTTGTCTCCATTTACTCCAAGCTTTATTTACGGGTTTACCTTCCAAGAATGTCTTGCTTCACTCCATTATGATGAATTTATTTATATTATGAAAGCATGATGATATGCTTCGGTGTAGATAGCAGATACTTTAAAACTGCAACCTATCCAAGAGTAATTTTACAGTATACATTTTTACTTACTTACAGTATACATTTTAACTTTATTACATTTTATGATGTCTATCGTTAAACAGAAAAGCTGGCCTGTTGATACGTGTTCACACATTTCGCCACCTGTGTTATTACTTACAGGAAATTCAATAACACTGCAAGCATACACGGGATCTTAGTACAACAGTTGCAAACAATTCGTTAGTACAATCAAACATGTCGGCGCTGGTACAGTTTGAAAAAAATTTCTTTCGCTCGCTCTTAGAATCGACGCACACTAGAAACTGGTTTTGTATACGAGTGTCAATGTGCGTGTAAAGTAGCAAGCGACGATTTCTTGCTGCGCGGTTCTCGCCCTTAAAGTGATCGACTGGGAAGTTGTTCGACTGTACATATTATTACCATTAATATATAAGTATAGCTCTGATTTCAATATTCGTCATGTCTTCGATGTTACTACAGGAATTCTCATCTTATAGCTCAAAATGCCTGAGATGACCTAAAGTGCCACTACATTGTCTAGGGTCAAGTTCAGATTAACATACTATTGTCTTTCGAGAACATGATGGATAACTCTCAGACATATGTACATGTTACCTCACGATATTTATCTTCATTCCTGAGCAAGCGATCGTAATACGTACATAACTTCAAAAAGTCTGTGGTGCGCGCTGTTGCGAGAGTAATAGGCAGAGGAACTCTTAGTCTTCCACGGCCTCCACGGCTATAAATGCTAAGTAGTGCCACGGCTATAAATATAAGGGAAGGTGAGCAATCGTGAAGGAAATGATATATCATTCCATTCCCTTCACGATAGCCCACCCTACCTTCTTGATAGCTCACCTTCCCTTCTCTATTCATCAAACTGGAGCCACAAGTCACTTTTGAAACGGCACTCAATAAAACAACTGTTGATACCACAAAACAAAATTGGAATCCAAGAATAAACATATCTTCAAACAAAAAAAAATATTCAAAAACAAAAAGTGTACTAGTTCCATTTTCTTCAAAAATTCGTTTTGGTTTACGTATTTATAACAGGGTAGCAATAAAAACTAATTATTAACGCACCCGCCTTATGGTAAGGATATTCTTTGTGGGCTTATCTGGCCGTAACCACCGTGACGACAGTAATTACCTCTGTAGACATAGACAATTGCCTCCAAATTAGTACTCCTTTCTCACTGTGACAATTTTTATCTTTTTATTGTGTTCTGGGTTTTAAAGCATACCGTCGTTGTAATGGTTATGCATTTACGCCGTTTGGTAAGAAGCTGCATTGAATCTAGTTAGACTACCGATAACTCTCATATTCAGCAAAATCCGATAAGACTTGTAAGCGGGCCCCGTTTTGCAACGGGGATAACGCAATATGGATGATGATGACCTGTATTCTCGGTTGTCATTAGCAGGAGACCAAATAACTTATACCTATACTGCAAACGCATCGGCAATCATGGCGATTACAGCGTTCATATATCGGAAACTTGAAATAATGGGACATGAATATTCCGATAAAACAAATGAACCATGATTTTTAGTGCAATGAACACTAAGGGGGCTAGATATATACATAAATACATACATACATAGACTCACGCCTGTTTCCCCGAAGGGGTAGGCAGAGGCAGATTAAACGCCCACTTTTCGCCAGTGTTTTGATCCCACGTAAAAGGTGGCGAGCCTATTGCCGCTTATCGGGATATTTTGTTGGCCAGAGTCTCGTCCGTTGATCGGCAGATGCACCACTTGCAGGTGAGGTTGGCTTGGGACCCTAAGTTCTTGGTGGGAACCCTATGCACCCTATGGGGGCTCGATAGAGTGACGATATCCGAAAATTGGCCGGTAGCAGCTGGACACAAAGTTCCGGTAGTCGAACTCGTGGCGTGCCTTAGGAGGAGAATAGGCCTATATCTAGCAGTGAATTAGGGCAGGCTGGTGATGATGATGATGAACATGCTGAACATGACCCCGTTACGTAGTACAAATCGTAACACTTTTAAATTATTTAACACTAGACGATGCCCGCGGTTACACCCGCGTTATTTAAGGCTACTGCTCTGCTCCCGTCGCTCAAAGCGTGATATTCTATAGCCTATAGCCTTCCTCAATAAATGGGCTATCTAAAACTGAAAGAATTTTTTAAATCAGGCCAGTAGTTCTTGAGATTAGCGCGTTCAACCAAACAAACAAACTCTTCAGCTTTATATCTATACTAATATAATAAAGCAGAAGAGTTTGTTTGTTTGTTTGTTTGTTTGAACGCGCTAATCTCAGGAAGTACCGGTCGGATCTGAAAAATTATTTTTGTATACGATAGCCCAGTTATTCCGGCAGGCTATAGGCTATATAACATAACGCTTCAACCCTTTGGGGCCGGGCAAAAGGCTAAAAATGCTAAAAGAGAATGTCGACTAATCTCAGGAACTAGCAGTCGGATTTTAAAAATTGTTATTGCCTATGATAGCCCAATTATTCCGAAAGGCTATAGGCTATATAAAATTACGCCACAACTTTTAGGCGCCAGACATAAATAATAAAATGGTCAAACGAGAAGGGGGGGTCAAAGGCAAAAAAAGGCTAAACGAATTGGATACGAGGCCGCGAGGGTCAAACTGAAAGTTCTAACTGGCCACTTATAAACAATATAATAAAAAAAATATTCTAAAATTTGAAAATAGAACTCTTTGCCAATATTACTGAGTATATATTCCATTCATTTGTCATTTGTTTTACGATTTGGCGGCAAATTGAAAATTGTCTGTGTCACGTCAACTTGAATTTAACACGAGAAAATTTTCGTGCAATGATTTTTTATGACTTTCGATGTCATTTAAGTCAACAAGAAAGTTATGATAGACTACGATTGGCCTTTCACGATGAAGCCCCATCTCGTGCGACTGTTTACAACTGGTTTAATGAGTTTAAACGTGGTCGCACTAATCTCACTGATGATGTACGTGAGGGACGGCCTTCTACGGCGTCGACTGAAAATAACATCTGTGTTGTGCGGCGTATGATAGAGACTGACAAAAGAGTGACCTATCAGCAGATTCGGACAAGCTTAGGCATCGGTATGAGTCAAGTGCACAAAATCCTCCACGAACATTTAGCGGTCAGGAAGCTTTGCGCCCGGTGGATACCTCATAATTTGACTAAGGCTCAAAAACTCCATCGTGTGGATTGGTGCCGTAAAATGATTGAAAGATTTAACGGAGGTGACTCAAATGCTGTGTTCGACATACTAACAGGTGACGAAAGCTGGATTTACTGTTATGATCCTGAAACCAAAAGACAATCTGCTCAGTGGGTGTTTCCTTTCGAGGAGTTGCCAACTAAAGTGAAGAGAGATCGAAGTGCGGGAAAAAAAATGGTGGCCTCGTTCTTTGGAAGGATAGGTCATTTCGCAACAATTGTGTTAGAGGATCAAAAAACAGTTTCTGCAGAATGGTACACTACCAATTGTTTGCCACTTGTCTTGGAAAAAGTTCGAGAGAAACGACCTCGCAGTAGGATCCTCCTTCACCACGACAACGCCTCGTCGCACACCGCCAAGCGAACGATCGACTATTTGGCGACATCAAACGTTGAATTACTGGGTCACCCGCCGTATAGCCCCGACCTCGCGCCTTGTGATTTTTATTTATTTCCAAAAATTAAAGAAAAACTTAAAGGAAAGCGGTTTATGAATGCTGAAGAAGCGGTGGCTGCGTATCGCGATGCCATTGAAGAGACCCCTAAGGACGAGTGGGCAAAGTGCTTTTCCCAGTGGTTCCATCGCATGCAGCGGTGTATTGACGTCAATGGACAATATTTTGAAAAGATATAATAAAACTAATAACTGGCCAATGTAATCAGTTTTTGATTTTCTAAGAACTTTCAGTTTGACCCTCGTACAATCTATATGGGTATCATTTTCGAAATTTTCGGGACGCTGATTAATAATATGAAATTTATTTAGTGATCCAAAATGGCGGACGGGAAATCAAAGATGGCGAATGAGAAAATTTAAAAAATAAATATGGGTATCGCCTTCGATATTTTAAGGAGTGCGGAATCGAAATACAACATCTATTTCGTGATCAAAGATGGCGGATGGGAAATCAAAGATGGCGGATGGGAAAATAAAAAAAAACAATATTGGTATCGTCTGCGATGTTAAAAGGGATGGGGAATCCAAATCCAACATCTGTTTCGTGATTCAAGATGGTGGATGGGAAATCAAAGATGGCGGATGGGAAAAATTTAAAAAATCAATATGGATATCGTCTCTGATGATTTAAGGGATGGAGAATCCAAATGCAACATCTATTTCGTGATCAAAGATGGCGGATAGGAAATCATAGATGGCGGACTGAATTTTTTTTTAAATCGATATGGGTATCGTCTCCGATATTTTAAGGAATGGGGAATTCAAAAACACTATCTATTTCGTGATCAAAGATGGCGGATGGGAAATTTGTAAAAAATCAATATGGGTATCGTCTGCAATATTTAAAGGGATGGGGAATGCAAATCCAACATCTATTTCGTGATCAAAGATGGCGGATGGGAAATCAAAGACGGCCGATGGGAAATTTTTAAAAAATCAATATGGTTATCATCTCCGATGTTTTAAGGGATGGCGTATCCAAATACAACATCTATTTCGTGATCAAAGATGGCGGATGGGAAATCAAAGATGGCGGATGGGAAAGTTTTAAAAAATCAATATGGTTTTCGTCGCCGATGTTTTAAGGGATGGCGAATCCAAATACAACGTCTATTTCGTGATCAAAGAAGGCGGACGGGAGATCAAAGATGGCGGATGAAAAAAAAAATTATGTCAATATGGGTATCCTCTCCGATGTTTTAAGCTATGAGGAATGCAAATACAACATCTATTTCGTGATCAAAGATGGCAAATGGGAAATCGAAGATGGCGGATGGAAAATCAAAGGTGGCGGATGGCAAAATTCTATACATTATATATAAAAATCACTGTTCGTTTGTTTTTACCCCTCTATAAACTCTGAAATTTTAGATTAAGCACTGATGGCTTTGATAGCTTTGTTAAGAAGTTCCTGGAAAAGTATTTGGAAAGAAAAGGAACTAGAAAAAAAACCTTAAAAAGGCGATACGGAGTTCGCTGGGTCAGCTAGTATTAGTATAAGATAAGATTATTTTGATGTGCACTTCAGAATCTACTTTAAGTCTTCCTTTTTGGTACCATTTTCCTCTCTTCCCACATCTCACACGTTTAGAAAGATCGTCGTTTTTGCTCAAACCCGCGTGCACACTTAGCCATTTATCGTATTGTATTCGACGTCATGTCATTATTTCTAAGCCTTAGTTTCGTTCGCCGAACATTTTATTTGTACTGGTTCTGGCTAACACCATATGTTAGATAAATAGCTTCGTTGTAAGATGTAACGTAATACGTCTTTAAATAGATACCTCCATGTTACATGTGGAGTTTGTAAAGACAAATTATTGGGATAATATATTATTAAAGGATAGAAATTAAATAAAATGTCTTGTTGTTTTTTTTTTATTATATAGGTACCGTCTAATACTTGAGGATTCTAGACTCCAAGGAGGCTTTGGATGGCAACGATGACAACGTCTAGATGTTGATGATATTTTGTTTGAATGCTGGACTATGTTGTGGTTGACATCAAGATACTCGAACATTTTTATAAAATATAACAGCTACTTTTAGCTCCGGCTTTGCATGTGCATAAAATGTTATATTAAGTTTATCAAAGAACCGCATATTATACTTAAATGCTATAGACATGTCTGATGCAGCAAAAGCTCCAAACAGGCGAGTTATATTAGTATTTGCCAACACAACAAAAACTATTACATATCCATTCCATTAGCCAGCCAATATCCCTATAATTCCCCGAATACATCTCACACACTACATTAACTAAGGACAAACAAAAATCCAGACAGACGCAAACAATCAATTTGCTTCACACACAGTGACGGAAGAAAAAAACCTCTACTCACTATCTGGCGTGAAGGCTTAAACTTGTGAAACACGATTTTACAAAGCCATTGAACGTTTAGTTTCCAGCTTTTCTCTACAAATGAACAGCAGACCTAGCGCGGGTTTTTTGCATGTCCACACAAGCTTCACGCTCAGCGCATTCAGCGTTCTGATAGGCCCTCTATGAAGTCCCCACAAATCGCGTCAATTGCTGTAGGATAAAATATGCTAGTACTAACCCCACAATGTAATTCTGCTGAGCCAGCGAGACGTGTTCGATTCATCAGTGTACGACTCAGCAATACTCGCGTCGCAATTTTTTCGATGACGAACGCTTTTAGAACATCACGGCGAACGCTGACTCAGGTCTGTTATTACGTGTAGTCAACCGCCGTCAAACGTTACTTATAGAACTGGTTTTATACGGTAAATAAGTGCTATTTGCCCCGTTTTTATTTGTGGTAAAGCTTAACGTAAAGAATAATTTTCCCACTTGTAGAAGCTACGTTTTAGAGCTAAAGGGAAGAGAGAAATAAATAAAAATAGTAACTCCAGATATTTTTTAAGTAATGGGGCATAAACTTTCTTTATACTACACCTGATCGGAACAGTAGTCAATATTGCCTGAAAATGAAAAGAGAACGTTAGTCTTTTCCTTGACCTGAAGCGGGAGGAAAAAATGTATGAAAATCCATTTCTAACGTGTTTTAACGGGAGAGAAAGTTGTATGAATTTTCATTTCTCATGTGTTATCTTATCTATGGCGCGCGCCTGCTCAAGGAGTTTTCATATTATGGTATGTCCGTGCCACTGACATCCTTTTGTGAAGTATAAAAAAAACAAAAGAAGCGCGAAATATCGGTCAAATTCTAAGCTAAATTGTGTCTTACATGGTGTCTTACGTTTTGATTTTATTTTAAAAATAAAGTAAAATGTCGACTTCTAGCAGTGAAAGTGATATTGGAATGACGTTACTTTAAATAATTGCACAAATTTTAACATAACTTTTAATTAGGTTAGTCATGTTCTTTGTAATACATTTTTATATCATACTAGAGGACGCCAGCAGCTACGCCTGCATTTTTTTTAATTTAACCGTTTTGGCCGATCCCGTGGGAATTTAGGGAAATCCCTTCTTAGGTTACGGTTCCCAAGGAACAAACATGCCAAATTTGAGCTGCCTGCGCCCAATAGTTTCGGCTGTAGCGTGTCTGTCAGTCAGTCAATAACGCAAGGATTTTATATATTAAGATTATTAAATACTTTCTACAATACAAGTCTTTAAATGTTCCTCACAGATGTAGTATAAAGCACTGTGTAGCACTCGGGTGAAATTCCCATTCCTACCTCGGGAGTATTGAGGCCCTAGGCTGCGCCTTCGGGCCACAAACTGCTCCCTCGCTAGTAATCGGTTCCTTTCCTCCCTCGGTGAACAATGTACTATTGCTTTTCGAGACTATTACCACCCATATTCCTAGCATTGTATCAAAAGTTTAACCAGTCTTAGCAGCAGTGACCTAATAGACAAAGTTTTGCAACTTGTAAGGTCGAGGGAAAAGTTGAACTCTTGGATGTACGCATATTCTCTTTCTGTATTACCTTTTATCTTTTGTTGATAAATACGTTTGAAGCAAAAAAGAAATATTATAAATGCTTGGGTCTTAACAAATTGTCAGATCTTGATATGTAGGTAAATGAGACCAGACGAGAAGTATCAGCATTTAAATAAAAAATAATCAACGGAATCGGTTAACCTAGTAAAAAGTGGCGAGGAAAAAACAACAGTAGAATAGAGAGCCTCCTTTCTGAAGTCGGTTACATAATCATATTGAGTTCAGCTCTCTTTGGTAGTGAAAGGTGTTATCTCTTGAAATAGCGCTGTTCTCCATTATTGTCAACAAAAACCTGCGACAGGTAGCATGAATAGTCCCTTAATGTTATACTGCAAACGTCCTATAGTTTCAATAATCACTTAAAATACAACCTAGGCGTGATTTTTGTAAACTTCCAGTTTAATACGCTATAACTAAACGTTTTATATGTTACCTACTCATATTATGAGAATCCATTTCCAAATACAGGAATTGCTACCAATATTAAACTAATCAAATTACTAGAAGCCCAATGTTTAACAATTACGCTCGACTAGTTAAAGCTCTTTCACTGCCGACACTTCACCCTAAGTACGTTAGCTAAAAGTTTGAATAGACCTCTGTAGAAGCGATATTTCACTTCACTGAACACAGATCCGTTTCCAATAAATGGGATTTAGTGTGTCACTGGCTTAAATACTATGAAACACTTTGACGAATACCTACCTTAAACAATTGGGTGTAATACGGATACAAAGGCCAGCGACGGAGTCAGCCTGCGTCGTATCTCGGCTAATTTATGCGTTGTTGGATAACAAAGTGGAAATAGAAGGACCCTAGTGCAACAAGTTTTAAATATGGTCGTGCTCTCTGTTACTCCAAGACGGCCCATAATATACGGTTTTGCAACTGCATTTAGCATAAATAAAGTGATAGAAAGATAATTAATTTAAGGATATTATCTATATTTCGTTTTCATCTTGGCTTTTCTTTTCTCAGCGTTTTATCATTGCCAATAAAGAATAAGGAAATATGTCAATAAACCCAATAGAAATGCGTAAAAACACAGCTATGAAGCTTTTATGGATTTCTTTTGGTTGTTTTGGCACTGCTCCTCTCCCCTCAGCTCCGGTATACAGACAGCCTAAGCATATATAGCCTAAAGTATCTAAGATTTACCTCCTTACAAATTAGACGGTTATCGGCGGCACAATAGCTAGCCGGATATTCATACAAAAGCCATCGTGCGAGAGTTCTCCCTACGAACGTAGGTAGGTAAAATCTTGCGTTGAGTACTTTCTGCAACAGTCCACCATCAATGGTCGTATACTTTAGCACCTAGTTAACATATCAAATACCTACTTAGCTAAAGAAGAATTTAAGGTCTCATTGCCATTAAAATTAGTTTTAAATTGTAAGGTATATAACCACGGATGTATGCAAAATAGCACCAAAATCTCAAATCTATGATACACATTCTAACAGATCTTTTTAAATAAATATTCAATGCCAGCACGGCAAAGCTTACCTTTTATTAATTAAGATGACATGACCGAAACAGATTTTAACATAGATTCTCTTTGCATCTTAACTGTTCTTCTCTGTGGCTTGAAACGCAAAAAGCCAGGAAGAAACTTCTATAATTTCTGTAAAAATCGGGTGTTTCAGTATATTAATAGCCTAAAGACATGTACACCTGACAAAATATGTTCGCAGACCTCGTTACGTAAGGTACAGAAATAGACCAAGATTGATGTGGCAATCGTGGAAAACTAACGAATAGCCCAGACATGTACTTATACGAATATAATTGGAAGAAAAGGGTCTGAATATATTTATAGAAATAGGCAGCAATAACCTAGTAGAGAGACTAATACTGGACAGCTATCCTGAGAATCTGGATTTAAAACCCACTGCATTTCGCACCACTGACTTTTCGTAGTTAAGTGGGTATTAAATAGGTAATTATCGCTTGCTAAACTGTGAAGGAAAATATCGTGAGATAACCTGAAAGTCAAAGAGTTCCCCATAATGTTCTGGAAATACATGTGAAGTCTCCAACCAGCACTTAGCTAGTGTTGTGGATTATGGCCTATTATGGAGATTATCAGATACGCAGCGATAGCCTAGTGGAGATACCAACAGACTGCCATGCAGAGGGTATCAGGTTCGAATCCACGGCGCGCACCAATGACTTTTCGAAGTTATGTGCGTATTGAATTGTTAATTATCGCGTGTCCCGTGCCTCGGAGAGCACGTTAAGCCGTCGGTACCGGTTGTCATGAAGATCTTTGACAATTGTTACAGTCGTCAGTACCTTCTAAAAAAAACTGACACTAGTCTAAACCATGGAATATCGCTATCCCTTCGGGTTGCGGAGGTCAGACAGGCAGTCGCTCCGTGGAAAAGCTAATATTCAGCCAAATCCGGTTAGACTAGTAAGCGGATCCCAGATTGAAACTGGGATAACGCTAAGAGAATGATGATGGAGATTTTCAGATATGCAACTTCTCTCACGATGTTTTCATTTAACGTTAACAAGCGATAAATAGCAATTTAGTACGCAAATAACTTCGAAAAGTCAGAGATGCATATGGGGTTGAACCTAATATCCTCTGTAAGTCTGTCTGTCATAATTTCCACTAGGCTATCTCTGTCGTGTATATCTAGTATATCTAGATACTCGTATGCTAGAACGATGCAAAGCTTTATTAACATTTAAATATACGTCAGCATCCAACAATAAATGTAAATTATTAGTCTGAATTTTATGCCTTCAGAGCCTGCGAGTTAATTTAATAACGTACATATTAAAATATCTCAAAATACATGTAATATTACATTATTTGCCACCGCTGATTTCAGTTGTTTGCAAGCCTATATTCCTATATATTGTATAAATATGCTGCATAGCACTTCCATTATATTAACTGTTGACTGAATTTGTAGTGGTAACATATTTCTAATACACAAAAATTTTGCAGAACTACGTCGATGTACTAGTGGGATCCATAAATCGATGTTTCGAATCTGGGTGTTCCTTGTATGCACTGGTTATCTTTTTGTTAGTGATACAGGATTTGTCTTATGTTGTTGATACATTTGAGCATTCACCTGTAATGAGCATTCTTGCGAATATGACATAACAGAAAAACAAATGAGAGTGTTTTATCGAGCGTTCTGGCGAGTATTGTAGCGAAAGGACGGTAAATTTCCTTTGAGCTTTTTGCTGATTCGATCATTCGTTAGAAAGATCGTGAAAATGTTCGTAGCAATGCTCGGCTCTTCTTCCTTGTTCAGTTCGATAAACAAAAAACGGCGAATGCTCTTTGTCCTGTTACAAGTTAATGCTGCAGGTGTATCAGCATCATTAGCTCAAAGCTAACGCCAAGGCTGTTGCCGTTGACATCATCTTTCTGAAAATTGCTTTACTGCTTATTACAATACCAATGCCAAACGCAAAAGCCATGATCTACATCTGTCACCGGCAAAAACAAATACCTACCTACAGAGTTACGGCAAGGAGACTACATGTAAACGTGAATGCCCATATATTGTATATTCAATGCCTTAATATATTTAATACCGTCACGCCTTTTCAGATTGGTATGTATAAAGTGAGCTCACTTAGTCTGTAGATAATTATGATCATTAATTCATACAAAGCACGGGCTTCACGCATGTAATAAATTTTCATTTATTTTCAGTGCCTCTACCATGAGTTTACCATATTACCCGATTCGAAAGACGTTCTATGCACTGATTGGTTCATACCGCGTGTTTCGAATATCAGAATGTAGCATACCAATCAGGGCGTCCAGTCCGAGTTTGCACACGACTGTACGGTGAATAGTGAATTCTCGACAGGAACAATTTCAGAAAGCACCTCTAGCTATCGGTAGAGACCACTAGGGGGAGTATTTAGAAAATCTATAGAAATTGTTCCTTTGGACTAGTCTATCGTCACTGTGTCGATCGAGTGCAAAAATCACAGAAGACCCTCTGAAAGCCGAACGGCTATCGAATCGACATTAGACGTGCGGTAGTTAAATTCATGGTAGGGCCCTGACGATGGCAGCACATGATATCATCCCAGTTAATATTAATGACTAACACTCGCTATGTAACGCATTAACCCTCTTTCATTCACGACAAGACAGTGATAACTTATTTCTTAGTGCTTGGCCATAGTAGCGCGGGCCGCGCCTTCATGTGTCCGTAGTTGCGCGTTCGCGGGTGCGGTGTACCTACAGTGTTTGTCAAATTTAGTATTGTGACGGCTAGATAAATATGAGTTTTCAGTTAGATGACGTTAACACTCACCATAGTAACACTCTGTCAATTGTTCGCCTAATTCGCTACTAATAGATAACAACGCTGTAGCCGTGTGGATAATACAACCGCCTCACGGTCTGAGGGCGTGGGTTCAAATCACATTTATAACGGTTATAATAATTTTGGTTTTTATGATATTTGAAAAATGTTTATAAATATTTGGCAAATATTAAAAATAAAAATAATATTTTGAATAAAAATTGGAAAATTCTAGTAACTTCAGGAAGGACTGGAAGGGTTAAAATGAGATATGTAGTAATGTAAATCCCCCCCGTGGGATCTCCACCTTGTCGTGGTGGGGGGGCTCAGTAACCGTGGATTGGTTACCCGCGGTGAAGCGAAGAGGGATCCAGGAGGGGACGCTCCGCGTGGGCTTGACGGGGCCTGCGCAGGATGCGTCCAACGGTGCGGGTGCGGGGGACAGTTCTGTCTGTCCCTCGCAGTCGGGTGCGGTCGCGGGAGGAGAGGCGTGTCGGTGTTGCGTTGCCGCGCGCCCTATCTCCCGCGACCAAATGGGGGCGCACCATTCGATGCGTCGCGGTGGGGCTGCAGAGGAAGAGGAGATGCGGTGTTGCGTTGCCGTCCTCCCTATCCTCTGCGGCCGCTGAGAGTTTTGGTGGCGGAGCCCAACACCTTCATCCGCCGCCAAGGGGGTTTTGTTCGGGGCCCGCCTGACCATCTGGCCGGCCAATACCCGTCGGGGGGTAGCGACGAATGCTTATGTGAATCCCTACCCTCCGACACACGGGTACATGAGGAGCACGGGTTGGTTTTTAGTCAGTAAGAGTCTGACAGTCCCCTTCGTCCTTCCCCCGGGCCGGAGGGACTCTATGAGGATTTTCCAACCCGACACCAAAAAAAAAAAAAAAAAAAAAAAAAAAAAAAAAAAAAAGTAATGTAAATAAATAAAACAAATTAGAATTTATATACATACTTTGCATTTTTAAGTTCATCATTATGTAATACTAGCTTTTCCTCGTGGCTTTGAGCGCTTTGAAGTCGGGATAACATTAATAATTACCGAATATATATCTATAAAAACTTTCGCATTTAGAATATTAGTAGAGTATTTCTGAAGATTGACTGATATGTAAGTAACCTATCTTTAGGGTTCCCTAGCCAAAGGCTAGGAGGCTTAAAACTGAACCCGTGATAAATTCACCATGTCTGTCTATGTATCCGTTTCTATGTCACAGCCACTTTATGTCGAAACTATTAAGACTACAAATTTCAAAATTGGTAAGTAGATGTATTCTGTGAACCGCTTTATGATTTATATAAGTAAAAAAAATATCTGTCCTATACTAGCGACCCCACCTATGGAGATTTTTAAATTTAAATTTTGCTTCCCAAAACCCTTGGTGCTCAATGTCAATAAACAATATCGATACACCATCACTACGGAAACCAAAGTTATTTTTGCTGCGAAAAATTGAAAGTGATATTTGGCTAGCTGTGATGCTTATGTTAAGTGATTCCCTCTACTACGTTAACCTTGATGAGCGAGTTCGACTCGCACTTGAGTTCAAAATTACTCATAACATTATTGCTCATAAAAGTTTGAGATCCGTACGCTCCGCATTGTTTCCCGCTTGCCGCCCGCACATTCACTACGGACACTTGTATGAAAGTCCTATGGTTTGAGTTGCCCGCGTGCTACCCGTGCTGCACCGCTCGCCGCCCCGCTCGCCCACTACGGACACTCCTATAGAGTTCCATATGTTTGAGTTTCCCGCGTCGCGCCCGCACCCGCGCCCGCCTTTCACTGTGGCCGAGCACTTACGTAAACAAAATCCGAGAAAGCTGACGTGATACACTTTTTGAGAGTTGTGATCTTAGCATAAAAGTATGGTACTTACATAAGTAAGTACCATACTTTACTTATAGACTCGCGCCTTTATCTCCGAAGGGGTAGGCAGGGGTGTAATATTACACCCATATTTCACCATGAATTACATGACCCAATAATTAATGGTGAAATATGGGTGTAATATTACACCTCTGCCTACCCCTTCGGAGATAAAGGCGTAAGTCTATAAAAAAATTAATAACAAAGTTTATATTTCTGTAAAAACAAGTATGGACTATATTGGTTGTCTTTTTCTTAAAAACAATAACTGCGCTAAAAATAAACACTGTATCGCTGAAGACTTTACAAATATTCAAGAAAGAACCCACAGAGCACAGCATATACGATAAGGCGGCCGCTCTATAAGTAAAGTATGGTACTTACATAAGTAAGTACCATACTTTACTTATAGACTCGCGCCTTTATCTCCGAAGGGGTAGGCAGGGGTGTAATATTACACCCATATTTCACCATGAATTACATGATCTAATAATTAATGGGGAAATATGGGTGTAATATTACACCTCTGCCTACCCCTTCGGAGATAAAGGCGTAAGTCTATAAAAAAATTAATAACAAAGTTTATTTTTCTGTAAAAACAAGTATGGACTATTTTGGTTGTCTTTTTCTTTAAAAACAATAACTGCGCTAAAAATAAACACTGTATCGCTGAAGACTTTACAAATATTCAAGAAAGAACCCACAGAGCACAGCATATACGATAAGCCAGCCGCTTGAATCATTACGCCAAACGTACGGTCAAATACTTTTTAGTATTAGAATAGGGATCGGGAACAATAGGCAAAAACTATCTCAGAAAAAGGAAATAGAGTCATCATTCGTCAAAATCAAAAGAAATCCATACTAGAATCACTTAGTTTTGTAGAATTGTGTTTACCAAATCTGATTAAACTGTTTATTTTTATTGAAAAATACAATTCAGTAATCTCAGAATACCAATCCAAGTCGTGGACATCTACTCCAACTTAAACTAGAAAAGTTGCTTTAATAGGGTCAGTAATTTAGTGCACAAAGTTTCTACATAGAAGATCACCTGTTTTTCTTTAAACATAAGACTCAGATTTGATACTCGTTTGAAACTTCAAGGGTGAAGGAAAACATCGTGAAGAAACCTGCATGTCTGTCATGCCAGCCATGTTGAAAGGTCAGGTCCATAATAAGGTAGGTATTTTACCTTCATTTTTTCAAAAAGTTGATGCGCGACTGAGATCCATTCTTAATACATTTTTTATGTTAATTTTACTTTTTGAACAAAGTAGGATATGTAAGTACATAGGCGGACTTAATACCCAATGGAATTCTCTAACAGTCAATCTAAAGTGATGCACAGATGATAGTTAGAAGAAGTTTCGAACTTTTGTGGTAACAAATATAAGATTAATTAAATAAACTATGTTAGTATGAGTACATATCGCAAATATTGAAAAGTATTTAAACGACAAGCTTTCTACACGATACTAAATCTTCCTATCCAAGAAAGGTATTACATATTTCGCTACTATTTCGGGAATCGTATTAATTCTGTAAATAACTTATTTACAGTATTCATGCGATTCCCCGATACACAACAGTTAGAACAAATAAAAGCGAAAGTAGAAAATTTTACGCAAAATCTTATTGATAAGGTTTATTCCATGTTAAGAAGTTTGGAAGCGAAGCCAACTAACATCGACGTATTTTCTTATACACTTCGTTTGACAGATATTGTTACCTATATAACTTTTGTACTTTCTTTTTTATTATATTTTGTCACGTAACTAATAACTGTATCAGCAAATGTGTACATTTTTATTCTCTTTTGTTGAAACTTAAGTGTCAGAGTTTCTTACAAGTTTGACAGATAAAGGGTAGTTGTTGTTACCAGAGGGCGCTTATGAACAAAATTTACACATTTGCTTAGGTACCTACCTACGCCAAAACATATTACACACCCACAAGCAATTTTAGTAATCTGTAACAATAACAATATTTCTCTGAATCAATACGAGTAACAAACTATGACTGATTCTTTAAGATCTCATATTTTGATTTTATTTATTCACTTGGCGTTAAGCGTTAAACTATTAAGTAGTTTAACGCTTAACCTCTAATATAAGGCATTTTCTTTGAAACCCGGTCCTATCCAACTTCAAGCATTGCTTAAAGACCTATAAATTGACAGGATCAAAGGGAGTGCGAAAGCAGCGGACATAAATAGCCTAAATCTAGCTTCATTAACAGTCTCAGTTATTGTGACTTTGAACGATATTATTGTAAATAATTACGCGGAAGAAAAATTTCGAGGTATAGGAATTCAGGCATCACATAAAAGGTATTAAGTTAAAACAGTAAGAGATAGTTTTAAATCTAACCTCTCTACTTTTTTCCTCGGGTCATACCATTGTCAATGCTAATGACATCTTTCTCCGGACCGTTATCAGTAATCTAGGTAGATTTATAACAGTAGCGATCCTCAAACGTTTATCTTATCTCAAGCGTCCTTGCTGATAAGTGATAACGCTGGGGGAGCCTAATATACGTGAAGGGATCTCTTGGACAGATAACTGAAATCTTCCGAGGCTCGTTCTGAAGGTACTAGGCCAATGTAACACTGAATTGAATGTAGTACAATTTTATCATTCTATGTGAATAAAAAAACACTATATTAACAAAGTGAAACAGTGAAGAAAATATACTTATATACATAAAGAAATTGTTAGTAGTTCTCTTGTCTATCTCAATCGTATGCTTAGACACTAAATATATCGACTGGCTTGACGATCTAGTCGTTTTAGGAAGAATCATCATCACCGGCCCTGTATATAAACTGTCCCACTGCTGAGCACGGCCCTCTTCTCACTATGAGAAGGGTAAGGCCATAGTCCATCACACTGGCCAAGTGCGAGTTGGCAGTTCTCACACGTATTTCGAGAATATTATGGAGAACTCTCAGGCATGCAGGTTTCCTCACGATGTTTTTCTACACCTTTAAGCAAACGATAATTGACAATTTAATACACACTAAACTTCGAAAAGCCATTGGTGTGCGCCGTGGATTCGAACCCGAGACCCTCTGCGTAGCAGTCTGTCGGTGTCTCCACTAGGCTATTGCTGCGAATTTCGGAAGAATATAAACATTAAAATAGATTTTACTTTAAAATACAAATAAATATTAATATTATATTCCTGTGGCTAACATCGGAACCCTTTAAACAAGTAAGTACGAGTATCTTATAACCACCGCCTTGCAAAATTTGAATTATGAGTATTATGACGTAGGTAATAATATTATGAAAGAAAAAGAAATAAAGAAAGAAATAAAAAAAGTCATTTATTTATCACAGATCCAGAACTATAACATATAAAAGAAATATTGATTTATGACATTTAAATCGAATTATAGAGAAACTGCATTATTTATTATTACTACCATTCGACATTTCGATTATCAGTAAAACCAATATATCGCGATAAGTACAAAAACTGTAGTTTAATTTCAATGTGTAACATTCGCGTAAACCCAAGAAATTACTATGTAAATTTGATGTTCATAAACGACACCTTACAAAATGGTTATAACAATTTCGAATTAAATCTTGATTTGAGTACCCAACGAATATCTTAATATATAAAATCCTTGCGTTACTGACTGACTGACAGACACGCTACAGCCGAAACTATTGGGCGCAGGAAGCTGAAATTTGGCATGTATGTTCTCTGGGGACCGTAGGGATGCACTAAGAAGGGATTTCCCGAATTTCCCACGGGATCGGCCAAAACGGGTAAATTTAAAAAAAATGCAGGCGTAGCTGCTGGCGTCCTCTTGTATTCAAATATTAATCAACCTAAACATTATACTCACAAAGTTATAGAACACGCTCCCAGCGTCTACGGGTACAAATAACAATTAAGATTGTCATCTCTAATTACAATACACTCCGCGTTAAATACAAGTCACGCTACACTTGTGTTGCGAATATTCGCTACGTGCGAAGTGCATGGAGGGGGTAGCTAAAACGATCGCAGCGCATGCCGTGGCAGAAATCCGTAACTATTCGGGAAGTCAATTTGATTTTTGATTTGAATTTTGTCATAACAAATACATTATCTGATAATTTAATTCTTGATCTTAAATATTATCATCTTAGGAATGGGTCATAATTGTTGTTGTTTTGTGGACTGCAAAAATAACGGCACAAATAGTCTGTGTAAATTCTATATTTTACCAACAGTAGAGTGGAAATTAGATCAAAGAAAGATTAGATACGATACTTAATAAATAAATTATTTTTATTTGTTCTGTATTTTATGTGATATTAAATAATGTTTTATTTTTCAGTGTTGATGGCTCGCCATGGACTCCAAGACGTCACGACACAATTTGTAGTGAACGTTTTATTGGAGGCAAAAAATCTGACGTGCAAACAAGTCCAAGTTATGTTACTACGATATTCCCTCAAATATATCGACAGAAGCAAGTTAGAGAGTCACAGGTGTTAGCTAGATATACACGTTTTATAAAACGTAGTACCACAAAAGTCTTAGATATCACATCAAATCAAGTAAGAGTAAGAGTTGAAGATGAAAATGAATTTGATCAAATCGAACCTCGTGTGGCTGATCAAGGATGCCAAAACGATCTGTTTTCTGAATCGAATTTAAAAGAAACAACCATTATTGTAATAGATTCATTTACAGTGATCACTCATGTCATGCTGAAATCCAAGTGGATATAGCAACAACTTCAAAAATTGTAGCAATTAATAATGCAAGAATGAAAGATAAAAGCTGTTGCAATGACAAAATATTGTATGATAATCAATTTACCGAAACAAAAAGCCAATAATTTGTTGGTATTTCATCAATAAAAATGATCAAGAACTCCTTAATCTTGCTGGTGTAGCAATTTGCAGTTTTTAGTAACAAGATTAACTACATATTATTATGTAAAAATGTACAGTTTCTTATTCTTATTTTTTATAAAAATAAAAACTGGCTTGACATTTTCAGCATTGAGTGTATTATTTGGTGTACAGCAGAACCACAATCTCACGAATATTTCATTTGATCTTACAAAATCTAGCTTGTGCAACTACTTACTAATTTAATTTTTTGGTCGAATAGAGCCACCGTAGAAGCAACAATGACCAAGTGTTTCAGTCCAGATTACATCAATACAAGAGTTATTATTGACTGTACTGAATTCCGAATTGAAATACCGACAGCAGTGGATGACCGTTGATAGTAAAAATACCACTTCGTCTTTTTATTTATCTTTAATTTACTATAATTACATACTAGAAAGCAATAAAATACTGATATGTAATTATTTGGCATAATCCCGAATAGTTGCGCATGCTAGGGGGCGCAACTGTCGTGCACGGTCTCAATACTCGATTGGAAATTCACTTCGAAAGCTATTAGTAATTGCTTGATTGCAGTTTAATGTTGATTGTTTAGTAATGTACGTATTGTTATTTTGGATATTCCTACTATTTTCGGCACAAAAACCTGTGTTAACTGTAACCTCATAAAACGATAGGCTTCTTTGTTCACGTTTTGACACCATAGACGTGAATTGAAATTGGTCAATTTAGTTAAATTTGCTAACAACGTAGGCTGAAACTTCTAACCTTTACAACAAGCTGCCTGCAGTCCCTCCGTGGTCGTTGCAAGCTGGTTGTAATGTAGGAGAAAAGCAGAGGTATTTATACCTTTAAATAAGTCAATTATCATGAGTAAGATCCGCTAAATATTTTATAAAACAAGCTGCCTTTCTATTGCAACGTAATAACGTAACGTAATCTAATTGGGATATCACCTTTGTAGGCTACACTTTCTTTACTTTATTCTTCAAGGGGTAAAACCGTTCTTCAATAGTTCAACGAGTATAAAAGAAAATTCAAAGCGTCAGCCACAACACCAGTAACTAACCAATAAAATGCAGCTTCAAGAAAACCAAACTTAATTGGAAGACAATTTTTTTTCCATAATATGTATAGGAACATTTCTGAATGGTTTATTGTAACATTGTGCTTCGTACGAACAACATACACGGGATGTTGCTTTTTACTTCCAGCTGCAGTGACAGTAAACGGAAACTCTTCCACGCAGAGCAGGTTATTCCCTTATATTGCACGGGATACACTTAACATTATTGTCATCCTAGCGATCTAAGAGGCAACTGTCTGCTAATTTTTAAAAATATAATATATATAACTAGGTGAGCCCGCGGATACACTTGCGCTATTTATGGCTACTGCTCCGCTCCCGTGGCTCATAGCGTGATGTTATATAGCCTATAGCCTTCCTCGATAAATGGGCTATCTAACACTGAAATAATTTTCAAATCGTACCAATAGACCCTGAGATAAGCGCGTGCAACCAAACAAACAAACAAACTCTTCAGCTTTATATACTAGTAAAAGATATGCAGAAAAAATGCAGATGAAAAGTAATATGTGTGTGCTAGGGCGACCTGTTTAAAGATGTTTGCCACCAGTTATCTGTTGTAGAAGTTACAACAGCTAACTGGTGGCAAAAAGAGAGACAAAATCTAGCTATATTCAGCGTGAAGTTACGATCGTAGAATGTAACTATCTCTCGGGACACTATTACAGAACTCATTATTATAAGTGATATAAGACTATCGTAGTTTGATGACTTATTAATTGTGGATGTGCTAAAACAAAGAATAAAGAGTATCTACACATAACCGAGTATTGTCCGGTACGTGGACACGCCGACAGTGTGAACGAGTTCATACAAACAGCACACACCGTTTTTTGGTCCTGATATAATTATGTAGATAGACCTCTAGTCGAATATTCACATAAAGTATTCTTACTGTGTCTATCACCGGTTCCTTTAAGATAAATCATTAAAGTACAGCTTATACCCTAAACACGTTTCTGCTATCTTTTTTCTTCAAAATGGACCGCTGTTTAAATGCGGCGGTTCGAGATTTTTGTACCAAGTAATTGCTAGGACTCAATAGCCATCCAGCAATCCAAAACCCTTGCCTTGGAGCTCGTAGTCCACAGACTCAATTGCCGTTAGTAAGTATAAAAAAAAAAGTTTTATACTATAATCTAAATAATCAAATCTATTTTTGCAATCAAAGCCCGGCCATGACACAATTAGGTCACAGATGAAAATAGCATTGTTATCTATATTTAGTTCAACGTTTGCATTGACGCTAATCATTATTAATTTGCATGACATTTCTATTAACATCGGTTTATGATGATTTATTAGCTATATAATAAATGTCCGGTTACCTTATTGGATTGTACCTATTGAGTAATTAGATAGCGCAATACGCTAGTTGAGTAATGATTTTTAATAAGGGCTTCATACGCAATCCTGATCCGCGGGATACTCTTTAACCTTTAATTTAACGAATACAACGAACCTCTACACTCAAAACAACAATGTGTGAATCATAGAAAATGATGTCCCATGTGGGGCTTGAGCTGACAAAGTTCTACGAAGTGTTCTGCGGTGAGTTCGCCGTCTAACCACTAAGCTGTCCGCGCTGCCATTTGGTTTTACTATGTGCTCAAACTAATAGTCACCACCAATCTATATCGATCACCATAACGATTCCTCTTTCGACTCGAATTTGATGTTAAAAATGTTAATATTATTCACCTATTTGAGAGCTATAATCAAAGACACGTCCGTGTAAATACTTGCTTTCAATAATCACAAATCGAATATCTAATTATTGTTCTTAATCTCATATCAGATACAAAAGTAAGTAAATATACATGATATATACGTATTTGCGTAACGCTCTAATCTGAATGTGTACTAAGTGTTAAAGATTTCGCTCACACATCTCATTTCCCTTGAACGTTAGTTTCTAAGATTTAATGGCATTTACAAAGTTTCCTTCGCACTATAAATCTACTCAGACATCCACATATATATCCGCTTCCACTTGGATCGTATTAGATTTGATTGTAGGCGAAAACTTCACACATATTACTTCCCGCATGACAACACTTTCTAACAGAACAACTATGTCTGAATAAAGAGAAGGTCAAATCTATTCTTGTATACCTAATGTCTTTGGGTAGTGTACTACAATCAAAATAGTGGATTATTACTTTTAATCCTTTATTTGAAGTAGGCATTGTTAATTATCCCTTCCCCTGTGTCTCGGAGAGCACGTACAGTCCGTCGGTCCCGATTGTCATGAAGTTCTTTGACGTGTTGAAACTGACACTAGTCTAAACCATGGAATATCGCTATCGCTTTGGTTTGCGGAGGTCAAACAGGCAGTCGCTCTGAAGAAAAGCTAATATTCCGCCAAATACGCTTAGACTAGTAAGCGGACCCCAGGTTGGACTGGGATAACGCTAGGAAGATGATTTGAAGTAGGCATTTAAGCAGGTATTTAAAAATACGAGTCATATAGACGATTAATATATTATTAGCATTTAAAATTTTGTTAAAGCGGGCACATTTATTTCAAACTGATATGAAGATGAAATAATTATTGTCATATCATGCTGAGGCCAAATATCGCTATCGTTCTAAGCTACGAACTTTGTACGCTCTGCGGAAAAGCTAATATTTTGACAAATCTGGTTAGACTAATACGTGGATCCCGAGCTCAAAGGCATCTTGGTTGCATCCGACAAAACGTTTTTGTACATCATCATACTAGATGATGATATACAACATCGTAATATAGCCCTAATTAGCAATTAATCATCAACTGCTCTAGTTTTATATATAGGTAAAATCAATAACTTTTTTGACGTCAAATATGTTTAGCAAATTACTCTACTTACCTATGCTTAACGCGTAGCTACGTAACTGTGCTAAATTCATTACCATCTTAATAACCGTATACACGATCTGAGATCTCCGAAACGCCAAAGTTTCCTCAAAATCATTACTTTACATACGAAACACATAGACATTTTAGGGCAGACACGTACATCGGTACGTGTATGCCCTAAAAGCTACGTAATGAACATTATATGATTGCTATTTAGCGAAATCGCGTATAATAAAACAGAAGCGATAAATGAAATTCGATCGTGGTACGATCCACATCAAAATGATTTTAAGGATCCACACACGGACAGTTTTACAGTTATTTAAACAGGATTTATTTGAGTAGGAGTGGAATTTAAACAGATTAACGTTGAACCCGCGACCCTCGATGTTTTACTTATTAAACTGCCTGTGCTGTTTTCCATTGAGGATTTACTGATGTTGAATGTGCGTTAATTTTACTGCAATGATAAGGACGCTGCGCTGTGCCATGCACTCGGTAATAAAAACGAAATTAACTCATTAGCCTACATTACTGTTGCTTTAAGTCGTTAGGGAATGGAAATAGTCGCATAATTATACTGCACTTTGTACATATTAGTGAGTGTATGATAATATTTGCTTTTCGCATGTTTGTGTAGAAAAATAGGATAACTTTTCGTATAATGATTCTACCACCTACGTCACATGTCAGTGCAGTCTTCCCTGTCGCATTATTAGCTACGTATAAACTGACCGACGGCTGAGCACATTCCTCTTCTTTCTGAGAAGGGTAAGGCCGTAGTCCGCCAAGCAAACCAAATACGGGTTGGCAGTCTTCACACATAATTATCTTTCTAAAACATTATGGGGAATCTCAGTCTCAGGCTTCATGCCAGCGCAATGATTTTGCAGCAAGGGATTACTAGCAATTCCATACGCGCTTTACTTAGAAAAATTAGTGGTGCGAGCCATGGGGCTTATACTCGAGAACCTCTGCGTATCAATCCGTGTCTCTGTAAAAGATTCTCGCCTTGGACACCGCGATCCGCTTACGGGTCCAACAGATTTAACAGAATTTTAGCTTTCCTTGAAGCAACTGCCCTCTGACCTCTGCAACACCAAGCATAGGTAACGATATTCCATCGTTTAGACCAATATCAGTATAACCAAGGGATACTGAATCCCTATTACGACTGTCAAAGATTTTCTCTACTGTTGGAACTGATGGCTTAATTTGATCTCGTACTATAAAGGTACAAAGTAAATAAAACTTCATATACCTACAATGTACCTACACTCGAGCTCAGAGTAATAACTAAATTACGATGTAACATGACATACAATTGACATGTTTTTCCATTTTCCAGTCCATGTTGTGTCAGTTTTGTAGTTTACCAACATGTCATTATGATAATATTGGTAACGACTAACACGCTATACCATCGCGTCAGTGACGTGAAATTTGACGTGTCTAGGGACTCGAGTTGTGCAATTTATATGGGCGTGTTTTGAATGCAACCTTGTAGAGAGCCTACTAGTGAGCTTCTAGTATAAATGTGTAAGACCTCTCGATATTTTTACAACGCATCGTGAGAGCTTTAGAACAGAATTTCGAACAAACGCTCATATATTTTAGCATTCGGCATCATACATCGTCTATCAACACTAATAGAGTCTCGTATTTTGATTTTATCTGCCATGTCCCCATCGCATAACAATGACTACATAGAGCGACTGGTGTTCCACATAGGGGTTATTTGTACCAGGTCACGCGGTAGAGCACCCATGCCATAGTTTGATCATATAAAATCATCAATTGGCGACAATTCAAGAATGTCACCCAACAAATTATGATGGCGAGATATTATGGGAGGGTCCACATCAACTACCACTGCTCTGTGAGCACCCTGACTGAAAAAAGAGCTTTTGATATTTATCGAGCTCAAGTATTTTACAGAAAGAAAAAGAAAATAATTTTATTCACGCACACATTAAAAACACGATAAAAAACAGTACAAAAAACAATTAAAAAAACAAGTGTACCAGATTGTAATAGCAGATAATATAGCAAACCATCTACACTGGATGGAGTTCGTTACTGGCGTTCGTCTTTTGATTTTATCTCGTTTTGTCTGCTTGTCTTTAAACAGCGAAGTACTTAAATAGGTTAAGATCTTATAAATCGTTTAATGCAAGTACGAAAATAGAATGCAGCATGAGCTAACTTTACCAGCCATAGAAAAAGTCTGAGAATTTCAACCACACATACATGTGACTAGACTAGACTGTCGTGAGCATGCTCACGACAGTCTAGACCACTCAAGGTGAGACATTACTTATCACAGATCAGCTGTAAAAGGGCGTCGTCAATAGTACTTGTAGGCTCTTTACACCCTCATGCACTCTAGTCTAACTGTGTCCTCATTCATGGAAAGCCACGGCCGTGTTTCCACTCATAATAATAGTTCTGCCAAGTACAATACGCCTGACAGTCACTAATATTTCATTATATCGATCTACAATTAACTAATGAGAATGTTGCTACAATCAAATTCAAATTCAAATTCAAAATCCTTTATTCATTTGGGTCACAATGTGACGCTTATGAACGTCAAAATAATAAATTTATAAAATAATTACTTATACTCAAATTTAAAACATTATTACTGTATTCTTCTACATTTACATTTACTGCCACGTTTGCAAAGCAATAGGTAGAACCATGAGAAAGAACGGGCTATAAAACTCACGGTCACTCTTTTTCATCGCACAGGTTTTGCATAATACACAATTTACATTTTGTAAGGTGCTGCAACTGTTACACCTTCTATATCACTTGTATATATTTACTGTACATCATAATACTCAAGCATAATACTTTTGGTTAGCCTCCTCAGAATAGACATGGTGAAACAGGAGCATCCACTTACATTATATATACCTAATAATGCAGGCAATCCGCGAAAGTGATCAGAACCATGATGGAAATGATGCAGTTAAATATTAAAATCTAATACCAGCCCGCAAGACCGTCATCGACCAGTCATCGCAAGTAGCACCCGTTCACGAGTATGACGCATGTGCCAGCCATCATCCCTCTCGCCATATTAGAGGGACAGGGATGACCCGACACACGACGCCACCACAAGAAATGACATTTTAGTGAGCATGACGACAACGGTATACGAACCAGCAGTAAGAATCAATCTATTGGTATACTGACCATGACCGCCAATTACCTCCATTTTCCAGATCGTTATTATTAACATAAGTTAGTGGAACACGTGAAGGAATGCAAATGTAGAAAGAATTTTGTGAAGGTGACAAGTGAACAATGATATGATCAGAGATAAGTAATGTTAAACTACATTCAACAAATCATAAAAATATCCAAATCCTGCAAAAATCATGTGTTCACGAGGCACCTCCACTTAACATGTAAATAATATAATCGTGAGTTAAACAAGCCTAAGCCTATCCCCACGGTGTCTTATCATTTAAAAATTCCTTAATAGTGTAATAACCCCTTTGTAAAAGAAAGTTCCTAATTGTCCGTTTGTATTTGTGCATGGGTAAATTCATTATTTCAAGAGGCAATTTGTTGAAAAATCGTATACCAATCCCCGCAAATGAGTTCTGAACTTTATGTAGACGGTAGTTAGTTCCCACCAGTTTATGCTTATTCCTTGTGTTCACGTTGTGCAAATCACTATTTTTGCGGTATAGAATTAAGTTTTTCTTAATGTACATTAAGTTAGCATATATATATTGCGATGCAACTGTCAATATGTCTACTTCTTTAAATTTATCACGTAAAGAATCTCTAGCACCTAACTTATAAATTGCACGTATGGCCCTTTTTTGAATGACAAAAATAGTCTGTATATCAGCAGCTGTACCCCATAACATTATTCCGTAAGACATTACGCTGTGAAAATAACTAAAGTAAACTAGTCTAGCAGTATCTATATCTGTGAATTCCCTAACTTTTCTAACTGCAAATGCTGCAGAACTAAGTTTTACTGCGAGACAGGATATTTGGGCGCCCCACTGAAGCTTACAATCTAAAGTTACACCTAAGAATACGGTTGATTCGACTAGTTGAATTGTTTCCTTATTTAAAATTATATTAGTAGGAACACTTTTGACATTAGGCAAAGAGAATTTAACACATTTGGTTTTGCTTGAGTTGAGTACCAAATTATTTGTCGAAAACTAATCTAATACTTGTGCAAGAGTGTTATTGACGGTATCAAAGTTACTTAAATTACGATAAACATTAAAAATTAGTGACGTATCGTCGGCAAACAAAACAATATCACATAAATTTTGTACAAAGAATGGCAAATCATTAATATATATTAAAAAAAGAAATGGACCGAGAATAGAGCCCTGTGGAACGCCCATTCCTACTGGCAAACCTAGAGACCTACTCCCATTAACATCTACATACTGAATTCTATCACTAAGGTAGCTGGCAACAAGATTGAGTGCGGTATCTCTAATACCATAAAGTTTCAATTTAAGTAAAAGCGTATTATGTTCCACACAGTCAAAGGCCTTTGATAGGTCACAAAAACACCAATAGCATCCTTCGAGTTTTCCCAAGCATTAAAAATATGCTTTAACAAAGTTACACCGGCATCAACGGTGGAGCGACCCTTAGTAAAGCCATACTGTTCACTGTGAAATAAATTATTTGTGTGAAAGTGGCTCTCTAGTTGATGCAAAATAATCTTTTCAAAAATTTTACTAATAGCAGGCAAGATAGAAATTGGCCGAAAATTACTAGGGTCGCTCTTTGATCCCTTTTTGAATAATGGTATTACTTTACTGTGTTTCATTAGATCAGGAAATACTCCTGTATCTACGCATCTGTTGAATATTGCAGCTAAATATGGAGCTAAGCTAGAAATAATTTGTCGCACAAGTTTAACAAAAATGCCCCATAAGTCAACAGATTTTTTATTATTGAGCGTCTTGAATACCTTCAGTATGTCATTGGTGTCAATATATTTAAAATTAAAAAGCACATCACACTCATTCACATTGCCCCGAACCAACATTTCTGCTTTGTTTGGACATGAATCTAAACAGCTGGTTGTGTTCACTGGTATGTTTATGAAGAAATTGTTAAATGTCTGAGCAACATCAGTTTTCCTAGTAATAATTTCACCATTAAATTTTAATTCATAATTGTTATCTACCAATTTAGCTCGACCAGTCTCATTGTTAATAATGCTCCAAGTAGTTTTAATTTTGTTCTTGGATTCTTTGATTTTATTGCTTAAATATATTGATTTGGCTAAAGCACATGTCCTCTTAAAAACCTTGGAATAATTTCTAACATCTTAATATATAAAATCCTTGCGTTACTGACTGACTGACAGACACGCTACAGCCGAAACTATTGGGCGCAGGAAGCTGAAATTTGGCATGTATGTTCCTTGGGGACCGTAGGGGTGCACTAAGAAGGGATTTCTCGAAATTCCCACGGGATCGGCCGAAACGGGTAAATTAAAAAAAATGCAGGCGTAGCTGCTGGCATCCTCTAGTATTGAATAAATTCAGGATTAAAATTTTATTTCTTCATACCATATAGATCATACAACCTAGCTCTCATTGAGAGTATGGACGGGAGTTACGTTCCGCGGTTGTGAAGTAGTAAATGAATTTGATAATCGCCTAAAATTTACGAAGTGCCGACGTTGAATTAGTCTGAAACAACGGATACTCTATTTAGTGGGTATACAATGAGACGAATCTTTGAAATACTAATGGTAGATTTATTTCCTTTTTGGGTAATCCTGGTGGCTAGCGCGGCCTGATGGCCGGCGCGGCCTGGTAGCTGGCGCGGCATGGTGGCCGGCGCGGCATGGTGGCTGGCGCAGTCTGGCGACCGGCACGGTTTGGCGGCCGGCGCAGCCTGGCAGCCGGCGCGGCCTGGTTGCAAGTGTGGCTTGGTGGCCAGCATAGCCCGTGTGTGTCGCGCGGCCCGTGTGTGTCGCGCGGCCCGTGTGTGTCGCGCGGCCCGTGTGTGTCGCGCGGCCCGTGTGTGGCGCGCGGCCCGTGTCTGGCGCGCCGCCCGTGTGTGGCGCGCGGCCCTTGTGTGTCGCGCGGCCCTTGTGTGTCGCGCGGCCCGTGTGTGTCGCGCGGCCCGTGTGTGTCGCGCGGCCCGTGTGTGGCGCGCGGCCCGTGTGTGGCGCGCGGTCCGTGTGTGGCGCGCAGCCCTTGTGTGGCGCGGGGCCTATATGTGGCTCTGAGAAGCTTGGTAAATGGTATAACTAAAGCCTACCTGGCCGAAACTGGCAATGAAAGTGAAGGTAGTTTATTTAAGGAGTTTGCTTAGAAGGTTTAGAATCCAAAGACCTTAGCTTTAATGTTTTGGTTAACTTGGTTTGAAATATCTTAAAGGCCCATTTGAGGTCACAGAAGTTCTTTACGATGATCATTATAATCGCAAAGCCCTTAATTCTAAGCGTACCTGTAAGTACGCACTCTGCAGGTTGAGAAAAATGCCTGAAGTTCAAAGTACAACTGACGAAATTGAGGTAGAACAAAATAGTTCTAATATTGAAGAAAGTGTTTAAGTTTACATGATGATCGGATCGGATCGTGCCAGAGGCTGACGTGTAGCCGTACCTCGGTAGAAATCGGCGTATACTAAGTAGTCCGTGAGTAGGCGGTATTGCAGTCGGCCCTGGCTGAGGTCGGGTTTCAGTCGCGTTCCCATGTGGGTTTCGCAAAAAGCAGAGTAACTGGAGGTAACTGGGCTATGCATAGCCATGATCACATGTAGGGCTTAAATGTTATGGTTTACTTGGTTTGAAAAACAAAATATCTTGAGAGATACAGCGATAGTGAAATGTCAGTTTTACTTTGACTTCCTGATTACCTGACTGATTAAACTCGATGTTGATAGAGTAGGTTTGTATTCGTAGTTCTTGTCACTCGTATATGCCGCTGGTTAAGTGATGCCCCTGGTTAAGGGAAGCCCCTGGTTAAGGGATGCCCCTGGTTAAGGGATGCCGCAGGTTAAGTGATGCCCCTGGTTAAGGGAAACCCCTGGTTAAGGGATGCCCCTGGTTAAGGGATGCCGCTGGTTAAGTGATGCCCCTGGTTAAGGGAAGCCCCTGGTTAAGGGATGCCCCTGGTTAAGGGATGCCGCTGGTTAAGTGATGCCTCTGGTTAAGGGATGCCCCTGGTTAAGGGATGCCGCTGGCTAAGTGATGCCCCTGGTTAACATTTTCACGGACAGTAAACGAGACACAATTGAAGTTTTATTGTTATCACGTCTATAGGCGTTTACTGTCCTTCAAAGTGTTAAGGGATGCTAGATGAACACTTACACGAGGACGTGTAAGGCGCAGGACGGCCGTGTCGCAACGCGTAAGGTACATACTTACCAAGATGTTACCTAAACTGAGCACTAGATGTCGCTCGTGAAAGTGCGTGTGACATAATCAGCCTGTCACTTGTCAAGTTCGCGAAACGTCAATGTCATTCGTGAGCACATTCGGCTTGTCATTTGTCAAAGTGCAGAGGCGATGTCGATTAAGCCGGTCAGTTGAGTCGAGACGTGCAAGCGAGAGTGAGCTCACGAAAGGCATCCGTTTCCATCCGATTAGTTTGTGTATAATTGTGATTGGTGATATTCTTAAATCATTAAAGAAGACATTTACTATCCATCTGTGGTGTTATTTTGTATCCCCACAAGATGCAAGAGGAGAATAACCGTGTACCAGATGACTGCAACTTTATGGGTTCCCCGTCATATTTATTAGCATTTAAAATTTTGTTAAAGCGGGCACATTTATTTCAAACTGATACGAAGACGAAATAATTATTGTCATATCATGCTGAGGCCAAATATCGCTATCGTTCTAAGCTACGAACTTTGTACGCTCTGCGGAAAAGCTAATATTTTGACAAATCTGGTTAGACTAATACGCGGACCCTGAGCTCAAAGGAGCATCCGAAAAAACGTTTTTGTACATCATCATACTAGATGATGATATACATCATCGTAATATAGCCCTAATTAGCAATTAATCATCAACTGCTCTAGTTTTATATATAGGTAAAATCAATAACTTTTTTGACGTCAAATATGTTTAGCAAATTACTCTACTTACCTATGCTTAACGCGTAGCTACGTAACTGTGCTAAATTCATTAAAATATTACCATCTTAATAACCGTATACACGATCTGAGATCTCCGAAACGCCAAAGTTTCCTTAAAATCGTTACTTTACATACGAAACACATAGACATTTTAGGGCATACACGTACTTCGGTACGTGTATGCCCTAAAAGCTACTTAATGAACATTATATGATTGCTATTTAGCGAAATCGCGTATAATAAAACAGAAGCGATAAATGAAATTCGATCGTGGTACGATCCACATCAAAAGGATTATAAGGATCCACACACGGACAGTTTTACAGTTATTTAAACAGTGTACGGTGTAGAGTGAGGTTTGCGGTGGTTTGTTAAAGAATATAAATGTTTAACCGAAATCACAGTTTATTATTCTGTTCCACAATAACTTCTTATGTTTAAATGTGAGAAAATA
The DNA here is from genome assembly GCA_944739405.2 of Euclidia mi. NCBI lineage: Eukaryota > Metazoa > Arthropoda > Insecta > Lepidoptera > Erebidae > Euclidia > Euclidia mi. The sequence continues at coordinate 6,321,738 of OX123196.2, forward strand.
ATGTTAAATGAAAATGTTAGAAAAGAATGTTAAATATAAATGTTCTTAAGAATGCACCCGAATGTCGCGGTCACACAATGTGCACTGACGACGCAATATGAATTTTACTTATTATAATACTTTAACTAATTAGGTCAATGTGTAATTTACTTATTGCTTGGTAAGGTGTTCGGTCATATTGCACCGAACATATTCCGGGGCACCAAAAGGATGAAAGGATGAGATACATCTAAAATGAGATGGCGATAAATGATTATGGTAATTTGTTCATTTGTTACAAAATAGTGAGTGATAATGATAGGTATTCTTAAACATTCAATGTCTTAATTCTAAATGTTTCCGAGGTATGGGAGAACATGACTGATGTTTTACAGCGCATTTGTTTATTACACCGTAAATATGGGGACTTGGGCGTCGTTCACCCATATAACGTCGCGCACTCTCACTGTTGCTCGAGACACTAGGCTGCCGGTCAGCCATTTTAGGACCCGCACTTTCACTAGATATTTGAGCACTAGGTTGTCGGTTAGTCTCCCGCGCACTATTCACTACACTGCGAGTGCCCACTGTAGGCTGAAGCTCGATGTCCGGAGATATGCGGGCACCTCGTGCTCGCAGTCGCTGCCAGCGGCGGCACCACACGGCGCCCGCCGCCACCACTGCTGCTCCGACTAACATGTAGCTCACGGCGTAAAGGTGAACATCATGGTAGGACAGTGAATCTCCAAATTCGACAGTATTATTTTTCATTTCCTCTATTCTTTGATGTAATTTATTGAGCTCAATTCCTAGGTCGTTGGAGTCTGTTATGTTTGGTAGATTCATCCACATCATAGAGGTGTTAACAAAAAAGTTCAGCTGATCTATCTCTGGACTATAAACCGGATTAGTTAAGTTGATGTTGTTCTCGGTGTTCTTTGGGCTATGAAGAGTGAAGTCAGAGCCTTTGAGCAAGCAACCAGGCTTTATATAAATAATTCCAGCTTGGGATAAATGTTCGAGACTAATTTGCTCTCCACAGAGTATATTTACAGGGCAGATATTGCAGCAATGAAAAAGATAATGTGACGGATTGGCGAGAGATACCCATTTGTTTTTACATCTTGACCTCTTAATCTTACATTTTTCAGTGTTAGGATCCAGCACGCAAAAGTTGAAATCACTCTTCTGGTGGTAAACTGGTTTCTTCCAATCGCATATCCATGTTTTCTGCTTCATGCAAAGGGATAACTCGTCAGAATTGATTGTAATATATGTATTCCTCTTCAAATCAGTCGCAATGTATTCGGATAATGGGATAAGTTCCACCATAGAATAGTTGTATTGGTGTGGTATGGATATCAATCTAAACAACTTATATTTATCTCTGCCAATTAATGGGAATGTTATTTCAAATAAAAAATAGTTGTCTGTGAGTCTCGCCTTCAAATGTAGTAACGGATACAATTCTCTGATGTTATGCGGTTCTATTGGTAACATCGTGTCATCCGATAAATGCGCCGAGATAGTGTTGAGTTCCGTCTGTAATTGTTCAGGAGTCAGCAAGTGTATGTTGAATTGCCCATGCTGAATGTTGCTAAGTATATCAACGAGAGTCTCCTGACTTCCCCTTAAATTGTGTAACAAGTTACTAGCTGTTAGTGACATCAGAGTAAAATCCTGGACTAAAGAAATATTGTTGATTTCTTCTTGTAACTTATTAGACCTGGTTTCGAGTTTCATTATATGTTGATTGATAATTTTATGTTGTTTATTCATAATAGATGCAGTTCGTTGTAGAAGATTGTATTCCGACTCAATAATTGAAGTTTGATTCTTCCATAATTCGACAATATGTTTCTCATTGTTTCGTATCAGGTTGATGTCTCGGGTATACCTTTCCGCGAAATGTTCGTCCAGTACGCCGAACAATGAGTTTGCTAAATAGCCTACGCCGTTAATAAGGCCGCGCCGCTGTCTGGAGTAACCGCCAGACTGTTGAGTTAGCAAAAGTTGATTGTAGTACTTTAGTTCGTTGGCCTCGTGTGTCAGCTGTGCAGTTATCGTGTTACAATGTTCACTGCCTATTGTTTTACATGTGGTATCTAAATATTGTATAATTTTGTTGAATGCGTTTATTCCTTCCCAGTATGGAGCCATATCATAATATATTACGAGAGTCCATTTGTCCTTTGCCAAGCTTAACTTGCCGATCGATTCAAAGAACAGGGATTGCTCTTTTCCAAACTGCGTGATGTTATACGAGCCGCACACACTGCCGCAAAGAGTCATAAAAAATGTTAACGCCATTACGATATGCGAAAAACTAATGGTGTTTGCCTTTCTTCTGACACTCTTCACATGTTGCCTTTTCGGATGTTTCTCTACAGGTGGTGTGCTAGTTTCCGGGGAACTACATTGTTGTTTACTTGTTTCAACTGGCAAGAGCGAGAGTTTGACGATAGGCCTCTTGATTATACCACTCTTTGTCTTCAAAGTAACCACTCTTACATACCCGTCACTACCCGGATGTACGTCTATCACTCTTCCCATAATCCATTTCCCAGCCGGAACATTATCCTCGTGCACAACAACCATATCTCCGATTTTCATGTTGGTTTGAGGTTTCACCCACTTATCTCGTGCTGTTAGTTGTGTTAAATACTCCGTTTTCCATTTAAACCAGATTTGCCGAAAAATGTTGCTAGTCAAATGCCATCTTGTTCGTGCATCATATTTAGTTTCTATTACTGTTGACCCCGCTTTACCTGTTAAGAAGTGAGCTGGAGATAAATACTCCAAATCTTCAACGTTTTCGTTCAGTGAGCATAACGGTCGCGAGTTAAGGCAAGCTTCTAATCTTGTTAGTATCGTTGTGTACTCCTCAAATGTTAGCCGTTGTGCCCCAACTACTCTCTTCAAATGGTGTTTTAAACTGCGAACAGCCCTTTCCCACAACCCACCGGCACTAGGCCAGGATGGCGCGTTAAAGTGCCATTCTATGTTCATGTCTGCAACCTCAGCAAGTAACTTGTCGCCGAAAACTTGCAGTATTTCTTCGTATTCTTCCCTTAGCAACCGGTCGGCACCGATAAAGTTGGTTCCTTGGTCACTGTACATATGACGCGGAGTGCCTCTCCTAGACGCCATCCTGCTTAATGCAGCCAAAAACGCTGAACTCGTGAGGTCGGACACCAGTTCCAAATGTACGGCCTTTGTAACCATACATACAAACACCGCCACGTAGCCCTTTGTTGTTCGGACGCCTCTGCCTTTATTGGCTTTAATTTCCACGAAACCGGTGTAGTCCACCCCAGTGTGGTAAAACGGAGGGGCGGGGTTAGTTCGGGCTGCGGGCAGATCTCCCATTAATTGATACTGTTTTCTTGCGTCGTGCTTCCGACAAGTAACACAATTTCGCAGCCTTGCCTTAGTTGTTCTGATTCCGCCCGGTATCCAATATTGTTGTCTGAGTGTTGCTAAAGTCAACTTGGGTCCCCCATGAAACGTTAACAAGTGAGATTCGTCTATCAGAAGCTCTGCTAAACGTGTTTTGGTAGGTATAACCTTTGGATGTTTCATCTCAATACTTATGTTTGCGTGCCTTAAGCGTCCTCCCACTCTCAAAATGCCATCCTTATCCAAAAAACAATTAAAATTTAATAATTTACTTTTTGATCCAACATTTCCGTTCTGAATAATTTTTCCAATATCGTCAGCAAATTCCTTTCTTTGCGTATATTTTATAATTGTTAATTTTGCTTTTCGCATTTCATGTAACGTTAGGTACGGCGGTAAATGTTTACGTTGCACTATCGGTGTCAACGCCCTCAGTATCCACGCGAATATGCGAATTACCTTTCTAAACGAACTGTTATTGTTTAATAAATCTTCGATAATGTTATTTTCTTGCTGCACAAAGTTAACTTGTTTTATCTTTCTTGTTTCTTCTTCGGTAGTATAGATGCCTTGGTGATCCTGTGTCTCCTTGGCGTCGAACAATGGTAACCATGATGGCCCTTGCCACCATAAAGGATGTTCTAATAGTTGAGATGCTGTAAGTCCTCTGCTAGCGCAGTCCGCAGCGTTCTCTGCTGACTTCACGTAACGCCAGTTGTCACTCGGCATAATCTGCTTTATAGCGTTTATTCTGTTGGACACAAAGGGCTTCCAGCGCGCTGAATCACCATATAGCCAACTCAATACGACCATGGAATCACACCAACCATAAGTTTCATATGAGCAGCTAACACTCGCCGTAATTTTTCGCATGAGTTTCGCTAATAGGTAGGCACCACATAACTCGGCTCTGGGTAACGTTATAGCTTTTTTGTGTGGTACAAGCTTAGACTTGCCAGCTACTAACCTCGTTTTCTTACAATCTTTTGTTCGTGCGTACACTGCACATGCGTAGGCTTCCGTGGAAGCGTCACAGAAACCGTGGAATTCAATAACGCTATCCTCTTGCGTTCCGATCCATCGTGGTACCACACAATGTTTAATGTTGTCGATATCAGCCGTTAATTTCGACCACTCTTTGTATACGTCACCAGATACTACATCATCCCATTGGAGATCCATTTGCCATAGTTTTTGGAAAAGTAATTTTAGTTTTGTGGATAGAGGTGTTAACAAACCCAAAGGATCAAATAATTTCGAAATTTCCGAAAGTAACTGCCTTTTGGTAAGTGTTTCTACGATGTTTGTGAAATTATAATTAAACGTAAAATTATCTTGTTTTGTTTGCCAACATAGGCCTAATGTTTTCGATGCATCTTCACCTTTGAAGTTATAAATTGTCTCTTCTGCACTCTGTGTTACGCTTTCTAATAATTCCTGATTGTTAGCAGCCCATTTTCTTAATGTAAATCCACCTGATTTCAACAACTGTATCAATTCGCTAATCAACTCCTTTCCTTTTGTAATTTGATACACGCCGTGAAGCAGGTCATCCATGAAAAAGGAGTTTTCCAGCACTGCTGCTGCTTCAGGATGTTTGATGCGCTCGTCCGCCGCTAGCTGTTTCAAAGTCCTGATGGCTAAAAAGGGTGCCGATTTTGTACCATAAGTGACTGTAGTGAGTTGAAAACTCTGTATGGGGTGTTCAGGTGATTCCCTCCAAACGATTTTTTGCAGGTCTTGGTCAATTCTGTTAATTAAAATCTGCCTGAACATTTTTTCTATGTCAGCAGTAAAAGCGTAAGGATATTGTCTCCACTGCAATAACATTGTCTGTAAATCCTTTTGCATATTAGGGCCCTTGTACATAATATCATTTAGACTAACCTTTGTTGTTGTTTTTGCGGACGCATTGAATACGACTCGTAACTTTGTAGTTAGTGACTCATCACGCTGCACACCGTGGTGAGGTAGGTAACATTGCAAGCTTACGTTTGTGTTTGTTTCTTCAGGTTTCATATGTTGTAACTCGATATATTCATTCATAAATGATTTATACTTTTCAGCCAGCTGATGTTGTTTCTTAAATCTAGTTTCTAAGTTTTTTAATTGAGCGATTGCCATTGGCTTAGACAATCCCAGTTGGTGTTTCAGGTCATCTTTCAGTGGTATTCTAACTTCGTAGCGGCCTTCTTCTGTCCTTCTAGTCGTCGACTCATAAAAATGTAGACACTCTTGATCTTCAACGGATAAATTTGTCGTTTCCCTTTCCTCGATTTCTTCCACTTGCCAAAACCTTTTTATCTCTTCGATGTTATTGAGTACAACATTACAGTGGTATGTCTTTACGTTACCGCATAACAGCCATCCAAGCTGAGTTTGTTGTACTAAGGGCTGATAAGCATTACCGCTTTTTATAATACCACTGAGAATGATATTTGCGTATATGTCGGCTCCGAGTAGCAAATCCACTGGACAGCTTTTATAGAACTCGGGATCGGCCAACTGTATGTTGTCTATATGTGACCAAGCTGGTTTCGGAAAACTTTTGTTTGGCAGGCATTTAATTAGGTTTGTCATAATAAAAACTTCCGCTTCGAATACGAAATCGTTGTATAATGAGGCGCATTCTATCGACATCACTCCCTTGCAGTTGTTTTCTCTCTGTCCTACGCCGAAAATGACTCCCTTACATCTTTGCCTTTTAATGTTAAGCAGCTGCGCCGCCCTTTCGGTAATTAATGATACTTGGGAGCCTTGATCGACCAAGGCTCGCATGGTATGGCATGAACCATCAGACGCTTTAACCTTTAACAACGCTGTCGCTAGTAATATTTCTGAGCTGTCGATTTGAGAAGTGTGCGACGTAGCAGCGAAGTTTTCATGGGGTCTTTCATGTTGCTGTTGTTGTGTCATTTGACTACGGTTTACGGACGAAGAAGATTGACAATGTTTTTGTTTCATAATTGCGTCATGTAGAATAGTGTTGTGTGGTTCTTGGCATTTACGGCATGTTAATGTAGAATTACACTTATTACCATTGTGACTGAAGAGACAATTTGTGCAGAGTTTTAATTTGTTAGCTGTTTTTAATCTTTGTTCGTCGCTTAGACCCAAATAATTTTTGCAATTGTAAATACCATGTTGATTACTGCACATCGGGCACTTAATGGTCGACACGTGCATTGCTTTCGCAATCGATTTATTTGGGTTATTGTATGAGCTGATCGGCTTAGTATATGCGTTATAAATATGTTTCTTAACATTTGATGAAGAATTATTATATTTTGTTGAAAAATGTTTTGATGTTACAGTGTCTTGTTTTCTATGGGCTGTTTCCAGCGTAGTGAACTTAGTTTCTAAAAATCCAAGGAAATCCTGAAGTACTGGCAATTCTCTCGAGTTTTTCAGTGACTCTAGGTAGTCAGTATATGTTTCGTTGTCTAATTTCTGGCCCAAAATATGGACAACGATGGGGTCCCATGATGTTATATCTACGCCCAAGTTTTTAATGCCGTTCAGACATTCCAATGTTGTGTCATGGATTCTCTTTATTTGATGTACAGACTGTTGCTGCATGCTAGGAAGGTTCAAGAGAATGTTCATATGAGAAGAGAAGATCAATTTTTTGTTGTTATAGCGATGCGATAGAATTTCCCAAGAAACCAAATAATTGTCTGTACTAATCTGTAAGTGTTGGATAAGCTTTTCAGCTTCACCGCGTACTTTACTCTTAAGATATTGCATCTTCTGGCCGTTAGATAGTGAAGGGTTGTTATGGATAGCCTCAGTAAACAGATCACGAAAGGACACCCATTGATTGTAATTCCCAGTAAACACTGGAATTTCGAGTTGAGGAGTTGACTTGTTCCTATGCACGACTGACCACATCTTCTTGTTGATGGATTTCTTAAGATTGTTAAATTGTTTCTCATACTTGTCGAACATGTAGTTATAGGACTCATTCTCTTCGTCTATTTCGCACTCAATTTCCCAATGGAGACTGTCAATCGCAGACCATCTCGCTTCAAGGTTTTTTAAAACATCTTCAAACTCCCATTTTTCCGAAATAGAATCTACGTCAATGTTCGAAGTTGTTCGCAAAAAGGCTTTAAAATTTGCTTGTTGCCGCCGTAACAGATCGTCGCCTTTACTGTTTGTACCTGTGCTTGTTTTCAAGATTTGGTTCTGTGAGCTGGGTCCTGCCTCTGCAGTGGTTTCCTCCTCTCCCAGCTGGACAGCACTCAGCGTTGTTTTGTAGGGTGATTTCGGATGTTCACTCGGTTTGCCCGCCTTGGTTACAAACTTCTGGTACTGTTGATTTATCAACTCTTTCACCTCTTCGTACGCCTTCAAAGTTCTCTCATATTCACGGAGCCCGAAGTAAGGGTGAGATTGACTCACTTCGCCGCCAATCCGGTCATGATTTCCTTCATACTCCCTCCAGTATTTCTCCAGAGTATCCAATCGCCTCTTAAAATAATCTAGTGTTTTCCGGTCAGCAGTATCCTTCTTAATGTTAATACCCAGTTTTACGATGCTATCGTAGATCATAGATTGGGTGTCAATAAGCTCTGCCATGTCTACTGAGTGTTAAAAATGTATTATTTAAAAAAATAACAAGGAAATATATTACTTGCGTGTTCGTATTTTAGTACTTAGCTCCACGACGCTTGCTGCGGCTGTTGCTCCTCCAATGTTAGCACTGCAATCCTCAGTCACACTACACAAGCACTTAATGTTAACCAGTTCAACACCTCGGCTGCACGAATATCACGACGATAAGGAATCCGAGCCGCGCGAGGACCTTACGAAGGACCAAGATTTTATGTACGGTGTAGAGTGAGGTTTGCGGTGGTTTGTTAAAGAATATAAATGTTTAACCGAAATCACAGTTTATTATTCTGTTCCACAATAACTTCTTATGTTTAAATGTGAGAAAATAATGTTAAATGAAAATGTTAGAAAAGAATGTTAAATATAAATGTTCTTAAGAATGCACCCGAATGTCGCGGTCACACAATGTGCACTGACGACGCAATATGAATTTTACTTATTATAATACTTTAACTAATTAGGTCAATGTGTAATTTACTTATTGCTTGGTAAGGTGTTCGGTCATATTGCACCGAACAAACAGGATTTATTTGAGTAGGAGTGGAATTTAAACAGATTAACGTTGAACCCGCGACCCTCGATGTTTTACTTATTAAACTGCCTGTGCTGTTTTCCATTAAGGATTAACTGATGTTGAATGTGCGTTAATTTTACTGCAATGATAAGGACGCTGCCCTGTGCCATGCACTCGGTAATAAAAACGAAATTAACTCATTAGCCTACATTACTGTTGCTTTAAGTCGTTAGGGAATGGAAATAGTCGCATAATTATACTGCAGTTTGTACATATTAGTGAGTGTATGATAATATTTGCTTTTCGCATGTTTGTGTAGAAAAATAGGATAACTTTTCGTATAATGATTCAACCACCTACGTCACATATCAGTGCAGTCTTCCCTGTCGCATTAGTAGCTATGTATAAACTGACCGACGGCTGAGCACATTCCTCTTCTTTCTGAGAAGGGTAAGGCTGTAGTCCGCCAAGCAAACCAAATACGGGTTGGCAGTCTTCACACATAATTATCTTTCTAAAACATTATGGGGAATCTCAGTCTCAGGCTTCATGCCAGCGCAATGATTTTGCAGCAAGGGATTACTAGCAATTCCATACGCGTTTTACTTAGGAAAATCAGTGGTGCGAGCCATGGGGCTTATACTCGAGAACCTCTGCGTATCAATCCGTGTCTCTGTAAAAGATTCTCGCCTTGGACACCGCGATCCGCTTACGGGTCCAACAGATTTAACAGAATTTTAGCTTTCCTTGAAGCAACTGCCCTCTGACCTCTGCAACACCAAGCATAGGTAACGATATTCCATCGTTTAGACCAATATCAGTATAATCAAAGGATACTGAATCCCTATTACGACTGTCAAAGATTTTCTCTACTGTTGGAACTGATGGCTTAATTTGATCTCGTACTATAAAGGTACAAAGTAAATAAAACTTCATATACCTACAATGTACCTACACTCGAGCTCAGAGTAATAACTAAATTACGATGTAACATGACATACAATTGACATGTTTTTCCATTTTCCAGTCCATGTTGTGTCAGTTTTGTAGTTTACCAACATGTCATTATGATAATATTGGTAACGACTAACACGCTATACCATCGCGTCAGTGACGTGAAATTTGACGTGTCTAGGGACTCGAGTTGTGCAATTTATATGGGCGTGTTTTGAATGCAACCTTGTAGAGAGCCTACTAGTGAGCTTCTAGTATAAATGTGTAAGACCTCTCGATATTTTTACAACGCATCGTGAGAGCTTTAGAACAGAATTTCGAACAAACGCTCATATATTTTAGCATTCGGCATCATACATCGTCTATCAACACTAATAGAGTCTCGTATTTTGATTTTATCTGCCATGTCCCCATCGCATAACAATGACTACATAGAGCGACTGGTGTTCCACATAGGGGTTATTTGTACCAGGTCACGCGGTAGAGCACCCATGCCATAGTTTGATCATATAAAATCATCAATTTGCGACAATTCAAGAATGTCACCCAACAAATTATGATGGCGAGATATTATGGGAGGGTCCACATCAACTACCACTGCTCTGTGAGCACCCTGACTGAAAAAAGAGCTTTTGATATTTATCGAGCTCAAGTATTTTACAGAAAGAAAAAGAAAATAATTTTATTCACGCACACATTAAAAACACGATAAAAAACAGTACAAAAAACAATTAAAAAAACAAGTGTACCAGATTGTAATAGCAGATAATATAGCAAACCATCTACACTGGATGGAGTTCGTTACTGGCGTTCGTCTTTTGATTTTATCTCGTTTTGTCTGCTTGTCTTTAAACAGCGAAGTACTTAAATAGGTTAAGATCTTATAAATCGTTTAATGCAAGTACGAAAATAGAATGCAGCATGAGCTAACTTTACCAGCCATAGAAAAAGTCTGAGAATTTCAACCACACATACATGTGACTAGACTAGACTGTCGTGAGCATGCTCACGACAGTCTAGACCACTCAAGGTGAGACATTACTTATCACAGATCAGCTGTAAAAGGGCGTCGTCAATAGTACTTGTAGGCTCTTTACACCCTCATGCACTCTAGTCTAACTGTGTCCTCATTCATGGAAAGCCACGGCCGTGTTTCCACTCATAATAATAGTTCTGCCAAGTACAATACGCCTGACAGTCACTAATATTTCATTATATCGATCTACAATTAACTAATGAGAATGTTGCTACAATCAAATTCAAATTCAAATTCAAAATCCTTTATTCATTTGGGTCACAATGTGACGCTTATGAACGTCAAAATAATAAATTTATAAAATAATTACTGATACTCAAATTTAAAACATTATTACTGTATTCTTCTACATTTACATTTACTGCCACGTTTGCAAAGCAATAGGTAGCACCATGAGAAAGAACGGGCTATAAAACTCACGGTCACTCTTTTTCATCGCACAGGTTTTGCATAATACACAATTTACATTTTGTAAGGTGCTGCAACTGTTACACCTTCTATATCACTTGTATATATTTACTGTACATCATAATACTCAAGCATAATACTTTTGGTTAGCCTCCTCAGAATAGACATGGTGAAACAGGAGCATCCACTTACATTATATATACCTAATAATGCAGGCAATCCGCGAAAGTGATCAGAACCATGATGGAAATGATGCAGTTAAATATTAAAATCTAATACCAGCCCGCAAGACCGTCATCGACCAGTCATCGCAAGTAGCACCCGTTCACGAGTATGACGCATGTGCCAGCCATCATCCCTCTCGCCATATTAGAGGGACAGGGATGACCCGACACACGACGCCACCACAAGAAATGACATTTAAGTGAGCATGACGACAACGGTATACGAACCAGCAGTAAGAATCAATCTATTGGTATACTGACCATGACCGCCAATTACCTCCATTTTCCAGATCGTTATTATTAACATAAGTTAGTGGAACACGTGAAGGAATGCAAATGTAGAAAGAATTTTGTGAAGGTGACAAGTGAACAATGATATGATCAGAGATAAGTAATGTTAAACTACATTCAACAAATCATAAAAATATCCAAATCCTGCAAAAATCATGTGTTCACGAGGCACCTCCACTTAACATGTAAATAATATAATCGTGAGTTAAACAAGCCTAAGCCTATCCCCACGGTGTCTTATCATTTAAAAATTCCTTAATAGTGTAATAACCCCTTTGTAAAAGAAAGTTCCTAATTGTCCGTTTGTATTTGTGCATGGGTAAATTCATTATTTCAAGAGGCAATTTGTTGAAAAATCGTATACCAATCCCCGCAAATGAGTTCTGAACTTTATGTAGACGGTAGTTAGTTCCCACCAGTTTATGCTTATTCCTTGTGTTCACGTTGTGCAAATCACTATTTTTGCGGTATAGAATTAAGTTTTTCTTAATGTACATTAAGTTAGCATATATATATTGCGATGCAACTGTCAATATGTCTACTTCTTTAAATTTATCACGTAAAGAATCTCTAGCACCTAACTTATAAATTGCACGTATGGCCCTTTTTTGAATGACAAAAATAGTCTGTATATCAGCAGCTGTACCCCATAACATTATTCCGTAAGACATTACGCTGTGAAAATAACTAAAGTAAACTAGTCTAGCAGTATCTATATCTTTGAATTCCCTAACTTTTCTAACTGCAAATGCTGCAGAACTAAGTTTTACTGCGAGACAGGATATTTGGGCGCCCCACTGAAGCTTACAATCTAAAGTTACACCTAAGAATACGGTTGATTCGACTAGTTGAATTGTTTCCTTATTTAAAATTATATTAGTAGGAACACTTTTGACATTAGGCAAAGAGAATTTAACACATTTGGTTTTGCTTGAGTTGAGTACCAAATTATTTGTCGAAAACCAATCTAATACTTGTGCAAGAGTGTTATTGACGGTATCAAAGTTACTTAAATTACGATAAACATTAAAAATTAGTGACGTATCGTCGGCAAACAAAACAATATCACATAAATTTTGTACAAAGAATGGCAAATCATTAATATATATTAAAAAAAGAAATGGACCGAGAATAGAGCCCTGTGGAACGCCCATTCCTACTGGCAAACCTAGAGACCTACGCCCATTAACATCTACATACTGAATTCTATCACTAAGGTAGCTGGCAACAAGATTGAGTGCGGTATCTCTAATACCATAAAGTTTCAATTTAAGTAAAAGCGTATTATGTTCCACACAGTCAAAGGCCTTTGATAGGTCACAAAAACACCAATAGCATCCTTCGAGTTTTCCCAAGCATTAAAAATATGCTTTAACAAAGTTACACCGGCATCAACGGTGGAGCGACCCTTAGTAAAGCCATACTGTTCACTGTGAAATAAATTATTTGTGTGAAAGTGGCTCTCTAGTTGATGCAAAATAATCTTTTCAAAAATTTTACTAATAGCAGGCAAGATAGAAATTGGCCGAAAATTACTAGGGTCGCTCTTTGATCCCTTTTTGAATAATGGTATTACTTTACTGTGTTTCATTAGATCAGGAAATACTCCTGTATCTACGCATCTGTTGAATATTGCAGCTAAATATGGAGCTAAGCTAGAAATAATTTGTCGCACAAGTTTATTTTATTTTATTTTATTTTATTTTCAAGTTTAGAAAGCTTACAGCTAGTTTATAGTACATGTAAAATTATCTACGTTTAAGCTACGGCCAATTACAAGCTTTCACATTTAGTATTTGTGTATAAAAATAAGTTAACAGAAAAACGACTTCTTCGCTATACAATATGAAATAATTACCTATGTGACATAATTTAAGATAACAAACAACGAAAACAATAATATAAAAGAAAAGAAGATAATTAACAAACACAGCAATCGTTATGCCATGACAAAATTGCCTAGCTTTGATTAGCAAAAAAATCGGTACACAGAAGCTTTTTTAGCTTTATCACACTCGTGTTAAAGAGATCAATATCGACTCTCCGGCACGCTGTATTGAACAAACGACAAGCCCTTATCGTAAATGAATTCTGCCTGTAGGTGCTAGAGATGTCAGGAGTGTGAAGAAGGTTATGCCTTCTTAACAGCGCAGATGGTACGCGCAGGCCGATCTTGTTCACCAACTCGGCTACATCCGTCGACCCATTCACAATTTTAAATAAAAAGGAAATATCCGCTATTTTTCTTCGCTGCTGCAGAGGCAGTAAGTGGAACTTTCGGCAACGGCTAAAATAGTCTGGAAAATATGTTTTGGAACGAAATTGAATATACCTCAGGAACTTCTTTTGGACGTTTTCTAAACGCGATATGTATTTATCGTAGTTAGGGTTCCACACCTGGGAAGCATATTCGAGGTGAATACGGACATAAGAACAATACAAAATTTTGATAGTTTTAATGTTTTTAAAATCTTTAGATATCCTAGTAATGAAGCCTAGTGCTTTATTAGCCTTGTTAACTACGTTTGAAATGTGTGCATTAACAAAAATGCCCCATAAGTCAACAGATTTTTTATTATTGAGCGTCTTGAATACCTTCAGTATGTCATTGGTGTCAATATATTTAAAATTAAAAAGCACATCACACTCATTCACATTGCCCCGAACCAACATTTCTGCTTTGTTTGGACATGAATCTAAACAGCTGGTTGTGTTCACTGGTATGTTTATGAAGAAATTGTTAAATGTCTGAGCAACATCAGTTTTCCTAGTAATAATTTCACCATTAAATTTTAATTCATAATTGTTATCTACCAATTTAGCTCGACCAGTCTCATTGTTAATAATGCTCCAAGTAGTTTTAATTTTGTTCTTGGATTCTTTGATTTTATTGCTTAAATATATTGATTTGGCTAAAGCACATGTCCTCTTAAAAACCTTGGAATAATTTCTAACATCTTAATATATAAAATCCTTGCGTTACTGACTGACTGACAGACACGCTACAGCCGAAACTATTGGGCGCAGGAAGCTGAAATTTGGCATGTATGTTCCTTGGGGACCGTAGGGGTGCACTAAGAAGGGATTTCTCGAAATTCCCACGGGATCGGCCGAAACGGGTAAATTAAAAAAAATGCAGGCGTAGCTGCTGGCATCCTCTAGTATTGAATAAATTCAGGATTAAAATTTTATTTCTTCATACCATATAGATCATACAACCTAGCTCTCATTGAGAGTATGGACGGGAGTTACGTTCCGCGGTTGTGAAGTAGTAAATGAATTTGATAATCGCCTAAAATTTACGAAGTGCCGACGTTGAATTAGTCTGAAACAACGGATACTCTATTTAGTGGGTATACAATGAGACGAATCTTTGAAATACTAATGGTAGATTTATTTCCTTTTTGGGTAATCCTGGTGGCTAGCGCGGCCTGATGGCCGGCGCGGCCTGGTAGCTGGCGCGGCATGGTGGCCGGCGCGGCATGGTGGCTGGCGCAGTCTGGCGACCGGCACGGTTTGGCGGCCGGCGCAGCCTGGCAGCCGGCGCGGCCTGGTTGCAAGTGTGGCTTGGTGGCCAGCATAGCCCGTGTGTGTCGCGCGGCCCGTGTGTGGCGCGCGGCCCGTGTGTGGCGCGCGGTCCGTGTGTGGCGCGCGGCCCTTGTGTGGCGCGGGGCCTATATGTGGCTCTGAGAAGCTTGGTAAATGGTATAACTAAAGCCTACCTGGCCGAAACTGGCAATGAAAGTGAAGGTAGTTTATTTAAGGAGTTTGCTTAGAAGGTTTAGAATCCAAAGACCTTAGCTTTAATGTTTTGGTTAACTTGGTTTGAAATATCTTAAAGGCCCATTTGAGGTCACAGAAGTTCTTTACGATGATCATTATAATCGCAAAGCCCTTAATTCTAAGCGTACCTGTAAGTACGCACTCTGCAGGTTGAGAAAAATGCCTGAAGTTCAAAGTACAACTGACGAAATTGAGGTAGAACAAAATAGTTCTAATATTGAAGAAAGTGTTTAAGTTTACATGATGATCGGATCGGATCGTGCCAGAGGCTGACGTGTAGCCGTACCTCGGTAGAAATCGGCGTATACTAAGTAGTCCGTGAGTAGGCGGTATTGCAGTCGGCCCTGGCTGAGGTCGGGTTTCAGTCGCGTTCCCATGTGGGTTTCGCAAAAAGCAGAGTAACTGGAGGTAACTGGGCTATGCATAGCCATGATCACATGTAGGGCTTAAATGTTATGGTTTACTTGGTTTGAAAAACAAAATATCTTGAGAGATACAGCGATAGTGAAATGTCAGTTTTACTTTGACTTCCTGATTACCTGACTGATTAAACTCGATGTTGATAGAGTAGGTTTGTATTCGTAGTTCTTGTCACTCGTATATGCCGCTGGTTAAGTGATGCCCCTGGTTAAGGGAAGCCCCTGGTTAAGGGATGCCCCTGGTTAAGGGATGCCGCAGGTTAAGTGATGCCCCTGGTTAAGGGAAACCCCTGGTTAAGGGATGCCCCTGGTTAAGGGATGCCGCTGGTTAAGTGATGCCCCTGGTTAAGGGAAGCCCCTGGTTAAGGGATGCCCCTGGTTAAGGGATGCCGCTGGTTAAGTGATGCCTCTGGTTAAGGGATGCCCCTGGTTAAGGGATGCCGCTGGCTAAGTGATGCCCCTGGTTAACATTTTCACGGACAGTAAACGAGACACAATTGAAGTTTTATTGTTATCACGTCTATAGGCGTTTACTGTCCTTCAAAGTGTTAAGGGATGCTAGATGAACACTTACACGAGGACGTGTAAGGCGCAGGACGGCCGTGTCGCAACGCGTAAGGTACATACTTACCAAGATGTTACCTAAACTGAGCACTAGATGTCGCTCGTGAAAGTGCGTGTGACATAATCAGCCTGTCACTTGTCAAGTTCGCGAAACGTCAATGTCATTCGTGAGCACATTCGGCTTGTCATTTGTCAAAGTGCAGAGGCGATGTCGATTAAGCCGGTCAGTTGAGTCGAGACGTGCAAGCGAGAGTGAGCTCACGAAAGGCATCCGTTTCCATCCGATTAGTTTGTGTATAATTGTGATTGGTGATATTCTTAAATCATTAAAGAAGACATTTACTATCCATCTGTGGTGTTATTTTGTATCCCCACAAGATGCAAGAGGAGAATAACCGTGTACCAGATGACTGCAACTTTATGGGTTCCCCGTCATATTTATTAGCATTTAAAATTTTGTTAAAGCGGGCACATTTATTTCAAACTGATACGAAGACGAAATAATTATTGTCATATCATGCTGAGGCCAAATATCGCTATCGTTCTAAGCTACGAACTTTGTACGCTCTGCGGAAAAGCTAATATTTTGACAAATCTGGTTAGACTAATACGCGGACCCTGAGCTCAAAGGAGCATCCGAAAAAACGTTTTTGTACATCATCATACTAGATGATGATATACATCATCGTAATATAGCCCTAATTAGCAATTAATCATCAACTGCTCTAGTTTTATATATAGGTAAAATCAATAACTTTTTTGACGTCAAATATGTTTAGCAAATTACTCTACTTACCTATGCTTAACGCGTAGCTACGTAACTGTGCTAAATTCATTAAAATATTACCATCTTAATAACCGTATACACGATCTGAGATCTCCGAAACGCCAAAGTTTCCTTAAAATCGTTACTTTACATACGAAACACATAGACATTTTAGGGCATACACGTACTTCGGTACGTGTATGCCCTAAAAGCTACTTAATGAACATTATATGATTGCTATTTAGCGAAATCGCGTATAATAAAACAGAAGCGATAAATGAAATTCGATCGTGGTACGATCCACATCAAAAGGATTATAAGGATCCACACACGGACAGTTTTACAGTTATTTAAACAGGATTTATTTGAGTAGGAGTGGAATTTAAACAGATTAACGTTGAACCCGCGACCCTCGATGTTTTACTTATTAAACTGCCTGTGCTGTTTTCCATTAAGGATTAACTGATGTTGAATGTGCGTTAATTTTACTGCAATGATAAGGACGCTGCCCTGTGCCATGCACTCGGTAATAAAAACGAAATTAACTCATTAGCCTACATTACTGTTGCTTTAAGTCGTTAGGGAATGGAAATAGTCGCATAATTATACTGCAGTTTGTACATATTAGTGAGTGTATGATAATATTTGCTTTTCGCATGTTTGTGTAGAAAAATAGGATAACTTTTCGTATAATGATTCAACCACCTACGTCACATATCAGTGCAGTCTTCCCTGTCGCATTAGTAGCTATGTATAAACTGACCGACGGCTGAGCACATTCCTCTTCTTTCTGAGAAGGGTAAGGCTGTAGTCCGCCAAGCAAACCAAATACGGGTTGGCAGTCTTCACACATAATTATCTTTCTAAAACATTATGGGGAATCTCAGTCTCAGGCTTCATGCCAGCGCAATGATTTTGCAGCAAGGGATTACTAGCAATTCCATACGCGTTTTACTTAGGAAAATCAGTGGTGCGAGCCATGGGGCTTATACTCGAGAACCTCTGCGTATCAATCCGTGTCTCTGTAAAAGATTCTCGCCTTGGACACCGCGATCCGCTTACGGGTCCAACAGATTTAACAGAATTTTAGCTTTCCTTGAAGCAACTGCCCTCTGACCTCTGCAACACCAAGCATAGGTAACGATATTCCATCGTTTAGACCAATATCAGTATAATCAAAGGATACTGAATCCCTATTACGACTGTCAAAGATTTTCTCTACTGTTGGAACTGATGGCTTAATTTGATCTCGTACTATAAAGGTACAAAGTAAATAAAACTTCATATACCTACAATGTACCTACACTCGAGCTCAGAGTAATAACTAAATTACGATGTAACATGACATACAATTGACATGTTTTTCCATTTTCCAGTCCATGTTGTGTCAGTTTTGTAGTTTACCAACATGTCATTATGATAATATTGGTAACGACTAACACGCTATACCATCGCGTCAGTGACGTGAAATTTGACGTGTCTAGGGACTCGAGTTGTGCAATTTATATGGGCGTGTTTTGAATGCAACCTTGTAGAGAGCCTACTAGTGAGCTTCTAGTATAAATGTGTAAGACCTCTCGATATTTTTACAACGCATCGTGAGAGCTTTAGAACAGAATTTCGAACAAACGCTCATATATTTTAGCATTCGGCATCATACATCGTCTATCAACACTAATAGAGTCTCGTATTTTGATTTTATCTGCCATGTCCCCATCGCATAACAATGACTACATAGAGCGACTGGTGTTCCACATAGGGGTTATTTGTACCAGGTCACGCGGTAGAGCACCCATGCCATAGTTTGATCATATAAAATCATCAATTTGCGACAATTCAAGAATGTCACCCAACAAATTATGATGGCGAGATATTATGGGAGGGTCCACATCAACTACCACTGCTCTGTGAGCACCCTGACTGAAAAAAGAGCTTTTGATATTTATCGAGCTCAAGTATTTTACAGAAAGAAAAAGAAAATAATTTTATTCACGCACACATTAAAAACACGATAAAAAACAGTACAAAAACAATTAAAAAAACAAGTGTACCAGATTGTAATAGCAGATAATATAGCAAACCATCTACACTGGATGGAGTTCGTTACTGGCGTTCGTCTTTTGATTTTATCTCGTTTTGTCTGCTTGTCTTTAAACAGCGAAGTACTTAAATAGGTTAAGATCTTATAAATCGTTTAATGCAAGTACGAAAATAGAATGCAGCATGAGCTAACTTTACCAGCCATAGAAAAAGTCTGAGAATTTCAACCACACATACATGTGACTAGACTAGACTGTCGTGAGCATGCTCACGACAGTCTAGACCACTCAAGGTGAGACATTACTTATCACAGATCAGCTGTAAAAGGGCGTCGTCAATAGTACTTGTAGGCTCTTTACACCCTCATGCACTCTAGTCTAACTGTGTCCTCATTCATGGAAAGCCACGGCCGTGTTTCCACTCATAATAATAGTTCTGCCAAGTACAATACGCCTGACAGTCACTAATATTTCATTATATCGATCTACAATTAACTAATGAGAATGTTGCTACAATCAAATTCAAATTCAAAATCCTTTATTCATTTGGGTCACAATGTGACGCTTATGAACGTCAAAATAATAAATTTATAAAATAATTACTTATACTCAAATTTAAAACATTATTACTGTATTCTTCTACATTTACATTTACTGCCACGTTTGCAAAGCAATAGGTAGAACCATGAGAAAGAACGGGCTATAAAACTCACGGTCACTCTTTTTCATCGCACAGGTTTTGCATAATACACAATTTACATTTTGTAAGGTGCTGCAACTGTTACACCTTCTATATCACTTGTATATATTTACTGTACATCATAATACTCAAGCATAATACTTTTGGTTAGCCTCCTCAGAATAGACATGGTGAAACAGGAGCATCCACTTACATTATATATACCTAATAATGCAGGCAATCCGCGAAAGTGATCAGAACCATGATGGAAATGATGCAGTTAAATATTAAAATCTAATACCAGCCCGCAAGACCGTCATCGACCAGTCATCGCAAGTAGCACCCGTTCACGAGTATGACGCATGTGCCAGCCATCATCCCTCTCGCCATATTAGAGGGACAGGGATGACCCGACACACGACGCCACCACAAGAAATGACATTTTAGTGAGCATGACGACAACGGTATACGAACCAGCAGTAAGAATCAATCTATTGGTATACTGACCATGACCGCCAATTACCTCCATTTTCCAGATCGTTATTATTAACATAAGTTAGTGGAACACGTGAAGGAATGCAAATGTAGAAAGAATTTTGTGAAGGTGACAAGTGAACAATGATATGATCAGAGATAAGTAATGTTAAACTACATTCAACAAATCATAAAAATATCCAAATCCTGCAAAAATCATGTGTTCACGAGGCACCTCCACTTAACATGTAAATAATATAATCGTGAGTTAAACAAGCCTAAGCCTATCCCCACGGTGTCTTATCATTTAAAAATTCCTTAATAGTGTAATAACCCCTTTGTAAAAGAAAGTTCCTAATTGTCCGTTTGTATTTGTGCATGGGTAAATTCATTATTTCAAGAGGCAATTTGTTGAAAAATCGTATACCAATCCCCGCAAATGAGTTCTGAACTTTATGTAGACGGTAGTTAGTTCCCACCAGTTTATGCTTATTCCTTGTGTTCACGTTGTGCAAATCACTATTTTTGCGGTATAGAATTAAGTTTTTCTTAATGTACATTAAGTTAGCATATATATATTGCGATGCAACTGTCAATATGTCTACTTCTTTAAATTTATCACGTAAAGAATCTCTAGCACCTAACTTATAAATTGCACGTATGGCCCTTTTTTGAATGACAAAAATAGTCTGTATATCAGCAGCTGTACCCCATAACATTATTCCGTAAGACATTACGCTGTGAAAATAACTAAAGTAAACTAGTCTAGCAGTATCTATATCTGTGAATTCCCTAACTTTTCTAACTGCAAATGCTGCAGAACTAAGTTTTACTGCGAGACAGGATATTTGGGCGCCCCACTGAAGCTTACAATCTAAAGTTACACCTAAGAATACGGTTGATTCGACTAGTTGAATTGTTTCCTTATTTAAAATTATATTAGTAGGAACACTTTTGACATTAGGCAAAGAGAATTTAACACATTTGGTTTTGCTTGAGTTGAGTACCAAATTATTTGTCGAAAACCAATCTAATACTTGTGCAAGAGTGTTATTGACGGTATCAAAGTTACTTAAATTACGATAAACATTAAAAATTAGTGACGTATCGTCGGCAAACAAAACAATATCACATAAATTTTGTACAAAGAATGGCAAATCATTAATATATATTAAAAAAAGAAATGGACCGAGAATAGAGCCCTGTGGAACGCCCATTCCTACTGGCAAACCTAGAGACCTACGCCCATTAACATCTACATACTGAATTCTATCACTAAGGTAGCTGGCAACAAGATTGAGTGCGGTATCTCTAATACCATAAAGTTTCAATTTAAGTAAAAGCGTATTATGTTCCACACAGTCAAAGGCCTTTGATAGGTCACAAAAACACCAATAGCATCCTTCGAGTTTTCCCAAGCATTAAAAATATGCTTTAACAAAGTTACACCGGCATCAACGGTGGAGCGACCCTTAGTAAAGCCATACTGTTCACTGTGAAATAAATTATTTGTGTGAAAGTGGCTCTCTAGTTGATGCAAAATAATCTTTTCAAAAATTTTACTAATAGCAGGCAAGATAGAAATTGGCCGAAAATTACTAGGGTCGCTCTTTGATCCCTTTTTGAATAATGGTATTACTTTACTGTGTTTCATTAGATCAGGAAATACTCCTGTATCTACGCATCTGTTGAATATTGCAGCTAAATATGGAGCTAAGCTAGAAATAATTTGTCGCACAAGTTTATTTTATTTTATTTTATTTTATTTTCAAGTTTAGAAAGCTTACAGCTAGTTTATAGTACATGTAAAATTATCTACGTTTAAGCTACGGCCAATTACAAGCTTTCACATTTAGTATTTGTGTATAAAAATAAGTTAACAGAAAAACGACTTCTTCGCTATACAATATGAAATAATTACCTATGTGACATAATTTAAGATAACAAACAACGAAAACAATAATATAAAAGAAAAGAAGATAATTAACAAACACAGCAATCGTTATGCCATGACAAAATTGCCTAGCTTTGATTAGCAAAAAAATCGGTACACAGAAGCTTTTTTAGCTTTATCACACTCGTGTTAAAGAGATCAATATCGACTCTCCGGCACGCTGTATTGAACAAACGACAAGCCCTTATCGTAAATGAATTCTGCCTGTAGGTGCTAGAGATGTCAGGAGTGTGAAGAAGGTTATGCCTTCTTAACAGCGCAGATGGTACGCGCAGGCCGATCTTGTTCACCAACTCGGCTACATCCGTCGACCCATTCACAATTTTAAATAAAAAGGAAATATCCGCTATTTTTCTTCGCTGCTGCAGAGGCAGTAAGTGGAACTTTCGGCAACGGCTAAAATAGTCTGGAAAATATGTTTTGGAACGAAATTGAATATACCTCAGGAACTTCTTTTGGACGTTTTCTAAACGCGATATGTATTTATCGTAGTTAGGGTTCCACACCTGGGAAGCATATTCGAGGTGAATACGGACATAAGAACAATACAAAATTTTGATAGTTTTAATGTTTTTAAAATCTTTAGATATCCTAGTAATGAAGCCTAGTGCTTTATTAGCCTTGTTAACTACGTTTGAAATGTGTGCATTAACAAAAATGCCCCATAAGTCAACAGATTTTTTATTATTGAGCGTCTTGAATACCTTCAGTATGTCATTGGTGTCAATATATTTAAAATTAAAAAGCACATCACACTCATTCACATTGCCCCGAACCAACATTTCTGCTTTGTTTGGACATGAATCTAAACAGCTGGTTGTGTTCACTGGTATGTTTATGAAGAAATTGTTAAATGTCTGAGCAACATCAGTTTTCCTAGTAATAATTTCACCATTAAATTTTAATTCATAATTGTTATCTACCAATTTAGCTCGACCAGTCTCATTGTTAATAATGCTCCAAGTAGTTTTAATTTTGTTCTTGGATTCTTTGATTTTATTGCTTAAATATATTGATTTGGCTAAAGCACATGTCCTCTTAAAAACCTTGGAATAATTTCTAACATCTTAATATATAAAATCCTTGCGTTACTGACTGACTGACAGACACGCTACAGCCGAAACTATTGGGCGCAGGAAGCTGAAATTTGGCATGTATGTTCCTTGGGGACCGTAGGGGTGCACTAAGAAGGGATTTCTCGAAATTCCCACGGGATCGGCCGAAACGGGTAAATTAAAAAAAATGCAGGCGTAGCTGCTGGCATCCTCTAGTATTGAATAAATTCAGGATTAAAATTTTATTTCTTCATACCATATAGATCATACAACCTAGCTCTCATTGAGAGTATGGACGGGAGTTACGTTCCGCGGTTGTGAAGTAGTAAATGAATTTGATAATCGCCTAAAATTTACGAAGTGCCGACGTTGAATTAGTCTGAAACAACGGATACTCTATTTAGTGGGTATACAATGAGACGAATCTTTGAAATACTAATGGTAGATTTATTTCCTTTTTGGGTAATCCTGGTGGCTAGCGCGGCCTGATGGCCGGCGCGGCCTGGTAGCTGGCGCGGCATGGTGGCCGGCGCGGCATGGTGGCTGGCGCAGTCTGGCGACCGGCACGGTTTGGCGGCCGGCGCAGCCTGGCAGCCGGCGCGGCCTGGTTGCAAGTGTGGCTTGGTGGCCAGCATAGCCCGTGTGTGTCGCGCGGCCCGTGTGTGGCGCGCGGCCCGTGTGTGGCGCGCGGTCCGTGTGTGGCGCGCGGCCCTTGTGTGGCGCGGGGCCTATATGTGGCTCTGAGAAGCTTGGTAAATGGTATAACTAAAGCCTACCTGGCCGAAACTGGCAATGAAAGTGAAGGTAGTTTATTTAAGGAGTTTGCTTAGAAGGTTTAGAATCCAAAGACCTTAGCTTTAATGTTTTGGTTAACTTGGTTTGAAATATCTTAAAGGCCCATTTGAGGTCACAGAAGTTCTTTACGATGATCATTATAATCGCAAAGCCCTTAATTCTAAGCGTACCTGTAAGTACGCACTCTGCAGGTTGAGAAAAATGCCTGAAGTTCAAAGTACAACTGACGAAATTGAGGTAGAACAAAATAGTTCTAATATTGAAGAAAGTGTTTAAGTTTACATGATGATCGGATCGGATCGTGCCAGAGGCTGACGTGTAGCCGTACCTCGGTAGAAATCGGCGTATACTAAGTAGTCCGTGAGTAGGCGGTATTGCAGTCGGCCCTGGCTGAGGTCGGGTTTCAGTCGCGTTCCCATGTGGGTTTCGCAAAAAGCAGAGTAACTGGAGGTAACTGGGCTATGCATAGCCATGATCACATGTAGGGCTTAAATGTTATGGTTTACTTGGTTTGAAAAACAAAATATCTTGAGAGATACAGCGATAGTGAAATGTCAGTTTTACTTTGACTTCCTGATTACCTGACTGATTAAACTCGATGTTGATAGAGTAGGTTTGTATTCGTAGTTCTTGTCACTCGTATATGCCGCTGGTTAAGTGATGCCCCTGGTTAAGGGAAGCCCCTGGTTAAGGGATGCCCCTGGTTAAGGGATGCCGCAGGTTAAGTGATGCCCCTGGTTAAGGGAAACCCCTGGTTAAGGGATGCCCCTGGTTAAGGGATGCCGCTGGTTAAGTGATGCCCCTGGTTAAGGGAAGCCCCTGGTTAAGGGATGCCCCTGGTTAAGGGATGCCGCTGGTTAAGTGATGCCTCTGGTTAAGGGATGCCCCTGGTTAAGGGATGCCGCTGGCTAAGTGATGCCCCTGGTTAACATTTTCACGGACAGTAAACGAGACACAATTGAAGTTTTATTGTTATCACGTCTATAGGCGTTTACTGTCCTTCAAAGTGTTAAGGGATGCTAGATGAACACTTACACGAGGACGTGTAAGGCGCAGGACGGCCGTGTCGCAACGCGTAAGGTACATACTTACCAAGATGTTACCTAAACTGAGCACTAGATGTCGCTCGTGAAAGTGCGTGTGACATAATCAGCCTGTCACTTGTCAAGTTCGCGAAACGTCAATGTCATTCGTGAGCACATTCGGCTTGTCATTTGTCAAAGTGCAGAGGCGATGTCGATTAAGCCGGTCAGTTGAGTCGAGACGTGCAAGCGAGAGTGAGCTCACGAAAGGCATCCGTTTCCATCCGATTAGTTTGTGTATAATTGTGATTGGTGATATTCTTAAATCATTAAAGAAGACATTTACTATCCATCTGTGGTGTTATTTTGTATCCCCACAAGATGCAAGAGGAGAATAACCGTGTACCAGATGACTGCAACTTTATGGGTTCCCCGTCATATTTATTAGCATTTAAAATTTTGTTAAAGCGGGCACATTTATTTCAAACTGATACGAAGACGAAATAATTATTGTCATATCATGCTGAGGCCAAATATCGCTATCGTTCTAAGCTACGAACTTTGTACGCTCTGCGGAAAAGCTAATATTTTGACAAATCTGGTTAGACTAATACGCGGACCCTGAGCTCAAAGGAGCATCCGAAAAAACGTTTTTGTACATCATCATACTAGATGATGATATACATCATCGTAATATAGCCCTAATTAGCAATTAATCATCAACTGCTCTAGTTTTATATATAGGTAAAATCAATAACTTTTTTGACGTCAAATATGTTTAGCAAATTACTCTACTTACCTATGCTTAACGCGTAGCTACGTAACTGTGCTAAATTCATTAAAATATTACCATCTTAATAACCGTATACACGATCTGAGATCTCCGAAACGCCAAAGTTTCCTTAAAATCGTTACTTTACATACGAAACACATAGACATTTTAGGGCATACACGTACTTCGGTACGTGTATGCCCTAAAAGCTACTTAATGAACATTATATGATTGCTATTTAGCGAAATCGCGTATAATAAAACAGAAGCGATAAATGAAATTCGATCGTGGTACGATCCACATCAAAAGGATTATAAGGATCCACACACGGACAGTTTTACAGTTATTTAAACAGGATTTATTTGAGTAGGAGTGGAATTTAAACAGATTAACGTTGAACCCGCGACCCTCGATGTTTTACTTATTAAACTGCCTGTGCTGTTTTCCATTAAGGATTAACTGATGTTGAATGTGCGTTAATTTTACTGCAATGATAAGGACGCTGCCCTGTGCCATGCACTCGGTAATAAAAACGAAATTAACTCATTAGCCTACATTACTGTTGCTTTAAGTCGTTAGGGAATGGAAATAGTCGCATAATTATACTGCAGTTTGTACATATTAGTGAGTGTATGATAATATTTGCTTTTCGCATGTTTGTGTAGAAAAATAGGATAACTTTTCGTATAATGATTCAACCACCTACGTCACATATCAGTGCAGTCTTCCCTGTCGCATTAGTAGCTATGTATAAACTGACCGACGGCTGAGCACATTCCTCTTCTTTCTGAGAAGGGTAAGGCTGTAGTCCGCCAAGCAAACCAAATACGGGTTGGCAGTCTTCACACATAATTATCTTTCTAAAACATTATGGGGAATCTCAGTCTCAGGCTTCATGCCAGCGCAATGATTTTGCAGCAAGGGATTACTAGCAATTCCATACGCGTTTTACTTAGGAAAATCAGTGGTGCGAGCCATGGGGCTTATACTCGAGAACCTCTGCGTATCAATCCGTGTCTCTGTAAAAGATTCTCGCCTTGGACACCGCGATCCGCTTACGGGTCCAACAGATTTAACAGAATTTTAGCTTTCCTTGAAGCAACTGCCCTCTGACCTCTGCAACACCAAGCATAGGTAACGATATTCCATCGTTTAGACCAATATCAGTATAATCAAAGGATACTGAATCCCTATTACGACTGTCAAAGATTTTCTCTACTGTTGGAACTGATGGCTTAATTTGATCTCGTACTATAAAGGTACAAAGTAAATAAAACTTCATATACCTACAATGTACCTACACTCGAGCTCAGAGTAATAACTAAATTACGATGTAACATGACATACAATTGACATGTTTTTCCATTTTCCAGTCCATGTTGTGTCAGTTTTGTAGTTTACCAACATGTCATTATGATAATATTGGTAACGACTAACACGCTATACCATCGCGTCAGTGACGTGAAATTTGACGTGTCTAGGGACTCGAGTTGTGCAATTTATATGGGCGTGTTTTGAATGCAACCTTGTAGAGAGCCTACTAGTGAGCTTCTAGTATAAATGTGTAAGACCTCTCGATATTTTTACAACGCATCGTGAGAGCTTTAGAACAGAATTTCGAACAAACGCTCATATATTTTAGCATTCGGCATCATACATCGTCTATCAACACTAATAGAGTCTCGTATTTTGATTTTATCTGCCATGTCCCCATCGCATAACAATGACTACATAGAGCGACTGGTGTTCCACATAGGGGTTATTTGTACCAGGTCACGCGGTAGAGCACCCATGCCATAGTTTGATCATATAAAATCATCAATTGGCGACAATTCAAGAATGTCACCCAACAAATTATGATGGCGAGATATTATGGGAGGGTCCACATCAACTACCACTGCTCTGTGAGCACCCTGACTGAAAAAAGAGCTTTTGATATTTATCGAGCTCAAGTATTTTACAGAAAGAAAAAGAAAATAATTTTATTCACGCACACATTAAAAACACGATAAAAAACAGTACAAAAAACAATTAAAAAAACAAGTGTACCAGATTGTAATAGCAGATAATATAGCAAACCATCTACACTGGATGGAGTTCGTTACTGGCGTTCGTCTTTTGATTTTATCTCGTTTTGTCTGCTTGTCTTTAAACAGCGAAGTACTTAAATAGGTTAAGATCTTATAAATCGTTTAATGCAAGTACGAAAATAGAATGCAGCATGAGCTAACTTTACCAGCCATAGAAAAAGTCTGAGAATTTCAACCACACATACATGTGACTAGACTAGACTGTCGTGAGCATGCTCACGACAGTCTAGACCACTCAAGGTGAGACATTACTTATCACAGATCAGCTGTAAAAGGGCGTCGTCAATAGTACTTGTAGGCTCTTTACACCCTCATGCACTCTAGTCTAACTGTGTCCTCATTCATGGAAAGCCACGGCCGTGTTTCCACTCATAATAATAGTTCTGCCAAGTACAATACGCCTGACAGTCACTAATATTTCATTATATCGATCTACAATTAACTAATGAGAATGTTGCTACAATCAAATTCAAATTCAAATTCAAAATCCTTTATTCATTTGGGTCACAATGTGACGCTTATGAACGTCAAAATAATAAATTTATAAAATAATTACTTATACTCAAATTTAAAACATTATTACTGTATTCTTCTACATTTACATTTACTGCCACGTTTGCAAAGCAATAGGTAGAACCATGAGAAAGAACGGGCTATAAAACTCACGGTCACTCTTTTTCATCGCACAGGTTTTGCATAATACACAATTTACATTTTGTAAGGTGCTGCAACTGTTACACCTTCTATATCACTTGTATATATTTACTGTACATCATAATACTCAAGCATAATACTTTTGGTTAGCCTCCTCAGAATAGACATGGTGAAACAGGAGCATCCACTTACATTATATATACCTAATAATGCAGGCAATCCGCGAAAGTGATCAGAACCATGATGGAAATGATGCAGTTAAATATTAAAATCTAATACCAGCCCGCAAGACCGTCATCGACCAGTCATCGCAAGTAGCACCCGTTCACGAGTATGACGCATGTGCCAGCCATCATCCCTCTCGCCATATTAGAGGGACAGGGATGACCCGACACACGACGCCACCACAAGAAATGACATTTTAGTGAGCATGACGACAACGGTATACGAACCAGCAGTAAGAATCAATCTATTGGTATACTGACCATGACCGCCAATTACCTCCATTTTCCAGATCGTTATTATTAACATAAGTTAGTGGAACACGTGAAGGAATGCAAATATAGAAAGAATTTTGTGAAGGTGACAAGTGAACAATGATATGATCAGAGATAAGTAATGTTAAACTACATTCAACAAATCATAAAAATATCCAAATCCTGCAAAAATCATGTGTTCACGAGGCACCTCCACTTAACATGTAAATAATATAATCGTGAGTTAAACAAGCCTAAGCCTATCCCCACGGTGTCTTATCATTTAAAAATTCCTTAATAGTGTAATAACCCCTTTGTAAAAGAAAGTTCCTAATTGTCCGTTTGTATTTGTGCATGGGTAAATTCATTATTTCAAGAGGCAATTTGTTGAAAAATCGTATACCAATCCCCGCAAATGAGTTCTGAACTTTATGTAGACGGTAGTTAGTTCCCACCAGTTTATGCTTATTCCTTGTGTTCACGTTGTGCAAATCACTATTTTTGCGGTATAGAATTAAGTTTTTCTTAATGTACATTAAGTTAGCATATATATATTGCGATGCAACTGTCAATATGTCTACTTCTTTAAATTTATCACGTAAAGAATCTCTAGCACCTAACTTATAAATTGCACGTATGGCCCTTTTTTGAATGACAAAAATAGTCTGTATATCAGCAGCTGTACCCCATAACATTATTCCGTAAGACATTACGCTGTGAAAATAACTAAAGTAAACTAGTCTAGCAGTATCTATATCTGTGAATTCCCTAACTTTTCTAACTGCAAATGCTGCAGAACTAAGTTTTACTGCGAGACAGGATATTTGGGCGCCCCACTGAAGCTTACAATCTAAAGTTACACCTAAGAATACGGTTGATTCGACTAGTTGAATTGTTTCCTTATTTAAAATTATATTAGTAGGAACACTTTTGACATTAGGCAAAGAGAATTTAACACATTTGGTTTTGCTTGAGTTGAGTACCAAATTATTTGTCGAAAACCAATCTAATACTTGTGCAAGAGTGTTATTGACGGTATCAAAGTTACTTAAATTACGATAAACATTAAAAATTAGTGACGTATCGTCGGCAAACAAAACAATATCACATAAATTTTGTACAAAGAATGGCAAATCATTAATATATATTAAAAAAAGAAATGGACCGAGAATAGAGCCCTGTGGAACGCCCATTCCTACTGGCAAACCTAGAGACCTACGCCCATTAACATCTACATACTGAATTCTATCACTAAGGTAGCTGGCAACAAGATTGAGTGCGGTATCTCTAATACCATAAAGTTTCAATTTAAGTAAAAGCGTATTATGTTCCACACAGTCAAAGGCCTTTGATAGGTCACAAAAACACCAATAGCATCCTTCGAGTTTTCCCAAGCATTAAAAATATGCTTTAACAAAGTTACACCGGCATCAACGGTGGAGCGACCCTTAGTAAAGCCATACTGTTCACTGTGAAATAAATTATTTGTGTGAAAGTGGCTCTCTAGTTGATGCAAAATAATCTTTTCAAAAATTTTACTAATAGCAGGCAAGATAGAAATTGGCCGAAAATTACTAGGGTCGCTCTTTGATCCCTTTTTGAATAATGGTATTACTTTACTGTGTTTCATTAGATCAGGAAATACTCCTGTATCTACGCATCTGTTGAATATTGCAGCTAAATATGGAGCTAAGCTAGAAATAATTTGTCGCACAAGTTTATTTTATTTTATTTTATTTTATTTTCAAGTTTAGAAAGCTTACAGCCAGTTTATAGTACATGTAAAATTATCTACGTTTAAGCTACGGCCAATTACAAGCTTTCACATTTAGTATTTGTGTATAAAAATAAGTTAACAGAAAAACGACTTCTTCGCTATACAATATGAAATAATTACCTATGTGACATAATTTAAGATAACAAACAACGAAAACAATAATATAAAAGAAAAGAAGATAATTAACAAACACAGCAATCGTTATGCCATGACAAAATTGCCTAGCTTTGATTAGCAAAAAAATCGGTACACAGAAGCTTTTTTAGCTTTATCACACTCGTGTTAAAGAGATCAATATCGACTCTCCGGCACGCTGTATTGAACAAACGACAAGCCCTTATCGTAAATGAATTCTGCCTGTAGGTGCTAGAGATGTCAGGAGTGTGAAGAAGGTTATGCCTTCTTAACAGCGCAGATGGTACGCGCAGGCCGATCTTGTTCACCAACTCGGCTACATCCGTCGACCCATTCACAATTTTAAATAAAAAGGAAATATCCGCTATTTTTCTTCGCTGCTGCAGAGGCAGTAAGTGGAACTTTCGGCAACGGCTAAAATAGTCTGGAAAATATGTTTTGGAACGAAATTGAATATACCTCAGGAACTTCTTTTGGACGTTTTCTAAACGCGATATGTATTTATCGTAGTTAGGGTTCCACACCTGGGAAGCATATTCGAGGTGAATACGGACATAAGAACAATACAAAATTTTGATAGTTTTAATGTTTTTAAAATCTTTAGATATCCTAGTAATGAAGCCTAGTGCTTTATTAGCCTTGTTAACTACGTTTGAAATGTGTGCATTAACAAAAATGCCCCATAAGTCAACAGATTTTTTATTATTGAGCGTCTTGAATACCTTCAGTATGTCATTGGTGTCAATATATTTAAAATTAAAAAGCACATCACACTCATTCACATTGCCCCGAACCAACATTTCTGCTTTGTTTGGACATGAATCTAAACAGCTGGTTGTGTTCACTGGTATGTTTATGAAGAAATTGTTAAATGTCTGAGCAACATCAGTTTTCCTAGTAATAATTTCACCATTAAATTTTAATTCATAATTGTTATCTACCAATTTAGCTCGACCAGTCTCATTGTTAATAATGCTCCAAGTAGTTTTAATTTTGTTCTTGGATTCTTTGATTTTATTGCTTAAATATATTGATTTGGCTAAAGCACATGTCCTCTTAAAAACCTTGGAATAATTTCTAACATCTTAATATATAAAATCCTTGCGTTACTGACTGACTGACAGACACGCTACAGCCGAAACTATTGGGCGCAGGAAGCTGAAATTTGGCATGTATGTTCCTTGGGGACCGTAGGGGTGCACTAAGAAGGGATTTCTCGAAATTCCCACGGGATCGGCCGAAACGGGTAAATTAAAAAAAATGCAGGCGTAGCTGCTGGCATCCTCTAGTATTGAATAAATTCAGGATTAAAATTTTATTTCTTCATACCATATAGATCATACAACCTAGCTCTCATTGAGAGTATGGACGGGAGTTACGTTCCGCGGTTGTGAAGTAGTAAATGAATTTGATAATCGCCTAAAATTTACGAAGTGCCGACGTTGAATTAGTCTGAAACAACGGATACTCTATTTAGTGGGTATACAATGAGACGAATCTTTGAAATACTAATGGTAGATTTATTTCCTTTTTGGGTAATCCTGGTGGCTAGCGCGGCCTGATGGCTGGCGCGGCCTGGTAGCTGGCGCGGCATGGTGGCCGGCGCGGCATGGTGGCTGGCGCAGTCTGGCGACCGGCACGGTTTGGCGGCCGGCGCAGCCTGGCAGCCGGCGCGGCCTGGTTGCAAGTGTGGCTTGGTGGCCAGCATAGCCCGTGTGTGTCGCGCGGCCCGTGTGTGGCGCGCGGCCCGTGTGTGGCGCGCGGTCCGTGTGTGGCGCGCGGCCCTTGTGTGGCGCGGGGCCTATATGTGGCTCTGAGAAGCTTGGTAAATGGTATAACTAAAGCCTACCTGGCCGAAACTGGCAATGAAAGTGAAGGTAGTTTATTTAAGGAGTTTGCTTAGAAGGTTTAGAATCCAAAGACCTTAGCTTTAATGTTTTGGTTAACTTGGTTTGAAATATCTTAAAGGCCCATTTGAGGTCACAGAAGTTCTTTACGATGATCATTATAATCGCAAAGCCCTTAATTCTAAGCGTACCTGTAAGTACGCACTCTGCAGGTTGAGAAAAATGCCTGAAGTTCAAAGTACAACTGACGAAATTGAGGTAGAACAAAATAGTTCTAATATTGAAGAAAGTGTTTAAGTTTACATGATGATCGGATCGGATCGTGCCAGAGGCTGACGTGTAGCCGTACCTCGGTAGAAATCGGCGTATACTAAGTAGTCCGTGAGTAGGCGGTATTGCAGTCGGCCCTGGCTGAGGTCGGGTTTCAGTCGCGTTCCCATGTGGGTTTCGCAAAAAGCAGAGTAACTGGAGGTAACTGGGCTATGCATAGCCATGATCACATGTAGGGCTTAAATGTTATGGTTTACTTGGTTTGAAAAACAAAATATCTTGAGAGATACAGCGATAGTGAAATGTCAGTTTTACTTTGACTTCCTGATTACCTGACTGATTAAACTCGATGTTGATAGAGTAGGTTTGTATTCGTAGTTCTTGTCACTCGTATATGCCGCTGGTTAAGTGATGCCCCTGGTTAAGGGAAGCCCCTGGTTAAGGGATGCCCCTGGTTAAGGGATGCCGCAGGTTAAGTGATGCCCCTGGTTAAGGGAAACCCCTGGTTAAGGGATGCCCCTGGTTAAGGGATGCCGCTGGTTAAGTGATGCCCCTGGTTAAGGGAAGCCCCTGGTTAAGGGATGCCCCTGGTTAAGGGATGCCGCTGGTTAAGTGATGCCTCTGGTTAAGGGATGCCCCTGGTTAAGGGATGCCGCTGGCTAAGTGATGCCCCTGGTTAACATTTTCACGGACAGTAAACGAGACACAATTGAAGTTTTATTGTTATCACGTCTATAGGCGTTTACTGTCCTTCAAAGTGTTAAGGGATGCTAGATGAACACTTACACGAGGACGTGTAAGGCGCAGGACGGCCGTGTCGCAACGCGTAAGGTACATACTTACCAAGATGTTACCTAAACTGAGCACTAGATGTCGCTCGTGAAAGTGCGTGTGACATAATCAGCCTGTCACTTGTCAAGTTCGCGAAACGTCAATGTCATTCGTGAGCACATTCGGCTTGTCATTTGTCAAAGTGCAGAGGCGATGTCGATTAAGCCGGTCAGTTGAGTCGAGACGTGCAAGCGAGAGTGAGCTCACGAAAGGCATCCGTTTCCATCCGATTAGTTTGTGTATAATTGTGATTGGTGATATTCTTAAATCATTAAAGAAGACATTTACTATCCATCTGTGGTGTTATTTTGTATCCCCACAAGATGCAAGAGGAGAATAACCGTGTACCAGATGACTGCAACTTTATGGGTTCCCCGTCATATTTATTAGCATTTAAAATTTTGTTAAAGCGGGCACATTTATTTCAAACTGATACGAAGACGAAATAATTATTGTCATATCATGCTGAGGCCAAATATCGCTATCGTTCTAAGCTACGAACTTTGTACGCTCTGCGGAAAAGCTAATATTTTGACAAATCTGGTTAGACTAATACGCGGACCCTGAGCTCAAAGGAGCATCCGAAAAAACGTTTTTGTACATCATCATACTAGATGATGATATACATCATCGTAATATAGCCCTAATTAGCAATTAATCATCAACTGCTCTAGTTTTATATATAGGTAAAATCAATAACTTTTTTGACGTCAAATATGTTTAGCAAATTACTCTACTTACCTATGCTTAACGCGTAGCTACGTAACTGTGCTAAATTCATTAAAATATTACCATCTTAATAACCGTATACACGATCTGAGATCTCCGAAACGCCAAAGTTTCCTTAAAATCGTTACTTTACATACGAAACACATAGACATTTTAGGGCATACACGTACTTCGGTACGTGTATGCCCTAAAAGCTACTTAATGAACATTATATGATTGCTATTTAGCGAAATCGCGTATAATAAAACAGAAGCGATAAATGAAATTCGATCGTGGTACGATCCACATCAAAAGGATTATAAGGATCCACACACGGACAGTTTTACAGTTATTTAAACAGGATTTATTTGAGTAGGAGTGGAATTTAAACAGATTAACGTTGAACCCGCGACCCTCGATGTTTTACTTATTAAACTGCCTGTGCTGTTTTCCATTAAGGATTAACTGATGTTGAATGTGCGTTAATTTTACTGCAATGATAAGGACGCTGCCCTGTGCCATGCACTCGGTAATAAAAACGAAATTAACTCATTAGCCTACATTACTGTTGCTTTAAGTCGTTAGGGAATGGAAATAGTCGCATAATTATACTGCAGTTTGTACATATTAGTGAGTGTATGATAATATTTGCTTTTCGCATGTTTGTGTAGAAAAATAGGATAACTTTTCGTATAATGATTCAACCACCTACGTCACATATCAGTGCAGTCTTCCCTGTCGCATTAGTAGCTATGTATAAACTGACCGACGGCTGAGCACATTCCTCTTCTTTCTGAGAAGGGTAAGGCTGTAGTCCGCCAAGCAAACCAAATACGGGTTGGCAGTCTTCACACATAATTATCTTTCTAAAACATTATGGGGAATCTCAGTCTCAGGCT
The DNA here is from genome assembly GCA_944739405.2 of Euclidia mi. Classification (NCBI taxonomy): domain Eukaryota; kingdom Metazoa; phylum Arthropoda; class Insecta; order Lepidoptera; family Erebidae; genus Euclidia; species Euclidia mi. The sequence continues at coordinate 6,357,169 of OX123196.2, forward strand.
TCATGCCAGCGCAATGATTTTGCAGCAAGGGATTACTAGCAATTCCATACGCGTTTTACTTAGGAAAATCAGTGGTGCGAGCCATGGGGCTTATACTCGAGAACCTCTGCGTATCAATCCGTGTCTCTGTAAAAGATTCTCGCCTTGGACACCGCGATCCGCTTACGGGTCCAACAGATTTAACAGAATTTTAGCTTTCCTTGAAGCAACTGCCCTCTGACCTCTGCAACACCAAGCATAGGTAACGATATTCCATCGTTTAGACCAATATCAGTATAATCAAAGGATACTGAATCCCTATTACGACTGTCAAAGATTTTCTCTACTGTTGGAACTGATGGCTTAATTTGATCTCGTACTATAAAGGTACAAAGTAAATAAAACTTCATATACCTACAATGTACCTACACTCGAGCTCAGAGTAATAACTAAATTACGATGTAACATGACATACAATTGACATGTTTTTCCATTTTCCAGTCCATGTTGTGTCAGTTTTGTAGTTTACCAACATGTCATTATGATAATATTGGTAACGACTAACACGCTATACCATCGCGTCAGTGACGTGAAATTTGACGTGTCTAGGGACTCGAGTTGTGCAATTTATATGGGCGTGTTTTGAATGCAACCTTGTAGAGAGCCTACTAGTGAGCTTCTAGTATAAATGTGTAAGACCTCTCGATATTTTTACAACGCATCGTGAGAGCTTTAGAACAGAATTTCGAACAAACGCTCATATATTTTAGCATTCGGCATCATACATCGTCTATCAACACTAATAGAGTCTCGTATTTTGATTTTATCTGCCATGTCCGCATCGCATAACAATGACTACATAGAGCGACTGGTGTTCCACATAGGGGTTATTTGTACCAGGTCACGCGGTAGAGCACCCATGCCATAGTTTGATCATATAAAATCATCAATTGGCGACAATTCAAGAATGTCACCCAACAAATTATGATGGCGAGATATTATGGGAGGGTCCACATCAACTACCACTGCTCTGTGAGCACCCTGACTGAAAAAAGAGCTTTTGATATTTATCGAGCTCAAGTATTTTACAGAAAGAAAAAGAAAATAATTTTATTCACGCACACATTAAAAACACGATAAAAAACAGTACAAAAAACAATTAAAAAAACAAGTGTACCAGATTGTAATAGCAGATAATATAGCAAACCATCTACACTGGATGGAGTTCGTTACTGGCGTTCGTCTTTTGATTTTATCTCGTTTTGTCTGCTTGTCTTTAAACAGCGAAGTACTTAAATAGGTTAAGATCTTATAAATCGTTTAATGCAAGTACGAAAATAGAATGCAGCATGAGCTAACTTTACCAGCCATAGAAAAAGTCTGAGAATTTCAACCACACATACATGTGACTAGACTAGACTGTCGTGAGCATGCTCACGACAGTCTAGACCACTCAAGGTGAGACATTACTTATCACAGATCAGCTGTAAAAGGGCGTCGTCAATAGTACTTGTAGGCTCTTTACACCCTCATGCACTCTAGTCTAACTGTGTCCTCATTCATGGAAAGCCACGGCCGTGTTTCCACTCATAATAATAGTTCTGCCAAGTACAATACGCCTGACAGTCACTAATATTTCATTATATCGATCTACAATTAACTAATGAGAATGTTGCTACAATCAAATTCAAATTCAAAATCCTTTATTCATTTGGGTCACAATGTGACGCTTATGAACGTCAAAATAATAAATTTATAAAATAATTACTTATACTCAAATTTAAAACATTATTACTGTATTCTTCTACATTTACATTTACTGCCACGTTTGCAAAGCAATAGGTAGAACCATGAGAAAGAACGGGCTATAAAACTCACGGTCACTCTTTTTCATCGCACAGGTTTTGCATAATACACAATTTACATTTTGTAAGGTGCTGCAACTGTTACACCTTCTATATCACTTGTATATATTTACTGTACATCATAATACTCAAGCATAATACTTTTGGTTAGCCTCCTCAGAATAGACATGGTGAAACAGGAGCATCCACTTACATTATATATACCTAATAATGCAGGCAATCCGCGAAAGTGATCAGAACCATGATGGAAATGATGCAGTTAAATATTAAAATCTAATACCAGCCCGCAAGACCGTCATCGACCAGTCATCGCAAGTAGCACCCGTTCACGAGTATGACGCATGTGCCAGCCATCATCCCTCTCGCCATATTAGAGGGACAGGGATGACCCGACACACGACGCCACCACAAGAAATGACATTTTAGTGAGCATGACGACAACGGTATACGAACCAGCAGTAAGAATCAATCTATTGGTATACTGACCATGACCGCCAATTACCTCCATTTTCCAGATCGTTATTATTAACATAAGTTAGTGGAACACGTGAAGGAATGCAAATATAGAAAGAATTTTGTGAAGGTGACAAGTGAACAATGATATGATCAGAGATAAGTAATGTTAAACTACATTCAACAAATCATAAAAATATCCAAATCCTGCAAAAATCATGTGTTCACGAGGCACCTCCACTTAACATGTAAATAATATAATCGTGAGTTAAACAAGCCTAAGCCTATCCCCACGGTGTCTTATCATTTAAAAATTCCTTAATAGTGTAATAACCCCTTTGTAAAAGAAAGTTCCTAATTGTCCGTTTGTATTTGTGCATGGGTAAATTCATTATTTCAAGAGGCAATTTGTTGAAAAATCGTATACCAATCCCCGCAAATGAGTTCTGAACTTTATGTAGACGGTAGTTAGTTCCCACCAGTTTATGCTTATTCCTTGTGTTCACGTTGTGCAAATCACTATTTTTGCGGTATAGAATTAAGTTTTTCTTAATGTACATTAAGTTAGCATATATATATTGCGATGCAACTGTCAATATGTCTACTTCTTTAAATTTATCACGTAAAGAATCTCTAGCACCTAACTTATAAATTGCACGTATGGCCCTTTTTTGAATGACAAAAATAGTCTGTATATCAGCAGCTGTACCCCATAACATTATTCCGTAAGACATTACGCTGTGAAAATAACTAAAGTAAACTAGTCTAGCAGTATCTATATCTGTGAATTCCCTAACTTTTCTAACTGCAAATGCTGCAGAACTAAGTTTTACTGCGAGACAGGATATTTGGGCGCCCCACTGAAGCTTACAATCTAAAGTTACACCTAAGAATACGGTTGATTCGACTAGTTGAATTGTTTCCTTATTTAAAATTATATTAGTAGGAACACTTTTGACATTAGGCAAAGAGAATTTAACACATTTGGTTTTGCTTGAGTTGAGTACCAAATTATTTGTCGAAAACCAATCTAATACTTGTGCAAGAGTGTTATTGACGGTATCAAAGTTACTTAAATTACGATAAACATTAAAAATTAGTGACGTATCGTCGGCAAACAAAACAATATCACATAAATTTTGTACAAAGAATGGCAAATCATTAATATATATTAAAAAAAGAAATGGACCGAGAATAGAGCCCTGTGGAACGCCCATTCCTACTGGCAAACCTAGAGACCTACGCCCATTAACATCTACATACTGAATTCTATCACTAAGGTAGCTGGCAACAAGATTGAGTGCGGTATCTCTAATACCATAAAGTTTCAATTTAAGTAAAAGCGTATTATGTTCCACACAGTCAAAGGCCTTTGATAGGTCACAAAAACACCAATAGCATCCTTCGAGTTTTCCCAAGCATTAAAAATATGCTTTAACAAAGTTACACCGGCATCAACGGTGGAGCGACCCTTAGTAAAGCCATACTGTTCACTGTGAAATAAATTATTTGTGTGAAAGTGGCTCTCTAGTTGATGCAAAATAATCTTTTCAAAAATTTTACTAATAGCAGGCAAGATAGAAATTGGCCGAAAATTACTAGGGTCGCTCTTTGATCCCTTTTTGAATAATGGTATTACTTTACTGTGTTTCATTAGATCAGGAAATACTCCTGTATCTACGCATCTGTTGAATATTGCAGCTAAATATGGAGCTAAGCTAGAAATAATTTGTCGCACAAGTTTATTTTATTTTATTTTATTTTATTTTCAAGTTTAGAAAGCTTACAGCTAGTTTATAGTACATCTAAAATTATCTACGTTTAAGCTACGGCCAATTACAAGCTTTCACATTTAGTATTTGTGTATAAAAATAAGTTAACAGAAAAACGACTTCTTCGCTATACAATATGAAATAATTACCTATGTGACATAATTTAAGATAACAAACAACGAAAACAATAATATAAAAGAAAAGAAGATAATTAACAAACACAGCAATCGTTATGCCATGACAAAATTGCCTAGCTTTGATTAGCAAAAAAATCGGTACACAGAAGCTTTTTTAGCTTTATCACACTCGTGTTAAAGAGATCAATATCGACTCTCCGGCACGCTGTATTGAACAAACGACAAGCCCTTATCGTAAATGAATTCTGCCTGTAGGTGCTAGAGATGTCAGGAGTGTGAAGAAGGTTATGCCTTCTTAACAGCGCAGATGGTACGCGCAGGCCGATCTTGTTCACCAACTCGGCTACATCCGTCGACCCATTCACAATTTTAAATAAAAAGGAAATATCCGCTATTTTTCTTCGCTGCTGCAGAGGCAGTAAGTGGAACTTTCGGCAACGGCTAAAATAGTCTGGAAAATATGTTTTGAAACGAAATTGAATATACCTCAGGAACTTCTTTTGGACGTTTTCTAAACGCGATATGTATTTATCGTAGTTAGGGTTCCACACCTGGGAAGCATATTCAAGGTGAATACGGACATAAGAACAATACAAAATTTTGATAGTTTTAATGTTTTTAAAATCTTTAGATATCCTAGTAATGAAGCCTAGTGCTTTATTAGCCTTGTTAACTACGTTTGAAATGTGTGCATTAACAAAAATGCCCCATAAGTCAACAGATTTTTTATTATTGAGCGTCTTGAATACCTTCAGTATGTCATTGGTGTCAATATATTTAAAATTAAAAAGCACATCACACTCATTCACATTGCCCCGAACCAACATTTCTGCTTTGTTTGGACATGAATCTAAACAGCTGGTTGTGTTCACTGGTATGTTTATGAAGAAATTGTTAAATGTCTGAGCAACATCAGTTTTCCTAGTAATAATTTCACCATTAAATTTTAATTCATAATTGTTATCTACCAATTTAGCTCGACCAGTCTCATTGTTAATAATGCTCCAAGTAGTTTTAATTTTGTTCTTGGATTCTTTGATTTTATTGCTTAAATATATTGATTTGGCTAAAGCACATGTCCTCTTAAAAACCTTGGAATAATTTCTAACATCTTAATATATAAAATCCTTGCGTTACTGACTGACTGACAGACACGCTACAGCCGAAACTATTGGGCGCAGGAAGCTGAAATTTGGCATGTATGTTCCTTGGGGACCGTAGGGGTGCACTAAGAAGGGATTTCTCGAAATTCCCACGGGATCGGCCGAAACGGGTAAATTAAAAAAAATGCAGGCGTAGCTGCTGGCATCCTCTAGTATTGAATAAATTCAGGATTAAAATTTTATTTCTTCATACCATATAGATCATACAACCTAGCTCTCATTGAGAGTATGGACGGGAGTTACGTTCCGCGGTTGTGAAGTAGTAAATGAATTTGATAATCGCCTAAAATTTACGAAGTGCCGACGTTGAATTAGTCTGAAACAACGGATACTCTATTTAGTGGGTATACAATGAGACGAATCTTTGAAATACTAATGGTAGATTTATTTCCTTTTTGGGTAATCCTGGTGGCTAGCGCGGCCTGATGGCCGGCGCGGCCTGGTAGCTGGCGCGGCATGGTGGCCGGCGCGGCATGGTGGCTGGCGCAGTCTGGCGACCGGCACGGTTTGGCGGCCGGCGCAGCCTGGCAGCCGGCGCGGCCTGGTTGCAAGTGTGGCTTGGTGGCCAGCATAGCCCGTGTGTGTCGCGCGGCCCGTGTGTGGCGCGCGGCCCGTGTGTGGCGCGCGGTCCGTGTGTGGCGCGCGGCCCTTGTGTGGCGCGGGGCCTATATGTGGCTCTGAGAAGCTTGGTAAATGGTATAACTAAAGCCTACCTGGCCGAAACTGGCAATGAAAGTGAAGGTAGTTTATTTAAGGAGTTTGCTTAGAAGGTTTAGAATCCAAAGACCTTAGCTTTAATGTTTTGGTTAACTTGGTTTGAAATATCTTAAAGGCCCATTTGAGGTCACAGAAGTTCTTTACGATGATCATTATAATCGCAAAGCCCTTAATTCTAAGCGTACCTGTAAGTACGCACTCTGCAGGTTGAGAAAAATGCCTGAAGTTCAAAGTACAACTGACGAAATTGAGGTAGAACAAAATAGTTCTAATATTGAAGAAAGTGTTTAAGTTTACATGATGATCGGATCGGATCGTGCCAGAGGCTGACGTGTAGCCGTACCTCGGTAGAAATCGGCGTATACTAAGTAGTCCGTGAGTAGGCGGTATTGCAGTCGGCCCTGGCTGAGGTCGGGTTTCAGTCCCGTTCCCATGTGGGTTTCGCAAAAAGCAGAGTAACTGGAGGTAACTGGGCTATGCATAGCCATGATCACATGTAGGGCTTAAATGTTATGGTTTACTTGGTTTGAAAAACAAAATATCTTGAGAGATACAGCGATAGTGAAATGTCAGTTTTACTTTGACTTCCTGATTACCTGACTGATTAAACTCGATGTTGATAGAGTAGGTTTGTATTCGTAGTTCTTGTCACTCGTATATGCCGCTGGTTAAGTGATGCCCCTGGTTAAGGGAAGCCCCTGGTTAAGGGATGCCCCTGGTTAAGGGATGCCGCAGGTTAAGTGATGCCCCTGGTTAAGGGAAACCCCTGGTTAAGGGATGCCCCTGGTTAAGGGATGCCGCTGGTTAAGTGATGCCCCTGGTTAAGGGAAGCCCCTGGTTAAGGGATGCCCCTGGTTAAGGGATGCCGCTGGTTAAGTGATGCCTCTGGTTAAGGGATGCCCCTGGTTAAGGGATGCCGCTGGCTAAGTGATGCCCCTGGTTAACATTTTCACGGACAGTAAACGAGACACAATTGAAGTTTTATTGTTATCACGTCTATAGGCGTTTACTGTCCTTCAAAGTGTTAAGGGATGCTAGATGAACACTTACACGAGGACGTGTAAGGCGCAGGACGGCCGTGTCGCAACGCGTAAGGTACATACTTACCAAGATGTTACCTAAACTGAGCACTAGATGTCGCTCGTGAAAGTGCGTGTGACATAATCAGCCTGTCACTTGTCAAGTTCGCGAAACGTCAATGTCATTCGTGAGCACATTCGGCTTGTCATTTGTCAAAGTGCAGAGGCGATGTCGATTAAGCCGGTCAGTTGAGTCGAGACGTGCAAGCGAGAGTGAGCTCACGAAAGGCATCCGTTTCCATCCGATTAGTTTGTGTATAATTGTGATTGGTGATATTCTTAAATCATTAAAGAAGACATTTACTATCCATCTGTGGTGTTATTTTGTATCCCCACAAGATGCAGGAGGAGAATAACCGTGTACCAGATGACTGCAACTTTATGGGTTCCCCGTCATATTTATTAGCATTTAAAATTTTGTTAAAGCGGGCACATTTATTTCAAACTGATACGAAGACGAAATAATTATTGTCATATCATGCTGAGGCCAAATATCGCTATCGTTCTAAGCTACGAACTTTGTACGCTCTGCGGAAAAGCTAATATTTTGACAAATCTGGTTAGACTAATACGCGGACCCTGAGCTCAAAGGAGCATCCGAAAAAACGTTTTGTACATCATCATACTAGATGATGATATACATCATCGTAATATAGCCCTAATTAGCAATTAATCATCAACTGCTCTAGTTTTATATATAGGTAAAATCAATAACTTTTTTGACGTCAAATATGTTTAGCAAATTACTCTACTTACCTATGCTTAACGCGTAGCTACGTAACTGTGCTAAATTCATTAAAATATTACCATCTTAATAACCGTATACACGATCTGAGATCTCCGAAACGCCAAAGTTTCCTTAAAATCGTTACTTTACATACGAAACACATAGACATTTTAGGGCATACACGTACTTCGGTACGTGTATGCCCTAAAAGCTACTTAATGAACATTATATGATTGCTATTTAGCGAAATCGCGTATAATAAAACAGAAGCGATAAATGAAATTCGATCGTGGTACGATCCACATCAAAAGGATTATAAGGATCCACACACGGACAGTTTTACAGTTATTTAAACAGGATTTATTTGAGTAGGAGTGGAATTTAAACAGATTAACGTTGAACCCGCGACCCTCGATGTTTTACTTATTAAACTGCCTGTGCTGTTTTCCATTAAGGATTAACTGATGTTGAATGTGCGTTAATTTTACTGCAATGATAAGGACGCTGCCCTGTGCCATGCACTCGGTAATAAAAACGAAATTAACTCATTAGCCTACATTACTGTTGCTTTAAGTCGTTAGGGAATGGAAATAGTCGCATAATTATACTGCAGTTTGTACATATTAGTGAGTGTATGATAATATTTGCTTTTCGCATGTTTGTGTAGAAAAATAGGATAACTTTTCGTATAATGATTCAACCACCTACGTCACATATCAGTGCAGTCTTCCCTGTCGCATTAGTAGCTATGTATAAACTGACCGACGGCTGAGCACATTCCTCTTCTTTCTGAGAAGGGTAAGGCTGTAGTCCGCCAAGCAAACCAAATACGGGTTGGCAGTCTTCACACATAATTATCTTTCTAAAACATTATGGGGAATCTCAGTCTCAGGCTTCATGCCAGCGCAATGATTTTGCAGCAAGGGATTACTAGCAATTCCATACGCGTTTTACTTAGGAAAATCAGTGGTGCGAGCCATGGGGCTTATACTCGAGAACCTCTGCGTATCAATCCGTGTCTCTGTAAAAGATTCTCGCCTTGGACACCGCGATCCGCTTACGGGTCCAACAGATTTAACAGAATTTTAGCTTTCCTTGAAGCAACTGCCCTCTGACCTCTGCAACACCAAGCATAGGTAACGATATTCCATCGTTTAGACCAATATCAGTATAACCAAGGGATACTGAATCCCTATTACGACTGTCAAAGATTTTCTCTACTGTTGGAACTGATGGCTTAATTTGATCTCGTACTATAAAGGTACAAAGTAAATAAAACTTCATATACCTACAATGTACCTACACTCGAGCTCAGAGTAATAACTAAATTACGATGTAACATGACATACAATTGACATGTTTTTCCATTTTCCAGTCCATGTTGTGTCAGTTTTGTAGTTTACCAACATGTCATTATGATAATATTGGTAACGACTAACACGCTATACCATCGCGTCAGTGACGTGAAATTTGACGTGTCTAGGGACTCGAGTTGTGCAATTTATATGGGCGTGTTTTGAATGCAACCTTGTAGAGAGCCTACTAGTGAGCTTCTAGTATAAATGTGTAAGACCTCTCGATATTTTTACAACGCATCGTGAGAGCTTTAGAACAGAATTTCGAACAAACGCTCATATATTTTAGCATTCGGCATCATACATCGTCTATCAACACTAATAGAGTCTCGTATTTTGATTTTATCTGCCATGTCCCCATCGCATAACAATGACTACATAGAGCGACTGGTGTTCCACATAGGGGTTATTTGTACCAGGTCACGCGGTAGAGCACCCATGCCATAGTTTGATATTTAGTGAGATCACACTGAAGCGTTAAAATATAGTTGAAGTTATTATCTCGTATTAAAGGGCCTACCAAGTCTAAATAAACCTTATCAAAAGCTGAATTGCCGCAATAGGTTATCACCATGGGCTCCTTTACAGGCTTTAGATATTTGTAGCGTTGACATTTCGTACATTTTTTAACATAGTTGATAACATCGCGTTCTAATCCTGTCCAGAAATATTTTTTACGTATGTTATTTAACATTCGCCTCATTCCTGCATGTCCACTCGTTGGTAAAATATGATAATCGTTTAATATTACTCTCTTTGTGTCGTCATCTATAATCTTTGTAATGCCTTTTATTACGCATAAGCGGGGTCCGGACCACTTAGGCAATTTATTTATGAACTGAGCTAGCTCTTTAATTATTTTAAAATTACTTTCATTTTTAATAATATAATTATATCGTATCTACTTTTAAATTCGTACAAAATGATTCCATTTCCCTCACAGAGACAGCTCGTGTACGCTGTGATTGGGTAAACAGTTTAACGTATATAGTACGATTTGACGACGAATATGCATAATCTCCGCATTCTAACGATACGTGATTTTTAACTTTTGCCCATTCATTCTCATTTACAAACATTAATTCCGTGTAATCCTTCGGTGGTTTTAACATTTCTACAACTCTTGGGTGATCAGTCCAATCGTTTTTAGGAATGTTAGTCACTGAAGTATGATTACCAGAATTATCGTTAAGTTTTCTTCTTTGCGCTCTCGTAAGTACAGACAAGACATGTTCATTCATCGCCTTTAATTCTTCACTGCTTATTTCTATGCGAGACAATGCATCTGCAGCTACATTGTCGCGCCCTTTCACATAAACTACATTATAATCATATTCCTCAAGTAACAACCGAAATTTTAATAGTCTACTGGAAGGATCTGTCAAATTATACAAAAATACTAACGGCTTGTGATCTGTTTCTATGATAAACTTTCTTCCATAGAGATAAGGGCGAAAATATTTTACCGACCAAACTATTGCTAACAGCTCCTTTTCAATCGTTGGATATCTGCGTTCGGCCTTGTTTAAACTACGGCTAGCATACGCGACGGGCCTACGGTCAGCATTACATAATACGGAACCTATAGCATAACCCGAGGCATCTGTTTTCAAAATAAATGTGTTATGGAGGATTTATAAGCGAATTTTTCAAAACATCAAATGACTTTTGACAGTCTTTATCCCAATTAAATACTACATTTTTACGACATAGATTATTTAATGGTATGCAGATTTCAGCAAAATTTGGAATAAATTTTCTGTAATAATTTGAGAAAGCTACGAATCGTTTCGTCTCATCAGCATTTTTTGGAACCGGATAGTTAACTAATACACGTATTTTTTCTGGATCGGGCTTAATACCGTCCGCAGATACCACATGACCTAAGTATAATATTTCTTTTCGGAGAAAATCGCACTTACCGGGATTTAATTTTAAGTTTACTTTTCTTAATCTTGCCAAAATATCTAATAAATTTTTATTGTGACTGTCTAAATTTCTACCAAAACAAATCAAATTATCTAAGTATATAAAACATTTGTCATAATTAAGTCCCGACATTGCGACTGTCATTAATCGTGAAAATGAACTTGGACTCGTCTTTAAGCCCATCGGCATACGGGTCATTTGATACTGACCGGATGGAGTTGTAAATGCAGTATATTTCCTACTATCGGAATCTAATTTCGACTGAAAGTAAGCCTGAGTTAAATCTAGTTGTGAAAAATAAATTGCACCAGAAAGTGAATCTAATATGTCGGTTATATTGGGAAGTGGAAATTTATCGTCTAATATGCGATCATTTAATTTTCGGAAATCGATGACTAAACGCCAGCTTTTGGTATTATTTTCATTCCTTTTTGGTACTAGTAGTACTGGGCTAGACCACTCACTATTGGCGGGTTCGATAATGTTATTGGAAAGCATTTCTTTAACTTGATTTTCAATTTCATTACGCTGTGAAAAAGGTAAACGATATTGCTTAATATAAATGGGATCCGAATTTGGCTTTAACTGAATATTTTGTTCGTAAAGATTGCATGTACCTAACTTATCTCCGGGTAGAAAGAATACGTCGGCGAATTTTGCGCAAATATTTTGTATACTGATACTTTCTTCCTTGTTCAAGTGGCCTAATTTTATCAGCGATAATAATTTACGAACTCTTTCTCCATCTAATTCCTGCTTCTCAAACGAACAAATATTATAGCAAGATAAGCTATCAATATCCGGTCTAAAATAACTAAGTTCAACTACAGTTTCTCGCGTATTTAAAATTTGTATTAAAATCTTTCCATTTCTTGGTTGACAGATACTTCCAGCAATAAATACACCTTCACACAACTCTTTCGGCAATATAACACAAGGGTCTTTTAAGCATGAATCTATTTGGAAAAGCTTTTCACATCTCGGTGGTACCGTAATAAAAGATGTTTTACCTAATTTTCCTAATCCTAAAGGTAATGTCAATGAATCACCTAAGTTATTAAGTGTCATAGTATTATTCTCATAATTTAAAATACAGTTATATTTCATTAAAAATTCCTGCCCGATTATGCCATCTTGGATACAAGGTAGGTTTTTTAGAACATAAAACTTGTGTTTGAATTCTTTACCACTTAAAGAGAATGGTATGTAAACAAAGCCTTCGGTGTACGATTTGCCACCAATACCATTAATGGTTATGTGTTCTGGATGCAGTGGAATATTCCAGTCTCTAACTGTCTCATATTTCACCACTGACAAAGATGCACCCGTGTCGACTAACATTCTATATTTGGTACCGAATATTGCTAGTTCTAAGAAATTATTATAATGACATGCTAAAATAAAGTTACGATCGAAAAAACTAGAAAAAAAGTCCAAATTTTGATTGTTTACCGAATTATTTTGAGTATTAGAGTTACTTTGTACCTCATTTTCGGATTGGTTTAATATATACGCATTCTGTCTAAAATTACCTCTAGTCACTCCATGTTCGGTATTACGTCCACGTCCTCGCGAATAGGTTGTTATGCCTCTAGTATTGTTTCCTCGAAAAACAGGCCTAGAAGTTGTAGAACGTACTGGTCTAAACCCGCGACTTGGCACGTAAACATTTCTAGTAAATCTACCTCTGCCTTGACCCCTATAAGAATGGAAGTACTTACCCTGGCGCTGACCTGTGAAGATCGTTTCTGATGACGTGCTCGGCCCTAGGTGAGCACGTTCTTCATCTTTGGCAGCTCTTATAACGTCCTTCAACTCCGAGTAATTCCTGGCCGCTAAAATGGTACTTAACCGACTATTTCTCAAACCTTCTGTAAATCTTTGTATGGCTAACTTTTCATTAACAGGTCTAAACATTTTATACGCATCGTTATTGCCATCCGATTGGGAAATAGTCAATTCGACAAATAGATCCTCAAGTTTCTTACCAAATTCTTCAATACTTTGCGATCCTTGCCTGGTCTTCAATAACTCTAGTTGCAGTGCCGTGGCTGATTGCTTGGTCAGCAGGTTATTTTTCATATCTGTAATGAGATCTGCAGAAGACGTATAGTTAGAGGCCAACCGCAACTTGGCACTTCGCGTTAGGCGCGTTTTAAGAACAAAAGATATCAGTAAATGTTCCTGTTCTTTTGCAATATTTTGACTATAAAACTCTATGCAATCTATTAATTTTTTCGTTACTTCCTCCTCACCCGTCATTACAGGTAGAAGAGAAGTAGCAGTTTTCATGTCAAACTCAGTCTTGGAAGTCATGGTGTCACTATCTTTGTTACTTACTAAACAAAATTTTTCAATATCTTGGAAATACGATTCTATTTCCTCACAAATAACTACTGTATACTCTATGTCCTCCTGTTTAATATACCCTTTAGAAATATTGATATCTAAATTTTTACGCTGTGAAATATACAAATCATACAATTTCTTTGCTTCTGTATATTTCTGTTCTAATAATTTTCTGGTTCTTTTAGGTTTACTTAGCTTAACTAAATTTATTTTAATAATTTTAATTTTTTCATGTATGTCTAATATATCAGACATCTAAAATAGAACAATATGCATAAGAATTAATAAAAAAAAGAAATACGAAAGGAGAAAAGAGAGAAGAAATCTATAGTCTCTACGTCAATACCTTTGTCAGCACATCACTATCAACACATCACTTTTCACCTATTTTATTTCGCACTAATTTTACCGATATTAACCGCACACAGACTCACTTACACTTACGTAGGCACTAATCTTCATTTTTCGCTGTTGTTTAACCGAGTTTTACTCAAGGTTAAACATCACCGGCCTCCTTAGTAGTCTTTGGGTCACGCCGAGGGCCCGAGCGTCTGAAAGCGCTCCTGGCCATCTCCTGCCTCATCCAATTCACGTGGCACCGTTTGTACAACTTGTACACCGCATATTTAGCGCTCAAAATCAAAATGAGTGCTATTACACCCAATATTATATTTGTCGTGGACTGATTTGTGTGCAATTTTTCAATATCGGCTGCGTTTACGCCACCAGCAGCATTTTGGGCAATCACAATTTCCTCCTTACTTTGTTGTTTTCCCATTTTTCGAACCGAAGTATAGAACACTAGCGTCTTTGAATTGCGAACAAGATAGACGGATCGCGAATGCCATCATCGAAACAATGTCTATTACACTAAGAAACCCGAAACCAATCCTTAAATGGCAGGGTCGCCATGTAAGGACGGGACTAAGTGAAATAAAAGAGAGATGTTGTTCGATTGAATATAGGTTTATTACTCACTTCTTATAACTATTGGTACATAACTTATACTAACTTAATAGCTACGTCACAGACCTCTCGATATTTTTACAACGCATCGTGAGAGCTTTAGAACAGAATTTCGAACAAACGCTCATATATTTTAGCATTCGGCATCATACATCGTCTATCAACACTAATAGAGTCTCGTATTTTGATTTTATCTGCCATGTCCCCATCGCATAACAATGACTACATAGAGCGACTGGTGTTCCACATAGGGGTTATTTGTACCAGGTCACGCGGTAGAGCACCCATGCCATAGTTTGATCATATAAAATCATCAATTGGCGACAATTCAAGAATGTCACCCAACAAATTATGATGGCGAGATATTATGGGAGGGTCCACATCAACTACCACTGCTCTGTGAGCACCCTGACTGAAAAAAGAGCTTTTGATATTTATCGAGCTCAAGTATTTTACAGAAAGAAAAAGAAAATAATTTTATTCACGCACACATTAAAAACACGATAAAAAACAGTACAAAAAACAATTAAAAAAACAAGTGTACCAGATTGTAATAGCAGATAATATAGCAAACCATCTACACTGGATGGAGTTCGTTACTGGCGTTCGTCTTTTGATTTTATCTCGTTTTGTCTGCTTGTCTTTAAACAGCGAAGTACTTAAATAGGTTAAGATCTTATAAATCGTTTAATGCAAGTACGAAAATAGAATGCAGCATGAGCTAACTTTACCAGCCATAGAAAAAGTCTGAGAATTTCAACCACACATACATGTGACTAGACTAGACTGTCGTGAGCATGCTCACGACAGTCTAGACCACTCAAGGTGAGACATTACTTATCACAGATCAGCTGTAAAAGGGCGTCGTCAATAGTACTTGTAGGCTCTTTACACCCTCATGCACTCTAGTCTAACTGTGTCCTCATTCATGGAAAGCCACGGCCGTGTTTCCACTCATAATAATAGTTCTGCCAAGTACAATACGCCTGACAGTCACTAATATTTCATTATATCGATCTACAATTAACTAATGAGAATGTTGCTACAATCAAATTCAAATTCAAATTCAAAATCCTTTATTCATTTGGGTCACAATGTGACGCTTATGAACGTCAAAATAATAAATTTATAAAATAATTACTTATACTCAAATTGAAAACATTATTACTGTATTCTTCTACATTTACATTTACTGCCACGTTTGCAAAGCAATAGGTAGAACCATGAGAAAGAACGGGCTATAAAACTCACGGTCACTCTTTTTCATCGCACAGGTTTTGCATAATACACAATTTACATTTTGTAAGGTGCTGCAACTGTTACACCTTCTATATCACTTGTATATATTTACTGTACATCATAATACTCAAGCATAATACTTTTGGTTAGCCTCCTCAGAATAGACATGGTGAAACAGGAGCATCCACTTACATTATATATACCTAATAATGCAGGCAATCCGCGAAAGTGATCAGAACCATGATGGAAATGATGCAGTTAAATATTAAAATCTAATACCAGCCCGCAAGACCGTCATCGACCAGTCATCGCAAGTAGCACCCGTTCACGAGTATGACGCATGTGCCAGCCATCATCCCTCTCGCCATATTAGAGGGACAGGGATGACCCGACACACGACGCCACCACAAGAAATGACATTTTAGTGAGCATGACGACAACGGTATACGAACCAGCAGTAAGAATCAATCTATTGGTATACTGACCATGACCGCCAATTACCTCCATTTTCCAGATCGTTATTATTAACATAAGTTAGTGGAACACGTGAAGGAATGCAAATGTAGAAAGAATTTTGTGAAGGTGACAAGTGAACAATGATATGATCAGAGATAAGTAATGTTAAACTACATTCAACAAATCATAAAAATATCCAAATCCTGCAAAAATCATGTGTTCACGAGGCACCTCCACTTAACATGTAAATAATATAATCGTGAGTTAAACAAGCCTAAGCCTATCCCCACGGTGTCTTATCATTTAAAAATTCCTTAATAGTGTAATAACCCCTTTGTAAAAGAAAGTTCCTAATTGTCCGTTTGTATTTGTGCATGGGTAAATTCATTATTTCAAGAGGCAATTTGTTGAAAAATCGTATACCAATCCCCGCAAATGAGTTCTGAACTTTATGTAGACGGTAGTTAGTTCCCACCAGTTTATGCTTATTCCTTGTGTTCACGTTGTGCAAATCACTATTTTTGCGGTATAGAATTAAGTTTTTCTTAATGTACATTAAGTTAGCATATATATATTGCGATGCAACTGTCAATATGTCTACTTCTTTAAATTTATCACGTAAAGAATCTCTAGCACCTAACTTATAAATTGCACGTATGGCCCTTTTTTGAATGACAAAAATAGTCTGTATATCAGCAGCTGTACCCCATAACATTATTCCGTAAGACATTACGCTGTGAAAATAACTAAAGTAAACTAGTCTAGCAGTATCTATATCTGTGAATTCCCTAACTTTTCTAACTGCAAATGCTGCAGAACTAAGTTTTACTGCGAGACAGGATATTTGGGCGCCCCACTGAAGCTTACAATCTAAAGTTACACCTAAGAATACGGTTGATTCGACTAGTTGAATTGTTTCCTTATTTAAAATTATATTAGTAGGAACACTTTTGACATTAGGCAAAGAGAATTTAACACATTTGGTTTTGCTTGAGTTGAGTACCAAATTATTTGTCGAAAACCAATCTAATACTTGTGCAAGAGTGTTATTGACGGTATCAAAGTTACTTAAATTACGATAAACATTAAAAATTAGTGACGTATCGTCGGCAAACAAAACAATATCACATAAATTTTGTACAAAGAATGGCAAATCATTAATATATATTAAAAAAAGAAATGGACCGAGAATAGAGCCCTGTGGAACGCCCATTCCTACTGGCAAACCTAGAGACCTACTCCCATTAACATCTACATACTGAATTCTATCACTAAGGTAGCTGGCAACAAGATTGAGTGCGGTATCTCTAATACCATAAAGTTTCAATTTAAGTAAAAGCGTATTATGTTCCACACAGTCAAAGGCCTTTGATAGGTCACAAAAACACCAATAGCATCCTTCGAGTTTTCCCAAGCATTAAAAATATGCTTTAACAAAGTTACACCGGCATCAACGGTGGAGCGACCCTTAGTAAAGCCATACTGTTCACTGTGAAATAAATTATTTGTGTGAAAGTGGCTCTCTAGTTGATGCAAAATAATCTTTTCAAAAATTTTACTAATAGCAGGCAAGATAGAAATTGGCCGAAAATTACTAGGGTCGCTCTTTGATCCCTTTTTGAATAATGGTATTACTTTACTGTGTTTCATTAGATCAGGAAATACTCCTGTATCTACGCATCTGTTGAATATTGCAGCTAAATATGGAGCTAAGCTAGAAATAATTTGTCGCACAAGTTTAACAAAAATGCCCCATAAGTCAACAGATTTTTTATTATTGAGCGTCTTGAATACCTTCAGTATGTCATTGGTGTCAATATATTTAAAATTAAAAAGCACATCACACTCATTCACATTGCCCCGAACCAACATTTCTGCTTTGTTTGGACATGAATCTAAACAGCTGGTTGTGTTCACTGGTATGTTTATGAAGAAATTGTTAAATGTCTGAGCAACATCAGTTTTCCTAGTAATAATTTCACCATTAAATTTTAATTCATAATTGTTATCTACCAATTTAGCTCGACCAGTCTCATTGTTAATAATGCTCCAAGTAGTTTTAATTTTGTTCTTGGATTCTTTGATTTTATTGCTTAAATATAAGGATTTGGCTAAAGCACATGTCCTCTTAAAAACCTTGGAATAATTTCTAACATCTTAATATATAAAATCCTTGCGTTACTGACTGACTGACAGACACGCTACAGCCGAAACTATTGGGCGCAGGAAGCTGAAATTTGGCATGTATGTTCCTTGGGGACCGTAGGGGTGCACTAAGAAGGGATTTCTCGAAATTCCCACGGGATCGGCCAAAACGGGTAAATTAAAAAAAATGCAGGCGTAGCTGCTGGCATCCTCTAGTATTGAATAAATTCAGGATTAAAATTTTATTTCTTCATACCATATAGATCATACAACCTAGCTCTCATTGAGAGTATGGACGGGAGTTACGTTCCGCGGTTGTGAAGTAGTAAATGAATTTGATAATCGCCTAAAATTTACGAAGTGCCGACGTTGAATTAGTCTGAAACAACGGATACTCTATTTAGTGGGTATACAATGAGACGAATCTTTGAAATACTAATGGTAGATTTATTTCCTTTTTGGGTAATCCTGGTGGCTAGCGCGGCCTGATGGCCGGCGCGGCCTGGTAGCTGGCGCGGCATGGTGGCCGGCGCGGCATGGTGGCTGGCGCAGTCTGGCGACCGGCACGGTTTGGCGGCCGGCGCAGCCTGGCAGCCGGCGCGGCCTGGTTGCAAGTGTGGCTTGGTGGCCAGCATAGCCCGTGTGTGTCGCGCGGCCCGTGTGTGTCGCCGGCCCGTGTGTGTCGCGCGGCCCGTGTGTGTCGCGCGGCCCGTGTGTGGCGCGCGGCCCGTGTCTGGCGCGCCGCCCGTGTGTGGCGCGCGGCCCTTGTGTGTCGCGCGGCCCTTGTGTGTCGCGCGGCCCGTGTGTGTCGCGCGGCCCGTGTGTGTCGCGCGGCCCGTGTGTGGCGCGCGGCCCGTGTGTGGCGCGCGGTCCGTGTGTGGCGCGCGGCCCTTGTGTGGCGCGGGGCCTATATGTGGCTCTGAGAAGCTTGGTAAATGGTATAACTAAAGCCTACCTGGCCGAAACTGGCAATGAAAGTGAAGGTAGTTTATTTAAGGAGTTTGCTTAGAAGGTTTAGAATCCAAAGACCTTAGCTTTAATGTTTTGGTTAACTTGGTTTGAAATATCTTAAAGGCCCATTTGAGGTCACAGAAGTTCTTTACGATGATCATTATAATCGCAAAGCCCTTAATTCTAAGCGTACCTGTAAGTACGCACTCTGCAGGTTGAGAAAAATGCCTGAAGTTCAAAGTACAACTGACGAAATTGAGGTAGAACAAAATAGTTCTAATATTGAAGAAAGTGTTTAAGTTTACATGATGATCGGATCGGATCGTGCCAGAGGCTGACGTGTAGCCGTACCTCGGTAGAAATCGGCGTATACTAAGTAGTCCGTGAGTAGGCGGTATTGCAGTCGGCCCTGGCTGAGGTCGGGTTTCAGTCGCGTTCCCATGTGGGTTTCGCAAAAAGCAGAGTAACTGGAGGTAACTGGGCTATGCATAGCCATGATCACATGTAGGGCTTAAATGTTATGGTTTACTTGGTTTGAAAAACAAAATATCTTGAGAGATACAGCGATAGTGAAATGTCAGTTTTACTTTGACTTCCTGATTACCTGACTGATTAAACTCGATGTTGATAGAGTAGGTTTGTATTCGTAGTTCTTGTCACTCGTATATGCCGCTGGTTAAGTGATGCCCCTGGTTAAGGGAAGCCCCTGGTTAAGGGATGCCCCTGGTTAAGGGATGCCGCAGGTTAAGTGATGCCCCTGGTTAAGGGAAACCCCTGGTTAAGGGATGCCCCTGGTTAAGGGATGCCGCTGGTTAAGTGATGCCCCTGGTTAAGGGAAGCCCCTGGTTAAGGGATGCCCCTGGTTAAGGGATGCCGCTGGTTAAGTGATGCCTCTGGTTAAGGGATGCCCCTGGTTAAGGGATGCCGCTGGCTAAGTGATGCCCCTGGTTAACATTTTCACGGACAGTAAACGAGACACAATTGAAGTTTTATTGTTATCACGTCTATAGGCGTTTACTGTCCTTCAAAGTGTTAAGGGATGCTAGATGAACACTTACACGAGGACGTGTAAGGCGCAGGACGGCCGTGTCGCAACGCGTAAGGTACATACTTACCAAGATGTTACCTAAACTGAGCACTAGATGTCGCTCGTGAAAGTGCGTGTGACATAATCAGCCTGTCACTTGTCAAGTTCGCGAAACGTCAATGTCATTCGTGAGCACATTCGGCTTGTCATTTGTCAAAGTGCAGAGGCGATGTCGATTAAGCCGGTCAGTTGAGTCGAGACGTGCAAGCGAGAGTGAGCTCACGAAAGGCATCCGTTTCCATCCGATTAGTTTGTGTATAATTGTGATTGGTGATATTCTTAAATCATTAAAGAAGACATTTACTATCCATCTGTGGTGTTATTTTGTATCCCCACAAGATGCAAGAGGAGAATAACCGTGTACCAGATGACTGCAACTTTATGGGTTCCCCGTCATATTTATTAGCATTTAAAATTTTGTTAAAGCGGGCACATTTATTTCAAACTGATACGAAGACGAAATAATTATTGTCATATCATGCTGAGGCCAAATATCGCTATCGTTCTAAGCTACGAACTTTGTACGCTCTGCGGAAAAGCTAATATTTTGAAAAATCTGGTTAGACTAATACGCGGACCCTGAGCTCAAAGGAGCATCCGAAAAAACGTTTTTGTACATCATCATACTAGATGATGATATACATCATCGTAATATAGCCCTAATTAGCAATTAATCATCAACTGCTCTAGTTTTATATATAGGTAAAATCAATAACTTTTTTGACGTCAAATATGTTTAGCAAATTACTCTACTTACCTATGCTTAACGCGTAGCTACGTAACTGTGCTAAATTCATTAAAATATTACCATCTTAATAACCGTATACACGATCTGAGATCTCCGAAACGCCAAAGTTTCCTTAAAATCGTTACTTTACATACGAAACACATAGACATTTTAGGGCATACACGTACTTCGGTACGTGTATGCCCTAAAAGCTACTTAATGAACATTATATGATTGCTATTTAGCGAAATCGCGTATAATAAAACAGAAGCGATAAATGAAATTCGATCGTGGTACGATCCACATCAAAAGGATTATAAGGATCCACACACGGACAGTTTTACAGTTATTTAAACAGGATTTATTTGAGTAGGAGTGGAATTTAAACAGATTAACGTTGAACCCGCGACCCTCGATGTTTTACTTATTAAACTGCCTGTGCTGTTTTCCATTAAGGATTAACTGATGTTGAATGTGCGTTAATTTTACTGCAATGATAAGGACGCTGCCCTGTGCCATGCACTCGGTAATAAAAACGAAATTAACTCATTAGCCTACATTACTGTTGCTTTAAGTCGTTAGGGAATGGAAATAGTCGCATAATTATACTGCAGTTTGTACATATTAGTGAGTGTATGATAATATTTGCTTTTCGCATGTTTGTGTAGAAAAATAGGATAACTTTTCGTATAATGATTCAACCACCTACGTCACATATCAGTGCAGTCTTCCCTGTCGCATTAGTAGCTATGTATAAACTGACCGACGGCTGAGCACATTCCTCTTCTTTCTGAGAAGGGTAAGGCTGTAGTCCGCCAAGCAAACCAAATACGGGTTGGCAGTCTTCACACATAATTATCTTTCTAAAACATTATGGGGAATCTCAGTCTCAGGCTTCATGCCAGCGCAATGATTTTGCAGCAAGGGATTACTAGCAATTCCATACGCGTTTTACTTAGGAAAATCAGTGGTGCGAGCCATGGGGCTTATACTCGAGAACCTCTGCGTATCAATCCGTGTCTCTGTAAAAGATTCTCGCCTTGGACACCGCGATCCGCTTACGGGTCCAACAGATTTAACAGAATTTTAGCTTTCCTTGAAGCAACTGCCCTCTGACCTCTGCAACACCAAGCATAGGTAACGATATTCCATCGTTTAGACCAATATCAGTATAATCAAAGGATACTGAATCCCTATTACGACTGTCAAAGATTTTCTCTACTGTTGGAACTGATGGCTTAATTTGATCTCGTACTATAAAGGTACAAAGTAAATAAAACTTCATATACCTACAATGTACCTACACTCGAGCTCAGAGTAATAACTAAATTACGATGTAACATGACATACAATTGACATGTTTTTCCATTTTCCAGTCCATGTTGTGTCAGTTTTGTAGTTTACCAACATGTCATTATGATAATATTGGTAACGACTAACACGCTATACCATCGCGTCAGTGACGTGAAATTTGACGTGTCTAGGGACTCGAGTTGTGCAATTTATATGGGCGTGTTTTGAATGCAACCTTGTAGAGAGCCTACTAGTGAGCTTCTAGTATAAATGTGTAAGACCTCTCGATATTTTTACAACGCATCGTGAGAGCTTTAGAACAGAATTTCGAACAAACGCTCATATATTTTAGCATTCGGCATCATACATCGTCTATCAACACTAATAGAGTCTCGTATTTTGATTTTATCTGCCATGTCCCCATCGCATAACAATGACTACATAGAGCGACTGGTGTTCCACATAGGGGTTATTTGTACCAGGTCACGCGGTAGAGCACCCATGCCATAGTTTGATCATATAAAATCATCAATTGGCGACAATTCAAGAATGTCACCCAACAAATTATGATGGCGAGATATTATGGGAGGGTCCACATCAACTACGACTGCTCTGTGAGCACCATGACTGAAAAAAGAGCTTTTGATATTTATCGAGCTCAAGTATTTTACAGAAAGAAAAAGAAAATAATTTTATTCACGCACACATTAAAAACACGATAAAAAACAGTACAAAAAACAATTAAAAAAACAAGTGTACCAGATTGTAATAGCAGATAATATAGCAAACCCTCTACACTGGATGGAGTTCGTTACTGGCGTTCGTCTTTTGATTTTATCTCGTTTTGTCTGCTTGTCTTTAAACAGCGAAGTACTTTAATAGGTTAAGATCTTATAAATCGTTTAATGCAAGTACGAAAATAGAATGCAGCATGAGCTAACTTTACCAGCCATAGAAAAAGTCTGAGAATTTCAACCACACATACATGTGACTAGACTAGACTGTCGTGAGCATGCTCACGACAGTCTAGACCACTCAAGGTGAGACATTACTTATCACAGATCAGCTGTAAAAGGGCGTCGTCAATAGTACTTGTAGGCTCTTTACACCCTCATGCACTCTAGTCTAACTGTGTCCTCATTCATGGAAAGCCACGGCCGTGTTTCCACTCATAATAATAGTTCTGCCAAGTACAATACGCCTGACAGTCACTAATATTTCATTATATCGATCTACAATTAACTAATGAGAATGTTGCTACAATCAAATTCAAATTCAAATTCAAAATCCTTTATTCATTTGGGTCACAATGTGACGCTTATGAACGTCAAAATAATAAATTTATAAAATAATTACTTATACTCAAATTTAAAACATTATTACTGTATTCTTCTACATTTACATTTACTGCCACGTTCGCAAAGCAATAGGTAGAACCATGAGAAAGAACGGGCTATAAAACTCACGGTCACTCTTTTTCATCGCACAGGTTTTGCATAATACACAATTTACATTTTGTAAGGTGCTGCAACTGTTACACCTTCTATATCACTTGTATATATTTACTGTACATCATAATACTCAAGCATAATACTTTTGGTTAGCCTCCTCAGAATAGACATGGTGAAACAGGAGCATCCACTTACATTATATATACCTAATAATGCAGGCAATCCGCGAAAGTGATCAGAACCATGATGGAAATGATGCAGTTAAATATTAAAATCTAATACCAGCCCGCAAGACCGTCATCGACCAGTCATCGCAAGTAGCACCCGTTCACGAGTATGACGCATGTGCCAGCCATCATCCCTCTCGCCATATTAGAGGGACAGGGATGACCCGACACACGACGCCACCACAAGAAATGACATTTTAGTGAGCATGACGACAACGGTATACGAACCAGCAGTAAGAATCAATCTATTGGTATACTGACCATGACCGCCAATTACCTCCATTTTCCAGATCGTTATTATTAACATAAGTTAGTGGAACACGTGAAGGAATGCAAATGTAGAAAGAATTTTGTGAAGGTGACAAGTGAACAATGATATGATCAGAGATAAGTAATGTTAAACTACATTCAACAAATCATAAAAATATCCAAATCCTGCAAAAATCATGTGTTCACGAGGCACCTCCACTTAACATGTAAATAATATAATCGTGAGTTAAACAAGCCTAAGCCTATCCCCACGGTGTCTTATCATTTAAAAATTCCTTAATAGTGTAATAACCCCTTTGTAAAAGAAAGTTCCTAATTGTCCGTTTGTATTTGTGCATGGGTAAATTCATTATTTCAAGAGGCAATTTGTTGAAAAATCGTATACCAATCCCCGCAAATGAGTTCTGAACTTTATGTAGACGGTAGTTAGTTCCCACCAGTTTATGCTTATTCCTTGTGTTCACGTTGTGCAAATCACTATTTTTGCGGTATAGAATTAAGTTTTTCTTAATGTACATTAAGTTAGCATATATATATTGCGATGCAACTGTCAATATGTCTACTTCTTTAAATTTATCACGTAAAGAATCTCTAGCACCTAACTTATAAATTGCACGTATGGCCCTTTTTTGAATGACAAAAATAGTCTGTATATCAGCAGCTGTACCCCATAACATTATTCCGTAAGACATTACGCTGTGAAAATAACTAAAGTAAACTAGTCTAGCAGTATCTATATCTGTGAATTCCCTAACTTTTCTAACTGCAAATGCTGCAGAACTAAGTTTTACTGCGAGACAGGATATTTGGGCGCCCCACTGAAGCTTACAATCTAAAGTTACACCTAAGAATACGGTTGATTCGACTAGTTGAATTGTTTCCTTATTTAAAATTATATTAGTAGGAACACTTTTGACATTAGGCAAAGAGAATTTAACACATTTGGTTTTGCTTGAGTTGAGTACCAAATTATTTGTCGAAAACCAATCTAATACTTGTGCAAGAGTGTTATTGACGGTATCAAAGTTACTTAAATTACGATAAACATTAAAAATTAGTGACGTATCGTCGGCAAACAAAACAATATCACATAAATTTTGTACAAAGAATGGCAAATCATTAATATATATTAAAAAAAGAAATGGACCGAGAATAGAGCCCTGTGGAACGCCCATTCCTACTGGCAAACCTAGAGACCTACTCCCATTAACATCTACATACTGAATTCTATCACTAAGGTAGCTGGCAACAAGATTGAGTGCGGTATCTCTAATACCATAAAGTTTCAATTTAAGTAAAAGCGTATTATGTTCCACACAGTCAAAGGCCTTTGATAGGTCACAAAAACACCAATAGCATCCTTCGAGTTTTCCCAAGCATTAAAAATATGCTTTAACAAAGTTACACCGGCATCAACGGTGGAGCGACCCTTAGTAAAGCCATACTGTTCACTGTGAAATAAATTATTTGTGCGAAAGTGGCTCTCTAGTTGATGCAAAATAATCTTTTCAAAAATTTTACTAATAGCAGGCAAGATAGAAATTGGCCGAAAATTACTAGGGTCGCTCTTTGATCCCTTTTTGAATAATGGTATTACTTTACTGTGTTTCATTAGATCAGGAAATACTCCTGTATCTACGCATCTGTTGAATATTGCAGCTAAATATGGAGCTAAGCTAGAAATAATTTGTCGCACAAGTTTAACAGAAATGCCCCATAAGTCAACAGATTTTTTATTATTGAGCGTCTTGAATACCTTCAGTATGTCATTGGTGTCAATATATTTAAAATTAAAAAGCACATCACACTCATTCACATTGCCGCGAACCAACATTTCTACTTTGTTTGGACATGAATCTAAACAGCTGGTTGTGTTCACTGGTATGTTTATGAAGAAATTGTTAAATGTCTGAGCAACATCAGTTTTCCTAGTAATAATTTCACCATTAAATTTTAATTCATAATTGTTATCTACCAATTTAGCTCGACCAGTCTCATTGTTAATAATGCTCCAAGTAGTTTTAATTTTGTTCTTGGATTCTTTGATTTTATTGCTTAAATATATTGATTTGGCTAAAGCACATGTCCTCTTAAAAACCTTGGAATAATTTCTAACATCTTAATATATAAAATCCTTGCGTTACTGACTGACTGACAGACACGCTACAGCCGAAACTATTGGGCGCAGGAAGCTGAAATTTGGCATGTATGTTCCTTGGGGACCGTAGGGGTGCACTAAGAAGGGATTTCTCGAAATTCCCACGGAATCGGCCAAAACGGGTAAATTAAAAAAAATGCAGGCGTAGCTGCTGGCATCCTCTAGTATTGAATAAATTCAGGATTAAAATTTTATTTCTTCATACCATATAGATCATACAACCTAGCTCTACTTTTGTATATACCTACTGTTGCCCAATCACAAAAATTTACTTTAATGCTCCTTGCAAACGTCTTCAGTTTAAAAATTTTATTGTACTCATCATTAACAATTTTAAATAAGCATTTATATAATTCATCAGGATCATCAACGGTTAAGTCAATACTGGCGATCTTGGCAGCAACATCATTACTAAAGTTTTTAAGCGAGCAGAGGTCATTGGCCTACATGTAATTTCTTGTACTTTAGGGGTTGTATTAGTTGGAATTACAACCCCCGCCCCATAGCCCGCAGTGATCCGATGTCAAGTCAGTTAAAACAGCCTTACTTAAATAAAGACAATTGCAAAAAACATTATCTAAGCATGTAGACGAATGTGAGGTTATTCTAGTTGGTTCAGAAAACAAAACATTTAAATTAAATGACCTAAATAAGCTAACTAACCTAGTACAAATTGGTGATTTTTCTAACAAATTGACATTAAAATCGCCGCATACGATTATAGACTTCCTACTAGAAATTATGTGTTTTAAGACATCCTCAATAATGCTTTCAAACTGAGTAAAGTCGCTTTGTGGTGGTCGATACACACACACTATAATATGTTGTTCAAGCTCAACACAAGAAATCTCAGCAGTGCGCTCGATAGAAAGTTTAGCTATATCCTTACGTTCTTTACATTTCAAACTATTACATACATATATTAGAGAGCCACCACGAATAGCCTTCTTTCTTACGAATGCACTTATAACTGAGTAATGTTGATTGTTAAATATTAATTGGTCACCTCGCAACCAATGTTCTGTAATACATAAGATATCAATCTTATGTTTATTTAAAAATAAATCTATTTCTAATTCTTTGCCAGATAGGCCTTGTATGTTTTGATGAACTAAGTTTAAAACACATGAATGCCTATCTGTTGTCTCATCTAATAGTTTAAACTAATAGATGTGTCAATACTACTATTGGTATAACTATTATCTACCAAATTCCTAAGTACTCTAGTAGTACTCCTGTCAGTATATAAATTAAATGCTAATAATTTAGCAAGTTGTTGCCTATGTACATAAGAAAGATACATAGTATCTTTTGTTAAAAAGAAATTACTAATAAAAATATTAGTGTAAAAAAATAAAATACTGTCACTACGACATGTCCTATTGTACAATAATAGATTTAATTTGCCTAGCTGCCTGTTTTGGTCATCTGTGAGAGCATATGAATAAGGCAATGCACAAATAATAAAGCTACATCCTATTTTTGTGCTAACATCTATCATTAAGTCTGTTAATTCTATGAGACTGTATTTGGAGACTAATGCGCTGTCACCATACAATATGATGAAAGTAGTTTGTGCATTCAAGTCGGCATTCTTAATCTTATCAACTAGGGTACAAGACTGAGCTCCAGGTGAACAATAGTTCTGTACTGGTTGCTCAGTGTAATGATCAATTAAGCTCCCTAAACCCACTACCAGTTGGTCTGAAAAAATTATTACATTCTTACTGTCAGTCTTTACTGGATGCAGTTTGTTTTGTGTATTATACTGACATCCATGTGCATTCAATTCTATTGATTCAGCAGGTGTAGTCGCACACTTAGTTGTACAACTGGAACAGTAATTATTAGAGTTGGATAATGAGATAAGTTGTTTTAAATTTTCTCGACCAACTCTTGAAATTTCTTCATATTTTAAAATGTATTCATGAGTCTCATTCTGGTGTTCCATTATAGTTCTAGTGAGTTGAGCTTGTAGATTTGATATTTGTGCTTGCAACTCACTTGTGTGTTGTTCATATAACAACCTACCAGAAACGAATTCTTCATTTGTTTCCTCAAGCTTTAATAAAAGAGACTCACACTCTTTATTTAATTTACAGTTATCTTGTGCATACTGACTCAATTTGGTAGACCACTTAGGACCAGATCTAAGTTTCTAAATTAATTTATTTAACTTAAACAATTTTCTAAATTTATCCTTACTGAGGCATTTTTTGAAACAGTTACATTTAAGAGCTTTTAGCACATTAATTTTGTCACCCAGGAGCTCAGAGAATAAGTTGTGAGTAGCAGTACTGTCAAAGGCCGCAATTGTGTCTTCTAGAGTTGAAATTCTGCCATAAGCCTCATTGAGACTTGCTTCTAACTCCGCATTGCGGCTAAGTTGTCTGGAGTAAATTTCGTCGCAGCTGCTGAAACACCTAACTTCTTCTCGTAGTCTGTCCCGTTGATCCAAGACATCCATATGCTCTATATGCAGCAATCCTAATGAAATTATTCAAATTGAAGCGGAGAGGCATTAGCGCTGTGCCTAGTTTTATACCTCACCATTATATTCGAGTGGCCGAGCCCTCGGCATAATGGCCATATTAATTAATCAGCTCGCTAAAACCGATACATATCGCGCCTACAACAAAATACACGTTTTAATGGAATTAGCTGATACTGATTGCACCGCTCAGCCGTCCTAAATAACATTCATTTATATGAAAATAATATTAAATTGATACTATAAAGTTCAATATCGTGTAGTGATTAAAAAACTAGCATTTGATTTTATTTATTTGTTTAGGACGGTGCATGTTGGATGGACGATTAGATATAATTACAAAAAAAAATGTTTTTAGATTCAATGTTTTGGGGGATTACGTGTTATAAACCTTCTTAGTGTTGTTGGAAAAATGTATGCCAGAATGTTGATTGATAGAGTAGTAAACGTGACTAATGACAAGATATGGGATGTGCAAGTGGGATTTCGGAAGGGAATGGGATGTACGGATCAAGTCTTTTCCTTGCGGTGCGTTACCGAAAAATGTCTGGCAAAAAACCAGAATGTATATTGCGCGTTCATAGACTTGGAAAAGGCTTATGATAGGGTAAATAGAAAAGAATTATGGAAGGTGCTATCTATGTATGGGGTGGACAACTTTATAATAAGGGCTCTAAAATCTCTTTATAGGGATTCGAGGGCCTGTGTCCGAATTAATGGTGCCTATACGGACTGGTTTGACATCTCTAAAGGTGTCAGACAGGGGTGTCCAGCCTCGCCCTGGTTGCTCAACTTATTCATGGAT
Organism: Euclidia mi; assembly: GCA_944739405.2. Taxonomy (NCBI): domain Eukaryota; kingdom Metazoa; phylum Arthropoda; class Insecta; order Lepidoptera; family Erebidae; genus Euclidia; species Euclidia mi. Next base: position 6,386,960 of record OX123196.2, read on the forward strand.
AGCTGCATGAAAGATATCAGGGTAATTGATTGCGGGAACAATATGGTAGGATTGCGTATTAAGTGCCTCTTATACGCCGATGATCAAGTCATTCTTGCATCATCGGCGAATGGATTGCAACAAATGATGGACTGCATGAACAAGAGTTTTAAAGCGAAAGGTATGAAAGTTAATGCAAGAAAGACGAAAGTGATGGTGTTTGGAAAGGATGAAAGTTTAACTGAGTGTAATATTACGATTGAAGATGAAAATGTGGAACAAGTTGAAAGATTTGTATATTTGGGAAGCATGTTTACAAGAGATGGAAGATATGAAGGTGATATTGAAAGGAGAGTGACTGCGGAGAACAGTGTGAATGGAGCGCTGCATGCCTTTATGAACGGCCAAATCGTGCCTAAAAAGGCGCAACTGGCGGTTCATAATGGAGTGCTGGTGCCCACCTTGATGTATGGAAGTGAGTGTTGGGTATGGCAGAAAAAGCATGAAAGCAAAATTAACGCAGTTGAGATGCGATCACTGCGTAGTATGTGTGGGGTGAGACTGATTGATAGAATTCCGAATGCAGTAATACGAGAGCGATGTGGCCTGAAAGAAGATGTCGTGACAAGGATTGAGAAAGTAATGCTGAAATGGTGTGGACACGTGGAGCGAATAAGTGAAGAAAGATTGACGAATCAAATATATATGGCAGAAGTGTATGGGCAAGCCGGTTGCGGCAGACCTCGTAAGACGTTCGTCGACCAAATTGGGGACGTCTTGAAAAACGGAAAAGTCCGAAGCACCTGCAACCGGCGAGCATGTAGGAAAAGAGTAATGAATGTAGATGAAGCGCGTGAGGTTTGCAAGGATAGAAGCAAGTGGCGTTCTGTTGTCTCTGCCTACCCCGACGGGAAAAAAGACGTGAGCATATGTATATATGTATGTATGTAAACACGAGGAATACGTGTTTGAAATAGAAATAGTTTTATGATAAGTCAAGTCATTCAATTGTAAATTTTGACTATGGTCACACTGAACTGTTATTCACTTTTTGGTTCTTTGTCGTTTCCCGGCAAAAAAAGTTGTCTGGACCACGCCGTATCTTTTTTGTAATTGAAATAAATTGTTCGCCTTTTGGAAAGCTCGTCCTAGTAGCTCGCGAAGTGATAAAACATTATAAGTAACCTTATAAGGAACATTGTAAAACGTGTGTGAATCCGATGCACGTGCTTGGTGCTTGACGACTTCGCTGATGAAGGACGCCGAACTGGATCCTGTAGTATTTATTCGATTTTCTTGTTATTTTGGCCAAAATTATGAGTTAATCTTATAGGTCCACTCAAGAGCATCATCAGGAGCATCAGTGAAGATTAGGTAAGACATTTTATTAATATTAGTTGTAATTAGGATTATAATTCATAACTGTGCAATCACAGTAATATATGTTTAAACCTTTGCCTTGAGCTGAGACTGGATGAATTAATCGCTTCCACTGCAAACTTACCCAATGTTAGCCCGGACTCTAAACATAATTTTTGGTGCAGAGCTGTAGTTGAAATTTAGCCGCTGTTGTATTGCTGAGTACAAACCTCAGATTGGTATAAGCTTGTATCTTATCACCTTGTAGACAGTATTGTAGTGTTTGTCAGGTGAGTTTTTACCTAAAATACATATTATTTATTTGTATAAGTTGACCTTCATAACTTGAAACACATTGTCATACATAACCTCAATCAGTAATTGTTGATTTGTATTGTTGAAATCTAACTTAAATTTGTTGTTGTTAGCATTAATAAGTCAGTTTGTTTGGATACATAACAGCTGTATGTATCAATAAATTTAGTAAATTTAGTTTATTGCATATATTCATATATTGAGTTTGAACATTAAAACATTCAAACTTGACCTTGCATCTTGGGCGGGTCACATTGATAAATTAAACTTAATATACCTTTGTTTTGTTATAATATATAGATAATATTGTTAGGTAACACATATTCTGTGCTTACTTACTATTGTATATCTCAAATAACACAGCCAGTCTGTTTGTTGCAAGTAATTAATTAACTTATTTGAAGTTTCAACTTTTGATAACTTTGTTTTGTGTCAATATACTTAATTGAAACTATTAATTTTGTTGGACAGTAGATACCTGTCACTTGTCTGCACTTGCAGTAAACAGGCTAATACTTTGATGGTTTCTAAGAATTAACAAATATTAAGTTTTGATTGTTAATATTATTAAATGCTTGTCCGGGCTCTTTTGAAATTTGATTATGTCAGCTATCAAGGACTTGCGTGCGGCTGCTGGTGCTATTGCATCAGATTTGCGCTGGTTTGCCTCGGCCAGTGCCTTGGTGAACCGGCCTGATCGCCAGCAGGCCTTACTACAAAGGTATGAGCAGATTGATGATCGCCTGGCAAGTGTGGAACAGCAATTTCGCATTTTCAACGCTTGTTGTCTCGAAGTGTCAGTTAATGATTTCACCGCTGACCAGCGAAATAAGGTCAGCGAAGATTATGCCCAGGTCCTAGACCTGTATGACGCTGTCTCCAATAGTGCGAGACAACTAGTTGCCGATAGGGAAGGGCAACCCGGCTTGAAGCAGGAGCTTCCTAGGACAGCACCGGGGCTGGTGAGTAGGCTTCCTACCTTAGACCTCCCGCATTTCGATGACTGCCTAGGAAGCTACCTGGGCTTCATTAATTTGTTTGACAGCCTGGTCAATGACAGGGCTGACCATCAGCCGGCACAAAAATTGGCATATTTGATGTCGGTTCTGGATGGAGAGGCCAAAGGCCTCATCCAGCATCTGCCCGTGTCTGACGAGGCGTACCAGACGGCTCGGGACTTGATTACCCGTAGGTACCATAACAAGCGTGGCCTCGCCGATACGCATATTGAACAGATTTTGAGTTTGCCCACGCTCACCCGGGTCTTTGGGTTGCGCACCCAACTTTTGAACCCGCTTTTGGTGGCAATCAACGCACTTATGTGCCTTGACCTACCCGTGGACCAATGGTCCTATCTATTGGTGCACATTGTACTTAAGAAGCTGCCTGCCGACCTGAGGTCGCGTTTTGAACAGCGCTTTGGTGGGGATAGCGCGACCCATCTGCCCCCCTTTGCTGAATTGGAGAGGTTTCTCGAGGATGAGTGCCGGGTCCTGGACAACTCCGGTGGTGACACGCCGGCTAAGTCGCAGCCGCCCAAGGTCAAGGAGCAGGTTCGCGTTCACACCCGAGCCAATGTTGACCGGCGCCCTCCTCGCTTTGCAGTCACGCAGAGCCCAGCTGAGTGCTCTTACTGCAAGGTCACGGGGCACAGACCGGCCAGTTGTAGGGCATTCTTGGACCTACATGTCGCCTCTCGTAGGCGCATCGCGAATGCCCGCCGCCTTTGCTTCTCTTGCTTGGGGTCCCACTACCAACGAGACTGCCAAAAATCTCGCCCCTGTCCTCACTGTGGAGGACAGCATTTGGACATTCTCTGCATGAATGCCAGAGAGGTGGGCCGCTTGTCAAACCAGCCGACGCCGCGCACGGGCGGGTGTTTTGAAGGTGGCAGCCGAGGCTCACCGGCGCGTAGCCGAGAGTCGCGTCGCTCAATTGATCGCCACTCACTCCGCTTGGAGAACCGTAGCGTGCGCACGCCTCCTCTCTCTCGCGCACCAGAATGTGCGACCGTTCAACGTCACCAGCACCATGACTGCTGCCCCAGGTATTCCCCTCCTTTGGCGGAGCGTCCCCTCCTTGACTCGCGCCCACCTCGTTTTGGGCGGGTGCGTCATTATGACCCCCCACAGATGGCGCGCGGATTGAGTCATCGCACTTTTGAGGACTTCAAGCCGCACCCTCATTTTGACTTGCCAAGTCCTGGCCAACGGTCGCCACCCAGGCAACAATAGGTAATTGACCCCTGCCCTATAACTCCAACCTCCCCCATTGAGACCGTTATCCTACCAACGGTTGCTGTTAGGGTCTGGGGACCCACGGGGACCTCTGTTGTTGTCCGTGCTATATAGGACACAGGTTCACAAGGTTGCATTGTTTCCACTTATTTGGTAGGGCAGGTTAAATTAAATATGGGCTCTTTTCCAAATTGTATACGGGGCATGGGTGACGTAGCCTCGAATGTTGAAGGGCAAGTTAAGGTTTTGTTTGGCCCTGTTGAATCTTCACACCCGAGGATTAAAACCTCGGCTATTGTGCTGAAGAATATTTTGGGTATGCACCCACAGAAACAGCTACCCGCTGCTGTGGTGAATTTGACATCGGGATTGGAACTGGCAGACCCCAAATTTGACACACCGGGACAATGTTGATTGGCTCTGATGTGCTCGGTGGAATTTTGATTGGTTGCAAAAGGGTCTTGGTGCCAAATGGTTTGACTGTCATCCCGACCATATTTGGATTTGCTTTGATGGGCCCTGTACCTAGGGACCCCCTTCCACCCGAACTTGATAATTTGTTGGCTGTAGGCTCTGCTCTCTCTGATGCGGTTCAGAGGTTTTGGGAAGTAGAAGAGCCCTCTCAAGCTGCCCGTTTGAATCCAGAACATGAGGAGTGCGAGCTGTTCTTCCAGGACAACACTGGTCGACTCCGTTCTGGTCGGATTATTACGAGGCTACCCTTCCTGTCTGTTCGGCCTCCGCTTGGTGAGTCATGACCTTTAGCCGAAAAGTGATTGTTAGCTATGGAGCGTATACGTTACTTGGCAATACGTTCTCTTTGGGAGCTCGCAGACCGCGAAGGCTTACGTTTTCCACGAGCCTCCGCCATCTTGAAAGACGATATTTACGTCGATGACATTTGCTCGGGCGCCTCCACAGCGGACGAGGCGATCCTCCTGCGGGACGAATTGATAGGTATTTTGGCCTCCGCTGGTTATGAGCTGCGCAAATGGATTTCCAACTCACAAGCGCTTTTGGAAGACTTGCTAGAAGTTCATCAGCAAGATCCACGTCTATTTAAGATTTTTGACAACCCCGCCATGATGGCTGTTCTCGGCGTCCAGTACAGACCAGTCCAAGACATCTTTACGTATAACGTAGACCTGAAATTGCCTTGTTCTTGGACTAAACATCTCGTGTTGTCTACTGTCGCCAGAACCTTTGATCCAAACGGTTGGATCTGTCCAGTTATATTTTGGGCAAAATGCTTCTTGCAGAAGCTTTGGACAGCAGGGTTGACCTGGTACGAGCCTCTACACGGTACTCTTGTTGAGGAATGGACCTCTTTTGTATCCTCACTTCCTGCCGTCAACGAGATCTCCTTGCCTCGTCCCTTCCTTCCTCCCGGGAAGTACAAGGCCACCCTTCACGGGTTTTGTGATGCCTCGGATCCTGGTCACGCGGCCGTGGTGTACTTGCGCACAGTCAGTGCCTCAGGTCAGGTGAGAGTTCCCCTGATCATGGCGAAGAGCAAGGTCGCACCCCTTCGGACATCTCTGACCATTCCGAAATTGGAGCTCTCGGGAGCAGCCCTACTTGTACGCTTATTCAACCACGTGTCCAGTTCTTTGGGCTAAAGCATTTGTATTAATGGGTCCTACGCCTGGACAGACAGCCAAATTGTTCTTTGTTGGTTGAAGGATTCTGTCCACACCTTGGAGGTGTTTGTCGCTAATCGCGTCTCCCAAATCCAAAAATCTGAAGTCAAGCTTGTTTGGAGTTCGAACGCCAGTTTTGAATACTTCTAATTTGCCGGGTCTACGAACACTCGCTCTTGAGAAGGTAGAATGCGCCGTCGACCCCGACGTCGATTTTTTGTTGAATCGTTACAGCTCCCTTGACAAGTTGTTAGGTGTTACTGTTTGGATAAAGCGTTTTGTTTTTTAACTTTAGGCTCCCACAACAGAAACGACTGACACCGTTTATCTCACCACAGGAACGACAGGAGTCCCTTACCTTTTGGGTTCCTTCTGTGCAATTGGCGCATTTCGAGAAGGAGATTGCTATCCTTAAATCAGGGAGATCGAAATTGTCGGGAGCTGTATCTAAATTGAACCCCTTTTTGGACGATACGAGTCTCTTGCGCGTTGGAGGGCGTCTCAAGAACGCCAACCTCCCTTACGGAGCACGTCACCCCCTTTTGTTACCTAAGGCGTACCAAATGACCCATTTGGTACGCTTGTTGGTAACTGACCGTCACCTTAAAAATTCGCATGCTGGTTGTAATGCGCTCTTGGCCTTTTTGCAACGCGAGTTTTGGATCTTGTCTGCCCGAAGTATTATTCGGAGTGTAGTCTTTCGCTGCATCCCTTGCTATAAGCTCAAGGCTTCTACCATGCAGCCGTTGATGGGAGACTTACCGGCAGATCGCGTAACGGAGAGCAGGACATTTGACGGTGTTAGCACGGACTTCGCTGGTCCCTTTTTGGTGAAAACGTCGACGCTTCGAAACAGCAAGACTATTAAGGCCTACTTGTGTGTTTTTGTTTGTCTTTCCACAAAGGCCGTACATTTAGAACTGGTCTCCTCGCTTACGACTGAGGCGTTTGTAGCCACATTTGATCCCGCAGAGGGCTGCCTTCCTTGATCCGTTCTGATTGCGGCACTAACTTCAAGGGCACGTATAATTATTTGAATGATGTTGTTAATTTCCTTAAAACCAACAAGGCTGATATAGGCAATAGGCTTGCCCGTCGTGGGATAAATTGGTTGTTTTCTCCACCAAATTTTCCACACTGGGGTGGTATATTTGAGGCCACTGTAAAGTCGGCCAAAACACACTTGCGCAGGACAATCGGTGAATCTGTCCTTACATTTGAGGAACTCGCAACTGTGTTTTGTAAGATTGAGGCCGTTTTGAACTCTAGGCCGTTGTGCCCGATCTCCTCAGATCCGAATGACTTGGAAGCCCTTACGCCGGGCCATTTTTTGATTGGTCGCCCACTTGTCGCCTTGCCGGAGTACCCCTATATTGATACGAGACCTGGTCGTCTCTCGCGTTTTTAATTGGTGCGCCAGATTACTCAGAGCTTTTGGAAACGCTGGAATTTGGAATATTTGCACATACTCCAGCAAAGCGTTAAGTGGACCGACAAGACCGATCCACCCAAGATTGGTGACCTCGTTTTGATCAAGGAGGCTAACCTTTCGCCACTCAGATGGCGCAGGGGGCGCATTCTTCGTTTGGTAACTGAGGCTGATGGAGTTCCCCGATTTGCTGAGGTCTTGGTGGACGGTTCGATTCTGAGGAGAGCGGTTGCAACATTGTCACGTCTACCAACTGATTAGCAGACCGGTAGGCCGGTCCGGGGCGGGTGGATGTTTGAAATAGAAATAGTTTTATGATAAGTCAAGTCGATTGTATCGATTTGGTAACGTTTAGTTTAGTCTATTGTAAATTTTGACTATGGTCACACTGAACTGTCATTCACTTTTTGGTTCTTTGTCGTTTCCCGGTAAAAAAAGTTGTCTGGACCACGCCGTATCTTTTTTGTAATTGAAATAAATTGTTCGCCTTTTGGAAAGCTCGTCCTACTAGCTCGCGAAGTGATAAAACATTATAAGTAACCTTATAAGGAACATTGTAAAACGTGTGTGAATCCGATGCACGTGCTTGGTGCTTGCCTACTTCGCTGATGAAGGTCGCCGAACTGGATCCTGTGGTTTATTCGATTTTCTTGTTATTTTGGCTAAAATTATGAGTTAATCTTATAGGTCCACTCAAGAGCATCATCAGGAGCATCAGTGAAGATTAGGTAAGACATTTTATTAATATAAGTTGTAATTAGGATTATAATTCATAACTGTGCAATCACAGTAATATATGTTTAAACCTTTGCCTTGGTCTGAGACTGGATGAATTAATCGCTTCCACTGCAAACTTACCCAATGTTAGCCCGGACTCTAAACAATACGTGTTATAAAATGATGTTGATACGCTTGTTTCTTTCGGATGTGATAGGGTGGTATGATTGGGCACAAGAATAGAAAAGAAAAAAGAAAAGAAAAGAAAATATTTATTTTGCCACCAATGGCACACACTAAATACATTTTGGCAAAAAATAGGTACACACTAAAAACATTTTGGCAAAAAATAGGTACAAAATACAAACATAGTTGAATAAGAAAAAAATAATAACATTAAAAAAGAAATGAAAAAATAAAAACAATAAGAATTATACAAGCAAAATAACAATACAATGGCAGATTGTTATGTCTGCTCACTGGCAACACAACGCTTCCCGGCTGACCAATTGGGAGGCGTCTGCCACCATTGGCCAGATAAAATAACAACAAAGCTAAGCTGTATATGATTCTAAGTGTCAGTGAGCAGCGATAACAATCTGAAAGTTTATAAATTATTTTTTAAATGAACTTAACAAACATACGTGGAAGTGTGTGGCTCATTAGTGCCAAAAATTGGACTACGCTCAGTATACGTTGCGGCTTTTAGGCCGCAACACTGTTATTCTGCGCAATCCATTTTATGATTTTAGTGGCGTCGGCGCCAGTGTCTGTTTCTAAAATATACAACTAGAATATACTTTGCTGTGTCGTATGTGAGAGAAGATACGATGTGTAAAACGTATGTAAACAAAAAGTATCGAATGTGGTGTCAAAATGCAGAAGCTTAAGTAATTTTAAAGCAAGCGTCAGTGTGCTATATGTACCTACCAACGTATACCGCCTTGCTATAAACTAGGTACTGCGCAAGCGCCCGTATTGTTGAAATTATAACCAAAATACATAAGCAAATGGTAAGTAGTAGTAAGAAATAGTGTAAATTAAAAGTAAAGTTAATCATGAGTTTGAATAGTGATTATGGGTGTGCTGATATACACAATCAACCTATTTTGCCGTAGGACTGGAGGATAATCCATGAAATGTTGATGTGATTTCGTCAGCAAAAGAGTCCATCCTTCAGTGCGACATTTAAGATGACCATACACGCCACTACAACACTGTGTGGAACTTGGAAACTGACCATTACCCGACGGCCATATCCAAGAAGGTGAGTAGGAGTTTGAGTACTAGAAGTAGGTGTAAAAGTGATTTAAAATGAATAGAGAATGATACAACGTAAAATTTTCGATATATATTATAGATATGTAAGTATAATATATGATAATAGTAGGAAATTGTATTATAAATATATATATATATATTATATCAAAGTGTTCTAATTATGTATAGAAATTGTAAAGTTAGGTATGTGAAGCTTTTTGTGTTTCTAGTAAATATCTCTTTAGATACATAACAAAGCTCTTTTTGGATTTTAGGCTGCGGATTGGCGGTGGAAGATTATTCCAGCAGTGTGTTGCGGCATATTTGAAGCTACCTCTGAAGGCAGTGGTTCTGTGCTTAGGCATGGAAAGTGGATTACTGACTAATCTCACCATATACTTTGACTGCGTATCTCTCCAGCATAACTTGTCATACAAGTATTTCGGTGTTTTGGCTTGTATAACTCCAAACAGTAAAGATGCCAAGTGTAAGTTTCTTCTGGTGGTCATGTTCAGAATATTGTGTTCATTAAGGAAAGGCGAGACATGGCTGCGTTTGGGTATATTTAGACAAAATCTTGCACAAGCATTTTGTATGCGTTGTGTTAGCCGAGCAGTACGAGATAGCAGACATGGCCCATAGACAGCATCGCAGTAGTTCAGCCTGGACAATACCAAACTATCTACCAGTTGCTTCCTGACAGGTATACTAAGAAATTTTCTGATGTTGTACAGTAGTCTTAGCCGGTAAAAACAGTTACTTGCAATCTTGGCGATGTGGGCCTCAAAGCGCAGTTCCGGGTCCATGGTTAATCCAAGATTGCAAACAGTATCTGCCTTCTGTATTGCATTGTTCAGGATCAGTATTTCTGGATTAGCAGAGACTATATCCCTTACTTGATGTTTGCTACCCAGCACCAAATATTTTGATTTTTGGGGGTTTAGGGTGAGAGAGTTTTGCTCAGACCATGTAGTGACCCTTTGCAGGTCCTCATTAATCTTCTGGACAGCTGACAATATAGTGTTCGGTTTAAAGGACAGATACAGCTGCAGGTCATCCGCATATATGTGGTATTTACAGTGTGTGAGGGACCGCACCACATCAGCACTGTAAATTAAATATAAAAGAGGCCCTAGTATTGATCCCTGCGGCACTCCTCTATCAACAAGACGCGGTTCCGAAGCCCCCATACTGCCATGAATCTCCACAATTTGGGTTCTGTTTGACAGGTAGCTGTCAAACCACTTCACTGTCTCCACTGAAAATCCATAGAAAGAGAGCTTCGAAAGCAGCAAGGTCCGGTCAATCGAGTCGAAAGCCCTGGAGTAGTCTAACATGACCAATATTGTACCCTCCCCCCTATCCCGAGCCTCCAGTATATTGCCCACAACATCGCACAATGCGGTAGTAGTACCCCTTCTCTTACGGAAACCCGACTGTAAGTCGGGGAGGATGTTGTTGTCCTCTAGATATGACATTACTTGAATGTATACTACTCTCTCCAGTACCTTGGATAGACATGGCAGTATACTGATAGGGCGCAGATCTCTAACAGACTGTGGACTGCTGGTCTTTGGGATGGGCCGCACCACTGCACAGCGCCACAATGCAGGGAAGGTGTTAGTGAGAATGGACCTGTTAACTATGTCTGTTATGGTCTGCGCAGTGGCTGGCTGTGTTAGGGAGATCATGTCCATACTAATACGATCAATCCCTTGAGCGTTTGTGCCTATAGTTTTCATAATTTGCACAATAGTTTCTCTTGACACTGGCTGTAATTTAAAGGTGGCTAGTCCATGCCTGTGATGTTCCAGATATGACAGCTGTGAGATGTCTACCCTGCACTCTCCAGGTACATCCAAAAAAGCTATATTTATTGCATCAGGGTCGTCAAAAGTTTTGGGTAGGGATCTTTCTGAGTGGTCCGGTAGTATGTCGGCTTTTAAATTCTTCCATAGCTGTTTTGGATTATGAAAGTTATTGTTGATGTATTTTGTGAAAAATGCTTGTAGCTTGAGTTAAGGGCAAAAGTGGCCTGATGTTTTAAGTCTAAGTAGTACTGTTTTTTGTTCTGATCATTACTTAACCTATGAAATTTTTCTCTGGCTTCATCTCTCAGCTTAAATAAAAGTCGAACATTGGGTGTAATCCAGGGTGTAGGTCTTGTCTTAACAACCAATGTTTTGATTGGAGCATGTAAATCGTACAAAACCTGGATCCAGTGATTAAAAGTAGAGACCATACAGTTGACATCACCCATGGTACTGATACTGGACCATGGGATTGAGGCTAAATCAGGCAGGAAGTACTCTTCCAATATATCTTTAATAGGGCGGTACACGATCGTTTTTGGGCAAGGTTTTGACTTTTTAAACAGTGACTCACAAGTGATAAATGCGTGATGACCAAGGTCACTATTGGTGTCTACCACAATGTTTTGTACACTTATGTCAGTACATATAACATCTATAAGTGTACTGCTGTCTCCCACATAGTGTGTTGCTGTTGGCACAACCTGTCTCAGATTAAGAGTACATAAAAACTCGTTAATAGCTCTTGTTTTCGAATTATTAATATCTAACATATTTATGTTGAAGTCTCCTAAAAGTATCACACTATCATAAGGGGCCAATGAGCTAATACTTTCTGTTAGTCCCTCAAAGAACCTGTCAATGTTGAACCAGGGTGGACGGTATGCTGTACCAATAAGTAGTCTCTGGCCATTGACTGTTGTAGACAGCCACAATTGCTCGATGTCCGGCTGTTCGGGATGGGGTTTCACTCGCGCATTGATACCTGTCCTGATGTAAAAAGCTACACCTCCGCCTCGTCCGGACTTTATGCTATTTGGTCTCGGAATATGCTTGAGCTTGTAGCCTGGCACACAGGGAGCGCGTCCATCTTCACCCGGTCGCAGCCATGTCTCATTAACCGCTAGTATGTCAACAGCATGCCGGTCCATAGAGACTAAAAATTCGTCTTGATTGGTTGCAAGGGAGCCGGCATTGAATAAACCAAACTTTAAGCACTTGCTATTTTTCATTTTGTGTCTGGAAGGTCAATTTTTGTATGTATAGTGTATAAAGAAGATATAGTTTAGCTGTGCTTGTGTTATAGTTATAATTGATAGTAGTAGGCATATGTAAATAAACTGTTAAATAGATTCTGTAAATATTATATATATGTTTTAGATTTATGTTAATAGAATACGTTTTGTGTGTTGACTTGTGTGTATAATGATATGGCATTAATATTATAGTTATAGCTGAGTATAATATAATGTGAGTAACATAACTGAGTGTAATTATAAGGTAGCATGTATATAAATAGAAAGCATTTTGTTGAAAATAATAGCTACTAATGAGACACACAAATTCCATTAGCAAGACGACATTTGGTAAAATATTTACACAAAGCATAGGAAGAAAGAATCCGAACCTCTTATAGTAAGTAAAGTTAGAGAACCTTTTATGGAGACACATTCGTTGACATAAAAACAGCCTGTATATCTGTTTCAGAACGGATTTGTCTGGTTGGATCCCCTGGCTTACGGCAAGCGAGTATACGCCCCCGTTTGGTCCACACGAACCTCCACGCTGCGCGCTCTGCAGCTTCCCTGGCTCGACGAAACAACTGGCGATTAGCTCTAGTAAGGCGCTCATGGATGTAGAAGCGCTTCGCCGGTCCCGCCATGTCCAAGTCCGCCGTGGTTGCTCCGCGCCTCACTCGAGCATTTTTCAGCAGCTCGTCACGAAGGTCGCGCCTGGCCAGGCGTACGACAATAGAGCGTGGCCGCAGCTCCGTGGGCCCCTCTGCACTCCCCGCATTAAGTTGTCGTCGGCCAGCCCGCTCCGCGCTGACAATGTCGCGTACCTCCATGCTGACACCCAGCTTCTTCCCTATAGCCAAGACGACATGAACCGGGTTCTCCGAGTTAGCCTCCGGCAAGTTGTTGATTTCTATGTCGTTGGCTAATAGATCCTGCTCTCGGTCATTGAGTTGCTGACGCAGCTCGTCAATGGCGTTATCAACTTTCTCAGAGACAAGTGTACGCTGTTCCACAGTCTCTAATCTCTTTTCGATGCTATCCACTCGTTCATTATACGTGAGGACCGAGCCGCGCAGTATCGCTAGTTCGTCCTCCATGTGTCGCCTAAAGCAGCTGAGTTCCTCGCGGACAGCCCTTAACTCGCTCATAATAGCGTGGTACTCAGGGCGGATGTTTGGGGACGACTCCTGCGAGTTACCTGCCCCCGCCATACTGCTGCTATTCTTAGCATCTTCGAGATCATCCGTGTGCGTCGAACTGCCTGGTGTAACGGTGTCGTTGGAGGTGCCCGCGAGACTAGCCTGGCAGCATGTAGATCTGACCGGCGTCTCAGCCTTGTTGTCCCGTGCAATATTCTTCCTGCACTCGGGGCAACGCCAATCGGGTGCCACAACCGACTTTGCGGGAAAACCAACACAAGCACGGTGATAATGTGCCTCACCACACTTTGAACCGCAGCACCTGACGCCCTCTATCGGCTTTAGAAAGCGACCACAAGCCGCGCACTTAGCCATAATCGATAGCAACGCGTAGTGGGCTTTCTTAGTAGTTCGGGGTAGTTTTCCTAGATGGCGTTATTGTATCGAATTGTAAATATGTTGGGTTTTGTTTATCTAAAGAGTTTATTATTAACGCCGCAAGTGTAGAGGACCGATATTATAAGTACTGAACGCACTGTATATACAATTCACTATGGCACTTGTTTGTAAATATGTTTTCACTAAATTTTATGTTGGTTAAGGGTAGTTTAAAGTAGGTACTTTGTATTATAGCAATTAGTTTAAAATTAAGTTTTTGATTATAACACTTCGCGGAATCGCAGGATCACACTTGTGCCTATTCCTCCAATTATTGTTAACGTTTATATAGCAAAATATAAGGTGTTTATGCACTAAAACGATTTTTCTTTGTTTACTAATACACAGAGCGTATGACAAGACTCGGCGCCGTACGTCACAGAGTACGTGACGAATAGCGCAATATACTTGTCGAATCGGTCGTAGTTTTAATGGTACCTAATTGACTGACTGTAACAGCAGTAGTAGGTAAGTACTTAGTGCATTATATCCTTAGTGCATTCGTGAACATGACTATTGCAACAGTGCCGAAATATCGGGTACTCGAAACAAAGGTACGTCCCGAAAACAAAAATATTTAGTACCTAGTTTATAAAAAACTATAGCAAGGTACGTTAGTTTATAAAAAAACATTGTAGCAAGGTACGTTAGAATGTCTACAAGAACTTTGTTTTCAGTTGCGAAGTGCGCCTTGAGCTACAAACCTTTGAAGCACGTTCGTCTGAGGTTCAAAAATGTCAAGCGAGCTTATCTACAATGTGAAGTATTTCTCAAGCTGTCTACTAACACGATCGCTGTCAGATAAATTGTACGGAATTTACATGAAATCTTTTAACTTACCTTCGCGCCTTACATTCGTATTAAGCGAAAAATGTTTTATTTTCATTAGTTATTCACTAAGAAAATACTGGAATAAAACGCAAGCCTTTTTAATAGTGCGCAGCTTGTTGGCACTGGAATGATTACAGAAACTGCTCTCTGGTTTCATACCATTCACGGAAGAATATTTTAATTTAAAACTGTGCGCCACAGTAATTTACTCAGCAAGCAAGACGAACAAGTAACTTCATTTGAATATTGCATTTGGTTAAATATTTTCTATGCGCTACTTTTAGATTGAGTACTTTTTTGGACGGTAGACTTACTTTTATTCAAGGAAATATTCGTAGACAACAGATAAAAATGCATTGCAATTACATTCCAGTATGATATGTAGGTAGTAGTAATTAGTTAGGTGAGTGGGAATGCCGGAGGCCCTATTCCACTCCTTGCACTATTTTTTTCCTATCACACAAGCTGGTAATGCACTTGTGCCTCCTCTGTTGTTGCGGGTGTCCATAGCTTACCATCAGGTTTTGTGATTAATTACCTGCAGTGATGTATATTACAGAACCCGACATATGTGCCTCATCACACAACAGACCAGATTTTACACAAAATTGTGAAAGAAACCGAAACCAAAAAACCAACAAAACACTTTTCAATATCCAACGCAAAAATATCAGCCCTAAACTTAAAAAAGCTACTTAAAAGATTCAAGTATCACCAGAATCCGACAAGATGAATGGTTATAGGCTTTTGGAAAACCGACGTAGGCTAATGAGGTTTAATAAGGAACAATAGTGGGACGATATATCAAGCTGAATGGATGAGGCGGAGACACGGTAATGAGGGAACTTAGTGCGATTAGGAACGTTATTGTGCACCGCTTCACTATTATTGTAACCGACGAAGAGTTCAGACTCTAACGAGTATTGCATACGATTCTATTATTATATTGCTTGTTGCTGTGTGCCTATTTGCTGGCTTTCAATTGAGAAGTAAGTTAACAGCTGTTACTGTTTTAAGAGGTGGGAGTAAGAATACTACTATTCTTTTGCGATATGTACGCGTGCTTATATTCTTGTTACTAGTCTCAATCGCATAATTAACACCCAGATGTCTAATAATATGATATTGTGAAATAACATCGTGGTCACGGCATGAGCACGGCTGGTATAATCCATGCTGACATTTATGCAGTAACCCCGCAGCTACGGCCCGTAGCCAATGTCAAGAACACCGCGGTGGTTTCTGTGAAGAATCCCAACCAAGAGTAGTCTCACGCACCACACTTTATATTCATTTAAGGACACGAAAACAAATTGTTGTGGTTATATCACAACTGTACTTCCACCGCATGACCATAAGAAGTATGATGATGATAATTATGGTTTCGCTAACCAATATGTGCAAAATATTCAAATACACAACACAAACAATGGACTACCAATAAGTGGATACATTTAAATTTAATTAAACAATAATTAAATGCGTTATTAATGTGCTTAATGATTCATACCATAAAGTAGTCAGTAGGTAGGTACTACATATCGGTGACCTAGTTCTTCAAATTTAGTATTTTCAACAAAATGTTGGTTGAAGATTGGTGCAGATATGTTGGTGACAGAAATCAATATTTTTATAATCAGAGAAAGACCACCGATATTTGTATTAGTTTTATTCTACTACAGTAAGTGGCCATGGACCGAGAAGAATATTTACATACATACATAGACTAACCCCTGTTTCCCGGAGGGGTAGGCAGAGAAGTAAGAATATTTGGAGCACATAATACTTTTCTCCATAAAAATATCAAAGAGCAAATAAACGAAACTAGCATATCGCTACATTACATATTTTAATAAATATCTGCGACTGGCGGTCTGTCTCTCCACACGTGATAAACTCAAAAACGGACAAAACAGACTTTCAAGAAGCCAACAGAGAGATTGATTGGGAAAGTTCAGATATGGTCATATGTAAAAGTTTTGTATGAATTATATAACTACTCTCCGTGCGAAGCCGAGACTGATCACTAGTATAAAATATGCCACGGCACTTGCCATTAACTTTCAGGAATGCTTAGATTTTTAAAAAATACACAATAAATCTATACCCTCAGCCTAACCCCCTAGAAGAAGTAAAGTCCCAACAACTACTTATAATACAGCTTAAACGGTAGCTCCACTATCTACGAGCAAAAAGGTCGGTACTCCGCCTCCGTGTCATTGAAAAAAAGTAAAACTTAAAGTGGGTCAGCTCCCGGACCGCTCCTATCTCTTGGGTGTCAAAAGTCAAATTAAGATAGGAAGTAAGAATACTTGCTCTAAGAATGTCTCTTTTAATATAGGAGGTAGATTAATGAACTTTTGAACACCAGGCAGCGATAGTCTAGTGGAGAGACGAATTGCTACGAAAAGGGCTTCGGGTTGAAACGCCGGCGAGCAATACTGAGTTTTTGAAGTTCTGTGCGTATTCAACTGTAAATGATGGCTAACTAAACGGTGAAGGAAAAATCGTGAAGCAACCTTATTTGAGAGCTATTCAAAACATTCTCGAACGACATGTGAAGTCTGCCAACCTTCACTTGACCTGCGTGGTGGGTGAAGTATTGACTTATCCTTCTCTGAGAAGAGGAGGAAAATATAATTATGTTTGTACAAGTATGTTGGGTGATGCTAGAGGGTAGGACATGTTATGATTTTCGACTGGAACTAAGTATTCTGCAAATAATAAGCAATGACTTAGAAATAGTTAAGTAGAATTAGGGAAATATATAGGTACAGATATACTTATATTACATCTACCAATAGACTACCTCCGTGGTCCAGTGGACAGCGTATGCGACTGCTGATTGGAGGTCCCGGGTTCGATTCTCGGGTCGGACAAAAGTATTACTGGTTTTCCGAATTCTCAGTAGCAGCACGGAGTCTGGTGATTTGCCCGATAACGGCAATAAGCTCGCCCTCTATTACGTGGGACTTATAAATTCGTGGCGAAGTGTGGGTGTAATACTCCTACACGGTACGGTACGGTACGGCTACTGGTACGGTTTGTAGCCACTGCTGGACATAGGCCTCTCCTAACTTTACCTTCTATAATAAGGTCATCTAGCCACAAACTGCCAGGCCGAGGTTATCAGGGTCGGATCCACGACGCGCACCACTGACTTTTCACTGAGTTATGTTTGTATTGAATTCCCGGTCCCAGCTGTCATGAAAACCTTCAATCAATTTTTCATTCAATAAAAACCCTTAAAATACACGCCCGTTATCTATTAAATGTAATTGAAATTGACCTAGCGATGTTCCTTGCATGACATATTTTTACTACGTAATTGCGAAAATATTGGTGTAACACTTTTCAGGCAAGTCTTTAAAAGACACACATACAACAACAATTCGTATGAGTGACGAAGTTCCTAAGCTAAGTCCACCACCCCTATTTTTGCTTTAAACCTAGCAACCATTTTCAAGGACTTCATTACAATAAATTGTAAACAGAACAATTTAAAATGAAACCAATACATTACGGTTTGCGTTTTCAAATATTTATTCATGTTTAATACGGGAACGTGCCAACTACAATATAAAATTTTCAATTATGAAAATTTGAGTACGGAGAGTTTGAGTACGAAATTACTATCGTATCTTTCTCATCGCCCTACTTTGTTATGATTGGTGGAGAGTTCTGAATTGACCAATCAGAATACTGAATACATTAAAGATGAGAAACGCGATATCGTAAAATGAACTTGTACTAACCCCACTGTTCGTGCACATTACATCTCGTGGCAATCGCTTCGGTCCCGGTTGTCATGAAGATCTTTGACAGTCGTTATAGGGCGTCAGTACCTTCTAAATAAACTGACACTAGTCTAAACCATGGAATATGGCTATCCGTTCGGGTTGCGGAGGTTAGACAGGCAGTCACTCAGTCTGTGGAAAAGCTAATATTCAGCCAAATCCGGTTAGGCTAGTAAGCGGACCCAGGTTGAAACTGGGGTAACGCTAGGAGAATGATGACTATATGTCAAATGTTTTATTGATTAGTAAATGTTAGCGCCTTTCATATGAAATTGCCTGTTAGACGTACTGGCAACTTTGATCTCAAACAGTTGCAGTTTGATTTTGATTGCCAAATTAAACCACTCGGTATCCCACATACTCCCCAGACCATGACCTCTAACTGTTTATTAAACATTCGTCACAGATATAGACAACTATTCGCAATGTTAAAATTTAAATGCGATGAAGCAATAAAATTGCCTTTGAAGATATATGTATTTGCAAAGGGGTCTATGGTCCATCAGTAAAAGTTCATCAATCAATTTGGTACTGTACTTGGATGACCGAGCTTTAATGGCTTTTTCTTTTTTGGAAAATCGGGTTTTCTTAAAATAAATTCTATCTAGATCGATTTATCGCCCCAGGGTTTCAGGGCAATAAATCGAAATGAATAATAAATTTCATAAAAATCATTGGAGCTACAACTTTTTACTTCATCTGAGTACATACTCATCTTTTAATACACATACCTACCTACACAACCCACAGAGCTAATTAATATTTCTCAATTACGCAGATGTAAATGAGACCCTATATTAATTGCTCTTTTCGAAGGGCCCTTTTTAGTGATTAACCCGTTCAAATACCACGCCCAGACAGACAGAACAATCCAGTCGTATTCAAAACAAACTTGTGAATGGCACTTATATTCACTCTATATTTAATTCAGTACCAGCAAAGGACGCTTTTGTATGCCTAGATTCAGGACCGATATCGAGACCATATTTTTTGGAACCCGGCCCTACCCTCCTGCTATTATAAATGCGAAAGCTTGGAGATAGTTGGATGGAAGTTTGTTACTCTACCATGTAAAAACTACCTGCTAAAATAATTTTATTCAAACTTTACAGAATATAGCCAATACGCCAGATGTAATTTCTACTCCTTAAACTATCAACACTGTGACTTTTCCGGGAAAAGGTTATCGATACCGATGTAGCCTCAGACAAGCTCTTAAAAATTCCAGGAATCATTAAGTGAAAAGGATAACGTTCAATAAACTAAAGATCGACGTGTTTAATGCAATGTTTATTTTGAAGTACGATGATACTTCATCGATAGTTACTAAAAATCATCATCATCATCACCCTTTAACAGTCCACTGCTAGACTAGGCATCTCCTTTGCAAGGAGGAATTGGTCTACTATACCACACTGGCCAAACGGGTTGGTTATAGGGTTTGTATCAAGTTTGCCTTCTCTTACAATGCTTTTCTATGCATATATGCTCCCTCTGTCGGCTTTTACGACACCCATGGGATGATATAGGGTGGTGATAATCCGTATTCTTAATCCGTCACCACACGGACGTATTAAAAATAGCCCAAGACAATTCGCTGAAACCTACCACAGATCTACGATATTTTCAGTTTAATCAGTCCAAATTTAGAAGACAGGCGAGGCGTCAGCGACGCAAGTTACAATGACAAATAGTAAAAAAATACTCGGCTTTTCTCTTTACTTTATCAACACAGAACAACTTTGATACGAAAAAACCGTCACTATATATTTATAAGGTTAGGTACTTATAAATGTATAGTCTGCAATGTTTACTCTGGACCCAATATCCGCTCCACCAGCGGTGACTGATTCGAATGAAATATTTTATGGACATTTGCTCTTTACACAAAAGGTTTCCTTACTATTTTCCGATGTTTGTATTGGTTTATGAGTATTAAAATTGATTTTTGCTGACGAAGGTATTTTTTTTAATAACTTTTGGGATCATACGAGCCATCTGCGAATCCTGACAAAGCACGTCGATTAACAACAGTACATTAAACAGTATTTATTTCTATATATAATATGAAGTCTAAAATCCTGTAACCAATATCCTTTATTCACTTCGGTCACTAAATGACGCTAATGAGCGTCAAATACGTAAAAAATTAAGAACATAAAGATTTTACATTTAGTGCCACGTTCACTACACAAAGGCGTGGAACCATGAGAAATAACGGGTAATAAATCTCACGGCCTGTTTTTCATCCCCAATTTTGTGAGGAGGTGCAACCGTCACACATTTTAAATTACTTGCATGTACATATTTTCTGAACATAATCCTGAAGCACTTATGTAGTTTAATTATTGATGTTCATTTAGTTGGCCTCCTGAAAATATATAGTTATGGTGAATCGGAAGCGTGGTGACATAACTGATTCAGTTGTAAAGCAACTCTACGAGCCACTGGCGTGTAATGGCCAATATTTACTTACAAAAATTGCACATTTTACGGCATTACTTGCGTCTATATCTCATCAAAATTAACTTTTCTAAAAAATATTTCTAAAAATCCCTGCAAACCGTCAACACACAAGCAGAATTAAAAAATATTACTCTTTTATAATCTTATTTTAATTCATTACCCTCATCACTTTTCATTATGCAATGTCTACATCGCGTTTTCACATTTCATTTACCAGATTAGCGCACTCTTTTAACAAGACGGTAAGCCGTTCATAACACATTTTTAGCCATACTTAATAATATTGTACATTGTAAAAAGCGAATTTTTTATTTACTCCAAAAGGGGTGGTTGAAAAAGAAAAAGGCTATTCATTAGAGTGCGAGTGAAAACATTGCTAGCGTGTTTTAACTTGGAAAAGTTGTGTGAATGTTTCATGTAAGCCTAATTAAATTACATTCTAAAAGACCTGAATTCCACCCAGGGGTAACGTAAAAGGGAAAAGAAGCCTTTCATCTGCTGCTAATTAATAAGAAATAAAAATACAGCTTCTACCAGATTAAATATTAAAATAGCTGTGTTTGCAAGCGGTGCTTGGCATAAATACGAGCGTGTAGTTTCTTGAACCACGTCGATTGTATTTGCACTGGTTCTATTATGCAGATTAGCTGAAAGATGTGGCTATATTTCAAAGTAATGTTTATAGTATCTGTCTAGAGTTCGGGCTAAGAATGGGTATGTTTTACAGAGATCAGTGGAGGCGATTAATTCATCCAGTCTTAGCCCAAGGCAAAGGATCTAAACACTTTTACTGTGATTGCACAGTGAATACAAGTATTAAGTAGGTACATGAAAATTTTACCTTATATCTCCTGGTGTCGCTCTTGAGTGGACCTTTAAGATTAACTCATAATTTTGGCCCAAATAACAAGAAAATCGAATAAATACCACAGTGTCCAATTCGGCGAAGTCCTACTCCTCGGGCACCAAACAGGAATTCACACACGTATTTTACAAAGTTCAATATTTCACAAATGTTCATTAAGATACAACTTATCTTTTATCACAAATAAAACGATGCCAGCTGATTAAAGAAGCGGCACTCAATCGGGTTCCAATTTTATTACAATATTCCACGCGAGAGAGACCAAAACGGCGTGTTAATTTTTTTCAAGGAGGCGGAAGTTGACAGTTCAGTGTGACTATTGTCAGAAACTTTCAATAGACTAAACTAAATGTTACTTAATCGATATAATCGATTTGACTTATAATAAAAACTAATTCTATTTCAAACATCCACCCGCCCCGGACCGGCCTACCGGTCCGCTAATCGGTTGGTAGACGTGACAATGTTGCAACCGCTCTCCTCAGAATCGAACCGTCCACCAAGACCTCAGCAAATCGGGGAACTCCATCAGCCCCAGTTACCAAACGAAGAATGCGCCCCCTGCGCCATCTGAGTGGCGGAAGGTTAGCCTCCTTGATCAAAACGAGGTCACCAATCTTGGGTGGATCGGTCTTGTCGGTCCACTTAACGCGTTGCTGGAGAATATGCAAATATTCCAAATTCCAGCGTTTCCAAAAGCTCTGAGTAATCTGGCGTACCAATTTAAAACGCGAGAGACGACCAGGTCTCGTATCAATATAGGGGTACTCAGGCAAGGCGACAAGTGGGCGACCAATCAAAAAATGGCCCGGCGTAAGGGCCTCCAAATCATTCGGATCTGAGGAGATCGGGCACAATATCCGAGAGTTCAAAACGGCCTCAATCTTACAAAACACAGTTGCGAGTTCCTCAAATGTAAGAACAGATTCACCGATTGTCCTGCGCAAGTGTATTTTGGCCGATTTTACAGCGGCCTCAAATATACCACCCCAGTGTGGACAATTTGGTGGAGAAAACAGCCAATTTATCCCACGTCGGGCAAGCCTATCACCTATATCAGCCTTGTTGGTTTCAAAAAAATTAACATCATTCAAATAATTATACGTGCCCTTGAAGTTAGTGACGCAATCAGAACGAATCAAGGAAGGCAGCCCTCTGCGGGATACAAATATGTCAAATGTGGCTACAAACGCCTCAGTCGTAAGCGAGGAGACTAGTTCTAAGTGTACGGCCTTTGTGGAGAGACAAACAAAAACACACAAGTAGGCCTTGACAGTCTTGCTGTTTCGAAGTGTCGACGTTTTCACCAAAAAGGGACCAGCGAAGTCCGTGCCAACACCGTCAAACATCCAGCTCTCAGTTACGCGATCTGCCGGTAAGTCTCCCATCAAGAGCTGCATGGTAGAAGACTTGAGCTTATAGCAAGGGATGCAGCGAAACACTACACTCCGAATAATTCTTTGGGCAGACAAAATCCAAAACTCGCGTTGCAAAATGGCCAAGAGCGCATTACAACCAGCATGTGAATTTTTCAGGTGACGGTCAGTTACCAACAAGCGTACCAAATGACCGTTCTTAGGTAACAACAGGGGGTGACGAGCCCCGTAAGGGAGGTTGGCGTTCTTGAGACGCCCTCCAACGCGCAAGAGACCCGTATCGTCCAAAAAGGGGTTCAATTTAGATACAGCTCCCGATAGTTTCGATCTACCTGATTTAAGGATAGCAATCTCCTTCTCAAAATGCGCCAATTGCACAGAACAAACCCAAAAGATGAGGGACTCCTGTCGTTCCTGTGGTGAGAGAAACGGTGTCAGACGTTTCTGTTGTGGGTGCCTAAAATTAAAAACAAAACGCATTATCCAAGCAGTAACACCTAACAACTTGTCAAGGGAGCTGTAACGATTCAACAAAAAATCGGGGTCGAAGGCGCATTCCACCTTCTCAAGAGCGAGTGTTCGTAGGCCCGGCAAATTAGAAGTATTCAAAACTGGCGTTCGAGGCCAATCAATTTCTGGTTGACTCAACCATTCCGGACCCCACCACAGCGAATTACCTATCAAACTAGGCGACAAGCATCCGCGCGAGGCACAATCAGCGAGGTTGAGCTCACCTGGCACGTGTCTCCAAACAAGCTTGACTTCAGATTTTTGTATTTGGGAAACGCGATTAGCGACAAATACCTTCAAGGTGTGGACAGAAGCCTTCAACCAACAAAGAACAATTTGGCTGTCTGTCCAGGCGTAGGTCCCATTAATACAATACCCAAAGTACTGGACACGTGGTTCAATAAGCGTACAAGTAGGGCTGCTCCCGAGAGCTCCAATTTTAGGATGGTCAGAGATGTCTGAAGGAGTGCAACCTTGCTCTTCGCCATGATCAGGGAAACTCTCACCTGACCTGAGGCACTGACTGTGCGCAAGTACACCACGGCCGCGTGACCACGTTCCGAGGCATCACAAAACCCGTGAAGGGTGGCCTTGTACTTCTCGGGAGGAAGGATGGGACGAGGAAAGGAGATCTCGTTGACGGCAGGAAGTGAGGATACAAAGGAGGTCCATTCCTCAACAAGAGTGCCGTGCAGAGGTTCGTCCCAGGTCAATCCTGCTGTCCAAAGCTTCTGCAAGAAGCATTTTGCCCAAAATATAATTGGACAGATCCAACCGTTCGGATCAAAGGTTCTGGCGACAGTAGACATGCGAAACGTTTAGTCCAAGAACAAGGCAATTTCAAGTCTACGTTGTACGTAAAGATATCTTGGACTGGTCTGTACTGAACGCCGAGAACAGCCATCATGGCGGGGTGTCAACAATCTCAAACAAATGTGGATCCTGCTGATGATCCTCTGGCAAGCCTTCCAAAAGCACTGGTGAGTTAGAAATCCATTTGCGCAACTCATAACCAGCGGAGGCCAAAATACCTATCAATTCGTCCCGCAGGAGGATCGCCTCGTCTGCTGTGGAGGCGCCCGAGCAAATTTCATCGACGTAAATATCGTCCTTCAAGATGGCGGAGGCTCGTGGGAAACGTAAGCCTTCGCGATCTGCGAGCTCCCAAAGAGAACGTATTGCCAAATAGGGGCTTGACCTTAACCCGTACGTATTAGTATTGAGCTCGTAGACGACCATGGGATCACGAGGAGACTCTCTCCAAAGGATCAGCTGGAAGCGACGGTCATCAGGGTGGATAATCGTCTGCCTGAACATCATTTTTATGTCGGCCACAAAGACAACCTGATGTCGTCGGAAGCTGGTGATGACGTCACAAAGGTCCTAGGCTTGACCAACATGGGACCAGAATGCAAGCACTGGTTCAAGGATACGCCCGTACAAGTCTGCGCAGAACCATCAAATACTGTGCGCAGCTTGCCAGTCGATGGCTTCAATACCGCATGATGCGGGAGAAAGTAGTGCTCCACCGAACGCCAATCCAAATTAGACACAGACATGTGTCCCAACTGTTCATATTCTCTCATGAACTCAATGTACTTCTGTCTGAGCTCCGGATCACGACCCATGCGACGCTCCATAGCCAACAAGTGTCGACCAGTGTTGTTCTGGAAGAACAGCTCGCACTCCTCATGTTCTGGATTCAAACGGGCAGCTTGAGGGGGCTCCTCTACCTCCCAAAACCTCTGAACCGCATCAGAGAGAGCGGAGCCTACAGCCAACAAATTATCAAGTTCGGGTGGAGGGGGGTCCCTAGGTATAGGTCCCATCAAAGCAAATCCAAATATGGTCGGGATGGCTGTCAAACCATTTGGCACCAAGACCCGTTTCCCACCAATCAAAATTCCACCGAGGACATCAGAGCCAATCAACAAGTCGATTTGTCCCGGTGTGTCAAATTTGGGGTCTGCCAGTTCCAATCCCGATGTCAAATTCACCACAGCAGCAGGTAGCTGTTTCTGTGGATGCATGCCCAAAATATTCTTCAGCACAATAGCCGAGGTTTTAATCCTCGGGTGTGAAGATTGAACGGTACGGTTCGAGCTGCTAGATGTTTTGGGATGCTAAATGATAAGTCTAAGCTGAGATTTAGATATAGATTTATTCCGACACTTTACGTGAATTAATGCTAATGATGATTATGAGTATTACAAGTAGGTCGGTTGATCGCACACTGGCTCGTGTAGAACGCGCGGTCCGCTGGTGCGGCCGCGTGACCTACTTGAGCCAAAACTGCTGATGATGATGTGTTCGATGAGTATCGAACATGCTCCCGAGGGGAGGATACGGATGATAAAAGATGAGAGGAGATGATGTTACAATTAAGGGGTTAGTAATACATAGGTGAACCAGTGGTTTGCTTATGATAAATGAATGTTAATACAATGCTGAATGTTCTTATCCTTAATGATAGCTAATTCCTATCTAGATCTACCATAAAAACCAATTGTCTTTTACTGATGGGTGATGTTGATTTGTCTTTTTTAAACCGTAAGCTGGACCACCGTTTGGTCCCACAAGCACTGAACCCTTGCTCGGGCACGGGTGATTCACGCGCACTTACACTCACACAACTATATCCATGTTCGGTCACGTGTAGTGTGTAACGCGCCTTCCTTCCTATATAATATATTGTAACCTGTATTAATCGTTCATTACACGACAATTACTGAACAGTATAACATCTTTTATTACCATACCACCGCACAACGGTGCATGGCGACCCTGCCAGTGCTGCCTTGCGGCAGTACTGTGCCTGTGGTTTTTATACGATTTTGGTATTTTCGTGAATAAGTACCATGGATATTGAAATATATACCGCAGAGTCGTCGATTTCCTTGCGACAGGAAATTTTTTCTGAGATTTTTTTGGATCTAATTGGCGTTGAGATGCGAGGTTTCCCGAGAATGCCGCCGGGAGCCAGAGTCGTTGGCCTATGAAGGTCTTGTAGGCCTGTGGAGGCTTTGTGGGCCTTCCCAAGATGCGCAAGGCTGGAGCCATAAAGAGGCTCTGGTCAACACAAAGAGTGATGTGAGGTGACTTTTTTATATTGCCGCGGACAATTTTTACATGTGTTTTGGTTTTATTTTTAAATATCGATATTTTTTCCATAAGTTTTATCCAAATACTTGTTACTTGTTTTTGATTTTAGATACTTATTATACATGCCTGTTGACAATATATTTATAAAACAAGGTATGAGTTATTTTAAAATGTATTTTTTATGATAATTTGTATACATGTAACATTATAATATCGATAAGTATCTGTCTGTCTCAAACATCCAAATTTTTTTAACGTTTAAGTAAATACGTGTCTTTTAAGTTATTAAGTAATATGTTATTCCAAAATATGAAGATTTCATTCCCTTTTTCTAACTTTGTAAAATTGTAATCTTCCCATAATGATGCATTCCAGAGTTATTGCGCATCAGGTGTCCGATGTGCAAGCGCGTTATATGATCCGTTAGCAACAGCAAGCGTTACGCGGCTTTGCTTCTCTAGATTTATTTAGTACATGTTACTTAGCTAAACCTTGTGATACGTAATTGATATTTACGTTTTCTTTTCTATACGTTTTGGTTCTAATAAAGTAGCTCTAGTATAAAACATCTTACCGTACACATTTTACATTATCTAATGGTACTTGGGTACATCAAAGATTAAAATTAAGATTTAATTATTGAGTTCATAATTATGCATTTACTGAATTAGTTTATTGTTTTTACTGCGCATTAGGTACATAAAGGTACAATTATTTGAAATCCAAAGACGTGTAAGTTCGTGCTAATGAACACAACACTTAGTTTTACATAGACAAAACTTGACACCTATGCATGACGCAATATCTCGAGAAATGTAGCCATCGGAAAGTTCTGTCACCAACTGCATCAGCAAAAATTTATTTTTATCGTGTGAACTGTAAAGTCTTATAATGAAATATTGTTTTCATTCTTTTAAATTTTATAATTTGTTGTTAAAAATCATTATTTTGATACTGAAATACAAAGTTAAATGATATTAATGTATGACGTTTTTGTATTGTTTTGAAAAAGAATTACGGAATGATACGGTGGTATTAAAAATCTTTTTGCCATTTTATATTGTGCAATTAGGTACCTAGCGTTGTAATAAGATAGGAATATTGAAGAGATCACGGTATATTAAGTGATATGGAATAGGAATGAGTAATTTTATAAATATGACGTTTGTTTTCGGTTGTATAAAAGAAGATGTTATGTTGATGATGTTAGAAGTGTAGGGAATAATTTGGTAGATATGTTTTCGACAGCAATTGGACTGAGCACCCAAAAGCGATGTTGGATTCGTATGTACTGAAATATTCATTTTGAAAGTTGGTATAAATGTTTGCTATTGATAGAGTTATTTATAGGTACACAAATAAAGAGAGAAAGGGTGCCATTCCTTCATTTGATCATGGTGCGAACGAGATTCCTCTGTGAAAATGGTTGGTGGCCAAGATGCCTTAAATTGTACCCCGTGTTATAATATGAAGAATATAAGAAATGTATAATGAGTAAAATGATATAATATATTATAATGAAATGATGATGAAAGTCCGGCCGGACCGAATGAGAAGAAAATGATGAAATAATAATATTATGTATTGTGTACCTAGCTGTTATGTTATTGATTGCGATAAAATAAAGATAGAATTGGATATTGAGATATGTTGAAAAGGTATTATGGAGAACAGATTGTCGGCATGTTGATATGGCATAAAGAAAAGAAAGAAGGATAAATGGCTTTGTTTTAATGTGCAAGTTTATAAACGATTTAAAACAATGCAATGGAATAATGATGTATAATTAAAATGTTATGGTGCTTACTCTATTTTACTATAAATTTGTTTTAATGTATAAGGAAGCCAAAAATTGTTGTTATTTTATTACTTATAAAGAGTATTTGTGACTTTTTCAATCTTGTGTTGTTTAGGTTTTTTTTTTCATTTAAAAGGTTCAATATTGTTTGCTAAATTTATTTTAATTAATGATGCAGTTGAAGATTTGTTTTTGTAAAAGAATATTTTTTTTATATACTGTGTTATATTTTATTTGTGTGTTGTGTTTTCAAGTTGTAACTATGGCCATATTCAGTTTAATTTTTCAAGTAAATAATATTTCTTTGCCTTGTGTCATGAACCAATATTTTATTAATTGAGCGATAATAATAATACAATATTTTTTGTTAGATTATATGTATATCATTTTTATAGTGTCATTTTATGTACCTATTCGATTTTTATGTAGCTATTATTTTACATTTTGCTTGTATTGTTTTTAAAATTTCAATGGTTTTATCAAGCAGTTTTTAGATCGTATCATATTTTTACTTGTTTTTTTTTGTTTTATATTACATAAATATTGTCAACAGAGCATTATAGTGTTATTAAGTATATATAATTTTAACTATTTGTTACATCAATGAATTATGGATTGTGTTTATGATTTTTGAATATTTTATTTTAGAAAATTGTTTTTGAATTCATACCATAAATAAAAAAATATGTAACCATTTTTTTTATTTTGTAAAGGGGGAAGGTGTAGTGTGTAACGCGCCTTCCTTCCTATATAATATATTGTAACCTGTATTAATCGTTCATTTACACGACAATTACTGAACAGTATAACATCTTTTATTACCATACCACCGCACAACGGTGCACACGGACGGCTTACGCGCACTTGCACTAACACTCACACTGCTAATAGGCGCCGCCCGCGGCACGGCAGCCGCTGCTGCAGGCAGCGGCTCGCATGGGGCCTGCGGGCTACGCTCGGGCGCGGGTGAGGCTTGCTTGCCTCGCCACCACAGGAACCACAGGAATGCTGCGACGGTTGTTGCTAGTAACACGTATGATATGACATAGTGATGTATATCATGCGTAGTTATTGTCGCTTCATCCAAAGCTGCTTTTTTCATAGCGGCTATCTGATCGCCGAGACGTGTTAGTGAGTTGTTGATCTGTGCGTCCTCTGTTGTTTTCTCGAGAAGTGGCAGCGTAATATTGACCAAATGATGATGCTGTATTGGAGCTATATTCGCGATTAAGAGGTCAGGTTTTAAATTTAGCTTGTTTTCCTGTTGATATGAGTACAGAGTTATGTCACGACCTTTAGCTATGCATTCTTTGTCGAGTTGAATGAGCCCGGCCTTGCTGACTCGGCGCGCTCGGGTTTCAGTGTCACATATAATCGTAAATGAATAAGTATTACATGCAAAATACAGATAGGACGATAGGTCGTGTAATTGTAACCACATATTCTTGCAGGTTTCCTTCCTGGGCTGGCAGACACCTATTTGTTTGGTTTGACAGAACTTTTCTTCTGGGTCCAAACGCTTGATTGGACCTCGTAACTGACAGATGTAACTTTCATCCTGGTAGGTGCAAGTTTGAAGGTCGTCGTCCTTGACTTCAATATAGGAGTCCCTCATCAGATTAGTTGCTATGTAATCTGTGCTAGGGATAATGCTAACCATGTCATTTCCAACTTGAAGAGGTACCGGTATTAAGCGGTACAGTTGATAACTGTCTCTGCTAATGAGTGGCACGGAGATCTCAAACATCAAGTATTCTTTACTCACTCTCGCCTTGATCTTAAGTAGCTTGTATATTTCATATAAATCGGACTGGATGTTACTGATGGGTAAAGTAAGTTCCTTTGATATTTGACCGGAAATGATTTGGAGTTCGTTGCTGACTTGCTCAGGAGTAAGTAGATGCATGTTAATTTTACCATGATAAATATCCGTCAAGGTGTCGATTAAAGTATCTTGTACACGCCTTAAGTTTTCTATCATGTTTGTCGTAGCCATGGCCGCTAGGGTGAATTCTTGTAAAATTGATGTGCTATGGCTTTGCATCTGTACTTGCTTAGCTGCTTGATCTAAAAGGTTTAGGTGTCTATTTATGAGCTTATACTGAATATCAATAGTCTTCTCAGTTCGTTTCAGAATATTATACTCAGCTTCTACCACGGACGTTTGATTTTTCCAAAGTTGTAATAAGTGGTTTTCGTTGCCATTTATCTTTTCAATATCACGTTGGTATTTATCAGCGAAGCTTTGGTCGAGTACTCCAAATAAACTATTGGCTATAGAGCCGACTGCGTTGACAAGGCCGCGTCGAGTTCTTGACCTAGTGCCGAAATGCTGATTTAGCAGGAGTTTATTATGATATTGGAGTTCCGTATAATCATGCTGCACTTGCAATAAAATCATGTTACAATGGCTGTGCTCTTTGATTTGTTTACATGTTTGCTCTAGATATTTGATGAAAGTATCCACTGCTTTATCACCTTGCCAATAAGGTTGCATGTTGTAATAAGACACAATTTTCCATTGATCCCGTATTAAATTCAAGTTACCCATTGGATCGTAGTATAAGGATTGATTACCACTAAATTGGGTAATGCGGCTTGATGCTTCGTTGCTGCTCAAAATGCTCATAAAAAATATTAATGATAAAACTACATTAACGAAATTACGAGACTTTATCGTACTTGCTGGCGTTATATCCTTTGTGATCTTGGGTTTGGCCTTTTCTTCCTCTTGCTTGATAGGTAAGACGGATAATTTGATAATAGGTCGCTTTATTAAACCGTTCTTTGTTTTTAATGTCACCACTCTTACATATCCGTCATTCCCTTGGTGCACCTCGACGACTCTCCCCACTGGCCAATTTCCAGAAGGAAAATTATCATCGTGGATGGTCACCATATTACCGATCTTAATGTTGCTCTTTGATTTTAGCCACTTATTGCGAACTGATAATTGGCTAAGATATTCAGACTTCCATCTTCTCCAAAGGTCTTGAAAAATCTTGTTCGTTAAGTGCCACCTTGTCCTAGCGTCATTGGCTGTTTCAATACCGGTTAGACCTGCTCTACCAGTTAGGAAATGCGCGGGTGTTAAAAAATCTAACTCGTCTATATCTTCAGATATCGGACACAGAGGTCTAGAATTGAGACCCGCTTCTATTTGCGCTAAAATGGTGCTATATTCTTCAAATGTCAATGCTTGATCCGCTACAACTCTTTTGAGGTGTTGTTTAAGACTTCGTATCGACCGTTCCCATATTCCTCCTGCACTAGGCCAGGAGGGACAGTTCCAGTGCCATTCTATGTCCATTTCCACTATCTGCTTATAAAATGAATCACCGAAAACTTGCTTTAGCTGCTCGTACTCTTCTTGCATAATTTTGTTGGCTCCCACGAAGTTAGTGCCATTGTCAGAGTACATATGTTTCGGAGCTCCTCGTCGTGCTGACATTCTTCTCAACGCTGCCATAAAAGAAGCGCTGCTCAAGTCCGAAACCAATTTTATGTGTACTGCTTTCGTGACCATGCATATGAACAAAGCCATGTATCCTTTTGTTGTTTTTATTCCACGCCCTTTATTTGCCTTCACAGATATGAAACCCGTGTAGTCTACCCCCGTGTGATAAAGCGCTGGAGCTGGGTTAGTGCGGAAATCAGGTAGATCTCCCATAATCTGCTGTAATTTCTTGGGCTCTTGTTTCCTGCAAGTAACACATCTATGAAGTTGCGTTTTGACGGCTCGATTACCTTTGATTATCCAATACTTTTGTCTAAGAAAGGACATAGTCAGCCGAGCTCCTCCGTGAAATGTTAGCTCATGGGCTTGCGAGATGAGAAGCTCAGTCAGTCGACTGCTGTACGGGATGATGATTGGATACTTCATTTCGGAGCTTATGTTTGCGTTCCTGAGTCTTCCCTTTGCTCTAAGAATCCCATCTTGATCTAAGTATGGATTAAGGTTGAGTAACTTGCTAACGGATTTTACTTCCTGATGATACTACTACTTTTGCAATAGGCATTCAATATCTGTTTTAAACTCAACGCGCTGTACGTGTTTTATTATTGTAAGTTTTGCTGATCTAAGCTCGTGTAAGGTGATATGCCTTGAACTCAAACTCAAACTCAAACTCAAACTCAAAACGGCTTGTTTTCTGTTTACTAACAACAGGTGTCAATGCCCGCCGTATCCACGCTACAATGTATGTTATTTTTGTAAACGAGCTGTAACGATGTAATAGATCGTTAACTATGCTGCTATCTACGATAAGATTCTGAGCTATGTTTACATGCTTTTTTGTCTCTTCGTCAGTAGAGTATTTTGTTTGTTCTTTAGGTTTGAATTGTGATGATGATAAAAAGGTAGGTCCTTGCCACCACAATGCATGCTCCAGCAATTGTGAAGTCGTCAGGCCCCTACTAGCTGCATCCGCAGGATTCTCTTTGGTATTTACATAATACCAAGTGTTTGGTGGCATGATGCTAGTAATTTTCTTCACCCGGTTCGCTACGAAAGGCTTCCAGCGCTCCGGTGAACCTTGAATCCAGCTAAGAGTTACCTTAGAATCACTCCAACCGTATGTCACGACGGCCACGCTGTTGATGCTTTTGACGATTTTTGTCATAAGATTTGCAAGTAATTCCGCCGCACATAATTCTAATCTAGGTACCGATACGGGCTTGCTAGAGGCCACTAACCGCGTTTTCGCTGCTACTAGCACTACTGACGTAGAGTCCTTTGATACGATTCGTGCGTATACTACACAACCGAACGCTTTAATTGATGCGTCACAGAACCCATGTAATTCTATGACGTGGTTTTCTTTGCTTTGTAACCACCGAGGAACCTTAACCTGATTTAATAGATTTAAATCTTTCTTCAAGCTAATCCATTCTTCCTTGATCTTAATAGAAACTTCGTCGCTCCACTGAACCTCAGAATTTTGCCATACTTGTTGGAATAAAATCTTCATCTTTGTGGTTAGGGGTGCTAACCATCCCAAAGGGTCGAAAATCTTGGAGATTTCGGATAAAAGCATTCTTTTGGTCAGTTTAGCTGTTTGTGTGCTGTTTGAATCGAATTTAAAGATGAATTCGTCCTCGATGGAGTTCCATTGTAGGCCTAAAGTTTTTGATGAGCTTTCCGTTTTAAATGTAAACACTGCTGGCTGTTTGTTGACAGTTTGCTCAACTGTTTCTAACAATCTTGTATCGTTTGAGGACCACTTTCTTAGTGAAAATCCGCCGGTTTTTAGGCATGCGTTTAACTCCGTAATTCTGCGCTTTCCTTCTTCAATACTATGAGCCCCTGAAACCCAATCATCCATGTAGAGCTCTTCTTGGATGCATTTAGTTGTTCTGAGGTATTTCTGCTGCTCATCTGAAGCTAATCTTCGCAGGGTCATCATTGTCAGGAATGGTGCTGCTTTAGTTCCATACGTTATGGTTGCTAATTTATAAGTTCTTATAGGCTGATTCGTACTTTCTCGCCATACGATCTGTTGTAGGCACTGATCCTGTTCATGGACTAAAATCATTCGGAAGCATTTTTCGATGTCGGCTGTGAATGCGAAACGATATTGTCTCCACTTCAAAATAAGCTCCAACAGGTCTAACTGTAGATTTGGACCCCTGTACATTAGGTCGTTGAGGCTGTGGCCGGAAGTAGTTTTAGCCGACGCGTTGAACACTACGCGTAATTTTGTTGTTGTGCTAGATTCCGCTCTTTGCATGATGAGGAAGGAAGCATTTTATTTCCGCCTGCTGTTTGCTGCTAGCAGTCGATAACTTCATAGTTTATATTGCTTCTCTAGATCTTCGTTCTTGCTAAACTTACGTTCTAGATTTTTGAATTGGGCTATTGCTATCTCTTTCGAGGTGCCTAGCTTCTCTTTTAACTCCGGCTGCATAGGTAACCTAACTACATAACGACCGTTTTTAAGGCGTTTCGTCGTAGTTTCATATAAATCTAGGCATTGCTGATCTTCTACAGACATAGAATTCTGTTCTTGAATGTCTTCAATTTTACAGAATCGTTGGATATCCTCAACGTTATTTAAGATGACGTTGCATTGGAATGAAGTGTTTGTATTGCCACCGCATAGCAACCATCCTAAATGAGTTTGCTGTGCTAGCGGTTCCGAGGACGTTTGTCTGCGAATTAATCCCTCTAACAGGATGTTGCTGTAGACTTCCGCTCCTAGAAGAAGATCCACCGGACGACTGATGTTATAATCTGGGTCCGCTAAACACAGATGTGCTGTATGTTGCCATGATGGCTTTGCGAACGTTTTATTTGGCAGATTTTTTATTAAGCTGTTCATTATTAAAACATCAGTAGAAAACTTGAAATCGGTATAAGTTGATTGACAAGCGATCGTTAGTTTGCCTTTGCAATTATTTTTACGTTCGCCTACTCCAGAAATAACTCCTTTACAAGGCCTTCGCTTCAATCCTAGCTGCTGTGCTGCTTTCTCGCTGATCACGGAAACTTGTGAACCCTGATCGACTAGTGCTCGCATTAAGTGCTGGGTCTTGTCGGCTGCTGTTACCTTCACGATTGCCGTGGCTAATAAAATCTCCGATGCCTCTTGCTGAGAAGCGTGGAAGCTTTTGATGTTCTCGCATTTTTCTTTCGCAATCTCGGTCAAGCTCTTAGACTTTGATTTTGTTGCGAAATAGTCATGCAAAATCGTATGATGCTCATCATTGCATTTATGACATCTTTTTGTCGAGTAGCATTCTGCACCATTGTGATCGTAAACACAATTTATGCAATAATTTAATTGTCTGATTATCTTAATTTTCTGCTCATTTGGTGTTTCTAGAAATTTTTTGCAGTTTATTAAATTATGACGACAAAGAAGATGAAGACATGGTATTATTTGCAGACGATAGCACAGTGATGTTTAGAAGTTCAAGTACAAATCAAATGATATCTGACATAAATCAAACACTACACATAATAATTCAATGGTTATCAAATAATAATTTATTAATTAATCTGAATAAAACCAATTTAATGACATTTAGAAATAGGAATAATAATTTAATAAATCTTAATATAAGCTACAATGGACAACAATTTGATTTAGTTGAAAATGTAAAATTTTTAGGTCTCAATCTTGACTCAAAATTAAATTGGAAATCTCAAGTAGAAGATATTTGTACCAAACTCCACCAATTCTCTTATGCCCTGTATAGACTAGGATCAGTTGTGAATCAGTCTGCTGTCATCGCTGCGTATCATGGTTACGTAGAATCAGTACTAAGGTATGGTGTTATCTTTTGGGGTAACTCGGTGGACAATGTGATGTTATTTAGAGCCCAGAAGAGATGTATAAGGGCCATTGTGAAGTTGAAACAGACAGATAGCTGTAAACCCTTTTTTATGAGTTTGAAACTATTAACGCTTCCATGCCTCTATATCTATGAGATCGCTGTCTTTGTTATAACTCATAATTATTTATTTGAACGCTTAAATAGTAAGCGTAATAATCACAAAGTATGTTTTCCATCAAACAAAACAGCGCAATTTAGCAATAGTGTATTCTGTATGGCCCCTCGAATTTATAACCATTTACCCTTAAACATATTAAGATGCTCCAACATAGATAAATTTAAAGCATTATTGAAACAATTTCTTATTAATAAGGCATACTACAGTATTAAAGAATTTCTCGAAGACAAATATGATATTTAATAATTTGTTGTGACATGTTACCAAATTGACTTTCCATATATAATAATATAACCTTGATTGACTTATTTGATTGTATTAATTTTAATTTTATTTTTTTGACATGTGTACTTTATATATAACTAGAATATAATATTATTATCTCAATAGTTTTTATATAACCATAATAAAATATTATATGATGAACATTGCATGCCAAATGGCAGAATATAGCTGCACTAATGTTTGTTCTGTGACTGACAAAAACCTATGTAAACATCTATGTATCACCTATATTCGCAATAAATTATTTGAATTTGAATATGTTTTGCCGAACAATGAGGGCATTTATTTCCTGACTCAGACACATGCATTGATTTCGCAATTTCCAGTTTCTTGTTATTTTTAGATTTATTGCTCAATTTATAATATAATAATTTTTGTGCTAGTATATAGACAAGAAGAGGATCCCACGTCGTAATATCTACACCTAGGTTCTTTATGGCGTGAAGACTCTCTAAGGTGACGTCATGAAGTCGTTTGATGGCCGTGTATGACTGCTGCTGTATGTTGGCAAGATTGTAAAAGGAATTTACGTGGGACATAAATATCTGCTTTTTGTTATTAAATCTGTGACTCAAAATCTCCCAACAGGTGTTGTAGTTTTCCGCGCTAATCGGGAGATGCTGGATCAAACGCTCGGCTTCTCCTTTAACCTTACTTTTCAGGAACTGCATCTTTTGTACCTTTGACAGAGAAGGATTGTTGTGGATTGCTTCATCGAAAAGATCTTTGAAGGATACCCACTGTTGATAGCTGCCTGAGAACATAGGGATTTCCATCTTTGGTGTGGATTTGTCACGATACGACGTTTCCCACATCTTGGAACTGATAGCCTTTCTCAAGCCGCTGTACGTACGCTCATGTTTTGTGTAGCTTAATTCGTACGCCTCGTCGTCTCCCAACTCCATCATAAGTTCCCAATGGCTGTTGTCTATGGCTGTCCACCGAGTTTGTAACAATCGCAAGGCGTTTTCGAACTCCCATTTGTCGCACAAGGCTTCGACACATATGTTTTCTACGGTTCGTGCAAATGCCTTGAAGTTGATAGTCTGCTTGCGGAGCATGTCATCTAACTTACTAAAATTACCTCTAGACTCCTCAGCACGAGCGCGCGCGGGACTGGAGGATGCTGAGGGTGGCGAGTTATCCTGCTGCTGTAAGGATCTGCCCCCCGAAGGACTTGCTGCTGCTGGCTGATAAGAGGGATTTTCTTCCGACTCAGAGAAACCTTGCTGCTTTGCTTTGTAACATAACTCGTCATAATATTTGCATATGGCGTCTTATGCTGCTTTATAAGACTCCATTGTTCACTCGAACTCCAAATTGACGAAGTACTTATGACCTCTTTTTTCGAAAGGCAAAAGTTTTTCGTTGTTTACCTGATATTCTCCCCAATACGACTCTAAAAGATCTAGTCTCTTTTTGCAGTAGTCGATGGTCTTACGCTGTTTGCTATCCTTGTTGAAATTAATGAGGACTTTGGCAATGCTCTCTGCTAATTCAGTTTGTTGGAAATATATAGACTCCATTGTGCTGCTGTTAGATTAAAGTGAGCCAGAAATTACGGAACGTTCTTACTTGAAAGCCGCTTGTCCTACGGCTATTGTTCACACAAATACTGCGGCTGCTGCTGCTATGCTGCTAGGTACGCCAGCGGCTGGTGCGGTGGTAGATCACAATGAACTCACGCCTAGTCTAGCGCGCGGCAACCCACAGGCTGCTGGAATTCTATAGGCACTACGCGTTACGATTTATCGCGGTCGCGGAGTCCTTGGCGGTTACGAAGGACCAGTATGAACGGTACGGTTCGAGCTGCTAGATGTTTTGGGATGCTAAATGATAAGTCTAAGCTGAGATTTAGATATAGATTTATTCCGACACTTTACGTGAATTAATGCTAATGATGATTATGAGTGTTACAAGTAGGTCGGTTGATCGCACACTGGCTCGTGTAGAACGCGCGGTCCGCTGGTGCGGCCGCGTGACCTACTTGAGCCAAAACTGCTGATGATGATGTGTTCGATGAGTATCGAACAAAGATTCAACAGGGCCAAACAAAACTTTAACTTGCCCTTCAACATTAGAGGCTACGTCACCTATGCCCCGTATACAATTCGGAAAAGAGCCCATATTTAATTTAACCTGCCCTAGCAAATAAAGGGAAACAATGCAACCTTGTGAACCTGTGTCCAATATAGCACGGACAACAACAGAGGTCCCCGTGGGTCACCAGACCCTAACAGCAACCGTTAGTAGGATAACGGTCTCAATGGGGGAGGTTGGCGTTATAGGGCAAGAGTTAATTACCTATTGTTGCCTGGGCGGCGACCGTTGGCCAGGACCAGGTAAGTCAAAGCGAGGGTGCGGCTTGAAGTCCTCAAAGGCGCGATGACTCGATCCGCGCGCCATCTGTGGGGGTTCATAATGACGCACCCGCCCATAAGGAGGTGGGCGCGAGTCAGTGCGGGGACGCTCCGCCAAAGGAGGGGAAAACCTGGGGCAGCAGTCATGGTGCTGGTGACGCTGAACAGCACATTCAGGTGCGCGAGAGAGAGGAGGCGTGCGCACGCTACGGTTCTCCAAGCGGGGTGAGCGGCGATCAATTAAGCGAGGCGACTCTCGGCTGCGTGCCGGTGAGTCTCGGCTGCCACCTTCAAAACACCCGCCCGTGCGCGACGTCGGCTGGTTGGACAAGCGGCCTACCTCTCTGGCATTCATGCAGAGAATATCCAAATGCTGTCCTCCACTGTGAGGGCAGGGGCAAGAGTATGGGCAGTCTCGCTGGTAGTGGGACCCCAAACAAGAGAAGCAAAGGCGGCGGGCATTCGCGATGCGCCTACGAGAGGCGACATGCAGGTCCAAAAATGCCCTGCAACTGGCCGTTCTGTGCCCCGTGACCTTGCAGTAAGAGCACTCCACTGGGCCCTGCGTGACCGCAAAGCGAGGAGGGCGCCGATCAACATTGGCTCGGGTGTGAACGCGAGCCTACTCCTTGACCTTGGGCGGCTGCGTCTTAGCCGGCGTGTCACCACCGGAGTTGTCCAAGACCCGGCACTCATCCTCCAGGAACCTCTCCAGGTCAGCAAAGGGGGGCAGATGGGTCGCGCTATCCCCACCAAAGCGCTGTTCAAAACGCGACCTCAGGTCGGCAGGCAGCTTTTTAAGTACAATGTGCACCAATAGATAGGACCATTGGTCCACGGGCAGGTCAAGGCACGTAAGTGCGTTGATGGCCACCAAAAGCGGGTTCAACAGTTGGGTGCGCAACCCAGAGACCCGGGTGAGCGTGGGCAAACCCAAAATCTGTTCAATATGTGTGTCGGCGAGGCCACGCTTATTATGGTACCTACGGGGAATTAAGTCCCGAGCCGTCTGGTACGCCTCGTCAGACACGGGCAGATGCTGGATGAGGCCCTTGGCCTCCCCATCTAGAACCGACATCAAATAGGCCAATTTTTGTGCCGGCCGGAGGTCAGCCCTATCATTGACCAGGCTGTCAAACAAATTAACGAAGCCCAGGTAGCTTCCTAGGCAGCCATCAAAATGGGTGAGGTCTAAAGTATGGAGCCTACTCATCAGCCCCGGTGCTGTCCTAGGAAGCTCTTGCTTCAAGCCGGGTTGCCCGTCCCTATCGGCAACTAGTTGTCTCGCACTATTGGAGACAGCATCATACAGGTCTAAGACCTGGGCATAGTCTTCGCTGACCTTATTTCGCTGGTCAGCGGTGAAGTCATTAACTGACACTTCGAGACAGCAAGTGCTGAAAGTGCGAAATTGCTGTTCCACACTTGCCAGGC
Organism: Euclidia mi; assembly: GCA_944739405.2. Taxonomy (NCBI): domain Eukaryota; kingdom Metazoa; phylum Arthropoda; class Insecta; order Lepidoptera; family Erebidae; genus Euclidia; species Euclidia mi. Next base: position 6,426,802 of record OX123196.2, read on the forward strand.
GATTATCGATCCGCTCGTACCTTTGTAGTAAGGTCTGCTGGCGATCAGGCCGGTTCACTAAGGCACTGGCCGAGGCAAACCAGCGCAAATCTGATGCAATAGCACCAGCAGCCCCACGCAAGTCCTTTATAGCTGACATAATCAAAATTCAAAAGAGCTCAGACAAGCGTTAAATAAAATTAACAATCAAAACTTAATATTTGTTAATTCTTTGAAACCAACAAAGTATTAGCCTGTTTACTGCAAGTTCAGGCAAGTGACAGGTATCTACTGTCCAACAAAATTAATAGTTTCAATATATATTGACACAAAACAAAGTTATCAAAAGTTGAAACTTCAAATAAGTTAATTAATTACTTGCAACAGACAGACTCACTGTGTTATTTGTGATATACAATAGTAAGTAAACACAGAATATGTGTTACCTAACAATATTATCTATATATTATAACCAAACAAAGGCTTATCAAAAGTTTGGTTGTTAAAGTAATGTTTTAAACTCAATATATGCAATTAACCATTAACTAAATTAATTGATACATACAGCTGTTATGTATCCAAACAAACTGACTTATTAATGCTAACAACAACAGGTTATTGCTAGATTTCAACAATACAAGCCAAACAATTACTGATTGAGGTTATGTATGACATGTGTTTCAAGTTATGCAGGTCAACCAATACAAATAAATATGATGTATTTTAAACAACACTAACCTGGGAACACCACAACAACGTTAACAATGAATATATAGCTCAGATACAAGCTTATACAATACCAATCTGAGTATAGGTACAATCAACGGCTAAGTTTCAAACAGTATCTTAATCGGCTTAATTCTATTTCAAACAGTATCTTTGTTTAAAGAGGGAATTCTCTAAATTAAGGTTGCTGTGTTTGTTGAATCACTAAATCTACTGTTTGTCGATATATTATTGACTGTTAACAATAAGTATTATGTTTCTGTATATCAATATGTATTCAGTTACTAATTTCAAGATATGTTAGTTAAATAACGTTACCTTTTTTTAATATCGAGCATGTTTTAAATGTACGCAAAGCTTATACAATGAAACTGAGCAACTGTAAAGTGAAACATGCTTAATACAAATCTTTCTGAGATGCACAAAAAGTTAGTTTATGTTCAGGGATACAACTTTATGTGTAGGTATGTCAAAAATATATCCTCTTTGTATCCTTTATGTTGTGTGGTACCTAATACTTCGTATCTGGACACCATGGACACAGCGCGATGATGATGATGACAATCATCATCATCATCATCACCCTAGCGTTATACCGGTTACATCCAAGACTTACACGCCTTGGAAGCCCGGGGTCAGCTAACTGGTCTAACCAGATATGACAGAATATCAACTTTTCCACAGAGCGACTGCCGTCTGACCTCCGCAACCCAAAGGGATAGTGATATTCCATGGTTAAAGACAGTATCAGTTTATTTAAGGGTATTGCCTCCCCGTAATGATTTTCAAGATCTTCATGACAGCCGGGACCGACGGTTTAAGGTGCTCTCCGAGGCACGGGGCAAGCGCTTTTTAACAATTATTTAATACACAAAAAATATACTTATTAACAATTATTTAATTTTCATTCATGGCGAAATGTGGGTGTAATATTACACCTCTGCCTACCCCTTCGGGGATGCAGGCGTGAGTCTATGAAAAAAAATTCAAAAAGACATTGCTGGTGCGCGTCTTGCCCTCTGCATGGCAGTCCGTTGGTAACACCACTAGGCTATTGCTGCCTCTGTTGTTACGCTGTGTATATCAAAGCAAACAATATATTATGTAGCAAATCAAAACAGTTCGTGACAACAAACGAATGACGACCCTAGCTTGTGAAATAATTAATCAGATGTAGTATCACATAAACAGCTCAGTTTTGTATATTTACAATGTGGACATAGACTGGGTACCCAAAAAAGATAGGCTAGGCAGCAGCTCAGAGGCAATACCATTAAAAAAATCTATTTACGTGCCTCGAGCAGCGTGTTTATGTTATGTAACCGTAATATCCTGAGACACATTCAAGAAAAGAAGAATTCATAGACTGATCCTAAACTAATTGGATCCTGTACTAATCTATGATAACCAGATAACTGATAAACAAACATAAATATATATTCTTTATATAGGTACATAATTTGATTACATACATACATAGACTCACGCCTGTTTCCTCGAAGTGGTAGGCAGAGGCATATTAAACGCCCACTTTTCGCCAGTGTTTTGATCCCACGTAATAGGTGGCGAGCCTATTGCCGCTTATCGGGATATTTTGTTTGCCATTGCCTCGTCCGTTGATCGGCAGGTGCACCACTTGCAGGTGAGGTTGGCTTGGGACCCTAAGTTCTTGGTGGGAACCCTATGCACCCTATTTTATTATTCTTGTTAAATTAGGTACACTTAGACACAGAAAACCTAATGGTGCGCGACGAAAGACAACTTTGTCGTACTAGGAGTAAATCCCGCATTACGGAGGACTTTACAATAATTTAACCAACGGACTCTATGAACACCCAAACTCGAAACAACGATTAGTTATCTCACGAACTTTTGTCTTTTACGTCGCCAAATTCCAACAAATAACACTTGGTGTCACTCGGCAGGCCGGCTGCCCAGTACGTTGCTACTAGCACTACCAGCTATTTATCGCGGGTAGAAATCAAAACCAGCTACAAGAGTTGTTATATGTTCTACTGGAGGATGCCCTCAGCTACGCTTGCACATTTTTATTTAACCGCTTCTTCCCGTTCACGTGGCAATATCGGGCAATCCCTCCTCAATGCACTCTTGCACTCCCCATGGAACATACATTTTAGGTTCTTGCGTCCAGTAGTTTCGGCTGTGCTTTGTCCATGATTAGTCAGTCAGTAACGCTAGAATTTTATGTCTACAGACTAGTTGATGTGTTTCTCGCACACCGCTCATCTCTCTTGTTCCCGCAATCTTATGCAAACAGCTAAGCGCGCTCATTATCAGGACATCTAAGCACGAATAATTTAGTTTGTTCCGTAATGTGGATTGACTCGACATGCTCACAACGTAGCTGTGCGTTGAAAACATTAATACTGGAACGTGAATGACCATTATAAAAGACACCAAACATTATGATTTATTTTATACAAGAGTTTTCCGTGTGGTAACGGATTCAGAATACAAAATGTCTCTACCCTTTTTCTATCTGTAAGTAAGAAAGGCAATTAATGAAGAAATAGAATCATTGGTAAGAGTGAGAAAACTCAACACAAACACATTTGTAACTCGATGCATTAAAAAAAATATATAGTGGTCGATTTGAACCTCCTCTTATTTTAAGGCACTTAAAAACAGCAATGTTTTAGGTACGTGAATATAAATGAACATTGCGCGGAAATCAGGCGGCAATCGCTCTGTAGAAAAGCAAATAATCTGATCAGTCTAGACAAAGACTAGGATGCAGCCAAGATTACGCAGGGACGATAGTACATAAAGATATAATAAAGAAACTAACAATGGATAAAGAGATTAATATGAACAACACAAACTCAAGTTTAGCCCTTGTATTTCGAAAGTATTGTATCATTGTACACGACGGCGATACGGTTAAATATTCGCTTCCCGTGGCTTACTGTAAGGGGTCTGCACTCTACGATGGAATTATATGAGACTTGCCGACGCCGGACCTACGTAATACATATTATTTCCATAAGAATAACCTCCGAAACTTCTTCATGTTATGTCCCAATGTGTTATATTTTTGGCGCTATGTACCTACATAGGTCTTCATTCAGGTATGTGCAAGTTCTTGTCGCTCTTCACGCGATTGCATTGCTACTTCTTTTATAAATAAGTACATATTTATATATTACTATATTTTGGTCGCGCTTTCATCCGCGTGGAGGTCGTTGGGGAAAATGCGGTTTTCTGATGTATAAACTATATTACTGCCAAGTTTCATGAAAATTCGTTCAGTAGTTTTTGCGTGAAAGAGTAACAAACATCCAAACAACCATCAATCTATCTTCAAAAACTTTCGCGTTTATAATAGATGTGAGATGATAGCACGGAAAGTCTTTTTGCTGTGCAACAAAATCATTATAATATCTAATGATTTTCTACCTGAAAAGCATTTTATTCATAACTAGAGGACGCCAGCAGGTACGTCTGCATTTTTTTTAAATTTACCCGTTTTGGCCAACCCCGTGGGAATTTCGGGGAATCCCTTCTTAGTGCACCCCTACGCTCCCAAAGGAACATACATGCCAAATTTCAGCTTCCTGCGCCCAATAGTTTTGGCTGTAGCGTGTCTGTCAGTCAGTCAGTAACGCAAGGATTTTATATATTAAGATAATAAGTCTGATTTTATAATGAGCATGACAATGCTGGATTGCGCTTGAATAGACGGAGCATTCCCTATCAATATTTTGTTCAAATTGTCTAACGTATGACGTCCAGAGAGGTTGGACTAGTAATAGAGACCGCATTAAAATAGCAACCTTACCCAATATATGCACTTCACTCTGACTTATGATTTTTTATCTCATGTAAGAGAAAGATAAATATACAAATGTCATTTCGTTTCTTCGAAATTGTCGTAAATTTTAATTCGACTAGTGATGTGCTTACTCAAAATTAATTTCGATAAAATATCGATAATGTTTGCAATAAATCCTTAGATTTGGTTTACGTAGAATGAATATCTATTGAATGTTAATAAATCCTCCGATAAAGTAAAATATGTGAATAAATCTAGCTTATACTTAAACACTAGTAAATAAGTTACGATAAAAAAAATATTTTGAAATTGCCTTTTTAAGGTGAATAAAGCTATTGATATTCATAATATCACTAATAATCACTACCTATATGCAAAGATAGGATCAATGACGAGATCATTACCACGTAATGGTTTTCGAATACAAAACCACGTTACGTAATTCAGACTTTTGGAAGTTATATGCTTATTATTTAGAAAATTATCACGATCGTCAAGTGTTTGTCTAAAATCTTCCAAACTAAATTAGTCCTTCTAAAAATTGAAGGGAGGCACGAGCCCAGTATGTTCAGTTACATAATTATATTAAATCACCAATCGAGAGCAAGCTTCAGTAATAAGTGAGTTAACTAATAGATTAGAAATAAAACTTAACTTCAGAGTCAAATTTAAATAAAATATTTCACACATAATGAATCACATTTATTTAAGGTAAAATTGAAAAAGTCACTGACTGTGTCATTGGCTTAGTTAGAAAAAAACTCAAATCTTTACAAAATCATATTATATATACAGGTCAAATTAATTACACCCTAATAGAAACGCCTAGGTCTACAATAAGTGAGAAATAAAATAATTTAAAAGAATTAAACCAGGAGCCCGCATGGTGAGTAAGAAAGAAAATAAAATTTTGTGCGTACTTCTAACTGACACCGAACTCAAAAAGTGTTGTTGTTAAAAACATTAGCTTTTCTGCTGCCTAGTGCGAGCATCTTTAGATGTTGGTAAAGGCTCTTGGCGATTAGTCCATTTACTGACACAACTATCGGCACAATGATCGCCGAGTTCACATCCCACATATCGACAATCTCATGAGCTGGGCCCAAATATTTGAACTCCTTCTCTTTTTCTGCTTTTACGAGATTGCTGTCATGCGATAATGGTTTTAACGTCTATCAATGAGAGTATCTTTGCTCGGTCGATCACTACAAAATCACGCTTATTGGCTACAATAAACCTGTCTGTAATGATAGCCCTATACCAGGACAACAACGTGCGGCCATTTTTTCGAGAACTGGGTCGGGCACATATTTGTATCTGTAGTACGGTGAACCAATGAGATTAAATTTAAGGGCTAGTTGCTTATGGATTATCTTGGCCACTTGATTGTGTCTGTGCAAATACTGGCCATTGGCAAAACTAGAACAACCGGATACTATATGTCTGAGAGATTCCCTGGGCTGGTGACATACCCGCCATATGTCAATCGCACCGTCCCTCAGTATATACTATCGGTAGTTGTTTGTCATGACAACTTCATCCATAATTATGAAGACAAAACCTTTGGTTTCACCGAAGAGAATAATAGAAATAAGAGAATAGAATATTAATAAAATTATTACTCAAACCTGCAGTACTGCAGGTTTATGTAATTATTTTTATAAAAGTAAAAGACAGAGGAGGATTAGTCTCACCATCAAAATATGTATTACATATTTTTCAAGTTACAGTAAAGGTTGTACGTGAAGGCAGCGATAGCCTGTGTGCGATAGCTGAAAGTTTGTGATGATCGATGAAAACACTTTTCTTGAGATATTTAGTTGTATTTGTATAACTTCTATATCAGAATAGTGCAAAGGCTTCTTTTTTTTGCAATAACTGTTACCCACATCGGCGAATACGTGAGCCGAAGCTAGTCTGTAAAATAAAAGTATCGATAAAGTTATAACGTCACTATGTTTATGCGTCACAATCTTTATAAGAATAAATCAAAATGTCTATGAACGAAGTATCAAACTTTGAAATGAAGTTCTTTTAAATTTTGACGGGTAATGGGACACAACGCGGTGACCTATCCCAGACTTTTGAGTGATGGGATCCCTCCGTCTATTTACATAACATATATAGTCTATGTCGCGCGGGTGCCTTGATGCTGCCGTACGACACACTCGCTGTATCTTGATAAATGAAAACACTTGAAGTTGTTCGTTATAAACTGTTTATTTCCTTGACACGGGTTTACCTTGTTAGTGACTTATTGTAAGTGATTTAATAAAACAATTGTGCATACGTGCATTTACAATAAAATGCTGACGCGGTGACATGTGCGGTCATTGGACCGTACATATTCCCGGGCCAGAGAAGATGAGATGCTGAGCTACCTTTAACAAAACAAAAATAATTCAAAGAATATTACGATATAAACTTTGAAAACAATAATTAAACAGGGTTATCAAACATCCCATGATATTTCTGTAAAATTGGACTTGTTGATTGGTGTCGAAATCTTGAAGTGCGCGCGCTGGGTACAGGTTCGATGCCGTCGCTTGCTCGACGCGCTCCCTCCGCCACAGCTGCCGCCGCGTGCGCCGCCTGCTCCTGGGTTGGTTGAGTTGTTACTTCAGAATGTCGATCTTGTTGTCTTTGCGTACAACGCCATGTGTATGGTATGCGTCGTACTAAAATCACAGTACCAATCACCACTAACATTCCAAATATGATGTAGATCATTGTGTAGTGGTGTATATCGTGAAAGGTTATTGTATCTGGTAGCAAACTTTCACTGTTCTCCAAAGCTTGTATCTTGCTTTGTATTTCTGTGGCTGCTTCTTGGAATATCAAGTGTGATTTGTTTGATGTTTTATACGTAGGTATACTAATGTTGATTATATGGTTAATCGGTGCAATGGTCGGTGTATATAAGTCCGGTGAAAGACGTACTTCACTTGTATGAGCCTTGTGAGGATATATAGAGAACTCGTCTGTCTTCAATAAGCAGCCTTGACCTACACTCAGTAGTCCAGTGCCCGTCAGTTCATTCGCCGTAATCCGATCGTCGCACATTGTTCGTACATTGCAACGTTTGCAGCACGTATAAATATATGTGTTCATAATGTAACTTTCTTGCCATTTATCATTACATAATATTTCTCTTGTTATGCATTCTTGGTTTTCTTGTACACATAAACTTTTGTCACTCTTCATCTGGTATTCAGGCTTCTGGCTGTGACAAAAATAAGTTTCTTGTACGATGCAATCCTTTATGTCTGCTTCGCTCATAGGTATAAATGTCCCTTTTCTAATACTCAAGGCCACGAAGTCCGATATAGGTGATATCGCGTAGGTTTTGCTTTCATGATGCTTAGGGATTGGTATCAACTTGAAGATCTCGTACATATCTCGACTGGTGAGCGGTATCCTTATCTCGAACAATAGGTACTCTTCCAGCATCCTTGCTTTGACCTTGAAGAGATTGTACATCTTCCGTATGTCCGAATGGATATTCTCTACGGGCAAAGAAACATCTTTGGGCAGCTTGCTTGAAATAGTTCTCAACTCATTGATGAGTTGGTCCGGTGTCACTAAGTGTACATTGAAGTGACCTTGATATACATCCATAATTGTATCCATAATCGTATCTTGTAATCCTTTCAAGTTGTTAAGTACATTTGTCGCTATGATAGACCCAATTGTAAAATCACTTAGAATGCTACTTGTTTTAGCAGTGTTTTTCAACTCGAATACAGCCTTGTCTAATGCCATCATATGTTGATTTATAATCTTGTGTTGTTGATTCATAGTACTCTCAGTACGTTTTAGTAGATTGTTTTCGGCTTCTATGATGGTTGTTTGATTTTTCCAGAGATTAAGTATATGGTTCTGATCTTGCTGAAGTAAGGTAATGTCTCTCTTGTACTGTTCGGCGAATCGGCTGTCTAATACACCGAACAAGGTGTTGGCGAGATATCCGACTCCGTTGACAAGGCCTCTCTTGTGACGTAGCAGTCGGGCCGGCGCCTGGGTCGCATCGAATTGCTGACTTGCCAATAGTTTGTTGTAGTGCGAGAGTTCATCGTAGCCGTGACGTAACTGGAGTACTATTGCATTACATTGACCTTGTTCTTGTATTGTTTTGCATGTTGTATCGAGCGCTTGTATGTATGATTCGAGTGCCTTGTTGCCTCGGAGAAAGGGGTCCATATCATAGTAAATGACGAGTTTCCATTCATCTTTTATAAGTAACATGCTCGATAATTTATCTAGGTATAGGCCTTGATTTTCCCTGAGTTGAGTAATATTAACATGTGCGGTGCAGGTTGTTATAAATAGCAACAATGTAAACATCAAAGTGGTAAGAAGACTTCTGTTAGGGCTTTTTCTTGTCGCACTAGCCGGTTGCGCTCGACTGCTGGATGGGTTTTCATTGCAAATTGTTTCAGTATTGTAGCCGTTAGTATCGTGGCTGACCAGTCTCGATAGCTTGATTATTGGTCTCCTCATGTAGCCACTCTTCGTCTTTAGGGTGACAACACGCACATACCCATCGTTGCTGGGATGTAGTTCAGTCACTCGGCCCATGATCCACTTGCCTGGAGGTAGGTTTTCATCGTGAACGAGAACCACATCATTCAACTTGATGTTTTTCTTTGGATTTTTCCATTTTGACCTTGATGTCAGCTGGGATAGATATTCCGAGTTCCATCTTTTCCAAATGTCTTGTGTTATTTTTTGCGTAAGACACCAACGTGTTCTCAAATCTCTCTCAGTGGGTACGATTGTCAACAGTGGCCCGCTTGTCAAAAAGTGAGATGGGGTTAGGTACTCTAGATCGTCGGGATCATCAGTTAAGGCGCATAAAGGCCTTGAATTTAGGCACGCCTCTATCTGTACCAGTAGCGTGGAGAACTCTTCGTAGGTAAGCCTCTGTTCTCCTATCACTCTCTTGAGGTGAAACTTGAAGCTTTTTACAGCCGCTTCCCAGAGACCTCCCGCCGATGGCCACGCGGGAGCGTTGAAGTGGAACGTGATTTCCATGTCAACTAACTCTTGCTGTAGCTCTTCATTGAAAGTTTGCAAGATTTCTTGATATTCTTGATGTAAAGTTCTACATGCGCCAACAAAATTGCGTCCATTGTCGCAATAGATAGCGCTTGGGGTACCTCGCCGTCCGGCCATTCTGCGTAGAGCCGCAATGAAGGATGATGTTGTCAGGTCGGACACCAATTCTAAATGCACGGCCTTGGTTGCCATGCATACGAAGACGGCAACATATCCTTTTGTGGTTTTCACTCCACGGCCCTTGTTAGCTTTCAAAAGGACATGTCCGGTGAAATCTACGCCCGTATGTTTGAAAGGACGAGAAGGACAGACTCTTGAACCAGGTAAGTCTCCCATTATTTGCTCTTGCATGCTGGGTTTTTGCTTCTTACATGTTATACAGCTGCGTATATATTTTTTAATTCTTCTAGTTCCGCTTAGAATCCAATATTTTTGTCTCGTGAATGCTAATGTCACTCGAGCGCCGCCGTGCAATGTGTGTTCGTGTGCATTATTTATTATCAACTCTGTTAGGCGATGATTTTGCGGTAAAATAATAGGGTTTTTCATTTCAGGGCTAATGTTGGCGTTACGCAGCCTCCCTCCGACGCGCAGGACATCGTCTTCGTCTAAGTACGGATTCAAGCTTAGAATCTTGCTTTTGGTAGAAATAGGTTTCTTTTGTTTCAGGTTGCATATGTCATCTTCGAATATTTCCCATTGAACTTGCTTTATTACCCTTTTTCTTGCTTCTCGTAATTCCGGTATAGTGAGCCAGGATACGGATTTTCTGTCTTGTTTTTTCGCCATAAATCGGTACACCCATGCTAGTACCTTCGTAAGTTTTGAAAATGAGCTGTACTTTTCTATCATCTCCTTGATGAGAATGCTGTCACTGCACTGCGTAATGACGTTGACTTGCTTATGCATTTTCGCTTCTTCTTGCGTAGTATAGGTACAATTTTCTTGTGTAAAATTGTCCGTGGTGGACAGCCATGCTGGTCCTTGCCACCATAATGGATGTAGTCTCAATTGACTTGCTGTCAGGCCGCGGCTGGCGCAATCGGCAGGATTCTCTGCGGACTTGACGTAGCGCCAGCATTCTGGCGGCATGATTTCAACTATTTGACGTACTCTGTTGGATACGAACGGCTTCCAGCGATCGGGATTTCCTTGTAGCCATCCAAGAGCCGCCATGGAATCGGTCCAACCATGAACCTTGACGTCCACATCTGGTGATATGGCTTGCTTGATTTTCACCATGACCTTGGACAGCAGTAATGCTCCACACAGCTCCAGTCGTGGTAAGGAAACTTCTTTCTTGCAGGGAACGAGTCTTGATTTCCCAACGTCGAGTTTTATAACAATTTCATTTTGTTTTATTAACTTGCTATAAACGACACAAGCGAACGCCTTTTGCGAAGCGTCACAAAATCCGTGCAATTCGAGCTTACACGTGACGTCGCAATCGAGCCACCGTGGTATTTCAATATTATTTATGTCAATAATATCGCTCTTTATTGTTTGCCATTCTTGATAAATATTTTTGGGAATCTTGTCATCCCAAGCAATGCTTGTTTTCCATACTTCTTGAAAAAGCAGCTTCATTTTGGTAGATAGCGGAGTTAGCCACCCAAGGGGGTCAAACAGTTGAGAAATAGCAGAGAGCAGTGATCGCTTCGTGTCTTGAACCTCCTTGTTTATCTTGCATTGGAAAACAAAAACATCCCTTTCAGGGTTCCAATATAAACCTAGTGTCTTGGTAGATTCGGCTTGGGTGAAGTTAAAATTACTTTGTCCTTGCTGACTTGTATTGTCTGATAACTCTTGATAGTTAGACTTCCACTTCCTTAAATTGAAGCCACCAGTTCTCATAAGATTTATAAGACCTGTCTTAATTTTCAGCGCAGAATCCCAACATGGAACAGTTAGAATCAAATCATCCATATAAAAATTGTTTTCTACAATTCTAGCTGCTTCTGGATATCTTTCCTTTTCGTCACTTGCTAATTGACGCAACGTCATCATTGCTAGATAAGGTGCGGCCTTGGTACGGTACGTTACCGTTGTCAGCTGATAATGTTGCAATCGATCCTGTGAGTTATCTCGCCATATTATTCTTTGTAGAGGCTGGTCATCTTCATGCAACCAAATGGCGCGAAACATTTTTTCACAATCAGCGGTCAAGGCTATCTTGTATAGCCTCCATCCTAATAGTAGCGTGAAGATATCGTTTTGTAAGTTCGGCCCCGTATACATACAATCGTTGAGACTTTGTCCACTTGATGTTTTTTCCGATGCATTGAAGACTACACGTAGCTTGGTCGTACTAGAGTCGTTTCGTAGCACGCAATGGTGCGGTAAGTAACATACGGGTCCGGTCATTGCACTGTTGTAGCTGTCGTAGCCGACAAGTTTCATATGTCGTAATTCTTGATATTCGTGTATGAATGACTTGTAGGCTATTTTTAGCTCGCTGTTTCTATTAAACTTTTTCTCAATTTGGTGAAATTGGGCGATAGCTTTGTACTTCGATTGGCCCAAATGATCAATGTTAGACTTAAGAGGCAGTCTAACTATGTATTTTCCGTCCTCTGACCTTGTTGTCGTAGACTTATAAAATTCAATACAGCGATTTTCCTCTGTTGAATATGAATGGTTTCCAGATACATCTTCTATTTCCCAAAATTTTTGTATGTCTTGCATATTGCTGAGAACTACGTTGCACTGTAGAGACTGTACTTTGCCGCACAAAAGCCATCCTAGACGCGTTTGCTGGGCGACTGGAGACATGTTGCCAAATCTATATATTCCATTCATGATAATATTTGCGTAGATATCGGCTCCAAATAAGATGTCAATGGGCTTGCTCACATTGAAATCGGGATCTGCCAAATCTATATCTTGTAATAAGTCCCATGTTGGACGTGTAAATGACACATTAGGCAAATTTCTTGTTAAGCCTTTCATAATGTAAACATTCGTCGTAAAGACATAATCTTCGTGCATAGAATTGCAATGTATTTCTGCTATACCATTGCAGATGTTGTCCTTGGCGCCAACACCTGTTATCACACCTCGACATTTTTGACGGGGTAGGCACAGAAGCTGCGCTGCTCTTGTGGTGATGAGAGACACTTGCGAGCCTTGGTCTACGAGGGCTCGCATAACTAGGTATTCTCCATCTGCTCTCTGTACCTTTATCAGAGCTGTAGATAATAGAATTTCGAGCACGTCACATTGCTGGGCCACGTGCATATTATTGCTGACTTGTTCGGTTCGCCGTTTCGATGCCGCGTTACCAACCGCTGGCCTAGATGTCGTGTCGGCGTACGAAAAACGTGACATCACGTTTTTCGTAAACGCTGAGTGCAGCAAAGTGTTGTGTTGCCCGTTGCACTCGCAGCACCGTTTGTTAGATAAACAAGATTTTCCATGATGACTATGAAGACAATTATAACAAAAATTTAGCTTCGAAATCTCTTGTCGTTTCTGTGACGGTGACATTTCTAGGAATTTGTCGCAATAATAGATTCTATGTTCTGCGCTGTTGCAAATTGGGCATGATATCTTGTTTTTCGAATACGAAGCAGCTTGATTGCTTGAAAAATTCTTGGAATAATGCGATTTTGTTTGTCTATCGGATGCTGATGACGACGACTTTGTTTGATGATTTTCTTGCTTGCGGCGTGCTGTTTCCATTGTAGTGAATCTGTTTTCTAGGAACTTGAGAAATTCTTCTAAATTTGGCAATTCGCGTGGCTCTTTCACTGACTCCAGATAATCACTATGAGTTTCAGTGTCTATTTTCTGTACCAAAAGATACACCAAAATGGGATCCCAGGTGTCGATATTGACACCCAAGTTTTTGATTGCATTTAAGCATTCCGTGGCAATATCATGGAGACGTTTTATGTGATTCACGTTAGCTTGTTGAGTCACAGGCAGGTTCATCAAAGTGTTCATGTGAGTTGTAAAAATAAGCTTCTTGTTATTGTACCTATGGTTCAATATTTCCCAACAGGTCAAATAATTTTCTGAACCGATTTGTAGGTGTTGTACTAAGCGCTCAGCTTCGCCCTTAAGCTTGCTCTTAAGAAACTGCATTCTTTGCGCGTTAGATAAGCTTGGATTGTTGTGTATTGCTTCGGTGAAGAGGTCTTTAAACGACACCCACAGCTGGTAGTTGCCGTTGAACATAGGAATGTCGAGTTTAGGCGTCGACTTTTCACGGTGCGATACAGACCATAACTTGCTATTTATGGCCTTCTTGATTTCATAATACTTTTGTTCATGCTCTGTGAACCTTTCTTCGTATTGTAGGTTAGATCCGTTTGTCTCACTGTCTATTTCCCAGTGGAGTAGATCAATTGCCTTCCAGCGCACCTGAAGAGTTTTCAATGTGTCTTCAAACTCCCATCGGTCTTGTAAGCTGTCAACGTTGATGTTAGAGACTGTTCTCGCAAATGCCTTGAAGTTGCTCAACTGTTTTCTATACATCTCGTCAAGCTTGCTAAGATTTCCTGAGTCTGAGGTGTTTGCCATCTCATTCCAGTCCTGCTTGCTAGGAGGAACGTTTTTCTGTTGAGTAGCAGCGTCCTCGAAGGTGCTTTCGTCTTGCTCTATTACTTCAGATGTAGATGCTGCGCCACCCAAATCGGACTTGATAACTTTTTGTTGATCGGAACCTTGTTGTGCCGAAAGAGGTTTAGGGGTGCTACTAATGCTCAATTTCTCAATGTAGAGCCTTGCTTCTAAGTAGCTTTGCCTTGTCTGTTGGTAATAATCACCAACCAGATATTCATGATCACCTGGTAAGCGCTCCGAAAGCTTTGCTTGGTTGGACTTGAACTCGTTCCAACATCTTTCCAAAGTTTCGAGACGTCTCTTGACTTGTTCAGGAGTCCTGCGAGATGGGCCATCCTTTTTGAAGTTAACTAAAACTTTTTTAATCTCATCTGATAGGAGAGATTGTTGATAGAGTATATCACTTGTATCCATCTTGATATAGCTTGCTGTAAACTTGATAAATTAGTAGCCTTGATGCTTGTAAACCCGCGAAACAAACAACGAACACAAAACTTGATAGATAAGGTACCTTATTTGCTTGATATTTGTATTTGGTGTGCACACACTTGAATCACTTGATAATATGGACTTGTATTTCACAACAAAGTTCCACAGTGTAAAACTTGCTCTAGCTAGCTCTTGATAACTTAAAACTTGCTGGTTGAGTACTTGATTACCCTAAACTTGCTGGTTCTCATATACTTAGTGGTTAAAGCACCTCCGCGTGATATATGCGCCTTCTCAATTCAGCCGGTGAGACCCGCTTCTGGGAGGCCGGCCAAACCGATTCGCTATCACACGGAATCACAGAAAACCACTAATATACTCCTACGAAGGACCACAATGCCGCGCGGGTGCCTTGCTGCTGCCGTACGACACACTTGCTGTATCTTGATAAATGAAACACTTGAAGTTGTTCGTTATAAACTGTTTATTTCCTTGACACGGGTTTACCTTGTTAGTGACTTATTGTAAGTGATTTAATAAAACAATTGTGCATACGTGCATTTACAATAAAATGCTGACGCGGTGACATGTGCGGTCATTGGACCGTACAGTCTAAGATGACGTCTAATCGTACTAGCGCAACACGCAGGCGCAAGCAGCGCCAATGACTTACAGTGTCTAGTTATTATATAACCAATCAACAACAGCCAGTCCGTGCATCTTACCAATGAACAGTCAGTAGTACTGTTTCGGCGAACCGAATGTTCCTAGTCGATTTGGGAAAACGAAGGAAATGAGGAAGTGAAAAGGTGAAGTGGATAGGAGCCTCTTACCTTGCACGGCAGTCTTTTTCTTTCCACGTGGCGGCCGCCTGGTGTCTTCGGGAATCCTGAAGCTGCTTGAATCACTACACTTCACTAGTAGCTTCACTCGCGAGCGGGTTTGTTACGTTTTTTGGTATAAGCGGTAATAATTATATATTATGGCGGTGCGGACTGCGGTATGCGGCGGACACGAGTTCCGAGCGTCTAGAATCTTCCAGTGTTTTCTTCGTCGCCGTTGAACAGGGCGGCCAATAGCGAGGCGTTTTGGGAGGGGATTCATGAAAGGATCGCTCGGATTAGCCGAGCAGCGACGAACCATTGACGTTGGCATAATTAACTAGCAATGGAAAAGATAGATGGCGCTACCATATCTCCCCGGCCCTAAAGGGTTGCCTTTAAAAAATAAATAAAATTGAACTTAGCTATGTTGGGTGTACTACCGCATTACCCATCAATAGGCTAAGACAGCGATATAACAATAAAATTAATCTAAATTAACTTTAGCGAAAACTACAAACGCAATAACAGCGAAACTACAAACTAAATACTTAAACTAAGAGGTAGATCCAACTTCAGGCTAGATCTCACTGAGTTGGAAGCGGACAGCGGCGTACAACAGGGCGCACGTAGCTCTCCTTCGCGGTTTTCACGGTAACAACGCGGGTTGTAGCGTCCTTGGAAGTATACAGTTTCTCTACGATGGCTAACGGCCATGAAAGCGGCGGAGCATTATCATGTATTATGACGACAAACATACCCTCCTGTATAGGGGACGCAGGACTATTCAACTTGGATCTAGCCTGAAGCTGGTGTAGATATTCCGCACGCCAGTGCCGCCAGAACGACTGCACGAGTTTATCCAGCAGAGTATGTCTCTGGAGCAAGCTTGAAGAGTCTGCTTCAGGAGCCGGAAATGACGATCATGGCACTGTGTTCCGGAAATGTGCAGGGCTTAACGCGGATGGTTCTGCAGGGTCACTACTCAATGCCGTGAGCGGACGCGAGTTGATCAGTGCCTCGACTTGTGCAGGGACAGTTAAAAGCTCTTCGTAAGAGAGGATCTGTTGACCTATAACTTTGAAGAGATGCGTTTTAATTACTTTGACCATGCTTTCCCAACATCCACCGAAATGTGGAGATGCTGGCGGAATAAACTTCCAGTCAATATGATCTATGGAAAGTTCTTCCTGAAGACGAGTACGATATTCCTCTCTGAGAAACTTATAGAGGTCGCGTAAATAAGAGCTTGCGCCTACGAAACAAGTGCCGTTATCCATATATAAACACTGTATAGGGCCGCGCCGTGAGAGAAATCGTTAAAGGGCTGCAAGGAACGACACCGTGCTTAAATCTGTCGCAACTTCAATATGCGTAGCGCGCGTCGTTAAGCATGTAAAAATACATAGCCAGGCTTTACAGCTTTTAACACTTCGACCACGCACTGGCGTATACTGCAATGGTCCTGCATAATCACAACCGGTGTGTGTAAACGCTTTATCAACCTGGTTGACGCGCTGGCTAGGGAGATCTGCCATGGGAGGGAAAGTCGGACGCGGACGAAATTTGAAACAGACGTTACATTTATGTATTTTGTGACGAATTCTTCGTCGAGCGGCTAAAATCCAATACTTATGCCTAAGTAAGGACATAAGCAACTCTGGACCAGCATGGAGGTGCTTCTTGTGATAAAAATCAACAAGAAGGTCGACAACATGATCATGTCGCGGCAGAATGCAAGGATGTTTGTAGTTATAAGGTTCATCCGAATTTGACAGACGACCCCCAACGCGTATGACGCCGTGTTCATCGAGAAACGGCTTGGGTCTAAGGATAGCGGGAGAACAAGGTACATTGTCTTTCAAATTTTGAATGTCGTTACTAAAATGAACAGCCTGTACAGCTCGTAGTAACTTACATTCTGCGAATTTGATATCAGTACTTGATACAAAAGTCCCATCCGGTAGGTGCCTAAGAAGGTTTCTTAGACATAAACGATGGCGCAGAGTAACTTAGACCACGATGACATGCGTAGTGCGAGTGCATAGATGGGAGACTCCGCAACCTCAGCAATCACGGGATAAGAAACAGACTTCCGTTCGGGTACATCTTCGTCTTCTGCACTGTGGTCAAAGGGTTGCATGGGCCATTCTGACGGATCATGGGAAATCCAAGAAGATCCACGATGCCACAATGGATGATGCAGAAGATTAAGTGGAGTGACACCACGAGACAAGCAATCTGTGGGGTTCTCGGTACCCGCGACGTGATTGAAACAAGTAGCGGGAACAAGTTCAATCACAATCACAATCACAAGTTTACTAACGCGGTTGGCGAAAAAAGTCTGCCAGCGATGAGAAGAAGAATGAATCCAAGCGAGCACTACTTTGGAGTCGGAAAATGCGTATATTTTATAAATAGGGTAGTGGGGCAAAACTGTGTCTTGAACCTTACGGAGCAACTGAGACAGCAGAAGGGCCGCGCACAACTCCAGTCTCGCAACCGAAATGGTTTTAACAGGCGAGACCTTAGACTTGGCACAAACTAACTGCACCAAGTAGTTAGAACCAATGCGGACTTGCAGATATACGACTCCGCCGTAAGCACGCTCGCTGGCGTCAGCGTAACCTATTAAGTTGATTGTACATCCATCAACCAACCCAAGATGACGTGGAATAGTAATTTGATTGAGCGCGGTAAGCTCAATACAAAACTGGCCCCAAGCGGCGACAATATGGTCAGGGGGTGTTTCATCCCACTCACACTTTGATAGCCAAAGTTCTTTGATCAAGAGCTTGGCGTACAAAATTGTGGGAGCCACAAAACCCATTATGTCCCATAGTCGAGCCACTGTGGACAGCATAATGCGTTTGGTGCACTTATCATCTGGTGGTGAGACGTCAAACCGAAAACTATCGCAGGATTTGTCCCAGCGTAAACCGAGAACTTTATGCGGTACAGACTTCTCAAACTCAATGTCTGGAGAAGCTTTATGAGAATCTGGTATGCGTGTGATAGATAATTCTGATTATTGTGCATATATATGTTTCTATAAAATGTTAAAACAATTATATTTTAAGTATAAAATGTATTATGAATTAGTTTTGTAATAAAACATTGTATTTCAATCTGCACGTGGGCGACGAAACGTCATATCCGCACACGGTGAGTTGTTTGTACACTAGTATAAAAGTCAGATCGCTACGGGGCGACACTCAGTTGTCTTCCGGCAGTCGAAGTGTGAACATCGGACGAACAAGTGTTGCCAATTGTAAATAGACAATTTGGTTTGACGTTTGGCAGTTGACACTGTCAAACGGGTAAATAAAATATAAAATATGAACAGACTCTGTTCAATGTTCGGTGCCGCCCCGGCAACGACTAACTAAGGTACGATATAATTCTGACTTTTATATTATTGTGTTTTTATATTGTGCTTTTACTAATAATGTGTTTCGCAATTCTTTATTGCTATTGTGGTGTTAATTAGAGTATTGTCAATATAGACAATGTATAGTTAATGTAATAATATAGCTTAGCAATTGTATAATTGATATGGTGGGTGATATTGTGGGTGGTTTCGTCACTTGTGAGATGTTAAAGTTCAGATCTTGGGGTATCATATATTACAGAGTCGAATTATATGCTGAGACACAAGTCGTGTCTATTATATACATCGTATGGTGAATATTTCAGTGGTAAATATTGAATACCCCTATAGTAAATATATCTGTGGTGAATATTACTAAACGAATTATGCTAATCTATTGTACTAAGGTAATAGTTACTTTTGAAATATTGAACTACCCACAACCTTGCTATCCGATATAATAATATGTATTGATTGTACCGCTTTTATAAACGATAATTACAACTATTAAAAGAATGGCCAAGAGTTTTCTTGGCCACGTTCTTTCTCTTGGTTCTATGCCCTTGCTTTGCGAACGTGGCGCTAAATGTAAATGTAGAATCAGAACTTGAGATTTTAAAATATACTCTTGTGACAAGCTGAATAAATGAAAGTAAGATTTGATAGTTGTATCTTTTATTTATCAACACCTGACAAATAGAACTATAATAATACATATAGGCTGTATACTTTGTATCTATACATATATAACTTACTCACTCTATCACGTGCGAGAACTTCCTTAGAGTTGCTTGTCCATTTGACAAGATCAAACTGGCCTCGCTTGAAAAGCTGAATAAGCTCTTCACAAAGCGAAATTGCTAGCGGAGCGGATATGACACTATAGGCAATGTCATCCACATACAAAGCGGAAGTAGCAACAGCTGCTGCGGCGGGAAAATGATCGCCTTCATCAGCGATCAACTGGCGAATAACTCGTAACGCGTGATATGGGCTAGACTTGAGTCCAAAACAAACACGATTGAACTGATACACAGATAAAGGTTCCTTATCGTTAAAACGATAAAAGACTCGCAAACGCCGATATTGAGGAACATTTGGCGGCAATCAGCTGACAGAGCAATTTGGAAAAGACGAAACTTTATTATGATGTTAAATAAATCACCCTGTAGATTGGGGCCGGCATGCAAAATGTCATTAATCGACTGACCCGATGTAGTCTTACAACTAGCGTCTAAAACCACACGAAGTTTAGTAGAGGTTTTATCTTCGCGAACTACGCCGTGATGCGGGATATAATATGAGGGAAGAGAGTTGCCCTCGTTGTTTACAACAACACTCAAAAAACCTTTATCTATGTAGTCACGAATGACGTCATTATAGGCGCTGCGTAACTTAAGTGATGCATCAAGTTTACGTTCCAAAAAATGGAAACGTCTAAGCGCAGCAGCGTACGAGTCGCCTAACGAATAAGGGTCACCATAGAATGGCAACGCCACAACGTATCTGCCACTGTCGTCACGAACAGTGGTAGCACGGAAATGTTCTTCACACTCGAGATCTTTACGGCTCATCGAGGGCGGTACGGTAACCTCTTCAAGCCCCCAAAATCGCTTGTGAAGAGAATCAATATTATTTTCTTGAAGAACAGAACAACAGCAAGACGTAATATATTGAGAAGTATGTAACGTAGGTACGGTACCCATAATCACATACCCAAATACTGTCTCAATAGCAGGCGGTAAGTCATGTCGCTCACCACGTACCACGTCAGTTAGTAGCAAGTGCGGGAATATTGCGGCTCCGATCAAAACATCAATGTCTGCCGGATTCGCAAACTCCGAGTCTGCCGGCGGCAATGACTCGAGGTGTGTGAGTAGCGATACGTCCACAATAGCGTTTGGCAATGTGTCCGTAATACGCTCCACGATAAGCGAAGAAATGTTAAAATTAATATCCCTATCAAAACGCGAATGTATTTTAATATCTACGGAACCCTTGCAATGTTTTTCTGAACCGCCGATCCTTTTGACCACTGAACCAGTATTTCTAAAGTTATTCCACAATCCGAGGCGTTTGAAACAGTCCAATGTTATTAAATTGGTCTGAGACGCGCTATCGAGTAGACAACGTACCATGTGCGGCGACCCATTAACATCATAAACGATAACTTGCGCTGTCGCTAACAGTACCGTCTTGGACGCCATACACTGCGTTTTAGCCCCGCGCAGATCATTATAGATGCGCGAGGGCCGTCCGCGCGTGCGCGTCGCCCGCGCAATGGATGTCGTACACAACAATATTTCATTCTGAATCGTGGGAGGCGCAGTTATCGTAGCCTGCACTTGCGACGTAAGTGTGTCAAGGTTAGCGGCTTGGCTTGACAACGGACTACCTTTATCGAAGTGCAACAATGAGTGGTGTCGTTTATTACATGAACGACATCTCGTCCTACTAGAACAATCACTCGTTTTATGCTTTATACTTAAGCAATTAATGCAAGCTTTGTTATCTTTTACGCACTTGAAACGAGCAGTTGGATTTAAACCATTAAAGGCGGGACACTTGTAGAAATGGTCGTGCACTTTATTACTGCACAAACACTTCTGTGAATTAAATTTATTAGATACCGAGCATGTTACGTAAGATTGTGGATTAGGGACCGAGTTATTATTACTATTTCGCGCTTTATTCAACCTTTGCTTGCTGCTGTTAGTGTTAGACGGGCTAGGTGAACTATACTGCGTATTATGAAATATTCGACACTGATCTTTGATGAACGAAATAAGACTATCTAGTGTAGGTATTTTATTATTGCGTTCCGTCATCTCGAAAGCACGAATTGTTTCAGTGTCAAACTTTTTTAAAGCGAGTTGAAGCAACATAAAGTCGGAAAGATCTTCTAGTTTTAAGTTTTTAAGAGAATTAACCGCCGTAACAAAGTTGTCTATAAACAGCTGGAAATTCGAAACAGACGCGGCACCGGACAATTTAAGATTTAAAGCTTGATCAAAGTAAGTAGACGCTAGAACACGAGTATCTTGATACCTATCAAGTAGTGACTGGAATATGACCTGATAGTTCTCAGCACTAGGTGTGACACCTGCAAATACGGACTGGGCCTTCGGTGACAGCTTTCCTATTAAATAGTACAACCTGTCAGCATCTGTCAGAGAACCGTTATCGTGCACTGTAGACTTAAAACTCGCATAGAATAACGGCCAGTTTCGTATATCGCCATCAAACGACACAATCTCGATTGGCGGTAACCTCGGCGTGTGAGCCGCGGAAATGGGCTGTGCCGAATATTTACCCTCCAATTGCGATTGTATACGCTTAATAATACAATAAAGGTCTTCGAAAGAGGTGTACGCCTGATAATTCGGTTTTTCGTCAGGATTAGTAGAAAGCAATCTTGCGTTATAATCGTCTAACAACTTATGAAAATCAGTTCAAATACTATCTACTGTCATACAATAACTGAGAAATGACTCCCTATTACTATCAGAAACGGCTGCGGTCTTTGAACGCTCGTAAATGTTTTGAATACGCTCAAAAAAAATATTGCGTTTTACTTCTAAGATTGTCATCTCTTTGTCTTCCGACACGCGTGACTTCTTTTGTTGTGACATGCTTACGTAAGTATAAGCTAATGAGACCGAAACAAAATAAGAATATCTAAAGTAACTATTATTTTACCTAAGTACCTAGGCAACACTTTAAAGTGGTGGAATTAAAAGTTGCTTGAAATATGAGATTTACAAGACAACTATGATAGTTCCAGAAATAATAATTGGGTAAGTAGGTAGCTACATAAAAGTATATTACCTACTGATGCGTGCGAAAACAACCATGTGACGGTTATGTGAATGGACTAGGAGTATAGCTAGGTGCTATAACTGCCTAGGTATAGAGATATATCGAGGTTTTACGTATAAAACGTAAATGAATCCGACTCGTATGGACCAAAAAAATGTTTCGGCGAACCGAATGTTCCTAGTCGATTTGGGAAAACTATTAATATTGTGGACTGTAGGATTTCGGTTCTTATCGACTAGGAAATGAGGAATTGAGGAAAAAGGTGAAGTGGATAGGAGCCTCTTACCTTGCACGGCAGTCTTTTTCTTTGCACGTGGCGGCCGCCTGGTGTCTTCGGGAATCCTGAAGCTGCTTGAATCACTACACTTCACTAGTAGCTTCACTCGCGAGCGGGTTTGTTACGTTTTTTGGTATAAGCGGTAATAATTATATATGGCGGTGCGGAATGCGGCGGACACGAGTTCCGAGCGTCTAGAATCTTCCAGTGTTTTCTTCGTCGCCGTTGAGCAGGGCGGCCAAAAGCGAGGCGTTTTGGGAGAGGGTTCATGAAAGGATCGCTCGGATTAGCCGAGCAGCGACGAACCATTGACGTCGGCATAATTAACTAGCAATGGAAAAGATAGATGGCGCTACCAAGTACTCTAATGCTATTGGCTGCTCATTTGCATTTGCATAGACTATTTACATTACATAAAATATGTTTTCTGCCTACAATATTTCATCAGCATAATAAAAATAGTTTGTTTATGAAAATAAAAAGGAGTTAATTGCTGTCTTTTTTTAAAGTAAAATAATAGAAACTATAAACATATTCAGTTGTTTTTATAACAAAATAGAAAAATGTATTCATGGGCTTAAGACTTGCCTCAGGAACGAATAATTCTATTTTTTTTAATTTTAATAATACATTTTCACATAAGTATCATAATATACAAGGTAGCAAACAAGTTTGTTTGTGAATCTGTAAAGATGCCCCTACTGACCACATAGCTCCAAACCGACACATGTGGCAGGTGATAAAAATATCATTCTATGACTAAGTGATCTGAGTAGCTTAGTCAGTACAGTATCGACAAGGTTCGTCGTGGTCGCTAGTTGGATCCTGCCTCAGGAATTTATTTTTATGGCTTTAAATAAAATGCCTCCGTATTCCAGTGGATAGCGTATGCGACTGCTGATCAGAGGTCCCGGGTTCGATTCCCGGGTCGGGCAAAAGTATTACTGGGTTTTTCCAAATTCTCAGTAACGGCAATAGGGTCGCGATATAATCACCTATATATATTATTATATATATATATATATATTATACAATATTACGTGGGACCTAAAAATGTATGGTAAAATGTGGATGTAATAGTACACATCAGAATCTGCCTACCCCTTCGGGGATACAGGCGTGAGTCTATAAAATTAATATAAATTGCAATTCAATTTACTCTAGTAAGAAATGCTCAAAAATATACTTTAGCCGCCAAACATTTACCGCCAAACACAATTATTTTCAGGGTTTTTGTCTCTTGGTCGGATAATGAAAATTAGGATAATTAAATTATTAAACTAAAACACTCTTAAAACCTTAGAGTTCTAGTCTAGTCAACCTTCACGAAGTCTGGTCTTAGTCATATATTTTTACCTACAATCACTTGCAATGTATGTCAGCATAGTAGTTGATCTATGATCGTGAATTTTAATAAATAAAAATATTTTATGTATAGAGAACACTATTGCTTGAAAAGAACCTGCTATCCGCGCACTGCTCTAACCAGATGTGATAGAATTAAAGTTTCTCTACAGAGCGACTGTCGTTTGACTTTCTCAATTTTTGAACCCACCCTTGAAAGATCTACAATTAACGATTCGACGTTTTTATCATTACGCAGATTTTTTTTATTGACTCACGCCTGTATCCCCGAAGGGTATAACGTATGTCCGGGCCGTAGGACGGGCGTAGGCAGAGGTGTAATATTACACCGACATTTCGCCTTATGAATTTTAGGTCCCACTTAATATGACTATATACTATATGGGGATGAGCCTATTGCCGTTACCGGGCACATTGCCAGATTCCGTGCTGCTACTGACAATTCAGCAAAACTCAGTAACACTTTTGCTTGACCGGCTCGATCAGCAGACGCATATGCTGTCCACTGCAACTGCTGATACGTAAAAATGCAAGCTTTTTGTACTTTTTCACGTTTCTGCTATAAAATAGCCTACAGTACACCTGAACACTTTGTCCATTGATTGCATGAATAAATGAATATTCGTGTATTTATTCACATCCCGCCAAGACACTTTACCTATACTTGAAACTATGCTAATCAGGAATTTAAAATACATATTTCAAAGTGTAGGAAACTTCTGTTTTGCATTTAGCTCATGAATATTCTTTACATGACTCCTCGGCGTTGTTTGCTCATTTTAATATTATTAATATGGAGAAAGGAAGAAAGTACACTCTCATAACGAGAGTATATACGACAATATAGTCTATAATATTTTTCACAACACGCTTCGTGCATTTGAGTCGGCCCAATTTTTGGCTTCCGCCGCCGCTCGGCCAATTACAAAATTCCGGATGAGAGGCAGTCTCGCGTTTGTTGTTTTTTTAAACAGAGTAAAGTTTGTATGGTTGTGTATTAAAGTCTGAAATGGGACTGGCCTTTATTAAAGTTCATATTTTTAGACGAGGTGCAAAGGAGTGATTCGTCTTCATCATACTAGCGATATCCAAAATTAATTAGAATTGTTTTAGCTATAATCACAACAATACCAAATAAAAAAATCATCACTAAAACAATTTGTCTTCTAAATCGCTAAACAGTTTTCTGTTATAACAAACTTAAAGTGGTAGTGAATAGATCAAAGATTTCAGTCTCCTAATAACTACACAAAAGTGTACATGTAAGGTAAAGCCATAGTAAAAACAGAATAGTAAGCTAGCTAAGGCCGCTCGGCGAGTTACTTGCCTACTCTTGCGATGACGCATGGGTTGTCACGTGTTTACACCGCGGCGCCGGCTTCGTCGGCGCGCGCGCTTTTTCGCCGTTTGGCATTAAGTGATTGCGCTGAATACTACAGAATTTAAGCTTGCATATATTTTTTTTCAAATACCTACTGACTAGCTAAGCGTTATATAACTATCTAAATGCCCTTTATAGCGAGAACAATGTAACAAGTTTAATTTACTGTCGTTTAACACATTGTATAATATTAATAACGTTTATTACAAAACTGAATGTACATAAACAATTCGAACGGGCGAGCAGTGTAGTACCTACATGAATGCGCGTGATCAGACGCGCGGTGCATCCCTTCGCCGAGCTTGCCGCGCTCGTGAGATTGTGTGCGTAAAAAGTGCGTGCGTACACGGCGCCCCGGCGATTCACGCATACATTCAAACCAGCGCGGCGGCGGCGGCCGATTTGTATGAAGCTATCCTACTATTCTGTTTTTACTATGGTAAAGCCTTCCATGCAATTCCAGACAAAGATTTTTTGCCACTAGATATTCAAAGGAGTCCGATACTTAGATAATAACATAGTTAAAGACTAAAGAATTCCTTATGCAAGAATTTTTACTAGAAAAAGTACAAAAGGATTGAAACTATATTAACAGTGAAGATTCAATTCACAGTCTACAGACTGTTATAAATGTTAAACGAACTTCAAGACGTGCTCAGTCTAATCAATGTCCCGACTGTATTGGATCATACGGGCCACTGTACTTAAACTTATTCATATTACTTCGGAACCCTTTTATTCATAATGATAGTCTTTCGGCGGACTTTATTATGTTCAAATTGTGAAGACAAAGATTCTTTTATAAAAGATTTCATAAAATCTGTTTCATGCAATAATATATATATTTATACTCATTTTTTTATTTTTAAAGGCCACATTCATAGGATTAATCTTACTAACACTCAACTTACATATACGACAAAATCCAGACCCAAACACACTGAAAGTTGTCCCGTGTGGGAATTGAACCCACGTCACGCGGAGCAGTGCCAAACGGCGACGCAATTGCTTGAGCCACTACGCTCAACTACTACTACGTTACAAGTCTACCCAAATTGCCAATCAACAATAATATTGGGTTAGTAAGACACCCACGAAGTTGTCGACAAGTATATCTACCTTGGACAAGTAGTCCAATTAGGTAGGTCCAACTTCGAGAAGGAGGTCAATCGTCGAATCCAACTCGGTTGGGCAGCGTTCGGGAAGCTACGACATATCTTCTCGTCCGATATCCCGCAGTGTCTCAAGACGAAAGTCTTTGACCAGTGTGTGTTGCCAGTGATGACGTACGGATCAGAGACGTGGTCAGACTATCAGACTATGGGCCTCATCAGAAGGCTCAAGGTTACTCAGAGGGCGATGGAGAGAGCTATGCTTGGAATTTCCTATCGACATCGAATCAGAAGTGAGGAGATCCGCAGTAGAACCAAAGTCGCCGACATAGCTCTCCGGATAGCCAAGCTGAAGTGGCAGTGGGCAGGGCTCATAGCTCGAAGAACCGATGGCCGTTGGGGCAGAAAGGTTCTGGAGTGGCGGCCACGTACCGGACGACGCAGCAGAGGTAGGCCCCCCGCAAGGTGGACCGACGATCTTGTCAAGATCGCGGGAGGCGGTTGGATGCGGGCGGCTCAAGATCGGTCTGTTTGGAGAACCTTGGGGGAGGCCTATGTCCAGCAGTGGACGTCGTTTGGCTGATTTGATGAAGACACCCACGCGTTTAGATCAGTTTAGCACCTGATTCCTGTACCGACACTCTAATGTATTAGGATTTAACACATTAGAGTGTCGCCTGTTAATCAAGATTATTCAAGATAATGAATGAAAACAAGCTGACACTGACTTTTAAACCTTTTTCTTATAATGAACTTGTACAACCGAAAACAATTAAGTAGGTACGCATGTAAACACCCACGATGGGGATCCCCCTCCACGTGGGATCTCCACCTTGTCGTGGTAGGGGGCTCTGTAGCCGTGGGTTGGACACCACGGTGAAGCTAAGCAGGATCCCGGGAATGGACGCTCCGCGTGGGCTTGGAGGGGGCCTGCGCAAGATGCTTCCAAGGGTGCGAGTGCAGTGGACAGTTCTGCCTGTCCCTCGCAGTCGGATGTGATCGCGGGAGGAGGGGCGTGTCGGTGTTGCGGTGCCGCGCGCCCTCTCTCCCGCGACCAAATGGGGGCGCACAATTCGATGCGTTGCGGTGGGGCCGCAGAGGAAGAGGAGATGCGGTGTTGTCAGGTTGCCGTCCTCCCTATCCTCTGCGGCCGCTGGGTGTGTTGGCGGCGGAGCCCAATACCTTCATCCGCCGCCAAGGAGGTAGTGGATGCTAATGCGACCCACTGGCGCCCCAAAATGGCGTGGACATATGTGCTGTGGTTTTAGTGGGTATTACGGCCTTGCACTCTAGCCGTCGAGTCCCACATACGGTTTCAATCCTGCGGGGGTATGCGTAAATGCATTTCCACAGTGAAAGAAAAAAAAGGTACGCGTGTAAAATCTTGTTATTAAAAACCTCTACAAAAAATTTAAACAATAACGAATCGTTTTCTTTTTAAACCTTACTTAAAAGAACATTCTAATTTGCACGCCAAAAGTTATTGATATACCTAAATCCAAGTAGGTAAACATTACTTACGTACATACATATACGATCAAAGTGATAGCTGATTTCGACGTGCGAGAGAAATGGACAGAAACATCTTGTGATCGTTGGTTGTGGTAACATAACTCAGAACAAGTCATTGTGATCAAGTAATATTTTCTTTTTTATATCGTCTAACTAATTTTACGCAGACCTTCTCGAAGTTCTTTACAACTTAAAATACGCAGACCTTCTCGAAGTTCTTTACAACTTAAAATTACATTGAACCAGACAAACGCTATGAGATAACTGTTACTATTTACTACAGTTACTATTTTAACCCTCGATTTTGAACATCCATACTTAAAACTACATACCGAATTTATATAACTTTGCAGTAATAAATCAAATTATCTTAATATATAAAATCCTTGCGTTACTGACTGACTGACAGACACGCTATAGCCGAAACTATTGGGCGCAGGAAGCTGAAATTTGGCATGTATGTTACTTGGGGACCGTAGAGGTGCACTAAGAAGGGATTTCCCGAAATTCCCACGGGATCGGCCAAAACGGATAAATTTAAAAAAGATGCTAGCGTAGCTGCTGGCGTCCTCTAGTACAATATATAGAGAGAGTATAATATGGAGAGTAACATAGATAGCTGACACCCACGCGGGCGAAGACGCGGGGAAAACATAATCCTATATTTTGCAAACTAAATCAATTAGATTTATACATCACTAATTTTTCACAACACTTTGAATACATAACTTTTTACTGTTCCTACGGGATATATACCACGTACCTTTGTTTTGAGTACTATCCCGTAGGAACAGTAAAAAGTTATGATAGTGACCACGAAAGTTTAAATTCCTACTTTGAATACAATACAACAATAACGCAAAATTTTCTAATCCGCGCTGAAAATGAATGTGGAAGCACAAATTCAATTCCATTTCCGAGGTTGCTGAGTATATAATGCAATGTCAACACAGTCTCGCTACATGCACCAGCGATACACCTAGGGCAAAAACCGGAACGTCTAGCTCAGCTTTGAATACTTAGTTTCTGTATAAAGTTAGTGAAAGTTAGGCACGTGTTTCTCGATGTATTTCGGTTAGACTATGTATAGAGTAGACGGTGTAAGCTTAGATCTGTAGCTCATAAATACTAGTGCTAACCATCGAATACTGGATTCAATATTCGATTTATCCATGGATTTTGAGATGAGAGATTCATGTTTGGAATATTTTATTTAAACCATTTTAAACCATAACCATTTATTTATACCACACATATGGACATGTAAACAACAATTTATAAAATAAAAAAAAACATATACAGAAGAGATATGCATGGCAAGGATACAGCTCAGTAGACGCTGTGCCTATTAGGCACAACACTGATTTTCAGCTGGACCCTTCCATCTGAGCAACAATTTGTTTTGACGCACAACTACAATACAGTTAAACAAAAACAATCGCACAGCTACAATAATAATTACACAACAATAATAACAATTACACAACTACAATAAAAATTACAATTACAAAATTCAAGTCTCTTTCGATGGACACAATATCAAATTTCCAATTAAGGGTAGTAGTAGTACGCTGATTTTTGAACACATAATAAATCAGAAGAAATGTATTTTTTTAAGGTGAACTGGGACATACATTTAAGGAAGGGAGGCGACAGGTCGTTCCATATTTTGGCACCGGCGTATTTAAAACATCCTTTAAATTGCGTTGTTCTATGGGTTGGTATTTTTTTATATGGAGCTCATGTCAAACTAGATGAGACCGCGGTTACACCCACGTTATTGAAGGCTACTGCTCCGCTCCCGTGGCTCAAAGCATGATGTTATATAATCCCTAGCCTTTCTCAATAAATGGACTATATAACACTAAACTTTTTTTTTAATCGGTCTAGTAGTTCCTGAGATTAGCGCGTTCAACCAAATAAACAGACTCTTCAGCTTAGTATGTATAGCCTTCAGTATAGCCTGGATTTGTAGATTTGAGATATGTATCTAACATATCTCAAATCTACAAATCCAGGCATATGATAGACCGAATATTGAAGCTGGTAGAGCTAACAAGGATTTTTATTGAACAACAGTTTTATGTAGCGGCGGTAGCCTAGTGGTGTAAGTAACGGACTGCTGAGACGATGGTCTCGGGTTCGATCCCCAGGTACCCCGGGCACACACCTCTGACTTTTCGAAGTTATGTGCTTATTAAAAATGTTAATTATCGCTCTGTTATATATAGCTAATGTATATGAAAGTGCAGTGCAGCCCTATTCCCTAACACTCTTAGTCAGCACTTTTGATTCTTCATTATTATTTCAGCTTTTATTAAGTCAGTTCGATTCCATCTCCCGTCGGTGACACTTGCCTCAAAAACCAAATTTTGTATATTCTTAGTATAAAGTGAAAGTCAAATAAAGTGTCCTTCAATTAATAATTTCTTTTTTTTTAAAAACACTTTACTCAAGGTCTCATAACAAATTTGGTGGCAGCGTGGTGGGATACTTTGTAGAGTATCCTCGGTTCGTCTGCGTATCCGCGATAATTCATGTGAAAATTAACTATTTCGCGAGTGTCATAAAGGAAATCCAAAACTTTCTATAAAATCGTCGAACTCATTTTATATTATCCTGCTATCCTATTATCGTGTTCTATAGTGTCTCGTGTCTGCGAAGACGATATCCGTTTTTATTATCCAGTGTAGTCCGCTGAATCCAGAGAACAATATTATATTACTGAAAATTCGTATCGTTTCTGCGAGTGGAAAATATACCTACATGTATCTCCTGAGTTGAAGGTCATCTAAACCTTAACTACGCCGTGTCTTCAGTAACTCTGGCTTGCACCTGTAAAAGATATACCTACATGTATCTCCTGAGTTGAAGGTCATCTAAACCTTAACTACGCCGTGTCTTCAGTATCTCTGGCTTGCACCTGTAAGAGATAATACGTCCTGACCCTGAAAGAAAACCGTCAGTTTCCGTGTTCCTGTAAAACCAAACGGCGCGACAACAAAAGCCTGAGAGGGCAACTCTCCAGTCATCGAGAGCATCGCGTTCCTGAGCGTAAGGAAGGCGTACCCGTCATGTACCGGTTTGTCTATCTCTGCGTGCTACTGTAAGTGACCATTTAATATAATTTTTCAGTGAAAGTGTATAGGCAAATTTCATCTAAAAACTAAACCATCAAGTGCATAAATAAAGTGTTGCGTTTAAGAAACTATCGATCTCGCCATAATTGTATTCACAATAGTATAATTACCATTATAATTATCAGCATTGTACTTTAAATAATATTCCCACGAGCTAATTCTTAGTAACAGACCGCACATCGCAACTGCGCTTATCAGGACCACACCGTATTCGATATAGAGTTACTCGGTGGGCCGCCTGTTACACCGTATCGTAATTTAATTGTATTTGTATTTACCAAACATTATTTTTAGCCATGTCTGTCAAGGAAAGTCAAATCAAATTAGAAAAGGGCGAGTCAGTTCAAATCGGTACCCTATTTAAATTCATAAAATCTTTTGACGGTACCCGTGAAAAATTAAATTCTTTTGTGAATAATTGCGACAATGCCATAAACTTAGCCACGGAAGCCCAGAAATCAATATTATTTAAATTTATTCTATCACAATTAGAAGGGAAAGCCGAAACCGCTTGCGCCATAAAGGGGTTTGACTCATGGGACCAATTAAGAGAATTCTTAAAAACACAATTCGGAGAAAGGAAGCATTATGCACAACTACTTACTGATTTACAAGAATGCCGGCAACTAACAAGTGAACCTGTTAATCAGTATGCACTTCGCCTTGAAACTTGTCTCACAAAATTGTTAACGGAAGTCACCTAGTCTAATAAGAAAAAGTCTGAGCTGGTTGGCCACACAGCCGCCATGGAAGACCTTGCCCTCCACACTTTTCTACTTGGCCTTAAGCCAAATATTTCAAACTTAGTCCGCGGAAAGAATCCTTCAACCCTTAACGAAGCAGTGAACTTAGCCGTGTCAGAAGAGAAAATACTAAACATGCTGTATAAACGTAATATGCCAACAACGAGCCAAAATGCAACGTCACAACGCCCTATTCCAAAGCAGAATTTCACGTTCAGACCTGCAATTCATAATGTTAACACTAAGCCTCACCTGTCTAAGCAGCCCAATCAGATATTCCAAAATTCTTTTTGTCGATATTGTAAAACTCCAGGGCACACCCTCGAAATCTGTAAAAAACGGGAATACAACAACAATAGGTTTAAGCCTCAAGGTTCTTCTCAATTTCAGCAACGACCAATGCAGTATAACCAAGATTATTCTAGGGCTGGACCAGCTCGCGTTAATTGCGTAAACGAAAATATCGACGATAACCCTTCCGAAATTCAATCCAATATTTATAACAACGATACCCAGAATGATTATCATTATGATGATAATCAAGGACACGACGAAGGCCATTTAAACGAGTAATGGGCTCACGGAGGGTCTCGTGAGACCCAAATCACAACCCCTAACGCTATCCATTAATGTTAACGGCACCCCTTCAAATCCCAATGACCACAAGGGTAACCAGCCCCAAATACGTGTCTTTACTTCTAAACCCAAGGACCACAAGGGTAGCCAGCCCCAAACAAGTGTCCATATCTCCAAAACCCAGGACTACAAGGGTAACCAGTCCCAAACAAGTGTCCATATCTCAGAAACCAAGGACCACAAGGGTAATCAGCCCCAAACAAGTGTCCATATTTGCAAAACCAAGGACCACAAGGGTAACTAGCCCCAAATAAGTGTCCAACGTTATAATCACAATCCTAATAAAGTCCATCAAGATGCTTCTAAGAATATTAATACTGAAAAGCTAAATTCTGTTATAAAGGAAGATCAAATTTACGAAATAGCCTGCAAACCCGCTAAAGTGTCCTTACCTCATATACTGGTTCAAATATCAGCATCCGATAAACCACTGATGCTCCTTGTAGACACCGGTTCCTCCGTTTGTCTTGTCAAAAAGTCCTCCATCCAGTCATACTTCAACCTGAAACTAAAAAATGATACAATAAAATTAAAAGGTATAGATAATAATGAAGACACTACCGTCTCTACTCTAGGTAACTTTAATATGAACCTAGTATTTGGTAGAGAATCAATTCTTTTTACATTCCATGTAGTAGATAAAATATACTTATCCTATGACGGTATAATAGGAAATAATTTACTTACCCATTTCCAGTGCACAGTTGACTATAATCGTAAAGTTCTGAACCTTGCCAAAAATAAAATTAATCTTAACTTTACACATCCTGTATATCATGTACCTGCTCGATCTGAAATTACCATAGAATGCTCAGTCGTAAATCCCGAATTAAAAGAAGGTCTTATTCTTGACCAGCACATTAATGAAACACTGTATATTGCAAATTGTCTAGTTAGAGTCAAAAACAATAATAGAATTAATCTTACGGTATTAAATACATCAGAAGAACCTGTAACATTGTACTCCAACCTTCAACTGACATTACATCCCTTCGACAATGAATCATCTCACATGATACAATCCAATCAGTCCTGTTTGAATAGAACCCAAGAAGTCCTAAAACTTTTACGTGTATCCCACTTGAACGAAGAAGAATCAAATGCGCTTTATGAAGTATGTTCTAAGTATTCTGACATCTTCCACTTACCTGGTGATCAGTTAACCTCTACTCAAGCCATCCATCATAAAATTCAAACCTCCTCTGACCAACCTATCAATGTAAAATCCTATCGTTTCCCTGAAATCCATAAGCAAGAAGAGCAGTTACAAATTCAAAAGATGTTGGATCAAAATATTATCCAACCTTCCATATCTCCCTGGTCTTCTCCGATATGGATTGTACCCAAAAAGATTGACGCATCGGGCCAAAAGAAATGGCGGATCGTCATAGATTATAGAAAATTGAATGACATCACCATTGGAGAAACATACCCTATTCCTAACATCACTGAGATCCTCGACCAACTAGGCAACTCTAAATACTTTTCAACTCTCGTTCTTGCCTCTGGGTTCCACCAAATAGAAATGCCGCCTCAGGATGCTTGTAAAACAGCTTTTAGTGTCCCTCAAGGCCATTTTGAATTTACCAGGATGCCGTTTGGCTTAAAAAATGCGCCGTCAACATTCCAGCGGCTAATGAATAATGTCCTCACGGGTCTTCAAGGCGAAAGATGCTTTGTTTACTTGGATGACATCGTAATTTACTCATATGACTTATCTACACATATCCAAAACCTTACAGCCGTCTTCCAAAAACTCCGATCCTTTAACCTCAAATTACAGCCCGACAAATGTCAATTCCTGCGTAAGGAGGTAGGCTATCTAGGGCATGTTATAACAGAAAGTGGCGTTAAACCAGACCCCAACAAAATTAAAGCAGATCAAATTTTTCCTATCCCGAAGTGTCCCAAAGATATAAAATCGTTTTTAGGCCTTATTTCGTATTACAGACGATTCATTCCAGAGTTCTCTAAATTATCCAAACCCCTTACTTCCCTTTTAAAAAAGGATACCTCTTTCATTGGGTCTAATGAACAACAATTAGCTTTCGAATGCCTAAAAAATAAACTAATTACCGCTCCCGTCCTCGTATACCCAGACTTCACGAAAACCTTCACACTTACTTGTGATGCATCCAACTACGCGATTTCCGCAATTCTATCCCAAGGTCAAGTCGGTAAAGACAATCCTATAGCTTTCGCATCCAGAACCTTAAATAAAAATGAAACCAATTACAGCACCACAGAGAAAGAACTTTTGGCGATTGTTTTCGGTTGTAAAACCTTTAGGCCATATCTATTTGGCCGTAAATTTATAATCGTGACCGACCACCGTCCCTTAAAATGGCTTTTTAATCACACTGACCCAAGCAGCAAACTACAACGTTGGCGCCTACAACTAGAGGAATTCGAATACGAAATTGTATATCGCAAAGGAAAATTAAACTCGGCAGCTGACGCTCTATCACGATATCCTATAAACCCCGTTCATCCTGAAAATCCTGAAAACGACCTTATCGACCTTGGCCCATTAGACTTCAGCCCTTTTAACCAAGAAATCAATGACTTTAGTCCCCTGAGCCTTCCAAGTCCTGAAGCTCACCCAGATGTTCAACGTCTACCAAATAATCCTGAACCAATCCCCGAACTTCAAAACGACCCACAACCATTTACTAGTAGACAGACCCCTAACCTACGATATCCAACTCCAGAAATTAATATTCCAGCTCCAACCCTGCCTGATCCTAACGACACGTATTCAAAATTTTTAAAAATGTCTTTAACTACATCATATAATACGGCAATTATCGAACATAATGATAACCTACTAAAAAGTCAACATAAAACTATAATAATCCCAACTTCTTTAGATCTCGACGAATCTATTCCCTACGTTCAGGAAATACTGTCTAACTGCACAGAATCCAAAACATTTAATGAATCAGAAAGAACATTACATTCATTCAAACTTCTTCCCTCCAATAGTAAACTTTATTACTTTCTATTCACTAAAGTGCATCACTTTGACGAATGTACTTATAACGAAATATTCGAGTCCTTAAAAAATCTTAGAAACCATCTTTTAAACAATGCAGAACGCACTGAAAGTATAAGTATTACAGATTTTAAAAACCCTTTTGAGAAACATGCATACGTCAAAATCTACAACATGCTCGCTCATTTATTTCATAACACAGGTATAAGTGTCCATATTTATCATAATAAAATATACTATCCTTGTCCTAGCGAAATTGTTAAAATACTTAGAGAAAACCACGACATCCCTGTTGCAGGACATCTCGGATCTAACAGAATGTTTGCTAAGATTAGGGAGCAATATTATTGGAAAAATATGCGCAGCGATATTGAGACTTATGTCAAAAATTGCATTTCTTGCCAGACTAACAAAGCTTTACGTAAAGTAAATAGAGCGCCGATGCAAATCACCAGCACATCCACTACCGCCTTCGAAAGACTATCCCTTGATATAGTTGGTCCTCTTCCCGAATCTGGGCCCGGTAAATTAAAATATATCTTGACCCTCCAGGATGACTTAACCAAATATTCAGTAGCCTACCCCATTAGAAGCACCACTGCTGAGGAGACTAGCGAGTGCCTGGTTCACTTCATATCTCTGTTTGGCATACCTAAGTTTATTCTATAAGATCTTCAATTATATAAGATCTTCTCAGAATAAAGCTAAAGCTACCTGGAAAATAATCAATAAATATAAGCAAAGTTTTCCACAAGATCAAATATTTACCGTAAGAAAAAATAATTCAATCGTTACCAACCCCAAGGACATTGCAAATGAATTTAACAATTATTTCATTGATGACATTGAAAATAATATTAAAACTGACATGCATGCTAATAATGATAATAATAGTACTTTGACATTACAACCTTATAATAATTTGACATTACAATCTCTTTTTCTTTTACCGGTTTTAAATCATGACATTTTGCGTGTAATAAATGGCCTAAAAAATACAACTACTACTGGATATGATGGAGTCTGTACCAAAGTTATTAAATATGTTAAAGATATAATCGCACCATTATTGACGCACATTATTAATTTAAGCATTACCGAAGGTGTATATCCAGAGAGTTTAAAAAAGGTTATTGTAAAGCCTCTTTATAAAAAGAATGACAAAACAGATACAAGGAACTACAGACCCATTGCTAAAATCCCAATACTCTCGAAGATCTTTGAGAAAATAATTTATAATTCTATATATAGTTTCTTTGACAAACATGCATTATTTTGTACAGAGCAAAAAGGATTTCGTAAAAACACAACAATAAACATGGCTATATTTGATCTACTATTAAGTGTTATGAATGCCGTTGATAAGAAAACACCTGCTTGCGCTATATACACAGATATGACGAAAGCATTTGATTATGTAAATCATAACACATTGCTCAGAAAACTACGTGGCTACGGTATAAGGGGAAATGCCTACAAACTTCTAGAATCGTATTTAAGCAATCGAGTTCAATACACAAAAATACGTAGAATTTGTCCAAAGAGTAAATTAGAAAAAAAATACATTTCAGGACCTCGTTGTATTCAATTTGGAGTGCCACAAGGTAGCGTGTTGGGCCCCTTACTGTTTCTCATCTATATTAATGATCTCCCCAAGTGTACCAAACAAAACATGATCCTATTTGCAGATGACAGTTCAACAATAGTAAAGTGTTCAGAGCTGAGTGAATATCAAAGGGATATCAATAATTCTTTAGCTGATATAGTTAAATGGCTAGATAGTAAGAATTTAATGATTAATTTTATAAAAACAAAAATTATGCAATTTCACCAACGATGTGAGGTACCTAACATAAATATTACTTATAAAAACCATACAATTGAACAAATAAATGACGCTAAGTTTTTGGGCATTACTATAGATGATAAACTCACATGGAAACCTCATGTTCAAGAACTATGCAAACGACTAAGTACGTCTGCCTTTGCACTCCTTCAACTATCTCATAAAGTTGACAATAAAACACTTTTGACGGCTTATCACGCTCTAGTGGCGTCACTTCTGAGATTTGGAGTCATTTTCTGGGGTCACTCGACAGATCGTGATATGGTATTCAGGATGCAAAAGAGATGTGTCAGGTGTATGTATGGTCTAAAATCAACTGATAGCTGTGTAACATATTTTAAAACACATAAGATATTAACGTTACCATCCTTATACATTCTGGAAACAGCACTATTTGTCAAAAAAAATACACATTTATTTACAAGCATATCTGCAGTTCGAAAAGCCCCGATGCGAGCTCAATATGTGAATAAACTATGCCTAATAAAATGTAAAACTGCTCTGATGCAGAAGAGCTTCTTCGGTATGGCACCTAGGATATTTAATAATATACCCGACACTTTAAAAAGTCTGCCATTTATGAAATTTAAATATCAATTAAGCAAGATACTTATAGATAAATGCTACTACTCTATTGACGATTTTCTCAAAGATAAATAATTGTAAATGTTTTGTTCGTATGGTTTTGGTATACTGTGTATTTTTTTTTTTTAATGACATTGTATAAATTCAATTACTTTTATTATTTTTTTTTTTAATTTGACAATTGATTTCTTTGTTGTTTTAAAAGCACGATATTTCGCATTTTTTATTATTTGTATGTCATGATGACAAAACATAGCGCACTTTATATATATTTTTTAAGACCACCACAATTTATGTATACCTATGTTTAACAAATAAAAAATTCTGATTCTGATTCTGATTCTAACCGACCAAGGCACTAATTTTACAGCAGAATTATTTAAAGAAACATGTTCCTTCTTAAAAATTAAGCAACTGTGGTCTTCGCCGTATCATCCGCAAACACAGGGTGCTCTCGAGCGGAGTCATTCCACTTTAAAGGAATATTTAAAATCTTACGTTTGCGAAAACCAAGATAATTGGCCTAAATTCGTGTATACAGCAATGTTAGCTTATAACACAACTATACATTCCACTACCCACTATTCACCTTACGAATTAATATTTGGTCACAAACCCTTTTTACCAAATTCCATATATGAACCTGCTCAAGGAGTTACTTACCCGGACTACGTAAAAATGTTACAGCATCGACTAAAATACACAAGAGATAAAGCCGCTGAGAACATCCAAAAGTCTAAGGAAGCTTCCAAAACATATTACGACTCGCATACTCGCCCCATTAAATATCAGGTCGGTGACTATGTATATCTGAAAAACATCTTAGAATGCGAAAAGCCCTGTCGCCAGTATGGAAGGGGGAAGGTGATAAAAATAAATAATAGAAACAACCTTACCTTATTAATTAATAGACGTCACGTGACCCATCATTACGATGAGGTCAAACTCGCGCCACGGCGCGTCTCTTAAGTTAGTTAGTTTAGATTCACCTTTATTAATTATTTTGTAATATTTTATTACAGTACCCTGTCCTTGGCACAGGAAAACTACGTACAACCCATGGCGAATAGTCCCGGTATATATTTTGATCCGGTTGGATCTTTAAAAGTGATAGACGGTTATCTTAGCGTAGTAATTCCTATTGATATTTCTTTTATACAGCCACAAGGGTGTTTCTATGTATAATATGTATGTATTTACAAAAAAAAAAAGTATATAAGTATGTTTATCCATTATCTAGTACCCATACTACAAGCTCTGCTTAGTTTGGGACTAGATGGTGTTGTGTGAATGTGGTAGAATATTATTATTCCTATTTATTAAATCTTTTCTCATGGTAGAATTTTATACACTTAAATAAATAAAAAAAATTAACCATATAAAATAGGACCACGGAGACCCACCGGTATCGGGTACAGGGACCAAGCTACCGGTGGTTAGGGCTCCAGAGAGAGGAACCTCCGAACTATGCGCGTCGTGTCCAACAATACTGCCTTCTGTATAGAGGACTTGATCCAGCCGTCTAACGAGAGCCTCTTGAGATGGTGGTCGAGGCTCTTGGCAATGAGACCATTAACTGACACGACTATCGGTACAATGATCGCCGAGTCCACATCCCACATGTCGACAATCTCGTGAGCTAGGTCCAAATACTTGATTTCCTTATCTTTTTCGGCTTTCACGAGATTCTCGTCATGGGGAATAGTAACATCAACGATCATTGCAAGCGCTCTGATCGATCTATCACCACAATATAGGGCTTGTTAGCCACGATAGTCCTATCAGTGATGATAGATCGATCCCAGTACATAGTGGCACGACCATTTTCGAGAACTGGATCGGGCACATACCTGTAGTACGGTACTTCAAAGGGTACAAGGTCATATTTTAAGGCAAGCTGCTGATGGACGATCCTGGCTACTTGATTGTGCTTGTGCAAGTATTCGCCGTTGGAAAGACGAGAACAACCGGAAACTATATGTCTGAGGGATTCGCCGAGCTGGTGACACGCCCGACATATGTCAACAGTCCCATCCTTCAGAATATACTTACGGTAGTTGTTCGTCATGACATTCGTGATGTCCATAATTGCACAAACAAAACCTTCGGTCTCTGCAAATAAATCACCAAACCGTAGCCAGGCTACTGATGACATGAGGTCTACATCGGGCCCATGCAAGGCCCGATAGAAACGTCCATGCAACTCTTTGCCTTTCCATACTTCCCTGCGCTCTTCAGTACTAAGTACAACAGGTTTGCGCCAGCTCTCTTTTGCCAGACCCAACGGGGTAAGTCCGTTGTCTACAGCAACAATATCACGATGCACACCTGTATCAGCCTTAAGAAAATATTCTCTAAGATTGTACACCTCGCGGTTGTGGAGGTCCTTAGCACTTAAGAAACCACGACCACCACATTTCCGCGGGATGTACAACCTCATTACTGATGACCGCGGGTGATGCATCCGATATTCAGTCAATAGACAACGGACCCTTCTGTCCAGGGCTTCCAGTTCTGATTGAGTCCATCTGAGTATGCCGAAGGAGTATGCTAGGACTGGCATGGCCCAACCATTATAGGCACGCACCCTGTTGCCGCCTGATAAA
The DNA here is from genome assembly GCA_944739405.2 of Euclidia mi. Lineage (NCBI taxonomy): Eukaryota > Metazoa > Arthropoda > Insecta > Lepidoptera > Erebidae > Euclidia > Euclidia mi. Next base: position 6,467,561 of record OX123196.2, read on the forward strand.
AAACTTCTCAGTATTTTCTTCAGGCGGCCCAAGAAGCGCTCCCGCAATTATTGTTTCATGGCAGTCTCAGCAATACCTAAGGCCTGCGACATACCCAGATACTTGTAAGTCTCGGCCGCAGATAGAGATCTAAGTTGTGTGGAATCTGAAAGCTCTATACCCTCAGATTCCACAATCCCACCTCGTTTTACATGCATGACCGCACATTTACCCTCACCAAATTCCATCTTGATAGAATTACTAAAAGTTTCAGTTACTTTTAGTAACGCTGTCAATTGGAAAGTGGAGGGGGCAATTAACTTCAGGTCATCCACATAAAAGAGGTGGGAGATAACTTGACCCCTACGCTGCAGCCGATAGCCTAACCCAGACCCCTCTAGCAAAGTGCTGAGAGGATTCAGAGCTAGACAAAACCACAAGGGACTCAAACTGTCACCCTGGAATATACCCCGTTCGATCTTTAGAGGAGCACCGCAATCGCGAATCTGCTGACATCCTGGATAGCGTAGGACCGTACTCCACTGTCCCATACATGCCTTCAAGAAGGCGCATAGAGTTATATCGACTTTATATAACTCCAGCACCCTCAAGAGCCATGTATGTGGCACGGAGTCGAAGGCCTTCTTGTAATCTATCCAGCATGTCGCCAGATCCTTTCGGTTGCGGCGCACCTGCTGGCTAATGGCCATGTCAAAGAGGAGTAGCTCTTTTGTACCACGGGCCCCATTCTTACATCCATTTTGAGCCACTGACATGGTGTTATTATTTCTGATATGTGATAACATCTTAGTCCTCAAAATGGATGTAAGAAGTTTATATATAGTCGGTAGACACGTAATTGGTCTATAATTTTTGGGGTCCGTGGTACAACCTGACTTAAAGAGCAGATGAGTGAGACCTGTTGTCATAAAAGTTGGGATCGAGCCCGATTCCAAAGATGCCTGGAATTGGGATGCCATCCGAGCATGGGCACTACGTAGCCACTTCAACCAGAAGTTGTGCAGTCCGTCCGGTCCCGCTGATTTCCAGTTAGATAACGAACGGACTGCACAAGCTACATCTGTTGTTTCTATGGCTACGCGCTGCATTTGGGGTATTCCCTCACATGCTCGCTTAACATCCCCAAACCAATCACCTTCAGTGTGGCTAATGGGCATCGACCAAATGCTGCGCCAGAAAGCGTTCGTTGTCTCAACATCTGGCAGACGCCCATCATCCACACCTGAATTGGTTCGCTCCCAACTTCTATATACCCACCTTTCATCTTTTTGGAATGCCCTATTCTGGGCGTATCGGTCCACCCGCTTTTTGTACCGTCTTATACGGTTTGCCCACGCACAAACTTTTTGCTTCAGGTAGTCGATGCGTTCTGTGACTCGTGACTCGTATTCTTGGCGACTAAGGCCCGTGCCAGAGAACGCCCGAGTCACAAAACGCATCACTCTCGGTCTTGTATTGCCCGACCTGAAGCAAATTAGCTTTCCGTTGAGCGCCCTGGTCTCAGCGATACGACGCTCATTCCTGCACTGCCAGGCCGGTACAGCATTGGTTCGAGGGGCAGAATTACTACCATTTGGTATTTTAATACCTGCCACTCGACACGCTGTAACAGCCGCACAGTACAGAATCGAGTGGGTATCGCTAAGATCTTCACTAATGTCTAAATACGTGGACAATAGTGAATCCAGGGCACACACCAGCGCTATATTTTTCTTGTGCGTGGGCAAACGTAGTAAGCGGGGCCGATAGGCCCCTACTAGGATACTACGTTTGCCCACGCACAAGATAAGCTCTATTCACTAGCTGATAAGCTCTATTCACAAAACGATACTCCCGAATAGTGCATTCCAAAGTACTCCTTAATTCATCTATGTACTGGGTACTTACTTGTGTATCCCTACTATGCACCTCTTCAACAGTCCTTTGCGTTGTGACAATATTTGACACTTGTATATCGCTACACGTAGAAGAAGTGATAGGAGGGCTACGTTGTAAGCCAGAGCGTAGCCTCTCAAGTGCGTCGTTATCCAGCAGGCGGCATCGCTGGATAGCCCGCACTTGATCCGACAGTCGCTGTGCCGAAACGTTGACAGCCGGTTCCAAGCCCTGAAACAGAGGCAGCATGCGGTCACGATACGCCGTAAGGTTGGTACCTCCCTCTGTAGCCACAAAATATGCCCGCATGACGTTTTCGTTCATGGATTTAGTCCATTTCATGCGGTGCACATTACCACCGGCAGCGATGGCCCTGTTCGAAACCGGTGGGTCTCGGGGTCCCAAGCGTAGCAGTGGCCGGCCTCTCCCACAGCGGCGTACAGGTGTTGGCGACGTCGGCGGGGAGAAATAGTCGTCGCTCGACGAGCTCGACGCCTCTGTGATTGCCGACAACTATGTCGTAGGTGCCGGCGGCTGCGAGGCGGAGCTGAGCGACGAGTCCGGGGGTGTATTACGTGCAGCAGCAGCTCTAGCCCTCGTCAACATCTCATTTCCTCGTTGTATTTATATTATAGTGTTTATTTACAATTTTCTTTGTTGATATGTCATTGACGTTAGTTGTCATCTTGAATGTTTTGTAGATACTTTTCTTAATTAATTAAATGGTTTCTTGATTTTGGTTTCTTGATTTAGTAATATGTTTATCATGTATAGAAGTCCTGTTTGTAGTAAAAATATATATATATGAATCCCAAACTTTGATATAAAACAAATATAAATATTCGAGGAAAAAATGTATGTCGTCTTGTTGACGTGTTGCTAGGCAACAATTATTATTATTATTATTATTACACATAAATAATCTGAACGGTGTGATAGGAGCCCCCCGGTACTTGTGTAAGCAAAGCAATGTATTCAGTGAGATTGAATGTCACAGTATACATCAACCTTTAACTATTCGTTATCACGACATAATACGCGACTTTGAATCAATTTCTAATTTATTAGAAAATCGGTCCAAAATATCAGCGTGGTTTGGTAGTGTCGGCACAGTTTTTAAACACTTGTTCGGTGTTATGAATGAAGACGATGCTATTAAATATAGCAATGCTATTAGAACTGTTGAAAATGATCATACTCAGTTATCAAAATTAGTTAAAGAAAATATTTTAATTACAAATTCTACCCTTTATTCTATAAAGGGATTAGTATACAAAATTAATGTGAATGAACAACAGTTAAATAGTGCAATTGAAAGTTTATCCATTAATCAGAAAAATCTAACACTGTTATCTGATACCTTATCAATGAAATCAAAAATGAACGAAATCATGAATTTATTAGAAAGTAGCTTATTAACATTATCTTTTCAAGTTGAAGACATTATAAATGGAATAATGTTTAGCAAATCTAATATTTTATACCCATCTGTTATCACACCAAAACAATTGTTTGCTGAATTGGTGGAAAACTACAGATTTTTGGAAAGCTATAGACAATTACCCATTAGTTTATCTTTGGAAAATATCTACATGTTATTAAACACATCTGAAATCGCGAGTTACTACAGTGATAACAAAATAGTGTTTGTACTCAAGTTACCATTAGTAACACCCAAAGAATACAATCTGTATCACTGCCTACCACTGCCAATAGCTATAGTTAATAAAACATTCTCTACCATATTACCGTCAGCCAAGTACATGGGTATAACTAGAGATAGGTCTTATTATTGTAAATTAGATAGTTTAAGTAGTTGTAAGATAATATATAATTTTCATTATGTTTGTGAAACTTTAAACATATATTCTAGTTCCGCTACGCCGATCTGCGAATCGGAAATAATATCTAAAGCCCTTATATCTATACCCAATCAATGTGAAACTAAATTCTTTCAAGGCCACTTAGAAATTTGGCAACAATTGACTAATAATAAGTGGATATATGTAATAAGCGAAAAATCTAAAAATTGATTGTCATGAATTGGGTAATTCCGAAATAACAATTTCCGGCACAGGTATCTTAAGGCTCCTACACATTGTATAGCATACTATAAAGACTCAAGGTTAATTCCAAAATATAACAAAATAAAAAAGTTTCAACAAATATATTCCAACTTTGACTTAATTAACGATAGCTGTTGCAATTTGGAAACTCACCAGAAATCTAAACAAAACACCCCAATAATTAACTTAAAAAATGTTAACCTTGGCTCTATAGTATCAGAACATAACAAGGCATCAAGTTTGATTGTTAATAATCTTGACAAAGTCCTTGACAAACCACATATTGTGTTATATGGGGAATATTATTCCTACACAACCATTATAATATCGATTATAGTTTTAATATTAATTATATTCTTAGTATATAAATATTTTAGTTTGAGCATGTGTCAACGCATATTCAGTAGAAAATTTAAAACTAATCTTGAAATACAAAAAGCTGAAGAGCTTTCAGAAGTGGCTCCTGAATCCCCGAGAACTTCTGCACCTAAAATTAGACACTAATAGCTACAATTGTTATACCTTTTACGTAAACTTCACCATTCAGGTGTAAGTTTAGTCTTATCCCCGGGGGCTGTTATATATAGCTAATGTATATGAAAGTGCAGTGCAGCCCTATTCCCTAACACCCTTAGTCAGCACTTTTGATTCTTCATTATTATTTCAGCTTTTATTAAGTCAGTTCGATTCCATCTCCCGTCGGTGACACTTGCCTCAAAAACCAAATTTTGTATATTCTTAGTATAAAGTGAAAGTCAAATAAAGTGTCCTTCAATTAATAATTTCTTTTTTTTTAAAAACACTTTACTCAAGGTCTCATAACAGCTCGCTAAACAATGTGCCCGGGAGATGGCAATAGGCTCGCCCCCTATTACATTGGGACCTAAAAATAACTGGCGAAAAGTGGGTGTCTGCCTACCCCTTCGGGGATAATAGGCGTGAAGTTATGTTATGTTATGATATGCAACAGTTTTATATACAATCAAAATAGCACTTTGCAGAAAAATTATGTAGTGAGAAGACCAATAAAGTAACAGACAGAAAGACTCGGTTTGAAACACTCCAAACCTGAATTCTGTAAAGAATTCGAAACGTCGGCTAGTAATAAATTAAAAATATAGTTTCTAGATCTTTAGTTTCAAATGTAATAACTTAGTGAAACCAATACAACGCGATAAAATCCGTAAACTGTAGTTTAATTTCAATATGTTGATAATGTTATGTATGTAATAGATATTGTAATGTAAAGTATAATTTGCATACATTATAATTATTAAAATAATCTAGCTTCCTCTCTCCTAGTAAAACCTACTATGCTGTGCCCGACAGGGTCCATAATTGTAACATATATATTTCATGTAACATCTAAGCAAACATTGTGGAAAGCATTAAATATATTGAGTATTAAGTATTGAGAGTGAAGTCAGGTTGCTGTGCTTTCAGCACGGGTGCTATTACCACGGCAATCTATCTTTATCAGTCTTAAACCTAATAAAGTACCTTAATCTATCTTGAAAGAAGTTAGCAACGTATTACTGTTGGGGCTCGGCGTTCTAGCTCAACCGGAATCGACAGAACATTCGCTTTTCTACTTAGTGAATGACGTTTGCCCTCCGCAACCATATGTCGGGACACTAGCCTTAATGTCAGAATTCACGATTGCAGGTTGTTTAATATATGTGTTGATCAACACCATTTAATTTAGACTATTAGAGAAACATAATTTTAAAATTGAAGCTTGATATAATCTATTGTAACCTAATCTAATACAAAAACCATAATAAGAAGAAATAAAATAAATAAAATAAATAAAATAAATAAAATAAATAAAAAAAATAAAATAAATAAAATAAAAGAAATTTAAAAAATAAAACCATTTACATTTAGGGGTCGTAAAATGCCTCCGCATCAATATCATCGGGCGACGTGCCCAGAACGGTGGCAGCATTGCCACGCTGCATGGCAATGCTGACTCTTTGAGCAAAGAATATACCAGCCTTTTAGTCACGTGAGACGTCGATTAACCGTTTAGAAATTTCCCGGAATAGAGAACGAGCGTTCGGACCCCATGAGCCTAGCGTTTCCACCCCAAACGGCTCAAACACGTAATTACTTACTAAATGACTGTATTTGCGCCGTTCGAGGGTTTCCGCAGTTACAGCAGCAGCGCCATGTATGTGTGTATGTATGAATGTGTTGATATAATTTGAAGGTTCTGTTTTGCCACCAATACTGTAAAAAATCTTCATGAACGCCGACAGCTTAAGTTCTCCATGCTCAAGTTGCTCTGCTAGAAATAGGTCAGGCAATTTTTTTAGTTTTTTCTACACTTCTCTTCTTCACTAATAGAAAAAACTAAAAAAATTGCCTGACCGCGAAAAGCTAATGTTCTGTCGATTCCGGTTGAGCTAGAACGCCGAGCCCCAACAGTAATACGTTGCTAACTTCTTTCAAGATGGATTAAGGTACTTTATCAGGTTTAAGACTGATAAAGATAGATTGCCGTGGTAATAGCACCCGTGCTGAAAGCACAGCAACCTGACTTCACTCTCAATACTTAATACTCAATATATTTAATGCTTTCCACAATGTTTGCTTAGATGTTACATAAAATATATATGTTACAATTATGGACCCTGTCGGGCACAGCATAGTAGGTTTTACTAGGAGAGAGGAAGCTAGATTATTTTAATAATTATAATGTATGCAAATTATACTTTACATTACAATATCTATTACATACATAACATTATCAACATATTGAAATTAAACTACAGTTTACGGATTTTATCGCGTTGTATTGGTTTCACTAAGTTATTACATTTGAAACTAAAGATCTAGAAACTATATTTTTAATTGATTACTAGCCGACGTTTCGAATTCTTTACAGAATTCATGTTCACGGCAGACTGAGGTGATATTTGTCTTTTTCTTGAATGTATAATTTATCTCAAAGTACCCGAACATTTTTCAACTACTGGTGTTAGTATTTACGCAGAATGAGCTCACAGTGTCCTTAGGTCTTCTGGTGACTTTGTCCTTCTTGGGTTTCATTAGCCTTATGACAGGGTCCCAAGCTGGAGGAACATTCCAACCATCTTCCCTATTGAAATTAGGGTGTTTTTTAATTTCAATAGCCTCTCGTATCATCCTTGGAAGAAATCGGGACTTCGTACCCTTCAATTGGAGTGAGAAACATAGTATTTTCTATAAATTGGCTTAGGGGAGCGCTTTTTGGTACTTTGTTTGATGTCATAGTCGAGCTTTCGCCAATTGAAGCAAAGAAATTATTGAAGTAGTTGGCTATTTGTGTGGGATTGGTTACGACGCTACTGTTAATTTCTAGTTTTATATTATTTTTTATTTTTTTTATTTTTTGTTCGTCCGTTTGTTTATAACACTCCACATAGTTTTTATTATGTTGTTTGATTTCATCATTTTGTTTTTGTAATGTAGTTTTTTTGATGTAGTAACTGTCTTTTTTAATACTTTTTCATATTTTTTATAGTAATTTACCAGTATTGGGTTGTTTGATTTTATTGTAAGTATTTTAGTAACCTTTTATTTCTACATGATAATCTAATTCCTTTTGTCAGCCAATATTTTTTGAAATTTGATTTAAGTTTAATTTTTTTCAGGGGCATGCATTCATTTAGTATTTCAGTTAGTATTTTACTAAATATGTTGTAGTTGTTATTCACATTCTGGTTTATTGGTAAGATGTCGGACCAGTTTATAGTTTTTAATTTCAGTTTAAATTTTTGCATATTCATGTGGTTGTAATTTCTTTTACTTCTATACCAGGTGGGTTGTTTAATTTGTTGTGAGGCTTTCAAGTGTATGACTGTCCCACTATGGTCCGAAAATCCAAATTCTTCTACTGTTGTACATAATTTAGTATGGTTAAAGTTGGTGAATATTAAATCTAGACAAGTTGAGCTAGTTTGTGAGATCCGGGTTGGTTGTTTTATACATACATACATACATACATAGTCTCACGCCTATAACCCCGAAGAGGTAGGCAGAGGTGTATTATATGCTGTGTAAATTTGTATTCTAACATGAGATCTAGAAATTGGTTGGTTTTAGAGTTATTTTCTAAAATATTAATATTAAAGTCGCCTCCTATAATTATATTAGATTTGAAATATTTATTATTTATGTATTTTAAAATTAATTTTAATTGCTTTCAGAATACTTCTTCCTCTCTTCTACTCTATTAGCACAATGCTTGAAGTAAAAACTCGGGTGAAAGAACGAAGTTTACTATATTTTACTTTATAAGCGTTAACAGGCTAAGATTAGCACTTGATTTTCATTATTGTATAAAAGATTTGCGTCGCCGTTTACCCACAAAATATTGCACCCAGTAAAATGCAATACTAGTGCAAAATTCGGTGGTAAATAGCATCAGCAGGTCAAAACCAAACCAAATCGAATAGGAACGATAAGCGGATTAAAAAAAACAACAGCGGAGCTGTATTTGCGTCGCGTGGAGTGCACTGCTCGCCACTGAATGTTAAGCTTTGTAACAAACACACACAAAATTACGCTATACTGTATTGCAATGACCCAATGAGATGTTTGGTTTTAATCATCGGAGTAAATATGGCTTAGATATTAACATACTTGCGTTGAACTAGATAATACTGCGTCGTCATCACCATCAGCGTTGTTTACTAGGTATCTGTTCCACTGCTGGGCACAGACCTTCTCTCATTATGGAAGGGTTAGGCTATAGTCCACCTCGCTGGCCAAGTGCAGATTGGCAGACTTTTGTGATCTTTCGAGAACATTACAAAGAACTCTTAGTCATCCAGATTTCCTCACGATGTTTACCTTAACCGTTCAGCAAATGAAAAATATCATTTTTTACGCACATAACTTAGAAAAGTCAGTGATGTGCCCCATGAGTGAATTTATACCCTCTATGTAGCAGTCGCTGCTACTCAAGAAACTGTTAATAATAATAAAATCGACTTACATCGCTTTCTGTACAAGAATACTTACTCCTCGTGCAAAACAGATAGCGGTTGGCATAAACTTTGGTATCCATATCAATTGCCAATACCTATAAACCTACCGAACCAGATGTTCGGCAAAAAATGCCTCCTTTACCAATGATTAACCCAGAGGTGCTCCGCAGCATAAATTATTACGAAAGGAAACATAAAATAGCCGTAAAAGAGTTATTACTGGGCCAAGTGCTTCCGATTTTATGCCAAAGGGTGTGGTTAACTCTTACCATAAGCATCCTGGAGTAAAGACTACCTTCTCTGTGATAAGCGAGATAGTTAACTGAGTTTAATCATAATAAAGAATGCCGCCGGCCAAGATCTGATCTCTCAAGACGACCAAGATGACTATTACTGTCGATAAATTCGGCCCTCTCTTCCAAGAACTCCTATCGTCGCATAGTATTTGCAGTATCTATCTATCTACACGGAGAGTATTTTCTCTCTTTTGTACTTATTTCGAATAGTGCCTTATTTTGCTCCTTCGAATTGAATTTCCTGCACATATCGATGACAATTAAGTAGGTTCGAAACGCACCAAAACATATATGTACTTAACGAGCAAAGGCTTTCAGTATTAGCTAGTTCCAGTTGCACGTATATTTCCAAGAAGTAACATTAATGCATGTTGAAATATATTAGGATTCTCTGCTAGCATGCAGGATTTCTCGATACGAGTAACAAATACATTTTACAAATAATTTTTCTCTGATTTAACTCTTTAACCTTAGCCTCAGGTGAAGCGCTATTCTTTTTTAGGGTTCCATAGTAAACTACAAGGAGCCCTTATAGTATCGCCATGTATGTCCGTCGGTCTATTTTGGAAAAAGTTATGTAGGCTGGTAGCTCCCATACACCTAAATTGGAAAACGATTTTTTTTTCTATACCTTATACCCCGCATATAAGGTATAGAAAAAAAATCGTTTTTGCTTCCGTGGTCCAATGGATAGCGTATGCGACTGCTGATCGGAAGTCCCGGGTTCGATTCCCGAGTCGGGCAAAAGTGTTACTGGGTTTTTCCGAATACTCAGTAGCCGCCGGAGTCTGGTAACGTGGGACCTAAAAATTCATGGCGAAATGTGGGTATAATATTTACACCTCTGCCTACCCCTTCGGAGATACGGGTGTGAGACTATAAATAAATATATAAATACATGCGGTATCTTAAGATAGGTATTTCAATTACACTTAACCGTTAATCTAAACAATTTATATAGGGATCCGTTTGCGAAATATTTGGGCAAAGACATTATAATCTTGAAGTGTATAAAAGTTTCATAAAAATCCGTTCAGTAGTTTTTGGGCAAAAGGTAACAATCATCTATCCATCGTCCATCCATTATATCCATTATTATTATTATATTACCATCAACTAATTATGTACATTTCACTCGAAGCGATCAAAATTGAACTGTAAGATGTCACATTACGTGTGAGATACCACATGTCTTTTTGCGCACGTACTCGTACTTCGCGTCTCCTACGTGGTATGCCGCGGCTCATAGCCCGAAGTGACGGCTCATATTTCACGCGGAAACCTCACCTCATACAACTTAGCTAAATATTCGCGAAATACCGGCTGTGACTGGAAACTGGCGCTAAATGTAGTAATATGCAAATTTTTACGATAAGGGTGCTTGTACACGGCGCATGTAGCTTGAGCATGTTGAGGCACTTGCGCGGGTTACATGCACCGTAAACATATCGTTTAAAACAATGTGCGGGTCCAGCGACTTTTTTCTTACTTAATTCGCGTGCTCTGCGACGCGCGCGGGTCACTCGCGCATGTTATCTGTTAAAATTACATTTTTAATATATGATTTTAAAATAATTTTCGTTCGTCGAGACATTTGACGCGATTCAAGTCATAAAGCTATCGCGCGAATAGCATGCACATGTAGCTCTTGACCACGAACAAATAACTTGTACATAGGTACAGCTTGCGCAAGTAGCCCGCGTCTTTACTTGCTCCAGTTATTTGCACCATGTACAACTACAAGCGAGTAACTTGATCAAGTAGCTTGCGCATATTACCCACGAGTGTAACCCGCACCTTTACTTGCTCCAGCTACATGCACCGTGTAGAAGCACCCTAAGCTTATTTCGATGCATCGTATATTAAAACGTATTTTTTATTACTATACAACTAGATGCTGCTACCAGCGACTACTTGAGAAAACGTCAAGATGTATTTGCGATAATGGGTATTTTTTTCTATACCTACACATGTTATTCAAATATAATAAGCTGTATACATATTGCAATGTATCGTCAAAATCTATTAGCTAAGTAGTTTTTGCGCGAAAGGGTAATTCACCTTTATACTAATAGAACCTAGTATTTTTTTTACAAAATGCGTTTTAATATTACATTATAATGTAATACAATAAAAATCACCATTGCCTTTTTTTCGTTACTGTATCTATTTCTTTTTCTACTTAAAGCCATACAAAACATCAAGTAATTTTCAGACTCTGTACTTGAATTCATAATTGATGACCACGACAAATTAGCCAAAGGCCATCAGTAAAATTTGCTAAAATAGCACACCACAAAAATTACAATGAAATGCCAAAATGTAAAATGGCTGGCTCGCCTCACCGTCAAACTTTTTGATAGGTTTATTTTCCATTCAGTTCCGGTTCAGCCGGTGCAAATTTCGCTCATCCAGTTTCTAAAAATGTTCGAAGCATTCGTCTCCGTTTCCTGAGGGTAGGACTAGTCCCTGAGGTGTCTATGCTCGTAAATCCAGGTTTGTATGTTTGTTTATGCATACTGCGGACCTCTGGGGCGCGGCGTGCGCTAGTTTGGAGAAATATAAAATACGTGATAAGTAGACACCCGGCTGCCTTGCCGCTGAAATGGCCGATACCATAAATAATTTGTATATGGGGGAAAATAAAATGCTGTTTTATGAAGTAAAAGGCCTGTTTGTTAAAGCTATGCTGACAATGACGTGAATTCTGTAGTTTTACCTTCTAACTATACTTACATGAGCCATTCTTTTACAAGATAGGTAATTGGTGCAGCGCTCGGGGATGTTTTAAAATTGTAAAACTAAATGTCGTCCTAATCCAATCGTCCTTTGTTAATAAACATTTCGACGTGTCGCAACTTCGCAATCAATTTAATCTATGCCTACATACAACATAACGAAGCCCCTTTTCGCCCTGTCCGATAAAATCAAAAACTACCGAACCGATTTTTTATACAAATGGCTCTCACCAATAGATATTGTGATTTTCTGAGTAAGGTTTAGTTGTCCAATTCACGCGTGTGGAGTTGCGGAAAAATCTAGTTTGAACTAAATCTGAATGTTATTATTTTCTGACCTCCCTTTCTAGTTCTATTAAAGAGAACAAGACAGAAAAAGTCTAAATTTAGTTAATAAAACACAACAGAATCACCAGCAATACCTACATAATCTTTTAGTTCGCTATTGGAACTGAAAAGTTCTTTAACTAAAGGACTTATTTTCTCTAGAAATTATCTCCATTCTTCTATTAAGTTCAATAATATTCAGTACAACGTCAGAATTTAAATTTAAATATTAGAAGCCAGACAAAAGGAAAATTGTCGCATTTATAAATATTTAGGTACCTAAGGCTTTCATCTTTAGAAAGGTCGTTGCCACAAAAATATACTTTACGGAACGATATTTTAGCTTTTTAATTACCACTAGCTGTTCCTTACCGTTTCACTCGCGTCAATCTCGGTATTTTTAACAACAGCGGGTCAAATTATAATCTATTTGTAGCCCTAAAAGTCTTCTTTTTTCCAAAGAAGGTTCCATTATAATTGGTTAAGCCATTCAAAATATTACCCAGACAAACAAAACTTAAAATGAAGGATTGTTTATGACTTCGTATCGTATAACTAACTATATTTAAAAATAGTTAGTTAATTTGAAATCACAAACGATCAGTTCAATTTTAATTTTTATAGATCTCAACACTATAACCAACAAAGTAACTACAATATTATATTAAACTAGAGGACGCCAGCAGCTACGCCTGCATTTTTTTAAAATTTACCCGTTTTGGCCGATCCCGTGGGAATTTCGGGAAATCCCTTCTTAGTGCACCCCTACGGTCCCCAAGGAACGTACATGCCAAATTTCAGCATCCTGCGCCTAATAGTTTCGGCTGTAGCGTGTCTGTCAGTCAGTCAGTAACGCAAGGATTTTATATATTAAGATTTTAGACCACGATTTGTCTTTTCTATCCGTTTTCACGTAGCAGTTCACTTCTCTTATTTACTGTTATTTTAATATGGAAATAATTCCGCGAAACAGGGTATATTGAATGATAAATGTACCTTAGTTATTTAAAATTGTAGTTCAATGAACTGCAAAAGTCTTTTAAGGTTAGTGAATCACGACTGTTTCACGGAGGGGTAGGCAGAGACTACGGGACGCCATTTGCAACGATCCCGACATATTCCTCTTGCTTCTTTCAATCTCATCATATTTCTCAGGCATGCTCTTCGGTGCTGGGTACTTTACTGTCCTTTTTTTAGCATGTCTCCAATCTGCTCAGGCTTATTTATAGCTAAAGCTATAATAATAAACCTACAACTAAATTAAAAATAAAAAAGAAAATATTTATATATAGGATAGTGGATGGTATTTTATTACTCGCGATAAATCTTATATTTAAGGAATAAATACCTCGGTTTTTTGCCAACGTTTCGGCTGACTTGCTTCAGCCGTGGTCGCGGCGGGACTGGTGAGCTATTATGCCTAAATACGAGTAAATGGTGGCAATAAAAAGCGATGCGGGTGCGTGTGCAAACGCGGGGTCCGGGTGATAAATCCCGTCGTAGCCCCGTGATTCATGGCCCCAGGCCCTACAATTTTCATTTCAAATCTTTTCTGTAATTTTGCCTTTCACGTTATAGACATAATTAACGATAAACGAAGTTCATATAATGATGCTGATACACTTGAGCATCTACCTGTAATAAGCATTCTTGCGAATGTTACACAACAGAAAAACAAACGAGTGTATTTTAGCAGGAACTGTATCGAGTGTTCTGGCGAACGCTCTAGCGAATGGACTGTAAATTTTTTGATTAGACAGTTCGCTACAAAGTGAACATTTATCGTGAAAATTTTCGTTCTCTATTTGATGTTCAGTTCGACATAACAAAATACGACGAATGCTCGCGGTTCTATTACAAGTAAATGCTCAAATGTATCAGCACCATAATGGAAACGACAATACTTCAAAAAGTTGCTCGACATTATCCAACGCACAGAGGGGTTCGAAAAATCGAAAGTCAAAACATGATTGATGGCGTTTGTCCGTCGTTTGCCAAATTTTTGCCCACACCATCATAAGCGAACAATGGCTGCCTCACTGTAGCCTTGTCATTGCGTTAGTAATTAAACTGTGGCAGACAAAATGAACGGCTGAGGCTTACGACCACGCCGTAGTGTTTGGCGGTTCAATCATCCCACGTAATTATTATTAGGATTTTACGCAGCTGTTCGTGATTTATTTTTGGTCTTATTACTTTGTTGTAGTTTTTAATTTAAGAATATTATAGAGATACTGCTTAGTCTAGAACAGAGTCTGGAAAATTAAAACAATTATTGATAAAAACCTATTGTTGAAACTTAACATAACCGTTATCACCATTACCATTACCCAATAAGCAATATTTCAGATAACTAATATCTATATAAATATCGTCAGATAACTCTCACACAAATGTTTAGATTGAAATCCAATAACTTAAAGTACCCCTTCATTACTAATTCTTACTATGAAATGATCGAAATCTAAAATATATCACTCTCCTTTTTCAAACGCCCGCCGATGAAGCCACGAGTTTCAACCTATACATTCTGGAAAAAAAATCTGTGTTTGGTATCCGAGAAGCGTCGATCAGGCCAATACCATCCGGCGCCCTTTAGAAAGGCTCGATTGAAAGAGCCTCAAACCAAAGCTTCGTGCGTGTCCCTCATGCTCTTTGTGATCTTGCTCTTTGATCTATGACTATAGGTCCCGCTTATTTCAAATTCCTTTCACCTTTGACCATTCTTTTTTCTTTATTTCGTCGGGTTTTGACGCCTCGTGGCACAAATGTGACTGTTACCGAGCTTTACAAATACTCATAAACTAAATTGATTTCTCTTTGATCCTTTGTTTCAATATTTTCAATTTCACGCCTCAATGAAACACGTTTCAGCGCAATAGCGACCGGATGGTGTCAATTCTTAAAGCCGCATCTATGCTGTTTGAAATAGAATTAGTTTTTATTATAAGTCAAATCGATTAGATCGATTGAGTAACCTTTTGTTTAGTCTATTGAAAATTTCTGACAATGGTCACACTGAACTGTCACTTCCGTTCGCTTCCCGTTGAGAAATTACCACGTTGTCGTCTCGTACGTAAAATATCGCCTTTTG
Source organism: Euclidia mi (assembly GCA_944739405.2). NCBI lineage: Eukaryota > Metazoa > Arthropoda > Insecta > Lepidoptera > Erebidae > Euclidia > Euclidia mi. The sequence goes on from OX123196.2 coordinate 6,482,933, forward strand.
AATTAACGCGAATTAAATTAAATTGAGTAAACCGCTTTGAACGCCGCCTGATCTAGTGCTGGCAACGGTAAATTGATTGTGAACTATTGATTGACATTTGTGAAAACTGTGAATCTGGTATCGACTTCCACGTGCCAACGTGTCCTGAAAACGTCGCGTTTGAAGCTTAATAGCTAAGTATAAGATACTTCATTCATTTATTTTGGCCAATATACTTGTATGAATGTGTCTAATTTAGCTCAAGCCTGACATCAGCAAGGATAGCGGGTGAGTGAAACCCAATATTGATATTGATTGATTTAAATTCATCGCTGTGCAACGCAGTGCATTGTGTCTGGATCATTGTCTATCGTGGTCAGGTAGATGTATTACATCTTCCACTGCGCACTTCTGATACACCTTCCTGCCTGGCTACGGTAATTCTAGACATAATTTTTGGTAGCAGAGCGTGGTTAACTGTGCCTATATTGTAAACTTACAAGTTTAGCTTAGCCGTTGATTGTATCTGAACTCAGATTGGTGTTGTATGAGCTATATATCTCACCTTGTAGACAGTATTGTAGTGTTTGTCAGGTCAGTTATTGTCTAAAATACATAATATTTAATTGTATAAGTTGACCTAGATAATTTGAAACACATTGTCACATAACCTCAATCAGTAATTGTTGATTTGTATTGTTGGAAAATCTAACTTAAATTTGTTGTTGCATTAATAAGTCAGTTTGTTTGGATACATAACAGCTGTATGTATCAATAAATTTAGTAAATTTAGTTTATTGCATATATTCATAAACATAACAACCAACTTGACCTTGCCACTTGGGCGGGTCACATTAATAAACTTTGTTTTGTTATAATATAAAGATAATATTGTTAGGTAACACATATTCTGTGCTTACTTTCTACTGTATATCATAAATAACACAGTTAGTCTGTCTGTTGCAAATAATTAATTAATTAAGTTGAAGTTTCAACTTTATTAATTTGTTATAAGTTATAACTTTGATAACTTTTGTGTTTGTTTCAATATACTGAAACCTTTAATTTTGTTGGGCAGTAAATACCTGTCACTTGCCTACACTTGCAGTAAACAGGCTAATACTTTGTTGGTTTCTAAGAATTGAGAAAAATTAAGTTTTGATTGTTAATATTGTTTAACGCTTGTCCGGGCTCCTTTGAAATTTTGATTATGTCAGCTATCAAGGACTTGCGTGCGGCTGCTGGTGCCATTGCATCAGATTTGCGCTGGTTTGCCTCGGCCAATGCTTTAGTGAACCGGCCTGATCGCCAGCAGGCCTTACTTCAGAGGTACGAGCGGATTGACGATCGCCTGGCAAGTGTGGAACAGCAATTCCGCACTTTCAGCACTTGCTGTCTTGAAGTGTCAATCAATGATTTCACCGCTGACCAGCGAAATAAGGTCAGCGAAGACTATGCCCAGGTCTTAGACCTGTATGATGCTGTCTCCAATACTGCGAGACAACTAGTTGCCGATAGGGAAGGGCAACCCGGCCTGAAGCAGGAGCTTCCTAGGTCAGCACCGGGGCTGGTGAGTAGGCTCCCTACATTGGACCTCCCCCATTTTGATGGCTGCCTAGGAAGCTACCTGGGCTTCGTTAATTTGTTCGACAGCCTAGTCCATGATAGGGCTGACCTTCGGCCGGCACAAAAGTTAGCCTATCTAATGTCGGTACTGGATGGGGAGGCAAAGGGCCTCATCCAGCATCTGCCCGTGTCTGACGAGGCGTACCAGACGGCTCGGGACCTAATCACCCGTAGGTACCATAATAAGCGTGGCCTCGCCGACACACACATTGAGCAGATTTTGGGCTTGCCGACGCTCACCCGGGTCTCTGGGTTGCGCACCCAACTGTTGAACCCGCTTTTGGTGGCCATCAACGCACTTAAGTGCCTTGACCTGCCCGTGGACCAATGGTCCTATCTATTGGTGCACATTGTGCTGAAGAAGCTGCCTGCCGACCTGAGGTCGCGTTTTGAACAGCGCTTTGGTGGGGATAGCGCGACCCATCTGCCCCCCTTTGCTGACCTGGAGAAGTTCCTGGAGGATGAGTGCCGGGTCTTGGACAACTCCGGTGGTGACACGCCGGCTAAGTCGCAGCCGCCCAAGGTCAAGGAGCAGGCTCGCGTTCACACCCGAGCCAGTGTTGACCGGCGCCCTCCTCGCTTTGCAGTCACGCAGAGCCCAGTGGAGTGCTCCTACTGCAAGGTCACGGGGCACAGAACGGCCAGTTGTAGGGCATTCTTGGACCTACATGTCGCCTCTCGTAGGCGCATCGCGAATGCCCGCCGCCTTTGCTTCTCTTGTTTGGGGTCCCACTACCAGCGAGACTGCCCAAACTCTCGCCCCTGTCCTCACTGTGGAGGACAGCATTTGGACATTCTCTGCATGAATGCCAGAGAGGTAGGCCGCTTGTCCAACCAGCCGACGCCGCGCACGGGCGGGTGTTTTGAAGGTGGCAGCCGAGGCTCACCGGCGCGTAGCCGAGAGTCGCCTCGCTCAATTGATCGCCACTCACCCCGCTTGGAGAACCGTAGCGTGCGCACGCCTCCTTTCTCTCGCGCACCTGAATGTGCGACCGCCCAGCGTCACCAGCACCATGACTGCTGCCCCAGGTATTCCCCTCCTTTGGCGGAGCGTCCCCGCCTTGACTCGCGCCCACCTCGTTTTGGGCGGGTGCGTCATTATGACCCCCCACAGATGGCGCGCGGATCGAGTCATCGCGCTTTTGAGGACTTCAAGCCGCACCCTCATTTTGACTTGCCAGGTCCTGGCCAACGATCGCCGCCCAGGCAACAATAGGTCATTGACCCCTGCCCTATAACGCCACCCACCCCCATTGAGACCGTTATCCTACCAACGGTTGCTGCTAGGGTCTGGGGACCCACGGGGACCTCTGTTGTTGTCCGTGCTATATTGGACACAGGTTCACAAGGTTGCATTGTTTCCACTTATTTGGTAGGGCAGGTTAAATTAAATACGGGCTCTTTTCCGAATTGTATACGGGGCATAGGTGACGTAGCCTCTAATGTTGAAGGGCAAGTTAAAGTTTTGTTTGGCCCTGTTGAATCTTCACACCCGAGGATTAAAACCTCGGCTATTGTGTTAAAGAATATTTTGGGCATGCACCCACAGAAGCAGCTACCTGCTGCTGTGGTGAATTTGACATCGGGATTGGAACTGGCAGACCCCAAATTTGACACACCGGGACAAATCGACTTGTTGATTGGCTCTGATGTCCTCGGTGGAATTTTGATTGGTGGGAAAAGGGTCTTGGTGCCAAATGGTTTGACTGCCATCCCGACCATATTTGGATTTGCTTTGATGGGACCTGTACCTAGGGACCCCCCTCCACCTGAACTTGACAATTTGTTGGCTGTAGGCTCCGCTCTCTCTGATGCGGTTCAGAGGTTTTGGGAGGTAGAGGAGCCACCTCAAGCTGCCCGTTTGAATCCAGAACATGAGGAGTACGAGCTGTTCTTCCAGAACAACACTGGTCGACTCCGTTCTGGTCGGATTACTACGAGGCTACCCTTCCTGTCTGTTCGGCCTCCGCTAGGTGAGTCACGACCTTTAGCCGAAAAGAGGTTGTTGGCCATGGAGCGTCGCATGGGTCGTGATCCGGAGCTCAGACAGAAGTATATTGAGTTCATGAGGGAATATGAACAGTTGGGACACATGTCTGTGTCAAATTTGGATTGGCGTTCGGTGGAGCATTACTTTCTCCCGCATCATGCGGTATTGAAGCCATCGACTGGCAAGCTGCGCACAGTGTTTGATGGTTCTGCGCAGACTTCAACAGGCGTATCCTTGAACCAGTGCTTGCATTCTGGTCCCAAGTTGGTCAAGGACCTTTGTGACGTCATCACCAGCTTCCGACGACATCAGGTTGTCTTTGTGGCCGACATAAAAATGATGTTCAGGCAGACGATTATCCACCCTGATGACCGTCGCTTCCAGCTGATCCTTTGGAGAGAGTCTCCTCGCGATCCCATGGTCGTCTACAAGCTCAATACAAATACGTACGGGTTAAGGTCAAGCCCCTACTTGGCAATACGTTCTCTTTGGGAGCTCGCAGACCGCGAAGGCCTACGTTTCCCACGAGCCTCCGCCATCTTGAAGGACGATATTTACGTCGATGACATTTGCTCGGGCGCCTCATCAGCGGACGAGGCGATCCTCCTGCGGGACGAATTGATAGGTATTTTGGCCTCCGCTGGTTATGAGTTGCGCAAATGGATTTCCAACTCACCAGCGCTTTTGAAAGGCTTGCCAGAGGATCATCAGCAGGATCCACATTTGTTTGAGATTGTTGACAACCCCGCCATGATGGCTGTTCTCGGCGTTCAGTACAGACCAGTCCAAGACATCTTTACATATAACGTAGACTTGAAATTGCCGTGTTCTTGGACTAAACGTCTCGTATTGTCTACTGTCGCCAGAACCTTTGATCCGAACGGTTGGATCTGTCCAATTATATTTTGGGCAAAATGCTTCTTGCAGAAGCTTTGGACAGCAGGATTGACTTGGGATGAACCTCTACACGGCACTCTTGTTGAGGAATGGACCTCCTTTGTATCCTCACTTCCTGCCGTTAACGAGATCTCCTTGCCTCGTCCCATCCTTCCTCCCGGGAAGTACAAGACCACCCTTCACGGGTTTTGTGACGCCTCGGAACGTGGTCACGCGGCCGTGGTGTACTTGCGCACAGTCAGTGCCTCGGGTCAGGTGAGAGTCTCCCTGATCATGGCGAAGAGCAAGGTAGCACCCCTTCGGACATCTTTGACCATTCCGAAATTGGAGCTCTCGGGAGCAGCACTTCTTGTACGCTTGTTGAACCACGTGTCCAGTACTTTGGGTAAAAGCATTTGCATTAATGGGACCTACGCCTGGACAGACAGTCAAATTGTTCTTTGTTGGTTGAAGGCTTCTGTCCACACTTTGGAGGTGTTTGTCGCTAATCGCGTTTCCCAAATCCAGAAATCCGAAGTCAAACTTGTTTGGAGACACGTGCCAGGTGAGCTCAACCCCGCTGATTGTGCCTCGCGCGGATGCTTGACGCCTAGTTTGATAGGTCATTCGCTGTGGTGGGGTCCGGAATGGTTGAGTCGTCCAGAAATTGATTGGCCTCGAACGCCAGTTTTGAATACTTCTAATTTGCCGGGTCTACGAACACTCGCTCTTGAGAAGGTAGAATGCGCCTTCGACCCCGATTTTTTGTTGAATCGTTACAGCTCCCTCGACAAGTTGTTAGGTGTCACTGCTTGGATAAAGCGTTTTGTTTTTAATTTTAGGCACCCACAACAGAAACGACTGACACCGTTTCTCTCACCACAGGAACGACAGGAGTCCCTCACCTTTTGGGTTCGTTCTGTGCAATTGGCGCACTTTGAGAAGGAGATTGCTATCCTCAAGTCAGGGAAATTGAAATTATCGGGCGCTGTATCTAAATTGAACCCCTTTTTGGACGATACGGGTCTCTTGCGCGTTGGAGGGCGTCTCAAGAACGCCAACCTCCCTTACGGAGCACGTCACCCCCTTTTGTTACCTAAGGACGGTCATTTGGTACGCTTGTTGGTAACTGACCGTCACCTTAAAAATTCGCATGCTGGTTGTAATGCCTTGTTGGCCATTTTGCAACGCGAGTTTTGGATTTTGTCTGCCCGAAGAATTATTCGGAGTGTAGTCTTTCGCTGCATCCCTTGCTATAAGCTCAAGGCTTCTACCATGCAGCCCTTGATGGGGGACTTACCGGCAGATCGCGTAACTGAAAGCAGGACGTTTGACGGTGTTGGCACGGACTTCGCTGGTCCTTTTTTGGTGAAAACGTCGACACTTCGAAACAGCAAGACTGTCAAGGCCTACTTGTGCGTTTTTGTTTGTCTCTCCACAAAGGCCGTACACTTAGAAATGGTCTCCTCGCTTACGACCGAGGCGTTTGTAGCCACATTTGACAGATTTGTATCCCGCAGAGGGCTGCCTTCCTTGATCCGTTCTGACTGCGGCACTAACTTCAAGGGCACTTATAATTATCTGAATGATGTTCTTAATTTTCTTGAAACCAACAAAGCTGATATAGGTGATAGGCTTGCCCGACGTGGGATAAATTGGTTGTTTTCCCCACCAAATTGTCCTTACTGGGGTGGTATATTTGAGGCCGCCGTAAAATCGGCCAAAACACACTTGCGCAGGACAATCGGTGAATCTGTCCTTACATTTGAGGAACTCGCAACTGTGTTTTGTAAGATTGAGGCCGTTTTGAACTCTCGGCCATTGTGCCCGATCTCCTCAGATCCGAATGATTTGGAGGCCCTTACGCCGGGCCATTTTTTGATTGGTCGCCCCCTTGTCGCCTTGCCTGAGTACCCCTATATTGATACGAGACCTGGTCGTCTCTCGCGTTTTGAATTGGTACGCCAGATTACTCAGAGCTTTTGGAAACGCTGGAACTTGGAATATTTGCACATACTCCAGCAACGCGTTAAGTGGACCGACAAGACCGATCCACCCAAGATTGGTGACCTTGTTTTGATCAAGGAGGCTAACCTTCCGCCATTCAGATGGCGCAGGGGGCGCATCCTTCGTTTGGTAACTGGGGCTGATGGAATTCCCCGATTTGCTGAGGTCTTGGTGGACGGTTCGATTCTGAGGAGAGCGGTTGCAACATTGTCACGTCTACCAACTGATTAGCGGACCGGTAGGCCGGTCCGGGGCGGGTGGATGTTTGAAATAGAATTAGTTTTTATTATAAGTCAAATCGATTAGATCGATTGAGTAACCTTTTGTTTAGTCTATTGAAAATTTCTGACAATGGTCACACTGAACTGTCACTTCCGTTCGCTTCCCGTTGAGAAATTACCACGTTGTCGTCTCGTACGTAAAATATCGCCTTTTGAATTAACGCGAATTAAATTAAATTGAGTAAACCGCTTTGAACGCCGCCTGATCTAGTGCTGGCAACGGTAAATTGATTGTGAACTATTGATTGACATTTGTGAAAACTGTGAATCTGGTATCGACTTCCACGTGCCAACGTGTCCTGAAAACGTCGCGTTTGAAGCTTAATAGCTAAGTATAAGATACTTCATTCATTTATTTTGGCCAATATACTTGTATGAATGTGTCTAATTTAGCTCAAGCCTGACATCAGCAAGGATAGCGGGTGAGTGAAACCCAATATTGATATTGATTGATTTAAATTCATCGCTGTGCAACGCAGTGCATTGTGTCTGGATCATTGTCTATCGTGGTCAGGTAGATGTATTACATCTTCCACTGCGCACTTCTGATACACCTTCCTGCCTGGCTACGGTAATTCTAGACATATGCCACGTCAGCCAATGTATGCGGTTGCCCTGTATAACTAAACACTGCACCAACCAAACAGTTATCTCAGAATGCTGTATACTGTGCTTTAACTGTGGAATATCTTATCAAATTAGGAGATAGAACATGCAGGGAACGTCAAAGTGGAATAGTAATCAAGTACCGATGTCGGGGAGAATACAAGTCGGGCCGACACTAACTTCTCTCGCGCTAAGGAGCTTGCGGTTACTCGGCTGAGCTGACACTTTGATACCAATAGCGTTTAGCGAACTCCTACAAGAATACTGAGAACTTTTGGACACTGAGTTCGAAATTAATCCTACATTTTCTAGATAGAGATATATCCAAATGTTGCCTGGTAGATTTCGCTATAAGCAATAAGGCCGGCTTTCCTTTCCATCTAAGATTTCTCAAATCTCGATGTCGGAGTACAATAAAGTGTAAAATAAATACGTGTCGGTGGCAGATAAGTCTGAAGTGAATTACCGCCTACATAATACAGTGTTAGATACTTAACAGACAACGTGTGCGGAGTAATAAGTCCCAGTATCACTATTAAACAGGTCAAACCTTAGAAGGCTTATGTTACCTTTTTTGTTGCCGATGGCTCTCGAAAGATATCCAATCTTTTTATTTAAAACTAGCTGGTACCCGCGGCTTCACACGCGGAAAAAAGTTACGTTTTAAAAAGTTCTCTGCCAAATCTAATCTTTATACAGCCGGTGACTTTCCAGATTTCAAGATGAATGACTCTTTGCTTTTCTATATAATTATACAAAAATAAGTGTCATGACAACAGCGCAACCTACCGGGTCAAATTGGAGCCTATATGTAGTGCTATAAAGTGCTCTACCTTCCAGTTAAAGTCTCATTTGAATCGGTTCAGCTATTCCAGAGATTACCCCGGACCAACAGACAGACAGACAGACAAAAATGTTAAAAAGGGTTGTTTTGGACTTAGAATCGTGTAACTAACTATATGCACTTAAAACCATAGTTATTTTGAAATCACAGGCAGACACTTCAATTTTATTTACATGTATAGATGAGTTGAATACGTAAAGACTTATTATCGCGACAACAGCGCCAACTACCGGGTCAAATTGTAGCCTTTATGTAGCGCTATAAAGTCCTCTACCTGGTAGTGAAAGTCTCATTTGAATCGGTTCAGCCGTTCCAAAGATTACCCCGGACAAACAGAAAGACAGACAGACAGACAAAAATGTTAAAAAGGGTTGTTTTGGACTTAGAATCGTATAACTAACTATATGCACTTGAAAATCCATAGATATTTTGAAATCACAGACAGACAGTTCAATTTTATTTATATGTATAGATGAGTTGAATAAGTAAAGACTTGTTATCGCGACAACAGCGCCAACTACCGGGTCAAATTGTAGCCTATATGTAGCGCTATAAAGTCCTCTACCTGGTAGTGAAAGTCTCATTAGAATCGGTTCAGCTGGTGGTTTGGTCCAGACTCCAATAAATGTTCAGCTGTAGCGGACTTCTTTACTTGTCGATTTTTCACAGCTGCAATGTGTTCCTTGACCCTTTCCGCAATTGTTCGCTTGGTCTGTCTGATATAGGAACTACTACAACTGCAATCGACCTTGTAGACGCCAGGTGTCTGAAAAGGAAGGACATGCTTTGGACTGCGCAGATTGTGTGCTATCTTGGAAAGTGGACTATATAGTCTAAATGGAGTATTTCTTGAGTACTGTTCCAATTTTGACCGTTACTCCTTTTAGGTAGGGCATGTAAGCCGGCACCCTGCTCACCTCAGGTTAACGGTCCCTCCTCTTCAGACGGTGAATCTCATTCTTGTATCCGTTACGTCTAAGTACCTCCTGAACATGTGAGAGCTCACTGCTTAAGTGTTCAGGGTCACAGAGGTCATACGCCCTGTTCACTAGGGACGTCACAACGGCTGGCAAGTGTCGCGGGTGATGATGCGAAAACGCGTTGAGATACCTGTCAGTGTGGGTCGGTTTTCTGTATACAGTGTGTCCCAGGGTGCCATTGTCTTTAACTGTCACTTTTACGTCAAGAATGAACAACGATCCATCAAACTCCATTTCAAATGTAAATCTGATGTTCGGATGTATGGAGTTTAATCTGTGTGCGAATTGTTATCGTCTTGCTTATTGCCATTCATTATACACAATACATCATCGACGTACCTTTTCCATAGCTTCACATTAGATGCCTGCATGTCTATGGATTCTTCGAGGTACTTCATCTAGATATTGGCCATTACCGGTGCTACTGGGCTACCTACGGCCACCTCGTCAATCTGGAGATAATGTTGTCCACAATATAAGAAGTAGTTTCCTTCTAAGCAATTCTTTAACAGAACAATGTATGCTTTAGATATACCGTTTTCCTCTAACTTCCTGTCAACGACCTCAAGGCAATCTTGAACTGGAACATTGGTAAATAGTGACTCCACATCAAAACTCACTATCACTTCGTCAGGTTCCCTTGTCACGCTCTTGATGATGTCAATAAAGTGGCGAGAGTCCTTGACGAAAGATGCCGCCTTACCTACTAACGGTTGCAGTACCTTACTTATGTGTTTCGCCAAGCCATATGTGGGTGAATTTATTTGGCACACTATTGGTCGCAGAGGTACATGCATCTTATGAACTTTGGGCAAATATATCGTATATTTTGGGTGGTTGCACTATTTGAGATTTGTATCACCGTGCAATATTAATATTTTCATATTTTTAAGAAGAAAGAAAAATAGGTAACACAAAGGATCTGAACGGCGTGAATTGTAAGTACAACCGCGTTTTAAAGTTATATTTTGACTGAACCAGTATAATATATGTACATATTTGTAATGTGCTCACCAATACCTTTCTTTTGATACCAAAAACGTAATGATTATGGCAGTTTAATTTTTTTTCTGGTTGGAATCTGAGCTAATAATTCCGTAATAGAAAATTTTTATAAAATCTATATAGCCTATGTCACCTGGGCCATTATTACAACCCACATTATTACATTATTACACCTTATTTATTAAAATCGGTTCAGTAATGTAAGCGCTACGGTGGAACATACAAACATATATACATAGACTGCCAAAAACATAACCCTTCCTTTTGGCTTCGCCGTAGTCGGGTAAAAAAGCAAAAGTATGAAAAGAAAAGTAAATAAAATATAATAAAAAAATTAAATTCCTCCGCAACGCTGTCGAGCGGTAGCGTGCCCAGAAGGCTGGCAGCATTGCCACGTTGAATGGCAATGCTTATTCTCTCAGCGAGATATAAACCAGCCCTCTGCTCACGGGAAGCATCGATCAGCCTTCTGGCGATTTCTTTGTATAATGCGCGTGCACTAGGGCCCCATGGCCCCAGCGTTTCGACCCCAAACGGCTCAAAAACGTAATTTTCAGCCAGGTAATTTAAATAATGGTATTTGCGCCGTTTGAGGGTTTCCGCCGATGCAACAGCAGCGCCAGCATCATCAAAATTTATTATTTAAATATTTCGAATAAAAATTAGAAAATTCTAGAAACTTCAAAAAGGAATGGACAGACTGCCTCGTTGGTCTCGCGGCATATATGTGCGCGTGGGATTGGGAGGTCTCGGGTTCAATTCCCGAGTCGGGCAAAGTGTTATTGGGTTTTTTCATTAGGAAATTTTCAGTAGCAGCACCGAGTCTGGTAATGTGCCCGGTACGGCAATAAGCTCGCCCTCTATTACGTGGGACCTAAAAATTCATGGGAAATGTGGGTGTAATACTACACCTCTGCCTACCCCTTTGGACTTCAAACCTATTAGTAAGTAGCACATATAAATAATAAGTAGTATTTAATTAATGTTAAATCTTTATTATTTTTCACTTTTCCGTTTTTGAAGTCGGTTGTTTTTAACGTAGTTATTTTTATATTTAACCATCTCGGTGGCTTCAATATTCATCACTGTACTCGAGACCTCTTATCTCGTGAATAAGGTACACTAGGCATCTTCCACTTCTACGTTTAGGCCTCCATGCTGTTTGAGTATAATTTGACGGCTTCGTACGTTTATGTGTAAGAGGTTATTAATAGATCTGCCGATATGAATATGTAAGACGTTCTGATTTCTTGAAGTGTAATTTGTACGCTTTATATGATTTATAAGCGTAGGTATTCTAGATGAAACATTGGGTGTAGGTGGATCCTAGAACTCGTTTATTTTTTTAGCTATTTGTTGATTTGATTGACTCTCAGCTATCTGCTGAAAGGAGCATATAATTTCCTCTATGTTGTTTTAAGGAATTCATTTCGAAATAACGGCCCCCCGGCCCTAAAGGGTTGCCTTTAAAAAAAATAGAATTGAACTTAGCTATGTTGGGTGTACTACCGCATAACCCATCAATAGGCTAAGACAGCGATATGACAATAAAATTAATCTAAATTAACTTTAGCGAAAGCTACAAACGCAATAATAGCGAAAACTACTAACTAAATACTTAAACTAAGAGGTAAGTCCAACTTCAGGCTAGATCTCACTGAGTTGGAAGCGGACAGAGACGTACAACAGGGCGCACGTAACTCCCTTTGGCGGTTTTCACGGTAACAACGCGAGTTGTACCGTCCTTGGAAGTATGCAATTTCTCTACGATGGCTAACGGCCATGAAAGCGGCGGAGCATTATCATGTATTATGACGACCAACATATTCCGCACGCCAGCGCCGCCAGAACGACTGCACGAGTTTATCCAGCAGAGTATGTCTCTGGAGCAAGCTTGAAGAGTCTGCTTCAGGAGCCGGAAATGACGATAATGGCACTGTGTTCAGAAAATGTGCAGGGCTTAACGCGGATGGTTCTGCAGGGTCACTACTCAATGCCGTGAGCGGACGCGAGTTGATCAGTGCCTCGACTTGTGCAAGGACAGTTAAAAGCTCTTCGTAAGAGAGGATCTGTTGACCTATAACCTTGAAGAGATGCGTTTTAATTACTTTGACCATGCTTTCCCAACATCCACCGAAATGCGGTGATGCTGGTGGAATAAACTTCCAGTCAATATGATTTATGGAAAGTTCTTCCTGAAGACGAGTACGATATTCTTCCCTGAGAAACTTATAAAGGTCGCGTAAATAAGAGCTTGCGCCCACAAAACAAGTGCCGTTATCCGTGTACAAACACTGTATAGAGCCGCGCCGTGAGAGAAATCGTTTAAGGGCTGCCAGGAATGACACCGTGCTTAAGTCTGTCGCAACTTCAATATGCGTAGCGCGCGTCGTTAAGCATGTAAAAATACATAGCCAGGCTTTACGGCTTTTAACACCTCGACCACGCACTGGCGTATACTGCAGTGGTCCTGCGTAATCACAACCGGTGTGTGTAAACAATTTAGCAACCTGGTTGACGCGCTGGCTAGGGAGATCGGCCATGGGAGGGAAAGTCGGACGCGGACGAAATTTGAAACAGACGTTACATTTATGTATTCTGTGACGAATTATTCGTCGAGCGGCTAAAATCCAATACTTATGCCTAAGTAAGGACATAAGCAACTCCGGACCGGCATGGAGGTGCTTCTTGTGATAAAAATCAACAAGAAGGTCGACAACATGATCATGTCGCGGCAGAATACAAGGATGTTTGTAGTTATAAGGTTCATCCGAATTTGACAGACGACCCCCAACGCGTATGACGCCGTGTTCATCGAGAAACGGCTTGAGTCTAAGGATAGCGGGAGAACAAGGTACATTGTCCTTTAAATTTTGAATGTCGTTACTAAAATGAACAGCTTGTACAGCTCGTAGTAACTTACATTCTGCGAATTTGAGATCAGTACTTGATACAAAAGTCTCATTAGGTAGGTGCCTAAGAAACCTATAGACATAAACGATGGCGCGGAGTAACTTAGACCACGATGACATGCGTAGTGCCAGTGCATAGATGGGAGACTCCGCAACCTCAGCAATCACGGGATAAGAAACAGACTTCCATTCGGGTACATCTTCGTCTTCTGCACTGTGGTCAAAGGGTTGCATGGGCCATTCTGACGGATCATGGGAGATCCAAGAAGGTCCACGACGCCACAATGGATGATGCAGAAGATCAAGTGGAGTGACACCACGAGACAAGCAATCTGCGGGGTTCTCAATACCCGCGACGTGATTGAAACAAGTAGCAGGAACCAGTTCAATCAATTTGCTAACGCGGTTGGCGACAAAAGTCTGCCAGCGATGAGGAGAAGAATGAATCCAAGCGAGCACTAATTTGGAGTCGGAAAATGCGTATAATTTATTAATGGGGTAGTGGGGCAAAACTGTGTCTTGAACCTTGCGGAGCAACTGAGACAGCAGAAGGGCCGCGCACAACTCCAGTCTCGCAACTGAGACGGTTTTAACAGGCGAGACCTTAGACTTGGCACAAACTAACTGCGCCGAGTAGTTAGAACCAATGCGGACTTGCAGATATACGACTCCGCCGTAAGCACGCTCGCTGGCGTCAGCGAAACCTATCAAGTTGATGGTACATCCATCTACCAACCCAAGATGACGCGGAATAGTAACTTGATTGAAAGCGGTAAGCTCAATACAAAACTGGCCCCAAGCGGCGACAATATGGTCAGGGGGTGTTTCATCCCACTCACACTTTGATAGCCAAAGCTCTTTGATCAAGAGCTTGGCGTACAAAATTGTGGGAGCCACAAAACCCATTATGTCCCATAGTCGAGCCACTGTGGACAGCATAGTGCGTTTGGTGCACTTATCATCTGGTGGTGAGACGTCAAACCGAAAACTATCGCAGGATTTGTCCCAGCGTAAACCGAGAACCTTATGCGGTACAGACTTCTCAAACTCAATGTCTGGAGAAGCCTTATGAGAATCTGGTATGCGTGCGAGAACCTCCTTAGAGTTGCTTGTCCATTTGACAAGATCAAACTGGCCTCGCTTGAAAAGCTGAATAAGCTCTTCACAAAGCGAAATTGCTAGCGGAGCGGATATGACACTACAGGCAATGTCATCCATGTACAAAGCGGAAGTGGCAACAGCCGCTGCGGCGGGAAAGTGATCGCCTTCATCAGCGATCAACTGGCGAACAACTCGTAACGCGTGATATGGGCTAGACTTGAGTCCAAAACAAACACGATTGAACTGATACACAGATAAAGGTTCTTTCTTGTCAAAACGATAAAAGACCCGTTGAAATCTACGGTCAGATTCGCGAACGCCGATATTGAGAAACATTTGGCGGCAATCAGCTGACAGAGCGATTTGGAAAAGACGAAACTTTATTATGATGTTAAATAAATCACCCTGTAGATTGGGGCCGGCATGCAAAATGTCATTAATCGACTGACCCGATGTAGTCTTACAACTAGCGTCTAAAACCACACGAAGTTTAGTAGAGGTTTTATCTTCGCGAACTACGCCGTGATGCGGGATATAATATGAGGGCAGAGAGTTGCCCTCGTTGTTTACAACTACACTCAAAAAACCTTTATCTATGTAGTCACGAATGACGTCATTATAGGCGCTGCGTAACTTAGGTGATGCATCAAGTTTACGTTCCAAACAATGGAAACGTCTGAGCGCAGCAGCGTACGAGTCGCCTAACGAATAAGGGTCACCACAGAATGGCAACGCCACAACGTATCTGCCACTGTCGTCACGAACAGTGGTAGCGCGGAAATGCTCTTCACACTCGAGATCTTTACGGCTCATCGAGGGCGGTGCGGTAACCTCTTCAAGCTCCCAAAATCGCTTGAGAAGAGAGTCAATATTGTTTTCTTGAAGAACAGAACAACATCAAGACGTAACGTATTGAGAAGTATGTAATGTAGGTACGGTACCCATAATCACATACCCAAATACCGTCTCAATAGCGGGCGGTAAGTTATTTTGCTCACTACGTACCACTTTAGTAAGTAGCAAGTGCGGGAATATTGCGGCTCCGATCAAAACATCAATGTCTGCCGGATTCGCAAACTCCGAGTCCGCTAGTGGTAATGACTCGAGATGTGTGAGGAGCGACACGTCCACATTAGCGTTTGGCAACGTGTCCGTAATACGTTCCACGATAAGCGAAGAAATGTTAAAATTAATGTCCCTATCAAAACGCGAATGTATTTTAATATCTACGGAACCTTTGCAATGTTTTTCTGATCCGCCTATCCCTCGGATTATTGAGTTCGTATTTTTAAAGTTATTCCATAATCCGAGGCGTTTGAACAATTCTAACGTTATTAAATTGGTCTGAGATGCGCTATCTAGCAGACAACGTACCATGTGCGGCGACCCATTGACATCATATATGATAACTGGCGCTGTCGCTAACAGAACAGTCTTAGACGCCATACATGGCGGCCCAGCAATGCTCTGATCACTACAAGCGCGCGAAGGCCGTCCGCGCGTGCCTGCCGCCCGCGCAATGGATGTCGTACACAACGATATCTCATTGCGAGGCGTGGAAGGCGCAGCTACCGTGTTCTGCACTTGCTGCGCAAGTGTGTCAAGGTTAGCGGCTTGGCTTGACAACCGGTTATCTTTATCACGGTAATAATATCTAACAGTATTGTAACTCCATACAAACGCACGAAACTCGAGTTATACCTACGCGCCGCGAGCAGAGTACCCATTAGACTGGGCGGACTGTACCTACAGTACCCGCAGCCGCTATCGTGCCGCAGCTCGCATGCGGCGCGTCTGGTAGGTATATAACTCACGAAGACGGCCGAGTTACAATACTGTTAGATTATAATACCGTGTCTTTATCGAAATGTAACAGTGTATGATGTTTTTGATTACACGAGCGACATCTCGTTCTACTGGAACAATTACTCGTTTTATGTTTTATGCTTAAGCAATTAATGCAAGCTTTGTTATCTTTTACGCATTTAAAACGAGCAATTGGATTTAAATCATTAAAGGTAGGACACTTATAGTAATGGTCGTGCACTATATTACTGCACAGACACCTCTGTGAATTATTACTATTAGATTCCGAACATGTTACGTAAGATTGTGGATTAGGGACCGAGTTATTATTACTATTTCGTGATTTATTCAACCTTTGTTTGCTGCTGTTAGTGCTAGACGGGCCAGGTGAACCAGACTGCGTATTATGAAATATTCGACACTGATCTTTTATGAACGAAATAAAACTATCTAGTGTAGGTATTTTATTATTGCGTTCCGTCATCTCGAATGCGCGAATTGTATCAGTGTCAAACTTTTTTAAAGCGAGTTGAAGCAACATAAAGTCGGAAAGATCTTCTATTTTTAAGTTTTTAAGAGAATTAATTGCGGTAACAAAGTTGTCTATAAACAGCTGGAAATTCGAGACAGACGCGGCACCGGACAATTTAAGATTTAAAGCTTGGTCAAAGTACGTAGACGCTAGGACGCTCGTGTCCTGATATCTGTCAAGTAGTGACTGAAATATGACCTGATAATTCTCAGCACTGGGTGTGACACCTGCAAATACGGACTGGGCTTTCGGTGACAGTTTACCTATTAAATAGTACAACCTGTCAGCATCTGTCAGAGAATCATTATCGTGCACTGTAGACTTAAAACTCGCATAGAATAACGGCCAATTTCGTATATCTCCGTCAAACGACATAATCTCGATTGGCGGTAATCTCGGTTTGCGGGCAACGGGCTCTGCCGAACATTTACCCTCCAATTGCGATTGTATACGCTTAATAATACAATAAAGATCTTCGAATGAGGTATACGCCTGATAGTTCGGTTTTTCATCAGGATTGATAGAAAGTAATCTTGCGTTATAATCGTCTAACAACTTATGAAAATCTGTTCGAATACTATCTACTGTTATACAATAACTGACAAATGCTTCGATATTACTGTCAGACATAGAAGCGGTTTTTGATCGTTCATAGATGTTTTGAATGCGCTCAAATAAAATATTGCGTTTCGCTTCTAAGATTGTCATCTCTTTGTCTTCCGACACGCGTGACTTCTTTTGTTGTGACATGCTTACGTAAGTATAAGCTAATGAGACCGAAACATAATAAGAATATCTAATGTATCTATTATTTTACCTAAGTAGGCTAAGTAGGCAACACTTTAGAGCTGAGGAACTAAAAGTTGCTTGAAATATGAGATTTATAAGACAACTATGATAGTTCCAGAATTAATAATTTAATAAGTAGGTAGCTACATAAAAGTTTACCTACTGATGCGGGCGGAAATAACCATGTGACGGTTATGTGAATATATTAAGAGTATAGCTAGGTGCTATAACTGCCTAGGTATAGCGATATAACGTATAAAAACGTAAATGAATCCGACTCGTATGGATCAAAAAAATGGTTCGGCGTTACACCGAAACCGTAGGGTTCTAGGCGACTTGGAGAAGGAAATGGACTGTATACAGAGGATAGCGGTTCTTTGCCGCCTAGGAGATGGTTAAGGGAAGGGGTGATTGAGTGGGTATAGGATATTTCAAGGATGGAGGGCACTTACCTTATACAACCTTCTTCGTTTTCGTAGGGCAGTCTCCTGGTGGTTTCGTGATGCAGCTGCTTGTTTTCACTTCAATTCACCATTCGCGAGCGGGTTTTCCTTGGTGGAAGCGGTAATAAATCATATACAACGGTGCGGCGCGATACGGTATCGAGACGGCGTTCTCAGCGAGCGGAATGTTCTGGACTGGTCACTCGCGTCCACGATCGCGGCGACGAATCAGGCGAAGGCAGTGCCCCTTCTTCGGGAATGGGAGACAGGGACGGAAATATGATATCGCTCGCACTAGAACGTGGAACGATTGATGTTGATGCGATTAGTTATGGATAGGAAGGTAGATGGCGCTACCATACTTCATATCACTTTCCGTGGATACAAACACAATATTTCAAAGAAAGGTTCAATTGGTACCTTAAATAATATCAACACTTGATATTTATGCGAAACTAACTTGGATAAATCTACAAATTCATCCTGGTAAGTTTCACGTAGTTACATAATTACACTAATCTCAAGTTCGCTCATTAGTTAAGACAACTTTAAACAGAACACAAATTACAATTTAATTCAAGCATACCTCGAGTTAGCAAAACATTTCATACGTAGCGTTAAAATACAAATACCAATCGAGATACGAAGCACCGCGCTCCAACGATAAGGTAATGAAGTTAATGGGGAAAATAGTGTAACATTTTTAAGATAAAAATATTCAAGCAAACGGTGGCAGTAAGAGAGAGTAAGCATCAAACTTGTAAGAACAAGAGGCAGTTGCCGAGCTAAATGTATATTTGTCGGACCAGAAACCCGTTGAGTGTTCACTAAGGACGTTTGCTAGAACGACGTGACCGCACTTTTAAATTATGGCTCGCTTACGTTGGTGGAAAATATTTGCGACTAACATTTGCATATTTATTTAAGAAATTATTGCCAACAGCTTTTTCTAAAAGTAATGTTTCCTGCGGAGGAAATATTGTTTCTTTATTTTCACAGTTTACACACACAAAGAAATGGTAATAGAAATAATGCTCCGCAGACCAAAGTGTTTATTTTTAGATTCTTAAGTTTAGATTTTCTTATAAATTGTATTTAGGAATAAGGTAAGTATATTTTTTTCATTCATTCATTCATTCATCATCTCTCCTGTATATAAATTGTCCCACTGCTGGGCACAGGACCTCTTCTCTCTGTGAGAAGGGTAAGGCATAGTCCACATAGTCCGCCAAGCTGGCCAAGTGCGGGTTAGCAGACTTCACATGTCTTTCGAGAACATTATGGAGAACACTCAGACATGCAGGTTGCCTCACATTGTTTTCCCTCACCGTTTACGTTTTCAAGCGAAAATTAACCATTTAATACGCACATAACTTCAAATAGTCATTGGTGCTTGTCATGGATTCGAACCCGGGAACTTTCTGCGTAGCAGTCTGTCGGTCTCTCCACTACAATATGGATTCTTTAGTTTTCTGTTTGATTACTTATAAAGTGAAATGATAAAAAAGGATATTATTAATACAATATACAAATAACAAAAAAAAATTGTAGGTATATCAATGTATTGGCGTAATCTTGGTGTAATCATTTTGCTACGAAAATTGCGACGAGTGACAAATTACTTCCCATCAGCGTCTTCATTTTAAATAAAAAAGGCTGGATATCTTTCGAGAGCTGTCGGCAAAAAAAGGTTACATAAGCCTTCTAAGGCTTGACCTGTTTAATAGCGATACTGGGACTTATTATTCCGCACACGTCTGTTAAGTACCCAACATTGTATTACGTAGGCGGTAATTCACTTCAGATTTATCTGCCACCGACGAGAATTTATTCTACACATTATTGTACTCCGACATCCATATTTGAGTAATCTTAGATGGAAAGAAAAGCAGGCCTTATTGCTAATAGTGAAATCTACCAGGCAACCTTTAGATAGGTATATCTCTATCTAAAATGAACGTTTAATTTTGGACTCAGTGTCCAAAGTTCGCAGTATTCCTGTAGGAGTTCGCTAAACGCTATTGGTATCAAAATGTCAGCTCGACCGAGTAACCGCAAGCCCCTAAGCGCGAGACAAGTTAGTGTCGGCCCGACTTGTATTCCTCCCGATGTCGGTACTTGATTACTATTCCATTTCCAAGTTCACTGCACGTTATATCTCCTAATTTGATAAGATATGCTAGGGCTAACGCACAGTGTACAGCGTTTTGAGTTTACTGTTCGGTTGGTGCAATGTTTAGTTATACACGGACAACCGCATACATTGGCTGACGTAGCAAAGATGCAGCTTTGAGAATTGACACCATCCGGTCGCTATTGCGCCGAAACGTGTTTCATTGAGGCGTGAAATAGAAAATATTGAAACAAAGGATCAAAGAAAAATCAACTTAGATTATACTTAAGTACGTAAAAGCGTGTGTTCAAGTATTTATATATGAGTATTTGTAAAGCTCGGTAACAGCCACATTTGTGCCACGAAGCGTCAAAAACTCGACGATATAAAGAAAAAGAATGGTCAAAGGTGAAAGGAATTCGGAATAAGCGGTACCTATAAGCATAGATCAAAGAGCGAGATCACAAAGAGCAAGAGGGACACGTACGAAGCTTTGGTCGGAGACTCTTTCAATCGAGCCCTTCTAAAGAGCGCCGGATGGTATTGGCCTGATCGACACTTTTCGGATACCAATCACAGATTTGTAAGGGTTATTTTTTCAGAATAATTATATAAGTTGAAAGTCGTGGCTTTATCCGAGAGCGCTTCAAATAGATGAGTGATATATTTTAGATTTCGATCAGTTGATAGTAAGAATTACTAATGAAGAGGCGCGGCACTTTGGATTATTGAATTTCAATCACACGATTCTGTACGAACTACCTGACGATATTTATATAGATATTGGTTATCTTAGATATTGTTTATTGTGTACACGATTATGTAAAGCCTCATTAATACCTTTTATTAACAAAGGTTGCAATTTACCAAATACTGTTAAGATTTCCATACTGATTTAAGTACGCAGTATCCCTATAATATTGTTAAGTTAAAACTACAAAAAAATAATTACACCAAAACATCACGAACAGCTGCGTAAAATCCTAATAATAATTACGTGGAATGATTGAACCGCCAAACACTACGGCGTGGTCGTAAGCCTCAGCCGTTCAATTAGTCTGCCACCGTTTAATTACTAACATACCTAATGACAAGGCTACAGTGAGGCAGCCACTGTTCGCTTATGACACTGGGCGAAAATTTGGCAAGCGGCGGACAAACGCCATCAATTAAGTTTAGACATTCAATTTTTCGAACCCCTCTGTGCGTTGGATAATGTCGAGCAACTTTTTGAAGTATTGTCGTTTCCATTATGGCGCTGATACACTTAAGCATTTACTTGTAACAGAACGGCGAGCATTTGCCGTTCTTTATTTTGTCGAATTGAGAATTGCACATCGAACAGAACCAAACATTGCTACGAACATTTTCACGATCTTTCTAGCGAATGCTCTAATCAGTAAAACGGTCGAAGATCATTTTCTGTCCATTCGCTAGAATGCTCACCAGAACAAGCGCTTGCTAGAGAACGCACTCGTTTGTTTTTCTGTTATGTTACATTCGCAAGAATGCTCATTTCAGTGGATTGTTCAAGTGTATCAGCACCATTATATGAAGTTCGTTTATGTTCAATTATGTCTAAAACGTGGATGGTAAAGTTTCAGGAAAGAGGGATTTATACAAAACTTACCTAGGTATATCAGAAATTGGAGTGTAAAAGAAAACGGAGAAGTATTTTTTAAATGAAACTTTTATATGGTTATGTGTGCGTAATTAGGAGTGATACTCTCGTAAGTAATTCAGTATTTAATATTACGATAGTAGAGGTAATCAACAAACGGGCGCGTAATCCCGGGTCGTCGGGCCTGGGGCCATGAATCACGGGGCTACGACGGGATTTATCACCCGGACCCCGCGTTCACACACGCACCCGCATCGCTTTTTATTGCCACCATCTATGCGTATTTACGCATAGTAAATACCATTCATTAACATAAGTTTATAATTATAGATTACCTGTAAATAAGTCTGACTAGATTGTTGACATACTAAAAAAATAGGTTAGAAGTACCCTAAACTGAAGAGCATGCATGAGAAATTTGATGATATTGAATGAAGCAAGAGAGAAATGTCAGGATCGTAGCGAATGGCGTACCGTAGTCTCTGCATACCCCTCGGGGAAACAGGCGTGAATCTATATGTGTAAGTAAGTTAGTGTAAATGTATATTAGTATAAAGTTTTAAAATAATTGAATGAGATGATAATACACTGACCTGAAAAGACTTTTGCAGTTCATTGAACTTCAATTATATATTATGTTACTAAGGTACATTTATAATTCAATTCTACCTGTTTCGCAGAATTATTTCCATACCTATTTAAATAACAGAAGAGTGAATAAACAAAGTAATATGGTTTGCAAAAATGGATAGGAAATACAAATCGCGCTCTAAATTTAATATAGTATTGTATTTTGTTGGTTTCAGTGATGAGATATACATACATATCGTCACGCCTTTTACCCCCGAAGGGGTAGGCAGAGGTGTATTTCTACACCCACTTTTCGCCCGATATACTTTAGTCCCACGTAATAAGGGGCGAGCCTATTGCCGTACCGGGCACATTTCCAGACTCCGTGCTGCTACTGAGAATTTCCTGACAGAAAAACCCAATAACACTGCCCGACCCAGGAATCGAACCCGGGACCTCCCGATCCCACGCGCACACTTATGCCGCGAGACCAAAGAGGCAGTCGTATTGGGTTTGATGTCGAGTTTTTCGTCTCTACGCAAAGATGTATTTGCATCGTGTTATCCCTTAGTCGCCTCTTACGACACCCACGGGAAGATAGGGGGTGGTGACACTTGTATTCTATGCCGTCAACCACACGGCAGTCAACCACACGGCAGATGATGATGAGATATAAACATATAAATATTTTTTTTGAATCTGTCTATGGTTTCAAAATATGTTATTGTGTAGTACATTTAGTAAGTTACATATGTACTACACAATAACATTATTCTGTCTGTCTGTCCTTTCGTCTGTCTGGAATGGCTGAACCCATTTTAATGCGACTCTCATGGGAAGATAGAAGACTTTCTAGTGCTTCAAATAGGCTATAGGTTGACCCGTAGCCATTGAAAGATATAATTTGAACCGCTGTTTTCGAGATAACGCGGGGGAAACCGCGGGGAACAGCTAGTGGTAAAGATTTCTTTTATTTTGTAAATAAAAAGCTTAAATAAATTGTCATATCGTTACATAATGCATATTTTTATGGCAACAACCTCCTACTCGTATCTAAGGATGAAAGTCGTAGGTATGTTAATATTTATAAACGCGGCAATTTTCCTTTTCTCTGGCTTGTAATATTAAATTGAAATTCTGACGTCATACTTAATAGTGTTTAAGTTAATAGAACAATGGAGAGAATTTCTAAAGAAAATAAGTTTCCTCAGTTTTAAGCACTTATTAGGTATTTTTCAATAGCGAACCCAAAGATTATGTAGGTATTGCTGGTGATTCTGATGTGTATTATTAGACGTTTGGTGTTTTGTTTGTTTTTTTTTTCTTTTTATTTAAACTAGAAAGAGAGATCAGTAGTTAAGAACAGTCAAATTTAGTTCAGAGTTTGAGACTAAACATCGCCCGTAGCTCTGCCTGCGTGAATTGGACACCTTAACATTCAATGATTTAGGAATAACACCTAAAAGTTCTGAATTAGAATGAAAGGACAATGGCAGATCTCCATACATCAAAATGTCTGAAATTAAATTGAAGCATACAGTTATAAAAAATATATCAAAACATTTGACGTAAGTAACAAAGTCTATAAATGATTCTATTTTCACTCAGGAAAGGCGGAAAAAGAAGATATCGGTGTTTGAATGTTAGTTAAGAATGAACAATGTAGGGTAAAAGTGGGATAGATGCCCTAGGAGTATAGATGCCCCACAATTTATATAGTGAGTCATAAAAGTGCTAGCCGCGCAGTTCATTCTTAAATGCAAAGCATACCCCGCGCCCCGCTAGTGTGCGGGCCATAGATTATACACTCATACTGGTATAGATGCGCAACTCTCAGTTCGAAATTGAAGTTCAATAGGCATCCTCGACTGGCCTGGACTCTAGATGGCGTACAAATCAATTGTATTTTTATTCGATCGTATAGATGGCGTTAGTAGTGGATTCATTTTTCAGAATAAAATAAATGTTGAATTTTGGTGTTAATAAATAAGTAAATGACAACTGTTGTGTAAAATATGCAATTTAAAAGTAAAAAAATATAAAAATCACAAAATGTAGTTCGTGGTAAGCGTGGATTCGATCCACGGACTTCTCAGATATGAGCCTAACACGCTATCCACTGCACCACGGAGATCTTAAGAAAGTTGGCGAAATTACCGTTCAGTTGTTGCTTTTTCTTTAGTTCTTACAATCATTGGTAGATGGTGCTGATTTATATGAAATTTACCCATGTAGGGAGCTTTCACGGCCCTGGTGCGGGCGGCAGCCGCTCTGGACGTACGCATCGCGTGTGCATGAAGAAATTTCGCCGCACTCGCTCCCGTAAATCGCAAATTACGTATTCGGTTGTTTTGAAATCGCATGTAACTTTTGATTGTCAAAGGTAAGTAACATGATTTTATTGTTATTAGCAAAGTATATAGTTTGAGTATCAATGTTACTAAAAAGATTCCTCAATTTTTGTATCGAATTTAAAAAAAAATGTAGGGCGTCTATCCCTATTGAAAAGGATAGATGCCTCATTTTTTGTGAGTATAGACGCCCTTAGGGGCATCTATCCCCTATGACTTATGTTAGTGTTTACATATAATATAATGCTTCTATTTCTTTTTTTTATTTTCAGATATGCCTCGCAAATACGTTAGGAAGGCTGGAGCTCCTCCAAGAGCTCAGTGGACAAAAAAATCTTTAATAGCTGCGATGAATGAAATTTCAAATGGAATTCTTGGAATAAATGAAATATCCCGTAGGTACGGGATCCCATCGAGGACATTAAGACTTTCTGATTCAAGTCCATCAATTCTTTCACAGAACATTCATATTACTAACGTAGATGATATAGAAACACCGAGCAAATTTTTGCAAGAATGTTCCCCGGTGCCAATTGTTCCAATTCCATTTCACAAGAGAGGTAAGCAATCAGCAGCCGTTTTAAATACAAAAGAAAATATTAAAGAGAAGAAATCTAAAGCTAAAGGCAAAGCTACTCCAGGAATACAGTCTAAAAACAAAAAAGTATTAAAGAATGTTGTTAAGTTACAAAAAGAAAGGCCAGCAAAAAGTATTAAGAAAAGAAAATAAATGAGAGAAGAATCAAGTGATGAAATACGAGTAGCAAGCCAGGAAGCAGGTGATGAAATGTTATTCTCAAACAATTCGGAATAGTCTGATTTTGAAAAAAACAAGGATTCGGAATGCAAAGAATGTTTCGAAGAATATCAAAATACAAAATCGACTGTAGATTGGATACAATGTTGAATGTGCCAAAAATGGTTGCATGAAGACTGTAAAATGTATGGTGGCTACTGTAACGAATGTGGAAGAATTAAAAGAAAGAACACCTACAAAACATCAAAATAGACAAAACTGCAAAATTAACATCAATCTGAAGCTGATTATTTTAGAACCTAGAGCGTGATAATTAAAACCAAAGCGAAGAAGTTAAAATAAGCCAAGGGAAAACGAAAGTTAATAAGTATTATTTGTATCTGAATTTGGTTACTATAATTTGAATATTAAAACCAAAGTAATGGCCATTGATAAATATTAAAGTAAAACTTATTAATCCGAGTTTTATTTGTTTTTATACCTATGGGCAACTATCCTCATAGTGATAATTTAATCGGGGCATCTAACCCATATAATACATCTAACACATATTTTTTTTCTTATTCTTTGTTGTAATCAATAGATAAATTGAATTTTAGTTTAAAATATAGTAAAAAATAGACCTACGTATCATTAAAAATAAAAAAAATGTAAATATTTATTTAAATTCTATAATAAAATAAGCAATTTCAAAATGTGGGGCAACAATCCCACTTTTAGCCTTTTTTTTTTTATCGTGGAGGAAATCCTCATTAGACTATCCTCCGCCAGGGGTAGACGGAGGGGTGTGCCGGACTCTTACCGGCTAAAACCACCACGGTCATACTTCTCGCACCTGTTTGGAGGGCTACGGGAACACGCTATTCTTCGCGCGGCCCCACTTTTACCCTAGGTAAAAGGAAAGTTATAGTAAGAAAGTTAAACAAATTATCAAATGACATACGTCAGATTGACATCAAAACGCAGAAGTATTTTATAGCATCTAACTGTCACAGCCAAAGACAAAAGCAGAGCTGCCCATTTTAAATCGATTTTATTAACCGACTTCAAAAAAAGGAGGAGGTTTACAATTCGTCGGAATCTTTTTTTTTTTATGTATGTTCCCCGATTTCTCTAACACGCCTGGACCGATTTCAAAAATTCTTGTTTTGATTGAAAGAGTATACTTCCTAGTTGGTCCCATGATCATCAGGTCAGGATCTGATAATGGAATCCTGAGAAATCCAAGGAACTCTTCAAATTTTATAAGCACACTTGAAGCGATTTGACCGTAACAACCCAATGCCGTCGAGTTTGGGCTCATTTGAGTCGTCTTTTACATGGACTTTGATGCTAGATGATTTCATCATCATCATGGTCTGATGATAGAGTTGGAAGGTAACCATGAGATCTTTGTGATACAATAACCCAATCTCATCAAGGTTAAGGTCGTTTGATTCGTCTTTACATGGACTTTGGTACTGGATGTTTTGCAGGGTCTGATGATGGAGCAGGAAGGTTGCCATGGGATGTTTGTAATACAAAGACGCAATCCCATTGAGCTTGGGCTCGTTTGATTCGTCTGTACATGGACTTCAGTGCTGAATGTTCACCAAACTCTGATGATGGAGCAGGAAGGTAGCCATGGGATATTTGTAATACAATTACGCAATCCCATCGAGTTTGGGCTCGTTTGAGTCGTCTTTATATAGACTTTGATGCTGGATGATTTCCATGGTCTGATGATAGAGATGGAAGGTAACCCAAAATCATCGAGCTTAGGGTCGTTTGATTGGTATTTACATGGACTTTGGTACTGGATGTTTTCCAGGGTCTGACGATGGAGCAGGAAGGTGGCCATGGCATCTTTGTAATACAAAGACGCAATCCCATTGAGTTTGGGCTCTTTGGATTCGTCGTTACATGAACTTTAGTGCTGAATGTTTACCAAACTCTGATGATGGAGCACGAAGGTGGCCATGGGATCTTTGTAATACAATAACGCAATATCATCGTGTTTAGGCTCGCTTGTTTTGTCTTTGGTATTGGATGATTTCCGAGATCTGATGATGGAACTGATACGAACTTTTTAAGGCTATTTAGTTGAAAACAATAAATACTTGAAATTTCCAGAAAGGTACAGGTCTACATTTCAGAATTGAGGCACATAAGGAAGGCCTCCCCATCATGTACCACCTACACTATCCTATGTACCACCTATTACTATTTTTTATTAGTATACCACTAAAAAGCAAAAAATAAAAATTATTTTTAAATAAAAAAAAAACAACTTCAAAATACACTAAGGAACTAAATAACAAAAAATAATTGGTTTTGGAGCAAACATTTTTGAGTTCGGTGCCAAGCCCTTACGCAAAATGTTACTAAATTACAAACTACCTATTCTATCAACAACGAAAGTTATATCAAAATGTGTAGAGGTTTTATGGTCAGATCAGAAATACTTTGCTTGGCACCGACTCCAAAAATGTTTGCTCCAAAACCTATTATTTTTTGTTATTTAGTTCCTAAGTGTTTTTTGAAGTTGTTTTTTTTTTTATTTAAAAATAATTTTTATGTGAAATCGATACAACATTAAAACTATGCTGTGACGTTTTTATTTGATTTAAACGTTGTTTTGCTTCAAAAATATTATCTTATTGATATAATGTTGATTAAATAACTGCATTTTAAACCAAACCAACTCTTTAAATGTCGATCGTATCGATTACTTATTTAATAATCGATACGGATATAGCACTCACGTCTATTCCTGTCACACCATTGTCTATGGCAACAATCTAATAATAAAGTATTCGTAATCAATTGGAATGCTTTTTATCATCATAAAATACTCCAGCTTTAACGAGACAAAGTGAAAATATTAAAAATCGTAGAAAAGATAATTCTTTTGTTCATATGAAGTTTAAGTTCGCCACAACAAACCCAGACCAAATTCTGCCATTGTTCTTTAGTTTTATCATTCTAAAACATCTCCAAGCACTGCATGAATTATATTGTAATATATTTACCCATTCAATCAATCAATCAATCAATCAATTTCTTTATTTGTAGAACAAAGGTTACAATAAGATGTTAATTTAGGTACATTGGGTTCTATCTATGTCCTGCCATGCATCAGGCGTACAAATTGGTCACAGGTGATACAACTATATATTTATTACATTTCAAATACT
This sequence comes from Euclidia mi, assembly GCA_944739405.2. Lineage (NCBI taxonomy): Eukaryota > Metazoa > Arthropoda > Insecta > Lepidoptera > Erebidae > Euclidia > Euclidia mi. The sequence goes on from OX123196.2 coordinate 6,511,298, forward strand.
GTTTAGGCCCCCCTCACATTGGTCGTCAGCGTCTACGCAGCGGCACCCCGGCGTATACGCGGCGTCTACGCGGCGTCGACGCCGCGACAGCCGAGCGTTCTTTGAGCGACCGGCTGCTTACCACTAGAGATGTTCGCTTTATCATAGATAACTTGATAAGTAACATATTATTTTATAATAACCATATAATCTATTATTTATAAAGCCCAATAAGATGCTATGCTATTTTGTTTGAATATAAGTAAAGCCATTATGTCCTAGGTATAACATAGGATTGTCACTTAGCAGAACTTTTAGGCCGCCCGCACTTGGGATATGCGTGTTCCTTGAGCGAACGCTCGGCGTGCGCTAGGCGGGCATTCTTCAAGCGCTACCACTTCGCGGTTGTATGTGGTAAATACTATTAAACCATTTTATTATTTATAGCTGTTTTCCGCGGTTTCACCCGTGTCCTGAGGGAACTACTTCGCGTACACAGTTAATTTATAGCCTCAGTTACTCCTTGGTACATCAGCTATCCGCCAGTGAATGTTCCGTCAAAATCAGTGCAGCCGTTCTTAAGATCAGCGAGAACAAACAGACAGACAGACACACAAAAATGGTAAAAAATAATTAAGGTATATTTACCGTATATACATCCATATGCATTTAGTAAAAAGCGGTTATTTTAATATTACAACCAGAGGCTCCAAATTGATTTATGTGTATAAATGTGTGTTATAGTTAAGATGGGCACTTGCAGTTCCACATCTGATGGAACATCAGATCTTCGATTTTTGTCAGTTTGCAGCAAATGCTCATTTGACTGAACAACTTTTGCTAAGCCAACAAGTCAGTATATAGTCTAGTGTAGATAGGCTCTACCTTATCAGATGTTTCAGATCTTCGATTTTTATAAGTCAACAGAAATATAAAATATTCTATTGATAATAAAACTTATGATAACAATGTGACTTATATAGATTAAACAAGACAATTATTTCAGAAATTGAACAATACTTTAGTAATACCGGCTTTCAATTTTCATACCGACTCTATTTTTTTATCAAAATTATAGTAATAGTAATATCGCAATTTTTGCAAGATCTAGACCCAACGTAACGGGAATCCATGTTACGTAACCGTACTTTCTTACGTAAATAACCGCACCTAATATTCTTGAATATAATGGTAAATATTTTTATCTAAATAGTATCCGTACTAACACTACTGATTTCTATTTTATTGAAAGTATATGGATATGCATAAACATTTATCTATTATATTAGCGCTGCAAACATAAGCTGCTATAAAAAATATTATTATGTTATGCTATAATATTTAGATGTAGCAGTTTAGCACACCCCTACTCACAAACCCGTCATGTCATACGCTACAGTGTTGCCAGCTTAGAAGATTTTCCGCTAAAACTGGTGATTTTAAGTGGCAGAAATAAATAAGCAGACGCACACAATGAAAATAAATCTTTAAACTGCTACGTTAAGAACAATTAATTCGTCTGATAATTACAAACAAATTCAAAATAGCCTTTGTTTTGAAATAACTTGTACGTTGATTTATTTAAAAATGATTTATTGTTACTTAAAAGGAAACTTATAACTGGTGTGCGACTGATCGTAATGTAAGAAAATAAATCTTAGTGGACATAACTGTGTTTATGTCATGTGTCTAGTTAAGAACAATATTTCTTAGTGGTTTCTGGTAGTTTTAGTATTCGGATGAGATGGAAATCTGATTTAGTTGTTGGCAACACTAGTGAGGTCATCCACTGTACCACAATGTAAAAAACCAACAGAAGTTAAACTTATAAGTAGACGGTCGCGCGAGTGTTATCATATCTGGTATATACGGAATAACTATTACGAAAATGGTACTCGTATCTAGTTTTTTAACCCCTACCCTGCGCAAGGCTCGCCTTGCCCAACGCACGAAATGCAACGTCATTTCAAACACTTTATAATTTTTACGTAGACTTGCAGAAAAACGAAAAATTCGTCTACAAAAATATAATAATATGACATGAATTATACCTTCCTGGCTTTGTCATGAGTTTATCTAACTAGTAATATATTTCAATATGGAAATAAAACAGACCTGTTCTCGCAGCGATGTAATATATTTTGATTTTGAGAAATTTCATTGGTATAAATTGTAAACTTTATCACAATTTATCGAATATCCACACATAATCACCAAACGAGCACTTTATTACGTTAAAACAATATACAATGTGCAAAGATAACTCAACTCATTTTACTTTAGAATAATAATTTCACCATAAAACGTTTTTGTTTACGCGACGAAAAATAACGGCCGCCATTCTTTGGGAACGTAATAAGTGTATTACAAAAGTTTCGTTACTTTTTCACTGCAATATTTATCACTTTCCGATAAACTATAACTCAATGTGAAATCTACACTTATTTTCCAGTAGTTCTGTATATAATACTTATAAGATTACTCAATGTTTTCTCATTACAAACATTTTTACTTTTCTCGTGCACACTTATTTCAATATCAAAATGGCCAATAATATGGCGTCGTCGCAAAGTTCAATGGCATACGTATTTTGTTTAATTAATTTTCGTTCATTCTTGCTCATTTCCAGTTTATAAAAGTATTAAAATTGGTCAAGCGGAAATCGATAAATCGAATGATATAACAAAATCGTGTTACAAGTGCAAAAACCGTTAAATATCAACGACCAATGATACCCGACTCGTTATTAACCTATGAAGTTATTATAGCAGTTGAGGGGTTAATTGATTATTGAGAATAAAACTGCTAAAAAAACTGATGCAAAGAAAAATATTTTCAATAGCAGCCCATTAGTCTATAGAAATTTTACATACATTGTTTGGGTTTAGCGTACATTTGTCAGAGGACGCAATTTAATTTCATAGATGCCAAGGAAAGAGCCCTTGTCCTGCGGCCGCCATCTTGTAAAGAGTGGTACAAATGGGTTTTCTAGTATATCTGGCAAACTATTTGCTGCACTGAAAAATTTCAAAACATGATGAGTTGCAAATTAAATTCGCTACAACTTTGGTCCCGTAGTATTTAGTCGTAAAATAATAAATAAAAAAATTACAAACGAAAATCGAATGCAAATTGTAACAAATTTTCTTTTCAATGTGTTGTAGCTTTTTCGTCCTCAGGAACAAAAAAAAACTATTTAATTTATCTTTACTATCACCAAAACAAGAAACTCTTACTTGAGACCCCGCAGCCTCTAAGACTACCATTAACATTATACAAAATTGGACCAATTTTAACTCATCGCAACGATAATGAAAACCGAGGGTTGGCAAAATATGGACAAAACTCTAAAACAACGGCACTCTGTGGGCTATTAAAGTTGATGTTCCGCCCAAGTAAAGGAAACTGCAATTTTTTGCAGCACCTCAATGTTCTTGGGAAAGACGCTGCAAAATAATTGGAAAAATCAGTGCCAATTATGATTTACCGACAAAATGTCTTTTTTTGCTATAGTTCTTCTAAAGCTCTATTAGATCATAGGCCGCAGCGTGGCTCATAAAAAGACTAAAGACACAGTAATCATGAAGAAACGTTATAATAACCTAAAGAAAACAATATCATAGAAAACTTTTTTATTCATGGTTTTACGACAAATAGTGTCAGAACCAAAGTTGTAGAGAATTTAATTTGCAGCAAAAATGCTTTAACCATATCTTAGCGTGATAAATAGTTTACCAGATGAATAAGAAAAACCATCCATGCCCACACTCTTTCCAAGATGGTGGCCGAGGAAAAAGTGGTACGACCTCACAAATTTAGATCAAGCTTTAAAGTAGCCGGCCCTACACATCTGTAAAAAATTGGTTGCCTGTAAAGTCGGTATACGGGCGAAAGTTTTACGTGACAACGACTTTGAGTGGTAAAATAATTTTAATGTGAATATTCATTCGTATAGTAGGAAGAAGGATGAAAGACGCGTGCCTTTCACTTTTTATGTCTGTCTCTCTCGCTCTTAGGCGGGACGCGTGCCTCTCACTCGCTTTCATTGTGAGCGCATAACGTGAGCGGAGCGTAACGCAGTTTCTTGAAGTGTCACCCGGCAAACCAATTTATAAGACGTTGTCACGTCAAAAAATAGGTGGTAAATACTTCAAAAGCGATAATTAACTTAATAATAATTTGTTGTTCTTTGTTGCTCTATGTTTGCACAAAAATCATTACAAGACCCGTGCTTGAAGCGGATGGCACCTATATTTCGCGCTATACCTGACCTTTCTGAGATATCCTATCGGTAAGCGACGTCTATGTGTGCGTTGCTCGAGTACACTTTGTGTGTAGTTTAACTTCTGTTAGTTTTTTGTGGCTGTGAGATGCCGTCGCAGAAAACGCGGCGTCTACGCGGCGTCGACGCCGCGTAGACGCCGCGTATACGCCGAGGTGTCGCTGCATTGTCGCTGACGCCTAATATGAGGGAGGCCTTTTACATCACTAATTACCACGCTATATCTTAATGAATGTCAATCATATAATCATAATAATGTCATAAAATACAAATAAAATAATGTCAATAAAGGAAAATACATGCATCATTCAATTATTCATTTACATTAAAAAAAAAAAAATTAAAATTACCATAATTTTTCGTCTAGAAATTCTGCGACTGAGTAGTAGGTCTTGCCCACTAAATATTGTTTCAACGATTTCTTATATTGTTCAATACTCATTATATCATTTAGTTCTTTGGGTAGCTTATTGTATATTTTGGGGGCCATGCTAAAAATACTTTTGCTGAACAGTGCAGTACGTGAGCTAGGTATTTGTAATTTGTGTGGGTACCTTTTATTATTACAGTTTGAATATGTATTTAAATTACTTTTGACAAATACGGCACTCTCATAAATGTATAAACAAGGTACTGTAAGTATACCCATTTCCCTAAAATATGGTTTACAGCTGTCAATTTGTTGTAAGTTAAACATTGAACGTATACACCGTTTTTGAGATTTAAAAACCATATTTATTCCGCTAGAGTTTCCCCAAAAAATAATCCCATATCGTAGCAAAGAATCTACAAATCCGTGATATGCTGTCAGAACGGCGGTTTTGTTAACTACTTTCCGTAACATATACAGTGCATATGAGTACTGGTTTAATTTCTTACAAACACTTTCTATCTGATCCCACCAATTTAAATGTTTATCTATATTAAGGCCTAAAAACTTCGTACTATCAGTCTCGTTTATTTTTTCATTGTTATACTGAATGTTACTAACTGAAGTTATTCTATTTTGTCTTGTTGTAAACGTCATCATATTTGTTTTACCCAGATTTATAATAAGATTATTGTAATTAAGCCAGTCAATAATGTCAGCCAAAGAAGAATTTATTTCATTATCTAGATCATTAATGATTTCAATTTTATATATAATCGTATTATCGTCTGCGAATAAAATCATGGGATGTCTTGTACATTGTGGAAGATCATTTATGTATGTTAGGAATAACAATGGACCTAATACGCTACCTTGGGGAACCCCATAGTGTATTTCTTTTAATGAGGATGAAAACACATGTTCAATTTTGTTATTTGGCGATATTCGATTAATTTGTGTAATTTGCTGTCTTTTACTGAGGTATGACTTGAATAGGTCTAATGCATTCCCTCTAACGCCATATGCCTCCAGCTTATGTAACAGAATTCGATGGTCAACGTAATCGAACGCCTTGGTCATGTCCATGTACATTGCGCTAACATGTATTTTTTTATCTATACAGCTATATATGTGATTTAGGAATTTGTAAATTGCCATATTGATAGTGTGTTTTTTTCTAAAGCCCTGTTGAGCGCTTGTAAGAATGTTGTTAGTCTCAAGATATGAATTTAATCTATTATAAATTACCTTTTCGAAAACCTTTGACATTATTGGTAAAAGTGCAATAGGTCTGTAACACTGCATATCATCTCTTTTACCTTTTTTGAAGAGTGGTTTTATGATCGATATTTTCAATTTGTCTGGAAATTTCCCACATTCAATACATAAGTTAATAATAAAACTAAGTGGAGAGGATATACTATTTGCTACGTAATTTCATATTTTTGTATTAATGTTATCATGCCCTGTGCTATTTGTCATTTTTAATGACTTGATGATGTTAAAAATTTCCAACGAACTTGTTGGTTTCAAAAATATTGAATTGGAATGATTACATGTCAATTTATATTTATATCCATTACTTTTGTTGATTGAACTATTACTCGTCAAAATTACCTGGTCAATAAAATAATGATTAAATGAATCAGCTATTTCCTGTGGGTCGTCAATAATTTTATTGTCATGTTTAATTCGCCTTATATACCTATTTTCACTTTGATTTTGATCTTTATTAATAACTCTCCATGTAGCTTTTGACTTATTGTATGCATTATTAATATAAAAATTGTTTTGTGCTTTTTGTGTTAAATTGATTATTTTCGTCAGTCTTTTGGAATAGTTTTTAAATTCATTTTTATTTTCCACAGTAGGTACATATCTATGTTTCCATAGTAGTTGTCTTTTACGACGACAGCACATTTTAATTCCCTTTGAGATCCATTTTGGTTTTTTGTAGGTAGATATGAGCATTTTGCGTATAGGAAAACATTGATCGTACAGTAGTTTGAATAACTCGTGAAAATTGTTAAATGCGTTATTTGCATTGTTGCTTGCATATATATCACTAAATGATAAGCTATCCATATACATTTTGAACTTTTTCATGTTGTCTTCATTATAATCACGTCTCATAGCAATCCAATATTTCGGATGACTTTTATTTTTAATAGGACATTTCAAAAGTTGGGCGTTGTGATCAGAAAGTGCAAGCTCATGTGTTTCGATTTTACATGACTTTAAATTGTAAATAATATTATCAATACATGTGCCACTTGTTTTACGAGTTGGTTTTCTAGTCCCAAATATCAAATTATAGCTGTCAACAATTTCCTTAAATTTTGATGACGTATGCGTCTTTTTTAGTATGTCTATGTTATAATCTCCACAGATAATCACTTTATATTTACTATTAAAACAAAATTTATTAAAACTTGAGCATAGTTTACAAAAAAATATTTCTAATGACCGTTCGTTCGAGGTGGCCTGTATATGCAAATAACAATTACTTTATATTCTATTAGCTCGATACCACAACATTCAATTACATTTTCAATACCACAATCTTTTATGTCAGTTATAGGTTTATACTTATGATAAGACTTAATTAATATACATGAGCCACCATGGTGGTTGCTCCGGCAATATTGAGAGGTTAATTTATAATTTGGGATACATAGTTGATCAATATCGCTTTCTGTCATATTATGCTCCGTAATGCATAATATATCTACAGTTTTTAACCGACTTCAAAAAAAGGAGGAGGTTTACAATTCGTCGGAATCTTTTTTTTTTTATGTATGTTCCCCGATTTCTCTAAGACGCCTGGACCGATTTCGAATATTCTTGTTTTGATTGAAAGAGTATACCTCCTAGTTGGTCCCATGATCATCAGGTCAGGATCTGATCATGGAATCCTGAGAAATCGAAGGAATTCTTCAAATTTTATAAGCACACTTGAAGCGATTTGACCGTAACAACCCAATGCCGTCGAGTTTGGGCTCGTTTGAGTCGTCTTTTACATGGACTTTGATGCTAGATGATTTCCATGGTCTGATGATGGACCTGATGACCTGGATGAGTTGGAAGGTAACCAAGAGATCTTTGTGATACAATAACCCAATCTCATTGAGGTTAAGGTCGTTTGATTCGTCTTTACATGGACTTTGGTACTGGATGTTTTGCAGGGTCTGATGATGGAGCAGTAAGGTTGCCATGGGATGTTTGTAATACAAAGATGCAATCCCATTGAGCTTGGGCTCGTTTGATTCGTCTTTACATGGACTTTAGTGCTGAATGTTCACCAAACTCTGATGATGGAGCAGGAAGGTAGCCATGGGATATTTGTAATACAGTTACGCAATCCCATCGAGTTTGGGCTCGTTTGAGTCGTCTTTACATAGACTTTGATGCTGGATGATTTCCATGGTCTAATGATAGAACTGGAAGGTAACGCAATATCAGCGAGTTTAGGGTCGTTTGTTGGTCTTTACATGGGCTTTGGTACTGGATGTTTTCCAGGGTCTGACGATGGAGCAGGAAGGTGGCCATGGCATCTTTGTAATACAGAGACGCAATCCCATTGAGTTTGGGCTCTTTGGATTCGTCTTTACATGGACTTTAGTGCTGAATGTTTACCAAACTCTGATGATGGAGCAGGAAGGTGGCCATGGGATCTTTGTAATACAATAACGCAATATCATCGTGTTTAGGCTCGTTTGTTGTGTCTTTGGTATTGGATGATATCCGAGATCTGATGATGGACCTGAAACGAACGTGTTAAGGCTATTTAGTTGAAAACAATAAAAATTATTTTTAAATAAAAATAAACCAACTTCAAAAAACACTAAGGAACTAAAAAACAAAAAATAATTGGTTTTGGAGCAAACATTTTTGGAGTCGGTGCCAAGCAAAGTATTTCTGATCTGACTATAAAACCTCTACACATTTTTATATACCTTTCGTTGTTGATGGAATAGGTAGTTTGTAATTTAGTAACTTTTTGCGTAAGGGCTTGACACCGAATTCAAAAATGTTTGCTCCAAAACCAATTATTTTTTGTTTTTTAGTTCCTTAGTGTTTTTTGAAGTTGGTTTATTTTTATTTAAAAATAATTTTTATTTTTTGCTTTTTAGTGGTATACTAATAAAAAATAGTAATAGATGGTAATAGGATAGTGTAGGTAGTACATGATGGGGAGGCCTTCCTTACGTGCCTCAATTCTGAAATGTAGACCTGTACGTTTCTGGCAATTGCAAGTATTTTTTGTTTTCAACTAAATAGCCTTAACACGTTCGTTTCAGTTCCATCATCAGATCTCGGAAATCATCCAATACCAAAGACAAAACAAACGAGCCTAAACACGATGATATTGCGTTATTGTATAACAAAGATCCCATGGCCACCTACCTGCTCCATCATCAGAGTTTGGTAAACATTCAGCACTAAAGTCCATGTAAAGACGAATCCAAAGAGCCCAAACTCAATGGGATTGCGTCTTTGTATTACAAAGATGCCATGGCCACCTTCATGCTCCATCGTCAGACCCTGGAAAACATCCAGTACCAAAGTCCATGTAAAGACCAACAAACGACCCTAAACTCGATGATATTGGGTTACCTTCCAGCTCTATCATTAGACCGTGGAAATCATCCAGCATCAAAGTCTATGTAAAGACGACTCAAACGAGCCCAAGCTCGATAGGATTGCGTAACTGTATTACAAATATCCCATGGCTACCTTCTTGCTCCATCATCAGAGTTTGGTGAACATTCAGCACTAAAGTCCATGTAAAGATGAATCAAACGAGCCCAAGCTCAATGGGATTGCATCTTTGTATTACAAACATCCCATGGCAACCTTCCTGCTCCATCATCAGACCCTGCAGAACATCCAGTACCAAAGTCCATGTAAAGACGAATCAAACGACCTTAACCTCGATAAGATTGGGTTATTGTATCACAAAGATCTCTTGGTTACCTTCCAACTCTATCATCAGACCATGGAAATCATCTAGCATCAAAGTCCATGTAAAAGACGACTCAAACGAGCCCAAACTCGACGGCATTGGGTTGTTACGGTCAAATCGCTTCAAGTGTGCTTATAAAATTTGAAGAGTTCCTTCGATTTCTCAGGATTCCATGATCAGATCCTGACCTGATGATCATGGGACCAACTAGGAGGTATACTCTTTCAATCAAAACAAGAATATTCAAAATCGGTCCAGGCGTCTTAGAGAAATCGGGGAACATACATAAAAAAAAAAAGATTCCGACGAATTGTAAACCTCCTCCTTTTTTTGAAGTCGGTTAAAAAATACTTGAAATTGCCAGAAACGTACAGGTCTATATTTCAGAATTGAGGCACGTAAGGAAGGCCTCCCCATCATGTACCACCTACACTATCCTATGTACCACCTATTACTATTTTTTATTAGTATAAGTACCACTAAAAAGCAAAAAAAAATATATTTTTAAATAAAAAAAAAACCAACTTCAAGAAACACTCTGGAACTAAAAAACAAAAAATAATTGGTATTGGAGCAAACATTTTTGAATTCGGTGCCAAGCCCTTACGCAAAAAGTTACTAAATTACAAACTACCTATTCCATCAACAACGAAAGTTATATAAAAATGTGTAGAGGTTTTATAGTCAGATCAGAAATACTTTGCTTGGCACCGACTCCAAAAATGTTTGCTCCAAAACCAATTATTTTTTGTTTTTTAGTTCCAGAGTGTTTCTTGAAGTTGGTTTTTTTTTTATTTAAAAATATATTTTTAGTTCATCTAAATGTACATATAATATGTCAGCTTTATTTATAAGTCCATTTATGTGTCATTTAAGTTTAGTTAGTAGGTACAACTACAGAATTTGACACACGTCATTGTCAGCATTGCTGTTGCCAACAGGCCTTTTTTTATAGTATAAGGCGGCAAACGAGCAGACGGATCGCCTGATGGTAAGCACTTACCGTCGCCCATGGACACAAGCAACACCACAGGAATCACAAGTGCGTTGCCGCCCCTTGGGGTTGGGAAAAGGGATAGGATGAGGAGTGGGATGAGGGAGAAGGAATAGGGGATAGGGCCTCCAGCACTCTCACTCACCGAACGAAACGCAACAGTTTAGGTACTGTTACTTTACGTCGATTTTCTGTGAGAGAGTAGTACTTCCCCGGTCGAGCCGGCCCATTCATGCTGAAATCAGCAAGGCTCTACTACCTAGAAAATCAGCAACGCTCTACTACCTAGAATTTTTCGTTCATAAAACAGCATTTTACTTACCCCAAATAAAAATAATTTATTGTATCGGCTATTTCAGCGGCAAGGCAGCCGGGTGCCTACTTATCACGTATTTTATATATCTCCAAACTAGCGCACGCCGCGCCCCAGAGGTCCGCAGTATGCATAAACAAACATACAAACCTGGATTTACGAGCATAGACACCTCAGGGACTAGTCCTACCCTCAGGAAACGGAAACGAATACTTTGAACATTTGTAGAAACTGGATGAGCGAAATTTGTACCGTCTGAATGAAAAATAAACCTATCAAAAAGTTTGACGATGGGGCGAGCTAGCCATTTAAACCGTTTTTTTCGTTTTATTGTATTTTTGTGGAAAGCATTTTGCGATTTTTCTGAAGGCTATCTACTGGTTAATAATTTGTCGTAGTCATCAATTATGAATTCAAGTTGAGGAGTCAGATAGCTACTTGATGCATTGTATAGGCTGAAATGAAATAGGAATATAAATAAGTAGAAGTAACGAGAGCTAGGCAAATATTGCTTTTTACTGGATTATGTTGTCATGCAATATAAATAATATTTTTGTTTAAAAACAACTAAGTGCCGTGTGGTTGACGGCATAGAATACAAGTGTGACCACCCCCTATCTTCCTGTGGGTGTCGTAAGAGGCGACTAAGGGATAACACGATGCAAATACCATCTTTGCGTACAGACGGAAAACTCGACATCAAACCCTATACGACTGCCTCGTTGGTCTCGCGGCATAAATGTGCGCGTGGGATCGGGAGGTCCTGGGTTCGATTCCTGGGTCGGGCATTGTTATTGGGTTTTTCTGTCACGAAATTCTCAGTAGCAGCACGGAGTCTGGAAATGTGCCCGGTACGGCAATAGGCTCGCCCCTTATTACGTGGGACTAAAGTATATCTGGCGAAAAGTGGGTGTAGAAATACACCTCTGCCTACCCCTTCGGGGATAAAAGGCGTGACGATATGTATGTATGTAACTACTAAGTGCTACTATAATAAACGTGAAAGTTTGTAACTCTTTTATGTAAAAGTCACTGAATATGTTTTGACGAAACATAGCTATAATAAAGCTTACATATTTGTATAGCATATGTCGGTATAGAACAAATACCCGTATTGCAAATACGATTTTACGTTTTCTCTAGTATGTGGAGCCGCTGCTAGCAGGCAATTTATAGTTATATTTACAAAAGACGCGTTTTAATATTTAATTCATTGAAAATAAGCTTACCGTAAATCTTGCACCAAAATATTTCTACAAAATTTAGCGCCAATTGCCAGTCACAGCCGGTATTTCGCGAATATTTAGCTAAATTGGAGGAGGTGAGGTGCCCGCGTGAAATGTGAGGCGTCACTTCGGGCCATCAGCTGCGGCATATCATGTAGCAGACGCGGAGTATGTGCGCAACAAGTCATGTGGCATTTCACACGTAATGTGGCGGCTAATAAGTTCACCTTTGATCGATTTGAGTGAAATGTACCTAATTAGTTGATGGTTATATGAATCTGTAGTTTAGATGAATATAATTTTAAGCGGAAATGTTTGTGACGACGGATAGATGATTGTTACTATTTGCCCAAAAACTACTGGACGTATTTTTATTAAACTTTTATACACTTCAAGATTATAATGTCTTTGCCCAAATATTTCCCAAACGGATTTCTATATAAAACGGTTAAACTTCTAGTGTAATTGAAATACCTATCTAAAGATACTGCATTAATGTCATAGAAAAAAAATCGTTTTCCAATTTAGGTGTATGGGAGCTACCAGCCTACATAACTTTTTCCAAAATAGACCGACGGACTTACATGGCGATACTATAAGGGCTCCTTGTAGTTTACTATGGAACCCTAAAAAAGAATGAGTATGCAGTAAGAATAGCGCTTCACCTGAGGCTAAGGATTTAGAGTTAAATCAGTGAAAATTACATGTAAAATGTATTTGTTACTCGTATCGAGAAATCCTGCATGCTAGCAGAGAATCCTGATAAATTTCAACATGCATTAATGTTACTTCATGGAAATATACGTGCAACTGGAACTAGCTAATACTGAAAGCCTTTGCTCGTTAAGTACATACATGTTTTGGTGCGTTTCGAACCTAATTGTCATCGATATCTGCCGGAAATTCTATTCGAAGGAGCAAAATAAGGCACTATTCGAAAAAGTACAAAAGAGAGAAAATGCTCTCCGTGTAGATAGATAGATACTGCAAATACTATGCGACGATAGGAGTTCTTGGAAGAGAGGGCCGAATAATTTATCGACAGTAATAGTCATCTTGGTTGTCTTGAGAGATCAGATCTTGGCCGGCGGCATTCTTTATTATGATAAAACTCAGTTAACTATCTCGCTTATCACAGAGAAGGTAGTCTTTACTCCAGGACGCTTATGTTAAGAGTGAATCACACCCTTTGACGAATCGAAAGCACTCGGCCCAGTAATAACTCTTTTACGGCTATTTTATGTTTCCTTTCGTAATAATTTATGCTCCGGAGCACCTCTGGGTTAATCATTGGTAAAGGAGGCATTTTTTGCCGAACATCTGGTTCGGAAGGTTTATAGGTATTGGCAATTGATATGAATACCAAATTTTATGCCGACCGCTATCTGTTTGGCACGAGGAGTAAGTATTTTTGTACAGAAAGCGATGTAAGTCGATTTTATTATTATTAACAGTTTCTTGGGTAGCAGCGACTGCTACATGGAGGGTCTAAATTCACTCACGGGGCACATCACTGACTTTTCTAAGTTATGTGCGTAAAAAATGATATTTTTCGTTTGCTGAACGTTGAAGGAAAACATCGTGAGGAAATCTGGATGACTAAGAGTTCTTCGTAATGTTCTCGAAAGATCACAAAAGTCTGCCAATCTGCACTTGGCCAGTGAGGTGGACTATAGCCTAACCCTTCCATAATGAGAGAAGGTCCGTGCCCAGCAGTGGAACAGATACTTAGTAAACAACGCTGATGGTGATGATGACGCAATATTATCTAGTTCAATGCAAGTATGTTAATATCTAAGCCATATTTACTCCGATGATTAGAACCAAACATCTCATTGGGTCATTGCAATACAGTATAGCGTAATTTTGTGTGTGTTTGTTACAAAGCTTAACATTCAGTGGCGAGCAGTGCACTCCACGCGACGCAAATACAGCTCCGCTGTTGTTATTTCTAATCCGCTTATCGTTCCTATTTGATTTGGTTTGGTTTTGACCTCGATGCTATTTACCACCGAATTTTGCGCTAATATTGCGTTTTACTGGTGCAATATTTTTTGGGTAAACGGCCACGCAAATCTTTTATACAATAATGAAAATCAAGTGCCTGTTAACGCTTATAAAGTAAAATATAGTAAACTTCGTTCTTTCACCCGAGTTTTTACTTCAAGCATTGTGCTAATAGAGTGTGTTAAAGTCAGGTTGCTGTGCTTTCAGCACGGGTGCTATTACCACGGCAATCTATCTTTATCAGTCTTAAACCTAATAAAGTATCTTAATCCATCTTGAAAGAAGTTAGCAACGTATTACTGTTGGGGCTCGGCGTTCTAGCTCAATCGGAATCGACAGAACATTCGCTTTTCAACTTAGTGAATGACGTTTACCCTCCGCAACCCTATGTCGGGACACTAGCCTTAATGTCAGGATTAACGATTGCAGGTTGTTTAATATATGTGTTGATCAACATCATTTAATTTAGAACATTAGAGAAACATAATTTTAAAAGTGAAGCTTAATCTAATCTATTCTAACCTAATCTAATACAAAAACCATAATAAGAAATTAAAAAAATAAAGACATATACATTTAGGCGTCGTAAAATGCCTCTGCATCAATATAATCGGGCAACGTGCCCAGAACGCTGGCAGCATTGCCACGCTGCATGGCAATGCTGACTCTTTGAGCAAAGAATAAACCAGCCTCAGGGTCACGTGAGACGTCGATTAACCGTTTAAAAATTTCCCGGAATAGAGAACGAGCGCTCAGACCCCATGAGCCTAGCGTTTCCACCCCAAACGGCTCAAACACGTAATTACTTACTAAATGACTGTATTTGCACCGTTTGAGGGTTTCCGCAGTTGCAGCAGCAGCGCCATGTATGTGTGTATGCTTGTATGTGTTGATATAATTTGAAGGTTCTGTTTTGGCACCAATACTGTCAAAAGTCTTCATGAACGCCGACAGCTTAAGTTCTCCATGCTCAAGTTGCTCTGTTAGAAATAGGTCAGGCAATTTTTTAGTTCTTTCTATAAGTGGTGTGCGCTACGGTTTGGAGTGTTTGAAACGAAGTCCTTCTGTCTGTTACTTTATTGGTCTTCCCACTACATAGTTTTTCTGCAAAGTGGTTGCTATTTTGATTGTATATAAAACTGTTGTTCAATAAAATTCCTTAGTAGCTCGACCAGCTTCAATATTCGTTTATCATATGCCTGGATTTGTAGATTTGAGATAATATGTATTTGACATAAGCTCCATATAAAATATTCCAAACATGAGTCTCTCATCTCAAAATCCATGGATAGATCGAATATTGAATCCGGTATCCGATAGTTAGCACTATAGTCGTATTTTTAATTAGACGAAGTCAACTGACATTTACTGTGTTGTCAGTTTATGATGAAATAAAAAGAGTGTTGTGACAAAGTGAATGATTGAAAAAGCTCTTGAATGAATGAAATTGCCTCGATTGTCTAGTGCTAGTCAATAGTTAGTGTGCCGGACGACCGACATCGGGTACAGTGTTCGAATTTTAGGCGTGCTTTGTACATACCAACGAGTTTTCGAATACTATGTTCCTATAGTACCTATTTACCTATACTGAATACCGAGTGTTTTAAACATTAAGGAAAACACTGCGAGGAAACTTGTAAGACTGTTCTATTTTCAATACATCATGTAGTCGAAACTATAGATGTATAAAATATAACAATTTAAAAGTAGATTATGAAAATAAAAAAAACATCGCTTATTACATAATTTGTTTTTATTCATCATCAGATAAAAAAATCATCACTATCGCTTTCGGTGACATTAATTATAAATCTGTCTGAAACATTGTCGATCATGTGGTCGAGACCATACATTTTGTCTTCTTCTTTAATTATATGAGACTCACATCAGTCGCAGCTACTCCATTTTTCAGGAGTGATATGATGAAGTCCTTTTTCAAAAAGTTTTTTTTACTTCTGTCATTTTGAAGGTTTTGTTATTTCTTGCAACATAATATCCTTTAGCCTGCGCCCATACCAACTCAATGGAATTGAGCTCACAGTGGTATGGTTGCATACGTAAAACAATTATCCCATGCTGCATACACAAGCCATTGGCGACCGAATACCGAAACAATTTGTTTTCGACAAGAAATACAAAATCCAACTGTACCAGGATCTACACGAGGGAGCGGTTGGCCACAACGAGCTCACGATCTTCACAGATGGGTCTAAGACGGATACAGGTACGGGTTCAGGAGTATTCTCCGAGGACCTAAACATCAACATCGCAGCACCGCTGGGAGCCTACAGCACGGTCTATCAGGCCGAATGTTTTGGCATAATTCTAGCTGCCACAGCAATCATGGCACGTGAGGTAAGGGAACGATCCTTTAGGATCCTTTCAGATAGTAAGGCTGTCCTCTCAGCCCTCAAAAGCCATACTATCACCTCGGCACTCACGCTTGAATGCCACCAGAAACTAACAGAGGTAGGTAAACAAAACAAATTAACACTGCAATGGATCAAGGGCCACAGTGGCTCAAGAGGGAATGACGCAGCCGACGTACTTGCCAGAAGAGGGGCCACTTTAGAGGTGGTGGGACCCGAGCCCATTATTCCCCTCCCTTCTGGTTTTTATCGCAACCTGGTAAGGAATAGGTCCAGGACCCAACACAACCAGTCCTGGATTGGTATTGAAACATGTAGGCAGGCCAAGGAGGTTCTTCCCGCAGTAGACGGTAAGATAGCCAAACAAATCCTCCGGCTGTCCAAACAACAACTGCGGACAGTCACGGCCGCGTACACAGGACACGGATTCTTTAATAAACACCTATTTACTATAGGTATCACCGACAGCCCGCCGTGCAGGGCCTGTATGGCAGCAGACGAGACGGCAGCCCACCTGCTCCTCGACTGCCCTGAGGTCGCACAGTACAGGCAGCAGTACCTGACGAGATACAGCACCCCGAGGGAAGCAGTGGGCCACATCAAGAGTCTGCTGGCCTTCCTCGAAGAGCTGGGGTGGCTCTAATAAATTCTTCCTTATTCCCACCCGCACGCAAAATACACGCCAAGACGTGGAGTTGCGGAAACAGCCCGTGCCATCAAGTATCAAGTATTCCATGCTGCGCTGCTATCTCGTCCACAACATCCTTATCGCAATGTTCTTGTTTGTGCTGCCATACAATGTCTATAAGAGTAAGTTTAACCATTGTTGCTTCGAATGAAATATTTTTGCTCGTTAGCCACTCTTCTATTCTAGGTTTAGTCCAAGACATTGTAGGCAGCGATTCTAGTTTTCTGGAGTGGTAGGGGGCATTATCTATCACTACTACGGAATTTGGTTTAAGGTTTGGCAAGACCTAAACCAATTTTCAAAGGAATCGGCATTCATCTCTTGATGATAAGTAATAGTCGCGCTTTGTTATAGCCGTCAAAAAACTGATGTAACTACTTACATAACTACTAGTAACTTATATCAGAGTACTTTTATACAATTTTATTGTGAAATAGAAATAATATTCTTTTATAGTTTGAAATGATTAACTGTTCAAACTCATTGTTCGTTCATCTGATTGAACGAGAACTAAACGCATCACTATTACTTTAAATATGGCAACATTATTTTACAAAGTGACATTAGCTACTGTCAGTTGGCTTCGTCTAATTAAAAATACGAATATAGTATTTATGAGCTACAGATCTAACCTATCACCGTCTACTCTATACATAGTCTAAACGAAATGCACCGAGAAACACGTGCCTAACTTTCACGTGAGGAGTCAGCGTGTTCTTAAGTAACTTTATACAGAAACTTAGTATTCATAGCTGAGCTAGACGTACTAGTTTTTGCCCTAGGTGTATCGCTAGTGCATGTAGCGAGGCTGTGTTAATATTGCATTATATATATGCGGAAGCACTAAGTTTACTCTGCAACTTCGAAAATGGAATTGAATTTGTGCTTACACATTCAAA
This sequence comes from Euclidia mi, assembly GCA_944739405.2. Lineage (NCBI taxonomy): Eukaryota > Metazoa > Arthropoda > Insecta > Lepidoptera > Erebidae > Euclidia > Euclidia mi. The sequence goes on from OX123196.2 coordinate 6,529,391, forward strand.
TTTTGGGTTACTGTTGTATTTTATTCAAAGTGCTGCGGGAAATTAATGATATTTGTACTATGTTTCGCGTACGGCTTCGCCCGCATGGTTGTCGGCTAACGCGGCCAAAGGTAGTCTTTATTACTGTTACGTGCTTATAAGCTACATTACAGCAAAGTTTTTAAAATTTCCAGTCTGTAGCTTTTTATGGATGCTTAAAATCGAGGACGAAAATAATATCTGACGATACAAAAAATCAAATATCATTTGACTACATTGACTTGTACTAAATTATCATAAAACTAGATATTTATATAAAGCAAATTTCGGTATACCATAAACAGATTACGTAATTACCGGGTAGTATTATTAGGTGGACCGACGATCTCGTCAAGATCGCGGGAGGCGGTTGGATGCGGGCGGCTCAAGACCGGTCTGTGTGGAGAACCTTGGGGGAGGCCTATGTCCAGCAGTGGACGTCGTTTGGCTGATATGATGATTATAATATCATGAATGTAAGAACGTTCCAGAAGCCATATCTCAAAAGTGATTAGTTCGTCTTCTCATATTCACAAAGTCGACTACGCTCTAGTTCAAACACGCACAGTATTTGTTTAGGTTTCGTTACATACGTATTCATACAATAGCTGTATACCTCCATCGCTAAAAAAAGATTTTCCTCAACAACAAACCACCGCCGACCCTTTTAATGAAAATAATTAGACGCTTTGTAATATTTTTAATTTTATTCACAATCCGTGTATTGTTTTGTGGCAGTGAACGGTAAGGGTTGCTCGGTCCGAGGGTACAACAGTGTTATAATATTCAGCCGCCACACCGCAATGTTTTATTTAACCATCTTGGTGGCTTCAATATTCATCACTGTACTCGAGACCTCTTTAGCTCGTGAATAAAACACATTAGGCATCTTCCAATTCTCCGTTTAGGCCTCCGCCTTCGGGCCGTTTGAGTATACTTTGACGGCCTACGTACGTTTATGTGTAAGAGGTTATTAATAGATCTGCCGTTATAAATATGTAAAACGTACTGATTTCTTGAAGTGCAATTTGTACGCCCTAGGTATATGATTTAGAGGCATAGGTATTCTAGATCATATGTTTGGTGTAGGTGGATCCTTGCTAGAAATCGTTTATTTTTTTTTTTGCTATTTGTTGTTTTGCTTGCCTCTTAACTATCTGATGAAATGAGCACATCATTTTCCCAATGTTTAGACATTACTTGATATCACATCTCCGTTGATACAAACACAGTATTTCAAAGAAAAGCAAGTTATATTGGTGCCTTAAATAATATCAAGACACTTGATACTTATACGAAACTTACTTCAATAAATCTACAAACTCATCCGGGTAAGTTTCAACAAATTACAAAATAACACTAACTTTGAATAGAACATAAATAACTATTTAATTCAAGCATACCTCAGCTAGCAAAAAATTTCATACGTGGCGTTAAAATACAAATACCAATCGAGATACGAAGCTCCGCGCTCCAACGATAATGTAATGAGGTTAACGGGGAAAATAGTGTAACATTTTAAAAATTTTGTCAAATAAAATAGTGTAAGATTTTCAAGTGTCTTGATATTATTTAAGGCACCAATATAACTTGCTTTTCTTTGAAATACTGTGTTTGTATCAACGGAGATGTGATATCAAGTAATGTCTAAACATTGGGAAAATGATGTGCTCATTTCATCAGATAGTTAAGAGGCAAGCAAAACAACAAATAGCAAAAAAAAAATAAACGATTTCTAGCAAGGATCCACCTACACCAAACATATGATCTAGAATACCTATGCCTCTAAATCATATACCTAGGGCGTACAAATTGCACTTCAAGAAATCAGTACGTTTTACATATTTATAACGGCAGATCTATTAATAAACTCTTACACATAAACGTACGTAGGCCGTCAAAGTATACTCAAACGGCCCGAAGGCGGAGGCCTAAACGGAGAATTGGAAGATGCCTAATGTGTTTTATTCACGAGCTAAAGAGGTCTCGAGTACAGTGATGAATATTGAAGCCACCAAGATGGTTAAATAAAACATTGCGGTGTGGCGGCTGAATATTATAACACTGTTGTACCCTCGGACCGAGCAACCCTTACCGTTCACTGCCACAAAACAATACACGGATTGTGAATAAAATTAAAAATATTACAAAGCGTCTAATTATTTTCATTAAAAAGGTCGGCGGTGGTTTGTTGTTGAGGAAAATCTTTTTTTAGCGATGGAGGTATACAGCTATTGTATGAATACGTATGTAACGAAACCTAAACAAATACTGTGCGTGTTTGAACTAGAGCGTAGTCGACTTTGTGAATATGAGAAGACGAACTAATCACTTTTGAGATATGGCTTCTGGAACGTTCTTACATTCATGATATTATAATCATCATATCAGCCAAACGACGTCCACTGCTGGACATAGGCCTCCCCCAAGGTTCTCCACACAGACCGGTCTTGAGCCGCCCGCATCCAACCGCCTCCCGTGATCTTGACGAGATCGTCGGTCCACCTAATAATACTACCCGGTAATTACGTAATCTGATTATGGTATACCGAAATTTGCTTTATATAAATATCTAGTTTTATGATAATTTAGTACAAGTCAATGTAGTCAAATGATATTTGATTTTTTGTATCGTCAGATATTATTTTCGTCCTCGATTTTAAGCATCCATAAAAAGCTACAGACTGGAAATTTTAAAAACTTTGCTGTAATGTAGCTTATAAGCACGTAACAGTAATATAGACTACCTTTGGCCGCGTTAGCCGACAACCATGCGGGCGAAGCCGTACGCGAAACATAGTACAAATATCATTAATTTCCCGCAGCACTTTGAATAAAATACAACAGTAACCCAAAATTTGAATGTGTAAGCACAAATTCAATTCCATTTTCGAAGTTGCAGAGTAAACTTAGTGCTTCCGCATATATATAATGCAATATTAACACAGCCTCGCTACATGCACTAGCGATACACCTAGGGCAAAAACTAGTACGTCTAGCTCAGCTATGAATACTAAGTTTCTGTATAAAGTTATTTAAGAACACGCTGACTCCTCACGTGAAAGTTAGGCACGTGTTTCTCGGTGCATTTCGTTTAGACTATGTATAGAGTAGACGGTGATAGGTTAGATCTGTAGCTCATAAATACTAGTGCTAACTATCGGATACCGGATTCAACATTCGATCTATCCATGGATTTTGAGATGAGAGACTCATGTTTGGAATATTTTATATGGAGCTTATGTCAAATACATATTATCTCAAATCTACAAATCCAGGCATATGATAAACGAATATTGAAGCTGGTCGAGCTACTAAGGAATTTTATTGAACAACAGTTTTATATACAATCAAAATAGCAACCACTTTGCAGAAAAACTATGTAGTGGGAAGACCAATAAAGTAACAGACAGAAGGACTTCGTTTCAAACACTCCAAACCGTAGCGCACACCACTTATAGAAAGAACTAAAAAATTGCCTGACCTATTTCTAACAGAGCAACTTGAGCATGGAGAACTTAAGCTGTCGGCGTTCATGAAGACTTTTGACAGTATTGGTGCCAAAACAGAACCTTCAAATTATATCAACACATACATGCATACACACATACATGGCGCTGCTGCTGCAACTGCGGAAACCCTCAAACGGTGCAAATACAGTCATTTAGTAAGTAATTACGTGTTTGAGCCGTTTGGGGTGGAAACGCTAGGCTCATGGGGTCTGAGCGCTCGTTCTCTATTCCGGGAAATTTTTAACCGGTTAATCGACGTCTCACGTGACCAGAAGGCTGGTTTATTCTTTGCTCAAAGAGTCAGCATTGCCATGCAGCGTGGCAATGCTGCCAGCGTTCTGGGCACGTTGCCCGATTATATTGATGCAGAGGCATTTTACGACGCCTAAATGTATATGTCTTTATTTTTTTAATTTCTTATTATGGTTTTTGTATTAGATTAGGTTAGAATAGATTAGATTAAGCTTCACTTTTAAGATTATGTTTCTCTAATGTTCTAAATTAAATGATGTTGATCAACACATATATTAAACAACCTGCAATCGTTAATCCTGACATTAAGGCTAGTGTCCCAACATAAGGTTGCGGAGGGTAAACGTCATTCACTAAGTTGAAAAGCGAATGTTCTGTCGATTCCGATTGAGCTAGAACGCCGAGCCCCAACAGTAATACGTTGCTAACTTCTTTCAAGATGGATTAAGATACTTTATTAGGTTTAAGACTGATAAAGATAGATTGCCGTGGTAATAGCACCCGTGCTGAAAGCACAGCAACCTGACTTTAACACACTCTATTAGCACAATGCTTGAAGTAAAAACTCGGGTGAAAGAACGAAGTTTACTATATTTTACTTTATAAGCGTTAACAGGCACTTGATTTTCATTATTGTATAAAAGATTTGCGTGGCCGTTTACCCAAAAAATATTGCACCAGTAAAACGCAATATTAGCGCAAAATTCGGTGGTAAATAGCATCGAGGTCAAAACCAAACCAAATCAAATAGGAACGATAAGCGGATTAGAAATAACAACAGCGGAGCTGTATTTGCGTCGCGTGGAGTGCACTGCTCGCCACTGAATGTTAAGCTTTGTAACAAACACACACAAAATTACGCTATACTGTATTGCAATGACCCAATGAGATGTTTGGTTCTAATCATCGGAGTAAATATGGCTTAGATATTAACATAGTTGCATTGAACTAGATAATATTGCGTCATCATCACCATCAGCGTTGTTTACTAAGTATCTGTTCCACTGCTGGGCACGGACCTTCTCTCATTATGGAAGGGTTAGGCTATAGTCCACCTCACTGGCCAAGTGCAGATTGGCAGACTTTTGTGATCTTTCGAGAACATTACGAAGAACTCTTAGTCATCCAGATTTCCTCACGATGTTTTCCTTCAACGTTCAGCAAACGAAAAATATCATTTTTTACGCACATAACTTAGAAAAGTCAGTGATGTGCCCCGTGAGTGAATTTAGACCCTCCATGTAGCAGTCGCTGCTACCCAAGAAACTGTTAATAATAATAAAATCGACTTACATCGCTTTCTGTACAAAAATACTTACTCCTCGTGCCAAACAGATAGCGGTCGGCATAAAATTTGGTATTCATATCAATTGCCAATACCTATAAACCTTCCGAACCAGATGTTCGGCAAAAAATGCCTCCTTTACCAATGATTAACCCAGAGGTGCTCCGGAGCATAAATTATTACGAAAGGAAACATAAAATAGCCGTAAAAGAGTTATTACTGGGCCGAGTGCTTTCGATTCGTCAAAGGGTGTGATTCACTCTTAACATAAGCGTCCTGGAGTAAAGACTACCTTCTCTGTGATAAGCGAGATAGTTAACTGAGTTTTATCATAATAAAGAATGCCGCCGGCCAAGATCTGATCTCTCAAGACAACCAAGATGACTATTACTGTCGATAAATTATTCGGCCCTCTCTTCCAAGAACTCCTATCGTCGCATAGTATTTGCAGTATCTATCTATCTACACGGAGAGCATTTTCTCTCTTTTGTACTTTTTCGAATAGTGCCTTATTTTGCTCCTTCGAATAGAATTTCCGGCAGATATCGATGACAATTAGGTTCGAAACGCACCAAAACATGTATGTACTTAACGAGCAAAGGCTTTCAGTATTAGCTAGTTCCAGTTGCACGTATATTTCCATGAAGTAACATTAATGCATGTTGAAATTTATCAGGATTCTCTGCTAGCATGCAGGATTTCTCGATACGAGTAACAAATACATTTTACATGTAATTTTCACTGATTTAACTCTAAATCCTTAGCCTCAGGTGAAGCGCTATTCTTACTGCATACTCATTCTTTTTTAGGGTTCCATAGTAAACTACAAGGAGCCCTTATAGTATCGCCATGTAAGTCCGTCGGTCTATTTTGGAAAAAGTTATGTAGGCTGGTAGCTCCCATACACCTAAATTGGAAAACGATTTTTTTTCTATGACATTAATGCAGTATCTTTAGATAGGTATTTCAATTACACTAGAAGTTTAACCGTTTTATATAGAAATCCGTTTGGGAAATATTTGGGCAAAGACATTATAATCTTGAAGTGTATAAAAGTTTAATAAAAATACGTCCAGTAGTTTTTGGGCAAATAGTAACAATCATCTATCCGTCGTCACAAACATTTCCGCTTAAAATTATATTCATCTAAACTACAGATTCATATAACCATCAACTAATTAGGTACATTTCACTCAAATCGATCAAAGGTGAACTTATTAGCCGCCACATTACGTGTGAAATGCCACATGACTTGTTGCGCACATACTCCGCGTCTGCTACATGATATGCCGCAGCTGATGGCCCGAAGTGACGCCTCACATTTCACGCGGGCACCTCACCTCCTCCAATTTAGCTAAATATTCGCGAAATACCGGCTGTGACTGGCAATTGGCGCTAAATTTTGTAGAAATATTTTGGTGCAAGATTTACGGTAAGCTTATTTTCAATGAATTAAATATTAAAACGCGTCTTTTGTAAATATAACTATAAATTGCCTGCTAGCAGCGGCTCCACATACTAGAGAAAACGTAAAATCGTATTTGCAATACGGGTATTTGTTCTATACCGACATATGCTATACAAATATGTAAGCTTTATTATAGCTATGTTTCGTCAAAACATATTCAGTGACTTTTGCATAAAAGAGTTACAAACTTTCACGTTTATTATAGTAGCACTTAGTAGTTACATACATACATATCGTCACGCCTTTTATCCCCGAAGGGGTAGGCAGAGGTGTATTTCTACACCCACTTTTCGCCAGATATACTTTAGTCCCACGTAATAAGGGGCGAGCCTATTGCCGTACCGGGCACATTTCCAGACTCCGTGCTGCTACTGAGAATTTCGTGACAGAAAAACCCAATAACAATGCCCGACCCAGGAATCGAACCCAGGACCTCCCGATCCCACGCGCACATTTATGCCGCGAGACCAACGAGGCAGTCGTATAGGGTTTGATGTCGAGTTTTCCGTCTGTACGCAAAGATGGTATTTGCATCGTGTTATCCCTTAGTCGCCTCTTACGACACCCACAGGAAGATAGGGGGTGGTCACACTTGTATTCTATGCCGTCAACCACACGGCACTTAGTTGTTTTTAAACAAAAATATTATTTATATTGCATGACAACATAATCCAGTAAAAAGCAATATTTGCCTAGCTCTCGTTACTTCTACTTATTTATATTCCTATTTCATTTCAGCCTATACAATGCATCAAGTAGCTATCTGACTCCTCAACTTGAATTCATAATTGATGACTACGACAAATTATTAACCAGTAGATAGCCTTCAGAAAAATCGCAAAATGCTTTCCACAAAAATACAATAAAACGAAAAAAACGGTTTAAATGGCTAGCTCGCCCCATCGTCAAACTTTTTGATAGGTTTATTTTTCATTCAGACGGTACAAATTTCGCTCATCCAGTTTCTACAAATGTTCAAAGTATTCGTTTCCGTTTCCTGAGGGTAGGACTAGTCCCTGAGGTGTCTATGCTCGTAAATCCAGGTTTGTATGTTTGTTTATGCATACTGCGGACCTCTGGGGCGCGGCGTGCGCTAGTTTGGAGATATATAAAATACGTGATAAGTAGGCACCCGGCTGCCTTGCCGCTGAAATAGCCGATACAATAAATTATTTTTATTTGGGGTAAGTAAAATGCTGTTTTATGAACGAAAAATTCTAGGTAGTAGAGCGTTGCTGATTTTCTAGGTAGTAGAGCCTTGCTGATTTCAGCATGAATGGGCCGGCTCGACCGGGGAAGTACTACTCTCTCACAGAAAATCGACGTAAAGTAACAGTACCTAAACTGTTGCGTTTCGTTCGGTGAGTGAGAGTGCTGGAGGCCCTATCCCCTATTCCTTCTCCCTCATCCCACTCCTCATCCTATCCCTTTTCCCAACCCCAAGGGGCGGCAACGCACTTGTGATTCCTGTGGTGTTGCTTGTGTCCATGGGCGACGGTAAGTGCTTACCATCAGGCGATCCGTCTGCTCGTTTGCCGCCTTATACTATAAAAAAAGGCCTGTTGGCAACAGCAATGCTGACAATGACGTGTGTCAAATTCTGTAGTTGTACCTACTAACTAAACTTAAATGACACATAAATGGACTTATAAATAAAGCTGACATATTATATGTACATTTAGATGAACTAAAAACTGTAGATATATTATGCATTACGGAGCATAATATGACAGAAAGCGATATTGATCAACTATGTATCCCAAATTATAAATTAACCTCTCAATATTGCCGGAGCAACCACCATGGTGGCTCATGTATATTAATTAAGTCTTATCATAAGTATAAACCTATAACTGACATAAAAGATTGTGGTATTGAAAATGTAATTGAATGTTGTGGTATCGAGCTAATAGAATATAAAGTAATTGTTATTTGCATATACAGGCCACCTCGAACGAACGGTCATTAGAAATATTTTTTTGTAAACTATGCTCAAGTTTTAATAAATTTTGTTTTAATAGTAAATATAAAGTGATTATCTGTGGAGATTATAACATAGACATACTAAAAAAGACGCATACGTCATCAAAATTTAAGGAAATTGTTGACAGCTATAATTTGATATTTGGGACTAGAAAACCAACTCGTAAAACAAGTGGCACATGTATTGATAATATTATTTACAATTTAAAGTCATGTAAAATCGAAACACATGAGCTTGCACTTTCTGATCACAACGCCCAACTTTTGAAATGTCCTATTAAAAATAAAAGTCATCCGAAATATTGGATTGCTATGAGACGTGATTATAATGAAGACAACATGAAAAAGTTCAAAATGTATATGGATAGCTTATCATTTAGTGATGTATATGCAAGCAACAATGCAAATAACGCATTTAACAATTTTCACGAGTTATTCAAACTACTGTACGATCAATGTTTTCCTATACGCAAAATGCTCATATCTACCTACAAAAAACCAAAATGGATCTCAAAGGGAATTAAAATGTGCTGTCGTCGTAAAAGACAACTACTATGGAAACATAGATATGTACCTACTGTGGAAAATAAAAATGAATTTAAAAACTATTCCAAAAGACTGACGAAAATAATCAATTTAACACAAAAAGCACAAAACAATTTTTATATTAATAATGCATACAATAAGTCAAAAGCTACATGGAGAGTTATTAATAAAGATCAAAATCAAAGTGAAAATAGGTATATAAGGCGAATTAAACATGACAATAAAATTATTGACGACCCACAGGAAATAGCTGATTCATTTAATCATTATTTTATTGACCAGGTAATTTTGACGAGTAATAGTTCAATCAACAAAAGTAATGGATATAAATATAAATTGACATGTAATCATTCCAATTCAATATTTTTGAAACCAACAAGTTCGTTGGAAATTTTTAACATCATCAAGTCATTAAAAATGACAAATAGCACAGGGCATGATAACATTAATACAAAAATATGAAATTACGTAGCAAATAGTATATCCTCTCCACTTAGTTTTATAATTAACTTATGTATTGAATGTGGGAAATTTCCAGACAAATTGAAAATATCGATCATAAAACCACTCTTCAAAAAAGGTAAAAGAGATGATATGCAGTGTTACAGACCTATTGCACTTTTACCAATAATGTCAAAGGTTTTCGAAAAGGTAATTTATAATAGATTAAATTCATATCTTGAGACTAACAACATTCTTACAAGCGCTCAACAGGGCTTTAGAAAAAAACACACTATCAATATGGCAATTTACAAATTCCTAAATCACATATATAGCTGTATAGATAAAAAAATACATGTTAGCGCAATGTACATGGACATGACCAAGGCGTTCGATTACGTTGACCATCGAATTCTGTTACATAAGCTGGAGGCATATGGCGTTAGAGGGAATGCATTAGACCTATTCAAGTCATACCTCAGTAAAAGACAGCAAATTACACAAATTAATCGAATATCGCCAAATAACAAAATTGAACATGTGTTTTCATCCTCATTAAAAGAAATACACTATGGGGTTCCCCAAGGTAGCGTATTAGGTCCATTGTTATTCCTAACATACATAAATGATCTTCCACAATGTACAAGACATCCCATGATTTTATTCGCAGACGATAATACGATTATATATAAAATTGAAATCATTAATGATCTAGATAATGAAATAAATTCTTCTTTGGCTGACATTATTGACTGGCTTAATTACAATAATCTTATTATAAATCTGGGTAAAACAAATATGATGACGTTTACAACAAGACAAAATAGAATAACTTCAGTTAGTAACATTCAGTATAACAATGAAAAAATAAACGAGACTGATAGTACGAAGTTTTTAGGCCTTAATATAGATAAACATTTAAATTGGTGGGATCAGATAGAAAGTGTTTGTAAGAAATTAAACCAGTACTCATATGCACTGTATATGTTACGGAAAGTAGTTAACAAAACCGCCGTTCTGACAGCATATCACGGATTTGTAGATTCTTTGCTACGATATGGGATTATTTTTTGGGGAAACTCTAGCGGAATAAATATGGTTTTTAAATCTCAAAAACGGTGTATACGTTCAATGTTTAACTTACAACAAATTGACAGCTGTAAACCATATTTTAGGGAAATGGGTATACTTACAGTACCTTGTTTATACATTTATGAGAGTGCCGTATTTGTCAAAAGTAATTTAAATACATATTCAAACTGTAATAATAAAAGGTACCCACACAAATTACAAATACCTAGCTCACGTACTGCACTGTTCAGCAAAAGTATTTTTAGCATGGCCCCCAAAATATACAATAAGCTACCCAAAGAACTAAATGATATAATGAGTATTGAACAATATAAGAAATCGTTGAAACAATATTTAGTGGGCAAGACCTACTACTCAGTCGCAGAATTTCTAGACGAAAAATTATGGTAATTTTAATTTTTTTTTTTTTAATGTAAATGAATAATTGAATGATGCATGTATTTTCCTTTATTGACATTATTTTATTTGTATTTTATGACATTATTATGATTATATGATTGACATTCATTAAGATATAGCGTGGTAATTAGTGATGTAAAAGGCCTCCCTCATATTAGGCGTCAGCGACAATGCAGCGACACCTCGGCGTATACGCGGCGTCTACGCGGCGTCGACGCCGCGTAGACGCCGCGTTTTCTGCGACGGCATCTCACAGCCACAAAAAACTAACAGAAGTTAAACTACACACAAAGTGTACTCGAGCAACGCACACATAGACGTCGCTTACCGATAGGATATCTCAGAAAGGTCAGGTATAGCGCGAAATATAGGTGCCATCCGCTTCAAGCACGGGTCTTGTAATGATTTTTGTGCAAACATAGAGCAACAAAGAACAACAAATTATTATTAAGTTAATTATCGCTTTTGAAGTATTTACCACCTATTTTTTTACAGATGTGTAGGGCCGGCTACTTTAAAGCTTGATCTAAATTTGTGAGGTCGTACCACTTTTTCCTCGGCCACCATCTTGGAAAGAGTGTGGGCATGGATGGTTTTTCTTATTCATCTGGTAAACTATTTATCACGCTAAGATATGGTTAAAGCATTTTTGCTGCAAATTAAATTCTCTACAACTTTGGTTCTGACACTATTTGTCGTAAAACCATGAATAAAAAAGTTTTCTATGATATTGTTTTCTTTAGGTTATTATAACGTTTCTTCATGATTACTGTGTCTTTAGTCTTTTTATGAGCCACGCTGCGGCCTATGATCTAATAGAGCTTTAGAAGAACTATAGCAAAAAAAGACATTTTGTCGGTAAATCATAATTGGCACTGATTTTTCCAATTATTTTGCAGCGTCTTTCCCCAGAACATTGAGGTGCTGCAAAAAATTGCAGTTTCCTTTACTTGGGCGGAACATCAACTTTAATAGCCCACAGAGTGCCGTTGTTTTAGAGTTTTGTCCATATTTTGCCAACCCTCGGTTTTCATTATCGTTGCGATGAGTTAAAATTGGTCCAATTTTGTATAATGTTAATGGTAGTCTTAGAGGCTGCGGGGTCTCAAGTAAGAGTTTCTTGTTTTGGTGATAGTAAAGATAAATTAAATAGTTTTTTTTTGTTCCTGAGGACGAAAAAGCTACAACACATTGAAAAGAAAATTTGTTACAATTTGCATTCGATTTTCGTTTGTAATTTTTTTATTTATTATTTTACGACTAAATACTACGGGACCAAAGTTGTAGCGAATTTAATTTGCAACTCATCATGTTTTGAAATTTTTCAGTGCAGCAAATAGTTTGCCAGATATACTAGAAAACCCATTTGTACCACTCTTTACAAGATGGCGGCCGCAGGACAAGGGCTCTTTCCTTGGCATCTATGAAATTAAATTGCGTCCTCTGACAAATGTACGCTAAACCCAAACAATGTATGTAAAATTTCTATAGACTAATGGGCTGCTATTGAAAATATTTTTCTTTGCATCAGTTTTTTTAGCAGTTTTATTCTCAATAATCAATTAACCCCTCAACTGCTATAATAACTTCATAGGTTAATAACGAGTCGGGTATCATTGGTCGTTGATATTTAACGGTTTTTGCACTTGTAACACGATTTTGTTATATCATTCGATTTATCGATTTCCGCTTGACCAATTTTAATACTTTTATAAACTGGAAATGAGCAAGAATGAACGAAAATTAATTAAACAAAATACATATGCCATTGAACTTTGCGACGACGCCATATTATTGGCCATTTTGATATTGAAATAAGTGTGCACGAGAAAAGTAAAAATGTTTGTAATGAGAAAACATTGAATAATCTTATAAGTATTATATACAGAACTACTGGAAAATAAGTGTAGATTTCACATTGAGTTATAGTTTATCGGAAAGTGATAAATATTGCAGTGAAAAAGTAACGAAACTTTTGTAATACACTTATTACGTTCCCAAAGAATGGCGGCCGTTATTTTTCGTCGCGTAAACAAAAACGTTTTATGGTGAAATTATTATTCTAAAGTAAAATGAGTTGAGTTATCTTTGCACATTGTATATTGTTTTAACGTAATAAAGTGCTCGTTTGGTGATTATGTGTGGATATTCGATAAATTGTGATAAAGTTTACAATTTATACCAATGAAATTTCTCAAAATCAAAATATATTACATCGCTGCGAGAACAGGTCTGTTTTATTTCCATATTGAAATATATTACTAGTTAGATAAACTCATGATAAAGCCAGGAAGGTATAATTCATGTCATATTATTATATTTTTGTAGACGAATTTTTCGTTTTTCTGCAAGTCTACGTAAAAATTATAAAGTGTTTGAAATGACGTTGCATTTCGTGCGTTGGGCAAAGCGAGCCTTGCGCAGGGTAGGGGTTAAAAAACTAGATACGAGTACCATTTCCGTAATAGTTATTCCGTATATACCAGATATGATAACACTCGCGCGACCGTCTACTTATAAGTTTAACTTCTGTTGGTTTTTTACATTGTGGTACAGTGGATGACCTCACTAGTGTTGCCAACAACTAAATCAGATTTCCATCTCATCCGAATACTAAAACTACCAGAAACCACTAAGAAATATTGTTCTTAACTTATACTTTCAATAAAATAGAAATCAGTAGTGTTAGTACGGATAATATTTAGATAAAAATATTTACCATTATATTCAAGAATATTAGGTGCGGTTATTTACGTAAGAAAGTACGGTTACGTAACATGGATTCCCGTTACGTTGGGTCTAGATCTTGTAAAAATTGCGATATTACTATTACTATAATTTTGATAAAAAAATAGAGTCGGTATGAAAATTGAAAGCCGGTATTACTAAAGTATTGTTCAATTTCTGAAATAATTGTCTTGTTTAATCTATATAAGTCACATTGTTATCATAAGTTTTATTATCAATAGAATATTTTATATTTCTGTTGACTTATAAAAATCGAAGATCTGAAACATCTGATAAGGTAGAGCCTATCTACACTAGACTATATACTGACTTGTTGGCTTAGCAAAAGTTGTTCAGTCAAATGAGCATTTGCTGCAAACTGACAAAAATCGAAGATCTGATGTTCCATCAGATGTGGAACTGCAAGTGCCCATCTTAACTATAACACACATTTATACACATAAATCAATTTGGAGCCTCTGGTTGTAATATTAAAATAACCGCTTTTTACTAAATGCATATGGATGTATATACGGTAAATATACCTTAATTATTTTTTACCATTTTTGTGTGTCTGTCTGTCTGTTTGTTCTCGCTGATCTTAAGAACGGCTGCACTGATTTTGACGGAACATTCACTGGCGGATAGCTGATGTACCAAGGAGTAACTGAGGCTATAAATTAACTGTGTACGCGAAGTAGTTCCCTCAGGACACGGGTGAAACCGCGGAAAACAGCTATAAATAATAAAATGGTTTAATAGAATTTACCACATACAACCGCGAAGTGGTAGCGCTTGAAGAATGCCCGCCTAGCGCACGCCGAGCGTTCGCTCAAGGAACACGCATATCCCAAGTGCGGGCGGCCTAAAAGTTCTGCTAAGTGACAATCCTATGTTATACCTAGGACATAATGGCTTTACTTATATTCAAACAAAATAGCATAGCATCTTATTGGGCTTTATAAATAACAGATTATATGGTTATTATAAAATAATATGTTACTTATCAAGTTATCTATGATAAAGCGAACATCTCTAGTGGTAAGCAGCCGATCGTTCAAAGAACGCTCGGCTGTCGCGGCGTCGACGCCGCGTAGACGCCGCGTATACGCCGGGGTGCCGCTGCGTAGACGCTGACGACCAATGTGAGGGGGGCCTAAACAGTATTTGAAATGTAATAAATATATAGTTGTATCACCTGTGACCAATTTGTACGCCTGATGCATGGCAGGATATAGATAGAACCCAATGTACTTAAATTAACATCTTATTGTAACCTATGTTCTACAAATAAAGAAATTGATTGATTGATTGATTGATTGATTGATTGAATGAGTAAATATATTACAATATAATTCATGCAGTGCTTGGAGATGTTTTAGAATGATAAAACTAAAGAACAATGGCAGAATTTGGTCTGGGTTTGTTGTGGCGAACTTAAACTTCATATGAACAAAAGAATTATTTTTTCTACGATTTTTAATATTTTCACTTTGTCTCGTTAAAGCTGGAGTATTTTATGATGATAAAAAGCATTCCAATTGATTACGAATACTTTATTATTAGATTGTTGCCATAGACAATGGTGTGACAGGAATAGACGTGAGTGCTATATCCGTATCGATTATTAAATAAGTAATCGATACGATCGACATTCAAAGAGTTGGTTTGGTTTAAAATGCAGTTATTTAATCAACATTATATCAATAAGATAATATTTTTGAAGCAAAACAACGTTTAAATCAAATAAAAACGTCACAGCATAGTTTTAATGTTGTATCGATTTCACATAAAAATTATTTTTAAATAAAAAAAAACCAACTTCAAAAAACACTTAGGAACTAAATAACAAAAAATAATTGGTTTTGGAGCAAACATTTTTGGAGTCGGTGCCAAGCAAAGTATTTCTGATCTGACCATAAAACCTCTACACATTTTGATATAACTTTCGTTGTTGATAGAATAGGTAGTTTGTAATTTAGTAACATTTTGCGTAAGGGCTTGGCACCGAATTCAAAAATGTTTGCTCCAAAACCAATTATTTTTTGTTATTTAGTTCCTTAGTGTATTTTGAAGTTGGTTTTTTTTTATTTAAAAATAATTTTTATTTTTTGCTTTTTAGTGGTATACTAATAAAAAATAGTAATAGGTGGTACATAGGATAGTGTAGGTGGTACATGATGGGGAGGCCTTCCTTATGTGCCTCAATTCTGAAATGTAGACCTGTACCTTTCTGGAAATTTCAAGTATTTTTTGTTTTCAACTAAATAGCCTTAAAAAGTTCGTATCAGTTCCATCATCAGATCTCGGAAATCATCCAATACCAAAGACAAAACAAGCGAGCCTAAACACTATGATATTGCGTTATTGTATTACAAAGATCCCATGGCCACCTTCGTGCTCCATCATCAGAGTTTGGTAAACATTCAGCACTAAAGTTCATGTAACGACGAATCCAAAGAGCCCAAACTCAATGGGATTGCGTCTTTGTATTACAAAGATGCCATGGCCACCTTCCTGCTCCATCGTCAGACCCTGGAAAACATCCAGTACCAAAGTCCATGTAAATACCAATCAAACGACCCTAAGCTCGATGATTTTGGGTTACCTTCCATCTCTATCATCAGACCATGGAAATCATCCAGCATCAAAGTCTATATAAAGACGACTCAAACGAGCCCAAACTCGATGGGATTGCGTAATTGTATTACAAATATCCCATGGCTACCTTCCTGCTCCATCATCAGAGTTTGGTGAACATTCAGCACTGAAGTCCATGTACAGACGAATCAAACGAGCCCAAGCTCAATGGGATTGCGTCTTTGTATTACAAACATCCCATGGCAACCTTCCTGCTCCATCATCAGACCATGCAAAACATCCAGTACCAAAGTCCATGTAAAGACGAATCAAACGACCTTAACATTGATGAGATTGGGTTATTGTATCACAAAGATCTCATGGTTACCTTCCAACTCTATCATCAGACCATGATGATGATGAAATCATCTAGCATCAAAGTCCATGTAAAAGACGACTCAAACGAGCCCAAACTCGACGGCATTGGGTTGTTACGGTCAAATCGCTTCAAGTGTGCTTATAAAATTTGAAGAGTTCCTTGGATTTCTCAGGATTCCATTATCAGATCCTGACCTGATGATCATGGGACCAACTAGGAAGTATACTCTTTCAATCAAAACAAGAATTTTTGAAATCGGTCCAGGCGTGTTAGAGAAATCGGGGAACATACATAAAAAAAAAAAGATTCCGACGAATTGTAAACCTCCTCCTTTTTTTGAAGTCGGTTAATAAAATCGATTTAAAATGGGCAGCTCTGCTTTTGTCTTTGGCTGTGACAGTTAGATGCTATAAAATACTTCTGCGTTTTGATGTCAATCTGACGTATGTCATTTGATAATTTGTTTAACTTTCTTACTATAACTTTCCTTTTACCTAGGGTAAAAGTGGGGCCGCGCGAAGAATAGCGTGTTCCCGTAGCCCTCAAAACAGGTGCGAGAAGTATGACCGTGGTGGTTTTAGCCGGTAAGAGTCCGGCACACCCCTCCGTCTACCCCTGGCGGAGGATAGTCTAATGAGGATTTCCTCCACGATAAAAAAAAAAAAGGCTAAAAGTGGGATTGTTGCCCCACATTTTGAAATTGCTTATTTTATTATAGAATTTAAATAAATATTTACATTTTTTTTATTTTTAATGATACGTAGGTCTATTTTTTACTATATTTTAAACTAAAATTCAATTTATCTATTGATTACAACAAAGAAGAATAAGAAAAAAAATATGTGTTAGATGTATTATATGGGTTAGATGCCCCGATTAAATTATCACTATGAGGATAGTTGCCCATAGGTATAAAAACAAATAAAACTCGGATTAATAAGTTTTACTTTAATATTTATCAATGGCCATTACTTTGGTTTTAATATTCAAATTATAGTAACCAAATTCAGATACAAATAATACTTATTAACTTTCGTTTTCCCTTGGCTTATTTTAACTTCTTCGCTTTGGTTTTAATTATCACGCTCTAGGTTCTAAAATAATCAGCTTCAGATTGATGTTAATTTTACAGTTTTGTCTATTTTGATGTTTTGTAGGTGTTCTTTCTTTTAATTCTTCCACATTCGTTACAGTAGCCACCATACATTTTACAGTCTTCATGCAACCATTTTTGGCACATTCAACATTGTATCCAATCTACAGTCGATTTTGTATTTTGATATTCTTCGAAACATTCTTTGCATTCCGAATCCTTGTTTTTTTCAAAATCAGACTATTCCGAATTGTTTGAGAATAACATTTCATCACCTGCTTCCTGGCTTGCTACTCGTATTTCATCACTTGATTCTTCTCTCATTTATTTTCTTTTCTTAATACTTTTTGCTGGCCTTTCTTTTTGTAACTTAACAACATTCTTTAATACTTTTTTGTTTTTAGACTGTATTCCTGGAGTAGCTTTGCCTTTAGCTTTAGATTTCTTCTCTTTAATATTTTCTTTTGTATTTAAAACGGCTGCTGATTGCTTACCTCTCTTGTGAAATGGAATTGGAACAATTGGCACCGGGGAACATTCTTGCAAAAATTTGCTCGGTGTTTCTATATCATCTACGTTAGTAATATGAATGTTCTGTGAAAGAATTGATGGACTTGAATCAGAAAGTCTTAATGTCCTCGATGGGATCCCGTACCTACGGGATATTTCATTTATTCCAAGAATTCCATTTGAAATTTCATTCATCGCAGCTATTAAAGATTTTTTTGTCCACTGAGCTCTTGGAGGAGCTCCAGCCTTCCTAACGTATTTGCGAGGCATATCTGAAAATAAAAAAAAGAAATAGAAGCATTATATTATATGTAAACACTAACATAAGTCATAGGGGATAGATGCCCCTAAGGGCGTCTATACTCACAAAAAATGAGGCATCTATCCTTTTCAATAGGGATAGACGCCCTACATTTTTTTTTAAATTCGATACAAAAATTGAGGAATCTTTTTAGTAACATTGATACTCAAACTATATACTTTGCTAATAACAATAAAATCATGTTACTTACCTTTGACAATCAAAAGTTACATGCGATTTCAAAACAACCGAATACGTAATTTGCGATTTACGGGAGCGAGTGCGGCGAAATTTCTTCATGCACACGCGATGCGTACGTCCAGAGCGGCTGCCGCCCGCACCAGGGCCGTGAAAGCTCCCTACATGGGTAAATTTCATATAAATCAGCACCATCTACCAATGATTGTAAGAACTAAAGAAAAAGCAACAACTGAACGGTAATTTCGCCAACTTTCTTAAGATCTCCGTGGTGCAGTGGATAGCGTGTTAGGCTCATATCTGAGAAGTCCGTGGATCGAATCCACGCTTACCACGAACTACATTTTGTGATTTTTATATTTTTTTACTTTTAAATTGCATATTTTACACAACAGTTGTCATTTACTTATTTATTAACACCAAAATTCAACATTTATTTTATTCTGAAAAATGAATCCACTACTAACGCCATCTATACGATCGAATAAAAATACAATTGATTTGTACGCCATCTAGAGTCCAGGCCAGTCGAGGATGCCTATTGAACTTCAATTTCGAACTGAGAGTTGCGCATCTATACCAGTATGAGTGTATAATCTATGGCCCGCACACTAGCGGGGCGCGGGGTATGCTTTGCATTTAAGAATGAACTGCGCGGCTAGCACTTTTATGACTCACTATATAAATTGTGGGGCATCTATACTCCTAGGGCATCTATCCCACTTTTACCCTACATTGTTCATTCTTAACTAACATTCAAACACCGATATCTTCTTTTTCCGCCTTTCCTGAGTGAAAATAGAATCATTTATAGACTTTGTTACTTACGCCAAATGTTTTGATATATTTTTTATAACTGTATGCTTCAATTTAATTTCAGACATTTTGATGTATGGAGATCTGCCATTGTCCTTTCATTCTAATTCAGAACTTTTAGGTGTTATTCCTAAATCATTGAATGTTAAGGTGTCCAATTCACGCAGGCAGAGCTACGGGCGATGTTTAGTCTCAAACTCTGAACTAAATTTGACTGTTCTTAACTACTGATCTCTCTTTCTAGTTTAAATAAAAAGAAAAAAAAACAAACAAAACACCAAACGTCTAATAATACACATCAGAATCAACAGCAATACCTACATAATCTTTGGGTTCGCTATTGAAAAATACCTAATAAGTGCTTAAAACTGAGGAAACTTATTTTCTTTAGAAATTCTCTCCATTGCTCTATTTACTTAAACACTATTAAGTATGACGTCAGAATTTCAATTTAATATTACAAGCCAGAGAAAAGGAAAATTGCCGCGTTTATAAATATTAACATACCTACGACTTTCATCCTTAGATACGAGTAGGAGGTTGTTGCCATAAAAATATGCATTATGTAACGATATGACAATTTATTTAAGCTTTTTATTTACAAAATAAAAGAAATCTTTACCACTAGCTGTTCCCCGCGGTTTCCCCCGCGTTATCTCGAAAACAGCGGTTCAAATTATATCTTTCAATGGCTATGGGTCAACCTATAGCCTATTTGAAGCACTAGAAAGTCTTCTATCTTCCCATGAGAGTCGCATTAAAATGGGTTCAGCCATTCCAGACAGACGAAAGGACAGACAGACAGAATAATGTTATTGTGTAGTACATATGTAACTTACTAAATGTACTACACAATAACATATTTTGAAACCATAGACAGATTCAAAAAAAATATTTATATGTTTATATCTCATCATCATCTGCCGTGTGGTTGACTGCCGTGTGGTTGACGGCATAGAATACAAGTGTCACCACCCCCTATCTTCCCGTGGGTGTCGTAAGAGGCGACTAAGGGATAACACGATGCAAATACATCTTTGCGTAGAGACGAAAAACTCGACATCAAACCCAATACGACTGCCTCTTTGGTCTCGCGGCATAAGTGTGCGCGTGGGATCGGGAGGTCCCGGGTTCGATTCCTGGGTCGGGCAGTGTTATTGGGTTTTTCTGTCAGGAAATTCTCAGTAGCAGCACGGAGTCTGGAAATGTGCCCGGTACGGCAATAGGCTCGCCCCTTATTACGTGGGACTAAAGTATATCGGGCGAAAAGTGGGTGTAGAAATACACCTCTGCCTACCCCTTCGGGGGTAAAAGGCGTGACGATATGTATGTATATCTCATCACTGAAACCAACAAAATACAATACTATATTAAATTTAGAGCGCGATTTGTATTTCCTATCCATTTTTGCAAACCATATTACTTTGTTTATTCACTCTTCTGTTATTTAAATAGGTATGGAAATAATTCTGCGAAACAGGTAGAATTGAATTATAAATGTACCTTAGTAACATAATATATAATTGAAGTTCAATGAACTGCAAAAGTCTTTTCAGGTCAGTGTATTATCATCTCATTCAATTATTTTAAAACTTTATACTAATATACATTTACACTAACTTACTTACACATATAGATTCACGCCTGTTTCCCCGAGGGGTATGCAGAGACTACGGTACGCCATTCGCTACGATCCTGACATTTCTCTCTTGCTTCATTCAATATCATCAAATTTCTCATGCATGCTCTTCAGTTTAGGGTACTTCTAACCTATTTTTTTAGTATGTCAACAATCTAGTCAGACTTATTTACAGGTAATCTATAATTATAAACTTATGTTAATGAATGGTATTTACTATGCGTAAATACGCGTAGATGGTGGCAATAAAAAGCGATGCGGGTGCGTGTGTGAACGCGGGGTCCGGGTGATAAATCCCGTCGTAGCCCCGTGATTCATGGCCCCAGGCCCGACGACCCGGGATTACGCGCCCGTTTGTTGATTACCTCTACTATCGTAATATTAAATACTGAATTACTTACGAGAGTATCACTCCTAATTACGCACACATAACCATATAAAAGTTTCATTTAAAAAATACTTCTCCGTTTTCTTTTACACTCCAATTTCTGATATACCTAGGTAAGTTTTGTATAAATCCCTCTTTCCTGAAACTTTACCATCCACGTTTTAGACATAATTGAACATAAACGAACTTCATATAATGGTGCTGATACACTTGAACAATCCACTGAAATGAGCATTCTTGCGAATGTAACATAACAGAAAAACAAACGAGTGCGTTCTCTAGCAAGCGCTTGTTCTGGTGAGCATTCTAGCGAATGGACAGAAAATGATCTTCGACCGTTTTACTGATTAGAGCATTCGCTAGAAAGATCGTGAAAATGTTCGTAGCAATGTTTGGTTCTGTTCGATGTGCAATTCTCAATTCGACAAAATAAAGAACGGCAAATGCTCGCCGTTCTGTTACAAGTAAATGCTTAAGTGTATCAGCGCCATAATGGAAACGACAATACTTCAAAAAGTTGCTCGACATTATCCAACGCACAGAGGGGTTCGAAAAATTGAATGTCTAAACTTAATTGATGGCGTTTGTCCGCCGCTTGCCAAATTTTCGCCCACAGTGTCATAAGCGAACAGTGGCTGCCTCACTGTAGCCTTGTCATTAGGTATGTTAGTAATTAAACGGTGGCAGACTAATTGAACGGCTGAGGCTTACGACCACGCCGTAGTGTTTGGCGGTTCAATCATTCCACGTAATTATTATTAGGATTTTACGCAGCTGTTCGTGATGTTTTGGTGTAATTATTTTTTTGTAGTTTTAACTTAACAATATTATAGGGATACTGCGTACTTAAATCAGTATGGAAATCTTAACAGTATTTGGTAAATTGCAACCTTTGTTAATAAAAGGTATTAATGAGGCTTTACATAATCGTGTACACAATAAACAATATCTAAGATAACCAATATCTATATAAATATCGTCAGGTAGCTCGTACAGAATCGTGTGATTGAAATTCAATAATCCAAAGTGCCGCGCCTCTTCATTAGTAATTCTTACTATCAACTGATCGAAATCTAAAATAATAATAATAATAATAATATTCTACCACATTCACACAACACCATCTAGTCCCAAACTAAGCAGAAGCTTGTACTATGGGTACTAGATAATGGATAAACATACATATATATACTTTTTTGTAAATACATACATATTATACATAGAAACACCCAGACCAAGACAAACATCCACGTTCACGCACACAAATGTTTGACTTGAGCGGGAATCGAACCCGCGACCTTAGGCGTAGCAGTCGCTTACACTCCCGCGGCGCCAACCGGTCGTCGTCGTTCAAAATATATCACTCATCTATTTGAAGCGCTCTCGGATAAAGCCACGACTTTCAACTTATATAATTATTCTGAAAAAATAACCCTTACAAATCTGTGATTGGTATCCGAAAAGTGTCGATCAGGCCAATACCATCCGGCGCTCTTTAGAAGGGCTCGATTGAAAGAGTCTCCGACCAAAGCTTCGTACGTGTCCCTCTTGCTCTTTGTGATCTCGCTCTTTGATCTATGCTTATAGGTACCGCTTATTCCGAATTCCTTTCACCTTTGACCATTCTTTTTCTTTATATCGTCGAGTTTTTGACGCTTCGTGGCACAAATGTGGCTGTTACCGAGCTTTACAAATACTCATATATAAATACTTGAACACACGCTTTTACGTACTTAAGTATAATCTAAGTTGATTTTTCTTTGATCCTTTGTTTCAATATTTTCTATTTCACGCCTCAATGAAACACGTTTCGGCGCAATAGCGACCGGATGGTGTCAATTCTCAAAGCTGCATCTTTGCTACGTCAGCCAATGTATGCGGTTGTCCGTGTATAACTAAACATTGCACCAACCGAACAGTAAACTCAAAACGCTGTACACTGTGCGTTAGCCCTAGCATATCTTATCAAATTAGGAGATATAACGTGCAGTGAACTTGGAAATGGAATAGTAATCAAGTACCGACATCGGGAGGAATACAAGTCGGGCCGACACTAACTTGTCTCGCGCTTAGGGGCTTGCGGTTACTCGGTCGAGCTGACATTTTGATACCAATAGCGTTTAGCGAACTCCTACAGGAATACTGCGAACTTTGGACACTGAGTCCAAAATTAAACGTTCATTTTAGATAGAGATATACCTATCTAAAGGTTGCCTGGTAGATTTCACTATTAGCAATAAGGCCTGCTTTTCTTTCCATCTAAGATTACTCAAATATGGATGTCGGAGTACAATAATGTGTAGAATAAATTCTCGTCGGTGGCAGATAAATCTGAAGTGAATTACCGCCTACGTAATACAATGTTGGGTACTTAACAGACGTGTGCGGAATAATAAGTCCCAGTATCGCTATTAAACAGGTCAAGCCTTAGAAGGCTTATGTAACCTTTTTTTGCCGACAGCTCTCGAAAGATATCCAGCCTTTTTTATTTAAAATGAAGACGCTGATGGGAAGTAATTTGTCACTCGTCGCAATTTTCGTAGCAAAATGATTACACCAAGATTACGCCAATACATTGATATACCTACAATTTTTTTTTGTTATTTGTATATTGTATTAATAATATCCTTTTTTATCATTTCACTTTATAAGTAATCAAACAGAAAACTAAAGAATCCATATTGTAGTGGAGAGACCGACAGACTGCTACGCAGAAAGTTCCCGGGTTCGAATCCATGACAAGCACCAATGACTATTTGAAGTTATGTGCGTATTAAATGGTTAATTTTCGCTTGAAAACGTAAACGGTGAAGGAAAACAATGTGAGGCAACCTGCATGTCTGAGTGTTCTCCATAATGTTCTCGAAAGACATGTGAAGTCTGCTAACCCGCACTTGGCCAGCTTGGCGGACTATGTGGACTATGCCTTACCCTTCTCACAGAGAGAAGAGGTCCTGTGCCCAGCAGTGGGACAATTTATATACAGGAGAGATGATGAATGAATGAATGAATGAATGAATGAATGAAAAAAATATACTTACCTTATTCCTAAATACAATTTATAAGAAAATCTAAACTTAAGAATCTAAAAATAAACACTTTGGTCTGCGGAGCATTATTTCTATTACCATTTCTTTGTGTGTGTAAACTGTGAAAATAAAGAAACAATATTTCCTCCGCAGGAAACATTACTTTTAGAAAAAGCTGTTGGCAATAATTTCTTAAATAAATATGCAAATGTTAGTCGCAAATATTTTCCACCAACGTAAGCGAGCCATAATTTAAAAGTGCGGTCACGTCGTTCTAGCAAACGTCCTTAGTGAACACTCAACGGGTTTCTGGTCCGACAAATATACATTTAGCTCGGCAACTGCCTCTTGTTCTTACAAGTTTGATGCTTACTCTCTCTTACTGCCACCGTTTGCTTGAATATTTTTATCTTAAAAATGTTACACTATTTTCCCCATTAACTTCATTACCTTATCGTTGGAGCGCGGTGCTTCGTATCTCGATTGGTATTTGTATTTTAACGCTACGTATGAAATGTTTTGCTAACTCGAGGTATGCTTGAATTAAATTGTAATTTGTGTTCTGTTTAAAGTTGTCTTAACTAATGAGCGAACTTGAGATTAGTGTAATTATGTAACTACGTGAAACTTACCAGGATGAATTTGTAGATTTATCCAAGTTAGTTTCGCATAAATATCAAGTGTTGATATTATTTAAGGTACTAATTGAACCTTTCTTTGAAATATTGTGTTTGTATCCATAGAAGGTGATATGAAGTATGGTAGCGCCATCTACCTTCCTATCCATAACTAATCGCATCAACATCAATCGTTCCACGTTCTAGTGCGAGTGATATCATATTTCCGTCCCTGTTTCCCATTCCCGAAGAAGGGGCACTGCCTTCGCCTGATTCGTCGCCGCGATCGTGGACGCGAGTGACCAGTCCAGAACATTCCGCTCGCTGAGAACGCCGTCTCGATACCGTATCGCGCTGCACCGTTGTATATGATTCATTACCGGTTCCACCAAGGAAAACCCGCTCGCGAATGGTGAATTGAAGTGAAAACAAGCAGCTGCATCACGAAACCACCAGGAGACTGCCCTACGAAAACGAAGAAGGTTGTATAAGGTAAGTGCCCTCCATCCTTGAAATATCCTATACCCACTCAATCACCCCTTCCCGTAACCATCTCCTAGGCGGCAAAGAACCGCTATCCTCTGTATACAGTCCATTTCCTTCTCCAAGTCGCCTAGAACCCTACGGTTTCGGTGTAACGCCGAACCATTTTTTTGATCCATACGAGTCGGATTCATTTACGTTTTTATACGTTATATCGCTATACCTAGGCAGTTATAGCACCTAGCTATACTCCTAATATATTCACATAACCGTCACATGGTTATTTCCGCCCGCATCAGTAGGTAAACTTTTATGTAGCTACCTACTTATTAAATTATTAATTCTGGAACTATCATAGTTGTCTTATAAATCTCATATTTCAAGCAACTTTTAGTTCCTCAGCTCTAAAGTGTTGCCTACTTAGCCTACTTAGGTAAAATAATAGATACATTAGATATTCTTATTATGTTTCGGTCTCATTAGCTTATACTTACGTAAGCATGTCACAACAAAAGAAGTCACGCGTGTCGGAAGACAAAGAGATGACAATCTTAGAAGCGAAACGCAATATTTTATTTGAGCGCATTCAAAACATCTATGAACGATCAAAAACCGCTTCTATGTCTGACAGTAATATCGAAGCATTTGTCAGTTATTGTATAACAGTAGATAGTATTCGAACAGATTTTCATAAGTTGTTAGACGATTATAACGCAAGATTACTTTCTATCAATCCTGATGAAAAACCGAACTATCAGGCGTATACCTCATTCGAAGATCTTTATTGTATTATTAAGCGTATACAATCGCAATTGGAGGGTAAATGTTCGGCAGAGCCCGTTGCCCGCAAACCGAGATTACCGCCAATCGAGATTATGTCGTTTGACGGAGATATACGAAATTGGCCGTTATTCTATGCGAGTTTTAAGTCTACAGTGCACGATAATGATTCTCTGACAGATGCTGACAGGTTGTACTATTTAATAGGTAAACTGTCACCGAAAGCCCAGTCCGTATTTGCAGGTGTCACACCCAGTGCTGAGAATTATCAGGTCATATTTCAGTCACTACTTGACAGATATCAGGACACGAGCGTCCTAGCGTCTACGTACTTTGACCAAGCTTTAAATCTTAAATTGTCCGGTGCCGCGTCTGTCTCGAATTTCCAGCTGTTTATAGACAACTTTGTTACCGCAATTAATTCTCTTAAAAACTTAAAAATAGAAGATCTTTCCGACTTTATGTTGCTTCAACTCGCTTTAAAAAAGTTTGACACTGATACAATTCGCGCATTCGAGATGACGGAACGCAATAATAAAATACCTACACTAGATAGTTTTATTTCGTTCATAAAAGATCAGTGTCGAATATTTCATAATACGCAGTCTGGTTCACCTGGCCCGTCTAGCACTAACAGCAGCAAACAAAGGTTGAATAAATCACGAAATAGTAATAATAACTCGGTCCCTAATCCACAATCTTACGTAACATGTTCGGAATCTAATAGTAATAATTCACAGAGGTGTCTGTGCAGTAATATAGTGCACGACCATTACTATAAGTGTCCTACCTTTAATGATTTAAATCCAATTGCTCGTTTTAAATGCGTAAAAGATAACAAAGCTTGCATTAATTGCTTAAGCATAAAACATAAAACGAGTAATTGTTCCAGTAGAACGAGATGTCACTCGTGTAATCAAAAACATCATACACTGTTACATTTCGATAAAGACACGGTATTATAATCTAACAGTATTGTAACTCGGCCGTCTTCGTGAGTTATATACCTACCAGACGCGTCGCATGCGAGCTGCGGCACGATAGCGGCTGCGGGTACTGTAGGTACAGTCCGCCCAGTCTAATGGGTACTCTGCTCGCGGCGCGTAGGTATAACTCGAGTTTCGTGCGTTTGTATGGAGTTACAATACTGTTAGATATTATTACCGTGATAAAGATAACCGGTTGTCAAGCCAAGCCGCTAACCTTGACACACTTGCGCAGCAAGTGCAGAACACGGTAGCTGCGCCTTCCACGCCTCGCAATGAGATATCGTTGTGTACGACATCCAATGCGCGGGCGGCAGGCACGCGCGGACGGCCTTCGCGCGCTTGTAGTGATCAGAGCAGTGCTGGGCCGCCATGTATGGCGTCTAAGACTGTTCTGTTAGCGACAGCGCAAGTTATCATATATGATGTCAATGGGTCGCCGCACATGGTACGTTGTCTGCTAGATAGCGCATCTCAGACCAATTTAATAACGTTAGAATTGTTCAAACGCCTCGGATTATGGAATAACTTTAAAAATACGAACTCAATAATTCGAGGGATAGGCGGATCAGAAAAACATTGCAAAGGTTCCGTAGATATTAAAATACATTCGCGTTTTGATAGGGACATTAATTTTAACATTTCTTCGCTTATCGTGGAACGTATTACGGACACGTTGCCAAACGCTAATGTGGACGTGTCGCTCCTCACACATCTCGAGTCATTACCACTAGCGTACTCGGAGTTTGCGAATCCGGCAGACATTGATGTTTTGATCGAAGCCGCAATATTCCCGCACTTGCTACTTACTAAAGTGGTACGTAGTGAGCAAAATAACTTACCGCCCGCTATTGAGACGGTATTTGGGTATGTGATTATGGGTACCGTACCTACATTACATACTTCTCAATACGTTACGTCTTGATGTTGTTCTGTTCTTCAAGAAAACAATATTGACTCTCTTCTCAAGCGATTTTGGGAGCTTGAAGAGGTTACCGCACCGCCCTCGATGAGCCGTAAAGATCTCGAGTGTGAAGAGCATTTCCGCGCTACCACTGTTCGTGACGACAGTGGCAGATACGTTGTGGCGTTGCCATTCTGTGGTGACCCTTATTCGTTAGGCGACTCGTACGCTGCTGCGCTCAGACGTTTCCATTGTTTGGAACGTAAACTTGATGCATCACCTAAGTTACGCAGCGCCTATAATGACGTCATTCGTGACTACATAGATAAAGGTTTTTTGAGTGTAGTTGTAAACAACGAGGGCAACTCTCTGCCCTCATATTATATCCCGCATCACGGCGTAGTTCGCGAAGATAAAACCTCTACTAAACTTCGTGTGGTTTTAGACGCTAGTTGTAAGACTACATCGGGTCAGTCGATTAATGACATTTTGCATGCCGGCCCCAATCTACAGGGTGATTTATTTAACATCATAATAAAGTTTCGTCTTTTCCAAATCGCTCTGTCAGCTGATTGCCGCCAAATGTTTCTCAATATCGGCGTTCGCGAATCTGACCGTAGATTTCAACGGGTCTTTTATCGTTTTGACAAGAAAGAACCTTTATCTGTGTATCAGTTCAATCGTGTTTGTTTTGGACTCAAGTCTAGCCCATATCACGCGTTACGAGTTGTTCGCCAGTTGATCGCTGATGAAGGCGATCACTTTCCCGCCGCTGCGGCTGTTGCCACTTCCGCTTTGTACATGGATGACATTGCCTGTAGTGTCATATCCGCTCCGCTAGCAATTTCGCTTTGTGAAGAGCTTATTCAGCTTTTCAAGCGAGGCCAGTTTGATCTTGTCAAATGGACAAGCAACTCTAAGGAGGTTCTCGCACGCATACCAGATTCTCATAAGGCTTCTCCAGACATTGAGTTTGAGAAGTCTGTACCGCATAAGGTTCTCGGTTTACGCTGGGACAAATCCTGCGATAGTTTTCGGTTTGACGTCTCACCACCAGATGATAAGTGCACCAAACGCACTATGCTGTCCACAGTGGCTCGACTATGGGACATAATGGGTTTTGTGGCTCCCACAATTTTGTACGCCAAGCTCTTGATCAAAGAGCTTTGGCTATCAAAGTGTGAGTGGGATGAAACACCCCCTGACCATATTGTCGCCGCTTGGGGCCAGTTTTGTATTGAGCTTACCGCTTTCAATCAAGTTACTATTCCGCGTCATCTTGGGTTGGTAGATGGATGTACCATCAACTTGATAGGTTTCGCTGACGCCAGCGAGCGTGCTTACGGCGGAGTCGTATATCTGCAAGTCCGCATTGGTTCTAACTACTCGGCGCAGTTAGTTTGTGCCAAGTCTAAGGTCTCGCCTGTTAAAACCGTCTCAGTTGCGAGACTGGAGTTGTGCGCGGCCCTTCTGCTGTCTCAGTTGCTCCGCAAGGTTCAAGACACAGTTTTGCCCCACTACCCCATTAATAAATTATACGCATTTTCCGACTCCAAATTAGTGCTCGCTTGGATTCATTCTTCTCCTCATCGCTGGCAGACTTTTGTCGCCAACCGCGTTAGCAAATTGATTGAACTGGTTCCTGCTACTTGTTTCAATCACGTCGCGGGTATTGAGAACCCCGCAGATTGCTTGTCTCGTGGTGTCACTCCACTTGATCTTCTGCATCATCCATTGTGGCGTCGTGGACCTTCTTGGATCTCCCATGATCCGTCAGAATGGCCCATGCAACCCTTTGACCACAGTACAGAAGACGAAGATGTACCCGAATGGAAGTCTGTTTCTTATCCCGTGATTGCTGAGGTTGCGGAGTCTCCCATCTATGCACTCGCACTACGCATGTCATCGTGGTCTAAGTTACTCCGCGCCATCGTTTATGTCTATAGGTTTCTTAGGCACCTACCTAATGAGACTTTTGTATCAAGTACTGATCTCAAATTCGCAGAATGTAAGTTACTACGAGCTGTACAAGCTGTTCATTTTAGTAACGACATTCAAAATTTAAAGGACAATGTACCTTGTTCTCCCGCTATCCTTAGACTCAAGCCGTTTCTCGATGAACACGGCGTCATACGCGTTGGGGGTCGTCTGTCAAATTCGGATGAACCTTATAACTACAAACATCCTTGTATTCTGCCGCGACATGATCATGTTGTCGACCTTCTTGTTGATTTTTATCACAAGAAGCACCTCCATGCCGGTCCGGAGTTGCTTATGTCCTTACTTAGGCATAAGTATTGGATTTTAGCCGCTCGACGAATAATTCGTCACAGAATACATAAATGTAACGTCTGTTTCAAATTTCGTCCGCGTCCGACTTTCCCTCCCATGGCCGATCTCCCTAGCCAGCGCGTCAACCAGGTTGCTAAATCGTTTACACACACCGGTTGTGATTACGCAGGACCACTGCAGTATACGCCAGTGCGTGGTCGAGGTGTTAAAAGCCGTAAAGCCTGGCTATGTATTTTTACATGCTTAACGACGCGCGCTACGCATATTGAAGTTGCGACAGACTTAAGCACGGTGTCATTCCTGGCAGCCCTTAAACGATTTCTCTCACGGCGCGGCCCTATACAGTGTTTGTACACGAATAACGGCACTTGTTTTGTGGGCGCAAGCTCTTATTTACGCGACCTTTATAAGTTTCTCAGGGAAGAATATCGTACTCGTCTTCAGGAAGAACTTTCCATAAATCATATTGACTGGAAGTTTATTCCACCAGCATCACCGCATTTCGGTGGATGTTGGGAAAGCATGGTCAAAGTAATTAAAACGCATCTCTTCAAGGTTATAGGTCAACAGATCCTCTCTTACGAAGAGCTTTTAACTGTCCTTGCACAAGTCGAGGCACTGATCAACTCGCGTCCGCTCACGGCATTGAGTAGTGACCCTGCAGAACCATCCGCGTTAAGCCCTGCACATTTTCTGAACACAGTGCCACTATCGTCATTTCCGGCTCCTGAAGCAGACTCTTCAAGCTTGCTCCAGAGACATACTCTGCTGGATAAACTCGTGCAGTCGTTCTGGCGGCGCTGGCGTGCGGAATATGTTGGTCGTCATAATACATGATAATGCTCCGCCGCTTTCATGGCCGTTAGCCATCGTAGAGAAATTGCATACTTCCAAGGACGGTACAACTCGCGTTGTTACCGTGAAAACCGCCAAAGGGAGTTACGTGCGCCCTGTTGTACGTCTCTGTCCGCTTCCAACTCAGTGAGATCTAGCCTGAAGTTGGACTTACCTCTTAGTTTAAGTATTTAGTTAGTAGTTTTCGCTATTATTGCGTTTGTAGCTTTCGCTAAAGTTAATTTAGATTAATTTTATTGTCATATCGCTGTCTTAGCCTATTGATGGGTTATGCGGTAGTACACCCAACATAGCTAAGTTCAATTCAATTTTTTTTAAAGGCAACCCTTTAGGGCCGGGGGCCGTTATTTCGAAATGAATTCCTTAAAACAACATAGAGGAAATTATATGCTCCTTTCAGCAGATAGCTGAGAGTCAATCAAATCAACAAATAGCTAAAAAAATAAACGAGTTCTAGGATCCACCTACACCCAATGTTTCATCTAGAATACCTACGCTTATAAATCATATAAAGCGTACAAATTACACTTCAAGAAATCAGAACGTCTTACATATTCATATCGGCAGATCTATTAATAACCTCTTACACATAAACGTACGTAGCCGTCAAATTATACTCAAACAGCATGGAGGCCTAAACGTAGAAGTGGAAGATGCCTAGTGTACCTTATTCACGAGATAAGAGGTCTCGAGTACAGTGATGAATATTGAAGCCACCGAGATGGTTAAATATAAAAATAACTACGTTAAAAACAACCGACTTCAAAAACGGAAAAGTGAAAAATAATAAAGATTTAACATTAATTAAATACTACCTATTATTTATATGTGCTACTTACTAATAGGTTTGAAGTCCTAAGGGGTAGGCAGAGGTGTAGTATTACACCCACATTTCCCATGAATTTTTAGGTCCCACGTAATAGAGGGCGAGCTTATTGCCGTACCGGGCACATTACCAGACTCGGTGCTGCTACTGAAAATTTCCTAATGAAAAAACCCAATAACACTTTGCCCGACTCGGGAATTGAACCCGAGACCTCCCAATCCCACGCGCACATATATGCCGCGAGACCAACGAGGCAGTCTGTCCATTCCTTTTTGAAGTTTCTAGAATTTTCTAATTTTTATTCGAAATATTTAAATAATAAATTTTGATGATGCTGGCGCTGCTGTTGCATCGGCGGAAACCCTCAAACGGCGCAAATACCATTATTTAAATTACCTGGCTGAAAATTACGTTTTTGAGCCGTTTGGGGTCGAAACGCTGGGGCCATGGGGCCCTAGTGCACGCGCATTATACAAAGAAATCGCCAGAAGGCTGATCGATGCTTCCCGTGAGCAGAGGGCTGGTTTATGCTGGCTGGTGGCAATGCTGCCAGCCTTCTGGGCACGCTACCGCTCGACAGCGTTGCGGAGGAATTTAATTTTTTTATTATATTTTATTTACTTTTCTTTTCATACTTTTGCTTTTTTACCCGACTACGGCGAAGCCAAAAGGAAGGGTTATGTTTTTGGCAGTCTATGTATATATGTTTGTATGTTCCACCGTAGCGCTTACATTACTGAACCGATTTTAATAAATAGGGTGTAATAATGTAATAATGTGGGTTGTAATAATGGCCCAGGTGACATAGGCTATATAGATTTTATAAAAATTTTCTATTACGGAATTATTAGCTCAGATTCCAACCAGAAAAAAAATTAAACTGCCATAATCATTACGTTTTTGGTATCAAAAGAAAGGTATTGGTGAGCACATTACAAATATGTACATATATTATACTGGTTCAGTCAAAATATAACTTTAAAACGCGGTTGTACTTACAATTCACGCCGTTCAGATCCTTTGTGTTACCTATTTTTCTTTCTTCTTAAAAATATGAAAATATAAATATTGCACGGTGATACAAATCTCAAATAGTGCAACCACCCAAAATATACGATATATTTGCCCAAAGTTCATAAGATGCATGTACCTCTGCGACCAATAGTGTGCCAAATAAATTCACCCACATATGGCTTGGCGAAACACATAAGTAAGGTACTGCAACCGTTAGTAGGTAAGGCAGCATCTTTCGTCAAGGACTCTCGCCACTTTATTGACATCATCAAGAGCGTGACAAGGGAACCTGACGAAGTGATAGTGAGTTTTGATGTGGAGTCACTATTTACCAATGTTCCAGTACAAGATTGCCTTGAGGTCGTTGACAGGAAGTTAGAGGAAAACGGTATATCTAAAGCATACATTGTTCTGTTAAAGAATTGCGTAGAAGGAAACTACTTCTTATATTGTGGACAACATTATCTCCAGATTGACGAGGTGGCCGTAGGTAGCCCAGTAGCACCGGTAATGGCCAATATCTAGATGAAGTACCTCGAAGAATCCATAGACATGCAGGCATCTAATGTGAAGCTATGGAAAAGGTACGTCGATGATGTATTGTGTATAATGAATGGCAATAAGCAAGACGATAACAATTCGCACACAGATTAAACTCCATACATCCGAACATCAGATTTACATTTGAAATGGAGTTTGATGGATCGTTGTTCATTCTTGACGTAAAAGTGACAGTTAAAGACAATGGCACCCTGGGACACACTGTATACAGAAAACCGACCCACACTGACAGGTATCTCAACGCGTTTTCGCATCATCACCCGCGACACTTGCCAGCCGTTGTGACGTCCCTAGTGAACAGGGCGTATGACCTCTGTGACCCTGAACACTTAAGCAGTGAGCTCTCACATGTTCAGGAGGTACTTAGACGTAACGGATACAAGAATGAGATTCACCGTCTGAAGAGGAGGGACCGTTAACCTGAGGTGAGCAGGGTGCCGGCTTACATGCCCTACCTAAAAGGAGTAACGGTCAAAATTGGAACAGTACTCAAGAAATACTCCATTTAGACTGTATATAGTCCACTTTCCAAGATAGCACACAATCTGCGCAGTCCAAAGCATGTCCTTCCTTATCAGACACCTGGCGTCTACAAGGTCGATTGCAGTTGTAGTAGTTCCTATATCAGACAGACCAAGCGAACAATTGCGGAAAGGGTCAAGGAACACATTGCAGCTGTGAAAAATCGACAAGTAAAGAAGTCCGCTACAGCTGAACATTTATTGGAGTCTGGACCAAACCACTGGATTGAACTACATTGACCACAGGTCTTGTCCACCGAACGTCACTATTACTCCAGGATAGTGCGTGAAGCGGTTGAAATAAAAAAAACACAAGAATTTCAACCGGGAGGATGGATTTAGATTATCAACAACTGGGAATCCAGTCATCAACAAGTGTAAACACCGCCGCAATGATACAGCTCAACAGTGTGTAGACGCCATTAGTGTAGTTTGTCGAGGTACCGACAGTGCGGTTAAAAACAAAAAATAAAAATCAAGTGAGGGTAAGTGCCAAAACCCACACAGCACAAGGACGGCGCTGAGCTCACCAGTCCCGCCGCAACCACGGCTGAAGCAAGTCAGCCGAAACGTTGGCAAAAACCGAGGTATTTATCAAATAAATTAGTTATCGCGAGTAAGACCCGCTATATAACCTTGTATAATTGCACGGTGAGTTTGTTTACATGCCCCATTGGGATACGGAAAAGGATTAAATAAAAAAAAGTTTTAAAACTAAAACCCGACTACGTCAAAATGGAGTCTATAAAGAACGAAACAAGAAAATAGCTCATTCAGATACAAATCCAGAAAAGTATAAGTACAGAAATGCTCAAGCTAGAGCCGTGGTCGCACCTATTGTATAACTATCGTGGGGTGCCAGGAACACTCAACCGAAACATGCCAGGTAACTACATGTACGGTCGCGGTCTAAAAATGTTTACCACTTTTCAAATTACATTCTTTGTCACACTGGGTTCAGCAAGGTCTGAAATGCTATATCTGAGTACTTATTACTTTTCAATTATTGGTAAGGCATCGATTAAATTTCATTCAAACAAAAAGAGTATGTATATTTTTAGGTCGATGAAATAATTTGACATAGTGACAGAATTGCATTTATTTTGCTGTAAAAGTTCTGTATTTTAATATTATTATAAAAACACTTACTTATTGTAATAAAATGGTACTATCTTAACAAAAGCACACTTATGTGAGCAGCATGCACTTTAACGTGACTAGCATACCATCCACTATAATTATAGCTCACAGTCTGACCGCGCCCTGATTTTCGCTAGACGATATATCATCATCATCATCACCCTAGCATTTTCTTAGTTGCATCCCAAGCTTGCCCTTCGGAGCCCAGGCGGCCTGCTATGACTGGTCTACCGAGATTTGACTGAATATCAGTTTTTACACGGAGCGACTGCCATCTAACATCATTCTAAGGTTAGACCAGTAGTCAGTAGGTATATTTGGGGGCACTGACTTCCCACTAATGACTGCCATAGATCATGACAGCCGGGACTGCTTAACGTGCTTTCTGATGCACGGGGGTGAAACACCGCCAACTTCGGGCTAATTATTAAGAATTTCTTGACATAAATTCCTAATAATTTGTCAGTAAGAAATTCTTAACAGAAAACCTTAGCAACACTTTCCGAGCCCGACCCGCGAATCGAACCCGAGAACTCATGATCAGCCGTCCTATATATGCACTACCGCTAGACCAACGAGGCAGTCTTACAAGACGATATAAATATTGTATTTTTTTCAAAAAGGTTTTATATTCAGGATGTCGTATTTTCGCCATCCCTTTCATTATAATCTGTCAATGTAAAAGTCATTTGATAAACTTATTAATTACAAATACCAAAATCGTAAATAGCAAGTTTAAAATTACATTATTTGAAGACTACAAATATTTTAGTTTCAGTGTAAAGATCACGCTTGTAATTAAATGAACGTATATTATAAATGTGGAATAATAAATCGTTATTGACACCAGTTGCTACGCAACGCATGTTATCATAGATTGCTTGCCTAGTACAATATCGTCGTCCTTGTGTTATTGATGTGTTCATGCAATTATAAACCTTAAGGTGGTAAACACTTTCAGACCGCGACTGTACACTAGTATAAATAAAATAGGTGCGACCACGGCTCTAGCTTGAGTATTTCTGTACTTATACTTTTCTGGATTTGTATCTGAATGAGCTATTTTCTTGTTTCGTTCTTTATTTATGCAGTTAGTTAAAAGTTTTAAAACTAAAACCCGACTACGTCAAAATGGAGTCTCCATTTTGACGTAGTCGGGTTTTAGTTTTAAAACTTTTTTTTATTATAGTTTAGTTATATAATTAGTTTTATTTTATTGTACATTATAATGTTAATCCTACTTAGGTAAAGACCAATTATACTTTAGTTTATTTAAAGTCTACCTAAGATAAAAAAAAAATATTTGCCAAATATTCATAAACATTTTCCAAATTAAATAAAAACCAAAATCCACTAACTGTTATGACTGGGATTTGAACCCACGCCTTTAGAACGTAAAGCGGATGTATTATCAGCACGGCCATCGCCTTGTTATCAATAGTGGCGAATTTAGCGAACACTTGACAGAGTGCTTACGTCATCTAACTTAAAACTGTCATTTCCAAATAATAAATGAAATAGTCTTCAAACCTTTTTGCTAATTATTATGTTTGACGACCGGCCAGTTTGTCGTGTAGACGTCAGTAGTCCTTGGTGACCGTAGTGATGACAATTTGACATTACACCAGCCGTCACAATTATTATTCATAGGAATTTCAGCCTTAAGGATAGGTGAAAGTAAATAAAAAAATGCTCATAAAATAAAAACTACTGGGCTTAGACAAATGATTGGTATCGCTTCGCTATACTAGACACCGCACTGCATAAGAAAAATAGGTCCATAAGTGAGGCAACTCATTATGACAGTGTGTGTCAATCAAAAGCATCAAGACGCATGCGTGAAGAATTGTGTTGTCAGCTTCTCAACAGTTACCCGAGTTAATAGGAAAATATTTTATACTGTGGTCTATTGGATGAGTAACTGGTTATAAATGTAGGTACAAAATTTACAATTATTTAAAAGCATCAATTTATTCGTGTATGGGTTAGGCGCAGATTTCATCATCGAAAAAATGGTGGGTATATTATGCAATTATTTGGTTGTATCTATAGATGCTGGCGAGAAACATTCTGAATCATTCCCGTCGAATACTTCGGAAGTATTCCGAAATATTCCGAAACTTTGGGAATATTTCAACTGTCGAAAAAAGAACAGGAAAATCGACCTTACTAACTATTTCGCGCTTGGAAGTTGTATATTATCTTTGTTTGCTTGCAAGGTTTGCCTTTATTTGTTTTAATTGACTGGGCTATTATACGCGTTAATTAGAAGGATTAATACCTACCTATGCGACTCGCGAATACTCGCGATGCGTACAGAGCTACATACAAACTAACCAAAAACATAGGTGGGTAACCCTTTTTCAAAAAACAAATCAAATATGCTATGCCTGTTTTTTTATTCCACAACTAACATTTATAAAAATAGCATTTGATTTCGAAATGAGTAGGTACCTAGGTAGATAGCTAAAAACAAAAGTATAAAAATCCTGTTAATCGCAGGCTAACATATCTACCTATCAAAACATCAACATATATTTATTCAACCCCATTTATAATACATATAAAAACCCACCACATCACAAACAAACACGTTTATTCCCATTGAATTATTCGGGCGAAATATTCGGCGGAAACATTCGATTGCGGGGTACAAATCTTTCTCGCGGGGGGGGGACTTCTCCGGGGAGCATCTCCCCTCTTACCGCACTCCGCACCGCCATCGCCTGCTCGCACGACTCGTATATTTCAGCAAAAAAATAAATAAATCTTAATTAAATTTATTTTGAATAATTCTGATTTAAATAAACTTTCCCAGAAATATTCCGGAATTATTCCGAATTTTTCAGAAGTTTTGCAACTATAGTATCCAAATAGGTTGTTACATATGATATTTACAAATTATTACGTATTCAAAATAATCTTGTTATTTAGAAAATAGTAAAAAGTTATTTAGAAAATAGTGCATTCTTTTTCCATTCTAGCCGTCAATTGTTAGTTACACATTATTTAGTACGTATACCAATTTGAACTTTTAAGTTTTACTAAGGTTTATTTACTGTTAATAGTCATGTAGACACCAAAACTCACAAGTAACGATAGACAATATTAACAGACTGCCATGTAGACGGTTTCGAGTTCGAATCTACGGCGTGCCCGCGTGCAGCATTGTCTTTTCAAAGATATATGCCTATTAAATTGCTAATGATCGCTTGCCCCGTGCCTCGGAGAGCATGTTAAACCGTCAGTCTCGGCTTTCATTAAGATCTTTGAAATTCTTTACGAGGAGTCAGTCCCCTCAAACAAACTGTTACTGGTCTTAACCCATGGAATATCGCTATCCCTTTGGGTTACGGAGTCAGACGGCAACCGCTCTGTGGAAAAGCAGATATTCTGTCATATCTGGTTGGACTAGTATGTAAGCGGACCCCAGGTTCTAAATCGCAAGGTCTTGGATGCAACTGGGATAACGCTAGGACGATGATGATGGTGAATGACTGCGATACGTATATACCTAATTATTCTAATAGCATCTGCGTGTAATGAGTAGCTGAGTGTGAGGCCCAAAAGATATTTATTCTGTAACCACGAGAAGATACTGCGTAAACTGCTGAACTTTTTTTTATTATTCTAGGTACCAAATTGTGTTGAAAGATTTTAAATTACTTTTTAAGGAATCTTATCTTATCTTTATTGCTTAAAATGAAGTCCAAACGCATGTGCGACCTATCACACTACTGTTACTTTGTAAAACAATATGAGCTCACATTTGTTCAAGATGACTGCCTTATATATTTACTTCAACACTTTATGTATATAAATTACTAATGTAAACATTAAACAATACATAAATATGTTAAATAAATAATAAGGTTAGATAAATGCAATAGATTTTATAATAAAATACAATAACAATACATTTATATTATAAAAATCTCAACTACGAGGAAATTGTTCTTCTACGCACAGCAACACTGAATGAAATTTTTGGTTTAATGTAATTTTAGGGCGAAATTTCAAATTTATTGTTATGTTACAGACGGTATGTGATCCCAGAGTCCTTCTTATTATTTGCTGACTTATTTTTACACGAATAAAAGCGCAACTTGGCATTGTACAGCGAATTATTTGCATAATTAATTTGGTGGATATATGCACCTGACACACGGCTGACGGCTGTCAGTGTGACAGCCTCAAACCATGCCAGCTGGCATGGTTTTTTCTGCCTCATTTTACAAGTATGAGGGCTCCGTCTAGTAGAGCAGAGCGAGACCAATCATTAGTCTATGCTACTGGGCCTACATGAATCAAATTTTATGGGACCAATTCGAAACTATTGCGCATCAAACAAAAAAATTACGTAAATCGGTTCAGAAACCTCGGCGAAATCGGTGTACATACATCGAAAAAAAATATATACCGGCAAAATTGAGAACCTCCTCCTTTTTTTTTGTTTGAAGTCGGTTAAAAACATTGTGGTGTGGCGATGAATATTATAACAGCGGTGTACCCTCGGACCGAGCGACCCTTACCGTTCAATGCCACAAAACAATACACGGATTGTGAATAAAATTAAAAATATTACAAAGCGTCAAATTTTGTTTCATTAAAAGGGTCGGCCTTGGTCTGTTGTTGAGGAAAATCTTTTTTAGCGGTGGAGGTATACAGCTATTGTATGAAAACGTATGTAAACAAATACAGTACGTGTTTGAACTAGAGCGTAGTCGAGTTTGTGAATATAAGAAGACGAACTAATCACTATTGAGATATATGGCTTCTGGAACGTTTTACATTTACCTTTACTAATATTATAAACACAAAAATAGATCTATTTCTGTTATTATAAAGCTAAAGAATTTGTTTGTTTGTTTCAATGCGCTCATCTCAAGGACTACTGGTCCGATTTCAAGAATTCTTTCAGTGTTAGACAGCCCACTTATCGAGAAAGACTATAGGTTATATAAGATCACGCTATAAGCCACAGGAGCGGAGCAGTGGCCTTAAATAATACGGGTGCAATCGTGATCTCATCTTATGATATATATTAGAATACTACTCGGTAGTTACGTAATCTGATCATGGTGTACCGAAATTAGCTTTGTATAAACGTCAAGTGTTGTACTGCAGCGCAATATGAAACGAAATGGAAGGGAGACGCAGTGAGCGTGAGTTGGATGGAAATTGCAATATCCGAGCTGAATTAGACCCGACAGTCTTCCTAACTAGAAACGACACGGCACACCGGTATGTTACCTCACAATACAATATTTCATTTTTCAGAAAGCTTTTGTTCCACGGCGCTTTATAATGAATTTAATACGACCTTGTACAACGACAATTTATTTATTTTTGTTGTTAATATTGTTAGCTTAATAATATTTTGCCGAGTTATTTCTCACACTGGTATCATTCAAATCTATTGTCTTGACGTGAAGTGTCACTTTGACGTCTGTCGACGTCAATGTGACAACTGTCAGAACTTGCCAGCCATAGTGAAATGAGTTATTCATTCGATACTCAACTGTTGAACTGTACGGATTAAATCCAAATATTTCCGAGCAATCCGTATTTTATTGAGCGAACCTGCATCGATTCCTTCATCTCAGAAGTGGGATAAGAAAGGCTAGCTCCATATTTCTAGCAAAACGCCCGCATATACGTACGTTTTCGATTATTCTAACGCAACACAATGGAGGATGAAAATATGACACCTACCCACTATTCAAGAAAAAGAAAACGACACGATCGCAAAGACAAAAGAAAACGACGCAGAAGTAGATCAAAAATTGAAGATGGATCAGCAACGGACTCGAGCGTTTCAATGCGAAGAAGCCGTCCTCGGGAGCGTCGTGAGCATCGTCTCCAGCGACGTAGAACTGATAGCAGCCAGGATTCTCACAGACGTCGTCAGGAGGATAGCAGCACCCGAAGCCATCGCCGTGAGCGTCATGGGCGGCGCTGTAGGAGTGGCAGCAGTCGCCGTAGCCGCCGGCAGGTCAGGAGGAATGCGGGTTCGCGCGGCAGCGGCAGCGACTCGAGATCTTCGCGCCATGACAGGCGCTTGTCTTCCCCGGTAAGAGGTTCCAATAATAGTACTGACAATGTGACACATTTATTGTTGACTAAATTAGTGAATACCTTAGCAAATACTCGTTCTGAAGGTAATAAATTTCCAATGTTAGGAAACGTCATACCTGATTTTGATCCAATGGTTAAGGGGCAAACTATACAAGTGTGGTTGAGTAAAGTTGATGAGTGTGCGAAATTATATAGATGGGGTGATGATCAGGTCATACACTATGCTTTACCTAAATTAGTTGGCGTTGCAAAAACTTGGTACCAGGCGTTACCTACTATGTCATTTTCGTGGTCTGAATGGAAACAAAGATTATTAGAATCATTACCTAGTAGCGATGATTACGCAGAGTTACTTACAGAAATGTTATCTAAACGAGTAAAATATAATGAGTCACTAGAATTATATTATTTCGAAAAAATCAATTTGCTGAGTCGGTGTAATATTGTAGGTAAAAGAGCAGTTGACTGTTTATTATACGGAATCGAAGATCGTTCACTAAGGTTAGGCGCGAAGGCGTTAAAATGTCAGGAACCGGAACAAGTATTACAATATTTTCAATCCATCAAACAACAACCGCGCGAAACAGATAGGTCGCGTCCTCATGGGGATAGGAAACCTAACGCTTTATCTAACGCAAAAACTACTAACAATGACACAAGGGCTACAAGTAGTAGTAATTCTATTATTTGTTACAACTGTAACGAACGAGGACATTTTAGTTATAAATGTACTAAGAAAATACTCAAGTGCAACATTTGTAACAAACTTGGACACACTACATTAAATTGTCCGAAACTACCCTCCGATAACAAAGGTAATACCGATGGAGTGGATCAAGGTCAAAAGAATATTTTACGTATAGACGCCGAGAGCACCGCCAGAAACGATTGTAAGTACATAATGCAGTTGATGCTTAACGGACAATCGATCGTAGGCTATGTAGATCTAGGCAGCCAATGCACTTTAATTCGTTGTAGTGATGCTAGAAAATTAGGAATTAATTGGTCAAATAACCCAGATCTGCCTACGATGAGAGGTATTGGTAACAACATAGTGCTACCTGTGGGGCTCGCCACTGTCACTATACAGATACAAGATGTCATAGAAAAAGTAGATGCCTTGGTTGTAGAGGACAGTGTTATTAAATACCCCGTATTAATCGGACACAGTTTTACTGAAAGGCCCGGTATTATTATAACGAAAACTTACGAATCCCTGATATTCACGCGAGCACTTACAAACAAACTACATCTCGAATTGGCCTCGGACACATCAATACGGGCTAAGGAGATGTGTTTAATTGAAGTTAGCTGTACCAGCGATTATTCAGGAACCGTGTACGTACGCGGTTCACTTCGTGGAAAGTCTGAACATGAGTTTTACCTCCTACCAGGAGAGTACGAATTAGATAACGGTCGTGGTCGCTTACTGATTCAAAACATATCCGACAAGGTAATTTCACTTAAAAAGGACTCATTAATGACTCGTGCTTTTAGAACTGACGGTCATGTCGACGTAAATCTTTTGAATATTAATGCTAGTAATTTTTGTTCAGAATTTAACTATGACTCGAACTTAACCAGCAAACAAGTAGATCAATTGAAAGGCTTATTAGATAAATACAAGGAGTGTTTCTCAAATAATTTGAACGACTTGGGATTTACTAACGTAGTAAAGATGGAGATTGAATTAACGGATACTAAACCAGTTGTATACCGTCCGTACAGACTTTCATATCCCGAGCGTGAGCTGGTACGATCGATGGTACAGGAAATGATAGACGCTGATATTGTCTGTGAATCTAATTCTCAGTACGCCAGCCCTATACTGCTTGTTAAGAAAAAGACTGGCGAAAAAAGACTATGCGTAGATTATCGCGCACTTAACAATAAAACAAAGAAAGAACATTTCCCTTTACCATTGATCGACGACCAGCTGGATATGCTAGCTGGGCATTCCCTCTTTATTACGCTTGATTGTGCGTCAGGCTATTATCAATTACCCATCGAAGAAGGCTCCCAGGACAAGACGGCGTTTGTCACACCGGATGGCCAATATCAATTTAAACGGATGCCTTTTGGTTTGGCAAACGCTCCGTCAGTTTTCCAAAGAGCTATGAATAAGATACTGGTAAAGTCAAAAGTTAATTTTGCCATTATTTTCATGGATGACGTTTTGATTCCTGCTAGATTTTTCGAGGAGGGTCTTGAACGGTTAGAGATAGTACTTAAACTACTCCATGAGGCCGGGTTAACATTAAAACTTAAGAAATGCTACTTTTTCTATAGAGAAATAGACTTTTTGGGGTTTCAAGTTAGTGGTCAAGGCATAAGACCGGGGTCACGTAAGACGTTAGCTGTTTCAAGTTTCCCCGTACCCAAGAACGTACATGACGTAAGACGTTTTATCGGACTAGCCAGTTTCTTTCGGCGTTTCGTGAAGGATTTCGCCCTGATCGCGCGCCCCCTTACGGATCTCCTCAGGTCCAACTTCACATGGAAATGGAACGACGAACATATAACAGCCTTTACTACACTGAAACAAAAACTTGTGGAGCGTCCTATTTTGGCATTGTACGATTCGAGATTTGAAACCGAACTACACACCGATGCGTCTAAGTTAGGAGTTGCTGGCATTCTGATGCAAAGACATAGCGATGGAATGCTTAGACCCGTGGCGTATTACAGTCGGAAAACCACTCAAGATGAACAAAAATTACATTCGTTTGAACTGGAAACGTTAGCAGTGATAGCCTCACTGAAACGTTTCCGTGTATACTTGCTGGGACTAAAATTTAAGATCATTACCGATTGTAATGCGCTACGCACGACACTCACTAAACGTGATCTCATACCGAGAATATCACGGTGGTGGGTGCAGTTCCAGGAGTACGACTGTGATATTGAATATAGGCCTGGATCTCGGATGGCACATGTAGACGCTCTCAGTCGTGCACCTGTGACTGAGCCCGTAGCGAACGACGATGAGACGCATATACTCGATGTTTTAAGTATAGACATTAAAGACTGGATCTCCACAGTACAAATTAATGACGAGGAAATTGGGAGGATTAGAGATATTTTACGCGATAAAAATACAAATTATATAGCAGATGTCTATAAAAATTACAAATTGAAAGGT
The DNA here is from genome assembly GCA_944739405.2 of Euclidia mi. Taxonomy (NCBI): domain Eukaryota; kingdom Metazoa; phylum Arthropoda; class Insecta; order Lepidoptera; family Erebidae; genus Euclidia; species Euclidia mi. The sequence goes on from OX123196.2 coordinate 6,574,246, forward strand.
GATCATGTTTACAGAATTATTGGTGATAAAATAAAATGGGTAGTTCCTAGAGCCGTCAGGTGGCAAATTTTAAGAATGAATCATGATAATGTAGGCCATTTTGGCTATGAGAAAACTCTTAGTCGACTCCGCGAAACGTTTTGGTTCTCTAAGATGCGACGTTTCACCAAAAAGTACGTGGCAGCGTGTCTTGAATGTGCGCATCATAAAGCTCCAGGTGGCCGTAGGGAAGGGATGCTTCATCCAATACCAAAAGTAGATATTCCCTTTCATACAATTCACGCCGATCATTTAGGCCCGTTCGTTCGCTCTAGGAGGGGCAACACTTATATTCTTGCGATTATTGATTCTTTTACGAAATTTATAAGTATAAATGCCGTACGGGATACAAAAAGTACCACAGCTATTAGAATTTTTAGAGACCATTTTAGCACTTTTGGTACTCCATCACGTCTTATCACTGATCGGGGTTCTTGTTTTACAAGTTCAAAATTTAAATCTTTTATGGAGAGTGCAAATATTAAACATATACTCAATGCAGTGGCTACTCCAAGAGCGAACGGGCAAATAGAACGTTACAATAGAACCATATTAGACGCCCTAAGCACAAAATGCCACGATAAAGGTGATAACACTTGGGATGAACACGTCGGTGACATCCAGTTAGGTATAAATACAACCATGAATAAAACAACTGGCAAAAGTCCGTCAGAACTGCTATTCGGATTTAAGGTCTTAAATTCATCAGAAAATATAATAAATGAAGTGTTAAATGAAGTTATATGTCGTGTTAGTGATAATGAATTAGAAAAGATACGGTCAGAAGCTAAGTCTAGAATAGAAAAACAGCAGTCTGATTCAAAGAAGACATTTGATAAGAAAAGAAAAAGGGCAACGATATATAATGTTGGTGATCTAGTTAGGGTTGAAAGAACAATAATAGATAAAGAACATGTAGGTCAATCAAAGAAGCTTATATCCAAGTTCCATGGCCCATATAGAATAACGAAGATTCTAGAAAATGACAGGTTTTTGATTGAGGATACTCCTCTTACTAGGAGGGGCAATAAAAAGTATCAAAATGTTGTGGCAGTGGATAAGATACACCCCTGGCTAAATTATACAAATATATCTAGTGACGGTAGCGAAACTGATAGTAATTGCGATGAATAAAATTTATAAGTTCAGATTTGGATCAAAGTCTACTGTATGATTACTATAACTTAAAAAGATTGTAAGAAAATAAAAAAATTTAAGAAAAGAAATAATGATTTGAAATTAATATTAATATGGGTTAATTAGTAAATACCTAAGAGCCATTGTTAGTGAGAGTATTTGATTTGTAGAGGACGATAATTGAAGGTTTGCTAAGTTGTTGACTTAAAATATGGACCAGACAAGACAAGAGACTTGACGACGCGATGCTTAGGCTATGAGCAATCAGTGCAGAAAGTAATTGATATCGGAGACCGATATTGCACAGATGATTGTAGATTATAGCAGACTAAGTATCGTGAAATCTAGGCGCATGGGCTATGAGCTTCCAGTGCAGAAGCGAATGGTGATGAAAATCATCGCACAGATGGTCGCAGATCATAGCAGACTATGCAACTAGATGACGTAGACATAGAGCATGGGTTGTGAGCGGTCAGTGCAGATTCGAATGGTGTCATGCAATTGACATCGCACAGATGACCGCAGATCACAACAGACTGTGCAGATTGACGATGATTATGACATGAACTGAATTACAATAGAAACAATTATGTATTGCGTAAGAATATGAAATGTATATCATTTTAAGTTATTGATAAAGTTATAATGTTTTTGTGTAGTTTAAATAAAAGATGTATTTCTTCCTGATTGTATTTACATATTATATGTTTACTGATCTTGTGAGAGGACTCACTTCAAGAGGATGGCCGAGTTGTTAGCTTAATAATATTTTGCCGAGTTATTTCTCACACTGGTATCATTCAAATCTATTGTCTTGACGTGAAGTGTCACTTTGACGTCTGTCGACGTCAATGTGACAACTGTCAGAACTTGCCAGCCATAGTGAAATGAGTTATTCATTCGATACTCAACTGTTGAACTGTACGGATTAAATCCAAATATTTCCGAGCAATCCGTATTTTATTGAGCGAACCTGCATCGATTCCTTCAATATGAATCGAGGTTTATTCCGGATTTACTTTTATAACAAAAATATTTTTTTTAATTTACCTTTCTGTTATAAATTGAATAATTTAACAAAGAGCAAAGAAACACAAGGGTACTGATATAATAACAGACTTTAAAGACAACGAATTTTTACTTTCGAGAACATTTTTTTTAAATTAAATACTGTCATCACGCATAGGCATTATTTCTCAGTTAAATGAACCAATTGAAAGTACACAAATTACAGCTTAAAATAAGAAACAGAGTTGTAGGCTAAAACCGTCTTAAAGAAAATATCAGGTGCCTGCCCGTAACCACTTTTAGATTTAATTATTAGATTTAATGTGAACTAAAACAAACTCTTATGAGCGACTACGAAAGTTGATAAGTTTTAGTTTAGTAAATTTTTCATTATTATATGTGGTTTTAATACCTGTTGTAATTAAATAACGTATTGCTTAGCAGCGTATTTTATTTAGCTATTTGCATTGATAAATTTATATTAAATACCACTCTGAGGTTATCTTTCGTTCTGAACTTCATTAGGTACCAATTATTTTATTTATTAACTTGGTAGCATGATTTAAAAGGTTTACAATTGGTGTGTCAGCACAGCCACTACAAAATCAAACAGCAGCAACCTGGCAAATGTTTTAAAACTTATCCACCACGCATTCCGTACATTCACTACCATTCAAAAGTCAATAAAAACTAGAGGACCCGTGCTGCTCCACAGCATATTTTAATAAAAAAGCTCTTACATATAGGTATGATGAGTACATTGTAGCCTTATCTAATAAGTAAAAAGATGATATTTTTTACCAAAAATATAATAGGTATATCACAAAACTTTTTTTCTCACAACATTGGCTTTGCGTTGCACCTTAGGTATCGTAAAATTTCCACCATGGCATTACTGAATGGTTTGCCGCGCAATAGGGACATATAATAATATGTATAACTGAACATTGACGAAAGAAAGTTCTTCAATATGACTGTGCTGCCCTACCATTTTTTTCATTAGGACACTGTAATGTCCTTCGTCCAGGTGCCCAGAAAATAGCAAGTTATGAACAATTTCGCCAATACCATAGTCAGTAATCGTATTACTGTTTTCCAGGTGAACTCTGAATTGACACTCGGGATATAGCTCACTTACACTCTGAAGTTCAGCATGCCCTGCGTACTGTCCATTGGCATCCATCACACGTTTGTAATCTGTTGCAATTGTAATGGTCTGGCCATATGCTTCGTCCCCAACAGTGAAGTTACTATATACATCCCACTTATTGACAATGTTATCAACAGTGGCCAAACGAATTTCATAATGTTTATTCTCACTTCCATATACCTAAACAATAAGAAATTGCGTGGAATAAGCAATTACCGTCACCAAGAATGGAAATCACTTGAAAATTGTTGATGGTAGAATTAATCAAATCTGAACCCGTTTCCACCCGTATTTTTTTAACAGTAGGAGGACCATCCGGTACCAAATCTCCAACAGGGCCGTCATTGACCAAGATTCTTTGTTCAAACTTTCTCTGAGCATTTTTCAGTTTCCTTCCAAGAACCATCATTATACCTAATTGAAAACACAACTACTCACAAATAATACGTTATTAAATCAGAAACTTAAGTAACTAACTTACGCTAACTTCACTATTTTCTTTATCTGTCAATATTTTAGTATCAAAATTAAAAATATAGATGAAAACTTTTTTTTTATAAGTAAGAAAATAGGTTTTATTTCTGTTATCTAGCTAAATATTTCTGTGACAAGCACGATTTATTTTGTTTTGTGTATGGGTGTGATTAATCCATCATAATTTAGAAGTGTAATGATGACGTTTATAGTTTTGGTCAAAATTGTACTTTTGGTAGGAATGGTAGCTTTTATAGCAATCGTAAGTAACATTGCTACCAAGACTACAATATATGCCAAAATACCATTTCTACCAAAACTACTATTCCTTTTTTTTTTTTTTTTTTGTTTTACGAGGTGGAAAATCCCTTCGGATCTCCGACTCTTGGGGGAAATAAGAGCCGGAGTATGTGGTGTTTCCACTAAAAACCACCTCGACTTCCGCCATGTACCCTTGTGTCGGAGGGTGGGGCATCACCAAAGCACTCGTCGCCACCCTCCGACGGGTATTGGCCCGCCAGATGGTCAGGCGGGCCCCGAACAAAACCCCCTTGGCGACGGATTAAGGTGTTGGACTCCGCCGCCAAAACGCCCAGCGGCCGCAGAGGATAGGGAGGACGGCAACGCAACACCGCATCTCCTCTTCCTCTGCGGCCCCACCGCGACGCATCGAATGGTGCGCCCCCATTTGGTCGCGGGAGATAGGGCGCGCGGCAACGCAACACCGACACGCCTCTCCTCCCGCGACCGCACCCGACTGCGAGGGACAGACAGAACTGTCCCCCGCACCCGCACCGTTGGACGCATCCTTCGCAGGCCCCTCCAAGCCCACGCGGAGCGTCCCCTCCTGGATCCCTCTTAGCTTCACCGCGGGTGACCAATCCACGGTTACTGAGCCCCCCCACCACGACAAGGTGGAGATCCCACGGGGGGGAAACCTACTATTCCTACCAAAAATACTATTCATATCAAAACTACTATTTGTACCGAAACCACTATTCGTACACTATCATACTTATCTACCATTTTTTTTAAACTACCATTTCTACCAAAACCGCCGGTGCTGTCAAAAGTACCCACCTTTTCTCTCAAAACTACTATTCTTACCAAAGCTACAATTTCTGCCATAACTACCACTTATAATAATATAATTATACGACAATAGTACTATGAAACGCTGTAATATGTTCCACATAAAAAAAAAATTAAGATGCCCGAAGAAAGTCCGTAATTTAAAAACACATAAAACGTAAGGAAAATTCCTCAACATCAGAGATCAGTTCACCCAACATTAAGGGTTAACTGGTAACATTCGGGGAATATTACCTGCCATCAGCGATAATTCATTATAGTGATAATTTGACCAACATCGGGTATAATTTTACACACCACCACACTCACACCCGTATGAAAGTAAGGCAAGGTCACCTTAAGGAGGCATAACGTTTTTTCCTGACAGTTACCGCAAGGAACTTATTAGATGCCATAAAATATTTTTGAATTAAGAACCGTCCATGTAGAGAGAAAGCAATGGAATCTTAAGAAATTTAAAGGAAAAGATTGAAAAATAAGTTCAATGTCCAAACCTATCTTCCTTCAAACTTACCCAATTTAAGTGAGCATACCATCAAATGAAAGAGCTCTTTTCAGCGCGTGGTTTAGGCCTATAACGAAACGCCTACCTCAATGAGAACCAGATATATAGAAGCAGAAAGTCATTGACTACGGCTAAGAAAACGTAAAAAATGTATGGGAGAAAACTGTTTTTGCATATAACTTGATGAATGTGCAAGTTAGGTAATTTCTAATGCTTGATGACAAATCTATGCAGCGAGAGCTTTCATTAAAAAAAAATATCATGCGAATCGGTTGCGTAGAACGGGCTAGCTGACTCGTATTATAAAACACAAATTCTTTTAATATATAGAAGATGCATTCCTACGGCCTACCACATCTAGTCTTAATCTATATGGCTAGTCCTAGGCCTCGTGGATATTGGGTCGTACGAGCCAGCCTAACTAAACTTCATTAGTCAAGTTTGGATAACAGTGCGATGTCAGATTATGTCGTTAAGTATTAACTTGCAAATTTACATACGCTTACAAGGCTCACGGTTCCGCCGTGCCTACGCTTGCAGACTGAATTTGATTTATTTAATAAGCGGAGATTTTGTAAAAGAAGTGCAGATTAAATATGGCCTGAATTTGAAATCTGAATCTGTGTTTAATTTTTGGCTGAAATTACGAGTTTTTTCAGTATCATCATCATCAGCCTTTAACAGTCCACTGCTGGACTAGGCCTCTCCTTTGAAAGGAGGAATTGGCCTACTATACCACGCTGGCTAAACGGGTTGGTATAGGGTTTGTATCAAGTTTTCCTTCTCTTACAGTGCTTTTCTCTGCATAATATGCTCCCTCTGTCGGCTCTTACGACACACACTCACGTTTTCAGTAACAGAAATGTAAATTGTAAACCAGATGCCGCTTTCTGACACCAAGTAATTTATGTGGATGTTACTTTTGCCGTTTTTGGTCACAAACCATTATTTTATTTTCGGACCAATCTAAATTATGAAAACCCTGGCCTTAGTCTCAATCTATATTCTAAGATCGAGTCAAACAGTTGATACTGTTGCTGTTTTCACTTTCAGAATAGACGAGGATCTTGGTCTTAGAAAGTTGGAGGCAGCCAGGGTGACGCAGTACACTTTCCACAATAGATGAGAGATTCTCATTAGCTGATGCGCAAAAGTATGAATTGGCAAGTGGGGGTAGGATGGCTTGTGTCCAGAGATACCCAACAAAAATATACAGTGTGTTCAATTTTATATTTGTTTTGGATTCTTTATTAAACACTTACCTTCATCTAAAGGTAAACTTGACTTTAGTTACTATGCTCCAGTTAATACGCGTCATAGACAGATCGGCGTATTTGGTTACTAGCGCAATCCATATCCATCAGACGACCTAGTATGTACCAACGTATTTGTTTAATGAATTTGGTGAAACCGAATGCGGTGGACGTACCGATTCTGTCACTGAACAACCAATAGTGATCACATTATCACGAAATAATTATGATATATGCAATGCTTTGACTAACAGAAATTCAGAGTGAATATAATAAAAACTGGACTATAATGGCAACATTTATTTTGTGTGAAGAAAGAATAATACCTAAGTTATTTTAAATATAAATAAATGTAAGGGAAATAGAGAGGCCTTGCAGTGGAAGTATACAGGTTCAAAATAATAATAACAGCGCTTCATATGCATGGAAGTTAATTAAGGACTAATTTTCCCATGTGCTATTCTGATGTTTAAGCTATATAACTGCAAGTATTCATGAATAATGGTCAGATGTTTTCCCGTGGAACAATGATAAAAATTCATCCAACCTCACAAACTTTTGCCTTTATAATAGTAGTAAGACAAAGCAAACAAATGTAATTTTCGTTTAATTTCAAGACAATTCAGCAACAGGCTTTGAATTTAAAGAACTTAGTTGATACAATTATAGGTATCTTTAAATGGTTTTACTTAAACACAATGATTGCTTTTTCTAGTCCAATTTAGGTATGCAAAACATGTACGAATTGAAAAGTGGTTTGTGTAAACCGAAACTCTGTGTTCTTGGCGGAATGTCCTCGGTATACGCGTCAATGCGACACTTTCACGCTGAAACAAGAGTCTCGCATATTGTCTTATTCATACTTCAAGATGGAGACTAACTATGGAAGTGCTAAAGCTAGACACTTGAGTGCTGACATGTTGTATTCAGAATATTATATTGACATTTTTATTGTGTTGGTGTTGCATAGCCTTGATAATTATAATTATAGATAAATAGTATAGTGTAACATATATAGTAAGAAGTTAACCATTTAAAAATATTATGGAAGGATCTCAGCTGTAGCCTTAAATAAATTGGTAAGCATCTGTTACTAATTGCATAAATAAAGCCGTACCTGTGAGGAATTACTTTCTTTTCTTCCTTTCGTTTCCTTATGTTTAACAACAACTTTCGCACAAGGAATGAATCCTGAAACGCATTAACATGACGATCGAAACAACGGACACAAAGAAAATACAAACCAAACATCAATTTGTGAAACACACAAAGTGTTTCTAAATTAAAAGTATTATGTAAATCATTTTATTACTGATATTTTCAATTTTAGATAATTTAATCTACAATGGAAAATATTAGTAGGTAAGTAATAAAATTATAAAATCTGAAAGCTTTCCACAAGCTTAAAGTAAATGGATTGATGTTGACATAGTATGAAATATTAGCTGAACACGACACACAAAAAACGCACAACATGTGAACGTGACTAGTATAAACCAATAAAGAAAAATATTCAATATGAGTACAACATTTTATTTTTTTATTTATGGCAATCTGCCGATACTCTCAGTAATTTCAGCCCGTGTCAAAGTGCGGACAAAATATTCATACGGAGTTAAAATCGACTGCAAGGTTGACATAGTGGTTCAAGCGGCCGCCTCACCGCTTAACACTGCGCCGAGTGTTGTGGGTTCGATTCCCACACGAGACAACACTTTGTGTGTGTATCCTTAATTTATTGTTTCGGGTCTACGTGTTCATTGCGTCCGTTAGTTGTATGTTTGTAAAGTTCCCCGCGACACAGGATTTATTCCTAATGCAGGCGTTGTCTTCTAAAAGATTAAGATAAAAAAAAACCCGTAATGTACTCTATTCAAGGTAGAATTTAAAGCAAGTTTTTAGAAGTAGACTTCATTGCAATTAGGCCATGTGCAAAGTTTCTAAAGCTTAAACCTTTTATTTAATAAAAATAACTCTTTCCGTAAAGTTTTGCCTCATTAAGGGAACTCATAAAAAATAATTACTCATGAATCGTTACAGTTCAGACTTCCTTCGAGCTTTACCGAGGAACTAAACGAATGTAAATTAGGAAAGCATTGCTTGAGTCACTTTGATGACTCTACCGACCAATGGCTACGACATCTATAAAATGTATGTAGTTGTTGTCTTTTTTTAATGAAGAATTCAATTGTGTACGTACTATTATTATAGTAATGAAACTTAAAATAATATTACCTAGAAGCAGTATTTATTAGTACAATAAGTAATCGTACGCCTCCGGCCGGGTGATTTTCGTGTAAAGAAGTTTAAAGCTTTTTCTTATCGTACTTCTATGTAGCCCATTCTTAATAAGTGGTAATGGTGAGATCGAGCCAAATGGTGGGAGCAAACCTGTTCCTTTTTGGTCCACTATCCATTGGCCATCCGTGGCAGCAAATAAAATAAGTAGATACCTAATTAAATGCTTTTGAATACAATACAGGGCAACTGACGGGACAGCCAATTACAAATAATGCCGAAGCACAAAACAACAAATACAAAATTATAATGAACGCGTCAATATGTTTAACACATCACTAGCATACCACATGGAGCAATTACGACAGGCAAATTATAATTGAACGATATTTCCTCAGTTTGACTACCTATTTAAAAACGAGAAAATTAAAATTAAATAGTAGCCGGTCATTTGATCACAATTTTGGTAAAGTGAGTACGGTATACAACATAGAAATCTAATAAATGACTGTTTCGTGTTCTTTACTTTAATTGTTTAGCTGGGACCCGTTTGCGTAAACATTTAATTAGCATTTGAATATTTTACAAGCATTTTGTTATTATTTAAGACAGCTGTTAGTTTGCTGAAAATATTAAAATAAAAAAATAAAATAGTAGCAGACCCAATTTTGCCCTATCACACCAGTGTAAACAATGCTGCAGGGACACATCAATGTATAGACGATGATATCTACTAATCGTTGGCGACCAATGACGGTACCTGCCTTCTAACCACACTTAATCTATTTCATACTAGAGGCTGCCGGCAACTACGCAATCACATTTTATTTTAATTCAACCGTTTCCGCCCGATCTCCTAAACATTTCAGGAAATCGCTTCTTAGGGCGCCCCCACGGTCCTCAAGGAAGATACATTCAATATCAAGCCGAATTTCAGCTCCTTGGGCCTCAAACTATTGGCTGTGCGTTGTTGGTCATTCAGTCAGTAACGGCACAATTTTATATTACACATTATGAGCCCACAAACGTATCAAAATATTAACACAGTGGCAGATAAATAAAACGTTTTACTTAATTACTACAATAATTACCTTGCTCACTAATGAGAATATAAAAGAATTATTTTTTTGTGGTGCCTTTGTGGTGCCGCTATAACGCGGTGTCACTCGGCGGATAAGCGAATTACCGTTTCATAATTAGCCAGCTTATACTTTAGTCTTTGTTTACGGCGCCAGGAAACAAGCTAAATAAGGTACGCTTTTCATTTTAATTAATAATAATAATATTCTACCACATACACACATCACCATCTAGTCCCAAGCTAAGCAGAGCTTGTGTTATGGGTACTAGATAATGGATAAACATACACATATACTTTTTTTTTGTAAATACATACATATTATACATAGAAAATTGGTGTTATAATATCACTGCTGTTGACAAACTATCTTGGTGGTACAAGGGGATCGGGCGAAAAGTGTTATTGAGTTTTTCCGAATTCTCAGTAGCAGCTAGCAGTAATATTATGTGGTGTGTGTGCCCTATTACGTGGGACCTAAAATTCATAATATGGTGAAATGTGGGTGCAGTATAACACCTCTGCCTACCCCTTCGGGTATACAGGCGAGAGTGAGTCAGATTATTTAGATGGTATACCACTAGTCTGACTGGTGTAAAGTATTTATTGAATGGATGGGCTAACGCCAAATAAAACGCATTTCACTGTCTTTTTGCAGATAGGAAGTTGGATAGACCGATCTCAAAAGTTACAGTACCTACTTCGTGGTTGGAAAAGCACAAAAAAAAAACGGTGGCATCGACTGTTACTTTTACTGATCGATTTTTTACGTCTCACTCGTTCTGTAAAATAATTAAACATTCAAAGTTACTTTTAATTTCTCTTATTCCATAAACGTAATCTATACTCACTATGTGACTTCTCATCCATGCCATGTTTCTGTTTACTATGGTTTCAAATGCCAATTTTCCCAAAGTGTATCACGTTTTACATTAGAAAATTCGCAGCATCGCCAAAACACTACCATGTAACTGCCTCCCTTAGCATCAGTATTCCACACAAAACCAATTACGCTAAAGGAAATGAAGTTTATTCGTAAATGGGGGAACTTAACCTACATGTAATCTAGTAATGGCTCTCAAACGGCGACAGCTGCCTACGAACAGACAGTAAAGCGACACATTTGGCTCGGTTGACACACTTTACACTGAAAAACGCCCCGCTACTGATACTGAACACTTTCATTTCCACAGAAAAGGCTCTATGCGACGGTACACATACTAATTGCGTAACTAATGTGCTTGGAATTCAGGTTCATAGACAGTTTATAAAGTCATGTCATAGTTTTAGCATTAGCTGAAAACGTGCCTGGCCGGTTTATTTTTTATCGTTGTGTAACAACATTTGTTTTTAATTTATCGGATGTCTGGCAAATGTTAATAGAGTTTTAAGTAGAGTTTCCAAAAAAGTATCTCGTTTGCTCTTTTATACCGAGAAAGAGCTTTTATTGCATTTAGCTCAGAAAGCCGTTAGTCTAGTGATATTCTGCCTATCACGAAATAGCTAAAATTTTAGTGATGACCGACACCAACCTATCATCCTACGTCCCAACCAAAAGTAAATAAAAATACATTAATTATCAAAAACAAGTAAGTAGTCTAACGTCACTAAAAGCTATTTACAAAGTCCGCTCAACAGTGGGTTGTTCTTAGAAAGTTAACGTCATAACCAAGCCCTCGTCAGGCGGATCCTTGACTGTGTTGTCATAACTTCGAGTTGCGACTTACTTTGCTATACTTTTCTTGTCTTGTACTAGATATAACAGGTTGTGGGAGGTTATAATTATATGATTTATACATAATATTTTCTTGGGTTTACGCGAATGTTACACATTGAAATTAAACTACAGTTTACGGATTTTATCGCGTTATATTGGTTTCACTGGTTATTACTTATTACATTTAAACCGAATGATCTAGAAACTACATTTTTATAACTAGCCGACGCTTTCGAATTCTTTACAGGATTCATGTTCACGTCAGACTGAGGTGATATTTGTCTTTGTCTTGAATTTAAAAGTTATCTCGAAGTACCCGAACATTTTTCAATTATTGGTGTTACTATCTACGCAGAATGTGCTCACTGTCTCTTGATGTCTTCTGGTGACTTTGTCCTTCTTGGGTTTCATTAGCCTGATAACATGGTCCCAAGCTGGAGGGACATTCCAACCATCTTCCCTATTGAAATTAGGATGTTTTTTAATTTCAATAGCTTCACGTATCATTCTTGGAATAAAGCGGTGTTCTTTTGCGAGTATCTGTGGTTTATCAAATCGCAGGTAATGGTTGGTTCCTTGTTCTACATGTTCACACACAGCAGACTTCGTCGAGCGTTTGTATTTAATGTCAGCTATATGTTCCTTTAGTCGAATGCCTATGCTTCTCTTAGTTTGTCCAATGTATGAGAGCCCACACTCACAGTCTATCTTGTAAACCCCGGCCTCTTGTAAGGGTAACTGACTCTCGACAGATGGTAATAATTGGCTTATCTTCGTTGGCGGCTTGTAGAAAGTTTTGATTGAAGCTCGCTTCAAGATGTAGCCAATCTTGTCAGTCACGCCCTTTATGTATGGGAGGATAGCAGGTTGTCTTTCTACTGTGGCTAGCTTGTTCTTCGGGGATCTGTGAGGTTGGCGCGGCGGTCGGAGCTTGTTGTCTTGCAGAACTTGTTTGACATGTTGAAGCTCGGCGTCCAGGTGTTTCTTGTCACAGATCCCCCGGGCTCTCTGAAACAAAGACATTCCCACGGTAGCTAACTGTTTAGGATGGTGGTGAGATTCACCGTTTAAGTACCTATTTGTATGTGTCTTTTTCCTATACACAGTGTGGCTCAAAGAGTTGTTTTTGCTCCTGATAACAAGTACATCTAAGAAAGCTAAAGAATTGTTTGCCTCTAATTCCATTGTAAATTTGATGTGGTTATGAAAAGAATAAAGATGGTCTAGGAATATATTAACACTATCTGTTGGTAAAATTGTAAAAGTGTCATGTACATACCGCTTGTAAAACCTCGGTGAGATGGTGGCAGTCTGCAGGGCTCACGCCTCGAAGTCCTCCATGAAGATGTCAGCAACAACAGGCGATACTGGAGAGCCCATTGCCACACCCTCTACTTGTATGTAGTATTTCTCATCCCATAACAGATAGCCAGTTGTTAAGCAGTGTTTCAATATTTCTGCATATTCCTCAGGCATGTTGTTGCTGCTGAATGTGAACATGTAGAACAAGGAACCAACCATTACCTGCGATTTGATAAACCACAGATACTCGCAAAAGAACACCGCTTAATTCCAAGAATGATACGTGAAGCTATTGAAATTAAAAAACATCCTAATTTCAATAGGGAAGATGGTTGGAATGTCCCTCCAGCTTGGGACCATGTTATCAGGCTAATGAAACCCAAGAAGGACAAAGTCACCAGAAGACATCAAGAGACAGTGAGCACATTCTGCGTAGATAGTAACATCAATAATTGAAAAATGTTCGGGTACTTCGAGATAACTTTTAAATTCAAGACAAAGACAAATATCACCTCAGTCTGACGTGAACATGAATCCTGTAAAGAATTCGAAAGCGTCGGCTAGTTATAAAAATGTAGTTTCTAGATCATTCGGTTTAAATGTAATAAGTAATAACCAGTGAAACCAATATAACGCGATAAAATCCGTAAACTGCAGTTTAATTTCAATGATTTATACATATACAGAAGTATTTGAAATCAAGGTATCCAAAAAAGTCGTTTCCGATACTGCTATCGGAAACGACTTTTTTGGATACCTTGGTAGAGATTGTTTTCAGAGGAAGTACATATACAGTTAGAGTAGCCAATAATGGTTATACAAAGTATAATAAGTAGGTACTGTGACTACACTGTAGAGAAGTGGCTTAACCGGTCGCCTCGCCGTTCGAAACTCGAGTGTTGTGGGTTTGATTCCCCCATTCCCGGCACTGCACGGTGCATTCCGTTGATTTAATGTTTGTAAATACGGATTGGCCTTAAAAAATTCCCTGGCCTTTAAAAAAGACGTTGTATTCCTGGTTGAATTGACAATCGCTTTTTGCTTTACGTAACTTTTTGCAAGAACACTAGGGTACTGGTTTACCAAAGATATCGCTGGCACTAACTGAGTTTGACGTGGATCATAAAATGTACTAGGTACTAGTACTAGCTAAATTTAAAATACATATACACGCACGCCTAGTCAAGACTCAGGTAACATAAAAAACCTCATACAAAATACTTCAAGAAAGACGAAATACGGTTATTAATAATATTAAGCAGAAACATCAAAAATGTAATGAGGCTTTCAAAAAGACACAGACACTAATGTAAAAATATTAAGACAAAAAGATAGACATTATTTTAAAGTTTTCGCATTCAGGTCTCCGTAGCTTGCGTTAATTGGGAGAACAGTAAAAATGGCTGACAAGCGTCCTTTAGGCTAATGACTTAGTTATTTTTCGACAGCGGATGAAGCTATAGTTACAAGATTTACCTTTATATTATGTACGAAGCTGCGGTGCTTTGATTTGTGGGTGAGAATTAATTTTTCTGCCAAAAAAAAAAGTTTGTTCATATTGCATCAATATTAAATTGTCCTTCGCGATATATATCACGCAGTACCTTTGTTTCGAGTAACCGATATTTCGGCACTGTTGCAAGCGCCATGTTCACGGATATATTACAATTCCTATAATGCGACAAGATTGTCAAAACTAAAATCACCACAGAAAAAGGTTTAATATGTCGAGATTCAAGAATAACAAACATAAAGTTACTGCGTTTTAAAATCATCAAACCATAACCGTCGTGGCGAAAATTAAATATGCTCTTTCCACTCAGTGCCATGGAATTTCTACTTTTTAAATTAGTACTTGCAGCTCTCTGTCCAGTAATGAAATATCTCTTTTTATTGGTTAACGCAATTTCGCATTTTTTACCAAAAAGCGTACATTTGACGTCTTTTGAATCACCAAAGTTGATTAAAGTACCGCCTCGTCGCTCGTGTAGCATAATCTTTCATATACAGTTAGCACAGATTGCGTTCCCGGTTTCGATTCCCAAACGCGTCATTAGGTTAATGTTCGACGATTCTCTGTAGCGGAGATTTGAATCGTTCCCGGTTAGTGGAAATACGCTCGTCCCTATTAAATATTACCTACCTAAAACATGAAACCAGGATATCGTGGTAAAGTTCACATGGCCACATATAAAGCAATATGTTACCAGTTTTACTTGATCCGTTTTTGTACGGACGCTTAGTACAGAGACAGGACAATCTTTATGAGATTATATTTAATAGGGATTGTAAGCCTTAAATACATTTGTCTAAAAAAATCCTATATAAAGTTCAATCAACGAACGCACTAACGTCTGGTAAAGATTATATTAAAGTTTTCCATAGGAAAACAACTACATTTTTAGACTTACCTGCCTTACTTTACCTATGTGTTCCATATGTTCAAACTGCGTAAATACATAAAACTAGATATACCAATATGTACTAGCTAATACACATCAACTGTTAAATATAATTAATTATGACGAAATTAATGTACATCATTATTTCGTACATTATTTATCAGGCCTTATTACAGCAAAGCCCTCCGTCTAGGTAGAGTGACGATATACGCAAAGCGGCTGGCAGCAGGTGGACACGAAGAGCCGAAAATCGGGCTCAGTGGCGTGCCATTGGAGAGGCCTATATCCAGCTGTGGACTACGGCAGACTGATGATGATGATGATGATTACAGCAAAAGGTGTGCCATTGGAAAGGCCTAATTCCAGCAGTTGACTACGGTAAACTGATCACGATTACGAAGTAATAATGCTACTACTGAAGCATTTTTCATTTAAATTATGTTTCTTTTAATGTATATACCTATAGATAAAAAATAGTTTTCTATGAATTCCTACATTTTACTAATTATAACGGCTTTAATCGAGTTTAAGCTTTTGCGATTTGTATACATTATAGAATTTTATTTAGCGGGTCTTACTCGCGATAATTTACTTATTTAAAGGTATACCTCTACCTTACTTACCTTACCTACCTTTTATACCTCTGTTTTACTGAGTGTTCTGTAGGTCTGTGTACCTCAGCGACCACGACGTTGCAAGCCGGTTGAAACGTTGGACGACGGTTTTGATATTTATACCTTTAAATAAGTAACTTATTGTGTGTAAGACCCGCTAAGTAAATTATATGATAACTGAACTGAAGCTCCTATAGCTTTAGTTGAGCAACTGCTTTTTATAATGAAGCATCAGTTACCATAGATTACAAATAAAACTCGGTTGCCGAGCTTCAAAGATGTCATTGCTTTGTATACCAAGCGCGAGTTTATTTCTGTCCTTTTTTTTTCACTAGTTTTGATATCCGTGTGCTCACCAACGAGTCCGTTTGAAGCCAGCACCAGATACATCTATCTGGCGGAACTGGCCTCCTATTTTATACGGTCATGAGGTATGTTTCTGTAATCTCATATTTAGTACCTATGCTTATTCTTGTAAAGCTATTGCTTACGTCTGCTACAAAGTACTTTTTTTTTACTTTTTGTAGTAAAATAGATTCATTCAATAATTAACTTTAAAGATTTGACGTTCATACACGCCACATTGTGACTTAGATGAAGAAATGATTTTGACTTTGATATGATTTTGTCTTTGACTTACATTGAAATTTTACTGAGTGCGGTAAAATGCCCCCTAAATAAATCCCCTCCGTCAGTTAATTAAAAACCCATCATCAAGCTTTCTTAAGTAACCCTTCAATTTAGTCAATTTCCATAATCTTACTAAAAAAAGCAACTGAGCTTTTCAGCATCTCTAAATCACGTTAAAAGTAAAAATAAAGCAGGCGTCGGGCCGAATTCGGCCACAGCTAGAAATTATACAGCTCTCAGAGGTACCGAAATAAACGGAAGTTTAATTAAGGGCGGGCAAGTTAAATTTATACGTAGGTACCTAACTATTTGGAACTTGGCAGCCCTATTTCGGCTGAGAAAGGAAAAGCTCAGAGGTCAATTTAAGATGGCTGTCTACTAATTAGCCGGATATTATCTTATTTTTAAGTACTGACTAGAATGTACCATATTTCTGTTAGTATATCACTGGAGAGGTGAATAAAGGTATATTATGAGCTGCCTTGTATGATTTTTGTTCAGCAAAGCAGCTGCATAATATTCTGTATATTGATTTAATGGAAAAAATTAAACTTTCGTGATCATTTATATTACTTTTACATTTTCCTACGGGGTATATTGTTGCAAGTAACCGATATTTCGGCACTGTTGTTACGTGGCAGGTATATATCCCGTAAGAAAATGTAAAAGTAATATTTTGTTTCACTTTATACACATAGAGCGTTATCCAATCAGCATTGAAGGCTTACGTCTCTGAGGGTCACCGGGTCCGGGTAACGTACCACGTAATTCTAACTGAGCTCACGGTTTGTGTGCATGTCGTGTCAACACTAGGTACTCACGCCGCACGCAACAGAAGATCACATTGACTAAGTAGACGCTAGTGGATCGGAGTCTTAACCATTGTAATGCTCATACTCTTTATTACATATTTGTTTCTTTTTTATAGGTTCACGCCTGTAGCCCGGAGCGGTAGGCAGAGGTGTAATATTACACCTACATTTCGCCTTATGACTGCCTCCGTGGTCCAGTGGATAGCGTATGCGTCTGCTGATCAGAATGTCCCGGGTTCGACTACCGGGTCGGGAAAAGTGTTACTGAGTTTTTCCGAATTCTCGGTAGCAGCACGGAGTCTGGCAATGTGCCCGGTAACGGCAATCAGGTCTCTCCTATAACTTGAGACCTAAAATACCCATACTCATAACGCATATACTTTTATTTTTATTGCCATAATTTTACATTTGTATATGCAGTCCTGACCCCTGTGTTAGGTAAATAAACCTGTGTTGCTGGATCCAGATCCAGATCCAGAACTTATACTATAAGGTTTCGTTAACGGTTTCGGTATATACTGCAATCATCACGCAACAGATCTGGCGTACCACTACTTTCATAATAAATAGCAATTAAGCTGCCATACTTGCTGAACTAGAATATAAACACTGAACCTACTCATTGATATAATAAACAGCATTTACTATGTCAACTACCCTTGAGACCCAAGTCGATTCATCATCAAATCAAACTCTACCTAGGAGCATTAGAAAAAACGTTCTAAAATGTATTTGAACAAAATCTTTATTTTAAAAGCAAAACAAACAAAACAAAAAATTACAAACCTCAACTAAGTATAATACGTTATCGTTTAACTAACTGCTATTACTATTGTATCTAGTTTTGTATTGTCAGTGATTTTTGCAGGAGTGCTGTTTATTTGTGTCTTAGTTGCAGTACTGGTGATCTTTTTTGCAGCTTCGGTGATTTTGCCCGGAAGTATTGATGGATTATCGCTGGCTTTTGGCTGGATTAGCTCGTTGACTGTGGGGGGAATGTTGTTGACTGCGGCTGGTGCTTCGTCAGCCGTTGGCATGATTAATGATTTTGTATCGATGTTTAAAACTGCTGAGCTGAGAATAAAGAAAAATATCAGATAGTTGGGATATAAAAATCAAGTTTGCAATGGTAACCACTATTGTGTGGCCACTGAACTGCGACATTGTGACATCAGATAAGTTCAATAAATAATGTAATTATGGTTTTGATCATAATAATAATAATAACTATGTGATGTTTTTATTCTTATGGCACCACAAAGTGTGTGTTATAAACACACTTCTCAGTTTTAAAAGACGTTTTCTATCGGGCTTACATTTAAAGTTTAAACTATGCAATTGAAATATTGTTTTGAACGCATTTAGTGATTAATTAATTACGGCGATTGAGTTAGTTTTAGTCCTTCAGGACATTCAGATAGGATAATTGCAAAAAAAAAAACGGAAATTTTCAATTTGTTGTCGTTCCTTAGAAGTAATAAAATCTTGTTGCAATGAACGACTGTATAAAAATCTACTGCTGATGTAAAATAAATCAAAATTTAATTGCGTTTAAACTACATACATACATACATATACTCACGCCTTTTTCCCGTCGGGGTAGGCAGAGACAACGGAACGCCACTTGCTTCTATCCTTACAAACCTCACGCGCTTCCTCTACATTAATTACTCTTTTCATACATGCTCGCCGGTTCCGGGTGCTTCGGACCTTGCGTTTAAACTCTTACTAATAAATTAAGTTCATGACAAAATTACAGAATTAACTTACAGTTTACTTATCGGCGCAGTAGTTAGAATCGGGTCATTATTTTTGCCATACAAACTAGTAGTAATCAGCGCATGGAACGTTTCATTCTGATTATTATCCACTACATCATTGCTGAGCGCTTTTTCAAAGGTCCAGCCAAGTTGCGCTCTGCAGCTAGGACAAGTGCAGATACGCCAAGAATATCCGGGGAACCAAGAATCCCCGCGACTGTACCTACCGCGATCCGCGCACAACGCTTTCTGCGACGTTACAATATCAAACTCGAAATGATACGGGTTTATTAGAGTTTGTACTGTGATGTTCTTGCCAAACATTACTTTATACTCAGATTTTATAGCTCCAGGGCTTGGTTTATTGAATAAATCCGAAGCGTCTCCCACGTTGATACCACACTGACTGCACCAGAGCAAATCATGGTCATGATTGAGTAATTCCACTTCATCGGCAAATACAGCAGAAATGGAGCAAAACAGAATGACCCGTAGAAATTTTCCCATTATAGAAACAATACCCTATAGTTGTTTGTGCAATTTACGACAGAGATGAGACGTTAAACACACAAACCACTGCAGATTGATTACTGCGAGTGTCAATAAAAAACAATTAATGACTTCGTCTGTAAGTTCATTTGATAAACACAATGTTTTAATTACACCCAGCGTGGTTTCTTAATTAGATTTGTAGGAACTACCGTTTTACGACCCTTTGGAATGCCCGTCTAAAATTAAAACCACTAAATCATACAAATTATATCCAATTTTCATTTTATTGCTTGCTATTTTTCACTAATGATTGCTTAGTAATTATAAATGTAACCAGTTGTTTTATAGAAGTAATTAAAGTACACATAATTGAGTAAACAAAATCTCAAAATATCAATTAGAAACCATAGTCAACATGTAAAATTGAGTTCACAAAATCTAAAATATACCAGACAGTATACACTTTAGATCAGTTATGGCATACTTATAAATTCCATACTGCTACGCAACTGTTATTTTTATGATTTGTTAATCTTTTCATCATCCCTTTGACACACGTAGAATAAATAGCATCTTAATTATTATTAAAAGTACCTATTGCTGCTGCTTATTTGAACGAATAAATTATTTTAGTCTTTTGCAATTTCCGTTCAATGTTATTTTACATTTCATACCCCGAAACCCATACAAAGTCAGCGTTAAGCTCCTACCGGTCTATCAGTGACCACAACCGATTTACCCCAATCGAAACGTCTAGATGAGGAACGTATTTGTAACTCCATTTATTCATCACCATCATCAGCTTTGTATAATGTATATAAACTGTCCCGCATTACCTGTGTTTAATAAGAAAACAAATACAATAAAAATATACTTACCATCTTGTATTGGTGGTTCTGTTATTTCTATTTGCGCTCCGATTATTAATTGTGGGTGATCATACAACCCAAGTAGATTCGACAATATTAGAGCATAAAATGTTTCATCATATACTTCTTTTTTATCTTCATTACTGTCGTTTCTTTTGAACGTCCAACCAAGTAGCGTAGAACATTTGAAACAAACGCATTTGGTGGCAGTAAAACCTGAGACCTAAAATAAATAGGAAACCAGGAATTTCGAGTTTTATTCTGTCTCAGATCTGGACAGTGAGCCCTTTTAGTTGTCACAACCTGAGTCATTAAAGAGACGCGATCTGCGAATGTTTGAACTTCAACTTTTCTACCAAATACTATTCTGTTTTGAATTTTGATGGCCTCCGGACTCGAGTTATTAAAAAAATACATGCTATGCCCAACTATAGCACGACATTGATAACATAAAAGCCATTCGGGTTCAATAATCAGTGTCTTCGCTATGTCGGTTTCGGATGACTCGAAATCGGATGAGCGCAAATTGGATGAAATGTACCAAAATAGAAGAATGTAAAATAAAGTGCCCAGTGTAATGACTGTTAAAAACTTTGTAACTGTTTCTAGTAGACGTATGTTTGTTATGTATTGAAGAAGTAGCATCATGCATTGAAGGCTTTAGCTAAAAGTGATTAGCCAAGAGCCAACATTATAAAATGATTTATGATTCGTTTGCAAAGTACATTTGATAAACACAATGTTTTAATTATTCCAAACCCGACTCCTTAATTACATTCGCAAGAATCGATTCTTAACGACCCTATGAAATGCCAGTTTTAATTTAAATTTACAAAATCATTCATAATACCTACTTTCAATACTTCGTTGAATTGTTTTAATAATATTTAGTTTTAGAAATTGATATTTGTCTCGAATATTATTACAGTCTGCATAAGGAAAAGAGTGACAAGAACAGACAAACGAAACTCACAAAGTGCCGGAGGCCCTATCCCCTACTCCTTCTCCCATATTCCGCTCCTCCTCATTTTCCCTTTCCCAACCCCAAGGACCGCCAATGCGCTTGTGACTCCTGTGATGTTGCTTGTGCCCATGGGCGGCGGTAATTGCTTACCATCAGGCGATCCGTCTGCTTTTTTGCCCCTTATTACTATAAAAAAGAACATAATAGTGACGCAGCTGAAAATTATTCACCAATAATTCTGATCTCTGAAATCAGTCTAATTAAGTGGACGACAGACTTTATAACATTATGTTAGAATTAAAATATAGCTGAAACGCCATCAAACTTGTCTTTTTCAGTCTTTCCATCCTACGGTTGCCTGGAAGAGATCGCACTTTGCGATAAGGCCGCCTTTGTGCATTTACTATTTGTATACCTACATTTAAGCTATTATACCTAATTTGTACCAACTGTATTTGCACAATAAAGATTTATCTAACTATCTATCTAGAGATACCAGGGATATTTTAGCCATGTGTGTGTAAATCAGTTTCTTGACGTATACATATTTCTCTGCCAGCAAACTAAATAACACAAAATTAAATGTATTAACATATATCCGTTATCTCGGTCAAATAAATAAAAATAACGTCAGTTTATTTCCGTAGTATCCCACGTCTCGTCGACCAGATATATTGCCACTTACTTCAACTTACTCGCCGGCAAGATTTACTGACGCTGTCAAAACACCGTTTTATTATAGAAATACGAAATAAACATAGCAGCAAGTGTCTCGAGAATGGTCTTAGAATTCGTCGTGAATTATCGCTATTGTAAACAACTTGAACATAGACTTACGGCCCTTGTTAGGGCTCAAGACTGCCTTTTTGGTCGGTTTGCATTAATTTGTATCGATCGGTCGATCTTAAACTGTACGTATGTAAACTACACCCCTAGCCACTCGCACCGGTGTTGCCCTCTGGCTGTCTTTATGGCTTACTTTGTTTACCTTGGTGGCTATATAGAGAGTCACCGTCTGCCCCTTTTGGACGTAATATAAGAGTACTTAGGGCAGACGCCAGTTTTCATCCATAGTTTCCATATTCTCTTATCCATTGAACACCCATCACAATACCCCAGAGTTAATAGTTTCCATACAAGTAGTAATAGTCCTACACCTGCTGCGGTTAATCCGTGTCTGTACTTCAAAGTGATGTTATGGAGGCTCCTCAGTAGGTGTCCCATCACATCTTAGATTAAAACTCTCAAAGGGCCTCTGTGCGTTGGACCTATTTCTCCGTGTACGTCTGCCAAAGGGCCGTGAACTTTTTAACACCATATGCTAGAAAAGTACGCGTGATGAATAAACACAGAAATAAATAATAATCATCTTTATTGCACCAAATAAATTTACAATAATGAAACCTTAACAAAAATAACAGATAGTACAATTGTATATATTTTAGATAACAAGATAACTTCACGCCTTTATCCCCGAAGGTAGGCAGAGGTGTATATAATTAAGGTGTTGTTTGATATAACGCAAAATTACACTGAAACTGGAAATTAGCCTTCTGTGCCATATTTAGCTTTATAGTATGATATCAGAATTTTGCTCCGAATCTAGATTTTCTTTGTAAGCATTTATAAATAATTCCTGTTAGATTTTCTATTATGTGACATCCCTTTCCCAAAAAGAAGATAAATATTACACAATCGTTCCTAATAATATTTGTCAATAAAAGTTACTGATAAATAATCGCAATAACGCGACAAATAGCCAATGAATTTTATAAATAAATCGTTAATTGTGACAGTTTATTCGCTTTGCGGCGTTTAACAATTAGTCAGCAATTACCTGATAAGAGGGCATTAATAATACATTACTATATAGTTCCGTGTGGTGACGGATTAAGAATACGGAATGTCTCCACACCAAATCATCCCATGGGTGTCGTTAGAGCCGACAGAGGGAGCATATTATGCAGAGAACAGCACTGTAAGAGAAGGAAAACTTGATACAAACCCTATACCAACCCGTTTGGCCAGCGTGGTATAGTAGGCCAAGTCCTCCTTTCAAAGGAGAGGCCTAGTCCAGCAGTGGACTATTAAAGGCTGATGATGATGATGATGACTATATAGTTTGATTCACAAGTACCACAACTATGCCACACTGTCGTCGTGACATAATGTGGTCAAGCTGTGATTAGGTGTGAATGACGTCCATGTGACGTCGCAACGTTATGGTTGCGCCGTAGCTGGGATGTGGTTGTATATCTGACTGCACGAATAGCGTAGCGAACCCCGGGCTCCAAGGTGTAGGTTTTGGATCGCAACCGGGACAGCTGCGATGATGAACTGACTGAACCAATAGCGTAATAGTTTAAGCAGTACCTTTGCCGCTTAGGTTGGTACGAGAGCCTAGTGCTGTGGGTGATCTATAATAATAATCTCTAATTGTTGTTTCGAGTCTGGGTGAGTCCGATAACTGCATGTTTGTAAATTCCCCCACGACATAGGACTTTTGCTGCTGCGGGGTGTAGATAAGAAAAATATGCCCGGCCATGTTGTGAGTTTGTGGTATGTGTGAATTCGTCTATATGAAATAGCTTTGCAGAGATATCAATTTAATCGGAGTATCGTAATAGTCTTTATGATTACAGTGACTAGGTGTCTAGTATAGAATTACTGGATTGCTTATTTTATTTCCTATAATTATCATTTTAAGCTGGTTTTATCAACAATACGCCCATAACACGATAAGAAAGTTCCAAGCATTTAAGGCTAGTAAACGACGGATATCCCTTTTTCACAAAACGATGGTTTGTGTCCATAAGCGCCATCGATATACATATACTCGTATGTACTAAAGTACTCAGGGCCCTTGTCCTGTCATGCGTATTTTCGTCCGCACGCGGATCTGGTCCGCATGCGGGTGATAACACGCTCCTGGCTACACGTAGGACAAAGAGATCGTTTGCCGCTGCAATGTCGTGCGTGTCGCCAGTGACTCTCTGTATCAATGTTCATTTCTTCATTTGAGATTATATGCACGCAGTATATTATGATATGATGGAATATTTTACACTTTGTCTGGTTAAGGTAGTCTACGCATTCGCGTAATCCCACAATGCGTTGAAAGCTTGAATTGTTGGTGGTTTTAGTTAGTAGACCTTGTTCTAAGCAAAGTGTATTTTTTTTTATCGTTTGCGGAGGCTAGACATCTATTGGCGATACAAAGTTTATCCGCACGCCTCTAGCGGCGAATGATTGACAGCTTTCAAGACAACTTTGCTTCGAGGTTATAGAGGTAATTGTATTGAGCTGTCTTAAGTGTCGTACCCGCACAACTTCTTAATCTTAGCATCGCCAATATTTGATAGGTATTATTATATTGCCAATTCAGGCTCCAAATAGCAGCCATTCTCGTTCTCACCACGTGGGCGGGCGCTAATTTGTATGAATATGAAAAGTTAAATTAACACTGACCGCATTTTGCAGTCAATTACTTATTTTGTCAACCACAATTTGTCGCTACCTAGTAGTGGGGTTGTGGTGTGAATCAAGCCTCACACATAACCATCATCAGACTATTTACATGTGGGATGCATGGGAGCCAACTTGCTAGTGTAAAAAAGACGTTCATGTACCGTCCTCGGTGCAATATATTAGAGCACAATGCAGGACAATGCAGATAGTATTTTTGCATCCGCGTTCTTTGAACTAGAATTGATATAGCGAACATTCATGAACTTATCAAGCAATAGCAATAGATTCAGTTGGCCGTTATATTCTATTGTGAAAAAGCAGTTTAGAGCACAAAGAAAGTTGATATTTTATATCTGACTGCGCAATTGTGTAGTTTCGTGCTCTGCAGTTGTTAAGCGGTCGCCTCCTAGTTTGCGAATGTGTTGTGGTTTTTTTATTAAAGCCTCTAAAAATTACTTCATGCCGCATCTTAAGCGTACATGGAGTCCCATGCCAAAAATCATCATGCCAATAAAATATTAATAACATTAGCATGATGGCCCCTACCTTGATTATAGAAAAGATTTTTTATCATAGGAAGAGGGAAACACAGCAAGTTCCACATCTTAATGGTTCGACAAAGATAGGAGGCACCGAATCGTTTTGTGCGAGACGGTATCTCTTCTACCGTGTAAGAGTGGCACCTTAGCCCGGTCTGTGTTGTTTTGGAAAGGAAGGGAGAGGGTGAGATTAATTGAAAGAGTTTTTCGGAGCCTTCACCGTAATAAAGGCGGTAAAATACAGCCATTTATTAGTTATTTTTGTTGGAGAACCAATAAATATACACATATAAATATCCACATATATAGGTACATAGAAATATCGAGTTGTCGTTTATTTTTTGCAAACACTTTTGTATGGTAAGACACTCTCTTAGCACGTCTCATATTGAGTAGATACCTGGATCCACTTCCTCCAGGACACTAAAAGCTTTGTTTGAAACAAAAAAAAAAGTGTTACTTCAGCCGTTCACAGTCCACTGCTGGGCATCATCGGCATCTCATAATCTGCGTCTAGCATTGTGAGACAGTATCAGTAGTCATTTTATATCAGGAATACTTTACCGCCCAAGTAACAAAATGTAGTCTTGTAGTGGTTCCGGGGCCAGGACTATAACAGGCTAGTAGAAGTTTACAGCCACGGAAAAGGGCCCATTTTATACGCTTACTTTTGCTAATAAAACACTCATAATAGACTTGGCGAGCACCACTTAGACCAATAATACACTTATGGTTGGACTACGAAGAACTATCTGCTCCCGCGAAGTTCACTATGAGCATTTAATAGAACCAGGCAGGCGTGTTACGAGAGATGGGCAATGTGAGGGAGATGTTGAAAGGAGAGTGAAAGCAGGAAATAGTGTGAATGGCGCCTTACGGTCCATCATCAGTAGCGAAATTATACCAAGTAAGGCTCGTCTTGCTGTACTGCAGGGAGTTTTGGCGCCAACACTGATGTATGGTAGCGAATCATGGGTATGGCAGACGAAGCATGAAAGTAGAATCAATGCTGTGGAGATGAGAGCTGTAAGGAGTATGTGCGGAATAAGTTTGAAAGATAAAGTGCGTAACAGTGTGATACGGGAAAAGTGTGGTCTAAAAGAAGATGTAGTGACAAAGATTGAAAAAGGAATGTTACGTTGGTTTGGACATCTGGAGTGGATGGATGAAAGAAGAAATACGAAAGGAGTGTATCGTGCGAGAATAAATTGAAATGTCGGTAGGGGACGCCCTAGGCGGACGTACGCCGACCAAATAGGTGATATACTGATAAAGGGCAAAATAAAAAGTACCTATAACCGACGCGCATGCATGACGAGGTTAATGAATGTCGATGAAGCGAAAGAGGTATGTTTGAACTGAAGCATGTGGCGTTCCATAGTCTCTGCCTACCCCAATGGGAGACAGGCGTGACGTTATAGATAGATAGATAAAGGCAGGCGTGTAACGTACTCCACGCTTCTATTACTAGCTATTTCCAACATTTGTGAATTTCTGTTGTGTTGTGTTCTACGGTTGGGGAAAAAATAAGGAAAGTAAAAGGTAAGTTCATATATTTTATATAAAATGTATTAACAAGTATTTCATACGTGTATAAATGTTTGCACGGCAAACGCGTAAGTATTTTCGGTGAAGTATATTGTGTTTTACGTCTCAATTTTTGTTCGCCTTTTGAACACGGCGTATTTACTAAGCTGTGTTTAAAAATAATATTAGTCCTAACAGAATTGTCGCGCCATATTGTGACGCCATATTGTGTGTCAATAGAAATCAAAATGGCCGTGAAGATGCGATAAATATTATAAGCAATTGTCTTCCTATATGGAGTTCACGAAGATATCTTTGGACTCTAATAGTTTTACAAGAAACTTTTATACAGACATTAAGACTATAATAGCATTCTAGAGTCCAAAATATTACCAAGTACACTTACTCTTAGAAGAAACCACTGTAGAACTGATTCACTCATAATTGGCACATAAAGTTGACTTATACACCCAATTGATAAGGTCAAGTAACAAATGCAATTAAAATAAGAATATTGTAATTTTTTTAGATATTACCTATGTATAATTTAGTTACAATTATTATTTATTTTATATAATTATTTTTATATTCTTGTAGTATCAATATGTATTTTAAACTATGTATCTGTGTACAAGTTTTTTGCTAAAAAGTTCCTTCTTCACCTAATTCTAGAATACACCTACTTTTAATCTCTGCACCACTCTAAGGTAGACTGGAAGAGAATGCCTATGGCATTAAGTCCTTTGTCATTAAGCCTTTAGACGCTCCGTGTCTATAAAGTGATTAAATAAATAAACGCGGAGGGACCGCGTAGCAATTTATTGGCCTTATACTAGTTTATAATTGCTCTTATATAGAATCAATACACAATTGAACAAGAATAATCTACTCTTAAATGTAATCAAAACCATTAATCATAGAAAAGATTCTGGAAGATAAATTTGAGTTCGGGTCTATAAGTATGTCTTTTCAGCGATATTAAAACAACTAAAAGGCAAACTAGGCGCTTCATAAATAATAAAATGTTATTGGAAGCGTAAGATGAATATTTCTTAAGGATCTTGTTGGTACAGATGTCGGTGCCATGATAACATTTACATTATAAAACTGTTTTAGTAATCAAAATGTTGGATGATAAACTAAACCCAAACGTAGGTTAAAAGTAGCAATATATTCCCTTTCTATAGTTGATTGTATCAGGCGTTACTTGGCGGAACTCCATTGTAACCTAATGGAAGGAAAGAAAAACCCACCACGCATCCTGGATTGACCACCCAAGTATTGCAATAGAAAAAGGTTGACAATACCGAACTCCTCTAAAAGGACTAAGCCTTAATAAAGCTCAGTCGTTGCCTATCGCTCCTGAGGATGCCTCATGCAGAGGTGAAACACGTGTCGAAGAATAGTCGGCGCATACAGCGGAATACTGCAAGTCAGGTATTTTCCTGGAACCCATACCATTCTTATATCCCTTATCCTTTTAGAGGAGTTCGGTATTGTCAACCTTTTTCTATTGCAATAGTTGGATTGGTCAATCTGAGGGTGCGTGGTGGGTTTCTCTTTCCTTCCATTAGGTTATTCCCTTTCTATACAAAAGTGTATTAATATACACTTTTGTATAGAAAGAGAAATCACTTGTGGCTAATGCCACAAGCGATTTCGGTCTCTATACATAGCTCAGCTCTTATCATCAAAGGCACTTAGCGAAGCAGTCAATAACTTGAAAATGTGCACTCCAACTTCTGTTATAACTTACTGAACACTATCACAACTGTCTATTAAATATTGACAAGTACTCCGCATGTAGACACTTGTCCATTACTTGTGAAAATGTACAGCTGAAGAGGGTTCTCAACTAACAGATTCATTGCCTAAAAGCTTTCTCGGCTAGAATATCTAGAATAGTCTCAGACATTGATATACCACGTGCCAAGACTTTGCGACTATATTCAAATTACAAAAGTCCTTCGAACTCAAGCTGCTAATCTAACAGCTAAACCTGAAACAAAAAGAAGAATTATTAACATTATAATATTTCATTTGTGCCACTGCAATTTTAAAATTCAGCCAGCGTTCGCGCCATGAAAATAAAATCAACGGTGAACTCAACATTCAGTAGAGCCCCATATTTACATATTTACGCAGATAAGACTCTTTATTTTAACTTGGTGAAAAATAATGCAAATCACCTTTTAGAAAATCACAGTGGCATAGCACGACAGCGAAGGATTCTTTCGGTTTTGTGCGCTTATGTAAATACTGGATAAAGCTACCTCCTTGTATTTAATGAGGTCTTGGAGATCTTGCTCATTACTTCGTTATATCATAGTAGCAAAAACCACAAGCCGTTACCTTTTACATAATACGAGGTTATTCTAATACTAATAATACTATATTAGATCTAAATAACGATAGACGAGTAATAAGAGAGCAGTGAAAATTATGTAAGAACTTGATAGCTTATCACAGTTATCACATATATTATCTTAAGTATATATTGTGTAACAGAACATTTTATAACGTAACATCGGCACTAATTAATTACAGCTACGTGGCCTACTAATGTAAAAGTTAAATAATCTCTTAACTAACTCGTCTAATTTGCGTGGCCAGACTGCATGAGCCTTGTAAAAAATAAATAGTTTTTATATATTGTGGCGTGGTTAAATGAAAATCGTAATTTCTGTTACAAACAAAAATCTATTTAATTCAGTAAAATAATTTAAACATCCTTTAGCAAGATATTTAATGAAAAATTATTAACAAAATAATTTGACTAGTCACAAGGATAGAACTAGGGTTACGTGATTCGGTTTATCTCTTCGGGAATCCTGGGAATACGTTTCCGGTGTTGCTCAGGCACTTATGGCACTTGTCGCCGCACAGCCGAAGAAAAAGGGCGATTATCGCCTCACGGTCGTATTTAACCCCTTGTATGCCGGAACGCAGATCTCAACGAGACACAATAGCTTTTTAATTGTGTCTGGTATTCCGGCATACAAGAGGTTAAAGGCCCGTTGAGGGGGGTGCGACGCAGCCAGTCAAGTGAAGTGGGCGGACGGTGTCAGCGCGACGTCACAATATTTATTATTATATATTGTTATAGTAGTTTCGTCGTAGTAGTTTAGTCGCGACGACACAATATTTATTATTATATATTATTATTATTATATATTATTATAGTAGCTTAGATTGCAGTTTACTTTTTATGAACATAATTTGGTACCAAAACATTACCTTCTCTTAAACCATGGACCTGCTTTAAGATACAGATCTTAAAGCAGGATCGATCGACCCATGCTGTTCAAATCCTTAGTCGACTACCTACCTCAATATAGAAAATTACTATAGCTAGTATAAGATGAAATAATACTATTATTCTACTCTCATACACACATACTTCAAGTACTTATGGCTACACAATCATACAATACAAAATACAAAACAATCAGGCTTCAAGTACAATCTTTTCGCGTACCGTACTCAAAGCGCGACTCCAATCCCTTAAAATCTGCGCCAAATAGTTCTGGGGCGCATTACACGATATAAATAATCCACATACCTAGCACAAGTCAGTCTCCGAGGTTGTGTGACTAGCACGCGTGAAAAATTCACATCGGTTGGCAGGAATGTGTTTTATTTAAGACTGTGCGCAGTGCGGCCCGTTCAAATATTTAATAACGACCATTGAGACGGAACGTTACCTTACTTTGCACGGGATAGTTGACACCGCGTTAGACAAGGTGACATTTTCTTAGGCAGTTTGCCATTGTTACGTGAAGATTTTTTAAGGTTAATAGGGGTTGCCTTTGTTGTTTATATGTGGGAGAAAAGAAAAAAGGTTGCCTGGCTATTTATTATGAACGTATGAGATGTATGTTTAGTTTTTTGTACTGCTGTTCGTGCTTGAACAAGTGCAGTGGTGCGACTTATGGTAGGCGGTAGTAAAGTTGTGGTCGGAACGTTACCTTACTTTGCACGGGATAGTTGATACCGCTTTAGACAAGGTGACATTTTCTTAGGCAGTTTGCCATTGTTACGTGAAGATTTTTTAAGGTTAATAGGGGTTGCCTTTGTTGTTTATATGTAGGAGAAAAGAAATAAGGTTGCCTGGGACTATTTATTATGGATATACGACGTGTATGTTTCGTTTTTTGTGCTGCTATCCATGCTTTGAACTAGCAGCGGTCCGACTTATCGTAGGCGGTAGTTGTGGTGTTTACTGTGGCTGTGGCTTATAAGCTTAATATTACTGACCCATTGTATAGGAAACATGAGCTTTATGAAATGAGCTTAATGGTAAATGGGCACAAGGGGTGGATGAAAAGAGGTGTTACGGGCTCAAAGCCCTCCCGTTCTGCCCCAAAAGCATCAGACTTCTTCTGATGTCCTGACTCCTGAATCTCGAATGACTACTATTAGTGATTTCCCCGACAGGTTTAACTCTCTTCTCGCCTGTCCAAATCATAGTCTCGTATCCACCACTGAATGCGAGGGGTCCTCCGGTGCGCACGCATCGAAAGCATCACAATACTGGACACGTTGACGACATATCACGTATTACTACGATGCTTCATACGCCTGACTTCTGACTTCTGAAATAGCTTTATATCTCAAGCCGTTTGAAAGGTGCTTCCCAAAGATGTATTAATCAAAAACAAAATCCTTTCCATGAGTTACTTCCACTTGTAAATTAACAAATAATTAATCATATTAACGATTGCTTCATTTTCTGACTTAGTCAGTAAATTAAAATGAATTATCCTTTTCTGTCGGACTAGTTCAGATTTTATATCCATAGCTAGAAAATCAGCAAAAATCAATTCCACAGAAGGGACTTTAACTCGCCTAGAAATAAAATCCATTACCTTATAATCATAAGTAAAAATGCCAAATGACGAAACCAGCATGTTTATCTGTGTAGTTTTACAGATTAAGAATAAAAAGGGGTTCGTACTACCTCATTTCATTCCATGGGTGTCCTAAGAGGACATTGAGCAAATAGTCAAGGCAACGTTAGTATAGTAAGTATCGTATTGACGCGAAAATCAGGAGAGGCATATGTCCAATAATGGACTGCGACTGAAGGCTGAATTTTTTTTTATATATTTTTATTCTCCTCACAACATACAAACAAGTTTACATTGCACCATTACAGTAAACACTTTTATAATTGTGTGAGGACTGGTGTCTGAAGTAGGCGTGAGCCTGTATCACAGATCACCAGGAACTCACCCAGCAACATCCGGATACTTGGCGACAAAATCAACATTTATGTTCTTAATAATAACAATACAATTTAGAATTAACGAATATATAAAGAAGAGAAAATACTAAACTTATAATTATATACATATCGAAGTGCCTCAAAATAAAACTAAATTTGTGCGCGTTTGTAAGTGTGTGTGTATGATAACGTATAGTACGTAACGAGTCTATGTCGCATAGTTTTTTTTAAGATAGAGGTAAAATACCTTATATTCCTTTGTCCCGACTTTTCGGCATGGGTTACACGTAGTCACGAGATGACGTTGCATACATTTTGGCATGTGGCCAAGTCGCGAAATTATTAAAGTAATCGTACCTAGTCATGTCGTTTCATATTAAATATCCAAATGTAAGTAACGTATTTCAGATTTATTCCCAAAGAAACAAGTAACTAAGTATTGTAAATCGCCATTTAAGGCAATATATGGATATTGCCTAAAATGGTTTTTATGGAAAACCAAACACAACATTGTTCTTAATGAGCACTAAACTGAAAGTACAAAGAACTTTTGTTGAACAATTTAAAAAAAAAACGTAATACAAACTTTTTGGTTGGCTATTCGTATTATTCATAGTCATCATCATTCATTAGACTACGGCTTAGGCTTTGTATTGTTTGACGTGTTTTTACAGACTTGCAAATGTAAAAGGGACACACCAAAAGGGACATAACAGACATAAATAATGTTTAGGGTGATATGGGCACAAAGAGCGGTTCTTTTTATTTTGATCGAATAAAAAACATCTCTTATCGATGAGAACTAAACCCACGACCATCTTGCTTAGCAGTCAGGACCACAGTTCACTAGACCTACAGGCCACATTTGTATCATATCAATGTCTTTTTATTTGTGCTCTCTAATAAAAAGGATCACATAAACATAAAATACATTTTCGCATATAAAACCTCTTTTAATTTCCCTCGTAAATATAATATGACTTTTGTTGTTGGTATTGGCGTTTTATGTACAGACACACGCCGTAAATATCGGATGAACACCATAAAATAGCCTATTTGGATAATATTATTTATGTATATTATGTTCTTTAATATAATAAAGCTGAAAAATAGATTTTTGGGGCTTTACAAATATGCAGCAACGGTCACAGAGAACAGACTCGAAGCAATTTTTTTTTTGATGATATAAAGTATTGTCTCGTGTGGTGATCAAAATCACAATATCCGGCGAAGTATCAGACGTTAAGGCGACCCCTTTAAAATATGAAGCCGTCCGTGCAATTTTTTTATGAAAAAGGCGGCCAACGAGCCGACGTATCAGTTGATGGTAAGCGATTAATGCCGTCCATGGACACAAGCAACACCAGAGGAGTCACACAAGTGCGTTGCCGCACTTTGGGATGGGAAAACGAATAAGAGGAGGGGGATAAAGGGGAAAGAAATGGGGCCTCCGGTACTCACATTCACCGAACGAAACGCAACAGTATAGGTTTTGTTACTTTATGTCCATTTTATGTAGGGTAGGGTAGTACTTTCCCGGTCATGTTGATCCATTCGTGCTGAAATCAGCAACCAATACCTATAATTGTTTGCTTTAATGTTATATGATAGCCACATTCATGACGAAGGCTACAAGGCGTCATCACGTCACAGCCCTTATGGCCTAAACAAAACGAAAAGAAAAGCGGAAAGGATGTTATGAAACGGGTGAGCGATGCGATACAACAGTTCAATGGATGTGTAACGGATAAAACCGCGGGGCACCGCTAGTATACCCTTTATAAGCATAGAGAACGACTTCTACAAAGAAAGGCCAAACGCTGTTCGAGTGGCCCAGTTTTGGGCCAAAACCATTTGAAGTGTCGCCATCGACACGATAAGTAAGAAAGCGTAGAGTCTTGCTGTATTTATAGACTTTAAAACGAAAATAACGTTACTTATCGAAAAATGAAAGGCAATAAAGTAGGAACATCGATTAAACAAAATTGACTTATAAAACGGTTTAATGTGATTTGGTACAGTTAACGCACTTTTTGGTGAGTTTTACGGTGTCGAGTAAATGTTTGGCTAGATTTTCTGAGTGCAAAATCCAAGTCTTAACTGCTAGGCGATAGTATTATTATTATCTATCTAATTAGCTTTAGGTACATCTACACAATTCTTATTATTATATAATTATCTTATTATACAGCTATGGAAAAGATCTGAGTACGACTTCTAAAAAATCTATTGCTGCTATCTCTATATTTTTTACGTTGGGCAATCTGAAGATTGTCTAAATATTTTTGTCAAGGTTGGTCTGTACCTACCAAACGGCTGGTCGTTTACGAGCTTTAAACAAAAATATCGTTACTTCTCTACAAACAAATGACAATAAAGTAGCTATATTGTAAAAACGGTATTTTCATGTTGTAACGTAATACTACACGTATTGCGTTATAATATCTCGCAGGCGCTTAACGCCAGCTTAGCCGTTCGCAATATTACAGCTCAGGCCAGTGCTTACCTAGTTCGGTCATACTGTATGTAAGCGGTAGTGAGACATAATAAAGAACCTGTTCAGCCTAGCAGTGTTTCTCTCGAACCCCGACATCCTACCTGAGATCCTCCGTCTCAATGTGATGGTACAGTAACTAATACGCAGTCCAGTGTTGCCAGAAGGTTACATTTCTAACATTTTTCGTAACTTTTGATCCCTTCGCGTAACATGTAAGTAATTTTTATATTTAGGGTAATTTTTGTAACTTTTGAGACTTGTAATACTATATTTTTATTGCAAATAGTTTACGAAGGCATTTCAGTTCAATGTATCCAAATTGAACTCTCCTAAAACAGACGCGACTAAGAAAAAGTATTTCACTTGTACTAGAAATCTGTGTATCGCACTCAGAGATGGCTCTGAATGGAAAGCTACATACCAAATGAAACGTATCCTGGATATATGCGCGAACACTTGGTAGAATAAGTATGTGCGTTCAAAGCTATATATCTATACGTATTGAATATTAGTTGTTAGTTCGGAGTAAAAATAACAGATGCACTGCCTCGTAGTTTTGGTTCAAGCTCAAGCTAATAGAATAAGTTAGGTGCTATACTAGATAGAAACAACAGTGTTTAGCCTAAGATTAAATACACCACGAGACATCATAGATTCCTTTATATTTCGCCATTTATCCTTTATTTTCCATCTCAAAAACAAGTAAATAAAAAAAATTAAACTTTTGTAGCTAAAATGTAACATTTCAGGAAACCAAAAGTAACTTACGACTTAAGGCCCTGGCAACAGTGATAAGCACTACCAGTATAAGAATTACTGATTATTACCTATACAGTGTGTTGATATGCATTTGCAAAATATTTTCAGTGGTGAATATACTACTATAACTGAATACAAATACATGAAAAACCCACTAAATCTAAATTATTTTGTTGTTTCATATCATACATTTGAAAAAACAGCTTGGTGTATTGACCGGCTCCACTGCTCAGCTGATCGCTGCGAGCTCGCATTCCAGGTACCTAAAACACAAGCACACGTACCTACCGTGCAGTCTTATTCTGCACCATTCAACAGTTTATTCTGATTTACTATCTAAGTAACATTTTATGAAAATAGGGTTTTATACCATCACACACTGTTTGGAATAATTTGAGGTGAATAAGTATATTGTCTATATTGTATTATTTAAATATTTTGCAAATGCATATCAACACCCTATTAAAATTTAACAAAAAACCAATTCCTAATTTCGGTGTTTAAGGTATGGGATAAAGAGAATTAAATCCTGCGAAAAGTAAAATTAGTAATCGTTTAATACATAGGTAACGTAAATAACGGCGTACTGAGTTAAATATACATAAAAACAACCGAATTGAGAACATTCTCCCTTCTTAAGTCGTTTAATTAATATGATAAACAGCTTTAAGGTATACCAACACAGATTTCTTAATAAAATGGTTTCAAAAGGAAACCTGCAAAGTCATTACAGCGCTACATATCGGCAGAAAGCCTTGTCGTAGCTTACTCGTAGACGCCTAGCTACGTGATGTAGCTAAGATATTCATAGTGTAGACTGTAGA
The DNA here is from genome assembly GCA_944739405.2 of Euclidia mi. Taxonomy (NCBI): domain Eukaryota; kingdom Metazoa; phylum Arthropoda; class Insecta; order Lepidoptera; family Erebidae; genus Euclidia; species Euclidia mi. The sequence goes on from OX123196.2 coordinate 6,610,623, forward strand.
GCCGCGTAGCGTTACATGCGTAGCTTTGTCTCTTAGCGAGTCAGTGAAAGCAGGTGATAGATAATTCTGATTATTGTGCATATAATTATATGTTTCTATAAAATGTTAAAATAATTATATTTTTAATGTAATGTATTATAAATTAGTTTTGTAATAAAACATTGTATTTCAATCTGCACGTGGCGATAAAACGTCATATCCCGACGTGGTGAGTTGTTTGTTCACTAGTATAAAACACAGACCGCTACGGAGCGACACTTAGTTGTCTCCTGGCAGTCGAAGTGTGAACATCAGACGAACAAGTGTTGCCAATTCTAAATAGACAAATTGGTTTGACGTTTGACAGTTGACACTGTCAAACGGGTAAATAGAGTATAAAATGTGAACAAACTCTGTTCAGTTCCGGCCCGGCAACGGCTAACTAAGGTACGATATAATTCTGACTTTTATATTATTGTGTTTTTACAAATAATGTGTTTCACAATTCTTTATTGCTATTGTGGTGTTATTTAGAGTATTGTCAATATAGACAATGTATAGTTAATGTAATATTATAGCGTAGAAAAAAAGAAAAAGAAAAGAAAAGTTTATTTTGAAACAGCACATAGGGCACATAATAGAGAACAAGTAGGTACATATACAACAAATAGTACTATTAGAACATTTATAAAAATAAATATATATATAAAAGAAAGAAAAAAAAACAATAAAGTACAATAGAATATGGCGAGGTATGTGTCCCATCGCTGGCCAAAAAAGGTAGCTGGATCAGCACTATGTCCAGTGATGCTAGTGCATACCGGACGCTAGTATTCTTCCAGCCCCTTCTGGACATCCCGGATGTGCAACCATCGCCGTGTCGATCACAACATGCAATCCGTGCGTAGCGTAGCAATTGTATAATTAATATTGTGGGTTGTTCCGTCAGTTGTGAGATGTTAAAGTTCAGAACTTGGGGTATCATATAGTATAGAGTCGAATTATATGCTGAAAAACAAGTCGTGTCTATTATATACATCGTGCAGTGAATATTTCAGTGGTAAATATTGAATACACCTATAGTAAATATATCTGTGGTGAATATTACTAAACGAATTATGCTAATCTATTGTATTAAGGTAATAGTTACTTTTGAAATATTGAACTACCCACAACCTTGCTATCCGATATAATAATATGTATTGATTGTACCGCTTTTATAAACGATAATTATAACTATTAAAATAATGGCCGAGAGTTTTCTTGCCACGTTCTTTCTCTTGGTTCTATGCCCTTGCTTTGCGAACGTGGCGCTAAATGTATATGTAGAATCAGAACTTTAGATTTTAAAATATACTAATGTGACAAGCTGAATAAATGAAAGTAAGAATTGATAGTTGTATCTTCTATTTTCCAAACACCTGACAAATAGAACTATAATAATACATATAGGCTGCATACGTTGTATCTACACATATATATTATGCCCACGTTATTACAGGCATATCGTTAATTATATATACACTCACGACTGTGCGGGATAATACATAAGGCTTGTAACTCCTTAAAGCCACGTATCCAAATCTCAAAAAATACTAGTAAAATTTAATAACACGGACCTGGCATAAACTCTTTTTATATGATATTGTTCTTATAATATTTACTTGGGTTTACGCGAATGTTACACATTGAAATAAAACTACAGTTTACGGATTTTATCACGTTATATTGGTGTCACTAGTTATTACATTTAAACCTAGTGAAACCAATATAACGCGATAAAATCCGTAAACTGTCGATTCATTTTAATGATATTGTTCTGTTTTGTACTTCTTGATAATTCCAAATTATCATATACTGATCAACCATATGGTTCATAAAGGACCATGAGTCAAATTGGGCTCAGTGTCCAACAGAGTTATGGCGTATGCCATAACTCTGTTGGACACTGAGCCCAATTATATAAAGATAATAATAAAGGCATAATAAAAAGGATTTCGTTCGTACTAAAATTGTAACTACCAGCACCACTTTCAATTCTATTGCAGAAAAAAGATATGCACTTAAATAAATTTTGTAGAATTTTTTTTTTTTTTTTTAATAACAAATCATATTTATTTCATAGGTTAACTGACATACGTAGGATTAACATAATTATGTACAATAAAATAAAACGAATTATATAACTAAACTATCCTAAACTATAAAAAAGCGAAAGTATGAAAAGAAAAGTAAATAGAATATAATAAAAAATTGCCAACTACGATGCGTCAAAAAATTCCTCCGCAACGCTGTCGAGCGGTAGCGTGCCCAGAAGGCTGGCAGCATTGCCACGTTGAATGGCAATGCTTATTCTCTCAGCGAGATATAAACCAGCCCTCTGGTCACAGGATCAGCCTTCTGGCGATTTCTTTGTATAATGCGCGTGCACTAGGGCCCCATGGCCCCAGCGTTTCGACCCCAAACGGCTCAAAAACGTATTTACCAGCCAGGTTTCCGTATTTGCGCCGTTTGAGGGTTTCCGCCGATGCAGCAGCAGCGCCAGCTGATCCAGCTGTACTTGAAAGATGTGATGGCGCAAGGGTATCGACGCATGTCGCGTCCCACACCAGAGGCCTACCCATCTTCCAAGGTAATAACGTCATACCGTCTGGTCTCTTCCCATCGTCGCGTACCAAACCATTAGGTTCGAGATGAGCTGGTACTCCGGCGGTGGCAAGAGCTCGACGGAGTATGTCGTTAATGTGGGCATGTCGAGAAATACGCCCTGCACTCCTACTGCACGATAGGCCATGGTGGCCAAGACTGTCGACGGCTTCACCGCAGTGACAGCGGTGCGGGGAAACGCAAACAGCTCCCAAGCGCAGGCAAGAAGCGATTCGGAAAGTTGTATCGTCCAACATAGTTCCTATGTTGGACGATGGAAGTGCTTGAAGCCATAGCCCCGATTCCCACTCTCCCACAGCCAACAAACGGGCACGCTCTGCAACACTAGATGCAGTATTTAAAAGATAATCTCTCATCTTGCTACAGAGCGGCCCGTCCCATTGTCTCTGAGAGAATAGATTCCGGGGTAAGTCAGAGCTCGGGCAAGCCATTTTCCAAGTGTTAATGGCATCAGTCTTGCACGGCACCTCAGAATTAACCAGTGTGGGTTCTAGAATTTTCCTGGTCAATTCCTCAGTGCCGTGGACTGAGGCCAAAAACGCTGGGAGGCTTACATCGGTAATTTTGCGAACGCCGAGGCCGCCCAAACGAACTGGTAAAGTCGCTTGAAGCCACACTCGGTCGTTCATGTCAAGATTTAGAATTTTGCTCAAGGTGTGCCGAATAATATTATCAATGTTTTCCAATAGGGATAAATGTTTCCAAAAAGGAGAGGACCGCAAGTAATATGTAAATTTTGGAACAAAAAGGCAGTGCCGAATAATCGTGAAAGCCGAATGAATATTAATTTTGTATAGGCGATCGGAGGTTTCACAGAAATTTTGTACTTTTTCATTTATGAAAGTTCCAAAAGCGTCGTCGAAAATAGGGGACCCAAGGAGGCGGAAGGAGCATTTATTGATGATTTTAATATTTGGCGCCAAAGAATTAAATTTTGATATAATCGAAAGGTTATCCAAATTGTCATTAATAAAAATTTCACATTTGTCCGAATTTAGTTCCAAACCAATTGCTTTAAATTCCTTTTTTATTAGCTCTAAATCTTGTAAAACTGTGGACACGTCTCCTCCCAGGGTCCCGTCATCCAAATACCACACGTAAAATTTTGAATTTATTTGTTTTATTATTGGGTGAATGGCTAAACTGAAAATGACTGGCCCGAGAGGGTCACCTTGTTGACAACCAACAGCAGATTCCAAAACATTGTCTTTATAAATTAATTTTGATGGATGCCTATAGCATTGCCAAAGGAATTTAAAAATTTTGGGAGTTTCTAATTTTGCTTGTGTCAGCAAGGTGGTTCACTGAGTTGAAGGCATTCTTCAAATCAACCTTTAAAATGACCTCACCTTTACCGCAGCCAAGGTACGTGGACAGCGCATGTATGGCAGCCTCACAGCCTCCCTTCGAACCAAAGCCAAGCTGGATTGGCTGAAATTTATCTGCCAATATGGCACTATAATGTTTACAGCATAGTTTGGCTGCCATACGTCTGTAGGTACACCCTACGGCAATGGGCCGAATGCCACCATCTTTTTTGCGAAGGGCGCACAAGTTGGCGCCGTATAATAAGTCGGTGACATCTGTGGCCACATTGCCGGAGAGCATAAGGTTAATCAAAGCCGTCAGTGCCTTCAAAAGTGCATCACCAGCCTCTCCAGCACTTGCACTTGTGAGATCTTTCAGATGCTGAGGTGTTAAGCCGTCGAGGCCGCCAGCGGATCCACTACGAAAGGAACAGACGGCTTCAAAAACGTCCTTGGCTGAAACAAACAGACAGTCACAATCTTCGTCAGGCATGTCGGGAAAGGTGAGGTCATTAGCTGGCGCTGGGTGCTTACTCTTCAGACCTGCCAGGGTGTCTGAAGAGTAAGGCGCCACCACATCGCTACTAAACAATAACCTAGACGCCCCTTGAATGTCCCTCCCCACCCTCCCTTAATTTGGACTCTACACATTGGTAAATTGTTTTCTTAAATCTATGGATAGTAAATTTAGGGTCAAAATTGTTAGTAGAATGGGTACATAGGTCTTTAATTTGGGATGTCAAAGATTTTGATGTTGTCCGGTTGCTTTGAATGTGTAGAATCCTATAAGGGAAAGTGAGTAACTGTTCCCAAGCTGTTTTGGAGTTCTCACGCACAACGAGACCAATACAGTTAGCTAAATTATGAGCTACTAATGGTCTCGCACCGCGTGGAACTCGCTTCAAAACTGGAATTGAATTTTTTAATGTACCTAAGTACTGCCAAAAAGGAATTTGGGACGAAACACAATGTGAAATGGAACTGGGGCCAGGAAGCACATTTTGGTTTTTATGAACTTTGCCAAAATGTACTTTCAAGCCCCGCTCACCTTTAAAAAAACGAGCTTGAGAACATACTGGGCAGCGCACTAGGTTATTCAGCGACGATGTGGTTGATTGGATTGCACTCAACTCCGCATCACTAATGTCCTCACTTGTAGCCGGCAAAAATATTATAACTTTAAACTTAAAATATAAAATGTTATTATTTACAATTTATGCAAGACATTTAGCCACTTGGTGACAGGACGTTGCCTAGGTGCCGGCGTCGCGTCCCGTCACCGTTGTCTTCTAAACTTACACTTACTAAATAAAATTGTCTATTATAAAAAGATAAAAAGGTACAAAATCACAGGAAACAAAATCACCAACACACAACACAAGCTTTCACGTTTCAATAAACTATCATTTCACCCATACGAATTATTTCAATACACATCCAATTAAATTGCCGATATTATATATTATATTGGCAGAGATCCTGGTATTTTCAAATTTCTGTAGCCATGAACATCTTAGAAACTGTTTGCCGTTTCGGTTTGCGATGAAAACTTCTTTGATGGCTATTTTAGTTTTTCTGTGTAAAGTATTATAAATTGAAATATGTATTTATGATTGAAAACAGTAATAGGTACACGTAAATAGAGCAATATTTGGCAGTTTTATTATATAGTATAATATTTTAAATCGGATTTTTTCCAATACAGGAAAAAAATTGTTTTATGACTAACAATTGTAGAAAAATACAATTGTTAGTCATAAAACTGTTATAGTAACAATATATTCATACTTTAAAATCAGTGGCGTAGTTAGCTTGGGTGGCACCCGGGGCGGAAGTTGCCGGTCGACCTTTTTCTTTTTTTTATTTTGTCGATACCTAACAATTACGGGAATCTGATAGGAGTGAATAAAGCAAGAGATAGAGAGGATCGTTACAAATGGCGTTCCGTAGTATCTGCCTACCCCTCCGGGAAACAGGCGTGAGTCTATGTATGTATGTAGTGTTGCCACTGTTATATGTGTGTTTTCGTGTATCCTCTCGGCCCATACAGTTTAATCCACCGGCAGGTCACCTAAACGATATTATTATTGATATAATAAGTACATATATAGTTAAATATGTTAAACATCAAAAATTACAATGCCATAACAGCATTACTTTGCAGGATTATAGTTTATTTATAGTAGGATATTAATAGGTTAATTTATGGAAGGAGACAAATATTTATAGCAAAATAACCCCATGGATTCTTCGCAAAAATGAGTTTCTATCTTTATATTTAGTGCTTTACAAGTATATTCAAAGTGGTCTCATCTCTGTTGGTGGGTGAGCCCAGGCTTCATACATTTTTGCTCATGGTCCTTTACCTCTAATTTTTAAGGCGGAATAAGTAGACCAAACAGGATTCCGGATACTTTGGACCGGTTTTGTGAGTAGGTAACGGAACGGAGATCTTAGGCTGCTGAGATTTAATATTATAATGTAGGTTCATTTTCATCTAAACCCCTATTATGAATTATCTGGGCGAGAAAATATTTGTGACCTATTCACATTATCATCCTCCACCTTTCATATGAGTAATTTCCAAAATTATTGCCAACAGCGCTATATCTACTACGAGTACTTAATATTAATACATTTACAACTCTTTACGAAATAAACTGTATTATCTGAGCAAATTACGAGCCCTAAAAACATTAAATGTACATCGAACAAAGATACAAGTATAAAATAACGTTGTTATACGGGGCAGCCACCTCTGCTCCCAATAAGCCTCTCCGTGGTGAGTGGCATGTTTACACCTGCCCGACTTGTCCGCAAAATGATAAAGGTAGGTACGCACATCATGCCAGTTTATTAATAACTAACAGTTGCCGTGGTTATACCCGTGTTGTTTTCAGTAGCACGAAGTAAGTAGTGTGTAGAAGGTGCAGTAATTATTAAGAATTTAATCTTTAGGTACGTTATAAGGGATTTAATTAACTGACTTAGATTAACGCTCGCGTGAGAAGACTAAATGTTTCAGAGATAAAATGTAGCCTATTGGTAGACCTACAAACTTCAGTAGAAATTACTGCACGGTTGATCTAATGGCTTAAGCGGTCTCGCCGCTTGACACTACGCTGAGTGTTGTGGGTTCGATCCCCACACGCGAGACAACACTTTGTATGATATATAAATTGTTGTTACGAGTCTGGGTGTTCATTGTATCCGTTAGTTGTACATGAGGTTGTGAAGGTCCCCGCGACACAGGATTTAGTCTTAGTGGAGCAGATGTCTTTAAAATGCATTTTACACAACATTACCCCGACCCAAAGGCATACAAAATTTAAAAAGCTTTGTTTGTTTTATCATATAAATACTAGAAAAACCACATCATTTTAAAAATAACTGACAGTCACATCAATCGTATTTTTCTGTATAGACTGCCATATTTGTATAAATATGCAAACAATATACTCTGTCATGATGGATGACTGTAAGCAAATAGTCGATTGGTCAGAATTATTCAGTGAATGTAACCTGAGGTTAAATACTATGACAATATGATATTGGCACAGTAGCTACGTCCTATGAAAAAAGAAACATACTCTACCTAAAACATCTAACAAGTCTATCTCCCCTTCTGCATTTCATATATTTCTGTATATCCAATCCATAACCCTCCACAGCTTGTTACAGTACAAGAGAAGTAAAGTGTAGAGCAAGAAACTCGCAACTCGCCGTTGGCAAATACCTACGTATTATACTTTGTATACATATAAGGTACTTTGACTGCTTATTAACATAGATACTTCCTTTGAAAACAAACATCATACTCTACCAAAACATCCACAATCGCTGTCTCCGTTTCTTCTGTCTGCATTTCAAACACTTCTCTATATCCATAAAACATATAATTGTAACTTTAATTTATGGACAAGACAAGTAAAGTGTAGAAAGCAAGTTACTCGCAACTCGAAGTTATGACAACACAGTCAAGCATCCGCCTTACAAGGGCTTGGTTATGACGTTAACTTTTTAAGAACAACCCAGCGTTGAACGGACTTTGTAAGTAGCTTTTAGTGATGTTAGACTACTTAGTTGTTTTTGACAGTTAATGTATTCATTAATTTATTTTAGGTGGGAAATAGGGTGGTAGCTAGACTTTAATTTTATAATTTAATAACCACGGCAATATCGCTATATAGTGATGAACGGTAGAATATTACCTCCTAAACGGCTTTCTGGTCTAAAGACAATAAAAGTCCTTTGTTTTTGTATTAGAGCAAACGAGATACTTTTGTTTTCGGTATCGCGATGGAAACACTGTGGTGAGGTCTCTCGCCAGACCACAGATAAGGGAATAAGTGCTGTTACCAAATAATGATAAAGTTATCCAACCAGGTTGTAGGCCTCTGCTAAAACTACTAAATTACTTTATAACCTGTCTGTATAAACTGAATTCCAAGCACATTAGCCACGCAATTAGTATGTGTACCGTCGCATAGAGCCTTTTCTGTGGAAATGAAAGTGTTCAGTATCGGCAGCGGGACGTTTTACAGTGTAAAGTGTGTCAGCCGCCAAATGGGTCGGTCTATTGTCTGTTCGTAGGCAACTGTCGCCGTTTGTGAGCCATTACTAGATTATATGCAGGTTGAGTTACTCCCTTTACGAAAAATCTTCGTTTTATTTAGCGTAATTGGTTTTGTGTTGAGTACTGGTGCTAAGGGATGCAGTGATATGGTAGTCTTCTGGCGATGCTGCGAATTTTCTAATGGAAAACGTGATACACTCTGCCCAAATTGGCATTGGACACCATACCAAACTTAGAAACGGCATGGATGAGAAGTCACAGAGAGCGGTATAGACTATATTTTACAAGGTCACTTGTAATTGCTGATACTCGGAATCTATCTGAAATGCTCTAAGTACTAGATTCACAGAACAAAATATGAGCACAATTTATTTTACATATGTAAGTACTTAACTGTACAGTGTGGAGCTAGCGAAATGTTAAAATGTCTGTTAGATGTTAGAATGTCTGTCAGTGAAAATTGGTTTTGTTTGCAAAGCTCACCCGAGTCTATGTGTGGAACGTTCTTGTATTAAGATTAGTCGCTGTAATGTCAATGTGTATCTATTAAGTAATTCAAAATCTTCACAAAGAGCTAAATAGGTTTTCGTCATCCTGTCGGCATTTTAGTTGCATAAATTTTCACATTGAATCGCAGAGCATGATTTCTAGTCTAATCTGATTTGTAACAAAATTTGCTGTTCCACAGAGCGACTAACATCTAACCTCCGCTTCACAAAAATATTGCCATGCTCTATGTTTTCACCTTTACAAGCATATGCAAGGATATTTATTTTCCATAACAAATGTCATAGATCTTCAAGACAGTCGATGCGGCCGGTACTTTGTGCTTTTCCAATCACGAATTAGTGTGACTTTTGAGGTCAGTCTATCCGCTACCTATCAGCACGAGTGACGAATACGTTTTATTTGTGAAATTGATAGGTCCGTGTGGTCGGCAGTTTGCCACGAGCTGCTCAACGTACCTTCTATATAAAATACATGTACAATCACTTAACATCAATAAGAATGGTGGTATGGTATATCATCAAAACAATCAGTCCAGAAGCAAATACCTTAGTATCACGAAGATAGTTTGTCAACAGCGGTAATATTATAACACCAATTATAACGAAAAGCGTGCTTTATCTATTTAGCTTGTTTCCTGGCGCCGTAAACAAAGGCTAAATAAAGTATATGCTGCTAATTATGAAACAGTAATTCGTTTATCCGGGGTGAGACCGCGTTATGGCGGCACCACAAAGAGAATAGTAATTCTTTTATATTTTCATTAGTGGCCGCGGTAATTATTGTGGTAATAAAGTAAAACGTTTTATTTATCTGCCGCTGTGTTAATTTTTTTATACGTTTGCGGCCTTTTTATCTGTAATGTAAAAGTCAATTATATGCAATGCAAAAAGTACTTTTTGCATTGCATATATACAATATTTTGCAAAAAACCAATGTTTCCGAAGAGAGATTTAGAACGTATGTTCCTTGGGGACCGCAAAAGAAACGGTTATACTTAAAAAATGTGAGGGGGTAGTTGCGGGCATCCTATAGTTTGAAATACATTAAGTATGGTTAGAAGGCTGGTATAATCATTGACTACCAATGAATAGATGTCATCCGTCTACACTGCGTTGTTACACTGCGGCACAGTATACACTTGGTGTGATAGGACAAAATCAGATTTGGTTGGATTACTTATCACATTTTTATGCTTTATAATATACTCACTCATTACATGAGAGCCTACTATTAAATTTTTATGTTCTCGTTTTTAAATGAACTGAATAAATATCTTTTAATTATAATTTGCATGCGTAATTGATCGTGATGTGTTAAACGTTTTGACACGTTCATTATAATTTTGTATTTGTGTAAAACGTGACACATTGTGTTTCTGCATTATTGTAATTGTCTGTCCCGTCAGTTGCCCTGTATTGTATTCAAAAGCATTTAATTGGGTACTTATTTTATTTGCTCCACGGATAGCACATAGATAGTGGACCAAAGAGGAACAGGTTTGCTCCCACCATTTGGCTCGATCTCACCATTACGACTTATTAAGTATGGGTTATACCCATACCTCAATATCAGTATATTATCTACATAGAAGTACGATAAGAAAAAGCTTTAAACTCCTTTACACGAAAATCACCCGCCAGAGGCGTATGATTACTTATTGTACTAATAAATCCTGCTTCTAGGTAATATTATTTTAAGTGTCATTACTATAATAATAGTACGAACTCAATTGAATTTTTATTAAAAAAACCGCTACTACATACATTTTATAGATGTCGTAGCCGTTGGATGGTAGAGTTATCAATCTCTCTCTCTCTCCTAATTTCCATTCGTATAGTTCATCGGTAAAGCTTGAAAGAAGTCTGAACTGTAACGATTCATGAGTAATTATTTTTTTATGAGTTCCCCTAATGAGGCAAAACTTTATGGAAAGAGTTATTTTTATTAAATAAAAGGTTTTTGCTTTGGAAACTTTGCACACGGCCTAATTGCAATTAAGTCATCTTCTAATAACGTGCTTTAAATTCTACCTTGAATAAAATACATTAAGGGGTTTTTTATCTTAATCTTTTAGAAGATAACTCCTGCATTAGGAATAAATCCTATGTCGCGGGGGACTTTACAAACATACAACTAACGGACGCAATGAATACCCAGACTCGAAACAACAATTTATGGATCACACAAAGTGTTGTCTCGTGTGGGAATTGAACCCACAACACTCGGCGCAGTGTCAAGCGGCGAGGCGGCAGCTTGAACCACTACGTCAACCGTGCAGTCAATTATAACTCCGTATGAATATTTTGTCTGCACTTCGAGATGGGCTGAAATTTCTGAAAGTATTGGCAGATTGCCATGAACAAAAAATAAAATGTACTCATATTGAACATTTTTCTTTATTAGTATATACTAGTCACGTTCACATATTTTGCGTTTTTTGTGTGTCGTTTTCAGCTTATATTTGATACTATGTCACAATCAATTTGCTTTTAGCTTGTGGAAAGCTTTCAGATTTTTTATATATTATTTTTGTTAGTGATTCTTTTTATTTTTAGATTTAATTATATACTCTTAATTTAAACACAATTTGTGTATCACAAATTATTGTTTCGTTTGGAACTTCATTGTGACCGTTATTAGGATCGTTTAGAACTTAGCCCTAGTGCGAACGTTGTACTGAAAAATATGGAAACGAAAGGAAGAAAAGAAAGTAATTCCTCATAGGTATGTAATTGTCTTAAAATTAAACGAAAATGACATTTGTTTGCTTTTTCTCACTACTATTAGAAAAGCAAAAGTTTGTGAGGATGGATGTATGTTTGTTATTCTTCCAAGAAAACTGCGTAATCTGAACTCCTGTTAGTCAGAAACATTGCACATATCGTAATTCGTGATCACTATTGGTTATTCAGTGACCAAATTGGTACGTCGACCGCATTGGGTTTAGCCGAATTCAATAAACAAATACGTTGGTACATACTAGCTCGTTTGATGGATATGTATTGGGCTAGTAACCAAATACGCCGATCTGTCAATGACGCATATTACCTGGAGCGTACATAGAAACTAAACTCGAGTTCACCTTGAGATGCACGTAAGTGCTGAACAGAAAGCTTGCATGCACAACCTATGTATCTTACCTGTTTAGTATAGAAACCGACAAAAGTCATATAAATGAACGCATCGCAGATTGGATAAATTTTTGTTTAACTGTGGACAAAGGTCATCCGACCCGCACTTCATAACTTGTGAAAAGTTTATTGCATCATCCTGACTGTCTCTAAGTAACCAAGAAAAGAAAGTGAAAACAGCAACAATAACGAATGTTTGACTGGATGTCAGAATATAGATTACGACTAAGGTCAGGCTTTTTATAATTTAGATTCGTACCACAAAAATGGTTTGTGACAAAAAACGACAAAAGTAACATCCATATAAATTACTCGGTGCCAGAAAGCGGCATCTGGTTTACAATTTACATTTCTGTTACTGGAAGCAACTCATAAATTTCAGCCAAAAAAGCAACACAGATTTAGATTTCAAATTCAGGCTATATATAACTTGCTCTGCAATTCTTTTACTAAATCGCCGCAGGAAAACGCCTAGCGTTTTAAATAAATCAAATCTTAGTCTGCAAGCGTAGGCAAAGCGGAACCGTGTGCCTCGTAAGCGTATGTAAATTTGCAATTAATACTTAACGACATAATCTGACATCGCACTGTTATCCAAACTTAACTAATGAAGTTTAGTTAGGCTGGCTCGTGCGATCCAATCTCCACCAGGCCTAGGGCTAGCGATATAGATCAAGACTAGATGTCGTAGGCCGTAGGAATGTATTTTTTATTGACTTTTGAATGGTAGTGAATATACGGAAGGCGTGGTGGATAAGTTTTAAAACATTTGCCAGGTTAGTGCTGTTTGATTCTGTAGTGGCTGTGCTGATACACCTTTTAAATCATGCTAATAAACAAAACAATCGGTAATGAAGTTCACAACAAAAGATAACCTCAGAATGGTATTTTAATATAAATTAATCATTGCAAATAACTAAATAAAATACGCTGCTAATACGTGGTTTGATTACAACAGGTATTAATACCACTTTTAATAACAAAAAAATATAAAACTAAAAATTATTAACTTTCGTAGTCGATTGTTTTAGTTCGCATTTATTCAAATCAAAAATGGTTACAAGCAGGCACCTAATATGTTCTTTAAGATGGTTTTTAGCCTACAACTTTGTTTCTTATTTTAAGCTGTAATTTGTGTACTTTCTATTGGTTTATTAAACTGAGAAATCACGCCTAAGCGTGATGACAGTATTTAATTTAAAAATGTTCTCGAAAGTAAAAATTATTTGTCTTTAAAGCCTGTTATTATATAAGTACCCATTTGTTTCTTGCCTTTTTGTTAAATTATTCAATTTATAACAGAAAGGAAAAAAAGTTGTTATAAAACTAAATCCGGATTAAACCTCAATTCATATTAACAACAAAAATAAATAAATTGTTGTTGTACAAGGTCGTATTAAATTCATTTTAAAGAGCCGTGGAACAAAAGCTTTCTTCTTAATATTGTATTGTGAGGTCACATACCGGTGTGCCGTGTCGTTTCTAGTTAGGAAGAATGTCGGGTCTAATTCAGCTTGCTTGGATATTGCAATTTCCATCCAACTCACGCTCACTGCGTCTCCCTTCCATTTCGTTTCATATTCCGCTGTAGCACAATACTTGACGGTTATATAAAGCAAATTTCGGTACACCGTATCCAGATTACGTAACTACCGAGTAGTATTTTGTTATCACAAATCCGGCCAGTATTTCCTGAGATAGCGCGTTCAAAAAAACAAACAAATTTTTCAGCTATGAGAAATAGATCTATTTCAGTGATTATAAATAACAGAAATAGATCTATTTCTTTGTTTATAATATTAGTATAGGTAAATGTAAGAACGTTCCAGAAGCCATATATCTCAAAAGTGATTAGTGCGTCTTCTCATATTCACAAAGTCGACTACACTCTAGTTCAAACACGTACAGTATTTGTTTAGGTTTCGTTACATACGTTTTCATACAATAAGTGTATACCGCCACCGCTAACAAAAGATTTTCCTCAACAACAGACCACAGCTTAATGAAAAAAATTTGACGCTTTGTAATATTTTTAATTTTATTCACAATCTGTGTATTGTTTTGTGGCAGTGAACGGTAAGGGTCGCTCGGTCCGAGGGTACACCGCTGTTATAATATTCAGCCGCCACACCGCAATGTTTTATTAAACCATCTCGGGGCTTCAATATTCATCACTGTACTCGAGGCCTCTTAGCTCGTGAATAAAATACACTAGGCATCTTCCACTTCTACGTTTAGGCCTCCGAGCCATGTGAGTATAATTTGACGGCCTACGTACGTTTATGTGTAAGAGGTTATTGATACATCTACCGTTATGAATATGTAAGACGTACTGATTTCTTGAAGTGTAATTTGTACGGCATGAATTAGAGGCGTATTTATTCTGGATCAAACATTTGGTGTAGGTGGATCCTGAAACTCGTTTATTTTATTTTTTGCTATTTGTTGATTTGATTGACTGATTTCTTTCTTGGTATTCTATATATAGTTACAAATTACTAAATATATGCTATCTCCGTTGACGCAAATACAATATTTCAAAGAAAAGCTGGTTATATTAGTACCTAAAATAATATCAACACTTGATATTTATGCGAAGCCAACTTCGATAAATCTACAAACTTATCCGGGTAAGTTTCAAGTAGTTACAAAATTACACTAATCTCAAGTTCGCTCATTAGTTAAGACAACTTTGAACAGAACACAAATTACTATTTAATTCAAGCATACCTCGAGTTTGCAAAACATTTCATACGTAGCGTTCAAAACACTAATACAGATATACAAAGCTCTCCGCGCTCCAAGGATAATGTAATGAGGTTAACGAGGAAAATAGTGTAACATTTTTAAGATTAAAATATTCAAGCAAACGGTGGCATTAAGAGACAGTAAGCATGAAACTTGTAAGAACAAGGGGAAGTTGCCGAGCTAAATGGATATTTGTCGGCACAGAAACCCGTTGAGTGTTTACTAAGGATGTTTGTTAGAACGACGTGACCGCACTTTTTAAACTATGGCTCGCTTACGTATCTGGGAAATATTTGCGACTAACATTTTCATATTTATTTATGGAATTATTGCTAACAGCTTTTTCTAAAAGTAATGTTTCCTGCTGAGGGAATATTGTTTCTTTATTTTCACAGTTCGTTTATTTTCTTTGTAAAGAAATGGTAATAGAAACATTGCTCCGCAGACAATAATTTTATAGTGTTTATTTTTAGATTCTTAAGTTTAGATTTTCTAATAAATTAATTGTATTTATGAATAAGGTAAGTATATTTTTTACATTCAATAATTATCGGCCCTGTATATAAATTGTCCTAGCGCTAAGCACGGGCCTCTTCTCACTGTGGGAAGGGTAATGCATAGTCCACATAGTCCCCCACGTTCGTCAAGTGCGGATTGGCAGACTTGACATGTTTTTCGAGACCTTTATGGAGAATTCTCAGATATGCAGGTTTCCTCACGATGTTGTCCTACACCATTTAGCAAGCTATAGTAAAAGTAACCATTTAATACGCACATAACTTCAAAAAGTTATTGGTGCGTGTCGTGGATTCGAACCCGAGACCTTCTGCGTAGCAGTCTGTCAGTCTTTCCACTACAAGATGGATTCTGTAAGTTTTCTATTAAATTACGAGAGACTCATGGACGCCTCTCGTGACCAGAGGGCTGGCACGTATTTGGCTCAAAAGATAAGCATAGCCATTCAACGAGGTAATGCTGCCAGTCTTCTGGGCACGCTTCCAATGGACTGCGATGCGGATGAGTTTCATGACGCCTTCTAAATTTTAATTTCTAAGCTTTTTAATTTTCACTTCTTGTATATATTTATTAGTTTTATTTAATTATTTTAAGTCTCAGTCTAACTATATCTCCAATTGTTAATTGTTTTAAAAATAAAAGAATTTTATCTTAAATTACTAATAATGCAAAATGATAATAAATGCTATTACGTATGTCGTTTTCACATCACTTAGGCTTTACCTTTCCTTGTGATTTCACATTCACATTTTTCAATTTGCAATTACTGTAAAAAAAACAAATAACAACAAAAATATAAATTGTGTAACAATGTAAAATTGGAGTAATCATAATCCTATTTCACTTTACTTCGCTACTAAAATTGCGACGAGTGACAAAACATTTCCCATCAGCGTCTTCATCAATAGACATAAATAAAATTAGAGTATCTATTTGTAATATTAAAATAACCGCTTTTTAGTAAATGCATGTGGATGAATACACGGAACATATACCGAAATGACATTTTTTTAAATTTTTGTCTGTCTGTTGGTCTGTCGGTTTGTTCTCGCTAATATCTGGAACGGCTGGACCGATTTTGACGGGACGTTCACTGGCGGATAGCTTATGTCCCAAGGAGTAACTTAGGCTAAATTAACCGGGTACGCGAAGTAGTTCCCTCAGGACGGGGGTGAAACCAATGGAAACAGCAAGTTTTAAAGATTGGATATCGTTTCAGAGCCGTCGGCAACAAAAAAGGTTACATAAGCCTTCTAAGGCTTGTCCTGTCTTAAAAGCGATACTGGGACTTATTATTCCGCACACGTTGTCTGTTAAGTACCCAACATTGTATTACGTAGGCGGTAATTCACTTCAGACTTATCTGCCACCGACACGTATTTATTTTACACTTTATTGTACTCCGACATCCATATTTGAGTCATCTTAGATGGAAAGGAAAGCAGGCCTTATTGCTAATAGCGAAATCTACCAGGCAACCTTTCGATATATCTCTATCTAGAAAATGTAGGTTTGATTTCGAACTCAGTCTCCAAAGTTCTCAGTATTCCTGTAGGAGTTCGCTAAACGCTATTGATATCAAAGTGTCAGCTTGACCGAGTAACCACAAGCCCCTTAGCGCGAGAGAAGTTAGTGTCGGCCCGACTTGTATACTGCCAGACATCGGCACTTGATTACTATTCCACTTTGACATTCCCTGCACGTTCTATCTCCTAATTTGATAAGATATTCCACAGTTAAACAGTGTACAGCGTTTTGAGTTTACTGTTCGGTTGGTGCAGTGTTTAGTTATACAGGGCAACCGCATACATTGGCTGACATAGCGAA
Organism: Euclidia mi; assembly: GCA_944739405.2. Lineage (NCBI taxonomy): Eukaryota > Metazoa > Arthropoda > Insecta > Lepidoptera > Erebidae > Euclidia > Euclidia mi. Next base: position 6,627,884 of record OX123196.2, read on the forward strand.
GATGCGGCTTGGAGAATTGACACCATCTGGTCGCTATTGCGCCGAAACGTGTTTCATTGAGGCGTGAAGTAGAAAATATTGAAACAAAGGATCAAAGAGAAATCAATTTAGTTCATACTTAAGTACGTAAAAGCGTGTGTTTATGTATTTGTATACGAGTATTCGTGAAGCTCGGTAACAGCCACATTTGTGTCACGAAGCGTCAAAAACCCGACGAAATAAAGAAAATAATGGTCAAAGGTGAAAGGAATTGGGAATAAGCGGTACCTATAGGCATAGATCAAAGAGCGAGATCACAAAGAACATGAGGGATACGCACGAAGTTTTGGTCGGAGCGCTTTCAATCGAGCCCTTCTAAAGAGCGCCGGATGGTATTGGCCTGATCGACACTTTTCAGATACCAATCACAGATTTGTAACGATTTTTTGCAGAATATATAGGTTGAAAGTCGTGGCTTTATCGGAGAGCGTTTGAAATAGGTGAGTGATATATTTTAGACTTCGATCATTTGATAGTAACAATTGTTAATGAAGAGGGGGAATGAGGGCAGTTTGGATCATTGAATTTCAATCTCACGATTCTGTGCGAGTTACCTGACGATATTTATACAGATACTAGCTTTTGCCCGGTGCTTCGCACGCGTAAATTACGATTAGATAAATTACTTTTTACAAACACCCCTACCGTCCTCAAAAAACATACATGTTAAATTTAACCTTCTTGCGCCCAGTAATTTCGGCTGTAATGTGTGTGTCAGCCAGTCAGTAGTGAAAAGATTTTATATACACAGATTGAAGTGATTCCATTGAAAAAATAAAGCTTTTACCTACACAAACTCTGAATAGGTACCTTTTCCACCCTCTTAGGGGAAAATTTCCAAAATAAATGTCTTTGTATTCGCTAACGTCATTTGCAGATCCAATAAACAGAGTACCTTGAAGGCTTAAAATGGCAAATGATGACGCCCCTTTTTATCCACTAAGGGTAAGAATTTCCAAAAGGACTTTCTTAGTGTTCACTAACTTCATTTCAGGAACCAATAGGTATACAAAGTTTGAAGTTAATCCATTGAGGGAATAAAAAGTTTCATACAAATTCTGACAACAATTCCAAAAATCATCTCTTAATGTGCCCCTACACACCTCAGGGAACATAAATGCTAAATTTCATCAACATGCACACATACATACATGTTGTTTCGGCTGCAGCATGTCTGTCAGTCAATCAGTAACGCAAGGATTTTATATACAGACAGATTATACAAATAAATAATATTTGACTGCCTCCGTGGTACAGTGGATGGCGTATGCGTCTGCGTCTGCTAATAGCGAGGTCTCGGGTTCGATTTCTGGGTCGGGCAAAAGTATTACTGAGTTTTTCCGAATTCTCAGTAGTAGCACGGAATCTGCCAATGTGCCCGGTAATGGCAATAGGCTCGCCCTCTATTACGTGGGACCTAATATGCAACATGGTGAAATATGGGTAATATTACACCTCTGCCTACCCCTTCGGGGATACAGGAGTGAGACTATAAAAGAAAACAAACTGTCTGTAATCTCAAAATAACTGTATTGTATATTGTTCCTAACCCGTTTCCAGTACCTTAATGATTTATTTAGACTGTTTTTTGTCTGTCTATTTTTTCAGGGTAATCTTAAAAATGGCTTAATCGATTTTGATGTGTATTTTACTAATGTTTCATGATAACTCTCGAACAAAGTATGAAAATTTCATTTAGGTGTAGCTGCTTGCAAAAGCTAGTTTAAATTAAATTAGTCAAGGATTCCGTAGATACATTTGTATATCTCAGCGATATTGTAAATAAAATAAATTATCCAAGTTCAAAAACCCTTTCTTAGTATTTTAGGTTAAAGACATCAGAAGCCTTGGCCAGCAGTTGGACAAAGCAGATAACTGATAAAAAGTGCTTACCTGTTTAAAAATAAATAAAAATAGCAAAATAATGGTTCTAAGTATTTTGGCTTCTATTGGTCATATAAAGAACCATCCCACATTTTAGTTAGTGAAGATGAAGAGCGCTTAGACTCTCAGCCGCATAAATGTAAATTAATGAAAATTAAATGCACATCAAGGACGATGAAAAAAAATCAAGTGAAGGAATTAAAAGTTTCAGACAAACTCAAAAGGGTCCCCCTTTTGAACTCCCCGTTTTAGTGGTGAATTCACTAACGTCACTTGTGGAACCAATATACAAAGTTTCAAGTGAATCTATTGAAGTTTTTTTTTATATTACAAAATGGGACATCCTTTCTTAATTCTTAATAGGGGACACTTTCTTAATAGGGGAGTGACTTCGAAAACTCCTTTCTTGGTGTTCACTAACGCCATTTGACTAACCTATATACAAAGTTTGAAGTTAATCCAATAAAGGAATAAAAAGGTTTCATACAATTCCGACTCCTTCCGACTTCCTTTTAAACCCTTTAGGGTAAGAAATTCCCAAAAAAAATGTCTTGATGTTTACTAAGGTCATTAGAGAAACCAATATACAAAGTTTGAAGTAAATCCATTAAAGGAATAAAAGTTACATACAAACTTTGATCCTCAATCTTACCCTCTTAGGGGTGAAATTGCCGAAAAAGTAATTTTTAGTGTTCACTATTATACTTTGAGGAACCACTATACAAAGTTTGAAGTCAATCCAATGAAAGAATAATAAGTTTCATACACACTTTGACCCCCTATCTCACCCCCTGAGGGTAGTAATTAAAAAAAGAAACTAATTCTTAGTGTTCACTATCATCGTTTGAGGAACCAATATACAAAGGTTCAAGTGAATCCATTAAATGAATAAAAAGTTACATACAAACATTGACCCTCAATCTTACCCTCTTAAGGGTGGAATTCTCAAAAAAATAGTTCTTAGTGTTCACTATTAGCATTTGAGGAACCAATATACAAAGATTGAAGTCAATCCACTTAAGGAATAATAAGTTTCAAACACAATTTGACCACCTATCTTACCCCCTGAGGGTAGGAATTTAAAAAAACTAATACTTAGTGTTCACAATTATCATTTGAGGAACCAATATACAAAGTTTGAAGTCAATCCACTGAAGGAATAATAAGTTTCGTTTCATACACACTTTGAACCGCTATCTTACCCCTGACGGTTGTAATTTTCACTATCGTCGTTTGAGGAACCAATATACAAAGTTTGAAGTCAATCCATTAAAGGAATAAAAATTTCATACAAACTTTGACCCCCTACCTCACCCCCTTCGGGGAGGAATTTTCAAAAAAATAATTCTTAGTGTTCACTATCGTCGTTTGAGGAACTAATATACAAAGTTTGGAGTCAATCCATTAAAGGAATAAAAAGTTTCATACAAACTTTGACCTCAAGTTTTACCCCCTTAAGGGTGGAATTTCCAAAAATCCTCTCTTAGTGCTACCCTACACTCTTCAAGGAACATACGTGCTAAATTTTATCATCATGTGACTAATAGTTTCGGCTGTAGCGTGTCTGTCAGTCAGTCAGTAACGCAAGGATTTTATATATTAAGACTAGAGGACGCCAGCAGCTAGGCCTGCATTTTTTTTTATTTACCCGTTTTGTCCGATCCCGTGGCAATTTCGGGAAATCCCTTCTTAGGACACCCCTACTGTCCCCAAGTCAAATTTCAGCTTCCTGCGCCGAATAGTTTCGGCTGTAGCGTGTCTGTCAGTCAGTCAGTAACGCAAGGATTTTATATATTAAGATAGGTTATCTAAGATATTTTTTACTGTCTACACGGTTATGTAAAGCCTCATTAATACCTTTTATTAACAAAGATTTTAATTTACCATATACTGTTTAGATTTCCATACTGATTTAGGTACGCAGTATCACTATAATATTCTTAAGTTAAAAACTACAAAAAAAATATCACACCAAAATACATCACGAACAGCTGCGTAAAATCCTAATTATAATTACGTGGGATGATTAAGCCGCCAAACACTACGGCGTAGTCGTAAGCCTCAGCCGTTCCAATGAGTCTGCCACGGTTTAATTACTAACACGATGACAAGGCCACAGTGATGTAGCCATTGTTCGCTTATGACGGTGTGGGCCAAAATTTGGCAAACGACGGACAAACGCCATCAATCAAGTTTTGACATTCGATTTTTCGAGCCCCTCTGTGCGTTGGATAATCTCGAGCAACTTTTTGAAGTATCATCGTTTCCATTATGGTGATGATACATTTAAGTATTTACTTGTAACAGAACCGCGAGCATTCGCCGTGCTTTCTTTTGTTGAATTGAGATTTGCACAGCGAACAGAACCAAACATTGCTACGAACATTTTCACGATCTTTCTAGCGAAGGCTTTACTCAGCAAAACGGTCGAAAAACATTTTCTGTCCATTTGCTAGAATGCTCACCAGAACGCTCGCTTGAGAACACACTCGTTTGTTTTTCTGTTATGTTACATTCGCAAGAATGCTAATTCCAGTGGATTGTTCAAGTGTATCAGCAGCATTATATGAACTTCGTTTATGTTCAATTATGTCTACAACGTGGATGGTCAAGATACAGGGAAGAGGGATTTATACAAAACTTACCTAGGTATATCAGAAATTGGAGTGTAAAAGAAAACGGAGAAGTATTTTTAAATGAAACTTTTATATTATGGTTACGTGTGCGTAATTAGGAGTGATACTCTCATAAGTAATTCAGTGTTTAATATTACGATAGGAGAGGTAATCAACAAACGGGCGCGTAATCCCGGTTCGTCGGGCCTGGAGCCATGAATCACGGGGCTGCCCCGGGTTTATCACCCGGACCTTGCGCTCGCACACGCACTCGCATCGCTTTTTATTCCCACCATTTACGCGTATTTACGCATAGTAAATACCATTCACTGACCTGTATATAAATACATATTTGCTTTTGCTTCTTAATTTAGTAGTAGGTTTATAATTATTATAGCTTTAGCTGTAAATAAGTCTGAGCAGATTAGAGACATGCTAAAAAATGGACAGTCAAGTACTCTAAACCGAAGAGTATGCCTGAGAAATGTGATGAGAGTGAAAGAAGCAAGAGAGATAGGTATGTATGTCGGGACTAGGGATCGTTGCAAATGGCGTTCCACCAACAGGAAACAGGTGTGAGTCTATGTATGTATGTAAATAAGTTATTGTAATTGTAAATCAGTATGAAGTTGCAAAATAATTGAATAAAATGAAAATTCACTAACCTTAAAAGACTTTTGCAGTTCATTGAACTTCAATTTTAAATTACTAAGGTACATTTATAATTAAATCCGTGTTGCGCAGAATTATTTCCATATTTAAATAACAGTGAATAAGAGAAGAGAATTGCTATGTGGATAACGGATAGAAAAGACAAATCGTGGTCTAAAATTGAATATAATGTTGTAGTTACTTTGTTGGTTATAGTGTAGAGATCATGTTAGGGATTTCAAATTAACAATCTATCTTTAAGTACATAAAGTCGATACGATACAAAGTCATAAACAATCTTTGTTTTTAAGTTTTGTTTGTCTGGGTAATATCTGGAATGGCTTAACCGATTATAATTGGACCTTCTTTGGAAAAAAGAACACTTTTTAGGGCTACAAATAGATTATAATTTGACTCGTTGTTGTTAAAAAAAACGAGATTGACGCGAGTGAAACCGTAAGGAACCGCTAGTGGTAATTAAAAAGCTAAAATATCGTTCCGTTATGTAGATATATTTTTGTGGCAACGACCTATCTAAGGATGAAAGCCGTTGGTACCTAAATATTTATAAACGCGACAATTTTCCTTTTGTCTGGCTTCTAATATTTAAATTGAAATTCCGACGGTGTACTTAATAGTATTTAACTTAATAAAAGAATGGAGATAATTTCTAAAGAAAATAAGTCCTTCAGTTAAAGAACTTTTTTAGTTTAAATAGCGAACTAAAAGATTATGTAGGTATTGCTGGTGATTATATTGTGTTTTATTAACTAAATGTAGACTTTTTCTGTCTTGTTCTCTTAAATAAAACTGGAAAGGGAGGTCAGAAGATAAGAACATTCAGATTTAGTTCAAACTAGACGTCTCACGCAGCTCCGCCCGCGTGAATTGAACAACTAAACCTTACTCAGAAAATCACATTATCTATTGATGAGAGTCATTTGTATAAAAATTCGGTTTAGTAGTTTTTGATTATATCGCGTTTATACAGACAGACAGGGCAAAAAGGGGCTTCGTTGTGTTATAGGTAGGTATAGATTCAATTCATTGCGAAGTTGCGACACGTCGAAATTTATTTTAACAAAGGACTATTGGATTAGGAGGAAATTTTGTTTTACAATTTTAAAACATCCCCAAGCGCTGCTTGCACCAATTATGTTGTAAAGGATTGACTCATTTAAGTATAGTTAGAAGGTAAAACTACAGAATTCACTCTATTGTCAGCACAGCTTTCACAAACAGGCCTTTTAGTTCATAAAACAGCGTTTTATTTTTCCCTCATATACAAATTATTTATAGTATCGGTTATTTCAGCGGCAAGGCAGCCGGGAGCCTTTAGCGCGTATTTTATGTTTCTCCAAACTAGCGCACGCCGCACCCCAGAGGTCCGCAGTATGCATAAACAAACATACAAACCTGGATTTACAAGCATAGACACCTCAGGGACTAGTCCTACCCTCAGGAAACGGAAACGAATGCTTTGAACATTTGTAGAAACTGGATGAGCGAAATTTGTACCGTCTGATCCGGAACGGAATGAAAAATGAACTTATCAAAAAGTTTGACGACAGGGCGAGCTAGCCATTTTAAACCGTTTTTGGCGTTTCATTGTATTTTTGTGGTGAGCTTTTTTAGCGATTTTTCTGAAAGCTACTGGATAATAAAATTATATGTCGTAGTCATCAATTATGAATTCCAGTGGAGGAGTCAGATAGCAACTTGATGCATTAAGAACATAATTTGCAAATAAGCTCGAAAAGTCATTATTTATGAGCCATTGAACCATTGAACCGAAATCGAAACCCTCTGCGTAGCAGTCTGTCGGTTTCTCCACTTAGCTACTAAACTACATAATCTAAATATATAAAATCCTTGCGTTATTGACTGACTGACAGACACGCTACAGCCAAAACTGTTGGGCGCAGGAATCTAAAATTTGGCATGTATGTTCCTTGGGGACCGTAGGGGTGCACTAAGAAGGGATTTCCCGAAATTCCCACGGGATCGGCCAAAACGGGTAAATTAAAAAAAATGCAGGCGTAGCTGCTGGCGTCCTCTAGTACTAATATAATAAAGGACAGTTACTTCAAATGATTCCGTGTTACGATCACAAGGAAAATAAAACAAGTAAATAAACTTAGATCCTCACTTAAAGTAAGTAATTACATCGGAAAGCCGACAGTCTGCGATGGAGACACGTTTTGTAATTAATATAATTGTAATAAAATTTGAATATAATGTAACAACATATGATATTAATATAATTTCATTTAGGATAATTTTATATAATTTTATTATAAGACAATTATTAATATAATTTAATTTTAATAAAAAAATTCACAGAGTGCCGCTCTGCCCACCCTACTCTTTCCCCGCGGTCTTTTCTCGCGCCTAGGTTTTGACGAGATTGATTTGCGTGTGGTTTTTTTTTTCCTTTTATATTATTTTTTTGTCTGCCTTTGAGTGCATGTGATTGCATATTGTATTATATGTATATTTTAATATAACACAGAACTTATTATGTGTTTTGCATTGTGAGTGAGCGCGACACCTGGTTGGGCATCCGTGGTGGGTGAGTGGGAGCCAAGAGAATGTCAGCGTCCTGTATGCATCAGCTGTACTGGGCATAATGCTAACTTGGCTACCCTTTTGGTCAGCACTGGGACACATACTCGACATTACTCGATATTTCTTTTTTTCTGATCTGCAAATTCTTCTCTATTTTTATTTAATGTGCCTTTATAATCAGTTTTGTTCTTTTAAAATATTGTATGTTGTTCTGTTTTGTGCTGTATCCAAATAAATGTTTCTTTCTTCTTTCTTTCTTTCTTTCTTTTGTTCAAGTGAGCGACCGTTATTGCATCTTATTGCAACTTGTACTTGCCCTATTTACTATAAGTGAAAAGAAATTACTTTGTGAGGACCGTAGTTTTTAAGAAGACGTTGTGGCGACAGCGTCTTTATTTAGACATTGATAAGAACTTAAGCTGTAGAACAGAACCATAGTTTCTAATCGTAGATTATTATGAAATATTGTAATAATATCAGTTCTATTTTTAAATTGTCCTACTGCTCAACACGGGCCTCTTCACTTGGCAGACTTTATACATGCTTTATACGTTTAGTCCCGCTGAACATCTAAGCCAAGGCATCGGTATGATAGGTAAATATTATTTTTCATATACCCGCCTCTATTTCAAAGGAAAATTTATTATCTTGTTTCTAAATGTTACACAAGAACTATAATAAGTTGCGTTACAAAACCATGGAAATACCATTTTACTTTTTACTGATAGAAAAAGTATTTATTCAAAGTGGAATAAAAAGGTTGCCTGTACCGAGTATTTGAAAAGAGAAAACATTTTTGTTATCCTGTGCATTCAAGCGCATTATGATAAGGACGTTTCTTACGTACTAATGATGAAATGAAAAATATTTTCCATTTTGTTCAACAATAAAAAGGCCATATTTTTGTCTTGCAACACGTTTATTAATATAATAACTTTCAAAACATTTCGATTGTAAACGTGTTTTATGGGCTATTATATAGATAGCTTTATAAGTTCTCTACTTCGTCTTTGCAAAAAAGTGTTGTCAATTTTTGTCCTATTCTTCATCATAGGCCCAGCCCCTTTTAAAACGGTGGCACTACAGGGCCTACAGTCAGTGTAATTTCAATACATTATATCAATACGAAATACACATACTCTATATAAATATATGTATTTGAAGTTGCCCTATTCTGACGCATTGTAATAACGTTGTCTTAGCAATATCGGTATGTTTCAAGAAAAATACGTTCCCGTTTGATAACTTTCAGTAACATGAGCGCAGTTTATGGCTCATATATTATGACTCTACGACCCACAAATGTCAAGCAGAAACTGTCAAGTAAGTCATGGGACGAAGATATAGTTGTCAGCATTTTGAAGGGATATACGTAATCTTTAAGAAATTATACATATTTTTACCAAGTCCATCGGTCCGTGGTTTAACTCGGGAACTGTGGATATAAAAGCTTTGCAATTTGGTTATGCTAGAAAATTAGAAGATGCCTATGTCCAGCAATGGACTGTTAAAGGCTATTTTGATGATGATGTTTTTGATAGATATAGGTACTTAATATAATCATATCCATATAGGTACAGGTACCTAATTCGAACGTTTTAATATTTCTATTAAAATACTTAGGCAGGTAGTTAGGTCTTTCAAGAATATTAGGTATCTCACTCGCGACCAACATCCAACATACTTGCACAAACATAAATATCTTTTCATAATACTGTTTCAACTTGGAAGTATACACTTGGAAGGACAACAAATAAATGAAAAATTAGTTTCATCAGCGCTTTAAGCTGTTCCACTATTGCTTACGTTCTATTTTCATAGAAGGGAAGGTCAAAGTCCATGAAGCTGGCAACTTGGCTTGGTGTCTTGAAATATAATGCAAAACTCTCAAGCAAGCAGCTTTCATCTTGAGGTTTTCACCATTCACCATTTAGCAAGCGATTAACAATTCTATACGCATTTAACAACAAAAAAAAACAATAGAGCGCGTCATGCCTTGCCATTTGCTGTCTCTCTACTAGGCTATTACTGCTTAGTATTCAAAAGTTCATTGATCTACCTCCTACATTAAAAGAGACATTCATGTCTAAAGTAAGATTTGTTACTTCCTACCTTCATTTGACTTTTGACACTCAAGAAATAGGAACGGGCCAGGAGCTGACCCACTTTAAGTTTTCCTTTTTTCCAATGATACGAAGGCGGATTAGGTACCGACCTTTTTGCTCGAAGATAGTTAGGCAACCGTTTAAGCTGTATTATTAATCGTTATTGGGGCACTTAATTCCGCTAGCGGGATAGGTTGAAGGAATAGATTTTATGAGTACTTGTGGAAATCTAACGATTCCTGAGTACAGTGGTATGGTTTAAACAATATAATTCAGACAAAACTCTTACAAATAATACATAATACCTAAACCTTCTCCAATATTCTTTCTAGGTTTTTTTTTATGGTAATCGGCGGCAAACGCGCAGACGAATTGCCTGATGGTAAGCAATTAACGCCGCCTATGGACACAAGCAACTCCACAGGATTCACAAGTGCGTTGCCGCTTCTTGGGGTTAGCAAAAGGGATAGGATGAGGAGTGGGATCAGGGAGAAGGGAAAGGGGATAGGGCCTCCGGCACTCTCACTCACCGAACGAAATGCAACAGCTTAGGTACTGTTACTTTACGTCGATTTTCTTTGAGAGGGTAGTACTTGCCCGGTCGAGCCGGCCCATTCATGCTGAAATCAGCAAGGCCCTACTACCTTGAGATATATTAATGGCCACTAGAAAACCTGTTTACTAGTTTTTGAGTTTATCGCGCACGGACACACAAACAGATAAGCGCAGGTTTGTATTATCATAAGTAATGTAGCGATATACTATTTTCATACATACATACATACATACATATCGTCACGCCTTCTATCCCCGAAGGGGTAGGCAGAGGTGTATTTCAACACCCACTTTTCGCCAGATGTACTTTAGTCCCACGTAATAAGTGGCGAGCCTATTGCCGTACCGGGCACATTTCCAGACTCCGTGCTGCTACTGAGAATTTCGTGACAGAAAAACCCAATAACACTGCCCGACCCAGGAATCGAACCCGGGACCTCCCGATCCCACGGGCACATTTATGCCGCGAGACCAACGAGTACTATTTTCATTTATTTGCTTTTTGAATATTTGCTTGCGGCAAGCATTATGTTCGCCAAAGGGTTCGTAAAAGGGCTTGTCTGACTTACTAGTAGTAAGTAGCCATGAAAAGACGTAGTAAAAGATAACCTATAACCTAAATATTGCTGGTCCTTTCTCTGATTTAAATGTATGGCTTTCTGTGCCTATGTCTACACCAACCTTCGACCAATATTGGTTCAAAATACTTAAGTATGAAGAACTAGTTCACCGACATGTAGTACCTATCTACTGACTACTTAATGATATGAATCATTAAGCACATTAATAACGCATTTAATTAAAATTTAATCTAATCGAAATACATCCACTTATTGGTAATTCCCTGTTTGTGTTATTGAGTGTGAGTGACATGACAGAACACAGAACTTTCAGTTAGCGAAACCGCATTTTCATCATCGTACTTTGTGTGGTCATGCGATGAAAGTCCAGTTATGAGTTTACCACCACAATTTGTTATCGCATGAGGTTGTGATTCTTCACAGAAACTACCACGGTGTTCTCGACGTCTCGTAGGCTAGCAGCGGGGTAATTGCACCGCGCTATTTCAGAAGGTACATGCTAATATGATCCCGTAATATGTGTATAATTATAACCCTATGACCACCGTGTTATTGGGTTTTAATTATTATAATCACATACACATTGCGAATGTTCAGAAGTATTCTCACTCTGACCTTTTAAAACTGTAACAACTGTTGACTAACTTCTACGTTGAAAGGCAGCAAATAAACACACAACAATAAGAAATACAAAAATACAGACCTGTATGCAATGCTCGTTAGAGTCTGAACTCTTAGTCGGTTACAATAATAGCGAAGCGCTGCAAAATAACGTTCCTAATCGCACTAAGTTCTCTCATTACCGTGTCTCCGCCTCATCCATTCAGCTTGATATATCGCCCTACTATTGTTCCTTATTAAACATTATTAGCCTACGTCGGTTTTGTAAAAGCCTATAACCATTCATGTTGTCGGATTCTTGTGATACTTGAAACTTTTTTAAGAGTAGGCTGATCTTTTTTACGTTGGATAGTGTTTTGTTGGCTTATTGGGAGCGGGGAGCGGAATTGGCTCTCGGAACTTGAACTCGAACGAAACGCAACAGTATACATACTGTCACTTTACGACGTTATTATGAGAAAGGGCTCCACTCCCATTCAGGCTGAAATCAGTAAGGTTCTACTACCTACAAATCAAACAGGATCGTAATTGCAATACACCTTTATCTGTTCTCTACCAATATTCTCCTGAATAAAAAAGTTGATCTACCGTCCAAAATAATAGTTTTCAAATTAAAAGTATCGCATAGAAAATATTTAACCAAATGCAATATTCAAATGTAGGTACTTGTTTGTCTTGCTTGCCGAGTAAATTACTGAGGCGCACAGTTTTAAATTAAAATTTTCTTCCGTGAATAATCGTAATCATTCTGGAGCCAACTAGCTGCGCACTATAAAAAGGCCTGCGTTTTATTCCAGTATGTTCTTAGACTCACGCCTGTATCCCCGAAAGGGTAGGCAGAGGTGTATTATAACACCCACATTTCGCCATGAATTTTTAGGTCCCACGTAATAGGGGGCGAGCCTATTGCCGTACCGGGCACATTACCAGACTCCGAGCCGTTACTGGGCATTTCCTAACGGAAAAACCAAATAACACTTTGCCCGACCCGGGAATCGAACCCGAGACCTCCCAATCCCACGCGCAAATGCCGCGAGACCAACGAGGCAGCCCAATAACTTATGAAAATAAAACATGTTATATTTGAAGTTGTTACAATATTTCATATAAATTCCGTACGATTTTTCGGACAGCGATCGTGTTAGTAGAAAGCTCGAGAAATACTTCACATAGTAGATAAGCTCGCTTGACATTTTTGAACCTCAGACGTACGTGCTTCAAAGGTTTGTAGCTCAAGGCGCACTTCGCAACTGAAAACAAAGTTCTTGTAGACATTCTAACGTACCTTAGGTACTACAATGTTTTTTATGAACTAGGCACTAAATATTTTCTTACGGGACATATCACGTACCTTTGTTCTGATTAACCGATATTTCGGCAGTGTTGCAAGCACAATGTTCACGGATGTACTAAGTAGATGGAAAAAGTACCTTCTACTGCTGTAACAGTCAGTCATTTAGCCACTATACAACACGACGTGTTTAGTATATAGCGCTATTCTTGTACCCAATCATACATTCTATCACATTAGAAAGACACAAACATTTCAAAATCATTTTATAACACGAAATCCCTAAACCATCAAATCCGAAAACAAAATTCCCTTGTAATTACCTACTTATATCTAATCGTCTATCTACCGTCCTAAACAAATAACTTAAATTGGATGTCATTATTTTACTCACAACACAATATTGAACTTTCTAGTATCAATTTAATATTATTTTCATATAAATATACGTTATTTGGGACGGCTGAGCGGTGCAATCAGTATCAGCTAATTCCATTAATACGTGTATTTTGTTGTAGGCGCGATATGTATCGGTTCTAGCGAGCTGATTATTTAATACTAGACGATGCCTGCGGTTTCACCCGCGTTATTTAAGGCTGCTGCTCTGCTTCCGTCGCTCATAGCGTGATGTTATATAGCCTATAACCTTCCTCGATAAATGGGCTATCTAACACTGAAAGAATTTTTCAAATCGGTCCGGTAGTTCTTGAGATTAGCGCGTTCAACCAAACAAACAAAGAAACTCTTGAGCTTTATATATTAGTACTAGCTGACCTAGCGAACTCCGTATCACCTTTAATTCCTTTTTTTCCAAGCCCCTTTTCCAAAGTTACCATTGACTTTGCGCTTAATCTCTTATCATTTCAGAGTGTATAAATGATGAACAAACAAACATAGATTTTTATATAATATTGAATTCCCCATTCCTTAGAATATCGGAGACGCTACCCATATCCACTTTAAAAAAACATCCCGTCCGCCATCTTTGATTTCCTATCCGCCATCTTTGATCACGAAATAGATGTTATATTTGGGTTCACCATCCCTTAAATCATCAGAGACGATACCCATATTGATTTTTAAAAATTTTCTCATCCGCCATCTTTGATTTCCCATCCGCCATCTTGAATCGCGAAATAGATGTTGTATTTGGATTCCCCATCCCTTTAAACATCGGAGACGATACCCATATTGATTTTTTTTTAAATTCCCATCCGCCATCTTTGATCACGAAATAGATGGTGTTTTTGCATTCCCCATTCCTTAAAATATCGGAGACGATACCCATATCGACTTTAAAAAAATCCCGTCCGCCATCTTTGATTTCCTATCCGCCATCTTTGATCACCAAATAGATGTTGTATTTCGATTCCCCACCCCACCCCTTAAAATATCGAAGGCGATACCCATATTGATTTTTAAAATTTTCTCACCCGCCATCTTTTATTTCCCGTCCGCCATCTTGGATCACTAAATAAATTTCATATTATTAATCAGCGTCCCGAAAATCTCGAAAACGATACCCATATAGATTGTATCCTATTCGTTTACCCTTTTTTTGCCTTTGACCCACCCCTCCCCCTTCTCGTTTGACCATTTTATTATTTTTGTCTGGCCCCTAAAAGTTGTGGCGTAATTTTATATAGCCTATAGCCTTTCGGAATAATTGGGCTAGCATAGGCAAAAACATTTTTTTAAATCCGACTGCTAGTTTCTGAGATTAGCCGACATTGTATTTTAGCCTTTTGCCCGGCCCCAAAGGGTCGAAGCGTTATGTTATATAGCCTATAGCCTTCCGGAACAATTGGGCTATCGTATACAAAAAGAATTTTTCAGATCCGACCGGTAGTTCCTGAGATTAGCGCGTTCAAACAAACAAAGAAACAAACTCTTCCGCTTTATTATATTAGTAAAGATGGCTACTGTGACGAGGGCTCGATCGCTCGAATATAAAGGTGAGGTATAAAACTAGGCACAGCGCTAATGCCTCTCCGCTTCAATTTGAATAGTTTCATTAGGAGCGTAGCAACATTTTCATTATTTAATTGTAGATCGATATCCAATGAAATATAAGTGACGGTCAGGCATATTGTACTAGGCAGAATTGTTATTATCAGTGGCAACGCGGCGGTGGTTTTCCATGAATTAAGACACAATACTAGAGTGCATAAGGGTGTAAAGAGCCTACAAGTACTATCGACGACGCCCTTTTGCAGCTGATCTGTGATAAGCAATGTCACACCCTGAGTGCTCTAGACTGTCGTGAGCATGTGCATGCATGGGTGAATTTCTTGGAGCTTTTCTCTGACTGATAAAGTTAGTTCATGCTGCATTTGTATTCGTACTTGCATTATATGATTTAAAAAGATCCTAAGATATATAAACACTAAGTTTTTAAAGACAAACAGACAAAACTAGATAAAATAAACTGACGAACGACAGGAACGAACCCCATCCTTCTAGAGGGTTCCCATCATGGATGCTTCAATAATAATTAGTGTTCGAGCGAACGGACGGACCCCAATGAACCGAGGGAGGTTTACACGGCTCGATAGTTATCACGCTTATCGCGTCTAGTGGCGGTAATGATAAACATAGTATGAGTACGTATCATCTCATACATCTGTCTGTGAAACATACGCTGTGTGTGAACTGCGAGCTGCGCAACTTTATGCATATTGCGTTACCGTTCGTAGTATTGTTTTGGCTCGCCGACAATCTTGTTTATTGAAGGCCAAAGAAACGTTTAAATTAAAATAAAATGTGCGAACGTAGCTACGGACATTCTTTAATATTCTGTATGACTATAAGGCGGCGGTAGCCCAGTGGTGTACGTAACGGACTGCCGAGACGATGGTCTCGGGTTCAGTCCCCAGGTACCCCGGGCACACCCTGACTTTTCAAAGTTATGTGTGCATTATAAATTAATTATCGCTCGCTTAATGATGCGCCTGTTAGATGGCAATAGGCTCGCCCCCTATAACATTGGGACTGAAACATAACTTATGTTATGTTATGTTGTGTTGTGTTATGTTATGTTATATGACTGCACGTATGGCGTAGTAATTTTTAAGTAGTCGCCTCGCTGATTATAATTGCGCTGAGTTTTGTGGAATCGAGCGCCACAAAACTTTGTGTGATCAATAAATTTTTGTCCCATGATTGGTTGTAATTTGTAAGCACTGAACTAATGTTTGTCAAGTTCTCCGCGACTCAGAATTTAGTATTAGAAAACGAGTCTTTAAAAATTGTAGCAGGTGTCAATAGGGAATTTATTTGAAAATGTACCTAAGTGATGCATTGTAATGTTTACAAGTAACTCAAATTATTCATAGTTGGTATTTGCCGCGAAGTTTCGCTGTGGACAGTGTTGCCAACTCTGATTTTCAAAAATACGTAGATCGGAGTTAAAAAGTACGTAGATTTACGTACTTTTTAAATGAGAAAGTATGTAGATCTACGTACTTTTAATTATAACTAAGATAAAGAGAGTAAAAATGAGTAAAACAAGTGTTTCCAACGTTGATCCGAGTGTTTATGCAAATATTATTGACTTATATTGGTCGAAATGTTTTTAGTTAGTACTTGTTAAACTAATTCGGTAGGAATAAACATGGACCGAAATATCACATAGGTCCATTTTTACGTGGAGTTTGTGTTTGATAATGCTTCCTTTTTAGTAAAATCTCGTTATTTTGCTAATTTGGTTATCTGTTGCAAAATACGTAGATTCTGAGCCTGAAGTACGTAGGTTCGCGGGAAGGGTTCTAAATACGTAGATCTACGTAAAAAGACGTAGAGTTGGCAACGCTGGCAATGGATTACATAATATTAAGGCGAGGTCATGGGTAACAGTTATATTTAGTCGTAAATATGTGTCACAAACTTATTATTCATGATTAATGGTGTCAATTCATAATTGTGAAAATTCAAAAGTAGTTAATACAAACTGCTACGTGCCTTAAAATCTGCTCTTACAATCTGCTTCACTTATGTTTCTTTACCCGACTACGGCGAAGCAAAAGGGAAGTGTTATGTTTTGGCAGTCTATGTTTGTATGTACATATGTATGTAAGTATGTATGTATGTTTGTATGTTCCATCGTAATTTAGATATTATTCTGAGTTGGAGTGTAGGTACACTGTAGGTATATGGAGTTTTATTTACTTTGTACCTTTATGGTACGTGATCAAATTAAGCCGTCAATCCCAACAGTAGTGACGAATATCTTTGACAGTCGTAATAGGGATTCAGTTGCCCTTAATTATGCTGAAATTGGTCTAAACGATGGAATATCGTTACCTATGCTTGGTGTAGCAGAGGTCAGAGGGCAGTTGCTACAAGGAAAGCTAAAATTCTGTTAAATCTGTTGGACCAGTAAGCGGATCCCGGGGTCCAAGGCGAGAGTCTTTTGCAGAGAAACGGATTGATACGCAGAAGTTCTCGAGGTTAAGCCCCACGGCTCGCACCACTGACTATTCTAAATAAAGTGCGTATAAAATTGCTAGTAATCGCTTGCTGCAAAATCATTGTGCCGGCATGAAGCTTGTGACTGAGGTTCCCTATAATGTTTTAGAAAGATAATTATGTGTAAAGATTGCCAACCCGCATTTGGTTTGCTTGGCGGACTACGGCCTTACCCTTCTCAGAAAGAAGAGGAATGTGCTCAGCCGTCGGTCAGTTTATACATAGCAAATGATGCGACAGAGAAGGCTGCACTGGCATGTGACGTAGGCGGTAGAATCATTATACAAAAATTTATCTGGTAATACGTACGTGTTTCGTATGTAAAGTTATGATTTTGAGAAAACTTTGGCGTTTCGGAGATCTCAGATCGTGTACACGGTTATTAAGATGGTAATATTTTAAGGAATTTATCACAGTTACGTAGAGCATAGGTAAGTAGGGTATTTTGCTAAACATATTTTATGTCAGAATAAAAAAAAAATGTGTATCCTATATTGAATTAAAATCAAACAGACCTTTTATTTTGTTTTAAAGGGCATACATAATTAGTCGGAGAAGATGGTACCACGATAAGCCCATTCATCATAATCGTTCTCGCTTTATTCTGGATACATTCAAGACACCTTAAAGTCGGGGGTGCGCGCATTAGTCTAACCAGCATACAATATTATTTAGCGGGTCTTAGTCGCGATAATTTATTTATTTCAAGGCATAAATACCTCTGTTATTCTCCTACGTTTCTACCGGCTTGCAACGGTTGTGGTCGCGGAGGGACTGATGTCAGCTCAGCGCCGTCCTTGTGAAGCGCGGGTTTCGGCAGCTACCCTCACTTGTTTTGTATTTTTGATATTTTGAGTTCTATCCGCACTGTCGGTACTTCGACACACTACACTTATGACGTCTACACACTGATGAGTTGTGTTACTGCGGCGTTGTTTGCATTTGTTGATAACTGGGTTCCAAGTGGTCGATAGTCTGTATCCGTCCTCCCGGTTGAAATTTCTATGTTTTTTGATTTCAACCGCTTCACGTACTATCCTGGAGTAATAGTGGCGATCGGTGGATAACACTTGTGGTTGATGTAATTCTATCCAGTGGTTTGGTCCAGATTCCAGCAAATGCTCAGCTATGGCAGATTTATTAATTTGTCGATTTTTGAAAATCGATTAGTCTAACCAGATTTGGTAGAGTATTAGCTTTTCCACAGAAAGAATGCCGCCTTACCTCCGCAACAAAGAGCGATGGCAATATTCGTCGATAGTACGATGTGACATCACTTATTCTGTCTTGGAATTAATTCTCACTCTTTTTATCGTCTATATTTGTTATTCCATGTGCATAGGTTTCCCACCAAGAACTTAGGGTCCCAAGCCAACCTCACCTGCAAGTGGTGCACCTGCCGATCAACGGACGAGGCTCTGGCAAACAAAATGTCCCAATAAGCGGCAATAGGCTCGCCCCCTATTACGTGGGATCAAAACACTGGCGAAAAGTGGGCGTTTAATATGCCTCTGCCTACGCCTTCAGGGAAACAGGCGTGAGTCTATGTATGTATGTATGTATTTGTTATTCTTTTTTTGAAGATTTACTAAAATACTTCTATCATAGGTTTAATAGTAATCTATTATTTCGATTTAAGTAAACTACCCCAAAGACATTGAGTATTCCAGAATAGATTTGACCTTTTTTTTTATTCAGACATGGTTGTTCAGCTAGAAAGTGTTGTCATGCTTAAAGTGAATTGTGTGAAGTTTTCGCGTACAATCAAAACTAAAACGATCCAAGTGGAAGCGGATATATATGTGGATGTCTGAATACATTTAAAGTGCGAAGGAAACTTTGTAAATTCCATTAAATTTTAGAAACTAACGTTCAAGTGAAATGAGATGTGTGAGCGAAATCTTTAACAGTACACATTCAGATTAGAGCGTTACGCAAATACGTATATATCATGTATTTACTTACTTTTGCATCTAATATGAAATTAAGAATAATAACTAGATATTCGATTTGTGATTATTGAAAAAAAAAAGTATTTACACGGACGCGACTTGGATTAGCTCTCAAATAGGTGAGTAATATTTACATTTTTAACATCAAATTCGAGTTGAAAGAGGAGTCGTTTTGGTGATCGAAATATATTGGTGGTGACTGTTAGTTTGAGCACATAGTAAAGCCAATTGGTAGCATGGACGGCGTAGAAGGCGACGAACTCGCCGCAGAACACTTCGTGGAATTTTGTCAGCACGGGCTCTACATGGGATATCATTTTCTGTTCCCCACAAATCTTGTTTTGAGTTAAAATGTTCATCGTGTTTCTTAGATGAAAGGTCCCGAATATCCCGCGGATCAGGATTGCGTATGTAGCCCTTATAAAAATCATTAGTCAAGTAGTCTATTGCGCCATCTAATAACTCAATACAATCCAATAAGATAAATGGACATTTATTATAATACCTAATAAATAATCATGAACCGATGTTAACAGTATTGTCATGCAAATTGATAATTATTATCGTCAATGCAGACGTTGATGGTTGAGCTCATTAAATATAGATGACAATGCCATTGTCTATTATATATATCTGTGACCTAAATGTGTCAAGACGGCGCATTGATTATTCAGTCGATTTTAAACGTCGGTAAAACAAAGTATTTATAACTTTAATTAATTAATATAGCGCGTAAGACCCGTTTTAATAAAATTGTATGGTGGATTGTTTAAGCCTTAATGTGAATGGAACTTTTTTTGTTTTTATGTATGGTAATTGAGTCTGTGGCCTCAGGCCTGCAACGCGAGGGGTCTTGGATCGTAGCCGGGACAGCGCTAAGATACGGCAGGTATTTTAGCCTTTATTTTCCAATAATTACGCGATATAGACTAGAATGATAATTATGATGTACTTTATAAGTAGGTCCCGTATAATAATGCAGAATAACTTGCTCTGCGCAGAAGACTTTTCTGTTTACTTTCCTGTAGCTGGAAGTAAATAGCAACATCCCAAATATGTTGTTCGTACGAAGGAAAATGTTACGATAAACCATTCAGAAATGTAGTTAATATTATGGAAAATATTTTTGGCTTCCTATTAAGTGTGTTTTCTTGAAGCTGCATTATATTGGTAATTGATGTATTATTTTTTTTTTCTGCCGAACAAATTGACTCCATGCTGCCTGATGTTAAGCAGTCAGTGAAGTCCCATAGTGATGGACATCATCCCAGCAGCCAGCATGGCATAATGGCATGATGGCCCTCACCTTGACGGCCTTGAGTAAAGCTTTTTCACGCCCCGCTTAAAGGACCTGGGATCATACAACGGTACAAACTTAGTATTTTAGGGGGTAAATTTTATGATACGAAAAGGCGGCGATAGCCTAGTGGAGATACCGTGCAGAGGATACACAGTACAGTCGTTATAGGGCTTCAGTAAATTTGAAAAATCTGGCACTAGTCTAAACCATAGCATATAACTATATCTTTGGATTGCGGAATTCAAAAATATCGGGATCTATAAAAGTACGTAGTTACCTATACGATAGAAAACATTTCAATTACAAAACAATGAAAATTAATATACACCTTAAACTGCAATCAAACAATTACCAATAACTTTCTAAGTGAATTTCCAATTGAGTATGTTCACAATACAAGTGTAGCGTGACTTGTATTTAACGCGGAGTGTATTGTAATTAGAGATGACAATCTTAATTGTTATTTGTACCTGTAGACTCCGGGAGCGCTTCCTCTAACGTTGTAAGTATAATTTTTAGGTTGATTATTTGAAACATTCGTAGTACTTACATCAAATTTAAAAATAAACTACATCAGAAATCAAATTTTACAAGGTGATGGTTATAAGATACAGATCGGTTCACGAAAGTTGACCACAAATGGCGGCCGTCGCGCATATGTACATTCGTGCACCAATGGCGAGTCTCCATTCTTGACGCATTTAGGGAATGCGTCAAGAACGGAGCCACGCCATTGGCATTCCACCCGAGCCTCACCCCGCACCTCCAGGGGACCAAAAAAATGATTTCTGCGCAGTGGTCATCTTTCATGAACCGACCTATACTTACCTACTTATTTAAAGGGTATCGATGTTCATATGAATATAATATTACTAGAGGACGCCAGTAGCTACGCCTGCATTTTTTTTTATTTACCCGTTTTGGCCGATCCCGTGGGAATTTCGGGAAATCCCTTCTTAGGGAACCCCTACGGTCCCCAAGGAACATACATGCCAAATTTCAGCTTCGTGCGCCCAATAGTTTCGGCTGTAGCGTGTCTGTCAGTCAGTCAGTAACACAAGGATCTTATATATTAAGATTATTTGTTATTTTTATTAGCAAAGCTCTTCTTAAAAACATTACTTCACGCCTTTATCCCCGAAGGGATAAGCAGAGGTGTATTACACACCCACACTTCGCTCTTCTTTTGAATATAATATTTGTTTTCATATTTATATTCTACTTCAAACCACTAGATCGTTAGGTTATATTCATATCATTGTGTTCGTTATATTTTGTCAATGTTGTGTCTAAGCGTATGACTAAGATAATTCTTTGAAGTTAAATCTCAAGACCAATGCTCTCCGAACTAATAACGATTTCTTTATAAAGTATTTCTTCTTCTTCGTTTTGCTTTATTGGTATAATGTTTTTTTAGTTACAGTATCAGGCCTGAATCCTCGCTAAACTCAATAACGGTTTTGCCTGATCTGGGAAGCGAACCCGGGACCCGATCAGCAGGCGCATACTTTATCCACTATAATAATATCACGGAGGCTATATTTTTTATTCACATAGCATAATAAAATTGTATTACATTCAATCGAGTGTTACATTGGATATTAGATACCGTCAAGACGAACCCAGCAAGATTTTAGTTATCTTTCCAAGAGATCCCTTCACGTATCCCCCCTTATTTTTTTTTAATATACATGTACCCGTGTGTCGGAGAGTAGGGTATCGCCAAAGCATTCGTCGCTACCCACCGACGGGTATTGGCCCGCCAATGGTCAGGCGGGCCCCGAACAAAACCCCCTTGGCGGCTGAGGATGGTGTTGGGCTCCGCCGCCAATACACCCAGCGGCCGCAGAGGATAGGGAGGATGGCAACGCAACACCGCATCTCCTCTTCCTCTGCGGCCCACCACGACGCAACGATGGTGCGCCCCCATTTGGTCGCGGTAGATAAGGCACGCGGCAACGCAACACCGACACGCCTCTCCTCCGCGACCGCGCCCGACTGCGATGGACAGACAGAACTGTCCCCCGCACCCGCACCCTTGCAGCTATTGTACGCTAAGAGGATCTACTAGGCTACTGTTATTTTTTTTTATGTTAATAGGCGTCAAACGAGCAGACGGATTGCCTGATGGTAAGCAATTAACGCCGCCCATGGACACAAGCAACACCACAGAAGTCACCAGTGCGTTGCCGCCCCTTGGGGTTGGGAATGGAGATAGGATGAGGAGTGGGATGAGGGAGAAGGAATAGGGGATAGGGCCTCCGGCACTCTCACTCACCGAACGAAACGCAACAGCTTAGGTACCGTTACTTTACGTTGATTTTCTGTGAGAGGGTAGTACTTCCCCGGTCGAGCCGGCCCATTCATGCTGAAATCAGCAAGGCTCTACTACCTATAAAATATTATGTTATATCTCTCTAGATTACTGATAACGCTTCGAAGAAAGATGTTATTACCATTGGCAATGGTATGACCCGAGGATTGGGCGACGAATAAAAGTAGAAAGGTTAGATCTAAAACTATACTGCTTTGAACTTATTAAGTAGGCACCTTTTTTATCTTAGGTTTTTTTATGGCAATAGGCGGCAAACGAGCAGACAATCAAAACCACAGGAGTCACAAGTGCGTTGCCGCCCCTTGGGTTGGGGAAAGGGATAAGATGAGGAGTGGGATGAGGGAGAAGGAATAGGAAATAGGGCCTTCGGCACTCTCACTCACCGAACGAAATGCAACAGTTTGGGTACTGTTACTTTACGTTGATTTTCTGTGAGAGGGTAGTACTTCCCCGGTCGAGCCGGCCCATTCATGCTGAAATCAGCAAGGCTCTAATACCTTGAAAAATGTTTGAACTATACTTCGAATATTTCTATCGCGTAATTTTTACAATAATTTTGTTCAAAATCACAATAATCTAGACTGTTCATGGAGCTAGAATTAGGCTATTTATGTCCGCTGCTGTCGCACTCCCTCTAATCCAGTCAATCTATAAGTCTTTAAGCAATGCTTGAAAAGTTTAACAAATCTCAAATTATCAGTTGTGTAGGGCCGGGTTTTAAAATATGCCTTACATTGAAGGTTTTATGAAGTTTTAACGTATAAAGCCAAGTAAATATATAAAATGTAATAAAATTTTGAGTTCTTAAAAAATCAGCCATCGTTTATTATTGATTCAAAGAAATACTGTTATTGTTACAGATTACTAAAGAAACTAACATACTTTTTTTGGGCAGTCGTGTAATAACTATTCTAAACCTGTAATAAAAAGAATATTAGTTTTAGGTACTTAGAACATTTATTACACTTTTGATTAAATGGATTTACAGTTTCACAGAAATATTGTTGCCAGTTCCAATCTAATTAGTAGAGTATTCACGTAAAAATAATAAAATACTAAATAACCTTATTACTTTTAAGTACATTTTCACCACCGTAGGACGCGCATTAATTTTAAGTTCCTAATTTTAACTTCTTTAATTTAGAGCTACAATACATTACAATTTTGAAGTGTAATATTTTTGGCGTAGTTCAAGGTGTAAATTTTGAGTTCATAAGCGCCACACTGTGACCTAGGTGAATAACATTGACTTTCACGGAGTAACACTTATGATAGACAAAACAAAACATCCATCGCACATGTAGTGCCCTCTGGTAACAACAACTACCCTTCATCTGTCAAACTTGTCAGAAACTCTGACACTTAAGTTTCAACAAAAGCGAATAAAAAATGTACACATTTGCTGATAGAGTTATTAGTTACATGTCAAAATAGAATAAAAAAGAAAAGTAGGTCTCAGAAAATATGTTGTACAAAAGTTAAATAACAATATCTGTCCAACGAAGTGTATAAGAAAATACGTCGATGTTAGTTGCCTCCGCATTCAAACTTCTTAACATGGAATAAAACTTATCAATAAGATTTCGCGAAGGCTTTTCTACTTTTGCTTTTACTTGTTCTAACTGTTTTAGTGATGTGTACCGGGGAATCGTATGAATTCTGTAAATAAGTTATAAGCGAAATAGGTAATACCTTGTTTGGGTAGGAAGGTTTATTATAGTGTAGGAAGCTTGGCGTTTTAATACTTTTCAATATTTGCGATATGTACACATTCTTACATTGTTTATTTAATTAATCTTATATTTGTTACCATTAAAATTCGGTGCGCACCTTCTAACATCTGTGCATCACCTTAGAATGACTGTTACAGAATGTCATTGGGCATTAAGTCCAGCTATGTTATTACATATTTTACTTTGTTCAAGTAAAAGGGTGAATTTCAACAGGTCCAATAAAATTTTCATTTCCGAGGATTTGTTGGAACGAAGTTCCTTATCGCGCGTTGCGAAAGGGGGCTAGACGGAAAAAATTAAGACGAAAAGTTGTAACGGCACTTTTTGCTATAGTAAGCTATTGTAAGCCGTGCGGCGTGCTCATGTTTCTCTGTCTGTCTCTCTCTCTCTCTCTCTCTCTCTTATAGAAATCAAGCATCATGTTCATGCTTTCTGATCACGATAATGACATCTATTTGGGAATCCAAGATGTCATTATCGTGATCAGATCAGATCAGATCACGAAGAAGAGATATATCAATCTGAACCGCGAAATATACACTACGGTGTGCCCCAGGGCAGTGTATTGGGCCCATTATTATTCATACTATACATAAATTACCTACCAAATGTAACTGATAACCCAATGACTCTTTTTGCGGATGATAGCACAATTTCAATTACATGTAAAAAATAAGAACACATATGAAAAAGACATTAATAATGCTTTGAGCTCAGCTGTTAACTGGCTCAATGTAAATAACTTAAAAGCCAATGTAGGTAAAACCACGCTAATGCATTTCAGTCAGCGTACTCCAACAACAGATGCCCTGAAAGTATGTGTTAACAACCAAACCCTAAAAGAAGTAGACTACACAAAGTTTCTAGGTATTATAATAGATAAGAAAATAACATGGAAACCACATATAGAACAGTTATGTAAGAGGGTTAGCAAGTCAGTATATGCATTACATGAACTCGCTCAAATAGTAGACACCAATGCCCTCCTCATTGCATATCACGGTCTAGTAGAGTCGGTGCTCAGATATGGAGTCATTTTCTGGGGGAACTCTATTGATAAAGAAATTATTTTTAAAATTCAGAAACGCTGCCTTAGGGCTATGTTCTCTTTGCAAGTGACTGATAGCTGCCAGCCTTTCTTTAGAAAATATAATATTTTGACATGGCCATCTATCTACATATATGAAGTAGCAGTTTTTGTTAAACTTAATCCGCACTTATTTATATTCGCGGCCGATGGGTCAAGTCGAGCACAAAGAGACAAAAGCCGACTATGTCTATGCAAGACAAACACCACTCTGATGCACAGAAGTGTTTTCGCCATGGCTCCAAAAATATTTAACAAGTTACCAAATAACATTAAGAATGTAAAGGAGATGTACCATTTGGCCATACATTATGGGCCTGGCACGGACAAACACGACACCATGTGTGTTTTGAAGATAAATGACTACTCTATTAACATGTATAATTTTTTTTACATAACTTTTGGTGGAAATAAGATACGAGATATTTGAAATGGAAATTATTCCACAACTAAATATACCTCAAAATTTAATTTTAACATAAATATAATACCTAGATGTAAATAAAGGTATGCCTTTGTGTCCTAAAGAACAAAAACTACATAAAGAGAGGCCAATAATAATGAATAATCACCTGTGTACTAGGGAACCTCGTACTATGTATACTCGTTCAAAAAAACTTACCACAATCACAAACACCGCTGCATATTCTTAGCATGGGTAGAAGGTAGTGATCATTATTATTGAATTTATATTCAATTACATTACAATTAAAACCGTACGAAAATACCAATAAATCAGAGCAAAATATTCACGATGCGCAGTAGCAACACGAATGACATAACAGATAAAAAAATGTGTTGCAAATGGTTTAAAAAAATATTTCTACTATCGATTAAAAAACAAAACGATTTTTACCGATTAATAATTATGGAATATATAATAAATTATATATTTCTTGATTCTTTAAAAAAATATATTTATAAAGTAAATAAAAGATATTGTTTTCTAATATAATAATAAAAATATGATTTCCTTAAAACAATTTCTGCCTACCATACTTCATTTTATTTTTAGTGCTGGCAACATAAGACATTCATCCGCTATTACCATAGCCTATTCAAAATAATAATCTTTAAAAACTTAATTCTTTCACCGAAGCTCTATCAAGAAACGAAAACGATGTATAATTTAAAAAAATTATATGTTTAATTTCAACGATTCACAACTTTCTGGTCGCTACAGGCCGTATTTGGTATTTCTCCTTTAAATTTATTCAAAATCTAATTAAAAAAGCTTCTTATTGAAAAATGTTATTATAACGTTTATGACTATTTATCAGACAAAATGTAGCACACATGTATTTTCAATGTATAATTTTTGAGAATTGTAACAACTATTGACATTTTTATTTTCTTTTTGACTTCTAGCATGACTTATTTTTTTATTTCTTTGACATTTAGATTACTTTTTATACTGTATGACATCTGGAATTCTTTTATTTTTAAATTATGATAAAACCAGTAACAGTTGTTAATAGAATAATTATTATATACTATAATTTGTTACACTCTGAGGCATGCTATTAGTATTTTTATTTTACCTTAAAATTTGCACACCTATTCTGGGTTATAAATCAGCGCACTTATATTTAAATTTATGTACTTACCAACTATGTAAACCTGTTTTATGCAAATAAACTAATTTGAATTTGAATTTGAATCCAAGATGGCGGACGGGTCATTTTTAATAAAATTAATATGGGTATCATTTTCGGGGTTTTTATGGATTCTGGTCACGAAAATGATATCTATTTGGGCATCCAAGATGGCGGACGGGACACTTTGAATAAAATTAATATGGGTGTCATTTTCGGGGTTTTTATGGATTCTGGTCACAAAAATGACATCTATTTGGGAATCCAAGATGGCGGACGGGACATTTTTGTAAAATTAACAATTATTACTAAAATTGAGCCTACTGAGTAAGTTTATATTACATGTTTACTCAAGTTTTTGATAATATATGTATTCTTGCTTAATATCTAGCAGATAGCTTGAAAAACTAATGAGATATACAAGATTAAAAGTTTCGTGCCACGGCGATGAAACATGCTTCCACGGCAATGAAAGAACTGTACGACGGGAATGATAGAATCAATCCACGGTGATGAAAAAATCCAACAACACATAATATTTTTTATGTTACCCGAAATAGATACATCCCTGACTCTGAAAGAGAAAGGCATACACAACACACACATACGCTCTTTTTACACTCTTCTCAATAACCTTCTCGCATCGGAGTGAAATTAAACGAAAAGTTAATAGAATGAAAGCAACACAATCATTTATTTTTATTTCTTTCACACAAAAATTAACAGAATAAAAATTAACAAATAATAAGATGCTTTTCTAAAGTATGCAATAGCTATTGCTAACAATATATACTTAAATTTATACAGGGTGTAAAAAGACCCTTAACGAAAACTGAAATCCCATGTTGTACCAATCACTACAAATATTTTTTACTTCGGCACCATACCTGGGAAATTACTGGTTCAGGAGATATTGAGGCTCAAAGTTAGTAGGTATAGAATTTTTCTAATTACATACAAAATTGATCATTTACCCCGTCAATATGTTCTTTAGATGCCCTATGATCCTATGGATAAGTAGGTATTTCGAGCATTGTACGCGCGCGCTTCTAATTGCGGTTTAAAAAATGTTGAAACTTAAAAAAGAAATCGTTTCCGAGGTATTATTTTTGGTTAGTATGACTTGGCATGATGTCCACAACGAGTAGACTTTGGCTTAGTCTTGTGACACCCTGTATAATATAACAGGCTCGCTTCTTAATTTTTCACGTCGCTATAGTTCGGCCAAACTTTTTCTTTCCTTTCTCTCTCTCCTCTTCCGATAGTTTCGGTTTAGGTATCTTGGCTTTCTAAAAATAAAAAATCCATTATTATGTTTATAATTAGAATGTAGTATACATAATATGAAAGTGAGTGAGTGCGTGTGATTGTGATGTGTGTGCATGTGTGTGTCCGTGTGTGGGCGTGCGTGTGTGTGTGTGTGTGTGTGTGTGTAGTATGTGTGTGTGTGTGTGTGTGCGTATGTGTGTGCTTATCTTTGAATGTCTATCGTGTGATGGAGTACCAAACATATATCTTCTTGTAAGGTTAACGTGGAAATATCTTTTTGTAGTTTACTGTAAAGTACAGATTGTTTTTTTTTCTTAATCATGCCGTGGCGATGAAAACATGAGTCGCGGCAATGAAACAACTGGTCATGGCAATGAAATTTTGTTTCATAGCTGTGTTTCTGTTTTTCATTGCCATAGCAAATTTTGACCACGGAAACCACGACAATGAGAGTAGGGCGATGAAAATCAAGGCAAAATCATCAAGTAACCAAAAACTACAGTAATTAACACGTCACAAATAAACATAAGATAAATGGCATTCTATCGAATGCTTAATCAAAAGGACAAACTTATTCAAGCCGTAGATATACGGCGATGAAAGAAAAAGTTTAGCGCACAGGGTTGGGGGACGCAAGTCCTTAGATAAAACAATATTCTTAAATATATTTAGGACATGGCGATGTAAGGTAGTTCAAGGACAAATGCATTTTTATTAACCATTCGTTGTATTGTTTAAATATATGAATAAATGTATGTCGTAACAATACTTTAACTATCCACGTATCAAATAAAACGAGGTTTTTATATAAATAACCAATAGATTTTTATCAATAACGTATAATACACATCAAGGTGATGTGCTGACAAAAACGGCAATGAAAGATTTCGAGGATTAATTTTTTTTTTTTGGAGTGTCTATTAATCCTATTTAATTAAATATTTAGTGCTACACATTGATTACTATTTCACCTAACCAGAAAAAAATATTAGAACACTAGAGGACGCCAGCAGGTACGCCTGCATTTTTTTATTTACCCGTTTTGGCCGATGCCGTGGGAATTTCGGGAAATCCCTTCTTAGTGCACCCTTACGGTCCCTAAGGAACATACATGCCAAATTTCATCTTCTTGTGACCAGTAGTTTCGGCTGTAGCGTGTCTGTCAGTCAGTCAGTAACGCAAGGATTTTATATATTAAGATTATAACTATGTTTTATAGTACCGATTTCATTGATGCCACGTAATTTTTGTTCCCGGGAAATTCAACCAAAAATATAATTAAAATAGTATTCAGACAATGTGAAATAGCTTATTTTTGCCCCGACCTTTCAATATGGTTGGCATGACAGGTTTCCTCATGATGTTTTCCTCCACCCTTTAAGTTTCAAACGAGTATCAAATCTGAGTCTTATGTTTATAGAATAACAGGTGATCTTCTGTGTAGAAACTTTGTGAACTAAATTACTGACCCTGTTATTTTTTTTTATTTATTTATTTAAACTTTATTGTACACCAGTCATCCTCTTAGCGTTATCCCAGTTTCAATCTGGGGTCCGCTTTCTAGTCTAACCGGATTTGGCTGAATATTAGCTTTTCCACGGAGCGACTGCCTGTCTGACCTCCGCAACCCGAAGGGATAGCGATATTCCATGGTTTAGACTAGTGTCAGTTTATTTAGAAGGTACTGACGCCCTGTAACGACTGTCAAAGATCTTCATGACAACCGGGACCGACGGCTTAACGTGCTCTCCGAGGCACGGGACAAGCGATAATTAACAATTAAATACGCACATAACTCCGAAAAGTCATTGGTGCGCGCCGTGGATTCGAACCTGATACCCTCTGCATAGCAGTCTGTTGGTATATCCACTCGGCTATCGCTTGTTCGCTTTATTGTACACCAGTATCAACATTAAATAAATCTTATATAATAGGTAAAGTACAAAGGGCGGCCTTATCGCTTAAAGCGATCTCTACCAGGCAACCTTTGGATGGAGATATTGGTAGGAAAAGAAGTGGTAGTTTTTAATATTTATATTATAAACATATACATTCATATAATGCATAAATAAATTGGTGCATAATACTAAATACATATTTTTAGAATAGGAAATAAATTAAGCGGACAGGTAATGTGCCTTAACTAAAGCTTTGAATGAAGTAACCGTCTGTGCCTGCCTTATGTTTAGAGGTAATTTTTCTGTTAAAGTAACTTTTCTAGTTTAAGTTGGATTAGATGTCCACGACTTGGATAGAGTTAAGTATTCTGAGTCTACTGAGTTGTATTTGTCAAAGAAAAATAAACAGTTTGTTCAGATTATTTGACCGAAGGTATGCCGCAATGTTTTTTTTTATTTGGTTCACAAGTCGAGTGATACAAGAATTAAACTTAACAAGCGTTTTATGAAGTAACATCATGCACATATGTAGGCTCTAAAATAGTGAATACAGCATGCGTACTAAATATTACATAATAATAAGCTACTTTAAAATCTCCTATGTGTAAAAATGGATTGATAATTACGAGAAAATCAATAAAAACCGTCTACTGAAAAAAAATCAAAGATATCACTCAAAGTTAAAAACGTAACTTATTACTATATATAATTATTCATTTTATTATGTTGATTTGAAGAATAAATAAACAGCGACTTTTGTATAAAATATGATTTTATCTTTTATTGGTCACATAGGAGATTTTGATTGAGAATTTTATATCACATGAGAGAATTTGATTTAAGATAACTGATAAAATAAATGAAATAAAATGCATGTATTTTATTAATGTTTATTAAAAAAAATAAGTTTTGTAATTATAATAACAAGTTTAGAATAGTAAGAAAAAAAATTCAAGACGATTATACAAAAAAGAGCCTTTTAAGTTATCCTTTTTAAGTACCCGGTTTGTATGCTAAAGAATCGTAAAATGGATGATAATCTCGATCAACTACCGTTTTCAATTCCTGTAAATGTTTAAATTTGCTTTCAGTAATCTTTAATAGAGACACGTACAATCGGTTTGGTACCAGTATGCTTTGGTTTCTTCTTCGCTGTGGAAGTATGGTCCACTGATCGATATGTCTCAATCTATAAAATATAGACCCATCCGGCGAATATTTAAGACCCCTTATATCAACCACGACAGGATCTCCCTTCTTTTTACCGGGCCTTATAGATTTCAGATTTGATTCCAATTCTTCAAAATTCAGGAAAAAGTCGAAATGAATTGATTTAATGTCATAGGACTGCTGTGGTCTAGCTTGTCTCATCCGGGTTATGTAGTCACTAGGTGAGTATATTGGGGGCTTAATGTATTGTTCAATAGTGGAATGAACACTATCAACCTCCATCATAGTATGCCCTTTTTCTAAATAAAGCTGTTCAATATTAATTTTCTTGTTTTGGGCCAAATCACTGAGGGCACTAGACAAAATTCGGTTTTGGTTTTGATGTGCGCATCCGTCAGAAATAATGATAATGCGTTTCACAGAAGTTGGTAAATTTTGGCAGTAATTTATTAAGCAAGATGTAAACTCGTTTGCGGTAACATTACCGTCTGCTTCATGCCAAAAATAAATTGTAACATCTTTTGATATTGCATTATAAACTGTGAAGTTATGACACTGTAATTTCATTTTATAATATAGTGAACTTGCTAACAGCTTCGGAGCAAGCAAAACGCTTTGCACGTCTACTGTTATAACAACAGTTTCCTCGTCTGCACTATCTATCGCATTTTTTTTCGCCTCTCGAGCTTCATTTTTCTTCTCAATATGATTTTCGTATTCTTGTTGTGAAATATTACCCGTTTTATAACTACAGCAGGTATCACATTGATCTTTACGCGGTTGGTGAATTCCAATTCTTTCTTGGGCAAGTACCCTCGAAATAATCATTCGTGAGGCTGCCGTGTAGTTATTTTCAATGCACCATTCTTTGAAAACTTGATGCATGTGGAGTACAGACCGAAATGTCGATTCAACGTAGATTTTTGTGGAAGTAGAACGACAGTAATGGCTAGGTACTTTAGGTAAAATATCGAGCCAAGTTTTAACGGTTGTCTTCAGCTCCGAATTCCGCCTTGGGCGTACTATACTTGAAGTTGCCTCAAGTTGAAGGTTGTCTTCGTCTGTATTTTCTTCATAGATGTTATCAGCATGTCTCGTCCAACGCCGAAAACTATCCTCTCCAATACAAAGAGTATTAAGAAAAAATTGTCGGCAAACTCTCACTCTTGTGCAATTTGCATCAGACTTGTTAAAGTAGATGTCATGACCACTTTGTTTTTTAGTTAAAGAAGTTTGTTGGGATTTACGTCTTCGTCTTATGCACCTTCTCACAGCTGAAGTTTTGATAAAAGCAACCTTTTCAGCCCATGTTTTGAGCCCCCAAAACCGTTCGTGAATTGTTTTTCGTTCATCATCCGACACTAGAGCGCAAAGGAATGAATTTTTAGATTTAGAAGTCGTATTAGTATGCAAGCAACGCGACTTTAAAATTCTTTCCGGCTTTTCAACACACGGTATCCACTTGCCAGACATTTTTTTGTAGCCAAGATATGGTTTACCAGCAACTCGAGCAGCTTTATTCCGTTCGACAGTGCACGGAAGTTCTATTTGAACAGGAGCAACATTAAGATCAGTATATTCATCACCCTCCGAACTAAAGAAACTACGTCTTCTTCTTAGAAACAAGTGTTTGTTTCTATGTAAATCTTGCACAGTTAATTGCGAATCTTCTGCATTTTGCGACCTTCGGAGAGGGTTAAGTAGTCTTCTCCGCCGTGAAATCTCGGGAGCCCAATCTGGATCATCCTCACTATTGTCACTTAAATTTTCAAAGACAGGTAAAGGCGATAACACTTGCCTTGATCCGCACATAACATCGATGCTTTCAGAAGGAAGAAGGATGCTTACATCGTCATCGGATAACACTATGCCATTGTCATCTTCAATATTTAACTCAGAAGATATTATGCCTAAGTCTTCTGGACTAATAAGCGATATACACGGCGAGTCGTTCTTCATGGTCTGTGTGTCTTCGGAGTATTGTGACATACCCAATTCAAAGTCCTCGGTATTTTGTTCATTAATTAATGACTCTAACTCACTAGGATTCAGTGATTTACTCATATTGAAAGTTTTAAAACTTACAAATATTAGAAATATAGTCAAAAAAGCACGGAAGATCGTAAAAACAATCTAAAGCAGGTCACGACCTGCAACGAACTAATTAAACAATAACAAACCCTATTCAGCGCATCATAACTGCATCGATTGGCTAATAAAAATCATACGTCTAGCTGTCTCTCTCTTTCTGTGATACTATTGGCTATAAAATGACCAATAATTTTAAATTAAATAGGTACTTTCCCCCGCTTGTCCCGTTGATGGTATAAACTAAAATCTCTTATGTGTATTAATTACACTGTCGCACAAACACTAAGGTATGAGACAGCAAAAACTCTTATGTGTAGCATTAGCACATAGGATATTTTAAATAGCATTTTTTATTGAGTTGTCACACAGGAGATTTTGAAACTCGTAAATAATAATACGATTTTAATGCTCTAAGCACATGGGAGTTTTTGTATACGGTAACTCTTCAAATTTCGTATCAATTGTTATTTAAAAGTCAGTTTCACTAAAATTGACACATAGGAGGTTTTAAAGTGGCAACGACGTAATGTTCTATTAACACATACCTATCTGATCGCTGCTCTCAAATAAAAACATAACAGTATGAAACTGTGGTAAGTGTAACTCAAAGTAGCTTATATTTTGAGATTACAACAATAATATTTAAAATACAACAAAAAAAATATAGATATATAATATGAAAACACTAATGTTATACAATATGCTCTATTCTGAAAACAGCTTATTTATATTACGTTTAGCTGAGAGTAACGTACCGGAGAAAATGTCAAATTGCTGTCTTATGTTATTGCAACTTAAAAACATACGATATTTAGGCGAGTGTTGGCCTATGTTAGTTTTGCAATGTGGCAAACAAAATGTCCTTCTGTTACATAGTCTACTATTCGTGCGTGGGGCAGCAATGTGTACTCCCTCGAGCAGTGCCTCGCAATCAATAAAACGATGAATCAATTTATAAACAAATAGAATATCTGTAGCCTTTCTTCTATGAAACAAGGTTGTCATTTTAAAATTTCTCAATCTTGTTTCATAGCTGAAAAGGGTTTTACACTTGCCACTTATAAAAGACATTTGATACAAGAAGCGTTTTTGAACTCTTTCAATTTTGCTCGAGAGAACTTCATAGCTAGGGTTCCACACAGGACTTCCATACTCCCTAATACTTCTTAGGATACAGTTGTACACAGGTATAAAAACATAAGGATCTCTTAAAGATTTTAATTGACGAGATATAAAACTCGTTAAACGGGATGCTTTATTTACAATTTCATCAATATGGTGTCGAAAATGAAGTTGACTGTCCATCATAATTCCCAGATCTCTTATATATGGAACATTTTCCAAAACAACATTATTTATATAATATGGTATGTAGCAGCTATTGAATTTCTCTTTCTTGGAAATTTAATACTTTTGCATTTACTTGCATTAAAGATCATCTGACTTTCCTCACACCATTTAAAAACTATATCAATTTGCAACTGTAACTATTTTACATCTTGAAGACTATCGATTATCTTATATAGTTTTAAGTCGTCCGCATACATCGTAAATTTACATTTGCAAGGTTACTTATGAATATAAGGAACAATAAAGGTCCTATGTGGGAGCCTTGAGGAACTCCCGATGGTATGACATTACACTGTGATTTAAAACCTTCTACAATGACCATTTGAGTACGGTTTCAAAGACAAGTTTCACACCAACGTTATAATGTCCCATGAATTCTAGTGTTACCGATTCTAGCAAGTAAGATGTCATGGTTAATGAGATCAAATGCCTTACTAAAATCAGTATACACCGCGTGTATTTCTTTCCCATCATCCATAGCTTTAGCTATGTCGTTTACATAAAACACGAGATTAGAAATTGTTGACTTTTTTTGTAGAAAACCATGTTGAGCGCAATGCAGTTGTTGTTTCACATGCCAAAATTTCTTAATTTTTTTTTTTAATGGTTTAAGCGACCGCCTCACCGCTTTACCTATAACACTGTTTCGAGTGCTGTGGTTTCTTGCTTGAACATTTCTTAAGTGCAATACAATAGGTACCTATGTGTTTCTAGTGAGGGCGTTGTCTTAAAAGAAAAATACTGCTAAAGTATTCCATAGTGATTATTCCATACTCTGTAATTTAAGATCACGAGACTCAAAAAGTATATCACGTCAGCTTTCTCGGATTTTGTATACGTAAGAAATAATTTATCACTTGCCGTGAATGAAAGAGAGTTAATGCGTTACATGGCGAGTGTTAGTGATTAATATTAACTGGGATAATATCGTTTGCTGCCATCGTTAGGGCCTTACCATGAGTTTAACTACCGCACGGCTGAGGTCGATTCAGTAGCCGTTCGACATTCTGACTGGTCTGCTACATTCTGATATTTCCCAAGCACCTCATCATCATCATCTTCAGCCTCTCCAATGGCACACCACTGAGCCCGATTTTTGGCTCTTCGTGTCCCACTTTGCGTATATCGTCACTCCACCTAGCCAGAGGGCGTCCTACACTATGTTTGCCAAGGCGTGGTCTCCACTCTAGAACATGACTACTCCAACGGTTATCGGTTCTGCGACAAATATAACCAGCCCACTGCCACTTTAGCTTGCTAATTCTTTCTGATCACTTCATTACGAATTCGACCCTTCAGGGAAACTCCGAGCATAGCCCTCCCCATAGCTCGCTGAGCGACCGTAAGTCATAACAGGTAGGACGCATTCCTTGAAGACTTTTATCTTAAGGCTTTGCGGAAGGCATGACGAAAGGACTTGACGGAGTTTCCTATATGCTGCCCAGCCAAGCTGTATTCTTCTGCAAGCCTCCCTCTCGAAGTTGTTTCTACCCAGTTGTGTAGAAACAACTTACAGTTGTAAGGTTTGCCCTAGGCAGACCAAACACGTAGTACGAACCAATCAGTGCGTAGAACGTCTATCGAATCAGGTTGTGACGTATGGTAAACTCATGGTAGAGGCACTGAAGATAATGAAAATTTATTACATGCGTGAAGCCCGCTTCGTACGAATTAATGATCATAATTATCTACAGACTAAGTGTGTTCGCTTTATACATACCAATCTGGAAAGGCGTGACGGTATTAAATATATTAAGGGTTTGAATATAATATGTATGGAAATACACGTTGACATGTAGCCTCGTTGGCGTAACTTTGAATTTATTTTTCATTGGGCTGTGGTATTGTGATGAACTGTTAAGCAATTATCAGTAACAGGATTTCAACGGCCTTAAGTCTCTGTCTGATCTCTACCTTATCTAAGCGCTAAGACAAATTCTGTATCCGATTTCACGAACAAATATACAATCAGTGGATACAAATTACACAGACTTGAACAAGACAACTTAAACCTCATCTTCTTTCTACTTCCTACCCTCTTCCTGGCTTTATTTTAGAAATGACAGAATTGATAGGAGAGGGGGAGGAGTAGCTATATATCTGCGCAGCAACCTTCCTCACAAAATAATCGCTTCATCTTCTTCACAATCTCCTGGTTCTGCAGAATTTCTTTTTCTTGAGGTTTGGGTCAGAGGAACTAAATTAGTTCTTGGAGTAGTATATTGTCCACCCTCCATTGATTATTTCACCGACTTAGAATTGGCTTTGGAATCTTTGGGTTCGGAGTATGCACATTACATTATCATGGGCGATTTTAACACTGACCTTTTATCCTCTCGATCCTCCCGTACACTTCAGCTTCTCCATATCCTTGAATCTGCCAGTCTCCATGTGCTACCTCTTCAGGCCACTCACCACAACTCCAACGGAGAGGATACCTGGCTAGATTTAATTCTCACCGCTACTCCTTCCCTTGTTCCTTCCCATGGTCAGTATCCTGCTCCTGGTTTTTCCCATCATGACCTCATATTCCTTTCATACTTCCTTAAACCTCCCAAATCTTCGCCCAAAGTCTTGCACAAGCGTTGTTTCTCTCGGATGGACGTGGACAAATTACGGCTTGATGCTTTAGTAATGGACTGGAATATCTTGTTCGCGGCAACTACAGTGGATGCCAAAGTCCAGTTCTTCAACGAGGCTGAAGTTAAATTGTACGATGTCCATGCTCCGGTTAGGACGATCAAGTTGAAGCGTCCACCAGCACCTTGGTTTACGGAGGGAGTTCGGATGGCGATGAGACGCAGAGATGTGAACTGGACTTCTTTTAAGACTGCTAGAAATCGGTGTAATCAGATGATTCGTAACGCTAAACGCCGACACTTTCTTGACAACCTTGATTCCTCTTCCCCAGCTAGTATATGGAATTTTCTGGGGTCTCTTGGTATTGGTAAGCAACGTCATATAGACTTTCCAAGGACAATCGAGTTGGACGACATTAATCGACATTTTACCTCCACATGCTCCCCAGATCATTTAACCAAGCGTCAGACTCTTAACTATATGACCGGATTAATGCGGCCAAACATTAATTATTTTACGTTTTCTCCAGTCACGTCAGATGAAGTCAAAAAGGTAATCCTACCTATCAAGTCCAGAGCGGTGGGATGTGACAACCTCAGTCGTCATATGATCACCGTTATTCTGGACTTTCTCCTCTCTCCCTTAACCCATATCCTTAATTTTTCTCTTGAACCCGGCCAGTTTCCTTCATTGTGGGGCAAAGCTTTCGTCCGCCCACTGCCAAAGGTTTCTAATCCTTCCCTTCCTTCCCACTTCCGTCCTATCTCCATCCTCCCATTTCTGTCTAAGGTGCTTGAGGCATGCATCTATAAACAACTGTCCGGGTTTATATTCGAAAACAATATTTTATCTCCTCTACAATCAGGATGCAGACCCGGACATAGCACAGTCTCAGCGTTGCTATAAGTAACTGGGGATGTGAGGGCGGGCGTGAAAGACACTAAGATCACAGTGCTGGTCTTAGTGGATTTTTCAAATGCTTTTGGCACCGTCAACCACGACCTCCTTATTTCCGTCCTCTCCTACTATATGATTTCATCGGACGCGCTGGAATGGTTCTCATCTTATCTTCGAGGACGTCAGCAGTCTGTTCGTGTTGATGAAACTTCGTCAACTTGGCGAGATTTGGACTCTGGCGTTCCTCAAGGCGATATAATATCTCCTCTTCTTTTTTCATTGTTTATAAATCTTCTCACACAGTCATGATCTTCGCTGTACGTATCATCTTTACACCGATGACCTGCAGATTTACACCCAGGTAAGTGCAGAAAGTCTTATTGCAGCCATCGATAACATCAACTGGGATCTAAATGCGATCAAAAACTGGTCAGATCGATTTGGTCTGTCAGTTAATCCCGTTAAATGCCAGGCAATCTTAATTGGTAGTAGTATTGGTTGCAAAAAGTTGTTAAAGCAAGATAGTGTGACACCGGTGCGAATTACAGTCGTAGGCGAGACTCTCGCAAGATCGCTTTTATATGGACATTTGGCTGGCTATAGTGCGTCCAATCGGCATCTAATTTAGAAGGATGTAATACTTAGATACCTGAGGCTATTGAAATTAAGAGTGCCTATGTACCGGAACTGAGTGGAGAGGAGCTGTGTCAATACAACCAAAATAAATTCATAAAACCTCCATGTCAGCGGTTTTACATCTTTCGATTGGCTTTATTGACACATCTCCGTATTCTTTACGGGCAGTCATAAATCCCTGAGGAAACAAAAGACAAGATGAAAACTGAATAAAAAAGATAATATTATTCAATAAATAATCTTTCTTCCACTTTGTTTATACTAAATACAGTTGGATTTACTGCACTAAACCCACAGACCACCTACCCCACGAGACTTGCAATAGAAGGGCACCGTTGTCTGTCGCGCATTTGCAAAAATGCGCCTATATCTTTGAGCACAAACCCGCGCTCGTTCAGTAGCGACCAGGAAACAGATACGTAAACTGCGTTTAAACTGAATTAAAACAAAATAATAATATTCGAAAACAATGCCGAATTTTGCTATAAAGTTGTGTAGGAGTGACAGTCGAAATAATAATTTACATAACATAACTTCACGCCTTTTATCCCCGAAGGGGGAGGCAGAGGTGTATTACACACCCACTTTTCGCCAGTTATGTTTCGGTCCCAATGTAATAGGGGGCGAGCCTATTGCCATCTTCCGGGCACATTATTAAGCGAGCGATAATTATTAACATTATTAATACACACATAACTTCGAAAAGTCAGAGGTGTGTGCCCGGCGTACCTGGGGATCGAACCCGAGACCATCGTCTCGCCAGTCCGTTACGTACACCACTGGGCTATCGCCTACAATAATAATTTCAAAAAAGATAATATCACATTTCACAGGTAAGTACAACATTTATTTTAAAATTATTTAACAGTGCTGACCAGAGTTCTAGTAATAATGGTGGCTAATAAGTACTGAATCAATGGTTGTCCTTGTCTAACACGCTATAATTACAGACCATCTCTCTCTTACAATAAGACGCCACGTGTAAGTAGTGATGCGAAGAAAACTTACCGATTGTTCGATATTTATCGATTTCTCATAGTGAGATTTTTATTGATTTGAATAATTAATTTCAAATCAATAATTTTATGAATTAGACAGGTGAATGTAAATAAAAATACAGCCTGCAAAAAATAATTGTAAGGTATTTTATTATTACAAGCTTTTACTTAGGTAGTTTCACCTGTTTGTAATCAAATCTTGCAAGTTCAATTTGATGCACTTCCCGGTTACCGATTGAGCTGAAATTTAACACGCATCACAGTGGTTCCGTAGTAGGTCATACGGTACCAATCACGATGTTTGAATTACAAGACGATACCTCACTAAATTACTCACTATTTATCACACTATATGAGGGTTCACAAATAATTTCATTTTGTTTTTTCCTAATTATAGTTTTGTGCATCTAAAGTGAACGCATTACAAGTCCGCTCGTTAGCGTAATTAGCGCGTGATATTTAGTATTTTTAGTGACACTTGTTTTTAAAGAATAACTTGTTTGTGACCGGATGTTTTACAATGGATATTTAAATTGAAGGTATGTAAAGTATATTTTAAGCATTTTCTTTCATTTTAATTCATGGTTTTTTTTTAAATCGGTGCTACGCCAATGAAATTAAAAGATTCTTTTTTGTTTTACTTTATCTATGTTGAAGCTTTTAACTACTATCTGACCATAACCTACAAAAGCAGTTTTATATAAAGACATTTAAAAAACTATATTTTAAATTTAAAAGAAAATTGACTGCGATATGCTGCGATAGTAGGTGGTACCTAGGATCTACGCCAGGTGTTAAAGGTGTCTACGAGATATCATTATTCTAAAATCCACACTATACTATTTGTATTTTGTTTTAGGTACAACATTTAAGTGTTCTTTTACAAGAATGCTTGTACTCGACACTTGGCTGTCTATTAAGAAGACTAGTTTTGAAGCTGACAGATGTCGTCAAGTTTTGAAAAATCTGGCGCAGTTGCTGCCCGATATCGAAAATATTAACACAAAAAACTTGGAAATTAGAATTACTCTGCTTTATTATCAATCGGTGAGCTCTCAGAAAAGGCCGCTGAATCGTGTAATAAATTAATTAAACGACTTAGGCGTGATAATACAAGAAAATTTTTTCGACATGTCACCAACACCGATCTGATGCACAGACTTCTTCTTAATTCGGATCCATACATTTCTAGTTTAAGGAAATTACCACGAAAGAAGAAGTCTGCTCTATCAGCTGACCTGTTAAATGTATTGTCCTTTTAAGTCTGTACCATTTTATAAGTAGTTTAGAAAGCTTTAGATTGTAATTATTTGATTTGCTTAGATTTGTTAAATGTGCCTATAAAACTATTTAATTGTAATTATTTAATGAATATTTGTGTTTGTCATTAGTAAGAGACTAGTTAAGTGGTATTATTGTAAAAGTAATTTATGCCAATTAAGTTTCAGAGTAGCTGTAATTCACCTTTCTCTTAATTAATTTTATTTTATATAAGAAATAGCTGAGTTTTATATTGAATGAATTATTATTATTCTGATATAATCTGTTTTATTTCTACTAATCTTTACCTCAGTTAACAAAAAAAAAAGATGTATTACTATGCATTTCAATAGCCATTCGTTGCGCGAAACCTCTATGACCGCCCTTCTTAGAGCGCGGAACCACTGTGCGCATGTGTAAATCGGATGACAATGTAAAATTTTATTATTATGATGTCATAATAATAAAATTTTACATTGTCTTGGAGCTGA
Organism: Euclidia mi; assembly: GCA_944739405.2. Lineage (NCBI taxonomy): Eukaryota > Metazoa > Arthropoda > Insecta > Lepidoptera > Erebidae > Euclidia > Euclidia mi. Next base: position 6,669,903 of record OX123196.2, read on the forward strand.
TCTGATGATGGAACCGGAAGGGATAGGAACTCGGTAATTAAACGAGACAGCCCAGTTTGGGCTTGTTTCATTTATCTTGACCAGTACTTCGGTTCTAGGTGGTAACCAGGGTCTGATGATGGAGCTGGAAGATGACTATAGGAAATCAGTAATTAAACGACATAACCCCATAGAGTTTGGGCTCGTTTGATTTATCTTGATGAGTAGTTTGGTGATAGATGGTAACCAGGATCTGATAATGAAGCTAGAAGGTGGCCATAGGAGCTCAGTAACTAAGTCACACAACGGTGTCGAGTTTGGGCTTGTTTGATCCGTCTTGGCGAGTATTTTGGTGCTTGATTGTAACCAGGGTCTGATGATGGAGCTGGAAGGCAGCCATAGGAATTTGGTAATTAAATAACACAACCCCATCGAGTTTGGGCTCGTATGAGCCATCTTGACGAATAGTTTGGTGCTATATGGTAACCAGGGTCTGACGATGGAGCTGGATGATGGCCATAGGAACTCAGCTAGCCCCATCGAGTTCAGGCTCGTATGTATGTATTTGGCTGGAATCGTCATCAGTGCTCTGATAAAAAGATTAAAATGCTCGATTTGTATTCAAGCGTTAGTATCTCTGAGTGAAAATAAAAGAAGCCTAATATATTATCGGGACTTGGGTGGTTTGATCTATCCGTCACAATCTGTGATTAAAATATGCAAGCGGAGTGAAATGACAGTAATAAAATATTTATATCATGACATACAAAAAACCAAAATTAAAAATTATAAGTCAGAATTCCTTCTGGTAAAAACTTTAAATACATTTATAGGGGAGGGACTATTTCCCGATTTTACGTATCATCAATTTGATACTTTGGAAACAAATCACATTATTGATTTGACAAAATTTGTAATGAAAAAATATATTGATACTAGACTTTCTTATTTAATTAAATCAAAAATCAAACATAAACCTGTAAGAAGAGTAAAATTAAATTTAAAACCACGGGATACACCCGTGGTCTTAAATTTGATTTTACATTTTTAGCTAGTTTAAAATAATTTAAAATCTTAAACTGTTTCGAGTTTGGGCTAGCTCGACAGGAGACATACCACCTGTCACTAAATACCATTATGAAATGGCAACTGTGTTTCACTCGTGGTTGAGAAAACCAGAAGCTATTTTCTTTTTAATGATTATACTATTGTTTTTATTTTATTAATGTGTGCAAAAATTGTAAAGTTTTTACGGAAATAAATGATTTGAAATTTGAAGTAATATGGTGCGATTTATCTCACCCCATATCGTGGGAAGGGCTAGCACTCAGGCTGCCCCTTTTTAAAAGGTCAGCAACGTACCATCAGGTGACCCGAAAGCTCGTTTGCGACCTGTGCGATAAAGAAATGGTTAATGATTTTTAATTAATTCTGGATTTCTCAACCACGAGTGAAACACAGTTGCCATTTCACAATGGTATTTAGTGAGAGGTGGTATGTCTCCTGTCGAACTAGCCCAAACTCGAAACAGTTTAAGATTTTAAATAATTTTAAACTAGTTAAAAATGTAAAATCAAATTTAAAACCACGGGATACACCCGAGGTTTTAAATTTGATTTTACATTTTTAAATACCTAAAGGAGCGCATTAACCATGAATGTCAACAAAAATGGAGAAACTAGTTACGCTCTTTTGAGTAGTTGCTTGATGATATACCTATATTAGCTTAGCCTTCCTTCAATAAACGGGCCATCTAATGCAAAAATATCTTGTTAAATCAAACAAAATGTTTAATTGTGATTTTAATTTTGATCTGTTATATCATCATTCAACTTAGTTTGCTTTGTTTGAACTATTTAAAACTGATCCTATTTATATCGAATAAATAGGTACTGAGATTAGCGCTTTCAAACAAAACAAACAAATTCTGCCTCTTTATAATATATGTATAAATTCATATTTCAAAATAAAAACTTTTGCTTGGATTATTGTTTCTTTTCTTGGCATTCTTGGATCAACTAAATGTAGGCATACCAAATGTAATTTATCGATAAACAATATTGACATGCCTACATCCCTATTACCCATCGTACGTGACGTCACCCGCGTCGCCCGCGTACGTCTCATTCCTCAAAGTTTGACAGAATAGTTTGCCTAGAAATTGGTTAAGATTACGTGTCTCGTGGGGTAGGTGGTCTGTGACTAAGCCATAGGAAAACCCCACATTATGGGCCGTCTTGGAGAGAGCACGACCATATTTAAAAACATCGTAATGCTTAAGATCTTTAAGGCAGTCTTGTAGCACTAGATTCCTTTTATTTCCACTTTGTTATCCAACAACGCATAAATTAGCCGAGATACGACACAGGCTGACTCCGTCGCTGGCATTTGTATCCGTATCACAGCTCCAAATGTTAAAGGTAGGTATTCGTCAAAGTGTTTCATAGTATTTAAGCCAGTGACACACTTAATCCCATTTATTGGAAACGGATCTGTGTTCAGTGAAGTGAAATATCGCTTCTACAGAGGCCTATTCAAACTATAGCTAACGTATTGAGGGTGAAGTGTCGCCAGTGAAAGAGCTTTAACTAGTCGAGCGTAATTGTTAAACATTGGGTTTCTAGTAATTTGATACGTTTAATATTGGTGACGATTCGTGTATTTGGAAATGAATTCTAATAATATGAAGAGGCGCCACATAAAACGTTTATATGTCATTATTTTTTTTTATAGACTCACGCCTGTATCCCCCAAGGGGTAGGCTGAGGTGTATTATTACACCCACATTTCGCCAGGAATGTTTAGGTCGAACGTAATAGGGGGCGAGCCTATTGCCGTACCAGGCACATTACCAGACTCCGTGCTGCTACTGAGAATTTCCTACCGGAAAGACCCAATAACGCTTTGCTCGACCCGGGAATCGAACCCGAGACCTCCCAATCCCACGCGCACATTTATGCCGCGAGACCAACGAGGCAGTCGTATATAGCGTATTAAACTGAAAGTCTGTATATTTAAACATACAATTATATATAGGTACTAATAAAGTTCACAAAAATCACGCCTAGGTTTATATTTTAAGTGATTATTGAAATTATAGGACGTTTGCACTATAATAATAAGGGACTATTCATGCGACCTGTTGCAAGCTTTTCAAAGAGAGGTGAATTCAATATGATTTTTTAACCAACTTCAGAAAGGAGGCTCTCTATTCTACTGTATTTTTTTTCCTCGCCACTTTTTACTAGGTTAACCGATTTCGTTGATTATTTTTAATTAAATGCTGATACTTCTCGTCTGGTCTTATTTACAGATAAAGATCTGACAATTTGTTAAGCCACAAGCATTTATAATATTTATTTTTTGCTTCAAACGTATTTATCAGCAAAAGATCAAAGGTTTTACAGAAAGTAAATATTCATACATCCAAGAGTTTAACTTTTCCCTGGACCTCACAAGTTGCAAAACTGTGTCTATTATGGTCACTGCTGTTAAATCTGGTAAAACTTTTGATACAGTATTAGGAATATTATGGTTGGTACTTGTCTCGAAAAGCATAGAACGTTTATGCCCCATTACTTAAAAAAAAATATTTGGAGTTACTATTTTTATTTATTTCTCTGTTCCCTTTAGCTCTTAAACATAGCTTCTACAAGGGGGCAAATAATCCTTTACGTTAAGCTTTAACACAGATAAAAACGGGGCAAATAGCACTTATTTACCGTATAAAAACAGTTCTACAAGTAACGTTTGACGGCGGTTGAAGACACGTAATAACAGACCTGAGTCAGCGTTCGCCGGGATGTTCTAAAAGTGTTCGTCATCGGAAAAATAGCTACACGAGTATTGCTGAGTCGTACACTGATGGATCGAACACGTCTCGCTGGCTCAGCAAAACTACATCGTGGGGTTAGCACGAGCATATTTTAATCTAAACCAATCGCCGCGACTACAGCCTCCGGCGTTGCGATTGTGGGGGACTTCAGAGCGGGCCTATCAGAACGCTGAATGCGGTTAGCTTGAACCTTGTGTGGACAAAAAATGGACCCGCGCTAGGTCTGCTATTCATTTGTAGAGAAACGCTAGAAACTTAACGTGCAATGGCATTGTAAAATCGTGCTGCACACGTTTAAGCCTTCACGCCAGATAGTGAGTAGAGGATGTTTTCCCGTCACTGGGTGTGAAGCAAATTGATTGTTTGCGTCTGTCTAGCTTTCTGTTTGTCCTCGGTTAATGTAGTATTTGAGGTGTATTCGGGAATTATAGGGCGCTTGGCCGGCTAACATACAACATATCATTTAAGTATATGTGGTTCTTTGATAAACTTAATATACCATTTTATACACATGCAAAGCCGCAGCTAAAAGTAGCTGTTATATTTTATGAAAATGTTCGAGGATTTTGATGTCAATCACAACGCAGTCAAGTATAAAAACAAAATATAATCATGATTTAGACGTTGTCATCGATGCCATCCAAGACCTCCTCTAGAATCCTCAAGTAAGTAGTAGATAGTACTCATTATAATTAAAAATCAACAATACATTTTAATGAATTGCTAGTAGGAGAGTATTGGGGGGTCTGGATAGCCATCCAGACCCCCCAATACTCTCTATTCAAAACGATGATTACATTTCAGATTATCTATTTAAACTGATGATTCAAAACGATGATTACATTTCAGATTATCTATTAAGAAATTATGAATGTATTCTACTTTCTTATGCTTTTCCAAGTCTATTACCTCTATTCTATTCGAGTTGACACTTAAATTCGGAATGTTTCTATTCGAATTTGAGGATGATTGTCTGGATCGCAACCCAATACTCTCTATTTAAAGTGATTAATATATTTCAGATTATCTATTAAACATGATGAATGTATTCTACTTCCTTAGTATAGATAATATCAATTTGATTATTTTCGCATGGCAATTACAAAATCTCTTCCTTTCACAGCGTTCAAATAAAAACATTGAGGATAATGAACAGCATGCTGCATCCAAGGATCGTCATAGATCTCCCAATCTTCTATAACCCCTCCACAAGAGAAACATGCCGCCTTATCATTTATCCTGTTGCCAAAATAAAAGAATCCAGCGTCAGCCATTTGCGTCACTAATCTTTTCGTTGAATTAATCGTCCCCCAGTAATAACTAAATGACAATTCACGCATTTTATACGTGTCATACATGCCATATCGAGGTTCGTAATCATTTTGAAACATGTTTTATGCACTTCCTTCCTTCCTTGTTCTTGATGCAGACAAATATGAACGTATAATGACATTACCATTGTGTTGTCAACAACTTATAATGATTGAAAAGGGTTCTTGTATTGGGTGGGGGATAGAAAACTCGTAAAAGATACGTTTTAAACTAATTATAGAAATTAAACAAGAATATATTTATTTCTGCAATATATTATGCAGAGAACAGCACTGTAAGAGAAGGAAAACTTGATACAAACCCTATACCAACCCGCTTGGCCAGCGTGGTATAGTAGGTCAATTCCTCCTTTCAAAGGAGAGGCCTAGTCCAGCAGTGGACTATTAAAGGCTGATGATGATGATATTTATTTAAAAATTTTATTGTCATCGCACCATTTTTTTAAACACAATACATTCTTCAAAGCACATACAGCGTCATGATAAGTACAATTATACAAATGTTCAGAATATTTATATTGATCGTACAAACTTATCAAACTAGAACAACCTTTATCTTCTAAATTAAAAATATTATTATTACTATTTTGTAAAATATGCTTCAACCACAAAACCTTTTCTGAGCCTTTGACATAGACACATTTATTCCTTAAAATATCCGTAATCAAACTCTGATAACTGCAATAAGACACAAATCCTTCACGCCAATGTATCTTTCTGTTACGTTCAATCCAACTAACTTGCTTTTTTTCTGGTTGCGTTAAATTGTTAAATGGAAATGGCGGTTTAATTAAAAATACTTGTAATTTTTTATTGTACAATATGGCGATTTCTTTTAATATAAATTCATTTCCTTCTATTTTAAAGCCTTGAATATCTACAATAGCAATCATGTTAACCTGCGCACAATGTTGCTGAGAGGTTTGTACTCCACAAGTCGGTCGTTTATTATTAAACAATATGCAGTCGTGTTATCTGGTATTATAGTAGAACATTTAATTTCCAATCGCACGTCCACTGGACCTGTTTTTAGACTATCGTTTTGCCTTGAACAGTCTAATATAAAGAGGGAAGCTTTTTCCTTGAAGTTCTTTAGGTTGAGCAACGGGTCTACTGGGCAGTTGTAAAACGACTGACGAAATTTTGCATACATTTCGTATAATATACTGTATTTGTTCTCGGAAAACTTTATACCTAAAGGTTCATATGGATAATATTGCGAATTTAGAAAGAGCGTTACGTTTGTAACTTCACAATGATCAAATAGTGAACTATCTTTAGCTTTGTTATTTCTTCTATTCGTTTGTAAGCAAAAAATTACATATCTGGGTTTTTCTAATTGTGAAGCAGTCTTAACTGACCAAGAATGCGTTGTGGATTTTGGTAATAAAGGATACTCATATAAATCCCAATTTCTAAAAGCCATCTGAATAGGTTTATCTCTTTCTAGATGTTTTAAAAGTGTCAGTCGCTCTCGATCTGATACTTTTACGTGTGGTACTCTCCACTGAACTCGTTGTATATCTATTTCAAAATGAGCGATATCATCTGTAAGGATAACACTGTTTAAGTTAGAATTACTTCTGGTCAATATGAGTTCATGTTTGCAATTTATAATAATTTTATTGTAATCCTCTGCAAAGCCTAATACTTTATTTAATGGTATCACAGCACTAAAATGTCCATCACTGTCAAAACCCTCTAAGTTCCAACCCCATAAGGCAGCAACTTTATTTTCCGCTTCATTTAATGAGATGTATGATTTAATTGTTGACGTTATTCCCGATTTTTTTATACGGTCTATTTCAATACCATTCATTTCGTATCTGATGTCTTGAAACATATACATAACACGGTTATTAGTGAACTTAACAGTTTTCTTGATCGGGTTCCCATCTTTGCTGAAGAGCTTTGCTCGGCCTTCGACATAGACTGAACTGGCTGATGGTAGTACGTATATGTCTTGCTGGTGTATGGGTATTCTGATTTCATCGTTTTGTCTAAAGCTGTTATTAGGGTAGTTAGTGTTAGTGGTTAGTAGGGATTGTATGAATGGACTTCATAACTTTCGATCGAAGTGTCGAAATGCGGCAATTCAGTAATCTGTAGTATATTCATACTTTAAACCCTAGGGCTTTAAGAAAACCTTTATTTGCTTCAGTTAATTTCTTAACTTTTTTTTACGTCTTTGCACCTTGGTAATCGTAAAAGAACTAAGACGATTTGTTTTCACTGGAGTATTTTTATAGTAAACTATCATTGTGCTTTTTTTAAATGATGACGTAGTTGAATATGTTCTTTTCCAAAGTTAATATAGTGACCAAACTGATCAACGATCTTAACAGATATAGATGAAATTATGTTTTTGTTTACTGGAAAGTAAATAACGTTTTGCGGTTTTTCCAAGCACCGATGACCTAGAGCAGTATCAGATACAAATTCATGAATAGGTATAATGAGTCGGTAATCCGTTGCAGTACGAACCGTGAATTAGATCACATTCGATTCTGATTACGGGCAAACTGTTGATGATAATGGGGATATTTTCTCTTAAATTTAATACTGAGAAGTATAGCAAACCGCACTCGTATTGATCAGATAAATGTAGTGGTGGTTGAAAATATGTAACCAATTCCGACTTATTTCCAGAGATGGTAATCGTAGTAGACATGTTTGTATACTGAACGCTTTTGTAAGATTCTGTTTATTTTATTCCTGACCTATACCAAAAATTCTTCAAAAAGTTTAAACAAAGATGTCCGCAATTAAAAGTGTGATCACGCTGCATATTTTCATAATTATAGTAAACTTTGGAACCAACGTATTTTATAAATTCTTTTGGAGGTTTTAAATTGTCATAACTGTCAAAATACTCAATATAGCCATTGTATTTTGCATAGGCTACCCAATGAGAACCAGGATTCTTAGAGCTATCTAAATTAATAACTCCACATTCTCTTTTAAATGGGTGTTTAGGGAGCTCATCTCTCATAAAGACACCTCTAAAATAGGGAATATTGTGTCCATACTTCAAAATGTCTAAATTACTCAAAGCTCGATTGGGTAGCCGATATCTTAGTTTTTTCTTTCGATCCAAAAATTCCAAGCCCATCTTTATGAGGTTTAACATGAAGTCCTTTGCCGATGCAGAGAGCCTCCATTTTTTCGTTGTGTCTCTTCGATTCAGCATACAACTTTTTTGCCATCTTAAATTCATTTATGGTTTTAGCAATAACGAGGACGTGTTGGACGAGTCATATGAATCATATACCACACCCAATAAAATGTCAAAAAGCTTGGATACTACTATTAATGACATGTTATCTAATGCTGAAATGAAGGAAACTATATCTGAACTCACTTCTAAGCTATTAAGTACGGAAAATGAGCTATAAAATGTAATTCTGCAAAATAACGACCTTAACAATCAGATACAAAGACTTAGTACAGAAATAAAAATGCTGAGATCGCTGTGTCATACTACCACAGCATTGGAATGTAGCCCGTACAAGAACTCCAGAGAGAAAGCTATTCTGCAGCTAAACTCATCGTCCACCCCTTCCTCGCTGTCATTGGCTTCAAACCTTGACCCTTGTACTAAAATCGCATCATCTTTAGCATTGCAGCGGGAAATAGTTCAATTACAGCAACAACTCAAGGACGCAGAGCAGGAGATCACAGCACTCACTTTACAAATAGACAGCCTTACGAAATCCTTACATTCAGACGAAGCGACGGAAAAAGAACTCCAACATTCCTTTTTCTGTCATTCTACTGCTCACCAACAAAAATATGACGAACTGAGAAAAAACATTTATATCTTCGGTACTCAACAATGCGTGGACCTGGCCGCTGCCATAACGCGCTCCCGAGTGAACACGAAGCATGAGACGTATAGTGTCACCGCCGTAACGAGCCCAGGTGCCCCAACTTGTGAAGTAATAAAAAACTGTCGAAATATCAAACTAAAGTCGAATGATAAACTCATATTATGTGTCGGTGAATATGATTCTAATCTGAATTCTGTTATCACACAGCTTCAGAACTTATTGGAAACATTTCACCTAAACACTGTTTTTGTACTTAAGGCCTTTTGGAATAATCAATTAGATGTGAATAAACTGAACAATAGGATTTAAAAAATGTGCAATGGCCGAGAGAATTGTCACTTTCTAGACTGCCAAAATTCTAAATTATATAATATTTGTAGATCTATTAACTTTTACAATGATAAATATCTTATTCCTAGTAATCTTAAAAAGCTAATGGCCGCTAACAAATCCAGTTTTAAATTAGATAAAAAGACAAGTGAGTTTAAAAAGGGACGATTCCTTATTATTTTAAACGCCTGAAACCAGCCGATGTTGAACTCTCAATATCTGAGAGTTCAACATCGGCTGGTTTCAGGTATATTACCTAAAAAGCCTTATATGAAGCCGCAAAAGGGTACCATACCATTTTATTTCCCAGTAATTAATACAAGCAATACTTTTTTTCGAGCCTAATACTTATAATTCTGCAATATGTCATTTTAAAATAATGCATCAGAACATTGCCAGCGTTCTATCGAAGCGGGAATTGCTGGAGATAACAATAAAAGACTTACAAGAGACAGGAAACGCTCCTGACGTTATATGCCTCTCTGAAACATTCGTAAAAAAAGGATACGAAAATTATCTTAAAATCCACAGCTACAGTCTAGCTGCCAGCTATTGCAGGGATAAACAGAGAGGTGGAACTTGCATTCTGGTCAAAAGTGGTATGAATTTCAAAGAACTACTATTTGTTAAAAATCATGCTACTCAAAATACATTCGAAGCCTGTGGCATAGAAATAAGCTCCAATAAATTAATAATTATTTGCCTATATAGGACACCTCAATCTGACCCAACACAGTTTTTATCACGCCTAAATAATTTATTGGATGAAATAACAAACAAAAGTAAATTAAAACTACAATTGGTTATTACAGGAGACTTTAATATTAATACCTTAAAAAAAGGAACGATTACAAACGAATTACAAGATTTAGCATACAACTATAATTTGAAAATCCATATTGACGTGCCTACGCGAAAATTATCTTGTATTGATCAAGTATTGAGTAATATTCCAAATGCAACCGCAAAAGTACTACCACTTCACCTCTCAGACCATGACACAGCACAAATGCTGAGTTTTCCGCTAAAACGTAACCTAAAAACAGTCGCAACATACTACATCTATAAAAGAGACTATAATTTACAAAATATTAATAAGTTTAGAGAATGCTTACAACAACTATCATGGTCAGATGTGTATATTGAGAAGGATGCCAATATAGCATTCAATAACTTCCATGAAATTATATGCATGTTTTACCGTCTGTGTTTCCCCAAAAACAGAATAAAGATAAGTTTTAACAAAACTCAAAAACAAAATTGGATAAGCAAGGGCCTAAAACAGAGTTGCAAAACTAAACGTCTTTTACGGTACAACTATTATAAAGACAAAAGTATACAAAATAAAATTAAATATACTAGATACAACACACTCCTAAAAAAATGTATTTACAGAGCAAAAAAGAATTCTAACATTAAATTTATCAATAAAAATGAAAACAAATGTAAAGCGACATGGACTATAATAAAAAATTAAATAAATGCACCAAATATGACAAATAGTATTGAAAATATAAAAATTAAAAATGACATTATTACGGATCCCTTCGAAATAGCTTCATCCTTTAATAATCACTTCACCAATCTGAATCTCAACCCAAAGCACAAAAAGGCCAGCTATAGTCAAAATTCTTGTGTAAACTCTATGGTCATCACACCTATGTCTGAACGTGAGGTTAAACAAGAGATAATGTCACTAAAAAACACAAATTCTGAAGGATATGATGAAATCAGTACACGAATCATAAAAACATGCGCTACTGAAATAATTGAAGTTCTTACGCATTTAATCAACCAATCGTTTTTACTAGGAACTTTCCCAGAGGCACTAAAGTTGGCAATTATTAAACCTCTTTTTAAAAAGGGAGATAAATGTGACATGAATAACTATCGGCCAATAACGCTTGTACCTGTCATATCCAAAATATATGAAAAGTGTATGCTTAAAAGATTGATTAGTTATTGCAATAAATTTAATATGATTAATAGAAATCAGTATGGCTTTCAAATACATAAATCAACGACTTTAGCAATGTTTGCCTTGTTCAGAGCTATATTGACGGGCATCAATGAGAACAATTATACTACAGGCCTATTTTTTGATCTAACAAAAGCTTTTGATCTGGTTACGCACGACATCTTACTTGAAAAGCTTGAAAAACTAGGGATCAGGGGACTAGCACTACAATGGATATCCTCTTATCTAACTAATCGACAACAACGGGTTATCATTTCCAGATTAGATAAAAATAGAGATATGTCGCAGTACATATCAGAATACACAGGGATCAAACACGGTGTCCCACAAGGGAGCGTGTTAGGACCGGTTTTGTTTCTTCTATATTTAAATGACATAATTGACATAACGAATCATAAGTCTGTATTATTCGCAGATGATATTTCCATTATAGTGACATCAAATAAAAATAAATATAATATCCATAATCATGAAACTGACATAAACAATACCATTGACAAACTTACTGACTGGCTCGACCTAAACAATTTGATAATTAATCTTGACAAATCATTTTATATCCAATTTAATAAATCTAATAATAGTATATATGACATTAAACTAAATATACCAAAGATAAAACAAGTAAGTCAAACAAAATTCCTAGGATTGATAATAGACGAAGACATGAACTGGAAGGCACAGCTTGACAATGTATCTGGTAGAATAAATAAATTTGTTTATGCTCTAAAGCAAATTAGAAACATAACTAATATCAAAACAGCACTGATATCTTACCATGCTTATATAGAATCAGTTCTACGTTATGGTCTTATTATGTGGGGCAATAGCACTGATATAAATAGAGGATTTGTGGCGCAAAAAAAATGTATTAGGGCTATGTACGGCATTAAGTCAGATCAATCTTGTCAACCAATATTTAAAAAAACTTGGTTTGTTACCGCTGCCATCGCTTTATATTTATGAAATATGTGTCTTTGTACATAAGCATAAACATTGTTTTGTAACGGCCAACGATGTAAACCCTCGAAACCGTCGAGATCCAAATCGACTGGTGCTGAATGATATTCCCAGATCAACCAAATATAATAAGAGTTGCCTAGCTATGTGTGTTCGCATGTATAATAAAATACCTAGCCAAATTAAACTCAGTAATATGCACTTGTTTAAAACTAAATTACACGCATGGCTAGTTGAGCACAATTTTTATAGTGTTAAGGCATTTTTAGAGAAGAAATTGCAAAATGTTACCTAGTTTTAATGTATGATGTTTATAAATAAATTTTAATATTATTAATGCATGCTATAAAACCGTAGCAAAACATGTGATCTAAATGTATAATGTACCATCCTCGAATACCATGTTTTATGCAAATAAATATATGAATGAATACCAGCTGCACCGCCTGCTAAGGCTCCCGCTGCAGATAATCCCGCGAAAATTGGAATCAAAGGTAATCCAGCCCAGCTCCACCAGATTTTGGTATAGGAATAACACGTGGAAGTTTAATAGACGAATCATTAGCTAACTCTCTGGTAGCGGCCATTGCTAATTCTATTGCCGCTTTTTTGCACTTTGGTTTTAATTTTTTTATATGTCTTTTCGTTTTATTGATGACATTATGAAACTTATTTTTTAACCCTTTTCCAGATACGGTTTTTTGCAAACATTTTCTGTTACTTTTTTTAAGACCAGAACCAGTTTTAAGTTTTGTTGACATAGCGCTGCTTACTAAACGTGCTGCCAGTTTTTCTCCCACACTTGCATCCGGGGCAACTGATCGCTTTTTCGCCATATTTAACAAAACCAAATCGGCCTTGTGGGCGGTCCTTTAAGTTTGAAGACTTGTAATAGGCAATATCGTGTTCTTTGCAATATTCGTCTAATTTATTAACGCCTTTATCTCCACGTGTAAGCCTTTTAACTAATTTGGTGCCAGGTCCGCAATAATTATATCCTGGTAAATGTAATTCAAATGGTAAATTATTAAGGAGACAATTTAGAAGACTGCTCTCTCCAATAACCATCATAAGACTAATGCACCATGGGGTAAACTTCTAACTATTTTAATAAATATTCGATTTATCAATCCAACTGTTTTCAGAAGAGGGCAAACCTGATCACTTTACTAAAACTCTATTTCCTTTACTTCTGAGAACTTTCTCGACTAGATACAAATTGGGATGTTCTGTCTTTTGCAGCTCTTGAACATAAAATGCACCTAAAATTGATTGGCCTCTGATTGAATCTTCAATTAAGTAGGTAATAGGGGTAGTATTCTGTATTTTTCTAATCTTAAATATTTCTGTCGACCAGTTGGGAGTATATCCTTTTTCAAATGTTCCTTTGTACTTACTGATACGTACATAATCACCTACTTTGAACTTGCTTTTTATACTACCGGTTTTTACCATTGTGAAATATCTCTCCAATATGTGATTTTTATTAAAATTATCCACGTTTGCTGGCATTTCTTTGATCGTTCGATGATAGGTGTGATTGTATTTATAAATAACATTATCAAGAGTATTCTCTATCCAGTTATAGTTACCTTTTAAACTAAATTCCTTATAAAATTTAGATTTCAATGTTCTGATAAATCGCTCGACTATTGATGCCTTTTTTGTCGAGAAGGTTGAATTATGGTTTATAAAATAAGATTTCATAAGTTTTTGGAACATATTATTATAAAATTCTGTGCCATTGTCTGTTTGAAGATTTCGTGGAACGCGCCCTTTATCCAACAAATTCTTGAAAGAGTTGCATACGACATCTTTGGTTTTACTTTTCAAAGGAAGGGTCCAAGCGTATTTCGAAAATGTATCAATGATAGCGAGAATAAATCGGAAATTCTTATTTTCGTTAGAAATTGATTGCATATCAATTAAGTCTGCCTGCCAAAGGTCGTCTATATCTTTCATAATAACATGTCTTCGTGGAAAGTTTACCCTCGCATTTTTATGAATTTCATTTACCACATCAGCTTTACTCATATTGAAAATTCTGCATTTAAACACTTGTCTTGAATCCAATGATGATACTAAATAAAAATAATGTTATAGCTACTATTTATTGTTTAATTATGTCAGCTTCTTTTAACTCTTCTATTATAGATAAAATTTCATTATCATGGTTCGTATTGCCAGCATCTCTTGAAGCAACTAATAGTTTCAGTCTCTCAACTAATTCGTTGGGGTCGTCCCAATATACAAGGTCAGTATTGTTTTTGTATTTTTTTATCTTTGGCAAGTATTCTCCAAGTTTAGCGAGACTTTTATCGTTTGACGTTTCGGTAAACATTGGTTTGATTATTTCACGATATTTTATTCCTTTATCACCTTTTATTTGGCCTTTAGGATTGAAGTCTCTCTTGTGCGCATTTGTGTTATGCAACATATCCTTGTAGACAAGTTTATATTTGCCTGATATTAATTTTAAATCAGGTTTTTTTCGAAGTAAAAGTTCCTTGAGGCCAGGAGTTAAAATGTAGGATTTATCGTCAATTTTAATAAAAATGACACTATCGTTATCCAGACTATCAATTTTAGAAAATGACACTACGGAGTTTCCCATCAATAAAGTCTTATTTTCACTTCTTATTCCGAACGGTATATTTACTCCATCATAAATATTACACATATCATCACCATATAATGAAATTTCTAAATCCTCTGGTATTTCTATTTTATGAGATTTTTAAACCGATTATGCAGAATTTAGTTTTGGTTCGTAAAAGTCCTGAAACTTTGTAGATGAGCTAGTATTAATGTCTTCCAATTCAATATTCCCAGAATTAGTGAGTGTTGTATTTTCTAAATCTTTTATTTTTTTCATAGTTTTATTTTAATCAACTAGAGTTTTAAGGGGATCTGTAACAGGTTTTAGTAATTTGTCGAGCGACAAGTTCATTGAATGTTCCTGGTTCTTTATTTGTTTTATTTTATTCTTTATGGAATCTACGGACTTCAATAATTCTATTTTAATATTTTTCTCCATCTTATAACAACTGTGATCAGTTAAAGATCAAATTATACTGAATTTGATTTTGCATATAAATGACTCATATACGTATATAAAATCAATCAAATTTAAAAAACATATCAAAGTTCTGCCGGTACCTTCCATTATTTAATGGTGATTCTTTATTAATAAGTAGAAAATTATAAGGTTTACTCCAAACAGTTTGACAAATTTTTTTGAACTCTTTCCATTGTAAATCAGAACTAACATGCTCTTCATAAACATGTTTTAAATTCACATCATCTTGTTTGAATATAATAAGAAAATTAACATTGTTACGTAACAATTGCTTAGGAATTTTAGAATAGGTTTGAGATGAATAGAAACAATCGATTTGTTTATGCCTTTCCATACAAAAATAATTGCGGATATTAACTTGATTTTCACACGCAACGTCGTCAAAAATAAATACAGAATTTGTTAAAGCTTCATTTGGAGAAATTACATCTTTATCATCACTGAACTCATAGAAGTTAATCTGCGGCACTCTTTTTAGAACTTCTGTCAAAAACCGGTATTTCGGTTGAAAATAGGTCTTAGAGTTAAGATATAGATTTCTGAATTTGAGTCCATTTTCATGCAGCAGTAAACTTATCATAACATTCGTTTTGCCACAATTTGAAGGACCGCATATTATACACCGAATGGTATTTGGCAATAGAGCGCTATGTCTGATGCCAAGCCAATAGAGTCAGTTAAACTTATATTATTAACATAGAGGGATATGGGCTGCTTGATCAACTTCATCTTGCCGATTAATTAAAAAACTATTTTACATGCATATAAATATATTATACAGTCTTATTTGAAGTGTATGTATTTCCATGACAACGCTAGGTTGATGTCAATTTATACAAAGGTAGGCAATAAATAAAATACAGATTCAATACAATATAAACTTTTATTGGTAAGTAGCATAATACATTATCATAATAATATAAGCATAACTATACATTTAAAGCAATCATAAATACCTATTTTCACATTCATAATAATATAAATACATTTTATCATTAAAACATAATTTTATAATGTCCCCAAGGTAATGTCTCTATATTATTTGCTAATATATATCTTTTATCATCATTTCTGTTCATCACTGTTTTAGTAACATGTTGTGAATATAGTTCGTGTTTGATTGATTTAATCAAATTCATTTTAAATCAACTGACCTCATTATTAAATAGTGTTTTGTTGTAGTCTGATATCTCTAATTTATTTGTGACAGATTTAGAAACACCTTTTGCTTTTTTAATTTGATTTTGTGAGGTAATTAAACAATAAAGCTTCGCTCTTAAGGCAGTAAATTCACTGATTACATCTCCACCTAGTTCATCTTTGAATAAGCCAGGTACTTTTGCATTAACTTGTGGTATTAAATAAGGGTTGTCAAAATCAAAACTACTTGTATCGAAATCATTCAAATTATTTCTTATGTCACTGTAAATGTCTTTTGTATAAATTAAATATAGTAAGCTATCAGTATCTGTGTAACAAAGCTTGATATTATGCATATATTTATTTTTCATATTGTAATGAAAGTAATAGAGACGTGACTTAGCATATTCTAATACAGTAAAACCTATATAAATCGGTTTATCTAAAATAATTTTCTCTGGTTTTAATTGAATAGCTACAAAGTTTTCTGAAAATATAGTAACACATTTCAGATTGGGCTTGCAAATTAGTCGTTCAGCACCAAGTTGTTTTTTTGTGATATTATTCGTATCAATCCATTTCGTGGTTAATTTAACATCAACCTGTTTACGTTTGTTTTCGATAGTTTTACCAAAAATTGAGTTATTTAATAGTTTGAAAAAGTTTTTTTCAAATGATGTGGTGGATGCTTGACGGAGAATAGTATTTAAATCAATATATTTTTTTAAATAATCTTCTTGTCTAAATGTAAGAATACGGTGTACTTTTCTTAGAATGAGTCCATGCCTCAAACATTGTTTTAAATTATTATAATGTATTATATAGTTAAACTTATCGTATAATTTTGCAATGAGTTTTGCTGTTTTCCCTCCTGGAGGGACAATTTTTTCTGGAGCAAAAGGTAAATCGCTATGAGAATCATGTAGGTGATCAGGATATTCAAGATCGACTTCTAATATAAAACCGTAATTGCTGTTCTCTGATACGCTCATAACATCAAAACAATTAATTTCCTCTTGATTTAATAGTCTAAAGTCCGAAATAGGGAATTTCTTACTCATTGCGTAACCGTACAGATTATTGCAATCAAGATATATCAAAGAGCTGGAAGGTTGTATATCATTGTATTGTGATAAATACATATTATTAGCTTTCGCGTGACGTAAAGAGCACTGTGCTAAACCACCACGTATACCCTTTTCCAACATTTGATATATTTCTATGTTATCAATTAAATCTAATTCAACCCGTGTATACAGTAGCATAGCATCCCAGCTCAAACTAGGTGCTGTTATATAGTATGCAGGGTCTAAATTATAATATTTTAGACTTATGTTACGAAAATTTTCAAATATATCGCATAGCAAAATAATATCACATTTAAGATATAAATCAGTATACTCGCCCAAAGTACATACATTAAATGAATGCCACACAGTTTTTGCGTGTTTATATTCAGCATCAGAAATATGTTCCAGTTTCAATGTATTATAGAAATATTTTTTATGAGGAAGTTTTCTTTCTTCATACTTTTCCCAAGAGTTCATATAATCATATGGATATACCCCCTTCTTTTTTAGTATATTAATGTTTTCGTGATTAAATTCCATTGATAAGTAAACAAAATCTTTTTCTGTCAGACTTTTACTTAATGTATCTAAACTTGAACTTAGAAACTGAAACGAATCAATGAATTTCATTTGAATGGAGTGGTTACGTATCTCGCTAGCAATGTATTTGGTAATGGTTAAATACCTTTCTTTAGTCTTAGGTATGATTTTAATGTGACCTTTATACTTAACTAATTCTTCTATAAACAAGTGGGAGTCATAATTCGATAAATTATGAAAAACTATAGGTATAAATTGACAGACTCTGTACATTAAATTACAGTGAGAATGTGCAGCTCCTCTATATTTTCCAGTTACATGATCATAGTCATATACTTTGTCATCGAATAATAAGTGATCACAAATATGACAAGTACTTGCAGAGCTATGTCTTATTTTTTCTATTCTTGTTAACGGTAACATAGGTGTTTTAAAAGATAATATTTTATCTATTTTTTTCACATCTTCCACTAGATTTTTTACAAATACTTGAACACAATCTGACCCTCTGTAGGAAACATATTTATTCTGAGTCTGATCGTGCGAGCAACAAATATAATACCCAAAGCACGAAGGTTCATGTTTTTTGAAATTGTGCGTTTTTTCCGTAATTTTTTCTGAGCAACTTAGCAAAAGACTTTCAAAATCAGCGTAAATAACATAATTTATTCTTTGTTTTCTCTCATAATTCTTAAAACCAATCTTGCGACTAGTTTCAGGCAAAATAGTTAAAACTTTTGAACACACATGGGATTGATACTTGATTTCGCTACTATAAAATTCGAAACATGATTCACAAAGAAAAAGTTTACCCTTATGATTTGTAACTTGACGCCGTACCAGTCTCAGTAGATTTTTAATCAGACAGTAATGACCTTTACCATTTTTTTCGAAATATAATAAATTCACATGATTCGTTTTTCTATTATTTGTTAAATATAAAGGACCTGTCACATTTTCACTATTTTCATCTATTCCATAAATATTTATACTAACATCATTGTTTGTTTCAAATAATTTTATGTCTTGATATGTTATTGGGAAAGACATTCCTTTAATATTGAAAATGGAACTGTAGTGCGGGTATGATGCAGTCCTACAAACATTCTGCTTAACGGGATATAAGGCTGCTAGAATACTCCATAAAAAACAGTGATTATCATTATTTTGTACATTCACACAACTTTTTTTATTGGTAATTCTTTTTGGTAAATCTAAATAAGTGCCACCACTTAATGGACAATATTTATTGATATTAATTTCTAAATGGCTCAATGAATGATAATACCATCCAGATTCTTTGTGTTCGTATTCTGATAGCTTACATTTTAAAATTTCAATTATTTGTAAGTACCAATCATGTATATCTGTGTTCTTGTAAAAAAAATTATATTTAGTATTGAATGATTTCAATTGTTGCTCATTTGTTTTTTCTAAGACAAAGTAAGCAAACAATTCGAAATTCAATTTGATACAATTATTTTTCTTTAATGACATATCAATTAATTTTAATATATCGTTTTTATTCTTATCCAAAAAATCTTCAGGCGTGCGGGTTTTAATATCATGTGAATAATTCAAACGATATGTTACGATTCTATTTTTGAAAGCACTGGCAATTATGTAAATATTTTCAAATTGAGTTCGTAAGAGACTATTAGATTTATGGATGTTGGTTCTTACATGATATTTCATTTGGTTCAGTGGTATTTCAATTTTACATTTTTCACATTCAATAAATTCAGGGTTATCATTAATATATTGCCTTCGATGAGTAGACAGGAATTGTACTGTAAAATAGAAACAAAAAATGAGCTTTAACTACATAGGATGAATATTTTATTACGTGCCATACTTATACATTAACCAATAAAATATAATGGAGAATAAAATATAATATAAAAGAACTATGATTACTTACTAATTATAAACTGAGTACTTAATTAGGTATTAAATGATCTTAAAGATAAAATCTTTGTCAGTTAATATTAATAATAACAACTGACAAAATCTAGAGGGCAGTGCTTAAATTCTTTTCGAGTTTCGTTTATAAACTCTTTCAACCGATTCCAAGCAGGCGACTCATCATCGGTTCGATTTTTTATAGTTAGTATTGAATGTCTCCAACGCTTGATTGGAGCCACGCGTTCAACCTCTCCAACGTCATATATTTTCAGCTCTATATAATATTTTCCCTGCTTACGCTCATCACTTTGCCTGCTTATACCGTTTGCCACTCTACGGGTAAAATATGAGAAAAGAGGTGGTATTTTTTTACCCTGTGCGGTTCCAACAGATTGGTCTTCTTGTTCGTCGCTATCCGTGCCAAATAGATCATGCGAAGTGGGCTTCATACATGAGCTGATGGGTTTGATGATGGTCTTCTTCTTCTTCTTCATCTTTTCATGAGATAATTCACCTTCCACCGGCCTCTTGGTAGCTAACGACGACGCTGGAGCGTATGACGAGGCAGACGACAACGACGACAGACGCTTGTTCTCTCTCGACTTTTTAGTGTGCAACTGCTGCTGTTGCTCAACTTCTTCGTCAGACGAGAAAAGATTGGCTGCTGTTTGCTTCGACCTGAAAAGTTACAGATAAGTACTATTAGACATAATAAAAACTAAATAGTTAATGGAAATCTGAAGTATTTGCATACCCTGTAGGAAAACAGGTGTATCTTTATGCATGTACCTATGTAAAAACTAAGTAGCACTCTACTTAGTTTTTACAGAGTCAGTTCACTCATTTAATTCATTCACACATTTATGCAAGTCATTTAAACTGTGATGAATCAAGGAAATATAATATCAACAATTACAATATATGAATTTGTCAAAATGAACTTATTCAATTTAATTTATTAATATAATAGATGAATCGAATGAATTTACAAATGGGGAAGTGCGTGGAATGAGGGAATATATGAACCTGAGTTGAATTGATCGTTGAATAACATAGTTAAAAGATGAATTGAAAGAATGTACAGTACTTACATTTTCGAGTAGATGATAATTTATTGAGTACACTGGGCAGTCTTGTCACTAATTTCTGAAGTCCTGATTAATGCCAGAAACGATTTGATGGCGATGACTGTCTCACTCCTGTTTATATATGCATCGATTATTCTCGAAAGATTACCATATTTGTCAAATTCTAAAAACCTGCAAAATCCATATTAGTTTATTCCTTGCGTTGCACTTTTAGGAATAAAAAGCAGACGAGCGTTGAAAACGCTGCGGTTATAATCACAGCGTTTTTTTTTAAGCATTACTTTAATTGTATCTTTATTTTTAAGGCATTAAAACTTACATGTATTTTAGGTGTGTACCTTATGAGAACTATTTGTAGATATTTACGTATTTTTACCTGACTGCGGAAAAAGAAGAGTTATTTGAGACATACACATTTTGTATAGCCTGAGGCGTTTAGCCCGCTCGTGTATACTGTTGCTTTGCTTGTCTAAGCAAATTGACACGTGGAGTGTTTTTATGATTACTTTTATATAAAAGGTAACAAAAAAAATGCTTTGAATCTTGAACCTTAACGACAAAAAATAAAAATTTGTGTAAGTATATAAACCAAAACAGATTGTTGTAAAATACATTAGGTACGGTGAATTCATCTGCTCTACAATATCGGTAAGTAAATTAATTAATATAATTTTTTTTTTAATATTTGCTATGTTAATATCTAATAATTTCATTCATATATAATTGTTTATTACATATGTTTATTGTAAAGGTAGTAAGTTTTAAAACACGATTGACAAACCGTGTAATATATTGAAATTAAATTATACCTACTATTTTGTTTCAGGAATCCAGCGATGTTTTCATTGCTAATTCATCATACTCACCATCATCACCGATCCCCGCTGAGCAAACCCTGCGACAAAGAGTATCAAACTATTTGGAGAGAGAGCAACAATTTCAACCATTTCAGTTTGAGGAACCAGGTTCGAGCACCAGAAATAAAAGACGAGGGTGTGACGTTATATATTCATATATAAAAAAACCAGCAAAGGGTAAGCGATGTAAAATAATACGCTTACAAATTTTTGACATCGAGGAGTTCAAAGAAAGTGCACCATGTAATTGTAAAGCTACTGTTTGTGCACAATACGTCGTTGAAAATGTATTCTGTGACGATATAATAATATACAAAAGTGCTAATGAAATTATAAGTAATATACAAAGAAGAATGTAAATAAATGTATGCTAGAAAAATAGTTTTGTTTTATTTTCTACGACACTAATTATTTACAACAGTCAAAGTATTACTGCTGCATCATACGCAACCACCCTGCGTAATTTAAAGGAGGCAATTAAAGAAAAAAGACGCGGAAAATTAACCGCAGGTGTGTTGCTGCTTCACGACAACGCGCCGGTTCACAAGGCGCGCCTTGCCCAGGCTGCTGTGCGGGAGTACGGATTTGAAGAAATCAATCATCCACCCTACAGTCCCGACCTGGCCACTAGTGATTATTATCTATTCCCTAATCTTAAAAAAGACCTTCTTGGAAAGCATTTTTCGGACGATGAAGAGTTGAAGGGAGCAATAAACGAACATTTTTCGGGCCATGAAGAAAATTATTTTTCAGAGGGAATTGAAAAGTTACTTTCACGAACAAATAAATGTATTGAGATGTTAGGGGAGTATATTGAAAAATAAAATTTATTCAGAAATTTCCGCCTTTTCCTTCATACCTATACCGAGAATACATTGAACTCCCCTAGTACAATACGATGTACGGCTAAATGTACCGCTGTTTGAGCAAAAACGACGATCTTTCTAAACGTGTGGGATGTTTGGGAAGATAAGAAAATTGTACCAAAAATGGAAGACTTTAAGTAAATTCTGAATTGCACATCAAAATAATGTTAAATAATTTAAAAGTGTTAGAATTTGTACACATACTTATGTTTACGTAATGGGGTCATGTTCAACATATTCATCATCATCATCAACAGTCTGCCCTAGTTCAATGCTAGATATAGGCCTATTCTCCTCCTAAGGCACGCCACTGAGTTCGATTTCCGGCACTTTGTATCCAGCTGCTGCCGGCCAGTTTTCGGATATCGTCACTCTATCTAGCCCCATTAGTGTTCGTTGTACTAAAAATCATGGTTCATTTGTTTCATCGGAATATTCATGTCCCATTATTTCAAGTTTCCGATATATGGACGCTGTAATCGCCATAATTACGGATGCGTTTGTAGTATGGGTATAAGTCATTTTGTCTCCTGCTAATGACAATCAAGAGTGCAGGTCATCATCATCCATATTGCGTTATCCCAGTTGCAAAACAGGGCCCGCTTACAAGTCTAATCGGATTTTGCTGAATATGAGAGTTATCGGTCGTCTAGCTAGATTCATTGCAGCTTCTAACCAAACGGCGTAAATGCAAAACCATGACAACGACTGTAGGTCGTGTAGGTATGCTTTAAAGCCCAAAACACAATAAAAAGATAAAAATTGTCACAGTGAGAAAGGAGTACGAATTTGGAGGCAATTATCTATGTCTAGGGTGCATAGAGTTCCCACCAAGAACTTAGGGTCCCAGCCAACCCCCCCCCCCGTGGGATCTCCACCTTGTCGTGGTGGAGGGGCTCAGTAACCGTGGATTGGTCACCCGCGGTGAAGCTAAGAGGGATCCAGGAGGGGACGCTCCGCGTGGGCTTGGAGGGGCCTGCGCAGGATGCGTCCAGTCCAGCTGGGGACAGTTCTGTCTGTCCCTCGCAGTCGGGTGCGGTCGCGGGAGGAGAGGCGTGTCGGTGTTGCGTTGCCGCGCGCCCTATCTCCCGCGACCAAATGGGGGCGCACCATTCGATGCGTCGCGGTGGGGCCGCAGAGGAAGAGGAGATGCGGTGTTGCGTTGCCGTCCTCCCTATCCTCTGCGGCCGCTGGGCGTTTTGGCGGCGGAGTCCAACACCTTAATCCGTCGCCAAGGGGGTTTTGATCGGGGCCCGCCTGACCATCTGGCGGGCCAATACCCGTCGGAGGGTGGCGACGAGTGCTTTGGTGATGCCCCACCCTTCGACACAAGGGTACATGGCGGAAGTCGAGGTGGTTTTTAGTGGACACACCACATACTCCGGCTCTTATTTCCCCCAAGAGTCGGAGATCCGAAGGGATTTTCCACCTCGTAAAACAAAAAAAAGAAAGGGTCCCAGCCAACCTCACCTGCAAGTGATGCACCTGCCGATCAACGGACGAGGCTCTGGCAAACAAAATATCCCGATAAGCGGCAATAGGCTCGCCACCTATTACGTGGGATCAGAACACTGGCGAAAAGTGGGCGATTAATATGCCTATGCCTACCCCTTCGGCGATACAGGCGTGAGTCTATGTATGTATGCATTATCTATGTCTACAGCGGTAATTACTGTCGTCACGGTGGTTACAGCCAGATAAGCCCCCAAAGAATACCCTTACCATAAGGCGGGTGCGTTAATAATTAGTTTTTATTTCTACCCTGTTATAAATACGTAATCTGAAACGATTTTCGAAGAAAATCCTGGAAAATGGAACTAGTACACTTTTTGTTTTTGAATATTATTTTTTTGTTTCAAGAAATGTTTATTCTTGGATGCCAATTTTGTTTTGTGGTATCAACAGTTATTTTATTGGGTGCCGTTTCAAAGGTGACTTGTGGCTCCAGTTTGAATAATAGAGAAGGGAAGGTGAGCTATCGAGAAGGGAATGATATAATAGCTTTTATAGCCGTGGAGGCCGTGGAAGACTAAGAGTTCCTCTGCGTAGTACTCTCGCAACAGCGCGCACCACAGACTTTTTGAAGTTATGTACGTATTACGATCGCTTGCTCAGGAATGAAGATAAACATCGTGAGGTAACCTGTATGTCTGAGAGTTCTCCATCATGTTCTCGAAAGACAGTAGTATAATAATCTAAACTTGGCCCTAGACAATGTAGTGGCAATTAAGGTCATCTTAGGCATTTCGAGCCATAAGATGGGAATTCCTGTAGTAACATCGAATACTCGACAGTACAATATTAAAATCAGAGCTATACTTATTAATGGTAATAATATGTACAGTCGAACAACTTCCCGGTCAATCACCTTAAGTCGGTCGTCACTTCCAGTGCTACTTTACAAAAACATTGACACTCGTATACAAAACCAGTTTCTAGTGTGTGTCGACTCTAAGAGCGAGCCAAGGGATTTTTTTTTCAAACTGTACCAGCGCCGACATGTTTGATTGTACTAACGAATTGTTAGGGACTGTTGTACAAAGATCCCGTGTATGCTTGCAGTGTTATTGGATTTCCTGTAAGCAGTAACACAGGTGGCGAAATGTGTGAACACGTATCAACAGGCCAGCTTTTCTGTTTAACGATAGATATCATAAAATGTAATAAAGTTATAAAAAATGTATACTGTAAAATTACTCTTGGATAGGCGGCAGTTTTAAAGTATTTGCTATCTACACCGAAGCATATCATCATTCTTTCATCTTATAAATAAATAAATCATAATGGAGTGAAGCAAGACATTCTTGGAAGGTAAGCACGTAAATAAAGCTTGGAGTAAATGGAGACAAAATGTTTATAAGACGACATCGGGCATTCGTTTCTGTAAAGGGTGATCCACCGACGGATTGATGTGACACACATACCTAACACATACATGTATGTACACAGTTACGTGCATGTATGTGTGTCGCAGCCGGAGATTACAGTAGATCTCATCATCCTCATATCAGGATCATGTGAAATAGACGCTCAATATAAACGGCCCTTTGTTTTTATTCGCACGAAGTATTTTGTCTTCTATTGTCTTCATAAGCCAACCAATATCGACATTAAGCCTATCATGGCGTTTTCACAACACAAAACATCATGTTTATTTATATATCAGAGGATACCAAGAAATATTTATTTACGGAAAAATTAACTCTGTTTCTCAGATATAATTAAACTATACGAAGTGACACTGTTTCTAAGTTTCTTTTATTACTTCTTAATTAAAATCATGACATCTCTCTCGTCGTCTCCAAATTATTTTTAGTTATTTATCAAATAATTATTTATCTCCTATTCTTTCACCAGAACAAAAGCGCTTCAAATTCTCTAGTTAGTTAAATTCAAAGCTCGAAGATCGAAATTTACATAAACTCCTAACAAAAACGAATATAGAGAGGCAATTTCCTAAGAAATGTAATTGGAAAAGACGTTTCGAATCACTCAGGTATCTTTTGATATTCAATTCATTAAGGGTACTTGAAACGTAATTAAAATATTTGGTGAAATAATATCTCCCTTACTTCAGACAGCGTTTAATGCTGATTGTGTTTAAAGGGACCGTTTAAAATATTCCAAGAAAATGAGTTGATTTGGCTACGTACAAATTGTTTCACGCGAACGCGTCACTAACGCCTTTGAAGAAATCATTTATGAAAGTCTATTTGGTTTTATACAACTTTTTTATTTGCAAAAATATACTTTATGATAATTATGTGGTTATTGTAAATTATACATAATAATGATACATGTTTTTCAAATGCTTAGTGTAAGAAAATATTAAATTATATGATCATACTAGAGGACGCCAGCAGCTACGTCTGCATTTTTTTTTAATTTACCCGTTTTGGCCGATCCCGTAGGAATTTCGGGAAATCCCTCCTTAGTGCACCCCTACGGTCCCCAAGGAACATACCTACATGCCAAATTTCAGCTTCCTGCGCCCAATAGTTTCGGCTGTAGCGTGTCTGTCAGTCAGTCAGTAACGCAAGGATTTTATATATTAAGATGATATCCCCTGTATTAAAAGTACTGCTCAAGTGCTCATTCCACTTAACAAATCGAGTTCCAATTAGTTGCCTAAGATAGAACTCAAATACAATAAAATAATAAATATTTTGTAAAAGTAAAATACCTATAGCTTTATGTTAATGTTTTTGTTTGATAACTTTCACATTCGTTGAATAAAACGCAACAGTACGCATATTAGTGTTTTTGGGTAAAAGAGATGTCCTTTCTCAGCCTATTCATTCAAGATATTCCAGAAAAAGTATTGTTCGCTAAGCACAACAGGTTGGCATTTTCGTTTCCCTTAATACCCGTATAAAACGTACGCCTGTGATAATAATAGATTGATATAAACAAACAGTTCATTAATAAATTCTCTTGTCGCTTGACATCAATTCACTTGCGATAGCATATTGTAATATATTATAATTATTTACTTAGGTGTAACAGGATATTTAATGATAAATTATCGTAAAGCAAATGTACATATATATCAATAGTTTTAGTAACGGAAGTCCAGTTTAGGGATTGTTTTGATCGAACCGCGAATAGCGGAATGTGTTTATTTACCTATACGCACTAAAATTATATCTTTGATTGCTCAATATTGTTGTAATATTTAATTATAAATTATATAATTATACACCTTAATTATGTCTACGATTTAGATTTTACAGAAGGAACTGGAAGTAACACTAGCGTAGATGTGGGTAACAAAATATTACTAGACAAAAGTGAAAAAATGGCGTCGACGGTAAAAAACGGGCATCCTTGTATCGACTGTGAGCTGTGAGGACGTAAAAGATAAGTAATAGTGTCATTCTCAGTTCTAAATTCGTAGTGTTAAGACCGCCATAAGCTCTGTGCAATTTTAATATACTATTATAAAATAGTAGTAGCATTTCGGTGTAACGCATTATTTTGTTGGCTGTTTAAGGTTCGTAGTGTCTTCGTTATACACGTAGCAGTACCTGTAAAATCATTGCATAGAGATTATGAACTGTAGTACTTTAGTATACAATTGTGTCGATTTCGTTGCTTCATAGTTATAACCATGGGCTACCCGTTTTACTATGAGTAATTTTCAACAATAATCATTAGTGAGCGATATTATAGTTTAACAACTGTTTCGTTTGTAAAAAGTATTAGATATCTTCGCGTGAAGCAACTAAATTAGCACAAGTAATGTAACATCGTTATAAGATTGTAGGGTAAAATGGATTAGAATTATTCTAGTTTACTTAATTGTAAATGTAACAGCCCACAGAAATAAATAGTAGTAATAGAATGGTGAATGTCACGTCATCGCGTACATTTCGCGCGTGCCACATTTCAGCAAGCCCCGCCCACAGTGACGTATACATAGTGAGGGGACACTAAGGAATTATTATCGATGTGTGTGTTTGATGTAGCTGTGGAAAATTGAATTATGTTATTGTTTATATAAAATGTTTTATTATGAATAGTTTGGTTAAAGTACACTGTTATAAAAATAAAACGCATTTATTTAGTTAAAAATCTGTATTGAAACCTTACAAAACTTTGACTATATTATATATAGAATATACTTTATATAATGTATATTATTATACACAAGTTACTCTCCCTGAAATAGAATATATTTATTAAATATATGTCTTTTGCTAATAGTAGATTTAATATTCCTGGTTAAATAACGTAATCGGACATCTGTATAGACTTCAGTAACTGCTCGAATAAGGTGGATCAAATGATTCTCTGTTGGTGATTGGTCAAATTGGTGAAAACTTATGGTATCAAATAATATAAAATAATAAAATAATAAAAATGCATTTATTGACAATAAAAGTATACAGTGGATTGTTATCCGGCGGCCCCACACTAGGCAAGCCTGTCCTGTGGGTGCCTGTTACGATTTACATTTTGTTACTGACATAAGAGCTCGGTCGACATCTTAACAGCTATACATTTCATTTATGTTTGTACTTATCTAATCTTATACTAAAGAATCAGGCTAAAATATTTACTAACATTACATACTTAAATAGGTTTAACACAATATGTTTTCTAGACTATAACTAAAATATATAATAGATAATATATGTATGTATAGGAAACAAATATTATTAAATATAAATATATAAATAAGATAAGCTTTTGTTGCGTGTATATCCTAACCAGTTCAATAATTAAGTGCCTACTGTTCAGATTGAATGAACCAGAAGATTTTCGGTAGCGTCATATGTTAACGTGAGTAGCCAATTTATGATTTTTAATTTTGCCTCTTTTACTGAACATTGCTTAATGTCACACAGTTTTACAACTTTATTATATATAAAATTTTCGATAAAAGGGCTGAAACGTCTAGCAAATGACGTGTTAACTTTTGGCGTATCAATTCTATAAACGCGACGCTTTAAAAGGTCTTGGTACCCCTCAGAATTTAAAACAATCCGATGTACTTTTAGACATGATTTAAGTAAACATAGCTGACGAACATTTAACAATTTACAATCATTGTATAGACTTTTAGTGGAGTACCTAAAAGGCTTTTTCAGCATAGTTTTGAGGACAGATCGATGTGCTCTTTCAACCTCTAACATATAAGTTTTACAGGCAGTCCCCCAGCAAGTTATGCAGTATGTTATTAGGGATTGACACAATGCAAAATATACAGTTTTTAATGTTTCTAGTGATACGGATGCTAGGAGTAACTTCAGGATATTTGCGGATCTTCGAACTCGATTTGATAAGGTTGAGATGTGAGCTTTGAAATTAAGGTTTTGGTCTATAACAACGCCAAGATATTTAATTGATCCCACTTTCTCTAGGTACTCACAGTTACAGCAGTCTTGCGTTTTGCAGCTGTGTATCTGAAAACGAAACAAGGGATCTGGAGCTGAAGCAGCTGTCTTATGAAAACACATATACTTTGTTTTACCGGCATTCAATGTTAATAGGTTACAGTTTAACCAAGTTGATACCTGCTTCATCCCTGCCTCAGCATTACAAAAAGCCTCCCTCCAAGTTGATCCATTATAAATAATAGCCGTATCATCGGCGTAACATACGATATCATCATGAATTTTGTCATGTATGTCATTTATGTACATGATGAATAGAGTAGGCCCAAGAATGCTACCTTGCGGGACACCAAAATTTACAGTGCGAGGACTACTTTCGTGGCTACCTACTCTAACACACTGTTTTCTCTCACAGAGATAGCTTCTTAACCATTCGAGAGCTATTCCTCTTATTCCATAAAGTTTTTGTAACTTCATCAATAGTATTGGAATATCAGTACCGACAAAATGTCGAAGCACTTTAGTTATTATTTCAGGTTTTGACTGCTTGGATTTAATATTAAAATTATGGGAGCTGCTTGCTATATTTTTGATCAGTGCTTCGACAATTTTGCAAATTTTTACAACATCTTCAGATGGATATATAAGGCCACCTTTATCCTTATATCTTATTATCGTTGCACAGGCGGTGGCATCCCCATCTGATAACAATGCACCGACGCAGACCTCACATTTTATTCGTTTTAATAAAATGTTTACTACGAACCCTGCAATGTAATTGATGACCTGAATAGAAAATTCGGAAAAATTTAATGGTCCATCAAAAACAGATTCTACGTCTTCGCATTCCAGAAGATCATCATTTTCAATAAATATGCCTCGACTAGCTGTAGCATTAATCGTATTCACCGCAGACGAACAATTAAGTATAGATAATTAATCTAAATCGATACAATTACCACCCTCTGTATGTTTAATTTCGACGTGTGTTATTAATTTTTTATAATAACTTTTAAATTGCCTGCTGGTGGGATTGTTGTTACAGCCACCATGTGATCTAACATTACAAAAAAAAATTCTAGGTGGTCTTGGCTTAATCGATATAATAATAAAAAATTAATTCTGTTGTTTTCGATTAAATAATGAAATAATTGTTTTAAACTATGTATGCCAACTAAAAAGCCTATAAATCCCGTTTTTCTTTTCGTTTTTATCATGAGTACACCTCGTTCATCTGTTAATTCCCGGATATAACACTCTGCCTTGTTAAAAAAATCAAATATATTGGATTTAGTTTGAAGACTGAGGGGCTTTTTGTAACCAAATGCTTTAAATGACCTAGAATTAAATACATCAAATAAGTTATTAAATATTTTAATAAAGTTTATAGAAGCCTCACAATTTTTGAACTCATTAATCTTAAACGTATCGTTGCACATTGACAAGGCATCCGCTACACTATTACTAAGTAACTGGCTAGCCAATTTGACTTTCATTTTCTGATTATGGAATTTAATGTGACTTTTACACAATTTATTAGTTAAATGAAAATTTTTGTTTTCTTGCAAGTTATTTAATTTTTCAAGATAATTCCATAGTATGGGTTTACCGTCCTTAGTCCGAAATTGTTTATAAGCCTCAAAAGCATTGCGTACAAGTTTTAACATGTGGCAAACATCAAGTAAAATTGTGACCGGTTCCTTAGTTAACGGGTGTTTAAATGATGTAATTAATTACATCCTAATAGAGATGCCATTGCCAAATTCGACGGACAGCCATCAAAAGTTAATGCCACTACATTTATACCCGTATCATGAAGCCTTTCGAGGCATGTGACAAGTATTTTTTTTTTCTGGTGTCCATTTACACCATCTGTACGAAAATACCCAACCGGTACTTTAAAATTGCTATTTAAGCAGATAATTAAAAATACAAGTGCTTCTTTGGCTTCACAAATTTGATCACTTTGTAAATTTTCTCCAAAGTCGACATAACCATGGAACTTATTACCATCCCATTCAATTTTTCGCCTTATCGCCATTTCATCTACAGATAGGCAACAAAAGAGGGGAAAGTCTACAGATTGCACCTTTAATTTAATAGCCTCTAAACATTCCTTCGTAAAGCCTGGATAACCTTCTACAGACTCATACCACTTTCTGATAGTACGGGGATGAGGTAAACTCATATAAAATTTTTGTCTGACGTAATTGTAGGCCTTAGGTGAATAATAATTAAGTGTAAGAGCAAAGCTCCGCATTACTGGTGAATATTTTGTTCGACTAATTGAATTATAATTCTTTAACTGTCTAGCATATAATTCACGTGCAGCAATATTCATTCCACTTAATATTTGAGCATCTTCTTCTTTAAGTAGTGAGTTTTGAGTGAGTTTAGATATCATTTCCTGTAGAGTCAAAATTTTCTTTGCTTTTCGCCGATTTTGTTCTCGTAATCTTTTAACTTTAAAATTTTGCCGAATTATTACATCCTTTGCATGTCCCAGTTGTTTTCTTAGTCTTCTTTTTCTAGGAGTTTCAACTATTATCTAAAAGGTCAAAAACATTATATTAAAATACCTGTGTATCCTTTTTACTTTTATACTGATGAAATAAAGCTCAAGAGGATGTTTGTTTAAACGTGTTAAAATCACGATCAGTATTATGTTTATTAAACGTAACAAGCAACTCACGCTTTCATTATTAGATTCGGGGCTTTGTATTTTTCTTTTATTTGAATTAGGTGTTGTGGGCTCGTTTAGTAACTTCTGAAAATAAAAAATAGAAATGTAATTTATAATTATTAACAGGACTTATATACTCAATCAAAAAATAACTAGTTAACTTACGCTTATGCTATTCACCCACACATCAATTTTGGGAAATGCAGTCGGAAACAACCATCTCCTTTT
This sequence comes from Euclidia mi, assembly GCA_944739405.2. NCBI lineage: Eukaryota > Metazoa > Arthropoda > Insecta > Lepidoptera > Erebidae > Euclidia > Euclidia mi. The sequence goes on from OX123196.2 coordinate 6,702,441, forward strand.
TTTTTTAATGATCAAAATCTTGATCCGCGAAATGAGAAGAACAAATTGTGCTATATTTCGTTGGAAACCAATTTTTACGTCCCGATCCATTTATCCATTTTTCTTTAATATCGGGATCTTTAGGAAAGCTAAAATGAAACGCAGTAAATGTGTTAAATAATATATTTCTTATAATAATTCAAGAAGTCATAGCTATAAAAAGTACAAAGTGATAGGAGTTACTCTAAGAAACGTAATAGCAGATTAAAGTCTGAATCATATTTCTTTGGAATAGATGTAAGTCAATCGGGACGGAAGTACAATGCCAGTGACGATAATATAAAATACATACAGCTTCGAAAAGTTTAAGTGCCTGACGCGGGTTCGAGTATCATTGTATAGACCGAATTTTAGCCAGGTTTCAACTGAGACTAATCAACTGCGCAGAACCTAATATACCTACCTATAGAGTTCGAATGTGTTCATCAATAAAAGTGCACACTGCATACAGTTCCCTCACTCTCATTCGGATGGCAATTCGACTAAACCACTTGGATATTTATGTCGCAAGACCCATGGTCTAACGAGTTTACCGCAGCTTAATGAAGCGAAAGCAACTTCCTAAGTCCGGACTAATTATTAATAAAAAACTGCTTGAGAGGTGTCAAGGGACACCCGGATGAAACGAAGTTCCTTTCGATTAATTAGTGAAGGAATTGTAATAAACTTTTTTTTTTTTTAAGTTATAATAATATCTTTTTTATTATTAACAAATATAATGCAATATAAACTTAATCAGTAGGCTCAATTTTAGTAATAATTGGTTTGTGGTAACTAAAGTAGGAAACATATGTTTGGAATTCTGATATTAATTTTATTAAAATGTCCCATCTGCCATCTTAGATTTCCAAATAGATGTCATTTTCGTGACCAGAATCCATAAAAACTCTGAAAATGATACCTATATTAGTTTTATTAAAAATGTCCCGTCCGCCATCTTGGATTCCCAAATAAATGTCATTTTCGTGATCAGAAAGCATGAAAACCCCAAAAATTATACCTACCCATATTAATTTTATCAAAAATGTCCCGTCCGCCATCTTGAGTTCCCGAATAGATGTCATTTTCGTGATCAGAAAGCATGAAAACTCCAAAAATTATACCCATATTAATTTTATTAAAAAAGTCCCGTCCGCCATCTTGCATTCCAAATAAATGTAATTTTCGTGATCAGAATGCATGAAAACCCCGAAAATGATACCCATGTTAATTTTATGAAAAAGTCCCATCCGCCATCTTGGATTCCCAAATAGATGTCATTTTCGTGATCAGAATGCATGAAAACCCCGAAAATGATACCCATATTAATCTTATTAAAAATGTCCCATCCGCCATCTTGGATTCCCGAATAATGTCATTTACGTGATCAGAATGCATGAAAACCCCGAAAATGATACCCATATTAATTTTACTAAAAATGTCCTGTCCGCCATCTTGGATTCCCAAATAGATGTCATTTTCGTGTGAGAGAGAGAGAGAGAGAGAGACACAGACAGAGAAACCTGCGCACGCCGCACGGCTTACAAAAGCTTACTATAGTAAAAAGTGCCGTTACAACTTTGTCGTCTTATTTTTTTTCCGCCTCCTTTCGCAACGCGCGATAAGGAACTTCGTTCCGAAATTCGTTTGAATAAATTGTTACATTAAAAAAAAATCTTAACAACATTATTCTGTTTGACTCGACCTGATGATATCGACTTAATAATTAATTCGAATTAATATGCTTTTTATTTATCGATAAATTTAAGACGTAACCATAAACCGAACGTCAATCACTAGCGCGCGCTGACCAATCACAGCTATTTATGTGACACGTGGCCCCTGATTTGTTATTGTTTTCGGCATCTTGTGAATATCGCTTATCTTGCCGTACATGGCGTGTTTATTTCATATATATGTCAACAAGTATCGTATAATTCAAGCAATGGAAATTTAACATAACGAAGAAATGAACGATGATGTTCTTATTAGACAAACATGGTAAAAGTAGAACACTTGGTTAGAATCTCAATAATATTAACTTTTACTCAATTTAAATACTTACTGGTGATATGAAATGCCTCCCTTTTCCATATTTTTTGCATCACTTTTATTTTTACAATTGGCAACTGGCATATTCGTTACGAATTTAATGTTTTTTTACCTCCTGAGCGCGCGAACTGGAGACGCAGTTCGTAATGCGAATGCGTTCGGAAACACATGCGCTTTAGTGCAATAGTTTGGCACGCGCGCCACGCCCGTGTCACCATTCTATTACTACTATTTATTTCTGTGTAACAGCCCCTTTTTTGTTGCGATTATAATTGTTGTAATCTACATTATTATAACTCAATGGCTTTTAAAAGAGTGTCGATGGAGTTTCTTGCCGGAGTCTTCTCCATCGACCCTATCATTTTGGAACCGGCACCTAGAGTCACTTTTCCCTATTAAGTATGGAATTACCTACCTTTGTGAAATTAAATGCTGAGAATTGTTATCGTCGTCTACTTGCCCTGGTCCCAATTTACTTGGGGTCGGCGCAGTATGTCCTTCGCTAAACCAAATACTTTGAATAAACCATACTTAACTTGGAGTACGTGTTATTATTTGTTCTTACCTAATCACAGTTCTAACAATTTCAGAAGTGGGATAGCAATGCCCAAACGAGCTCGAGCATCGACAAGTGGGCGACGCCGCGAGCAGTCAGCATCGACAGTAACAAGTGGGCGACGCCGCGAGCAGTCCGAGAGCGCAGATGATGACGAAGTGTGGGCCACCAAGCGTCGGCGTTCCCGGAGACTAAGCGTGGTATCTTCCAGTGGAGAATCCGCGGACAACGAGCGGACCTCCCCCGAGAAACCTACCGGTCAGCTCGTTCCATTTTTAATAAATAAAACTGTTACTGCGAAGGCAGACATTATACAGTGGTATAATGTCCAGTGGTATGTTGATCCCGAGAAGAACTACATGGAGACATCACACTGGTTAAACAAAATAGAACAGCTTGCCACCATACATGGATGGAATGATAAAACTAAATCATACTTCATGCAATCGCGTTTATCTGGCATGGCAAAAGTGTGGCATGCTTCGCTTCTTAGTTATGAGTTCTCCTGGGCTGAATGGAAGCAACAGCTACTTGACGCCTTTCCTCACAAATTGGACTTCGTGGAGTTATTACGTGACATGTTAAATAAATGGAAGCAAACTAATGAGAGTATGACACAGTATTTCTATAACAAATTCGCTATGCTTAATAGACTGGAAATAAAAGGCGAAAAGGCAGTCGCTTGCATTATTGATGGCTTACCCCCGCATATGAAGGCACCCGCTAGAGCAGGAAATTATAGCAGCCCAAGTGAACTTTATTCCAAATTTTTGACCGCTATGGCAAATGAAATACGGCCTAGACAAGGGCCACATTCCAATTTGAAAATAAATAAATAAGTTAGTCAAGCCGATGGCTCTAGGGAAATCAGGAAGCCACTTGCTTGTTATGTGTGCCACGAAGTTGGTCATATCGCAAGAAAATGCCCAAAGAATAATTCAAGGACACCTTGTGAACACTGTGGTAAGATCTCACATCCATCCGAGAAATGCTGGCACAAACCGGGATCCTCGTCTACCATTTCTAGACAAGAAGTAATCCGAATGATAACAGAGGTAAATGATATTTATTATAAATTAATTTTGGTAAATGACTTGCCTGCTACTGCCTACTTCGATTCAGGTGCTAAAGTCAATGTAATGAGCTTTAAATATTCGAAAAATCTAGGTGTCCCATTGCTTGATTGTACGGTAGCTATTGGTGAATTTGGTGGTAGTCCAATCCTTGCGAAAGGAATGGTACGGGCCAATGTCACGATTGATGACTTACGTGTCTTCACACCGTTTATTGTCACTGATTGTCACATGGGTAGAATGGACATAATACTCGGACAACCAGTTATAAACAATCCGGATTACTCGTTTACAATTTCGGGTAACGAGTTTACTATCAGTAAGAAGAAAATACTAACCGATAACGAATTAAATGCGATTGATACGAATAATCAAGAAAATATAAAGATAAATATACAATGCAAGGACAACGCGATAGTACCACCGAGACATATTATGATGATAAGTGTCATGGCGGATACACACCTGCAAGAAACTATATTCGTTGAAGCATGCAAAAGGACGTTCAACAACAGGGTTCTATACCTGCCTGCGTTATAAGTGGAAATCAATGTAAAAGTTCACCCTTGCTGGTGTCAAAAGGCGAAACCCTAGCAAGAGGACTTATTTGTGACGTTTCACAAATCGATGATTTACCAAGAACATTAAAGCAAGTCGAAAGAATTATGTCGATAGATCTCAGCAAAGTTAAATGTGGGTCTCCAGATCCCAATGTCGCGCAACAGTTGTTAGCCACGTTATCAGAGTATAGAGATTGTTTTTCATTAAATACCACGGAACTAGGCTGTACTAAGAAAATTGAAATGAATATAGAGCTAAATTCAGAAAAGCCAGTTTGTTATCGACCTTATCGACTATCTATACCGGAAAAGGAGATAGTTAGAGAAATAAATCAAGTTAAAAAAATTGACGATCTTTTGGCAAACAAAGTGATTCAAGAGTCCACATCAGAGTTTGCCAGTCCAATTATATATTAGTAAAAAAGAAATCTGGTGATTATAGATTATGCGTGGATTATAGGAAACTGAACAGTTTGACGATAAAAGACAAATATCCACTTCCAATCATTGAAGAACAAGTTGAGAAATTATCTGGCAAGAAATATTTTACCAGTTTGGATTTATCACAAGGTTTTTATCAAATTCCCATGGCTAAAACATCAGTTCAGAAGACTGGTTTTGTAACACCAGAAGGGCATTATGAATTTCTGCGAATGCCTTTTGGTTTGGCGAATGGCGATGGATAAAATACTAGGACCGTTAAGATTTAATAAAGTTTTACCCTATATCGATGATTTTAGGGGGATAGAGCTGCTCGCGTCCGTAGGATTTACCACCTTCTCCTAGGCCCACCCTACACGTGTCCCCCGGGTGGTGCAAAATGAGCAGCAACGCCGAGCAACAGGCGGCGGTTAATTAACCTGTAATAGGCTATCGCAAGCCTAGGAAGACCCAAATCCCTTCCAAAAAGTGCCACCGCAATACCTTGGGAAAGTGATATGTGTATGCCCTAACTCGTAATATGAAGTATGAAGGATAATTGATTTGTCATGCGATCCGGCTAACGCCCGGCGCTCGCAGGTACCCGGGCCTGCGAGTGTGAAATTGGTTACCGAAGTCTACACAGGGGTAGGCGACCAAGCCCCTGCGTCAGAAAATGCTACTGGCAGCACAAGAAAGAAAAATTTTATACAGCAGGCATTTCATCCGAGCCTCTTTAGCCAAAGATCTAGATCTTCCTCACTTGGAAATTATCCAAGCACATCCAAAATTAGTCAAGAGAATGATTTTCTTCCTGCACCATCTGCGACGATCACTATAGATGACGATGACAACAGTTGCTGTCCCCCTACATGGCAAAAAATTCCTACCCAACGCAACGCAAAACGGAAAAAGCTATCTAATAGCCCACCTTCTACAGAAGGACAAAAAACCCTGCACAGAACTCACAGAGCTCCATTAATACTTCTAACAGATATAGCGAACTCCCAGTAGATGTACCTGACGAATCTGTTGAACCAATGGAAAGCCAAAACAAAACTAATAAAGTTAGCAAACCTCCACAAATAATCCTATATGGTATTCAGGATATATCGAAACTGACAGAACTTCTGAATAGTTTTGTATCAAGTGAGAGCTATACATATAAAATGGTAAATAGAGACCAGCTGAGAGTAATGGCGCAAACAAGTGAAGCGTATAAAGGCATTATTGATTTGATTCGAAAGAAGGGACTAATAGGCCACACATTCACACTTAAAGACAAAAAGAGTTGCAGAATTGTCATTAAACACTATTTATTTTATATAAACTAATTTCATAAATGTTTAACACATGCTTATTTAAAATTAAAACATTTTTCAATCGCATTAATGAAAGTCTTGCATTCTAAATTCGTTAGTATACCGTTTCTTTTACAAAAGGTAATTGTAATTGATATTATATCAATTGTATGTACCTATCAATATTCAATATAGATAAATAAAATGTGGTTTATAGCTGCATTACCTATATATGTATATGTCTATAAACATGTTTGAATGTTTAATATATGCCTGTTCAACATTTAAATACACTCGTCGGTAGCATTAATTAAAAGGCTTCGTGAATCAGGTTTGCCTTTGTACCATTTCTTTTATTCAAAATACTTAATGCTAATTGATATTATATGTACCTCTGCATAAAATAAGCATAATTGTTATGTAACTGCATTTTCAATTTACATGTTGCATACATGCTTATTCAAAAATAAAATAATATTCTTTTCATTTGCATTAATTAAAGTTTTGTAAGCTAAATCTGTTTGTATACCGTTTACTTTCTAAAAGCTAATTGATATTGTAAGTACCTATACATTAAGATGAGCATAATCTTTTTTGAAGCTGCATTTCCTATTTACGGGTATAATACGTGCCTATTCAAAATTGAGATACACTTTTCAATCGCATTACTTATTTGAAACTTTTGGAATCCAAATTTGTCTATATATTATACTTAAATAGTATTTCATTTTTATTTTAATGTAAGCGGATTGAAATAAAATTGAAATACTCTTTTGCATTGCGTTGATGAGGGTTTTGCAATGTGCATTTGTTTGTTTACTAAAAGTTTATTTCATTTCATTACAACAATCAAGTGATATTGTATAAATTCATACATATTCTGTATTGTAACTGCATTTCCTAGTTTTATATTTTATGCATGCTGTGGCAACCTCTAATTAAGGCAACACTACACAATGTTCATTCATAATCATTAAGCACATTCTGTACTCTTGGTGTATGCTTTGTTGGTTGTCCTCAAATAAATAAATAAATAAATAAATTAAAAAGCTGCACCATACAACGCCGAAAGAAGCCATTGTTGAGGCAATAGAGAAAACTGGGAATACAGTACGAGGAAAAATAATTTGTGCGGTCTCCAGAAGAAATAAAAAGCCACTGAATATGTTTTTCGTGAATGTAGAACCCGGTCCAAATAACCCAGAACTTAAGCGTATAGAATCTATATACCATAGAAAAGTTACGATAGAAGATCCACGAAAAACAAACGAAATTCCTCAGTGTGTCAACAATATGGACACACTAAAAATAACTGCATGCGCCCTTACCGTTGCGTTAAATGTGCAGAAGGACATAGGACCATAGATTGCCCCAAAAAAGATAGGAACACCCCAGCTATCTGTTCATTATACCTTGGAGACCATCCTGCCAACTACAAGGGTTGCCCAGTATACAAGGAGATTCGCGCAAGGAAAATCGCACAGCCACCTAACAAAAAAGCTATATTATCAAATATCAGGAATAATACTGTCCCTTTTCAAATCACTTCAGATGAATTTCCAAAATTACCACCAAGTATCCACGCTGGACAGCAACCATTGAACCCACACACTCAACATCCCGAAAATACTGCTTACTGGAACAAAAAACAAGAGTACATACAACCTCAGCCAACAAATACGCTAGAACAAATAATCCTAAAACAATCAGAGAAAATAGACATTCTCATTCAACAAATGGGTACCTTAATGGGACTCCTTACAACTTTAATTGCCAAACATAATAAATGAAATTTTTACGCATCGTAGCATGGAATGTAAATGGCTTGTCCCCTAATAAGCAGGAAGTAGAACTGTTCATCAAACAAAACAAAATAGATATTCTTTTGATTTCAGAGACACATATGACTGATGAAAAAGCTATTATAATCAAAGGATACAACATATATTATACTAATCACCCTGACAAAACATCACATGCTGGGACAGCAATTATTATTAAAGAAAACATCAAGCAACACCCTCTCCCAAACTTTAAACAAGCATACCTACAGGCTACAGTTATATCAATAGACGACTGGCAGGGTCCACTTAATGTTGCTGCGGTGTACTCACCGCCTTGGCATCGAGTTGACGAACAAATGTTTAACTGCTTTCTTAACACGCTGGGTAGCAAATATGTCGCTGGAGGAGATTGAAATGCCAAAAATATTTTCTGGGGCTCCAGGCTGACCACAACTAGAGGCCGAGAGTTAAAGAAGGCAATAGAAGCAAACTCACTCAACGTAATGACAACAGGAGACCCAACTCACTGGCCATCTGATCCCAATAAAATACCCGACGTCATCGATTTCTTTATTACTAAAGGAATGTCAGGATTATACACCAAAACCGAATCCTGTCTGGATGGCAACTCAGATCACACACCAGTGATATGCACCCTGAGCACCGCAGTCATTTGGAGAGAGCCTCGCGAAACACTATACAATCGTAAAACTGACTGGGACTCATTTCAGAACTTTATAACGGAAAACACCAACCTAAACATACCTCTTAAAACAGAAAAAGACATAGAAAATGCAGCCTTGTATACAACTAACCTGATCCAAAAAGCGGCTTGGATGTCTACTCCTTGAATAAAATACAATCCTAAAGTACAAGATTACACGTTGGAGATACGGAACATGATTACCGTAAAACGGAGACTGAGACGACAATGGCATACTAGCAGGAACGCACATGACAAAAGAGCCCTCAACAAAGCACAAAAGGAATTAAAGCAAATGCTACAAGAACATGAGAACTCGACTCTGCAAGATAAAATGAAGTCTTTATCACCTCATAAAGCAGATGACTACAGCCTCTGGAAAATAACAAAGTCGCTGAAACGGCCACAAGAACACATCATCATCATCATCATCATATCAGCCAAACGACGTCCACTGCTGGACATAGGCCTTCCCCAAGGTTCTCCACACAGACCGGTCTTAAGCCGCCCGCATCCAACCTCCTCCCGCGATCTTGACAAGAACACATGCCTCCATTAAAACAGCCAAATGGTAAATGGGCGAGAAAACCAGCGGATAAAGCCGAGCTATTTGCTGCATTTCTAAAAGACGTATTCAAGCCTAATGAACCCGACATTAATTATCCAGAGGAAGAGATTGACAAAATCCTTGACAGCGTTCAGCAAATGTCTCTACCGTTGCGACTGTATACCCCAACTGAAGTATCGAAATCGATTAAAAACCTAAAGAAGAAAAAGGCACCAGGTTTTGACCTAATTACGTCAGAAGTCCTGAAACATCTACCAAGAAAAGGACTTGTCCTGCTAACTATTCTATTCAATGCAGTATTGAGACTACACTATTTCCCGCTCATCTGGAAAGTTTCAACTATAAATATGGTAGCCAAACCAGGAAAACCTCCCACTGAAGTTTCATCGTACAGGCCAATAAGTCTTCTTCCTCTACTGTCTAAACTGTTTGAGAAGATGTTTCTACAACGATTGCTACCTATACTTGAAGAACAAAATACAATCCCAGAGCACCAGTTTGGCTTCCGAGCACATCACGGAACAACGGAACAAATTCATAGAGTCGTTCACACAATCCGACAATGCTTGGAAAATAAAGAGTATTGCTCAGCCGCTTTTCTCGATATACAACAAGCATTCGATCGAGTATGGCACAAGGGCCTCCTGTGTAAACTAAAGACTTGCTTACCACATAACGCATACATGCTGCTCAAATCGTACTTAGAGGACAGAGTGTTTCAGGTCAAATCTGAAGACTGCTTATCTTCACTCTATCCCATAGAAGCTGGAATACTCCAGGGTTCTGTACTGGGTCCTGTTCTGTACACAGTTTATACTGCTGATCTACCCACCTCAAAGCAAATCGTTACTGCAACCTACGCTGATGACACTGCAGTCCTGTCCTGCGATAAAGACCAGATAAAAGCATCCACAAAACTCCAAGAAAACTTGCATAGGATCGAATCATGGTTGAAAAAGTGGAGAATAAAGGCTAGTGCTGCCAAATCTATTCACATTACCTTCGCTTTAAAGAGAGGGGACTGCCCACCAGTAAAACTCGGCGGAGACGTCTTGCCACAGAATAGTACCGCCAAATACCTAGGTATGCACATTGACAGAAGACTTACCTGGCGTGAACATATAAAGACCAAAAGGGACCAAGCCAACAGAAAACTAAGAGATATTTACTGGCTAATTGGCGGACAGTCATCTCTTAGCTTGGAAAATAAACTATTAATATACAAATGCATCCTAAAACCTGTATGGACATATGGTATTGAACTCTGGGGATCAGCTAGCCATTCAAATATTGAGATTCTACAACGCTTCCAAAACAAAGCATTAAAAACCTTGTGTGACGCACCTTGGTTCACAAAGAACACTGAAGTACATGAGTACCTACAAATCCCAACTATCAAGGAAGTTGTAGAAAAGTTCTACAAGAATTATAAGCAAAGACTGCAACGACATAAAAATAAACTAGCCACGACACTTCTAAAGTCTTCTGAGTACACTTACAGACTTAAAAGAAAACGAATAGCGTCAATATAAAAGACGAATAAACTACGAGATCACGCATCGGAGGATGTGAAGAATCTCAAACTGCCAATTATAAGAAACAACCAATCTGATTAAAGCTAAAGGGCTGATTGCAGATAGCTAAAGAGAAAAAAGAAAAAAATTAAAAAAAAATAAAATATCGATGATTTGCTTATTCCAAGTGTTACGGAAGAAGAAGGACTGTGTATATTGCGGCAAGTCTTAGATATTCTGAGGGAATCCAAACTGACACTGAATATTGAAAAGTGTTCTTTTCTACAAACTGAGATTGAATACCTTGGTTACGACATCAGTGAAGAGGGTATAAGACCAGCAAAAAAGAAGATCGAAGCTGTAAAAGGATATAAAGAGCCAACCAACGTACACGAACTCCGAATGTTCCTAGGATTAACAAGTTATTTTAGAAAATTTGTCGCAAACTATGCTTTAATTTCTCATGATCTTTACAAATTACTGAAAAAGGAATGCCACTGGCACTGGACAGCGATGCAACAAAAGGCGTTCGAAAGATTGAAACGAGTTCTGACGGAAAGGCCTATCTTAGCAGTATACGACCCAAAAGCTATCACAGAAGTTCATACCGATGCCTCCAGTAAAGGGATCGCGGGTATTTTGATGCAGAAATACGAAAATTCATTGAGACCAGTAGCATATTTTAGTCGGAAAACTAGTAAAGAAGAAGCTCTCTACCACTCGGTCGAGCTGGAAACGTTGGCTGTCGTGGAGTCCCTGCGAAGATTTCGAGTTTATCTGGCAGGAATAACTTTCACTGTTATTACTGATTGTGTAGCTGTAAGACAAACATTTGAGAAGAAGGACCTTTTGCCGAGAGTTGCTAGATGGTGGCTTAGTATTCAAGAATATGATATGGCCATACAACACAGACCAGGTATACGTCACAAGCATGTGGACGCTTTTAGCCGGACACCAGTCACCTCTGAGCAAGTAGTAGTTCTCGATTTGCTGGACAGGGTATACTGCTTGCAAAATCAAGATCACTCTATTCGTACAATAAAACAGAAACTAGAGAATAACGTCTATGATCCAGAAATAACCAACAATTATATATGTAAAGATAATAAGATTTATAGAAAATTAGGAAACGGTGAGCAGAGAATAGTTATACCTAAAGCTGCAAGGTGGAATATTATGCGCAAGTACCACGATGATAAAGGCCACCCTGGTCTCAAAAAGTGCGAAACAATAATAAAGGAAAATTGTTGGTTTCCACGAATGACCAGCTTCATAAGAAAGTATGTAAATGCTTGTATAGATTGTTTATATAAGCGCGGACAATATGGTAAAATGGAGGGCGAGTTACATCCGATCGATAAAACACCAGAGCCACTACACACTTTACATATTGACCATTTAGGACCCTTCTGTAGGAGCGGCAACGGCATGTCATACCTTTTTGTCGTGGTTGATTCCTACACCAAATTTGTTTGGGCCAAACCTACCAAAACACTGAAATCTGCGGAAGCAGTGCAAAAACTAGATGAAATATTCGGTCAATTTGGTATTCCCAAAAGAATAATTTCTGATAGTGGAACATGCTTCACGAGCAAACGGTTCAAAGAGTTTTGCATTAGCAATCAGATAAAGCATGTTATTAATGCGATAGCTTCGCCGAGATCTAACGGTCAAGTGGAGCGCTTTAATAGAACACTACTAGAAGCGATTAACAAGAGCACGACTGACGAAAAGGACTGGGATAAATGTTTAAACAAGATCACATGGGGTATCAATAACACAATTAACGCCACTACAGGCTTTTCAGCCTTCAGACTAATATTCCCAGGCAGTCGAAGTTTGATGCAAGGACTATCAACCAACAGATATGATGATAACATCACACATACTCAGGTTAAATCAAAGGCTGTAGAAAATATAAGAAAGACCTCTGAAGAAATGAAAAAGAGATTTGATGATAAGAGGAGAAAACCGACAGTGTATAAATTAGGTGATCTCGTATTATGGAAAGGATCGCAAAGTAAAGACAAATACACAGTACGCAAACTAAAAGAAAAATATAGTGGACCATATAAGATCGTCAAAATACTTGGAAATGACAGATACATAATTGCATCAGTAAAAGGCCTAAAGGGCTATAAAAAGTACAAAGCCACTGTGGCATCAGACGCCTTAAGGCTATTTATTGGACAAGATCATGGAATCAGCCAAAGTGACACCAATGAATCACAAGTGGATAGCACTGAAGAGCTGATTGATCTTTTGGATGGATAAGATTAATATGAAATAAAGAGAAAGTTTAAATGAAAGTGAAAGTGAAAATGAAAGTTAAAATGAATGTTAAAATGAAAGTTAAAATGAAAGAAAAGGAGTTGAATTAGAAAGAAAAATTATTTATTTTCAGGTTCGTCGTGGGAATATTATGGTAACGTATTGCATAGGGGCCATGCAGCAAGGTAACACAAAATGAGGGACTTTCAGCCACTATACTATCTTCAATTGTTTCAGAATAGAACATCATTTCGGCCTATGGGACGTCCACTCCATGGGACATAGGCCTCCCCAATTGGACTAATTTTGGCGTGGTCGCTGTGCTTGGCAGGCGGATCAGCAGACACAGGCGAAGGTCCTAGACATTGGAAGCTGCTGTCCATTTAGCATCTTTACATTTACCTCCGCCTGAGTTTGGATGGCCTGACCATCATCTTACGGTTGACTGACGCCTTCAGAATAGATGCAGAAAAAAAAACCTTAAGTGGTTTATTGCTTAACACGGGTATATAAAGCTTTACCATTACGTTACAGATGTTGCCGGGCGGACAACGGAGGACAGCCTCGCCAGACGATTGAAGGCAGACATCGAACATCAATATCTCAATAAACTTTGATCATGACAATTAGAATACCTGTATGGTTTGGTTAAATTTAATTATCTTTATTATATCAATCAATTGTAGATTTAATTTTTACATGTTTGTTGATAATTAATTATTAAAGATTATATAGGTACCTACAAGTCAATTTGCGTGGAATCAAATTTTGTCAGGATGGACGAACTATTATAATTATTTACTTAGGTGTACAGGATATTTAATGATAAATTATCGTATAGCAAATGTACATATATATCAATAGTTTTAGTAACGGAAGTCCAGCTTAGGGATTGTTTTGATCGAACCGTGAATAGCGGAATGTGTTTATTTACCTATACGCACTAAAATTATATCTTTGGTTGCTCAATATTGTTGTAATATTTAATTATAAATTATATAATCATACACCTTAATTATGTTTACGATTTAGATTTTACATTAAAAGGAACTGGAAGTAACACTAGCGTAGATGTGGGTAACAAAATATTACTAGACAAAAGTGAAAAAATGGTGCGACGGTAAAAAACGGGCATCCTTGTATCGACTGTGAGCTGTGAGGACGTAAAAGATAAGTAATAATGTTGTAACGGATGCCAGGAATCGAACCTTTGCTAGTCCGCTACAGTGCGCTGGTAGTGTGCTGCTGACGTGTGCCTACGACGATGCGTGTTCTTCTATGTGTGTGGACTGTATGGCTTCGATGTGTAAGGGCTTCAGAAATGAAACATCTTCATACGTTGAGAGCGATGCTGTTCAGGTGTGCGGTGCTTGATGGTTACAAGATGGTGGTTGAGACGGCAACAACTGGCCGAATACATGGTCGCTTAAGTACCTCGAAACTTTACCTTATCGACGACCATCGCACCGAACACGTGCACAGGGAATCTTTCGTTTATTTTTATTTACAAAACAGTACAAATGTTACGTATGTTTCGATCCTATTATGCATACATACATGTTCTATACATCGTTAGATAGGTCTCATTAAGTTCTATCTATTGGTATACAATACCTAAACCTAACTATTAGCGTCACTAAGTTATTCCATAAAAACTCCCAAAAAATGCTGCCACACAAGGGCCCGCCCACTATATTTTCTATTGAAAAACTATCGTATACTAAATTTATATATATAATTTTGGTAGGCCGTTGTGTGCAACTATATGGGGCATCTATTAAAACAAACACCATGAAAATATCTTTATTCAATTCGAACATATGACATGATAACTTTGAAGCATAAAAAATTTACAGAATTTCTTAAGTAAATACTATCGTAAGTAAACAAATTTTATGATAAACATACGAATGTTTGTTATTATGCTTATTTTAACTATATAAGGTAATAACTAGCAATAAAAAGGTATCTAGACATGATTTCAAGTCTATATGAAGCTAAAAAACACTTATAAAACTATAATACGAATATGTAAACAAACAGCTGTTTTATGAAGCATTAACTCTTATCTGTCACTACTGATAACGCTATTTATGATTCGATATCTAAGGTCCCTACAGTTAGCACAAGTTTAAGACTAATGTTCATGTATTACATAGTTGTTGTATATTAACAATCTAACCATTTACACTATTTTAGCTATTTTTTAACGTTTTGACACGTCCGGGAACCGAACCCGGTGTACCGCACGATTAGATAACACTGATTTTAACGATTTTCACTTGCGGTTTCGAATACACTATTCACTGTCATAGTTTTAATGTCTGTCGCGAACATCTCTCCCGCCGTGCAGCAACGCGCGTGACCCGTCGTGTGGCGGTGCTGCAGAGCACCCGGTGAGCGACGCCTCGTCACTTGGGCAGGGGGACCAGCTTCTTAGCCGGACGTTTGAGGACGCCTGCTGCTGTGCGCACCTCGACAGTGCGTATGGCGCCGTCGGCGCCCGGGTAGACAGCCACAACTCGACCGCGCGGCCAGGTGTTGCGCGGGAGTTGGCCGTCGGCGATCAGGACGGGGTCGCCGACCTCGAGGTTGAGCCCAGACCCATGGGGCTCCCGCCTGTGTTGCAGCTCGGGTAGGTACTCGCGCACCCAACGGCGCCAGAACATGTCGGCGAGGATTTGGGCGCGCCGCCAGTGCTTGCTGCTGTTGAGGTCAGCCTCGCTGAACTCGCCCAGCGGAGGGAGGCGAGCAGAACCACCGAACAGGATGTGGTTCGGGGTGATGGCCTCGCTGTCTGCTGCGTTGACGGAGACGTGTGTGAGGGGACGACTGTTTACTGTGTACTCGACCTCACACAGTAGTGTAGCTAGGACTTCTTCGTGCGGATGGCGCTCGTGAAGGACCGTATAGAGGGCGGTCTTCACGCACCTGACGAGGCGCTCCCATGCGCCCCCCATGAATGGCACTGAGGGGGTGATGAAACGCTATATGATGCCACGGCGACTCGCTTCCTCGGCGACGGCGTCTCTCATCTCTCGGTCGGCACCGTGCATGTTGGTGCCGTTGTCCGAGTAGATCTCTGCGGGGCAACCTCAGCGCGCTGCGAACCTGCGCAGCGCCAAGATTGCGGAGTCGGCGCTCAGGCTGGCGGCGACCTCCAGATGTACTGCCCTGGAAGTGAGACATGTAAACAGTGCCACATAACGTTTGTGACGCTGTCTACCGACGGTTACGGAGAGCGGCCCGAAATAATCAAGACCCGTGTAGGTGAAGGGCCTCTGATGGTGAGCAAGGCGCGTCTTTGGATGGTCCCCTGTGGCTGGCTCAGGCGGCTGCTTTTTTCTAATGCGGCATGGTAGACATCTATGTACTATTTTCTTTGTAGTCGGCCGCAGACGAAGAATCCAATAGTGTTGGCGTACTTCATTGATTACCAACTCTGTACCGCTGTGATGTAATTTTCTATGCGTCCAATCTATGTATAGCTGTGTAATACGATGATCGCCGTCTAAGATCGGCGGTCTCTTTGTTTGTTCGGAGATTTCTTCTGTAGCTATTATACGACTGCGTAGAGTGATAATTCCGTTGTTCATCTCCACGGGTAACGAATACAGGCGGCTGTCTCTGGCGACACCTCTTCCGCGCCACAGCTCCCGAAGGTCGGCGCCGAAAGGAGTTTTCTTGTTCCGCCTTCACAAGAAGGTCCTCGGCGTCGCGGTTGTGTTCAGCGGGGAGAAGCACGAAGTTTCGGGAGTCGGCGGCTGGACGAGGTGCCGCTCTGCCCGACTTGATGTTGTGCTTCGTCTTCGTCACGTGACGCCAATCTGGATCCTTCTGTCTATTTTTCTGCGTTCTTTTATATAGAACCTTCTCTGCGGTTTTCTCACACGTATCTATAGACTGTGGAACTCTCGCTTTTGCACGTAAGAGCCTTTTCCGCTTGGAAAAACTATACGGGTCAGGTACGGCTTCTATACCTCTATGTGGTCGACGACACTCCATGTAGGACGTAATGCACTGCTCCCCTATTGTCTTTACGACGGTAGGCTTCACGGCGGCCTTCGAATCTATGGGAGAGTGCACGTATCCTCTATCCGATACTATAGGAGAGTGCGTCTGTGCCGTATTATCTATTTCTATTTCCCTTTCTATAAGAGAGTTCTTCGCTTCTATGTTTTCTATGCACGCGAGCCTCTTCGTGTCTTCAAAACGATGTAAAATGACGTGTGCTTCTTTCTGTAGAAGGGCCGTCTCTATATGTCTATCCTCTAATTGTTGCAGTGACACGCCTGTCCGCTTCTTGGGGTCCGTGTTCGGTTGACGTGGGTTCTGTATGAGCGATCCGAAAGCGAAATATTCTTCGAACGACGTTTCTTTGTTTTCTATGTTTCTACTGTTAGCGGAGAGACCGTTGACGAAGTGTACGGTGTTTCCCAAGGTGCGTGAGCGTGCGCCGTGCAGCACCCATCCCAGCGATGTAAGCGACGCCACCGGTTGATCGTTGGGTCCTCTTCGTACTGCGTTCGCTATGAGCAGGTGCCAGTTGTCTTGACCTATTAGCACCTTTGGCACGCCTATGTCATACACCAGCTTCTTCTTGATGCCTTCGAGGTGTTTGCAGTCTATCAGGTCCTCTTCGGCGATCTTCTGCGGCGACAGGTGTAGGCTGGCTACGGTGCGCGCACACAAAGGCACTTGTTTGCTGTCGGCGCCGGCTCCTCGTATTTGTATGTCTACGCGTCGCGACGTTGGCATGTCGATCGACGTATCGCCTATGGCACGGATCGTAAACGGGTCCAGGCTCCCTTCCGCGCCGACTTCCTTGGCTATGTCTTCGTCTATGAGCGATACGGTGCTTCCGTCGTCGAGTAGGGCGAACGTAGACGCCTCTCCCGCCGGTCCGACTATCTGCACGGGCACTATCTTTAAGTATGCTTGAGCCTTTGCACGTATGCACGAACTGGCGACCGTTTCTTGCTTTTCTATGTTCACGTCTTCGGTCCTATGGGCTCCTCTATCGTAGTGAAGCAACTGGTTGTGTGTAGCGCGGCATCCCTCTACACCGCACTTCTTGGGCTTGCACGAGTGTTCTATTCGGCGTATGCGTAAGCAGCGAAAACACAATCCATGCTGCTTAGCTAGCTGCCATCTCTTCTCTGCGTTGGCGTTACGAAACGTGCTGCAGGCCGACGAGTAGTGTCCTTCGCGTTCACATATCCTGCACTTCGCGTTAGACGTGTCCGTATGCGTTCGCTTCTCCGTCGCCGTCGCCGTGTACGTCCTCTGCACGGTACGTCTGCTTGGCGGCCCATCGGTGATGTTCTCAGCCGGCGCGAACGCGCTACAGTAACGCGCGTACTCTGTCACGAAGTCACTGAATCGGCTGAGGTCCGGCTTCGACTGGCACTTCTCGGTATACGTCTTGTACCACTGCACACGTAGCGAGTTCGGTAGCTTCTCGGTCAACACGCGCACTAGCTCCGCATTGATGAGGTAGTGTTCCTTTTTCAACGCACGAAGTGTGACGACGCCGCTTCTAATCTTGCTCGCGAACGCGCATATGTCCTTAGGTGCTTCGCTACAGCGTGGCAGGGTCCTCAGCTTGTCCGTCTCTGCCTGTGCGATCGAGTCTGGTCGTCCGAACTGCAGCTCCAACTCCTTCATAATCTCATCTGGTCGCGCATGCCCAATCAGTTCAGAGCTAACTGTTTCTAACGCTCTTCCCTTGAGACTTCTTCTCAGTCTCGCTGTATTCTCCACGTCGTTGAAGAAATTTTTGGTGGTGTCGTATATCGCCTTGAACGACAGCCACTCGGTGTGCGCGCCGCCGAACGTCGGTAGCGTCATGATGACTTTCGAAACCGCCGGGTGTGGTGCAACTATCGATGTGTCCGGTGGCTTCCTGTCGGCGAGCGCGGCGATCGCGGAGGTGAGATCCGTGATGAACGGCTTCAGCGAATCACCTCCCTGTTGATGAACGTCCATCTTCTGTGAGGGCGGTCCATCTTCTATATCTATCTTCTGTGCCCCGTCGATGTCCCTCTTCTTAGTGGGCGCCGATACCACTATATCTATATCTTCAGGGCCGGGCTGGGGTTCCGGAGCCTCTTCCAACCACGAACGTACGTAGTCTTGTTTCGACTGTCCATCCTCGTCGTAGTCATCGGAGTCCGCCTCTTCTTCAGCCTTCTGTAGTGCTAACTGTGCTAACTGTAGTTTTATCTTCAAAACTTCTTCTCGAGCCAACATCACATTTCTATTGGAGCGTCCCGTAGCTGCTGAGCGTTGGTCGCGTTCCCTCGTTGGCTTCTTTCTATCTCTATTTTCTATTATACTATGTTGCGCTGTACAAACGCTCGATCTATCGGATGGTTGCAACGTCCTTTCCTTGCCATCTTCATTTTTCGACTGCACCTCTGCTCGCTCCCTTGCATCTTGAGTGATGTTTCGTTCGTCCCTCCCCGCGGGGCCGGGGGGGGCCGGCGGCGGCGCGTCGCTCCCGACTGTTGTCGACGGCGATCGCGGTGGCCCGTCGTGACGGACGACCGCGGCGGCTGGGTTGCGGGCAGCGGCGGCGCGGGCAGGGGTACTGGAACTAGGCCCGGCGCCGGCCGCTCCCCCGGCGACCTCGGGAGCACGACCTCTTGAACGCGTCGTAGGCATTCTTCAATCCGGCTCGAAGCGACCAACAAATGTAACGGATGCCAGGAATCGAACCTTTGCTAGTCCGCTACAGTGCGCTGGTAGTGTGCTGCTGACGTGTGCCTACGACGATGCGTGTTCTTCTATGTGTGTGGACTGTATGGCTTCGATGTGTAAGGGCTTCAGAAATGAAACATCTTCATACGTTGAGAGCGATGCTGTTCAGGTGTGCGGTGCTTGATGGTTACAAGATGGTGGTTGAGACGGCAACAACTGGCCGAATACATGGTCGCTTAAGTACCTCGAAACTTTACCTTATCGACGACCATCGCACCGAACACGTGCACAGGGAATCTTTCGTTTATTTTTATTTACAAAACAGTACAAATGTTACGTATGTTTCGATCCTATTATGCATACATACATGTTCTATACATCGTTAGATAGGTCTCATTAAGTTCTATCTATTGGTATACAATACCTAAACCTAACTATTAGCGTCACTAAGTTATTCCATAAAAACTCCCAAAAAATGCTGCCACACAAGGGCCCGCCCACTATATTTTCTATTGAAAAACTATCGTATACTAAATTTATATATATAATTTTGGTAGGCCGTTGTGTGCAACTATATGGGGCATCTATTAAAACAAACACCATGAAAATATCTTTATTCAATTCGAACATATGACATGATAACTTTGAAGCATAAAAAATTTACAGAATTTCTTAAGTAAATACTATCGTAAGTAAACAAATTTTATGATAAACATACGAATGTTTGTTATTATGCTTATTTTAACTATATAAGGTAATAACTAGCAATAAAAAGGTATCTAGACATGATTTCAAGTCTATATGAAGCTAAAAAACACTTATAAAACTATAATACGAATATGTAAACAAACAGCTGTTTTATGAAGCATTAACTCTTATCTGTCACTACTGATAACGCTATTTATGATTCGATATCTAAGGTCCCTACAGTTAGCACAAGTTTAAGACTAATGTTCATGTATTACATAGTTGTTGTATATTAACAATCTAACCATTTACACTATTTTAGCTATTTTTTAACGTTTTGACACGTCCGGGAACCGAACCCGGTGTACCGCACGATTAGATAACACTGATTTTAACGATTTTCACTTGCGGTTTCGAATACACTATTCACTGTCATAGTTTTAATGTCTGTCGCGAACAAATGTCATTCTCAGTTCTAAATTCGTAGTGTTAAGACCGCCATAAGCTCTGTGCAATTTTAATATACTATTATAAAATAGTAGTAGCATTTCGGTGTAACGCATTATTTTGTTGGCTGTTTAAGGTTCGTAGTGTCTTCGTTATACACGTAGCAGTACCTGTAAAATCATTGCATAGAGATAATGAACTGTAGTACTTTAGTATACAATTGTGTCGATTTCGTTGCTTCATAGTTATAACCATGGGCTACCCGTTTTACTATGAGTAATTTTCAACAATAATCATTAGTGAGCGATATTATAGTTTAACAACTGTTTCGTTTGTAAAAAGTATTAGATATCTTCGCGTGAAGCAACTAAATTAGCACAAGTAATGTAACATCGTTATAAGATTTTAGGGTAAAATGGATTAGAATTATTCTAGTATACTTAATTGTAAATGTAACAGCCCCTTTTGTGTTGCGATTATAATTGTTGTAATCTACATTATTATAACTCAATGGCTTTTAAAAGAGTGTCGATGGAGTTTCTTGCCGGAGTCTTCTCCATCGACCCTACCATTTTGGAACTGGCACCTAGAGTCACTTTTCCCTATTAAGTATGGAATTACCTACCTTTGTGAAATTAAATGCTGAGAATTGTTATCGTCGTCTACGTTGCCCTGGTCCCAATTTACTTGGGGTCGGCGCAGTATGTCCTTCGCTAAACCAAATACTTTGAATAAACCATACTTAACTTGGAGTACGTGTTATTATTTGTTCTTACCTAATCACAGTTCTAACAAATATCTTGCAATTTATTACTTATAGTGAGACAGTTACTCAGTATTGGGCATTTGTTTAGTGGGATTTTCGATAGGTTACAACGTGATTAAAAAATAAGTGGGCAGGTTTGTTATTTCTGAGCGTTGTTTGAATGTATGTTATGTTTTTGTAAACATTTACAATAATTTGATAATTTGAAAAAAAGTCTACAAGGTTGTCTTTTAAACAACAATTTCGGCCAAAACTGCCCGCTAAATCTAGTCCCCGTAAAATATGAGTTTAACGTTAGGGTTGATCGTAATATACATTTTATCTTGTTTACTTGTAAAGAGCTACCTTGGGGACCCCGCAGTTATTTACAGCGAATCATTGATAATTCTCTTGTCTACGGTCCAATCTTGACACCTTGCTGCGTCAGCGATTTCTCGGGGGAAATATTTTATAAATGTTGAAGGAGTACCATTGTTATAGAGATAACTGATAAAGATGTATTTGAGGGTTAGAAAGATACTTGTTTAGATGAAGTTGGTCAATTTAAGCATAATATAAAGTTAAGTGCGTATAAAATTGTTAATTAGCGCTTGCCCCGTGCCTCGGCGAGCACGTTAAGTCGTAGGTCTCGCCTGTCATGAAGTTCTTTAATAATCGATATAGTCTCAGTATAACCACTTAGCCACCATTGCTCTCAAAGGTTAACATCTTCATTACATACTCACTAAATTTCTCTGCAGCTGCGTTTACTGATATCACAGAAAATGATTATTAATTGTCATGGATTTGGCAGATCGTTTAATATTTCACATGTAAGCGGCTCAGCTCATATGAAGTTACGGCTCCGAAGATAGCGAACTAAGTGAATCGAACGCAACTGTTACAAGTTAATGGCCTTTTATAAAGCCAGTTATTAATTTGATAGTGGGGTGATAAGGGCAAGACCTTAGGGTACGTTTTACGAGGTCAGGACGTCCTGTCGATAAGTTTAAAGAGTACAGGTAACTAGGGGTTATAATGATTGTGAGGCTAGTGGATGAACTATATTTGTCGGGGTTGCAGACGCAATCAGTGGTCTGCTTCCTCCCTAGAGAAACTTCTGTAAGTCTGTTCTGTTCATAACCTTGAATCCGCCTTATAAGATTCTGATGATTATATTTTTTTTGTTTAAATTTGCGCACGATTATGTGTCAGTTGTGCGATTTACACATTCGTTTTAAGATTTATTGTGTCTCAAAACATAGTCACATCTATTTTAAACTTTGTAAAGTATGCGAATGAATGTATCAATGAGTTTTACTCGAAATTCTAATTTTAAAACACCTAAAAGTTTTTTTTTAATTTTAGGTGGCTAATTTAAACAATTATTACTCGTAAGACATTTAAGCGGGGTTTTGCATTAATCACGCTGTGACTTTAAATGAAAATAGATCATTATTGGCAAATATTTTGGATGAGTTGACATATTTTTAGGGCACTTAACCACCTTTATATAACTATGACTTAAATCTATGGATGGCTTCCCGCAAGGTGGATATTTTAAATACGTCTATTGCCTACGGTTTTGCGACTTTTGTACATAGTCTCCCAAAAAAAGTCTAGAGATTAATCTCGTCCAGTCTCTGTGTCTAAAATATTTTTATCCTATAGGTACTAGAGGACGCCATTATTATTTTAAATTTACCCGTTTTAGCCGATTCCGTGGGAATTTCGGGAAATCCCTTCTTAGTGCACCTCTACGGTCCCCAAGGAACATACATGCCAAATTTCAGCTTCCTACGCCTAATAGTTTTGGCTGGTCTGTCAGTCAGTCAGTAACGCAAGGATTTTATATATTAAGATTTTACGAAAATATTAAAAAATAAAAAAAATCAGGAGGGGACGCTCCGCGTGGGCTTGGAGGGGCCTGCGCAGGATGCGTCCAACGGTGCGGGTGCGGGGGACAGTTCTGTCTGTCCCTCGCAGTCGGGTGCGGTCGCGGGAGGAGAGGCGTGTCGGTGTTGCGTTGCCGCGCGCCCTATCTCCCGCGACCAAATGGGGGCGCACCATTCGATGCGTCGCGGTGGGGCCGCAGAGGAAGAGGAGATGCGGTGTTGCGTTGCCGTCCTCCCTATCCTCTGCGGCCGCTGGGCGTTTTGGCGGTGGAGTCCAACACCTTAATCCGTCGCCAAGGGGGTTTTGCTCGGGGCCCGCCTGACCATCTGGCGGGCCAATACCCGTCGGAGGGTGGCGACGAGTGCTTTGGTGATGCCCCACCCTCCGACACACGGGTACATGGCGGAAGTCG
Organism: Euclidia mi; assembly: GCA_944739405.2. NCBI lineage: Eukaryota > Metazoa > Arthropoda > Insecta > Lepidoptera > Erebidae > Euclidia > Euclidia mi. The sequence goes on from OX123196.2 coordinate 6,726,150, forward strand.
AGGTGATTTTTAGTGGAAACACCGGCTCTTATTTCCCCCAAGAGTCGGAGATCCGAAGGGATTTTCCACCTCGTATAAAAAAAAAACAAAAAAAGAAAAGGTAAGCCATAACAATATTTTTTTCATTTAATATGGCTGTTACAATTCGTAAGTGTTAAAGTCTTGCTGGTCTTGCAGTAAAGTATATATTTCTTCTGTTCGTATCTTTCTTTCCTCACACCCACTTCATCTATCAAGAACCCCTACACCTTATATTAAATATCTATCTGTCTTAAAATATGCTTTGTTTTATATTATATTATCTATATTTTATACTACCTATCATATGGCGTATTTCATAACGATGTAAAAATAAGGCTATGACAGTGTAATTGGGATTTCGTAACTCCTATAATAAAAGTTTACAATAAGAGAGATCTTATGCTTATTAATTGATACGAAAAAAGTTTATAGTAATTCGTTTTTACGATTAGCCAAACAAAAAAGAAGAATGACATACATATGCAATGAATATTGCTTAGCATAACCCACACCTTCATCTATATTTCTCATACACAAGCACACACACCTCCTTGGTACCTACATTCCAACATTCTCTTAGGCAAACGCTTCTTTCATAGCCTTAGTCGGAGTGTCCTCGGCTCGAGACGCGACCCACTGCCGAACCTCCCGACTGCGAGTCCGTTTTTCTCCAAAAGGAGATTAGATTTCTCGACAGATATAATGAATTTCTACGGATTACGTCATGCGAGCTATGAGTTTAAAAAATCACTTGAATAATTCACTCGCAAAGTCACCTTAAGCACCTCCAATTGCGACTTAAAACTTTTCTCGCGTAATAGAATATTGTGAGGTTTTGTAAAGTCTTGCGGGATAATCTTGTCGCTTTCCAAAGCTATCGCAAGACAAAAATGTATAGCGGTTTTAATGAAGTTAAAATATACGAGAATATTCACCAAGGTCTGGAAACAAACGGTACCTACTGCCGTAGATTTTAAGCCAGGTCACATGCATAATAAGGTTTGTTATATTTTGGTAACTTTATTTGATTGGGGCAATCAATGACCGCAGACATATCGCGATAAAAATATTCATTGCAATAGGCTCTAATTAGTGGCTTGATAAAAAGAGGAAGTTGCCATCTATTTCATAATCGAACCTGTTACAGTTAGGTAACCTTTTTGGAACATAACGACTTATTTATATACATATTATACCTCTAAATGCATTCAACGCTAGAGATATAGATCAGGGATAGTCATCCTTTTCAACGAACGGTGCGTTGCTGTAAACACTGTTTTTGTCATAAAAAGCAAAGCCGAAAGGTAGCTGAACTACCATAATACACGTAGTCGTACATAACCCGTACAACTTTGGGGATACCCACAATTTCCCAAAGTTAATGTTGCAAACCTAACTATAAAATAAAGAGCACTCAAAGACGCTCGGTGCTTCTGAGTCACTTCGTGTGAAAAATGGTTAGTACCGCAATGTCGGCTGCATATGTACATAGGCGGTGGCATGACCATTTGCTCTTATGATAACCATAAGTTTAGTGGTAATTGAAACCACTAAGAATTTTGGTAGGAAGACTTTTAGCTTGATAGATTATTCTAATTTTATACTACGTATTCAGCAAACTTAGGAGTTAAATATACTTGTTGAATAGGGAGCTAAAATGCCACTCTGAAAGATGACATCGTGAGATTAGACTAATTAACAATAATACGAGAAATTTTGACATTTAGTTTCTTACCGGATACCTAATAACAGTGGCTTCCATTCCTCGGAATTCATCCTGACAAAACATACATCCACAATCTACTGATGCAAGAGTCATTAAAAATCTGATTGAGAACTTTACATAAACTGGAACATTGAATGTCTGAATAAACATAAAAGCTCACCAAAGAGTGGAAGAACCGGTGGCTGTTGGGGAAAGATGGTTTTGGAGTAGTGGTCACGCCCCAGATGATGCACCAGTGGTAGTCAAGGTGCACTGATAATTTGAATGGAATTGTAGCAGATGGTTTTATACGGACGGCTCAAGATCGGTCTGTGTGGAGAGGCATTGGCGGTTTCTCTCAAAGCTCTCGAAGCAGACCAGGTTATGTCCAGCAGTGGACGTCCTTAGTCTGTGATGATGATTCAATGTCCAAATTAATCTTAATTTGCTTAATCATAAAAAAACCGTCATTATCATTTCATTACTGTGTTAAATATGTATCCAATATTAATGAAATAAAGGCTTCAAATTATGTCGTAAAATTATCATTCACTTAAAAGCGCCGATAGCCGTTATTCAGGATGGAAACGACGCAACCGATAGGAAAACTTGTCAAAATAATTCCTTTGAAGTAATAATTGGATCATTACTGTTTATTGGGATTTAACCACAGTAAAAGTGTGGGCGTTTACACTTATTGTTGGAACAAAATGGTGGCCATAAAAATCTGGCTCATTTTTCTTTTAAACTCCGTAAAAAGTTTTATAAAAAGTTGGTGAAGTAATATCAGAGTGGTATGGAAAATAAAGAGAGTTGTGACAAGCGCCCGGTTCACTAGACCGGCTGACTGTGCGACAAATGGGTTGAATAATGACCAGCCACGTTTTAAACGTTTGACTGTGCGATCCGCGAGTTTAGAACTAAAGTATGGCGGTCTTGATTACTCCTGGCATTTATTTCACTATCGCGTCATTAGCATGACTTCTTAATTCTGTCTTTTCAGAAATGGGAGATATATATAAAGAAAGAGAGGCAAAGTATGTTGTACAAAATTAATCTTCTTACAAGTTTTTTTACACAAATTTGACTGCAATGCCGAAAGGCCCTTGAACTTTGAACGTGAAACAGTTTTTTGATCCACAAATATATGTTACCGCAATTTTTGTTCTTTGTTCTGTTGTTTCCTTTACTTATGTAGTACTTAGAGATACAGAAATAGCTTCCAGTGTGGGTTGTCAGTTTAAAGAAAATGAAATAAGGTAGTAGAGCAAATATAAAAATACGTGTACCTACTTGTCGTGTCTGAGATAGCATAACATACTGAATAACTGAAGACAGCAAAATGAAATTTGGAAAATGGGTGATTTTTATGTCACAAGCATCCACTAAGGAGTTATTTTTAGTACTTATCCCCTAAGGGGGTAAAAAGCGCTAAACGATCGGTGGGTATAGTTTTTCACTGATTATGTGGTGACAACATGGCTAGATTGCGATTCATGTGATGTTTACTACAAATGATAGCCACAAGGTGGTGACAAACCACAAGGTAGTCTGTGTGAATGTCTGCGGACAATCACGACTAGTGACAATTATCAGGACACGATGATGCGTTGTGGGTGTTTAATTGGTCAAAATGGAAAAGAAGGTAATTTTTGAAATGGTGAATTTTGCAGGAACTTGTTTTGTATTTCTGTCTTTTTCATAGTTATTAAATATATTATGACGCTGCAATTCCTCTTCTCAACTAAAATTGCCGTGAAATCAGGTATCACTTACTGTAATTATAACATACATACATACATAGACTCACGCCTGTGTCCCCGTAGAGGTAGGCAGAGGCATATTAAACGCCCACTTTTCGCCAGTGTTTTGATCCCGCGTAATAGGTGGCGAGCCTATTGCCGCTTATCGGGATATTTTGTTTACCAGAATTTAATTATATCATTAGGGCAACAATATTTTGTATTCGAAATGTTTTAGTTTAATGCTTATACGATAAATATTTTACAGTGTTGTGGTCTCGATGCCCAGATGGATGGTGGTTCTCAGTCCACTGTTGGACTTAAGTCTCTCATAAGTTGTTACACGTATTGTACTCACAGTGGTGCTGTAAATCACCACTGTGAGTACAATACGTTTCTGATGCTTAAAGTTAAGTATTATAATTTTAGTAAGTATAATATGTAACAAATGGTGCATTGCTACTGACGGTACTTTTAAGCTAAAATGACTTGTAACTGAGATTACCAAGGCAAAAAGAAATCAGGGCCCTTCGGATCGGGTGCCTCGGGGATCGGGGGTCTAAGAAAATAACACGCGAATTTCTGTATTGTTCAATGTAGAGTTTTCCGTCTCCGTGAAAATCATTTATTGTACTGGATAGTAATATTATTCGTGTAATTCATTAATTATTATATTTATACGTTTTCGTCCGTTGCTTGTAAAGGTCTATTGTATATACAGCATTTATTTCTAGTGCGGACGTTACCTACCTTTGAAATGAAATCAATTCTACATAGGTAGTATTTTTTGTTAAAATTCATATCAAACCAAAGTCGACAAAACACTGAATTGCGTAGCCGTATAATAAAACAAGTGTATTTATTACTCAAAGCTAACGTAGTTCCAAACAAAGTCTCATTTTGTATCCGTCCCAGATTATATACCTAATAAAACAAATTCAAGTAAAACCGATATTACCATGGCCGTAGCAACTTCGGTGGGAATATAACAAGAACCCTGTTCGCTCCTGAAGGTTAAGCCTCGGGGAAGTTCGGAGCATCACGAAATTTGCGATATTTCTTGTTTTAACCACCAAAGTTGCAACATTTTGTGTTCGGAGCGTAAGAAAAACTTCATTATTAGTCGGAAAGTCAAGCCGGTAATTATTAATGGCGAAGTTGTGAGAGCATTTCATGTTGTTTGTGGAGTATAGCACTACTTTGTAAGTAGGTATGTCTGTATGGACGTTTTTATATCAAGGTAGGTCAAATATGGCTATACCTACATATTATAAAATTAGTTTTGAAGAGATTCGGGCAACGCAATATATCGGGTGCCGTATATCCATTTACAAGGACTCAAATAATCACCGTAAAAATATGTAAATTGAAGTTCGTTGGAATTCTAATCGTAGCCTGAATGTTGCCAAACATCTATTTGATACCTACAGGGTCCGAATCCAAAGTAACCTACTGATTGACGAACGGAGGGACTTAATTGATTGTAAGTGTTGTGGGCTTTTAGGTCACATTTTAGTTTTTCTCAGACCCTCGTCTTTAATATCATAGTATATTTTAAGTTTCCGATGAGCGCGCAATAGTCTTTTTTCACTCTCAAGCTTTTAAATCTACGGCATCGATAAATAACAAAATTCAAATACATTTTTATTTTTTCAATAGTAGGCTGCCAGAATTAAATTATGTTCTTTCCTATATTTCAAGCAAACAGACTTAATATTTACCTTCAAATCTACAATTTTCTTCCCAGCATAACAGTTATATTCCGAAACCATTTTAATAATACACGTAGGTGAAATTCCTTAGAGGCTGTATTTCCGTGTATGTAATATCCGACGACAAATTAATATTTAATATCAGTCGGACAAAATATTTCGTACGACTCCTTTTGGAACAAATACGTATTTCCTCTTCTGATGTGCCGTTGGGTAAACATAGCTGGGTGATTAATTGACTATCAGGATACGGAGAGTAAGACGTTTATTGTATTAATATGATGCTATTGCTATTTCTGTTGCTATTTTTCTGGTTGTTATGTAGATATGAAAATATCGTATAGGTGCCTACTCGGTGCAAAGGTACGTGGTACATTATGTACATATCCTATGATCAATTTAAAATATAAGAATGTAATAAAAAGAAAAGTAGGTATTGTTTTGTTACCTATACAAACACCTCTAGTTGTATAACCTGTCCGATCCTAGGCTTCTTCTTCTTATGAGAAGAGTAAGGCAATTTCAAGACCATCATGGAGAACTCTCAAACACGCAGGTCACATTCCTCATAATGTTTTTTATTATCTGATTATAGACAAAATACTGCACTCATAATATACTGCATGTCCAAAATGAGATCGGTAAGCTCAGTAGTTAATTAATAGAAACATTCAATTCATTTTCATAATCTCTCATTCATTTGACAGAAAATGATTCTGCGTACATATAACTTTCTAGCATGCGAACTCTATAAAATGAAAAATAGATAACTAAAGACAAAATTTAAATAACAATTCGCTATCATAACTTAGATATTATTAAAGTTAAGCTACGAATCTCCATCAAATGTCTGCAATATAAAATGCTTGGTTCTCAATTACCCACTACAAACTAATGAAATATTTCGCTGGTAACTTCAAGAGTCCTTATCCAGAGACGAGTTAGTGAGATCTTTCTAGAATGCTCGTGAACAATGATTGAGGCGGCTAAGGTATTTAAATTCCGTTTTAATGCAAATTATGTGAAATATTTGTGATACGTCGCTCCAAACTTCGGCGTACACTTGTAGTGTAGAACGAGCGTCTTGAGCTAAGTAATTGATAACAGAACTGTTGAATATCATAATCTATAATAAAATAAGTATCTATAATAAAATAACGCTTAACATGAAATACTACTCGATGATTGTTTTTTATAACCTAAATAAATACAAAAATATCTACAATTATGGTTTACTATATCATACAAAATACTTTTTTTGCTATAGTTTAATTTGTTCTATTTGAACATTGGAAAACTTCGGTGACCGATTTAACCATTGCGTCATCTGTAGTTATAATATATATAATAACAACCAAATCGCTGTAATAATTATACATATATTCATTATTTCTACAGTTGCTACACGTAGGTACAATATAAAAATATGTAAATATAGAAATGAAATATGTTTACCGTACTTATACTTATATGCGATTAGAAAAATATAAATTTCCAATCCAATATACCGATGCATTTCATAAAACTCCGCTCCTCAATATACCTCATCAGCATTCTAAAATTGGCTCAAAAATAAATTGAATCGAAATAGTTTATACAACATATGATGGGAGCATGGGTCTGCGCTTGGCAATCAGATTCGTCGTCTGGCAGGATTCGGCAGAAAGTATGAATAAATTGAGCACCGATACATTTTAGTGCGGGGACGATGCAGCTTCGGAACCCCACTACACGCTATCACATGAGTAAATAAACCGAACAGAGAGACAGCTTCAAAAGCTTGTAAATTTGTTACCTATTTTGGTAGGGTTGTCACAATAGGTTAAGACAAATCGCTTGTTCGGTATACGACAGATTCTGGATTGGACAGATTCGTGATTTGGCAGATTCCCAACTCGACAGATTCGTGGATTGGGCAGATTCTTGGACTCGACGAATTCGCTATACGGCAGAATTACAGTTGTAAATAAAATAGCGAGTGGAACCAAAACAGGCATGCACCTGAAACTTTTAAAAGCACGGAATAAAAATATACATTTGTTACCAAGGACATAACGTGACGACGTGATTTATTTGACATTCCCAACGATACCACTAATAGTGTTGAATATTTTATGGTAATATGATCTATTTTGATAATAAACATAGGAATTTCCTTTAGCTATTATGGCACGGTAATAATATCTAACAGTATTGTAACTCCATACAAACGCACGAAACTCGAGTTATACCTACGCGCCTCGAGCAGAGTACCCATTAGACTGGGCGGACTGTGCCTACAGTACCCGCAGCCGCTATCGTGCCGCAGCTCGCATGCGGCGCATCTGGTAGGTAGTATAACTCACGAAGGCGGCCGAGTAACAATACTGTTAGATTATATTACCGTGATTATGGCCACTAGTTTTACCACGGGGATAGGTATCTAAAATAAGTTTAAAAAGAAATTGTGTAAGACAAATGAACGTCTACAAAAAAAAATGACTATAAAATGATCAACCATCAATAGGGCTTACAAAAAACAGGTGCATGCGATTTTCAACCTTATTGACAATTCATGACCGACTTGTTTTTGGTATTTTTTTGCTTTCTGACATTGATACGTTATTAAAATTATAAATTCTGAGTTACGCCAATAAGGTCGAAATTGCATGCACCTGTTTTTTGTAATCCCTATCGATGGCTGATCACTTTCTGATAGTCATTGGTTTTGTAAACATTAATTGCTTTTACACAATTTCACAACTAATGAGTTGTTAAGTATTTCGTTGCCAACATTGACAATATTTATTTCAAGATCGAAATATTCGCGAAACTTTTGCTCGAGCAATTCAACAAATGCGACAAAATTATCAGGAGTTATACCTTATTAAAAAACCCAATTGTACGTTACCGTTGTTAAAATCTTTATAGTGATTTAATTATTTCATCTAGTATTATTCATACACACAGTACAATAAACAATCATTATTAATAATAAAACACCACTTTTTTACATTAAAATATTAAAAATTGCAACGTACAAAACAAACAACGTGCGTCGTAATAACCCTTAGATTGTCAACTGCCTGTGCCTACGTAAGCCGGTTCTTTCCACTTTCGCCGCGTACACGACAAGAGGCTAGTGGTCACGCACACATAAGCCGCGTGCTCGTAGTAGTGCAACCGATTCGCGCTGTTGTATGAAGCTGTGTCTCTGTTCCGTTTATCTACTCATGTGACGCTATCTCAAGCTTTACGACCTCCCCAAACGTTACAACTTTCCATTATCAAAGCACACGACACTTGTCGCACACGATACATTACGTTCACGACATATTTAATTTTGAAACCCATTCGACAAGGAGGAGAATTCTGATAGATAATTGCGTTACATATTCTCAAAACACACGACTGACACGGCCAACTTACATGAAATACCACACCTTGAATGCCTCACTCACCAAACTGGCCCCGTAGAAAATTCGATTAACAATATCGCTGCTTGTTTAGAGCAAAAATGCATGGAACCGCGGCTTTTATAAGAGACGTGGTCAACGAAAAACAAAGTGCTTATGTTACGATAGCAGCCACAAGCTAGCGAAAGTTATAAGAAGCGAATGTCACTTGTCTACGCTCTGAAATAGATTAATTAGTTATTATTATATCTGAGCACAACGTAACGATAATTCTCAAAACACACGACACACAGCGCACACGAAATAACTATTCCATACAGAAACGAATTTCACTAGCTAATACCTTAACGATGTCCCCGAACGTTACAACCGAATATTCTGAAAACATGAAGCATTACCTTCACAAAATAACTTACTAAGAATACCACTCGGCACAGACGGATTTCGCTACCTAATCTACTTTCCCAAGTAATCCGTTTATCTCTGAAGGACCCTGCAGCCAACGTAAATGACTGCAGATAAGATACTTACCTACTTATTAAGACATAGGGAGTTGATTGTAGTGACTATTGCTTTCATTTAAAATTTAGATTGATGATTTATAACTCTTACCCCGTTCATTCTTTATCACAGGAGTACGTACTTTGTGATAAGGAAGAATCAATGCTGACATCTTTGCATATTTTTTTGTAGATTAATTTTTGGGGTTCTTCCAATTTTTAAAGCCTACAGTAACGTGAAATTATATACACGTCTACTGTTCAACGTTATTTCTCTCTGGTATAGCTGTTGGAGATTTTACTGTCCGTAGAATGAAGCACAAAAAGTAAGAAACTGGAACAAAGCTAGAATTTCAATAAATAAATAACTGATAGACGATCTTAACAAGACCTCTTAGTCTTAGTAATGGCATTTCACTTTTAACACTTCTTACACACCTCTTGAAATATGGGAATCCATTAGCATGCAAACCTAACAGCCAACTTCAAATTGCCTTAACGTATTCATCACACGTAAATCGATTCGTATTAACACACGTGTGTAAAGAAAGATATTTACATACAAACACGCGTACAAATCTGAAGGACTGCCTCGTTGGTCTCGCGGCATAAATGGGCGCGTGGGATTGGGAGGTCTCGGTTTCGATTCCCGGGTCGGGCAAAAGTGATATTGGGTTTTTCCGTTAGGAAATTCTCAGTAGCAGCTCGGAGTCTGGTAATGTGCCCGGTACGGCAATAGGCTCGTCCCCTATTATGTGGGACCTAAAAATTCATGGCGAAATGTGGGTGTTATATCACGCCTCTGCCTACCCCTTCGGGGATACAGGCGCGAGGCGTGAGTCTGTAAATAAAAAATAAAATCTGAAGCACTAAAACAATTTTATCAAACAATTCTTGTTGTGACAAATGTGTGAACAGATTGACCGATGTATATGTTACCGTAAAACCATGGAATACTGTGAATACTAAGACTTATCAATAAAGGCTTACATTCGGGTCTCTAGGAGGAGGAGCTCTGCAAGGAGGTAAGGCCACAATTGTCGTATGAGGTGCGGAGAGGATTGTGATCCTAATGACAGCTACTACATGAACACGATGTACATAATACGAGAATTACGAGTGATACATACAATACAAAAGTAGCTAGGTCTATTGAAGTTATTAATATAACAAGCGATGACTTCTATTATTACCAGGTATTCTATGAAAATCAGCTGGTTGTATTTAATATATTATAAGAAGCCTAATAATTATGTGTAAACTAGACGTCGCCAGCGGCTTCGCCCGCGTCAATTATACATATAAACCTTCCTTGTGAATCATTCTGTCTATTTAAAAAATTGCATTAAAATTCGTTGCGTAGTTTTTAAGATTTAAGCATACATGGGGATAGACAGACAGAAGGCAGACTTTGTTTTATACTATGTAGTTATAAACACTCCCACTTAAGAATTTCATTCGTTGAATTTGGTTCGCTTCGGTTGTACTGTTAAATCTTGAGCCTTATTAGTAAATCTTAGAATCTACCATAGTTTGAGTTTTACAGTGACATATACATTTTTATGCATCGACCCTTATCACAAATTCTTTCGAGTGACGTCATAAATACGTAGTGATTAAGTGATAGGACCCCACTAGTTTATGTGTCTTGTCGTTTGACGTATCGTAACGAGTTGCGCCAAAATTTCGTATTCAGAGCGCGCTGCTGATAACATATTTCCTCGTTTAAAATCCACCTTATCTCAGAGTGTTTAAGTGTGAGTTTTTAAGGTCACCAGCTTTTGGTGGTTATGTAGTGTAGGGATGGTTCGCATCTTTAATATTTTATATTTAGTAATGTAAGGCAGGCACCGATTGGTGCTCACTTTGTATTTCGTAAAAAAATGTATTTTAGATTGGAATTGTGTTTTTGTGAGGTCTTCGTGATATAAAAAAATTTGATACATACTATACGTATAGAAAACATAGTTAAAAAAATTTAAAACTTAAGGTAAATTACCTTCTAAAAGCTGTAGGTACAAACAAGAAATATTTTGAAACAAAATGAATTTAATTAACCATGAAGGTAAATATAAACGACATAATTTCGATTAGGATTCTTATTCTCTGCTTTCTGTCTTGTATATTTTTAATTCTATAAAAATACACTTATTTTTTTTTGCTTCCCTTATTTTATTTCCAGGACAGATATACATCCGACTTAATAGCGAAAGAAATATAAGAAGTGAATTTGTAGGACAAAATACACTTTCTACAAAGGGCATCATTGGACGAGGGATTAGCAGTGCTCCTCGGGAATCAATTGAAATAAACCCTCACGGTTGCTAGAACAGGCTTTTGATAGCAGCGACAAGCTTGCTTATGTAGCGAGCTTACAAGATTAAAAGGATACATGAATCATAGTTTTATAGAAAAATACAGCATTCTTGCTTATTGTTGTAAACTATAATTCCATAATAAATACAATTGTCGTTGCAGCTAGTCTTTAAATATAATATATAACAACATTACGTTATTTGTACATACAAAATAATTATAATCAGACCTCTTAAATAGCCAGTTCTATTACTTACTGGATTAAATTAAATCATAGTTTAGAAATCAATATAGGTGTACTGGAATCACAACTTAACTGATATGTACTGTTCTAATTCATCTTCAGCGGCTTCATATTAACTGAAGCAGAGTTTGCGGTACCGATGACTGCAAAAAATCAACTGAAATTGCTAAATTCGAACTGATTGAAAACAACATGCCTACTATTGTTAAGATAAACAGAAATGTTTTATACTCTTCTCAAATTGCATGTAATGAACAAGACCACTTCCTTCGGCAGCATTCAGGTTTTGGTGCCAAATGTAAACCATGCCCGTCATCGCCATTTGTCGACCAGATGCGTGATGCATATTATGGGCAACGGTATAGAACGACATGATATGGGTCAGTGGTTCAGGTGCGTCTAAATGAAACGCAGCCGTCAGAAAACAAAGCTATTCATCCAAAATCATCTTTGTGAACAGTCGTTTGGTAAACAGGACAGCAATAATTTCCTTGATTAAAAAATATCTCATCATGATCATCATCATCAGCCTTTAACAGTCCACTGCTGGACTAGGCCTCTCCTTTGAAAGGAGGAATTGGCCTACTATACCACGCTGGCCAAACGGGTTGGAATAGGGTTTGTATCAAGTTTTCCTTCTCTTACAGTGCTGTTCTCTGCATAATATACTCCCTCTGTCGGCTCTTACGACACCCATGGGATGATATGGGGTGATGACATTCCGTATTCTTAATCCGTCGACACACGGACGAAAAAATATCTACAGCAAAATAAATAATTTATCAAAATAAATATTCAGGTTTTTCAATCGTTCCTCGTCTTTGTTGTCTGTATTTATTAGATGTGGGCATTGTTTGTGTCGTCCCCCTTATACGATAGATTACATAACTTAGTTGTATATGTATGTGGCTACTGCCGCAGTCCTAATCGGTTCTCATTCAATTTATTAATGCATTACCATGCCAATAAATTGTTATTATACTGTCGATCATTTGATAGATCTAGGCTATTTTGTTCTACGTATGCCTGAGGCAAATTACCGGTTTAATACTACAATATTTGAATCTTTCGAACAGCAATCAGTTGGAAGTTAAGTTTAGAAATAACAACTACCTACATACTTCACCGTCAACGGTCAAATGAGTACCGCAAAACCTATTTCTCAAAATCGAAAAACCGCTAATGGGCGTTCAACTAATTAGTCTGTTATCGCACCAACACTTAGCACTAACCTTTACAATGTAAGTAATTGCCATTAATTAGCACCTCAAGCTTCTAAAGACGCAATGCTGATGATTTTTTAAATGAGCAAGTTAAACTAGATCTAGACTATCGGTTTTCGTTCTATTTGACAAAGCTAGAAAAAAAGTAATTTTGCTGAATAGGTACTAAGTATTAAGTAATTAGGATGACATCTATATTATAAATAGATCAAATATGTGACCACAATATATTATAATGTGCCGATAATAAAACATTTTTCCATCCCTGTTTGGAGCTTCCGGGTTGCAGGACGAAGTCTTGGATGCAAAGTTAAAGTCTTTATGCACTAGTAATGTGGATGATCTTAGTTCATTGCCTGATCCTTTAAGCTTTTGTATGTTTTTAATTAGTTCGTTATACTTTATCAAATTCAGCAATGACTTCTTTTAACTTATATTACCAGAATACCCGAGGACTGCGCACTAAGACACACATTTTCAAACGTAATTTGCTTATGAATTCGTACAATGTCATCTCATTAACGGAGACCTGGTTGTTTGATGGTATTGCCGATAGCGAGCTTTTTGACGACAGGTATGTAGTCTGGCGACGTGACAGAAATTATTCACATACTCGAGAAAAATATGGAGGTGGTGTTCTATTGGCGGTGCGACGAGAGCTCACTTCAGTACACGAACCGGGTTGGAATACCTCTGCGGAGGATATCTGGGTCACAATTGCTCACAACAACAAACGCTGCTTATCACAAAAAATACATCTTTGTACGCTGTACTTATGCGCAGAAAAACATGGCAATGCATTTAATTCTCAGCTTAGTAATTTCACTAACAAATTGTCAACAATCGTTAATTCATGTCCAGATGATATCTTTTAATTTCGGGAGATTTTAATATGGGAAATGTCGACTGGCATAACAGAGGCTGTCTTGAGCCTGTGGGCGTTGCAGGTGCGACCCAGGTGTATTTTTTCGATACTCTTTCCGAATGCAATTTGAAACAATTAAATCTGTGTCGTAATATAAACAATAGGCTTTTGGATTTGGTGTTGTGTAATGGTGAACTAAATGTATGTGTCTGCGATGGTGCTCTTGTACCTAAAGACGTCCATCACAAAGCTCTTAATATAACTTTAACTTACATCAGAGTCAAAGCACCTAAAAGTAATCCCAGGAAGAAATATTTCTATGACTGTGGTGATTACGATGCATTGAATTCAAGATTGAATGAGATAATGTGGGAGGACTGTTTAAATAACAAGCCCTTGGAAAATACTGTCGAGTGTTTTTATACTTAACTATATGATCTAAGAGATAAATTCGTACCCCATAAACTTGTACGCCCATCTACTCTGCCACCTTGGTACAACAAAAACCTTAAAAAGATCCTTAAGGAAAAAAACAAATTTCGAAAGAAATACCACACTTATGGTAATACAGCGGACTACGCCACATTTAGCTTCCTTCGGAAAAGAGCCAAGCGTGTGGAGGAAGAGTGTTACCGCACGTACATCAAGAACGCAGAAGATTCAATAACTCAATACCCTAAGCTCTTTTGGAGCTTTATAAAATCGAATAAAAAACGTAGTAACACTCTTCCTCCCACTATGTCATACGGGGGCACTTCGGCGGATACAAGTGTGGAAATATGTAATCTCTTTGCTACATATTTCCAGTCTACATTTCTCATCCCATCTCAGTGTCACAATTTTTTACCTGATAGCAACGATGAGTACTCGAACTGCGCACAATCAATAGGTGACATAGAAATATGTCCTGACGCACTAGGCAAGTTGCTCAAATCGATAGATCTTACCAAAGGAGCTGGCCCGGACCAAATAGCACCAAGGTTCATTGTGAACTGCGCGGAACAACTTACCAAACCACTTTCTGTTTTATTTAGGCATTCAATCTCTGAAAGCACAGTGCCAAGGATCTGGAAGTCTGCTTTTATCACCCCTATACATAAAAACGGTAACGTGACCGACGTAACTAACTATAGGCCCATTTCGAAGCTCTGTATCTTTGCAAAATTACTGGAACGGATGGTCTATAATCAGGTCTATAATACACTGTCGAGCACGATAATCCCAGAACAACACGGATTTGTAAGGAACAAATCAACAACCAGTAACTTACTTTTATTTACCGATTTCGTTACGTTACTATCGTACCTACGAAAAGCACATAGATTATATTGCCAAAAAAGCCAATAAAACCTTGGGTTTTGTTTTGAGATCTTGTTCTCAGTTCACAAATTTAAAAGTTGTCAAAATTCTTTATTGCTCTTACGTGCGCAGTATCCTTGAATATTGTTCGCAAATCTGGAATCCACATTACGACGTCTACATAAGCAGATTGGAGACCATACAGAGAAAATTTGCCAGGTTTCTTCAATTTAAATGTAAGAAATACGATAATAGCTACGAGGAGCGGTGTAAGAGACACCATTTGCTACCACTCTACGAGAGGAGAAGAATATCAGACATCACTTACTTAGTTAAAATTGCTCAGTCAAAAATAGACTCACCTCACCTACTGTCTTTGCTACAACTGAAAGTCCCTACCAGATCAGTTAGGTTACCTGTTCTTCTTCATGTGCCACACGGGACCACTAACTATAGAGATTATTCGTATTTCATAAGATCGGCAAACTTCCTCAACGCGCTAGTTGGCTGTACCGAGCTAGATTTATTTAACTCAAACCCGGTCACATACAACAAAACACTTTCAACTCGATGGTTTCAATCGGTTCTCTGATTGTATAAATTCTCTCAAATCTTTTAAATACTTGAGTAATCTTTTTTTGTACTACTATTTATTGTGTAAAATATTATTTTCTTGTGTATAACTATCAAGCTTTAAATACTCAAATGTGAAAACATTTAAATGGTTGTTAGTTGCTCACAAAGTTTTTGTAATAGTTATAGACACTGTTTGTTTTCCAAAATAAATAAAATAAAAATAAATAAAATGTATTAACCGCTTCGTGGGTCACAACCGACACAAATTCGTCGCTCACCGAGATATTAGATACGTCACTGCTGTAGCCTATACCTACATGTTTAGTATACCTAGGTACTACACAAGTTTCTATTCTGAACCCTACTGTTTCTGTGCGAGTTTCGTGTTCATAACTAAGTTTCCGGTTGTAGCTTTGATGTAGGCGGAATGTTGAGGCAGTTAGTTGTATAATCAAAACAGATTTAATAAAATTGTTTATTTTATATCACGATTAGATTGTTAGACAAACTAGGATCCAAAATGATTTTTATTTTCAAAAACAGCAGCAACAAGTTATTTAACGGACTTAAATATTGGTAGCGCCATCTACCTTTCCATCGAGAACTAATCACATCAACGTCAATCGTTCCACGCTTGCTTGTCCAATGCGAGCGATGCCTTTTGTTTCCGTCCCTGTCTATCCCATTCCCTAGAAGGGGCACGCTTTTAGCGGATTGGTCGCCACGTTCATCGACGCGAGAGACAGTCTAGAATAATCCGCGTCGCGACGAACTGTACCGCACTGAACCGCACCGCCATAATTATTACCGCTTATACAAAACTCAACAAAACCGCTCGCGAGTGAAAGTGATTTGTGTAGTGGAGTGATTCAAGCAGCTTCAATATACTTGAAGACACCAGGAGGCTGCCATTTGAAAGGAAAGAGGACTGACGTACTAGATAGATGTGCCCTCATCCTTCAGCATCCTTAGAATATCCTATACCCACTCACACCTTTTCCGCTTTCCCTCATTTCCTAGTCACCGAAGAACCGCCATCCTACAGTCCACAATATTAATCCTTCCCAAATCGACTAGGAACATACGGTTTCGGTGTAACGCCGAACCATTTTTTTTTATCCATACGATTCGGATTCATTTACGTTTTATACGTAAAACCTCGTTATATCTATATACCTAGGCAGTTATAGCACCTAGCTATACTCCTAGTCCATTCACATAACCGTCACATGGTCGTTTTCGCACGCATCAGTAGGTAATATACTTTTATGTAGCTACCTACTTACCCAATTATTATTTCTGGAACTATCATAGTTGTCTTGTAAATCTCATATTTCAAGCAACTTCTAATTCCTCCGCTTTAAAGTGTTGCCTAGGTACTTAGGTAAAATAATAGGTACTTTAGATATTCTTATTTTGTTTCGGTTTCATTAGCTTATACTTACGTAAGCATGTCACAACAAAAGAAGTCGCGCGTGTCGGAAGACAAAGAGATGACAATCTTAGAAGCAAAACGTAGTATTTTATTTGAGCGTATTCAAAACATTTATGAGCGTTCAAAGACCGCAGCCGTTTCTGATAGTAATAGGGAGTCATTTCTCAGCTATTGTATGACAGTAGATAGTATTCGAACAGATTTTCATAAGTTGTTAGACGATTATAACGCAAGATTGCTTTCTATTAATCCTGATGAACAACCGAATTATCAGGCGTACACCTCATTCGAGGACCTTTATTGTATTATTAAGCGTATACAATCGCAATTGGAGGGTAAATATTCGGCACAGCCCGTTGCAGCGGCTCGCAAACCGAGGTTACCGCCAATCGAGATTATGTCGTTTGACGGAGATATACGAAATTGGCCGTTATTCTATGCGAGTTTTAAGTCTACAGTGCACGATAATGGTTCTCTGACAGATGCTGACAGGTTGTACTATTTAATAGGTAAACTGTCACCGAAGGCCCAGTCCGTATTTGCAGGTGTCACACCCAGTGCTGAGAATTATCAGGTCATATTTCAGTCACTACTTGATAGATATCAAGACACGCGCGTCCTAGCGTCTACCTACTTTGATCAAGCTTTAAATCTTAAACTGTCCGGTGCCGCATCTGTCTCGAATTTCCAGCTGTTTATAGATAACTTCGTAACCGCGGTTAATTCTCTTAGGAACTTAAAATTAGAAGATCTTTCCGACTTTATGTTGCTTCAACTCGCTTTAAAAAAGTTTGACACTGAAACAATTCGTGCTTTCGAGATGACGGAACGCAATAATAAAATACCTACACTAGATAGTTTTATTTCGTTCATCAAAGATCAGTGTCGAATATTTCATAATACGCAGTCTAGATCACCTAGCCCGTCTAACACTAACAGCAGCAAACAAAGGTTGAATAAATCGCGAAACAGTAATAATAACTCGGTCCCTAATCCTCAATCTTACGTAACATGCTCGGAATCTAATAAAATTAATTCACAGAAGTGTCTGTGCAGTAATATAGTGCACGACCATTTCTATAAATGTCCCGCTTTTAATAATTTAAATCCGACTGCTCGTTTCAAATGTGTAAAAGAAAACAAGGCTTGCGTTAATTGTTTAAGTATAAAACATAAAACGGGTGATTGTTCTAGTAAGACGAAGTGTCGTTCATGTAATCAACGACATCACTCATTATTACATTTAGATAAAAGTTGTCCGTTGTCAAGCCAAGCCGCTAACCTTGACACACTTACGTCGCAAGTGCAGGCTACGATAACTGCGCCTCCCACGATTCAGAATGAAATATCGTTGTGTACGACATCCATCGCGCGGGCGACGCGCACGCGAGGACGGCACTCGCGCATCTATAATGATCCGCGCAGGGCCAAAACGCAGTGTACGGCGTCTAAGACGGTACTGTTAGCGACAGCGCAAGTTATCGTTTATGATGTTAATGGGTCGCCGCACATGGTACGTTGTCTACTCGATAGCGCGTCTCAGACCAATTTAATAACATCGGAATGCTTCAAACGCCTCGGATTGTGGAATAACTTTAGAAATACTAGTTCAGTGGTCAAAGGGATCGGCGGGTCAGAAAAACATTGCAAGGGTTCCGTAGATATTAAAATACATTCGCGTTTTGATAGGGATATTAATTTTAACATTTCTTCGCTTATCGTGGAGCGTATTACGGACGCATTGCCGAACGCTAATGTAGACGTAGCATCACTCACTCACCTCGAGTCATTGCCGCTAGCAGACTCGGATTTTTGCGAATCCGGCAGGCATTGATCTTTTGATCGGAGCTTCAATATTTCCGCACTTGCTACTAACTAAAATAGTACGTAGTGAGCGATATGATTTACCGCCCGCTATTGAGACGGTATTTGGGTATGTGATTATGGGTACCGTACCTACGTTACATACTTCTCATTGTATTACGTCTTGTTGTTGTTCTGTTCTGCAAGAGATCAAGGTGGGTGCTAAAACTGTGTGTAAGATAAAGAACTAATTAGCTATGCTATGCCATGCTATGCTATGCTATGCTACGCTATGCCATGCCATGCTATGCTATGCTATGCTACGCTATGCTATGCTATGCCATGCTATGCTATGCCTTGCTATGCTATACTATGCTATGTATACTATGCTATGCTATGCTATGCTATGCTATGCTACGCTATGCTATGCCATGCTATGCTATGCTACGCTATGCTATGCCATGCTACGCCATGCTACGCTATGCTACGCTATGCTACGCTATGCTACGCTATGCTACGCTATGCTACGCTATGCTACGCTATGCTACGCTATGCTACGCTATGCTACGCTATGCTACGCTATGCTACGCTATGCTACGCTATGCTACGCTATGCTACGCTATGCTACGCTATGCTACGCTATGCTACGCTATGCTACGCTATGCTACGCTATGCTACGCTATGCTACGCTATGCTACGCTATGCTACGCTATGCTACGCTATGCTACGCTATGCTACGCTATGCTACGCTATGCTACGCTATGCTACGCTATGCTACGCTATGCTACGCTATGCTACGCTATGCTACGCTATGCTACGCCATGCTACGCCATGCTACGCCATGCTACGCCATGCTACGCCATGCTACGCCATGCTACGCCATGCTACGCCATGCTACGCCATGCTACGCCATGCTACGCCATGCTACGCCATGCTACGCCATGCTACGCCATGCTACGCCATGCTACGCCATGCTACGCCATGCTACGCCATGCTACGCCATGCTACGCCATGCTACGCCATGCTACGCCATGCTACGCCATGCTACGCCATGCTACGCCATGCTACGCCATGCTACGCCATGCTACGCCATGCTACGCCATGCTACGCCATGCTACGCTATGCTACGCTATGCTACGCTATGCTACGCTATGCTACGCTAGGCTACGCTATGCTACGCTATGCTACGCTATGCTACGCTATGCTACGCTAGGCTACGCTATGCTACGCTATGCTACGCTATGCTACGCTATGCTACGCTTTGCTACGCTATGCTACGCTATGCTACGCTATGCTACGCTATGCTACGCTATGCTACGCTATGCTACGCTATGCTACGCTATGCTACGCTATGCTATGCTAAGCTACGATACGCTACACTATACTATACTACACTTCCGCTTTGTATATGGATGACATTGCCTGTAGTGTCATATCCGCTTCGCTAGCAATTTTGCTTTGTGAAGAGCTTATTCAGCTTTTCAAGCGAGGCCAGTTTGATCTTGTCAAATGGACAAGCAACTCTGAGGAGGTTCTCGCACGCATACGAGATTCTCATAAAGCTTCTCCAGACATTGAGTTTGAGAAGTCTGTACCGCATAAAGTTCTCGGTTTACGCTGGGATAATTCCTGTGATAGTTTTCGGTTTGACGTCTCACCGCCAGATGATAAGTGCACTAAACGCACTATGCTGTCCACAGTGGCTCGACTATGGGACATAATGGGTTTTGTGGCTCCCACAATTTTGTACGCCAAGCTCTTGATCAAAGAGCTTTGGCTATCAAAGTGTGAGTGGGATGAAACACCCCCTAACCATATTGTCACCGCTTGGGGCCAGTTTTGTATTGAGCTTACCGCGCTCAATCAAATTACTATTCCGCGTCATCTTGGGTTAGTAGATGGATGTACCATCAACTTAATAGGTTTCGCTGACGCCAGCGAGCGTGCTTACGGTGGAGTCGTATATCTGCAAGACCGCATTGGTTCTAACTACTCGGTGCAGTTAGTTTGTGCCAAGTCTAAGGTCTCGCCTGTTAAAACCATTTCGGTTGCGAGACTGGAGTTGTGCGCGGCCCTTCTGCTGTCTCAGTTGCTCCGCAAGGTTCAAGACACAGTCTTGCCCCACTACCCTATTAATAGAATATACGCGTTTTCTGACTCCAAAATAGTGCTCGCTTGGATTTATTCATCTCCTCACCGCTGGCAGACTTTTGTCGCCAACCGCGTTAGTAAATTGATTGAACTTGTTCCCGCTACTTGTTTCAATCACGTCGCGGGTTATCGTACTCGTCTTCAGGAAGAACTTTTCATAGATCATATTGACTGGAAGTTTATTCCACCAGCATCTCCACATTTCGGTGGATGTTGGGAAAGCATGGTCAAAGTAATTAAAACGCATCTCTTCAAAGTTATAGGTCAACAGATCCTCTCTTACGAAGAGCTTTAACTGTCCTTGCACAAGTCGAGGCATTGATCAACTCGCGTCCACTCACGGCATTGAGTAGTGACCCTGCAGAACCATCCGCGTTAAGCCCTGCACATTTTCTGAACACAGTGCCATTATCGTCATTTCCGGCTCCTGAAGCAGACTCTTCAAGCTTGCTCCAGAGACATACTCTGCTGGATAAACTCGTGCAGTCGTTCTGGCGGCGCTGGCGTGCGGAATATCTACACCAGCTTCAGGCTTGATCCAAGTGGAATAGTCCTGTATCCCCTGTACAGGAGGGTATGTTGGTCGTCGTGATGTATGATAATGCTCCGCCGCTTTCATGGCCGTTAGCCATCGTAGAGAAACTGCATACTTCCAATGACGGTACAACCCGCGTTGTTACCGTGAAAACCGCGAAGGGGAGCTACGTGCGCCCTGTTGTACGTCTCTGTCCGCTTCCAACTCAGTGAGATCTAGCCTGAAGTTGGATCTACCTCTTAGTTTAAGTATTTAGTTTGTAGTTTTCGCTATTATTGCGTTTGTAGTTTTCGCTAAAGTTAATTTAGATTAATTTTATTATCATATCGCTGTCTTAGCCTATTGATGGGTTATGCGGTAGTACACCCAACATAGCTAAGTTCAATTCTATTTCTTTTAAAGGCAACCCTTTAGGGCCGGGGGGATAGGGTAGCGCCATCTACCTTTCCATCGAGAACTAGTCACATCAACGTCAATCGTTCCACGCTTGCTTGTCCAATGCGAGCGATGCCTTTTGTTTCCGTCCCTGTCTATCCCATTCCCTAGAAGGGGCACGCCTTTAGCGGATTGGTCGCCGCGTTCATCGACGCGAGAGACAGTCTAGAATAATCCGCGTCGCGACGAACTGTATCGCACTGAACCGCACCGCCATATATAATTATTACCGCTTATACAAAACTCAACAAAACCGCTCGCGAGTGAAAGTGATTTGTGTAGTGGAGTGATTCAAGCAGCTTCAATATACTTGAAGACACCAGGAGGCTGACATTTGCAAGGAAAGAGGACTGACGTACTAGGTAGGTGTGCCCTCATCCTTCAGCATCCTTAGAATATCCTATACCCACTCACACCTTTTCCGCTTTCCCTCATTTCCTAGTCGCCGAAGAACCCCCATCCTACAGTCCACAAATTAATCCTTCCCAAATCGACTAGGAACATACGGTTTCGGTGTATCGCCGAACCAAAGATTATCAAAAATAACTTAAAATGCCTACCTATAGGAAGCTAGAGGATGCCCGCAGCTGCGCTCGCCCATATTAATTTAATCGTTTCTGCCGAATCTCGTGAGATTCTTGGAAAATCTCTTCTTAGCGCACGCACACATACCGTAAGTATCCAATGAACATACGTGCCCACATTCAGCTTCTTGCACCCAATATTTTAGGGCCTGCGTTGTCTGTCAGTCACTCAGTAACATAGGTACCTACCTAATAATATAAACTGTACTAGGTAGGTATGTAGTAGGTACTTTTATTTAACTGATGTGTTTGTACTATTTATTTTAACCAATATGAAAGCTCTTAGTTATATCGCATTACAGAAAGGAAATTAAATTATGGTATTGTACGGTTACTAAAAGCGGCGTTGGCTACAAAATAAGAATGAATGGATGCTGGAGTCAATCACAATTATGCTAACACGGTTCGTTGCAATGTGCTTCAGTAAGTATTACCGCAAAGCAAACTTACGTATGTAGGTACGTAGATGTTTCTTTTTTTAAATACAACTTCCGCACTAGGAGTAAATCCTGTGTCGCGGGGCACTTTACAAACAGTGGTATGTTTGTAAAGTGCAACGGACACAAGGAACACTCAGACTCGAAACAACAAATTATGGATCACACAAAGTGTTGTCTCGTGTGGGAATCGAACCCACAACACTCGGCACAGTGTCAAGCGGCGAGGCGACCACTACGCTAAACGTGCAGTTATATATTGTTCTGTTCTAGAAAATTTCAATTTGGTTATCTGTTTGTCATCCTATCCTACTACTATTCTAAAAGTGAATTTTTGTGAGGGTGAATCGATGCGAACTTTATCGCTAAAACTATAGAACGGAACGGATTCTGATTTAACTTTGCAGTCATCATCATCTCAGCGATCGGCGATTTTCCGACTACGATCCAAAACCTTCGCTTTGAAGCCCGAGGGTCGCTCAAGTGGCTGAAACTTTTCACTCATATAGCTTACGTATATAAGTAGGTACCTATATATATCAGAATAACGTAGGTACAGACCTGTTGTCGCGTATACCGACACCTACGTGGGTAAGATAAGATAAGATATGATTATACTTTATTGCACGCCAAAATAAATGTTTATAGTACAGGCTAAAAAACTACGAGTAGTTACCTAATGCACAATCGGCGGCCTAAGTGCGATCTCTTCCAGAAAACCTACCAATAGGTTACATCACAGAAGAATAACTTTGGGTTACATTTACAATTTAACTTACTTATTGGTAGGTTTTTAACCGCTGGCAGAATAGCCATCCAGTATTGAACTTTGCACATTTTAAAAAGTTTCAGAACAAATGTTTGGTTGGCTGTGTGATTTTGTTTATTCTCATAAAAGGTAAAAGTTGAAAGGGTTGCGACCCTGTAAATAGCTTTGTGATACTTTCAGTTGAAAGTCGAGCCAATATGCGCGGCTCGGTCAAATTTGACCCGCTTTTATGTGCTAATAAACATATATTTGAATGTTAATTAGGCAATAAAAGTTCATGCTTTTACTAGTACTTAGTTTATTAATGACGCAACACTCAAAATCTTTTAAAGTAAGTATACTAAACCTAGTATCATCATGTCAGCCTAGAGACGTCCACTGCTGGACATAGGCTTCCCCCAAGGTTCTCCACACAGACCGATTTTGAGCCGCCCGCATCCGACCGCATCCCGCGATCTTAACCAGATCCTCGGTCCACCTTGCGGAACGCCTACCCCTGCTGCGTCGTCCGTTACGTGGTCGCCACTCCAGAACCCGCCTGCCCCAACGGCCATCGGTAAACCTAGTATAGTATTATATTATCTGTGACTAAACGGTATCATATTTAAACTCAACTTTATTTTTATTTTTTTAGCTTGATGCCACGAATAATAGGTGTTATTTTTAAAACTAGGCTGTAACTTATTTCTTAGTTTTCAGGGTTCCGTACCTCGAAATGAAAAAACAGAAACCTTATAGGATCACTTATTGTTGACCGTCCGTCTTTCACGACCCTTTTTCTCAAAAGCGAAATGTATGGAGGTATTAAACTGAAATTTATATCAAATAGTTAAGTCGACTGTCCTTTGGCCCGCCAGATGGTCAGGCGGGCCCCGAACAAAACCCCCTTGGCGGCGGATGAAGGTCAGGACACCTAGCGGCCGTAGAGGATAGGGAGAACGGCAACGCAACACCGCATCTCCTCTTCCTCTGCGGCCCCACCGCGACGCAACAAATGGTGCGCCCCCATTTGGTCGCGGGAGATAAGGCGCGCGACAACGCAACACCGACACGCTTCTCCTCCCGCGACCGCGCCCGACTGCGAGGGACAGAAGAACTGTCCCTCGCACCCGCACCTTTAGACGCATCGTGAGCAGGCCTCCGTCAAGCCCACGCGGGACGTCCACTCCCGGGATCTCGCCTAGCTTCACCGTGGGTGACCCAACCACGGCTACTGAGCCCCCCCACCACGACAAGGGGGAGATCCCACGGGAGGGAAGTCGACTTTCCCTTGAAGCTGTGAAAAGATCAAACTTTTAAGCCAACACACTCAAAAGATACCTGCCGTTTATGCTGCAATTTACCGCAAATTTTCGAAAGCAAAACCTACAGGGTACTTCTCATGAACTCAGAATCTTGAAATTTGGTATGAAGCAATGTCTTGTAGCACATATAAATGAAAAATTTCAAAATCGTAAATTTTTGTTACTTACATCATATTATAAAAATATCCTTAATAATTTTAAAGTTATTACCATTTTCTCATAAACGCGTTGATGTATTAACTTGAATTCACATTAAATACTCAGGTCTATAGCTTTAGCCGTGTGGTTGACGGCATAGAATACAAGTGTCACCACCCCCTATCTTCCCGTGGGTGTCGTAAGAGGCGACTAAGGGATAACACGATGCAAATACCATCTTTGCGTAGAGACGGAAAACTCGACATCAAACCCTATACGACTGCCTCGTTGGTCTCGCGGCATAAATGTGCGCGTGGGATCGGGAGGTCCCGGGTTCGATTCCTGGGTCGGGCAGTGTTATTGGTTTTTCTGTCACGAAATTCTCAGTAGCAGCACGGAGTCTGGAAATGTGCCCGGTACGGCAATAGGCTCGCCCCTTATTACGTGGGACTAAAGTATGTCTGGCGAAAAGTGGGTGTAGAAATACACCTCTGCCTACCCCTTCGGGGATAAAAGGCGTGACGATATGTATGTATGTATGTATGTGTATGTATGTCTATAATACCTTTAAGCTGTAACAAAATCAAACGTCTATGACAACGCAATAACAAGAAACAGAAACTTAAGCCGCATATTTTCTTGCAACTACTCACAAGGGTGTCAAGGGGATCAAAACCTACTTCGGTTCTAGGGTACTTCTCGTGAACTCAGAATCTTGAAATTTGGTACCAAGCAATGTCTTATGGCACAGAAAAAGGAAAAATTGCGAAAATTGAAAATTATTTGTTAAGTACATCATAATATAAAAAAAATGTTTTTATTTTTTGTCACTACCCCTTTCGTCATGAACGCGATAATGTTCAGATCAGTAGTAGGTAATCTATGAAAGTATAATTAAACACAAAAATGTTTTGGCTAAAGTTTTTTATTAACAATGATAAACATATTTTGTATTAAATCAGTCTAGAGTTTATGATGTTATTTAATGGCGTATTGAATGTTGCCCATTTTTAGAACGTCTAAGATAAAGAAAGATATTTTTTACTAATTTTATTTTATTAAAGATACTTAAATTTTTGCGTTAACCTCATAATTAATTAGTACTTTTTCACTGATGTAAAATAATTTGTAGTGGTATTACCTACGCTCTTTGTCAGAATAAAAATAATAAAATTATAAAATGCAAAACTGTTTTGACTTTAAATGTACTTTTTGATCTTGTTATCTTGCTGAATCGCTAACCTCAATGGATATATAAGATAGATTGATCTAACCACCAATCTGACCAACGGGAAACACCCAACTAAATTACTGTAGGTATTAGGTGAGAAAGGTGGCCTCCTATTTCCCTTATCTTGCTTATGTTCCGCGAATTATATCAAGTTATTAAGGGAAGTACATAAAAGTTCCATTAAGGGGAAAAAGTAAGGATGCCACGCAAAAATGTAAAGATTTTCTCATGTAGGATACTTTTAGGCTCAATGTATGAAGGCACTTTGCGACGCACCTATACGTCAGAGTTTTCTAAGAATGGTGACGTCAGCATTTTCTTGAACTCACCTTTGTATATCTGCCTCGCAATCGTGACGTTGCTCTTATGTGATTGTATGGTTGATGTCAAATAAGTATACTACAAGGAGAACGCGGAATCGTTATTTGTTTCTACCTGCCGTAAGCACGGCTACTTGTCAACCTAGACACTTTCACCTTTGTACCGTTCTTATGCTATAGAAAATAAGTATCAAAGTCTGTCTTGATGCCATAAAGTAAGATAATACAGATTTTTCAGGATATTAGTAAAACTAACCATTCTCAGCTTTTTACGAAATGACTCTCGTCTGCTTTCCAGAGCTTGTAGTGATAGCGATGATCTAAGATTGAAACTAGTTCGGAATGAGGGTACTGATTCTTCGTAGCGGCAGTCTAAGATCTGCATGCCAGCCGCAGGGCTGGCTTCCACCGAGTTTTTCGACGACAAGACCATGAATAATAGTTATTTGTGCAACAAGAGAGCAAAGTTGTTTTTTGTTTCGAGTGCTGATTTTGAGCCCCGAGCAAGCGAAGGATTCTATGATTGATTCACGAGCGTAGCGAGTTATTCAAAGTTAGAATCCTGAGCGTTGTGACTAGGGACTCAACAGCACGAACTTTGCTCTCGTGTAGTACACATAACTTTTCACCTCAGCAGTGAGAACATGTCATATTACTTAGAAATGAACAGCAATAGATTAAAATATCATTTAACACGTTACGCTATCTACGCTATTAGCATCAGCGAAATTTTTATTCCCGCAATTTTTTTTAATCGCTTTTTGATACTGCATCCCTGATGTTTATTAATCAAATGTATGTATAATTGTTGAAATTCCAAATAAAAATGTATTGGTTAAATCCCAATTTTATACTTTTTTTTTAAAGGCAGCTCCCGCACTAGGACTAAATCCTGTATCGCGGGGGACTTTACAAACATGCAACCAACGGACACAATGGACATCCAGATTCGAAACAACAATTGATGGATCACACAAAGTGTTGTCTCGTGTGGAAATCTAATCCACGACACTCGGCGCAATGTCAAGCAGCGAGACGGCCGCTTAAACCACTACGCCAACCGTGCAGTCGATATTAAATAGGCTTATTTTTATTAAAATCCAATAATAAATTAAACATATAAAAAATTACATTTAAAAAAATTTAGGTAATTTTTTTATTACAACTATCTTTAAATTTTAGGGTATTACGCGTTTCCGAACATGTTTTCTTTGAGGTCGAATTCCAAAATAGAATTTCGAAGGGGTTTCATTGTATTTTTAAAAGGGGATATTTCGAGAATCTTTGTCCGGGACATTTTTATCGGACAGGTGATTTGCACGATTTGTAGCGAGTAAACAAAAAAGGTAACATTTGGTGTAGGCCGGAGTGTTGCGGTGTCCCGTATCTTACTTTAGACACGCACTTGACTACCAAAATATAGTAGAGGCAGGTCACACGCGTCTCGGCTGCCTCATCCATTATTCAGAGTTATCGGTCGTTCTACCATCGGCGTCCAGCCCGATTCTCTTAATGGAGATTAAGTGTTTATTGACATTTCCTGCTCCCTCGTGGCCGCTGAAATCCTGTAGTTTACACTGACAGAATATTTGCGGCCTTATATATTGTATTACTTTTAGTCGATACCTTTTTACTGAATAATATTTTACGTCCTGCCCCTTGATTCAGTGCCTTGAAAATATATTATAGAGGTACGGAAACTGGTACAATCAACGACGAGTCGTTTTAGTATGAATATATAATTTTAAAAATTGAAGCGCTTAGCTCTCACAGAATGTTGAGTAAAATAACTGTCGAAATACGCGCTGCGTTAAAAATTCACTTGTTTACAGTTCATAAAATTCAGCCCACTGACCGACAGACAAACGGATCAGACAGTATTTAGAGCATTATTTGCAACCTACGGGTTTGCACCCCTAAAATCAATAATTAACTAGCACCAAACCAAATATACATATATACATACATAGACTCACGCCTGTTTCCCGCAGGGGTAGGCAGAGACTACGGAACGCCATTTGCAACGATCCTGACATACCTCACTTGCTTCACTCACTCCCATCAAGTTTCTCATGCATGCTCTTCTGTTAAGGGTACTTCTGACTTGTCCTTTTTTCAGGATGTCTCCAATCTGGTCAGAGAATGTCCGCCTTAGTCTTCCCCTTCGTCCTGTCCCATTCACACTTGCCTTATATATCTTCTTTGTCAGTCTATCGTCATCCATCCTCTCCATGTGCCCAAACCATCTTAACATGCCTTTCTCAATGCTTGTCACTACATCTTCTTTTACCCCACACCACTCTCGGGAGCGAAAGCTCGGCAAGCTAATCTTGTATCAAATGGTACAGAAATTACTCAATGGTACTCTAATACAAACGTCGCTGAGCGTACGTAACAGATTTTCCAGTGCAAATTCACACAAAATCATGGCTAAAAGAGGAATTGGTTCTAAACGGTCTGTACCCGGTGTTGCGCTTAGCCGTATCCTTCTTTTTTGTCGTTTTTTGAAGAATTGGCTTGCAGCGTGCAGAGCTTACATGTCCTGCGGGACGTTTCGTTAGCTTACACTCAGAAGCAACGAAATTCGACGACATATATAGGCGTTTTGATGTTTTTCTAGCTAGATGGACGAATAAGTTGTTAATGTACTTTTGTATACTAAACTGGCATAAAACAGAATATGATTTTCATTCTAAAACAGTATTAGACTCTACCCAGGCATCCCTTGTGGGACAGGATACGAGATCATTATAGGTGTAATCGATTTTAAACTTTCGCGATTTGTTTACATCATACAATTTTATTTAAACGGGTCTTATTCGCGATATTTAATTAATTTAAGGTATAAATACATATGTTTTACCGACGTTTCGGCCGTCTTACAACAGCCTTGGTCGCGGCAGGACTGATGTCATCTCAGCGTCGTCCTTGTGAAGCGCGGGTTTCGGCAGCTACCCTCACTTGTTTTTTATTTTTATTTTTATCCGAACTGTCGGTACGTCGACACACAACACTTATGACGTCTACACACTGATGAGCTGTGTTACTGCGGCGGGGTTTACATTTGTTGATTACTGGATTCCAAGTTGTAGACAGTCTGTATCCATCTTCCCGGTTGAAATTTTTATGTTTTTTGATTTCAACCGCTTCACGTACTATCCTGGAGTAATAGTGACGATCGGTAGATAAGACCTTTGTTGGTTGATGTAATTCGATCCAGTGGTTTGTTCCAGACTCCAACAAATGCTCAGCTATGGCAGACTTGTTAATTTGTCGGTTTTTTACAGCTGCGATATGTTCCTTGACCCTTTCAGTGATGGTTCGTTTGGTCTGTTCGATATAGGAACTACCACAACTGCAGTCGACCTTGTAGACGCCAGGTGTTTGTAGAGGAATGACATCCTTCGGGGTGCGCAGATTGTGTGCTACCTTGGAAAGCGGACTATATACAGTCTTTATGGAGTATTTCTGTAGTACTGTTCCAACTTTGTCCGTCACTCCCTTTATGTAAGGCATGTAAGCCGGTACTCTGCTTACTTCTGGTTTACTTTCTTCTTCAGACGTTGTATCTTCTTGTTGAATCCGTTGCTCCTAAGTACCTCCTGGACATGTGACAGCTCACTGTTCAAATGTTCAGGGTCACAGAGGTCATACGCTCTGTTTACTAGTGAAGTTACTACGGATTCCAAGTGTCGCGGGTGATGATGCGAGTAAGCGTTGAGATACCTATCTGTGTGTGTCGGTTTTCTATAAACGGTGTGTCCCAAGGTACCGTTTTTCCTCACTGTCACTTTTACGTCGAGAAAGGGTAACGACCCGTCTGCCTCCATTTCAAATGTAAACCTAATATTAGGGTGTATGGAGTTTAAGCTATTTGCGAACTGTTCTACATCTAGCTCGCGTGCGCATGCGTCGCCCTTCATGATACAGAATACATCGTCGACATACCTCTTCCATTTACATTTGATGCCTGCATGTCTATGAATTCTTCGAAGTGCTCCATCCAGATGTTGGCCATTACCGGTGCTACTGGGCTACCCATAGCCACTCAGTCGATCTGGAGGTAATGTTGTCCACGGTATAGGAAGTAGTTTGCTTCCAAACAATTTTGAAGTAGAACAGAATATTTGTCAGACAGACCGTTTGGCCTTAGTTTTCTCTCAACGACCTCAAGGCAATCCTGAACTGGAACATTGGTGAAGAGTGACTCCACGTCAAAACTCACCATCACTTCGTCTGGTTCCTTTTTCGCGCTCTTGATAATGTCAATAAAGTGCCGAGAGTCCTTCACGAAAGATGCCGTCTTACCTACCAACGGTTGCAGTACCTTGCTGATGTGTTTCGCCAAACCGTATGTGGGTGAGTTTATTTGACTCACTATCGGTCGCAATGGTACGTTAGTCTTGTGGACTTTAGGCAAACCGTATATCTTGGGCGGCTGCACAATTTGCGGTTTGTATAGACGTTCAAATTCATCTTCCGTGAATATGTTTTTATGGTCCTTAATCAAAGCTCGTTAGATCGTTCGTTAAATCGTTTAATCGTTAAATCGCAAATTACATCAACCAAAGGTCTTATCTACCGATCGTCACTATTACTCCAGGATAGTACGTGAAGCGGTTGAAATCAAAAAACATAAAAATTTCAACCGGGAAGATGGATACAGACTGTCTACAACTTGGAATCCAGTAATCAACAAATGTAAACCCCGCCGCAGTAACACAGCTCATCAGTGTGTAGACGTCATAAGTGTTGTGTGTCGACGTACCGACAGTTCGGATAAAAATAAAAATAAAAAACAAGTGAGGGTAGCTGCCGAAACCCGCGCTTCACAAGGACGACGCTGAGATGACATCAGTCCTGCCGCGACCAAGGCTGTTGTAAGACGGCCGAAACGTCGGTAAGACATATGTATTTATACCTTAAATTAATTAAATATCGCGAATAAGACACGTTTAAATAAAATTGTATGATTAAAGGTGTACTAAATTAGACAATACTGGGATCCTGCCGTTTTGCCGAAAATATTTTGACAAAATTTCATTACTTACCCAAACAAATTTTAGCAACCTTTTTTTATACCATTGCAATACTTCGAATGATTTTAGTATGCATATTTTTATTTGGTCAAATTTTTACTCGGAAAAATAACACAAGTATAATGTCATTATGGCATTTGGTCTTTAATCAAATGATTTATCACAGCAAACAATCTTCAGACAATAAACGTTTGGTGATATTAGTTTATTTATGGAAGTAGTTAGAGTAGGTTAATTGTAAAAAAAATGGTAAGGTTAGGTTAGGTTAGAACTGTGATCTCCTCCCCTCCGTGGGACCTTGTCGTGGTGGGGGGGCTCAGTAACCGTGGATTGGTCACCCACGGTGAAGCTAAGAGGGATCCAGGAGGGGATGCTCCGCGTGGGCTTGACGGAGGCCTGCGCAGGATGCGTCCAATCGTGCGGGTGCAGTCGCAGGAGGAGAGGCGTGTCGGTGTTGCGTTGCCGCGCGCCCTATCTCCCACGACCAAATGCGGGCGCGCCATCGTTGCGTCGCGGTGGGCCGCAGAGGAAGAGGAGATGCGGTGTTGCGTTGCCGTCCTCCCTGTCCTCTGCGGCCGCTGGGTGTTTTGGCGGCGGAGCCCAACACCTTCATCCGCCGCCAAGGGGGTTTTGTTCGGGGCCCGCCTGACCATCTGGCGGGCCAATTCCCGTCGGGGAGTGGCGCGGAATGCTTATGCGATGCCCTACCCTCCGACACACGGGTACATGAGGAACACGGGTTGGTTTTTAGTCAGTAGAGTCTGACAGTCCCCTTCGCCCTTCCCCCCCAGGGCGGAGGGACTCCATGAAGATTTTCCAACCCGACACAAAAAAAAAAAAAAGAACTGTGACTGTGTGCGAGCGTTGCCGCGGTAGCGGCCGGCGAGTGCCAGAAGCAACTTGCATTAATATAAAAAAAGAGATTGTTTTTAGTAGGTTACCCGGAACTGAACTATTTAGATTAGGATAATAAAATTATTGATTTTGCGTAAAAACTGTTATTTCAAGTGAAATATTTGACTAAATAAAAAATGTTTAAAGTACTAGTTGGTAAACAACTTATAGTTTAAAAGTTCATTGTCCAAACATTAGGTTTGCGTTACAATTTTTTGTGAATAGATTTTTTGCTAAGTAATAATTTGGCAAATCAAATTACGCGAAAATTTTTTTGGGAAGTGAAAATTTGTCAAATTCTTTTCTTTCTATTTAATAATTTTGATTGAACCATTGATATTTGGATTATAACTGCATATGACCTGATTGTCTAACCTCTAATATCATTTGTTCTTTTTTGTTTGTGTTTATGACTGGAAAGTAAATTGTGGAGTGCATAGGGTTCCACCAAGAACTTAGGGTCCCAAGCCAACCTCACCTGCAAGTGGTGCACCTGCCGATCAACGGACGAGGCTCTGGCAAACAAAATATCCCGATAAGCGGCAATAGGCTCGCCACCTATTACGTGGGATCAAAACACTGGCGAAAAGTGGGCGTTTAATATGCCTCTGCCTACCCCTTCGGGGAAACAGGCGTGAGTCTATGTATGTATGTATGTATGCATGCTAAATTGTACCCAATCATGACACTTCTGTCCATCACTAGATTTGTGTAAGTCTGCTATAATTTTGTTTTTTCCAGCTATGTAAATTAAGACTATTCTTAACATCTCACAAATTTATAATTACAACATTCATACCTAATGATTGACAGCACTGTCCGAGACTGGGTGTTCATGACTGGAGATTCACCAACTGTTATTTTTTTATTGTGGCAGGTAATATGGCATCCAAACGAAATTATCAAATGGACAGAGCAATTGCTGAAGTACAAAGAGGAGAAAAGATATCTGTAGCGGCTACTAAATACGGTGTGCCTAGAATTACTTTGCGGAATAAAATTACGGGGATTAAGTCCACCTGATTGTAGCTTTGGACCTTCTACAGTGCTATCCCAAGAAGAAAAAAAATATTAGTCAATTGGGTTTTATCATCATATCAGCCTAGAGACGTCCACTGCTGGCCACAGGCCTCACCCAAGGTTCTCAACACAGACTGATTTTGAGCCGCCCGCATCCAACTCCTTCCCGCGATCTCAACCAGATCGTCGATCCACCTTACCTTGGGAG
The DNA here is from genome assembly GCA_944739405.2 of Euclidia mi. Taxonomy (NCBI): domain Eukaryota; kingdom Metazoa; phylum Arthropoda; class Insecta; order Lepidoptera; family Erebidae; genus Euclidia; species Euclidia mi. The sequence continues at coordinate 6,760,051 of OX123196.2, forward strand.
GCCTACCCCTGCTGCGTCGTCTGGACGCCGGGCTAGAACCCGCCTGCCCCAACGGTAATCGGGATCGGAGCTATATGCCCTGCCCATTGGCACTTAAGCCTGGCTATTCGGAGAGCAATGTCAGTGACTTTGGTTCTCCTACGGATCTTCTCATTTCTGATTCGATCTCGCAAGGAAGCACCGAGTATAGCTCTCTTCATCGCCCTCTGAGTGACCCTGAGCTTTCGGATAAGGTCCATAGTTTGCGACGACCACGTCTCAGCGCCGTAGATCATCACTGGCAACTCACTGGTCAAAGACTTCCGTCTTGAGACACTGCGGGATACCGGACGTAACTTCGAGAACGCCGCCCAACCGAGTTGGATTCGACGAATGACCTCTTTGAAGTTTGACCTACCCTGCCTACCCAATTGGATCATTTGTTTTTTTCGAGTGTAGAGTTCCCAACCTGAATAGGAGCAAGTACAACATGGATGTTAGACACAATTTTCGTCTTGTTCATGTTCATCTTAAGACCTAGGTACTTGTTAGGAGACTCTACAGAGGCCATCGAGCATTGTGCTGAGGTCCTCCATGGTCTCAGCCACGACTACGATATCATCAGCAAATCGAAGGTGATTTGAGTGATGTGCTCGCCGTTGATGTTGATGCCGAGTCCTTCGCAGTCCAGAAGCTTGAAAACGTCTTCCAGCGCAGCGGTGAAGAGTTTGGGAGATATAACATCTGGGTTTCATACATGGCTGAAAACCATTATCCAGTAACAAAAGATCATTTATTAGATAGTGTACAAATATTTATTTTGGAGAAAATTTAGAAAACTGCCCTTTCACAAATAATCGCCCAGGTAAAAAATGGTTCAGTTCATTTATGAATCGTCATCCAGAAGTGGCATAAAGAACGGCACAAAATCTGACGAAGGCCAGAGTCAATAGGTAGATACTTTTATGAGTGTCCAAAACTAGATGTCCAAGACTAAATAGTGTTCATAAATGAATATTAGTTGTTCTTGCATTACCAAATAAATACGAACAATAAAGGCTAATAAACTCGATTTTCATTCTTAAACGGTCCATGATTGGTTCCTTTACCTTGTAGGTACATCACACGAACTCGGTTCTGTGAACGCACTATGCAAATAGAGACAATTACCTCTCCGTGCTGCGGAGATCTTGACGCATTGAACACGAATCAATCCGTGTTGCTCTTCATAGCATTACCCCAGCAACCTCGTGTACGTTACCCTAGCAGGAAAGTATCTCCTGGAGATACATGAGTGGAACGTATAATTAGAGCGCAATCTGCTGATGATGTGCGCGAAATAAAAAATTAGTGCGGGTTATAGTTTTGAAAAAAATGAAAAAATTCATTCCTGGTGGGGTAACGTTCTTCCAGCAGGAAGATTCTAAACGAATTATCGGAGAGAGAAACATTGTACATGGGCAGATAGCTTATATTAGTGGGACAATGTGCGCCGAAAATAAAATTAGTGCGGCTTCAGGTTTTCGAGATATTGGAATTCCTGCTAGGGTAACGTTTTGCAGAATCGTGTATCTCTAAAACGGTTGCATGTGCAGTTATAAAATAAACATACACGAGTTGCTCTTAATTTGTGCGAATTAGTGAAATGATAAAATTTAAGAAAATACATGTAATTTTTAAGTAATTGGCCTTCTTTGAGAACCCAAAAAAGCATCGCAGCGTCAAAATAAGAAAACGTATAGGCTTACTAAAAACTGTTTTCGGTTCTTCTTGACACATAGATATTATTCATACATGCGTTAGTGAGATATATTACTAAAAGTCATAACGACGAAGTCGTAACTTTGAGGATAACGCACAAAAAACCGGCTCAACCCAAGGTGTGTAGGAGTAAACTAGCAATTAGAGCGATAGTACAGTAATATATAGTGAAATTATCCAGCTTGGAATGTCTCGCATGTAATAAATAATTAACAAAAACTAAAACATCAAACAACGATTGGTTATCCGACCAAATTCGAATGACTACAAAAAAGCTACGGACTTATACATACCGACGTCCTACTTTTTTAATCGTATTATACCCATGCTGTAGTCCGTACAGTCGCGCAAAAAGCGTTTGTCGGCAACTATAATGTTTTTTTACTATTTGAAATAAAAGAACTTGTTGACGTGTAAAGTATTATTTTTATTCTCTTCATTTCGACTCTTAAAATATAATGGCATCAAAATCACAGATCAGTTTTACATTACTAAACTGTGTTACTGAAATACAAACAGTAAAATCGCATAATCACAGAGTAATTAAACCTAAGTCTGTAACTTTTTAGCAGTCTTAGAAAGGTTGTCTACACTAATATTATAAAGAGGAAATATTTGTATTTTTGTTTGTTTGTAATGAAAAACTCAAAAACTACTAGACCGATTTTAAAATTCTTTCACCATTAAAAAGCTACATTATCTGCGAGTAACATAGGCTATATTTTATTTTAGAAAAAATAGTGGTCCGTAAGATATTTGAGTTTCTGGAACTACCTCACGTACGAGGTAGTTCCCTCAGGACGCGGGTAACGGCTAGTCTACTAAGTATATGTATCCGACATAAAATATATGTGGTAGAGATTTTTTTTACAAACCTATTGCACAAAGAAACATAAATAGTCATCCAATGAGAATATAATATAGCGTGGCGTGCGACGCCTTTCATCCGCTCAATGAATATCTTAACTGGCACCGCACTCGCAACAGGATGTTTCTTCTTACTACTCCATAATATTTTTATTTGTAAATTATTCTTATCTCATAAATACCTATTATTTGTATACAAATTATTATATACATGAAGTTGGTTGCCGTTGTAAGACGATTAAAAAGTCACTGTGTATACGCAAAAATTTAATGATTTATGTTTTATTTTAATACCTAAAATAAAATTTAAGGATTTTATTTGTTTAAAAATCATATCTCAATAATTCATGAAAATGGCTAGTAGAACAAGTTTATTTTGTTACTTTTATGCTTCAGTGTACGCGGACACAATACGTTTTAACCGATTAGAGGGTCAATTTAAGATGGTCATTGATATGTATGAATCCGTCGCTTTTTTGTAGTCATTCGAATTTGGTCGGATAACCAATCGTTGTTTGATGTTTTAGTTTTTGTTAATTATTTATTATATGCGAGACATTCCAAGCTAGATAATTTCACTATATATTACTGGACTATCGCTCTAATTGCTAGTTTACTCCTACACACCTTGGGTTGAGCCGGTTTTTTGTGCGTTATCCTCAAAGTTACGACTTCGTCGTTATGACTTTTAGTAATATATCTCACTAACGCATGTATGAATACTTTTGAAACTTTTTATGGTTAATCTATGTGTCAAGAAGAACCGAAAACAGTTTTCAGTAAGCCTATACGTTTTCTTATTTTGACACTGCGATGCTCTTTTGGGTTTTCAAAGAAGGCCAATTACTTAAAAATTACATGTATTTTCTTAAATTTTATCATTTCACTAATTCGCACAAATTAAGAGCAACTCGTGTATGTTTATTTTATAACTGCACATGCAACCGTTTTAGAGATACACGATTCTGCAAAACGTTACCCTAGCAGGAATTCCAATATCTCGAAAACCTGAAGCCGCACTAATTTTATTTTCGGCGCACATTGTCCCAATAATATAAGCTATCTGCCCATGTACACTGTTTCTCTCTCCGATAATTCGTTTAGAATCTTCCTGCTGGAAGAACGTTACCCCACCAGGAATGATTTTTTTCATTTTTTTCCAAAACTATAACCCGCACTAATTTTTTATTTCGCGCACATCATCAGCAGATTGCGCTCTAATTATACGTTCCACTCATGTATCTCCAGGAGATACTTTCCTGCTAGGGTAACGTACACAGCAACCTCGATACAAGATCCTAGCATACGATACATAAAGCATATAGATTCTTGCTACAAGATATAGTATGAAAAGACAACCGAAAATGATGAAAACATTTAAGTGCCATAAAATGTTACATTTTCGCTGTCAAATCATGAAATCATGTTCAATAATATTGTTACGAATGGAGATAATTGAAAATAACGCCATCTATCGGTGAATGAGAGAACTAGAAGAGATAGGATGTTATTTGTTATTTCATCTATTCTGTACTAGATGGCGTTGCTGTCGATACTGTTCCCGACTGTGACGAGAATATTTCAGAAACGTCTAGAATGAACTAGTTTGTTATCCGGCCGGTATAAATACCGCGCGGACGAGCGAGTTCAGAGAGTTACCGTTGAATAATCACAGCGATCAAGAAGCGAAGGAGTGCGAAGATTAAGTGAGTCAGAAGTGTTTAGTGGTGTGAATAGTGTGCTTTATTAGTGTTGAAAATTAAGTGTGTAATCTAGTGTTTTTGTGTGTTAAATAAAGTGCAGTTTTAGTGGCATATTGCATTTAATTTATCACTGAACCCCAGCTCGTAACAAATTGGTGTCAGAAGAAAGGGATAAATTATGCCGGTTATGCCGAAGCTGAAGGAGTGCGTACCAGGAACCAGCGCCAACAAGACCTGGACCAGAGACGTTCCTTCACCATCGTCTGGTGGACCAGGTGACTCCGCGGCTGCAGTGGCGCCTGCAAGCGCCACACACTCCGTTACGGTGCCCGAAATCGCGGCTCTGATGACGTTCATGCAGGAGCAGGCTCGCCGTCAAGAGGAGCCTATCCGATTATCTTAATTATGTTTTATCGGTGTGCTTGCCGTCTCTTGTTAAAAAAATGAGCTTGTGTTGTTTACGACTGAAATATGGTTGGGTTAATGTTTTGAATAAAATGAGCGTAAAAATTGCATCAACGTTCACGGGGCGGTAATGATAACATTAATTACCTACCGAGATACCGCGGTCCGCATAAATTAATGTAATGGCATGCAAATTTTACTGCCTAACAGTATGTACAAACACGCTGTATATTTTGTGTGCTAAATATATGCTTAATGATATTAGCTTACTCGTCTCTGATATTAGTTAAGAGTGAGCATATTGGTGAAAGTGTTTTGCTTCTAATTGAAAATGTAATTGTTTAAAATGTCATACTGTCGTATCAACCCTATATATATATATATATGTGTGTGCGTGTGTGTGTGTAGTATAAGCACCAATTTTTTTTCTCTGCCACTAAATTATTGTTGTTGTCACAGTCAAAACATTACAACATTGCAAAATCTACCATTGATTTATCGTTGCTCTCATCCATCAAATATAAAAGTAAGGGAAGAATATAATGAAACGAGATTTGAAATAAGTTTGCTGTACAAATGACTTAATGAATTACTGCACATTCACCACGATAAGCCGATTTATTCAAAGTAGTAGAATGCTGATTTATTAGAGCGCGAATATTTGTGCATAGAAGTGTTACAAAATTTTATATCAGACCTATGTTTTCCGAATTATTTCAAACTTGCTGAAACCCCCGTTACACATGCCTTATATTATAAGGGCTTCTGCTCATAGTGTGATGTTATAGCCTGAAGCTTCCCTCGATAAATGTGTAAATCTGTATAGGAATCGAAAAAAGTGATGAATGTTATGGCCCGTTCTGGTTCGTTCTAAGCCTTTCGCTTTGCAAAAGTGGCAGTTAATAAACATGAAGCGTCATTAGCTACTTAACTTTTCTTAAGATCATAAGCATCACAGGATTACCGTGAATAGAATATTTTGACAGTGGTACACATAGTCAAGTGGCGTGCTATTAGAGAAATTGTGATATCGTACTATTGATGATAAATAGTTTGAGTCTAATCAGTCAAAATGTAAATACGAAAACTTAATCCCATAAAAACAATACTTGTCAAAAATACCAAGTCTCGCGACCGTAAAAAGTTGTGAGATCCATGTAATACCAAGTCGGTTAATTAATAATCTTGAATGTTTTAAATAAATAAATTGACTCGGCCTATTTTGTAATCCTATATATTTATATGGGATTACAAAGTTATTTCTGCAGTTGATGTATCTCGAAAACTGGACAGAAATTGATTAATATTTTAATTTTTCCTTTATTCATATACTAAACACTAATTGTATTCTAAATTTGAAGATTTTATGTTAGCTAGAAGTGCTTTAGACTTTTGATGATCGGTCAGTGAGTGACAAAATTAAGAATTTTGACTCGTTATAATTCTTAAAGTACTGGTTCAAATTGAATGAAATTTAAAATACACCATGTTTATACTATATCTGCATGGTTACAAAAAATCAAAATGGTCTGAATTGCTTCGAGAAAAGGATGGTACGGCCGCCGTGCCGCTTTTTTGCTCAACTTGGTGGGGGCACTGCCGTGCACCCAGATACTCGGTTATTGGTTTAAAATTAAACGACTCCCATTAGACAAGTGTGATATTTTCGTAGCTTAGACATAAAGTAATGACCTTCATCGATAACTTTATGCAAAATCGACTTAACGTTAAAATTCTAACCTAATTCTGAGGACGAGACGTATGTGAGTATGTTTGTGTGTAGTATGTAGGCATGCATGTGTCGATCAGTGCTGGTCTTCCATTTCGTTGGAATAAAATAAGTATGTTTTATTGTGAAGTTTTTCTAAATAGTCTATGAAAGAGACATAAAGGTACTTTATAGTCTTTTGGTTGAACATAGATTATGAGACTTAGTCAACTTTCGAACCATTAGAGACGCGGATGAAATGGCGATTATTTATGTAACAAAATTCATTGATACTGCACAGTGCTTATTTCATCCCTTGCAAGGTATCGGTGGATTCTTATCTTATCATTTCGTTAGGTGATATGTTTTTTGGAAATCTTCAACTATTGCCTGAGGAGTCTGTACTATATCTCTCATTAGTATCCGTATTATTCCGTTACTAAAATATTGCGGTAGGTCTATTCTATTAGTCGTTCGAAGCACCTGAAACCGGCGCGCGGCGTACATGTATGCAAAGGGTAACCAAGCGTGTGAGCTTTGTAAGGAACGAAGCAATTGGCGTTATATTGTTTCTGCCTATCCCGACACGCAAAAAGGCGTGAATATATCTTTCTTTGCATGGACAAATATTGTCTGAAGGGTAAAATAGCCGTTTATTTTCTTCTTCCCGTGGGTACGGATGACAGTTGCTTAAACACTTTATATACCTAACACATAAAGCCGCAAACATGAACTCTCGATACTACTTACGAATCGGACCGAGAATAGTCTGATGCTAAGAAATTTAATATGACAGAATCAAATAAACTGTAAAATCCTGAACAAAGCTTTTTCTATACTTTAGTTAGTAAAGCTTTTGATTTGATTATTTACAATTGAAAAACTAACACGCACTCGTATCAGTGACTGTGGAGTCTTTCATCTTTTGCCCAGAGATTTAAATATAAAAAAGCTCATCACTACTGGCTAAAAACTATGTAATACGAAATAAAAAAAGATATGTATTGTGATATAATCAATATTTAGGCACATTTGCCCTCGGGGACTCGTCTATGCGGCCTAATTTCAAGATCATACCCACCTTATTAATTAGTATAATCGATTTCGAAGCCAGAAAATTACATAAGGATCCCCAGGGTCGACTATCGGACCATATTGTCTTATACATATCTCATGTTGCGGTAACCGATATCCAACTGTTTGCCAATTTTCTCTATATTTCAATATGAGGCAGATTCATCTTTATATGTTCAGTTGGGGAATTCCTATTTTGTTTAAGTAACATTGACTACCTACTGTTTTATGTTACAAAGGTTATATGTAGGCTTGAAAACTTTTGTCACATGTATCTGGGGGAACGGCAGCACGGCCAAGTCGAGCGCGAAGCAACACTACCATCCTTTTCTGGAACCATTTCGCCGCATTTACAGGCCCCTATTTGAGAACCTCTGGATGGGACTAGAACGCTGAAATTCGTATCGTCGTCTAGTAAGGTACTTGACTACTTGACTTGAACCCACTAATGTGTAAAAAATTTTAACAGTTGATCGCATATTTTCAGTATCTAGAGCGTGAAAAAATTCTCAACTGGTGAACATTTTAACACCGTAGTAGTTAGTTACAAGTCAACAGCCAAGTCACATAACATTAAATATAATAATAAAGAAATAATATCATAATCAATAATAAATATCTAATAATAAATATATACAGGGTGTAAAAAGACCCTTAACGAAAACTGAAATCCCATATTGTACCAATCACTACAAACATTTTTTAGGCTCAAAGTTAGTATGGATTTTTTCTAATTAGGTACAAAATCGATGCATTTACCCCGCCAATATGTTCTTTAGATGCCCTATAACCCCATGGATAAATAGGTATTTCGAGCATTGCACGCGCGCGCTTTTGATTGCGGTTTGAAAAATGTGAAAACTTAAAAAAAGAAATCGTTTTCCAGATATTATTTTTAGTTAGTATGACTTGGCATGATGTCCACAACGAGTACAGTTCGGCTTGGTGATGGGTCTTGAGACACCCTGTATATATATATATAATCGCCTAAACACTTTGCCATTTTTATGTATTTATTTTAATTTAGTTGTTGTATTTATTTTAAATTGCAGTAAGGAAGCTCAGACTTGTCTCAACTGTGTCTAGAGATTTCATTACTTTTTAGAGATAAACAAGCAGCTCCATCGAGACTTGGCAATTTTTTACAGAATGTTTTTGGTGGGATTACATTATTTAAATATCTATACGGTAGACAATATTTATAACGCCCCTAGGTTAAGCTATCTGTATGTAAGTATAAACCATCGATATCCGTAAGATATATCTTTACCGAGAAGTTCGTATTCATTGAAATGTCGTAACAAATTCAACTGCTAAGCAACACTATGAATCGGTGGTGTGTAGGAGCCTATATTATTTTAATAAAAGCGTCCTTATCAAGCCATAAAGCATAAACGATAAACGTGGGTATAACTATTCACCAGTGCCATGAACAAGAATATTATAGTATTACCAAAGAATGATAGAAAGACATTAAAAGCTCTTGCTGGCTACAAAGCGACATTGAAAAGTCTACTTTGATAGTAATAAAATCCTTCTTACTTCAATATAACTATAAGATACTTCTAATTAACTACTTAATTTCGACTGTACAGGTCAAACCGAAATTATTCCTTCTTTGGAAATAATGCGAGGTGCCCAGATATGCCTTACCCATGAGTAGATACTTATAAAGACCTCTTCAGACGGGGATTATACTGAGTGCGACAGTTGAAAAAATAACCTTTTAGAATTCTGTACTTGAAAGTCTTACGTATTTTTCTAGAAAACAATATATTTACATTGTGATTATTATAGCAATTATTTTTTTATGATACCGTTGAATCATCAAATAGTACAATTCTGCATGTAACTTTTTACGTGTATTCTATTTTTGGGCTCGCAGTCTTTTTTATGTTTTTTTTAAGTTATTACATACTCTGAGCACAAAATAAATAAAAACACTACCTGGATCAATAATATAGTAGGTTCTAATTTACTAAAGTACAATCAGAAGAAATATTACACAGTACAAACAGACTGCCATGCAGAGGGTATCGGGTTCGAATCCACAGCGCGCACCAATGACTTTTCGGAGTTATGTGCGTATTGAATTGTTAATTTTCGCTTGTCCCGTGCCTCTGAGAGCACGTTAAACCGTCGGTCCCGGTTGTCATGAAGATCTTTGACAGCCGTTACAGGGCGTCAGTACCTTCTAAATAAACTGACACTAGTCTGAACCATGGAATATCGCTATCCCTTCGGGTTGCGGAGGTCAGTCAGGCAGTCGCTCTGTGGAAAAGCTAATATTCAGCTAAATCCGGTTAGACTAGTAAGCGGACCCCAGATTGAAACTGGGATATCTAACGCTCAGAGAAAGAAGAAGAATCAGAAGAAATATAAATGTAGATAATACAGCAGTGAAAGTCTTGGGCGTAGTAATGATGTGTGATGATAATAAAATATGTCATCACTACCGAGCTAACTTTATTCAGGAAGATACCTATGTATATCAATCACACTTTTACGCCAAGATCCTAATTAAGCTTGTTTAATTGTGAATTTCACACGGAAATGAAGCTTGCTGAAATTGGTAGTTACAGGTACCTACGAGATAATTCCAGAAGCGGAGTTCAGCTGTATAAATTATATATACGTTGGATTATTACTGGCTAGAAAGGTAATAGATTTCAAAAATAGTTGAGAGCATCGGACGTATTTCAAATAATACTGGAAGCTTATAAAGGTATTTGATTTGGTCCAATATACATGAAAGTGCAGTAAGTATGTAAGTTGAGGAACAGTTTCTGGGAAGCTCGTTCAATTTACTGCAGTCTCCGTCATTCATTGAAGCGTGAAATTAATTTGTCGACAACGAAGCGAAATCCTAAACAGGGATGTAGGAATAATAATGATAATTTATTAATTAGTTGCCGAATTTTAATAGGTATAAGGATGTGGAAAAACGTGTGTAAAGTACAACTATTCTCTTAAGATTATGTTTGCTTATAGATGTATGTTTTTTTCTATTTTACACAAAACTATGGAACGGATTTTGATGTAACTTTGCGGTAATATAGGTTCTCATCTAATCCTGTAATTATTTCTTGCTTTCTGAATGTTAAATTGTTTATATATTGTACAAAACAAATGCCACGTAAAAAGTAGAGCTTCAGCCATGATATGAGTGATTTTATCCCGCCCGCCCAGTCTATTTATATAGCACAATGTGTCCTTTTTTAAATTGTCTTTCGGAATATTTACCACGTACCTTTGTTTGGAGTTACCGATATTTCGGCACTGTTGCAAGCGCAACGACAGAACGTCACTACATACCTCGAATGGTTAGGGAGGCTATTGAACTTTATAAGTTCAAAAAATTCAATAGAGAGGATGGGTTTCAACTATCGAGTACCTGGCATCCAGTGGTGCGTCTATGCAAAACCCGTGGAATGAAAAATCTTTAACCGCGAGCTGCCGTAGTGAGTATAGTATGTCGTGATCGGGTACAGTGCGATAGTGAAAACAGTGGCAGTTGTGTTGTGCGCAAAAAACGAGTAAGAAATATGGTAGACCGTTATACTTTACCTTCAGTACATCCGTGAACATGGCACTTGCAACAGTGCCGAAATATCGGTTACTCCAAACAAAGATACGTGGTAGATATATATCCCGAAAGACAATCTTAATATATAAAATCCTTGCGTTAGTGACTGATTGACAGACACGCTACAGCCGAAACTATTGGGCGCAGGAAGCTGAAATTTGGCATGTATGTTCCTTGGGAACCTTAGGGGTGCACTAAGAAGGGATTTCCCGAAATTCCCACGGGATCGGCCAAAACGGGTAAATTTAAAAAAAATGCAGGCGTAGCTGCTGGCGTCCTCTAGTTTAAAATAAGTTTAAATGACCACGAAAGCTTAAATTCTTCTGCTTAAATTATATTTTTGTAATTTTTTTTATGTTAATAGGCGGCAAACGAGCAGACGGATCGCCTGATGGTAAGTAATTACCGCCGCCCATGGACACAAGCAACACCATAGGAGTCACAAGTGCGTTGCCGCCCCTTGGGGTTGGGAAAAGGGCTATCCCTTTTCATATCTCCTCATCCCTCTCCTCATCATAGGATGAGGAGAGGGATGAGGGAGAAAAAATAGGGGATAGGGCCTCCGGCACTGTCACTCACCGGACGAAACGCAACAGTTTAGGTACTGTTACGATTTTCTGTGAGAGGGTAGTACTTCCCCGGTCGAGCCAGCCCATTCATGCTGAAATCAGCAAGGCTCTACTACCTTGATAATTAAAGCAATATTAAAGTATAGTAAACTAAGACATGTATGAAGGAAAGGGCTAAAATAGTTTCCTAGTATTGCCTGGCTTGCAATTAGAACAAAATTATCAATTACACTAACTTCGGTCTCAGCTGTAAATTATAGGTATTAGGCCATTGAAATATTATCATTAATTAATATTTGAATATTACCTTGTAATACGTAGTAGTTTAATGAAACAAACTAACAGTATAAATTGTAGGATTTTATCCTAATTAAAATGTCAGAAACACTTTTTTCATTCAAAGAAGTCTAAGAATCAAGAACTTTCTGAAATAATTGCAAATAAAGAATAATCAAATTAGTAAAAGTATATTTGTTACTATTCAAGCACGTGTACGTTTGTTTTATTTTCAGCTTTATCATCATCCGCCCTGTATATAAACTGTTCCACTGCTGGACATGGGCCTCTTCTCACTATGAGAAGGATAAGGCCATAGTGCACCATGCTGGCAATGTGCGGGTTGGCAGACTACATATGTCTTTCGAGAACATTATGGAGAACTCTCAAACATGCAGGTTTCCTTACGATGTTTTCCTTCGCCGTTTCGCAAGCGATAATTAACAATTTAATACGCACATAACTCCGAAAAAAAAACAGCGTGGTATAGTAGGCCAATTCCTCCTTTCAAAGGAGAGGCCTAGTCCAGCAGTGGACTGATAAAGGCTGATGATGATGATGAACTCCGAAAAGTCATCGGTGCGCGCCGTGGATTCGAACCCGGACCCTTTGCGTAGCAGTCTGTCGGTCTCTCCACTAGGCTATCGCTGCTAGTATACAAATCGATACATTCATTAACATTTATTAAACAAAACAATTTACACGTGAAAGCACATATTTTAAGAACTATTACTCGTACATTTCATATTAAATTATTTATTTTTCTCACCTCGCTCGCTAAATGTACAATATTTTACAGGAGCGCACCGCTGCAGCTAATATCTAAAGAATTGTAAAAGAACAGCCGCCAACACTTTAACAACATACAATAAATACTTCTTATTAAATTTCTTTCAAACGTTCAAAGCACACACAAAATCAAATTTATAAAAATACAATTAGAGAGAAAAGAGGTATGAACTTGTTTGTTTTGTGCTTGCTGGCTTATTCTTACATTGTATACTCGGATGAAATATGGTGCTGCTGTAAAATCAATTATTTCTTGTAATTTCAACGAAAATGTACGTCTACCCAACTATTAAAAGCCAAGATAAACGTCTCTTAAAGGAAATACCTTTAAGAGACGGTAATTTGGGATTCATGTGAGACAAAAATACACATTAGAGGGGTAAAAACATTTAAATTTAGTAAATGTTTTATCCAGAACGATGATTTGTACCAGGCAGTCGCAGAATGATTAAGTCCCGAACGAACGATGCCCCCCGTGGGATCTCCACCTTGACGTGGTGGGGGGCTTAGCTAAATAAATAATATACCTATATATTTTGTACAAACACCCCTACCCTCCTCAAGAAACATACATGCTAAATTTAACCTTCTTGCGCCCAGTAATTTCGGCTGTAATGTGTGTGTCAGTCAGTCAGTAGCGAAAGATTTTATATACACAGATTGAAGTGATTCCATTGAAAAAATAAAGTTGTTACACAAACTCTGAATCCCTTTTCCACCCTCATAGGGGAAAATTTCCAAAATAAATGTCTTTGTGTTCGCTAACGTCATTTGCGGATCCAATAAACAGAGTACCTTGAAGGCTTAAAATGGCAAATGATGACTCCCCTTTTTATCCACTTAGGGTAAGAATTTCCAAAAAGAGAAACTTAGTGTTCACTAACTTCATTTGAGGAACCAATAGATATACAAAGTTTGAAGTTAATCCATTGAGGAAATAAAAAGTTTCATACAAATTCTGACAACCATCTAGCGGAGGAATTTCCAAAGATCCTCTCTTAGTGTGCCCCTACACACCTCAAGGAACATACATGCTAAATTTCATCAACATGCACACATACATACATGTTGTTTCGGCTGCAGCATGTCTGTCAGTCAATCAGTAACGCAAGGATTTTATATACAGACAGATTATACAAATAAATAATATTTCACTGCCTCCGTGGTACAGTGGATAGCGTGTGCGTCTGCTAAACGCGAGGTCTCGGGTTTGATTCCCGGGTGGGGCAACAGTATTACTGAGTTTTTTCGAATTCTCAGCAGTAGCACGGAGTCTGCCAATGTGCCCGGTAATGGCAATAGGCTCGCCCCCTATTACGTGGGACCTAATATGCAACATGGTAAAATGTGGGTGTAATATTACACCTCTGCCTACCCCTTAGGGGATACAGGAGTTAGACTAAAAAAATAAATAAACAAACTGTCTATAATCTCGAAATAACTGTATTGCATATTGTTGCTAGCCCATTTCCAGTACCCCAATGATTTATTTAGATTGTTTTTTGTCTGTCTATTTATTCAGGGTAATCTTAAAAATTACTGTATCGATTTAGATGTGTAATTTACTAATGGTTCATGAAAACTCTCGAACAAACTATTACAATTTAATTAAGGCGTAGCTGCTTGCAAAAGCTAGTTTAACTTAAATTAGTCAAGGATCCCGTAGCACTATACATTTGTATATCTCAGCGATATTGTAAAAAATGAAAAATAAATTATCCAAGTTCAAAAACCCTTTCTTAGTATTTAAGGTTAAAGACATGAGAGAAGCCTTGGTCAGCAGTTGGACAAAGCGGATAACTGATAAAAAGTGCTTACCAGCTTAAAAATAAATAAAAATAGCAAAATAACGGTTCTAAGTATTTTGGCTTCTACTGGTCATATAAAGAACCATCCCACATTTTAGTTAGTGAAGTAGAAGAGCGCTTAGATGAGAGCTAGCCGCATAAATGTAAATAAATGAAAATTAAATGCACATCAAGGACGATGAAAAAAATAAAGTGAACGAATTAAAAGTTTCAGACAAACTGGGACCGCTTTTTGAACTCCCCGTTTTAGTGGTGAATTTACACGTCACGTGAGGAACCGATATACAAAGTTTCAAGTGAATCTATTGAAGATTTTTTATATTACAAAATGGGACACCCTTTCTTAAGTCTTAACAGGGGACCCTTTCTCAATAGGGGAGTGACTTCGAAAACTCCTTTCTTGGTGTTCACTAACGCCATTTGAGGAACGTACCATACAAAGTTTGAAGTCAATCCACTGAAGGAATAATAAGTTTCGTTTCATACACACTTTGAAGCATCATACCCCCTGTGGGTAGGAATTTTAAAAAACAAATTCTTAGTGTTCATTATCGTCATTTGAGGAACCAATATACAAAGTTTGAAGTCAATCCATTAAAGGAATAAAAAGTTTCATACAAACTTTGACCCCTATCTTACCCCCTTAGGGGAGAAATTTCCAAAGAAACAAATCCTTAGAGTTCACTATCATCATTTGAGGAACCAATATATAAAGTTTGAAGTCAATCCACTGAATGAATAATAACTAAAACACTTTGACCCCTATTACCCCCTGAGGCTCAGAATTTTTAAAAAACAATTTATTATTAACGTTATTCTTAGTGTTCACTATCGTCGTTTAAGGAACCAATATACGAAGTTTGAAGTCAATCCATTAGAGAGATAAAAAGTTACATACAAACTTTGACCCCCTATCTCAGCCCCTTCGGGAAGGAATTTCCAGAAAAATAATTCTTAGTGTTCACTATCGTCGTTTGAGGAGCTAGTATACAAAGTTTGGAGTCAATCCATTAAAGGAATAAAAAGTTTCATACAAACTTTGACCCTCAGTTTTACACCCTTAGGGGTGGAATTTCCAAAAATCCTATCTTAGTGCTAGCCTACAGTCCTCAAGGAACATACATGCTAAATTTCATCTTCTTGTGACCAGTAGTTTCCGCTGTAGCGTGTCTGTCAGTCAGTCAGTAACGCAAGGATTTTATATATTAAGAAGATATGATTGAATTAGGAGGATAATTAATTTTGATTATTACCTGAGCATCGCTGTCAGGCTAGTGAATTAGTATTGAATTGGATGCGATGTATGATTGTGTTGAGTTGATAATACAATTTAGTTCAAATTTTTCGTAAAATCAGCTACGAGTATATCGGTACAAAGGTAAACTCGCGGTGCTACATTTTCCGACTAAATACACTTTAAAAAAAAAGGTGCTTATTATTTTGAAATTGATGTCAGACTTTTACAATTTTTAACCCTTTATAGGGCATAGTGACCCTGCGGTGGAAAAACTTCACTGTTGACGGATTTAGGTATAATATGGGGGTAGAAAATGATAAATATATATTTTTAATTTTTTTATAATTTTTCTATGGTGGTAAATATATCCCCTTTGCCTGTGTAGGAGGACAGTATAGAACATTACGAGTATGGAAAAGGTGATCTTGAATTAGTCTAATGTACAATAGGGTAGTCTGTGGTCTACGTAAACAACAAATATAATTAGAAAATAACTTTTGTTCATAGGAACAATGACTACTGTATGTGAAAAGCCGTGAAAAATGGCAATATTCATAGTGGCACAGCACACAGCCACAGCCCCCCACAGGCATAGGGAATATGTTTCCCACCATAACAAACAAATATTATAAAATATCAAGACACCCAGTCAAAAAGATTTGCGTAAAATCCTTCAGATTAAATATAATAACACATGCTAAAAATAAAACTTGCCTCTGAAATAAAAAGATTCAAGAGATAGCCCTAACTAGAAAATTGAATACGTAAAATTGCTACTTTTCAAACTTCAACAAACCACCGAAGAAAAATATACTTGATAGTTTACAATTTCTTTACGTCAAAATAATGACAGATTAATAAAAAAATAGCTAAAGTAAAAATAAGTACCGCAAGGATGAGGTTTTGTTACTAAAAAAAATTAAAATCATGGTGGGAAAAATATCCCCTATGCCTTAAAAAGGTCAGTAGATCTTAGAACTTAGATGATTTAATTAGATGTGGATCATACCTCATTTACACTGATGGTAAATTTCGTGTCTTTTTATTAAAGACTTACTTACCTAGAACAATAATGTTTCTTTTCGGAGCGCATTATTTTTTTTACCACAAACTACTTTTAGTCACTCAAAGCCTGCACTAATGCCAATCAAGAAGTTTAGTACCCTCTACGTACATACAAGCATTTGTTTTGAAACTATAAGCCTAGCACTAGTTTCAATACCCCAATTATTTCGTCCAAACTACCCGAAGACCGTCACTCAAAGTAGACCACTAGAATGTAAATTCTGACAATTAGTAACTCCAACTTTAAACAAAGCAAATTACCCAACACCTGTTGTTTAATAATTACAGTAATTACCACTAAACGAACGCGTGAACTTATTGAAATCACTGGCGTAATGGAGAAATTAAGTAGACTGTAGTTATTTTAATGGCCCGACTCTGCTTGGAGCATGTCGTTGTGAGCAATTTAGCCAAGCACTTAGCCCGAGGCACTCCGTCGTGGCGCGTTAACGCCACCCGATGCTCTGTCGACCGTAGGCATGAATATTATACACAACTATCTATACCACATGCCTCGGCGTATGCGGAATCGAGTTCCGAAGGCGTTGATGCATTGCTGATCCACTAAGCTGTGGATTACGTAGGCGCACACGCCGCGTGGAGCACAAATATTCGGTTAACGTTATATATTCACCTATTTTGTACATGCTAGTAGTAAAATACGCCGATACGTTTTCGACACTTTAGAGTATTTCTACAGGGAGTTGGGAGGAAAATTTACGAAACAACGAAAACATTTTACTGAAGAGAACTTGCGGTTACGTAATGAGATAAAGCTTTCCATTTCATTACGATAGCTAAAATCCCTAAAATAAAAAAAATAAGTTGACTACAATTTAGTTATATAAAACATAAAATAAAGAATGATTATACCATGATTAAATATCTATGAAATGTTTATTACATTGTCAATATAACTAACTAGCCTGCTGCTTCGTACGCGTGGAATACAGTACTCGTAACATTTTTTTTTCGTACAAACCTAAATAGGATAGAATATCTAAAAACTCATACTATCTTTAATTCTCGCAAGTTGTAAAATATAGCAATAAACCCACAAAAGACGAGTGAAAGCTTTCATCGAAATCGACGAGTGTCGAATATTCAACCATCCGTCCGTCCTTATTTCACATTTAAAATTGTAGATAGTAATATGGTAAGATTTTGCAACATACCACAAAAATCTGACAAAGTTCTATGACAAGTCTTAATCACTTACATACGTTACATACTCTATAATAATACCTATTATACTTATAGAGTAAATAAGATAATAAAATATAAGACTGCCTCCGTGATCCAGTTGATAGCGTATGCGACTGCTGGTCTGAGGTCTCGGGTTCGATTCCCGGGTCGGGCAAAGTGTTACTGGGTTTGTCCGAACTCTCAGTAGCAGCACGGAGTCTGGTGATGTGGCCGGTAACGGCAATAGGCTCGCCACCTATAATGTGGGACTAAAGTATATCTGGCGAATCTCTACCTACCTACCGCAATAAAAAGAGACGGCAATTTAAGCCGCATATTTTCTCGTAACTACTCGCAAGGTATTCAAAACTTACTGGGTTCTTCCCTTGAACTCAGAATCTTGAAATTTGGTACAAAGCAATGTCTTATAGCAGAGATGAAGGAAAAATTGCAAAAAACCGTAAATATTTTAGTTACATCATATATTAAAATATTTTTAATAATTTTAAAGGTACTACCCCGTTCCTCATGAACCGTAGAGATATAAAATTGAAATTCATATCAAAAGCTCAAGTCAAGTCAAAACTAAAGGGTACTTCCAGTCGATCTAGAATCTTGAAATTTGGCATACAGCAACGTTTTATAACACATAGGAATTTCGAAACCTTAAATTTTTAGTTACATCACATATTTTTTTTAAATTGCATTTCTATTTTAAATAGGAAAATGAGCGACTATTTTTGTACTTCAATACTTTTTATAAACTGAACATAGATTACAATTTTCCATTACCATCGTAATGGAAAATAAGAGGAGATGACTAGAAAAGTGCAGAACCTAAATGCATTCAAACCGCGATGCTCTAAAGGCTAAACCAACAGCCAACCTTTATAACGATATCGACGGAGTCCGTACGCACCGCACACGTTTACACACAGGATTGCTATCCAAAAGTATAGCCATCAAAGTACATACAGGAGAGCTTTGATTCAAGCTACTCTACAAATTTAATAGTAGTCACCACAGCCGAAAACGACAGTGGAAGACAACTGGCAGTAGAAGGCTTCTAAAACCAAAAAGCCGACGCCACTCGCTAACTAGAATAAACGTCACTTTATACGCAAATGAACATGAAAAAAGAGTTGGAATCAATTTGAACAAGTACGCCGCAGGCATGACATCGCGGTTAACTCAAACGCCACGGCACTATTACATACGATTCTCATTACTAATTGCTTGGAAAAGGACAGTTTTCGCTAATATTACCTACTACAGATGCTCCACTCGTTTTAATAGGTTATTCCAATGAGCACATAAGTTTTATTTCCATTGGGTATGGAATTTTCATCAAGTTTATTTCTTCACGATGTTTTTCTTTGCCGTTGAGGAAGCGATAGTTAACAATCAAATCTGCACTTAACTTTGAAAAGTCATCAGTGCGCGCCATGAATTCGAATCTGAGACCCTTTGTGAGGCAGTCTCTCCACCAGGCTACCACTGCCTACCAATATTACCTGCATCGTCTACTTCGCCCAAATAATGAGTCTTGGATCTTTTGTATCCTTGGGTACCTAGAAATAGAACATTCCTCAAAGTAATTGAAAAGCACTGAGAATTCTATTTGAAACATTACTCCACTTTAAATCAGATGGAAAGTGTGACATATTATGGGCGTTCTCAGAATCACAATCATAAGTCCCTGTCACTTATCATTGTGACGTTTATTATCGTCTACTAATGAGTTAAAGGCGTACTCGTATGACGTGAGGAGCGATTCATTTCGTCTGACACATATTTATTATCCTGCTTTCTAGAAGGGCAGATAGATACAGAGGATTAGCTTATCTAGGCCAGGATTTATTATCGTCATTCGTCTTTCCTCGGCTGTGATCCAAAACCTTGGTACTTACAACGTCTTTATACAGTACCTCATCCACCTACCTCTTTGGTGTCCATGGACCCATGGTTGCGATTTTTTGGTCTAAGGGATTTTGAGATAATTAACGCTTATTTACATTACGATTGCTGCGAGTACTTAAAGGTCTGGCGGCTAAACGGATAGCACTATTGATAAAGATATTCTATGGTATGGTATAGATAAGTATCAGAACATTTGTAGTTTCTGACTTACCGTAACAATTATCAAAAAGCTCCGCAAGATTCGGCTTCATGCTTTCCGAGGTATATGGAGTAGATGACAGTAGCAGCCGATGCAAATAACTTAAATGCCAGTGGCGCGAGTCGTAAATTCGTGACGGATTTTTATCGAATGGTAGAGTCTCGCATTTACACTATTTTATGCACTCAACCGAGGTAATGCCATTCGCTCACTGAAGATCCTTGCAGTATTTCTATTATCGATTTCATATTTAACCTGTAAAAATGTCGGAGGCCCCTCGATAATTAATGAATTATCTACTAAGCAACGTTTAACACCTACATTCATACCGAAGAAAATTTAAGGTCACGTATAACTGACTGCAGATTTGCGAAATACGTTGCGTTTAAAATCATTAAAATGAAGTCAATAGTCATAGTTCGTCATTTACAAGCATACAAAATATCGTTAAGATATAAAGTTCGTCGCAGTAGATACAAATATTGAAATAATATAACTAATGATTGTTAATAATTGATCATATTCAATTTAACACACTAACAGTATTCAAAGCGTCGACAGATACGTCATTTACCCTCTTTTCTTATAATTTAACTAAGTTTTACAGGACACTTATTCATATACCCAGTTTTAGGATTTGAAATATTTAGAATTACCTATACGATAGACATGACGTCATTGAAATCGGCACCGTTGACAAAGTGGTTGCTCTGCTACCCTGGCAATATACCTCCATTTCTGCCGATTCACCTCTCAGTGAGATGATATGACGTAGTCTGTTGTATATTCTTGAGCGTTGCGTAATTGAGTGTAAACTCATAAGGTATTCGAGCTGGCTTGTTTGCCCGGCTAGGGCTCTGTTTGAGCCTCATCTCGCACAAATATTGACTCAAAACACCAACTTACGCGTCAGAATCAGCTATTTAACACTATGCGACCAACTGAAACAAAGCCTGCACAAAATATTTATAAGTTTTACAACAATCACCATACCCTCCATCATTCAATGGAGTACCATTAAAACGAAATGTGAATTGGCTTTATTTTATTAAAAACTTTCGCATTCACAACTTTCACAACTTTTAAACGCTTTCACAACTTTTAAACGAATTTCAGCTTTTAAACAATTTTTGCACAATTTCTGGATGTTGTCAGTTTCCGTTTTTTACCATATAGATAAACTGTTATAGTGCATTTATTTTTATTGCTCGTAATGTCGTATTTGAAGTCGGAACGGGTTGTGGCATGTCTATTTTAAAACTGTTTTCTATGGTCATAAAAACTCGTAGAGTAGTTTGAACAAGGCTCTTGCAGTTAGAGGGGTTTGTGAGACGCGGCAGGACGTGGTGTTTGCAGTTGAAATTCAGCCATTTCTCCATGTAAACACTTTGTGCTTATACAGAACAGATAAACAAAATTATTTTAAAACCTAATCCTCTTCCGTCCGGGTGCTCTAATAAAATTCCATATTTATTGGACCCGAGGCTAAAGTCGTCATATCTTGTACTTTGTGGGTGCTTGTTTTATACAATACCGACGTTTATTCTAATACAGCTTGGTTAGAACTTAGAATGTACCGAATGGATAAAAAAATATCCTGACTTGTATGAAATTGTATTGTGCAAAATCTCGTTTGAAATTTCAGTACAGTTTAAAATTAGTTTTCTAATCTTATAAAATATTCGTATACTTTTATGGAATAAACATTTGAAAATGGAATGCACAGTCGTCCTGATGCAATTTTTTTTGTAAATATAATTTACCATAATGAAATATTATCACGTCCAACACAAAACTATTATAGCTAACCTTTTTAGACGGATAGATATAATTCTTTATTGTGCAAATACACTGTTAGTACAAATCTATACTAATATAATAAAGCGGAAGAGTTTGTTTGTTTGTTTGTTTGTTTGTTTGTTTGAACGCGCTAATCTCAGGAACTACCGGTCGGATTTGAAAAATTATTTTTGTATACGATAGCCCAGTTATTCCGGAAGGTTATAGGCTATATAACATAACGCTTCGACCCTTAGGGGCCGGGCAAAAGGCTAAAAAGGCTAAAACATAATGTCGGCTAATCTCAGGAACTAGCAGTAGGATTTTAAAAATTGTTATTGCCTATGATAGCCCAATTATTCCGAAAGGCTATAGGCTATATAAAATTACGCCATAACTTTTAGGGTTCAGACAAAAATAATAAAATGGTCAAACGAGAAGGGTTGGGTTGGGTCAAAGGCAAAAAAAGGCTAAGCGAATAGGATACAATCTATATGGGTATCGTTTTCGAGATTTTCGGGACGCTGATTAATAAAATGAATTTTATTTAGTGATCCAAGATGGCGGACGGGAAATCAAAGATGGCGGATGAGAAAATTTTAAATATCAATATGGGTATCGCCTTCGATATTTTAAGGGGTGGAGAATCGAAATACAACATCTATTTCGTGATCAAAGATGGCGGATGGGCAATCAAAGATGGCGGCTGGGAAAATTTAAAAAAATCAATATTGGTAGCGTCTCCGATGTTTAAAGGGATGGGGAATCCAAATACAACATCTATTTCGTGATTTAAGATGGCGGATGGGAAATCAAAAATGGCGGATGGGAAAAATTTTAAAAATCAATATTGGTATCGTCTCCGATGTTTAAAGGGATGGGGAATCCAAATACAACATCTATTTCGTGATTCAAGATGGCGGATGGGAAATCAAAAATGGAGGATGGGAATTTTTTTTAAAATCGATTTGGTTATCGTCTCCGATGTTTTAAGGGATGGCGAAGCTAAATACAACATCTATTTCGTGATCAAAGATGGCGGATAGGAAATCAAAGATGGCGGACGGGATTTTTTTAAAGTCGATATGGGTATCGTCTCCGATATTTTAAGGAATGGGGAAACCAAATACAACATCTATTTCATGATTCAAGATGGCGGATGGGAAATCAAAGATGGCGGATGGGAAAAATTTAAAATATCAAGATGGGTATCGTCTCTGATGTTTTAAGGGATGGTGAAACCAAATACAACATCTATTTCGTGATCAAAGATGGCGGATAGGAAATCAAAGATGGCGGACGGGATTTTTTTTTAAGTCGATATGGGTATCGTCTCCGATATTTTAAGGAATGGGGAATTCAATCTTATACTAATATATAAAGCTGAAGATTTTGTTTGTTAGTTTGTATGTTTGTTTGGTTGAACGCGCTAATCTCAGGAACTACCGGTTGGATCTAAAAAAATATTTTTGTATTCGATAGCCCAGTTATTCCGGAAGGCTATATAACATAACACTTCAATCCTTTGGGGCCGGGCAAAAGGCTAAAAAGGCTAAAAGATGATGTCGGCTAATCTCAGGATCTTAAAGTTTGATCACGAAATAGATGTTGTATTTGGATTCCCCATCTTTTTCAACATCGGAGACGATACCCAGATTGATTTTTAAAAAAAATCCTATCCGCCATCTGGTGGGGAATCGAAATACAACATCTATTTCGTGATCAAAGATGGCGGATAGGAAATCAAAGATGGCGGACGGGATTTTTTTTTAAGTCAATATGGGTATCGTCTCCGATATTTTAAGGAATGGGGAATTCAATCTTATACTAATATATAAAGCTGAAGATTTTGTTTGTTTGTTTGTATGTTTGTTTGGTTGAACGCGCTAATCTCAGGAACTACCGGTTGGATCTAAAAAAATATTTTTGTATTCGATAGCCCAGTTATTCCGGAAGGCTATATAACATAACGCTTCGATCCTTTGGGGCCGGGCAAAAGGCTAAAAAGGCTAAAAGATAATGTCGGCTAATCTCAGCAACTTAAAGTTTGATCACGAAATAGATGTTGTATTTGGATTCCCATTCTCTTTCAACATCGGAGACGATACCCATATTGATTTTAAAAAAAAATCCTATCCGCCATCTGGTGGGGAATCGAAATACAACATCTATTTCGTGATCAAAGATGGCGGATGGGAAATCAAAGATGGCGGATGGGAAAATTAAAAAAGGTCAATATTGGTATCGTCTGCGATGTTAAAAGGGATGGGGAATCCAAATACAACATCTGTTTCGTGATTCAAGATGGTGGATGGGAAATTAAAGATGGCGGATGGGAAAAATTTTAAAAATCAATATGGGTATCGTCTCTGATGATTTAAGGGATGGAGAATTCAAATACAACATCTATTTCGTGATCAAAGATGGCGGATAGGAAATTAAAGATGGCGGACGGGATTTTTACTAAAGTCGATATGGGTATCGTCTCCAATATTTTAAGGAATGGGGAATTCAAAAACACCAACTATTTCGTGATCAAAGATGGCAGATGGGAAATTTAATAAAAATATAATATGGGTATCGTCTCCGATGTTTAAAGGGATGGGGAATCCAAATACAACATCTATTTCGTGATTCAAGATGGTGTATGGGAAATCAAAGATGGCGGATGGAAAAAAATTAAAAAATCAATATGGGTATCGTCTCTGATGATTTAAGGCATGGTGAATCCAAATACAACATCTATTTCGTGATCAAAGATGGCGGATAGGAAATCAAAGATGGCGGACGGGTTTTTTTTTTTAAGTCGATATGGGTATCATCTCCGATATTTTAAGGAATGGGGAATTCAATATTAGGTATATAAAATCTATGTTTGTTTGTTCATCATTTATAGACTCTGAAATGATAAGAGATTAAGCGTTAATGGTAACCTTGGAAAAGGGGCTTGGAAAAAAGGGAATTAAATAAAAATTCTTAAAAAGGCGATACGAAGTTCGCTGGGTCAGCTAGTCCGGTATAAAGGACTTAGATGTACATAATAGCAAATGCAGAAGGGTGGCCTTATCGCAAAGTGCGATTTCTTCCAGGTAAACTTAATTTTTATTAAAGCAACAGAATCATATAAAACATTTTTAAGTCTCGTTTGCTGTACAGGCAGCCAGTGAGCGTGAAGATATAAAAAAATTCGCTTCTTCACACGTTCCGAATGCATCCTACTTTCTCATCTGTAAAACGAATAAAGCGATTTTTCTTTCCTCGAAAAATATTCATTTTAGATAAACTGTGACCGTTTTGCCAGACAAAGAAACTTTTCCATTTATCTAAACTTGAATTTGTAGAAGGATAAGTTTTATAACTACGCCACGTAAAAATAACGCTGCCAGTAATTGGGCACTTACATAATTTATTTCAACTGGTAACAATGTGAGGTCATTAAAATTGCCTGGTAAATGTGTTCATAAAGGGAACGCTCGAGTTTCCATTATCGCCCGCTAGTGAGGTTAAAATTCGATTACACTGCTTAAGAAATTATATTCGCCGACAATGTTTTACCCTCGTCACAATGGTTTAAGGAGTTCGAGAAAATATTCGTTCGTATCTATAGGTGTCTGAAATAGGTGTGAGTGTATGTCAGTGTGTAAATTTCGAGGTGCCTGAAGATCTAAGAATAGCAATTTATAAAGTCCCTTTGAATGGAGGTGGAATAAATTCGTCAAAGAAGCGAAATCGGCAAATAAATTAGGTGGCAGTGAATACCTGCGCTCCGTTCGCGCTCTCGGAATGTCGCGGATCATTGGAGAACCTACTTGAGTACTTAGTTGCCGCCATCAATATCCCTAAACAATGTGGATCACATTAATTATCAAAGGAGGGTAATTAGAAACTCAAGTTACGTGAAGAATGTCACGAGTATCTGCTTAATTTAATTAAATTAAGTTTGTTGAATATTAATTTAAGCATATGGAAGATGAAATTAGAAAATGTGGTCAGTAGTAAATCGTGAATATAATAGGGTAATAACAGCGATAGCCGAGTAGAGATCCAACAGACTGCTATTCAAAGGTTTTAAACCAATGGCATCCACTTCCGACTTTTCAAAGTTACGAGCGTATAAAAAAATAATCATCGCTGCTTGCCCCATTCCTCTGAGATTACGTTGAGTAGTCTGTACCGGCTTCCATGAATATGTATCTTTGGCAGTAGGTAATGGGAACTTAGTGCCTAGAATATTATGACGCTAGTCTGAGCAATGGAATATACTATACCTTTGAGCCGCGACGGATAACAGTCACTCGGTGAAAAAAATAACATTCTGTCAAATCTGGTAACTCTGATTTGACTAGAGCCTCGAGCTCCAATACAAAAGTCTTGGAAAACGCGACGACGTTGATGATAAACTGCCGTGAAAGACATAAAGCAAAATTAGCTATAAATCTTACGTACTTGTACTAAGTATTAATACAACTTTCTTAATGCATAACTTTTACACGACTGCTAAAAAGAATGTAAGTATGTACGGGCATTTGTTGATCCCACCGTAGCTTTCAGAACTATGTTTCTACAAATTAAGAGGTATTGGGATTACCCAATACCTCTTAATTTAGAATTATTAACTTACGTGAGTAAGAATTAACTTACATGAAACTAAATGGGGTAATACTTACATGAGACTACTAATATTTTGATTAAAATTATACGGTTGAGGTATTTTTTACTATTCAGTTGATTTCTGTCGTTATCTGAAATTTTAAATTAATCATGAGTACAAAATCCATGCCAAAATACAACCGAATAATAAATCACACTTAAATTATTTCCATTATTATCAACTTGAGTTTCAACCAATGCCAGCAAATAATAAATTGGGATTTTATCGTTTAATGTTTAAACACAGTACTCATTCGTCAACAGACCGAACAAAATCATAATGGAAAATGTAAATCTCTTTGTCACGGCAACTGTATACAATAAAACCATTATTAAACCGATAATTGATTTCGTATTGTGATTTGATGCAAAATTTCGGGATCGCCATTCTCCGACCTAAAAGCATTACCGTGTATCCCTGATTTATTAAAAGCAGTAAATCAATAAAAGGGCGCCTATAAAATTATCAATTATGGAGAGTTTTAAATATTTAAAAGGCGTAAAGGATTGGATGTAAGCATTTCGTTGTGGTGAAACTATTTGTGTACTAAACTAATAAGACTATTGTTATCCAAGTTTTCGGCTCGGAATAGATTGGAAAAGTTAAGCAACGGTCACATAGGTCATGACTTGGATGGGTGACCGCTTCCGTGGTACTTACATGAGAGCTTTACCACGCTTCAGAGGGCACGTAAATCGTTCCTACACGTTGGGTTCCTTCTAATAACTCCGACACAGTTTCCCAACCCCCATACACGACCAAGAAAGAAAGTATAAGTATATAATGATATTCGCCCTGGATGTTTGTAAGTGCTAGGGCCGGATCTTTTCTCGTCATTAAAGCAACTTAGCCGCAGTCGGCTTCGCTGGCTAAGTACCTACTGATTGACAGTAAAGTATTTACCTACAGACTTTTGAAGTAAGAAGTATTTTGTTATTAGAACATGTTACTTGTTATTTGCTTACCAATGCTGGCAAACACGGCTTGAAAATCTGTAACTTAAGTAAGCACTTAAAGTCAAAAGTCGAATAGGGTAGTTTCCAGGGTCAAAATAATTACATTTTATTTAGTCCGTATTTTAGATTATAAAAAAATATTGGACACGTATTTTTTCTTTTTTCGATTAAATAAAAAATAACAAAGATATAGTCCATTAAAGTTACGTGTGACGTCATCTAGTGCTAAAAATGCAGCACGGCGTGACGTTATACGTAACTTTAATGAGCTATATCTTGGTCATTTTTGGTTTAATTTACAAAAAAAAAAATACGTATCGCTTATTTTTGAATAATCTAAAGGACGGACTCATAATTTTTTTTTGTCAACTAGCCTTTTCTTGGCTCTGTTGTGATTCTCTCGTCAGTCTTGGTTGTATAATATAAAATATTGCCAGACTAGAATGTTCTCATTACTATTTAAGTCATATGACTATAAACTCGACTCATGTTCCGATGTCCCCTAGCTGGAGTAACATTTCATATTTCGTGAAATGAAATACATTTCACTAAAATTATTATTGGCCATGTCCTAATTACTTTTATTGCAGCAATTTATAAAATCATACAAACTTATGGACTATACAAATTGCCGGAATGTAATTTACAAAATGTGAGTCTACTGCCCCAAAGCTATAATCCTCTGTGTTATGGCAGTTTTCCTTCTTATATCACTTGGCAGAGATATGAACGTGAGTGACGTTAACTTGATATTCATATTGAAATATAGCAGACCATAAGCACTGCCTATAACTCCGTGGTATGCTGTCGTGATGTCCTGTTGGGGCTATGGTTTATGATTTGTACAACGTATATGTATTGCTTTAATATTTAGTAGTGTACTTCTGTAGTGTGGTGTGTCACTGAAATATTTTTTACCGAAAATATTTAAAAATATAGGTACGAAAATAAAAACAAGGTACGTACCTACCTCGTAATATCAATTTGTTTATAACATAATTTTTGCGCTGCGTAGATCAAACCCAACCCACCACAACTCTGAAATATGTCTCACGAGACATATTTCAGAGTTTTGTGGGAGTAAAGTAACCGATCATCATACAAAAGCATCGGCAAAATGTATGAAATTCAATGTACCTTACGTGAACTTATGCATGTGCATACGAATCGTCCACTTTCGCCTCTCAAATGATAAAATTATAATTATTATATTTTATCATAACACGTTTGCAATTAATTATTAATAAATTAATAGTTCTTATGAACCAACATATAATATAGGTATGTATAATGTCAGTGCATATTTATGTATTTAATCATTCTGATTTTATAGCTAGAACTAACGGTAACATAATTATTTATGTTACCGGTAGTTGCATTTAATAAATAAATACACGTCTGTTGACACCTATGGAGAGACACGTGTGTCTCTATGTACATTTTACAATTGTACATTTGTGTTCACGAGTTAGTTAACGTTTGACACAATTAAATATACTGCAGTGAGCGTGCATGGTACGCACCAAATTGTGCGAAAATCCTAACATTTATTCTGTTCGCGCATCAATTTGCGTATATTGTGAAATTAAACTAAATTGTGTATGCGAATCCAGTGTTGAGAAAAATTATTCAGCGGAAAAACTACGTTTGGTATCGCGGAAAATCGAGTTTTGAAGGCAAATGTGGATTATACAACCGACTGGATGGTAAGTTTCCTTTGCGTACATGCTGGTAATTATGGACGTACTATTGACCGTCGGAAATGATTCAGGGCTTAAATTTTCTCCTCAGCCGAAATGACACAGTTAGCCACTGATAAAATAAACATCTGACAAAAGTGTAGTCTTTAATACCTCTTGAATATTTTGAATGTTTTGAGAGATGATTGTTACATTGTGGTCCGTTAGATTTATCAATATTATCCCCAGTAAATGGCACACGCGGTACAGAAAATAAATCCAGTAAACCCATAAAGGAAGCTGTCCTTTATTATAAAATAAACTAACATTCTAGTACTTTGTTTTCCAAATTGTAAGTGAATGTTTTACTAAATATTTAGTACCTACCTGCCTCAATATTCTCACCCAAAAACCAACCAACCAAGAATAGATAGATAGATACTTCATAAGAAGCAACCAAGTTAGCAATGTGCATATTTCCTGAGCAGAATAAACTGCTTCGATTTTCTCGACACAAAGTTTGCTCATGCCATCAGTCTTGTTCTTTGGGCTGTAATATGTGGATGTCGCCGCATTCACCTAACCTGACGCCTGTATCCCCGAAAGGGTAGGCAGAGGTGTAATATTACACCCACATTTCGCCATGAATATTTAGGTCCCACGTAATAGGGGGTGAGCCTATTACCGTTACCGGGCACATCACCAGACTCCGTGCTGCTACTAAGAATTCGAAAAAACCCAGTAACAATTTTGCCTGACCCGGGAATCGAACCCGAGACCTCCGATCAGCAGTCGCATACGCTATCCACGGGACCACGGAGGCAATCATCACCTAACCTAACCTTAACTAACCGACCAAGCATATATAGGTAAGCAAGCACCTAGCACCTACCTAATTCAATATTTTCATCCAAGCACTAACCAACTAAAAATGTATATGTAAGCAATGTACTATAGCACCTACCTGACCCAATATCTCCACCCAAAAACCAACGAACCAAGCAGATCTAGGGACCTATAGGATACTACATAAGAAACAACCAAGTGGCCAATGTGCATATTGCCTGAGCAGAATAAACTGCTGAGATTGCCCAGTCAGAAAGTTTGCCGTCGCTATCAGTCTTGTTTCTTGAGCCATAATATCAGGATGTCGCCGCGTTCCCGCCCCGCATCCATCACGTTGCAATGTTTAATATAACTGTGTTAACATCATAACCATGTGCTGTATGTTTTATTGCTTCGATTATGGATAACTGAGAAAATAATAGGGAGCAATTTCTTGAAATCTACGTCTTCAGCTCGGCAGTTAAAATTGTACTTATGCTGCATTGATATAAAAAATATCAAAGGCTTATATGTACTTAATCGAAAGTTTGCTTCGATATCAAAACTAATAATATTAGACATTTTTTTTCTAACTGGATTTTTTTGCGCTGATACTATTCCTGAATAGTAGATCTGTATTGGGTGCCGGTACAATTTCGTTATCTTCGATGACTTTGCACGTTGGCGGCTTCACGGACTTTTTCGCCTTGGTATTCGATATTATGTTTCTTTAGCGTTGCATTCGTAATATCTTTATTTTATTAGTGATCGCGAAACCTCCGGGCATATAATTTTATTATATAGTGTTAAAAACTACTCACAACCAGACAGATCGTGTGATTATGTCATATAAGTTGCATAAGTCTAATTATTTATTTATTATTTATTATTTTTATAAACATTACTTTATATACACATAGCGTATAAGAGTGGACTTAATGCCTTAGGCATTTTCTGCCAGTCTACCTTAGAGTGGTGCAGAGATTAATGGTACCTAGGTGTATTTTAAAAGTGGAGTTTGATTTATATATTTAATATAAATTAATAGGTATGATAAACGCATACATTACATTAAATTTAATCATAATAATACATAAATACATATTATTTATACATACATAAATAAATATATACATGTACCCAAGTAATAAATATATACGTAAAATATATATAAATGTTACGATACTTCTGCCAACTTAGCCAATAAAAGCTGTTTTGCCTTTGTCTTAAAGCAGTGCCTAGTGGTGGACGTCCTGATTTTGAGAGGAAGGTCATTCCAAAGAAGAATAGCTTGAGTAGGAAAAGAAAAGTGGATGAAAGAAGATCTATGTGAAGGACAAAGAACAAGAAGGTTATCAGATGAACGAAGGTTACGATCGTGGTTGCTGTATAAGTACTGAAAGTAAGTTCTTAAATATTTGGGAGTATTGGGAGACATGAGGACAGAATGGAGAGTAGTGAGAGCACGCAGACTGCGTCTTTGACGAATAGGAAGCCACTTCAACTGGGAACGATAAGTAGACACGTGGTCATACTTGCGAAGATTGAAAATAAATCGAATGCAGTTATTGAGAAGACGGTCAAGTTTGTTAAGAAGATCTGCATTCAGGTCATAGTAGCATACATCACCATAGTCGATCAAGGGAAATACCAAAGTTTGCACAAGCATTATCTTAGTTTTGGGTGGTAGAAAGTTTCTTAGGCGATTGATAGCGCGCAGAGTACCCGTTATCCTTTTGCTGGTTTGAGTGACGTGGTTTCGCCAGCTTAACGTGCAGTCCATAAATATGTAGGCCTAGGTTCATGACTACTGGGCACATATCTATGATGTTATCATCATAAACTAGCAGTGGCAAGGTTGAGACGTCTAATCTTTTAATAGTCCATTGGCTACCAGTTATAATTTGCTAGGATTTACACACAATCCTAACTTGTCTGATCAGCTCTGTATGGCGCTTAGGTTATCTCGGTTAACTTCCTGAATTGCGGATAGGCTTGCTAATCATCCTCTTGCCCTAGTATCACATACCCGTATGCAGAAATAATTATAAGAAAACTTACTAAACATGTACAAACTCAAACAAGAACTGCCAACAAAGGCCCAGAAATAAAGGCTAAGCGTTTAGTTATATCGCGTGTGTGGTGATGTGTGAGGGACATTCGACGTCATTAGCGTCAGCTCGCCAGCGTCTATTTATGACATACAGAGCCTCCGCCTACTACATAAAGAATACTTCGCAACTGTTACGTATTTACTGTTACGCGTCTATCAAAAATGTGCTGGGCTGCTGAGTGCAGAACATGTGTACAGCTCTATTAACGCTTGCTCTCTCAGGTAAAGTAAAAATAGATAGATACTTAAAAAAAGACCTTATTACGAGTGAAGCCAAAATAAATAAGGGATCCCTCAAAAAGATGCCACGCACAGAAAATACTGCCTACCTATCCAGTGAATGTATAAGTGAGCACGTATATTACTTATAGTCTCCTTTTTTCACTTCACTCGTTAAGCTTTAAGAAGATGTTTTCCTCACTCAGCTACTTCGTCCATCACTGCAAAACAATGTGTAAGTTAAAATTGCAGATTTTATTCGCCGACTCTTGAAGTGTTCATTAAACGCGAGGTTTCGAGCGTTACGTTAAGAGCCCTGCGGTTAAAAAGGTCAGCTATGTTTAGACGGAACTTTTCTTCGTAATGTCAGACGGCCGACAGAGTTTAATTATGAAATATATATTTAGCAAAAGAGCCTTTGCTTGGAATATTGCTATATGGAGTATATATAGTATATATTTCATTGTAGAAAGACAGCATATTATACTAATAGGGTCTTGGGCACAATGAAACATTGGACGCAAAAAGCATCCGAACTCGAAATTCAACTTATTTCAACAAGAATTTGGAGTAGGAAAAAGGCACAAGCATGTTAGGCGATCCATCTCATAAAACGTCAGTTCCTTTATCCCCGGATAACACCTACAACTTGACATTATCGACCCATCTGATGCTAACATTGTCTCGTAAAATGTTTTCATTGTTTTAGCGATACAATGTGAACCAAGTCGCTTCGTGCCTTGAGGAAGAGAAACAGAGATTGAAGAGAAGCAGAATCTGAAAATAAATCTTCTTGTACTATCCTTTGCCGAATAGTGCTACTTTACACCAATATTCTACGAAATGTCAGTACTCCCTCGAGAAGGTAGTCAGTCGAGCGAAATGTGATAATGCGAGACTTCATATAAGTTAAAAAGTTTAAAGAAAAACATCAATATTAGTAATAGTAAGAATAAGTGGCTTATTTCTCCGATTTCCATTTTTATTCTACAACTATCCTTTAGCATTATCTATGTAGTTCACACTACATAATCACAAGCATTAGCATCAGCTTAAAACACCGTACAGCTCGCCCGATCCTTCACCAAAACTATTACCTTCATCTACTTGCCCGTCTCATTAAAATAATAAACGGGACATTCTCCGAGTATCGAGTGATCTCTCAAACTGGTTATCAAGTGTCAACTTTATCATATAGTTGTGTCTATTATCTGAAGTTTCGCGCATAACTTAAAGTACTACGATTTCTAAGACTTCGAAGATGCAAATACCGCTCTAGCTATGTTGGTGTGCATAACAATTTGGCAACTCTGCTTTGGCTTTAAGCGCTGCAACGTTTAAAAGACTAAGCAACTTAATGAAATATATAATGAATAAAATCAAAAACTATAATTTAAGAGTCAATAGAATCAATCTAAAGAGAGAATAAAATAATAGTGCCACTTATTTTATAGAATTCAATTTATAATCTTGATTAAAGGTTATGAATTGATTATTCTTGAATAAAGATTATAAATTGATAGCAAAAACATTTACTCAAAATGTCACCTGGATGTCTCATACTGTACGTTCGAAACACTTTATAACTTTCAGTTTGTGCATACACATACCTACCAATATTTTATTACATAATTGCTCAAAAATAAAGATGAGATACCCTGCATTTACCTCGACGTTTCGGCACGGTAATGTAACATTACCGTAGTTTCGTCATCGGTTACACTCAATTCAATTCAATTCAATTTTATTCAGAAACAATTTACATTGTGTTGAACTTATATTAGCATTGAACATGTCATAAACAATTCAATAAAATAAAATAACAATATACATTAACATAGAAAAATAATTAAATTATTCAATACTCATACATTAAAAACACATTTCAAGATAAAATTGAAAAATAAAAGAAAATCATAACCAAGGATGTCAACTAACATAATAAATAATATGTCACATAATGTAAAATTTCATAATAAATATTTGAATTCTTTCATATATCTCTATCTAGCATCTATCGCTATTTTATAAATTGTCAATGAAGAGAGACATTTTTCTAATAGGAATGCTTTAGCTTCGCCTTAAATTATCCAGTGTGTTTTAATTCAATTGGTAGTCTATTAAATATCTTAACCGCCTGATACTGCGAACTGTGCTTAATTATATTCAAATGTGGCACAAACCCAATTTCAAAGTCTTTCCTACGTGTTTTCTCCCTTTTCACTAGCTGTTATCAAGGAATGACAGACAGCCAGTCATCAATACGAGTCCACCCACTAAAATCTTTTGACATCATCCTAATTCACTGAAAGAAAAAGTTGCTGAAGTCTTAAACCATACCAACAAAAACAGGGTGCTCCCCTTTGCCGTACAAAACTGACTTGTTTACAATTTACAGCAGCCCAATATTGGGGAATTTCTTTTATTAAAGTACAAACGTTCTGAAGCTCGTATACCTCCTAATACACGGCTCAACTTTCATATTTTTTGGTGCCGAGCAGCCGACCGAATTGTATTAGGCAGGCATTTTGTTACTCGTTTAGAATAAGTTTGGTGAGTGCGAAGTGCCAACACATATGACGGTTATACAACTAAATAGAGGAGGTAGAAATATTATGGCACTTTATACTGGTAACGTAACGCGTACCAGCACTACTCCAACCCTGCCATTCATTTATCATTTCATCATCATACAGCACAGAATTTTTGTATCCTACAGCCTTTCGCAGTCAACTGTTGAAAAGAAAGAAAAGAAAAGAAAAGAAAACGTTTATTTTGTCCTCACATGACACTTTTGTACACTAAATTCTCATACAAAGAGAGAGAAAAAAAATAAAAAGTTACAAAAATAATATAAAAACATCATTAGTGAGGCCAAAATTGGATCCTGCCTCAGCGAATGCTGCGACAAACTTTGCCGCAGCGCTGGTATTCTGGCAAGTCCAGTAAGTGGCGTCACGGATTCACAATAAGAAAAATAAAAGCATACAAAATAAAACCTATAAACATCAAACACAAAAAAAAATATATATATATATATAAACATTTTTAACCTTATATTCATACTTATATCTAATTTTTAAGTTAATTTTTAAATTATTAAGTTATTGTTACAACAACACTTCTCTCCAGTTTCTGGACGAAGCATTCTGCATTAACACTGACCATAGAGGTTTATGACACTGACACTTGACACTTAATCTTTATGGCATTGCGCATCAAAAATGGCGTAATTGTTATTCATAATAAATAATAATCTTAGTTTACATTACGATATAAAGAAATATACTTATATTATAATTTACTTGTGTGTTCTATATTTGTGTAGTGTATTATATGTGTGTATAAGTATATGGTGTAATGACTGCAAGATGTCATAGCGAGACTATTTTTCAACCTGCTATGCTATTACAAGTAAGTACTAATTAAAGTTGTTGTTATGCTGCAATCGTTCATGTAAATGTAAGTGTAAGTCCTACCTCCCGAGCTTCTGCTCGTCTAATAAAAGCTTCTTAAGCCTAATGCGGAAAGTGTAAGACGTTTTAAGAGTACGAAGAGGAGGCGGCAGATCGTTCCAGCATCTTGTGGCAGCATACCTAAAACTACCACGAAAAGCAGTTGTTCTATGTCTCGATACAACTAAGAGGTGTCTAGATGCTCTTGTGTGATGGCAATTGATGTCCCTGGACCAAGATAGCTTCTTCAACAGATAATCTGGGTGCCCAGACCGCACAATGTCAAATAGTAATGAAGCTAGGTGAAAACGCCTGCGTCCAGACATTTTCAATAGGTTGCCATCATTCAAATAAGTAGTGACATGGGTATGGGGTGGAATACTGTAACAAAACCGTGCACATGCATTCTGTACCCGCTGAACTAGCCTCTGAGTCCTGCCTATTATGCATGCACCATACACACTATCAGCATAGTTCAGTTTAGATAGTATCAGAGACTCGCAAAGCATGATTCTCATGTCTGTACTGAGGTATTGCCGCACTCTGTACAACAATTTGAGACGGTAAAAACAGTTTTGTACAGCCTCACGAACATGCGTCTCAAACTGAAGTTGACCATCCATTACTAGTCCCAGATTGCGAGCCTCCGACACCTGCTCTATTGGACAGCCATCAATATGTATGAGAGGATTCATGGTCTTAATTTTTTGGATACATTTCTTGGAACCCATGATAATAAATTTGGATTTTAAGGGGTTAAGTACTAAGGAGTTACTTTTTGCCCATTTAGATATTCTATCTAAGTCTGCATTAATTTTATTTACAGCAAGTCCGCAGTCCTGAGGAAGGAAGGATAGATATATTTGGAGATCGTCAGCATACAGATGAAATTTGGTGTTGAGTATTTGGTTGGCAACATCAGCACTATACAATATAAAAAGGAGAGGGCCAAGGATGGAACCCTGAGGTACACCCCTGGCTACCTGACAGCAAGAAGAACTGGCTTTATTACCTTCCAAATCACTATCTATTTGGACAAATTGAGATCTATCAGTCAGATAACTATGGAACCATTTTACTGTTGCCGAGTCACATCCGTAGTAAGAGAGTTTGGCGAGAAGAAGAGAAATGTTAATTGAATCAAATGCCCTCGAAAAATCGAGCAGTACAAGCACAGTTCCCATCCCCTCATCCCTCGCCTGCAATATGTCATCAACAACATCAATAAGGGCGGTGGTAGTGCTGTGACCTTGGCGAAAACCAGACTGCTTTAGAGGTAATATTTTGTTTTTCTCAACAAACCTTCTTAGCTGACTACATACCACCTTCTCCAAGACCTTGGATAGGCATGGCAGTAGACTAATGGGTCTGAGATCTTTGGCAGATGTAGGATTAGCAGTTTTTGGTATCGGCCTAACTAAAGCAATCTTCCATGCATCTGGGAATGTGGCAGTGTTAATGGACTTGTTTATAATTTCAGAGATACAAGGAAGGCTTTGTGGCAGCGTCATCATTAACATCTCCAGTGAAATTTCATCCGTACCCATGGCATTTGTTTTAAGACTGCGGAGGTGGAACAAGACTATGTCTTCACTGACTGGCTCAAGCTTAAAAGTGGCAGTGTGGAATCGATTGGACTCAAAATAAATTATGTCAGAGAGTGTAATAGCGTCCTTACCAGGAACATCCAGAAAATGCCTATTTAAGACTTCAGGGTCAAGTAGAAATTGCGGTAAAACATTATTTCTTTGTTTATGTACAACAATTGTTCCCTTCAGGTTTTTCCATAGTTTCTTAGGGCTCTTAATATTGTTATTAATAAACATTTTAA
Organism: Euclidia mi; assembly: GCA_944739405.2. Lineage (NCBI taxonomy): Eukaryota > Metazoa > Arthropoda > Insecta > Lepidoptera > Erebidae > Euclidia > Euclidia mi. The sequence goes on from OX123196.2 coordinate 6,797,690, forward strand.
AGTAAGCTACCTTTTCACTGTGAAATGCAGTAGCAACTATAGCTTTAAGATTCTTATAACTATCTTTATGTATGTCTGATCTGGTTGTTTTGTAGCGCTCATGGTATTTGTCACGCAGTTTCACCATTTGCCTAATTGTATCCGTGATCCATGGGGGTGATTTTTCTTTAATTAACATTTTCCTTACTGGTGCATGCAGATCAAACAGAGAAATAATGAATGCATTCAATGTCAACACCATCTCGTTTACATTTGATTGGGAGATTATGCTATGCCAGTCTATGTTAGATAGGTCAGCATCAAATACATCTAACATGATGCCGTTTAATGGCCTGTGCCAGATCCAATAAGGAGATGGTTTATTAACTTTGAATGTAAATTGTACAGATATAATTGCATGTTGTCCCAAGTCTGGTTTGTGTAAAATAGTAACATTTTTTACTATAGCATCAGTACACACCACATCTATTAGTGTCTCGCTGTGCTCAGTAAAATGAGTTGGTTTTTGTATAACCTGTGTCAGACTACAGCATTGTAGAAAACTGTTCAGCTGCTTAGTTTTACTGTCACTATTATTTGAATAGTCAATATTGAAATCGCCTACTAGTATTATCCTATCAGCCTTGTTAAAGGAAGTAAGAGACTCTGTGATAGCATCTAGAAAAATATTTACATCTAACCATGGAGGCCTGTATGCTGTGCCAATAATTACAGTTTCTTTGTTCACAGTTAGCTTTAGCCACATTTGCTCGACATTTGACGTAATAGGATGTGTCAGAACCCGTGCTGATAGATCACCACGTATGTAGAATCCGATTCCACCGCCCCGGTTCCGTATGCTAGGCGGCCGCGGTACGTGTCGTAACCGGTAGTTAGGCACTATCGGCGCCCGACCTTCTTCACCATTCCGGAGCCAGGTCTCATTAATGGCCATAATGTCTACAGCAAGCTCATCCATCGCCATCAGAAATTCATCATGGCGTGTACCCAACGACCCAGCATTGAATAACCCAACTGTCAGGTTTTTAAGCTTGATCATTTAAACATATAATATAAATAATTATAATTGATTTTCTGTTTGTTGTGTATATATTATGTAGCTTATGAATGTTTTGTATATTTCTGTGATAAAATAATGAATGCTGATGATAATATGTAATGTAAATATTAGTATGATTTTCATGATTTGTGTATATAGATATGTTGGACATAACCCTCTCCCAAATGGCGGTACAATAATATTGTGAACCAATACGGGCATTTGGTCTACTATACCACGCTACCCAGAGGGATTAGTACGGTGTCTGATATCGAGTTTTCCATCTCTTCGCAACGATACAATGTGCCACGTGTATTTTTTAAGTCGACTCTTACTTACGACACCCACGGAATGAAATGATGATGAATGTGAAGTTTTGTAATCATTAAAATGTATGTCATGTACTATTGTTTATTCATGATGTACTTCCATAGCATCAATATAAAATACCAACGGCGGGTAGTAAGCGCGCTTGCAAACACCCGACAACTTCAAAACATAGCTGTGTCGCAGCTGCGCTCTTACGGTGCTGGTAGTGTGACATGACCTTTAGAAGCTCCAGCTGCAGATTTATTTTACGCAGATACACCCATGCACACAGGCATGCACACATACAACAGACAAGATACCGTTACTTCGTAAAATAAATTAGTTTTGTCGTGTGTGTTCAACAGAGGATTGCTTAGCCTTTTTTTTTGGTGTCAGGTTGGAAAATCCTCATGGAGTCCCTCCGCCCTGGGGAAAGGGCGAAGAGGACTGTCAGACTCTTACTGACTAAAAAACCAACCCGTGTTCCTCATGTACCCGTGTGTCGGAGGGTCGGGTATCGCCGAAGCATTCCGCGCCACCCCTCGACGGGTATTGGCCCGCCAGATGGTCAGGCGGGCCACGAACAAAACCCTCTTGGCGGCAGATGAAAATGTTGGGCTCCGTCGCCAAAACACCCAGCGGCCGTAGAGTAAAGGGAGGACGGCAACGCAACACCGCATCTCCTCTTCCTCTGCGGTCCACCACAACAAACCCCCCATTTGGTTGCGGGAGATAGGGCGCGCGGCAACGTAACACCGACACGCCTCTCCTCCCGCTACCTCGTCCAACTGTGAGGGACAGAAGAACTGTCCTTCGCACCCGCACCGTAGGACGCATCCTGCGCAGGCCTCTGTCAAGCCCACGCAGAGCGTCCATTCCCGGGATCTCGCTTAGCTTCACCGTGGTTGACCTAACCACGGTTACTGAGGAGGATTGAGGGGGGGAGGATTGCTTAGACTGTGTTATCTTTCTAATGCCCACTTACTGAGGGCTCTGACCTCTAGCGCCAAAGGTGAACTGGGACATATTCATTAAATTTGCTTTACTAAAGGTGGTGAGTGGTTGCACAAAGGAATAATAATAAGCGAAAACGACTCTAAGCAAAAGCAATGATACGTGCATTTTAGTGTATTAGTATACAGCTCTACACTTGCACTACAATTGCTCTTATGTAGATTATACTCGTATATACAGGGTGTCACAAGACCCATCACCAAGCCGAAGTCTACTCGTTGTGGACATCATGCCAAGTCATACTAACCAAAAATAATACCTGGGAAACGATGTTTTTTTAAGTTTTCACATTTTTTAAACCGCAATTAAAAGCGCGCGCGTGCAATGCTCGAAATACCTACTTATCCATGGGGTCATGGAGCATCTAAAGAACATATTGGCAGGGTAAATGCATCGATTTTGTACCTTATTAGAATAATTCTATACTAACTTTGAGCCTCAATATCTCCTGAACCAGTAATTTCCCAGGTATGTTGCCGAAGTAAAAAATGTTCGTAGTGATTGGTACAACATAGGATTTCAGTTTCCGTTAAGGGTCTTTTTACACCCTGTATAAGACAAGACTTGGTCCAAGGCTCAGCAAAACGTTATTATCAATTTAAAGTGGAAAATTCCCAAAAAGCTTAGTTCATATTTTTTCTCTCTCTCTAGTCATATTAGAGAACAATAATACACAAAAGCTGAGTGTACTATCATAGCCAGAATAACCACGATAAACAGAATATGATCAGAGAATGTGGGGTACGCGTATCTTACGTCACATCGAACCTGCTGTATGTGTCGACATCTCTGATCTGAGGTCGACATCATCGGACATGTACAGTCCATTGCCATACGTTGGTTTCCTGATGATTTGCTTAGATAAGGAACAACGCATCAACATACGTATTCACTACATACTTATATAGAAGTGTTTTCTCTGACCTATCACTGCATACGCAGTTTTCAAATAATACCTGCATGCCTACGAACACATATACCTATATCAGTTTACTGTGTACAGTTATACGAATATTTACTCAGTACGCTGTCAACTTAACACTACCATTTCTGAGAATTCAACGTGCATGAATCAAGTTACAGGCTAGCGTTAGTAATATTTCAAGACATAGAACTAGACGTAGACTAGTTAATTAGAGAGGCACTGCGAACATTTGTGCGTACCGTGCGTGCGGTTCAGCACACCAGAATTATTACCTAAATATTAACCCGATATACGAGTGGATATACCAACAGACTGCCATGCAGAGGGTATCAGGTTCGAATCCACGGCGCGCACCAATGACTTTTCGGAGTTATGTGCGTATTGAATTGTTAATTATCGCTTGTCCCGTGCCTCGGAGAGCACGTTAAGCCGTCGGTCCCGGTTGTCATGAAGATCTTTGACAATCGTTACAGGGCGTCAGTACCTTCTAAATAAACTGACACTAGTCTAAACCATGGAATATCGCTATCCCTTCGGGTTGCGGAAGTCAGACAGGCAGTCGCTCCGTGGAAAAGCTAATATTCAGCCAAATCCGGTTAGACTAGAAAGCGGACCCCAGACTGAAACTGGGATAACGCTAAGAGAAAGATTAACCCCCTATTGCATGAATTATGAAGGAAGCTACTAAAATATTTTTTGGTGAAAATTCAAATTCAAATTTGAATTTGAATTTGTCAAAATCTTTGAATCAGTTCCGCTTGTCATTATAGCATTAGAAGACCTATTATTATTTATATGCTGTATAATTGCGCATTCTTGCAGTTTTACCTTGAAGGAACCATAAAACATGGCAATATCTATTTCTGTATAGCATAAAACAGGAACTCGAGTGCATACGAAGCCATATTTGTCAGGCATTATTTTGACGGGAACGCATAGCAAACCATATTTGGCGTCTGAAAAAAACACAGGTAAAAAATCAAATGAAAATAAAAATGTATACAAAACAACTTACTATTATGCTAGTCGATGATTCTAGAAGTAAAAAACAAAATTTATTGATTTTCTCAGTCACATTATTACTATTATTTTCACTCATAAAATTTTAACTAAAACATTGCTATTAACTTGCTGGCCCTGTCTTGAAATAACATCAAATAATTTTGACACTGATGACTTACCACGCACAAAAAAAATCACATGGTTTTAACGAAGAAATTCTTTATAAGTTACCAATTAATTTTGCTATAATTCAAATGTTAGTTATGTTGGAAAAAGAATAACAAACTTCAGAAACCACCAATGGCTTCGTATGCGGTAAGGGGTTAAGAAATGACGTATACTTTCTGTGGCTTGCCACATTTGCAAACATTAATAATGTAAACGCAATGGAATATGACGATTTTCTTTTTTTCTAAAATATAATCGTGATGTTCCTCACCGCAACTCGGTGCGCATAAATTTTGTTAGAGATGCCTTCTCTAGTGCGACTTGTATCTCAATGATACTTCTACTATTGGCTGTCGAATCCAGTTGCATATCCAAGTCGTTAACACATTCCGCCTTACTTTTTACAGTTCCTACGGGATATACACGACGTACCTTTGTTTTGAGTGACCGATATTTCGGCACTGTTGCAAGCGCCATGTTAAAGGATGTACCAGTACATCCGAGAATTATAGTGACCACGAAAGTTTAAACATTCCGCCTTTACACAAAGATGCCAATATTATATGTTTACGTAGAACATGGTAATGAGTTTGGTCATAATGTAAATTGGCCCAAATTGTCGATTTCAGGTCGATTGGTCAATTGAGACTAATAGTACTTGTCCACGGATAGAACAGTGTACGCCGAGCTTTTATTTGCCCGTGTAAATGACGGAATGGAATGAAAATACATTTAGAGTTTTAAATGGAATCGGTTGAAAGTCATTTATATTTTTTATTTCACGTATTTAGAATGTCTTCCAATCGTCAAACTAAATCAACCAGAAGAATTAAATGACGGCTAGTTCTTTACTCGAATCTTCTTATGTAAGTTCTCGAATAACAGCGAAGATCTGCTGAAATTTCTACTAATACTTACATACACACTTATTAGAACACAATCTGGCAAGTAAAAAATACTGCTCAAGATCTACTAAAAATATAAGAAGGCTTCCTTTCAACTTGGGAGGCCTCTTTTGACAATGTATTAATATACAACGAAAAGGAATCAAAGCTTTAACAAACACTTAGTTGAAATTTTACCATAGAAGATTAATATGTATATTTAAAAAAAAGCACTTTGTAACATACAACTCATAAACTGTTTATTAACCTATACCTAATATACATAACCCTTGAGTTGCGGTAACAGACAGTAAAAGCCCACCAGTTCTGACCGCTCACGAAACACTAACCTGTACTCCGTAAGTTCTTGTTAAGTTTCAAAGCTCAGTGATCACATTGCACTTCAAGCATTGTCATTCAAGCGTTCAGTAGACGATTTTGAAATATGGCCACGTTTTCTAAGGGCTAAGTGTACGTGAGTTCTTCGAATGTAAAGCAATCCGCGATCACAGTTCAAAATTGTTGGTTCAGAATTCAGTATCGAACATTTCCGTACGCATCGCTTTACAAACGATGAAACAAAGCCCGGGCTCGAAACAACTATCTCTGGATCAGAGTTACAGTGTCCGAGCTACGGACGAGGTATAAAATCGAATCTATTGATGGATTGATAAAAACAATACGAAGGTGTAAAAAATATACCTACATATGTATGCTGTGGCTATAATTCATTGTGATTATTTAGCATACCAGACAGTTTACATTCGTGATGCTTTTTTACCCGATCACTGTCCCTTAAATTCATAATTAAATGCAATCAGCCCACTAGCCGATCATTAAAAACCCAAATCATAGCTTATTAAAATCTTATGAGAGAGAAAGCCAAAGAGAGTCTTGGTAAATAATTTTGCTTCTATTGCTTACAACTATTTTAAGGAAAGAAACACCAAGTCTACAGGCTACTAACGATTAGTCTTTCGCTTACAATAACCTACCCATTAATACGTCATATGTCACTACAGAGACTTATGTTGGATTTGCTAAAACCACTCGCATAAATATTAAAGTGGGTTTGACGTTTCATACATCATTCTTACTTAAAATTGAACACTGCACGCTACTGCACGTTATGGCACGTTTTAAACAAAGTATTAATACTAAACTTACGTTTGATTTATGTGTTTCTGTTCTTTTTGTCCTTTAATTTGATTCATCATACAATAAATGGTCAGAAATGCCACTGTTTTAACTATCATATATTTTTGTAACCCATCCCTTACCTCACATAGAGGAAGCCTAAGGCAGAATTTAGTCTTAACTTAATAATTCAAATTTTCCAAACAACCTCTTGCGTCTATCTCCTAAATGTATTCTAACTACAACATCTCAAAATAATTTATATAATATTTTAGGTAACCTTGTTATAATTATGAAGGTTAATGTTGAATATTTATAGTTATTCAAATGAAGTTGGATTTTAACTTGCTGGTTCATAATATTTTCTTGGGTTTACGCGAATGTTAAACTTTGAAATTAAACTACAGTTTACGGATATTATCGCGTTATATTGGTTTTAGTTATAAAAATGTAGTTCCTAGATCATTCGGTTTAAATGTAATAACTAATAACCAGTGAAACCAATATAACGCGATAAAATCCGTAAACTGTAGTTTAATTGCTGGTTCATAACAAGAGCTTTATCCCTTATACTTTAGCGTTAAGCTCTCAGTGAAGAAACTTATAAGAAAGTGAAGATACTTTTTTGCACTATTTTGAATAAAAATTACGATAGTTTACACGTTCGGAAAGTAATTGCAGGTACTGGAAGATTCTTATAAAATATTTAATGTTTCCACCGTTCACAATTTATAAGTATTTATTTACACTTACATCTATCATAACAGTAACAAATAAGTAATACCTCTGCATCCACGTCGAGTAACGAATAGTAGAAATATGATTTCTCAAACAATCCCGAAGTATTTTTAAGCTAAGGCCAGCCGAAGTACCTCGGCTATGAAATGAGCAAACAAATTTGTGCGATCAATAAATAATTCGTTGTTGAACACAACCGGTGAACCAGCGAACTTGCATACCGGGAATCTATAATTATGTTTGGTCAGAACCAAAATGTTTGAATATAAAGCAAAGTAACGCTTAGTTACTTACTTAGTTGTTCAGTGTTTAGGTTATCTAAAGGCGATAAACTTATAAAAAATATGATACTTTGGTGCATATGCTGTATGATCAGAATCCGCTCAGTAATTTTGTGTGAAACAGTTGCAAACATCCATACATCCATCCTCATAAACTTTCGCATTTACCTGTAGTTGTAAAATGTTTCATATCCAAAATATCGATAATACTAACTGTTTTGTCAAAATAATCGGTCACGTTATAAATAAACTCAATTATTACAGAAAGTATACCTTATAATTGAATGTTTTTAAGATACTGATCTCAAAATAACTAAATTACACTTCTCGTTGGGCCGGACATATCTAGAGACGAGACCGTAATATAATGTCGAGTAAGGTGATCCTTGGATAAGCTCCCAACTCACAACGCTGAGCGCTGTTCCATAATGCAGACAACCTCTCATGTGTAAGTGCATTAGTAAAATGTGCACGACACAATTTGAGACACGTCGCATAATGCTCCCTGTGTCAAGATACTGTCTTTATTAATATAACATACTGCACAAGTTGTCATGCTAAAACATGCCAACGCAGGAATAACGCTGTCTAACAGCACAATCCTAGTCCTATACTTGCATGTGTAAAAGCATGTAAACAGAACGTCCATTTACATATTGTGTAAATTATGAGGTTAGTTACAGACGACCGCAGCCATTATGACAGTTCAAACTAATAAAATTATGTGACCTCATTTGTTACTTGGCTCGACCGGCGAGGCTTTACGTGAGAAATTACTAAAAGCTCCTCGAGGCATTTATTTCTGTCTCACTCTTCAATAAATCTTTCTAAAAATCGGTCAAGTAAGATTAAGAGCCGGCCAGGTTTCTTGCTTTCATATACATATATCTCACTACGCCCTAACTTAGAATATTTCAGCCTACATTATGTGACGAATCGCGGTCCCCACTGAAGCAAGTGGCCATCAACTTTGTTCCCGTCACTAAACTATACAAATGTAAGTCGCCTATAGTAAGCAAGATAAATGTGTATACATTTGTTAATAAAATTACATTTCACGGATTGTGAGAAATGAAGATAAATTGAATGCGTAATTGAAAACTCAGGAAAAACAAACCACGAGCACAAAATGAATAAGTAAGAGACAAAGTGAATTATCATTCATTGATATAAGCGGGTCTGATGACACTTAGGAAGAGCGTAGCTACTGTCGTTTGTATCAACTATATAGTTTTTATTCCAGCCCAGGAGCTGATATTATTACGACGAATTAATCATCATCAGCCCTTTATACTGTCCCACTGCTGGGCAAGGGCCTCTTCTCACTATGAGAATGATTTAATGGGGACACGAGAACCGAGTCAAACAATTACGGATGTACGAAGGTATTGTGAGACAAATTTGCCTCGACGTGTCTACTGGGAAATTTAAAGTTATCGACAGTTTGTACCGGCTTTAGTTAGCATATATACATATTTTGCTGAAGATTGCTTTGTAGAAAGTGGTTTTGCTAGCTGTATTCATCTTCATTATCAGCGTCTCAGAGTTATGCCACTTGCATCCAAGACTTTCGACTTGTAGCCCGCGATCTGTTTTGCTGGCTGTAATGCAATTAATAATGCAACAATATTTCAAACGCGAAATATGCCACGGTCAGACTTGTAACACCAGTGCACTAATACTTACGTAATATATATATAATATATGTGTCGCAGAGCTCTTACACAAAACGCAACCTTTAGGAGTAGCGAATAATATACACTATAATGAAAATCCGTCAGGCTTATCATCATCATTTCGTATGGCATTCTTTGCGCTGAATCCTATACGTCTATTTTTAGATTTATTAGCCAGTCCGCCAAGGAAGCGGTGGAGTGGACAATCATTCACGACGTGGGCTAGAGTTTGGTTGGGCTCTCCGCACTCGCAGGATGGCGACTCTCTGAGCCCCCATTTGTGAAGATGATGGTTGGATCGTCCGTTTCCGGTTCTGAGTCTATTTAGTTTCACCCAGATTGGACGAGGAGCATCAAAACCACAGGCTTATTACAAAACATTAATCTTCTTAGTATCTTCTTGATATCCAGAAAGCAAGGCGGTCGCATCCGTCACTTCGTTAAATAAAAATGAACATGACCTGCACTTTTGGGTATTTTGGCAACACTGAACACAAAAATACATTTATCGTCAATTTTACGCGACCGAAGGTGATGGTCGCCAGTTTTACAATGAAAACATCAAATCATGTTCGATGATTTCAAAAATACTGTGTCACGGCAATCAGTTTGATCCGACTATTTGGCTACTTTACAGGAGTCGTGGTCACGAAAGGCTCAGCGAATTATAATAAAAAATGTAGTTGCCAGATCATTAGGTTTAAATGTTATGTGAGCCACCAATATATATCGCACTGTAATCTGTAAAAAGTAAATAATTTAATTCCAATAATTGTCTTTTATGGCGCTGATACACTTGAGCATTCACCTGTAATAAGCATACGTGCGAATGTTTCAAAACAGAAAAACAAACGAATGCGTTTTAGTGAGCAGTCTTACGAACATTCTGGAGAACCTTAGAATATAGAAAATACATAGAAACCGCGCTACAATGGCGGTTTTAAACTATATATTTTCTTTACTTTGAATTATGATTTTTATTTAACCGCTTGACCGCGCACAAGTGACTATTCTCCCTTTTTCGAAATGCCGTAGACCGCGCACAAGTGACTGTTTTCCCTTTTTGGTTACAGCGCTATACTCGGTCTGAATTTACTGTTTCTTTCTATTACGTAATGTTTTAAATTCTTTTTCTCTGTTCTATTCAAATCATTGAACATTTCTTCATGCTAAAAATACGAAGCGAGTCTTAAAATCGTTAACCCGGAACGAAAAACTAATGTCAAATGCCACTCTTTGCTTCGCGCGCTCCGTGATTACGTGCTTATCGTATGCGTGTAATTAAATATTTTTATACTATGATACATGTTTTTTTTTATTTAATTCGGTGTAGATAGAATCCCTCTACAGTGAAAACTCATAAAATATGTATGTCATTGATTTACTTTTTAAAATAATCCTGTTTAAAATACACAAAGTGTTTTTTTCAACGATAGTCAATATTCGCTGCTAAGTATAATAAATTAGAAAGTAAATATCAACAAAGAATTCATACGACTTGAAAGAGTCATTTATAAGGTTGAAGAAAAACATTACTTCAACTTACTCATGTTACCGACTTATCAACAATAAATGTTTATGTTAGCGCGCCCATCTGGCGAGCGACGGCGCGACGTTTTGTTTAGAACGTGAGCGGTCAAGTGAATTCGGCGAATTGGCGCTAGCGGTCAAGCGAATAATGTAAGAGAAAGATAAATATAGAAATGATGTTTCGAATATTCGCAGTTTGAAACTAATTTTAAATCGACTAGTGATTGAAAATATCGATTATTTTTACAATATATCCTTAGATTTGGGTTACTCAGAATTAATTTCAATAGAATGTTGATGAAATCCTCGATATCGTTAAAATTATGAACGTAGGAACAGACACTTGTGTGATTTATTAAGCCTGATCAAATTAAGATCTGCATTTTCTTATTTAGAAACGTCATTTGTTTATGTATCTTACGCTTACTCTACAAAAAAATCATAGGTAAGTCGAACTGAAGTAAATAGATTGGGTAAAACTGCTGTTGTAGTGCGGTTTCTATATTTTTTTCTATATTCTAAGGCTAATCCTTAGAATAAGTGTTCACTAGAAAGATCGTGAAAATGTTCGTAGCAATGTTCGTTACTCGGTTCGACAAAACAAAACGCGCCGAATACTCGCTGTTTTGTTATAAGTGATTGCTCAGGTGTATCAGCGCCATTATAATAACATCAATAATATAATATGGGATATCACATTCAATTTCTTTTACTATACTTAGTACAAAAATATCATGTACGCGCTGCGAAAGCCAAAGATCGTGCCAGTGACCTTTTTTGTATATTGAATATATAATTTGAAGGCTTCTGGCGAAATTGTTCAAGCGTATACTGCTCTGTTTCGCGTTAGTTATCCTTCTGTGTTTTTTTCTCGATACTAAGCAAACTTTTATGAAGTATCTTTACAAAACTTTTACAAAATCCTTCAGGAAGAACTGCTCAGGCGTGATTGCAGAAAATGGGGAGAGTGAGGAGCTCAAGACTTCCCTCCCAACAGCATCCTGTTCCTTTTGGAGTCAAATATAGATAATTTTTATGAAACCCTTAAAGTTTAATAAAATAGTTATCTCTAAACTTCTCTTTAATTTTATTTTGGGGACAAGTCGCGGGCATTACTAGTATAATCTTAATCTCAAAATAAACCTTCAAATTTAATATGGCAAGGTTGTCCCTCGTAGATGACATGGCACGCAGGTACTTAACACCCTTGTCTTTTTGTTTGTTTCTGCACAAAATATACGCTAAATATACGCTAGCACCTACTAATATTTTTCCTATTATGATGCAATTAGCCTTATAATATAATAAACAAGTATATCTCTATAATATATTGCTGTCTTAGGTTTTAATATTTCAGGTATTCGATTTTGTACGTCTTAAAGAAAACAATTTATTTCTCAACCTAAGAACATTCAAAGAAGGTCAATTTCATTATTTATGTGCCCGAGCCGTGTATTTACTGCTGAAGTTGGTCGCAAGTGGACTGTCGTATCCATTTCACAAGTAATCCGGCTTTTAAGAGCCCTCATAGACTCGTAGTTCGTCGCACCTGGCCTTACGGGGTCACTTTATGAAGCATGGCCACCTGACGCCCTAAATTATGGCCTCCTCAAAATAGGCACGGACAACACAATAGCACTCTCGTTAATGTGAAACTGGTAGCTTCTGGAATCGGTTATCGCGATAAAATACAAAAGCTTTATTACTGTAAAGTTTCACCATAATTGATCAGTAGTTTTTGCTTGTAAGACAACAAACATCATCAACAACCATTTTTTAATCAGTACTTAGATTTACAACTGTCTACCAACATATTTACAAGTAAAAATCCTTTAATGTAAAAATATTTATTATTTTAATCAACATCGCAGCTGAATTCTTGGTAAAAGATGGCCAAAAATCCTCTTTAAATATCCACCTGCGCGAGATAACTTGCCTAATCCAATATTTTGAAATGTACAAAGGGTACGGCACAAATTATGGAAGCCGGAAAATGAATTTGCATCAACCATTGCATCAACATTTTTTGCAACACGAATTTTCCTTCCGGTAAATTTTAAAGTTCGCTCCATATTTTACTCGCCTAAACAGCTGGAACGAAATACTAATGGAATAGTTTATCACTTGAAATTGAGAAACATGCCGAAAGTGATATATTACCCCTTAATTATTTTACGGAATGGGATAACAAAATTGGATGGTTCTTGATTTGTTACAAGACTAATGTGTTCAAAAGCCACAAAGCGCTGCATCGTACGGCAATCAAATAAAATATGCAATCCAATTTAAAATTCTCCTCAAAACTATTTTATTTTCGTTATTCTGGTTTGTTCCGGTACACAGCAGCTCGTTTGTATAATTGTGTTTGTGTGAGTGTTGTCACCGGTTCCCCATCTATTCGGCCGAGTCGAGACTGACGGGGACAAATTGATATGTCCTGTCCTTTCCACTTTCCACCACCTTATTCCAAATTGTATAGACGTTTCGTTCACGTCAGGTTAAACATGTTACACATAACGTTATTAATTTAATGTTGACTTCGCCATGAGGTATATTGTCACACATTATGGAGAATGTCGATTGCTAATAATTCCGTAGTCTGGGTACAGTTTAATCATCCGATTGTTTGCTCGTCGTATGTACACATACGTCTATTGTGAGGGCTGAACGAACCGCACAATGTAATTTCGGCGTTCTAAGAAAAAACTGTAAATAATACTCCATTCATGCGGTAATTGACTAAATACATTACCGGAAAATAATTATAATTTGTGAAGCTACTGCTAATTAGGGATACCTAAGACATATTTGTGGTTCATTTCAGGGCAAAGCAATGTTACATGAAATTTTGGTCAACTACAGCTGAGCATGTTTTTAATAACTAGATATCTTCTTATCTTCACTGTATCATGATAGATATCCTTGTTCCAGTCTACATCCAGACATTGGAATGAATTACCTCCCATATACTTCTGCATTGTCCTATACTTTGACATGTCTTTTTTTAATCGAGACGTACAGGTATTGTTACTCTCAACAGTTGCTAGCTTATTAGCTGTGTTTAAATCTTGATGTTGGTGAAACGTATATAAGCATGTCTATTAGTTTATTATTTATCATCAAATGGATTAAAATCTTTCGATATAAACCTAATACTAACGATTCTGTAAAAACTAACAAGTAGGTAGGTAATTTTATTCAACTCTTTTTTATGAAAATCATAAGGAAAATTTTCTGATCATTCGATATAATAAACATGTATGACATTGATACGAGAATATAACGAGATCAGGCGGCTCAGCATCGATAATGATCGTTAAAATGACGGTAACATGTAGAATATGTAGATACTTATTTTAGACAGGTAGCAAAATAAATATAATATCAAAAATAACATTTATCTTCTTATGTTTCTTTAAGATTTCGGTTCTTATTTCATTTATATCTTAAGTATTAGTAGTCAAATATAAACGCGCGCTGATTTTAGTTAAAGAATAGTTTATTTTATTTTTAACAAAGTTACAGTGCAAAAGTTACAGTACGTGATGCAGACAGAATGCAGGAAGATAGAATGAAGTCACATGCACTCACATATGGTTTTATACCTGGAATTATCATATCTATGTGTGTGTACATGTGTTAGGGTCGCGTGGGAGTTGGGACCGTCTCACGATACTTGACTGTGGCTTATATGTAAAACTCTTCAAAAGGAATATTTTGCTAATAGCTAATGACAGATATATGGCGTCCTTGAAAACCCTCCTTAACATAGATAACACTTTAATTTATTACTTTAGGTCGTGAGAAAGACCCGTGCATAACACCTCCCTCCGTAAGTACAAAATCATCATCCGAATTATGAGGTTGGTGATTTTGACAAATCTTACTTAATACTGATAGTACAGTTAATATATGGGTATATAATCACAATGATAATAATTAGAAGATTTGCAATTATTAAAATAAGACGAATGCAATGATTACAATTACAATGATTACAATTAAATTATTTTACATTGATTATAACTAATTATGTACTATTAACTCGTCAATGATTATAATAACAAAGATAATATAAATGATAACCGCTCTTAAATTAACACTGTGTATTTTCACAAATTGCCCATCTGCCAAATCATCTTTCGAAGACACGTTGCTCTCGTAACAAAGGATCTTTCTTTCGTTGACTTCTCTGCGGGGCTGAGAGAGCGGTAATATTTTCGACCTTTTCGCAAGGATAGGATAGGAGTGTTTAGGAGTTTATAAAGGATCAGGGTATAATTTATAATACTTAAATGTGTCTAATTGGACTGTTGAGATACGCTTAATGAATATTATTTGTTTGCCTTTTACAATTTATATTTTTAATTTAATTCAATTTTCTTTATTAACTGGAAAACCTAAATTATCTTTACATATCATGCACTTCGCTTTGTTAACATAGTGTTTATCAAACTATCATACCTTATTGCATCTTCGTTATATAAAATACTGATTAAAAGCTTTGCATAGTGACATTCGTAATATACTGTATTTAAAGCTATCTACGAGATTACTCTAGTATATAGCTAAATCTATCTTTAATGTAGCTAATAATTTATTTATATTTTCGTATTCCTTATATATTGTAGTTTTACTCTTACTTACTAATTCTAAGTCTAATGTCTTAAATATATTATAATATACCAATAATTATAGGTGCTTATCATAGCTTATCTTCAATCTTTAGAAGTCGACGGGCGTGGATTACTTGGATCGCCAACAACATGACGTACATGTGAAGGACGTTTTATGTCTTTAACGGGTACTTTAGTATGTCTATTTCCAGTCTGGACATTGACGGTATTTCGGTTAATGTTATCGGTTATTAAAGCCTTTTGATAACGCGGTTTATCTTTGCTACGCCTATTATTTACTCCTTTAATGAAAACTTTGTCACCTGGTTTGATATCGAATTTTGATTCACCGCCTCTTTTCTCTATGATTTTTCTTTTTGAATCCATCAGTTTATCCGTTAAATAATTATACAAATATTTTGTCCGTTTTACATGTTCTTTTACTAACTATTGAGTATAATTCTTATTAAAATCTACTTCGAAAATGTGTGAAGAGTCCGTATGACCAAATACTACCTCAAAGGGTGTGAGACCTGTCGTAGAATGAATAGACTGATTATAGGACATGATAGAGTATGTCATAACAGATGCTGCATCCGTTATCTTTCTCTCGTATTTCGCTAATCTATAAATCTCTATTATAGTAGAATGGAAACGTTCTACTATGCCCATAGAATTAGGACTATGTGGTGTTCCTATTTGTAAATTAATTTTATAAAACGTTAACATTTCCCTCAATAAATTATTATTAAATTCTGAACCTGGGTCTGCACTTATTTTCATAGGTACTCCGTATATTGAGAAGTATTTTAATAATGCTCTAATAATTTCAGGTGTAGACCTATTAGCTATTTCTAACACTTGTCCTAGTTTACTAAACGCGTCCACTATTGTTAGGAAATACTTCCCTTCAATAGAGAAAATATCAATGAAAATCTCTTGAAACGGCTTTGTTTGTGTCTGAGTTAATTGTAACTCTGGTTTTAAAGGTTTTCTGTCATATTTCATTTGTTTACAAGTATCGCAAGAGTTAATAATGCTTGCTATGGTTTCATTTAAATTATGCCAGAAATATGTGCGTTTTAAATGAGCTCAGGTTTCTTTAATTCCACGATGGCATGTTTTTCCTATATGATATTTTAAAACTATTTCTCTTTGTTCATTCTCGTCCTCTACGTAAATAACTCTTTTCGTGTACACGTAAATTTTGATTGAATTTTTCTTAAATATTGTCGTGATTACGTTACTAAAAAGTTTACGATGACATTCATCTTCGAAATAAATATAATACTTAATTTTAGGGCGCATATACTCTTCTCGTTATAAAACATAGATAGATACATAGAGACTGAACAATTTGCAATTCAATGAGGATGCCTCGTATAAAGTATTATTTTTATGCATCTAAAATTTACCACATTTTCGTACTAAAATCGCAAAAAGTGAATGGGGCTCGTCCGGGATTTGAACCCGGGACCTCTCGCACCCTAAGCGAAAATCATACCCCTAGACCAACGAGCCGGTGAGAGACAAGATGAAATTACGTATCACATTGTCAACACATACGTGATGCGTTAACGCATAAAAAAAGTGAAAGGTGTTTGTCTTGTTATTTTATGAGATGGTATGTAGATAAGACCAATTCACTTATATTTCGTCAGATATTGGAATGCTATCAGGGATCTATATCTACCTGATAGATAAGCTGTGGATACTTCGTCTATCATAGGTATTTAATATGTTTTAATAGCTATTATTAATTAAGTAGGTATAATAAGTGCTTAGGGCTTATTGCCCATCACTAGAAATCATAACAATAAGTGCTTTTACTTAATTATGGGTAATTCATAATTTGGTTTTCTTACACGTGCTTAATAAAGGAAACATTTTTGATAGGTAGGTATGTTACTAAGGTAATTGTATTCTGAATATAATTATATTTTTTTATTACCGTTAGCAATATACGTGTAGTTGGATCTAATCACCTTATTTTTTAGAATGTCTCATTTATGTATATGTTTATTTACATTTGGTTCTAACATTACTAATTCAATGTTACATACCTTCCTCGAAAGACTCGATACATTAATATCTTATTGAAATAAAATATATAAAATACGTTTAAACAGGCATTAAACAAAAATTATTCTTCAATTAAAAGTATTTTGTAGGTACATAGCTATATTGTAACTTTTATTCAATAACCCGTATTAAAATTTCCTTTGAAAATAAGAAAAAATATTGGGTTTTTAAGATATAAACAAAGTCCCTTTAATATTATTTTAAAAGCCGCAGACAGTATAGTATTTTATTAAAACAACGAACATAAAGGCTGGCTTTATCACAGTATCATACAACACTATTTTATACTAGCTGTGCCTGCGACTTCGTTCGCGTAAATGTTGGAATTTAATTAGCATGACATTTATGCTAAGAGTATATAATATTTATAACTTTAATATGTATACATGGGTGCATAGGGTTCCCACCAAGAACTTAGGGTCGCAAGCCAACCTCACCTGCAAGTGGTGCACCTGCCGATCAACGGACGAGGCTCTGGCAAACAAAATATCCCGATAAGTGGCAATAGGCTCGCCACCTATTACGTGGGATCAAAACACAGGCGAAAAGTGGGCGTTTTATATGCCTCTGCCTACCCCTCCGGGGAAACAGGCGTGAGTCTATGTATGTATGTATGTATTATATACCTAATATATATCTTTAGAGAATTTCTTTATACACAACATTTACTGTTTTACCACCTTCACATAGAACATACATACATACATACATAGACTCACGCCTGTTTCCCAGAGGGGTAGGCAGAGACCATGGAACGCCATTTGCAACGATCCTGACATACCTCATTGCTTCATTCACTCCCATCAAGATTCTCATGCATGCTTTTCTGTTTAGGGTACTTCTGACCTGCCCTTCTTTTAGGATGTTTCCAATCTGATCAGAGAACGTCCGCCTAGGTCTTCCCCTTCGTTCTGTCCCATTCACACTTGCCTTATATATCTTCTTTGTCAGTCGTCATCCATCCTCCCATGTGTCCAAACCATCTTAACATGCCTTTCCCGGTGCTTGTCACTACATCTTCTTTTACCGCACACCACTCTCGTATCACACAATTCTTTACTCTGTCGGTGATAGACACACCACACATACTTCTCAGTGCTCTCATTTCTACAGCATTTATTCTACTTTCATGACTCTTCTGCCATATCCAACTTTCACTACCATACATAGAACATGTAAATTATTTTCACCGATCATGTGAAAAGCAACATGTTTGAATGTCGATTCCAGCTGTTTCAAGTGTCTGTCCCTGCGATTTATTTAGAAAATACACACAGGACTACGACTATCCAGCCCTGCGCGAAAGTAAGATAGCCCCGATGAGTAACTCAAGAGGGATCTGAATTCAGAGCTCAGTCTCCCGCTCAGAGATACCCACGAACGTGACGTGAGGAGTGGGAAATTGGGAATAATGAGACACCTGTATAAGAACAAAACACGAACGAACGAAAGAAATCAAAGAAACACGATAACATTCAACAATCATAAACTCATAAGTAACTTCAAATACCCAATCCAAGTATTCCAACGACGACGAAAGCAAATTATCCGAGAACCTGATCAAACCTCGGAGAATCCACGTTCACAGTGCATGTACCACATGTGGGCCACTATGAAGACATCATCACACGTGCGTGCACCACAAATGGGCTACGAATCTATATCAATGGATGATGGAATGCTTTTATTGAGTTTGCACGTACCAACTACGCCAGTTTTTATGATATACACGTATGAACAATGAACCATATAATAAAATGCCCAAAAAACTGACCGAAATTTCGTCTGTGTTGCCACGCAATCGAGGTTGGAAATGAAACTAATTTTTATAGAAAAAGATTAATTAAAAGATGAAATAAGAAATGAACTAATTATTGTAACAGCTATATTTTGACTCCTCCAATTTATTGTTCTACAACATTCTTTTCACCATCGTTATCCTCTATAACTCCTCTTCGGTCAAAGGCAATGAAGATATCGGCCTCGAACGTTTCATAATGAACCAAGATGAAAACCAAAATAAAAGAAATCGACAACACTTGCTATCACCGGAGCGTCACGAATTCGTAAAAACTTACTTAGTTTTGAAAACTTTTACTCATACTCGCGTTATCGTCTAATGGGTCGGCATAAATGTTAAATTCTACCCACATTTTTATGAATGAGAACAAAGTACACGTGAGTGACACAGATAAGGGGCACGAAATCTATAGCGTGCACGTGAGTGCACCACATGTGGCCCACCTGAAAAATACGAAAAAATAAAGAAAAGGGGCATGCTATTTTTTCTTTTTCGTATACTATATGTATCATTACCTATGCTTATCTTATAAAATTTCCGCAAAATATTTGCGTGAGGGGTATTTTAATAATTTATATTTGTCAACGCCATCTATGTTTACATATACAATCCGACCGAGATAGAAAATAATAATTATGGACTAACCGACAATTTATTGAAAAAAGGATCTATTGTCATTGTATTTATCATTTAAAATAGATAATAATGAAATGATTGTATAACTATTATATAAACATAATAATTTTAAATACATGAGATTGACCGTTTAAATTAAGTGGAAATTGTAATAAATTTTGACACAGAGACTTTTTGTTTATGAAAGTGCCGAATATTATACTCTATTATTTTTTAATTACAGAAAGATACCCGAAACATAATTATTGTCTTTTTTGCAAGAAACATTTATTCTGCTAGAAAATTATTTGAAAAGAGTGACATCTATCGGTCGGTAGGTAGCCATAAAACACTTTGAAGGTACCTATCGTACCTATTTAGACTAACTACACTTTTACTAACAAACTTATGATGATCATTGATGGCACCATATATGTATATAACCAGTTTTGGATGATCCCTGTTTCGTTTGGGACTACGTACAAAGGAGAGGTCAAGCTGTACACCGAATACCACTCAACCGATTGTGATTTAACATATACTATTTAATAGGTTTGAGGATCCTTTGTACATGAGTGTAATTTTTATTGAAATCAATTTCGCCATTTTAGAGATCTTTAGCGACATAGGGAAAGACAGACAGACATAAATTCTAAAAAATATCAAGTATTGCTTTTTAGCATTTTCCTAGATATTTTAGCTAATTTTCGTCAAAATATCTTTAATGTACAGACTTTTTCACCTCTACAGTTTTATTATAGTATAGATTGGGATATTAAATTTTTTATCGGTTAGTTTAGGCGAAACGAAGCCGTGATAATGATAAGCTTTATTACGAGATTTTTATCAGTTGTAGCCTATAAAATGTTACATAATACATTGAGATAAATTTATTATTTTAACTTTAATAATAATAATAATGACGTTTATTTCGATCCCACAAAAAATAATACATACAAAATAGTTTTTAAAGTTTTACATTAAAATTTTTTCAGCTTAAGTACTTAGGTATATTTTTATCACATTTTGTGGGAGTCAGGAGCCCAAACTAGGATACCCTGTGCCTATGGACTCCTGGCCCACCCCTCACAAGTAACAGCATACAACGGATTTTAATGAAAACATAAACTAAAAAGTTAAAAATTAAAATTTTAAAAATATAAAAGAAGAAAAACAGATCGAAATAAATTTAAAACAAGCATGTGTCGTGTGACTGTCTGTAAGTGTGTGTAAGCGTACATGTTTGTATGTGTGAGTGTGTATTTGTGTGTGTGTGTGTGTGTGTGTGTGTGTGTGTGTGTGTGTGTGTGTGTGTGTGTGTGAGAGAGAGAGTGTGTGTGTGTGTGTGTGTGTCTGTGTGTGTGTGTGTGTGTGTTTGTATGTGCGTGTGTGTGGGCGCGTGTGTGTGCGTGTGAGTGCGTGCGTGTGTGTGTGTGTGTGTTGCGAGGGTTGTGAGGCATGCATATACTTTTACAGCAGATTTAGCTTAATAGAGTAAGAAGTTGTTCTGTTTGATCGTAGTCATGTTCTAAAAGCCATTGTGTGACTTTCCTTTTACACTCCACTTTAGACAACCTTACAACATCCAGTATTTTGTTCACTTTATTATAAAGATAGTTGCCCCTGAAGTTGTAAAATTGCTGAGCAAACGAGGTTCTACAGAAAGTAGGTTCACAAACTTCCAATTTTCTCCTTCTATCCAGTTTCTTTTTTAAGATTGTTACATCAATGGACGAGTGTTTTTTTTGTATTGTTAACAGTATGTAAAGTTGCCTAATAGTAAGTAGATTAGCTTCCCTATATAAGGTTTTTGTTGGGTAGAGTCTAGGTTTAAAGAGAGCAACTTTAAGCAGTAATCGTTGCGTTCTTTCGACGTTTAAAATGTGCTCTTTATGCGTGCCACCCCATATAGATATACCATACGAAAAAATTGATTGGCAAAGTGATTCGTACACTGTTTTAATAATTTTCCAACTAGCAATATGTCTTAAATTCTTGAAAACAAAAATTAGTTTTCTTGCTCTTTAGGTTAAATTTTGGATATGATTTTTGAAAGATAAACGATTGTCAATATTTATGCCAAGGTATTTTATAGAGTCAGTTTTAGAAATGATAGGACAAGTGGTACAACTTGTTCCCACAGGATAACATGTGTGAGCGTGAAGGTTGAAATTATTATGATGAAGTGTAGAGTTATATATTGAGAAGGTTATATACTTGGTTTTAGCGGCATTTAAAGTTCATTTATTAAGAGCAAGCCAGTGTGTGACTGTATTAAAGCCTTCTTGAGCAGTCCTAAAGGTATCCTCCCATGAGTAGCCATAGAAAGTTAGTGTTGTGTCGTCTGCGTAGGCGTTTATTTGACAGTTTCGAATGTTTAATTGACATAGCTCGTTAATGTAACAAAGGAAAAGGGTGGGACCCAAGATGCTGCCCTGAGGGACACCAATATTTATGGGATTTTCATCACTTCGCTGGTCTCCTATGCTGACAAACTGAGAACGATTATGCAAGTAGTCTTGGAAAATTTTTAACTGAGAATTTCTAATGCCCATGTTTTCTAGCTTAGATATCAGTATGCGAGGACAAACCGTGTCAAAAGCCTTTTGCAGATCAATAAAAATAGTTAAACATTTTTGCCTATTGTCCAATTTCTCGACTATTAGATCAGTAAACCTATGTAAACAATCGGTAGTAGATATTCCTTTCCTAAAGCCATATTGGTTCTGTGAGAGGATGTTTTTGTCTTCAAGGTATTTAACAAGTTTATTATTTAAAACTCTTTCGAATATTTTAGAGATTGAAGGAAGCATAGATATTGGCCTGTAATTTGAAATGGTGGCTTTATTACCACTTTTAAATATTGGAACCACTACAGATTTTTTAAGAGATGCAGGGAATATTCCTTCCTCTAAACATCTGTTCAAAATAAAAGTAAGGGGAGTGACAATAAAGCTTTTTAAATGTTTTAATACTGCGGGCGATATGTTGTCCCAGCCAGCTCCACACTCTGAACGAAGGCTCATAATGAGACTCTCAACTTCTGTTTCAGTTGTATCCAAAAGAACAAAAGAGTCACAGATTAAAGTTGGTTTGATAACATTAGATGGGAGTGGCATTAGGCCAGTAGGGATCTTATGAGCGAGATTTAAGCCAATATTTGAAAAATAGTTGTTAACACTATTTACAGAGCTTTTTGGTGAAGTTTCAATACTCAAAAGTTCAGTTGCAGGGGTATTTGTTTTATGTAGGTTGTTAATGTTTTTAATTGCAGACCAGAGCTTTTTATTATTATTACCAGCTGTTCTAAGTAAGTCACTATTGCCGTTTACATTTTTTAATAATGTCATTACAAAAATGTCTATATCTTTTGTAGGTTGTTTTTAATATATCATTGTTAGGGGTTTGCTTTAATTTATAGTGCATTCTATCTCTTGTCCTTATGCATTTTAAGAGTCCAGTCGTAATCCACGGTTTTATTGCTATTTTATTTCTTGGTATTTTTATTCTTATTGAGTTGTTAGTTATTATATTTTGTAAATTGTCTATTAACAAGTCCATCAGTTTGTTGGGGTTGACTTTGTTACTAAGAATTTGGCTGAAATCTGTATTAGCGCAGTCAGTTTTTAGAGTTTCGTAGTTAATTTTAGTGAAAAATTTATTTTTGTTAAATTTATTAGGGTTCGCTGAGAATAAACAGAAAAGGACAGGCTCGTGATCCGTAATAGCCGTGTGTAAAATAAAGGTATGTGAAGATAATTTGGTTTTGATAATGACATGGTCCAGGCAACTGTTCCCTCTCGTTTGTTCGTAATGGGTAGGGACCATACCGAAAAAGGAGAGAAGGTCCAAATAGCTGGATGAGTTAATGTTAGTTTCTCGTAGGTTAATGTTAATATCTCCTATTAGAAGAATGTTTTTAAAGCCTGTTAAACTCGTCAGCAGGTCCTGCCATACTTTGTAAAAATCCGTCTAGTGAGCGAAAACAAGGTGGTCTGTATAGTGCAAGTACGGCCGTGTCTTTGTTTATTTTAATAAGTAGACAGACTGCCTCCGTGGTCCAGTGGATAGCGTATGCGACTGCTGATCGGAGGTCCCGGGTTCGATTCCCGGGTCGGGCGTAGTGTTACTGGGTTTTTCCGAATACTCAGTAGCAGCCCGGAGTCTGGTGATGTGCCCGGTAACGGCAATAGGCTCGCCCCCTATTACGTGGGACCTAAAAATTCATGGCGAAATGTGGGTGTAATATTTACACCTCTGCCTACCCCTTCGGGGATACAGGCGTGAGACTATATAATATATATATATATATACAGTTTGCGTCTACGATCTTAGGCTCCTCAATGTTATAAATAATATTATTATTTATGAAAACAACTACGCCATCATTTTGATTAAAATTGTTTGATGTTGAGAAACTAGAGTATCCAGGTATCATTGGGAGATGAGAAACAGACGACAGCCAACCCTCAGATAAAATGATCATATCACATTCAAATTGTAATCTTTTTAGTAATATATTTATACTATAAAAATTTTTGTTCAGACTTGTAACATTTTGATGCAATATTTTTAAAAACGATTTAGTGTTTGATAATATAGTTTTACAGTTTTCAGGATCACAGGTGCAGTTCGGTTATTTCCAAGTTATCTAAGGTATTAAGATTGTTTATATCAGCGAATATTGTTTATTTATTTCACATTGCAGTACGGGTTTGACTCCAATGAGTAAAATAATGGTGCTGTTTTGAGTTGGATAGTTAATAAACGAGTAGAACTTGACCAGAGTAAAATAAAGGGTGACGTGAAATATAGAAATAAAATAGTAATATGCGTCATATTTGTATTTAAATACATAACAATATAAGACATTTATTATGCAGCATGTCAGTTGAATATACAATATGTGGATTTTGCTTGGTTTGTGATGTCTGACGTGTAGTTGTAAGAGTATAATTGCCTTCGTGCATCCCTTCGTGGTATTGTTTGATTGCAAGTTTCTGTTGTTGTGTGTGTAAAAATGTGAAGTGAATTTATTTTTGGGAAGTGTATAAAAGTAGTGTTGATAATGCAAACGGTACATATGAAAATGATCTGGACAGAAAAATAAATTTGTAATAGGGTAGCAAACTAGTCACATTTTTGGGGCAAGATTTAGAAGATCTTCTTCACGTTTTATAATTATTGGCTTGTCTTTTTCTGCTTTGCGAAGGCAAATTTTACCAGCAGATGTCCAACAGTACATGTAACATTGTTCTTTTGCAAATTTTCTTGTCAAATAAAACAAATGCTGGGCTTGTGGTGATAAAAACTCTGATATAAAGATTGGAGTAGCAGGGGCGTCTATATTTAGGTGTAGAGAACTCAGTTTGTTTTGCTTGTTACTGGAATTAAACTGTCTTGCTTTCTTAATTATGGTTTCCTTTGCTGTACAACTTACTAGGTCGACGACTATTTTTGACGCTTTATCTTTTTTGTTATCACAGTAAACGTTTTTAATCTCTGATCTCTTTAGAGTAATGCCAATAACCTGTGTAGTGTTTTGTACAATCTTGGCAAGCTCCTCCTCATCTTCACTTGCTGCCAAGGGGATATTTCGGATCTCAATTTTATTTGCGCACAGCATACGTTCTAAATTGTCGACTCTTTCCTCTAGCCGGTGGATGTATTTGCGGTCTTCCTTTTTTTCAGTCTCTAGGGTATCCATTTTGACTTTGATATCTTCGTACTGTTTTGATACAAATGATATAGATTCCTTAATTTCGGAGTTCTGTTTCAATAGCTCATTCATCATAGTCTGCAATACCTGTAACGCCGAGTCCGTCTTATTACTTCGTAATTCACAGCTTTTGGAGTGGGATTCAAATATTTTTTCCATTTCCTTCATAAAACGCTCCTGTTCGTCACCATGTTTGCGCTTCCGGTTTGTGACAAATTCATTTGATAGATCAGTCAAGTCAGTTTCCGATTTACTCTGGGGATAGCTTTGGGCTTGAAGTGTGGTTGATCGAAGGTATAGATTAACAAAATCAGATGTTGCAAGGGGCGAAGCGGTGGCAGTTTGTGTTACCTGCTTTGATTTCTGCTTGATATTATCCTTTTCCATATCTTTTGTAGCTGACGGAGGAGAATGTTCCAAAGGCATTTTGGAAGTATCGTGGGAGGTATTTTTAAAATTGGTCACAGGACAGCAGGTAGTATAGTTAATTAAATATTTTTTTTAATTGCGCACAGCAATACAAAGTTACTACTAATTTCAATTTCAATTTCAATTTCAATGCTTTATTGCTCTCTATATGTATACATGTTGTTACAAGAAAATACAAAAGATCAAATATGGACCCTGTCGGGCACGACAAGCAGATAGAAGAAAGAAGGAAGCCACTGAGTTAATATTATATCATTACTAGTTAAGAATAAACAATTAATCAAGAAGTCTGAAATAACTATATTCAAAATTTGCAAATTGTTTTATTTATTAATTATATAGTAATAATATTAATTTATTATATATGTTATATTAATTTATTAAATGTCATATAAATTTATTAGATGTCATATAAATTTATTAGATGTCATATTAATTTATTAACTGTCCTATTAATTTATTAAATGTCATATTAATTTATTAAATGCCATATTGATTTATTAGATGTCATATTAATTTATTACATTTCTTATTTATTAAAATATGTTAAATTGATTTATTAAATGTCATTTTTATTTAATAGATGTCATATTAATTTATTAAATGTCATGTTAATTTATTTGATGTCAAATTAATTTATATTCAATTATTGATGTCAATTTATTACAAGTGATAATAAGTATATTTGTAGTTAAAAATTGACATTTAGGTATTCGTTTATGGTGTAATAGCTTTTGTTTATGAGGAATTGTCTTAATTTAATAATAAAAATGCTGTATTTATTTATGTTCCTAATGTTATCGGGTAAGTTGTTGTATACTTTTATTGACATTACAAACGTGCTGGTAGAGTGCATATTTAGTCGTGAGCTAGGCAGGTTAAGTCTGTTTCTGTGCCTTAATAGAATTTTCGTTTGTATGTCTTCCCTTCTAGTATAAAATTCCGGATATTTGCGGACAAATTTACATATTTCATATAAGTATAAGCTAGACAAGGTTAGTATTTTCAGTGATTGAAAATGGGGCTTGCAACTGTCTGTTTCGTCAATGTTTACAATTATTCTGATTAGCTTTTTCTGTAGTGTAAATAATGTGGGTGCATCTGTACTATTTCCCCATAAGGTTATTCCATATTGTAGCCAAGCATGGGCATACGCATAGTATGTGGCCAACGCAGTTTTGAGATCGGTTGTTTTTTTAATCTCACGGAGAGCATATGAAAATTTTGATAATTTAGCTCTTATCCTTTTAACATGCGACTTCCAGTTGATATGCGAGTCTATGTCTAGGCATAATAAGGTGAAGTTATTTACCACTTCTAGTTTGTGTCCATTGTAACTAAAGTCTACATTAATCGGTATTTTTTGGCGGGGGTAAAATGTTATAATTTTAGTCTTTTTAAAATTTATTTCCAGATTATTTTCCGTCATCCAGTTTGATGTAGAGTGTAGTATGGCGTTTAATTTTGTATTTAAGTTTATATTAGTGTTACAGGAGGTAAGTATGGAGATATCATCCGCGAATAGAACACAAGGTTCATCGATGTTATTTGGAAGGTCATTGATATAAATAATGAACAGGAGACATCCTATGACGCTTCCTTGTGGAATTGAGGCATTAATGGCTTTGCTATCAGACCGTATTAGTTCTTTATTTTTTGAGTTCTTGTTGTAATATTCTATTTCCACCATCTGTTCCCTGTTTTGTAAATAGGATAGAAGCCAATCATGGCATTTGCCGCGAATTCCTATGTTATATATATTTTTTTTTTTAATAATATTTCGAACTGTACTTTGTCGTAGGCTTTGGTCATATCTAGTAGTACACCGATAGCGTACTTTTTTGCGTTGATAATATTTAAGGCTTCCTGAATGAATTTGTAAACTGCCAATATGGTAGAACGGTTTTGGCGGAATCCATTTTGACAGTCATTGAGAATATTGTACTTTTCACAGAATTGGTATATGCGGTTACACATGGCTTTCTCAAATATTTTAGAGGCAGTGGGTAAAAGAGCTATGGGGCGATAGTTATTGGGGTCAGTTTTTAGGTGTTTTTTATATATCGGTTTTATAATAGACTTTTTTAACAGGTCAGGAAAAACGCCCTCCTCGAAAGACTGATTTATTAGATTATAAAAGGGTAGCGTTAGTTCGTCCGCACATTTTCGCAGTAAAATGGGAGGAAGCTCGTCTATACCATAGCTTGTTTTGTTTTTTAAGTTTTTTATAATTACGTTTACCTCATAAGGTTCTACTGGACTAAGATAGAACGAGTTTTGTGTCTTGGATGTTACAGCAAGTTGTTTGTTATGAGATAGGCTCTTGGAAGCTTGGCCTATTGAAGCAAAAAAGTTATTAAAGGTGTCAGCTACTAATTTGGGCTCTGAGGTTAACCTGTTACCTATTTGTAATGTTAAGTTTCCCTGGTCACGTTTTATTGTTTTATTGGTTTTTTCGTTGATGATACTCCACATTGTTTTAGATTTATTACCTGAATTTGCCATAACAGTTTTATAATGCAATCTTTTGGCTGATATTATTATTCTCTTTAATATTTTTTCATAAGACTTGTAGTATTTTATTAGGACCGGATTTTGAGTTTTAGTTGTTAGTATTTTTAATAATCTCTTGTTTTTACATGACTTTTTTATTCCTGTAGTTAGCCAGCGCTTTTGGTAATTCGATTTTAATAGAAATAGATTTTTCTTAAAGGTACACATTGATTTAAGATATTTGTAAGAACATCATTAAATGCTTTATAGTTAACATTAATATTTTGTTCGGGTTTTATAATATCGTTCCAGTTTAACTCTTGTAACCTACATTTAAATTTTAATATGTTTACGTTATTGTAAAGTCTTTTCTTAGTGTACCATATCGTATGGTTTGTTTGCTGTGGGAAATTTAAGTGCAAGATAGTACTATTATGATCTGAAAATCCTAGTTCTTCTACGGTCGCGAGCATATCTTTGTTTTCGAAGTTCGTGAATATTAGATCTAGACATGTTGCGGTAGATGGGGTAATACGAGTTGCGGTTTTTACATGTTGTGTGAATTTGTATTCTTGCATTAAATTTATAAACTGGTTCGTTTTAAGGCTATCGGATAATATATTGATGTTGAAATCTCCTCCGATAATTATATTTAATTTTGAATATTTATTAGTGACATAAGATAGAATGCGTTTTAATTGTTTATAAAATACTTCTTCCTCTCTTCTATTCCAGTATATAATGATTATTAATAGATTTTCATTCGGTAATTCAGTCGCGGTTAACTCGATAACATATTCAATAGACATTTTAGTGATGTCGTTTCTCTGTGTACTATGTATGTTTTCTTGTAGTAATATACAGACACCGCCACCAGGTCGAGTGCTGCGACAGTAAGATGCTGCGATAGTATATCCACTAAGTTTGATATGATCCATTTTGTCTTGGGAAAGCCAGGTCTCCGAGATACATATAGCGTTGTAGACTAGGTCATGAGAAATAAAGGCTTCGAGTATGTCCAGCTTATTGTTTAGACTTTGAATATTCTGGAACAATATTTTAAATGGTCGGTCTTTGCTGACGAAATGTATAATCCGTTGTATCTGTCATGTTTGAGTTTTGTAATTGCTGTGAATTATTTTCTAGTATTGAGTCTTTTCTTTGAAAACCTGTATTCTTTTCCTCGTGATTTATATATTGTTGCTGTGTACTGTCATTGTCCTTTACATTAATGTATTTCCCATTTATGTAGAGTTTATTGTTTCTTATAATAGCGTGCTGTCCATTTCTTCGGGCCTTGCTCAATTCTTCTCGCATCTGAGCTCTTTCTCTTCGTGTGTTTACGTCTAGGAACTCGGATATTGACAGTCCTGTTCCCTGAAAACTTTGGCTATTGTTTAAAATATATCTGGTCATTCTTTTACTGAGCATTTCAATGACAAGTGGACGGTTCTTATGAGACCTTCTTCCCATTCTGTACATGTCTTCTATATACCCAGATAGGTTCACGTTGGCGATATCGTGAAACAAATCTACAAGTCTCTTGTAGAGGTCGCCTTCCGGTTCTCTGTAATAATCTGGGAAGCCATAGAGTACAATTTTATATTTGTTTTCCGTTTTCCTTTCAGACCGCACTGGTTGTGTTGGCAGATCTTTCAATTCTTTTTTCAATTCTTCATTTTCTTTATTTATTTTTTCTATTTTTGTGTTAATACTGTCGATTTCTTGCTTTGTCTTATTATTCTCTAAGGTTAAGATATTGGTTTTGTAGTCAAGATCTTGTCGCAATTCAGCTATTGCTCGCTTTATTTCAGTTTGTATTGTATTTTGTATTTGTTCTATAATAGATGTATTGTTTTCTTTTAACCGCATCATTATTAAATCACTCAGACCTTGCATTGTTAGTGGAGATTTAGCGTTACTGGTATCATTTTGTACGTGTATATGGTCTTGTGTATGTAGAGTGTCACCTAGAAAGCTCAGGTCTTCAGAGCTATCCGTGCAACTTGGTATTTTCTTCCTGTTTTCGCCTGCAGGTGAGGTAGTGATTTGGCTGCTTTCTATGCCCGTCAGAGCACGTATGGGAGTGTCAGTATTGTTAGTCTTCGGTATTTTACATATACAGACTGGGCATTTCCAAGATTTTTTATGTTCTAACGTCATTAGCTTAGTATAGTAATCTTTTGACAGGCCAGCGCATTCTAGATCAAATTTGAATTTGCATAGAGAGCATATAAGATATTCTCTTGTCGGTAGTTTGTGGTGGCATCCTGCACACACATTAGTTGGAGCCATTTTATAAAATAATAACAATATATCAAGTATCGAAAATTAATAATATTACTTGTTATGACATCTAGTGGGGGATAGCAAGTACTAGACAGTTTCGATCTTGGTATCTTAATTCAGCTAGATGACGGTAGATGGCGTTGTGCTCAAAACTGGCTAAGTGATGAATTTCAATTTTGCATTTTATTTGTTAATTTTCTTTTTCAATTGAAATATTTAAATATTGTACCTTGTAGTTCTTCCTTACTTCTTATATGTCAATAATATTTTCAGGACACATTCGCTTTACACGTACATTTCTCACTTTATACATAGTGTTTGAGTTAGCAGGTCGTTATTTTGCTAGCAGTTCTTTTTAAGTTTTCGTCTATGTTGCTTATTATTATTCACGTACTTCAATGTCACTCACTGTATGTCGTTATTGCATCACTTTAAACAGTTATTTGTTGCGAGATAGTCACTTTTTCTATTTTTAATCACTTTTATATACGAAGCTACTTGTTTGTTTACGCTCAGTGGCGCCCTCTCTAGTTTTAAGTAATATTTTTATAATGGCAACACTTAGCTGTCAGTTGAACACAGATGACAGACAGATGGCAGATGACAGATGACAGCTGTCACTTCAGCGACGGAGCTTGCATTGTTCGTTCTTCTCAATTGTTGTTGTCACTTTCGCACACACACTCTGCGATCACTTAAGCTTTATGCGCGCCTGGTACTTTATGAACTGAATTTATTTGAAATTGTTGTTTAATAATATGATTTTTGTAATAAAAATTAATAAAGTGCACACGTCTTGTCGCTGTCGCGGTCCGGAGGGGAGAGGAACTTAACATGAGAAACGTTTCAGATTTTAGGCGGATTCGGGAGAGGGCTAAAGGACCCAAGTTCTGTCAAGAGCATTACAATATTCTCATGACCATCGTGTTTCTCTTCATACAACCTACCCTTCTGGGGCGAGTCATCCCGTCCTCTTCAACCCATACCAAAATATTAGTCACCAAACCAGAATCATGTACCTACCTATCTGCAACCCTTTTGAGATATCTATGCTGATCCTTTATTAGCTTTCGCAGTCTACTTCTGGACTTCAGTCTCCTTTTTTGCTTCACAGTAGCACTGAGGCCACGGTTGGTTGGTACAGCGTTTAATGTCAAGTTTTCTGTATCTTTGTAAAGATACCTACTATTTAATTTTGTTTCAGCTATTTTCCTTAATCGCCTCTTACGACTTCCACGAAATGAAATAGGTGGTATCACTTTATACTCTTAATCCGTCACCACATTGACGTATAGTAATAGATATTATGTTCAATGACTTCCAAAAACGGGGAATTACTTCGATTCGTAAGAAAGTAGGTGGTAAATATGTTTGTCCAAAGATCTTGCAGAAATGACAAGTTATTTGCAATTATTATTATGATGGTGGATCAAAAGTAACTTTCACTCAGGTACCTAGTAATTATTTTTTAGATCGCTACAACTATAAAAGAAATGAGTGGATAAGTTTCTTAAATATTCATGAGTGTATCTTTGATTATAAACGTGTATCATTATATAGTAGGTACGTACATGTTTTTTTTAATCGTCTTCTACTTATACAAACTAAAGGTTCACGTCTCAGCTCTTAATGCAATGAGTGTTCAGGGTGCACTCCTCTTATAGACGACAAATACGTTTCGTTATCGTTTGCTTATGAAAACCCCTATCACTAGGGAAAACATTAGACATGCTGAGAGCGGTGTATTAAAAAGCATTTAATTGATAAATAATACATTTCTCAAGATATTTGCGAAATAAAGCGACTAATAAGACATATTTTTGATATAATACAAAAGGAACCCAAAAAGGTACTATAAAAAGCAGGGCTCGTCCGAGATTTGAACCCGGGACCTCTCGCACCCAAAGCGAGAATCATACCCCAGACCAACGAGCCGCTTACCATTGGGGAATGAAATAACAATTTACACTTTTGGTTTTTACAACTGATATAATTGTGTTAATCATTGACTAATGACGTCATCTAACGGTATCAACAATCTTGCTTCGCCAAAGCGTAGGCTATGTCGAATTAACGGCTTCTCACTGATAATAGAATGTTTTTAAATATTATTTTGTTATAAATGTAGCCTAAAGATATTATAGTATGTAGCATGTTTGTTTTCTTCTTTTTGTATCCTGTTGTGAAGACTTGTTCTAATTTTAAAACATGTTATTGTACGTTTTCATTTGTACGATGTTGACTCTGCGATCTAATTATGTTTGAACTTTCATCTTTTCTCTCATTTTTCTTAAATGAGAGATTTCTTAATTGTACCTAGGTACCTAGTTAATTTCATAAGTTTCTTGTACTATATAAAATATCTTTGTAAGCGTTTATGTTGTTCAAATTATCTGAATATCTTAAAATAAAGTGATTCTTATTTTTATATTGTTTTTGTCCCGTTTATACTTGTTTGATATTGGCTCATTGAATAATTGTTTTGGTTTTTCTCATATGTAGAATATTTTCAGTGCAGCACATTACTTCAGGTCCAGTGCAATCATATGTTGACATTTTCATATGACTAACGCAAAGTAGAGCACATGTAGAGCCTTCAAATAAGAATAATAAAATTATAAAAATGAGTTAGTTGACCTTATTTTTGAAACAGGTAGAATATACTAGGTACATTAATATCATCAAGGTAGTATATTCATTTTATTGAGAAAGCGTGAGTTATACACCTCAGGCTAGGGAGAGTGTGGCAATCCCCGACGAGAAGCGCCGGTCTAAACTTACCTCAAGAATGACTATCATTATATTTATCAATTGGCGAAAATCGTACAAAATTCTGTTTGATAGTTTTACAATGGGGTAGTTTCCAGGGTCAAAATAATAACATTTTATTTAGTCCGTATTTTAGATTATAAAATAATATTGGACATGTATTTTTTCTTTTTTCGATTAAATAAAAAATAACAAAGATATAGCCCATTAAAGTTATGTGTGACGTCATCTAGTGCGAAAAAATGCAGCACGGTGTGACGTTATACGTAACTTTAATGAGCTTATATCTTGGTCATTTTTGGTTTAATTTACAGATAAAAAATACGTATCGCTTATTTTTCAATAATGTAAAGGACGGACTTATATTTTTTTTTGTCAACTAGCCTATTTATCGCGATCACATAGACAGACAGGACCCAGCGGCGATTTCATTTTAAATTATTTAGATATTAGAAAGTATTCAATGACTCTATTATACTGAGTGTTGACATAATTTCATTTAATAAGAATTTTCAACTAAGTTCATTCACACACAAACTTTTTGATTACCAAAGTTAATTTAGTTTCCAAAGGTACCCCTTGCCCAAGCGTTACTCCAGCTACATAAGTACATACTTTAGTTTGGAGCTTCAGAATATTTTATTGTACCGACCCCAAATATCGTCCATCAATCCAACATCACATAATTATAGTTGTTTGAATCAGGCGTTACTTCGCGGCACGCCATTGTTGTATATATAGTATGGAAAAAAAAAGAACTCACCACGCACCCTGGGATTGACCACCCCATCTATTGCAGTAGAAAAAGGTTGCCACCAAAGGTTGTACCACAGAATAAACAGTACTTACGTACAGAAGCACCACTTCTCAAACTAATTCATTGAAATTGCGACTCTTGCTACTAAGCAACAAAGTGCAATTCAGCTCGCATAAGCACTCAGTGCCTAATGCGATATTCACCTAACCGTTCCCGCACTTTTCTTACATATAACGCTGTCGCTGTCTGGCGCGGAGTGACGCGCTAGCTGTCGCGCTAGGGTTGTCGACTTGCCGCTGCTACTGTTATATTTATTAATCGTCTATCTACCTACTTGACCACGTACCTAATAATAAATAATCATCCTATAAGTATATATCCAACTATTTGAGCTCGTAGAACAAAAACCGCAAAAATCTGGTCGTTTAAATTTTCACTATACTAATTCTTAGTTATTTCCTAAACGCGTGGACCGATTTACATGATTCAAACAGATAAAATGGTTTTTGAACTAGATATTTAATTTGACACCATAATCGTTGGGATATCTCAACAAACAAAAAATCTAATTTTCAAGTTGCTCTCGTAAAATAAATAAAATCAAATTTTCAAGTCAACAACCCTTGCGCGGCGCGTCGGACGCCGGGCTTGGAAGCCGCGCGAATGTGTAGGCACTTATCGCTGTAGGTACGGCCGAGTGAAGGAGGCCTGGTTGTACCAAACTTCTGTGATGAAAAAGTTTAAAAGATAATATATATGGAGCAGCAGCGACAGCCTTGTGGAGAGACCGACAGATTGCTACGCAGAGGATCCGGGTTCGAATCCATGGCGCGTTGTTGTGTAAATTGTTAATTATCGCTTGCTAAACGGTGAAGAAAAACATCGTGAGGAAACCTGCATGTCTGAGAGTTGTCCATAATGTTCTCGAAAGACATTGAAGTCTGCTGACCCGCATTTGGCCAGCGTGGTGGACTATGGCCTTACCCTTCTCATAATGGAAAGAAACCCGTGCCCAGCAGTGGGACAGTATAAAGGGCTGATGATGATATATGGAATCATGCGACAATGAGTTCCTCATAATTTTGAATAGTCAAATATGTGTGGTGTAACTTGAATGAAAGCTCTAAATGCAGTATTTTTAAATGCAGTTCTAAATTATCAAACATCAAACTTCTATCACTGTATACAGATTTATATCTGAGCTCTTTGCTACTACTGTTATACATCAAACGTCATCGCACGAGATATACATCAAACTTACAAAGCAACACCGTGTCGCATGTCAAAACGTGTGGTTCAATCAGAAATGTAAATATTACAACGTTATTCCAAATTATATTACTATACGTTCCAATACGCACAGTCGGGCTGCCAATATAGCGATACAAAAAGCTCAAAAAATTTGGCTAGGGGAAGAGGCAAGACGTTGGATTTGAACCCGTTGTTTTTGCGTTACAGTTTCCCAACTGATCTACAGTTGGTTTCAATATTCGATCTGTCCAGCGATTTGGCTACTAAAGATACATTTCTGACATATTTTGTATGGAGCTTATGTCAAATATGTACCTATCTCTGCTAGCCAAATTCATGGATATATCTGATAGTATCGTATGAACTTTAATGTTGCTACAATTCTTTGAGTATAAATATTCAATGATATTGAAACCGGCCGGTTAGTGAGTTTAATACAGCGTCGCAGATTTCCATCTCACATCAATGTAGGAACACAAAAGTTACGACTGCAATTCGTCATTGGCAACCATTTTACAAGTTGGTAGACATAACGTTTTGCCATAACCTGTACCAATTTCACCGCATTACTTAATATTGTATTCTAAGTGTCTAAACACACTATGCCCAACTTACGCGACCGAAGTTCCGGGGCTGATATGACAAACCATAAGTGCCGAAGTTACGCTCGTGCTATGAACTACTACGCTTGTGCGCTACTACTTGAAAAGTTGCCGCTGAACGTACGCCCGACCGAAGTTACGCTGTGCGCTATATCGCAACGTAATCTTAATATATAAAATCCTTGCGTTACTGACTGACTGACAGACACGCTACAGCCGAAACTATTGGGCGCAGGAAGCTGAAATTTGGCATATATGTTCCTTGAGGACCGTAGGGGTGCACTAAGAAGGGATTTCCCGAAATTCCCACGGGATCGGCCAAAATAGGTAAATTTAATAAAAATGCAGGCGTAGCTGCTGGCGTCCCCTAGTTTGGGTATAATGTCAGTAATTCAAAGAGCATTGCAGGCGTAATCATGCCGAACTTCGGTCGCGTAACTTCGGCATAGTGTGTTTAGACACTTAGTCGTAAAACAAACAAGTTTTTATGAGATCCTCAAGCTTTACTGCCGTTCCGTTTACACCGATAACACAGTACATCATTCTAGGCGTTGTAGCGTTGTGCGTTTTTAGCTTAACGTTGTTACCACAGATTATTTTCTCGTAAAAAATCCTTTTAGTATCGTCGTTTACACGTTATGGTCTTAGTCTGGCTCTGTTTTAGAACTTAAAGGTGTAGGCGGTATAGGTAGCCAGCATTGTCCCAGTTGTATCTTTTAATATGCATGTAAACTTATGTTTTTTTTTTTTATTTCGTCGTTTATAAGTGTCAATTTGTGACTTATTTACGACGCTCAAAGCATGATCGATAACGGTGTTTAAAAACATAATAAAAGCGAAAACAGTGAAAAGTTAGAGAACAGCCAGGTAATATGATATAAGTTTCACTATTTTTATAAAAACAAATGACACAACTACACAATAATATGACATACGTTTCGTTTGATAGATTAACACGGCATTGATAAACCCAATTTCGTTCAATTTTATATAAATAAACAAAAACAGGGTATTCATTAAAGCATAAGTTGTACGAAGCAGCAAAAGCGAAACACACGAGAAATAATATAATGACGGTCCACGTAGAGCGCAAGCGAAATTGAGTCGCGCGCAGTAGCGAAAGCTTGCGCAAAAGAGCGATATTAGTATAGTATGCAAGCTTACCTGTTTACGCCAGTTGACCGGTTTTTTATGATTCACTCGGCACGATGAACAAAAGACTCGACGGTTGGCAATGGTTCTCAAGCTGTTAACATTATATTGAATTAATATTTTAAAAACGTGTGATGATTATTATAGGTTGTCGTAATGTCCGATTTTTTAACCATAATTGTAAAGTGCTTGACCCAGACGTATTGATAGCTGTGTTCTTTAGCAAGATTTTTTGCTTTACTTAGAAGTATTTTATTGGCCGATGTTAGATGATCATTTACGTAGAAATCAGCTGTGGATGAAAAGCCCAAATGAGATATATTCAGATGTTTTAATTTGCGAGTGTTAGCCATAAAGTCTTCTTTTATGTAGCGACAGTTAAAAGCAACTATTATTGGTTTGTAAGCATTAGGCACTCGAGTGGGTATACGTGCTATGTAGTTAATGTCCCGTTTAGTCACGGTATGTTCAGATAGCGCCGCAATCTTCTCCACGATGTCATAGAGGTTTTCATTTTTCTTCTCGGGGATACCACGAATCTCCACATTATTCGCTCTGGCCCACTGATCTCTCACTTGCAGTTCTTGATTAAGTTTACCAATCTCCGATCGAAGTATAGGGACTTCGCTTGCTGCTTTTTCGACGTCCGTAAAGCGTCTGCTACACGGTATTAAACAACGGTTTGAAACAGAGGTTTGAAACAGTATAGACAGTTGTTTAATGCCACATTTCATGCGACATTCAAACGCCCTTGGCAGCACAGCTTGCGTTGCAAACCATTGCCTCTAGCGATGGTTTGAAATGTGTTTGAAACCGTCTAGCCGCTTGTTTAAAACCACGCGAACGACAGTCACGCTGCGGCAGTGAGCGCGAGCGCACGTTACTAACATTTAATCTATAAGATGGAGCAACTTGAACGTGAAGTGATCACGGAATTTATAGAACTATATAGAGACTTTCCCTGCCTTTGCGATTTGACCAGTGATACATACAAAGATTCAGATCACAAAAAACAAGCGTGGGATTTATTAGCTGAAAAATTAAAAACTATCGACCCAACGGCAAACGCCGCGTCTGCAATAAAGAAGAGAATTTCCTATACCCGGGAATCTAAAAAAGTACGTACCTACTAAGTTAATTGTAGGTACGTCAACGAGATTACGACACGTCCTATCCGCGCAACGTTTTCAAAAACACTGTTGGTTTCAAACCATGTAGTTGGCAATCCCCATCTCACTTGTGTTCAAGGTGACCTTGGTTTTAAACCTCATTTCAAACCGTGTATCAGACGCTTAATTCTAACTTCTAGGTTTTTAACTTTTTCTGAGAAGCTGGTGATGAGGTGATGCGCCATGTCAACAGAGTCTTTTAAGGAATTTAATTCTTCTTTTATTGCCTTTACGTCTGCAACGAGTGTGGGCAAAGACGTAAGTTGGGAGACAATCTTCCTGATTTCGTCCTGTATCTTGTCTAGCTGGGTAGGCTGGAGGAAGGTTGCCACGGGAGACGGAGATGGACTTGACTTACATTTTAGACAACGCCAGTTGTTTTTCCTGTCTCCGAGTTTGCGGTAGCCAGCCTCGGTGACACCGGAACATTGATAGTCGTAGTGGCACTTGCAAACGCTGCAGACCGGGCCCTCAATGTGATGTGTACCACAGCTAGCACAGACGAACATGTTGAAAAAGTTTGAGATACACTGGAATTTTTATGCTGTTAACGATCAAGCGTGTGTACACAAGTAAAGCCGAGCGGCGACTGTGATACATACTTGGTAGCACGTGCTGTTTCCGCAACTCCACGTCTTGGCGTGTATTTTGCGTGCGGGTGGGAATGGTCTTGTCACTCAAGCCACCCCAGCTCTTCGAGGAAGGCCAGCAGACTCTTGATGTGGCCCACTGCTTCCCTCAGGGTGCTGTTTCTGGTCAGGTACTGCTGCCTGTACTGTGCGACCTCAGGGCAGTCGTGGAGCAGGTGGGCTGCCGTCTCGTCTGCTGCCATACAGGCCCTGCACAGCGGGCTGTCGGTGATACCTATAGTAAATAGGTGTTTATTAAAGAATCCATGTCCTGTGTAGGCGGCCGTGACTGTAGAGCCATAAGACAATTTTGGGGGATAAGCCCTAGCGTTTGCCTATCATCTTCTTGCACTGCCAGAAGACGATGCTGGCTTTTATGAGCTTATTTTCTATGTGGTTGTTCCGAGACAATTTGCTGTCGAGAATGACGGCCCAGGTACTTGACCTCGGTTGACAGCTGGTAGGGACCCAGAGCGCGATTGTGTGTGAACATGACTAGTTCAGTCTTGGTCGGGTTTACAGATAATCCGTACTCATTACACCACCGCTCCACCTGTACTTACTACCTTACCTGAAGTGAGAATGGTCAGAACATCTGCGTATCCTATTGTGTAGAAGTATCTCGCGTTGAGTTTGTCTATGAGTTCATTGATGACTAAGTTCCACAATAGCGGGGAGAGAACACCTCCCTGCGGGCAACCTCTAGTTATCAAGACTGTCTGGGTGTCTTCGTGAAGGCGTAGTACCCTTTTGCTGAGCATGTTTAGGATCCACTGTGTGAGCATCTGATCCACTCCATGTCTGGCTAGGGCATTGCTTATGCTGGAGAAGTTTGTCTTGTCGAAGGCCCCTTCTATGTCGATGAAGGGGCCCAGACAGATGCTTTTTTGTTGTATAGCAGCTTCTATCTGGTTCACGACCCGATGTAAGGCCGATTCCGTCGATTTCCCTAAGCTGTATGCATGTTGGTTGGCATGCAGGGGCAGGTGTTTCAGAGCCCCACTTCTAAGTTCCCTCTAAAAAAGGCTTTGAGCATGAAGGAGGTCAAGCTTATTGGTCTGAAGGGCTTGGCATTTGTATAATCTGTTTTGCCTGGTTTTGGTATAAAGATTAGTTTGACTTCCCTCCATCTCTTCGGTACATATCTGAGGGCCAGGCTAGCCCTCATGATTGCCAAGAGTCTTTTAAGGACAGGTTCACCTCCCCATTCTAATAACCCTGGGAAGATGCCGTCCAGTCCGGCTGCTTTGAAGGGGTGGAACCTATCGATGTCCATTCGTGTTCGGTCGCCACTGTTGGTGTGTCATGCCACGTTATTATCGGGATGAGGACGCAGCCTGAGAAGTGTGTTTCAAGTAGGACGCGTCTTGTCTCCTCCTCTGATGTGGTGTAGGTGTTGTCCGGTTTACGGAGAGTACCTGGTGCAACTGCCGGTTGCTGAGCTAGTACTTTCCTTACCCGGTTTGCTTGTTGGCAAGATTCAATGCTCCCACAGAATTTTCTCCATCCCATGGTGCGTCTGAATCTGAGGCATTTCCTATAGCTTGATTTGGCAGCTTTATAAGCGTCCCAATCTTCGTCCGCGCTTGTGTTCATTGTCCTGTTTAAAACCTTCCTTACCTTCATGCGCTTGCGATCAAGCTCAGCGCCCCACCAGGGTTGTTTACCCGGGGTTGAAGGCGGGATGGTTTCCGGGCAAGCTGCGTGGTAGCTGTCTAGCATCGACTGTGTCAGTGTACAGGTTACCTGCTCGTCGATCTGTTCGGTGTCACCCAATACCGTCGGCGTAGCAGTAAGGGTGAGTTTATCCTTAAGTAACTTGACGTACCTACTTTGATTTGTCAGTGCTGACTACGTTTTGTGACGAAGGTGGGCTCCGTACCTACCTGTATTTAATAGGGTAAGATTAGTGGTGAATAAGTATTCGACCAGTGACTTACCTCTGTTGTTATTGCAGTCCATGCCCCATATTTGGTGGTGGGCATTGGAGTCCGTTCCTGGTTAATACAATCTAGATATTAATTTTAGCCGGGGATGCAGACTACAGATGTTATTGCGCTAATTGCAATAGGTACTCGACGTGCAAAATCAGTTCGTATGAACTAGTTTTACTGGCGAGGTTCTATGTTTGAGTAAGTTCAATTTTGTCCTTTATTCATATACTTCTCTATCTCCTAAGTTATCTAGTTTAAAAACCTTACATTTCTTGTAGCAACACAATATTGCTTTGTATAGAGGGGCTGTAAATAGCTAAACGTACCTAATCAGGCCAGGCGAATCTGCAGCTGCCCAAAGAGATTAAAAAAACCCTAAAATTCATACTTTTCTCATTTTCCATATCAACTTGGCTCCATAATCATCGGCTGGCGACCTTGCCTAATCCTCATGGAGTCCGTGCGCCCTAGGGAGAAAGGACGAACGGGACTGTCAGACTCTTACTGACTAAAAACCAACCCGTGTACCCCTCATATACCCATGTGTCGGAGGGTAGGGTTTCACCGAAGCATTCCTCGCTACCCCCCGACGGGTATTGGCCCGCCAGATAGTCAGGCGGGCCCGAACGAAACCCCCTTGGTGGCGGATGTAGGTGTTGGGCTCCGCCGCCAAAACCGCGGCAACGCAACACCGACACGCCTCTCCTCCCGCAACCGCACCCGACTGCGAGGCACAGACAGAATTATTGTCCCCCGCACCCGCACCTTGGGACGCATCCTACGCAGGCCTCACCCAAGCCCACGTGGAGCGTCCTACCGGGATCCCGCTTAGCTTCACCGTGGGTGTAGTAGGTACCTCAAACCCACGGTTACTGAGCCCTCCAGCACGACAAGGTGGAGATGCCACGGGGGTGGGGGTAAGGATGGCGACGCCCTTGATTGGTTTTAAATACGCCAGCCTATGGTCAGTGAGCCACAAAAAATAACATGTGCTCTTCCAGATTAAGCATTTTTTTTTTCAAACTCAAATATGAAGATACTTTGTTACCAGAGTATTGCAACCGACAAATGATTCATCCTATAATAACACTCGTAGCAATGAGTAATTTACGGAATAAACTTTGTGAAGTTGAGGTCTCTGAATCCCACAAACAAGCGCGAAGTTTGCAACTCAACGGATGCGGATGAGATGTGATACATCACTACTGCATGGCTTACCTAACGATAATATATTTGCGCACATGCCGACGTAATAGATAACCATAGTGCCATAGTTATGTGGTTATTTAGTATATTTAGTAGGTAATTAGGTAGGTATATCTTGTTATATAGCTTTAGGTTTGTTTGAATATAATTATGTACTTAGGTACATACCTACTACTTACTAGGTACCAGATAGGAACTCATACGATGCCTCGTAAAACAATTTAAGGTCGGAGTTGGTAAATCTGTTCCTAGAATGATCTGGTCACAAGTCTTACCGCGATTGTACCTACAGTGTGTTAATATGCATTTGCAAAATATATTTTCAGGGGTCAACATACTACCTACTATCTACGAGGGGAGTTCAATGTATTCTCGGTATCGAGGTGATATACTAATGATAAGGGTAATTTAATTATCTCATTAGTTAATGACACTCTTTGAGGGTAGAAATACAAAATTTCATTTAATTGCCACCATTAGAATTCAAGATATCATTGCGAAAAGATGACGGATTCGACAATGATGAAAAAAATCGAGCATCGTGCAGTGATAAAATTCCTCACAAAACAAGGAAAAGCTCAAAAAATTATCCATGAAGAAATGGTGGCTGTTTACCAAGATTCTGCGCCTTCATTATCTACAATTCAGAAGTGGTCAAGTGAATTCAAACGGGGTAGAGAGAGCATTGAAGACGACCCCCGCGCTGGTGGGTCAATTTGTGCCGCTACTGAAGAAAACGTCACATTAGTCGAAAAACTTGTACTTGAAGATGCCCGTGTAAGAGTGAAAACATTAGCAGAAATTACTAAGCTATCCCTGGGTACCATTCACACAATCCTTCATGAGCGCCTGAATTTGTCAAAGGTCAGTGCAAGATGGGTGACGCGAATGCTCACCGCGCTACAGAAACAAGTGCGTGTTGACTGTTGTAAGGAGTTTTTGGACCTCTGTGGTGAAAATCCGCAAAGTATTTTCGATCGGATTATTACTGGTGATGAAACGTGGGTTCATCACTATGACCCTGAGAGCAAGCAAGAGTCTATGCGGTGGCACAAAAAAGGATCAGACCCGCCGAAGAAGTTCAAAGTCACTCCGTCCGCATGAAAGCTCATGGCCACGGTGTTTTGGGATTCTAAGGGAATCTTGCTAATCGAGTACACAAAAAAAGGTCAAAGTATTACTGCTGCATCATATGCAACCACCCTGCGTAATTTAAAGGAGGCAATTAAAGAAAAAAGACGTGGAAAATTAACCGCAGGTGTGTTGCTGCTTCACGACAACGTGCCGGTTCACAAGGCGCGCCTTGCCCAGGCTGCTGTGTGGGAGTACGGATTT
This sequence comes from Euclidia mi, assembly GCA_944739405.2. Classification (NCBI taxonomy): domain Eukaryota; kingdom Metazoa; phylum Arthropoda; class Insecta; order Lepidoptera; family Erebidae; genus Euclidia; species Euclidia mi. The sequence goes on from OX123196.2 coordinate 6,841,241, forward strand.
GAAGAAATCAATCATCCACCCTACAGTCCGGACCTGGCCCCTAGTGATTACTATCTATTCCCTAATCTTAAAAAAGACCTTCGTGGAAAGCATTTTTCGGACGATGAAGAGTTGAAGGGAGCAATAAACGATCATTTTTCGGGCCATGAAGAAAAATGTTTTTCAGAGGGAATTGAAAAGTTACTTTCACGAACAAATAAATGTATTGAGATGTTAGGGGAGTATGTTGAAAAATTAAATTTATTCAGAATTTTCCGCCTTTTCCTTCATACCTATACCGAGAATACATTGAACTCCCCTCGTATATATATAAAATTCTCGTGTCATGGTGTTAGTTAAAATACTCCTCCGAAACGGCTGGACCGATTTGTATGAAATTTTGTATGTATATTCGGTAGGCCTGAGAATCGGTCGTAATCTATTTTCAAACTTCCAAATCATAAGGGTGGCCAGCCCAAAAAATATATTTTTTATTTTTTGAAATTTTTTTTCATATTTTTATTTTTTTATGATATGGCAGTATAAAATACATAGAACTCTTAATTTTCACCCCTTTATCATCAACTTCTTTTTTTTTTATAGCACTAGATCAATCCTGTTGGCCACGCCACGCGCATACCGGAGTCAAAAAAAATCGTTTCTCAGTGTTAGTTACAATACTCCTCCAAAACGGCTGAACCGAGTTGTATGAAATTTTAAACTTTTATTCTTTAGGTCTGAGAATCGGCCGCAGTTTAGTTTTTTAACCCCTAAGTAAAAAGGACGGGCCAACCCAAACATATATTCTTGAAGTTATACTTCTTTGAAAAGGCGCGTTATGAAAGAATGATGAGAGTCTCATTTTACGATGCGCATGTGTGACACAAAATTCTCACGGGAAAAGTTTTTAGTGTCTACATTCACAAGATGGTGGACGGGAAATTTTTAATAAAATTAATATGGGTTTAAATTTCGGGGTTTTCATGGATTCTGATCACGAAAATGACATCTATTTGGGAATCCAAGATGGCGGACGGGACATTTTTAATAAAATTAATATGGGTGTCATTTTCGGGGTTTTCATGGATTCTGGTCACGAAAATGACATCTATTTGGGAATCCAAGATGGCGGACGGGACATTTTTAATAAAATTAATATGGGATATAATTTTCGGGGTTATCATGCATTCTGATAACGAAAATGGCATTTATTTGGGGATTCAAGATGGCGGACGGGACATTTTTAGTAAAATTAATATCTTTAACATCATAATACAATTGGTCCAATTATCATTTGGCATCGTTTTACTTTGTCAACTTTACTTTTACTTTTTTTTTATTGACTCACGCCTGTATATTTCCGAAAGGGTAGGCAGAAGTATAATATGACACCCACATTTTGCCATGAATTTTTAGGTCCCACGTAATAGGGGGCGAGGCTATTGCCGTTACCGGGCACATCACCAGACTCCGTGCTGCTACTGAGAATTCGGAAAAACCCAGTAACACTTTTGCCCGACCCGGGAATTGAACCCGGGACCTCCGATCTGCAGTCGCATACGCTATCCACTGGACCACGGAGGCAGTCTCTTTCTTTTTGATATGGCATTGAAAGTACAAACAACTCTTTAATTTTCACCCTTCTAACACCAACCCCTATTTTAAATAGCCATCTTAGTAAGTTAATCAAATCACTAGATCAGTCATACGCGCCAGTCGCATACTGGGGTTAATAAATCGTTTTACAGCTGCGTTAGTGAAACAATTCAGCAATTTCACAGTGTTAGTGATACAATACTCCTCCGGAATAATATTTTTTTGGTCAATTTCTTAAGCCCTGATGGATGGATGGATGGATGGATGGAAAAAAAGGAATGAGAAAAAGACCTTAAAAAGGCGATACGGAGTTCGCCGGGTCAGCTAGTAACTGAATAAAAATACACGACAAAATAACTCGCTAAAACTGATATTAAATATTTTCGAAAAGCAGCTCGGTGTAATAACCGCCGCCGCCGCTCAGCTGATCGCCGCAAGCTGGCATTGCAGGCACCTAACACAGACAAGCACAGCACACGTACCTCTACCATACAGTTTTATTTTGCACTCGAATCACGGCTTTGGCGCGACTGAGCCAGGAAATAGGTTAAACTGCGTGCAGTGAGCTTTGGCACCTTTATTGCACAAAATAATAACAACCAATGTATATAAATAACTTTATTTATTAGCCAATTCTTCTAATGCTGCTGCTATCCTGAAACAAATGAGATAATACTTAAAATAAATATGTTTGTAGAGAAGACATATCTCTCAATCATCAATATGTTGCTGCATATTTGTAATATTTAAAACATGCACTAGATGGCGTTACACTAGAGCCTGATTAGGGCCAGAAAAAAATATTTGTGGAATTGCAAGTTTCTTCGGAATACATTGAAGTAAATATTCCATTCCAAGGAAACATAACCAAAATTATCCAATAGGTAATCATTTTAATATTACCCTTTACCACAAAAATCCTATCAGAGAGCAAACCCAATACCACTCTTGGTCAAAGCCTAATTGAATAGGCAAAATACTAATTAGAAGTAATGATAAGGTACTAGCTTAATGTATAATTAAGTAATATTGTATACCTAATGTAAATTGGTATGATATAATAAAAAACCATATATACTTTACCTGGACAATACCTCAATTTTTTGGATCTTATATTCTCTCTCTAATTCAAGTTTGTCTCTTTCTATTTTGACTATTTCTTCATCAAAGGAAACTGCAATGGTAAAAAATACTTCATTAGCCTAGAGTCTACTATTACAGGTAATATTTTGGCAAATCTAGTTAATTTGAAAACAGACCTAGTTTGATTTTCAAACAAATATGTATAACATATGCAAATTATATGTTAATGAAAATATTTTTGCATGTATTTCCTAAACATGCAATCAAAATTATATGGGTTATATAACCACCATTTTTTATTTATTTTTTATTTTTACCAGGGTTTGGTGCCCCACCAGGGTCTGCACCTGCTAGCACAGCATATACAGCACTATTACCTCAGTTGCAGTGAAAAGGAACATGTTTATAGTTACCATAACGTTTTTTGGCAGGCACTTCACTATCATTACTTGTATTCTGTGCGGGTGCATCACCGCTGCCATCTTGACTGACTCCTAAACTAGTATCACAAGGTGGCTGTGTTTGTTTGAAAGCCCTCTTCTTTGTATTCGACTTTAAATACTGCCATGTCTGGAAACCAGTCATCAATTATGTGATTACTACAGTATGAATGTGAATATGATTTGTGACATAAGTTTTAGGAGACTCTGTGCAACCAAAATCAATTATTTGGTTTGTTAATTGTCATATTAATAGTGATGTATTGACTTACATATAATTTAATATGAATATTAATTATAAACAAATTGAAAATATACCAATAAGTATTTTATTGTTTTCATGTTTTAAATATGGAGAAATTGAATGCAATTCTGACCATGTTTATGTAAAAAGAATGGGTTTGAGACCGAGTTGATAGTGTTTCCTGACTATAAGACCCCCTAAATTGACTGACATAGGTAATTTTATCTGAAAAGGGTCACCATTGGGTGACCATTACACTAGCGATATCCAGCTTTACAAATTGTTCCATTTGCTTGGTCGGCTTTCAGACACGAGTTACTACAACCATATTTTAAAGTATTTTTGTTGATAGGCACCTTTTTCCATTTCTCGACAGATTTAACTGCTCCGCCCATAGAATTCAGTGTAGACGTGAGATCTTGCCATTGTGCATCTAAGACTTCTTTGTCTATACCTGAATTACTTACAAAACCTTTGGCAATAACTGAGTTCTCTTGCATAAAATCCATCAAAGCTGTTACTTGAGCAGCAGTTACATGTTTCTTTACTGCATCCATTACATGAAAGTCTAGGAACTAGTAGGGAACAGTTATATAATTGTTTGTCACAATAATAACGTGCTAATCATATTATGATATTATTTATTAAAAGTATTTAGAAATCTCAAACAATTTTCTACATGAAGCATTGTTTATTAATTTGACAGTGACAGTTTAGTTTAAGAAAAACAAACCTGTCGCTGTCGGAATGAAATTGAACCACAGATTAACAAACAGACTAGTGTTTTTTATTATTCCAGAATGAACTATTCCAGAAGTTCCAGGTCACAGGTTAATGGCCTAAATTAAATTTCTATAATCTGCATTGCTTTGGGTGGTGCTCTTATATAATGCCAGTCTGACGACATCCATATGTGTAAAGGTTGCCTTACGTACTAGATATTCTGGCTTTATAGTTGGGGTATGCGTATGATGGTATCGCTTAGTAATATATGTGGTTGCCGGTTGGGTACTATCAGTAGTCGCGATTCTGAACCTCTGAACCATTGCTCTGAACACGTGAATGGATCATAGAGATATCTCTATGGAATGGATTGGCGATAGATATCAGTGCTCCTTGATATCAGCTGTCTGTGTCATAGTGTCAACTGTCATGTCAATATTTTGACGTCTACGGTCTAACTAACCTAAAAATGTGTTATCTTCTGAAAAAGAATCTTGTCCGCTAATTCTAAATAAATCAAAACATTCAAAATAAATGTATGCATTATTCAGATCTCATGTAGGATATATAAATTATTTGGAAAAGAGCAAGTATATATAATTGTCGTCTGAGAACATGTCGTTGTGGTCTTGGGTACGTAATTATATTTTTGTAAAGTAAATAATTAACTTTAATTTGTGACTGCACGAATGATGCAGCAGTTGCGGTAGTACTTATATGAGATTTAGGCCGAGTTTCACTTCTATCTGATGAATTAATTTGTCCCTGTCAAATTTATTTGTAGGTAAGCTAATTACACACAAATTACGTTCAAACTTTGCAATTATCTGGAAGATAAGACCCATCCAGATGTGATGAAACTAGAATTTAGTGATAGTAAATGAAGTCTTAGATATGGAATAGGTATCTGAAACTTACACATACCTACTTAAGTATTTGTTTTCTTTCATTTTCAGGGTGCTAATTCACATGGGCAGTTGGGTTTGGGTGTGGTAAATGAACAAGTAGAAAAGCCTACAAGAGTAACTGATATACATTTGTATGACAATAAAATTAAACAAATAGCTTGTGGAGGTGGACACACTCTTTTACTAGATGACGACGGCAAACTCTATTGCTGCGGCTGGAATAATAAACTGCAATTAGCTTATGATGAGCCTGTGAACACATTTCAAAGAACTTGGAAATTAAGTGGCATTAAATTTACTAATATTGCATGTGGATGGGACTTCAGCTGTGGGGTAACAGATGACCAATTCTTATTTGTTTGGGGTTCCAATAGCCATGGCCAACTGGGACTTCCAAAAGAACACTTTGCTGAATCCATGAGACCAATAAGACTTGAAGTCATAGCAAGCGCTGTGTCAATGGGATTGAGACACACAGCTATAGTGAACTCCAAGGGCCAAATATGGACAACAGGTTGTGGTAAACATGGACAACTGGGGCTCGGCAATGATGTCTTATCATCAGACCGATTTCAACAAGTAGATGGTGTTGGCAAAATATCCCACATAGCCTGCGGTCAAAATCACACAGTAGCATGGTGTTCTGAAGAAAAAGCTTTATATGTATGGGGTGATAATAAGTTTGGTCAGTTACTTCTCTGCTCAGAAAAATATAGGAAGTTGTACAGACCAAATAAAATAGATATAGATGTGAAACAACCAGTGAAGAAGCTATTGAGTGGCTGGACCAATGTTCTGTTGTGGTTGGAGAATGGAACAATGTTAGCTTGGGGTCGGAACAATCTTGGACAACTAGGCACAGAGGAAACTGTGCCTGTTGGGCGCTTCACACATATTAATTTACCAGGTATATATCTTTATGCAAGTAATTCAACATTTTATTTTATATTAAGCTAAACATTAGAATTAATTACATTGAAGGCAAATCAAATGATAATCACCTTAAAGGATCCTCTTAATTATTATGTATTTGGATTAAAATATGTTTGTCTTCATCAATAGCCCAGTGGTTAAGCATGAAACTTGCTACCTTACAAACAGGATATCACTTAACCATTGGTTGCCTAAAACTATTTAGCAAACATTATTTTATACTCCTATTAACTTGCTATTAACTCCTTAAAATAATTATATGTTTTTGTTCCAGAAGGCAGACAAGTTAAGGATGTGGCACTAGGATCAGAGCACAGTATATGCTTAGCAACAGACAATACTCTATGGGCTTGGGGCTGGAATGAGCACTGCAATACAGGAATCACTTCTGAAAAAAATATACTACAACCAACACTAGTGCCTATAGAATTAAGTAAAAACTCCATAGTTACACAGATGTATGCTGGTAGTGCTCATAACTTTATTGTTATTGAGGAGTCAGATAATATTGAGAAAGATGAAAATGGGAGTAGTCATAATGATAAACAGTTATAGTATCATGTTGCGAGATTTGTTGCAAGTGATGTGTGTAGATGGTGTATATGTGTGCAATAGGTTGAACCTTTTTTGCATTATATCCCAAGAATGTGTAGTATGCCAGTATTTTGTACACAAAGAAGTATAAAAGACATGTTCAATATGTTTTTAAGTAGATGTAATGTGTTAACTTTTTTAGCACTTAGTTCCAAAGTACATATTTTATGTATACCTACTTCATATCTAAGATATGATTATTGTGATTAATTTTACATTTAAAATGGTACTTATTTGTTAACACATATATTGATATTTAAGCTGTTATATTTTAAAGCTTTTTTATAAAATGTTCTTCCAAATTTAAATTGTTATAATTGAGTTTGTATGTTCATTAAAAGTCACTGTGATATTTACAAAAAATGTTGTAAATAAATAATTAAAACAAACATAATACATACACATGTGATTTTATTGAAATTTTACACATGTATCATAATAAATAACAACTATAATAATGACTAAAAGCATATTAAATCTGGTGTACAGTGAAATCTGAAAATATATCTAGTATAATAAAACAAGATTAAGGCGCTGGCTTCAGTTAATATACATATAACATGATAAACTTCTATAAATATATCTTCATATTTCACTACACACTTATTTTCAATACGGAGGTATAAAATACTGCAAGTACAGCATAGCTGTATGTTGACGAGATGTTGACAAAACTATTAATTTTGCATTACCATAACAAAATTCGTTTTTTTTTGTAGACACTAATGAGTAACAAAAATTTAACAATTTCAATTATTTTTACATTACTTATCAAGAAATTATCAAATTAGTAACAAATCTAGCCACAATGGTGTTTACCTAACTTACATTATAAAAGGGTTATGTCTGTATTAGTAAGAAGAATCTGAGTCACTAACATTTATCTGAGATTTGCAAAGGTCTGATTTGTCATAGTAGTATTTCACAAGTATTGCCAAGACTTGAACAAAACAATATGAATCTTATTTTCAAACCACAAAGATCTTTTTCATTTGGCCTTTGTTTAGGTAACTAAAGTACAATACTAAATTCCAATTTCAATGTGTATGTTTTGGCTGACCATAGTTGTTATTGAATATTTTTTGACTTTAATGTTATTAAGTTGAATTGAAATGTATTGCATAATATACAATTTTAAAGTGGATGGTATGAATCAAGTATTGTCTACACAGCCACACATCAAGCTAGCTATTTTTAGGGAGAAAGAAATAAGTGAAAAATCGCACTTGCGGACGATTTTCACTTATTTCTTGTCTGTATAGGTTGACTTGTAGCTGTGTGTAGTCTTTTTACTACAATTATTTAATGTCCAAACTCTTCAAACTATTCAGACAAACTTCTTAGTTCTTAGAATTTGCTCAATATCATATTTTATTGCCTGGAATAATACTGCAACTGAATTGTGAGAATGTAAATGCAAATACATAATACAAATAACTGATTCTAATTTATAGTTAGACCAAAGATTGCACTGATTCATTATCTGATGCATGGCAGCATATGTTGCGGTAAAGTTTATAATTATACATAATACAACAACTTTAATAGTTATAATGCTATTTCCATAAACAATACAAATAATTTCTAGATATGAACAGTTTGTCAATGGAGTTCCATATTTAAATACATCTTATTATCTTTAAAACTAACATTTAGTAATTTTATATTGCTTTCACAGTTTCAGTTAAATATTGAAGGTCTACTCTATCAGAAATTAATATATGAATCATACAAAAATGGACTATGTTACTAAGACACATGGATTATATGGATGTCCAGCTTGCCTTTGTGCAATATTGAGCAATATTACCAGGATTTTAATATGATATTCACAAAGCAATGTTGAACAGCAAGATATTGAAGGTTGCTACCTTTTCCTTTCACCTTTTTGTGTTTTGCGTTTTTCCTTTTTTTCTTCTTTTAATTGTTTTTGTTTTTCTCTGAAAAAGAAAACACAATGTTTCTGTTAAATCATAATATAAGAAAATCTAATTTTACCACAGTAGGTATTGTAAATGAGAAGGGATTGTTTGAATTGATAATCTGTTTTTATGGTGGTTGCAGGTTTACATTTGTGAGCATGCAACAAGTTTAATAAGTACTGAAAATTGGCAGTATTTGTATAATTTATATACAGCTGTTTAATATTCATAGTGGTTTCAGGCTTCTTACCTATCTTCTTTATCTTTTTCCTTTTTCTTCTGGGCGTCAAGTCTAGCCTGTTCGCGTCTTTCTCTAGCTGCTGCCGCTACATCTGAGGCATTTGTATTTTTAACCAGGTCTGGACCTTCTGGCACTTCTTCATTTACTTCGTCAGTCTGCAATTCAAAATACACATATTACCTACACATTACTTGAATTGACTCAATCTTACAACATAACCTCACTCGTTCATTTTATTTGTCAAAATATTACCTCATTGTCCGACAGCTGACTGTATTGTGATAATATTGCTTCACGAATTTTTTTCTCCTCGTCGGTATATTCTCGTCTTGTTGTTGTGGCCGGTGCTTGAGATTCCAGCAATTTGGCTAACTGAACATCTACGTCTGCAACAGGCTTCGGCGTTTCTTTCGGTCGACACGAGTCCCATTTTTCGATTATTTCTTCTACGTGGATAGTTATATCTTTTTCCTGTGAAAAATGCGACATGTAATATAAATTGGCGAAAAAAACAAATTGATGTATGCCTACAAACGAGTAACACTTACAACTATCTCCGATAGTATGCCTTCTAGTGCGTCCTTTTTCTCATCTACACTTTCTTCGCTTTCTAAAATACCTGATATGTAAGAGCCGAAAACTCCTTCGTCGGTTTTTAAAGATCTTAATTTCTCAGTCAGCCACGGCTCAAAGTCACTCGTTGCCGTCGCCATACTCGCCATATTGCTAAGTTTTTGACGTCCCCACCAGTGTTGCCAGGGCCAGGGCCTTAAGTTGCAAGCTACGTTTCGTTTCCTGAAATGTTACATTTTAGCTACAAAAGTTACATTATTGTCGTTTTTTTTATTTATGTCTTTTTGAGGTCGGATGTTGACGTGAACAAAATGGCAAAATTTAAAGAAATCTACAATGTCTCATGGTGTATTTTATCTTAGGATAAAAAAGACTCTAGCTTCATTTATTCGCAGCGCCATTTTCATTGTTGTTGCTATATTTTAATCTAGCATCTAACTTATTCCATTAGTTTGAACTAAACTTACGAGGTAGTAGATCTGTTATTTTTACTCTAAGCTAACAACTTATATTCGATTTTTCGATATTTATAGAATCTTCTTAACATACTTACCTACATGTTCTACCTAGTGTTTGCGCACACGCTCAAGGCAAAATCAAGTTTTAATATATCCACCATATGTTTAATTTTGTCATGTAGCTTCTTATTTAGAGCTTTCTCTGAGTATGATACACAGATTACTATTACTTTGAAATAGGTACTTTGTGTTAAGACGCGCCAATTTTTGGTGTGTTCATTTTGGATGCGTTGAATTGAACTGCCTTCATAAACGATTTGCAATAAAATCTAGTATTAGGTCTCATTGTTTTCTAAAGTTACGAAAATGGCCTCAAATATAAAAGTTACTTACATGTTACGCGAGGGGATCAAAAGTTACGAAAAATGTAAGAAATGTACCTAACCTTCTGGCAACACTGGTTCCCAACCCCCCGCACTCAGGTCATGAAATAAATTAATAAAAAAAAAAAACCCCCGCACTTTAAATTATAACAGTGTTAACAGACTAAAATAACTATGTAAAGCATTAAGGCCTGTTCAGACCTAAGCGGTATTCGCTACCGTCTGCGGCAGAGAAAACCCAGTGGTATGCGGTAATATTACTGTTCAGACCTAAGCGGTATTCGCTAACCTTGTGGGTAGAATAACGTGCGGTAGTCGAGTTTCGCCGCGGTCATTGATACCAAATACCTGAGCGAAACCCGCGCGGTATGTACCTCTACCCACAGTGGCAGCGAATATCGCTCAGGTCGCTCTAGCCGCGGTACTTGATACTAAATACCTGAGCGAAACCCGCGCGGTATGTACCTCTACCCACAGCGGCAGCGAATATCGCTCAGGTTTGAATAGGCCTTAACATGAGCATAACAGAATTGTGTGACCAGCTCAAGAGCTCATGTATGCATGACATGTGTATCCGGCCGGACTATCTGGCGTATTCAGATCAGAGCCCGTATAAACCAATGTACCTATCTCTGTGGAGCAGAGCCACAGACCCACAGAACACCATAATATATACCCTCACAGACCTGTGATCAGAGCCGCCGTTTTTCATGAACATACGTACTGTATGAAAAACATGAAGAAGATCCTAACGAGAGGCTGTTGCTTACCGTAAATCATGTTGTCATGCCATGGGAGCTTAATGTAGCCTGAGGTAGTACGAAAATAACTAGGTTCCCATCCATCGCTTTAAAGGGCAACTCGAAAATAATATTCAACATAATAGAGGTAGGCAATAGGGATTGCGAGAAGCGGGTGGATACGGGCAGCTCAAGATTGGTCTATGACAGTCTATGTGAAAGCTGCCTTTTGGCTGAGATGATGATGAAATGGTTAAAAAATATTGATCGAAGCGATGCCAATCTATTTCCGACGTGAAAAGTAGGCGCCAAAAGTATCTATATGTGTAAACTTTATTAATGCTTTGGTCTTTCCAAACTGCTAAACCCATGATTTTTTCTATTTCTACTGGTGCTGCACGTAAACTGTGCGCGTAAAGACAAAGTAAAATTAAACACGCAGGTAAAAATAAAAGAAACGCTTTTTTCATAAACTTTACTTTTAAAATATAAAGAATTACTTGATACACAGCTATTAAACTTATAGCTATTTAAATTTTAATACATAAATAGTTAGTAGAATTATAGATACATTTTATTCCAATAAATGATTAACATATTTTGTAAATATTTTATTTATTTACTGTGTATTGGGAAGTTTACAAGTGTCGTAGGTCTCAAACACTTTAGTAATGATAGATAGGCCGTCTCTGAGTTGTTGTTCGGTGATAACTAAAGGCGGTGCGAAACGGATTGTCTGTCCGTGAGTTGACTTAGTGATGAGACCGCAGTCGCGGAACTTTAACAACACCTCTTTAACCGGGATACCTGTAAATAAATACAAATTACATACATATAAAAATAAAGGTACGCCTTTAAAAACTAGCAAAGTGGCCAATGCACAAATTTCTCCCTAGCGAGGTTAAACGCGATAAGTTTATGGATACCTCAGACAGCACATAAACCATACAGACTCAGCCTAGCTGTCTTGAAAGTCTGTGATAGTCATTATGAGGAGTAAATAGCCTCAAATGTTCTGTTAATATCGCTAGGTATGCCTGTGAGTTTCGGAGGTCAGACGTAGGTCAAAGGTTCCTGGGTGAAAGTCTTGGTACTTATATAAATATATGGTTTAAGGGAGAGAACTTCTTGTGCAAGCGTACTTGCGCAGTAGATTGCTGAATAGAAGGCATAGGTTGCTAAAGTATTTAATTGATTTATTCTCTACTTACTTTTGTGAACATCAATTGCGCACATGAGTCCTCTGCATCGGACTGCAAGGACTTTACTCTTAGGTATTTTCATCAGTTCGCCGTACAACACTTTTTCTAGTTTGGCTGCATTTTCAGGCAATTTCTCATCTATTAAGACCTATCAAGAAAATAAGCATATTAGTTGACTGTACAACTTGTTTACTATTTAAATCTGACTTTTATCCAGCAAAAATCCAAACGGCTATTGCTAAAAAATACATTAGGAACGTATATACCTAGTTATATGAAAGTTCCGGTATTTTCTCAAAGCTCAAATAATACAATATTATACAAGTTAACTATACCTTAAGCGCTTCCATAGCAACGGCACAAGCTAACGGGTTGCCACCATACGTAGACCCGTGAGTGCCAGGCTTTATAACCTAAAAAGTAACAAACAATGCAAATAAGCAGAAGTTCAAATAAAGCGCCACATTTGAATTCTGTTTTCAAATGAAGAATATTAGTAGCCCTCAGAGTGTCTTGGCGCTTTTAGTAACAAATCGCCAAAAGCGACGATGTTAGAGGTTGACCATTTGGATAGTGTCCGCTTGTTGCAGAATTGACATCAGAGCGCTAGGTACCGTGCTTTCCAGGGCACGTGAAACCATCGGTGTCGGTTCTTGTCTCTCGACCAGAATAGGCCAGGCCTTCCTTGGGGGACTGCAACACCGCGAGCCACACGAAAAGAAAGAATGTTAGGTAAACTCACATCCATAATATCACTATTGCACAAAACAGCTGATACTGGCATAATTCCGCCGCTGAGAGCTTTGCCCAGAATGAGAATGTCGGGTCTGACTCCTTCGTGATCTACTGCTAACAATTTACCGGTACGACCTGAAATAAAAGTAATTTTGAACTTAGAAAAGTCCTCCATCGAACATTTTTATGGGCGGCAAACGAGCTGCCTGTTGGTAACTAGATGGTAATTACTTCTTTCTTCTAGAAAGACAACTACCGCACTAGGAATAAATCCTGTGTCGCGGGGAACTCAACACAATGAACACCCAGACTTGAAACAACAATCTGTAGATCACACAAAATGTTGTCTTGTTTGAGAATTGAGTGGGTTCAATCTGCACGCGAGACAACGAAAATTTGAGCGATCCACCTTTTTACGGGTTTCGCAATCCTTTTATTTTTCAAAAATTCACACAAGTTTATTTAACGGGTGTTAATCATATAAATCGTCTAATTTAAAGTAGAAATACCATTATTTTCTCGACGTTTCGACGTGTTTCTAACGGTCGTGGTCGCAGAGAAAGGTCATTATTAAAAATAATTAAAAACAATGGTGTCACCTACCTAATCCTGTTTGTACTTCATCAGCGATCCAGAGTACATTATACTTAGTGCACAGCTCTCTGACTTTCTTCAAGTATCCGTTATCAGGTATTATGCAACCTGCCTCGCCTTGGATGGGCTCTACCATGAATGCAACCGTGTACGGATCTTTTAGTTGCTCCTGGAAAATATATGACAAGAGTCTTATTATTGCTATCGTTATGTGAACATCAATTTCATTTTAGGGGCCATCTATAAATTACGTCATACCATTTTTATGGTTTTGACCCCTCGTTGTAATAGGGTTGTTTCCAACTAGTCAAATCAAGCACTTTTAATGAAATGTCAAAAACGATCTTTGCTACGGCGTTTGTATGAAATAAGACCTAGTGACGTCATAGTTTTTTGCTGTCGAATAGAATACTTATTATCAATAAATTGTCGATAAAAAACATTAAATATAGTTTTAACATTAATTGATGAATGAAACTACCATTATTTTGACATATTTCACTAGGTAAAAATACTTGTATAATTTATTTCACTTGCAGGAAACTTCCCTATTCTCAGTTCTCAACTTCTCACAGCTGGAAACATTATTTTGTGAGAAATATTGTGACGTCACTTAGGTATCTTGGCAATTTTGCACATAATTATGAAGAATTTTGATTTGAAATAGTTACTTGTGTTTACATATATTGAGCTTTGATTGCTTTAAAATGTGACATCATAAAACGTAGGAGCCTTACCCACCCACTGTCACACAATGTCTCACTTCGTGGAATGCCTATTACCTACGTGTGAAGTAGGTAATTAGTGGATGGCCCTTTATTTTAATTTACCATCTTCGTTAATTTACCTTCACACATCAGCCACTAAGGGTCAAAATATGTGCTCGGCTTTATCTAAAACTCACCTCTAGAGCTGGTAAATCATTGTATGGAATCAACTTGAAGTTAGGCATGTACGGTCCAAAACCCTCGTAGCACATTGGATCTGATGATGATGACACAGCAGAAAGCGTACGACCCCAGAAGTTGCCTTCAGCGAAAATTACCTGCAATCACATTTTAGTTAAATACTTACCTAGGTACTAGGTACACAACTTATGATCTTATCTATACTAATATAATAAAGCGGAAGAGTTTGTTTGTTTGTTTGTTTATTTGTTTGTTTGTTTGTTTGTTTGAACGCGCTAATCTCAGGAACTACCGGTCGGATCTGAAAAATTCTTTTTGTATACGATAGCCCAGTTATTCCGGAAGGCTATAGGCTATATAACATAACGCTTCGACCCTTTGGGGCTGGGCAAAAGGCTAAAAAGGCTAAAACATAATGTCGGCTAATCTCAGGAACTAGCAGTCGGATTTTAAAAATTGTTATTGCTTATGATAGCCCAATTATTCCGAAAGGCTATAGGCTATATAAAATTACGTCACAACTTTTAGGGGCCAGACAAAAATATTAAAATGGTCAAACGAGAAGAGGGGGGGGGGGGGGGTTGGGTCAAAGGCAAAAAAAGGCTAAACGAATAGGATACAATCTACATGGGTATCGTTTTCGAGATTTTCGGAACGCTGATTAATAATATGAAATTTATTTAGTGATCCAAGATGGCGGCCGGGAAATCAAAGATGGCGAATAAGAACATTTTAAATATCAATATGGGTATGGCCTTCGATATTTTAAGGGGTGGAGAATCGAAATACAACATCTATTTCGTGATCAAAGATGGCAGATGGGCAATCAAAGATGGCGGATGGGAAAATTTTAAAAAATCAATATTGGTATCGTCTCCGATGTTTAAAGGAATGGGGAATCCAAATACAACATCTATTTCGTGATTCAAGATGGCGGATGGGAAATCAAAAATGGTGGATGGGAAAAATTAAAAAAAATAATATGGGCATCGTCTCTAATGATTTAAGGGATGGTGAATCCAAATACAACATCTATTTCGTGATCAAGGGTGGCGGATAAGAAATCAAAGATGGCGGGCGGGATTTATTTTAAAAGTCGATATGGGTATCGTCGCCGATATTTAAAGGGTTGGGGAATCCAAATACAACATCTATTTCGTGATTCAAGATGGCGGATGGGAAATCAAAGATGGCGGATGAGAAAATTTTAAAAAATCAATATGGTTATCGTCTCCGATGTTTTAAGGGATAGCGAATCTAAATACAACATCTATTTCGTGATCAAAGATGGTGGATAGGAAATCAAAGATGGCGGACGGGATTTTTTTAAAGTCGATATGGGTATCGTCTGCGATATTTTTAAGGAATGGGGAATTCAAAAACACCATCTATTTCGTGATTCAAGATGGCAGATGGGAAATCAAAAATGGCGGATGGGAAAAATAAAAAAAAATCAATATGGGTATCGTCTCTAATGATTTAAGGGATGGTGAATCCAAATACAACATCTATTTCGTGATCAAAGATGGCGGATAGGAAATCAAAGATGGCGGACGGGATTTTTTTAAAAAGTCGATATGGGTATCGTCGCCGATATTTAAAGGAATGGGGAATTCAAAAATAACATCTATTTTGTGATTCAAGATGGCGGATGGGAAATCAAAGATGGCGGATGAGAAAGTTTTAAAAATCAATATGGTTATCGTCTCCGATGTTTTAAGGGATGGCGAATCTAAATACAACATCTATTTCGCGATCAAAGTTGGTGGATAGGAAATCAAAGATGGCGGACGGGATTTTTTTAAAGTCGATATGGGTATCGTCTGCGATATTTTTAAGGAATGGGGAATTCAAAAACACCATCTATTTCGTGATTCAAGATGGCAGATGGGAAATCAAAAATGGCGGATGGGAAAAATAAAAAAAAATCAATATGGGTATCGTCTCTAATGATTTAAGGGATGGTGAATCCAAATACAACATCTATTTCGTGATCAAAGATGGCGGATAGGAAATCAAAGATGGCGGACGGGATTTTTTTAAAAAGTCGATATGGGTATCGTCGCCGATATTTAAAGGAATGGGGAATTCAAAAATAACATCTATTTTGTGATTCAAGATGGCGGATGGGAAATCAAAGATGGCGGATGAGAAAGTTTTAAAAATCAATATGGTTATCGTCTCCGATGTTTTAAGGGATGGCGAATCTAAATACAACATCTATTTCGCGATCAAAGTTGGTGGATAGGAAATCAAAGATGGCGGACGGGGTCTTTTTAAAGTCGATATTGGTATCGTCTCGAATATTTTAAGGAATGGGGAATTCAAAAACACCATATATTTCGTGATCAAAGATTAAAGGGATTTTTTTTAAATCAATATGGGTATCGTCTCCGATGTTTGAAGGGATGAGGAATCCAAATACAACATCTTTTTCGTGATTCAAGATGGCGGATGGGAAAAAATTTAAAAATCCATATGGGTATCGTCTCTGATGTTTTAAGGGATAGTGAATCCAAATACAACATCTATTTCGTGATCAAAGATGGCAGATAGGAAATCAAAGATGGCGGACGGGATTTTTTTTAAGTCGATATGGTTATTGTCTCCGATATTTTAAGGAATGGGGAATTTAATATTATATAAAAATCTATGTTTGTTTTTGCATCATTTATAGACCCTGGAATGATAAGAGACTAAGCGCTAAGTCAATGGTAATTTTGGAAAAGGGGCTTGGAAAAAAGGGAATTAAATGAAAACTATTAAAAAGGCGATACGGAGTTCGCTGGGTCAGCTAGTACTAATATAATAAAGCGGAAGAGTTTGTTTGTTTGTTTGTTTGAACGCGCTAATCTCAGGAACTACCGGTCGGATCTGAAAAATTCTTTTTGTATACGATAGCCCAGTTATTCCGGCAGGCTATAGGCTATGTAACATAGCGCTTCGACCTTTTGGGGCCGGGCAAAAGGCTAAAAAGGCTAAAACATAATGTCGGCTAATCTCAGGAACTAGCAGTCGGATTTTAAAAATTGTTATTGTCTATGATAGCCCAATTATTCCGAAAGGCTATAGGCTATATAATATTACGCCACAACTTTTAGGGGGCAGACAAATATAATAAAATGGTCAAACGAGAAAGGGGAGGGTTGTGTCAAAGGCAAAAAAAGGCTAAACGAATAGGATACAATCTATATGGGTATCGTTTTCGAGATTTTCGGGACGCTGATTAATAATATGAAATTTATTTAGTGATCCAAGATGGCGGACGGGAAATCAAAGATGGCGGATGAGAAAATTTTAAATATCAATATGGGTATCGCCTTCGATATTTTAAGGGGTGGAGAATCGAAATACAACATCTATTTCGTGATCAAAGATGGCGAATGGGCAATCAAGATGGCGGATGTGAAAATTTAAAAAAATCAATCTTGGTATCGTCTCCGATGTTTAAAGGGATGGGGAATCCAAATACAACATCTATTTCGTGATTCAAGATGGCGGATGGGAAATCAAAAATGGCGGATGGGAAAAATTTAAAAAATCAATATGGGCATCGTCTCTAATGATTTAAGGGATGGTGAATCCAAATACAACATCTATTTCGTGATCAAAGATGGCGGATAGGAAATCAAAGATGGTGGACGGGCTTTTTTTTAAAAGTCGATATGGGTATCGTCGCCGATATTTAAAAGGATGGGGAATCCAAATCCGACATCTATTTCGTGATCAAAGATGGTGGATGAGAAATCAAAGATGGCGGATGAGAAAGTTTAAAAAAATCAATATGGTTATCGTCTCCGATGTTTTAAGGGATGGCGAATCTAAATACAACATATATTTCGTGATCAAAGATGTTGGATAAGAAATCAAAGATGGCGGATGGGTTTTTTTTTAAATCAGTATGGGTATCGTCTCCGATGTTTGAAGGGATGGAGAATCCAAATACAACATCTATTTCGTGATCAAAGATGGCGGATAGGAAATCAAAGATGGCGGACGGGATTTTTTTTAAAAGTCGATATGGGTATCGTCTCCGATATTTTAAGGAATGGAGAATTCAAAACCACCATCTATTTCGTGATCAAAGATGGCGGATGGGATTTTTTTGAAAATCAATATGGGTATCAACTCCAATACTTAAAGGGGTGGGGAATCCAAATCCAACATCTATTTCGTGATCAAAGATGGCGGATGAGAAATCAAAGATGGCGTATGGGATTTTTTTTAAAGTCGATATAGGTATCGTCTCCGATATTTTAAGGAATGGGGAATTCAAAAACACCATCTTTTTCGTGATCAAAGATGGCGAATGGGATTTTTTTTTAAAATCCCATGATGGAAAATATCAATATGGGTATCGCCTTCGATATTTTAAGGGGTGGAGAATCGAAATACAACATCTATTTCGTGATCCAAGATGGCGGTCAGGAAATCAAAGATGGCGGATGAGAAAATTTGAAAAATCAATATGGGTATCGCCTTCGATATTTTAAGGGGTGGGGAATCGAAATACAACATCTATTTCGTGATCAAAGATGGCGATTGGGAAATCAAAGATGGCGGATGGGAAAATTTAAAAAAATCAATATTGGTATCGTTTGCGATGTTAAAAGGGATGGGGAATTCAAATACAACATCTGTTTCTTGATACAAGATGTTGGATGGGAAATCAAAGATGGCGGATGGGAAAATTTTTAAAAATCAATGTGTGTATCGTCTCTGATGATTTAAGGGATGGAGAATCCAAATACAACATCTATTTCGTGATCAAAGATGGCGGATATGAAATCGAAGATGGCGGACGTGATTTTTTTAAAAGTCGATATGGGTATCGTCTCAGATATTTTAAGGAATGGGGAATTCAAAAACACCATCTTTTTTGTGATCAAAGATGGCGGAAGGGTTTTTTTTTAAATCAATATGGATATCGTCTCCGATGTTTAAAGGAATGGGGAATCCAAATACAACATCTATTTCGTGATTCAAAATGGGCAGATGAGAAATCAAAGATGGCGGATGGGAAAAATTTAAAAAATCAATATGTGTATCGTCTCTGATGATTTAAGGGATGGTGAATCCAAATACAACAGCTATTTCGTGATCAAAGATGGCGGATAGGAAATCAAAGATGGCAGACGGGATTTTTTTTTGTCGATATGGGTATCGTCTTCGATATTTTAAGGAATGGGGAATTCAATATTATATAAAAATCTTTGTTTGTTTGGTCATCATTTATA
This sequence comes from Euclidia mi, assembly GCA_944739405.2. Taxonomy (NCBI): domain Eukaryota; kingdom Metazoa; phylum Arthropoda; class Insecta; order Lepidoptera; family Erebidae; genus Euclidia; species Euclidia mi. The sequence goes on from OX123196.2 coordinate 6,860,734, forward strand.
GACTCTGAAATGATAAGAGATTAAGCGCTAAGTCAATGGTAACTTTGGAAAAGGGGCTTCGAAAAAAGGGAATTAAATAAAAATTCTTAAAAAGGCGATACGGAGTTCGCTGGGTCAGCTAGTGTAGGTATAAAAAATAAAGTTATAGGAAGATCAATCAGGTGAGTGATCGTTTCAAAATATTTATCTTCAATCAATCAGCCTATTGCAGTACAAGCCTGGACATATTATCCCTCTCTTAACTTGCGCCACAACGACCGGCCTTCTGCCTTCTGCATGTAGCCCGCTCCAGCCACCGTTTCCATGTCAGCAGACCACCACAAAAATATTTATTTACCACTTGGGTTCCATTGACCTGCTGTTATCTTTTTACTAAAAAACAATCAAGGGCACAGAAGTACATTACAGGGCGCAGTTGCTGTTTTTTCCTCTAGAACGAAATTCAAAGGAGTAAAAGGTGACTGAAGAGAGGAAGTAGAAGAGTAGGAGGATGGTTCCGCCGATCGAGTTTAAAAAATAACGAAATGGTAGCTACTGTAGATTCATGTTCTTGAAGAACGGGATACCGACTCTTTATAGAGCCCCGTGTACGATCCCTAGCGTCGTGATCGTATCGTGGATGGACCTGGACCTAACGAAAAGCTTAACGATCCATACGATTTTCTTCAAATTCATCGTAACGACTCATACCGTCATACAGTACCTTCCTGTCAAGCTAACTCTAGGTACTGTAACTTACTTTAGCTTTTCCATCAGGAATCTTCTTCACATCGTAGCCCCATTTGCGCGCAATCTTCAGAGCACTCTCGCCGCCCTCTACACCAGTGTTCATTGTCAACACTCGGTCGTAGCCGAATAGTTTTGACATCATCTCTTCTAAAATGCCTAGCTTATCCGAATAGAATGCTCTGGAATAAGAAATTGGGATTTGTAAGCGAAGGGAGAACCGCAGAATCCTTTAAACTTTTCTCAAAGTACAGACACACACATTTGAAGCCTGCCAACCCGCACTTTGCCAGCATGGTGGACTATGGCCTTACCCGTCACATAGTGAGAAGAGCCCCGTGCCCAGCGGTGGGACAGTTTATATACAGGGCTCATGAAGATGACAGACATATATTTGACGTATTTTGTTTACCTATACTATAGGTATGTCAAAATATGTATTTATCTCAAATCTCCAAAACCATCGATAGGAGAAATATTAATTGGTACTGGCCGTAAATCATTTCATATTTTCTGTGCTTTGATTGTTGTAATAGATACCTTGAAATAAGTGTCAGTTTCTCCGCCTGTTCCTTGAGCACAGCCACTATCCTCGGATGACAATGTCCCTGGTTGACTGCAGAGTACGCGCTGAGGAAATCATAATACCTGTGTCCTTGGACATCCCATAAATATACACCTGAGAATGAAATGAGATTGTGTTATTTAAATGTTTGTACCTATTTAGCAACAAAATAAGTATCGGGTTCAGAAATCTTCACGTAACTAACTACCTAACTAACTACTCGGGGTAAATTAATAAGGGTTTCTGAATTCTCTGTCTGCTTGTTTATTCAGATACCTATCATATAAAAGTCTGTTAAGAGATCATGATAAGACTACATCAGAGGCTATTCTGGCCTACACAGTGCCTTTAAAAGAGTTAAGATAAGTAGATACCTACAGCTTGACCACCCGTTGAACTGCTATTGTAATGTATGATATTACTAGATGAGAATGTACACCCGCGTTATTTAAGGCTACTGCTCCGCTTCCGTGGCTCATAGCGTGATGTTATATAGCCTTACTCGATAAACGGGCTCCGGCTATCTAACACGAAAATAATTTTAATCAAGCAGGTCAGCGCATCCCTCAAAAGGCAGGCTTTTCAAAACATAAATCTCAAGTAAATATACTCAGGTACCTAATTTATACTATGCCCATACTTATGAGACCAATAAAGTCGCTGGCACATGCTAGTTTCTTTAAAACAACTAAGATCTGTTAATTTGTCGGACAAGTTTTGCCTCGAAGAAGTAGCCAAAGCCTCTGGGAAGTCACCAAACACAGAATTAGCAAAATTAATTACATAGGTACCTAGTTGCGATAAAATAAGCTGCTGAAGATCGTAATAGGCGCTGTAACACACCATTCATCATCCGCCTTTAACAGTCCACTGCTGGACTAGGCGTCTCCTTTGAAAGGAGGAATTGGCCTACTATACCACGCTGGCCAAACGGGTTGGTATAGGGTTTGTATCAAGTTTTCCTTCTCTTACAGTGCTGTTCTCTGCATAATATGCTCCCTCTATCGGCTCTTAAGACACCCATGCGATGATATGGGGTGGCGACATTCCGTATTCTTAATCCGGCACCACACGGAAAGACAAGATAAATAAATACCTAAGCAGAGATATACTTGCTATCTAATAAATTCTAGCTTTACAGAAATCTGTGTGCATAAATAAAGTCATGCGTATGCTGAGTGATCTCATTATACGAACGATTTATGACCCTTCTCACAGAAGTAAGCTCATAATCAAACTATCTTTATTGTTTTATTGCAAGGCAAACATTAGATAGATACTAGTATGATACTAGTATTTGGATTTACAAGAAGTAATTACAAATGGCAATCAAATGATTATTTAAATATTTACTAACTAAACAGCGTGCACGCGCTCGAGATCCATTCGCAGTTTAAAAAGATAAAGTGTTAATTTATGGGTTCATACTCATAAAAATGCCTGTCTCCCGAGACATGTGGTAAATAATAGACGGCATTGACAGAGATAAGGTAACATTGATTTGAAAGACGTCAATTTTTACTAGCTTTGAGATAAGCGAGAGAAATTAATATACTTACTTACTACGCTAAGATTCTACGAAATGTTTCTATGTCTACAAGCCACAATCTTAGTTTTCATAATTATCAATTATTCATAGCCGTAGAAAAGGCTAGGGCCACCTAGCCAAGATAACGGACTCCTCAAATCTTTCGGCCACATTATGGAGATCTCCCACACAAGCTGCATTTTGCAAGGTCAATGGTGCGTGCCGTGGATTCGACCCCGAGACTCTCTAGGTACTTCTTTCCATTGACTGCACGGTTAGCGTAGTGGTTTAAGCGACAGCCTCGCCGCTTGACACTGCGCGAGTGTTGTGGGTTTGATTCCCATACGAGACACCACTTTGTGTGATTCATAAATTGTTGTTTCGGGTCTGGGTGTTTGTATGTTTGTAAAGTCCCTCGGGACACAGGATTTAGTCCTAATGCGGGCGTTGTCTTTTAAAATAATATAATATAAAAATATTAATCTATGCTGTGCCCTCCTCAGGCTAGCGGTGAACTGGTGCCGAGAAAGCTAAAGCTGGGTCTAGTACGACCAATAGACACACGTAGCACTCCTAGCGGAGTTTTCCGGGTGGTAAGTGATTATTGCTGCCTACGGATACTCTTAACATCGAAGGAGTCACAAGTACGTTGGTGACCTATTGAAAAGGAGGGAGAGCGCGATGAGGGAGATGGCAAAGAGGACGGCACCTTCGGCAGTCTCACTCACCGAAAGAAACGCAACAGTACCTATGGGTTGCTTTACATCGATAATCTGTGAGAGGTTAGTAAGCTTCCTCGAATATAAGCTTTTCTACAAGCCTAAGGGATAACGATATTTCATGGTTGAGTCTAGTGTCAATTTATTCAGAGCTACTGACTTCCAACGACTTTCAAAGATCTTCATGACAGCCAAGACCGACGGCTTAACGTGCCTTCGAAGACGCGGGGCAATCGATGACTAACATTTCAATACGCACGCACATCACTCCGAAACTTCCATGGTCTGTGGAAACTTCATTGCGCGCCGTAGTTTCGAACACGCTACCCTCTGCATTGCAGTCTGTTGGTAACTACACTAGGTACATCTACTTATCGGTGCCTCTAAACCGATTATACAGAATTAGTGGCTATAACTTGGATACACCCTTCACTGGCTTAGAAATACCCACAGTTCCACAGTCACCAACCTGAAAGCTATGTCTCTTAGTACTCAGATTTTGAGATTGATCGATTTAGAACGGATGTATGCAAATGGGGGTTTGGAAATCAGCTAGACCTTTAGATCCTTTGACTGGGCTGTTTTTTCATTGGTCATTGATCCAGACTATTACACCAGAGGTCGGAGGCAAGGGGAGAGGTTTGCTTTGAACTCCAAAAGTCACGGGGTAAGCGATAATTTAGCATTTGACATACCTACATACATTCATAAACTCACGCCTTTTCACGTGGGGGTAAGTAGGCAGAGACAACAAAAAGCCACTATGCTTCTTCTACAACAACAGCTATATACTTCAACAGCTTCTATCCTTACAAACGTCACGCGCTTCCTCTACACTCATTATTATTTTCATACATGCTCGCCGGTTTCAGGTAATTTGAATACACATATATTATCTTATATATTTTTTTTGACCTCGAGAAGTATAAGAATAGCGTCGATAGCCCAGTGGTGTACGTAACGGACTGCCGAGACGATGGTCTCGGGTTCGATCCCCAGATACCCCGGGCACACACCTCTGACTTTTCGAAGTTATGTGTGTATTAAAAGTGTTAATTATCGCTCGCTTAATAATGTGCCCGGTAGATGGCAATAGGCTCGCCCCCTATTACATTACGATCGAAACATAACTGGCGAAGTGTGGGTGTGTAATACCTTTGCCTACCCCTTCGGGCATAAAAGGCGTGAAGTTATGTTATGTTCGAGAAGGCCATGCTATAAGTTTGAACCTTCTGCAAGACAGCCTGTTAGTATTTCTACTAGGCTATTAGATTAACAGCGTACCTACCTATCTACATTTAATATTTTCAACACTGCAGTTTAATTCTGTCGACCCTGTGACAATGCATCAAACATAGGAATAATGAAATGCCTAAGAAAATAAGTCGATAGATACTTTTTTTTCCAGTAGGCAACGTGATGCGTAAATAACTTTTTAAATAAAATCCCGCTTTACAAATAAGTCCTTTTACGCAGAAACTTTACAAACATTAGAACCAAAGGGTTCTCAAATAACACACAACTTTATTTGTTCGTGTTTTTTGTATATATATTTTTTTACCAATGCTACGATGACAAAGAGCGAAAGCGTAGTGGAAAGACCAGCAGACTGCCTCCCCTACCTCCCTACCTTAACCAGAACCTACTCCCTGTAGGTTCTGGTTAAGGTAAACCCAACGGCACGGACCCTTTACTTTTCTAAGTAAGCTAATCAAATTGTTATTTTTTGCTGACTAAACGGTAAATGAAAAATTGTGAGGGAACCTACACATTTGGGAGATGTCCATAATGTTCTCCAAATATGTGAAGTCTGCGTACTGCACTTTGCCTGCGTAAGTAGTGGACTAAGGTACAAGACCCGTGCCTGTTTTAGGATAGTCTATATGTATACAGAGCTGACAAAGCCTGCTAAAACTTACCTTCACCACGGCAGATCACCACGGGGACTGGTTCATAGTTGTGGCATCCGTATTTGGCTTCCAGAGCTATAAATTCCTGGGTCGTGAGTTGCCTTGCCATGCTAGAAATTGGAAAGCTAAGTTAATACAAACATAAAGAATACAATGCAGCGGCGCGCGGCGGTGGCCGATTGATTAGGGTATCGGACTTGTGATTGTGAGGTCGTAGGTTTGACTACTATTTACTCCTGGTAAGCTACAAAGTTTATAATACCGGCAGATTAAAGTGGAAAATACTTCAACTTTCCGGGATTTTAACGCGCAAAAATTGCTTAGTAACTAAAACTAAAAAAGAAACTGTTGTCACTTGACCACGGCTGGAGTATTTTAGCTCATGTCGAAAAGTCGAGACAAATAGATAGGAGGAATTTCACCGTTCTGTCTATTCAAATAATTACGGAAGAGTCTACATAAATATAGTTAGATGAAATAAAATGCAGATATTATATCCTAAGGTATCATACTAGGTATATACCATCCGTAAGCTCCTTTAGAAGGATTACCTGATATGTGACTTCGTAAATCGAATCGAGCGCAAAGTTTCATTTGGCAACTTGATAAATAGATGTTTTAATGAATTCTTGTTAGGTTTGGCCAGGCCCAGTAACATTTAAAGTAAAATTCTATTTGCCTGTCGGAACTTCTAAAGTTAGACAAATATTAATAATCCACTGGTCTAAACACTAGACGATGCTTATGTATGTAAAAATGACAATGGTAAGGATTACGAAATTTACCTTGAGCTTGATGCAGAAATAATTCTTACGGAACCTTAGTAACACTCTCCAGGCGAGGACTTTAGAATAATGTCAAAAATACTATACCAGCCAGCTTATATACCTCTCCGGCCCTAAGATAAGAAGCCGCGGTAAACAGCTTAGATTGCAGTCTCTTCCATTTATGAATAAACATAATTATATCCATTATCTCTGGCAACGAACCCATAAAAACAATTAATTTATTGTTTTCAGTGCAATAATTGATTTAAAATGGCAGATATTGTTTCGTAATATACAGAGGCAGCAAAAGTGCAAAATTATTCCGATAAAAATATTAACTGTGTTTCTTTTAATAAAATGTAGGCGATAGATAATTAATCGGTGTTTGCTACATTTCCATTCATTTATTAATTGTTGTGTTTATTTATACATACACTTATCTGATAGAAACTTCATTAAATTTGAAACTCTTGGAAGACGTGCAGAACTGCAGGTATCTAATAATATGTCGCTAAATGTGTTAAGTGCGTGTTCTATCTAAGGTATAGCCTTCGAAATTGTAAAGATTATACATTTATGCCTGAGATATAAGTTGCAGTTAGGTAGAGGCAACTTTGAGGGTAAAATCACCAAGAGTACAGCATCGCTAGATGGTATTTGGGAAGTTGCCTGATACCTTCGAGTCGTCTTTGCCAAAAGGCCTGAACTGCGTGAAGACCAAGTATGCTCACTATATCCTGCTAACCAGGATTTACGAAACTGAGACATGGAACGTGGCAGTAAAGCTAGCCCACCAATTTTATATCAATGAAAGAGCCATGGAAATGTCAATATTGAGAACAAAGTTCGGCACGAGATGATGCGGCAAAAGACCGAAATAACTGACGCAGTTCGGAAGTGGCAATGACATGGCCAAATCTGTCGGGGAATCAATGGAGTGCGTTTTTCTTTGTCTCTTTCTTTCTGGTTCTCGCGTGGAGGACATGTCTTGACAAGCATCGTATTGGACGCCCTCCAGCTAGATGAACCAATGGCTGGAACGGGTTACTGTTATTGGCTAGATGGCAATACTCGAGATTGGGTCTAGTATGTGTGTGTATTATTTTATTAGTCTAATTGACCTCATTTGCCTTGGGATCCACAGAGAGCTAGCTGGATTTCAAGCGGCTAAGCCACGTATTTCTTTCACGCTTCGCCTATGACCTTTGGCAGTGCAGGGTCAACCCAGCAATCATCTATCCCCTGGTACCGAACATTCTAACTATTTATGTAGTAATAAGGGTGCATAGGGTTCCCACCAAGAACTTAGGGTCCCAAGCCAACCTCACCTGCAAGTGGTGCACCTGCCGATCAACGGACGAGGCTCTGGCAAACAAAATGTCCCAATAAGCGGCAATAGGCTCGCCACCTATTACGTGGGATCAAAACAATGGCGAAAAGTGGGCGTTTAATATGCCTCTGCCTACCCCTTCGGGGAAACAGGCGTGAGTCTATGTATGTATGTTATGTAGTAATGCTTAAAAAGCTTTGATAGGTATTTCAAACACATCTTATTTATACCTATTATAACGGTAGCAGTCACAGATAGGTGCGGCAGCAAATATATGAATGTAGGTACCTACTAAGAAGTTATTAAGTATGGAGGAAAAAGAGTTAACTAATTTATGATTAAACTAAAAAGAATGTGGCCAATAGTGGATCGACGCATATCACCAGCTCAAATAAAGTAATTGATACTGGAGAAATCTCGTTTATTATGTTTAATATGTTTATTAACGAGATATGCTATGTTATGTTTACGAAAGCGCGTTATGTTTGTATAGTTCATATGTACACGTACCTTCGTACTTATTATGTACTAGGTATCTTTAAAGCCGTAAATAATAATATTACTTTACAAATGTAAAATCGTCTTTTCACCAGAGATATGCTATGCTACGTTGCTATGGATGCGATGCGTTTGTTATCCACAAATCCCATTGATTGTTCTACATAGTTTCGGAATAGATGGTGTTAATTAGAATACTAATATTATTATTGAACCATGTAAAGTAGCACTATTGAAAAAAAAAACAGTGTGTGCCCCATACTAGGCAAGCCTGTCATATTTTATATGGATCGATGTAGTTATGCTAAACGCATTTTATGGCAGCGTGCTACGAACGGTAGCGAGTGGTGTCTGAGGGTAGCTATGTGCTCCTCACTGCACCTACGGTCTCCTTAGATACATGGGTAGGTAACTAACTAGGTACACACCCATAGAGATGCGCAGTCGAATGAATATGCGCAGTCTTCGTTGCAAAACTCTGCAAAGCTTATCTTTCTCGTCCACTACATAGCTTCAGTGTAGGTACCACCGAAATTCATTTGACCGTGGAACACAAGATCGACAAAGCCATTGGTCAATTATAGTTGATTGACAAAAAAATGTACCAAAAGAGATTTGGTCAGGTCTAACGAACCTTTTACATTTTTACATTTAATCGAGTGAACTTTTGATCGAAAACCGTCCACTCGGCATCACTTTGCCTAAAGCCTACTTTGCTTTGATTAGTGCGAATGCAAATGACTAGCGATTAGTGAATATTGTGAATGATTGACTCAAATATTAACTAGTGCATTCCCACTTATCAGTCTGTACCTACTCACACTAATCAAAGGGATAATAAAATTAGTGTTTACTTCACCGACTATCGGTTCTGCGCCAGATGTGGACAATTCCGTTATTATAACCTTAAAATATATCAGATGCATGGCATGGGTGGGATGGGTTCCAAGTCTACATAAGTAGCTATAAAATAACTTAGGTACCAATATGCAGCATTCTTAGGTGATATTCTCAACACCAAATAATAGGTTCTGTAAATATAAAAACTCAACATCTGGGTATATTTTTCACTGATAATAATTAAGTCTTTAGTTCACGCCTTGATATCAGTCGTCTATATTTTATTTTGATTTGAGACAACAACAGTACGATGCACTTGACATTTCATTGAATAAACAAATCAACAAGAAGTTCTTATTCTACATTATTCTAGGTTCATAGGTAATGAATTGACAAATTGACTCAAGGATATACCTACCCCAGTGAGGTTGGACTAAGTTTAATAAGGTTATATTTCTTTGATATACCCACAGACGTTTAGCCTACGTCCACACAGCACAGGCAGGTGGCTTGCTTAGCGCCTAGAGTTTTACTAAGCTAGTCACCAAGCGACTAGCTTAGTAAAACTAACGTTCAAAAATGTTCGGAACCGACCGCACTGCACGCTTGGCGCCTAGCTAGTCGCTTAGCGTCTAATTAAGTAAACAAACGTGTTGGTTTTTTATTTGTCACTAGGCGCGAGGCATTATAGATTAAGAAAATGGATGAAATATTAATAGAGTAAGATCCCAGAGCCGCCAGACCTACGTAATTTTAGCAAAGCTGAAATTTTGAGGATTATTAGTATACAATCTTGTTAAGAGGTATGCCAACCCACTAACTTGAATGCTGGGGCATTTCATAGGTAGCGCGAAGTAAAGGTATGTACCAAAAAAACATACTTACTTACGTTAAAGTATCAAAGCTGGTATTCAAATATGTGTTTAAAAATACTGTCTAAAATTGAAATTCATTATTGCCAGACACTTTCCGTGGGCCATTACTTCTGCCAGACGCCTTGAAAGTTACTTAAAAATTATGTAAACTACGTCATTTTAGCAAAGCTAAATTTGATATATAATACTTATGGTACTATTTTAAGACCCTTTGTACGCAGCCAGACCAATCCGTAGGGCCATTCGTCTAGCCAGACACCATGAAACTTTCTCTGTGAGTGCGAGCGTGCGGCCATTATTCATACGCTACAAATATATTTTTTGTGAAAAAATATATTTTACACTTTTATTCTTGTATTAATACCCAAAATAATATTCCTACAGTCTTTTGGGACAATGTAGTACTCACACGCATTCATGCGTATGAATGCGTATGAATAATGGCCGCACGCTCGCACTCACAGGGAAAGTTTCATGGTGTCTGGCTAGACGAATGGCCCTTCGGATTGGTCTGGCTGCTTAGGAAGGGTCTTAAAGTAGTATCTTAAGTAACATATATCAAATTTAGCTTTGCTAAAATTACGTAGTTTACATAATTTTTAAGTAACTTTCAAGGCATCTGGCAGAAGTAATGGCCCACGGAAAGTGTCTGGCAATAATGAATTTCAATTTTAGACAGTATTTTTAAACACATATTTGAATACCAGCTTTGATACTTTAACGTAAGTAAGTATGTTTTTTTGGTACCTTTACTTCGCGCTACCTGTGAAATGGCCCGGCTTTCAAGCTAGTGGGTCGGCATACTTCTTAACATGATTTTATACTAATTAATTATCCTCAAAATTTCAGCTTTGCTAAAATGACGTAGGTCTGGCGGCTCTGGGATCTTGGACTATAATTACTTACATCAGTTTTGCAAAGACAACCTCGGTGGAATCCAACTAATGAACTCCATAAAAATACAGTCGCAACAATTTCACAATTGTTTATACCTACATAACATTTTATTCATAATAACTTGACCATGACCTATTTATATGTCATGATCATGAACCCTAAATTATGGATACGGGCGTGAAAATTGTATATAGACGAATTTTCTGTAAGGTCTTAAAACTATGTTTAAAAGCGAGCAAATGAACAAGGCACCTAGCAATAGCAACTCACCACGCAAACCACCTGTCAGTGCGGCCTAAGTGTATCCTAGCAAGTAGCCAGAATAGTAGGCTCTAGCCGCTAAGTAAGCCACCTGCCTGTGCGGACGTAACTTTATAGAAAAGCTAAGTTCCTACTGTAGTTCCTACCATTTTTTATCCATAGGTAAGTATTTAAGGTGCCTATTTAAAAGGTTAGGTATTTAAACGTTTTCGCATATTGATATATTGTATAACAAGGGCACAGACGTATAAAAAAGACGTCTGTGAACAAGGGGTTAGGGTCAAATTTCAAAAGAGGGTGTCCATGACGTCAACGTAAAATTATTAACTAAAATCTAGCTAAGTGCATGTCGAGCAACATGTGCGAGCTACGCACGACCTAAGTGTCTAAACCTAAACACACTATGCCGATTTACGCGATCGAATTTCGACATGATTACGCCTGCAATGCTATTTGTATTAACCGAAATTACATACCTACGTTGCGTCTATTATAATTATCTATGGTTGCGTTATAGCGCAAAGCGTACAGCGTAACTTCAATCGGGCGTAACCGCGTTAGTTCGGCGACAATTTTTCTTGTAGTAGAGTAGAGCACACAATATTATGCGCGAACGAAGTTCGGTTCGATTGCCGACGAAGATACTACACAAAGTTGCGCAACGGAATTTCGGTCGCGTAAGTTTGGCACTTCTTTATTACACTATGCTTATGGTGTGTCATATCAGTCGAATAGGTACGTCGGAACATAAATCCGGCCACGGAACTTCGGTCGCGTAGGTACCTAAGTTCGGCATAGTGTGTTTAGACATAAAGTATAAAAGAACTTGATCACAAATAATCATTATATTCATTTTGCACTTGGAAATGTTAGTAGAAGTTAATAAAAAGATACTTATATTATTATTTGCCCCTTTAAAACATAGTTTACACACACCCAAATACTACTGTTTAGAAGATGGATGAGGGAGACATTGCAATTAACGTTTATTGCTAAATAGGTATTTCGCAAACGGGTCCCATGGCCATAATAGAACGTTTTTCTGTTATGGGATCCGTTTGCGAAATACCGATAATAAGAGCAATCAATTTTTTTTAAAGAACTATCAAACGAACATAACATCATCTTTAAATATAAAATTCCCTATTAAGTAACTATACTTCCGTTACTGACTTACAGATAACGTACAGCCAAAACTACCGTGCACATGAAGCTGATTGGCATGTACTAGTATGTGCCTTGCAGACCGTAGGGCAGTAGGGGTGCACTAATAAGAGATTTCCCGAAATTCCCACGGTTCGCGCAGAAACGCAATAAAATTCGCATTTGTGTGTTTTGTGCGCATGGCCACATTGTATAACTACACCTAATTTCAGCTTGCGAGTGTACATACTACATACATTATGTATACCTAGTTGCCGCGTAAAATCGAGGACGGACAAACGAACATGACGAAACTGTACCAGCCCGCCCCAGTCCCCTTTTTAGGTCGTCGTCGTCACCTAGTCGGGGGCGTCCCACTCTTCGTTTGCGGAAACGTGGTCTCCACTCTAATGCTACGGCCACACTACCGTGATATGCCAATAATTATTGCCATAACTGCAACAACGCTTAGGTGTAACCACGATTTGTGGCCATACTTTTACAATTCCAATCAATATGGCAAATGGTGGTAGACAATAGCTCCGGCGGCGGTCTTTTTTCGCACATCAAAGAAGATTACCGCAGTAATTAATGCGTTTGTGGCCACACTACTGTTTGTCCAGTGTGCAACATGAGTTCGACGACGACGCATGTATCTACCGATATGGAGTGGTCAAATGAAAAAGCGCTCGAATTTTTGGAATTTTTCCAATCCGAACCGTTTCTTTGGGATACCCGACAGAAAGCCAAAAATTTAAAATATACAAAGGTACTCTGTGATTTAAAAGTTTCATGTAAAAATAATTGGCACTCATAAAATACCACACAGCTGCAGCTTCAACCTCCATCTTGAAAAATTTTATTTTTAACGCCTAATTTATTGACATATCTGGGTAAACTCTAGTGTAACCACACGACTTTACGCAGTAATTTAAACGGTAATTAAATGCTTCAATTATTCCGGTAACAGCCCGGTAGACGGTAAGGTAGTGTGGCCGTAGCATAAGACTCGTCTGCTCCATCGGTAGTCGGTCCTTCGTCAGACGTGGCCAGCCCATCGCCACTTCAGCCTGCTTATACGGCGAGCTATGTCGGTAGCTCCAGGTCTTTTCCGGATGACCTCGTTGCGAATTCTATCCTTTAGAGATACTCTGAGCACAGCTCGTTCCATGGCACGCTGGTTGATTTTAAATCCAATGACCAGCCCGACCGTGAGTGTCCAGGTTTCGGCACCGTATGTCACAACCGGTAGGACGCATTGGTCGAAGACTTTTGTCTTGAGGCATTGCAGAATTGGCGATAAGAAGACCCGAATGCTGCCCATCCCATCTGCATCCTCCTACCGATTTCCTTTTCGAAACTGTTTCTACCCAACTGTATTACTTGCCCTAGGTAGAAATACTGTCCCACCGTGTATCCTCACGTTGTCGTCGTGGTGGGCTTGCGTGTCTCAATGACCTTTGGAGCTATGCCGATAGAGCTACTCATGCCGGAAAGGGCCAAAGCGAGAGGCCGGACGAAGAAGGATACGAGACGGAGTTCAAAGAGAACTGCCGTAGGGAGAGCGAGCCATCCGAGTAATTGGGTGGTTCGCTATTCACTTCTTGTCGTCTGCAAGGAGTGAAGTTGGGTTAGATTGGGTTAGCGGAGGAGTCGCTCCCGAGGGCCCCCTACCTGCGCTCTGCAGCTGCAGAGTGCACGACTAGGGAGCGAGGTGGGGTAGACCGCGGCCGTTTTACAGTCCGCGGTCTAGAGGTCTCCACGGCGCGTACGTCGCAGTGACCGAGGTCGGGAAGACCGTGGGTTGCTTCTCAACCTGCGGTCTAGGGATGCCCCTAGACCGCAGGTTGAGAAGCAACTCACGGATGCCCGTGGCGAGGTGTTGTGAGCCACGGTGTCGGGTGTTGGGTAGGTTTAGTTAGTTTTTAGGACTGGGGAAAAATAAAATAAAAATAATAATAAAAACAAAAATAAAAAACAAATGGAGGTTAGTTTAGTTTACCGAACAGCGGGCGGTATATCTTGCTCTACAGGCATTCGCGGGCCTCGGGAGGCTTAAATACCCTGCCACTAAAGAGCGGCCTCATCACCGTGGGAAGTGATGGGTGTATTACCCAATTGTCGTAATGAAATGTCAGAGGAAAATGATTGTGTTTTGTCGTGCACCACGGCTGACGCCCGGCGCTCGCAGGTATCCGGGCCTGCGAGTGATAAATTTGTGACCGATGGATGCGCAGGGGTAGGCGACCAGGCCCCTGTAACAGATATGGATGCTGGAAGCGGTGGAAATCGGTCGCGCGGGACGCCTTCCGTTAGGAAACGTCCAGTGTGCCAAACCTCGGACGAGGAAGGCCTGCCGGCCCCCAACATGCCGACTTCGAAGAGGGGTCGGCAGGCATCGAGAGGGGCGAGTGCTTCGCAGCCGCGGAGGGATAAGCACGGACGATTCGTGAGGTTGTAACGGGTTCTAGTATAGAAACGCAGTAGAGGTTCTAGATGCGTTTATTACAGAGTATTGTCTCGCTTCCTATGCCGAGTATGACCGACCAACAACACGACACTGGCCTGAACACTAAGGGCTGCAGTCTCCCACGCTGTTCCCTCCGGTAGTGTGCAGGGCAGGTTGCTCGAAGGGCTGCGCGTAGCGGCAGATCCTCGCAGGCCGTTAGCTCAGCTGGCAGGTGCCGGCGGTATGTGTGCGATGAGCGGGGGCAGGCCAGACTCTTCGGCAGAGGTGACGCCGAAGGCGATGCAGCAGGTGTAGCGGTCTAGGTAGCGTAGCCCGGAGCTTAAGGTAAACCTGGAACCTAAAGGAAAGCAGCATTAGGAGAGCCACAACCAATAGAGTCAGGCAGGCGGCGTCAGCCGGCCTCAGCTAGCAGGTAGAGAGATGGGCAGTACGCTAACGCAGTAAATGTAGTGCTTACCCGTAGCTGGGACCAGGATACACGTAGATACGACGTAGGGTCAGTAGGTACGCTTAGTTATAGTAGGTAGGTAGTAGAAGCGACGTTAGAGTAGCGGTGCCGGCATCTCTGTCGGCCCCTTTATATACCGGGCCCTCCATCAGAGTTCGTGTTGGCGAAGCTTGACCAAATATGGGCAAAACTTACGAGCGCGGACGATAGCCTTCCCTGATTGGCCGAGCGTATGGACGGTATTATGACGTACACTCGGTAGGTACCGGTCATACGCTACAATACCGCCCGCCTTAGGAGAGGATTTTACGTGGCTAACAAGGAAAATCCGACTAGCTGCGTTAGGTCTATGAGTCCGCTACTGTCCAAGCTAAGACGGCATATAGAGAGAAGGAAGGGAAAGTCTCCTACGGTTTGTAACAAATAGTTAGGCACCATAGTGTATAAGTTTTAGGTCCTTAATGTGCCAAAACCCAATAGAATTTCCAGACGCGTCCGACAACTCGTAAACGAGAGGCGACTTTTTATTAATCACTGTGCACTTCACGAATTTAGGGGCTAGTTTCTTACAGAAGGACTTATCCTTGTCGCTCTGATAAAAAGTCCTTTTCCACACAGTGTCTCCCACATTAAACTCAGCTGGTTTACGGCGTAAATTATACGTTTGGGAATTCCTAGCATGAGCTTGAATGAGGAGTGCCTGAACTTTGTCAAATATGCCTGATAAGTGACCTATGTTTTCTGCGTAATCGTCCCTAGGTATGTATACTATACCATCAACGTCCGTGTCGACATAGTGTGAGCCGCATGGAACTAGTTCACGTCCATAGACTAAAAAACTAGGTGTATGGCCCGTGACTTCATTAACTGCAGTATTTAATGCAAACTGCACCTTAGGTAGGAGAGTGTCCCATAATCTCTGGTCATTTCCTACAAACGCCGCTAAGGTAGAACCAATGGTTTTATTATAGCGTTCGACCGTATTGACATGTGGGGAATATTTAGGAGTATAATGAAGATTAGGGATTTTGTACTTGCGCAACATAGCGTTTAAAGTAGCACTGACAAACTGTTTACCATTGTCCAATATAATTGTAGATGGTATACCATGAACTAAAAATATTTTTTCTTCCAAAATATTAGTTATTATTTCAGCAGTTGCGCGCCTGATAGGAAAAAGTAAACAGTATTTACTAAAACAACAAGTTACTACAAAGATGTAGGCGTTTTGTTTTCTTGTGACGGGTAGTGGCCCCACCAAATCTACACTAATGGTTTGGAAGTGTCGTGAACACACTTTGGGTCGTCCCATGGGTCCCAATGGTGCATGGTTCTGATTTTTGTGCGCGATACAAGTGTCGCAAGAATTTATGAACTTAACTACGTCATCGCGCATTTTAGGCCAATAGTAACGCAGTGCTAAGCGCTTGTAAGTTTTAAATATACCGAAATGCCCTGAAGTGGGTTCGGCATGGTTCTCTAATATGGCATTATTTCGATCAGAAGAACCTTCTTCAGTAGTCAGAAGTACTACCTAGTACTTCTTTCCATTCGAACTCCTTACGTAGCATACACCTAGATTTAATCAAACGATACAATTTATTATTTTTAATAGAATAGTCTGGATAGTCATTAGGCGAAGATAAACAACCATTGTAGGTGGCTGAATACCATTGATCAGTGTCAACATTAGGGTCATTCACGTTATTATTATTCGCGTTAATTATATTTACAGGTAGGGATCGTGATAACGCATCGGCTATAATATTATCTGCGCCGCGCCGATGCTTTATTTCGAAGTTAAAGGCTGACAGACGAACGGACCACCGAGCTAATCTACCAGTCGGGTTGCTCAAGTTTAGGAACCATTTCAGTGCGGAATGGTCAGTATACACAACAAACTTTAACCCGTTATCTAAATAACAGCGGCAATATTCGAGGGCTGTTAGAACTGCTAATGTCTCCCGTTCTGTTATACTGTAGTTTTGTTCCTGTGCATTTAGGTAGTTAGTTAGTGTATTTTATAGGTAGTTCCACGCCATCTATTTCTTGTGTAAGTAACCCACCGATGCCGCTCGCACTCGCATCTGTGTGAACTTGAAAAGGTTTCTCGTAATCGGGACACGCTAATATTGGTGCGGAGCTTAACAATTGTTTTAGTTTACAAAACGAGTCATCAGCTTCCACCGACCACTGAAATGGTGCAGCTTTCTTACCGGTAGAAGTAAGTTTATTCAAAGGACCGGCAATAGTACTAAAATTAGGTATAAATCGCCGATACCATGATGCAATGCCTAAGAACCTTTTGACTTCTTTTTTATTCTTAGGCGTAGCATATTGAAGAATGGCTTCCACCTTACATGGGTCTACTTGTAATCCTTTAGAGTTTACTACGTAGCCCAAGTACTTCAATTCATCACGGAAGAATTTAGATTTTTCTAAGTTTATTGTAAGGTTGGCCGATTTTAATTTTTCGTATACTTTGTTTAATAGTGACACATGAGCATTAAAAGATGGCGATATAAGCACGATATCATCTAAAAAAACGAATACAGAGTTTTCGAACTCGGGACTGTTCGTAAACAAGTGATCCACCAAACGCTGTTGTGTCGCAGGCGCATTCGTTAAACCAAATGGCATAGTCACAAATCTAAATGTTCCTCTAGTAGGCACATAGAACGCAGTCTTATCACGATCACATTCGCGAAGAGGCGTCTGCCAAAAGGACTTAGATAAGTCTATACTACTTAGATATCTAGCGTTCCTAAGATTGTCTAAAATTTCGGATACGTAAGGTAGTTTGTACGCGTCTTTTTTAGTAATAGAATTAAGTTTCCGACTATCTAAACAAAACCTTAATTTACCGTCCTTCTTAGGCGTTAGTAAAATCGGTGACGACCACGGACTTTCGCATTTTTCTACCACTCCCAATGCAAGCATTTCGTCTAATTCGTCAATAATTATTTTTAATTTCGCCGGCGGTAACCTATAATATCTTTGGCGTATCAGCGCAGAATCGCCAGTGTCTATTGCATGTTCTATTAAGTGAGTTCGTCCTAAACCGGTTTTTCAGTAGAAATCGACTCGTATTGCTTTATAATTAACTTAGCCGTTCTTTGTTGTGACTCACTCAACTTACTAAAAGATTGCAATACGTTCGTGTTACTCGGCTTATTTTCACTTAACACACTACACGGCAATGTTTTAGACATGCATACGGATGCGATATGGTTAGGCAGTAATTTAAATAGTTTCCAGAAATCGATGCCTAAAATTAAATTACTTGTAACTTCTGGAATAATATAAGCTTTCAATAAGTGGGTTTGATTATTAAAAGTAGTGGGTAAGTTGATAAGACCGCGCGGCAACAAGATATTTCCATTCGCGGTCCGAATGGAATTAGTGTTGTGACACTGCTGTATTTCTAACCCGGTTTTAGTAATTACCTCCAGATGGGAGTTGTTACCTAAAATTGTAATGGCTGAACCGAAATCGAGCAATCCACGAATAGGTAAACTGTTAATCGTTACGTTAACATACGGCCGTAGGTCATTTTTAGGTTTATTATCCAGGATCGAGGCGACGGAATAACTAGAGAAATACACTTTTAGAGTGTTTAGCCAATTTCTCCAATCATCTTTGTCAAAATTGGTTGAATAGGTTGTAGAACCTAATTTAAATTTTGACAGGCCCCGACCCTGACCAACTAGTTTTTTGGTTTCGTCGATTTACAGTTCGGGCAGTTAAGGAGTGTCACATCCCTACGGCCGCACTTGAAGCAAATTGCGAACCGATCGCGTTTGCATTCATTCAAACTGTGATCATTGATACGGCAGCGCGGGCAGTACTTGGACGTGACTAGAGCGACACAGCTAGGTTTAGACTTAGGTTTGCTAGTTTCGTTGTTCTCAGTGTATTCGGGTTTTCCGGACATACCCTCTATAGTAGCAACGGGATAATTATTGTAGGAATTATTACGCGCTCGGTTATTAGGTT
Source organism: Euclidia mi (assembly GCA_944739405.2). NCBI lineage: Eukaryota > Metazoa > Arthropoda > Insecta > Lepidoptera > Erebidae > Euclidia > Euclidia mi. The sequence goes on from OX123196.2 coordinate 6,879,707, forward strand.
TGTGACTGTAAGCTAGGTCTGGTGCCAACGTGTCGTTACTGTAATACGGTTCGCGGAATTGAGAGTTCAAACATTTCATCCGTTCGTAGTTTAAACATAACGTCTGCAGTGTTGCTATACTGTCTATTGAAGATATTGACGGAGCTAGCACTAGCGAGTAGCATGGACGTATGTTATGCAATAGGATGTCTAACTTTTCGCGTTCGGACAATCGCTTTGATGGTGACAGCCTAGCGAACAGCTGATTCACTATCGAGAGATAAATTATTATAGTTTCGGTAGCAACTTGAGTACGTCGGCGGATTTCATTTAATAACCGGTAGTCATAATCGTACGGTGTGAAATCGTCTATTAATTTAGTGGTGAGTTCTTCCCATGTATTGAAATATTCTTTTAGGCCGCGATACCAGTGAAGTGCGTTACCGGTGAAAATTTCATAGGCATATGATAAAATTTTAGTGGAAGGTAGATTACGCGCGGTTTGGAATTCGGTTACGCGTTGTAGGAACGCTCGGACGCATCCCATACCGTCGTATTTTAGCTTAGACAGTTCGCTAACTCTCAAATGCTCGCAATGCAATACCGGAGCTAACCCTGCCTGCGTCGAGGTAGACGGCGCAGGTTGGACCTCAGCCACAGCATCAGCTGAGCGAACACCTGATTGTTCAATGGCGGACAGCTCCGCCGAGAGCTTGTCGAACCGGCTGCACAATTCGGTTATTCGTTTTGAATACGCCGTACGAAGTTCCATCCTACGGAGTCTATGGAAAATGTGGTTGTGCAGTGCGGTAGACCTCCTAGCTAGGTTCGCGTCGTAAGAAATGGTTAATAAATTCACTCGCTTGGCCAGCTCAGAGACGGCCTCGCTAGCGCCCTCGAAGTCCACCGCTATGGCTAGACCCGACTCCAAAATGTCATCATTTGGAATGGCTTCCAGTAATTTAGGGAGCTGCTTCCGCAGACATAGGACAGAGGTAGCCGGCTCCTCACCACTAATCGCGACCTCGTAAGCTAACTCGTTCTTATTTAAAAGAAAGTATTTTATGGGATGTGAGCCCATTGTGTGTGAATAAATAAACTGCGTTAGTATATACTACACACTACACTTAGTGCGCAAGCGTTCCGCCCTTATAAATGGCCTACTTTACGATTAGGCGTAAAAGTTCGACCGTTGGGACTAATTAGAAAAACGTTAAGATTCAAATTTGCGAACTAGTACGTAGTAGGTAGTTACACTAAAAGGTAGACAATTAGCACAACAATACGTACCGGTTCGCTGTAACCGCACCTCCTCGCTTACAATGATGGAGACCTGCTAGAAGAGAACTCGAGCACGGAAAGCGAGACAATAACCCACGTAGGCGCCACTGTAACGGGTTCTAGTATAGAAATGCAGTAGAGGTTCTAGATGCGTTTATTGCAGAGTATTGTCTCGCTTCCTATGCCGAGTATGACCGACCAACAACACGACACTGGCCTGAACACTAAGGGCTGCAGTCTCCCACGCTGTTCCCTCCGGTAGTGTGCAGGGCAGGTTGCTCGAAGGGCTGCGCGTAGCGGCAGATCCTCGCAGGCCGTTAGCTCAGCTGGCAGGTGCCGGCGGTATGTGTGCGATGAGCGGGGGCAGGCCAGACTCTTCGGCAGAGGTGACGCCGAAGGCGATGCAGCAGGTGTAGCGGTCTAGGTAGCGTAGCCCGGAGCTTAAGGTAAACCTGGAACTGAAGGAAAGCAGCATTAGGAGAGCCAAAACCAATAGAGTCAGGCAGGCGGCGTCAGCCGGCCTCAGCTAGCAGGTAGAGAGATGGGCAGTACGCTAACGCAGTAAATGTAGTGCTTACCCGTAGCTGGGACCAGGATACACGTAGATACGACGTAGGGTCAGTAGGTACGCTTAGTTATAGTAGGTAGGTAGTAGAAGCGACGTTAGAGTAGCGGTGCCGGCCTCTCTGTCGGCCCCTTTATATACCGGGCCCTCCATCAGAGTTCGTGTTGGCGAAGCTTGACCAAATATGGGCAAAACTTACGAGCGCGGACGATGGCCTTCCCTGATTGACCGAGCGTATGGACGGTATTATGACGTACACTCGGTAGGTACCGGTCATACGCTACAAGGTATTGGAACCTCAGCGGCTAGTGGAGCAGAAAGTGACATGGGTGTCACTACAGAGGACCTTGGCGATGGCGGTGAAAGCTGTGCCTCACTGGGGAGCTCAAAAGCGGAGCTCAACGCCGCCAAGAGGGAGCAGTGCAAAGACGTCGCGGCCGACGAAGTGTCGGAAATGGCTCGACGCGCTCGCGAGCGACGAGCTGCTCTGGCAGCGGAAGAGGGAGAGCCATCTGCGGTATCCTTAAGCCAGCTGGCTCTGGGTGGGGTGGACTTAGTCCTGAAGGTTGCCACCAAGTCCGACAGCCTGAAGGGCACATTCACCCATGGCTTAAAGGAGGCTGCCGCGGATATTAGGGAGGCGGTTGGCATCCTCCTCAACAGGACGGCCTCCGACGAGGTATCAAAGTTATAGGAGGAAAATAGCCGCCTTCGAAATGACCTGGAGGACCTCCGGCGGCAAGTCGCTGCGCTAAGCGAGCAGCAGCAGCGACGCACGTCCACCGATGCCGCACCTGTAGTGGCCCCTTCTCCCGCACCGCGACCGGCAACCCCTCGTACCGATGAAGAGGTCGAGCGCATTGTCCAGCTCTGCATGCTCCGGTGCGGGAGCATGGTTAACGCTCAGCTGGAGGCGATTACTCAGCGTCTCCCAGCAGCGGAAATCCTACGTCCGCCTCTAGCGGCTGACACGCGGAGGAGTGAGGAGCCGCCGAAACCTGCGCCTCAAAGGGAAAGCCCGCGGAGGGTAACAAAAAGTCCGAGGAGGGAGCTCTTCCGAGCGACCAGCCCACGACTGCCGGGTCTAAGGGTGAGACCTGGGCAAAAGTCGTGGGCCGCAAGAAGGCTCGCAAAGCCGCCAAGAAGGCCGCAGCGGCTGCATGCGCCCCAGGTGGAACCGCAAAGGCGGTTGCGCAGCCTGCGCGGCAGACTGCCAAAGGCGGTCGCAAAGGACCGACTATACATGCCCCGCGCTCCGAAGCTGTGACGCTTACGCTACAGCCCGGAGCTTCGGAGCGCGGTGTAACGTACCAGTCGGTAATTGCCGAGGCCAAGGCCAAGATCAAATTATCAGATCTTGGCCTCTAGTCCGTCACCCTCAGGCAGGCTGCCACGGGTGCGCGACTGTTCGAGGTGGCTGGTGCTGCAAGCGGTAGTGCCTAAAAGGCGGACGCTCTGGCCGCCAAGATGAGGGAGGTCCTCAACCCCGAGGACGTCCGGGTCTCCAGGCCAATGAAAACCGCAGAGGTGCGGACTGCTGGTCTAGACGACTCCGTTACCTCTGAGGAGGTGGTGGCGGCCGTTGCCCGAAGCGGAGGTTGTCCGCCGGACAAGGTACGGGCCGGCGATATACGCGCCGACACCACTGGACTCGGCGTAGCTTGGGTTCGGTGCCCTGTAGCGTCGGCGAAGAAGATCACCGAAAGCGGCAGATTGCTGGTTGGCTGGATCGCAGCGAGGGTGTAACTCCTGTAGCCCCGGGCTTTGCGGTGCTTCCGGTGCCTGAAGAAGGGGCACGTCAGGGCAAAGTGCACCGCCGAGATTGACCGTAGTAGTCTTTGTTATCGCTGCGGTCAGCCCGGCCACAAAGCGGTCCAGTGTTCCGCGGCGCTCAACTGCAGCTTATGTTCGGCTGCGGGGAAGCCAGCGGAACACAAAGTGGGTGGAGGGGCCTGTGGCGCGCCTGCCAGTAAGGCCAGGAAGAAAAAGAAGAGGAGCTCTAAACCTGCCGGGGAAACCTCGCCACCCCCGCAGGCTAGTAGCTCCGCGGCTGACTCCCGGCCCAGGACCGTTGCCGAGGGAATGGAGTGTCAATAATGGCACAATTCCATTTTCTCCAGGGCAACATCAACCACTGTGCCAGAGCTCAGGATCTCCTACTTCAGAGCATGGCAGAGCATGGCAGAGAGAACCGTACTTCATTCCCGCCCGTGACAACTGGCTGGGATGCGCTGACGGTTTGGTGGCCATTATTGGCGAGGGGCGAGGGGCCGCGGCTGGGTTGCTGCGGTCTCGGGCGGCATTGTCATCTTGGGGACGTATTTCTCCCCCAACAAGAGTCTCGCCGACTTTGAGGGTTTCCTTGTCGAGTTGGGCGCCGCCGTAGGCCGCTATCACCCTCGTCCCGTTCTGGTGCTCGGGGATCTCAACGCCAAGTCATCGGCGTGGGGATCTCCGGTCACCGACCCTCGGGGCGAGGTGCTAGAGGAGTGAGCGGTGACGACTGGTCTGGTCGTCCTGAATCGGGGTTCGGAATACACGTGTGTGCGGCAGCGGGGCGGATCGATAGTGGACGTCTCATTCGCTAGCCCCTCTGTCGCCAGCCGAGTCCGCGACTGGCGTATCGCCGTGGAGGTGGAGACGCTGTCGGATCTCATATCCGGTTCGACGTCTCTGCCCAGACCGCGAGCGGCCGCCATCCAACAACCCCGATTAATGACGGCCCGCGTTGGGCGCTTAAGCGCATCGACAGGGAACTACTCGAAGAAGCTGCCTTAGTCCAGTCCTGGATCTGGGAGTCGACGACGGACGGCCCCGTCGACGTCGAAGCGGTGGCACTGTGGTTTCGCAGGGCGATGACGCAAATCTGGGACGCGTCCATGCCTTGTGTCCGCCAACAGTCCGCAAGGCGCCAGGTGTACTGGTGGACCGCCGAAATCGCGCAATTGCGCGTAGCGTGCGTTGCGGCTCGTCGCCGGTACACCCGATACCGGAGACGGCGTCGACGAGACTCCGCCCGTCCGCCGAGGAAGACGCGCTGTATGAGGTGTACCGCGCGTCTAAGGAGGCTTTGTGGCTGGCCATCGGCGACTCAAAGTCGCGTGCCAGGGAGGAGCTGCTGGGGTCCCTAGATCGGGATCCGTGGGGGCGCCCCTACCGTTGGGTACGGGGCAAGTTGCGTCCCTGGGCGCCTCCACTTACGCAAAGCATACAACCCCAGTTGCTAGCGGCGGTGGTATCGGCCCTATTCCCAGAGCGAGTGGAACACGTTCCCCCGGCGATGGCTTCGCCCTCAGCCACAGACTCTCCAGAAGAGGAGAGCACCGATGTCCCCGAGGTGACTTTTCCTAAGAACTTGAAAACATCAGTGGTCAAACCAATCTACAAAAAAGACAGCCCACTCGATATCAATAATTATAGACCCATAACTCTTATACCCATACTGTCAAAGGTCTATGAAAAGGTGATGCATTGTCGTCTGACGCAGTTTCTGAATAAACATAAAATTATTAATGATGAGCAGAACGGTTTTCAAAAAGGAAAATCCATCACTTTAGCAGCTTTCTCACTTGTTAGGTCTATAACGGAAAATGTTGATAGGGGTCATCCAGTTAGATACTGTTGTTTTTCTTGATGATAAAATCAACTGGACAAATGTGATCGCTACGGTATTCGAGGACCAGCTCTAGACTGGCTTCGGAGCTACCTGTACGATAGGACTCAATGTGTAGAAATATCTTGCATAAATGACAAAGTACTCTTATCATCGTACAGGTCCCAATTTCGATTCAACAACTCAGGAGTGCCACAGGGCAGCATTCTGGGACCCCTACTGTTTCTACTATACATAAATGATTTACCTAGTGCTACGTCACAAAAATGTATATTGTTTGCTTATGACGTCTCGATAGTTATACCTAGCAATCCGAACTACGACCAGAAAGGCATGGTAGAAACAACATTAAAACATATATTTGACTGGCTCAGTGAAAACCACCTTAGAGTAAATTTAACAAAAACTCACTACTATGTTTTATTAAAAAATTATAAACAACAGACGCAAGGTTTTAATATTAGTATCGAAGGTACGAATATAAACAAAGAGTGCCATATAAAGTTTCTTGGTCTTACCTTAGACGAATCCTGCAACTGGAAACAGCACATAGACGTAGTATGTAAAAAGATAAATAGATTTGTATACGCTCTACGACAGCTTAGAATTATTATTGATGAAAAAACCGCGCTCACTGCTTATCACGGGCATATCGGGTCCATCCTACGGTATGGGCTTTTGTTGTGGGGTAATTCGACTGACATAGACAGAGTTTTCATAATACAGAAAAAATGTATACGAGCAATTTATGGTGCAGGACCACTTGAATCATGTAGGCCACTTTTCAAGAGACTGGAACTGTTGACTTGTCACTCCATCATCTGAACTCCATGTACATTTTGGAAGTAGGAATGTTCGTCAGGAATCAGAGCCATTTATTTATCAGAGTAAGTGAACTAAATAAATACGAGTGCAGGGATCCCACAAAACTGAAATACGTAACTTGTAAAAGCAGTTTTCACCAGAAGAATAGCCTGGTTATGACAGTAAAAATATATAATCACATCCCCAGAATTATCAGGGAACTCCCAATCTTACAGTTCAAAACTAAATTAAGACGATGCACAGAGAGGTATTTGGCCTTAAAAGTCGGCCAAAATTTTTTTTTTGCGTTTTATAGTATTATTAAAGTATTTCGTTTTATTTTGAGGCATAATAGAGTAAAAAAAGCCATACATTATTCTTAACAAATTTTATTTCTAATTTTCATCATCTTCAGAGTCATTTTCAATACTAATATTGCAAATATCATTTTCCTCCAAAAGATTCATGGTATCCGCTGAAAGAGGACTCTTTCTTTTATGTTTAGCGTTTCTCATTCCCGTCAGCAAGGGATCTGATGTCAAGAGCAACCTATTTAAAACGTCTGTGTTGCAGGCTACTCTCGAACATTTTCGGGCGTAGTTTAGCCGAAACGCTCGGATGTGCTTATTGCGGGCTTCTGCAGCTTCTTCAGTCAGTTGCCCGATTGGCAGAATCGCCTCCTTTATCACGGCTGCCCTATGACTCAACACCTTATGTAATGTCGGCGACATTGGATGAAACTTGTACAAAGAAACGTACAATTAAGCAGTTTCTTTGCAGTAAATTTCGAATTTTTGGATGTTAATTTTTATCCCGCCGCACATGGTGTCTAGGATGACCTTTAATCGGTAGATTAAATTCTGGTCAATCCCAGTTATTTCTGCAGCTTTCTCGTATTCATCGAAAAATTGCCTGCTGGTATTCCCATCATTCGTGTTTCCAAAGTTAGCCTTTGGAATATCTACTAGTAATCCTAGTTGTTCACGAAACTTGGTTTGGATTTCTTTTTTTCGCGTCTCCACTAGTTTCTTCTCTTCGGCAGTCAGGCGAGCCCTCCACTTCATGACTGGTAATTTATAAGCTACATGCAGTATGCTCTCGAAAAATCTTATTCGAGCGTGCAGCAAAGATAGACCAAATCGCATGTTTTCCGTATTGCAGGGCCTTTCTTTTGTAAGGTCGTTGAAATCGGAGGATGTGGCGCCACATATGTAACATCTCATGGTTGACTTGGTATGGGTTGCTGCGTTACATACCTTGCCGTCCACCATGGTAAAAACTATTTTGTGTTTGACGGATATGTCGTCGATCTTGGTCTTGCTCAGTTCTTTCATTTGATTTTCTACGTACTCGATTTCCTCATTAGTCACGTCAGTGTTTTCTTTCACAAATTGTAAGCGTATTGGTCTGCAATATCGTGGTGATGACAGAGTTGGGTTTTGCCATATAATTTTTTTCCGTTCCATAGACTAGTTGGAGTGGAACGACAGAACCACAGGACAGAACTTTGAAAAATGTTGGCGTCGGAATCAGTCTCATTTGCAAATTTCATTTTATATTGAATCTGCTGAGATCCGTCACAGCCCCATTTGCTGATGCGCAGAAAGGACTGCTTTTCAGATTCAGTCAGTTGCTCCAAGACCTCCTCACCAAGATGCAATAATAATCGCTTGATGGTGTGATCCATTAAGCTTTGTACCCTTACTTCGGCACAGGTCTCAGTTACGCTGTGGATTTCGGGGTAACATTCTTTCTTCAACTTCTTTAGAATCGAATAGCATGGGTAAAAGCCTGGATTCGTGTCTCGAACCACTTCGTATTGGGCCTGGGTAAGCCCAGCTTCAACAAACATAAACAGGGAACGAAGGTGTGCCAATTTCGTTGAAACTTCTTTTTCTTGTTCAGCTGCTTGTTCTTTTATCGCTGCTGCATATTTTTTTGCTTTCCGGGGGCTTCTGGTAAGGACCTTTACGATTTTTGATGCTTCGACTTCGCCAGTTTCTCGCAATTTCATTTGTGTTGCGTATGCCAGCACATCTAAGTCAGATGTTCGAAGATTTTCAGTTTTTCGCCTTTTATTCCTTTCACATAAGTCTGAAAACGACTTGTTTGGGTCATCTTCAGAGTATTGACGGAGAAGTTCCAACTCCATAAATTCCAACTTTTCATTGAAATTTGAAGCATTAGCATAGTTAGTAAATCGTTTCTAGTTAATACCCGCATCCCAGAAGAGCCTGGAAACAAAATAAACTAATTTTCATAAAAAAAAAACAACACGTGGATTTTTGAGTCTATGCAAAATTTTTTGCCAAAAATGGAGGGGTGCGTTAGGGTGGCTGTTTTACGTATTTTAGAATACTATAGAGTCTATTCTAAAACAAACCATATAAATATTTACTTAGAAATGTTCAGAAATACTTTTAAACGCTTAAAGATTTTTTAAAATGCGTATTTTATAGGACTTTTTAAGAATTAGTTACTAATGGAGCTAAAGGTACGAAAACTCCCTCTTTTCATAACAAAACTAAATAAAATAATAAGTACATACCTGGTTGTGTAAGATCCATAGTAGAAATTCAAAAGAAATTGACTTTTTCACCATAAATTTTATATTTGAAAACAATGAAATTTGAGCGTATCGAATAGCAATATCAATAGCGTGAACCCGCCGCGCTAGAGCCTTTCCCCCGCTCCATGCGCTCAGTCGGAAATTACCGTTCGCTTGCCGTGGTCGTGTGCCGGCGTCGGGATCGCACATCGTGGTCAGCGGGGCCTGGATAGCTGACGAGTCCACCATGAAGTATCTGGGATTGGTGCTCGACAACCGATGGGAATTCGGGCCCCACTTCCGGCGGCTGGTGCCCAAGCTGATGGGCGCAGCAGGCGCGCTTTCAACGTTGCTTCTCAACTTGGGGGGCCCGAGCGCCGCCTGTAGGCGGTTGTACGTGGGAATCGTGCGATCCATGTCCTCACAAGCGCGGGAAGAGCAGCGCCGTGTCCTCACAAATGAAGTAGGAGGCGATCTGACGCTGCCGGCCGTAGTAAGGAGGATGGTCGGTAGCGCAGAGTCGTGGGACGTAGTGGTGTCCTTCTGCGAGGACGTGATGTCGCAGAAGGAAACTGCGGTACGGGAAAGGGAGATCTCGACTCCCTTTCCCGGCTGCAGAAGGTGCACCGGGCGCAGGAGAAGGGCGGACAACGCCCTTTTCCGGCCCCCATAAATGGGTCCAGGGGCGAGGGACTTGGGGAAGTCCCCGCCCCCTATTCGAGGGGCCCGAGTTGCAGGCGTGCGCGGGTGTTGGCGCGCGCCTCTGAGGCGATGCACGGGGTAGTTCAACACTACCCCGTTCAGCAGACGAGGCCCGGAAAGACCTGGCCAGCACTAGTGTGGGGCTGCGGAAGAATTTGGATTCCCGCGGCCCCGCGCGCACGTGCGAGGAGACACCGGGGTGGTTTTAGCCGGTAAGAGTCCGGCACGCCCCTCCGCCTTTCCCCGGGCGGAGGTAGTCCACGAGGATTTCCCCACGCAAAAAAAAAAAAAAGGTAGACATACTGTTGCACAACTTCGAGCAAGGAACCGTCACTGCAGATCGGTGTCGACACGACGTGTTCATTGAATATGACGTTCGTTTTATCCAGGTCCGTGCCGATGCCGAGACCAATCCGCCGGAAGGCTTCATTAAGGTCGTACAGCATTCTGCTAAGCTCCTCCGACGTCGTACGCAACTCTTTGGTATTTGTCCTTCTGTCTTGGATCTGAACGTTAATGGTCGCGAATTCATACAAACATCTCAACTCCTCGATATATCGTCAGTCAATCATGTGACATCGTTGCAAGCTGTCAAGAACTGCCCAGATTACGATAGAGTTGAAGGCTTTCTTGTAGTCCACGAATGACATACACAGCGACTGGTTGTACTCATGGATCTTCTGTACAATCTGCCGAACATTATGAATGTGGCCCACGGTGCTGAAGCCTTTTCGAAACCCGGCTTGCTCTGGTGGCTGGAAGTCGTCGAGGCTTCTAGCGACACGGTTTGTAACAACCCTCCAGAACAACTTGTAGATCTCAGGAGTGTAGTAACGGGGTGTAACTCTTTAATGAGATTTTGTCGCCATTTTTGAAGAAAAGAGCCACCACACTCCCGCTCCATGCCCATGGTGTTGAACCTTCGTGTATGACGGTATTGAACAGACTTCCTAGCTCTCTCAGGATTGTGTCTCCACCTACTCTGGAGAGTTCTGCAGTGATACCGTCATTACCAGGTGCTTTGTTCTTCCTAAATTGCTCAAAGGCCGCTCGTACCTCACTCTGGTCGACATCCGGGATGTCTTCGTTAAAGAGGCGCGCCAGTAGTGCTAGTTTTTAGTTTCGTTAGATGGACCGCCTCAACTGCTGAGTGAAGACTTTTGACCCTCAGGCTTTTTCGATCGCAACCTCTATGGTGCGAGTATTGAAACGTCGGAGGTCACGTCGCATTAGCTTCCATACTTACGAGTAGACTATATATTTCGTATTAAGGGCTCGCCCCTTATTACGTGGGACTAAAGTATATCTGGCGAAAAGTGGGTGTAGAAATACACCTCTGCCTACCCCTTCGGGGATAAAAGGCGTGACGATATGTATGTATGTATGTAATTGTGGGTTTACGGCTCTCCCAAGTTTTCCTTCTTAGGTTATTATTACAACGGAACCCTAAATATATCAATACGGTTTTTATTGGGTTAAAGCGAATATTACACATTGAAATTACGGATTACGTCGCGACATATTGATTTTAATTACCATTGCCAATTACAGGATTTGTTCAACGTAGGAGGAGTATGTCTATACTCCTTTTTTTTTGTTTTACGAGGTGGAAAATCTCTTCGGATCTCTGACTCTTGGGGGAAATGAGAGCCGGAGTATGTGGTGTTTCCACTAAAAACCACCTCGACTTTCTCATGTACCCCTGTGTCGGAGGGTAGGGCATCGCCGAAGCATTCGTCGCCACCCTCCAACCGCCACCTCCAACTGGCCCGCCAGATGGTTAGGCGGGCCCCGAACAAAATCCCCTTGGAGGCGGATTATGGTGTTGGGCTCCGCCGCCAAAACATCTCCTCTTCCTCTGCGGCGCTACCGCGACGCATCGAATGGTGCGCTCCCATTTGGTCGCGGGAGATAGAGCGCGCGGCAACGCAACACCATAGTAAAAACAGAATAGTAAGATAGCTTCATACAAATCGGCCGCCGCGCTGCCGCGCTGGTTTGAATGTACGCGTGAGTCGCCGGCGCCGTGTACGCACGCACTTTCCACGCACACACTCTCACGAGCGCGGCAAGCTCGGCGCGGATTCAGTACGGGATGCGCCGCGCGTCTAAAGCCGTATACAGACTTTGCGAGGCATGCGCTGCGCACGGCGCACAGCGCATGCCTCGCAAGGTGTGTACCTTTATATTGAATGTCGAATGTCGGCAAATGCTACAAGATCAAAGTGCCTCAGTGCGAGCATTACATTAGTTGTGGACGGTGCCGCGCATGCACGTTCGAGGTGTGCGCCGCGTACAATATCCACGTACGCCTCGACTGCGAAAATGAAACTGCGTTTGTTCGTGCCAAACAGCGCGCAGCGCATGCTCGGGCCGATCCAACCCACACAGCAGCAGTCAAGATGGCACCTTTGCATCGCGTGCGCGTATCCGCTGCTGCTTTTATAATATATTTTATTTTCATGAGATTTTTCCTTCTATAAGATCCTAGAAGATATTTTTTTTTCAGCTCAGCGACGGTTACATTACTTCATTCGCAATTAAATGCCATATGTCTTCTCTTTTGTTTTTATTATAATAATAATAATGATGTTTTGGATAATCGGTTATTTTCGTATAATTCAAATTTTTCGTTCATAATGCGTGCAAACATCACAGCGATGCGGAAACAACCGTCCAAACGCAACGCACTGCTCGCAATGAGCCGGCGCACACGCGCGGCGCGCACGCGCGCGTCCGTGCGTAGCACATGCCTCGCAGCAAACATGAAGACAGACAAACGAGGCGTTTGCTTCGTACGCGATGGCTCGACCCGAGCATATGTTGGTATAATTTTTCAACACGCACGCCTCAACCAGAGGCATTCGTTGTGCGCCGTTCGTAGCGCATGCCTCGCAAAGTCTGTATCCACCTTTATCGAGCGCATTCATGTAAGTAGGTACTTCACTGCTCGCCCGCTTGAATTGTTTATATACATTCAGTTTTGTAATAAACGTTATTAATAATACACAATGTGTTAAACGACAGTAAATTTAACTTGTTACTTTTTCTCATTAAAAAAGGCATTTAGATAGTTATATAACGCTTAGGTAGTCAGTAGGTATTTGCGAAAAAATTAATTCAAGCTTAAATTGTGAAGTATTCAGCGCGATCACTTAAAAAAGCGGCGAAAAAGCGCGAGCGCCGACAAAGCCGGCGCCGCCGTGTAAACAAGTGACAACCCGTGCGTCAACGCAAGAGTAGGCAATTAACTCGCCGAGCGGCCTTAGCTAACCTACTATTCTGTTTTTACTATGGCAACACCGACACGCCTCTCCTCCCGCGACCGCACCCGACTGCGAGGGACAGACAGAACTGTCCCCCGCACCCGCACCCGCACCGTTGGACGCATCCTGCGCAGGCCCCTCCAAGCCCACGCGGAGCGTCCCCTCCTGGATCCCTCTTAGCTTCACCGCGGGTGACCAATCCACGGTTACTGAGCCTCCCGCCCCACGACAAGGTGGAGATCCCACGGGGGGTATGTCTATACTCCTGAACAACTCGAGAGGGAAGGGACGCCACTGAGGATAACCACAGAGACACGAGCATTACTATTTGTATTTAGTTCTTTTTTTTATTAAATACATACATCATACATAGACTCACGCCTGTTTCCCCAAAGGGGTAGGCAGAGGCATATTAAACGCCCACTTTTCGTCAGTGTTTCGATCCCACGTAATAGGTGGCGAGCCTATTGCCGCTTATCGGGATATTTTGTTTGCCAGAGCCTCGTCCGTTGATCGGCAGGTTCACCACTTGCAGGTGAGGTTGGCTTGGGACCCTAAGTTCTTGGTGGGAACCCTATGCCTTTTTTTTATTATTGAAAAATAAGACAAATCCCACACGAGGAATAAATCCTGTGTCGCACAAAAAGTATTTATTTATTTATTTCCACAGTACAATTATCATTACAGGTTTATTACCTAATGTGATAATGTAGACAACAGACAACTATTTTACCTACTGACTAAAGTTAAAGTTACAAAATAATAATAGTAACGGATCACACAGAGTGTTGTCTCGTTTGGGAGTCAAACCAACGACACAGTTGTCTTTTTTACATTAGGCAGTGCGAGACTTTACAGCGAGATTTTTAAGAATAACTGTGTTGTTTATACAATGACATTAAATGAAATAGAGTCTTATCTTGAGCCCAGAGTGCTTAGCCCGACACTAATATACTGGAGGGGAGCCGTGGGTAGACGGGAACATTTTTCTATTTATTTTGCTAAAGCGTACCTACCCTGGCGGACCCTAGATACTGATACTGACCATTGGCTGTTAGCCGAGTAGTGGCGGCGCTTTATAGAAAAGGGGATGGCCGAGAAATGATTTAGCTGTGTTAATGATAACCGGGTGTATCCTCATGACCATCCGATCCGGCCAGTGGGGTGCCCTTATTTTTCGGTCGGCAAAGATAAGCAACGTTTGCATATATCGCCACTTGGACCGCGTGTGACATTTACCTACGTAGTAACTACTCGTATAGTAATTTGTGATTTAGGGCGTTATCATACTAGCGGTTTGGGAGCGGTTGCGGGGCGGGGCGGACGCGCAGCGAATGCGTCGCGAACACGCCGCGGCTGCGCAGCGAGGACGTCGCGGACCCGTGACAAATACGTTACTTACGTTTTTGTCGCGTGTTTGTAGCAAATTATCGACGTACAATACATCCAGTAACAAAATGGATTCCGACGAGGAAACTTTTAACTTTTTAGCTGTTGGCTTTATTACTTTTACTCGTTGCGCGTCGCTTTTTACTCGTTGCGCGTCCGCAACGAATTCGTTGCGCATGCGCGGCGTGTTCGTTGTGAGCCCGTAACGAAATCGTTGCGCGCTCGCTACGCTTTGAGAACGTTCGAAATCCGCTAATATGATAAGGCCCTTACATCAGATAGCTACCGTGGTTTGGATGGAGACCTACGGCTGGTTTAAAAACTCTGACACCAAAGTCGGTCACATACTGACTCTTTGATACTGACTGACATGAAAAAGAAAGAAAGTTTTTATGAGTCGGTGCTCATGCTGAAGCAAAGGTAAAAAATATAGTCTTCACATAATATATGAATAAAGTATTACTTCTGTTACTAAAATAATTTAAATTTATACGTTGCTTTATAAAATAATGAATTATTTTTATTCCAACCTTTATTTTGTATTTCCGAACGAATTAATTTTATCAAAATTTCGTTGTCATTGTGACAATAGGGATGTTATCACAAAATAATCGATCTTGTGGTCTATTCGATAACTGATTACTGTTCTATACATTTCCTAATAAATATAACGTTTATGAACTACAATTTTATTATAGTTATCCATCTTATTTTTGACAAGATAATTAGTATTGAGTCTGTATCATGTATCAAAATATAAATTTAACTTGAATCAAGTAAAAAAAAATATATAAGCTCAACGTTATACGTGGAGCCTTAAACGAAATCCCTCATGTAAATAAAAATAGTTTTAAGAGAATGTCTACTTAGATAGGTGTCATGTATTTCTGTTTATGAATAATGAATATATTTATTACTGGGACATAATAATTGAAAGCAAACATAGCTTTCAAATATTTTTTTTGACGTGACAAAGTCTTATAAATTGGTTTGCCGGGTGTCACTTCAAGAAACTGCGTTACGCTCCGCTCACGTTATGCGCTCACAATGAGAGCGAGTGAGAGGCACGCGTCCCGCCTAAGAGCGAGAGAGACATAAAAAGTGAAAGGCACGCGTCTTTCATCCTTCTTCCTACTATACGAATGAATATTCACATTAAAATTATTTTACCACTCAAAGTCGTTGTCACGTAAAACTTTCGCCCGTATACCGACTTTACAGGCAACCAATTTTTTTATTTCATCGACTCAAATCGATGCTAAAAATTTGACTTCTTTAAATGTGGAAGGGGATCATTTATACAGAAGCATCTGTGATTCGACGATTTTATTCATTAAGATCACTATTGAAGTAATCTAGTTTCTATTTAAAACAGATGTTGTTTACCTACATACTCTTGTACGTAACATGTAACTGTTTTTAATTTTAATCCACACAGTAACTCACTAAAAACGTATTTTCTAAATCCATCGTCGTTGACATATATTTTGACACTTGTTTCAATTTACGATCTTGTTACAATTTCATTCAGTTAACAGAAAGAATACGATTTTTGTGACGTATGTATGACACTGATATTATATCAAAACTGTATTTATTTAGGAGAATTGGGTCAATTGGGCCCCAGTTCTACGCAAATATGAGTCAATGAAGCATTTTCTTAATAAAAACAAGAATTAGACTTAATCGATACTGCATGAAACTATTTATTAAAGGAGTACATCACTATTAACTTTTTGTGAAATGTTTGTTAATCTGTGGCAGGCATTAGTAGACAGTTTACTTACGGAGTGATTTGTAAAATATTTGAGTTGAAACAAAACTGAAAAATGTCGGCAAGATACGATAGAGCTATCACAGTTTTCTCACCAGACGGCCATTTACTTCAAGTAGAATACGCTCAAGAAGCTGTTCGCAAAGGTTCCACCGCTGTAAGTACTTTTGTTTTTCTTGGTTAGACTCGCCAAGTTGCCGACTCAAAGTTGACTGTCTCTTGTATTTATCTTATTATAGGTTGGTGTCAGGGGTGCTGATGTTGTCGTGTTAGGAGTTGAGAAGAAGTCAGTGGCAAAATTGCAAGAAGAAAGAACTGTCAGGAAAATATGTCTCCTTGACGACCATGTCGTAATGGCATTCGCCGGGCTGACAGCAGACGCTCGAATACTCATCAACAGAGCACAAATCGAGTGTCAGTCACATAAACTGACTGTAGAGGACCCTGTGACCTTGGAGTACATCACGAGATACATAGCTGGCCTCAAGCAGAAGTACACTCAAAGTAATGGACGTCGGCCTTTCGGTATCTCTTGCTTGATTGGTGGCTTCGACTATGACGGTTTTCCTCATTTGTTCCAAACTGAACCATCTGGTATTTACTATGAATGGAAAGCAAATGCCACTGGTAGATCTGCTAAGACTGTAAGAGAGTTCTTAGAAAAGAACTACACTTCTGAAGAAGTTGCAACAGAAAATGGTGCTGTGAAGGTAAATATTTGCGTCTTAGTCTTTTTTTCTTTTTTCTATTTTTTATTCATACCCCAACATCAAAACAGATTTCATAGCTGTTGATATTGTTATGTTTCATAGTAGAAATAAGCAGGTGCAACAGATTTAGATAAACTTGTCTGACACAAACACAAATTAAGTGATATTATTGGTTAAGCAATATGTCAAATGATTGTTGAATAAAATTTTATTGGTAAACAAGCAAAAAATAAGTAGTTGTTATGTACATAACCAGTCCATTGTTTTATAGTGAGACCTAGAGAAATATTGGGCTTCAAATGGCTAGTTTTCATTTCCATATTAGGCCCTAAGCCTAGTCAAGAAAACTTGTTTGATAGCCTGTTTTTTGGGATATGTAGTAGCTGTGATGTGCTTTAGCCATTGAGCAGACATAAACTGAAATAAAGAAGTAAACCTATAATATGTTACCAAGGCCAGCAAAGACCTTTGTTTATTCATTAATACTTGGAATTGTCATTTAAATGCATATGAATATGAAGTAGTTATTTACCATGCAAAATTAAAACCAACATTTAACTTTTTAATTCCAGCTTGCCATCCGTGCGCTCCTTGAAGTTGTGCAGTCAGGTCAGAAGAACCTAGAGATTGCTGTAATGAGACGTAGTCAGCCAATGCAAATGCTCGACTCAGATACTATAAACTCCTACGTATCCATCATTGAAAAAGAGAAGGAAGAAGAAGCGGAGAAGAAAAAGCAGAAGAAGTAAATAATATTGTGTTACACATTTATTTTATATCACTAATACAAGTTTATAAGGAAATTATTCTTATCATTTAAACTACAGAATGACTTAAGAATTAAGTAAATCAATGGTTTTTGATATTTGACAATAGAGTTCTTTCAAGTCAGAGCTGCTTTCCTGATGGGCTCCTCTGTTAGTCATTATTTCACTGAACATTTGATCCCATTCTCCATGGTAATGATCTGAGTTATCATGGCTTTGCTAAAAAATAAAGGCATATCACAAATTCTGTTTAGGCTCATAGGATGAAAGTAATTGTTTAAATGTGTAGGATTTTTAAATACCTCGACCATAGACACATCATCAATGTGATAATTGCTTATTGAAGGAAGAACACAATTCAAAAAATTATGATCTACTGCCTTATCACTCATGTTCCTGACAATACCTCTATCACCATCATTGTCAATATTAAATTCACCGAGTAACTCCATGTGGGAGTGGCCTGCCAAATTTTCTGATTCAAGTTCTGGCATACTCAAAAACTGAGTTGGGACATTGTCATTACTCTGCTGATATGTAGCATTGCTAAAGTTCATCTGAGAATCTTGAGATGTATGCCTGAAAAATATATGAGAATTGAACTCTCCATGAACAATTTTTGTTATTCTATCTAAGCTGTTCAGCCTTACCTGTATGTGGGAACCTCTTTTCTCATAGGTATAGAACTCTGAATTTTCGGAATAGGTTCAATGGCTGTGGAAAGGAAATGATTGCAAGGATAACTTGGTAGGAGATCAATAGGGACAAGAATAAGGATAATAAACCTGTTTCAGGAAGAGGTTTTGCCAGGTCTGAGCTGCCATTAGTCATTTTACATTCTGGGTCTATATTTTCCTCTTCTTCGCAGTAATCATCTTGAGAGTCTGAAACATGATAAAATTATAAATTTTATTCATAGTCTCACTTTATAAGTGCAATTCACAACAAATTACAATTTTTTACCACAATACCTTCGCATTCAAACTTGACATTGTATAAGCGCTTAGGTGAATTTTGAGCATACAGATCTTGAGCAACTTTCCTCAGGGCCATGTGTAAGGCGCGCCGAGCTTTTTGTAACGGTGTCAAGCACAGTAAATGTTCAACATTATTCTGAAAACTCTAAAAAGTTATGATAACTAGAACACTTAAAAACTAGAGCAATTACTGAAAGATTTATTGACTCACCTTAGGCTTCAAATTCCTTTTAAAAACTTTTCGTGTAATTCGTGTTATTTTGCTCAATAATTCAGGTCTGCCATATTGAAAGTAATCATGAACGTACTCATGCATGTATGGGTTACTGGAGTTACACAGAGGATCTTGCAAATGCGAAGTTACTTTGCGAAATCCATACAAATTGAGTTGTCTGACAAAGCTTGAAATATTAGTTGTTTTGAATATAGAATAATCGCCCTGCAAATAGTTATGGAGAACGCGATAATTTAGTAAAATTGTTCTCCCTGTGGCACCCCACAAAATAGTATCAGTGCGTAAATTGAGTAAATGCCACAATTTTTGAGGGAAACGCATTTGAAAAATTCCATTTTTGTCGTCTTGCATTTTACGCGCAATAATTTTTATTTAAATTATTAAAAGTTATACATAAACTAGTTTTTAGTAGTAGTTAATTTTAATTCGGATTTTTATTGTCAGTTGTCACAGATTGAAAAGTGGCGCCAAAAAGAGTAGCGAATAGCGATGTCGAATTGGATGTCGAACGTCGAACTAACGCGTGTCAGTCATATTAGATAGGGATGTAGCAACTAAAAATACTCTTTAACAAATAGGTTCATTTGGAACGACTCGAAAATAAATTAATATGTAGGTATTTAAGGCTCTCAAATATTCTTATTTTGCTTATTGAATATCCGAAAATTTAATATTATATTAGAATAACTCGAATACTTAATATTTGAAGGTTCACATTCCACAGAGTACCCGGGACATTGTGAGAGCGTCATGATAGCGAAACCAAGTGCCCACTTGCCCAGTTTATAATTTGTTACGATACCGTACCGGGTATGTACTATGTATTTACGTAGTACATACAAACTCGGTATCATAAATCTCAAAGTCGTGTCAGTGGCAGTCAGTGCCTATTACTATTATGTGCATAGTTTATTTAGGCGAATTTTGACAGAAATTTAAACCATTACAGTAGCCTGCGGTTCTAAAAATCTGTCCTAATATTAAGACAATCAGACAACGCGCGCGCAGTACTCGCTACGTATCAGACAATGCGCACGCAGTACTCGGTACGCAAGTTACTACTGTTACGCCATCTATCGGTGAATGGGGGTACTAGAGGAGATTGAATGTATGAGTGGTTTAAAGGTGATTCATCTACTCTGTACTAGATGGCGTTGCTGTATCGAGTAATCGACTGTTCGAGATTATTTCGACAGTTTTGTAGAAGCATCTAGAATGCGCTAGTGATGTTATCCGGCCAGTATAAATAGAGCACGAAGCACGAGCGAACGGAACGGACATAGTTACAATTGAATATCGAAGCGATCAACAAGAAGCGAAGGAAATAAGTCGGAAGTGTTTAGTGTTGTTCTAGTGGTGTGAATAGTGTGTTTTATTAGTGAAGTGAAAATAAGTGTGTATAGTGTTTGTGTATAAATAAAGTTCAGTTTAAGCGGCATCGTGAGTTATAATTTATTGTCGAACCCCAGCTCGTAACACTACGAAGTTAAAAGAGTGAGCTCACCCTTCTCAAATTTGGTATTTGGTACATCTAACAATTTAAATATCTGAATTTCCCTCTGAAGTAACCTCAATGTATGGGCACGGCATCTTTAAAATGTCTAATAAGACATCTATTAGCTTTAGCCTGATCAGAGAACCCTGCCTTTGGTTTCCGGAACACGGCACTGCAGTGGGAAAACTTCTCACTCAGTTCAGACTCCGTGATTTTGGCATTTTGCTTTAATGATACAACAATTGATCTAATTGTCTGACTTAAATTGCGACGCGTGACTGTAATTATGGGTGTGCGTCAAGATGGCGGGACCAAGTCCCAGATTCAAAATTTAGCACAATATCGGGTTTGTACTACATAATACTCTTTGTACCCAAAACCAGACATTTGTACCTCTGAAGGTGAAGGAAATACAGCATGATGTCCCTGGACCATCTGGAACCGCAACACAGAGCCAGGCAATGAGGGTCTTCTGAAATGACGCTCACTATGCGCCAGCACTGAAGTATAAGGACCATCACCATAGAGATATAAAGGATAGAGTGGCAGAACAGTACCTAACTCAATACTGTGTCGTGTCCTTTATATCTCTATGGTCGTGTCCGTCGGTGCGAGAGAGAACGCTACAGGTTAAAGGCCCCCTGCATCTCTCTCTAACAGTACATGCACAACATCAACATTGCGCAATGGCGTGCTACCTGTAACTATTATTTATATCAGTTTATCAGTAATCAATAGTTTAAAAATATATAAACGTTTTTGTCACTTCAAACTATCTTCGTGTATCAATAAGAACAACTTTTAAACTATTGATTACTAATAAACTGATTTAAATAATAGTTACAGGTAGCACGCCATTGCGTAATGTTGATGTTGTGCATGTATTGTTAGAGAGAGATGCAGGGGGCCTTCAACTGTTGCGTTCTCTCTCCCACCGGCGGACACGAATAGGCCCCACTCTGCCACTCTATTCTTAATATCTCTATGATAAGGACCAGAAACCTGTCAAAGCCCCATATATTTTCGTACGTCTGTGTTAGTTTTTATTATGTGTGTGTACGTGTCACTCGTGTCAGTACCATAGAGATATAAAGGATAGAGTGGCAGAATAGTACCTAACTCAATACTGTGTCGTGTCCATAGAGATATAAAGGATAGAGTGGCAGAACTGTACCTAACTCAATACTGTGTCGTGTCCATAGAGATATAAAGGATAGAGTGGCAGAACAGTACCTAACTCAATACTGTGTCGTGTCCGTCGGTGCGAGAGAGAACGCTACAGGTTAAAGGCCCCCTGCATCTCTCTTTAACAGTACATGCACAACATCAACATTGCGCAATGGTGTGCTACCTATAACTATTATTTATATCAGTTTATCAGTAATCAATCGTTTAAAAATATATAAACTTTTTTGTCACTTCAAACTATCTTCGTGTATCAATAAAAACAACTTTTTAACTATTGATTACTAATAAACTGATTTAAATAATAGTTACAGGTAGCACGCCACTGTGCAATGTTGATGTTGTGCATGTATTGTTAGAGAGAGATGCAGGGGACCTTCAACTGTTGCGTTCTCTCTCCCACCGGCGGACACGAATAGGCCCCACTCTGCCACTCTATTCTTAATATCTCTATGGTCGTGTCCGTCGGTGCGAGAGAGAACGCTACAGGTTAAAGGCCCCCTGCATCTCTCTCTAACAGTACATGCACAACATCAACATTGTGCAATGGCGTGCTACCTGTAACTATTATTTATATCAGTTTATCAGTAATCAATAGTTTAAAATATATAAACTTTTTGTCACTTCAAACTATCTTCGTGTATCAATAAAAACAACTTTTTAAATATTGATTACTAATAAACTAATATAAATAATAGTTACAGGTAGCACGCCATTGCGTAATGTTGATGTTGTGCATGTACTGTTAGAGAGAGATGCAGGGGGCCTTTAACCTATTGCGTTCTCTCTCCCACCGGTGGACACGAATTGGCCCCACTCTGCCACTCTATTCCATAGAGATATAAAGGATAGAGTGGCAGAACAGTACCTAACTCAATACTGTGTTGTGTCCGTCGGTGCGAGAGAGAACGCTACAGGTTAAAGGCCCCCTGCATCTCTCTCTAACAGTACATGCACAACATCAACATTGCGCAATGGTGTGCTACCTGTAACTATTATTTATATCAGTTTACCAGTAATCAATAGTTTAAAAATATATAAACGTTTTTGTCACTTCAAACTATCTTCGTGTATCAATAAAAACAACTTATATACTATTGATTACTAATAAACTGATTTAAATAGTAGTTACAGGTAGCACGCCACTGCGTAATATTGATGTTGTGCATGTATTGTTAGAGAGAGGTGCAGGGGGCCTTTAATGTTGCGTTCTCTCTCCCACCGGCGGACACGAATAGGCCCCACTCTGCCACTCTATTCTTAATATCTCTATGCTCTATTCTTATATCTCTATGGTCAGTACATATCTAACGTCAGTTTGCTGACGCATACTAAGCGCCGTCTGGTGGTAGAAGAAATATCAAACACCCTCATTCACATCCGAAGACTTAGTACTATATACGTACGTGTTTATACTCAATTTTCAATAAAATTGGAAGTGCTATATTTAAGTTGTGTGAATAAAACATCCCGCCACTTTGATGATTTATTTTATCGCTGAATTCATATGAAAATCATTAGATATCGTGTGAAATCAAATGCGGAACCGTAGTTTGCCGTAAGTACCTAATGAACGTGTGTAATTTTCACATTCATTAACTAAGCACATCAAAAGTTATATCTGTCATTCATCGTTATCTTGGACATCTTGACGTACTATAATTATTAGACGCAGGATAATTTCCTTCACCTTTTGAGGTACAAATGTTGCGTTAAACCATACAAATAGTAGGCACATACTGTGGCGTAATACGTGCACATACCTACTTGCACAGTACGCACAACCCTACGTAGCGTAATCAACAGATAAGTGAATAGCTGATAACTGATAACGCTTCGTCGCGTCGCGTACGCGAGCGCGAGCGCCGTCGACCTGCCTCGCAGACGGCAAACATTTTACGTTGCATCTTCCACTTCGCACTTCAGTTGTGTCTATAGATAGACTGAAGCTAGCTCATCTATGCCACGACAACGGCGAAGTTTCAGACAGCAGAGGAATTCAAGCAAGCACTTCACCCGCACAGGCATCGAACATGACACCGGACGAACCAGAGACATCGGCACCTCAAGCACGGAGCACATACGTCACCAGATCCGGTCGGAAGGTGAAACAGAACCTACGCTTCGCTTGAGACTTAATGTGGCGTACTACGTGCACATACCTACTTGCACAGTACACACAACCCTACGCAGCGTAATCAACAGATAAGTGGATAGCTGATAACTGATAAGAGCTGATAACGCTTCGTCGCGTCGCCTACGCGAGCGCGAGCGCCGTCGACCTGCCTCGCCAACGCATTACATCCGACTGGCGACGAATGTTCGTGGCCACCGAGATTTGTTAAGTGTGCCACTTTATTATAAAGTGTGCGTGAAGGACAGAGCGCTAGTTAGAGTGAGTTGACCGATGTTAATCCAATTGTGTTTATAGCTAATTATAATATGTAGTCATGTAAGAACCGTTGTAAGTCTCCTTTTATTGGTCAATATCGACATTGTGCTCATTGACACCAGTAACCTCTCTGAATGTAATTTTTTGTATATAGCTTGCAATTATTTGTAAATAAAGTATTACCACTTACCGATACCGATCTTCAAGAATAGTTTTATTATACTCGTCACGTCGTCAGTCTGAACAAGTATCTCGTCACTCTGCCAGTACCCAGTAAACCCAGTACCAGTACCTACCTACCTTTCTATCCTATCATCCAGGAAATTGGTGACCCTCGACCCCGAAACTATACGCCGAAAGCTGAAATATACCGTTACACTATGTAGAAGTTCGATGACCACAACGAGGCGGTAACCACGGTAAAGAGCGACGTGACAACCATATCGCTGCCAGCACACCTTCCACCATTCTGGCGTCAGAACCCCAGGCTATGGTTCGCACAGTTCGAAGCTGCCGTCGCGGCTAGCAAGATTGGTGAGGAACAAAAGTTTAACCTGGTCGTACCGCTATTGGGCTGCAGCGATCTCGAGCAGATAGCAGACATCGTACTAAACCCACCAGCTACTGGGAAGTACGTTGCGCTCAACCCCAGGCTCATATCGACATACCAAGAATCCGACCATCGCCAGCTGCAAAAACTACTCAGTGGCCTAGAACTCGGCGACATGAAACCAAGTCAGCTACTCCGAAAAATGCGAGATTTGAGCGGCAAGTTACTCACCGACGAGGCGCTAAAAGTGATGTGGCTCAACCAACTGCCCACAAAAGTACGCGCCGTGCTCTCAGTAAACACCGAATCATCGCTAGAAGTTCTATCCGCAATGGCAGACAAAATGATCGAGCATTTCGAACCCGCCACCATCGCCGCCGTGTCTACCACAACCACTGTACCACCGACGCAATCGAACTCGTCGTGCTGCACTACAACTATCGAAAGTCTACAGTTCGACCTATTATCAAGACAGATAGAAAAACTATCACTTGAAATCGCCGAACTCCGAACGCAACAGTCTACGCATCGTACCTACAATAACTACAATCCGCGTCAAAACTCAAGGTCACGCTCAAGATCACGACCCCGCGCTGCGCCCAAGCCGGGCGATCCCGATTGGCTATGCAAGTACCACTACAGTTACGGCGATGAAGCTCGTCACTGCGAGTCACCGCACCGTGTTCAAAATCGAAGCGGGAAAACTAGAACGTACATCGACTGTGGCGGGCGTCGATGTTAACCAACCAAGCCACCGCCTATGCGTCATTGATGTCAACAACAGAGAAAAATTTCTAGTTCACACGGGATCCGATATCTCAGTCCTTGCTGTAAGAAACAAGAATCAATTGAAACCTACCGAGAACACGTGCAAACTATTTGCTGCGAACGGCACAGAAATACATACCTACTGTGAGCGTACACTCCAGCTCAACCTAGGTTTACGT
The DNA here is from genome assembly GCA_944739405.2 of Euclidia mi. Taxonomy (NCBI): domain Eukaryota; kingdom Metazoa; phylum Arthropoda; class Insecta; order Lepidoptera; family Erebidae; genus Euclidia; species Euclidia mi. The sequence goes on from OX123196.2 coordinate 6,904,886, forward strand.
AGAAGTTACAAATGGACATTTATTGTTGCCGACGTCAAGACTTCCATCCTGGGCGCAGATTTCTTATCAAAACACAAGCTACTAGTCGACCTTCACCAAATAAAACTCATCGATCGTGTCACCGACCTCCGTGTTAACGCTATCACAGTGCAGAGTAGCGAAGGCAGTGTACGATGGATGGATATCAAGATTTGGATGCCCTCTACGACTGACTACGGATCAAGGTAGACAGTTCGAGTCTTCGCTGATCAACGCGCTTATGAAGAAACTCGGCGTCACTCGCATACGTACAACTGCATTCCACTCGCAAGCAAACGGACAAATAGAACGATGGCACCGAACACTGAAAGCTGCGTTGATGGCTAGAGCAGCCGGCAATAGATGGAGTGAAGAACTATCTACTGTGCTACTAGGCCTCCGTACAGCCCTGCGTGAAGATACAAATGTCAGCCATACGGTTTTTAGTTTGATGACATACGGTTCACCGCTACGAGTACCATCTGATTTTTTCGTGCCTACAAAGCCGAACATTGAAGACGCAGTATTCGTTCGTCAGCTGATGGATACAATGAACTCGCTCAATCCGACAAACACATCGCATCGTTCACAGACAAACACATTCGTCTACAAAGATCTCGCTACGTGTTCGCATGTGTTTGTGCGCAATGACGCAGTGAGAAAACCGCTCATTTCACCTTATGATGGGCCTTATGAAGTACTACAGCGCAGCGCAGACGGCAAACATTTTACGTTGCATCTTCCACTTCGCACTTCAGTTGTGTCTATAGATAGACTGAAGCTAGCTCATCTATGCCACGACAACGGCGAAGTTTCAGACAGCAGAGGAATTCAAGCAAGCACTTCACCCGCACAGGCATCGAACATGACACCGGACGAACCAGAGACATCGGCACCTCAAGCACGGAGCACATACGTCACCAGATCCGGTCGGAAGGTGAAACAGAACCTACGCTTCGCTTGAGACTTAATGTGGCGTACTACGTGCACATACCTACTTGCACAGTACACACAACCCTACGCAGCGTAATCAACAGATAAGTGGATAGCTGATAACTGATAAGAGCTGATAACGCTTCGTCGCGTCGCCTACGCGAGCGCGAGCGCCGTCGACCTGCCTCGCCAACGCATTACATCTGACTGGCGACGAATGTTCGTGGCCACCGAGATTTGTTAAGTGTGCCACTTTATTATAAAGTGTGCGTGAAGGACAGAGCGCTAGTTAGAGTGAGTTGACCGATGTAAATCAAATTGGTAAGAACCGTTAGTTGTAAGTCTCCTTTTATTGGTCAATATCGATTGTGCTCATTGACACCAGTAACCTCTCTGAATGTAAAATTTTGTATATAGCTTGCCATTATTTGTAAATAAAGTACCTATTACCACTTACCGATACCGATCTTCAAGAATAGTTTTATTATAGTCGTCACGTCGTCAGTCTGAACAAGTGCCTCATTACTCTGCCAGTACCCAGTAAACCCAGTACCAGTACCTACCTACCTTTCTATCCTATCATCCAGGAAAATACAAATAGTAGGCACATACATATGTGGTACAAACCCTGTATGGTGATAGATTATAAATTTAGCACTTGAATCTTTGAAATAGACGCATTTAACCAACTCAGTTTTGATTGTTTTTTTTATATACCTATAGACATTTTGATAAAAAATATCGCATCCAATTGCAGGAGGAACACAAAGACTGCTCTGGTATACACGAAGTCAGAGTATACACAGACGGCTCAAAAACGAAGTATGGGACGGGTGCGGGAGTATTCTCCCATGACTTAAACATCAACATCTCAACATCCCTTGGCACCCATAACACCTTATTCCAAGCCGAGTGTGTTGGGATAACAAGAGCCGCAACAGCAATCGCGTCTAGGAACGTAAGTGACCTGTCTATACGCATTATCACGGACAGTGCCTCTGTACTACAAGCTCTCGGCAGCAACTGCTTTAACAGCGGCCTCATCATGGAATGCCACCTAGAGCTGCAAAAGATTGCAGAGAAGAATCGGGTTACGCTGCAATGGATTAAAGGCCACAGCAACTCCGCAGGCAATGACGCCGCAGACCAACTGGCACGGCAAGGATCGGACACAATGATAATGGGACCCGAGCCGATTGTACCGATACCAGCAAGCAAAATCAAAACGTGGCTACGTGAGAGAACCGCACATGAACACGAAAAACAGTGGGCAAACATAAAAGAATGCAGACAAACAAAAGATGCCATCCCCTGCTTGAACAAGCGACTCTCACTCAAGCTGCTGCATTCTAATAGGAAAACACTAAAGCATCTGACGGGCATAATAACCGGCCACTGTCCACTCAACAAGCACCTATTCAACATAGGCGTTACGGACAGCCCACTGTGCAGGGGCTGTATGGAAACCGAAGAAACACCCGCTCACGTCATTCTGCACTGTGCAAGTGTGAGCGATCAACGGGCAAAGCTGCTGAACAACCCCAGAACCATGAGTGAAGCTTTAAACGACACCAGCCAACTAATGGCTTTCTGGAAGGAACTAAGGTGGTATGAGTAGTCGGCGTCAATGAAGTCGCCACATACGCACAATGGCCCAAATAAGTGGCTAAGTGCGGAAAACCCACGACCAACTATACTATACTATACTATACTATACTATACTATACTATACTATACTATACTATACTATACTATACTATACTATACCTATAGACATATAACAGCTTATGATGGTATTTTAGGCTGTTATATGTCTATGATGTGCCTGTGATGCGCTGTTTAAGAGACTCCGCTATAACAGCAGCAGCGCCCGCACAGCCTGTTGTGCTAGGAAGATGAGATGCCGCAAGGCTATAGACACATGTTGCGTCCCACACCAAAGGCCTACCTCCGTTAATCTGAGCCTGTGAATCCATGTGTAAACGATAAATAGGATGGATTATAAGAACCTCTTCAAGCCAGCATAGGCGTTCACAGCAAATATCCAGCCTGACGAACAAGCATATCTACATAATTTTAAGACAATTTTGTCTATCATTGAAAAATAACAAGAAAAAAGCAGCAAGACGAGACAAAACATTTATTTAGTGTCACTAAAACACGTTTTTATGACACTGATTCATATTATTACTACGTAATAAAGATTAAGAATTAAGTAAATCGATGGTTTTCGAAATTTGAGAATACAGTTCTTTCAAGTCAGATCCGCATTCTTGATTGGGACCTTTGTTGGTCATGATGTCATTAAACATTTGATCCCATTCTCCATGGTAATGATCAGAGCTATCATTATTTTTCTGAAAAATAAAGTCATACCTCGTGAGTTCTGTTTCAAATACATTAGTTAACTAAATATGCCTATTTCCAACTGTTTAAGATTATTTAAGTACCTCAGCCATAGAAACATCGTCAATATGATCATTGCTGATTGAAGGAAGAACGCAATTCAAAAAGTTATGGTCAACTTCCTTGTCACCAATCTTTCTAGCAATATCTTGATCAGCATCATTATCAATATTAAACTCCGCCAGCAGCTCAACTCCGGCGTTCTCAGCGGAGGGTTCTGGGTCAAGTTCTGGCATACTCAGAAACTGAGCTGGAAAATTGTCATTACTCTGCTGACATGTGTCGTCAGTGAAGTTCATCAGACTATCCTGTGACGTATCCCTGAAAAATATTCGAAAAATCAACACTCTATAAATATATTCATAGATTTATTACTGTTCTATCTTACCTGTAAGTGTGAGCCTCCTCTTTCATAGGAATGGGATTCTCAATTTTCGTAACAGGTTCAATGGCTGCGGAAAGGAAAATTTGCAAGGATATCTTTGTAGGAGATCAATGGGGATAGGAATAAGGATAGCAAACCTGGTTCAGGAAGAGGTTTTGCTGGGCCTGTGTTGTCATTAGTCATTAACCAGTCAAATTCTATATTTTCCTCCTCTTCACAATAATCATCTTGAGAGTCTGAAACAGCATGTTAGACAGTAATATTTTATCATTGTAAATTTACACGTATACGAAATCATTTCTATTATGTAACTTAAGTAGGTACCGTCACATTCAAACTTTAGGTTACAGAATTGCTTAGGCGAATTTTGTGCGTAGAGATCTTGAGCAACTTTCTTCAAAGCCATGTGTAAGGCGCGCCGAGCTTTTTGCAATGGTGTCAAGTACAGCAATTGTTCAACATTACTGTACAAATTCTATAAACAAAAATAACACGTTGGTACAGTGTTGGTATAAAAATTTAATGTTTATGATATAATTCAGTGCTTAGCTGCCAATGATGTTACAAAAGTAAAAAGAAGAAGATATGTTATAGGCGTACCAAAAGCAGGACGCTAAACATAAGTTAGCTGCATTAAATAAATAGTAACATTTATTCACCTTTGGTTTGAAACTTCTTTTCATAGCCAACGCTTTTCGTGTAATTTTGTACAGTAATTCGGGTCTACCGTATTGAAAATAATCGTGAACATACTCGTGCATGTATGGGTTACTTGAATTACATAAAGGATCTTGCAAATGCGAAGTGACTTTGCGAAATCCATATAAATTTAGCTGTCTAACAAAGCTAGAAATATTAGTTGTTTTGAATATTGAATGATCGCATTGCAAATAATTATGTAGAACGCGATAATTTAGTAAAATTGTTCTGCCTGTGCCACCCCACAAAATAGCATCAGTACGTAAATTGAGCAAATACCACAATTTTTGTGGAAAACGCATTTGAAAAATTGCATTTTTATCTTCTTGCATTTTACGAGCAATGAAATGAAGAAAATTTTATGAAATTGAAAAAAATTGTCACAAATTTAAAAGATGCGCCAATACAAGATGCCAAGTTGTAACGTCATTAGCTGAACGAGCTGAACTTTTTTTTTTTTTTGGGATTTTATGACCTGGTAACTGGACCTTTAGGTCAAATCTTATTTTATTTTAACGGACACTGCACATTCACTTAATTTTTAAATTGTTTTAACAGTATTTTTAATGTATTTATATATCGGTTTGTAAGTATTTTTGTCTTTCAATAACTCTTCGAGTGGCGGCGGGCGGGAGAAAGAATCGCACTTAATGTTCACATCACTGAGTTCACTAGCCAACACTAATCTGTCAAGCAGGAAGTTTTGACAGTCAAAAACTCTTACGTAGTATTTGTATTCTCTTTGGTCAAAAACAATATGTTCAACGGTTGCAACGGCCCCCCGAGCTCCCTCCTGGGACTCACAATGTGGGCATGTATTGCTTGTAATAATGCCAAGTCTAGCAAGGTGTGACGGAGCAGTATTATGGCCAAAGCGCAATCTATTTATCGTAGTGATAAAGTCTCGGCTGGCTTCCTTCAATCTATTGTACCAGGGTCTAACAGGTAATTCTTCTTGTATACGGCCGTAAAATTTTCCTTTAGTGTCTTGGTCTTTCTTCTACAATTCTAACCATAAGTTACAAACATTTTCATTAATACATTGCAAGAAGTCAGTCATAGGAATGTCCATTGCATTTCTAACATCAATAGCATTACTACCTTCATATGCAGTTTTATCAACTATTTCATTGCCATAGATACCTCGGTGTGAAGGTACCCACAGAAAAGCAATGCTTTTGTGCTTGAGGTAATATTGATAAATTATTTCTTTGATGAAATATAGAATATAATTTGTCTTAAAAGAAACTGTAAGGTTAGTTAAGGCTTTAATCAAACTCAGTGAATCAGAAACAATCAAAAAGTATTTGCTATTGTTAATTTGGCGAATATGTTTTAATGCCTGATAAACCGCATATGCCTCTGCAGTGAATATGGTGCATGTATTGTGTAGAACAAAGCTTTGAGAGAAATGAATTTGTGGATCATATATAGCAGCACGCACATAATCACTTCCTTTACTGCCATCAGTGTAAATAACATAATAATTCTTATTATCTGCCATAAACTGTAACATATCTAAATTGTTATTGATGGGATTTTGCAATTCTTTGACGGGATGTGTGATACACTGATAAGAGAAGGAGTAACATGGCCATGGGCATTGTTTTCTAATACCAGTAAAACTGTTTTCTGTTTCCAGCAATATTTTGGACAATGTTGGGGATTTACCATTTAAGAGAATCTCGCCTGCTGTTAGAGGTCCAGGATTTCTACATACAGAAGGTACTATTTTGTTTATTATTTTCTTGTTATCTGCAGCAATTAATTTAAGACAGAATCTCTCTGCTAGTAGAATGCGTCTCAAAATTAGGGGCATTATTTTAGTCTCCACTTCCATGGCCCTTATGGGAGTAGAGCACATTGCACCAGAAATTGTTCTCAAAGCCCTGTTCTGCAATAGATCTAGTTTATTTACATGAGTACTATTTATATACACTAATGAGCTATAATCAAAATGGCTTCTTACTATACTTTTATACAAAGTTGACAATATTTTCGGGTCAGCTCCCCATGTAACGCCTGCAAGACATTTTATTATATTTAATCCTTTAAGAGCATTTTTTGATATGGTTTTAATATGTTCCTCAAAGGTTAATTTCTTATTTAATACTATGCCTAAAAATTTCTTAACATTCACTGGATTTATAAATTCTCCGTTATATATTACTTTTGAATATGTGTTCTCATTTCCAAATATCATGGCACTACTTTTGGAGGGATTAATTTTTAAATGTAACACATCATTGTAATAGTGAAATATTTGGGACAATGCTCTGTTAATATTGTCTATTGCAATTTCTACATTATAATTACTACTGTACAAAACAATATCATCAGCAAACTGCAAAATATCTATATTACTATTTACAAATTTACAGATTTCACTTGTATATATATTGTACAACAAAGGAGATAGTGTAGCACCCTGCATTGTACCTTTAGATGCACATTTTGGACCATGCAATGTATTATTATGTCTTACATAAAGTGTTCTACTATCCAGAAAATTATATATCCATTTACATAGTTGACCAGGCACACCTAACCTAGACATAACTTGTACAAGTATAGCCGGATCTAGACTGTCAAAAGCACCCTGAACATCTGAAAATACACAAACAGTGTGTAACTTATTATATTTTGCATGTTTCAGGTCTGAAATTAAGGAAGTGAAGCTGTCTGCACAACTTCGCCCTCGACGAAATCCATATTGTACATGCGGAATGATGCCATTAGATTCCATATACCAATCCAAACGAATTTTAATCATGTTTTCAAATAGTTTACCTAGACATGAAGACAGTGATATTGGTCTATAAGAGCTGGCAAGCTCGAAAGGTTTATCTGGTTTGAGTATCGGAATGACACATTGTGTTTTCCATGATTGTGGAATACATTTACAATGCCAAAGTAAATTAAGAATATTAAGAAATATTTTTTGTGCTGGTTCATCTAAATTTTTAATAGTACAATAGGGGAAATCATCTAAACCAGGTGTAGTGTCTTTCCGAGATAACAAACTCATTTTAAATTCAGACCATGTAAAAGCATCTAGCAAAATTTTTGAATTTGGATTATCATTATTTAATTCGAAAATATTGCCTAAACTATTAATATTATTTAGATTGCTATTATCAGATAATTTATCTAGAAATTGAGAAATAAACTCATCTTTATATGATTTATTACCAGCTCTTATACCTTTGAACATTTTTAGAAGATTCCAAATCTTACTTATAGGAGTAGTTCTATTAAAAGTGTTACATAAGCTATTCCAACATATTCTCTTTTGTTCTGATATGGTTCTTTTTTTAAGTGCATCCTTTCTTTTATAATCTAAATAGTTCTCCATAGTAGGATCACTTCTATATAGTTTCAATGCATTGTAAGAGGCAATAACACTTTTTTCACAAATGTCATTCCACCAAGGAGCTGGAGGTCTACTTTTGAAATTATTTGGTTTATTAAGTTTAGGAATTGTCATAACTTTTAAATTATCCAATCGAGAACTAAAATCATTATAGGTTGAAATAGGATCATATAATTTTAGAACTAAATCATTAAATATTGTTTTAGAAATAGTTTTAAACTTTTTCCAATCTGCTTTGTTATATATAAACCTATCAACAGGAGGATTAATATAATATTTATCTATATGCAGTGAAATCTCTGTTATTGTTGGGTAGTGATAGCTGCCCATGGCATCATCATGTACAGACCACTCGCATATTGATGCGAGGTTAGCACTAATAAAGCTTACATCAATTGCAGACGGATTTCGTCTCGGGTTGTTAACAGTTGTAAAACTACCATCATTTAATATACATAAATCCAAGTCATCAATGATATTAAATAAATCCTGACCTCTGCTCTTAGTGGATAGACAACCAAAAGCGATGTGGTGTGCATTAAAGTCACCACTGACAAATATAGGCTTTGGAAGATCATTGATAATATTACGTAATCTATTGATCCGTATATGTCTACTAGAAGGAGGACAGTATACACAAAGAATAGTCAAGCTACCATGCACCGTAGATAAGGACAGAGCTACAGTTTGAATTTCTTCATAAAATCTAGTGTTTAAAACTTTGTACTTTAAATATGGCTTAATTAGTATTGCTACACCATTATGAGTATTTTTAGAATTTTTATTATAAATATTATATCCAGGTATTCTAAAACTATTGTCTTTAAACCATGTTTCGTTAAGTAAGCAAATGTCAATATGTTGTTTTTGTAAGAATTCAATCAGTAAGGGTTTTTTATTTTTAGCACTTTGAATGTTATACTGAGCAATACGTAGCTTAGACAGTGTATGACTTGGATCCATTACTTGAGGTTTTTAATAAGTGTTTCCCTAATGGTATTTACAGTGGTAGGCGTATTATCGCCCTTATTACCCAGTTCCACCAACGTCTGTACCAGGGCCTTAAGTACATCGTTGTTGGCAACTATTTGGGCTTTGATGTCTACTTTAGGAGAGACATCTCTAGAGTTATTTACACTATGTACAGCATTATTTACAGATGTATTTACAGACTTATTTACAGATGTATGTACAGACTTATTTACAGATTTATTTACAGTGTTAATTGGTTTCATTTTTGGAGGTGGCAAGGGTGGAAATTCAATGTTATTACTTGAGTGTTGTTTTGTAATTGTAGCACTTGCATATGTTATCTTATTTTTCTTTTCTACAATTTTATTTAACTTAATTGGACATAATCTCGAAATTGCAAGATGAGGCCCGCTGCAATTGCAACAGCAGATCTCTGTTGGTCTATCACATTCTTTATATAAATGCTCACCTCCACAAATGGAACATCTTTGTTTGCCATTACATATCCTAGCGGAGTGGTTAAATTTAAAGCAACGGAAACATTGCTGTAATGGGGGTATATATTCAAAAACTCGATATGAGAACAAATCATATTGTACATTGTCTGGAAGAATATTCGATAGAAAAGTAATGCTAACTGTTTGTAGTGGTATTCGCTCTTGTCTTACCTTCTTTGTGAATCTTCTTATAGCTATTATTTCATAAATTGATGATAGTTTTGTGTATAGTTCTTTGTTCGAAATGTTTGCTGGTACAAATCTAATTATGCCTGTTTTTTCTATTTGCGCAGCCGGAATAAATGCTTTCAAGCCATGTTTGTTGAGAAAAGCGCTGTTATTAATAAAGTTATTGGCCGTATTATATTGTTTAAATATTATTGCAATTTTATTGGCGTTAATTCTTTGAATAGCCGTCACCCCTTTTATCTCGCTAGAAAATATATGATTCAGATAGATAGGGCTCTTATTGCCTATTCTATCTTTACTGTTGGAAGCTTCTATAAACACTTTAAAGTCCACACAAGTGGCATTTTCAGGATAAATTCTTCTGTATTCTGGTTTAAGATACGGTGAATAGTCAAAATGCTCACCGCCGCCGCCATTACCATAGTCCTTTTCACTTCCTCCGTCTCCAGCCTCAGGCCGAGGACGTTTATGTGAGGTGGGCGGGTTATCCCCGCCCCCCTCATTTCCCACCATTTCCACGGGTTTGCACACCTATCACTATGGTTTTTTATTAACTTCTAAGTAAAAACCACCGAATATTTAATCAGAAATTAAAATTGAAAAAAAATCTGATCCGCGCTTTTTTAAGGTTCCCGCCAGAATCCACGAGCTGAACTAACACAAATGTCATTATTAGGGATGTGTAACTGATGTGTAAAGCCAATGAAGCTGAACGATAGTTGACTGAAACCACAGACGAATGAATACAAGGCGTCACCATTTATCTATTCCGTAGTCACCACCAATTTCATCCCGGAGGTGCTGTAGGTGGCGGCTAAGGTTATCCAGCATTTTTGTCACCCCTTGCCGCCCGCGACACATTGTTATGGATTATTGAACTGTGGTAATACTAACCAGCTTAAAAAGCTACAATCCAAAGTGGAAGTAAAAAAGTCACATTGACCAACATTACGAACTCAACTGACAATTAAATTGACAACTTTATGTTTTGACATTGAATGTAACATAAACGTCATAAACTTATTTTACAAAGCAGCTCGAAGTAGCGATGGGCGATGTCGAGATGTTTGTCCAGTCGAAACAATCGCAGTCGTTAAAATTTTTCATCGAGTCGCCGATTGTCTCGGTCTGTCATCAAACAATCGAGATGTTTTTCGATTGTTCCGAGTCAACATCATCGACTCGTACACGACTGTAGTAGAAGTTTATCTATGCCGGTGGCGATGATTCTAGCCGTCTTTCATTGATTGATTGAATCAGTACTAACTACTAAGGAAAATAAAGTACATCAAAATAAAGAGAACGTTACATACCTATACTTCACAATACCTACGTACCTACCAAGTACCAAGTACAAAATATTGTGAATAATTAAGAGAAATTTAATAAATACTTAAAAGACTGATTGACATCGATATGAGTTTGTATTATTAACTCCCACCAACCAACACCATATTAATATCGCATTAAAACTATAATATAAGTAATATAACTCCATTGATATTTACGAGCCAGAGTCGAAAGTCAGCGAGTCAAACGACTTGCAACGATTCCAGTCGATGTGATTACTGTTTACGATTGTGGCCGACTTGATCACTTCAAACATCGCATCATTCGCATCGGACCCTAGCGACTACGCGACGCGACGCCGCGAGTTGACTCGAAACCATCGACTGGGCGAGAGAAAACAATCGCGAGTCATCGAGATGTTTGAACAATCGAAACAATCGACTTGAACATCTCGACATCGCCCATCGCTAGCTCGAAGGCACAAAGCGGTAAACAACAAACAGAAGGTGAAAGTTATAATTCGTATTCGAACTTGTCTGCCTGTTTATATAGAGCGGATTATAAATAAGGACAGACAGTTCTTTATATATTTTTTATTTATGAAGGTTGCTATTTATATTATCAGCTATTAGAATGGATAAATCGAGGTAAGTACTGAAAAATATTATTTTTATTCACGGTTTTCAGAGATATACAATGCACAAAGTGAGTCACTAACATTGTGCAACTGCATAACGGTCGCAGTATACAAGTTATAGATTTGTTTATAATGCTCAAGTTCTCATGAATTAAAGTGGATGGTTGATGATGATGAGTGTCATTGTTCTTGTAGCAATATTTATTTTCACCTCTGTTTTGTCTCCGACGATACAAAACAGAAAGTAAAGACTTAGTGTTTAACCTTCTACTGCGTGTTTTTATCTTTTATCTTTCGCAGCAGTGTTTTAGCTTGTTAAAGTACACAATTAAATCTTAAGCTGTTTTGTTTTGCAGCTCTGGTATTTGTCTGTAAATTTTTACTTAGGGTGTTATAAGAATCCATATTATTATATTTAAAGAAACAACATAGATGTTCACAGATGAGATTTGTAAAGAAATAATGTAAATGCTCATCTATCTACAAACATTTTAAAATACTTTGTATTTTTTTTCAGCTTTTGTACTTAATTAAATAATCCAGCTCTTAAAACTTTTATTTCAGATTTTCAATGTTGCTCTTAGAGCCTGGAGAAATTTATTTTGAAGATTATTCTTGTACACTTAGTGATGATGTTATGAAAAATGAGAACCCAAAGCAGGGCAGGTTAAAACTATGTTCCAAATCTCTAGTGTTTGAGCCGAGAGAATGGGCATATCCTTTGATAAAGATGCAGTTCAAAGATTGTACCGACATAAACATTGTTGAGTCTCTGGATATAAACAGCAATGTAATTAAAGTCAAGATCAAAATGTATGCAGAGATGCTTGAAGAGAATATTCTGGCACCATATAAATTTATTTACGAAGACAAAGACTTTTATGTGTTTTTTGATTTTGCGTCAGCTGAAGAATGTCTTTGTCAAATGCAGCAGCTGCAGAGAGCTTCTACTCTTCACGCACCTGAGCACAACAGTATGGTAGCTACTATCTTACATTCAAGATATATGAGGATGCAGTTTGATCCTGTGATGATGGACGATTTCACAGAACAAATAGTGTGCGAGTTGCAAGCTGAAAAGATATCGCCGCTCGTTAGACATCAGGGAAAACTTGCTCTTACACCATCGACAATATATTTTCAGCCCTTCAGCAATGTTGAAAGTGTAAGTTTAAATATTATTTCTTTTTCTTTTAATTACTATTAAAATTTTTGTTCCCTGGATACAAATCTGACTGCCTCATTGGTCTCGCAGCATAAATGTGCATGTGGGATTGGGAGGTCTCGGGTTCAATTTCCAGGTTGGGCAAAGTGTTTTTGGGTTTTCTGTTAGGAAATTCTCAGTGGCAGCACGGACTCTGGTAATGTGCCCAGTACGGCAATAGGCTCGCCCCCTATTACGTGGGACCTAAAAATTCATGGTGAAATGTGGGTGTAATATTACACCTCTGCCTGCCCCTTCAGGGATGCAGGGGTGAGTCTATAAATAAATATAAATATAAAGTCTTGGATCCCAGTTGGCTTGGCACATTTTTATATTCCACTGTTAAGACTTACTCACTCTCTCAGTATAAAAGGGAAACAATGTATTGCCTGAATCATACCACAAATGCTGTGCTGGGCCACAATCTTATAAAAAAGCTCAAGGTTCAATGTTGTAGGCATATAATGTTTATATTTCTGAAAAGTATGATGCAATGACACATACTGACCCTGTGTGCTAGTTTATGCTAGTGCTGACACCGATATTTATTCAGTTTCATGTTATTAAATTCCCACGAATTTCTCGTTCAGGTGACAAATTTGTGAGTATAAGTGTGTCAGCATTGTTGCTTGCACTGTTGACCTATATTTATTTGCCCAGTGCGTATGACTAATAAGTAATACTGTTAATTTAATTACAAACATCAATGATTTCTCTGATCTCATGTGACTAATAATGGAAATTAATATCAGCTGTTGTAGTGACTACTATTGATTGTTTTGTTATGAGGATGTTAAAATATTTGTTATCATGTGATTCATTCATTCATATTAACATGTCATGGAAGAGTAGATGTAAATGAAATCATTTCATAGATTTATTATACAGGGTGCAAAAGGCCCTTAAATTTCTATACCACACCTGGGAAATTGATGGTTCAAAAGATATTGAGGGTTAAAGTCACCATACAATATTTCTAATTAAGTACAAAATTGATGCATTTACGCTGCCAATTTGTTCTATAAGTTTATATGTCTTATGCATCCATGGATAAGTAGGTATTTCGAGCATTACCTGCACACACTTTTAATTGCCCCTATGAAAATGGGTCTGCTTAAAAAAAATTGTTTCCTAGGTATTACTTTTGCTTATTGTAAGTTGGCATGATGTCCAAAACTAGTAGATTTCGACTTGGTGATAGGTCTTATGACATCCTGTATGTCATGTATAATTGTATACCTACCTTAAATATATTAGTGGCATTAAGTTAAAACAAAATATTTTACATTATAACTGTTTTTTTTTCAAAAGCACACATGATATTTTTATGTATTTATCTAAGAGGAAAATACTAATAAACGGGCCAATCATTAAAAATATAGTATTTCATATCATTTGCCTTATGTTCGCAACTAAAGTTGTAGGTTGAAAAGAAAAAAAATACTGGTGGTTATTTTTTATACTTTGGCAAAGAAATATAAATTCATATATTATCTATTTTAATCTGAGCTTATAGTTAGATTTGGTATTGCACTTTCAATACAAAATGTAATGGAGAGAAGGGAATTTAACTGATATCTCAACCAGGAAAACTTGTGTGTTAACGTTAACAGAAGAACGGTATTAATATCTCTGTTAGAGGCGATTTCTTATTGCTTTTTTTTTAAAGCCCCGGCCAAAAACAAAGGCCTCCCGATTCATCTTCCGTATATCTCTATCATTCCTCTATTGGAACCAATCCTTCTTATCCTCTCTTACTCTAGAAAAATTTTAATATGCCTATAAAATCTCACTAAAATAATATGCATATTACATCATTCAATCATCATTAGTCATAGTAATACTATCTTCACAATCATTGACACAGCTGTTTTTATCAGTGTTTATTTACTTAAACAGTACACATATGTATTTAGCAGATTGTGTACTAGATTAAGGTCTTCACTATGTCAAGATAAATATTGAATGATGTCATGCGTAATGTTTTCAGAGTCCCGTTTTAAAACTGAAACTTGGACATTTGAGACGGATGTACAAAAGAAGATTTTTACTAAGGCAAGTTGTATGTATCTGTGTTTTATGTATTTTTTACTTGCAGTATTTTTTTTAATTCTCATTTCATTTTTTTAATAAAGCATGTAAGCTTGTATTAATACGATGTTGGGCATCGCACCTTAATTTTGTTTAAAAGGGGCTTATTTACCCGATATTACGAACATTACATATTTTCCCGACATTTAGAGCAGTTTACATTGTTTTTGGTCACAACTTAGCTGTGTGAACTTTGTAGAGCTTTTGTCAGCTATGACTTGCCTAATATCGTATTATTAAACCGTGCCTTTTAAAATCATGTATGCTAGCATTAAATTACTATATTCGACTATTTTAATTCCTATAATACTTAGCGATTTTAAATAGAATAATGTATTGTTATAGGGTCTGGAAATCTACAGTGCAGAAGAAAGTTCAGTCCCCCACATATATTTAACATTCCAGTCGGAGAGAGACAGAGACAGAATATATAATATATTGGATAAATCACCTAAAGTTCATCTGGAGAGCGTTCACACTGAGGAAATGACGCTGCAATGGCAAAACGGCATTGTCTCAAACTACGACTACTTAATGTATTTGAATTGGTAAGTACTCTATATACTAGGTACTTTTTCTTTAATATGGTAACCTGTCTCTTCCGCCTCTTGGGGTAGGCAGAAGGGTACGTGGGACTCTGAAAACCACCGCGGTGTCCCTAACGTCCCGTAGCTTAGAGATCGCGCGAATTGCGGTACGCATACTCTGTCGTGACTCTGCAAGTCTTATACACTTAGTAAAGCTACAAAGGCATCATTCTAGTTCTCAGTTTAATATTAGGCAAGTGTATTGCGGTCCTGCTCAGTAGGTACCTACTGAAAATGTCCTCACAGAAATCCCCGAGGAAGACATGGTCGCTTCTTATTTGTGTACCAAGTCCTATTCAAAATAAAGAAATCCCTGAGAATATCTAACTACCTACGGTATCAAATTTTATACCTCATAAACGCGACTTAGCAACATTGCTTTATAATTTGAATACTCATTGAATCCTAAGCATTTTAATGATAAGAAAATAATCTTGTTACAATCACAATTTGATTATTGGATTGTATTTATGGGAATACCGGAAATGATAATGGCAAGGTAGCTAGTAATGCGAAAAGATGATGTAAAGATATGATTCCAAAGTTTATTTATATTCACTGATTCGATTTAAATCAATGACAAAAAAAACTTTCCTCTAGGTCAAGGGTCGGCAACCTTCGGCTCGCGAGCCACATGCGGCTCTTTGAATGAGAAGGTGCGGTTCTTTAGAATCATAATCGTACTTATAAAAAAAATTGGGCAAGTGCGAGTCGGACTCGCGCATCATCTATAAAAGAAAATCACGTTTGTTGTATGTATACTTAAATATTTTTTAAGTTTCTACCTGTTTATTAAGATCGAGTACAAATTGCTTAAATTTTGAAAGGTTAATATACAACTACATATTCTGTGAAAATTGTAAGCGTCTACCTGTTAGTAATTTTGAGCAAAAATACAAATAAAAACACGTTTATTGTATGGGACCCCCCTTAATATAATATTTTTTGTTATATTTCTTATTTGTTGTTATAGCGGCAACCGAAATACCTACATAATTTGTGAAAATTTCAGCTTTCTAGCTATCACGGTTTATGAGATACAGCCTGGCCAGACAGACAGACAGCGGAGGCTTAGTAATAGGGTCCCGTTTTTTTAACTTTTAGGTACGGAACCCTAAAATCGTATAATATCTCAAATATCTTATACATTGAAAGATCGAATTTTGAAACCGGCCGTTAGAGTTGATATTGGATCTCGGAAAAAAATTGTTGCTCTTTAAAAACTTTGAAATGTTGTAAACCGTAATTTTTGGCACTTCCGACTCAAAAGGTTGCAGACCCCTGCTCTAGGTATAACCTCATACATATTTATATCGTCATATCGCAGCGTTCACTCGTGCTATGAGATCCCTGACGCGTTATTTGCGATTTGTATATACATCATGCAATTTTCTGAAACGTGTCTTACTTGCGATATTCAGTTAATGTATGGTATGGTATAGATACTTCTGTATTAGGTACTGGCGTTTCGGCTGTCTTCCTCTAGTCACTCCACGACCGGCCACCCCTCCCCTCCACGGCCGTGCTCGGGGAGTTCCTCTACGACCACGGCCGTTGTTATACAGTCGAAACGTCGGTAAAAAGAGCTTTTCTTCTTGTTCAGCTCACAGAAGTCTTACCGGAATGTTACATCTATACACATAAATAAAATTGGAGTGTCTGTTTGTAATATTAAAATAACAGCTTTTTACTAAATGCATATTATGGACTAGCCGTTTCCCACGGTTTCACCCGCGTCCTGAGGAAACTACTTCGCGTACCCGAAAAACCCTATAGCCTATGTTACTCGCAGATAACGTAGCTTTCTAACGGTGAAAGAATTTTTAAAATCGGTCCAGTAGTTTTTGAGTTTATCCATTACAAACAAAAATAAAATTTTTTCCTCTTTATAATATTATACAGTGTAGATGTATACACGGTACACATACCGAAATGTCATTTTTTAAATTTTTTGTCTGTCTGTCTGTCTGTTTGTTCTCACTAATCTCTGGAACGGCTGCACCGATTTTGAGGGGACTTTCACTGGCGGATAGCTGATGTAAAAGGAGTAACTTAGGCTATAAATTAACCGGGTACGCGAAGTAGTTCCCTCAGGACGCGGGTGAAACCGCGGGAAACAGCTAGTAGCCCACAGAAATATATAGTAATAGAACGGTGACAGGGGCGTGGCGCGCGTGCCAAACTATTGCACTATAGTGCATGTGTTTTCGAACGCATTCGCATTACGCATCGCGTCTCCCTTTCGCGCGCTCAGGAGGTAAAAAAACATTAAATTCGTTACGAATATGCCATATTGTGCAGTTTCCAATTGTAAAAATTAAAAGTGATGCAAAAATATGGAAAAGGGAGGCATTTCATATCACCAGTAAGTATTTAAATTGAGTAAAACTTAAGATTATTGAGATTTAAAACAAGCGGGCTACTTTTACCATGTTTGTCTAATAAGAACATCATCGTTCATTTCTTCGTTATGTTAAATTTCCATTGCTTGAATTATACGATACTTGTTGACATATTTATGAAATAAACACGCAATGTACGGCGAGATACGCGATATTCACAAGATGCCAAAAACAATAACAAATCATGGGCCACGGGTCAAATAAATAGCTGTGATTGGTCAGCGCGCGCTAGGGATTGACGTTCGGTTTATGGTTACGTTTTAAATTTATCGATAAATAAAAGGAATATTAATCCGAATTAATTATTATGTCTCTGGCTGTCTCTCTCTCTCTCATAAAGAAAGCAAGCATCATGTTCATGCTTTCAGATCACGAAAATGACATCTATTTGGGAATCCAAGATGGCGAACGAAACATTTTTAATAAAATTAATATGGGTATCATTTTAGGGGTTTTTATGGATTCTAGTCACGAAAATGACATCTATTTGGGGATCCAAGATGGCGGACGGGACATTTTTAATAAAATTAATATGGGTATCATTTTCGGGGTTTTCATGGATTCTGGTCACGAAAATGACATCTATTTGGGAATCCAAGATGGCGGACGGGTCATTTTTAATAAAATTAATATGGGTATCATTTTCGGGGTTTTTATGGATTCTGGTCACGAAAATGACATCTATTTGGGAATCCAAGATGGCGGACGGGTCATTTTTAATAAAATTAGTATGGGTATCATTTTCGGGGTTTTTATGGATTCTGGTCACGAAAATGACATCTATTTGGGAATCCAAGATGGCGTACGGGACATTTTTAATAAAATTAATATGGGTATCATTTTCGGGGTTTTCATGGATTCTGGTCACGAAAATGACATCTATTTGGGAATCCAAGATGGCGGACGGGTCATTTTTAATAAAATTAGTATGGGTATCATTTTCGGGGTTTTTATGGATTCTGGTCACGAAAATGACATCTATTTGGGAATCCAAGATGGCGTACGGGACATTTTTAATAAAATTAATATGGGTATCATTTTCGGGGTTCTCATGGATTCTGGTCACGAAAATGACATCTATTTGGGAATCCAAGATGGCGGACGGGTCATTTTTAATAAAATTAATATGGGTATCATTTTCGGGGTTTTTATGGATTCTGGTCACGAAAATGACATCTATTTGGGAATCCAAGATGGCGGACGGGCCATTTTTAATAAAATTAATATGGGTATCATTTTCGGGGTTTTCATGGATTCTGGTCACGAAAATGACATCTATTTGGGAATCCAAGATGGCGGACGGGACATTTTTTATAAAATTAATCTGAGTATAATTTTCGGGGTTTTTATGGATTCTGGTCACGACAGTGACATCTATTTGGGAATCCAAGATGGCGGACGGGACATTTTTTATAAAATTAATCTGGGTATAATTTTTGGGGTTTTCATGCTTTCTGATCACGAAAATGACATCCATTTGGGAATCCAAGTTGGCGGACGGGACATCTTTGATCACGAAATAGATGGTGATGTTGGATTACCCATCCTTTTAAACATCGGAGACGATACCCATATTGTTTTTTTTTAAATCCCATCCACCATCTTTGATCACGAAATAGATGGTGTTTTTGAATTTCCCATTCCTTAAAATATCGGAGACGATACCCATATCGACTTTAAAAAAAATCCCGTCCGCCATCTTTAATTTCCTATCCGTCATCTTTGATCACGAAATAGATGTTGTGTTTGGATTCTCCATCCCGTATATCAACGGAGACGATACCCATACAGATTTAAAAAAAAAATCCCTTCCACCAACTTTGATCACGAAATAGATGGTGTTTTTGAATTTCCCATTCCTTAAAATATCGGAGACGATACCCATATCGACTTTAAAAAAATCCCGTCCGCCATCTTTAATTTCCTATCCACCACCTTGAATCACGAAAAAGATGTTGTATTTGAATTTTCCATCCCTTTTAACATCGCAGACGATACCAATATAGATTTTTTTTATTTTCCCATCCGCCATCTTTGATTTCCCATCCGCCATCTTAGATCACGAAATAGATGTTGTATTTCGATTCCCCAACCCTTAAAATATAGAAGGCGATACCCATATTGTTTTTTAAAATTTTGTCATCCGCCATCTTTGATATTCCGTCCGCCATCTTGAATCACTAAATAAATTTCATATAATTTAATCAGCATCCCGAAAATCTCGAAAACGATACCCATATAGATTGTATCCTATTCGTTAAGCCTTTTTTTGCCTTTGACCCAACCCTCCCCCTTCTCGTTTGACCAAATTTATTATTTTTATTTGTCTGGCCCCTAAAAGTTGTGGCGTAATTTTATATAGCCTATAGCCTTTCGGAATAATTGGGCTATCATAGGCAATATCAATTTTTAAAAGCCGACTGCTAGTTCCTGAGATTAGCCGACATTATCTTTTAGCCTTTTTAGCCTTTTGCCCGGCCACAAAGGGTCGAAACGTTATGTTATATAGCCTATAGCCTTCCGGAATAACTAGGCTACCGTATACAAAAAGAATTTTTCAGATCCGACCGGTAGTTCCTGAGATAAGCGCGTTCAAACAAACAAACTCTTCCGCTTTATTACATTAGTATAGATATTTTATAATATAGTCAAAAGTTTTGTAAGATTTCAATATAGATTTTTAACTAAATAAATATGTTTTATTTTTATTACAGTATACTATAACCACACTTTTCATAATAAAACATTTTATATAAACAATAACATAATTTCATTTTTCATAGCTCTCACATCGATAATAATTCCTTAGAGTCCCCTCACTATCTATACGTCATTGTGGGCGGGGCTTGCTAAAATGTGGCACGCGCGAAATGTACGCGATGACGTGACATTCACCGTTCTATTACTATCTATTTCTGTGTAGTAGCCTATATAATAGCCTTCCTTATGAATGTAGCTATCTAAACAATAATTTTCAATATCAGGCTGGTACTTATAGAGATTAATGCGTTCAAACAAACGGCTGTATTATACAAAATAATTTATTTAATCTTTACATCTAAATAAGAATCTAAATTTCATTTAGATTAAAAAGAAATACGAGATTTATAAGTCATAACCATTGTGGTTAGTTTTAACGACTTTGAACATCTGTCGTTGTATCGATTGAACGACATCAATAAATAAGCTTGGCAGCGGCGCGTAGACATAAACATTAGGTGTTCATATACTTGGTAGGTATGACTCGTCTAGAGTAGAGCTACGTAAGTACTGTTTATTCTGTGGTAGAGCTCGCTTCCTACGCAATGCGTATAGAAAGTGAAAGGAAAGTTTGAAGTCCTTATCTGTCATAATTGTGGCGCTCAAAGCGTGACTTGACTTGTCGTTCGTAGTAGATCGGCAAAGTTAAGCAATGTTAGCAGAGGTCATCACTGGATGGGTGACCGCTTGCATGGTAGTTATATCAAAGGGCTGCCCGTGCTTTGGATTACATAAAAAGACATCGGCCTCGGTTCTTGTATCAGAAGAAGTATCAATAGGCCATGTCCGCAGGCTTTCAGGCGTTCTATAAACTTCGTCACCAGAATTGGCCACAAACTGACGCAAAATTGAATCATAATAAAGCTGTTATTACTTATAAGTTATGTAGAGTTTGTCAAAGTGCTATTATGGTTCATTTTTGCTTGGTCGCACGCTGACGTTGATGGACCAATTTGTCGTGACGTATTCGGCTTTGTCAAGCGTTACCTACAGATGGACTTTGTTTAATCGGCCGTTGCATGCTTCCGTTTCGCTTACCGAATTTGTTGACTAAAAAGGTTACTGGATCTTTGTGGAGCGACTAAAAATTAGAATTATTCTCACGAATAAGTTTAAGTGTGCCATGTGTTTAGTGCACCATTAGGTCTAGTGTTTACTGTCCAATACTGAACAACAAACAACTAACTAGCTGTTTCTCGAAGTTTTAATTATTTTTTGCAGGAATTCGTTTTATCGCTTAAAAATGCTTTTTAATTATTATTTATCATCCTTGAATCGTATTCGTCAGTATTGAGGGTTTTGATCTCGTGACCTCCCATTTTGCATATTAATTTCCTAAAAAAAAAAATTACAAGAAATATACCGAGAGTTTTAGCAATCTGGTTTTTTATTTTTTATTAATTAACGCTTTGACATTTTCGCCTGCAAATTAAATAGTAAAGTCAAATCATCTGTTTGTTCATCGGTTTCATTCAATTTGCATCGTATTCGTCAGTATTGAGGGTTTTGAACTCGTGACCTCTCCTTTTGCATATTAATTTCTTGAAAGAACTAAATTAAAAAATAATTATACCGAGAGTTTTAGCAATCTGGTTTTTTATTTTTTATTAAATTAAATTATCGCGGTATCAGCCTCCTGAGTGTTGTTGGCAAATTGTATGCAAAGATACTGATTGAAAGAGTGATTTCTGAAACGGACAGTAAAATTTGGGATGTGCAAGCGGGATTCAGAAAGGGAATGGGATGTACGGATCAAGTCTTTTCCTTAAGGTGCATTGCAGAGAAAGTCTTAAGTAAACACCAGAAGGTTTTCTGCGCCTTTATTGACCTGGAAAAGGCTTACGATCGAGTGGTGAGGGATGAACTTTGGTCAACACTTTCTGTGTATGGAGTGAGCAGCAGTCTGATACGGGCACTTGAATCCTTATATAGGGATTCAAGTGCCTGTGTCAGAATAAACGGGGCCTACACGGACTGGTTTAACATTCATCGTGGTGTTAGACAGGGATGTGTAGCGTCTCCTTGGCTGTTTAATCTGTTCATGGACAGTTGTTTGACCGATCTGAAAGAGTCTGAATGTGGATTAAGAATGGGTGGGTCAGTGTTTAAGACCCTGCTATACGCTGACGATCAGGTTCTATTTGCATCGTCAGCGTTGGATTTGCAGCAGATGGTCACCACGATGAATGAAGCGTATAAGAAGAAAGGCATGAAAGTGAATGTTAACAAAACCAAAGTCATGGTCATAGAGAGGGATGATAGTGTAACTGAATGTGAAGTAATGATAGGAGATGAAAAAGTGGAGCAAGTGAACGAGTTTGTGTATTTAGGGTCTTTGTTTACGAGAGATGGAAAATGTGAGGGAGATATTGAAAGGAGAGTGAAAGCAGGAAATTGTGTGAATGGCGCCTTACAGTCCATCATCAGCAATGATATTATCCCAAAGCAAGCTCGCCTTGCTATACTGCAGGGAGTTTTGGCGCCAACACTGATGTATGGTAGTGAATCATGGGTGCTTCAGAAGAAGCATGAAAGTTGAATCAATGCTGTGGAGATGAGAGCTTTAAGGAGTATGTGCGGAGTAAGGCTGATTGATAAAGTGAAAAACAGTGTGATACGAGAGAAGTGTGGTCTAAAAGAAGATGTAGTGACAAAGGTTGAAAAATGAATGTTGCGTTGGTTTGGACATTTGGAACGGATGGATGAAAGAAGGAATACGAAAGGAGTGTATCGTGCGAGAATGAATGGAAATGTCGGTAGGGGACGCCCTAGGCGGACGTACGCCGACCAAATAGGTGACGTACTGAAAAAGGGCCAAATTAAAAGTACCCATAACCGACGCGCATGCATGATGAGGTTAATGAATGTCGAGGAAGCGAAAGAAGTATGTTTGAACCGAAGCATGTGGCGTTCTATAGTCTCTGCCTACCCCAATGGGAGACAGGCGTGACGATATAGATAGATAGATATTTTTTATTAATTACCACTTTGTCATTTACGCTTGCAAATTAAGTAGTAAAGTCAAATCATCTGTTTTTCATCGGTTTCATTCAAAACACTTAAGCTAAGTATTTTTTTTTAATGTTGTTTTAAACTAAGTACCTAGATGGGTTTATTACCTGACTACCCTGTGAAGAAACATTCGAAGCAAACACAGGGGACATAGCCTTTTTTAAAGTTAGTCAAGCGCAACATCCATAATTCAATAGGTAGGATTCAGTCACGACCGAGCGACCCAAAAGCTTAAATGTTTATAAAAGCAAAAGGTCACTCACCACGAAATTTCGAAAACAGCTGGACGTATAAAGATGGAATTTGGTAGGGAAGTAGTTTATACATCGTAGGTGTTTGCTAAGAACGGATTTTTAGAATTCGATTTTTGGTTTAGGTAAGGGGCTCTAAGGACACTCGCAAGTTTGAAGGAAAGTTAGGATTTAATGTTGTTGTTAACCGAAGACGAAGCTGCGGGCGACGCCGCGGGCAATCGGTAGTATTTTTTTATGAAGAAACATTTATTTTTATAATATTGACAACAGTTTGACTGTTATGTAAAGTAGGCCAAGTTTAAAATTATGTAAAAAACGAGGTATTTCGTGTAGAGAAGGAAATATATCACTCATTCTCATAAATATTAATTTCTATTTTCAGTCTTGCAGACAGGAGCAAGAATGATCTCACGCAGTACCCAGTATTCCCCTGGGTAGTTGCAGACTACACTTCAGAAACCTTAGACTTGACCAAGGCAGAAACATTCAGAGACCTGTCCAAACCTATGGGGGCCTTAAACCCTGACAGACTTGAGAAGCTCAAAGAGAGGTACCAGGAAATGAGTGATCCAAAGTTTCTGTATGGGTCACATTATTCTGCGCCGGGCCTTGTGTTATTTTATTTAGTAAGTATGAGTTTTCTTTTAGTTTTATTTGGTAGCTATATTTTTAAGCGTGGGTTGGAATTGGTGAGAATGCGATCTTACTGTTATGTCGAGTATGCATTTAAAATCGATATTGCATAGAGATTGGGTATAATAGGTTATACAATATTGATTTTAAAATGCAGAGTGTATCGGGTGCAAACCGATGCGCACCACCGAGTATTTTAAAGTTATATCTGCATATTAAATTGTTCGTTATGGGGGAGCCAGTATTCATGAATACACTGACACTGGACTCACTCACACACACATACTCACGCCTTTTCCCCGTCGGGGTAGGCAGAGATAACGGAACGCCACATGCATCTATTCTTACAAACCTCACGCTTTTCCTCTACATTCATTACTGTCTTCATACATGCTCGCCGGTTCCGGGTGCTTCGGATCTTGCCATTTTTTAAATTCCCCAATCCGATTAACGAATGTCCGACGAGGTCTGCCGCGACCGACTGGACACTGGAATCAGCCATGGAATATCGCCATTCCTTTTGGTTTCGGAAGGCAGACGGCAGTCGCGCTGTCGAAGAGTTTATTCCGTTATATTTGCTTAGACCATTAAAGCGGAGGCTCCAAGCCATGTATGCAAATGGGATAGCGCTAGAACGCTGGGGCAGTATTCGGCAATCTGCCTAGTAATCGGTGATGGTCTGTTTAGTCCGAAATTCAGCCAAAAACATATTTTGTAGCGACTTAGATAAAACTCCATTCTAAATTTTTTCGAAATATCTACAGATTTGGGTGCTTAGGTACTCTTTGGAACGGTGTCGTATTAGACCAATATTTACGTACATACATAGAATCACGCCTGTTTCCCGGAGGGGTAGGCAGAGACTGAGACCAATATTTGCTTATAAATCTATACATTTTCGTATTCTGCTTTGCAATTATTTTTTTCGTTCTATACCAGGATCCGTCTTCCTGCTCAAATTTCTCAAATTTGCCCGGTCTTCTACATCCTCTAAAGTCAATCTGTTGGTACTCATTTCACATCTTACGATGTCGAGAAATATACATATTACATATGCTTTGATATGCCATGAATATGGTAATATTATCAATCATAAATAGGCTCTGTTATTGTGATTATCTAGAAAAACCCAATGTGTTTGAGTTTGTTATCGGTGCAATGCTATGGAAGCTTTTATCTTTCGAATGGTAGTGACATGACGATAGCTGATATTGAAAGTATCGATCAGGATTTCTCTCAGCGTTGATAAGTATGATAGTGACTCAACGATAATAATATTGATTTTTATAATGTAACATACCTATTTCATCGCGTAAATAATAGTAGATTAGTAGCCAAGGGCTGTAAGGCATCAATTGCAGCCCGAGATATTTAGGCGCCCGCCTATAGCTCGAGGGTGCAATTGGTGCTTACACCCGAGCTGACTATTCTGCTTTACATCTCGATTGTGAGGTAAGTAGAAAAAAACTGGCATTACAAGAATAAAACATTTTATTTGTTGAAATGTATAGTGAAATGAGAACAATTTTCAAATTTTAAGGTTCTCATGTCTTTTGGGATTTATTTATAATTACGTGCTAATTGCACGTAATTATTAAAAAAAAAACAAAATCAAACAATATTTAAAGTAAAAGTTTTCTATTCCCGCCTTTTTTCATTAAAAAGAATCAAGTAAAGAACTTTTTAATTCTTTTTTTTCAAGAACGAAATTGAGCTTCGCCGTTATTTAAAATTGATGACTATTATACTCACACAAAGACAAGGCTGAATAGCAAATGAGCAAAGCGACCTCTTTGGTCATAGGGCTGAATGCATGATGTCTATTGCCAGTATGATGGTTAGATGTACGCGAACTTTTTGAAAGAAAGAAGTGTTTTTTTTTTAAATTACTTACCGCCCTAGGGCTTTTCTAGCTACATTATTACCCTAGAGCGCTAATTAGTCACCTACAAGCCCCATTTGGAGGTAATAAAAACCTACTTACCGAACATGAGAGATGTAAAAATATTAATAATATACTAGAGTAGGAAGCCCACCTGGACATTATTTTTATTTAACAGTTCCTGCTCGACCCAGTAGGAATTTCAGGGCATCCTTTCTACGTGCAGCCCTACGGTCCCCATGGAACCGCCATGCCAAATTTCAGCTTCTTACACTCAATAATTTTCGATCTCGCATAGCTCTCTCCATCGCTAATAATAATATTGCTCGCTCCATAAATAATATTGCATTTTTATTTTCGATACATAAATTAATCATAAGGTAACAAATAAAAATTGGGCAAGTGCGAGTCCGACTCGCGCACAAAGGGTTCCGTACCATCATCTATAAAAGAAAATCACGTTCGTTGTATGTATACTTAAATACTTTATAAGTTTCTACCTGTTTATTAAGATCGAGTAACAAATTGCTTAAAAATTACGTTTGTTGTATGGGAGCCCCCCTTTATTATTTACTTTTTTTAAATTTAATTATTTATTTTGAAAGGTAATATACAACTACATATTCTGTGATTTAAATTTAAAGCGTCTACCTGTTTAGTAATTTTGAGCAAAAAATACGAAAAAAAACACGATTTTTGTATGGGACCCCCCTTAATATTTACATTTTTTTATTTTTAGTATTTGTTGTTATAGCGGCAACCGAAATACATAATTTGTGAAAATTAGCTAGCTATCATGGTTTATGAGATACAGCCTGGTGACAGACAAACGGACAGACGGACATACAGACAAACAGACAGACAGCAGAGGCTTAGTAATAGGGTTCCGTTTTTTACCTTTTAGGTACGGAACCCTAAAAATGTAGAAGAAGCAATTACAACTCCAATTAACTTACAAATACCCACAGATAGAGCAGTGATTCCATGTATGTCTCGCTAATGCTAACGCGCCGAGTCATGTGGGTTCCATTGTCATCCTTTACAGCGTTTCCCAGTTGCTTCAAAGTATCACTGTGAGTCGTCAATAGGGGAATGTGGCCAATTATACTACGCTGGGGTTACATAGGGTTTACCGTCTCTCCGCAAAGATATTATTTGCTTCCTGCATCTTCCTCAGTCGCGTCAACGATTGATATGAGTCGACTTTCATACTGGACAAATATTTGTGCAGTCTACAAAATGGTTGTGGATATTCTTTGTGTCCGTTGATTGAACGTTTGTAAATGCCTTAAGCGACGCAGGATATATAACTGGCGCGGCAGTGGTATGTAAAAATAAAAGATTGTTTGAGGATGTTGTTTCTGTATTAATGATAACACTAGAGGACACCAGCAGCTACGCCTGCACATTTTTTCAAATTTATCTGTTTGGGCCGGTCCCGTGGGTATTTCGGGAAATCGCTTCTTAGTGCACCCCTACGGTTCCCAAGGAACATACATGCCAAATTTCAGCTTCCTGCGCCCAATAGTTTCGGCTGTAGCGTGTCTGTCAGTCAGTAAGTAACGCAAGGATTTTATATATTTAGATGGTTATTCAGAATACACTTTAGGACAAAGTATATATTTTATACGAGTTTGGCGAGTTTTGAAATAAAAAATCAGTCTAACATAACCATGATTTTTGTGTAAAATGTAATTCCTGAACTGTCGGATAAACTGCTGGCACTTCGTCAATAGTAATTTACTTTCAATAATTAGATATTAAATAACTCCCGGACTAGGGTAGATTTTTATGTCGCAGAGAACTTTACAAAAATGTAAACGACGGAATACGGATAGAATGCAAGCCTAGACTTGTGTAGCAGATAAATCATTGTCCCGTGTGGGAATCGAACACACTACATTCGGTGCAGTGTTATACGAATAGGAGGTCTCGTACATCTACGCCATACATACACTGTCAAATTATAATTTAAAAATGAATGAACAGAAAGTTCAGTATGTGTTCCTCAGATGTGAATCGAATCCTAGACTCAAACTATCCCAAGACAAATAGGCCATCCGTTTCGTATTGTAAACTCACGTCCGTAATATAAAACATCGATAGCCTTGCCGCCTGACTGGCTTTAAACAATTACTTTATATAAATAGAACTTGTCCTTGACAGATCATACAAAAAATATACTTACTTCTATACGAACTTTAGAATAAGTCTGAAAATTTGGTCACGGTATTTTTAAGGATTCAATGGATCAATACATATATTTTTGCGGCTAGGCAGAGGCTAAAAGTTTGTTTTATCGACTGTTACTCGTGGGAAAACGTTTTTATGCACTTCGCCTTTTCGACGAAGAATGTTTGATATTTTCAAGAAAACCTTTCTGTATAAGATGCGTAGAAGAGCGACTTTCACCGATCTGGATATTGGATGAAATCTATTTTATATCAAATTTTGCATGTTAAAAAATATAACGCGCATGGGTTGTTAAAAAGTGTGAGTCTTTATAAAGTGCACATATCAAAACCAGGGAAACTAAACACAATTTCATCGACGGAAAAATTTACAAAAAAAAACCTTAAATAAATTGATATGACTTATAAAGTGAATGTCCTATCAAAGTGGAATAAATTTTGAAATGATTGTTAATAATAGGCCGTGCCAATAATGTAATAATTAAAAAAAACATATATTTAGAATAAAAAGGTATTTGATGAAAACCTGGTATTTTTATCATCATTTTACAATAGTTTTAAAATTTCTCGAAAAATCGTCCCCTTTATCCTACTTTTTTAAATTTTAAGATATTCTACATCGTATTAGCTTTCTAATGGTAAGAAAAGGCATGTTTATTACTCAGATACAACTTTCTTAATTAGCCTTTAAAAAAAATACTTAACTCAGTTAAGTGCCGTAGCAGGTAGAGAGAACTACATTTTTAGGAATAAAACAATTAGAATTGAACTGAATAAATCAGTTATTTATTAAAAGAAATTAATAACAAATAGCTTAATGAAGCAAATGTTCTTATCTTTGGAGCATAATTTACTACAAGCCATGTTGTCAAGTAGGTAATGACAGTTTTTTCTGTCGTATCGCTAGCTTCACTTTAAATGAGTCATAAATATTTTGTAGTTCTACACATAAAAGGCTGTTATAAAAAGTATTTATCATACAGGCGCTACACTTCACAAGAATATGCTAACATGCACCTCATTTATGGGGAATGCAGATGCAACGCAAGTGCTGCCGCTAGACTTTATCGTGAAAGATATCCAAATTTAGAGCGCTATCCGGATCACAGCGTGTTTGTTAATGTGCACCGTTCACTCACGGAGGGCGGTCATTTCCCGAATCAAATACGGACTGGCGGTAGACCTTGCTTTCCTTACAAGGAAGAAGTGTTGCAAGAGGTCGCAGGTGACCCAAGTATTTCCGTTCGTGTAATTGAAGAAAGAACGGGAATACCCAAAAGCACAGCACATCGTCTTTTACAAAGACCCGAAATGCATCCGTTTCACGTACAACGAGTTCAAAGTCTCCTCCCTCGAGATTACGAGGGTCAAACTGAAAGTTCTTAGAAAATCAAAAACTGATTACATTAGCCAGTTATTAGTTTTATTATATCTTTTCAAAATATTGTCCATTGACGTCAATACACCGCTGCATGCGATGGAACCACTGGGAAAAGCACTTTGCCCACTCGTCCTTAGGGGTCTCTTCAATGGCATCGCGATACGCAGCCACCGCTTCTTCAGCATTCATAAACCGCTTTCCTTTAAGTTTTTCTTTAATTTTTGGAAATAAATAAAAATCACAAGGCGCGAGGTCGGGGCTATACGGCGGGTGACCCAGTAATTCAACGTTTGATGTCGCCAAATAGTCGATCGTTCGCTTGGCGGTGTGCGACGAGGCGTTGTCGTGGTGAAGGAGGATCCTACTGCGAGGTCGTCTCTCGAACTTTTTCCAAGACAAGTGGCAAACAATTGGTAGTGTACCATTCTGCAGAAACTGTTTTTTGATCCTCTAACACAATTGTTGCGAAATGACCTATCCTTCCAAAGAACGAGGCCACCATTTTTTTTCCCGCACTTCGATCTCTCTTCACTTTAGTTGGCAACTCCTCGAAAGGAAACACCCACTGAGCAGATTGTCTTTTGGTTTCAGGATCATAACAGTAAATCCAGCTTTCGTCACCTGTTAGTATGTCGAACACAGCATTTGAGTCACCTCCGTTAAATCTTTCAATCATTTTACGGCACCAATCCACACGATGGAGTTTTTGAGCCTTAGTCAAATTATGAGGTATCCACCGGGCGCAAAGCTTCCTGACCGCTAAATGTTCGTGGAGGATTTTGTGCACTTGACTCATACCGATGCCTAAGCTTGTCCGAATCTGCTGATAGGTCACTCTTTTGTCAGTCTGTATCATACGCCGCACAACACAGATGTTATTTTCAGTCGTCGCCGTAGAAGGCCGTCCCTCACGTACATCATCAGTGAGATTAGTGCGACCACGTTTAAACTCATTAAACCAGTTGTAAACAGTCGCACGAGATGGGGCTTCATCGTGAAAGGCCAATCGTAGTCTATCATAACTTTCATGTTGACTTAAATGACATCGAAAGTCATAAAAAATCATTGCACGAAAATTTTCTCGTGTTAAATTCATGTTGACGTGACACAGACAATTTTCAATTTGCCGCCAAATCGTAAAACAAATGACAAATGAATGAAATATATACTCAGTAATATTGGCAAAGAGTTCTATTTTCAAATTTTAGAATATTTTTTTTATTATATTGTTTATAAGTGGCCAGTTCTAAGAACTTTCAGTTTGACCCTCGTATCCTGAAAGGATTTCATTTTGTAGAACAATGCTACAGAGGCATAATGAACATCCTCAATTTATCCAAAAAGTTCTCAGGTCAGATGATTCTACATTTAAAAAAGATGTTTACATAAACTTACACAATTTTCACGAGTGGCATGTGGAGAATCCACATTTGATGCGAGAAGACAGATGCCAATATCGCTTTAAAGTAAACCTGTGGACCGGGATTTTAAACGGCAAAATTGTTGGCCCTTTTAAGCTACCTGAGTACTTGAATGGCACGAATTACCTACATTTTTACGAGAATATTTACCAACTTTGTTAGAGAACGTATCACTAATAGATCGTCGCCACATGTATTATCAACAAGATGGCTGCCCAGCGTATTACGCAGTGCATGTAAGAGTATCTAGTAGAATATCCGGGAAGGTAGATGGGACGTTCAGGCACTAGCTCGTGGCCAGACCGTTCCGGAGATTTAAATTCCCTGGATTTTATTTTTGGGGCCTTCTCAAAGAAAAAGTTTATTCAAAGCCCATTGAGAGCGTAGCCGAGCTGCGTGAACGAATTTCTCATGCTGCTTGCTGAGGACATCAACTCTCGAGGATATGCCCAGCTAATAAGTAGGTATTTTTTAAGAAGATGTAGGGCGTGTATTGAGGGCGTGTAGATTTAATGGCAAACAATTTGAACATTTGCTGTAATAAAAATGTTATGTCCATATGTATCTGACTTTAATTCCAATAAAAATAAACTACTAGGTCAAGATTTTTCATTATTTTACGAATTTTACTTACTTTTATTGATTTTGGTAAAAGTAGCATCACTATCTGTCTCTCTCACTTATGGCAAACATGTCTACCGGCAGGCCTGGCGCACTTCGCTATTTAGGTAAAAACTTACGAATACTTCCGCCGCCCATGACTACTTGGATGAGAGGGTTGCCGCGCGCCGCTCACATTAGGGGGTATTCCTGAAAGCGCAACTATTTTTGAGCGCAACTAAAAAAGCGCAACTACTTTATT
Source organism: Euclidia mi (assembly GCA_944739405.2). Classification (NCBI taxonomy): domain Eukaryota; kingdom Metazoa; phylum Arthropoda; class Insecta; order Lepidoptera; family Erebidae; genus Euclidia; species Euclidia mi. The sequence goes on from OX123196.2 coordinate 6,936,966, forward strand.
CCACAAAGCGCAACTAAATATCAAGATGCAATAGTGCTGGTTAATAACAAACGGAAAATATCGATAGTTGATAAGACAGGACATTTTAGTATACTTTACCTGTTGCTGTGCGCCTGAGTTTTACCTATACCATCCAGTGCTTTATTTCTGATTCATGACCCTAAAACCAGGTGTTTATTAGGCTACTAACGTCTGTTCATTTATGTTACCCTGGTACTTTTCAAAACATTTTACTGATTGACATTTGTTACCAGATTCTATAAACACTTCTAACCTCTGTTCATTTCTATTATCCTGGTTCTTTTAAAACGATCACCATAATATAATAAATAAAAAATGGGCAGACGATTTACAAATCCTATAGATAGTAAATAGTCCTTTAAGAATCTGTTATGCCCCTTCACTATTTTTCGACGCGGTTGCGCTTTGTGGAATAAAGTAGTTGCGCTTTTTTAGTTGCGCTAAAAAATAGTTGCGCTTTCAGGAATACCCCCACATTAGACGTCACGCAACGAGTGCGACCGCTCGGTATTCTCACGCGCCGTGTTCGAACATTGTTCAAATTATATAAACGCCTTTAAAAAAATTAACGTAAAAATATACTGCTTCGCATTTGGCTGCTTAAATAACAACACGGATCCGAACCTGTACTCATCTGAATAAACTTAACTAACATTTGAATTACATCGGGACTGTAACGAAAACTGAATAAAGTGTGAACGGTGTCCCGCTAAATCGGTCGCATCGCATTGTGCACTCCGCCTGGACCCCGGCACCCGAGTGACCCAAAATTAAAAATAAATCGCAAATCAGTCAAAATGCGAGAATTAACCTTCATTTGTTTTGAATAGAATATTTTTTTAAAGCACAAACCTAACCGCATCAGAAAAGATAAGAATGACGTGTCGGAAAGAGACACACGATGTAGGTTAATATAAATTGTAGGCGCTTAGCGCTGTGCGCGCTAAATTGCACTTTATTTGGTCACGGCTAGAATTGTTATTTATTTACAGGCTAGTGCTAAGAGCGCACTTGTATATATTCTGTGCTACCGGGCTAATTTGTGTGATCAATCTCTTTCATCATTTTGCCGTAAAATTAAAAACCTGAAGAAAGAGCTTTTGCAAAAAAAAAAAATAGGGTTACTTGACGATTTTACTCGTTTTTACTACCATTTACAATCCTGATTAAATGCGCCACTTTTAATGGCACTTGCCAAGGCACTCTAGTACTTTTTTTAAAGGAGGAAAATTTTAAATTCATATTCTAACAAATTGTCTTAATTCTACGAAACGTGGGGCAATTGTGTCATTATTTTTTACTGTGATTCTAGAAATGTTATTTAGGGTTACGGTTTTAAAGTTTAAATGAACAAAAATAATAAAAATTAACCACAGTAACCGAAAAATGGTTACAGTTTGACAAAATTTCTAGGTTTTTCTTAAATGCCCATAATTTTCAAACTGCATGGGATAGATTTTTTTCTGATTTTTCACATGATGGTTACAATCAATCCTGTCACCCCGTTTCGGCTTGACGTTAAGGTCTGGGACATGGACAGGTCTGTATATTATATGAATGAAACATTTATGTATTATTTACCACCTAACGACTACCACTAACCACCTTAAGCAATTTTTTCTCGAGGTGCTAATTATGTGCTAAATGGATTACAATACTTGTGTAGTAATACGTACTAGGTTCGCCGTATTCGATATGTTTACTATAGTAACCGTTATTTTTCAATACAGAATAATTGTATAACTCGTTAAGGCATTGGCAGTGGTATATTATAATGTCATGGATATTTCCGTAGTCATTTAGATTTCTAGTTATGCTTTTGTAGAGGTTCATAAGAAGGACCAGGAGCCTAGTCGGGTTACGGTATCGAATCATAACTTTAATATTAATCTTACCCAAAACTGTATATATGCATGAACACCAACATAATTATAGCGTATATGAATAATGTCAGAAAGCACATGGGCGGTAGCCCAAAAAAAAAGAAAAACTAATTTTTCTCGATAATCAACCCCCACGCGAGAAAAGCCACCGTAAAAAGTTAGTTACAGATGAACCTAATGCAATCTACTGTTGGATTAACTCTCTGAATACTTTAAGACGAGTTTTTCAGAATTCACAGTGTGTGTAAATTGTGATATTACACCTCTACCAACCCCTTCGGGGATACAGGCGTGACCATAAAAACAAAAAACTTAAAACATACACTAAAGGACCACTGTCATCGTCGACTTTGATTTTATCTTAATCTTAAAAGTAAATATTATTTTAAAATTACTAGTAGGTACCTACTGCGGAAACGACTTATTTTCCGGTAGGATTTATTAAAATAAACACAGCTGACGTACAGTTTGTACTTTGTACACTGATTAAGCGTAGTCTCTCAGTATGAGTCAGCTGGATTGAATTTTCTTTATTAGGTTTCTTTATTTTATTATTTTACTGTAGCAGGACGTCGGACATGTCTCACACAGCCAACTAGGCTAGGTACTGTGATAACGAGTATCATACATAAATTATACGCAAATACAGAACAATTTATCCAACTCATAACTCTAACATTTGTCTCGGGTGGGAATCGAACCTACCTCCATGACTTACCAGTTAGGGTTGACTAAACCAATATGCAAGGCATGCGAAGGGAAACTGGGCTAATTGTTGTTAATTCCTTTGAAGGTTTGTTGATAGCCCTTGGAAGCGGTGGTAGCCCAGTGGTGTATGGACTGCCGAGACGATAGTCTCGGGTTTGATTCCCAGTTACACCGGGCACACACCTCGGACTTGTCGAAGTTATGTTTGTATTAAATTAAAAATGTTGATTATCGCTCGCTTAACAATGTGCCCGGTAGATGGCTATAGGCTCGCCCCCTATTACATTGGGACTGAAATATAACTGGCGAAGTGTAGGTGTGTAATACACCTCTGTCTACCCCTTCGGGGATAAAAGGCGTGAAGTTATGTTGTGTTCTTTGAACGTATAATATTTTTATTTGATATCCTATTCACAACTCTAGAATGTACATATAAACATATTGTCACCTATTACAAACATTAATAAATGCATATGCAAACAAAATGAATACCGTAATGTCAACATGGGTAACTCTGAATGTCACAGAGTACCATTCAATCAGGCACTTTTTATTATTTATTGTGTTATTCTATAATGTTGAAATATGATCAAAATATGTGTATTCAATCTTCAAATGCGTTTCAGACTGATTGACCAAAATATTAATAAGAAATTGTATTTTCAGGTACGAAAATATCCAAAATACATGCTGTGCTTACAAAATGGAAGGTTCGACCATCCAGACAGAATGTTCAATTCAGTTAAAGACGTCTACAACAACTGCCTCAGAAATATGTCAGATTTTAAGGTAAATATATCATAATAAATACAAAACAATAACATTCTCATGACACAACAACAAGACATGGGATAACTCTAGAGTAATCCCAGCTGCATGTCATATAAATTAATAAATACACCATTATTTTTTAATTAGTACAAAAACTTACTTAGCGAAGATATTATTATCATATATGTGACGTAAGAATTTCATTATATCATTAAAGAGCAAAGTTATTATCATTTGTTTATTGTTGAAAATCTCACTTAAATCATAGTCATATTTTACAATCCATTCACTAATTCATTGATAATATTCCATCCTGCTCATTCGCATTCTCTCTGTCGCACTTATGATGTAGGTAGCCATAGAAAATAAAATGAAGAAAATAATAAATGTAGGTAGTTATTTTTTAATTTTGTTAATTCTACCCTCTCCTTAATACTTCATTCGGGCTTAGGACCGGTAAAATTTATCGTTTAACAAGTAATTAAATACGGAGGTATGTAATTAGAAAGCAAACAAATATCAAAATAAAAGAAGGTGTTCTGGACTAAAAGAAAAGAGTAATTTTGGCGTATTTATGAAGTTAGAATCACCTGCTATTTACAAGTATTATTTTATCATCATCATGTCAGCCTAGAGACGTCCACTACTGGATATAGGCCTTCCTCAAGTTGTGTGGAGAACACAGACCGATTATGAGCCGCCCGCATCAAATTATTATTTACTTAAGTACGTATTATTTACTAAACTTACAATTATTTCCATTGTCCTTCGAAATGTCCACCACCGTTGTCAAAAGCATCCAATATGCACTGCTTTAATTTTTTGACACTGACCGGCTCACTTTTGTACACTCACAATAAGATGTCCATGGGTACACAGCTGCACTCGCGATTTTTTCACTCAAAAAGAACGCACGAAGCATAGCTACATACTCCCGTGATATGAACTGATATATATATTTCTTTTACTGATATAGATTATAGGCCATCGCGTCGGGCAAACGTAGACAAACAATTAACTTTTGCAACGAAATTAGATACGCTTACTTTCGCTAGCAATTTAGCACTGTTTGTCGCAACGTCATCAAAATCACGTATTTTTGTGGACAGTTTTGAGACAGTTTTGGGACTTAGTGTTTTTATTTTTTTACTACATAAATATGATCAGTTAAAGATACTTAGTGCTCTGTTATATTTTTTATACTAATTAAAAAATAGCGGTGTACCTATACTTATAAAAAATAAAGAAATATTGTTTAAGTTTTATGTAGATTTGCGATTGGATCGACGTTTCATTTGATGTGAAATTCACAATAATTATTTAATCTTAAATCAACTGGCAATTAGTTCTACTCTTCTTTTTTAAATCCATATCATCTTACTTTGGGCACTAGATAATGGATAAGCATACATTTATACTTTTTTTTGTAATTACGCACATAATATACGTAGGAACACCCAGACCGAGACTAACATCCATGTTCACGTACATAAATATTTGACTTGAGCGCGAATTGAAAGCAGGACATTCGGCATGGCAGTCGGTTGCACTTCCACTACGGTATCCACTACAACGGTATTCCACTACAATCAAAACATAACTACACACTGAGATTTTATGAATAAATAAAATAATTTAATTATATTTACAGGAACTAGTCCCAGAATTCTACGACACGGAAGGCAAAGGCGACTTCTTAGTGAACAAATACGAGATCAACTTCGGCGAGCGCCACGACGGATCTAAAGTGAACGACGTCACTTTGCCCCCGTGGGCTCAGTCGCCAGAAGACTTTGTGTGCAAGCTGCGCGAGGCACTAGAGTCCGAGTACGTTTGCAGACATTTGCATCTATGGATTGATCTCATATTTGGATATAAGCAAAGAGGAGAGGACGCGGTTAAGGCTGATAATGGTATGTTTTACTGTTTGTTTGTAATTTGAGTGGTAATGGAATTAGCTTCGCACTTATTGTGTTTGCAAGGCATTGCCTTTATTTATTAATTAATTTTATTCATGCAATTTTTTTTAAGAGCCGTTGCGCCGTATAAAATGTATACTAAATATTAGTATAGATTTTATACAATATGATATTAGTATATGAAGCTCATGAGTTTGTTTGCTTCAACGCGTTAATAAGCTCTGGAACTATTGGTCCGATTTGAATAATTCTTTTTGTGTTGGGTAGCCAATTCTTCAAGGAAGGCTATAGGCTATATAACCCCTACCCTGCGCAAGGCTCGTTTTGCCCAACGCACGAAATGCAACGTCATTTCAAACACTTTATAATTTTTACGTAGACTTGCAGAAAAACGAAAAATTCGTCGAAAAAATATAATAAGATGGCATGAATTATACCTTCCTGGCTTCGTTACGAGTTTATCTAACTAGTTATATATTTCAATATGTTAATAAAACTGACCTGTTCTCGCAGCGATGTAATATATTTTGATTTTGAGAAATTTCATTGGTATAAATTGTAAACTTTCCACACATAATCACCAAACGAACACTTTATTACGCTAAAACAATATACAATGTGCAAAGATAACTCAACTCATTTTACTTTAGAATAATAATTTCACCATAAAACGTTTTTGTTTACGTGACGAAAAATAACGACCGCCATTCTTTGGGAACGTAATAAGTGCATTACAAAAGTTTCGTTACTTTTTCACTGCAATATTTATCACTTTTCGATAAACTATAACTCAATGTGAAATCTACACTTATTTTCCAGTAGTTCTGTATATAATACTTGTAAGATTACTCAATGTTTTCTCATTACAAATATTTTTACTTTTCTCGTGCACACTTATTTCAATATCAAAATGGCCAATATGGCGTCGTCACATAGTTCAATGGCATACGTATTTTGTTTAATTAATTTTTGTTCATTCTTGCTCGTTTCCAGTTTATAAAAGTATTAAAATTGGTCAAGCGGAAATCGATAAATCGAATGATATAACAAAATCGTGTTACAGGTGCAAAAACCGGTAAATATCAACGACCAATGATACCCGACTCGTTATTAACCTATGAGGTTATTATTGCAGTTGGAGCGTTTTCTCTTATTAACCTATGAGGTTATTATTGCAGTTGAGGGGATAATATTAGGCTATGAGCCACGGGTGCACTAGCCCTAAATGACGCGGGTGCATCCGTAGGCTCAGCTAGTAATTATTAAGAACTAGAGGACGCTCGCAGCTACGCCCGCACATTTAGGTACTTTATTTTACCCGTTTTGCCCGATTCCGTGGGAATTTCAGGAAATCCTTTCTTAGTGCACCCCTATGGTCCCCAAGGAACATACATGCCAAATATCAGCTTCCTACGTCTAATAGTTTAGGCTGTAGCTTGTCTGTCAGTCAGTCAGTAACGCAAGGATTTTATATATTAAGATTAAGAAGATATTGCCATCGTCCCGCCTGTCATGAAGTGTTCTGAGTCGTTATTGGTACTCAGAATACAGGCAGGCAGCAACTGAAATAACGCTGGAAAGGAAAAAATACTTTTCAACATTAATTAGAAAAATATATAATAAGGAACAAGAGGTTATTTTAAAACGTGAAATATAAATAAAATGTCACGTAATGTAAATAGTATGTTGAGTAGCTTACGTGAATCGCGAAAAGCGTAACATGCGACAGACAAGACTTAAGGGGCCGATAGCAAAATGTTTTCTTTTTTTTAGGGTTCCGTACCTAAAAGCTAAAAAACGGAACCCTATTACTATGCCTCCACTGTCTGTCTATCTGTACGTCTGTCTGTCACCAGGCTGTATCTCATAAACCGTGATAGCTAGAAAGCTGAAATTTTCACAAATTATGTATTTCGGTTGCCGCTACAACAACAAATACTAAAAATAAGAAAAATAAAATATTAAGGGGGGTCCCATACAAAAATCTTGTCTTTTTTCGTATTTTTTGCTCAAAATTACTAACTGTAACAGGTAGACGCTTTACATTTTCACAGAATATGTAGTTATATATTACCTTTCAAAATAAATAATTAAATTAAAAAAAGTAAATAATAAAGGGGGGCTCCCATAAAACAAACGTAATTTTTAAGCAATTTGTTACTCTATCTTAATAAACAGGTAGAAACTTCAAAAGTATTTAAGTATACGTGCAACGAACGTGATTTTCTTTTATAGATGATGGTACGGAACCCTTCGTGCGCGAGTCCGACTCGCACTTGCCCAATTTTATTTTTATTTCTAACATATTGCTGTCTGCAACTGTATTTGTTTTGAAAAATATACATTCAAACATTGTCCATGTGGTGACGGATTAAGAATACGGAGGATGATGGAGATGTTACCACTAGGGGTCGCAAACCGGGATTCCGAATTTCGAAAATACCGGGATACCGGGCCAAATGTTGGTCTTATTAATACCGGTTTTAATTTCACAAAAACCGGGATATTCGGTATTTTTGGTATTAGAAAAATAAATAAAACACAAATAGAAAAAGAACCATCTAAATAGAAATTAACAGATTATTTTACAAGTACTTTTCAGTTGTTTTATTACTACAAATGACCAAAGACATCTGGCGCAATCACGCCAGAAATTGCCTACATCATCAAATTCGATTAAAATATTGTGAAGAAGCACAGTGAAATTGTAAAATTATCTTTAATAAACCAACTTCAAAAACTAAATAATGACGGAGTTAAGGTCTCGGTGACTCTAGATGGAATAGTTCAAGTAATCGACATTTTATGAATGTCGATGTGCATCGTTCGTCAATTTTGTCAATCTCAGCCTTGTAAGAGTTATTGGGAGTATGCCACCCAGAACTTGCTTGCAGTTGCTGAAGAAAAGATTGTTAGCATTCGCATTATCCCTGAGACACGACGTAAGTTGTACCACAACTGACGGTGCTTTTGTAATGGTAGCCTTTGGCCGTGATGCATAGATACTCCATCAACAGTACCTTGCCATACTAGATGTCTTGTACAAAATAAAGAAAATTGCCAATCTCGGATAATTGAAACTGAAGTCGATGAGAATAATGACACCTTTGCTTCCGATGATGATGATGAAGATTATAATTATGGTTTTCTTGTAACTGAAGAAAGAGAATTGTTGTAGGTACCTAATAGGGTATTTGACTAAAAAAATTTAATTAGTCCGTCAGTTAGATTATCAAAGAATATTGGATACGTATTTTTTGTTTTATCAAATCAGTAAAAAATTACGAAGATAAAACGCATCAAAGATGGAGAAACGCCTAAGAGTGGGGACTTGTAACGTCATTTGCCAGTAAAAAGTGTACTGGCAAGTGACGTCACACGAGTTTTCAGCGAAGTTTGTCGTCTTAATTTTTTGCTTACGTGACTAAAGAAAATATACGTGTCCAATATTTTTCGATAATCTAACTGACGGACTAATTCGATTTTTTTAGTCAAATACCCATACCCTATTGTAATTGTAGAACTAATCAAAACAACGAATTTAATTTCAAAGAATTAATACAAAAAGTCCGTACAATAGGTAGTGATTTTTTTAGAAAGTTGTCAACAAAAAATATGTAAACGAGGAAATGATTAGTGAAATTAATTTGATTTTAGGAAATATAATCATTTACTTACTATTCCTCCGGAAACGTACTTTATTAATCTTAATTTACCAACTTTATCTTAATCTCAGAAATATCGAAAATACCGGAATACCGGTATTTGTCGGGGGCCAGTACCGAAAATACCGGTTTTGCTTCAATGATTCGGTATTGCGACCCCTAGTTACCACCCCATATCGTCGTAAGGTGTCGTAAGAGCCGACAGAGGGAGCATATTATGCAGAGAACAGCAACTGTAAGAGAAGGAAAACTTGATACAAACCCTATACCAACCCGTTTGGCCAGCGTGGTATAGTAGGCCAATTCCTCCTTTCAAAGGAGAGGCCTAGTCCAGCAGTGGACTGTTAAAGGCTGATGATGATGATGATGACACTCAAACACTTATCACAAAGTTAGTCATGGAATCTCGACCTTTAACTTCGTCGTGCGCATAATCGGTCGACAAAATTAAATGGTTTACCTATTAGCTATACCTACTGCATCTCACGCATACTACAAAAATGTCAAATTCGAATTATCGATTAGGTCACAACGTGACACTTCTGAATGTGAAAATAATTTTTCACATCCAGTTTCGTAAATTAAGAAAAAACCTGGAATAAATTTACGCCACTCTTTTAAAACCGTTACAGTTTTTTAATATACAAAATTCGTGAAGCATCATATTTCCTGCCTAAAGTTGTCAATGAAAGCAGTCTACGCCTTAAATAGTTTTCTCATAGCGTATGCTTAACACGAAATGCGATTTAAATATATCACACCTTGTCTTCCGCACTCTGAAGCCTCGTATTCATTAGGAGACATTTGTCCCGCGACCTTGTCGCCCGACACGAATTCTACGTGTTGAGCGACGTCGCGGGGGACATCGCCCGACATCGCAGGCGACATCTACGTGTCGGGCAACAAGTCGCTTGTCGACGCTCCGATAGCGTCAACCTTGCGCGACTTCGTGTCCCTCGACAGTTTCCGACGGCATTTGACTTGTGAGGACGTGTGTTGCTATTTGTTCCGCGACTACCCGCGAATATATACACTTCGTTGGTCCACACTACCAACGAAACTGTGTTAACACTTAGGCGACATCTTGATCACAATGCCGGTATGTGGACGAGCGAAATGTCGGTCGGACATTGTCGCGGGATAGTCGCACGTAAATGTCCTGCGACTGTTCGCGATAAGTCGAGCGACTTTGTCCCTAGTGAATACATGGCTTTACACAGCTCACACAGCCGCCATTACAATAAACAACATTGAATTACGCGAACTGCACGAATAAATATGTGCTAATGTTTTAATAAGAGGTGGAACATCCGTGGCACAGTATAAGATTTTAATGCTAATGATTCATTTTAATTTATAACTATAGGATGCCCACAGCTATGCCCGCAAATTCTTGATTTATCTAAAAGTTTCTGCCTAATACCGTGAGAATTTCGGGTAATCCCTTCTTAGTGCACCCCTACGGTCGTCAATGAACATGCATGCCAAATTTAAGCTTTTTGCACCCAGTAGTTTCGTCTATAACTGAATGTAACATAATGATAGGAGATCAAAAAGTGGAACAAGTGAATGAGTCTTTGTTTACGAGAGATGGAAAATGAGAGGGAGATGTTGAAAGGAGAGTGAAAGTAGGAAATAGTGCGAAATTATCCCAAGTAAGGCTCGCCTTGCTGTACTGCAGGCAGTTTTGGCGCCAACACTGATGTATGGTCGCGAATCATGGGTATGGCAGAAGAAATATGAAAGTAGAATCAATGCTGTGGAGATGAGAGCTTTGGGGAGTATGTGCGGAGTAAGGCTGATAGATAAAGTGAAAAACAGTGTGATACGAGAGATGTGTGCTCTAAAAGAAAATGTAGCGACAAAGATTGAAAAAGGAGAGTTGCGATGGTTTGGACATTTGGAACGGATGGATGAAAGAAGAAATTCGAAAGAAGTGTATCGTGTAAGAATGAATGGAGATGTCGGTAGGGGACGTCCAAGACGGACATATGCCGACCAAATAGGTGACGTAATAAAAAAGGCCAGATTAAACGTACCTACCTATAACCGGCGAGCATGTATGATGAGGTTAATGAATGCCGAGGAAGCGAAAGAGGTGTGTTTGAACCGGAGCATTTGGCGTTCCATAGTCTCTGCCTACCCCAATGGGAGACAGGCGTGACGATAGATATGTATATAGTTTCGGCTGTAGTCTGTCAGTCAGTCAGTGACGCAATAATTTTATAATATAATACAGATTCTCTTAACTTTGAGGGCCGTTTAATAAATAATGAAGCTGAAAATAAGGTAAATGAAACGAATGAAAGTAAGGTAAGCTGTTACAGCTTACCTTACTTTTACAGCTGAATGTTTTTAGAAGTGATTTAATTTCAGCAGCGTAGTTGATAGATACGGAAACTACGACCTTCGTTATTCATAAGTATTATGAAACTATTCGAAAAACAAAGATAGGCACAGCAGGCGTAGAGAAAAGCGTTGTCCCGTGTAGGAATCGAACCTAAGCCCCACTCCATATTCGAGGTCAAAACGGGACACCGATCTAACCTTGTAGAAATTGTTCTTTAGCCGATACGACCCGAAAGTTAGTTACATCTTCTATAAAATCCTCCTACATCTAAATTAAGTTATCTAACCAGTTATATTCCCTTGCAGTATTCCACCACGTTTGCTACGAAGGGGCAGTCAATCTCGAAAACATATACGATATGAACGACCGTCACGCACTGGAAGTACAAATCATGGAATTCGGACAAGTACCAAAACAGTTATTCACAAAACCCCACGTCAGAAAAATAACTCCTCGCATCGAGAAGTCATTGTCTTGCGGAGAAAGTATTAGCTATAAAATGGAGTGTATAGATGTATTGCAATTGCATAAGGAGGCTGTGAAATGTGCTATTCGGCAAGGGAATAGAGTTATTTCAGTTGGAAAGGATGGTACGCTGAAAGTTTATGATACGGTTTTAAGGAAGCAGATTAGAAGTGTTATTCTGAGTTCTACGCCCTTGAGTTCGTGTGTTATGGTCGATGATAATACTGTCGCTATCGGATCCTGGGATAATGAGATGTGAGTATTTTGTTTACGTTCATTGTTAGAACGGTTTCGTACTACGTCCGATCCGAACTCGGAAATATACTGTTCTAGAAATTACGCACCGAATTCCATAGAAATCGGATGGCCGATATCGGGTGTAGTGGGTAACGTACGATAGAGTTTACCGTAGCGTCTACACTATATATTTTCACGGGTTCGGGTTGGATTCGGATATGACTTAGTGCGAAATCGCACTTATAGACTAAGAGCTACTGAACCATTTGACTAATTCCAAAGAAATATAACCTTAAGTCATAGAAGTAACACCAAAATAACAACAGCGGTTGCTATGATTGATATCTTCTTTCTAATGGCGCTTGCAGTATGATAGAAAGAACTATCGATAGATTTAGTAGCACGCTCTTATAGCAGCCTCGTGGTAGCTAAACAGTAGACAAAACATAGAGTTAGGAAACCGAGTGTTGTTCGTAACAGTGATGATTTATCGATAAATATTTTTGGTCAAATGTCTAACTTTAGTATGTGTCGATATATTTAAGCCGTAGAAGTAAACAACTAAAATATTGAAATTGTAGTTTTTGCTGTCGACGCCTGACAGTGCTTTGCAAAGACTTGCCAGAGAGACAGTACAAAAAATAATCACGTGTTTAATTGTTCGTTTTAGCCATAAAATCTGTTGATAAAAAGTATTCATAAACTAATGAGCGATGCGTTGCGATGCGATGCTAAGAAACTGTCACTTAGATTATGTATTGTATGAATTATACCAGATTGGCTTATGCGGCAGGATTTGGCAATTTGTGTGCGTCGCATCATATCACGCTGCTTGCTATCGCTTACGTTGGACACTGCTCGATTTTTTAGAGTTGTAGGTAATGCGATTTGTGATCCGCCAGCACAAATGATTCGCCTTTATGTAACTACTAGCTTTCGCTCGCGGCTTCGCCAGCATGAAATTTAAATAAAGAGTAGCCTATGTACTTTCCCGGGTTTCAGACTACCTATGTCAAATTTAATCACAAACGGCTCTGCAGATTAGCCGTGTAGCATACATAAAATTTGTATTTACAGATATTACTTAAAAAATACTTTTGTTTTCATAATCGTCGAAGTTCAGGTAAAGATTAGTGTGCAGGTATATTATTGAAGTTATGAAGAGCTTATATACTTACCTACTGAATATAACAGCAGCAAAAATAAAAACTGAAAGTATTACCACAAAGTACATACCAGACCGTCCCTCCGCCCCGCTGTGCTTAAGCGCGCCAACTCATAGAAAGGGCTTTTAATGACGCTGCGCTTAGGTCAATTATATCGTGATAACTTTAAAACCATTCGTTCAAACTACTTACTGTAAAAGTTAATCTACATTAAAAACTGAAGGTAATGAATCTATCAATTTTGAAAACAATTTGATAACTACTTTAGAATGAGCATACAAATCTTTCATTTGATACGCATATTGAGGTATTTGTGGAAAATAAAATCCGCCATCTTGTGGCGGTGGCCTTCTTGGATTTTTCATAGTGAGCACTATTCTACCAGTCAAGCCCTTTCGTTTGATACCCATATTGAGGTATTTGTGGCAAATAAATTATCAGCCATTTTGTGGCGGCGGCCATCTTGGATTTTTCATAGTGAGGTGTATTCTATCAATCAAGCCCTTTCATTTGATACCCATATTGAGGTATTTGTGGTAAATATGTAATCAGCCCTTTTGCGACGACAGCCATCTTGGATTTTTTATAGTGAGCTCTATTCTACCAATCAAGCCCTTACATTCGATACCCATATTGAGGAATTTGTGGCAAATATGTAATCCGCACTTTTTGCGGGGACAGCCATCTCAGATTTTTCATAGTGAGCCCTATTCTACCAATCAAGCCCTTTCATTCGATACCCATATTGAGGTATTTGTGGAAAGTAAGTAATCCGCCATTTTGTGACGGCGGCCATCTTGGATTTTTAATAGTGAGCTCTATTCTACCAAGCAAGCCCTTTCATTTGATACCCATAATGAGGTTGTTGTGAAGTAATATGTGATTCGCCATTTTGTATCGGCGGCCATCTTGGATTTACAATCATTTAAATATCTTATATTGTCATCAAGATTAAGAGTGTATACCAAATATCAGATCATTATGTCATCAGGAAGGAGGTAAAATTCCAATTACCTACTAAATTTGTAACTTACTTTGTGACTTAGTTGATACTTTTCCTTATATTACATACATACATACATAGACTCACGCCTATTTCCCCGAAGGGGTAGGCAGAGGCAAATTAAATGCCCACTTTTCGCCAGTGTTTTGATCCCACGTAATAGGTGGCGAGCCTATTGCCGCTTATCGGGATATTTTGTTTGCCAGAGCCTCGTCCGTTGATCGGCAGGTGCACCACTTGCAGGTGAGGTTGGCTTGGGACCCTAAGTTCTTGGTGGAAACCCTATGCACCCCCTTTTCCTTATATTATGGCAACATTATACAAAATCTTTATAAATTGTAGCCTATGTGTTATTCTGATGTATAAACTATATTACTGTAAAGTTTCATCCAAATCCCTTCAGTAGTTTTTGCGTGAAAGAGTAACAAACATCCATCCATCCATCCATCCATCTTCACAAACTTTCACATTTATAATATTAGTAGAATTAGTACAGCAGTGAACTACTTTGACAACCCAGTTGGCGTGAGTGCAACCGACTGCCACGCCGAAGCTTGCGGGTACGATTCAGTTTTACATTCATGTCCGATAGTTTATTTCCGTATTTATCCCTCATTCAAAAAACATCGATATCTCCTTTCACTGTCAAATCCCATCACTCCTTAATGATGGGATTTGACTGCACGGCTATTTAGAGAATGCAGTCAAAGATATGAGTCTGTAAAGAGTCTATGCCTCTTTAAATGAGACGCGTAATTTGACGTTATGATTTACCAACTAAGACCAACTGACATTACATGTTGCACGTTCGGTATAAGGAAATATGGCGAGCATGTTCTCTCTAGTCTAAACGTCCAACCTCTCTGACTAATTCACTTACCATAAAACTGTGACATATTTATTCACAGATAATAAAAAGTCGTTTATAAAAATTCCAACTTTGTAGGCAGCGGGTTAGTCAAATGGTTCAGTAGCTCTCCTACCGTTAAGCATCATATTTTTGGCGGGAGAGAGGTCTGTCCGCAATCTCCGCCTTTGAAAAATCGTACGTGAGATTATTGGACCCGCTCCAGGTTCTATTCTATGCTCTGTATCTGGGCCCGCTAGCACAGCCCTAGTGTAAGTGCCACGTGCCTAGTTTGTAAAGGTTATTATATATTTTTATTATTTTTAGATATTTATACGACGTGGAATACGGTCGGGTGGTTGAAAGTTTTCGAGCGCATGATGACTCTGTCAGCTGTTTACTATGGCTGGACAAAGGTAAGACTTAAATATGTTATTTTAGTAAAGTGGACGAATTTTCGTGGTTTTATGTTAGTTTTTACTTTATCATCTAAGCACAACTCCCTATCTAATTATTTTTGGTATGAATTAATAAAAATGGTTTATTGACTTAGAGTCTGCCGTGACCACGACTTCTGTAAAGAAATTGAAACGTCGGCTAGTAATAAAATGTTATGTAGTTTCCAGGTCATTCGGTTTAAACATATTAGGTCGGTCAAACCAATATATTACGATAAAATCTGTAAACTGTCGTTTAATTTCAATGTTTAACATTCGCGTAAACCCAAGAAGATAAAAATGGATTAGTCATTTAAAAAGGTATCTGCACCGTCTTTTAATCTTAATTCATAGAGATAGGTTCCGTCATGCTCTAAAACTCTAGATTTTATTCTCCAAGCGATGTTAACGATACGTTGACTTCGTATTATTAATACATTTTTACTAATATTGTTTGTGTGACCTACTAAACGCACGTATCCAATGTGATTGCTTTTACAACGCTAATGAGTATCGGATATTTTTAGATTTATCTACTTAGTAAAACAAAGTGTTGTTTATTTCAGCTTAAGCTCAAGGAAACTTATAGTGACAGTTTATCCTGAGGTCTCAAGACCGATTCACGGGTTGAGAAAAAAAAATGTTGGAAATTATTATTATTATTGATATTATTAATTTAATCATTGTCATCGAAGTAATTGACGGTAATATGTTGCACAAAACCAGTTTTAAATCGAATGTTTGTATCTATATCATTGATTTATTTGTTATATTGTATTTTTTATTTTGCATGCATTCGGGCCGATTCTGGAGAGACCTTTTCTATATTATGTATTTTTGTCACCGCAATTGTACCCTTAGTTTGCAATGAGTTTGAAGTTTGAATTGTGCCTTGTAAGCAACAATACATTGGCTATAATTTTTCAGTAAATCAGAAACAATCCTTATCATCTTATCATATAGGGCATGTTTTATGCTAGTGCTGTATTTAAAAGCTATGTTACTCATGTCTGCCAACCCGCACTTGGCCAGCGTGGTGGACTATGGCCTTACCCTTCTCATAGTGAGAACTTGAGAAGAGGCCCGTGCAGTGGGACAATATATAGGGCTGATGATGATGTTACTCATAGCCAGATCTATAGCGTTCTCGTGCTTGCGTTGTTTCGTTTGGATTCCAAGACTTAGCCTTAGGCTTAGTAAAAAAAATGTAATAAGAGATGATTGTCACGCATGTACTTACGACGTCAATTCTTGAAACTACTATTTTGCCCATAGGTATATGTATTTGAAACCAAGTATTATTTCAGAACGACTGCTAATCTCCGGCGGTTGGGACGGCGTGGTCCGAGTGTGGGGCAACGTGGGGCGAGTAGGGCAATCGCTCAGGGGTCTGAAGGCGGAGTTCGACCATGACGAGAAAGTCACTAGCCTTACATACAGGTAAGAACTACATTGCCTAGATGTGAAACGGTTATTTCAACTTAGGATGAGGAGTGGGATTAGTGAGAAAGAATAGGGGATAGGGCCTCCGGCACTCTCACTCACCGAACGAAACGCAACAGTTAAAGTACCTACTGTGACTCTACGTCGATTTTCTGTGAGAGGGTAAAACGTCCCCGGTCGAGCCGGCCCATTAATGCTGAAATCAGCAAGGCTCTATTACTGAAATTGCGTGCTTGAGTGGAAAGGATAAGTTTTTTATCCCCTTTAATAAGAAATTAAAGGCCAATTTCAGCACGTCTGGGTAAACATAAGTATCTAGATGAATTCAAAATATGGTGCGTAGTCGTTTCCTGCCCTTATAGCAAAATTATTTACATATAGTTATTTTAAGCACCTGTAATTTCATTCATCACCTCAAACTAAGGACCATACGGCGAATACAGCCCATAAAAAAATCTTTTTTTGGAAATGGGTTAATAAATTTCGGTGTTCTGAGGTAACAAACTAAAAAAAAAACACAACTTTTTTGAGAACCTCATTTCCTGAAGTCAGTTGATAAATAGGATCGTCGGTATCGTGCCGTAACCTTTGTGGTACCGGGATAGCAGGGTCTAATATGCTGCTACGTCCCGCAGTACCAACCACACAGTTGTACGTATCCCGGTTGCATCACTCCACAAAGGATGAGGAGGTCGTGGAGTATTTGCGTCTGAAAACCAACTGGACTTTGAGAGTCGAGAGATTGGAGTCACTACATAACACGAACTTTAAATCATATGTGGTACGGGTGCCGACTCATCATCTCCAGACGTTCCTCAAGGAAGAGTTTTGGCCGAAGGGTGTTGTCTATCGGCGTTTTTATGGACGATTACGCAACAAGACACAGCGAAACACGCCACTGTAAACAACACCTGTGCTTTGTATTATTATTATATTAGTAATTAGACATTTTATTATATGTATGTTAGTCTGTAAGGTATATATCTGTATGGGATTTTACTACCTGAATTAAACGATTATTATTATTATTATTTCCTTATTATTATTATTATTATTGAGTGTATTAAATATTAGAAAAGTGTTTTAATATCGCGCTACACCTTGCTTATTGTTATTTTCCACGTTGAGAATGTACCGCGTTGTTTTTCGCGCTATGTCTACATGTATATTAACTACTGATAAGATAACGTCTACGTCAGAACAGAGGTGGATGACACGGCGACACTTAGTTTGGGATGAAATGTTCTAATTATAGATGCTCATTAACGTACTTCTTACAAAAATATGTAAAATAAATGTGTCATAGAAAATTTTGTGGACATGCTTTCACGAGCTTGCTTCCCTCTGAGCTGAGGTGGCTCGAATGACGATACCATTCCCACCCGCACGCAAAATACACGCCAAGACGTGGAGTTGCGGAAACAGCCCATGCCATCAAGTATCAAGTATCAACCCTCGAGGCATATAACACGTTACAAGTTTGACATGTCTGTCTTTGTTGTTGTAGCTCCTAAACGAAAGGACCGATTACAATGCGGCATTTTTTTCCGATCGTCTATAAAGGAAAGTCACACGGTTCCCAGTTTGCCTGCCCTAAAAGGCGAAGGTTTGAAGGTTTTCACCGCGAAAGTATAAACAAATTTGGGAAATTATCAATAAGCGTAGGTTACACTCATGCATAATTCCCCAAAAATGTTCACTTCTGCTCGATGAGGGGAAACCCACACCGCCCCGATAGATCTGCTATTTGTTTATATTCATCATCAGCCTTTAACAGTCCACTGCTGGACTAGGCCTCTCCTTTGAAAGGAGGAATTGGCCTACTATACAACGCTGGCTAAACGGGTTGTATAGGGTTTGTATCAAGTTTTCCTTCTCTTACGGTGCTGTTCTATGCATAATATGGTCCCTCTGTCGGCTCTTACGACACCCATGGGATGATATGGGGTGGTGACAATCCGTATTCTTAATCCGTCACCACACGGACGTTGTTTACGTAGTTCGTAAATAATGATATGTATGTTTAAACATATGAGTGGCACGTGCGTCACGAGGCCTTGGACGCCGCTGATAAGCCAATGGCCGTAACGCCGATTATACTGAAACGTAGTGCAGCGCAATACTGTCCTGTCTTTTGTTCAAGTTAAACTTTGAGCAACGCCTGTGTGCGTAATCCAGAAGCTCTTTTTTTCAGCCTTTTTCGAAAGTAATTTTAACAATTAACACATTTCACCCGACGCGTGGCGCCTCCATTACCCTGGCGCCTGTGTGCACCGCGCATATTGCACCTAGGATCGGCTCGGCCCTGAATTTTTGAGATGTATCTTATAAACGGCTGTTTCAAATAAAGCATTGCTTATGCGTAGACATTAATACAACTCTTCCACCGACACATATTAAAATAAATCGTTAGGGCAGGCACTAATATTTTATGTTATTTTGTAAAATAAATATTGTAGAACAGTCATAGATGCTGCTGGTGTAAAGTAAAACTTTAGCATATGATTATTTAGGTTTTTGTCACAGATATTTTCGGCAGTAGCCACTAGTTCTAAAATAAATCTATGTATCGTCGTCTAATAAGACATTTTACTCTACGATAATTATTACTTTTATTAAAGCCACTATTGCCGTTTAGACGTAAGATTTATTCAATTTTCTTGTTGACACATACACACACACAAAGTGTTGTATCGTGCGGAAATCAAACTCTGCGAAAACTACGTAAATTGTACGCTACGCAATGTTATGCATCTGTGACTTAGTATGTCGCAGTCAAGTAGCTTAATCAGCTCGTCAAATAAATGTCTAGCCGCTTTATTAAACAGCCCGTTCGACTTTTACACTTGAAATTCATGTCTGTAGCTGTTTATAGAAGAAGAAAGTACCGCTGTAGTAAAAGTTACCTATGCTCATGTAACAACTTACGATTCTCTGTAATAAGTAATTTCACTAAAGCTTCTTAATTACGTACTTGGTAAAACATACGTGTGTATCGCAAAACGTAGGTCTCTGTCACATTGGGCATGCGCGTTCTTCAAGCGTGCGTTCGGTGCGCTCCCGGTGGGTACGCGCACTCCCAATGTAAAGACCTCCCGCCTTAGAGAGCGAAATACACGACGGGACCTAGCGTTAACTAAACCGCTTCTCTACGTAAAGCTCTACTGCGCTGTGCGCAACGTTTCAAACCAATATCTATACCAGTACATTCTACAACACTACACTTTATTCCCTAGACGGCGCCGCCACGAGATAGAAATAATCACAGCAACAAGCGACGGGCTAGTCTTCATCTGGGACTACACCACCAAGGAGTTAGTGAACAAGATCACAGTTCACTCGTCAGCCGTGAGCGGCGTGTGCTTCGTGCTGTCGGGAGACAGGGTGGTGACCGCCAGCCAGCGCGGAGACTTCAGCGTCACCGATCTCAGCGTGCTGCATTCTGTGAGTTCACACCCTGTTGTACACTAGTTTCTGCACTTATCCTTTAGCGAGGTCAGCTATCATGGCGTCAGAAGGTAGCCGCTTTTGTACCTAGGAGGAATTGACCTATTAAATCATGCTGATGTAATGTTTATGTGTAAAGTTTACCATATTTCCGTAAATATACTATTTGCTTGTCCTTTTTTTTTCTATTCTAAGTTGACTCTTACATCAACCCCAGTATGAGGTGGGGTAGTAACTTTTCGTATGCTTAATACGTCACCACATAGATGGTTACATCAACTGAATATAAATTTAGTTATCAACCATCCTCCCATCTTATTCCCAGCTGAGGGCACTTACAGCTGTCTGTCCCGGTTCTTATCTGTGAACAGGAATCTTCAGGCCATGCTGGATGCCTTCAGGCGGTTTGAAAACTTCGGCGCCAAATTTGGCTTCACAACTCATACATAAAAAACAAAGAAAGAAAGATTTAACTAATCAATGCGCGTGTTTTACCACCAGGTATACCAGAAGCAGTTGCCGGAGCCGGTGACGTCGGTGTGCTGGGACGGGCGCGGCGCGCTGTGGCTCGGCGGCAACAACGGCTCTCTGCTGCAGTGGAACATGCTCACTGTCACCCAGACCGGCTCGCACATCGCACATGACTGTAAATAAACTTATACTCTTCTAACTGGGACCGACAGTTTTACGTGCCTACCGGGGGACTGTAGCGCTCTGATGTAATGAGGGTATTTGATATTTCTTCTACCACCAGACGGCGTTTCGTATGCGTCAGGTTCAACCAGCTGTCAGATATGTACAGACGAGTACACACACATGATACGAAAAAACGCAGACGTATGAAAATATAGGGGCTTTGACAGTTTTGACAGGTTTTTGGACCTGATGCCTCAGTGCTGCCGCATAGTTAGCGTCATTTCAGAATACCCTCATTGCCACACGATGTCACTAGGGAATGCAGATCTCGCGAGATTTGGGCTCAAGCGAGATCTCGCGAGATTATGAAGCCAATCTCGCGAGATCTCGCCAATTTCGAGATCTCGCTACATTGGCAGTTTTGTATGCTTTTTTGTAAATAATCGCAATATTTGAATAAATTAGGACAAAAATAATAACCATTTTAAGTATTATAAGATAAATATTATTTTTCACGAATTTTCAATAGACTTTTATTCTTCAAACATTGTTTGACGTACTTATCTGTCTATAATTTTTAAATAAACTTTTATGAAGTAAACTTTTACGGACAGATCTGTCAAATAAGAAATGAAATAAACAACCAGTCTTCGCTTCTAATATCAAACAATAATCGTTTAGTAGATAATAAAACATTTCTTTTATAAAACAAAACAACGAGGTCAAAAAAATTAAATTTATCATCTATGTTACTAAACTGAGGTAAGTATTATTATCAATTAGGTAAACAAAACTGCATCTACTCAGTAGACCTTTTAGATATCACAGATTAATTAACAAAATATACCAATAAGGCAGACTATTAGAAATTACAGACCTAATCAAAATATACCAATCAAAGGAAACATTGGTTCAGTTCAAATCACAAGCCATTGTTACGAATTATTTTCAAAGTAGCTCCGTCAGAAGCACAAAATATCCAAAGAATCGTCTGCTAAACGGCTTCCTTTTCTATTGGCCCGATAACCAGCCACTGAGAAGGCCCTTTCGGATTCAACGCTAATTGAAACCGCAGTTCTCAAGCAGACATCCACGAACTGCAAAAGTTTGCCATTTGACCCCCCGGACTCGTATGAATTCGTTTATTTTTTATGAATGCCGATACCGACAGATTCGATGCGATCCGTCCGTGTCTGTTCGCTTTTCGAATAAAACGTTTTTATGCTCGAGTGCAATCTCGTAAATCTCGCGAGATCGAGATTGCATTCCCTAGCTGTCACCCATCCAGGTAGAGGTGACCAGTGCAAACGCTGCTTAACCTTGCCGATATATTACTATCAGTAATTTATTTGCAATAGATAATATTAACATTTTGTTTGTTTCAGTTGCAATCAACAACGTATACTTCGACGAGCCCTCAAAGACCCTGATCACAGCCAGCGAAGACAAAACAGTCAAGATATGGAAGCTCATCCAAGATTCTTGACGGGAACGCCAACCCAACAGTATTACTGCCGTCGCGAGAGACAAGTCCTTAAATATTGTGATATTTGAACAACGTGTGTACCCTATGCATTTGTTTGAAAAGACAGAAATATGTTAAATAAATTTAATATAATGTTTTTGTGTTTTTTTTGACGAGCTTGGTGAAATGACATGAAGTCGGCACACAGCATTTACCAACCATTTTCAAGTCAACTAGCATAATGACTTAATTTACTACTCTCTAAATCCTGACTGTCGAAGAACTAGTGGCTAAATCCAATGTGATTGGAGAAGTGAAAGCGCAAAGACTTCGATGGCTAAGCCACCTAGAAAGAATGGGAGAGGATTGCAGCGTAAAGAGAGCATATCTCGGCCGACCAACTGGACGTCGCGTCGCCCGGTTGGTCGACCCAGATATCGCTGGCGCGACGTAGTTAAGGAGGACCTCCGGCAGCTTCAAGCCATTAACTGGCAAGAAACTGCGAAGGATCGAGTGAAGTGGCGAGCTCTCATATCGGAGTAAGTAAGTAAATCCTGACATGTATTATGTACTCAGACTAATTTTCATTAGTTTGAAAGTGTTTCATTTCCTCATCTGCATGGCACTCTGTTGCCTTGTTGGTATCTCCATTCGACTATTTGAAAAAAAGTTATTATGATCATCATAATCTCTCCCAGCGAATGATTTTGTGCTCTTAGTATCTAGTTCTGACAGCCATATTTTGTAAGTCTTTCATTGCATATAGATGAGTGTCATACCTACGTTAGGTTTAACATGTCTACTCTGGCGACAGTCGCGACTACGAACGATACAAAGAGCCGATTAAAACTTAACTTGACGAAGTGGTATGTCGATGATTAACACCTAATTTTGTGACACTACTTAATTATAATCTGCCAGTACTTATACCTGTATAGTTGAAGCTGAATACCTTAGCTTCGGAGACTCGATCACGGCCAAACCATTTCGCATGGCTACAAATTTGCAGAACAGACTTCTATTCAAAAGCTTTCTTTTAATCTACGACTCCGAGGGTCAGGGGCTGTTTAAGCTATGGATTTCTGTATAACCTGTCTCTGTCACTGCCTGTCTCTGTCTGACGGATCTAGTAGGCGACAAGAAAAAAGCTCTGCTGGCACTGTAAATGCAGACCTAACGGCCTCGTCACGGCCTACAGCCACATGAGTAGATAAATATTTACTCATGTGCTAAAGCGGCGAGCGTTTTCGATGTACATGGCGCGTTTACTGTGACGCGGCGCGCGGCCGCCTCAGGGTAAACGCGACATGTACATCGCCCCTGCCGCGCCGCTCGCCGCTTAGACCGATCTCGAGACCAGGCCATAAGGCTCAATGGCGTATCAAGTGATATTTTTCTAGGTGGGCCTTCACTTAAAAATAAGCTTGGTATATACGTTGTGCACTTATTCAAAACTAACTAAACGGAATGTATATTCCGTATATAGTGAAGGTGTAATAAAGTAGGTGATTAAAACTAATTATAAAGCCGGGTCTCCCCTAGGCAACATTTGGCGCGCGACACGTGACGCTCAACATGTACGGCAACGCTGCACAACAGCGCGCGACGTTGCCAGCTGGCGCGCAACATGACGCGCGCGACGTTGTTTGTTAAAGAGCATCGTTAGTTGAGCATCAATTGTTGTTGATTATGATTGTTATTTTGTAGGTATTTTCTAACCCACCAACGTATTTTTTTTCTTTTTGATGCATTTTTCGATAAAATTATAACCACTGCCACTGAAATCAACACAAGTTCCTCTGGCGCCATGTTGTCGACTACTGACGTAAAGTAGTAGATGTGTCTAGACAGACAACGTTGTTCAACAAAAGTTCCGCGCTGACTTTCAACATGTTGGGCAACATGTTGGGCAACTTGCTGTGCAACATGTTGCGCGTCAATTGTTGCCTAGTGGAGACCCGGCTTGAAGATACGTAGACTTTTCTGTATATAATAGGTAGTTTAGTTTCAATTTAATTTCGGATCAGTAACTATGATTCTGGCACTAGACCATTATGGAGTAGGCACGGCCCAACCGGCTCTCTTGCTATATACGTCTTTGCTCAGGCTTCAAGGCGTACGTCTTGGATGTAACTGAGACAACGATAGCATCATGACTGTCCTTGTTTATATTATATATTTTCATTCTCTAATTCATATACATTGAACTCAAAACCACTGCCTATCTTTCTCAACTAGGCTGTCGCTGCGTTGGTAAAAACTAAATATCGTATTGTTACATCGATTACATGTTTTTTCATCGGAATTGCATCTTGTATATTATCATAAATGGAATGAATATGTATCATGTATTCAATATTAATGAGATAGAGATCTGATTTCATATTTACTTAAGTTCTTCGACAGAATTAATAAAGATATAGGTACTATGAGATATAAAATGAAAAAGTGATTAAGTTAAACATTGTCAAAATGTTTCTGTACTCAACAGGTAGCTACTACTAAATATAATGAATGATGCGAACGAAATGGATTGTCGGTGAATTACCCGCAGTGCTTATCTGTTTTACTTCATTGGGAGTAATTTAATGTTTTACCAGGCTACCTCTCACGGCATGCTTTTGTTATTTCAAGATATAGATTATACGTATATAGATTAAAGACTATCTCAATGCCTTCGACCAATAGTTCCCTTCCACGTCTCACATCCATACGTACAGCAACACGATTTAACCGTTGGACGGACGGACGGAGCTCTGCGAAGGTTGCTCTCGCCTTGGCGATTCTAGAGGTGATGTCCTCTTCGGTTCCTCCAGTTTCTGACTCTACGCTACCAAGATATGAGAATTTGTGGACCCTTTCCACAGCCTCTGTGACAATGAGCAACGGCAAAGAGCTTGTTGCGCCGCACCTCATTTCCTGTGTCTTTCTGGTGTTGATTTTCAGTCTCTCTCTCCATTGCCTCTCGTCGTAGGTCGTCCAGCTTGACTTGGATAATTGCAGCTTCTTGCGCCCAATAGTTTTGGCTGTGCGTTATCTGTCTGTCGGTCAGTCTAGGAGGAGCAGCTGCTCCCCCCTAGAGATTTACAACAAAAGCCCTAATTATTTTTTTTTCTCCATAGGTACTTTTCTCATTTTTTATATCAAATTGCCCCCCGTTTTGAAATAATATTCTGTCAGTTCTAAACTCAAACTTACTGTTATATTGATAACACTGTGTCTAAACTGATAGACCACTTTCAGTGTCGACCGTACCTATAGCTACCTAGGTAGGTACTTCCCTATAGATACGCAGAATCGTTATGTACCTACCTGCCGCGTCGTTATGTAAGTAACAAAGATACATCAAAATGAGCACTTACATTCAATATAAAAATGCCTAAGGACTTCCGTAAACCATGTAAGTAGGTACCTATTATGTAAATGCTAAAGGTTTTTCATACAAAATGGTGATCATACCTTCCGCTTTATTCAAGTCTCAGTACCGTAGGCCTGAAAGTGTTTGCGATAGATTTTAATAGACCTACTCATTTATTGGTGTGAGTTCCGTTACTAGGCAATTATGGCGCGGTATAGCCCCAGTAGGTATATCCGCCGCGCCTTGCCGGGGGTGGCATTAAACGATCTTTATTTACCCCGTCTGGTTAACCTATGAGTATAAGTAGTAGGTACAGGGGTCCTCGTCAATCTAGATACTTTGACCTTTGTATCGTCCTTATGACGTAGGCAATAAGAATTATAATCGTACTGCAACTGTTAAGCTCGACTTGTCGCCGTGTATACCTACATAATATACAGGCTGTAAAAAGACCCTTAACGAATACTGAAATCCTATGTTGTACCAATCACTACGAACATTTTTTACTTCGGCACCATACCTGGGAAAATTACTGGTTCAGGAGATACTGAGGCTCAAAATTAGTATAGAATTTTTCTAATTAGGTACAAAATTGATACATTTACCCCGCCAATATGTTCTATAGATGCCCTAAGACCCCATGGATAAGTAGGTATTTCGAGCATTGCACGCGCGCATTTGCGGTTTAAAAATGTGAAAACTTAAAAAAAAAAATCGTTCCCCAAGTATTCTTTTTGGTTAGTATGACTTGGCATGAGGTCCACACAGGGCCGAGCCGTCCCTATGTGCAATGTGCGCGGGTCACACAGGCGCCAGGGTACCAGGGGCGCCACGCGCCGGGATATGCGTTAATTATTAAAATTATTTTAGAAAAAACACGACAAAAAGGCGCTTCATAGATTTCGCACACAGGCGCTGGATTGGGTCGGCGCGGCCCTAGGTCCACAATGAGTAGACTTCGGCTTGGAGATGGGTCTTGCAACACCCTGTATGTGCAGACGACGTGCTGAAATTTGTAGTTTATAGATAAGTCAAGGACAGTTTGAAACAGTTGCGTGTTCGAATTTGTCTGATGTCTTTTGAAGGTGATAACGCTTAGAATTGAATGTTTCATAGATGTTAGATAGGAGGGTTGTAATATTTTGGAGTGTATGGAAGATTATACAATTAAAAGTAACGATTCTGTAAGCTGTAGACTGCGTAGGTAATTGGAACGTAATAGGCTTGTGTCCTAAAATGTAATTAGCTATTGATTCGTTCCTTTATTAGAAGTTATACTGAAATACCTGATTCTTTCTTAAAAAATCGATCAGCAACATTACTAATTACGGCTTTTTAAAAACCATTTTGAATTTGACACGAAAACGCTGTAAACCATCATGGCAGTTGAGGGTTTACTAATGTTTGCCATACCTTAAAATGCCATAATTTCATATGCCATACTGGTATTTGCCATAATTTCATTAGAAATAACGCTTCAGTTGCCATAATCGTGAAATGACATAAAATGACTTTCACTAATTCTATTGGTCATAATCGATCAAATGTCATAATAATTTAAATCCATAAATGTATTTGCTATAATTTTCGTTTTCAATAATGCCATTTTCCATAACTTTTATTCACCATAATATATTTACAAAAAACTAGTTTGAAGAATGTGGACTAAGTTGAGCGTGCCGCGGCAGCGGCCGGCGAGTGCCAGAACCGAATTCTACTTATTTCACTTAATTCAGGCAGAGTGTATTTTTTTTAAAGACTTAAGTTATATGGAATTAGTATTAATTGTCCGTGTGGTGACGGATTAAGAATACGGATTGTCACCACCCCATATCATCCCATGGGTGTCGTAAGAGCCGACAGAGGGAGCAGATTATGCAGAGAACAGCACTATAAGAGAAGGAAAACTTGATACAAACCCTATACCAACCCGTTTGGCCAGCGTGGTATAGTAGGCCAATTCCTCCTTTCAAGGGAGAGGCCTGGTCCAGCAGTGGACTGCTAAAGGCTGATGAATGAGTATTAATACAAAATTATTACTTGCCTATAAATAAAATCTGTCCAAGATGAAAATTGCAACCATGCAATTAAATATTTTCAAAATTTCGCGTAGGTAAGTATTGTTTAGATATTAGTTATTTTTAAAAACGAATAATTTATCTTCTAACTTTTTGTACAGTCACCAATTTGGAAAACGAATTATTTAGTCAAATGATTATTTTTAAAATAATTATTTAACATTTAAATTATTTTCTAAGTAAAATATTTGCGTAACCTGTATTATGTCAAATGATAGTTTTTAAAGTAATATGTTTGCGAAATGAAAGTTTGTCAAAATATTAGTTTTTCAAACGTTGTTTGTAAAATGATCTTTTGTCATACGTTTTTTGTCAAACAATAGTAAACCATTATTTTCATAATTATATCAAATTTTGATTATGTCAAGAGTCGATTATGAGATGTGTTACTTATGGAAACGAATTATTATGATATATGTAGTTATAGAAAGTCATTTTATGGCAAATAAAAGTTATCACTGTTGAGCTGTTAAGGCAAACGTTATTAGTATAAATGATAATAGTGCAAGTAAATATTATGATCGGGGATGATTATGGCAAACAATATTAGTGCAAATGAATTTATGAAAAACGAGAGAATACCGCAGTTGAGTGATATCACAAAGTCCAAAACAAAACAAACCGTGAATGAAATCTGGTCTGATGTACCCACTTTTATTTTGTTATATTCGATTTGACAGGTAGAATTTACTACTAAAACGTCAACAACATGAATGGCGAACGTACTGTTTGACGTGATGCTCACCGATTGGTGTTCACTGTCACAAGAATAAATACATTATTTTTAGTTTTAGAATCCTAAAAATAACATCTATCTTACCTTTATATAATACATAATAAACTTTATTGACATCTTAAAATCATAATGAATTTATAGATACTACAATCAAACCGATTTATTCTTAATGGACACAGGCCTATTATCGCTCTACTTAGCTAATTAGGGATGTTTCCTACAAGTGAAATAAATTATAAAAGTATTTTTATCAAGTAAAACATGCAAAAATAATAGTCGTTTCATTAATCTACTAATGTTAAAACTTTATTTTACATTTTTATTGTCAATTTATTGATAATAAGTACTCTACTTGACAGCAAACATTATGACGTCATTAAGTCATATTTCATACAAATCCGTAGAAAGAGATCGTTTATGACAATTCATTAAAAGTGTCTAATTTGACTAGTTGGAAACGACCAGAAACAATCCTAGTAAATCATTGCTGCAGTCACCACGATCATTCCGTATGTTAGCAATCCCACTGCTAGAGAAGGGTAAGGTCGTAGCAACAGCCTGGCCAAATATGTGTTCGCAGATTTCACATGTCTTTCGAGAACATTCTACCTAGACGGCTCCTGATAGTTTTCTTATGAGGAAATCAACGTCTGAACATTGATTTCCTCTCGATGTTTTCCTGCACCGTTTAGCAAGCGATAAATAATTAACAATTTAATTCGCATTTATCTTTGAAGAGTCTGTGGTGCGCGGCGTGGATTTGAACCTAAAATCCTCTCCGACTTTTTACTAGGCTATCGCTGCATCGTTACTGACTGCATGGATAGCGCAGTGCTCACGGGACACTAAATGCTTCGAATGGGTTCCCAAAACGATAAAATTTTCTTTGTGTGCATTGCCCGAATAATTTTACAAAATCTTTTCTGTTTATATAAAATTCTTGTGTTGAGTGACTGACAGCCAATGCACAGCCAAAACTATTGAGTGTAACAAGCTGTGTGGAATATGTTCCTTGGGGACCGTAAAAGTGCACTAAGAAGGGATTTCTTGCCACGACGGGATCGGCAGAAACAGTTAATTAAAATTAAAATGTGCGGGTGAAACTGCGGGCATTTCCTGGTAGGTACTTAGTACGATATAAGTAACGAACGCTTAAAGCTGTAACACACGCTTAAATTTGGTTCGAACAGACCACGAATTTGGTTCGCATCCGAACCAAATCTGACCGTCTGTAGAGTAGTCCTGTGAACATAATTATTATCAATTGAGTCCGCCTTGGTCCGCTAGTTTGCACATCGGATATGGATTCACCTGAAGGCTTACGTGAAGCAACTGTCCGATCCGGTCGTCTGTAGCGAGAACACATTTTATAGGCGGATTTGGTCCGGCGGACCAAATTCGAGCGTGTGTTACCTACAGCTTTTAAGCTTCTAAGTAACTATCTACATACCTAATCACTAGTAATCATATTTTGTAAGTACCTACTTACTTAACTTACTAATAATCGTGTACCAGGACTCAAACACTTAATTATTTTAAAATGCTATTAGTTTTTTCTACAGTCTTCCGCAGTTCACTGCTAGACTTAACTCTCTCATAATTTGCGTCACTGTAACATTGTGAGACAATAGGACGAATTTGCCTACTATACCACCTCCCAAATGGGAAGGATTAGGATTGGATGTATATTTTCCATCTCTTCCCGAAGATTGGTACTTTATATTTGCTTCTTGTATTTTCGTTAGTCGTTTCTTACGACATATTAGAGACATCCTAAAAAAAAGGACAGTCTTGAAGTTAGAAGTACCCTTAACCGAAGAGCATGCATGAGAAATTTGATGGGAGTGAATGAAGCAAGAGATATGTCAGGATCGTTGCAAATGGCGTTCCGTAGTCTTTGCCTACCCCCGCGGGAAACAGGCGTGAGTCTATGTATGTTTCTTACGAAATCCATAAGATGAATTGGGGTAGAGACACCTTTTATCCTTATCCGTCATCCATCATATATGTAGATATATGATTTACCTACAAACAATCGCAGTTCCGCTAAGCAAGCTACAGCGTAGTTCGTAGAACCATACGTCTATAACGTAGTTCTAGGTAGTAATTGCAGTTATGTTTGTAAAATCGTCAGCTAGCTACGTAGTGCAGTAGACGCGACCATTAGTTTGAACTTGTCAGCATCGATTGGCGCCTCACTTACCTAGGAAATAACAAGTTTAGAGTAGTAGGTACTTACATATGTAACTTTATGACTGACAGACTAACTGCCTCCGTGGTCCAGTGGATAGCGTATGCGACTGCTGATCGGAGGACCCGGGTTCGATTACCGGGTTGGGCAAAAGTGTTACTGCGTTTTGCCGAATACTCAGTAGCAGCCGGGAGTCTGGTGATGTGCCCGGTAACGGCAATAGGCTCGCCCCCTATTACGTGGGACCTAAATATTGATGGCGAAATGGGGGTGTAATATTTACCTACACCTCTGCCTACCCCTTCGGGGATACAGGCGTGAGACTATAAAAATACATACCATACGGTGACGCAGGCACACTCAAATATCATACCAAGCGCGAAGAATTGCTAGCGCATATCTACTTATCTAGTATTGAAAACTATTCAATATAGAGAAATAAATTAAATTATTATAAGCGTCATGAAGTAATTTGGGAAGACAAATAACCTGACCAAGGAACTGTCTTCCAGTCAAAACCACGAACACTACTGAGGCTCAGGTATAATAATAATAATATTCTACCACATTCACACAACACCATCTAGTCCCAAATTAAGCAGAGCTTGTACTGTGGGTACTAGACAATGGATAAACATACATATATACTTTTTTTTTTGTAAATACTTACATATTATACATAGAAACACCCAGACCAAGACAAACATCCATGTTCATGCACACAAATGTTTGACTTGAGCGGGAATCGAACCCGCGACCTTCGGCGTAGCAGTCGCTTACACTCCCGCGGCGCCAACCGGTCGTCAATGTATAACATGTCAGACATGTATATGTATGTGTATTGTATGTTGACTATGTTGTGCTTACTTTATATTAACTATATTCACCCAAAACTTTATCAAAATTTGCGAAGTAATTTATCTACAGAGCATGCAAGCAATCATATTTACAATTTCAGTATGATGTGAGTTTCAGCGCGGCCTCTACCGATGTTTATACAATACAGTCAGCCGCTTTGTTTTAATTCCAATGTGTTTACTTCATCGGTGCTGTCCCAAGGCATTCTCATCAGTATATCAGTATAATTAAGGTTGAAAATACAAAACAAGAAACTGGAGAAAGTATTTGTCGAGCCTGGGAGAACCTACTTGATTATCATCAGCCCTGTATATACATAAGTATACTGTCCCACTGCTGGGCACAAGCCTCTTCTCTCGATGAGAAGGGTAAAGCCATAGTTCACTTTACTGCTCAAGTATGGGTTGGCGAACTTCTAGTGACTTTCGAGAACATTATGGAGAACTCTCAGACATGCAGGGTTCCTCATAATGTTTTCTTTCACTGTTAGGTAAGTGACAATTAACAATTTCGTAGACACATAACTTCGAAAAGTCATTAGTGCTCGCTGTGGTTCGAACCCGAGACTCCTTGTGCAGCAGTTTGTCAGTCCCTCCACAAGGATATCACTGCCTGCCTGGATATATAGCTAGAATAGGAATCAACCTAATGCTTCAAGTCTCCTTGTAGGTAGGTATATATCACTACATAGTATAAAACAAAGTCTGTCTTCTGTCTGTCTGTCCCTATGTATGCTTAAATCTTAAAAAGTACGCAACGGTTATTAATAGATATAATGATTCAAGAGGAAGGTTTATACCTATGTATAATTGACGCGGGCGAAGTCGCTGGTGACGTCTAGTAATCTATACTTTAAAGAGTGACATAATCAAACTGCCGACATGTCGGTGTAAAGAGCTACACTTGACAAAATTTGCATGATTTTACAGCGACTTGCGGTTCAAAGAAGCCTTTGAAATGCCGAATGAAAAAGCAATTGACAAAGAACATCCACGGCCCGGTTTCAATATTCGATCCATCCATGGATTTGGCTACTAGGCCAATGAATACAGATTTACTTAGAAGCGCAGTTCTTAAGGATTTCGTGTGCCGATTCCAAGTCTGTCTCCAGTTTAGTTCGTAATTGGCGCCGTTGGCGGCGCTGGCGTCGTTCTCCGTCTCTCTTGCTCTCGCTGTTAAGATACACTCGAGGAACCTTCGTCTCTCCTGCTTTCGTAGAGACAGCTGTCACAGCGTGACTGCTACGCCGCCAAGCGGCAATTTGGGTCACAGAAAGTTTGTCTTCAGATCGCCCATAGAAAATGCGCCTCTATGTAAATATCTGAGCTCTTTGACTAGGCCTACAAATTTGACACAAGCTCCATATAAAATATGTCAAATATGTACTTATCGCTTTATCGCTGTAGCCAAATTCCGAAACCGGGCGTTTCAGTTTTAATAAGGCTACTTTTTTTTATATGATGAACCAGCTTATGGTTTTACTAACTGTGTCCTTCATATTTTAGTTTAAATAACCTGTTGCGATACCTACTTAATACATACATATACTCACGCCTTTTTCCCGCCGGGTAGGCAGAGACAACGGAATGCCACTTGCTTCTATTCTTACAAACCTCACGCGCTTCCTCTACCTTAATTACTCTTTTCATACATGCTCGCCGGTGCCGGGTGCTTTGGACCTTTCCATTTTTCAGAACGTCACCAATTTGGTCGTCTAATGTCCTACGAGGTCAGCCGCAACCGGCTTGCCCCTACACGTTTGCCTCATATATTTGGTGAGTAATTCTGTCTTCACTCATTCGCTCCACGTGTCCAAACCATCTCAGCATTCCTTTCTCAATTCTCGATGATGCGATGCCTACTTAATTATTTTTAGTAATATGCCCACTGCTACCTAGCCTTCCACAACAGTAGGGCAAGCGTTCCCGTCCCGGTTTAATAAATAATCCAATGCGCTATCAGTGTATTACTGAGATGACTAACAGAGAAAATTGTAGTGGCAAAATAATACCGCATGACCTCGAAAACGTATGCTATCTGAACAACTGTTTTGGCAGAATTCGTTTATAAGCTAAACCAATATAAAAATATTGAAGGATTTGTATGTTTGCGCGCGCTAATCTCAGGAATTACCAATCGCTTTTATAATAGCAAGGATGGTTCTGGGTATGTGACATGGTTATTCAATCCCTTCGAGCCGAGGAAAATGTTTGGAGCACAGCTGGCACAGCAAGTCCGTGAGGTGACGGATTAAGAATACGGATTGTCACCACCCCATATCATCCCATGGGTGTCGTAAGAGCCGACAGAGGAAGCATATTATGAGAGAACAGCACTGTAAGAGAAGGAAAACTTGATACAAACCCTATACCAACCCGTTTGGCCAGCGTGGTATAGTAGGCCAATTTCTCCTTTCAAAGGAGAGGCTTAGTCCAGCAGTGGACTGTTAAAGGAACGAACTGTGTGTGAACGATTTTTATGTTTGCGCGCGCTAATCAGGAAGTACCAATCGCTTTTAAAATATCAAGGATGGTTCTGGGTATGTGACATCGTTATTCAATCCCTTCGTAAAAAATGTTTGGAGCACAGCTATATTCATATTGAACGGTACATTAATAGTTATTTGTGCAACAAGAGAGCAAAGTTGTTTTTTGTTTCGAGTGCTGATTTGAGTCCTGAGCGTGGTGAGGGACTCAACAGCACGAGATACAAAAAACTTTGCTCTCGTGTAGCACACACAACTTTTCACCACAGCAGTGAGAACACATATTACTAATACACATAATACATAGAAATGAACAGGAGAAGATTGAATTCTGCATTAATCACTTGTTGATTTAACTCTTCTGGTGTTAAAGTACAGTCATCATCGCTAGTTTCACTCATCTTTTTAGATTATTTTATATATTAATATAATTTAACACGTTACGTTATACTGTATCAGCATCAGCGAAATTTTTATTCCCGCTACTTTTTTAAATCGCGTTTTAATACCGCGTCCCTGATGTTTATTTTTCAAATGTATTAATGTTGTAATTCCAAATAAAAATGTATTGGTTAAATACTAATTTTATACTATTAAGTAGACTTGTTTTTATTAAAATCCAATAATAAATTAAACATATAAACAATAACATATAAAAAAAAGTGATTTCTTTATAACAAATATTTTTTTTTATTTGCGTTTCCAAAGGTGTTTTCTTTGAGGTCGAATTCCAAAATCGAATTTCGAATTCGAAGGGGTTTGTTTTTTCACTCACTTTTTATATGCATGTGAAAGAGACAGAGCACAGTAAAATTCGAATGTTTCAAATTTATGGCTGAACAATGTCAATTCGTGGCACTGAAGATTGAAAAATTAAAAAGCTACTTTGCCTCACGCTCGAATCAAAATCGCGTTTTGTTCACTGTTGTCTCGCAGCAAAAGCGGCATGTTTGAGCTGCTGTGGTGAAAATAATTATTAAACGATCAGTGTTACAATAAAATGTAACCTTTTAATCTGATGAAGGATTTGTCTTGTGATCGTAGGTAGGTACTTTATAGACACAACTGGAGTACTACTATTATATTGGTCTGGGTGTATCTATGTATAATATGTATGTATTTACAAAAAGAAAGTATATATATGTATGTTTATCCATTATCTAGTACCCATAACACAAGCTCTGCTTAGCTTGAGACTAGATGGTGATGTGTGTATGTGGTACAATATTATAATTATATTATTACTACTTATATGTCTAGATGACATGTTCTTAATGTAAGAGTGATCGACATCGTAGCGGCGTTTGAAGATTTGATTGGTGTAGACTTCGGCACAGGCATCAGTTCTTTATTTGCTTCTCAGTTCGCCGACGGCCGGATAAATCCAGGTGAGTCGTGAGGTGACTAAAGTTGTGGTCACCTGAGCATTTCATTTGAAACTGACTGCCTCCTGGTTCTCGCGGCATAAATGTGCGCGTGGGATTGGGAGGTCTCGGGTTCGATCCCCGGGTCGGGCAAGTGTTATTGGGTTTTCCGTTAGGAAATTCTCAGTAGCAGCACGGAGTCTGGTAATGTGCCCGGTACGGCAACAGGCCGCTCCCTATTACGTGGGACTAAAATAGATCTGGCGAAAAGTGGGTGTAGTAATACACCTCTGCCTACCTCTTAGGGGATATAAGCGTGAGACTATGTATGTATGTATCTCATTTGAAACAGTGAATCTTCGGTTTAAATACCCACTACTAGTATTACTTACGAGTATTGACGATACTTGATGGCACGGGCTGTTTCCGCAACTCCACGTCTTGGCGTGTATTTTGCGTGCGGGTGGGAATGGTGTCGTCACTCGAGCCACCCCAGCTCTTCGAGGAAGGCCAGCAGACTCTTGATGTGGCCCACGGCCTCCCTCAGGGTGCTGTATCTGCTCAGGTACTGCTGCCTGTACTGTGCAACCTCAGGGCAGTCGAGGAGCAGGTGGGCTGCCGTCTCGTCTGCTGCCATACAGGCCCTGCACAGCGGGCTGTCGGTGATACCTATAGTAAATAGGTGTTTATTAAAGAATCCGTGTCCTGTGTAGGCGGCCGTGACTGTCCGTAGTTGTTGTTTGGACAGCCGGAGGATTTGTTTAGCTATCTTACCGTCTACTGCGGGAAGAGCCTCCTTGGCCTGCCTACATGTTTCAATACCAATCCAGGACTGGTTGTGTTTGGTCCTGGTCCTATTTCTTACCAGGTTGCGATAAAAACCAGAAGGTAGGGGAATAATGGGCTCGGGTCCCACCACCTCTAAAGTGGCCCCTCTTCTGGCAAGTACGTCGGCTGCGTCATTCCCTCTTGAGCCACTGTGGCCCTTAATCCATTGCAGTGTTAATTTGTTTAGTTTACCTACCTCTGTTAGTTTCTGGTGGCATTCAAGCGTGAGCGCCGAGGTGACAGTATGGCTTTTGAGGGCTGAGAGGACAGCCTTACTATCTGAGAGGATCCTAATGGACCGTTCCCTTACCTCACGTGCCATGATTGCTGTGGCAGCTAGGATTATGCCAAAACATTCGGCCTGGTAGACCGTGTTGTAGGCTCCCAGCGGTGCTGCGATGTTGATGTTTAGGTCCTCGGAGAATACTCCTGAACCCGTACCTGTATCTGTTTTAGACCCATCTGTGAAGATCGTGAGCTCGTTGTGGTTAACTGCTCCTTCGTGTATGTCCTCGTACAGTTGGATTTTGTATTTCTTGTCGAAAACAAATTGTTTCGGTATACGGTCGCCAATGGCTTGTGTAATAGGAACTTCTTTAAAGAGTGTATTTAAGTTGTTAGTGTGCGGCGTGTTGGTGTCTTTCCAGAGCTTCAGGGCTCTTAGCCGGACTGCCGACATCGTTGCTTCCTGTTGTATGAACAGGTGCAATGGAGGCAGGTCCAGCAACACTTCAAGTGCCGCTGTTGGCGTTGTTTTCATACAGCCCGTGGCCGCTAGGCATGCAAGTCTTTGAAGCTTCTGAAGCTTGTTGGCGGCCGTTATTAGGTTGGTCCGAGGCCACCACACTACTGCGCCGTAGCTTACCATCGGACGTATTATTGTCTTATAGAGCCATAAGACAATTTTGGGGGATAGGCCCCATCGTTTACCTATCATCTTCTTGCACTGCCAGAAGATGATGCTGGCTTTATTGAGCTTATTTTCCATGTGGCTGTTCCATGTCAATTTGCTGTCGAGAGTGACGCCCAGGTACTTGACCTCGGTAGACAGCTTAAGCTCTGTATCAAATAGCCTGGGCAATCGGTAAGTACCCAGCGCGCGCTTGTGTGTGAACATAACTAGTTCGGTCTTGGTCGGGTTTACAGATAATTCGTACTCATTACACCACCACTCTACTATGCGTAGGGCTTGTTGGGTTAGGTCGTACACTGTACTGGTTACCTTACCTGAGGTGAGTATGGTTAGATCATCTGCATAACCTATTGTAAAGAAGTATCTCGCGTTGAGTTTGTCTATGAGTTCATTGATGACTAAGTTCCACAATAGCGGGGAGAGTACACCTCCCTGCGGGCACCCTTTAGTTATCAAGGCTGTCTGAGTGTCGCCTTGCAGGCGCACTACCCTTTTGCTGAGCATGTTTTGGATCCACTGTATGAGCATCTGGTCCACACCATGCCTGGCTAGGGCGTTGCTTATGCTGGAAGAGTATTGACGATACAGACTCTGTAAAGGCCGTGAACACCACAGCCCCATGGCATAGAACACTGCGATGAAAAATGAAATGCCACGCGTACGCATATAGATATATCTACCTTTCGTGTCCACTACCACTTGATTTTTTTTTAAAGATGGACCTTTGCGGTGCATGCTTGGATAATAATTATAAATCTTGTATGAGGGGTGCTTTAAAAGAGATAAAGACTACAGAACAGCATATAGCCAACAGAAGAGGCTACTAGGGGTTATTAATTAATGAAAGTAGATTTTGACCACGTTCTAAATTTCGTTTTGTTTTTTTACTACTTCCTTGAATTTAAATTGATATTAATCTTTTAGTAACTGTTATAGTTATGTAATAGTAATTGTTATAGCTTTGGAGATTAAGTGGTACATTTCGGACAGAACTAATAACTATCTAAACGTAAAAAGACGTTTTATTAAGACCTTTGATAGGCGATCTATCCATGTATGCCAAATACATGGATATAGAGATACTAGAGATACATATTTACCATAAGCTTCATACATACATAGACTCACGCCTGTTTCCTGGAGGGGTAGGCAAGGACTACGGAACGTTTTGTTTACATTTGCAACGATCCTGACGTACCTCTGTTGCTTCGTTCAATCCCATCAAGTTTCTCATGCATGCTCTTCTGATAAGGGTACTTCTGACCTGTTCGTTTTTTAGGATGTCTCCAATCTGGTCAGAGAACGTCCGCCTAGGTCTTCCCCTTTGTCCTGTCCCATTCACACTTGCCTTAGGTATATATCTTCTTTGTCAGTCTATCGTCAAGCTCCATACATTTTTGATTAATAGGTAGATTTTTAGGGTTTCGTACTAAAAAGGAAAAAATACAGGTCCAATACTTTAGGCTCGCCCTCTATTACGTGGAATAAAAAAACTCATAACATGGCGAAATGTGGGTGTAACATTACACCTCTGCCTACCTTTTCGGGGATACAGGCGTGAGTCTAATAATATTTTTTTATTTATTTATAGTCTTACGCCTGTATCCCCGAAGGGGTAGGCAGAGGTGTAAATATTAGACCCACATTTCCCCATGAGTTTTTAGGCCCCACCTAATGGGGGGCGAGCCTACTGCCGTTACCGGGCACATCACCAGACTCCGGACTGCTACTGAGTATTCGGAAAAACCCAGTAACACTTTTGCCCGACCCGGGAATCTAACCCGGGACCTCCGATCAACAGTCGCATACGCTATGCACTGGACCACGGAGGCAGTCTAATAATAAAACGTTTCTAAATACCTTGCAATGTCATGTCTTTATAATACTTGTCCGTCTAATCCATTAGGTCTTTTCAGGTAGATGGAGTGTGTGTACTTTGTAGATTTAAACGTGTGAACTCCAAATTTGTGCGAGTAATGATGAATAATGAAATTGTTATGAAAGTAAACTTTTACATTAAGGTTAATTTATTGTTTTTGTTCAGGTAAAACTTGTATAACGCATTCATTATTAATGTTTATGGGACGGAATCACTTGTTTTGTCGTGGAGGGGCTGGGTAGGCGTGTATTAATATCCACTGACACTTTAGGTAGTTATAGACGCAACGCACTTGTGACTCTAGAATTGCGGGTGTCTATGGGCTACGGTAATCGCTTACAATCAGGCGATGCGTCCACTCGTCTCCTCCAATTAATTACATAAAAATAATGTACATATTCCAGCTAGGCTCAGTCGTCGCCCATCGCTTCTGAGGATGCCTCGTGCAGAGGCGAAACACGTGTCGAAGAATAGTCGGCGCATATAGCGGGATACTGCAAGTCAGGTGCCGTCTATCTCTGCTTGTGATAGTCGAATAAGGCTGATGAACTCTGTTCATATTACAAAAGAGGATGTGCTTCGTAAAATACGGTTATTGGACTGCAACAAAGGGGCTGGCCCGGATAGCATCCCACCTCATTTCATCAAAATGTGTGGTGATGAGTTGTGTGTATCCTTATCGATTATATTTTCCAAATCTTTAAGTTCTGGTGTGTTTCCTGCTAGATGGAAAATTGCACATATAGTCTCCATACACAAGTCCGGCGACAAATCAAACTGTGAAAACTATAGGCCGATCAGCATTTTGTCCTGTATTGCCAAAATCTTTGAGTCGGTCGTATACGATTCATTATACTACCAGGTAAGTCCATCTATTTCACCAAGACAGCATGGTTTCGTAAAGAATAGGTCTACTCTCTCTAATCTTCTAATCTATAAAAATTACCTATGTAGTGCATTTGGCGCGAGACATCAGGTCGATTCCATCTATACCGATTTTTCGAAGGCATTCGACAAGGTGAACCACTCTTTACTATGTACCAAGTTATCAAACTACGGAATACACGGGAACCTACTTCGCTGGGTCGAGTCGTATCTAAGTAAAAGAAGTCAACTTGTTTCTATCAAAGGCGACCTTTCACTACCAGTGATTACCACCTCCGGCGTGCCACAAGGATCCCATTTGGGCCCTTTGTTCTTTTTAATCTTCATTAATGACCTCGTGGAGAAGCTAAAGTGTTCATGTCTTTTGTACGCTGATGATCTTAAAATTTACTCTGTTATAAATAATGTGCGCGATGCGGAAGCCTTTCAGTTGGACCTTGAGACCGTTAGTGATTGGTGCCGGTATAATTTTATGCATCTGTGTTATATCTTTCACTCATAAAACACATAAAATCCTCTTCAACTATAATTTGAATGGCCAGAGCCTCGATAGATGGCATGTTGTCAAGGATCTGGGTATAATATTTGATGAGAAGCTATTATTTCGCCCTCATTATGACCACATAATTAGTAAAAGCACTAGTCTTCTTGGTTTCATTCTCAGAATAACCAAAGATTTTAAAAAGCCACAAAGCCTACTTTATTTATTCCAATCTTTGATTCGTAGTGTGTTAGAATTTAACTCGCCTATCTGGTCACCTTTTTACGATGTTCACATAAACAGAATCGAACAGATACACAGAAAGTGTTTAAGAATAGTTTGTTATAGATTTAATCTTAATCATGAACTACAAACATACAACGACAGGCTTAATAAGTTCATGATGTTTTCTTTGGAATCTCGGCGTGCAAGCACTGACCTATTGTGTCTCCATAAAATAATTCATGCCGCATTGGATTGCCCTGATTTGTTAGCTCGAATTAATTTAAATACTAAATTTAGATCACGACGCCCCCTTATCCCCGCCCCTATACCCCACCTTAAAAGTTTTATTTTAAATGTGCATATTAACAACACGTCGTATTACAACCCGATAGTACGGATGTGTCGACTGTACAATGATTTATTATCAGAACACCACAAGTCTTTGGACATTTTCAATAACCGATTTGTGAAGTTTAAACGAAACGTTAGGCATATTATGTCTAATCACTAATCAGTCTAATGTAGCTATAGGAATATAATGTTGGAGTACTGTTGAAATAATTCTATTTCATTCGTCTTGAGTAGGTAGGTACCATTAGCTGTTTTGTTTTTATTTGTTTACCTCATTTACTTTGATTTTACCCCGTTATGTTTCCAAATTCTAATTTTTATTTTTCACTAAATGATCACTACAGTCCATCATGCAGTGTACACATAGGAACTTAGTTTAGAACTTAACTGTAACTTTTATATTTTAACCAACTTGTACTATGTTCTGTTTTGTGTACTTAAATTAAATAAATAAATCTTCCTGGAACCCATACCATTCCGATATCTCTTATCCTTTTAGAGGAGTTCGGTAATGTCAACGTTTTTCTATTACAATGGTTGGGGTGGTAAATCCGAGGGTGCATGGTGGGTTCCTCTTTCCTTCCATTAACGCCTGATTCAATCAACTATTAGTTATCATCATCAGCCTTTAACAGTCCACTGCTGGACTAGGCCTCTCCTTTGAAAGGAGGAATTGGCCTACTATACCACGGTGGCCAAACGGGTTGGTATAGGGTTTGTATCAAGTTTTCCTTCTCTTACAGTGTTGTTCTCTGCATAATAATTATGCTCCCTCTGTCGGCTCTTACGACACCCAAGGGATGATATGGGGTGGTGACATTCTGTATTCTTAATCCGTCACCACACGCACTTTAGCTATACATCATTGTATTGTTGACCAGCTTTGTATATTTACGACAACCACACAAACAAGTGGATTAGTAAAATACAGCATACGTTTATAAGAACGATTGCCCTTAATTTTTTTAAGAAAGTATTTACGGTACGGGTGTCGTGAGTAGAGCGAGCGACTTTAGGAGAGTTTCATACACCTTTTCATAAGGCCTACGCTCGAATTATAACGGTGGAAGGATTGCTTGCAATTTGTTTTTTTTTTACTTTTCATAGGCTTACGTTTGACCGCGATCTCGCCTGATGTTAAGCGATGATACGGTCGAAGATGGAGCACGCTTGCCTAGAAGGTACCTATTTACCCGCGACTTGAAACACCCAGATTGTACTCATCAGGAAACACAGACTCAGGCAAGGAGTTCCATACTTTGCAGTACGCATAATAAATGAGGAAGCAAAGCGTTTCGTGCGTATGGATGGGATGTCAATCATATAACGGTGACGATGATTAGTTTGTCTGGTAATAGATTTGCTTTTTAAAAGATTCACCATGAGAATACAGGATGAGAGGCTACACTTCCTTATTGAATGCTTTGATTTTGCCAATAAAGAGAGCGTGTTCTGCATCTATTCCTATTAAAACACTTAAGATTGTTCTTAAATGTCATTTAAATTAACCTACACGACCAATGCACCACGACACCTCAGAACCAAAACTTTACACGTTTTACTAGGTACTTATTACCGAGAATTGATTGACCAAAAACCGCAATGACGATATCCGTTCTGGGAATCGAACCCGAAACTCGTCAGTTACTCACACATTTATATTTAAACCATTGAAATTCATTGATACAAAGTAATGACATTGACAGGGTATTCGTCATCTTCCTAGCGTTGGATCCAAGACATACGCCCATTAGAGCCCGTGATCCGCTTTCTAGTCTAACCAGAGGCCCTAGCCAAACGGCATTCGCTCTGATATCTACTTTCGCTAACGCTTGGTTGCCATGGCAACATGGGGAATTCCTTCTTCGTTGACCACGTGATATAACGAAGGCTTATGTCAGTTCCATACATTTTTGCACTTAGCGATAAGCGATATCGTTAATCGAATGCCATTTGGCTAAGGGGGCAGATATGACAGAATATCGCTTGTTATACCTAGCTACACTTGACAGGCCAGTTGGTGTAGTGGTTACTAACACCAATGAATACAGTTTTACATAGAAGCGCAGTTCTTAAGGATTTCGTGTGCCAATTCCAAGTGGAGACTGTCTCCAGTTTAGTTCGTAGTTGGCGCCGTTAGCGGCGCAGGCGTCGTTCTCCGTCTCTCTTGCTCTCGTAGTTAAGATACACAGGAGGAACGTTCGTCTCTCTTGCTCTCGTAGAGACAGCTGTCACAGCGCTACTGCCACGCCGCCAAGCGGCAACTTGGGTCACAGAAAGTTTGTCTTCAGAGCGCCCATAAGAAATGCGCCTCTATGTAAATATCTGAGCTCTTTGCTACCACTGACTGCTTAGCCCGAGGTAGTGGGTTCCATTCCCACCAAGAACAAATCTTTGAGCGATGAGCTCGAATATTTGTATTGTGTCTAAGTGTTAATGATCTGTATAATATGCATGTATTTGTGAGTATGTTTATCGGTCATCAGGGTTGGTATAGTAGATCTGCTTAGGGAGGGTGAATTTAGATTATCAACAACTTGGAATCCAGTCATCAATAAGTGTAAACACCGCCGCAATGATACAGCTCAACAGTGTGTAGTCGTCATTAGTGTAGTATGTCGAAGTACCGACAGTGCGGTTAAAAACAAAAATAAAATTCAAGTGAGGGTAGGTGCCATAACCCGCACAAAACAAGGACGGCGCTGAGCTCACCAGTCCCGCCGCGACCACGGCTGAAGCAAGTCAGTCGAAACGTTGGCAAAAACTGAGGTATTTATGCCTTAAATATAGATACCTATTATTTATCGCAAGTAAGACCCGCTATATAACCTTGTATAATAGATCTGGTTAGTTAGGGATCAGATATAGACAAACAAACAGACGGATAGCCAGATGGTAAGCTATTACATCCGAACATGGAGACCCGTAACACTAAAGGAGTCATAATATTATGCTATGCTGCGGTTGTGCTCTTTGTGTTACGTTTCCAGAGTCCCACGCGATACACGATCGTTTTCCTAGTGAGTGACTCGTCTTTGAAACACAATTATTGGTAGACTAGATTCCACCCACGCCTTCGTCCGCGTTATTGTTGGCTATCATGAAAGAAATAGCCTGTGTTATACTGATGTTTCAGATATGTTACTGCAAATATTTAACAAAGTCCGTTTGATAGTTCTTCCGTGCAAGAAGGTCTAACCAAAAAATAAACACATTTTCGCAGTTTTTATATTAGTATCTCTACGGATTACTCAGAGTTGAAAAAAAAGTGCTATGGCTTGTTCTCACTGCAAAGGACCTGCTGTTTTCTCGGTCCACCTTTAGAGGGAGAAGTGCAGTGACAGTACAATTTGAATGAAACTTTTCACCTGACGGACCTACAAAAGATCTGGGTAATGTCAGTACAATTTATATGACACTGTTCATTTAGACGGACCGACAGAACAGCCAGTCTGCCGTAGTGTCAACGGGCTCTTAAGCTCTTCCTAATCAGAACTACCAGCAAGGTGGACCGACGATCTGGTCAAGATCGCGGGCAGCGGTTGGATGTGGGCGGCTCAAAATCGGTCTGTGTGGAGAACCTTGGGGGAGGCCTATGTCCAGCAGTGGACGTCTCTAGGCTGACATGATGATGATGAATCAGAACTACAGTGCGATTTTATTTGAATTGCACGGATTAAGGACGCGTTTACAAAATTAGTAGGTACAAAATCGCGTCACTACAGCGACACGGCGGCAAGTCGGCAACGGTACGTACTACGTACGGTAACTTGCGGAA
Source organism: Euclidia mi (assembly GCA_944739405.2). Taxonomy (NCBI): domain Eukaryota; kingdom Metazoa; phylum Arthropoda; class Insecta; order Lepidoptera; family Erebidae; genus Euclidia; species Euclidia mi. Next base: position 6,981,839 of record OX123196.2, read on the forward strand.
ATGTAGTTCAACTAAATATCTTTGAGACTTTAGAATTTTTTGTGATATATATCTATGTCATAGATTATACAGATATACTGGTAATCTATGTTATAGGCCTAGAATATTATTATTATATTGTAGGTGTCGTATGAATGTAATGACGGTAAGACGCGATAGACTTCGAAAAAAGCAATATACGCATACAAAATATTCGCTAAAATCAAGTTGATACTTCTCGTATTCTGTGCGAATTACGTCCACATAATCTTACCAGATTTCAACGCAAGAAACAAAATAATATCTAAATACCGAAATATATCTTGAGTCAACATAACGGAGGAAATAAAGTAATAATGTCCATTTATATAAAAGAAATAAGAAACTTACTTGTACGTAATTCGCACAGAATACCAGAAGTATGAAATTGATTTTAGTGAATACTAGTCGACGCCAGCGGCTTTGCACGCACATATTTTCGAATTGCCCGTTTTGCCCGATCCCGTGGGAATTTCGGTAAATCCCGTCTTAGTGCACCCCTACGGTCCCCAAGGAACATACATGCGAAATTTCAGCTTCTTGCGCCGAGTAGTTTCGGCTGTAGCGTGTCTGTCAGTCAGTCAGTAACGCAAGGATTTTATATAATAAGATTTTGTATTCGTATTTTGCTTTTTTCGTTTTCGGGCTGCAGCGACAAGCGACATAGAGTCCACTCCCGACGGCGCTCAAGCGCAGACTGAGATCTCATTGCAGAATTTGGATATATAAATCAAGAAAGTGGCTAAATATAACGACCCTTATTGCCACACATTAAGACACACGTATACGGGCAAAATAGAAGAAAAATGTAAGATGATTTTTTGCATTTTTTGAGTCAATTTGCAATATTTTCAAAAATATTTTCAGATTGTTTTTGAGTTGACATATATTTACTACCTTATTCTAACTTTGAAAATCTAAATAAATGTAAAAATAGAGACAAAATTGTACCCAAAAATAGCAGTATTTGCCTATTTTTGATTTAGAGGCAGTTTCGAATCGATTTTACATTAATAATAATTAAATATTTTTTATTTATTTTCAGATTGATTTATAGATAGAAAAGTAATTAATTTATTGTTATCACTAGTTTTATTAGTTATTATCTTAAATTGTCGTAAAATGTACCGGAAATATGTGGTTTTTTGATACATACGTAAACGCGTCCTTAAGGACGCGTTTACGTGTTGTGCGCGCGCCGAGTTGTAGGTTCGATTCCTACGCGGTCAAACGACTGGGCGTATAAACAAAATGTATCTGTTCTACGTGTGCCTTGTGACTGTAGTTTGATTGATCTCAGGTCTTTTCAAATTTACCTCTTTTTAGGACAGACAACTGTTATATAAATAACTTTAAGGTGAAAAGAGGTGTTATTGCGTTTGATCTGCGCTGAGATATTTACCAATAGCCATGGTGAACCCTGCAAACGATCGCGTTAATGATCATTATCATCCTTAGGTACGTTATCCCGGTTAGATTCAAGATGTATGCCTTGAAGCCCGGGGTCCACTTACTAGATTGAACGGTACTAGAGCCTTGCTGATTTCAGCATGAATGCGCCGGCTCAACCGGGGAAGTACTACCCTCTCACAGAAAATCGACGTAAAGTAACAGTAACTGTTGCGTTTTGTTCGGTGAGTGAGAGAGCCGGAGGCCCTATTCCCTATGCCTTGTCCCACATCCCACGCCTTATCATAGCGATATCCATGAGTGAAGTTACTAGTCTAACCAGATATCGATACAATAATAAAGCTGAAGAGTTTGTTTGCTTGAACGCGTTAAGCTCAGGAACTACTGGTTCGATTTGGAAAATTCTTTCAGCGTTAGATAGACCTTTTGTGGAGGAAGGCTATAGGCTATATAACATCACGCTATGAGCCACGGGAGCGGAGCAGTATCCCAAAATAATGCGTGTGTAACCGAGGGCTCTCTAAGTAGTGACAGAATAATACTGTAAACGATCGCATTTAGCGTAGAACAAATTCGCACTAAGCCGACTATTTGTTTTAGTACAATATAAGTCACGTGAGCACATCAAAACATTCTCAAATACGCGAGTGATTCACGTTTCTTTAGCCATTATCAACTCTTACGCGATCGCATACGATATCCATTTGCGAATGACGTCATAAACATCATGCCAACGACAGTTTTTTGTAAACAGTTTAAATAATGAGCACACTGATTAGTTTGTTTTCAACTGAGTTCAAACGATTTTCGTACTACTAGTGTTTTGGTAAATATTTTGAGATTTCTCGTGGCGAGTTTTACTATGGATTAAAATGCTACCGTTGTTTTTTGAACCTGTGATTACAGCTTACTGTTACATTGTACCGACCCAATATTAAATTTGATCTATCTATGTTTACTAGAGATACATAATTATTTAGACAGCGATAACCTAGTGGAGATACCAACAGACTGCCGTGCAGAGGGTATCGGGTTCGAATCCATGGCGCTCACCAATGACTTTTCGGAGTTATGTTCGTATTAAATTATTAATTATCGCTTGTCCCGTGCCTCGGAGAGCACGTTAAGCCGTCGGTCCCGGTTGTCATGAAGATCTTTGACAGTCGTTAGAGTTCACTAATATTAACCATGGTATATCGCTATCCCTTCGGGTTGCGGAGGTCAGACAGGCAGTCGCTCCATGGAAAAGCTAATATTGAGCCAAATCCGGTTAGATTGAAACTGGGATAACGCTAGGAGGATGATGATAACATAATTATTTAGTAGTGATAAATACTACTACTCTCACTAGAGACTAATATGTATCAGTAGTAGCCAAATACATGCAAGATCGGAAGGCCGAACGGCCTATAACTCTCTTTTTCGTCTTTTTGGTTGGCTGGTTGACTGTAGGGTGAAGGTCGTGGGTTCGACTCTAAAGCAGGATAAATCTTGCAGTGATGAGCACGTTTAAGTGTTCTGTCTCTAATATTTACTATTTAATTTGGAAGATTTACAACAACATAACCCTTATATGTGGATAACGGCATGCGTGGACTCCGTCAAGCCAGCATTTTTTATCATTTAAGAATAATTATCAATTATCTCGTTCCCATAGTACAAGCCAGCGGCATCAAATGACCTTAGGTATGAGTTGTCCGAGGATAATATAATATCATGTAATAAACGTATGTAAAATGGACAAAATCTATGCATTTTTACGCCACCAGTCCAATTATTATAAATATTATAGTTATAAGCTGAGGCTCTAATACATATCAGAATTTAGTGTTCTCATTGATTCTCTACGGCCATAATTCTTGATATGTTTCACACCCGTATTCCAATTCACGCAAATGTTTGTTATAAACGGACTTAATCATGTTATGGACCGCCATGATAGGCGTTTCAGCTATCACACTGATACCCACTAAATTGTTTATTTACAGATAAATTACTTCAAACATAAGTGACCCCGTGCGCAAATGATTTTCAATAAACGTACTCAGTAAATTTACCAATTAATATAATTAAAAATTTCATAACATGATAATTAAGACGATTAAAATACAACAAGTAATTCATCTACACAGTAACAGACTCTACCATAGTTTTCTTAATAAGTTCGCCAAAGTTCTCCGTGGATTCAACGTTATTGGTGTCAGCAGTCGTCTCGGTGCAGTGCGCCTGAAGATCTGAAGCATCTTGCGTCGTCTGGTCATTGTGGTCCAAATTCAGAAGCGTGTTGTGACTGAACCAGTTCTCATCATTTTCTACAGTTTGCATCTTATTACTAGGTTGATATGGCAATGTCATCAATGTGGTATAATGAGTATCACTTTTAGTTTGGTTATTGACACACTCCGAATTGTTCTTGTACATTTCGTAGTGGTTTTGTTGTGCGGTGTGGTACTGCAGCGAGTTGTGCTCGTGTACGGTACCGGTCGCCTTGTGCAAGTACTCCGGCACGTACATATGCCCATAATGACTAAACATGGACATCTGAGAGCTGTGAGCAAACTCCTCGAAGCTAGTAGCAGAAAAACTCTGCAAACCTTTAAAATGATGGCTCTCTATCTGCTGTTCATAAGCGTAGTTGAGATCACATTGAAATCTTTGCATGTTATTAGTTATAGTACCGAAGCCCATCGCATTCTGCGCCGCGTAAGGCGGGCCTTTACCTTGAAGTATGCTCGACGTATAGGGGTCATTGTGATTGTGATGGCTATTTGTGTTCTCAAAGTGCATGGTGTTAACGCCATTAATATTATTGTGGTTCGAAGAGTCATTTCTATAAACGTACGATATATCGTCCGCCATGCCGTTTTGCGCCGCTGTATTATTCATATCACAGTGAACGTTATTGAAGCTCCCTGTATTCACACAAGACTCGACTTCGACTCTGGGAGTGAGGCTGACGTCCCGCAACATTCCATCTTCGTGACTCAGACACCGTTCTCTCTCGTACGACGAGTTAGACGAACAAGAAGCGGAGTTACTATTGTGCGCTTCCAGCCACTGCCTCTTAGCCGCTTCCTGATTCTCCTCATTTTTCTTTTCAAGACCTATTCTCATAAGAGTCTGTATGAAATGCGTCCTCACTCTAACTGGATTGAATTCTATCCGCCCAGTGGTATTGCCACATCCAGCTCTGGTGCATCCACAGGGAAAGTTTAGTCTGTCGACCTGGCATTTGATGCCAGCCAGACTGCACGAACAGTTCTCTGGATTGCAGGTCCCTTTGCAAGCGCAACCGCAAAATTCGCGCGATGTTCTTATATCTCTACATTCGTCTTTTTCATAGCCTTCTATTTTCCTTACACCCGCCGCCCGTAGCAGAGCTCGCCTTTGTCGAGTTGGAACAGGTTGTAGGAAAAAGTAACTATCTAAATCTAGTTCTGACTCAGAAATATCGCTCGCCTCTTCTTCGGTATCGCTTTCTTCGCTAGAGGAAAGCGACGCGCCTTGTATGGTATGACGCTCACTCTTTAGTTGCTGCAATATTTGCCTATGCAATCTTCTCTGCTCCAAAGCATGCTCCGCTAACGTGAATTTCTGTAAATGAGTATGTTCCCATTCCATACCTAGCGTCGAACCACCCTGTGACGGTACACATGAAAAGCCTTGGGCTCTCGGAAAATAAAACACAGTGACGTTATCGAACCTTATGGTTTCTTTTCGCTTCTTGGGCGGTGGTTCATTCTTGCTCTCATCACTCCATTTTCTTTTAAGACTACTTTTAAGTGGTACCTTAACTTGTGCTACAGGATTATGGCCTTTATCTACATTGTTCTCATTATTGCTACTACTACTGCTGCTGGGCTTATCGGTATTGTGTTCTGGTATATCTGAAGGGTTGACGTTCATTAGGCTATTTGTGCAAGGCAGTGCAAGGTTGAAGCTAGGTATTTTTAAATTGTCAATAGCTTCGGATCCAAGGCCAGAGTCGCTGCCTTCCGACCTATCTTGAGCTTCTTCTTCCCGGTCGTTAAGCGCACTATCCGGCGGCAGGCTTCCGAGCGCAGAGTCTTCGCTGTCAGCCGAAGCACTGTCCGTTTTGATATCGTCTATGTCACTAAGAGTATCATTGTCATCTATTTTTACCGCATAGTCTATTTTACTGTCACTGCTCTCATAAAACTGAGAGTTACTACTACTGATTACATTACTTTGTTCATCATTAGAGCTAAGATCTTCACTGTGTGTGTCACTGTCACTACATTTTTCATCTTTTATCACAAGAAAACCGTCTTCTTCTCTCTGCTCTGCAGGCGCAATTTTATCACAGTTGTTCACATCTGCATCCGGCTCTTTGGGCTGCAGACCCAATTCCGCTGTAGCGTCCCCCATGACTCAGAATCTGGAAAGATAAAGTAGAGTTTATTAGTATTAAAATTTCTCGAGACAGCACAAACATTTGCAGATACTTGTTTTTATTCACACTGGGATTTTATGTCCAATTAATATGTATCACAACGTGATATGATAAATTATTAATAACAACGATTGTGTGTAAGTGTTGCTATCACAAGTTATGTATGTAAATATACTTTGGTAGTAATCGTTGCGATAGAGGAGTGCAAGCCAGCTGCACCCGTCTGAACCAAGCAGTATTATAAATCAAACAAAATGATAATTCAAAACCGGTACCTATTTCAAAAGGCTGTGGCCTCGACTAACTCCACCGGTATGCTCGAACGCGCCAGCGAATCCCCCGTGCCATGATGATCAAGCACACACGAACACGATCACCGAGTCCTCACTCCCATCATCGACAAATATCGCCAAACTCAATCATTTATTTCAGCACAATTCGGTCATCGGTTACAAGTTTGCTACACGAAAGTAACTCTTAATTACCACTGCAATAAGGTCGTCTTTATATCACTATTCACAGCGAGCCGTTGTGTTTTAACCCTATTTATTTATTTTCCGCCTTATTTTGACAGCGACGTTCTTTACTTTTCTAAAGGCGTTTTAATTGTCATTGGCTGCCAGAAATAAGTTAGTTTTGTTTGTCTCGTATTGAACCTCGCGTGATTTGACTAGCGCACTGTATATTGAGGAGGTAAAATGTTCACTACACTAGCACAGAGAGAGGCCACTTTTACTACAACGATCTCACAGCAGTTCCCACCTCGCGTAATCGCGTTGGACTCGGGCGACGCAGGCAAGGTTTAACCCGGAATAATGTAAGAGTCGGTTGAACGCGTGCAAGCGCGGTACGCGAAGCGGTCTTCTGAATTTAGTAGCGTATGGGCTGCGTTGTTCGACGTGACGTTGCCTCCCCCCGCGCGCCACACCCCGGCCTTGCGCCCCTCCGCGCCGCGTTCACCCGCCGAGTTCGCGCAAGCGCGTTCCGTTTCTTGTGAATGCAATGATGCCAACGTGGTGATTATAAATTCCCTGCGCCATTGTTATTATTATAAATTTTTGTGCGACGTATTTACCTTTATTATTTGTGGCTGTATATGGAGTTGTTCTATTTTGTAATAATAAATAAGTACCTATTTCGTTATGATGAATTTCTTCATGAATGTAGTACTTAGTTAGGTAATATTATGTACCTTGAAACTGTAGGTAATATGCGTAAATGTATCGTGTTGCTTTATCTTTAAGATTTATAAATTTTGTTCTCTTGACCTTATTTTTTCGCAATATTTCAATAATAATATATTTTTATAAACCCGTTGCGTTGCTACTCTTTAGGGTTTAGCAGTAAACTACAAGGAACTCTTAAAGTAGACCATGTCCGTCTGTTTGTCTGCGGTTTTACGCTAAAGCTGTAAGCCCTAGAGAGCTGTTCGGTTGGTAGCATACCTAATTACCTATAAAGTGTTCTTTTTTATTATAGCAATTTATAAAGATAGACTGTGATATTATGTTGTAATGTAGAGCACTGTAAAGTCTTCTTAGTACATCTTGAGGTAAAACGGGTGTACATTATTGAGTGCCGAACCTCAAAGGTAAAACAGAACGCTTATAGGTTAAATCACTTAGCAATCCGTCAATCTGTTTGTGCTCCGTGTCTCCTATTTCTCGGGAACGCAATACAACGCAACGCCTATTTCTGAGATGAAATAGAAAATATTCCGGTGAGAGAATTAATCGTGGTCTTTTTTTCGATGTATGGTAAAATTGTGTTTCATGTTCTAATATTTTGTATAGGAATCGCGGCGCACTGAACAGATTGTTGTATTTTTCTCGTAACAAAGACACTTTTAATGTGCCTTTAGGTATTTATAATTTCCCAGGTGTTTATTGCTGTTTCAAATATTTTTAATTCGTTTATTTATATATTAACAGTGGCGTAGCTAGCTTGGGTGGCACCCGGGGCGGAAGTAGGCGGATGACCTTTTTTAGGGTTCCGTACCTAAAAGGTAAAAAACGGAACCCTATTACTAAGCCTCCGCTGTCTGTCTGTCTGTCTGTCTGTCCGTCTGTCTGTCACCAGGCTGTATCTCATAAACCGTGATAGCTAGAAAGCTGAAATTTTCAAAAATTATGTATTTTGGTTGCCGCTATAACAATAAATACTAAAAATAAAAAAAAATAAAATATTAAGTGGGGGTCCCATACAAAAAACGTGTTATTTTTCGTATTTTTTGCTTAAAATTACTAACTGTAACAGGTAGACGCTTTAAATTTTTACAGAATATGTAGTTTTATATTACCTTTCAAAATAAATAATTAAATTAAAAAAAAAAATAAAGGGGGGCTCCCATACAACAAACGTAATTTTTAAGCAATTTCTTACTCAATCTTAATAAACAGGTAGAAACTTCAAAAGTATTTAAGTATACATACAACGAACGTGATTTCCTTTTATAGATGATGGTACGGAACTCTTCGTGCGCGAATCCGACCCGCACTTGCCCAATTTTTTTTAGTCGATATCTACAATTCCGGGCTAACTCTGACCTAGTGCCTATGTTGTTTTAAATTTTTGTACATTGTTCTTAAGTTAAATTTTGGGTGTCACCCCTTTTTTTGGATGGGTGGCACCCGGGGCGGACCGCCCCTGCCGCCTCCCCGCTCCTACGCCACTGTATATTAATAAGCTTGTTGTATCACGTTGGTTATCACAGTAATTGATTTCTGCAATTAGTCACTGTAATGGCGTGTAAGCTTAGCATGGGTGTCTCTACCATGAGTTTAGCGACTTGTCCGAGTTTGATCGAGTCTCTCAACGGAAAAAAATTCCCTACATTCCAACTTCATTGACCGTTACTATTGGCTAGGGGCGTCTTTAAAAATTGTGTGTAAATTGTTCCCGTTGAGAATCGACTAGCAACTCGATCAAAGTAGGACTACACCTCTAGGTCGTCGCTTTCAATAGGCCTTCGGCGCAGTGATCGTCAAAGAACTCAGCACGAGCCAATCAGACCGGCAGCTGCTCAAATCAAGGTGGGATGTGTGATAATTAAACTCATGGTAGAGGCACTGGATGTTCAATTTGTGCATTCTCGTGAAAGATGTAAAATTATAATGACCCGATTATGATTATAGAGCAAGCCAGCAGCGACGACTGCACTTATTCTTTCAAATTAACCGTTTCTTCACGATCACGTGGTAAATTCTGGAAATCCCTACTTAGTGCAAGCCTGCGGGCCATAAATAACGTGCGGGCCATAAGTAACATCATAAATAACGTGCGAAAAAGATAGCCTCATACGGTATAATAGAATTCTGAAAACAACGCACAAAAATAGTTAAAAAGCCCAATAATGAGTCTTGACTCTTTCTACAGAATAGATCTGTAAGGGTATTGTGTATTGCATATATTAGAATAATGCTGTCATCATCATCATCGTCCTAGCGTTATTTCTGTCGCTTTCAATACTTTCCTTTGTGCCCGGGTTCGCTTTCTATTCTAATCAGATTTGACAGGATATTTAGGCTATGTTGTGTTCCAAATCACCGTGTCTATGGGTAAATTATTGCCGCCTTGGTGTTTAAATTCATGGCGAAATGTGGGTGTAATATTACACCTCTGCCTACCCCTTCGGGGATACAGGCGTGAGTCTATGGCAGTGGTTCACATAGTTTTTTAGGAATTGAACCCTTTTGGGTAACCAAATAGGTATAGGGTAGGTATGACCTAAATCTGTAATATACCCGACTGGCACATGAATGCGGCATGTTTCGCGGGCAGGAGATAAAATAACAAACAATAAGGTTGAACAAAAACAAGCAACACAACATCAAATAGATATCGTTGTTCAAACTTGCCTTAAACATGGGAGGCTGTAGTATGGCAACACAGGTTCACAACCTTTAGCTCGCGGGCCAGCTCGACAGGTCTCGACCGACATAAACGTTCGTCTGCGTCATGTCATCACGGCTATGCACGTATGCCTCGTAGCTGTGATAGCTTATCTTCAGATACATACAAATACATACAACCTTCCAAGCATGACGGGCTTTTTTAACTCAAGGCCTTACTGCGCTGTCAATAAGATTATTTTTGATATTGTTTAAAATATAGTAAGCTAACCGTCTCGGTACTATATATAAGACGTGGTACATTGGCAGCTTGTTTACTCGAGCAGGTGTATGTAGGTGTAGGTGACGTCTCCCCGCGTCACAGCACAGCTTGCTCGGCTCACCACGAGCATTCTTCAAATAAATTGGCACTCGACGTCAGTCGACATAATACAGGGCGAGGTGGCAGTCTATACATACCAACCCACACGTATACGATAATCAATAGATATTTTCAGGAGGCTTTCGTGGAGAGAGAACGCGACGTCGGCATAGCTCTATCTCGCTCTGTCCTGTAATTTACATAGCATACGGCAAAAAGCACGATGTCGGCTCTCAAGTTTGTTATTATAACATCATTTAAACAAGTTTATTGATAGCGTAGTAACAACCTAAATATTAAAATGTACGTTTATTATCTAAATTTAGCGTGGAGTAGAATGTTTTACAGAATAGTTTGCAATTCAAAGTATTCTCATAAATACGAGTATTATGCAAATGGATGTATTTCTGTGTTTCTAAGCCTTAAGCTTTTATAATATTTCGCAAATTGTAGCCAATAATTTTGTATTTAAGTAAGTAAATATTTTCTAAAACGTTGAAAAGTGAAACTGTCTCTCCGTATTACAATTTCATTTCTTTGACACACCTTCCTAAAATAAGTATATGGGAAGTACTTACGATAAATTATTGTAGGTATAAGATAGAGATTAGTCATTATTTTATCTATGTATCTATTCTATTTTTGTTATGGCCCGGTGGGAACCGGTTTGAAATATGTGCTATTTAGGCAAATGCCAGATGATTATATATGTTGGTATGATTATAACTTTTTAACGTAGAGCGTTGTAGAGTCAGATTTGTGATGTAAAATTTGGTTGACAAAATAATAACTGAGTACTTTGTATTTTCCATTAATTAAACATACAATATAGTAAATTGCAACGTCAGAAAGATGCGATCTAGAGAGCAAATATTTTGTCCTTAAACAAAATACTACTAAGTTTTCGCCTAATTATCTCATACTAAAGAAATATTTGTAGTTTCCTAATAGCGAAAGAACTTTCAAAACCGAATCTAGAGTTATTATTAAAATTGACCTCACTCATATTTGACTACAAAGCATTCACTTACTATTATTACCCCTTAAAGCGGTCCAAGAGAACAATCGAACAAGTTTTTGCCACAATATTGTAACCAGTTTTTATCTTATTTCTAACGGTTAACTACGTCGCCGGTCCTTGTATAGGACATACCTAGTACCTAGGAGGAGGTAGGTCACCCGTCGGGCCGTATCGCGCCGTACCTAGGTACTGCCAACTGCCTGTAATAATCGTTCGCATGGCAACCAAACGCGAAAAACAAACCCACCGAATCATTATGTGAATGTAGTCAATGTAGGTATATTACGTCCATACAAACCCATCAAAGACGCGCGTTAGCATGAATAAATTATTTCGTATAGATATGTGCGCGATGGTGGGTGTTTGCCCCGTGGGTTGAGTAAGGGGGCTAGACGGGGGTAGATTAAATTTCGTAGTATACCGCTAGAGTCCGCTGTGTTCATCACTGTTAGGGTTGCAATTGCTTCCCTCAGTATTTCAGCTCACTTCCCTCTCCGGCACATGTTTAGATAGATAGAAAATATGTTTTATTATTCACCAAAATAAAGTGAATTAAAACTACGTTTTATGTACAATCGGCAGCCTTATCGCCAACGGCGATATCTTCCAGGCAACCTTAGGATGGACATAAAAGATTTTAGTAGTTATGTGGCGATGGTGGAGGTGGAGATATGTAACTGAATCTATAATGAAATATTTCAATAACATACTTAAAATACACATACACACATAGACTCACGCCTGTTTCCCCGAAGGGGTAGGCAGAGGCATATTTAACGCCCACTTTTCGCCGGTGTTTTGATCCCACGTAATAGGTGGCGAGCCTATTGCCGCTTATCGGGATATTTTGTTTGCCAGAGCCTCGTCCGTTGATCGGCAGGTGCACCACTTGCAGGTGAGGTTGGCTTGGGACCCTAAGTTCTTGGTGGGAACCCTATGCACCCTATATAAAATACACATATACAATTAAATTAGTTTTAGATGTTTAGTAGGTATATCTCTGGTATCCTCTGTGCATCCGATTTCAGAAGCACTAATTGATAGAATAAAATAATGATCAGATCGATAAGCCATGTTGTTCGTTCTTACGCTGCTATAAATAGGATCCGATTGGTAATTGATTACAGAACTTTATTATTTATTCAACAAATAACAAGTTGGGTTCGTATTTCTACAGTAACCGATGATCCTATTAAGTTTATATGCAAACATTCTTCACAAATTTCCTGTGCTAGGATTGTATATAAGTACAGTACCCATGTATTTATATAGAGTCGCGGTTGAATATGAAGGTATAGAGACGACATTGAGGGTGAAACGGTAGCCAGAAATTATAATTTTGTTACATTCACATTTTCTCGGTAAAGGTATCTTAGGGTCCATGTTTTAAGTCTTTTTGAACTCGACAGAGGTCAATTCCAGATAATTTAGCAAATAAATATTAGCCTGATCTTTACGACGTTCAGTAAGTCTGCATCAGAAAGAGCCAAATAGCTTAGTGATTCCCGTTTCTTAAAATTAGCCTGAATCATCATGTACGATCTTGCGCTATTCCGATTGCATCCAGGACTATCGCCCTAGAGGCTGGGATCCGCTTAATAGTCTAACTAGACTTGACAGAATATTTCATAGACCCTAGTCCAACGACCAAGACATGTTGGACCGAGTCTCCACACAGACCGTCTTTGAGTCGCATCCAACCACTTCCCGTGCATCTTAACCTGACCGTCGGTCCACCGCGCGGTAGGCCTACCCTTGCTGCGTCATCGGGTACTTGGTTGCCCCGCTAGAAAGCCTCCTGCCCCAAAGATTATCCGTTCTTCTAGTTACCTGCACTGCCCATTGTGTGAAATTTGCATAATTTATAAGCCTTGTTATTACTGTTTGTAAAGTGAGATATCTTTTGCAACAATAAAGATTATTATTATTATTTGTTTCTCTTTCACGGGTTTTATACTAATTTGTTAGAACAATACCCGGCCCTTTCGCAGGCGTACACGGTACACGGAGACATAGGTCCAACGCGCAGAGGCCTTTTGATAGTTTTAGTCTAGATGTGATGGGACACCTACTGAGGAGCCTCCATAACTGCAATATTAAGTACAGTCACGGGTTAGCCGCAGCAGGTGAGGGACTATTGCTACTTTTATGGAAACTAATTACTCTGGGCTATTGGGATGGGTATTATTATTATTATTTCCACTTCAGCTTGGCTATTTGGAGAGCAGACAGAATATTAAAAAAGTCTAAACTAGTTGGAGTTTAAATGCACTGAACAAAATCATTTTAAGAATTAGTACATTTATATTAGTGTTAGAGGTCGGTCGATCCCGCAATATAGTAATGTGCCCTTGCAAAGTCCACTCAAGTATCCGCGCACACTTCAAGGCCACAGATCACTATGGCCACGATATAACTAATGTGTGAGAATGTTATTGAAAGGTGAGAGTGGTAACTGACAACGGATTTGTAATCTGTACTGATGCAATAAAGCTCAAGAGTTTGTCTGCTTGTTTGTTTGAACGTGCTAATCTCTGGAACTACTGGTCCGACTTGGATAGGTAATTATTTTTGTGCCGGATTGCCCATTTGTCGAGGAAGGTTATATAATATCACGCTATGCTGGGCCACGGGTGCGGAGCAGTAGCATTTGAAATAGTATTTTTGTATTATTAATAGAGATGTAGGTTGTTTGAATAAAAGCGCTAATCTTTGGGATTACCAGTCGGATTTGAAATATTTTCTAGAATATTATTTTCTGTACACTTAAGTAATATAATAGAGCTTAAGAGTCCGTTTGCTTGAACGCACTAATCTCTAAAACTGTCAGTTTTATATGGAAAATATTTTTGTATATGATAGACACCTCGTTGATAAACACTTTAATAAGGAAGGCTCTATAGCTCTATGGCTCTATGTAGGTAACATCTCGACTCATAGGAGCTAAACAAAAAAAGAAAGAAAGAAGAACTTAAAAAAAGAACGCGAACGGTCTGCTATATAGTCGGCTAGCGACGCAGTACGAAGTTTCAATAGACGAAGTATGCAAGTGAAACCGTGGGGCAAAGCTAGTGATAATGATAATAGTGTAGCTGTTTTATAGCGCGACGTATTGTAATACGCGCTCTCTGAGAGCAATGACCTTACGGTGGCCTGTCTGGAGGATGTATCCCCTACGTACTATGTAAGCTTTAGGATGTAAAGGTAGCAGACTGAATAGGTACCTATATGTACTGAATGTGTGAAGGTGGGAATGGCAGGTTTTCATCGTACATTTATTAAAGAATACATAGGTAGGTATAGTGATTTGCTATGATTGTAGGTAGGTATAGGTAGTAATTTGTGTGTTGTTGTGAAGTGACATGCAGATTTTCTCAGGTATAGGTAGTCCTATATTTTACTTAAGAAGCATACATAAATACATACATAGACTCACGCCTGTTTCCCGGAGGGGTAGGCAGAGACTACGGAACGCCATTTGCAACGATCCTAACATACCTCTCTTGCTTCACTCACTCCCATCAAGTTTCTCATGCATGCTCTTCTGTTAAGGGTACTTCTGACTTGTCCTTTTTTCAGGATGTTTTCTGGACTTAAGAAGCATATCTACATATTTACACAGATTTATTTGCGTTCATACTCAATGTAACCTAGAGTAAATGAAAAAGTACAATAATAAAATAAACTTTTCCTTTTTTACAAACTGTACGACAACGTCGCCAGTTACCTACGATAATTATGACTTGCACAACTGGCCTGAATCTAAGGCCTCATAAAGGTATATGTATTTTGGTATAAGAACACACGTACTTAAAAAAATTAAGTTTAAATGTTTTGTTGAGCAGAAATAAATATATTATAATGATGTATATCAATAATATTAATTACTTTACCAATGGTCATATTGATCATGATCATGATAGTCAAACCATCGGCAAACGTATAAATATAAAAAGTCCAAATACTTATATGTTTATTAAAAAAATATAGAGTTCGGATATTTATAGAATCTGCATAAAGTGCTTCAGTTCTAACGCTAATCGTCAGTTTTTATAAGTGCAACTTAAAAGCTATCCCACATCCTATTGCCGTCTACCTGACCAATATTTTTTGTACTTTTTTTTCTCGGTGTAGAGACGCCAAAATCCGCAAATGGTCTGTAGTCACATTGTATGGGAATGAATCATACGGTAAACTCAAGGGGTGTTATTGAAATTGCTTGTGCATAACAATAGTTATTTGTGCAACAAGAGAGCAAAGTTGTTTTTTGTTTCGAGTGCTGATTTTGAGTCCCGAGCAAGCGAAGGATTCTATGATTGATTGAATCAAAGTTAGAATCCTGAGCGTGGTGAGGGACTCAACAGCACGAGATACAAAAAACTTTGCTCTCGTGTAGCACACATAACTTTTCACCACAGCAGTGAGAACACATATTACTTAGGAGACATAGAAATGAACAGGAATAGATTGAATTCTGCATAATCACTTGTTGATTTAACTCTTCTGGTGTTAAAGTAACAGTCATCATCACTAGTTTCACTCATCTTTTTAGATTATTTTATAATATATTAATATAAATTTAACACGTTACCCTATACCTACTGTATCAGCATCAGCGAAATTTTTATTCCCGCTACTTTTTTAAATCGCGTTTTAATACCGCGTCCCTGATGTTTATTTTTCAAATGTATCATTGTTGTAATTGTAAATAAAAATGTATTGGTTAAATACTAATTTTATACTATTAATTAGACTTATTTTTATTAAAATCCAATAATAAATTAAACATGTAAACAATAACATATAAAAAAAGTAATTTCTTTATTCTTTTTTTTTTTGTGTTGCCGTAGGTGTTTTCTTTGAGGTCGACTTCCAAAATCGAATTTCGAATTCGAAGGGGTTTGTTTTTTCACTTACTTTTTATAATTATGCATGTGAAAGAGACAGAGCACAGTAAAATTCGAATGTTTCAAATTTGTGGCTGAACATTGTCAATTCGTGGCACTGAAGACTGAAAAGAGCTACTTTGCCTCACGCTCGAATCAAAATCGCGTTTTGTTCACTGTTGTCTCGCAGCAAAAGCGGCATGTTTGAGCTGCTGTGGTGAAAAATAAAATAAATACTCGGCCTGTTTATAAACTGTCTCACTGCTGGGTTTAAGCCTCTGCTTACTTTGAGAAGGTTTAATTTACAGACGTACGCGTTGGAAAACTTCACATGTCTGTCAGATAGCTTATAGAGAACTCTCAGATACATGCAAGTTCCATCGGCGAGTCAGTCTCTATTGCAACGTAGGTGTCATATGAGGCGACTCATCATCCTAGCGTGATCCCAGTTTCAACATGGGGTCCGCTTACTAGTCTAACCGGATTTGGCTGAATATTAGCTTTTCTACGGAGCGACTGACTGTCTGACCTCCGCAACCCGAAGGGATAGCTATTTTCCATGGTTTAGACTAGTGTCACTTTATTCTGTAGGTACTGACGCCCTATAACGACTGTCAAAGATCTTCATGACAACCGGGACCGACGGCTTAACGTACTCTCCGAGGCACGGGACAAGCAATAATTGACGATTGAATACGCACATAACTCCGAAAAGTCATTGGTGCGCGCCGTGGATTCCAACCCGAAACCCTCTGCATGGCAGTTTGTTGGTATCTCCACTAGGCTATCGCTGCGTATGAGGCGACTAAGGAAGGTAAATGCACGAAGCAAATAATATTATTATCATTGCTATGAGACAGAAAACTCGATTTCAAGACCTGTACCAATCCACTAGGCGAGCGTAGTATATTAGGTCAAATACTCCTATTGCCAAACAGTGCTACTGTGTAGCAAATTAGAAGAGTCTTAAGTCCAGCAGTGGACTGCGAACAGCTGTAAAGGATGTAAAATTACAGTAGTGCGTTTGATGTCTGTAGGTCAGAAATACCCCTTATCATATGAGTAATTGCTGTGCATATGTGCAATTATCGTAATTGTTTCTATAATTAGTATGATATTCACTACGGAGCGCGAAGATATCAATGTCTAAGTGTTATATAAACGATATTGTATGCAAGATAAAATATAATGTTTATAAGTTGGATTGACTTCCAACCCACTCTTGCCATAGCTGTTATAGTACAACAGGGCTGGTTTAACTAGTAGAAGTATGGCACGCCCCTCTGCCGTTTCAAAGGTGTTCAAGGTATGAGGCTCGGTGTTTTTTCTTCCAAAGAAAGGTTCCTCTAAGCATGGTAAAATAGTTCTAAGCAGACTGGGCCCACTCATATTGAGAACTTGTATAGGAATATAATTTATGTTTTTACGTCATTATATTTTCCTCTAGCTGTTGCCCACCGTTTCAGCCGCGTCCTGTGGGAACTACTTCGCGTACCCGGTTAATTTATAGCCTAAGTTAGTCCTTAGTACATCAGCCGCCAGTGAAAGTTCCGTCAAAATCGGTAGGTACAGACAGACAGACAAAAAAAAAATCGTTATATGTACCGTGTATACATCCATATGCATTAAGTAAAAAGCGGACCTTTTAATATTACAAACAGGCACTTCAATTTTATTTATGTATATAAATAAGTAAGTTCAATACACGGCTGATGTTTCTAATACGGAGTAAGATAATCATGACCAAAAATGACCGAAAGAGAATTACGCAGCGGGACCCGACCTCGCTCCCATTTTGACCTTTTTCTACAGCCTTAACTTTAAGGTACCGCCACGCCCATGGACCTTACACTCGTATTTTATGTAGCGAACCAATGTTATTGATATACTTCTTTTAACTAAACAATACAAAGACTTGTGTATGGTAGCGATAGCCAAGCGAAGGGAATGCTACGCCTAGCTTTGTTTTATGGGGGCACGGCAGTGGCCACGCCTAGTCGAGCTTCTATTTACAAAAGACAAGTACCGCACTACGAACAAATCATAGGGCACTTTATAAACATTCAAGCAACAATGAAGACTTAATTTTGAACCAACAGTTTCGGGATCACACTACCCTTTACTTTCAGAGCAGTGATGAGGTCAATTTTATTGTTTTCATTTAATTGTTTGGCCAACTCTGGTATCGGAGTCACGGAGTCTTCAGACCGCCCAAAGGCAGAAGGAGGGAAGAGGCATCATCATCAGCCTGTTGTAGTCCACTGTGGGATATAACCAATCACACACCTCAGAGCTCTATCTTCGGCTCTTAGTGCCCAACCACAGCCAAGCCGTACAATGCAGTTATTAAATGAAATAAATACTCTGGTAAAATACACGTAAAGCCGAGCTTTCGTACAATAATAAATAATTATTATAAAAGTATATGAAAGGTTTCCTTAGAAAACGGTCGATCAATAAATCATTATGAAGAGGACGGTCGCCCACGTGTCTACACCTATATAAGGGTGATGCCACACGGTACGTTGCGACACAATCGAAGTCGCTTATCGGATCGTTTGGTAAAATTAGGAACTAGTGTATTAATTGCCTAGAAAAAGTTCGCATTTGCCGTCAGGCGATTACACTGAAAGGTTGCTAATGAAAAGTAACCCAATCTCAGTAATACTATCACGAGTTGTTTTTCACATATATACATATACTCACGCCTGTTTCCCGAAGGGGTAGCCAGAGACTACGGAACGCCATTTGCAACGATCCTGACACATGTCTCTTGCTTCATTCACTCCAATCAAGTTTCTCATGCATTCTCTTCTGTTTAGGGTACCTTTAACCTGTTGTTTTTCAGTTGGAATTAAATCTGCTATTAAGGCGTGTATATTATCAAGTAAAAGTTATATTCTCAAGCTTGTTACTATTATTATGTATTCTGAACGCATCTATTTTGCATACAGGTCCTAAAAATTCAGTCCTGCACTATGCGAAGAATAATTTCAAATCACACTCGAAGAATAAAGTACCGATTTTATACATTAGGAAGTGAACCTAGAACATTCAGCATTCTAGTGACAACGCATCTCAAACTTAAACAAATAGAAATGTTTTAAATTTTCACATATAAATCGCTGAAGCCTCGTTACAGAATAACGCAGTGACACCGCAGTGCGTCGTGTCACCACACGAGATCAATCGCATATCATACATAGCAATCCGCTAGTATGATCCACACCCTAAGGGCCTTATCATACTAGCGGATTGCGAACGTTCTCAAAGCGGAGCGGGCGCGCAACGAATTCGTTACGGGCTCATAACAGTCACAACGAACACGCCGCGTAAGCGCAACGAATTCGTTGCGAACGCGCAAAGAGTAAAAAGCGACGCGCAACGAGTAAAAGTAATAAAGTCAACAGCAGTGTTTCCTCGTCGGAATCCATTTTGTTACCTACTGGATGTATTGTACGTCGATAATTTGCTACAAACATGCGACAAAAACGTATAACGTAACGTATTTGGCACACGTCCGCGACGTCCTCGCTGCACAGCCGCGGCGTGTTCGCGACGCATTCGCTGCGCGTCCGCCCCGCCCCGTAACCGCTCCCAAACCGCTAGTATGATAACGCCCTTACAAACACGAGACGTACGCCGTAGGATGATGGGCTTCAATTAATTTACTGAGTCAGTTGCCAAGCTGACGATTTATTTCTACAAAGTGTGACAGGAAGGTATAGTCACTTCGTATTTAAAGCTCTTACGCGAATTAGATTAATGACAAATAATTACAAACTATTAATAAGGATATTCATTTCTAATATAGTTAAATTTCCAGCTAAACTTTTGCTTTATTCAGATGTTCAGTGATTTTGAATGCATTGTACGGTATTTGGATATTGCTAGTAAAACAAGTAACCTGACGACGGCATTCATTTAGCTTAGATACTGTATGCAATGACAGGGTATTCAAGACGCCCGGGCGTCGTCGCCGGAGGGCGCTCAACGATCTCCGGCCACCGCTGCACCGTGAGTACACGCCAGCGGGCGGCGGGCCTGTTGGACCGCCCGCCGTCCGCGAGGCCCGAGAGGAGGCGCACGTGTTCCGCGTGCGCCTCTAGTAGCGTTAGTAGACTACCGTTTTTTTCCGCTCGTAGTATGAATGAGGATGTATGAGGGCAAGTATGATGGATGCAGATGGATGCATGTGAGGGACGCCGGACGGGGCCCGCCTCGGTGGGTCAGCTCAGGCGGGGTCGCGACAGTAATGCTAACGTAGTTCCCGTGACCCCGCCATTCAATGGGATCGGATAGAGGAACACCATGGTGGTTTTAGTGGGTAGTCCCGGTGCTTCTCGTCGGGGCGTCCCACACTCTCCCTAGCCTGAGCCCCTTTAGGAGCCCAGCCTAGGGGGGTTAGCCCGTAAATAGTTTAGTTGCCATTATGCGTCAAAAAAGGGTAGGTATTCAAGACGCAGTCACAATTTTAAACTGAAGAATACAGACGGAGAATGGAGACAGAGAAATAATTTTCTCTGGTTATCGAGGACATCATTTTCAGGCGCCACGGCAAAAAGTCGCGGGTACAACAGGGATGATACTAGGATGGAGTTGATTGAGTATGAGTGATGAAATTGGTTACCAAGCCTGACTTGGTTACCAAAAATTACAAGTAAATGATATTTATGCTGAAGTACGAATACTTTCAAACAAGTGTTTATGTATGATAGGTTCAAAATAAATGTGGAAAATATGTATCTATTATAGGTATATCTTTTCCATTATGTTAGACAACATAAATTTGTAATACCATCAGTAAAAAAGTATTATGGAAAAAGAACCACCAAATATTTGACCCCTACCTACATTATTTAACAAACATAAGGCTAAGAACAAATGAATATTAAAAAAAAATAATAACTCTAAGAAGACTCAAAAATGTATTGCTGAGTGAAACCACTTAAAATGTTTGAATTATTGCTTATACTTCAGTTATTATTATTGTGTTTAATTAAATTGTTACTTGTTAAATATTCACCTTTCTTCAACGTGACTATGTCAACCGAGAGTGTAAAACATATTTTATAAGTTAAACTAGCTTTTGTCCGCTGCTTCGCAAGCGTAAATTACTATTAGATAAAATATTTTGTACAAACACCCTCTTCAAGGAACATAAACTTCTTGCGCCCAGTAATTTCGGCTATAATGTGTTTGTCAGTCAGTCAGTCAGAAACGAAAAGATTTTATATACACAGATTGAAGTGATTCCATTGAAAAAATAAAAGTTTTTACACAAACTCTGAATCCCTTTTCCACCCTCTTAGGGGAAAATTTCTAAAATAAATGTCTTGTTGTTCGCTAACGTCATTTGCGGATCCAATAAACAAAGTATGAAGTTAATCACTTGAAGGCATAAAAGGTTCTATGCAAATGATGACTCCCCTTTTTATCCACTTAGGGTAAGAATTTCCAAAAAGACTTTCTTAGTGTTCACTAACTTCATTTGGGAAACTAATAGATATACAAAGTTTGAAGTTAATGCATTGAGGTCATCGAGCAATTATTATATGAGGTAATAAAGAGTTTCATACAAATTCTGACAACCAGTTTAACCCTTTTAGGGGAGGAATTTCCAAAATTCCTCTCTTAGTGTGCCCCTAGACACCTCAAGGAATATATATGCTAAATTGTATCTACTTGCGCTCAGCTGTTTCAGCAGTAGCATGTCTGTCAGTCAATCAGTAACGCAAGGATTTTATATACACAGAAAGATTATACAAATAAATAATATTTGACTGCCTCCGTGGTACAATGGATAGCGTATGTGTCTGCTAAACGGGCAGTCTCGAGTTGGATTCCCGGGTCGGGCAAACGTATTACTGAGTTTTGCCCAATTCTCAGTAGCAGTACGGAGTTTGCCAATGTGCCCGGTAACGGCAATAGGCTCGCTCCCTATTACGTGGGACCTAATGAAAACATGGTGAAATGTGGGTGAAATATTACACCTCTGCCTACCCCTTCGGGAATAAAGGCGTGAGACACAGAACAAACTGTCTGTAATCTCAAAATAACTGTATTGCATATTGTTGCTAACCCGTTTCCAGTACCCCAATGATTTATTTATATCGTTTTTCTGTCTGTCTATTTATTGAGGGTAATCTTAAAATTGGCTGAATCGATTTAGATGTGTATTTTACTAATGGTTCATGAAAACTCCCCAACAAACTATGAAAATTTCATTTAGGCGTAGCTGCTTGCAAAAGCTAGTTAAAATAAAATTAGTCAAGGATTCCGTCGTAAAAGAAATGTAAAATAAATTATCCATGTTCAAAACCCTTTGTTAGTATTTTAGGTTAAAGAAATGAGAGAAGCCTTGGTCAGCAGATGGACAAGGCAGATAACTGATAAAAAGTGCTTACCTGCTTAAAAATAAATAATAATAGCAAAATAACGGTTCTAAGTATTTTGGCTTCTATTGGTCATATACAGAACCATCCCACATTTTAGTTAGTGAAGATGAAGACCGCTTAGATGAGAGCCAGCCGCATAAATTTAAATTAATTAAAATTAAATGCACAGCAGGGACGATGAAAAAAAATCAAGTGGGGGAATTAAAAGTTTCATACAAACTCCTTTTTGAACTCCCTGTTTTAGTGGTGAATTCACTAACGTCAATTGAGGAACCGATATACAAAGTTTCAAGTGAATCCATTGAAGTTTCTTTTTTACAAAATGGGACACCCTTTCTTAAGCCCCACAGGGGAGTGACTTCGAAAACTCCTTTCACTTTCACCTTTCACACCTTGTTCACTAACGTCATTTGAGGAACCTGTATACAAAATTTTGAAGTCAATCCACTGAAGTAATAATAAGTTTCGTTCAATACATACTTTGAACCCCTATGGTACCCCCGAAGGTAGGAATTTTCAAAAAAAAATGCTTAGTATTCACTTTCGTCGTTTGAGTAACCAATATACAAAGATTGAAGTCAATCCATTAAAGGAATAAAAAGTTACATCCAAACATTCACCCTCAATCTTACCCACTTAGGAGTGAAATTCCCAAAAAAATAATTCTTACTGTTCACAATTAGCATTTGAGGAACCAATATACAAAGTTTGAAGTCAATCCACTGAAGGAATAATAAGTTTCGTTTCAAACACACTTTGACTCCTATTTTACCCCCTGAGGGTAGGTATTTTCAAAAAACAAATTCTTAGTGTTCACTGTCGTCGTTTGAGGAACTAATATACAAAGTTTGAAGACCATAGGAGTGACTTCGAAAACTCCTTTCTTGGTGTTCACTAACGTCATTTGAGGAACCTATATACAAAGTTTGAAGTTAATCCAATGAAGGAATAAAAAGGTTTCAATACAAATTTCGATCTCTCTCGAATCTCGCCTTTTAACCCTTTAGGGTAAGAAATTCCAAAAAATATTTCTTAATGTTTACTAAGGTCGTTAGAGAAACCAATATACAAAGTTTGAAGTCAATCCACTGAAGGAATAATAAGTTTCGTTTAATACACACTTTGAACCCCTATCTTACACCCTGAGGGTAGGAATTTTCAAAAAACAAATTCTCAGTGTTCACTGTCGTCGTTTGAGGAACTAATATACAAAGTTTGAAGTCAATCCATTAAAGGAATAAGAAGTTACATCCAAACTTTGACCCTCAATCTTACCCTCTTAGGGGTGGAATTCCCAAAAAAAAATTCTTAGTGTTCACTATTATCATTTGTGGAACCAATATACAAAGTTTTAAGTCAATCCATTGAAGGAATAATAAGTTTCATACAAACTTTGACAGCTATCTTACTCCCCGAGGGTCAGAATTTTAAAAAACAAATTCTTAATGTTCACTAACGTCGTTTAAGGAACCAATTTACAAAGTTTGAAGTCAATCCATTAGAGACAATAAGTCACATACAAACTTTGATCCCCTATCTTACCCCTTTAGGGGAGGAATTTCCAGAAAAATAATTCATAGTGTTCACTATCGTCGTTTGAGAAACTAATATACAAAGTTTGGAGTCAATCCATTGAAGGAATAAAAAGTTTCATTCAAACTTTGACCCCCAGTTTTATCCCCTTAGGGGTGGAATTTCCAGAAATCCACTCTTAGTGTTACCCTACACACCTTAACGAACATACATTCTAATTTTCATCTTCTTGTGACCAGTAGTTTCGGCTGTAGCGTGTCTGTCAGTCAGTCAGTAACGCAAGGATTTTATATATTAAGATTAAGTAGTTAAATATTCGAGCGCTAATCCCGCCGACAAACTGCTATGCAGTTTAGTGGGGTATATAAATTGTACTTTGTTTTTTACTTCAATAAAAATACTTTTATTATTATTATTATTATTTTTGTTATGCCTTTGTTTACTCGGTTAGCTGGTGAAGGCCTAAGCCAAGTGAGCTTTTTGTTATTATTATTCACTTTATTTATTAATAATATATAATAATAAAATCTTTATTTCCATTTGAACCTTACAAAAATAAAACATTCCTATCCCACACACTAGGCATAGCCTGTCCTGTGGGGGAAACAAACGATTTACATTCAAAATCACGGCAAAATAGAATACAACAAAACAAACAAAAATTAAGTTGAAATTAAGTACAAAAACAAAACGAAAATAAAGTTATATTTTAAATGTCTTAAGGATATACAATGGGTGTTTATGTGTGTATGTGTTTGTGTGTAAGTCTGGGTGTGATTGTGTGTGTGTGTGTGTGTATGTGAATGTGTGTGTGTGCGTGCGTTAGCGCGTGTGTGCGCTGTTGTGTAAGAATATTAGATTGTGTGTGTGTGAGATTGCAGCAGCCTCATTTAATTACCCGCAGCACTTCTTCAGTCTGCGAATAACTCCACTTCAATAACATAGTCGTAATCAGTCTCTTGGTTTCTTTTACAGTGCAGTCTTTTAGATTTAAAATATTTGAGAATTTATTATATATAAATGGATAAAGAAATCTTCCAAAACGGTGCGCAAAAGAAGTAGCAGTACGTATTTTACTTAACTTAAAAATGCGTTTTTTGTATATATATTTGTAATTGTCAGAATTTATCACATTTTTATGAACAGCAGACACTACCCTGGCAATGTACAGCTTCCGGACACTCAACACCCCAGCCTCTTTATATAGAGCGTCAGTGCGATATCGAAGGGGTTTTTTCAAAGCTGTTTTTAATACTCCTCTCTGGGCTCTTTCAAGAGGTAGGATAAATGATGTAGGTGAACCGCCCCAAGCTAAGATGCAATAATTAATAAGGGACTGGCAGAGAGCCATATACACCATTCTTAGTATTTTACCATTGATTGCATCACGTAAGTTCTTCATTACATATATAACCTTTCTCACCCTCCCACACATTTCAGCCACATGTTCCTTAAAGTATCGCCGACCGCGCTCTAAGGCGGACGTGTAACGCGCAAATATATTTAATTTTAGTGTTTAGCGCGGCGCAAGCCGACGCTCGCAATTTTTATCACCATGAGTGACAAACTTGTGGCGAACGAGCTGCTGGCGTTCCTGCAGCAGAAGCTGGATGTCATGGACGAGGTGTCGGCTATCCAGATCTGTTCCAGCAACTTCAGCGAGGAGGACATAGCGGCTGCCAAGCTGCTTCTGTACAGGTCGCTAAACAAATGCGACCAGATGGTGTCCCGCAGACGTGACGGGACAAAGAAAAGTTTGCAGGATATTATCACGCTGCTGAAGGAGACCGATCCTGACGACGTGCCGACGTTTGTGGCGAGGGACTTGAACAAGTTGCCTCCCGTCACTTTCGACCACGTCGATGTCACAAGCCTGTTGAAGGACATTGTGTTTCTGAAGGCAAGTTTAGCGGATGTACATAAGAAGCTACAGGCATCTCAAGACACCGTTGCACTCTTGCGCACGGAGGTGGACGACCTACACAAGATTGTCAACTTAACTGGGTCACCGGCGCGTAATAACGTCAACACGCGCCGAGGTGCATGCGTCGACACATCGGTCGCAAGTTTCGCGTCAGCAGTTTTGTCGCCGCGGAATGTTGTGACTGCTGAGTGCGCTACACAAGCGCCCCGCAGCCCTGCCCCCGGCCCCGCGGCGCCTCCGTGTATCGCCGCACGAACTAAGCAAATAGAGGCTCAGCAGGTAACTGCGAGCACCCCCGTTGCTTCCACGCTGAAGTCCATGCCGGAGACGGCAACGAAACGCGACGAGGACGCAGATGATGGTTTTATGACGGTGCAGAGGAGGAAGCGTCGTCAGAAAACCAACAAGAACTGCTGCGGTACGGCTCCTGTGGAGTCTGGTGCAAATGTACGCGCTGCCGCACCGAACACACCCGTCTATGTCTCTCGCCTGCACTACACCACTAAGGCGGAGGACATCGCGGAGTACGTGCGCCAGAAGTCGAAGTACATGCCGAGAGTGCAGCTGTTGGAGTCGCGACGCAACGTCAACTTTAAGGCGTTTGTGGTGCGGGTCCCGACGTGCTTTCTGCATGCTATTATGAAGGAGGACTTTTGGCCGAAGGGTGTGGTGTTCCGTCGCTTCCGCGGACAAGTGCCACACGAACGCACAACAACAACGTGCAAGTGAAGCAATACTAACATAGTTTATAAGTATATTTATACTAACAACCACTGTATGTATGTTAGACTCTAAGGTATTTATCTATGCGTCTATGCCACGCGAAATAAAATGATTTATTATTATTATTATTATTATTATTATTAAATGTGAGCTTCTCGTCTAAAACTACACCAAGATACTTAAGAGAATCTACCCGACTGATTACTTTGCAATCGCAGGTATTGCCTAGCACTTCGAACTTACAGTTAATTGAATGGATCTTCAAGGCAGTTAAAGAGAGAGGTGCGGAAGCAGCCGTCTTGTGGAAGCACAAAAACTTTGTTTTGACGTGTTGAGGGATAATATGTTGTGATGCAACCAGCTGGATATTGTTGCCATGCCTCTTTCTACATTTCGACAGACACCAAGCCAAGAGCTGTCATGGAAGATAAAAGCCGTATCATCCGCATAACATATGATTTCCGATTTTTGTATTTGAAGGCAGGCGATATCGTTTATGTAAAGCAGAAACAGAGTGGGTCCCAGAATGCTTCCCTGTGGAATGCCATAGGTTACAGGTTTTAAACTACTAGTTACGTCGAAAAGCTTTACACACTGATAACGTCCCGACAAATAATCTGCGAACCAACTCAGAGCCGTTCCTCTTATACCATAGACTTCCAGTTTCTTCAGTAGAATAGAAATTGGTATGGAGTCGAACGCCTTGGCGAGATCTAAGAAAACACCGATACATTTAGACCCTTTATCTAGGTGAGAGGCTACGATATCAGTGAGAAGAGTAACAGCATCCTCACAAGATCTCCCCTGCCTGAATCCGAATTGACGGTCGTTAATTACGTTATTTTTGGTTAAAAAAGCCACGAGTCTTTTGTTTATGATACGCTCAAGCAACTTTGAAATGCTACCCAGAAGTGAAATTGGGCGATAATTAGTGGGGTCCTCCCTTTGTCCTCCCTTAAATATAGGTACAACCGCTGCAGTCTTCCAGGTTTTAGGGAATGTGCCCGATTCTATGCTCAGATTGAATATAATAGAAAGAGGTTCTGCTATTAGGTGTCCTATACTTTTAAGTATATTGTTGCTTAAGTTATCGAGACCGGGCGAGCTGTCAGATTTAAGATTTTTTATGAGTGAAGTTATTTCTTCAGGATCCGTGGGAGTAATAAAAATTGAGTCTAATATTTTTTGTTTAATTTCAATTTTGTCTTTAAGGGATTTTTGAGAGACATTAAGTGTTTCGAATATGTTCTTATATTAAACATCTCATAGCTTCTTTTACACTAATAAAGTACATTTCAATAAAAAATACGTTTAAAAATAATATTATTATTATGTAGGCTCATAAAACGTAATATTCAAATTATAATGTGGTTTTCGCGCAATTTATATAAAGTGGACTGTTGTATGATAAAACAAAAAGTAACCCAAAAATATTTATCATAACCTTACATATTGACATATGCTTACGAAGATTGCCTGACTGCTGTCACAGGATAAGTTTATGCTTCTCAGACAGGTTGGACTAGGTTTAGTTATATTTCTGTAAACTGTACATGATTAAGAGAAAAATAACAGAGAAAGAGTCTAATATGCCAACAGACTTATTTTACCACATGACCTAAGACTGATGAAAAAAAGTAAAGTCTTTGATATTAAACACAACTTTAACCCGAAGACCGACATCTGGGAATTCTGAAACATCAGCAAAAAGTTCCATACGGCCGTAAAAGGGCTGCGTTTTCCCCTCAGTCAATACGCACTCGACGAAGCTAAGCGACATAAGACGTCGTGTAGTGGAATTAGGCGGAATGCCTCACATTTTACAATGTCTAGCCGTGTCTCCCCGCTAATAAGGCTTAAGGTATATATCTTACAGGCAGACATCTTTTTGCGATAAGGTATTATCACAGAAATTGAACAGGTCAATTTATGTGGGTATTATTTTGGCATTTTAACTTTCAATAAGAATGCTTTTGAATTGTCTTTCGGGAAATACGTAGGAACCATTTTGTGGCTGCTGAAAGCAACTTGAGATGTCAGTAGCAGGTATCTCGCTACTTACTACTTGACAAGACACGGGCGAAATATGCGTCCTATACTAACTTTAAAAGCTTATATTTTGATCGTGCACTTTTTTCATATTTATTTATATATTCCACCACATTCACACAACCCCGTCTAGTCCCAAACTAAGCAGAGCTTGTACTATGGGTACTAGACAATGGATAAACAGACACATATATACTTTTTTTTTGTAAATACATACATATTATACATAGAAACACCCAGACCAAGACAAACATCCATGTTCATGCACACAAATGTTTGACTTGAGCGGGAATCGAACCAGCGACCTTCGACGTAGCAGTCGCTTACACTCTCACTGCGCCAACCGGTCGTCGATATTTTTGCTCACAACAGAAAAATAAGCAGGTAAGTAATACCTAATTCAATGTCTCGAAAGTAGTCAAATACTGCTATATATATTCTGTTTGGTTACCTGAGTAGCTAATTTGAGGAGTCATAAAATAAATAAATGAAAAACAAGAAAGAAAATGTCAGTATTGATTAACCTTTACATGATACCATGTAAAGGTTAATCAATACTGACTTTGTTTGTGCCGCGCTTTCAGTCATGCTCGATTTGAAAGCCTATTAGAAGATAGATGTATTTCTTCTATTGAGGTTCTAGGCTATATAACAGTGTTATAATGTTAAATATTAATTTATTAAAATAAGTAATATATCAACGACTGTAACGGTGAAATGATGCCGACTAAAGTTAGTTTCTTTTGTGATCGCCTAGAAAGTATATAAACATATTTAAAAGCACTTGTGATTTCTTAAACAATTTTGTAGCGGATTTGTATTTAAAATAAATTTGCCATCGTACATCCCGTGAGTACGGTTGGTGCAAATCCTTTCAAAAAGAAAATTATACTCATTTTCTTTAAAAATCTTTAATTAAAACTCATCATCATCATAGTGTTGGCCCGGTTGCGTACTGGTTTGGTACACTCTCCTTAGAGCCCTTGGTCCACGATTAAAGCTTGTTACAAAAATATGAGTATAGAAAGTATTTACTTTTCTTTTCATACTTATTATTTCTTATTTTACTTTCTTATAGTTTAGGATAGTTTAGTTATAATTAGCTTCATTTTATCTACACTAAACTACACTAATATTATAAAGAGGAAAAATTTGTATTTTTGTTTGTAATGGATAAACTCAAAAACTACTGGACCGATTTAAAAAAATCTTTTACTATTAGAAAGCTACATTATCTGCGAGTAACATAGGCTATATTTTATTTTAGAAAAAATAGGGGTCCGTCAGGACGCGGGTGAAACCGCGGGAAACGGCTAGTTGTACATAATTATGTTACTCCTAAATGAATTGTATTGTATTTTTTTATTAAATTATTTTACATTATTGAGTTACCATAATAGAGATACCTAATACATGTTGTAGTATAGAAAGGACATGTCCAAGCAATTTTCATGCAGCAAACCTATGTAAATTCTACGTGTATGATGCTGTAAGATTAGGTAGTACCTATGCATGTTTGAGAGCACTCTGCCTGCGGCTGCCTCCTACATGCGGTCCGTAGCGGACTATTTGCACTTTTTTGTGCAGACATTCGCCTCCGGTTACCCATAAGGTAACTGAGCGTGACGTCTACACCTACCATGCAAATAAAAATGTGAGGTTTCTCGTCTTATTTTCTTTCTTATTTATTTCTAAATATGCATATGCATACTAAGAAATTAATAAGAAATAAAATTAATTTATTGGTGTATCAACTTATTTGTATTACTTATATCAATACGATCAACGATTTTAAACTTTCGCGATTTTTATACATTGTACCAGAGACAAGTAAGAATTTATTGTACTTTTATTTAGCGGGTCGTGCGATGACTAAGAAGTTGTATAAAGACCATATACGATTATGTAAAACTTTCTTATGTTTATATTTTTATATACTGATGTTACTTGGTTATTGTTATCATGTTTACTTATTATTGTAAAAACTGCTCGTAAATCCAAAGAAATAAAATCCGTGATGTAATGCCACGCAGTCGAACTAAGTGAGGTATCCATTAATAAATTTTAATCTTTATTTCCTTTTACAAAATATGTCCCCCACACTGAATTGGGCATTTATAATCAATATTTTTGGACCACACTAAACGTTGTTTCGTGTGGGGATTGAATCCACAACACTCGGCGCAGTGTAAAAGCATCCACGTACTAAAACCACCACACCAAAGAACTCAGATATTTACATAGAGGCGCATTTCCTATGGGCGCTCTGAAGACAAACTTTCTGTGACCCAAATTGCCCCTTGGCGGCGTGGCAGTTGCGCTGTCACAGCTGTCTCTACGAGAGCAAGAGAGACGAACGTTCCTCCTGTGTATCCTAACTGCGAAAGCAAGAGAGACGAAGAACGACACCAGCGCCGCCAATGGCGCCAACTACGAACTAAACTGGAGACAGTCTCCACTTGGAATCGGCACACGAAATCCTTAAGAACTGCGCTTCTGTGTAAATCTGTATTCTTTGACTCGGCGCATTGTAAAACCTTCCACGTGCTTAAGCCACCACACCTTCCGAGCAGTCAGAATAGGCTAGTTGACGAAAAAAATTTAATAAGTCTGTCCTTTAGATTATTCAAAAATAAGCGATACGTATTTTTTTATTTGTAAATTAAACCAAAAATGACCAAGATATAGCTCATTAAAGTTACGTATAACGTCACACCGTGCTGCATTTTTTCGCACTAGATGACGTCACACGTAACTTTAATGGGCTATATCTTTGTTATTTTTTATTAAATCGAAAAAAGAAAAAATACGTGTCCAATATTTTGTTATAATCTAAAATACGGACTAAATAAAATGTAATTATTTTGACCCTGGAAACTACCCTATTGTGATAAATAACTATTGTATAATTCTTATTATATTCTACTGCTTACCAGGAAAAGCGTAGGTTGATACCTACTAAGTGTAATGAGGAAAAGTGAAGAGAAGATTCGAAAAGACTCACAAAAGCAATTTCACTGATGGAAATGTTATGAGAAAGTAAATTATTACTTTGTCGTTGTTCAAAAACATTTTGTATCTAAAAATATATTACTTATCATTAGGTATACATGATTTTTTTTTTGTTTTACGAGGTGGAAAATCCCTTCGGATCTCCGACTCTTGGGGGAAATAAGAGCCGGAGTATGTGGTGTTTCCACTAAAAACCACCTCGACTCCCGCCATGTACCCGTGTGTCGGAGGGTGGGGCATCACCAAAGCACTCGTCGCCACCCTCCGACGGGTATTGGCCCGCCAGATGGTCAGGCGGGCCCCGAACAAAACCCCCTTGGCGACGGATTAAGGTGTTGGACTCCGCCGCCAAAACGCCCAGCGGCCGCAGAGGATAGGGAGGACGGCAACGCAACACCGCATCTCCTCTTCCTCTGCGGCCCCACCGCGACGCATCGAATGGTGCGCCCCCATTTGGTCGCGGGAGATAGGGCGCGCGGCAACGCAACACCGACACGCCTCTCCTTCCGCGACCGCACCCGACTGCGAGGGACAGACAGAACTGTCCCCCGCACCCGCACCGTTGGACGCATCCTGCGCAGGCCCCTCCAAGCCCACGCGGAGCGTCCCCTCCTGGATCCCTCTTAGCTTCACCGCGGGTGACCAATCCACGGTTACTGAGCCCCCCCACCACGACAAGGTGGAGATCCCACGGGGGGGAGGTATACATGATGCTCTTTATGATTTCGATATTTTTATTGCTTTTGGCGACAGATTGGCTTAAGGATTAGCCGATGATAGGAGTCTAGAATATTTGATTGGGTCTATCTATGTATGTCTTATAGCGGCGATAGCCCAGTGGTGTACGTAACAGACTGCCGAGACGATGGTCTCGGGTTCGATCCCCAGGTACCCCGGGCACACATCTCTGACTTTTCGAAGTTATGTGTGTATTAATAGTGTTAATTATCGCTCGCTTAATAATGTGTCCGGTAGATGGCAATAGGCTCGCCCCCTATTACATGGAACTGAAACATAACTGGCGAAGTGTGGGTGTGTATGTGTAATACACCTCTGCCTACCCCTTCGGGGATAAAGGGCGTGAAGTTATGTTATGTTATGTGTTATCTATGTATTATTTTGGGCGCTTAAGCTCGTTCTTTACCGTATGGTTATAAGACATCAATTAAATCTATAGATTAGCGATAGGTCACATAAAAGTTAGACCCATTGAACCTAGAAGGTCCTTAAGCCATAGGTTTTTTTTTATTGGAATAGGCGGTAAACGAGCAGATAGATCGCCTGATGGTAAGCAATTACCGCCGCCCATGGACACAAGCCACACCACAGGAGTCACAAGTGCGTTGCCGCCCTTTGGGGTCGGGAAAAGGGATAGGATGAGGATTGGGATGAGGGAGATAGGGCCTCCGGCACTCTCACTCGCCGAACGAAACGCAACAGTTTAAGTACTGTTACTTTACGTCGATTTTCAAAGGTCTCGGCATGGTCTCGGCTGTCACTGTCAGACTGTGTGTCAGTCTTTACTGCGTTATCCAAATATTCTCATACCAGCCGTAGATAAAATACGTATGCGTTTGGTTTGCGGAGTCAGATGGCACTCTCTAGAAAATCCCGATATTTAGTTGAAACTATTTAGATAAGAAAACGGACCCACGCTTCAAAATTAAAGGTTTTAAGACTTTAATTTTGGAGCTTGGGTCCGTACAGCATGCGTGCAACGAGGATACTGCTAGGATGATGATTATTGCTTAAGATAAGTATGTTTTCGTTATTGTATTAGCAATTAATAATAGAATCAAAATTATTTGTATCGTAGCGTCTTAAACAGAAGTGTCTTACGTTTAGTCAATGAATTCAGATTTACATAGAAGCGGAGTTCTTAAGAATTTCGTGTGCTGATTGCAAGTGGGGACTGTCTACAGTTTAGTTCGCAGTTGGCGAAGTTGGCGGCTCTGGCGTCGTTCTCCGTCTCTCTTGCTCTCGTAGTTAAGATTCACAGGAAGAACGTTCGTCTCTCTTGCACTCGTAGAGACAGCTGTCACACGCGACTGCCACGCCGCCAAGCGGCAATTTTGCACCCATAGGAAATGAGCCTCTATGTAAATATCTGAGCTCTTTGGTCTAGTATTGCGATCGGGTAAGTGATACTTGTGAATTAATATTGACGTAAAGTTGCATTTACGTTATCACGACGACCTTTACTCACAATTTTTCCACATACGTTACCACATTAACTTTAAGTTACCATTTGACTTTAATCCATTGGGTTTTTAGCTCGTCCGTCAGTGTTAGCGATAACCAAATGAATTATTTGCGTGTAACCGTCATTATTCCTTGATATTTGATTATATCTATTATGTACTCTATTATGTAGTTAGACGGCAGATTGTCCGATTGTCCGAGATAAGGTTACCACTTAAGCCATCATTGATTTGCCAATTCTTTACATAATATAACAACATAACTTCACGCCTGTTATCCCCAAAGGGGTAGACAGAGGTGTATACACACCCACATTTCTCCAGTTATGTTTAGGTCCTAATGTAATAGGGCCAATTCTTCTCTGCAGAACAATTCGTCCGTCCCTCATCTTCCATTAACGCCCTATTTCTTATTTACTGGTTAGCGCTGAAAGTGTTCTTACAAAAAGTAAATCAATGTTCAGTGTCGACCTTTATGAACAGTTTATAGTATTACGTAGTTATATGAGCGTTTGGCAGACGAGGTGACGTAATTCGGCTGATTGCTCTATTGTTCAAATGCTGTACATTTGCGTAGGCCGTCTCGTAAAGAAGTAAACTGGTGCGTTACGTTGGATATAGTATTTACGAGCAGATAGCCTTTTATAGCCAACTAGTCTAAACCATGGAATACATACATACATACATAGACTGACGTCTGTTTCCCGGAGGGGTAGGCAGAGACTACGGAACGCCATTTGCAACGATCCTGACATATCTCTCTTGCTTCATTTTACTCCCATCAGATTTCTCATTCATGCTCTTCTGTTCAGGGTACTTCTAACCTGCCCTGTTTTTAGGATGTCTCCAATCTGGTCAGAGAACGTCCGCCTAGGTCTTCCCATTCTTCCTTTCCCATCCACATTTGCCTTATATATCAGCTTGGTCAGTATTTTAATATAGCCATCCATTAATATAGCAGTCCCTCTGTGGAAAAGCAATTAATATTCAGTCAAATCCGGTTGGACTAGAAGGCGGACCCCGGTTACTATCTGGGATAACGCTAGGAGGATGGTGGAGCCTATTATAGTCAACTAGCGATCGGTTCTGGCTTTCCACGTGTTACCTGTCTCGGTTTAGGATGGGTTCTACAAATTTTCTTTAAATATATCATTCGTATGTTATTCCTTTGAACAATGGGGCAGATTTTTTTACAAATTAAGTGAAGATTGCAGCCATATCTGTTACGTGGTTTAAAAAAGAGCTTACCTCCAGGCGCGTGAAGTCATTTTGTTTTGTCCTATGTAATGTAACGATAACACATAGGTAGGTACAATTTGTCACCGATAAGGTGCTGTAGAATTTGCTTGTAGCACGTTAGTAGCATCATCTTATACTGCGTTGAGTGCAGGTGTAGTGGGTTTGATTCAGATACAACACAATTAAATGGTGGAGTTTTGAAAAATCGTTCCGTTTCTTCGTGTCCTGTAGATCCATGGCTACATTAACTAACTAATTTAAAGTATAAATACCTGTTTTCTTCGAATTTTAGGTAATTTGACACACTTCTCTTTTCAAAGCACAATAGTTTATATTAATAAAGACCCCGCGTTCTCAGACGAGTATATTTTTGAAAGCTTATTTTTATTTACTACCCTCATTGAACACGATTTCTATCCGCGCCTTACAAGCAACCAGTGAGAGTGCCATCGTGTACGAAAAACATCTGGCAAGCTTTTCACCATTTTGACAACACTGATTAATCAATTCAGGTTATATGTTATGAATGACCATGTAGAGATGTACCTACCACCCAATGCCACCCACCGGCCTTCTAACTGGGGTATGCGAAGCTAAATTAGAGCAAAGGTCACAAGTGCATCGATTGGATGACACGAATATACACCAAGTAGAAGTAGAGGTTGTTCTATGCAAGGTTTTGGACTAGAGAATATAAGGAATTGTTGTTTGGCTCTCGCTCTTCGCGTAATTGTATGTTTTATCTTCAATGTGGTAACCCAAGTTATGGTCTCATCTTCCGCGTTATGCGCGAGCAGATCTGTTTGTGACTCTCTCTTATGGCGGCTCCACATAAGTGCCGTGAAGCTCCGTGAACAGGCGAGAACGTGAATGTGGACAGCTTTCGCGTTGTTCACGCGCGTTCGCGCCTGTTCCCCGGCCAGAGTCGGTATTTTGTCCCGCGACAAAGGATTCGCGCCTCTTTCGTGCAGGATTCACGCGTACACATCCACATTCGCGCCCCAGTGCCAGTTTTCTCCGGACTTCATTGGCGTATAGACGTGTGCAGTCCCTGCGCGCGTGCTAGTAAAATAAATAAATAGAGCCGCGTCTGAAGATTTAGGATAACGAAACTGAAATGCGCTTTTTAGAGCATTACCACACGTAGAATGTAATGTGGGATGCAAAAAACATGCATCGTATAGTACTTAAATGGATATTGATATCAAGGAATTAAAAAAGAAAAAATACTCCTTGCCGTCCAGTTATTTCTAATAACTCTCTTGTTTTGTACGTGTAAATAGTAATATGTTGCCACAGCTTGGCTTGCCATTCGTAGTAGATCGACAAAGTTAATCAACGTTTGCACAGGTTGCTACTAGGATGGGTGACCACATGTGGCATTTGTATCAGAGCGTTACCGTGCTCCGGTGGGCACGTGAAGCTGTCGGTCCCGGTTCTTGTCTCAGGACAAGGATTCGTAGGCCAACTTGGAGGCCTTTGGGCGGACTAAAAACTCCGACACCAGAGTTGGCCACACACTCACAGCAAACAGAAGAAAGAAAGAACAGCAAACATAGTTATTGCGGCAGCACTCGGCAGCAGCTTCTACGTCCTTTTCGCGGCGAGTCTCACGAAAGACTGCGAACATCCCATGAATGTGGATGACACAACTTATGCCGTGAATTCGCGGCGTGAATTTGCGCGTGAATTCACGGCACTAATGTGGAGCCGCCATTACAGGCATTTGGCTCCTATACACTAATAGTACCGTGTCGTGTCCGTCGATGTCCTGTAGCAGCGGGGGTCACGAGAATCATGGTTGGCATACTGTAGTGTTGTGCACCTCTACCTCATAATAAGTATATAGTTATAATGCATTGTTGTATTAGAAAACTCAATGATCGACCATCAAAGAACACAGTTGTTTCCATTGGACTCCCACCGTCCATCTTTACAATACTATGCCTCGTTAGGATTGTGTTAATGAAGTAAAAAAAAATTGTAGCAGGTAGTGATCCGACTTTTTTTCAAAATTCTACAATAATTTTATAATGTTTTTTTAGAACATGTTATTTTAACAATAATTTATTTTTATTTTCCAGCAATGATAGGCACCAATCATGTAATTTTATTTTTACACATATTTCCACAAATAAATGCGTTGTTTTCTTTAACAGAAGAAACTTCAGCACGGCTGACTGTGTTTCAGACCAGCTCATTATATCTCATTGCTAATTATGGATTGAAACGTGGCTGTGTACCCAATAAGACCTGTGCACAGATCAACACAACGCTCGGTAGCGCACTGAGGTATCAAGTAGCATAGGGAGACTGCAACCTACCTAACTATGTAGCGCTATATGAGAGCAAACTGAGCGTAGTTATGTAGAGCTCTGTAGGGTGATGTAGGGGTAGTTATACAGGACGCGCCTTTATATACGTAGTGCCTGCTACGAGTTTTGTATATAGGAAGTATCTGACTGCTGAATGTGGGATATACATAAGGGATTACATACATTAATTTAACATGAAGTCTACGGCGTTGGTCTCTTGGTAGTTTTTCGTATAGTCGTGATCTTTCAGATTTGATTTAGTGTCTGAAGGTATATTTTGTGGGTTTCTTTTGTCAAACCATGAAGTAAAATGTAATATGAGTAAACCTGCATGTCCAAGATGCAAATATTTTTTCCATAATGTTCTCGAAAGCTACGTGTAGACTGCTAACACGCCTTTGGCCAGCGTAGTACACTTTGGACAGACCCTTGCATAGTTGGACTAGCTAATATAACCAATTCTTTCTAAGTAATAAGAAATAATATAATATGTAATAACGTAGTTTCGTGTCCGGTTCTATTGCAATTGTTTTATGATAATACGTCACTTCTGTATCTAAGCACGTTTTGATAAGGAGTGGCAATCAATTTTAATATCATCGTAGTAATATATCATCGTGAATAACGTCAAGCAATGCGCACATTATATTTATATTTATATAAGATGTTATATATACATCTGTCCTAGGTTCATCGGTCTCACCGGTTAGCTGTATAGCTTGGGTCCCATAGACCCATCCCTGCGGGTACTTGGCGAACAGGTGAAGCTATCGTCTTCAGCTGTTATAAAATTTAAGACTGCTACTTATAGGCAAGCAGTACCATCATAAGGCAAGGCTTATGATGGTACTACCTACCGATAAACTGTCTAAAACAAGGGATATAGCCATTCCTTTGGAATTTTAATGAGGGTAGAAGGAACTCGGTCTGTGAAAAAGATAGTATACTGTCAAATCTGATTGAGCTAGAATCTAGCGTAACATTGGACCACAACCAAGCAAACTTTAGGATGATGATGCTATTTAAGAACATCACATTTGCAAGATCTGTATAAAGACCAGTCGATGGGAAAATAACAGGAAAATAAACATTGAGTTTAAGTATAAAAGCGGTAAAGGATCCATTTCAAACCATCCACGGAATATTCACGTCTATATTCTACGCATGTAAGTAAAACGAAAGTTATGGTTTTGAAAAGGAAGAATGCGTTACGGCTTGTAATGTTTTGATCGATGGACAGCGAGTGGAACAAGTAAATGAGTTAGTTTACTTAGGTACGTTGTTTACAAGAGATGATAAGAATGAAGAAGATATTGAAAGAAGAGTTAATGCAAGTAATAGTGTGAATGGAGCTCTGAAGGCGTTCATGAACAGTCAAAACGTGTCCAAAAAAGCACGTTTGGCTGTGCGCATAGAGGGGTGTTAGTGCCTACCCTTATGTATAGTAGTGAAAGTTGGGTATGGCAGAATAGACTTGAAAGTAGAATAAATGCTATAGAAATGAGAGCACTGAGAAGTATGTGTGGTGTGCCTTTGACCGACAGAGTAAAGAATTGTGTGATACGAGAGTGGTGTGGGGTAAAAGAAGATGTAGTGACAAGCATCGAAAAAGGCATGTTAAGATGGTTTGGGCACATGGAGAGGATGGATGACGAAAGACTGACAAAGAAGATATATAAGGCAAGTGTGAATGGGACAGGACGAAGGGGAAGACCTAGGCGGACATTCTCTGACCAGATTGGAGACATCCTAAAAAAGGGACAGGTCAGAAGTACCTTAAAAAGAAGACCATGCATGAGAAACTTGATGGGAGTGAATGAAGCAAGAGAGGTATGTCAGGATCGTTGCAAATGGCGTTCCGTGGTCTCTGCCTACCCCTCTGGGAAACAGGCGTGAGTCTATGTATGTATGTATGTATTCTAAGCGATTTTGACGTTCATAATCGCCTTGTGATCTAAGTTAGATTTGTTTTTTATTTCAAGCTGTTCTAATACACCTTTCCTATTAACGTGTTATCGTAATCATTAAACTTCACCTTCGAATTTCATTTCACTAGCGAATATTATATCGTTATCTTAATGATAAAGTATATCAGATGCGTCCAATCAATACAAATGATAAATATTTGATAATCATAAATAGACTCAGTACTCATTTGCATAATTGTACATAATCCTATGATAATCATGTACTATCCCGGTTGCATCCAGAACTGTTCTCTTGGATTCCAACGTTTGAATTTCGCTCGAGCACTTGCCTAAGAGTAGGGGACCCCATGAAGGGATATTGGGATTTACTCGAGCGCGTTAGATATTGATGGCATCCATATACTACGTGTTTTTAATAAAATAGGAATGTTCATCTGATCGTTTGCATAGTGGAGGTGGTCGTACGAAAGATATTAAAATGCAAAAAAAGATAATTAATCGAACGTGTCAGATTTTCTAAGGGGATTCAGATTTTATAAGTGAACCTAAAAAAAGGCTCTCATTGAATAATCTGACAATTTGGGTGTGACGCAAAAACAATTCGCCATTTTGAGATACTCAAGTGCGTCAGATTAAGATGTAGGCTTTCATCCTAACTTCCTAGACGAACTTTCTCATAATCTGACGATTATCTGGAGGGAATAGAGCACAGTAGTTTGTAGGTAATAGAGCCTTGCTGATTTCAGCATGAATGGGCCGGCTCGACCGGGGAAGTACTACCCTCTCACAGAAAATCGACGTCAAGTAACAGTCCCTAAACTGTTGCGTTTCGTTCGGTGAGTGAGAGTGCCGGAGGCCCTATTCCCTCATCCCACTCCTCATCCCATCCCTTTTTCCAACCCCAAGGGGCGGCAACGCACTTGTGACTCCTGTGGTGTTGCTTGTGTACATGGGCAGCGGTAATTGCTTACCATCAGGCAATCCGTCTGCTCGTTTGTCGCCTAATACCATAAAAAAAAAACAAAAAAAATACAATATTTTTTAAAATTGAATCAATAGTCGCTCCCCCCACCGATAACATTACATACATTTTGTAAGGTGCTGCAACTGTTACACCTTCTATATCACTTGTATATATTTACTGTACATAATAATGCTCAAGCATAATACTTAATTTTAATTTTGATGTTCATTTAGTTAGCCTCCTCAGAATAGACATGGTGAAACAGGAGCATCCACTTACATTATATTATACTTAATAATGCAGGCAATCCGCGAAAGTGATCAGAACCATGATGGAAATGATGCAGTTTAATATTAAAATTTAATAACAGCCGCAAGACCGTCATCGACCAGTCATCGCAAGTAGCACCCTTTCACGAGTATGACTCATGGGCCAGCCATCATCCCTCTCGCCATATTAGAGGGACAGGGATGACCCGACACACGACGCCACCACAAGAAATGACATTTTAGTGAGCGTAACGACAACGGTATACGAACCGGCAGTAAGAAACAATCTATTGGTATACTGACCATGACCGCCAATTACCTCCACTTTCCAGATCGTTATTATTAATATAAATTAGTGGGACGCGTGAAGGATTGCAAATGTAGAAAGAATTGTGTGAACAAGTGAATAATGATATAATCAGGGATAAATTATGTTAAACTACATTCAACAAATCATAAAACTATCCATATCCTGCAAAATCATGTGTTCACGAGGCACCTCCACTTTACTCAAAGCTTTTAGTGATTCTTACATAGAATCGTAATTCCAATAAGAATTACCAATAAGATCTCATTTACAAACTTCATGTTCGCTCTGAAGTTGGCTAGAGTATGATTCAGCGTGTTTCGTCAACAAAATAATTTATGATGTGAGTAAAGATTGTTTACAACGCTGCTACTCGTATCACACATATTCATGCCGACCATAAAACGACCTATTTAAGTCTCGTGTTATTATTCAGTAGATTGAAGATCTTTTCGCCCTTGATCTATAAAATGAACGAGATAAATGCATCTGTTCTGCCGACCTGTCTAATATTAAGAGCGACGTCACACCAGTATGTGTACGAATGAAATAATTTCGTGATTCACCTACATGTGAGTGAGCGTCCTGTGGCAACAAGTCTTAACAGGTCACTTCAGTTCAGAATGTAAGTTGTCGGTTAGACAAACGTTAATACATGAGGAATTGAGAATGTATTCTGAAATAGGTGCAGAAGGTCTGATACTGTAAGATTGGAATAAGGTAGTTAATTTGACAAAGTAGCCCAGCTTCTTGAACAAATGACATCAAAATTAAATATACATTTGTCAAATACCGAAAGGCATATTTCAATGAACAAAGTAGGTACCATAGATTATACACTTATGTAGGTACTTAACAGGTAAAAAGCTTTCTAAAAGTGATCGCATTATTTTAAGTCAATCTCGAGTCTGATGAAGCTAAAAATTGTGAATCAGAGACATTTAGTACCAATTTGTTTTAAGGAAAAATAGAGGAGAGCTGAATGAGATGAGATAAGAAGAGCGTTAACGAAACGGAACAGTACAATTACCTGATTTTTAGTTGTCTTTCGAGATATATACCACGTTACCACGTACCTTTGTCTGGAGTAACCGATATTTCGGCACTGTTACAAGCGCCATGTTCACGGATGTACTTTCTAATTTATCAATAGAATTATCTGCAATAGGTATGTGCTTATATTTTGCCCTTGAATTTATTGGATTATCATCGTCTTTGGTACATACATACATACATATCGTCACGCCTTTTATCTCTGAAGGGGTAGGCAAAGATGTATTTCTACACCCACTTTTCGCCAGATATACTTTAGTCCCACGTAATAAGGGGCGAGCCTATTGTCGTACCGGGCACATTTCCAGACTCCGTGCTGCTACTGAGAATTTCGTGACAGAAAAACCCAATAACACTGCCCGGCCCAGGAATCGAACCCGGGACCTCCCGATCCCACGCGCACATTTATGCCGCGAAACCAACGAGGCAGTCGTGTATGGTTTGATGTCGAGTTTTCCGTCTCTACGCTAAGATGGTATTTGCATCGTGTTATCCCTTAGTCGCCTCTTACGACACCCACGGGAAGATAGGGGGTGGTGACACTTGTATTCTATGCCGTCAACCACACGGCGTCAACCGCACATCGTCTTAGGTATTAGACTATTAATCTAACAACTGTACTTGTATTACTAGTACGAACAGTTTACTAGTATTTAATTTCGTCATGTTCGCGTGAATGTAACGACTTAATTGTATAACAATTATACGAGAATGATTATTTGTATGAATGACGCGATCAAATAAAAAAATTGTAGGTACATAAAGACCACGTCTA
This sequence comes from Euclidia mi, assembly GCA_944739405.2. Classification (NCBI taxonomy): domain Eukaryota; kingdom Metazoa; phylum Arthropoda; class Insecta; order Lepidoptera; family Erebidae; genus Euclidia; species Euclidia mi. The sequence goes on from OX123196.2 coordinate 7,024,490, forward strand.
CAATTCATATTCATTTTTCATTTATATAAAAGAATATAAGCTTACGGCATATAGAATACCAAATCACTTAAGTGCATCTATACTCTATTCACATTACGAAAAAATAAAAGGTAAACAAAGAAACCAATGATTCACAACAGGATAACCGATCGGGTAACCCGACCTAATAAAAAATGACTCCCTGTCAAGCGAAATGGTTACTTTGGGTAATACTGAAGTTGCCAGGATAATAAATACATCAAAATTTCAGAATCATTGGCATTTTAGGTTCTTAACACGCTTTTATTAGATCGTCGTGTATGTAACTAACTATGAAATGGAATCTAAGCTAACTAATTTAACCATCTTCCAAGGGTCGTAGCGTAATGAAAATTGGCAGCTGTATGTAGTTCTGATGACAATACAATAATATGGTACTGTCAAACTAATCTGATGATGGAGCCGGCAGATATGAACTGGAACTCGACATGTAAATATGTAACTAACTTTGTAATGGAATCTAATGTAACTAATTTAACCATTTTCCAAGGGTCGTAGCGTAATGAAAATTGGCAGCTGTATGTGGTACTGATGACAATACAATAATATGGTACTGTCAAACTGATCTGATGATGGAGCTGGCAGACATGGAATGGCTGGAACTTTTAGCTGTTTTGGATTTCTTAGAAAAGTCTTGTAATGAACTTTGGCCACGATTAGGTTTCAAGGTCTAATGATGAAGCCGGAAGATAGGCACTGGCATTCCATGATGGAATATCGCCATGTAATGGACTTTGAACACGATCATGTTTCAAGTTTATAAACAAACCAATTATATATTGTAGACCACGTAGTGGTGTATTTAGGGTACGAAAAACCGTAAAAGTACGGGTACTTTTGCGGCTGGACAAGCGTATGTGGCCCTGAGTAGACTAAAATCACTTAGTGGTCTCCTGATTGAAGAGCTAGATTGTTACAAGCTGACAGATAAACACCATGTAATACAGACGCACATGCGGAGATGGAGAGGATGCGGGCTCATTCGCCTACTTAAAATAAATGTATAAATGTTAAAAATATTTCGTTATCAAAGACCAAAAAGTATAAAATAAATTAATAGCTTAAAAATCACTAGAAAAACCCGCTTTTTTAAATGCACATAAAAACAAAAATTAAATTATGGATCGTTCAAATTGTCTCTATTTCTGGGCTGAAGTGTAAACTATGTGCTTTTAATTATAATATTTGATTTTAAAAGCGTGGGGCGCTGGAACAGGAAAGACTTTATTGTTAACAAATACTAATACTACCTTCCTGGCGGAAGCTGCATGAGGTCGTACAAGAGCATAGCATTTATACCGCCAAAGGGCGCTTGTGCACTACACGGAATTTTACTGTCCGGCAGTCCGGTTTTTTACGGTCCTATATGGCGGGCCATACATTTAGGGGTATGGTTTGTGTACTATACGTAATTTTACCGTCCGATATTTTACTTTTCCCCATTCCGGGCCGTTTTACCGGTCCGAGATGATGATTTATTTTCAATCAGTAAATAAATATGGATGACGATGTAAAATCACCCAGTATTACCTACTCAAGTTCATAACTCATTTCAGCTCAAAGAACTTAAAAGACTCGAAAGGACTCAAAAGACTCAAAGGACTCGGACTCATGTGACTAACGAGTCCTAGTCTTGAAAATCTACTCAAGTCTCGAAATGAAGACTAAAAGACTCGAGTTTCCTACAACACTAGTGACGTCACATATTTTGAAATTTCAAAATTATTTTAAAATACTCCCCCTTAACGTGTGACCTAATTTATGGATAGCCCCTTACTCCAACCGATGAAACTCGCCATTTTGAACTTTAAAAATAACTCATATCAATTCGGTTACGGTTACGGTTAACCTGTTTAATTCTGTTACAGGTGTTTATGTTAACCGATTGTACCTGTAAAGCCTTGTATTCATTAGGCAACATTTGTTGATAAACACTGTTTATAAACAGTTTATAAGCAGTGTTGCATCATCTCTGTATACAGTTTATAAACATTTCATAAATAAATGTGATGAAACATTGTTTCTGAAACATGTTGCCGAGTTCCCCAATCAAACGGAGAACAAGCCGAAACATTTTGTTTATAAGCAAAAGTCAAAAGGTGTGGACGTGTGTTGCGTGAGTTTATTAACATAGAAGTAGTGTGGTCCAACAACCAAGTTTCGATGCTCATAGAGCTTTATCAACAGCATCATGTACTTTTAGACTCTTCAAATAGAGATTATAAAGATAAATAAAAAAAAAATATATATATATATGCTTCGGCCGATATTGCTGCAGAATTGAATATGTCCCAAAAAGAAGTGGAAACGAAGATGCATACTCTACGCTCACAATTTTCCCGTGAAAAGAAAAAGCTTAGGTCATCAAAAAGACTTGTACTTGTATACCAAATCAAAAAGACTTGTACTTGTGTACCATCAAATTCACGAAGGTCATGAAGTACGTAATTATTTATTTAAGAGATAATTCAGAATACACCACCTTTTCTTATTTTTTTTAGTAGCACTCTTATAAATTACTAGAGGACGCCAGCAGCTACGCCTGCATTTTTTTTTATTTACCCGTTTTGACTGATCCCGTGGGAATTTCGGGAAATCCCTTCTTAGTGCACCCCTACGGTCCCCAAGGAACATACATGCCAAATTTCAGCTTCCTACGCCCAATAGTTTCGGCTGTAGCGTGTCTGTCAGTCAGTCAGTAACGCAAGGATTTTATATATTAAGATTATGTAAGCACAAGCAGCACCGAGCATCACTACCTCCTCGGGCGACATCCTAACGACAACTGTTAAGTGTGGACGGCCATGTTTCAGAAACAGTGTTTACGGTAAACTTGATGATAAACACGTCATAAACAGTTTATCAACAAATGTTGCCTAATGAATACAAGGCTTAACCTTTATTTTATGGGTTATTAACCAGATACCTTTCGGTTCGGTTAACCCTAACCGTCCGAACCCTGATAAATACTGTACACACTTACCTTAATGTTACAGCAAGCATTTAATTTGGTGGTACACACATCCTTAATTTTGTATCTTGCCTCTTGATCCACGCGCTTAAGCGGTATAGCAAAAAATCCTTATGATTTTTTGCTATACCGCTAAGTTGTGATAATAATGATAATCCGATAGTAGCTGAAAAATATTCTTTCGTCTTGCCTCAATTTATTGTGGTTTATGTAACATGACCCTGTCAGGTACCTTTCACTTACAAGGGGATGAACCCAATATTCTTTTTGTCTTCTACGTCTTCGTACGTAAAGTAATAAAGCAAGCAACTGCCGACGTTCCAAGAAACTCATCGTTCCTAGCGTAATTACGCGTGCGTGGCGTGTAGTTTCAAGGAGAGCCTACCCTTAACTGCGCCTAGCCGATGCTAGAAAAGACGGACAAGTGCACAAACCAATCATTATTTTTTTTCATGCCATATCGGACCGCAAAAATTCGGACTGCCGGACAGTAAAATTCCTTGTAGTGCACAAGCGCCCAAAGGGTTACTAAAGGGAATCAAAGATATCTCGTCCACGAACAAGAATTCTACATTTTGCCACTGTTGACACATTACCCGTATGTACTAAAATTTCCTGAAAGAAGAGGCGTTAAAATTTCGGTAAATGTCGTCTTCCTCGCTGATGGCGCATGTTTTGTTTGAGTTCGACAAACTGGTACTTTGAACAGACCCACTTACTACTCGTGCTGTAACTCCAGTCAGAGCGCCAATCTGTGTAACCTGCTTCCCGTAACATCTGTTCACTTGATTTTTGAACAAGTTAAACAAGAACGTCTTTCTTGTTCCAGCGCCCCACGCTTTTACAATCAAATATTATAATTAAAAGCATAAGCATATAATTAATACATAGTTTACATTTCAGCCCAGAAATAGAGACAATTTGAACGATCCATATTTTTTTTTTGTTTTTATGTGCATTTATAAAAGCGTGTTATTCTAGTGTTTTTTAAACTATTAATTTATTTATCATGTAAAATACTTTATAAGCATAATCAAAATTAAAAAAAATCGTTATTATACGTATACGTAATTATGAATAATACACAAAAAAATATAAATATTCTGCTCTACCATTTATAAATGTAAAGGACAGAGGTTTTTAAAAAAAGTACTTTATTGAGTCTTTCGCAAGGATTATTTAACTAAAATCAACTTTATTGGTAGGTAGGCGACTTAACAAGAACCATTTTTATGGTTTGTTTACATTTTATTTTTTCGTATCTTGAACAGACTATAAACTAAATTACCTACTTAGAAATTTTAGCGCACCGGTGAATAGCTTCGGCAATATAACATCTCCCTGTCTCACCCCTCGCTGTAGTCTAATAGGTTTCGAGCTCTAGTTCTGGAGGCGGACTGACATAGTGGCGTTTTCGTACAAACACTTCAGTACTTCGACGTATCGATAGTCGATCTGGCATCGTTGGAGAGACTGCAGCACCACCGCCCAGGTTTAGATCGAATCGAAGGCTTTCTCATAGTCTACAAACGCCAAGCATAGAGGCTCGTTATACTCCTCGGGCTTCTAAATGTGTTCAGTATGTGGTCTATAGTACTATTATCCTTTTCGGAAACTGGCTTGTTCAGAACGCTGGAAGTCGTGTAGCTTGCAAGCGAGACGATTCGTGATGAACCTTGAAAACAGCTTATAGACGTGGCTCAGAGAGATGAGTCTGCAATTCTTTAAAAGGGTATTGTCGAACTTTTTGAAGAACGGCACAAACACACTTCTGTGCCACGCCTGTGGCGTTTTACCTTCGTGTATGACGGAATTAAAAAGCTTACGAAGCATTTCCAAAGCGGGTATGCCGCCAACTTTCAAAAGCTCTGTCGTAATTCTGTCATCACCCGGTGCCTTGTTGTTTATGAGCTGTTTTAGGACCCATCTCGCATTGAGGTGATGAGAACCTGGTCGAGTTCAACGCCATGAAAATACAGGTGTGCGCATTCTCAGCCAAGGTATCTCCATTCCTTCCCCATCCCTCGATTTATGTACATATATATTCTTAGATATTATGATTATGTAAGATAGTAATGTATATAGTTAAAATTAATAATCTGTAATGTTATTGTGAAAATAATCCTACTTAAGTAAATTAAATATTACGTTCGACAACATTACCAAAATTTAGCCTAAAAACAAAACTAACAATATAAAATTTGTAAACAAAAACAGCAATAAACTTAACTAGAAATAGGAACTATAATTTTATTTATTTTCTTAAAAGGTACTTATAAATATATTTTAATAGTACACTATGTGGCTCAATTATGGCTTTACGTCTTCATTATGTACAATCAAACAAGTCGGCGCTGGACCAGTTTGAAAAAAAATCCCTTGGCTCGCTCATAGAGTCGAGACACACTAGAAACGTTTTGTATACGAGTGTCAATGTGCGTGTAAAGTAGCACTGGCAGCGACGATGTCTTACTAAGCGATTCTCGCCCTTATGGTGGTCTAGCGGGAAGTTGTTCGACTGTACCTACGATTTTTTTACATGTATCTTTAGTAAATAAAACATCATCATCATCAGCACTTTAAATAAACTGTCCCACTGTTGGGCAATTTCCTCTTCTCACCATGATAAATTGGATTTCTACTAGAGATATTATGTCAATCAAAAGTTATGTCATTTTCATCACGGTTTACAGTTTTTGATAAAATTTGTACGACTATGTTAGGTTAGGAGCGTAGTCCTCTACGGCCTAGTAATGTGGCAGACTTCACATGTCTTTCAGACACACAGATTTCCTCACGATGTTTTTCTTCACCGATTAGCAAGCGATAATTAAAAAGCAATCCGCACATATATTCAAGAAGTCATTGGGGCGCGCTGAAGTGAATACAAGACCCTCTGCGAAGTAGTCCATTGTTCTCTCCTCTAAAGCTTACGGTCCTTTAAAATAAATAATAAGATAATTTTGAATATAAAATGAAAGGGGCAACACTGGTGCGCCAGCGCCATCTTGAAGCATGTCACTCCGCAAGATGAGATCGCGACGCGTGGTCATGTAATTATCTATATATTTTTTTTCGACGTTAATTCGACAAGTGATTTAAAAATTAAGTAAAGTTGTTAGTTCGTAACAATTTCGATTCCTGATGTCCAGTGTTTATCAATTGATATGCTATCCTTCAAACACCTTTGACCTACTGCTATTAAAACTTACCAAACAAATTGGCAGTATGTAAATACTGCCAATTTGTAACGTATTTCAGTAGTGGTGCGCGTCACGTGAACCCGATACTCTCTGCAAGGCAGTCTGTTGGTATTTTCCTTAGGCTATCACTGCTTTCTGTCCCCTCTCTTTGTGTCGTCCGTGTGGTGACGGATTAAGAAAACGGATTATCACCAGCCATATCATCCCAAGGGTGTGGTAAAAGCCGACAGAGGGATCATATTATGCAGAGAACAGTACTGTAAGAGAAGGAAAACATGATACAAACCCTACACCAACCCGTTTGGCCAGCGTGGTATAGTAGGCCAATTCCTCCTTTCAAAAGAGAGGCCTAGTCCAGCAGTGGACTGTTAAAGGCTGATGATGATGATCACTGCTTTCGACTTACCAGAACATCATGTCAGCCTGGAGACGTCCACTGCTAGACAAAGGCCTCCCCCAAGGGGTGTGTGACACACAGACCGATCTTGAGCCGCCCGCATACAACCGCCTCCTGCGATCTTAACCAGATTATTCGTCCTTCTGCGCCTGCCCCAACGACTTTTTCATCCTGGCTATTCAGAGAGCTATGTCGGTGACTTTGGTAACATAAATTCCTATAGCATATTATATGCATATATATGTTTCTATAACGATCCACAGCAGTCCACATAATACACTTACATAGGTAGTAGATGTTATGTAAGTCTAGCCTCATATCTAAGGGTGTCTTGCTACTCAGATGTGCTGTACAGTTGTGCTACGATGAATGTTAAAGCTAAGCTACTATACTATGTCACTGTTTTCATAGAAGCTAAGCTATATATTTGCAGGAAAGATGCGCAACTCGACTTCTATTCAATGTATCGAAGATAGGGGAAGTGGAAGTGCAGTAAGTTGATTTTAAACTTTCGCGGTTTGTATTGTTTGAGGCAGTAAGTTGCATATGGCTGCTTTTATTCTTTTCATTCGCGATCATTCAAAATCCTTCCTCCATAGAAGACATCCAGAGCACGTTGACAGAGAACACAATCTAATAAAACATAGCTTAGCAGAGTCAGTATTTACCAGTCCTATGCGATATGGGCCAATGAATATGATTGGTGCATATTAAACGCATCTATAGCAACGTAGTACAGCTCATCTTTGCTGAAGAAGCAGCCTAAGGGTTGATGCGCATATCGATCGAGCTGTCGACTCAATTTAGCCACGTAGCTGCAGGGAGGCTTTTAAATAGCTAATTGTTTTCACTATTTGTGGCTCGGACGTACTGCTGCTGTTTGTCAACAACGTTTAGATATTGTTTTGGGGTTTTGGAAGACTATATCCGAAGTGTTGTACTGTACTGCTATAAGAATTATGATAGTTTGTGAGGACAGATGTATGTGTATATGCATGTTTGTTAATCTTATACTTACGCAGAAACTACTAAACGGATTTTGATGAAGCTTTGCGGTTATGTAGCTTAAAAATCAGCAGTAGTTTTCTTAAATATCACAATAGCACATTGGTTAGCATATGATTCTATTTTATTCAACTTTTGATTGTCAGTATCAGTATCAAGTGATGTTTGGCTTCCTATTCTCATCTCACGTCATCAGCCTGTTGCAGTTCACTGCAGGACGTGGGCCTCCTCCCGGGTTCCCTTGCAACAACCGTTGCTTTTTTAAACCGACCACAAATTCAGATCACTTGTCGTACAACTCTAGACGCAGGCCTTGCTCTCGCACCGCTTTACCTGAGTATCAAGTGATAGTGAGAGTCATCAGTCAGGCTCCAAAGCTACGAAGGCACAGTGTAGTGCCAAGGGACAGCCCAACTGAGCAGTGTTGAAGATCGCGGCCTTGCGTTGTTCTTTCTTTGCTCTCACTAAAATGCATGTTATAATAGTTATAGAGGTCACCGTTAATGTCACGGCCGACTTGAATGTCAAGGGTGCTGCAGTTTTGTCGACTTTCATAGAACATTGTTATAAACATTTAGTTGGTTTAACAGCTTGTAATAGCCAGTTAGATTTCAAAAGTAGTTAGTTTATTTTTAAGAACGTATCGCTAACTGACGAGCCTGCATGATGAGGTTAATGAATGTCGAGGAAGCGAAAGACATGTGTTTGAACTGGAGGTAGCTTATTCTCTGCTTCATCCAATGGGATAGAAATTCACTTCTAAGGATAATCAGTAATAAATCTTTGTTGCTTCAAATACATTCAAATTACGACCTCAAAGATTATTTATTTATCTTATTCGTGATAGCTGTTTTCCGCGGTTTCTCCCGCGTCGTCGTACCCGGTAATTTAGCCTATGTTACTCCTTGGTACATCAGCTATCCGCCAGTGAAAGTCCCGTTAAAATCGGTCCAGCCGTGCCAGAGATTAGCGAGAACAAACAGACAGACAGACAAAAATTGTAAAAAAAATCATTTCGGTATATGTACCGTGTATACATACATCCATAGGTTATTTTAATATTACAAACAGACACTCCAATTTTATTTATGTGTATAGATCACAGTTCTATCTTGTCGTATGTGGGGATCGAACCTATTTGAGAACTACATAGTCCACCCACAATATTAAAATATCCTTCGCAAAAACTGAGGCATTGAAAATGTATTTTATATACCAATCTCCTCGTCATTGCTCACGTGATTTTCCTCAACACATCGATCGACTCGCTTACCCACGCTTCATGTGACTTACCTACGTACTAGATACGAATGGCCTGTTGCTATAGTGATTGATAACTCTGACTGCTTGGCTGGAGATTGTGGGTTCGATTCCCACTCAGCATAGGCCTTTGTGTGTGTTTTCTTTCTCCAAGTTTATAACCGACTAGAGAACGCCAGCAGCTACGCCTGCAATTTTTTTTTAATTTACCCGTTTTGGCCGATCCTGTGGGAATTACGGGAAATCCCTTCTTAGTGCACCCTTACGGTCCCCAAGGAACATACATGCCAAATTTGAGTTTCCTGTGCCCAATAGTTTCGGCTGTAGCGTGTCTGTCAGTCAGTAAGTAACGCAAGGATTTTATATATTACTAGCTGACCCGGCAAACGTTGTTTTGCAAATTTTTTTTTTTTTTGAAAAATAGATGTTGGCCGATTCTCATAGATACCGGATAAGCACAAAAAATTTCATCATAATCGGTCAAGCCGTTTCGGAGGAGTATGGGAACATTGGGAACGAAAACTGTGACACGAGAATTTTATATATTAGAAGATAACCTGACCACACAAACCTTTTGCCAGTCTTATCGTCACTGTCTAGCACATCATGCTTTTAGCGTTATCCTAGTTGCAACACAGGGTCCGCTTACTAGTCTAAACGGATGACTGGATTGAAGAAGCTTTTCCATAAGGGTACTGCCTGTCTGACCTCCGCAACCAATGGGATAGCTATATTCCTTGGTTAAGACTAGTGTCAGTTTATGCAGATATACAGCTGACTCCTTATAACGACTGTCAAAGGTCTTCATGACAGCTGGGACCGATGGCTTAACGTGCTCTCTGAGGCACGTGGCAACTGACGTCAGTCGTTGCCCATCGCTCCTGAGGATGCCTCGTGCAGAGGCGAAACACGTGTCGAAGAATAGTCGGCGCATACAGCGGGATATTGCAAGTCAGGTATCTTCCTGGAACCCATACCATTCCTATATCCCTTATCCTTTTAGAGGAGTTCGGTATCGTCGACCTTTTTCTATTGAAATAGTTGGGGTGCTCAATCCGAGGGTGGGTGGTGATTTCCTCTTTCCTTCCATTACAAGCAGAATTTATTGTAGGCTAGGTAATACGTACATATGTAAAACATAATTATTTATAGGGGTCTCCCTTGTTTGACCGAAAGAAATTCGACAAAATTTCACTTCCAAAAAAATTTTTCGCATAATTTCATTTACCAAATTATTACTTAGCAAAAAATCTATTCACAAAAAATTGTATCGCAAACCTAATGTTTGGGTAATGAACGTTTAAACTATAACTTGTTTACCAACTAGTACTTAAAAAAAATTTATTTACTCATATATTTCAGTTGGAATAACAGTTTTTACGCAAAATCAATAATTATTCTAATCAAAAAAATAGTTCAGTTCCGGCTAACCTACTAAAAACAATCTCTTTTTTCTATTAAGGCAAGTCGATTCTCAGTTCTAACCTAACCTAACCATTTTTTTAATATTTAACCTACTCTAACTAGGCATATCAAACGCCTACTTTTCGCCAGGGTTTTGATCCCACGTAATATGTGGCGAGCCTATTGCCGCTTATCGGGATATTTTGTTTGCCAGAGCCTCGTCCGTTGATCGGCAGGTGCACCACTTGCAGGTGAGGTTGGCTTGGGACCCTAAGATCTTGGTGGGAACCCTATGCACCCCGTATATTGTCTGAAGATTGTTTGCTGTAATAAATAATTTGATTGAAGACCAAATGCCCTAATGATATTACACTTGCTAATATTTTGCCAAGTAAAAATTTTACCATATAAAAATATGCGTACTAAAATCATTCGAAATATTGCAAAGCTATAAAAAAAGGTTGCAAAAATTTGTTTGGGTAATGAAATTTTGTCAAAATCTTTTCGGCAAAACAGCAGGATCCCTATTTATAGGTTTCTGGGCTTTAGATAATTATTTGGTTTTAATTATTATGGAGTACAGTTCCATAGATGTCTAGCCTTGAATTTCGAATAGGTAACCAGAATCAGGTGTGGGCTCTATTTATATCGGAGTCTGGTGAGTGAAATTTTTACTATGACAACTGACTCCTATACAGAGCAGAGAGGCGAGTGAAGTCGAAATTGATATAACGTATGTATTTGTTCGTGTGGTGACGGATTAAGAATATGGATTGTCAACACCCTATATCATCCCATGGGTGACGTAAGAGCCGACAGAGGGAGCATATTATGCAGAGAACAGCACTGTAAGAGAAGGAAAACTTGATACAAACCCTATACCAACCCGTTAGGCCAGCGTGGTATAGTAGGCCAATTCCTCCTTTCAAAGGAGAGGCCTAGAGTCCAGCAGTGGACTGTTAAAGGCTGATGATGATGATGTATTTGATGGCTATGCTTGTGGTAGAACGTAGTGGTTGATTTGGTAATTGGTAACCCTGACATACGTGAAGAGAGACATGATACGTTAGGGCTCTAAAAGAAAGCATGCATTTATATCGATATTACGCGTGCTGGTATATCACCAGTTTACACGACCAAAATAAGCTAAACTCATCAAACCCAAGTCACGCTGAAACCAGCAAAGTTACACAAACCGAGAAGCCTTGCTATGAAAGTGTATAATGTATTAAACTGAACGTCATCGCCGCCATCATTTTCCTCATAGCATCGACCCGTCGCCGGTCGACCCACGCTAACAAACTTCGTATACATATAACTGACATTTACTCGTACATAGCGATGTTTGTATTATGTACTATATGTTTACTTTTTTAATTTGAAGAGTGTTTCGTTGCTCGAACTATATGAGAAGGTTGTCTAACTAGCATAACGTGAGAGGCTGTTCCATGCTTATAATTTATACAGGTGATATTGACTGAGTTTCTTATTTGAATCTGCATCAATTTGCTCTGATAAACCAGGCGATTGGTTTATCAGAGCTACATGATGCATTTATACACATTTAGCGCAGCGCTGATTGGGCAGGTGCAAGCTCAACACTTCGGAGGACAGGAAAAGCTATACCAAGTAATGAAGTCGATGTATACAGGTCCCAACAGCTATCAGCCTCTTCGGTAGTCAAATCTCTGAGGCTTGAAACGCACCGACTGGATTTTATTTTGATTTACTTGCATAGTAGAGTTTAGTAGGTATACAACTACGTGGTGTAGTTGTATACCTACCAAACTCTACTTCAGGGAATTGCTGTTGGAGAAGAATAAGGTATGATGCTCCTCCAACTAGTGTATGTAAGGACCGCTTTACTGTAAATCCATACTATCATAGATAAATCTTAGATATTGTCTAATAAGCTCAATGAAATTCTCTTTCATAGGACAAAGGTTTGATGGATAAAAAATAATTCATAGCATTCATGTTACAATTGTATTTTTTTATTTTTTATTTATAGACTTACGCCTGTATCCCCGAAGGGATAGGCAGAGGTGTAATATTACACCCGCATTTCGCCGTGATTTTTTTTAGGTCCCACGTAATAGGGGGAGAGCCTAGTACCGGGCACATTACCAGACTCCGTGCTGCTACTGAGAATTTCCTAACGGAAAAACCCAAAAACACTTTGCCTGACCCGGAAATCGAACCCGAGACCTCCCAATCCCACGCGCACATTTATGCCGCGAGACCAACGAGGCAATCATGTTAAAATCATTAAGGTTATTACTCGAAAAACCTTCTCTCAGATGTGTATATCCATGTACCAATCTTTACGTTATTGCTTTGTGATTTTTCTTGTAGGTACCATTGCATCGACCCGACGCCTGCCGTCCCACGCTTGACTTCCTTGGTTTCTTGGTAGGATAGATTTATGTGTTTTTTTTCGTATTGATGTATACCTATAGTCACAGCTTTCCATGAATAAGTACCCAAGTTATGAATCGTCGAATCAAAATGACACATCCTTTATGACTAAGGATTTTGGTAAATATGATATTCATGTAGGTACAGATCGTGGAAAAATTAAATCTCGACGTCAAGTGTAAAATTTTTCGCCAGGTAATGAAAAAATAAATTATGTAAAAAAATAAGAAACTACTCTGAAATTTGTTGCGTTTGACGCGGCTCGCAAACAATTCTGTACCTACTATGGGTAACTAAAAAATTTAACCATCATGATCATCTCTGCCATCATCTAAGTGCTGCACCGGTTGCTACTCAATATCTTCGCTGTAGAACCCCCCGGTTCAACATTAAACATTTAATCAACGAGCACAAAAACACTCGACTGGAAACAACAAATGCAACTCATCGAACCTAGTGTACGACTAACACAAATTAGGTTGCTCCGAGTGGGATTGAATCCACAAAACTTTGTGCATTGTCCAGCAGAAAGACGCTTACAACTATGTGGACTCAATATTAATAGAATACGCAATATATTATGACATAAAGGTTTTCTATTTTTTTTACGTACATGGGCTATATACCCTTGTTTCTTCAAATATTCGAATAATCTAAATACCCTGTGACTGTTGGATCCTGTGTATACCATATATCTGTCAGTGAAAACATAATTGGAGGGAAAAATCATCCCCAAAAGTGCGTTGCGGTGCCAGACATTTTTTCTTTAAAGAAAGGAACTACAGAACAGTAACTATACGTCGTATGACAACCCTGAGAGCTGACCTATGTCAAACATACAGTTGCCGCTGCCGCGCTGACCAGCTCACACTTTCAATAGAAGTCAAACATTCGTGTGCGTGAACATGGATGTTTGTCTTGGTCTGGGTGTTTCTATGTATAATATGTATGTATTTATAAAAAAAGAAGTATATATGTATGTTTATCCATTATATTATCTAGTACGTACCCATAGTACAAGCTTCTGCTTAGTTTGGGACTAGATGGTGTTGTGTGAATGTGGTAAAAGATACATGTATTAAATTGAGGCGACTGTAAGATTTATGATATGTAGTAGAGCTTTGCTGATTTCAGCATGCAAAGGTCAGCTCAACCGGTGAATTCCTACCCTCAAACAGACAATCGACGTTATGTAACAGTACATTTACTGTTGCGTTTCGTTCTGTGTGTGATAGTGCTGGAGGCCCATTCCCTATGCCTTCTCCCTCATCCAAATCTCCTGGTGGTGCTTGTGTCCATGGGTGGCGTTAATCGTTTACCATTAGACGATTCCTCTCCTCGTTTGCCGCATATTACATAAAATAAGTCTTACAATTACATCATCATCATACGGTACTTGCATAACTTTCTTGAACAAGTTTGTGGGAACTGTTAGAAAATCCAGATAATTGTTTCTTGGTAATAAATAATTACGAAGTAATGTATTAATAGACTAAACTGACCCTGACCTCAAAACTAATAATAAAGTAGATTACTAGATACCTAATATCAACAGTTCTACATTGCATGAGTACAATAAAATTATAAGTATGCAGTTTAGATCCGGTTACCTTACTGGCAACTCTATATATTTTTTTTATTTTTTAAAAGACAACTCCCGCACTAGGACCGGATCCTGTGTCGCGGGGGACTTTACAAACATACATCTAACGGACACAATGAACACCCAGACTCGAAACAACAATTTATGATCGAAACACAAAGTGTTGTCTCGTGTGGGGATCGAACCCACAACACTGCGCACAGCGTCAAGTAGCGAGGCGACCGCTTAAACCACTACGCTAACCGTGCAGTCACAGAATTATTTGATAAGTGAGTAATGATAACAAAAAATAAGATAATCTATGTGAAAACATAATCTATATAAAACTGAAAGGTCACTCATCTCGAAATCTCGAAAACTACTTGACGTAGAAAATAAATTTGGCAGGAAAGTAGTTAATACTCAGTAGCTGGCTACGAAGCGCTGAATTAAGCCGCCTTAGGAGGACTCTTGCAAGTTTGTATGAAAGTTAAGACATAAGGTAATTTTTAACCGGGAACAGCTAGTCTGTTTATACAAAATTTTGAAATTTGGCATGTACCTACCTACCTATGTTCCTTGAGGAGTGTACGGACTAAGAGCGGATTTTTCACAGATTTAACAAATTCTATAGTCTTAGGGATTTTTGCTAATTCCCATCATAAGAGGGTGAGATAGTCCCGCAGGGGTGGAACCGCGGGTGAATAAGTACATTCATAGTCTCACGCCTATATCCCCGAAGAGGTAGGCAGAGGTATATTGCTGCACCCACTTTTCGCCAGATTTATTTTAGTCTATTGCCGTATCGGGCACTTTACCAGACTCCGTGCTGCTACTGAGAATTTCCTAACGGAGAAACCCAATAACACTTTGCCCGACCCGGGAATCGAACCCGTGACCTCCCAATCCCACGCGCACATTTATGCTGCGAGATCAATGAGGCGAGAGGGCGAATAAGTTATGAGTAATATTTATCATGCTAAGTTCAACACACATAAGTTTGGTTGTGTAGGATTTTCCTACGCATTTTAAAAACTACCGAGCTATCTTCGACTTCCTTTAATGGCGCAGAATCTACCAGTGTGATAAGGCAAGTGAGAATCTACCGGGATTGTCGACCTGCACCTGAGTAGCCTGGTCAATTTTGTCTTAGTCTTCCCACGGTAAGAAAAGTGTGAAAACTGTGCATTAGTTTAGTACTTCGTTAACCGTAAGGTTATTAAAGATTAGGCTATTATTATTACCAACCCACTAGGTAGGTACATAACAAAGGAATCAAGAAAATATGCTGTTCACATTTTTATCAAGGACTGACTTTGTACTTTATGATAGGTATACCTACTGACGTAAACCATTTTATGAAATGAATACATTCAATCAGCTACATATGTGTATTTCCTACACATACTACACTCTGTGAATCACTCATACTATTAATACATTGCTTGTACATAATTATACCTAGCTAGTAAGCGGGCTTTCATCAATACAATGTTGCTAGACCTAAGAAATTATTTGTTCCGTAATTGTACTTTCTTACTCAATAATATTGCGATATAAAATATGCAGTCGTGATGCAATGTTTTTATTTCTAGACAGGCATTTTGTAATGATTTTATCGGATGGTAATCTGTTTAGGTATTGGCGCCATCTATTAAAGGTTTGGTGTACTTTTAAGAAGAAGAATAGGAACAAGTTCCATTCATAAACGCAGATCAACGCAATGAATGAACTGCTAACACACGTAGTTCCCATTTTTGTCGCGGTGTGTGGTGTCGCTGTTGTTTTTTTTATTTTATTGCGGTGCTTCGTTTACAAGTTATTCTATTAAGAAACCACAAATCGATATTTATCTAATTTCAGCCTGTTTGAATGCTTAAAGATTTAAGTTTATTATTTAACTGAACTTCTTAGCCCTGCACTGGGCCTTGTAGAGCGTCTATCTATTGTGCTAGACAAATTAGGTTGTGTAATTGAATCTTAAATAGTAGTATCACATGCACTGCATTTCTTATTAATCTTAAGTAAAATTTACCTTGTTACAGAAATTTCTAACACTTGAAAAAGAGCACGCCTGGGTCACAAAATCCTATGAACAAGTAGAAGGTACCTACTATATTGGACACTTGGCTCCAGAGGGTCTAGTACGAGTTTGCACTCGATTGTCACGGTGACGATAGCCTAGTCGACGGGAACGATTTCCTTACAATTTCAAAATGCGCCTCCTAGCGGACTCTATCGATCGCTACTCTCCGTTAGGGGCGCTTTTACAAAATTTATGGAAATTGTTCCCGTCGACTAGTCTATCGTCACCGTGACGATCGAGTGCAAAACTCATACAAGACCCTCTGTGCCTATTATGTGACTTATGGGTACCTACATAAAAATTGCACAGAAATCGAGGATATGTGCTCAATTTTTAGGAATAATAAAAAAGAAGAAAAATCGGCTCTGAAAAATCGGAAGAAAGCGAAAAGGGAAGAAATACCTCAAATAAAACATAGGCCATCTTTCCTATACATGTATGGCCATCTCTCCTATAGGGTCTAGGAGAGATAGCCAATAAAGTATTTTTTCAAAATAATATTTTTAATATGTGGCATTGATTTTATCTGTGATTTTTGTTGATTTTATGTTCAAAAAAACGTTTAAAGTTTATGATTCCATATAATTGGTAGGCAAGGCAGCGATAGCCGAGTGGATACACCAACAGACTGCTATGCATAGGGTCTCGGGTTCGAATCCACGGCGCGCACCAATGACTTTTCGGAGTTATGTGCGTATTGAATTGTTAATTATCGCTTGACCCGTGCCTCGGAGAGCACGTTAAGCCGTCGGTCCCGGTTGTCATGAAGATCTTTGACAGTCGTTACAGGGCGTCAGTACCTACTAAATAAACTGACACTAGTCTAAACCATGGAATATCGCTATCCCTTTGGGTTGCGGAGGTCAGACAGGTAGTCGCTCTGTGGAAAAGCTAATATTCAGCCAAATCCGGTTAGACTAGAAAGCGGAGAAAGCGGACCTCAGATCATAACTGGGATAACGCTTAGAAGAAGAGGATTCCATATAATTGGTATTTTTATTGACTTACCCTACTTGATAAAGTTACATACTCAACATAAAACTATTTGATCAACATGTCTTGCTTAATTTCGGGCATTCTATCATCATACAAACTTTTGCAGACTTATCCGTCATTAGGACTAATTGGCCTACTATAACACGCCAGCCAGACAGATTGGTTAACGTTTTAAAATGTAGTTTTCCCTATCTTCCCAAAGATCAGTCACCCCTTTCGACAACCACGGTATATAATATAATATTCTACCACATACACACATCACCATCTAGTCCCAAACTAAGCAGAGCTTGTACTTGCTATGGGTACTAGATATTATATATACATACATATATTATTAATACTTTTTTTTGGAAATACATACCTACTTATTATACATAGAAACACCCAGACCAAGACAAACGACCATGTTCATGCACAGAAATGTTTGACTTGAGCGGGAATCGAACCCGCGACCTTCGGCGTAGCAGTCGCTTACACTCCCGCTGCGCCAACCGGTCGTCTAGGTATGAAATGGGGCTGTAGCACTTTGCATTCTTTATCCCCCACCACACGCAAATGATCCTATGTTCGGTAAGATATGCGGAGTAGTAACCGCCGAGGCGATTTTAGAAAATATATGGAAATGATTCCGCCTGCAAATGACTCGAATGCGATCCATTGGAGTGCAAACTCTCCTAAACCACGGGCTCTCAGCCCGTTGAACGAGTATAGAATCGTCATGAGACGTGTATAGTAGGACAAGTAGGGCAGAGCCTTCTATTGACAAATATAAGAAGAGGAATATGTCCTTGGACGGACTACGTAAGGTTGTTTGTCGATAGATAGATAGATTAACACTTTATTGTACACCAGTATACATACAGCGCAGCACCAGTATACAGCAGCGATAGCTGAGTGGAGAGACCGACAGACTGCTACGCAGAGGGTCTCGGGTTCGAATCCACGGCACGCACCAATGACTTTTCGGAGTTAAGTGCGTATTAAATTGTTAATTATCGCTTGCTAATCGGTGAAGGAAAACATCGTGAGGAAACCTGCATATCTGAGAGTTGTTCATAATGTTCTCGAAAGACATATGAAGTCTGCCAACCCGCACTTGGCCAGCGTGGTGGACTATGGCCTTACCCTTCTCATAGTGAGAAGAGGCCCGTACCCAGCAGTGGGACTGTATAAAGGGCTGATGATAATGATACATGGGCTCTTTTCCGAATTGTATTCGGGGAATAGGTGACGTAGCCTCTAATGTTGAAGGGCAAGTTAAGGTTTTGTTTGGCCCTGTTGAATCTTCACACCCGAGGATTAAAACCTCGGCTATTGTGCTGAAGAATATTATGGGTATGCATCCACAGAAACAGCTACCTGCTGCTGTGGTGAATTTGACATCGGGATTGGAACTGACAGACCACAAATTTGACACACCAGGACAAATCGACTTGTTGATTGGCTCACATACAGAATTACAATGGTAAAATTAACTTAAAACTAGTTGCACAACTAGGTCTTATCGCAAAATGCGATCTCTTCCAGATAACCTAGTTTGGAAAAGGTGTCTAATAAAAGTACAATTGTGTAGGCTACGGCGTACCCAGTGCATTGACATATATTCTAATAGTACATAATTATATCGATGACTTAGTGGCACAGTGTCTTAATGGGTAGATAAAAGAATTGAACATATTATGTCAATACAATTATATATATGAGTATAAAACATAAAATACGTAGGTATCAATATAAAATAATAAGTAATAACAAACCAATACTTTTATACAATAAATAAATATACTATATACTTTACATATATATGCATAATTATAAACTATAATAAATTAATAGTTTGAAAACACTAGAAAAACACGCTTTTATAACTGCACGTAAAAACAAAATTAAATTATGGATCGTTCAAGTTGTCTCTATTTCTGGGCTGAAGTGTAAACTATGTGCTTTTTAATTATAATATTTGATTGTTAAAGCATGGAGCGCTGGAACAGGAAAGACGTTCTTGTTTAACTTGTTCAAAAATCAAGTGATCTGTTCACTTGTTAATGGAAGCAGGTTACACAGATTAGCGCTCTAACTGGAGTTGCAGCACGAGTAGTAAGAATCGTGGCTCGATTCATTCCCTTTACGTCGATTCCCGTTATGTCGAGCCGAAAACCTTGTCTCGCTTCTATTACCCCTATGTCGAGCTTAGTTTTCTGTCCCGTTTCTATTCCCTTTACGTCGAGTCTATCTGCGACGCTTATATTACCTTTATGTCGAGTTTGATTACATCACATTTTAGAAGTACAGTCACGTCCAATGAATTGTATACATGCACATAATTTAGAATCAATTTTTACACAAAAAAGGTGTCCCTAAAATAATATGTATGTAAGTACATTAGCGCAACTCAAGTTCGAATATCAGGAATGTGCGAAAGAGAGGTAAGACTTACTTAGATGTCACCTCTCTTTCGCACATATATACTTGTCCCTCTTACACATTTATAGTTATCAGCGTTGCACGTTGCAAGTCTATGAAGGGCAAAACTTACCAGTGTCCTTTTAACCTTGAAAGAGTGCACTACGTAGCGTACGTAGGTAACTACTGTGTGAGTGACTAAGTGAAAGTTCTGTAATGGTTAAAAAACGTTTGATAGCATAAAACACGTAAGTACCATTGTTATTCTATATTTATTTGCTTTATAAATACAAATGTATCTATTGCGTTAGTACATGACTACATATCGAAATATATACAATCAAAATATATAAAACACACAATAAAAATATATACCTAAATACGTAGTGATACAATGCACTTGTTTTCAATTTATGGTTCAAAATATATAGGTAAGTACTTAGTACCTAATTATTTTCGAATAATATAATCGTTATATAGTATAGTTCAAGCGTTTTTTTTTTACTGATAACTAGCGTCAAAAATATCGGCCATTTTGTGACAGTTGGCGTGCACGTTCTGACATGAATGGGATTTTTTTGAATAACGCTTAAAGTAAACATGTTGTGGCTAGTTTCTAGTAAAAGTTATATAACATTTTCATTCATATTAAATTTTTCTGTTGTATTTAATATGAAACATTTTCGTGATTTTATTTCAATGTCTTTTTACTTACAAACAAAAAGTTAAAATTTTAATGATCTTTCTAGACATCTACTTTGTGTAATGTATATTTATGCAATAAGGGGCCTGGGGTTAAATAGATACTAAGGTATAGTTTTAAACAAATTTCCAAATTTTGTAAACTAGCCAATTATTGTTATGACCGTTACCTATATTTTTATACTGTGGTTTATATATTTCAAGCTTAGTACTTAATCCAAACCTTATTTGAATTGAAGATATTACATTATGTATTTTGAATTTATGTATTTTTACTTCATGAATTCCAGTCATATGTATTTTAAATATAAGTTTAGTATATATATAAATAAATAAATAAATAAATAAATATATACGACTGGAATTTATGATATGTATCCTAAATGTCTGATACGTTATCACGGCCAGTCCGCAATTCTGAATCAATTTAGAAGAATTATTCTTAATTTTTACTTAATTTTATTTAGAAGTACATATATAGTTACTTAGGTATTTTAAGTCATCATGTGATACGCGACTTATTTACTTATGATAACAAATATTTTAGGTAAGTAAGATTTTTCGATTGTCGTACTTGACTTTTCTGATGGATTTTATTCCTCTTTAGGATTACCTACTGAAGATATATGAAGTAGAATAACAATATCAATGATGGATTTAATTACCATAATAAATATTTTGGAAGGCAACGAAATAGGCGACATTAATTCTGAACTAAGCTATGGGAGTATACATGCACCACCACCAGAACCTATCCAACACGAAAACTTTGAAAAAGATGATTCTAGCGAATCTTATGAATTATTAAACCTCGATCAACAAAATACCACTAGTGTAAATATAATAAAAATAGCCGAATGTAGCACATCTACACCTCAAAATGAAGATTATCAAGAACCCAGCTGCAGCACATGGGGTAATTTTAACACTGAAGAAAGACCTCAAGACGGCAGTAGCCAAGTGAATCAAGAACCCGGCTGCAGCACACATTTTATCACAGAAAACAGACTTCAAGGCGGCAGTAGCCAAGAAAATCGAGAACTTCGATGCAGTAATAATTTAATTTTCGTCGAAAGTAAAAAAGGTGGCAAAATTTTATTGAAAGATGGCTACCGGTACCGCATTAATAGAAAAAATAAATGTGGCTCCTCAATTTGGTACTGCACAAAAAAGAATTGTAAAGCTTCTTTAACTTTAGATGAAAAGGAAGCAAACATTCTAAGGACTGGAGGAACAGATCATGTTTGTTTGCCAGATTATAAAAAAGAAGAATTTGAAAAAAAGTTTAATCAATGTAAAAATGACGTACGGACAGACTTGAAACCCATACCTACTATGTATGCAATGTCTGTGGCAAGTTTAAAAGATAGTAATGATTACATTGACCAAGTTCGTAGCTTCCAAAGTGTGAAAAATGCACTCTACCGTTCAAATTTTTAAATGTTAGTAAGACTACGTTCCAGAAATTGGAGGATGTAAAAATTTCACCAGTGATCGCAAAAGTTTTTCTGGTTGTAGAAAGTGGTGGGGTAAATAATATTTTGATATTTATGTTAAATGATTGCAAAAATGCATTGCAGTCCATGAATCTGTTCTTTGTTGATGGAACATTCTTTTCAATTGCCCGACCATTCTACCAATTATATACTATACATGCCGACATTGGAAGTACCGCAGACAAAACCGTAATAGTGCCGATAATTTTTGTGCTGTTACCTAATAAATGCCAATCGACCTATGTGCATATGTTTGAAATGATAAAAGATAAAATTCCAGAATTCCAACCAAAAAAAATTAAAATCGATTTTGAGATTGCAGCAATAAATGCTATTAAAGAAGTTTTTCCTTTAGTTGATATAAGCGGATGTTTTTTCCACTTCCATAAGGCGTTGTGGAAAAAAGGAAAACAGACCGGAATAGTAAATGTTCCCGGTGGAAAAAAATATATTACCATGTGTGCAGCCACAGCACATCTGCCTAAAAATGTCATCCCAGAAGCATGGGTGTTATTATTAGAAATTGCACCTGAAGGCAATGAAGCCAAATCATTTAATGAATACGTAACATCGCAGTGGATTAACAAAAATATTGATTTGTTTTGTTGTTACAACGAACGCCACAGGACCACAAACCCAGTAGAGGGATGGCATAACAGGCTAAATAAAAAACTTAATAAAAGACCTCCGCTATATACTCTCATTAGCACACTTAGGGATGAGGCTAAAGAAACTAGGTTTAAGATAGAGCAGGTAAATGTCTACAACGACGACAATCAGAACTTAAGAAAAAAAAAATGCTTGGCTATTGATATACGTATAAATAAAATAGTTGAAGATTTTACAACTAACAAAATTGATTTAATGACTTGTCTTAAACGCTTATCAACTGTAAGATTTGATAAGTGATTATCTTTTAATCATTTAAAATATACATGTTACCTAGGTTTTTGATACAACGATATAACGTAAATCAATAACGCTAATTTAAAATAATTATTTACTTACTATAAAGCTATATAGTTTTTTACATTTTCACTAGTAGTGGTGATTTTAATGGATTTATTTAGATTAAGAAAGTTAGTTTTTAAGAAGAATATTTTTTACCGTAATACTATATATACTATTTAACGTTTGCAACAATAGTGATGATTATACTGTGATTTATTTAGATTAAGAAAGTTAGTTTTATAAGATGAATTATTTTTTACTGTAATACTATATATGCTATTTAACGTTTGCAGCAATAGTGATGATTATACTGTGATTTATTTAGATTAAGAAACTTATTTTTAAGAAGAATTATTTTTTACCTGTAATACTATATACTTAATATATGCTGTTTAACATTTGCAACAATAGTGATGATTATACTGTGATTTATTTAGATTAAGAAAGTTAGTTTTTAGAAGAATTATTTATATACGTGATGATTATACTGTGATTCATATGTTTAGATTAAGAAAGATTAGATATATATATGAAAATAAGTAATAGAACAAATAATAAAACAATTTTTTATTCCATTGGCTTTTAATTTATATCCCTGACTGTACTTGTTCACCAAACTCGACATAAAGGTAATAGAAAGCGTAAAATATCAATACTTTGAAGAACAATAGACTTCCAGACTCGACATAACGGGAATCGACGTAAAGGGAATAAATCAGTGGCTCTACATTAAACAGTCTGTTCAAAGTTCCAGTGTGTCGAACTCAGACAAAACATGCGCCATCAGCGAGGAAGACGTCATTCACAGACATTTTTAACGCCTCTTCTTTCAGGAAATTAAGTACATAAGGGTAAAAGTCAACAGTGGCAAAATGTAGAGTTCTTGTTCGTGGACGAGATATCTTTGGTTCCCTTTGGTAACCCTTTGGCGGCATAAATGCTATATATGCTCTTGTGTGACCTCATGCAGCATCCGCCAGGAAGATAGTATTAGTATTTGTAAACAATAAAGTATTTCCTGTTCCAGCGCCCCACGCTTTTACAATCAAATATTATAATTAAAAGCACATAGTTTACACTTCAGCCCAGAAATAGAGCCAACTTGAACGATCCATAATTATTTTTTTGTTTTTACGTGCAGTTATAAAAGCGTGTTTTTTTCTAGTGTTTATTAAACTATTAATTTATTTTATACTTTTTGGTCTCTGATAACGTATGTATAATTTTTTTTTTTAAATTTATACATTTATTTTAAGTAGGCGAATGAGCCCTCATCCTCTCCATCTCCGCGTGTGCGTCAGTATTACATGGTGTTTTATATGTCAGCTTATAACAATCTAGC
Source organism: Euclidia mi (assembly GCA_944739405.2). Lineage (NCBI taxonomy): Eukaryota > Metazoa > Arthropoda > Insecta > Lepidoptera > Erebidae > Euclidia > Euclidia mi. Next base: position 7,048,748 of record OX123196.2, read on the forward strand.
TGTTCAATCAGGAGACCACTAAGTGATTTTACTCTACTTAGGGCCCCATACGCCTGTCCAGGCGCAAAAGTACGGGACCCTAACTACACCACTGCGTGGTCTTCAATTAATAGTTGGTTTGTTTATAACCTTGAAACCGCATCGTGTTCAAAGTCCATTACACGGCCTTTCTCACAAGTGCAAACACGACTATGATACGATATTCCATCATGGAATGCCAGTGCCTTCATCATCAGACCTTGAAACCTAATCATGACCAAAGTTTATTACAAGAGTTTTCTACGAAATCCAAAACAGCTATGATACAATTTTCCATCATGAAGTTCCAGTTCATGTCTTCCGGCTCCATCATCAGATCAGTTTGACAGTACCATATTATTGTATTGTCATCAGAACTACATACAGCTGCCAATTTTCATTACGCTACTACCCTTGGAAGATGGTTAAATTAGTTAGGTTAGATTCCATTACATAGTTAGTTACATACACGACGACCGACCTAATAAAAGCGTGTTAATATATACCTACCTATATATACAACATATATAATATATATACCTACAGTGATGATAATTGTGACAAATAATGATTCGTGACTACATTTTTAAATGTGGGAAGAGATTGAGCCTGTCTGATTGTTTCGGGCAACGCATTCCACAATCGTACAGCTTGAACTGTGAAGGATTTTTGAAAGAAAACCGTAGAATGTGTCAGGACTTTCAATTCAAGATTTTCTGATGATCTCAAGCACCTTGAATGTGTATCATGACGATATTCGAAACGTCTATTAAGATAAAAGTAAAATGATGGATTGAATAATATATTACATATAAAGAAGCCGTGTGGTTGACGGCATAGAATACAAGTGTCACCACCCCCTATCTTCCCGTGGGTGTCGTAAAAGGCGACTAAGGGATAACACGATGCAAATACCATCTTTGCGTAGAGACGGAAAACTCGACATCAAACCCTATACGACTGCCTCGTTGGTCTCGCGGCATAAATGTGCGCGTGGGATCGGGAGGTCCCGGGTTTGATTCCTGGGTCGGGCAGTGTTATTGAGTTTTTCTGTCACGAAATTCTCAGTATCAGCACGGAGTCTGGAAATGTGCCCGGTACGGCAATAGGCTCGCCCCTTATTACGTGGGACTAAAGTATATCTGGCGAAGAGTGGGTGTAGAAATACACCTCTGCCTACCCCTTCGGGGATAAAAGGCGTGACGATATGTATGTATGTATGTATATAAAGAAGGCAAAGGATGTGAGTATTCCGTCGAAGGCGGATAGGCAGCCATTTGAACTTGTTACGAAATTCATAAATGTGGATATATTTACGTAAGCCATACCTATATGAACCTTATGCAGAAGTTTTGTAGGCGCTCAAGTTTATCTACCTGGTCCTCATTGAGATCTAGATAGCTGGCATCGGCATAGTCAAGAATGGTAAGATGAGTAGATTGCACAAGTGCAATTTTAGTAGGTATGGGAAGGAAATTGCGTAATCTTCTCAGTGACGCAGACGTAGCGGCAGCCAAAAGTCGTCGCCTGATATTTTGTAACTGCACAGACCAGGATAACGTTCTGTCAAAGGTAATCCCCAGATTCCTCACTTCTTTACTCACAGGAATTGAAACGCCAACAAAAGATATCTGGAGAAGCAAAGACTAAGGAACCTTTGACTTCAGTCTAGAACTGCCGATAATTGTGATCTGGTTTTCTTTGTATTCATCGTAAGTCCGTACCTATTGATATTTTCAATGTCCAATCTGATATTTTAGCCAGATCACTATTAATCGTGAAGATAGCTGACGACAAACTTTCATATTTTGCTTGAGTGTAAATTTGCATATCATCAGCATAAAGGTGGTAGGAAAAGAAATATGATTGGATATATAATTTATAAAAATTGAGAAGAGTAGAGGAGATGAGACTATGTTTTGGTCTGAAATCAAAGCAAGACTTTATATAAAAAATATGAAGTTTACTCGGACATTTTCAATATGTTTATAAATTCGTCCAGTCTTACAGTACTTGAATAGGTTTATGCCATAAATCATAACCTACTGTGATTTTAGTAACTTTAGTAAATTACTAATACTGGCAAGATGAAATAGGTACTTGACAACAAAAAGCAGTTTTATATTTTGTTATGTATTTATTATAATTATCGACATAATCACATTATAACTAAAGCTATATTTATACGACAATCGTCCATGAGACTACATTCACTTATTCTATACATTAATTCCAGTCACAGATTATAAATAAAAATATTGCTAATAACAATCACAATTCACTTTGGTTTACATCTAATATTCTATAAAAAAAATAAATAGTAGGTATGTTCATTTCCCACTATTGGCAACAGAAAACGATTCAGAAATCATTGGCCAATAGGTAGTTGGTGTTGAATCTTGGAAAATACAAAAGATTTCCTACCTACTTATTATAATATAGGACCTAGAAATGTGGTATCTAATTCTTCTGTTAATTGGTAGTTGATCTCTGATGACGTAGGAAAATCCTCGGAAATATTAAATTCTACTGAGATTTTGTTCATTAGAAAATCATGAGCATTTATCCCTAACCAAAATTACCCTAAACTAGAGAAATATAATATAGACTTTACCAATTTTTGTTATGAATCAATTTTGGTTAGTTAAATACTTAATACAAGTAGATATAAATAACAGCAGTTTTTATACGTTTACAACTTGTTAGTATACATACAGCTATTGAGAGAATAAAATTATTGTTAATGTCTATTCATGACACTAGGTACATATTGCTACCCTAAACACGCACTACATATAGATATAACTACTAAGAATTATATTAATGTAATTAAACTACTTGAAGTCTTTATGTAGTGAGCACATTTACAGTTAAAAAGCCACCATAAAGTATAGTCTTATGAGCTGTTTCGAGACATTGCCATGAAAAATATTTAAAAGTGAATATAACTAGACATGTTTAGGATTTTTTTGGAAAGGAGGCTTGCAAGGCAAAGTTTCAAGGTTCTCAGGAATTTACGTGATGTTGAGTTAATGGTACAAAATAATAAACACACAGTAGGAAGTCGAGTTTTCTATACCGAAAGATAGAAAGAAAATTACATACATTTTCCAGAAAATACATATGTTATGTTGTAAAACTCTATTATAGAGATAGGTATTTTGTCAAAGTTTTGTCTGTTTGTTGTTGTTTTATTATATATATTGTTATGTTGTGTATACCTGTTCTTACCGTGTCTATTTGCTGGTTCGTCTGTCTCAGTATTTGAAGATTGCCTTACGACTGAGGCTCGTAAGGCAATCTTCAATCTTCTTGTTCACTTAGGATACTGTTTTGAATATTCTATGCATTAGTCAAGACGGAGATGTAGAGATTAAAAATGCTAAACTGTAACATGATGAACTAAATTCAGTAAAAAGACTTAATTAAAAAACCAAGGCTAAATATAACATCCGACTTAGTCCTAGATTTATTAGGTCGATATTTATTTCAATGCGAAGCTTGTAAATCTGTAAAATCTGTTGGATTTTAGAGAGTTTCGAGTTTTTTGTATTAGGTAGTACCTAGTTATCGGCAGATAAGTCCAAGACTAAACTTCGAACTACATTTAGTCTGTGTTCTATAATAAGTTTGAAACAATTTTAGTATCTACTCGTACTTATAGTATTTTACTCATATATTTTTATTTCAATTGTTTAAGGGGACCTTCTGTCCTTAAAATAGTAATAAATAGACCTAAAAACTAAGGTCCTTAAGTATACACTAACACGAAAACGTGATAAGTATAATAGATTATTTGTAAATAAATTATATTAATTATTTATTATTATTTTTATATTACAACTATTTTATTTTGGCACATTTTCCACAGTTGGCCCTGGAATGATCACAGTGACCCTAAAACTACAACTTAAAAGTTAAACTTTATAAATAATACAAATACATTAACTATGTAAATAGTATACCTAAATACATTATATCTAATGAAGTACGCATAAGAATATTGGAATTGATTTAAAATGTGCAGAGTATTTTATTTTCAGATTATGGAATAGTAGTGTCAGAATTGTGAATGCAATTATAGAAAATCCTTATACAAAAATCGTTTTCTTTTAGCGCGTTTGAATTTGGCACGTTCAAAGTGATGATAATAAAATCGACAGAACATAAGGCGCTACCTCGAAAATGTATGCTCTATTTGATTACCGATTTCGAAGCACTGAGACACACCAGCAAAGTGAAAATGTTGTATATTATTTTTAGATTGGAAGATTTTCGCTCAATAGAATTTTAATTTGAAATACATGCTTACTCTAAATACTTTTATGGATATTCAGAAAAAATACTTAACTTTTCGCCTTGAAATTGCTACTCACCGAAAGAAGAGCTAGTTTAATAGGGACTGGTTGATCGAATTTTCTCTAATTAAAACGATTATTAATTGAGTTATGAACGAAATAAGATTTCAGACAGTTTCGTGTTGGCATGCCACGTCAAAAGCCGTGTGACATCCAACTTTATAGCTAACACTTAGCGATGACCTCTGCACGATTTTTTTACCTTCGAGGTAGTCTCTTAATGAAACTGAATTATGCCGATAAAATATGTAAACAGTAGTTTAATTTCAATGATGTATTTATTTTGTTTGTGTCGCGTAACTTTGTCTCAAGTAGGTATCCGAATTTGGGTATTTACTGAAGCGCAATGATTATCCCGAAAGGCAATTTGAAATACTCAATAAATATTTTTTTAATTATTAATAAATTATCAGTGATATTTTTTAATAATACTGAAGTTTTATCAAGAAGTTTTATTATTAATGCAAAAGTGGTATCATCAATTCGCTGCTACTAAGATTTAAAATTTTGCTATGGTTCTAGCTATACGTAATAACCTAAGTCTTGCTAAAGGAAATACAGCAAGTATTTATATTTACAAAAATATTTTACAATGAATTCAATTTTCTCTTCAATCACTCTTCCAACTTTCACTTAGGCAAAACCTGTGAAGTATATGTATAATGAGTACTAGTATATAAAACGTTACTTAATAATAAATTGTCTTGAGGACGTAAACAGAACTTTAACCCTAGAATATATCCTAAAGAACAGCACCCTGACTATAGAAAATACCACCAGTGAATAGCGTATACGTAAGCTGTTTGGGAGGTCCCGGGTTCGATTCCCGGTCAAGCTAAAGTTTTACTTCAAAGTTCTTCCAAATTTGGCAGAGCGCGGAGGCTGGCAATGCGCCCGGTAACGGCAATGCTACGTGGGACCTTAACAAGGACCTAACTAGGTGAAATTTGGGTGTAAATATTACGCCTGTATATATAGAGGGCAAGCAGCCTCTAATATATATGAAAAAAAAGAAAAAGATCTCAGTCAAACAACTTTACATCGCCAGAGTGCTGTCTTGTCTAAGAGTTGAGCTATCAAAATACTTATTACCCTTCTTATAGAATAGAGAATATACAATCACATTCAGGAGGCTCTGGATTTATTAGAAGATATTAGAAGACTGAACGATTGACCACTTTTATAAGTACATTTACTTATAATACTTATTGTATGAATAACAATGATATACCTACCTTCATTTAAAGGGCTGTAGCTGAAGCCTTAGCAACGACCACAATTTTCCGAGGCAAGAAAACATGTCTAATACAAATATGTTTCAATTCAATGTATTCAAATTAACCATTTTACTATTCACTTGGACACATATTTTATTTATTACGTTAGCGTCTTTTATACGCATACGTCTTACCTAATATCTATACGCAGGTTAGCTTGAGTCGAATTCAACTTAATAATATATACAGTAGTTTCAGAAATTATAAAAATATTATAAACAAACATACCTCAATTTGTTTTCAATAGTATGATAGATACATATAATCATGTAATTATAAATTTAATATAATATACATACAAATAACTATTTTACTATACTATTACCTACAGATATCTCAATATCGATTATATGGACTTATTTCGATATTTAGTTATCCATAGAAGTCGATCGAGACACGACTAGTCAATCGATCGACTCTTACGACTAATTTGGCGACCACGGGCGACTGTTTTCTAATCATTTACAAGTTGCCTTATTTACTAACTTATACAATAACATTGCAATTTTAAACTTACCTATTGTAAAACTAAGTTTATTTTATATAAATGTATCTATATATTACTTATGTACATTGTACATAATCGTGTATAGCTAGCTATCGAGATCTATGTTACGTTTCGTAAAAGGTTTAGCTTAAGTATTTATCTGAATTCTGAACAGAAGTGTGTTATTTGAGTCCATACGATCCAGATTTTATTTCTAAGTAGTGCTAGTATACAATATCATAATAGTCCTAGCTAATAAATTTCATCATAATCCTGGTTGCATCCATGCCTTTCGCCGGGGTGCATTTTTTAGTCTTGACAGACCGATTTGACAAAATCCTAGCTTTTAAACAGTTCAATCAATATTTTTAATAAATTTCATCATAAACGGAAACGAAAAAGATAGTCTGAACTGTGGACACCGTCGCTCAAAACAACTTTGGTAACTTTATGTCTTTGAGCGGTCAGATGACAGTTGATAAAGTAGGCTTTGTTAGAAACTTTGATCACAGTATACTACAAACGTCATGTCGCTTTACTGTAGGTTTAGAAGAGCTATGTAAAAGTAAAGAATCTCTACAAATTGTACAAAAGTTAATTTACAAATCCTTTCTAAAAAACCCTCACTTCAATCAATCATAATCTGGACAGTATGGACTTGTAGTTCTGTTCCTAATCTCTTGCGGTTCAAGGTTCGAGTTTGACAGCTGTATCTCAAGATGGCGGCTCTGGCGGGGGTGGCGGGCCGGGCGCGGGGGGCTGAAGCAGCTTGGCGGCCGCGGGGAAGCCGGTCAGGTCGAACCCTGGGGGCGGGACGATGCCTGCTGCTGTGGCGGTGCTCTGCAGGTAGGCTACTAACCTGGAATAGGAGAGAGGATCTTTAAAAGGATCTTGACCTTAGCCTTTAGCCCCTTCGGGGATACAGGCGTAAGCCTATAAAAAAAAATATAAGACGTCTTGGGTGAGAATCGAACTCACGTCCTATAAGATAACAGTCAAAGTCATTAACTCTTAGTCCAATAAACCATTCAACCAAAACAAAGATGATGAAATCCCCTACTACGCAATACGCAAGGATATGTCATTGAAATGTTAGTTAACCTCCTACGAAATAATAGCATTGTAAGAGAAAGATGAGGTAATGAACGCTTCCGTGAAATTGCATGCCTTTGTGCAGTGCCAAGGATTTGATAGAGCAATAAATATGATTCGTTTTAGCAATGCCAAAATAGACGTTATGCGATAAGTGATGCGAATTGTAGGTGGCGTCGTAAATTGTCGACACGTGTCGTAGGACGCGGCACAGAAGATAAGCGCTAGATGAAAAGACGCACGACATGAATTTAAGCTCCTCACGCCCTACAACCTATTGCAAAAGGTTACATCATACTGCTTACTAATAGTTAATAATAATATTCTACCACATTCACGCAACACCATCTAGTCGCAAACTAAGCAGAGCTTGTACTATGGGTACTAGACAGTGGATAAACATACATATTATTATAATCCTTTTTTTTGTAAATACATACATATTATACATAGAAACACCCAGACCAAGACAAACATCCATGTTCATGCACACAAATGTTTGAATTGAGCGGGACCTTCGGCGTAGCAGTCGCTTACATTCCCGCTGCGCCAACCAGTCGTTAAAGTTATGTAAAGGATCTCAATTGCGTAATTATCATCGACACTACTAAGACTGGTGAAACTTGGGGACAAACAGAGGGTTTTTCACCTTTATTTTTAAACGATTACGTGATAGAGACCCGTTATTTAAATACCGTTATTTAAAGTACTAATTAGCACAGTCTAATAATCCATTACAGTATGGAAAGAAAGAAAAAAGAACTGTTTATTCCACATACTTCAAAAGAATTTATTGTATTGCTTAGTCAATAGTGTAATGGATTCATACAAGCGTAATGCCCGACACTGACATAATTGCAACCCATAACCACAGTGAATATGCTTCACTGTGGCCAAGGGTATACAAATGTCACTACCAATCAATCTCCTACATCAGCGCTCACAACTCGCGCCGCGACCTTTACCTTCGCAGTTCTTCCAAGGCGCTGGCCTGCATCAGTATGTAGTTCTTGGCGAGCAGTAACGTCGCAATCTTCGACAGCTTGCGGACTGACGGCGAGTGAGCGTACGGGATCACTCCTCGCAACTCGTCTAATGCATCATTCTGGAAACAAACCAAAACCATCTATACAAAATTTAAATAAAATTGAAGTGTCTTTGACTGACTCGTTGGTCTCGCGGCATAAATGTGCGCGTGGGATTGGGAAGTCTCGGGTTCGATCCCCGGGTCGGGCAAAGTGTTATTGAGTTTTTCCGTTAGGAAATTTTCAGTAGCAGTTCGGAGTCTGGGAATGTGCCCGGTACGGCAATAGGCTCGCCCCCTATTACGTAGGACTAAAATAAATCTGGCGAAAAGTGGGTGTAGCAATATACCTCTGCCTACCTCTTCGGGGATATAGGCGTGAGACTATGTATGTATGTATGAAGTGTCTTTCTGTGATTCGAAATAAATAATGATTTTTCAAGTGGATATAGTTAGTCACACTATAACTCGTATAGTATTATAGTACCCGTGATTACACTACTTTAACTTTTTCTTAATTTGTCGGTCTGTCCGTCTGTTTCTCTCTATGTCTTTATGTTTACCCGGAGTAATCTCTGGGATGGCTGAACCGATTTAAATGGGTCTTTCACTGGAAGGTAGAGGAAATTGTAAAGCTTCATATAGGTTGTTATTTGATCCGATAGGTAAATCCCGTAAATAACGTGTTTGAAGCCGCAGGCAGCAGCTAGTCTATAATAAATGATGTAACGAAACGAATCACCAATTTACGAAGAAATTGAATTGCATAATGCTAGAAATAGATCCATATTTATGTTTGTTTATATAAAGTTTGAGATATTGGCGTCTGGCATAGTTAAGGTTAACACATACAATTTGGAGTAATAGGTGAAGTACCACAAATGACTAAACTTTATGTAGAGTGGTGAAATGCTGTATGTAAAAGATAAACATACAGGTCCCCGTGACTTCCAATCACGTTTCTCCGGTATACTTAGCCAAATTTTCAACTAAACTGTACAGTAAAGTAAAAAGCCGTTCAGCATCAAAATCGTCAACATTTTCCACCGAGTAAACGATTGACAATAATAAGCTCGAATTTATTGGTTTTGTAGAATGTTAACGTCAAAATTGTATCACTTACGTGCCCAATAATTCATCTAATGGATTTAAATTACTTATAAGCAACTACACCACCGCTCCACATTTTTGCTCATATCATTCCTGTCCACCTCAAGGTTGCCTGGAAGAGATCGCCCTAGGTGATAAGGCCGCCGATTGTACATTATCGTAGTTTTAAGTCTCTTCACAAAATATGTACTGTTTAATGCTATGTTGGTATGCAATAAAGCGTATATCTATCTATCTATCTATAATATACAAATTGCTAGGTGTTCTTTGTGTTCGTTGTTTGAGTGTTTGTAATTCCCTCGTGACACAGAATATACTACAAGTGCAGGCATAATTAAAAAATAAAAGTGTTTTTGGCTTAACGTGCTTTGAAGACCATGTTAAATCGTCATGAAGATCTTCGACGGGTGTTATAGGGAGTAAGTATCTCTGAATAAACTGACCCTAGTGTAAACCATGGAATATCGCTATACGAACCTTTTGGTTGCGGAGCTCAGACGAGCAGTCGCTCTGAGGAAAAGCTAATATTCAAATTCTTAGGCTAGTAAGCGGATTTGCAACTTTGACAACGCTTGGTGGGGGAATGTCTCCTGGTTACATTTAGGTAACTAACTCATATTGTACCATGCAGTAGTCTATCATTACGATTTTGAATGTATGACTCTAACAGTTGTGATACACCCCTACACAGATAGTGTGCGTTCGCGCAGCGGAATGTTGTTGAATTTAAAGATTTTAATTATGCAGATATTTAGTGTATGACGTCGTATAATTGTGTATGGTAAAAAAAAATTTGTGCACGCAGCCATTGTGGAGAAATTCACTAAAAACTGATTCCGCTGGGCGAACGTTGTCCTGGCGGAACTTTTTTTAATCCATTGACTTTAGAAGAAAAGAGATGTGTCCAAAAATTAGTGTGTATTTGTGTGTAATTGTGTATGTATGAATCAAATTAGTGCATGCATAAACTTCGCAGAAATTCAAGTTTCCGCTACGCGAACGTTTGGCCATTAGCTAGTTTTCATATAAAGCGCTTACATAGAGAGCTGTAGATTTTTACATACGCTGTTTTGAATTTGTTTATATTTGTTTAAAAAAAAGATTTAGAAAAAATCGTAGGGCTTAAAAGATAAAAATGTAAACGTAAAATACGCTTATTAGGTCTTATTTCTTAAAGTATGCACTTTGGGGTCTAGATTTTCACGTTTATACAAACCTTGTAAGTGTCTGCAACATGTTGCCAAGTATCAATGATGTTCCGTTAGTAATTAAAGAGTTATAGGACAATTTACCATGAATAGATCACTGTTTACAAAGCAGTCAAATATCACGACGTTCTAAAGGAATTGCATGGTAAAATGTGTGCCAATAATTAGTGTATTCATTCAACTATTCACATGCAAAATTTCATGTCATTAAATTCAGTAATTAAAGAAAAACAATTATAATACTGACGAAGCATCGAAAACCTACATAACCCGACCAAGTTCGGATGGCTACAAAAAAGCGGCCGTGCCATATATCTAAGAAACGTTCTTAACCTTCCAATACAATATTTATTAATATGGTACAGTTGCGTACACAAGCGTTAAGAAAAAATAAAACAATTGCATTTCTTGAATTAAAAATATTTTTTTAATAATAACGCCGCTATCTACGATAAAAATAAATCTTCAATTAACAAGTATTTAAATATCCGTGTACAAAAATATTTTTAATTACATATTACATAATTATGTAATTATAATAACGTTAACAAACGCTTGCAACGACAGCAATGGACTTAATTGTGTTTTAAATAAAACAGGTTTAATAAACATATTGCCCTCTCTTTTCTTCAAGGATGGAAGTACCGTTTCAAGCGGGAAGCCGCCTATCGCTCGTTGCGCGCAGTGCTATATATACTAGAATATTTTTGATCAATTCATAACTACAATACTTAGACTATTTAACCAAAGGACTAGCGTACCGCCTTGAACAAAATAATTCTGCATATTTTGGTGGGGTGCGGGGGAACACGCTCACATACATAAGTCACTACCAGTACAACGGTATACATAAATTAAAAAATCGATTCATGACGTAGTTTTTTTTTAAGTTATTAGTTGCAAAGGGGAACGCTCGTGCATACTTTTTTTTGTTTTTTTTTGTTTTACGAGGTGGAAAATCCCTTCGGATCTCCGACTCTTGGGGAAAATAAGAGCCGGAGTATGTGGCGTTTCCACTAAAAACCACCTCGACTTCCACCATGTACCCGTGTGTCGGAGGGTAGGGCATCACCAAAGCACTCGGTCGCCACCTTCCGACGGGTATTGGCCCGCCAGACGGTCAGGCGGGCCCCGAACAAAACCCCCTTGGCGACGGAGTAAGGTGTTGGACTCCGCCGCCAAAACGCCCAGCGGCCGCAGAGGATAGGGAGGACGGCAACGCAACACCGCATCTCCTCTTCCTCTGCGGCCCCACCGCGACGCATCGAATGGTGCGCCCCCGTTTGGTCGCGGGAGATAGGGCGCGCGGCAACGTAACACCGACACGCCTCTCCTCCCGCGACCGCACCCGACTGCGAGGGACAGACGGAACTGTCCCCCGCACCCGTACCGTTGGACGCATCCTGCGCAGGCCCCTCCAAGCCCACGCGGAGCGTCCCCTCCTGGATCCCTCTTAGCTTCACCGCGGGTGACCAATCCACGGTTACTGAGCCCCCCACCACGACAAGGTGGAGATCCCACGGGGGGGACGCTCGTGCATACCTAGTCCATTGGTTAAATAGTGTAATAAGCTACATTAAGATAAATATTTACCTGACCCAGAGGTCTATAGTTAGAATACTGATCCGTGAACTCTTCAATAGAAATTAGCTGTATGAATTTTATTTGTCTTAAATTTTAATAATAAATCTAGATTATATCTCAAGTCTCAAGCGCATACTTAAATAAAGTACCTACAGTAATACATTTAAAAAAGTAGGTGTACAAAAGTAAATGACCTATAAATTATATCGAAACAACAATTGTGTTATCACCTATACCAATTCAATACCGGTATTATACTGTAAATTTTGGGATGTTACCTAAATATATTGCACGGCCGCTTTTTTGTAGCTATCCGAACTTGGTCGGGTTATGTAGGTTTTCGATGCTTCGTCAGTATTATAATTGTTTTTCTTTAATTACTGAATTTAATGACATGAAATTTTGCATGTGAATAGTTGAATGAATACACTAATTATTGGCATACATTTTACCATGCAATTCCTTTAGAACGTCGTGATATTTGACTGCTTTGTAAACAGTGATCTATTCATGGTAAATTGTCCTATAACTCTTTAATTACTAACGGAACATCATTGATACTTGGCAACATGTTGCAGACACTTACAAGGTTTGTATAAACGTGAAAATCTAAAACCCAAAGTGCATACTTTAAGAACTAAGACCTGATAAGCGTATTTTACATTTATATTTTTATCTTTTAAGCCCTACGATTTTTTCTAAATCTGTTTTTTAAACAAATATAAACAAATTCAAAACAACGTATGTAAAAATCTACAGCTCTCTATGTAAGCGCTTTATATGAAAACTAGCTAATGGCCAAACGTTCGCGTAGCGGAAACTTGAATTTCTGCGAAGTTTATGCATGCACTAATTTGATTCATACATACACAATTACACACAAATACACACTAATTTTTGGACACATCTCTTTTCTTCTAAAGTCAATGGATTAAAAAAAGTTCCGCCAGGACAACGTTCGCCCAGCGGAATCAGTTTTTGGTGAATTTCTCCACAATGGCTGCGTGCACAAATTTTTTTTTACCATACACAATTATACGACGTCATACACTAAATATCTGCATAATTAAAATCTTTAAATTCAACAACATTCCGCTGCGCGAACGCACACCACAGATATGAGAATCAAGAATAAATCTATGCACACCTATATCAACAAATAGAATTAATAGCGCAGAGTGCATTAGTACTCTATTTAATGTTAATTCTCTATAAGTATGATTGTGCTATCTGTAATTAGAAATGGCGATATCTTACAAGATCGTGCATCCTCCGTCGTTCCCTCGCGTTGATGTTCAGTCGTACGTTCTTGCCCTGACGCATCTTCTGTTTCGATTTTGCTTCGTTGAGTGGTCTGTAAATTATAATGTTGTATGATATTTTATCAAATAACTGTATGTTACAGTCATATTTATCTGCAATTTAAAATTCATTTGCCTAAATATAATTTAATTTGTTAGATAAATGTACAATATGTTTACTATTTATGTTCACATTCAATTTTAAATGTAATTTATTTCTTTTAGGTGTGATTTGAAAATTAAAACATATTTTAAGTACGTACATCCGCGTTTATACATGCAGTAAGTATCATCATCATCAGCCTTTAACAGTCCACTGCTGGATTAGGCCTCTCCTTTGAAAGGAGGAATTGGCCTACTATAACACGCTGGCCAAACGGGTTGGTATAGGGTTTGTATCAATTTTTCCTTCTCTTACAGTGCTGTTCTCTGCATAATATGCTCCTTCTGTTGGCTCTTACGACACCCATGGAATGATATGGGGTGGTCACCTTCCGTATATATCCCTATGAGAATAACCTAGAAAAACTCATGTCACTCTTTGAATTGATAAATTTTTATAACTATCACATTATGAACAGCATGGTGATCTATGGCCTAATTCTCCTCATGGTGAGAAGAGGCCTGTGCCTAGCAATGAGACAGCTTATATACAGGGCTGATAAAATAAATTAAATTAACTCCATATCATGCTGCGCTTTTGATATCTATGTAACTATTGATTAGTTTTATAGGTTCATAGTCTCTAACACAACATTGCATAATACTCTGTCCAAGTCAGAATCTAAGACTATATATACCTTACGATCTTGTAGTATCCCTTGTTATACTTAAATCACTTTTAGTACCCGCATAATAAAATTGGTGTACTAGTGTCCATTTTACCCAATAAAATTACGCTAATATTTCCTACCTGTGCTTCGTAATATAATGTTAAATAAACTATCTGACGTAAAAAGATTTATCTCGATCGAACGAGTACTTCCTGAGATTAACACGTCAAGGCAAACTCTTAAAACATACAACGTTAATATAAATTTCCTTAAACATAATTAATGAACGGAAGCGCTGAAATAGCGGAGTTTTTTTATTATTTTATTACAACGGGTATTTATTTTTGGCGATAGAAAATGTGTGTGACAAGTTCATTAAACTAAGATCTATAAGCATGTTAATGTTGTGTATTTTTGGCTCGAGAATGTATCATAAATCTGAAACTAGAGTACGAGAACAGATCCACATTGTGGGTAGAGATGAGATCTCTGGTTTCCTGTACATTATGCTAAACTGTTTTGTGATTAACACTTTGTTTCCTTTCAACATTTTTGAGTACTTTTGGCAATGAGCTGTCGTTAAATAATAGACTTTTAAGATAAAGTGGAGATTATTATCTTCATATATTATAACATGAAGTCCCCTTTCTTTACTGTCTGTCTGTATGAACGCGATAAACTGAAAAATTACTGAATGGATTTTTGTACGGTTTTCACCAATAGATACTTAGTGCCGTTCCTAAACGTTTAGCTGTATCATTTGTGTGGTAGAGCCGTGTATATTTCAGATTTAATGCATTTCTGTTATTTGTAATAGTCGGCTGTACGGCGCCAACAATGCAATGTATTTATACAATAGTTAAGGTAAATAAATAAGCTATTTTCGGTTAGAATGTGCCTCGCTTTAACTGCAGGTTTATTTCTAGATGCTAGTCAACGGATGCGTTATTTCCATTGTTAGTAATAGGTTGTCCAATTAATTTGAATAATTTTCACAATAACATTACAGATTATTAATTTTAACTATATACTTTATTATCTTACATAATCATAATAACTAAGAATGCATATGTACATAAATCTAAAAGGGGTAGGCAGAGGTGTAATATTACACCCACATTTCGCCATTAATGTTTAGGTCCCACGTAATAAAATCTAAAATAAATAGTGAAAATAAGTACAGGTGTGTTTAGGCGTCGTCGTAGAATGCCTCCGCATCAATATCATCGGGTAACGTGCCCAGAAGGCTGGCAGCATTGCCACGCTGGATGGCAATGCTGATTCTTTGAGCAAAGAATAAACCAGCCCTCTGGTCACGTGAGAATTCCATTAACCGTTTAGATATATCTCGGAATAAAGAGCGAGCGCTCGGACCTCATAAGCCTATTTTGTGCGTTTCCACCCCAAACGGCTCAAATACGTAATTATCTACTAGATTACTGTATTTGCGCCTTTTGAGGGTTGGGTAATGCGGCGCAGTTCGATAAGTAGGTACTTTTAAAAATAATACGTTTACGGTGCCTTTTATACAAATAAACTAATTATAAGTGCAGCGATAGCCTAGTGGATAGCCTAACACACTGCTTTCAAGTGGGTCTCGAGTTCAACCGCATTGCGCGCTTTACTAACTTTCTAATTTCAAATTGCGTATCAATTGCTTGCTAAACGGTAAAGGAAAATATCGCAAGGAAAATAGCATGTATGCCTCGTTGGTCTCGCCTCGGTGATAAATGTACGCGAGGGATTGGGAGGCCTCGGGTTCGATTCCCGGGTCGTGCAAAATGTTTTTGGGTTTTTCCGTTAGGAAATTCTCAGTAGCAGCACGGAGTCTGGTAATGTGCCCGGTACGCCAATAGGCTCGCCCCCTATTACGTGGGACCTAAATATTCCTGGCGAAATGTGGGTGTAATAAGGCGTGAGTCTATAAATAAAAAAAAGTATGTCTGAGAAGTCTCTAAGTATAATATTCTCGAAAGACATGTGAAGACTGTCCCGCACTTGGTTAGCTTGGTGGACTATAGCCTGTTTGCTATTGTGATTTGTGATGGCTGATTATGAGTAAAAGTACAAAGTGTAGTTTACGTGAACGTTAATAAAATTGTTATTGTTCGAATCCTGATGATTTATTTTCGTTGGTCAAATGTTTGTTAGGTCTTAGGATTATTTGTAAATGTGGGAGTTGTCTTATTAAAATAGCATTAGATATTTTTATACGTTTTGGTCAACAAATTATGCAATTAAAATTTTCAATAACTTTATAATTTCTATGGATTTGACTACAAGACTAGCGTAAAGATCATGGTCGACCTATCGTGCCAAAAATGCTGTGTAGAATATTAAAAGGATAAATTATTGCTAGAGAAAAATAAAAACAAAATAAAGTAAAACTATTGTCTTAAATTGTAACTTTTAAAAATCTGTATTATTTCATTTAAATCACTTTGACGGTATTACGAACAAAAACTATCTACAAATAAAATGGAAATATGTATTACGTGTCCCCTAAATAAGCATTGGATAAGGGTCCACGGTGCCGCAAAGCGGAACAAGTGGCAAATGCTTATTGTTGAGCGATCAATGGGTTTGTGTGATAACGAGGGAGAAGGGTGCACGGCTATATTACGGGTGCACAGACTATACATACTACATAGTACGGGTTCCCGGTACTTGATACCCTAGGGTTGTTTTAAAATGGCGGTCGATGAATGATATGTAAGTAGTAATTCGAAAATCGATTTTAATTGACATATTTTAGTTTTGAAGGCAACTCGGGCCTTGGTTATGAGTTCTGTACATAGTGGTGGACTTTTAAACATACTGACAACGGACTTAAAAATACAGACGCGAAGCAACAATTTCTGGATGCCACAAAATGGTTTTCTATGTGAGGGTCGTAAGTACTTACAAAGTTCGTAAAAGTCTTAAGCGGTTATTGAAATATTAAATTAGTCACTAGTTCATTTACAATCGTTCACTAGAAATTTAGCACACAAAATACAATTTTCGCTTATGCCTATAATCCTACAAGTAGGGGTCATATTTCGGTTATAACTGTATATGGAAGGAGTAATAGATGGGTGACCGAATATCCAGCGCACCATGTCCCAGAGAACCGGATATCCGACCGCTGTAAGCCCAACCGTGAACTATCGGCAGTTATACAGTGAAAATCTTACGGCCCGTCTCAATATTCGATCTATCCATGAATTTGGAGA
Organism: Euclidia mi; assembly: GCA_944739405.2. Lineage (NCBI taxonomy): Eukaryota > Metazoa > Arthropoda > Insecta > Lepidoptera > Erebidae > Euclidia > Euclidia mi. Next base: position 7,066,195 of record OX123196.2, read on the forward strand.
CTAGAGATATATTTTGCATAGAGCTATGTCAAATTTAATATGTAATCTCAAAAAAATTGATAGCTCACATATTGAATTCAGCAGTAAATACTGCAGTTGGTCTCGTCTAATTAAAATGCAAAACAGTTTATTTCCTAGTGAGACAGTTTATTCTGCACGGTTTTTATACAATCTTTCCATCGGGTGTCTGCTCGGACACGATTACTATTTGGTTTTCGATCGGATATCAATTTTAAGTTCAATGGACATGATACCTGAATTAAGTTACGACCAAACATTCAATCAATAATAATTACTTAACAATAGCCGCTTGGTACGGCCGTAACCCGATGATTAAGGCTCTATCAATAAACAGACGTCGCTGGGATACGGCCCAGTCTAAGACCCCTTCGTGAGTCTATTCTTACAAAGAATTCATAGATTACATACATTTACATTTTACACTTACGTGGACTTCCGCCTACTACAGTTTAAAAAGCGCAGAGTTGTAGCAATGAAAGAAGCACACATTAGTCACTTGTAGCCAAAATGACGAGTAACATTTATTAAAATAAATGTGGCTGTAATAACACCTAGCCGTCTCAGACTATTCATAGATTAAAAAGTCATTCCATGCATATATTTTTTAGTACTCTGACCTGCTATCCTAATTCATATATTTTCGAAATACAAATTAAGATTTATAAATATAGAGTAAAGGTGTTATAAACTGTTGAATAATATGCGAATTTTCCGCAAAATAAAAGTATTTCGTATTCGCTTGATGATCTAAGGAGCGCGCACTTTGCTCTATATCCGTTAGATGGATCACTTCATTTGTCGACAGCCGGTATTAAAATCCATTAGACTGGTATAAATAATGTATCTGCCAAAATTTGTACTTATTAGTATCATGGTAAATGCACATATAATATTCATACGTATGTATGTATACATATAAGAAGTAGAGATGTGATAATACTGAAGGTTTGTAAGGTGCTGCTCATATTTTTTCCTCTGAGACTAGCAAGGCTATCTTTACGAAGAAAACGAAAAACGCGACATCGAAAGAATGACAGCCTGTCTAACCAGCGTAGAATAGTAGACCATATGCTCCTATTGAGTCACAATTAAATTATACCTCAAATCAGGAGAGTTCTATGTCCAGCAGTGGACTAAAATATAGAAATGTGTAATCTTAATATATAAAATCCTTGCGTTACTCACTGACTGACAGACACGCTACAGCCGAAACTATTGGGCGCAGGAAGCTGAAATTTGGCATGTATGTTCCTTGGGGACCATAGGGGTGCACTAAGAAGGGATTTCCCGAAATTCCCACGGGATCGGCCAAAACGGGTAAATTAAAAAAAAATCAGGCGTAGCTGCTGTCGTCCTCTAGTATAAGTATATTCGTCTGTTATCGGTTACTATAGCGCATGCGCTGCTAACTTTGGAATATGTGTGTGAGTAAAGTAGGTTCCCTGTTCAAGATCAAGACAAAAGCATATGAATTTTTAAATATAATTGTGACTAAGTTTTTGAAAATTACGTTCTTTCGACATGTCCTTCAGTAGCAGTTAGATTACATCTTATATGCAACTTCTTTGTGTCGCCAGTCTTCATTACCATACCCGTGTAGGTACCTACTAATACTATAAAACTGAAGAGATTTTTTTTGGTTGGGTATACGCGCTAATCTCAAGAGCTAGGTATTGGTTCGAATTGTTTTATTTTTTGTCTTGAATAGTCGAGGCACAGACTATATAACATCATGCTAAGAGTGCTCAGTTAGTTGGTAGATATATATTTCTATAGTACTGGTATTAAATTTTTACATTTAACTGCATCATTTCCATCATGGATCTGATCACTTTCGCGGATTGCCTGCGTCGTTAGGTATATATAATGTAAGTGGATGCTCCTGTTTCACCATGTCTATTCTGAGGAGGCTAACCAAATGAACATCAAAAGTATTATGCTTGAGTATTATTATGTACAGTAAATATATATTAGAGATATAGAAAGTGTAACAGTTGCAGCACCTTACAAAATGTAAATTATGTGTATTATGCAAAACCTGGCGATGAAAAAGAGTGACCGTGAGTTTTATTGCCCGTTCTTTCTCATGGTTCTACGCTCTTGCTTTGCGAACGTGGCAGTAAATGTAAATGTAGAATCATTAAGTAATTATTTTATAAATTTAGTATTTTGACGTTCAGAAGCGTCACATTGTGACCCAAATGAATAAAGGATTTTGAATTTGAATATAAGTGGCATCACAAAATGTGTATGTCAAACAATCTCCGCTGATCAAATGTAATGGTATCTCTTCCTTTGTGATATTTACGAGCTGTTTCGTCTGTTCCCATGTTTGTTTGAACATAATCATCGCTATATATAATCACGCAACGTTCAGAAATGTGGTGAAATAGCTCTGAACGCATCTATTTGGTCTAAGTGGAGTTTTGTTTGTTTGTACATGAGATCGATTGATTGATTGTAAGCTAATTGTTTTACTGCCGATGACCTTGACAGTTCAAGTTCCTATCACAAAAATGTTATACTTTTCTATAATAGTTATGAGTTGTACATTTTTATAGTAAACATACATTCTTATTGGAATAATGTGACACAGCCAAAAATATTCGCGGCAAGGAGCTGAAATTTAGCATGTACCTATGCTTTTGGCATAGGCACCGCTAAGGTACACTAAGAAGGGATTTCCCAAAATTCCCATGGGATCTCGAATAAACGGTTAAATTTAATTAGAAACTCCCAAAATTTTTAAATTCCTTTGGCAATGCTATAGAAATTCATCAAAATTAATTTATAAAGACAATGTGTTGAAATCTGCTGTTGGTCGTCAACAAGGTGACCCTCTCGGGCCAGTCATTTTTAGTTTAGCCATTCACCCAATAATAAAACAAATAAATTAAAAATTTAACGTCTGGTTTTTGGACGACGGGACCCTGGGAGGGGACGTTAACACCGTCTTACAAGACTTAGAACTAATAAAAAATAAATTTAAAGCAATTGGTTTGGAATTAAATTCGGACAAATGTGAAATTTTTATTACTGACAATTTGGATAACGTTTCGATCTTAACAAAATTTAATTCTTTGGAGCCAAATATTAAAATCATCAATAAATGTTCCTTCCGCCTCCTTTGGTCCCCTATTTTCGAGGACGCTTTTGGATCTTTTATAGATGAAAAACTACAAAATTTCTGTGAAACTTCAGAACGGCTTTACAAAATTAATATTCATTCGGCTTTCACGATTATTCGGCACTGCCTTTTTGTTCCAAAATTTACATATTACTTGCGGTCCTCTCCCTTTTGGAAACATTTATCCCTATTGGAAAACATTGATAATATTATTCGGCACACTTTGAGCAAAATTCTAAATCTTGAGATGAACGACCGAGTGTGGCTTCAATCAACTTTACCAGTTCGTTTGGGCGGCCTCGGCGTTCGCAAAATTACCGATGTAAGTCTACCAGCGTTTTTGGCCTCGGTCCACGGCACTGAGGAATTGACCAGGAAAATTCTAGAACCCACACTGGTTAATTCTGAAGGACCGTGCAAGACTGATGCCATTAACGCTTGGAAAATGGCTTGCCCGAGCTCTGACTTACCCCGATTTCTATCCTCTCAGAGGCAATGGGACGGGCCGCTCTGTAGCAAGATGCGAGAATATCTTTTAAATACTGCATCCAGTGTTTCAGAGCGTACCCGTTTATTGGCTGTGGGAGAGTGGGAATCGGGGCTATGGCTTCAAGCACTTCCATCGTCCAACATAGGAACTATGTTGGATGATACAACTTTCCGCATCGCTTCTTGCTTACGCTTGGGAGCTGTTTGCGTTTCTCCGCATCGCTGTCACTGTGGTGAAGCCGTCGACAGTCTTGGCCACCATGGCTTATCATGCAGCAGGAGTGCTGGGCGTATTTCCCGACATGCCCACATTAACGACATACTCCGTCGAGCTCTTGTCACCGCCGGAGTACCAGCTCATCTTGAACCGAATGGCTTGGTGCGCGACGATGGGAAGAGACCAGACGGTATGTCCTTATTACCTTGGAAGATGGACAGGCCTCTGGTATGGGACGCGACATGCGTCGATACCCTTGCGCCATCACATCTTCCAAGTACAGCTGGATCGGCTGGCGCTGCTGCTGCATCAGCGGAGACCCTCAAACGGAGCAAATATGGAAACCTATCTGGTAATTACGTTTTTGAGCCGTTTGGGGTCGAAACGCTGGGGCCATGGGGCCCTAGTGCACGCGCTCTTTACAAAGAAATCGCCAAAAGACTGATCGACGCTTCCCGTGACCAGAGGGCTGGTTTATATTTCGCAGAAAGATTAAGCATTGCTATTCAACGTGGCAATGCTGCCAGCCTTCTGGGCACGCTACCAGCTGACAGCGTTGCGGAGGAATTTCTTGACGCGTCGTAGTCAATTTTTTTTTTCAAATTTTTTTTTGTTGTCTTTAATTATTTAGTTTTTATAGTTTAGCTTAGGATAGTTTAGTTATATAAGTAGATTTATTTTGTTTGTATATAATATGATAAATAGCTCATAATTTAGTTATAGCATACAGTTCTAAATACATTGAAATACATAGAGAAAAAAACAGAAACGGTTAAATTAAAATAAAATGCGCAGGTGTAGTTGTAGGCATCCTCTAGTAATAGAATAAAATTATTACGCCCATTTCGAAATATTATATAAAAAAACATAGCCCTTTTTCGCAGTCGGGTACAAAGCCGGTAATACGTTATTACTCTACGCTTATAAGTATATATTTTTAATCCGTAAGTTCTATTCTATATTGTCTCTCAAATGTTGGCGGTCAATGCGAGCGAAATACTTGTCGTATAGGGGTGCTTCACAATAGAGTGAGCGCTATTGTGCACAGATGGTGGTCTATAAACGAATTGTATGCAGTTCTGTTACGCTATCAGATTGCTAACATGTGTGTGTTTGATTTTTTGACAGATTTAATGCAATATAAATTACCGACCACTTTTCTTTTATGCATATATTTTGTTGACGTTCTATTTATTATTTTCCAATAAACATGCCCCATGGATAAGTAAATATTTCGAACATTGCACGCGCGCGCTATTAATTGCGGTTTAAAAAATGTGAAAAATCAAAAATAAAATCGTTTCCCAGGTATAATTTTTGATTAGTATGACTTGGCATGATGTCCACAACGAGTAGACTTCGGCTTGGTGATGGGTCTTGTGACACCCTGTATAGTAAACAACACATTTATAATCGTTTTAAATTGCCTGAAAAATATTAAAGAAATCCGGTCTCTCCTGCTTCACGCAGTCTTTTCTTATCTTACGCTGACTGATACAAACAATAGGTATTTAATGCAGGTGAAATATTTATTAAATACTTTGTTATTCGACTGAGAATATTAGCACTGATATTGTCAGCAATAATAAGTCCTGATTTTGTAATTAAGCTTAATAAGTTTTATATAATGGATGATATCCGAATTTTAGGACCCGACGAAGAAAAATTTTTACCAATGGTTACCTACATTAGTGTAGATAGTGTATCTACACTAGAATTTAGTTTTATCCTAAACAATAATTAATTGTCAATACAGTAAAAGGTGGCCATATTCATGTTTATCGCAAAATCAGGAAGATTGTATCAATGCAAAAGACGAAAACTTAATTTATACTATGCATAGGTTAATGAGTTCTTCGATTAGATATTTTGTCAACTATAACTTTATAATAATGAGCGTATAAATTTAACGTCATTTATGGCACAAATGAAACCCCTATATTTTGTAGAATATTTTAAACTAAAATATTCCATTTATACATATTATAAGTTTCTATTACATGTTCAGGGTGCATTTTAAGTGAAAATCTAAGAAATAAGTACTAAAAACCCTTGATTTCACCGTATATTTTTTGTTTGTGTTGCTCCCCACTGCGCATGCGTAAAAACCGTATGTTCAAAATAAATAGACGGGGCTACGCGACAGAATAATGCAGATAAATCGGCCAAATCGGCTCTTTTCTTTGATATTTTTACAGAAACCAGGTCCTCAGAGGGTGTTCTTTATGATAGAAGTGGAATTGGAAGGATATGTGAAGAAAAAAATACTAACCTCTGCCCGTAGCTTGTGCCCGGTTCCGGCTGGTTTTCGTCAGCCGGGTAGCAGTGTTGCGGAGGCGGCGGAGGCTGGCCACCTTGCATGTAGAAGCCGCCGAGGCCCACGGCTCCCAGCGGTGTCCTTCGCCCCGGCACCGACTGCGGCGGCGAATGCGACTCGCCCAAAGGCACGCCATCCCAGCTCCTCCGCCCCTCCATGTTCAAAAAAAATAAAATTACAACATAACACTGACTGGAAACACTATTTACTTATTTTTTTCGGACGGTGTCGGGACGTTTGAATTTGGTGCGGGTTTGACAGACAGTGTCGTAGCGGAGTGGTCCACGATCGATCGGAGTACGCAGCTGGGGTGCGCACCCCTCTCATCTCGCCCGAGCTCGCATTGTTCTCAGACGCGGTTCTGATTTATTTCACCGGCGCGTGTGTGACCGGCGGCAGCGAAAAATTCGATTATTAATGCATGTCGTATCGTAATTGGGTTGTATGGCTGAATGTTAAATATATTTATTATAAATTTACGAAAAATAACAGTCATTTTATGTTATATGTCACCAGTGTTAGTACGGAGCCGGCTAACTGAAAAATCCCGCGAATTCATTCGCTCCAAGAAGTCGGAAGAGGTTAACTAAGCCAAATAATATTTTAAACCATGTTATAAGTTCCTTAGAAAAGTTTCTAACTAAATCTTTATGTGTAATATACTTATTCCAGCAGGATTAAATCCGCTTTATTCCAGTTGTTCAGAGTACAACTTTTTAAAACAATTATTAAAAAAGTATTATAATTAAGATCTGTCTTAAAATGCTAGTCACTGGTTTCTCTGTATAAGAGACTACTTACCCAAGGCGCTTCTTTCCGGACTATATACATCTTCAACATGTTTTATTCGCCATTAAAATGAGTGATACTAAACGATTGAATACGGAACTGAATGAGAGTTCTATTTCCATCCAAAATTAAAATGCTATAATCTATTTCTGTTCTACATACATGTTTTGAGTGGGTAGCATACGCCGATAATCTATATAAATCATTCTCGAAGCTTAATATTGAAGAAAGAACGACGGCTGATAGACAAGGTTCACTTACCTAAATACCGATATAAACAAATACCTAAGTAACGTTTTAATATGCATACAAAAATCAACGCTGGAATAATTGATTTTCAAATATCATGACCCTTTATAGGTCATATAAGATTTATTATACGAGTCCTAATCGCGGCGGATAAAGGTTCTCTCAAAAGTGTTACAGCCAGATTTTAAATAACGCCTATAAATATAGTTAAAGGTAGTTCAAAATGAATTTGACTGGTTTATAAATTTGAATTTTCTTGGTCAGTCAAACATGACATAGCCAATTTGTCCTGAGGAAAAAACCGGAGCTATTGCTCAGATTAAATGCCACAATATGTTATCACCTATCCATGAGATGACCTCAGCAAATGTTGCCTTTATTGAAATTTCTTGAATCCTAAGATAATACCAGATATACCTACTCCATATATAAAAAAAAGAAAAAGAAGTTATATAATAGTAGTGTTATTAGATGTTACCAAATTCTTTAAAAGTCAGTCTCTGCTCTAAAAGAGAAATGTCTATCGGCCTCTAGTCATCAAACCATGGGCTTTATGATCGTAAGCATACTTATACCATTGGACCATAAAGCATTCATATTAATACACTGCACCTCAACATAACACGACATATACTTCAAAAAGGCAACAATTTCCACCGTAAATTGAACCGAACAAGCGCAAATTTCACTGAAAAGCCGAATGTGCATAAACAATATCAGAGTACAGGTAGCAATGCCATTATACGCGAACACAGGAGCCTTAACGGGGCGGGTTCAATGACTCGTGATCGTTTATCCCCGGCCGAGTGTTGGGTAGAGTTGTGTTCACACCACTCATTTGAAGACGAAAAGATATCACGTCTTTAAAACCTGCAATAGTGCAGTCAAATTAAAACAATGTTTTTGCACATCCGCGAACATGACGCTTGCAGCAGTGCCGAAATATCGGTTACTCGAAACAAAGTTATGTATGTACCCCATCCTTTGGTTATCCCGTAGGAAAATGTAAAAGTATTTTTTAACCGACTTCATAATGGCATCATCATTTGTAGCATCCATTGTTTTGCCTCATGGAGACTGGAGTACGTTTACTAGTCTAACCGGCAGGCCGATTCAGAATGTCACGACAAGTAATCGTACGATATGTCAAATTATTGTCCTCGTCTTTTAGCCGCCTATCACAGTTATTTTGAACAAATATTCATTGAATTCGGTTTATTTATTAATTTACTTCATACTGAATGCATAAAATTGATAGGAAATGCGATAGTTTTGACAAAAAATTAGGTAGCCCGTTTGACAATTAACGGAATCGAATGTCAAATGAGATATCGAACGATTCTGAATCGCCCCACAGATTTGCCAGTAGGTATATTAGCTTTTCCACAGACACATTCCACAGTCTGAGCTCCGCGACCCCAGGGTATAGTGACTATCCATGGCTGTCGAAAGTCTTTCTTATGACAGTCGAAACTGGGCTTTAGGCGCTCTCCTAGGCACGAGGCAACCAATAATTTAATAGGCATATAACACCGAAATGTCGATAGTGCAAGCCGTGGGTCTGTATCCGATAACGTCTTCATAGCTATCTGTTAGTAGGTAGTATTTACTAGGTTATTGCTGCTTGACAGTTTAATCCAATGTCAATGCATTCCTTGGCAGCCAAATACTATCATAAAGGTTGTGTTAAGTAATACTTCTAGTAAAACGTCTTCGTGGTATTTCTGAGAATCCATTCCCCTTACCTAAATATGGTTGTTGCCAAACAGATGCATTTATAAGACATGAGGCACATGTTGTGTATATATTATTCAGTGCTTGTGTTGTCATTTTCATAAAAATAGATGTACAATACGAATTCTTGTACAGTCTTAAACTGTGAAAATATTGACGATAGTCGCAACTACTTACAATAATTTGATCACATACTGCTGTAAGTTGCTGCGTTGAGTGTTGCATACATGGCGCAATGGCGAATAAAGACTATTAGAACAAATTTTGAATAGTGTTAAAACTGAAGTAAATAGAATAGGTAAACATTTTATTAAAATGTTAATACTAAGATAAATTATAAATTTCAGTACTCACTATTGGTTTGCAGGAGAGCCGGTCGTTTGCAGCACAGAATGTCGCCTGACCTATGCTACGCAAAAATAGCCATATTCCATGGCTTGGACTAGTATGTAAGGGTATAATGTAAGGTACTAAACTACTGACCCTTAATTTTGACCGTCAAAGATCTTTATGACAGCCTGGACCGTCGGATTAACGACTCAAAGGCACAGGTAAGCGATACTTAACTATTTAATTTCTATTCATTTTTGGAATGTAACGTACGTCTAACTACATGTTTGTACATCTGACTGTACAATTACCAATTTATCCATTTAATCATAGACTTAGAAGAAACAAAATATATTATTCTCTTATCTCACCATGTGTATACACCCTAACTCTATCCAAAGATAATTTATTTCGCATATCGGCAACTGGGTTAACTAAATACGACTGAACAGGAGATAAAAACACACACATTTATCATTCCGCTGAAGATTTAGCGTCCATTTAGATTATATTACGTGAGGTAACGGAGTTCCTGGTGTATTTGTCTAGTTGGGTGAGAGCTGATATAAATTTTATTATGACTATCTATATACAAAAGTGGATGTCAGGGTACATAAAGTGGCAATAGTAAATAAACTCCATGGTCACGGTGGATTGAGCGGCTGGACACGAAAAGCCGAAGATCGGGCTCAGTGGCGTACTATTAGAAAGGCTTATATCCAGGAGTGGATTATGGCAGGCTGATGATGATGATGAAACTCCATTGTGTATTTTGTAGCAGATGTCATGAAAATTGGCATATCTAACATTGAGGGTGTATGGAGATGCGATGACACTGTTTAGATGGCACAGAGCAGTTCTTTTGTAAGCAATGCATTATCATATTTAGTTACACGAGCGTGTAACACAGAAACTTCTACAGTTTTTCTATGATACCTAGAGTTTTGCCTTAGCAACCGCTTTTTGTCGCCGTACATGGCTATACTAGGTGCTTTTCATGGAAAAGCTCCTCTTGCTGGTAAAGTTGTACAAACTTGCTAATAGATGGCGTTGAATATCTAGGTAGAAGAATAGGTGAATCCAATTCATTTATGATACTTTGGCAGACAACATTGCAAATCAAACTACATACATACATTCATAGACTCACGGCTGTTCTCGAAGGGGTAGGCAGAAACTAACCATTTGCCCTGTCATATCTCTCTTGCTTCATTCGTTAATCAATCAAAGTAATATTTTGTTTTTGATATGTATTTTTTGTTAATTACTTTACCTTAGTTGGAGTTTACAGACGAAACCACCTACAAATACCTACCAATTTATGTTTTGACAGAATCAGTTCTGTGTTGTTCTAATTTCAGTAGATTGCTTTTTGAGACGCGATGTTCTATTTACGGGAATGCCTGTTTAATATAAGTTATGCTAATTGAAAACTACTGTTAGTGAAAGATATGGCACGAATATATTCGTTTTATTACGTGTAATGTGTGTTTTATTGCTATTTTATTTCTCTCGTAAAGTATGTCCAAGATTTTTCATTCGGTCCAGATCCGTAGAGCTTTCGGACTGGTTTTTTTAGTACGTAGAAGCACGATGATTTAAAGTATTGCATTGAGTAAAATATATGATGAAAATGTAGAACATAGAAGTTATACCTAGCTAAATTGTAGGTGCAACCATTTTTTTAATTCGTGTAATACCTATTTACACTCATCGCCAAACACGTCAATATAAACGAAATGCGACTGCCCAAGGAAAATAGTTATGTGGTTCTAACATTATTATGAAATTTTAATCTGGGTGAGACTTTTAATAGTGTGTTGATCTTACTATTGTTAGGTATCTTGGCATCTTAAGTAGGTATGATGTCAGGTACCTATCTACTAGTTTATATAGTTTATTCGCATAATGTATTTTTGCGAATTAGGCATTTTGCGACTAACCGATATTTATATTAGCATAATGTTGTGACACACTGACAAAGACAAGCAGCATTTAACATTTTACATTAAGTATTTAGTGTCATGTTTGTTGTTCATATCCGTTTAAACTTTTACCAAAGAGCTCAGATATTTACATAGAGGCGCATTTCCTATGGGCGCTTTGAAGACAAACTTTTTACGACTCAAATTTCCGCTTGGTGGCGTGGCAGTCGCGCTGTGAAAGCTGTCTCTACGAGAGCAAGAGAGACGAAAGTTCCTCCAGTGTATCTAAACTACGAGAGCGAGAGAGACGGAGAACGAAGCCAGCGCCGCCAACGGCGCCAACTATGAACTAAACTGGAGACAGTCTCCACTTGGAATCGGCACACGAAATCCTTAAGAACTGCGCTTCTATGTAAATCTGTATTCATTGCTTTTACTAAGTAAGATTTTAGTAACATGTAAGATGTTTTTCCATAGGCGGCGATAAAGTCGTCAAAATTCTCTTATTCACTCACAGTACTGCCCTCCCGAACCTTTTAAATTCCTATATAATGTTTTGCTGTTACTGCACTTTAGGTTCGGGAGGGCAGAGTAGCACTGAGATGCAAATTAAGAGGATCTTAAGTCCAGCAGTGGACTGCTAAAGGCTGGAGAAGATGTATTTTTGTAGGATGTCGCCATGATGACAAATTATTGTACATTATTATGCAGTTTTGTGTAAATTATCAGACGATGTGTGGACAACAAATGAAAGATGATATAAGTATAATAAACGTTTAATATTATTAAAGCTAATCAATTAAATTATTTACATCTTATCCCAATCAGTTCCGACATTTTTGTCCCTTTAACAATTTATATTATTTACAAATTCATTCCACTATTTTCTTTACGTAGGTAGTTATTTTTGTGGAATATAAACTTTTGACACTATGAACACCGTTTTTCACGACAACTCTGGCGTTCAAAGTGTCAACTTTAATAATGTTGTCCCGCTCTCACAATTACGATACAATTGTTTTTATAATTAATTTTACAATATTCACATTTGCATATCATATTGATAGATTTGTCTAATTAAGTATATTATTTTTATTGCTAGTTACAACGAGAGCGGTGGGTTTAGGAGACCCAGCGTATTTGACAAACAAACATCGAATATTATCGTAACTCAAAAGGCAATACATATCACGTTTTTTTATAAAATTACTAGTCAATAAAGATCTTTCTTGAAAACAACCATCATAAACTATTCTAGAAAAATCCTTTCGAGTTACGATGTTCTTCAACACAAGTTGCTATAATTGAAGACCTTGTTATAAGTTCTTGATTGTATGATAGAGTACCGTTTATGATTAGCAATGGGATAATTGAGACTCATTGCATATTTCAAAGGAGTCGGTACGTTTGTCCAATTATTACAATTAAGGTACTTCTTGCCAGGTCTCCAACAACAATATTCCACTTAAGCCCAGCTTCACCACCTGTAGATAAGCCTTATCTGCCAGATAAATCCAATAGCCGAACAAAATTACTATGTGCTATCTGGCAAATAAATTTAACTGGAGCTTATCAGACGGCGGCGAAACTGGCCATTAAACTATATACAAGTTTATTCCTACGTTATATTTGACTGAACTCCCTTACGTAGTTCGTCTTTTACTTTTATAACGACTGTCTCAAATCATTCCACTCCGAAACATTCTAAATGTCTTTTCACAGCCCTTATTCTATGACTAGAAGATGACTAATGCTTCAGTTAGACATAACAGTTAGATATAAACTGTGCAGCAAACATACTAACATACTGCTACACTCGGAAACATACAAATTGTAGTTACAATACTTTTTGCCTAAACACCTGAATTACGATATCTTACAAAGTTCATCAAATTGAAAATGTAGATACAACTCTATTTCATTACCACTTAGGCCGAAAGTAAGGCTTCCAAATCGTTATCATAGAAATTGTCTAACCTTTATTCACAAAAAGAGATTGTATACTCTCTATAATATACCTCAAGATACCCGTAATGAAATAGAGTTGAATATCATAATAAGTCACATAATCCATAGGATCTTAGCATATTAAAGACTTATTTTAATAATACTGTGAAAAAGTAGAAAAATTTAGGCCATACACGTATGAGAAAGTACACGCAGTACATACAGAGAATCAGGCACCTTATTACGAATATGATTAATTATATATTAAGGTACTCATATATTTATTCTTATACCTACTACAATGAATATATTTTCCAGATTTATTCATAGACAGATCATAAACACTTTTCAACATGTAACATCAATTTATTTAGCTATTGTTTTTATTAATGCAAATGAGTATTTAAATACTGAGTTAGATCTTATTCCTTAGTTTTTATTAAACATTCTCTGCACAAATATGACAGAACTTTGGCACGTACACATCCGAAAACACGGAGCTACTAACTATAGCGATTATTGTCAATTGCTAAACAATAAGCTGATAAATAATTTCACTTTGGTAAGGTGCGAGATCCAGGCACACATAAACTCATGATAATATATTAAATATTATTGACTAGGATGGTCTTTGGTTCACGTTTGGTGTGTGGTGGCAGCACCGTCACACCGGCTTACAGTACCGTCACTTGTTATACGGTGGTGGCGGTGGGGTGCGGGGGCGCGAAGCGTGCGGGCACGGGGAGGCATGCGAGCCACGCGGCGCCGGCGCCGGCGAGGCATCAGCGCGCGCGGTGCGCGGGGGCCTGGCCCGGTCAGGGTGCCGCCGCCGCTAGTGCAGGCCGCGACGGCGCGGGCACACGGGGGCAAGCCACAACGGACCCGCTGCGGTTTGTTTGGCTGTTATTTGCTGCGCCACCTGTAGACAACAAAGAACATTGGTTAGACTCCCGTTTAGTAAGAAATGCTGAATAAATTAAAAAACATAGTAACTCAAAAATCATGATTTACGAAAGTGTGACAACATCTTTATACTTTTTGAAAGCCTAAAATGCCTTCCAAATACAATGTGCATGAAAAACAAGTGTGTCACATTTGGTAAACTACGTTTCCTTTACAATGTGACTAGTCATTTTATAAAGTCGCGTATCCTTGAGGTACGGTAAACGTACTGTAATGTATTTGTAGCCATTGAGAAGTCCTTTGATGCGCACCTATTAGTGATCCAAGCATCTTGGTGACGGAGAATTTGCGCGTGCGCTGTGGAGTGCGCACTTCTGCTAGCAGACGGTCTACCGCGCGGTATAAGTCGCCAGAGTTGTCTGCTACGCTAGCTTCGCTGAAGGAGGCACCGTGCGACGCACTCATGGCTTGTCCTTCTTTTGTTGACACCTGGTGACAAAGAAAATGTAGGTTAATATATGCTACATTATACTTAGAAGAGATGGTGATGTGTTTCTTTCAGATTGGTTTGATTGCGGTAAATACGCACACTCTAAATCGCCTATTTTTTATTGCTATCGAGAGTAGGCCGTCAGTGATAATTTAGTCTCCTATTAGTAAGAGTTCATGCTTGTTATAAAACCACCAAGGTTTAAGTGAAACTTGTAGTATTATAAGGGTCTTTACACTAACAAAATCGCGTAAACTTTCTCGTATTGAAACCACAACCGACCATAAAACTCTTAGTTGTAAAGTACAGCCTAAAACGGAGTTATTTTCGTCCATTCGTCACGTTGTTGGTCGTCAAGAGTCGAGTATTGTTGGTTTTCTTCTACGAGTCTGAATATGACTTTTAAAGAGGCATTCGAAATTATTTAACTATTTTTATTATTAGTTACATCAAGAATACTTTGTTTTGAGAGCATTGTGTCTAGAAAATAATAATATATAACAATCGTATCAATTCACATATCTTTAGGTCGAACTGAATATGAGTAAATCGTGTTGTTTCACATTAATGAATTCGAAGCGAACCTCCCAAAGCCCTTGTTTAAATTACGCAAATTTTGTTACGTAACGAAACAAGGTCAGGATTGTATACTTTAAGTATTTTATTTCCAGACTGTTTCCATGGACGCAGTGATATAATATTTAATTACATAAAAGTTCTGTACTTAGGCATGACTTAAAGATGTATTAACTTGGCCTTTTTTGTGTGTCTTGAAATATGATACTAAAAAAAACTTAGGTCGCTACGTAGCATCTCAGTTACTTTACGTTTGCGAAATAGGACAAATTAATGAGGTTTAGTTCCTGTTTAATTATTACTGTAGCGAAAAGTTAAGATTTAATTAGAAAGCCTAGTTTCGAGGCATTTTTTAACGCTATTCGGTATCGGAGTACACATTTCAGCAACAATGTTTAGATTATTTACACGAATTACAAAAGTTTAATATTTATTTGCCGATTTAGTTAAAAACTTATACACAGTGCCTAATACGGAACTCAATATTCGAATTATAGATAGATCTGTAGCTTTTAGATTCGTTTTTGACATAAGCTCCATACAAAATATGTCAAACATGTATCTAAAATCTACAGATCTATCTATAGTTCGAATATTGAAAATGGCCGAGTCAACCAGGAAACGTCAAATATCCTCGCATAAAAACCCAATAACACGCGTGAAAACAGCGTATGATAAATTCCTTTGTAAACGTAAAGATAAACTAATAGGTGAAGCAACTATGAAAGTGTCAACGTTCGAGCATAAAATTTAATAAACAGTTTCTAATAGTACCGTACACGTGCCAACTTTCAGCTCAATATCAAAGGCTGTCTGTCACCCTTTGAGTCCACATTCGACAAGCAAACTTTCATAGATATGAATTTCCGTGTTCAGTTTCTGAGCGTACCTGTCCATTGTAATTTGTACTCTATCTACCTGCGCTTCAATTGAAAGTGGGCTCAAAAGCCTATGGTGACAGACAAGGCCTACCTGTCTTTGTGGGAGACAACGTGAAACTTCAATAGTGACTGGCATGACTTTTGTTTGGTTTTCTTCTACGAGTCTGAATATGATTTTCGAAGAGGTATTCGAAATTATATAACCATTTTTTTCATTAGTCATATTAGGAAAACTTTATTTTGAGAGCCTTGTGTATAGAAGTGAATCATAGTTGACAATTGCAAAGAATCACATTAAGTCGATCTGAATATCAGTAAATTCAATATAAATTACTGTCAACAACTGTCGGTTTTAGACTGAGTGGAGTAACATAAATTATTTTTAAGTATAGGAAAACGAATAAAGTTTTATTCGACTCAAATCTCGAACCATACGAGACATCACAAGTCAGTTACAATTTTACCCTCAAGCAGAAATAGTAAATTATAAACAGTTGTAACGACTAAATCTGCCGACGTCTAAATTCAAAAGCAAACGTCTGAAAGATAAGGCGAAGGTAACGTGTCAATCTGCCTATTATACTCGAGATCTTTCAAGGCTGTTATGTAATCGTGTCACCGGTATCGTATGAATATGTAATCGTATAAGGTTAAGGTCGATTCTCAAGTATTCTAGATATATCGAAATCTATTGCGTAAAACAATCCAATTTACAGTCAAAAAGGTATGTGTTAAACGAGATAACATCTGTATTTACGCGAAATACTATACGGAAAACAGACGTTTTTATCACAATGCTTTATAAATAATGAAGGCGGATGTATAAGTGGGATTATAATATACGTTTGTTTAGACGTGAAATGTACGCAATAGTATTTTGATTTAAAGCGGCCGGTGTTAAAAGTTTCAAATGAAAGAAATTACGACTGTATGTTGTAAATTATGCTACATTACGTATTTAGTAAATTAGACCGCTAGAATGTTATTAAGACTAGACATCGTCAGGCGTCTTAGATAAAATATTAGCGCGTCGAGACGTAATTAAAATTTGAGCGGATTTTCTCGCTTCTTTCCGCGTTCATTTTTGCGATGTAACGCGTTTGCAATATGAAATATACGACAGTTCACGCATGAGTTATTTCGTTCCTCCGTGCGATAGCGAACTTCAAATGAAATAAAATAAATAAATATAATAACCGGCAATTGCCCACAGCTGTACACTTGTTTGCCTACGTCGCGTACTACGCACGTCGTGACGTATTAGTGGTAAATATACGAGTATGTGTACTTTTGTGCAGCTGAGGCGCAATTGAATTTCGTACTATTGAGGTGGCAACAGAACTATAACAGCCAGATTGTTGGCAAGCGGTTTTCGAGCCAAATGCGCGTAAATGCATGGTTTATGCTGCATAATAAGTTCGACGACTTTTTTAATGACCTTACTTTCCGTGGTATATTATGATAAGTGCGATCTTTTAGACACATGGTTGAATGGAGCTCAGAATTTCATCGGAACTTGTTTTTGAAGAATTGAATGATGAAACAACCAGTGCATGCTAGCAGCACATTCTTCACTAACCCGTGGAAATTTCAGGTGATCCATTCCTAGTGCATACCTACCTACGGTTTCCGAGGAACATACATGCCAAATTTCACCTTCCTGCGCCTTATAGTTCTGGCTGTAGCTTGTCTGTCAGTCAGTAACGCAAGGATTTAATATATAGAGATAGATATTGGTTGTAAAACTGACCTGTCTCAAGTGGTCTAGGTCTGTCTTATTGCCGAGTAGAGCGAGAGGCATGGGCGCCGGCGCGCCGGGCGCCGCGTGAGCGGGACTCGCACCGCTGGGCGCTCGCTTCAAAGCACTTAGCACTTCACTCGCGTACTCGAAGCTACTGCGGTCTGTCACGGCGTATACCAGCAGACAGGCATCTGCCCATTGAATCTGGAACAATAAACATGGAATATTAGCATTCGAAGAAAGTAAAGTAAGCCGACGAATCTATAAGTGTTTGCCATCTTTGGATACGGAGCTAATACGTAGAGGAAGAAAAAACCTAATTCAAAGCAAGATGCAATATTTTTCGTATTTTGCGTTAATATTATAAATCTGGGATTAATGTTATTGAATGCCGTTTCATATAATTTATAGAGATACTAGCTCCATCAAATTTATGTAGTGTTTCGGCCGCAATGACGGAAGTACGAAATAGAATTCGTGTTAACACGTAGTGAGTGTCAGACGTACGTAAACTCGTAAATTTCCAATATTAAGGTACACTAATCGATAAAAGTGAACGAGAACGATCAAGAGCTTTAACTAGGTCACATCTGTGAACATCACTAACATTAGGTAGTTAATTAGACGAAGAAATGGGCTCGCGCTACTCTTGTCATTCCTGCCCCAATTTGAAATAATACATGTCGGAAAATTGAATTTTTGGCCATCTCTCATTTTATCGTTTGATGGTAGTCTAGGAATGTAGCGAGAACCATAAAGAACAAAAATATCTGCAATAAAATCAGAATATGAATAACGGCGCACCGCAAAAATGTGGTCGCGCAAAAGTGGTATTAAAGTTATCACTGGACCGTTTAGAAGATGCTTTGAAAGAGACTAGACGAAGAAGAATGTGTTTAATTATTGCGGCGTCGTCGGAGCCAACATTCCGGCTTAAAATTAGCCGTGCAAGCGTTCACGGGCGCTCCCACGCCTGAGTCGCATCGAACCGGCCGGCGCGACAACCACTACCCACCACACACGGCGAGCTTATTGTTGCCCCTACAACGCATTTGTGGGTATAAACAAACCAACAACATCAAACAGGAAGCTCAATTTGACGACGAAAGGTCAATAAAACAATACCGGACAAAAATGGAACCCGTGTACGCAATCAACTTCACAAAGTGAACGCTCCCGACGTATACTAATACAACTGATTTCTTGTCAATCATTCCAGAACATTCTAAAATGTTTATTTCTTTAAGTGCTTTATCGTCGTAATTGTTAGACTTCCGTTGTAGAATTCTTTGTTTCACTTCGGACAATAAACTGGGAAAAACTTATTCAATTAAATGTGTACGGTTTCTTTCTTGGTAACGTTTATTGCGCCACTTTGAACAAGTAATTTGTATATTTTCATGGAAATTGCGCAATTTACAAAAATTTTCACAATTACGAATAACATGCCTAGTTACAAATTTTATTCGCGTTGCTATCCAGAAAAGCTTTTATTGAACTACCTCTTATCGATTAAGAGGCACTTGGTATACATTTTCATTTTATTGACTTAATTGTCGCTCGAATATTTGACTAACAATTTCCATTGTTAAAGACCGGATGAACAATGCTTCGAGATGACAGTTGTTTACAAAGAATCTATTGAAAATGAAACAAAGGAAAATGCTCGCTGTAACACATGCTTCAGTCGACCCTTGCGTATAACAATACTAAATTACTATCTATGAATATAAAACAATCAAGTGTCCATAGTACAAGTCTAGACAATCTACGACAAAGGTTTTTTGACAAAACACACGAATTGGTATTGATTCCCCAAACCACGCCACTCCCACGTCCAAAACGTGGAACTATTAGCCCCACAACATACATAACATACATGATAGCTATTCCTAACAATGTTGCGTCTTTAAACAATACCCACGTAAACTAGGTTCTCTGATGACTACACTAATATTTTTCTAATCATCAAAGAGATCCAATTCTGTGGTCAGTGGTTGGATGCTGAATAAACTGACAATCAAATGTTCAAACCGCAGTACTAATAAGTAACTATTAATATCAGTGCTAGCTCTGAGTCATATGTTCGGTCACTGGAACAGCTCCTGTGGCCATTCCACGTTTCTCGTATTATTATTCGAAGTGATTAACCCACTTATTCGCACATAAACGGTCCCTGCCACCGCGCGTATGATTTGTTTGCGGAAGAGAATTACTCGAATCAATCCTTTGATGTGTTATGGAAAGCTGTTATTCAAACCCGTGACTATCTAATTTACACCTCGTTATCATTTCGAATACAAATTGAGAAAGAGTTATCTAGGACAGCCCAGCCGACACTGCTGGGATACCAACATAAGAATGTTATGCGATACATAATTAAACGTGTTACAGTTACGAAAACATCAACAATTTTCTTTTAATCTTATCTAAATCTGCCCTGCCGTAAAATATTATTATAGGCTCAAAGGAATGTACGAGTAAAAAAAATATCATAAAGATGTGACCTCTCTGACGAAATACTCGACATCCTTAATCTTTCACTGATTTGTGTACTTATTATTGTTTTAAAAAGCCAAAGGCCGGAGTTTAGTTTATAGTTTAATTTCGTGAAGGTGAAGATTATCTCCGGACAAGGTCCTACATACGTTTATATACTCTTAGTTGACTGTTGATAAAACCTTACAACAAGTGTTATTTTAGAGTAACTTTGAAATAGAGTATTCACACATTGCTCTGGTCAAAGTGAAGGTTACAAGATTACGATGTCTCTTGTGTTCAACAGTATCGAATTCTTTAAGGTCAGAGGGTATATTTACGTGAATATCTACCTGACGGCAACCTACAAAGATACTATACTATATCAAAGCTTTCCTACACATCCTTTGCATTCAAAGCGTATATCTTCTCACATTCGCGTCCCTATTATAATGCAATACAATAAATATAGTAATAGTCACCTGTTCAGCGGGGAATTTATCAGCATTGGAACCGGATACATCTATAACTTCTAGTTCAACTGGAGTGCCATTAATCGGCACTGTTTGTCTGTACAGCAGATCTGAAAGGAAACCATAAAATCAGCCGAATGTTCAACACGAAATGTTACGTAACTGCAATTTCAATTCTCAACTCATGTTAGAGACTAACCTGTATTTGAATGATACTCGCCGATGTATCTTCTTGTGAGATATCTGACGATGAGAGCTGCAACAATAAACAATTGTTAGAATTCTATTCACAAATGAAACCTTACTTTTCCTAAGACTTTTATTGTATTTTTTTATTAACCAAACAAAGTTGTTTGTGGAAATTTACCGTCAGTTCAAAGAGTCTAAATTATATGATCATAGCTGAGAAAACAAAAATGGTAAGATCAAGAGTTCTTCAGACGTCTTTGTAGTTATTTAGAGTGACAACTTTTGGATCGTCTATCCAGATTTAGAACCAAAACAGTACTTCAAAGTCAGTTTCAAAGTAATCTATTATCATAAGGTTCTATTATGTTTAAGATTGAAACGAATCGTGGTGTCTCTGTGAAGTAGTTTGTGACAGACAACGCTTTGTGTTTATGTGTCATGAAAGCTTGGCTTTTGTTGCAGTAAGACAGTATTATCATCAAGGAGACTGGGTCATTGGGCTGTTAGCCTAACGCTTCTGTTACACCATCTAGGTCAAATACCATTCATTTCGGTCAAGGTTCTACTAATAAATAAATTTACTTTTATTTATTATCAAATTTAAAACAAAAGTATTTCTGTTTTAACAGTTTATCTAAGTCTTGTTAACCATTGTTCAAGGATCAGAATTTTGTTTTAGATGTTTTTAAGTGTTATTATTGGAAACAAGAGGTTTAAACTTTAAACTATTATTAACAGTATAGAGTTTCAAATTAAATCAACGGATAAAATACATTTTAATGGTGTTAGATGAAATTTTCCAGGATGGTTAAGCTGATAAAAGATAGTTTGTAATTTTATTAATAGTCAGTTATATATTTTATAATCACACAAATTATAGGCAAGAGACATGTATACTTTTGTACAATTATAGAATTTTCAGCAATCAAGGCGAATTTAATCAAATATACTACTCGTGGCGAAAAATATTAAGTAAAAGTTTACTTATAACTCATGTTTATGGTCTACAGGAATATCAAGTCTATCAAATGGTGACAACTCATCATAACCACAAATATTTAGGTCACGACGAAAGTGAAATGATTCAAATTTTGTCAAAATATTTTTGTGATATTTTTGACGTAGGTAATAATTTGGTTTTGATAGCTCTTTTAAGTGCTACCGTTATAAAAAAGTATGCATCCTATTCCTATTAAAAATGCGAAATTTCGTAGATAGATGGCAATTAGGTAGATTTTTCCGGAAAATTACTTCACAGATTTTGATGTTATTTTACAGCAATATAGTTGATGTATTATGAAGATGTAAGGGATGGTAATGATATTTCAACAAGATAATAAGCTAGTTAGAATGTACTTCGGCTTACCAGACTTGCCAACTCTTGAGCTGCCAATGACGGCGATGCGCACACGCGGTAAGCTAGCACGTTCGTCCTTCATGGTAGCAGTATTACGCAAAATCTGAAACAAGAAAACACCTGTAAGTAAAAGATAACACCTTAGTACTACCATCTTAAAAGAAAAAGAAGATAAAAGTAAATGTCTAAAGATTCATGTTTCATGGCGCCATTTCGGTTTTGTTGTGAGATACTTTTCTAAAGGTTAAAGCGAGTTAATGGGCATCTGATTCGTTTCGCAAATCACTGAGATACCGCCACACGTGGTGCTTAGTTGGCGAGCTACTGTTTCATTCATTAGTTCGGCTCGCTCCGTGACGCGCGCTAATGACCGCCAAACACGTCACCAACCGACACCCGACACAAATCAGATAACATTTCATACACGATTTACACAACAACATTATTTTAAATGATACTAATTGTCTTATTTCTGGTCAGTGACATGTGAAGAATAATACAGAAGAAATGACGCAGTTTCATGTTACAACCACGATTTCCTATATAGTTTTATAAGGCCTGCTGAAAGGTAAATAAACAATAAAATATACTTTTATGAAAGTGTCAAACTGCGATTTTTATGACGGCCTTCGCCTTGCTTTTATTTGCTGACCTCGACTAAAATGTTATTACATCCTTTTGTTCGGCTGTTTTTGTTCTGTTGCCCTGTATATTTATTTTAGTTCAGGAAGGGAAAACTGCCGCTGTTTTGCCACAAAAACACCATTAACGACATGCATGTTCTGTATTATTAATAGATCGGATACGCCGCTACGTCAGGCACCGTGGTTGAATAACCCTAGGAAACAACATTATTAAATTCCAATTGTACACGTATGTTTGACAACAGCGCAAATATTAAATAAAACATATTACGTAAAACTATAGCACAAAACTTTTGCTACTGTTTCTTTGTTGATGTTATTTTTACTTCGTATCATAAACGGAAAATGCGAATTTAAGAATCTTCTACACATGAGTTTTTGGCAAGAAACTGCAAGATTTAAATTTAAAAATCATTTTGTGTTAATTTTCAAAATTCTGTGTTTTATTACTGCGAGATGTGTTTGCTGCGGCATAATTAGTAGATATTTTCATACGTTTACATTACAAATGTAGGTATCTACGTTAGTTGTAGGAACCGTAGGGATAAACGATTGCCGCAGGTATCTGTGTATTGTAAACATGTGAGAATGACGTGCTTGGGCTTTGGTATTACATAAGGCACTTCATCAACAGGCACTTGATCGTAATGCTCATGACGTTTCAACGACAGCGCTGAAAGCTTACGACTGTTTACAGTCGCAGTTTCTGGGAGCTTACATAATATTATTTTTATTTCAGCAAAACGATCAACGCGAACTAGTAGCTAAACGATTTGTGCGGATTTCCCGGTAGTGGTTTCCAAACAGGAATTATGAGTGTTTATAACTTTATAGTATTTAATTATTTTTTACAGTTCGCGCAAGAAGCTTGATTTATTTTAATCTGAATCTTATATTTTCAATTCTTCTAAGAATACACGCATGGCAAATATTTAAGCAATTACGATGTTTTAACGAAGTAACAGAATCAATATTTTACTTTAGTGTAGCGCGAATGGATATGTAGCGATACATTGTACCCACAGAAATGTATTTTAAAATGCACTTTAAAAATGTGGCATACTGAATGTTTATCCGTCACCAAGAATAATGTATCTGTGGCGACAACGACGCCATTTTATTTACGTTTGGCGCCAAATAATATCATTCAGTCGCGTCTTGCTGCCAAAAGAAATATCAAGTTTTAAATTAACTTTCCGTGTTACATAAATAATTTTAGTAGGCAGGTATTATATAAAAATAAAAAAAGTATTTGTGACGATGCATTGATTAAAAAAATGGAAACTCTATCCGGTTATTTAAAAATTCAAAGTAATCTGGAGAATCTCCAATCAAACGATGCGGGATTCACGTGATTAGTCGTATGCACGTTTTGAGTATCTGCCTACTAGTTACGTATGTTTCAAAACCGATCAATAATGCCGAAATAGCTCGAACCGCTAAAAGCACAAACATTTCATTCAGTAATTGAAATATATTTATACACACACTTCATGTCACATTGGCAGGGATTATAGGGCACGTATTTCACAATAAAAACAATATATTTTTATAGGCTTTTATCGAACTTTCACGTGGGCGACATATATCGTTGTTTACTGTGGAATAATGAACGTTGATTTGCGACTCAACTGCGTTTCATTCGCAAAATATCAATCGTTTGTTTTATTATAAATAGCATTTATATTTACTATTAAAAATATTGCTGAAGGGTAAAGTTCGTGCAGCACGATCAAAATGTAGATAATGAATTAAACCAGTGGATCCGTGGGCGTTTAGCTCCAAGCGTGGGTAGAATGCGCTGCCCTGGAGGGATTTATCTACTAAAATGTAGGATGTAACGCGACCGCTCGAAATGTCACGTACCATATTAAGTTTTCACCCTTGAACTGTTTTACTACTAAATTAAGTTGCCTTTGATGTTGCTAGAATAATATGAACTTAGGATTCCTATATAGAGACATGTCATGTAGGTTGTTATGTCATCAATAGATAATTCCAAATTGAGGAGCACGCGTTTAGTGTAACGAGTCCTTGATGTAGAGCGCAGGCCTTCACCACGAAATCGTGGATAAACAGACCCATTACACAAGGTCTCGTGTCTCGCGGGACGTAAGGACACAGCCTTGACAACAAATCCGTGGATGACGGGGATTAATTTCCCTTCAGAAGGTTACCAGCCAAGGACTCCACTCCAACGTATCGACAATGACATTGACGGCTTTGATAGATGGTTCCGATACTGTGCAAGAGTAACATTATACAACACGGTAATTACAGTTTGTCTATATTGAGGATAACTCATTGGATAGCAACGTGATAAGACCGAAGGTCTAAATATAAACGCTATGCCAAAAATAGTTATCGCAAAACGATTAACACTTCATTTACTAAAGTGTTTACTCGATAAGTAAATAATTGAGTAGAAATATTCCATCAGACCCAAAAATTGAATAGTGGTTTTTGTAACAAAGGGAATTCCTTGTGGTGTTGAGTGGTCACTCTCGGTACATCAGACAGAAACAACAAACACAGCGCTAATAAACCTAGTGAACGTTTTCAGGTCAAATACCACGGTTCATTATTCAAATCATTTTATTGTTCTCATTTGTGAGTTGGAACTTGCGAAAGTAGGACTTTTAAGAATGTTGATTAGTTTTTGGAAGTTTAAAAGTATTTTCACACCTTTATAGGGTTGCGTAGTAAGTAAGAAGAGGTAGATGAACGTTTACCTCGCACAGCTCATCTTCTTACATCGATATTATTAGCTGAGCTGAGCTGGAGTTGAGCTTTATATGTATCTTTGTGTCGTAAGATTTCCAAAGTAACAAAACATCGATTAATATTATTCAAGTCTTGCTTACTTTCTTACTCACGACGTTCAAGTTTATGTAAGTACTTATTTATAAGGTTGTTGCGATGAATCAGAGCAGAAGTTCCTTCAGTGGGCGGGTATGGCCCATCTTTATTATCTGTATTCTAAATCGGCTTGTCAGTAGCAAGTCTTATTTTTATGAGATTTATTTCTTTGCTAATATTTTCGTGGCCGAGGTCTTGAATTCAAAGTGGAAGTTTGTGAGATAACATCTCCTCCGTTGTGAACTAGTGTCACGTAATACGGTTGCTTCGCGTAACCATTACGTAGACTTGAAGGAAGTTCACGTTTTTGCAAAGACTTTCAGAGCTTTTAAAATAGTCCATTTTATGCTTGATAGAAACAAAGATGATTAATACTGCGATAATCAATATTAGCCAAAAAGAAAATGAATATCGTTTTAAAAGCACAGATAATCTTGAGGTTATTGTCAAAAAAACAGAATTAAAAAATGTTGTTTTAGTCAATGGTTCTTTAGTGAAGATTTAAATGGTTTGTATTTTTTTTTAATTGTCTCTGGCTATTCATCGGTTTATAGTTCAATGAGCTCATATCTGTTAG
The DNA here is from genome assembly GCA_944739405.2 of Euclidia mi. NCBI lineage: Eukaryota > Metazoa > Arthropoda > Insecta > Lepidoptera > Erebidae > Euclidia > Euclidia mi. The sequence continues at coordinate 7,092,508 of OX123196.2, forward strand.
TGTTAATTCATCATAAATAAGAACTAAGACATTTTTTTATTACATCGAAATAAACAGCTCATCTCAGTTGCGGCGATTATTTTACAGGCGTAAGGTAAGTCTATAAAATAGTTCATTATTGCCGGTTTCGGTTTGCGATTACTCTTCCTAATGTGTCTAATGTTGAGTGAGGTGGCTTAATGAGATCAACGACCTGCCCCGGGATAACGGAGGCTGAGCTGTCAGAATTGATTGTTTGATTACCACTGGACTATAATTGTAATTACAGTAATTTGATTAAAACAGAAATTGACCATTTTTGACGAATAATATTATGATCCGGGTGTACACTTTCACGAAAGAAAGGAAAGTGCTGGTAAATGTACTTATAGTTATTATATTTTATCAAATAACGGCAACAATACAGTCAAAGCCATTTTTAAGAAATCTTTTGTTGCATGATGGCAATATTCACAGTAGAGAACTGATTAGAGGACTGCAAATATTGCAGTCTTGCTTGCTGTTTTAGTATGCTTGGACATGTTTTCATAACATATTTCAAAATATACATTTTTATACTCATAGTTTTTAATAGAGAGGAAGAGGTCGACCCAGACGGGCATATACGGATCAAATGAAAGAAAAAGCAAAGGTCATGTTGTATAAAGAGGTCAAGGTATTGGCCGAAGACCGAAATATATGGCGACCGACAAGAGCATAGCTCTTAAATTGAAAAGAAGAAGAAGTTTTCAATAATTAACTATTATCAGAATTAAAAGTATAACATACCTCTCGTATGTCAGAATACCAGTCTCAATTAAATTGGTTGATAATCACTATTTTAATCACCCAGCCCATATAACTACCTACTTTACGGCTAGCCTGTTTCGTGTCCAGCGTCGTCCAAACCGTATAAAAGCAGTCAACCTAATTAATATTTCATCCCGTTGTTCCGAGGGGCAAAGGCCCCTGAGTGACCTGCATCGATCCGTAACCCGGTCAGCCTCTCACCTGAGACCTAACGATGCTATAACGTTTTATGAAGCTTCAACACAGAATATGGACTTATAAAGGTACCCTGACCGTCTAGTTAACCTACATACAAAGTTACTAAGCCTGACTCAGAATTTTGTTATCCAATTAGATGCTTTTTTGGATTTTGGATTTTTAACAGGCCTTTTTATGTCAAACCCCTTTTCATCCAAAACTATACGATATTCTGAATAAAAATCTGTCCTTTAGTTCATTTATACGATATGAATAAGAGATATATTTATATACCTCAAGCTATATTGACTTGCCGTTTCGAATGCGCTTCAATATTTGCTTCACAGTTTACTGAATAGACACATGATGAAGTCAAGTTTGCAGGAAATTCCCCATGCTCCATCCACTTACAACTACAAACAGCAAATCGATACGTTGTAGTGATCCTGGCGGCGGCAACAGCTCCAATATAACTTGAAACTATGGTTAAAGTTTCCCATACGTTTTCTCTATATTTTTCTCTATTTTGCAAAAAAATTGCCAATCTTTTTAACCTTAGCCTGGCATGTTCAAGAAGGTCGGTGTATGACTTTCTTAAAATAAATCGCACTAAAATTTCGAGTATTTATTTAAATTAAATTAACGCGTAATAAAACATCCCGCTGGATTACGCTTTCGCACTGGACGATGCTGCAGAGATTTACGACTGAACTGTTTTGCAAATAAGTACCTACTTCTATAGGAAAGTTACCAGACTGTTTATCGCACCTGACCCACGTAGGAAAAACTTGTAGCCTGCGAATGATTAGCTACACATCATATTTTGTAATTACAACCTTCTGCCTTAACATTAAGGTTCAATATTCGACGAAAGAAACTGGGTCAGATACTTCTCGCCTGTCAGCGGCCGGCTGCGTGTGTCAGTTATCCAATACTGTTTGCTGATCAACGAATGGATTTTATGTTGTTTATCATTTTATTATTTACGGTAACTACCTCTTTGAATTGTTTCTTTTATTTCAACATTGTAAAAATCAATCAAAATGAGTTGAGAAATGTTGGTTCATGTTTATTTACCAATAATATATGGCAAAGATTTTCTAGAAGCAGAAGAACAAAAGAAAACGATAACTAGATATTTATGATTGTCTAGTTGTGTGAATCACTACTTTTGTGTATGTTTGATAGATTTATACAAGTTAAATGAATAAAACATCTATTTTGGCTGTGTCGACAAACATATGTTTTTAAGAGCAGTATTCTCGCAGACCTAGAAACTGAAGTAATTTCGATATATTTGTTGAAATGTTTAGGTGATATTGTTTCTACGTGGCTGAAATTCGGCGTGGATTTTTTATTAAAAAAGATGATAAAATATATACTTGGCGCACTTTTTTATTTAGGGCACTTATTCTGGTGTTGATAGATTGAGGCTACCTATTCAAGTAGATATTGTAATTTTGTATGAAAATTTTACTGTTTTATGTTTATTTTTCACTACTAAGTGCTCCTGGAAGTGTCGAGCTCGAAATTGACATTCGAGTTCCTCATTAGCCCAATTTAAATCATCTGTATCACATGCAAGGTAACCAGACGTGTTGCAGTTTCATAACTGGGTTACCAGTTGTACCGTATCGACATCTGGGTCAAGTTTAGCTAAATATCGTACAAAGGTTTTTGACAAATGTTTGCTTTCATAAAAAATATATTTCTTTCGGCGACGAAATGTTGAGTAGAAGATGTCGCAAGGGATTGTTACTCAGCTGTCATTCATTTTCCCTCCCTGAGAGCGACATATCTAATAACGTGTCAAGTAATTTTTCCTAGTTGACGACGAGTTTTCCAACGAAAATTTTTCTGAATGCTACATTTTTGGGCAACTTAAAGCAACATAATTATGAATGGACGAATGACGTAAACAATATATTAATAATTTTACGATTTTAGTCATGACTCAATTGTTAAATACTTTTATCACAAAATTCTTCGTATTTATTAGTACATATACGTCAGTATTTTGTACACAGTATTTATTACCATTAGCCACTCATTCACGAGGGAATGAGCGATAGAATACGTTCTGACGTTGGTCCGACATACAAAATATTTATCTTAGCGTTTTCCTACGTAAAGATGTACTAAAATTATATCCTCTATGTAATCAGCGTCGGCGTGGTTTGAATTGTTGGCAAAGTTCGGTCATAACCAACCGGAACACAGAATGCTACATTAGTATTAATTAAGGAATCTGGTAGCCAAAAATCTTATGTTATGTCGAATCTGGTAAGACCAGAGAGTGAAACCTAGGCTTCTATCTATATCTAGACATAAAGATTCGCCTCGATACCTTTACAAAATTGACCATTCTGAAGGCAAAAAGAGCTCAGAATCTGTATTCGTTGGAAAAGCTGAAAATAATGAAAAAGAGAGCATGCTCATGCTGTCTTTTTCTTTTACCAGAGTTTTAATTCGCGTCTTTTCTCTCATTACGAACCATACCGAATTCCATTACGAACGTGGCTCAAAATATTAATGTAGAATTTTTAGACTTCATCTGTAAAGGCATTCATAATGTGACCAAAGTAAATAATAAGATTTTACAGAATACTAGAAAGTAAGTAATACCAATTTATAAAGTTGTCTTTTTCGCGTGTCACTGAAGATTATTATTTGACAAACTTCAAAGTTATGCTCAATTCAGTTAATTCCTCTGACCCGTGGAAATTGGTTGACTTGTATAACTTCATGATCACGAGGCAAAATATTCGGAAAATTACCGGCGGCCATTTATCTTCTGAAGTGGCTGTTCATCCAGTCATAATGAAAACGAATGTGCCTACATGGCGATACGGAATAATATGTTAAATTGGCTTTACTGTTAATTTCAAGGTTATATGACGAGTTATAATTACAAAACTGGGAAAAGTCGGCACGACTTTAATGAAAAGCTGCCAGCATGTGTTAATTTATAACTAGTTATGATACACGTGTTCACGTGGAACGGAAAACCCTACATTGTGTACAATGATCGTCTATTTTGTATGTAATTGTTCGGTAATGATTTTCTCGGGTGTTATTGCTGTTAGGAATGAGCTTTCTTTCATAGCTGGCATGCTTAAGTTAGAGATTTGATACGATTTTCGTAGCATGACAATGTAATATAGTTAGTTCCATTCAAAGATACATATATATCAGATTTTTAACATTATGCCTATGCAAACTAATAACTAAGCAATCCAATACATGTAGATATAAATCTAATTTATTGCCTGTCTGCACATTTTTATTTAGATTTAACTGATTGTGCTCGATCTCGTAGGAATTTGTGAAATCCCTTCTTGGTGTACCCCTACGGTCACCAAGGAACATTTTTTTTATAGATTCACGCCTGTATCCCCGAAGGGGTAGGCAGAGGTGTAAATATTACACCCACATTTCGCCATGAATATTTAGGTCTCACGTAAAAAGGGGCGAGCCTATTGCCGTTACCGGGCACATCACCAGACTCCGTGCTGCTACTGTGAATTTGGCAAAACCCAGTAACACTTTTGCCCGACCCGGGACCTCAGCAGTCGTATACGCTACCCACTGGACCACGGAGGCAGTGGCGCAAAATATATGGCAAATTTCAGCTTCTTGCGCCTAATTGTTCTGGCTGTGCGATGTCTGTCAGTCAGATAGAAACGCAAGAATTTTATATATAAGTACTGATCAATTGTAACCGTAATAACAGTATACTAAACTGCATAATCAAGAAAAACGCGTGAAATTATCGTTCGCTAATAATATGCCCGGTAGATGGCAATAGGCTCGCCCCCTATTAAATTCGGACCTAAACATAACTGGCGTTCTCTCTGCCTACCCGTTCGGAGATAAAAGGCGTGAAGTTAAGTTACGTAACGCGTGAAATACATGATTGAAAATACCATGCAATACATTTTATAACGTTGTTAATTAAGAACCCTTTTCTCTATTTTATTAGACGTTAAGTATATTATAAAAACTCATTATTGAATAAAATTGTTACTAAGATTTATTTTCAATAATAGCATTGAGTTTCCGAATAAGGAGAATTTCAATCTCCTAGCTTGCTGCAATGTTTTATTTCTAAGAATTACAAATAACGGCTAGAACGCAAACCAATTAATTGAAAAAGGCTTCCATTAGATATTATTTTCTGAGAACTGATTGCATTCAGTTTAGTTACTTATTTTTGCTTTATCGTTATTTTTATGAAACAAGTTATAAAGCTTTAATATATACTCCCTCTATTTTTTTTAAACTGCACTACCTATATTTATAAAAAGATACAGTCACATTAGGTATAGAATTCCAAATCAATAGTGAGATATCAAGAAGCAAAATCTTAACATATTGTAGAACATTAAATGTATGACCTACAAAATTTGTACACCACATTGTGGTACGACATAGCGCACATAATTATAAATAATAACATAACTATAAGAACTGTAAACTAACCTATGATCCACAAATAAATGATTATGATAAATGATTATGATTAAACATGTTCATAAGTTCCACCAGCAAACCTTATCAGAAACATCTTGAGAGGAATATGTAAAGAACTGTCAGTTCAACATTATTGATATACTAAAAGCTTGTAAGGGCTTTTCATTTCTGTAAGCTTTCTGCATACTTAACATTAACTGAGAAGTCATAGCTATATGATTGCAGAACTCTTTAAATTGGTCTCATATGCATAAATTTATGAATAATGGCCATCTAAATCTTACAGAAATATAAAGAAATCGTTATTGTAAACGTGTCTGAAAGCATGGCAAACGATATGAACTTATGCACTGAAACACAAAGTAAAAAAGGCCAAAACACGAGATGTATGCAACACTAAACAAAAATCAATGATTCTACCGAAATAGCACATAGAACATGAACGGAATGTTAACAACTAGACATGTAATAATGGGCGATTGGGCGCTTCTGTGAAAGAAGACATGGCTTGAATGAAAACTCACCTGTTCAAAGTATTGGCGTCCCAGGCTCACGGGTAAAATACAGCTGAAATGCCGAATTCTCACCACACAGCAAGCAAAAGATCAACTAGTCTTTACACAACACAACAAAAATGTCTATTAAACACTGTTATAGTCCTTTGAATTGTTTGATTTTAGAAATACAAGCAGGTTTGATCGCGACGTGTTTCACGTAAGAACGTCTGGTTGCGACTGGGCGGCGCGCAGTCGAAGCTTGCTATATATACGTAGGTAGCTAGTGCCGCCCGCCCTCCTCTCTTCATGCAAAAATATCGGTGGAATTCAGAACCTAATTTTCTCTGTCACTGCCTTATGCCGACACAATGAGAGCGTTGATCTTTGCAGTGACAGTTGACCATATTCTTTCGAACTGACGGCTACGTGTTACTCATATCGCGGTTTCGCCTGAAACCTTGTACGGAAACTTTTGATTGTAAATATTGTGCTTACGTGTTCTTTACGGTTAGTTTAGCGTCTTTTGTTGATGTTTGCGAGTGGAAATGTTCATGTAAATGATTTATGGAAAGTGAAATTATTGAAAACAAATATAGTAAACATAATTTCTTAATCATACTCTTGTAATTGGTTATGAATGTTAAAGATCGCGTTTATTACTCTGAGATCAAATCAAGTCATACCATAACATTGCCGACTTTAGAAGTAAGAAAGTAAACAGTATAAAACTCTACATTTTAATCAATATCATATGATATAACGTAAGCATCGGTTGCTTGGGAAAACAGAGAAATGCTAACAGATGTGATTGAAGCAATATTGTTATCGGTGAAACAACGATTCTTGTAACATTCGTATTAATTTTATATAACGTGCCACTCGGTTGCTTGGAGAAAATCGTCCGTAACAAGTTCTCTTGCAAGCCATGTTGATGAGTTGTTGTTATGAATTTTATACTCATAAATAAAGCTGAAGAGTTTGTTTGTTTGGTTGAACACACTAATCTCATGAAGTACTGGTCCGATTTGAACAATTCTTCAGTGTTAGATAGCCCATTTATCGAGGAAGGCTATAGGCTATATAACATCACGCTATTAGCGACGGAAGCGGAGCAGTAGTCTTAATTAACGCGGATGTAACCGCAGGCATCCTCTAGTGTATTTATATTAGTTTGAGTGGTCGCCTTGCTACTTAAGACTACGCCGAGAGTCGTGGGTTTGATTTCCAATCGGGGCAAAACTTTATGTGAAACACAATTTTTTGTTTCAAGTCTGAGTGTTCCTTGTGTTCGTGATTTGAATGTTTATAAAATCCCAGACAAGATCGATTCTTCAGAAGCGAATTGTCTTTTTAAAAAGAAAAAGATAATGTAACAACGAACGTCCGTAGTAACTCGGTTCATGGTTTATTTAAAAACATTTGATCGCTATCAGTAGTGGGTGCATATAAAATGAAACCAGTTCAAGGATAACATACACACATTGTAAGCTCGATTTTTATTGTTATTGGCACACACATACATCTTCCTGTCAAGCTTCGATGGCTAATGTGTTCATTGTATGGTTTTGCTTAGGAATTTTGATAATTTACATTACTAACAACCGTTCGCAGCCCCGACAGCGTGGAGACGTCTAGCGCGATGTACGATAGTTTATATCTCATTGAGTCTGCCTGCAGTGTGTCACGTGATAAAAGTTTATTTATTTATTTTTTATTCATAGACTCACGCATGTATCCCCGAAGGGGTAGGCAGAGGTGTTATATAACACCCACATTTCGCCATGTATTTTTAGGTCTCACGTAATAGGGGGCGAGCCTATTGCCTTACCAGACTCTGAGCTGCTACTGAGAATTTCGTAACGGAAAAACCCAATAACACTTTGCCCGACCCGGGAATCGAACCCGAGACCTCCCAATCCCATACGCACATTTATGTCGCGAGATCAACTAGGCAGTGATAAAAGTAAGCTTATGTGTTATTTTGACGTATTACCATAATTACTGCAAAGTTGCATCACAATCTCTTCAGTAGTTTTTGCGTATAAGAGTGACAAATATACATACATCCATCTTCATCCATGACATTTTTTTACGTTTATAGCAGTATTGGGATTTGTGTAACATAGTTGTCTGCCACGTGAATGGACGCGGAATGTGAGTTACTTGTGAAGGTAAATTGAACTGAAAATGTGCCAACGTAAGTAGTTAGATGCAGTAAACTGTATTGATTGTGGGGGAAAACTTTGAAGGAGGCTTATGTTGTATAACGGATGTTATGATGATAGAATCACTTCTAGGGAGCAGTGATTATATATAAGGTAGTGTACTGTAATAGACTCGTAGAAGTGTATTGAAATTAGTGTATTGTGTTTGTCGTGATGACTAACATTTCTTGTATGCTATGAATTGAATTATGTAACAGATCTTATTCTGATGTCTGCGTGGCGCAGTGTTTAAACGGTCACCGTTTAGCATTGTGCCGTAGATTCGATGCCTTCAAGACTAAAAGTAGAAGATGTCTTCAAAAATAAGAAAGTGGTCACATATGAGTAACTATCTAATATACTAATATATAAAGCTGAAGAGTTTGTTTGTTTGTTTGGTTGAACGCGTTAATCTCAGGAAGTACCGATCCGATTTGAAAAAAGTATTTCAGTGTTAGATAGGTCATTTATGGAGCAGAGCAGTAGCCTTAAATAACGCCGGTGTAACCGCGGGCATCATCTAGTTTAAAAATAAACGTAAAAACCTACCTTTTATTTGATTCAACGCACTTACGTTACCAAGACCAGGTAAATAAATATTACTATGTGTACAATATATATTCCATAACTAACAAGTTGCATTACATTTATTTGTGATGTTCCTAATAATTCTCCGTAGAGGGTCTACGCAAATATTGACCTACGTAGAGGTCTATATCGAGAAATATGTAAACCATGCGAATACTTTAAATACGTCAGTCGAAACTAAGATATCCTTAGTTTATAGCATTCCAAGTTCGGATCGTATAATCGACAAGATCTATATTTAGCTGTATCTGGTTAGGCTAGACGCATTCACAAATGCGTTTGAAAATAGCAAGGCCAAAACTGTTCCTTACGATTTCGTCTGCAAAGCAATATAAACGATAATCGATTTTAAACTTTTTGCGATTTGTAAATTTATTATTAAGAGAAAAATAAATGTATGATGGCGCTTCGTAGTTTCTACCTACCCCTCCGGGAAACGGGCGTGAATCTATGTATGTATGGATGTAAATAAACTTGTATGAAGTATAAACGATGTTTTTGATTTATATTACTGACATCTTACTGAACTCCTTGACTTTATTGTAGAACGTTTTTCGATGCAATTCTCTCGAGTGTGAAATATAGTAAATAAAATGCGATTATGAAAACATTCAATATTTATGTCGGAAAACATAATTTGAAACACCTTGGGAAAGATATGGAGAGCGAAAATTTTAAAATGTAACGTTGAAAGGATGATTTATGTTTTGATGATAACAATCCTCCATTAAGCCGCGTGTGCAATAATATTTGCACGTCGATACGATTGGCAGATTTAATTCTAATAAGCGGGTTGTTTAGTGTATTTATTTCTTCATTATAATATAATGGAGTGAATAGGCAAACTGCTTGGTGGTAAGCATTGCTCTTTGATAATCGTAGAACAATAGAGTAAGATAGAGGAGTATACCTAGTTCGAGTTCTGTGTCTTCGTCGGTTCGATTCGCACGCGCAAATGTGTAATCTACGAATGGTTTTGTCAAGATTGAGTTTAGCTTTTTTAAGCTCTTTGAATACCTGTACAGTCCTTTTGTAAGATTGCGTCGTGTCTTTATCTTATGAAAAGGGAAATTTTGGCAAAGTACAAAATAATAAGGACATGAGGCGTAGTAGTTTAAGCGGGTAACACCAAGTGTTGTGGGTTCGATCCCCACACGAGACTAAAATAACACAAATAACATCCTTGCATAGCACGCCTTTTGTGATTCACAAATTTTTATTTCTAGTCTGGCTGTTCTCGACCTTTTGTTGAACGTTTCTCTAGTTGTGGGGGTGCTTATAAAATCATTTGTCGCTAAGGAGTTTGTCGCTTTACGTTATCCAAACATTAAGTCAATCGACACCTCGCCATCTACTACTGATTGATGAGATACTGTTACTATTTGTCTACGTAATATAAATCTTATCGTGTCGTCTCCTGAAACAGTTAGCCAGTGGGTGGATACTTAGCAACAGGCCGGAATAATGCCAGACATAAGTAAACAGTGATATCGCAACACATAAGGTCACTAGGGACTTATTGTTTTACCGTATAGATCAGGGATGGCCAACCTGTCGAACACGATCTAGTTGTCGAACGCGGCAAGACAATAACATTTTTATAAACTGATGAAATCAATCGTCTTGCATATTTTTTCAGTCACTGTCCTTTAGAATATTGTTTCTTTTTTCAACCTTTTAATAAGAGTACCGACCTAATAATATTTAGGGACCTGTACAGTTTAATTTAAAACGTAGGTATTGAATTGGTAGATCCTAAATGGTTTCGTCGGTAAAATAGATGTTGGCTCTAATCAAGTTGGCCACCCCTGGTATAGATTGATATTGCGAATGCCTTCATATTTCTTGTCCTTCGTTTACTGCTGCGGTCACGGGTAACAAGTTTTGTTCTAAGTAGAAACGCCTCGGGATTATATGTTTTGTTTGTGTAATAACAAATGGGATTTCTATGTGGGTTTTTTGTTTACGATATTATATTCTTCTTTCATATAGACATAGATTTTTTATATAATCAGACAGTATGGAATACCTACGTCACATTCTAAAATGATCGTGAAGCATAACTTATGTAAAGATAATTATACATTAATTACCTCACTTGAGCAAAATTTTACCTCTTGTTTCTATATCAAGACATTCGTCGTACTTACGTGCATAGAGTCCTACATAGAGAGAAACAAGTCGATATCAAATGATTGGGATAGACGGTTCTGGTCTTAGTTATTAGTATAACTGTTGTTTAAACGTTAAGTATATTGGTGTACTTAATTGATTTAGGATAATTTTACATACATACATATACTCACGCCTTTTTCCTGTCGGGGTAGGCAGAGACAACGGAACGCCACTTGCTTCTATCCTTACAAACCTCACGCGCTTCCTCTACATTCATAAATGCTTTACATTCATACGTGCTTCGGACCTTGCCGTTTTTCAGAACGTCACCAATTTGGTCGACGAATGTCCTACGAGGTCGGCTTGCCCATACACGTTTGCCTCATATATTTGGTGGGTCATTCTTTCTTCACTCATTCGCTTCACGTGTCCAAACCATATCAGCATTCCTTTCTCAATTCTTGTCACAACATCTTCTTTCAGGCCACATCGCTCTCGTATTACTGCATTCGGAATTCTATCAATCAGTCTCTTTAAATACATGTGACCGTAGCATTTCCTTAAGGAAAGCAGTAGATTGTTTAGTAACAGCTGGTACACGACCCCGTGTTTCAAAACGGACACAAACTTTATAAACAAAGAAAAAGTATTCAGCCAATTAAGTCTTTCTAAACGACTCATAATCAAAATCCTTGTTTAAGGAAAAAACATCTAAATAAGTAACTTGTGACTCCAACATCTATAATTAAATACATCGATCCAGTTTTTCACAAGGCTTTTAATTAACACGACTCATAGTTGATTGCGAACAAAACAATTTACTCCCAAAAAGTCAATCGTGAAATTGGTTCATGAGCAAAACAGATTTATATGAATGCACTCAGACAACGGACGGACGCGCTATTTTTAGATAAGATTGGATTTAACTTGTTTGTTGATATATGAGTTATTTTATCCAATAACAATTTGGATTTTCCCGTGGGTATTTGTTTTTACTGATAAATTGTATTTACGATGGCTTAAGGGTTTAAGGAATTTTATTAGGTGCAAAGTGCATTTATCTGTTTGTTAAGGATAGTGTAACTCTAATCCTATTTATGAAGTGCATTTTAAACCTATGTCCTATTAATATTTTTGAAAAATATCGCATATTTCGACTTGTAATAATGAAATAAATAAATGCCAGTAAATAATTCGTGTATTTAATTAGATAAGGACAGCTTCTGTCTCATTTGGTCTGACTACTTCGTGACTACAAAGGCGAAATTGCTGTACTAATTATTATCATAAAATATTTATACCTCTGAACACTTATTTCTTGTATTTAAGAAAAGACACGTATATGTATAGATAGCACGCTAAGATTTGTGATTTGATTTATATAGGTACTGTGTGAGATTAAACGGATTGAATACAGTTTCAGTGCTACGTAATACTGTTTATTGAACTTGAACAGATTGATGGAAACCAACAAAATGAATGCTACAAGAATCGTTGCTTGATTGGGCATTTGAACCAAGCTACGCTACTGGACTAATAAAATCACACAAAAGGTCAAACCAAACACTCATTACAAGGCATTGTCTTACTAGTTTGACCTTCCAACCTCAATTATTGTAACGACTTACGCAGTACTTTGCAGTTTTCCAAATGTCGTCCGGAGGAATTACGTCTTTCTTTCAAGTTTCGGGTGATAAAATAATTTGTGAGGTGTAGCATATGCGTACAATGTTATCATGTTGCAAAAGCTGTGATGTCGCTTATATTTCGCATGTAACGATCGACACTTCCGTCCTCAGTAATATACGTTTAAGCTCAATTCATACAAAAGGCAGCGGCTGCTAGTGTTGGAGAAAACTCGAGTCCGCGAGTCGACATTTCAGTGCTCAGCTGTTAATCGCAATACTCGACTCACTAAAACACATACTCCTGCTCAATGTGTTGCGAGTTTAGCGAGCATCCCTTTAAACACGAGTTTAGCATTCGTGCTCGAGTTTTCTTGTGAGCTCGAGCTTGCTCACTTAATGAACGAGTCGAGCTCGACTCGTTTTGAACTGAGCACCCATCACATAACTAGCTAAATGACTATTATTAACTGATTTTCCTGTGTTTTATTTATGAATGGATTTTAATAATGTAAATAATAATATAATAATAATATTCTACCACATACACACATCACCATCTAGTCCCAAACTAAGCAGCGCTTGTACTATGGCTACTAGATAATGGATAAACATACATATATACTTTTTTTTTGTAAATACATACATATTATACATAGAATTGAATTAATTGTTATTATTAATTTATTTGACATGCCCTCTCAATTATTGCTTTTTGTTTGCCCAAATGTTGTCGGAATTAGACGATGAGTATGCAGAGAGGCTGTGGATACAAGTTATTTCTATTGTGTCCATGTACAAAACATTTATGAAGTATAAAAAATAAAATATATCTGTTTTTCATTATTTCTATATTTTTTTTATTAATAAATGTGTCCTCATAAACAAGAAATGTATTTTATTATATTGTCAACATATTTTTTCGGCCTATGAAACATGTAGAAAGAAATATGTTCTGGGTATATAATAAAAAACTACATGTTTTGCTCGACATTTTTTTGAGTCGAAGTTACATCGAGTCAGTCTTTGAACTCGACTTTCGTTAAAAACTCGAGTTTGATTTGTTACTCGAGTTCTTTTTAAGAGTCGTGTATCAAGTTAAGACTCGCGCTCGACTGCATTCTTGACTCTCGAGTTATGAGCATAACGAACCCCGTGAAATTGAGTCGAGTATGTAAAACATCGACTCGAATCGAATAAGGTAAAGGCTCTTAATACCGAGGTAGTCAAAAGCGGCTCCTATTTCCGAGGTATTTTTGTTTTCGCTCTTATCTTTTGAATATTATTATGTTACTACTTAAAAACAGGATTCACTCATTCCATGTTTCAAACTTGCTCACATACGTGAAATTCGTAAGTGTAACCCCGGAGCAACTAGCTAAAATCAATCAGTCTCTGCCACGGTAAGTGGAGCTCACTTACCTAATGTTTTTAACGTAAGTTTTTGTTGTGATTTTAACATAAGGTGTTGAAGATAAGCAATTTGCCAGTATTTTGTGTTATTTTACTTGCCATAATTATCAAGATAATTTATGTTTTAAATTGATTTAGTACCTAAAAATATAAAACAAAATACCACGGAGTTAGGGTACGTTTCTTAAGCGTAGTTCCTAATTCGGAGGTACCATCGGTAATAGGAGAAACATTACATCGTATGCACTTGCTTATTACTTTTAATACAATATTTTTTTAATGAGGCGTTTGTTCATTTAAAATTATTAATATTCTTTCGAAGTAAAAACCTAATGCCGTGGTATGTTTTATTGCATAGAAATCTTATTAAATGTTGTCAAACATGATCCAGAAAACAACATTTTCTTTGAAAGGCCTAAATAAGTAGTAGCTCTTTAGTCTAATAAAACGTAAATATTTTGTACAGATTTTGACTGATATTAACACTTTTCAATCACAGAAATGTTGGCACCAGTAAGAATTGAATAAGTTATTTATTCGGCCGATTTTTTATGGGTCGGAATTAGGATTACAAATTAGAGGAATTTCTCCTAATTCCGAGGTAGGATTTTTGTATACCTCGGTGTTAGGCTCTATGAGCTCCTAATACCGAGGGTATGCCTCCGTGTAAGGATCGCCATAGAGCCTTATACCGAGGTATGGCAACCACAAATAGTATTTTAGGGTTCCTTAAACCAAAACTTTCGCGTCATATCGGAATCCTTTATAGACGCGCCGGCCGCCCCGCTACAATTTAGCGTTTGCGCTTAGCCGCATTTTGGATTTTCTTGATCCTACTAAGATATATTATTATATTATGTTCAAATTTTATATGAACGAATTATGTGTTATTAATAATTTAGAATAAGTAAACTATCTACTTGAAATTTAATAAAACTTTTTAAAACATGTATTATTTTATTTATAAACTCCTTTGTGACTAGAGTAGGAGCATATTTTCAAGAAATAGCACTATTATTTTACTATTATTATTTTACTTATAAAATTGCTGTACGGAACCAATTAACTCCTTTTTATTCTACCTCGGAATTAGGAACCGACTACCGCGGTATTAGGTTTCAAGCCTGAAAATACCTCGGAATTAGGGAAAATCGACTTTGCTATAAAACTATTTTTTTTTCATGAATAAATCTTTTAAAAAGTCACATAATAATAGAAGTTTTACAAAATTTAATGTCCATTTTAGCTGAAATAATATTTTTACATAGGCTAAAATATTTACAAATGCTTATTTTTCCTGCTTGCTTCCAAATGTCACGAAATACCTCGGTATAAGGAGCCTTTAACTTATTTCTTAATACCCGGATTAGTTTAAAATACCACTAATGTATCTCAAAAGAGATGTATTTTGAAAACATATTTCTAACAAGCGTAATATTGCACAGACTTGAAGATACTTTGCAAAACCACGCAGCATCCTACAGCTTGTGGTCTTTCATGATAAAATATGTCGTTTTCATCATTTGTATAAAGTTTATACTTATTTGACTCTAAACCTGCTAGGCCCTGCTCCTGCACACAAGATGAAACCTACTTGTCGTAACCTCTGTGGTACCGAGTTAGTGGGACCGAACATGCTGCTACGTCCCGCTGTCCCAACCACGTAGTTGTACGTGTCTCGGCTGCATCACTCCACAAAGGACGAGGAGGTCGTAGACTACATACGCCTGAAGATCAACTGGACTTTGAGAGTCGAGAGATTGGAGTCACGGCATAACACCAACTTCAAGTCGTATGTGGTGTGGGTGCCGACTCATCATTTCGACACTTTTCTCAAGGAAGAGTTTTGGCCGAAGAGTGTTGTGTATCGGCGTTTTTATGGAAGGTTACGCAATACCACTCAGCTTAACACGAAGCCGTAAACAACACCTATGTTTTTGTAATATTATAATGTTATTGTATGCATGTTAGTCTATAAGGTATTTATCTATGGGTTATAATTACCTGAAAATAAATGGCTATTATTATTATTATAGGGTTCCCAACAAGAACTTAGGGTCCCAAGCCAACCTCACCTGCAAGTGGTGCACCTGCCGATCAACGGACGAGGCTCTGGCAAACAAAATATCCCGATAAGCGGCAATAGGCTCGCCACCTATTACGTGGGATCAAAACACTGGCGAAAAGTGGGCGTTTAATATGCCTCTGCCTACCCCTTCGGGGAAACAGGCGTGAGTCTATGTATGTATTATTACTATGGGTCGCTGCTACTGGTGTGAATTGAGCCTTATTTATTTTCTTTGAACACTACGTACGTCCAATTTGCAAAGACGTCTTTCTTCAAGATTATTAAGATATTCACACTAAATTATGCTCTCATGATTGAAACCACTGACATGAACATATGTAAAATACTTTTTCGACATTTTGCGTAGCCATTTAGTTATAAAATTCAGTTTCCGTATTTTTTAATTTCCGGCCATAATGTCCATTATGGATTTTCTAGTAATATCACCTCGATTTCTAAGAAGTCTTAGATAAAAGGATTAAAGATTTTCTTCATAGCAAGGGGAAATCCGCAGTCTGTGTTTACAAATAAATGTGACCTCTGAAGATGATGAACAGTCAGTAGAAGTACGTCAATCATAATTTTCTGAGTAAGATATTGTTCTGTGTAAACCTAACTAAGTTCTGGCTCCAGTAGACCATTGACCATTAACTGACCTTTTTTTACCGTTATCTGATGATAAGCAATAAAAAACCCATACATACGAGTCGAGTAGGCATTATTCCGGCTTTAGTCAAGTCTGGGGAAAGGACCAAGAAGGTGAATCTGTAGCGCTCTAATATTGCATTTTTTTTCGTATATTCTTCCTTCCTCCCTCTTTAAGATAAGAGGAGGACCTCTCCACGCTAGTTTATTAAACTTGACAGAAAAAATTACATCCGCTTTTTCTTCATCTAAGCCAATTCATTCGTTCATGCCCATTTATGCTGTAATCGACATTTCCCCTTCATAACTTCAGTTTAAAAGTTCATAAGACACTATTATTAACATTCAACCAATACAGTAGCCTACAAAGTGCAAAAGCACTTAATGAAAAATCGCTTACAGAATATTACGTATTCGATAAAGAACGACTTGCTTATAGAACAACTTGCAACTAGTGCTATTTTTATTTTTAATTACAAAAAGGTAATTGACCTTGAGGACGAACGTAATATTTTTTTGTAAGCTAAGTCGCCGGAAAAATTGATTACATCATAGCTTTCAAACAAAATTCAAAACAGAAGTGGCGGTAGATGAATGAATAGTTAAGTTTAGTGGCTGTTGAGTTGCGGTCGAAAGGTTGATGATTTAATTGGTGAATCTATTGTAACTCCTTATATTTTTGTTTTAAAAGACAACTCCCGCACTAGGAATATATCCTGTATTCCGGGGATTTTACAAACATACAAATCAACGGACAAAAGCACACGCATGACCTTTACAAGTCTGGATCACAAAAGTAACAAGAAAATAAGGAATATAATTAACTCGCATCGGCATGGATATGGTTCCTCGATATACATAAGTCTAAGTAAATCTTCTGTGCAAATGTTGTATTTTACCGATAGAGTCGATTCAATTATTGTTTAGCTAGTAATTGCTTTGATAAATTATTTGCAATAATTGTGAAGTCTGTATTGATATCAATAGAATTGCTCCAAGGAAGGAAACAGATTATACTTTGGCGTAGATCCCAAACGCTCAAGAAGTGTATAGCCATAATTATGTTAAAAGACGGTTTGGTTCGTCCCGTTATGCCGAAACATCACACACGTCACACATCATTCACATTTGCTTTCTAATAGATTTAGAGAGATTACTTACATGAATAAATATTACTAAATACATTTTCATTTAGTAATAAGATACCGTGTCGGTATCAACATATTAAATTTAAAAGCATTTTGATTTACTTCATCCTCACTTAGTGGTTTACAAATGCACTTCATAAATCACAAATTCTACCCTAAAACACAAAGGTTTCTAGATATACTGGTTTAGTACAAATAAGGCTTCATTTCATTCCATAAGACCAAAACCAGGTTCTTGAGTATTGCGTGGGTTATATAGTATAATATAAGATCTAGTTGTACGCTAGGGGTTAGTTTTCACACCCACATTTTTGAGAGCTCGCTCCCCTTTAACGTGGGACGTAACTGCTGAGAATAGTATGCAGATGAGTTTACATAAATCAAATAATGTTTTACATTTTGTTTAAATGATTCTTAAACTGTAAATTCTGGAAGGTGTGGTAGTATTACAACTATGTTTTATTGGTAATCTAATACTTAATAATAAAGCAATAGAGTTTGTTTGTTTGATTGCTTGAACGCACTAATCTCAGGTACTACCAGTCCGATATGAAAAATTCTTTCAGTGTTAGATAGGTCATTTATCGAAGAAAGCTATAGGCTATATAACATCATGCTATGAGCCACGGGAGCGGAGCAGTAGCCTTAAATATCTCGGATGTAACCGCGGGCATCATCTAGTGTTTTATAAACTGTGGCAGAGTTTATGAAAATTTTCCAATTTCTACGTTCCTACTGAGAGTTTTATCATGATCAGCCCTGAAAAAACGACTCGTTACTGGCAATTGGCCTCTTTGAAAAGAATAAGCCATAGTGCACCATGCTGGCTAATTGGGGGTTTATAATTTTCAAGTGTTTTTCGAAAACATTATAGTGAACTCTCGGACATGCATGGACGTTCTCACAATGTTTTTCTTCATCGTTTAACTAACAATTTTATATGCAATATCGAAAACCAGTAGTGCGCGTCCTGGATTAGAACCTTAGACTCTCTGCAGCTGTTTGTTTTCTCCACTAGGCTATTGCTGCCTATAAAGAATTTCCACCAGTAAATGTCAACAAATATTAATTTAAGGGAGCGACAAAAGCTGCTTAAACTGTTCTTGTTCTACCCACGGCCAATTTGTAAATGTCAATAAACGTTAAATAAACAAGCCCGGATAAAGGCCGTCGTAATAGTTTTATTTTAGTTTTCGAGTAAGTAAATAACTTTCCAAAATTTTGTGATTTGGTCTAGTAAGTACAGGTAAATCTCTAGACCAAAGGTCATATTTGATATGTCGAAGCGTTAACAACCTCAATTTATTTCAACGTAGATTGACAGTTAGTCGTTGGTTTAGGCAGGCCTCCTTCACTCGGCCGTACCTACAGCGATAAGTGCCTACACTTTCGCGCGGCTTCCAAGCCCGCGTCCGACGCGACGCGCAAGGGTTGTCGACTTGAAAATTTGATTTTATTTATTTTACGAGAGCAACTTGAAAATTAGATTTTTTGTCTGTTGAGATATCCCAACGATTATGGTGTCAAATTAAAGATCTAGTTCAAAAACCATTTTATCTGTTTGAATCATGTAAATCGGTCTACGCGTTTAGGAAATAACTAAGAATTAGTATAGTGAAAATGTAAACGACCAGATTTTTTGTGGTTTTTGTTCTACGAGCTCAAATAGTTGGATAGGATACTTATAGGATGATTATGTATTATTAGGTACGTGGTCAAGTAGGTAGATAGACGATGAATAAATATTATAGTAGCAGCGGCAAGTCCACAACCCTAGCGCGACAGCTGGCGCGTCACTCCACACCAGACAGCGACAGCGTTATATGTTAGAAAAGAGCGGGAACGGTTAGGTAAATATCGCATTAGGCACTGAGTGCTTATGCGAGCTGAATTGCACTTTGTTGCTTAGTAGCAAGAGTCGCAATTTCAATGAATAGGTTTGAGAAGTGGTGCTTCTGTACGTAAGTACTGTTTATTCTGTGGTTTAGGAACGTCAAGTAATTTATTTATTTATTAAGGTCTGCCAACAGTTGTTACAGTGGTTATAAGGTATACAAGTTTTCAAGCAAATATGGTTATAGTAATACTGCACAACTAATTATAGGCAAACACAGCATGCTGAGTGTTTACCTTGCAAAAGGACTACAAACTAGAAATTACATATTTATAACCAAATTAATAAAAGATACGCAAATACGGGTAAAAGTAAAACACACAAAAATAATATACAGGTACGTCTAGAATATTCCGTTTGAAGACTAATTAAGCACGATCAATTGGACGCTTACTCGTAATCCGAGAGAATACTAATAGACTATCCGCGTGAATGTCACATAAATCGCTTCGCTCGTTGACCAACCTGCATAAGCGCGGGACTGGCGAATTCGTGGCAAAGGCAGTTCGACGAGGGGGTGGAGCCAAGGGTGTAATAGGCTTTCGCGGATGTTTACGAGGTACTCTGAGGGAGAATTTGTTCAGAAGCGAAGGGCAGTCAATTTTATTCCTAAACAATTTATGAATAAACCTTAAATCTAGAATATCCCTTTTCGAGAGTGATCATTTAAAAAAATGTTAATCTGTCAGCGTAGGACTTAGTTTTTTTGTTGATCCCGGTTGAGTACCCTAGGTGGTTAATAAATCGTTTCTGGACACGTTCTATTCGGAGTGAGTGAACCGCGTAATGAGGTCTCCAAACGACACTACAATATTCGAGAACGCTGCGGACCAAGCTATAGTACAGCATCTTTTTTGTTGATGGCTTGTGAAAGTTTTTGCTATTGCGAAGAACGAATCCCAAGGTACGTAAAGCCTTTCTTACAATACTGTCTATATGTGGTATAAAAGTAAGCTTACCGTCTAAGACAACACCCAAATCGCGAATCTCCCCAACCTCTGTCAAAATAGTACCGTTTATGTGGTAAGAAGCATTTGTGTTATGTGCTTTGCGGCTAAATTTAATGTGACTACATTTCTGGCAATTCAGTAATATGCCGTTTTGGGAGCAACACCTAGAGAGTCGGTCAATATCTTCCTGCATAAGTACGGCATCGTGACATGAGCTGATAGTTTTCTTAATCTTAATGTCATCTGCAAAAAGGAATGGAGTAGTGTGCTTAAAACACTTGATAACATCGTTTATAAAAACGTTAAACAGTATTGGTCCTAAATGTGAACCTTGTTAAACACCTGACAAGATCCCACACAGTTTTGATTGGTAGCCGTTCACCACTACATAAAATTCCCGTAATGACTTGAGGATGGTTAGTGCGGAGTAATGGCAACACTGAACGAATGATCGAATTAAGTGTAGATCCGGAAATGTGTCAAGCTTTTGACATTGACAGGTACTGACACTACTGGTGGTTAAGTTGGCTAACCTGTAACGAGAGCATGGATGCCACGTGCGACGGTGGAGCGCTCGAGAACCATTAATCCGTGCTAAACTTCCCGCGTTCCTAAATGTGTTGATTTTTGTAATTTGAGTTTAAAATCAGTTATTAAAGTACTAGCGAAGATTTTGGGAGTGTTATTTCGAATGTCGCAACGCACCGATAACGAATCTCCGTCATCAGACGTGGGATTGGACGCAAGCGCCCCCGTGTACAAAATGGAAACGCCAGTGATGAAAAATGAATGCGGCTCTTGGAACTACAGAACCGGAATTTCCTGACGCTAATTCAAGCAATGACAACTTCTTCCACGTCGTCACATGACTTACGTTTACCGGATTTCGATCCTGAAAAACAAAATGTGGATGCACGTGCTTGGGTGGCGACCGCAGACAGGTGATTGAACGATCAAGACCCGCATTGCGCCCCGCTTGTGGTCGCACCAAACCGGGCCTTAAAGGGAGGAGCTTCGACCTGGCTATCTACTATGCCGTTTTCTGGGATGAAATTGCGCAATGAAGTGTGCACACAAGGCGCGAGAGAAGGCGACTGCTAACGCTGCTATGTTCGTGAATCAGCTGAGCTTTCAACTGCAACCGTGGTGAGCGTATTTTGCCTGAGTTTTGTTGGTACTGCAAATTTTATTTAGTGTCGGTAGTTGTAAAACATTCTTGGTTAGTAGAATACTACTACGCGTCTTGGAAATGCATAATCGTTGTGGTGATATCGCCATCACATCGTACCGAGTGTTGTGGGTCCACTCTGACATAGCGATGGCGGTTAGTTCGATACTCGGGTTAAAAAGAAAGCGATTGTTTTTTCTTTTTCTTAGTAAATCATGCCAGAGTGGCTTAAGATCACGCACCTTGCGATCATATGCTTGCCTGCAAATAGATTATCTTGTCTCGGTTTTACTTTATGGACTGTAATAGTAACGAGAGTCAGCGTACAGGCCGACTTGCATTATTCCAAGCAAGTGCGTTTAAGTGAAATGTGCTAGTTATTGTTCTAGTGCAGTTGTAATATTGGTTTTAGAACCAACACCTTGCCTTGTTTAGTTTTCTGCTAAATCTAGAACAATAACTCCGGTCTAGACTGGCTTTCGCAGAGCAGCTGCGCTAATGTTGGTAGACTAATCAAATCGTACATACTAAATTCATGGTGTAAGACTGTGCTGAGCTATTGCGGCTGACTGTGCTGATTTTATTTAGAACAGCTTGTAGCTTTTATTTCTAATAGACATGTGAAGCCGGCCATAGTCGAAAGAAATACTAGCGCTATTATTTTACCGACCCGTGGTGTTGATAGTACCTAACGGTTTTCGTTTAAACGTGATTAGTGCCTATGTAAAAAGCGGCAGTTTTACTCGATATGGCTCTGATTTATACAGATGATCTCGATGTTGCAATTAAACCTGCTTCTTTTCGTGTGTAAATTTTTAACACGTTAATAGATGGCACTATTAAAAATCTTTCTTACTCGTGATTATTAGATGGCACCACTAGTAAAATTAAATTCAATTTTACGCGTAAAAATTACCTACTGTTAGGAGTGATAGTATTTCTAGTAGAAGCTGTCGAAGTCGATTATCAGACGTAGAAGAAAGGAATTGAGTTATCATCGTAGTGCGTTATGATAATCAGTTTCAGAGATTTTAATTTTTATTTTAGGTAGAACTAGGTGAGTGATCGTTAGTGATGATTGTATACTTAACCTTAATCCCATTAAATGGGTACTTTATTAGTCGTTGTTGTGATAATCTTATGGTACCCACGTTTCCGTTGGTGCAGATTTGCATAAACTGAATAAGCCTATTGTTTGTGCGGCTGCATGTTTAAAACCAAACGCTGCCGTTGCTTGGACCGACAAAGCGCCTTTCTGGGTAGCCTAGTTTACCCTGGAGCTTTTGTGTTAGTCATAGTCTCCATTGGTGCGCAAACAAGACAGCCGTTAGCGCATTTGTCATAGCATCACAAACTTTGTCTATCGTCTTGATCGCGCAAAGTCCGTTGCTGTATCGCTAATGATTAGGTTAGGATACGTTTCGTATTTAGACTAGCCATGACAAAAATGATAACGCTGAAAAGACTGGTTAAATACTTGGTAGTAAAATTGATATCTGGAGTATCAGCCTAGTAAGATTTTCTTATAATCTGCTACTTAATAGGGTAAATCAGACAAACATGTTGAACAAACCTAGTATAAGATTACTTTGTTAAAGGCATGAAATGATTATCCGGCTGGTGTTGTGTAAACGGATGGAGGTTACATGTGGAGGTGCCCGGATGTAGGTTTCCTTCGGTGTTGTGTAACCGGATGGAGGTTACGTGTAGAGGTGACCGGATGGAGGTTGCCTCCGGTGTTGTGTAACCGGATGGAGGTTACGTGTGGAGGTGACCGGATGGAGGTTACATGTGCAGGTGACCGGATGGAGGTTGCCTCCGGTGTTGTGTAACCGGGTGGAGGTTACGTGTAGAGGTGACCGGGTGGAGGTTACGTGTAGAGGTGACCGGATGGAGGTTGCCTCTTGCGTTATGTAACCGGATGGAGATTACATAGCGTGATGTTGAAGACCCGATGAATGTCAGAGTATGAGCACTGCAATATTTTAATGTGATTTGAATGAGTATCGGTGTTGTTCAAGATGTCAGCTTTGCGAGAGAACGTTAGTTATGATTTTCATTAAAACCTGTAATGATTATGATAGAGATTGCTTGCTATCCCCCACTCATTTGGGCCAGGAATGGCTGAACGACTAGAATGAATACTGTTCGGGAATTTTCTTTCATTCCAGGTATTCCTCACGAGGACGTGTGATCATCAGGACGGCCGTGTCAAAGCGTTAACAACCTCAATTTATTTCAACGTAGATTGACAGTTAGTGGTTCTTTTAGGAACGTCAAGCAATGACTTGGGGATGGTTAGTGCGGAGTTATGGCAACACTGAACGAATGATCAAATTAAGTGTCAATCCGGAAATGTGTCAAGCTTTTGACATTGACAGGTACTGACACTACTGATGGTGGAGGGCTCATTTTTGATCGGACTGGCACAGTGAATAGACAACCATTACTCCGTGCTAAACTTCCCGCGTTCCCAAATTTCTAATCTAGCCATATCATAGGCATCCGTGTTGATTTTTGTAATCTGAGTTTAAAATCAAGTTACTAAAGTACTCACGAAGATTTTGGGAGTGTTATTTCGAATGTCGCAACGCACCGATAACGAATCTCCGTCAGATATAATATCTAATAATAAGAAAATAATATCATAGGATAATTCAAATACGGTTATCCTATACCTACCCAAGCAAAGCTTGTATGAAGGTAGTCAAATAATTGAAATAGAAAAAATATCGTGCTCATCGCTCGACACTCCGTGGTTTACTTATCATTAGACCAACTAGGACCAGTCTGTTTAATTTTCATGAAGGTAATTTTTTTAGGTAACAAATAACCCCCAAATCTCAATCCTTGTTTGTGGATCACATAATGTGCGAGTCGAACCCACAATAGTTGGCTCAGTAATAAACAGCGAGTCGGCCGTCTAAGCCACTGCGTCATGTGTACAGTTAATTATCGATTATCACAAGCGATAAGCTTTATTAAATGCTTTGTATGTTTTATCGTAAACACGTACTCATGCCTAGGGGGCTCCGATTTATAAAACAGTCTGTCTGATATACTGATAAATAAAATTATAATACGTTTATCTTCTGTCGTAAATCAATGTTCATAGTAATAACTAGTTAGCGATTTTGTTTCGCTGTCTAGGAATTCTTAATAGCCATTGAAAGTGTAGAATACAGTTGTATATTACGGGCCAAAGATACTTCCTAATTATTAGAAGTTGGAGAACCCAGTTGTCAAAATACACACGATTGAAAAACTTATAAGCAATTAAAGAGTGTAGTAAAAGTGCGATTTAACCCTTTCTTTCAAAACAATATTTTTACTTGTCATTAAAATTGTAGTGGTGTATTACAATAATCATAGATTAAGTTGAATGTGTGGGAGGCAAATGAAAAAGTTATCAAACTTCAGTTTAGAACGTGCTCAAAATACCTACTTCACCTCGTGATGATCAAATAGGACTAGCGGCATTCAGATGTAGTTTAGGTAAGCTCGCGCTGTCATGGGAAAGATATTTAAATGTCTTTGTTATGCAAGTCTATCTATATATATCTTCACACTAGATATTAGCATTCTTCGCTGTTACACGTGCATAAAGTCTTAAATACTTTCTTCATTCAATTCTCCGCGAAAATAAACCATGATCTACCAATTTTGTGCATCCGATTTTGTACAGAACGAGTTATTCTTTGAAACGCGACAGTATTGGTCGTGAAAACATTTCAAGATCACTAGTTGCATGAGTCAAGTGCGCGGTAACGTTGGGTTCTGGGAAATTGTGCGAATCAGACGTACGCCACGCTCCCGCCGCGTCCGTCGCGTCGCATCTGATATTATTTAAATACACGATCCGCACCAGGGCTGCCTATAGATAGTATTCGTATTTTCCAGCAAGTTTGCGAGAGATGAAATTTTATTTATTATTTTAGTGATGTACATTTTGAGAGTGTATCGTGTTCTGGTTTTAAAAGGAACACTCTGATCTACGTATTGTTATAGAGTCTCGGTGTTATTTATCTTCTTTGATTGACTCCGCTATAATATGCTTTATGTATAAAACGTTATCTTATACTAATATATAAAGCTGAAAAATTTGTTTGGTTGAACCCACTAATCTCAGGAACTATTGGTCCGATTTGAAAATTATTTCAGTGTTAGATAGCCCATTTATCGAGGAAGGCTATAAGCTATATATGCATCGCACTATGAGTGACGGAAGAGGAGCAGTAGCCTTAACCGTGTAACCGCAGGCATCCTCTAGTTAAATAAATAGAATAATTATCGACAAAGAGTCATTGCGTCAATGCCAAATTTTCTCTTCAACGAATTTTGCAGCAAAATTGAGATTTTCAGAGTATGTTTGTCTTATTATTTCTTGGGAACCTTTTCACAGCTGTTGGCAGCCCTGCTTTGAAGAGATTAAACGGAATTTATATAATAAATACGCAGACATTACACGAACTCGAGTGTTTCCGAAATATGAATATGTTTTCGTTACTCCTTGTTTGTTGTTGTTGGTTTTGTTTCTATGTCAATTACCGTGAATTTTCAATACGGATTTATAAGAGCGGTTATCCGAAATGATGTTTAATATCCTGTATTATCTTATCCTTATTTTTATGAAATCCTCTGGTGGTCTTGTAAGATGACCGGAGGCTTGTAACGGATCAGTCTATAATCTGGAGAGTATCGTCCATATTTTTTATTTGTAGCTTTTATATAACCTGCATTTTTAGTTTGTAACCAACCCAACAGACTGCCATGTGCCATCAGAGGGTATCGGGTTCGAATCCACGGCGCGCACCAATGACTTTTCGGAGTTATGTGCGTATTGAAGTGTTAATTATCGCTTGCCCCGTGCCTTGGAGAGCTCTTTAAGCCGTCGGTCCCGGTTGTCATGAAGATCTTTGACAGTCGTTATAGGGCGCCAGTACTTTTTAAGTAAACTGACACTCCAAACCATGGAATATCGCTATCTCTTCGGGTTGCGGAGGTCAGACAGGCAGTCGCTCCGTGGAAAAGCAAATATTCAGCCAAATCCGGTTAGACTAGTAAGCGGACCCCAAATTTAAACTAGGATAACACTAGGAGGATGATGAGTCGCCTAATATAACAACATTGTACGCGTGGTGAAAGAGAGTATTAATTTACTGAGTATAGGTACGTATTTAAACAGTTAATGTCATAAAGGAATAACATCCATAATGTTGCCACCAGTCAGTGAAGGAAATATTCGTGAAAATAATAAAGCTTATTTACTCTTAAAGTTGTATAACCGAAAATCAGTAAAACATATAATTCTTCTAACAATTTGTCGATGTATTTACCCAATTATGTCAGAACAATTGTTGTCGTTCGTATAATGATGAGCTGTCGGCGCAGACCGACCCATTTTCTATTAGATCATGTTCACATTGTTAGAGGAGTGATCTAATTCATCGAATGTTTTCTCAATGGACTCTTGTATTGTCTGCGGTACATGTCGAGGTTTGTAATTGTGTTTCTAATTTATCTATGATTTCATTTAAAATCGGTTAAGTAGTTTAGGAATCCATCGCGAACAAACATCGTGACAGGAGATTTATATATATTAAGATGTTACTCAGGGATAATGTCGCATTACATTGGTGAAAGAATTTTTAAAACCCGGCCAGTACCTACTTTTTTAGTTTATTCGTAACAAACATACAAAAATACAAGAATACAAAAATACAAATCTTTCCTCTTTATAATATTATTAGTATATAGTATAGAAGTATAGATGTTCCTGATAATTCTCCGTAGAGGGTCTACGCAAAGATTGACCCGCGTAGAGGTCTACATACAAATATGACAACCATACTAATACGCCAGTCGAAACTAAGATATCCTTAGCTCATTGCATTCCAAGTTCGGTGGATCGTATAATCGCCAATATCTATATTTAGCTGTATCTGGTTAGGCTAGACGCATTCACATATGCGTTTGAAAATAGCAAGACCAAAACTGTTCCTTACGATTTCGTCTGCAAAGCAATATAAACGATAAAGGACTTCACTGTCAGCTTACCATCAGGCAGCGTGAAGTCAATTTGACAGGTTCTTTCTAATAAAAAAAAAAAAAAAAAAAAAAAAATAATCGATTTTAAACTTTTCGCGATTTGTAAATTAATTTATTATTAAGAGAATAATAAATGTATGATGGCGCTTCGTAGTCTCTACCTACCCCTCCGGGAAACGGGTGTGAACCTATGTATGTAAATAAATTTGTATGAAATTTAAACGATGTTTTTGATTTATATTACTGTCATCTTACTGGACTCCTTGACTTTATTGTAGAACGTTTTCCGATGCAATTCTCTTGAGTGAGAAATATAGTAAATAAAATGCGTTTATAAAAACATTGAATATTTATGTCGGAAAACATAATTTGAAACACCTTGGGAAAGATATGGAGAGCGAAAATTTTAAAATGTAACGTTGAAAGGATGATTTATGTTTTGATGATAACAATCCTCCATTAAGCCGCGTGTGCAATAATATTTGCACGTCGGTAAGATTGGCAGATTCAATTCTAATAAGCGGTTTGTTTAGTGTATTTATTTATATATCATTTTATTTACCGGGTCTTACTCGCGATAATTAACTATTTTAAGGTAAAAATGTCCGTGTGGTGATGGATTAAAGATACGGAATGTCACCACCCCATACCATCCCATGGGTGTCGTAAGAGCTGACAGAGGGAGCATATTATGCAGAGAACAGCACTGTAAGAGAAGGAAAAATTTATACAAACCCTATACCAACCCGTTTGGCCAGCCATTAGTAGGCCACTTCCTCCTTTCAAAGGAGAGGCCTAGTCCAGCAGTGGACTGTTAAAGGCTGATGATGAAGGTAAAAATTAAATTAGGTATATGCTGTATACAAGTCACGAAAGTATAAAATCTATTATTTATTTCCATACCAGAGGACGCAAGCAGTTACGTCTGCATTTTTTTTTTATTTACCCGTTTTGGCCGATCCCGTGGGAATTTCGGGAAATCCCTATTTAGTGCACCCCTACGGTCCCCAAGGAACACACATGCCAAATTTCAGCTTCCTGCGCCCAATAGTTTCGGTTGTAGCGTGTCTGTCAGTCAGTCAGTAACGCAAGGATTTTATGTATTAAGATAATAACGGCACAGGACGACTGCTTGTTGGCAAGCCTCGCTGTCTGACAATCGCAGCATCATAGCTGAATTCAAATAAATGAAAAATAACTCACTAAATCTCAATTTTTTTTTGTCATCATACATTTTAATACACCTAGGTGTCTTGACCGCCGCCGCCGGCCAGCTGATCGCCGCTAGCTCGCTTTGCAGGTACCTAACACACACAAGCACACGTACCTACCGTCCAGTTGTATTCTGCACCAGGCAACAGTTTATTCTGATTTACTATTACTATCTAAGTAACATTTAATGAAAATAGGATCTTATCATCGAACACTGTGTGAAATAATTTTAGGTGACTATGTATACTGTCTATATTATATTATTAAAATATTTTGGTAAGTTTAGGGTATGATGGGGCTTACATATCTTATTGGTTAAAAGCCTTTAAATAAATAAAGAAAAAAATTTTGCAAATGCAGATCAGTCTTCATTTGCATTTGCTAATTTTTTTTTGAAGAAAAAATTTGCAAATGCAGATCAAGACTGATCTGCATTTGCAATTTTTTTTCTTTTATATTATTATTGTATAACGAAGTCGCTCAAATCTTTTTAAATATAATTACATCAAATACTCGTTATTAAGAATATGAGGCGTAGTACATAGTTTGAGCGGCTAACATGGCACGAAGTGTTGATCAAACACGAGACTATAACAATAATCTTCTAACAAAAACATTCTTGACAAGATCTTTTGTGATCCAGAAATAGTTTATTCCTTTCTGATTATTCTTGACCGTTGGTAGAATGTTTGTGAAGTCCCTAGCGACAACTTATTCTAATACTTGTGGAAGTAAGTGGTCTTAAAAAATAATTACATCTCACCAATCGATTATAGGGATACTGTTACTATTTGTCTACGTAATATAAGTCTTATTGGCCTACTGCTAAAACGGTTAAATATGTACGGGTGGATACTTAGCAACAGTCCGGAATAATGCCAGACACATGTAAACACTTATATCGCAGTACAGAACTAAAGAAGGTCACTAGGGACTTATTATTTTGCCGTATAGATCAGGGGTGGCCAACCGGTCCATCGCGGCTATAAGTATAGTCAATCGCGGCAATTTTTGTATTGTATAATTTTTCAGTCACTGTCCTTTAGAATATTGTTAATTTTACAACCTTTTAATAAGAGTACCGAACTAACAGCCAAGCCACAGCCTACAGCGTCGGCGGCAGCGGTTTCAATTTCGATGTATATGGCGCACTTTGCTACGCGGTGACTGATGTCACCTCAGAGTAAACACGCCATGTACATACATCGAAACGCTCGCCGTTACCGCCGCTGCTGTAGGCTGTGGCCGGGCCGTAATGATATTTAAGAACCTATCCAGTTTCATTTAAATTTTTTGTATGGTATTGGTAGATCCCAAATGTTTTCGTTGATACAATAGATGTTGGCTCTAATCAAGTTGACCACCCCTGGCATAGATTGATATTGCGAATGCCTTCATATTTCTTGTCCTTCGTTTGCCACTGCGGTCACGGGTAACGAGTTTTGTTCCAAGTAGAAACGCCTCGGGATTATATGTTTTGTTTGTGTAATAACAAATGGGATTTCTATGTGGGTTTTTTGTTTACGATATATATTTTTTTTCATTTAGGCATGGATTTTTTTTAATCGGGCAGTATGGAATACCTACGTCACATTCTAAAATGATAGTTAAGTATAACTTGTGTAAAGATAATTATACAATAATTACCTCAGTTGAGCAAAATTATACCTCTTGTTTTTATATCAAGACATTCTTAGTTCTTAAGTGCATAGAGTCTCACATAGAGAGAAAAAAGTCGATATTAAATTATTGGGATAGACGGTTCTGGTCTTAGTTATTAGTATAACTGTTGTTTAAACGTTAAGTATATTGGTGTACTTCATTGATTTAGGATAATTTTACATACATACATATACTCACGCCTTTTTCCTGTCGGGGTAGGCAGAGACAACGGAACGCCACTTGCTTCTATCCTTACAAACCTCACGCGCTTCCTCTACATTCATAAATGGTCTACATTCATACGTGCTTCGGACCTTGCCGTTTTTCAGAACGTCACCAATTTGGACGACGAATGTCCTACGAGGTCGGCCGCGATCGGCTTGCCCATACACGTTTGCCTCATATATTTGGTGCGTCATTCTTTCTTCACTCATTCGCTTCACGTGTCCAAACCACATCAGCATTCCTTTCTCAATTCTTGTCACAACATCTTCTTTCAGGCCACATCGCTCTCGTATTACTGCATTCGGAATTCTATCAATCAGTCTCTTTAAATACATGTGACCGTAGCTTTTCCTTAAGGAAAGCAGTAGATTGTATAGTAACAGCTGGTATACGACCCCGTGTTTCAAAACGGACACAAACTTTATAAACAAAGAAAAAGTATTTAGCCAATTTGGTCTTTCTAAACGACTCATAATCAAAATCCTTGTTTAAGGAAAAAACATCTAAATGAGTAACTTGTGACTCCAACATCTATAATTAAATACATCGATCCAGTTTTTCACAAGGCTTTTAATTAACACGACTCATAGTTGATTGCGAACAAAACAATTTACTCCCAAAAAGTCAATCGTGAAATTGGTTCATGAGCAAAACACATTTATATGAATGCACTCAGACAACGGACAGACGCGCTATTTTTAGATAAGATTGGATTTAACTTGTTTGTTGATATATGAGTTATTTTATCCAATAACAATTTGGATTTTCCCGTGGGTATTTGTTTTTACTGATAAATTGTATTTACGATGGCTTAAGGGTTTAAGGAATTTTAATAGGTGCAAAGTGCATTTATCTGTTTGTTAAGGATAGTGTAACTTTAATCCTATTTAAGTAGCGATAGCTGAGTGGAGAGACCGACAAACTACTACGCAGAGGGTTTTGGGTTCGAATCCACGGCACGCACCAATGACTTTTCGTAGTTAAGTGCGTATTAAATTGTTAATTATCGCTTGCTAATCGGTGAAGGAAAACATTGTGACGAAACCTGCACGTCTTCTGAGAGTTCTCCATAATGTTCTCGAAATACATGTGAAGTCTGCCAACCCGCACTTGGCCAGCGTGGTGGACTATGGCCTTACCCTTTTCATGCTGAGAAGAGGCCCATGCCCAGCAGTGGGATAGTACAGAGCTGATGATGATGAACTCTAATCCTATTTATGAAGTGCATTTTATACCTATGCCCATATATTTTTGAAATATATCGCATATTTCGACTTGTAACAATGAAATAAGTAAATTACAGTAAATATATAGGGTTGCAACCAAGATCTTAGGGTCCCAAGCCAACCTCACCTGCAAGTGGTGCACCTGCCGATCAACGGACGAGGCTCTGGCAAACAAAATATCCCGATAAGCGGCAATAGGCTCGCCACCTATTACGTGGGATCAAAACACTGGCGAAAAGTGGGCGTTTAATATGCCTCTGCCTACCCCTTCGGGGAAACAGGCGTGAGTCTATGTATGTATGTATGTACAGTAAATAATTCGTGTATTTAATTAGATAAGGACAGCTTCTGTCTCATTTGGTTTGACTATTTCATGACTCCAAAGGCGAAATTGCTGTACTAATTATTATTATCATATTTAAATTGAAATTCATTTATTGACAAGAATGTGGTTACATAATGGTGGTAGGGTAATAACAATCTTCTCACATTCTACCATAACAATGGTGTGTGAATAAGTCAGTCTTAATAAATACATGGTTAAATTACATCATTATAATTAATTATTCTATATCAATTCTATAATTAATGAATGCTAATAATTGCAAGCAAGTAATTATTAGTCCTATATGAATGTCGAAAATTGGAATAAAATGTAGTTTGAATTAGAATTGGCAAGTAATAATAAGCGCGGTGCGATCGAGGCGCGATGTCGTACGGAGGTATACATTGTAATTTGAATAATATTACTATTAATTATTCTGTGATAATATTATGTAATTGTAAAAATATTTTTATCCCGATACACTTATTTCTTGTATTTAAGAAAAGACACGTATATGTATAGAAAGCACGCTAAGATTTGTGATTTGATTTATATAGGTACTATGTGAGATTAAACGGATTGAATACAATTTCAGTGCTGCGTAATACTGTTTATTGAACTTGAACAGATTGATGGAAACCAACAAAATGAATGCTACAAGAATCGTTGCTTGATTGGGCATTTGAACCAAGCTAGGCTACTGGACTAATAAAATCACACAAAAGGTCAAACCTAATACTCATTACAAGGCATTGTCTTACTAGTTTGACCTTCCAACCTCAATTATTGTAACGACTTACGCAGTACTTTGCAGTTTTCCAAATGTCGTCCAGAGGAATTACGTCTTTCTTTCAAGTTTCGGGTGATAAAATAATTTGTGAGGTGTAGCATATGCGTACAATGTTATCATGTTGCAAAAGCTGTGATGTTGCTAATATTTCGCATGTAACGATCGACACTTCCGTCCTCAGTAATATACGTTTAAGCTCAATTCATATAAAAGGCAGCGGCTAGTGTTGGAGAAAACTCGAGTCCGCGAGTCAACATTTCAGTGCTCAGCTGTTAATCGCAATACTCGACTCACTAAAACACATACTCCTGCTCAATGTGTTGCGAGTTTAGAGAGCATCCCTTTAAACACGAGTTTAGCATTCGTGCTCGAGTTTTCTTGTGATCTCGAGCTTGCTCACATAATGAACGAGTCGAGCTCGACTCGTTTTGAACTGAGCACCCATCACATAACTAGCTAAATCACTATTAGTAACTGATTTTCCTGTGTTTTATTTATGCATGGATTTTAATAATGTGAATAATGTAAATGAATCAATTGTTATTATTATCATTAATTTAATTGACATGCACTCTCAATTACTGCTTTTTGTTTGCCCAAATGTTGTCGGAATAAGACGATGAGTATGCAGAGAGGCTGTGGATACAAGTAAATTCTATTGTGGCCATGTACAAAACATTTATGAAGTATAAAAAATAAAATATATCTGTTTTTCATTATTTCTATTATTTTTTTATTAATAAATGTGTCCTCATAAACAATAAATGTATTTTTATTATATTGTCAACATATTTTTTCGGTCTATGAAACATGTAGAAAGAAATATGTTCTGGGTATATAATAAAAAACTACATGTTTTGCTCGACAATTTTTTGAGTCGAAGTTACATCGAGTCAGTCTTTGAACTCAACTTTCGTTAAAAACTCGAGTGTGATTTGTTACTGGAGTTCTTTTTAAGAGTCGTGTATCAAGTTAAGACTCGCGCTCGACTGCACCCTGGAGTCTCGAGTTATGAGCTAACGAACCCCGTGAAATTGAGTCGAGTATGTAAAAAAAAATCGGGCAAGTGCGAGTCTGACTCGCGCACCGAGGGTTCCGTACGCATTTTACCTGATTTGAGGTTGAATTACGCTAGTCCTCTAAATCTGTATGAGCGCCCATACAACTTAGAGGACTATCTTAAATGGAGTGTACTATGTATGTATGGAGACACCCTTAAATTTTCCCCTTTTTTATTTTTTGTAATTTTTCCTTTATTTGTGCTGTAAGACCCTGCTTTTGGCCAAATTTCGTGATTCTAGTTCAACGGGAACTACCATATAGGTTTTCGACCCAAAACCTATAGGGTACTTACGGTTGACCTAGAATTGTCAATTTTGGTCAAAACCAAGGTCTTACAGCACAAGTAAAGGAAAAATTCCGAAAATTAAAAGAAGTTGAAAATTAAGGTTAATTTTGGTACTTACAAGTTTTCGCAAAAATCAAATTTTGACCATATCTTTTTATTGGGTTGATCCAGGACCCTGATTTTCATACACCTAATAGCAATCATAGACCTCAGTATCTGGTATAAATTTCAATTTGCTAGGTCCACCCGTTCCTGAGAAAATCAGTGGTGACACGTGGACAGACAGACAGACGGACAAGAAAGTGATCTTATAAGGGTTCCTTTTTTTACCTTGAGGTACGGAACCCTAAAAATCGACTCGAATCGAATATTTCTTAATACCCGGATTAGTTTAAAATGCTACTAATGTATCTCAAAAGAGATGTATTTTGAAAACATATTTCTAACAAACGTAATATCGCACTGACTTGAAGATACTTTGCAAAACCACGTAGCATCCTACAGCTTGTGGTCTTTCATGATAAAATATAAACCTGCTAGGCCCTGCACCTGCACACAAGAAGAAACCTACTTGCCGTAACCTCTGTGGTACCGGGTTAGTGGGACCGAACATGCTGCTACGTCCCGCCGTCCCAACCACGCAGTTGTACGTGTCTCGGCTGCATCACTCCACAAAGGACGAGGAGGTCGTAGACTACATACGCCTGAAGACCAACTGGACTTTGAGAGTCGAGAAATTGGAGTTACGGCATAACGCCAACTTCAAGTCGTACGTGGTGCGGGTGCCGACTCATCATCTCGACACTTTTCTCAAGGAAGAGTTTTGGCCGAAGGGTGTTGTGTATTGGCGTTTTTATGGAAGGCTACGCAATACCACTCAGCTTAACACGAAGCCGTAAACAACACCTATGTTTTTGTAATATTATAATGTTATTGTATGCATGTTAGTCTATAAGGTATTTATCTATGGGTTATAATTACCTGAAAATAAATGGCTATTATTATTATTATAGGGTTCCCAACAAGAACTTAGGGTCCCAAGCCAACCTCACCTGCAAGTGGTGCACCTGCCGATCAACAGACGAGGCTCTGGTAAACAAAATATCCCGATAAGCGGCAATAGGCTCGCCACCTATTACGTGGGATCAAAACACTGGCGAAAAGTGGGCGTTTAATATGCCTCTGCCTACCCCTTCGGGGAAACAGGCGTGAGTCTATGTATGTATGTATGTATTATTACTATGGGTCGCTGCTATTGGTGTGAATTGAGCCTTATTTATTTTCTTTGAACACTACGTACGTCCAATTTGCAAAGACGTCTTTCTTCAAGATTATTAAGATATTCACACAAAGCTATGCTCTCATGATTGAAACCACTGCACACTGACATGAAGAAATGTAAAATACTTTTTCGACATTTTGCGTAGCCATTTAGTTATTAAATTCAGTTTCCGTATTTTTTAATTGCCGGCCATAATGTCTATTATGGGCTTTCTAGCAATATCACCTCGATTTCTAAGAAGTTTGAGATAAAAGGATTAAAGATTTTCTTCATAGCAAGGGGAAATCCGCAGTCAGTGTTTACAAATAAATGTGACCTCTGAAGATGGTGAACAGTCAGTAGAAGGACGTAAATCATAATTTTCTGAGTAAGATATTGTTCTGTGTAAACCTAACTAAGTTCTGGCTCCAGTAGACCATTGACCATTAACTGACCTTATTTTATCGTCATCTGATGATAAGCAATAAAAAACTCATACATACGAGTCGAGTAGGCATTATTCCGGCTTTAGTCAAGTCTGGGGAAAGGACCAATAAGGTGAATCTGTAGCGCTCTAATATTGCATTTTTTTTCGTATATTCTTCCTCTTTAGGATAATAAGAGGTCCTCTCCACGCTAGTTTATTAAATTTAACAGTAAGACTTACATCCGCTTCTTCTTAATCTAAGCCAATTCATTCGTTCATGCCCATTTATGCTGTAATCGACATTTCCCCGTCATAACTTCAGTTTAAAAGTTCATAAGACACTATTATTAACATTCAACCAATACAGTAGCCTACAAAGTGCAAAAGCACTTAATGAAAAATCGCTTACAGAATATTACGTATTCGATAAAGAACGACTTGCTTATAGAACAACTTGCAACTAGTGCTATTTTTATTTTTAATTACAAAAAGGTAATTGACCTTGAGGACGAACGTAATATTTGTTTGCAAGCTAAGTCGCCGGAAAAATGGATTACATCATAGCCTTCAAACAAAATACAAAATAGAAGTGGCGGTAGATGAATGAATAGTTAAGTTTGGTGGCTGTTGAGTTGCGGTCGAAAGGTTGATGATTTAATTGGTGAATCTATTGTAACTCCTTACATTTTTGTTTTAAAAGACAACTCCCGCACAGGAATAAATCCTGTGTCGCGGGGGGACTTTACAAACATACAAATCAACGGATACAATGCACACGCATGACCTTTACAAGTCTAGATCACAAAAGTAACAAGAAAATAAAGAATATAAGTAACTCGCATCGGCATGGATATGGTTCCTCTACATAAGTCTAAGTCAAGATTCTGTGCAAATGTTGTATTTTACCGATAGAGTCGATTTAATTATTGCTTATCTAGTAATTGCTTTGATAAATTGATTTACAATAATTGTGAAGTCTGTATTGATATCAATAGAATTGCTCCAAGGAAGGAAACAGATTATACTTTGGCGTAGATCCCAAACGCTCAAGAAATGTATAAGCCATAATTATGTTTAAAGACGGTTTGGTTCGTCCCGTTATGCCGAAAGATCACACACGTCACACATCATTCACATTTGCTTTCAAATAATAACAAGATTGAGATTACTTACATAAATAAATATTACTATGAATACGTTTTCATTTAGTGATAAGATACCGTGTCGGTATCAACATATTAAATTTAAAAGCATTTTGATTTACTTCATCCTCGCTTAGTGGTTTACAAATGCACTTCATAAATCACAAATTCTACCCTAAAACACCAAGGTTTCTAGATATACTGGTTTAGTATAAATAAGGCTTCATTTCATTCCATAAGAACAAAACCAGGTTCTTGAGTTTTGCGTGGGTTATATAGTATAATATAACATCTAGTTGTACGCTAGGGGTTAGTTTTCACACCCACATTTTTGAGAGCTCGCTCCCATTTAACGTGGGACGTAACTGCTGAAAATAGTATGCAGATGAGTTTACATAAATCAAATAATGTTTTACACTTTGGTTAAATGATTCATAAACTGTAAATTCTGGAAGGTGTAGTAGTATTACTTTATGTTTTATTGGTAATATTTTATAAATCGTGCCAGAGTTTATGAAATTTTTCCAATTTCTACGTTTCTATTGAGAATTTGATCATGATCAGCCCTGAAAACAATGTCTCGTTACCGGCAATTGGCCTCTTTGAGAAGAATAAGCCATAGTGCACCATGCTGGCTAATTTTCAAGTGTTTTTCGAAAACATTATAGTGAACTCTCGGACATGCATGGATGTTCTCACAATGTTTTTCTTCATCGTTTAATTAACAATTTCATATGCAATTTCGAAAAACCAGTAGTGCGCGTCCTGGATTAGAACCTAAGACTCTCTGCAGCTGTTTGTTTTCTCCACTAGGCTATTGCTGCCTATAAAGAATTTCCACCAGCAAATGTCAACAAATATTAATTTAAGGGAGTGACAAACGCTGCTTAAACCGTTCTTGTTCTACCTACGGCCAATTTGTAAATGTCAATAAACGTTAAATAAACAAGCCCGTATAAAGGCCGTCTTAATAGTTTAATTTTAGTTTTCGAGTAATTAAATAACTTTCCAGAATTTTGTGATTTGGTCTAGTAGGTACAGGTAAATCTCTACACGAAAGGTCATATTTGATATATTAATAATAAGAAAATAAAATCATAGGATAATTCGAATACGGTTATCCTATACCTACCTAAGCAAAGCTTGTATGAAGGTAGTCAAATAATTGATCAGCATACTTATATATTCTTCAATACATACAAGTAGATAATTTACACTCAGACACATAAAAAATATCGTGCTCATCGCTCAACACTCCGTGGTTTACTTATCAATCTTATCATCAGACCAACTAGTACCAGTCTGTTTAATTTTCATGAAGTTAATTTTTTTAGGTAACAAATAACCCCGAAATCTCAATCCTTGTTTGTGGATCACATAATGTGCGAGTCGAACCCAAAATAGTTGGCTCAGTAATAAACAGCGAGTCGGCCGACTAAGCCACTACGCCGTGTGTACAGTTATTGATTATTGATTATCACAAGCGATAAGCTTTATTAAATGCTTTGTATGTTTTATCGTAAACACGTGCTCATGTCTAGGGGGCTCCGGTTTATAAAGCAGTCTGCCTGATATACTGATAAATAAAATTATAATACGTTTATCTTCTGTCGTAAATCAATGTTCATAGTAATAACTAATAACTAGTTAGCGATTTTGTTTCGCTATCTAGGAATTCTTAATAGCCATTGATAGTGTAAAATACAGTAGTGGATTACTGGCTAAAGATACCTACTACTATAATTACCTATTAGAAGTCGGAGAACCCTGTTGTCAAAATACACATGATTGAAAAGCTTATAAGCAATTAAGAATGTACCTAGTAAAAGTGCCATATAACCCTTTCTTGCAAAACAATATTTTATTAAATTATTATTTTTTGTATAATTGCATAAAATTCTTGTAATTAAAGTTGTAGTAAAAGTAAATTCTTGTAATTAAGTTGTAGTATCAGTCTATCGTCCGTGTGGTGACGGATTAAGAATACGGAATGTCACCACCCCATATCATCCCATGGGTGTCGTAAGAGCCATATTATGCAGAGAACAGCACTGTAAGAGAAGGAAAACTTGATACAAACCCTATACCAACCCGTTTGGCCAGCGTGGTATAGTAGGACAATTCCTCCTTTCAAAGGAGAGGCCTAGTCCAGCAGTGGACTGTTAAAGGCTGATGATGTTAAAGTTGTAGTGGTGAATTACAATAATCATAGATTAAGTTGAATGTGTGGGAGGCAAATTAAAAAGTTATCACACTTCAGTTTAGGAGGTGTTCAAAATACTTCGTGATGATCAAATAGGACTGGCGGAATTCAGATGTAGTTTTGGTAAGCTCGCGCTGTCATGTGAAAGATATTTAAATGTCTTTGTTATGCAAGTCTATCTATATATATCTTCACACTAGATATTAGCATTCTTCGGTCTTACACGTGCAAAAAGTCGTTAATACTTTCTTCATTCACAAGTGTCTGTGAAAATAAACCTGATCTACCAATTTCGTGCATCCGATTTTATACAGAACGAGTTATTCTTTGAAACGCGACAGTATTGGTCGTGAAAACATTTCAAGATCACTAGTTGCATGAGTCAAGTGCGCGGTAACGGTGGGTTCTGGGAAATTGTGCGAATCAGACGTACGCCACGCGCCCGCCCCGTCCGTCGCGTCGCATCTAATATTATTTAAATACACGGTACGCACCAGGGCTGCCTATAGATAGTATTCGTATTTTCCAGCAAGTTTGCGAGAGATGAAATGTTATTTATTATTTTAGTGATGTACATTTTGAGAGTGTATCGCGTTCTGGTTTTAAAAGGAGCACTCTGATCTACGTTTTGATACAGAGTCTCGGCAAAGAGATTGGACGTTTAGACTAGAGAGAACATGCCCTATAAATTTCCTTATACCGAACGTGCAACATGTAATGTCAGTTGGTCTTAGTTGGTTAATCATAACGTCAAATTACGCGTCTCATTTAAAGAGGCATAGACTCTTTACATACTCATATCTTTGACTACATTCTCTAAATAGCCGTGCTGTGATCTGTCATCAGTGTACAATTTGTTGGACGGTTGTGTTTTCATTTTTAATAACTTTTTTGCATTTAAATAGTAAGTAAGCTTAAAATAATTAAATAGTGTACTCATTAATTAATACACATCGTGGATATGATATCGGGATGTGGATTCCGCTATTCTCGGAACGGAAATAACAGGAGAAACTTTATCTTCTAGCAGTGAGTCGGAATTTTCCAACAAATTTATTTACTTTTCTCGTATTAATGGTATAATGAGTGTTAAGTTTACACAATATAATTGTATTGCAAATCAAAGGAACAGCTTGCATACGTATGTGTTATGAATTTAACCCACAAATTGTTATTTTGTACATTTTTTGATTTAATAGCCTTAGTGATGGGATTTGACAGTGAAAGGAGATATCGATGTTTTTTGAATGAGGGATAAATACGGAAACTAACTATCGGACATGAATGTAAAACTGTAGCTGGAAGCGACAGCGGGTAGCCGCGGTTGCTAAGTTGGCAATAAACAAAGACGTCCAGCGGTCTAATTTTCTATCGCGCGTTTGATAGTAAGCGCAGTTTAATGTACATAATTTACTTAGATACCTACCTTAAAAGTAGCGTCTATTAACCTAAAGCCAAGTGTTCCAGTGTACGCACGTGTGTGTAGGCTTACATTTTTGCATCTATAAAATAGTAGATGGATTAGGGATGTGAGTAGCATTTTTTATTATTAAGAAGGTGTTTTTTATTACAGGTTGCCTATTAATGACGTCACAAGAAAACTTTGGATAAATGCCGTTGGACGGCCTAGTTTGATTTAGCAGAAGTACCATCGTATTTCTTCACGTCATTTTGAGAAAGACTGTTTTTTAAAGACAGAAAGCACCTGGCGTCATTTAAAACCGAAAGCTGTGCCTACATTACATTTATGCCCGGACATTGCACACCCGGTAGAATTATTTATCCAAAGCTAAACAAAAAGTGTGAAATTTTAGTTTGAACATATTAATAAAATATAATAATTACAACGATTTTAATTAATCTACCTACTTCTAAATTTTTATCATATTAGTGCTATCCTGACTGATCAAAGACGTCTTGCCTTGTAGTCCGCTACATAAATCATTATCTGGTCCCAAACTAAGCATATCTTGTACTACGGGTGCTAGACAATCGATAAACATGCATATATACTTTTCTGTAAATATATTACATATTATACATAGTACCATCCAGACCAAGACAAACATCCATATTCATGCACACAAATGTTTGACTTGAGCGGGAATCAAACCCGCAAGCTTCGGCGTGGCAGTCGGGTTACCTACAACTCTAAAAAATCGAGCAGTGTCCAACGTTAGCGATAGCAAGCAACGTGATATGATGCGACGAAAACAAATTGCCAAAGCCTGCCGTGCCGCATTAGCCAATCTGGTATAATTCGTACAATACATAATCTAAGTGACAGTTTCTTAGCATCGCATCGCAACGCATCGTTCATTAGTTTATGAATACTTTTTGTCAATAGATTTTATGGCTAAAACGAACAATTAAACACGTGATTTTTTTAGTACTGTCTGTCTGGCAAGTCTTTGCAAAGTCCGGCGTCAACAGCAAAAACTACAATTTCAATATTTTAGTTGTTTACTTCTACGGCTTAAATATATCGACACATACTGAAGTTAGACATTTGACCAAAAATATTTATCGATAAATCATCACTGTTACGAACAACACTCGGTTTAATAACTCTATGTTTTGTCTACTGTTTGCCTACCACGATGCTGCTATAAGAGCGTGCTGCTAAACCTATCGACAGCTCTTTCTATCATACTGCATGTGCCATTAGAAAGAAGATATCAATCATAGCAACCGCTGTTGTTATTTAGTGTTACTTCTATGCCTTAGGTTATATTTCTTTGAGTCTCGGTGTTCTTTTTTTTCTCTCCTTTGATTGAACGTTTGTCATTTCGCTCGTGACACAGAGTTTAATACTGTATTACAGTATTGATGTACATGACTACCATTGTGACTAATTAGTAAATTATGTAGTTACAACTGTTATGTTATTATAATTTGTACAAAACAATGAATTTCAATCTCTGCATGACTCTAAGATAGATTTGCAGAAAATGGCAGAGGCATCAACGCCGCTACATTTATGTATAAAACGTTATTAAGTCATTGCGTCAATGCCAAATTTTTTCTTCAAAGAATATTGCAGCAGAATTGAGATTTTCAGAGAATGTTTGTCTTATTATTTCTTGGGAACCTTTTCACAGCTGTTGGCAGCCCTGCTTTGAAGAGATTAAACGGAATTTATATAATAAATACGCAGACATTACACGAACTCGAGTGTTTCCGAAATATGAATATGTTTTCGTTACTCCTTGTTTGTTGTTGTTGGTTTTGTTTCTATGTCAATTACCGTGAATTTTCAATACGGATTTATAAGAGCGGTTATCCGAATTGATGTTTAATATCCTGTATTATCTTATCCTTATTTTTATGAAATCCTCTTGTGGTCTTGTAAGATGACCGGAGGCTTGTAACGGTTAGTTTGTAAATGTAGCTGGAGCTGGATTAGATTTACTGCCTGTCGTCTTGAGAAGATTAAATAATGCATGTCGCCACAGTGACCATGGCAATACACATTTAACACATTTTAATGACTTAACTGACTTTGCCTGCTGCTCCGTTCTTTTGGGCGTTCAGTTCAGTTATTGCCTATATCTTTCTGTAGTGTTAATTATCGCTTGCCCCGTGCCTCGGAGAGCACGTTAAGCCGTCGTCCCGGTTGTTATGAAAATCTTTGACAGTCGTTAGTGGGCGTCAGTACCTTCTAAGTAAACTGACACTAGTCTAATCCATGGAATATCGCTATACCTTCGGGTTGCGGAGGTCAGGCAGGCAGTCGCTCCGTGGAAAAGCTAATATTCAGCCAAATCCAGTTAGACTAGTAAGCGGACCCCAAATTGAAACTGGGATAACGTTAGGAGGATGATGAGTCGCCTATCTCCAAAAACTAAAATAATATAACAACATTGTACTGTCACATGTATGAAAAGAGTAATGAATGTAGAAGGTTTATCAGGATAGAAGCAAGTGGCGTTCCGTTGTCTCTGCCTACCCTGACGGGAAAAAGGCGTGAGTATGTGTATGTATGTACTGTCGCGTGGTGAAAGAGAGACAAACAAAAACACTTTCGAATTTATTATACTTAATTAATGTGAATATTATTTCAAGGAGTGACTGCACATGAAAGAGCAGCAATATAGGCCCATTTATACGAAAAAGCTTCGCGAACAAGATAATAATAATAATAACAAGTGAGTTGGCGAGTCACCGCCTGCCCCTTTTGGGCATACAATAAGAGTATTTAGGGAAGGCGCCGTTTTTCATCCATAGTGTTCACCTAGACCAATCAATTAAACACCCATTACAATAACCCAAAATAATAAGTTTCTACACAAGTAGCAATGGTCCAGAATCTGCTGTGGCTAACCCGTGATTGTACTTAAT
Organism: Euclidia mi; assembly: GCA_944739405.2. Classification (NCBI taxonomy): domain Eukaryota; kingdom Metazoa; phylum Arthropoda; class Insecta; order Lepidoptera; family Erebidae; genus Euclidia; species Euclidia mi. The sequence continues at coordinate 7,136,472 of OX123196.2, forward strand.
AGGGCAATGGAGGCTCCACAGTAGGTGTCCCATTACATTCTAGGGGCCCAATTCTGCTAAATAAATATAGTCTCGATATCATGTCAGTGTCATACTTACGTCACAAAAAGCGTATTCTTCTAAATTATCTGATATTAGAATGTAATTGTAACGAGATCGTATGTGTCTACGACGAGCTGTTTTATTTTAAATTATACGATAATGACATTAGGTTATCAGAATACCGCTTTTAAATCGATTCTAAATATAATATCAATGTCATATAAAAATAGCAGAATTGGCCCCTAGATTAAAGCTCTCAAAGGGCCTCTGCTCGTTGGACTTATGTCTGCGTGTACGCCTGCCAAAGGACCGTGTATTTCCTAAATATTAGGAAAATACGCGAGTTTAGAAAAACATAATAATAATAATATTCTACCACATACACATATCACCATCTAGTCCCAAGCTAAGCAGAGCTTGTACTTATGGGCACTAGACAATGGATAAACTACATAAATACTTTTTTTTTGTAAATACATACATATTATACATAGAAACACCCAGACCAAGACAAACATCCATGTTCATGCACACAAATGTTTGACTTGAGTGGGAATCGAACCCGCGACCTTCGTCGTAGCAGTCGCTTACACTCCCGCTGCGCCAACCGGTCGTCACGTTGCGATGTTACATTGTCTTTGTTTAACTAGAAGATAGAGAACAGGGATGACATGAAACATGAATTTGCAATGATGCTTCTTGAAAAGTATAAGGACGACGGTAAAATGCATTCGAGCCCTTCGGTCTTACTCATCAGTACCTATATCTGTATGAGTAGTGTGCTATGTTTCACAATATTATTACTTGTTTATCGCCGACCTTGCCTGTCATCGTAAGCTGTTAGATATTGGGCTTGTTTACATGAGCCCGTCTGTATCAGATATAGCGGCAATACGTAGACTGTATCTACCCCAAAAAGGTAGACACTTGCAGTGTTTATATCTGTGTACTGGAAAGTAAAACTATACCTTTTCTTCCAAAAAACCCTAGTTTGTACTACGATTAATAGTTTGTTGAAATCAGCCTGTACATATGTATTTAAATCAGAAAATTTTCAATTGTGACATATACCATTATAGTAGATGAGCAGATAGACCGAGAGAGAGAGAGAGAAAGGAGCTTTTCATAAAATGCCCTGCCACGTCTGTTTGTCTGTCTGTATATTGTGAATCGTAGTGTATTAATAATAGCCTGAAAGGACAGTATTAATTTACTGAGTATAGGTACGTATTTAAATAGTTTTTGTCATAAAGGAATAACATCCATAATGTTCAGTAGTATGTGAAGGACATATTCGTGGAAAATAATAAAGCTTAATTACTCTTAAACTTGTATAATCGAAAATAAGTGAAAAAATATAATTCTTCTAACAATTTGTCGATGTATTTACCCAATTATGTCAGAACAATTGTTGTCGTTCGTATAATGATGAGCTGTCGGCGCAGACCGACCCATTTTCTATTAGATCATGTTCACATTGTTAGAGGAGTGATCTAATTCATCGAATGTTTTCTCAATGGACTCTTGTATTGTCTGCGGTACATGTCGAGGTTTGTAATTGTGTTTCTAATTTATCTATGATGCTTTATGTAGGAATCTTTTGTGGCGATGACGTCCTGTTTTCGAAACGATATATATCGTGTATTTTAAGTCAGTTTTCTTGAATAATTGTATTCAGTATTCAGCCCATGATATAGAAGTTTCCTGTCCACCGTTGTACACCTTGTTTGTGTATATAGTAAATAAATAAATAAAATCAACGTTTCACAAAACTACAACAAGACGTGTACGAGGGTCGATGCGTAAGGTTTATGCACTTTATTTGTTACCTAAAAACTAGCTTAACCGTCTAACGCGTGTTAGTACATTGAAACGTTGTCCTTAACGATGAAGATTTTATTAGTCATATTTTGTAAAATCTTAATACGGTGAATAATCGCCAATTGTACAATTCTAATTCTCGTAAGTAGTTTTTAAGCCGACTGTACTGTATAAATTGTTAATTATGGTTTGCTAAACGGTGAAGAAAAACATCGTGAGGAAACCTACATGTCAGAGTTCTCCATAATGTTCTCGAAAGACATTTCAATTTCAATTTTAATCTATTTATAAGTATACATATAGATACAATATAATACACGCAACACCATCTAGTCCCAAACTAAGCAGAGCTTGTACTATGGGTACTAGACAATGGATTGACATACATATTTTTAATTAATGAACATACATACAATATATAATTTTTGTCAGTAAGTATACTTATGAACTATGTTAATAAAACTTGCACGATGATGCTGTGCGTTCGTGTGAGTCTGCCAAGCCGCACTATTCCAGCGTGGTGGACTATGGCCTTACCCTTCTGATAGTGAGAAGAGGCCCGTGCCCAACAGTGGGACAGACAGATACAGGCCTGATGATGATATACATTTGTTTTGGTGTGCAATAATGTAATAATAATGATGTAATGTAAATTTCAAGGTAGTAGAGCCTTGCTGATTTCAGCATGAATGGCCCGGTTCGACCGGGGAAGTACTACCCTCTCACAGAAAATCGACGTAAAGTATCAGTACCTAAACTGTTGCGTTTCGTTCGGTGAGTGTGAGTGCCGGAGGCCCTATCCCTTCTCCCTGATCCCACTCCTCATCCTATCCCTTTTCCCAACCCCAAAGGGCGGCAACGCACTTGTGACTCCTGTGGTATTGCTTGTGTTCATGGGCGGCGGTAATTGCTTACCATCAGGCAATCCGTTCGCTCGTTTGCCGCCTATTACCATAAAAAAATGTATAATCTATATATCTATCTAACTTCTTTTTGGGAAAGCACTGACTGATAATACGCGGTGCATATGTGTGCAGTCTTTTATTTATTTACGAGTTATATTGTTGCATGTTGATTAAAGAGACATGATGGGTCGGAGTTATGTCGGAACACGCATTTAAAAAAGTATTACACTTTGTATTATAGAAAGTGTGATTAGACTTACTTTACCTCAGCTACATTACTGGCCTAAAAAGGCCTAAAAACTTATTCTGCCAAGCAAGTGAGGCCAGTCAAGTACCTTACAATATTTCTATATCAGTAATAGAACTAATTATTTTTTATTGAAATGTTTCAATAAAGCGGCGGTTGTGTACGTAACGGATTGCCAAGACGATGGTCTTGGGTTCGATTCCCAGGTACCCCGGGCACACACCTCTAACTTTTCGAAGTTATGTGTGTATTAAAAATGTTAATTATCGCTCGCTTAACAATGTGCCCGGTAGATGGCAATGGGCTCGCCCCCTATTACATTGGGACCTAAACATAACTGGCGCAATGTGGGTGTGTATACACCTCTGCCTACCCCTTCGGCGATAAAAGGCGTATACACATCTGCCTACCCCTTCGGCGATAAAAGGCGTGAAGTTATGTTAAGTTATGAAATGTTTCCATTCCTAGCACTCACTGGTTCTTCACATTGTAATACAGCGCTGAAATCAGAATCAATAAAAGGCATACTGAAACACTTATAATATGTGAGCCAAACACTAATCTATTGATTGAAATCTGTTCACACAGACTTGTGTTATCAATCTGTTCAAGGTTTAAGCGGGGAATCCCAGTCGATACTACACTGTTATTTATAAAGTGAGTGATTGAATGAGTTTCACACGAAATTTCTAGTCTGTTGTACAGTCAAACAAATCGGCGCTGTACCAGTTTGAAAAAAAATCCCTTGGCTCGCTCATAGAGTCGAGGCACACAAGAAACTGGTTTTGTATACGAGTGTCAATGTGTGTGTAAAGTAGCGCTGGAAGCGACGATGTCTTGCTGAGCGATTTTCGCCCTTATGGTGGTCTAGAGGGAAGTTGTTCGATTGTACATATTTACATAGACTCACGCCTTTTTCCCGAAGGAGAGGGCAGAGACTACGTACCTGTTGTACATGTTCAAAATTATCAAGCTGTTTATTTGTAGGAATAAAATATAGTTTATCAGGGTAAATAAGTACAGAGCAAAAATATTATGAGTTTTTTTAATTTTATGGGAAGTACTCGTAGATCCTTGCTGATTTCAGCATGAACGGGCCGCCTCGACCGGGTGAGTACTGATCGATATTCGATCTGATACTGTCGTGTTTCGTTCAGTGAGTGAGAGTGCCGTAGGCAAATTCTCTTCTCCTTTTCCCTCATCACGCACTCATATTCCTCTTTCCATTCCAATAGGAGACAACGCAATTGTGATTTCTCCGGTGTTGCTTGTTTTCATACCATCAGGCGAACCGTCTGCTCGTGTGCCGCCTACAACATAAAAAAAAAACAATACAAACAGTATATGGTTTTTATTTGAATTCTACAAACATTCACCAAACCCTGTAGTAATTACATCAGAGCAAAAGTGCTCGTAAGTTGTTTGAAAGTCGCGGCGACATTTTCTTTACTCGTATATTATTAATCCCTGGTTTACTTATCAGACAGTCTGCTGGGCGATATATCAAATTCTCAGTGGGTGGTGTGGCAGGCGTATATTCTAGGCAATAATAAGAAGTTTAATTAGTTGTAAATCGTAGGTGTTCAGTAGGCGAAAGTCCACCTACACAAAGTGACTTTTAAAATTATCTGTGATATTTTATTGTTCTCTTATCTGATACTGATATTTTCTTTTCATATAAAAGTCAGCCGTAATGTATAATATTGGTCTAGTTGACCTTAAAAGTAATCAGGCACAATTTGCAATTCGTTACTCGACAAAAAATAAGTTGAAGTTAGTGGATCGCTGTAATAACTTTGTCTCTTTATTTAACGTATATATTTTATACTAGCTGTTTCCTGCGGTTTCACCCGCGTCCTGAGGTAACTACTTCGCGTACCCGGTTAATTTATCAGCCTCAGTTACTCCTTGGTACATCAGCTTTCCGCCAGTGAAGGTCCCGTCAAAATCGGTCCAGCCGTTCCAGAGATTAGCGAGAACAATCAGACAGACAGACAGACAAAAATAGTAAAAAATTGGGCAAGTGCGAGTCGGACTCGCGCACGAAGGGTTCCGTACCATCATCTATAAAAGAAAATCACGTTCGTTGTATGTATACTTAAATACTTTATAAGTTTCTACCTGTTTATTAAGATCGAGTAACAAATTGCTTAAAAATTACGTTTGTCGTATGGGAGCCCCCCTTTATTATTTACTTTTTTTAAATTTAATTATTTATTTTGAAAGGTAATATACAACTTCATATTCTGTGAAAATTTAAAGCGTCTACCTGTTACAGTTAAAAATACGAAAAAAAACACGTTTTTTGTATGGGACCCCCCCTTAATATTTTCATTTTTTTATTTTTAGTATTGTTGTTATAGCGGCAACCGAAATACATAATTTGTGAAAATTTCAGCTTTCTAGCTATCATAGTTTACGAGATACAGCCTGGTGACAGACAGACAGACAAACAGACAGACAGACAGACAGACAGTGGAGGCTTAGTAATAGGGTTCCGTTTTTTACCTTTTAGGTACGGAACCCTAAAAATGTCATTTCGGTATATGTACCGTGTATACTATATTTTAATATTACAAACAGACACTGCAATTTTATTGAAGTGTATAGATGTGGTAAATACTAGAATTTATTTGCTGGTGCAAAAGCTATATTCTGTCAATTCTGGTTAGACTATAACCTCTTGAATGGAAATTGTTTAACGCTAGAACACTATGAATCACTTGTTAACAAGTAACGATTGATATTGATATACTAATTATTTCACACACGAATGCTCGAAAGGAAACAGTGTAGTAGCAAATACTTTATGTTTAAATGACCTTATAGACGCGTAAAAAGCCACTATTGTTGAGTTTTCGAACAACATAACTTATAGCACTAAAACTAAATCTCTAGGGGTTCCTTGTAATTAGTTAAGTCCTTACTATGAAACTTTAAAAAAGACTATGTCGTTATAGAGGTTACTCCTGTACTCACATAGATTTACTGGTAAAACTGCGTGTTAAACTGCTAGCTACTCAGGAATGCTTCCAAAAGTGAGTTGTCTTCGCAGAAAAAGAAAAGTGAGAAATTACTATATGTTACTATCAAATAACTATCTGCCTATTCCAGTAATGAACCATTTTTGTATCATTTCCATTTGAAATTATGTAATAGAGCCTAATCTGGTCACCGCTTAGTTACTATGTACCTATTCCTTTTATCAGTTGATACATGGATTGTAATAACAAGGAGTGTAATCGCTCGTTTTGTATAATACTGTAATATCATCAACGAATTATTCATTATAAATTATCCTGCTATAATAAAATCTTGCGGAAGGCTGAGACAGTGTACTGAGGCGCATGCTGGGAGAGGCCTATGTCCAGCAGTGGAATACAATAGGCTGATTTCATTTGATCTCATTTGAATAGAATCTTGACAAATACATGTATATTAAATGTATCATTATTGCGAAAAGTGCTGTCCCATGTTGAATTTCACGACTCTCGATGCACCGGCAGCGGTAATTCGGGCTATACGAACATGTTTGTATATTGTAAATCATAACTTTTCCTGGTGAAAGTACCATATTCAGCTATCATTAATCTAGAACTAGCTAACAAGACTACCGAATGATTTGCACAGCCCACGCCATCCAAATACCAATTAATTTTGGGATGGGAGGGATGTTATGTTGACGTAAAAAAAGAGTTGCTTGTTTGTTCCGTGAACACGAGTAAAAAATTTAGTAAGGTTCAAAGCACACTGACTGCTATTAGTTTGGGCAACTAGACGCTCACTTGCACACAAAGCATTTTCAATACGCATTTATACCATAAGACTGTATAGATAGTCTAGAGATTTTATGCCTCCATTACGTGTTAAACTTTTAATTATTCTAAACAAAGATATTTGTGTAATAAATACGTACCGGTAGTAGGTAAATACGTAAGATGTGTGTTAAATACGTAAGTTGTTAAAATTAATCGCATGAAAAAGACTTTTAAATCAGACTCTTAGTCGCAACCGTCAAATTATTTATGAACATTTGGTGGAAACATTGCAATAAGATCACGATATACCTAATGAAGTATTACTGCAGTTACGCAAAATGTGGTGTCGGGTTACCAAAATTTGATACAAACTCGCCCTTCACGATACTAAAAGTAGCGCATGTGTAAAGGCCCTAAGGACCGTCCTCTGATAAAATATTCTGACTCGTTTTTATGGCCGCTACCTACATGCACACAATATATCTCCACTACGGTTCAAATGTACCGAAATGGATTCCAATTTCAATGAATTCATGTAGCACTCTTTGTGTGAAATGAATAATTAAATCCAACTTAACCGAATTAACAGAATCCGACTCTATTCAATGTATTGAAATGGTTTAATTAAAAAAAAAAAAAAAAAAAAAAAAAAAACATTTATTACCAAAAGAATATACAATTTATACGCAGTTTCCGTTGGCCCCACACTAGGCAAGCCTGTCCTGTGGGTACCTCTAACGATTACATATTGCCAGCTTACTTTGTTGCTCGGACGGAGTCATAACAAAACATTGCTTTACTTAAAAATATTAGTACCTAATATATAATAAAATAATATATATAATATAATAATATAATTTAATATGTGTATTTAACTGAAGTGTGGATAGTGTATTTAGTAATATAAATTTATAAAATATACAATAAGTAGAAAGAATATATAGTATAAAAATATATAATAGATGCAATATAAGTGACAGTAATCTGTGAGTAATACATGTGAATGTTAAGTTTTTGTGTGAAATTCAACATAAATGCTTAGACTAAGTGTTTCAAAAGGTTTTCAGTAGAGTCGTAGGTCAGGGAGGAAAGCCACTTTATTACCTTTATTTTCGCCTCTCTTAAGGAACAATGTTTGATGTCACAAAATGCGGCTACCTTGTTGTAAATGTAGTAATCCTTGAACGGACTAAAACGTCTAGCAAAGGAAGTGTTGATTTTGGGAACAGTAGTTCTATATATGCGGCGTTTGAGCAGATCTTGGTACTCTTCAGAATTTATAACAGAATGGTGCACTTTGAGAAATGTCTTTAATATAAATAACTGCCGCACATTCAGTACTTTGCTATCTCTGTAGAGTTGAGAAGTGGGATACCTATATTGCTTTTTTAGCATAACTTTGAGCACCGAACGCTGAGCTCTTTCTAAGGTTATTAAGAAAGTCTTAGCAGCGCCTCCCCAGGAGCCTATACAATAGGTAAGTAATGATTCACTTAATGCGGAATACACCGTTCGTAGTGTATCATTTGATGCTGAGGAGCGAAGAAGTCGCATTATATTAATCGTTTTGCGAACCCGACTCGAGAGCGCATTAATATGGGATTTAAAGTTTATGTTTTTGTCAATGATAATACCAAGGTATTTAATGGTATCTGTCCTTTGTAGGTTTTTACAACTACAGTGTTGTTGATCTCTACAACTGTGTAACTTGATATTAAGTAGATTACTAGGAGCAGTTGCGGCTGTTTTGTGAAAACACACGTATTTAGTTTTACTGATATTTATAGTTAATAGGTTATGATTTAACCATTTTAACACACGCTTCATCCCCTCCTCTGCATTTGAAAAAGTCTCTTTCTAGTTAGAACCGTTAAAAATTAAAGCAGTATCAACAGCATAACAAATTATGTCTGAACTAATGATGTCATGTATATCGTTCATGTATATAATGAATAGGGTTGGTCCTAGTATACTTCCCTGTGGGACGCCGAATTTGATAGATTGCAAATCACTTTCATGATTGCCAACTCTCAAATATTGCTTGCGATCCGACAGGTAGCTCCTGAACCAATCTAGAGCTATGCCCCTAATACCATACTGTTTTTCTAATTTCTGCAGAAGAATAGGGAATGCAACGGTGTCAAAGGCTTTAGCCAAATCTAAGAATACTCCTATGCTGTATCTATTCTTATCAAGGTGAGACGCTACTGTAGAAGTCAATAAAGTGACAGCATCCTCAGTCGATTTGCCTCTCCAAAATCCGAATTGCCTATCCGATATAAGGTTCTTGTTTTCGATATACTGGACTAATCTGTTATTTACAATTTTTTCAAGCAACTTAGAAAAAGCTGTCAGTAACGAAATAGGTCGATAGTTTTCTGGAGAATCTTTACAACCATTTTTAAATATTGGTTTAATAGAAGCTATTTTCCATATATCGGGAAATACACCAGTTTTTAAGCTAAGGTTAAATATTTCTGTGAGTGGTGGAACGAGGACAGTTCTTAGTTGTTTCAAAAGCATATTAGTTATTCCATCAGTACCTGGGGCTTTATCGTTTTGCAATGATAATATAAGAGATTCCACCTCAGCAAAATCCGTAGGTTTCAGAAAGAATGAGTCTGTTAAAAAATTATTTCGGACTTTAGTTGCTAATACTTCCTGAGTGAGTTGTAATTCATTCAAGATATCATTGGCCAGCTTCACACCAACTGTTGAGAAGTATGAGTTGCACATGTTTAATGATTGCCTAGCGTCTATACTGTTTTGCAGTCTTAGAAGTTCTAACGGTTCTTTTTTTATTACTGTTAGGTGGCACACGGACTTGATGGTCTGCCACAGTTTTTTTGGGTTCTTTGTGTTATTAGACAGTTCTCTATTGTCATAATCTATTTTTAACTTGTGTAATAAATCATTACAAAAGTTTCTATACCGGGTGTAAACTGTACGCAGTAGTTGATCATGAGGGGATTTTCTTGATCTCATGTGAAGCCGGTCCCTGTGCTGCATGCAACGGATCAATCCTGGCGTAATCCAAGGTTTTATAGCATATTTTGAGTGACTTATTTTGATTATTCGCGTGTGCTTGTTAACAATCTCAGCGAGCCGGTTACAAAATTGTTCAACTAGTTGGTTTGTGCCTAAGCTATTTATTTGAGGAAACAAATCTACCTGTGACAACTCATTTCTAATAGCTTCTACGTCGCGTTTGACAGCAGATCGATTGAAGTGTCTTTTTTGTGACTTATCTGTAACTAAACCCAGCATAACCATATCATGATCCGTTATATCAGCACAACAGACCACACCCACAGCATTTCTAATTGTATTAACAAAAATATGGTCCAGACACGCGTCCCCTCTTGTCGGTTTGCTTATAGCAGGAAATAGTCCGTGTTCTGCTGTTAGGCATAAATATTCCAGCTCGTGATTATTTGTAGTAGATAATAAATTGATGTTTATATCACCTGCAAGAATCACGGTGTGCGAACCATTTGAAAGATTGTCCAGTATGCAGTCAAGTGAGTTTAAGAAATTGTTTAGATTTTTAAATGACGGTTTTTTGTAACATTGTCAGATACCAAGCGTACGGGCGTCGCGCTATTATCTCCTCCTTTCCTTTGAGACGCGCTGCAGTCCGGACATTTCCACGTTTTTATCTTCTCAGTTGAAAGCGAGGATCGGTTAATGCATAACGAGCAAAAGTTTTTCTGACAACTTTCTGTAGAACATGTTAAATTATTTGAGTCTTTCGAATATTTCAAACAGCCGTAACACTTCATCTTCAGAAAAAAATGTATGAATAAAAGTGTATATCAAAAATTCACGTAGGGCGTAGTATATCTTCGGATTCGATCCCGTGACCAATAATAATAAAGGTTAAAAACCAACAAAAAGAGGTGTTCGCAACTCGGATTCGAACCCGAGCTTCTTCTATTAAGCACCGAATCTTTTATGAGCGTAGCTAATTGATCGTATAATTGTGCAGTGAAATTTTGGATTAGTTTCTAAGGGCTAAAATTAGTTTCGGTATTTGCTGTTATAGAAATTGACCTTGTCTATTGTTTTTCAATGTCATTTACCGTCACAACAACACTTTCAACGGATTTTTTAGACCAGTTTTTTGTTAATAACTTTAATGTTTCTTGATGCACAGTCACTGTTTTTACACTGTTTTGATAGGTTTTTGATTCCGCACACACTATTACAGTTCTTGTTTACAAAAAGTCAGGTTACACAACTTTATTTTAGATTATTGTAAGAGAGACTTGACAACACGTCTGTGTATGACAACAGTCCGAGCGGTCCTCCTGCGGAATTGTATGAATATGTTACAGTTTTTGATAATAACAATGGTTGGTTAAAAAACAAACGTGGGTTTATCATCAAAGAGCGTAGGAACGGAGTTAGGCAGGAAGGGTAGGTTGTACCTATTCTGGACAGTAATGCCGATCACTGAGGATCTGTATGGACACGCAAATATTTTTTTAGAGTCTTTTATGGTATCATGACTAGGTGTCTTCATCAAACAGGTGAATAGTTGTGAATGCTGGTGAAATTAAAATGGGTCATCATCAATCATACGCATTAAGTTGGCAAATGGCTAAACAGAACCATAACTCCTGTCACCAAAGTCTCAGGATATTTAAGTCAAGCGTGAATATAAAGGCATAATGTGGGTGTAGTATTACACCTCTGCCTACTCCTTGAGGGATACAGGCCTGAGTCTATAAAAACAATAAAAATAATTCCCAAGGCCATCTAAGTAAAGACTGTAAAACCATTTGCCATAATGTCTTAAAAAAATATACAGATAAGTCAATATCAATACAGCCAGTTTGTAGACCATTCAAGTTAGCGTAGAGAACGTAGAGGCCTACGCCTTACGTAGCCGTAGAGCCTCCGTAGCTTAGTCCGTAGACGTCCGTCAACTGTCTACAAAATTAGTGTTTTGTTGATAAAAATCACTTCGCTCACTATTTGTGTCATTCACGTGAGAGTACTGCGCAAAATATTCACGTGTAGCGTTTATCTATAGTGCGCATTAGGTTTAGGCAATAGAAAGTTATCACCTAAACCTTGTCTAAATAAAGCGATTTGTGTATCAATAATGGGTAAATGGAATAAAAGGAAAGGTTCATTTATTTATAGCTATTTGTGATGATTTGGTAAGTAGGTTAATTTGACGACAAAGTGTTTTAAGGAATAAGGTACGTACTTATTCTTTAGTTCTATTTGGTTTGTGTTATGGTGAAATTTGTAAGTAAAATCAAGGTTGGTTAAGGAAATTGTCATATTAAGGTAGTTTCCGTCAAACTTTTTATCTTTTGACTTGTATAAGTGTTGTAAACAGACAAAATGCAGAAATAATGCCTTTATTATAGACCGTACGAGAAGTTAAATTTCAAGTGGTGGAAGTTATTCCCGGACCAAATTTCTACCTCCAGATCAAAATAATTTAGGATCTAGTTTCGATTTAAAATTTCAATTAATTGGGTGTTTTATTACAAAATTGACTAGAAATATGGTATCAATAAATTCACCGGATAAACTAACAAAATCTTGTTTTTTTTTGCTTCGTGAACCTAAAAAATAGAAACCAATATCTCGCAATATGGATACAGTCTTGTATGAGTCAGCAAATGTATGAATAATAATTTCTGGACGGAAAATTTTCGTATGCTTTGTTTTTGTATTCTTCGAGTATTCTATTATAATAATGCGTATAAAGATAACGTATACAGAACAAAATTTACGTGTAAACGGAAAAACAGCTTCGGTAACCTTCAATACATTTATAAATATTGTATGGACATAAAAACGGAATATGATTATAGCGGCATAGCAGATAAGATTAAACTAGTGTGTTGTATATATGGTCAGCGAGAAAGCTATGAGAAACTGGCCAGTGTAAATTGATCCATCATTGCTTACACGTTTCGTAAAGGTTACTTTATCTTTTAGGTATGTATTTATCCGTGTGGTAACGGATTAAGAATATGGATTGTCACCACCCCATATCATCCCATGGGTGTCGTAAGAGCCGACAGAGGGCGCATATTATGCAGAGAACAGCACTGTAAGAGAAGGAAAACTTGATACAAACCCTATACCAACCCGTTTGGCCAGCTCGGTATAGAAGGCCAATTCCTCCTTTCAACGGAGAGGCCTAGTCCAGCAGTGGACTGTTAAAGGCTGATGATGATGATGTATTTATTTAAACAAGTAACAAAGTAAGCTGGTTAGACTAGTAAGCGGACCCCGGGCTCCAAGGCGAGAAATCTTGGATGCGACTGGAATAACGCTAGGATGTTGATGACGACATAAGGGTAATAAATACATTACAATAAATAAGATATTATTGATAAAAATTTAATTTCATCTTACATAGGGCAATATACAAAGGCAAATGTCCCTCCGGCTAGGTGGAGTGACGATATACGCAAAGTGGCTGGTAGCGCCTGGACACGAAAAGCCGAAAATCGGGCACAGTGGCGTGCCATTGGAGAGGCCTATATCCAGCAGTGGACTCTTGCAGGTAGATGATGATGATGATAATAAATTTCCCTTATTAGAGACTATCATATTATTACCAAGTAGAGGGTTACGATTCGAAATAAACAAATATTTCGGAAGTTATGTGTGCATTCTATTGTTCATTATTGCGTGATAAAAGATGAGATAAAAAATTTAATTAAACCTGTATGTCTGAGAGTCATAACATTTTTGGATGTCATATGACGACTGTCAGTCCATTATGAGTAGAGGTCCATATCTAACCGACGGATCAAAGGTGCTGAGTGGAATAGCTTATAAGCTGTTCCACTCAGGGACCTTGTTGACATTATATTAAAACAGATAAATAAGAAATCGATTTATATCTTTACCAATACACACTAGGCATCAAGCAGTCGGTGAAAATGTTAACATGGTTTAATAAGTTTTAGTATGTTCTGGCGATTTAAACCACGACAAAAAATGATACAGAAAAAGCCAGATAGCAGGAAAAAGTGAACCAACGTTTGAATTACTGGAAAGAAACATATTCGCCTTAAGACTTTACATGTTGTGAAATAGTAGCCACGCCGCCGTTTAATGATCTCTGGGTGGCATTAAACATATGAGAGTGTGTTTATCCGTGATATTACGTTATAAAACATTCTAGATAAAAGTTGTAAACAATATGGGCTGCGTATATTACACATGTGGTGTCCGCGTGTGAGCTTCATATGGACTCTAGTGGCTATTGATAAGAGATTGGTTGCATATAATGTATATTAATACACAGGTGATAATAGGTATTCAACTAGAGAGGCATGGAACAAATTAAAAAAGAAATCTTTGTGATGGAAAAACTACTTTACAATCAAATCTGTGATCATCCTCATACATTTATTATTTATTTCTTACGCCTGTATCCCCAAAGGGGTGTAATGTTTACACCTCTGCCTCACACATTTTCACCAGCTTAACCTAAAGATCGGCGTTCCAGTGCAATTTTGTAGAGAGTATAAAATTTAAAATAAAACAGAAGAGGATGAAATCTGTTGTAAAGCTTCAAAAATTTTGGTAAAATTATAAACAAGTAAATATAATAAGTACATATCGGTTTAAAAGAAATACTTACTAAGCTTTAAGAAACTGCAGTCAATCGGCCAAAATATTTTGGATTCAAATAACTACATCGACTAAAATATTCGACGCATTTACATTCGTAAGTTTTGCCAGAGCAGTGGAAAATACATACCAGTGGTAATTTTTACAAGTACCCAAACATAAACTTTTGAAAAACATCCGCATAGTATCGCGTTATTATGAAATAATATCAATGAGTCGTGGGAAGCAGCTGTTGTTTACCAATAAACATTCATAGGAAAGTATATTCCATTTCTTAGAAATCTGCTAGTTACCTACGTACTTACGTAGGTAATTTGATTAATTCGTGTTTTGAAAGATGACTCGAGAAGTAGGAATTTATTCTGTACCGCACACGGTGACGCAAATAAAAAACTCTTGATACAAGCCTAAGTAACTGAGCCATGAACTCTGGTGATTATCTTTCACTGCATAACATTTTCGGATCCTTTTAATTACCATAGATATCTTGAGTCAACTTCTCCATACTAATATAATTTTTAAGTCTCCATTATGGTAATAATTGACTGGCATCGATGTAAGGTTTTCCAAGGTGTTCGAGGTTAATTGTTTGGGAATTCCAAGACACGGGGTTCCTCGTTCGAGAATCCTTTTCACCATATCATCTTTAAATCAGAAATAACAGCGCTTCATATTATTTGTTCAGTGTACAAGAGTACAGCGCTTCTATGAAGAACTATATCATCAGCACATGGCCATCCGATGTATCGTGAAGTATATATCGAGTTATCGGTAACTAGAACTTCAACTAGACTGCCTCGTTGGTCTCGCGGCATAAATGTGCGCAAGGGATTGGGTTAGATTCCCGGGTTGGGCAAAGTGTTATTGGATTTTTCCGCTAGGAAATTCTCAGTGGGAGCACGGAGTCTGGTAATGTGCCCGGTACGGCAATAGGCTCGCCCCCTATTACGTGGGACTAAAAATAAATATGGCGAAATGTGGGTGTAATATTTACACCTCTGCCTACCCCTTCGGGGAAACAGGCGTGAGACTATAAAAAAAAGAACTTCAAGTTCTGTAACTTGATATTGGTGGGTGCTTTGATAACTCTACCTACATCTAAGCCTGATTATTGTATTTGGAAAGTAATGACGTCGATCGGTAACTCAATGACGTACTATCATCGGCTCAGATTTCTATTAGTTTTATAAACTGGAAAAATCCAATCCAATGTGAACTGTAGGTTCAAGGTTGCCCGTTCATAATATTACGTCATAATCTTCCTCGTGGCAACACCTGATTAAATTCAACGTCACTTACACAACTCGAGCTTTACAGGAATAAAATATTGTTTATGCTTTCAATCCAAGTGCAAAGGAAAAATTTCAGACATATTTCTGACGAGTCTACGATATATGGGTCACGTATGTCCTTGGTAAAAATATTACGCGCAGCAATGAAGTTAGGGTGTCTTGTATCTATGACAATCTTCTTAAGTAACGCGTAGTTAGCCTAACCTCGATGCGAGAGAAGTGGACCAATAACTCAGTTTTCGGACACGCAATCTCGGGCAAGTTTGACACCGTTTGGATAACGAATTGGTTGCGTGAGTCCCTCAGGCTATTACCGTGAGCGTATCCCGGATATCCACTGGCTTTATTTATTGTCCAAGGAACGGGCACGCATCTTCGTCTAAAACTAATATACCTTGTTTATTGTTGACCGTGTTATATTAAAATGTGCGTAGTTTCATGTACGTAATTGCGAAGAGATAAGGGATTAATGGTAAACCGTCACTGGATTTTATGACTCTTGTTTATATGATACGTCATGGTTTACTTGAGACTCCCACTTTGTGTTGCAATAACATGACTTACGAATTCAATCTAAGACTAAAATTGATTTTCATTAGTCCATACTAAGTCTACAGTACCATACTGTAGACTACTGAATAGGGTGAATGAGGGTGTTTGATAGTTCTTCTACCACCAGATGACGCTTCGTATGCGTGAACTCCAAACAGCTGTCAGATATGTAGAGACGCGTACACACACATGATACGAAAATACACAGACGTATTACAATATAGGGGCTTTGACAGTTTTGACAGGTTTCTGGACATGATGCCTCAGTGCTGCCGCATATTAAGCATCATTTCAGAAGACCCTCATTAAAGGTTAACTAAGAATGTATGTATAATAGATACATTCATAGTTAGCTGCAGTAGTTTAGATGGTGAATCTTTATGGGAGACTTAAGGGAGAGTATGGTATATAAGACCTTGCGCTAAAGTGTACTGCTCTTTTATTTAGAAAAGTGGTTTTTGATTTCAGTATTGAAAACATTTTGCGGTGTGGCTTCATATTTTCTTCAAAATTTTATAGCAATATGACTAAACTACTTTTTTACAGGTTTTATCTTTGTATACCCAAAAAAAACTGTTTTTACCGTTAAAAAAAAAACAAAGCAAATAGTTTATCCACACTGTGGTTCAATTTACAATACTGGTTGGCTACGACGCTTCTTTGCTTCGTTCTAATTTAGCCAAGTAGTTCCTTTTCTATACACATAAATAAAATTGGAGTGTCTGTTTGTAATATTAAAGTAACCGCTTTTTACTTAATGCATATGGATGTATACTTACACGGTACATATAACGAAATGAATGTTTTTTTTTAAATTTTGGCTGTCTGTCTGTCTGTTTGGTCTCGCTAATCTCTGGTACGGCTGGACTGATTTTGACGGGACTTTCACTGGCGTATAGCTGATGTACCAAGGAGTAGCTTAGGCCATAAATTCACTGGGTACGCGAAGTAGTTCCCTCAGGACGCGGGTGAAACCGCGGGAAACAGCTAGTTCAAAATAAATAAGTAGTAGCTTTTGATCTTCTATAGGAAACAGTGCGCCGTTTACCCGACTTTCTCTAATATAATGATAGGCGAGTGATAGCAAATTGTATAGTGCATGGTATAGTTAAGTATGTATGTGCAGTAGTGTACGTGATATCTGTATGGTTTGATTTTCTCGTGATAATATTTAATGGCGCGTTTAAAACGCAAATGCTTATTTTAGTTCATGTGTTAAAGAAAAATAATGTTCCGTCACATGTTATTTAATATACGGTGTACAATAATTTACAAGTTGAACAAATTTATTTACATACACGCCTGTCTTAAACATAATATACAGGATAGCCTATGTAGTTTAAGAGGCAGGGTTACTATAATTATGTACAAAATAATTATTTTTTTGCAACACATTGTAATGCCTAGAATAAGTCTACCCACCAGTTATATCTACTTGTGTACACTTCTGTAACTATTTTGGTGAATAAATTTATTATTATTATTAATATATTTGATTAGTCAACGTCTAAATTTACCAATACGCGCTACGGTATGAACACCATTGTTTTCTGATACCTGTTTACAAAGGCGAGCGTCGTATGTTAAACCTTATATAACTTTACTGTTACGGCACAACTTAATGCTTTCAATGTAAACCCTGTTAAAAAGAAAGTATTTCTCTAATCATCTGGAGCAAAGCCCACCATAACTATAATAATATTCTACCACATACACACATTTTTTTTTTGGTGTCGGGTTGGAAAATCCTCATGGAGTCCCTCCGCCCTGGGGGGGGGGAAGGACGAAGGGGACTGTCAGACTCTTACTGACTAAAAACCAACCCGTGCTCCTCATGTATCTATGTGTCGGAGGGTAGGGTTTCACCGAAGCATTCCTCGCTACCCCCCGACGGGTATTGGCCCGCCAGATGGTCAGGCGGACCCCCCCCGAACGAAACCCTCTTGGCGGCGGATGAAGGTGTTGGGCTCCGCCGCCAAAACACCCAGCGGCCGCTGAGGATAGGGAGGACGGCAACGCAACACCGCATCTCCTCTTCCTCTGCGGCCCCACCGCGACGCAACGATGGTTCGGTCGCGGGAGATAGGGCGCGCGGCAACGCAACACCGACACGCCTCTCCTCCCGCGACCGCACCCGACTGCGAGGGACAGACAGAACTGTCCCCCGCACCCGCACCTTGGGACGCATCCTACGCAGGCCTCACGCAAGCCCACGTGGAGCGTCCCCTTCTGGGATCCCGCTTAGCTTCACCATGGGTGAACCTCAAACCCACAAGGGATCCCACGGGGGGGACCACATACATACATCACCATCTTGTCCCAAACTTAGCAGAGCTTGTACTGTGGATACTAGATAATGGATAAACATACATATATACTTTTTTTTGTAAATATATACATATCATACATAGAAACATCCAGATTAAGACAAACATTGATGTTTGTTTGAAATAGAATTAGTTTTTATTATAAGTCAAATCGATTAGATCGATTGAGTAACATTTTGTTTAGTCTATTGAAAATTTCTGACAATGGTCACACTGAACTGTCACTTTTGGTTCATTGTCGTTTCCCGCGGTCAGCGAAAAAACCTAGCTCTGGATAGATTTCGTGTTGTGAGCGTTTTGATCTTGTATTTAGAAACCGTTTGATTGCCACTTCCTTGATCAATAACTGGCACCGGTTAATTGTGATAAAAATAGTATTTTAACGAACATTGTAAAACTTGAGTGAATCCGATGCACGTGGTTGGTGCCGGAAGAATTTGCTGATTGAAGACGCTGCGTGGAGTCTGGTAAAGTAAAGATAATTCACTTGCTAATATTGGCCAATTTTAGTCTCGTGTGTGTCTAACTTGCCTCCAGGACTCCACTCAAGAACATCACCAGGAGATATTTGGTAAGTAAGTTGTTTAATTCTTAGCGCCAAGAAACTTGGCCCATGTGTTAGATCCTTTGTCTTGGGCTAAGACTGGATGAATTAATCGCTTCCACTGATCTCTGAATATAAAAAATACCCATTCTTAGCCCGAATTCTACACATAATTTTTGGTAGCAGAGCGTAGTTGAAATTTAGCCGCTGTTGCATTACTGAGTATAAACTCAGATTGGTATGAGCTTGTATCTTATCACCTTGTAGACAGTATTGTAGTGTTTGTCAGGTCAGTTATTGTCTAAAATACATAATATTTAATTGTATAAGTTGACCTAGATAATTTGAAACACATTGTCACATAACCTCAATCAGTAATTGTTGATTTGTATTGTTGGAAAATCTAACTTAAATTTGTTGTTGCATTAATAAGTCAGTTTGTTTGGATACATAACAGCTGTATGTATCAATAAATTTAGTAAATTTAGTTTATTGCATATATTCATAAACATAACAACCAACTTGACCTTGCCACTTGGGCGGGTCACATTAATAAACTTTGTTTTGTTATAATATAAAGATAATATTGTTAGGTAACACATATTCTGTGCTTACTTCCTATTGTATATCATAAATAACACAGTTAGTCTGTCTGTTGCAAATAATTAATTAATTAAGTTGAAGTTTCAACTTTATTAATTTGTTATAAGTTATAACTTTGATAACTTTTGTTTTTGTTTTAATATACTGAAACCTTTAATTTTGTTGGGCAGTAAATACCTGTCGCTTGCCTTCACTTGCAGTAAACCGGCTAATACTTTGTTGGTTTCAAAGAATTAAGAAAAATTAAGTTTTGGTTGTTAATTTTATTTAGCGCTTGTCCGGGCTCTTTTGAATTTTGATTATGTCAGCTATCAAGGACTTGCGTGCGGCTGCTGGTGCTATTGCATCAGAGTTGCGCTGGTTTGCCTCAGCCAGTGCTTTAGTGAACCGGCCTGATCGCCAGCAGGCCCTACTTCAAAGGTACGAGCGGATTGACGATCGCCTGGCAAGTGTGGAACAGCAATTCCGCACTTTCAGCACTTGCTGTCTTGAAGTGTCAATCAATGATTTCACCGCTGACCAGCGAAATAAGGTCAGCGAAGACTATGCCCAGGTCTTAGACCTGTATGATGCTGTCTCTAATACTGCGAGACAACTAGTTGCCGATAGGGAAGGGCAACCCGGCCTGAAGCAGGAGCTTCCTAGGTCGGCACCGGGGCTGGTGAGTAGGCTCCCTACTTTGGACCTCCCCCATTTTGATGGCTGCCTAGGAAGCTACCTGGGCTTCATTAACTTGTTCGACAGCCTGGTCAATGACAGGGCTGACCTTCGGCCGGCACAAAAGTTGGCCTATCTAATGTCGGTTCTGGGTGGGGAGGCTAAGGGCCTCATCCAGCATCTGCCCGTGTCTGACGAGGCGTACCAGACGGCTCGGGACCTAATTACCCGTAGGTACCATAATAAGCGTGGCCTCGCCGACACGCACATTGAGCAGATTTTGGGCTTGCCGACGCTCACCCGGGTCTCTGGGTTGCGCACCCAACTGTTGAACCCGCTTTTGGTGGCCATCAACGCACTTAAGTGCCTTGACCTGCCCGTGGACCAATGGTCCTATCTATTGGTGCACATTGTGCTGAAGAAGCTGCCTGCCGACCTGAGGTCGCGTTTTGAACAGCGCTTTGGTGGGGATAGCGCGACCCATCTGCCCCCCTTTGCTGACCTGGAGAAGTTCCTGGAGGATGAGTGCCGGGTCTTGGACAACTCCGGTGGTGACACGCCGGCTAAGTCGCAGCCGCCCAAGGTCAAGGAGCAGGCTCGCGTTCACACCCGAGCCAGTGTTGACCGGCGCCCTCCTCGCTTTGCAGTCACGCAGAGCCCAGTGGAGTGCTCCTACTGCAAGGTCACGGGGCACAGAACGGCCAGTTGTAGGGCATTCTTGGACCTACATGTCGCCTCTCGTAGGCGCATCGCGAATGCCCGCCGCCTTTGCTTCTCTTGCTTGGGGTCCCACTACCAGCGAGACTGCCCAAATTCTCACCCCTGTCCTCACTGTGGAGGACAGCATTTGGACATTCTCTGCATGAATGCCAGAGAGGTTGGCCGCTTGTCCAACCAGCCGACGCCGCGCACGGGCGGGTGTTTTGAAGGTGGCAGCCGAGGCTCACCGGCACGCAGCCGAGAGTCGCCTCGCTTAATTGATCGCCGCTCACCCCGCTTGGAGAACCGTAGCGTGCGCACGCCTCCTCTCTCTCGCGCACCTGAATGTGCTGTTCAGCGTCACCAGCACCATGACTGCTGCCCCAGGTATCCCCCTCCTTTGGCGGAGCGTCCCCGCCTTGACTCGCGCCCACCTCGTTTTGGGCGGGTGCGTCATTATGACCCCCCACAGATGGCGCGCGGATCGAGTCATCGCGCCTTTGAGGACTTCAAGCCGCACCCTCGTTTTGACTTGCCTGGTCCTGGCCAACGGTCGCCGCCCAGGCAACAATAGGTCATTGACCCCTGCCCTATAACACCAACCTCCCCCATTGAGACCGTTATCCTACCAACGGTTGCTGTTAGGGTCTGGGGACCCACGGGGACCTCTGTTGTTGTCCGTGCTATATTGGACACAGGTTCACAAGGTTGCATTGTTTCCACTTATTTGGTAGGGCAGGTTAAATTAAATATGGGTTTATTTCCAAATTGTATACGGGGCATAGGTGACGTAGCCTCTAATGTTGAAGGGCAAGTTAAAGTTTTGTTTGGCCCTGTTGAATCTTCACACCCGAGGATTAAAACCTCGGCTATTGTGTTGAAGAATATTTTGGGTATGCACCCACAGAAACAGCTACCCGCTGCTGTGGTGAATTTGACATCGGGATTGGAACTGGCAGACCCCAAATTTGACACACCGGGACAAATCGACTTGTTGATTGGCTCTGATGTCCTCGGTGGAATTTTGATTGGTGGGAAACGGGTCTTGGTGCCAACTGGTTTGACTGCCATCCCGACCATATTTGGATTTGCTTTGATGGGACCTGTACCTAGGGACCCCCCTCCACCTGAACTTGACAATTTGTTGGCTGTAGGCTCCGCTCTCTCTGATGCGGTTCAGAGGTTTTGGGAGGTAGAGGAGCCCCCTCAAGCTGCCCGTTTGAATCCAGAACATGAGGAGTGCGAGCTGTTCTTCCAGAACAACACTGGTCGACTCCGTTCTGGTCGGATTATTACGAGGCTTCCCTTCCTGTCTGTTCAGCCTCCGCTTGGTGAGTCACGACCTTTAGCCGAAAAGAGGTTGTTGGCCATGGAGCGCCGCATGGGTCGTGATCCGGAGCTCAGACAGAAGTACATTGAGTTCATGAGGGAATATGAACAGTTGGGACACATGTCTGTGTCAAATTTGGATTGGCGTTCGGTGGAGCATTACTTTCTCCCGCATCATGCGGTATTGAAGCCATCGACTGGCAAGCTGCGCACAGTGTTTGATGGTTCTGCGCAGACTTCAACAGGCGTATCCTTGAACCAGTGCTTGCATTCTGGTCCCAAGTTGGTCAAGGACCTTTGTGACGTCATCACCAGCTTCCGACGACATCAGGTTGTCTTTGTGGCCGACATAAAAATGATGTTCAGGCAGACGATTATCCACCCTGATGACCGTCGCTTCCAGCTGATCCTTTGGAGAGAGTCTCCTCGCGATCCCATGGTCGTCTACGAGCTCAATACAAATACGTACGGGTTAAGGTCAAGCCCCTACTTGGCAATACGTTCTCTTTGGGAGCTCGCAGACCGCGAAGGCCTACGTTTCCCAAGAGCCTCCGCCATCTTGAAGGACGATATTTACGTCGATGACATTTGCTCGGGCGCCTCCACACCGGACGAGGCGATCCTCCTGCGGGACGAATTGATAGGTATTTTGGCCTCCGCTGGTTATGAGTTGCGCAAATGGATTTCCAACTCGCCAGCGCTTTTGGAAGGCTTGCCAGAGGATCATCAGCAAGATCCACATTTGTTTGAGATTGTTGACAACCCCGCCATGATGGCTGTTCTCGGCGTTCAGTACAGACCAGTCCAAGACATCTTTACGTACAACGTAGACTTGAAATTGCCTTGTTCTTGGACTAAACGTCTCGTGTTGTCTACTGTCGCCAGAACCTTTGATCCGAACGGTTGGATTTGTCCTATCATATTTTGGGCAAAATGCTTCTTGCAGAAGCTTTGGACAGCAGGATTGACCTGGGACGAACCTCTGCACGGCACTCTTGTTGAGGAATGGACCTCTTTTGTATCCTCACTTCCTGCCGTCAACGAGATCTCCTTGCCTCGTCCCATCCTTCCTCCCGGGAAGTACAAGGCCACCCTTCACGGGTTTTGTGACGCCTCGGAACGTGGTCACGCCGCCGTGGTGTACTTGCGCACAGTCAGTGCCTCAGGTCAGGTGAGAGTCTCCCTGATCATGGCGAAGAGCAAGGTAGCACCCCTTCGTACATCTTTGACCATCCCAAAATTGGAGCTCTCGAGAGCAGCACTACTTGTACGCTTATTGAACCACGTGTCCAGTACTTTGGGTAAAAGCATTTGTATTGATGGGACCTACGCCTGGACAGACAGCCAAATTGTACTTTGTTGGTTGAAGGCTTCTGTCCACACCTTGGAGGTATTTGTCGCTAATCGCGTTTCCCAAATCCAGAAATCCGAAGTCAAACTTGTTTGGAGACACGTGCCAGGTGAGCTCAACCCCGCTGATTGTGCCTCGCGCGGATGCTTGACGCCTAGTTTGATAGGTCATTCGTTGTGGTGGGGTCCGGAATGGTTGAGTCGACCAGAAATTGATTGGCCTCGAACGCCAGTTTTGAATACTTCTAATTTGCCGGGTCTACGAACACTCGCTCTTGAGAAGGTAGAATGCGCCTTCGACCCCGATTTCCTGTTGAATCGTTACAGCTCCCTCGACAAGTTGTTAGGTGTTACTGCTTGGATAAAGCGTTTTGTTTTTAATTTTAGGCACCCACAACAGAAACGACTGACACCGTTTATTTCACCACAGGAACGACAGGAGTCCCTCACCTTTTGGGTTCGTTCTGTGCAATTGGCGCACTTTGAGAAGGAGATTGCTATCCTCAAGTCAGGGAAATTGAAATTATCGGGCGCTGTATCTAAATTGAACCCCTTTTTGGACGATACGGGTCTCTTGCGCGTTGGAGGGCGTCTCAAGAACGCCAACCTCCCTTACGGAGCACGTCACCCCCTGTTGTTACCCAAGGACGGTCATTTGGTGCGTTTGTTGGTAACTGACCGTCACCTTAAAAATTCGCATGCTGGTTGTAATGCGCTCTTGGCCATTTTGCAACGCGAATTTTGGATCTTGTCTGCCCGAAGAATTATTCGAAGTGTAGTCTTTCGCTGCATCCCTTGTTATAAGCTCAAGGCTTCCACCATGCAGCCGTTGATGGGGGACTTACCGGCAGATCGCGTAACTGAAAGCAGGACGTTTGATGGTGTTGGCACGGACTTCGCAGGTCCCTTTTTGGTAAAAACGTCGACACTTCGAAACAGCAAGACTGTTAAGGCCTACTTGTGTGTTTTTGTTTGTCTCTCCACAAAGGCCGTACACTTAGAACTGGTCTCCTCGCTTACGACCGAGGCCTTTGTAGCCACATTTGACAGATTTGTATCCCGCAGAGGGATGCCTTCCTTGATCCGTTCTGACTGCGGCACTAACTTCAAGGGCACCTATAATTATTTGAATGATGTTGTTAATTTCCTTGAAACCAACAAGGCTGATATAGGTGATAGGCTTGCCCGACGTGGGATAAATTGGTTGTTTTCCCCACCAAATTGTCCACACTGGGGTGGTATATTTGAGGCCGCCGTAAAATCGGCCAAAACACACTTGCGCAGGACAATCGGTGAGTCTGTTCTTACATTTGAGGAACTCGCAACTGTGTTTTGTAAGATTGAGGCCGTTTTGAACTCTCGGCCATTGTGCCCGATCTCCTCAGATCCGAATGATTTGGAGGCCCTTACGCCGGGCCATTTTTTGATTGGTCGCCCACTTGTCGCCTTGCCTGAGTACCCCTATATTGATACGAGACCTGGTCGTCTCTCGCGTTTTGAATTGGTACGCCAGATTACTCAGAGCTTTTGGAAACGCTGGAACTTGGAATATTTGCACATACTCCAGCAACGCGTTAAGTGGACCGACAAGACCGATCCACCCAAGATTGGTGACCTCGTTTTGATCAAGGAGGCTAACCTTCCGCCACTCAGATGGCGCAGGGGGCGCATCCTTCATTTGGTAACTGGGGCTGATGGAGTTCCCCGATTTGCTGAGGTCTTGGTGGACGGTTCGATTCTGAGGAGAGCGGTTGCAACATTGTCACGTCTACCAACCGATTAGCGGACCGGTAGGCCGGTCCGGGGCGGGTGGATGTTTGAAATAGAATTAGTTTTTATTATAAGTCAAATCGATTAGATCGATTGAGTAACATTTTGTTTAGTCTATTGAAAATTTCTGACAATGGTCACACTGAACTGTCACTTTTGGTTCATTGTCGTTTCCCGCGGTCAGCGAAAAAACCTAGCTCTGGATAGATTTCGTGTTGTGAGCGTTTTGATCTTGTATTTAGAAACCGTTTGATTGCCACTTCCTTGATCAATAACTGGCACCGGTTAATTGTGATAAAAATAGTATTTTAACGAACATTGTAAAACTTGAGTGAATCCGATGCACGTGGTTGGTGCCGGAAGAATTTGCTGATTGAAGACGCTGCGTGGAGTCTGGTAAAGTAAAGATAATTCACTTGCTAATATTGGCCAATTTTAGTCTCGTGTGTGTCTAACTTGCCTCCAGGACTCCACTCAAGAACATCACCAGGAGATATTTGGTAAGTAAGTTGTTTAATTCTTAGCGCCAAGAAACTTGGCCCATGTGTTAGATCCTTTGTCTTGGGCTAAGACTGGATGAATTAATCGCTTCCACTGATCTCTGAATATAAAAAATACCCATTCTTAGCCCGAATTCTACACAATGTTCATGCATACAAATGTTTGGCTTGAGCGGGAATCGAACCCGCGACCTTCGGCGTAGCAGTCGCTTACACTCCCGCTGCGCCAACCGGTCGTCGCACTAGTTAAGTCGTCAAAAGTCAACTAGTTAGTAACTTTCTTGTTTTGGTATGAGTGTGTGACCAACTCTGCTGTCGGTATTTTTAGATCGCTCGAAAGCCGGGCCTCGCGACATGGCCTAACCAAGACCGCTTTACGTATCCTTAGAAGCACGGTGGCGCTCTGATGTAAATGGCACATGGGTCACCCATCCAAATGGCGATCTCTGCAAAGGTTGCTTCACTTTGCCGATCTATAATGAACGGCAAGCCAATTCTCGCTATTCGTGCTACAGCCAGTAACTAAAATGATCCAAATATTTTCCTTGGCAACGATATTCTAAAGGATAGCAATATTATTAATTACCAATACCAATTTGGGCGTTCCTATTCACGTTATTGTTCGAATCAACAGACAATTCAGTAATTTCAGAGCTTGAAAGCTCAAGGTCGTACTTGAGCGAAATAGGAACCTCTATTATTACATAAAGAGATGGACTAGCACAAAGAAATGTAAGATCACAGATTTATAAATAGACAAAAAGAATTCCGAATGATTCCAGAATTGAAATTAAAAAAAGAAATGGTGTTTAATTTCGTTAATCAACGCTGACAGACGGTGAAAATGATTACAACAGTTTTATCAGTAAATTTTGATTAATTTGTTTCTCTTGTAGTAAACCTTACGTCGCAAAAAATGTGTATGTTGAGGTTGAGACTAATAATTATCCGCCTCATATTATGCAAAGTTGAAGGTTTTAGATTATTTGTTGAAACAATATTTTATAAATTATTAATATATTATTATCCGTATCCGTATATTAATATATAGTCCGTGTGGTGACGGATTAAGAATACGGATTGTCACCACCTCATATCATCCCATGGGTGTCGTAAGAGCCGACAGAGGGAGCATATTATGCATAGAACAGCAGTGTAAGGGAAGGAAAACTTGATACAAACCCTATACCAACCCGTTTGGCCAGCGTGGTATAGTAGGTAGGCCAATTCCTCCTTTCAACGGAGTCCAGCAGTGGATTGTTAAAGGCTGATGATGATGATATTAGTATCTATCCACTGTACCACGGCTGCCTCCGTGATCCAGTGGATAGCGTATGCGACTGCTGATCGGAGGTCCCGGGTTCGATTCCCGGGTCGGGCAAAAGTGGACTGGGTTTTTCCTTATACTCAGTAGCAGCCTGGAGTCTGGTGATGTGCCCGGTAGCGGCAATAGGCTCGCCCCCTATTACGTGGGACCTAAAAAAAAGTCATGGCGAAATGTGGGTGTAATATTTACACCTCTTCATAATAATTTATTAATTTATTTTATTTATTTATAGTCTCACGCCTGTATCCCCGAAGGGGTAGGCAGAGGTGTATTACACTCACACACCCACACTTCGCCATTTATGTTTCGGTCCCAAAGTAATAGGGGGCGAGTCTATTGCCATCTACCTGGCACATTGTTAAGCGAGCGATAATTAACATTTTTCTGTAATGTCGTTTATTTTATTTACCGATGTAGCTATATCCTTGAATAACAATTGTCACTAGTTGTGGCACTATATATTTTGTGTGCCATCGAGTTAATAATTCAATTAGTACCAAAGCAATCAGAAACACAGGCGTATGAGTGATCATTAGTACGTAGGCGTACCTTGTGGTAGCAGCTAGTCAGACTATTCGCAATAATGTTCGTTACTAAGCCAGTTACGAAGCCTTGCGTGGGCTGCACGTAATTTTATCGCAGAGGTGGACAGTTTTGCTATAAAATGTTCCCCTCTAGCGGATATAATAGTGAAACTGTACCTGGGTAGGCATAACTGTACTGTGTACGAAAATATAGGTTAAAAGGTTCTGAGAACAGATTATAAAAGTTTGGTACGGCGTAAAATAGATTAAATCAGACTGGTCTGTTGGAGAAAGTTTTATTTGCAGTATTTTTAAATATGTGTAGGTGTGTAATGCACCTCTGCCTAGACCTTTGGGGATAAAAGGCGTGAAGTTATATTATGTTATTTTAAAATATTTGCTCGGTTAATAGTCGTGCTGGTATAAGCCTAGATGGGTCGTCTCCACCGGAGAATATTCGCATCATTTCGCAACATGAGATATGCACCTACTTCACTAACTGCGGAAGCTTGTATTGCCAATTTCTTTTTTTGATAGCTTTGATGAAAAATAATACATTAAATACTAATAACATGAACAGCATAATCGTTAACTTAATATTTTGGCACTACCTGGATTTTCAAATAAATGATTTTAGTATTTTATTGTTAATATTTACATCGGCCAATAAAATACAAATACGGGCAATTCCAACACTTTATTAATGTAATTGAATGAGATTCAGCCTTTTGCCAACGGAGCCTTACGTACAAGGCCCGGTTGGAGGCCACCCTTTAGAGTGTGCAAACCTAAAAATAAATTTTCCGTTGGTTTATTCCAGTTTTTCGTTTCCGTAACTTAATAACAAAATTAATTTATATTATTTATTACATTTCATAATATTAGAAAGCGCCTTGAAAGTTTGAGAATACTTATTATTAAGTTTTGAAGAAACTGATCAGTTAATCTTAATTACCGCGTTTATTTAGTATCAAAGAGAATTATATTAAGTTCGCAACACCGTCTGGCAGAACCTTGAAAAGTTAGGTTATTAATATATTGCTTTGTATTTATAGTAAAATAAATATGTCTGTATATATAAAACTCTGATGTGCCCGGTAACGGCAATAGGCTCGTCCTCTATTACGTGGGACCTAAAAATTCATGGCGAAATGTGGGTGTGATATTTACACCTCTGCCTACCCCTTCGCGGACACAGGCGTGAGACTATAAATAAATATAAAACTCTTGTGTTACTGATTGACTGACAGGCAACGTTCAGCCAAAACTTCTAGGCGTAAGAAGCTTAAATTTGGTATGTATGTTCCTTATGGACCAAGAAGGGCTGCACTAAGAAGGGATTTCACTAAATTTCCACGGGATCGGGCAGAAATGGTTTAATTAAAATAAAATAAGCGGACGTAGCTGCTGGCGGATGACAGAGGATTCTGGTATACATATATATTATTGCTCGTTGGTCTCGCGGCATAAATGTGCGCGTGGGATTGTGGGGTCTCGGGTTCGATTCCCGGGTCGGGCAAAGTGTTATTGGGTTTTTCCGTTAGGAAATTCTCAGTAGCAGCACGAAGTCTGGTAATGTTC
Source organism: Euclidia mi (assembly GCA_944739405.2). NCBI lineage: Eukaryota > Metazoa > Arthropoda > Insecta > Lepidoptera > Erebidae > Euclidia > Euclidia mi. The sequence continues at coordinate 7,165,917 of OX123196.2, forward strand.
CCGGTACGGCAATAGGCTCGCCCACTATTATGTGGGACCTAAAAAATCATGGCGAAATGTGGGTGTAATATTACACCTCTGCCTACCCCTTCGGGGATACAGGCGTGAGCCTATAAATATATAAAAAATAATATATATGATTATTTAAAGTCAAAGTCAAAATCATTTATTCACCTAGGTCACAAGGTGTCGCTTATGAACGTCAATTTTTAATGTTAATTAATGAATTTGCAAAGTATGTGTGTCTCCCGTGTCCATTTATTGTTGTTATATGTCACGATTGACTGCCTCCGTGGTCCAGTGGATAGCGTATGCGACTGCTGATCGGAGGTCCCGGGTTCGATTCCCGGGTCGGGCAAAAGTGTTACTGGGTTTTTCCGAATACTAAGTAGCAGCCCCGAGTCTGGTGATGTGTCCGGTAACGGCAATAGGCTCGCCCCCTATTACGTGGGACCTTAAAAATTCATGGCGATATGTGGGTGTAATATTTACACCTCTGCCTACCCCTTCGGGGATACAGGCGTAAATTAAAAAATGTCACGATTATATACTTTTAGCTACACAGGAAATACTCTAGTAGAATAAATTCTCCTCGCTTAATAAAAGTATAGGTGTACCTTTGAACACCGACGAAAAAACTCGAAGTTCGTGCACAATTACATTGAATAACACAAAGATTCGCCGTCTTTACGTAACCTATTGAGTAATTCGAACACTCATAGCCTCTGTGTTTTTAACTTCGCTTGCCTACAATGAACAAAAGTGAGGCGCGCTTACAATAATACTTCGAGATAGACTCGCCCACTCATGAATTATACGCGAAAAGTTTAAATGTCTCGAAGCAACAATTCAGCCACCTACTTCTATTAGTACCTACTGCATTTTCCCTAGAACATTACGTTGAAAAGGTTACACTGTATAGAATAAGCTCCTCGTTATGACTATTTCGTCGGTAACCTAATGTGCGAGAACTATATTTCATCTTTGTCGGGCAGTAGGCGGACGGGTTTCATAGGCTTTCATGAATATTATGAAATACTGCCTAGTTGGCTTCTGTATTTTTAGAATAGGCAAAGGTTATTTTTGTAAACTTCTTTATCTTGCTGTAATATAATTGACTATGGACTTTCTTATGTAAATGTAATGTTCTGTTTTCGTTAGGCATTTGTATTTTTGTATGTAAAGCTACGCCAGAACAGTTTTGCTGTTGCTTGTGGTCATAGTATTATATTATCTGTGCTTGTGGTACATTTGCAAAGATACTAAGTGATTGAGAATGGAGACGGTGACTTGGCTAACGTAGTGCAGGACGCCCTCCGGCTAGCTGGATATATGCAAGGTAGCAGGGCTCCCCCCGTGGGATCTCCACCTTGTCGTGGTGGGGGGGGCTCAGTAACCGTGGTTAGGTAACCCACGGTGAAGCTAAACGAGATCCCGGGAGTGGACGCTCCGCGTGGGCTTGTCGGAGGCCTGCGCAGGATGCGTCCAATGGTGCGGGTGCGAGGGACAGTTCTTTTGTCCCTTGCAGTCGGGCGCGGTCGCGGGAGGAGCGGCGTGTCGGTGTTGCGTTGCCGCGCACCCTACCTCCCGCGACCAAATGGGGGCGCACCATTGTTGCGTCGCGGTGTGGCCGCAGAGGAAGAGGAGATGCGGTGTTGCGTTGCCGTCCTCACTATCCTCTGCGGCCGCGGGGTGTTTTGGCGGCGGAGCCGAACACCTTCATCCGCCGCCTAGGGGATTTTGTTCGGTGCCCGCCTGACCATCTGGTGGGCTAATACCCGTTGGGGGGTAGCGAGGAATGCTTCGGCGATACCCGACCTTCCGACACACGGGTACATGAGGAACACGGGTTGGTTTTTAGTCAGCAAGAGTCTGACAGTCCCCTTCGCCCTTCCCCCAGGGCGGAGGGACTCCATGAGGATTTTCCAACCCAACACCAAAAAAAAGGGGTAGCAGGGCTGGCAGCAGCTGGACACGAAATCGGGCTCAATGGCGTGCCATTGGAGATGCTTATATCCAGCAGTGGACCATGGCAGGCTGATGATGATGATTGCTGAAGCCGGCGAACTTTAAGTGGTTACTGCGCGTTATGTACGGCGCCAGTTTTTGTGGGTTTGATCTTCACCGGAACAGCATTTCGACTTTTTTTTTACGAGCCTGTAACGTCCCACTGCAGGGCAAAGGCCTCCCCACTCTTCTTCCACAAGTCCCTATCTTCTCTCCTGGAACCATGACTGATTTACATATTATTATTATTGTTTCGATTTTCGGTGTTGTTTATAATCGATGGTTGAAGGCTTTACAGAAGCAATCTGAGCTACACAATTTGTTTCCTGTGTTGTAAATGTCTGAAAGATGCACTGCAATTACGCATTAAGGGTCCTGGGTCGCCAAAGGCTAAATTACAGCTAACAATCGCCTTTTAAAATTATTATAATACTAGAGGACGCCAGCAGCTACGCCTGCAATTTTTTTTTCATTTACCCATTTTGGCCGATCCCCAAACTGGCGTCCTCTAGTCTGTAAGTAAAAAACTCTTGCGTTATTGACTGACAACGCCGTGCCAAGTCTATTGGGCTCAAGAAGCTGAAATTTGGCATTTATATCCCTGGGAGGGATGCTAAGAAGAGATTTTTCGAAATTCCGACAGGATTGGCAAGAAACAGTTAAATTTAAACATAATACACGGGCGTAGCTGCGGGCATCTTCTGGTCTATAATATTATAAGATAGAGATGAAACGACACTACAATCAAATCTGTTTCACAGGTGACGGTGACTCCTGAGGGTTAGCAAAACTTTACACGACCTACGACTCACTTCATTCCAACTGCATCTGTCGCACCGATTGGCTCGCTTCAAGATACCATCTGAAAAGTCGGTATGAGTCTATCAATGTGTCGTAACCGCAAGCAGAGGCCTATCATGTGGTTATAGCGATAGCTATCACTTAGCCATCTAGCGAGCAGACAACCAACACGGCGACATCTAACATCATCATCATCAGCCCTGTATATAAACTGTCCCACTGCTGGTCACGGGCCTCTTCTCACTATGAGAAGGGCAAGGCCATAGTCCACCACGCTGGCCTAGCGTGGGTTGGCAGACTTCACATGTCTTTCGAGAACATTATGGAGAATTCCCAGACATGCAGGTTTCCTCACGATGTTTTCCTTCGCCGTTTAGCAAGCGATAATTAACAATTTAAAACGCACATAACTCCGAAAAGTCATTGGTGCGCGCCCTGGATTCGAACTCGGACACTCTGTGTAGCAGTCTGTCGGTCTCCGCACTAGGCTATCGCTGCCATATACGACATACACGATGTAACATACACGATGGAAATAAATTCCTGAACCGCGCGAGCGACGTTGTCACACGCAAGTAGGTACTACATCTGTATATATAAAATCCTTGCGTTACTGACTGACTGACAGACAAGCTACAGCCTAAACTATTAGACGTAGGAAACTGAAAGAGCTATGGCAGCTTCCCATACATCATTTTAGTTAATCACCAAATTTGGCATCTTTATATGAAATATACCTTGTTTGATAGAATATATATTGCTGATTCTAAAGGTAAAAAAATCGTAACTGTAGGAGGCCAGGTTTTTGAGTCATTATGCTTAGAAGTTTTATAGGTTATGTCATTAATAACCATCTATTTAGTATATTGCTGCATCAAATAATAATTTATTGGTATATAAAACTGAAGGAGCTCGATAGCATAATACTATTTATGCTCACTAGTAAACATTATTAACGATTTCGCAAGTTAAGCAACCCCAGGTGTGGGCAGCACTTGGATTTGTCTTAAGCTCCTCTGTGCATAGAGAGACCAGCCAGTCTGTTATCATGCATGCAGCTTTAAACATATGCTATCAATATTGACTATTTATTTACATACTGAACGTTTTTCAAAGAAAAATAAAACACGACCGATTTCCCAAAAAATATATAGCCTATGTCACGTGAGGATTCCAACAATAGCCCACTCACCGAAATCGGTTCAGCCATTTAGAAGTTATGGCGGAATAAAGAAACTCACATACATTTCGTATTGCAATTCTCTGTGACATTTTGACGAAGCCTATTGCGGATAACCGTATGTATATTTTTATTTCATGGTCCATGAATAAATGAAATATGATTTATGATTATAAAAAATAAAAACAATACTTACACTACTTTTTTGGGTAGTCGTGTAAAATAGTGAGCCGACGACGGTTTCTTAACGTGTTACTTACATAGGATTACCAAGGATAAAAAGATGTTTCAGGTTCCCTAATGTATGAAAAAGGTTTGGTGAATAGTAAAAACACAAGATTTCATTTTATAATATTTTATTATTCATCATATATATACATCTATCACTAGCACATCATCTAAAAAGGCAGCTGGTGCAAAGATATTTTGTTGATGTCTTGCCCATCCCAAATACCAAACGATGACCATTACAGGGCGCAACATCCTAGCGTACGCCGACCAACGAGGCAACTACAGCAATATTCAGTGATTCCTATTCGTCCAGGTATATATTTTCAATCAAAACATAAACATAATATTGTTTCCGACTTATGTGTCTTGATTTTATTCTACCTCTTATTAAAATAGCGTCATCACTGCCTCTGAGATTATATTCAGTTGTTTCTATATTATGTTCCTTAAGGACTTCAACTGCTGTGGCCACGACCACGAACACTCATTTTGGCTGTAGAAACCGGGTACAAAACAATATCCAAGAAACAGGGCAGTATCGGAATCCTTAAGCACGCACAAGTCACAAAGAGGCAATATCAGAGTCCATAAACAGTTTGAGTCATACAACAAGAAGCAAAAACAGAGTCCTTGGGCAATCCGGGTCAAAAAGAATACTGAAAACAGGGGAAAAGCAGCGAAAACACTCAGAACTGAACAAGCGCGGGCGACAACGAGATGATGTGAAAAAAATCGAAATGTCAAATGTCATTTTGTATTTTTTTATAGCTCTGAATGGCCATCTCTTAGCCAGCGCCCAGTTCTACTTTAAATGTCGAAAGAAGTTATTAATAATGTACTTTATTCAAAATCCGCATAGAAATAAATGTAACAAGCAAAAAAAATAGTATTATTAATATTAATTAACTATTTAAATCTCTTAATCTATAAAAAAACATTCATGGTTCTATCTTAGAAAAATAATTATTTACTCTGGCAACCTTGTGGCTTTCTGACAAACCAAAGAAATGGCCATTACGAAAAGCCGGCAATCAATTAACATAATAGCTATTTTTAATTTTATACTTTTTTACCTAGCCTTATCTAAATTAAACTAAAATATAGAAAATCGTATTAAAATATTTCATGAATTTTGGTTGTAATGAGTTTTTAAGATGCTTTTAGTGCACTGAACTAAAAATCTGCCATTGCTCTTTGGCAAGTATGTTCCTTGTAGACCGTAGGGGTGCACTAAGAAGGGATTTCTCAAAATTCCCACGGAATCGGGCAAATCGGGCAAAACGGGTAAAATGTGCAGGCGTAGCTGCGGGCGTCCACTAGTATACGATAAAGTCGTACTTACGCCTCTTTATTTTGTATCGGATTATAAGCAGTCAATGAAGTCCATGATGTTAACTGACCGCGATATTAACCATAACTCAGCATTCCGAAAATTGGATGGCACACCTTATATGTAAAGCAGAGGCGTGGCACACCCACTTTTATGTCAGTCAAACCGTTTTTGTACCACTGTTTATCGCTAAAGAATTCATGTCTACGTATTACTGCAAAAAAATGACGGCGGGAATGCTTCAGAATTGTGCTCACGTTTATAATTGTGCCATTAGATCAGATGAATTATTTGGCACTGTATTTGACGTGATCGAATTTTAAACGACGATGATCGATTTGAAATTGAATGATGACGTGGTTCAGATATCATATCTTGAGGACAGAATATTGTTTAGTTGCTGCTAAGGCGTCAAAGGTTAATTATTAGCCCTGAATGAAAACTAAGGAAAATCATTAATTGCATTAACATTTGAGCTCTAATTACTTTTTTATTTTTATTGTAATAGACCATAAACGAGCAGACGGATCGCCTGATTGTACACATGACACAAGCAACACCACAGGAGTCACTAGTGCGTTGCTGCCCCTTTGGGTTGGAAAAAGGGATAGGATGAGAAGTGGAATGAGGGAGAAGGAATAGGGCCTCCGCAACTCTCACTCAGCGAACGAAACGCAACAGGTTAGATAATGTTACTTTACGTCGATTTTCTGTGAGAGGGTAGTACTTAAATGTAAAACCGTGAAACCATATTTATATAATAATATAATATACTACCACATACACACATCACCATCTAGTCCCAAGCTAAGCAGAGCTTGTGTTATGGATACCTTCTAAATAATGGATAAACATTCACATATACTTTTTTTTGTAAATACATACATATTATACATAGAAACACCCAGACCAAGATAAACATCCATGTTCATGCACACAAATGTTTGACTTGAGCGGGAATCGAACCCGTGTCCTTCGGCGTAGCAGTCGCTTATGCTCCCGCTGCGCCAACCGGTCGTCATATAATTATGTAAGTTCGTATAATGTGTGTAGGTATATTATGTAAGTTCAACAAACGTTCGGGGGTACAATAAAGAACATAAGATAGACCAGTTATCATCATCGTCATCAACAGCTCGACCGTGTCCACTGCCGAACATAGGCCTCCCATTTCATTTCTGCTACTTCCCACAGACTTATGCTAAACTATTCCAGGTTCATCTCGTGATCGCAATAAATCAGTGTATACTAGAAAAAACCAGTACAGGATAAAAATGAGAGATACATACTACTACGCGTCTAGAAATCGCAAAAGTTTGAAAAAATTAACGTACACACATTACAGATAATGCGAATGCAGTAATAGACAAATATCAATCAATCGTAGATATCGCTATTACTTCATTTAATGTGTATTTTCGAAAGTAATGAGTCCGTGCTTTGTTAATTATTAATATTGTTATTTTTTATTATCAGATATGGGCCGATTTATTGCGGTCATTATATGTCAAAAAGAAAAAATAGGTAACATACACACCGTGAACAAAGACGTATGCTATCTTTTAACACAATAACTGTAGTTTTGCTACATATAGGCATTAATTGGAAACTGACCAGTAATTACCAATTGGTTATGATAAGATGAACACCAGAAAGAGAGAGGTAGAGAAAATGAAAAAAAGGAACGGAGTAACAGTTTAAAGCAAAGCGACCTCACCTCTTAGCACACACAACTTAACACAGTCAAACACTGGGTGATTCACGAGTCACTATTTTAAAGTTTTAGAACAAGAGAAGATAGGGCAAGAAAGAGACAAAACTATAATGACGTCTTTCCTCACCAAACTGCCAAGAAATAATGACTTGGCCAGCGATTATTCAACATCGAAAAATTTATCTGCAGGTAAGACAAAGCAATAATATTTAAAAACGTGTGGGAGCTGGTCACTTTTACGAGTACACGTGATCCCGATTTCTTATTCTCATCCAATTCGATTACGTTTTTTTTATATCTGAAACGTGATGAGAAAGGAATGCATAATATAACTATTCTCATCCCGCCTAATTGCGTGAGCGTTTTCAGTTTCCAAATATAAAGATAGTGGTATCTGTATATTCTGTGACTTCGTTTATGGTTTTCTAGGTAGGCGGAAAGTTTGCATGTTTGATAATTTTATAGGCAAGGGATATCTTGCGTATTCGAAAATGAAGTAGTGCCTTGTCGGTTACGGCATGTATTTAAGTATAAGCTGACGTAACCAGGGCACAGCTACGTTCTGACAGAGTCTCGAAGGAAATAGCAGTATGCTTGCTGGACTCTAGTTGGAACTAAAACTACTTTTCACAGGTAGTAGAACCTTGCTTGAACCGACGTAAAGTAACAGTACATAAACTGTCGCATTTCGTTCGATGAGTGAGAGTGCCGGTAGCCCTATCCCTTATTCCTTCTCCCTTATCCCACTCCTCATCCTATCCCTTTTCCCAACCCCAAGAGGCGGCAACGCACTTGTGACTCCTGTGTGCTTGTGTTCATGAGCGGCCACAGACCACCTTGAGCGGCGGTAATTGCTTACCATTAGGCGATCCGTCTGCTCGCAAACGAGCAGACGGATCGCCAATTACTTAAAAAAGAATATATCCTACTAATATTATAAATGTGAAAGTTTGTGAAGATGTATGTATAAATGGATGGATGGATGGATGGATGGATGTTTGTTACTCTTTCACGCAAAAACTACTGAACGGATTTGGATGAAACTTTACAGTTATATAGTTTATACATCAGAATAACACATAGGCTACAATTTATAAAGATTTTGTATAATGTTGCCATACTATAAGGAAAAGTATCAACCAAGTCGGCAAAAATCCTGTATTATCTATTTTTGTTTGCTTGGGTCAACTTTAGTAATTGGAATTTTACCCCCTTCCTGATGATTGATCTGATATTTGGTATACATTCATACTGTCATCGAAATTAAAAGATTTAAATGATTGTAAATTCAAGATGGCCGCGCATACAAAATGGCGGATCACATATTACTTCACAACAACCTCAATATGGGTATCAAATGAAAGGGTTTAATTGGTAGAATGGAGCTCACTATGAAAAATTCAAGATGGCCGCTGCCACAAAATGGCGGATTATTTATTTTCCACAAATACTTCAATATGGGTATCAAATAAAAGAGCTTGATTCGTAGAATAGAGCTCACTATAAAAAATCCAAAATGGCTGTCGCCGCAAAATGGCGGCTTACATATTTTCCACAAATAACTCAAAATGGGTATCTAATGAAAGGGTTTGATTGGTAAAATGGAGCTCACTATGAAAAATCCAAAATGGCCGCTGCCACAAAATGGCGGATTATTTATTTTCCACAAATACCTCAATATGTGTATCAAATGAATGGGCTTGATTCGTAGAATAGAGCCCGCTATGAAAAATCCAAGATGGCCGCCGATACAAACTGGTGGATCACATATTTCTTCACAACAACCTCAATATGGGTATCAAATGAAATGGTTTGATTGGTAGAATGGAGCTCTCTATGAAAAATCCAAGATGGCCGCTGCCACAAAATGGCGGATTATTTATTTTCCACAAATACCTTAATATGGGTAACAAATTAAAGGGCTTGATTCGTAGAATAGAGCTCACTATGAAAAATCCAAGATGGCTGTCGCCGCAAAATGGCGGTTTACATACTTTCCACAAATACCTCAATATGGGTATCGAATGAAAGGGCTTGATTGGTAGAATAGGGCTCACTATGAAAAATCCAAGATGGCTGCCGCCACAAACTGGCGGATTACATATTTCCACAAATACCTCAATATGGGTATGAAATGAAAGGGTTTGATTGGTACAATGGAGCTCACTATGAAAAATCCAAGATGGCCGCCGCCACAAAATGGCGATTTACTTATTTTCCACAAATACCTCAATATGGGTATTTAATGAAAGGGCTTGATTCGTAGAATAGAGCTCACTATGAAAAATCCAAAATGGCTGTCGCCGCAAAATGGCGGATTACATATTTTCCACAAATAACTCAATATGGGTATCGAATGAAAGGGTTTGATTGGTAAAATGGAGCTCACTATGAAAAATCCAAAATGGCCGCTGCCACAAAATGGCGGATTATTTATTTTCCACAAATACTTCAATATGGGTATCAAAAGCAAATACCATATATGCGTAGAGACGGAAAACTCGACATCAAACCCTATACGACTGCCTCGTTGGTCTCGTGCCATAAATGTGCGCGTGGGATCGGGAGGTCCCGGGTTCGATTCCTGGGTCGGGCAGTGTTATTGGGTTTTTCTGTCACGAAATTCTCAGTAGCAGCACGAAGTCTGGAAATGTGCCCGGTACGGCAATGGGCTCGCCCCCTGTTGCGTGGGACTAAAGTATAAAGCAGCATAAGCGAAAAGTGGGTGTAGAAATACACCTCTGCCTACCCCTTCGGGGATAAAAGGCGTGACGATATGTATGTATGTATGTAAATACTTCAATATGGGTATCAAATGAAAGCGCTTGATTCGTAGAATAGGGCTCACTATGAAAAATCCAAGATGGTTGCCGCCACAAAATGGCGGATAACATATTTTTCACAAATAGCTTAATATGGGGACGAATGACAGGACTTGATTGGTAGAAAAGGGCTCACTATGAAAAAATAATGAGAAGTATCAACTAACAACAAAACTAAAAACTTGAAAAAAAATTAACTAAAAAAGATTGTTGTGGGCGTAGCGTATCCAGAGTAAACATTATTAAAAAAATCACTTGCCCAACGATTTTATATTTGTACTAGAGGAAGCCAGCAGCTACGACTGCAATTTTTTTTAATTTACCCGTTTTGGCCGATCTCGTGGGAATTTCGGGAAATCCCTTCTTAGTGCACCCCTACGGTCCCCAAGGAACATACATGCCAAATTTCAGCTTCCTGCGCCCAATAGTTTCGGCTGTAGCGTGTCTGTCAGTCAGTCAGTAACGCAAGGATTTTATATATTAAGATGATCAATAGGTACCCAAGATTGATGAGAAGATTGATGCGATCTGGTAGCCGAATTACTTTTTAGTTTTTAGTACATAACCTAACTACATCATTTTTATTGTAGCAAAACAGTATAAAAACAAATATATTTATGTTTTTTACAATGCTCATTCTAGAGTAGTTATCAAATTGTTTTCAAAATTGATAGATTTGTTGCCAGATCATTATTTAATGTTGATGAACTTAGTCTTTTACAGTAAGTATTTTGGACGAATAGTTTAATAGTTATCACGATATAATTGACGTAAGCGCAGCGTTATTAAAACCGCTTACTATGAGTTGGCGCGCTTAAGCGCAGCGGGGCGGAGCAGTTTGATTATGTACTTTGTGGTAATGCTTTCAGTTTTTATTTTTGCTGCTCTTCTATTCAGTAGGTATGTAAGCTCTTTAATAACTTTAATAATATACACTACATACTAATCTTTACCTGAAGTTTGACGACTATGAAAACAATAGTAATTTTAAGTTTGATCTGTTTATAATATATATATGCTACACGGCTAATGTGTGATAAAATTTGATATGCATAGTCTGAAACCTGGGGAAGTACAAAGGCTACTCTTTATTAAAATTTCATGCGGGCGAAGCCGCGGGCGAAAGCTAGTACTTATATATTTCTATATTATTAGGACAATGACAAATCATACTTTAGCACTATGACCTATGCAAATTATATTCCTGTGAAAGACAACATCGTGTGACCGTAATGAATGATTACAATTAGTCACGATCTGATGTTCTTTTAGTAAACTCCTCCAAAAAAAAGCTGGTTCATCGCTCGTCTTTGATGTGAACAAATACACAAACAGATCTACGTAGATTAAAAAGCCATTTGTTCTTGGACACGTGGAGTGATCAGTAAGATTTAAGATTAAAATCTGATAAGATCGACCGTCAATCTGTCTTATCCAATTGTTTGTTGAATAAGATTTGACATCGCTGATATCTGGGACGGTCGGCTAGGGAAATAGATTGCGCTACTGTAATTACAACCCTGAATGTGTTTGTAAGATGAGTAGAGATCCCTAGATCTGAGGGTGATATCACTAAGCTTTTGTTTATTTTTATTTTTCTTGAGTGTGAGGCACCGAAATTAAAACACTATTTACTTATTTATCTTTACTGGAGGATGCCCGCAGTTACACCCGCGTTATTTAAGGCTACTGCTCCGCTCCCGTCTCTCACAGCGTTATGTTATATAGCCTATAGCCTTCCTCGATAAATGGGCTATCTAATACTGAAAGATTTTTTCACATCGGGCCAGTAGTTCCTGAGATTAACGCGTTCAACCAAACAAACTAACAAACTTCAGCTTTATATATTAGTATAAGATACCTTAACGGCCGGTTTCAATATTTGATCTATCCATGGATTTTGAAATTCGAGGTACATGTTTGACATATTTTGTATGGATCGAATATATTTTCGCGTCCGATATCACGCAGTGTCTCAAGACGAAAGTCTTTGACCAGCGTGTGTTGCCTGTGATGATCTACGGAGACGTGGACGCTAACTATAGGCGTAAACCAAAAGCTCAGGGTCACTCAGAGGGCGATAGAGTGAGCTATGCTCGGAGTTTCTGCGAGATCGAATCAGCAATGAGGAGATCCATAGGAGAATCAAAGTCAACCATACCTCTCCTAATAGCGAGGTGGAAGTGGCAATGAGCAAGGCACATAAATAGGTCGACGGATGGCAAGAGAGTTCTGGAGTGGCGACCACGTACCAGACGACGCTGCATGGGTAGGTCTTCCGCAAGGTGGACCGACGATCTGGTTAAGATCGCGGGAAGCGGTTGGATGCGGGCGGCTCAAGATCGATCTGTGTGGAGAACCTTGGTGGAGGCCGATGTCCAGCAGTGGACGTCTCTAGGCTGACATGATAAAAGTCATACAGCTTCGGTTGTGTTATGTGTTGAAAACTAGAAAGCCTACCACAACATTCTTATCATAACAGTTTCATCACTAACCCGTTTTTTTCATAACAACGAAGTTCTGTAAACGATTACGGAAATAATTGTGTGATCGGCTGTTAGGTTTTTCGGAGTATAATTAGTGTTTTCTTTTCGGTCATACCAAGTTCTCAAAACTATTAAGATAAACCGGCATTAACTAAGATTAGCCTACGTTAGTCCACAAGTCTGCAGTGCCATTCAAAATCAAAACCAACAAACGGAGCATGCACTACGACAGATAGATGAAGTTTATTTTTGTGTTCTCTATTGGGAAATCACACAAATAGTGAAACAATTATTTGACAATAACACGATGATTCATTCATGCAAATACAATTACGGCTCGAAATAGAAGTGATTACTATGAAGTTCCTAGTTACCTACATTCACTCAGGGTTGTGAATCGGGGTTTTCCCTGAAGCGGACGAATCTGATTAGGCATTATCTATTTTGATATGCATATCTGTTATTTGCATACCAAAGTACAGGTTCTGCCTCGATTGCGATCAAATTAACACGTGCAATACAATTCGTAGCTTTAGGCTTAATGTTATCGGAACTTTAAAATCTTAATATATAAAATCCTTGCGTTACTGACTGACTGACAGACAAGCTACAGCCGAAACTATTGGGCGCAGGAAGCTGAAATTTAGCATGTATGTTCCTTGGGGACCGCAGGGGTGCACTAAGACGGGATTTCCCGAAATTCCTATGGTATCGGGCAAAACGGGATATTCGAAAATATTTGCGTGCGAAGTAGTGTTTTCGGAACCGGTATTCTTTTTGAGAACCGGGAATTTCGGTACTTTTGTATAACGGAACCGGGATTTCCCGGTTCTTTCGGTATTTTCGGTTCTTGCTAGTTTTTGTTATAGAAAACGGAAAGGACCGAAAGGGACGGAATTGGGCACCTATAAGGTGCCCAATTCCGTCCCTTTCTTGAGCAACACTTCCTTGTCACTTGCATTCATTGCCCGTACTGATGAAACTTTGGTACTTCTTACTAAGGTTCGAGCAATCTTCCATGAGACATCTTTCTCTAGGCCTTCGATAAGTACACATCGGTTCCCCTCACCCGAATTCCCTGGTAGACAAACTGGTACAACGGTACAACCGTTTCCGACCGCGGGTGAAGAATAACATTCTTCAGGCAGTACACTTTTCCTAAAGTTGCACCTTCCATGAAGATGTCTTCTGAGTCACATTTAACACTCCCTGGTTAACATCGATTTCACAGCGATGCTGCCGCATGAAGTCTAGGCCCAAGATGCAGTTGTGCACTCACTATATCGGCCACGATGACTTTGAGACGGTAAACTTTGTTGCCTAGCTTCAGATCCACCGCCATTTCACCTTGGACGGTTATGTGCTAACCGGTAGCTGTTCTCAGTTTCACACATTCATTGTTCCTGAAGCAGCCCAGAAACCGAGGACTGTCCGCGAAGCACCCGTGTCATATGTCAGCTTGCATGGCGTTTTATTAATTTCGCCTTCAATGATCAGGCTGTTCCCGTCACCTGATTACGAGATCGAGATACTTGGGGCTCTTCCATTACCAGCCAGCACTCGCCCCGCAGTCCTGGCTACTACTCGTTTCCCTGCTCTCGCTGCCTGACAGGTACAGCAGGCGACCCCTTTGGTCATTTGGTGGAGACAGGGTGCCACCACTCCAGGTCGCGGATGCCATCCGTAAATGCCTGTACGAGGTTCCCATCTATCAGCGCAGGCGGACGACTAGTATGACTTCCTGACCAATTTTTCCACCTCCAGAGCCCACTGCTGCAGGGTTTCTGCGGTGCGTTGTGTCCTGTCCTTCTACTGAGCACGATACACGTGTTCGAGGTGCGCGTCACCGTATCTCGCCTCCAGCACCTCCAGAAGCTTCTCGTAGGAGACATCTTGCCCGAGTGCCCCAACACTGTCAACGCCCGATCACGAAGGCCCAAGGTTAGGGCGGTTAAGGCCTGTTCTTTATTCCACCGATTCGATCGCATCACAGCCTCACACTGGATCTTGTATGCTGACCATGATGACGACCCATCAAATGGTGGAACCTTAAACCCACGAGGCTTCCTACGCTTTGGGCGGCTCAAGCGGATCGCGGCGGGCGGGCGGTGCATGCGCGGCAGGCGCGGGGAAGCTGGGAAGCTCGACACCTCGTCGTAGTCCTACTTACTACTTTCCTTCCTATTCTAGCAACAGCGAGCGAGTGTAGGTAGTTATAGGTTATAGCGAGCGCACCATTAATTTCGCGCGTTATTTCTTTTAACGCTGAATTATTGACGATAGTTTTGAATGTTTGAATAGTAGAAAGTGTGAAAAGTAAAGTAAGAGTAAATAAGTAAATAGTAGTGTGAACTAATGTGAATCACGTAATAAAAATAAAATTCCCGAAAGTACCGAAAGAACCGGGAATCAAATTTGATTTCCCGGTTCCATTTTACTGACAAAAGAACCGGGATTTCCCGGTACTTTCAAGACCGGGATTTCCCGGTTCTGAACCCTAGTGCGAAGCCGCTGGCGTCGACAAAATTTTATACAATTATTGTATAAATAAACTTTAATTACCAGGTAGAAAGCTAACAAAGCTTTAAACACTCTTTAATTTAGTAAGGATGCAAAAAATAGTTCAATCTTGGACCAAAAAATCATTTCATGCAGATCATGAATTCTAATAAGTAGATATTTTTTATAATCTTTGGACAACAAATACTGATCCTAAACCAAACGTTGTTTGGCAGACAGTGTCCAATGAGTGCACCAAAAATAAGAAAAGCTTGGCCCCTTTTTTAGCTTTTTCTTATTTAAGCTGCCTCCGTGGTCCAGTGGATAGCGTATGCGACTGCTGAGCGCAGGTCCCGGGTTCAATTCCCGGGTCAGTCAAAAGTGTTACTAGGTTTTTCCGAATACTCAGTAGCAGCCCAGAGGCTGGTTATGTTTCCGGTAACGGCAATAGGCTCGCCCCCTTTTACGTGGGACCTAAAAATTCAAGGCGAAATGTGGGTGTAATATTTACACCTCTGCCTACCTCTTCGGGGATACAGGCATGAGACTATAAAAAAAAAACTTAATTAATACTCGTGGCTGACTTTTCATAATCTGACATCCCTATATGGACTGACTGTATCTATAGTACATAGAGTGGCGCTGCGCTGCATGCACAGTCGCGACGTCGAGTAGCCAGTTGCCGCTCGACATCGACTCAGCACTTCACTACATAAAAATAGAACTCTTGCATTATTAAACACTACAAAAACCGAACTGGCCTATTAGCTACGTAAATACATTTTGTCTATTGGACTAAGTGTGCAGAATATATTATCTGTGGCGTGAGGGTGGCCGCCGAAGAGAGTTCTTGAGATTTAAACCTTGGACATGTAAGTCACCTAGTGTCAGTTGCTGCCTAAGGGATTTAAAAATGTGACCGATGTAACATGAAAATATTTACCAGTTTTAATGCACTTACACTTACACGTAATAATCAATAAATTAATTAGGGAAATGATTGTTTCTCATCCCAGTAACTAAACCTCTTATCTTCTTTTTATTTTTAAAGAGCCACACTAAAAAAGTTGGCTCTTAATATAATCATACAATTAGGCCCTTCTCTCACGAAGCTATTCAAATGCTACGGGTCTGAGATGCAAACCATGATCGAATACTGGTATGCTACTCTTTACCGCACACGGTGCTACGCTAATGAGACTATATTTTATCATTTGAAGAACAACATTCGTACGACGATGTCTAGTGACTCTAGCGATGAAGACAATTTTCTTCTGTATTTATATTACAAGAATAAACGAAAATATAAAAGAAGATTCTGGGTGCACCCGTATATAGAAAAAAATATCAGTTGTAGGGCATTTGTCGAGGGACGAGTCGTCATTTTTATAGAATGTCAATAGAATCATATTAATAATTGAATCTTTATCTGAGAAATTATATTGCAAACTATCTTAATAATAATCCCACTGCTTCGCTTCCTTGGCAATAAAATTATTGTGTATAAATTTAATGTATACCTATAAATGACCTTTTATATTGTTTTTTTCTAAATTTCAATCCACGCCTTTTATGTAACATCTTTTCTTACGTCTCTGGCAGCTTATAATTATACAAACATGGAAAATTTTCTACCTCCTGCACAAAAATAATATTAAAAGTTTGTTCCGCCGCCATTTTGTAATGCGACGCATATACTACTCGGGTAGCGTGCGACCAGCAAGACGGTAGCGTGCGACTGACATCAAATGCGTCGTCATAGCGTCTCGTCGTGTGCGAAATTAGCTGAATATGTATGGCGGCTACTCACAAGTGACGCGTAGGATACGGGTACAAAACACAAATCGTTTGAGAGTCGCTTCGTGAGAGAAGGGCCTCACACTCATTTTTGATTTGTTTTAAAGCTTATCTGGAAGACGAGAGCAGTAAAGTATGTTTAGTAAACATATTATAATTTACAATTATCGAAGAATATGTTCATTCATACTTACTAAAATATGAATGAAATATTTCAAAATTAATTGTAAATTATCCCTCCATGACAATGTTAATAGCTTTTCATAATCCACTAAACATTATTTACTGTAAACAATCCGTCAAACAATTACAGAGCTTTATAGCAATTTCTCGCATTAATGAAGGTCGTATAATTAATAATTATTGTGTGAAATACGACCAGCAGTCAAGTAGTCAAAGCAATGGAGGAAACACAACGCCAGTACGAACCTTGGGCATTACTTTATTAATATTTAGTACTTATACAGTACGTAATTATTATAAACATCATGTATGAATTCATACAATGTCTTTGTGCCAGTTGCAGGATGAAGGAAGTTATTTTAATACGCCCTTCGAATATAATCCTGGTGCTTCGGTTATTTTCAGTCGGTGAAAAATACCGAAGGGATTTTGGGATTAATATTCCGATGGTTTTGTTTAATGGGCTCATGCAGTGGTCGATAGATCAACGAGGCTGAATAACATTTCCAGAGGAGTTTCTATAAATAGAAATTTCTGTTAAAGTCATCACATAACGGTTAAATCGTTTATAAAAGAAAATAGTATGACATTATTATCATCGTCATGAGCTCTGCATACAAAGCGTCCCACTGCTGAGCACGAGCCTCTTGCCACTGTGAGAATGGTAAGGCCATAGTCCACCACGATGGCCAAGTGCGTGTTGGCAGACTTCACATGTCTTTCGAGAACATTATGGAGAACTCTCAGATATGCAGGTTCCCTCACGATGTTTTACTTCACCATTTAGCGAATAATAAAATCAACGGTTCAAGACGCACTTAACTTCGAAAATTGG
The DNA here is from genome assembly GCA_944739405.2 of Euclidia mi. NCBI lineage: Eukaryota > Metazoa > Arthropoda > Insecta > Lepidoptera > Erebidae > Euclidia > Euclidia mi. The sequence continues at coordinate 7,183,802 of OX123196.2, forward strand.
TCGGAAAGTCAGTGGTGCGCGCCGTGAACATGAACTGGATACCCTCTGCATAGCAGTCTGGTAAAATTTGGCATGTGTTTCTCAGGGAATGTGGGGTAGCATTAAGAGAGGATTTTTGGACATTCCTCTCCTAAGGTGATAAAATGTCCCACTCGGGCGCGAAGTCTATTAGATTATTAAAAAAATATTGCCAAGACAGTGCCTCATCAAGATAGGCTAGACTAGAAAGTTCGATACGCTTTGGAATGCCAAAACTACTACGACAATAATGTAGTTATTCTAATGACACTATTGCGCCATCAGTTGACAGGCCGAGTAACACTTGTAACTACATACATTTAAGTTAATTTAAGATGCAGCGGGTGGCCGATGTTGTGACAAGTCAGTAGTTAGCGGTCATTAGCGAATGTCAGCAACGCGGAAGTAGCACGTTATTAGTTCATAAATTAAATTATTTTGATATAATTTAATTACATAGTTTGACTGAATGAAATCTTACTTCTACTATAAACGCAACAGTTTCTGACGATGTATGGTTGTTTGTTAGGCTTTCATACAAAACTGCTCTAAGGATTTTTGCAGAAACAGAAACTAGTAGTAGAGCCTTGCTGATTTCAGCATGAACGGGGCGGCTCGACCGGGGAAGTACTACCCTCTCACAGAAAATCGACATAAAGTAACTGTACCTAAACTGTTGCGTACCGTTCGGTGAGTGAGAGTGCCGGAGACCCTATCCCCTATTCCTTCTCCCTCATCCCACTTCTCATGCTATCCCTTTTCCCAACCCCAAGGGGCAGCAACGCACTTGTGACTCCTGTGGTGTTTCTGGTGTCCATGGGCGGCGGTAATTGCTTACCATCAGGCGATCCGTCTGCTCGTTTGCCGCGTATTATCATAAAAAAATGCGGTTATAGGTATGGCTATCAGAACAGAACATGAGCTGCCTTTTTCCGATGACCGACATCCGACGGGCAAAGCTGCGGGAAAAGACTTGACATGAGAACAACTTGAATTGTTCAGACTTGATTCCGATTTCCCCAACACCAGATTCGAAAACTGCTTAACGTGTTCTGCGCATCGGTTGTCAAATAACGTGCTTTGTCATGGTTTAGTTTTTACCTCCCAAGCGAGCTTCAAGAACGCCCATGTGTTTTAAAGAAAATAAGTTTAAATAACATTGTCTAAATGTAGCTCTATTAAGTACAAGTTTGCTTTTCGTTTCAGTAAATTCGTCATCGTGGCTAATAGTATACAAAGATAAAAGCGTGAGCTAGTAAAACTTGAACCAAATCGATCAATTGATTTGTAGTTTAACGCAAAATTGCATTTCAATATGTTTATAATAAAATCTGATATCCCGGTTAGTTCCGTATTTATTTCAAGTCATAACTAAGCTACAGCCGTGCTTAGCAATGTTTCTATATCAAACAATTTCATTAGACACTTATTGGTTCAACATGTCATAAATGTAACTACAGATATTATATACAAATAAATTCTTATCTCGTTTTAGTAGTTCGCGATAAAATTATATGCGTTCAACACTTCAGTTTTATTGTAGGAAATGCCATAATGTAGGTTATGTTGTAAACTGTGACCTATAAACTAAGGATTTGACCAATGTGTTGCGGTAAAGTTAATGGTGTTGTGGTAAGCCATTCAGAGAGATCATAAAACAATTTTTATCAAAGACAACACTGAATTCGTTACTATTTAAAATAAAAGTATCTGCGATTTTGTTTAATCTGTAGTAGGTAGTGAATTAATGGCAGATATATGCTTGGATAGTTACCGGAAAAAAATAAATTTTTATTTGTGAACATGTGATCACTAGCACAAATTCTTTAATTATTGGACTAGTCAGTTTTATCTTTTCTTTTTCTGAATTTAATTATTGATTATTTGATCTAAAGTTTTGTTTTGCGCATATAATTTGTAGTAAATAGTGAACTTTAAGTTCGAAAAAGGCATTAATATGCCTTTTCAAATTATGGTATCAACCGTAGTGATAAGTTGAGCTCAAACTGAAATAATTATATTTTCATGCAAAAGTTGTAATTTATGGTTGCAACTGATATGTGTTGATTAATGTGTGTTTATACGTTGATTCAACATATTTAACAAAAAAAAGAAACAATAATAATAGTGACCATAATTTTATTATCATCACAATTTATATATAAAACTAGAGGTTGCTCACAGCTACGCCCGCACATTTTTTTTAAATTTATGTGTTTCTGCCCGATCCCGTGGGAATTTCAGGATATCTCTTCTTAGTGCACCCCTACGGTGCCCAATGAACATACATGCCAAATTTCAGCTTCCTACGCTTAATGGTTTTAGCTGTAGCTTGTCTGTCAGTCAGTCAGTAACGCAAGGATTTTATATACACAGATTACTTGTCCTGATTAACATATCATCGTAGGGCCTAAATAACTGAATCTAGAAACATTTTTGGGCACTGCCCAAAAATGTTTCTAGATTCAGTTATTAGGTGGTCGGATCGGTACCTCTTGAAACGTAGACGCTCCGTAAGGAAGCATTGTTTAGAGTAAAATAGGGCTTCCAACTTGTAGGGCGGGCGTAGCCGTTGGCAATTTCCAGTTGAGTATAAAACATCAAGGAAATGCCTGTTGTCAAGAAGCAGAGAAGAATGTTATGTCTAGTCTTTTTAATCGGTTAATAGTATTCAAGCTACGTAGCTATTTACACACCGGGCTGGTCACATGTGTCGTAGAATCGACTTCCGTGGGAGCAGTCATATTCTAGAGTGGAGACCGCGTGTTGGCAAACATAGTGTAGGACGCACAGATATGAGAAGAGTAGTAGGACGCTCTCCGGCTAGGTGGAGTGACGATATATGCATACTGGCTGGAAGCGGCTACACACAAAAAGACAAAAATCGCGTCAGTGGCATGCCATTGGAGAGAAAGGCCTCTCCAGCAGTAGTGCAATAGGCTGATGATGATGATATTTACAGTCGAAAGACTTTTTACCTGTTTGACTAACAACTACTTACTAGCAGCTGTTGAAAGTAACAGCTGCTTTCAGCTTTACGAGTCTACGCTGTGTGAGTGTCGCCTAATTCGCCTACCAACATAAAAATGTAAATAAACCTTTGTAAAAGTTTTCAACTTGTATCCGATATAAACATATTTCTAAGTGATCTTGTTAGTGGTGTTTAAGAAAGTTTATGCTTGTTTAGTCGTATCTACTTAAGTACGTGAGCGTTCGTGCGATACGGCACTTACTTGAGACGCTTATATCACTTACAGTTCACAACTAGGTCGTCGGTAACTCGCTGTTTTTCTACTTAAGGCGCTGACAGAAGTGAAATCGTATTTGTTTTGTGGTCATAGCGATGGCCTAGTAGAGAAACAAACAGGCTGCTATGCAGGGGGTCTTAGGTTCAAATCCACTGCGCACACCAATGATATCCTCATCATCCTCCTAGCGTTATCCCAGTTGCATCGCTTACTGAATATTAGCTTTGCCACAGAGCGACTTCCTCTCAGACATCCGCAACCCAAAGGAAAGCGATATTTCATGGTCTAGACTAGTGTTAGTTTGTTCAGAAGTAATGATTTCTTATAACGACTGTCAAAGATCTTCATGCCAACCGGCACCAACGGCTTAACGTGCTCTGCGAGGTACGGGGCAAGCGATGCCACGGCCATCAAAAAGATTGTTGCTATAATCATCTATCGTATCATAAATCGTATATGCTTCATATGCATTACGTTAAATACTCTTATTTTCATATTATACAAACAGACACTTCAGTTTCATTTGATTCTATAGATTTTGTAGTTAAATTCGTGTGATAATCTTGCAAAAAGTGGTTTTCTTTCCACTGAATAGCAGATTAATCTTTACGTATCCAAAGACAACGGCTCTTTTCTTTTAATGACTTGTGGTAGGTATTGTTCAAGAAAATTTTAAAACTTTGTATGTCAACCATTGTATCCAGCCTTATCTTCAACGAATACTTTTACTTTACTTTTTTTTCTTTTCATGAAAGCCAACGCTTGCACTAGTATTAAACCTGTGTCGCGGGTCTAATTTCCAGCTATGGAATGAAGAAACACTCAAAACTTTTAAATAAATCTTTTGTTACTGCAACAGCGATAGGTGACGGCTATTTATTGATAGCTCCTCCGACACTACACATTGTAAACTAGTAGACAGCTAGAGAGGCTCCAGCCAGCAACATAAGTACCTAAATTTTCGACAAGCAATACATAGACCCATTACATTGACCCAGTGGCGAGTAGAAAGAAACTTTCGTGCGTTCAGGCGCTTCTATTATTCAATTGACTGGAAACAGATGTAGTTTGCTAACTAGATCCGCCTAAAGTTGAAACCTGTAATTTTTGTCTTCCTCAATGCTAAGGAAGGAATTTACTACTTACTTCTGTGGCTTAGCAACCCGAATTGGATCTTGGCTATTGCGCCATTATTTTCTGTTTTGTACCTATCACGTTTGACCAGTCAGACATTACTATTTCTTTTAGATATTTGGCAACTGAGGAAGGAAAAGAAATAATTATTTTCACCACAGCAGCTCAAACATGCCGTTTTTGCTGCGAGACAGCAGTGAACAAAACGCGATTTTGATTCGAGCGTGAAGCAAAGTAGCTTTTTAATTTTTCAATCTTCAGTGCCACGAATTGACATTGTTCAGCCATAAATTTGAAACATTCGAATTTTACTGTGCTCTGTCTCTTTCACATGCATATAAAAAAGCGAGTGAAAAAAACAAACTCCTTCGAAATTCGATTTTGGAATTCGACCTCTAAGAAAACACGTTCGGAAACGCGTTATACCCTAAAAGAACAATGGCAGAATTTGGTCTAGGTTTGTTGTGGCGACCATAAACTTCATATGAACAAAACAAATTGATTTTTTTCTACGATTTTTAATATTTTCACTTTATCTCGTTAAAGCTGGAGTATTTTATGATGATAAAAAGCATTCCAATTGATTACGAATACTTTATTATTTGATTGTTGCCATAGACAATGGTGTGACAGGAATAGACGTGAGTGCTATATCCATATCGATTATTAAGTAAGTAATCGATACGATCGACATTTATAGAGTTGGTTTGGTTTAAAATGCAGCTATTTAATATTTAATCAACATTATATCAATAAGCTAATATTTTTGAAGCAAAACAACGTTTAAATCAAATAAAAACGGCACAGCATCGATGTAATGTTGTATCGATTTCACATAAAATCGATTTAAAATGTGCAGCTCTGCTTTTGTCTTTGGCTGTGACAGTTAGATGCTACAAAATACTTCCGCGTTTTGATGTCAATCTGACATAAGTCATTTGATTATTCAAACGTACCTACCTACATTGTTCAACTTTCATACTATAACTTTCCTTTTACCTACATTGTTCATTCTTAACTAAAAATTCAAACACCGATATCTTCTTTTTCCAACGAAAGTTGGAAAAAGAAGATATCGGTGTTTGAATTTTTAGTTAAGAATGAGTGCAAATAGAATCATTTATAGACTCTGTTACTTACGCCAAATTTTTGATATATTTTTTATTACTGTACGCTTCAATTTAATTTCAGACATTTTGATGTATGGAGATCTGCCATTGTCCTTTAGAGATATACAAATATCTTTATATATAAAGAAATTATGTTGTTTTTGAAATGTTACTGTTTATATGTTTGGTATATTATTGGATTTTAATAAAAATAAGTGTAATTAATAGTATAAAATTGGTATTTAACCAATACATTTTTATTTGGAATTTCAACAAAGATACATTTGAAAAATAAACACCAGAGACGCGGTATCAAAACGCGATTTAAAAAAATAGCGGGAATAAAGTAAACATTTCGCTGATGCTGATAGCGTACCTATAGCGTAACGTGTTAAATTATCTTAATATATAAAATCCTTGCGTTACTGACTGACTGACAGACACGCTACAGCCGAAACTATCGGACGCAGGAAGCTGAAATTTGGCATGTATGTTCCTTGGGGACCGTAGGGGTGCACTAAGAAGGGATTTCCCGAAATTCCCATGGGATCGGCCAAAACGGGTAAATTTAAAAAAAATGCAGGCGTTGCTGCTGGCGTCGTCTAGTATTAATATAAAATACTATAAGTGAAACTAGCGATGATGACTGTACTTTAACACCAGAAGAGTTAAAACAACAAAGGATTAATGCAGAATTTAGTTTTCAATTTATTCCTGTTAATTTTTATGTCTCCTAAGTAATATGTGTTCGCACTGCTGAGGTGAAAAGTTATGTGTGCTACACGAGAGCAAAGTTTTTTGCATCTCGTGCTGTTGAGTCCCTCACTACGCTCAGGATTCTAACTTTGATTCACTCACTACGCTCATGAATCAATCATAGAAACCTTCGCTTGCTCGGGACTCAAAATCAGCACTCGAAACAAAATCAACTTTGCTCTCTTGTTGCACAAATAACTACTTCCAACTCGTCAAATTAAATTCAAGTAAAATTTGTTGCAGGTCCTAAGACAATGCCAGGACTTCACAAGCGTTAACCTGGGTATCTTTTATGGTACACTGACGCTAAACCTGGCCGCATAATTATGTAACACACTATTTAGAATGGGGATGGTGTAAGTCCCAGTAAAAAGGTGTTGCATTTCAAGGCCACTGGCAGTATCCGCCTTAAGTCGTTACGATAACGTAATACGTTATAAAAGCGTATTTACGTGTATACTATACGATATTCGAAAGTGAATGTCAAAGGTATGGCCTATAAGCCGCCATGAATGTTGATGTTTTTGGTAACCGGGTCATATTTACCCGAATGACCCACATTTTCATACATTGTTCTAAAGACCTTATCAATGAAAGTAATAAACATGAATCATTATAATAGCCATGGTCAGCACGTGGCCTAGAATGTTTCGTATTGTTCTATTATAACAGTAAAACTATGAAATAACTGAAATCTGAGCTATGCTATCGCCTAGTGGCAATTAAAATGATTGAGAAGTTCAGTCTTACAAAATCTGTAAGGTTATCATTTAGCACGAAAGTAGATAACTTGGTTTATTTATGTTTCTTTTTATGTAATAGGTGTCAAACGAGCAGACGAATAGCCTGATGTTAAGCGATTACCGCCGCCCATGGATACAAGCAACACCAGAGGAGTCAAGTGTGCCGCCCTTTGGGTTAAAAAGGGTATAGGAGGGGAAGTGGGATGATCAGAAGGTATAGAGGATGGGTCTCCGCCACTCTCATTCACCGAACGAAATGCAGCAGTGTATTTACGTTTATTTTACATCGAATTACTATAATAGGGTAGTACTTCCCCGGTCGACCCATCCCATTCATGCTGAAATTAGCAAGGCTACACTTCCTTTTAGATAAAAGTTTCAAAAATGATTTGCGGCACAAGTGCCGCAAATCATTTTTGAAACACACTTTTTAGACAAGTCTAAAAGCGCTAGTTTATGTTACGTAATAGCAATCAGTACTTTTGGTTATATTTATTATAGCTACCAAACCACATCAGCAAACGAGAATTGTGCATACATATACATTAACCTTTACACTAAACCATGTGGTTTGGAGGCTTTTAGCGGTCTACCGGACAACTAACTTAAATGTCAACTATAAACTATACATTCTCACAATAGGTAAACATGGTTATAAATAAATGGTTAAATTATTTATCTAGAGAGATTACTAATGTGCAATGTTTGGAGTTGTCCCAAAAATGCGACACGAGGCTACAAATTCTAATGAAACTGCCCCACGAGAACAGTAATTACAAGAGCATATTTTACATCTAACAAGTATCAGAGCTCGTCATGAAACTTATATATAGGCGGCCTTGGATATTACACAACTAAAGGAAATGGCAACGCACAATACCGCAACTACTGAAGCCGGAATCGGGAAATTATATATAAACATGGTTTGTCATACATTCTTTTGAGAAGTGAATGAGTATGATTTGCTATGAATTTATAACGTTATGGCATTTATTATGTAAATTCTGAAAGACATGATTGTAAGCAAAATAATTGGAATTTCTATCATTCCTTCATGAATCGTAATCTATGCAAGTAGTAGATTTAAGATGACACTGATGTCCAAATAGGTAAGTATTCAATATCTTCGAAAGAAAATTTAACAATATATATCTTATATTCAATGCTAGCGCTGAAACTTCCCTTGTTCTAAAGCTCAACAAATACTTAGAAAAGATGCAATATTGATATTTGATATGTGATGAGATATAAATAAATCGTACATTGTATTGTATTGGAAAATAAAACAAATAGTATCTGGTAGAAGAGATGGTAAACTCGAGAGAAAACCCTATGACCACCCATCTAGCCATTTGAGCCCAAATTAGGAGATTATGTCCAGCAGTGGACTTCGAAAAGCTGATGATGATAATCCTAACAACAATTTATGGATCATAATAATATAAAGTATTAGTACTAATGCGGGATATGGATCTACAACAATGCAAAAGTTAAACAATATGGTGGCCGTTCAAAACGTCTATGCCATATTTGTCAAGTAAATGATTAGGCAAAGATCAAGAAAGAAAAAACCTATTTGTGCCTTTATGTTTCTGTTTTGTGATATACTTATCTATAATAAGCATATCTTTAATGACCTAGTTATTGATCGCCCACTGCAAAAACACAAATGCCATCTCTCTTTGTGAATTTTTCTTTCGTCACCTTTTTTGGTCCTGTGACACAGTCGCAGTTACAAAAATACACGATTCAGGATAAATATAGATGTGATATTTTAATATAAACGCTCTGTCACCATTTAGTCAGCTAACTTTGTTAAACGAACCAAAAATATCTTTCTTTCTTTTAATATAAAATATTACATCCTATTAGCATAGGAAAACTCACACACGTTTATCTCATTCCAAACTAGGCGAAGTTTGTATTATGGCAACCAGATAACGGATAAATCTTAATATATAAAATCCTTGCATTACTGACTGACTGACAGACACGCTACAGCCGAAACTATTGGCCGCAGGATGCTGTAATTTGGCATGTATGTTCCTAGGAGACCGTAGGGGTGCACTAAGAAGAGATTTCCCGAAATTCCCACGGGATCGGTCAAAACGGGGAAATTAAAAAAAAATGCAGGCGTAGCTGCTGGCGTCCTCTAGTACACTTATATTTTCTCAAAATTCAAACACACATCATCATCCTCCTAGCGTTATTTGAGCCCAAATTAGGAGATTATGTCCAGCAGTGGACTTCGAAAAGCTGATGATGATAATCCTAACAACAATTTATGGATCATAATAATATAAAGTATTAGTACTAATGCGGGATATGGATCTACAACAATGCAAAAGTTAAACAATATGGTGGCCGTTCAAAACGTCTATGCCATATTTGTCAAGTAAATGATTAGGCAAAGATCAAGAAAGAAAAAACCTATTTGTGCCTTTATGTTTCTGTTTTGTGATATACTTATCTATAATAAGCATATCTTTAATGACCTAGTTATTGATCGCCCACTGCAAAAACACAAATGCCATCTCTCTTTGTGAATTTTTCTTTCGTCACCTTTTTTGGTCCTGTGACACAGTCGCAGTTACAAAAATACACGATTCAGGATAAATATAGATGTGATATTTTAATATAAACGCTCTGTCACCATTTAGTCAGCTAACTTTGTTAAACGAACCAAAAATATCTTTCTTTCTTTTAATATAAAATATTACATCCTATTAGCATAGGAAAACTCACACACGTTTATCTCATTCCAAACTAGGCGAAGTTTGTATTATGGCAACCAGATAACGGATAAATCTTAATATATAAAATCCTTGCATTACTGACTGACTGACAGACACGCTACAGCCGAAACTATTGGCCGCAGGATGCTGTAATTTGGCATGTATGTTCCTAGGAGACCGTAGGGGTGCACTAAGAAGAGATTTCCCGAAATTCCCACGGGATCGGTCAAAACGGGGAAATTAAAAAAAAATGCAGGCGTAGCTGCTGGCGTCCTCTAGTACACTTATATTTTCTCAAAATTCAAACACACATCATCATCCTCCTAGCGTTATCCCAGTTTCAACCTGGGGTCCGCTTACCAGTCTAACCGGATTTGCCTTAATATCAACTTTGCCACAAAATACAAACATGCATCATACATATTACAGATTATTAATGACACACAGACACAAAACAAATAATCACAGTCATCACACAACGATTTTTCCGGTGGGAATCGAACCCACGACCTCCGGCTTAGCAGTCAAGGTCTCTAACAGGACAGTCGCAATCAAGACGATTCAGTCAAAATAACCAACCCACACAAAATGCAACGTGGTTTAATTTAAACAAGAAAATTCTTGTATCTATATTTAATTAGTAACATAAAGGATTGTATATTATGTTTTAAAATAAAAAGTAACAAAACGAACCATGTAAAGTTAATAATAACGTTTTATTGAATCACATGTCGAGATGTAAAAATAAAACGGATAACTGTCGCCCACGATCCCAACCGTTTTGTGAATCATGCGACATTTGTCGCTCGCTTTTGAAAAATGATTTTCCAGGTATGTTGACACTACATTTCAATGACACATGCCATTAATACTGGCTTACATATTGTTTGTCATTAGCTATTTTAATGAGATTAGCCTTCCGTTCGTTTGAGTAATGGACGAAGTTTATTTCAGCTGGTGGCATTGTCGAAGAATTTATTTATTGTAAAGTGTTTTTTATTGTATTAGTTGGTATATTGTGAAAAACATTATAATTAATGTCATGGTTGTCAATGAACATAGACTAATTTATATAACTATTTATTTTTTTAGGCGACGGTGTGGCCTTTTTGTCTGGAAGGTTGGTGCCAGACTGCCGAACTATACTAGTATAGGAGTTGTAATCCACTGTTACGATATTGTATTCTCATGAAACAAAAAAAATAAGGTAGGATGTGCTTTGTACTACTACGGTACGATCTTGCATCGAGCAGTTTGTATAGCATTAATGAACATAAGCAGTACGGTTCCCTGACGGCTGTTTTGCGGCAGAAGTCAGGTAGCGACTATTGTATGTGAAAGCGCCTTTAATCACGCGGCTGAAGGTTAGATCTTCATACATTTCACCAATTTGAAACGCCTAAACAAAATTCTGGTTCAGCTGTAAGGGCTAAAATGTAATGTAATTTATATTTGTAATTACTGCTCCATTCGTTCGGACTAAAACAATTTTCTTTGTTACTTTTCCAAATTCACTTTCTCTTCTTCTATAATTATTTTCCCAACACAGACGCCAGGCGCCTGTTTTTTAATAATTGCCAGCGAAAAACGAAAACTGTGCTATAAAAACTTTATGTTAGGATACAGTACATTAGGAGGGAAAAGGATGTCACATTAATTTAAGTTTATAGCGTACACAAAAGGAAATCGCTGAGCGGTGAGATGCGTTGACTTGCGTGGTTGTTGCGAGGCGACGGCGGGGCGACGACGTGGCGACGACGGGCGACGACGTAGCGAAGACGCGGCGACGGCGTAGCCAGCATGCGGCGTCTACGGGTCATTCCTCCGTGTGATTGCCGGATTCTTTCGTGACATCTTAATCTCGGTGTAGTAATTTGTCGGGCGCCGCGTGGAATGTCGGAACGCCAAATGTGCAGTCAAACACCTCACCTGAAGCGCTGCCCGTGCTTCTCCACACGTTTTTTACGATCTCGTAACTCGAACGTACTTAAAGAAGTTGCATTGATGTGTGCAACTCGAATTAAGGATTTAGAGTTCGTTGACCTTATTGTTTATTACATCAGATCATCATCATTTACAATGACACGTGCGTGCTGTGTACGTGTGTGCGCATTTAATATGATATGACATTGCTATGGTTGGTATTTTCTTCAAAATTACAATTTACAACCCCTATTTAACAACGTAGGAGTGGAATGTAAAAGTCTTTACCTACTTTAAATATAGTATGCCATTCAAATGACTATATATACTACACGTGTATGGAAAGTATTGTATTGCTAAAAAGGCTTCTGGCATATCAACTATTATATTCGGGCCAATCTATTTCTGACAATTTTAATTGGGCAATTGACACTCTATTTCTGGAATCTAAATTTCACTGTGGAGGTATGTATACTATTATATATTTTTTAGTGTGTATCATTTATCACTCGTTACTTTAATACATTCTTATTGATAATAAGGTACCTCCTACACGATATTGTATTTATTATTGCTATTTTTTATAGTAACTGCGTCTAATGATACACGGATTAACCATCTAAGTCAGGGATGGCAAACCGTTAGTGGCGAAAATAAAATTATGAAAAATAAAATAAATAGCTTGGTGATACAGTGCCTTCAAAGACTTATGATAAAGGCACAGTAAGTAATCAACAAAAACTATATTTAACGGTTTATTTATTTTAACTTACCGTTTATTTTTTATTAAAATTTCTCTATTTTTCTTATCTTTTATACTTTTGGTCGATATGGCTTAACAATTTTTGAACTGACCTAGAAACGCTTTTACGTTCCTTTCGAATCACAGCAGCGCTCGGATGTATATAACTGCCGCACAAGTGGTCACCCATTCAACTATTGACCTATGACACCATTGCTTCCATCTACCAATCTATTACGAACGACAGGTTAAGCTGTAATGTGGCACAATCTAATAGATACATTTGACTATTATTGGCGAGCCTAATTATTATTATTTTGTTGCGAGCCATCGGTTCACCATCCCTGATCTATGTAACATCTCATTATAACGACACACAATTTGCGTGAAATAGAAAGGTTCACGTTAATTTGACACCATTAATAACATGAATGTGATGTAGTATATAATAAATAATTGTAAAATATTTTCTGTCGTCAGTAATCAATATTGGGCGCGTGCGTGGGTGGTATTAAGCATTATTTCGTAGTTTTAAGTCATGCTCTGGTTGTGGCTTATGAAAAGTCATAGTTGGCAGTTCTTTCAATGTATTTACTCATTTCAAGAAAATATAAGCACTAGGAATCAGGAAGAAATATTGTGACATGGAAACTTTGTAAACAATCGAATAACGGAGTGAAAAACTCGGAAAAACAACACTTTGGTCTTGATCAAACAACTTTGCGACCCCTTGGCCTATGTTGTCTATATCAACACATATTTAGTTTTAATATTTGCCATTTTCTAGCAATGTTTACTAATTTTATGTGCATAGGGTTCCGACCAAGAGGGTGCATAGGGTTCCCACCAAGAACTTAGGGTCCCAAGCCAACCTCACCTGCAAGTGGTGCACCTGCCGATCAACGGACGAGGCTCTGGCAAACAAAATATCCCGATAAGCGGCAATAGGCTCGCCACCTATTACGTGGGATCAAAACACTGGCGTAAAGTGGGCGTTTAATATGCCTCTGCCTACCCCTTCGGGGAAACAGGCGTGAGTCTATGTATGTATGTATGTATCAATACATATTTAGTTTTAATATTTTCCATTTTCTAGCAATGTTTACTAATTTTATACAGAAAGCTATTTGATTTTTGTATGACCACCACTAACTTTAAAAAAAGGTTGCCTGTAAGAGATTACTTAATAGTGATAAGGCCGCCAATTATACTATCTGTTATTATTGTAAAGGTTCATTATTGTAAATTTCTTTGGTACAATAAAGAGTATTACTACTATCTTTTGGAAAGTATCTGTATATGTAAATGCGCTTAGCAACAGCAGCATGAGTCAGAATAGTCCCAAAGCTCTAAAGCGTCTTCACCACCAAGTCATCAAGTTCATCTTAGCGATAGACGTCCACTGTAAGACACAGGCCTTCTTCAAGTCTCTACACATATATTGCTCGTGAACACACACCTCCACCACTTCTACCACATCCACACAATACCTTCTAGTCCCAAACTAAGCAGAAGCTAGTACTATGGGTACTAGATAATGGATAAACATAGGTACATATATATACTTTATTTTTGTAAATACATACATATTATATATAGAAACACCCAGTCCAAGACAAACATCCATGTTCATGCACACAAATGTTTGACTTGAGCAGGAATCGAACCCGCGACCTTCGGCGTAGCAGTTGCCTACACTCCCGCGGCGCCAACCGGTCGTCAAATCGTTATCTTAAATATAAGTACTTAATGATAATTTAAGAACGCAGGTGATCATAACGTTAATACGAATCCAAAGATATTTCACGAAGTCTCTTTTTGTCAAAGTAAATCAAGAAACTGTACCTAATAATTATTTCCAACTGCTCTCATTCCAAATTTGTACAAATCTAATTCCAATACTCAGTCACGTTACGGCTCATCTGGCGTCGTACCGGTCAAACGTCACTGCTTCCCAGAGGCGTTTCCTTTGAGCCGGTCGCTGTTTGTCAAGTGCAGTTGTAAGCTTTCCGTGACGTGTGTAATGCATCCCGAGTAGACACACGTGTGTATGCAAACGTACAAAGTACGAAACTAGAACGTAAACAGAGTAGTTTGTTTTGAATAACGGTATGTCGTATTTATGGGCTTGCTCTTTCATGTCTTTCTATGACACGTTTAAGCCATTGAAGTATTTTACATATTATGTGTCCATTGTCTAGTACCCATAGTACAAGCTTAGCTTAGTTGGGACTAGATGGTGTTGTGTGAATGTGGTGTGAGTGAATGTTTCTAAACTACACACACACACTCAACATTACAAGTAGTAAGATATTTGATGTGGGTCTTATTCACGTACTAGATTTATTGACTGCATATATGCCGTTTAAGCGGTCGCTTCGCCGTTTACAAGTGAGCTAGGCGTAATGGGTTCGATCCCCACACAAGACAATGCGGAACCTCAGAGTTGTCAGACTGACCAAGTAGAGAAGTCGTTTTGATTTTGTTTTTTGTTTTTATTTCTCAGAAAATATGTCTATCTTACAAGTCTTCTTATAATTATTAAATTTTAGGCTAGAATTTTCAAAGAATTGGAAGGAACACCAGACTCCTGTACTAGTTAAAAACTGTATCACAGGCAGTTGGGTTAAAAAAATTAAGGCGATAACACTCAAATAGGCCAACATTACATAAGGGTAGGTACTTTAAATGTCGCTAATATTTATTATTTATTTTTTTGTGCTGCAGAGGTATATAGCCAAATAGTGTATCTAATATGTACCTACATGCCGAATCTAAATTTTCCATATTAAGAAACGGTATTTGTTGGATAATTTTCCAAACACAACACAATATTAACTAGTTTCTCCTTGTTATATAGTTATATTATTTAATTACATTGCCGTATACACTAAGATACAACAAATTCCTAATTACTTTGATCAATTTATCCAGCAGGGTGAAAGCACCTTTATATAATTAAGAAAACTAACTAAGAGATTGATTATAAGTGTCTGTGTACGAAGTTATTCGTTCATTAAACTGCGACTACACTACACAGGCAGCGATAGCCGAGTGGATATACCAACAGACTGTCATGCAGAGGGTATCAGGTTCGAATCCACGGCGCGCACCAATGACTTTTCGGAGTTATGTGCGTATTGAATTGTTAATTATCGCTTGTCCCGTGCCTCGGAGAGCACGTTAAGCCGTCGGTCCCGGTTGTCATGAAGATCTTTGACAGTCGTTACAGGGCGTCAGTACCTTCAAAATAATCTGACACTAGTCTAAACCATGGAATATCGCTATCCCTTCGGGTTGCGGAGGTCAGACAGGCAGTCGCTCTGTGGAAAAGCTAATATTCAGCCAAATCCGGTTAGACTAGTAAGCGGACCCCAGATTGAAACTGGGATAACGCTAAGAGATAGAAGAAACTGCGACTACACTCATTTATCAAATATGCTCAACACATAATAAAGATTAAGTGCACAAAAAATATATAAAATGGATTGCCTGATTAGAAAAAGTGCTATTTTGCGAAATGCATTTTGGAACTTGTTTGTCCTTACTATAAAATAAAGTCCGCCGCGTCTTTTGTTTACCTGTTCACAATGAAATTAAAATCGACTGGACGGATTTTCATGTGGTTTTCACAATTGCACTGATTAATGACGAATGTTATCCTATCATGCTGCAAAGCTGTCGGCGGTAACCTGCCTGTCTGAGAGTTCTCCATATTGTTCTCGAAAGACGTATAAAGTCCGCCAACCCGCACTTGACCAGCGTGGTGGACTATGGCCTTACCCCTCTCATAGTGATGCGACACCTGTGCCCAGCAGTGGGACATATGCAGGGCTGATAATGATATGATGTTCTAAAAATGTATAATAATTTATATAAGCATTGGTGTGTCACTTTGTTGTTGACATGTGTACAACGATGTACTATTCGTTATAGATGCCTGATAGGAATAGTTATAAGCCTGTTATATATTATTTTAATCCCAAAACCACATGTCCAGAATGACTATTTTCAAATACATATAATAACAACACTTATTGCGTATTCGAGAACATTATGGAAAATCGCGATGCACAAGCTCAGAAAATTTTCATTCATCGTAAAGAGAGCTATAATTAGTAACGCATGATTACTTAGAAGTGTGTGTCATGCGGTCGAACTTCACAATGCTGTGACATGCAGCGGTCTCCTAAATAGGCTATTACTGCAATCAGCCTTAGTCACGACTGATTATAGGCATTATTTATGTTCTAAGTATCACGTGAGTGACACGACTCGAAAAATAAGAACAATCTTATTCGTTTCCTTTTTTAATGATAGCGCCCGTCGGGATCTTTAAAAGCATACTATAAGGTTCTAGCAGCATTTTTTTAAAGTCTGTCTGCCAGCCAATCTTTATTTTAATAGACCCAAAACTCATCCCAAGTCCTGCAAGTAAGATGAAGCCATCGTACATAACCATAAATATAAACTCACAAAGTTTGGCAATATGTTATGTAACCAATATTTATGTCGAGGGACTAAATCAGGTTTTTTTTCTATAAACTCACGCCTGTATCCCCAAAGGGGCAGGCAGAGATGTAATGTATTAGACACACACATTTCGCCATTCATTTTTAAGTCCCACGTAATAGGGAGCAAGCCTATTGCCGTTACCGGGCACATCACCAGACTCCGTGCTGCTACTGAGAATTCTGAAAAACCCAGTAACACTCTCGCCCGAGCCGGGAATCAAGCCCGGGACCTCCAATCAGCAGTCGAATACGCTATCCACTGGACCACGGAGGCAGACTGGTTACGGATGTGTAATAAAAAAAAAATAGAAGTAATTCTTTCTATGTATCCCGACGTTTAGGCATGAGTCACCCCGTGACCATGACTGGTGTTAGCCTTGCCGAAATTTCGGGACAATTACAACGTATTTTACGTTTATTTTAATCATCCCGCATACTTTAAGTTACCATTCACCTCCTACAACTAACACACTAAACTACCCTTGGCATTTCTTGCACTCACTCCTTCAGCCACAGGATATATAGACGTCATGAATCAGTTCAAAATAAATGTATTTACATTAACTCCTCACTTTCATTACTCCATATATAACTCCGAAGAATCTGAGGAATGGAATGTGATCCTTAATTATATTTTAATACGCATTTATTCATCGTATAAAATTAACCGCGTACGTAAGACTTTCTTGGTTATACGTTATCGTTTAAAATATGAATTGCCAATTAATTTTATATTAGCAATCCATTATTTGACTGTTCGATATGTCGTACGCAAGTAAAAGCGCATCATGTCAGTTTGCCCTTTAGTTCAGCGCTCGAAACTTATTCAACTATAGCGAGAGAGGAGGATGACATCCCTAAACTGTTCCGTGCTGTGTTGGAAGGCGTTTTAAACAGTCTGGACTAAGGAGCACTCGGCGTCAACTCAACCGCGGTCCGGCACAATGCTCGATGGCCTTTGCTGTTAGTTTCCCGATAAATAAGTCTTAAGATGATTGTGGACAAGATGAAGATCTTGTAATCGCGTGCGGAAATCTTTTAAGCACCATTTAGTTTTCATCGACAGCGGTTTTTATAATAATAGATGTTTCCCGTCAAGGCAGGCGGATAATTACATCTTTCTATAAATGCGTGAAATTGGATTTGAACGATATTTGTATCCAGTGATGGATACTATTGTAACAGGATGCTGCAACTATTATTATAACCTTCTCTTTATTAAAGAGCAAGGTTCGCGAGAACCACGCACATAAATTGATAATATTATAAATTAGGTCAGGATCCCCTAGGCAAGCGTATTTCTTTTCTGTTCACACATTACTAGTAAACTACATATATGTATCTTACGGTTCATGGCATAAATGCTATGAGATACCGATTTCAGAACGTCAAATAAGTGCACTGAAATGTAATGAACAAAATCTTTATATATAAAATCCTTGCGTTGCTTACTGACTGACAGACACGCTACAGCCGAAACTATTGGGCGCAGTAAGCTGAAATTTGGCATGTATGTTCCTTGGGGACCGTAGGGGTGCACTAAAAAGGGATTTCCCGAAATTCCCAGGGGATCGGCCAAAACGAGTAAATTAAAAAAAAATGCAGGCGTAGCTGCTGGCGTCCTCTAGTAATATATAATACTATCGATTCGGAATCGCATACTAGTTACTATGTGGCACCAACTAAATCAATCGTAAACAAGAGTAGATGTTAAACTCAGCAACATAAACAGTTTATGGCTGTGATGTAATGTATTATAGCTTCGCTCATATTTTGCATAGCAATGTTTTAATGTGATATAAAATACTTGTCAACACCCTGTTACATACAAAATAAATTATAGCATCCTTTATATTTTAGAGAAGGCAATGGATCTGCGACGCACATTATTTACCTTCGTGTTATTGAGTATAATTTTTTTTTACTCAATTTTCGACTCGTAAATAAGTTGCATGACCGAAAGTTCTTTACAATGTTTTTACGAAAGACATGAAGTCTACTAATCTGGACTTGTCTATCGTGATGGACTATGGAAATTATCCTGTGAGGCAGTTTAAAAACGAGCTGATATTTTTTTTTTACTTTATTAATTAAATCTCGTTATCATCAACAGTTTGCCAACCGTAGTTATATATACAACGCTATAGACGTATCTACGAGTTAAGCAACATAATAATATAATAGGTGAATACAAAATAAAAATCAGAAAAATAATATTTTTGTAGCGGGCCTCAATTCCATAATTATTAGAAAATAATAGCTGCAGTATACCTTCTACTTATGCCCATTTTTCGGCATGGGTACACATTCGTGGTCGCGCGACTGCCATCATCATCAAAATTCGAATACAAAGTCGTTTAGATACTATTAAATAAAATTGCAGCATCCCTGCAGTCTTTACCCTAATTTTTTACAGTATCACGCCTATGATACCGAAGGGGTAGGCAGAGGTATAAAATTACACCCACATTTCACCTTACGAATTTTAGGTCCCACGTAATAAGGGGCAAGCCTATTGCCGTACATTATAAACGTATTAATTCATCATCATATTATTATTCTGTGATAAATATAAACAACATTGTAACAAGTACATACGTCTCACGTGCCTAGAACCCCCAGAGCCGACGCACGTTTCTCCTTCCACTGAAACTCTCTGCGGTTGAACGGCTCGATTAATTGTGGTAAAGGTCTTATATACCACGTGTATGGGAGCCTCGTGATTATGCAAGGGTGTTTTTCCGTTATGTGGAGAAGAGACCCCGTCATCTGTCTGTTATGTCGACTGATAGAGTGTAACCTTTGTGTTGTGTCGTAGTTAGGTGTGTGACTTGAAATTGGGGTGTATAATTATTATAGTATGAGGATGGTAGGAGATATGTGTATTGAATTTGTGAAGTAGTTCTTGTGAACATTGAACCTAAAGTAAAGGTGCAAGGATAGAATTACGTATTGATGCAGTTTTCTTATGATGCAAAATGCGAGATGAAAAGTGTGTTCTTAGTTATACTTATGTGATTATGTGAGTTGATAATCGTTTTGATTTGTTTATTTAGTTGTAGATTTTTGCTAGTATTTTATGGTCCATGCCCATGACATGCCCAGTGCACATAGCATACGCTCATATAATTTTTCTTTATCTATTCCGATTTGTAGAAATATATTTAAAAAAAATTATAGATAGCTTATTATTAGTTACCAATATCACCTTTATTATATATCTGTCATACATCGCAAATTTTGGACAGTTAAAAGGTCTAACAAGCATAATTAATAAAACGACTCTACTTTAGAAGACAAAAACAGAAATCAAAGCAAACCAAAAATAATGACTATTATTCAGCGAATACTCGCTAAGAATAAATAACAATTTTCCACATAACCTTAGTTTTGTTCTTTTGTATAGTTATGATATTAGATAAGGTCTTGTCAAGTTTTATTATTTTAGTAAAAGCCTTAACAATTAAAATCCAGAGACATTTCTCGTTCTATGTAGGTGTATAGAATGTACCAGAAATGTTTTTGTTTGTCTTTTTCACAGATTCTAGAAAACATGGTGTTATCACCGGGCCAGACAGCTTGAAACAGTTCTACTTAATATAAAGTCTTTGACCGGATAATACGATTAATTTCGGTCACAAAACGTTCCAATTAAAGCGCCAAATAGACGGCCTAAGTTCATCCTTACATGATGGTGGGCAATTATTAGGTTAGGTTTACTGAGACTATTTTTTTAAAGAAAGACCAAAACGAAAAAGACACAAAATACAAGTGCCTTTCATGTAGACTACAGCTTACTTAGTGGCAAAATTGTCAGAAAACGTAAATTTAGGTCAATTGTTCGTTGTATAAATTACACATGACAGTTTCCATTCCGGTTAAACCAAACCGCCTTGAACGAGACATATGGAACGAAATAAATCTGCATAACATTTATTACAAAACGGGTAACTGAATTTATTATAACAAAGTACCAGAGACCTTTCAGCAAAAGCGTAGGCATGTGCCAAATTGTGTACACGTGTGGAAAAAACAACATACAATTGCGGACACAGTAAAAACCCATGTATTTAAATGTTTTTTAAAAGCGATAATATAGGTAAATAACGAATAAAGTTGTCGCCACTGTTGCAAATTGTCCGGTATATTGAGATGGCTCATAAAATAGAATTGTGTGCGTTCACACCCCATTCGCAATAGTGCTACTGTGCCATCGTAAAAATATCGTAGTGACCACGTGAAAGACACATGTGGTAATTGGCGCCATCTATTACTGTTTGGCTGGAGGAAAATTTTGATATCGGTTTCCATTTTGTATTCTAATTTTCACCGGCAGAAAGTGGCGCCGTCAAATGTCGTTTTATTACTAGACATGACAATAATAGATGTTAATTTGACCGCAGTAGTTGTATGATACCTATCAAAATATATGTTATTACCAATATATTATTAAAATGACATTTTGATTGGTAGCCCCTAAACATCAAGATGTCTCTAGGATATTGTCAGTAGAGATTCATTCTAGTACTATAAGGAGGCACACCTAAGTTTAAGCATGTGTTGTTTTGCGATGATATTATTATAAAAGCGATGAATGACGGATTATTGGTTTATTGAAGTTTGTAGGTATTAAACATTTTTAATGGAGTAGTTCTTTAAGAGGCAGCGATAGCCTGTGGGGATACCAACAGACTGCCATGCAGAGGGTATCGGGTTCGATTCCTAGACGTGCACCACTGAGTTTTCGAAGTTATGTGCGTATTGAATTATTAACTATCGCTTGCCCCGTGCCTCGGAGAGCACGATAAGCCGTCGGTCCCGGTTGTCATGAAGATCTTTGACAGTCGTTATAGGGAGTCAGTTTCTATCTCTGAATAAACTGACACTAGTCTTAACCATGGAATATCGATATCCCTTTGGGTTGCAGAGGTCAGACAGGCAGTCTCTCCGTGGAAAAGCTAATATTCAGTCAAATCCGGTTAGACTAGACCCCGTGTTGAAACGGGGATAACACTGGGAGAAAGAGAAGTTCTGTAAGAGATACCGATACTCAGATCATCTTTCTCTTAATCACAACTTTTTTAAGAACGGATGTGAATTAATTTACCAAATTTATCATCATCAGCCTATCATAATGTCACTTACATCTAAGATGTTTGCTTCAGTCTTCGTATCGGTGGTATTAGTCTGAGCGGATTATTATCTTAATTAATTTATCAAAAAAGTGTTAATTATCTACTAGATTCCCGGTTTCTGACTATATAAAACCTCTTGCGTGTTCAAGGCAAAAATAGTTTAAAAAAATTTCAAGCAGATATCGATAAATCGAATGATATAACCAGGCCCAATTTTCCTAAATAGATACAGTTTAGATATCGTATCGGTGGTATTAGTCTGAGCGGATTATTATTTTAATTAATTTATCAAAAAAGTGTTAATTATCTACTAGATTCCCGGTTTCTGACTATATAAAACCTCTTGCGTGTTCAAGGCAAAAATAGTTTAAAAAATTTTCAAGCAGATATCGATAAATCGAATGATATAACCAGGCCCAATTTTCCTAAATAGATACAGTTTAGATATAATCTCAGTGTCATACTTACGTCACAAAAAGCGTATTCTTCTAAATCATCTGATATTTGAATGAAATAGTAACGAGATTGTAATTGAAACAAGTGTCAAAATATGTGTCAACGACGAACTGGTTATTTCAAATTATACGATAATGAAATGACATTAGGTTATCAGAATACCGCTTCTGAGTACATTCAAAAAATAATTTCACTGTCATATGAAAATACGAGAATTAGGCCTCACATCGTCTTACAAGTGAAAAAACCGTTTAATATCAACGACCAATGATAGCCATCACGTTATGCACCTATGAGGTGCATAATGTGCATTATGATGTTTGGGAGGTTAATATGATTTATTTATTTATGATTGAGGAAGTCATCTAAAACTGAAAGACAACACCAATAAAGTCTTAAAATTTACGTAATGCGGCCAGCGTTTAAATCCACATACAATATCTTGCAAGCTAAAAGGAGGGAAAAACAACAATGTCAAAAATCAACGCAATTATCATATTGCTTATTTCTGACACGGTTTTCTTACTCATATAGGTAAATGTGTTCTGTAAGAATATTATTGAAAACATTCTTTTGACACAAACAAACTAATCTCAAAAAAAAAAAGATATATCGCCCGAAAGTCTCTTAGAAGTGTGTTAAGAACATATGAATGAGAAAAGGCAATAGGCCCATTTCGCCAAGTGAAGATAAATTTGAATAATAAAGAAATCTGTTAAGAAGTTTCCTTAGCCTTCGCTTATAGCCGAAACGAAAGAAAAATGTTGGCAGAAAGTGAGATGTCATTACAAACTGTTATTATAAGTTCAGTGACATTTTTCTAGGTCGGATTCTTTCAGTACGAGGAATGTTAATGCCGCTTAAATTATGTTTGTGTTGTTGGTGTTAATCTGTTGAGCGGTCGAGAGTTGCTTCGATGACTCAATCTTCTACGAAATTTACCTCAAACAAGTTAAGTTAACGCGATTAAGACCCGCTAAATTATTTAGTATGATGTATACAAATCGCGAAAGTTTAAAATCGATTTCTACGAAATTGTTTTAGAAATTTGGCGGTTGAGAAAAGTGCATGCATTTCGTTCAGGTGCTTCTTATACCCTACCAGATAGTAGGGCTTTAGGTTCGGATCATGTGTCTTAAAGTTCTCATAGTAAAACAAAACAAATATCGTCATGTCAATAGGTGGGTCCACACAGAGCGAGCAGCCTCGCGAAGCATTTTCCGCGCGAGGCTGCTCGGTCTGTGTGGACCCGCCTAATGGCTAAAGTATGTTTTGCTTGTATTAGGAATAAGACATTTTCATCTAGTTGTATGAAAATTATGGATACTTTATTTAAAAAAAATAGTTTTCTATATACATATTCAATAATCCTTATAGGTACTTAAATGACTAATAAATAAAAGCTCTTTCTCTCTTTGACTGCCTCTGTGGTCCTGCGGTAGTGTAAGCGACTGCGGATCATGAGGTCTCGGGTTCGATTCCCGGGTCGAACAAAAAGTGATATTGGGTTTTTCTGTTAGGAATTATCCAATAAAAGTTCGGAGTCAGGGAGTTGGCGGTGTCACACCCCCATGCCCCGGAAAGCACGTTAAGCTGTTGGTCCTGCGCCCAATCTCTCTCCGGTCGTGTCGCATGTGGCGTCCCATTGGACTATGAGAGTGAGGGAATAGAGAGTGCACTTGTGTACGCGCACACACTTGTGCACTATAATATGTCCCGCGCAGATGGCAAGTCTCATATATAGACAAGCCGCCGTGGCCGAAATTGGTCAGGAGTACATTATTAAATAAAAGCAAAACATAAAAATCAGGAACTTTTGTAGTCCACTTCGCTAATTTAAGAAGTTTATGTCAAAGCTGATATACTACCTCAACAGTTTTTAAATCAGTTTAGTAGTTCGCGAGTTTAACGTATTCAAACAAATAATCCCACCTTTATATTTATAGACTACAATTCATATCTTTTTATATATTGACTATTATTTACATTGCACTTAAGTCATCTAGCTTTCAGCAACTCAAGCTGATTCACAGTACGTTCTAGAGGTGAACCCACTTTCACACACGGGTCGTTATATTGAATGACCCCAGTGACGGAGTGATGACCCCTCGTTGGACCCACGTGAACGTCGTTCATAGACTCACAGATGATTGTTTCAGAAGTTCCAAGTTATGACATATCGACCACGTGAGGTCATTCAACTCGAGGTGGTGGTTTACACCTTAGAAGGAAAGCTCTTGATTTGGCTTAGCGACTTTCAAGTTGAACATTGTCTGTAAGTTATGTATTGAGACTTTCGTAGTCATTCATACATCATACTATAATAAGGCAGTGTTTATTTACCGCAGTTGTTACAAGCGCCATGCGTGATCATTGATCGTGCTCGGTGTAACAGTGCCAATATATATTATTATTGTATGATATCCGTAAACATATGTAGTATATGAGTGCTTCGGATACAAAAAGCAAGTGTGGTAGTATGAGTAATTTTTCTGTTTTGATATTTGTCAACTTGATGCGCCCATTTATCGTGGAAGGAGTATTTCAACATTTTTAAGTAACTGACAAAAATCTATAGTCGACAATAAATGCGTCATACTGTATAATTCTCACTACTATTATAATATGTGTCTATTTTATTGGTACTATTATTATCGGATGCATAGGGTTCCCACCAAGAACTTAGGGTCCCAAGCCAACCTCACCTGCAAGTGATGCACCTACCGATCAACGGACGAGGCTCTGGCAAACAAAATATCCCGATAAGCGGCAATAGGCTCGCCACCTATTACGTGGGATTAAAACACTGGCGAAAAGTGGGCGTTTAATATGCTTCTGCCTACACCTTCGGGGAAGCAGGCGTGAGTCTATGTATGAGATATAAGAAAAAGAATCAAACTCTGGATTGCATATTTGTTTGAGCATTGCTGCTATTCTGCCTTTAGCTCTCCTATTTAAATCTAAAATCTCTGACCAAAGTCATTAACTGATACTTAACTACGATCGACACCATTGCATCTATAGGCCTTAATGATGCGCCATCCTCAAATATACCTTGCCGTCAGTATATGTGCATTTTTTATAAAAATGAACATTGGCGCCAACACGCCTCCGCTACATAAAATTGCTTAGCAACAGAATGTATTGTGTCACTTTAAAATATTGGCAAGCGATGACACTAATAAACCATTATAACATCTGAGCTCTATGTTATAACGCAGTGAGTTTTATAGACTACACTTTTCTTTATATTTCTATTGGCAAGAAGTCGACTCATCCTTTTACTGCGCCAAACGAACTTCATAATCTTCATACCCATTATATAAACAATACACTTCTTGGGATCAGAAATTGGTTGTTTCGAGTCTAGGTGTTTCTGTATATGTTGATCGAATCAAAGTTAGAGTCAAAATCACGAGTCACATAGTGACACTTACGTCTAATTAAAAGTTAATTACTTAATGACTCTACACTTATATTTATAAGTACGAGGTAGACTACGAACATTAATGCAAGAGCATTAATGTTTGTAATGTACCTTGCTATTTAGCATCCCTTGTCTTTGTCTTCTTTTTGTCTTTTTCTTGTGATTTGTCTTCTTTAAGATTAAATAGTAAGCAAAATAAGTGCAGACACACCTCCGGGATATGACTGGCGCTATATATTCAGACCATCTACGTCAGCCATACTCAACCTTTTTTTACACTGGGCCACATAATTGCTACTGTTTAATCTAGCGGGCCGCCTACGCAGGTATCTATGTCGCGTATGTCCTTTACTGACTATAATAGTCTCTATGTACCAAATTTCATCAAAACCGATTCAATGGTTTAGTCGTGAAAGCGTGACAGACAAACAGAGTTTCTTTCGCACTTGTAATATTAGTGGGAAAGTGGGGATTATGCGACAGTAACATAAAAATATTATATAAAAATAATATAAGCATTTATTTATGTAATAAAAATTAATGTGATTTTTTACACTGTGACAAAATTTTGACAATTTATGTTGAATCAGGCACATAATTTCTGCATGCTACTCTCAAAATTCCTCCTTAAAAAGGAGAGGCCTAGTCCAACAGTGGACTGTTAAAGGCGGATGATGATGACTCTCAAAACGTCGTCTAGGTGCGAATCAGTAAGCCGAGATCTGTAGACCTTTTTCGCATATTTCATTTTTGAATATGAAGATCGCATAGGTACATAATTATGTTGATGCAAACAATGTCAAGAGTAAGTGTGCACAATTTTTTAACGTCTCATAGCTATCCGGTTCTAATTTTCTATATTTTCTAAATTCTTTATATTGATGTATCTCTCTTCTCTTTAAAAATCGCCTCCAGATTCGTATCATTTTTTAAATCAATCAGCTCATCAGATAATTTTTCATTATCAAAACCCAATACTGCAAGCTCTGTTGTAGTGGCTACTGCTAAGTGCCAAGGATTTTCAATTAAGAGAAGACATTTCTTTATTTTACATAAAATTTCAACAATTCGTTGCTTAAGGAAAGTAAGTAATTAGAAATATAAACCAGATTTTCTGAGGACACATCAATTCCATCCTGTTGAGCTTCAAAAAAAAAACATAATTTTCCAACATTGATATGTTGGAAAATTATGTTTATTTTATTATTTATTTCTTCAAACACTTAACTTGCCTTTTGAGAAATCAGTTGATGCTCACCTTGTAATCGGCGATTAAGTTCACCAAGTGTTATTGTTATATCGGAAAGAAACGCTATCAACTGTGTTGCTCAGATTCTTTATAAGCTTGAACCCATAGCCACATAGGTAGTAATAGGTACCTATGTAGTGTTCTGTGTGTACACGATAAGGGAGAAACATAAGTAAATGCGTGAATTAATTAATACGTTAATTTTACGTAATTTTGAACCCTTATCTACTTACTACTATAAAAATAAAAGTACTGGGCTATGCCGCAACTCGGGCCGCACAAAAAAGGCCAGCGGGCCGCAGGTTGAGTATGGCTGATCTACGTATGTATGTACATATATGACTATATTTAATGTGAACCAGATGCTCCAGCAGTGAGCGAACTTTTCAACAACACTGATTAGTTTTCGCAGCACGTGCTCCCACATCACATCAACAACTTGTAAAGAAAACAGATTCATATATAAAACTTATTAGTTTAATATGATATGCAAAATGTTTACTGGTAACTGGTATACAACATTAAATATTCGTTGATGAACAAATGTACGGATTTTTTTATGAGTTGTGAAAGAACTGGCGGATACGGATACTTAGATTTTGATTTATTGATTATCTGAGAAGCTAGACGCGGGAAAACTGAGGAAACATTATTCGACACCTTGTATTGGAAAAATTGCTGACGGCGCTGAAAGATGCGGTAAATATTTTGAAATATTTTGCAACAAAATCTAGACTGCCTCTATCTAGTGCAGGTAACAAAAATAAGACTTGATCTAGAATGAAATATTAGAAAAAAAAAAGATTTTCTTACGGCAATAGGCTCGCTTGCTATAACGTGGGACCTAAAATTTTATGGCGAAATGTGGGTGTAATATTACGCCTCTGCCTACCCCTGCGGGGATACAGGCGTGAGACTATAAAAAAAAATGATTGCACAGATGGCGCGTGTCTTAAGAGGCCACTTCATCCCTTAATACTGTAACAATATTGTTGCTTCGTAAGCCACTTTAATTCTATCACAATCTCTTTTTCTTGTGACTGGTACGAAAATTGTCCTAGAAACGCAGTACATTTATTCAGAAGTTTTAATTAATAATATAAATTTCTTATTATAATAAAAAAAGGTTTATCTCATATATTATATACAGTCTAATGGTACTAAATCCATTTAAAGATGCTAGGCCAGACAACATTTATTGTTGACGTAACTGATACCACAGGGTGCTGTTATGTTTGGTATCTCTCGTTTTCCATAAATTCATTTGCACTAATATTGTTTGCCATAATCATCACTGATCATAATATTTACTTGCACTATTATCATTTATACTAATAACGTTTGCCTTAACAACTCAACAGTGATAACTTTTATTTTCCATAAAATGACTTTCTATAACAACATATATCATAATAATTAGTTTCCATAAGTAACACATCTCATAATCGACTCTGGACATTATCAAAATTTGATATAATTATGAAAATAATACATAATATTGTTAGGTCGAAATTAATTATCGTTAACACCCCGACTCAGTGTAATCCGACTTGGAAAGGCTAGGTTAGAAGACTAAGGCGGGAGCTCCCGCCTTAGTCTTCGTGGTTCTTTTTTTTAAACCACCCAGAAATAGTAGCCCCGCGAAGCGGGGCTCCGTCGAGCTTAGTTAGTAGACGCCATATGAGGTTTAGTTTTAGGTTTAATTGCGAATAAAAAATCTGGGGTTGGGTTTCAAAACGAGTCTCCCGAATTTGAGGGTATTGGTGGTGTAGGGGGCTTAAGGGAGTTAGTTTTAATCCCCTAAAAGTAATTTTGGCTGCCGGAGTTGCGTCTAAATGTTTTTAAACAATTTCCAAAAATTATTCATTCAAATATGAGAAACGGAACGTAATTTTAGGTTTTATGTGAAAGTAACAAAATAGGTTATGTTAGGTTCTCTTTTGACCCTTAACTCGAAAATAGGAGCCCTGCGAAGCAGGGCTCCGTCAACCTCTCGGAACCAAAACGGAACGTAATTTTAGGTTTTATGTGAAAGTAACTAAATAGGTTGTGTTAGGTTCTCTTTTGACCCTTAACCCGAAAATAGGAGCCCTGCGAAGCAGGGCTCCGTCAAACTCAGTTTATGGTGAATAAAAGTTATGGAAAATGGCATTATTGAAAACGAAAATTATAGCAAATACATTTATGGATGTAAATTATTATGACACTTGATCGATAATGACCAATGGAATTAGTGAAAGTCATTTTATGTAATTTCACGATTATGGCAACTGAAGCGTTATTTCTAATAAAATTATGGCAAATACCAGTATGGCATATGAAATTATGGCATTTTAAATTATGGCAAACATTAGTAAACCGTTATGTTTTAATGGAATATGTGCTACATACATACATACATATCGTCAATGAGTGCTATTCTTATAAATGTGTGCTATTCTTATAAAAAGCAATGTAATCTGAAAAGACTAGTTTATCATAAATACTTCTTATTTGTTATGAAAGCTTGTAATGTGATCATGAAGTAATATATAGAGTAAAAATTCGCGGAAAACGCCGTGACTCACAGATCTTTCAAATACAGTCAAATACAGTGGATTGTGTAAGGAGTGCATTGGTTGTATGTATTTATTCGACTTATATAAAAAAAGTAAGTGGTGTTCTGTGGTCTCTGCGTCTCTAAGTATATGTATGTACCTATGTATTTATTCGTCTCCAAAATGTATAAAAATCAAGCGATCACCGATGGATCTTCTTTATGTATCCGTCGTTTTTATGTTTCGCAAACCTTATAATATAACAATACAGTTCGAAGTTAAGTATTTCCTGGACGAAGATCACTATCGTTCTGATGTTATCCCGGTGGCATACAAGACGAAAAGTCCCTGAATTACCCAAGCTCGATCACTATACTCTCAACATAGTACAAACAGAATAGTAGGATAGCTTCATACAAATCGGCCGCCGCCGCCGCGCTGGTGTGAATGTATGCGTGAGTCGCCGGGGCGGCGTGTACGCACGCACTTTTCACGCACACAAACTCACGAGCGCGGAACGCTCGGCGCGGATTCAGTACGGGATGCGCGGCGCGTCTGATCGCGCGCATGCATGTAGGTACTACACTGCTCGCCCGCGACCATTGTTTATGTACATTCAGTTTTGTAATAAACGTTATTAATATTATACAATGTGTTAAACGACAGTAAATTATACTTGTTACATTTTTCTCGCTATAAAGGGCATTTAGATAGTTATATAACGCTTAGCTAGTCAGCAGGTATTTGAAAAAAAATATATGCAAGCTTAAATTCTGTAGTATTCAGCGCAATCACTTAAAAAAACGGCGAAATAGCGCGCGCCGACAAAGCCGGCGGCGCCGCGGTGTAAACACGTGACAACCCGTGCGTCATCGCAAGAGTAGGCAATTAACTCGCCGAGCGGCCTTAGCTAGCTTACTATTCTGTTTTTACTATGCTCTCAACGTCAATGATATTAGAAAAGTCGTAGATACGTTACCTACGTATTAATCAATCCGTAGAAACGGTACACTAACGCACACATCGATAACTCCATGGGATAATATTTATTAATGTAACAAATAACATTTATACAACAGAATAAAACTACTTATGCAACTAAACTATCCTAAACTAAACCAATAAAACGAAATAAAAAATAATAACAAAAAAGACGTGGAAAAACATAAAGCTCTGCCCTCTGGTCACGGGAAGCATCAAACTCCATAACTCCATATTTTATTTTAATTTCGGACAAGATGTGTCAGTTTCACTATGACGACGGCTCGCGACGTCACACACACATATGTCAGACTTGCCAACTGGCTTATTAGACTACAGGCCCATGTCCAAAATGGATGGGTCATATGAACCACCAGGTGACGTATATAGGACGATATAAGAGCATAAAATAATAAGATTCAGCACTATGCCGTCACTTGTAAGCTGTCCAACTGAGTGCTGGTGAGAATTCAAAAGTGCAGGTAGAGTGAGTACGTATTTCGGTCATATATTTTTGTACGGCATTTTTCTGTCAATTTCCAATCAATTACCATTTCATATCATCATGGTTCATTTGACCCATCCATTTTGGACATGGGCCTGTAGTCTATATGTTTAGCGTCCTACTTTTGGTACGCCTATAACGTATCTACTTCTTTTTACTTGTAACATCGTTGCTCAAAGCAGACTAGACAAAGCTGTCACTGCCTTTTGGGCAAGGACTTAGGTATATGTTAAAACTGTTTTAACTTTGTAAAGTATCTTGTCATGTATTTAAAATCCGTTGCCACTAATAAATATTTATTATTGAAATGAAGAACAATCTCTGAAAAATACCTTGCAAAGGGAGGTTAGTTTTTACTAGCGATAGGGCCCAATTTCACATTAGTTGTATAGTTAAGTGACTGATCATTTATCAATTATACAACCAAGTTCCTTCGTGACTCACGTTGTGGCGAAAACCGCGTGAAAATCCAGTCAGTTATTTTTGCGACTATCTCGAATATGACTTTGTATTAACCAAAATAATCAATCTATATAGGATATAATACCAGATTTTCTACGTTTAATTTTTATCACGAATTTAGAAAACATATTTCACTTTACATCGACCCGAAGTTCCAGAGCTGAAATATTTATTGTTGAATATATTAGACACTGAACATTAAGTAGGCATTCGATCCCTGGGGCTATAACCTTACATATTAGTTTATTTACAAAACATATTCCAACATCGCGGGTAGTTTCACACGTGTTGGAATCTAACAAGCTTTCAAAAGCATTTTATAGGATCAGATGCATCATTCGCAGCTTCAACATTTTAAAATAATATCCCATTAATAACAAAGAGAAGTATACTAACCTAGAAACTGAATATAAATTTGTTATGCACCACAAATCATTGCTACTCAATGTAGTGATATGTTTTACGATCTTACGAGGTGAATTCGATGACGTTTATTATCTTTTAGATACATGATCTATTTAGTTTTCTATTTTCACAAACCGTATTTGGTTTAGACGGGATTTTTCTTATTTTTCATGTGGGTTTGGAACTAACTTTTGGGTTACAGGTCGCCTAAAGGAATTCGATCTGGCCTAACTTTCCAAGGCTTAACGTGTACTTCGAAGCACTGTAGCGCTATGACGTGTTAAAATACATAATAAGCAGTCAACCATCCAATTGGTTACCTCTGTGAACGTTGCTTTGTCGATATTTTACGAACGGCAAGTTACTTCACGTTACACATACTACTAGGTCACTCAGAAAGTATTGCGAGTAAAAGATTTTGTGTATGTTAGACTGGCCAGTTATAATTTATTTTAAAATATGATTATTTATAAGTAAAACTAGGTACGTTCTAAATTCAAAATTTCCGCCACATTTTTTGCGAGCTAATTACAAGAAAGACTAAAGAATGATAAAGATAGGAAAGCTTAAGAAAGTCACAGTAGCGAACTCTATAATTCGATTCTTTAAGAATGCAGTCAGTCAGTACATGCTTAGTCAAGTAATTAAGACCCACGCTCCGCAGGTATTATTTTCTTTCAGAAATAGCTTCAATATCAAACACGTGATACGAACCTATTACACAAATCCACTCTAAACATCGATACATTTTATCGATCGTATAAAAGATAAAAAGAAAAACAGTGCGCTCTATTTTCGTGTCATAACCCTATAGCGACGTACAATCGTTAGGCGTAATACAATACACGGGAGTTTCAGCAGGGGGAGAGGGGAAAGAGGAGGAGGAGAGGGGAGGGTTAGAGCGCACCAAAACAATGAGTCATGCGCGAGCGCCGCGTGGCGAAATCCAGGTCAGCCGGCCTCGGGGAAGGCCGCAGAGACTTTAGACGATCGATGCTTCTACTACACGCATTATATTTGTAAACATCAAGGGTTTTTATTAATATTTTGGGGTTTTGTTGTGTTGTAGAAGTTGCAGTTGGTGAATAAGTTGATATGATGGTATCAAATGGCGTAGTTCAGCCCATTTGAAGTAATCCCGAATATGGCCGGAAAAGTCTATGTATTTGATAATTTGGCACTGCTTGATTAAGAAATCAGAATATGAATTCTTGATGTGTAACTACTTAATAAGTATAATAAGTTTTGCCGCCTATAAATTTTTTGAATTTACGCATTGAAGATTTAGTTACCGGGTTACTTTAAGGAGCGGTAGTGTGTGGTGCCCACATCTATGATTAAAAATGTTGATAATTACATTAGATCTGTTCATTAACAATGCTGAAGTTGTTACTTGATATTTCAAAATATATAGAACATTATAATTTATTCTCGGGATAGCAGCTATAATTCAAGCTAAAACAACAAATTATACCAATAATTAAACGTAACAAACCAGTCACCCGGATGACTTCAACAGTCATTTCTATTACACCTGAAGCCAGAATATGCGGCATTGTCGTGTTCTTGACTGTCGGCTGCCGGCAGCTGCACCTCATTCCGCTAATTATCTGTAACACAATCCCACACTCCAACAGATGGGTTTCACCAACCAGTGACCTTCCTCCGCCATTCCATTCCAATCAACCAAGTTCCTACTACAGTGTCATTGACATCTAAAATCTGCTCGTTTTTATTTCGCGATTTTATTGAGATGATACAGTTACTTCCGTGATTATTTCAGCATTCGACAGTAAAATACGACCTTCGATAATATCGGAATCCGGTGTTTTTGTAAATTGATACCTATGATTCAGAGTTGCGAATGTTTGACGGAAGTTTGATTCAAATCGGAAACATAACATATCTTGTTACTTCAAGGATTTGAGATTTTACTTATAAATAACTG
The DNA here is from genome assembly GCA_944739405.2 of Euclidia mi. Lineage (NCBI taxonomy): Eukaryota > Metazoa > Arthropoda > Insecta > Lepidoptera > Erebidae > Euclidia > Euclidia mi. Next base: position 7,217,829 of record OX123196.2, read on the forward strand.
TCCCACTCATACCTTGTGAGTAGCGTTCAGAGTCTTTGTAAGTCAATCAATCAATAGTACTTCGGTGAGTACAACCTCGTCCATCCGTCGATGTATAGACCTTGGCCTGCAAGGTTCGTATGCACATAACTGACAGATATACTGCAGTTATAATTTGAGCTTGTTTCTCTTCATAATAAAGCATGCTGCGTGTCTGAAGCAGCCGTCGTCGGTCCTGGCAGAGAGTAGTGGACATCCGTCGGCAACTGTCAAATGTTCACTCAACTTATAAATACGTTCTAGCCAATTTGAATGTGACTCGTGATTACACAAAGCGAAGTTGATTTTGTGTTAAATTGAGCTGGAAATTGAACTGACGGAGATGTTTCATGACATGTTCGTTTAGATTTGTATTTTGAACTTGAAACACAAATTAAGCTTAAAGTTTTGTTTTATATACTGAAAACATACAGTATACAGTACATAGTTGTTATTTGAGATGCTAAGATAATGCGATGAAGAAAGTCGTAATACCAAAGTACTGCTGTAGGTAAATATCGAACATTCGTCAAGACAAGTAAGAGCATTGTTTCAGGTCATGAAAATGCACGAAAATATGAAGCATAAACAGCATAGTTCGTAAAATAATAATATTACAAAACCTGTGCCAGTCCCTCCGAGAGATATACATCTATGAGTTTATAACACAAAAGATAGTAATTACTAAACATTAGCTCAGTTTACGATCCGTTTTATTGATATATAATGTCTGGTTGGTCTGTTGTTAATACTTGTAATATGAATCATCGCTTCAAACAACAGTTTGGTTTAAAGTTATGTCTGTAATATTGTCTTTATATTCAAACTCAAATATATATTTGACAACAAATAGATAGCATAATATATTTAGTTTTACTGACTTAAATATTGACGTTACCAAATTATAATCTTCGTCATCATGTGATAGATTTTATCAGTACCTAAATGATAACAGTGTTATCAGACAATCTACATAGGGTCTTAAGTTCCTAAACGAGGCAAAGGTAAAACATACGGCAATCAGCCAACTGGCAATTGACAGATAATGGCTACTTTTATAATTCTAAGTAATCATATAGATAAAAAATATTTAATATAGACTTTTGTATTTAATAGTTATACCCAGTTATAGAACAAACCATCGTACTCATCGCGCAAAGATTTGTGCTGAGAAAGAATCGAATTGACTGCCACCGAATTAGTAGTCAGGATCATTAACAATTAGACCTAAAAGGTCTGGAATTACCACTAAAAGGGATACTATAATAAAATAACATAACTTGACTCCTTTTATCCCCGAAGGGGTAGGTAGAAGTGTATTACACACCCACATTTCGCCAGTTATGTTTAGGTCCCAATGTAATAGGAGGCGAGCCTATTGCCATCTACCGGGCACATTATTAAGCGAGCGATAATATTAACATTTTTAATACACACATAACTTCAAAATGTCAGAGGTGTGTGCCCGGGGTATCTGGGGATCGAACCCGAGACCATCGTCTCGGCAGTCCGTTACTTACGCCACTGAGCTATCGCCGCTATACTATAATAATTCATCCTAATTTTGTGACTCGCCCAAACAAAAACATTTTTCCATAAAAGAATATAAGTCTAGAGCATAAATGAATATAAATTTGTGTAACAAGATAGATAAAAGCACGGTATCCATAATTTATGGCTTGACTAGGTATAAGTTTCGCTTGAATAATATATGAGGCAACTTTTCGAAGGGGTCGTCTAACCTTCAACAGAATAAGAGCCTGAAGCATGGATGCCTCAATTCACTTATTACTTTACTTCGTCGCCGATTCAAGGTGGTACGTTCCGCTATAGATAACAGCTGATTTTTAATTCCAGTACTAAGGTATAAAAAATGTACCTAATTATTTTATTATATAAAGCTTGATGGCTAGTTATATTTGTCAAAACGTCTCAAACCTTTAGGCGATATTTAACGCTTCTGTTTTTATTGACTAGGTACTAGTTTTTTTGATGTTGCTGCGCCCGCGCCAATATTTGGACAGTAAACAAGCTCGAACCCCGTTTTTTACTCTTCTTAAGGAGGTTACGTTTTACTTACTTTCCCGTTTTATATGCATAAAATATTTTGATTGCAGTCGAAGTCATAGGTTTCATCACATATTTTAGATAGGCAGCATGTTAGTTGTGTTTTTTAGATTTAAGTAGTAAGTATCTGTTCTATTAATGGTAGTCCTATTAATTCCTAGAGTGAAGAAGAGTGCAAATCAACAAAAAAATCCAACACTCGGCGCGACAGATCGTAAGGTTAATCCGAGTAACCTGGACTATTTAACTCGGCTCTCATCGGTTCTCGCGGGCGGTAGCTCGCTAGCTATAAATTCTTTAGGGCTGCCGGCATCCGGTGAGTGCAGTTGGCATATCGCCAAGCAAGCGCATACGCAGCTAACAACGCATGGAATCTACCCACATTATTATTATTTTACAGCTGGCGGATTCACCCAGAAGTAATATCTATTACTAATTGTTTTTTTTGTTTGGCGACGTATGTCAATAACACTACCGGGTTTTATGTAAAGTCACATTTGTGTAATATATTTAATTTGTTTGTTTTTATTTGCTAATCTGGAAAACTACTGGACTGGCCTGAAAAATATTTGTCGTTTGATTGGGTTTTATTGTGGTTGTTGTTGCTAAAAACCCAAGTGATGCGACAGATAGGAGCAGAGCACTTTTCTCATACGCAATGACTCACATGTGAAAGTCACATCTTGTAGCGTGTAAATCTTGTTGCTACGCTACTAGGTACATTTATACTTGTAACGATGATTCACTTGCGTATTTACTTATAATGATAATTTTTGCGAATAAGGCAGCGATAGCCTAGTGGAGATACCAACAGTCTGCCATGCAGAGGGTATCGGGTTCAAATCCACGGCGCGCATCAATGACTTCTCGGAGTTATGTGCGTATTGAATTATTGATTATCGCTTGTCCCGTGCCTCGGAGAGCACGTTAAGCCGTCGTTCCCGGTTGTCATGAATATCTTTGATAGTCGTTACAGGGCGTCAGTAGGTACCTTCTTAATCAACTGACACTAGTCTAAACCATGGAATATCGCTATCCCTTCGGATTGCGGAGGTCAGACAGGCTGTCGCTCTGTGGAAAAGCTAATATTCAGCCAAATCCGGTTAGACCTGTAAGCGGACCCAAAGATTGAAACTGGGATAACGCTAAGAGGATGATGATCATTCTTGCGAATGTTACATTACAGACAAACAAACAAGTGCGTTTAGCGATCATTCTATCGAGCGTCATAGTGAGCATTCTAGGGAAAGAACAGTCAATTTCTCTAGAGCTTTTTGACAATTAGACCGTTCGCTAGAAAGATCATGAAAATGTTAGAAGAGATGTTTGGCCCTGCTTGTTGTTCATTTCGATGAATTTAAAAAGGGCGAGTGTTTTGTCACATTTGAATGGTTCATTTTACCTTGGCACCTTAACAGAAGCGTAATAATTTTTCAATGTGGTACGAAATAATTGAAAAAACATTGGTACTAAACTGATGCGCCAGACGCTGAAAATACCCACAAAGAACGAAGAAACTGAAATTAGTATGGTACCAAACCGACGCCGTACAAAAGCTCACTCCATATAATTTCGGTGTTCTACGCGTCTGATTCGCGACGTCTGGGCGTCGAGCGCGGGCGCTTTGCGGCGCCACTGCCCAGATTTATAATACTCAACACCGCGCGATAGATGCTTTAACACCATCCTAAGATAAATATCGCATATAAAAATACTTTAAAAGTCTCGTGCGGTTTTACAGTGCTATTTTTACATATAAAACATGCTGGAAATTTAAATGGAGTTTGGTTGGTTGCTTGTTGTTATTGTGGCATTGGAGCGACCCAGGAATCGGATCCTCTAAGGATATGCCTGGGTCGAGCGAAATATTATGAGGATCTCGATAGATAAAGTTCACAAGTATCACTCAAAATATGGAGATATTGTCCCGGAAGATGCTAAACCATGCATTCATAGATATGTAGTTAGAGCCTAAGAAAGAAAAGTTTGTATTAGAGCTAACCCTGTAGGGATATAAGAGCTATGTTTAAAAATATCGACTATACGGACCGCAAAATGGCTTTATAGATTTTTTTAAAGTATATTTAATTCTTTTTTATAGGATTCTCTCAATTGTAATAATAGCTGGTAGCCCTCTCTTTGCTTTCTCAGCTAAGATTTGGATAGCTATTATAAAATAGAATTAAACATTATGTTAAAAAGTAAAAAGCGACGGAGTCCAAAAAGTAAAAACCAGACAAGGTCATATGACCATGTCGTGACCCGGACAACGCTGGAATGAGAATGATTTTTAGTAAATAAAGAATTCACAGATTTATAATGTGCCCTGTATTATATCATGCATGTTGAACAACGTATTTCTTTCAACAAAATAAAATGTATTTTATATACAAATGAATCACAGTAAAATACATAAAATGTATTCAACCTAATCAAATGTATCAAGCATTTTTATAACGGCTCTGAAACATTTGTTGTCAACGATTAATCATATTTATTTTATTGTTATGATCAATGTCTTGGCGCCATATCTTTAAATACGTTAATAAATCAAACTTGAAAGTGTTTTTATGACAAATTCATTTTTGTTCTCCAGTTTATTCCCGTCTAAAATGTTAATTGGGGTAACAAAATTGTAATTACTTACCATAATTCTCAAATAAGGAAAATTATTGAAAATGCCAGTTGGGCTTGGAACAAACATTATTTTCTTTGTTTACATTTTTATTAAAGAAATATTTTATATACGGTATAAAGACTAGTTCACTGACCTCTTGTCTAGTTTAGTAAATAGGAAATCTGGTTGCTAAGCCATAGGTAGTTGAATCAATTTCGACCCAAAATTTAACTTCGTGTGACGAGGATGATTTTTTAAAAAGAAATGTGGTTGGATGTGATCTATCTACAATATGTATTTAAAAATATATGAGTTTATCTGTTCTGGTTACCATAGCACACTTTTTTTATAGTAATAGGCGGCAAACGAGCAGACGGATCGCCTGATGGTAAGCAATTACCGCCGCCCATGGACACAAGCAATACCACAGGATTCGCAAGTGCGTTGCCGTCCCTTGGAGTTGGGAAAAGGGATAGGATCAGGAGTGGCATAAGGGAGAAGGAATAGGGGATAGGGCCTCCGGCACTCTCATTCACCGAACGAAACGCAACAGTTTGAGTACTGTTACCTTACGTCGATTTTCTGTGAGAGGGTAGTAGGTACTTCCCCGGTCGAGCCGGCCCATTCATGCTGAACTCAACAAGGCTCTACTACCTTAAAAAAATATACCTAGCATGGGATCAGTTAACCGTGAGTTATCCTGGATGGAATTTACATAATATATTAGACTTGCAGCCCACGTAATGACATTTGATAACATCGTCTCAAAGGCATAGTTATGTTTTTTATTTATTTACAGAAGATGACTCTATCTGTCTGTATATACCAACATGTTTTGAAGAATCTCGTGTTGCGATATCCTATATACGTCAAATAAAATGATCCATAAACGGAACTTTAAAATATATAATTAGTATTCATCATCATCAGCCTTTAAAAGTCCACTGCTGGACTAGGCCTCTCCTTTGAAAGGAGGAATTGGCCTACTATACCACGCTGGCCAAACGGGTTGGTATAGGGTTTGTATCAAGTTTTCCTTCTCTTACAGTGCTGTCCTCTGCATAATACGCTCCCTCTGTCGGCTCTTACGACACCCATGGGATGATATGGGGTGGTGACATTCCGTATTCTTAATCCGTCACCACACGGACAATAATTAGTATTATAGCCGTGAAAATAGTATACAACGTACATCCGCATCACCTTACTGGAAATCGAAGTGTTATCATGAAACAAATATTTATAATCTACATATATTATAAAATGAAGTCCCCTTTCCGTCCTGTTTGTATTAACGCAATAAATTATAAAACTAGGTAATTTTCACTAATGGACAGGGTGATGAAAGACTAAAGTTTAGGTGTATATTTCACGCGGGGGAAGCTGTGGGCCGAAGTCTAGTATTAGATAAATATTCCTCTATTACGCAATAAAATATGAAGTAAGGTGTTGCATTGTATTATTCCCTTGACAGCTTTCCAACAATAACTCAAGAGTAAACTGAGCAAATGCCACTGGAATATAATATACAGGTCAATATTGTAGAAATAGAATAATAGTAAACTTGAAATAGTGTATAATATTTTGTGTGGTAAGGCAGAATGGTTTGCAGTTTATTACTGAAAATGTGTAGCCTCTCGTCCCAATTATATAAAGTTGTATTTTAAAAGCGAAAGTTTTTGAGGTTGGATGAATGTTTGTTGCTCTTTTAATCAAAATAAAAACAGATTTTGATTAAATTTGCAGTGACATAGTTTATACATTACAATAGCACCTAGACTACCTTCACGATTGTTGACACCGTCGTGGACGAAGCCACTAGCAAATTTTAATGTATAATAAACGTAAAGTTTTTTGTGATTAGTTGATGTTTGTTAATCTTTCACGCAAAAGCTACATAATAGATTTTGATGAAACTGAATAGTAAATGATCACCAAAATGAAACCCGCATTTTAATGTAAAATTATAACCAAAATTTTAATATTTCGCTATCCTATTTAAGAAAAATGACTCCAAATAAATCATTGTTAACCCAAAAATAGTAAATGATCACCAAAATTAAACTAACATTTTAATCAAAAATGATAAATCTATTTTTGAATTAAGGGTTACAAGAGAACCTAACATAACCTATTTATTTGGTGATCAGTTACTACATTTGGTGTTCGAATACAATTTGAAGTGCAGTCGTGACTAAAATAGCTAGTAATATTGTAATTTTGGACTTTATTTTTCTGGTGTTAAGAATTTATTTTGGTGAAAGAACTAAGGGTATCAAAGCAATTTATGATGGCCATTATATTTAACCCCATAGTATATTACAATAAAACAGATGCCCTTTGCCGCAATAGCTAAAACCCACGTGGACGAAGCCACGGATGAAATCTAGTGTATTACAAACGTGATGGCGACGTGATGTTTGTTGCCCTTTCACGCAAAACCTGCTGAAGGGCTTTTGGTGAAACTTTGCAGTATCTAATGTAGCAACAGGCTAATTATCTTAGCGTTATGCCAGGTGCATCCAAGAATTTTCACCTTAGAGCCCGGGTTCCGCTTACTAGTCTAACCAGGGGGGCGATTCAGAATCTTTCGATATCTCATTTGACATTCGATTCCGTTAATTGTCAAACGGGCTACCTCATTTTTTGTCAAAACTATCGCATTTCCTATCAATTTTATGCATTCAGTATGAAGTAAATTAATAGGTAAACTGAATTCAATGAATATTTGTTCGAAACATCTCTGATAGGCAACGAAAAGACGAGGACAATAATTTGACATATCGTACGATTATTTGTCGTGACATTCTGAATCGGCCTGCTGATTTGACAGAACATTAGCTTGAGTGAAGCCAAGCTAAATCTAGTAGTATTTATTTGGCGTATAGTTTATCCAGAGTTGGCTTTGTAAACAAAACGTTTGAGTCGTTGTGTGGTGCGTTTGTTTGGCAAACGGCACCAGGATATATATGTATAAGCGAGCCCCTCCATTCAGCTGATGTCGACACACTCGCGGTTGAGTTGCACAACCGCACACATGTGTGACGTTTCCTGGTTTATCTAGGTTATTGTTTGTTATGAATATTGACATGTTTATGTGAACGTCTTTACTATAAGAAACTTTTAAAAATGTGAAGAAGGTAGTAATAACTAATTGTAGATTAACAAATGTTGGACTAGCTTAGAGCGTTGCTAGTGTTGCTACAGATTGGCTGCAGAACTGTTGCTATGTTTGATACTTATTGAGTAGTTCTTCTCGTAAATGTAGGCCTTGGAAATGGTTCAAAACTAAGTGTCTATCCTTGGAGAAGATTGTATTTCTCCGAGTGATCTTTTCCTTTCAGCCACAACAATACATGTAATTTGACTGTGTTTTCTTTTAATGTTTTTTTATATATTTACAGCTTAGGAAAATGGAACAAAGTTTACATGAAAAATTTTACGCGTGCTCAACTAAAGGCTGGCAACTATTATACATATAGGTATTATACACGCACGCAGCATTTCCTGAGACCTCAAACTTTCAGTGCTAATGTAAGAGTTTGGAAACATGCAAAGTACTTGCACAAAGGATTATTTTGTACGTAGGTTGAAAGGGTTTTCTAACATAAAGGACCATGAACTTGGTACGTATAAACATGATGCTTAGATGCAGTTCCAATACAGATATTGGCTACTCCTATTTAAAGGGAAACCTTAACTTCTGTTTTGCTTTCTTCACAAACACATTTTGTGAGATTTTCTACACCTAAGTGTCCAGCTTACGTACAAAACTTAATAAAATCGGTATATTTGGTTACCAAAATAAAGTATTAGAGAATTTACGTAGATGCTGTGCGGTAAAAACAGTCTTAATATCGTAGTTCTACTGATTTGTAGGTTTGTAATACGTTACTGACGTATACGAATTTTTACATCTTCGAGGAAAACATACGTCATTATATGTAAGCTGAACAAGTAATACTCGTCATAATGAGGTGTTTTATACCGATGGCTAACCGAAAACAAGATTTATACTTGCGGAAGTTCAGTGCAAGAATGTGTGTTAATGTTTGAAACGAGTAAGTTTTGTACTGCAATTTTATTTATGTGGTTCTTAGATAAACTTTTAACACATAATATTCTTACAAAATATTTTGTAGTTGTAAATCAATTGTGGTCTAGTGGCCTCGTCTTTCCTAGTGTTGCTTCACCAGTCTTTAGTCATAAAGCAATGTTTGCAGAGTTCGCTTATTTGATGGTTTACCGCTTGCTGTGGTATTTATGTCAGAGCACTACCGTGCTTTAGAGGGTTCACTTAGACGTCGGTATCGATTCTTCTCTCAAGATAAGAATTGCTAGACAAAGTAGGAGATCTTCGGTTGTTTTATAAACTCTGATACCAGAGATGACCACACAATCACACAAAAAGAAAGCAACACCTCGTCAAGACAGTGTAGTTTATAAGAACTTTTTTTAATTAAGATTTTTGTTGCGGTTCTCCATTGACCATCTTCCATCTCTCTCCCAATTATTTGGCAACAATGGCAAATTACCTTGGTATTTAATAAATTATATCTGTATTCCTGCGTTACTGACTGACTTATAGACAAAACGCAGGCAAAACAATTGGAAGTCAGAAGCAGAAATTTGGCATGTATGTTCTTTGGGGACCATAGGGGTATACTAAGAAGGCATTCTCCGAAATTCTCACGGGATCGGGAAGTAACGGCTAAATAAACGGCCGTAGCTGCGGGGATCCTCTTGGTAATAATAAAACTACATTATAGTTGCCTGAGACTGCCTCCGTGGTCCAGTGGATAGCGTGTGCGACTGCTGATCGGAGGTCCCGGGTTCGATTACCGGGTCGGACAAAGTGTTACTGGGTTTTTCCGAATTCTTAATAGGCTCGCTCCCTATTACGTGGGACCTAACAATTCATGGCGAAATGTGGGTGTAATATTACACCTCTGCATACCCCTTCGGGGATACAGGCGTGAGTCTATTGAAAAAAAAAAGCTTGTCTGACGTTTCAGCGTGAACTAAGTATACTAGCCGTGGACATTTTATAAATATTAAAACGTGTACAAGTCATTTAAAAGTATTCAATTTGTCTTATATAACTGACCTTTAGAATGGATGATATTTATGAAGAACGGGGGCATGTCGCTTGTCTATGGCATCTATTTCTGTTCGCTTGAGCCCTTCGATCATTTGAACGACTAACACCGACCTATTGCCGCCGCTGGAAATGATCGTTTTAAAAAGTTATGCTCCGGTGCATTCTTGTGAACGTAATTATGCCACATGATTGGAATTGTTATGTTTTGCTCGACTGTTGTTGTTGTTAAGTTGATTAGTACTTGTCATACCTGTGATAAGCTCTTTACCTTAACCGAAATTGTATTATGTGTACCGGACGAGTATTTGTAGGACGTAATGGTGTCGTGAAAGGTGTGTGCATAATTATGTGATACTAGATGTGTGCATAATAATGCCCGCATAGATTTATAAAGACTTTTTATTTTATTGACATCTAATTCATGCACATTTTTACATAAAGATATAGGTAAAAATAAAGTCCAAATAATAAAGCAAAACTTAGAACATGAAAATTTACATCTGTTACGCGTGAACTTCAGTAGAGTTTCCCTCATTTTAATATTTAGTAAACAATTAAATATGAAAATAAAATACCAAGCAAGTAACAGTTACGTAAGTAAACAACAAACTAATACGTATTTGTGTCTGTATAAAACGTGTCGTTATCACCCCAGTGGAAAGTTCAACTCGTAAATGTTTAGCAAAGAACGAAACAGTTCTTTGAAGGGTAAACACGTGGCAAGTTCACTCATCAGCATGACATTTTAGTAAATAAACTAAGTTTAATATTAATCGAAACTAGAGGCGTAACCTCTAGTTTTAATCCGTTTAATGTCCATCCCGTGGGAATTTTTGCCAATCCCTTCTTAGTGCACCCCTACTCTTCTCAAGGAACATACATTTCAAATGTCAGCTTCTTGCAACTAAGAGATTCGGGTGTGCGTTGTCTGTCAGTCAGCTGACTGAAGAGTTATATATATACAGATATCATTTTAGAATTCATGTCCTATCTGAAATCAATAACATACATAGACTGATATTATTAAATGTCTATATGTCTCTAATTTTTGAGATAAGAGCTTCTCTATAAAACAATAATAACATTCTTTGAGCTACTGACATATTGCACATACGATGAAGATTTTTAAGCGGTGGCCTCTCCCTTTAGTACTGCGCCGTGTGTTGTGGTTTCGATCCCCAAACGAGACCACACTTTGAGCGCTCCACTAATGGTTGTTTCGAGTCTATTTGAACTTTGTGTCTGTTAGTGTGATTGAATGTTTGTAAGATCGCACCCGTGATAATTTCCCAGTGTGTGCGTTGTCTTTTTAAGATCGCAATTCTAAAAGTAAAAAGCATACGTCTTAGAAGCAACAAAGTGCAGTTCAAAGTAAATTATGTTACAGATTGTATTTACCTGTCACTAGATGATGGTTTCCGATCCTAATCCCGTGGGAATTTCGGAAAATGTCAAATTTTAGCTACAGTTAAAGTATATAAACAAATTACAAAGTAATGTTACAGAGTGCATCTGCCTGTCAGTTTAAATGCCATATTCTGTGTATCAACCAACATTATGCTCCTGTCACACAGTATATTATATTTTATTGCGGACCCTCTTACTCGCTATCTTTATTTTACGACTGTCGTTAATCCAAATAGATAAATATTGTGACAAGATGTCATGTGAATGGAGATCGCTGGACAAATAGACCTAAGTATCTAAAGGTCTATTTATGGAAACCGTTTATTATCAATAAAGATATGTTTTATGTAACTTATTCTTGTTATTTCGGAGGCTGTTGCTATGCTTCGTAAGGTAGTACATTTATGATGTGACATTGTGTCCTAATAGATACTTTATTAATAGTCTTTATGTTTGCTACATTATGTATGTATCGTATATAAGTAGGTATATTTATTTGGTTTTGTATGTATATTATTTACAACTGAATTATTCTTTTAATATAATACCAAGCAAGTATTACACTATCGCCATAAAATTGCTAACAACATTCCTGTCCATCCAAAGGTTGCCTGGAAGAGATTGCCCTTGGTGATAAGGCCGCCGTTTGTACATAAATCGTAGTTTTAAGTCACTTTAATAATGTACTGTATTTTGGTGTGCAATAAAGTATATATCTATCTATCTAAATTCACACTGTCTGGTTTCACAACTTAAATTAACCTCGGCGATTAATATATCTGGTATAGCTGCCTTCCACATCTAATTTTAACTGGTTACTATAAACCTACCAGTGGTAAGAAGTAGCTATTTATTGTAGTATATTGTGACAGCCATATATGCCAGTCACAATATCACTAGCTCTAAAACGCACAATTTTTCTTACATTGAAAAAAATTTTGTACTTAAGAAAAAATGTCTTACCAAATAATATAATTTAAAGTCTGTCAGGATACGTCTATACAAAACATATTATAATAATTCACGTACCTCAGTTTTAGATTTGTCATTCCGATTTTTCAGAACTCTTGTAAGTGCTACGGCCACATACATTTAAATCGTATCTACCGTTACAATTTACTCTGACCACAACAATTCTTTGTGGAGGTCCTTGAGTTCAGTTTCCCAAAACAAAAAAAGAAAAACAACACAGACCAAATACAAACCAATTCAGACAGAACTTCAAAGTGTAAATGTATCGATGCAAACTGCCAATATTAAAGCACAATGTACAGAACAGGAAAATAAATGTACAGTGCTATACATTTATTTTCATGTGGTATTTACTCTCGTGCGAACAGTAAAAGCACTAATTAATTGCACAGACTGTACAAACAGACAGGCAGATAAATACTAGCGTTTAATTTTATATGTATTGTATTGTTTGATCTGTCTACGAGTTATATGGCTACTGTATTTCGGAACTGTATATACAGTTTTAAGTGATTTAGAGATGGTCTTAAAAGTAGCAGGCAGGACAGTTTTATGACCACAACTTGCAAAGAAATGTCAACTTTCTGATGAGTTTTAACCACAGCTTGAAACGTAATTATTTTTAAACAAACACTGCGTAAGATTATCCCAACTGGAACGCTGTTATTGCTAGTAACTCAATATACTGGGATTGAAATTAAAGTACTACCTACATTATTTGTGAATTTATAGCGGTTCGTTTTGGTTTTACAGCGTTTTTTTTTCAGAAGATTTAGAATCATGTTTTTGCCATTACCAACATTTCGTGTGGTAATGGAAGACTACAGTTCCTGTATTATATCTGAAACATGGAATTTTACAATTCAGTTAACATTTTGGTTTAAACGTAATTATTGAAAACCAAAATAAACAGCGATAAACAGATCAATTGTGGTTTAGTTACATTTGCGTAAACATAAGACAATAAGAATATACTTGGTATTTACTTATGGTTTTATGTAAAATATACATACATACATAGAGTCACGCCTGTTTCCGCGAAGGGGTAGGCAGAGGCATATTAAACGCCCACTTTTCGCCAGTGTTTTGATCCCACGTAATAGTTGGCGAGCCTATTGCCGCTTATCGGGATATTTTGTTTGCCAGAGCCTCGTCCGTTGATCGGCAGGTGCACCACTTGCAGGTGAGGTTGGCTTGGGACCCTAATTTCTTGGTGGGAAGCCTATGCATCTGTATGTAAAATATGGGATTGATTATGTTAATGATATACTATACTGTATTTAAAATTAGTTAGTTAATGATATACTATACTGTAGGTATGTAAAATATGGGATTGATTATGTTAATGATATGTTAAGAATACTTACATTTTATCATTATTTTCTAATTATTATCATTTTAAAACACAATAGTGTACATTAATTGCAAGACAAGCATCAATTGTAATTACCCAATAATGAAATAAGAAACATATTATTATTGGTAAACATCTAGATCAAAAATATTTCAACAACGACCAGGTATGAAGCCAAATGGACTATTATTATACCTGATGCCTCTTCCAGAAGTATTTGTATATCACTAATAGTCGTGTTACTAACGAGTAGCTTCTCGAGCTGTCGAAATAGTTTGACCCTTTTTGTGGCTTCCGCGATGATGCCCCGCGCTGCACGCTGTTACAATCTTAATATATAAAATCCTTGCGTTACTGACTGACTGACAGACACGCTACAGCCGAAACTATTGGGCGCAGGAAGCTGAAATTTGGCATGTATGTTCCTTAGGGACCGTAGGAATGCACTAAGAAGGGATTTCACGAAATTCCCACGGGATCAGCCGACAGGTGAATTTAAAAAAATGCAGTCGTTGCTGCTGGCGTCCTCTAGTTCGTAATAAAATGTTCAAAGTCCATATTACACCGAAATTATTCTACAGTTATGCAAATCCAACATAACATAACTACAAATAACTTTACGCCTTTTATCCCCGAAGGGGTAGGCAGAGGTGTATTACACATACACACCCACATTTCGCCAGTTATGTTTAGCTCCCAATGTAATAGGGGGCGAGCCTATTGCCATCTACCAGGCACATTATTAAGCGAGTGATAATTAACATTTTTAATACACACATAACTTCGAAAAGTCAGAGGTGTGTGCCCGGGGTACCTGGGGATCGAACCCGAGACCATCGTCTCGGCAGTCCGTTACGTACACCACTGGGCTTTCGCCGCTCTAAGTAATCAAATAATCAAATATAAGTAATTTGAAGTAAATTAACTTAGTGGAAGGACCAACAGACTGTTACGCAGATGGTCTAGAGATCAAACCCGGCACGCACCAATGACTTTCAAAGTTAAGTTTGCGTGTTAAATTGTTAATTATCGTATGTCTGAGAGTTCTCCATTATGTTTTCGAAAGACATGTGAAGTCTGCCAACCCGCACTTGGCCAGCGTGGTGGACTGTGGCCTTACCCTTCTCATAGTGAGAAGCGGCCCGTGGCCAGCACTGGGACAGTATAAAGGGCTCATGATGATGATGATGATGATAATTACAGTTTGCTAAACGGCAAAGGAAAATATGGTGCATGTTGAGTTCTTCATAATGTTCCTGAAGGACATCATTATGAAGACTACCAACTTGCACTTGGCTAACATGGTGCATTAGAGCCAAACCCATCTCATAGTGAGAAGACTAAGCACAAGTTTGGTGCTGATGAGTCTGTTCCCACTAGAAAAAATAGTAGTCGGGTCTCCCTTGTTTGACCAAAAGGGATTTGACAACTTTTCACTTCCCAAAAAAATTTTCGCGTAATTTCATTTGCCAAATTATTACTTGGCAAAAATCTATTCACAAAAAATTGTAACGCAAACCTAATGTTTGGGAAATGAACGTTTAAACTATAACTTGTTTACCAACTAGTACTTTTAACATTTTATTTTTTGTTAGTTGTATGAAATACCAACACATAAATAGGATTTGGTTACACCACCTACTTTAATAAACTAAGTTGATGGAGCCTTCGCAGGGCTCCTATTTTTGAGTTGAGGTTCACAAGATAACCTTACACAACCTATTTATTTGGTGATAATTTACTACATTTGGTGTTCGAATACAATTTGAAGTGCAGTCGTGTCATTTGATTAAAGACCAAATGCCATAATGACATTATACTTGGTAATATTTTGCCAAGTAAAATTTTGACCAAATATAAATATGCGTACAAAAATCATTCGAAATATTGCAATGGTATAAAAAAGGTTGCTAAAATTTGTTTGGGTAATGAAATTTTGTCAAAATATTTTCGGCAAAACGGCAGGATCCCATTGTAGTCACAGACTATTTGTTGAAATTACTTTCGTGAAAGGGTACTAGTAAACCCGTAAATATGTCTACATGTACCTGTTCCACGAACGACAGATAAACAATGATACCCGTCCTCTCTCAAAACAGTGTTTATCGCTTTCACAAATATCCGCCACGGTCATCCCAGGAATATGAGAGTACTAAATCTAAATGCCGTTGTTTTAAACAAACATTCAAACATTTTTATTTACTTCCTAATGTCGGCGGTAAGGTCTCGCATTGAAGCCACCATGATATATGAAGCAGGAATTTTTATTGATGTACCTTGGTATTTTTAATTTTACGGCGTTTTGATTGTCTTTTGAAGAACGCTGATGGAATTATATGCGTACCTGATGGTTTCAAGTTCATCTATAAAACGTTGAATGACATGTTGATGTACCTACTTACCTGTTCGTTATGTATTATTTTTGTCTAGCCAGGAAATAAAACGAGGTAGTTACCAAGGCCCAAGTGATACATTGGCGTAAATAATATTTAAGAGCTTATTAGAAAACTGCCTGACTTACTGATCGGAGGTCCCGGGTTCGATTCCCGGGTCGGGCAAAAGTGTGACTGTTTTTTCCGAATACTCAGTAGCAGCTCGGAGTCTGGTGATGTGCCCGGTAACGGCAATAGGCTCGCCCCCTATTACGTGGGACCTAAAAATTCATGGCGAAATGTGGGTGTAATATTTACACCTCTGCCTACCCCTTCGGGGATACAGGCGTGAGACTATTAATAAATAAAATAAATAAAAAAATAATAGAAAACTAGGATTATACATAACAGCAGACTTAGGCCTTGATTTGTTGACTTCGGTTATTTCATTTCGAGATATCATCGTTTTCCTAGCGGTATTCTGCTTGCATCCGAAGCCTTTGTCTACCGTTGGCTTAGCCCAATCTCAGTAGGTACCCCGATTACAAATTTTTTTTGTGCCTAAGTATTTTATGTTATCTACGCTCAATTGCTTATTTAGTGTCATGTAATGTCTGTGAGAGTTACATGCCACAATCAGTACTCGCTTGCTTAATAAGCAAGCGGCTACTGATGGCAAGATGATACTAATGTTGTACCTACATCTGACTGACTCCGTGATCCAGTGGAGAGCGTATTGCGACTGCAGATCGTAGATCCCGGGTTCGATGCCCGGGTCGGGCAAAAGTGTTACTGGGTTTTGCCGAATTCTCAGTAGCAGCACGGAGTCTGGTGATGTGCCCGGTGACGGCAATAGGCTTGCCCCCTATTACGTGTGACCTAAAAATGTATGGTGAAATGTCGGTGTCATATTACACCTCTGCCTACCCCTTCGGGGATATACAGGCGTGAGTCTATAAAAAAAAGTACCTTCATTTAGTTTTGCACCACTCAAAATTGTTATAGTACATAAAATCATCTGTGTACAGTAGCAGAACAGATTATATACAGCAGTATAAGGCACATAGGTACATTAGTATTCACACAATCCTCTCGAAAAGGAATCAGTGCAGTTCTATTAAAAAACGAAGAGCTTTATTTACATAGCCACAATAAGGTATAGAAGTCTATTGAGCACGTGTCAGTAATTTTGTACTTTTCCATAAGAAATTCTATAATAAACAAAATCGTATCCGTTCATTCAAAATAAAACAATCCTCTAAACATTCTAACGAACTGACTGTATAAATCTTTGTATATTATCGCGTAAATATTCGCAGTATTTCGGTTCAAAACACTGACAGTAATATTAAGCTCGTGTTCAATTAAATCCGGATTCGTTGATCTTAAATTAATCTGAGCATAAATAATAGAATTGTTTACTATTAAAGTTCGGGTAGTACGAACTCGACAGTTCAACGACTTGAGGTAACAATGTCGACGGAATATGATAATGGATGTCGCGGGCAACTTCAGTCACGTTACTGTAGACATCAATCAATCGAAGCGTGTCTTTGTACTCGTATACTCTGACAAATCACGGAGTATTCCACATTAAAGTAATAACATCTCTTAGAAAACTTTTGAGTCATCTTCAGACACGTCAAACATTTTTCACTCACATCTAATATAAACACTTCAACTCACATAATGACTGATCTTACATAATTTCGAAATAGGACACACTTTTAAAACACATCTGACCTACTTCAGTATGCAAGATTGCAAAGTTATGAAAGAGTCTGTTGTTCTACATTAAAACTGCTGAGCAACACGTTGAAGAAAATAATCGTAGCGAATGTAGGTCTTTAATAAAATACAAAATATATTAATTCAAAATATAACAAATGCCTCGCCAGATTTCCATTCATAAAATTTTCACTCCGCGAGTGTTATGTAATCAAATTAATGAAAATGAGGTTACGGACTGACATTATGTAGCAGATTAGACATTAGCAGAACGCCGGCCGATGGAATTTGTTTATTTTGTAATTACTAGAGGACCAGATGTCGATGGGGTATATCGGCGGTACGTTACTAACTAAATATGTAGTACAAAGTGAACACAAAGATTATATTCGCAGACGAGTCATACTTACACACAAATATAGTTATTCACCGCGCGTAATATGATGCTGGACTATAAACCTGTATTCACCTTGATGAATTGTCCTATATAATGTTTACTATCCCGTCGCCGCCCGGACTCAAACCAAATCTTTTTAAAACCATCTCGCAAATGGGACTAAGAATAAACTTTTATTTATAGCGCGTATGAGTAAATGTTTACTTTTGATTGCTATAAACTCGACGAGATTCCCAGTCTAAAAACCGTGCATACATTTCTGCGAATACTATAAATTATTAAGAATAAGTCATTGGATAAACAACAATATTTGCAGGAAGTGGACGAAACTCCGAGCGTCAACGCATTAAAAATAGTGATCGGAACCTCATTTGTCTGTTAATTTAATGTGTTTATGAATAAACAATATTGTTTATTGATTTATAAATTATGAAATGTTGGCAGCACTGCAGTGTTTTGTCTTTGATGTTGGTATTATTGGCTACATTCATTCACGTAGTGTCGGTGCACTAGTGGGTGACAGGGATGGCCATAGTGTTGTGTTTACGATGCGATAAATCCCCGGCGATGGCACCGGGCCACCGACACCGGGATTACACAACTCACCGTAACTCGTTTAGGAACGTTGGCTTCTTGGCTTAGCAACAAAATGTTGAGGTTAATTAGCTCAATAATTCTGTCTGAAAGAATCATTGTCGTACATAACAAATAGTCTTGTCTCTTGTTATGATTCATTTTACGACATCTTCAAGTACATTTTTTCAACATTGTATTTTTTTAAATACTTAATAAATTTAATGTCATATTTTAATCGTTTTCAAAATATATTCGCGAATATGATGCGCAATCATGTTAATTCTTGACGAGTGAAAAGGCGAATGAACTTAAAGTGTGTCATTGCAAAATCGTAGCAGTTCAAGGTAGATTGTTTACTTTTATGAAAGCCCTGAAATATTGAACGTACCTACATACGCTAAGTAAATATGGAAGTTCTAAAGAGACGGGACGGAGTCAACCGCGGAGGTTTAAACAAAGGTAAACTGTATTCCAACAATGTTTAAGCCTCGTATTCATTAGGGGACATTTGTCCCGCGACCTTGTCGCCCGACACGAATTCTACGTGTTGAGCGACGTCGCGGGGGACATCGCCCGACATCGCAGGCGACATCTACGTGTCGGGGAACAAGTCGCTTGTCGACGCTCCGATAGCGTCGACCTTGCGCGACTTCGTGTCCCTCGACAGTTTCCGACGGCATTTGACTTGTGAGGACGTGTGTTGCTATTTGTTCCAAGACTACCCGCGATTATAGCACACTTCGTTGGTCCACACTACCAACGAAACTGTGTTAACACTTAGGCGACATCTCGATCACAATGCCGGTATGTGGACGAGCGAAATGCCGGTCGACACTGTCGCCGGACAGTCGCACGTAAATGTCCTGCGACTGTTCGCGATAAGTCGAGCGACTTTGTCCCCTAGTGAATACATGGCTTTATCTTTGAAATACGGCTGAGAACCTTCTTAAACAGAGGCACTGTATTATGAACGTGGATATTCAGTCACTATGAAATGGGTATAATTATGTATTTTTAGTACGTCATACAGTCGTAATAAAAGAGAATAGTTGACTACAAGAATATGTATTGTATGGCCTCTTAAAAACATTAACTGAAGACAATCAAACTAAAAGATTAAAAATGCATTAAAATAGGTAGTAATAATATAAGTATGTTTTGTATCGGCTTTGCAATACGATGATTTGTATGAGGCAGACACAGATTAATAGGAAGATAAGAAGACTTCGCAACTTAATATGGCCGTTTATGTCTAATAGATAAAAATTATATATAAATTCTGATAGAATTAAAATACTTGCAACTAGCTCAAAATGATAGATTGTACTCTGTCTTGTATAGCTGACGTAAAATATATCAGTTTACTAACCTTTTAACAGCGTCAGTGATATTATCTGTATATATCAAATCCTTGCGTTACTGACTGACTGACAGAAAAGCTACAGCCAAAACTATAAGGCGTGGAAAGCTGAAATTTGGCATGTATGTTGCTTGGGGATCGTAGGGTGCACTAAGAAGGGATTTCCTGAAATTCTCACGGGATCGGGCAGAAACAGATAGATTTAAAAAAATATGTGCGAGCGTAGCTGCGGGCGTCCTCTATTGAATCATAAAAAGTAACAAGATTCATAGTATCGGCAAATTCATAATCAAACCTTCTTTCTACAAACAGGCGTGGGTACCCATATGAGTGATCATATGAAGAGTTGCTTCTATTCCCACAAACGCGACCCGAAAACATAGATAAAAGAATTCAGATTGTACAATTACCGAAAATAGTCTAGTAATGCTGAAATAACCGTCAGTTTACAAACAAAAAAGTCAGTGTAAAAATCATAATTTTCGATTTAAATCAGTTTAGAATGTCATAAAAACGTCTATTACTTACGTTAAATGAGGTTTTTGAAACACCTTTCGTTGCGGACGAATTATTTAGAGAATTTGAGACACTTTTGATTATAGTCAAATTGTATAAAGAGTTTTACGTGTGTATCTGTATATATAAAATACTTGTGTCACTGACTGACTGACAGACAAGCTCCAGCCAAAACTATTAGGCGCAGGAAGCTGAAATTTGGCATGTAGATTTCTTGGAGATTGTAGGGGTGCACTAAGAAGGGATTTCTTGAAATTCCAGGGGGATAGGGCAGAAAGAAAAAAAAAATACGTGGGCGTAGCTGCGGCCATCCACTAGTGTATAATAAAGAAGACAAATAGCCACAAAGGCGTTATCATTAACAAATACGCAGACAGAACAACTGGTTGTTTGATGTAGTGTCTAACTAATTATGTGTCGTGTGTAAAGAACTATAATTCTTGTGTAACGTGCGTTATCCCGCCGCGGCCTCGATACATCAGAAGACCTTGTCCTCAGGTCTACACACATCTCCATTCATAATTCCACAAAGACTTACACACATACGTATTATATAAATACGTGTAAATAAGATTGAAGGGACTGTCTGTGATTTCGAAATATGTGTTCTCAAGTGTTTACAGTTATTTATTTGACATGGAAAACCTATTCTTTAATAATTATGTGTCTGTCCGATTTAATCTTTTGAACGTAAAAACCGATTTCAATCGTACTCCGCTGAAAGGTAAAAGATTTCGAAAGCCGACATAATATGTAGGCTTCATTTGATTTCGGAGCGTTTTGGCAGTAGATAATAGCGTAAGAACTGAAAATTTCAATGAAAATGATGCAAGTTTCGTACTTTCTTGTGTAAATCATTGAGGAACACTGAGATATAGAAAAGCCGTGGAGAACAGCTAAAATATATACCTACTAGCTTTTGCACGAGAATACCTCCACATTAATGATATTACGCCATTTATTATTTTCTTTTTTTCTCCTTTGGAATGGAGTTTTAAAAACAGTATCTCGCTAAGTTACCTGACGAGCCTTCGTAGAAAACTGCTAGTGTTTACTGCACTTACCTGCTGCAGTTTGAATTGACAGTCAGTAATTCAATTGACTAGTCGGTTAGCCTACTAATTAGTCGCTACTTTGACAACTCTCGCTCTAGGAATAAATCCTGTGAGACTTTACATACATACAACCAACGGACACAATGAACACCCAGACTTGAAACAGCAATTTATGGATCACACAAAGTGTTGTCTTATTTGGGAATCGATCCCACAACTGCGCCAACCGTGCAGTCAATATTGATCGTTCTGTCTCAAATATGGTTAGGTTTACATTCAGCACTGGACTGCAAAATACTTTTTAATGGAGTGATTAAAAGTTGAAACTGATTAGAAGTTGGAGTTGAAACTTTAATTGGCAATCCACTGGTTCTAATTCTCTCTATTTATTTACTAAAGGATGCCCGCAACTACGATCGCACATTTTTATTTAACTTAACCGTTTCTTCATGATACCAAGGCAATATCGGGCAACTCCTCCTTAGTGCACTCATACGGTCCCCAAGGAACATAAATGCCAAATTAAAGCTTCATGTGCCCAATAGTTTTCACTCTGCGATATCTGTTAGTCAGTCGGTAACAGAAGAATTTATACACAGAAGCTGCCACAAAAAAACAAGCCACAGCAAGTTTTATATATATTTTTTTATAAACCCACGCCTGTATCGCCGAAAGGGTAGGCAGAGGAGTAATATTACACCCACACTTCGCCATGAATTTTAGGTCCCACGTAATAGGGGGCGCGCCTATTGCCGTTACCGGACACATTACCAGACTCCGTGCTGCTATTGACAATTCGGCAAAACCCAGTAACACTTTTGCCCGACCCGGAAATCGAACCCGGGACCTCCGATCAGCAGTCGCATACGCTACCCACTAAGCCACGGGCAGGCAGTTTTATATAAAATTCAGTGACTTATTATTGTTTTGATATGTTAGTTGTATTTAATTGTCTAACATTGGAAATCAGACACTTGTGAATCCAATGCCACTCCTTTCTGCGAAAATACTAAGATTGATTGCAATAATTTATTTCAGAGCAAGGTTGGTATTCGCGATTGTCGCCTTGGAATTAAAAAATTTAGTTCCTTATAATTAATCAATGTTCCGGATATTGGTTTAGGGTGAAAAGTATTGGAAAATGTAACATTTTATTTAGTTGAAACTTTGAAGAGCGATTTATTGTTGTTCAGTTGCCTTTTGCAATGAAAATATAAAGTTTGTGTAGCTGATCAAATTGGATTTCTTTGGTCACTAGACGTCGTCAGCGGCTTCGCGTCAATTATACATATAAACAGTCCTCTTGAATCATTCTATCTATTAAAAAAACCGCATTAAAATCCATTGCGTAGTTATTAAGATTTAAGCATACATAGGGACAGACAACAGACAGAAGACAGACTTTGTTTTATACTATGTAGTGATTTGCAGTTGTTACGTAACAATAAGAGTATATAAGAGTTAGTGATTGTTTAGTGGTTAGTGGTGGTAGTTGGTTAGTAGTGTGCACATAATTATGTCTTGTATATGTGTCTTATGCTCAGTAAACAATAGTTATATATTATTTTTAAACACCATACCGGCTCTAGAAGTAAATCCTGTATTGCGGGGCAGTCGCAAGCATTCAAACAACGAAGACTGAGAACAGCCAGACTCGAAACAACAAAATGCGGATAACAAAATGTGACAGAATCGTACCACAACACTCAGCACAATGTAAAACGGCGTGGCGATTGCTTAAACCACCACACAGTCCGTGCAGTCATTAATATCTATTATATTAAATGAAGGATTAAAACAAATAAGATCTGTATAATCTACCAATTCTGGAAACAAACTGAAATCCAGCAACCTTGCCCGATCCGAGGTCAATGACATGCCTCTCCAGAAAAACATCGCTCACTGCACCCATACAAAAAGTAGACGGATATCAATAAATACTAAGTAGCTAATAAATCAACACGCAGCACACCCATTAAGATACATTCAAAACAATAAATCAATCACAAATTATACTCGTACTAATAAAATCCTTTTTAGGATAACAGACCTTAAAATAGTTCAGGGTTATGAATTCGTCGGCTAATACTCTATTACTCGCTGGTAATACTACCGTACCGTTACCTATAATATTATTATTTATTAAACTGCTGGCTAATTTCTTCTTTAATTTTAATTCAATGATGCAGTGACCTGGGAGTGTCAGCTAACATGCTAAAACAAATTGTTTGTTTGTAACAATTTGGCCGTTTAAAAATTATATTTTGACGATTAAAAATGTATCTCGGTATCCGGAAGGAAATGAATGTACTTGAATTTGTTTAAGCGAAATATATACGGAAGCATTAGATTGATTTATAAACAAATATATTTTAGATACTGAGGGAGTATCAAAGTCTGCATATCTGCATTACCTGAATGAATCCGACCTTCATAACTGAGATTTGCTATTTTATAGTGCCGGAACACATCAAGGTGTTATTGTTGGTTGGGTTTTCACGGGCGGCGAAAATCTTTCACGCTGGCAGGCTATTTGATACTGTCAGATAATGACCAACACGAATACGCGTCTTAAATAAAACTAAATCGAATGCCAGACTGCATGGAAAGGTCGTGTCACACTGCCTGAGTCACCCAGAACAAAAATAAATAACGAAAATACGGAGCGACTCAAGTGTTTTCTTTTGCGATGTTTGTCATAGATATTCGGGAATATGGGTGTATGACTATTTTAATGCTTTCACATGTCATAAAAAAGTTGTGAGTACTAGTCATAATGTAAATATTTTGTTGATCGGGTTTTGATGGCCACTTTTGAATTTATTTGGGGTTTTTGAAAATGACTAAGTTGTTGTGGTGGGACCAAATTGAATTCCAAAATATATTATTCCTCTACCTAGTGACTGTTGATCTCGTTGGGCATAATGGGATATACTTACATCTGGATTATATAGACAATAAATTGAACATCTGGCATTATAGGTACTCGAGTCTTGATGAACTTCGGAAGCGAGCTTATTACGACGTGTGAACAATGCATGGCGTGATTCAAACATTTGTTCCTATTCTGTTGTACTTTAGCAGTTTAGCACTGATCAATTTGTAGCAAGGAAATAAAGCTTGCCCGAACTTTATTTTGTCTTTATTTTGTAACTATTTAGATTGCCTCGTTGGTCTCGAGATTGGGAGGTCTCGGATTCGATTCCCGGGTCGGGCAAAGTGTTATTGGGTTTTTCCGTTAGGAAATTCTCAGTAGCAGCACGGAGTCTGGTAATGTGCCCGGTACGGCAATAGGCTCGCCCCCCACTGCTTGGGACCTAAAAATTCATAGCGAAATGTGGGTGTAATATTACACCTCTGCCTACCCCTTCGGGGATACAGGCGTGAGTCTATAAATTAAAAAAAATTAGATGCTATTTTTATAGCATCAAAATACATCGTTTTCATGGATATATTTTCGACAGGACTTGTTTTGAGCCTTAGTATAAGATCTTCGAATCTGTTCGTCTCTTATAATACTTGTATAATTATATGTCATGCACGAAGATAAATTTGGCATTACATTACATTGCTGGGTATTTTAAAAAGAAGTAATAATATCAAAATCATCATACTAGCAGATTTGGTTGTGTCCAAGTTTTTCACCTTAGAACGCTGAGTTGGCTTACTACTGAATTCAATATTCGATCTATAGATAGATCTGTAGATTTTAGATTCGATTTTGACATAAGCTCTATACAAAATATGTCAAACACAAATCTCGAATCTCAAAATCTATGTATGGATCGAATATTGAAAATGGCCGTTAGCCTAACCAGATTGCAAAGAATATTAACTTTTACATGTCGTCGATTTAAAACGAGTTAATAATTATCACTAATGAAATGAAGGAAGAGTACTTGAGGAAACTACATATCTAAGTGTCTTTCATAATGTTCTCGTAAGACATGTGAAGTCTATCGGGTAAGTACGAGCATTTCACGGAATATCTACCAGAGTAGGTAACTTAGTAGTATGTAACTTATGGAGTGCAATACAATATTGAGTATGCAACGTAGTAATTTCGTACGTTTGTAGCTAGTTGAGTGAGAACCTGAGGCCTAAGCCTCCCGTCGCTCATAGCGTTATGTTATTTAGCCTATAGCCTTCCTCGATAAAAGGGCTATCTAATGCTGAACGATTTTTCAAGATTAGCGCCTGCAACCAAACAAACAAAAAAAACAAACTCTTCAGCTTTATATATAAGTATAAGATAAAAAAAGAGAATATCGAAATGTTTAAACGCGTCAACGTCAAATCTCCTTATTTACCTTAACAAGGACATTTTGTACTAGAGACATAACCAATCTTTGACAAAGTACAAAATCTTAATCAAAAGATTCATTTCAGCAGACGCAGTCAATCCGCAGATTTGAACAGATTGATTATTATCAATTTCGGCCGTGACCGAAACACCTGGGTACCATTTGGAATTCCAATAAAACTTATCCACCTACAACGAACGTATTCTGCAGACTACAATAGATTGTGTATTGGTTTAAGAGAACGTTTATGATCCGCGAATAAAGCATGGAGGTTACAACAATGCGGAACAATATAAAATATACGTGGCTTTTCGCGCTTTCAATGATTTTTCATCCATTATCTATATATATACTAGTACAGTATTACTATCTATATATACCGGAGGCCCTATTCCCTATTCCTTCTCCCTCATCCCACTCCTCATCCCATCCCTTTTCCCGTTCCCAAGGGGCGGACAACGCACTTGTGACTCCTATGGTGTTGCTTGTGTCCATGGCGGCGGTAATTGCTTACCATCAGGCGATCCGTCTGCTCGTTTGCCGCCTTCTAATATTTAAAAAAAATACCAGATGAGCCTGCGGTTATTTAGGGCTACTGCGCCGTACCCATGGCTTAAAGCGTGATGCCATATAGCCTATAGCCTACCTCGATAAATTAGCTGTTCAACAGAGAAATAATTATCCAAATCGAACCAGTAGTGCCTTTTTCTTTTTTCATGGTGTCGGGTTGGAAAATCCTCACGGAGTCCCTCCGCCCAGGGCGGAGAAAATAGGTGACTAAAAACCAACCCGTGTTCCTCATGTACCCGTGTGTCGGAGGGTCGGGTATCGCCGAAGCGTTCCTCGCTATCCCCCGACGGGTATTGGCCCGCCAGATGGTCAGGCGGGCCCCGAACAAAACCCCCTTGGCGTCGGATGAAGGTGTTGGGCTCCGCCGCCAAAACACCCAGCGGCCGCAGAGGATAGGGAGGACGGCAACGCAACACCGCATCTCCTCTTACTCCGCGGCCCCACCGCGACGCAGCAATGGTGCGCCCCCATTTGGTTGCGCGTGACAGGGCGCGCGGCAACACAACACCGACACGCCTCTCTTGCCGCGACCGCGCCCGACTGCTAGGGACAGAAGAACTGTCCCGCACTCGCATCATTGGACGCATCCAGCGCAGGCCTCCGACAAGCCCACGCGGAGCGTCCACTTCCGGGATCTCGCGTAGCCTCACCGTGGGTGACCCAACCACGGCTACTGAGCCCCCCCACCACGACAAGGTGGAGGTCCCATGGGTGGGAACCAGTAGTGCCTGTGATTAGCGCGTTTAACCAAGCAAACAAACAAACAAACTCTTTCAGCTTTATTATACTCAAAACTATCGCAAGGATTTTTGTACAGTTTGCACCAATAGAAAGTTTGATTCCTGAGGAAGGTACCATTTACCGTTGTATTTAATATTCGATCTTTCCATTTTTATAGAGATTTGATATGACATAAGCTCCATATAAATATGTCAAACATGTATCTCATCCAAATCCATGGATAGATCGAGTATTGAAACCGGCCGTAAGAGAATAATTTACGCGACCAAATTCTAGTCTATACGGGAAAATGGTTTATGCATGAACGTCATACGTGTTATATCAATACAATTCTCGAATCGAAAAGAATCAATATAAATTATTCAGAACTGGGCGAGTTCCAAAATATAAATTATTTATTTGTAATGATTGCAATCAACTTTTCTAGAAACTGCCGTTGCGTATAGGCGTTTTCCTCATCGTAACTTACTAATACTATCGTGCAGTTGAATACCAGATTTGCCTGGATTTTTAGTTCTGTAATAATTCGTTGGGTGTTTTAATACCCTTCTTAGAGTACCTTAACCGAAGATATACATACATACATACATATCGTCACGCCTTTTATCCCCGAAGGGGTAGGCAGAGGTGTATTTCTACACCCACTTTTCGCCAGATATACTTTAGTCCCACGTAATAAGGGGCGAGCCTATTGCCGTACCGGGCACATTTCCAGACTCCGTGCTGCTACTGAGAATTTCGTGACAGAAAAACCCAATAACACTGCCCGACCCAGGAATCGAACCCGGGACCTCCCGATCCCACGCGCACATTAATGCCGCGAGACCAACGAGGCAGTCGTATAGGGTTTGATGTCGAGTTTTCCGTCTCTACGCAAAGATGGTATTTGCATCGTGTTATCACTTAGTCGCCTCTTACGACACCCACGGGAAGATAGGGGGTGGTGACACTTGTATTCTATGCCGTCAACATCACGGCTTATACTCTATCATTAAGTCCAACATATAGGATACATTTGAATAACCGTTATAGGTCTTGTGTTTAAAAAATGCCCATGGTATGCATTTCTATTACCGCTATAATAGCAAATTTGTAAAAACATATACATAGTATCGCATCTTGTAAAATAGCACGGCAACCTTCATGAATGTATTTGATTTCCAATTGAACACATTTTAACTTTTTGTTACTACTCATAACCTAATGAAAGGTATGCTTGTTTATGAACTATTTAATAATGAATTGCTTAACTGCGTGTGATTTAATTGATGAGCACGACTCACTCACGCTTATGATTGTTAAAGTTTTTATGCAATGCAATACAAATTAAAAACTTTGCAATCTGGTTTGGCTGAGCCAACTCAGAAATCTAAGCGGAACTAATAATTGACCCCAACCAAGGCTGCTATGATGATGTTTATATTATATTATATTATTACTTCTACCTATACTTAAAAATACCCAGCAATGCATTTTGAAATGCCAAGTTTATCTTCGTGTCATGACATAGAACATTCGTAATAAAAGAGACGAACAGATTCAAATAACTTATACTGAGGCTCAAAACAAGTCCTATCAAAAAGATTTACATGAAAACTACGTATTTAGATGCTATTAAATACTTAGTTACAAATAAGTACAAAACAAATTCTTTCTAGTTTAAAAAGCTGAAAACGTTTTCTTATGTACAAATTTAACAGTGCCAAAGTACAACAGGATGGGCACAAATGTGTGAATCACGCCAAGTATTGCTCACACGTCGTAATAAGCTCGCTTCCGAAGTTCATCGAGGCTCAGTATAGACATATTGCCAGCTGGTTAATTTATATTGTATGTAATCCAGATGTAAGTATGTCCCCTTATGTCTCACGAGGGCAGCAGTCACTAGGCAGTGGAATCAAATCCTAATTGGTATAGCATTAAAGATAATTTCGCTTAATTTATCCTTTTCCTTACATAACCAGCCTGGACAAAATTTGGATATACACGTCTACAAACTTAACAAATATACGGAATTTGAGCAAATCTCGGCACGTGTATTCAGGCTAGTTATACTGTTGATAGAGGCCTTCAGTTGAAAAGCCTCCAAGGCTTTTATCTACACGTGACAACGAAGAAGAGCCGACAAGCAAACTGTTAGCTACTTTGTTTATTATTTGTATAAATAATGAACAAAGTGACCTAATAACCTAGTATTAGAATGACCTATTTAGTATTTATTTTATAGATAATAAGAGATAAGAGATATATCTACTATTGCTGGGGTATGTTTTTCCGGTAACTGCGAATCGAGAAGTAAGGAAGAGAGCAGCAGGTAAGTGCATTAAGCCGCCGGTCACAGCTGTCGTGAAGATCTTGACAGTTGTTATGAGTGTCAGTGCCTTTAAATACCCTGACACTGGCCTAATCCCGAGGAAACCGATTTACCAATCTCTTTTGGTTGACGGCAGTCGTTTTACAGACAACCTAATATTCAGCTCTAATACTTTAACTTGTCTGTTACATCAAGTTAAAGTAGAGAGCTGACCTGGGTTCAAGACAGTTTACCAACAGAAGTAACGTCAATGGTACATTGGGTCTGAAGTCTTAGCTGCTTCTAAGGCTGTCTTTTAAGCAGCTGGGATAAAACCAGGATGGGAAAAATAGCCTAGTCCTACGTAGAGTCACTAGCTTTTACTACGTGGCAGTGTAGCGGACCTGTCACCGGGCTTAACCGAACCACCACTACCACCTGGCCAAAGGAGCGAACAACATTTCGGAGTAATGCGCGTATTTAATTTCTTTAATTGTTTCCTTTGATAAACATATTTATAATTCGTATATAATAATAATAATAAAACCCCTCTGGGGCAGCCGTTATCTCATCATGAGACTAACGCAATCTCGGAGGGCAGAGTAACAGCTTTCAAACATCACCGGCATCTTGTTAAACAAAAAATGTATTGCAAGATGAATAGAAAGCTTACAAACCGCAGGGCAGTTTTGTGGCGAGCTGAATGTGTGTGGCGACACTGCGGTCCCGAATGCTTCAGAGAGTCAGTCAGGGCCTCGTCTCCGGCTTGCCTTTATTGGCTGGTAGGAGTTGATGCCCAAGAGCGCCCGCAGGACTCTCAACTCTGGCTTGCCTTGGTTGGCTAGCCAGAGGGAAGTCGCAAGAGCTATATGCTCGGGGGTGGAAGTGTCATTTTCAAGGGCGTAATTACGGGGAAACCCGCTCCGGGTCACGACCCGCGATGGCGAAACCGGTGCCGCACCGCTTCACACTCCTAGCCACTTGCACCGGTGTTGCCCTCTGGCTGCCTTTATGGCAGACTGCGTTTACCATGGTGGCTATTTAGAGAGGGCCCTTCTAGTGAGTTGGCCAGTCACCGTCTACCCCTTTTCGACGTACTATAAGAGTACTTAGGGCAGACGCCGTTTGTCATCCATAGTTTCCATATTCACTCATCCATTGAACAACCATCACAATAGCCCGGAGTAAGTAGTTTCCATACAAGTAGCAATAGTCCTACACCTGCTGCGCCTAATCCCTGGCTGTACTTTATAGTGCAGTTATGGAGGCTCCTCAGTAGGTGTCCCACCACATACTAGATTAAAATTCTCAAGGGGCCTCTGCGCGTTGGACCTATGTCTCCGTGTACGCCTGCCAAAGGGCCGTGTACTTTTTTAACATCATAATTATGTTAGAAAAGTACGCGTGAAAGAGAAACAAATAATAATAATATTCTACCACATACACACATCACCATTTAGTTCCAAGCTAAGTGTTATGGGTACTAGATAATAGATAAACATACAGATATACTTTTTTTTGTAAATACATACATATTATACATAGAAACACCCAGACCAAGACAAACATCCATGTTCATGCACAAAAATGTTTGACTTAAGCGGGAATCGAACCCGCGACCTTCGGCGTAGCAGTCGCTTACACTCCCGCTGCGCCAACCGGTCGTTGTATATAATAATTATGTGTTCAGCAATTATTTTTTGCTCTTTATTGATCAAATTACGTGTAAATTTTCCGACTAGTTAAATTTGTTACATTTGTGTACAGACCTAAACAGTGTGATAGTTCCTAAACTGGGATGAACAAATAGCTAAAGTTACTCTTTGACAAGCTAAGTATAATGCCAAGTTAGGTAAGTAATCATAATATTATTGGCACCGTTCTGGCACAAATTCTAGCTTTACTTTTCGTAGCGGAAGTAATGAGAAGAATGTGTTCAATAGACAAAACATACCCACTAGTAAGTAAGACTGAAATTACGCTGGCAAAAACTGAGTTTAAAAAACCATTGTTTATTCCTTCAGAGATACACAATCGTAATACGTAGGAAGCAGGTATATACAGTACGGCTCAAAAGTATTTGCCCACCTTGATTTGAGGATGTTTGAAGAAAATGTGTTTCTTCTAATTGTAGCTTTTTGGTTATTTAAGTGTTTTTAGTTAAATCATGATGGGGAACCGTCTATATTAGATTTAATAACTTACGGCAATGAATTGTCATAATAAAATTAGTACAATTAGAAGAAAAACATTTTCTTCAAACATCCTCAAATCAAGGTGGGCAAATACTTTTGAGCGGTAGTGTATGTAGACCAAATCGCTTGTTCACAAAAACGTGTATATGAATCATAAAAAAACATTGACGCTCATATCAAATTAACACCAATCGGTTTTGGCTTCAATCATTATTTTTGTTGATATTTCGCACCCCGCCCACAAATTCGCGTATAATATGAATGTATGCATTTAACATCAATACCTGTCAATCACAAATATGAACATTAAAATAGTTTTCGTACACGGAATCCATATCCTTCCACAATTTGCTGCTTATTAGTAGGTGTATGTATCTATTTGTCATTCATTTTTTATCGCCACAATTTCAAATGTTCCTTAAATAGTAATGTCTATGCAATTAAGCAGGATGATGCATGAAACGTTATTTCTTTCTACTGTGTTCATAAAGCAGAGACTCCAGACCGATATTTTTTCTGGCTTTCGACTATTATCAATTTTATGCATTTGCGGTTACATAAAAAAGTCATAAATTGGTACCCTCAATGCCAAGAAACCTCTATTAGATTATGAATCCGTGGATTGGTTGATCGTTGGATGATGTTATGGGGCAATGCTGCGGACATTAAGAATATTTTCGTTCTAGAAAAACGAGCGGTACGAGAAATATTCATGTTAGGTGCGAAAGTTTATCTTAGGGAACGCTTTACTTACACTCGCAATTTTTATTTGCTAATATATTGTATATTAGGCAAAATGTTAGTTTATTTACAAAAAATGGGGTATACATAATATAAATACGGAAAACAGGCAAATCTAAGAAATACATTTAGTCTTTTAGAATTACTAGTTAGTACATTTAAAAGTAAAATAGCGAACTATCTCATTAAGAAACCACATTTAACGATTAATGATTATTTCAATGATAAGCATAGCTAGTTACTCACACTTGACAATCATGATAAAATTTGTTGAAAAATTAGCTCCTATGTATTTATACAAGCTAAATATATAAACCAGATCACATTACCTTTAAAGGTATTTCACCTTTCTCATCTGGCCAAACACCTCTGACATATCATGAAAATATTTCCGCTTCATTTGTTATTCCTAAGGGCTAAGACACACACAGCACACACCGTTTACAAACGCTTTACGGGAGTGCGTTCGAACGCTTGGCCAAACTTTTACAGATACCAATTACGACTATCAAGTTGCTTGTCAATTTTCAAACTGACGTTATTAGTTACGGATTATTATTATAGGTCTTAAATGTGTTTGTGTAGGTAGAGTGGCATATTTCGCTTTTTTATAAATGTGTATCTTTCTTGACTTATTTACAGTAGGCAATCGAATGCAGAAAGCTGCAATGTAGATGCAGTTTCAGTTGGTTGACGTTTACCGACGCTTAAAACAGCGTGTGTGCTGTAGCCTTTACACGCACCTGTACAACTTCCGTCGTCATCAAAAAGGAAAACAATCAACGCTAATGCACCGTGTTAAGCAAAGTTCACCGAAATACGAACGTTCTTTGCGACTTCAAAAGCATTTATTAAAAAGTATTTACCTTAAAAACATGTTTACAGCCCCAATGTTAATGACTCCAATTGAAGGCGAATACAATCAAAATGGCTGATCACAACATGTTTTCAAACTGGATGAAACATTGCACAAAGGTCTAGCCTTGGTGTTCAAGTACGGAAGCATTTCTTCCGACAAGAAAATATAAACAAAGTCGTCCTCGTCTCAATAGATATGTATGTTTGACCTTGTGTTGTACTATATTGGCAAAATGAGATTGTCGCCATTAAAACTAGCAGAGACCAGGTTTAAGATCACCTTCGCTAGGAATAGCAGACGTAGCATTGACAGTAGTAGATTTATGTGCGAGGAATCCGAAACATATACGAGTACCTACGTTCGTCTAGGCCGTTACGTGCGAGCATCGTGCGAGGTATATGTTACAATATGCATGTTTGAAGCGGATGTTCGTGTTTAAACTCGAATGTAATTAATACTAGTTTGCGAACCGGGAAACTAGGATTTGGAAATACCTACTACTTAAGGCACTGATTGCTATTTCATATGTCTTGGACTACAATTTAGGCGACAAATAAAATTCTTCAACATCGTCGTCCTAGCTAAATGTCGACACGGGATACGTGGGTGAATTAACTATATTCTGTATTAAGTATGTCTTTCAACACAACACGACTACATCGGAGACAAAAGCTAACTGTAAAAATAACATTTCTTATACAGTGATGAAAATATTCAATTTGTCGAGCTGTGAATTTCATTTCATGAACTGCAACTTATAATAAAATAACAAATCTTTATTGCACCTTAACGGGAAAGGTTGATACTTATCTAATAAAGATAAAATATCTTGAGTGGTTGCATTTCCTTTGAGTTTTATTGATCCATGAGTACAAGCCGATACTCAAGGTCATCGGCAGCATTTAGCACCTTAATACATTGAGAAATACATATATGGATCTAATGTAAGAACGTGTACGCCTATACATTCACGTGTATACATTTAGTTCATATTGAAAAATCATGAACTTAAATCAGAATTCAGTAACTATTGCAATATTTATACATATTTATCTACATGTCCGAACGTTGCAATTAGCCTACATCGTCCTTAGCTAAACTAATTAAAGCACTCATTACACGTCGCGTGCACTTCCCTCTTATCGGCAATATCTAAACGCCTACTAAAAGCACAGCGCCATTATGAACTAATAAGGTTACGCATGTATAGGAAACACGTGGTAGCCCCGTGGCATAAATGCCTCCATAACCACTAAGTAGAACGTACAATAATCTGATCAAATCACCATCAACATAATATAATTCAAAAGCTCATGATTACACTAAACTTATAATACCTCATATCGGAGTAATATTCATGAAATGTGGCCTAATTTCCCTTATAATTTGATGGGAAAATAAACAACTCGTTCTTGCACGTGGTTTAATATAACTTTTAATTTATTATGCCTGTGTTTATTATTGATATACGTAAATAAATGTATTTATTTGGTACGGTGGAAAATTAGAACAAAACATTCAGAGACGCGGTCAGCGCTGTTTTTGTTTTGTTGGAAAATTTTGTATACGTAAATAATTTAAGTAGCTTTATTATTTATTAAATGGTGTATGTTTAACGTGTGGTGTTTGTGACTGTCGAAAGTGACCAGTGCTTATTGTTTAAAGAAACACATCTTTATTCTTCTACATACACACAACACCGTCTAGCCACAAACTAAGCAAAGCACGTACTATAGGTACTCGGCAATATTTTTTATTTTTTTTCTTTATTTTTCTTTTAAAAATAAATAAAGAAAAACGAACTAGAAATAAATCATGTCGGGGGGACTTTACAAACATACAATCAACGGACACAATGAATATAGAAACGTACAATGATAATACATACTACTTTGATATTATACATAGATACACTCAGGTCAAGTCAAACATTTATGTTCACGCTCGCAACTATTTGACTTGAAAGTCAATCGGAAATCCCATCACCGTCGGCGTGGCAGTTGGTTACACGCTACCAGGTCATCAGATATGGATATGGATGTTGTAGTAACATGAATACCACGCCTGGCCTCAGATACACCCTATAAATCTGCCAGACTGCCTAACTGCCACAGTCTGACAATTACCAGCATAGGCATCATCTTTATTATCTTTTTTAGGGTTCCGTACCTCGAAATTAAAAAACCGGAACCCTTATAGGATCACTTTGTTGTCCGTCCGTCCGTCAAGACCCTTTTTCTCAAATTTACATCAAATAGTCAAATCTACTGTCCCTTGAAACTGTGAAAAAATCAAACTTCTAAGCCAACGCAACAAAAAAATACAGCCGTTTATGATGCAAATTTCCGCAAATATTCGAAACTCAAAACCTACAGGGTACTTCCCGTAAACTCAGAATCTTGAAACTTGGTACGAAGTAATATCTTATAGCATGCATAAAGGAAAAATTGCGAAAACCGTAATTTTTTTGTTACATCATATCATAAAAATATTTTTAATAATTTTAATGTTATTACCATTTTCTCATGAACGCGTAAAGATATTAAATTGATATCAAATACTCGAGTCTATTATACCTTTAAGCTGTAACAAAATCAAACTTCTATCTCAACGCAATCAAAAGAAACAGCAATTTAAGCCCCATATTTTCTCGCAACTACTCGCAAGGGAATCAAAACCTACAGGGTACTTTCCGTGAACTCAGAATCTTGAAATTTGGTACGAAGCAATGTCTTATAGCACAAATAAAGGGAAAATTGCGAAACCCGTTAATTTCTAGTTACATCATATAAAAATATATTTTTATTAATTTTAAAGTTACTACCACTTTCCTCATGAACGCGTAAATTTATTAAATTGAAATTCGTATCAAATACTTGGGTCTATTATATTTTTAAGTTTTAACAAAATCAAACTTCTATCTCAACGCAATCAAAAGATACAGCAATTTTACTATATTTTCAAACTCGCAACTACTGGCAAGGGAATCAAAACCTACAGGGTTTTTCTCGTAAACTTAGATTCTTGAAATTTGGTACGAAACAACGTCTTATAGCACAGATAAACGAAAAATTGCGAAAACCGTAAATTTTTAGTTTCATCATATAATAAAAAAAACATTAAAGTTACTAGACCTTTCCTTATGAACGCATAGAGGCATTAAATTGAAATTCATATCATATACTCAAATCTATAATATCTTTAAGCTGTAACAGAATAAACTTCTAAGCCAATGCAATCAAAAGATACAGCTGTTTATGCCACAAATTCTCGCAAAATTTCGAAACTCACAGGGAATCAAAACCTACAGGGTACTTCCCGTGAACTTAGAATCTTGAAATTTGGTACAAGGCCACTTCTTATAGCACAGATTAAGGGAAAATTTCCGTAAATGTAAATTTTTAGTGACATTATATAATAAAAACATTTTTAAAATTTTAAAGTCACTACCTCTTTCCTCATGAACGCGTAGAGTTATTAAATTCATATCAAATACTATACTATCTATAACACCGTTAAGCTGTAATAAAATCAAATTTCTATGTCAACGCAATCAACAGAAACAGCAATTTAAACTTATTTTCAAACTCGCAACTACTCGCAAGGGAATCAAAACC
Organism: Euclidia mi; assembly: GCA_944739405.2. NCBI lineage: Eukaryota > Metazoa > Arthropoda > Insecta > Lepidoptera > Erebidae > Euclidia > Euclidia mi. The sequence goes on from OX123196.2 coordinate 7,254,689, forward strand.
TACAGGGTACTTCCCGTGAACTCAGAATCTTGAAATTTGGCACAAAGCAAACTCTTATAGAACAGATAAAGGAAAAATTGCGAAACCATAAATTTTTAGTTACATCATATAATTAAAATATTTGTAATAATTTTAAAGGTGCTACCCCTTTCTTCATGAATGCGTGTGTGGGTACAAAATTTAAATTCATATCAAATGCTCAAGTCAAAACTAAAGGGTATATATCCAGTCGATCTAGAATCTTGAATTTTGGCATAAAGCAACGTTTTATAGCACATAGGAAAAATTTTGAAAACCATACATATTTAGTTGCATCACATATTTTTTTTAAATCATTATATATACCTATAGGTTTGTACGGAACCCTCGGTGCGCGAGTCCGACTCGCACTTGACCGGTTTATTATTTTTTCTTTAAAAGACAACTCCCGCATTAGGACTAAACCCTGTGTCGCGGGGGACTTTACAAACATACATCTAACTAAGACAATTAACATCAACACAATAGTATTGCCAAAAATAGTCTTCGTGCCTTTCACCGTCATGCGGTCCGAAGGTTGGGTGTCTAAAACCCACCTCCAAAATCGAACAAGTTTCAGCTCATGAGATACAAAGCTAGCCTATTATCACCTTATGACTCCTTTGAAATTATCTATCTTACCTACAGTTATCAATAAAAAAAAAAAATTCCATCCACTTCAGTTCCCAGGATTGCCATAATTACTGGCCGGAAATAGCCACTAATTAAGGAACGATAAATATTTACAGATGCTTCTATAGTTCTTGTGCGGCTTCCGGTGCGAGCGCCCCATTGTTTACAAACGGTGTCTCGTAGGTGAAACGTGTGCGGTTGTACTTGCTTTAGTTACAAAGTGTCAAAGTGTATGGAGTTTGGTTTCAGATTGTGGTGGTAAACTCTATTACGTTTTCGGGTTGGTTTAGGTTGACTACAAATACACGATCTGATGATAAAAAAAAATCTTGAAAGCAAATTCGATTTGCTCCATAAAATTTTTCGTTCTAGCGGTGCTTATGAGCAACGATAGCCTAGTGGAGAGGCTAACAAACTACGAGTACTACGCAGAGCGTCTTGAGTTCAAATCCACGGCGCGCATTACTGACTTTTTGAAGTAAAACGCACATTGTTTTAAATTGTTTCTTGCCTCGGAGAGCACATGAAGATCTTTAACAGCCATTATGCGGAGACAGTACAATTGAGTATACTGACACATCCAAGCCAAGAAATGTCCCTATTCCCTTGGGATTACGGGCGTCAGGCGACTGTTGCTCTGTTGAAAAGCTTATATTCTGTCGTGCGCTCCGGCAGTTTGACTCTGAAGGTCTCTTCATGGCAGTCTGATACTGATGTCCGGAATACAGAAGCGGAAGTTTTGTTAGGTCTTTCTTATTTAAAAAACTTATTTACGTACTACGATACTTCAACCTCACATTTGCAACGATTGGTGAATATGCCATGTCTGATGTAACCTCTAAAAGCGATTGACTAATCGTGCAGCCGATTATATTTAGTAAAATCAACCAACTATTATTGTATTTTAAGCTCGCTAGATTGAGTGAACAGATCAGTTTCGCCCACGCATTTGTGTCTTCTGCACTATTTAAACTGCCTAACAATCTGGATTTAAATCAATCGCCGGACGAGGAGTACACATAGTCTTAGAGGGCGTATCCAAATTCACGAGTGAATCAGCTCAGCAGTCCGTGAGAAAGGCATCCACCAGTAATAGTACGTGATTTCTTTAAAATCGCGCAGCGAATTCCAAGAAGAGCTAGCTAAATGAGGTACATTTATATGTAGAAAAGTGAAAATCTATGCAATGGACGCGAGTAAAAAATATACGCGAGAAATGAATCAAATGGCTTTGTAAACTAACCTTGTTCCTTTAGGATAGATTCGCTTTACGACAGATTGTACTTATGACAGATTCTCTTTACGCCAGTAATGTAAAGTCGTAGAAATTTCCTTCACATAATTTTCCTCATCATAAAACGTTACGGCTTAAGCTTTTTGATGAGCCGGACAACAAGTTATTCCAATCATATACTGATTAGTGCCAACTTACAGCTATTGCACAGCTGAAAGATAAAGCTACACTAGCGTTGTCTAAACTGTTTTTTTATTATAATTTGAATTAAAATTGATTCAATAGAACCCTATGGATCCATACTTAAGCCAACAGGGTTTCTCAGCATCACTTATGTTATTACATGGCTCGATTATTTTGTAATTAATAGAAGATAGATAATGAGTATTCCAATAAAACATTTTTTGTAGATTGTTCCGTATTTCAACATTTTGGAACCGCCGCCCGCATTAGGTACACATCCTCGCAATACCGTTCCTGTTTCGATAAGCTTGCTCATCGATGGTGTACCTTATTTTAGGTACCATATAAACATGGTACGCAGTACTCACGTGATATTCAGTCGATTCCGAACAACAACATTGTATCACAAAGAGCGTTATATAACGAACATTTTTAATGAATCATAGTGGTATTCACAGAAACAGTGTTACACAACAAAAGTTGGCTCCGGTGAAAGTCCTTTCGCTATGTCCTTGAACTTGCTGGATGTTATGTCATAGTCAGACCATTGAAGGTAAAGGCTTCGATTTCTTTGTGTTATGAACGAAATCAGTTAGCTGTGTACTTTTAAAGACGTATGGTAAAATCAATTTAACAATGTGTTCAATTTCTAAAATACTATATCACAAGATAGATGCAGCGATAGCCTAGTGGAGCGACCAACAGACTGCTACGCAGAGGGTCTCAGGTTTGTATCCACGGACCAATGAGTTCTTGAAGTTATGTGCGTATTAAATTGTTAATTATCGCTTGCTAAACGGTGAAGGAAAACATTGTGAGGAAACCTTCATGTTTGAGAGTTCTCCATAATGTTTTCGAAAGACATGCGAAAGACATGTGAAGTCTACCAACTCGCACTTGGCCAGCGTGGTAGCTATGAGAATGGTAAGGCCATAGGCCTCACTCTTCTTATAGTGAGAAGAGACCCGTGCACAGCAGTGGGACAGTTTATATACAGGGCTGATGATGATGATAGCATATTGTTCTAGCATCATCATCATAGTCCTAACACTATCGAGGTTGCGTCCAAGACTTACGCATAATCATCGGCCTAGCATCGTCTACAAACATGACCTTTGATCTGAAGGCAATGGTCTTGGAAATGATCCCCCCTTCTGAACTTAGTAGCTTTTACAGAATATTATAATATTTTGTTAGAATGTTAAACATTAAACGCAACAGTATCTATAAAGGTGTCCTCCTCCTTTCAAAGGAGAGGCCTAGTCCAGCAGTGGACTGATGAAGGCTGATGATGATGATCTATAAAGGTAGTAGAGCCTTGCTGATATCAGCATGGATGGCTCAACCGGGGAAGTACTACCCTCTCACACGTAAACTAACGAAAATCGACGTAAACTAACAGTACTTAAACTATTGCGTTTTGTTCGGTGAGTGAGAGTGCCGGAGACCCCATCCCCTATTCCCTCTCCCTCATCCCACTCCTCCTCCTATCCCTTTTCTCAACCTCAAGGGGCGGCAACGCATTTGTGACTCCTCTGGTGTTGCTTGTGTCCATTGTGTCCATGAGCGGCGGTAATTGCTTATCATCAGGCGATCCGTCTGCTCGTTTGCCGCCAATTACTATAAAAAAAATACTATACCGTTGCGTTTCATCCAGTGAACAAGAGTGCTGGAGGCTTCATTCCGCTCCGCCTCCTATTCATTATTCTATCCAGATTGGCGACACACTTGTTACTCCTCTGGGGTTGCTTGTCTCCATGAGCGGCGGTAATCGCTTACCATCAGGCAATCCGTCTGCTCATTTGCCGCCTATGCCATAAAAAATACCCGAAGATTATTTATCCTTAGCCTCAAACTGCCACTATAATAGGCCACGAAAATTTCGGTAATGTACCGTTTTATGGCAAGCAATAACCGTAACAAACTTACGTTTGCTTTTATAATATCAGCGAGCATTACGTTCAGTTCAACCGTAAACCTACTTTGTAAGAGTAAGAACGATTCCACAAACTATATAAGATTACCTAACAAAAACAAATAGACTTCTGAAGCTTATTTACTTGGGAAATTTTCCTTAACGTGTTTATCGTCAATGAACTGTAGCCAAATCAAGCGACATTTACACGTAGACTTTTCCACCGTGCGTTTTAATTATATCTGCCTACCCCCACGGGAAACTGGCGTGAGTCTATGTAATTATGTACAATAATTATATAAACATTACAAGGTAACGAAATAAGATGATTTATAATTACACATGGAGTATACGGTTATTTTTCTTAGAAGAATGTGTTACATATTGGTTACAAAACTTAGTGATTTATGAAGTTCAATCTTATCTTGAAATTTTCATGAAAAGTTTTAGGCATTTCAATGTAGGTTTTTCTATGTAAGACAATCATTATTACATCATCATCATCCACATAAGTACTTATAAAATAAATGAATTGTAGCTCGTCATAGAGTATTTAACCGGTTTTAACTGTGACTTACATATTTACAAAACATTTTTATTTATTAACTGTTCGACCAATTATATATTATTAATGGTCGCGCGTCCAATGCCCATAAACCATATTTAAAAAACAAAAAAATGAAAATATATTCGTAAATATATTTCTGTATCTCGTGAAATATAGATAAATCCCTCCATTTACTCGTTCAGTGATTTTCCACAAACGTTATTTAGGTTTACGGGGTAAATTTGAACAAAAAATGGTGACGGCTGAGTCAGGTCGTTCCCACTTTAAATCGACTTTCGGTAGAAAAATGGTTGTTTGCGAAAGTTCGTTGACCTGGGAACGGTTAGGACTTTTTGTAGACGACGTAAATATTAACGAACAACGTTTTTGTTTACGTTTCCTGGTCTATGGTCAAAGGTTAGGCTTTACCCACAAATCTGAGATATTTGGAATATATTTTTTTTAAGAAATGAAGAAGAAAGAAAATGCTTTTATTTTTACAACATACACAACAGTTAAATATTACATAATTTTTTGTCGATTTATTTTGAAACTATTTTTTTTTCTTATAGTAATAGGCGGCAAACGAGCAGACGGATCGCCTGATGGTAAGCAATTACCGTCGCCCATGGTTACAAACAACACAACAGGGGTAACAAGTGCGTTGCCGCCCCTTGGGGTTGGGAAAAAAGATTAGGATATGGAGTGGGATGAGGGATAAGAAATAGGGCCTCCGATACTCTCACTTACCGAACGAAAAGCAACAGTTTAGGCACTGTTACTTTACGTCGAATTTCTGTGAGTGGGTAGTACTTCTCCGGTGGAGCCGGCCCTTTCATGCTGAAATCAGCAAGGCTCTACTACCGCGTTATATTAAGCGCGTTAATATATATTACGCTCGCCCCCTATTACGTGGGACCTAAAAATTCATGGCGAAATGTGGGTGTAATATTACACCTCTGCCTACCCCTTCAGGGATACAGGCGTGAGTCTATATAAAAAAAATAATAATACATATTTAGTACGTGTGACTGCCGAAACGAAGCTCTCAGTTTTGATCTCCGGGGACGCACCTCTGACTTTTCGACATGATGTATGCATTAAAAATGTTAATTATCGCTCTCTTAATAATGTGCCCGGTAGATGGCAATAGACATACCCCCTATTACATTGGGACCGAAACATAACTGGCGAAGTGTGTATGTATACACCTTTGCCTACTCCTTCGGGAATAAAGCGCGTGAAGTTATGTTATGTTATATTATGTAATTTAATATTAACATTACGATACAAGGTGAGGCAGCCGCTTGAAAGCCACTACCTATACTATTTTTACATATACCATGTTCTCACAACTAACACTTCTTAACAAAATTATCATTATTAATTTCATAATAGAAAATATAATTTAAGCAATGGACTGCCTCCGTGGTCCAGTGGACAGCGTATGCGACTGCTGATCGGAGCTCCCGGGTTCGGTTCCCGAATTCTCAGTAGCAGCACAGAGTCTGGTGATGTGCCAGGTAAAGGCAATAGACTCGCTCCCTATTACGTGGGACCTAAAAAAAATCATGGCGAAATGTGGGTGTAATATTACACCTCTGTCTAACCCTTCGGGGATACAAGCGTGAGTCTATTATGTTTTGTCAATATACATGTATTAATGACTTCACCGCAACACAGATATATGAGTCTGTTATGAATTCCGTTACAATACAATGTTACTAAACAACTATAATGTAATTTATATTATCGTTTATCGTTCATGTAATATTACAATGTTACGTAAAATTTATCGGCGCGTGCCGCGACCTGAAACCCTACCTATGAAATAAAAATTGAATGGCTGTTCAGTCAATAGAATCAGAAACATTGTTACGTAGAAATTGTTATAATATTTAGCCTTTTATTGTGTTATTTAATTTATCTATTACTAGAGAATGGTTACAGCTACGCCCGCACATATTATTTTCATTTAAGCGTTTCTGCCCTGCCCCCGTGGATATTATGGGAGATCTCTTCTCAGTGTGCTCCTACGATCCCCAAAGAATATTCATAGGTACATGTCATATTTCATCTTTGTGCGCCCTATAGTTTTGGCTGTGCCAAAGAGTTCAGATATTTACATAGGGGTGCATTCTTATGGGCGCTCTGAAGACAAACTTTCTGTGAAACAAATTGCCGCTTGGCGGCGTGGCAGTCGCGCTGTGACAGTTGTCTCTACGAGAGCAAGAGAGACGAACATTCCTCCTGTGTATCTTAACTACGAGAGCAAGAAAGACGGAGAACGACGCCAGCGCCGCCAACGGCGTCAACTACGAACTAAACTGGAGACAGTCCCCACTTGGAATCGGCACACGAAATCCTTAAGAACTGCGCTTCTATGTAAATCTGTATTCATTGGCTGTGCTTTGTCTGTCAGTAAGGCAAGAATTTTATATATACAGCTACTATTATCTAAATGTCTGTCTACGGAGAACATAGTTCTCATGTTTATGCTTCATCTATGATTACTTTTTAACAAAACACACTAAATTTATTTTGTACAACACACGTACATAGACTCATGCCTGTTTCCCGGAGGGATAGACAGAGACAACGGAACGCCATTTGCAACGATCCTGCTTCATTCACTCCCATCAAATTCCTCATGCATGCTCTTTTGTTCAAGGTACTTCTAGCCTGTCATTTCTTTAGGATGCCTCCGATCTAGTCAGAGAAAGTCCGCCTAGGTCTTCCCCTTCGTCATGTCTCACTCACACTTGCCTTATATATATGCTTGGTTAGTCTTTCGTCATTCGTCCTCTCTATGTGCCCAAATCACCCTTCTCGATGCTTATCAATACATCTTCTTTTACCCTTTTATTTTGGTTAAAAATCATTAAAATCTATAAGGAGGACATCACGTTACAAACATAAGGGTATTAAGTCTGAAAAATTGATTTTTTTTTTATTTGCGTTTCGAAAACTAATTTTTTTTCTCCATTTACTGGTAAAACAATAATATTTAAATTACAAATATTTTTTGAAATATAGCAACATATGTCTTTCTTGACTGTTCATGCGTTCCCTTTTCGAGACAGTCAAGAGAGTCGCATATTAGTTCATTCAGTTGCCGCGTATCGCTCGTACCCTCCGGACGTGTCGTTGCGAGTTAAAACCAGTGCAGACGTCAATTTCGAGGCAAAATATTAAATTGTGAGTATTCTAAACAGTATTATCCTAAGTTAATACCTTTTTGCCTGTTCGCATTAGTACAAGTTTGAAATTTTACTTAAAATAATACCCTCTTGCCTGTTCAATTTCATTAAATGTGTTATTTTTAACAAAATTATTTTAAAATGCTACTTTATAGCCCCCAATTTGATTGAGATAATACTATACTGCTTGACAACTTTATTTTGTGATTTATAGTTTCAAGTTAGATACTACCTTTTAGACTGTCGGTTATTTTCTTTTTTGTATGTTTTAGTTAAACTCGAAACAATGAAACGAAGTAAGAGGGCTGAATTAATAATGAGAGCAATCTGCGATCGCGTAACTACACCGGACAGCACTTCAAATGATGAGAATAAAGACCCGTTTGCTGACAGCGACAATAATAGCGATCCAACGTATGTTCCCGAACAGCCTACGCAGCACCGCCTTCAGTCGTGTGTGTCTGGTTCATCAGGTAGCCATCAAACGTGCGAGTATGTTTCTTGTTCCGAAGATGTTTTTGCGGCTTGCAGTAAGTGCAACAGTTTTCTATGTTGGGATCATTTCGATAATATTGAGACGTACAACGATTGTACATTTCATAACAGCACTGTTCATAGCAATATTGTTACCGATAATACGTTGACTGGAGAAACTAGTCAAAATGATTTGGATGTGACTCTCACAAAATCAAACAATGACGGTGCATTATTTGACTTGACCAATCTCACTAATCAACAACACTGTGAGTATAAAAATTGTTATGCAGACATTTCTACGACTTGCGTTCAATGTCAAGGATTTCTTTGCTACCTTCACTTCGACAAATTTTGTTTAGACAGTGACTGTACTCTACACAAATCATTTTCTACTGATTCTAAAGACGCAAAGATCTTTTCTAATTCTATGAAGCAAATAATCAAAAGAAAACGTAATTTAGGATTAGAGTATTTAAATTGGAAAAAGAAGAAAGTAGATTCACGAACACTTAAAGATCCTTGTGATGAAACTACGTGTAGATTGAAATGCACTACAAAAATAGATGAGGCGAAACGAAAGCAGATTTTTGATAATTACTGGTCATTGGGTGATATTAATAGACAAAGAGATTTTATTAAAAATAGTATGCAAGAAATAAAACCAAAGCAACGTTCTAATCGTTGCCAAAATTGCATGAATGAAAAACCTTTACGTGCTCTTAATAACGCATTCCACTTTAATATAGGGGATCAAAGAATTCGGATTTGTAAAAAGTTCTTCAAAGCTACGTTAGACATCAATGATTAAGTAATATTAACGGTTAGACAAAAAACGAATCAAGATGGATTTGTTACTGAGGATTTAAGAGGAAAACATTCGAAACATGCTAAATTGACGGAAGAAACTGCCGAAGTTTGTAAGTTTATTGACTCAATACCCCGAGTAGAGAGTCACTATATCAGAGCACAGAGCAGTCGTCAGTACATAGAAGGAAGTAAGAGTTTGACGCAAATCTATAAAGATTATAAAAAAGAATGTGAATCCAAAATGAAGAGATTTGTAAGTAAGTCTACATTTTCAAATATATTTCACAGACAGTTCAATATTTCTTTTTTACAACCGAAGAAAGATCGCTGCGAAGTATGTGTTTCGTATGAAAATAGTAGTGTGGACGAAAAATTAATATTGCAGAAGAGTTTTGATGAGCACCAAACGGAGAAAAAGTTGAGCAGACTAGAAAAGCAACGAGATAAAGAAAAAGCATCTAACTGCAACATCGTAGCCTGTTATGATTTGCAGGCGGTCCTTACGGCTCCACGAGGAGAAGTTTCATTATTTTATTATATTTCTAAACTGGCTACGTATAATTTAACAATTTCTGAACTAGTGACGGGTTTAACTACTTGTTTTGTATGGTATGAAGGTCAAGGACATAGAGGAGTTACAGAAATAGGTACTTGTGTCATAAAATTCATTGAAAACAAGTTGCAAAACGTAAATGCAGAAGATACAGAGTTTGTATTTTTTTCTGATAATTGCTGTGGACAGCAGAAAAACAAAGTAATGATAGCATTGTATCTTTATGCGGTAAATAAATATAAACTTAAAAGTATTTCACACAAGTTTCTTATCAAGGGCCATACTCAGATGGAAGGTGATGCCGTTCACTCTACAATAGAAAAAGCTATAAAAAGATCCCTCAAGTCTGGTCCTATTTATAGCCCTCAAGAATACGTCAGTATAATTAAAACTGCGAAGAAAAGTCCACCTTATTTAGCAGTAGAAGAGTTATCATTTGGCGATTTTTATGATCTGAAAACAATGAGCGATAAGATCGCAAGTAACTATAACAAAACAACAGATAATGTTCAAATAAAATTGACCGACATAAAAATAATTAAAGTAATTAGAGATGATCCTCTAGCTTTTTATGCGAAAACATCGTATGCCGATCAAGAGTTTAAGCGTATAGAAATAAGAAAATCTAACACAAAACAGCAAAAAACTGTATTCGCTTTTCCAGAAAACTTAAATAGAACTTATTTCGAGAAAATCCCCGTTAGTGAAAAAAAGAAGCAGGCTATACTAAAACTCATTGATAAACGACACATTCCTCAAACGTACTATGGTTTTTATAATTCATTATAATTTTATTTAAATTAACTAACAACAAATTTTTGATAATATCTTTTACCTAAGTACCTGATTATAGTTTAAAAAATTATGAAACTGCTGAGATGCCAATGATTATGTTACTTCCTACTAGATCAATAATAACTGATAAGACTGTTGATTTTATTTTGTAGTTGATTTTATTACTTAGATGGCAAAGTTAATTTTGTAATACCAAAATTGATTGATATTGTTTTTTAATTTTTATTAATATTACCTATATTATACACAGGCTTGTACTTAGCCCTAATTTCAAGATTAAGATACTACTTCCTGAATATTTTTTTTTAGTTTTTTATGATAAATACCTGATTATCATTATATAATTATTAGACTGGTGTCATGCTATTAATAATGTTACTTTTTATTAGATTTATAATAACAGATAAGACTGTTGATCTTATTTTGTATTTGAAACTTGATAAATGACTCTTTCATTGCTGTCGTGTTTTTTTTTTTAATTTTAGTTATATGTAGTCACGCGGATAGCCTCGATCTTAAGATTAAGCTACTTATTTTTGATATATATATTTTTATCCAATCAGTATTTTATTTATGATAATCCCTTACTCTGATAGCTTAAACATAACCTTGTACTTCATAAAATGGTATCAATATTAAATACTACTCGTTAGTAATATAAAATAGTAAATTTTGTTTAAGCTAAATAGTCGTAAGTTAAACATCTGAGCTATGTGAACTGCTTAAAGGGTATCATTTTTACCCAGACCCACAAAAACACCAATAAAACTAAAATTACTGTTGATACAATAACTAAAGTTACTCAGCACAAAGAAGGATGATGTACGTTTGAATCTAAGTATCATTTGTAAGATTTGAATGAGAAGTCCCGGATTTGTGATTTTAACAAAATTTAAAACGCGATATCTCCAAACACTGTTTTCGAAGATAATACCCTTTTATTTGTGACGTGCGATATTTTATCGGTGATATTTAACTCGGGTTAACACTCGAGTAAAACATCACCCTGCTGCCTCCGTGGTGGATAGCGTATGCGACTGCTGATCGGAGGTCCCGGGTTCGATTCCCGGGTCGGGTAAAAGTGTTACTGGGTTTTTCCGAATACTCAGTAGTAGCCCGGAGTCTCTACTTATTGTGGGACCTAAAAATTCATGACGAAATGTGGGTGTAATATTTACACCTCTGCCTACCCCCTCGGGGATACAGGCGTGAGATTATAAATAAATAAAATAAATATAAACATCACCCTACCCTAGGAATAAAATTTAATAGCCTTTTGTTAAATTTTATTGTGTAAGATGTGCTAAAGCTTAAAAACACCGTTACTTATGATTCTCTCGTCGCTTCTCCTATGAAAAGTAAGAAAAGGTCGAAAAGGGGGCATGAGGCTATAGCAGCCTCATTCACTGAGAATCCTACCAAGAAGCTCAACACCCCCTATTGCCATGTCACTGCTGACAGTTTGAAATAAAATTAATAAAGAGTACCTACTAGACGTAATTAAAATCTTTGAGGGCTACGTCGCGTTATAATGGCGCCCCATATTAGACAACACTGCGTGATCCACAATTTTTTCCTTCAATCTAGTATTCTTTGTGCCAGTTGATATTATTTTATCTAATGAGTGTGAGTTTATCGACCTTAACATACGATGATTTCTAGACGATATATGCTCCAATATTATTAAAAAAAAAATATATATATATATATAATAAGTGCTCCTTTTGACACTCAATACCTACCACAATCATAAGTAATGTAACGGTATACTAATGTTCTGAACCATATAAGCCGATCTACAAGGCACAATTTGGTTAACCTATAAATAAGTATTAGGCAAGCAGTAAAGTCTAACCTAATGTTTGGTACAGTTAGTCATACGATCGTTCGTATTGTACACATACTATTTCTGGTCATGAATGGTCGCCAGTTGTGAATGAAAGCTGTTTTAAAGGAAATGATGAATGTTCAAATAAATATTTCACGGAAAATCGGTCACCATTCGCTATTGTTTGGTACTTATGTCTACTAAACATTCGCTGAGTAATAAACAAGAATGTGTAGGTACTGTAAGTAGATTGTAGGACTATACCGTTTAACAAAACACGCTTGAGAACGATAGACTAATTATTTTTAAGCATCACTAGCTGGATACACTGAAGGCCTTGTACAATTGTACTTTCTCACCATATGTTTTGAATTTTTGCCAGTTGCGGTTTGTCAGAATTTGCTCTACTGCGTATTACCTATTGTTTAATAGTGTGGTACTCGATGATAATTATATGATTGTATCGACCTTGTGATAGTTTCAGTATAACCACTTCGCTATGTTCAATGTGTGGACGAAATTAATGCGCTGTTGAGTCGCTTGTTTTTGTGTTCTTAATGAGGACAATATTTTCAAATTGCATAGGAATTTTCCTTTGGTTTACATTGTTTTATTTAAAATAAAAAAATACAGGGTGTAAAAAGACCCATAACGAAAACTGAAATCCCATATTGATAAGAACATTTTTTTGGGCACCATACCTAGGAAGTTACTGGTTCAGGAGATATTGAGGCTCAAAGTCACTATACAATTTTTCTAATTAGGTATAAATTCAATGAATTTACCCTACCAATATGTTCTATGGATGTCCTATGCAGCCAGACTTGGCATGATGTCCTTAATGAGTAGACTTCGGCTTGGTGATGGGTCCTGTGACACCCTGTATATATGTATATCGGACGCATAAAGATTATTAAATGACACTACCCCATTTCATTCAGTGGTTGTCGTAAGAGGTGACTAAGAAAAAATACACGAAGCATTTACCTAGTATGTTTGCGAAAAAACGGATTTAATCGAAATCATACACTCTATCCATCTGGGCAGCGTGGTATAGTAGGCCAGATCATTCTACTGACTCACAGCGCTGCTGTGAAGAAAATTAAGACAGACTTAAGGCTGCCTTCACACTAGCGTATGTCCAGCGTAGCCGTTCGATGAACGTATGCGCAGCGCAGACGCTGCGACAACGCGGCGCGTGCGTCGCGTTTTCGCGTAGTTACTTATCGCTTCATATGATTTGATTCGGCTAATAAAGTGCAGTTTCTTGTAATTAAACTAATTATGAAACATCAATGACACTCCTCTCAAAAAATGTCGAGGTTCTCGCTAGTAATTTTTTTTTGTATACATTTACGAGTAAGACACTGACGAAAGATATATTGATAAGAAATACCATTTTTACGCACTAGGGAAGTACATAATTGCAGGCGTCTATCGCGTTGGCCCTGGATGTGCAAACATTGAAACAGTAGGTACAAATAGCGACATAACTTTGAGTAATTATTTGAGAATAACACTTTTTTGTGCAATGAATATTATTCAGAATTTTCACCTTCCGAACACCTTTTCTGAATACATGTAGCTAAGTGGCTCATTAGACCGACCGTTTACCATCCACAATGTAGACAGTCCGTTTAAAATCCCAGTTCGCAACCTCATTATTTGAGACATATTAATTATATATCCGCAGAATTTTGTTATTTGATACTATAATTAGTAAGTTCCTGTACCCGACAGAGGTAAACATCTCCATTATGTGGGATCCATAAATAGTTATGTTGATTCAAACACAGCTAATCCTACCTACTTCGTCCAATCGTTGACCCCTAAAGTACTCGAGATCCATCCCGATTTGGCTCCAGGAAGTGTTATATTTCCCATATTAAGGTCGTTCGATCTAGTTGCCTCTTTAGATAATCCTTAATGCATAATATATCAATTATAAGCTAATCATATATACATTGACATCTCTAGGCCAGCACAGAGGCCGGCAAACGATCGCCTTGATTATTTTAGACTTTTATTTCGCTCCAGGCGGATGATAAAAGTGCATCTATTTGTTATCTAAACATAATAAATTTTATATTACCTTTGAAGTCAAAATACCGAGTTGGCATAGTCGCGAAACTTTGAAAATTTCTGTGGAAAATTAATTATAATAATATATGAAAAAATATGGATTGCTAAACTATCTGCAATGTTGAGTGATGTTTCTTTAGATTATTTGTAGGCCGATGGCCGGAGCGTTGCGACTAATCGGTTTGGTGTTTTGGTGTATTTCTCTTCAGGGCTCTTGACCGTACTTCGAGTCGTACTCAACGTAGGCATACAGTTTACTCTAGAGAGTAAACTTGGATGCAAGATGAACGATCGGAAAGTTCGCGAGGTCGAGCGATGGCACTGATCGATTTTAATTAATTTTGTTATTGTGCAGTCGCGTGTTAGAATAATGAGTTCTGATAAGTCTACTAATGCGCATCTTAAATACACAGGCACAGCTGTGTACATTTATTATGCATATAATGATATTATAACATATGATAGCGCGTGTGTTTCGTTAAAAATATGGCGGACACAAATCACATTGCAGCTATTCAAATTAAACAAATAGGCAATACATTGTATAGATAATATAGGTACACAGTAGTTGTGTACTTAGAGTATATTCCCTGAAAATGAATGTCATTACTATGGAGTTTTCAAAGATTTTGTGAATATCATTATCGTTAGTATAATAAACGTCAAACTACGCTACGGACGAAACGAAATACTTATGCTATCGGTTTTTTTTTAGTTGGATTTTAATTGAGTATATTATTAAGGTATTTCTATGACACTCCTACAAGAGTACCCACTATACATGATACGTGCTATTTTCTTAGAGAGGATGGATGGATAGATTACTGGCCGATTCCTATCGATTGGCCTGTTGTAAGTGGGTTCAACTCCCAGTTAGCACAAAACTTTGTGAGATAAATTAAATTATTTTGACTATGTCTGGTTGGTACCTATGGTACCTATATGGATTATGGCAACTTGTCAGTTTCCTGGTTATCATGAACTATTCCTATTTTGTGATCAGATGACCATTAGTAAAATGCTACAGGATAATATTATTATTATGATTTTATTATAAAAAATAATAGTTTAAAGAATTTAAAGACGAAATATATATCCAAATTACTCTTAAATGAAACTCGAGAAAACTGAGGTCAACATAATAATATAATAATTTGCTCATACGTAAATTTAAAGCCATTGAAACATTAAACTTTGCTTGTTATTTGTGCCAATAATTGCTATTATATTATTTATTTATTATGTATTCATAATAGGCGACAATGTACCTTTGTACAGACGACATTACAGCGTTTGAGATCATGTTTTTGTAGTATTTTAGTTCAATAGGCCTTCTGAAGGACGCCAGGTTCAGGTCGTTTGTTGGCCTGATAAAGGTATACTGTTTGTGAGAAGTTTGTAAGTTTAAGTTACATATTTATTTTTTACTCTACCAAGATGAATGGCAGGTTGATTGACCTCTGAGACGTAGGTATCGTAGATTTATGAAAATGTTAGCTCGGCGTTGCGTTTGCGTAGCTGAGGCGTCGATTTCTGTTTAGAATGTGTTTGCGTATGAAGTAGTGTACTTTAAAAATTGCGACAGACACGACGAATAAAACCGCATCCAATTTTTTGACTTAGCATGTTGGAATTTCAGTTTAGCTGTTTGATATTAAACAACACACACAGCAGTCAAAATGTATGGTTAATACATTTATGCCCCGGGTGGACTTTTGAAAGATGAATACTTGGTCTTAATGTGCAATTTAGTCTTCCCGTCTCCTCATGTTCACTATTTACGCATAAAAGCCACTTTGTATTCATTTCACGATTAATATATTGATCTACCTGGAGATAATATGTTATATCATTGCAACATATTTTGCCAATCTAGATTAAACAACATACCATTTCTCAGAAACCTAAAGATTCTTCTTCTTACTCGCAGTCCGTGAGCTGCGTTCGTATCTGTCAAATGAGAGTCTTGTTTGTTGGCCTCGACTAAAGAAAAAAGTGAATGTGATACTGGGAATCCATATTCCCAGTATCACATTCTTTTTTTTAGGTTTTTCTGCCTGGTTCCATAACCAGGCAGAAAAACCTATACATAATCATATTGTCATCAAACGCGGTGGGATATTCACAGTAAAGATTTGAAACAAAAATGGGTTTTTAGGAAAATGTTATTTGATTCAAGTCGATGCAAATTCGTGTGTAGTTTTGTATGTGTCTGTTAAGCAACAAGGAATCTAAAAAACGATCGATTTAAATTGCTCTGTCGAATATTCACGTACCTTCTGTTACTAAAAATCTACTCCTAATAGGAAATAAAGCTTAATCAAATCCGGTTAGATTAGAAAGCGGAGCTCGAATTCAAACTGGGATAACGCTAGGAAGATGATAAATCTTAAGGCGCTGTCCTAAGCGACTGTTTTGGTAAATGAGGGAGTGAAGCAGGGGAGGTGAAGGGAGCTTAGCTCCGTCTACTGCGGGGCACCCCTCTTCATTATCGTCGCGTGCGGCCGTATTCTGGCGACATCCGTATTCCAATATTTCAAAATCGCAAGCAAAACGTTTTAGCATATTGAATTGAGATACTGATATTAAAATTTATATTACATACATCAATCTGTTTGTACAATATAGGCATAGCGCAATTTTTGTTTTCAGTGCAGACATGAGCAAAACTGGTTTACATTAGACGTTATAGGTATTAATAGTTGACGAAAGTAGGTAAATCCCTACGTGCCGTAAGATGATAAAAATAATTAAGTCAGTTCCATGTGTGGAGAGGCCATTATTATTTTTGTTTTTGTATAAAAATAGTGAAACAGTTCATAGAATACCTACATCTTATTCCATTCCTGCCAGTTTTCAAATCTGTTTTGCAATAAATTGGCTGTGACATACGGGCGAACAGACAGACAGACATGGCGAATCTATAAGGGTTCCGTTTTTTTAAATTTTGGCTACGGTACCCTAAAAACCACAATACTGCCCTACTAAGCACAAAAGCCGTATCTCAACTAAAGCGAGTTACGAGATAATTGAAGTTTAGTAAAAGTTGATTTATTTTATTAATTTATGGATGTTTATTGTTATTATAGGTAATTATTATGGTGAAAGTTTCGAAATACGTCGCCGTTTTGAGGGGTTGTGAGTGATTGGGGGCGAGGAGAGGAGGTCTCGAAACCCCCCCTCACCATTTTCACTTGCCGGAAAGTCTTGGTTTCCTCTGAAAAAAAATTATCTCCAAACATCGGTGTGTATGGCACTGCCAACTTCCACATTCATCACACTAGTTTAATAAACTAAGGTTGACGGAGCCCTGCGAAGGGCTCCTATTTTTGGATTAAGGGTCAATAGAAAACCTAACATAACCTATTTAGTTACTTATTACAGTCGCACCTAACCCTAGGCACTCGAAAGCAATGACGCACAAATTTGACATTAGCTGTCAATATGATCATTCCAAGATGGCGGTTTTGCGTTTCGTTTCACGTTTGAACTCCCTTAAGCC
Organism: Euclidia mi; assembly: GCA_944739405.2. Lineage (NCBI taxonomy): Eukaryota > Metazoa > Arthropoda > Insecta > Lepidoptera > Erebidae > Euclidia > Euclidia mi. Next base: position 7,272,463 of record OX123196.2, read on the forward strand.
CAGTACACTACCAATACCCTCAAATTCAGGCGACTCGTTTCGAAACCCAACCCATTATTATTTTTCGAAACAGATGAAATATCAAAAATATATGTGGATATACCTTATTCATGAGATACTGCTATGTCGCTTAGAAAATTATAGAATTAGAACTTGAGTTACTGCTTTTTCGTTAGCTCTCCTCATACATGTTTGTATGGAAAAATATAAAAAAATTCTTTCGCATCAAATATGTGTTGTTTCAAAGAAAATTCTTGTAATTTTTGCTTATCACTACGGAATTTGAGTCAAATTTGTTAGAAAATAGTTTGGCATTTCTTGGCTAGCTTTTGAACAAATCGTGTTAGGAATGACTGCAGTCAAATGTGTGTAAGACGTTGCAGTACTGTTATCTTTAACTTCACTGTAATTACAATAAAGATAATTAGTTAGGTACTTTATTATTAAAAAAATTACTATATCTTGTGTAACTAGCAAACAGAGAAGTCATTTTCTTACTTATAAATGATTGATTTTAGAAATTAAAAAGATATTAGATGTACTGATATATACCTAATAGTTTATGAATAATCAAACTTTTACCCGATGTACCTAAATAGGTTTATGTTCACAACACAATAATACAACATTCGTTACCGCTTGTGTGCGGGTCGCGGAGCGCCATATTAGCGCTGTTTATAGTTCGCCGTGGCAGCATCTTAGCGCTCCAGGCGCTCTGACAAGCTAATGAATTTGCAATATAAGTTGGTACATAAAATGATTCGATTTTATGCTATTACTCTTAAAAATATTGAAAACTGTGGCAGCTATGTATTGTGAGAATAATTTATCTAATTATATTATGCATAATCGATAATCTATAACATAGTCAGTCATATAAGACTTATGAAAATAATTTGTGTAAAAATGTAACATATTTCATAATCACTTGGCCATGGATGAATTTCTATTTTATTACGATGCTTTCTTGTAAAAATCCTTCGTAGAACTTTATTTCTCTAATTGTGCATATTTTATTCTTCTAATTATATATTTATAAGCGCAGAAACAATAACACATTAAACGCAACAAGAGTATAAACTTAGGTCCTAATTATATGTGCCCATAGTTACATGAAAAGCCTATTTGATTCAAAGTATTCAGTCTATAACATAAAACATGAAATTACGAACTCAAATCGGCGTATTACAATATCAAACAGGTTTACGTAAAATTTCGTGCAGCGGAGACGCAAGCGACGTGAGCTATCTCTCACAGGGCTCATAGCCGAATGATGAGGTCTGGGCGGGGCGTAAACTAGCAACTGACACTCAGTACACCGCTTATGCTATTAAGGTTTAAATTGCTGAAGCGTTTGATATTGATAGGATCTACTGAGCGTCAAAATCATAGACGTTTGGCAGATTTTATTTAATTTTACAAAATATACACGTATAATATGAAAATAAATTAGGTAATTCTTTAGTTTATTAGGTTTCCTACAATATTATTAAAATACATATGACAGCATACGATCAAAATATTGCAAACAGTAAGACGAAAGATTATTTTCTGCCTCGATTTTGTGATTTTTTTACCGTGATTCTATTTTACATACATGAAAAATTCTTTCAAAAGTCTTTTGTTCAGATTTTTGACTTTAAGCTCTATTTTTTGCTAGGGTGTAATATGTACCGTTATGGCTAGATGCGCGACGAAAAATTAGGTGTTTCACGGCTTCTGAGGTATAACAGCGCCTTAATCAGAAATCTATAAGCTAATATTCGATCGCATATTTACCGGTATATTTACCTTCTCGACCACATCACACGTTTCGCCACGCGTGTGTCGAACACGTGAGAAATTATTTCGTTAATTTCGACTCTGAGACGATGAAATGATTTGTCACCGCACAGCGGAAGACAGTCGTCAGAAGTCAGTCCTCAAAGTAAGACGGTAGTCGACCAGATCTGGCGTCATTTAAACTGTTTACGACCACAAAATACACCAACTTTATGATATTAAAATTATTTTCGTATTTCAACATCAATGATAATAATATTTTATCGCTATATTTAATAGCTATCTGGTGAACTAAAATAAATAATCAAAGTAATGAGAAATATATCTAATCTTAATATATAAAATCCTTGCGTTACTGACTGACTGACAGACACGCTACAGCCGAAACTATTGAGCGCAGGAAGCTGAAATTTGGCATGTATGTTCCTTGGGGACCGTAGGGGTGCACTAAGAAGGGATTTCCTGAAATTCCCACGGGATCGGCCAAAACGGGTAAATTTAAAAAGGATGCAGGCGTAGCTGCTGGCGTCCTCTAGTACCAATATATAAAGCTTGAAGAGTTTGTTTGTTTGCTTGAATGCGCTAATCTCAGGAACTACAGGTCTGATTTGAAAAATTATTTCATAGTTAGGTAGCCTATTAATCGAGGAAGGCTATAACATCATGCTATGAGCAACGGGAGCGGAAAAGTAGCCCTTAATAACAAGGGTGTAACCGCGGGTTCACCTAGTTAAACATATAGCTTTCCCGTGTAAATAATCAAAGTAATGAGAAATATACTAAACAAATAATGGTAAGGTGTGCAAATGCGATTAGTTCGTCATTTCCGAAGATCGGTGCCAATGTTTTGATCGTATGTCAGATATCAATAATGGATGAGGAAGCGATTAGAACATCCTGAATGGGAGTAAAATGATTTCATAGTTTAAAAACTATTAGTGCAATGACATTGGTATTTAATAAAAGATTTCGTTTAAGGAAATCAATTAAAGCAAAGGAAGTATCGAACTGGATTTTCACCACTTGACGATACGAGTTGTAACTAAGTCATGTCTTTAAAATGATTGTGTATGATCAATATCTTTTTTCGCACATGATATAGGTAGTGTGGTGACGGATTAAGAATACGGAAAGTCACCACCCCTTATCATCTCATGGGTGTCGTAAGAGCCGACAGAGGGAACATATTATGCAGAGAACAACACTGTAAGAGGAGGAAAACTTGATACAAACCCTATACCAACCAGTTTAGCCAGCGTGGTATAGTAGGCCAATTCCTCCTTTCAAAGAAGAGGCCTAGTCCAGCAGTGGACTGTTAAAGGCTGATGATGTGACATAAAAGTAAGCCAAAAGCTACAGTCACAATGTGATTTGTTTAGTCAAAATTAAAATAGTTAGACGCAAATATTTTATTTTTCTAAGAGGTACAAGATTATTTTACAAGAGTAGGTAAACGCCAAAATTTTTTCAATATGTAGATAGTTCTTGATGATAAAATGTTACTGATACTGATAGTTTTTTTTTATATTTTTATCATACCATATCGATTTCACTGTAGCGTCTAGCTGTAACTAACAAAATGGATATCGGATACTGCCTTTGTTGCGGCAGAAACCAAAGCACAACATTTGCTATCACAGACCTATAATATTACGAGTACGACAAAATATAATTTGGTAACATCGCCACTTATAACGTTGCAAAAGCGTATAGAATAACAAAGTCACATTTAAGTTTATATTAATTCACGTTAAGATTATGAGCAGCGATAGTGGTGAGACCGACAGACTGCTACGCCGAGGGTCTCGGGCTCGAATCCACGAAGTTAAGTGCGTATTAAACGGTTAACTATCGCTTGCTAAACGGTGAAAGACAACATCGTGAGGAAACCTGCATGTCTGAGAGTTCTCCATAATGTTCTCGAAAGATATGTGAAGTCTGCCAACCCGCACTTGGCCCGCGTGGTGGACTATGTCCTTAACCTTCTCACCTTGTCATAGTGAGAAGAGGCAGGTGCCCAGCACTAGGGCAGTATATATACAGGGCTGATGATGATGATGATGAAGTTTAATAGTGTAACATTTTGCTCTTAAATATTAATAGATATAGGTACCTAAACACTACTTTTCTTTTTAAACAACTCCCGCATTGGGACTAAATCCTGTGTCGCGGGGGACTTTACAAACATACAACCAACACAGACTCAAAACAACTATTTGTAAATTACACAAAGTGTTGTCTCGTGTGGGAATCGAACCCACAACACTCGGCGCTGTGTCAAGCGGCGAAGCGGCCGCTTAAACCACTACGCCAACCGTGCAGTCATTTAACTTTAACAAACAACATTTAAAATTAAACGCTCTAAGAGGCTATGTCGTTCGGCATTTATATTGTAGTGATAGGTACTCATTTAGCCAGGTTCCAAAGCACCATATATAATCATATAAAAAATAGGTAAAAGATACGAAAACATAAGAAAGATCTTGGCAATTTCAGTTACCCTGACTAAAAATGTTTATTAAAGATGAAGAAAACCAGAAATAGATATACGTAAGAAAATAACTATAGAGCATTATATTCGGTAATAGAACGCAATTATGGTTAAGGACATTGTACGATCTACAAATTGAAATCCCAAATCTAAGAAATTAAGTAAGTAAATATAAACAATACAACCTCAACAACACGAAATCAAAAACAAAAAACAATAAGTCTGTACTACGAAATAACTCGTAGTGCTCAAAATAATCGCTCGCTTTGTGTCGATCACATCAATCGTATTCGACATTATATCGCTCGCCAGTCAAAGTCCAGCCTTTGTTGTGAAACCTCTCAACAGCCGGGTCATAACTCTTGTTTAAAATAATGTGACATCATTTAGTTTCAAGGAATTAATAATATTTTCATCCTACTACGAAACCGCGACATTTGTGGTGGAAATTTTTAGCATGAGCGGCCATAGGAAAGTTTTGGTCAGTTATAATTAGTTCACTTCGATTATTAAACCAGTTCTAATTATATGTGCGAGGTTTCCGACCGCTGTTTATATTTTGGTACTTCAGCTGACTAATTGCTCTTTTTAATGGTATGATTGAATGGTAGCGTAATATGATATTTACGGACTAGAAAATTCTTGCGCTTGCATATTTCCGTTTTTTTATTTTGTTTTCTGTCAGTGGCTGAAGAGGCGGTGGTCCACCGCATGGTATGTGGAAGACAGATTTTTTTAATTCTCATATTTTGTCAGAAATTTTAGGAAAACACATGCAAGTCACTACCAGCCAGGCTCTAACCAAGATGAGTGAACCCGCTATTCGCACAGAAATTAGACAAACTTAACACTGCTTACTTCTGTGAGAATAGTGGCTGTACGTTACTACACGCTGTTGAGTAACGACCGGTCCCAATATTTGATCTATCCATGGATTTGGCTACTAGAGATACATATTTGACAATAGTTATTTGTGCAACAAGAGAGCAAAGTTGTTTTTTGTTTCGAGTGCTGATTTTGAGTCCCGAGCAAGCGAAGGATTCTATGATTGATTCAAGAGCGTAGCGAGTGATTCAAAGTTAGAATCCTAAGCGTAGTGAGGGACTCAACAGCACGAGATGCAAAAAACTTTGCTCTCGTGTAGCACACATAACTTTTCACCTCAGCAGTGAGAACACATATTACTTAGGAGACATAGAACTTTTCAAATGTACTTATTGTTGAAATTCCAAATAAAAATGTACCTATATGTTAAATACCATTTTTATACTATTAATTAGACGTATTTTTATTAAAATCCAATAATAAATTAAACAATAACATTAAAAAAAACGTAATTTCTTTATCAATTATTATTTTTAAATTTTAGGGTATTTTCGTGCGTTTCCGAATGTGTTTTCTTTGAGGTCGAATTCCAAAATCGAATTTCGAAGGTGTTTATTTATTTCACTCACTTTTTTATATGCATGTGTAAGAGACAGAGCATAGTCAAATTCGAATGTTTCAAATTTATAGCTGAACCTTATTGAATAATTAAAAAGTTACTTTGACCCACGCTCGAACCAAAATCGCGTTTTGTTCACTGTCGTCTCGCAGCAAAAGCGGCATGTTTGAGCTGCTGAGGTGAAAACGCTCTTTACAAAATATGTCCCACTAAAGGATGCCCGCAGTTACACCCGCGTTATTTAAGGCTACTGCTCCGCGCGCGTCGCTCATAGCGTGATGTTATAAGCCTATAGCCTTCCTCGATAAATGGGCCATCTAACACTGAAAGAATTTTTCAAATCAGACCAGTAGTTCCTGAGATTAGCGCGTTCAACCAACCAAAGAAACAAACTCTTTAGCTTTACATATTAGTATTAGATAAGATCAGGACCTTATCACGTAGACCATGTTAAATTCAAGGAACTATGAGGTCATTAAATCTTATAAATTATTGTCATTAAAACCCTTGGAATAAACTTGGATGACATAATATGACAAACCGCAAATATATATAGGTACCTCCCTAAAAGAAAAAATCAAATGTAAATGCGTGGTAGTATTATTATTTTCCAATTAATTTACGCAGAAACAGTTAGGTATTACGAAAAAAACATCGTTCGAATTGTTCGATGGAACAGCAAAAGGGAGTACATACCTTTTTTAATGTTCTAGGAATACTTACAAACACAATGAGTTATTTCTTCGAATTTTACGTTTACAAACAAAAGGATAATTAAATTACTGTTAATAATTAGTGATGTATCGACTGAAAAATAAAACAAAGGCTTTTATAGAAAAAAATCTTTGATTATATTAACGACGTAGTATGAAATTTAGACGCAGTAACTGCGTCGTTTTTCTAATGTAAGTATACAATAATATTATAGAGGTAGTACCTAATGTACTAGCATAGTGGCAGTCATCATCGGCCCTGTACATAAACGGTCCCGCTGCTAGGCACAGGCCTCTTCTTACTATAAGAAGGGTAAAGCCATAGTCCACCACACTGGTCTAGTGCGGGTTGGCAGACCTCACTTGCCTTTCGAAAACATTTTGGAGAACTCTCAGACGTGCAGGTTTCCTCACGACGCCGTAGATTAGAACTCAAGACCCTCTGCTTAGCAGTCCGTCGGTCTCTCCACTAGGCTATCGCTAGTTGCAGTACCTTTAGTAACATAACGTACTAGAGAATACGGACAGCTACGCTCGCAAATTTTACTTTAACAGTTTCTTTCTGATCCCGTGGCAATTTTGGGAAATCCTTTCTCAGTGCTACCAATTATCATACATTACATGCCCAACTTCAGCTCCTGCTTTGGTGCCCAATAGGTTTGTCTGTGGCAAAGAGCTCATATATTTACATAGAGGCGCATTCATAATCTACCGGTCCAAATCTCAATGGAAAACTATATTCATTGTTTGCAGGTTTTCTGTCAGTCAGTAACGCAAGAATTTTGTCTATGCAGATGAGCCTTAAATGTTAAGCCACTTGTCCAAGATAATTATAAATCTTTTACATTTCAATGTGTCAAGTGTCATTTACGCGTAGATTTAACGATACAGAAGATGACACTAAAGTTAACATTAACATTGAGGCTTTAGGTGTAGACATACATTCTAGTCCTACTCCAAGGGCGACTTAAAACTAACATAAATGCCTGGCTCTAACAACGTAAGATCGAAGTTACATTATTATACAATCAGCTTTTCACAAAACCTTGATCAATGTTATTCGACAAACCATCGATACATAGATAATCAATGTGTTATCAAATCAGGTCATCAATCAAAGATTGTCATCATCATCAGCCTACGATAGGCCACAGATGGACATGGCCTCTCCAATGGCACGCCACTAAGCCCTATTATCCGCTTTTCGTTCCATTTAAGTGATTAAGCATTTCTGTTACAAAGGCACTAGCAAACGATTAATTAAAAAGTAAATCAAATTATTTTAATCAAATCCATCCATTCCAGATTTTCATTTGCACTGACCGTAAAAATATTCGGCAAAGGTCTGAAAATATTCAGTTCACTCAAGAAATTAACTTTTTAGTCGTGGTAGAGAATTTTGAATTTATAAGTTTCATCATCCACTCGCTATCTAGTGTTTTACCTTTTTTCTGTTTTACTCTTTATCTCCTTGTATGATAAACAACCACTCTAACCCGCCCCGGTGTGAAGAGACGGCTGTTATAAATATGAAGCTTTATCTCTGTCTTTCTGAGTGATAGCCCTGCGAGAGCGAACCGATATTTTGATTTGAAATCTTAGTAAAGTAAGATTTTTTCAGCTGAAACATATCTGTAATTTTCCCGTTATTTAAAGAACCTTTATCTAAATTTTATTTGCCAACGTGCTTCCGTTGCTTTTAATAAGTGCCAGATAACTAATGGATCGTCAATAATTTCTGCACGTACGACGTAATGCTTTCAGCGGTTTCTTTGTCCGTTTTTCGTTAGGGTTAGGTCCGTTTAGAACTGCGCTGATTGTTTCGATTTCCACCAAGACAATAATTTGCACGACTTACGAATGGCTTGAATGCAACGACAATCCAGCCTACTAGACGGCAGACGTAAGGCGAACACTTTCTGACAACACGTTAGACTTATACGTCTTACATTAGACCAATCCCAACACTTAGTTATGAAATATGACGTACCGCAAATTTGAACCGGCCAATTAGAATGCATATTTGTAGCCCCCCCTTGCCCCGCATACCTCACCGCTTTGACAGAATTGTTTGTTTGTAGAAATGAAAACATTAGGTGTCTAGTAGGTTGGATTGTCGTTGCTTGAATGTTTCCAAAGTTAGCTGCGACACAGGTTCATATCCCAGTGCAAGCAATTTGTAGAGTTTAAGCAGCCTATTTCGTTAACCATGGTTGTTCTTTTTATCTCATATATAAATAGTGACATGTTTTGAATTCAATAGATTGTATATTTCAGGTGTTGTTATTTATCTGAAACTTGTACAACACTCAAATGTATGGCAATATTTATCCTTATTAGAAAAATATTCACAAAAGTCTACCTACGTACTAAAATAACGCACACAAATACCTTTCGCCGACCCTCGCAGTCGCGTACAAGAAAAACTTTTGTAAGTATCTCCCATTTGCGATAAGAGTACTTACAGAGTAATGAAATACTTGGGCATTGCTCTTTTTGTGCGCATATTTTGATCCAGAATTTCCGTAGTTTGCAGGCAAACTGTTATCGAAAGGGCAGGTCAATGACACGTCAGGATACAACATTCATTTCATAAATGGAGACGTAATTAGATTTTTGGATAACAAGGGTATTTTTATATGATGTTGTAAGGTTTTTAGGGTTACGTAGTATTCTACAAGAAACGGTTATAGTACCGCCATGTCATCTGTCCGTCTGCGGTTTTACAAAACAACTATAATCACTAGAGAGCTGAGACATACACTGGCGAGCAAAAAAATCGACTCACTTCATACTTTCGCTCGTGTGTGTAAGTGTTCTAATTTTAAATTTAAGACCTAAATCTTAATTTAGGTCTTAAATTCTTTAAGTTCTAGATGTTAGCTTTAAAAAAAATAACAATTACTACAGTGTTAACTTTCAGACATTGTCACAACAGTCGAGGAACAGTAACTGTATGATTTCGTACTCGTTAACTCAGTTAGCATTGCGCGACCTTAGGGCGTATAAAAGGTGACGTAACCCTTATCAGTTGACCGTGAAACGTCAACAGGTACACATCTCGTCAATCTCCAAGCAAGAAAATTTCCCGGAAATGTATACAACAGCGGAAGCAGCGGCTCAAGCAGTTATCCTATTGCAACAGGGCCTGAGTCAACGTCAAGTGGCTCGTACTTTGCAGATGAGCCAGTCAGCGGTATCAAGAATATACCGAAGGCACCGGGAGACTGGTGGCTTTCACCGACGAAGAGGTTCCGGTAGAAATCGGTCCACTTCGGAGGCAGACGATCGCTTTATCGTCCGTACTTCGCTGAGGAATCGTTCTCTCACAGGGGTCCAAGTTCAACGGGAGCTCGGAGAAACACGTGGGGTAGCTGTAAGTTCTTGGACAGTGAGAAGAAGACTCAAGGCAGCAACCCTCACTCCAAGAAGACCAGCAACGGATCCCAAATTGAATGCAGGTCATCGAGCAGCCCGGCTACGTTTTGCAAGAGAATACGTCGATTGGACTGAGGATCAATGGCGCTCTGTTCTCTTCTCGGATGAAAGCAGAGTATGCCTACATGGTAGCGACAGAAGGAGAAGGGTGTACAGAAGGCCGGGGGAGCGATACGCACAATGCTGCATAGCAGAAACTGTTGCGTACAGAGGAGGTTCCTGCATGGTGTGGGCTGGCATATCAATGGAAGCAAAAACTGAACTGGTTTTCATTGAAACTGGCCGCCATGTGGGGGGTTGACCGCAAATCGGTATATTGAAGATATCTTGAAAGACCACGTCATCCCATACGCTGGTTTTATTGGAGAAAACTTCATCCTGATGCAGGATAATGCCCGTCCACACAGCGCAAATGTCGTGCGGCAGTACCTACGAGAAGTGGGTATCGCTGTTATGGACTGGCCAGGTCGTAGTCCGGACTTGAATCCTATTGAATATTTATGGGATGACCTAAAGAGAAGAATCCGGGCTAGAGATCCTGCACCAGGTACAAGAGCTGACCTGCATGCGGCTCTGACCGAGGAATGGGAGGGTATACCACAAGACAGAGTGAAGCACCTCATTGGGTCAATGAGGAACCGTTTAGAAGCTGTCATCAGAGCAAGAGGGGGTAACATTCGTTACTAAAGTGGTAATCATTGTGTAATTAAGTTTATTTAAAATGTTATGATGTCTTTTATTTTAATTTTTTACCCTTAATTTTTCAAGTTTTAGTACTCGCAAAGTTTAAAAACATTTATTGTTCAAGAAAATGAGTACAAGTTAAGAGTATATATACTCATTTTAAAGCCAACATCTAGAACTTAAAGAATTAACACCTAAGTTAAGATTTAGGTCTTAATTTTAAAACTAGAGCACTTTGAGTGCGAAAGTATGAAGTGAGTCGATTTTTTTGCTCGCTAGTGTAGTTATACATTAAACATTATAACCACTCGGTCAAAATTGTATGATATAATATTAAAATAAATTACGTTTACCTCTGGTACTGTAAGTACCGAGAAAGAGGTTTTTTATTTTTCTACAGCACTCTTTGGGGTATCGTTAGGTATTTAAAAATGCTGGGGGTTAACTATACTGTTTTCTTATTTATAGATATCTCTCTATCCACTTGGCCGGTCTTTAGAATATCGCCAGATGTGCTTGCGATACAAAAACGTGTCCCCATGTTTGCCACGTGTAATCTTTTACACGAGGCAAACATGGGGACACGTCTTCTCTTCGTCTCGAAGTCTTTGATCTTCGTTATGAATATTTTAAGGCCTGCCTATCCTTTGTAGGGTTACACACAAGAAGCCAAAGGGATCACTTTTCGAAGCCTCCACTGCCTGTCGGTCTGTTTGCGGTTGTATCATAAGCTGCAGTAGGTAGATACCAACAAAAAAAGATTACCTAAATAAATTAAGGAAATTTTCCCCCTCTACCTAGTAGACTTTATTTTCACACTATGTGCATGTATATTGCTGAAATAATAAAAAATCTAGTAATATATTTAACTGGAATACTGGCATTGTAAGACTGGCTCTTGATTTTGTTAGGTAAGTCTGCCGTAACATATTATAAAACACAGTGTTCTACTCGGTATCTTTATGGAAATCCATTGTAGTTCCGAGTCCAGAAATATCCCGGGCAAAGTGTCGCTATCAACTAAGGTGGCGGTTGTGAATACACAAGAAATGAAACGTTCACTTAGACTGAAAATGTAAATTAGGCACTAAATGTAAATGTAGAATCATCTAGTAATTAACTTTAATCTTTGACGTTCATAAGCGTCACTTTGTGACCTAAATGAATAAATGATTTTGAGTTTGAGTTTGAAATAAATCGTACTCAAAAAAAAATTAATAAGACAAAATGCTCATAACAGACAAAAAATGTTCATAGCTTATTTCTATAACTGTTTCTATCTCTACATATTTCTACAGCTACTTTATAATTATAATTTCTGTGACTTTTGTACTATATATAGAATTATGTATACTTTTTCATTACTTTCATAGCACCCTATTGTATATGCCTGAGCCTCCTAAGAACTCTACAGGAAATGTTAGTTCATTCACCTTTATCAATGAAAATATTACGTTTCAAATTTTTGTCTAACTTACCTTTTGTATCATTATCTTTGATGTATATGAATCGAATTTTTCCTATAAGATGTCATAAGAAATTATATTTTATCACAATGCTCATGAAAATTATATTTGTAATCTTATCGTGAAAAATCAAGTCAATGATCTCATTTCTGAAACGTTTCTCAGAGTTCGTAGGATGTCGAACTTTCACTGAAAAACGGCGAAGTTCGGCGGCCGTTGTAGATTTGGCCTATATTTAGAAAAGGGTTGCTTATAATAGCGTATTTGCCGTGCCTATTTCCGGATTTATCAAGTATTTATAAATCGAGGCTTTTTTTTTATTCTTAGGGTCCTGTTCCTGTTAGATTTGTGTGTGTGCTATGATACGTTGCTGTATGGATGCGTTTGATATCCACCAACCACGTTCTGGTCCGTATAGCTTGACACGGTGGAAGCGTGTTCAGCAAAATTTTGTTTCTCATGTATATGGAGGTGTGCTCTAGATCCGTGTGACTAATTGGTGCTATGAATGTTTGCTATAGGTAATTGTGCGCTATGGATGTGTGCTATAGATGCATGCTATATATAGACCTTCCCTGTTGACCATACTTAGCATAGCCACGGTAATATAATCTAACAGTATTGTAACTCGGCCGTCTTCGTGAGTTATATACCTACCAGACGCGCCGCATGCGAGCTGCGGCACGATAGCGGCTGCGGGTACTGTAGGTACAGTCCGCCCAGTCTAATGGGTACTCTGCTCGCGGCGCGTAGGTATAACTCGAGTTTCGTGCGTTTGTATGGAGTTACAATACTGTTAGATATTATTACCGTGGCATAGCGTAAGTTACGCATCTTTGCCGCACAGCTACCTCATGGCGGCACATCTTCGCACATCTTACTCGCCCCGCTTCAAAGCTAAACATCCGTAGAAATGGTCACACAGTTTCGTAGACTAGGTTCCACAATAACTGGTGAAAATGCCATCTGGGAGATGGAAATTAAATGAGATGTATTATTTAAATTTAAAAAATACAAATAATCCTTATTCGCAGTAAATGGGGTTTTCTACTAAGGTGTTGGGATTTAATGTGACTGAACAGGTCTAGTTGTATAGGTAGGTACCTATCTTATTAATATCATGCAAATAATTAGTTTCGTTAACCATTTTAACAGGTGCTAAAAACGAAAATAATTCTTTTTTTTTCTTTTTTTTTTAGAAAGACTCCACCCACACTAGGACTAAATCCTGTGTCGCGGGGGACTTTACAAACATACAACTAACGGACACAATGCACACCCAGACTCGAAACAACAATTTATGAATCACACAAAGTGTTGTCTCGTGTGGGGATTGAACCCACAACATTCGGCGCAGTGTGTAATTAGGTGTTTAAAAAAGAAATCACTGATGTTGAGTCGGTATTGGGCTCGTAGAGTGCCGTGATGATCCAAGCCCTACTCCCGGTTCAAACACGTGTAAACCACGTCGTTTCGCAAAGCATGTAATATTGCAGTTTGATCCCAAACCTATGTGCGTCACCCATTAACTTTCAAGTATGTTTTTACGTGTATTCTTTGCTAAACTATATTTTAAAAATTCAGTGTCATCGTCTTACTCTACCCAACATACAAAACCAAGTAGTAATTATAGCAATAAATATAGGTCAATCTTCGATTTTCCTGGTTATTCTTAACAAATAATCCTTAGTTTTACTTTATAATAGTTCTGAGTATCACGGCGAAGCCTTGCCATGTCGGCTACGTGGCAGAAGGCAGCTTATGTGATATTCTATGAACAAGCTTTTTTACCTGTAGTTTACCATAAATCATTTAGGTAGTAGTTTTTACTTGAAAGAGTAACACACATCCATATCCCTCCAAATATAATTCCACAGTCACAATAGTACTAAGACTGATCTTGCGGTTGTAGGTTAAGAGGTTTCTGTACTCACACGTGAAAACGTTCAGTTACTTCGCGTGAATATTTGCTGAGAGTGCCTTCACCTCGCATTCGCGTTCCGTGGTCACAGGTTACTAAAGGTTAAACATCTTGATCTTGTGTACAACACCTCAGCTTCTGTTTTTAGATGTGGAAATTGGTTTGCTGATTAGAAAAATGGGTAGAAGATTTAAAAAGGATTTGTTATTTTTTATTGTATATTTGCCAACCTCATCAGCGTTCTATACAAAAAGGGATGCCGTTTTCTGTAGATTGTAGTTATATAGGCTGATTACATTCCAGTAAAAAAGAAAAAATACACAGAGAGAAAATACTTAATGACACCAGATAAATTACTGAAGTTCGACAACGACACCTTCAACTGAAGTTTATAAAGTTGATGCTGCCTGGTTGAAATGATGTTGCTTACCGAAATCTTCTTATTCCTTACCTGGTCTTCGTGACCCTCAAAATCTTATATAATGTGAGAGCTTACTTTTGAAATTGTTTGTTTTTGAACTTGTTGCTTTTGAAATTTTGTTGACTTTATATTTTACTAGGCAATGTCCGCACCTTATTATTTTACCAATTTGACCGTTTGCACCGATTACGTAGGAATTTCAGGAAATCACCACTGCTCTCCTCAAGAGACATACCTACACGCCAAATTTCAGCTTCTTGCGCCGAGTACTTTTGACGTTTTAATGCAATGTATTATTATACGACACACGAGTTCATCGTCATAATTAACATGAAAAGTCAATTGCTGGGTTAGATCAGTGCCTTTCCTGTGCTTGCAGAAAGTGCAATTTCAACTAAAATAACAATAAATCAACAGCGTTTTCGCAGAAATGCTACAAAACCCAAGGTACTTTTTTTTAATTAAATTGATCTCTTTTTTGTATCATCTCCACGAATACAGCACATGGAAAAGGTTAATAAATTACGTACGACCAGATTTTACGGAAATTAAAAAAAAAATAGAATAGAGCTCTTATTCCATTTTATTCAAAAGTTGCGAATCCCTGAATGTGGTTTACATATAAATTATATTTCATTTCGATTCGTCTGTTCAAGTTGTGTCTAAGTAAAATAACTTTTACACAGATAAGGCCAGGATTAAACTTCGAGCTATATTTAGGCCATGTTATACAATAATGCCGCGAAAGTTCACAGTCTGATTTCTACCTAACTATGACTTTGCTTAAATTTAACTTTGGAGTTAACATAAAGTCGGTATTCAAAGTGTTATCTTTGTCTACCTCTAAGTGTGCGCTGACTAAAAGCTAAGCCGATAAAATTAACAACTTACCAGAAACTTATCTAGTGAACAAGAACGCTCTATATATTCTTCTTAGTGACTTTTGAGGGGAAGTTCGTAAAGTTGCCGTGACTTAGACCATTCAATTGTAAGTATTTTCAAGGATATTGACTCCCCAAAACAGTTGTCAAAGATCTGCATGACAGAAGGAATCGAAGGCTTAATTCGCTCGCCGTGCATGGCAAGCGATATTTTGACAGCGTAATATGCTCAAAAGACCACAATGTTTTTAATAACATGTTACAAGTAACCATTAACAACATTTATTGAAACAAAATATTCTTCCATTAAATGCATTTAATTCTTTAGGTATAAACGACAGGATTATCCGCGTATTTCGCGATATCCAAATGATAGTTGTCAAAAATTTCATTTTAATACACCCATGCTTATACCACTCCAGACATGTTATATTAATTTCACACAGTTAAAAACATAATTCTTGCATAACAAAATAAAACATCTCAATTATAAACACTGCCTATCCCCAAGTCATTATCGTCACTGCATAATACGAAGTTCCCTAAACACTCTACACTGTCTACAGATTGAAGTGTTACTGTTAATCCGGAGAGGTACTCTTCTCCGAAGTGCTAATTTCTCCGAAGAGCTGTCAGTGTTGAACAACAGGATGCAGGCTGTGGGTCAAAGGTCGCGCTCCCCGCGTGAGGTCGATGAACTCGACGATAGGCCTCACTGTCATTACTTCCGAAGACAGATAATGTATCCTTAATGTGTACACTTAATCTCTGTAAACAAACATTGTAGTAGATCTTTTTGTTGCTTACTGTGATCTGTTTTTTTAGGTAAAATCTATAGATTTCTCCAACATGATTTTTATAGACGTAAAATTAGAGATTTGCCAGTACTTCATAACCAGGGTGAAGAGAGTCTTTTCACTACGCTCCAAACACAAACTTTGAGTGGTGGAAAGAGACCCGGTACTAAGACTAAACCTGATGATAAATTTAGTATATAAGCCTTTTTCAGTACTGGAAAGGTTTTTGTTGGTGCGTGCAGCCAACGCCGAAAATTAAATATACAAACTTTTAAGGCGTACTAATTATCATGACCAGAGAACCGTGAACCCTGTATATATGTATAGTATATACATAGGTAGTACCGGTGATGTAGTTCCTTTGAACATAAAACGTTTTTTGTCATACGCTCTCAACCATTAAATTCCACGCGGATAGGTTTAACGCCAAGCTTATAAATATAAAGTATTTTCAGCAACTTTGTACACTTAATTAAACTGTTAACGCAAAATTATAAACCTTATAATTAACGCAAAATTTTAATATAATGTGTGTAATATATATAATGTGTTAATTTGATTTTATGTATGAATGTGTATTGATTTTATTATTATTCTAGACTGATTTATTTAATTATTATTATTGTATGATTAAGTTGAATATTGACATGGTGATTGAATACCTAATAAAATTTAATGTTGTATGTAGATATGTATTCCCATTGTAATTTAATTTAATGTTGAAATTTTAGTGTCGTATAATGAATGTGTTTCTATGAGTCTATGCTTGAAATAAATGAATTATTATTATTATTATATTATTAATATGAATCTATATTTTCTTAGTTATATTATAAACGAGACTGTTTGTTTGTTTCGTTTAAACATATGGCGGAAACTTATCCCGGAGAACTACAATAGGGTAGTTTCCAGGGTCAAAATAATTACATTTTATTTAGTCCGTATTTTAGATTATAAAAAAATATTGGACACGTATTTTTTTCTTTTTTCGATTAAATAAAAAATTACAGAGATATAGCCCATTAAAGTTACGTGTGACGTCATCTAGTGCTAAAAAATACAGCACGGCGTGACGTTATACGTAACTTTATTGAGCTATATCTTGGTCATTTTTGGTTTAATTTACAAATAAAAAAATACGTATCGCTTATTTTTGAATAATCTAAAGGACGGACTTATAAATTTTTTTTTGTCAACTAGCCTATTCATGTAGAATTGTAGTTCTCCGGGATAAGTTTCCGCCTAAGTAAAATATCGGTTACTTATAAGTGAAAACAGAATGCTCATTTTGCTGATATCTTACTAATACTTTAAACATAGATACTACTGTAATTCTAACTCTCATTAAGCAAGAAGAACAGAGAAATAATTCAAAATAATCTTTAATAAAGTAAATCACGTTTAACTCTTGTTGGAGTCGTGGAAGCCGTTGAATGCGGCTCGCTGAAGGAATGCCCATCTCCAGCAGTAGACATCTTTCAGCTGAGATGATGATGGATGTAATTTTAATGCTAGTGCAGATCGCCTTACCACTTTCTATGCGAGTGTAATGGCTTTAATTACAATTCAAGACAAAACTGCTAATTTACAAAATTTTTTTGATGCTATGTGTTCTTAAAGTTGGTGTTTTGAATTAAGCGAAAATTTTATCGCTTTATAAGATTTTTTGTGCAGTTGTTGTGACCTTTATAAATAAAAAGAATAAATGAAAATGCTCCAAAACTACACCTGCCTATTATACTATTCTACAGGCTGCAAATGCCAGCGAGGCGTACGTTTCCCAGTTATTTATAGACTTACGCCTGTATCCCCGAAGCGGTAGGCAGAGGTGTAATATTACACCCACATTTCGCCATGAATTGTTAGGTCTCACGTAATAGGGGGCGAGCCTATTGCCGTTACCGGGCACTTCACCAGACTCCATGCTGCTACTGAGAATTCGGTAAATCCCAGTAACACTTTTGCCCTACTCGGGAATCGAACCCGGGACCTGCGATCAGCAGTCGCATACGCTATCCACTGGACCACGGAGGCAAGGTAGTACAAAGCCAAAAAAGTCTTCATCTAGACAGATCGCAAGGCAAAAACTAAGTCCGTATGTAACAGTTAGAGTTCATTGTCACTGAAAGCGATTCGTGAAGTAACATTAAGGTGAATACATTACAATGAATGAATCCCAATAGTTACAAGGCAAATGTTTTACCGCGAATTCACGCAATATACGACGGGATTTTGTTGAATGAATTTTTCGTAAGTACCTAAATACGACGTAGACACAGACACTCGCGTTTTATATTTGGTATGTTTATGAATTCGCGGAGTTCGAAGTGGTTTAAGCGACCGCATCGTCGTTTAGAACTTTATTTTTGTCGGGTTGGAAAATCCTCATGGAGTCCCTCCGCCCTGGGGGGGGACTGTCAGACTCTTACTGACTAAAAACCAACCCGTGCTCCTCATGTACCCATGTGTCAGAGGGTAGGGTTTCACCGAAGCATTCCTCGCTACCCCCCGACGGGTATTGGCCCGCCAGATGGTCAGGCGGGCCCCGAACGAAACCCCCTTGGCGGCTGATGAAGGTGTTGGGCTCGGCCGCCAAAACACCCAGCGGCCGCAGAGGATAGGGAGGACGGCAACGCAACACCGCATCTCCTCTTCCTCTGCGGCCACACCGCGACGCAACGATGGTGCGCCCCCATTTGGTTGCGGGAGATAGGGCGCGCGGCAACGCAACACCGACACGCCTCTCCTCCCGCGACCACACCCGACTGCGAGGGACAGACAGAACTGTCCCCCGCACCCGCACCATTGGACGCATCCTACGCAGGCCTCACCCAAGCCCATGTGGAGCGTCCCCTCCCGGGATCCCGCTTAGCTTCACCGTGGGTGTACCTCAAACCGTGGGTTTGAGGTACACGCACGGTGAAGCCCCCTGCTGAGCCCCCCCACCACGACAAGGTGGAGATCCCACGGGGGGGTCGTCGTTTGGTACTGCGCTGTGTATCATAGCTTCGATCCCTACATGGAGCAGAACTTTGTGAGATGCATAAATTGTTGTTTCGAGTCTGGTTTTTGTGTCCATCGGTTGAATGTGTATAAAACTCCGCATGGTACAGAGAGTATACCTAGAGTGGGACTTGTGTAAAAGTAAATTGTATATTCTTTGTTACTGTGCAGGTTGGTAGAGGAATTAGATTTGCTATTGTACTTTCGGGTGCGTGTTTATTTATGTATTCTTGATTATACAACTTCAAATATAATATTATACGTAAAATACATACATACATACATAGACTCACGCCTGTTTCCCGGAGGGGTAGGCAGAGACTACGGAACGCCATTTGCAACGATCCTGACATATCTCTCTTGCTTCATTCACTCCCATCAGATACGTAACATCTATACTTATAATAAAACTGTAGAGAGGTCAATTCTGTACATTGAATATATATTCAAAATTTATATTGGAGGATGAATGGTGATCGATACTGATGCCAAAAATGCAATCAGTAAATTTTTTGTCTGTCTGTCTGTCTGTCCGTCTGTCTGTCTGTCTGTCTGTCTGTATGTGCACGCATGGGTCAAAAACTACTGAAGGGATTTTAACCAAACTTGGTACGATTGTAGTCCATACTTCTGGGCAGGTTATAGGCTATATAACTTAACGCTAAGACACATAGGAGCTGAGCAGTGACGATAAATTTGAAGCAAGTCGGATGAAAATGCGCTTTCGAGCTCTTATCCTCGCAAACGTTGATCATTCACCAAAAGTATGTATTACAAAGATGATGGTCTTCACAAAATCTACAAAAAAGTCCTTATTATCATCAGCCTTTAACAGTTCACTGCTGGACCAGGCCTCTCCTTTGAAAGGAGGAATTGGCCTACTATACCACGCTGGCCAAACGGGTTGGTATAGGGTTTGTATCAAGTTTTCCTTCTCTTACAGTGCTGTTTTCTGCATAATATGCTCCCTCTGTCGGCTTTTACGACACCCATGGGATGATATGGGGTGGTGACAATCCGTATTCTTAATCCGTCACCACACGGGCACAAAAACACAAAAAGTCCTTAATAGTATAAATCTATCTTTTATAAATTAGCCACAATAACGGGCTTAATCGTTAGGCATTTTTTCAAAGTGTATTAAATACATCAATATATTGTATTTCACATAGATATATCTTTGTCAAACTCCCATATTCAAAAAGTACACTTTAATATGTATCGGTTTATAAACACACAAGATATAGATGAAATAAAACTTCAAAATCTCGCCGCGCCAGTATGGGTACGGCTATACGGTTGATTTTTGTTTAACGCGCGAAACGGCCGTCTATACATATAATTAATCTGTAAGTGATCGATGTCCGTACATGAAAGATATTCAGAAGAAATCTATTTTAAGGGGTCTACATTAAAGAAGAGAAGCCAAAAATATAATTATTAAAATTTTTGTCTGTTTGTCTGTGCGTTTGTGCACGCTAATTTCAGAAACGGCTAATTGAATTGGAATGCGGTTTTCACTGATGTATTGTAGTAAGCCCCACTTAACGTTTGATGTTTGTTTTATATGATTCGGTTCATAGATAAAAAAGTTGTGTCAAATTAAACATTTGTTCGGTTAAAATTTGTTCTATAAAAGTAACTAGTTGAATTGGTTGAAACTTATATATTATGATCAGTCAAATGTATAACTACGAGGGTTGAAAGATTTCAATTTCAATTTAAATTGAGCTTAAATCTGTATGATTAATTATATTAAATAGGGTTCAGCTCAGGCTGGACGTATTCGCACATGGGGATAAACACTGGGATGGCATTGTCTGAAGCAAGTATAAGTAAAAGTCCTCATCGATTACGCCATAGGTTTGAGATGCTGAATAGTTATGGCATAAATATGAAGACAAATTGGCCGAGGACATTTTTAGGTTCCCACAACAATCTAATAAACCATTGCTTGACAGTAGATATAGTTATACCTATCCTATTACTCAATATGAACGACCACGACGACTGATACGAACCGTCATTTGCTGGTGTAAAAATGATCTCTAGGGACTTACTGAAGAACAGCGTTTAATATAATTATGATCGTGTGTGTCGTAGCGTGGATAGTGATTTGAGAAAAATACTATTTGTAGATGCTCCGGGAGGAACGGCAAGACTTTTCCTACCAAGGTGATTTCGGCAAAGGAACGAAGCTAAAATAAGATTGTGCGAATACAAAATGACGAACCCATGGGCGGTACCTATAACAGTACTTTTTCGTGGCGATTTTCGTTAGGCTCTGTCTGTTATACCACCATAGAATATGAGACAAGAGCTGATGAAATTATAGCCTGTCTAAAGATTTCATAACTATGGTATTGTATTATCGCTACGCATTTTGACATTAAATATGCGAGCATGATTATGAGGCAACGAACATGCACAGCTCTGATCTTTTACTCGCGATTGGTAATTTCGCGGTGTGGACTGGCACGAACAAGTAAGAGTTATTTTTAGGACATCTACACTATTCAATATAGGTATTATATGCAACTAAAAACATTTTGGGTATCAATTTTGTAGCCCAATGAAAAGACAAATTCCGCGCGAACGGAGTCGCGGGCACAGCTAGTTGCTAATAAATTTATTTAAACAGGACAGGTCTAAAATTAGAACTATTTCTTTGTTCCATGTTTATATGTAAATCAATTTCTTAGAATTGTGCTTATGGCACAGAGCTGCTTATGGCGATAGTTGCTAGGCTGTGAGGTCGATGCCTCCCAACAATTACTGAGTTTAATTGCTCATTGAGCTGGTTGATTAAATCGATTAAAGATTGATTGGAATGGATGAACGGCATTAAGTACTTTTGTAGTTTAGTATTATAATGTAACAAAATAAGACGTGTTGTTTTGTTTTTCGTGTGAGTGTGTGGCCAACTCTAGTGTCGGAGTTTTAAGACCGCCCAAAGGCCTCTGACATGGCCTAACAATTCTTATCCTGAAACAAGAACCGAGACCGACAGCTTTACGAGCCGTCCGAAGCACGGTAGCGCTCAGATGTAAATGCCACATGTGGTCACTCATCCAAGTCGCGACCTGTGCTAGCGTTGTTTAACTTTGCCGATCTGTTACGAACGGCAAGCCAAGTCTCGCTATGAACACTACAAGACCTCCTTATAGAGAAAACTATGTGTCGAAACTTTGCAATAAAATAGCTTAATATGTTACTTACCTTTATAAATAAGATTAACATGGGTTATTTTTTGGTTACTTTTGTTCCTTATAACAGACTCTTACGCCGGCGTACCCGTGGACCAAAACTAATCTTATTTCAATAAAATGAACCCCTGAAATGTTTGTACGCGCATAACTTCCAAACGACTTTACGACCACTGAGGCGGAGCGGAGACGAGCTGTGCCGCAATTCACCAATCACATGGCTTGAAATCCACATCTCTTCTCCACTCCGCATCGAAGGAAAGAGCATTGGCGGAGGGGAGCGGAATTGTTTAAAATATCAGGAAAACAGGCTAGATTAGGCTAGCGCTGAGATAGGAGCGACGCGGAGCGGAGCCCTCTCCGCTGCTGCTGGGCGGGGCAGTGCGGAGCGAGGCGGCTCACTCACGCGTATTTCATTTTAGTTAGCGTCTTGACGTCATCAACAGTACACGTGATTCCAGTAAAAAATGGATGAAACATTTTTTTCACCTACAACATGACGTGTGATCTGACTGAGAGAATGCGTGTCACTGGGCACTCACGCACCAGGCGATGCGAATAGGCAAAGTAGCTTCGCTCTACCCAGCTCCGCTCCAGCCCGCTCCAGCCCACTCCGCTCCGCTCCTCTTCAGCCCGCTCCACCCCGCTCCGCTTCAGTGGAAACACCTAACTCTTTTCACAGCTCAGCCCCGCTCCGCACCGCTCCACTCCGCCTCAGTGGAACCGCAGCCTAAATCTTTCTTTTGTCTTCGGAGAAGATTTAAATAAAAAATATAAAAAAAAATAATAGCTAAAATTTAAAAATATCTAAGACGGTACAAAGTTAGCTAGTGATTAATATTATCAAAGTCTGATCCAATCATTCTGTAATATCTTTATAATTATAAAGTAAATATTTTACAAATAACATCAACGTATAAACTTTAGTTTTAACTTCGGATAACATAATTGACTAACACCATTAACTTGAGAACAATGCGGAAGGATAGCAATTAAATCTTTCTAAGGGCATTAACCCCTAAGGTTCGGTTGTGTTAAAATGATAATAGACTTCCCATTACTTCCAGTTTCCCCAATTAAAACTAAAGTAACCCTTTATAATTGGAATTATTTGGGCTATTTGTAATTTGTCTCAAGACCATCGTGTCAAGTTGTGTTTCCCTGAAAGACCCGCCGTGTAAAGAAACATTTTAAGCCGCTCTTACCATAAGCCAAACCAGCCTCGTTTGCAATCTGTCCTACTTCTGTGACACCTCCAGGCCTCTTCTGTTTATTTTATTTTATTTGGTGTGATGTCGCTCTGACGTCGCGCGTCGTGATGACACCGCCTCCCGGCTGCCTGCATGTTCCACCCCCCACCGCACCGCGAGCTTCTATAAAAGCGAAGGCGTTGGCTGCGCACGTTCCTTTTTGGCTGCACTCGAGACACCGAGCTAAGTGACCACATCTCCTGGACGAACCGGCAGCAGGACCCTCAACAAAACCTTCACCATCGCCGAATCACGCGACCCTGTTTATATCTTTTTTTAATAACATTTGAATAGTAATTTTTACGCTAGTGAAACGCTCGCTAAATGATGTTTAAATTTATTGGAGAAATAAATCAATTTTTATTGTAACATCCAACTCACATTTTTCATTTAAACACACCCTAAGTAGGGATAACGTTACAGTGGACACCTGGTAGGTCTTCTACGTCACATTGGTTTACCAACAATTGTTTTATTCGATACATTTATGAGAAAGGACAGGGCATAGGCAACTACGCTGGCCAAGTAAAGGTTGGCCGACTTCACACGTGTTTGGAGGACGCTTGAAGAACTCTCAGATATGCAAGTTTCCTCACATTATTTTTCCTTCACCGGCTAGCAACCGACAATTATCAATTTAGTTCTTAAAATATTTTATTAGGTATAGAGCGTGGTGGCCATTACAAACATTGAAACAACGAACTAAAACACCATTCGTTCTCGAGAGCAGTTTAGAGAAGGCATCGTTGGTCTCGCGGCATAAATGTGCGCGTGGGATTGGGAGGTCTCGGGTTCGATTCCCGGGTCGGGAAAAGTGTTATTGGGTTTTTCCGTTATGAAATTCTGAGTAGCAGCAAGGAGTCTGGTTATGTGCCCGGTACGGCAATAGGTTCGCCCCTATTACGTGGGTCCTAGAAATTCTTGGCAAAAATGTGGGTGTACACCTCTGCCTACCCCTTCGGGAATACAAGCGTGAGTCCATAAAATAAAAAAATTATGACATTTGCGCAGTGCTGAGCGTTGGCGGAAATGGCCGCTTAAATCAATACACCGTCCATGCAATTAGCGAGCAATACTAATTAGTGCCACACCAATTAATTGGTAGGACTTAGACCCTTTCAATCGATTGACAAGCAAAACCGCGGACAGAAGCTAGAAGTGATAAAGATATACTGAGCATTTTTATCAAAATGTAGGTCTGTGTAATTCAGTCTAACCACTGCAAGACTAGTTTATTATGTATTTTTACATCTCGAGAATAACAGGTCACTGACCTTTATTTGAACCGCTCTGTAATACCTGAATTATCCAAGACCTTAAATAAGCACTAACATTACAGAGCGACCTTACGATGTATGCGAATGTTCCTATTGCGTCTTTGACGCGCTTTAGTACCATTCTGTTGCGTTTTATTACAGCTTGATTTGTAGACGCCTCCTGCGTATTTTGTTGATTTTTCATACACCAAGTTACGCTTACACATTGTTGATGTGAAGTTTTTGCTGTAATATGTTGGGGTATTGCACCTGCAAGGGCGTTTTTAAAAGGGTAAATTATTAAAAATTTTGTGATGAAATTTTTAGAAATTTTGATTCTTCTAGCTTTGGACAAAAGTACTACAACTCCTGTACTAGCAAGAAGTAAGGAAAAATTCTATATCACGGACGACAAAAATCAAAGCAACGGATAGGTACAAAGAACACCCAGACTTTAAACAGCAATTTGTGGATCGTATAGGTATAACGTGTTGTTCCAATTGAGGATAGGAACCGCAGCTCTGGGCGTAACCTTGTCCATCAGCCACCACTGTGTCATATCAGCAGCCAGCCGCAATCTTTTCTTGTAACACTGCCAATAAAATAAACATGTGAATAGTTTAATAACTGATGTGACTAAAGTAGTGATTTTCACCCTTTAATAAATACTGACTGCCTCCTTGGTCCAGTAGATAGGGTATGCGACTGCTGATCGGAGATCCCGGGTACGAGTCCCGGGTCAGGCAAGCAGGCAGCAGCGCGGAGTCTGGTGATGTGCCCGGTAACGGCAATAGGCTCGCCCCCTATTACGTGGGACTTCCAAATTCATGGGAAAATGTGGGTGTAATATTACACCTCTGCCTACCCCTTCAGGGATACAGGCGTGAGACTATAAAAAAGCGAATTAAAGGAACATTCCTATTAACATTTATTCCACAGCACAGTTTATTTTTACCATAAAAGGCACGTGTAAGCAAACAATCGTCGCGTATCGAGTAATACGGGGTATAATCAGCCCATTCTTCCATAAATTATCAGCAAATGGACGTACGAAAAGATCAAGCATGGACGAGATATCGACCGACCCCACAAGTTAAAATATTCACGTTCGTGTTACCGTCTATAAAAGACTCGTTCGACTTTATTATGCAAATAGGTTTATATGTTACATGGTGATGTAGGTCCGACATATGATTTAGGAATCAATCAGTTTCGTCTACGTCGACTATTGTGGTGTTACGAAGGAGAAAATAAATCCGCAATCCATCTATACTAATATTTTAAATACAAAAATGTATTTCTTTACATTTTAGTTGGACTTCTTTCAGGAAATAGGCAGCTGCAGAGTAACGGCCCATACGCATGGTGAAGTCTAGTATCACATCATCATCAGCCTTTAATAGTCCACTGCTGGACTAGGCCTCTCCTTTGAAAGAATGGGCCTACTATACCTTGCTGGCCAAACGGCTTGGTATAGGGTTCGTATCAAGTTTTCCTTCTCTTACAGTGCAGTTCTCTGCATAATATGCTGCCTCTGTCGGCTCTTACGGCACCCATGGGATGATATGGTTTGGTGACATTCTGTATTCTTAATCCGTCACCACACGAACAACTCTACTCAACTCGAAGTCTAGTATACCTAAACATATTAGCAAAATTTGCAGCCTTTTTTGCCTTTGTAACAGGTGAGAGAGGGCAATACTGCCTCATACATAAACATCAGGTATATCTACGTTTTTTGCCATACGCTCTCAAGCATCAAATTCCGCCCGGGTAAGTTAATGCTCATGAATAAAATTATATTTAGCACAACTTTGTGTAGGTACTTAATTAAGCAAACACTTCATCAACTCAAAGCCATCCACGTGTGCCTTTATGAAATCTATATTACCTTACAAACTATGAAAGCGAATATATTTATATTTTTTTTACCACATACACACATCACTATCTAGTCCCAAACTAAGCAGAGCTTATACTTATGGGTACTAGACAATGGGTAAACATACATATATACTTTTTTTGTAAATATATTACATATTATACATAGAAACACCCAGACCAAGCCAAACATCCATATTCATGCACACAAATGTTTGACTTGAGCGGGAATCGAACCCGCGACACTACGCCAGCCGGTCGTCAATTTTTAAATCAATTTGTTTGTTACTATTGAATCGGCAGAATTTCAGAAATTGCCCGTACTGAACAGAAACTAAATACGCTTACATGCGTTGACATGAAATTGTAAGATAATTATTTAGGAAAATTGTTAACATACCTACTTCAAGTGAATTCTGTGAAGGTTGTAACTGTACTTACACTTTCTACTTACTTGTAGATTATTATTGGTAATAGATTTGATTAGAGCATCTTTAAACCTAATTAGATGCTACTACAAATTTTTCTTTTGTCGTAACAATACGACGTTTTGAAGTGACTTGGACCGGTAAACTTAAAGTTTACCTCCTTTATACGTAAGAAAGAAGAAAAAGAAGAATATAATAAATTGCTGCTTAAAACTTTGAACAGCAATTAATATTCTTCTTCTTTTCTTAAAGTTTTGAGTAAAATATACTTGGCTATATTATGACAATAACAACTACAACCTTCGAGGACCCGTATCGACGCTTGAACACCTAATCACAAACATAGCTTAGCGGCTCTAACTGTGTCTTTCATCTGTTTCTTTTGTGATTGTCGTTCAATCTTCCAGTATTCCAGTCAATAACCTTTCACGGTTGTTGTGCCAATAAATAATTCTTTCAATATTTCAAACAGATTTGGCTTAAAGAGTAAGCTTGGCGCAACATCCCTTTGCAACTCCGTTTGTAAAACTTACCTTGGAGCGTTTATTGTGCCGAATATTTCAATCGAAACCAATGAGTCAATGCCCGCTGGGAAGTTCAAAATACCAAACACTTTGTATGGCTTGGAGATTTTCTTTTACATTTCTCGTGAAATTTAGCAACGATTTGTATACATTGTTTTGCGGAAGTGATTGTTTGGCTTCAAAGAAACTAATGTGCAGTTATATTTTTACATCTATTTTTTTTGGTTTAAAGTTCTGGCTGAAAATGTGAAGAAAGCTGAAATAGCGTGACATGCTAATTAACCAAGTTTCCCAGAGGGCACTACTTAAATGTTTAGCCGCTTGATGTAGCATTTACATGCTTGGATGGCACATACAGCCGATGGTCCCGTTGCTCGTTTCAAGAAATGGATTGTTAGACCGGACGACCAAAACACCGACACCAGAATTAGCCTCCAACTCACACGAAAAGAAGTAGTAGTAAAGTATATTCAGATAATTTAATAGCTAGATTGTATTTTAAAGAAGAAGTAATATTGGTCTAGTAGTCTTATAATTATTGACTATCCTACTGGTCCAGTTCATGATCCTCATTGGTGAAAGAACGACTGCGATGTGAAGAAGAAAGAAGTCAGTCTTGGGTGCGATTTTTATGTAGTTGAGAATCTATAAGTACCTTTTTTATTTATTTTTTTTATTTTTTTGCACAAACAAGGTGTACAAGGTTGGACATAATGCCATATGGCATTCTCTACCTGTCGAACTTAAGGTGGAGCAGAGAGACTGCTTTTATTAGTTATCTGGTTGTCATGGTGTCTCTGTTTAGTTAAGCTCAAATAACCACGTGTAATTAACCCAGCGTATTATTGTTATTATATTACGAGTGACAGACTGCTACGCAGAGGGTCCGGGTCCGAATCCACGGCACGCACCGTAGACTTTTTGGAGTTATGTGCGTATTAAATTGTTAATTATCACTTGCTAAACGGTGAAGGAAAACATCGTGAGGAAACCTGCATGTCTGAGAGTTCTTCATAATGTTCTCGAAAGACATGTGAAGTCTGCCAACCCGCATTTGGCCAGCGTGGTGGACTATGGCCTTACCCTTCTCATAATGTGAAGAGGCCCGTGCCCAGCAGTGGGACAGTATAAGGGCTGATGATAATTGATATTACGAGTAGGCATTAGGTACGCGAACTCACTTCATGTTTAGCTTGCGTCGTAGTTGTGTTTCAGAACTTATGCAACGCGTATTGATCGACGCTGAACTACATTATGTAAGCACTTACACTTAGCTATATTGCATAAGCACGTTCAACAGTTTGCAATAGCCTAGTGGAGAGACTAAGATACAACAACGCAGAGGATATAGAGTTACTCGACGATTTGCAAGAATAAAACTCACAGGCAATATGCGAATCGTTTTTTTTTACAATATTATTTTTTTCTGCCAGTAAGTGGCTAGCAGCGGCTCAATGGCGTGCGAGAGGCCTATATTCCGTAGTGGACTATGGCAGGCTGATGATGATGATGATGAAGATTATTTCTTCTTTAGGCGATTGGAACGAAGGCAATATATTGGTGTGCGCATCGACACCTCCAAAAATTAGCATGTATTAGACTATTGGCAACGACCATTAGAATAAAGGAATAGAATAGAATAAAAGTTTATTGGTTTCAGTATTACAGCAAATTTGTATAGATTACAAAATAAACTATAATATTGAAAGCAAAAGGTTTAAGCTGTAATCGATTTTAAACTTTCGCGATTTGTATACATCATACAATTTTATTTAAACGGGTCTTATCGCGAATAAGACCCGTTTAAATAAAATTGTATAAAAGGTTTAAGCGTCAGCATACGCTTGGATCCCGGAGAATTACCAAGCGCTGGTTTTCAGCTTAAACCTTTGACTCCCGTTTACAAAAAATATTAAAAGTGACAAGAAACGTGTAACCTATTTAAAATTAAAAGAATCCATACATTACAGTTAAAAAAGTTAATGTTACGTTTCTGATTAAATACCAGCATATGCAGCTGTATCATTCTTAAATCTAGCACTACAATCTTAATGGCACATAGTCTATTAAATCTAACCCTTAGATCACTTTAATGTTTGAAATTATAATAATCTAGTAATATTCTTTTGGGCTTCAAGTATAAATTCTGTACATTTATTTTTTAATTAAAGTTTTTATATTTCGGAGAGGTGATGGTATTGTGTTCCATATTTTTGATGCAGCTTATTTGAAACTGCCTTTATATCCCTGTGTCTTATGCTTCGGTAACTTTAGCTTTAAAATTTCTTTCAACCTAGTATTTAATTTATGCGCGTCTGCACACCAAGATAGTTTATTATATAAATACGGAGGTGTTTTAATTGTGATGATTATTAAGAGGAGAGATGTACGACAATCTTTGAGTTTTATAACAAAAACGCATACAGGCATTTTGGACTCGCTGTATACATTTCTTAGATTTTTGGAAAAGCCTAGGCCCATATACTACATCGCAATAATTAATAAAAAATATTTTTAAATAAAAACAAACCAACTTCAAAAAACACTAAGGAACTAAAAAACAAAAAATAATTGGTTTTGGAGCAAACATTTTTGGAGTCGGTGCCAAGCAAAGTATTTCTGATCTGACTATAAAACCTCTACACATTTTTATATAACTTTCGTTGTTGATAGAATAGGTAGTTTGTAATTTAGTAACTTTTTACGTAAGGGCTTGGCACCGAATTCAAAAATGTTTGCTCCACAACCAATTATTTTTTGTTTTTTAGTTCCTTAGTGTTTTTTGAAGTTGGTTTGTTTTTATTTAAAAATATTTTTTATTTTTTGCTTTGTAGTGGTATACTAATAAAAAATTGTAATGGGTGGTACATAGGATAGTGTAGGTGGTACATGATGGGGAGGCCTTCCTAACGTGCCTCAATTCTGAAATGTAGACCTGTACCTTTCTGGCAATTTCAAGTATTTTTTGTTTTCAACTAAATAGCCTAAACACGTTCATTTCAGTTCCATTATCAGATCTCGGAAATCATCCAATACCAAAGACTAAACAAACGAGCCTAAACACGATGATATTGCGTTATTGTATTACAAAGATCCCTTGGCCACCTTCCTGCTCTATCATCAGAGTTTGGTAAACATTCAGCACTAAAGTCCATGTAAAGACGAATTCAAAGAGCCCAAACTCAAAGGCATTGCGTCTTTGTATTATAAAGATGCCATGGGCACCTTCCTGCTCCATCGTAAGACCCTAGAAAACATCCAGTACGAAAGTCCATGTAAATAGTAACAAACGACCCTAAACTCGATGATATTGGGTTACCTTCCAGCTCTATCATTAGACCATGGAAATCATCCAGCATCGAAGTTTATGTAAAGACGACTCAAACGAGCCCAAACTCGATGGGATTGCGTAATTGTATTACAAATATCCCATGGCTAACTTCCTGCTCCATCATCAGAGTTTGGTGAACATTCAGCACTAAAGTCCATGTAAAGACGAATCAACCGAGCCCAAGCTCAATGGGATTGCATCTTTGTATTACAAACATCCCATGGCAACCTTCCTGCTCCATCATCAGACCCTGCAAAACATCCAGTACCAAAGTCCATGTAAAGACGAATCAAACGACCTTAACCTCGATGAGATTGGGTTATTGTATCATAAAGAGCTCTTGGTTACCTTCGAACTCTATCATCAGACCATGGAAATCATCTAGCATCAAAGTCCATGTAAAAAACGACTCAAACGAGCCCAAACTCGACGGCATTGGGTTGTTACGGTCAAATCGCTTCAAGTGTGCTTATAAAATTTGAAGAGTTCCTTCGATTTCTCAGGATTCCATGATCAGATCCTGACCTGATGATCATAGGACCAACTAAAAGGTATACTTTTTCAATCAAAACAAGAATTTTCGAAATCGGTCCAGGCATCTTAGAGAAATCGGGGAACATACATAAAAAAAAAGATTCCGACGAATTGTAAACCTCCTCCTTTTTTTGAAGTCGGTTAAAAAATGAGAGCACCAAAGAATCTGTAAGCAATTTCCTTACATTCTCAGAGATAAATTCTCGGATCCCATATAAAACTCTTAACCTATAGAATGCATTTTGCATTTTGTAACGGATGCCAGGAATCGAACCTTTGCTATTCCGCTACAGTGCAGTGGTAGTGTGTTGCTGACTTGTGCCTACGACGATGCGTGTTCTTCTATATGTGTGGACTGTATGGCTTCGATGTATTGGGGCTTCAGAAATGAAACATCTTCATACGTTGAGAGCGATGCTGTTCAGGTGTTCGGTGCTTGATGGTTACATATGGTCACAAGATGGTGGTTGGGACGCCAACGAACTGGCCGAATACATGGTCGCTTAGGTACCTCGGAACTTTACCTTAACGACGACCATCGCACCGAACACGTGCACAGAGAATCTTAGTTTATTTTTAATGTTATATACAGTACAAATGTCTATTTATATTAGGTACTATGATACATACATATATGTGCTATACATCGTTAGATAGGTCTCATAAAGTTCTATCTATCGGTATACAATACCTAAACCTAACTACTAGCGCCACTAAGTTATTCTATAAAAACTCCCAAAAAATGCCGTCACACAAGGGCCCGCCCACTACATTCTCTATTGAAAAACTATTATATACTAAATTTATATATGTAATTTTGGTAGGCCGTTGTGTGCAACTATATGGGGCATCTATTAAAATAAACACCATGAAAATATCTTTATTCAATTCGAATTCATTACATGAAAACCTATGATGCATAAGAAAAAATACAGAATTTCTTAAGGACGCGTTTACAAAATTAGTAGGTACAAAATCGCGTCACTACAGCGACACGGCGGCAACGGTACGTACTACGTACGGTAACTTGCGGAAATGTAGTTCAACTAAATAACTTTGAGACTTTAGATTGTTTTTGTGATATGTATCTATGTTATGGGCCTGGAATATTATTATTATTTTGCCGGTGTCGTATGAATGTAATGATGGTAACCCTTTGTAGACAAGTAGAAGAGACCCTACCACTGGAACTTATGAAGTAACCTTCCAGGGTTATTTGATGACTCTTGCTGGTACTCATATGTGAGTAGAGCTAGGCACGCTGAGTTTGGGCTCATTTTTTTTGTACATAAGAGACCCTACTACTGGAACCTATGAAGTAACCTTCCAGGGTTATTCGATGACTCTTGCTGGTACTCATATGTGAGTAGAGCTAGGCATGCCAACTTTGGGCTCATTTTGTTAGTACATAAAAGACCCTACCAATGGAATTTATAAAGTAACCATCCAGGGTTATTCGATGACTCTTGCTGGTACTCATATGTGAGTAGAGCTAGGCATGCCAACTTTGGGCTCATTTTGTTAGTACATAAAAGACCCTACCAATGGAACTTATAAAGTAACCATCCAGGGTTATTCGATGACTCTTGCTGGTACTCATATGTGAGTAGAGCTAGGTATACCAAGTTTGGGCTCATTTTGTTTGTACATAAGAGACCCTACCACTGGAACTTATGAAGTAACCTTCTAGGGTTATTCGATGACTTGCTGGTACTCATATGTGAGTAGAGCTAGGCATGCCGAGTTTGGTCTCATTTTGTTTGTACATAAGAGACCCTACCACTGGAACTTATGAAGTAACCTGCCAGGGTTATTCGATGACTCTTGCTGGTACTCATATGTGAGTAGAGCTAGGCATGCCGAGTTTGGTCTCATTTTGTTTGTACATAAGAGACCCTACCACTGGAATTTATGAAGTACCCTTCCAGGGTTATTCGATGACTCTTGCTGGTACTCATATGTGAGTAGAGCTAGGCATACCGAGTTTGGGCTCATTTTGTTTGTACATACGAGACCCTACCACTGGAACTTATGAAGTAACCTTCCAGGATTATAAGAGTCTCACCAAAACAAATAAAATGAACCCCAACCTGGCATAACTCGGTCTTCTCTTTTATGAGTTCCAGTCGCAACATTTGAACGGGGTGGTATACCATCAGTCCAGATAATCTTACCAGATTTCAACGCAAGAAACAAAATAATATCTAAATACCGAAATATATCCTGAATCAACATAACGGAGAAAATAAAGCAATAATGTCCGTTTATATAAAAAAATAAGAAACTTACCTTGTACGTAATTCGCACAGAATACGAGAAGTATCAAATTGATTTTAGCTAATATTTTGAGTTCGTATATTTTTTTTTTTCGACTTCGGGCTGCAGCGACAAGCGACATAGAGTCCACTCCCGACGGCGCTCAAGCGCACACTGAGATCTCATTGCAGAATTTGGATATATAAATCAAGAAAGTGGCTAAATAAAACGACCCTTATTGCCACACATTAAGACACACGTACGCGAGCAAAATAGAAGAAAAATTTAAGATGATTTTTTTGCTTATTTTGAGGCAACTTACAATATTTTGAGAAATATTTTCTGATTGTTTTTGACTTGACTATATTTACTACCCTATTCTAACTTTGAAAATCTAAATAAATGTAAAAATAGAGAGAAAATTGTACCCAAAAATAGCAGTATATGCCTATTTTTGATTTAAGAGGCAGTTTCGAATCGATTTTACATTAATAATAATTAAATATTTTTTATTTATTTTCAGATTGATTTATAGATAAAAAAGTAATCAATTTATCGTAATCATTAGTTTGATTAGTTATTATCTAAAATTGTCGTAAAATGTACCGGAAATGTGTGGTTTTTTTATACATGCGTAAACGCGTCCTTAAGTAAACACTATCGTACTTAAACAAAGTTTATGATAAACATGCAAATGTTTGTTATTATGTTTATTTTAACTATATAAGGTAATAACTAGCAATAAGAAAGTATCTAGACATGATTTCAAGTCTATACCAAGCTAAAAAACACTTATAAAACTATAAAACGACTATGTAAACAAACAACTGTTTTATCAAGTATTAGTTCTTATCTGTAAAAGAAATATTTATTTCTGCAGTTTTGGTTGTTTACAACACTTATACATGTCAAAACCCTATTCTAGATGATGCCGGCTTTTCCTGACTTTTTGAGAAGAAAAGCCGAAATAAACTCAAAGTCATTGTTTTTTTTTTGTCACTTCAATTTCTTTAGTCTTTTCTTGATCTTTTAAAGTCCAGACAAAAAAAAGGGTTTAGTATGCAAGTACAATGCAGGAAATCATCTGACGCTTTTGACTGACTCGGCCCACTGATGGCCCGCATTCAACAGCAATCGTACGGCTCAACCTTGATTGAGGGAGCCAGCACGATCTGTATCACTATGCCTCCACGCCATCAGAAGGTGTATGCATAAGCATGTCAGCCTAAGCCATCAGACAGGTTGCCACAACTATTTGTTTATATGTTTAATAATGCCCGCATCGTACTCACAACTTTACAAGCTAATACATAGTAAAATACATGTTGTAAACAATATGTAAAATTATAAAAATTTAAACAATAAAATGTCATATATTTAAATGTCAGAAAATATTATTAAATGTCAATTTAAGAATGTCTAAAAAATAAAATAATAATATATTACTTAAGTAATATTAAAAGAAAATAACAATGTCAAATCAAACAATGTCAAAACTAAAATAAATAAAATTACAAATGTCAAATCAAAAATGTCAGAATGTAAAGATATAAGTACTACAAATGTAAATAAAAATATTATGTCACTAATTTCAAAGTGTCAAAATTCATAATGTCAATTCATAATTTAATGTCAATTCATAATTTTTAAACTCAATTCCAGGCGTGTAATAAGCTTTTGAACACAAGCTCTGTTTAATAAATACTTTGAATTTATTAATACTTAGTTCCTAAATATTGCCTGGAATTTTGTTGTAAAAACGTATGCTTTGATACTTGTATGAGTTACTTATTTTTTGTAGTCTAGTTGAAGGTAGAACAAGTTTGTTTTTGTTTCGTGTATTTAATTTATGAATGTCGCTGAATTTAGAAAACATATTTATATTTTTCCTGACATATATAACAAGTTCTCATAAATGTATTGAGATGCGACAGTCATTATCTTAATTTCTTTAAATTTTTCCCTCAGTGAATGTCTTGAACCAAGACTGTAGATTGCACGAATAGCCCGCTTCTGCAGTACAAACACAGTTTGAATGTCAGCTGCGTTGCCCCATAATAAAATGCCATATGACATGATGCTGTGGAAATAACTAAAATATACTAATCTGGCCGTATCTATATCAGTTAACTGACGAATTTTATAAACCGCGTACGCTGCAGAGCTAAGTCTATTCGACAACTGACCTATATGTGGGCCCCACTGTAGCTTAGAATCTAAGGTTATGCCTAAGAATACGGTGTTATCTATAAGATCCAACTCTTCTCCATTCAAACATATGTTAGGTTTAACTTGTTTTACATTCAGTCTTGAAAATCGTATACATTTTGTTTTTCTTTCATTTAACAGTAAATTGTTAGCAGTAAACCATTGAACTACTTTAGAGAGAGCGTTATTTACATCGTCATTATTTGATTGTTCTCGTCTAAGTTTAAAGATAAGTGATGTATCATCAGCAAATAACACTATCTCTTCATTATTTTGCATAATATATGGCAAATCATTAATATATAAGGAAAAGGAATGGACCAAGAATTGAACCTTGCGGCACTCCCATTGTGACCACTGAACCCATAGAAACTTTTCCATTTACCTCAACTCTCTGTATCCTATTACTCAAATATGATGTTAGGAGATCCAAAGCAGTATTCTTAACTCCATAGTAATGTAATTTCCTGATCAATGTTTCATGAAAAACGCAAGCAAAAGCCTTAGATAAGTCACAAAAGACTCCTAGAGCATCATGTGACTCCTCCCAGGCATCAAAAATATTATCTAAAAGCTCAACTCCAGCATCGGTAGTTGAGCGACCCCTAGTAAAACCAAATTGTTTTTCATGTAACAGCTTATTGTAATTAAAATGAGTTTGAAGCTGGCCTAGAATTATTTTTTCAAAAATTTTACTAAACGTGGGTAGCACACATATTGGCCTATAATTTGTGGGGTCAGATGTGCTACCTGATTTAAATAACGGAATTACTTTACTACTTTTCATTTGATCAGGAAACACACCACAGTCAATGCATCTATTGAAAATCATTGCCAGTTCAGGTGCTACTGTGTTGATTATGGATTTTGTAATCACAACAGAATTGCCCCAAAGATCACTAGTCTTCTTCAAATTAAGGGTATTAAAAGTTTTTACAATATCTTTGTCAGTGACATAACTAAATCTAAATTCAATGTTACACCTATTGACATTTTTTTTAATAGAGATTCAGCGTCATTGGGGAATGAGTTCAGGGATTTAGTGGTTGAGACTGGAATGTCTGTGAAGAAATTACAACTGATAACATTATTTATGATCGATATCTAGGTCCCTACAGTTAGCACAAGTTTTAGACTAATGTTCATGTACTATGTAATACTTTATATTAAAGATTTAACTATTTACTACTCTAGCTGTATTTTAACACTTTGACGCGTCCTGGAACCGAACCCGGTGTACCGCACGATTAGATAACACTGATTTTATACGATTTTCACTCGCGGTTTCGAATACACTATTCACTGTCATAGTTTTTAATGTCTGTTGCGAACACATTTGATTACTAATATGGTCGGAAAATCGTAGGCGATCATCCATAAGAAGACATAAATTCCTGGTGATAGGTACTCTTTCGAGTACTTCACCATTCATCAAAATTGGTGTGTGTAACCTTTCCGCAGTCTTTATTTGATATGTAGTACCTAGTAACATCCATTTTGTTTTGGAAGGGTTAAGCACTAAAGTGTTTTTTTAGTCCAATCGAGGATTCGTCCCATTACACCCTTTATTCTTACGTACTAGAGAATATTTAGCATATTGGATAAAAAACAATGCGTGTGCCAATAACCTAGTACGTAATTTTTTGAGTTCTTGTTTAATATATTTCCTCAGAGCAAATTAATTTTTTTATCTGTTTACTTAAATACAGGACTGATGTTGAATCTAAGCGCGGTGGTAATAGGTACAGCGCGGTACTAATAGGTACACATAAGTACGAGTAACTTTGAACGAAAATGTACTAAACAATTTAATTAAAATCCGAAACTCTAGGTGCCAAGTTAAATAATATTATAATACTACACTGAAGACACGCTTATCGAAATATTCCGTCAAGTATAACAAATCTATTTTCTAGGCTTAAAAATTTTGAAGAGCTGGGTTCGATGCCCTCTGAGTTCAACGTAATTAATACAAACGCTAAATCATTTTGTTGTTTATCTCTTAGGTATGATGAATTGTTTTATCTTTGAATTTATACCTAGCAAACTGTTCTACTGGAAAATGTGTTAATAATAATTAATAATAAATATTCTACCATATTTACACAACACCATCTAGTCCCAAACTAAGCAGGGCTTATACTGTGGGTACTAGATAGTGATGTTCCGAATACGAAGATCCGTATCTGTATCCGTATCCGTTACTTTTCTCGCGGATCTTTTACGGATCTTTCACCTTAT
The DNA here is from genome assembly GCA_944739405.2 of Euclidia mi. Classification (NCBI taxonomy): domain Eukaryota; kingdom Metazoa; phylum Arthropoda; class Insecta; order Lepidoptera; family Erebidae; genus Euclidia; species Euclidia mi. The sequence continues at coordinate 7,310,619 of OX123196.2, forward strand.
TAATTTTCAACTGATAGTATGCAATTCTATACGTGGTTAGGTTAGGTTAGAATTAAAAACGCTTAAATTCCATTCAGTGTATTTTTAATAGAATTTCAATACAAGTCGAAACATGATCTGTCTATTGTGCCGCCGGGCGTGCGTGACGTCAACTATCGTTTCAAGGTCGCGCGCACCGACATCGATTCAGTAAGAAAATAAATATCCGTATCCGTATCCGCGGATCTTGACACCAAATATCCGTATTCTGATCCGTATCCGCGGATATACATTTTTAACGATCCGGCACATCACTAGTAATAGACAATGGATAAACATACATAGATATATTATACTTTGTTTTGTAAATAAATACATATTATACCTCCATAGAAACACCCAGACCAAGATAAACATCCATGTTCATGCACACAAATGTTTGACTAGAGCGGGAATCGAACCTGCGACCTTCGGCGTAGCAGTCACTTACACTCCCTCGGCGCCAACCGGTCGTCGTGTTTGTTGTGTGTTAGTTTCGATATTTACCTATTACCACAGAATAATTAATAGTACTAACGTACAGAAGCTTCACTTTTCAAACCAATTTATTGAAATTACGACTCTTGGTACTAAGCAATAAAGTTCAATTCAGCTCGCATAAGCACTCAGTGCCTAATGCGATATTAACCTAACAGTTCCCGTTCTTTTCTAACACATAACGTTGTCGCTGTCTGGCGCGGAGTGGCGCGCTAGGGTTGTCGACTTGGTGCTGCTACTATATTTATTCATCGTCTATCTACCTATTTGACCACGTAGGTACCTAATAATAAATAATTATCCTATAAGTATCCTATCCCACTATTGGAGCTAGTAGAACAAAAGCACAAAAATTCTGGTCGTTTACATTTTTACTATACAAATTGTAAGTTATTTCCTAAACGCGTGGACCGATTTACATGATTCAAACAGATAAAATGGTTTTTGAACTAAATCTTTAATTTGACACCATAATCGTTGAGATATCTCAACAAACAAAAAATCAAATTTTCAAGTTGCTCTCGTAGTATAAATAAAATCAAATTTTCAAGTCGCTTTCGACACACAGTTAATTAAGCAATACTTTGTATTAGACTTGTGATCATACATTTTTGTTGTTAAAGGCGTTTAAGTTTATAATTTGAACAGTGTATGAACACGGCGCGTGAGAATACGGAGCGGTCGTACTCGTTGCGTGACGTCTAATGTGAGCGGCGCGCGGCAACCTACTAAATCCAACCACGTCGACGTGGTCGGCCGAGGTACTTGTAAGTTTGTACCTAAAATGCGAAGTGCGCCCGGCCGGGCGGCCTGCTATTACTGGGTAAAGAGGTAGCATAGAAGAAATACTCACCAGCAGACTGCAATGTAGTGGGTACCTACCGCGTTTAGGCGTATTCAATTGTAAATTACCACTTGCTCCGTTAAATCGTCGACCCCAGCTGCTTTGCAGATCTTTAACAGTTTTATTAATATTTTTGTTTATAGACTCACGCCTGTATCCTCGAAGGGATAGGCAGAGGTGTACCTAATATTACACCCACATTTCGCCAGGATTTTTTTAGGTCCCACGTAATAGGGGGCGAGCCTATTGCCGTACCGGGCACAGTACCAGACTCCGTGCTGCTACTGAATCGAACCCGGGACCTCCGATCAGCAGTCGCATACGCTATCTACTGGACTACGGAGACAGGCATCAAAATTGTAACGGTTCCTAAGTTTACTACGGCCACAGACAATATAATACCCTAGTACAGACACACGGTGACGAACATTAAACTGCGACCTGCCTAACTTTTGCTATGCTTGGAGCTATATTATTTTCGTCAAATCTGCACTAGATGGGGTCAGTGGACGCCTGGACGCAGAGCGAACGCCGACAATTCGATAGGTGTTACGCAAAGCACCGGGAGATGGCGCTTAAAATAAAAACAATGCTGGGCTAGAGGTTGTAGTATAGTATTATCTGTGCTAGAGGTGAATGACTTGATCACTTGACCTTGCATCTGTGTCCTTGCAGAGAGGCCTTGGACAGGGTGAAATTCGTGCGACTACTCAGTACTGGTGCGATGCGATTCATGCGATTCAAAGATGCGTAACTTTAAATGCATTTTCCTATTTCGTTCGTTTCGATGTACCTAATTATTTTAATATCAAGCGTACTTAGGCTTGATATTAAAATAATTTGTATAAAGGACATGAAAAACTAAACATTTATAACCTATGTTATGATTACCTAATGTAATGTGATAGACTCGCGAGTAGGTATTAAATTTGAACAATTTTGTAAAGATAATAAAAATTGGCCAACTCGCAAATGTTACAACTCTGTGAGTTATTAGGTATACCTACTGTTATGGGTTATTTGGAATGTACCTATTAGGTGTTTTACTTCGTACCTTTATCGTTTTGACATTGGCATTGGGGATTTGATAATTATTATAGAACTATTTGAAAGAGTACCTATGTATTTATGTACCTAGGTACTTAATAATTTTTATTATGATTAAAATGGACATCGTATTGAATTGTAAAATAATTTTAATATATTATTTGCACGCTGGCACTTGCACGCTCGCGAATACAAATGTAGGTAGGTACCAAACTTGTTGACATCTTAATTTACTGTATTCTGGGAAATAAACTGATTTGATTGATTGATCAAGTGCGAGTCGGTAGGTACCTACCTTCAATCTAGTCTTAACATATCGTTACTGCACTGCCGTGATTTTTATAAGCTTTTTGTACCTATATTAATATTATCTACTCTGTTCGTTGATTAGGTAGATAGGTAGGTACATCTACCTAGTTGGTTTCCAGGTCAGCTTAGGGTTCCACGAAGCTTTAGTAGGGGCTCCACGAAGATGTTGCTCAAATTCAAATTAAATAATTAAATTAGAACTAATCAAGTAATAACTAGATACCTAGCAGACTACAGCTAAATAAATCTATAATATTGATCGATTTACACTCTGAACTGTAGGTAGGTAAGTATGTTACTTTAAAGGTCAACGCTCATTAGAGCCACCCGGCACCCACTCCGCACGGCGTCCACGAGTGGACGTCGCGCGGTCAACCAGCGGACCGCGCGCCGTCAACGAGTGAACGCCATGCGGTCAACCAGCGGACCGCGCGCCGCACAGTGTTTGATCGGAGCCAAAAAAATTCCCTATGCTGTTTATTATGTAAACTGATCAAGAAATGCATTTGCAATGCAAGAGTAGAACACCCAAATGCCTATTTCATATACTTTTTATAATATAAAATAATAAACTTACGTGAACTTTAACCTAAAAAAATGTTAAATATTTTCTGTAAATTTAATGAACCAAGATAATGTTTTCAAATAAATACAGTCTTATGAAGAATCTTTAGGCGCATGTTTGTTAGTTTTTATTTTTAGAAAATCACATCTAGATACCAAGTAATTTACTATTTTTCATATTTTCTTTTTTATTTTTTTTTCTCCATAGAATCTCAAAAGTGCGACTTGTGACTAGCATAGAAATATTTCTCGTAATAAGACCTATCACTGATAAAAAAACCACGTTGCACAATTGCGGCCTTTGGGAATTATGTGCCATTTAGTTCAAAGGTCAAATGGTACGAAATAGGGTTGTCGCTTAAAGGTCAAACAAATATAGGTATATTTTTTGTAAATAATAAATAAAATTCAACATGGTACTGACACTAAACTACTGTAAAACATCATTGTTTAATAAACTTTTTATTTTGGTACCACATCCAATAAATAACCTACTCATACAAATCGCTTTCGTTGCTTAATATTAACGTGCAGCCATCGTCATCTGCCTTTAGGTCACATGTATCAGCACGGGGTTTTAGCTTAAGCCTGACGTCCTGAGGGTGGACCCCTTCCTGTACTACACGTGACCCTTCATCGAAAAAAAATAATTAATAAGTACATAAAAAAAACACTTGGTCTTGTGTAGGTGTGTCAGATAAGAATTTGACAGCTCCTTTTGTGTGATTTTTATCGGAAATGAAAAAGATTTTGATCATGTGAAACATTAATTAATCCTTGCAAAATTACTTTCTAAGAAGAATAATGTAGGGGACATTATTCTAATGGTGGAGAAAACAAAGATTTTATCGTGTGTCCTTAGCGCTAGACGACATCTGTCGGAGGTTGAGTTATTTGTCAACCTATCCTACGGCCCTTAACCGAATAAATTGCATGCAATACATTTTTGGGCTTTGCTTTTAAAATAAAATGAAAGGTCAAGTTGAGTGATAACCCTAATCACTATGTTTTGAAACTTAATTCCTCCTACGAGCCTCAATAGTGGAACGTGGTTTTTTTATCAGTGATAGGCCTTATTACGAGGAATATTTCTATGCTAGTCACAAGTCGCACTTTTGAGTTTTTATGGAGAAAAAAAAATAAAAACGAAAATATGAAAAAAATTAAATTACTTGGTATCTAGAGGTGATTTTCTAAAAATAAAAACTAAAAAACATGCGCCTAAAGATTCTTCATTAGATTGTATTTATTTGAACACAACATCTTGGTTCATTAAATTTACAGAAATTATTTAAATTTTTTTAAGGTGAAGGTCACGTAAGTTTTATTATTTTATATTATAAAAAGTATATGAAATAGACACTTGGGTGTTCTACTCTTGCATTGCAAATGCATTTCTTGATCAGTTTATATAATAAACGGCATAGGGAATTTTTTTGGGTCCGATCAAACACTGTGCGCCGTCAACAAGTGAACGCCGCGCGGTCCACGAGTGGACGTCGCTTCGTCCACGAACTTTCGAATAGTCTGTTTACAATTGGCACCACAGATGAGGGAAGTATCAGATGGAACGCGCGGCACAGTTGCGTGCGGCCACTAAAGCAAATACAAAATTGAAAAGTGAATACAAACTCGTCTCAGTGCGCTACGAAGCATCGTACTGTTCACGCGTCACGATCACTTCAACTTTTAAATTCTCAAAATGCCGTCTGGTGTTCTTAAACACTGTAAAAGTTGTTCCTAAAAACAAAAACAGGAAAATGGAATATCTTTTCACAGGTAACTATTGATAATTTGACTGTTTCCTAATTTAATTTCGATAAAATTCGTATGTGTGCAAGAAATATGTAAGTGTTACCAGTTTTTGTCGACGCCGTTCTGCCTGAATTAGGGAAAATGCACTTGTCAATTGATTATGTGATAATGATTGTCCTGTTAATGAAAAATACATTACCGTATTATAAAAGTATATTGTAGATATATCTTCTTTCTCATAAATATAGTAATAGAATTTCAATTTCCATTAGTATATACCTTACATAATATTGTTTTGAGTTCGATCCCCAAACGATCCAAATATTCGTGTACACCCTGCTACTCGTCAAGCTTATACACTTTGACATTTGCACCGTTCTTATGGCGTAAAGAATAAGTATCAAAATCGTACAGCAACTGTTTAGCTTGACTTGGCGCCCTGTGTACATACATACTTATGGCGTAGGGAATAAGTATCAAAATCGTACAGCAACTGTTTAGCTTGACTTGGCGCCGTGTGTACATACTATACTTATGGCGTAGTGAATAAGTATCAAAATCGTACAGCAACTGTTTAGCTTGACTTGGTGCCGTGTGTGCATACATACTATTTATTTCTCAACTAATCGACACCAGCGGCTTCGCACGCACATATTTTCGTATTTCTCGTTTTGCCCGATCCCGTGGGAATTTCGAGAAATCCCGTCTTAGTACACCCCTACGGTTCCCAAGAAACATACATGCTACATTTCAGCTTCATGCGCCGAGTAGTTTCGGCTGTAGCTTGTCTGTCAGTCAGTCAGTAACGCAAGGATTTTATATATACAGATTTACGAAGTAGTTAAAACTTAACTCGGTACCTACATTTAAGAAATGTATTTATAAAAGCATTAATTAAATCCATGGTAAATTCTTCAAAACCGCAAATGAATATAAGAATATTACATAACTATGTAATATTCTTATATTCATTCTTATACGCGTGTCCGTACAGTGCCAGTCGCCAAAGGTCACGCACACATAGCTGTCAACGTGCCACACTTAGTTGGACGAATGCGCTCTATCTGATACTTCTCTCATCTTTGATTGGCACTATGTCTACACGTGTGTTTCGTAATGCCAAATTTTACAAACGTTTGAATTGGCACTCATAGCTGTCGCGCTTGATAAGAAGGTAAATGAAAGACGCAACACAACGTCTTCGTAATTAATTTATTTCTTTTTCTAGTTAAATTTATTTCTTTTTCTAGTTTTTATATCAATTAACTCTTTCAAGTAATGCAATGACCACACACAACTAGATACTAAACTTTCGTCTATGAATGCACCTACTAACTACAAATTTTAACATAAGGTATGCTCATGAAAAACACTACATAAAATATTTTTAATTCTGCTGGATTATATTACCTGCCAAGTAATGAAATCGTTAATGATTTCAAACAAACTTCAAAACAAGCTCGTAATAGTTGAAGTAGTAGGTATATTATCTGTGCATGTGTCAAAATTTATCGTTCTTATTTATCTACAAAATACAGCAGTCCAAAATACCGCTACACTTTTATCTTAGGGTATAATAAGTGCAAAAATATAGAAATTTCCAAATTAGTTTTCGATACTAATTAAATAAATTAAGTTTCAGCCGAATTTAATTGTCAATAGTGCCATCTAGTGTTCAATAATTTGTTTAATGGAAAGCTAAATGGCGAATCATTGTAGTCGTAGTTGGCGCTGCTGAGCATGTAAAATCTGGACCACTTCAAAATATCTATTAATGCAATGAAACAGTGTTAAATGTTATTAACGTGCCCAAAATGAGTTATGTTTCATTTTGTTTGCTTAAATTTTACTCAAATCTTATGTTCATTGACCATCGATTTTAAAACATTACTCGTAGCGCCATCTGTGATCACTTTTGAAAACTAAAAGTAAAATGTTCGTATTGGGACCCCATGCTACGGCACTCTAAAAGCGTTGTTCTCGGAATGCAAAATCTTGTTAAAAGTTCATTGAAGTTCCATCGTAAATTTAATATTTTGCTTAGACGAATATTATTGTTTTCAAAGATAAAAGTCATTAAACTTATGAACTTTGATGGAAATAATGAAATTATGTGTCGGCGATATTTTTACTTCAAAGGTCTTTTGATTGATTGTTTGAGTACAAGAGTAGTGCAGGGAATTAAGTGGTCTTTGACTAAACGCTGAGCGATCGGAATTCGATGCCGTGATGTCCAAGTTTTATATTTTCTTTTAAGAAAAGAAAATACTAATCTAATACATGTTGTTTGTTCGTATCGCACAAATAACCAATTAAATAAAATAAACTTATACTAATATATAAAGCTGAAGAGTTTGTTTGTTTGGCTGAACGCGCTAATCTCAGGAAATACCGGTCCGATTTGAAAAATCATTTCAGTGTTAGTTAGCCCATTTATCGAGAAAGGCTATAAGCTATATAACATCACGCTATGAGCCACGGGAAGCTTAGGTAAGGCTTAAATAATGCGGGTGTAACCGCGGGCTCATCTAGATTTTTTATAAAGAGGCAATTATCGCTTGGAATAAATCCTGTATTGCAAGGTACTCTAGCACAATTTGTGGGTCGCACAAAGTGTTGGCCGTTGCGGGTGTCAGTCCCACACCTCTCGGCATACGACAAAGTGCTCCACGACGATGTTGCCGCTTGAACTACTAAGCCATCTTTACAACCACTTCTCGAGTCGCTCATTGTGTGATTTATCTTGCCGTTCGTTGTAGGCCCGCAAACTTAACCCGCCCAGCGCTGGCCAAACAAACGGGTGGACGGGCGCTCGTACAGATGGGTGTTTGAGAAGCACTCAGGAGGATAAACGCGGATGAGCAACGCATGAACAGGTCGCAACTTGGATTGGTGACCGCGTTTAGCATTTACATCTGAGTGCTACCGTGCTTCTGAGGGCACGTGAAGCTGTCGGTCCTGGTTCTAGTCTTAGCACAAGAAACGATACGCCATGTTGGACGGTGTTTGGGCAGTCTGCAACTCCTACACCAGATTTAGCTACACAATCATAATAATATGAAAAAGAAAGACTTCTCGAATATATTTTTTCATTAAGAAGCCTTTTTCATTATCATTGTCATCCTAAAATTATTCCAGGTGCATGCAAGACTTTCGCTTTTGAACCCTTTACAGTCTTAATAGATTTAAGAAAATACTTTGACTAGAATTAATACCACATTGCAACACATACCTATCATCAGAAAATATCAACAAAAACTAACAGAGCTTACAAATAGTGTATATGAAGTTGGCAACTACAAAAACGCGTACTAAGCCCTAAGTAGCTTTACTTAGGGCTTATACGTACTACAATGTAGACATTGGATACATTTCTACAAACACTGGATTAGCAAGTGTATCCAAGTTGTCAGCTCTAATCCGATAAGCCCCGTCATACATATTGTGAGTTTTTGGGCTAAAGTTGAAAGAACCCGAGGATTCGCCCCGACGCCGCGACGTGATGATACGTCGTATAAAGGAAAATGTGCCATAAATCATATTTTGTTCATATTCATAGTGTCTTTGTTATGAATGGATATAAAAATATAAATAAACTGAGGTATTTATGAAAGATTGCCACTGGGAAACATTTTAGTTAATATTTATTTACTTAAAATAAAGAAAATTATGAAGAAATTTAGGTAGCGATAGCTTAGTGGTGATACGAACAGACTGTTACACAAAAGGTCTCGGTTTCAAACTCGCGGTGCGTACAACTGACTTGTCCTAGTTTACTATCATCATCATCAGCCTTTAACAGTCTACTGCTGGACTAGGCCTCTCCTTTGAAAGGAGAAAAAACAGGTTGATATATGATTTGTATCAAGTTTTCCTTCTCTTACAGTGCTGTTCCCTGCATAATATGCTCCCTCTGTCGGCTCCTACGACACCCATGGGATGATATGGGGTGGTGACATTCCGTATTCTTAATCCGTCACCACACGGACATAGGGGCATTCAAATTGTTAATACTAAAAGCTGTAGGAAAACATCGTGAGAAAAACTGCATGTCTGAGAGTACTCTAGTTTAGTCTCGAAAGACATGTAAAGTCTGCCAAACCGCAGCCAGCGCGGCCTACGGCCCTACCTTTCTCTCAGCGAGAAAATGCCCTTGCGAAGCAATAGGGTAGTTTACATAAAGGGCTGATGCTAAAGATAACGTTAGTTTACCGATGTATAATGTCTTAGTATATGACAAAATTATGGAAAGGAAATCTTTGTAGATTTTTTAGCTTTTTGTCTATTTTAAGTGCAAACTAACAGCCCTGTATCTCCTTATGTTAATTTTAAAATACCATTCATATTAATTTACCCTTATACCGTTTCGTATTTGCCTTATTCAATTACTTGCAAACTATTTACACTAATTATTCAGAATCCGTATTCAAGGAAGGAGAACTCCTTCATCGGAATCAGCGAAAACATGGCTAATTAACGGAAATATTACTCCAACCCTAAAATAAACACGTTGCATAATAATTAATTACATATTACACATACTCGTAACAGCAGTTGTTGACACAAATATAGGTACCTACACACGCTGAACATGGTAAACGGTCGTAAGATTTCGTAATTGCATGTTAATCTAGAAATAGATATTTATGGAAGCAGTCAATTCTAGAAATTACTTCCAGTTATTATGTTTACGAGTTACAGGTTTATGCTGTAATGTTGTATATAAATTGCTGGTCGTATAATGGTGAAGATAATGCAAGTGATTTGGCACGTACATGTAGTGCAATAAATGGCATACCATCGCTTACACAACATGGGCATAATTCATTGTTTGTATTACAAAGAGGAAAAGTAAAGACTGCATGGATACTGTTGTTATTTATGATCATGGCTGAGCAATGCACCTGCACTAAAAGTTCTACGTTTCATCCGCCCAGCACTTTATACGAACAATATAATAATAATAATAGTTTATTTTAGACTATTTTTAAGTCCATACAGTTAAGGTTACATACTTAAATATAAAAGTGTTAAGTAACAATTATTTACAAATTGTGTAGGCGCGATCAGGCTATGGAGAACGGACAATCCGTTTCCATTCGGTCAGCAACAATTTTTAGGAAGCTGTTGAAGCTACCACGAACCCGCCGCGCCACGCTGCTTTCTTTCTTAATATAGCGGCTAAGCCGTCCACACGAGCCTCAGCGAACATCCCTGACGCACTACAGAAACGCGGCCTCCATCAGCGCCCTAAATCCGTTAAAGTATTGGACTCGCAAGACATTGTAAGCCATTTGCGTATGCTTGACCCATAGGCTGCACGTGTAAAAAGATTGACTAAACGCCTTGAATAGGGTTACTTTGACTTGTTCAGTGCAGCGTGCGAACCTACGAGCCAGCATGTTCGGCCTGACTGACAATGCCCTGCGTTCCATTTCCATATCCACATCATCTTTGAGTGACTTGGTGACCCAGGCCCAGGTACTTAACTCGATCAACTATTCTTAGAGGATGATTATTTAAAGTGACCGTGGGTACATGCTGATAACTTTTCGTACCCGCTTTGAATATCATCACTTCACTCTTGCTGGTGTTGTACCTGAGCCCATGCGCCGCCGCGTAGCTCTCACATATTGTTATCAGCCGCCTGAGGGCGCTGATCGATGGGCTGAGCAGCACCATATCATCGGCGTAGCTAATATTGTTGATCATAGTGCCGTCTACAGAACAGCCAACTCCAGTGCTGCTGAGCTCACGAATCAGGGCGTCCATAATATAGGTTGAAAAGTTTTGGCGACGTCCACCCGCCCTGCCTCACCCCCCATCCCAACCTATACACTTCTAATAGCTTGTCCGTCCATCTGACATAGTTGGTTTGTTTGCCAAACCAAATTTTGATAAGCGATATGAATTCGCTTGGAAGATTCGTTTCGTTAGACAATTTCTGCCACAATTTGCTATAATCTACCAAATCGAAGGCCCGCGAGAGGTCTAAGAAACACGCATAAATTGGTGTCTTCCTATTGGTGTAGTACTGGACAGTGTGCTTGAACGTCAGTATCGCTGTTTCAGTGGACAGCCCTGGACGGAAACCGAACTGAGCATCGTGGAGCTTTATATGGCTGTCTAGATGTTTATCAAGCACCCTATCCAGCGCTTTAGCTATAATAGTAGCTAGTGATATGGGCCTACAATTACTTAGACTTGATGCGTCACTAGTTTTATTTTTAACTAGAGGACGCCAGCAGCTACGCTGACATTTTTTTTAAATTTACCCGTTTTGGCCGATGCCGTGGGCATTTCGGGAAATCCCATCTTAGTGCACCCCTACGGTCCCCAAGGAACATACATGCCAAATTTCAGCTTCCTACGCCCAATAGTTTCGGCTGTAGCGTGTCTGTCAGTCAGTCAGTAGGTAACGCAAGGATTTTATATATTAAGACTAGCTGACCCGCCAAACGTTGTTTTACAAAATGTTTTTCTTTTTTGAAGAATAGATGTTGGCCGATTCTCATAGATACCGGATAAGCACAAAAAATTTCATCAAAATCGGTCAAGCCGTTTCGGAGGAGTATGGGAACGAAAACTGTGACACGAGAATTTTATATATTAGATAATAGGGACTACTATAGTTCTCATCAGCCTTCAGGCAAGTTTGAAAGCCCTATACAAAAGGTAAACAGCATAGCAAGCACCCGGGGCATATGAACACCAGCATATTGTAAGTGTTCAATGCTCAGAGAGTCATGCCCAGGAGACCTACCACGCTTCATGTCTCGTATCACCCTCGCGACCTCTCTGGTCAAAGTAAGCACTATAGGATCGCCTTCCTTATTACTGTGTACCTTCTCTGAGCTCGCAGGCACTGACGAGCCCTGTACTAGGAAGTGAGATTTAAATATGTTAGCAATCTGGACGGAGTCACTATTTCCCTCTATACTCATGGTTAATGGTTATATGCTATATAATATGGTTTTTCCAAGATGAACCTAAAATCTTAAAAGATATTAGCGTTTTAAACACACATTTAATTAAGTAGTTATGAATTGTTCCGACGAGTAATAACGAAATATTTGTTATCTAAAATTAAGCGTTTCAAGTTTTTGTCTTCAAATGAATTAAAACTTACATCAGTATAAATTTCATCGTATAATTAAAATTACAATTTTATTTGCATTATAAATTTTTCTTCACTTGCTGTCCTTTTTACACCATAGACAATCTCTTAATACCAAATACTTTTTGATCCTTACTAATTGTTTATGACAGTGACGTTTTGTCAAGTCAATATTTTCCTGTTTTCATTTTAGAATTAAATCGATAGGAAAATTAATTCTGTTTTATTTTCTGTATTATTTTAGGGGGCTAATGTTGTTCAAGTTTTTTTGACGAACCGTTGAAAATGTGTTCGAAGGTTAGATCTGTTAGCTACATTGGTAAGGGATGCAGCGACGAAACTTACTAAAACCCACGAGTCCTGAAAGTGAGACCTCGGATTCCCTGGATGTGGCGCTCACGAAAACTGATGACGAGCAGCTATTCTACACGGCGAGCGTTCACTTTCTTCGGAAGCGTCTTGAGGAAAAAAGCCACAAGCCTTCGAAACCTACGGAGGCGTCGCAAAGCTGTTGCAACTTGAGCAAACCGACAACCAGCGCGTGTTATCCCGCCTTACTAAAGGACTTAACCGAGCGCTCGTGCAATTCTTACACTGACAAAGAACCGTCGTTGTCTATGCATCAAGTCCTACCATTTCCGAAGTCTAGGAAGGACAATTTCTTCTCCCGATTAAAGAACACGTTTCGGAAGTACATGCGATCGGAGAATGATGTCACGGAGCCCAGCACTGAAGAGCCAGACACCAGACACATATCCAATTTCAAATTTCCTCGATGCTCACGGCTAACTAACCCTCATTCCTCATGTTTAGTCGAAATATCTGAGGAGAGGTCCAGTGAAATCATAAAAGTGTCAAGAAGTAGTAAAAGAGATCTTTTAGAAGAAAGAAAATCTGTGATTAGGTAGTTTTACTAGCTGTGTATATATTGAAAACGTTTAATTTTGGAATGGTTGAGATATTGACTGATTGTATTATTGCGTTCGCTACGCTTGTGCTATTGCAGATAGAAAGGTATTTAGTATACTTTGATATCTTATTATGAACCCTACATGTTTTCGTATACGTTTTATTGGATACTCAGAACTAGGGGTAGGTAACACCTTTTTAAAGATTAGTTTGTCGTCTGTGGAAAAGCAAATATAATAAAGAATTTTAGAATTCACCTCGTGTTTTTTGGTACCTTTAGACACAATTTTCGGGACTCTGTGGAACCCCGGGCGTCTTTGAAATTACATACATACATACATATCGTCACGCCTTTTATCCCCGAAGGGGTAGGCAGAGGTGTATTTCTACACCCACTTTTCGCCAGATATACTTTAGTCCCACGTAATAAGGGGCGAGCCTATTGCCGTACCGGGCACATTTCCAGACTCCGTGCTGCTACTGAGAATTTCGTTACAGAAAAACCCAATAACACTGCCCGACCCAGGAATCGAACCCGGGACCTCCCGATCCCACGAGCACATTTATGATGCGAGACCAACGAGCCAGTCGTACAGGGTTTGATGTCGAGTTTTCCGTCTCTACGCAAAGATGGTATTTGCATCGTGTTATCCCTCAGTCGCCTCTTACGACACCCACGGGAAGATAGGGGGTGGCGACACTTGTATTCTATGCCGTCAACCACACAGCCACAGAAATTATAAAATGATTTTTAATACGTTCAAACAAGAGTGGCTATGGACAGGGCAAACTACTCGAAGAACCAATTGTTGTTAGAGCAGGAGGGACCGAACGACGAAGCAGAGTTATGCCTCTCGCAACGTGAACCGACAATCTAGTTAAGGTCGCGGGTAGCGGTTTTATGCGTTCGGCTTATGATCGGTCTGTTTGGAGAGTCTTGAGCGGGGCCGATGTTAATAAGGTCTCTTGGCTGAAATGATGAAAAGATGAGAGGTTTCAACAAGCACCACAAAATGATCACTCTTAAAAGTGATGTAAGTATTTAGGAATGATGATGATAAGATTATGCAATCCTTCCTCTGTTGTTTCATGTTTCCTGCGTTATAAGAATTATTCCTGATGTGCAACGAATCTTCTCAATAAAGAGAAAAATCTAAAGATAACAGTTTGAGGTTCACACATTTTTTTGTGAAATCTAAATTAACTTGGAAGGTGGGCCTAACATCGGAAGGTTGGTACCTACTATTCCGCCACTGACGCATCTATTTGCTACATTTTAATATACTTTTATTATTTAACGCGAAACAACATCATTACACCATGGTTGTGAATTACCCATCAAACACCATATTTAATCATTATTATGTCTGCACAAAATAAATAAATAATCTAGACGTATAAACGCATTACGATTTGACAGATCAAACATCGAAATTATACTCAAACATTCTTCCCAATGTAAACTTGAGCATTTGAGACGTTCTTCTCGAATGTTCTATGAGTAGGTTTAATAGAAAATGTCAGAGAAGCCATAGTTTTGGTCATTTATCAGTAATAGCAATGAGCTGTCGCTTGGAGGCGCGTCTGTGACGTAATGTAAGGTTTCGGGGTCGATAGCCTTGCATACTATATCGGCTAGACGATGGTTACTAGTACACGTACCTATTTATTTGACTTAGATCAAAATGTGTGCAGTTTTATTATTTTCTCTGAAGAGTATGGATACTGGCTACTGTTCCATCATAGCACTGCTTAACTAATTAGTAAAATTCATAGACATTCATCGTAGCCGTATTGAAGATAATGAGGTTAAGCGACAACTTAAGAAAAATCGTCCGAAGCTCTCTTATAAGTAGACTAACAATCCATGCTTACAATGCGCAAGGAGACCTCTTCTGCCCTACTTGTAACCGTGTCTTCAAGGCAAAAATCTGTAAACCCGATTTTTGTCACGTAAGGCACACGCATGACAACGAAGTTTGGAACTTTGACGGGTTTCGTCAGATAAGTCTGACACCATCATTTAACGCATTAAAAATAATTATAAGTAATGTGAGTACTTTATCAAAATTTATACACAAGTTTTTGCCTGGTAGGGAAACCGCTAGTTTAACCCTAGGATATGTTTTATGTCCCCCCCGTGGGATCCCCACCTTGTCGTGGTGGGGGGCTCAGTAACCGTGGGTTTCAGGTACACCCACGGTGAAGCTAAGCGGGATCCCGGGAGGGGACGCTCGACGTGGGCTTGGGTGAGGCCTGCGTAGGATGCGTCCATAGATGCGGGTGCGGGGGTCAGTTCTGTCTGTCCCTCGCAGTCGGGTGCGGTCGCGGGAGGAGAGGCGTGTCGGTGTTGCGTTGCCGCGTACCCTATCTCTCGCGACCAAATGGGGGCGCACCGTCGCGATGGGGCCGCAGAGGAAGAGGAGATTCGGTGTTGCGTTGCCGTCCTCCCTATCCTCTGCGGCCGCTGGGTGTTTTGGCGGCGGAGCCCAACACCTTCATCCACTGCCAAGGGGGTTTTGTTCGGGGCCCGCCTGACCATCTGGCGGGCTAATACCCGTCGGGGGGTAGCGACGAATGCTTCGGCGATACCCTACCCTCCGACACACGGGTACGAGAGGAACACGGTTTGGTTTTTAGTCAGTAACAGTCTGACAGTCCCCTTCGCCTTTCCCCCAGGGCGCAGGGGCTCCATGAGGATTTTCCAACCCGACACCAAAAAAAATTATATGCTTAATATACATAGACTAAAGATAATCTAATACCCGTTTACCTTTAGAGACGACACATTTTTGGATCGCTTGAAGGTGATCCCGGTAGGCCTTGGTAGGTATTTGTTCCTTAAAACTAGAATATTAAGTAAAACTATATCAATCAAATATTATTTTGTATCTATCTTTTTATAGTTTCATCAACGAGAATAAGACAGTGGACTTAATTCAGTTCAGTTGATGTATGCCTATGCAATTATCCTATTAAATGACAACAAAACTCCTATGCCTGGATCACATAATAATACCTAATTTATATTGGTCTCTACTCACTTTCGGAATAAATTAAAGATGACGGAAGTCTCTCCCAGCAACTGAAGTAGGTGTTTCTCATAGGTTAAAGTAATTCATGCAGTTCCGTGATTTACAGTTCACGTCTTTAAGGCTCCTGTAGATAAAATCTTTGCAATACGCACATCTGTGAAATCCACTAGTGTAGGAACAAATGCGCTTAGCGCTACCAATACTTCTGTTGTTCATGTTTTAATATTATTTTATTTATCATCACTCATCTAAATAAAACTTTATTTTACAAGCATGCCTTGTGCTCATTTACTAGCAGTGTGTTCTATAATAATATGCTACGACATGCCTACAAACAACACCGTCCAGTCCCAGATTAATTAGAGCTTGTACTATAAGTACTAGATAATAAACATGCACGTATATTTTAAACTAAATAGATACATATTATACATAGACACCCAGACATAGACCATGTTCACGCACACAAATGTTCGACCTGAGCGGGTATCGAACCCGTGACCCGTAGGGCAGTCGATTACACTCCTGCTACGCCATCGAGTCGACAATACATGTAGGTCCTAACTATTTACTAAGATACTAATATTAGAGCAACAGATACTGAGATATGTGTTTGATATCGCCAAAGATTGAACTCATCGCCCACATTTTAGTTCATCATGAAACGCCTATTGTTTTAGATCGTTTAATTACCTAAGTTTAAGCTATATCTCCAATATTCTCGGTGAATGAATATTGGACAAAACCTTATACCGAGTTCAATGAACTCAGAACTCGGCCCCCTAGCCTTAGAATATTCGTTACTAATTTTATCTTCCACGAACGCAGAATATATTATTTCATTTTCTAAAAATAGATCTCTTAAGAGTAGCGATATTCAAAGTACCACTAGAGACTTCACGAATCTTAAGCAAAGATATGAAATTTGATATAATGTTTAAAAATAAATTCCAGGTTATCAAAGTTACTCTGTAGGTACATGCTATATCAGTATACATTTTTGCAATGCGAAAAATTACAAAGCAGTCAATTGTCATGGGAGTTTCATTTAAATTCTAAATGAAGTTTTATTTCGTAATTGTAATGAATCTCATGGCATTGCGCATGACCCCCTCCGCGGGATCTCCACCTTGTCGTGGTGGGGGGGCTTAGTAACCGTGGATTTGATTTTCACCCACGGTGAAGCTAAGCGGGATCCCGGGAGAGGACGCTCCACGTGGGCTTGCGTGAGGCCTGCGTAGGATGCGTCCATAGGTGTGGGTGCGGGGGACAGTTCTGTCTGTCCCTCGCAGTCGGGTGCGGTCGCGGGAGGAGAGGCGTGTCGGTGTTGCGTTGCCACGCGCCCTATCTGCCGCGACCTAATGGGGACGCACCATCGTTGCGTCGCGGTGGGGCCGCAGAGGAAGAGGAGATGCGGTGTTGCGTTGCCGTCCTCCCTATCCTCTGCGGCCGCTGGGTGTTTTGGCGGCGGAGCCCAAAACCTTCATGCGCCACCAAGGGGGTTTTTTTCGGGGCCCTCCTGACCATCTGGCGAGCCAATACCCGTCGGGGGGTAGCGAGGAATGCTTCGGTGAAACCCTACCCTCCGATACATGGGTACATGAGGAGCACGGGTTGGTTTTTAGTCAGTAAGAGTCTGACAGTCCCCTTCGTCCTTCCCCCCCAGGGTGAAGGGACTCCATGAGGATTTTCCAACCCGACACCAATAAAACAAAAAAGGCATTGTGCATAACAAATGACTTTTCCGAGTTCCCTTGATAAAATATACTCTCACCAGAGTCCAATCAAAATTATAAAGCTGCCACTAGATACAGGCGTTAATAAGCTTTTAGTTTTCTGCTTCTCCGTATGGGGGTAGGCCCCATGCCACGCACAGTTGATAGACTCAGTTGTCCTAAAGATATCGAAATATCTGTAAGGATAGTAATCTTAATATATAAAATCCTTGCGTTACTGACTGACTGACAGACACGCTACAGCTGAACCTATTGGGCGCAAGAAACTGAAATTTGGCATGTATGTTCCTTGGGGACCGTAAGCGTGCACTAAGAAGGGATTTCACGAAATTCCCACGGGATCGGCCAAAACAGGTAAATTAAAAAAAAATGCAGGCGTAGCTGCTGGCGTCCTCTAGTATGCAATATTGCTATAATTACGGATAGACTAGCTATTACGGATAACGTCTCGCACAACTGACTTTTAACTTATTTTTTATGTTGCTTCGTACGACGGAGAGCACGTTAAGCCGTCGGTCCCGGCTGTCATGAAGATCTTTGACAGCCGTAATGGAGAGGCCTATCCTTTTTCTAATTAAAAAAACAACTGCACTAGGAATAGGTACATCCTGTCTCACGGGGTACTCTACAAACATTTAACTAACGGACAGAATGAGGATTAAACCAACAACACTCGCGGAATGTTAACCACTGCGCTATACGTGCAATCAAAACTCTTGAATAGTCAGACTTTGGTCTGAGGCATGACATTGCTATCCCTTTGGTTTGCCAGGATTCAGACAGCAGTCGTTCTATAGAAAAGGGCTTTTCCATTTACCATAATATTCTTTCATATCTGGTTAGACTAGAAACTGACCCCGGGCTTAGTCTACCGGAATAACGCGAACGTCGATAGAATATTCCAAATCAGAGAAATTATAATCAATAACCAAACAAACAAAATACCAATATGACGATGCCTCATGGTGTCCCATCAATGAAAGGCACGTTTTTATTACGGAAATCAGTTTGCAACTGTGAATAACTTTAAACTTTCGTCACATATTGCGTAAAATAATTCGTAAACTATATACAATTTCATAAATATTAAACAATAAAAGGAAAAATAAAACTAGAGGGGATGAACTCAACCATTTCGATAGTGGCGAAAACAAAGAATCAGGTTGATTCTTTGTTTGTTGACTGGACAATAAGACCACCGGGCATTGGCTTCGAACTAAAATGCCTCTGACAACTAATCTATATAAAAAAGTTCTGTGAAATATCACTATCGAATTTCACGTGACTGGGTTTGTTTGGTCCAGTAATTCAAGGATTGGAGACATGTCTGGACTGTAAAGTGCTGCTAGACGTGAGATACAGTTCGAGAAAAGCAAAATAATATTATTCTTTATATTTTTTATAAAGCAGCGATAGCCTAGTAGAGACACCAACAGAATTCCAAGCCGAGGGTATCTGGTTTGAAGCCACGCCGCGCACCACTGACTTTTCGGAGTAATGTGCGTATTGAATAAATAATTATCGCTAGTCCCGTGCCCCGCAGAGCACGTTAAGCTATCTACACTAATAATATTATAAAGAGGGAAAATTTGTATTTTCGTTTGTTTGTTTGTAATGGATAAACTCAAAAACTACTGGAACGATTTTAAAAATTATTTCACCATTAGAAAGCATAAGGTAACATAGGCTATATTTTATTTTACAAAAAATAGTGGTCCGTAAGATATTTGGGTTTTTCGGGTACGCGAAGTAGTTCCCTCAGGACGCGGGTGAAACCGCGGGAAACGGCTAGTACCTACATAAACTATAATAAGTCGGTCGTGGTTCTCATGAAGATCTTTGTCTTTCATTATAGGCAGACACTAGTCTAAAACATGGCATATCGCTATCCCTTCGGGTTGCGGAGGTCAGACAGGCAGGCGCTCTGTGGAAAAGCTAATATCCAGTCAACAGTGGCGGCGCTAGGCGTCGGCGACGTCGGCGACCGCCGACGGCCTCGCGCCTGAGGGGGCCTCGCAACCTTAAAACTTTTAGTTTTGTCTCTCAGCCTGGCTTAGGTAGCCGACCCCGAACATTTCGGAAAAAGCTAAGCAGATGGTAATGCCTTTTATCATTTTCGAACACATTCGTGATGGAAGTGAGTAACAATTTCGCGTATTCGGCCTATTCGAAGAGCACGATGAGCAAAGACAGACTATCTAAGCTTAAAAGCTAATCATAGCTACGAGACAATTAGGGCATGAATATAGGAATATCGAATATATCGGAATATCGGACAATATATTGTGCCAGAAAATTATTATATTAGATTAGTAAAAACCGGGATTTTTGATATAATTTACGACATTGCTTAAAATAATCATTACCAATGAATTTCATTTATATTACTTCTTCAAAATCAATCATTCGAAGCGCGCTATTACCCGTGCATGCAAATGTATTAAGAACAATAAATAATAATAAGACTGTGGTATTGCGGTGAGTGCGTCTAGCGCGCCAAATATGGTAATATTGCGAGTATTCGTCGCTACTATTTTACCAGTAATTATCTACCGATATTGATCCCTAACTAGCACTTTTTGTTATATAGTTTTATTTCATTTCATGATATTAAATGATATAAATCAAGAAGGCATGTGCCTTCTTGATTTACCTCATCATGTCAGCCTAGAGACGTCCACTGCTGGACATAGGCCTCCCCCAAGGTTCTCCACACAGACCGATTTTGAGCCGCCCGCATCCAGCCGCTTCCCGTGATCTTAACCAGATCGTCGGTCCACCTTGCGAGAGGCCTACCCCTGCTGCATCGTCCGGTACGTGGTCGCCACTACAGAACCCGCCTGCCCCAACGGCCATCGGTTCTTCGCGCTATGTGCCCTGCCCATTGCCACTTCAGCCTGGCTATTCGGAGAGCTATGTCGGTGACTTTGGATCTCCTGCGGATCTCCTCATTTCTGATTCGATCTCGCAGGGAAACTCCAAGCATAGCCCTCTCCATCGCCCTCTGTGTGACCCTGAGTTTTCGAATGAGGCCGATAGTTAGCGATCCGACGTCTCAGCGCCGTAGATCATCACTGGCAACACACACTGGTCAAAGACTTTCGTCTTGAGACACTACGGGATATCGGACGTGAAGATACGTCGTAACTTCCCGAACGCCGCCTAACCGAGTTGGATTCGACGAATGACCTCTTTCTCGAAGTTTGGACCTACCCAATTGGATCATTTATCCCAGGCTGACGTACTTGACGACAACTTCGAGTGTGGAGTTCCCAACCTGGATAGGACTAGGTACGACATAGACGTTAGACATGATTTTCGTCTTGTCCATGTTCATCTTAAGACCTACTTGTTGGGAGACTCTACAGAGGCCATCGAGCTGTGTGCTGAGGTCTTCCATGGTCTCAGCCATGACTACGATATCATCAACAATTCGAAGATGAGTGATGTACTCGCCGTTGATGTTGATGCCGAATCCTTCCCAGTCCAGAAGCTTGAAAACGTCTCCCAGCGCAGCGGTGAAGAGTTTTGGAAATATATCATCTCCCTGCCTCACCCCTCGCTGTAGCCGAATAGGTTTTGAGCTCTGGTCCTGGAGGCGGACTGACATGGTAGCGTTTTGGTACAAACACTTCAGTACTTCGACATATCGATAGTCAATTTGGCACCGTTGGAGAGACTGCAGCACTACCCAGGTTCGAATCTCGTCGAATCGAATCGAATCAAAGGCTTTCTCATACCTAGTACACAAACGCCAAGCTTAGAGGCTGGTTATACTCCTCGGACTTCTGTATAACCTGCTGCAGCGTATGTATGTGGTCTATGGTACTATAGCCTTTATGGAATCCGGCTTGTTCGGGAGGCTGGAAGTCGTCTAGCTTGCTCTCGAGACGATTCGTGATGACCCTAGAAAACAATTTATAGACGTGACTCAGAAGTGAGATGGGTCTGACTCTGTAGTTCTTGAAGAAAAGCACCACCACACTTCTGTGCCATGTCTGTGGCGTTTTGCCCTCGAGTATGACGGAATTGAATAGCTTCCGAAGCATTTCCACAGCAGGTGTGCCGCCAGCTTTCAGAAGCTCTGTAGTTATTCCATCATCACCCGGTGCCTTGTTGTCTTTTAGTTGTTCTAGGGCTACACTTGTCTCGTGCATGCTGACGTCCGGGATATCTTCGGTATAGTGTCGGGTCAATCCAGCTCTAGGGTCAGCGGCTGGAGTAGTAACAGGTGTTCGTGTAGTCGTAATAGTAATTTACTAATTTGATCTCATTTTTTTTTAAATTTAATTTAGAGGCCTTTTTCAACATTTTTCATCGCTTTTGATTTTTGATTCGTCTGATTTCTAGTATCGAGAATATCGAAAATATCGAATTCCGGAATAATAAAATGTTCAATTTCGAAAATACCGATATTGAGAAAGTGAGCCGATATTGCGACCCCTAGACACAATCCTGAAAAAAAAACAGAGAGGCTAAAAGCAGAAAAGACCTCCCCACACAGAGGAGAAACAAGGAGTCTAAACTTTAAGCCGAGACTCTCGAACTAAATATGAAAAGACGCGATATGCCATCCTGTCAGCTGTCTTCGCCTGATAGAAGAGATGTAAACCAAAAAAATACGGAAGCTAATGCGTTGTGACATCCAACGCTTTAATACTCGCACAATAGAGGCTGCGATCGAGGAAAACCGGGGTCAAAAGTCTTCACTAAGCAGTTGTGGCAGCCCCAACTGACGAAACTAAGAATTGTGAATGGCCACACCGTCAACTCAAAGTTCGAGGATCTCGAGGATGTTGAAAGTTTATATCGACACTTGTATACCTCGCGGGTAGACAGACAAACTGGATCTAGTATTGACTACCGCAGAGTCCCATTGACGCCACTTTACCGAAGACATCCCGGATGTCGACCAGAGTGAGGTACGGGCTGCCCTTGAGCAACTTGGAAGAAGAAAGCGCCTGTTGATGTCGGTATCACTGCAGAATTCCTCAGAGCAGGTGGAGACACAATCCTGAGAGAGCTAGCAAGTCTCCTCAATGCCGTCATCCACAAAACTTCAACACACAGAGCATGGAGCGGGCGTGTGGTAGCTCTTTTCTTCAAAAAAGGCGACAAAATTTTATTGAAGAATTACAGATCTGTTTACTCCTGAGCCATATGTACAAGTTATTCTCGAAGGGTTTTTTATAAACCGTGTCGCTCGATGACTTCTATCCATCAGAGCAAGCCGGGTTTCAAAAAGGCCACAGCACCGTGAACCACATCCATACTGTTCGGCAGATTGTCAGCCGCTGTGTATGGCATTCGTAGACTACGAGAAATCTTTCGACTCTATCGAAACCTGGGCAGTTCTTGACAGCAAACCGCGACCATTACCAAGACAGAAAGACAACCACCATAGATTTGCGTAAGGGAGTCCGGCAAGGGGCCAAGCTGTTCACCAACTCACTTGAGGATGTCTCCAAGACCCTGAATATCAACAGCGAGTACATCTCACACCTTTGGTTTGCTGCCGACATTGTCCTAAGATTCTCGAGTAAGTAGTAAGTAAAAGGGGCCTCGCGAACTTGATGTCGCCGACGTCCAAATGTGGTCTAGCGCCGCCACTGCCAGTCAAATCTGGTTAGACTAGTAAGCAGACTCCAGGTTGCAACTGGGATAACGCTAGGAGAATAATAAGTAATAACACATACAAAAGAGCGGCGATAGCCCAGTGGTGTACGTAACGGACTGGCGAGACGATGGTCTCGGGTTCGATCCCCAGATACTCCGGGCACACACCTCTTGATATTTCGAATTTATGTGTATAAAAATTATTAATTATCGCTCGCTTAATAATGTGCCCGGTAGATGGCAATAGGCTCGCCCCTATTACATTGGGACCGAAACATAACTGGCGAAGTGTGGGTGTGTAATACACCTCGCCTACCCCTTCGGGGATAAAGGCGGGAAGTTAAGTTATGTAAAATGATGTCCCTCGTAAGACTCGAAGCCACAGTACTCGACACAGGACGAGTCTATGCTTGCACTCAATTCAATTATATGTAGTCAACTTTGTAGACATACCATAAAAATACAAACGATATTAAATTGAAAGCATTTATTAAAGTATGACAAATATTTTGTACTTATAAAAGTAAAAGCAAGACTTACGAACTATTTATTTGTTTGTGCTTTATCAAACACGTTTTAATTTATCACAGGTATTTGACGAATTCTGTACATCTGCAGGCTAGGTATAGACAAAGACTTAGAGACACAACCTGAACAATGCCTTAAAAGTTATCAAAAAAATTCTACCATTCATGAAAGCAAAAACTGTATGGATAAATGTTATTTACTCTTTCACGCAAAAACTCCTGAACTGAATTGAGCAGAAAATAATTATGACTCAAACATGCGGTAGAGATGCTTCTATAACTTATTATTCTTTCGTCCTCTACTTTATAAAATTCAATAAGCCATTGATGTCATGACTTTGATGAAAAATGATAGCACGAATTATTGAATCTACCTATTTCTTTCTACAAAATAATACATTGTGTGAAGGTATTGCGCAGTCTATGTCACTATGTCTAATAGTAAGAAGTACCTACTTATTCTAGTTATGCTTATTATGAATGTAATTAATATTATCATTATACTAATATCATTGTGCAAATGTTAATTAATTAATGTAATCGTGAAGTAAAACATAAAAATAATATTAGTTACTATTTACTTTGATAAAATGACTGAAATTATAAATTTAAATTATTCAAGAAGTTTAGGTATACCTTCGTATTGAAGTGTATTGATGGGTAAATAATCTATTTCAACTTACTTATTTTAATATTAAATATGTAATAACATATTTGCTTAAATATGGAAATCAGTAGTAGCTAGTGTAATTACCTTCCAGTATTTATTTTGTTCAACATTAATTGTATTTACTTACAAGACAATATGACAATAAATTACAAAGCTACAAAATGTCAATTTATTAACAAATTAATTTTAATGTGTTTCGGCAATTTCTGTACGCTAATATACACGGACGAACTTTTATAGATTTTCTTTTCACAGATATATTTCATCCAATTGCCTGCGGCGAATATGAACTTCAATATATTATACAGATTTAGGTTTTTTTTTCTGCCGACCACATTGACTCCATGCTGCCTGATGTTAAGCAGTCAGTGAAGTCTCATAGTGATGGCCATCATCCCAGCAGCCAGCATGGCATTATAGCATGATGGCCCTCACCTTGACGGCCTTGAGTAAAGCTTTTTCACGCCCCGCTTAAAGGACCCGGGATCATAAGTGGAGGGAAACACGTGGACTGGTAAAGAGTTCCACATCTTAATGGTACGGCAGAGATAAGAGGCGCCGAACCGTTTGCTGCGTGACGGTATCTGTTCTACCGTGTAAGAGTGGCACCTCAACCCAGCACGTGTCGAAAGGAGAGGATAAACTTTTGTGGTCAATATACTGTCGGGGTGTGTATGTCATTAAGATTTCACGCAATAAATGTACTTCTTACATACGCTAAGGTATAAGGTATGTATCTACCTACTAACTTAACTTGAAAGACAATTTAAAATATGTTATCAAAATTTAAAATACTTATAGTTAAATTGTATAATTTTTGTAAATCTTATAAACGAACGAAGGCCAAACCGACTAGATTGTCGGAAGAAGCTGTTTACAGCTAAAATATTATATTTATGACTTTATTCTATAGCCCACTAAACTTAAGTGACTGACGTAAAAATGCTTACTAACTTAAACAAACATGGGCACTATAGTGTACATGCATTAGCATTGACTTTTAATAGTCATAAGGTATCATATCATCATTACATTTTCTCAATACACGGTTTTGTTAGGGTTCCATAGTAAGCTACAAGGAAGGCAGCGATAGCCAGTGGAGATACCAACAGACTGCCATACAGAGGGTATCGGGTTCGAATCCACGGCGCGCACCAATGACTTTTCGGAGTTATGTGCGTATTAAATTGTCAATTATCGCTTGTCCCGTGCCTCGGAGAGCACGTTAAGCCGTCGGTCCCGGTTGTCATGAATATCTTTGACAGTCGTTTGTTTGTTTTTCGTGTGAGCGTGTGGCCAACTCTGGTGTCGGAGTTTTCAGACCGCCCGAAGGCCTCCGACATGGCCTAACGATCCTTATCCTTGGACAAGAACCGGGACCGACAACTGACAGTCGTTATAGGGCGTCAGTACCTTCTATAAACTGACACTAGTCTCAACCATTGAATATTGCTATCCCTTCGGGTTGCGGAGGTCAGACAGGCAGTCGCTCTGTGGAAAAGCGAATATTCAGCCAAATCCGGTTAGACTAGTAAGCGGACCTCAGATTGAAACTGGGATAACGTTAGGAGGATGAGTAAGCTACAAGGAACTCTTGCAAATTGCCCATCTCTGCGGTTCAACTCGTTAATTATTGGCAGCAGGTGAAACAGTATGGTTACATATTTCAAACGCGCCAGCTAATTGGTCTGGGTCTGTCTATGCAACTACGGAACCAAATATTGTGCCTAGTCCTGAATAATTTTAACCACTTTTGCATTACTGTATGTAATGTAACATGATCTTCTCAAACATAATATGTATTATATCTACTGCTAAATAGGCCCATTTTCTTTGATACGGCAAGTTTTTTTTATAACATAAAGACAATTATATTACGGTATGGTACACTATTCTAAAATCTCGTATCTAACTCAACGCAATGCCGCTGTCTTTCAACTGCCGTTCCACATCAGCGTCCACCTCTCCTTCTCTGAACTTATAGCCAATATCTATAACAGCCTTGGCTACAGTGAAGTTCTTCTTGAGGGAATTCAGCCAGATTGTGTAGGAGTAGTCAGGGCATACTCCTCCATACCTCTCTGGTAAGTGGTCCGGGGTGACGTGCTTGTGAAGAGAAGTGAAATCGTGACCGTGGAAGTAGATCTTGGAACGCATTTGTGCGTTGAGTAGAGGCTTGAAGATGTTGTAGATTTTGTCGAACAGCCACGAATGGTTCACGATGTGGATGGCGTGAGTGTTCATCGGGAAGCAGGACTGAAATGAGAAGTATAATATTTTGAAGCACAATTACGACGAAATTTCGTTGTTACTTTTAAAGATGGCTGCTTTGTTAATTTTGGTTTTCCACTTTTTAATATATAATATTTAAAAACATCTTATTTTAACCAGAATTTAGTTCTTGATCAGTCATGACTAAGCTATTTCATTGGTGTTGCTGGATTACACTAAAATAAATGCAAATTAAAAATTAAATACTACAATACGCTATAAAATGGTGCGGAGGTTAAGGTCGTGGAGTTGCGGAAACAACCCGTGCTACCATACGATACCATAACAATTATACTTCTAACTATACTTACGACTAACAGCTTCACCATCTTCGAAGCCACGGACGGTGTAATCTGCCACGCATGCTGAGTGCCGAGGTCTTCCAGGTCAAATATCGCCACACCTCCCAGGATCTGTGACCGCTGCTCCAGTAGACCGATCTCCAACGCCAGAATTGTTGCTTTGAAGAGATCTTCTACAGGGATCGATTTCGGATCCCAGCATCCTGAAAAGGGATAAGAATTATTTTTCTAACTACTTTTAATTGGTCTTCTAATCAAGTGTGTGTCTGTGGTAGTGGGCCTGGTTGATCACACCCAGTCTGCAAGCTTTCTGAAGTATATGCGAATGAAACTGCTTTCTGTGTCATGAGTGAAGTCTGTAATTAGGCGGCCGTGCCACAACCTTCTACAAAGACTAACGAAGACACACACTCTTTTATAAGAGATAGAGCTGCAGAAGCTAAGTGGAGAAAACACATTCAAACCTCTGTTTATCAGCTGAAGGGAGAACAGTAGAAGAGAAAGAATGTTGCCTCTATTCATGGCAGCATCAACTTGTGGCGAATCTTCGCGAGGCGTTTCGGTGCTGACAACTTTATATTTCATACAAAGAAAAGTTTCTGAAGTGATATGCGTCAATCATTGGGTCTCTGACGACAACAACTTTCTTTAAAGATGTTTTTAATACTCGTAAGTTTATATTATGATGTTGGTACTCAGAGCAATAATGATTAATAGTATTTATATTTCTTGTAATAATTGAAGCAGTTTCAGAACTCAGTGTATCTAAATCTACGAAATGACTTGTTTTTTAACACGTTCACTGCGCCATCATTTAAAAAAAAAATCAGCTGGTGCTTTGTAGACCTAAAAGATCTCGAAACTAACCAACCCTTTGGTGCGATTGAGACCTAATCAGTCTCCTAAAGATACAGTTTTGAAAACAATTTATATCTTCCAAAAAACAATGACATAAGTATATTTTGAAGTTTTTGTCAGTCAAAGATAGCCTTTATTGCTTTATATTTAGCTAGATTCGCACGCAGTTATGACATTTGAATAAACTACAAATACAAAAAAGAAAATTTATATCGATTGTATCTCGTACCGCAACCGAAGATAGTTTATGTAGTAAGTAGTGATGGGAATAAAATAATGTCTCTGTTGTCGATTGAAAGTTTTATTAATTATGCAAAGTGTTTTTATTAAAACATGGTAAGCACATTGGTTGCTTGCATTGCGCACAAATGGTGTCAAAAAGGCTACTATTCGGTACTAGATTATAGGTATATCATGCCCACGGGCTATTTCTTTGTTAAAATTTTAAGTCTTTTGTGAATGTGAGCTGTTGTGTCTGTATTGTGCTCGTCTAGTTTAGTGCGTTTATATAATTTTATAAATAACCATATTAATTAACGGCAACATTATGGACAAACCAGCTCATATAAATGAAAAATGCAATGTATTTACTTAGTTATTTAAATTGTATAAAACAGGACGATGAAAAGAGTGGCCCTGAGTTTATTGCCTGATTCTTCACATGAGGCTCTACTTTTTGAACAGGCATTTTTTTCAATATCAACGGTAGGACAACTCTAAAACGAGTCACGCAGCGCCCGCGAAGCCCACCCTCCATCTCTTGCGTCGACGAGGCTTACGATTCCACGAGTACCGACATAATATTTCCTAATGCAAGGAATGAAAATAATTACAGTACTGTGCGTTAAGGACCTAATCCGTCTCTAATTTCTTTTTTAATGACCTTGAATTTAGCTTTAAGTAGGAAGCAAATATGTATATTTGTTCTACTCATACTTAAAGAACTTTACACGTTAGATCCTCAAGGCATGAAGCCGCAAGGAGTGAAACAACACGATTATATTCAACGCAGAATACGAAAAGCCTGCAAGATGATCTCGTAATGCAACGAACGCGTTAAAGAGTAAAGAAAAAGAGTAAATGATACAAGGTCACATACGAGATTTTAATCGGTTAAACACACGCATTCAAAGGTCGACAATCGTCATTTAAATATTTTTTTAGTCGGTAAGCACTACAATAATTATAGTATGTCAATGATAAGGCCGTCACCGAAAAAACAGCAAAATTGCTCGCCATAGGGAAAAACATTGCCGTAATTACCTGTTATTTGGCTTTTTGTGATATATTTACCATGCAAAATTCTTTTTGTTCAATGTAAATTAATTAATACAGGTGCTAAGAAAGAAATAATTACTATTTATAGATTGTCGTTACACAGTTTTGATTACCGTTCGCGTCTTTATGACCAATGATTATAGGAATTTAATTACCTACTCAACTCGACTCTAAGGCTTAAATAGTCGTCTACTCGTCTCAGTTTGCTTATTATCTATACGTCAAATGCTTAGGATTTAATTTCGGCAATGACCTTACCCTTCTCATAGTGAGAAGAGGCCCGTGTCTAGCAGTCGGACTGTATATATGATGAAGACAAATGAGCAAATCTTTACATTTTTTGCAATTTTTAAGCATACTCAACCGACGCCTCGATACATGTAAACCGGCAAAAAAATCGAAAAAAGAGTTAATTTGTCTGACTCCATCCCTCGGGCTTATTGTAACAGTATCGTGTAAATTGCCGTTTATCAGTAAATATGATGGCTTATTTCCTCCACCAACATCGTTATAATCTTCATTTACCTAACCTTATTCAGGTATAAGTAAGTATCCAATAAATCATGGGACCGTTCCTTTATGCTAATATTAGCATATAGGTATACTCCCATTGCTGGGCGCGAACGCGTCTTACCCCAGCCTTTAAGCATTCCTGTATTCCCCGTGCAAATTTAGGCTAGTTCCTATCGAAATAATCTAGGTCATCACGCCAAAGTTTTCTGGATCTGCCTCTATTGCGCCTTTCGTCGTGCGGCACCCATAGTGTGTCGGTCAATTTCCATGACCCATCTGACCCGCTACTAACAATGACCCGCTCAATGCCTCTTCGATGGCTATCTACAATCTTTGACGGGCGTTGCTGATGCAGTAATAATCCCGAATGAACATTGCTGATCTAAGAACGTAAAATGATATTTCTAACATAAATATAATGTCGACACAATAATAAAATTATTCGGGAAACCTTTCTCCAGAGATCGAAAGAGACATAAAACATGTGTACATATTGGCTGAAATTTCGTCATATATTATTGCAATAGTCTCAATCTACCCACACGTATTCACACCTCTCTGAAACTGTCTAATCAGAACTTATCAATACACACTACCCACATTCTAGTACGTTGTCCCATTATACTCAACGCCCTACGGTTTATAGAGAAATATACGTGACATTTGTACGAAACGAACGGCGTGGGAATGTATAACAATTTACTGGCGAAATTAAAGAGATCACTTATATATCTGATTTACTACAAATAGAATAACAGTCATTTGATTTGCTTGTATGAATTGCTCTGAGGTTGGGATGGATATGATGCCCACGCAGGAAAATAAATGATGTGATTACTGATTGGAAAACAGTGCCAAAGTTTTTATGTAACAGTTTACTTTCAAAAACTTTTGCACTTGCTAGCTTATGCTTAGGGAAGAACCATTAACGAACTCCGTAATGACTACTTTACGAAACGTACGAAAAGTCACATTACTAACCCCAATCAGCAGCCCAGCATAACAGATAAGGCACGAAACAAACCAATACGTCCGACTTACCAATTCTATAAAACAGCAGTCTTCGGCCCTCCTGATCCTTGTAGGGAGGTACAACCATCACGTTAGAGTCACCTATGTTCCGTAGGTCCAGCGGGTATATGTTGTCTACAAGCTCGGGGTAGTCTTCTCTGAACTGGTAGTAATTCACTATCTGGAAACATGGAAAACATACTGGACATCATAATAACCCAGGTAACTCTTAACCACAGAAAAAAATATTTAGAAATCAATTATTCGTTCGAAATGAATGACCAACTATAAAATATTTATGTTGGCATGACCAATTTTCAATATGCTAATGAAGTACGATCACTTGATATATATATATATATATATATATATATATATATATATATATATATATATATATATATATAGACAAGTATTTGCCACGGGGTGTTTTACATCAACCTCGTCTTGAAGAATGTTATATAAAATTCGTAATAAGCCCCGACGCCAAGCCCTAGAAATTTTTCCTAGAATTTGTAATGAAAAATAGTCGAGGCGAGCAAACCTTTAATCAAATCTCGATGAAAAGGAAAGCTATCTAAAAATAAAATGTTAGAACATTTTATTAGATTGTGCAACTGCATTAAGAAGAAGACCAAGCTTTAATTTCTTCATTTCGAAATGAAATAATATTAAAGCTAGGTCTTCTTCTGAAATATACAGTAATATACAGTATTACTAAATTAGACGCTGCCTCTTTCAGGAATACAAGGTATAATATAAACGTGCTTATTAATTTTTTTTTTAACTCAGTTACGGCAGAGCTAAAATGAGGAGAAAGGCTTTGTTACGATGCGTCGCCTCTGTTATTAAAAATCTTATATTTTAGTCTTAATTAGTAATACTTTGTGTAAACAAAATGAACTTTGTGAAAAACTTAGGTTTTAAATTTTTCTTATATATATAGTAATAGGCGGCAAACGGGCAGATGGATCGCCTGATGGTAAGCAATTACAGCCCATGGACACAAATAACACCACAGGAGTCACAAGTGCGTTGCCGCCTCTTGGGGTTGGGATAAGGGATAAGATAAGGAGTGGGATGAGGGAGAAGGAATAGGGGATAGGGCCTCCGGCACTCTCACTCACCGAATGAAGCGCAACAATTTAGGTACTGTTACTTTACGTCGATTTTCTGTGAGAGGGTAGTAATTCCCCGGTCGAGCCGGCCCATTCATGCTGAAATCAGCTAGGCTCTACTACCGTGAACTACTTGTGTTTATTGTAATTTAGAACTTATTTATATTTCAAAGTTATGTTCTCAGCGATACAGGATTAGTACTACAAGTACGTAAGTTGGAGGCATTTCTTGATTGGTTTTAATGGTATACGCTCCGCCAAATCCACGCCGTTCACCAATGCCTTTTAAAAATTATGTGTTTTAAATGTCTAATAATCGCTTGCATCGTGCTTCGAGCCCCACGTTAAGTCCCGGCTGTCATAAAGATCAGTGGCAGTTGTTATGGGGAGCCAGTGACCTTGAATGTACCTACTGACGCTAGTCTAAGCCATGTAACGTCGATATCCTTTTCATAAAACCGGGATAACGACTTATACAATGTGGAATAACAAAATATGTGACGGATGCACCATATACTGAAGACCTAAAATCAAATATATATCACGTATTCCGTTCAGATAAAAAAATATGTTTAAAAACTATAACCCGACTACGTAAAAAAGGGGGTCTAAAAAGGACGAAACAAGAAAAGTATAAGTACAGGAATGCTCAAGCTAAAGCCGTGTCGCACCTATATATAGGTGCGACACGACTTATAATTTTTTTTTTGTCAACTAGCCTATAGCTATAGGCTAGTTGACAAAAAAAAATTTATAAGTCTGTCCTTTAGATTATTCAAAAATAAGCGATACGTATTTTTTTATTTGTAAATTAAACCAAAAATGACCAAGATATAGCTCATTAAAGTTACGTATAACGTCACGCCGTGCTGCATTTTTTAGCACTAGATGACGTCACACGTAACTTTAATGGGCTATATCTTTGTTATTTTTTATTTAATCGAAAAAAGAAAAAATACGTGTCCAATATGTTTTTACAATCTAAAATACGGACTAAATAAAATGTAATTATTTTGACCCTGGACACTACCCTATTGTATACCCGATGTGGGAGCCAAGAACACTTACCTGCATTCAACAAACATGGCAGGTAACTACATGTACACTAGTATACAATAGGTGCGACACGGCTCTAGCTTGCCGGCCGACCCGAACATACATACATACATATACTGCCAATAAAAACATTACCTTGGCTTCGTCGTAGTCGGGTAAAAAAAGAAAATCTAAATGAACAGGAACGTATGTAGGTATATGATAAAGTATACTAAATTCATACACATATATGCATGTATGTGGCAAAATATACTAAATTAATACGCATGTATGTAGGTATGTGGTATTATATACTAAATTAATACACATATAGTTACATGGTATTTGATACAGATGAGAAAATCCTATATTAATCCGCACGTGGAGTTGACCTATTACCGCCAAAACGTGTACAAAGGCCAACGACAAGATGACATACATTACATTCCTTTGAAAGCTTTGACTTCCAAAGTATGTACACGAGTGAACTAAGCCGAGTATTCATACGAACGTTGCCCTTACGTTTGAACAGATACTATTCTTGAATAAGTGTTAATGGACTCAAGACTGGGGTTATGTTGGTTTATGAAGCGATAGAGGATGCCCGCACCCAACACTTTTTTTTATTTAACTGTTTCTTCTCAATTCTGTGGGAATTTCGGGAAATGCCTTCTTAGTGCACCCCTACGGTCTCCAAAGACCACAACATGTCAAATCAGAGCTCCCTGCGCCCTGTAGTTTTGGCTGCTCTTTGTCTGTCAGTCAGTCAGTAACGCAAGACTTTTATATAAATATATAAAAATAAAGAAGACAAATCGATTTTAAACTTCTGTGATTTGTATACATATTGCACCGAGCGTGGTCGCGGAGAGAGCTCTCTCCGCGATTACGCTCGGTGCAAGACGAGCGAAACGTCTCAACGGTGAACTCGTCCGTTAGCTCGCTCTGGACTCGAACTCTCATATTACTTTTCTTCGTGGCCACTTCAACCATGTCGGCTAGCTTTTTTGAGATGTTAAAATTCCTTAATATGTTGACGTAGGCTTTGGTGAAATCCACGAAAAGGGAGTGAAGACTTTGTGCAAATTCCCATTTTTGTCCATGATCTGCTTCAGAAGAAACATTTGGTCAATTGTACTACGGTTTGGCCGAAAGCCACACTGATAATCACTAAGGATTTTTTTCGCGTACGGTTCCAGCCAGACGGTAGTTATTGCATTTCCTCTATAGTAATGGAGCAATATTCCTTGCCCGATAACGTCATACTGGTTTTTAATATCAAGCTCTAAGACGCCAACGAAATAAATAGTAGTCAATAAACCTTGGAAAGGTATTGATCAAGTGAAGGTATAGAACATTAGGCAGTGATAAAATAATTAATCAAACCAATACTTACGCATACTAGGTGCTAGTTACGCGAGTAAATCACGTTCAAGTAGTGCCTAGTAAATATGCTTCGAGACCATAATACGTGATCATAAACTACTTTATAATCACTTTATAAGTGATCATAAACTATTTTATAATCACTTATTATTTTGACGCTAACCGGGATTTTTACGACTGCCACACCAAAGGGCGCGCCTTCTATTCCTGCTCAAGTTAAACATTGATGGTTGGCCTAGTCTGGGTGTTTCTATATATTATATCTAAGAATTTACAAAAAATAAGTATATAGGTAATTATATTTGCTTATTATTCATTGTCTAGTACTCATAGTAGTGTCCTATGACGTACAAACTCTGCTTAGTTTGGGGCTAGATGGTGTTGTGTATATGTGGTAGAATATTATTATAATTTAAAACAGCAAGACCAGTCTTATCATATATACTAGCTGTTTCCCGCGGTTTCACCCGCGTCCTGAGGGAACTACTTCGCGTACCCGGTTAATTTACAGCCAAAGTTACTCCTTGGTACATCAGCTACCCGCTAGTGAACGTCCTGTCAAAATCGGTCCAGCCGTTCCAGAGATTTGCGAAAACAAACAGACAGACAGACAGACAAAAATAATTGTAAAAAATGTCATTTCGGTATATGTACCGTGTATACATCCATATGCATTTAGTAAAAAGCGGTTATTTTTATATTACAAACAGACACTCCAATTTTATTTATGTGTATAGACAAGCAGCCTTATAAACATTTAAGCCACGGGCACAAAGAACACCCAGACGCCAAATAAGGTTGTGTAGAGCAAGTCCTTAGAAAAGTGATACAGGGGCAAAACTGCCGACGATCTGGCCCTGCTCGGAGAGAGCAGTGAGGAAGTGCAAGTCTCCGCAAAACTCCTAGAATCTGAAGCTCTTAAGGTGGGCCTAAGAATCAGCCACGAAAAAAAATACTCGAGTCGCAAGAAATAACTTACATGTTGGAGATAACTCTTACAAAGGCGTGTCGAAATTTAAATATCTAGGCTGCACCATAACGCGCGGACACGAATACTCGGGAGGAGGAGATCGATATCCGCATCCCAAACTCCCTTAGATCATAGTAAAAACAGAATAGTAAGCTAGCTAAAGCCGCTCGGCGAGTTAATTGCCTACTCTTGCGTTGACGCACGGGTTGTCACGAGTTTACACCGCGGCGCCGGCTTTGTCGGCGCGCGCGCTTTTTCGCCGTTTTTTTAAGTGATTGCGCGGAATACTACAGAATTTAAGCCTGCATATATTTTTTTTCAAATACCTACTGACTAGCTAAGCGTTATATAACTATCTAAATGCCCTTTATAGCTAGAAAAATGTAACAAGTTTAATTTACTGTCGTTTAACACATTGTATAATATTAATAACGTTTATTACAAAACTGAATGTACATAAACAATTCGAGCGGGTGAGCAGTGTAGTACCTACATGAATGCGCGCGATCAGACGCGCGGCGCATCCCTTCGCCGAGCTTGCCGTGCTCGTGAGATTGTGTGCGTGAAAAGTGCGTGCGTACACGGCGCCTCGGCGACTCACGCATACATTCAAACCAGCGCGGCGGCGGCGGCGGCCGATTTGTATGAAGCTATCCTACTATTCTGTTTTTACTATGCTTAGGTAGATGTTGCGCGGCTCTGCACAAAGTGTTAGTGTCCAGGCTTCTTAGCCGAAACACTAAAATACGAATTTACAAAACTGTAATAAGACCTATACTAAAGTATGGCTGTGAAACCTGGACACTGACACAAAAGGAGGAGAACAAGCTCTTGGTCGCGGAAATAAAAGGGCCCTGTGCAGCGAGCTGACGGGAGCTGGCGGATACGCAAAAATGCTGAAATCGCGGAACTCGTAGCCATCCCTAACGTCATTGGGGAAATAAAGGCTCACAGACTCCGATGGCTTGGTCACGTCGAGAGAATGGAAGAGACACGTGGTGTCAAGAGAGCGTATGTGGGCCAACCAACAGGGCGTCGATCTGTCGGTCGCCCCAGATACCGCTGGAAAGACGTAGTAGAGCAAGATCTGAGGGAGCTTCAAGCTGGTTATTGGCGAGAAATGGCCAAAGATCGGGTGAAGTGGCGTTCTCTCGCATTGTAGGCCAAGGCACTTTTTGGGTCGATGAGCCATTGGAATAAGTAAGTAAGTATTTGTGGCCAAAATTTCGATCCCATCTGTATTTCTGTTCTATGCAACGTAGTATACCACGTACTTTTTAACCGACTTCAAAAAAAAAAGAGGTTCTCAGTTTGACCTGTATGTATGTATGTATGTATGTATGTATGTATGTCTGTCCGCGATTATCTCGCGTTTGGCTGAACCGATTTTGATGCGGTTTTCAGAAAAGTATTTGTTACACTTAGGAGAAGGTTTTAGGCCCTTAACCGACTTCAAAAAAAGAAGGTTCTGAGTTTGACCCGTATATATGTAAGTTTGCCCACGATGAACTCGAGTTCGGTTGAACCGATTTTTATGCGGTTTTCAGAAAAAAAGTATTTGTTACACTTAGGAGAAAGTTTTAGTATTTTAACCGACTTCAAAAAAAGAAGGTTCTCAGTTTGAAAGTATTATGTGTGTGTATTTGTATGTGTACGTGTGTGTGTGTGTGTACGTGTGTGTGTGTGTGTGTGTGTGTGTGTGTGTGTGTGTGTGTGTGTGTGTGTGTGTGTGTGTGTGTGTGTGTGTGTGTGTGTGTGTGTGTACGTGTCTATGTCTCTGCGATTAACAAAAAAACAAATAAAGTCGATGAAAGAATGTAATGCGAGAGCATATTTCTCATTCTTGTCATTTCCGATAAGGCTCTGTTGTATATTATATCGCTTAAAGCCATGCCTTTTAGGGAATTACCCGGCTCAAGGCAACATAGCATTGGCCTATAGTAAAGATTTTAGGCCCTAGGTCCGCGGAACTAAGTGTACATCCTTGCAACTTGTGTACCGTCACAGCCCAACTCCATATGACTGGCAACATCCGCCTCTCGATATCACCATAATCGCGATTGCCTTGATAGGTCGCTGGCACTGGAGCTATGAAAATGTATCCATCATCATCTTTAAGACGCAATGCTATTGATGGATCATAAAATAATATCAAAATGGCATCAGGCAGTACACATGGCTCAAGTTGATCTCTTCATAGTGCCGGCCATATAAATCCTTTAAGACACCCAGTGCCCAGTTCGCTAAGCCATCCGTTATTGGCATATTTTTCCGGAGCATAATACGAGAGCTCATAGCCGATTCAATAGTATGTACAAGTCCACCGCATTTGTTTGGATCGTACTTCCGTATGTGGCTGATTCCCTAGACTCATCTCTTTCTTCCAGCATGAAGCCTAAGCCCATAGGCACACAGAATAAAACTAGGTACCTATGTCAAAGTCATGATAACAAACTGATACTAGCAGAAAACGTATCACTAAAATAATTGAATCTAACTATAAACAAACTATTAATTAGCCCAAAACTTAAAGTAAATGGAGTACCTATCACTAAAAAGTAGGAAACAAAAAAAAGAGTAGTTAACACAAAACCTGAAGTAAACGAACGAAGTAGGTACCTAACACTAAAAAGTATGAAATAAAAATAATAAGAAAAAAAATAAAACGAAAATGAAAACTTAAGAAACGCACCAAAAATGTTTACTAGGTATTTAGTTTCGTTTTTAAAAAAAGAGAACCGCCTTCAAAAATTCGACCGACTGAAAAGTACGAAATAATTTTTACATACGCTAATACATAGTATATAACTTATACAAAATACTT
Source organism: Euclidia mi (assembly GCA_944739405.2). Taxonomy (NCBI): domain Eukaryota; kingdom Metazoa; phylum Arthropoda; class Insecta; order Lepidoptera; family Erebidae; genus Euclidia; species Euclidia mi. The sequence continues at coordinate 7,348,830 of OX123196.2, forward strand.
AGTTTTTGAAGTCGGTGCCAAACCATAAAAAACAAAAAAGATAACTGGCAAACAGAGAAAATAATACGACGAATATATCAAATCAATAAAGCCTAAAAAAATATCTGAATTAATAAAATTTAAGATAATCTGCCTATATACTCTAAAAAACAACATATACGAGTATATAAAATATATAACAGTATGAAATAAATGCTTAATTATAAAATAATTATACTTCTTAGCTATTTTGGGCTGTAAGTACTATGTAGATTGAATGCGTTGGTTTGGAAAGGATGATGACAAACAATTGGCTTTTAGAGGGATTTGGTTTGGCACCGACTTCAAAAACTAAGTATTTTGTATAAGTTATATACTATGTATTAGCGTATGTAAAAATTATTTCGTACTTTTCAGTCGGTCGAATTTTTGAAGGCGGTTCTCTTTTTTTAAAAAAGAAACTAAATACCTAGTAAACATTTTTGGTGCGTTTCTTAAGTTTTCATTTTCGTTTTGTTTTTTCGATATTTGGGCACTGTTGCGAGCGCCACTACCGTGGATACTAGATACTTTTGTTTTGAACATCCAATACTTGAAACGAAGGCACGGGGTATTTATCTTGAAAGCCAATGCAAAATAAACGCTAAATAATATTTTCTATATGAACCTTATGGAATTGCTGCCGTAAAGTAATAGTAATACTAATTTATCGTCTAGCGTTTTGCTCTGCGTTCATCGCCTTTCTCTGCTCACTGTGTCCTCACCCTTAATATAAAAGTCAATATGCATTCAATACATTAATTTTAGAATATTTATACACTTGATATAAATATGTATAATGACGTCACATTTACGTGGGTGGGATTTCGCCAATCGTTTACGTCACGACAATTTATTAATTGTTTACATTTATCAAATAGTAGTCTGTTTTGTATGTCCATGTATGAGGGCTTACGTAAAACTTTGTTAAGAATTGCAGGATCAGTCAAAAGTGTATCGAATAGAGTCAAGGTATAGGTCGTTAACATCAATGGCTTCCAATTGGTTGTTATGCAATATTTTAGGTATATCTTAATATATAAAATCCTTGCGTTACTGACTGACTGACAGACACGCTACAGCCGAAACTACTGATCACAAGAAGATGTAATTTAGCATGTATGTTCCTTGAGGAGTGTAGGGTAGCACTAAGAGAGGGTTTTTGAAAATTCCACCCCTATGGGGGTAAAACTGGAGGTCAAAGTTTGTATGAAACTTTTTATTCCTTCAATGGATTGACTCCAAACTTTGTATATTAATTCGTCAAACGACGATAGTGAACACTTAGAATTATTTTTCTGGAAATTCCACCCCTAAGGGGGTAAAATAGGGGGTTAAAGTTTTTATGTAACTTTTTATCTTTCTAATGGATTGACTTCAAACTTTGTATGTTGATTACTTAAATAACGACAGTGAACACTACGAATTTGTTTTTTTAAAATTCCGGCCCTCAAGGGGTGAGATAGGGGTCAAACTTATTATTCCTTCAGTGGATTGACTTCAAATTTTATATATTGGTTCCTCAAATGATGACAATGAACACTAAGGATTATTTTTTGGAAATTCCACCCCTAAGAGGGTAAGATTGAGGGTCAAAGTTTGAATGTAACATTTTATTCCTTTAATGAATTGACTTCAAACTTTGTATATTGGTTCCTCAAACGATGATAGTGAACACTAAGGATTTGTTTCTTGAAAATTTCTACCCTCAGGGGGTAAGATAGGGGTTCAAAGTGTGTATTAGACGAAACTTATTATTCCTTCAGTGGATTGACTTCAAACTTTGTATATTGGTTTCTCTAATGACCTAAGTAAACATAAAGAAAATCTTTTTGGGAATTTCTTACCCTAAAGGGTTAAAAAGCGGAGTCAGAATTAGTATGAAACCTTTTTATGCCTTCATTGCATTAACTTCAAAACTTTGTATATGGGTTCGTCAAATGGCGTTAGTGAACACCAAGAAAGGAGTTTTCGAAGTCACTACTACACTACACTATTAAGAAAGGGTCCCTCATTAAGAATTAAGAAAGGGTGTCCCATTTTGTAATATAAAAATAAACTTCAATAGATTCACCTGAGGGTGTTATATTACACCTCTGCCTACCCCTTCGGGGATACAGGCGTGAGTCTATAAAAAAATAAAATATATAAAAAAGATTCACCTGAAAATCTGTATATCGGTTCCTCAAGTGAAGTTAGTGAATTCACCACTAAAACGGGGAGTTCAAAAAGGGGTGTATGAAACAAACAGTTTGTATGAAACTTTTAATTCCTTCACTTGATTTTTTTTCATCGTCCCTGATGTGCATTTAATTTATTTTTAAATCATTAATTTACATTAATTATGCGACTGGCTCTAATCTAAGCGCTCTTCATCTTCACTTACTGAAATGTGGGATGGTTCTTTATATGACCAATAGAAGCCAAAATACCTAGAACAGTTAAGGTAAGCACTTTTTATCAGTTATCTGCTTTGTCCAACTGCTGACCAAGGTTTTTTTCATGTCTTTAACCTAAAATACTAGGAAAGGGTTTTTGAGCTTGGATATATTTTTTTTTTACAATATCGCTGGGATATACAATGTATACTGCTACGGAATCCTCAATTAATTTCATTTGAACTAGCTTTTGCAAGCAGCTACGGCTAAATTAAATTTTCATAGTTTGTTCGAGAGTTTTCATGAACCATTAGTAAAATAAAAATCTAAATCGATTCAGCCATTTTTAAGATTACCCTGAATAAATAGTCAGACAGAAAAACAATCTAAATAAATCATTAGGGTACTGGAAACGGGTTAGCAACAATGCAATACAGTTATTTTGAGATTACAGACAGTTTGTTAATTTTTTTTTATAGTCTCACGCCTGTTTCCCCGAAGGGGTAGGCAGAGGTGTAATATTACACCCACATTTCGCCATGTTGCATATTAGGTCCTACGTAATAGGGAGCAAGACTATTGCCGTTACCGGGCACAATGTCAGATTCCGTGCTGCTACTGAGAATTCGGAAAAACTCAGTAATACTTTTGCCCGACCCGGGAATCGAACCCGAGACCGCGTTTAGCATACGCTATCCACTGTACCACGGAGGCAGTCAAATATTATTTATTTGTATAATCTGTCTGTATATAAAATCCTTGCGTTACTGATTGACTGACAGACGTGCTACAGCCGAAACAACATGTAGGTATGTGTACATGTTGATGAAATTTAGTATGTATGTTCCTTGAGGTGTGTAGGGCACACTAAGAGAGGATTGTTGGAAATTCTTACGCTAAGGAGATAAAAAGGGGAGTCATCATTTGCATAGAACCTTTTATGCCTTCAAGGGATTAACTTCATAATTTGTTTATTGGATCCGCAAATGACGTTGGCGAACACAAAGACATTTATTTTGGGAATTTTCCCTTAAGAGGGTGGAAAAGGGATTCAAAGTTTGTGTAAAAACTTTTATTTTTTCAATGGAATCACTTCAATCTGTATATTTAAAATCTTTTCGTTACTGACTGACTGACAGACACATTACAACCGAAATTACTGGGCGCAAGAAGGTTAAATTTAGCATGTATGTTCCTTGAGGAGGGTGTTTGTACAAAATATTTTACCTAATCGTAATTTACGCGTGCGAAGCAGCGGGCAAAAGCTAGTTTTAGGTATAAAGGAACATAAATTAAAGGTTTCATGATCAGCTTTGGAAGGTTTGTGATGCAAAGTAAGAACGTACTTTATAGTCTTCGTTTAGGCAATACTTATTCACAAACACTAGATACACTTTAGTCAAAATATGTGGGTGTAAGACTTCGATCAAATATATCAATGATCGATGGTGTAAGATGGAACATCCACTCTTCTGTCACACAATCATTCTTGTAGTAACGAAACTGAGGTTAGTTTATTAAAAAAGACAACTCACGCATTAGGACTAAACCCTGTGTCGCGGAGGACTTTACAAACATACGACTAACGGACACAATGAATACCCAGACTCGAAACAACAATTTGTGACTTCCACAAAGTGTTGCCTCGTGTGGGAATCGAACCCACAACACTCGGCATAGTGTCAGGCGGCGAGGCAGCCGCTTAAATCACTACGCCAACCGTGCAGTCAGGTGTAAAGTTGTGTAAAGGTGTAAAGTTAGTGAAGTAAGGCAAGTGGAGCTAGAAACTTGGCTTTACATGAGATCGATGGTCCTAACAACATTTTATATGACATAAGAAGAGAAAGTACTAATATAAAGTGGTATAAATTTCTGAAAATTATCACAATGCCATTCCACTACAAATGTCATTCCCCAATCTGGGATCGAACCAAACAGTTCCCTCCAACTGAAAATAATTTTCGACATCGGTTCATAAAAATCGTAAACACACAATCGTATTGAGCATATCCTCTTTTTTTAAGTCGGTTAAAAAGTAGTTCAATATGAATTACCGCACGACTTTTAAATGTAACAATATAAACAATTTGTTTAACACTAGAGGATGCCTGCGGTTACACCCGCATTATTAAAGGCTACTGTTCCGCTCCCGTCGCTCACAGCGTGATATTATACAGGGTGTAAAAAGACCTTTAAAGAAAACTGAAACCCTATATAGTACCAATTATTACGATCATTTTTTACTCCGGCACCATACCTGGTAAATTACTGGTTAAGGAGATATTGAGGCTAAAAGTCACGATTTTTTTTTTCGAATTATTCCAAAATCGTGTTTAGAATGATAAATGTACACTTTCTGCCAAATAAACATAAACAAAATTTTCAATATTTCCCTAAAATAAACGGCTTTAAAGTTCCCGACGCGTAGTGTATGCCTACCAGCAATCAGCTGCGAGGTCATTCCCCTCGGCTGCGCGACCACGTGGTCATAAACTGCCGCCATCGCCACCGCGGCGCACGGTGTAGGTAGATACGGCCGGCGTAGGTACGATGTCTGCAAGTGCGCGCTATACATTGCCGGTAATAAAAGTTGTAAATTTTTTTAAGCTTAAAATTTTTTTTTTTGTTTCCCAGGTATTATTTTCGCGTAGTATGACTTGGCATGATGTGCAAAACGAGTAGACTTCGGCTTGGTGATGGGTCTTGTGACACCCTGTATAGTCTTCCTCGATAAATGCGCTATCTAACACTGAAAGAATTTTTCAAATCGGACCAGTAGTTCCTAAGATTAGCGCGTTCAACCAAACAAACAAACAAACTCTTCAGCTTTATACATATATTAGTATTACCACAGTATAAAGTGTAGTTGATGTCATCGAGGTGTGAGTTTTGCAGTCCACACGATTTTTACTTGTTTTCGAGTAAAACTATCGAGTAAAACCGTGTGTCAGTACTGAGCATTAGATTAACCAATTTTCGTCTAGCCGCTCATGTGTCACTCAACCTTGTTAACCGTATCTGCAGATTTTTAGTTCACTATCGCCCTGCAAGGCAATTCAAGGCTTTATATAAATCAATATTTCAACATTTAAAACACTGTTTGTTGCAACAACAAATACTACAATATAATTTAGCTTGTCTTCTATTACTAAAATTGATACCTTAACAAATTAAGCTAATTAGTAAAGTACTTTATTAATTTTGATGTGAATTGCTGTTGTTTTCTGTATGTGATATTCAAATGCAAAAAATACTTACTTAATCTAGTTATCTGAATACCCATACGAACTGATCTTGAGAATGATTTGCAGTTACCAAGATCTGAACCCAGTAATTCTGGGTTCAGATCTTGGTATTAATGTAAGTATAAGAGTAAGCTTTAAACAACTAGGTGCCTAGTCCGGGTTCGCACACAAATGTATCGCATTCGATGGCAACATTTCCCAAATAATATTTACTAGAACTGCCTCTGGCGGTTAGTAACAGGCAGTTATCCTGATAACTGTTTATTAATGTTTATTAATAAACTCCCTATTACGACTGCCAAAGATCCTCATGACAGCTGAAACAGGTTGCTAAAAAGCAAGGGGCCAGCGCTGATATTCAATTTAATTAAAGAAAGAAAGAAACGTTTATTGCTGCAAGCATCATAACAATCACATAACAAAGGCATAAAAACAGATTAAAAGCATGTGTAGGTATATAAGCCAGATAAAAAAATAGCAAAAATAATAATAAAAGGAATAACAATAGATACACAAAAGCGAAGCACACATAATAAACATTATAATATTTAAAAATGAGCAGCAGCAATCAAGTGTTCAGTTCAGCATATGTCAGTCTTGAAGCCCTACGCTGGCTTTTCAACTGAACCCTGCAGTGAACCCACGAATGTCACACCCAGTTGCATTGTACCACAAAACCCTCAGATACAAATCTGTATATATAAAATCCTTGCGTTACTGACTGACTGACAGACAAGCTACAGCCAAAACTATTTATTTATTTATTTATTTTAAACTTCTTGCACAATTACAAAAAGTAATGCACAAAGGCGGGCTTAATGCCAGAGGCATTCTCTACCAGCCAACCTTTGGGTGATGCAGAGATGATTGAAGTAGGTGCTTAAAGAGGGAGTAATTTAACAAATAATATTAATTTAAAACAACATAAATAATAGGTATCACACTAAATAAATATGTAATAATAGGCATACTAACAGTAACATATTATTATAAATATATACATACAAAATATAATACATATATACACATACAAGTATAATAGATAATTATATTATATATAAATATATACATATACAAGTGTTATAGATAATTATAATTATCTATAACACTTAAACTATTAGACGCAAGAAGCTGAAATTTGGTATGTATGTTACTTGGGGACCGTAGAGGTGCACTAAGAATGGGGATTTCCCGAAATTCCCATGGAATCGGGCAAAACGGGTAAAATAAAATAATATGCTAGCTTATGATAGCTTAGTAGCTGCGGGCGCCCTCTAGTAATATATATAATCTATTAATAAAAATCAATATACTATATTATAATATTAAAATAAAATAATTGCATACAAATAAGCTACCAACCACGGCTGTTGTACATAAGAATAAACATATACATATTTTAATAACGAAATACCAGTCTAGAATACATTCCATATCAAATTATATAAGGAGCTTTAATAGGCACATAACGCTGAAAAGTCAGTGGTGCGAGCTATGGACTTGGCTTTCGCCGTGATTTTATTAAATGGTACATCAATAATACCTCATTTCCAAACCAGTACAGTGCTTATATATGTACTAAAAAAAGTAACAAATTCTCGTCCTATTTAAAGCTTTAAAAAAGCTGAGTAAATTCAATAATTATCTACCCGCTACACCCTTTTTTCATATATTAGGGAGCAACGTCACAAGCTTAGAGTAGGGTTTAAATGAAGTCTAAATAAAAGGGCATTAGCACTTAGGCAACGGCGAGAACTGGGTCGGTAGACACTGTCGACGGCACATGTATTCATATTAGCTTTATAAAAGCTTTGCTAACACTAAGACGTTGACCTAACAGATCTTTTGATAAGAATAAAGGATTTGCTCTTTTTAGAAGTTCGAGGCAGACCCTATGATTTATTTAGTACTATTGACACTGGAGTTGAGTGGTCATGCTTTTGGTAATTTATCATGTTAGCCTAGAGACGTCCATTGCTGGACATAGGCCTCCCCCAAGTTCTCCACACAGACCGATTTTGAGCCGCTCGCATAGCTCCAGATCGTGGGTCCACCTTGCGGGAGGCCTACCCCTGCTGCGTCGTCCGGTACGTGGTCGCCACTCTTTTGGTACCTATTTATAATTTACATACTTGAAGATTAAGAAAAACATATTCTGCAATTTATTTATTTATGGAAATAGATTCAAAACACATAGACTGTTGTCAACTGAGTAGTTTAAAGGCCGGTTTCAATATTTGATCTATGGATGAATTTGGTGATTCAAGATACATTTGACATAAGTTCTTCCGTGTGGTGACGGATTAAAAATACGGAATTTCACCACCCCATATCATCCCATGGGTGTCGTAAGAGCCGACAGAGGCAGCATGTTATGCAGAGAACAACACTATAAGAGAAGGAAAACTTGATACAAACCCTATACCAACTTGTTTGGCCAGCGTGGTATAGTAGGCCAATTCCTCCTTTCAAAGGAGAGGCCTAGTCCAGCAGTGGACTGTTAAAGGCTGATGATGCTGATGATATAAGTTCCATACAAAACATGTCAAACATGAATCTCTAATCTCTAAATCCATGGATACCTAGATTAAATAAACGTCTGTAAGTAGTTGTATTGTTGCTGCTACTCCGCCAAAAGTAAAAAAATGCAAACGAACCTTTCAGGTACTTAATAGGCTACTCCAAAGTTTTTTAAAACAGAGGGAAACTACTTTTGAACTTAGTGCTTCATACGATATAAACTTACCAATCTATGCGCTCGCTGCGGTATGAAGTTGCGAGCACGAAGAAATTTGATTAAAAACTCATCGTCCATCCGATGGGGACTGCATTCACCGCGTTCTGAAAATAAAAAAGGTTTTATTGGAGAATGTGTCACGTTTGCATCTATTTCATGCGATTTTTCAAAACTAATGGATAGAAAGAGGAAACTACCACGCACCCTTGGATTGACCACCCCAACTATTGCAATAAAAAAGGTTGACAATACCGAACTCCTCCGATGAGAAAGGACAAAGGATATATAGGAATGGTATGGGTTCCAGGAAAGTTGCAATATCCGCTATGTGCTTATATTTTTCAAACTCAAACAGAAGGTAGGTATAGGTAAATTCACGAAAGATGACCACTGCGCAGAAGTCATTTTTTAGGTCCCCGTGGAGGTGCGGGGTGAGGCGCGGGTGGGGTGCCAATGGCATGGCTCCGTTCTTGACGCATTCCCTAAATGCGTCAAGAATGGAGCAACGCCATTGGTGCACGAATGTACATATGCGCGAAGGCCGCCATTTGTGGTCAACTTTCGTGAATTTACCTATACAGTTATTAATTTAAACATGACTCAAGCACCTTAGATAAGATGGGAATTAAATACAGCTTTACAAGTTACAAAATAATAATAATATAATAATATTCTACCACATTCACACAACACCATCTAGTCCCAAACTAAGCAGAGCTTGTACTATGGGTATTAGACAATGGACAAACATACTTAACCTCGTCCTGCCCAAGCAAATTAGAACCTGTTTGGTAATTCTGCCCACTGTTCTCTTCAAAGTACAAAATCGAACAAGTGCTTCCTGCCCAGAAAAATTAGATAAAAAAAAAACCGGCCAAGTGCGTGTCGGGCCACGCGCAATGTAGGGTTCCGTAGTTGCCATAATGGCCATTATTGATAATAACTTCTGTTTCACATGGGACTAAAAACCGGCCCACATTGTACCCCGTAGTACATTACATACCAAAGTACGTATATCTTTAAGATTAAGCCAGCGCTCCCAATGTAAACTCACAGAAATAGGTGTTTATAAGTTAAACGACGATTACTCGTAAACTAGTGATGTCTACTTAGCTGTGATAGTTTTCCTTTTAAATTCGTTATATGTACTACATTTGTGATTTTTTTCACCTCTTGCAAATTAATAGTTTAGCCGGTAGAGGGGGGGGACACTTGAGTTAAAAAATTTTTTTCACTTCAAAGCTTGATATTTGTCAAACCAATCACTTGATCGAAAAATTATTTGAGCAAGCTAATAATATTTTTTTAAAACCTATCCAATGATACCCCACATAATGGGGTACTCAACCAAAAAAAAATCAATCCCACTATATATGTAGGGGAGATGACCTTAAAAAAAATATTTTCCTCAATTTTATTCTACAGTTTTGTTGCAATATCTTATGTCTATATTCATGTCAAATATCAGCTTTCTAGCACCAGGCGTCTTTGAGCTAGGCTGCGGACGGACAGACGGACGGACATGACGAAACTATAAGGGTTCCTTGTGGATTACGGAACCCTAAAAAAGGTCATGCATAAGATATATTTTATTTTTTATTTTTTTATGACAATAAATAGATCATAATGAAACGATTCACGCTATTTTTATAGTCATACATTTTGTTTTGATTTTTGAAGGACAGTGGGCAGAATTTAGAATTTTACAATATTTTAGATGGGCAGGAACCGTGAAGTATGTTTTGTGATTTTGATATCACAATGGGCAGGACGAGGATATATGTATACTTTTATTTTGTAAATACATACATATTATACATAGAAACACCCAGACCAAGACAAACATCCATGTTCACGCACAAAAATGTTTGACTTGAGCGGGAATCGAACCCGCGACCTTCGGCGTGGCAGTCGCTTACACTACCGCTGCGCCAACCGGTCGTCAAAATCATAAAAAAATGTATATCAACAGTACACTACAATCACTAATAAAAATAATCACTATATTTTGTAACATCCTGCAGACACCTATAATAATATACCGTTATCAAAATAATCATTATTTCGATATCTACAAATCTTTTTTATAGCAATTGAAATGAAAATTATGATTATTATGTGTCATTACGAATCGTTACTACATACATGGTATTTGATAATACCTACTTGTACACAGATTACCATAGATAATATCTCCACTAAAATGTTACTGATTATTTATTTACTATGGAATCGCGATGTCGCGCCTATTTCGCACTGGCTCTAAGGTGAAAATCTTGGTTGAAACCATGATAATGATGCCGTCCAAAGATCTTTCATTCTCTAAATCTTTTCACTTACCACTGCGGGACTTAAGCGCTAATTTGCTTCACACTGTAAGTCAATAGAAAGAAAGAAAGAAAATCTCATTTATTCCGTTCATGAACATGGCAACAGAAAGAGTCATAAAAACTGAAAAACTAACTTAACATAAACAGAATCGGATCCCAACTCAGCGTAATGCCATCTTGTGACACAAGTGGTCGCTGATATTCTGTTGGCACCGTTTTTTATAAATAAATTAATAATAAATTAAATAAATATATTACGGACACAATAGGAGAATTTGTTCTACTATACCACGCTGGCCAGACGGGACTCAATGATGCTTTAAGCGTATAGCGTGAATTTTTCTGTCGCCTCTTACGACACCCCCTTTTCTTATTTTTTTTTCATGTACCCGTGTGTCGGAGGGTCGGGTATCGCCGAAGCATTCCTCGCTACCTCCCTACGGGCATTGGCCCGCCAGATGGTCAGGCGGGCCACGAACAAAACCCCCTTGACGGTGGATGAAGGTGTTGGGCTCCGCCGCCAAAACACCCAGCGGCCGCAGAGGATAGGGAGGACGGCAATGCAACACCGCATCTCCTCTTCCTCTGCGGCCCCACCGCGACGCAACGATGGTGCGCCCCCATTTGGTCGCGGGAGATAGGGCACGCGGCAACGCAACACCGACACGCCTCTCCTCCCGCAACCGCGCCTAACTGCGAGGGACAGAAGAACTGTCCCTCGCACCCGTAACATTGGACTCATCCTGCGCACTCCTGGGATCTCGCTCAGCTTCACCGTGGGTGACCCAACTGCGGTTACTGAGCCCCCACCACGACAAGGTGGAGATCCAACGGAGGGGTCTTACGACACCCCTGGGGTGCCATGGATTAGTGGCATTTTACGAGTATATGCTTAATCCGTCACCGCACAGTCCAAGGACTCCAAGGATGGTAAATTCTATTATTTATTCAACATAACTTGTTACCATGTTTCATTACTATCATACATCTAGCAACCCAAACATTCAGACAAATATGTTTGTGTTACGCGAATATTTGACATTATTACCATGGTGAACACGTGGCAACAGTTATCATAGTGATGTCAACGGGACGCGTTCGCATGGGTCTGTAGTCAAAATGGGCGTCCCACAGGGTTCAATCCTCGGTCCTTTTTTATTTTTAGTTTATATTAATGACTTACCACACCTCGTCAATGACAAGCACGGGATAGTACTGTTTGCTGATGATACCTCACTTTTATTTAAATTAAAACGACAGCAAATTGATATGGACGATGTAAACATTGCTATCTCAAAGGTGGTTCGCTGGTTTGAGGTTAACAACCTGCTTTTAAATAGACTTAAAACTAAATGTATTCGATTTTTGATGCCTAACGTCAAACAAGTGAACACCTCAGTAAAGGTTAAGGATGATGTGTTGGATCTTGTGGATAACACCAAATTTTTAGGCATTACACTAGATTCTAAGCTGCAATGGGGACCACATATTAGTAAATTGTCGAATAGACTCAGCTCTGCAGCATACGCAGTCAGGAAAATTCGCCAGTTAACTGACATTGACACTGCCAGGCTTGTATATCATAGCTATTTTCATAGTATAATGTCATACGGTATTCTCCTGTGGGGAAATGCTGCCGACATTCAGACCATCTTTGTTCTGCAGAAAAGAGCTATTCGGGCAATTTATAATTTGGATTATGGGGCTTCGTTAAGGAATAAATTCAAGGAAATAAACATTTTAACAGTTGCAAGCCAGTACATTTATTCCAACCTAATATATTTATTCCAAAACAAGGCCTCATACTCAAAGAAAAGTGATATCCACAATTTGAATACTAGAAATAAGAGTAAGCTAGTAGTGCCGGCTACCCGGCTAGAGAAAATAAAAAAATCTTTTCAAGGCCAATGTGTGCGCTTTTACAATAAAGTGCCAAGCAATATTCAAAATTTAAGTTATAATAAATTCAAAAAGATTATAAAACGTAAACTTCGCCAAAAAGGGTACTATTCAGTGCTAGATTATATTGAAGATAAAAATGCTTGGGATTAATTTGCTCGGTCCCACAGGCTACTTATGTTTGATTAGTGTTAAGTTTCATGTGAGTGTGAGTTATTGTGTCTATATTATGCTAGTTAGTACTTTTATATTATTATTAAAAAAGCCTTATTAATTGACAACAACATTATAGACACACCAGCTCATATACCTATGAAAAATTCAATTTAGTTACTAAGCTTTTAAATTGTATAGAATCAAGACGTAGAAAAGAGTGGCCCGGAGTTTCTTGCCTGATTCTTCTCACGAGGCTCTACTTTCTGAACAGGCATTTTTTTTCAATGCTCAACTATGTTAATATGCATTTTAAGTTACTTTTTTATTATTTTTTATTTGTTTGACTTTCTGACGTGTCCAAAAAATTTAAACATTTTTATGGAAATAAACATATTTGAGTTTGAGTTTGAGTTTGAGTTTGCATGGTATAAACAAATTCAGAAAAACATATAATGAGCATCAAAGATTGTGCCACTAATTCATCGAAGGTTACACACAAATACACGTGGTATTCAGATCGATAGATAATGACCGGGGTCGTGACTCACTACAGCCTTTTATAAGAATGATCAATCCTTACAGAGCAAAATAAGGGCGCCGGCCGTGACGTGCATGGCACCGATGGACGTTTGTTGACAAATAAAAATGTGATTTAATTGGATAATAATAAAGTTTTATTAGTTATGTAAATCGTCACTGAAAGAAGGCCTACCCAGATTTCAATTCTATTGTCATAATAGTTATTTTTTTATCTATCGCAAAAGGTCTTTTAGCTTGGCGTGGATCAGGATTAATTAGAACGTTTCACGTAGCTTGTAAGCAATTACCATAATTATTGCCCTAGTGTTATTCCGGCTGCAACCAAAATTTTCAATCATGGAACGTGCGGCCTGCTTACTGGTCTAACCAGATTTGAAATAATATTAGCTTTTCGACAGAGCTTCTGCAGTCTGAACGCCACAACCGATAGTGATAGCGTTATCATGTTATACACCAGTGTCAGAATACTCAAGGGCACTGTCAAAGAACTTTTTGGCAGTTGAAACCGACGGCTACACGTACTCTTTAAAGCACGGGGATAGCGTTATTTAGCTATTTAACGCACATAACTTCGAAAAGTCAGCGGTGCTTGCCGTGTGTTCGATCCCTATACCCTTTGCAAGGCAGTCTATTTGTGTCTCCACTGGGTTTTTGCTTCATTGTAAACAAGGCAGCGATAGCCGAGTGGAAATACCAACAGACTGCCATGCAGAGGGTATCGGGTTCGAATCCCCGGCGCGCACCAATGCCTTTTCGGAGTTATGTGCGTATTGAATTGTTAATTATCGCTTGTCCCGTGCCTCGGAGAGCACGTTAAGCCGTCGGTCCCGGTTGTCATGAAGATCTTTGACAGTCGTTACAGGGCGTCAGTACGTTCTAAATAAACCGACACTGGTCTAAACCATGGAATATCGCTATCCCTTCGGGTTGCGGAGGTCAGACAGGCAGTCGCTCTGTGGAAAAGCTAATATTCAGCCAAATCCGGTTAGTCTAGTAAGCGGACCCCAGATTGAAACTGGGATAACGCTAAGAGAATGATGATGTAAACAATTCAGGCATATTATTTTACATAGAAATAATGTTGCTTCTCAGTATCTACGTACTTACTTGACAGATATATGTGGTAGTTAATACCTTAAATGAGTAAGTGCGTATGTCTAGTAATTTTGTCGCTATAATTCAAAGGCTTCTTTTATTATAAACTAGAGGACGCCAGCAGCTACGCCTGCATTTTTTTTAAATTTACCCATTTTGGCCGATCCCGTGGGAATTTCGGGAAATCCCTTCTTAGTGCACCCCTACGGTCCCAAGGACCATACATGGCAAATTTCAGCTTCCTGCGCCCAATAGTTTCGGCTGTAGCGTGTCTGTCAGTCAGTCAGTAACGCAAGGATTTTATATATTAAGAAGACAGGAATAAAAAGAACACACTAAGAGCAAGAGCATTGACTCGAAGACTTAGTGAGGCGTCTATCTCACGTTATTTGTTAGATATTTTTTAGACGAAGCCTTTTCAGCGACAGGATATTACCAATGAAAGTGTAATTCATATTTTTGTAGCTTTTTATTAAGAATGTGATGTGTTATACCAGAATATCGAGCCAGGCTTATAAATTGTATAATGTATTACTTTAGGTGCTGCCTTTTATTAGTTTATGGGTTTTTGCACGACAGTATATGTTAGTCATATGAACTTGAACTAGAAAATTTGCTGAAATAAAGGGGAAAGCAACTTTAGTCGGTATCCAATTATTATCATCGGTTATCCAGTCCAAAAGCAGAGTTACTGCTGAAATGAAATGAGATGTGTCTTTATTTCTTTTGTGACGTAAATTATTGCATCGTACTACCAGTTCATACGGTCTAGTATGAGTTTTACACTCGATCGTCACGGTGACGATAGCCTAGTCGTCGAGAACAGTTTCCATACAATTTCTAAAAGCGCCCCTAACGGAGAGTAGCGGTCGATAGAGTCAGCAACGTGTCAGCTAGTGACGATCGAGTGTAAAACTCATACCAGACCCTCATGACAGGGCCAATACTGAGAATAAAGCCAATGCAGGACCTCCGTGGTCCAGTGGATATCGTATGCGTCTGCTGATTGGGTCCCGGGTTCAATTACCGAGTCGGGTAAAACTGTCACTGATTTATTCCGAAGTTTCAATAGCAGCACACAATTTTGCTAATGTGCCTGGTAACGGCAATTGACTCGCCCCCTATTACATTAAACCTAAACATGGTGAAATGTTAGTATAATATTATATCTCTGCTTACCCCTTCTGGGAGTAAGTTCAGTATATAAAAAAGCAGACTGATACAATGAGCTAGATCACGCCAAGCTTCAAATTCGTTCACCGAATATCGGTGTCACGGTCATTGACATTTCGTCTCAACCACTGTTGTACGTTGAGTAATAATAATATGTAACTACATTATTTGCAATCTGCCCGATGTGCTCTGAAGAGAACAATGTACAATAACTTGATATCTATTATATAGAATTGTGACTCTCTCAGAGTCATACGGCATGGAAACGGCACAATTGAGCCGATCAAGTGAAGATCTTAATGAAAAATAATCAAATCAGTCATAATAATAAAATTACACAGCGTCCCTTATTTATTCGCAAGGCGTTGTATGGTTAAGTTAATCATCATCATCATCCCTGTATATAAACTGTCCCTGTCACTGTCCCACTCCTAGGCACGGGCCTCTTCTCATTATGAGAAGGGTAAGGCCACAGTCCACCACGCTGACCAAGTGCGGGTTGGCAGACTTTGCATATCTTTCGAGAACATTATTCTCACTCTCAGACATGCAGGTTTCCTCACGATGTTTTCCTTCACCGTTTAGCAAGCGATAATTTACATTAAAAAAAAGATTAAGGTAATAAGCTTTCTTTACTTTTCGTTTTTCAATATTCAAATTCAATAATATATTTTTTAAATCAATTCTAATTATGTTATTTGTATTCAAATTCAATAATTAATAATAACAAAAACATACATTATATTTATTATTGGATGGATTAAAAAATAATAATAATAATATTCTACCACATACACACATCACCATCTAGTCGCAAACTAAGCAGAGCTTGTAAACCACAGGGGTACTAGATAATGGATAAACATACATATATACTTTTTTTTTAAATACATACATATTATACATAGAAACACCCAGACCAAGACAAACATCCATGTTCATGTACACAAATGTTTGACTTGAGCGGGAATCGAACCCGCAACCTTCGGCGTAGCAGTCGCTTACACTCCCGCTGCGCCAACCGGTGGTCAAAAAAAATTTACTGTTATAGGTATTGCAGAGGTGTGAAATAAAAGGGCTTTTATTTTTATTTTATTTTATTTCACACTTCGTCGGTGGATTATGTTGCAAATTGCAGTTCAAAGACCGGCCTAAGACCTCCACCACGCCCTAATAGGTAGTCAATAACTGAGCTTTGTATGTAATTTCATTAAGATTACCTATTTGTTAATCTGCTGCATCTGCCTTAATAGCAACTCTTTATATAAAGGAAAGCACAGCAGAACAAGTCACAATGCATATTTATATCCTATCAAAATGAGAGAGGACCAAAGAGAAATAGTGAAAACGAAATTGAAACTAAGAGTAAAATACTATACTAGTGTTGTAAATGGACTGAGTCTTTTCGTCCTCATTTTGCGGCTATGAGTACTTTTTGCAGAACTCACGACTAATTAGTCTTCTGAGTCCTGAGTTCTTTTGAGTCTTTTCAGTTCTTTCAGTCCTAAAATTTCTTGAGTCGGTAGGTTAATTATAAGTCCTTTCTTTTTTTCAGTCCTTTGAGCTCTTTGAGTTCGTTCGAGTCGTGAATTATACAGCATGACATATTACATCGCATATTATGAAGTATTTGAATTGTTTAAGTAGAGGATTGCAGTCATAGTAATCACTTATTAAGTTCGAATAAACAATAAATATGGCTAAAAAAAGACATAGTAAATTATTATTAGACATAGTATATATTAACCGACTTCAAAGAAAAGGAGGAAATTCTCAAATCGTCTGAATGTTCTTTTTGTATTTTTTTTCTCCGGTGTGTGTGTGCTTTCATTTTTCGTAGTAGGTATGTATGTAAGATAGAAGAAGTGAGTCGGTTTGAATTCAGAGCTCTTTGAAATAAATGACGCAGTCGCGAGTTCTTTTCGTCGGACTGAGCCCTTTTTTAAAAGGACTCAAGTTGCTAGTCTTTTTAGGCAAGCTAAGTTTTTATCTAAAGGACTTAGTCTTGAGTTCTTTTTGTAATATTTTTGTTTAAAAATACTCATTCTCGAGTTCCCTTTAGCAAGACTGAAGTCTATTTTAAGAAGACAAAAAATCAGACAGGCTTGAGCTTTCACTTATTCTTTTTTGACTTGAGTCTTGATTCGTGTCTCGTGTGAATATTAGGACTATAAAGACTCAGTTCTTTTACAACACTATACTTTACCTATTTCTATCACGTTCTGCGATCCTAAAAGCATAATAATGTATTCCCTACATTCGCAAGTAGACCGCAGTATGTATAAATAGTGTTGGGCGTTCTAGGTAAAGCCAGAATATTCAACTGAATGAAATATTCCTTGAACCAGCCATAAATCAGTTATGGTTGACCTAGAAACATTAGTACATTCGTCTTTGTTAAGTGTTCATGTATAATACAAACTTTGCTTACTATTTCCAAGTCACGTTTGCCATGGTCGGTACTTGGATGCATAATTGCTTCTACCATAAAAACTTATACTGTATACAATCATAATATATAAAATCCTTGCGTTACTTACTGACTGACAGACAGGCTACAGCTGAAACTATTGGGCACAGGAAGCTGAAATTTGGCATGTATGGTGCACTAAGAAGGGATTTCCCGAAATTCCCTCTGGATCGGCCAAAACTGGTAAATTTAAAAAAATTGCAGGCGTAGCTGCTGGCGTCCTCTAGTTTTATATAAATTTTATGCTAGGTGGACCGAGGACCTAAAAAGGGTGGCTGGGACAGACTGGATGCGGAAGGCTGAGGACCTTGTTCCTACTGTGGCGCGTGTTGGGACAGTCCAGCAGTGGACTGCGATAGACTGATTGATTGATACAATTTTATATAGACTCACGCCTGTATCCCCAATGGAATAGGCAGAGGTGTAATATTATACCCACATTTCGCCATATTATGAATTTTAGGTTGCCAGACTTCGTGCTCGTACTGAGAATTCGGAAAAAAATCAGCAACACTTTTGCTCGACCCGGGCATTGAACACTGGGTCTCCCGATCAGCAGACCCATACGCTATCCACTGGACCGGCTAACTTGAGCATTCATAGTAAACTGTGCTATGTGGCTACATATATATTTATTCTTGATAGATGGTAAATAAAAAAGCCAAAAATAATTAAAAAGAAAGCTCATCTTTCATCAAAATCAGTAAAGAAATAGATCCAAAGTGCCTTACCAAAGATCATCTCCCTGAGTTCATAGATGGCCTGCAGCCGCGAGTTGGGGTCTTCCCCACAGTGCTGGCGGGCGTACTCCAGGATCTCTGGTGGAGGCTCGCCCAGCTCCAAATCCACGCTGAAGTCTGGTGTCGGCATACTGGCCTGAAGAAGAAGAATACACTTATAAGTTAGGTCACAAAATCTTCACTGGAGGGTTGGCAGTCTTCTGCGTAAAGTTGTCAAGGCCAACAACTAGTCCACACACACAAAAAATTCTTCACTGGCTTATCTTGGTTCTTTATGGTGCTTTGGGATGGAGTGCCTGATCCGGTCTTATTTTTATGACAATATACACTAATATTATAAACCTGAAAAGTTTGTTTGGTTGAACCCGCTAATCTCAATAACTACTGGACCGATTTGATTAATTATTTTTATGTTGGATAGCGCATTTATCGAGGAAGGTTGTTGTAGGCTATATAACATCACGCTATGAACCACATGTGCGAAACAGTAGCCCTAGATGACGCGGGTGGAACTGCAGGCTCATTTATTGGTTTATAAGCACACAGTTTGACTAATAATAAAAACTGTCATAGCTTTTTAAATTCAGACTTATAATAGTGTAATTACCGCATTACTGACGTGGAGCGAGCCAAGCAATGTCTTTGTTAAGAAATACCTTTAAAAAAACAATTAGGTAGCGGTATTAGTACTTTACTTGAGTGGATAATTTAACCTGTGTTCGGTCAAACCAACCAGGGTCTACCCCTTTTTATTATTGAACAATGGACATACTTATTGTATTTAGTTTTTTGAAGCACCTGCCAGTTATTATTAGATTGCTCTCAACGGGAACAGCATAAGAATTTATAGTTATTGTTGTAATCCAAACTCCTTGAGGAGTTGCATCGCTTTTTGACCAGTAACCTTAGTCGTTTCGCAATGTGTGGAGTTACTGCTTTTTAAAGAGTCAGTAACAGTAGGCAGTGTCTAGCAGAACCTGATTTTCAAGAATATTAAGTTAAACAGTGATTTTTACAAAACCGCATCTTAATAAATATTAAATTCTAATAAATATTGTTTCCCTATGTTCCTTGAGCATTCATAAACCATTGTGATTTGCAGCTTGCTTAGAATTGACTTAAGTATTTTAAATTACTATTTACCTTCTTACTATACAGTCTGAAAGTACTTTCAGTTATTTATAGTGCATAATTATATGTATTCGATAAGTTCTGAAATAAATCATTATTTAATGAGTACAGTGAAAGTGTCTGGTTTAAATCACATTCACTCGCACGTTTTGGGATGCGGTGATCAGACGGCAGTCACTCTGTGTAAAAGCTAAAAGAAGTAACAAAAACTTCCTTGTGGTCTAGACTACGGCTATTGTACCGTACCACTAACCATGGTTATTGATAAAATTTTACCTAAGTCCACATTGAACACGTCATCAACTTCATGACCCATAAGATTGCCTATATATCCTTGACAATTTCTACACTAACCCTCTGGCTTAGACTGTTGCTTCGCGACCTGATGCTGAGTCAATAATCTAGGTGATCCTTTCGCCCACTGGTGGAATGTTTGTGAACTCTACCACACTAAGGGATTAATCAAGTGAAAAGACGTCCTTAAAAATACTTTTTTTTTTATAATATTCTACCACAGTCACACAACACCATCTAGTCCCAAACTAAGCAGAGCTTGTACTATGGGTACTAGACAATGGATAAACATACATATATACTTTTTTTGTAAATACATACATAAACACGGAAGAATGATTATCGGATCATGAAATATTTTACCTTGTGCGGAATTTGAACCTACGCGTTCAGTTCGGAATTGAAGTAAGTAAATTGAGCCTCGAAAGGGCGCAGTCTTCTTTAAGTCTTCTGGAACTCCAGGCTCAATATTATACAATACAGTTCATTCACCTTGCTTGTTCCATATATGGACAAAAACTTTTTTGCTTCGAAAATCGAGCTTATATCACAAACCGAATTCATTTCGTATATATATTTCTAAACTGAATTTATTCCTTGAAATGGACCACAAATAACCTTTTTTCCCAAAAGTCCTGATATATTTAAATGCGGTCTAGATTTTTTATCAAAGCATATCACAAGTTTATTGAGGACGGCTCTATGTGAAACTATTTTTGCTTGGCTACACATTGTTATAGGTATTGATGAGTAGACGGCTGTAGTCAAGCCAATATAGTTTATGAAGGCTTTGATAAAAACAACCAATTTAATACAAATTGTTGCTACACGACTTTTCTAAAGAGCGATATTCTTTATACCACGTGTAGAGGTATTTTTGTGAATAGCTTTTATCGTCTTATTTGAATGATATTTCTAATAATAACATCAGACCTAGTTATGATGTGTCTCATTGGTAGACATGGACTTGTCCACTTCTCTATCGAAGTGGGGATTGGCCTATTTAGACTGTTTGAGCCACATGTCTTTCGAAAACATTAGCAAAAAATGATTTGGGCAAATCGACTCTTGGTTTTTCCGCCGTTTAGTGAGCGATACCTTACTAACGATTGAATACTCAGTTACTCACTGATCTTTAAAAGTCTAGTTTATATGTCAGTTTTATATTTATAAAGCCAACCGTAGTAGTCATTTTAGAGAAAAGGTAATCCTTATTTAAAATATTTTATTTTACGCGCGACTTATCGCCTTGTGAAGAATAAATCCGAGGCGTATAAACTTGTGCTGTGATTGAGGATATGCTAGAATTACCAATAGAATAATATCTGAAACCAGATCGAAAAGGAAAGTTTAATCGGTGAATTTCAATAGATAAATATAATCGCCTTTTGACTGCACTGATGACGTATTGGTTTGAGCAGTCACTTTTCGGCACAGGGCCAAGTCTTTTAGGTTCGTTTTCAACTTAATTCCAAGTCTAGGTGTTTGTTGTACATTTGTTTCTGTATGAGCATAATAATATTATTTGTAAATGCCCTTAACAACACAGGATTTCCTAAAATATCTTTGTGATGAATGCTGTCTAGTGACGATCCCTAATACCCCTCATTAGGCCTTATCACTATCATCCCATTGTTATACCATAGGTTACTCCTGCTGTGGTTACTTTAAAACTTCAAAAGAGTGGAGGCTAGCCAAATGTGACAGAAAATACTGTTACCTCTAGGTGACGGTATTTTCTGTGTCTTGAAAAAGTAGGTATACACGGTAGGTACCTCTAAAAGTTTTCTCAATACTTCCTAGTACAGATAAAGTGAACAACCATGCCGTAAATGTACCGACTGTTAAAATGCATAAAACTTAACCCGTCTGTGAAAACTATACATATTATGTAGTTGTTTATTACGTAACTTTCCGTTTCCATGGTTACGCTTGTTTATTTAAACAAGTTTTCCCGCACAAAATACTTCCCCATATTATGCTTATGTACATATTCTCACCTGTTTATGAGTCAAGAGGTTTTAAATGTCTTGCTAAGTAAAGCCGGCACTAACCACGTAATGGAAAATATTTGCAGAACGCAATGCATTGTGAATGGGAAGAATTACTGCACCGTTATGGCACTAGAGAGCAGCACTATCGCGAAATGTTAACAAATTTTTTGGGGATGGTGGCCTTCACAATAGGTCTTCACTGTCAGCTTACCATCAGGCAGCGTGCAGTCAATTTGACAGGTCTTTTTTATATATAAAAAAAAGAACCCAATGATGTTGAACAGGCTATCAATTTTTTTAAGGCCTTTTACTGTAGGTGTGTGCTAGTCAAGTTTTTTACAGAATGGTTACTTACCGTGACAAAATTAAAGTGAACACGCTTGTAATACATTATGGGTCGCGAAAGTCTTTCCAAAAGATCAATCAACGGATACAAAGAACGGCTGTTCGTCAATTGCATGCTTGAATGATCAAAACAATAATTTGTGGACCATGGGTGCGAGCAAAATTGTTACTGGTTTTTTCAGAATTCCCAGTAGCAGCACGAAGTCTGGCTTGCTAACGGCAATAGCCTCGCCCTCTATTTCTTGGGACATACAAACATAACATCGCGAAATGTGGGTGTAGTATTACCGTTCGGTCTACCCCCTTCGCGGATACAAGTGTGAGAAAAAAACCAAAGTATAGCGCCGTCTGTGCTGAAACCCCGAGTGATAGTTTATTTCGAACTCTGACTTCATATTACGGTGCATCAAATAATTCCTTTCTCTACAGATAATTATTACTTAGGTACTTCATTTTACAGATGCACTAAGTAGTTATTTATTTGTGAAAGTAATAAACGCTCTTGTGAGATGTCTCGCTGTAAAAGTTGCAGACCACTTTGAGTAATTTTAGAGTAGTAAAGAAATTAATATTATTGTTACTTTCAAACTTTATGCTTACTTTCAAATGTTTAAATGTTGAATGTAAAATAACGATTGTTTATGCAATTTCGCATAACTATATCATAAACAATCGTATCAAGGCATATTGTATATTATAAAAGCCTTACTTTAAGATTAAGGCCGACCTCACATTGGACGTCAGCGTTCTTCGAGCGTACGCCCAGCGTGCGCTCGGCGTTCACACTGTAGTACAAAGTGAACGCCGACGGCCGAACGGACGCCGAGCCTACGCTCGAGGAACGCTCATGACCTATGTGAGGGATGCCTAAGATAATTTTGAAAATTGTTTAAAAACTATTTTTTTGTTAAGTTAGTTAAATAAGTTTTTAGACGAAATTAAGAAGGTTGTCATTTTCATATGTTTTTGACTTCATGACATCTAGTATTGCCCGAATGCAGCTTATCGATTGATCAATCTAAATATATTTTTCTTAATCCCAATATTCTAGAAACTGTCAAGTAGGCTACTTATTACTTCCTGACGCCGCTGAGAATTGAAAAGCGGCAACTGCTTTGAATATTCCCATATCGAATCTAAATGGAAAGGCTCATCAATTCACTAGAAGGAAGCACTTAACTACCTCCCATGGTTTATGATATCCTTTTCACAAAGCAAAAGCTGCACAACTTTCATAAAACCAATAGGAAATCTTAAATCATTTTACAGTAGGTTTACGCTACCCTTGACTGCCGGTTGGCGAAGCGGGAGTGTAAGCGACTGCTACGCCGAAGGTCGCGGGTTCGATTCCCGCTCAAGTCAAACATTTGTGTACATGAACATGGATGTTTGTCTTGGTCTGGGTGTTTCTATGTATAATATGTATGTGTTTACAAAAAAAAATGTATATGTGTATGTTTATCCATTATCTAGTACCCATAGTACAAGCTCTGCTTAGTTTGGGACTAGATGGTGTTGTGTGAATGTCGTTAGAATATTAAAATATATTATTACCCTTTCCTATAGCAAAAGCTGCACAGCTTTCATAAACCAATAGAAAATCTTAAATCATTTTACTGTATCCATAAAGGTATTAATAAGAAAGGCGACGCCGTATCGGAGTATTAATCTGTTTAGGGCACGTTGGTGTAATTTATAGAGAAAGCTTAGAGAATCGAACCCCGGGCGGGAGAGCTTGTACCTGATAAACTGGTCACGATTGCAGTACAGGAATCGCTTTCATATGTCCAATAGATGGTTGTTTACGGGCGAAATGAACGAGTAAATTGTAGTGCTAAATGTGGCCATTACTAACGATGTTTTTAACTTCAAGTGCAGGATAATTATCCAAAGGAAGTCATGCCTGAGTGCAGCATTAGCTGCACGTAAAGTCTTTGCAAAGTTCAATTTTGATTTTATAACTAAACATCATATGACGACCGGTTGGCGCAGCGGGAGTGTAAGCGACTGCTACGCCGAAGGTCGCGGGTTCGATTCTCAAGTCAAACATTTGTGCGCATGAACATGTATGTTTGTCTTGGTCTGGCTATTTCTATGTATAATACGTATGTATATACAAAAGAAAGTATATATATGTATGTTTATCCATTATCTAGTGCCCATAACACAAGCTCCGCTTAGCTTGGGACTAGATGGTGATGTGTGTATGTGGTAGAATATTATTATTATTATATCATGGCGGAACGCGTTTTAATTTTATTTGGATCGCAGGATGTTTTTGGGTGTGGGCAGCTCGAGATCGGTCTGGATTGGTAATTTCGAGGTGGACATAAATAGATTTTCTGCAAAAATAATTCATATATAAATATAGGCGGTTAATGTACTTCAAAGTATTAAGAATATAGTTATATGTATGTTTATCAGTTATCTGCTTCTACATTGTTTAGAATCGGATCATCGTGTGAGGGCTGACCTAGGAAACGATTTTTTTTGTAATTTTAGGTTATTTACATGGATTTGGCAAGTTTATTCATACTTGCGTATTATGAAGGCGACTGGATTAAGAGAGGACTAAGTATTGAAGGTTAAGTATTTCGAAAATTTATAAATTCAGTGTGGAATATTGTTATATTGCTATTATATAATAAATGGTAATACACTCGTTCTAGTGCGTAGGAGTAAACAAATTGAGATGTCAAATGAAAAACACTATTTATTTATTTGGGACTGATTGAGCGTGGGTGTATATAAGTAAATTATTATTTTATAGAATTAGTACCGAAAGGAGAATGACCAAATTTGTATGGAGGATGGGCTAAGTTTGCATCTCGATGATTTGACCAGTACAATATAGTAAATATACTCCTAATTAAATTAAGAAAAAATGAATACGATATTCAGCGGCAGTTCTTAGCTAACGGACATTAAAGATTTCTAATATTTTGAGGTTAAGTATTGTGATAGTTACATGATTTAATCATATAATTAGTAGTAAATTAGTTCATTATCGCCCGTGCTTCGAAGAGTACTTACGTTGAGCCGTCGGTCCCAGTTGTCATCTTTCACCATCGCACCTCGTTACGGGGAGTCAGTACCCTCCAATAAACCGATACTTACTGGTCTAAACCATACAATATAGCTTTCCCTTTGGGTTATGGCGGTCAGACTATGGAAAAGCTAATATTCTGTGATATCTGGTTAGACTAGTAAGTGGACCCAGGGCTCCTAGGCGTTGAAGTCTTGGATGCAACCGACATTACTCTAGGACGGTGATGATATGATTTAGTCATATTACCGCAATTTATTAGAAGATAATATAATATAATACAATATAGAAAATAGTTGTAAAAATAAGTGGAGCTACGAAACAAACGCTTGTACATTAGTTTGCGGTTTTTTCAGTCTGATATATTTCTTACTGAGAATTCTCAATAGGTACCATGTGGTACAATTGGACGCACTTAAACGGAAAGGATCCAACCCTCATAGACTTAGTTTTGAGATATTCAAGTTTGAAGTTCAAATCGTATTTCGTCTTTGATTCTCCACTTTAACATTATGGTGTTGGTTTTAAGTAAAGGATAAATACATACATTTTAATTTTATTAATTTAAAGTCCAACATTATGATGTATTTGCCGAGATAATAATAAAAATATGACGATGGATCCTTTTCGTTAAAATACTATTTCAAAAGAGCAGAGTAATTAACATATTTAGCCTCAAGGATCCAAGCTTTAAAATGAGACAAAAATACTGAAATTTGTAAAGAATTATGACAGATTTCTATGTTTTAGAAAATAAAACTTAATTATAGTCTAATATATCTGTAATTATCAATCACTATCATACCACTAATAATACCACAAATTACAAGCCTAGGTAAGTATGTAGATCTTAGTTATATCAAAATACTTGAATGAACATTTTTATTAAGACACATAAAAAAAACCTTATTAAATATCAAATTATATATCTTCAAAATTAAGTAAAGACTTTATAATTTACTGCTTAAAGTTAATCATCATTATCATATTCAAGGGAGAAACCAATCCCATCCCCGTAACCATCAACATCATCAATATTTTTTTCATTTCCTATCAGCGATTCATAAAAAGGTAAGCAATCTTTTGGTATTAAATCAAACATTAATTTAAGGTCGTCCAATTTAGCCTGCGGAATCTCTTTACCATTTGGCCATAATAAACTTAAATCATTTTCCAACATTTTAAAGATTTTCCTTTAACTCTTTTTTCTATATTTAGCTTCTGAAACTCTTCACTTTCTGTTGTTTTCATAAATATAGAGTAGGTATTGTTTTTCTTTTTCGATCAGTATTTCTTTGGTTTTTAGCCAGTTAACTTTATCCTTAGTAATAAAATGTTTTCTGTTTCAGGAGCTAAATATAGAAAAAATATTTAAAGGAAAATCTTTAAAAATTTTGGAAAATGATTTAAGTTTATTATGGCCAAATGGTAAAGAGATTCCGCAGGCTAAATTGGACGACCATAAATCAATGTTTGATTTAATACCAAAAGATTGCTTACCTTTTTATGAATCGCTCATAGGTAATGTAAAAATTATTGATGATGTTGATGATTACGGGGATGGGATTGGTTTCTCCCTTGAATATGATAATGATGATTAACTTTAAGCAGTAAATTATAAAGTCTTTACTTAATTTTGAAGATATATAATTTGATATTTAATAAGATTTTTTTATGTGTCTTAATAAAAATGTTCATTCAAGTATTTTGATATAACTAAGATCTACATACTTACCTAGGCTTGTAATTTGTGGTATTATTAGTGGTATGATAGTGATTGATAATTATAGATATATTAGACTATAATTAAGTTTTATTTTCTAAAACATAGAAATCTGTCATAATTCCTTACAAATTTCAGTATTTTTGTCCCATTTTAAAGCTTGGATCCTTGAGGCTAAATATGTTAATTACTCTGCTCTTTTGAAATAGTATTTTAACGAAAAGGATCCATCGTCATATTTTTATTATTATCTCGGCAAATACATCATAATGTTGGACTTTATATTAATAAAATTAAAATGTATGTATTTATCCTTTACTTAAAACCAACACCATAATGTTAAAGTGGAGAATCAAAGACGAAATACGATTTGAACTTCAAACTTGAATATCTCAAAACTAAGTCTATGAGGGTTGGATCCTTTCCGTTTAAGTGCGTCCAATGTATAATTAAAAAAAGCCTAGACCACAATTTTAATCACACGCAGGCAAGAAAACGAATGTGTACGAACTTGAATGACATAAAGGAAATCAATGTTGCAAAGGTATAGACATCCCATTCCCACAAAAAAGATCTTCAAAATTATTTATTTAATCTGTATTATTATTCCTACATCACAAATAATCGTTTAACCCACAAATAATCGGTTAGTAATATTATATTCTTCTGCATCCACTCTTTAATAAATAAGGTATTATTAAAAAATCCACAACAATCTCCAGTCTTTTAATTAATTCCAATAATTCAATATTTTAATCTAGTCACACAATTAACTAGGTACAATAAAAGGGCCCACGTTACATGGATCGTTATCGATGTTTACCTCTGTTATTTTAAATAAAGCTATTGAATTAAGAGATAACGATCCATGTAAAATGGATTGTTTTCGATTTTTCACTAAGTCAATTTAAGTTATTAAATTAAATAATACGAAAACAATCCATGTCACATGAATTGTTTTTGTTTAATTATGTCTTTAGAATAATAATTATCCAAGTAGTTTGGATCGTTTTAGTAATATGTGATTTGGAATATTTTTGTAAATGTGAATTTCTCAATAACGAACTAAGTAGCTTGGAGCGATGTCAATATAAAAATGAATGACCTGCCATACATGTGGGTTGGTAACGTACGGTCATTATAACATGATCCGTTGTAATTTTACTTGGACTGTTTTTGTAATATTAAAGTATTAACTACAAGGAGTATTTTGGTATATATAACTCATTTTCGCTCAAAGTGTGGGTTGGATCCTTTCCGTTTAAGTGCGTCCAATTAAAGAGAATTTCAGTGAGGCTCGCAAAAGATAAGCTCATTCCATTGGACCTTATTACAAAGTTGGCATTAAAACAACGCTGTTTTATGCTTATTAGGTATATTAAACTCAGTTTTTATGTTATTCTTTATTTTATTTGTTATTATACCTAAATATTCTTCCAATAAATCACCACAAAATGAAGCAGGAGCTTGTATATCGTATACCATTATGTGGTGCAGGTATGGCCTCAGAAGTAACAACAGCTTCAATTAATGTGTAGCATTCTAAATATAAGACTCCGTTCAATTCCTGAAACAAACAATTAAAGTAGTTTGTATATTCGGTGAGGAGACCACGAGAGAATTGTAGGAATTGAGAAGAGAAGTAAACAACACTTACACAGACTGGCGCTATCCATGATGTCAAAATATTGAGCTCCGAATCAGATAGCTTGTCCAAAGAACGGACGTGTTGCTGCCGAGGTACCGCAAAGGCAGAGTTAACATAACTGCAATCCTCACCACGGCTAGTTGTTCTAAGTCCAGACAACAACAAACTAATGTTACCAATAAAGACTGTCTCATATTTAGTCTTGATAACACGAAATAAACTCGTTTGGTCCACAAAGGATTGTTCAAGTCAATATAAACGACAGTAAATTACTTATTTTCCAATAAAAAGATATGAGTATAGGTGAAAAAGCAATTTGACTGTTTTCATGTCAAAATACCTGACGGAAGACCAGAGAGGTTGGACTAGTAATAAGGTTATATTTCTTTGCGTAAGACATTACAGATGCCAGTATAATAAAAATATGTTCCCATATTTTCGATAAGTACAAAACATTATTTCGTGGGTAATATGTTGCAAAAAGGATAAACATATTATTTATAGAAAATATTTCACCACAATACATTTTTCAAAATATCATAAGATTTTTGTGTTATTTTGCTTATTAGAACTTTTGTTATGTCACCCTGTTTTCACTATGAATGTAATTTTTCCCTATTAAAAGGGGTGTTTGCAAGAAACTGTAAACATTTGCCTAAATATGCAAAATGAGTTTTGAATATGAAATGGCGATGTCACGACCGGAATAACGCAGATACTTTTAATTTTGAACTAAAAATCCCCGTTTCGCTTTAAATTAAAATGAATATATATAAAATTATAAAATAAAAAAAGATTTTCTAGATATGAATGGTTTAGAAGCAAACGTGTCACAAAATAGCCCAGTTTTGGTCATTCTCCTTTAGCTTTGTCCCTTTATTCAATTTTTATTGGTATGTAAATGCATTGTATCGTTGAGGTATATTTTAAACCTAATTTTATTTAGTTATGTATACAGTCAGATCAAGAAAGGTAGATACAACCTTATTTTGGAAATTAAGCCCAAAAACGTACATAGACCAGAAGTATCTAAACGGATTCATACCCCAGATCCCCTAATTTAAGCAGATAACTCAATAAATTAAAAAGTGGACTCACTTTTTATATATTTGTATACGAATGACGTGTTTGCTTTTACACAGAACTTTGAAGGTTCTGTCGTCATCAGCGCGCACCTACCGAAGCAAATTCTCAATCGATCTCACTTTCATTAAAAGAAGCCCTATAGTTTCTCGTAATGAAAACTGTATCGAGAAGTTTTTCAATGGTACTCCAACCTACTTGTACGGCAGGTTCGAGCAAGTTCAGCCATCCTGGCAATATTTTCAATACGTCAACTTTATCAGCCGTGAAATAGGTAGCGTTGTCCCATAATCTTCGAGATGTGGAAATTTTGGATGGATCTTACGTATAAAATGGGTTAATTGGGCAGAATAAAGCTTTTAAGTATTAAATGTTTTGTGTTGGCACATGCCATCGTTTTATCACTTACATAAAATTGAAAATGTTATATACACGAATACTTAGTAGGTAGGTAGTGATTATTATAGGAACAAGCATAATAATTTATTTCGTTCCATATCCGTGCCAACATCTCGCCACTGTAGGTACCTGGCTTTACCAAATATATATAAACTGCCTCCGTGGTCCAGTAGATAGCGTATGCGACTGCTGATCTGAGGTCCCGGGTTCGATTCCCGATGTTACTGGGTTTTTCCGAATTCTCAGTAGCAGCACGGAGTCTGGTGATGTGCCCGGCAACGGCAATAGGCTCGCGTGGAACCTAAAAATTCATGACGAAATGTGGGTGTAATATTACACCTCTGCCTACCCATTAGGGTATACAGGCGTGAGACTATAAAAAAATATAGCCTCTATCAAACTGGATGATTTATGGATGACTTTGACTTTGACTTAACAACACCCTTTACGACCATTTTTTCAGATGTTTAGGAGTTATTGTGGAATAACCAAGGATTACATACATGCATAAACTTTATCTGGACAATCATAAAAAAATTATATGTAACCTGAAGTAATAAATATATAACTCTGATTAGGTCATAATTCTCAAGGAACAATCAATCCATATCCATTCATAGACGTTACATAACGTAATGTATTACTCGTTACTTAATCGAAGGTTATGACCAAACCCATGGCAAACGACTGCCTATAGCTAGTTATCTGAAACCTTGTCAAGATTAGAACAAATATTTATAAAGGCACAGTCTGTATAAAAACAAAGTATGCAAGGGTCAAAACCTCTTTTTGCGCGGGCTTTGGACAAAAGCAAGAGGCAGGTCATTACACTACTACAATATTGACGATTAGCCTAGTGGTTTAAGCGGCCGCCTCGCCGTTGGAGACTACCCCGAATGATGAGGGTTCGATTCCCACACCAGACAACACTATGTGTAATTCTTAAATTGTTGTTTTACTCTAGTACTTCGCGTCCACTGATTGTTGTTGATATGTCTTTTAAAAATAAGTCAAAGTCAAAATCATTTCATCTAGGTCACAAGGTGACGCTTATGAACGTGAAAATTTTAAAGTAAATTACTTAATGCTTCTAATAATAAAATTAATAAATTCACTAAAACACTGCATGCGTGCCAGTGCCAGCTGATACCAAGATTTCCAGGTCGGTTAGATCTAATAGATAACTATTCTGCTATACTATTTAGGTTTTCTTGGGTAGTCTGATTTATTACCTTATAGGCAACAAAGTGCATTTTATTATAAAGTGATGTTTTAAAAGTACCCATAAGGGACATAATTATATAAGACACATTCGGCTTCGAGTACATGAACTGAATTTCGTGGAATCCATAAGTTACGTGGCAAAGACTGAAATAAGGGGTACGCAATTAAATAAAAACCATAAAAGCTTAGGAACCGCTGCGCAAGTATACCTATATATTGTATTAATGTTCAAATTAATCATTGTCATGTTGAGCCTAGAAGTAAATTATTATAAAATAGCTAACATAATTGATGAACAACAGAATCAAAGGTCTTCAGTAAGACCCAACGCGGAAGTTAGTCTGATCGATCGTAGTATATTACAAAGTTAATTAATGGAACCAATGAGGATAAATACCCACATAGTCTAGAATATTTGCGTTGGTAACTAATGTTAGATCTCATTACTTTAAAATTATAAAAAGAATGTCGTTTATCGTCATAGACGACATTATTTTAATAATTTTACATATTATAAAAAGCATTAATTACTTTTTCATACATACATACATAACGTCACGCCTTTTATCCCCGAAGATGTAGGCAGAGGTGTAGGTATTTCTACACCCACTTTTCGCCAGATATACTTTAGTCCCACGTAATAAGGGGCGAGCCTATTGCCGTACCGGGCACATTTCCAGACTCCGTGCGGCTACTGAGAATTTCGTGACAGAAAAACCCAATAACACTGCCCGACCCAGGAATCGAACCCGGGACCTCCCGATCCCACGCGCACATTTATGCCGCGAGACCAACGAGGCAGTCGTATAGGGTTTGATGTCGAGTTTTCCGTCTCTACGCAAAGATGGTATTTCCATCGTGTTATCCCTTAGTCGCCTCTTACGACACCCACGGGAAGATAGGGGGTGGTGACACTTGTATTCTATGCCGTCAACCACACGGCATAGAATACAAGTGTCACCACATGTAATTACTTTTATCATTTGTTAAATTTGACAAGTGTAACAAATTTTGGAAACTATACAGACATTGAAACAAAATAAATTTTGCAGCTATATGTTTAGACCGGATTTATTAAAATTTATAATAATTACGACATCTGAGCTTTTGAGGTCATTAACGCTTTGTTTTAAATTTCTTCCGGGATATGTTCCTTTGTTATGATAATTATCCCCTTACCTATCCGCTATCACGAAACGGTTGCTGAAACAAAAATACGTAGTACATACACGTACGCCAAAGACAATTTTAATAAATCAATTATTTTTTCATGTCAGTATTACATTTCCTAACGTAATTAATTAAAATTATATTCAAACGTCGACAAAGTAATATGTATCACTTTTCAAAACTACATGACTGTGTTAAAAAGTTACGCAAGTATGCCAAGTATGTCTGACACGATTTTGGAGGCCAAACATACAAGTCATTACTGTAGCATCATCATCATCCTCCTAGCGTTATCCCAGTCTCAACCTGGGGTCCGCTTTCTAGTCTAACCGGATTTTGGCTGAATATTAGCTTTTCCACGAAGCGACTGCCTGTCTGACCTCCGCAACCCGAAGGGATAGCGATATTCCATGGTTTAGACTAGTGTCAGTTTACTTTAGAGGTACTGACGCCCTATAACGACTGTCAAAGATCTTCATGACAGCCGGGACCGACGGCTTAACGTGCTCTCCGAGGCACGGGACAAGCGATAATTAATAATTCAATACGCACTTAACTTCGAAAAGTCAGTGGTGCGCGCTGTGGATTCGAACCCGATACCCTCTGCATGGCAGTCCGTTGGTATCTCCACTAGGCTATCGCTGCCATTACTAAAGTCATTACTGTAGCATAGACATCTAAATTATAGTATATATAATATATAATCTGCGCATGTTGTCTGTGGGTGTATTCCTAAATTTAAACGATCAGACCTTGGCTGCTAATACTGCCCTTGACTTGTGTACTTGATGATACTAGGCCTTATGCTGAAACAAGGATTAAATATAACACCAATCTAAGTCAAAGACTAACAGATTACCAACTATTTTAGAATATTAATCAAAGAAGGTTCTCACTGATTTACACGAACACCACGGTAGTTTAATGGGTATTTCCGAACGCTTGTAGAGGAGAGCTTTTCACCCACATGGGGTGCGTCTCAGGGATAAAAAACCATATAATCAACCAGTAATTCGGCTTTCAACACAAGAGAGACACCCTGACCCCCATAATACAAGTTTTACTTAGTTTGGGAGTCAGGAGTTTCAAATATTTGTGACATTTACATGTGCAATAAACGATTTTTATTTTATTTAAATCTATTAGTGTAAAGTAACGTTTAAACAATATGAGTATTATTATCTAATATCTGCAAAATATCAATGTGCAACTTGCAGAATTATATCAACATAAATATAATACTTATATAAAAGGTTAATTATAAAATAAAATAGAATCTTCAGAAATATTTTTTGTAGTCGACGAAAAAACTATTAATATCTTCTAATTAATTTTATACATTATTTTACAAGGTGAATACGTGTTTTTCTTTAAAGTTTTTTATTTTAACTTCAAGTTAAGTGTACTTAAATTACGAATGTGAAAATTATACGAATTATACACAAATAAAATTAATTTATGATAAAAAAAACGTAAAAAACGACAAAAAACGTGTTTTATGTATCTTGATATGGTGCGATTAATATAACAAGACTTGTTAAAATTAACCTTCGAATCTAATCATCATCATCATCATAAGAGGGGGTTGTGATATTTTTAGAAAAGCTCTAACTGACTAAATTCACTCTTCAATCAAAATTTTTTATGCCTAGCAAAATGCATGGTTCCATATATTTTCAGGTACCTATTGAGTGTAACAAAAGTGGTGCCACTTATACACAATTTTCTCGTAACATCTCGAAGCGAGGTATGGCCATGACATACATATACATACATGGACACACGCCTGTTTCCCCGAAGGGGTAGGCAGAGGCATATTAAACGCCCACTTTTCGCCAGTGTTTTGATCCCACGTAATAGGTGGCGAGCCTATTGCCGCTTATCGGGATATTTTGTTTGCCAGAGCCTCGTCCGTTGATCGGCAGGTGCACCACTTGCAGGTGAGGTTGGCTTGGGGCCTAAGTTCTTGGTTATTATACATATTATCAAATACATCTGGTTGATTTTATGAATTTTATTTTTCTTGTTTTTAGTTCCGAATTGTTCAAACTTTCTAGACTGTCAAAATATGGGGCAAAACTAAAATAAAATACAGAGAGTATGCGGATTTACTTATGAGCATAAAAAGTTCGCGAGGCTAATGTGGAAGAAACCTTAAATTCAATTACTATTATATTGCGGAAATTAAAAAAAATACTTTATTGAACCCGTCCTGGGTTCAATAAAGTATATTTTTTTAATTTCCGTACATTCAGACGCTATTAAATGCGCAATCAAAGGATGTAAGTAAGGCCTTCAGATTAATGAAAACGATTATGTTAATTAATTGGCACGTCTTAACGAATTTCCTTAATCTTGTTTGTTTCTTCCTTGGCAGGAAGTTGCGTAGGCTTTAGGTATCATAAGGCTGAATATACAAAAACTAATCTCTTTAAGACTCAAGGACTCTCTTTGTCCTTGTTGCTCCAGATTATTGTTCTAGTTTTGATACGTCAGGCATTCTTGTGTTTACTTATTCAAGATTATATTAGCGGCGATAGCCCAGTGTTGAACGTAACGGACTGCCGAGACGATGGTCTCGGGTTCGATCCCCAGGTACCCCGGGCACACACCTCTGACTTTTCGAAGTAATGTGTGTATTAAAAATATTAATTATCGCTCGCTAAATAATGTGCCCGGTAAATGGCAATAGGCTCGCCCCCTATTACATTGGGACCTAAACGTAACTGGCGAAGTGTGGGTTTGTAATACACCTCTGCCTACCCCTTCGGGGATAAAGGCGTGAAGTTATGTTATGTGATGTTATGTTATTCAAGATTATTGTTCTAGTTTTGATACGTTCGGTATTATTGAGAATTGGATCGCTTCCACGATTCAGTATCGTGGAAGCTGCGATTCGCGTGGCATATTCGCTTTTGGACGAAGGACATTACGGTGGTTTAAGTGAGTAGGCTTCGAATGCCTGTGTTGAAGAGTCACATTCCTCTACTGCCTGTCGCAAACTGGCACACAACGTTTGTCAAAACATTGCTTGTCCTACCGAATTTAAGCTTAATCATATAAAAGAGTTAACGAAAAAAACATACGCCCATATTTTCAATCCACTTCTGATAACTATCAGTATCGTTCTAGCTTCACTTCATTATAAATTTCTTCTTCTAAAATTCACATTCACACACTCTATCTTTAGACACTTGGTACTATATCCTACATAATTTAACATTCATAATTAGCTACGAACAATTAAACACTTGTTCTGAAAAATTACGAGTATTAAAAGTATTAAAACTCATAATTATGTTACGTCCTATGGAGTGCAACAGTTCACTGTCATGTGGTAGTTCCCAACTAATGCAATGCCGCATGTTATGCATTGACAATCGATTTACCTATTAAGCTGTACTGTCATATTGGCTGTATTATACTGCTTCGGTAGATAATGTCAAGTATTTTACGAAGTATTGGGCAACAGTAAGTAGCTGCTTGTCCGTGTGGTGACGGATTAAGTATACGGATTGTCACCACCCCATATCATCCCATGGCTGTCGTAAGAGCCGACAGAGTGAGCATATTATGCATAGAACAGCACTGTAAGAGAAGGAAAACTTGATACAAACCCTATACCAACCCGTTTGGCCAGCGTGGTGTAGGCCAATTCCTCCTTTCAAAGGAGAGGCCTGGTCCAGCAGGGGGCTGTTAAAGGCTGATGATGATGAAGTACCTACTTGTACTAAGACGTTACATCCTGCCAATATTTAAAGGAGATGAGTTAAAGTATTTGAGCAAGTTATCACTCAAGAAATGGTATGTGTTGTAGTTAGTATGTAGTTAACAAGTGACTAAATGCATCATTACTTTCAATTCGGCTAATGTTGAAAGTGCCGCGGTATAAAGTTGGACAGAAACGCACTTAACCTTAAGTATTTAAGGCAAAAAAAATAAAGAAAATTATGGTCTACATACTCCGTATACCGTAAACTGTAGATTGACAGACAGATAAATAAAATACCTACGTTATGGAAAATTGTATGCCAACGGACAGTACTGTCTTAAACTACGATAATGTACATATTATATTTTCTACAAAACATATCAAGCGCGCTAAAGTAATGGTAACCTTCTAGTTAGGCCTAGGCTTACAAGATGCCTTGGATGAAGGTCGTGAATTCGATGTGTACGCATTTCATTAAGCCCACTCTCAATGCCAGCATTATAGGCTTATCCAGAACAACAGTATTAACAATATAAATTGCCAGTATTTATAAGGATATTCGGAGTCATATCACTTCTGTACGATTATTTTAAGACCTAAATTTGACGGAGAGAGATATACGTATATGTATACAGGGTGTAAAAAGACCCTTATCGAAAACTGAAATCCTATGTTGTACCAATCACTATGAACATTTTTTACTTCGGCACCATACCTGGGAAATTACTGGTTCAGGACATATTGAGGCTCAAAGTTACTATGGAATTTTTCTAATTAGGTAAAAAATCGATGCACTTACCCGGCCAATATGTTCTTTAGATGCCCAATAACCCCATGGATAAGTAGGTATTTCGAGCATTGCACGCGCGCGCTTTTAATTCGGTTTAAAATATGTGAAAACTCAAAAACAAAAATCGTTTCCCAGGTATTATTTTTGGTTAGCATGACTTGGCATGATGTCCACAACTAGTAGACTTCGGCTTGGTGATGGGTCTTGTGACAACCTGTATAATTTTCTTTTAAGTGACCACACTTGCACTAGCCCACTAAGGATAGATTCTGTGTTGCGAGGAACTTTACAAATATTCTAGCACCGGACACAAACAATACCCAGACTCAGATAAAATTCCAGATCTCATAAAGTACCTACTTCTCATAATCGGATCGAGCCTGTGACATTAAGCGCAGTACAAAACGACTACGTCACACCGTACACCTTCTACCTCTAAGAGTTTGAGTATTCAAGACAAATCTCGACCATAAAAGGGGTTTATTATTTATAAGTTTAATGAATCACTAATCTGCTGCGTCATTGATGTATGGCTTAACAAAACGAACTCATGTATCGATGTCAGCGACCCACTACATATGCAAAGTTCACAGTGTCATTCAGTCTTAGTGAAACATGCTGTTGGCCCTGAATGGTATGAAGCATGTTGCATTATTTGACTGCGCAGTTAGCTCTAATGGCCATAGCAGTATCACATACTAGCTGGTTTTATCAATTCTATGTATAGATGTTTTGAGTCTGGATTTCTTGTGTGCCCAAGTCTGAATGTTAATAATACACGACAATGATATTACAAGAAAGAGGTAGATACGTTACCTACGTAGTAATCAATCCGTAGAAACGGTATACTAACGCACACATCGATAACTCCACATTTTATTTTATTTTCGGTTGACAAGATGTGTCAGTTTCACTTTGACGCCGGCTCACGACTTACTTCACATATGTCAGACTTGCCCACTGGCTTATGTTTGGCGTCCTGCTTTTGGTACGCCTATCACATATCTACTTCTTTTTACTTTTGTAACATCATTGATACACGATGACAAAAGACCCTTCACCAACCCAAGTCATACAAAGTAAAAATAAAGCCTGGGAAATAACTTTTTATGTGAACACATTTTATAAACCGCAATGTACAGTGCGCGCGTGCAATGCTCGAAATACCTTCCTATCCATGCGTGCATAGGACATCTATAAAATAAATTGGTGCGATAAAAGCTTCGATTTTGTACCTAATTAAAAAACTTGTATTGTTTGAGTCCCAATATCTCCTGAACCAGTAATTTCCCAGGTATGGTGCCGAAGTAAAAAAATTCGTAACGATTGGTACAATATGGGCTTTAAATTTTTGTTAAGGGTCTTTTTGCACTCCGTATACTTCACTTCGCCCGCGATTCCGCAAGCATGAAACTTTTTT
This sequence comes from Euclidia mi, assembly GCA_944739405.2. Taxonomy (NCBI): domain Eukaryota; kingdom Metazoa; phylum Arthropoda; class Insecta; order Lepidoptera; family Erebidae; genus Euclidia; species Euclidia mi. Next base: position 7,387,590 of record OX123196.2, read on the forward strand.
TACGCCCTTACGGGGTAACGTTCTATATAATATAAGTAGGTAAAAACAAAAATAATTTATTTTTCCTCCTTGTTTCCTTGAGAACGGAATCAACGAATACAAGTATTTACAAATCTACTGTCCTTGTTTGGATCAAGATTTAAAAGTCTTCAAAATTGACCTATTATAAAAAAAGACAAAGAAAAGTTTTACTTGATTACATACACGTTCTTTGTGATAAACAAAACGTTGATAGATCGTGAGGTTACATAACACACATAGGTAGGTAATGGACCTTCTTCAGCCGAGGTCTGCTTGCGAAATACTTGAGCCGACATGTAGCCGATATATTTAACTAATAATGAGCCGACTCTGCGAGTGTCAGATAGTTTGTGCGTTTTATAAATATGATGTGTATTGACAGATGGTTTGAATATTCGATCTATCCATGGATTTGGCTACTAGAGATACATATTTGACATAATATTTGACATATATATTAAAACGGTAATATCTGTTTTAAGATTTACTAGAAAAAGATGCGAAAGCTTAACCAAAGCTTCAATATTCTCCAGCTCCTTTAGTCCCGTCTAGAGTCCTGTAAGATTGGTTCGGATTGAACTTGAACAGTGAGAAATTACAAACTATTATATTAATTTATTTCTAGAGAGATTGGAAGAAACACAATGCGCACAAATTACCAGATGTGTATGTGGTAGAATATTATTATTTTTTACTAGCTGTTGCCCGCGACGTCGTCTGCGTGAACGCTATACAGCACCTAACTATTAAATAAATACCTACCATTATACCTTTTAAAATAACATTGATTTACCCGTTTTTTCTTTATATTTCATACCTGCAGAAAGTGTAGGTAATAACCGAGGGAGACTGTCTTTTGTAAAATTGACCTTCAAAAAGTGCTGATTTTCAGCCTGCTTTGTATAAATGACTTTATGGTGATTCTGCTGAATTAAGTCATAAGTTGTGACTGAAGCAGATAAAGAAAATAAGGAATACATAATAGGGTAAAATACATACTTATAGGACTTCTCGCTACACAACATTAGTGGTTTGGCTCTCCGCAGCCAAAATGTAAAGAGAGTCAGGACTGGTGACGCGGAAGAAAGCGACGTACAGGACACCCGCTGCCCTCAGTGTCTGCCTCGGCGACTTTTTGGTGGTCATCGCGAAGCAAACATTCACGGGGAACTGTATGCGCTTGAACGGGAACCGGAAGTTATGAGGTATGAGAGGAATGCGTGGTATAAATACTACCTCGCCGACGCCACAACCCGTAAGAATTGCCGCCTAAATGTTGTGTCTGTGGAGCGAGATGACTTTCAGGCGGGTCACGTTACACAACTTCGGGGGAGATAGGTTCCGAAGAAGCATAATCGGGACACGGACCTTCAGCTTGATGGTATGCGCTGGAAGTTCACTTGCTGACAGGGAGTTCAGAAATTCCACGGAATAATGTGTGGCGTTTTCTTGCTCGACGACAGTGTTACAGTTACAGTGTTATAGAGGTGTAGACCACTTCATTCCCCTCAATTTCCGAGAGAATGCATTCGTCAATTGCTACAGCCAGATAATTTTTAGGCGTCAAAATAGGCTGGTTCTAAGCTGGATACAACTCTACTGAAAGACTCTGGCAGCACCACCTGTCCACCTCTCTCCTCTGGTAGAGTGTCTTCGCCAAGACTTAGAAAGACTTCTTAGAATTGTTGAGCACGTGCATTGACGCCAATCTGAGCTTTCATATTAATGGTCAAGCGCACCATACGAACTCGTGACCACAACAAAGATAATTTCAACGAAGCACTCACCTTGTCCGTGTGGTGATGGATTAAGAATACAGAATGTCACCACCCCATATCATCCCATGGGTGTCGTAAGAGCCGACAGAGGGAGCATATTATGCAGAGAACAGCACTGTAAGAGAAGGAAAACTTGATACAAACCCTATACCAACCCGTTTGGCCAGCGTGGTATAGTAGGCCGATTCCTCCTTTCAAAGGAGAGGCCTACTCCAGCAGTGGAATGTTAAAGGTTGATGATGATGATCATGACGATGACTCACCTCGTCAGCCGCTCGATCCCCGCGTCACCACGTTTGTCGGGTATCGTCACTGAACAGAAATGTGACCACCCATTAAATGCTCGTTCCTGCGGATGTCCTGCAGGGTTCTGTCCATGGCCTCAACTGCCTTCCTATTGGCCATTGTACGCTCATCGCATACGATCAGAGAGCAATCCTTGAGCACGTGCCCCTTATCACTGTTACGTGACACACCACAAACGGGTGTTACGGCGCTCTCTAAATCGATGGGAAATTTAAACATGGTATGTGCTGTCTTGCCACCCGGAAGCAGTGTGGCAGCGATTGCCGGCGACGCTGACGCTGACGCTCGCCTCCGCGAGGGTGTCATACCAGTATTGGTCACCGTCGAGAAAGTGACGTACTACGCAGGCTGTGCGGTAAGTGCGATACTCCACGCCATCAAATGTCCTCATAAAGGCGAAAGACGTTGGGCCTCGGACCGTGTAAAGTAACAACCGTAGAAAATAGCATTCGCCATTATTCGTGTGTACGGTATAAACTCTACAAAATGCGGTGTCCTTGAAACTTCCCGGAAAACCTTCCACAGCACCTCCTCGTCAACGTCGGTTAAATACACCCTTTTGCTTGTCGTACGTGTTATATGAAAGCATCTCGTCATACGTAAGGGACCTCCCAAACTGGTCGATTTTACAGAGCCTGCAAAACGCCAAGAGACTTGTTTGACGCGGATTTTCCAAGTGCTCAGCAACGCCGTCGGGATCAAAATATATGCGCTGACCGTTCTATGGGTGGACGTGTAAATGCATGACGGTAGGATGCTTCTCATGTATAGAGAACACCAGTATCCGCCAAACCGCTTCAGACGTAACAATAAATAAATGGCTGTGTGTGAGTAAATAAGATCTAGCTAGTTCCACATCTTACTGATGTTTATATATAGTTAATCCAAACAAAGGTACGTGGCATATGTATATCCCGAAAGACAATTTAAAGCAAGTTTATATGCGACATGTTAATATATTAATTAAGAAGCCATAATTACACCAATGTGACCAAAATGTTTTTTTTGTACTAAATCTATTACTATTTATTCGGACAGAAATGATGTAAGCAATCAAGTGTGGCAATGGTGTAGTTAATTAATTAAATAACTTCAACTAATAGTGTTGCTCATCTCTGAAACGAATTAACAATACAATTTTAAGAAGAAAATGTACAACTCCATCTATGACTTTTGAAAACAACTATTAACGTCGCCAACATGTTCAAATTAAATTATTTATATCCAAAAAGGGCTTACAGATGTAATTCGACTTGAAGTTTTTGAACTCTCTTAGATGGCGCTGCATTAAATTGTCTTAATTCTACAAATATTCAATTAATTATGTTTATCAGCCTAAGTTACTTATATTGCGTGATTTTTATAGTGTGAAGCTAGATTATAGCATAGTTAACATAATAACAACATTAAAACATGCATTGTTACATTACACGTCGTTACAGAATACGTTCAAGAAATAAAGGTTCTCTGCTCGTTCCCCGTAGGTGATAGCGTAATAATATGTAGCCTATATGGTGCCCCGACTTTTTAATAATATTTGTGCTAAATTTGAAGTAAATCCATGCAGTACTTTTTGAGTTTAGCCCGGACATAAGGACAAACAGATAAACAGACAAACAGACAAAAATTCTAAAAACTATATTTTTGGCTTAGGTATCGATTGTAGATCACACCAGAAGTATTCTTTAAAAAAAATATTCAATGTACAGTTTTGACTTTCCTACCATTTTATTATATGTATAGATATTATGAAAGAAGCTTCCGACAGAGCTAAATATCTATCAGATATTTAGCTCTGTCGGAAGCTTCTTTCTCGGTAGAATATTATTATTTTTTATATTAAGAAAGAAGCTTCCGACAGAGCTAAATATCTATCAGATATTTAGCTCTGTCGGAAGCTTCTTCATAATATAAAAAATAATAATATTCTACCACATACACACAACACCTAATACCTAATCGTATATACGTACACCACATAATATCTAATCGTTTTTAAAATTACATATCATTTGTGCTAATCATAAAGCGTTACAAATAAGACATTTAAATGTTTTTTACTACTACGACCACTAATTGACTACTCACTTAAAGTTTAAGCAAAGGTCACGAACAAACAAATACTTTAACTTTGAAATAAGGAAAATCAAGAAAGAAAATAAGTTTCCCTCCTCAACTGCTTTGGCAGTTAGGTTAGTCGTTTAAACGACCTCCATGGTTGTTTTCACACACAAGACAACACTTTGATACTAAAATAAATGATTTCGGCCTGGGTTTACTTTGTTTTTTCTTCTGCAAAATTATTCGTATTTGAATTAATACTTTTGTGCAAAAATGAACGTTGGGCTTCTCAATACTGCATAATTATGCAATCAATGATTTTGTGCATACAACAAGACTTATACAATTCAGAATACTATTCTAGACGAAGCCGAATACTATGTGCTATGTAAAATAAAATATCATTATATATTTCGCAAATTTTACAACAATCACACACAAGTTAAAATTATTTTTATTTCTAAGGCTTATTATTTATCTAGAATAAAATAATTAGTCAGGGCAATCAGTGATGAGAGTATACGTGTGTTAAGTCTGCCACATTTGCCAGCGTATAGTTATAATAAAGTTAATTGACATTCTAATTTGGAATCAATAAAAGAAAGAAAGAAAGATAATTGTCCGTTACAGAGAAGAATAGGTACCATTAACAGACATTTACAAATAAATTACTATTCGGTACACTCGAGGAATAGGAAAAAGCTACCTGTGGTAACATTATAATCTCTATCTTTAAAACTGTACCTCATCATCAGCCTTTAACAGTCCACTGCTGGACTAGGCGTCTCCTTTGAAAGGAGGAATTGGCTTACTATAGTACGCTGGCCAAACGGGTTGGTATAGCGTTTGTATCAAGTATTCCTTCTCTTACAGTGCTGTTCTATGCATAATATGCTCCCTCTGTCGGCTCTTACGACACCCATGGGATGGTATGGGGTGGTGACAATCCGTATTCTTAATCCGTCACCACACGGACTAAAACTGTACCTATATAATAAAAATTTCAACTATTTTTAATTTTTAGTTTATTAGTTCCTATACTAAAGGGACCGAAGAGCTCCTCAAGAACGTCTTTTCCCAATAGTTCGCCTCCTAGATACCCACCAAAATGTTCTAACAACTTTTGCTATCACATTACCACAATGTAAATTAAAAATTTCGTTATTGTTTTTGTGGTTGTCTGGTACGCAACTCATTTAGTAATCTTCAAAACTTATTAAACGCGAGCTTTCTTTTTTATTTTATTTTTTAGGTTAATGGATGTCAAAGGCTAAGGAGCACTTAATAATCCCCTGTCGGCACTCATAGTGGACAAGCTCATTCTAGCCAATTATTTGTCAAATGTCTTTGTTAAAATATCAAAACAACTACTTAAAATATTTGGTCATTTATCACTTGCTTCATTTGTTAAGTAATTGTATTGAAAACACCGTCACTCTGGGCTATTCAATCATATCGCTGTTATATAACCATTGTTTTCTTTTTAAATACTTTTTGGAGAGTGATAAATGAAACTGTATGGTACTTTTTTTTTTTAGTTCCGATGTTAACTAGTTTGCATCATTTTCAGACGCTTGCAACTATAAATATACACATAAATAAAATTGAAGTGTATGTTTGTAATATTTAAATAATCGCTTTTTACTTAATGCATATGGATGTATACACGGTACATATACCGAAATCCGAAATGTCCGTGTGGTGACGGATTAAGAATACGCTATTTCACCACCCCATTCCATCGCTATTCCATCATCCCATGGGTGTCGTAAGAGCTGACAGAGGGAGCATATTATGCAGAGAACAGCACTGTAAGAGAAGGAAAATTTAAAACAAACCCTATACCAACCCGTTTGGCCAGCGTGGTAAAGTAGGCCAATTCCTCCTTTCAAAGAGGTCTAGTCCAGAAGTGGACTGTAAGGGACTAATGATGATGATACCGAAATGACAATTTTTACCATTTTTGTCTGTCTGTCTGTCTCTCTGTTTGTTCTCGCTAATCTCTGGTACGGCTGGACCGATTTTGACGGGACTTTCACTGGCGGATAGCTGATGTGCCAAGGAGTAACTAAGGCTATAAATTAACTGGGTACGCGAAGTAGTTCCCTCAGGACGCAGGTGAAACCGCGGGAAACAGCTAGTTAACTATACGATTGCAAGCTTTTACTACAGCGCGAGTATAATCTTTAAAGCGATTCAATTTTTCAGAAATTTAATTGTGTCAATTGCTGGCTTAGTATAGAGTAGCTTCTAATAAGACTTTCAAAGCCAAATAACGTGCAGAAACTACAAAACCCACTTCGAAACAAGCGTGCATAATATAATTGTAATCTCAAAAAAATAAAACAGGTCCACTGTTTTGTCGTACTTCCAAATGAAGTCAACGTTCCAACGTCATTTACTCATCTTGGCAAGGTTAGTAAATGCCTCATTATTAAATAAATATAAAAACATTAAATTCAAAAACAATTATCCAAATTATTTGTGGAGGATTTCCATGACGCCCTCTAAATTTTTTTCTTTTCCTTTCTTTTTTTAAATGTATTTTTTAGTTATTTAAGTATATAAATTATTGTCTTATTTTATGTGTAAATAGTCATTTAGCTATGTTAGTTTTAATTTGATTGCAAATAAATATTTAACACATAAGTTTAACATTCTTTGTATATGTGCGTGCGTGCGTGTTGCATACATTGTATTATCCAAAAAAGTTTATGTTTAAACAAAAAGTATTTAGATATAACCTTGACCGTAACGTTCACTGAGCATTCGCGCACGTGCAAGTAAAAATACGACAGTCTTATATGTGTAAAGTGACAATGTAAAATGGTTACAAAGTTACTAAATCAGCTTCTGAAATCATGTCTTCTAATGTGTAATTTTTTTTAATTATAGTTTATTATTACACGCGTTAGGTAGGTGCAGTAGGCTAATTGGCGTCATTGGTCTTCATAAAACGATGGTGGTAGGTATGTTTCTTAGGTGCCCAGACTAGAATTTCGATAGATTTACGAAAACTCTGGGATTGGCACAAGATCATACTCGGTTAGGCACGGCCCTCCTTGCTATATACGCCTACGATGATAGATAGAAATATCATGAAAGTAAACGTGAGTATGTAAACAAATGGTAAGTAGTAACATGAGATAGAAGAACAAAAATGAAGAGGAAGGCCAAGGGAAGAAAAGAATGGAAGCGGCATACAATAATTTTATGAAATTCATTACGGCCGAGGACATTGTTTCAAATAACGTAATTTAGTCGAAACTTGATCGAAATATACCTATTATATATTTTCTTTTATATATGTAGCTTTATACCTCTTTATTAAAACATGACTAAAACTAAGCACGTTTTAATTAATTACTCTAATAGAAGTGGGAAGCACCCACAACATGCCAAATATTTAAATCACATATTGTTTTGTTCCCTTAGGCAATTTAGTAGGAACTAATAAACTAGAGCACGTGTTCCAAGGCCGCTGATTCACAGCGCTTTAATGACGGAGACACGGCTGACCTTGGCCTTCAACTTATATCATGCGATTCGATACACGCATTACATATATGTACAGGCATAACACTTAACCTATCGGCGTTATTGTATCAGTCTGCCTTTAGCAAATAATATATGTATAATTAGTTAACAAGGTCGAAATATGCTAACTAGTTTTTGGTCTGGTCTACATTTTTATTGTTTTGTTAGTAATATCCTTTTTAGATTGTAATCTATAGGTACCAAAATATTTAAAAAAGAGTTCATTATTTCGTCCTGTCTGTATGTTTGGACGCGATATACTCATATACTACCAAACAAATTTTTGTACGAATTTTAACAATAGATAGAGTGATTTCTGAGAAAGCTTTAGGCGTATAATTCACACAGGTGGAGCCGCAAGCTGATTTATTACAACTGATTTATTAGCCACGCAATTTAACTTTGGGCTTATTCTACCGGTAATGCGATGATGGACTAGTCAGTGTCGAGTCTCCTCATTATCTCATTATTACAGAAGAAATGTTATGGAAACATCTCCAATATGCTGCCTAACAATACGCAGAAGGCAGGTAGACGGATGGTGATTGGGGATCTGACAGGTATTTGGGCTCCGGCGTTTTCAGCCGTCAGTACGCTTATGGCGTAATGGTGTAGGTATATGGTTATCTAGTCACCTCTGGTCCATCGCACATTATGGCAACCACTATTTTACACCTTCAGCAGTACTTTCCTGGTGCCTGCGGCTGCGTATAAAGTGCTAAAGAAACCTACTGCCAAATTTCATGTTCACTTCAGTACTTTATTAAATTATATTTTAGTTCGATCAATTTTAAAAGAAATAATAATCGACTGGGAGTATACATACGGGGTGTAAAAATACTCTTAACGTAAATTGAAATATTGTACCAATCATTATGACAATTTTTACTTCGGCACTATATCTGGGAAGTTATTGGTTCAGGAGATATTGAGGCTCAAAGTCACTATACAATTTTCTAATTAGGTATAAAATCGATGAATTTACCCTGCCAATGTGTTCAATAGCTGTCCTATGTATCCATGTATAAGTAGGTATTTCGAGCATTGCACGCGTGCACTTTTAATTGCGGCTTAAAAAATATGGCAACTTAAAAGAAACCATTTTCCAGGGATTATTTTTGCTTAGTATGACTTGACATGACGTCCACAATGAGTTGACTTCGGCTTGGTGATGGGTCCTGTGACACCCTGTATACTAATAATATCGTACCTGCTGTATGAATTGTATTACATGGTATTTTTTATAACCTTAATTTATTTATTTGTATCAGCTGTACGTTTTCTTAAGGCCTTGCCACACGGCACGATTTTACCACTGATCAAATTTTCAATCGAATTGGCTTTGCCCGTCTACACGACACAATCAAATCACTGATTTTCATTCCGTTCACCCGATTGGTTAAAATCTGGTGGTACCGCCCACCCGATGAACTTGAGTTGGACGACTGGCGTCTACACGTCATGATGTCATCAAGTGATTTAGTCAAGTTGGACGTAAAATCGGATCGTGTGGCAAGGCCTTAAAGATATAAAATAAAATAAATTTGACATTTATTTTTATGATATACTTTACATCGATATCCTGCATCTACTAATTATACTTGGTACTTTATTTGTCTAGTCTAGACGATCTGTTCATAAATCAGCAAAGTCTGCCAAGCAAATTATCTATAATTATAGACAGAAATAAATGCGCATTATTATTCAGAAGGCCGAATATTGAAACTAGTTTCCAGTCTAGACTAAATTAGAATATTTTATTTAAGGATATCCTTTTTGGATTGCAATGTCACGTGTTGATAATTTAATTCCAAGTTTGTTATATAATAATCTAAATAACATTTTAATATGTTAGCCTTGATTATAATATATGTACATTCAAATTTAGATTGAATGTCATGTATTTATTTAGGTTACATAGTGATTCTTATGAACGTAAAAAATGTAGATAGCAGGGCTATGAGAAGAAGTACATTAACACAATCTTAATATATAAAATCCTTGCGTTACTGACTGACTGACAGACACGCTACAGCCGAAACTATTGGGCGCAGGAAGCTGAATTTTTTTTTTTGCTGAATTTGGCATGTATGTTCCTTGGGGACCGCAGAGGTGCACTAAGAAGGGATTTCCCGAAATTCCCACGGGATCGGCCAAAATGGGTAAATTAAAAAAAAATGCAGGCGTAGCTGCTGGCGTCCTCTAGTGGTATTATATTAAATCTAAACTTGTATTTTTTTAACATTTCGGGACAGCCAAGACTTTATCATACATTGTTTAATTTATGAGATTATAAGATAACAATATAAGTGCTTTGGAAAAAGAATAAAAAAAATTATATAATTGAATGGTTTAGTATATACCTAGGTAAACAGAGATAGCCGAGTGGTGAGACCGACAGACTGCTACGCAGAGGGTCTCGGGTTCGAATCCAAGGCACGCACCAATGACTTTTCGAAGTTAAGTGCGTATTAAATTGTTAATTATAACGCTTGCTTATCGGTGAAGGAAAACATCGTGAGGAAACCTGCATTTCTGAGAGTTCTCCAAAATGTTCTTGAAAGACTTGTCAAGTCTGCCAGGTAGGTCAGCGTGGTGGACTATGGCCTTACCCTTCTCACGGTGAGAAGAAGCCCGTGCCCAGCAGTGGGACAGTGTACAGGGCTGATGACACAAGCAGTGAAGGTGCTGGCGGAAAATAGTCCTTATTTAAACCGACATAGATCTTCTACTCGATATAGTTCAATTTAAAATAATTATATATAGCTAACTAGTTTACTTATGTAGCTATAAAGACCATTTTTATTATACAATGTCATATACTCTTCCTGTCATTATGCAAATTATATTTTATAATACCTTTTGTGTATAAATAATTAATGACATAAATCGTCATGGCTTGCGGATATTAGGTATGCTTACTTTATGTAAATAATTTGCATTAGTAAACAATAACGTAACGAAATATGTTTGTGCTAGTCTATTGATTCTTAGTTTTAATGCAAATATGATCAAAATATTGTGGTTTCGATGAGCACTGACTAAGGGCGTTTTTAGTGTCATGCGGATTTGCTCACGCACGCGGGATTGGCCCGCATGCGTAAAATTTCACGCAGCGTGAAACCCGGTAGCCTACGATCTAGTTTTATGCGGGCTGCTATGCGTTGTGGTTTTGTATAATGGACGACAAACTCAGAAAGTTGTTGATTGTTTATTTAATTCACAAAAGACGAAATAAGAAGACAAGGTCACAGTATAGCCTGTTATTTGAAAGGAGGATTCTTGCTAGAACACTTGTTTTCATAGACGCGCTCACGCACGCGAGGGCCCCGCGCGTTGCCGCTGCCCAGGATCACGCCCCGCGTCCCGCGTGCATTTTCCACGAATTACAATAAATACTTGTATGAAAATGACATTTGCGGGGTTTACGCAGGCGGGCCAATCCCGCGTGCGTGAGCAAATCCGCATGACACTAAAAACGCCCTAAGCGTGGATCCTATTAATAGGACAAACAAGCAAAATAAATAAAACTGTGTTGTTAAAAAGTAAATATTCTTTAAACGATAACATCACCAACGTCCAAGCGTTATCTTTATCTCATTGGCACCCAATACTTTTTGCCTTGGAGCCCAGAGCTCTTTAAGAGGTAATAGGAATTCACATTAATGTACAGTCAAATACATAATTTGCTATATAAACCAATTGTTGATTATCACATATGAAGGAAAATACGGGGGAAAACAGCATGTCTGAAAGTTCTCCATGATGTTGTCAAAAGACTAACTTTTATGTTAGTTACGAGAATTCCGTGTTTAGCAGTTAGACATTTAATCATCTCATCATCAGCCTTTAATAGTCCACTGCTGAACTAGGCCTCTCCTTTGAAAGGAGGAATTGGCCTACTATACCACGCTGGCCAAACGGGTTGGTATAGGGTTTGTATCAAGTTTTCCTTCTCTTACAGTGGTGTTCTCTGCATAATATGCTCCCTCTGTCGGCTCTTACGACACCCATGGGATGATATGGGGTGATGATAATTCGTATTCTTAGTCCGTCACCACACGGACAAACATTTAATACACTGAGCTAATAGTAGGTAATATTTTTTATGTGCTTTAAGCATAAAGTAATGACTCACAATATTACAAGTGGATGTCTCAAGTTTCACGCAATATGAACTGGTCCGCAAAAAGGAAGGATGTAAAACCGGTCGCAATGGAAAATGACCAAAACATAGAGAATCAAGGCTTTGCAATGTAAGTAGACATTGTAATGTCATCCTATAAGGCTTTAAAACTTTATTTAGGATAGAATATTTTCTAATTAAGTATGTAATAGATATACCACGAGCCCCGGTATGTATTTTTAAGGAGCATGCACAAATGGTTTTTGAGAGAAAATACTTGGACACAGTCGCATATATTTCTTATTATCTTTAACAAAGCAACTCTTCCATAAATACCCAAGCAAATGTGTAACCATAATATCATCATGAAACAACAATAGGATACATTCAGTTGGAACAACAGTTCGTGGATCACTGAACATCGTGTAGGAGTGGGTATCGAACACACATTGCGAATCAACATGGGACTCTAACACGCGCGCTGGGACAGACAGAGACGTACCACGTGCGGCGTTCTGTCATGTCAATGAAGACGAGCGATAGTATTCAGCGTAGAACATATTACTAAATATGCGAAAAGTTAACACTAATATTAGATCACGTTTGTACAATCAAACAAGTCGGCGGTGGACCAGTTCGAAAAAAAATCCCTTGGCTCGCTCATAGAGTCGAGGCACACTGGAAACTGATTTTGTATACCAGTGTCAATGGGCGTGTAGTAGCACTGGAAGCGACGATGTCTTGCTGAGCGATTCAAAGTTGTTCGACTGTACATTTAAATATTTCGTAGAAATAGTTTCGAAGAACAAAGACACTAACTAGGTTTTTATATGCGTATACAAATACTTATTTGAGTATAATGATATCTGCTCGTAGGTATATTGCTTATTTTTTAATTAGGCAAAATGTAATCTCAAAATCTAACCCGCAGAAAATACAGCAATAGGTTTCTGACCACTAAGGACAACAGGCAAGCAATACTCAACGGACAATGAACAATAAGCAACTATTTTTAAACATTCGTAAGTATTTCGCAATCTACAGAAAAAAATAACTAACAAAACTCTAGCATCAAAAAAACGTCAGATTCGACCCAAAATCCGCTGAGTATAGTTTAAACCTAGCAGAACTTATACAATGTAGGCAGTTGAAAATACATTCGGCGAACAAAAACATTTCATTACATATAATTTGGAAACAATACATAAAATGCGAGAGACTTACAAGGTCTTACTTAAAAGTAATTTGAGTCGACAGCTGCGGTAACAGCAGGCAACATATGCACTTGTCGTGGCCATGCAGTATCCTTTATATTATACTCGTTGTCTTTGGCGGTTTGAACCGTGTTATTTAATCTACCACATACACACAACACCATTCAGTCTCAAACTAAGCAGAGCTTGTACTAATAGGTACTAGACAATGGATAAACATACATAAGTATACTTATTTTTTTGTAAACACATGCATATTATTATAATATAGAAACATATTTGGTTAGACTGATACCTATTCAGTCATATCTGTTAAGATTAATATGCTGGTGAGTGAGTCTTGGATGCAACTGGGATAATTCCAGGACAATGATTATTATATACTCAGATTATAGAACAATAATCTGAGATTAGATTATACATATATATAGAAACATCACATGTTCACGCACACAAACATTTGACTTGATTGGGAATCGATCTCGCAGCCTTCGGCGTGGCAGTCGTTAACATTACCGTTACGCCAACGGATGGACAAAATTATGTTTAGTTCAGAAACACGGAAGCCGGAATCTACGTGAGGTTTGTAAGGATAGAAGCAAGTGGCGTTCTGTTGTCTCTGCCTACCCCGACAAGAAGAAGGCGTACGTAAATTAAGTTTAGAATCAAACAACAACAAATCGTGACTTATGCAAGGTATTGTCTTTATTGTCAGCTTTAAAAAATCAACGCAACAAACTTTTAACCTCTACCTAGTAGGTATATATTATCTGTGCCTCTACACATTTCCAGTAAATTTCATGTTTGTAGTAACCAAGAGTTTAAATCGACTTACCGCCATATTAGAAAAATGAATCTTTGAAATTATTTCACTTTTTTGGTAACGCTAACATGGTTTTTAAATAATAATTAGCAAAAGAACAATAACTGTTTTTCTATTTAAACTGCGTAATTCTATATACGCAGGCTTAGCCCTGCAACATCACTGCAATATACTACCAGAGAGTCAACTCGTTTACAAACTTATAACCATAAAGTACCACAATTATCGCATTTGTGCATTTGTAATGATTTATGCCTATTTAGGGCAGATGCAGTAAATAGCTGCGCAGCTGACCTATTTAATGTGGATAATATAACAGTTTTTATGTACGTTTGTGCGGGCTAAACTCAACAATCACAAAACTAATTTTGATGAATTAAAATCTGACTAGTATTCTGGTCGGTAATTGACATCGCAGGTTCTAGGAATACATCCTGTATCACCGAGGTTTTAATAAACATTTTACTAATGAACACAAAGATAGCCCGGACTCCAAGCAATGATTTGACTACGCACCGTAGCTAACCAAATAAAAAATTCCTTCTAGGTACAAAAGATAAGTTGATATAAACGTTCTAACCAGTGGCGTAGCTAGCATGGGTGCTGAGCTAGTGCCTATGTTTTTGTACATTGTTCTTAAGGTGTCACACCTTTTTTTGGATGGGTGGCACCCCAAAAAGGGTGGCACCCGGGGTGGACGGCCCCCACCGCCCCCCTCTTCCTACGCCACTGTTCTAAAGGACTTATTTGGCCGTTAGTCAGGTCAATATAAGACACAAAGTAAATAAACATTTGGTTAGTCTCATTCTTTTATTTCTTTCTATGGCAGGGACTAAAGGGTGTACATAAAATAAAGTATACAGACATCTTATTCATTTCACATCTTCATCATTGCCACAAGTAATCAAGAGAAAATATCGTTAAACTTGATACGTATCTTCTGAATATTATTTACGACATGCGATACGAGAGAAACAGTAGGAAAAAGCTAGTTAAGCTCGCCTTTCATTGCAAATGTCACTTATAACACGCCAATCAACAGTCATACGAATGTTATAAATGAAATTAAAGGCTCTAAAAGAAAATCATATCGCAAAATTGGTTATCATAATAACTTTACGATGTATTCATCATTCATATTGGCAGAGTAATAAACGTTCTGACGCACTTGTAATCAGATTTTTAGTGCTAAACAGCCATGAGCATCTGGCATCGCTATCTATCTATCTATATCGTCACGCCTGTCTCCCTTTGGGGTAGGCATCGCTAGCTGTAATTTTGTTTTACAGCGATAGCCTAGTGGAGATACAATCAGTCTTCCGTGAAGAAGGTATCGGGTTTGAATCCACGGCGCACCCCACTAACTTTTTGGAGTTACGAGCGTATTGAACTGTTATTTTTTTATTGCTATCGCTGGACCTGAGTCTCGAAGAACACAAAAAAGCCTTCGGTCCCGGTTGTCATAAAGATCTCTGACAGTTGTTACAGGTAGTCATTTAGACTAGTAAACGGAACCCGAGGTGCCATTTGGATAACGCTGGAGTCTGACAATAACTACTGATCCAGTTTGTCATGAAAATACAAGTAGGCACATACTTATTCCGCTCTATTAAAAATCCAATATTAATGCTAATGCACAATCTCTTAAAAACTAGTCTACTTCAAGCAACATTTTAAAGTTTGTTTACCTTGAACGCTGTTTTTTCCTCTATACTATAATAAAACTGTAGAGGTGAAAAAGTCTGTACATTAAAGATATTTTGACGAAAATTAGCTAAAAAATCCAGGAAAATGCTAAAAAGCAATACTTGATCATTTTTAGAATTTATGTCTGTCTGTCTGTCCGACGTCTTTCCCTATATTGCTAAAGATCTCTTAAATGGCGAAATTGATTTCAATAAAACTTACACTCATGTACAAAGGATACTCAAACCTATAAAATAGTATATGTTACATCACAATCGGTTGAGTGGTTTTCGGTAAACAGCTTGACCTCTCCTTTGTACGTAGTCCCAAACAAAACAGGGATCATCCAAAACTGGTTATTAATTATGTGGTGCCATCTATGATCATTACAAGTTTGTTAGTAAAAGTATAGTTAGTAGTCTAAATAGGTACCTTCAAAGTGTTTTATGGCTATTTACCCGACTTTAAAAAAGGAGGCGATTCTTAATTTCGTCAGTATATTTGTATGTATTTTCGATAAATAAATTACTGGAACCTAGCATATTTATAGTTATCCTTCCGACCGATAGATGTCACTATTTAAAAAAAAATCTAGCAAAATAAATGTTTCTTGCAAAAAAGACAATAATTATGTGTAATCTTTCTGTTATTAAAAAATTTAAACATAACATAACATATCTTCACGCCTTTTATCCCCGAAGGGGTAGGCAGAGGTGTATTACACACCCACAAAAAATTTATAGAGTATAATATTCGGCACTTTCATGAACAAAGTCTCCGTGTCAAAATTTATTACAATGTCCACTTAATTTAAACGGTCAATCTCATTTATTTCAAATTATTATGTTTATATAAGTTATATAATAATTTCATTTTATTTTAAATGTTAAAAACAATGATTATAGATCCTTTTTTCAATAAATTGTCGATTAGTCCATATTATTTTCTATCTCGGTCGGTTGAGCAAATGACGTCATTTTCTGAATGGCGGTGTTAAGATTCTCCGTGGATTGATGAGTTTCTCGGTTAATTTTCGTTCGTTTTCGTCGGATTGGTGTCTTTGTCAAGTCCGATTCGCGGCCGGTATCACAGCCAGATTCGATGTAGCCGTAGTTTTGCACCAGGGGTCGGCCTTAAGCCCCTATCTCTTCCTGTTAATTATAGATGCTATATCATTAGATATACAGGAAGAGGCACCCTGGTGCATGCTGTTTGCCGATGACATCGTACTGGTAGCAGAGAGTATACAATAGGTGCAGAGCAAGCTGGAGGAGTGGCGGCAGACATTGGAGAATGTAGGCCTGAGAATAAGCAGAACCAAGACAGAGTGTATGTCCTGTGACTTTGGCGGTCTCTCCAGTCCTATACCGGTTACGCTCGGCGGTACACCTCTACCAGTATGCTCCGATTTTCGCTACCTAGGTTCACTCCTACAAGATGACGGCGAAATTGATCGGGATGTTAGGCAATGAATCAACGCAGGAAGGATGAAATGGCGACAGGTCTCAGGCACAATATGCGATCACATAATGCCTGTGAAGTTAAAAGGCCGCATGTATAAGACCGTTATAAGGCCTGTCGTACTGTATGGAGCTGAGTGTTGGGCTACAAAGAAGATGGATGAGAAACGATTGCATGTTGCTGAGATGAGAATGTTACGATGGATGTGCGGAGTGACAAGAATGGACAGAATTAGGAATGATTACATTAGAGGTAGTATGAAAGTGGCGCCCATTGATGAAAAGGTAAAAGGGAGTCGATTGGCCTGGTATGGACATGTTTTGCGAAGAGATGAGATGTACGTAGTAAGAAAGTGATGAATATGCACGTAGAAGGACGAAAAGGGAGAGGGCGGCCAAGGATAAGATGGATGGACTGTGTGAGGATGGATATGAAAGAGAAAGGGATATAAACGATCAGATGACTGGTGACAGAGAAGTATGGAAGCGAAGGACATACTGCGCCGACCCCAAATAAATTGGGACCAGGGCAAGACAATGACGATGGTGTCTTTGTCGTTACTTTTGAATAATGAATGTGGTTGCGTTTCTTTGATGTCTATCGTTCGTTCGTGTTCTGTACTTATGCAGGTGTCTCATTATTCCAAAATTCCCACACCGCACGTACGTAGGAATCCGTGGGTCAAGAGCTATCTGAATTCAGGCCTCAGTCTCCCGAGGCCTGAATTCAGATACCTCTTGAGTTACTCAACGGGGCTGTCTTACTTTCGGCAGGGCTGGATATTCCTAGCCCTGTGTGTATTTTCTAAATAAATCGCAGGGACAGACTTGAAACAGCTGGAATCGACCCGCGAACATGTTGTTTTTCACTTGGTCAGTTATATGTGGCATGTTCACGAGTAAGCGGTAAAAATAATTTACATGTTCTATGTGAAGGTGGTAAAACAGATAATGTTGTGTATAAAGAAATTCTCTAATGATATATATTATATAATATACATATGAAAGTTATAAATATTGTATACTTTTCGCATAAATATCATGTTAATTAATTTCCAACATTTACGCGAACGAAGTCGCGGGCACAGCTAGTGTACAATAAAATTATGCCAATCCACTTATTCTTACCTGAGACTAATCTGTATTTACATAAACCACAAATGTTTTGAAACCTGTTTACTAAAAACATATTTTTGAACAAAAGGTTCCCTTTCAAACACTGATTGCGCACGTTTTGTTGCGATTCTTATAAAAAGTACTGGCGATGAGGAAAAGTTGATTTCTGCGAAACGTGTATTTTTAGAACGTATACTGAAAAAAGCTGGTCAAAGACCGAAATATTGTTGACATAAGTTAGATATCTTCTAAAGAAATATTCTGAAATCATCATGTCAGCCTAGAGACGTCCACTGCTGGACATAGGCATCCCCCAAGGTTCTCCACACAGACCGATTTTGAGCCGCCCGCATTTAGATGCATAACCGTTTTCCGCAATCTTAACCAGATCGACGATCCACCTTGGAGGCTTACCCCTGCTGCGTCGTCCGGTACGTGGTCGCCACTCCGGAACCCGCCTGCCCAGCGGCCATCGGTTTTTCGCGCTATGTGCCCTGCCCATTGCCACTTCAGCCGGGCTATTCGAAGAGCTATGTCGGTGACTTTGGTTCTCCTGCGGATCTCCTCATTGCTGATTCGATCTCGCAGGGAAACTCCGAGCATAGCTCTCTCCATCGCCCTCTGAGTGACCCTGAGATTTCGGATGAGGCCCATAGTTAGCGACCACGTCTCAGGGCCGGAAAGATCATCACTGGCAACACACACTGGTCAAAGACTTTCGTCTTGAGACACTGCGGGATATCGGACGTGAAGATATGCCGTAACTTCCCGAACGCCGCCCAACCGAGTTGGATTCGACGAATGACCTCTTTCTCGAAGTTGGACCTACCCAATTGGATCATTTGTCCCAGGTAGACGTACTTGTCGACAATTTCGAGTGCAGAGTACCCAACCTGGATAGGAGTAGGTACGACATGGACTTTAGATATGATTTTCGTCTTTTTCATGTTCATCTTAAGACCTACTTGTTGGGAGACTCTACAGAGGCAGCATTGTGCTGAGGTCTTCCATGGACTCAGCCACGACTATTCTGAAATAATGTTTTGGAAATTGATCGAGGTGATTTCAAGTATATCCCTCCATTCAAGATGAAAATGTATCACTTACATTATAAACATTTTTTATTGAATTAAAGTTTGCATGGTGAGTCGTTGTGAATGAATATTCTTAAGGTACATATTATTGTTATTTTTCACCGGAGGCACACAACACATGGTTGTTGGGCTAAAATTTGTCCCGTTCTTCTTCTGATCCAAGGTTCAATTCTCATCCTAAACATTCAAGTTCGTTTCCTATCTTTGTGTGATAAACAGTTTCAGATTCAGTCAGATTTGTTCTGTAACTGAGTGTAATTTATATATAATTCTTATGTATTTTATATTTGTCTGATAACTAATTGCAATAATACAGACATTGCTTAATTTCAGATTAGATTATCACTTGTATGTTGTTCCTCGATATTAATATTAATTAATTATACTGAAAGATACTTTAAATCAAATTCCTCATTTGATTTGATTTATACTTTTATGCTCAGACAATCACATTCAGACCGTAGGGATACATTTCAAGGCTCTACATACATATTATGTATAATAGGTATCTTTATATATGTAACTATAATATTTCACCACAAGAAGAATAACGTTCCTCATCGTGCCTTGTAAACCTCGGCACATTTTCCTTTCTTTTCGCAACGGTTTGGTAACGTATTGTATTATGTGTCAATGTTATTGTTTTCTCACACAAGTATAACACAAAAGAAACAAAATTGCTCCCTCGTATGAAACGAGAGTAAGGCGGAACTGAATATGAAGGTTGCAGGTTTAATTATATGATAACTAGAGAACGCCAGCAGCTAGGCCTGCAATTTTTTTTAATTTACTCGTTTTGGAGGATCTCGTGGGAATTTTGGGAAATCCCTTCTTAGTGCACCCCTACGGTCCCCAAGGAACATACATGCCAAATTTCAGCTTCCTGCGCCGAATAGTTTCGGCTGTAGCGTGTCTGTCAGTCAGTCAGTATCGCAAGGATTTTATATATTAAGATTAAGATATTAAGATAATAGGTACGTAGTTTGAGGTTAGTTTGTGGTATTTTTGATATACCGACCAA
Source organism: Euclidia mi (assembly GCA_944739405.2). Classification (NCBI taxonomy): domain Eukaryota; kingdom Metazoa; phylum Arthropoda; class Insecta; order Lepidoptera; family Erebidae; genus Euclidia; species Euclidia mi. Next base: position 7,407,833 of record OX123196.2, read on the forward strand.
TTTCTGAGTTTTTGCTGTTCAAAATGACTCAACTCCGGTAAATAATGTAAAAGTATGTATGTAAGTGGACTAAGAAAACCCAGGTTCGATACAACTTTTAGTTGAAATCTCAATATTTTAACCTTGTTGATGATGACTGTGACCAAATTATAGTGACTAGGTAACAACTGTAGAGAAGTGAGTAGATAAAGACAATAATGAAGTGACTAACGGCCGGTATAATCAATAATGATCTATCCATGCATTTAGAGACTAAAGATACATATTTTTTGTGTGGAGCTTATGTCAAATATGCATCTCATTATCCTCTTAGCGTTATCCCAGTTTCAATCTGGGGTCGCTTACTAGTCTAACCGGATTTGGCTGAATATTAGCTTTTCAACGGAGCGACTGCCTGTCTGACCTCCGCAACCCGAAGGGATAGCGATATTCCATGGTTTAGATTAGTGTCAGCTTATTTTAGAAGATACTGACGCCCTGTAACAATTGTCAAAGATCTTCATGACAACCGGGACCGACGGCTTAACGTGCTCTCCGAGGCACGGGACAAGCGATAATTAACAATTTAATACGCACATAACTCCGAAAAGTCATTGGTGCGCGCCGTGGATTCGAACCTGATACCTTCTGCAGGGCAGTCTTTTGGTATCTCCATTAGGCTATCGCTGCCTTACTAATTTCAGCGGTAAGTGACCAACATAAAGAGGACCGGATGAGAATGTGCGGCAACCACGACCAAGTCAATGGGTGACCACCTCTGCGATGTTAAGACATACGCATTGCATATTAAATTACCACTTTAGAAATAATAATAATAATTATAACTTTATTGTTTCTCTCTCACATAGTTACAAAATATTTAATTGCACAAAAGAAGCTTATACTACATATATGCCACTGCGAAATAATAACAAACCAAATACTGTAGTCGCACATAAGGTACCTAAACTATTACATAGGTTTTCATATACCTATCAGCTCACCTTATCTTATCAATAACAAAGATCAATAAACCTTTGATTATATCAAATTAGACATATGTTATCAAAACTTTAGCAACAAGCCATATTAGACATTATCTACACGCAACAAGATCCATTGTTTACAAAGCGCAGCAAAATTGCCACTTAGTAAAATAATAGCATTGCCGTGAGAAAAGCAATTGAAACTGAACTGTGTTGACGTAATAGTAGATCACATATTACAGTAATTGGTGAGGCACATCTGTTTATTTACCAACAACGGACGCGGGAGGCCGCAATCTGTGACTCATTGTAAAGGTACGCCCACATTAACACAAACCGGTCGAGCGTTCTCGATCAAGGGCGTCGCCAAAGGAGGGCAGGTCGAGGCAGCTGCAAGAGCTTCAAAAAACCCTTCAATTCATACTTTTTCTCATGTCGACGCCATTGTTCTCGATCATATAAATAACCCATACATATACAGAGTAACTGATTGCTTTTTTATCTCTAAAATGATTATATATAGTCTATCTGTAAATAGTCATTAATTTTAAATGGTTATTCGCGATATGTGCCAAGTGACTTTGTTCCAAAAATCTGATATTTCAGCACTGTAACAAGCATCACAGTTCTAGATATACTGAATAGTTATGGTATTTATCATGGCTACGGCACTTAAAATTTCTAATTATAGTAAATGATTATAAGAGGCAATGCTATCCTTGCTGTAGGGATACTATAATGTCACAAAATTCGCAAGTAACGTGACGTTTCACTTCTGGCAACGCGAAAATCTCGCACGCTCGAACCACAACAGTGTGTAGGAGTCCTAACTCGCCGACTTCAAATTGTGGCACTCAAACCAATATTGCGTAATTTAATTATTACTTATAAATACACCAATATTTCAAGGAGAAGTGATAAACCAGTCCTATGTTATGAAACTACGTAAGGTCAATAAACTATCCTTCTAATATTAATAATACCTTAAACAAACATCATACATGTGTGAAATGCCTCAATATTCAGAATAAACGGTAATAAAGACTTCCTACTATGTATATTTAACTTATATTGTTTGTACGTATATGTATAAGTACCTAAGTTCGACTGCATGCATATGCTTCGAATTACCTACTTATGTCCAGACAAGGGATCCCAAAAATTTTACATAATTAAGAACTCCATTTTGATCTAGGAATTTACGCCATTTAGTGAAATCCCAATCCAGCAACCGCATTTAATTTTTTTTATATTGCTAACAATTTCCATAAAAAATTACATTATTTATTTTCTTAGGCTTTTCAGTGAGGTACCTACCTAGTGCTAAAATTTTAACCCTAAGACGACGAAGAGGAAACCTTAAAACAAAGCTCTCGATTCTGCGGCCATTGGCTTGACATTGCCGTAACGCACAACATCACAAGACAATAAGGCTCTACGCAGACGGACCGCATTTCAACTGCAATCCAAATGCAAATTGCAGTTCACGTGCAGTTTGAATCTAGTTGTCACGGCTGCAGTAGAACTGCAAATCAAACGTGCAGTCCGATGCACGTGAACTGCAATTTGCATTTGGATTGCAGTTGAAATGCGGTCCGTCTGTTTAGAGCTTAAACTCGTTTTTACAATAAACAAAACTGTTCTCTTCTATTGGAATGCGAACACTAAATCCTATTATAACTTAAGGAGTACCGAAAATGGACGAATTTACAAGTGACACCATTTCTTGGTTTCGTGGGCGTTTCTACCCCCACAATATAGAGCCGAAAATAGATTCTTCGGCTTATGTGAAAGTTATTTGACCTCAATTGATATTATTCAGTACAAACACGGTGTAAAAATAAACCCTTAAATGGGTCTTTTATGTATCGTGTTTAGAAGGATACGGGACGTTCAGGAATGTTACTGATTCTTTTCTACACATTTAGATGTTTTTGTAATAAGCATAATATTTTAAATATGAATTAAGTAATAATAGTTTTATCTCGAAGCTTTGAAATTAAACGCGGAATAGCATCTTACATTTTCGATCAACACGGTACATAATATTAAATTAAGCAATTGGTACATGGATCTGAATATTCTCAAATATAGGCCAAGTTCTCACGGATGGTCATTAAATTATTTAATCAAAGAATAAAAGAAAAGCCATTAATTCTAAGCCAAAGTCGTAACATTGACAGTGAGTAAGCACCATCATGTCATTGTGCCAGATCCCCACATGCGTGTGCGAGTGTGTATGTGTGCGTGAGTAATTGTCGTCAAGGTCGCCACACACATACAAACGACGCGCACGAACGCTTTTTCAAAATGGTTTCCAAAACGGACCCTTTGTGTTGCAAGCACTAAATTTATTCACATAAATTATGACTTGTCTTAGATAGTTATGCACTTATGCCTCAATGGAGAATGTATCTGCTTAATGGACGGTGTAATCGGACCCCACGCATTCAAATATTTGAAGTCTAAGTATTGGATTAAGCCGCAACACTATTTAGTACCCTTGTATATAAATTAATCCACACGAGTTCCCGAATGCAATGTATATTTCCTCTTACAACAAATCTACTCATTAAATACCTATTTTCTGGCATTACTTTTTTTAAATACATGTATTTGGTTTTGTTTTATAATCAAAGCATTGGACTCTATAAATGTTTTGACCCTCGGAACACATACCGTTTTAAAACACACAATCCATTGAATCAAATTTTATAATCAAGTTTTATAGAATGGCAACTAATAATAAATAATAAATTGTACTTGAAATAATTAATGAAAAAAATATTTAGATTTTACAGTCGTGCAAGCACCGCTAACACATTCAAAGCATTTTATTATGAACCTCACAAATATAAAACACATTTATTACATAGGCAGCGACATTGAATAATTAACATTTATGAATAAATTACACGTAATACATATTATAAAATTGTAATGTATTCGCTTTAACACGTGAATAGAACTAATGACCTCAGAAAATGTTACCAGATTTATCTAATAACAATTTAAAAAATATTCAATCAAATAATATATTACGCACCATTATTAATACTGCTGTCTGTCTATCCAAAGTATTCACTTGTATTGTAGTTTATCAATAAAATTTTAATTTATATATCTTCAGCAAAAGATTGGTTGAATAATCTGGGTCATGATTAAGATTATAAACAAAACTACCAATTATCACGGACTTTAAAATGATAAATATAATGTAATAATCGTTATCTGAATTTAATATTTTATTTTTGAAGTTTTTGAATATTCATATTCACACTAGTAGGTACAATTGCACAAAGTTCCTTTTGTTAAAATTGACAAAGAGTAAATTGTGTAGGCGGCCAGGTCCTTAGTTCATTACAGTCTATTATGATTTTATTGCCTAGCATGGTCGTTAACCAATGATTTTCTTACCATATGAATAGTAACAAAAGGCTTCCAGGCTTCGCTGGACATAAAATATTAAAATATTTCATATAAACGTTTTATAGGCAGATGCTATAGGCATCTCGTTATTGCCTAAGGTTATTTCGATATTATGTCAATTTATTCATCTGGGCATAATACACCAGTGGGCTCGATTTACAAAATTATGTCTAGATGAGTTGAAACAACAAAAATACAATATTTCTGCTAAATATAATGAATTAGATATATTCGCATGCTCTCCTATATAAGGTTCAAAATTCAAATCACTAGTAATTGCTCTTGCCTCCTTAGTCCTGATAATGATAATTATAAAGTCTGTGTATCTATATATACAGGGTGTCACAAGACCCATCACCAAGCCGAAGTCTACTCGTTTTGGAAGTTTAAGCAAAAATAAAACCTGGGAAACGAATTTTTTTTTAAGTATTCATTTTTTCGCTATAATAAATGCGCGCGTGTAATTATCGAAATACCTACTAATCCATGGGTGCATAGGACATCTAAAGAACAGGTTGGCGGGGTAAATGCATCGATTTTGTACCTAATTACGAAAATTCCATAGTAACTTTGAGCCTCAATATCTCCTGAACCAGTAATTTCCCAGGTATGATGCCAAAGCAAAACATGTTCGTAATGATTGATACAATATGGGGTTTCAGTTTTCGTCAAGGGTCTTTTTACACCCTGTATATATACTGTTTTATAATTTATCTATTGTAAAAGTTTATAATAAGTATGTAATTGGTTTATATTATTTTGCGGACAACGAAGCTGGTTGCACTACAAAAAGGCCTTATATTTAATAATAGTTCAGACCAGAAACAATTCTAAAGAATACCACCTACATAGAATTAAAGTAAACTTAACAGTAAATAAAAAGCGTTTTATGCTATCCGCATATCGCGACGTTTACAAACAAAACATTATCATAAGTAAAGTACGTTAAATATTTGTTGCTTAGAAGAACGTAGATATTTATTTTAAAAAGTAAGATAGTTCGATTTTAAATATATTTTGCTGGAATATATTCATTCAATTTATGAATATCACTGTCCAAATCTGCAAATGAAACGCAAAACCGCACTTGCAGTGCAATGCAAAACAATACAATCTATTTGTAAACTTGCCAAACGAAATCCAGAACAAAGCGAAACCTCACCAAATTCCTCGAAATAAACTGTTAAAACTACTGCAGATTATAATTATAAAAAATCACAGCACATTATATTCACTGTTACAAAAAAGGATTGAAAAACATACCCTTTAAATAAAGCACAAGTAGGCGCGCGCGCAGCGTTGTGGCGCGAACTGAACTGCGCTTGGGAGTACAGCTCACTGACTAAAACAATATCCTTCACGATACACTCACAAAACTACACTACACCTCATAGTTCAAAAACGGCATTTGGCATCACACGTGTTCCATTGACGAACAAATTTAGCACGTCAACTTTGTAAAGAACGAAAGTAATCTATTTATGGTGCTGTTCGTTTTAGACTTGTCTATATAGTATGTTGCCACTCACACTTTCGGACAAGGTCGCCTTGCACGTAACCTTTGTTGCACACTTGCAATCCTTAACCTTTTAAGCGATTAATACGCCTATAAATATTTATTGATTTGAGACGAAGATTAGCTTTAAAGCTTTTGCATAAAAAGGGGGTAAATTTTTATGTGCGGTAAGATTTTGAAATTTGTTCAGGAGAATGTTCGTTGAGAGCCATTTCATAATCTAAGTGGTAACGTTGCAATTGAGTGGTTTTTGGCAGTAGGTAGTAGCTATGGATATTTTGAATCTGAAATTCTTATAATATTTTGAGTGCAGAAACAATGTAGTTACTTGTTTGTATTCGCTTGGCAAACTGTCTAAACCAAACGTATAAGAACAACAGTTCCTTTAATTGCTAGAAAATGCTCTTAGTTCTTTTTCAGGAAAATACCGAAAATTCGCTTATTTACTGCATAATAACACACTTTACACATCCACAATTAAATATATTATACAATTGTCAACAAATGCATAATATATTATTTAATTTCAGAATTAAAGTTTGACGGGTAAAAGAAGCAAAGTTGCTATTTACATTAAATAGAGACTTTGCCTCTTGTACCCGTGAAACGGTTATTAAATGCAAATGAATTAAGGCGAGAATTAAGCGACAAGCGTATATCGACAAGCATAATCCAACTTTTAAAAATCAATTTGTAATCATATCAATCAAATATTCTTTGCCGTGACCTACATCATTTTAATATTTTAATTTATTTTAAGCTTCTTGCACAAAACCAAAAAATAATTACAGAGATGGACTTAATGCCAAGGCGTTCTCTACCAGCCAATCTTTGGGCGGTGCAGAGACAAATGAAGGTGGATGCAAAAACTACCTGTAAAACAAATAATTACTTAAGATACATTTATAAAATTTTACGTATAAATATTACAAACATTTATATTTGAAGTAATAAAATCATTATTATATATATAATAATAATATATAAGTATAAAGCATGTCTGAACTGTTCAAAAAAAGTTCTCTATAATGTTCTCGAAAGACATGTGAAGTCTGACAACCCGCAGTAGGCCAGCGTGGTGGACTATAGCCTCATGGGCCTATATGGGCCCCTTCTCAAAGTGAGAAGAGGCCGTGCCCAGCAGTGGGACAGTATATATACAGGGCTGATGATGATTGATACAAGTATACATAAATCATTATATACAAACACATAAATGCCCCACGAAGATGGTTCTGCCGCTTGTTCAAAAAGCCACCATCGTATACTAGCTTTAAAAAGTTTACGAGGAGAGACTATATAAAACATGTGATGTGATGATGATCAAAAAAATATTCGGTCACGTTGCTGATTTTAATGCCCCAAAAGCGAGAATGTGTTTCTTACGAGTAGACATATTCAAATCACAAATTATCGAGTAACAAACCCAGTGACTTTGGCTTTAGTAAAAAATATACAGGTTTATTCATTATTCAACGGCCCTTAATTGCTTGGATACAGGTCTATCCACAATCACGACCGTATATATGTACTTACCTACCTAAACTAGTTACGTAGGACAATAAAGCCGCGCAATTAAGACTCGTTAAATGAATTTGTAATATTTATACTATTTGTAATACATACATACATAGACTCACGCCTGTTTCCCCGAAGGGGTAGGCAGAGGCATATTAAACGCCCACTTTTCGCCAGTGTTTTGATCCCACGTAATAGGTGGCGACCCTATTGCCGCTTATCGGGATATTTTGTTTGACAGAGCCTCGTCCGTTGATCGGCAGGTGCCCACTTGCAGGTGAGGTTGGTGCGGGACCCTAAGTTCTTGGTGGGAACCCTATGCACCTAAAAAAAAAAAAAAAAAAAACTAAAAAAAAAATCTTTATTTAAAGAATATTTTATTCATATAGGTCACATTATGCATTTAGTGAACAGATACCACAGAAAGAATGTAGGTACACTCTAGTGTTTTTTTATAATAAATTGGAGATCAAACGAATCAATCGATTCGCAATGACGTTAGTTAATATCTGGTATAAAGAAGGGTCACAAAAAATCACACTTATGATTATATTATTATATGACAGTCGTAACTGACTATCTGTACTCCATCATAATCATCATCATACTGGTCTAGACCACTAAGAATGCGGTCCACATACCTACTGTTCATTTACCAGATTTGATAGGCTATTAGCTCGGAACCTCTGATCTCCACGACCCAAAGGTATAAAAATATTCCACAACATAATAAAGGTTCCCGATATTCTCTTTGATAAAAGACATATCTGGTCAGACTAGGAGAAGAGGAGATAGATATCAGGCTCTAAGTGAAAAACTTAACGCAACTAAGATAATGCTAGAATGATGATCAGCTCTTATAAATTGTTCCACTTCTGAGCTAAAACAGATAATTTATTTCGTCATAATCTATGTTTTTATACCTATACTAGAGGACGCCAGCAGCTACGCCTGCATTTTTTTAAATTTACCCGTTTTGGCCGATCCCGTGGGAATTTCGGGAAATCCCTTCTTAGTACACCCCTACGGTCCCCAAGGAACATGCATGCCAAATTTCAGCTTCCTGCGCCCAATAGTTTTGGCTGTAGCGTGTCTGTCAGTCAGTCAGTAACGCAAGGATTTTATATATTAAGATTATTATGTACTGACTGCTCATAAATGATCTAGAGTAGTAATCGGTTTATTCGCAGTAATATTCCGTCCATCTCAAGGTTACCTGGAATGTTTCGCTTTGAGACCTAAATATAAATCCTTTGTTAGACTTTATGAATTATGCCAAAATATCTATATTATAATATACCTACTTAATTATGTCTAGGTGCAGCAATAAATTATACATCTAGGATTATTTACTAACGACCAAGATCTAGGAATGTTAATTGACAGCCAGATACATTTTTTTTTTTCCCGATAACACTGCTGCATTTGCATCCAATTGCGTTCTTAACTTACGTCGCCGACTTATAAATTACCTACACAGGTACTGGCAAATTTATTTTTCCTTATTTTTGACAGTGGATGGATTAACTGAGTTACTTTCTACTTATAGAAAAAAATCTTATCACAGTGTTAGTAGTAGCAATACTCCGAAACGGCTTGACCGTATTTTATGTTTATTGTGTATGAAAATAGGTCGTGAAATATATTTGTGTTGTGTATAGGGTACAGGTCACCCAGGTGACCTGGTGTATCGAGAAAAATATAAATCTTATACTAATATATAAAGCTTAAGAGTTTGTTTGTTTGGTTGAACGCGCTAATCTCAGGAACTACTGGTCCGATTTGAAAAACTCTTACAGTGTTAGATAGCCCATTTATCGAGGCAGGCTATAGGCTATAAAACATCGCGCTATGAGCAACGAGAGCGGAGCAGTAGCCTTAAATAACGCGGGTGTAACCACGGGCATCCTCTAGTAATTAATATGACAAGGAGTTGGTTCAGATCGGTAAAATATGTATGAGTTGATTTGCCCAGAGAACATACATAGCCATGTGTGCAGCATTAATGCAATTTACAAGCGTTTATATATCAGGGATACAAACAATATCATCAAGAGGTGATCCCTTTGTCAGTGTAAAAAAATACTTAAAGGTTCATTATCTTTATGACTAACATTTTCTGGGTGGAGTACTACAGTTTTCTTAATTATCGAAGTCAGTTAAATATTGATAAAATTGTACTTAATTGTGTAATAGAAGTTCTTGCGTAATATTGCCCTTCGTTAAATAAGTTGTTAATCAACAGTATCAAATATTGCACTGGCCTCCAATATTAGTTCTAATTGCAATCAGTTTCTACTAAATTATAGAATCAATAATATGTTTGTCTAAAGAATGGCTTCAAAAATGTTGTCAGTGGGAGAGTGTAGTGGTACTGGTACTCTATTCCATGTACAGTTCTGCAGACAAAGCAGCCGGCTATGAAATCCAAACCCAGGCAGTTTCGCCACTATTCGATAGCCCTTAACCGCCAGATAATTTTAAACTAACAGGAAATTTGTTCGAGTTATGTGACCAAATAGTTTGACCGAAACTCTCAAAGAGTAATGAAACAGTCCACAAGACTCAAGACTCGCTTTAAACCTTAATCCAAGCTGTCTGCAATATCTGAGCTCGGTGCTTAATTTTGCACGGGATTACATCGTATTATTAAGTGAAGCTAATTTAACTACCATACAAAAACACATACAACGCACATTGAGGGTGATCAAATCCGTTCAGTGTACGCCAATTAAAGAGGATGATGAAATATTTGACCAATATTTGACATTTAGAATACATTAAATTTCGCTAACGATGTTAAATACGCATGTTTTTTCCAACTAATTGAAAAATATTTAGTTTCGTCCGACGCAAAACTTAACAAGTGTAACTAATATTATTTTGCGAAATTAATTCCTACTAAACTTTCGTTCAAACACTTTTTTCTAATGCAGAATTGTCTTTTTAAAAACCAAAGAAAATCTAATTATGTCTAGGTATGCAGGCTAACCTCATTGGTGGTTACCAGATTTGCTCACAATTTAAAGGAACAAATTATAGTAGGATACAATGGAAGGAATGCAGTAGAAATCCCTTGTTTCACAGTCGAAAGATGTTATATATATTTTTTTTATTAAGTGTCCTAGCGAGAGATAGAGACTTCAGCTATATTTTTGAAGTTATTCTTAAAAATCATTGTTGGCAACATGTGGTGTGAACGTCATTTGAACATTCAGGACAGTCAGACATTTAATTTATTATTACACAAATTATTTCGTAAACTGAAAGAAGAAATAATTTTAATTAAAGTGAAATTAACTATATTATAATAGCAGCCATAATCTGACTACCAATTTACATAAATAGTATTTGCGGTCGCATCAATATTGCCAGGGTAATAAAATGATGCTAGACTTAAGACATCGCTTTTGAGGTCAAAATAGTTATTTGTGCAACAAGAGAGCAAAGTTGTTTTTTGTTTCGAGTGCTGATTTTGAGTCCCGAGCAAGCGAAGGATTCTATGATTGATTCACGAGCGTAGCGAGTGAATCAAAGTTAGACTCCTGAGCATAGTGAGGGACTCAACAGCACGAGATACAAAAAGCTTTGCTCTCGCGTAGCACACATAACTTTTCACCACAGCAGTGAGAACACATAATTATTACTTAGGAGATATAGAAATGAACAGGAATAGATTGAATACTGCATTAATCACTTGTTGATTTAACTCTTCTGGTGTTAAAGTACAGTCATCATCGCTAGTTTCACTCATCTTTTTAGATTATTTAATATATTAATATAATTTAACACGTTACGCTATACCTACTGTATCAGCATCAGCGAAATTTTTATTCCCGCTACTTTTTTAAATCGCGTTTTAATACCGGGTCCCTGATGTTTATTTTTCAAATGTATCATTGCTTTCCAAATAAAAATGTATTGGTGAAATACTAATTTTATACTATTAATGAGACTAATTTTTATTAAAATCCAATAATAAATTAAACATACATATAAACAATAACATATTGAAAAAAGTAATTTGTTTATTACAAATATCTTTTTTTTATTTGCGTTTCCGAAGGTGTTTTCTTTGAGGTCGAATTCCAAAATCGAATTTCGAATTCGAAGGAGTTTGTTTTTTCACTCACTTTTTAAATGCATGTGAAAGAGACAGCGCACAGTAAAATTCGAATGTTTCAAATTTATGGCTGAACAATGTCAATTCGTGACACTGAAGATTGAAAAATTAAAAAGTTACTTTTACTCACGCTCGAATCAAAATCGCGTTTTGTTCACTGTTGTCTCGCAGCAAAAGCAGCATGTTTGAGCTGCTGTGGTGAAAAAGTAATTGAAAAAATACTTAGTCTTAATTAAATTGTGTCATAAAATACCAGCAATATGTAATCAATTTAAAATGGAATTAATAAAATTGAAAAGAGATAGGATGGATATAAAAAAGTTGATAGTCATTAAGCAATACAGAATTAATATAATCGCAATCGAAAACTAGAAAATATAATCGGGAATAGATGTTTCAGCCATATTTCGGCAACCATTTTTAGGAGACTTTTTTATAAGGCTAACCCCAACCACATTCCTACTACTGTGTCACCTGTATGTTTATGAGACTTTTAATAATGAGTGTATGTGGTCACTATGTGGATACTTACTTTGAATTATTTACCAATTGGTATAATGACACGCTTAAAAAATATACTAACTATTACTAACTATAACTTTTAAGAAACAGATATAAATAAAAAGTTAATAGCCCTCGAGCCCTTTAAATTTTACATTATGGCGCACTATTGCAATAGTGAGCATACAAAAAATGGCATTCAAAATCTGATGGTGTAATATATTTACAAATGTAATTCCCGCCTACTTTCAAAACGATTCATTACTTTATCGCCCATACCACACACATGCACCCTATATATCATTTTCAAAGGTATCAATGTGGCAATTAATCGGCGAATGGAATTTTTTTAATGTTATGAACCTTTAAGATTTCTTTTACTCTTACTCACTTTAGAGCAGCGGTCGGCAACACGTGGCCCGCGGGCCACATATGGCCCGCGAGGGTCCTACTTGCGGCCCGCGAATGTTTTGTAAAAAAAATCTTATAAATCGAACTAAAGCGCCTATGGCTTAAAATAGCACAACTGAATCGATTTTAATGAAAAACATCAGACAGCCTTTTAAGACCCTACAAATTCACTCTTCAGACATGCTACAAAAAGATCTGGAACTAGAGGCGTAACCTCCGAAGCTGGAACACTATTTTCGTATAAGGGCGATTAGGCAAAATAAAGAGTCGAAGTTAGTGGGCAAGAGCCTTCCGACAAAGCTGACTACCTCGAATAGTGGTAATATGTATGTCTCGCATGTCCTGACGCCTCAACCAGACACCGGCGAGCTTAGAGCTGAACTTTAAAGCTAAGTTTTTCCAGGCAGAGTAGTAGCCTTTCCCTGTGTAACTTACTGTTCCAAGTCACGGCAGCGGCCTTGGTCGTGGCAGAGTAGGAGGTGCTAAGAATCCCCAGGCTACGGACAGCTCCCAACACCAATTCACCCTGGCTACATACAATGGATGTAATTTACGGCTTGAAGAAAGCCTCCACGTTCTTGAGGTAGAATAATAGAATTAGACAAGATACGAACCCAAGATAGAGCCAGAACATTTACTGAGTCTATCAGAAGTTGAGGTTGAGGACACGATAACCTTTGCATCAGGCCTCTATTCTATTTCAGAAAGGGAGCCCAACGATCCCAAGGTGGCGTAGGGTTACTCGTTAACAAAGCTCTTCGTGAAAACGTAACAGATCTGTAGCGTCTCGATCCGGATAGCATACCTTGTACTGTAACTGACCGAGAGATACTCTCTTAAGATGGTACAGGTATATGCGCTGACATCAAGTAGCTCAGATGCAGAGGTGGAGGCCGTATTCAACGATGTGACGAAGGCCTTACGTTGCTCCATAAATACACATTTCACTATATTTATGGTGGACCTCAACGCAAAGGTACGAGCGCGGCGAATCGTGTTTGGGTCCACATGCTTATGGGAGCAGAAAACTAGAGGACAAATGTTGGTCAAATTCCTCAGTACGCAGGGATTGTTACCATTGCTGCACTAAGAACAAGATTGACTTCATCATGACGGATAAGAAGCATATAATTAGAGATGTCTCAATGATCAATAGGTTCAATACCGGCAGTGACCACCGACTTATAAGAGGCACTCTAAATATCTATTTCAAGCATGATGAGGTCTGTTTTTAGTCCAACTGTCCCGATAGCGGGACATGATACGTTTTAACTGAAACTGAAAAACAGATTTGGTGCATTAGAGACCCCTAGCAGGGGACTCTAGTGCAGCAAATCTGAAAATGTTGATGAGGACCTGAACGGCATGATCGGGGCAGTACAGAAAATGGGATTGCGGCATTTTCTAAACTTTCAAGCGAGACTCTGAAACTGATGTGATTTGACGGGAAGCACCGGAGGCTTTCCGAATCTTAGTAAAGCGTGACCTTGGTAGCTGGAACACTCGCCTCGTACAGAAAGCGATTGAGCAAAATCGTGGTCAAAAGTCTTCTCCAAAAGACTGGGAAGGGGACACCTGACAAAGCTGACTATCTCGAAGGGTAATACCGTGTTAACAGTCCCAGATATCCTCGCTAAAGTTGAAGACTTCTATGGCAATCTGTATGCCAATCATACACCGAAGCCTGCACCAAACACGACCGATCCTAGAGCCCCACTTACCGGCCACTATACGGAGGATTTTCCTGACGTAGATGTCGATGAAATTGAAGTGGTTCTAAGAATAATAGTAAGGAGCACGGGGAAGATGGAGTGGCCTCTTAGCTCCTAAAGGCTGAAAGAAAACCTCTACTTGAGGAGCTTAGAAGGCTATTTACTTCTGTAATAATCAATGGGGCTAAAAACTCAAAAGCATGGGCAGATGTGTTGTGGCGTTGTTTTTCAGAAAAGGAGATAAAACTATCGACAGATCATACTATTGAGCCACGTTTATAAGCTGTTGTGTGTTTCAACAGTCGTCACAAATCGTCTGGCATCAAGATTTAACGACTCCCAGCCGTCGAAGTAGAATGGGTTTCGTAAAGGTAAAGCTACCGTAGGTACCGTGGACCACATCCATTCTGTCAGCAGTTTACCCAGAAACCTGAAGAGTACAAACGGCCACTGTGTCTGCCCTTTGAGGACTACGAAAAAGCCTTCAACTTCATCAAAACCTGGGCTGTTCTGAAGTCTTTGCAGCGCTACCAAGTCGATCGAAAATAAGTGGAGGTGCTGAGGAGCTTCTACCAAATGGCAACAATGTCCATTCAAGTCCAAAATTACGAAACAAGACCCAACCAGATGCTTCGTGGTGAAAGATAGGGTGATGTTAGTGTGAGAGTGATATATTCTTAGGGTGATGTTATATCCTCGAAACTCTTCACTAACGCGCTGGAGGATCTCTTCAAAACACAGCTGTGGTATGGAATGGGAATCAATGTCTATGTGTAGTATCTTACACATCTTCGCTTTGCCGATGCCTTGGTAATTATGGCAGAATCACTGCAAGATTTGCACAAAATGCTGCCCAGTCTCAATACTGCCTAAAGACGTGTTGGGCTCGGGATAAATCTAGAGAAGATTGAGCTCATGTTGAATGAAAAAATCGTCTCTGAATTAATTTATATCGAAGGTGTAGCTCTCGAAGTTTGCCAGAAGAATGTATAAATATACCTGGGGCAAAAGTTGTAGCTAGGTAGAGACAACTTTGAGAGTGAATTCATCAGAAGAGTGCAGCTGGGCTGGATAGCATTTGGGAAGCTGCTTCATATCTTCGAGTCATCTTTGCCTCAATGCCTAAAGACCAAGGTGTTCGGTTGAATACCTTGGTCTTGCCAATGTGCGCTGCCAGTCATGACGTAAAGAGCTGTGACGTGGAACATGACGTTAAAGCTAGCCCACCGACTACATGTCACTCAAAGAGCTATGGACCGGTCAATGAAGAAATGACGGATCTCGTTGAGGAACAAAGTCCGGAACGAGATTTTTCGGCGAAGTCTACTATATTCACATAATTCAGAGGAATAGCAAACTGAACTGGCAGGTGGCCACATCTGTCACAGAACGAATGGGCGGTGAAGTAGGCAGGTACTCGAGTGGTGGCTACTTTTCGACAAGCAGAGTGTTGGACACTCTCCCACCAGATGGACTAACGACTTGAGGAGGGTAGCTGGTAGTGGCTGGAAGGCGAAAACGCGAGATCAGGTCTTGTAGCGTACCCTGCAGGAAGCTTACGTCCAGCAGTGGACTAAAACAGGCTGATATGATGTGTGTGTGATGAGGCAGAGGAGCTTTTTCATCTGGCTTTTGCGGATGCTGAAAAAGCTTTTAACTCCATCGAAATCTAGGCTGCACTGTAGTTTTTGCAGCACAAACATGTGTATTAAAAATATGTGGTGTTAAGAGAACCAAATGTCAATAATTTCTGTATGAGCCCTGAACAACAAAAAACCATCCAATATTTTCAAGAGATAGCACGAAGTGACACAACATATATCCCCGAAACTCTTCACCAACGCTAGAGGATATCTCCGCTTTGCTTATAATTTAGTGGCTGAATTGCTGCAAGACTTGTAAAAATGCTGTCTAGTTATTACCAAAAGTGCGGCCCGCCTTTAGTTTATTTTGTCTCCTTGTGGCCCTTGCCTACCAAAAGGTTGCCACTTTAGAGTATTAATCGTGGCTTATATCGATTGACAAGACAACATTTTATCGACTACAAAGTTTAGAACTAAAAACTAATTATTTGCAAGAATTGCTTAACTTTGTCGACCTACGTCAACAGCTAGCCAAGTCTCGCTAGGAGCGCGAAAACTTAACTTACATTAAAACACGTATCTGAAACTGGTTTCGGAAGAATTAAGTACGTCATAAAAAAATATTCGTAATTAAAAAGCATAAACCAAAAAAGATTGTACGGAATTCACGCACGTGACCAGTTTTTTGCATAGCCGATCTATATTTTTTACATCCCAATCAAGCCGTGTGAAGGTCAACCAGAGACACTCAACCACTATTGTTAAGGCCTGTCTCTTGGAAGTGTTTCTATAAATAGCAGAACATGAGACAACTATCTTGAAAGAATCAATTTTGTCTCATCGAATGGCTGCAGACAAAGGCTTATAATAAATTAAAAGAAAATAATGCCTGCAGCTCCAGCAGATTTTCCTAGCTCTATTTTTATTTTAATACTAGCTGTCTCCCGCGATTTCACCCGCGTCCTGAGGGAACTACTTCGTGTACCCGGTTAATTTATAGCCTAAGTTACTCCTTGGTACATCAGCTAGCCGCCAGTCAACGTCCCGTCAAAATCAGTCCAGCCGTTCCAGAGATTAGCGAGAACAAACAGACAGACAGATGTACAGAATGACAGACCGATAGACAAAATTTTAAAATATGTCATTTCGGTATATGTACCTTGTATACATCCATATGTATTTAGTAAAAAGCGGTTATTTTAATATTACAAACATTTTATTTATATGTACATATAGATAATATCAGACCTTTTCATAAACATTGTTACTGTTGAAACGGACTTGTTAACATTGTTTCTAATTACTGTGCTTTTGAGATAATTCCAAGGTATGTACCTACGTAAATTCACATACCTCAGTGTCATCCCTGTAGGTGATGGCAGAGGTGTATCACAGCTCCTTAAAAATCACTAAGGAACTAAGATGACGGGCTATGAGAATAATTCAATTGTAATTATTCTCACTCAAAACGTATCTCATGTAGATCGGGAAATATGATATAAATGAACAATATTTCTTTCAATTTCTATCATCTATTGACAAAAACACTATACTGGGTTTTAACTGCAATTAGTATGTAGAGACTAAGTATTATTTTATTACAAATAAAATAATACTTAGTCTAAGTATTATTTTACTACACTAAAATAATACTTACGCTTCCAATTGACTGCGATACGGATGACTTTCATGACGCCTTCTAAATTTAATTTTTAGATTCTTGTTTATATCAAGATGTTATATAAGTCAAATGTGAATGGGACAGGAGGAAGGGGAAGACATAAACGGACGTTCTCTGACCAGATTGGAGACATCCTAAAAAAACGTACAGGTTAGAAGTACCCTTAACCGAAGAGCATGCATGAGCAATTTGATGGGAGTGAATGAAGCAAGAGGTCAGGATCGTTGCAAATGGCGTTCCGTAGTCTCTGCCTACCCCTCCGGGATACAGGCGTGGGTCTATGTATGTATTTATGTATGTTTGTATATATCATTATGCCTATTTTAATTTTAAAACGTTAAGTTACTTTCCAGTTATTGTATCTGTACAAATAAGGCAAAAATGTCTTCCGTGTCCCTATACATTATAATTATCATGGTCCTAGCATTACACTAGTCCCTAGTGCTACATCCAAGCCTTAAGCCTGGAGTCCGAGGATCCGCTTACTACACCAACCAAATATATCAAAATATCAGCTTGCACAAAGTGACTGCCGTCTGAGCTCTGCAACCCAAAGGGTAACCTTCCATATACACAGTACACTGTTATTACTATTGAAAACGTTTTGCCAGCTTATTATGGTGGTTACCACACCTCTACGCCATGCCGAGCATCGTAATGAAAAAGAATTCGATCCCCTATATAAGAAAAATATACCTGTAAAATCATTTTTTTTATAGCCTACGCTAGCCCTCTGCTGGGCAAAGGCTTCCCCCAATTCTTTCCAGGCTTGTTCGTCGCACGCAGGCTAGCTCTAAGGGTAGGCGTCTAGGTCAACTCGCCACCTCTTTCGGGCCCGGCTTTGGCAACGTTTTCTATCTTCTGGTACCCAGTGTTGAGATTCTCGCCCAGCGATCCTCGTGCATACGGCTGACGTGACCCGCTCAGTTCCATTTGAGACTGGCAGCCTTTCTCATACAAACAGAAATTACAAATCCGACCGCTCTTTATCTGCGTTAAATACAACCATCATTTGGAACTAATCTAGTCTAGAGGCCATCCCGACTATCTATGAAGCCAGGGTCAGCAGCAGTAACCTTTAAAGACCATTGTCTTTAAAGGTTACTGCTGCTGACCCTCATTAGGTTCAGCACTTATGAAGTCCTGAAGAACTGTTTTAAAAGTTGTAACGAATTTAACCAAAAGTATATTGGAAGAAATATGAGCTTCGCTGCTCAGGTTCTAACCTAATCTGTGGCTCACAGAGGATTACACATAACTTTATTATTTTTGCTCGATTAAAGAAACATGGGAATTGAGGTAATAGTAGAATACCTTGGACTTATTAATCGCGCAAGTATACAAGGCTTTCATGATACTCAAAACTATATACCTAATACTTAATTGGTTTAGAATGTTCTCATGTTAGTGCAATAAGCATCAAAGAGAGGAAGTTGTCTTCGAACCCTGTTCCGAGCAAAAAATATTCACAACTAGCACATATATTTTTATAGTTGTAAATTATTTTGATCTTTTTAATAATACCTAGGTACTTGGCAGGCAGACTTTCTTCGTCTTCTCCTTTACATCAGCACGACACGATGTTCTAAAATCCTAATTAATATGATTAAGACATAATTATATTCGTATGAAATGTTATTACTGATTGAGAATATATAATTTTCAAGATATACTATTGGGCGTGTATTTCAACAACCAAGTTGCGCAAGTGCAGTGCATGTTCATTATTCTCAGGCCGCTTTAAATATATGTATATATAAAATCCTAACGTTACTGACTGACTGACAGACACGCCAAAACTATTGGGCGTAGGTAGCAGAAAATTGTCACGTATTTTCTTTGGGCACCAAAGGGGTGCATTATGAAAGGATTTTCCGATATTCCCACGGGATCAGGCAGAATCAGTTAAATAAATTAATTATCCGGGCGAAGCTGCGGGCATCCTTTAGTTATAGAATAAAGGAGAAGTGCCTTATGACGAAGCAATGTTTGCGTTTCCCGTGCTCTTGCCTGACGTCAGGCAGAGTAAGGCCTTTGCCACACTTGACGGAAATTCCGTCGCGGATGTTCCACGGCAGAACGCCTATACAAGTTATTGTATATAAATAACCAATACCAGCACACTATGCGGATGATCCGTCGCTCCGATTCTCTCAGCCTTTATCGTAATGGAAGATCCGCGACGGAATTTTCGCCAAGTGTGGCAAAGGCCTTAGACATACTGGTTTAGGCTTATTTTCCGAGAAAATATAATAGAGGTAATTTTGAAAAGTAGCTTAACCTTGAGTGAAATTCAACGGTCTCTTGAAGCAATGTTTGCTGTTTTAAACGCTTATTGTAACAAAGTGTTTCTGAATCTTTAAATATCTAAAGTATGCTGACATTTTCTTTCTCTGCATCTCATAACCTTTCCTCCGTAATCTCATTTAGTGCCGCCATGTTTTACTCGTACTATACGTCGAAACTTTCAGCACTTAATCAACTTAAAGTTCAGAGATATTTATGAATTGTTAAAATAATATTATTTATGTAAACAACTCGCAATTTGACTAACAAATCATTGCAATCCTTGTTATTCTACTAGCACAACTGACCATGCTTTGAGAATGCATTAAAATCAGTATTAGACTCCTAACCTATCCATCGCAAGGTCAATAGCGAAACTACTAGCTTACCGTCACTTAGACACACTTTAGAAGTAAGATCATGCACTAAACCGTGGAATAAACGGTCGAGTTTAATAAACCAGTTGACGAAGCTCTAGATAACTAGTCGTCCTCCACAGCTTCGGTCGCCACTCCTCGTCCATTGAACCATCGTATCGCATCACTCGTACGTGCTATTATATTCCTTCTGTTCAGCTCCTTAATGTCGTAGTGTAATGAAATTTGATGATGTGGCGGTATGCAGTCATATGTATTCTAATATTATAAAGCAGAAGAGTTTGTCAAAATTAAATTATTTATTTGTTCATAGGTTCATTACAAACATTTAAACAAAGTCAAACTTTTTTAAAAATTAAGCTAGATGAGGCCGGTGTTTCCTAACTGACTTCCCTGAGAAGAAACATCCGAAACAAACTCAGAGGTCATAGTCTCTTTTAAAGTCCAGACAATATAATTAAAATAATAATATATAAAATAAAGTATAAATATGTGAGTACAATGTGAGATGAGTATAAACTACTATCATGCTATATTAATACTATCATGCAGGCTTCTCTTTCTCTTAGCGTTATCCCAGTTTCAATCTGGGGTCCGCTTACTAGCCTAACCGGATTTGGCTGAATATTAGCTTTTCCACAGAGCGACTGCCTGTCTGACCTCCGCAACCCGAAGGGATAGCGATATTCCATGGTTTAGACTAGTGTCAGTTTATTTAGAAGGTACTGACGCCCTGTAACGACTGTCAAAGATCTTCATGACAACCGTACCGACGGCTTAACGTGCTCTCCGAGGCACGGGACAAGCGATAATAAACAGTTATGTGCGTATTGAATTAACAATTCAATACGCACATAACTCCGAAAAGTCATTGGTGCGCGCCGTGGATTCGAACCCGATAC
Source organism: Euclidia mi (assembly GCA_944739405.2). Taxonomy (NCBI): domain Eukaryota; kingdom Metazoa; phylum Arthropoda; class Insecta; order Lepidoptera; family Erebidae; genus Euclidia; species Euclidia mi. The sequence continues at coordinate 7,428,837 of OX123196.2, forward strand.
CCTCTACATGGCAGTCTGTTGGTATATCCACTCGGCTATCGCTGCCTCATCATGCAGGCTATACAACATCAATAACATCATGCTATTAAGTTATGAACCACGAGAGCAGTAGCCCTTAACGCGTGTGTAACCTCAGACCTAGTATAGTATTATATTATCTGTGCCCATACTCAGCTGGTACAAAATATTTTTTCAAATTCGACTGCTAGTTCAAGAGATTAGGGCATCCAAACTAAACCTTTAACTTTATTATATCTATTAGTAATATACATAAGTTTATAACGTACGTTGACGTAGGAGCGTTGAACTATCTATGGGCGCATCGACAATTATATAGACATTGAATAAACCTTTATAATTCCATTTTCAGTCAGTGTTCTCATATTATTAGAAAATTGAGTTTAATTATTTTCTGTGTAGGCGATCCATGGCTTATATTATTATATTTATATTGCTGATATTTAATAGACTGTGGCAACAGTCGGTATGTGTGCATCTAAGGCCATTATCAGTTGACTCGTGAGCTAAATAATTTAATGTAATAAAAAAACGAGTTGAAAATTCGGTAATTAAACTTGGATGGGACTAATGGGAATTTAATATCCTCCCAAACAAAATATTATATTCGGAATCGGTTAATACATTAATGATTGATTTATGAGGGAACAAATTTAAACTTCGACCGAATTGAGAACCTCGTTCTTTTTTTCAAGTCGGTTAAAATGATAGGTTGGGCAGCAAATATGTAGGAAACTTTAACTTGCTAGTCTTTATCTAGTGTTTAGCAGGTCACGTTGGACTAATTACTGTACCTTTTCTCAATTAATAAGTCCAAGGTATTCTACTATTACCTCAATTCCCATGTTTATTTAATCGAGCAAAAATAATAAAGTTATGTGTAATCCTCTGTGAGCCACAGATTAGGTTAGAACCTGAGCAGCGAAGCTCATATTTCTTCCAATATACTTTTGGTTAAATTCGTTACAACTTTTAAAACAGTTCTTCAGGACTTCATAAGTGCTGAACCTAATGAGGGTCAGCAGCAGTAACCTTTAAAGACAATGGTCTTTAAAGGTGTGTCTTTAAAAGTGTTTGTAATGAACCTTCATAGGTTCATTACAAACAAATTGTTAATTATCGCTTGTCCCGTGCCTCGGAGAGCACGTTAAGCCGTCGGTACGGTTGTCATGAAGATCTTTGACAGTCGTTACAGGGCGTCAGTACCTTCTAAATAAACTGACACTAGTCTAAACCATGGAATATCGCTATCCCTTCGGGTTGCGGAGGTCAGACAGGCAGTCGCTCTGTGGAAAAGCTAATATTCAGCCAAATCCGGTTAGGCTAGTAAGCGGACCCCAGATTGAAACTGGGATAACGCTAAGAGAAAGAGAAGCCTGCATGATAGTATTAATATAGCATGATAGTAGTTTATACTCATCTCACATTGTACTCACATATTTATACTTTATTTTATATATTATTATTTTAATTATATTGTCTGGACTTTAAAAGAGACTATGACCTCTGAGTTTGTTTCGGATGTTTCTTCTCAGGGAAGTCAGTTAGGAAACACCGGCCTCATCTAGCTTAATTTTAAAAAAAGTTTGACTTTGTTTAAATGTTTGTAATGAACCTATGAACAAATAAATAATTTAATTTTGACAAACTCTTCTGCTTTATAATATTAGTATACATATGACTGCATACCGCCACGTCATCAAATTTCATTACACTACGACATTAAGGAGCTGAACAGAAGGAATATAATAGCACGTACGAGTGATGCGATACGATACGATGGTTCAATGGACGAGGAGTGGCGACCGAAGCTGTGGAGGACGACTAGTTATCTAGAGCTTCGTCAACTGGTTTATTAAAGGGCTGTATTTAACTGTTAGTCAAAAATACTAATTTTCCACCAAAAATACTAATTGCACGACTAAGCTAAGTTGACGGAGCCCTGCTTCGCAGGGTTCCTATTTTTGGGAGCAGGGTCACAAGAGAACCTAACATAACCTATTAAGTTTTCTGAGTGGATAAGTTTCCCGAGCGGACGAAACTTTTCATATCAAATGATATTTTGTAAAAAGTAATATAAATATTTGGTGTAAAAATAGTATTTTAGTGTGCAAGTCAGTATTTTAGTGAAATAATAAAGTTTTTTTGCGTAACTCACTTTAGTGTGTTACATAACATTTTTGATACGCTGTTAAAAATATCCCTTTATTAAAGTCGAAAGCTTATTCCACGTGTTAGTGCATGATCTTACTTCTAAAGTGTGTCTAAGTGACGGTAAGCTAGTAGTTTCGCTATTGACCTTGCGATGGATAAGTTAGGAGTCTAATGCTGATATTAATGCATTCTAAAAGCATGGTCAGTTGAGCTTGTAAAATAACAAGGATTGCAATAATCTTGCAAAAATGACTTTAAACTTTCACGATTTGTATACATCATACAAAATAAAATTAGCCGGTCTTAATCGTAGTTAAAGTGTAGTGTGTCGGAGTACCGACATTGCGAACTTAAATAAAGACCAAGTGAGGGTAGGTGCCGAAACCCGCACTTCCACAAGACGGCGCTGAGCTCTCATCAGTCTCTTCGCGACCACGCTCGGTGCAAGACGAGCGAAACGTCGGAAACAAATATGTATTTATACCTGAAATAAGTTAATTGTACGTTGTAAAGGATTGCAATCATTTGTTAGTCAAATTGCGTGTTGTTTATATAAATAACATTATTTTAACAATTCATAAATATCTCTGAACTTTTAGTTGATTAAGTGCTGAAAGTTTCGACATATAGTATGCGTAAAACATGGCGGCATTATATTAAATTACAGAGGAAAGGTTATAGATGCAGATAAAAAAATGTCAGCATACTTTAGATATTTAAAGATTCAGAAACACTTTGTTACAATAAGCGTTTAAAATACCAAATATTACTCCAAGAGGCCGTTGAATTTTCTTAAGGTTAAGCTGCTCTTCAAAATCACCTCTATTATATTTTCTCGGAAAATAAGCGTACAACAGTAGGTATGTCTAAGGCCTTTGCCACACTTGGCGGAAATTCCGTCGCGGATCTTCCATTACGATAAAGGCTGAGAGAATCGGAGCGACGGATCATCTGCATAGTGTGCCTGGTATTGGTTATTTATATACAATAACTTATATTTAAGGCGTTCTGCCGTGGAAGATCCGCGACGGAATTTCAGTCAAGAGTGGCAAAGGCCTTACCCTGCTTGACGTCAGGTAAGAGCACGGGAAACGCAAACATTGCTTCGTCATGAGGCACTTCTCCTTCATTCCATGACTAGTGGATGTCCGCAGCTTCGCCCGGATATTTCATTTATTTAATAGATTCTCCCTGATCCCGTGCGAATTTCGGAAAATCCCTTCTTTGGGCACCCCTTCGGTGCCCAAAGAACATACATGCCAAATTTCAGCTGCCTACACTTAATAGTATTGGCGTGTCTGTCTATCAGACAGTAACGCAAGCATTTTATATATACAGATATTAAAACGGACTGAGAATAATCCCCAGAATCCATCTTAGACTACAGGCACTTACCATCATAGGCTAGAATCACGCCAGAATCCATCTTAGGTTACAGGCACTTACCATCATAGGCTAGAACCACGCCAGAATCCATCTTAGGCTACAGGCACTTACCATCATATCATTGGCGCTCATTTGAAGGCCAATTCTCGTATTTTATATGACATTGAAATTATATTTTGAACGAAATCAGATTATATTTTGAATTGACTCAGAGTCGGCATTCAGCAAATTTTATGTCCTTATCGTCTAATTTGACTACTATAGTTCGACGTTGACACATTGTTTATCTAGTCACGATAACATTCCAATAACATTCAAATATCATTTAATTTAGGAGAATACCATTTTCGGTATGAGTATGACACTGATCGACTCTGCATTTTGAACAAACATAATTAGGAGAATTGGGCCTCTGTTATCAAAAGTACAGATTTAAATCATTGGATTCCACACATATGCCGCACGAAAACGTGTCATCGTTGGGAAGAGTGAGCTCACGCTTTTACCCGGTTTCAATATTCAATCTATATATGAATTTGGCTAGTAGAGATACATATTTAACATATTTTGTATACAGCTTATAGCAAATATGTATCAAACTCATGGATAGATAGAACATTGAAATCGACAGCTAAAGAGTTAAGTGCCTGCCAATAGCAAAAAAAAACATTTAAGTTATAGGCCAATGACCCTTCAACTTTTTAGCTTAAAATTCTTATTTCGGTTTTCTCGGGAATACAGATAATTTTCCAATGAGAGAGCGTATAGAGCAGTATAGATCAAGTTTAGTAATTTACCTTGACACTTGACTCGTGTTGGCGAGTACCCAGTATGTGGGTTTAAGTAGGTTACTAGAAACTCCAAAGTCACTTTGTCTGCACCGCGTATTAATTCGATTTAAAACTTATGTAGTCAAGGCGATTAAAATTATATACTAATTTGATTTAAGCGAATGGTCTAATAGTTGTTTAATAAGCATTTAGTCTGTATCAAAGAAAGGAAGTCGTGTTCTAAACCAGCTCCGGGCAGATATTTATGCACGACTAGTGCATAAAATTTTATTGATGCTAATTATTTTGATGATTTGAATAATATTATACCCGTTAGTGCAGACAAATTTTCTTGGTGTCCTCCTTCAAATATTTACAACACAATGTGCCGAAATTCTAATTAATATGATTAAGACATAAAATATACTTACTTTTGTGAAATGATATGACTGATAGAAAATATAAAATTTTCTTTAATAATGATATAATTTTATGCTTGTAATCCAACTTAAACAATGAACTTGTACTAGAATAATATTATTCTAGGGAATATCTATTTAAGTAGATAGGCATATATATTTAGATCTTTTAAATAAACGCAAATACACATTTTAACTTTTTGTGGCAAAATACACATCTTAATTCATTTCTTTGAAGACTGCCAGACTTCGCTAGAATACTAGAATTTCCTAGAATGCCGATATCACTTAGTCCATTCGAAGAATCAAACTGAATTCTAAGACTCAAGTTTATCACAAGTACACGTATAAGTCACGGGGTTAACGATACCTAATATAATATCTTAATAATAGGAATCCATTTCATGAAGGTCTTTGGCAGGCGTTACAGGGAGTCAGTATCTTGAAATAAACTGACACTGGGCCAGGTCTACGGTCCACACTCTACTGCCTTGAAATAAACTGAGCCATGCAATATCGCTATCCCTTTAGGTTGAAGAGGTCAGCCAAGCAATCGCTCTTTGGAAAAGCTAATATTCAATCAAATCCGGTTAGACTAGTAAGCGCACCCCAGGGTTGCAACCAGATCTCTGCGAATAAATATTTCTTTTAATTTCAACTGGGAAAATGCTATAATTATGATGAATTTAATGCATGTATGAAAATAATAATGAATATAGAGGAAGCGCGTGAGGTTTGTAAGGATACAAGCAAGTATCGTTCTGTTTTCTATGCCTACCCGGACGAGAAAAATACCGTGAGTATAATAATTATGTAGGTACCTATGTATCTACAAAAAAGAATGTTTATCCATTGTCTAGTACCCATATTACAAGCTCTGCTTAGTTTAGGACTAGATGATGTTGTGAGTGTGGTAGAATATTATTATTTATTATTATTATTTATGTATGTATAGGTTATTAGATACGTAGTGCATATATTATGTATGTTATTGTTTTACATGGCAATTTAGTTGTATATATGGCAACTAACGTTTAAATATGAACTATATTTAAATATGTCTGAATAGCTTCATGCAGCAAATAAAATGATTCATTGAAATAGCAATAGCATAATAAATAACATGCTATTTTTCAATAACATCATTGTGTACGTATGTAAGTTGTAACGTTATACTGAGCACTTATTAGATACCCATTTATATGAACTTGGTATTTAAGTAACAAATATAGCAAACTGCAACGCAACGCGTTTTTCATTGTCAAACTATAAATTATCGACATGGTTCTCATTTTAAGTAATGTCCAAATCAGTCAACAAATTAGTTTTTGCGACACGCCCGCACACACGCAAACACCTATTATGTGATGATTGATTTATGACTATTTCAAAATGAGACACACATAACATGCACACGCACATACACACATACACGCACACACACACATGCACGCGAGCACACACACATACATGCTCCCACGTTCCCACGCAAGTATTCACAACCCACCTGACCTATCTTCACTAATACGCAACATATAATGTAAAAGGTTTAATTGTATACAAGACACCAGCAGAACACTGTCTGCCATGTTACAGGTCACGAGGTCACCCTAGTTTGGGAGGCAGAGTCCTTATATTTGATGTACACCTTAATGTTGTAAGTAACTAAAAACACAGATGTTTGTAACAAAAAGGTTTTCGCTCAATAAATAAATTATTATATTATTATAACTTCACGGCTTTATCCTCGAAGGGGTAGGTAAGAGTGTATTAAATGAGAATAATCTCAATTATAGTTTGAGAATATAAAATGCTCTCCGTTGCGATACTCTATATGTGCGCTGGCCTTAACCTTATAGACCGCATAATACGTGAACAGAATGATATGTTCTAGGTCAGTATTATGCAAATCAAAAATATTAATTAACGCCATTTGATTTCTACACCAATGTTAAGATTAATTATTTGTATAAAACTCTCACTGTGTAAAAATATAAATTTTACATGCTAATAGAATTATTCTATAAACTTGCATCAAAATTATTTTATAAATAAAAACTGGTACATAATGGTTCGGACATTAAGTCACACTATTGAAGTACCATTTTAATGATGCAGCAGTTTCATAGATAAATATAACATTAAAAAAATATCGTGTTCCTTTTAACTTTTTCTTAGTCACTTTATATTCTGTAGGTATATATAAAATTTTTGCGTAACTGACTGACTGACAGACAATGCACAGCCAATACCATTGAGCGCAAAAAGCTGAAATTTGGTATGTATGTTTCCTGGGGACCGTAGGGCCCGTAGGGATGCTCTAAAAAGGGATTTCGCGACATTCGCAGCGGATCTAGCAGAAACGGTTAACATACATATATATACTCACGCCTTTTTCCCGTCGGGGTAGGCAGAGACAACAGAACGCCACTTGCTTCTACCCTTACAAACCTCACGCGCTTCCTCTACACTCATTACTCTTTTCATACATGCTCGCTGGTTTCGGGTACTTCGGACCGCCGTTTGCCGTTTTTTAGAACGTCCCCAATTTGATCGAGGAATGTCCGACGAGGTCTGCCGCGACCGACTTGCTTACTCACATTTGCCTTATAAATCTGATTCGTCATTCTTTCTTCACTCAAGAAAGAATGACGAAACGGTTAAATTTAAATAAAATATGCGGGCGTAGCTGCGGACATCCCCTAGTTAATTTATATTTGGGAACGCTTCATTAATGGTAGGTACTAAAGCTCAGGGCAACGTAAGAACTAGTAATTATTGCTCTCAGTGTCGGTCAATGAACTCATATCATAGCTAACTTTTACGCAGACACAGAACAAAAAACAGTTCACATGACGCAAAGAGTTTTCATGATTGGAAATCGACCCCTACCTACCTACGGCATGGCAGTCAAAGTCATCGGCCACAAAAGTGACTCTACATTTCCCGTGGCTCCGCCATTTGATGGGTTGATAAGAGAAACACCACGGTAATTTTAGAGAGTAAGCCTCAATGCTTCTCATTCCAGTGGATCCTCTAATTCCGGAGAAGGGGGTAGCGTAAAAGAGTTTCACGAAGAAAAAAATGGCAGTCTGTGTCATTCATCATCATCCTGCCACTAGTCCACTGTTGGATATAGGCCTATGGGATGGCTCGCCACGGAGCCCTTTTTGCGTCTCTACTTGTCCAGCCGCTGCCAGCCACTTTCCATATGTCGTCACTCCACCTCGCCCGATCCTACCCTACGTATGCCAAGGGCCAGGCTCATCTGTATATAAAGTAAGTAAAATAAAGTTCTTTCGTCACTGACCGACAGACAAGCTACATCCAAAACAATTAGGCGCAAGAAGCTGAAATTCTGCATGTATGTATGTTACTTGGGGAACGTAAGAGGGCACCAAGAAGGGATTTCCCTAAATTCCCACGGGATCGGGCAGAAACAGTTGAACTTAAAAAAAAATTGCGGGTGCAGCTGCAGGCGTCATCTAGTTGGCTGCTAAAAAATACAGCAGCTGCTAGAAATAGCTTTTTTTCTTTTTATTATGTTACTAGCTGTTTCTCGCGGTTTCACCCGCGTCCTGAGGGAACTACTGTTAATTTATAGCCTATGTATTGGTACCTAATGTATACTTGGTACATTGGCTATCCGCCAGTAAACGTCCCGTCAAAATTGGTCCAGCCGTTCCAGAGATTGGCGAGAACAAACAGACAGACATAAATTTAAAAAAAATTCATTTTGGTATATGTACCGTGTATACATCCATATGCATTTAGTAAAAAGCGGTTATTTTAATATTACAAACAGACACTCCAATTTTATTTAATGTACTAATGTATAGATGATGAGGATTATTTTCAAGAAATCAAAGAACTTGGTTTTATTTGTGTCGACTATTCTATAGTAGCAGAATTAGGTCAGTATGTCATTTTGGGAGCCTGTCGCAATATTCAGGTCATGAAGGGCATGACCTAAATATTGCGACGGGTTCCACTCCGTACAGTGAAAATATATTAGGTGATTTACACAAGTTACGTTTTAGTGCATATTTTACTATATCTGCTACCTACAACAAAAATATTATACCAATCTGATACGAAGCATAACACAATAAAAAAATCATGATGAATATTATTTTATTATGTAAGTAGGTACCTATTTAAAATGTTTATGTTAATATTTACTAATTTATGACAGCACAAAGGATAACGACTTAATAAACAAAAAACTTAATAAATATGCATTATGTTTAAAGTTTTCACAGTCCATACCACTCAGTACATAAATGTTCTAAGTTGAAGTATGTAACCCCAAGTGCAATGACCTTATGCATTATTGACTAAGGTCAAACGATAGTAGCGCCGATGGCGGATAATGTTGGAACTAACTGTAGAGGTTGGCAGCATAGATTATACAGATAAACTGGTTGGCAGGTACTGGCAAGTGAAATTGTTCTTTATACTAGTTTTGCTATTCAATACTAGATGGCGCTGTGCTTAAATTTAAAAATAATTAAGTAATAGCTACATTCATAAACTACCGTAATAACATACATACAGTTACATACCTATCTATATGATTTCGTTTCTCCTGAACTAAGCAGGCAAAGCATGTCGTCAAGGTTCCCTTTATCTAAATATCATGTATGAAGAGGATTATGAAGACCCAAAATTCCTTAAGATATTAATATATACCCTGTACTTACAGGTATTATGGGTAGCTAGGTATGTGTTTCGTATCAAGGGGTTGACTTCAGAACTTAAGATTATCTAAACTTATTATGGTACTAGAGGCGAGAGACACTAAGGCTCTTTACAAATTTGGAGTATTTTAGATTGTCATCTTTGCCCAGAGAAAATTTATGTCATTTATTCAGAAACAAATATTCGCCGTGTGGTTGACGGCATAGAATACAAGTGTCACCACCCTCTATCTTCCCGTGGGTGTCGTAAGAGGCGACTAAGGGATAACACGATGCAAATACCATCTTTGCGTAGAGACGGAAAACTCGACATCAAACCCTATACGACTGCCTCGTTGGTCTCGCGGCATAAATGTGCGCGTGGGATCGGGAGGTCCCGGGTTCGATTCCTGGGTCGGGCAGTGTTATTGGGTTTTTCTGTCACGAAATTCTCAGTAGCAGCACAGAGTCTGGAAATGTGCCCGGTACGGCAATAGGCTCGCCCCTTATTACGTGGGACTAAAGTATATCTGGCGAAAAGTGTGTGTACAAATACACCTCTGCCTACCTCTTCGGGGATAAAAGGCGTGACGATATGTATGTATGTATGTATTCAGAAACAAATGACTATTCCGTTTTAATACCAACTTGTCCTGTTTCACTACCATGTTTTCTTCCGTGGGAGTCGTAAGAGGCGATTAAGGAAAGTACGCGAAGGAAATATCTACTAGCTTTGCGAAGAGCTGAAAACTCGACATCCAACCCGTTGGAGCATTGTTTTATTCCGTCTGGCCAGGTAATATAGTAGACCAATCTTCTTACTACGGTGCCACTGTGTAGTAAATTAGAGGAGGCTGAACTCCAAACAACATGACTTTTAAATTAATTGAATTGCTAAAAAAATACCTAACAAACGAATCCACCATGGCACCATCAAAATAGTTCAACAGATTTTTCACACTCAAAAAATCAATCATCACGATAATGATCTTTGCAATTCCTAGGTATGTGATTTTTTTATTAATTACAGGCATTTGACGTAAAAATAATCTATTAGTACCTTTATCCTCTGCGATTATATTGCTTGTTAAAGAAAAAATATACCACTGTTTTACACGTGAGTATAATTAGGTATCTACTCTTAGTAATTAATTAAATACATAGTTACCGCTTGTTCCATGCCAGACGGGCAAATTTAGTAGTGGTGGGATCCGAACCCATAATCCCCCTCTTCTCTGGTTTTTATCGCAACCTGGTATGACAAAGAACCAGCGCCCATCTCAACCAGACCTGTATTGGTATTGAAATATGAAGGCAGGCCAAGGAGTCTCTTCCCGCAGCAGACGGTAAGATAGCTAAGCAAGTCCTGCGGCTGTCCAAACAACAACTGCCAGTCACTCTACCACTATTGGTTCTCTCCTCTTTTTCTCTGCTAAAAGAAATGAAAAGGATGGAAAAAAGATCTAATTATAAAAAGAACTGCAACGTTACGCTAATCATCCGGGAAAGTGGTGCGAAACTAGCTCGATCATGCTCTGCTAGATTCCCATAAACCTCGCATTTACAAGAATCTGACATATTTTATTTATTTTCGTGTATCTATCTCGGTCTCATCTTCAGTTTACCAGCTAGCCTTTATTTACTTGTCATCTGTCACTTGTCACTGCTGGAGTAGGCCTCTCCATTGAAAGGAGGAATTGGCCTACTATACCACGATGGCCAGACGGGTTGGTATAGGGTTTGTATCAAGTTTTCCTTCTCTTACAGTGTTGTTCTCTGTATTATAGAGGTATTATATGCTCCCTCTGGCGGCTCTTACGACACCCATGGGATGATATGGGGTAATTCCGTTTTCTTAATCCGTCACCACACGGACATCACATTAAATTGACTTGTCAGTGTGAACGAATTTTCGAGAATCCTAGTGAAGTAAATGACAGCTAGATTGCCCAGTGACACAAATCGTTGTTTCATGTCATGTCAATGTATTCTTTGCGTCCGTTGATCGAATTTTCTTAAAGCATTCGACACAGGATTTAATTCTAGTGCTCGCATTGCCTAAAAAGGAAGATTAAAATCAATACCTATAGCTAATCAAATAGCAATAAATTAATAGACACCATAAATCGACCGCCTTAAAATTATCGATAGATAACAAATGGAAAAAACCTTAACAACGTTTTCCTACTAATTATAATTCATCTTTGTAACCCATCTCTATAATTATCGACTTTGACTAATGATACAACAGGCAATTTCTGAGACAAAAGTAGCAAGGCGAAATTATAACTACAGGAAATGAATTAATTACTCGATAATCATTAGTTAAGGGAAGATGAAATAATTAGTAGCCTTGTCTGTCACCCTGGGTACTAATTAATCAGATGCGGTAATGAAAGATACCTAATAAGTGTTTAGTACTGTTATGCAGACTATTGTCCTCAGAAGGATTTTCTTTACAAATTTGATCTTTGATTAGCAGATAATTTTGATTGTTTTTTAGGTTCGAAATTAATTAATTGGTCCTGTCTCTCATAACTTCATAAGGCTTAAGGCTAAATACTATATTTGGCCGGTTGGTGATGCTTCAAATGTGCTTTGGAACATTTTGGGTCGATGAGCCATTGGAGTAAGTAAGGATTACTTTTTTTATGAAATGGAGTAAAATTATAGTAAATCTTCTTTCTCTTAGCGTTATCCCAGTTTCAATCAGGGGTCCGCTTTCTAGTCTAACCGGATTTGACTGAATATTAGCTTTTCCACGGAGCGACTGCCTGTCTGACCTCCGCAACCCGAAGGGATAGCGATATTCCATGGTTTAGACTAGTGTCAGTTTTGTTTAGAAGGTACTGACGCCCTGTAACGATTGTCAAAGATCTTCATGACAACCGGGACCGACGGCTTAACGTGCTCTCCGAGGCACGGGACAAGCGATAATTAACCATTCAATACGCACATAACTCCGAAAAGTCATTGGTGCGCGCCGTGGATTCGAACCCGACACCCTCTGCATGGCAGTCTGTTGGTATATCCACTCGGTTATCGCCGCCTTAGAACTCCGTAAAATTATAGTAAAAAATAGAGTAGGCAGAGGTGTTTTAGAAACCCTCATTTCGCCAGTTATGTTTCGATCCCAATGTCGTTCCCTCACAGGCACACGTGGACATTATTTTTCACTTATGCTGTGTAGATCAAAATGTAAGTGAAAAATAATGGAAGAAAAAGTGTTCGATGCACGCCGTAACTGTCTGAGTGGCCCAGGCGGGAACACCGAGGTGGTTTTCTTCGATTGACGAGGGGGACGACACTAATAGCCAACTTGAAAGCAACCGCAAAAAAATACAAAGTCTTGACCTCGACCGCCATGGGTAAAATCACGACGCAAACTACATACCAATAAGTAAGACTGAACAAAAAAATAATTTAATTTAGTTAATTTGACGTCAATTGATTTGGTCGATTGACTTCAAATTAACTTAATTAAATTATTTTTGCAAGTGCAACTTTTAGTTGCAAATTTTTTTCATTCCTACGAATATTTTAAGATTAATCACTTATATTTCTCGACGTAAATTTTGGTTGGGAATCCCTTAGCATTTCAATTGGCCTGCGAGAATACCAGCGTTGTAGTTGTATATACTGCAACAATAGCTGACGCAGTTGCCTAATTTGTTCTCCATATACCGCCTTCTGTTGTTCTCATTAAGAAAATGTATGTATGCTATGTTTTGGAGATGCAAATAAAATATTTTTTGTTTTTGTTTCAGGAGATTGCAGCTTTATCCATACTTATGCTATCTACCATGGGCATCGCCAAGGGGAAGCAGGGGGGCAGCTGAAGAGATTCAATAAACCCTACAATTCATACTTTTCTCAATACTTTCTCATTACCCATATCAACTTGTCCCCCCTCTCCCCTCCCTAGGCAATCGGATAGCGACGCCATTACTACCTACCCCTATCGATGCTACATATACGTATTATACGCCTACGTATGCTACGTATTGTCAAATCAGCTTTGGCTCTCCATGAATGATCATACCAATAAGTATCGCAACCAGTCGCCACGCCCTAACATGACCACCATGATACGTGTTGCAGTTGATTAATCGTACGGTAAACCTGACCTTGCATCTATTTCTTATAATGTTACGGATAAATATAATCATATATTATGTACACATTATTAATCATACATTATGTACACTTACCTTCTATTGACCTTCTTACCGACAAACAAATAAAATCATAGTTAACTGCCGCAGTATTATTGCTATGTGTGTCGTATATTTATGGCTAGTTTCGCAGTTGGCTGATAAGTTCAAATAAAACTAATTTGTCAAATTAATTTGTCGAATATCTTATACAAACTTAATTAATTTTTTTAAATTATCTGTTTGATAATGCCTACCCAGAGGTAGTGAAGCTGGACCTTAATGTCGCAAATATTTTACTATAAGAAGATTAGAAATTTCTATATAGTAAAATAATCTGTATTATTATACATATATAAAGTAGCCCTGGAAGAACAACCTTAACCAATTTGTTGCATTTATGAAAAATTATTTTCTATCTTAAGCACATTGACTACTAGCAAAAGCATACTACTAAGTAGGCTTAAGCATATCTACTTACATTGTATCGTAAATGCCTAAAAGTCTTGACTGATAAAAAACTAGTACTAGACAAGACTAATAAAAAGGAAAAGATATCTAATTATAAGATAATATAAGATAATTCTTTCCAGAAGTCACAGTACAGAGTTATAAAAGAAAAAGAAGTTTACAAATAAAATGCACAATGGGCGGCCTTATCGCTAAAAGCGATTTCTTCCAGGCAACCTTATTATACTTACCTATTATCTTAATATATAAAATCCTTGCGTTACTGACTGACTGACAGACAAGCTACAGCCGAAACTACTCAGCGCAAGAAGCTGAAATTTAGCATGTATGTTCCTTAAGGACCGTAGGGGTGCACTAAGACTGGATTTCCCGAAATTCCCACGGGATCAGATAAAACGGGTAAATTTTAAAAAAATGCAGGCGTAGCTGCTGGCGTCTTCTAGTATAAGATAATGCACTAATGAGTTTAGCGAATAAAATTACCAACCGAAATTGTAAAGAGCCTAAAGTTGCCTTGAAAAAAATAGGATTGTCTATATATTCCCCGGCATATCTACTACGTTAGCAGTTATAATCATATAGGTACAATGTTAGGGTTCAGCTATTCTATATGCATTTCTGTATTCCTCTAAGCAAGTGAAGGAGAATCTCTCCCCGGTTCAAACAGCCTCAATCTTTATCATCGCGCTACTACTTATATTTGTCCGTGTGGTGACGGATTAAGAATACGAAATGTCACCACCCCATATCACCCACGGGTGTCGTAAGAGTCGACAGTGGGAGCATATTATGCAGAGAACAGCGCTGTAAGAGAATGAAAACTTGATACAAACCCTATACCAACCCATTTGGCCAGCGTGGTATAGTAGGCCAATTCCTCTTTTCAAAGGAGAGGCCTAGTCCAGCAGTGGACTGTTAAAGGCTGATGATGATGACTACTTATAAGTCTTTAACTTTGCTATTTTCCATAAAATTTGGTAGGCAGTCTTTTCGAAAAGATCAACACACCCAAGTTCATACAGTGACCATCGGGATACCGTTATGCAAGTCATTCACCGAACTATCTTTACACCACCTAAAAAGTCTTTACCAGCATTGCGCGTCGATTTTGGTTATTTAAGCTATTTAAAAACAATGTAAAAGAAATGAGTCAAATGACCTTCACCTAAGCCCATTGTCTTACAAGTGAAACGAAATTGATTAGGTACAGCATGACTAAACGTGATACTCATGGATATTTAGTAAAATTCCAAGTAGGTATTAGTATTGACAAGGTTAAAGGTTCCACATTCGTGGACATTGAAACATTATTTTTAAACTAAGTATATTTCGGGATAGGTACGAGTAGGTGTCGTTGCCAAATAGGAAATTGCCCCTTTTCATGAAAAGATTGAGCATTTCATGAAAAGACAAATTATCCAGTGACCATTTCATGATGTGCCTTAGTCAGTTCAATGATAACAAATCATTTAACATCATGAAATGGTCAATCATAATTGATCGAATCGTAAAATAAATTCATTTTTAGTTTTTTTAAGTAAGTCGAATATATTATTAGTAGATATAGGGTAAGGTTGCTACTATTGGACCACTTAACTTTGGACGGTCATAAAATCAAAACTATAGCAGTAGGCAATATAAAAATTGGTTAAATGAATTGTACTTTTATTGAAGTATCTGCAGTATTCATATATTTTTTTAAAATTAAGCGTTTAGTGCTAAAAGAGCAATAAATAAATAAAATATGGTCGCCTTGTTTGGACCACTGTATCTTTGAATGGACCACTCAGTTGCTATCATTGGACTTAGACAATATTGGTCTACTGGTCCATTCAAAGTGCCTAAGTAAATGTGTTATTTTTAGGAAACACAAAAGACAACTTTTTTTAATCACATTTTTATTCAATATTTGAAAGACAAGTACAGTTAAATCTTAAATTTATATTCCTCCTGCCCCGTTCCCATATTACTTGGGGTCGGCGCAGAATGTCTTTCTCTTCCATTCTCTGCTATCAGCCGTCATCTGATATTCACTCCCTTTTCATTCATGTCAGCCTTCACACAATCCATCCATCTTTTCTTTGGTCTTCCTCTTGCCTTATATCCCTCAACTCTCATGTACATCGCTTATTTCTACACATATTTCTTTTTGCCCTTTTTTAGACAAGCACACTCACTCCTCGTGCACCCAACATTTAGCTACATGACAGTTGCCTCATTTAAGCCCACCTTACCTTTACTAACGCTTGTAACGCTACATCCATACTTGTCTCATTCCATGAATAATACACTTTTCGCCATTCTAAAAGAAAAAATAAATAATGAAATCGACATTTCGAGAATTTGCCATGATTGGACCGGTTCAATCAAAGAGCCAGGCACTGGTTCATTGATGGCAACACACTACAACCTCATTAAAAAAATTATAAAAAAATAAATTAAATAGTTGTCAACAACTTATTTTTATAATTAGCCACACCAATAAATGCATAACGTTATCAAATATATTATACGTTATAGTACTTAATAGAACTGTACTTAAATGGAGACATATATGCGACAATTTTATATCAAAAGCGCGTGCAATGAAACCACACGCGTCTCTCCTCAACCAGGCCTCCGACGACACAGGTGGTACACGAGCCGTGCCTATGGGCATAAAGCTAGCGTTTAGATGTAACAAACGATTTTTAAACCAAATCGTTCGTGAGTTATTGAAGTGGTCCAATCAAAGCGCTGGTCCAATGATCGCAACCTTACCCTACCATTAGTGGCCAGGGATGAACAGAAGTAAAAGTTAATTCTAATAAAACTATAACCCGACTACGTAAATATGGGTACTACACCTAATATGGGTGCCAGAAAAACTTACCTGCATTAAACAGTCATGACAGGGAACTACATGTAGGTACACTAGTATACAATAGGTGCGACCACGGCTCTAGCTTGAGCATTCCTGTACTTTTACCTTTCTTTGTTTCGTCCTTTTTTTAGACCCTCTTTTTACGTAGCCAGGTTATAATTTTTAAACTATTTTTTTTCTATTTAATTCTTTTCCGTATCCCGGGCATGGGTATGTAAACTAACCGTGCAATATTTACATTGTCACATTTAAAGGAAGCAAGAAAGAAAAATAGGTAACTCAATGCCTCTAAACCGCGCTAATTGTAAGTACAACCGCGTTCATTTTGACTCAAACTACTTATATATGTACATATTTGTAATGTACTCACCAATACCTATCTTTTGATACCAAACACGTATAAGTAAAATTTTTTTTGAGGTTGAAATCTGAGGTATTAATTCCGTAACAGAAAATTTTGATAAAATTAATATAGCCTATGTCACCCGCGCCATTATCATGAATCTTTTGACACCCCATATATTATAAAGAACTTCCTTTTGGCTTCGCCGTAGTCGGGTAAAAAACTAACTAAGCGTGTTTGATGTTTAATTATGTTGATTTCGATAATATTTTAATTTGATTAAAGTTAGAATTTCGTCTTTTAGACTAAGTTTATTATCACAGTAACAGCAAGCAGTGAAATAGATTAGGTATAAAACAAGTTTGATGATGACGATGATGATGATGTAAAAAATACTCACATAAGCTTCAATACATCTGCAACCGTTTTCACTCCATCACCCGAAGGTTAACTGGTCGAACATGTGTTAAAACATGACATTAATCAGACTTAATATGTAATTTCATTCAGTAGTAAGCTTACCAAATGCATCCATAAATGGGTTAAAAGATTATTGCCACAATTTCCTTTCAGCACTATTATATTCATATTATTCTATAATATGTGGTTATATTTTCTTAAATACGTCTCGGAATAAATCCTGTGTGAAAACAAAGAACACCCTGACTCGATGCATGAGGTGTTGTCTCGTGTGAGGAACGAACAGTAAAGTACATCACTCTTTATAATGGCCATTTACTTATTATTAATTTTTGTACTCCCACTAGTGACCAAAGCTCTAAAGGCATTTTTTTAACCTCAAGGTTAAACTCTCCGGCAGACCGAAAAGCGTGTGGCAAAAAACCCCAATCAGACATATAATTCAATAAAAGTGTCACGGTAGAATCTTCCACTGTTACTTAAAGCAGTTTTTATTAAGAACAAACCTACAGACACACAAAAACAATACAACTGGGATTTTCCTTCACTTTTTACTAGTCTCTACCGAGTTACTATCTATATATTAAAAGAATTTGTGTTTTATAATACGAGTCGGCCAGCCCGTTCTACCCAACCGATTCGCATGTTGTTTTTTTTAAATGAAAGCTCTCACTGCATAGATTTGTCATCAAGCATTAGAAATTACCTAACTTGCACATTCATCAAGTTATATGCAAAAACAGTTTTCTCCCATACATTTTTTACGTTTTCGTAGCCGTAGTCAATGACTTTCTGCTTCTATATATCTGGTTCTCATTGAGGTAGGCGTTTCGTTATAGGCCTAAAACACGCGCTGAAAAGAGCTCTTTCATTTGATGGTATGCTCATTTAAATTGGGTAAGTTTGAAGGAAGATAGGTGTGGACATTGAACTTATTTTTCAATATTTTCCTATAAATTTCTTAAGATTCCATTGCTTTCTCTCTACATGGACGGTTCTTAATTCAAAAATATTTTATGGCATCTAATAAGTTCCTTGCGGTAACTGCCAGGAAAAAACTTTATGCCTCCTTAAGGTGACCTTGCCTTACTTTCATACGGGTGTGAGTGTGGTGGTGTGTAAAATTATACCCGATGTTGGTCAAATTATCACTATAGTGAATTATCGCTGATGGCAGGTAATATTCCCCGAATGTTACCAGTTAACCCTTAATGTTGGGTGAACTGATCTCTGATGTTGAGGAATTTTCCTTACGTTTTATGTTAGGAAAATTTTTGTGTTTTTAAATTACAGACTTTCTTCGGGCATCTTATTTTTTTTTATGTCAAACATATTACAGCGGTTCATAGTACTATTGTCATATAATTATATTATTACAAGTGGTAGTTATGGTAGAAATTGTAGCTGTGGTAAGAATAGTAGTTTTGAGAGAAAAGGTAGGTACTTTTGACAGCACCGGCGGTTTTGGTAGAAATGGTAGTTTAAAAAATGGTAGATATGATAGTGTTAGTACGAATAGTAGTTTTGGTACAAATAGTAGTTTTGATAGCAATGATATTTTCGGTAGGAATAGTGGTTTTGGTAGAAATGGTATTTTGGCATATATTGTAGTTTTGGTAGCAATGTTACTTACGATTGCTACCAAAGCTACCATTCCTACCAAAAGTACAATTTTGACCAAAACTATACACGTCATTATTACATTTCTAAATTATGATCGATTAATCACACCCATACACAAAACAAAATAAATCGTGCTTCTCACAGAAATATTTAGCTGGATAACAGAAATAAAACCTATTTTCTTAAAGTTATTTATCTATATTTTTAATTTCGATAATAAAATGACACATATTGACAGATAAAGAAAAAAGTGAAATTAGCGTAAGTTAGTTACTTAAGTTTCTGATTATATAGCGTATTTTTTGTGAGTAGTTGTGTTTTCAATTATAATGATGGTTCTTGGAAGGAAATTGAAAATGCTCAGAGAAAGTTTGAACAAAGAATCTTGGTCAATGACGGCCCTGTTGGAGATCTGGTACCGGATGTTCCACCTACTGCTAAAAAAAAACGGGTGGTAACGGGTTCAGATTTGATTAATTCTACCATCAACAATTTTATTTTCAAGTGATTTCCATTCTTGGTGACGGTAATTGCTTATTCCGCGCAATTTCTTATTGTTTATATGGAAGTGAGAATAAACATTATGAAATTCGTTTGGCCACTGTTGATAACATAGTCAATCAGTGGGATGTATATATAGTAACTTATTGTTGGGGACGAAGCATATGGCCAGACCATTACAAATGCAACAGATTACAAACGTGTGATGGGTGCCAATGGACAGTACGCAGGGCATGCTGAACTTAAGAGTGTAAGTGAGCTAAGTATATCCCGAGTGTCAATTCGGAGTTCACCTGGAAAACAGTAATACGATTATTGACTATGGTACTGGCGAAATTGTTCATAACTTGCTATTTTCTGGGCACCTGGACGAAGGACATTACAATGTCCTAATGGAAAGAATGGTAGGGGAGCACAGTCATATTGAAGAACTTTCTTTCGTCAATGTTCAGTTATACATATTATTTTAAATCCCTATTGCGCGGCAAACCATTCAGTAATGCCAAGGTGGAAATTTCACGATACCTAAGGTGCAATGCAAAGCCAATGTTGTGAGAAAAGAAGTTTTGTGATATATATAAGGTGCATTGGGATAATTCCGGTAGAAATTTCTATGAGATGACTGATGGTCTACAGTTTGATAAAATATTCTAAGAAGTTTTACATTTACTGCCGTTAGTTTTACATCAGCCTGTAATTAATGAAAATATTCGTGATAATTATAGGTTAGATACTTTAATATATAGATGAGAATTAGATACTTTAATATATAGATGAGAATTGAAAATATGGCACTTAAAGTATCTGCTCAAGAATTTCAAGAATAGGGAAAATTATGAACTATCTCGGGGCAATTCCGAAATAGTTCAAAATTCGCTTTTATTAGAGTTTGGAAGAAAACTTACATGTCTTTTTCAATCGTTATCACTCCATAACCAAAACAACGCCCAATATTTTGGTAGTTTGGCTAATCTCGATTTTTTTACTTTATATTTCGTATTTACCCCAGGAAACAAAGCTCAGAAATCCAAGGTTCTCAATATTTTTCCTAAAGTATTGATGGAAAAGTTGATGTGAAGTGGGCTGGGGCAGAGCATGGCAAAATAGGTTGTGGTAGAGCGGAACGAAGAAAAATCGAGAGTTCTTTTATCATTATATTATGAGTGAAAAATTTCAAAATTAAAAGATATTTAAGGTAAAATCAATCTTTTATTAGTATGTAAGAACATAAAAGCTCTTCGCAGTTCTCCATTTTTCACCTGTTGAACAGCCACAGCTAAATCTTGCGGTGTGTATGTTTTGATTTTATTTCTTACGTAGGTTCTGGGCATGAGAACTCTGCAAATATATTAATAGTGAAGGTAAGTGTTTATATATAATAATTATTCTAAGCGAAACTAGGTCAAATTTCAAGAAATATGGTCAAACTCAAAAGAATTAATCGTCCGTACCGTAGTAGCACGCGGTTGATACCGTGCGGAATCGTCATATACCGGATGACTTATATTACCATCTTGAAAAACAATAGGGCGTTATAGGTAAATGCCATAATAAACTTTGCCTGACCCGGGAATCGAATCCGGGACCGCACGTGCACATTTATGCCGCGAGACAAACAAAGCAGCCAGCAAAGTGATAAGTAGGTAAGAAATACTTTTTACAACATCACTTATGTAGGTATAAACCATTATAATTAAGTACTGGAATTCATTGGTACTTTTACGTAGATTGAGAATCACTGTCCATTACTATGAAAAATCTGTGTGGGGTTATTGCGAAATTTGGTTATGCCGTAATAAACCCGTTGGGGTAATTCTGTTTTATTTGGTTAAAGAGGACTAAGACATTGTGTTTCAATCTGAAATACGGCAAAGCCGATAATCTATTAGAAAAAAAAACAATTATTTAAATAACTTACCAGAATTAGAAGATACCTATTGATGTTGGGGTTATTATGAATCACTAATATTGGCGCGAAAATCACCCAATGCAGAAAACTTGACGCAACACACGTAATGTTAGTATTAGCGACGCACGACGACTGGTGCGGCGTAGTGTTGGGTACTCGGCACATGTGCTAGCACACTTGTATTGACTCACTTCGGTGAAGTGAGTTACTCCCTCTTTTTATTTTGTTGTGCTAGCACACAGCACAGTTGGGGCACACTCGATGTTGCTTGAGTCATTTATTATTTTTGTGCTTTGATTAATGAGATGCAGAAAAAACTTAAGTATATTTACTATATACTCAAGTTATTATATGAATATTACAAATCTCAAAGCATATTACAGTAAGTTACTCCTCTCAAATATGTTTTATCAAGCGGTGAGTCGGCGAATAACGTCAAAATGTGCTGTGTTCTGTGAGTGTGCCAATGTGTGCCGTGTCACTCACGACACACGGTGCGATGTCGCCTGAGTGCGGCACACTATGTGTACGCACACACTCACTGTGCCACCAACACCTCGCGGCCTCGCCTCATTCGTGCTACCACAGTGTGCTAGCACACTTTGGAAAAAGAGTGACTCGCACGATACTCATTTTGAAAGAGTGTGCTACCCATCACTAGTGCGGCGAGAATAATAAAGATGGCGTCTAGACAAATTTTGCCAGTACAAAACTATCGTTACAATTAGTAGCTTTTTTTAACTTTCGGAATATACCCATTTTCGGTATTACCCCAATGCACCTTATTTTTTGTTAGAATATCATCTATTTACTTAATATATAAGGCTACAATGTACTCATCGTACCTATATGTAAGAGCTTTTTTATAATATTAAAATATGCTGTGGAGCAGCACGGGTCCTCTAGTCTCATATTATTATGCATTACTTTATACTGATACTAGAAGAGACTGCGATTACACCCACGTTATTTAAGGCTACTGCTCAGCTCCCGCTCATAGCATAATGTTATATAGCCTATAGCCTTCCTCGATAAATGGGCTATCTAATATCGAAGAATTTTTCAAGTCGGCCCAGTAGTTCCTGAGATTTGCGCGTTCAAGCAAATAAACCAACAAATTCTTCAGCTTTATATATTAGAACTAGACGATGCCAGCAGCTACGCCTGCAATTTTTTTAAATTTACCCCTTCTGGCCGATCCCGTGGGAATTTCGGTAAATCCCTTCTTAGTGCACCCCTACGGTCCCCAAGGAACATACATGCCAAATTTCAGCTTCCTACGCCCAATAGTTTCGGCTGTAGCGTGTCTGTCAGTCAGTCAGTAACGCAAGGATTTTAAATATTAAGATTAGATTAGACAGATTAGAGTATTAGATAAGATACCCAGATAATTAAAGATTTCTGCGCCATAAACTTTACCGTTATACAAGAGCGGATATGTTAATTTATGCATTAACTGACCACTTTTTTCTCTAATTTAAGTAGGTATGTCGTTTCTCTATTCATAAGTACAAAAACATGTGTATAAAAGCAATATTTTTATGATTTAACCTTTTTATGATTAACCGAGATAATTATATTTAAACGTTATTATGTAATTAAAGTGCCGACAATTTATTTTGGCGTCTTATTTAATTTATGCTTCAGCCGACCGACTCAAAAATGGTTAAGACATAAAGTACCTAAACGGATTGTTGAATAGATAGAGCCTTGCTGATTTCAGCATGAATGCGGGGGCTCGACCGGGGAAGTACTACCCTCTTACAGAATATCGATGTAAAGTAAAACTATCTGTACTACTGCGATTCGTTCGATGAGTGGGAGTGCCGGAGGCCCCATACCCTTTTCCCTCTACTTCATCCCGCTCCTCCTCATATCCCTTTTTTCTATCCTAATCGCAACGCACTGTGACTTCTCTGTGTTGCGGGCTCAGATAATAGAACAGTTGCGGGTATGTCGATGCCGCGGTAATCGCAAACCACGAAGTGATCTGTATGCACGTATAACGAGTCAAAAAAAATATAAAAAATAAACCTATACGGCTATACGGGTCCACCACATTGTAAAATACAAAATATTTGCTTTACTTACGGGTCCGTGACAATTTTTGGTACCTACAATAAAAGCAATAAAAGCCTGGATGAGAGAGTAAAGTTTACTGTTTCTATAAAGTAAGAAATATTTACCTACATGCACGGTTCCGAAGATATGTCATTGTCAAAAATATATTAAAGCATCATTTATATTTACTGTACTTTGGATAAATATCAGGCCTAATTAATTTAAAGTTATTTGTAACAGTTTCTTTGCAGTAACTCGGTGAGAAAAGAAAGACGTTTCTTTATCGTCGAACTAGTAACCTACAAAATAAATTAGGGAGGACGAAGTGGTAGGCTCTGCACAGCAGATCGTCAGTTACAAAACATCGTAATCGATTCATATCCAGAAATCGTTTAATTTTAAAAGTTGGAATACCTAATTAATTAACATTTCCATTTATTTGTTAGAACAAATGAGAGAAAATGTGATGACAAATCGTGCCGATTTTATATGCCGATTAAAGTCACGGTCATATATAAAGACTCTACCTATTCATCACAATCATCGATTACAAAACAAACTCCAAAACCAATCACATCAATGTTGAAACCGATAGAAAAACGTCTAACGATGCGACGCAGGCACTCTAAACACCAGATTGCCTAGTGCTTGCGTCAAGCTACGTCTAAAACACTTTCTTGCCTGACACAAAACATAACAAGAGACTTGGAGCGCAACAAAACAGCTGTTGAGTGTTGATATTGTATCTCGAATTATACGAGAGAGAAAAGAGACCCGCGTCGCGTATCACGATCAGTCTTCGGTAAGCTCTCCGACGAAACGGACGTGTAGCTCTCTCACCAAACTGAACCAAAGTCAAAACATGACATAAAACCTATTCCAAATACAGTCATAGTCACGCGATAAAATTGTCTTCAGTTAAACGTGTCAAGGATCGCTGTTTCAGTGAATAATACAAGAGGTTCTATCAATCGTTTGTTAAGCTTTCAAAGTTGTGGTTACGATGCCGGCTGAATCGGAAGCCAGAATCGTCCTACGGGATGTCACACCAGAAAGTAAGTACTATATATACCTTTCTAGTTTATACCCTAACTTCAAAATCAGTGGCACATCAACCTCTATCTGATTCCTTCAGGAGTTAAATAAAAAAAAAAACCTTCCTTAGTCACCGCCTACGTTATAAAAACTACTTACTGTATAAAAAATATTCATGTTTCTAGCCCCAGTTGTTTGGGCTCTAGTGTAATATGTTAGCAGGAACAAGTGATTGTGTATGTATGACTTTGTTTTTAGGAATTTTAAAGAGCGTGAAAAATCCTCATAAGTAGGTCAACAAACCAGACAAGGCAGGCTTTTGTAATCAACATACAAAGTAACTTCTGAGCTTGACAACACATGGTTGTTTTAAAGGTTGTGTACTCAGATTATTAGAACAAAATAATTCTTGTTCTATAATCTGAGGTTGTGTAGTTAAATTTATTAGAATATATAAGTTGTAAATAATATGAGAATAATAGTTAAGTTGATAATAAGTAAACAACGAAGATATTGTGGTCAGTGACTCATACTGTACAGTCCATACACCATAAAACATTTTACGATATTGTAACATTGAATTATTACAAATTTTCCAAATTGTACAAAAGGCGGCATTAGTTAGGTAGGTACTTAGAATTCAAATTCAATTACAGTCAGGAAGACAACAAAAAATAGAGATAGGTATGTTGTCTTATAAACAAAGTATTGTATAATTATTGAATACTTACGAACTGTTATTGTTATTTTTATTAATATATTTTATGTTTATGCTATTCCCTCTTGTAAGCTACATACTTACATAGCAATAACATGGCGCAGGGGTTTCCTTATCAGTGACTCTACACTGAGTAACGCCGATACAATTCTAGCTTGTAGCACAATAAATATAAAATAGATTGTCACAATGTCCTCTCACAGAAACCCTTAGATATTCATCGAGGGTTTTTAAAATAAGCATCTATGCAAAATCCACTATACTTTCAATACATTGGCATTATTTAAGACAATCTTTTATCACCGCAGTCAAATAAATACGTGTTTATTACAATTTATTTAATGTCATCAAAGTACAACAAAATTAAACAGCATGATTATATTTCATGCTCATTTGAAAGAGGTCAATCGTCATTGGACCCTTTACCCAAACGTCGTATTAGAACCCACCGATGTTTTCGTTGTTGTAATAAATTTACTTTCTCTAACTATCATACTTTGAATACTTCCTAATTGATGACACTCGTTTTTACTGTCAAAGATTTAAGAAATAGTTTTACAATTATTTTGTTGAATTTCATGTGAAAACTCTAAAATTGTATGTTCCTAGGTACTGAAAACATTTTATTTTATAAATAAAACGCGGCTTCTTAATTTAGGAGATATGCCGATAAAAAATATTTACTCTATTTGTTAAACAAGCGATCCCAAATATAATTATAATTATTTATCCCCGATTTCAGTTTAGTTTATTACCTTTCACTGCGACTTTAACTATCCCCATGCTAAATTGTATCAAAATGCAATATCACTGAAATTTTCGTAACAGATAGATAGATATTTGCTTTTTATATTATTAGTATGGCAGAATGAATGTTAAAATATTTTTTATTGACATGAATTAAAAACTCGACTTTGATCTCGATACGAAATATATTACAAAACAGTCATATAAAAATAAGCGTAAGCGACGCCCACAAACAACGCTTATCATTGGTATTGCGCCACAAACATCGTACCAGACGCCACGCACCGAACTCGATGATCATAAAAACATTACGAAAAAGAAACCTAAAAACATTGTATTAAAAATAAGTAGATTAGTATACTGCCACACATATTAATCTCTAACTGTTAATCGGTTTTTCATATTCACCTCAGCGTAGAGTAGAGACGTTCTTAGCTGGACATAAGGTTCCCCCAAGAATCTCCCATTTTTCTCCCCTCCCAATTCACTACTGTAGGGAATAGGATAGGGATAGGTATTTCTTACAATTTCACGCAAAAAGGACTAATTTTAATTAAATAAGCAGTAATCATAATCTTAATATATAAAATCCTTGCGTTACTGACTGACTGACAGACACGCTACAGCCGAAACTACTGGTCGTAAGAAGATGAAATTTAGCATGTATGTTTCTTGGGTACCGTAGGGGTGCACTAAGACGGGATTTCCCGAAATTCCCACGGGATCGGGCAAAACGGGAAATTCGAAAATATGTGCGTGCGAAGCCGCTGGCGTCCTCTAGTATAGCATATACATCAGGACAGCGCAATAAGTAACTACCGTTGGTCCCAATAATCGACATCCACGCGGGCGCAACCGCGTGCAGAAGCTAGCTATATAAAAGTATTATAATATCTAAGTTTACATTACCAGCTGCAAGGTGCTCCAAGGCAGGTCATTAACGTCGAAATGTATTGGAGGCCGAGCCCGCCCTTGTTGCCGCGGAAAAAGGAAGTAGTGATATCATAGCTTTAGCATTTACAAAGAATCTTACAAAAAATATAATTATGTTTGTATAACAACATAATACTAATGAGATATTCTCAGGTCTTATGTATATTTATTTGCTTATATAAGAAATTATGTTTGATGTATGTGTAAGGATATTTTCCTTTATATAAAAAGATTCTAATTTTTCTTCAAGTCCACCGACATCTCTTCATTATTTATTTTTATTGCCAAATATTCAAACATATTTATTTATCCATTTCAATCGCATTTCAACGACGATCTAGCTGTAAAAAAATAAATTAAATAATACGGACCGCTGTAAAATATTCATGAAGTAGCTTAATTTCAATGTACAGTAACATTTAACGTTATAAAATTAGTCATACTTATTATATAATACATTTATGTTCTGTTTCTCGTTTTCAATATATATTTTTACATGGACGTTCCCTGACAACAAAAGGAAAGGTTTTAAACTGTTCGAGTCTTATTAACTATCGCGCGTAGTGCTATTTTTAATATTCCTCTGTCCCTAAGAGTCGTTGCGTGATATTTACATAGCAATCATCCTAAATTAGTAAAAAAATGAATCAGTGTTTCATTTAGGTTTATAAAATAACTACTTGTGTGCATGACACAGCCAGGCACAACCGTGAACTCCGTCCTACACGTTGACGAATAAGTCTCCCTGCCAGGGTTACCTTGGTATGGCCACAATACCTACGTGGTTTTAACGAACCTTTAACGAAATTACCTTGGTGGGTTTCATAAGTAAGGAATAGCGAGAAAGATCCCTAAAAGTTCAGTGCAGCAGAAATTCCAAAATACACACAAAATTAGGATATCGCTGTATTTTGTAGAGTTAGTTAACGATATATTTTGGTATATTAATTTACGGAATTTATACGTAACTTTGTGAGACTAAAAAAAGGTTTATTTTACTTTAATATTCATACTATAATATAAGGCGGCGATAGCCGAGTGGATATACCAACAGACTACCATGCAGAGGGTATCGGGTTCGAATCCACGGCGCGCACCAATGACTTTTCGGAGTTATGTGCGTATTGAATTGTTAATTATCGCTTGTCCCGTGCCTCGGAGAGCACGTTAAGCCGTCGCTCCCGGTTGTCATGAAGATCTTTGACAATCGTTACAGGGCGTCAGTACCTTCTAAATAAAACTGGCACTAGTCTAAACCATGGAATATCGCTATCCCTTCGGGTTGCGGAGGTCAGACAGGCAGTCGCTCCGTGGAAAAGCTAATATTCAGTCAAACCCGGTTAGACTAAAAAGCGGACCCCAGATTGCAACTGGGATAACGCTAAGAGAAAGATTTATACTATAATATATTTATTTATTATTTCACTGTGATACTAACTAGATATGTACATTTATTATTAAACTAGAGGACGCCAGCAGCTACGCCAGCATTTTTTTTTATTTACCTGTTTTGGTCGATCCCGTGGGAATTTCGGGAAATCGGGGTAGTTTTGGCTGTAGCGTGTCTGTCAGTCAATCAGTAACGTAAGGATTTTATATATTAAGATTATATATTTCAGATAAAAGCTAAGCCTACAACTAACCTATGAATTAAAAGAATAAAAAAAGAGTAAAAAAAGTCTATCTATCTATGATATGTATACTTGTATATATCTAAATATCTTTATTGTAAAAAAAAATCAAAGCTATTGCCATTATCGTTTTCACGCTTGTGTGCTTGCAGTATTCTTGGAAATGTTGCCGAACTAAGTTCACTTTAACGATTTAAATTAGATGCGGTCAAGATTTGCGATCCTGCAATACTTCGAAATAACTTTCAATTGACTGTCTTTCTCGTGTCTCATGTCTCTCATATTATTAGATAGACTATTGTCCGCACTTGGTTTCGGTTCCTGATTTGGCCTATTTTCATAAATCTAAAAATTTTAGGAAATTCTCAGTAGCAGCACGGAGCAATAGGCTCGCCCCCTATTACGTGGGACCTAAAAAAATTTAATGGCGAAATGTGGGTGTCATATTACAACTCTGCTTACCCCTTCGGGGACACAGGCATTTATACGCCTGTGTCCCCGAAGGGGGAAATAAAAATTTTAATAGCATAGAGAGCCCAAAGGCCTCCGACATGGCCTAACGATTCTTGTCCTCAGGCAAGAATCCGAACTGACAGTTTTACGTGCCCTCCGAAGCACAGTGGCGCTCTGATGCAAATGCCACACGCCCATCCAAGTGGTGACCTGTGCAAGCGATGCTTAACTATGCTGACCTATTACGACCTGCAAGCCAAGTCTGTCTGTCTTACAATATTTATTTTTTATAGACTCACGCCTGTATCTCCGTAGGGGTAGGCAGAGGTGTAATATTACACCTACAATTCGCCATGATGTTTTTAGGTCCCACGTAATAGGGGGCGAGCCTATTGCCGTACCGGGCACATTACCAGACTCCGAGCTGCTACTGAGAATTTCCTAACGGAAAAACCCAATAACACTTTGCCCGACCCGGGGATCGAGCCCGAGACCTCCCAATCCCACGTGCACATTTATGCCGCGAGACTAACGAGGCAGTCAGCAAAAAAAATAACACAACAAAAATACTGCGACTGCAGTCACCTGCTACGCAAGTAAGGCATATCCTATATGTAAAGTTTGCCGTAAACAACAACCTGATTTTAAATTGTCTTTCGGTATTTATACCACGCACCTTTGTTTCGAGAACCAGTACATCCGCGAACATGGCGCTTGCAACAGTGCCGAAATATCGGTAACTCGGAACAAAGGTAAGTGACTTTTATCCTAAAACACAATTTATTTATTTATTTACTTTTGCACAAATAAAATATTACATAGGTGAACTTAATGCCAAAGGCACAGTCAACCTAAGGTGATGCAGAGATGATACTTGTAGCGTTCCGAACTTTAATTTAAAATTAGTTTAAATGACTACGAAAGTTAAAATGCCTATGTTATACAATAACCGCCAATCTTCTGACTTATTTGCCTTGGTGATAGTGTAAGGAGCAAACATACATAAACTAATATTAATAATTGAAAAATAGAGCTTTATGCTACTGCTACACCTGCGTTAGCGTTAACGTTAATGACAATGGCCAATAACGCGTTAGATAGATAGATAATACACTTTATTGTACACCAAAATAAAATCGTACAGTAGGTACATTGGTAAATTAACTAATATCTATGTACAATCGGCGGCCTTATCGCTAGATGCGATCTCTGCCAGGCAACCTTAGGATGGACAGAAATAATGTAAGCAGTAAATAATGAAATAAAGAAGTTAGTTAACGCGTTAAAAAAATCGAATTGGAAATTAGTATTTTAACGCGTCAAAACGTTGGGCACATCTACGTAGCGCCTAAATTAACGCGCTATATGACGCGTTAACACGCAGGTGTAGCAGGAGCATTATAAAGAGCTTGATTCTGTAAGGTGGCAGTAATTTATCTATTTGCAAACATATTCGAAGAACAATTCTTGTCCCCGGGTCGATGACGTAAAAACTAATGCATACACAATTGAGGAAGTGCGAGTTGCATTTGAACTCTGGACAAATGCTTGTAACGGTCATTTTATATAAATCAGAGTCAATTGTCTATGTTTCAAAATATGTTGAAATTTTCGTGCAAGATCTTTCGATACACGCAGCGATAAGGAAGCGGTAGCCTAGAGGAGATACAAACAGATCGCCATGCAGAGGGTATAGGCTTCGGATCCAAGGCGCGCATCTTTGATTTTTCGGAGTTATGTCCGTTTTGAATTGTTTGTAATCGCTTACATCGTGCCTCGGAGAGCACGTTAAGTCGCCGGTCCCGGGTGTCATGACGATCTATAACATTCGTTATAGGGCGTCAGTACCTCTGAATAAACTGACACTAGTCTTACCATGGAATATCGCTATCCCTTTGGGCTGCAAACATCAGTCAATGAGCTCATTTCTAAACAAAATTTCATAAAAATCGGTTCAGCAGTTTAGTAGTGAAAGCGTCACATACTGGCAGTATTAAACATATTCCTACATAATATTAGTATAGATTATTGCTCTACATCATTACCACATTATCGCCATCTCATATCTAAACGCAAGAACATTTATATATCTGCCACAAAAACACCAGTTGACCAATACATCAGTTGCTTCATCCCAGTCCCTCGGATATGTCACAAGGCGTAAAGTAAAGTGTCATTATTGAACATTAACTTTAATGTTATATAGATTTTATATTGCAACAAATATGTCGTGGTTCGAACAATATTTTCATCAGAGAGATAATTATGGGTAGTAAGCGGCTAGCTTGATTCTAGTCCATAATGCAGGCTTATAGTTATCGAAAGGTTTCAGATTTGCAACTGTGATATTGATATCGCTGCTTGATAACCACACATAGGGGGTATTAGTAATATGCAGGTGTAGTTTTTTTTTTATGTTCATCTCTGTTCCATGGCCATCTGTTGCATATAACAATAAGCCACTGATTTGGCTGATATTTTTATCTGATTAAGGCTTTTAGCTTGGGAAGACACTTCTCAGATGAGTGTCTCCTTCCATCCTGACGAATCTACCTTGAAGAGTTGGTATACTATGTCTCTTCAGTCTTCGATATTGGAGACTTTGGTCTCCAGACAGTCTGACAGCAAGCTCATTTTTATGTTTTGAGAGTCTTTTCTGGTAGGCGTCGCTATATTTTGCTATCTCCTGTTTGATGGTTGGTAGTTTTATATCATGGTATATGAACTTGTTACTGATGTATTGGGGATGTTAAAGATAGTCCTCAGAGTCTTTGTTTGAAATCTTTCCAATATCTCTATATTGCTGTTGCTGGCTGAACCCCATAGTTGTATGCCATAAGTCCATATTGGTTTCAAGATGGCTTTGTATACCAATAACTTGCTCTGTCTGCTTATTTGTGAGTGGCGTCCAATTAGCCAGTACATATTACGTAGTTTTATATCTAGTTGCTTCCTCTTTGTCCAAATGTATTTTTGCCATGTCAGCCTTCTGTCCAAGTGCATGCCCAAGTGTATTTTGCATTATCATCTAGCGGGATTTCCTCATTATTAAGTGTAACTGGTGGACATATGTCTCTCCTCAGAGTGAAAGTTACGTGTGTTGACTTACTCTGATTAGCGTGAATTCTCCAGACTTTAAGCCAATCCTCTATTTTGTTAATGTGTTGTTGTAGATGTTCTGATGCAATTATTGGATTTGTGTGTGTGGATAGCAATGCTGTATCGTCTGCATATGTCGCGACCATTGTCTTGTTTGTTGTTGGTAGGTCAGCAGTAAATATTATGTAGAGAATTGGACCCAGTATACTTCCCTGCGGTACTCCTGATTTGATCTCATACAAATCTGAAAGTTCATCATGCTACTTCAAAACATCGTTTGCTGAGATAGGATTTTATAATGCGGAAAAATGAGTGAGGGAGCCTTTTCTTAATTTTGTATAACAGGCCCTCATGCCATACCTTGTCAAAGGCCTGGCTAATATCCAAAAATACTGCTGAACAGTATTTCTTTTCTTCCAATGCTCTACTAATAACGTCGACGATTCGGTGTAGTGTTATAAAATATTTTAAATACAACTCCCGCACTATCATAATCCTGTGTTGAATGGACTCTACAAATTATTCAGGCAACGGACACAGAGAATACCTGGGTATTTATTATTGTGAGTCTGGACTCACAATAATAAATTTGTGATTCACAAAGTGTTGTCTCGTGCGGCAATCGGATCTACAGCGGCATAGTTAACCACTACGCCAAATTTCAGAAAATATATGTTGTACTTACCTAATTAGGACATACTCTCATAACAAGTAATAATTTAGGCATTAATTACCTACTAGAAGAATCATGAATAAACAAACGTATTAATTGTAGATAATAATATCTAATGCTGATCCTTATTTTTTCCTAATGTTTCCTAGTTTTTCAGAAAGAAAACAATAAAATCAACTAGCAAACTTACGATAAAATATAATATAGGTAGGCATGTAACATAGGTATTTAATTTAAGCTAAAAATGCGTGCTGCCGGCTATTTTAATTCAGCAATATTTAACTTAAGTAATTTAATATTGAGTTCAATATAGTTCTGTTGTTGCTATTGTCAATAACCGGAAGGAATAATTAATAATAACTCAAAACTAAACAACCAATATATAAATGAACAAAACATATACACATATAATCGCAGGTCCGTGCCCGTGCATGGAAGTAGTAGTAGGTAGTAACTTAGTAAGTAGGTAGCTACTAACTTTATAAAACTAGAGTGCCTGACGCAGCGAGCTCAGAAGGAACTCACTTAGCAAACAATATAACACAATGTGTTCCACAGTAAAATTACTTCTATCTAATCTTATTATGTCTATAATAGTGTGCACATAAATAAATAATCTTTGAGACTGACCACTGCCCGCTTAACTTAACCCAATGTCGGAGTTTGGAATAAACCGTTGTCACTGAGCAGACACTGATTTAAATTTATGTTTCACACATTAATGAGCCCTCTATTACGAGTCATTGTGTTGATCACTGAGTCAATTGAAATAATGTACGCATATCCATAATATCGGTTTGCATTTGTTTGTCATTCACCTCTTGTACTGCTTGACAGATTTTAGTTCATGAATTTTGGATTTTCTTTTTCTATCAGTATTTTTATTAATGTTTTACGTACCTAAAATGGAATGTAATAGATGTCACTTTAGTCAAGTGTTGACAAACTTATTACGACCAAAATCATGAGTTTACATTTTATTTTTATTTTCGATACATGTGATTCATTGTGACGTTCGATACCCTTCTAGGCGAACTTTGCATTCCAGGCAACCTTAATGGCGATTACAAAACATTATAGAAAGAAATAAAAACAAATTGCACTGACGTGCATACAAAGGGGGTGAAGAATGTTGATAGTTGTTTGTCCACTTACAAGGCAGCAACCCTGAAGGGAACGGGTTCCCAGTCATCCACCGGACTTTGAACCTTGGACCGATGCGCTTGGCTCCACAAACACAATAACAAACATGTATCTTGTATATAATTTAATACACATAAACACACGCTTGTGTTAACTTTGGTGATTAGAATTCGAAATTCGGTGTTATATTAGATAAATAGAAAGAAAACAGTTGTATCAAAATATTTTGTTCTAGTGTTGTGCTTAGTTATAATTTGTATCCATGGCATTCTGTAGTTTATAGAAACGAATACAATATTAATACTTTCTATTGTAAAATACGACTTTTAAGGCAACTGTTGAAAAGGCAGTTTGTATTCAAGGCTCTCTGTAGTTAAGTAAAACGAAGGCTAGTTATGAAGTGTGCTGGAGGAAAAAAAACTTAACAGAAAAGGTTCCAAGTGTAATACTTTTGTATCCGGTGTCAATTCAAACACGTTCGTCTGATGCCAAATTAGGTAGGGTCTGCATGACAACTGGATAATTTATTAACATATTTATATATTCTTACCATGCTTTACATGAATAAATTATAAAAAACTTATTATCCATACATATCGAACTCAAAACCTTTGGTTAGGCAGTCAGGGCCACTAACAATTACACCAATATTCAAGGTTCAAGCATTATATAGGAAGAATCAAATTACACCACAGCAAATCAGGAATTCAGCAACCAATGCCTGAATATACAGTTAAACGATACTGTAGAAATGTTTTATTGACAATACTATATTAACATTGACTAGTCCTTGCCCATGACTCCTCCCGAGTGCGAGTCTAAAAGGTTATTGTAAAACGTATTTTTAGTCTCCAGACTTCTTCATAACATCTTTCAGCGTTGCACAGTAAAAGAAAGCCAGACAAACAAACACAGCAGACACCAGTCCTTCCGCGACCACGGCATTGGAAATACAGAGGTTTTTATACCTAACATTAATTAAATATCGTGAGTAAGACCCGTTTGTATGATACAAACAAACACACCTTCGCGTTTTTAATATTAGTATGTATACTATGGTTATTAAATCTTAAGCAATACAGTTGAAGGGTTATTTAAATTCGATAGTAATCCCTTCATCAAAGCTTCGACCTTGATATTAACCGACGTCTCGCCTTCGACGGAAGGTCGGCTACCTAACTGGTAACGAACCGTGAACTGACGCATGTTCGATAATTCGAGCCAATACACCAAAACTTTAGTACCTACTGACATATTCTACATTAGAAAGAGGTTTGGAAGTTCCTTGATTGTATGATGATGAATACTGATGCTTTTTACTCGACTACGTCAAAGCCAAAATGATCGAGGATTATAATTTAAGCAGTCTATACAGGGTGTCACAAGGCCCATCACCAAGCTGAAGTCTTCTCGCTGTGGACATCATGCCAAGTCATACTAAACAAAAATAATACCTGGGAAACTTTTTTTGAGTTTTCACATTTTTTAAATTGCAATTAAAAGCGCGCGCGTGCAATGCTCGAAATACCTATTTATCCATAGGGTTTATAGGGCATCTAAAGAACATATTGGCGGGATAAACGCATCGATTTTGTACCGAATTAGAAAAATTCCATATTTACTTTGAGCCTCAATATCTCCTAGACCAGTAATTTCCCAGGTATGGTGCCGAAGTAAAAAATGTTTGTACTGATTTGTACAACATTGGATTTCAGTTTTCGTTAAGGGTCTTTTTACACGTACGTGTGTATGTTCATAATTTATTTTCTCTCATACCTCGTATTTAGAATGAGGTATTGTTAGAAACATCTTAATTTGTCCCTGGTTATTATTGTTATACTTATACCTACCAGACTAGCTGAGCCGGCAATACCTGGGCATAGGTAGTGTGACTCAATCTGGCTATAGGTAGTTTTACATGGTTTAGTGTGTAGGTATTTCAACGCTATTATTTCCATCAAAATCGATAGTGCTGTAAAACTTTCGGCTGTTTTGAACAATATCTGAAAGTCAACAATGGTGGTACATTTTTGTAACTTTTAAGTTCGTTACAAAAATTCAACGACATAATACATGGTTATGTACCTGAATCATTAAAAATAATATTATTCACAAAAGCATTATTGCTCCCTCGAGCCTCCTTAACCACAAGACTATAGGCAGGCGTTTTTTTACATTGTACAATATGTACAATGTACAAAAATGCGTTTGCTTGTAGGCGAGTAATTCTACGTAAGCCTTCGGGTAAATACAGACTTTAAAAAATGGAAACATTCATACGCTGATATTAGTTTCATGGGTTTCTCCGACCAGCTGTTGTAAAGGTGCAAACTGAACAAGTTAAACAAGACCAACAGGAATAATTCAAGGTCATTTCGCTGCAATGGAATTACACAGTATGAAAACAGGTAGCATTGATGCTAATAAATAGGGTACCGTCTTAAACAGAATTCGGAATCTTTCTACGAAATGTTCTAAAGAAGGTTAGCGTTTCCAGGCTTCTGAGACCTGATACAGTCGCGTAACATATTTCTAACATTTGTAGATCTTTTTTTAGGGTTCCGTACCTAAAAGGTAAAAAATGGAACCCTATTACTAAGCCTCCGTCGTCTGTCTGTCTGTCTGTCTGTCTGTCTGTCTGTCTGTCTGTCTGTCACCAGGCTGTATCCCATAAACCATGATAGCTAGATAGCTGAAATTTTCACAAATTATGTATTTCGGTTGCCGCTATAACAACAAATAAAAAAAATAAAAAATTGAAGGGGGGTCCCATACAAAAAACGTGTTTTGTTTTGTATATTTTGCTCAAAATTACTAACTGTTACAGGTAGACGCTTTAAATTTTTACAGAATATGTAGTTGTATATTACCTTTCAAAATAAATAATTAAATTTAAAAAAAGTAAATAATAAAGGGGGGCTCCCATACAACAAACGTAATTTTTAAGCAATTTGTTACTCGATCTTAATAAACAGGTAGAAACTTATAAAGTATTTAAGTATACATACAACGAACGTGATTTTCTTTTATAGATGATGGTACGGAACCCTTTGCGCGCGAGTCCGACTCGCACTTGCCCAATTTTTTTAAGAACTACGACTTCCGCACTAAGACTATATGTAAATCTAACGAATCCTATGGACACCTAGACAACAACCGAAACATCAATTTATAATTCTGGTCTAAGATAGTAATCAACACGGGGAAATCAACTTTTAGGTGCATGGTAAACTTTTATGAGTGACTTATCTAAAGGTGCATCATAGATTTTATGGCGTGATCCGTTAGTTAAAAACGAGGTTGATAGAACAATGGAAAATACTGAACTCAGGCAGTCTCTAAATGTTCAAGGATGTAGAGTTGGGCTGCAAGGCGAAGGTCTTTAGTCGCAACCTATGCTAGGTTATAGTACAGCTATTGAGTTGAGCTGTTGCTGTCACTGTAGGATTGTATGCCTACATAAGAAAGAGAAGCGCGACGACGACGGGACGTTCAGAACTTTTTAAAAAACATGAAATAAATTAATTACAGAAAATTTATTGATTGGATTAAAAAAATAAAACAGTATTTCGTTAGTATGTTGCTTGTTGAATAATTTGTCAAAAAATCAGAATTATTGTATGTATTTTAATATGGTTTTTATTCGTTAAAATATTTTTTAGAGGTATCTTTGTGATTTTTTCTATCGATTAAAGTTAGTTGTATTATGTTTTCAACACAGTACTTAACTAGATTATATCCTGAAGAATATCATATATTTTTCTGATTGTGTTAACTGCATTGAATCATATAATTTAAAGCATTATAAAACTCGCGTTTAGCACTTGACTTTATTTTATCTTAATGATATAAAGTTATTGTGTGCGACAAGATATTGAAACCGTACGACAGCCGGTTGGTTAACAGTCTGGGTGATTAATAAATAAGACCTACTATATGAAAATATATATCTTATTTACATAAGAGAGATATGTCTGGGTCGTTAGTAAGGGTAGTCTCGCCCTACCCCTTCGGAAACTGGCTGAGTCTATGTATGTATGTACTTCTATAGGTTGCAATCGTACGTAAAATAGTGAAGAAAGGGATTTCAACAATTTAAAAAGACTCTATAAAGATATAATGATACATATCGTGGTCTCATTTTGCGTTCTGTGCTGCTAATTTGCGGATCCCATTATTCTACTGAGATTTTAACTTTACTTAACATTTAAACCTAAACTGTATTGAACACATGCGAGCTCACTTATACGCCTGAACCAAAGAACAGCTCTACGTATTTCTCAACTAGCATCGTGTAAAATCGGTTAGTGTCGGACAGCTAGTAATAACAGATGATTTTCTACGCGTGATGTTAAACTTGTATGTGCGTATAACTTTAGTTGAATATAATTATGATAACTACAACTAATACTCTTAGCTTATTGCCGACTCGTCTGACTAAAAGTGGGCACGGCGTTGCCCGAACACTAAGATTACATACCCAATGTGACACAAGGAATATACATTCCTTGTGTCACATTGGGTATAACTCGTATAATACTATTTTCCAGCTAGCACTGCATTTCTAAGAAGTAGAGCCTTGCTAATGGTAGCATTAATGGTACTTAACCGGGAACTAGTCTCTCACAGAATATTGACGCAAAGTAACAATATCTATACTATCTATATTGTTGAGTATCGTTATGTGTGTGAGAGTGCCTGAAGCCCCGTCCGATTTTCCTTTTCTATCATTTTTATTACGATCTTCTGAATGTTATATTCCCATATAATTTCTCAGTCACACTGTTCTTATTCGATGGCACTCCCATACCCTACTACTGTTTTCAAATCATTACCTTAACTAGACTTACTGTCTTCCGACGGAGACTTTAAAGATAGACCAAGATTTTTATTTTTTTATTTTTAGACTTTAAAGATAGACTACACCGTTCCCCTGTACCCAAATGATCAGAATATATCAAAATACCCGTGACAACACCATTATGAACGATATTGAAAGTAGCTGCCTTACGTATTATTGACCAACAAGGCATAGTTTATATTCAAACAAGCATGTAATACGGTAGATTGGAAGCTACCTGGCGATGTGCCAAGGCATCCATACGGCGTATGGGTAGAATATTTACAAATAGAAAAAGGTTGTAAAGCCAAGCACACGACCGAATCCGCATTTGGTCGGTTCGTGAGCATACCAGCGTTTGCTCGCTCTTCACTGGACTTATGAGAAAAGAGAAATCTGTTTTTCATATCCAGAGAATACTTCTTATCTAAATTGATTCTGAGTTAATAGATAATTATATATTACTTAGAAAAATAAATACAGAGTGCCTTCCATAGTCTTCCTGCTGGACATGGATACAAAAGAAATAGAAGTGGTGCGGCGTAATATTTAATGTGTCGTACAGTCCCAAAGCTCGCCTAGTTTCGTCGGTCTTTACACGGCACAATTG
This sequence comes from Euclidia mi, assembly GCA_944739405.2. Taxonomy (NCBI): domain Eukaryota; kingdom Metazoa; phylum Arthropoda; class Insecta; order Lepidoptera; family Erebidae; genus Euclidia; species Euclidia mi. The sequence goes on from OX123196.2 coordinate 7,468,490, forward strand.
TTTTATTACCGAACCAATAACTTTCAAATTTACCAAATTATTGTTTCCAAATCATTGTTTCAATGGCTGTCAGACAAAATTTAGAAAAATCAGATATCAAAATTTAAATAAAACTATCGAGGTAACTTGTATCTGATCTAGTCAAATTACCTAGGTCAGCTTATAAACGTCAAAATTACAGATAAATTCGTTAATAATTCTACGTTCAAATTTATTCTACATCTAATTTGCGAGCTACATTGAATAATTAACAATATATTCCTACTCGCTACGTCGGTAATGCGACCACTACTGATATCGGTGTAATTTCTAGCTGACCACATCTGACCTAATTTTGTAATCGATGTATTATGATTGATTATATGAGCGGCTGATCGTGGACCGAGCGGTAATGTGTTCGTGCACAGCTGCACGAGAGATGGACGAGAATTATTGTGTTCATCGTTTTGTTTTTTATGTCTGCCATAACTGATACTGCGCGTGGCTCGTATTTTAATATACGCTTCAACTGTTAGTCATTTAAAAGTGGCAAAGCTTTGCATCACAGCTTAAAAACCTCTAGACGGTAAGGACAGGACAATAAGTTGGCAGTGCATTTCAAATACCTAGTCGAAAACTGAAATGTAAATAGAGGAAAGCGACTCAAAAATAATAGGATGACATTTTTAGAAAAAATATTATTTTACAACATGACATTGACCAGTTACCAATACGATATTAAGGCCCAAATTCACCACCTCTATATAGATAAATACTCTCTTCCAGATAAATTCAAAACTGTAACGAAATTTGTATAAAGTTATTATCCAATTAATTTATACAGGATATATCAAACAAGACAAGTGGCGAGGCTGGCCTTTAGTAAGATATTTATTAGCAAACACGGATTATGTATTAAATTATTTTGGTTAATAAGCAATTCACACCTTTTTATGATTTATGGTTGCCCATAAATAGGAAATAGGAACCTTGGTCAATTGGAATGATAGTTCACATTGAACAACGATTAAAAATATTGAAGTTCAATAAAGAAACAACAAAATTTGACAACCGAATGGCGCCACTAGCTCATAAACTAACAAGATGTGCAATAACATAGATAGGTAAATGGTAAAAAATTTAATTCCAAAAGTGATCAATAAATGTTTTGGCTTAAGAAAAAGAATAATCTCTCTTAAAGGCTCTACTTTTTAAACAGTAATTTCTTTTTGCATACTCAGTTATGCCCAATATCAATAAAATCCATATTTTTTAATGAATTAGAAGATGCCAGCAGCTACGTTTGCATTTTTGTTTATTTAGCCGTTTCCCGATTCTGTGGAAATTTCGGCAAATCTATTATTCTTAGTGCAACCTTACGGACCCCAAGGTACAGTCGAACAACTTCCCGCTAGACCACCATAGGGGCGAGAATCGCTCAGCAAGACATCATCGGTTCCAGTGTTACTTTACACGCACATTGACACTCGTATACAAAAAGTGCCTCAACTCTATGAGCGAGCCAAGGGATTTTTTTTCCAAACTGGTGCAGCGCCGACTTGTTTGATTGTACATGCATCTTGTGCCCAATAGTTTCGGCACTCTATTGTCTGTCAGTCAGTCAGTAAAGGAAGAACTTTATAGATACACATTAACATTTATATGAAAATCTTGCTTTGTATGATTTTAGAAAATGCAAAATGCGGTTCGCTCGAATGCTGGAACCGAAGATTCATTGTACGTTCTGAACAACTAAAAATCTAGATGGAGAAGCTCTAGAATAAAAATAAATACTCAACGTCTGGTTTATCAAGTTAGCGAATGACTTACAGTGGGTTATTTATAACTACATAGTTTTAATACCAGTCCGACATGTAGTAGTGTAGGTTTATAAGTTTAAGAACAAAACACAATTGTCTACTGAAAAATAAGTTTAATAATGTCTTATCATGTCTTATTTTTACATTCTATTTGACACAAATACTGCCCTTTTTAGGCCATCCTTATTTTTCTCTTAGAAATAACCTACTTTTGATAACAATTCGTGTTGATAACTTGCTTCCGGAATGTCATAAGGTCTTTAGGTCGTCCTTGGGTAAAGTAAAAAAACAAACCTGATGTATATTTATATTAGCAACCTAAACTTTTTAGTTAAAATTATAAATATAGACATTTTAGTTGTACATACATTATGAAAAGTGTTAGGCCATAGTTTATTACCACGCAAATTTTTGTATAGGTACAGCAATAAGGATGAATTTTGAATGCCTCAGAATGTATTATTTTGGAATCTGAATGTAGCAGATTTGGGGTCAATGTTGCCTCGATGCCCTCGGTCTAGTGATCAAATACTAGCACACACTAGCCACACACCGGTCACAGTTCGCCAACACAAACGCTATATTCGTCTTTTGCGCGTAAGCCACCTAAAGCGCGGTTCCCAGGGTGCTGGGTTCTGCGGACGGACGTGGGCACCACTCTGTGGGCACCACTATCGAAATTACTAGAGTATCAAGTATGTGTAGCTTCAAAGGTCGCACCCACGTCCGTCCGCAAAACCATGTATCATGCTCTCACGGAGATCCGGCTCAACATGGCTCAATTTATATTGTACGTATGTGTTTATGAAATAAAATAATATATCCTTAACGACGTTTATTCATCACTAGCGGTGTAATCAAACCGTCTTCTTCCTTGTTTTTCTGTATAGCCTGAGATATTGAACGTACGCGGATTATTGGTTAGCGTAAAAGGCTCAAAAATAGTAAACTAGACATCTGAACTACAAAGAACCTGTAAACGAGGAAATGTTCTTCGGGTATCATCATCATCAGCCTTTAACAGTCCACTGCTGGACTAGGCCGCTCCTTTGACAGGAGGAATAATTGGCCTACTATACCACGCTGGCCAAACGGGTTGGTATAGCGTTTGTATCAAGTTTTCCTTCTCTTACAGTGCTGTTCTTTGCATAATAAGCTCCCTCTGTCGGTTCTTACGACACCCATGGGATGATATGGGGTGGTGACAATCCGTATTCTTACACCGTATTATGTAAGCGCGTCGCAATTTTCGTCCTCATTGGCGAATATAGATAGCACCGTCGCAGTCCATCTGTATATATAAAATTCTTGCGTTTCTGACTGACAGACAGACAACGCACAACCAAAACTTAGCTGAAATTTGGGACCTATATGTTACGGGCAACTTGACAAGTCTGGTCCCTATGAATAGTGATCGGCCTGTATACATTATGCCCATATCACATGGGCAATTTCATTTAAAATTTCATGCCTAATCACCTTTTCCGGTCAGTATCAATAAGGGCAAATACGTTTTGGGCAAAATATTAAAACAAATGAAATGGAGGTTAGGTGAGACTGTAACTCAAGTAAATACATAGGTTATGTTAGGTTCTCTTGTGACCCGTAATACAAAAATAGGAGCCCTGCTAAGCAGGGCTCCGTCAATTTAATGTTATTTTTATTTAAAAATCGGACATTTACCAACTCATGCTGGTAAATCTTAGGAGTTACTGGTATATCTTACTGATAAAGAAAAACTAAGTTGACGGAGCCCTGCAAAGCAGGGCTCCTATTTTCGGATTAAGGTTTAAGATTTAGGTCACAAGAGAACCTAACATAACCTATTTACTTGAGTTACAGTCTCACCTAACCTTACGGGCTTAGATTGATTTTTTTTAAATGGACTAAGTACGGGCTGTCGGACTTTATAATATGGACCGGTCTAAGTAATTAAAATACGAAAATGTATCAAATAGCCCGATGCTCTCGGGAGCTAATCATAATACTCGGCCCTTATTAATACGGCCCTGTCGGTCACGTTGCCCGTAACATATACGTACTTTGAGGAACGACCACTTGATGGGATTTCCCAAAATTCTCACGGGATCGGGAAGAAACGGTTAAATTAAAATAAAATTGACGATCGTAACTGCGGACATCCTCTAGCTTATTATAATTACAATTTATATTGGCCGCTGACTACAAATCAGTAACGAGCACTGCACCTAATTTTATAAGGGCGGTTTCAGATTAGCGTATTTTTCTGCGCGTATATATCTAAGGTCGATTCAGCATACGCGCTTACACGCGTGCTACATTACGCCCTCAAAAAGACTCACGTAAACGGGCGTGTTCGCTCGTAACGGTAGTGACGTCTTGTCAGTGTCAACATGGATTCTGACGGCTCGTGTTTATACGAGCTTAGATTAGAAGCGCGTCAACGCTCGTACGGGTTTCGCGTGTGCCGAAAGGCGCGCCTATACACGCCTACATGCGCTTACAAAAACGAGCTTATACGCGCGTATAAAACGCTAATCTGAAAACGCCCTAACCGCATCAAGCTTCAAATCGATGCAGTAGGTACACATTTGCTAAAGTGGCACGTTTGTGCTTACCTTAAATGTGCATGATCTCTACATTTAAACCTGACGTTAGTCATTCGAATAATGTAAAAAATTATGAAAGCAAAAGGGTAAAGTAAATTACAGGAAAAAGAACGTCAATACCTTGGCTTTTTGATAGCATAATTTATACAAGGCTTGAACTCAAAGCTCAAAGACAGAAGTAGGCAGCTATTTATAATAGCTGTATAAAATAGTTTTTATAAAGGCATTCTTTTTTTGAATTTTGAAAGTATTTTGTAGTATTTAATTTGAAATTTATTTTCCTTTATTAAGTAACAAGTAGGTAGTAGTGAGACTACGTAGATTGGTTTTTACCTGTTTAATACTTAAAGTAAAAACATTACATAGAGTAGGTAATTGTTTTCTGATCAATTAACTTCGTATGTCATGTCAATAATCGTTGTTCAGCAAAATGATCGTTTCCTTTGCCTGTATTATTCAGATCTGCCTATGTATCAATTAAAAGTATAATAAAATTTGAAAAAAAATGTTACTTCAGTTGCATAAAACATATTCTCGCTTATACTGATAACGTCATCACGGTGTTAGTACAAAATTCCTTTGCTTCGATACTCTAAATGATTGTCACTAGAACTGAAAACGAAGTAAAACTAGTTATCATGAAAAAGGTAGCTTATTTGGAATACTCATGTATATAGCTATGCCAATTATTGCAAAGTCTTTAAAATAATAAGTATTATAATTTTTTTGGGTAACGATGTGGGTGCACATATATTTTCAGATAAAAAATGGTGTAACCCTTTCTTAGTTTCTTATAAATAAATAATTCCTTTCGATAGATAGTGTTGGCATAAAAATTAAGAAATATACTCACAAAATTTCGCATTTTAATTGGATCAAAATTGCGTTAAGTACAAATATCGAAGAAAACAAGCAATAAAAAATACAACACTGATCCATTACTGAACCTTGGCTTCTTCAAACTAAACTGTTCACGATCGCCCAAAATAAAACATGACTGTAGAAACATGTAAATAATAATTTACTACCAAAACAGTAGGTACATTCACTGATATTCAATTGTGTGTTTTGATGAGTCAGAATATAATACAATTTAAAATAACCTTACAATTTAGCAAGATTGCCTTTGTGATTTTTTATTTTATTAGGCTTTGTGTATCATATTTCAGGTTGTACTTATATAATACTAGAGGACACCAGCAGCTACGCCTGCATTATTTTTAAATTTACCCGTTTTGGCCGATCCCGTGGGAATTTCGGGAAATCCCTTCTTAGTGCACCCCTACGGTCCTCAAGGGACATACGTGGCAAATTTCAGCGTCCTGCGCCCAATAGTTACGGCTGTAGCGTGTCTGTCAGTCAGTCAGTAACGCAAGGATTTTATATATTAAGATTACAGGTAACCTTGCCTTGTCTATAAAAGGTTTGGTGAGATTCTGAAATATTTGATTAACTATGTGTTGTCGACGGATAACACATTGTGGTAGATCCGCGTGACCCTGCACAATGAGCGCGGTTTAATGACTAGGCCCGAATACCTTTAGGAGGCTCTCACATTTTCAACATCAAGCCTCAGAATAAAATATTCAGCACTAAGTATATCAGTTTCACCGCGAGACCAAAAAAGGTAATATATAATAATAAATATAATTTTCTACCACACACATCACCATCTATTCCCAAACTAAGCAGAGCTTGTTCTAGTGGTACTAGATAATAGATAAACATACATGTATACTTTTTTGCAAATACATACATATTATAGATACATATAAACACCCAGACCAAGACAAACTGGGGTGCATATGGTTCCCACCATGAACTTAGGGTCCCAAGCCAACCTCACCTGCAAGTGGTGCACCTGCCGATCAACGCACGAGGCTCTGTCAATCAAATTATCCCGAAAAGCGGCAATAGGCTCGCCACCTATTACGTGGGATCAAAACACTGGCGAAAAGTGGGCGTTTAATATGCCTCTGCCTACCCCTTCGTGGCAACAGGCGTGAGTCTATGTATGTATGTATGTATGTACCAAGACAAACAATATCCATGTTCATGCACACAAATGTTTGACTTGAGCGGGAATCGAACCCTTGACCATTGGCGTAGCAGTCGCTTACACTCCCGCTGCGCCAACCGGTCGTCAAAGGTAATTAACAATATTTTATTTAAACTATTAGCAGGGCGCAAATTATAAATTGAATAAGACACTAAAAACACGATTATTACGACTATTTTGCATACTCTAGCTAATCACAAAAATAATACGATTATTGACATAAAAGCGTGACTAATACATTACTATACATAGAATAACATTATACTCGTATTATTGTTATCAGTTGTACCTACATATTTATGAGTCATCTTAATATATAAAATCCTTACGTTACTGACTGACTGACAGACACGCTACAGCCGAAACTATTGGGCGCAGGAGGCTGAAATTTGGCATGTATGTTCCTTGGGGACCGTAGGTGTGCACTAAGATGGGATTTCCCGAAATTCCCACGGGATCGGCCAAAACGGGTAAAGTTAAAAAAATGCAGGCGTAGCTGCTGTCGTCCTCTAGTAGGTACTTTATAAGTTTACATGTGGCAAGCATACAGATTTTTATCACAAATGTTATTATCTGTCACGAACTATTAAAAAGCACGCCTACTAATAAATTATCGCTATGAAAACAATACACGAGAAAAATCATTTTCAAGAATAATATAAGATAAACAGTCTCGCGTGATCAATCACAAAATGTTATCTTGCTTAATGAATCTTATCTTATCTTAATTTATTTTGATAATGTAACAAAGATCTTTGTATTAATCACTGCTGCACCGATCACGTCTGGCACGTACCAAACGTCTTGTTGATAAGAAAACGAATTTGTGACTCAACGAAAACAATACGAAACATCACGCTTGGTTCCTCAGAAGAGAGTAGATAAAGATGTTACATTATACATATGTCGCGTACTTATCATCATCATCATCAGCCTTTAACAGTCCACTGCTGGATTAAGCCTCTCCTTTGAAAGGCGGAATTGGCCTACTATACCACGCTGGCCAAACGGGTTGGTATAGGGTTTGTATCAAGTTTTCCTTCTCTTACAGTGCTGTTCTCTGCATAATATGCTCCCTCTATCGGCTCTTACGACACCCATGGGATGATATGGGGTGGTGACATTCCGTATTCTTAATCCGTCACCACACGGACAATGTATGTACTTATACATTGGATATATTAAAATTGATATATTATATATTTTTTTCAATTGATAGTCGCCTACCAATCGATCAAAATAATTAAGTATTGTGCATGTTCCATTCCTTTCTCGCAGAACGATAATTTGTATGAAGCAACCGTAAATTATTATAAAGATTGCTTCAGTATGATATTAGAATGTGATATTGCTCTCTCCGTCTTATTAGAAATATTAAACTGCTTGTTTCTTATTCGATATAGTGTGCCATCTCATCTGTTCTATACATTTTGCGTAAAGTTAATTTTTGTATGAATTAGACCGAAAGGCTGATATTTTTCTCGACTTAGGCGAATTATCTTTTATCGCTGAAAAATACTTCTTCATAATGCCGAGAATAACGTTCTATAACAGTGAAATTACGGCCAGGAAGACAATTCGTCGAAGTGTGAAATAAGGTTTCATACAAAGGTCAGCTTCGCAGAAAAAAGCCCATTTGTATTGTCCTTGCATAACTGCTTCGCTTCATAAATCTTACTCGTGCGTGTCCTTGTGTCACTGGCCGTTTGTACGATGCTTGCATACGAATATTATCATTGACCGGATCGTTTTTGAATACGGAGTGCATTATGCATTTTTAGAAGCATATTGGGCGAAGCGTTCTATGCAAAAGTGCAGGAGTAAGGTAGATGGGTTCACATACAGACAGTTTAGTTCAGGTGTTTGCTGCAAATCAAATTATATTGCCTCCATAGAGTCTGATCACATAGAGTTCGAGCCGGTTTGGCATACCTACTGAAGATGATTTTTTTTTGGTGACGTAAAGAAATATTCTCCCAATAGTTATGTTATATGTTAAATAACATTTCAGGGCCATGAGGGTGCTATGGTGTTTTATCACAAAACTCTAACATATTTAATTTAAAAGAAATTTCAATTTGTTTCGAAAGTTAGTATACTTGTAGAATTCTTAACCTGGGAATCTTTCAATGCTAGAAATGCATTACACTCTGGGGTTTTGTTTGTCTCCATGCTTGAAAAATGCTGTATCAGTGATTAATTATAAATATTTCCACTGCATGACAGATTAAAACGAGAAATAAATCAAAATGTCTGTGGGTTACATTAAACCTTTAAAGGAACTTTCCTTGAGGAAAAATGGTTCAGAGAATGAAGCATTAACCTCGTCAAAAGGTTAGCGAATGTAAAGTACAATTTCATTCGATTAAACGAAATGCCTCATACCTTGGTACTTAAGAAGCAGAAACTTAATGCCAAGTCATTTTGGTTAAAAGTAAACTAATGAATGTGTACGGAACAATGTTACATCCCGTTTCTGATAAGTAGTGAAAAGAAAGAAAGAAACACATGCCACTGTTAAAAAAATCCTTTTCAGTCAATGTGTAGTACCATGAGAACTGACATAAAATAAATACCTCTGTCGCATCTGCCTGTTCGTCAAAAAGTCGTTACTTGTCGATATTAATGTATTTATACACAATAACAACAATTCTTATTCTGTATTTGTAATATTGCATAATATTTGACAAACAAGAGCTGTAACTCCGTGTGGTGACGGATTAAGAATACGGAATGTCACCACCAAATATCATCGCATGGGTATCGTAAGAGCCGACAGAGGGAGCATATTATGCAGAGAACAGCACTATAAGAGAAGGAAAACTTGATACAAACCCTATAGCAACCCGTTTGGCCAGCGTGGTATAGTAGGCCAATTCCTCCTTTCAAAGGAGAGGCCTAGTCCAGCAGTGGACTGTTAAAGGCTGATGATGAAATGCTGTAAGTAAACTAGCTCATTATTGTTTTTGTCGAGCGTTGAAGGAGAAGGGAATAAATAAAACCACAAAATAAATTGCATCATCAATAATAGAATCCAATTAACTTGGTCAAATCAAATCAATTTTCCTCCAACTATCATTGTAGAGTTCTATTATCTGTCTGTATTGTCCTTTGTTCTCAGGAACGGCTGTGCCGATAATTATTCAATAGAGGCATATTGGCTCGTTACTCATGCCAATGAGCATCCTGACTAATTAATTATCATGCCTGCGGCTCAAAGTACGCATCGGAATGACACAATTTTTGTACAATATGGCGTGTTATCTATAAACTGTGCGATACGAACGTCCCGTGCGGTTGTTTGTAATGTTTGTAATTGTGGACACATTTAAAATAATATAATTGAAAATAGAATATATTTAACCGCAAAATACATCTTTTGAGTTACTTACTAATTGTGTTGTTATTGCACGCCATTTTATATCTCTACTTTGATTGATTGTTACTGCACCACCTATGTAATATAGGCTGACTGGCAGGGAATGCCTTTAGTAATGAGTCTGCGTTTATAAGCTAATTCTTAAGACTACATTTTATTCAAGTAACATTCAAGGTAAAGAAAGGAAGAAAAGTAAAATCCCTTGAAAATTACGCAAGATATAAACGCAAATGTCAAATAAAAATGGACGTCAGCTTAAAAACCCACAATAACTTCGAAGCTAGATTGAACCGTGTACATAAAATCAATATTATACCGATGGTATTGAACGACCGTGTCCTACCTCACTACTCAATTATGTAACAAGGCCTAATACAGCTCAATATCTAAAAATATTGTCATATTTTAACCGCTAATAAGGTAAATCGATAGCGAAACTTACGATGTTGTTGCTTGTCTCTCATAAAGATAACGATTGTTATCTCAATTTCATTTTATGAAGAATATATTGGAATTAAGCACAAATATAAAGTTTCAAAAGATCAGAAATCAGAGAACGGCCTATATAACTTAAAGTCGAAACGATATTATATATAATTTTGAAACCACATATTATTTAAATTTTGTTCTACGGCAGTAATAATCACTAGAACCACTAGACCAGTCAAAAAGTACTGTTTCACTAATAAATATGTCACCATCATCGGCTCTGTATATAAACTGTCCCACTGCTGGGCACGGGCCTCTTCTCACTTTGAGAAGCGTAACCCCATAGTCCACCACGACGGCCAAGTGCGGGTTAGCACACTTCACATGTCTTTCGAGAACATTATGAAGAACTCTCACAGACATGCAGGTTTCCTCACGATGTTTTCCTTCACCACTAAGCAAGCGATAATTAACAATTTAATACGCACATAACATCGAAAAGTCTCTCCACGAGGCCATCGCTGCTGTTTAAAAAAATGTATTAACGATAATTGACTCCAATCTTATATTTACCCGACTACGGCGAAGCCAAAAGGAAGGGTAAAGTTTTACGCTATGAATAGGTACAATAGAATTTTATACTAACTATAGTAACTAATGCACATGGCAGTGCTATATTAGACCGAAGTTATTTATATCGACACAATGCAACATTAATTTGATCGCCGCCGCCGTAGCGTGCTTGGAAACACATTTAGCTTTCAAATTCCAGTACAAACTGCCGTGCTAATGACTTGCCGCATACAAATAATTGAATGGGGTGAAAGCACTTTGGAAGCTTACATACATCTACATTTTATTCTCCACTCGGATCGGTGACCATTTACATTGTGTAATTTTACGGACTTACCTTAGGACAGGTAGCGTTGTTAAAGCTTATGAATATTGACAGTAGGAAGAGATCAGAAATATCGCCAAGAAAAATCCTGTATTGTAGCGTTTCTTTCTATGACAGAGGTGTGAAGATTCCTAAATGATATTCCTTCATCCTGCCAGGCTTTCATTGTCATTGATTAAAAGAAGAGGGCTTCGTTGATGAGCCACAAGGAGGGTATATGGAAAAGGATCAATCAGGTCATCATCAAAACATAATTGACCAGATGCAAACACCAAAAGCAACAAATAAGTTCACACTGTTCACATGTCTCATGAAGTTTTACGTACCTTTGTATCATAAACATGTGTAATCGGTCATTACCCGCGGATTGGCGGCCACCCAAACATGCGCCTCGGACACGACCCTTCACTCGAACGCGACGTCACCCAGCATGTTGCGAGAATCTAGCGGCTAGATAAAAAAGTTGCTCGATACAGTTCTCCATGTGGATTGTATTGCACTATAAGAATCTATCATTTTGTCGCAAGTCATATTATCCTTGAATTTTCAATATCACGAATTGACTTCTAAAGATTTATTACAAAAGAAAGGCTAAGTTTACGTAAAAGCTGGTACTAGACTTAACAGCAGATTCATTCTAGATTTAGATCTTTTAAACAGTTTATTTAAGATCGTTATTTATATAGCTTTTGAAAATTACTTGTTTGTTTTGAAGAACAGTTTTTTATTCCAACAATGCAATGTTTATATTTGTCATATTGAACATTACAGGCATGGAAGAAGAGAAGCACCATTTACTTTATAAGTATATGTATTTCCATGACATGATATACCTACATTCCTATTAGCCACAACAAACAGCAAAAATATGCACGCACTATGCGTTCGCGCATCACCAGGTGCTATGCAAAATAACTAATATCTGAATGAGCGCTGAATGTCAAGTGTTCGCTGTGAATAACTTACTTGCACTTGACTCCTTACATAAGTTTATAGTAATCTTTATCTCCTCGGTGGGAGGCAACGGTGTGGCACATACATTTTTGAACTTTTGCGATTTGTACAAAGTGTTGTTAAATATTTATAACGAGTCTTGATCACGCAATTATTTCAAAACAAAGGTGGTTTAGGTCAGTTGTGTTTAATTATGTTATTAAGTAGAACCTTTCTTTTCCTTTGTTGAAGTTTAAGTTTATCTACTCAAGCAACATAGATAGTAATTATAGATTGGCTGGGGTCAAGCAAAGAGTTTATACCTATTAGAACCTGCATACCTAGTTAGACTCTCTAACCTCCATCAACAAGAGTTCAACAACCTCCCTCACGACACAAACAAAATTAAAACCTCTCTTTCTATGAATAAATTGTAAATGTATGTAAACTACCGTTAACCCGTTTTAAATTAAGACATACAGTTGCAATAATATTACGAGTATCGACTAACGCAACACTTATTATAACAAAACTATTATTTCATTTACACACTTCGTAAAGCAAAGCCAAGGTTTAACTTTCACCAATTAACTGAACTTAATCCGAGCAATGCCTGAATATGTTTTATTTTGCGAAAGGAAACTTAAGCTGAATAACGTTTAGATATACTTTCTATTACAACTTATTTTGATTTATGGCATTTCGTTATTGAGAAAGCAACTCTATTTCAGTGGCGATGGAATATTTTCAAAAATGATCTTGTTTCGATCGCTCTGTACAAATTAAGTGACCCAGAACCGCTTAATGTATAAAATTGAACGTTAAATTCATGGGTATTGGATACGAGTGGAGTCCATTGAGTGGAAAATTATGCTTTTAAGCTACATATGGGTCGATGACGTGAGCAGAAACCGGTTGGAATGTTTAGCAAAACAAGAAATTAATAACTGGTGCCCATGACTTATGTTGCGTTCATTTGTGGCCGGTCGATTGAGGCCTCTATAAAGTCCAAATACAGACTGATATAAGGGGCGAGGTAAGTATGTAGTATTCATTATTCATAATACCATCATCTTGCTATGTTCTGCAAGATAAGTCTCAAAATCATGTCTGAAAATACAGATATAGGGCTACATAGGTTCGAACGAATTCACTCCGAGTTTCGGGATGTAAATGCTCCCTATTAATCTGGGCGAAACGTTAATAACGCCAAAAAAAATTGTGTAGATTGTTGTAAAATAAATACAAAATAATTATTTGCGAACATGTGGTTAGCTGAAACGTTTTTGTAAGTTTAAATTTACGGCAAAAAGCATGCGTCAGCCATTTGCAGAATTGATTTTTAAACGATGGAGATAGCAAATTTACATTTATAAGAAGTATTAAAGATAAATAAACGAATCGAATCGACGTCTCATTACACATCTCAATGGTTATGAGTGTCTAGACCGGTCTCTTAATATATTATGTAGGTTGATATGCCTATTGTCGTTGACATAATTGGAAATGCACGCTTGATTCGCGCCAAACACTCGCTACTCATTGTTTCCAAGCATACAATTTCATTAGGCATAAGTACATATATAATTAAGTACGAATGTATTTGTAGGAGAAAGGCTGAGATTGTTGCTTATTGTTTTATAAATAATGATAGCCCATACATCATAATCAGTCCAGGCATTTAGAAGTTATAGTGGAATAAAGAAACTTACATACATACATACCTACATGAATCCTGAAAACATTACACTCCTTTTTTTGGGCAGTCGTGTAAAAAGACAGCACTAGGAATAAATACTGTGTAAAGGCGGACTAAAAAAAATGGGGTAATTAACAAAGATAAAGAATAACCAAACACGAAATAACAATTTATTTATTAAACAAAGTGTGGTCTCGTGAGGGGATCGAACGTAGTAGGTATGACACTCGGCGCAGTGCGGCATCTATGCAGTCGTTACATAGGTTGGATTAACAGAAGACTCTATCTCTAATATAGGATGTACAATATGGTACATCCATACATCCTGAAAGACGATTAAAAATAGTCCTATATTATTAATTTAATCAATATAGTATTATATAAAACTCTCGTTAGTGACTGACAAAGTAAAGCCTAAACTAAAGGGCGATTTAAAGCTGAAATTTGGCAGGTATATTCCTTGAGGAGTATAGAGGAGCACTATGATAGGATTTTTGACAATTCTCTCCCTACAAGGAACAAAGTCCCAAGCAGGCGCAGGCAGAGTCCCACGCGGATGAATCCGCGGGCGTAGCCTAGTATATAATATATAGTGTTACAGACGCACATGTGTTTGTTTGTTCACCGTCTCACTTTTACCGGTTACATTGACACAGAGCGGCCTTGAACTGCCGACGAAACACTCCTATCACTTTCGTTACATAAGCACGTGCACGATGCGCGTTATGATTATGAAAGGGATTATGCGTTTTATTGTATAGATGGCACAGTGACTCGGGCGGTCACTTTGATGTTACAAGTTATGTGTAGGGTTGGGTTTGAATCCCGTAAAGAAAATTTTTTTCTTTGTTGTCAAAGATGTGTTAAATCTGCTTGTATGATGATTTAAAATAAATACTTTTGTCTACTGACCTAATGTCAATTACACATTACTCCACTTTTAAGGATCATTAACAAGACAATTCTGAAATTAAATGACATAGGTAGGGTACATAATTATTATCATCATCAGCCTTTAACAGTCCACTGCTGGACGAGGCCTCTCCTTTGAAAGGAGGAATTGGCCTACTACCTATACCACGCTGGCCAAACGGGTTGGTATAGGGTTTGTATCAAGTTTTCCTTCTCTTACAGTGCTGTTCTCTGCATAATATGCTCCCTCTGTCGGCTCTTACGACACCCATGGGATGATATGGGGTGGTGACATTCCGTATTCTTAATCCGTCACCACACGGACGACATAATTATTATATGACATAATAATTATGTATATAAACATATATTTTTATATGACATAATAATTATGTATATAAACATAATTATTATGTCATATAAAAAAGAAACTTAAAACCGAAAACTATACATTTGGCATTCAATATTTCCATTTTAATGACCTAATTCAATAAAAGGTTGTGTTACCGGGCATTAACATATGACCCAAATGATTTTCTTTCCTGGATGTAGCAGACCCTTTATTTTTGTTACTCTTCATACTACACTCTACCCCCTATTGTTCCTACATACTCTTTTCTGGCTGTCTCGAATCTGGCTCCGCCACTCGGTCGCATCGTAATTGTTTTATTAACGTAAATGGTTTTGTATTAATTATATTTAAATCTTTCGTAGAAAATACTGTCGTCAAAGTAAAATGAAAAGAGCGCCATCTATCGTCAAATAGCGGATTCTACACAAACTCAGCATTTTGTTGTTCTGCTATTCGATCATAGATGGCGTGGCGATGGCGAACAATAACTATATTTACAGACGGCCTTGTCAAGATGAGCTCTAATGTATAGGAATGATAGGATCCGATAGCTTAAAGAAAAAACTAAGCCTGCTTTTATGTCATCCTACAATCTTTGCAATTGTTTTTAAGGATTTTGTAATTGTACGAACATTATTTGAATTAGAATGCCTCCGTGGTCCAGTGGATAGAGTATGCGTCTGCTGATCGGGCGGGCCAAGGTTCGATTGAAATTGATCGAGAAATTCGAGTGTTACTGAGTTTTTTGGATTCTCAGTATGAGCACGGAGTCTGTCAATTAGGGCCTTATCATACTAGCGGTTTGGGAGCGGTTGCGGGGCGGAGCGGACGCGCAGCGAATGCGTCGCGAACACGCCGCGGCTGCGCAGCGAAGAGGCCGCGGACGCGTGGCGAATACGTTACGTTTTTGTCGCGTGTTTGTAGCAAATTATCGACGTACAGTACATCCAGTTACTGGACACACACTGTACAGTTACTGGATGATAGTATGATAAGGCCCTTAGTGTCAATGGTAACAGCAATAGGCTCGCCCCCTATTACGTGAGACCTAAAAATCATTAGATGAAATGTGGGTGTCATATTACACCTCTGCCTACCCCTTCGGAGATACAGGCGTGCGTGACAATATAAAACAAGAAATATTATACTATTTAGTCATCATCCTCCTAGCATTATTCCAGTTAGAACCTAGTCTAACCGGATTTGACTGAATATTAGCTTTTCCACAGAGCGACTGCCTGTCTGACCTCCGCAACCCAAAGGGATAGCTATATTCCATGGTTAAGACTAGTGTCAGTTTAATCATAGGAACTGACGCTCTATAACGACTATCATGACAGCCGAGACCAACGGCTTAACGTGCTCTCCAAGGCACGGCGCAAGCAATAATTTACAATTCAATACGCACATAACTCCGAAAAGTCATTGGTGCGTGTCGTGGATTCTAACCCGATACCCTCTGCATGGCAGTCCGTTGGTATTTCCACTAGGCTATCACTGCCCTCTTTATACAGTATTACCAATGAATACAGATTTACATAGAAGCGCAGTTCTTAAGGATTTCGTGTGCCGATTCCAAGTGGGGACTGTCTCCAATTTAGTTCGTAGTTGGCGCCGTTGGCGGCGCTGGCGTCGTTCTCCGTCTCTCTCGCTCTCGTAGTTAAGATAACCTGGAGGAGAGAGAGACAGCTGCCGCAGCGCGACTACCACGCCGCCAAGCGGCAATTTGAGTCGCAAAAAGTTTGTCTTCAAAGCGCCCATATGAAAAGCACCTCTATGTTAATATCTGACCTCTTTGGTATTAGTAAATATTTTTGCTTGCTATGCACAGAAGAATAACTCTCTTTGTTGCTATGCTTGCTTAGCTTTGTAGCTGAATGTCATAAATGTCATCTGTCAGTCATTGTCAATGGCGTGCATTGCGTATTGACAGGTCTGCAGGTCAACAGTCATTGTACATTCTACTGAGCCTGAAGATCAAATAAACATTTGCTTGGTACCTACGTAAATATTGAATTTATACAGAAAAATATATACAAATAATGTACCTACTTATTTGACAATATTTATTTAATTTAATTTGATTGGTAGGTAGATACTAGTAATACCTACTTATGTACTACAAACTAAATCTAGTATTACGTACTATAATATAAACTTAATATAATGTAAATAAATTTCAAGCTGATGACTGCCACCGTGGTCCAGTGGATAGCGTATGCGACTGCTGATTGGAGGTCCCAGGTTCGATTCCCGGGTCGGGCAAGTGTTACTGGGTTTTTCCGAATACTCAGAAGCAGCCCGGAGTCTGGCGATGTGCCTGGTAACAGCAATAGGCTCGCCCCCTATTACGTGGGACCTAAAAATTCATGGCGAAATGTGGGTGTAATATCTATACCTCTGCCTACCCCTTCGGGGATACAGGCGTGAGACTATAAATAAAACATTTCAAGCTAGCAGTATAGGTCCATAAAAAAAAAAATTACGGGACCGTAACCGTTACCGGTCGAAACGTCGGAAAAAGATAGCTATAAATTAATTGATTTTCGCTATTAGCATCCGATGATTTGACCTTTGGAGACACTGCGTATACTATTTATATTTCCGACATTACAATACAACTTTAAGATTTTAGATTCTATTTTTATCGCGGCTGACTAGCGAAAGTGTAAACAGAAATCCTTTTCTTAGCTAACTCATTATACTAAGATTCTTATAATGTACTGCGTAGCTACTTACATGTTCACGGGCTAGCCATACGAATTTATACCTAGGTACTACGTTACCTAAAATGCTTGATCATTTCATGAAATAGCCAAATTTACAAAATCGTGACACAGGGCTCTTCTCACTATGAGTAGGGTAAAGGCCATAGTCCACCACGCTGGCCAAGTGCGAGTTGGCAGACTCCACACCTCTTTCTAGAATATTACGGAGACCTCTCAGACACGCAGGTTTCCTCACGATGTTTTCCTTCACCGATTAGCAAGCGATAATTAACAATTTAATACGCACTTAGCTCCGAAAAGTCATTGGTGCGTGCCGTGGATTCGAACCCGAGACCCTCAGCGTAGCAGTCCATCGGTCTCTCCACTCAGCTATCGCTGCTGAATAAAAATACTTGACATTTATACACTGATATTCCTTAAAACACAGCCATTTAATATATAAACACCTAGAGTGAAGCGATTTCCAAAAATAGTAGGTAGATTTAATATTAATATCGAAAAATCCAAGCTTTTTGTGTTGCCATCGAGACATTCGAGACGTCACAAACAACATTTAGAACTACATATTATTATACATGGATTATGAGAACTAAGGCCGATTCACACATATCAGTGAAGTCACAGTTCCGTCACAGTACCGGCACCGTGATAATTATTCTTTCATACATTTTCTATGAGAGTACTGAGAGTACTGTGTCGTCACTGACACTGACAGGTGTGGATATGTTCATAGAAAATGTATCAAAGAATAATTATCACGGTGCCGGTACTGTGACGGAACTGTGACTTCACTGATATGTGTGAATCGGCCTTTATAGCCAAAAACCTGCGAAGGAGATAAATAAGTTATTTGCAGTACTTGATGGCATCGTTTACATCAATGTTGAAGTAGAAATTACAAATCCGGTCAATTTAACTATACATCAATGGTATACAATTTTGACGGTTCCCAAGAAACATAGGTACATGCCAAATTTCAGCTTCTTGTGCCCAATTGTTTTTGTTGTGCGTAGTTTGTCATTCAATCATTAATGCAAGAAAATAATACATACAGATATTGATGATTGATTTATTCAATAATTATTTAATAGCCAACTACCCTATTGCATTATTCTAAGACGCCGTTTCACCACCCTTTACAAGCAAACTCTGTAGACCTCATTCCCAAATAAGGCCATTTAACGTCTTAGTCAAAGATTTTTTTTTATTTATAGTCTCACGCCTGTATCCCCGAAGTGGTAGGCAGAGGTGTAAATATTACACCCACATTTCGCCATGAATTTTTAGGTCCCACGTAATAGAGGGCGAGCCAAAGATTTAAAGTATTCAAAAATGTGTAAGTCGGCTTTAATTTATTTCAATTTCAAATTAATTGTTGTAACTAATTTAGATATGGACGAACAAAAAGGTGTCTTTAATATAGGAATAAATCTCTGACTACTTTACTTAGTCTACGTTTAATAACAAAAAAGCATCATATCACTTAAGTACATAAATCTACCTTCCATAAATAAACATTTCTGTGACAAACATGTCATTTAGGTTCACAAAAAGTCAATCGGGAAATGACAGAGATGAGATTGTTAGCATCTAACGTACGGTTTAGCTTGATATAAGTAAATGTTGAATCGCCGAATGTCAGTACTGTGGTTACCCTCTCACGGAGACGTTGTATCGCGAAGCCATATTTTACGAGTGAAAATATCGTGTAGTTTCAAATTTAAATAAAGCACTACAATGGTAAAAAGTAAGTAAAATCACAAATATTTTAAAATATTTATTGGTGAATTTATTTATAATTTCTTGATAGATTTTTGATTTTATCTTAAATTCATCTGTAGATAATAGAAATGCTCATTCAGCTGTTTTCAAGGTTAGGTTTTGTACGAAGTTGTCGCTCGCGGCCGCATTTCTCTTTCTATTCAATCATTTCGTTTGTTTATTTATACTTAAGAATTGTCGATCTATTCGCGAGTGACAACTTTCTCGCAATTTTCGCTATACAGCATATTTCATTCATATTTATAAGTATAATATTCAAGCTTATTATATTATAGACATGTTCTCTTAGTTGTCTGTATACACAAGTAAGATATATTAACATATTATATACTTTCCATTATTAGCACTTTCCTTCTCATATGTAGGTGTATAAGTCTTATAACATAGGATAGGATTGCATTTCCGTGTTGACATAAGTTTATTCCATTCAAAGTTCGCCAGTCATGTTGCGGTAACGCAAATAATGATGACTTATGCAAGTGAACCGTTTGAACAACCATTTGAATACATTTTCAATTGTATTTTATTTTTCAATGAGGCACTCAAATCTTTTGAAGTACCTCCGCGTTTCCATCTGTTCTTATCTCCGGATGAAACAAAATATCCTTTAAGGTGTTATAAGTCTTGTCGCCTTTGAAGAAACTGATTTAAGAATTACAAGCCTAAAAGAAAATCCTCTTTAAATTTAGATCCAAAAGAGGGTTTTATTTAGATTACCTCTTGTCAGGCTATACATTTTCGGTACAAAGTTATGTCCAATATTATGTAACTACAAGTTTTAAATGTATTTATTAAATATGTTTGAGATTGATTTCAAGCATCAAAATCCATAATATCTGTTTTAACCATAAGAACAAGGATAATTGAAGCATCGTATACGATCAGTTGCGTCGATCAGTTTTCAAGTTTTTCTGATTGTTTTAGTTTTAAAATCACGTTAAATTAAGTATCATGTTTCGTGTTCAATAATGATTAACTATCTTGAGCGCATCCTGTCATGATCAATATTGCGTAGAAATAATAAGACTGATATTTAGATTACAGACATTCTTTAAAACGCAATCACTTCAAATATAAGTATTTGTCCGCATTATAAAACGTGGATCAATTTTAGTATAATCCCAGCCTTATCTATGAAAAAGTTGTTATTACCTAAAAGTAGATTAGATACTTACCTAATAATAAACATGTTTTTGAAACATCAGTCTGAAAAAACATTGGAACAAATCTCTTATTGAATTAATTTATTAATCCCTAACCATTCCTATCGCTCTTGTACTCGTCAAGCAAGGAAAGTGTAAGCCGGCATACAGTCTGCCTGGCACTATCTAAGCGTTAATAACCTATACTCAGAGTATGAAATAATGTGTTATAAAATATGTATTTTTTTTTAATTTACCCGTTTTGGCCGATCCCGTGGGAATTTCGGGAAATCCCTTCTTAGTGCACCCCTACGGTCCCCAAGGCACATACATGCCAAATTTCAGCTTCCTGCGTCCAATAGTTTCGGCTGTAGCATGTCTGTCAGTCAGTCAGTAACGCAAGGATTTTATATGTTAAGAAGATAAAGATAATAAAACTACGTCACGCTTGCAATGTCCAGTCACCCATAACATCGTCAGTCGGCTGTAATCCATCATATATTTTCTAAACTGGTCATACCATACCACAGCACTTTTATCTCAACAAAACTTATCTTTAATACCATTGCCAAATCGATATGATCAACAAATGTTTATCATCACTAACTCAAAAAACTGCTATCTTCACAATATTTCGTTTAAACGGTCATTATTTAACAACTACTAAATCTGTAAGGCCTTGCATTACGAAAACCCTGTATTAAGTATTATTTAAAAATACTTCCTGCCCAGAGATAAAAAATAGCAAATACCTATACGAATCTTACAACCTATTAAGTATCCATCATTTTCGGCGTAGATACTTTTATTGTGCTCATAGAGGAAGCACATTATAATTTTATTGTATCTATATTAGAGCTAATTAAAGCCTTTTGTACATAAGAAGAATGAATGTTTAAGTGTATTGCCAGCAAACCATGTATAATATATATAAATTATAAAAACCAAACCAATAACTACACGAGAAATAAATAAATGCGAACTTTAAAAGAACAAAGCTTAATGAATACTTTCAATACTATAATACACTAGCTGACCCAGCGAACTTTGTACCGCCTAACCGCCGATTATTAATTTCTTTTTTTTTTATTTTTCTCTCCGTAAGAACCGTCCGTAACTTCAAGGAATATTGTAAAAAAAGAATTAGCGAAATCGGTTCAGCTGCTCTCGAGATTTGCGCTTAGCAACACATTCAGCGATTCACTTTTATATTAAAGAAGAAAACCTGATTAGCGTTCATTGAATTGAATTTAAAACTTAATACTCTTCGTGAATGTCAATAAAGAACAAACTCTTTTAAAATAATACCATACGATATCTTCTAACACCTACATATTTAAATAACATATTTATTTTAATATTTGTAACATTGTTGCGTAATAATAATAAATTAATGAATTATTTATCACTGGCCCAAATCCAAATGGAAAATATATTTCACTATCATTAAAATTATATCATAATCTGTAATTAATTACTGCGCGCCTGACAGTCAGGCATTTACAGCGATAATTACTTTTTAATGTGAAGAAGATGATTGTTATGATGACATTATTAACACGAAGATCACCTAATAATTCTATTCTATTAATAGTAACGATAAAAACTTGAGAGACCTTACAAGACAAAGACAATCTATAATACTAGACTTAGTCCAAAGTTTACAGTTTTAGACCATCTATTAAAGAATGTTCAATACGCAAGACAGGAAAAGTGTATAAAAGAAAGATTGTCCCTTAAATTTTAAATGATAAAATACTATCTAAATGCCACGGAAGGTCGCACGTTATTAAACCATTATGCTATATGTCGGCATTCATTCTTCGCAACAAGTATATTGAGCAAATATTGTCTTGCAATAATCTAATTACATGCTATGCAATAGAAGAGTCGTGTAAGTCTTTTGCACATTCGAAGAGATAAGTTTTGAAAGGGGTATAGCCGGCGAGACCTTGATATATTTGCAGTCTCAATTCTATAACCTAGGATTTTGTTCCCTGCACTTACAACAAATATTTGAAAAACAAACAAAAAAAGTTACATACATACATACATAAACTCACGCCTGTTTCCCCGAAGGGGTAGGCAGAGGCATATTAAACGCCCACTTTTCGCCAGTGTTTTGATCCCACGTAATAGGTGGCGAGCCTATTGCCGCTTATCGGGATATTTTATTTGCCAGAGCCTCGTCCGTTGATCGGCAGGTGCACTTGCAGGTGAGGTTGGCTTGGGACCCTAAGTTCTTGGTGGGAACCCTATGCAAACAAAAAAAGTTATATGTCCATATACATATAGTTATTTACCATAAAGCTGTCTATATCTAGGTTTTCACAGGAGGGAAACCTACAAAACGAACCAATAATGATCTGCAATGAACTAAACCAATGTCTCTCTTGTTACAGTATCCCAACACATGTTGACTGACCTGGACAAGATCCCGGGCGTGCAGCTGGGGGACTTTCTTCTCCAGTTCGAGCTGGACGAGCCCCGGGAGTCGGTGAAGGAGATCGCCAGGATAGAACTGAGGGAGACACCTGAGATTGTCAAGCCAGCAGTCGAAGAGTTGAAGAGGCTGCTTGAGGGTAAGTCAATGAATAATATTATTATTAATAATTCTCTGCGTAGCAGTCGTTCGATAGTTAGTCAGTTCGATGGTCTTACGAGGCAATTTGATCCTTAAGTTATTGCTTTTCATTCACAAATTCTTTTCATTTTTGGGTTTTTTGATTAAATGCGTGTATACCTGAGACATTTGATAAATTTTTAATGCAGGAGATGTCGAATTGTCGGTCGCCAATAATATATACAATACCGATAGTATTATATTATCTGTGACAATACAGAGCTAAGAAACGATTTCCCATGTCCTTTCTGGCAGTACCTACTATTTGCAAATAAACTATGTCATCATCATCAGCCCCTTACAGTCCACTGCTGGACTAGGCCTCTCCTTTGAAAAGAGGAATTGGCCTACTATACCACGCTGGCCAAAAAATTGGTATAGGGTTTGTATCAAGTTTTCCTTCTCTTACAGTACTGTTCTCTACATACCTAGTATGGTCCCTCTGTCGGCTCTTACGACACCCATGGGATCATATGGGGTGGTGACATTGCGTATAAATAAGATGGCTATTCTATATAAATGTAATGAAGAACTAAAAAAATTATGAAGGCACTAAACTTCTCCCTTCCGCCACATGTACGCAATCGTACACAGCAGTAATTTAGATACAAATAATAAATTCTACAATTTCCACAATAAATGACTTGAACTGTGTTCATTGGACATCATTCTGT
The DNA here is from genome assembly GCA_944739405.2 of Euclidia mi. NCBI lineage: Eukaryota > Metazoa > Arthropoda > Insecta > Lepidoptera > Erebidae > Euclidia > Euclidia mi. The sequence continues at coordinate 7,492,488 of OX123196.2, forward strand.
GTCATAATATTGAGTATATTCATGGCATATTCACTGCATGATCGTAAAAACATTGATTTATGTGCAATACATCAAAGCATACAAATTACAAATGCAGTAATTAATAGCACGGAACAAATAGGTGTTCGTGAATTTAAGACGAACTTCCGTCGGTATCATCGCTTGTAATTACGTTATGAAGGCTGTAAAATTTATCGAACTAGATAAATCTTGAGTATCGCAAATCCCTGTACCTATAGCTCTAAATATCATCATCGCGCTAACGTTATCGCGGTTGCGTCCAAAACTCTGGTCTTGAAGTACTTGCGCCTCTTTCTCATCATCATCAGTCCTTTATACTGTCCCACTGCTGGGCACGGGCCTCTTCTCACTATGAGAAGGGTAAGGCCATAGTCCACCACGCTGGCCAAGTGCGGGTTGGCAGACTTCACATGTCTTTCGAGAACATTATGGAGAACTCTCAGACATGCAGGTTTTCTCACGATGTTTTCCTTCACCGATTACCATTTAATACGCACTTAACTCCGACAAGTCATTGGTACGTATTGGTACTCTGCATAGCAGTCCGTCGGTCTCTCCACTCAGCTACCGCTTTCTAGTTTAACCAAATTTGATATACCTAATATTAGCTTTTGTCTGACCTCCGCAACCCCAAGGGTTAGCGATATTCCATTTCTTAGACCAATAACAGATTATTCTACGTCGTAATAGATTCTACTCATATTCCTCTCAGAAAAAAATCTCTGAGAGCTAAGTAAAATTAAATTTTGAACGAAATGAGATTGTATTTTGAATTGACTCAGAATCAGTATTCTGCTAACCTAATGCCATTATCGTATAATTTGAAATAAACAGTTCGTCGTTGACACATATTTTGTCACTTGTTTCAATTTTTAATCTAGTTACAATATCATTCAAATATCTGTTAATTTAGGAGAATACCATTTGTGACGTAAGTATGACACTGACATTATATCGAAACTGTAGGTATTTTGAACAAATTTATTCAAGAGAATTGGGCCTCTGGTGACCGTTCATTATTTACAACTTCTGCTTAGAACCGCGGCGATAGCCCACTGCTGTACGTAACGGACTGCCGAGACAAGGGACCCGGGTTCGATCCCCAGGTACCCTGGGCACACACCTCTGACTTTTCGAAGTTATGTGTGCATTATAAATTGATTATCGCTCGCTTAAAGATGTGCCCGTTGATGGCAATAGGCTCGCCCCCTATTACATTCGGACCGAAACATAACTGGCGAAGTGTGGGTGTGTAATACACCTCTGCCTACCCCTTCGGGAATAGAAGGCGTGAAGTTATGTTATGAAGTTATGTTATGCTTAGATCCTTTACTATCATCCCAGAGAAAATTAAAACTTTAAAACAACACAAAGTATGCATAATTACCAACGTTACAAGTGTCTGCCTCGCATTTAATAATGAACCGAGTGTTGCGAGTTTGATCCCTTCTCGAGACTACACTTTTTGTGATCTACAAATTGTTGCTCCGAGTCGGTAGTTATCGCAGCCATCGGAGTAGTTAAAGGAGTCCCAATGCGGCACCAGTACTATTATGAATTTATTCTAGGTTATCTTCTTGACGTAACATCGATTATTTATTTATTTATTTAATTAGGTACACCAACAGCATACATATTTTCAAATCACAATAATAGGTACATGGATACGGTCTGATACATTTACATATGCCAATTACAGGTAGGTATACACAACATTTACCACTGAAGCACACAGTTATTATAATATTACAAATTTTGATTCGATAAAAAATAAAAGAAAGATATAATATACAAAAACAATAACAAAATGATATAAAATGAAAAATGTTTGTTTTTCGTGTGAGTGTGTGACCAACTCTGGTGTTGGAGTTCTAGACCGCCCGAAGGTCTCCGACATGGCCTAACGATCCTTATCCTTAGACAAGAACCGGGACCGACAGCTTTACGTGCCCTCCGAAGCACGGTAACGCTCAGATGTAAATGCCACACACGGTCACCCATCCAAGTGGTGACCTGTGCAAGCGTTGCTTAACTTTGCCGATCTGTTACGAACGGCAAGCTAAGCCTCGCTATGAGCGCTACGAAATGATTATGCATATACCTACTTATTTTCTGTTTTGTAAGCTTAACGTATCAACCAAAAGTCTGTTATCATTTTATCATTGTAGAAGAAGAATCAAACGACATTCTACACTCTGCGCCTATAGCTGTCTGTACCTAATATTAATTTAAATATATAGTGACATAATATTTAAAAATGAACACTTGACCACCAAAACGGTAACATAACAATCAACAATTAATGGATGACCCGTAGATAGTTCAGTCGTTAGCAATAAAGTCATTGTTCTAAGCGTCACCTTATTTTACGATCAGTGATTTTGTAATCCATAGACAATAAACTTGAGTAACGAGACATTGACAGATTTAGGGCTTGTTTCACCACTGTCCAATAAGTTCTGGTTAAACTACTTGCCAAATAAATTCGTACAAATTTCGTTCTAATTTTGAATTTATCTGGAAGGTAAGACTTACTTAGAGGCGGTGAAACAGGGCCTAAATAAATAAAATGGCGTCTATTTCTAATTTCTAATACATGAGTATTTAATTAGAAGCTATATGACACATATTTGTTAGTAATTAGTTGGTTTGGGTCACTTTATGTAGTGTGTTTTAAACGTAGGTAAAGAAAGAACTGGAAATTTTCTTTCTAGACGGAAAATTCTATGTTTAATTCCTATGTTGGTACGTCTTGTCATTCAAAATAATATTATGGAAAATATATTAGGATATTATAATAAATATATTAGTAATATAATGTAAACAAATGATTTATTTGTATATTTTTTTTTATATTGTGATGAGATTAAATAATATTATTATATTATTATTATTAGTTGCAATACTACCAAAAAGGGAGCTTTCTTCTATGTTTAAATGAAAGCCTTTGTTTCGACCCTCCTAAAAATCTGTCAGAAGAAAATCTTGTGGCGATAAAATATTTTGTGTATTCTTTAACTCATAATTATTTGATTTATTCATAAGATAATGTACTGCATTGTAGTATTTAATTGTATTCAAAGATATCCTAGAGCCAATGTTATATTATTACATCAAAAAATAATTAATTCATATGTGTCACTGCTTGCCACCTTAGTGAAATGACACAATAGATTTTCTTGCTAAGCAACTCTATGAAACGGTGTCGTATAGGAGCCAATATTGGCTTGTACAAGTTTCCCCGGTATCCAAGTATTACGCCTCTGTCATATCTAATATATATATTATGATAATAATATATATATATATATTATGATTAAACAAATACACAGATTCAAAACACAATCGTTATTACATTTAAAAATATTCAAATAAATGCATTCTTTTTTTCTGCAAAAAATATGAAATATTGTAATAAGCTTTATGACCTAAAACGTGCTAAAACTAACGTAATTTTTTTTTTAATAATGTTTCACTCAATGCCTTCTAAGATTTGGATAACTTATTGTATATGAGTGGGGCCATGCAGAGAACACTCTTGCGCATATATACCTATTTTGTGTTTTGACGTTCTTATTGACGTTAGCGTTATCTTTACAGACGTCAGACGCAGTGAACCATTGTCATTTTAATGTATGGAATTAATATACAATATGCAAACATTGTCTGAAGACCAGGAGCAGAATTACCTGTCCTTACTTACGTTACGTCAGAGGGATTCAGCAAATAATGTTACTTTTTGCCAATAAATTAAATTGTGTATTGTTCAAGAATATAATTATCTAGGAAGTGGGCTCAACGAGAAAAAAAGGCTAAATCCGTGAAACGTGCATCATAACATTATGCATTTTTTTATTTACATTGTTTATCTGTACGTGCTTAATCTATTTTGAATTAAGATCAGGTTTCAGATAACACATGTATGAACTTTTATCGAATTAAAACATTATAAAAGTGTTACTCAGTGTTACGCGATTTTTTAGATATACTAGTTTATTGTCCAAACTTCTTCTTCTCAGCCCAAAGCCCATGTCCAGTGTAGGATAAAAACCTCCCCGAGGCTCTTCGACACAGACCCATTTTGAGCCGCCCGCACCCAACCGTTATTCCCGATCTTAACCATTAGGTATACCAACTAAAATGTGGCTTACTTTACGATAAGTATTGAAGAACCTCATTATCATCATCAAATTGGTCGGTTTTCATGCATAATCTTAGAACCAAGATTTTAATGACAGATTTGACAGTATCAGCTCCCATGGGAGTCCCAATAGATTTAATATTATGTGAATTTTCTATACCTCATCTCAATAGCACTAAAAAATCTTCTATGTGCCTGAAACAACTCGACAAGTCTTACAGCCAATAGGTACATAAGTACATTATATACTTAGAACACACACTTCATGACATAATCTGCATAAACTCTTGTAATAGATTTACTTTTTAAATTACCACAACGCAAATGGTTATGTGTCTTACAAACACTGCTTCGCTTTGTTTAAGTTTAAACTTATAACACATTAAAACTGAATCCTGTATGGACATTTTGTAACAGTTAGCTGTTGGATAATGGCTGATGTAGGCAACAGTATTTGTATCATTATACTTATATTGATGTTTATTCTTTACTAGACGTCCTCAGCGGCTTCGCCCGCGTCAATTACACATATAAACCTTCCTCTTGAATCATTCTATGTATTAGAAAAACCGCATTAAAATCCGTTGCGTAGTTTTTAAGATTTAAGCATGCATAGGGACAGACAGACTGAAGACAGATTTTGTTTTATACTATGTAGTGATTAAAAGTTTTAACCAAAATAGGACCATACAAATTTCATCCTTATTATGCTACTTGGAAGGCGACGCGGACACTACGCCGCCTCCTTGCCTTTTGGCGGACGGGGAGCAGGGCCAGCGCTCGCCGTCCGCAGGTACTAAAACCTAGCGGCCGCAGAGGATAGGGAGGACGGCAACCTGACAACATCGCATCTCCTCTTCCTCGCGGCCCCACCGCTACGCATCACATGGTGCGCCCCCATTTGGTCGCGGGAGATAGGGCGCGCGGCAACGCAGCACCGACACGCCTCTCCTCCCACGACCGCGCCCGACTGCGAGGGACAGGCAGAACTGTCCCCCGCACCCGCACCTTTGGACGCATCCTACGCAGGCTTCACCCAAGCCCACGTGAAATGTCCACTCCCGGGATCCCAGTTAGCTTCACCGTGGGTGTCCAAGCCACGGTTACTGAGACCCCCCACCGGACAGACCGTAGGTGTTGTTGTGACACGTTTCGACGTAAAGCGTCGCATCAAAACGTTGGAAAACACAGTATGTGTTCATTAGGAAAATTCCTACCAAGAAGAAAACTTAATTATAGTAAAACTAGTCGACGCCAGCGGCTTCGCACACACATATTTTCGAATTTCCCGTTTCGCCCGATCCCGTGGGAATTTCGGGAAATCCCGTGTTAGTGCATCCCTACGGTGCCCAAGGAACATACATGCTAAATTTCATCTTCTTACGACCAGTAGTTTCGGCTGTAGCGTGTCTGTCAGTCAGTCAGTAACGGAAGGATTTTATATATTAAGATTACTAATCTCATTATGACGTAAATGCCCAGGTACTTACTAATCACAGCTGACCCATGATCGTAATTGAGTGCCATATGACATTTAGTGACATAGGTAGGTACAGTTTATAATAAACATAATGTATTTAAGTATGTCTACCATACAATAAAATTATGTTTACTGCAAGTCGAAATTACTAATCTATTGTAGTGTTGGCATGTCACATAACTATTAGAAGTTATAGGTGATTGTAATTAAGGGCACACACCTCTGACTTTTCGAAGTTATGTGTGTATTAAAAATGTTATTGTAATTATCGCTCGGTTAATATTATGCCCGGTAGATGGCAATAGACTCGCCCCCTATTACATTGGAACCTAAACATAACTCGCGAAATGTGGGTGTGCAATACACCTCTGCCTACCCCTTCGGGAATAAAAGGCGTGAAGCTATGTTATGTTAATTTATAACTATTTGATATTAAGCAATCTTATCTTATACTAATATATAAAGCTGAAGAGTTTGTTGTTTGTTTGTTTGGTTGAACGCGCTAATCTCAGGAACTACTGGTCCGATTTGAAAAATTCTTTCACTGTTAGATGGCCGGTTTATTGAGGAAGGCTATAGGCTATATAACATCACCGTATGAGCGACGGGAGCCGAGCAGTAGCCTTAAATAACGCGGGTGTAACCGCGGGCATCCTCTAGTCTATACTAATATAATAAAGCGGAAGAGTTTGTTTGTTTGTTTGTTTGAACGCGCTAATCTCAGGAACTACCGGTCGGATCTGAAAAATTCTTTTTGTATACGATAGCCCAGTTATTCCGGAAGGCTATAGGCTATATAACATAACGCTTCGACCCCTTGGGGCCGGGCAAAAGGCTAAAAAGGCTAAAACATAATGTCGGCTAATCTCAGGAACTAGCAGTCGGATTTTAAAAATTGTTATTGCCTATGATAGCCCAATTATTCCGAAAGGCTATAGGCTATATAAAATTACGCCACAACTTTTAGGGGCCAGACAAAAATAATAAAATGGTCAAACGAGAAGGGGAGGGTTGGGTCAAAGGCAAAAAAAGGCTAAACTAATAGGATACAATCTATATGGGTATCGTTTTCGAGATTTTCGGGACGCTGATTAATAATATGAAATTTACGTAGTGATCCAAGATGGCGGACGGGAAATCAAAGATGGCGGATGAGAAAATTTTAAATATCAATATGGGTATCGCCTTCGATATTTTAAGGGGTGGAGATTCGAAATACAACATCAATTTCGTGATCAAAGATGGCGGATGGGCAATCAAAGATGGCGGATGGGAAAATGTTAAAAAATCAATATTGTTGTCGTCTCCGATGTTTAAAGGGATGGGGAATCCAAATACAACATCTATTTCGTAATTCAAGATGGCGGATGGGCAATCAAAGATGGCGGATGGGAAAATTTTAAAAAATCAATATTGTTATCGTCTCTGATGATTTAAGGGATGGTGAATCCAAATACAACATCTATTTCGTGATCAAAGATGGCGGATAGGAAATCAAAGATGGCGGACGGGTTTTTTTTTTAAAGTCGATATGGGTATCGTCGCCGATATTTAAAGGGATGGGGAATCCAAATCCGATATCTATTTCGTGATCAAAGATGGCGGATGGGAAATCAAAGATGGCGGATGAGAAAGTTTAAAAAATCAATATGGTTATCGTCTCCGATGTTTTTAGGGATGGCGAATCTAAATACAACATCTATTTCGTGATCAAAGATGGCGGATAGGAAATCAAAGATGGCGGAGGGGATTTTTTTAAAGTCGATGTGGGTATCGTCTCCGATATTTTAAGGAATGGGGAATTCAAAAACACCATCTATTTCGTGATCAAAGATGGCGGATGGGCAATCAAAGATGGCGGATGGGAAAATTTTAAAAAATCAATATTGTTATCGTCTCTGATGACTTAAGGGATGGTGAATCCAAATACAACAACTATTTCGTGATCAAAGATGGCGGATAGGAAATCAAAGATGGCGGACGGGTTTTTTTTTAAAGTCGATATGGGTATCGTCGCCGATATTTAAAGGGATGGGGAATCCAAATCCGATATCTATTTCGTGATCAAAGATGGCGGATGGGAAATCAAAGATGGCGGATGAGAAAGTTTAAAAAAATCAATATGGTTATCGTCTCCGATGTTTTTAGGGATGGCGAATCTAAATACAACATCTATTTCGTGATCAAAGATGGCGGATAGGAAATCAAAGATGGTGGAGGGGATTTTTTTAAAGTCGATATGGGTATCGTCTCCGATGTTTGAAGGGATGGGGAATCCAAATACAACATCTATTTCGTGATTCAAGATGGCGGATGGGAAATCTAAGATGGCGGATGGGAAAAATTTAAAAAATCAATATGAGTATCGTCTCTGATGATTTAAGGGATGATGAATCCAAATACAACATCTATTTCGTGATCAAAGATGGCGGATAGGAAATCAAAGATGGCGAACGAGATTTTTTTTAAGTCGATGTATGGGTATCGTCTCCAATATTTTAAGGAATGCGGAATTCAATATTATATAAAAATCTATGTTTGTTTTTGCATCATTTATAGACCCTGGAATGATGAGAGATTAAGCGCTAAGTCAATGGCAACTTTGGAAAAGGGGCTTGGAAAAAAGGGAATTAAATAAAAACTCTTAAAAAGGCGATACGGAGTTCGCTGGGTCAGCTAGTATACTAATAAAGCTGAAGAGTTTGTTTGGTTGAACGCGCTAATCTCGGGAACTACCGGTGCGAGTTGAAAAATTATTTCAGTGTTAGATAGATAATTTATCGAGGAAGGCTATAGGCTATATAACATCACGCTATGAGCCACGGGAGAGGAGCAGTAGCCTTAAATAACGCGGGTGTAACCGAGGGCATCATCTAGTCTATGTAGGTATATAAAATTATTCAGTTACTGATTGAAAGACAACGCACAGTTGAAACTATTGGGGGTAAGAAATTGAAATTTGCCATGTTTTTCCTGGAGGAGCGTAGGAGTGCATTAAGAAGGGATTGGCCGAATTTCCCTCGGGATCAGGCAGTAACAGTTAAATAAAAAGATATGTTTGCGCGTAGCTGCGGGCACCCTCTTGTCTTGGTTATTATAAGGATTAAAACTCTTTGCCCCAATACCGACGTTACAACCGGATCACATTGACCTTTAGTGACGGGGACACTAGTGATAGCTCCCTTCATCATCATCAGCCCTTTATACTGTCCCACTGCTGGGCAAGGGCCTCTTCTTACTATGAGAAGGGTAAGGCCATAGTCCACCACGCTGGCCTAGTGCGGGTTGGGAGACTGATAGCTCCCGTATGAATATTAATTTTATAATATATGAAAAACATGCATGAGAAACTTGATGGAAATGAATGAAGCAAGAGAGGTATGTCAGGATCGTTGCAAATGGCGTTCCGTAGTCTCTGCCTACTCCTTCGGGAAACAGGCGTGAGTCTATGTATGTATGTAATATTATAATAGCTTTTGAATGCGAAGTCGTGTATAGCACTCATACTATATTTTTTCACGCAAGTTTCGAAAGAAGCTGCCAAAACCTTATACAATTTCTCATACTTACTATAAACGTCAAATAAAAGACAGTCACGATTTGTAAATATCATTCAATTTTATTTAGCGGATGTTAATCGCGATATCTAAGATATATTATGAAAGGCAAGATATATTATCTAAGATATATTATATTTGGCGACGTTTCGACCGACTTGCAACTGTCGTGGTCGCGGTGGGACAAGTCGTAGTAAGCAAGTCGCTAAATATACTTGTAAATAAAAGTTATTAATTTACTGCATATTTATAAAAATAAACATTTAAGGTGACTAATTGACAAGTATTTGTTAGCTCCTATAAACAATTGTTTGACGTCAATCTCTTTATTGTTCCTAAATCCTCTACAAACATCGAAATTAATACCTAAACGCAAAATATAATTGATTAAACAATAAACACGAATTTACTCGAACATCTCGACTTTTTGTTAGAAGTCGAAGGTCAAGTGTATAGATCATTCACCTTAATTACTTATGTCTATAATATGTTTAGCTGGCTGCCCACGGCGCGTATTATGCGAACGGACGCGCCTTTTGGAATTTGGAACATAATTTCAAACGTGCGGTGGGCATCCATCTGCAAAATCATTGTAACAGTACCTTTATTGTTGCGCCTCGTTCGGTGAGTGAGAGTGCCGGAGGCCCCATCCCCTATTCCTTCACCCTCATCCCACTCCTCCTCCAATCCCTTTTCCCAACCCAAGGGGCGACAACGCACTTGTGACTCCTCTAGTGTTGCTTGTGTCCATGGGCGACGGTAATTGCTTACCATCAGGTGATCCGTCTGCTCGTTTGCCGCTCGTCATGACTTTTAAAAAACACGCCCCGTGAGCAGCAGCTTTATAGCTCGATTAGGCCGGCTTCCCACGGGGCGTGATTCTGCAGACGCGTGGGTCCCTTTGATGTTACACCGCGAGTCGGATGACTTCAACCTGCGGTGCACAGCCGTTCGCATTCTCACACACCGTGCGAAGCCAGCTTTATATATCATGTCCTAATCTTTGTGCAGCTAGCTTGATAATTGATATTTTATGATCTAACAATATTACCTGTGCAATGTGTCAATGTTCAAGGATGGAAATTCATATAATTGCGATTTTTATTTGAACAAATAGTTAGGCTAAGTATACAGTTTTAACTGCTGTTTAGCTCATTGTGAGACTTGCCTTGAAGTTTTTATTGGCCGTTCAGGTTAAGCAAGGTTTGTGCGGTCAGTATTTAAATGGTTTACCACTACAGGTGTCATCGGTGAAGGAAACCTGCATGTCTAAGAATTCTCCATACTGTTCTCGAAAGACATGTGAAGTCTGCCAACCCGCACTTGGCCAGCGTGGTGGACTATGGCCTTACCCTTCTCATAGTGAGAAGAGGCCCGTGCCCAGCAACAGTATAAAGGGCTGATGATGATGATGACAGGTGTCATTTATATCTGTTTTCGTGCTTCGGTGGGTGCGTTCAGTGTTATCAACTGTATTATACTTTAACTTATCATGAGGCTAAACTTGTAGTTACTCAATGGTTCTTAGCTTTACTAGAGTTTGCAAGGTCAGTACTTAGATTGGTGACTGCTTTTAAAGGCTTTTATATCGCACGGCACACGGTAGGGTGAGAGTCCATACGCTGCGCAAAATTCGAATTTTAAGAAGCGTAATGGGCTTTCACCCGACGGTAAGCTATCAGCCTTGCTTTTTGCCTTGACACAAAAACGTTTTACTGTCGACCATATTTTACATTTGAATCTTTTGAAGATGTATAATATTTTACAAACAAATATGGATGAAGGTAATTAAAACCCATACAGATGTCATATCAATGACATGATCGCGGAAAAAATATGACTGACATATTTTGCATACAATATTTTTGGGTACATAACAATTGCTTAATAAGTTTTTGTTATCATTTCTTTCTCACTAGATGTCACGAAAATATTTCCAACTGACAGGATGTATTTTAAGTCAGAGGTCATTCTCCTTTGTTGAAATTTGGTTAGTATGTAAATCACAGAGTAAACTCAAACTCAAAATCATTTATTCATTTAGGCCACAAAGTGACGCTTATGAACGTCAAAAATTTAAGGTAATTACTAGATGATTCTACATTTACATTTACTGCCACGTTCGCAATGCAATAGGTAGAACCATGAGAAAGAACGGGCAATAAAACTCGTGGCCACTCTTTTTAACTGCCAGTATAATGGTTTTCCATGTTATATTTGTAAGGAGCTGCAACTGTTTCACATTGTGAGTTATCTATTATTGCAAAAGTTAATCGATCGATCGATCGATAAATCGATCGATATTTTATGCATTACAGAACATCGCTTCTTAGCCAATGTTCTGTAATGCATAAAATATCAATATTGTTACAGTTCATAAACAATTCCAATTCTAACTCCTTGCCCATCAACCCTTGTATATTTTGATGCACCAGGTTGATACAATTTTTAAAATTATTTTTTGTATGTGTGGTTGATGGAACTATATTTTTGTCACTTAAACTAGATACAGAATTTGGTGTCTTATTAAATATATTGCCAGAGATTGACTCTATTGTCTCAGAAGTCAATTTAAAGAATTTGGAACGGATTCCAAGCTTAATCCGCTAATGTTATTTCGAATCAAGTGTTATTCCTAGAAATAATGTAGATTCGGATGTTTCAAGAACATTGTCATTTAGAGCTATACTCGGACCAAGATTTCTGACATTAGGCAGAGCAAACTTAATACAATTTGTTTTTTGGCGTTCAGTACTAGATTGTTTACTAATGTAAACAATCTAGTGTAGTGGTTTAATAACCATTTAGTTACTTGAATGAGCGCACTGTTTATTTCGTTAAAATGTTCCTTATTTCTATCTACTTTGAATATCAAAGAAGTATCGTCAGCAAACAGTACAACGTCACAAATGTTTTTCAAGTAAAAAGGTAAATCGTTTATGTAAACAAGAAACAGGAAAGGCTCTAAGATTCTGCCTTGCGACACTCCTAAATCAACAGGTAAGCCACTGGATTTTGAGCCGTTTATTACAACACATTGGATTCTGTCACTTCAGTATGACTTAATGACTTCCAATGCTTTAGTCTGTACGCCGTAATGTCTAAGTTTGCATAAGAGCGTTTCATGGCAGACACAATCGAATGCTTTCGAAAGGTCGCAAAACACACCAATAGCATTTTGGGCATTCTCCCATGCACTGAATATGTGTTTAAGTAACGCTACTCCTGCATCTGTTGTCGAGTGACCCTTAGTAAATCCATATAGCTCACTATGAAGGAGGCTGTTTAGATTAAAATGTCTAAGTAATTGCTTGAGTATGATCTTTTCAAAAATATTTTAAAGGCAGGTAGATATAGAGTACCTTTGTATATTGATGTAAATCACCCAAGTACAGTCAATACAAAAGTCGATAAATACAATCAGATTCCTAAAACAACTTAACACGATAAAATGCCATGAGTTGATGTCGCGAGATCTATGATACAAAATAGCCGGTACAATAATAATATACAATACTCACTGTACACCACTATTCCAAATGTTTGCATATTGTCCCTGCACTGTTGCGCCATGATCGCGGATGAACTGACAGTGCCGACATATCGGTTACTCGAAGCAAAGGTACGTGGTATATATGCCGAAAGACAATATTCAGATGTTCAAGACCACGAAAATTTACATTCCAAAGTCTGCTGAACATTTCTGACTAAACTAGCTAAATTAAGTTGCCAATATTTAATAATCCGACTACGTCAAAAAGGGGGTCTAAAAAGAACTAAACAAGAAAATAGCTCATTCTGATATAAATCCAAAAAAGTATAAGTAAAGAAATACTGAGCTATTAATTCCTTAATAGAAAATTATGATAAAATTTATATAACCTATGTCAACCGGGCCATTATTACGAATCTATTGACACCCCATTTATTTAAATCGGGTCAGTAGTTTAGGCGCTACGGTGTTTTTTGGCAGTCTATGTATGTACTTACATATGTACATAGACTTCCTTTTGGCTTCGCCGTAGGCATCGCCGTAGTCCGGTTGAGAAGAACCGGTTTCACATCAATAACGACCAGAATAGGGATGTTTCCTGCAAGTAAGTAGATAACCAGTGAAACAGCTAGTGCTTCAGAATTCATTAGCGTTTTCGTATTTTGAAAAGGCCTTCCCACCACTGGTCCTAAATCTGGACAACCAATTCATAATTTTAGATCTCGATACTAAAGTCCATTAAAACACTAAGTAACCATAAAATATATTACACATGTTCTAAGTTCATATGCCAGTGTGATATTTACTGTCGGTATCATGTGAATGGTTACAATATTGGTTCACTGACTCGATCTATATCCAGTTAGACCGGTGCCATAATAATGCAATGCGTTCGAATCGATTTTCTCGATATACAATTGAATAGGTGAAATACTTGTATAGACGGTTTCAATGCTATAATTGCGCACGAACTTTGTAGAAGGGTATTTAGTCCATATTTCTAGAGTTATTCGTGACGTGTAATAAGAGCCAAGCCTTTCATGCCAATTCAAGACTCAGAACAAATTATCGAGCACGTGAGTTTCGTAATTTTTAAAGTCTAATTCCGCATCATGTATGAACCCTGTGTCTCAGGGGACTTGACTATCACTCAAGGCACTTGACAAACAAAGAATACCTAGACTCTAAACAACAATTTATGGATCACATAGAGTTTTGTTCCGTGTATCAAATCCATAAAACGACACATTTGTGCACTCCCTGCAGAGAATCCGTGCTACTGTTAATAATTTATCACCATTTGTTTGTTTCTTTGTTTTTCGTGTGAGTGTGTGGCCAACTCTGGTGTCGGAGTTTTCAGACCACCCGAAGGCTCCGACATGGCCTAAAAATCCTTATCCTTAGACAAGAACCGAGACCGACAGCTTTATGTGCCCCCCGAAGCACGGTAGCGCTCAGATGTAGATGCCACATCACCCATCCAAGTGGTGACCTGTGCAAGCGTTGCTTAACTTTGCCGATCTGTTACGATCGGCACGCCAAGTCTCGCTATGAGCGCAAACAAAAACAAACAAACCAGTAACCAAGTGGAACACGTCGTCTATCTTCGGAATCAAACTAGGATGATCTGGATAGCTCGCAAACATAACCACAATTGACGCAAGGGAACACGAAGATAGTCATTTAGTGTCTAGTTAGCACGAAATACCAGGTTATCCGTTTTACCATCGTTCTAACTTTATCCTGGTTCCATTAATCACAGAAAAGAAAATAAATAATTTCGATAATATAATCATAACTAAAGAACAATGGCCACTTTTCATACATTGAATGACCTGATAATGAATTATTGTGTATATAGCTAAAATGTATAAAAACAAGTAGCTCTATGATCAAGAAATTATACTGTAAATACAGTTTTTCTTATAAAGGTCTAGGAATTACATAATACACCGAAATTAGTTCGTATTAATTTGACAGATTCACCCATGTCCAATGTCACCAGCGGCCTCTTTACGTCAAAAACGTTCCGTTGCATCCTTATCCAATGTTTTCAACGGCAGAAATACATTTATATTTATCTTTTTATATCTTTTAACATACAAAAATACATTAATTTATGATCAGCTTTTAACAACTTGATTCAATTTATATATAAAATTAAGTTTTCTCAAGGTTTTGACAAAACCAGTTGCTAAAGATATGGTATAAGTGTCATGGAACGTAGCTAAACAAGGAAGTATTATCGGGCACAGATAATATAACAATGCAGCGAATAAAAAATATTTTGATAAGGATGCGTTCACGAGTTCTAGAACATCTTTACAACCCAAAACTTTTCTTTTTACCTAGACTTCTATAAAATATAATTGTTAGTGAAATCATTACACTAAAAAATAACCTTAATTTTAAAATAAGTTTTATCTCTATACATGTTTAGGTCAAAAATGGCCATTATTCTTTACATTTGTTATGTTTCCAGATGACAAAGAGTTGTACGTGCCATTAGACAATGAAGCGTGGTTGGTCAGATTCCTGAGGCCCTGCAAATTCTACCCAGAGAGTGCACATGATTTGGTTAGTGAATTCTTTTTTAATTGCTTTATTGTTGATAGGCTAAATTTTTGGCCGTGATTTCGTCAAACATTAAGACAAGATACGGCTATTCAGCCGCGACTGACACAAGGATTTTTTTAATTTCTGGCTTCCTTAAGTTATTCGCTCAGTGAAGTCTAAACATCATCATCAGCCTTTAACAGTACACTGCTGCACTAGGCCTCTCCTTTGAAAGGAGGAATTGGCCTACTATACCACACTGGCCAAACGGGTTGGTATAGGGTTTGTATCAAGTTTCCCTTCTCTTACAGTACTGTTCTCTGCATAATATGCTCTGTCGGCTCTTACGACACCCATGGGATGATATGGGGTGGTGACATTCCGTCACCACACGGACAAGTGAAGTTTAAACTAAATTCACTAATAACCAACCGAGCAAATTGATATTGCGGAAAGGCTTTTGCTGCATATTTATTTTATCCAAATGAAATTATGTATCTGTTGCAATAAATACAACACATCAATCAATTCCTAATGTGTTTTCCACAGATCAAGCGGTACTACGCATTCAAACAGAAACACTCGAAGCACTACGATGGTCTGACGCCGAGCAAAGAGACCAACGTGTTCAACCAGAATGTACTCACAGTTCTACCAACGCGTGACCAGCTCGGACGACGAGTGCTTGTGCTCGAGCTAGGAAGTAAGTGTGCCTGTGTTTGTCCCATGTTATGTTACCCTGACCAATGCTTTGGAACTAATATAATATGGAATCAGTCGTGGTGTGGACAGGTCAAGGACAATGACTGCACGGTTGGCGTAGTGGCCGCCTCGCCGCTTGACACTGCGCCGAGTGTTTAGATTCGATTCCCACACGAGGCAACACTTTGTGTAATTCACAAATAATTGTTGTTTCGATGTAAAGTCCTACGCGACACAGGATTTAGTCCTAATGCTTGTCTTTTTAAAAGAAAAAAAAACCCGACAAGGTTGCGGTTAAAATCTGGTCTTTACCGAGTACGTTTTGTGGACAGGTGCTGGAGGTAGGAGGTAAGTGTTAAAAGGTTTTGCGACAATGTTTCATGACCGTAATGCTCATTTCTTTGTCTCTGGACACCATCGAGCCAGGACGCCTTGCTCAAGACAAAGATCCACATCACATAACACACCAAGCAAATACAGATAATAGATAAGAAATATAGACGTGTACCTACGGCACGGACGCGGACGTTCGGTTTTGGTTTGTCCGTGTGGTGACGGATTAAGAATAGATACGCAATGTCACCACCCCATATCATCCCATGGGTGTTATAAGAGCCGACAGAGGGAGCATATTATGCAGAGAACAGCACCGTAAGAGAAGGAAAACTTAAAACAAACCCTATACCAACCCGTTTGGCCAGCGTGGTATAGTAGGCCAATTCCTCCTTTCAAAGGAGAGGCCTAGTCCAGCAGTGGACTGTAAGGGGCTGATGATGACCTACGGCACGACTGAGCAAGTGAAATCTATCAAATATTTATGGCTAAAGAGGTGAGAAAGAAATATCCATATTACCTACATAAATGTTTGTTTTCCTCTTTAATGTTTTTTTAAAGAAAGGAGACAATATGCCATATTCTTTCCGTTACCTTATTCTACGGAATGGTCAGTTTCAACTAAATATACGCCAAAAAGATATCGTTATAAATTGGTGTTGATCTCTAGTTTTATGTTAATAAAAGAGACAGCATTTCTATCTGTACCTAGCAAATGGTAAATTTGTGCCAAAGGTTTGAAAAAATCATACAAAACGGTTAATTTGTCTAGACTTGGGTATAAAAAAGTCTAAGGAAACAATTACTGAGAAAAAAAAGTGTAAAAAGAAGCAATATTAAACCATAATGTGTCATTTCTGGGTACACAAAGTCACGCACCGTACTACAGATAATGATCGCGAAATAATACGTTATACAATGTTACACAGCTACCAGATATTACAACAAACAATGGTAACTCCCCATTACACGGTCACAACTTATTATACCCATAATCATCGCTTCACGTAATAGCTCTCGTTCAAAAAACAAATAATACATTGCTGTCTATTACTTTGTGCGGTTAAAAAAGTACAGTAGGAATCTGTAAACAAAGTTATTTGTTGCTAAAAATAAAGCCGAACTGTTATTCATTGGAATAAAACTACTTTTTACAGTGTATTTTATTTATAGATTTAATCGTGGGTCTTAATCGCGTAGTTCTTTGGGGCACAAACATAAAAATACCTGTTTTTTCCTCGACGTTGCCACCGGCTTAGATCAATCATAATAATCTGATTTTATTATGAACACAGACTGTAAATTGAATAAAAAATTACTTCAGCTTTTTAGTAACTGCATTGGGTTCAAAAGAAGTGGAATTATTGTAGAACAGACTTTTAGCCGTAGAAATTTTAATTTAACGCGTGATATTCGCGCTCGCCGTTTACCTACTACCAAACTATTAAAAAGCGTTACTATTCTCTATTTCTTAACTAATGTCTCTCTGAATACCGAAGCAAATCGACACTACAAGTAAAGGTTCTGTGTTTCTTTTAATGATAGGCCTGGCAACGCAATCTTGCCATGGTCAATGGCCAATGGTGTCTTCCTTTTCGCGGTAGGCAACCTCTTGACTGTATTTACTTCCCTTTACATTCATACCATAAGTTTGTTTTATATTATTATGTGCGTCTAGCGTATACGTGTTGGATAACCGCTGTCACTAGGGCACACAGAGATATTTGCCGATAACATTAACAGAATATAATACGAAAACTACTCCTTTAATGTTTAACATGTCATAAACCACTTTCATGGATATATATATATATATATATATATATATATATATATATATATATATATATATATATAACTTTGACGCATTTTATTACGCGCTTATTATTTCTCAATACTACTAGTTGCAAACATCTAGCTGTTTCCTAATACACAACCTTTCACAAAATGGTTGGGGCATCGTATTTATATCACTTCATTTCATAGTATGTGAGTATTGTACACATAGATATAGTAATATTGCACAATATGGCAGTTAAAAGTGAATAACCTAGAGGACCATTATGACGAAACATGAAGAAGGTACCATTTCCATATAATTGACACTATATAACCTACATCATTTCTACGGCAAACGAGACGTAAAGTTGTTTAACGTCACGAAAATAGCCATTTACTCTCTCTCTAGTTTGCATTTGCATAGTTTTGTATAATGACTCAAATGACTGACGTCACCTAGATCATCGGCAATGTACAAACCCTACTCCTAACCATTATGCAGACATGCGTAAAGCTGTCGGTCCCGGTACTTGTCTCAGGACAAGGACCGCTTGACCACATCGGAGGCTTTTGGATGGTCTGAAAACTCCGACACCAGAGTTGGCCACACACGAAAAGAAGATTATGCAAATTCTAAATGAGCAGTCCCAAACAAAACAGGTACCCAGAAAATCATCATAGAGCCTGCCGCAGTCTACAGCTGGACATAATAAAATGATGAGGACCTCTCCTAATTTGAGTCATAATAGAGTTATGAGTACATACGAGGATTTGGCCTATTATACCACGCTACCAGACTGCCTCCGTGGTTGAGGGAATAGCGTATGCGTCTGCTGATCGATCTCGGGTTCGATTCCCGGGTCGGGCAAAAGTGTTGCTTAGTTTTTCCGAATTTTCAGTAGCAGCACGGAATCTGGCACTGTGCCCGGTAACGGCAATAGGCTCACCCCCTAGTCAGTGGGACCTAAAATTCATAAGGTGAAATGTGGGTGTAATATTAAACCTCTACAGGCGTGAGACTATAAAAAAAAATACCGCGCTGGCCTGATGGGCTAATTTGATGGCGATCGTCACTTCCCAAAGATACTATCTGCTACCTACGTTTTTTCCTCTCGCCTCTTACGACACTCATTGTACGGGGTAATGACACTTCGTATTCTTCATCCGTCACCACAGTGTTCAAGATGATACTTTTATTTTATTTTTTGAGAGAGAAAGGAACAGAGATGATATCAATCAGTATATTATCGTTTTGTCAAGGTTTCAATTTGGTCAAGGTTTTTATTTGCGTCGTGTATGATCTCCCACCTCTTAAGAAACCCAGGGAATTAAATTGGGTATTGACATTTTGTATCCGGCACGACACGGACCATGATGATACTAACTTGTATATTAAATATTTCCAGAAAAATGGAAGCCCAGCAAGTGTTCCCTGGACGAGGTGTTCAAGGGCTGCGTGCTGTTCCTGGAGGCGGCCATGTTGGAGCCTGAGTCCCAGATCTGCGGCGCCGTGGTGATCTTCGATATGGACGGGCTCTCCATGCAGCATGTGCTGCAGTTCACGCCCAGCTTTGCTAACAGAATTGTTGACTGGCTACAGGTAGGGTTCTAATGATTATAGAGATGAGTGCCTTTAAAACGCGCTGTTTATTTTTACGGAATGTGCTGAGCTTACTCTTCTCTATTTGCCTGATTGACAGAACTATCTTAGTTATTCGTTGGTGTGTCAAGAGTACTATCAATTAGTTCGAGAACTAGGTAAATTTTTCAACAAATTATCGAATATGACGAATAGGAAATAAAACTGTTAAAATCTTAGTCCATCCTAGTCTTACAGACTTGATCTCGTTAAAGTATGTGGTGAAAAATTGTGTGTAAATTGTAATAAATATAAAATGACTGTCCATTTCGATAAACAGGTGCGGTGCACGTCCAATAGATTCTGCATCGCTTTAACATTTTATTTTAAAATTCCAGGAAGCCATTCCCCTAAGAATCAAAGGGTTATACATCATCAACCAGCCGTTCATCTTCGACATGGTGTTCAAGATCTTCAAGCCGTTCCTCAAGGAGAAGCTGCGGTCGCGCATCGTGTTCATGGGTAACGACAGAAAGCTGCTGCACGAGTACATCAGCCCGAAGTGCCTGCCGGAGCAGTACGGGGGCACGCTCACCATCCCCGCCGTCACGGGCGCGCAGTGGCTCGAGCTGCTGCTCATGTGTGATAAGGAATTCCATGGTGAGTAAAAAAAACAATTTTCAATTGAGGATTTTTAGCGAATTGCCATCTTATTTCTTAGATTGAAATCAAACCACTTACTCTAGTAATGGATTAAATTTCAACTGGATCTAAACGTTACCGTATTCCCTTCTCATTTCTTAGATTGTAAGCTAATTAGGTATTCTAGTACATAATTAGATACAAGAGGTAGATGGTAGATCACAACGTTGACGGTCTTCTACTTTTTGACGGCGAGGGTGACAAGTCTCTGTATACCTCAAAATTCGTTTAGACCTTATTGATTTAAGATGCCATGCACCCTAAAAAAATCGCAGCCCCATATATGATGTCTGCTGAGTACAGACGAGATTAAAAATCCCTCTCACTACGAATACCTCTACATGACAAAACATTTTTTCAATATTCGTAACGGATAAGCTACTGTCTAACAATAATAATATTATTTGTTCCAGCTATCAATTCATACGGATACAAAAAGAAGTGAATTCATCCAACCGAAATAAGAGGCCGAGTTTATGCAATGTGATAAATAGCTGCATATCGTGATAAACTATACTTTAAGATTATTTTATACGTACAAATGTTACTGATATATATTGTAGTATTTTTAATTTAAGAGTTCTTGCAATTTGAAATAGTTCGCGGCATGATTTTTGAACGCTGAACATGAAATAGTTATGTGTAAAGGGGATGAATATATTTTTGTCGTTGCCAGCGGTAGATTAATGCATCGCAATGTTCAAATCAGTATTGCTTTGCCGCTAGTGATACTGCTTAGAGGAATAAACAAAATGTTGTCTACAGCCCTCTTTGATAAAACGAGACTTAAAAGGCTATGTTTTTTCGCTTTAATTAGCCATCCCTTTGGCTAGAGCGCAAAATGCGTGCCGTGAACTATACAAATTACCTACAAGAGTTCTTGCAAAGCCATTCTAAGCAAAATGCTTGTTGTGATGGTGTTACATCGGTAGTAGGTGAGGTATGAATCCAAGACCTCTACATATAAGATTGTTGTACTACCGACACTTACATATTTTTAATAGATATAACCTATAAATTAAATTATCATAATAATAGGGTAACTTTTGAAATCTGTGTAATTTTGGGCCAATTATAGTTTATGCATTGACTGTAACTAAGTACGGAACTTTGTAATATTAAACATCTAAGAATTATGGGATAAGCCAAGGAGTGGATGCACCCTAGCTTTTGTCGTCAAAAATTTTCATTTTACTTTTGGGTAATACGGAAATTACGAGCTTATATATATATATTTAAAATATATAGTGATAATATTTATACGTGCTTTATCAAACATGGCATTTGCAAATTATAATAATATTGTTTGCCAATTTAGCTAAAATCATCATGTGATGTCGACAATTTTGAGTGCTACAAATTAATGAGTAGATATATTTATTGGGAGGTAAGATAATGATGTAAAAAATAATTAAATATGGCGCTGAATAATTGGCAAATTTTTCTTAACAAATTACTAGTTTTATATATGAATGTTAAATACGTATTTATGAATGTTTACTTACGTGTTATCTTGAACATAAAAGGCTGTGATTTCATACAAGCTAATTATTGTTGAAGTGAATGAAGATAATGCTATGAAGCCATAGCAAAATTAATAATAAACAACGCTTCTAATTTATTGATATTGTAAAAAGAAATTAAAAATTCAAAAACTTATTTACTTCTTCTTGCTCTTCAGTTAATTTATAATGTAAAAAAATGTTTTATACAAAATAAAATGTACCTAATGCAAATTCAGTTAATGAAGTGGTATATTCTAAATTTAATGATAAGTACAAGTTCGCTTAGTTATTATTGGTGTAATGGAATAAATGGTAGATATGTAGTTCTTTAGGTAAGAACATTCAGAATTATCAAAATCAAAACGCAAAGTGCTTTTACTTTTCAGGTAACGGTTGTACCAATAATAACTTTATACTATGTCAACTACTAAAGAATAAGTTTTGATATAAGTTAAGACACAAGTATATTTATTATACTGGGGTTAGAACGGGCATAAAAAATCTGTTAAAACGTCGAAGTTCTGTTTCAGAGGGTCTAGTAAGAGTTTTACACGGTGACGATAGACTCGTCGTCGGGAACAATTTTCATACATTTTCTAAATGCGCCCCCTAGCGATCTCTATCGATCGCTACTGTCCGTTAGGGGCGCTTTAAGAAAATGTATGGAAATTGTTCCCGTCGACTAGACTATCGTCACCGTGACAATCGTGTGTAAAACTCGTACTAGACCCTCACTTAAAGTATTTACTTGTACACTAACAATACGCAGCTGACTTTACAGACACAATCAACGGACAGAAAAACAAATACCTTGATTCGACACAATAATTATAAGACTACTTTAATTGTTGTCCCGAATGTGATCGAACGAACAACACACTATGCAAACTAAGTAGCCGTTTATACGATTACGCCACAAATGCAGTAAAACCATGGTGATATTACAATCAATTTCGAATAATCATATGATTATTAATATATATTTTAGTCCGTTTCTTGTGTCTATGAATATCATTGAGTCCAACTGCTAGTCTTGCCGTTTTCTGACTTTAGTTTATGATTGTAATGGGTATATTTTCTAAACTACCTGTAATGTAGTACCAGCATCACAGCATAGATGACAATCACATTATATTTGTAATAGCAATTGCACGACATTAGCAATTGTTGTAAATTTTAACGTATTTCGTTTCTCTGTAATTACTTTAGTAAACTTAATTTATGGCTTAAGTTTATTGAATCTAAACGTAAAAATAAAACAATTTTGATGAAATCTTGTTTTTTATTATACTAACAATAGCACCAACCATGATGTACTTAAATTATTACCTAGCAGTTAAGTCTTAAATACTCTTTACTTATGAACTAAAACCCTAATTACTTTTGATTTATGTTTATGCTATTGCATTAAAAATGCACAAATAATGGTATATTCTATACCTAGATCTTAGTTGTCATGGACAGAAAAAAATACATTATTTCTTTTTTCATTTATTGTTGTTGGCATTCTTGATGTAGCCATAGGAGTTCGCCACTGAAAAAAAAACATATTTTATTAATAAACAAATTAGTTTTCCTTATATTTAATCTAAAGATTAGAAAGTATTTTAATATATTCTTATCAAAAATGTGATTAATTAATTATAGATAAAGTTATGCATATGCATTCCATTCATATAGATGGATAGTGAGGATTACAGAAATACTGGGAACTGATATTTTTTTATAATTAGAAAGACTACAACGATACGAGCAAAAATGTCCTACTTAACGGTGACTTGGCAAACGTTCAATTAAAAAATATGTATCTTCAAAGAACCACAAACGCATAACAACAATGAATAGAACAAAGTGTTGTCTCGTGTGGAAATCAAACTCATAAAACTCGGCGCGGTGTAGCTAAGGGCGTTTGTGCACTACACGGAATTTTACCGTCCGGCAGTCAGATGTAAATCTTTCATTGAGAATTCATTTAAATTCATTGACAATTGTAAGAAATCGGACTGCCGGACGGTAAAATTCCTTGTAGTGCACAAACGCCCTAAGGTGGCGAGGTGATCCCTTAAAACACTACGCACTCTGTGCAGGCAAATCAAACAACAATTCTGAATTAATTTTCCCCACGACTAAGATAGTGTAGGAGATGTCTACTTTAAAGGAAAGAAAAACCAATCCTAATTATTATTTTCACTGCACAGAATTCTCCATGAAAGGTTCCCAGAAGGAACAAGAAAATGAAACAGTATTTCTCAAATTTTGTATGACACACAAAAGGCCTTGTCCAAATTTGCTGCTACTCCTCTGCGTTGGGCTAAACTTGTACTTCTTGGTTTACAAAAAATCTACTATATCATCGACAACCCAGCCTACTAGACGGCAGACGTAAGGCGAACACTTTCTGACAACACGTTAGACTTATACGTCTTACATTAGACCAATCCCAACACTAGATAGGAATTATGACGTACCGCAAATTTGAACCGGCCAATTAGAATGCATTTTTGTAGCCCCTTTCGCCCCGCATACCTCACCACTTTGACAGAATTGTTTGTTTGTAGAAATGAAAACATTAGGTGTCTAGTCGGTTGGGTTGTCGTTGTACTATATTTATACACCAAGATTACCCTTCTCATAGTGAGTAGAGGCCCGTGCCCAGCAGTGGGTAAATAAACAGGGCTAATGATGATGATGATGATATGCCAAGATTAGTTCTAACTGACTTGTCGTAAACCAGATCACCAACCGACCGAAGTATGCTTTTAATAGTAGATAATTAATACTGCACTATTATTAGCTCACACAATTACGTGTAAGTTTAACTTTCCCTTCAATACGAAGGTCCCTGAACTTACCTAAGTAGTTGTTACATGCACAATGAACGCACACTAATTGCGTATGTGGGGATTACCCGAAGTAAAAAGTGAACGTAACTTGTTACAAAGAGAAAGAAATGGATATTTTGTAATCGCAAAATGTCGATTGTAAGTTCGAGTTTGTTAGTTAAATAAACTTATGTGAACAATTTTCAGCAGAGACCGACAGACTGCTACGCAGAGGGTCCGGGTTCGAATCCACGTCGCGCACCATGACTTTTCAGAGTTACGTGCGTATTAAATTGTTAATTATCGCTTGCTAAACGGTGAAGGAAAACATCGTGAGGAAACCTGCATGTCTGAGAGTTCTCCATAATGTTCTCGAAAGGCATGTGAAGTCTGCCAACCCGCACATGGCCAGCGTGGTGGACTATGGCCTTACCCTTCTCATAGCGTGAAGAGGCCCGTGCCCAGCAGTGGGACAGTTTATATACAGGGCTGATGTCGATGAACAATTTTCTATTTGGATTTTTTTTTTATCGTCTTTAAAATTCAAAATGCCAATATGTGCAAATACTTCTTGTAATTTGCAATATAACCTGGTTTGTAGATAAGACGTGGCAAGTCTACGAACTTCTCGTCCAGTTATACACTTTGACCCTTATACCATTCTTATGTTGTAGGAAATAAGTATCAAAATTTTCACATTTTTTTTGTTTTACGTGGTGGAAGATCCATTTCCTGAAAATCCAAATTCGGATCTCCGACTCTTGGAGTAATGAGAGCCGGAGTATGTGGTGTAACCACTAAAAACTGCCTCGTCTTTCTCATGTACCCGTGTGTCGGAGGGTAGGGTAACGCCTAAGCATTCGTCGCTACCCCGCGACGGGTATTGGCCCACCAGATGGTCAGGCGGGCCCCGAACAACGTCATGGGCACTTGGACAATTCGTGAAAATGAAATGCTTCTTACTACTTACCTTGCTACTACGCTATTATGCTTACGCCTTATGATTATTGCTTTTTAACTATACCTATAGAAGAAAACTGAAGTAGGTACTTACATTTGAACTGATCCTCATAATGATGCAGCATTTTCCAGAGCACATCTCCCGTGATCTCGGGTTCCGGCAGTAGACCCCCGTGGCGTTTCCTCAGAGCCTTAGGGTCCACATGCTCCATCAAAGACTTCATGTTAGTGCCGTGGAAGTGGATGCGGGACCGAAGCTTCTCCCTCATGAAGGGCTTGAAGATCGCGAACAGCATGTTGAAGATGTACGGCTGGTTCACGATGTGGACGGCCTTCACTCTGATTGGTACACATTCCTGAAATTAAACGAATGTGAATTTAAATATTGGATTTTGTGTGATCCTTTCTTCTACTTCATACTTTGTACGGGATTGAGACTATTGCCGCCTTATTACAAAACATGGACTACAAATAAATCGAGGTTTAGTCCTAAGCTTACGTACCTAAAATTGATTATACGTGCACTATAAACACTTTTTTGTAAAACTATTGCCACTAAAATTCGTTGTAACAAATGTCGAATAAAAATAAATAATTACCTTCCTTAAAAAGTCCTTTTCAAAATTCTCCATCAATATCTAAACCTGGTTTTATATTTAAACCATGTTTTGTAATAAGGCCCTTGGTGTTCATCATTATCAGCGTTGTTTAACTATGCCATTATAGGGGCTCTCATTATAAGCAGGATTAGGCCAAAGTAGACTACACAGGCCATGTGCGGGTTGACAGATTTCTCATGTCTTTCGAGAACGTTATAGAGAAGTCCCGGACATGCGTCTCATAGTATTTGCGATTATTTAGAATATTCGTTCTTTGTAGAAATTGAACCCACTTAGTGCAATTAGAAATTGTAAGGAAGAGAGTAGAAAGATACATTTTCGCCTCGTTCTGACAACCCGAAAATAAAAAGGCACATTATAGGTTGATGTAACCCATCATCGAGTATCATACACCGTAAAGTTTAAGTCGTCGACCAACCGATTAAGCCTACAACTCATTACTTGAAAAACGATGGGAAAATGGTACATCGATAAAATTAAAGAATGTAGTCTGTTTTATAAACTAGCCTGGCCATACAAAAAAATGCATAATGAATAATAGATCAATAAAATCTCTCTTATATTATAATCTTCTATCTCTTAGAGTTCGCCCGCAGCTACGCATGCACATTTCTTTTAATTTTTAACCTTTTCTTCCCGATCCCGTGGGAATTTCAGGAAATCCCTTCTTAGAGCACCTCTACGGCCCCCAAAGAGCATACATGCCAAATTTCAGCTTCCTGCGCCTAATAGTTTTGGCTTTGGCTTGTCTGTCAGTCAGTCAGTAACGCAAGGATTTTATATACACAGATTATAAAACTAAGAACTTTGTTTGTTTGGTTAGTTGGGTGAACGCGCTAATCTCAAGAACGACTGGTTCAGTTTTTTTTATTATTATTCTTATAGACTCACGCCATTAATCCCCGAAAGGGGTAGGCAAGGGTGTAATATTAGACCCACATTTCGCCATGAAATGTTTGGTCCCACGTAATAGGGGGCGAGCCTATTGCCGTTACCGGGCACACCGGCAGACCCCGTGCTGCTACTGAGAATTCGGAAAAACCCAGTAACACTTTTGCCCGACCCGGGAATCAAACCCGGGACCTCCGATCAGTAGTCGCATACGCTATCCACTGGACCACGGAGGCAGTCCTATAATTATCAACAAATAACACAAAAAGACAATGCGTAGGTATTAAACTTGTTATTATCTTTGTTTTTTTGTTTGTTATATTTTCAGAAACGTCAACGTCACTTGTTCCATGGTGGTATGGCATTGTGCTTCATCAAACGTTGGAGGAGTTTTTATTGACGTGTGATTCGTCAAGTCATCAAATATATCGAGTCGCTACGTCGTCGTCGCAACTTCTACAGGTTTGATTCCCTCTAGCTCCCGGATGAACAAACAATCATGATCACCGCATATTGTGTAAGGGGTCATAATGCTGGATCATTTGATGCAGAAATACATTTTCTAGCAATCCTTCTGATAGTCAGTCTGCATTTAGAAAATGTAAGGAAACATGTCTCGTAAGCGATCTGTTAGTGCATAAACACAGACTAAGCACCCAATAAGTCCCATTAGATATGCTCCCGGTACATAGCAAAATTATATAGTCTTCTGCAGTTAGCCCAAAAAGCGTTGAAAGCAATGGAATTCTCATAAACCATCCCATTTCACCTACGGTCCGCCCGTTTAACTATGTACTTGGATTGTAATTTGTTTACGTCTGCTTTCCTAATATTTTTTTTTTATTTCATATAAGACAACTCCCGCATTAGGACTAAATCCTGTGTCGCGGGGGACTTTACAAACATACAACTAACGGACACAATGTACACCCAGACTCGAAACAACAATTTATGAATCACACAAAGTGTTGTCTCGTGTGGGAATAGAACACACAACACTCGGCAGTGTGTCTAGCGGCGAGGCGGCCGCTTAAACCACTACGCCAACCGTGCAGTCTTAAATTAATAGACTAGTTAGACAATATCAAACCGGTTTGATGTAGTTATAAATGGATAGAATACACGCCAGTCACAAAAACATAACGTCTAACAAAGAATGTTTAAATTTATCTATGTAACCACAACCAACCAGCAACTATGCAAGTATTTGGAAAGTCGATACCTTAGCAGAAGTCTCGCATGAACTGAAATACCTACGATAATCGCTCGAACCGTCAATTAATATTTATTACTGCGCTATTACGATTACTAGAAGCATACAAGTATGTACTGACAGCTTAACTATAGTATTTACTAGTGCTTCGAGGTTAGTGGAATAACTTCAAATTGGCTTAATTTTGTGGCTCATTGTAGATTATTAGCTAGCTAGGAGTGGCGCTATTGTCAATAGTTATCCTACTATATAAGAGGAAACACAGACTGTATACTTTCTACAATAAAATATTTTCTGAGTTCCTGGGACTTTTTACTGCCTCGACTGCTACAAGGGACTTTTTCTTAAACAAACGTACCTAGTCCTATTTCCTCCCTGGATAATAAAAATATATTTTTTTTTAATTATGGCCTACACACAGACATATATTCCTGTACTTTTTTTCTTAAATTATACCTATTATATCCCTGTACTTTATTTCTTAAGTCGATTAATACAACACATAAACCTTAAAAACTCTAAAATTCGGCTAAATTTTCCTCTGTTTTCAAATATTCAGAAATCAAAAATGACGCTTTATTATAAAAAAAGGAAATCACAGGTACACCGTACACGGCTAAAGCAATGTTTAGTTTACATACTTAACGTTTTGTTTACCGCAGTTTTATTACCGTATACTAAAAGACGCAGACATCTATACACATAGATAAAATTTAAGTGTCTGTTTGTATTATTAAAATAACCGCTTTTTACTAAATCCATATGGATGTATACACGGTATATATTCCGAAACAACAATTTTCAAAATTTTTGTCCGTCTGTCTGTCTGTCTGTTTGTTCCCGCTAATCTCTGGAACGGCTGGACCGATTTTGACGGGAATTTCAATGGCGGATAGCTGATGTACCAAGGAGTAACTTAGGTCATAAATTAGTGTTCTATAGTGTAGATAAAAACTGTCCGTGTGGGGACGGATTAAGAATACGGAATGTCACCACTCCATATCATCCCATGGGTGTCGTAAGAGCCGACAGAGGGAGCATAGTATGCAGAGAACAGCACTGTGAGATAAGGAAAACTTGATACAAAACCTATACCAACCCATTTAACCAGCGTGGTATAGTAGGCCAATTCCTCCTTTCAAAGGAGAGGCCTAGTCCAGCAGTGGACTGGTAAAGGCTGATGATGAGTGTAGATAATTTCCTCAGGACGCGTGTGAAACCGCGGGAAACAGCTTAAGATAATACAATTGTAAAGAAAATAGTCACCGCGGCAAAAACATAATAAAAATACTTGAATTTTGGTTCACATCATAAACAGACAATATGATAATATAATTTTAACGGTGGATAATGTATACTAGCAGCTTTTGCTTTTGTTAATTTAATTTTTGCTTAAATGACACCTCTAAGGCACTAAGAATTATGTTGGACTTTGCAAATATTCAATCAACGTGGACAAAGTACACGCAAACTCGAAACAACTAATTTTGGATTACACAAAATGATGCATCGAAGCCACTAAACTATCTTATTCATGGGGTAAAACTTCTAAATCTCTATTTAGCCAAATTCTATTGCCCTGTTATGTAGTAACCGACTCAACCAAAATGTATTCATCATCATCAGCCTTTAACAGTCCACTGCTGGACTAGACCTCTCCTTTGAAAGGAGGAATCGGCCTACTATACCACGCTAGTCAAACGGGTCGGTATAGAGTTTGTATCAAGTTTTCCTTATCTTACAGTGCTATTCTCTGCATAATATGCTCCCTCTGTCGGCTCTTACGACACCCATTGGATGATATGGGGTGGTGACATCCGTACCTATTCTTAATCCTTCACCACACGGACAAAATGTAAGTATTAAACAAGCACAAAAAAATGCTTAGTACTCCTTTCTGGGCCAACAATATTTTTCTACATATTATCTTGGTACGCTACGGACTTGAAAAATAAATCGTGCCATCCGAAACAACACTTATCTATTTATTTTATTTTATTCGGCAAACAAGCAGTTACAATGCTATAAAATATCAAAAATGGCACTGGATGCGGAACAAGGTAGTAAAGCCTTGCTGATTTCAGCATGAATGGGCCAGCTCGACCGGGGACGTACTACCCTCTCACAGAAAATCGACGTAAAGTAACAGTACCTAAACTGTTGCATTTCGTTCGGTGAGTGAGAGTGCCGGAGGCCCTATCCCCTATCCCTTCTCCCTGATCCCACTCCTTATCCTATCCCTTTTCCCAACCCCAAGGAGCGGCAACGTACTTGTGACTCCTGTCCTGAGATAGGCTGATTGATTGATACATAATTATATACAATCAAAATGTAAATAAATAAGAATATTAATTCACCTGAATCCATTCAAGAACCATCTTGGCGTAGGAGGGCGTGAACTGCATGATGTGTCTAAGGGAGAGGCCCTTCATGTCGAAGATGCTGATGATCCCCGCGATCTGAGTCTCCGGCTCTGCCATGGCTCCTTCGAGACCCATCTGGATCCCGCGGAATACGTCTATCAGAGGAACGTCTTGAGGGTTCCACCGCTCTGGAAATAAAAATATAGGTAGTAAGAATTGTGAATTATATTTTTGGACACATCTTAGATTTGGACAGACATTTAAATGTGCTTAAAACTCGTCTGAACAAGTCTCTAATTTGAATAAGTAATAATATTATTTCATAGATGTTTTAAAATAGTCTAAAGACATCCACCTAGATTTACACATAGTCTTATACTAGATAAGACTTAATCGTTTTCTTGGTGTGATATTTATTTTAGTTCTTGCTGGATATTGTAAAGATACATATACTTTTTTTATGTAATAATAGGCGGCAAACGAGCAGACGGATCGCCTGATGGTAAGCAATTACCGCCGCCCATGGACGCCCGCAACACCACAGGAGTCACAAGTGTGTTGTCGCCCCTTGGGGTTGGGAAAAGGGATAGGATAAGGAGTGGGATGAGGGAGAAGGAATAAGGGATAGGGCCTCCGACACTCTCACTCACCGAACGAAACGCAACAGTTTAGATACTGTTACTTTACGTCGATTTTCTGTGAGACGATAGTACTTCCCCGGTCGAGCCGGCCCATTCATGCTGAAATCAGCAAGGCTCTACTACCTCGATACTTGGCTATTCGACACTTTTAAGCTACTTTTAAGCTCCTTCTAAGGATGCAACCTCAACAGAGATCCAACTTACGGTACCAAAAATAGAATGTATGCCGCAGTGCCGCTACCGATAATTTCCTGACGGAAAAATCCAGCAACACTGCGAAATACACGTAACGTGTGTTATAACATTCGTTCCAATTTTCATAAAAACAAGTTTCGATCAAGAGTCTGAGAAGTTATGTAAAAGCTATTAAGTTGCGTGTACACAAAAAATGTGCATGAGCGGTGTGAGGCGAAAACATCAAGCAATAGCTGAGCGGGCTCAATAAGTGGTGCTATTGGATACTTAGTAACCGCGTTGGAGCCCGTCCAGATAAATGATACTCTTGAATGTTTTTCTAATTGTATTTCATTGACTTTTAGTACAGTGCGGCTAGACTCGTCACTGTCCATTATTGATATAACTAATAAGCTGTTGTTGCAAACAAGTATACTAATCAAAGTAGCCTATCTCCAATTTTATGCAGAAACCAATTTTCTACATGAATTAATCTGTTTTAAAAAGACCTGTCTCTTAGATGGTACCCGTTTTGTAGACATGCTAATAATATTCAAACAACTCGGTACGGTGGAATGAGTCTGCATATTCGGTACAACTTTTTGTGGATGTGTTTTTCTGCATAGAATGGCAATCTCTTTAGTTTCCAAGTAGCTAACATTGTATAATAAGTATACTTTGAGATTTGAAAACATTGGCTGGTTTAGTCCTTTCTTGGGTTTGCTCGAAAATTACAGATTGAAATTAAACTACAGTTTACGGATTTTGTCGCATTATTACACTTTTTTGCACTGAGATTATATTTAAACCGAATGATCTAGATACTACATTATATGTTTCGGTCACTTTACAATTACGATGGTCACGGAAGACAGAGCTTACATTTGTCTTGAATGTGGGTGTTGTTTCAAAGTATTCTAATATTTTTCCATTACAGCTGGTGTTATTATTTACGCAGTATGTTGAGTTGCTTATTGTACCTGTCTGTTTAAATAAATTATATTGCCAATTGCCAAGACTGTGCGCTAGGCAACGTAACAAATCTAATAGTATTCAACCTAAATATCATATAGTTTTTAGATTAAGGTCCGCTTGCGCAAACATCCTTAGTTTGGAGAACAATGAAGAGATTTCAATCAATTTAGGAGCGTTATGCCAATGGCCCTTAATGTGTGGATAGAGTGTCGCATGCAACATTCGTTCTGCCGCACAATTTAAATTCTGCGTTACACTTATTAGAAGCATTTGCAACAAACACGCGTCAAACAAGTTCTTATAGCATGGAAAGCTACAGATGGATTGTTACTACAAGTTAGAATTTAGATCAAAGTAAACCTGCTCAGAAATTAAGTGGTTGAGACCGCTCACTCTAACAATAAAAACCCGCGGAATCGCCTCCGACGGAATAAACTCGAAAAGTGGCTCAACTCAAAATTGAGACCTCAGCTAAAGTTAATGTAAAACTATACGAAGGTACCTAAGCACAATACTGACAGTAATTAACCATAATCGATTTTAAACTTTCGCGATTTGTATACATCATACAATATTATTTAGCGGGTCTTAGTCGCGATAATTTACTTATTTCAAGGCATAAATACCGGCTTGCAACGGTTGTAGTCCCGAAGGGACTCTCCGCGACCACAATAGTTAGAGACTTAGGAGAATAACAGAGGAATTTATGCCTTGAAATAAGTAAATTATCACGACTAAGACCCGCTAAATAATATTGTATGAAGTAATTAACCACTTTATTTTTGTCATTAAGTACACCTACATATGTACAAATCGGTTAATAGTTTTTATTTGCAATCATTGTAACATAACTTCTTCTCTGGCCCTCTTTAGGAGCACGAAATTTTATGCTGGGATCTTAAAGCAATACTAGCTTTTCACGACGCATGTAGCGAGAAAGAAGTAGCCATGTGAACCGATAATTTTCATAACTTACCTACATAAATAACTTAGTGCGAGGCAACATTCCTGTCAAGTAATCTTTAAAATCTCGCGAGCGTTATTTTAGTGTAGCCAATTTATGGAAAAGATTATAAAGTTTGAAAAACTGTAACGCCGAATTAAAGCACTAGTGCAAGAAGTAAACATATTTTTGACAAGCTTTCGTTAAAATAAATTACACTGCAAGGGGAGCGTTTGGGTAGAGTTTCTTTATCTTATACGCTAGTAGCGCCGTGCTTTTGACGAATGTGACAAACTGATTACTATTAGTTACCATGATGGTTTATTTACTGCATTTGCTTGTGGTAATGTTTCCTTTTAAAGATTTTAGGACAATCATGGCGTAGTGTGTAAGTGTTTCACAACACTTGATGAAAACGAAAAATAATCGTTTGGAGCCTGGTTGTTCTTTGTGTCCGGTGCTTAAATATTTATAAAGTCGCCCGCGATACATGAATTAATAGGCTAGTTGACAAAAAGTCCGTCCTTTAGATTATTTAAAAAATAAGCGATACGTATTTTTTTATTTGTAAATTAAACCAAAAATGACCAAGATATAGCTCATTAAAGTTACGTATAACGTCACGCCGTGCTGCATTTTTTCGCACTAGATGACGTCACACGTAACTTTAAAGGGCTATATCTTTGTTATTTTTTATTTAATCGAAAAAAGAAAAAATACGTGTCCAATATTTTTTTATAATCTAAAATACGGACTAAATAAAATGTTATTATTTTGACCCTGGAAACTACCCTATTGTCTGTTATTATTTGGCGCTATCTTCAAAAATTTTAATAAATAGACAGCATTTGTAATGATTTCCTAGGATGCGCATTATCAGCTATTTTTATTTAGATCCATATCTACATCCTGTTATTGAATTGTTAAGAAAGTTTAACAAATGAATATACTGCGTCATTGCCTAATTTAAAAATAATAAGTAGATACTCTATTGGTGCTCAATGTGATCATTACAACAAAAACGTAACTATTCAGTTTTGTACAATGGCGAATTATATTATATTAAAAACATATCTAGTGTCAGAATTATAGGATGCCAGCGTTTAAATATCAATTTGTATAATAGACCATGTTATGATTTCACTCGTGTGGTAGCCACGTGTTTCAATTATATAAAAGAAAAAATTATAATATTCATTTTCAACATAAAAATTCATCATACGAGCTCTTGTGACAATCAAAAACTTACAAATGCAAACCGGATGTAATAATTAACAGTTGTTCTAGCTGGTTTCGAATCCAATAATAATTGTTAATTAGTAAGGCACTCTAATGGCACAGAAAATCCTTAGCCGCCTGACGTCCGGCCTTGTTCAGCTTATACATTATAATAATAATCATTTATGATAATTATAATAATATCGTTTTCCCTAGTGAATACAATGTTTTCAGCACGGCGTATCAGGCAAGACAATTTAAAGAACAAAAAGCATTGTATCTGTCGGTCTATCCACAGAGGAGCCCGCGCCGTTTAAGAACATGACACAAAATTCTTACT
Organism: Euclidia mi; assembly: GCA_944739405.2. Lineage (NCBI taxonomy): Eukaryota > Metazoa > Arthropoda > Insecta > Lepidoptera > Erebidae > Euclidia > Euclidia mi. The sequence continues at coordinate 7,527,496 of OX123196.2, forward strand.
TTTGATTTTAAATAAATCTGTCTTCCGAAGGGTCCATCGAAATCTTTTGATAATGTTAGCATTGGTGTACTTTAAAAACACAAGTAATTTTCTTCGCTGTTGGCTTTGAGGCAAGTAATGTATGGACGGAAACTAGTAACCAGAAAACCATAAAACTGGGAGTTTAACTAATAAGCTCTTGCTTATTATAAGTATCAATTGATTGCATACTCATATTGTGCGTAGTTATTACGACCGCCTTTTTAGGCAGTGATCTGCTCGATGACAGCATGATTGACTGATTGATGGATTGATTAGTTTATGTTTTCATTATTATTATATTGATTAGTTTTTGTCATTCATTATATATAATTATACAGTAGGTATGATATCTACCTGCCACCCCATATCATCTCATGGGCTTCGTAAGAGCCGACAGAGGGAGCATAGTATGCAGAGAACAGCACTGTAAGAGAAGGAAAACTTGATACAAACCCTATACCAACCCGCTTGGCCAGCGTGGTATAGTAGGCCAATTCCTCCTTTCAAAGGAGAGGCCTAGTCCAGCAGTGGACTATCAAAGGCTGATGATGAGATGATATCTACCTACTGTATTAAATGAATAACTAAGCTAGTACGTGATAAACTTGCATGCAAGATCAAATGTTAGGTAAGGTTGAATTTGCTTGGTATTTAAAATCTGAATTTATGATTTCTCGAGTCTGTAAAACTTCTTTAAGGCGCTGTGCTAAGCGACTGTTTTGGTAAATGAGGGGGTGAAGCAGGGGAGGTGAAGGGAGCTTAGCTCCGTCTACTGCGGGGCGCCCCCCTTCATTCTCGTCGTGTGCGGCCGTATTCTGGCGACATCCGTATTCCAATATTTCAAAATCGCAAGCAAAACGTTTTAGCATATTGAATTGAGATACTGATATTAAAATTTATATTACATACATCAATCTGTTTGTAAAATATAGGCATAGCGCAATTTTTGTTCTCAGTGCAGCCATGAGCAAAACTGGTTTACATTAGACGTTATAGGTATTAATAGTTGACGAAAGTAGGTAAATACCTACGTGCCGTAAGATGTTCAAAATAATTAAGTCAGTTCCATGTATGGAGAGGCCATTATTATGTTTGTTTTGTTTTTGTATAAAAATAGTGAAGCAGTTCATAGAATACCTACATCTAATTCCATTCCTGCCAGTTTTCAAATCTGTTTTGCAATAAATTGGCTGTGACATACGGGCGGACAGACAGACAGACATTGCGAATCTATAAGGGTTCCGTTTTTACAATTTTTGGCTACGGTACCCTAAAAAACACAATACTGCACTACTAAGCGCAAAAGCCGTATCTCAACTAAAGCGAGTTACGAGATAATTGAAGTTTAGTTAAGTTGATTTCTTTTATTTATTTATGGATGTTTATTGTTATTATAGTTATAATTATTATGGTAAAGGTTTCGAAATACGTCGCCGTTTTAAGGGGTTGTGAGTGATTGGAGAGAGAGGAGGGGAGGTCTTGAAACCCCCCTCACCATTTTCACTTGCCGGAAATACTTGGTTTCCTCTGAAAAAAAAAATCTCCAAACATCGGTGTCATGGCACTGCCAACTTCCACATTCATCACACTAGTTTAATAAACTAAGGTTTAGGCTCCTATTTTCGGATTAAGAGTCAAAAGAGAACCTAACATAACCTATTTAGTTACTCATTACAGTCGCACCTAACCCTAGGCACTCGAAAGCAATGACGCACAAATTTGACATTAGCTGTGAATATGATCATTCCAAGGTGGCAGTTTTGGGTTTCGTTTCACGTTTTTCACATAAAACATAAAATAGACATTTGTAAAACTGTACTAAAGTATTAAAACTACGTTCCGTTTTGCATAATTGCCGAAGTATTAATGAAATTTTGGAAATTGTTTAAAAATATTTAGACGCAACTCCGGCAGCCAAAATTACTATTAGGTGATTAAAACGAACTCCCTTAAGCCCCCTACACTACCAATACCCTCAAATTCAGGCGACTTGTTTCGAAACTCAACCCATTATTATTTTTCAAAATAGATGAAACATCAAAAATATATGTGGATATACCTTATTCATGAGATACTGCTACGTCGCTTAGAAAATTATAGAATTAGAATTTGAGTTACTGCTTTTTCGTTAGCTCTCGTCATACATGTTTGTATGGAAAAATATAAAAAATTTCTTTCGCTTCAAATATGTGTTGTTTCAAAGAAAATAAATATTAAAAGATATTTATTTATATTCATTTATAATTTATTAACGAAATACAGAGTTTACAGCTCATCAAAAGTTAGCTGTCTGTTACAACCCGGCAGGTTTTCTTTATTCTCATCGAATGTTAAAGGCAGTGTGTGAGGTGATAAGACTTATTATTTGCTGTTGCTCACGAGGCACAGTTTCATTTACTTTCCTTTTACGGCTTGGTATTGTAGAAATTTCAAGCACTGATGAAACATTTTCCTCTCCGTGATCTCGCAATGCCATCCCTTGAGCTTGACGAGAATCAACAATTTCAGGCAACTGCCAATTCATATAAAACGCCACAAGCTTCTCCCAGAAAACATCATCTCTTTCTATAATTTCTATTTTTAGTGGTATACTTTCGCCACTCCACAGAGCAAATAAACACTTTTGTTTGCGTGTAACGTGGCGTTGCCCCTGAATTTGGTAATAACAATTACAATATTTGTTTAGACTAGTCAGTTCACTTTTTTATCATGTTTCCATATTTGTATTTTATTTGCTCTACTTTTCTCCAGGCCATTCTTATATGCAGCTTTAGAACATTAAATTTCCACAATCGTGTTTGGACCTATTAATCCATCTGGCGTGGCACCAATAATCGAATAATCCACAAGGCTCGATTGTTACATTTTCTTGTTTCGTCAGTTGTTGCAAAGCCAGTTGTTCATTTTAGATTCCATGCGCAACTGATTTTACATTGCAAATATTTTATTTGTGCAAAATATTTTTTACTAAGTTGGCTTTACTGCTGTTATCTCTTCTTTTTAGCACTATACAAAAATTTCAATCTGCCAACATATTCTTACGCAATTCGAACCATTCACTGCTATCCCTCTTGTAATTTTTGCTTATCACTACGGAATTTGAGTCAAATTTGTAAAAAAAATTGTTTGGCATTACTTGGCTAGCTCTTGAACAGATCGTGTTAGGAATGACTGAAGTCAAATATGTGTAAGACGTTGCAGAACTGTTATCTTTAACTTCACTGTAATTACAATAATGATAATTAGTTACGTACTTTATTATTAAAAAAATACTATATTTTGTGTTATAGCAAACAGAGAAGTCACCTTCTTACTTATAAATGATTGATTTTAGAAATTAATACTCAATACTCAATACTCAATGTTTTATTGCACTCCATAAGTTACATAAGGTGTTACAATATGACAATATAAGATACATTATGGACCCTGTAGGGCACGGCAACATATATATAATTAAAAAGATATTAGATGTACTGAGGCATACCTAATAGTTTATGAATAATCAAAGTTTTACCCGATGTACCTAAAAAGGCTTATGTTCAAAACACAATAATACAACATTCGTTACCGCTTGTGTGCGGATTGCGGAGCGCCATATTAGCGCTGTCATCATTATTGTTCGCCGTGGCGGCATCTTAACGCTCCAGGCGCTCTGACAAGCTAATGAATTTGAAATAAAGGTACATAAAATGATTCGATTTTATGTTATTACTCTTTCAAAAATTGAAAACTGTGGCAGCTATGTATTGTGAGAATAATTTATATAATTATATTATGCATAATCGATAATATATAAGTAACATAGTTAGTCATAAAAGACTCTTATGAAAATAATTTGTGTAAAAATGTTACATATTTTATAATCACTTGGCCATGGATGAATTTCTATTTTATTACGACGCTTTCTTGTACAAATCTTTCGTAGAACTTTATTTCTCTAATTGTCCATATTTTATTCTTCTAATTATATATTTATAAGCACAGAAAAAATAACACATTAAACGCAACAAGAGTATAAACTTAGGTCCTAATTATATGTGCCCATAGTTACATGAAAAGCCTATTTGATTCAAAGTATTCAGTCTATAACATAAAACATGAAATTACGAACTCAAATCGGCGTATTATAATAACAAACAGGTTTACGTAAAATTTCGTGCACGGAGACGCAAGCGACATGACCTATCTCTCACAGGGCTCATAGCCGAATGATGAGGTCTGGGCGGGGCGTAAACTAGCAACTGACACTCAGTACACCGCTTATGCTAATAAGGTTTAAATTGCTGAAGCGTTTGATATTGATGGGATCTACCGAGCGTCAAAATCATAGACGTTTGGCAGATTTTATTTAATTTTATAAAATATACACGTATAATATGAAAATAAATAGGGTAATTCTTTAGTTCATTAGATTTCCTACAATATTATCAAATAAAATATGACAGCTTACGATCAAAATATTGCAAACAGTGAGACGAAAGATTATTTTCTGCCTCGATTTTGTGATTTTTTTACCGTGATTCTATTTTACGTACATGAAAAATTCTTTCAAAAGTCTTTTGTTCAGACTTTTGACTTTAAGCTCTAATTTTTGCTAGTTTGTAATATGTACCGTTATGGCTAGATGCGTGACGAAAAATTAGGTGTTTCACGGCTTCTGAGGTATAACAGCGCCTTAAGATATATACATAATCTGTTGCAGATACATCTTGAATTTCAGAACCTTTTTCGTATCTTACTTCCTGTTGTTTTTATAATGTAATGTAAGCTGACACATGTTATAGATGATATAATTATGAGAGTCACTGGCCAGAATGGGCAATCATCATCTGATAAAAATCTAATATCGTTTTTAAAAGTCAACAAATTAATTAGTTATATCACAAACCTATTATGACTATGTGTAGTCATAGGAAAGCCACTTTTATATCACAGATTTTGTATCATATATTTTTACAGACAACTAAACTTAGATACCCTAAAATGTCTAAATCTGTACTAAGGTAAATCTTCTATAAAAAACGTCAGTTGTAATGGTACTATGTATGTATGTATGTACAATGGTAGCCTGTAGCTAGATGGGGCGATGATATTCGAAAGGCAGCGGGCAGGGATTGGAAGAGGAAAGCTGAAGACCGAGCTCATTGGCGCGCCATAGGAGAGGCCTACGTCCAGCAGTGGACTGATATAGGCTGATGATGATGATGATGAATGGTACTAGTTCAAATCGTGTCTCTTTACGCCCAAGCGCAATGTCGCCGTGCTCTACAAACTCTACTTTCCACTGTTTACTGTTATCTGTACAAAATAAATAAATAAAAATTGGGCAAGTGCAAGTCGGACTCGCGCACAAAGGGTTCCGTACCATCATCTATAAAAGAAAATCACGTTCGTTGTATGTATACTTAAATACTTTATAAGTTTCTACCTGTTTATTAAGATCGAGTAACAAATTGCTTAAAAATTACGTTTGTTGTATGGGAGCCCCCCTTTATTATTATTTTTTTTTTAATTTAATTATTTATTTTGAAAGGTAATATACAACTACATATTCTGTAAAAATTTAAAGCGTCTACCTGTAACAGTTAGTCGTTTTGAGCAAAAAATACGAAAAAAAAACACGTTTTTTTGTATGGGACCCCCCCTTAATTTTTTATTATTTTTTATTTTTAGTATTTGTTGTTATAACGGCAACCGAAATACATAATTTGTGAAAATTTCAGCTTTCTAGCTATCATGGTTTATGAGATACAGCCTGGTGACAGACAGACAGACAGACAGACAGACAGACAGACAGACAGACAGCGGAGGCTTAGTAATAGGGTTCCGTTTTTTACCTTTTAGGTACGGAACCCTAAAAAAGACGACCCGTCAGAGACCTCTGATGTACTAGCTCATTTATAATACAGTAGTTGACTTTTTACTGAATAGTCACACAAATTAATAATATATTATATTCGCATAAGGTACTTATAAAAATACTTTGTTTAAATTTTTTTAAGAATTTGTTGGGATACAGAATACTGCATTGAATGGCAAGCGAAAAGAAATCAGGTCTGAGTTCAGCAAATTAATTATCATTTACTTTTCTATAAATAATTGGGGTGCTTTTTTTTCTAGTCTATGAAGCTACCAAAGATTGCCCCAGAGAGTACAAAACATACAATGAAAAAGCAATTGCGAGTCATTCTAGTGCAGATAGGTTTGTGCCGTTAAGCTCATTTAAACAATTCGTCATTGTCTTTGAACTCATTTCAAGGCTATCTGACGCCTCTAAGAAACATACCTACAGCTGCGATGTGTCAAATCATCTCAAATCATCTCAAACGCATTTCACATTTGCGAGTTATTTTTTTCTGCCTAACCTTTCTTTGCTGTATAAGAACGTATAAATAAGAAGCTAGTAGTTTTACTTCAATTTTGGAATTTTATAAAATCGTCAACAATTACGCTCAGCATTAAAGAGTTTCACCGAGTAATCATCTTAAAAGAAAGTGAGGATCGCGTGGGTAGCTTTGGCATCTGGCTGTATTTACTGAAGGTAAATTTTATGCACATAGTATATTTGCAAATAAACGAAATGACAGAGTACCGCTAGACTGAACCGAGCATCATAGTCCGATGTTCGAACATAACAGCAAAGTACCTATTCAAAAAGTCGTAATTACTTTACATACTGTTTTTAGAATAAAATAAATATCAGGCCAAAGTAAGACTAAGTTCAGCGACCCTGGTCCAGAAAAAGACAAGCTGTATTCTTTACAATATGCTATACCTACCTAGTTACTACAAAAACCACTTGGTTCTTGCAGTTACTTTAAAATTAAACAAATGAAAAACAAATTAAACGCAGTTACTTAGCTTTGTTTACTTTGTTTTTCATTTGGGTAGTTTCTTGTTTTCCTAATTTAATGCGAATAACAATTATGTTAACGTCTGATAATAAATGTATTTAGTTAGTAGCCATTGCTAAGTAAAAGACGTTAGATTCACCATATAGGTTTAATATACATATGAACCTACATATAAAAATTGATATCTAGTACCCAGTATTTTTTGTTATATCTTAATAACATCATCATCCTCCTAGCGTTATCTAAGTTTTAATCTTGGGTCCGCTTACTAGTCTAACCGGATATGGCTGAATATTAGCTTTTCCACAGAGCGACTGCCTGTCTGACCTCCGCAACCCAAAGGTATAGCAATATTCCATGGTTTAGACTAGTGTCATCCTCATAGCGTTATCCCAGTTTCAACCTGGCGTCCGCTTACTAGTCTAACCGGATATGGCTGAATATTAGCTTTTCCACTGAGCGACTGCCTGTCTAACCTCCGCAACGCAGAGGGATAGCAATATTCCATGGTTTAGACTAGTGTCAGTTTATTTAGAAGGTACTGACGCCCTATAACGACTGTCATAGATCTTCATGACCTTCACCGACGGCTTAATGTGCTCTCCGAGGCACGGGACAAGCGGTAATTGAGAATTATTTATAACCATGGCATTTTAAAAGTGTCCCTTGCAACAGAGTAGCTTTCTCATCCATAATTAGTAACTATAGACCGATGGATTGCATTCCTTCTACTGCTTCAACCCCTTCAAATAAGCGCAGACCCGGTGGCAGTGGAAACGACTGCCGTGTGCTGCTGTTCGATTCCCACACACAAATGTTTGTCTTGAACATTTGTGTGCATGAACATGGATGTTTGTTCTTGGTCTGGGTGTTTTATTTACAAAAAATCACTCTAATGTATGTTTATCTATTATCTCGTAGTAGTAATATTAAGAACTTAGTATCCCATAATACCAACTCTGCCTTAGTTTAAGACTAGATGGTGTCATAAGTAGGTGCTAGAATATTATGGTAGAATATCATTTAACAATTACACATCGTGATTAACGCGACTTTCCTCTAAAATTAAATCCAGTTTCTTCCATCCATTCAGTCGAAAATGGTAACCTTCAGGGTCACAATTTTCGAATTACATTAAACTCTATAGCCCCTTATGATATACATACCTCCAGAATCCACAACGATGATTCGACGTCCGTGTTGGTCTCGTGGCGCGAGTATGGACACGATGGAGTGTTGGTACGGCGACCGGATGGCTGACGGCATCAGGTCCCGGCAGTAGTCCGGGTACGCACATTTGAACTTGTAATATGCTTGTATCTGTAACAAGATTGACATATTACTATGTAGAATAGATAAAAAACAGTCTGATAAGTTATCTCAAGGTCATCGTCGTCCTAGCGTTATCCCAGTTGCAGCCAAGACTTCTCGCCTTAGAGCTAGGGGTCCGCTTGCTAGTTTAACCAGAATTGACAGAACATTAATTCAATTACCTCAATATATATATCCAAGGTTAATAATAACACCTAATCTAATTGGGAATATAATAAAAAAATATAATACCATCTGACTGGAAATCCTAGATCCTTATACGAGATCATGTTGTTTATTTTCCATCATCTAAAACTACATAAGCATGCATAAAAATTAAAATGCGTCATTCCTTTGAAATATCTGAAGTGCGCGCCGGATTGATATTAGGTATAAGCAGAATGTCCAGCTCACTGTCAGTTTAATTACCTACTTATTTATCTGAGAACACTTTGACCAACCGATAGCCGAACTCAGAATATAAAGCACTTTCTTCATGGTCTATCAAAGTATTTGAATTAATTACTGGTCAATAAATATTGATAACGTTTTATAAACAGAGCTTTTTCTGTTCCTTGTATCCATTTTATATATGTTTATAAGTTCCTGACAATACAGGACTTATTCCTAGTGCGTGAAAAGACTCTTAAAACTCAAGACAAAAAATATGTCACCTTTTTTACCATGCTAGTTTTACAATGCTAGTTTGTTTAATGTATGTTTGCGGTTGACTAACAGGAGCTAGACAAGATTTACAGGTCAAACAAAGTCAAATTTATAATTCCTAGGAAAACGCCAAGACAAATATTGTTTCTGAAGATTATTTATCATTTAAATTATATATGTTGACCATTAACTAATTTGGTATTCACGGAATAAAAAATGTTATAGCATCTTTAAGTGACGCTATTCAACGATTTTATATAAAGCTACACCCAGAAAACAAATATGTCATTTGCAAATGCGTTCAATCGAAGTCTTTTTACAAATAGTATTATTTGTCTTTTATACTTGCACTAGACGATGCCCGCGGGTACACCCGCGTTATTTAAGGCTACTGCTCCGCTCCCGTCGCTCATAGCGTGATGTTATATAGCCTATAGCCTTCCTCGATAAATGCGCTGGGCTATCTGACACTGAAAGAATTTTTCAAATCGGACTAGTAGTTTCTGAGATTAGCGCGTTCAAGCAAACAAACAAACAAACAAACTCTTCAGCTTTATTTATTAGTATAAGATTATAATAAGGATTGTCTCTACTTATTAAAAAGATTAGATCTCACATCGGCTCTCATCTCTAGCGCTTATATTCTTACGCGGTTGTTTACCCCTGTTTTAGGTCAAGGATTTGAGCGTGAAGGAAATGCAGTCAGATGTTGCAAACCTTTAGGCAATTACAAGCTATTTATCCTTGCTTATTCAATTTATTAAATGACATTTAACTCATAGTTGGCGACTTCCGCGTTTACGCAAAAAAGCTTTTATTAATTGCAAAATCAGTTTACTTGTTTACAATTTTCTTCGTTTCTTCGTATGTGACCTTTCAGACTTTCGTCTATTATATTTATTAAATACTTGAACTTGAGAAATATGTTATTACCTTTTTGAAAGCACTTTCAGGGTAGAATTTGCAGGGCCTCAGGAACTTCATTAGGAAATCATCTCTGTCAATAGGAATGTAGAGTGATTTTTCATCTGCAACCAAAGAAAGATTTTATTAGACTCATTATCTTCGTATATAACCCTACCCAGCAGCATAGCAGGGAGACCAAACTGATACGCAAAGGCTCTCAGGTACAGAACCCCGGCGCGAACCACTGACACAGAGTGTCTCGGGTTACATCACACGGCGCGCACCACTTAATTTCCGAAATGATGTGCGTATTCAATTACTAATTATCACGTACAAAAGGTGAAGGAAAATATCGTGAGAAAACCTTCATGTCTAAAAGGTCTCCATAACATCGAAATATATGTAAGGCCAGTGCAGGTTGCACACCCAAATTGAGCTCACATAATATCTGGCCAGCGTGGCAACTATAGATTAAACCTTCCGGGCCGTGTCTTGGAGTAGAACAGTTTTTATATAGAGCTATCGATGATGATGGTAAAGGCCTCAACAAATATCTTAGATTTTAACGAATATCCTTCAATCATACCAGAAACGGTGTGAAGAGAGACGAAATTCTAACTTCATTCTAGCGTTTATGCTCTGGCGTCCACTGTTTAGTCTAAAGAACTGACTCCATAATATCACTTCTTGGCGCATGAAGGCTCCGATATGGCTTTGTGACGAGAAACAGGACCGACGGCTTTATGTGTCGACCTAAGCCTAGTACCCTGCTGTAAACGCGACTACAACCTGTCACCCATTGAAACAGTAATCTCTGCCAATGTAATTTTACTTTTCCGATCTATTACAGCAATTTAGTTTATTTGACTCCTGATAAAAACCATCAAAACTTTCACAACAGCTGCGCTCGAAGGATTAATATTATTGTTATACATACACATACATACATACATAGACTCACGCCTGTTTCTCCGAAGGGGTAGGCAGAGGCATATTAAACGCCCACTTTTCGCCAGTGTTTTGATCCCACGTAATAGGTGGCGAGCCTATTGCCGCTTATTGGGACATTTTGTTTGCCAGAGCCTCGTCCTTAGATCGGCAGGTGCACCACTTGCATTGTTGTTATACATATCTATTATTAAAATTTATCAGGTAATAACAATGTCTTTCACGATACATATAAATATATCTACAGAGTGTAGGCAATAAGAATATAGAGTAATCGGACGATTAGATACACGCATTTACAGTTATTTTCATTATCTACAAATAAGGAAAAATTGCATACAAATATTGATAAAAGAGCCCCAACTGTAATATGAAAAGAAAAGCTACGCGCTCTTAATACGATAATGAATTAAATTAACAAAATGGATATTACAGCATTATTTTCGTAACGTTTCACAAATATTTAAACCAACCAAATAAGCAATAAGTAAAGCGATAATGCGTTTCAGTTAACTTGCAAACAACATTTGATATAACTTTTCCAAATCGTGATAGATTTTCCCGCTATAAAAGGGTAGGTAAATTTAAAATCATATCATAGTACAGGCAAGCCGACCGGCCTCCCTGTGGGATCTCCACCTTGTCGTGGTGGAGGGGCTCAGTAACCGTGGCTTGGACACCCGCGGTGTAGCTAAGCGGGATCCCGGGAGTGGACGCTCCAGAGATGGCTCAAAAGGAGAGTTTTCACCGTAGTCAACAAAAATAAGGCAAACCGACCGGGCCTTAACTTTATTAAAATCATCAAAGATATGTATGTAATCAACACATGTATGTTAAAAAATTTAATGCAACAAAAAAGATGTCAATTGACACAAAAACTTGATAATGGTATGAAGAATGACCTTGACTGTTTATTATATCGTGTATCAATATAATACGACGTATTAATTTACACGATCTACGTTACATACAGACACACATTATATCGTCATACCTGTATCCCCGAAAGGGTAGGCAGAGGTGTAGTATTATACCCACATTTCGCCTTATGACTTTCAGGTCCCAAGCAATTAGAGGATTAGTTTTTAAAGATAAATCGTTGCTGCTCGCTGTACATCCGCATTTCTGTTAACAGAAAAAATATTACGCCCGAATTTTATGTGTATAAAAATGCATAGTAAGAGGCCTCAATTACATCGAGCGGAGTCGCCCGTGCCACAGCAACAGAGGCGACTCCGCTTTAGCAGATTGCACTGAACCAAGTGCAGGACATCGCTGTGGTTAGGGCGTCACGCGTCAGCGTCAACGCAGCGGCACCTCGACGTCAACGCGGTGTCGACGCTGCGTCTACGTCAACCGAGCGTTCCTCAATAGACAAAAGCGTTCTCAAAGAACGCTCGGCCGACGCGACGTAGACGCGGCGTCGACGCCGTCTGAGGTGTCGTTATTGAGGTGACGCTGCGTTGACGCTGAAGCCAATGTGAGGGCGGCCATAAGGTTGTAGGGCCAAAAGCCTTTTGAAGTCTCACTCATCACTTCAACTGAAACGGGTTATCAAATATAGTATTGTGCAAGCCGTTAGATGGATAAAAAAAAAAACAATAGGCCTATTATAAAAATAACCAGATTCATTGTTACTTATACACGTGCTCTTTGTATTATTATACAATACTTATAGCAGTCTGTACTTATTATAACTTTTTCGAATTCGGAAATAGCACTAATGCCGCAATGCATAAAATACCGACGTACATATATTGGCGATTAAGTACGTTTAGTTTATTTACAATAGAGTTTTTATTCTCATGTAATTAATTTTAAACCCGTTATCAACCGCGGCAATCTGTATTATAGAATTCAGCCGTTACAGACTGATTGACAGACAGCCGATTTTTTTTTTCTTTCGGGACTGCTCTAAGTGATTTCTCGATATTCCCACGGAATCAGCCATAAAGAGTAAATCAATTACATATATAAATGCTAGCCTAACTGCGGCCATGCTCTAGTAGGGTATATATATTTAATGACTAACCATACAAATATATTTTTGTTTTTTAACTTGTACATCATTATATTGGTTCACAACTTAAAAAGCTTGGCTGGTGTCTTGAATATCAGAAAAGGTTTTTAAAATATATAATTACTTTAATCTCCCTGTATCCATTGATCAATGAGGTCTATAATAATAGGATATCAAAAATAAAATTTTGCCGCCTACTACAGACAGAAATGTTCTCAAAGACAGAAAAATCCATTGGGAAAACCATAACTCCGGGAGAAAAGCATCTTTGGTCAGACTGAAGAGCTTTCAAACTTATTGGTTGCCTGTCCAAATGGGCAGATGTAAAGATAATACATAATTATGTTAAATGGGGATTTAGGTACTTTATATTTTTACAACGAATCAAAAATAAATTCGAATTTGGCGTGTTCCCATAGTGATTCGTGACATCAGAAAAGTGCACGTTTGATGAGCTGTTCCTTGTACATCAATGGCTGTTCCATGTAAGGTCAATTGACATTCGCGTCGCCAAGGCCTGGACCAAAACTATTTAGAGTATTACCATCACCAAGTTAAACACATCAAGCCAGACCCTTTGACCTTTGTGCCAATCTTATGGCGTAAGAAATAAGTATCAAAATGGCACTGCAACTGTTGAGCTTGACTAGTCGGTGTGTGTATCTACATAGAAATAAGACAAACACGCGTGTCTATAATTTAATTACATAATCACGTATACCATGACGCCGATAACATTAGGTTTAGTCTCTAATTAATATGTGTAGGTATAGGTGCGTGATAATCGTTTGTTTGTAATTCTTTACTGTTTGTTGTATCGTTGTCTCTCCCTTATTGTTTCTCTTATTTCTCTTGACCTTCGTCAACAATTGACTCGATAGCGGCATATGAGCTCAGTAATAATTAAGATTAATAAGACAAGAATCTTCTTTCATACTACGTAGGTATAACAAAATGGTTTCGCATGTCTGGACGGATCTTTTATAATTTATACCTACTACCTTAACCTAAATGTTGCGCTCGGCTTCACCCTCAAACATAAAGTAGCATTATATAAACCAAACTAAAAAACCCCATATTTTATTACCCACCATCAACATTCTAGCGATATCCCGGCTGCATAAAAGACTTTTGCCTAGGAGCCCGAGGGATTCTTTCTAGTCTAACCAGACTTTTCCACGGAGCAACTGCCGCATGACCCCTGCAACTCAAAGAGACAGCGATATTCCATGGTTTATACTAGTGTCTCCGACTGTTTATACTAGTGGATCCGTGTGGTGACGGATTAAGAATACGAATTGTCACCACCCCATATCATCCCATGGGTGACGTAATATTATGCAGAGAACAGCACTGTAAGAGAAGCAAAACTTGATACAAACCCTATACCAACCCGTTTGGCCAGCGTGGTATAGTAGGCCAATCCCTCCTTTCAAAGGAGAGGCCTAGGCCCGCAGTGGACTACTAAAGGCTAAAGGCTGATGATGATACTAGTGTCAGTTTATTTAAGAATACTGAGCCCACATAATTTTTGCCAAAATCTTCATGATAGCCAGGACCAAAGGCGTAACGCGGTCTGCGAGGCACGGACTAACTTAACAATAGACGCACAAATAAAAACCCATAAACGTATCCCTAAGTTTAAAACCATTCTTTCCTCTTGGTATTTTTGCCTCCCAATTCCAACTTTCTAGCTCTAACTCTCTAACACTAACTTGCTAGCCTCTGACAATCTCCAAAATCTTTTAACTGGGATCCTGCCTTTTCGCCGAATACTGCGTGTGTGTACCAGAACCAAATCGCTTTTATTTCACTACACAGGGCATTTAAATATGCTACATCGGTTAGGTTAGAACTGCCACAATAAAAGGAAGACCAAACGTAAAGTTGGCAACTGTGAGATTGGGAAATAAAAACAAAATTATATCACAAGTTGGCAAATGATTATTCTGCGAAATAAAATTCTGCGAAACGTTAGTTGGCAAGTGATCATCGGCTGAACTATTTTCGGCGAAAAGGCAGAGATCCCTTTTAACTACCTATTTGTTTTGACTTATAAACTTCACAAGCATTCTACATCATAGTACACACTTTGGCACTTATTTTGATTTAGAGTGTGTGCAAACAGACGGTCAATGATCTCAAGTCAGTCAGAATCTGATGACGAGCGACCTCGATGATGTAAGCCTAAACACGTTTGCAAGATGACCTGGATACCCTTGCGAAACACATAAGGAGATACGACTAAAGTCACTTGTACTTTGCAGTGGAAAAACACTCACGTTTAGTATCAGGTCTTTTAAGACGTAGTGAAATGTAGGAATTGAAACTTTCGTGGTCATTAATACCTATTACTTTTACATTACTCGAAACAAAGATACGTGGTGTACAGTGGCGTAGCGTGGGGGGGGCCGAGGGGGCCATGGCCCCGGGCGCCACATTTAAGGGGGCGGCAAAAGAGACCACGTAAATAGAAAAAAAAATACTTGGCACGTGCACTGACGTGATCCAAGTAGGACCGCGCGGCAGCGCGGGCGCTGTAGGAACTAGGCAGGGGCGGGGTGAAGTCGAATCCTATCGCGGTTAGTAAGTACCGTGCTTTCCCGAACGGAACAACAATCGAAAACAAAACCATCCTCATTTTCATTACTTACGTGAAGACTTGTTTCGGATAAGGGTGTATTTTTTAATTCTGTCACTGTAATTCGTAGTTTTTTATTATCCCATATCAGGGCCGAGCCACCCCTGTGTGCGAAGTGTGCGGCGTACACGGGCGCCAGGGCAATAGGGCCGCCGCGTGCCGATGAAATGCCAGCGTTAATTATTGAAATTATTTTTGATTTGCTTCTAACTACTACACAATCTGTATTGTTGAATAGGGAAGAAGGCAGGTACAAGTCTGTCAAGACAAAAGTCACATCTGCAGTTTAACTTTAAGCTAAGAAAAATTCAAGTGGAATTTGGACTCCAATATTTATGACCTTGCGTTAAAATTAAAGCCGATTATTTCACACATTACAAACGCCTTCTACGCATTTTTGGACGCAACCACGTGGGATGTGACGCGGGTTATGTCCATAAACTTAATGAATTGAGACGAATCAAATGACAATTTTTTTTTTAATTCCTTTATGCCGTTTAGGGTGCAAAATCAAACTAAAGAACATACTTATAAACATACAAACATACCTAAACCCGAAAAACGTTACACTTCTGCAGAAACATTGGGGTAAAAAGGGGGCGGCGAATTGCCGAACGGCCCCGGGCGGTAGAAACCCACGCTACGCCACTGGTGGTGTATATCCCGTACGAAAATGTAAGAGTAGTAGTAAAATATATGCTTAGATACTGTAGCCGTGCCTCGCGGTTGCAACCACTAAGTACTCCTCGTCCATTGAACTGTTGTATAGCATCGCTTCTCCGTGCTATTACATCCTTCTTACTTTTTTGCTCCTATGAATCGTAACATAATACATCACGTAACCGTCATCATCAATAGGTTTACATATAACATAAATATTCAAATCCGTCTAGTGGTTCCGGAGATCAGCCGGTTCAAACAAACATATAATGTACAGCTTTATTATATTGGTGTGCCCAAAAGAATAGGCTGAATGTAAGACATCTTTCACCTATTTTGCACCAGCTATAACTTAACTTGTAATCTATAGAGCTTACGTTGACTGCACGGAGTTGAACCACGATGAAAATATATTATGTAATTCTATTTTTTTTTTAAATATTCTGCCACATTCACACAACACCATCTAGTCCCAAACTAAGCAGAGCTTGTACTATGGGTACTAGATAATGCATAAACATACATAATATATACCTAAGTATACTTTTTTTGTAAATACATACATATTATACATTGAAACATCCAGACCAAGACAAACATACATGTTCATGCACACAAATGTTACTTGAGCGGGAATCGAACCCGCGACCTTCGACGTAGCAGTCGCTTACACTCCCGCTACGGGCCGTCATAATTCTTGACCTAGTCCCGTCAAAAGCCTAGATTAAGATTGAAGAAAAATCATTTTTGGCTCCTCTCTTAATACTATCATCCTCTTAGCGTTATACCAGTTTCAATCTGGGGTCCGCTTACTAGTCTAACCGGATTGGGCTGAATATTAGCTTTTCCACGGAGCGACTGCCTGTCTGCCCTCAAATGAGTCAACGAGATTTCTCGTGATAACAATGATAACATGCAATGATGATCACCTCATAATCCTTCGTATCCTTACATAAAATATTTATTATTGAATGCTTCATAATATTCATTTTATTAGTACTCGTATGCAGAGTACACACCAAGGTGACACGTACTTAAGTTGTTTAGATGTTACTCTGGACACTTGTGAAGAATATTACATAATATAAAATCCTTGTGTTACTGACTGACTGACAGAGAACGCACTGCTGAAACTATTGGGCGCAGAAAGCTGAAATTAGGCATGTACCTATGTGCCTTAAAGACCGGAGGGATGCACTCAGAAGGGATTAACCCAAATTGTTTTTATAGTTGCCCTATGTAACGCCTATCTTCACCAGGGCCAAACCGCTGCAAGCCAAAATAAGCCACTGTCTAATTATTATATACGCGTATTAAATACATACATACATACATAGACTCACGCCTGTTTCCCGGAGGGGTAGGCAGAGACTACGGAACGCCATTTGCAACGATCCTGACATACCTCTCTTGCTTCATTCACTCCCATCAAGTTTGTCATGCATGCTCTTCTGTTTAGGGTACTTCTGACCTGTCCTTCTTTTAGGATGTGTCCAATCCGGCCAGAGAATGTCCGCCTAGGTCTTCCCCTTCGTCCTGTCCCATACACACTTGCCTTATATATCTTCTTTGTCAGTCTTTCGTCACCCATCGTCTCCATGTACCATATTAAATAGGCATATCTATTAACAAAGTGACATTAAAAGTATATTTTGAAGCATTTTAATTTCTTCCTCATCTTTCTAGGGTTGTGCCTGTTGTATCCAACACTTGCCTTGGAGCGTGAGGTCCGCTTACTAGTCTAACCACATTAGACAGAAAAACAGCTTTTTAGCATTTCAAAGTGTTTTTCTGAATAATCAAATAACTTACTAATTATATAGTCAAAGACAAACAATAACCATAGAGCATAGCTTGTTCAAGTGTAGTTTTTATAAGCACTGTCATAACATTTATGTGATTTAAACCTTACTTTAACACAATCAAAACGCATGCTGTATTTTCCTCATTTCTTGTGGTTTGCAAAAAGATTAAGGTAGACACAAAAACGAGGCATTTTGCTTTAATAATACATGATTGTAACCACCAAGCTATTTTGGTCTGTCTTAAAAATATAAGTACTTACGCCTATTATCTTCAGTATAAATTGGTCTTTTTCGATTACGGTTACTGCTCTAAGAGAGGTTAAGTTACGCTGGGCTTCTAGCAAATTATATGTAATTATGTTGCGTATCGGAGTATAATTTAAGTGTTCTTCGTTCTTACTAAATATCATCATCATCATCAGCCTTTAACAGTCCACTGCTGGACTATGCCTCTCCTTTGAAAGGAGGAATTGGCCTACTATACCACGCTGGCCAAACGGGTTGGTACAGGGTTTGTATCAAGTTTTCCTTCTCTTACAGTGCTGTTCTCTGCCTGCTCCCTCTGTCGACTCTTACGACACCCATGGGATGATATGGGGTGGTGACAATCCGTATTCTTAATCCGTCACCGTACTAAATAACCTTAGTACTAACAATTAAGGTCTTCCTCATAATTATTCGAAAACCACGGAGTCAAGAAGATAGTATCACTAGATTTTACCAATGAATTCAGATTTACATAATAGAAGCGCATTTCTTAAGGATTTCGTGTACCGATTTCAATTGGCGAGTTGACGGTTGTCAGTGTAGTACGTAGTTGGCGCCGTTGGCGGCGCTGGCGTCGTTCTCCGTCTCTCTTGCTCTCGTAGTTAAGACACACAGGAGGAACGTTCGTCTCTCTTGCACTTATAGAGACAGCTGTCACAGACTCACAGCGCGACTGCCACGCCGCCAAGCGTCAATTTGGGTCACAGAAAGTTTGTCTACAGAGCGCCCATAAGAAATGCGCCTCTATGTTATTATAATAAGCATACCGAACAAATCCTTCAAATTTTATTTTTGCCTCGAAAGGCCAGTATGTCCATCTCCAAAGTCTAATCTATCGGTTCAGCCAGTCTGACCTGAGGGACTAGACAAAGAGCTCAGATATTTACATAGAGGCGCATTTCCTAGAGCGCCCAGCTCTGAAGACAAACTTTCTGTGACACAAATTTCCGCTTGGCAGCGTGGCAGTCGCGCTGTGACAGCTGTCTCTACGAGAGCAAGAGAGACGAACGTTCCTCTTGTGTATCTGAACTACGAGAGCAAGAGAGACGGAGAGCGACGCCAGCGCCGCAAACGGCGCCAACTACGAACTAAACTGGAGACAGTCTCCACTTGGAATCGGCACACGAAATCCTTAAGAACTGCGCTTCTATGTAAATCTGTATTCATTGGCCTAGACAAGAAGCATTCGCTTCTCATTTCTACTATCGCTGTCGTTTGGATGTTGCAAAGGGATGTTGTTTGGATGCCATGGTAACAGAAGCATTATTTCTTTGTTGACCACGTGACGCATCGAAAGCCTATGTCTGTATTCATTGCCTATGTTTCCATAATTGCACTTAGCAAACAGCGATAACGCAATCGAATGCCCCTTGTCTACAGGGCTTGCCGTGAAAAGGGAACATACACACTTACACACTTTTACTTTTAATCGTTAACAAGCACGATTTCATAAAATAATCGGATATCGAGGTGAAAAGTGAAAGCAGGTCTTTCATCTCGCTCGATAAAGCAGTCATAATATCTGACGCATTTTTCGCTTATATCGAACGAGATGTTGTGCTGACATAGTTCACAGAACAGGTTTATAATATTACATAAATAGTTGCATCACACAGCATCACACTACATACAAGCGTGCGTAAAGATATAGCTACCAAATAATCTTGGCATAGCAGTGCGGTGAATGACCTCCTTAGTTCCGAATTTCAGTTTGTCTTGCGAATTTTAAGACTATATTGACGAATACTGTACTATAGTGCACTTCATTTTAAAACACAGTCAACCGCAATGGCACGCTGTATGCGGTTATCTGCATCGTCCCGTTTCTATTGCGGTCCATCGCAGTCGTATTTAAGAGCCTGAACGCACTTGCGACTGGCCGCAGTATATACGTTGGCCGCTAGTCAGTGCGTTGGTATCGTCCGTTTTCATATATCGATCAAATTGCGGTCAGCCGCATTGCGGCCAGCCGCTAATGCGTTCACATTCTTAGGGAACGCCATAAATTCCAAATCTGCCTACCCCAAGAGGCGGGCAATGAGACCGTAATCTGGGATTCCAGCAGGAATTTAAAAAAGAAGAAATGGTCTACGAACTCCAAGACAAAAAGTTTTGAATGCAACGGGGATAACACTAGGACGATGACGTAAATAGTTACTTTTGGGCGTATTATCATGCATAGCATTCTTAAAAGACAACCAAAGGAATGAATCTGAAACCTGATATTCTGACAATTTTGGTTAGACTAACGGCCATTTTCAATATTCGAACTATAGAAGATTCGTGTTTGACATATTTTGTATGGAGCTTATGTCAAAATCTGTCAAAAACGAATCTAAAATCTACAGATCTATCTATAGTTCGAATATTGAATTCCGTAGTAAGCGGACCCCGGGTTCCAAGACGAGAAGTCTTGGATGCAACTGGGATAACGCTAGAATAATGAACTGAACACTTTATCGCGGGGACTTTACAAACATTAAACAAAATCTGACTGCACGGTTGGCGTAGTGGTTTAAGCGGTCGCCTCGCCGCTTGACTCTACGCGCAGTGTTGTGGGTTCGATCCCCACACGAGACAACACTTTGTGTTATTCTTAAATTGTTGTTTCGAGTCTGGGTGTACATTGTGTCCGTTAGTTGCATGTTTGTAAAGTCCCCCGCGACACAGGATTTAGTCCTAATGCGGGAGTTGTCTTTTTAAAAAAAAAAAAAAAAAATCCAACGCCAAACGTGCAGTCAGTCTACATGGTTACCTGTGATATCATTATTAAAACCGACACTGGAATTATGTTTTTCTTGCATGGCTACATCATAAAATTTTATAATGCAAAATATGGACATATCCGTAGGTAAGTATTGCCTAAGCAAATAATAAATTAGGATTTCTTACAGGTCACCTCTCAATACCTCCGATCAGCAGTCGCATACGCTATCCATAGGACTGCCTCCGCGGTCCTGTGGATAGCATATGCGACTGCTGATCGGAGGTCCCGGGTTCGATTCCCGGGTCGGGCAAAAGCGTTACTGGGTTTTTCCGAATACTCAGTAGCAGCCCGGAGTCTGGTGATCTGCCCGGTAACGGCAATAGGCTTGCCCCCTATTACGTGGGAGCTAAAAATTCATGGCGAAATGTGGGTGTGATATTTACACCTCGGCCTACCCTTTCGGGGATACAGGGGTGAGTCTATAAATAAATAAATAAAACCTCTCAAAATTTTTGTTACATAAGACATTATATCTTGGACAGTACAGTAATAATTCTGAAGGACGTTGCAAAATGACTTAGTTTTAAACATTTTACACAGAGGCTCAAAACTGTATCGAAAGCCCTGGGCGGAACCTACTTTCAGCAATTGACATATTTATACTGCGATCGTGATAATGATAGGGTTTCTGAAGTATATAGCTTTAAAATAATAATAAGGCTGGTAAAATCCGACTTGCCCTTCATAATATAATATTAGTAGAGGACGCCTACGGCTACGCTCGCGCTTTCTTTTTTAATAACGCGTTTTGCCCGATCATAAATCCCTTCTTAGCGCACCCCTACAACCTTCAATGAACATACATGTCAAATTTCAGCGTCTTGTGCCCAAAAGTTTTGTCTGTAACTTGCCTGTCAGTCAGTCATCATCATCAGCCTTTAATAGTCCACTGCTGGACTAGGCCTCTCCTTTGAAAGGAGGTGGCCTACTATACCACGCTGGCCAAACGGGTTGGTATAGGGTTTGTATCAAGTTTTCCTTCTCTTACAGTGCTGTTCTCTGCATAATATGCTACCTCAGTCGGCTCTTACGACACCCATGGGATGATATGGGGTGGTGACATTCCGTATTCTTAATCCGTCACCACACGGAATCAGGAATCAGTCAGTAACGCAAGGGTTTTATATACAGAATATACCAGTTCATACAAAGCTATACGTACACAAACCTGCAAAATCATTTAACTAAGCAAATACAACAAACAATAACTTACTTTTCAAAAGCCTTCTCAGCTC
Source organism: Euclidia mi (assembly GCA_944739405.2). Taxonomy (NCBI): domain Eukaryota; kingdom Metazoa; phylum Arthropoda; class Insecta; order Lepidoptera; family Erebidae; genus Euclidia; species Euclidia mi. Next base: position 7,549,600 of record OX123196.2, read on the forward strand.
GCTGATAGCGTTTTCGATCACATCCGGAGTTTCTCTCAGCTCTTTCGCAGCTTTTTCTTTACAAGATCCGTCGTCACTCAGATTCAATTCCAGTTGAATTATATTATCTCCCCACATCACAAAAGGAGCACCATCTGTACCGTATTGGATCTCCATTTTATTCTACGTAGATTTAAAACTATAGATATTATTTAGTTCTCTTTATTTGCATAAATCTGTGCCGTCAGCAGATCAAACGCAGCACGACTGCGAGTCAGCAAAACGTAATACGGACACCATTCACTTGCATTTTCACTCGACACAGTTTCTATAACACGGCAGAGCCGATATAATTATGGCAATTTATTCCTTATCTTTACAGAATGGCAGATTAGTTTTATTATTTTGATATATGATACAAAATATTTTGATATGCGCCCGGCCGCGTCAATGTACGCGAAGCTTCTGATACGGTCAATAAATTGTTTTAAATTTATATGGTGCGTAGGTCCGCGTGCCGCCGCGATATGGCGTTAAATGGTTGGATTGAAAGCACATGCTAACGGTATCCCACCACTCCGAAGCCGCTCACTTTGCTCTAAGCAGAGAGGTAAGGCAATCCGTTGCACCGGCACATACCTAAGCGACAAACAAATGTTTTAGATTTGTTTATTTCGATTTTGTTGGGTCCTGCCTCGGAAATAATGTACGACATGACCGACCGTGTTGATCAGTCACATCATAATTTTTCAGGATGTAAAGTAGTAGAATCGCTACAGCTGCTTTTTACTAGCTGTAAGTGCGCCAGTTTCCAGTCATTTTTCCATCCTCTCTCATTTACCTGTCATCATCATCATCCTCTTGCCCTGATCCTAGTTTATGCAAGGTCAGCGCAGTATGTACGAGTATTTTGCTTCCATTCTCTTCTATCGCTTCCATACCCTTCTGTCGTTAGACAGTGAAGGGGCAAACCCCTTTAGGTTCAGACGGAAACAAGATGGAGGAAATCTTCGCCGTTTATCTTTTTTACCTAGAGCTGACAAGTGACAACATGTGAATGGTGGCTCATTAACATCCCCGACTGATCGGTAGAACTACTTAAGGACGTTTACAACGATCTTTCATTTATATAACTTGTGAAAACATGAGATTTTATACGTATACCTGGGCGAGTAAGACTTCGCGGTCTTTTGTCCCTGAGATAGATTGATGGGCGAGTATTAGGATGCCTAGGATGCAACCAAACCATGTCTACCACGTTGCCGGTTGGATCTGCCAAGCGGCAACGTGGTAAACATGGTTTGGTTGGGGTACAAGAATGTGGTATAATATCTGAACTGTTAAAACAGCCTGCAGTTTTGTTTATTTGAGATGTGCAGCGAAGTGTCTTCAACAACTTGGTGGTGTGACGTTTTCTTCAATGGAAAGTATTTGATGGCGGTTGGCCTGGGTCACTCCTAGAGAGGATTCTACGGTTGCTACTGTGATAAATAGGGTAGCTGAACCTATCGTATATTTTGCAGTAAATGTCAATTCATCGATAGAAGATTATTTTTTGTCCTTTGTGTATATATGAAGAAGTTATGTATTTTTAATGTTTTATGACACTAACAAGAGTTTCCTAATATAATATATATTTATAACTTAGCAACTTAAACTACTCACACGAATAAATTAACAGTAAAAATATTGACAGACATTTGCACGTTGCAAGTGTTTAGGCGTCGCAAAATTATTCGTCCTTCGCATCACTGTCATCGATAGCATTGCATTTGTCAAATAAAAAATCTTTGAATATTATTAGACTTATTTAGCATCGATATGTATTATACAAGTATCGATGTTATTTAGGAACTAGGTATTATTTCGTCATAAGAGCTCGGAGGCAGACTGCCTCCGTGGTCCAGTGGATAGCAGTATGCGACTGCTAATCGGAGGTCCCGGGTTCGATTCCCGGGTCGGGCAAACGAGTTACCTACTGAGTTTTCCAAATTCTAAGTAGCAGCACAGAGTTTGGTGATATGCCCGGTAATGGCAATAGGCTCGCCCCTATTACGTGGGACTTAAAAATTCACGGCGAAATGTGGGTGTAATATTACACCTTTGCCTACCCCTCCGGAAATACAGGCGTGAGTCTATAAATAAAAAAAGCTCGGAGGCAAACGTACAGACAGATCGCCTGATGGTGAGTGAAACTCACCCATGGACACGTGCAACACGAGAGGAGTCACAAGTGCGTTGCCAGCTGAAATAGAAATAGGAATGAGAGGAGGAGTGAGATAGGGATAAGGAAACGGGAATGGGTACTCCCGCTCACCGAAAATAATGCAGCAGTATCATTGATGTACAAATTTTCAAGGTAATCAGCGGTAATGCTAGTGTTATTAAGACTGTAAAATCTAAGTGCACCTGTAAATCTAAATTGATAACCAAAAGAAAATTTAGGCAATTATCAAAATTAAATAAATTGATAAAGCGACTTGAATCCAGTCACAAGGGGTCAAATAAAGTAAATAAATTATCACAAATTAACCATGACTTGGTTAAGGAACAGGAGTCATTGATGTCGAAGCTTGAGGCTAGCAATGAACAATTACTCAGTAGTATTATTATATGATCAGCACACTCAGGAGCTGCAAACACACATATCAAAACTGACTGCACAGCTCGACAAAATGGCAATAACACATCAGAAAGAAACTCAAGAATACATATTAAAATATTATGAGATTTCTAGATTTGGTAGAGAGAATCTAAAACAACTACTTTCTATGGCCAACAAAAAATGTTGCTTAAATTGTTAAAAATTAAATAATGATTTAGAAAGTAGTCTAGTACTAGAACAACCTCACAAAATATACAATGACTCCGGTTCTGATGCCTTGTTACAAACAAATCATGTATGTTCACTTGACACTCATAGTAATAACACTGTATTGATGTTTTCTGACTAATTGGGAGTGGGTTTTGGTAGCTTAATAGATAGTTACACTAACCGTCCATTACAAAACTTTTGTTATCCAGGAGAAAGAATGTCTTCATTAGTTAATAATTTAAAACATGCAGAATTAAATAAACATTCTACAGTTATTATTATGTATGGTGATAGCTTACTAGTTACTAGGAAAGATATACTAGCTTTATCGGATATAATGACTGATAGAAGTTCTAAAGTGGGGTGCAATTTTATAGTCTGTGCATTTTCTTATTCAAAGACCTTATCTGATAAAGAAAACAACCAGATAATTAAATTAAATCTATTATTATATAATAGTACATATCATCATAATGACAATATTTTATTCTTTGACACTAATACTTTTATTAAAAGTAATTTTATTTTAACAAAAGATACTATGTATCTTTCTCGCTCTTTTAAACGACAACTTGCTAAATTGTTAGCATTTAATTTATACAGTGACCCAAGTACTGTTAGAGTACCTACATGACAATTCCATTATTGACATTCATAATAATAATAATTTAAATTACATTCTTGGACAATAGAGAACACCTCTAGCTATAATAAGATTACTCGTAACTCATTGACTAATACACTTAAACATAATAACAAAAATTTGATTAAATTAGTACATCAGAATATTAGAAGTATGATTAATAAAGATTTAGAAATGGAATTGTTTATGAACTGTAATGCTGTTGATATATTTTGCATCACTGAACATTGGCTAAAAAGCAACCAGTTCATGTTCAATTTCAGTAATCATATAGTAGGAAGCTCGTTTAGCCGGCAGCAAGCAGTACATGGTGGCTCGATGATTTTACTTAATAAGCAACTTAAATTTAAGGAGCGTCATGATATTGTAAGTCTGTCTGTTGAGCGAACTATTGAGGTAGCCTGTGTCGAACTGAGGAGATTTATTGTAATAAGTGTTTACAGGCCTCCTTCAGCATTGTATGATAGCTTCGAGCGTATTATGGATGAGATATTAAACAAAGTTGCAAAAATAAATAAAAATGTTGTTGTGTGTGGTGACTTTAATGTAAATTTATTGCAGGATAGTAGTCTTAGTACAAAATTGAAAGCGCTGTTTCTATCATATAATCTGAAGAACTTATTCTTAGAGCCCACAAGAGTTACTTCCTCTACATCTACTTGCCTAGATAATATATTTACAGATATCATAGTAAGAGACAAGCAAATTATTAGACAGTTAGACTCAGACCATTGTGCACAGACAGCAGATCTCCTTTAATGATAACAGTAAGAATGTTTCTAGGCAAAATATAGTTGTAATACCTAAAACTGCAACTCGTTTTGCTAGGTTTCAAAGTAAACTAATGACTAGCTGGTCACTGTTAGATGATGAAGGTGACCCTAATTTGTTATATAATAGCTTTTTCAAAGCGTTTTGTACAGACTTTAATTCGGTTTTCACACCTAGAACGATTACAGTTGGAGGTAATGCAACCTTCTGTGAATGGGCAACAACTGGGCTTCACAAAAGTAGAAAGAGATTGTATGAGCTATATGACGAGAGAAACTTTAATTTAAGTGAACAGTTTCAGGATTATGTTAGAAACTATGCTAGGATATTTCGGAAACTTTGCAAGAAAGCTAAGTCTCTTTACCTGAGTTCAAGGATTAGGAGTAGTGACGATAAAATGAAAATGTCATGGAATATAATAAACAGCGAGACTGGGAAAGTTAAAAGTAAAAGTTCAAAATTTAGTTTGAACATTGATAACGACACTATTACATCAGACTCAAAAGTTGCATCGGCGTTTGAAAGTTTTTTTACTGATATCTTATTTCTAGTATTCAAATTGTGGATATCACTTTTCTTTGAGTATGAGACCTTGTTTTGGAATAAATATATTAGGTTGGAATACATGTACCTACTGGCTTGCAACTGTTAAAATGTTTATTTCCTTGAATTTATTCCTTAACGAAGCCCTATAATCCAAATTATAAATTGCTCGAATAGCTCTTTTCTGCAGGACAAAGATGGTCTGAATGTCGGCAGCATTTCCCTACAGGAGAATACCGTATGACATTATACTATGAAAATAGCTATGATAAGCAGGCCTGGCAGTGTCAATGTCAGTTAACTGGCGAATTTTCCTGACTGCGTATGCTGCAGAGCTGAGTCTATTCGACAATTTACTAATATGTGGTCCCCATTGCAGCTTAGAATCTAGTGTAATGCCTAAAAATTTGGTGTTATCCACAAGATCCAACACATCATTCTTAACCTTTACTGAGGTTTTCACTTGTTTGACGTTAGGCATCAAAAATCGAATACATTTAGTTTTTAGTCTATTTAAAAGCAGGTTGTTAACCTCAAACCAGCGAACCACCTTTGAGATAGCAATGTTTACATCGTCCATATCAATTTGCTGTCGTTTTAATTTAAATAAAAGTGAGGTATCATCAGCAAACAGTACTATCCCGTGCTTGATTGACGAGGTGTGGTAAGTCATTAATATAAACTAAAAATAAAAAAGGACCGAAAATTGAACCCTGTGGGACGCCCATTTTGACTACAGATCCATGCGAACGCGTCCCGTTGACATCAACTCTCTGAATCCTATTACTCAAATATGAAGTAAGAAGATGCAGAGCAGAACTACTTAAACCATAGTGATGTAATTTCCTGATCAATGTATCATGTTCCACACAATCAAAGGCCTTGGACAAATCACAGAAGACACCTAAAGCATCATGTGAATCCTCCCAGGCATCAAAGATATGTTTTACAAGCTCAACAGCGCCCCTTTGTAAAACCAAATTGTTTAGAGTGTAGAAGCTCGTTGTTATTAAAATAACTTTGCAGTTGGTCTAGTATCAATTTCTCGAAAATTTTGCTAAATGCGAGCAGCACAGAAATTGGCCTATAGTAGGTGGGGTCTGATGTGCTACCTGCTTTGTACAAAGGTATTAACTTGCTATCTTTCATAAGATCAGGAAATACACCACAGTCAATACACTTATTAAATATTAAAGCTAATCTGTTAGCACCTAAAGCAATAATGGACTTGGTAATAGTAACGGAATTTCCCCACAAGTCTGCAGTCTTCTTTAAATTTATAGTATTAAAAGCTTTTATAACATCATTTGAATTTATTTACTGAAATGAGAAATAACTATAGGTTGTACTCATGTTTTCTTTTAAAAGAGATTCCGCTGCATTGGTTGATGAGTCCAAAGATAGTAGTAATAACGGGGAGTAAGCTAGTAGTGCCGGCTACCCGGCTAGAGAAAATAAAAAAAATCTTTTCAAGGCCAATGTGTGCGCTTTTACAATAAAGTGCCAAGCAATATTCAAAATTTAAGTTATAATAAATTCAAAAAGATTATAAAACGTAAACTTTGTCAAAAAGGGTACTATTCAGTGCTAGATTATATTAAAGATAAAAATGCTTGGGATTAATTTGCTCGGTCCCACAGGCTACTTATGTTTGATTAGTGTTAAGTTTCATGTGAGTGTGAGTTATTGTGTCTATATTATGCTAGTTAGTACTTTTATATTATTATTAAAAAAGCCTTATTAATTGACAACAACATTATAGACACACCAGCTCATATACATATGAAAAATTCAATGTAGTTACTAAGTTTTTAAATAGTATAGAATCAAGACGTAGAAAAGAGTGGCCCGGAGTTTCTTGCCTGATTCTTCTCACGAGGCTCTACTTTCTGAACAGGCATTTTTTTCAATGCTCAACTATGTTAATATGCATTTTAAGTTACTTTTTTATTTTTTTATTTGTATGACTTTCTGACCTGTCCAAAAAATTTAATAATTTTTATGGAAATAAGCATATTTGAGTTTGAGTTTGAGTTTATAACCCCATGGATAAAAATCATAAATAGGTATTTCGAACATTACAAGCGCGCGCTTTTAACTCCGGTTTAAAAAGCGTGAAAACACAAAAAAATAATGCGCGCCGTGGATTCGAACTCGGACCATCTGCGGTTCAGCCGGCCCATAGCTGCTAAAATCAGGAAGGCCCTACCTTTAGAATGCTCTACGTCATTAGATCCAGGTCCTTGGGCTTGACTATGAGTATGACCTTAAGATCGGCGGAAGCACCTAAATACTTCCAACAACGTGACACACAAGACAAATGTACGTTTTTCTATCAATAATCATTTTTTACTTTGCAATTTTGAATTGTAAATAAGGAAAATCTTTTATTCGGTAGTTTTTGCGGTTCAAATGACTGATGTTAAAATAATATTATCTAATTAGGTGTCAATGATTGTATGCAAAACACTTTGAATGCGTCAATGTAAATGTTTTCAACGTAAAACGCCTGAACGCAAACTAAGGCAAGCGTTACTAAGCCACCGTTTACAGCAAACCTTTACGCTGGGTTGCCTTATTGTTGCAGATTGTTCTTTTTTTAAATCAATAAAGAAAAAAAATTACTTACAACACAAAATTCATACCTATCTAATTATCTAACCGTCACGCAAGGCAGCGATAGCCGAGTGGATATACCAACAGATTGCGATGCAGAAGGTATCGGGTTCGAATCCACGGCTCGCACCACTGACTTTTCGAAGTTATGTGTGTATTAAAATTGTTAATTATCGCTTGCAAAGTGCCTCGGAGAGCACATTAACCTGTCGGTCCCGGCAGTCATGAAGACCTTTGACTGACATGTACATATAGCTGAGATAAAACATAAACGCTCAACAAAGTCTGCTGTTTGTGAACATGTGCAACAAGGACCCAACCACTACCTGCGATTTGATGAACCACAGATACTCGCAAAAGAACACCGTTTTCTTCCAAGGATGATACGTGAGGCTATTGAAATTAAAAAAACACCCTAATTTCAATAGAGAAGACGGTTGGAATGTTCCTCCAGCTTGGGACCCTATCATAAGGCTAATGAAACCCAAGAAGGACAAAGTCACCAGAAGACCTGAGGACACTGTGAGCTCATTCTGCGTAAATAGTAACACCAATAGTTGAAAAATGTTCGGGTACTTTGAGATAACTTATACATTCAATAAGTCAAGACAAAAATCACCTCAGTCTGCCGTGAACATGAATCCTGTAAAGAATTCGAAACGTCAGCTAGTAATAAAAATGTAGTTTCTAGATCATTCGGTTTAAATGTAATAACAAGTGAAACCAATATAACGCGATAAAATTCGTAAACTGTAGTTTAATTTTAAAATATTTATTTATTATTCATATACACAAAGTATATAGGTGGACTTAATGCCATGCTAGTCTACTTTAGAGTGGTGCAGAGAGATAAGAAGTAGGTTTATTATGTGATGTAGTTTACGAAAAATTACTAAATAATGAATTAAAATTATTGGTCATGCTAATTATACATACTTACATAAATATATATTATAATAAAAATATATAAACGTAACACATACAAACACAATAAATATAATCACAAATAACATCAGAGATAAATTATAGACTTACTTATACCTACTGATGTTAATATACATACAGGATGATTTGTAATTGCTCGTATCACCTTCGGGAGGTGATTCTAGGGTCATAATGGAGTATTTTTACCCTGTACGCATGGGGGTCTAAAATGCACCAGTTTTGAACAAAACGGTTTTAAAGGATTTTTTGAGCAAATTCCAAATGTTTGTTATAAACATTTAAAAAATATATATTTTGACAATTACTGGTAGCGAATTGGGCCTTATTTAATGGAAAATTAAATTGCCCATATTTTAAAATAAGATAAAGCTACTAACTCAGCATGGAATTTGAAAATAGAGCCAAACAAACACACACACAATGTTCGAATAAAATAAAATGACGCCACAACAATGTCTAAAACGCAACGTTGCCTATTTTACAAAAAAAATTGTAAATCCTTCCCTGTTTTATTTGCTTCCAGTTCCATTTAAGTGCATTATCAAAACTTCCTACGTTATTTTAGAATACATCTATAATTCCAATTTCTACACTCTCTAAGGTAGACTGGAAAATAATTAAAATGATTAAGGAAGTCCGCCTTTATAAGCCTTATAAACACATATAAAACGATTTTAAATAAATACCTTATGCCTTTTTTTTTTGGTGTCGGGTTGGAAAATCCTCATGGAGTCCCTCCTCCCAGGGGACTGTCAGACTCTTACTGACTAAAAACCAACCCGTGTTCCTCATGTACCTACCCGTGTGTTGTTGGGTATCGCCGAAGCATTCGTCGCTATCCCCCGACGGGTATTGGCCCGCCAGATGGTCAGGCGGGCCCCGAACAAAACCCCCTTGGCGGCGGATGATGGTGTTAGGCTCCACCGCCAAAACACCCAGCAGCCGCAGAGGATAGGGAGGACGGCAACGCAACACCGCATCTCCTCTTCCTCTGCGGCTCCACCGCGACGCAACAATGGTGCGCCCCCATTTTGTCGCGGGAGATATGGTGCGCGGCAACACAACACCGACACGCCTCTCCTCCCGCGACCGCGCCCGACTGCGGGGGATAGAAGAACTGTCCCTCGCACCCGCACCATTGGACGCATCCTGCGCAGGCCTCCGCCAAGCCCACGCGGAGCGTCCACTCCCGGGAGCTCGCTTAGCTTCACCGTGGGTGACCTAACCATGGTTACTGAGCCCCCCCACCACGACAAGGTGGAAATCCCACGGAGGGGAAATACCTTATGCCTATGCGAATGTTAGTTAATGAAATTAAACTTATATTTAATGGTTTTATTGAGGCATGTTTTAAAGCCCATTACATACTTTTTAAGACATTTTCATATTATTATTCTTTAGTTTTGATGCCTGACTAATTTTAGTACATTTGTAAATTTCGTGTTCTGGTAGATTAGTATTAAATTATTGTAAGGCGTCTTCACGGCCGACAATATATTTGTAAGTAAACTAGCCTGCAGTTGACTCGGCTGCCTGATCAAACTGATATCCACAAATTTGTTCTTAAGTTTCAAGTGTAAACGTAGGTAATCGCCTAAGATCTATATGATATGATAACTTTTTTGTGATTATGTTATGTATCAATAATTTCTCAATTCTATTAATGTTGATTTGGACGAGAATCTAAGCATAGCTAGAAATAGTAGTCGGGACATAACAGAAAAAGAAAAGATAAAATACATTTGAATAATATCGTAGGCAGCGATAGCCTAATGGATATCTCCATTGAACAACAGACTGCTATGTGGAGGGTATCGGTTCGAATCCACGGCGCGCACCAATGACTTATCGAAGTTATGTGCGTAGTAAATAGTTACCTTGCCCCGTACCTCGAAGATCATGTTAAACCGTCGGTCCTGATAATCATGAAGATCATGAAGATGAGTCAGTACCCTCAAATAAACTGATAGGTACCTACTGGGGGTCTAGTACGAGTTTGCACTCGATCGTCACAGTGGACGATAGCCTAGTCGACGAGGACAATTTCAATACATTTTATAAATGCGCCCCCTAGAGGTCTCTATCAATCGCTACTCTCCGTTAGGAGCGCTTTTACAAAATGTATGGAAATTGTTACTAGACCCGTTACGTGAAACTCGTACTAGACCCTCTGGTCGCTATTCCTTTGGGTTGCGGAGGTCAGAGTACGGCATTCGCTCCGTAGAAAAGCTGCTATTCTGTCAAGTCTGGTTGGATTAGTAAGCGGACCCAGGAGTCCAAGGTAAGTCTTGGATGCAACCGGGATATACGCTATGACGATGATGATGATCAATGGGCTACTGCATGATTTGAAAATGCATATAGATTCGGTAAGTGGTGCTGCAATCGGTGCGTCATCAAATGTAACTTGAAGAGCAGGCAGGTAACATCTGCCGGGTCCACTAGTAATTAGGTTTTTTTTTAAAGTCTCACGCCTGTATCCCCGAAGGGGCAGCCAGAGGTGTAAATATTACACCCACATTTCGCCATGAATTTTTAGGTCCCACGTAATAGGGGGCGAGCCTATTGCCGTTACCGGGCAGATCACCAGACTCCGGGCTGCTACTGAGTATTCGGAAAAACCCAGTAACACTTTTACCCGACCCGGGAATCGAACCCGGGACCTCCGATCAGCAGTCGCGTTACGTGGGACCTAAAAATTCATGGCGAAATGTGGGTGTAATATTACGCCTCTGCCTACCCCTTCGGTGATACAGGCGTGAGACTATATTATATTATATAAGTATAATTATATCATCATCATCAGCCTGCCGTAGTCCACTGCTAGATATACGCGTCTCCAATGGTACGCCATCGTATAATAATATACGACTAGCTGTTTTCCGCGGTTTCACCCGCGTCCTGAGAGAACGACTTCGCGTACCTGGTTAATTTATAGCCTAAGTTACTCCTTGTCAAAGTCCCGTCAAAATCGGTCCAGCCGTTCCAGAGATTAGCGAGAACAAACAGACAGACTAAAATTGTAAAAAAAGACATTTCGGTATGTGTACCGTGTATACATCCATATAATGCATTAAGTAAAAAGCGGTTATTTTAATATTACAAACAGACACTCCAATTTTATTTATGTGTATAGATGTAGGTACTTACTGTTACCGTGTGGTAGTCCCACAATTAATACGGGCCACGTACCCTGTAACCACATGGCCCTACCAAACGAAAGATACATAATATATGATCTTCATTCGGTTCTCGTTTAATCAAAGACCTAGAAACCCATTGATCAATCAGCCAAAGAGATACATTTCTAGCTCGGTCTCGGTTTACGTTAAAAGAAAGACGTTGCAAATTGCTACATCTATCGGGTTGTAGTTAATTAACCGCTGTCACTTTTAGATACATAGTTTAAATTGAAATAAAGACACGGTCATATTATAAACTATTTAAATTGACTGTGGGTTCAAAAACGCTTCCCTGGGGCACACCATGACTAGATTACGAACTAGTCCAATCACATACGTTAAATTTCATAAAAGGCTCAAGATTAATAAAAGACAATATTATTTCATTTTTTTTATTTAAATTAATACCTATATCAAAAACGAAACTTAAGAACATTTGTTCTTGATTAAACATATGTATACATTGAGCAATTCAGGTATATCGTCATTCGTACAAAACATTTATATATAATATCTATAAAAACAATACAAATATAATGATTGGAATGCGTCTACTAAAGGCACATTTGGCATCACAGTCAAGTAATTACTTGATAACATACAATTATTTTCTTTTTGCATCTGCAATACATATTATCAAAAGTAACACTTCTTTAAAATATGATATGTATATCTAACAAGGATATGTAGATAATTAAATACTAAGAGACATGACATCAAAGATAAGTTTGAAGAAATCTTTTAAATATTTGTCTCTCATAAAATCGATAGCTGCAATGACATATAATTTCTAATGATAGAATGAAATTGGCCCGCGAAATTCTTAAGATAAAACCAAAATATAAACTCACATTAAAGTAAAGGAATTCTCAAAAATATTACAACTATATTTGGTGATTTGAATGGTATAGAAGTGACACCGGTCTCCATTTATCACAGCCATAGCACTGACATGCGAGTTTTCGGGCACATTATACGAAATATAACCATTCTACGTCTATATAAATAAAATAGCTTGACCATTCTTACAAAATGGCGATAATATATGTCATGAAGTTCGCATAGCAAATACGTTCATAATTCTTCGCAAACAATCAATGATTATTCCTCAGATGAGCATAAAAAATACATTGCGCGTGAAGAAAAAATGCAGACCTCCAGTAAATATACATATCACTCACATTTACTTACAAATCATTTTTTATTGACAATGATTCATCTACCTATTTTTCTTGATCTGTGAGTTCTTGATGAGCAATATTTACTGGAGATCTACCTGTTTTGGCTACACTCACAATATCTACATTTTTACTTGGTCTGAGGTATATCCATAAAATAACAAACACAATAGTATACATTACTTGTACCTAAAACCTGCTTAGTTGAATACTATCGACATTACCTAACCGGCAGCTACTTACTAACATACATACGTAATAAAAATATAGCCTTATATTACTTGTCAAAGTATATCACATTACATTTCTTGGTCATTCTCTCTCATATTTTTGAAATAACTTTATAATATATGTATAGCTAACTTTGTCTTTGAATTAATGTTTAATCCTAAATTTGGTAATAATCTATACTTATAATAGCGAACCCTGATAATGGAAGAGCTCTTGTATTATACTACTGGTGCTCATGCACATGGCATTGGCTCCAACTCCGATCCTCACGCACTAAACTAAAATTAGACTACTGCTGTCCCTTACTAACATATAGTGAGAGAAAAGGCAAGAAGATGTCTTAGAAAGAAAGAAGAAGATATACATATCTTGGCACGTGCCAAAGCGAAATTGAAAACTTCTCAGTAAATTAGAGAAACAAAATTCAAAAGATCTTTTATACCATCTTTTTCTAATTTTACCAAGGAGATAAAGACAACATTAATCTTAATTTAATCCAGTATGTGAACAACAGAATCAGGACCATTATGTAACTAAATTATCTAATCACGTCACTAAGCCGGAACTCACGGGAGCAACAATCCTAAACTAACGCGTACTCAAATTTGTTTAAGTCTTAAAAACACTAAATCTAAATTAACATTGAGAATAGTACAAACATCAGTGACTTTGGCCAAATGTGATTAAGCAACGTCAAACGTAAATAGTCCATATTGTAAACATGGGAAAGAATAAATTAGTGAAACGGTTGAAGAAGCGTGTAATAACGAAGGAAAGTGAGATGATTGTCACGGCAATTCCGACCTAATTAAAGTTGAATAGCGTATAATATTTGTTGCAGATTAAGTTGTTGGTTACGCTGTTATAATCACAGATGGCAGTCATCGAGTTGCGTTCCTAGGATTAAATGCTACAGATCTACGCTTTCTTGGCGAAACCGTAGGAATTCCAATTGTGTATGTGGGGTAGGACGTCATTGATAACGGGGTACCAGTCAGCGCCGGAGTAGTCGATGGCGGGGAGCTCACCGCCGTAGTCTTTGGGGAGATGGCTCGGCTCCATGTGCTTGTGCAAAGACGACATCTTTGAGCCGTGGAAGAAGATCTGGAAGTAAAGAGAGAGGATTCGTAAATAAAAGAACTTATGCAGAACTAGACCTTAAATAATCCTAAATTAATTCCAAAATGTAATCAGTTTGGAAACTGATAATATTTTCATATCATCACTTTTAAATATAGAAATAAGCATACAGATGAAAATAAAAAATCCTTATTTTATGAGTCGACAAAACGTTTAAGTACGTACATCATAATAGCCAGAATTTAAGAAATTAACTTTTATATTCAAGTCAACATCAAATTAAAATTCATACAGACATTTAAAAAACAGTAAACGATTCATAAATGCTTTATGACAAAGTACTTTATTACAACAAAGAAATGCCTAATTAGCTGTTGAAATGTACACTGAGGCCAAAAATGCGGTTATTGACTTCCAACGTTTCACAAATTAAAATTGAATAAACCCTTTCCAAGTACAAGCGATTATTTTAATTTAAGTAGCTGAAGTTTATTGCATACTTTCTTCTCAAAAGCCCGTTATAATTATTTTTACCGTTATTTTTATTATAAGATGATTTAGTTGACTCGATGTTGTCCTGACAAATTTATTTTAAGATAAAGCCTTAGGTACGCTCTGAGAACAAAGACTGATAGTCCTTCCTCCGTTTCTGCTCATAGTAAATGTTGCTATTTCAAAGAAAAAGTCCTAGCAGGTTACTTATGTTGAAAACTCATTAATATTTACCTACTACCTTACGAGGACTTATTGCTTTGAACTATGCACTCAGATCAATAAAAAAGATAGATGTTTATCAATGTTTTTACTAGATCTAAGTATCTAAAGCGCATTGATACAATTTTATAATAATCAGTCACGGCAAATTGTCTGTTATGTTAATATTAGTGAATACTTACTCTGTTCTTGAGTTTCTCTCTGATGAAGGGTTTGAACATGTTCCATACTACGCTAAAGATCATGGGCTGCTTGACGAAGTGCACCTCCTTCAACCTCAGTGGCATCGCGTCTTGGATGAAAGTGAGCAGGCGCTTCGAGAACGCGGGCGTGAGACCCATTGTCTGTGGACAAATTGAAAATAATTTTTAAATTACATTTCTTTGTTTATAATCTTAGTCTTAATTTATATTGCTGATATTGTTTCACCTGAGACATAATATTTGTTTATATACAGGGTCTTGAATTAGGTTGGAAATCTTGTGATACAACGGGCTATTAACGCCTCTCGCCTATAAAATAAGCTCGCCATAATGAATGAATTTTCAACAATCTGGATAGTTATGATTATTCAGCTTTACAAACTTTGTGAAAATAGACATAGAGATTTATAAATAAATCGGTATAAAGAAGAAAGGAAGGCAATGGAAAATTACACATTAATAAATCTTTATTAATTCGGTCGGCAAATTACAAATTAATAACAACTCCATCAAAACGATAACTAGGTACAGCATCTAAGTCATTATCTCAAATCTTTACTATGCTTATTATTTTTCATAAATTACAAAAAACACTACTTATAAAGATAACGACTCCCCGAATTAATCAATGAATACACAATCTTTTCATATTGACCACTCTAAATGTTCCCATTAGTACATTCCCAATATTACAATTCCTCAAATTTATTTGCACTTCATACACAAAGATTATTGGTTATAGGTAAATAATTATATAAAAAAAATATTTCAACAAATCATTGTAAACGAATTTATCAAGTTTACATAAGAGTTGACGAAGCAATGGGTGATTGACCGAATATATTTGATAACCTACGCCCTGCACCTTGGTTCAGCCGACGGTTCCGGCTCATGACGACGGTCAGTGATCCACGCATGCCACAAGAATATTGCAGAGATTCGAATCATGTATGCAGCTGTGGTTGAGCTGTTGTGTGGTAGATTAAACGCTAGTATGGGACTGTAGAGCCATTGACACCAGGGAACGGAGAAAGTTGTACCATGTTACAAGCTAACCATAATGTGCTCATATATATATGCATAGGAAGAAGAGTCAAAGGCCTATCACAAGTACATACGATTTCATAAATTCTTCTATTTGCCGCGGTTAAGTACTACCTACCTACAATCAGTAGGTAGTATGTGCCTTATGTGACATCAGCTACAGACATTAAAAGAGTCACTTGATCAAGCTTCTTTTTTCTAGATTGCAAATCCTATATGTTTTTAATAACACTAAAAATAAGTATTCCAAAACATCTAAGAAATTCTTTAAAGTAAGAAGTACTACACGATTTTAATCAATAATTACGACATTGGTCGATATCAAGGTTCGCAGCAACTACACGAATATTTAACCTTATTTCTTTGTTCTTTATTCATTGTTGAGTATGTAAATAACATTTCTTTGTCTTCTTTGCCTTCTGTTAGTTGCTGGTATGTAACTGGAACAGCTTTGTCTTATCCCAAATGATGTAAATGGCCAGCTCAAAAAGACGACTTAAGCATATTTGACGATTTTCTTACAAATAAATCAAGTGCTGAATTTTATTCACTTTGGAACGATCCTCGAGTTATTTGGATTCTGAGAAACATTAAAACGCTGCAGCCCATAGTAATTCTCTTTAGACTGGCATTACGTTGAAACTGGAAAAAGTCAGTAGTAAGCTTGATTTTTATAGTTGGAATTATAGGATGGTACAGATAATGCCTGAGAGGAATCAAGCCTATGGGGGAGCAATCACTCATTTATAAGTCTTGCGACTTTTATGTTTATTTCATCATCATCAGCCTTTAACAGTCCACTGCTGGACTAGGCCTCTCCTTTGAAAGGAGGAACTGGCCTACTATATCACGCTGGCCAAACGGGTTGGTATAGGGTTTGTATCAAGTTTTCCTTCTCTTACAGTGCTGTTCTCTGCATAATATGCTCCCTCTGTCGGCTCTTACGACACCCACGGGATGATATGGGGTGATGACAATCCGTATTCTTAATCCGTCACCACACGGACGATATTCCATATTCTTAATCCGTCACCACACGGACGAATCGTACGACGTACGTAAATCGCTATATAAACACATATTATTATTTACCTACCTTAAGTCATTAAGTTTAATATCCCTGACAAATTTCGATCCATTACTTTATAATCTGCTTAATCCAAATAATCTCTTCCAAATAATCCTTGCTATTATATCCTGATAAGTTATTAAGTGACGTAGACAATTAAGACGAAACAGGCATTCTTGTTATGACTACAGTAATTATTATTATAATAAACATTATCTTCTTGCACTATAGTATGTGTTATGTTAGCGTGTCTAAGACACCTTTGTCCAATTAAAAGATAGTAATGATCTCATTACAAAGTAACTTGTTTTGCATTCGTATCTAAGTCGATCATTATGTCCCTATTCATTAATTTTTTAATTATTGTTTGTACTAAAATTAGCTTGAGATCTTTGAGCCGTCGAACTCTAGAGAAAAGTGTAAACGTTTACCCGCTGCTTCGCTCGCCCATTTCATACAAATTCTGACCCCCTTTATTATCTCTTTTGGTGAAGTATGCACTCAGCAAATTATTATAATAATCTTTTAAAGTTTACATATGTAGACGAACGAACGTAAGAAACGCTCCCCGCATACTCATTGATATAAGTTTTTGCTTCGTTAACCTACAATACAATACGTATAGGTACGTTGGAAGACTTATAAAATTCTGGTAGGTACCTACATAGGCTACATATAAACAAAATCTTCCAGCCCTGTTAGATAGTCTCGATACATCACGACCTAGTAGCGGCTGACCACCAGCAGGCCACGACGCAAGTCGAGGCGAATCCACACATGAGGAGTGAACAAGTGGAAACAGACGTATCAACTACCTTATACGTATATGTTTGCCCTCGTCCTTAAAACATGTAAAGGAAGAACGATTTCCTTACAACAAAGGACAGGATGTTAGGTTAAAATATTGATATTTGACTTGTTGACCTAATAGAGACAACTTAAACCTGTGATTATAGTCTGTGGTAGGCTGATAGGCGTGTGCCTTTGCCTAATTTCGGCTGGAGGCGTCGATAGTAAATATTCGATAAGTAAAGGTATTATTAGTGCGCTTAAGGTTTTCCTAAACAATTTTAGATTCGGTTATCAAACGAGTTCTATAATTATATCGTGGTCCTGCGCCTCGAAAGAACTAAAATAGATCAGATGACGATTTTGACTTAGTCAAAAGATGCAATTCGAATTTCGATGCGTGATGCATTTTGTTTCGTTTAAGTAAAAAAAAAACATTTATTTTATATTTTGGCCCGTCATCGTAGGTTCAAACTTTTATGCAATTTAAGTTTTTGTAGAAATTCATATGTTGATAAGATACTAATGAAAATACCTTACAAAGATATGAAATAATAATCACTCAAAAACTAAAAGAAAAATCCCAACACCTCAAAATATTTTCTCTTCAGTATTTTGACCCCAAACAAACATTGAAACCAACAACACTAATCTGCACTTGACAACCAATTACAAACGCAGGTAACATGCTCACACATCTCCAATCAATCATAAGCATACCACAAGAACCTCAAACGTGACACGCGCCCTTTAGAACAAACCCTGAACGAATTTCCCTATGGATTAAACGGTGATAACTCATTCGTAACGTTTTCGTGGTTAATTGCGTGTATATTGTATCGATTGGCTCCGTTTAACTAATTAGAAACCATTGTTTAGAACAACCATCGTTCATTCACGTGGTTATACACGTGAATGTCTTACGGTTTGGTGAGCATAAGGATCGCATTTAAAATGAACCTCATTATCGACGGCCGGTACAACTCGGTTGCAACATCCTTGCTCGGTCGGAACAAAGGACTGATAAGTAACACGCTTGACACACACTCAATGAATTGTAATTATCGGCGTGTTTGTGTACGTGAGTGTTATTTTTGTGATAGTCGAAAGGGTTTGAATGATTGTCGCTGTGGCTGCATGGCACGTTGAAGGTTTGCTAAGGACTTCGATAAAATTCTCGTGCGAAGTATTCGCCTTGATCAAACAATTTTATGTACATCTTGTTCATCATCATCAGCCTTTAAAGACATAAAGACATAAAGACATATTTATTTCTGCATTTTGGTTGTTTACAACACTTATACATGTCAAAACCCTATTCTAGATGAGGCCGGCTTTTCCTAGCTAAATGACTTCTTGAGAAGAAAAGCCGAAACAAACTCAGTCATTATTTTTTTTGTCACTTCAATTTCTTTAGTCTTTTCTTGATCTTTTAAAGTCCAGACAAAAAAAAAGGGTTTAGTATGCAAGTACAATGCAGGAAATCATCTGACGCTTTTGACTGACTCGGCCCACTGATGGCCCGCATTCAACAGCAATCGTACGGCTCAACCTTGATTGAGGGAGCCAGCACGATCTGTATCACTATGCCTCCACGCCATCAGAAGGTGTATGCATAAGCATGTCAGCCTAAGCCATCAGACAGGTTGCCACAACTATTTGCTTATATGTTTAATAATGCCCACATCGTACTCACAACTTTACATGCTAATACATAGTAAAATACATGTTGTATACAATATGTAAAATTATAAAAATTTAAACAATAAAATGTCATATATTTAAATGTCAAAAAATATTATTGAATGTCAATTTAAGAATGTCTAAAAAATAAAATAATAATATATTACTTAAGTAATTTTAAATGTCAAAAGAAAATAACAATGTCAAAACAAAATAAATAAAATTACAAATGTCAAATCAAAAATGTCAGAATGTAAAGATATAAGTACTAAAAATGTAAATAAAAATATTATGTCACTAATTTCAAAATGTCAAAATTCATAGTGTCAATTCATAATTTAATGTCAATTCATAATTTTTAAACTCAATTCCAGGCGTTTTTGTCTGATAAATAATCTTTAACTGTGTAATAAGCTTTTGAACACAAGCTCTGTTTAATAAATACTTTGAATTTATTAATACTTAGTTCCTGAATATTACCTGGAATTTTGTTATAAAAACGTATGCTTTGACACTTGTATGAGTTACTTATTTTTTGTAGTCTAGTTGAAGGTAGAACAAGTTTGTTTTTGTTTCGTGTATTTATTTTATGAATGTCGCTGAATTTAGTAAACATATTTATATTTTTCCTGACATATAACAAGTTCTCATAAATGTATTGAGATGCGACAGTCATTATCTTAATTTCTTTAACAATCCACTGCTGGACTAGGCCTCGCCTTTGAAAGGAGGAATTGGCCTACTGTACCACGCTGGCCAAACGGGTTGGTATAGGGTTTTTATCAAGTTTTCCTTCTCTTACAGTGCTGTTCTCTGCATATAATATGCTCCCTCTGTCGGCTCTTACGACACCCATGGGATGATATGGGGTGGTGACATTCCGTATTCTTTATCCGTCACCTCACGGACAATACATACATCTTGTTAGTTGTGTTCAATATAAATTACTACTAGAAAGTCTATTATTTTACTTAAACATGGAGAACATTTTGAGTATTTTAAAAATTTCTTCTAATTGAAGAACACGGCTTACATGGGTTAACTAAAATAACAGTGTAGCTACCTGTCCATTTCCGTAGTGATTCGTTACTACAATGTTAGTAACCTCTTCTTTAAAACATGTCGGTTTAAAACGATTTTGAAACATACTCTTTGGTGAATCAAGTTCTCAATACATACGCATTTTTGTCGCCACTCCTGACCAAAACAATCTTGCTCGTATTAAATAACGCGGCAGTTCAATTCACACGCTTGTAATGATAACAATATATTCACTCTGTCTTGACAAGGCGTACGTGATTGGACGGCGAAAGGCACTCATTTCGCTAATGCTTGTATAAGAGACCCTTTATACAAGTAGTATTAGTTGCGGTCAATAAACCGAGCGCACTCAAAGAAGCGCAAGAGATCCGCTCGTCCCGTTTTAGGGCTATATTCGAGAGTTGTCAGTTGTGTATGTTTTAATGTGGAAGAACACAATGTTATGTGAACTGTGTGAGACGCAGAAAAGCGCTCCAAGCAAGCCCGGAGTACGGTGAACAAATTGTTTTAAGCGGCCTCACCGTTTGACACCACTTGGATTGGATACCACTTTGTGAGATTCATAAATGTTTGTTTTGAATCTGGGTATATTTTGTTAGTTCAATGTTTGCAGTGTCTCGCGATACACGATTAAAGCCTTCAAGGAATTGTCTTAAAAAATATATTTAAAACCTATACTATTGTTCTATACTATCGTACTCGTCATGAAACATATCGGATGTGTATTAGTCCGTACATCCTTAGAAACACGCAAGTGTGCAAGCGATCTAAAGCAGAAGATGTCCGGCAGTCCGGTTTTGACCTTTGCAGAAGGCGTGATCCGACTATAAAAGGTAATAAGTGCATGCAGAACGCACTTCCGTACTACGCTGAATTTTGATCCTCTTGCCGGAAGGAAGAAGCCGTTTATTCGTCATTTAAATCGACCTTCGTACTAAGGTCTTGAAGAAATTGCCACCTATTGCTATTTTATTATGTTCTATTTGTAGTAGCAATTGTAAGGACATATGATAGGACACAGGATATACATTTCAAATACATTAATTTTGTGCAATAATGAATTTCCGTGTCTTTGGTAATCATATACACAAACAAAAATCGAATGCATACCTACACTTAAATGTTGTGTATGTTAATACATTTATATAATTATAATTATGATTAGGAGAGGTTGGCAACTAAGACTTATTAACGGACTCAGCCTTTGAAATGTGATCAAAAGAAACTGCCACCTGTAAAAAAGTGTATAAGAACAAGGCTTTACTTTTCAGACTTGGTATTGTTTATGTATTGTATTGGCCGTGAAGTTTAGACTTGCTGAATTAATTACAACGTAAATGAGTAAAGGACTCACAAAACAGTACCTACTCATTAGCATGGTGACAAAACAGCTACGTTGTGTAATAAATCAACGAGAACCAATCGTAATCGGACAAGCAAATAAAAGACAAATCTGCTATCTTAGTGGTCGTGAAGCACCTCTTGTGGATAAGATAAGCGGTTATAGCAAGATCCTGTTCATTGTTTGTACTGAGTCCCACAAAGTACAAACGCAACTAAATAGGCGTATATGGGAGGTCGGGTGGGGAGTGCCCTCTTGAAAAATTATTTCAGTGTTAGATAGCCCATTTATCGAGGAAGGCTATAGGCTATATAACATCACGCTATGAGCGACGGGAGCGGAGCAGTAGCCTTAAATAGCGCGGGTGTAACCGCAGGCATCTTCTGGTATTAGTATAAGATTAATCTGTATTAAGAGGCTAAGGATTAAGTATACCTAAGTTTTATGATGAGAGATAATGACATTCTTATCATCATAATTATCATTAGATATGTCAACATTATCCCGGCATTGTATCTGTTGCAATCCAAGACTTATCTAACCAGATGGGCAGAATATTATTTAGCTTTTTGAAATAATAGTCTAAGTAAGTATTATATTTTATACGAACCATATCCAAACTCTGACAACTGCTAAGCCGAAGTTGGCGGGTTCAATTTCAGCACAAGTCAAACATTTGTGTGCATGAACATGGATGTTTGTCTTGGTCTGGGTGTTTCTATGTATAATATGTATGTACTTACAAAAAAAGTATATAAGTAGGTATATTTATCCATTATCTAGTACCCATAGTACAAGCTCTGCTTAGTTTGGGACTAGATGGTGTTGTGTGAATGTGGAATAATATTTTGTATTATTATATTATTATCATTCTACATATTTGTAGCTCACACATATTTTGAGGTCACAGTGAAAATTGGTTGCTGCATTCATGCAGCTATCTAGGAGATAAATCTTAAAACTACAGATATAAATATTGACAAGTTGAGAGCCTACATATTTCTTCGTAGAGGAAGCTTTTTCCCATCCCACTTCAATTACTACAATCCATAGGAGTCATGGCAGCGATAGCCTAGTGCAAATATCGACAGACTGCTACGCAGAGAGTCCGAGTTCGAATCCACGGCGCGCACTAATATGTGCGTATTAAATTGTTAATTATATCGCTTGCTAAACGGTGAAGGAAAACATCGTGAGGAAACCTGCATGTCTGAGAGTTTTCTATAATGATCTCGAAAGACTTGTGAAGTCTGCCGACCAGCACTAGGCCAGCGTGGTGAACTATGGCCTTACTCTTCTCATAGTGAGAAGAGGCCCGTGGCCAGCAGTGAGACAGTTTATATACAGGGCTGATGATGATAGGAGTCATGACGATATACGCGGTTGTATAGCAAAATTGATCAGTAAACAGTATTAAACTAAAGACTTACACGTTTTACTTATTATCATAATGTATTCACCCAACGTCACATACTTGACAAATATACTCCGGTATGGTATATAAATATTATTTATATCGGTACAAATTGACACACTATTATTCTTCAATGTTGCACAGTCGAGTTATGTAATAGGTAAGTCTATCGAAGACCGTGGATTATCTTTTTGTAACTATGTAGGTATTTAAACGTCCGCGTGGTGACGGATTAAGAATACGGAATGTCACCACTCCCATGGGTGTCGTAAGAGCCGACAGAGGGAGCATATTATACAGAGAACAGCACTGTAAGAGAAGGAAAACTTGATACAAACCGTTTGGCCATCATGGTATTATAGGCCAATCCCCCCTTTCAAAGGAGAGGCCTGGTCCAGCAGTGGACTGTTACAGGCTGATGATGATGATGAACTATGTATGTATAATTTACTATGCATATATACATAGTAGATCTGCAACGACTTACACTTACATACCATTCTGATCAATATCGTCCTAGCACTATCCGGGATTCACCCGAGGTCGGCTTTATAGTCTAATGAGATTTGACAGAGTTTCAAGCTCTATGTTTCTATGAAGAATTGGCCAACTAGAAAAGGCTAGGACGCTTCCCTAGATGTAGGAAGCGAACATAATATAGCCCTCAATGAAATATAAGAAGCCAGTGCTGGGGCTCTACCTAGGGGAAACACTTAAACTAAGTAAGTAAGGTTTTCGACAGACTTAAGTCCTTTTGGGTGTACTTGAGCCCCTTAATTCCTAGTACTCCTACCACTCCCTCTAAATCTGCCTCTGCTAGCAGCCAACAAGCTCATAAGTGACGAAACACACAAAGAATTTCGCAACACCTCGGTATCAGAATTCCTTCTCTTCAACTAAAGATGTACAAAACCGCAGGATATTTTTATAAGTACAAGCCTGTTAACCGTACAAATAATAATACACTCTATTTACAACGTGTTAATGCACACAACACATTATACTACGCATTAACAAAGATAACAAACAATGAAGTAAGAACAGCATGCAACACAATTTATAAATGTCTTTGTTCCAAACATACAGACTGTTGTACTTTGAGCTAGGTACTTGTACTTTGTTTTAGGGCTAGTATGACTCAGCAAGCCCTGCGACAAAACGCTTTACCCTCAGATTTATTCTTTTTATTTACTTATTTCGCTTGCCAACTGTTTCGACCAGAAATGTTTACAAAAACAACTTAGATTCATCATCAGCGTTTAACAGTCCACTGCTGGACTAGGCCTAAAAGGAGGAATGGGCCTACTATACCACGCTGGCCACACGGGTTGGTATAGGGTTTGTAATTTGTATCAAGTTTTCATTCTGTTACAGTGCTGTTCTCTGTATAATATGCTCCCTCTGTCGGCTCTTACGACACCCATGGGATGATATGGGATGGTGACATTTCGTATTCTTAATCCGTCACCACACGAACGACAACTTAGATTACACCGACCTATATAGGTACATAAATGGCTTCATCTATTTATCTCAGCAAAATCAATAATATTTGTTTGGCATAGTTTTAAGTTTTCTCTTATCAAACAGACAAAACTAAAAATATTTTATCTATCGGAAAACGGTTGATCATGTCTTAGTAAGATATTCATGACAGCGAATCGGACTTCGTCACGACTTTTAAATCAGTATTTGTATGGACGACACGCGCAGTGAAAGTGTTTCCATACATATATCATTCATCACTGTTATGTGCTTGTGTGATGTGTAGGTATTAACTTTGCCCTAACACGAACGTGTCTATAAATATACTATTACGTACGAAACTACGGGCATGTTTTGGACAGTATCCAACATCACCAATTTCTGATACGAACGTTAATGGGCATGTGTTGAGAGTACGTCTGATAATTCTACTAATATCACCCAGATAAAAAAAATCTTTGACGGGCGCCGTGGTCCAGTGGATAGCGTATGCGTTTGGTGATCGGATCGGGGTCACAAGTTTGATTCCCGGGTCGGGCAAAAGTGTACTGAGTTTTTTTCCGAATTCTCAGTAACAGCATAGAGTCTGGCAGTGTGCCCGGTGACGCCAGTAGGCTCGCCCCCTGCGTGGGACCTAAAATTCATAACTTGTCGAAATTTCGCTGTAATATTACACCTCTGTCTACCGTGTCGGGAATACAGGCGTGAGTCTATAAAAAAATATAATAAAAAAGAAGTCTAACCGTGACCAACAAAACGTCGGGAATGAAGAAATATTTATAACCTAATTAAGGTAATTAACGACAACAAAAAACTTGTTTGATGTATACAAATCGCGAAAGTTGCATCACAAAACCTCATTCGTATGAAACAATCACCAACAAACAGAATAAAGTAGGTAAGTACATGTTGAAAAAACAACGGAAAGACACGTGCCAAAACATATGTGTAATATGCAATAAAGCTTGAAAGCAACAGAAAGAGTCAGTGACATAATATATACAATGTATGCGTTTATTGTAGAAACTAGTTTTAGCGTGTATTGCTAGATGAATAATATGACAATTCCGTTGGCACGGATACGCCATAGTTTTGTCATTTCGTCACAAGATGGCACTCAACTAATGCTTGACGTCCACAAGACGATACAAGATCAGTTACACTTTAATTTGTTGCAACGCAATACTGTTTACGAAACGATATGTACACAACACTGCCAATTATACCAGCAACTGCGTGGTAGCTTAACAAATAAACTATTGTATATTTCTATCAGCTTGTAAATAAAAGTAATTAATACTGTTATTGACAATAGATTCTTTGTTTTTTTGGCCTTTGTCCCAATTGTGTTTACCTACTTCAATGAGGAATTAACATTTTGTGTTGCAAGACGTTTATTACAAAATCAAGTTTTATATGCGTTAGGATGCTAATGTTATTTTAGTTATTAATTAGCTTTACACGGAGTAAATATAAAGTTCGCTTTACGTCAATCCTAAGGGCACGTTCTCACTATGTCGTGACGATTATTTGATCGTTGGACGTCTTTGCCCATTATGTCAAATCTGCCGTCACTGCTAAAAATGGCGTGGGTCATCAATCAGGTAATTGCTCTAAACGACAAAATAATCTGTCGTCACGACATAGTGGGTATGGACCCTTACGATTGACGTAAAGCGAACTTTATATTTACTCCTACTAGATATAGGTAAGGCTTTAAAATATCACTAGGGTTCAAGAATGCAGAGATTAAATGACAGTCGCACTGTATAAAGACTGTTGACTGTATTTTTGTGAAAATCGCTGATCTGAATATCCAATACTCATCAGAATTCAGGATAATTTAC
Source organism: Euclidia mi (assembly GCA_944739405.2). Lineage (NCBI taxonomy): Eukaryota > Metazoa > Arthropoda > Insecta > Lepidoptera > Erebidae > Euclidia > Euclidia mi. The sequence continues at coordinate 7,576,214 of OX123196.2, forward strand.
TTACAATAAAAATTACTAAACATAAGACGTAATTACAGACTTCATTACACTATAAATTCAAACCGAAATGGTTGCTACTTTCTTTTATGGTGCTATCGTTACATAAGAACAATTTTGCAAAATCTCGGCCAGCAAACCTGTTCTTTTGACCGAGATCTTGCGAAAATCAACGATACAAAAGCCAGTCACGTTGCTCCAACGCAATAGACGAACGGGAAAAGTGCAAACATTTCTGCATACGACACAATGCACAGCAACTGTATACCTCTTTTCTGCACATGTCCAAGATTTGAAAAAAGCTGCCACTAGTGGCCGATTTCCATCCATTGATTTTGCCAAGAATGATGGTTTGTCCATCCCAAATTATCGCAGGTACGATATAAAAATACTACCCTAGGAAATATTTTTAGTACGCTATGGTCAATCTTAATATATAAAATCCTTGCGTTACTTACTGACTGACAGACACGCTACAGCCGAAACTATTGGGCGCAGGAAGCTGAAATTTAGCATGTATGTTCCTTGGGGACCTTAGGGGTGCACTAAGAAGAGATTTCCCGAAATTGCCACGGAATCGGCCAAAACGGGTAAATAAAAAAAATATGCAGGTGTAGCTGCTGGCGTCCTCTAGTATTCTATAAGTAAGTACATTCGAATCCTAACGTGGCTACAAGTCATGTAGTATTAGAGAAAAACAGTGAACTAGTGACAAAGTCAAATTCAAATTCAAATTCAAATTCTTTATTTTTCAAAAAGTTACATGCACCATGAACACAGGTAGATGATCTCAAACAATTTTATTGGACATTGAATAATAACGTCAACACCGGAACGGACACCCCGAAGAACACCTGCGCGCACATAGGTGCGTCTCAACCTAAACAGTCGAATGCTAAACCTACAATAAACCAAGCTGCTGTCAGTAATGATGATAATGCTCAATTAAAAAGACTTTGAAAGAAGGCCTAATGAAGGCTCTTGAAATAATTCATATTTAGATTCATATAGAGATGATGACCATGTACTGACCTGTGCCCATCCCATGTTGTGGAAGTCCATGATGACGACGGTGCCTCTGACTTGTGACTCGGGCTCCAACATTGCAGCCTCGTGGATCAGGTAGAATAGTTTGAATAGCTGGTCGGCTGTCACCTTCTTTGGGTCCCAGCAACCTAGGACAAAGAACAGTTTGGTCAAAAATCAAAAAAATATATTTTAGGAAGAACGGAGTGAAAATAAAACTCTCACATGTTCAATTCTTCATATAATATGAACTGATACGAAGACTGAAGCCTAGGTAGCATTAGGACATAATTCTGTCAACTAATTTAAAGTCGCCATATTGCTATGACACCTACAAAAATAAACGATGGTGCTTTTCATGACACATTGCAAGATCCAAAACCTTTTAATCCTTTGCAAACAAAAATAAACGCTTTTGCGAAAAAAGACATCTAATATTTTATACCAATAACAACTAAAAGATTTCGCATGCAACAATCTTGTTACTTTGACTCAAAGATGTTGCAATAGCTTTGACTGAACACAGCCTTCTCGGTGAACAATCATAGTATTTAGTTTTTTGACTGAAGTTAATTATGCCATTTTTAAACGTAGGTAGGTACTTAATGTCAAATTTGGTTAGAGTAAAACACGGCTACGACAATCCTAGGCTTGAAGGCGAAAGTCTTAGATGCAACCGCAAAAGCACCAGGACGATGATAACGATCCATTTTTAAATATGTTTATCTTATACTAATATATAAAGCTGTAAAGTTTATTCGTTTGTTTGTTTAGTTGAACACGCTAATCTCAGGAATTACTGGACCGATTTCAAAAGTTCTTTCAGTGTTATATAGCCCATTTATCGAGTAAGGCTATTGGCTATATAACATCACGCTATGAGCCACAGGAGCGGAGCAGTAGCCTTAAATAACGCGGGTGTAACCGCGGGCTCATCTAGTCCTTTATAATAGGAATAACTTATTGCCACGCAATAAAAACTGTCGATCCACTCCAAGTTTTTCGTAGCAGTTGATACCTCTTCGTCCTGCCCTAAACTACATAGAATCTCAGGTGGGCTTATTTATCACAACCAAGGAAATATAACTAGCATACCAATAATGCATTAAAAATAGACATATTATCAGCTATGTGATACGCATTAGATATATAATTTATTATTATGAATATTAATAATATTATTAATCAGTCGATATTATGCACTATTCTATTCGATACAAATCCGGTTTCTGTTTATACGTAAGCTTGACGCTTAGAACTGTAGCATGTTTACAATAAAGTTTATAATAATGACATTTTATTTGATTGGACTATGTTCATACGTATTGGACTATAATAAGCTCCTATGTCAGTGATTATATTGTTTTTAGTTTGATTTGTTGTGATTACTTTTTTTGTAGGAGACTGCCGAGTTGTCCTGTTCTTGTAATCGTCCGTCGGGCTTGTATTATTGTCAAGGTACGCTGAGACAAGACAAGTGTCTGGTAATCTTACTTAGATCTTTGTAACAGAAAACACTTTCATATGTATAAACAGAGTCTTTGAGATCATGGGACAGAGATTACTGGCTACTAGTGGCTACCTACATGATACCTACATTAAAAATACGAAATTATTATACTCAAGGATCTTATCGTATTGCAAATTTTGTAGTCAAGTCAAAATACAAAGTGCTCTCGATACATCTGATATGCATGTCTAAGAGACTACCAGATAAGGGGCTAGTGTTGGGTACTCAGCACATGTGCTAGCACACTTGTATTGACTCACTTCGGTGAGGTGAGTTACTCCCTCTTTTTATTTTGACGTGGTAGCACACAGCACAGTTGGGGCACACTCGATGTTGCTTGAGTTATTTATTATGTTTGTGCTTTGATAAATGAGATGCAGAAAAAGCTTAAGTATATTTACTATATACTCAAGTTATTATATGAATATTACAAATCTCAAAGCATATTACAGTAAGTTACTCCTCTAAAATATGTCTTATCAAGCGGTGAGTCGGCGAATAACGTGCCCTGTTCTGTGAGTGTGCCAATGTGTGCCGAGTCACTCACGAGTCTCACGACACACTGTGCGATGTCGCCTGAGTGCGGCACACTGTGTCTACGCACACACTCACTGTGCCACCAACACCTCGCGGCCTCGCCTCATTCGTGCTACCACAGTGTGCTAGCACACTTCGGAAAAAGAGTGACTCGCACGATACTCAATTTGAAAGAGTGTGCTACCCATCACTATAAGGGGCTGATCACTGCAAGTACAGATGTCCAGATAAGGTGATCATTGCAAGAATTCACCCGAACACGCATCAGGCACAATCGCAGTAGATACTGTTTGACAGATTACCGATCTTTGGTCAAAGTCAAAGATATAAACGAAATGTGTTTGTTTCCAAATTATATCATATGGCATTTTCTCTTTATCAACAAATCTCAGATATCTATAGCGTCACGAATTGATATTGACGTATAGGTAAATTCACGAAAGTTGACCACAAATGGCAGCCGTCGCGCATATGTACATTCGTGCACTAATGGCGTTGCTCCATTCTTGACGCATTTAGGGAATGCGTCAAGAACGGAGCCACGCCATTGGCACTCCACCCGCGCCTTACCCCGCATCTCCACGAGGACCTAAAAAATGATTTCTGCGCAGTGGTCATCTTTCGTGAACCGACCTATACCTACATATTCGTATACTGTAAATAGGTTAATTAACTGAATATTCACACAAGCACGGCAAGCGTTTTGGGTGAGAGCTGAATCCTAAAAAAATATTGGGTGTTATATATGCAGATCGTAGATGTATATATCAAAATATCGGCACCTTTTTGTTTGATAATGTCCTTCTCATAATGCATGTAAGTGTGCTGTGTAGGGATAGAGTTCACAACACTCCACACACGTCAAACAGAGGGGCGGACACTTAGATCACAACGCTATCCGTGCAAATGATAAATAGATAAACTATGTCATCATCATCATCAGCCTTTAACAGTCCACTGCTGGACTAGGCCTCTCCTTTGAAAGGAGGAATTGGCCTACTATACAACGTTGGTCAAACGGGTTGGTATAGGGTTTGTATCAACTCAAATGTTTTCCTTCTCTTACAGTGCTGTTCTCTGCATAATATACTCCCTCTGACGGCTCTTACGACACCCATGGGATGATACGGGGTGGTGACATTTCGTATTCTTAATCCGTCACCACACGGACAATAAGATAAACTATGTACCTACTTAATAATCAAGGCAGTTTGTTATTTTTTCTTTCTCTCAGTATAACAAGTCTAAGGTCAGAATACAGCACGTTGACCGACTACAAGTTCAGACTCAGCTCAGTAAGTTCAGACTTCGAACTGTTCATGAAATAAACTGCTGATAAAATATTTACTTTCAAATGATAATACACATGTGTAAATACATGTATAAACGAAACTTTTTTATTTTTTGTAGGCTTTAATAACACGTTCATTGTAATAACCCCTAATTTGACCGTCGCCGCTGGGCACATAACTAAATTCAAAATCTAACCTACACTCAGATCAAGCAAACACAATACAAACGAGGTCATAGCCTCAATAATGTCGCAAGAAAACTAAAATAAAGGCGTCTACTCACCTCCGACGCTAACTATGAGTACCCTCCTGCCCTTATGGTCACGGCCCTTCATAACATTGACGACCTTATGGTCAAGGAATGCGTCTTTTTCGTTCTCTGGCAGTAATCCTTCCAGCAAACATGCGTTGTCACGTTTGAATTCAGCCACACGACGCATCTGTAATAAAACAGGACTATAAAATAAAATATATCGAAGGCTAAAGATAAAATACTTATATTAAAATTAATAAATATTTAAAACTTTGAAGAGGTTATGCATATACCAAAATGTGTGAATGCACAACAAGTTAATATTGTAAGTAAGAAAGATCTGCAATTTTCGTATAATGCCAATTACGGAGATTTTCCCGAATCGAACCAAGCCAATGAATACAGATTTACATAGAAGCGCAGTTCTTAAGGATTTCGTGATTCCAAGTGGGAATGTCTCCAGTTTAGTTAGTAGTTGGCGCCGAAGGCGGCGCTCGCGTCGTTCTCCGTCTCTCTTGCTCTCGTAGTTAAGATACACAGGAGGAACTTTCGTCTCTCTTGCTGTCGTAGAGACAGCTGTCACAGCGCGACTGCCACGCCACCAAGCGGCAATTTGGGTCACAGAAAGTTTGTCTTCAAATCGCCCATAAGAAATGCGCCTCTACGTAAATATCTGAGCTCTTTGATCAAGCCTTGTTAATGAGATCTTTAACAACAGTCTCGCACACTGTTACATTATTCGCTAATCTAAAATGGTCTCGTCTTCTTTTATGTGTGGCCCAAACCAAAAGTGTTTCAAATATCTTTGCTAAGGTCGGCATTTTGTTGAAGTGTGCACGAGGCTACATCTAAGTACATGAAGGTATCTCCATTGCATAAAGGTACAATATCAGATTCAAAGCTATCAAGTAATTAGAGACTTCTTATGACGGCATCTAGATTCTAAGAAAACTGAGGTAGAGCTCTAGATACTGAAGAATATTACGTCATAAAAATGCAATTTACCTATGAACAGACCAGAATATTTATCTATCCAAACTATTTATTAACAGAAACTATACTCCATTTAGTATTAAAATAATAAAAGTCACATCAAGATTGTTTACCTTTAGTTAAATACCTAACCAAATGGAGTATAGAATAGGGAATATCGCTGAGTTTATAAAAGTCATCAAATTTCTAGAGTAAGATCCCGGGGTCGCCAGACCTTGCTTATTTTCTCAGAAACGAAATGTATAAAATAAGGTAGTGTCAGTATGTGCTATGAGTGTACGTATATTTGCTAGCTTGGATCGTGGGCCAATTTTTAGGTAGGAGGTGCTAAGGGTAGGTAAAAAAGGTACTAACTTTTCTTAAATTCTCTGTGCTGATTTTTATTTAAGTGTAATTTAAAAAATATTTTTAATAATTATTAAATAATAGTGCCAGACTTATTCCGGTGGCGGTAATTTTTACCAGACGCTTTAAAGCTTCCAAAATAAGAGATGGTAGCGTTCGGTAAATGGTATAATGATTATTGAATTACATCACCGTTGCATAAGCGTTTATGCTCCTGCTACACTTGCGCATCAATTAGCGCATTAGTTTAGGCACTACAGAGATTTGGCCAAAAAAGAAAAGGGAGAAAAGGCGGAGCTTACGCAAAACATATTTCGGAATGCCTGGTCTTAACGCGTTAAATTACAAATGGCAAACGCGCATTTTAGCGCGTTATTCGCGGAGTTAGCCATTGCCATTAACGCTAACGCCGGTGTAGCAGTACCATAAAATAACACTAAGCAGTCGGTGTGGCCAAGCTTGCTCTGCAGGCTTTCTCGCCATACACATATTTAATCTGTGCATAAGTTATTCGTGTTATTACAGCCCACTTTCAGTGAGAAACTGCGATTTAAAATTTCACATAGAAAATATTTAACGATGTAATTATAGGTAATAAAGTTGCAGGTAATTTTCTAAACTAGTCGCCGGGAGTCCGGTCTGGAGGTATTTTGACAAACCAGTGTTCGTCTAATAGGTACCAGGTATTAACTTAGTAGTACCATTTTCCAGAACTAATCTTGGGCGTCAGTCACCAATAAACAGAATTCTTAATCAGTACAATAGTATACAGACGCGGAATTCGAGCATTGACATCTTTTGTGATACGTTTCCCAAATTCAAAACGCAACTAAAAAAAATGTTTTGTGGCAACTAGCACTTTAAATTTGAATTGTATTTATTGAATTTATGTATATCCACTGTAGTTAAGATTACTTTTAAGATTATTTTTTAATTTAGTTTATGATTAGTTTTAATTTATGTTAGGGTCATTTCGCCTGTTCGCGTCCACCCCCCTATTCGCGTCCATTTTGCGGACCTCCCTTTAAAAATGCTCGGAAATAAATATACTAACACACTAATAAAATGAAAAGTCAGTATCACCAATACCTCGACGTATAAGAGACACGCACAAATAGACAAAAGTTCCGTGCGCCCAGCTTATCCTGTTTAAAAAAATTAGTTAATCTCGGTTGTTCAACAAAAGAGTGCAGATACGCGGGATATAAATAAAAAAATAGTGTGCAGAGGCGTGTTTGACGGTAAGTATTTTATTGTTTTATGTGAATTTTAGGATACATAGCTGTTTCTAGACATTAATAATGAAAAGACGAATAGTATGAATTATGAATTAGCTTATTTTTTTATAGTTAACAATTAAAATAAGGTGGACGCGAATTACACCACCGAATTTATAAAACTTCCACTTTGCGTCCACAATGGACGCGAACTCGTCTATTTATGATTTCTTTAGTTGTTTATTTTTATGTGATTAAAATATGAGAGAGAAATTGGGATTTTGTTTATTTTAACATTAATAGTATGCAATTGTAATGACCAATTTGCGTCCACATTATTATGATTGTAATAAAAGATACAATCGATATAATAATCGATCACAAGTGGACGCAAACTATACCTGCAAGGGATAATATTATAGCAAATTGCGTCCATATTTTCATGAAATAGAAATGATCGCATAAATACATTCTATATGTATATTTTTTATAATTTAAAATGCATTTTTGATTAAGACTGAGTTTAAAATTGAATTATTTCATTTAATTTCTTTTATTCCATATTTTTTCTATTCAAGATGAGTTCTTAGGAGACAAGAAAGAAGAAGGAAAAAAAATACAAAAGATGATTAAATAAAGAAAGCGTTTTGTGATATTCGTGAGAAGGACAAATCGATAAGACAAATATGTACATAATTATGTAAAAATTATGCTATTCCGAAGACCACAATATTGGACAACATGTATCGTTATTTTTTATCTTTGATTTTAAGTTCCATCGATGTTGAGAACAATAAATAGGTATTTATAGTTTCTATAAAGTGATTTAATAATGATAATAATGTAGACTTTTTATAACTTTAATCTTAAATGTAGAAATTGTTAAAAGCCAATCTTCCTTTAGATTGTCTTAACAATATCACCCTTATATGAAGGATTATAAAGCTGATATTGTTAAGACTAAGCTGGTGGACGCGAACTGGTCCACAGGTGGACGCAATTTGGATTTTTTGGACGCAAACTGGGTAAAATGCCATATTTTGAAGTTTGATTATTTAAAAAAAAACACAACAAGTTTCGAACAAAACTGAAAGTTATTATTAAAATAGACTATATAATGAATGCAATACATAAATTTTTCATTGCATCAATTTGCTGGAACATTTTTATTTTCTCCTTCAAACTTGCCAACTGCACTAAATGGACGCGAACAGGCGAAATGATCCTATATTGCTATTTTTTAAGCTAAGCATTTGTTGTAAGTGTTATGTACACCATAAGTGTCACACATATCGGAAGTGAGACTTTATAAGAACTTTATTGTACAATGTATGGATATGTGTAATGTGGGTGTGCTTAATAAATAAATAAATAAATGAGAATTTAGTTTGGCCAATACGCAAAAGTTAAGCAAAATATGTGTATCGCCTCTGGTCTCACACCAACACGAACCCATATTTGTGATAAGACAATGACTACTTGTTAAACATTAATTCTCATTGCGTATTCTGTTTTAAATCCTAATTCGTATTTGATAAAATTCGCATAATGATTGAGTATACGTGGTAGCTGAATTAGGTGTAGTTACGAGATTTTTTTCTCTAGGAGCCAATCATAACGGAAAATTAGCCGCTGCGTGCTCTAAGGGCAAGCTGAACATTGATCTGTACCTATAATCATTATCTCAATGAAGCTGAACAGGAGAGTTTTTAAGAAAGCTGGCCGTCATTCTAATTTCAAAATGTGTTTTATTTTTTAATAACCAGTTTGTTGCCATAATCTCAACAAGGAAGACTGAAAGTGAAAATTGTGAGGTCAATAGTATGTAAATCAATTACCTACTTATTTGCAGTATACAAGTGCGTCGTCATAAATGCTAATGTATTACACACCGTGCTTGTGGCGTACATACATAAAATGGATAAAAACAAAAATATTGACAATTGAAACTGGCAATCTTGAGTTGTTATCATAATAATCGAACCGTTTACATTATCTGTGCAAAACACAATGGGACTCATTTCCTTGTTAGTTTCTATAATATGGCGCATTACCAACAATACAATGATCATGACAAACGTGACATAATGATATGTGAGAGTACAGAGGTTGAGTAACAGTCAAGTATTTTATTTGTAGTTACGGAGTAAGGCCAAATTCAAAGATAACTTGTTTGGGAAGAACTTAAAACACACGTCGAATGATAGAGCCTTTGATTTTAGGTTTCTGCTAAATTACCCTCAAAACATCTCTTAAGCTGCATCGACACCAAAAACCGCTGTGTTGTCAAAACGTGTTGGGAACAAAAGTATGTGTAAAACTGCGTCTGCACTGAAGGAAATTGGCATACTTTGTCAATTTTTATTTGGTGGACATGCGGCATTATAAATAATAAAAAAATTCGACCAGTTCGTATTTGTCATGGACATAGCGACATGCACTAAGCTGGTATGACAAATTGTTGTGAACAAATATGAGAAAGAAATGCTGTTATAAGTTAGCGTTGTTGTATTTTTCTAGATTGAAAATTATTTATATAACATTGTATGTATGATATAATTGAAATATTACACTTCTACAATAAAAGACAGCATACCTTATCATTTGCTTCTCTTTACACTGTGGTAAATTTGCGAATTTTAGAACCGAATGTGCTCATTTAAATATAATGTACCTACACGCATAATTTATCAATGTGATAGAATATAAAATAGTAATGGTCCATCTAATGTCGATCACGTAACGCGGTAATATATGACCGTACTCTGTCACATACAAACTATATTCTGCAAGTATCTACAAATTACAGATATATTATTATACATTTCGTATGATCACAAACAGATCTAACATATCTACCCACATGTACAGCATACTGCATACTACGTACATCAAACAAGTTACCATTCGGAATAAAACACGCTCAGTTTTCGACTTCTTAGAAACCGATCTGTAATAATACATATAATAAGGTTGGAACACGCACGGTTTATCTTTTGAATTGGCTTAAGCTCTAAATTGCGTTCTTTGTTAAGTCCAAGGCTAAATAATAAAAAAATAAGAACTGGATTCCTACTGCCTTAGATGGCAACGAAAGATCTCCGTCTAGTTTAGTTACTATCCCGGAAAATTCACATCTAGACAACCTCTCTATCTTTTTTTCGGTAGAATTCAGGCAATTTTAAGAAGGTAATTGCTTTATGACACTTTTTTATAACCCCGGTGGTAAACAAAAACAATTTAGACGATTTTAACAAACGACGAAATAGCTATTGGAATGGAGTACATCCCAGTTACATTTTTTCTGGAAGAGTAGGATCATCATAATCATCAGCCTTTAACAGTCCACTGCTGGACTAGGCCTCTCCTTTGAAAGGAGGAATTGGCCTACTATACCACGCTGGCCAAATATATAATGGTATAGGGTTTGTATCAAGTTTTCCCTCTCTTACAGTGCTGTTCTCTGCATAATATGCTCCCTCTGTCGGCTCTTACGACACCCATGGGATGATATGGGATGGTGACATTTCGTATTCTTAATCCGTCACCACACGAAACGGAGTAGGATATACATGTTAATATATAAATAAAGCTATTTTATGTAAACCCCAGACCACATTGCCAATGAGTAAATAGCAATATAACATATTTTATTTTAATATAACTTATTATACATATTCTTAAACGTGTAACAAGCTAGAGATGTAGTAACAACCGTAGTTTTTCAAACATAGCATATAAACATAAAATATATTACAACAATATAAGGCCGTCGTCAAGCTGCGATTGCTTAACTAGGCAACTAGCCGGTTAAGTACTGATTGCGCGTGAAGTTGGCACGTTCAAACTCACTTCACCATGGAGGCATTGCCTAATCCGTTTTGTTATTATATTTAATAGTAGCTAATTGCTCTCTCGCATTACTTAAGCAATAACTTAACGGTTAGTTTGAATGAACGTATGAAACAATGTTGGTGCCTCGTTGGTTTCCTTGCTAGTGTAATTTGACCAGTACGCTGTACGCGTTTTTTTAAGTGGTCATACTGCATCGCGGCGTGTTTTGTAGGTCGCACGAGACTGTTTGTATTGACAGTGATACGTTGTTATGCACGATGTTCAGTTATTAAGGCCGTAACTAGGACTGTGTTAATGGTACCTAGGCAGACCCCAGAAGGGCATATAACTGACCCAATTTATCACATAAACATTTTTCAAGGGCGCAGTTAGTTACAGTAGGCATTAACTAACCGTCTAATCAACTAATACCAAAGTATGACGTCCTGATGCTTTTAAAATCTTACAAAAATTAAAGATATTATTGCTAATCCATCAAAAACATTCGCAAAGATCTAGAGTACATATAAAGTTCCTAAGAACTTTTCATATAAAAGCTGCCCCAAAATATGAGCCAAATAAGTATATGTAGGTTAATCCTGATGCGTAAGTTATGCGTAAGTTATCATACGTTAATTAATTATTCACTTTTGTGCGGCATCTATATCTAAAATTCTTTTCCACAGAATAACAGCAAAGTAATACTAGTACCTAATATAGACGTATCTAGTATCAACAATGACACTACTCTGAGACCTTACAACTGACGTGTAAACCTTAGTTTTGTAATTAGTGTTTATCATATAGTTCGTGTTTTAAATTCGTATGCGAGGTCGTTACTGTGTTTACAATTCAAAACACTTCAATAGCAAGTCAATTGGCGACGTAAAGACGAGTATTGGCTTTAAAAAATAATGATGAATTGTAAATGAGTTATTATTTTGACAATAAAATATAACACATTCTTTCCTGTCTGTCATTCTGTTCCTCTGTGGCAGCTTAATCGATTTTAACTGGCAGATAGAGAACTTTGTAGGTATATATAGATGTTTTATCCCAGATAGATCAAGGCTCCCAAGGCGAAAACCATTAGTAATGTAGAATTATAATTGTATTTACCATGTATAGAACTAGCACTTTTTGGAGAATGCGTTTTCAGCAGCATTATTAATCGACGTAGGCAAGTAAAATTACACATTAATTAAGTACCTATTCGAACTCTATAAGCGGAATGCCGAATCACAAAATCTCGAGCCATATCATATTTTTATGCATTCTTGATAGTAAATTAATATGCGATAATTATTACTACTCAGTAAACAAACAAGATTACACGGATTCAATAAATATATCTATGTTTATATGAAGATAGTATAAGGTTATTAATCTTGTGAATAACGGAATATTTTTACAACTATTTACGTAGGCATTAAAGATTACTTTATTATTGTTTTGATTGCTCTATGTCTCTAATCTACTCTATGTTTTATTTATGATTGATAACTTCTTTATCTGTGTTTATTGTTATTCGAGATTTTATCGATTTGTTTATTATAATTATGTCACTTTTTATCGTATATTTATAGATAATTGTATATATGTGAGATTATCATCAGTCAATACCTTCATCATATTAGCCGAAAGACGTCCATTGCTGGACATATGCCTCCCCAGGCTCTCCACATAGACCGATCCTTGGTCAATACCTTATGCGATGATAATTGAAGTCTACTTTCTAATAAGTAATTATAACACAAAATAAAAAAAAACAATAATCAGAAATTCCTAAGAGCTCTATTCAAATAAGTGTACGTACTAATACTAAACGAATTGTTGGTACTTAAATAAAAAAATACATATTTAGTACCTCAAAAAAAAAAGTAACTAATTAACTATAAATCAAGATAGTTTCATTGGCCCAAAAATTCTGCGTATTACGTCTAGCGTCTGCGTCAACTAATTAAAAAAACCACAGAACAACAAAAATAATTAAATCACCCATTTTAAAAATCGAACCAGCAAAATCGTACGATTTGAATTAATTTGAATACCGAATAGGTCAGTGATGTCCAGCGCATTGTTACAATTTTGTTCATTTTATTGATGGCTAATGATTGCGAATATACAGCCAATTAATGTATAATTGACTGCCTCGTTGGTCTCGCGGCATAGATCTATGTGCGCGTGGGATTGGGAGGTCTCGGGTTCGATTCCCGGGTCGGGCAAAGTGTTATAGGGTTTTTTCGTTAGGAAATTCTCAGTAGCAGCACGGAGTCTGGTAATGGTACGTGGGACCTAAAAATTCATGGCGAAATGTGGGTGTAATATTATACCTCTGCCTACCCCTTCGGGGATACAGGCGTCAGTCTATAAATATAAATAAATAAATTAATGTATAATCCACGCGAACACTTATTCATGAATGTTATCGTTTTATTAAATGCACTATTCACAAATACCTACTTTAATGGAAATGTACAGAATAAAACAACATGTGTATCATTATCAGTGAGTGCAGACTGTTGCCGCGCGAAGTATCCGGGTCGTACTCAATGATAACTGAGCAGAGCTGTGCTTCATAGCATTTCATCAACGGATCACGAACGTGCCCGTTGGACAATTACACATATCGTTATCGAACCCAAGGCTTCTGTTGAAATAGTGCCTAATTGTTCTTTTTCTATTTATGGCAAACAAGGTTTATTGAACTAAGTCAATGTCTTCTTCACGGAATAACATTTCAATCAGGAAAATGCTAGTCATTTCTTTTGTAGCGTCGTAGGAAGTTTTTAATATGTGCTACATGTTGTCTGTAGGAAAACACATGTCAAATACATCACGAGAATAATGTATTAGTGGCGTCAGCATATTAAAATGCCAACCGTATCGTTAACTTTGCGATCTTACAATAAGTAAGAAAATTGGAAAAAATAACTAAATACTGAAAATATAAAAAGCATATAAAAACTACTAATGTACTCTCCTATACATGTAGCTGATGTAGCAGTAATAAAAAAAAATGTGTGGCAAAAATATTACATTCAAGAAAGACCGCAACTGCTATAAGTTACAGAGCGACATTAGGCAACAACTTGCGTCTAAAGTGATATTTTCACATAAGTGAACGCAGCAACGAGCACATTGTACTAGAAACCTTGGCGGGCAGTTTTCCCGGCGTTTACTGCTCAGTATAACTGGTCTATTGCAACTCTTCCGTGTGAGACATGCAAGTGCGCGCTGTGTTTAGTAAACATACCTAGTACGGGCGCCGCCGCTAAGCAGTTGGCGCTAGTGTGAAGAGCCTAGGCTGTTTGGAAATCGAACCGAAGCCTAACATTATTTTTTAATTCTTGGCGGGAGTAATATATACTTTTAAATTTTTATTTAAAAATCGAGCGATCGTGACAGCTCGTAAATATTATTTAGTTTAAGTACGTATGTACGTATGTGTGTGAATTAACATTCATCTTCTAAGCAATACATTAAAATTTAATACAACGTGGTCATCCGTCATAGCATATTATATTCCATATATTATTGTTATTTATTGTACTTAGCAATTGAGATCATTAGATCTAATTGCCATACTTCATTAAAATTTTCTTAAGTACTCTCGTTAACTAAGGTCTTTATTACTTATTGACGTTGGTACCTAAGTGTCGCATAGAGCAGTGCTTCCCAAAGTTGACTGGACTACGAACCACGTATACTTATACTGCAAAATTCATGACGAACCTATACGATTATCAGTACTGATGCTAAAATGCCTGAATAAGTGCCTGTCACATTTTTAGGACCTGATCCAAAAGTCACTTGCGTTTGCGATCCCTAGCAATCAATTTAGAAAACGCTGGCATAAAACACAGTCGCTACCATTAGATTATATTTAAAATAGACTTGTATTGGAAAAGATAACTAACCATACATTTAATAAACTACAGCGCACATGTGAAGTACCTATTATAAATTATGGCATTTCTTTGGAAATAACACAAATAGGTAGGTATTACTTCTATCTTATGGCCAATACTTAAAGAGTTTTCTATCTATCCATATATTAATCTTAAATTTTATTGGCATTGATACCAAAAACATTCGATTTTGCCTCTCACTTACATCAATGCTTGCAGTAGACTTCACCTTATCGATGGCACTATGAATAAATGAATGCAATAGGTGTTGCAAATATGTGCAAATCTAACTGGTTGACATTGAATTCAGCTAATATTTACCCGTATGCGCATAAAACAGAAGGCTCGACAGTTTCGCAAATAAACAATATTCTTAGCAAATATTTACACTGGGAGGAAGTAAAATCAGAGCCCATACAGCCAATTGACTTCAATACCTTTCTTAATAATTTAAACTACGAAAAGAGTCAACCACAGAGTCCCTACGAACATATCCATGATCTTTCTAGCGAGCGCTATAGTCGATGCTCGTCAAAAAAATATTCTTCACGAAGATGTCAAATCGGACGGTAGCGTGAGCTAAACTTATATGTCTTGGGTCTTGTATCTATTGATTAAATGTTTTTTGTTTCTTCTGATATGCTAGATTATTGTTCCTTACTTCTCTCTTTCTTTCTTTTTAAAAACATTTTCCGTAGATTTCTTGTTTTTTAATGAAAAGCGGTCGAATATCCAAAATTACCTAAATTTAATCATATTAGAGTCCCTTCCTATAATAAATATTTTATTTCCAAATCGAAAGCACGTGTAACAAGTGAAATTCGTCTTGTAATTATTGTTTTCTTGCTTATTCGACCTAGTAACTGCATGAATACACCCATCGCGATGGAGAGAGTCTTCAACATAAAATACCCCGAATAATTTTTAAATTATTTGGGAATAATAATTTTATTGTATAATTTTTAAATTATGGATTGGCAATTTTATGTATAAAATTATCAATTTTCAAACTAATTTTATAAACCTCGGTGTCAAAGTAGAGAAGTAACCAGTATACTCGTAGTAACAGTTACAACGCGAATACGTAATCTTCCATCACAGCTGTGCTATTATGCTATCGGCAGATTGAATTAAATAATATCGCTGTTACTCCATCGATTACACCATACAACTCAATTACCACATTTGAATACATACGAGACTGCGGGACGGACGGTTGCGTAAGTGACTATGTATTGACAGCGGTTCGATTCCCAGATTAATTTAATGAGTATTTCTAATTAACACCGTCGAGACTGACTATAAGATGCTTATTGGATTTTATAATCTGACTAGAGGACGCCAGCAGCTACGCCTGCATATTTTTTTAATTTATCCGTTTTGGCCGATCCCGTGGGAATTTCGGGAAATCCCTTCTTAGTGCACCCATACGGTCCCCAAAGAACATGCATGCCAAACTTCAGCTTCATGTGCCCAATAGTTTCGGCTGTAGCGTGTCTGTCAGTCAGTCAGTAACGCAAGGATTTTATATATTAAGATTTAAGACCTAATCAAGTTAAACCGAATTGTAAGTTACACCTATCCTGACCTAGGCTACGTTAGTACTATTAATTATTCTGTGCCTAGGCAAACATGTCCTACATGACATAGCAAAGTACATTACTTGGGGTATTACTTTTTATGACTTTAAGGACTATGGCCTTACCCTTCTCACAGTGAGAAGAGGCCCGTGCCCAGCAGTGGGACAGTTTAAAGGGCTGATGATGATTACTTTTTAATTTTATTCAATTTACTGCCAAGTAGTTATAACTCTAAAATTTCTTTTATCTATGTTACATATGAATAATTACACATTTCATATTATCTCTCGTCAATACGACAAGACAGGCAAAAAACATAAGAAAGAAGAATGGCCATTTTTGACCTAAACATGTATAGAGATAAAACTTATTTTAAAATTAAGGTTATTTTTTAGTGTTATGATTTCACTAACAATTATATTTTATAGAAGTCTAGGTAAAAAGAAAAGTTTTGGGTTATAAAGATGTTCTACAACTCGTGAACGCATCCTTATCAAAATATTTTTTTATTCGCTGCATTGTTATATTATCTGTGCCCGATAATACTTCCTTGTTTAGCTACGTTCCATTTCACTTATACCACATCTTTAACAAATGGTTTTGTCAAAACCTCGAGAGAACTTAATTTTATATATGTACAGTCAACAGCAAAAGTAGATGATCAAAATCAGAAATCAAATATTAATGAACGGAGTTCGCGTCAGAACTATGTGACGTCAAAGTAAATCAAAAGTATGTGATTGTAAATTATACCAATCATTTGCTACTAGTACAGCTGCCATATATTCGTGATCAGTAAAATTCATCAATATTGTATTCGAAATGCAAATTTATATTATTGTACATGACATCCGAATTACAGATTGACATTAAAGAGTTTCGATACTTGGATTTTTGCACTATTCCAACAGAACTCTTCAGAGAGGTTGGACTAATAAGGTTATATTTCTTTGGAACTCTTGCTAACAGTGTGACAAAAGCGCGAAGTAAATATAAATAATGCATACATACATACATAGACTCACGCCTGTTTCCCCGGAGGGGTAGGCAGAGGCATACTAAACGCCCACTTTTCGCCAGTATTTTGATCCCACGTAATAGGGGGCGAGCCTATTGCCGCTTATCGGGATATTTGGTTTGCCAGAGCCTCGTCTGTTGATCGGCAGGTGCACCACTTGCAGGTGAGGTTGGCTTGGGACCCTAAGTTCTTGGTGGGAACCCTATGCACCATAATAACCATAATCACCATAATTTTATCTTAAGTGCATAAATAATGCACTTAAGATACTACCTTCCGGTTTTTATACATACCTATAGAAAAACTATTTGTCACAGACACAGAAAAAGTACAACATAAAAAAAGAAACAAAACGCAAGGCATAGCATTAGCACAGTGTAATAATATCTTTATATTGTGGCATTAGTCTGTGACAGATAGATACACTGTGTACTGTGACAGATATATTGTAGCCGACTAGGCAAAAGCTATCATTGAGTTATAATTTTGTATCGCATCAGCTACTTTTGAACATTTACATAAATGCACAAACATGCAAAGATAGTAATATTTATTGAATTATGGTTTTGTATCACATCAGTTACTTTTGAACATTGACATAAATGCACAAACATGCAAAGATAGTAATATTTATTGAATTATGGTTTTGTATCACATCAGCTACTTTTGAACATTGACATAAATGCACAAACATGCAAAGATAGCAATATTTATTGAATTATGGTTTTGTATCACATCAGTTACTTTTGAACATTGACATAAATGCACAATCATGCAAAGATAGTAATATTTATTGAATTATGGTTTTGTATCACATCAGTTATTTTTGAACATTTTACAGAAGTTACAAAAAAGAAAATACATGAGAGATGAAATTAGGTAAAATTATATTGAATATACAAAGACTGCCTCTGTGGACCAGTGACTGCCTCCGTGGTCGGGTGGATAGCGTATGCGTCTGCTGATCGGAAGTCTCGGGTTAGATTCCCGGGTCGGGCAAAAGTGTTACTGGGTTTTTTCCAAACTCTCAGTAGCAACACGGAGTCTGGTGATGTGCCCGGTAGCAATTCATCTGCTTTTCCGTAAAATATAACAAAAAAAATTACTGGGGTACTTCAAAAATAAGTATGAATAAATTATTTGCCTCATGATTACGTGGCCTCAGTTTCATCATTTATATTTGATTTTAACTGTTGAGACGGGGGATCTCAGGTAGGATGTCGGGGTTCGAGAGAAACACTGCTAGGCTGAACAGGTTCTTTATTATGTCTCACTACCGCTTACATAGAGTATGACCGAACTAGGTAAGCACTGGCCTGAGCTGGCTGGAGTGTAGACTCCTGCTGCTCTCCGACGCTCGCAGGGTAGCTGCTCGTAGGGTCGCCGATGAGCTGGCCAAGGTGCGCTGCGCAGGCAGCTCTGTGGTCGAGGTTCAGGCTGAACGGGGTCTCAAGCGGTGCAGCCGATGTGGGCCGAGCGGTCAGGCTCAGGCGTCCAGGAACGGAGGCTTGGGTGGCAGCTGGCTAGTAGCGGCACGGCGCCAGCAGCTCGTGGCTTGTAGCCCGTAGGAAGAAGACGGTGCAGTGAGCCCGTAGGAAGAACGTAGCCCGTAGGAAGAACCCCAGCGGGACAGTAGAAGTAGGATAGTAATAATAGTAGGTAGTAATAGTCACTACAACCATCAGCGAGACGGTGTGTAGGGCAAGTGATCGACTTAGATCGCGCACCCATCTTATATAGATATAGGCCTATGACTCACAACTGCCTTTGGCTAGTGGACATGATCTTATTTGGTAATATTACGAACGGCTAAGCTGGCGTTAAGCGCCTGCGAGATATTATAACGCAATACGTGTAGTATTACGTTACAATGTTCACTAGTTTTGAAATTTTTCTTCAATTCTTAGTTCTGATACGAATTGAGTTTATAACTTTTGGAGTCAAAACTGATCACGAATTAATGGCAGCTGTACTAGTAGTTAATTATTGGTATAATTTACAATCACATACTTTTGAATCACTTCGACGCCACACAGTTCTGACGCGAACTCCGTGCATTAGTATTGAATTTCTGATTTTGATCATCTACTTTTGCTGTTGACTGTACCTATAGATTGAATCAAGTTGTTAAAAGCTGATAAGGATGCAACGGAACGTTTTTGACGTAAAGACGCCGCCGGTGACATCGGACATGGGTGAATCTGTCAAATTAATACGAACTGATTTTGGTGTATTATGTAATTCCTGGACCTTTATAAGAAAAACTGTCTTCACAGTATAATTTCTTGATCATAGAGCTGCTTGTTTTCGTACATTTTATGTATATACGCAATAATTCATTATCAGGTCATTCAATGTATGGGAAGTGGCCATTGTTCTTTGATATTAACGGTTATTTAAACTGTGCGATAAGGAGAGATAGTGCTATCTCTTTCCGATAAGTATTGCCCTCTGACATTGGGCGGTTTATCTCAAAGGTTTATCTGTCGCCCGACATAAGGAGATAGTTATAATTATTATTATGTGTTGTCAACAGAGGAAACTGTCACATTTTAAGTGAAGATAAGGAAGATATTTTTTTTATTTCCTGGCGATCTCATTCGTGTGTGATGTAAAATTTCGGTTGGTTGTGCTAAGAATTTATATCATGCAAAGTGTTATTTTTTGTGGGAATGTATGAAGTACAGTTGTTTGGCTTTTTTGTAAGAGAATGCATGAAGTCTGGCAATGTACTTACCCGGTTCTTTAACAAGTGTATTTCCAAGAAACCGGATTTGTTTAAACATTGAGTTTTATCTAGACATGACCATCTTAGGTGGGTAAAAGCTGTGTGTAATATTCCGTCACTCACTGCTACTGAAGTAGGTATACCTACTTGCTTCAGCCAAGGTTTCATACGACTTTAATGCCGAATCTAGAATTTTGGAAATTACCTTTTTTAACATGTTTGAAACTCACACCTCTTTACCTTCACTACACCCTGTTCAGACTTACAAGGTCAGGCTGTGCAATCTTATCAGATTCGCGTGTAATATTGGTATTCAAAGGCTCTAAAAGTAATAGGAATACAGTTAGCCGCTTTCGATCAGGCATCCATAATTCGTTTCACCCTTTTATCATAAAAATATTAATTCAAACACCCAGTCGCTACCATATAACTAGGGTCATACATCACAATCGTGTTTTGAAGTGACTCATGCCCTTGTTCTAAGAAACGTGTAAACACCTAGATGATCGACAATCATTGATACATTTACTTAGAATATGTAGGTCAAACATTATACAATAGGTATGTTCTCGATGTTAAACAATGAGACATCTCTGAACCTCTCTACTGATCAGAAGATAACAAAATCGATCATGAATACTGTCACGCGAACACTGCTCAGTTTCGGTGACTACCCAGAAAAGTCTGCTGTAGTTACTTGCCCAATTTAGCGTGACCAAACCAAACGTTACCCTAGTGGCAAGATCGATGGAACGCTACACAGACTACGTTCGAATCCACGGCACGCACCAATGACTTTTCAAAGTTAAACAGTGAAAGAAAACATCACGAGGAAATCTCTGAGAGTTCTCCATTATGTTTTCGAGAGACATGTGAATCCTGTGAACCCGCACTTGTCCAGCGTGGTGGTCTATGACCGTACCCTTCTCATAGTGAGAAGAGGCCCGTGGCTAGCAATATGATACTTCATATATGGTGCCAATGAAGAAACCCTTGTCCGATTACATAATTGAATGTTGTAGAAGTGTGCATCGTGAGGCTAAATAAGTCACATACATACATACATACATACATACACACATAGACTCACGCCTGTTTCCCCGTAGGGGTAGGCAGAGGCATATTAAACGCCCACTTTTCGCCAGTGTTTTGATCCCATGTAATAGGTGGCGAGCCTATTGCCGCTTATCGGGTTATTTTGTTTGCCAGAGCCTCGTCCGTTGATCGGCAGGTGCACCACTTGCAGGTGAGGTTGGCTTGGGACCCTAAGTTCTTGGTGGGAACCCTATGCACCCTATGCTAAATAAGTCACTTCGTTTATTTTACATTACAAATACTGATTCACTGCTCGCTCACGATTTAATCTGACACTGCACCGTATTTATTATGTATAAGTATAATATAAACATCCACATTGATAGCGAACTTGAATTCTTGTATAATATTGTCATTCGCCGCGAACGGCTCGTCTCGTTGTTCGCCGCTTATATAAGTACGGTTTACAAACTAGACACCGTTGTTTATATAATATGATTGCGATATTATATGTGTATAAACAAGGTGCGTATGGTTCGTGCTAGATTAACTGGTGAATAAAAAGGTCGTAATGTGACCACTAAGTGATGAAAAGGTCAGATAGTTATAAAGAAAAAAAGAAATCGGTAGCTCCCATACCTACAAAAAAATTGCTTCCGACACATAAAGAACCTTGTTTATCACGACAGTTTTCATACAAACAACCGCATCATAATTTGTCCATCCGTATAGGAGCTACCATGTCACAGACTTTAGTGAGTTTTGCTGTAAATTTGAAAAGTATGCGAAACGCTGCGTTGTCACATCGGTATAATGTAAATAAATAAATATAATCGTGACTGTCACTGCTAAAACAAATTTCAAACGTCGGCACAGGTGTTAATATATTAAATACAATTTTAATAAGTGAACACTATGTACCTACCTACTGAATATTCTGCAAAGATGTTGACATAGCATGGACGTAGGTACTAAATTGTATCTCTGGTTTAATGGTTGACTGGTAGAAATGCATCTGTCTACGCAAGTTTAACAGCATATTTCACTGTCTCGAAATAATAATGAATAGACATTACATCAACTAAAAGTTGAGAGCCTCTATTCGAGGATAGTGATAAATTTTAAATAAGTACCAATTTTTTTTGAAACTGTCCCAATAAAAAAGAAAAGTTATAAAGTAAAAGAAACAATTCAAAATTCGCAAAGTTTTTTTCACATGAAAAAGAAATTAAAGATGCCAACTTGCTATGCCTTTTTGCAATACACTTCGAAACCAAAAGAAATTGACGTAAGTAATTATCATGTAAATGATGTAAATGGTTTTTATTAAGACATCATGTTAGGTAAGTATGGTCACAAGTATGGGGTACTATGTAGTCATTGTAATATGTATTATGTACTACATCTTGCTAGTAGGCAGTAATTAAAAACTATTAAAGATATAATGTTACCATTCGTATTATCTTTTGATTAAAGACTCCGACTCTTTTGGAGCGTGTTACGTGTGGTAAGTTCATGGTTTCATACTTCCGCGATTTGCTTAAATATTATTATGTGTAAACACATTATAAACTCATTAGCTAAATATTTCAAAATAAAAGTTGAATGCGTCTGTAGACCGGTATAGTCTAGCTGTCGCGGTAGTAATGCTAACGTAGTTCCCGTGACCCCGCCATTCAATGGGATTGGATAGAGGAACACGATGGTGGTTTTAGTGGGTAGTCCCGGCGCTTCTCATCAGGGTGTCACCACACTCTCCCTAGGTTGAGCCCCATTAGAGGGCCAGCCTGTAAGCCCGTAAATTGTTTGGTATCCATCATAAGTCCAAAAAAAAGTATAGTATAACTGTCTATTCCCTTACTGGCTGGTTAAACCATGCCGAAACGTCGGAAAAATATCAGACATTTCACTGTTAATTTACTATGTGATGATATCCGTTACATGAATAAATATTAGTATAAGTTCGTAGTGGAATTATTGTAACGTGTGATAATAATAGAATGTATGCCATTGTATGAAGAAAGTCTTATGTAAACTTAGAACCGAGCTCTCAGATCATTAAATAAGGCATCAGATGAATGGCACTATTGAACGAAATTAATACTTTATACGACCAAAGGATGATATCTTATTAACAGCTGCTAAAAAATAAAATTTTGTCAATTTTATCGCACCCTTTTGACCGCGTGGTTAAAATGTATGACTAGGTATGCCTTTTAGCTCTTTAGTGCTTATCCTTTTGCGTAAAGATGCGTAGGGACAGACAGACGGACAGACATGGGGAAACTATAAGGGATCCTTGTAGTTTATTTACTACGGATCCTTAAAAACAAAATGTTTGATTTTTAATTTTGACTTGATAAAAAAAATAAAGGTAACCATAAACCCCAAAAGAAATATAAATGTTTCATTGTGACCTAGTCAAACCAGCCACGACTGCTTTGGCACTGAACTTGAACTAACTATGAGTAATAAGAGCATTCAAGTTCATTCAATATCTGACAGTGTCTGTATAAATAAATAAAGAATAAAATAAATAAAATATGATTGGATAGTAACATACCTACACGATATTTAAATTCATCCATCATACATCTTATCTTTTGCTTTAGTAGGTACATAATAAAAAAAAGTAGAATACATTCTGCACATTGAAAAGAAATGAGTATCATTGTTTATTTTTCGGTAATAAAGGGTTGTCTGTATCTTTCGATACTCTCTTTATAAAAAACTTAGCTCAAGGCAGGTACAATATGATTATTAAAATGAACTAGGTACTATGACATTGTAGTAGAGTAAAAAAAATAAGATAAAAAAGTAGGTAGGTATGTAGAGTTCACGACTATGCCTTCAAAAAATATTTATAACCAAATCTATTCATACTTAAGGACCTTCTGTAACCAATAAATCTGTTCATTCATATCCATAACCACAGACAATACGTCATAAGTTAGGACTTAAACAAAATGTTCTAGAAATATATTACACTGCGCGACATAAAGCCAAAGAGATGGGCCAACTCAAAGACTTAAGTAGATTATAATCACAGTTTATCCTTGATATAATCGTTATAATAACCGGGGTCTAGGACGACGACGAAATCAGTCGTTAACCGCTCATAACTGCAGTGTTGCCACACGTTAAAACATTATGTAGTTGTATTACGCAAATTTAGTAGGCTGTAACATTATGACCTGCTTACTGCTTAGCCTCACGATGTTGGGAAAATGATACGATAGCCAATCGATTCGAATAATTTTCGATTATAATGTAGGTAATAACCGAACTATTTAGAAACTAATTCGAGTTACCATGTACACACATTGCTTGGTTTTAAAAATGTGTGAATTATGGAAAGTAAGGTTATACAGAGTGTAAAAAGACCCTTAACGAAAACTGAAATCCCAAGTTGTGCCAATGTAGAGATTGGAACATTTTTTACTTTAGCACCATACCGGGGAAATTACTGGTTCAGGAGATATTGAGGTTGAGGCTCAAAGTTAGTTTAAATTTTTTCTAATTACTTAGGTACAAAATCCAATATGTTCGCCAATATGACCCCATGGATAAGTAGGTATTTCGAGCATTGCACGCGCGCGCTTTTAATTGCGGTTTAAAAATTTTAAAAAGATCGTTTCCCTGGTATTATTTTTGGTTAGTATGACTTGGCATGATGTCCACAACGAGTAGACTTCGGCTTGGTGATGGGTCTTGTGACACACTGTATATTACCAGCATATGAATGTTATTTGCGAACGGTTGCCAGTACTTATACTTTTTGTCTCGTCCTATAAGGAATGTAACTTTCTTTTGTCCAGAGTCTAGAAGGATAACGACCTACATTATAAATTATATAATTAGCTCTACTCATGATATTAACTCTTTAACACAGGTCTCAACATTTCGTCCCAGACCTTTTAGACACTGAACATCTGTCTTGTGGCGTTGTGCCAAATTTCATATTAGGCTTAAAAATACTATACGTACAAAATATAATGTGGGAAAGGTATACCTAAGTACATTTTCCTCAAACACGTGTTACCGGTGTTACGAAAAACATAGCATCCTCTTTAAAATTCAGACAGGGGTATAGCAAAGTGCGAGTTTCCGTGCAAATTGTTTGCCTATAAATACAAAAGATTAGGTAACAGCACATTAGGGCTGCTAACGCTATTCTTATAGCACGCTATAATGATACGAGTAAAGGGCTAATGGCAGCGAGGTTAAGCAACGATGTCGCGGTCAGACCTTGGATCGAGGAACGCTCGTTCTTAAGTTACAAGCCGGCACTTTATCCGTAAGTTATTTGCTGGACTCGAATATCAAATCGGTATTTCGTTATACGTCGGACAGACGCGTTCAAATATTTATAACAAAATTTGCATTAAGTGATACAGAAGTGTCTTAAAAATAGGTCAAAATGAATTCGAAAGATAACCTTGCCAATAAGGTATCGAGTATTGTGGTTTGAAAATATGTAATAAAAGATGTGATCCGCACGTCAAAAAAATAATCCTGATCCGCCGCCTTACATAAAAAAGAACTCGTTGTGTATTTAGACCTATGTAGCTAGGTACATATTATGGATAACTATTTACGTCTACGATACATGGAAACTAGATGTCCCCAACTACGCCCGAACATTTTATTTTAATTGAACCATTCCTGCCCGATCCCGCGGGGATTATGGGAAATCCCTTCTTAGTGCCCCCCATATAGTCCTAATCCTAGTCCAAGGACCATACATGCCTTTTTAGTTTCTTGCGTCGAATATTTTTGGCTGTGCGTTGTCTGTCGAGCAGTAACGCAAGAATGTTATATATACAGATACATAAGTCGATGTACCTATATCGTCGGTCGTTAATTCACGTCTACATTTGACCAAGTCAAGATCGAGTCAAACACGTGAGATATTTTCGACAAATAACGCAAATATTATTCAAATAGATGCGTTAGGAAATATAATGAAATATGTTTCCTAATGGTTTTGTTAACATTTTTGCGTTAGGTAGCAGATAATCTACATAGATAAACACTATATTTTGACTGATCTTTATGAAAGGATAATAAATTAATGTTGCTCGAGTTCTTGGCTCAATTATAAAGTGAATTAGTTATACTTATTTAAGTAAATACTTTTGTTCCTGTAGTTTGACTTACAAGGAAACATAACGTTACCGAACACTTCTTTTTCAATTTTAAGCGGTTTGATGCGGGCCCTTCTACTTCGACCTGCGAGGAATGCCTTGGGGGATTCCTATGTCCAACAGTGGACGTAGATAGGATGATATGATGATTATAAAACTTTTTTGTGTCATATACTAATCGTAATAACGTACAAAACGGGTATCAATCGCTCATACTTAATACTTTCAAAGGAAAGATGAAACCTTTAGAGTTAGCCAAGAAAAAAATCATTTTTGTGTTCAGATATCCTGTGCTTAGGCTAAAGACAACCAATATCAAATATTGATAACAAAATTCGTAAGTCAATACTCAATTCCAAAGTACGTAAGTCAAAGTCGTTCACTGACGAAAATTACTGTGCATATATGTTTTTACCATATTAGTAACATTTATCACAAGATCGTAATCTATTACAAAGTAATTATCGCTTATCACTAGATGCAGCGAAGCTCTATTGTAGAGGCGTTGGACTTCGATCTGATGACTGTGCCTTAGTAATTTACACACTTTATCGGCAATAAGTATTCTAAAATGGGAAAAATGGTGAAAGAAACATACATTTTTTTAGTTTTGGCCCTAGTTTTTGTTTTTGGACCTAACGACGGCCACCCTCATTTCCACTACTGTTACCTACATCTTTGAAGCCAAGTAGAAAACAAAAAAATTAAACTGTCTTGGAACCCGCATAGAAGGATGTGGAGAAGTTGAAAAGTACATGAGTTTGGCCTTATCTGTGTAACTTTTACAATACGTAAACCTTCGCAATTCATATATTATGTTAGTTCCATGGACTTTTTTTAGTTTAGCGTTTATGATTTTTCTTGGTAGTTGACCTTTCACTCATTCATAGATCATGGATTAAAATATTTAAAGGAGCGTCGAGCGTTACATTATGTTTATATTTCTGCGTTACCATAAAAATAAGTAAAAAAGGTACCTATTAAGTAAGTACACGCAATCACACTTCAAACAAAGTTATATATATATATATATATATATATATAATTATAACATTTATAACACTCAATATACTTAAATATGAAGTGAAGCTCCTTTCTTAAATATGTGTTAATTTTTGACGTCCTTCGCACTACAGAGGTTGCTATTGCTACTTCTTATCGTAATTTGATCTGAGTTTTAAACATTTTAAATTCTTAGTAATATCCAACAAAATCCTTTTAAAAGAAACGTAAATAACAATATCACTTACAAGTGCAATCGCGCTTTCAGGGTACCACTTGCAGGGCCGCAGGAAGATCGTGAGTAGTTCATCGTCCTCTCCGAAGCACAAGTCTTTGTTCTCCTTCAGCAGTTCCCGCAGTCTCTCAAGAGCCTCTCTGACTCTCTCAGGCGTCTCTCTCAGCTCTCTCTCAGCGATCTCTCGCGTCTCCGGCGACAGATCCACGCTCCGCTCTAATCTGAACTCGCTTGAACTCATTTTGTGTCTGTGAACAATAGGTTTTATAAGTATACTTAGTTTTAGAGCCATTCCTGTATTAGGGAACAGTCATTTTTTATAAGTGTACAGGTAGTAACTGTAGTCAGTAATCATATTTTAAGATGGGGTATTCCTGAAAGCGCAACTATTTTTGAGCGCAACTAAAAAAGCGCAACTACTTTATTCCACAAAGCGCAACTAAATATCAAGATGCAATAGTGCTGGTTAATACAAACGGAAATTATCGATAGTTGATAAGACAAGACATTTAAGAATACTTTAGCTGTAGCTGTGGGCCTGAGTTTTACCTATACCATCCAGTGCTTTATTTTAGATTCATGACCCTAAAACCAGGTTTTTATTAGGCTTCTAACTTCTGTTAATTTATTTTACCCTGGTACTTTTCAAAACATTTTACTGATTGATCTTTGTTACCAGATTCTATAAACACTTCTAGAGTCAAGGGAAGTCCCGGAGTCTCAGAACCGTTTCTAATGTTCAAGAAACGGACACAAAGAACAACCGAGCATGCCCAACAACGATTTATACATCTTGTCTCGCGTGGGAATCGAATTCAAATAAACACCGAATTGGTCGAACCGGCCAAAAAACTATTAAGATATGATCGCACCCAGCATAATAATAGAATTAGTCGAGCCAGCCAAAGTACTCTAAACCAGAAGCAAGACGGTAAGACTCTACCAGTTACAAGGAGTAAGAAGATGGATTACAATTATTTCTAGCTTTTATCAAGTGAGATCGATCGCATCCCGTAGGGCCAATGCTTGCGGGTCTCTTAATCTGGCTATTAGCCATGTACCTTTTGATCATGGCTCTAGCAACAGAACTTCACATCCGTACGTGGGGTACGTAACAATAAACCTTATGAATATAGAACTGATATAAGTCTATATTGTTATTTCCTTCAAGTGAAAAGACGACATCACTCTGTCACGGTATAAATTACCTGCCTAGCTAGAATATTTATTATTACTCTGCCACGGTAACCACTTCGTAACGAATACTTTTAAACTTTCGCGACTTGAACACATAGTAATGTTTATGTCGCGTAATTATTTGAAAATTTACGTAAAATACCTTATATTCACTTCGTAATTGTCTAGTAGTAGTACGTTACATCTACATTGTCATTCCTACAAGCACACCGCACACGAAATACCTCAACCAAACGTAGAATAAATCAACAAGATCAAACTACTAGACTTATTAATTCCCAATGAGTAACATACCCGTCTAGTGAACCGATTGACGTGACACTGGCCGCAAGGCAGCCTTGTTGTGGATTCTAAGCACAGTGCACGCGCACGTGTCACAGACTATACGTTAAAAAAATATACATAGAATAGTAAGCTTTACACGTGTATGAGAATGAAAAACACCATTTGAGAGAAAGGGAATGAACATACATTGGGTATAGCTGAGACAAGCTATAAGCGCGTAAAAGGAAATGTCCCTTTGATAGGAAGAGAAAGAACACACTGGGTCAATTGGGTATATCTAGCTCTCTTTAAGGTGCATGGGTATTATGCAATCGTATTTGGCTTATTCTGTAGTTGACGCGTGAAGCTGCTGGCATATGTACAATCTTTAATAGAAATCCTTTGATAGAAAGAGAAAGAACGTACAATTGTGATACACTTGGTTCTCTCTAATGACCCGTGGGCATTGTGCAATGGCATCTGATTGACTTGTTCTGTAATTGATGCGCTAAGCTGGCATATATGTACATACAATAATTTATCCGCTGCGCTTGCGGCTTTAAAAAGAGCAACGCTTACCAAATTCATATTCTCTCTCTACATATAATATCTATTGGTCAATAGGCGATCAATGAAATAATGACCTTTAGTTTTTTCAGTGTTGTGTTAAAAAACGGTCAAAGGAATTTCGGTCTCTAGTGGTACACTGGCCAAAAATTCGCTCCAACGGCCAACCTATATCTATCTACAGAAAGATTTTTTACTTACGTACTCTATCTATATAAAATAGCTATCTTAAACACATCGCTACGCTCGAAATCGATTGCACAATTCTTTCGGTCAGCGGCGGTTGCCAAAATGACCCGCCAAACTAATAAAACATACGCTAATAAGTTTTAATTCTAATGATGTGGCAATGGCAACTGTAATTTATGTAATCACCGGCTCTTACAAATCATTTAATTATCGCGTTACGCTGTGTTTGGTATTCCGTACCGTAATAGGTGAAATAAAACCCTTCATTATCATCATTCTATTTTTTATAGTCTTCCGCCTGTATCCCTAGAGGGTATGCAGCGATTTAATATGTGAATTCGGAAAACTTAGTTTTACCTGACCCGGGAAACAACGTTATACCGGTTGCATCTTACTTTTACTTTGAACCCGGATTCTGCTGTGTAGTCTAACCAGGGGGGCGATTCAGAATCTTTCGATATCTCATTTGACATTCGATTCCGTTAATTGTCAAACGGGCTACCTCATTTTTTGTCAAAACTATCGCATTTCCTATCAATTTTATGCATTCAGTATGAAGTAAATTAATAAATAAACCGAATTCAATGAATATTTGTTCAAAATATGTCTGATAGGCGGCTAAAAGACGAGGACAATAATTTGACATATCGTACGATTACTTGTCGTGACATTCTGAATCGACCTGCAGATTTGACAGAATATAAAATTATCCACAGGATGACACCGTCTGATCACCTACGTAAAGAGATAGCGAAATAAGTCCTTATTGGGTAGAATAACCGAATAAAGATCTTTGTATTATCGGAATAGTCTAAATGTATTCTGTTGACTCTATGAAGCGTAAAAACAAGAACTAGGTAAATGTCAAGAGCGGCGATCGTAGCTAAATAGTAGTCTTAGAACAGTCTACAAAATCAACATCTTTACTTATTCTTTATTTGATGTTCATATTACTTCCATCATTAGGTAATAAGCATTTTCAAACAAATCATTAACGTTCCGATAAAGGAAACTTATCTATTCATTCATAATTATTTAATTTCATTAGAATATTAATAATAATAATAATAATATTCTACCACATACACACATCACCATCTAGTCCCAAGCTAAGCAGAGCTTGTGTTATGGGTACTAGATAATGGATAAACATACATATATACTTTTTTTTATTGTAAATAGTATGGATGCATCATTAGTAATTCCTTTAAAAGCCCTTGTCTAGTAAATAAAGGCCTACGTGATAAAGGAACCCACTATTCAAATTTCATGTTTCTTATTATATATTTTTTATAGACTCACGCCTGTATCCCCGAAGGGGTAGGCAGAGGTGTAATATTACACCCACATTTCGCCATGAATTTTTAGGTCCCACGTAATAGGGGGCGAACCTATTGCCGTACCGGGCACATTACCAGACTCCGTGCTGCTACTGAGAATTTCCTAACGGAAAAACCACTTAACACTTTGCCCGAGCCGGGAATCGAACCCGTTTTTTCTTATTTATTATTATTATATATTATTTTATTTCATGTTTCTAGGCAGTTAGAATTGGCGATGATATATGAGGTAAGAACTAGTGATTTTGTAATTATGATGATAACTTGGTTCATACATCAATCATAATAAGCATTATCAAACACACCATTGTGTTAAGTATCTATCTCTATCTAACCTACAGATATGACACAGAAGTTCAATCATTATTTACTTGCAGTGATTGATTAGTCTAAACTACTTACGGTGATTACAGTGGGAAACAAGGGGGCTCAAGAACTCCTAGGGAACTTAAGCCAGGTCTTAACAAGTGTAATTTATCGTTTTTTTTTTAACTTTCGCGATTTGTAGCGTCAACCAGTCTCTCCGCGACCACGCTCGGTGCAAGACGAGCGAAACGTCGGAAACAAATAAGTATTTATACCTTAAATAAGTTAATTGTACGCGATTAAGACCCGCTAATTTATTTTGTATGAAGTGTTATTTACAAGAGTCTTTGAATAAAACCTTCCTTAGTCAAAATTTCCCCTTGCTCCACAGACAAAATCTCTCTCCTCTTCCCTCTTCCGCCAAATCAAAGTCAAAAAGACCCTTCATTTGCTTAGCATACAGACTAAACAAATACTCAAATCAAAAGTGACATCACTTCTCAAGAAAACTTGTTGAATTAAGACAAAGCACCACGTTTGAAGTGCAGTGTTGTTCTATTATCTATCGCCACCTTTATCACAGTTCAATCAACTCGACACGAGCCGTGGCGATGGTCTAAATAAATCGCTTACTTAATATAAAACTATTAATAATTCTCTACCTATATGTCTAGCTTTGTCTATTACGCAATACGGCGTGCGTGCTGCAATGATGAGTGCATTGTCAGTCAAACCCAAAACACGGTAATAATATCTAACAGTATTGTAACTCCATACAAAAGCACGAAACTCGAGTTATACCTACGCGCCTCGAGCAGAGTACCCATTAGACTGAGCGGACTGTGCCTACAGTACCCGCAGCCGCTATCGTGCCGCAGCTCGCATGCGGCGCGTCTGGTAGGTATATAACTCACGAAGACGGCCGAGTTACAATACTGTTAGATTATATTACCGTGCCCAAAATGAAAAAAATTTACTTCCATAAAAATTGACAATTCAGTAGATTGATTATAAAAATATGATCAACACTAAATAGTATAAAACAAAGTCTGTCTTCTGTCTGTCTGTCCCTATATAGGTAGATATGCTTAAATCTTATAAACTACGAAACGGATTTTAAAGCGGCTTTTTTAATAGATAGGTAGAATGATTCAAGAGGCGCCCGCGTCAATTAGGTATACGTATAAACCTTTTATACGTATACCTAATTGACGCGGGCGAAGCCGCTGGCGACGTCAAGTAAAATATAATGACATACCTACCTACCTACTTAACTGAGTACCGAAAAAGAAAAACAAATGTCTGTTCAAGAAGTAACGCCTTCATATGAAGAAGCGATCAAGAAAGTTAAGGCCGCTCTTGCTTCAGTGTGTTTCGGACTACGAACAGATTAATTACATTGGTAAACAAATTAAAATTTCTAATAAAATTATCATACTCCGAATGTTTCGTGATCTGTATATTTTATGTATTACTTGTAATTAATCCTATTAAAATCAACAGTAATAATTGGGTATAAGTTGTTTTTTATTAATAATAAATTCAAAGTTTTTATTATTTTTATAGACTCACGCCTCTATCCCCGAAGGGGTAGGCAGAGGTGTAATCTTACACCCACATTTCGCCATGAATTTTTTGATCAGTTTCTAAATACCTCTATAATATTACTGAAGTGTAGTGGTATTTCCGGTGAATTATTATTTAGCTTCAAAACTGGTTTGTGTCGTTAAGAATTTTTTTTTAATGTTTTCATTTGTTTAATAATTTAAGTAAGTATAATAAATTTATATCAATTTTATTATTTGTATTGAATGCTGCAAATATTAGGCCAAACAATAAATTATACTGATCTGAATCTTTCGACTATAAAATTTTATGATACTTAATAAGATTATTAAACATTGCATTATTGACCACTAAACATAAAGATCAGCTGATTTAAGCCTTGGCCGAATAATAATTTAATTTAAAAGTTTAAATATATTAAAGAAGTCTAACTCCTATTACTATTATTATTATTATAATTGTTATATTATTATTATATTGATACGATTATTAATTTATAATATTACGATTATTATAATTTAGTAGATATAATATCTTACCGAAAAAGAATTACAAAAATATTACTAAGTTAAAAATAAAAAATAAATACTTCTTATGAATGAATCCACAGAACTATTGAATTCACAAGCACATCACAGTCCGACACAGTAGTTTCAATCCAAACAAGACCTATATTTGTCACTATAATTTCAATATTATGAAAATGCACTAACCTCACTCGCGTGTTCGCGCCGGTGTAAACCACAAAGGGCGGGAAAATCGTTCGTGCGCTAGTGAGAGGTGCGTGTGAACGAGTGTGCGCGCGCGCCGTTGTTCACCGGTTATATAGACTCGATAACGCGCATACGCTTACTTTGTGGCCGTTTGACGACGCTTAATCGACGCCGGCCGGCCTGTAAAGGCCTTGCCACACGGCACAATTTTACCACTGATCAAATTTTCAATCGAATTGGCTTTGCCCGTCTACACGACACAATCAAATCACTGATTTTCATTCCGTCCACCCGATTGGTCAAAATCTGGTGGTACCGCCCACCCGATGAACTTGAGTTGGACGACTGGCCTCTACACGTCACGATTTCATCAAGTGATTTAGTCAAGTTGGACGTAAAATCGTGTCGTGTGGCAAGGCCTTTACAACCCTAACTTACGTTCGATATTCGAAGTATTAAAAAATTATACTGGCCAGTTAAAATGACAGT
Source organism: Euclidia mi (assembly GCA_944739405.2). Classification (NCBI taxonomy): domain Eukaryota; kingdom Metazoa; phylum Arthropoda; class Insecta; order Lepidoptera; family Erebidae; genus Euclidia; species Euclidia mi. The sequence continues at coordinate 7,610,505 of OX123196.2, forward strand.
TCCTGGAATTTTATAAGTTTATAGCGATTATTGCCAATTCGAAAAGAAAATTCTTTTAAAAACCTCGTCAAACTATTTTCAGTCTGAACGGCAATGCAAGTAACGTGCAATACACGCACTAAATCGTACTCTCCTCATCGGGCTTGTTTCTAACATTCATTGAGATTGCTGTCCACTGATGGGCACAGGTCTCTTCTCACTACGAGAAGGGCTGGGCTATATTCTACCACGCTGGCGAAGTGTGGTTTGGTAGTATTTACATATTTTTCGAGAACGTTATGGAGAAAGAGAATCTCGCCAACATTAAGCCGAGAATTAAGGTTGTAGAATTACTGCTCTCCTTTAATTATTCAAGTAATAAATATTGTTGCTGCGTTGTCTATAAAATAAACTACACAAGTAATTCTTTATGTAGCTAGTAGGTACCACGTTGTAAAAGACAACATTATCTTCATTTGAGATCCCTCTTCGTTCAACAAGTTATCAAGAACAACAGCGGCCAACAATTTTTTGATCGAGATACACAAAAAAGATCATAAGTATGAGGATCTGTTAAGGTATTTTAACTACTACCTACTGGGAACAGATAACATCATCTTATCCCGAAGCAAAAACCGAATTCGTGATAGGTTTGCTTTCACACAAGACAAGCAATGTCAGACTGAGATCTAGAGAGGGCATCTAGTTGATCGTAGTTGATGTTTATTTTGTCTTCATTCAAACTTTACTTAACTACGTAAAGCTTAATTAAGCAAAAGCTAAGAATAAACTGACGTTTAAAATTCACACTTTTGTACTAAAACATGCACTTTGCATAAACATACTACAACCCCAAACTCTTATACCTACATTAAAATACTAAATAGTGCAGTCTATTTCTTCACCTGCGTGAATGCATAAGTTGGAAATCAGTAGGTATTATTAGTTGGTATGCACTTATAGGGTAGGTAAGGTATAAAAAAAACTTATTACTCAACTGTGTTATGAGAACGCCAATAGCAAGAGTTCAATCAGAAACTGCATTTAACTACATACCTGTACATACCTACTTACTATCAACACAAAAAAACTATTACTTAATGCATCAAGTAGTCGCATCAAATAGGATTACTAAGCGATTTTGAAAAGCTAGAAGTACGATATATGTATGTTACGAAATTATAAAATTCGTTATCTGATTAAGTTACATAACAAGGCTTAATATAAATTATTAATCAAAAACAGACAGGTAACATAGTGTTTTTAAGGATTACGCGAATCTTACACATTGATTACAAACTACGGTTTACGAATACAACCGCGATATATTGCTTTTACTGACGGTACATTTAAATTGAGTGATCTAAAAGCTAGATTATTTATTACTATCCGACGTTTCGATTATTTTTTCTTTCGTGTTCACGATTCCTGTAAAACCAATATATCGGAATACAATCCGTTAACCGTAGTTTGAATTGGACAGACAGAAAGGTAACTAAATGAAGAAATACTAAAAATATAAAAAACTAGCTGACCCGGCGAATTTCGTACTTTCTTTCTCTAGATTTTTTATTTTTTTTTTGGACTAAATTGTCAAAGTCAAAATCATTGATTCATCTAGGTCACAAGGTGACGCTTATGAACGTCAAATTTTAAAGTACATTACTTAATGCTTTACTTTCTATTGTGTATCTACACCATTCTCAAGTCCCCTTGAACACACACAAAAAATTCATCAAAATCATTCCAGTCGTTTAGGAGGAGTTTAGAGACATACACACGCACACAAGAAATAATATATGAAGATATATTTTTAATATTAGTTATTTAATAGATACAACACTTTTAATGAAATGTCAAAACTAGTAAAAAACAATCTCTTTTGTTGGATTTTGTATGAAATATGCACTAGCATGGGCGTCGCCAGAGGGGCAGGGAGGAGCAGCTGTCCCTCCTTAGAGATTAAAAAAAAACGACTTTTCTCATTTTCCACATCAACTTGCACTCCTAGGCCATCGGCTGCCGACGCCCTTGTGCACTAGTGACGTCATAATTTTAATAAACAATCAATTGACAATAAAGAGGGGAAAATATAGTTTTAAAATTAATCGATTAATGCTTAGAATATAACTCTAAGAATTAATAAATTTGGCACTATTTTGGCATATTAAATAAAAGAACTCTTATCATCTGGGGTCACGGCAGTGCCCTCGATAAGTCGAACCATTTTTTGACAAGTATTGTTTTTTTATGGGATTCATTTTACAGGAAACATCCTAATCGTGTTACTAGATAAGGTCTTCAACTCATAACTGTTAAAATTAAATAAAAGCATAGGCGATGCAATGATATGACTGAGGTTGAGATAAGACCATGACGAACACATGGATACTGTAAAGTATTATATTTATCTATGACATGGATATGCGGGTTTTAGTGACTGGCAGAACAGGCATCCGATACAAATATGTTCCAAACTTTATCAAATCAGCTATGACCAACAATGATTTTATGTACCTTCTAAACTTTACTGTATGTATGAAAAACCTTCCTCAGGAAACACTATCTGTAGGTGAAAACTAAGCATACAGAAATCCGTTCAATAGTTATTAGGTTTCGTCAAGTTTACACACAGACTTAAACGGCCGAGGGACTTCATTCTATGATAAGAATAATATATTTTTTATAGACTCACGCCTGTATCCCCGAAGGGGTAGGCAGAGGTGTAATATTACACCCACATTTAGCCATGAATTTTTAGGTCCCACCTAATAGGGGGCGAACCTATTGCTGTTACTGGGCACATCACCAGACTCCGTGCTGCTACTGAGAATTCGGAAAAACCCAGTAATACTTTTGCCCGACCCGGGAATCGAACCCGGGATAGTAGTAGACAAGAAGTATAATATGCTCTTTAGAATACGACATAGACAGACATACTTATAGATACGGAGAACAATTACTTCATACAGAAGCATTCCCGTACGAGCTGGAACGTACGCCGCCGCGATGCATGCAGATGCACCTTGTAGAACCAACAACGCCGTCGCCAGCCGATGGCCCAGGGAGAGGCAAGTTGATATTAAGCATGAGAAAAGTAGAAATAGTAGGTAAAGTTGAGAGTACCTACAAGAAGCTTATCACAAGTAGTACGAACCTTAGGTACATATACAGCGATCGTAACAATAACGGTACAGAGTCCAACGTTTAAAACTTCAGTGGACTTTGGTTGCGTTACATTTGAAATCTTTTTTAAAATCTCCATCCTTCCCCCCCCTGCCTCCCCTTGGCGACGCCCTTGAGAACCAATATGGAGCATCTCAACTAGTTACACTAGAAGATATGACTCACGCGCAAAATTAGAAGAAGATGATGACTCTACTATTTTTACCATAGTCAAAGTAAGGTTCAGTGCGCCAAGTGCTGAGTTAGATTTCCGCACGAAAGAACAGTTTGTGTTTACTATTTCGAGTTTGGGTGTTCATTGTGTCGAGGCGAATGACGAACACGCATGTGTAAATGCGGTAATATACCGCATTTACACATGCGTGTTCGTCATTCGCCTCGACACTCCACGAATATTCGTCGAAACATTCGTATACGAATGCTGTCGCGAACTACTGTTCACACATTCGTGGAGTGAATCATTTGATGCCGCATTTACACATTCGTGCGAATAACGAGGCGAATGACGAGGCGAATAACGAACACGCATGTGTAAACACTACATTCGCTATTCGCCTCGTGATTCGATTCGTGATTCGCGTGTTCGCGTTGAGAGCGGTTTTTCGGACACGAATCAAAGGGCACGAATGGCGAACACGAACTTACTGTTTACACATTCGTCTGCATTCAGTTGACAGCTAGCGCCCGACCCAACCGGACGTGTTGTCAAAATGGAGTGGAGTGAAGCGCGAATTATAGAGTTCCTTGAACTATTTCAAAAAGAAGAGCTCATTTGGAACCCAAAACATCAGAAAGATAAACGGTGCTTGGAACCGTATATCTGCTAGTATGGGGTTGCCATTATATTAGCACATTAAATATAAAAAAAATCATACTTTGGCTAAAACAAAATTGATTATCAACAAACATAGTAATAGTTATTTGTGCAACAAGAGAGCAAAGTTGTTTTTTGTTTCGAGTGCTGATTTGGAGTCCCGAGCAAGCGAAGGATTCTATGATTGATTCACGAGCGTAGCGAGCGAATCAAAGTTAGAATCCTGAGCGTGGTGAGGGACTCAACAGCACGAGATACAAAAAACTTTGCTCTTGTGTAGCACACATAATTTTTCACCACAGCAGTGAGAACACATATTACTTAGGAGACATAGAAATGAACAGGAATAGATTGAATTCTGCATAATCACTTGTTGATTTAACTCTTCTGGTGTTAAAGTACAGTCATCATCGCTAGTTTCACTCATCTTTTTAGATTATTTTATATCTATACTATAATAAAACTGTAGAGGTGAAAAAGTCTGTACATTAAAGATATTTTGACGAAAATTAGCTAAAATATCCAGGAAAATGCTAAAAAGCAATACTTGATAATTTTTAGAATTTATGTCTGTCTGTCTGTCCGACGTCTTTCCCTATGTTGCTAAAGATCTCTCAAATTGCGGAATTGATTTCAATAAAACTTACACCCGTGTACAAAGTTTACTCAAACCTATAAAATAGTATATGTTACATCACAATCGGTTGAGTGGTTTTCGGTGTACAGCTTGACCTCTCCTTTGTACGTAGTCCCAAACAAAACAGGGATCATCCAACACTGGTTATATATGTGGTGCCATCTATAATCATTATAAGTTTGTTAGTAAAAGTATAGTTAGTCTAAATAGGTACCTTCAAAGTGTTTTATGGCTATTTACCCGACTTTAAAAAAGGAGGCGATTCTTAATTTCGTCAGTATATTTTTACGTATTTTCGATAAATAAATTACTGAAACCGAACATATCATCATCCTTCCGACCGTTAGATGTCACTATTTTCAAATAATTTTCTGGCAAAATAAATGTTTCTTGCAAAAAAGACAATAATTATGTGTCGGGTATCTTTCTGTTATTAAAAAAATAATAGAGTATAATATTCGTCACTTTCATAAACAAAAAGTCTCTGTGTCAAAATTTATTACAATGTCCACTTAATTTAAACGGTCAATCTCATATATTTCAAATTATTATGTTTATATAATAGTTATATAATCGTTTCATTTTATTTTAAATCATAAAACAATGACTATAGATCCTTTTTTCAATAAAGTGTCGATTAGTCCATATTATTTTCTATCTCAGTCGGTTTGTATATGTAAACATAGATGGCGTTTTCCTAATGGCGGTGTTAAGATTCTCCGTGGATTGATGAGGTTCTCGGTTAATTTTCTTTCGTTTTCGTCGGATTGGTGTCTTAGTCGTTTCTTTTGAATAATGAATGTGGATGTGTTTCTTTGATTTATTTCGTTCGTTCGTGTTCTGTACTTATACAGGTGTCTTATTATTCCCAAATTCCCACACCTCACGTACGTGGGAATCACTGAGGCCTGAATTCAGGTAAAACAGTTAGATAATGTTGTGTATAAAGAAAGTCTCTAATGATATCCCTACTATCCCTACTTCCCTACTTCCCTACTTCCTACTAATATTATAAATGCGAAAGTTTGTGAAGATGTATGTATGGATGTTTGTTACTCTTTCACGCAAAAACTACTGAACGGATTTGGATGCAACTTTACAGTAATATAGTTTACTAGCTTTCGCCCGCGGCTTCGCCCGCATGAAATTTTAATATAGTTTATACATCAGCATAACACATACGCTACAATTTATAAAGATTTTATGTAATGTTGCCATAATATAAGGAAAATTATCAATTAAGTCAGTAAAAATCCTGAGCTCTGAAATCTTCGCGTGCATTGCCTAAACCGTTGAAGTTACATGAAGATAATGTACGGTGATATTGTTTATCTTAAAAAGTTTTAAATAAAAGTTCGCTGCAGCATATACCTACCTTTTATATAGAAGCCAATATATACTAAAAAGTGGTCCGTAAAAATAATTAAATTTGATACTTTTTTACAATGCTCATTCTAGAGTAGTTATCAAATTGTTTTCAAAATTGATAAATTTATTGTCTTCAGTATTTAATGTAGTTAAACGTTGTCTTTTACAGTAAGTAGTTTGGGTGAATAGTTTAAAAGTTATCACGATATAGGTAATTGACCTATGCGCAGCCTTATTAAAAGCGCTTACTATGAGTTGGCGTGCTTAAGCGCAGCGGGGCGGAGGAGGCGGTCTGATTATGTACTTTGTGGTAATGTTTTCAGTTTTTATTTTCGCTGCTATTCTCTTCAGTAGGTATGTAAGCTCTTCAATAACTTTAATAATATACTTACATACTAATCTTTACCTGAAGTTTGACGACTCATCATTGTGTTGCACTGGTCCCAATTTATTTGGGGTCGGCGCAGTATGTCCTTCGCTTCAATACTTCTCTGTCACCAGTCATCCGATCGTTTACCCCTTTCCTTTTCATATCCATCCTTACACAGTCCATCCATCTTTTCCTTGGCCGTCCTCTCCCTTTTCGTCCTTCTACGTGCATATTCATCACTGTTTTAACTACATACATATCATCTCTCCGCATAACATGTCCATACCAGGCCAGTCGACTCCCTTTTACCTTTTCATCAATGGGTGCCACTTTCACACTACCTCTAACGTAATCATTCCTTAATTTTAAGTATTAACTGTTTATATGTATGCTACACGGCTAATGTGCAGATCCGTTTGTGATGAAATTTGATATGGATAGACTGAAACCTGGGGAAGTACAAAGGCTACTCTTTATTAAAATTTCATGCGGCCGAAGCCGCGGGCGAAAGCTAGTATTAATATAAATTTAACACGTTACGCTATACCTACTGTATCAGCATGAGCGAAATTTTTATTCCCGCTACATTTTTAAATTGCGTTTTAATACCGCGTCCCTGATGTTTATTTTTCAAATGTATCATTGTTGTAATTCTAAATAAAAATGTATTGGTTAAATACTAATTTTATACTATTCATTAGACTTATTTTTATTAAAATCCAATAATAAATTGAACATGTAAACAATAACATAGAAAAATAGTTATTTGTGCAACAAGAGAGCAAAGTTGTTTTTTGTTTCGAGTGCTGATTTTGAGTCCCGAGCAAGCGAAGGATTCTATGATTGATTCACGAGCGTAGCGAGTGAATCAAAGTTAGAATCCTGAGCGTGGTGAGGGACACAACAGCACGAGATACAAAAAACTTTGCTCTCGTGTAGCACACATAACTTTTCACCACAGCAGTGAGAACACATATTACTTAGGAGACATAGAAATGAACAGGAATAGATTGACTTCTGCATAATCACTTGTTGATTTAACTCTTCTGCTGTTAAAGTACAGTCATCATCGCTAGTTTCACTCATATTTTTAGATTATTTTATATATTAATATAATTTAACACGTTACGCCATACCTACTGTATCAGCATCAGCGAAATTTTTATTCCCGCTACTTTTTTAAATCACGTTTTAATACCGCGTCCCTGATGTTTATTTTTCAAATGTATCATTGTTGTAATTTTAAATAAAAATGTATTGGTTAAATACTAATTTTATACTAATAATTAGACTTATTTTTATTAAAATCCAATAATAAATTAAACATGTAAACAATAACATATAAAAAAAGTAATTTCTTTATTACAAAATATCTTTTTTTTGCGTTGCCGTAGGTGATTTCTTTGAGGTCGAATTCCAAAATCGAATTTCGAATTCGAAGGGGTTTGTTTTTTCACTCACTTTTATATGCATGTGAAAGAGACAGAGCAAAGTAAAATTCGAATGTTTCAAATTTATGGCTGAACAATATCAATTCGTGACACTGAAGATTGAAAAATTAAAAAGCTACTTTTACTCACGCTCGAATCAAAATCGCGTTTTGTTCACTGTTGTCTCGCAGCAAAAGCGGCATGTTTGAGCTGAAGTGGTGAAAAAATAATTTCTTTATTCTTTTTTTTTTGAGTTGCCGTAGGTGTTTTCTTTGAGGTCCAATTCCAAAATCGAATTTCGAATTCGAAGGGATTTGTTTTTTCACTCACTTTTTATATGCATGTGAAAGAGACAGAGCACAGTAAAATTCGAATGTTTCAAATTTATGGCTGAACAATGTCAATTCGTGGCACTGAAGATTGAAAAATTAAAAAGCTACTTTGCCTCACGCTCGAATCAAAATCGCGTTTTGTTCACTGTTGTCTCGCAGCAAAAGCGGCATGTTTGAGCTGCTGTGGTGAAAAAGATATTACTGCCTTGTTGGTCTCGCGGCATAAATGTGCGCGTGGGATTGGGAGGTCTCGGGTTCGATTCCCGGGTCTGGCAAAGTGTTATTGGGTTTTTCCTTTGGGAAATTCTCAGTAGCAGCACGGAGTCTGGTAATCTGCCCGGTACGGCAATAGGCCCGCCCCCTATTACGTGGGACCTAAAAATTCATGGCGAAATGTGGGTGTAATATTTACACCTCTGCCTACAGACGTGAGTCTATAAATAAAAATAAAAAAATGAATTACTTATATGAGTAATTCTCAAAGTAATTTAATAATTTACATGCTCAAAAAAGAAATCGTCTGTGACGATAGCTTTTTTTTACTTTTTTACGCAGGATACCTATCTAAATAATTATATAATTTCATTAAATGTAGCGCGCACGCTGCGATTATTTTCACATCCTCCATGTTCGTGTGCGAATTTCAAATGATTCACTCCGCCAATGTGTGAACAGTAGTTCGCGACAGCATTCGTATACGAATGTTTCGACGAATATTCGTGGAGTGTCGAGGCGAATGACGAACACGCATGTGTAAATGCGGTATGAAATTCGCACACGAACATGGAGGACGTGAAAATAATCGCAGCGTGCGCGCTACATTTAATGAAATTATATAATTATTTAGATATCCTGCGTAAAAAAGTAACAAAAAACTATCGTCACAGACGATTTCTTTTTTGAGCATGTAAATTATTAAATTACTTTGAGAATTACTCATACACATACATACATATCGTCACGCCTTGTATCCCCGAAGGGGTAGGCAGAGGTGTATTTCTACACCCACTTTTCGCCAGATATACTTTAGTCCCACGTAATAAGGGGCGAGCCTATTGCCGTACCGAGCACATTTCCAGACTCCGTGCTGCTACTGAGAATTTCGTGACAGAAAAACCCAATAACACTGCCCGACCCAGAAATCGAACCCGGGACCTCCCGATCCCACGCGCACATTTATGCCGCGAGACCAACGAGGCAGTCGTAAAGGGTTTGATGTCGAGTTTTCCGTCTCTACGCAAAGATGGTATTTGCATCGTGTTATCCCTTAGTCGCCTCTTACGACACCCACGGGAAGATAGGGGGTGGTGACACTTGTATTCTATGCCGTCAACCACACGGCAAAACTCAATTACTCATATAAATAATTATGTTTTTTATTTTTATTTATAGACTCACGCCTGTATCCCCGAAGGGGTAGGCAGAGGTGTAATATTACACCCACATTTCGCCATGAATTTTTAGGTCCCACGTAATAGGGGGCGGGCCTATTGCCGTACCGGGCACATTACCAGACTCCGTGCTGCTACTGAGAATTTCCTAACGGAAAAACCCAATAACACTTTGCCAGACCCGGGAATCGAACCCGAGACCTCCCAATCCCACGCGCACATTTATGCCGCAAGACCATCGAGGCAGTCATATCTTTTATAGTAAAAGATCTGACTGTTGATAATCAATTTTGTTTTAGCCAAAGTATGATTTTTTTTATATCTAATGTGCTTAATGGCAACCCCATACTAGCAGACATACGGTTCCAAGCACCGTTTATCTTTTTGATGTTTTGGGTTCCAAATGAGCTCTTCTTTTTTAAATAGTTCGTTATTCGCCTCGTCATTCGCCTCGTTATTCGCACGAATGTGTAAATGCGGCATATGTTTGTAGTCCCCCGCGACGTGGTGTAGGTTATTCCCCGCGTGTGGGTTAGTATTTTCTAAAAAAAGGGTTTATATGTATAAAAAGTAAAAAGTTTAAAAAGTTAAACTGTCTGATCAGGACATCTAAGTTAAGAAACCAAATCTGCAATTGCGAAATAGTTCCGTTTGGATGTGCAATTTTCATTGTTTACGTGTATGCATGACACAATATACTATCTAGGTATATTTTTATTATTCTAAATTATTAATTATATACCAAGTTCCAAAGATCACATAGTATCTATAAAGTAAGTAGAGCGAAGATCAAGGGACGGTTCGAGTAAGTAACAAAAGAAAACGCGATGTCCACGTATGTGAGTCATACACGCGAGTGATTGTGACAAAGGAACATACACCGTTTTGTTGTGAATATTGATATAGCGACGCCCCCCCGGCTTTGTCAACTGAGGCGAAATAAGGCGATTATACACGACTTTTCCTTTTTTAATGCTGATGTTGTAGACGCTTTACGAATCGTCTCGACTTCGCCACTCGGTCGAAAGAGTTTTGGCTGGTGGAGGTGTGTCAGACTCAGGCGCGGTCCGAAGGGGGGGGGTCACAGGGGACATGACCCCCCCCAAAATCTAAGGTCAAATTGAAAAATCTCAAAAATTTGCCAAATAATAAAAGGAAATTTCTAGCTATCCCCTAACAGCGATACATTTATATTTTGCTGACTCAACTCTATCTAGTGGTGTTTTTATGAACTACGTACGATGGCCAAAATAACTTGGAAATTACATCTAGTTTAGAAACAAGGAACCGAACTACATACGTAGTTTTGGTAATCCTAGCAAAATCGATATGCGTCGTTATGATAAAGATTGTTTAACAATATTCTAATAATGTAATTTGTATATAGTAAGTATAATATGTATGTTGTCGAATACTTACTACTTACATATAATTATACATATATTACATATACTTAATAGGCTTGCGTACACAAGCAATTATCCCGATTCATCCTATCCAATAATATCCTTAGTCCATTCCAATCCGGATTTTGGCCTGGTCACAGTACTGTTTCTGCTCTACTTAAGGTGACTGGCGATATTAGGGCGGGCGTGGAGAAAGCTGAGGTAACTGTGTTAGTTTTGGTGAACTTCTCAAACGCCTTTAATACCGTCAGTCATGATGTACTTTTGGCCATCCTTGCCCACCTTAATATTTCATCTGAGGCTCGGGATTGGTTCTCGTGGTCGCCAGCAGTCAGTTCGCATTGATGAGACATCGTCGAATTGGTGTGATCTGGATGCTGGGGTTCCACAAGGCGGAATTCTCTCTCCTTTTCTATTCTCACTATTCATTAACCTCATTACTCATGAACTTCAGTGTGCGTATCATCTGTATGCTGGCGATTTGCAGCTTTACGCTCCGGCAAGGGTGGACAAGTTGTCAGATGCAATTGCAAAAGTTAACAGTGATTTGCATGCGATACGGATATGGTCTGACAGATTTGGCCTCTGCGTTAATCCAACAAAATGCCAAGCCAGCGTCTTGGGAAGCCCGCGTATGATCACTAGAGTGGATTTCACAAGTTTGTCGCCTGTGATTTTTGACGGGTGCGTTATACCATTTTCGACATTGGTTAAAAATCTTGGTTTGCACATAGATAGCATCCTTGATTGGCGGACTCAGATCTCAGTTGTCAGCCAGAAAGTATTCGGGACTCTTCGCTCACTGTATCGTCTCAAAAGTTTTCTTCCATCAAAAACTAAAACAATGCTTGTGCAAACTTTAATCTTCCCTATAATTGACTATGGTGACGTGTGTTATCTCGACCTGAATGCAGACCTACTTAACAAACTTGACCGACTTCTCAATTATTGCATTCGGTTCGTTTTTAATCTGCGCAAGTTTGATCATATTTCCAAATTTCGCACGGAATTAAAATGGTTGCCTATTCGCCAGCTTCGAAATTTGCGTACTTTGACGACTTTATATTCGTTTCTCAACTCTCCTAATAGTCCGTCATATCTGGTACCTTACTTTCAATATCTCTGTTCCAACCATGCAACACTCAATCCACAAGAACTTGCGATCTTCTAATAACCTTCTTCGTCTCTATCCATCTCACACTTCTAGTCTAGTACATTCTTCTTTCAACACCCAATCCATTCTTCTGTGGAATGCACTCCCTCCCGAAATTAGGATGTCAACTGATCGTGCCACATTCAAATTTAGAGTCCGCCAGCTGTTTTATAATGAACTGTCGGAAGCTTCTCCGTAGCACTCTATCAACCGTTAGTAGTCTATCTATTTAAATATTTATCTTTATTTGTATACATTTATATGTATTTATGTGTATATGTATATATATGTATTTATTTATGTATATATTTATGCGTATGTATGGACTTTGTATGTATTTATAGTATATTTTATATCGGATATTCTATTTTATTTTAATCTCTTTGTGTAAGTACCTACACACCTGCCATGTTCATCTCTGCACCACCTAAAGGTTGACTGGGAGAAAATGCCTACTTATAGGCATTAAGTCCGCCTTATGCAATGTATTTTGCAGGAAGTTTTTAAATAAAAAAAAAAAATTTTGAAGAACAGTGCTTCATTTAATGATCATTTTATAATAATGGTAAGTCATTGTAAGTAATATCGAGCCTTTCCCGCCATTTTAGCGCAACTGACAAAAACTAAATTTTACAAGAGAAGGTGTTTTTTAAATATATTTATACAGAAATGTGCTAATAAAGTATTTGATGTACATTAATGATTTTTAGACATTTACTTGCACTTATAATTAAAAAAAATTGGGCAAGTGCGAGTCGGACTCGCGCACAAAGGGTTCCGTACCAACATCTATAAAAGAAAATCACGTTCGTTGTATGTATACTTAAATACTTTATAAGTTTCTACCCGTTTATTAAGATCGAGTAACAAATTGCTTAAAAATTACGTTTGTTGTATGGCAGCCCCCCTTTATTATTTACTTTTTTTAAATTTAATTATTTATTTTGAAAGGTAATATACAACTACATATTCTGTAAAAATTTAAAGCGTCTACCTGTAACATTTAGTAATTTTGAGCAAAATATACGAAAAAAAACACGTTTTTTGTATGGGACCCCCCCCCCCTAATTTTTTTTATTTTTAGTATTTGTTGTTATAGCGGCAACCGAAATACATAATTTTTATATTTTCTCATTTAATTATGAGATACAGCCTGGTGACAGACAGACAGACAGACAGACAACGGAGGCTTAGTAATAGGGTTCCGTTTTTTACCTTTTAGGTACGGAACCCTAAAAACTACAAATATAATAAGTATTTTGGGTTGGATTTTAAAACGAGTCGCCTGAATTTGAGGGTGTAGGGGGCTTAAGGGAGTTAGTCTTAATCCCCTCAAAGTAATTTTGGCTGAAGGAGTTGCGTCTAAATATTTTTAAACAATTTCCAACAATTCTTAAATACTTTGGCAATTATGCAAAACGGAACGTAATTTTTATACTTTAGTACAGTTTTTCAAATGTAATTTTTAGGTTTTATGACAAAAACGTGAAACGAAACGCAACCCGCCATCTTGGATGGATGATGTTGACAGCTAATGTCAAATTTGCGCATCATTCCTTTGCTTTCGAGTGCCTAGGGTTAGGTTAGGAGCGACTGTAATAAAATTGAAGTAACTAAATAGGTTATGTTAGGTTCTCATTTGACCCTTAATCCGAAATTAGGAGCCCTGCCAAGCAGGGCTCCTAATTGACCCTAATTGACCTTTTTTTTTTTTTGTTTTACGAGGTAGAAAATCCCTTCGGATCTCCGACTCTTGGGGGAAATAAGAGCCGGAGTACGTGGTGTTTCCACTAAAAACCACCTCGACTTCCGCCATGTACCCGTGTGTCGAAGGGTGGGGCCAAAGCACCCGTCGCCACCCTCCGACGGGTATTGGCCCGCCAGATGGTCAGGCGGGCCCCGAACAAAACCCCCTTGGCGACGGATTAAGGTGTTGGACTCCGCCGCCAAAACGCCCAGCGGCCGCAGAGGATAGGGAGGACGGCAACGCAACACCGCATCTCCTCTTCCTCTGCGGCCCCACCGCGACGCATCGAATGGTGCGCCCCCATTTGGTCGCGGGAGATAGGGCGCGCGGCAACGCAACACCGACACGCCTCTCCTCCCGCGACCGCACCCGACTGCGAGGGACAGACAGAACTGTCCCCCGCACCCGCACCGTTGGACGCATCCTGCGCAGGCCCCTCCAAGCCCACGCGGAGCGTCCCCTCCTGGATCCCTCTTAGCTTCACCGCGGGTGACCAATCCACGGTTACTGAGCCCCCCCACCACGACAAGGTGGAGATCCCACGGGAGGGGGATGCACGATACACGACCTAACTAAGGACTAACCTGCTAAAGAAAAGTTCCACTCTACATTTGCAACTTTGATCAACTTTGAAATTGTTTCTTTTGTTTTTTTTTAATGCTTTGCTTTAAACTATCTTCATGGATAGCGCAATAATTCGATTACAACTACAACAGGGATCACCATTTATATGACCCGAATAAACATGGTTGTGCCCAGTTTGGTCGCTCTTTTGGCCTGTTACTTAGATACAAGGGAAACCTTTTGGTATATAAATGATTCCTAGAGTTCAAATTATCATTTCCAATTCAATATAGGTAAGTAGATAACATTTGAAAGATTTGACGGTACCTAGAGTTTGCCAAATATACAAATCAAATCTTAAAAATATTGAAACATAATACTAAGTAGTCGTTTATAATATAATACACAGGAACAACTCTTCCTTAAAATAGATCTCTACGATTCTCTACGTTCTCCTATCCTTAGACTCAATCTAAGAGATAACGGGCCATGAAACGTTTGTGATTGAACCAATGAGGATCTCTTTACTTCTCTATCGAAGTTTTTGAATACTTCGTTAATTGTATCAGAACAGGTAAACGTTTTGTATGCATTACCATGATATTTATTTACTAATGAATCTTCAAAATAGACAAATAAGGTGTGTATCCGTTGCTTTAAAACGTTAACCTCTTCAAACCAAAGATAAGCTTTAAAGGACTAATTGCGTCTAAAAGTATGTGTTCTGTTCAATATTTTACGTTTAAAATTATCAAGCACAAGTTCAAGGTCAGTAGTACAGAAGTAGATATCGACTAGATTTATGTGACAATTTATAAAACAGCTATTCATCAGCCTGTAGGTAAGCGTAAGTTGCTGTATATAAAGTTACATGTCCTGACTGATATAATACCTATAATCGCAGCACCCAAACTACTGAGGCTAGAAACATAAGCACCCACTAAGGAAAGAGTTTTGACTATGACACCTCTGAGGGAATGAAATACACGTTGTTTGTCCCCATGACCGTGCACAACTTTTATTAAAACCTTTATTTCATCTCTCGTCGTGAACACTCGTTTTCCGGACCCAAGAATTCACGAACTTAGTTATATAATATCAGACTTACGACGATCAGGCAAAATATAAAATTTTTCATAGTATTCAAATAAGTCGGTACCTACAACTTACGTACTTTCATAACAGATACCTAAATTGTGGGTCAACAAACCGACACTTCTTCACGTCGCCACACTATCCAGTAGCAAGAAATAAAAGATTTAAATCCAACAATATCCACATTACATTATCATATAATAACAAAGTAAAATGAATCTTAAAGTTCTTTGTTTTGATACGAAGACACAATGGTTTTGTTCAAGATTCCTCGAGTATTCTTGTTACTTGAAATCCAAACATTTGTGTCGCAATGATGACTTATCGGACAAGTTAAAGTCCAACTCGTTTGAAACATAATATCGAGCATCTAATAATAAATTATATTGTGTAAGTACTTAGTTTTATGTGACTGCATCTCCGCTTCTAGGACATAAGCGGGCTCGCTGTTAACCGCTGCGAGTGTTTGGGTTCGATTGCCACACAGTAAAACACTTTGTGTGATCCACACCACAAATTTCATATTCAATAAAAACATTTTGAAACCTAAACAGCTTTTACTTAATTATCTTGACACTGGCTAGGTAGTCTTTTTTGTTTTGTGATTACATATTGAAAGATTTTAAGGCCACGTCGTACATCGTTAGAAAGGGTTGATTGAGGTGTTAATTGCTTGTAGTTGTATGTTTAGTCCCCTGTGGTCATTACAACACACAGTGCACCCAAAGTTATTCTGTTTAAGATGTTTTTTATAGATAAACTGCCACTTTTTTACGGCCAATCGTAAATTCTAGTTTGATTTCTATGCAACTACTTAGGTAAGTGATATCTATTATTAACAATTATGCCACGTTATAGATACATATCACAGGTACCTACAACACAAAATATTTTTTTCTAAGTCAAAATCATTTATTCATCTAGGACACAAGGTGACGCTTAATAAACGTAATTTTTTTTTAAATTAAATACTTAATTACTCAACATTTACATTTACTGCCTCGTTTGCAAAGCAATAGGTAGAACCACGAAAAAGAACGGGTACCTACTTACCTAATAAAACTCGTGGACACTCTATTGTTTTGTTTTTCGTGTGAGTGTGTGGCCAACTTTGGTGTCGGAGTTTTCAGACCGCCCGAAGGTCTCCGACATGGCCTAACGATCCTTATCCTCAGACAAGAGCCGGGACCGACAGCTTTACGTGCCCTCCAAAGCACGATAGCGCTCAGATGAAAATGCCACACACGGTCACCCATCCAAGTGGTGAACTGTGCAAGCGTTGCTTAACTTTACCGGCCACTCTATGAATGCAGAACAATGCAGTTACTAAATTAAGTGCTTTTAGTTAGGCTCCCAATGTGCATACTGTGTAACAAGAGCATCCACCTACGTCTCATAGGTTATGTAGGCAACACGCGACGTGTTTAGAACTATGGTGGAAATGTACCTACGTTACAGATGCTTACGGTATATGAATACACAGAAACGACAAAAACGATAGTTTACAGCCCACGAACCAGCTGAAATGAACATACTAAATCATCGCCTTGAAGAAAATTAAAAATGTAGTCCAGGATGCTTCAGTCGACTTTAGCTACTAGGGCACTGAACCTTCAATACCCAGAGCTCTGAGCCCCCAGATGACATATAGCTTGTTTCGATCGAATCAATCATGGTATAGGTAACAGGTACCCTGGTAAC
Source organism: Euclidia mi (assembly GCA_944739405.2). Taxonomy (NCBI): domain Eukaryota; kingdom Metazoa; phylum Arthropoda; class Insecta; order Lepidoptera; family Erebidae; genus Euclidia; species Euclidia mi. The sequence continues at coordinate 7,627,678 of OX123196.2, forward strand.
TACTTAAAAATTTTGCGATAATCGAATTTTAGGTCTTCTAAAAACTCTTAAGGAATTTGAAGCGATATTTATTTGACATCCACTTTTAACGTTCTCAATTAAAACTGCTTATGCCAAGTCAATGTACTGTTCCCAACCTTTTCTAAACTGAAATTCGACAATCAACCAGCAGTTTTTAAATACTTGTGCATTCATAATTACTGATAGAGCTACAAATGTGCACATGGCTGACATGTCAAAAGATAAGAATAGAACTGAAAATAGATAAGTTACATACCGGAACTTTCAGCTCTGTGAATGAAGTTAGTGGACTTTGATTTGTTTATCAGTTATTGATTAGTACCTAAGTCGTAAGAGTCAGCCGACCTTGTAAGGACATCGCGACCGCAGGATCATAGTAAAAACAGAATAGTAGGATAGCTTCATACAAATCGGCCGCCGCCGCCGCGCTGGTTTGAATGTATGCGTGCGCCGTGTACGCACGCACTTTTCACGCACACAATCTCACGAGCGCGGCAAGCTCGGCGAAGGGATGCGCCGCGCGTCTGATCGCGCGCATTCATGTAGGTACTACACTGCTCGCCCGCTCGAATTGTTTATGTACATTCAGTTTTGTAATAAACGTTATTAATATTATACAATGTGTTAAACGACAGTAAATTAAACTTGTTACATTTTTCTCGCTATAAAGGGCATTTAGATAGTTATATAACGCTTAGCTAGTCAGTAGTATTTGAAAAAAAATATATGCAAGCTTAAATTCTGTAGTATTCAGCGCAATCACTTAAAAAAACGGCGAAAAAGCGCGCGCGCCGACAAAGCCGGCGCCGCGGTGTAAACACGTGACAACCCGTGCGTCAACGCAAGAGTAGGCAATTAACTCGCCGAGCGGCCGTAGCTAGCTTACTATTCTGTTTTTACTATGGCAGGATGTTTGAATGGTTAATCTTTTGTTAAATGTACCTACCTACCTATGTACCTACAAGTTTCAACATACGAAAGTGTCTGTTGCTACTAATGTCCGATGTTTTTTAAATATGAAGCATCTGCATCTAGTTCATGTTTTTTTAAGTAATTATTTATCTACTTATTTGAAATGACAAGAGGCCCGCCGCCCGTGCCAGCAATGGGATAGACTGCGGCTTGGGTTGATGATGATGAAGCATAATATTATTTTGAATAAGTCTGGTACTGAGAAACGAAGCATATATAAGTGAATAAAAATAATATAAAAGATGTTGAACTATAAATAATTTCTAACTTGATAGGTTAGACTCAAAACTCGTGTCTTTAGAAGTACTGGATATATCAGATACAAGAGACCAGCCATATGGTCAACCATCGGGCAATACCCGCTTATTAGAGGTGCCTAGGTTTATACCTAAGCCAAATAAGAGTATTTTGAGGCTTTGTTTTTTTAAGTTGATGTTATGTTCTCTTACTGAAATATTCAGTATTCTTAATAGGTACGTCTCTGAAAACTTCGACATCAAACTTCGTAGGTACCAAGTACCAACACTACCAACACATCTGGCCAGCGTGGTATATCTAGTATCTAGTAGGTCGAATCCTCCTCCTGACTCACAATGTTAGTGGGGAGCAATTTAGGAGAGGCTTAAACCGGCAGTAGGCTTCAAAATGCTGTTGCGAGATGTGAAATGATAGTCCCTCAGGTCTGTCCAAGCTATTTAAGCGATATAAACATTACAAACAATAAAACAAGGAGTGTCTTAATTACCCTGACCTCAGACAAATTACTTACCTAATAGTCTTAATACCATTTACTTATAGGTACATATCTTACAATGGATTGAGATATTTCAAGATAAGACAACAGTACCTAGTAATTTGCTTACAAATGATTAATTAGGACTTAGCGATTATCACAAGCCTTGTCTCCGTGGAGACGATTTGCCAAGGGTACCTACGGGCGAACGGTGGCAAAGGTATATTTTCAAAACTGAATAGCAGGTAGGTGCGTACAAATAAGGAATAATATCTGCTAAGATTCTCTGAACAGAGTATTACCTCACGACTCGAATGTGATCCGTTGGCATGCAAACCCGAACTAGGCTGCCAGATGAATTACCTATGTCGAGTTTACTTCCACGTCGTGGGCACTGCCTTAATGTATGTGTGGATAGACCTTAAATCTTCATAAATTCTTCCAATCTTATTACGTGACTTTATTTCTTGAGTTATTTACTTTAATGCTTTGAATCTCTCATAATTTTAAATTGACTTACAGAAGTAATCATGAAGTGTACACGCTATACCTACGCATTTATGCAAGCAAGTAACTACTTATGTAAATGTCTAAATGACCTATGTTTACCATTAGATATAATATAATTCAGTCAGTGATAGCCTAGTGGAGATATCAACAGACTGCCATGCACAGGGTTCGAATCCACAGTTATGCATATTGAATTGTAAATCATTGCTCGCCTCTTGGCTGGGAGAGCAGGTTAACGTGCTCTCCGGCTTAAGCCGTCCGCTGTTATAAAGATCGTTGACAGTTGTTAGGTATAGGGAGTCAGTACCTATGAATAAACAGACACTAAGCTTAACCGTTAAATTTAGCTATCCCTTTGGGATGGGGGAGGTTACACAGGCAGTCGCTTTGTGGAAAATCTTATACCTTACCCTTATACTTTACCTCCGCGACCACGATTGGTGCAAGACGACCGAAGCGTCGGAAACAAATAGGTACCTATTTATACTTTAAATAAGTTAGGTTTCCGTGATTAAGACCCGCTAAATTATTTTGTACTAGCTGTTTCCCGCGGTTTCCCCCGCGTCCTAAGGGAACTCCCTCGTGTACCCGGTTAATGTATAGCCTAAAGTTACTCCTTGGGACATCAGCTATCCGCCAGTGAAGGTCTCGTCAAAATCGGCCCAGCCGTTCCAGAGATTAGGGAGAACAAACAGACAGACAGACAGACTGAAAGACAGACAGACAGAAAAAAAATAAAAATATGTAATTTTCTACCGTGTATAGATACATCCATATGCATTTAGTAAAAAGTGGTTATTTTAATATTACAAACAGACACTCCAATTTTATTTATGGTGTATAGATGAGGCAGAAAAAGGTTAAATTAAAAAATATGTGCGAGCATAGCTAGAGCGTAGAGCGGGCATCCTCTAGTGCAGCGTTTCCCATTTGCCGGATCGCGACCCGGTACCGGGCCGTCAAAATAAAATACCGGGTCGCAACATTCAGTGGCGTAGCTAGGGGGGGGCGGTGGGGGCGGTCCGCCCCGGGTGACACCATTTTTGGGGTGACACCCGGGCACATTACTCAGATGTGTAATGTTACAGATGGATAGATATAGAAAAAAATGCGTTACTGGCTGACTGACAAACAACGCACAGCCAAAACTAAGGTACCTGATACAATTAAGGCCTATGCTCGATTAAGGCCTATAGTGTCAAAAAGTCACTTAACAAATAGTTACATCGCTATTACTATTCACACCCATAGACGACAACGCCACGGATCGGGTAGCAGTGTGCCAGAGGCCCGCTCGCATTCACAGCGACATGAGTGGCCGGTTGTTCGTGACGGGCGGACCTTTTCGTGCCACGTTATTATTTTGTCATATTGTTTACCGAATTTTAGTACATTGTGTTTTAAAGTATCGTTTCAAGTAACTAGTACGGATCACAATATAACTCATTAAAAAGGTACGTATTACTTTAAATTGTATTATTTAGAATATGCGAATTAAATACAGCTCATAACATAAATGAAGTGTGGTGTGCGAAATAAGGCCTAGCTTTTTAATAGGCCTTATTTGTGACCCTAGGCTTTAATACATGTCTCTTTAATTTTATATTTTTTGACGACCAGATGGTGTATTGTGGATTTACAATATGGATGAGAAAGGCTGTCGGCTTACGTTGCATCATCAACAAACTGATTGCTCAAAAAGGTGCTAAAAGGGTGCACACATGCAAGGCTCTGAAGATGGTGAAAACGTTACTGTACTTGGATGTGCTAGTGCTATAGGTAATCCAATACCACCCATGGTTATTTTTAAAGGCAAAGGGAAGAAACCGGAGTACGTCGATAATTTGCCTTCAGGATCAGTGGTACCACCGTGGTAGGCTTGTGTTGGCTTGACGAAGACTGATTTAGACGCATTTATACATAGGCTGCACTAAAAGTATCGGGAATGGAATATTTCCACTGTTCCTGACATATTAAAATCTTTTTAATTGAAAACTCCTTGGTTTTAAAAATCGAATACCATTTATTTATTCAAAAAAAGATTGTCGGTCTTGTCACAAGGTTTTGTCAAACTTTTTTAGTCGTTGAGAAAATGGAAATGACTCGAGAAAATTCAAGAGCGATGATTTATTATGACTTTCGAAGTGGTTTAACACAAAAACAGTGTGTTGACCTGAAGATTTCTTCATTTGGTGATGAAGCCCCATCTAAAACCACAATTTATTGCTGGTTTGCTGAATTTCAACGTGGACTTGTCAAGCTCAGTGATGATCCCCGTCAAGGTCGTCCAAAAACTGCAGTCACCCAAGGAAACGTTGATGCTGTGCGTAAGCTGATTGAGGAAGATCGACATGTGACATACCGCGAAATTCAGGCAACTTTAGACACTGGCATGAGTCAAATATAAATAATCTTGCATGAACAATTAGGTGTAAAAAAGTTGTTTTCCCGATGGATACCACATTCGCTCTGTGTAGAGCAAAAAGCGGCTCGCGTTACTTGGTGCGTCAGAACGCTCGAAAGATTCCACGCAGGATCCTCAAATACTGTATACAACATCGTATCAGGTGACGAATCCTGGATATACGCGTACGAATCCGAAACAAAAATCCAGTCACGAGTTTGGGTGTTCGAAAATGAGTTAAAGCCCACAAAAATTTTTCGTTCACGGAGTGTTGCAAAAAATTGTGGCCACGTTTGTCTCCAAAACCGGCCATGTTACGACTATTCCTCTTGAGGGACAAAGAACGGTTACTGCAGAATGGTATGCTAGCATTTGTTTGCCACAGGTCGTTTCTGAACTCCGTAAAGAGAACTGCAACCGCCGCATCATCCTCCATCACGACAATGCGGGTTCTCACACCTCGCACAGAACAAAACAGTTTTTAGAGCAAGAAAACATAGAATTATTAGACCATCTGCCGTACAGCCCCGACCTAAGCCCTAATGATTTCTATACTTTCCCTAAAATAAAGAATAAATTGCGTGGACAGAGATTTTCATCACCTGAAGAAGCTGTGGACGCCTACAAAACGGACATTTTGGAGACCCCAACTTCCTTATGGAATGGTTGCTTCAATGATTGGTTCTATCGTATGGAAAAATGTGTCAAATTTCGCGGAGAATACTTCGAAAAGCAATAAATACATTTTTAAATAGTAATATCGTGTCACTTCCTTGATTCCCGAGATTTTCAGTGCCGCCCTCGTATGTCCCAATCGTCAAGACTGTCGAATGTCCTTCAGCAAATCATGCTATTAGGGTCCGAGGCCTTATTTGATTACCTTGTTTAATTAAGGCCTATTCAATTATTTTAAATTTTTAAATAATTTGCTATATTTTTGAGAATATATGTTAATTTGATAGTTTTTGTTTGTATGGATACGTTTTTTTATTTAATATACTTTATTTGCTTTTAATAAGCGATCTCAAAGTCTGACTGCAATTTAAGTCATTTATTTAGTGAAATAACTTAGAAAGTTATGTTAGGATCTCATAGAAACACGTTTTAATAAGCCCTGAGATACATATATAAATGTTATTAATACTCTAACAACATATTTCATATAATTTAAGTGTGTAGGCTTTGTTAAATGCCTATGTTTTAAAAAGGCCTACTGCTAAGTTTTCAGAAATATCCATGTTTAAGTGATTTTTATTAAAAAATAATGTAGTTTTTTTCTAATTATGTAAAATTAATAAACCAAAGAATACTATCTTGATTTAATTTATCCCCTTGTTTGAATATTTATTAAGATATGAGTGTTTGAAATTAGGTAGGCCTTATTTGTATCACTTACCTTATTTGGGACAATAAGCTGAAATTTTGCACGTCCCTTGAGGACCGTAGGGGTGCACTAAGAACGGATTTCAAGAAATTCTCACGGGATCGCGCGATTGGGGAGAAACGGTTCAGTTAAAATAATGTAGTATCTAGTAAATATAAGCCTTCGTCCCGTCCGCGTGAATTATACCTACTTACCTACACCTTAAAGTTCCTCAGGAATCATACTAATTATAATTTATTGGTGAAAAGCGTACAAAAATCCGCTTTGTTGTTTTTGAGTTTATCGAGTCCATACAGACAGAATGAAAAGGGGACGTCATTTCTTTATAACAAGACGGCGGCGCCCGTATGCGAAACCTATGAAGCGCTTTTTGTTGTTCTATTTCGACATTCTATTTTATTTTATTTGTCTGAAATAATTATGTTGTCCAGTTTTATACACTTAGTAACTAGGCTGTTTACCTAATTACGTGAAGTTCCTACCAGTTGGGAAATACTGCAGAAGTTAAGCACAATGTACATACCTACTATATTTAAGATAGCTGACTTTCTTAATCTATACCATTTTGTACAAAATCATCAATTGTTAAAGAATATAAATATAATGTATCGTCATCTTCAGCCTTTCGCAGTCCACTACTGATATCTAATCAGATAATTTCTTCGTTTTATTCGGTTTTATTTTGATTTTAGGGTCGCTTATTTTGATTCTCTGGCAGATGACTTATTTCGAATTCGATTCTTCAGAGAAACGCCGAGCGTAGCCCTCTCCATACCTTGTTAAGCGAGCTCAAATTGGTGGACCAGTCGTACCGTCGGTGTCCACGTTCTGTAAGTCACGGGTAGAACACACTTCGTCTTAAGTCTTTGCCGTAAGCGTGACGAAGAGCGGCGTGATTTCCCATACGCTGCCCAGTTAAGCTGTATTCTTTTGCGAGTCTTCTCGAAATTGTCTCTACCCAACTGCAAGTTTTGCCCGACGCAGAAATTCGACATACTTCTGAGCAAACGGTACCGTTACACGGACTCCACAATAGACTAGGTTGCAAGAAAGTGAAAGCTCTTTCATAGTCCATAAATGCTATAAGCACAGGGGATGATTATACTCTTCTGTCTCATGCATAATCTGCCGTAATGTGAATGACATCTTTTGTGCCACTTCAACCTCAAGAACCGGACTATTTGGAGGTCTAAAACTCGTCAAGCGAGACGCAAAACGGTTGGTGGTGAAGGAAGAAGAAGGGCTGAAGAGAGTGACGTATCGATAGCACTTAAAAAGGGTTTTGTCCGCCACTCCACGAGAAAAGGCTAGATTTAAATATACATTGGAGCTGCCCATTGTTCCGAATTCTACAGGAGATTTTCCACGTTTAAGCTCTTGGCCTACTTCTGGTAACTCGTCCGTGAAGTTCCGTTAAGGTCGTTCGTGGATCTTCTGAGTAGAGATGAGTACAGCACGCTGCCGACATGTAGAGATATTGTGACGAATTTTCATCAGATGTGGTCAACTTCTCCTACCAAATCCGTGCGAACCTACTACAATTTATTGGTAGATATGCCCTCCCACTCTGGCGTTGTAGTTCACCATGACAACACTGCAGTGGGCCTTTTGGGTGTTATGTAAGACTCTAGAAATGTCAAAATAAATTTCCTCCACTTAATCATTCGAGTATATCAAAGTAGGTGCATATACTTGGACTATTTTCAAGTTAATACTCTTGCCGACACACTGGAAACTGCTATATCGTTGCCAGAGAAGACTTTATATACCAAGAATTCAGCTCCGCCTTGGGATAGCTGGTTTCACTCTCTAAGTACATAGGATGGCTAGAATCTAGGGTAATGGTATTCTACGCCTCGCTGCGAACTTCACGTAATCCTAAAATATGTCAGGCGTAGCTTTCGCACCAGTGACGTTGCTGCCCGTCACCGATATTTGGCATTTTAGGGTGAACCTGACACCCACATTTTCAAATGTTTTTATTTTGTTCGCCGGAGGAAGCCAAAACAACAAGTATTAACTTTCTCACTCGCAAAAATAAAAAAATTGTGACTGAACTCATACACAACGTGTGTCACATCACATCGAGCTGGATCAAATCTGACTAAAAAAGGATTTAGGATGATGATGAATTAACTATGTTTCTTTTCTTTAACAATTGGGCATCTTTTTTTATTAGTCGTGATTGCTAATCGCAAGCGGATTCTTTTTACTGAATTAGGAAATAAGTTACTACGAGGGGAGGTCCAAAAGTTCGTGGAATGGAAGGTATGTGAGGGGATAGGGGCGCTCGCTTAGTGTCATACTACTTGGGGACTCATCATTAGTATATAAAAAGAGTTTCAGACCTGTTACGTCATTCGTTTACGAACAATCGCCTGCTAAACAAGTCAATCCGGAAGGAATAAGTCACACCGCTTAAGAAACAGCAGCCCGTCGATGCTTCAAAGCGGGTTTTGGAGTTGTGAGGAGATGAACCTGCACAGATTTTGGAACGGATTGTTACTGGAGATGAAAAATGGGTCTATCACTTTGAGCCTGAGTCCAAACAGGAGTCCGTGCAATGGCATAAAAAGGGCACACCCAATTAAAGAAATTCAAGGTGTCGGCATCGGCTGGAAAGTTGATGGGTACTGTTTTTTGGGATTGTGAGGGAATAATACTGATTGATAACAAAGAAAAGGGAAGAAACATAACTGGAGCATACTACGCGTCGATATAAGAGAAAAAGGCGGCCATCAAAGAAAACCGTCGACGAAAATTGGCTAAGGGTGTGTTGCTCTTGCAAAACAACGCACCACCACTTCACAAGAGCAGATTTGCAATAGCTGCTCTGCACACGCACGGCTTTGAATCACGAGTCCACCCAACTTACAGTCCAGACCTGGTCCCTAGTGATTTTTATTTGTTCCCTAATTTAAAAAAAAGCCTAAGGGGAAGGAAATTTTCCGACGACAATGAGGTGTAGGAGGCAATTTTGGCGCATTTTGAGGCGAAACACAAAAATATTATTTCGACGATTTAGAAAAATGAATTCATAGATCCAACAACTGTATTCAGCTCAAGGGTGATTCTATTGCAAAGGAAAAATAGATTTAATGTTTTATTAAATTTAGAACCCTTTCATTCCACGAACTTTTGGACCTCCCCTCGTATATAAAGCTGAGGAATATTTTCAGTCAACAGTTTAATACCTAAAAAAAATATTGTCAAAACAGGAGAACAAAAAAGGTGCTTCATAGATTTCGCTCACAGGCGCTGTCTAGGGTCGGCTCGACCCTGGATCGTTAGCTTGATCCTGGTTGTCGTAGGATTTATGAAGATAATCATTCAAAATCCATGGGAGGACTCAGATGCTTTGGAGAGCCGCAATATACCCGCGGTGGGGTGACACCACTAAAATCCGCCCCGGGTGCCACCCAAGCTAGCTACGCCACTGGCAACATTCCCGCCTTGTTTTAAAAATTATACCTACTATCGATTAGTATCGATCGACGTATAGTTTAGTGACTAAATAGGCGATACCAAAATATTATACCATAATGAAACCAGCTTGGGTTTAAAAGTATTAAATGGGTCACGAAGGGGCAATGTGAAAATTACCGGGCCATGGCAGAACAATGTTTGGGAAACACTGCTCTAGTGTAAAATAATACTTTTATGGTAGGTATAAAAATAAAACAAAGAGTCAACAACAACAATATCGAGTATATTTCAGTATCACATATCGTCAACGTCCATTTGTTCCTCTGTTTGGTCCATCTCGCTGTTGCGAGTGTCCTCGTCAGAGTTGGAGTCATCACTGTCACTGCCGCCGTCCTATAACAAAGAATATAAATTAGATACGAGGGTCAAACTGAAAGTTCTTAGAAAATCAAAAACTGATTACATTAGCCAGTTATTAGTTTTATTATATCTTTTCAAAATATTGTCCATTGACGTCAATACACCGCTGCATGCGATGGAACCACTGGGAAAAGCACTTTGCCCACTCGTCCTTAGGGGTCTCTTCAATGGCATCGCGATACGCAGCCACCGCTTCTTCAGCATTCATAAACCGCTTTCCTTTAAGTTTTCTTTAATTTTTGGAAATAAATAAAAATCACAAGGCGCGAGGTCGGGGCTATACGGCGGGTGACCCAGTAATTCAACGTTTGATGTCGCCAAATAGTCGATCGTTCGCTTGGCGGTGTGCGACGAGGCGTTGTCGTGGTGAAGGAGGATCCTACTGCGAGGTCGTTTCTCTCGAACTTTTTCCAAGACAAGTGGCAATCAATTGGTAGTGTACCATTCTGCAGAAACTGTTTTTTGATCCTCTAACACAATTGTTGCGAAATGACCTATCCTTCCAAAGAACGAGGCCACCATTTTTTTTCCCGCACTTCGATCTCTCTTCACTTTAGTTGGCAACTCCTCGAAAGGAAACACCCACTGAGCAGATTGTCTTTTGGTTTCAGGATCATAACAGTAAATCCAGCTTTCGTCACCTGTTAGTATGTCGAACACAGCATTTGAGTCACCTCCGTTAAATCTTTCAATCATTTTACGGCACCAATCCACACGATGGAGTTTTTGAGCCTTAGTCAAATTATGAGGTATCCACCGGGCGCAAAGCTTCCTGACCGCTAAATGTTCGTGGAGGATTTTGTGCACTTGACTCATACCGATGCCTAAGCTTGTCCGAATCTGCTGATAGGTCACTCTTTTGTCAGTCTCTATCATACGCCGCACAACACAGATGTTATTTTCAGTCGTCGCCGTAGAAGGCCGTCCCTCACGTACATCATCAGTGAGATTAGTGCGACCACGTTTAAACTCATTAAACCAGTTGTAAACAGTCGCACGAGATGGGGCTTCATCGTGAAAGGCCAATCGTAGTCTATCATAACTTTCTTGTTGACTTAAATGACATCGAAAGTCATAAAAAATCATTGCACGAAAATTTTCTCGTGTTAAATTCATGTTGACGTGACACAGACAATTTTCAATTTGCCGCCAAATCGTAAAACAAATGACAAATGAATGAAATATATACTCAGTAATATTGGCAAAGAGTTCTATTTTCAAATTTTAGAATATTTTTTTTATTATATTGTTTATAAGTGGCCAGTTCTAAGAACTTTCAGTTTGACCCTCGTACAATACTTAAATGCACAACGTTAGGTATTTCTGGTATGGTACAAACCTTAGAGGAAGAATGGACAGCTTTTGTCCGTGAAAATTGCAGCTGTCCTACACAAAGGATCTTAAGCGCAAAAAAGTGAATACAGCTGTTTTGTTTTTTGAATAAAGTAATTTTAGGGCAAGTACTTCATTTTATTATTTTAGACGTTTACAATAAAGTTACTTGATTATAAATGGCTTCTTTTTTCATTGTTACATTCCAAGCAGCTATCTAAGACCCCAAGTACTATCTTTAGCCCTTCACACAATATGCGCGTTACAAAATAAATGCCTAACAGTAGGTGCTAAATAAATATCCTTCTCAAATAATACTTTCGGACTGAATTTGATACCTCACTAGCTGACCCGGCAAACGTTGTTTTGCATTTTTTTTTTTTTTGAAAAATAGATGTTGGCCGATTCTCATAGATACCGGATAAGCACAAAAAATTTCATCAAAATCGGTCAAGCCGTTACGGAGGAGTATGGGAACGAAAACTGTGACACGAGAATTTTATATAATATTAGATATCGTAAGAAAATTAAAAAACGGGGCAGCTTTAGATATGATACCCAAATCGTGAGATTCAGACACAGCAATCCTACGGACGCTTGTAGATCAACAACTTTAAGCAGTGCGTAATAGCCCAATGACCTCAGTCACTACTAACCGTAATATGACACTAGATACACAATATCTCTGTCATACTATTTTTACAATCACTGGCCCAACGCGTGATGTTAAACAAACATAGTTTTCTATATCTATACTAATATAATAAAGCGGAAGAGTTTGTTTGTTTGTTTGTTTGTTTGTTTGTTTGTTTGAACGCGCTAATCTCAGGAACTACCGGTCGGATCTGAAAAATTCTTTTTGTATACGATAGCCCAGTTATTCCGGAAGGCTATAGGCTATATAACATAGTGCTTCGACCCTTTGGGGCCGGGCAAAAGGCTAAAAAGGCTAAAACATAATGTCGGCTAATCTCAGGAACTAGCAGTCGGATTTTAAAAATTGTTATTGCCTATGATAGGCCAATTATTCCGAAAGGCTATAGGCTATATAAAATTACGCCACAGCTTTTAGGGGCCAGACAAAAATAATAAAATGGTCCAACGAGAAGGGGGAGGGTTGGGTCAAAGGCAAAAAAAGGCTAAACGAATAGGATACAATCTATATGGGTATCGTTTTCGAGATTTTCGGGACGCTGATTAATAATATGAAATTTATTTAGTGATCCAAGATGGCGGACGGGAAATCAAAGATGGCAGATGAGAAAATTTTAAATATCAATATGGGTATCGCCTTCTATATTTTAAGGTGTGGAGAATCGAAATACAACATCTATATCGTGATCAAATATGGCGGATGGGCAATCAAAGATGGCGAATGGGAAAATTTTAAAAATTCAATATTGGTATCGTCTCCGATGTTTAAAGGAATGGGGAATCCAAATACAACATCTATTTCGTGATTAAAGATGGCGGATTGGCAATCAAAAATGGCGGATGGGAAAAATTTAAAAAATCAATATTATTATCGTCTCTGATGATTTAAGGGATGGTGAATCCAAATACAACATCTATTTCGTGATCAAAGATGGCGGATAGGAAATCAAAGATGGCGGACAGGATTTTTTTTTAAAGTCGATATGGGTATCGTCGCCGATATTTAAAGGGATGGGGAATCCAAATCCGACATCTATTTCGTGATCAAAGATGGTGGATGAGAAATCAAAGATGGCGGATGAGAAAGTTTTAAAAAATCAATATGGTTATCGTCTCGGATGTTTTAAGGGATGGCGAATCTAAATACAACATATATTTCGTGATTCAAGATGGCGGATAGGAAATCAAAGATGGCGGATGGTTTTTTTTTTTAAATCAGTATGGGTATCGTCTCGGATGTTTGAAGGGATGGAGAATCCAAATACAACATCTATTTCGTGATCAAAGATGGCAGATAGGAAATCAAAGATGGCGGACGGGATTTTTTTTTAAAGTCGATATGGGTATCGTCTCCGATATTTTAAGGAATGGAGAATTCAAAGCCACCATCTATTTCGTGATCAAAGATGGCGGATGGGTTTTTTTTTAAATCAATATGGGTATCAACTCCAATATTTAAGGGGTGGGGAATCCAAATCCAACATCTATTTCGTGATCAAAGATGGCGGATGAGAAATCAAAGATGGCGTATGGGATTTTTTTTAAAGTTGATATAGGTATCGTCTCCGATATTTTAAGGAATGGGGAATTCAAAAACACCATCTTTTTCGTGATCAAAGATGGCGGATGGGTTTTTTTTTTAAATCAATATGGGTATCGTCGCCGATGTTTGAAGGGATGGGGAATCTAAATACAACATCTATTTCGTGATTCAAGATCGCGGATGGGAAATCAAAGATGGCGGATGGGAAAAAATTTAAAAATCAATATTGGTATCGTCTCTGATGGTTTAAGGGATGGTGAATCCAAATAAAACATCTATTTCGTGATCAAAGATGGCGGATAGGAAATCAAAGATGGCGGACAGGTTTTTTTTTAAAGTCGATATGGATAGATATCGGATACGATACTTTAAGGAATGGCCAATTCAATATTATATAAAAATCCATGTTTGTTTTTGCATCATTTATAGACCCTGCAATGATAAGAGATTAAGCGCTAAGTCAATGGTAACTTGGAAAAGGGGCTTGGAAAAAAGGGAATTCAATAAAAACTCTTAAAAAGGCGATACGGAGTTCGCTGGGTCAGCTAGTATAAATATATGCGGCGTTTATTTTGCAATCGTGACATAAAAATTGCATCGTTATCAAGTTCATTATTGCTCATTGGGACTGACTACACAGAATTGTAATGATTGTACTCATGTACCGATTAGACAATATTTTGAAGTTAATGATAAATAACATAAACTAGAATCTGTACATGGTCATAGACCCGAAGGGATCTGTGGGTGACTGAGGGTTCTTGACGTTAAAACAGTTCGAGGTCAATAACAAAACTCATTATCACAACTTCTGAATAGGGCTTCTTGAATCCCAAAGCCGCTGATACACTTGATCATTCACTTGTAATGAGCATTTTCGCGAATCTTACTTTACAGAAAAAATACGAGATCGTTTTAGCGAACAGCAGTATTTTAGCGATATGGGAAAATTTGCGTGGATCTTTTTACCAACTAGAGAAATCACTATGACCATTATCATGATCTTGATAATGGTCATAGTGATATTTGAGTTAATGATTGGCTCCTTTCGTTGTTAAGGACAACACATTTAAAAACGTCTAACGCTCGATGTTCTTTTAAAAGTAAATTGTATCCATAATATGAAACAACTTACGTGTAGCTTGGTGAAGTCAGCGTTGACGTTGACGTTAGTGGTGGCTAGCAGGCTGCGCTTGACGCACGCGAACATGTGGTCGCGCGCCAGCTCGTCGGTGGCGGCGGGCAGCCACCCGCGCCGCTCATGGCACAGGCTGCCCGCCGGGGGGTCGCGGGACACCACCTCCTGCACCTCGGGCAGTTGCACGTCGCAGTACTGTAGCAAAAAACATGAAAGGTCTAAGACTTTCACAAAATATTACTTAAGCAGTCATATTTTATATTAGTCTCTCTCACAGTTCCACTGGGACGCATCGACACAAACATTACGAAAGGTCGCCTTTCGTTCGGCTAATTAGACGACGGTCAAGACACACCGTAACGGCACAGCTGCACACGATTTAATAGAAAGAAGAATATCGCTATCCCTATGGGTTGCCGATCTTTTAATGTGACCAAACACATTGACATCAGAATCACCAGCCACTTTATAAATTATTGAACTATTGTTTCGTTAATTAAGTACGAATACTTTCAACAAAGATCTCAAATAGATAATAGCAACATGCTGGTAAATTTTAACACATATCTACCATTTAGTCCAATTATTTTGATAATGGATTTTAAACGTTTGCGACTTGGTGCATCATACAAATTACAGGTCTTTATCGCGTTTATTAAATTGGTTATACAATAAATACTAATACAATTTTTCTCAGTCGTTTTGACCGGCTTACAACGGTCGCAGTCGAAAAACAGAGGACAGGAGAATTATTGCATAAATTCAATAACTAGTATCAGTTATTCGTAAGCTCATCAATTTTGAGCCCTGTACGCAGGCGCAAAATACTAGGGCAATAAGGGCCCGAGGTCAATCTAGGGCCTAAGAAACCCGAACGGACTACGAGCAAATATAAATCACCCTTCGAGAACTTCTGTTATTCGGAGAGTCTTATACATACAGGAGTAAACTTCTATAATTATATAAATATAAATCATCTTATAGCAGTAGGTATATGCAGCTATAATACTAATTGATAACAATTAGTCCCTTGCTTTGCAAGTGTAAACAGATAACTCACACAACATATTAAGATACCAAGCAAGATCGTACTTTTGACCGTATAACGCCCAATGTACTTCCTTGCGAACAAAGTCTAAGTACAAAGTTCTCGTAATAATTAGATACTGTTTGGTACCAACCACAATCAGTCATTGTACGTACAGTCATATATTTTATATGTTTATGCAGCTTATGTTAAGTAGGTACCTATTATAAAACAAGTACGATACTCATAAGATTTTTGATCTTTTAAGCTTGCTATACGCATGAATAAGAGAAGGTATCGCCTCCCTTGACGTCGATAACTACTTAAACCATCGATTGCTTTTAACCATCTCATCGTACCCTGGAACTTGCAGCCCAGAGTTGGAATCCCGTGGGAGACAATACAAGAATGTAACCACCACATAAGAACGGCGCGAATGTCAAGTGTGTAACTTGAGGTGTAGTCTGCTCACCTGATAAAATATATGCCTCTGCGTGGGCACGGTGTCCGGCCTGAAGTACACGGCGGACTCGGCGATGTCGTCCGTGTCGGCGTACTTGCGGCTGAACGGCCACGGGTCTGACACGCGGCCTGGCTCCTCGCGGGACGTGATCAATGTGCGGATACCCTCTACGAACAAGAGTGATTATCATCAGTTGCGCTCCACTGCTGGATACAGAGTCCTCCAATGACACGGGTGCCCTCTGGACAAACAATTCAATACACCAACACTGCCTAAAACCGCAAATTTCATAAATGCAGTAAGTACTACTTACTGCATTTATAGTCGTTTTAGATATTTTTGATGCCGACGTTACGATCAGCAGGAATCATTTTTTTCCTATCTTTTAGAAGGCCTTTTTTACTAATATTTGCATAATTAATTGTAGGCAACCTCAAATAAAATTTCAACTAAAACGCGTTTTTCACGAAATTGTTCACATGTTCCTTACAGCGTTTGTAAATTACACGGCAGAACAAGTGTATCCATCATATGTTAAATTTATTTCAACCAGCTGAGCCGGCAGTTACACTCGCTTTAATTAATACTAAACGTCGCCAGCGGCTTCGCCCGCATCAATTATACATATAAACCTTCCTGTTGAATCATTCTATCTAGTAAAAAAAACGCATTAAAATCCGTTGCGTAGTTTTTAAGATTTAAGGATACAATAGGGACAGACAGACACGACGTGACTATAATCATGTAAAGTGAATGTATTAAACTATGGAACGAGAAACTGATGCGCTAAAAGCCTTACACATTCTTCCAAAGGGAATATAGTTAAAAGGAACTGGCCCCTTATCCAATCTTCAGGACTTCAGCCCAAATGCGCTCTATTTTGTATACTTACATGTTCACCGCCATTACATAACATAAATTTTATGTTAGTAAATTGATACCTACGTCCATGCCTCAGCCTGAAATCCAAAGTCTGGTATATCCTGGCTCCCGGCTCCTTCCTGGGGTCGTATCCATACCGGACCCACATAGTTCGCCACGGCCCCGTCTTGTGGTAAAGCGCTAAGCAAGGCATTATCACTTTTAATGACGCGCTTCTGAGCTTGGTGTGGAATTTTATCAAATTCAGCGACCAAATGGGCCTCTCTTCAAATAACTGAAATGATAAAAGAAATTACTTGAAATTATTGTCCAGTGGTCGTCAACATATTATTTCATCGAAAGCGCCAATTTTGATATCATTTGACGTACGTATATTCTCTGTATGGTGACAAATTAAATTACGCTATCCCATTTCTGCAAATTAAAACAGCCGCTCAAGCCAAACATTTGTGCATGAACATGGATGTTTGTCTTGGTCTTGGTGTTTCTATCAGGCCTGTCTCACTTCCATACAAGCGACGCAAAATCCCCGAGATATTAACCTACTATATTGGCAAACAACATAATTTCAACCTTTTGCATTGCGTATACCGTTCATAGTACAATAACTGTCTGGCGTCTCGCTTCAATCTGGTAGAGCTGTCGGCTAGCGGCGGGGGCCGGGCGGCGACTTTTTTGTTTACTTTTGTTTTGCGGATGCGTGCGCTGCGTGTGCGACAAGTCGAGTGAGTGCCTGCCTATTGAGACTAGTCCGGTGACCGGACGCTTGCGTTTATCATACCTAAACTCGGAAGGGAAACTTCTGTACCGTAGGTACTAATTATATATTCTGTGTTTCTATGTATAATATTTATGTATTTTCAAAAAAAGTACATATGTATGTTTATCTATTATCTAGTACCCATAGTACAAGCTCAGCTTAGTTTGGGACTAGATGTTGATGTGTGTCTCTATCTATCTATCTATATCGTCACGCCTGTCTCCCATTGGGGTAGACAGAGACTATAGAACGCCACATGCTTCGGTTCAAACATACCTCTTTCGCTTCCTCAACATTCATTAACCTCATCATGCATGCGTCGGTTATGGGTACTTTTAATTTGGCCCTTTTTCAGTACGTCACCTATTTGGTCGGCGTACGTCCGCCTAGGGCGTCCCCTACCGACATTTCCATTCATTCTCGCACGATACACTCCTTTCGTATTTCTTCTTTCATCCATCCGTTCCAAATGTCCAAACCGACGCAACATTCCTTTTTCAATCTTAGTCACTACATCTTCTTTTAGACCACACTTCTCTTGTATCACACTGTTTTTCACTTTATCTATCAGTCTTACTCCGCAAATACTCCTCAAAGCTCTCATCTCCACAGCATTGATTCTACTTGCATGCTTCTTCTGCCATATCCATGATTCACTACCATACATCAGAGTTGGCGCCAAAACTCCCTGCAGTATAGCAAGGGTGATGTGTGTATGTTGTAGAATATTATTATTATTATAATGTATAGACAGTGGTGGAGATTATATAAATAATTTTGGAAGAGACAGGAAATTCAACACCAACCCGCTTGCCAGAGGTATAAAGCTGATTTTCCACCAGAGTGGCGAGACGAGGCGAGGCGAGGAGAGAATTGAAATTTGTATGGCAAATTTTCAATTCTCTCCCAGCGCATCTTTGGTGGAAATAGTGTGGATTGGCGAGAATATGCGAGGCGTGAATTGAAATATTTGTTTGTGTAAAAATGAACCGTATTGCTTCCGACATAGAGTATAAATTAACTTTGCAACAGAAACACGCTTCTCGCGATAGAAATTGCGTATGTATTGCAAGACGACCTCAAACAGCACTGTACCTATATCTTTATCTAATGAAGCATACGGGCGGCGCGGCGGTCACGCGCGAGCTCGCGGTGGAAATTTTTAGTGGAAAAGGTTCAGTGCGATTTCAATTCTCTTCTCGCCTAGTCTCGTCTCGCCACTCTGAAGGAAAATCACCTTAATAGCCCATATCCTATTATTAGGTCCTGTGAGAATATCAGTGTTGCAGTTCAACTGCAACAAGAGCTGACACAGGTTCTTATTTGGTCTCCAACTCTCCACGGATCGACTGTCTGTATGATATTGTTATATTCTTAACTGTATTGTTTTGGAGATACAAATAAAATATATTTCTTTCTTTCTTTCTTTCTTTCTTTTTTATTGCTATGATTATGCAGTATATGCGTGAAAATCGTAGAGTCGTGATATATTTAATGTGATTTACCTTTTTAACAGTCTCATACTCCTTAGCCAAGACTGGATTCATTTCTTCTTTGAAAGCTTTTAGTTTCAGAGTGCTCTCATTCGGTTCAGTAGGCATATCATTAGTCAAAGAGAACATGTATGGAGCAGCGCCAGAGCCTCGCAGGGATCTAATCTTGCTGTGTACACTTTCTGTCTCCGTACGCTCTGGGGAATTTCTATCTGTTATGTAGCGTTTCTCGGTGTATGTGTACCTTATGGGCTTCTCAAATCTTGTGAATGTAGGAGGTGTTAGGAAAAGTGAAGCTGGTTGCCTAGAAACATACAAAAGTTATCAGGCATATGAATAGCAAACAACAAAGCCTGGAGATAGGGAATGGTACTGGGTAAACGACTCAATGTGACCCAAAAGCAAATCAGATCAGCGCAAAATCGGTTGCTGCGATGTGGAAGGAAGATCACCTGAATTTGGCAGCAATGCTGTCGCTCTGTCACTAGTGAAACAAATTATCGTCAACTTTCTAGCGTTATTCTGATTACAGACTGGACTGCTTTCAAACTGCTGCCATGTTACTGGCTTTGACTACTTTTAGTACTAAGCAGTGCTAATTAAAACATTAAATTCACATAATACTTACGACATAAAACTGCAAGGATCAAGTCCTGTGGGCAGAATCTGCTCCAAGATGCACTTCAAGGGAGCATTAGCAGCAGACCCTTCTCTTTGTACTGGCAGGTATTGGAAGTCACACATAGCTAAAATATTGCACAACAAATATGTTTAATTCAGGTACTAATGTATCTAAAAGATTATTTAACCTTTCAAGTACCGCGCCCTCTAAAACGTCAATTTGGCTATACGACCGCGCCGTACGACATCATCGCGCGCGCGGTACTAGACATTGAATGTTATCGCTCTGAGAGGTCTTTGTTTATGTTTTCAAGAGTTCGAGTTATAATTTCTTGAAACCCACTTATATAGCCAATATTAAAAAATTATAATAATAACATTTGAGTGTATATTTAGTTTTGTATAGCTCTCTGTTTTGAACGGATCTTAGAATACCGGTTCTATCGACAATTGTAGCATATTATAATCAAAAATAAAATAATTTTTTGTTTATTTTTGTATTTTTATATTTTGTATAATATGGGTTTTCCAATTAAAACTAAAAATATGCATGTATCCATTATAATAATTCCCCCTTTTCAATAGCAAACATTTGCTAAAATTCACAGTTTTGCGCGCATTGAAATGAAATCAAAGAGTATACAAATACTACGTAAGAAGAGGCGGATGTGCCATAGATCATGCGAGACTTTCAGCTTTGTATGAAACGTGCAGGGAGAACTCGTACCAACATAAAGATACTAATTGACATCGTTTTTATGTTGTCAGCATTGTCATATTTGTCAATATAGGGATGTACCCTGTAGTGATTAACGAAATATCGATATCGATAATATTCGGTAAGAAATAATTATAATTATGTTTCGACTAGAATTATACTTTTCCAACACAAATAAAAGATGTATTTAATATTTATGTGTTTATTCAAACAAATTAGCCTATTCTATAAATCTATTCTAGATTAGCGAAGAAAAATACGCAGAACTAAAAGATATATGTATGTACATGTAATGGAAAGGTTTTCAACATTTCTTCTGTAATAGGATTTGAAGAAATGTCTATAGATACAAGGCACAGCTGTTTTTCTGACTTGAGTTCCCTTTTTTTAAGTCTTTCGGCTTAAAATGCTTGCCACACACATAGTTCAACTGATATAATTTTTCAATAGGTACATAAAGCAAGTCTTGGTTTCCAGTTGCAGCTACCCATTTTTACATCTAAAAAGAAAATAAAGAATATAATTTTTAGTCCTTGTGCCAATTTCTAATAACGGATTATCGATAACTGACAGGCAGCACTATTGTTTACCTACAAAGTACTAGGATATGAAACTTTAGAATATTTCCTTATTTTTTATGTTTCATTGAAATATATCACATTATATAACATTATAAATATTCATTGATCTTTATCTAGGGACATTTTGCCATAAATACCTACCCTTTTTTCATTGCCTAACCGGCATGTTGTTGTACTTATGCCATATTTCGCACGTTATTTTGCTTGTTTTAGTTGCGCTCCTTTCAATGCTAATCAAATATATATAGTAACACTAACACTAGAAGTGTAAAATCACGTTTATTTGGTATA
This sequence comes from Euclidia mi, assembly GCA_944739405.2. NCBI lineage: Eukaryota > Metazoa > Arthropoda > Insecta > Lepidoptera > Erebidae > Euclidia > Euclidia mi. The sequence continues at coordinate 7,649,051 of OX123196.2, forward strand.
CACAAAGCACTTTTACAGTATGTTTTTTACGTTTTATAAACAAACTACATAACGCGGCAAAGTTCAATCTGGATAATAATGTGACAGTTGTGACATTTGACACTATTGACAGCCAAGGCGGTGATGTACGTATAACCCGTCTAACTTTGAAAGAATACTATTCCAAGGGTACATAGTAAAGGATGCTATCTTCACGTTTTATACATATAATAGTAGCCATTAAAAAGATAGCACGTTTTATACATTCAATTTTTTCTTAGGAACTTGCGCCAGGCTGATGAAATGTCCTTTTACTTTTTAATTTGACATCAAATTGAATCAGAAGAAGGTTTTATAGCTGTCTATGATTCGTAAAAATGCAATGCCATTTGAAATAATTGATAAAATGTACTAGGCCAGTGTAAAAAACGTCATAGATTGAAGGACGGAATCTGGACATGAATTCATGCCCTGGTAACTGACGAACAACTTTTTTTTTTGTGAATAATGCCATCCTATTGCCAATCTAGGGAACTTTTTTGTCAGTGTTGCCATGGTACTCTACACAAATTGTCAAAATTGATATTTTCTTCAATAAATCCAAAGTTTAATAAGAATTTATTTATAAAAAAAACTTACTTTTATTACCATTATTATTATATTATTTTACTAGTTTGAAACAATTTTGCATGACCACAAATATTTTTTTTTGGCAAACAATGGAAACCGTTACATAAATTAAAAACAAACAATAAATGTCAGTAACGTCATTGTCACAAGAAAATTTGCCGGCTGTGTGTTTACATACTTTTTCTTGTGATTCTTGGTATTTTATTGGTATTTACGTAGAGTTGAGCTTCAGTTCCTACGTATAATATTCAGGAATATCTATTTCAGCATTACCTGTGTTGTTTGTGTAAGTAAGTGTTTGTGACATAGGTACTTAAGATAGGCCCTCCTAAAGGAGTTTGGACCATATATCTAAGTGTAGTGTTCTGCTCATTTTACTGGCAAGAGCTTTTATTATTATGGTACAGCAGACCATGATCAAATGCATCCTATTATACAACAGGCTCGAAATCAATATATTAAAGGAAAGAGCAGAAAAAGAGAAACACAAACTGGTGTAAAAATTAATGTATAGCTAAATAAATACATTTGATATTATATTTTTGCCTTATTTTTTCCTAACTAAATAAACCTATACAGCAGGACCTCTAATCCGAACCCATTGTAACTGATTTGGCCGATTCAGATTAGGAATTAACATCTTTATTTTCTCTAGTAAAGTGTTTAATTTCTTAATGTAAATAAGTCGAAATGATATTTCGTGAACTTTGAAATTGTATTAAAAGTCAAGTGTTCGTGATATTTCCCATGTAATAACGTTTTTCTTTTGGGAAAACGTTACATGAGAAATATCACGAACATTTGACTTATAATACAATTACGTACGTTACGCAGCGATAGCTAAAAAAAAAAAATATTTCGTTTAGTTCCTTGAGTGGCATTCAGGTGGCGCTCAACGTTAAGATCTGATAAAATTGACAGTTGCCAGTCTATCTCCAGTTATAATATATATTAGTCTATGCATGAATTCATGTCGTCGGTAAACAAGGGGACTTTTTTTGTAGGACATGAATTCATATCCTCGATTGTCGAAAGGTTAAATTAAAAAGGTTAAGAAGTGAAGTCTCAAGAGGTTCCTTGACCTTAAGTAATAATAGGTAAGTATATGGATTTAATAATATTATTGATAATATTAGAAAATGACTGCCTCGTTGGTCTCGCGGCATAAATGTGCGCGTGGGACTGGAAGGTCTCGGGTTCAATTCCCGGGTCGGGCAAAGTGTTATTGGGTTTTTCCATTAGAAAACTCTCAGTAGCAGCTCGGAGTCTGGTAATGTGCCCGGTACGCCAATAGGCTCGCCCCCTATTACGTGGGACCTAAAAAATCATAGCAAAATGTGGGTGTAATATTACACCTCTGCCTATCCCTTCGGGGATACAGGCGTGAGTCTATAAAAAAAAAATATTAGATAATAATTATATTGGCTTGTATTGCCAGTTTCCTTTGAAGCCGTTTCATAATTTTATCATTATACTAAAGGATGCCTGCAGCTTTCCCTGCACATTTTATTTTCAGTTAACTGTTCCTTACCAATACCAGGGGAAAATCGAAAATTCATAGTAACATTAACTCCTGAAGCTATATGTATATTCGGACTGCAATAATATTTGGACACTTACATTCAAACTTAAACATAGTCTTCACAGATCCCATCACCACAGTTGATATAACTTCTCTTTTTATCTCATTGCCCACTTTGGTCTTTTTGACTCTGACTTTTAGCACAACACCTGCAGTCCTCCTAGGAGTAGCGTATATCTTTTTCACGAATGGATTGTCGGGCTGGTAGGAAAGCCCTAGACGTCTCTTACTTGTATTACTGTAAACCTACAAAGAATATTTTAGCAAAAAGATAAAAACTCTGAGGAAACTGTTACTGGTAGTTCTTGTAACATTGAGAAAGGAGTTTGTTATAGGAAATAATTATAAAAAGCATGTGATAAATAAAAATTTCGGCTTACTAACCTGTGAAAGACTCCTGATGCCACCCATACAAGCAATCGCTTTATCATCATTTTTAACTACTCCCGGAAATTGGACACAAACCAATTCTCGATCCAAGTTATTGGCCTCCATTTTGTAGATGTTCTACTTACAATTTCTCTTAAAAATTAATATAATTGTTCACTTTAAAAACAATATCAACATCAACACTGAACACATGTTTTTTTTTTTTTTCTTTTTTTTGTGGCAATCTGCCGATACTTTCGGCAATTTCTGCCAATGTCGAGTTATATAATTTGGAAGAAACGGTTGAAGGCAGTTAAATTGTGGTGCTACGTAATTGTAACCTGAAACAATGGACAAACACAACATATATAAAGTTGTTAGTGGAGTTGTTGTTTGTAACACGTTCTAAGTTGACATTACTGACAATGTTGATTAATGTCATTAATGTCAATTAATGAGGTATTTGACAGCTTTTTGATGTTTGTAATATGACCCTGTTACACGGTTAGTAAAAAATTGGGCAAGTGCTAGTCGGACTCGCGCACTTAGGGTTCCGTACCATCATTTATAAAAGAAAATCACGTTTGTTGTATGTATACTTAAATATTTTAAAAGTTTCTACCTGTTTATTAAGATCGAGTACCAAATTGCTTAAAAATTACGTTTGTTGTATGATAATATATTTTAATAATATATTTTTCCCCCTTTAATAATATATTTTTTTATAATTTAATCATTTATTTTGAAAGGTAAATATAACTACATATACTGTGAAAGTTTTAAGCGTCTGCCTGTTACCATTGGTAATTTCGAGCAAAAAAAAACGAAAAAAAAACACGTTTATTGTATGGGACCCCCTCTTAATATTTTTATTCTTTTTATTTTTAGTATTTGTTGTTATAACGGCAACCGAAATACATAATTTATGAAAATTTCAGCTTTCTAGCTATCACGGTTTATGAGCTACAGCCTGGTGACAGACAGACAGCGGAGGCTTAGTAATAAGGTCCCGTTTTTTACCTTTTAGATACGGAACCCTAAAAATACATACATTGTGCCCTGTGTACACGTAGAGGTGCTTCATACCACGGCCCACGGAACATAACCGTGCTTCATACAATCAATAATTCATTATTCATTGACATCATCGGTCAATGAATAATGATTGTCTGATGAAAAGGGAAGTTTGTTGTTGTTCAACTCTTAAGCCGACCTCACATTGGGAGACAGCGTTCCTCGAGCGTACGCCCAGCGTGCGCTCGGCGTTCACTCTGTTGTACAAAGTGAACGCAGGGGGTACGCCGAACGGACGCCGAGCTTACGCTCGAGGAACGCTCATGACTAATGTGAGGGGGGCCTTAGAGTACCTACCTAAGGAAAATCTGTTTTTACTTGATCTGGACGCTTTTTTTCTGTCGGGGTAGACAGAGACAACAGAACACCACTTCCACTTCTATCCTTGCAAACCTCACGCGCTTCCTCTTTTGCATACAAGCTTTACACGTTACACACACAACGTCTTTTTTCAATGCTAAATTATGGTAAGTACGTTTAAGTTTAACCGGACATATGCATACAAATTAGCGCCCGCCCAACTGGTATTGTTTTGGTACGTGTAATCATCCCGTCTCATAAAATAAATAAATAAGTAAGTATCGAAATGTCATCTATCTCTAACGGCTTAAAATAATATGCATGAATAAAACAATAAACTAATTATTTAAATATTTAATATCACAAACTTAGTCTACTCATAATGATGGCTCATTCTGAGATCATCACTATTCCTGTGCTTAATTATTATGATATAAAAATATAGTATAGTCATACTGACGATGTGTATATAAACATTATTATCTGTGCGCCACAGTCTCAACCGCTACCAAAAGCCTGAAATCAGAGTAAATACAAAGTTCAATATATAAAGGGTAAATATATTTCACAACATGCAAATGCAGCTTAATAGCATATTTAAGTGGAGTATAAATTATGGATATTATTTTAAAATTCAACATTTATTGCTATTTATCATAACAGTTTCTAAAACAAGACTGTTTTCGAAAGTTGAGATTTTCGTGTTTAGTGTTGGCAACACAGCATTTAGTTTTTTTTTTGAAGGCACATTTAAAAGAGAGTCTTATATTCTGACCATAGAGAGACATGGACGGCGCGAAATTAGTCAAATCCATGTCATATCTGAAAAGACAACTGAATTATGTAAAATCCTCTTACTTTTCTAACAGCACATTCCTTTGTCTCTCAATCTCTAGCCTGTCTTTCTCCATTTTAAGTCTTATATTGTTGCATCTCTTCTTTTCCAATAGCTTCTGCTTTTCAATTCTTATCCTTTCTTCTTCTAGATTAAGAAGTCTGTCATGTACAAGTCCTAAAAAATGTATTGTTATGGTTATATCATAGATAATAATGTGGGTGTAATATTACACCTCTGCCTACCCCTTCGGGATATAAATTAAACAGTTTACTGTTGTAACATAATTTAATTTTCCTTAGATTAATAAAGTACAAGCACTTAGGTCATTTTACCAAACAAGGACTAGGCAGCAAAATAATTCCTACATATAGACAAGTTTAAAGCATCCCTAAGGGATGTTAGTTATTCCTTTCCGACATTTGGTCTAACAAAATTTATAGAAACATTCTATGCAAACAAATTGTATTGGTCATGTGCATAATAAACTTCAATAATATTTAACAGATAAGATCAGGACTGAACGACAAACTATTTACCAATTTCATGAATGACTAAACATATAACTATATATTGGAAAATATTTGGGAAGGCAAACTGATTCAAATAAAATTTTCAAGCTTTACATTTTGAAACCAGAGTAATACTAATAAAGTAACTTTTTGATTCAATTTTTGACAAAAAGAACAAAATGTTACAAGTATTAATAAATAAATTACTGTGGTACTCACTAACTGGTCTGCCTCTTTTCCACAAAGGTTTCCCTGTGACTGGTGCTGAAGACACTTCATTTGGACCCATGCCAGCATCAGGATCTGTGACTACTCCATCTGCGAGGCTCATTTCTAACTCAACTGCAGTAAAATGCTGGGTATCCGTTGGCCATTTCTGTAATCAAGAACAATTTATTGTTTGCTTGAGTAACTGTGTGGTGTCTGAAATGTAATAAGGGCCTTATCATACTAGCGGTTTGGGAGCGGTTGCGGGGCGGAGCGGACGCGCAGCGAATGCGTCGCGAACACGCCGCGGCTGCGCAGCGAAGACGCCGCGGACGCGTGGCGAATACGTTACGTTTTTGTCGCGTGTTTGTAGCAAATTATCAACGTACAGTACATCCAGTTACTGGACACACACTGTACAGTTACTGGACGCAGCCGCGGCGTCTTCGCAGCGCAGCCGCGGCGTCTTCGCAGCGCAGCCGCGGCGTCTTCGCAGCGCAGCCGCGGCGTGTTCGCGACGCATTCGCTGCGCGTCCGCTCCGCCCCGCAACCGCTCCCAAACCGCTAGTGTGATAAGGCCCTAACTGACACATCTCTTAAAGCTTCTTCACACTAGCGTTAGGGCGGTTTCAGATTTGCGTTTTATACGTGCGTATAACCTCGTTTTTGGAAGTGCATGTAGGCGTGGATAGGCGCGCCTTTTTGGCACACGCACATCTCGTGCGAGCGTTTACGCCCTGAGCCGTCAGAATCCATGTTGACACTGGCAAGATGTCACTACCGTTTCGAGCGAATACGCCGAAGTATTAGGCCGTTTAGGGCGGTTTCAGATTAGCGTATTTTTCTGCGCGTATATGGTCGTTTCAGCATATGCGCTTACACGCGCGCTACATTACGCGCTTCAAAAAACCAAATTCGCGTAAACGGGCGTGTTCGCTCGCAACCGGGAGTGACGTCTTGTCAGTGTCAACATGGATTCTGACGGCTCGTGGTTGTACGAGCTTAGAAGCGCGTCAACGCTCGTACGAGTTGCGCGTGTGCCAAAAGGCGCGCCTATACGCGCCTACATGCGCTTCCAAAAACGAGCTTATACGCGCGTATTAAACGCTAATCTGAAACCGACCTTACGCGAGTCCGGTTTTGTGAAGCGCGTAATGTAGCGCGCGCGTAAGCGCGTATGCTGAAACGGCCGTATACGCGCAGGAAAATACGCTAATCTGAAACCGCCCTTAGTCAAGCATATGCGTTCCTGCGATAACGCCACGGACGGACGCGTCGTGCTGTCGCGACGTCTCTGCTGGTAATCTTAAGAATGCTGTGAATTTTGATGTCAACAGAGTGCAACAAATGGCTGCTTTAAAGTATATTGAGGACATGTTCATTAGCCTATACGGGCTGATCTGGGCAATGCAGAGAGCATAAAAATAAATAATGGAGAAGTATTTTAAAGAAGTATTACCAAACTGCTAGTAGAAGGGTCTGCACTGCACATGTCATCATTTGGTCCTGTACTTTGTGAAGGCACCTGAAACATTACATAATTACCCAGTTAAAGATCAAGGTAACAAACAGGAAGGCTAACTAACAATCTGACAGAAAAGAGTCAACTACACCTTACAAACTGTTTCAAAGAGATAGCATGTATCAAAAATAGTTTTCTGTCAATATGTCTTTGAAGTCATGAAAAAATTTTGTTAAACCTTAAAGAAAATACACACACCATATTGTTAGATATTGCTGATGTTTCTGGCACACCAGGGAGTCCAAAGACAGAAGTATTTGTGCATATTAATCTTAATATCTTTTCTTCAGCCTCTGTGAGTTGAATGTTTGCATTACACCCAGGTGTGAACCTATTCTTCCTAATTTTAAATGCTTTTTTCTTCACATTAGATTTCCAATCTCTCCATGTCTGAAATATAGAAAATATATATATATAAATATGAGTCCTCTATATACTTATTAATAAGTAACATAACATAATATCAATCCACTTTCAAACTCTGCATTAACAGCAACAAAAATTTTAATTTTTTTTATTAGATCAATATCAGTTACTGCCTTATAATTTGTACTTTTAAAAAAATATACCGGCCAAATTGAGAACCTCCTCCTTTTTTTTTTGTTTGAAGTTGGTTAAAAAGTAGTAGAGGATGCCTGCAGCTAGACGCACATTTTATTTTGAATCATTTCCCCCGATTCTGTGAGAATTTCAGGAAATCCCTTCTTAGTGCACACCTATGGTACGCAAGGAACATACAGGCCAAATTTCAGCTTCCTGCACCCTATGGTTTTAACTTTAGCCTGACAATGTCAGGCAGTCAGTAATGCAAGAATTTTACTTATAATATATACAGATTAAACCAAATCTAAAACAATGATATAAAATGTTTCTACAATGAAATGTGAATGCTAAAGGGTAAGCAAAAATCAATAAGATCTATACTATAATTATATTTCATCTCCCATTTTGACTACAAAACCATTGACAACATAATTTTCATAAGCCTTATTAAGATATAAATAAAAATTTATTACATTTTGCTTAGGTTTAGAAATTAATTCGAGATTCATGTAGTTACACAACTGCATAAATCTGTCCAAATGATCTTTTGGAATCAAATCAAAACCTACCTGCTGTGTAATAAAAACAACCTGTTAATTACAATATACTTAACTGCTAATAAAAAATACCTGTTGCCATTTATCCGGAGTTTTAATAGCGCCGGAACCAAAACCTGAGTTTGCATTTAATTTTTCAGTAATCTTTATCCATGCATTCGTTTGACGAATCCTTCCTTCTAAACCTGTGAATTTGCCGATAGCTAGTTCCTTGTCTTCTTCTAGGAAATGTAAAAGCATATTTAATTGTTCCGGGCTCGCTTTCCTTCTTTCCATTGTTGTGACAAAAAATATCACACTATAATACACTTACGCACTGTCAAGTAGCAAATTAATTATTTTTAGTACATCGATCTACAATATTAAAATATTTTCTGTTATAAAATGTAATCCATTCATCGTATTTTGAGTATTTGTTGTTACTTTTTGTTACCGCATTATTGCAGTATTTGCAGTTTTGTTTTCTTTTTGTTGATGAACTCAAAAGTGTCAACTGTCAAGACTGTCAATGTCAAGTTCTAATTGTCAAACACAAACAAAAATGGAACGAAACCATGAAGGTATAGATCTTTGAGAAAAGAATATAATATGGAGTGGACAAATAATACATATGGATACTTTACGTTATAGAAATATATATGAAATCGACATAAAGCCACCAAACATAGTGTTGTCTCGTTTTTACTTAGCGATATCTCTGTTAGAAAAAAGAGATAGCCATAGGTTACTGAATACACTGATCATAGTGATTTTTTATCAGAAATGTCAATCGTGCCAGTGTCGCCATATTGCTTGCCAAGTGTTTTTGGTACATCTGCTGTCAAATCGTTGTGTATCGAACATAATAATTTTGATTTTGTGCATAAATATGTCTAAAAACCAGATGAATCAGTGCTTCAGGCTTTCCTAGAGATCGTAAAATCATGCCTAAGTGTTGATTTGAACTGTGCAGTGCAAGATAAAGCTATAATCAACACAAATGTACTCTTCACAAGTAAGTAACAAGTCATGATTTATATTGTTGAAAAGGACTAGTATTTGTACAAAATATTGTTACAAGAGGTTCTTTTTATAGTTAATTTAACAGGTTTTAGCTTCGTTATGGCCTAAATGTTGTTATTTTTGTAGTTTGGAATTTTCCATATTTACGTATTAGAGGTTAGTAGTGATGTTACTGCTAATGTCGATATGGGTTATCGATATATAGATAATGTATAGATACTTCCACAAACGATAACATTGTTAAAACTATCTCGTGTCTGTAAATGGAAATAAATTAAACATTGAACCAATTTTGTCTGTACCTAGTAAGCGATATTTGACAAACTTACTTTACTTAGACCTGATTACATATAACCCAAAACCGCTGCATCCTGCTCTATGTTGAGGAAAATAAGCAGTTAAAATAATTATATTATGTTTTTTGCCAACAGATAACATGAACAGCAATTGTATGCGAGAATTCCTAGCAATAAAACGTTGAAGAAAATAATTTTATTTATAAACAAGAGGACGCCCGCTGCTACACCTGCACATTTTTTCAACTGTTTCTGTCCGATCCCGTGGGAATTTCAAGAAAGGCCTTAGAGCACTCCTGCGATCCCCAAAGAACATTCATGCCAAATTTCAGCTTCCTGCACCTTATAATTATGGCTGTAGCTTATCTGTCAGGCAATCAGTAACGCAAGGATTTTATATATTATACAGATAAAAAACAAATAAATAACATGTATTAATCAATTATGATTTTTCTTACCCCCTTATGATATTTCAGTGTAGCTGTGTGTTTCATTACGGTATGTATGGTGCAAATCAGAAATCGCCGACATAAGGCCGGCGCGCACTGACGTCGCGGCATGGCAAAGGATTTTATTACTGATCAAGTCATTTTCATTCTTATTTCAATGAGTTTAGAATTCATATTACTTGATTTCGATACAATCGTATCGCAGCCCGCCGTGGCATGCCGCGGGACGTTTGGGGCGCGTCGCGGCACGTCGCGGCATCGGCGGCACACTTGGACGCCGCGGCATGCCATGGCGTCTTGCAGTGTGCCACGACGTAATCAGTAGGTAAATAAGTTCCTGAATTCACCGTTAGTAAATCTTGTTCTCATAAATAATGTATCCAGAATTGTTTTCTCTTCGACAGATCAGTTTGTATTTGTCGTTCTTCATCTTCAGCAAGAAGTGCTATTGATACTAAATTCCAGTCAATTGGACGCCTCGGTATGACGCGGCATGCTGCGAGGTGCCGAAGCGTCTTTCGGGCTAACGAAACACGTTCCGCGCCGTGCCATGCCATGCCGTCAGTCGGCGCCGGCCATTAGCTATCCGGATAGCCAAGCTGAAGGGGTAGTGGCCAGAGGACATAGCTCAAAGAAGCGATGGCCGTTGGGCAGAAAGGTTCTGGAATGGCGGCCTCGTACCGGACGACGCAGCAGAGGTAGGCCTCCCGCAAGGTGGACCGACGATCTAGTCAAGATCGCGGGAGGCAGTTGGATGCGGGCGGTTCAAGACCGGTCTGTGTGGAGAACCTTGGGGGAGGCCTATGTCCAGCAGTGGACGTCGTTTGGCTGATATGATGAGAATATTTTGTTATATGATACAAGGGACATTTTCCGCTTTACCATGTTCGCCCGCATTTGCATTATGGAATAAACTAATTTGGCAAAAAATCTAAAGTAACTTACTACAAAATATCAATTTAATTTTTTTCTAAATCTACAGTAATATATTATTTACCTCTAACCGGCTCAATGTCGATATCGATTATATTCTGGAGTCCAACCCATAGAGATATAAAGGATAGAGTGGCAGAACAATACTTAACTCAATACTGTGTCGTGTCCGTCGGTGCGAGAGAGAACGCTACAGGTTAAAGGCCCCCTGCATCTCTCTCTAACAGTACATGCACAACATCAACATTGCGCAATGGCGTGCTACCTGTAACTATTATTTCTATCAGTTTATCAGTAATCAATAGTTTAAAAATATATAAACTTTTTTGTCACTTCAAACTATCTTCGTGTATCAATAAAAACAATTTTTAAACTATTGATTACTAGTAAACTGATTTAAATAATAGTTACAGGTAGCACGCCACTGCGTAATGTTGATGTTGTGCATGTATTGTTAGAGAGAAATGCAGGGGGCCTTTAATGTTGCGTTCTCTCTCCCACCGGCGGACACGAATAGGCCCCACTCTGCCACTCTATTCTTAATATCTCTATGGTCTAACCCAACGGCAGTCATTTTATTTTCCACATAATTTCGTAGGTATGCGCGCTAATTTCGTAGGTACGTCCAATCCATGTTATTCACAGATCTGTGGTTTATTACTAGAAAAAGTAAGAACCCTTCAAAAACTTAAAAAATATATTTTTTTTTTTTCATCTTTTAGCAACACAAATCACATTCGCTAGTACGTTAGCTTTAATAATTTCGACTTCTTACTGAACCGAGGCAACAGTGATTTTAGTGCTGGTATGAACGCAAGACAAAACTCTCATCGCAAGCTTTTAAAAGTGCTTACGCCAGAGTTCAACGCAATCGTTTTTTAAATCCTCGTGCGAATTATGCCTAAAGGTGCTATACTTTGTCGATAACAAAAAAACTTGTCGATATATGCTTTGCGTTGCCTAATATGCGCCCAACCCTAATGGACGCCATTTTATTTGCATACGTTTCGTAGGTATGCACGCTAACTTCGTAGGTACGTCCAATCCATGTTATTCACACATCTATGGTATAGATAAACATGGAGGCCACAGCTGGAACAAAGCCTTGAGTCAAATACCTACATTTCTCTATCTCACTCTCTGTGGTCTGACCTCTCATTTTAGCGTTGATTTAGTATTGCTATCTTCTTATTAAAATCTCCGAGTAAGCTCTTAAAAAGAGCCGACATATTAAGCAAATCAGAAGTTTACACGGTCAATTAATGTGTATTTAAATCAAGAGTTAAAATCCAATCACTTGTTAAAACTCCCAATATTGTAGGTCTCGAACGCTTATAATCATGGTTGGCGAGACAGTGAATTATAATCCCATTTCCTAAGGATTTGGTAATGTGGCAACATTGGCCACCATATATGTCAAGTAAATCTTGTCAATATGGCAGTGGTTGGTTGAAAAGAGATGGTATGACCACAGTGAGCGAGATAGCGATACATCATTTGAGCTTCAAGTAGGTATTCGGAGTGCGGTCTCCATGTTTATCTATAACTTCATGAACGAAACGCAGAAACGCAGCTTTTGTACTTGGTATCATAGATCAGAACCAAAGAAATATAACCTAAGGCATAGAAGTAACACTAAATAAGAACAGCGGTTGCTATGATTGATATCTTCTTTCTAATGGCACATGCAGTATGATAGAAAGAGCTGTCGATAGGTTTAGCAGCACGCTCTTATAGCAGAATCGTGGTAGGCAAACAGTAGACAAAACATAGAGTTAGGAAACCGAGTGTTGTTCGTAACAGTGATGATTTATCGATAAATATTTTTGGTCAAATGTCTAACTTTAGTATGTGTCGATATATTTAAGCCGTATAAATAAACAACTAAAATATTGAAATTGAAGTTTTTGCTGTTGACGCCGGACAGTGCTTTTGTTGGTTTTTATTAACTGAATATAATAAATTAAATACAATATTAATTTATTTACGATCACAATGTTTTTCTTTTGACAATAGAAATTATGACAGAACATTTGAAAAATGTTCTTTATAAAAATATTGTTGAATTTCGTGTCCAAAGAGTTTCACATCTTCAAACTCTTTTCAACACTCCGCCTCACGAAATTAGACGATATTCAACTTTGTCCTAAGTTGGATAAATTTTGGGGCTGGCAAAGCTTTTGTTAGAATGTCTGCCTCCATGTCTTCTGTAGGACGATATTTGACATCTACATGTCCATTTTTGACTGCATCTCTTATAAAATGTTCCCTGATGCTAATATGTTTCGACTTAGTACTTATAATTGGATTATAGGCCAATTTTTGAGCGGCTTGGTTATCATTATAAATATCTATTATGTCTGTTTTTATGTTAAGTTCATTTAGCAAGTTTTTCTGGTAAATGGCTTCTTTTGATGCTTCTGTTAAGGCCATGTACTCCGCTTCTGCTGTACTAAGTGCAACTGTTCTTTGCTTTTTAGATTCCCAACTTATTGGCGTCCGGCCATACGTAAAAATGTATCCAGTCACTGACCGACGATCAATAGAGCATGATGCCCAATGAGCATCCGCTGCTCCTTCCAATTTTATTTTATTTTCTTTTATATAAGTAAGGCCTAAGTCCTTGGTTCCTTGTAAATAACGTAAAACTCTTTTTGCCGCATCAAAATGTTCATGAGTGTAGCTGTTATTGAATTGACTTAGATGGCATACAGCAAACATTATATCTGGTCGTGTGGCAACTGCTAAGTACATAAGAGAACCTATGAGATTCTGGTAAGGCAACTCTTTTTCTTTCATTGGACTTGTACTCCTTACTAGCTTTAGTCCTGTTTCCATTGGAGTGGATGCAGGTTTGCAATCTTTGCATCCAAATTTTTCCAATATGGACTCAATGTAATTTTTTTGTTTCAGTACTATTTGTGTTTCCTCTCTTTCAAAAGTTATACCAAGACAGTGTTTTATTTCACCCAAGTCTCGCATTTCAAATTTCTTCAGAATTAAATTCTTGATTTTGTTTATCTTTTCTTGAGATTTGCATGCTATTATTATGTCATCAACATATATGCTAACAATAATACACTCTCCGCCTTTCGCATATATGTACATACATGGGTCTACTTTCGTAGGTGTAAAACCTATCGATTTTAATTCGGCATCTAGCTTCATGTACCACTGCCTTCCCGACTGTTTCAAACCATAGACTGCCTTATTCAGTTTGCATACAGCATTTTCTTTGTCTAAGGTTAAGTCGCGCAACATTTTATTAGCCTTTTGCTTAATTTCTAAGTCTTTTGTAGTTTTTATAATCTTTTCAAGGTACAGTTCTAAATTCTTAGGCTTTTTCATGAAAATTTCTTCTTGAATATCTCCATTTAGAAATGCTGTACAGATATCTATCTGATTCAAATGCATATCTTCTTGTACAGCCAAAGCCACTAACATCCTTATTGAACTTAGGCGAGTTACAGGTGCAAATACTTCCTGGTAATCAATACCTGGTATTTGTGAAAATCCTCGGGCTACTAATCTTGCTTTTTTGCGTTCGATGTTACCGTCTGGTCCTAATTTATTTTTTAAGATCATTTTACTGTCTATGACATTACGACAAGGTGGCTTCTTCACTATTGACCACGTTTCATTTTTTAAGTGTGCCGTAATTTCGGAAATGATTGCATCGTTCCATTCTGGGTTTTCCTCTTCGCTAATACATACGTAGTCTTTAGTCCAAACTGGCTGTTTTTTAGCTCTTTGAGGTCTTTCATTTATTGTTACGTCATTATTTTGTATTACCTCAGTTTCTGTTATTCGATCATCATTTACGTGATTTTCTTCCATTTCTGGTTCGCCGTGACCATCATCTATATCAAAAAATATTTCGTTTTCTTCGGTCCGATGCCTTTCATTGCCAGTTTCCACGAATATTTCGACCAATTTGTCTTCATTCCCTTTTTTTAGTTTCTCATTCTCAATTTTTGTATTGTCTTCATAATATAATCTATTCATTACTTTTACATCTCTGCTTACAATTACATGTTTTGTTTCTGGTATGAATATTCTGTAAGCTTTGCTATTTTCTGAATATCCAAGAAATATTCCTTCAGTTACTTTTGAAGTAAATTTTTTCTTTCTTTTATTATTCTTATTCAGTACGAATGCTTTCGATCCGAAAACTTGAAAATGTTTTACAGATGGTTTTCTTCCCACCCACAGTTCAAATGGAGTTTTATTTTGAATAACTCTTGATGGAATTCGATTCAGAATATAATTTGTCTGTTTGTAAAAATTTTATTTTATTTTCGGTAAATCTTTCCATTTCTTCTTTATAATCTTTGAACTTTTCAAATACTTCATTTTTATTGCGAATAATGTAAACTCTTGAATATCGAGTCTGTTCGTCAATGAATGTCACAAAATATTTTGCTCCACCAACTGATTCTACATTCATTGGTCCACAGACATCTGAATGAACTATTTCAAGACGCTGTGATGTTCTTGAATGGTTTTCGTTGGTTGGAAATGGTAGTCGACTCATTTTTCCTTTTACACAGACTTCGCATTCATTTAGTTTTTCATTAATATTAAATTCAAGTCCATTCATTGTTTCATTTTTTAATGCGTGTTTTAAACTTGTTTCATTAATATGTCCAAGTTTGCGATGCCATTGGTAAATTTCAGCATTAAAAGTGGTTTCCTCTTGTAATGGGAAATCGTTTTCATTTTTTCTGTCTGTTAAGTGGTACAAACCATTAATCTTTTTTGCTGTAAGTTCAATTTTATTTGTTTTAGAATCTCTGACAGTAGCTATATCTTCTTTAAATAATACTGTTTTCCCTTTCTCTGTTATTTTTGAAACAGACAATAGATTCATGGCAAGATTTGGAACATACAACGAATCTTCTAGTTTGACATTTATGCCATCCACTTTGATTTTAACATCTCCTTTACCTTCAATTTTAGCGCTACTATCTTGTGCTGCTAATTTTAGTGTCCCATCATATTTTTTTATCGAAGAGAAATCATTTAAATTATTGCACATGTGTGATGTGCATCCACTGTCAATACACCATTGTTTTCTTTTTTTATTTAATTCCGTTGCTAAACACATGTTTATCGCTGTGTTAGATGTTTCCTGTCTTTTAGCATTCCGGAAATAACAATTTTGTGTTTTATGGCCCTTCTTCTTACAGATTTGACAAAAAACTTGTTTCTCTTTATAAGTTATTTTATTATTTTTTGTAAACATTGCATTGGTTTCCAATTTAGTATCTTCGGTATAAATACGAGCTTCTGTTTCTTCTAAAATTTTTATTTTTAGCTCCTCCGGTGAAGGCAACGTGTCTCGTGATTCTATAGCAATGTGGAAATTTTCAAATTTTGATGATAAGGAGTAAAGCATAATTATGGATAAAAGATCTTTATTTATGTCAACATCCATGTTATGAAGTTTGTCTACGGTGTCCATTAAATTATCCAAGTGCTCTCTCAAATCATCGCCTTCCTTATACTTCAGTACAATTAGTTTTTTAAGTAGTGAAGCTTTCCTGGTGGGTCGCTTACTTTCATAGGTATCCTCAAGCTTTTTCCATATATCATAAGCAGTTTTACAATTTTTAACATTTTTTATTTCTTGAGATGATATAATTAAAATAAGTTCTGACCTGGCAAGAAGTTCACCCTCATCGTACTGTGTATCACTATTAGAATCTTCTTTTGTGGTTGACTTAGGTTTACTTACATATTTCCACAAGCCAGCTTTAATCAGTACTGCTTGAGCCTGAATTTTCCACGTGTCATAATTGTTTTTATTTAGTGATTCAATGCGATACGATGTACCAGCCATTTCAGTAGTGTTTATTTTTTACTCAGTTACTATTATGTCCTGGGCCCATAACCTGTTGGTTTTTATTAACTGAATATAATAAATTAAATACAATATTAATTTATTTACGATCACAATGTTTTTCTTTTGACAATAGAAATTATGACAGAACATTTGAAAAATGTTCTTTATAAAAATATTGTTGAATTTCGTGTCCAAAGAGTTTCACATCTTCAAACTCTTTTCAACAGCTTTGCAAAGACTTGCCAGACAGACAGTACTAAAAAAATCACGTGTTTAAAGGCCCGCACAAACTATCTGTCGAGACTTACTGTCGCGACAGTTAAGGCCTTGCCACACGATACAATTTTACCACTGATCAAATTTTCAATCGAATTGGCTTTGCCCGTCTACACGACACAATCAAATCACTGATTTGCATTCCGCCCACCCGATTGGTTAAAATCTGGTGGTACCGCCCACCCGATGAACTTGAGTTGGACGACTGGCGTCTACACGTCACGATTTCATCAAGTGATTTAGTCAAGTTGGACGTAAAATTGTGCCGTGTGGCAAGGCCTGTATCTGGACAAGGAAAATCCATTCAAGTGTGCACAATATCGGACGTCTGTCGCGGACGTGACCTTGAGCGTATCAGTCAGGATAGCACTAATATGATAAATAATATAGAAGTAGGTAGATTAATTAAAATCGTTGTAATTATTATATTTTATTAATATGTTCAAACTAAAATTACACACTTTTTGTCTAGCTTTGGATAAATAATTCTACCGGGTGTGCAATGTCCGGGCTTAAATGTAATGTAAGCACAGCTTTCGGTTTTAAACGACGCCAGGTGCTTTCTGTCTTTAAAAAACAGTCTTTCTCAAAATGACGTGAACAAATATGATGGTACTTCTGCTAAATCAAACTAGGCCGTCCAACGGCATTTATCCAAAGTTTTCTTGTGACGTCATTAATAGGCAACCTGTAATAAAAAACACCTTCTTAATAATGAAAAAATGCTACTCGCATCCCTAATCCATCTACTATTTTATAGATGCAGAAATGTAAGCCTACACACACGCGCTTACACTGGAGCACTTGGCTTTAGGTTAATAGACGCTACTTTTAAGGTAGGTATCTAAGTAAATTATGTACATTAAACTGCGCTTACTATCAAACGCGCGATAGAAAATTAGACCGCTGGATGTCTTTGTTTATTGTCAACTTAGCAACCGCGGCTACCCGCTGTCGCTTCCAGCTACAGTTTTACATTCATGTCCGATAGTTAGTTTCCGTATTTATCCCTCATTCAAAAAACATCGATATCTCCTTTCACTGTCAAATCCCATCACTAAGGCTATTAAATCAATAAATGTACAAAGTAACAATTTGTGAGTAAAATTCATAACACATACGTATGCAAGCTGTTCCTTTGATTTGCAATACAATGATATTGTGTAAACTTAACACTCATTATAGCATTAATACGAGAAAAGTAAATACATTTGTAGGAAAATTCCGACTCACTGCTAGAAGATAAAGTTTCTCCTGTTATTTCCGTTCCGAGAATAGCGGAATCCACATTCCGATATCACATACACAATGTGTATTAATTAATGAGTACAATATTTAATTTTTATAAGCTTACTTACTATTTAAATGCAAAAAAGTTATTAAAAATGTAAACACAAACATCCAACAAATTTTACACTGTTGACAGATCACAGCACGGCTATTTAGAGAATGTAGTCAAAGATATGAGTATGTAAAGAGTATATGCCTCTTTATATGTGACGCGTAATTTGACGTTATGATTAACCAACTAAGACCAACTGACATTACATGTTGCACGTTCGGTATACGGTTTATAGGGCATGTTCTCTCTAGTCTAAACGTCCAACCTCTTTGATCAGAACAGCCATACTCAATCTTTTTTTATCCTGGGCCACATAATTGCTACTGTATAATCTTACGGGCCGCAGTAATTTACCTACGTACCTATGTCGCCTATATCCTTTATCGAGCAATAATAGTCTATCTATGCACTTAATTTCATCAAAATCGATTCAGTGGTTTAGTCGTGAAAAAGTAACAGACAAACAGAGTTTCTTTTGATGCTACAGTAAAAAAAAACTATAACATTAAAAATATAAGCATTTATTAATGTAATAAAAATTAATGTGATTTTTGACACTGTAACAAACCTTTGACAATTTATGTTAAATCAGGCTTATAATTGGACGTAGTTAAACTGAAAGGATCCAACCCACACCAACACCAAAATTGAGTTGGATACACTAAAGAGGTCGCGAAAGTCGATACTATCGTTCCGCAAAAATATCCCACAGATAAACAAAGCTATGGTATTAATACAGATACTAGATACCAACCCACATGTATGGTGAGTATATAATATAAATTAACAGAAACAATCCAACATGTTTGAACCATTTCTGATATATAGACATTTAAAGATCCTAGGTAAAAAAATATATCACAAAAGAGACCCAATTCACATGGGTCGTTTCTGAGAATTTAGTTTTATCGAAAATCATTTAATTTAACTATCACGAAAACGACGTAAAGCACTTGGCCCCTTTCTGTTATATACTATGATTTACTCCAAAAATATGTCGCAAATCGCAGAAAGGATCCAAAGCATGTGGATCATTTCAGATATATTTCTTTGTAATTTTATCAATATTATTAAAATAACAAAAAGGATCCACTCTAATTTATTAATTAGTGGATATCTTTGGTGGGGTTGAATAAATTATACTGAAGGTGAAATTGAAAATTGAATTATAAAAAAATAATATATTTTTTTTAAATTTTATAACATTATATATTATACGCAGCGTATACAGGCGGTCTTAATGCCATGGGCATTATCTCTATCTGAGTGGCGTAGAGAGTACTTAATACTAGTACATCTACATATATATTAAAAGACAAAATGAATTATGATACACCGGCTGCTTCGGCCAACAAGAGTTCCTTTACTCTGAACTTAAATGTGCACTTGGTCCTGGTCAGCCTGCTCTGATCTCAAGAGGAAGGTCACTCCAGTGAAGGATTGATTGTACAGTAAAAGAAGAGTGAAGAAAATTAGAGCTGTGAGTGGGAGGCATGAGAAGAAGGTTATTAGAAGAGCGAAGGTTACGATACGAGCATGGTTAGGCCCTTGGCACTGGAAGGGGGGCGTTAACCCTTAGTAGGTATCGTGGGTCAAATTTGACCCAGAAGCGAACATTTTCGGTTATTATTCTTTTAATATTTATGCTACGACTGAGCGCTTCTACGTATTCTCAGTGCGTCGCTAGCTGTGGCGGGGGGCGGACGTGCAGCGCTGCGACTATCTTAGGAGCGGAGATAAGTAGCCGGCTGGGTCACGTTCGACCCACGACACCAAATAAGTAACTTTTTTCACTGAGTGTAATTTGTAACATTTTTTGTTTTAGTGAATTTAGCGATTGGAAAAATGACCGAAAACATTCTCTAAAATGTTCTAAATGTTTACATATTATTTTTATTTGTAAAACACATTCCGTCCAAAATATTATATGTTCCAGTTGTCAAAAAGTCAAAAGACTAAAATATGTTAGCTTGTTAGTTTGGAAGAAGTCGTTTTGATGTTGTTTGTCATTTTTTTTATTTTATGCTGATCGCAGAAGTAATTTATTTTTTTGTTATTATAAAGATATGAGAAGTGCCATAAATATCTTTTAGTTAAAGTTTTTCTTACATTTCTATTTCAAAATATCTTCATTTATAAATTGAGAAAAAATGATATGGGGTTTCAAGTTGAGCTAATTCTTCCGATAAATCTGTCTTGCCTAAAAAACGTATATGATCTTCACAATATTTCATATTATATTTTTTCCATATAATCTCCCTGCTTCTTTGCCTCCAGGCAGCTATACCAATAATACCCGATATTACCTGACCAGATGAAGGACCTGCAACAGGAAATTCATTTGGTGGACTATGTTCTTCAACGACTAAACCAGGATCTGCATCATATTGTTCTTCTTCTTGTACATCTTCTAATTCCTGTATCAAATCTTGAACATTAGGGTAGTAATCTATTTCATTTTCATCTCCAATGCACTCTTCGTCGTCAGAAACATCTCCATTTTCAAGAGCTGATAATATACTCACAATATTTAGATCGTCTAAACGCCTAGCCATCCTGAAATACAAAGCAAAATAAGCTGAAACTCTGAACAGAAGCAAAAAATTAATTTGAGTAGAATAAGCTACAAACGCATGATGTATACATTTGGCAACATACAGTTTTACGATTGTATCTTATCATAGATTCCATAAACTTACAAGTAAAACATGAAATATCCATAGCTTACCTTATAAAGATTGTAAAAATATTTTTTTCACTCTCAAAAAGTACTCTTATAATGAGAAATCGAAATTTACGGAAACGATTCTTGCCACTTCACAAACTCTGTCGACCGCAATATTGAAATGTCGAAAATTTTTACATTTACCGCCAATATTTTTTTTTTATTTAATTTTGACAGTTTGCTATTTAATTGTCTATGATAATCAAATACGTTCGGATACACATGCGTAATACGGGTTTTTTAAAAAAGAAGGCAAAAAGTACGTATACAATTGACAACAGAATGCATTTAAGGATTAAAGCGTAAAACCGTTCTACAACTTTTGTCCTACTCAGCCATCGCACTCCGGTATGTAGAAGTACATCGCCATACTCACTATTTAATTCTTGTAACAAACTCTTGAATTTTCTATGGCCCAATTCTCGTGCTCTAATAAAGTTGACGATGTTTACAACAGTTTTCATTACGGCGTCAATTTCTGGCACAGTGGTACGTGCTGCGAGGTTTTCTTGATGTATGATACAGTGAAATGATAGTAGATTTTTTAAGTCATATTTCTTTTTCAAAAGTGAAATAAACCCAACATCAGATCCAGTCATAGATGGACATCCATCCGTGCAAACACTTACCATTTTTTTAATATCAATATTATTGTTATCCATAAAAGTACAAATAATATCAATATAATCAATTCCTCTGGTTTGACCTTTCATGGGCAGAAACTTGAGAAAATCTTCACGAACGCCACTCTGTTCCGTACAGTACCGTACAAAAACAGAGCATTGTGACGTCGAGGAAACATCAGTGCTCGAATCAAATGCCAAGCTAAAATATTTACAATTCATCAAGTCATCTATGATACAGTCAGAAATATGTTTCGAACATGCTTCGAAATATCTTCAATTCGCCTGACGCAGGTGGAATCTGAGAGCTGTAGTTGCCTAATTTGTGATATTATCTGTGTTTTATTACTAAATGTTACTAAACTTGTCAAATAATATATTTGAAGCATAAATGCTTCAATATATTTGAAGCATTTATAAAACACTCTTTCATTATCTCAGCGTCAGTAAACGGTTTCATATGTTTTCCTAGTAAGTAACAAATTTCGTAGGACGCTCTGGTCACCGCTATATCTTGTGACATTGATACTGCCATAACATTCTGCTGTTGCTGCAATGACCTTTTGAAAGAGTGCAACTTTTCTTTTCACAGTGCAGACCCAACTGGAAAACTATCGCTGAACATCTTATGTTTTGTAGTGTAGTGTCGCATAATATTATATTTTTTTATTATCACACTTTTGCGACAGAATAAACATGTTGCTGAACCGTTTTTGTTGAGAACAACAAAATATTCCTCTTCCCAATTGTCTTGAAACAGTCTATTTTCGTCAGAAATTTTACGTTTGCTCTTTGAAGATACACCAGCCATGTTGATTAAATTCTCGTCACAAATAACGTAAAAACTTATTATCAGCACTTATTATCAGCGGTAGGGTAGCCCGTAATACTTTTACGATACCTATTCGAAAAAAATAACGATTGCGCTGACGAGTAAGTGACAGACGACGCGCGGGCAAGTCTATGCGCGCGGGTACGGGCGCGCGTACCAGTATATCTGTATAATCTATGGGCGCGCGTGCGGGCGGGGGGCGGTGCTAATGCTAAGATGTCGCCCGCGCGCCAAATAGGTAGTACATTTTAAATTGCGCGCGCACTCACGTGGAGTGCGCGCGCAATTTAAAATGTACTACCTATTTGGCGACGTGGCAACCGTTGAGCCCATAGCCACATAGGTAGTAAGTAATATGTGTAGGTATTGTGTGTAGGCAGTAAGGGGAAAAACATGAGTAAATGCGTGAATTAATTAAATACGTTAATTTTACGTAATTTTAAAGCTTTATCAGTAATACTACCGTAAAAATAAAAGTACTGGGTTATGCCACGGCTCAGGCCGCACAAAAAAGGTCAGCGGGCCGCAGGTTGAGTATGGCTGGATTAGAATATACTGTTATTATCATGCTCGGGCCACACTACCTTACCGTCTACCGGGCTGTTACCGCCATAATTATGGCAATAAATTACCGTTAAATTACTGCGTGAAGTCGTGTGGTTACACTAGAGTTTACCGAGATATGCCAATAAACTAGGCGGTAAAAATATCATTTTTCAAGATGGCGGATGAAGCTGCAGCTGTTTGGTATTTTATGAGTGCCAATTATTTTACCATGAATCTTTTACATTTTTAGCTTTCTGTCGGGTATCCCAGAGAGACGGTTCGGATTGCAATAACTCCAAAAATTCGAGCGCTTTTTCATTTGACCACTCCATATCGGTAGATACATGCGTCGTCGTCGAACTCGTGTTGCACACTGAACAAACGGTAGTGTAGCTACAAACCCATTAATTACTGCGGTAATCTTCTTTAATGTGCGAAAAAGACCGCCACCGGAGCTATTGCCTACCGGCATATGCCATATTGATTGGCATTGTAAAATTATGGCCATAAATCGTGGTTACACCTAGGCGTTGTTGAAATTATGGCAATAATTATTGGCATATCCCGGTAGTGTGGCCCGAGCATCACAGACAATTTAAACCTATTTTAGTACCTATGTAATACTTTACACTATTAGTTTTGACATTTGTCTGCATTGTATTGTCTATGGCGCCTCGGCCTATGGCACTTTTATTAAGTTTTATTCTAAGACTACAGAACAAAAGGCAGACAGAGCGCGCGGAACACTTGCGTGAGGCCACTAAAGCAAATACAAAATTGAAAAGCGAATACAAACTCGGCTCAGTGCGCTGCGAAGCATCGCACAGTTCACACGCCACGATCAATTAAGCTTTTAAATTCATAAAATGCCGTCTTGCGTTTTTAAACATTGTAAAAGTTGTTTCCAAAAGCAAAAACGGGAAGATGGTAATATATTTTTACAGATAACTATGGATTATTTGACTGTTTTATAATATTATTTCGATAAAATTCGTATTTCTGCAGAAAATATGTAAGTGTTGCCAGTTTACGTCGACGCCGTTCTCCCTGAATTAGGGAAAATGCACTTGTCAATTGATTATGTAATAATGATGGTCATGTTAATGAAAAATACATTAACGTAATGTAAAATTATATTGAAGTTTATCTTTCTTCTTTTTTTTTTTTATCTATTTTTGTTAAGGGGTTTTTGTCTTTAAGACATGTCAACCCCATTGTGGCCTTCCCTTAAACTAAACTTCGAAAGAAGTCACTGCGGAAACACTGAAGCTGCTAAGCATAAATTTATGGTTGTATCATTTATTGGTGACGACAAAATATGCTGTGCAATCCCAACATCAAGTTGGTTTAACTTAAGTGTTTCCATCAGGATTTCTCTCTCTCTTCGATTCTTGACACACTCCATCAATACATGCTGTACATCTTCCTCTACTCCGCATAAGTTGCAATTAGGAGAGTTAACTTTTTTCATCAAATATGCAAATTTGTTTGATGGGATGTGTCCAGACCGAAGTCTTAACAACATTTTTAAATGATTCCTCTTAATTTTACAATTTAAGAACCATGGTATTAATAGGGGTTCTGGTTGTAAGGTGCAGTACCAAGTGCCCTTAGTTTGACATAAATCAATAAAGTGAGCCTTCCATTGGTTATACGTCTGCATTTTGAATTTTGACAATATTTCTGAAAAATCGGGTATAACATTAATTTCCATACCTTGTTCGCAGCCCACCTTAGCCAATCTGTCCGCCTTCTCGTTACCATATAACCCAATGTGAGCTGGAATCCATTGCAACTTTAGAGTTTTACCCATATCCTGTAGTTGTAATATTTTTTCGAGTATTACATAGGCTGTCGAAACACCTCTGCTGCTACCAGAGGCGCACCGAGTCACGTGTTGCAAGGCTGTTTTACTATCAGTTAATATAACGATATTATTCCAGTTCTTATTTATAACAAAGGATAGGGCCTCAGAAATTGCAATGAGTTCTGCTGACATTATAGATACATTGTTTTTAATATTAAAACATACACTATGTTCTATAGACATAACGTAAAATGCTGCACCTATGGAATTGTCTTTCTTTGATCCATCCGTAAATACCTTGTGCCACCCTAAATATTTCCTATTGATTTCATCTATTACATTCCATTTAGCAAAGTTACATTCATATTCAGCTTTACTTTTGTCAATACAATCTAGGTTTGAGCGAATAATGTCTTTAATAGGGATATATGTAGTCCATATATTGAGTTCAAACATGGGCGTAGAAACTGTACAGTGGACTTCACAGAGCTTGGTTTCGCTATCTTTCTTCTTATAAAATATAGTAATAGAATTTCCATTAGTATATACATTGTTTTGAGTTCAATCCCCAAACGATCCAAATATTCGTGTACACATTGCTCCTCGTTAAGCTTTATACACTTTGACCTTTGTACCGTTCTTATGGCGTAGGGAATAAGTATCAAAATCGTACTGCAACTGTTTAGCTTGACTTGGCGCCGTTTGTACATTAAGTACAGAAACAGAAATCATTGATTGCAGCCATTATTAATTTTTAATTGCAATTTTTTTTTGTTTTGATTTATGAATCATAATATTCATAATTTATTGTGTGCATGACAAAATGTTTATAGCTAATTAATATTTAGGACGCAAGCCTATTGCAATTAACCAAACATTTCCAGATACTATACTGAGAATATATGTATATATATATATGTATCTAAACAAAAAATAAACAACATATTCGCCGATCTAAGATCTGAACCCCATGATTGGTAGTTGTAAATATATGTAGTTGGTATTATATAAGTATTTGTTCTGGATCGAGGGTATTAATCACAAAACATAATCTATTTATTTCTCAATTTACGAATAAAATTAGTTAAAACTTTACTCAGTACCTACATTTAAGAAATGTATTTATAAAAGCATACATTAATGGTTTCTTTTATTTGAATCATTTTCATAACAGCATTACATATTAAAAGCATTAATTAAATCCATGGTTAATTCTTCAAAACCGCAAACGAATATAAAATATGTAATATTTTTATATCTGTTTGCAAAAACTATATACAAGGTAGTGGGAGATTATTCATAATCTGGCAACTTTACACACACATAGGCGCGCGTGTCCGTACAGTGCCAGTCGCCAAATGTCACGCACACATAGCTGTCAACGTGCCTCACTTAGTCGGACGAATACGCTCCATCTGAGTCTTAAATCTGTGGTTTTATTGTTTATTTACTTTTTTCAACACTGAATGATAATGAATTCAGTTATTTATTTTCTAATGAAATGAAATCTAATAAAATAAAAGAACGACACGAACATTACAAACTTAATGTTTACATTGCCTAATGGAGTACTGGATTAATTTGAAGAAGGAATAAAGTCCTACAATAAGAGGTTAAATCCAGTTTACAAATGCAATTTTGCATCAACTAACTAATCAAACAAATGTGTAAATTTATATAAAATCTATAATATAAGGGCCAGTTCAAAATGAATACACTTTTAAAATTAAAAATGTTACGAGGCAGTGCCTACAAAGAACGCATAAACCGAAGACATCTAACTGACATGTCTGATTGTGTAAATTTACCGGACTCTTACTTACTAAAGAATTGTGGAGTAAATAGAGCAGTTTTTCACCACATACTAAGAATTATGGAACCTGTGGTGCCCCAAACACAAAGGTCTAATGGCATTCCCTTTCCTCTGAAGGTAACTTTTTACTATTTTTTTACCAATGCAATTGATTTGATTATAATAATATACTTCTTCCTAGCATTTTCACCTTCATAGGCATCTTGTCATAGGTATGGAATATTAAAAAAATCCTTCCTTTGTTGTGGCCTATGTCATAATAGGAACCCTGTTGATCTAATTTTATGTTTCTAGCTTCACTAGTTTGGGTTCTGTAATTATATGTAAGTCAGAACAAGTGATTTGATGTAGACAATGATGTCTAGGTCTAATAACCCTTGTTATATATTTTTCAGGTCTTAGTAACTCTGTCATTTCTTGCAAGTGGATCTCACCAAAAGTCTGTAGGCAAAGACTTCAACATAAATATCTCACAGAAGTCAGTGAGCCGAGTCATCAAGATTGTAGTGGAAGGTCTCAACATGGTGCTCGATGACTGCATTGCATTCCCAACTCAAGCTATACAGAGAGAGCAAATTAAAGAAGGGTGTGTATTTTATTTTTATTCCATTGATTGGAAAATAAATAGGAGTTACATTGCTTGACACTGGCAATAGGTTAGAGTAAGATTTAGAAGGCTCAAAATGTATCTAGTTAATGGCCTTCTTAAGTGAAAATCATGCCCTGGCTAAATCTGCTAACTCTACATTCTGTTAAAATGCAATATTAATATAAGACATTTTTGCATAATTTTCTTGAAAAACTGATGAATGTATAAATTGGTTACAGGTTTTACAGAAAATATCACTTCCCTGAAACAATTGGTTGCCTTGATGGAACTTATGTGGAAATAGTTTGTCCAAGGGATGATGAAGAGGCATTCTATGACAGAAAAGGTCAATACTCCATACATGCTCAAATTGTGAGTATAATTCAAGGATTGTAGAGAATTGTTTATCTGTCTCTCAGTTATATGTATTTACAATTATCCAGGACACTAATGTCACATGAGTAAATAAACCGAACAGAGAGACAGCTTCTTAAGAGCTTGTAAATTTGCTACCTATTTTGGTAGGGTTGTAACAATAGGTTAAGACAAATCGCTTGTTCAGTAAACGACAGATTCTGGATTGGACAGATTCGTGATATGGCAGATTCCCAACTCGACAGATTCGTGGATTGGGCAGATTCTTGGACTCGACGGATTCATTATACGGCAGAAGTACAGGTGTAAATAAAATAGCGAGTGGAACCAAAAAAGGCATGCACCTGAAACTTTTACAAGCACGGAATAAAAATATACATTTGTTACCAAGGACACGACGTGACGACGTGATTTATTTGACATTCCCAACGATACCACTAATAGTGTTGAATATTTTCTGGTAATAATATGATCTATTTTGCTAATAAACATAGGAATCTCCTTCAGCTATTATGGTGACTAGTTTTACCACGGGGATAGGTATCTAAAATAAGTTTAAAATAAAATTGTGTAAGACAAATGAACGTCTACAAAACAAATGACTATAAAATGATCAACCATCGATAGGGCTTACAAAAAGCAGGTGCATGCGATTTTCGACCTTATTGACAATTCATGACAGACTTTTTTTTGTATTTTCTTGCTTTCAGACATTGATACGTTATTAAAATTATAAATTCCGAGTTTACGTCAATAAGGTCGAAAATCGCATGCACCTGTTTTTTGTAATCCCCATCGATGGCTGATCACTTTCTGATAGTCAGTGGTTTTGTAAACATTAATTGCTTTTACACAATTTCACAACTAATGAGTTGTTAAGTATTTCAGTTGCCAACATTGACAATATATTTATTTCAAGATCGAAATATTCGCGAAACTTTTGCTCGAGCAATTTAACAAATGCGACAAAATTATCAGGAATAAACCTAATTAAAAAACCCAATTGTACGTTACCATTGTTAAAATCTTTATAATGATTTAATTATTTCATCTAGTATTATTCATACACACAGTACAATAAACAACCATTATTGATAATAAAACACCACTTTTTTACATTAAAATATTAAAACTTGCAACGTACAAAACAAACAACGTGCGTCGTAATAACCCTAAGATTGTCAACTGCCTGTGCCTACGTAAACCGGTTCTTTCCACTATCGCCGCGTACACGACAAGCGGCCAGTGGTCACGCACACATAAGCCGCGTGCTCGTAGTAGTGCAACCGATTCGCGCTGTTGTATGAAGCTGTGTCTCTGTTCCGTTTATCTACTCATGTGCTAATGTTGATCAAATAGATCTCTCATCTTTTATATTACAAGACTTTGTTTTTTTTTGTAATAAAAATGCAGCATGCATTGTGCTCATCATACATTTGTTTACTTACCTGAGTTTCCCATGTCCACACTGCAGTAGACAAAAATCATTTAATTCCCTATTGTTATTTTAGATTTGTGATGCAGACACAAGAATTATAGCAATATGCTGTAGATTTGGTGGATCATCAAGCAGTGCTTATATTTGGAATAAGATGAATATAAGATCATTCATTGAAAGTATAAGTAGACAGGGAGAGACTAGTTGGCTCATTGGTAAGTTTATCTGACTTTCTCAATCACAATAGTTTATTTTCAAATATTTACATCATTCCTTTCCTTTCCAAAAGGAAATTGGTTAATGGCATTCTGGCAATGTTCTGATTCTTATTTTATCTACAGCTGACAACAAGTATCCACAAAGAGCGTGGTTAATGACGCCCATACTTCACGCGCCACAGGGAACTCCAGATTCTCAATACAACCACTTCCAAGGCAGGACCCGGACTTGTATTGACAGATGTATATCCAAGCTGAAAGGTAGATGGCAGTGCCTCCACAAACGGCCCCTACACTACACTCCACAGAGAGCAGCAAAGATAGTGAATGCTTGTGCAGTACTACATAATCTCTGTATCAGAGCTGGTTTGCCAGATCCTGAACCGTATATAGACCCAGAACCACTGCCAATGATAAATGAAGTGACTGATATGCCTGATGATAATGTCAATGACCTGTACATTGGTATAGAAGTGAGGAGACAACTTGCGGAAAGAATCTATTACAGTGTTTAGGGCCATAAATGTAAGACTGTGATTAAGACGAATGATGATGATGATGATGATGATGCCAGAAGTGTGAAAGATATACTGATCTGATGAAGCTACTTAAAATTGTAAATGTTACTGAACAACAAATGGAGTTTAAAGAAAATGTTTTCCAAAGTCTACTCATAGTTCCAAAGTCTTCTCTAGTAAGACTAAGGTTAAAGAAAGCAAATTGAGTGGATTATTTGTTAAGAATATTCTGACTGATATACTGATACATATTTATAAACTAGACTATTGTTAAGTATCATTAGGAATAAGTTTATTTATGAAACAAATAAAAACAGTATTAAATCATTAAAAATATTTTATCCCATAATTAGGTGTAGCTTCCTCTCACAATCCTAATGCATCAATATCTGCATCTGCGCCAGTTGACTGTAGGTATCTCCAGGCATTCTGTACGCAATGTTGCCAGCAAACGTGTTGAGAACTTCAGCCTGTTCCCGCAGCCATTCCACTTGCTGAAAATAACATTTGTAGGTTATTTTATGAGAAGAATCGTCACCAAATTGTGTCCTTAGTAAGCCAATCTTTTAAAATCCAATAATAAAAAGTATATTTAGAATTTGCTGCACAAATCACAGACGTCGTCCATCACGTGTCGTGCGGTATTTGTGTGACTGAGCTCCTCGCGGCGTTGCACGAGTGTATAGCCACGTACTTTGGAAGCAACTTTGTGAATAGTGTAGAGGTTTTACGCGATGTCGCTTTGTGGTAGTCTGTGAACTTTGTCTGGCACGAAAAAGAGAATAACAAAAAAGACAATAGGTACCTTATTGTTCTGCGCGGCGAGCGGCTGCTGTTGCGCGGCGGTGCGCAGTCGTTGCCGCTGCGCGAGCAGGATCGTGCACAGCGCGCGCAGCACGGCGGGCAGGCTGCGCAGCAACTCGCCGCGCGCAGAACGTGCTGCCGACACGCGCGCGTCCAGCTCACTGGCGCTCAACGGTACTAGCTCGCATTCACGGAGAGTCTGCGGCAAAGGAAACGTTAGGTAAATATCTGTACATATGACGGTACACAAGTGCAGTAAACAAATTGTCACGGAAATTCAATACACTATCCAAAGCTATGTATTAAGGCGTAATTTTGCGGATTGTAGGGTGTTTTTTACAACGTAAAAAACTCGATAGTGTAATAATCGATTTTAAACTTTCGCGATTTGTATAGATCATACAAATTTATTGAGCGGGTATTCATTTAACTACGGTGTATGGGTATTTAACTTGCACCAGTCGTGGTAGCTCACCAGTCCTTACGCGACCACGACCGATGCAAGGCGGTCGAAACGTCGGAAACACATGGGCATTTATACCTTAAATAAGTTAATTTTACGCGATTAACACAAGCTAAATAATTTTGTATGACGATAGTGTAAACCGAATAGGACTAGTTAAATTAATTTGTTGGAAGATTAAGATTCACATTTGGATTTGGCAGATAGCATAATATACAGAAAATATAGCATAATATAATAGACTTGAAATTAAACAGGTTGTAAAAAGACCCATCACCAAGCCGAAGTCTACTCATTCTGCACATCATGCCAAGAAGTTGACTCATTCTGCACATCATGCCAAGTTATACTAAGCGAAAATAATACCTGGGAAACGAAATATTTTTAAGGCTTAAAATAATGGCACATTTTATAAGCCGCAATGTATAGCGCACGAAATGCTTCGTGCCTACACCGGCCGTATCTACCTACAGCGTGAATGTCGGCTGGTACCTAAGGACGGTTTCAGATTAGCGTATTTTTCTGCGTGTATACGGTCGTTTCAGAATACGCGCTTACATCCGCGCTACATTACGCGCTTCAAAAAACCTATATCGCGTAAACGGGTATATTTCGGCATGTTCGCTCGAAGTGGTAGTGACATCGTGTCAGTGTCAACATGGACACTGACGGCTCAAGCTTATACAAGTTTAGAAGCGCATCAACGCTCGTACGAGTTGCGCGTGTGCCAAAAAGGCGCGCCAATACACGCATACATCCGCTTCCAAAAACGAGCTTATACGCGCGTATAAAACTCTAATCAGAAACCGCCCTAACGGCGGCAGTTTATGATCACGTGGTCGCGCGGCCGAGGGTTATGCCCTCCAACTGATTGATAGTAACGCATACACTGCGTTAACGGAACTTTAAAGCCGTTTATTTTAGGGAAATATTGAAAATGTTGTTCATGTTTATTTGTTCAAGTTTACATTTATCATTCAAAACAAGATTTTGGAATACTTACAAAAAAAAAATGTCGTCACTTTGAGCCTCAATATCTCCTGAACCAGGAATTTCCCAGGTATGGTGCCGAAGTAAAAAATGTTCTTAATGATTTGTACAATATTGGGTTTCAGTTTTCGTTAAGGGTCTTTTTACACCCTTTATCTATACTAATATAATAAAGCGGAAGAGTTTGTTTGTTTGTTTGTTTGTTTGTTTGTTTGTTTGAACGCGCTAATCTCAGGAACTACCGGTCGGATCTGAAAAATTCTTTTTGAATACGATAGCCCAATTATTCCGGAAGGCTATAGGCTATATAACATA
Source organism: Euclidia mi (assembly GCA_944739405.2). Classification (NCBI taxonomy): domain Eukaryota; kingdom Metazoa; phylum Arthropoda; class Insecta; order Lepidoptera; family Erebidae; genus Euclidia; species Euclidia mi. The sequence goes on from OX123196.2 coordinate 7,681,360, forward strand.
ACGCTTCGACCCTTTGGGGCCGGGCAAAAGGCTAAAACACAATGTCGGCTAATCTCAGGAACTAGCAGTCGGATTTTAAAAATTGTTATTGCCTATGATAGCCCAATTATTCCGAAAGGCTATAGGCCATATAAAATTACGCCACAACTCTTAGGGGCCAGACAAAAATAATAAAATGGTCAAACGAGAAGGGGGAGGGTTGGGTCAAAGGCAAAAAAGGCTAAACGAATAGGATACAATCTATATGGGTATCGTTTTCGAGATTTTCGGGACGCTGATTAATAATATGACATTTATTTCGTGATCAAAGATGGCGGATGAGAAATCAAAGATGTCGGATGAGAAAGTTTTAAAAAATCAATATGGTTATCGTCTTCGATGTTTTAAGGGATGGCGAATCTAAATACATCATCTATTTCGTGATCAAAGATGGCGGATAGGAAATCAAAGATGGCGGACGGGATTTTTTTTAAAAGTCGATATGGGTATCGTCGCCGATATTTAAAGGGATGGGGAATTCAAATCCGACATCTATTTCGTGATCAAAGATGGCGGATGAGAAATCAAAGATGGCGGATGAGAAAGTTTTAAAAAATCAATATGGTTATCGTCTTCGATGCTTTAAGGGATGGCGAATCTAAATACATCATCTATTTCGTGATCAAAGATGGCGGATAGGAAATCAAAGATGGCGGCCGGGATTTTTTTAAAGTCGATATGGTCTATATCGTCTCCGATATTTTAAGGAATGGGGAATTTAAAAATACCAGCTATTTCGTGATCAAAGATGGCGGATGGGATTATTTTTTTTAAATCAATATGGGTATCGTCTCCGATGTTTGAAGGGATGGGGAATCCAAATACAACATCTATTTCGTGATTCAAGATGGCGGATGGGAAATCAAAGATGGCAGATGGGAAAAATTTAAAAAATCAATATGGGTATTGTCTCTGATGATTTAAGGGATGGTGAATCCAAATACAACATCTATTTCGTGATCAAAGATGGCGGGTAGGAAATCAAAGATGGCGGACGGGATTTTTTTTAAGTCGATATGGGTATCGTCTCCGATATTCTAAGGAATGGGAAATTCATTATTATATAAAAATCTATGTTTGTTTTTGCATCATTTATAGACCCTGGAATGATAAGAGATTAAGCGCTAAGTCAATGGTAACTTTGGAAAAGGGGCTTGGAAAAAAGGGAATTAAATAAAAACTCTTAAAAAGGCGATACGGAGTTCGCTGGGTCAGCTAGTATTATATAAAGGGTACAAGACGATGCCCGTAGCTACGTCTGCACACACTCGCCTCTCGAGTGTGGCTTGTCTGTTAGTAAGTCAGTAAGAGACTCACCTCGAGCGCCGCCTCATAGTTGTCGCTATGGAAGTGGTCGAAGAAGGTCATGAGCTTGCACAGCTTGGTGTAGGCGTCCACCAGCGCGGCGGGCAGCGCGGCGCCGTCCCCCCGCAGGCGCGCGCACACGTGCTCCGCCAGTTGGGACAAGCGCGCCCGTAGGCCTCCCGCGCCGCCGCCCACGTTCACCACTTGCGCGAGCAGCACGCAGAATAGTTCTAGAACCTTCTCTAAGTTCTGCAAGCAAAATGACATTTATTATCAACACAATGTTACATTACGAGTATTTAAATCATTATCATCCTCCGTGGTCCAGGGGATAGCATATGCGACTGCTGGTCGGAGGTCACAAGTTCGATTCCCGGGTCGGGCAAAAGTGTTACTGGGTTTTTTCGAATACTCAGTAGCAGCCCGGAGTGATGTGCCCGGTAACGGCAATGGGCTCGCCTCCTACTACGTGGGACCTAAAAATTCATGGCACAATGTGGGTGTAATATATACACCTCTGTCTAACCCTTCGGGGATACAGGCGTGAGACTATAAAATATATATATACACGCTGATTTTTAATTGGTTTTGGAGCGAAAGCCATCTTATTACTGTTACGAGCTGGGGTTCGACGATAAATTATATGCACTATGCCGGAAAACTGTACTTTATTTACTAACACAAACACACACTTATTTTTACAACACACACACTTATTTCACACTTAATTCTCAGCACTAATAAAACACACTTACTTCGAACACTTTTCCACTTCACTAAACACTTCCGAATTACTTCCTTCGCTTCTTGTTTATCGCTTCGATATTCAACTGTAACTATGACTATCTCGCGCGCTCGCGCTCTATTTATACTGGCCGGATAACATCACTAGCGCATTCTAGACTCTTCCACAAAACTGTCGAAATAATCGCGAACAGTCGATGCTCGATACAGCAACGCCATCTAGTACAGAGTAGATGAATTACCCTTAAACCACCGATACGTCAAATCTCTTCTAGTTCTATCCTTCTCGGATAGATGGCGTTGTTTTCAATTAAATCGCCATTCGTAACACGGCCTCCCTCTTAAACGTGTTCGTCTCGAACATCGTTGGACCCATAGTAACGAGCCAACCGGTCCACATTAACTATCTTCGGTGCACCTCGCGGTCCTTTCTGGATTCGATAGGTGACGTCGTTCATCCTGGTAATTATGCGATATGGCCCGTCCCATCTGGCTTGTAACTTAGGCGATTTAGCTTTGCTTCGTACTGGGTTATGAAGCCACACCAATGATCCCTCATCGAAGCCTTTGTTGTTTTCCTTCCGGTCGTAGCGAGTCTTCATCTTCTTAGACATCTGTTGTCCAGATTCCCTGATGTGCTCGTATACCTCGTTCATCCTGTTGCGTAGCTCGGTTGCGTAATCCGTTATATTGCGTGGAGATTCTGGTGGAATACCGGTGATAAGGTCTGCAGGTAAACGGAGTTCTCTACCGAAATTGGCAAAAGCTGGTGTTACTCCTGTAGTTTCGTGGACCGCACTGCGATATGACAGGAGAAATGGTTGGATGTGCTTGTCCCAATCTCTTTGTTTGCTCTCCACGACCTTCGCCAGGTACCTTTCCAGTGATTGGTTAAACCGTTCAACCATGCCATCTGATTGCGGATGATAAGCCGAGGTCCTGGTTTTATGTGCACCCATCACGCGACAAGTCTCCTTGAACACCTCAGATTCGAAGTTCCGGCCTTGATCGCTGTGGACTTCCAAGGGCACCCCGAACCGACAGAAGACTTCATGCACAAGCTTATCGGCCACTGTGGTAGCTTCTTGATTTGGGATTGCAAACACTTCAGGCCACTTCGTGAAGTAATCCATCACAACCAAGAAGTATTTGTTTCCGTCCTGGCTCTCAGGAAACGTCCCAGCGACATCCAACGCTATGCGCTCCCATGGGGCTCCCACATTGTACACCTTTAATGCACCTCTGCTACGAGTATGTGGCCCCTTCACAGCCGCACAACTTGTGCACTTTCGGCACCAATCCTCGACGTCATCCCGACAGTGGAGCCAATAAAACCGCTCCCGGATCTTAGTAAGGGTCTTCTTAACTCCCATGTGACCTCCCGAAGCACCATTGTGATAAAGCTGCAAGACTTCCGGCACCTTAGTTTTGGGCACTACCATTTGCAAATGGCACTGGTTACCGCGAGCGTTTTCCCATTTGCGGCACAGAACTCCATCCTGGACGACCAAGCTTTCCCACTGTGTCCAATAACTCTTGGTGATAGGGCTCATTGCTGCGATATCACTCCATTTGGGCCTAGGAGCGTCTGATTTCTTCCATTCGAGAATCGGCTGTATGTCCTTATCGTCTTGCTGAGCACTCTGCAAAGCTTCTCTCCATTCGTCGCTTAGATCCGTATTTAACTTCCTCACTAGCGCTGCCTGCTTTGCTTCCTGTCGGCTACAGTGCTTGCACTGGTCGGGACACGGCCTACGCGATAAGGCATCTGCGTTACCATGGGACTTGCCGCTGCGATGTTGTATTACAAAATCAAACTCTTGCAGTAGTTCAATCCATCTGGCTACTTGTCCTTCTGGGTCCTTAAATTGAAGTAGCCATTTTAGCGCAGCGTGGTCGGTTCGCAGGTGGAATTTACGACCCAACAAATATTTGTTGAAATGCTGCAATGTCTTTACTACAGCCAAGAGTTCCCGCCGGGTGAAGCAGTAGTTTCTTTCGGGTTTGGATAAGGCCTTGCTGAAGTATGCTATAACAACTTCTTGGTCACCCTTCCTCTGTGACAGCACGCCGCCGATTCCGGTGTTACTGGCATCTGTGTCAACTATGAATTCATGCTCATTGTCAGGGTAGCCTAGAATAGGTGCAGTACACAGATGTTCCTTGAAATTCTGGAATGCAACGTCACAGCTCTCATTCCAACAGAACTGCACTCTGTCTTCGGTGAGCTTATGAAGAGGTCGAGCAATGTCAGCAAAGTTCTTCACAAACCGTCGATAGTAGGAGCATAATCCGAGGAATGCTCTGACCTGCGTTTTGTTCTCTGGAACTGGCCATTCCTTCACGGCAATGATCTTATCCGGGTCAGTTTGAATACCGTTCTCCGAGACCACATGTCCTAGAAAGTTCGCTTGCCGTCTGAATAACGCGCATTTCTTCGGACTCAGCTTCAAATTAGCTCCTCGTATCTTTGACAGCACTTGCTCCAAGTTTCGAAGGTGATCCTGGAAGGTGCGCCCCACGATGATGATGTCATCCAAGTAGACCAGGCAGGCGTCTCCAATCAGTCCCATAAGCACTCGCTCCATCAGTCTCTCAAAAGTAGCCGGAGCGTTGCACAATCCAAAGAGCATGACGTTAAATTGCCACAATCCTTTGCCTGTGGAGAATGCCGTCTTCTCTTTGTCTCGAGGATCTATTTCCACCTGCCAGTAGCCACTTTTTAGATCTAATGTAGAAAACCACTTCATCCCCGTCAGCGTATCCAGAGTGTCATCGATCCTTGGCAGTGGGTAGCTGTCCTTCGTGATGTCATTTAATCGGCGGTAGTCTACACAGAAGCGCATGCTGCCATCCTTCTTCTTAACTAACACCACCGGAGAGCACCACGGGCTGGACGAAGGCTCGATTACGCCTTCTTTCACCATACCGTCGATCATAGCTTCCACTTCACGTTCCCGTGCCACTGGCACACGTCTTGGTCGCTGGCGAATCGGTGCTTCACTTACCGTGTTTATTTTGTGCTGGACTAGTGCTATCTTCCCTATGTCGGCATCACTGGTCGAGAAAATATCGGCGAACCGGTTTAACATCTTCTTAGCCTTGGTCTTCTCTTCTTCTGACAGGGTACTTTGGCAGTCCTCCAAAAGTGAAGACACGTCGAATCGTGCACCCTGAACCTTGGCGCTGGTAGGTTGCTCTTGACATCTACGCATCCAAGCCGCTCCTTCATAGATGCCCAATTCCGTCCCTTTCTTGAGCGACACTTCCTTGTCATTTGTATTCAGTGCGCGTACTGATGAAACTTTGGTACCCCTTACCAAGGTTCGTGCAATCTTCCACGGGGCCTCTTTCTCTAGGCCTTCGATTAGTACGCAGCGGTTCTCTCGACCAGAATTCCCTGGTAGACAAACTGGTATAACCGTTTCCGACCGCGGGTGAAGAATGACATTCTTCAGGCAGTACACTTTTCCTGAAGTTGCACCTTCCATGAAGACTTCTTCCGAGCCACACTTCAAGACTCCCTGGTTAACATCGATCTCGCAGCGATACTTCCGCATGAAGTCTAGGCCCAGGATGCAGTCGTCCACTATATCGGCTACGATGACTTTGTGACGGTAAACTTTGTTGCCTAGGTTCAGATCCACCTCCATTTCACCTCGGACGGTTATGTGCTGACCGGTAGCTGTTCTCAGATTCACACATTCATTGTTCCTGAAGCAGCCCCGAAGAACCCGTCTTGCCAGATGGAAACCGACGACTGTGCGAGAAGCACCCGTGTCCAATGTCAGCTTGCATGGTGTTCTGTTAATTTCGCCTTCGATGATCAGGCTGTTCCCGTCACATGATTGCGAGATCGAGATACTTGGGGCTCTTCCATTACCAGCCAGCACCCGCCCCGCAGTCCTGGCTTCTACTCGTTTCCCTGCTCTCGCTGCCTGGCAGGCACATCAGGCGACCCCTTTGGTTGAGACAGGGTGTCACCAGGCTGCCTACGCTTTGGGCAGCTCAAGCGGATATGGCCTCTTTCTCCGCAGTTGTAGCACCGAGGTGACGACACAACTTCCCTGATGCGGTGACCTCGGTCGTCGCGTCGCACTGCTTCCACCTCCAGAGCGTGGGCTAAGGCGTCCTTGAAGTGCCCAAGCCTCACTGCTGCTCTTACCTCCAGGTCCCGGATCCCATCCGTAAACGCCTGTACGAGGTTCCCGTCAATAAGCGCAGGAGACGACTTGTATGCCTTCCTGACCAGCTTTTCCACCTCTAGAGCCCACTGCTGCAGAGTTTCTCCGTTGCGTTGCGTCCTGTCCTTCAGCTGAGCACGATACACATGTTCGAGGTGCACGTCTCCGTACCTCGCCTCCAGCGCCTCCAGAAGCTTCTTGTACTAGCGCATTCTAGACTCTTCCACAAAACTGTCGAAATAATCGCGAACAGTCGATGCTCGATACAGCAACGCCATCTAGTACAGAGTAGATGAAATACCCATAAACCACCGATACGTCAAATCTCTTCTTGTTCTATCCTTCTCGGATAGATGGCGTTGTTTTCAATTAAATCGCCATTCGTAACATTACTTATCGTTAACAGAACCTAACCAGCTAATAAAATTTGAAATCTAAGCTATAAAAATCGTAACAAAAATATTAAATTATTGGTACAAGAGTTCGTAGTTATGAAAGAAATCGCGCGCGCCGATGTATGTTCGATCGTGCCACACACAAACCTACACAGATAGATATTAAACATACGACACACACAGATAAACATTGCACTGTAGGTACAGACCACGCCCCCGGCGTGCGCGCATCGCAACGCGGGGCGACAGGGGCAGGGGCGGGGGTCGGTTGCAATTTGCCGCTCGTCACTCCGACAGCCTTTAGTCTCGCGAAATTAGGTCAACGGGACGCCCGTACGTCACGTTCGACCCCGTCACTGTACCCGTGTTACGTCGAGCGCGCTTCGTAATGGATCGGCATTATGAATATTCCAATATTGAGTTCGCGTCTATGGTGCGAGTGTATTACATGTCTGGTGAAAATATGCAAGAGGCGAGGCGCAGCATGTATTCGTTACCAGACCACCTGGAATCGTTGCGCACGCGAGGTATTCACTCACCCTAAGTGCCATCACCAAACACAATCCTGGCTGTAGTACAACGCCTCATAGACATCGGTCAGTTTAGAGTTCCCTCACACGCAACAGCTCGAGGTCGCCCAGCAGTGTATTCAGTGCAGTTTGAACAAGAAATTCGGCATCGTAATTAATTAGTGTTTTTCTAATTAGCTATCATTAACAAAATACAATGTGTGAAAGGTGTAAATTGATTGTGATGTACGAGTACCTAGGCAGCAAACAGCAAAGGTAAAAAATTTGGTTTATTCATTATTGAATACTGTGATTACATTCTTATACGAAACATATACCTACCATAGAAATACGCAAGTACTAAACTTTTCCATTGTTAAAATCTTTGTCTAGTTATTCAAAAGATAATGTAGGTACCTATGTATAATAACGTAACGAATAATTTTTAGTTTATCGTTTTTCTTCTACTAGTTCATCATGATTTCGTAAACCCACAGCTTGTTTCGACGATTTTTGAATCTAAGTCCGAGTAATGTTCCAATAAATTATTGAATAGGTATAGCTATTTAGTTACATACGTTTATTATTTTAATTATTTATTACTGCACTTCATGGTTGGCGTAGTGGTTTAAGCGATGTTTGACACAACACTTTGTGTGACTAATAAATTGTTGTTTCGACTGCTGTGTCCGTTATTGGTAGGTTTGTAATGTCCCTCGTGAGACAGGATTTAGCACTAGGATGCGGGAGGGGTTCTTAAAAAGAGAACAAAATAAGAAAACAAATGTGTTTAAAATGGTTGGCATCGTAATTACCTAAATCGTGTTTTCTAAGTAAATTACGTATCATTATCAGTCCGCACTAACTACCTACAACCTATAACCGCTGTAGGTAAACAACAGCTGACGGCGACGCCCGGCGCGCGCGGCGAGGTCATGACCGTACCTACTCATAAACAACCGTGTGTTAGTTACTACGTATTTCCAGCAGTTACTGACTTTTATAACTTTTTTGTTTCAGGTGTAGAGATGTAAGTGTGGTATTATACCATTTGTACTGAAATGTATAAAACGAAAAATACCGTATAATACGGTATTATACCATTTACTACGGTATTTTATGTATAAATCAATTCTTCTATATTTTTGAGGTAAATGATCATAGAAATCATTAAAAATACTGAATACGGTAGAATTGCACAGGAATAAAGCAAGAAATTATATTTTAAGTTTGTATTATTATTTATTAATAAAACGGCGACGTATTTCGAAACCTTAACCGTAAGGTTATCGCCGTTTTTAGGGGTTGTGAGTGATTTGAGGGGGAGGGGGGGAGGTCTCGGAACCACCCCTCACCATTTTCACTTGCCGGAAATACTTGGTTTCCTCTGGAAAAAAAAAACTCCAGACATCGGTGTATATGGTATTGCCAACTTCCACATTCTTCACACTAGTTTAATAAACTAAGGTTAATTCGGGCGACGCGTTTCGAAACCCGACCCATAATTACTATTACCTACAACAATATTACCATAAAAACAAGGTCAAAATATGATTTAAAGAAAAACACGTAACATTTTAAGGTACGTAAGAGCAAAGGGGTTCTTAAAGTTATTTGAATCATCTCTCTATATATCGACTGTGAACTGGCAATAGGTCCTTCTCATTTTTTTGCAGATGTCACTTTTTAATGCCAATTTATACCATTTAATACTCCACATCGTTGCAAGAAATCCTTACTTAAATACATTTTAATTTAGCGCCAGAATTCGCTTTATTCAACTTGTACTAACTGCAACTCGCAGCGAATGGGAGCATTTCATCCTATCTCGCCAAAAATGTACGGATATGAACGTTATTTCGCGCACTCTTAAAACAAATAACTGTTTTATGTGGATTCATTAGGATTCGGAGCCCTAAGTTATAAAGAGATATTATTGAGGACTTCTAGAAGCTAAAATTGTAGGTTTTGTTATAAATTTATTATAAATATTTATGATTTTTACATTAATAATCTGTAAATCGAGATAGTACATCATGCATTGCCATTCAAACTTTTGGCAGATTGGAATTATTCAGAGAGTTACGCTTCTTGGATCTATTCAACTAAGTATAACATCAACCGAAAATACCTTTCATTAGGTTAATCAATACATATACCTACGATAAAATACATGCTTCTAAGTTGCACCATTCCGCTATAAGTTGTTATTGACGTATTATTCAAGTATTAACCGTATAATAATGTGCCCGGTAGATGGCAATGGGCTCGCCAACTATTACATAGGGACCGAAACATAACTGGCAAAAAGTGTGTGTGTAATACACCTCTGCCTACCCCTTCGGGGATAAAAGGTTCACGTCTTTTACCCCCTATAGTTATGTTATCAGCATTTACGGCTTGATGTTCTAGCCCATCGAGTCACACAGGCTTGCTGCTTAGGGATTGCAGGACTATGTTCTAACTACCTACTAACTAGCCAATTGTTTGGTTGGATTCGATAGAGCATAAATAATAATGGAAATGATTTGTGATTATAAATGATTTATCTGTTTTGATATTTACTGCGAAATGCCTAAATATCGGTGCCTCAATAGACAGAAATCTAAGTCTCTGACCCGCGATATCCGCCGATACAATACCAAATGTGTTCAAGAGGCGATCGAGCGGAACAAAGGCTCTATAATGTATTCCAGAGAGATCTGTCTATCGGGCAAAGTCAGCTAACAAAGCTGAAGACGGAGGATGGCAGTGTTGTATCATCCAGACCTCAGTTCTTGGAGGAGATCGAAAGGTTCTATGGAAACTTTTATACACGACCCCGCAAACACACGCGACCCTAGAGCTAGATCGACCCGACACCATACCGAAGACAGCCCGGACGTCAGCATGCACGAGATTAGTGTGGCCCTACAAAAGCTCATAAACAACAAGGCACCGGGTGATGACAGAATTACGACAGAGCTTTTGAAAGCTGGCGCCATACCCGCTTTGAAAATGCTTCGTAAGCTTTTTAATTCCGTCATACAAGAGGGTAAACGCCACAAGAGTGGCTCAGCAGTGTGGTGTTCTTCAAAAAGGTCGACAAAACCCCTGTAAAGAATTCCAGACCCATCTCACTTCTGAGCCACGTTTATAAGCTGTTGTCAAGGTTAATCACGAATCGTCTCGCCTGCAAGCTACACGACTTCCAGCGTTCCGAACAAACCAGTTTCCGAAAAGGCTAATAGTAGGTACCACATACTGAACACATAGAAGCCCGAGGAGTTTATCCAGCGCTATGCTTGGCGTTTGTAGACTATGAGAAAGCCTTCGATTCGATCGAAATCTGGGCAGTGCTGCAGTCTCTCCAACGGTGCCAGATCGACTATCGATACGTTGAAGTGCTGAAGTGTTTGTACGAAAACGCGGTGACGTGTCAGTCCGCTTCCAGGACCAGAGCTCGAAACCTATTCGACTACAGCGAGGGGTGAGGCAGGGAGATATTATATCTCCGAAACAAACACCGCTGCGCTTAAAGAAGTCTTCAAGCTTCTGGACTGGGAAGGACTCGGTATCAACATCAACGGCGAGTACTGTATCACTCATCTTCGACTCGCTGACAATATCGTAGTCATGGTTGAGACCATGGAAGACCTCGGCACAATACTCGGTGTCGTCTGTAGAGTCTCCCAACAAGTAGGTCGAACAAGACGAAAATCATGTATAACGTCCATGTTGTACCTGCTCCTATAGATATCTTCACGTCCGATATCCCGCAGTGTCTCAAGACGAAAGCCTTGACCAGTGTGTGTAGCCAGTGTTGTCACTCAAAGGGCGATGGAAAGAGCTATGCTCGGAGTTTCCATGCGAGATCGTATCAGAAATGAGGTGATCCACAGGCGAACCAAAGTCACCGACATAGTTCGCCGAATAATCAGGCTGAAGTGGCAGTGGCAGGTATATAGCCAGAAGAACCGATGGCCGTTGGAGCAGAAAGGTTCTGGAGTGGCGGCCACGCACAGGACGTCGTAGCAGAGGTAGGCCTCCTGCAAGGTGGACTAATAATCTTGTTGGGATCGCCCATAATGTTCCAAGTAAAATGTCCTATGTTTGTTCTTGTGTTGATTTATATTGTCCTATCTCGATTTTATATTGGAAGGAAGCACATAATGTTATTTTTGTTTTTAAATACATGTGCAATAAAAAAAAATATTAACTACGTTTTTTTTTTAACATACGTAATGTTGTTTATATGATGCAAACATGTTTTTTCTTCCTCCTCGAAAGTTGTCAAAATTGAGATATTACCGGTTGCCAGTTCACAGTCGATATTCTAAATAACATTATGTTACTCTCTGCGTGGATACACGTAAAGCCCGAACCATAATACAAGATCCATAAGAAAAGCACAGACGTGGCCCACGCCTTTTGTCTTCCTAGTTCGAAAACCCGAGGTTTAGAGGATCTTCTACCTCCATATCTAAATCCTCTTGTGTTGCTACGTTCTCGGTAGATGACGACGCAGTAATGCATTCTAGCAACATACTTTCAGCTAAATCATCTTCATCACCACTTTCTTTAACTTCGAATGTGCTGTCAGGAACACCAAGATTCGTGTAAATCGAGACCAATTTAGAAACACGTGATTTATCTACGTGTTTCGACGATACGAATTTCGGGCTTTGCAATGAATTTTTCCAAAAGTTAAAATTCTAAAATTATTAATTAATTAGTAATTCTAAAACAAAGAATACAATCGAAACTTAAAATATATTTAATGTTTTAAACTAGAACTCGTCGCAATATCGCAGGGTCTTATAAACTGAATCAGAATATAAAATACCAATAATACCGTAAGTTATAATAAAATACCGGTTTAATACATAGCCTTTTGGTATTATACGGTATTTTTACAACACTATTCAGGTGCTAGATGAATTTTGATTTTGAATATGAATAGACGATTTTATTTCAGACATGAGGTTTCTTTTTCCTAAACCAATAAAAAATCAGCGTGTATATATATATCATCCTCCTAGCGTTATCCCAGTTTCAACCTGGGGTCCGCTTAGCTTTTCCACAGAACGACTGCCTGTCTGACCTTCGCATAACGAAAGGAATAGCGATATCCCATGGTAAGGTTTAGACTAGTGGCAGTTTATCTAGAGGTACTGACGCTGTTCAGAATTCGCCCTAGACAGATTGGAAATTCTTTCAGACGGCAGTGGAAGCTAATTTATATACATCAGAGCAAGGCAAGGAGTCTGACATATATTAGGCTGAGTTTCTCAGCGCTAAAAATCAAATACAATAATACAGTTAAGATTTCACTGGTGTCGGTCCTAGAACTAAGTTAGATAAACACAAAACTAAATTGGCCAAACGTCTCACAGTCTCGGTCTCGAAAATTTCGAGAGTCTCGACGATTTTGTTGTGTTTCCGAGACTCGAGACCGCTACCTCCAGTTTTCGAGACTATCGAGACTTTCGAGAATAAGTAATGACAGGGGAAAGCATTAAATCAGTGCTATAATTATTCATTTTCTATGCCCCAACTAGCGTCGAAACAGAGAGAGGTTTTTCTAACGCGGGCTATTTATGTAATAAGATCAGATTTTCTCTATTTATCACATTGGATGCTCTTTGCCTTCTACATATTACATAAATTTAAAATAATATGAATTCACTTTTTAAAACAAACAAGTCTTTTGATTAATAAAGTCCATTATTAAAACTTATTATAACTGCCTAAATGCCTAACTTATGAGTATGAAACCTTTTTTTGAAAGACTCTCGAAAGTCTCATTTTCCCGGGAATTTCGAGACCAGGCTGAGTGTCGATTTTTTTCCCGGGACTCGAAAATTTATCGAGACTGAAAGCCCTACTCCAAACAAGCGCGACTTCAGATTTTTGGATTTGGGAAACGCGATTAGCGACAAATACTTCCAAAGTGTGGACAGACGCCTTCAACGAACAAAGAACAATTTGGCTGTCTGTCCAGGCATAGGTCCCTTTAATACAAATTGATTTACCCAAAGTATTAGACACGTGATTCAACAATCGTACAAGTAGGGCTGCTCCCAAGAGCTCCAATTTTGGAATGGTCAGAGATGTCCGAAGGGGTGCAACCTTACTCTTTGCCATGATCAGGGAAACCCTCACCTGACCTGAGGCACTGCCTGTGCGCAAGTACACCACGGCCGCGTGACCACGTTCCGAAGCATCACAAAATCCGTGAAGGGTTGCCTTGCACATCCCGGGAGGAAGGATCGGACGAGGCAAGTAGATCTCATTGACGGCAGGAAGTGAGGATACAAAAGAGGTCCATTCCTCAACAAGGTTCGTCCCAACTCAATCCTGCTGTCCAAAGCTTCTGTAAGAAGCATTTTGCCCAAAATATAACAGGACAAATCCAACCGTTCGGATCAAAGGTTCTGGCGACAGTAGACAACACGAGACGTTTAGTACAAGAACAAGGCAAGATCAAGTCTACGATATACGTAAAGATGTCTTGGACTGGTCTGTACTGAACACCGAGAACAGCCATCACAGCAGGGTTGTCAAACAAATGTGGATCTTGCTGATGATCCTCTGGTAAGCGTTCCAAAAGCGCTGGTGAGTTGGAAATCAGTTTGTCCCGCAAAAGGATTCCCTCATTCACAGTGGAGGCGCCCGAACAAATGTCATTAACATAAATGTCGTCCTTCAGGATGGCAGAGGCTCGTGGGAAACGTAAGCCTTCGCGGTCTGCGAGCTCCCAAAGAGAACGTATTGCCAAATAGGGGCTCGCAGGTAGCCCGTACGTATTGGTATTGAGCTCGTAGACGACCATGGGATCCCGAGGATCCTCTCTCCAAAGGATCCGTTTGAAACGACGATCATCTGGGTGGATAATCGTTTGCCGAAACATCGTTTTGATGTCGGCCACAAAGGCAACCTGATGTCGTCGAAAACTGGTGATGACGTCACATAGGTCCTTGACCAACTTGGGATCAGAATGCAAGCATTGGTTCAAGGATACGCCTGTTGAAGTCTGCGCAGAACCATGAAACACCGTGCGCAACTTGCCAGTTGATGGCTTCAATACCGCATGATGCGGGAGAAAGTAATGCTCCACCGAACGCCAATCTAAATTTGACACGGACATGTGTCCCAATTGTTCATATTCTCTCATGAACTCAACATACTTCTGTCTGAGCTACGGATCACGACCCATGCGACGCTCCATAGCCAACAATCTTTTTTCGGCTAAAGGTTGTGACTCTCGAAGCGAATGGCGAACTGACAGAAAGGGTAACTTCGTGATAAGCCGACCAGAACGGAGTCGACCAGTATTGTTCTGGAAGAACAGCTCGCACTCCTCATGTTCTGGATTCAAACGAGTAGCTTGAGGGGGCTCCTCTACCACCGAAAACCATCTGAACCGCATCAGAGAGCGGAGCCTACCGCCAACAAATTATCAAGTTCAGGTGTAGGGGGGGTCCCTAGGTACAGGTCCCATCAATGCAAATCCAAATATGGCATGATGGCAGTCAATCCATTTGGCACCAAGACCCGTTTCCCACCAATCAAAATTCCACCGAGAGGACATCAGAGCCAATCAACAGATCGATTTGTCCCGGTGTGTCAAATTTGGGGTCTGCCAGTTCCAAACCCGATGTCAAATTCACCACAGCAGCGGGTAGCTGTGGATGCCTACCCAAAATATTCTTCAGCACAATAGCCGTGGTTTTAGTCCTCGGGTGTGAAGATTCATCAGGGGCAAACAAAACCTTAACTTCCCCTTCAACAGTAGATGCTTCGTCACCTATACCCCGAATACAATTTGGCAGAAACCCATATTTAGTTTAACCTGCCCTACCAAATAAGTAGAAACAATGCAACCTTGAGAACCTGTGTCCAATATAGCGCGGACAACAACAAAGGCCCTCGTGGGTCCCCAGACCCTAACAGCAACCGTTGGTAGAATAAAGGTCTCAAAGGGGGAGGTTGGAGTTATAGGGCAGGGATCAATTACCTATCGTTGCCTTGGCGGCGACCGTTAGCCAGGACCAGGCAAATCAAAATGAGGCTGCGGTCTTAAGTCCTCAAAAGCGGGCGCCATCTGTGGGGGGGTTCAAGAGCTGGATGCGCAAACCAGAGACCCGGGTGAGCGTGGGCAAACTTAGGATCTGCTCAATGTGGAATGTGGGTGTCTGCGAGGCCACGCTTGTTGTGGTACCTTCAGGTGATCAAGTGCCGGGCTGTCTGGTATGCCTCGTCAGACACCGGCAGCTGTTGGATGAGGCCTTTGGCCTCCCCATCCAAAACTGACATCAAGTATGCCAGCTTTTGATATGGCCGAAGGTCAGCCCTGGCATCGACCAGGATATCGAAAAGGTTGATGAACCCGAGGTAGCTCGCTAGACACCCATCAAAATGCGGGAGTGCCAACGTGGGAAGCCGACTCAAAAGTCCTGGTGCTGGCCTAAGAAGTGAAAGAAAATGGAGTTACCATCCCTATCTGCGATCAACTGCCTTGCACACTCGGAGACAGTATCATACATGTCCAAGATCTGGGCAATGTCCTTGACCTTGGTTCGCTTGTCCACGGTGAAGTCAACAACAGAAAATTCTGTTGTTCGACGCTTGCCAACCGTTCATTCATCTGCTCATATCTCTGTACTAGAGCCTGCTGACGATCGAACCGGTTCACCAGAGCGCTGGCCGAGACTAACCAGCGCAAATGTGAAGAAATGGTACCTGCAGCTGACTGAACGTAATTTCATGATAGCCGACATACTAAAGGGCTCGAACAAGTTAAATTTGACACATAAAATTAGTTAATTCTTTGCAACAAACAAACAAACTGGGCTATATATTATAGCCGTAGGTAAACACAAGTATATAATATCACCTAACAATATTAATATTTTCAATATATTGCAATAAAAACAAAAGTTATAACAAGTAAGAATTGAAACTTAAAATAAATCAATTATTTGCAACAAACAAACAAATTGGGCTATATATTATAGTAGGCATTAGACCGATATATTATCAAAACGAATTTGAAATACAAATGCAGTTAGAAATCGTATCGTAGCGATATTACAATATGAGAAAACCGTTTTTAGAAAACGCAAAACAATACCACGATGTAAACAATCTAATCCGAACCAAACGATGCAAGCGCAACCATACTACAAAGTAAATCTTAAGCTTACGTTTTCGATAGTTTTCATATTCATTCGTTCTCTTTCACTCTACCAAACGACTAGTTAGTAAGAATGAGAGAGAGCGAATTTCATTTCTTCCTCTTACTCACTTAGTGATCCGTTGAAAGAGCGAAAGAGATGAAGCGAATTGTCGCCAAGCTAGCGAATCGTTTTGGATTTTGGCGGTTTTATGAATTGCAGATTGAATAGAAAAATAAAACTAAATATCGAGGCGATAATATCTAATTCAGATTGCAACTATTTAATGTTTATTTTGAAAATTGCAAATAGTTATTAGGAATTTATATTTGGCGAGTTTTATTTGACTTGATTGGTCTCGTGCCTAAAATACAATAAGATTTCGATTGGTTGCGTTTGTCGTAAGCTACGCTCCAACATCCGCTACTGAAATCGATTTCAGTTCAGTTTTTGAAATCGATTTGAATCTGAAATCGGATTTTATCGGTTTGCGTAAAAATCACAAAACACCCATGCCTATATTATAGCCATAGGGAAACACAAGTTTATGCCACCTAAAAATATTAATATAATTCAATTAATACATATAACTGTTATGTATTTAATCAAAACTGACCAATAAAACACTATAATAATAAATTCAAATATAATTTCAACAAATACTCAAGATAACAAGACTAATTTATTTGAGGTTAGGCATACTCAACTGCACTACAAAAAATATGTTCAGAATTAGCCCTAGATAGATGGGAAATTGTTTCAGACGGCAGTGGAAGCTAATTTACACACATCAGAGCAAGGCAAGGAGTCTGACATATATTAGGCTGAGTTTCTCAGCGCTAAGAATCAAATACAATAATACAGTTAAGATTTCACTGGTGTCGGTCCTGGAACTAAGTTAGATAAACACACAACTAAGTTGGCCAAAATAGCGAGTGATACATCTACCTAGTGCCGGACTCCAAACGCGACGTCTTCAACACGTGGAGAGGATTCACGCAATTTTCACGAAATGTCAAAGTTCACAATACAATACTATATCACAAAGGTCATTGGGCACCTTACTATGGAAACCATACCCATGGCGCACACAAACGAAATATAGCAGAGTGTATTCATCTATGGCTCTCATTTACTATGGCATTAGTCGCATTAATGTAAGCTATGGGAATCTCAAAAAATTCAAGTGTTGTCTATGTATATATCCATACTCTTTATCTCTGAAACTACTGATCCGATTTGAAAAATTATTTTTGTGTGTGATAGCCACATTCATAAGAAAGGTTATAGGCACAGACATAGATCTACATAGATAACGCAAATGCATGCACTTCGCGTGTCTGAACTCCGACCAAGCGTCGAGCTTGGTCGCCACTAACTTCAGTCCCCGCGCGTCCGTTTTACCGTTAAGTAAACTTTATTCACATTACGTTGCCGCGTTTGCTTCGGACGTTTGATCTGACGTTGTGTATTAGGAGACGATGAATATCGCACAAGCGATACTGTCGCGCATCGCTTCGACTTCGTGATATAGGCAACGTCACAGTAGGTATTAAAAAGTCGGCACGCTTGGTTTCAATACAAATCGTGATAGTTGCGTTATCTATGTAGATCTATATCTGTGGTTATAGGCTACTTTTTATCCCGATATTCTCGCGGGATCACTGGATGAAGCCGACGAAGTCGCGGGCGTCCGCTTATTAATTGATAAAGGTAAGAAAAATAGAATGCTAATTCATTAAAATATTTTTTATTCAATTTGATCCCAAGCAATCATAAGATCATTTAAAAAGGCAGCGGGTGCGTCTGTTGCTTCCTGGTGTATGGCCCAAGACAGATAATAAACAATGCTAGCGATGCGGGAAAAAACCTGTTTAATGTGCGAAAGAGACATCGTATAACATATCTCTAAACATTAGGTCATCCATGCACCTTGCTGTACGATTTCGATATTATTTTTAAGCCTCTATAAGATGAAATAAAAACCTTTGATACCATTTCTTTACTTTTTTAAAGGATCCTGTACATTTTTCTCCGACGATTTTTAATCAAACAATTGTATGCAATGAAAGGTCATATTATTCCCCTTTGTTTAAACCTATTTTGGTTAATGTCCGCCACTGTTCGCAAAGCGGGTCAGATATGCCCAATGACCTTGATCAAGACGGGCGGAGGTAGCGGTGCCGGACAAATTAAAAGCGGCAATTTTACAAGGTTTTACACAATTTACTTTAATTATACAATTTCACACGAGTGTCAAAGGATGTGTTCCAATCAAGTCTTTTCCGGAAGTCAATGACTTGTCAATATTTCAAATGTGGAAGCTAATTTACATACATCCATCTGTTCAGAGCAAGGCAAGGAGTCTGACATATATTAGGCTGAGTTTCTCAGCGCTAAGAATCAAATACAATAATACAGTTAAGATTTCACTGGTGTCGGTCCTGGAACTAAGTTAGATAAACACACAACTAAGTTGGCCAAAATAGCGAGTGATACATCTACCTAGTGCCGGACTCCAAACGCGACGTCTTCAACACGTGGAGAAGATTCACAGAATTTTCACGAAATGTCAAAGTTCAATACAATATCACAAATTTATCAAAACGGGCGGAGGTAGCGGTGCCGGACAAATAAAAAGCGGCAGTTTTACAAGGTTTTACACAATTTACTTTAATGACACAATTTCACACGAGTGGCATAGGATGTGTTCCAATCAAGTCTTTTCCGGAAGTCAATGACTTCTCAATCTTTCAAATGTGACCAGTGTCAAAAAATAATTACCAAAGATAACCAATGTTACGAACTGATATTCTCGTTTATCATAGACAATACATATATCTATTTCAAACGGACGCCCTACAACGACTGTCATAGATCTTCATGACAACCGTAAAGGTACTTGTCCTGAGACAAGAACCACGACTGTCAGCTTTACGTACCACGCGGCCACCCATCCAAGTGGTGACCTGTTCAAGCGATGCTTAACTTTGCTGATCTATTACTGTAAACAGCAAGTCAAGGAAGCGATGAGCGCTACTAAATACCGAGTGTACTGCAGTCTGTATTTTCATTTGATTTCAAAAATATGTATATAGCCAAAATAGTGACCAGAAACGACATGGAAATTGACTCACCCCAGCAATATCATACATTGTGATGGCATCTTCAAATAGACCTTTGTTCACTAGCTGTTCTGCTACATTTAAAGCTATCACCTGAAATCAAATACATAATTACATATTATATTTCAAATACTTAATGAATAATCAAATAATCGTTTAAACTGAAAATTGATTGATCAATTCAAAATTCAAACCGAGAAATAAATGACGGTTAAAAATAGAGAAATGTATTAATTAACTGAAACAAAAAACTAAATAAATAATAAATAAATAAATAAACTGAAACATTACCGCACAGCTTAAACTAACTAACTACGAGACGTGGATTTTGCACACAAAATTGGATAATATGGTCAATTGTGGTCACCCACTGGAAATGATATGAACTGGCTTTTAAAGGTCTTTTATATGAAGCAAAAATAAAGAAAAAGTTATTAAAGCAGGAATATCTTACTTTGCTATCAATGTGTGGATTGTTGAATTGGTCTAGTAGGCCAGGGGTTCGCAATCCGGTAAGTGCGTCCATACGTCCAAACAACAGCTCGTAGTCACGACTCTCTAACGCCAGGTCTGTGCAGCAACACATGAATAAGTTTTTACCACTGGGGTCTTTCAGGTTTCTGAAACAAGAACAAAAATGACAATTATTGTAACATTTTGATAATTTGCAAGTTATTTAACTAAAAGTATATATAGAGGAGGAAGGAAATAATAACATTAAATACTTTATCATAAGAAAAAAGCAGAAACAATGGCAGCGTAACTTTATTTCTTTCCTTCAACCACAATATTTCATCCATTCCATCCATAATTTATTGATTTTAGGAAAAATCAGCTTTTGTTCGAACCCGACTGCCTCCATGGTCCAGTGGATAGCGTATGCGACTGCTGATCGGAGGTCCCAGGTTCGATTCCCGGGTCGGGCAAAAGTGTTACTGGGTTTTTCCGAATACTCAACAGCAGCCCGGAGTCTGGTGATGTGCCCTGTAACGACAATAGGCTCGCCCCCTATTACGTGGGACCTAAAAATTCATGGCGAAATGTGGGTGTCATAT
This sequence comes from Euclidia mi, assembly GCA_944739405.2. Lineage (NCBI taxonomy): Eukaryota > Metazoa > Arthropoda > Insecta > Lepidoptera > Erebidae > Euclidia > Euclidia mi. Next base: position 7,701,874 of record OX123196.2, read on the forward strand.
TTACACCTCTGCCTAGCTCTTCGGGGATACAGGCGTGAGACTATGTTCGAACCTGCCACTACATACAGACATGTATCACCATAACCTAAATTAAATGATAAATTCTCATTATATTTTTAATGATGATATATACAGGATGTAAAAAGACCCTTAACGAAAACTAAAACCACATATTATACCAATCATTACGAACATTTTTTACTTCAGCACCATACTTGGGAAATTACTGGTTCAGGGGCATATTGAGACTCAAAGTTACTATGGAATTTTTGTAATTAGATACAAAATCGATGCAATTACCATGCCAAACTGTTCTATGAATGTCCTATGGACCCATGGATAAGTAGGTATTTCGAAAATTGTACGCGCACAATTGCGGCTTAAAAAATTAGATTTTTTGAAAAAAGAATCATTTCCCAAGTTTTATTATTGCTTAGTATGACTTGGCATGATGTCCAAAACGAGTAGACTTCGGCTTGGTGATGGGTCTTGTGACACCCTGTATAAAATGTACCTATATTAGATAAATTGTTTGTCATATTTGTATGTACTTACCTCAAGAAGAAGTAATAATGTAAGGCATCTGATGGGTCGGTGAGCTCAAACTTCCTGACATACAGAAGCAGCAGTCGCGCCAGATTCAGGCGGCGCAGTGGAGCCGGATCATCGGTATCAACAGACACTGGAATAACAAATAACACAATAAATACAATTGTAGTATCAGCCGAAAGACGCCCACAGCTGGACATAGGCCTCCCCCAACGCTCTCCAGTAATATTGTAGCAATAGTAACCAAGAAACGCGGCGATAGCCTAGTGGTGTGCGTTACGGACTGACGAAACGATTCTCTCGGGTTCGATCCCCAGGTAGGTACCCGGGGCAAACACCTCTGCCTTTTCGAAGTTATGTGTGTATTAAAAATGTTAATTATCGCTCGCTTAATAATGTTCCCGGTAGATGGCAATAGGCTCGCCCCCTATTACACTGGGACCTAAACATAACTGGCGAAATGTGGGTGTGTAATACACCTCTGCCTACTCCTTCGGGGATAAAAGGCGTGAAGTTATGTTATGTTAGTAACCAAGAATAGCTTTGGGTTGCGGAGAGCAGACGGCAGTAGCTCTGTAGAAAAGCTGATATTCTGTCTCTGGTTAGACTAGTAAACGAACCCAGGACACCAACGCGTGTAAGTCTTGGATGCAACCGGTATAATGCTGACAATAATGATGATGAAATGGTTTAGGACCATATATTTGGTTATTTAAAACATATCATCTCCCGTGATTTTTGAGTTTTTGCGTATGTGAGTATCAGAGAGTAAACAAATGCTTTTCATGATTACATCTATATTATATACTTACAGAGCGGCGCTTGAACATTGCGCGGTGTGCCCAGCATGTAGACATCGTGAAGGGCTAACGCCATGTGAACACCATGCACTTGGAACCTGAAATATTACATCATTATCAATTGTCTTAACTATTGCGAGATTAATCAGTTTCATCAACCTTAGCTATATTTCCTTTAAATTATAATAATTTATATGCTTTTCTATTTGTAAATTAGCAGAATAATAATCTGCCGCGTAATTTATAAACGCAGTAAGTAGCAAATAAGTGGTATAAACTGTGTTTATAAATTGCGCTCAGTAATAGCACCTACCTATAGCAGTGATGAAGTTGGTACTTATTCTATTAAACATATATTACCTTGGTATTCTTGATAGGAACTCAATAGCTGGTTCGAATTGTCCCGTCAAAGTGAGCATCTGGAAGTACACTACCGGCTTTTCGTATGCGTGGTAATGAGTTTCACCTGTAATGAAAAGAAGTTTATTAACTACTTTATAATGGAGACCGTGTACTGTGGCGCATGTTGGGAGAGGCCTATGTCCAGCAGTGGACTGCGATAGGCTGATTGATTGGAGATCGGCCAGGGGGCTTATTCACTATGACCATTTTGAAGTCTTAGAGCGGTTTCAGATTAGCGTTTTATACGCGCGTATAAGCTCGTTTTTGGAAGCGCCTGTAGACGCGTATAGGCTCGCCTTTTGACACACGCACTACTCGTACGAGCGTTGACGCGCGTCTAAGCTCGTATAAGCGCGAGCCGTCAAAATCCATGTTGACACTGACAAGATGTCACTACAGTTTCGAGCGAACACGCCGATATATGCCCATTTACGAGAGACCGGTATTTTGAAGCGCGTAATGTAGCGCGCGTGTAAGCGCGTATGCAGAAACGACCGTATACGCGCAGAAAAATACGCTAATTTGAAACCGCCCTTAACGTGTTTTAACGTGCTAGTTACCTACGTCGGCACGTTATTGGCTTAAACGGTATTCACTATGCCAACTTCAAGTTTGACAAGCACGGTAGCGCACGTTTCGGACGCGGTTTTATTTGTCAAAATTCCGTGAGCTAAGAGGTCACGTAACGCGTTTATTATAAAACGATAGAGGATAAATAAGTACTAAGTTTATTTGTTTTATATTATTTTTAGTGTCCGTTAGTGGTTAAATGCTAAGTTTATTTGCTTTTTTATTTACCAGTATCCGTGTCAAAGTTGTTTAATTAAATATTATGTTTAATGAAAATGGACGCCTGTCGCTGGCCGAAGACGACTTTGGATAAATAATAAATCCATTATAATAATAATATAATATTCTACCACATTCACACAACACCATCTAGTCCCAAACTAAGCAGAAGCTTGTACTATGGGTACTAGATAATGAATAAACATACATATATACTTTTTTTTTGTAAATACATACATATTATACATAGAAACACCCAGACCAAGACAAACATCCATGTTCATGCACACAAATGTTTGACTTGAGCGGGAATCGAACCCGCGACCTTCGGCGTAGCAGTCGCTTACACTCCCGCTGCGCCAACCGGTCGTCATTATGATTTATTAGATTCTGTTAGAATTGGGCTATTTGCTGCACTAACCGCACTTATATTTTTTTATATTGTAGCGCGACTGCAACTGTCATGTCTGTCATCAATGTCATCATATATGTTATCGTTCAAAAATTGACTTAAGTACAAAATATGAAATAAACTTTTAAGATCAATTTTGTATTTTGAGATTGTTCCTGGCGAAATTGAACTAAAATACTATAATTTGAGTTTTATTAACCTTTTTTATTTGTACTGTAGCTTATAGTGAAAATTACAAGCTAGTAAAATCATATTTATAAAATCGAAATTGAGCCGGCAAACCGGCATTAAGATTTATGAACGATAGTTGTGAAATTGATAACCAGGCATAGACAAGCTGTCGTATGGCATACTGAATACAATATTTTGATTGTCGTGGTACGTCACGTTACTGAATCACGTTTACGTCTAGTGCACGTCACGACGACACACGTCTTAAACATGGTGTTTCAGTGGTCATAGTGAATAAGCCCCCTGGGCTCCGACTGCATCAATTAGACGCCTAAACCGTCCTCAGGAAGTATATATAATATTCTACCACATTCACACAACACCATGTTGTCCCAAACTAAGCATAGCTTGTACTATGGGTACGAGACAATAAATAAACATACATATATACTTTTTTTTGCATATATGTATGTTTATTTATTGTCTCGTGAGGTTTGTAAGGAGAGATGCAAATAGCGTTCCGTTGTCTCTGCCTACCCCGACGGGAAAAAGGCGTGAGTATACGTATGTATGTGTATACAGAGTGGCTCTACCATAGGGGCACTTTTTAAACAGAGGCATAGCTTACAACATTCTTAAACCTTGTACCAAAAATCAATTAAATCAGTGCAGTAGTTTAGCCACAATATCGATTTTAAGTTCCGCAATTTTTGCACATGCTTTGAATTCCACACAGCTGATACAAAACGGTCAACGACCCTACATTGCGCGCCGCGACTCGTTACGACGCAACGCCTCGACGTCATCCGAAATTAGGCTCAGCGCAGACAGAACGGAGCTCAGTGGAGAGGATTTTATTAACACACTTGAAAATAAACTTAATTTTTTTTACAATAAAGTGCATAAATGCTTGAACCTGACAAAAAATATTCGCGCGTCCTCGAAGATACGCGGGAATCCCCGCGCGGCGTCGAGTCGACGCCCGCATCGTACGCGTACTTTCAGTCAGTGTTGTTACTGAGTTTAACGAACTTTCGCGACAAAAGCGCGAGTGGTAACCCAGAACGGTTTACTCACGCAGGCTTGCGAGGTCGCGCGCAATCTTGAGCATACGCAATCCGTAAAGAAAATGCCCGAGACCGCGAGGGGATTATTCCTCTCTATCTGCGCTGACCCTTAGACTCGGACATCGTCGTCGTGCAACGTCGCTTCGCCTCGTAGGTACGACTCGTCGTTGTAGGTTTTTGCGCCCGAGTTAATTTTTACAGAACAAGTAAAACAACTTTTGAAACTTTCTTATTACCTTTTCAATAAAGTTACATAATAATAAAATGGATCGGTTCCGGCAAGCACGAAAAAATCTAATTGGGTAATGCATTTCCGTAATGCATTTACTGTAAGAGTGAGTAGGAACTCACTCTTACAGTAAATGCACTACGTGTGACAAGGACAAACATAGTGAAGCCAAATAGAGTTGCCCACTTATATAGAAAACATTGTAATTAGTATCGATAAAAAATACTACGCAACGTAAAAGTTTGTTGTTTATTGTATCGACATTGTTTGTATTTAATGTTAATGTAATCGTCTTATCAATGACTTTACGTTCGAAAATTTCAAAATGTGGTACAAATAAAGACGACGTTTTTAGTAACAGGTAAACAATGATAAACATGTAAAGATATTCAATTATTTAATCATTTGAAATAAGTTAATAATTATTGACTATTTTAGCTCGTTCCGTATGGTATTTTTTAAATGGTCTAATGGGTTCAACAATCTACACTTAAGAATTATAATAACTATGTACTGAACTAATTGAAGTATGTGCATAGTATTTAATAACCTTGTTTAACTGTGTCGTATTAATAACACTATTAAGCAATAGCGTTATTGTTTATACAAATAAAGAATGCATAGTTCATTGTACATAAAAACATTTTATGTTATTTTGTTGTTAAAGGTGGATACAGACGGCGCACAACGAATGCCTATGTTTGAGGCGTGCGTGTTGAATAACTATACCAACATATGCTCGGGTCGAGCCATCGCGTACGAAGCAAACGCCTCGTTTGTCTGTCTTCATGTTTGTTGCGAGGCATGTGCTACGCACAGACGCGCGCGTGCGAGCCGCGCGTGTGCGCCGGCTCATTGCGAGCAGTGCGTTGCGTTTGGACGGTTGTGTCCGCGTCGCTGTGATGTTCACACGCATTATGGACGACAAAGAAATTTTATTACAGCTTATTTCCGTATTCATAACGCAGGCGGAAGACCTTTTTAACCCACCAACGACGACGACTTTTTTCTTTCCTTTTTTTTTTCAATAATTGAATTAATAATTATAAAAGCAGTAGCGGATACGCGCACGCGATGCAAAGCCCGAGCATGCGCTGCGCGCTGTTTGGCCCGAACAAACGCAGTTTCATTTTCGCAGTCGAGGCGTACGTGGTTATTGTACGCGGTGCACACCTCGAACGTGCATGCGCGGCACCGTCTACAACTAATGTAATGCTCGCACTGAGGCACTTTGATCTTGTAGCATTTGCCGACATTCGTTGGCTCGCCCTCGCACGTGCGAAGCACATGCCTCGCCACGAATATAAAGGTACACACTTTGCGAGGCATGCGCTGTGCGCCGTGCGCAGCGCATGCCTCGCAAAGTCTGTATACGGCTTAACGTATTAACGTGTCAAAAATATCGACATTCACAGTACCTGTTGGGCATCCCTAGTTTCACGTAGACATGTCGGCGCCAGCGGCGCATCGGTGATCGGTGACTCATCAAACGTTTAGTGCCACAAAAACCATTGTTGAGTTAATAAGTCGATCAGATTGCGCGCGCGCTTTTCTTAATTTGTGTGATTGTATTTAGTTGTGTTATTTAATTGTTGTTGTTTAGTGAACTTTATCATTCGTCATTTTTGCATTATTTGTAGTAATAATGACAAATTTACGTCGTCGGAATATGCGGATATGATTGTGTTACGTGGGTTCTTGTTGATATGAAAAAGACACCAGTGCTTTCCTAATTACTGAACAAAGAGTAATGTGTAATTGTGTAGAATTACTGAAATAGGTAATTCGTGATAACAATGGCGGCCATGTTGAGAATTTGAAAATTTAGTGCTACCTTTTACGTGGGTTTGTGTTAAGTGGGTTTTTGTTGATATGAAAAATACACCAGTGTTGTGCTTGCCTGATGAGTGACCAAATTTCATTGGAGTGATGCGTAGAAGTACTGAAATAGGTAATTCGTCAATAAATGTGAACTACCTCCGTGGCTCCGTCTGCCGCATAGCACACGTTGCCATTCTTACAAAGGTCAGTAAGTAACCTTATGTCATATTGGTCTACAAATGGTGTTTCATTTTGTAACTCATATTTTATAGTTTATTTTGTTTGAAATTTTTATTTTTTAATGTTGGTCCCAGGGTCTCTTTAGATAATATAAAGCATTTTATAGGCATCAATGCTACGTCCTTTTTAAATAAATGCCCCTATGGTAGCGCCAACCTGTATATACTTTTTTTGTAAATACATACATATTATAGGTACATAGAAACACCCAGATCAAGACAAACATCCATGTTCAAGCACACAAATGTTTGACTTGAGCAGGAATCGAACCCGCGACCTTCGGCGTAGCAGTCGCTTACACACTCCCACTGAGTCAACCGGTCGTCGTAGGAATCACACTATCTATTAGTGAAATCCGTACAAAAATCCGTTCCTACTGAACGGAACTTCACACAATTTTAAAGTTTATCGCGTTCATACGGACAAGAAGAAAAGGGGACTTCATTTTATGATATCTTAGTAACCGAATCGAAATTGAAAAGAGAAATGTCACCTCAGTCAGCCGTGAATATGGTTCATAATATAGTTTCTAGAACATTCGGTTTAAATGTTATATCATTCAAAGATATAAGATCGCGATAGAATCCGTATAATCAAATTTTTAATTATAATATTTGTTGTAGATAGCTTACCATACTCCTCTAATATCATCTTCTGCAAGTCGGAGTAGGTGAGTGTGTCGGTCTCGTTGTTGGGGCGAGACTTGATGTAGGACAGCTTGAGCCACAGGTAGTCGTCGGCCGTTCGCGCCACCTCGTAATGTTCGTCGCTAGGGTCGCAGCATCCTATTACACAGTATACCTGGAAAAAAAATATAATAATAATATTCTAACACATTCACACAACACCATCTAGTCCCAAACTAAGCAGAGCTTGTACTATGGGTACTAGATAATGGATAAACATACATATATACTTTTTTTTTGTAAATACATACATATTATACATAGAAACACCCAGACCAAGACAAACATCCATTATTTATTTATTTATTTATTTATCGAAAATAGCGCTCGACACGAAACGATTGATCAAAACGATTGGCCTTTACGATCGGCGATCATTTATACATATAACAAAATCTAATCGTCGATCACAAAGAGTCATACCGTAGATTTATTGTTACGATATTCATGATTGTATGGTTTCTGTCGCGCTCACGATGTGGTCTTAGATCAAATACATACAAATTAGATCAATAAAATATAGACACTAGGAAATACATTCTAACTCCAGAACATTCATTTTGTTACAATATAATTTGTGACAACGGAGGTATACTTACGGCTCTCTTGTACGGGTCTGTGGAGTTGCGCACTTGTATTCTGTATTGGAAGTTGATGGCCGTCTGTAGTTTGTCACTCAATGGCTTCTCTGGATTCTTGATGTGTTCTTCTAGTGCACTTATAAATTCTTCGTGATCTCGACTGCAATAAAGAGAAGGCATCAAGTTGTAAATAATAAGAAATCTACATTTCTACTTTGGTGAAAGTATTTTCTAAAGCTAGTATTTGCAACTTCAACAAATTGTATTGATATTTTACCACGATATGAAAAATGCACTAATACTGCGTAGCTTCGTCGGGAGTGCTGCCGACATAAGGCAAAATATGCGCGACAAACCGTCGCGTGGCCGACGCCTGTTGGGTTTTGGCTGCAGCTATCTTCTGCGTGCCGAGTCGTGTGTGAGAATCTTGATTAAATTATGTAATACGTAAAAATTACGAAGATGCGAGACCTACTCTGTGTCCTGTTTAGTTTTTCAAGTCACTATTCACCCCGATTTCCTAAGACAGTGCAACGCCGCGATAGCATTCCCGCTCCTCAGAGCCCTGCTCTCACACTCACTAAGGGTAACAATTTTAAAACCCACCCAGCTTTCCTCAGACAGTGAAACGCCGCGTTAGCATGTCTGCTCCTCAGACAGTAATACACCATGGGCCACAGCGGTCTCTCGTCTACCACGCCGTCTGCCGGACCTACTCTCTGTGTCCTGTAGCTCTCACACTCACTACTCACCCAGCCTTCCTCAGACAGTGCAGCGCCGCGTTAGCATCCCCGCTCCTGAGACAGTAGTAGACCATGGGCCACAGCGGCCTCTCGTCCACCACGCCGTCCGCGAGCCCGTGCGCTTGGTGCGCCTGCAGCCGCAGCCCCACGTACCCGCGCACCAGGGGGAAGGTGCCGGGCTCGCCGCCGCGCGCCGCCGCCGCGGGGTTCGCGCGCACCACGTCACTCATGTACTGCTTGTATCTGGAGAAACAATATACATCTTAGAATAAATGTATATATCGGAATGGTCATGAGTAACGGGACGTCAACTGACTACGAAACGGAGTGTGAAGATGGCGCGCTTCGACAGAGTCTAGTGTGACGTTCGCTACAGTTAAAGAGGGGGGTGACGGTTGACGTTCAACAGAGCAACACAACTATCACTTCTCTTGGAGTCTTCGGGCGGACAACACTGCAGCAAAACTGTCACTCGTTTTGTGTTCAGTAATCCAAAATAATTATAGTCAGTTTTGTTACTTTGATTTGATGTGATCGTATAACAAATTGTGAAGTGTTGATGCCGGCCATAAATCAAGCAACCCGTCGTCATCAGAAATGGCATAATGGACCAGCGCGACCACAAGGCGCGAAGGCGGCTGCTAACGCTGCTATGTTGGTGAATCAGCTGAGCTTTCAACTGCAACCGTGGTGAGCGTATTTTGTCTAATTTTTTTATTGGTACTGCCAATTTTATTTAGTGACGGTAGTTGTAAAACATTACGCGTTTTACTTTGGAAATGTCATAATCGTTGTGGTGATATCGCCATCACATCGTACCGAGTGTTGTAGGTTCGATTCCTACACGAGACACTGAGTTATGGAACCGTTTGACTTTTACGGTGTCGTGTTTCTCATGGCATGATCTCATGAATAATCTTCTTTTTAATAGCTTAAAGAAAAAAATGTAGGTAGTAACGATTTAATTGCGACCTATGTCGTATTCTATGTTAGCGTATGGTTGTATGACTACCACTGTATATCCCACTGTACATCTAGCTATAGCGTAGATATCGAACGGAGGTTTTGAGATAAATACGCCGGTTAAAAAGAAACCGATTTTTATTTCTTCATGCGAGGGTGGCTCGCACTCACGAATCTTGTGATCATATTATGCTTGCTTGCAAATAGATTATCTTGTCTCGGTCTTACTTTATGGACTGTAATAGTAACGGGAGTGAGCGTGCAGGCCGACTTGCATTATTCCAAGCAAGTGCGTTTGAGTGAAACGTGCTAGTTATTGTTCTAGTGCAGTTGTTATATTGGTTTTAGAACCAACACCCAGCTTCAGTTGGTTTTCTGCTAATCTAGAACAATAACTCCGGTCTAGACTGTCTTTAGCAAGGCAGCGGCGCTAAAGTTGGTAAACTAATCGAATCGTACATACTAAGTTCATAGTGTGAGACTGTGCTAGACTAGACTAGCATTGTGTAGCTTTTATTTCGTAAATAGAGGTGTGAACTGCAGTGCTGTTTAGACGTGTGCGGTTGGTTGGTTAGTGTAACCTGATTATAGTCGAAAGATATTACTAGCGCCATTATTTATTTCGTAGTGTTGATAATATCTAACGGTTTTCGTTTAAACACTGGCACTGTTACTCGTTGTAATTATGAGTTGTACAGACAATCTCATTACACCTGCTTCTTTGTGTGCATACATTTTTAACATGGCTCATTAAAATGTTTCCTACTCATGATTATTAGATGGCACCACTAGTAAAATTAAATTCAATTTTATGATTTTACGCGTGAAAATTACCTACTGTGTGTTTTTTTAATTCATGTGATACGCTGGGAATTTTTATACAGTGCACCGAGTTTTCTGGCCAATTCCAAGTTATGCTTAGTACGTTTAGGAGTGATAGTGTTTCTAGTAGAAGCTGTTAAACTCGATTATCAGACGTAGAAGAAAATTATTGAGGTATCGTCATAGTGTGTTACGATAATCAGTTTCAGAGATTTTAATTTTCAATGTAGATAGAATTAGGTTAGTGATTGTTAGTGATGACTAAGTATGCTTAACCTTATTCTCATTAAATGGGTACTTAGTTAGGCGTTGTTGTGATAATTTTGTGGTATCCACGTCTCTGTTGGTGCGCAAACAAGACAGCCATTAGTGCATTTATCATAGTATCACAAACATTGTCCATCGTCTTGAACGCGAAAGGTCCGTTGCTGTATCGCTAATGATTAGGATAAGCTTACCTTAAAAGCTTCGTATTAAGACTATCCATGACAAAATTATAACGCTGAAAAGACTGGTTGGATACTTGGTAGTAAACTTAACTTCTAGAGTATCAGCCTAGTAAGATTTTCTTAGTCTGCTAGTTTAATTTTTTTTCAAATCAATCGAGTATTTAATTAAATTTATTTTGACACAGGTGAGACATATTCTGTAAGATCTTTGTTAAGATTTACAAAGATCTTATAGAATATGTTTTCTTTCAATGCAGATTAAACAAAGAAACCAAGATAAATGTTTTGGTATTGAATTTTTTTTTTAATTTGTTGAATTTCTCTTTTGTTCATAAATTCTAAAAGATACAAGGCCACCTCTTGTTCAAGAACTGCATTTGCACTTTCAGTTGAATAATTTTAATTCAAGATTTCAACTAAATTTTGACAAAGATGTAGAAGAAGTGATATGTAATTAATACAAAATTTACCTTTTTTCTAGATATTTCTTGCCCTGTGCAACTAGACACTGCTGAATTGTTGGGTTTCCTCTAGCTTTCAATGGATCCTCATCTCTCACTAAAGCTGGAATGTTAGCCATAGTCTTGATGATTTCCCACATTTCTTTTACTTTCTGAAATAGAATATAGAATAGAATAAGATAAGTGATACTTCAATACATCTATGATATTGGAGCTTACTATTGTACCAATAACATTGGATACATCAAATCAAAGAAATGAATTAAATATATACCAAAAGGCAGCTAACAATTAATAATCATGAAAACTAACATGTTCATCCTCTTAAAATACCAGCTTACAATACAAAGAGAGTGAGAGAGTTTTCGAGCCAATAAAATAAAAGTTTAAGTACAAAATAATGTGAATGAACATGCTAAAGATGCCACTTAGCATTCAAAATCACATCACTATCTTTTTAAACTATTCTTATACTTACAGGATCATTGAACTCCTCCGCAACTTGGGCAAACTTTTGATGCAGTGCTGTTCTGGATTTAGAGCCTTGGAACACCAGTTTATTGTACTGGTGTACCTGTTTAGCATATGCAGCTTCTATGTTATCTAACAATGAGAGGCCAAACTTCTTGGGAGCATCCATCATGCTTGGAGGCTCCGGTGTGCGTTTCAGATCCAACCAGTTTTGTGAAGGACCAATCATAGCATTCATCAGCTTTATCTTTTCTCTATTCCATTCTGATAGCATGTGCTCCCATTTCTGATCTTCAGTTGTTTGTAGAGACTGAAATTTAGGCAAAGAGGTTATGAATTGAAGAGATCCTACATATTTAGAGTCTTATATCAGTGTAAAATAAGCCAATACTAAACAAAAATAGGGTGTAAATGGAATGAGGGACAGCTCTGTCCACTTTCAGTGATATACAGACATGTTAAGAATGCAAATTACTTGTATTTGTTATTGTACATTTCTTGCAATTGCAATATATAAACCAAATTGCACTTACATTTTTATTAACCTCATCAATAAGTGATAGAATGGCATTTTCTCTTTCGTTTCTTAGAAAACTTTCGATGTCAGAGTCAGCGATAGGCTGCAATGGTTCGAAAGTACGCTTCGAACTGAGTGTCTCAAGCTTTTGTGATATTTGCTGAAGATCTATGCCTTTGGAACCGAATAACAGATGCCTGTAAAAGATAATGTTATGTAAACATACGGTGTATGTGGATTAATGCATTCTTACAATGTTTTGATTGCAAATACTCACGCTTGGATGTCATTCGCGCCAGATTGAATAACTCGCGAGTAGAGCTCTTGGGACGCCTCCAAAACTTGACCTAGCGAACGCTCCACTCTTGGTAATTCTTCATTGCCCTCGATCTCAGTCGTTAACTGCTCAGCTTGTTGCAATAATTTGCTAAAATCATCATCGGCCATCGTGCAGTATAGGTTATCTTCTTCTTCTAATGTAACAACCTTTGTTGGACCGATTTTCTTGTTGCAAACTCTTAAAACACTTTCACTGCTTAAAAATCATGCATATAATAACACAGGGGAAAATTCTAAATAATAAATAAATAACGCGACCGGTAAGCGCTCAAAGTACCTATGAATCTGACATTTATTTTGCTGTTTATTTTAGTGTTGCCATACTTCCCAATCTTCCCATATTGCCAACGTCAACGGCACAATTTTGATTTTTGGATATCACACGCAAAATCAAAACGCATACGTTTTTACTGATCAAATTAAAAAAGCCAGTAAAATAGTTAATAATTTGCTTAGACTATATATATTATGTTATAATAATTATGTCATCATGTCAGCCTAGAGACGTACACTGCTGGACATAGGCCTTCCCCAAGGTTCTCCACACACACCGATTTTGAGCCGCCCGCAGCCCCGCATCCAACAGGCGCGGTCGCAGCCTGAAATTTTGGAGGGGGTCACTCACTACACTAATAAAAAATAGGTACCTATCTGGATCGCCATTTATAGTGTAAATACTTATTATATTTGTAGTGTTTTTAATTATACATGTAAATGTCTAAAAATCATTTGGCAATTTAATGAACATCAAATTTTACTTTATCTTAATATATAAAATCCTTGCGTTACTGACTGACTGACAGACAAGCTACAGCCGAAACTATTAGGCGCAGGAAGCTGAAATTTGGCATGTATGTTCCTTGGGGACCGTAGGGGTGCACTAAGAAGGGATTTCCGGAAATGCCCACGGGATCGGCCAAAACGGGTAAATTTAAAAAAAAATTGCAGGCGTAGCTGCTGGCGTCCTCTAGTTTCTGTATAAAAATATATATAAAAAAAACCTGTAAATTTTAGTTTTTTCGGTTGCGCTAAAATGGCGGGGAAGGCTCGATTACTTACAATGACTTACCATTAAGTATTATAAAATTATCATTAAGTAAATGAAGCACTGTTCTTCAAATTAAATGATAGGTATGTAGTAGGTAAGTAAGTATTCGACAATTAAGTTATATTTAAATTTTTCCTCAATCACAAAACTTAACAACAAGAATCACAATTCACAACTAAGTAGACAGCCTTTATCTTTAATCTTTACTATAAACCGACAAATTACATAATTAGAATATTGTTAAACAATCTTTATCATAACGACGCATATCGATTTTGCCTTTTTCTTGTTTCTAAGCTAGATGTAATTTCCAAGTTATTTTGGCCATCGTACGTAAAAAACCACTAGATGTCAGCAAACTATAAATGTAACGCTGTTAGGCGATAGCTAGAAATTTCCTTTTATTATATGGCAAATTTTTGAGATTTTTCAATTTGACCTTAGATTTTGGGGGGAGTCATGTCCCCTATGACCCCCCGCTTCGGACCGCGCCTGGCATCCAACCGCTTCTCGCGATCTTAACCGGATCGTCGGTCCACCTTGCGGGAGGCCTACCCCTGCTGCGTCGTCCGGTACGTGATCGCCTCTCCAGAACCATAATGATATCTAAAAGGCCTTAATTCTGCTCGATACTACGTGACATATTTATACTAGCAACTCTATCTACTAAATATTGACTTAAAACATGTAAGTGACGCAAACTGTCGGTAATTCAACAATCCATAGGTGATCACTGATCACTTTACTACTATTCGGTTTAAAGAACTTTATTTCTCATTCAGATATACATCACTTACATGAGAATAGCATTATAAAAAGTTTTTTTTTACAATTTCCCGGTGTGGGTAAATATAGAAAAGTTTTAAATAAAATAGCACTGGTTCATCATTGCGAACGAACGAACACAAGTTGTTTGTGACGTTTGTGTCTAAGCCTAGGTTGTGGTCCAAGTTAAAAGCGTTTATACGCATCTACACACATCAACAAAGTCTAGGGATATTTTATATTTCATCAAATATCTAAAAATCTATGAAGAATTTTCTGATACAGTAAATAGAAGAATCATAGATTATTTTAAGGTCTTTAATAAAAATAAAAAACATTTCGTGTTTTTTTTTGTTTTAAATAAAAAAAATAATTTTTTTAATTATCATGGAAAATTAGTATGATAACAACAAACATTTCTTCTTAAAAAACTATTAATTTTAATAAAAATGGAAAAAATCTTGTAAAATCTAATCATTAATAATCAGTGTTGCCACCTCTTACATTGATTACACATCGACATCGATTGTTAATACTTAAAATTAAATTGTCAATGTCTTGCTGCGGTATGAGGTCCCATGTCCTTTGCAAGTGTTCGTAAAGTTGTTGTTCAGTCGTCAAATTTGGTGGAAAATCTCTCAAAGCTTTTCGTTGTAACATGTCCCAGGCATGCTCGATAGGATTTAAGTCGGGCGACTGTGCAGGCCAATCCAAAACTTGAATATCGTGCTCTCGGAGAGCGGTCGATACCAGCCGTGCCGTATGGCAAGGAGCATTATCGTGCATGAGTAGAAATTCATGGCCTATTTGAGTTCTGTGTGGGACAATAACGGGCTCTACTACCTCCTCGTGGTATTTTTGTGCAGTCATGCTGCCTTGGATCCAAACGAGTTGGGTTCGTCCGCCAAGACGAATTCCTGCCCACACCATGATTGTCCCGCCTTGGTATGGGTGGACCTCCTGAGGGTGCCGTGGACGGCTAAATCTCCCTGGAGCTCTCCAAACGCGTGTTCTTCGTGAATCCGGGTGAAACCCAAACCGGGACTCATCGGTGAACAGCACCAAAGATCATTGTTCGTCACTCCATGGTAAATGCTCCCGAGCCCACGAAAGCCGCCGACCGCGATTGCCACGTCGCAATGCTGGAACACGCAATGGTCTTCGAGCATGAAGATCAACTTCATGTAACCTTCTTCGCACGGTTTGGTCGCTTACCAGCAGCTGGTGGTCCTCCTGGAGCCTTTGCACTAGTTGCAGCGCTGTGATATTGGGTTGTCTTCTGGCGGTCATTTGGAGAAATCGATCCTGTCTCTGCGTAGTAACACGATATCTACCTGTGTGCTGTTCGGCCACATCTCCAGTACTGCGATAACGTGACCACAACCTTGATATCACATTTTGACTGGTATGTAGGGCCTCAGCAACGACGCGTTGAATTGCACCATTTTCTAACATGCCCACGGCTCGTAACATTTCATCTCGACTCAAATGACGACGTGACATGACTTTTAAAGTTCGTACGTCACGTTAAATTAAAAAAGAAAAACAATTAAAAACCCTTTTCATTAATAATTATAATAAAACAGTTTTAACTTTCTTTAATGTAACGAATTACTAGCAAATTTTCCGCCATATTTTGTTTATTATTTTGTTTTTTTTCTTTCCATGTTCAAATTTTGAAAATAGAATAAAAGAGGTTTTAATCTGTATATAAACTTTTTGTGGAAACTAACAAGGTTCTAAACTATAAACTCGTAAATAATTTAGGATTAAGATATCCCTAGACTTTGTTGATGTGTGTATGTTGTTCAAATGTTTACTTCGGTAATGTTTCGCATTTAAGAATATGAGTTAAAAGAGTTTTCTTAAACACATTTATCGAACTTGCGTCCCTTACGTCCTTTGGTAACTTATTATATAATTGTGCTCCCACATATGTAAAATTATTTTTACCGTAGTTAGTTCGTATACTAGGCAATACTAAATTGTTTGAGCGGCGTGTTGTGTAGGTATTTATGGACGTAGTTTCTGAAAAACGTTCCAGCCCACAAGTTTACCATTTTGAGATAATTGCGATTAAAGTTCAATCTTGTATTACTCTATGAAATTTCATTTTTTAACTACCGATACTTTTGTATGTTAAAGTGGACATGAATTAGTTTTAATTTGACCATATTTTAGACTTCCAATGTTACTACTTTTTTCAATATTCATAAAAATATGGCTGTGGAACGTTTTTGATTTATTGCAATATTCAAGTTACATTCAAAATTTAAAATTATTCAAAACGTTCCAAATGACATGTATGACAAGAAAAATAATAATAAAACAAGATTTAATAGAAAAAGTAAATATATTTGTTGTGAAAAATATCTATCATTAATGTTCTTCTTCATCATCTTCAAAATCAAAGTCTTGTTCACCAGCAAATCCTTCAATATAATCGGGTATTTCCAGGCCCTGCAGGTTTTTATAAAAAGACAGACAATGCTCAGGTATTAGACTAAACATTGACTTAGTCGTTTAATTTAGCCTGGTTTTCCATTTGGCCAGAGTGGAACAAGAAGTTCTGACCTTAAAGGTAGTACACTTCCTTTAAATTTTTGCCCAAGGTACAGCTCTTGATATTCCTCAATATCAACAGATCTCATGAAAACAGAGTGTATATAATTTTCTTATTTGGATATGTTTGGTCTTTAGCCAATTAACTTAATTATTGAAGATCTTTCGGTTTGCTATATTTTATTTCTAATTTCTTGGTGCTCTCAAAGTCTTTTTTCAATCTTTATAGGCTCTAGTCTCTAGAGCCCATAACGATATTGTCAGATATGAATAGTCAGATTGAAAGGGCGAAAGTTAGATGAAATATTTTAATTGAAGATGATGAAGAAGAACATTAATGATACATATTTTTCACAACAAATATATATTTTTTTCTATATAATCCTGTTTTATTATTATTTTCCTTGTCATTCATGTAATTTGGAACATTTTGTAGTAATTTAAATTTTGCATGTGACTTGAATATTGTAATAAATCAAAAACGTTCCACAGCCATATTTTTATGAATATTGAAAAAAGTAGTTACATTGGAAGTCTAAAATAGGGTCAAATTAAATCTAATTCATGTCTACCTTAACATACAAAAGTATCGGTAGTTAAAAATAAAATTTCATAGAGTAATACAAGATTGAACTTTAATCGCAATTATCTCAAAATGGTAAGCTTGTGGGCTGGAACGTTTTTCAGAAACTATTGTACGTCCTCGTCCAATTGGCTGCTGTCAAGTATTTTTTTTAATCTAAAACATTTCAGATGACTTGGAACTTCTTAGTGATAATTATATATTTTCGAGATTGATAACATTTATTTAAATCAAAAACGTCTCAAATGGTTTGGACCATTTTAATAAAATATTAAATCTACGGACAGTGCACATATACTATTTTAAACAATAATGTTTCTAGTGGTTTGGAACGTTTTAGTGAAACATTTATTGTTACAAAGTTCGTTCAGATTTAATAAATCAAAAATGTTTCAATTGACTTGAAACGTTTTAGTGAAAAATATATTTTACTAAGGTCACTTAGATAAAAAAAATCAAAAACGTTTCATATAGCTTGGATCACATTTAAGAAAATTGTATAAGAGTATTTTTTACATCCGGGTTGTTCCAAACAGCTTGAGCTCTTTTAGTTTAATATTTATTAGTATTCTCCATACATGTGGGTTGGGTTGCCATATCATAATTTCATATTTAAAATGACAGTAGAGTCACCAAATTTTGACAGTTAGTAAATAGCAATCACGTGACTTTTTTGGTATCAATAACTCAATTTTGAACCGATTGTGGGTTGGAACGTTTTTCAGAAACTGCGTCCTTATATACCTCCTCTCTTGTAGCAAATGAGATGTGAGTGTGAGTAAGTTTGTTAATGATTTTATGTATAAGAACGCACGTGTTGTATGTATATAGTTGGGAAATATTTAAAAGTTGAGTTTCTTTATAAACAGTTTTGGTTGGTGTTAAAAAATGGTAATGGTGTAAATTTTTTATTATTTTGTTTTGCAATATTTGTATAGGCTGTAGGTTACTTTTTGAAGCGGTACCCCATATTTCAATGAGATACAGCAAATGTGGTTTTACTAAGGAGTTATAAATAAGTAAGCGAGCTTTTTGAGGAATACATCTTACCATGCCGCGTATTGAGCCAACTAATGACGAAAGTTTGCTTTGAATACTTTGTATGTGAGCTTTCCACGTTAAATGACTGTCTAGTACCAAGCCGAGATACTTTTCTTGATTGGTTTTACGTAGAATAGCACCGTTAATGTGTAGGTTAGGGTAATTCTGCACTTTTTTATTTTTTGCACTGAAGATGATATACGAGGTCTTAGATGTATTGATGGTAAGAAGATTATATTGAAACCAATTGTGTAATTTATCTATATCACTTTGAGCTTCTTCTATTATGTTTTTAATGTTGTTTCCAAAGTAGAAAAGACAGGTGTCGTCGGCATAAAGTGAAAGGTATCCCTTTATGTTGGATTGGTAAATATTATTTATGTAGATTAGAAACAAAAGAGGGCCAAGAATTGAGCCTTGTGGGACTCCGCATGTTAATAGTTTCGGACTACTTTGATGCTCCCCAATTTTTACTACCTGATATCTATTTGCTAGGTATGATGTTAGCATTTTTAGCACTGTTCCAGTGATTCCAATTGTTTCCAATTTTTTAAGCAGCAAAGAATGACTAACGGTGTCGAATGCCTTTTTTAAATCAATAAATACACCCAGTGCCACCTGTTTTTGGTCAATTTTTGTTTTAATTTTAGTGATGAGGTCAATAGCCAATAGTCCAATACTCTCAGTGCTAACTGAGAGTATTGGATTTGGGCCGAAAACCGTATTGTTGTGGATAAAGAAAGTTAATTTTTGTTAGGTGATCATTTAGTCTATCGTATATTACTTTTTCTAAGATTTTAGATAGTACTGGCAACACTGAAACAGGACGGTAGTTGCCAGGATCTGTCTTGATACCAGCTTTATAAATTGGTGTGACCTTAGCTATTTTTAAAACTTCTGGAAAGACACCTTCAAGCAATAATTTGTTGAGACAGTTGGTTAAATTTTCAATTATTAATGTTTTAACGCATTTTAGCGCTTTTATACTTATGCAGTCTATACCTGCACTGGTATTGCCATCCAACTTATCTATAATTGTAGATACTTCACAAACAGTGCATGGAAGAAATGAACAGAGCTCATGGTGTTCCGTATTTGGGTACGTCTCGGTAATGTGTGTGTGTTATTATTGTGATACCTAGAAGGAATTTGGTTAGCAAGAAGGGATCCTATATTTGCAAAATAGTCATTAAATGTTTCGCAAATTTCTATGGGGTCCGAAACTACTACGCCACTATCAGCTTTTAGGTTTGGGGGAGCACAACTACATAAAATTTTGTTATTCGAGAGTGTGTTTATAATCTTCCACATTTGTTTTGGTTTATCTTTGTATCTCAAGAACTGATCCAAGTAATATTTGTCTTTCGTGTTCCTAATTTTCTGTACTAAGTTATCTCTTTTCGTCTTAAATTCCTTTTCTAAATTGCTATTATTCGGATCTATATTATTTATTATTATATTATATTAATTATATAACTATTGATGCAGCTATCTTTCAATCAGTTAGGTAATCGATAGTTTGGTCCCTAGATTATGGTTGTTTGATAATATATTACTGCAATAAAATTATGCTATTGTCGTCCAAATTTGCAACAGCACAATCCAGTATTGAACGGAAAGATCGGTACTTGGAAGCGTAAACAGTGCAGTAGCAACTATCGAAAGTTTAAATACTAATGCGTCCTCAATAGTAGGGGAGCCCATAAACGGATTTCGGGATTTACTCGAGCGCGTCAGAAATTGATAGCGTCCATGTCCTACGTATTTTTAATAAAGTAGGGATGTTACTCTGATCGTTTGCATAATGGAGATGCTCGTACGATAGATTTTTAAATGCAAAAAAGAGAATATTAATCGAGCGTGTCAGATTTTCTAAGGGGATGTTAAGTGAACCTTAAAAAACGCTCTCATCGAATAATCTGACGATTTGTGTGTGACGTAAACTCATGGTCACTATTAGAACGCGCATAAAGAATTCGCCATTTTGAGATATTCAAGCGCGTCAGATTAAGATGATTTCATCTAACGTCCTAGACGTGCTTTCCCATAATCTGACGTTTATCTGGAGAGATTGGTGCAGCAGTTCTTTTTTAAAGTTTTTAAAATCAATAGCCGCTCCCCCAACCGATAAAAAGATATTATACATTATTTACATTTTATCATCTTAGCTTTGCAACCCAATTCCCCCCGTGGAATCTCCACCTTGTGGTGGGGGGGAGCCTCAGTAACCGTGGATTGGACACCTGCGGTGAAGCAAAGAGAGATCCCGGTAGAGGACGCTCCGCGTAGGCTTAGAGGGGCCTGCGCAGGATGTGTCCAACGGTGCGGGTGCGGGGGACAGTTCTGTCTGTCCCTCGCAGTCGGGCGCGGTCGCGGGAGGAGAGGCGTGTCGGTGTTGTGTTGCGTTGCCGCGCGCCCTATCTCCCGTTACCAAATGGGGGCGCACCATTCGATGCGTCGCGGTGGGGCCGCAGAGGAAGAGGAGATGCGGTGTTGCGTTGCCGTCCTCCCTATCCTCTGCGGCCGCTGGGTGCTTTGGCGGTGGGGCGGTGGAGCCCAACACTTTAATCCGCTGCCAATGGGGCTTTGTTCGGGGCCCGCCTGACCATCTGGCGGGCCAATACCCGTCGGAGGGTAGCGACGAATGCTTCGGCGATACCCTACCCTCCGACGCACGGGTACATGAGAAAGTACAAAAAAAAAGCTTTGCAACCCAATTAGTCTCAATGACGCTCGAGTAAATTCCAATGTAGCATCGTAGGCTCCCCTACTACAATAAAATAGTTTTGTTTATTTTAAGCTGGCATTTGTCATCTATTAAGCAGACGGGCAATATCAATACTATAACGTGATACTAGTCAGTTTATATTGTTTTTAAACAACGCAAGAAACTTAGATCAACGCAAGTAGCTTAGCATTAACGCAACCGAAACAAACACATTGGTAGACACACATTGCATTAAACGTGATCATGCATATTCAGTCCAAGGTCTGCTTTTACTGAGATAGGCTAGGCAATCATAAATTTATCTCAATAATGGTGCATAATTTTATAATCATATAGTAAGATTTATCATCATCAGCCTGTTGTAGTCCTCTGCTCAATAAAGGCCTGTCTAATAGCACACCACTTAACTCGATCTTCCCCGGATAACAATGCAAACTTGCCAAACTTGCAGCAAGTTTAAATCAAACTTGCTAGTTTCACTGTGACAAACTTGATGACGACGAGCACAGGTTGGTGATCGGTCGACCTCCTAGATACAGCAGGAGGTGCTCGACGACCAGCTGTTGTCGGACCACCAACCTGTGCCTTGTACCTGTGCAACCTTTGAAAAAGCAAACTTCATGCAAGTTTGATGCAAGTTTGTCACAGTGAAACTAGCAAGTTTGATTTAAACTTGCTGCAAGTTTGTTGTTATCTGGGTTTGTTCTTCGTGTCCCGCCGCTAACAGCATAGTAGGCACTAGGCATGTAAGTCAATAACACCACAACGCATATTAAAATTTTAATTTATTACTGAGAATTATAGTACATAAACATACAATGTGTTAACAAATCTATCGGTCCGTTCAGGAACAGCAGCGGCGGCGGATGTCCATGGCGCGTTCTACTCTGACGTGACATCGGCAACCACGGAATAAAGCGGGGTATGTACAGTCGAACAACTTCCCGCTAGACCACCATAAGGGCGAGAATCGCTCATCAAGACATCGTCGCTTCCAGTGCTAATTTACACTCACATTGACACTCGTATACAAAACCAGTTTCTAGGGTGCCTCGACTCTATGAGCGAACTAAGCGATTTTTTTCAAACTGGTCCAGCGCGGACTTGTTTGATTGTACATCAAAATCGCTGCTACCGCCGCGTGAACAGGCCGTATTTATATAAAGACCTAACAACAGGAACAGCTTCAATTCATAAAGACATAAATATCTTTAGTTACTCTTCTGTAAGCACAGAAGGTGAAAGTGAAGATCATTTAAATTTTTTTGGTCCAAATATAAGGTCGGCATCGGGAGCTCCCTTGGGGTGTTGGTACTTCTGTCGGACGTGCTGCCCTCTGTTGGGGTTGCCGCTGCCGCCTGAGCCGCCACCGCTTTCTGCACTGTACTCTTCCTCTTCTTGTCGCTCCGAAATGTTTAGCGTAAGTCTGAAAAAAGATAAAGCCTTATTAAATACTGGTCTTTACAGTGGAAATAGTAGAGGAACAATGGTAAGGCACTTGATACGACGTGAGAAGAACATCTCACAGTAAGAAAAACATTCTTGAAGTAATAAATAAAAAGGAGGAGACGGGGTAAGTTTAGGCAGGCATTTATACTTAGAACAAGTGAAAGAAAAGTATCTATTATGTCATATCAAGAGGTTAAGGTATTTCTTGGCTACAGATAGGACCTAATTGAAAAGGCTCCACCGAAATAGCACCAAAAATAAAATAAAACAAAATACTGGTCTAATCACGACTTATTCTTGGTGCAACACTGATTTCAGATATTATCAGTAAAATATTCGTCAATATCTGCACCATTAAGGCGCTACCTCGAAAATGTATGCCCTTTTTGATTACAGATTTTGAAGCAGTCAGACACACCAGCAAAGTGAAAATTTTATATATTATTTATCAGGTCTTTATCTAGGGACTGCCCGGACAGATACACGATTGGAAGATTTTCGCTCGATATAATTTTAATTTGAAAAACATGCTTTCTCTAAATATTGTTTAGGATATTTAAAAAAATACTTAACTTTTCGCCTTGAAATTGCTACTCACTGGAAAAAGAGCTAGTTTATTAGGGATTGGTCTAACGATTTTTTTTCTAAAACGATTATTACTTGAGTTATGAACGAAATAAGATTTCAGACAGTTTCGTGATGGCATGCCATGTCAAAAACCGTGCGACATTCAACTTTATAGCTAACACTTAGCGATGACCTCTGCACGATTTTTTGACCTTCGAGGTAGCGCCCTAAGGCTCGCCGAGCCGAGCCGAATCGAAACGCAGAAAGTCGCCTCCTATATATTTCTATGAACCTGCGTTCATTAGCGACGAGCCGCGGCGCGCCGAATCGAATCTACCGCGCGCATCGCTCGTCAGGCGAATTTCTGCGGCGACGCGTTTCGACTTGACTCGGCGCGCCTTAGTGGACGCGGGTCATCGGATGAGTGTAGACGGGGTACTACATGGCGTAAATACCTACATAAAAAGTTATAGAAATGAATGAAGAGCTGTTAATTTCGCTAGTTCAGAAATATACTGAAGTTAATGATCATGACTGCCTCATTAGTCTCGCGGCATAAAAGTGCGCGTGGGATTGGGAGGTCTCGGGTTCGATTCCCGGGTCAGACAAAGTGTTATTGGGTAGTAGTAGCAGCACGGAGTCTGGTAATGTACCCGGTACGGCAATAGGCTCGCCCCTTATTACCTGAAAATTCATGGCGAAATGTGGGTGTCTCTGCCTACCCCTTCGGGGATACAGGCGTGAGTCTAAAAAAAAAGTATGATCATGAAGATACTCATTATCATGACGAGCAGCGTAGACAAAATATAAGGGAAGAAATGGCGGGAATAATGAACGAATT
Source organism: Euclidia mi (assembly GCA_944739405.2). Classification (NCBI taxonomy): domain Eukaryota; kingdom Metazoa; phylum Arthropoda; class Insecta; order Lepidoptera; family Erebidae; genus Euclidia; species Euclidia mi. The sequence continues at coordinate 7,725,970 of OX123196.2, forward strand.
TGAAACAAGAACAAATCTTCGTCCGAGCTATCCATCATTGACAACACAAGCACAACCTACAGCAGCCAGTCGCTGACTGCTGGCTTCGATTCGATTCGTCTGTAATGAACGCACACGGATAAAATGCGACTCGGCGCGATTCGACGCGGTTCGAATGTAGTTGACGCCAGGCTTTATAGGACTAGTTTGTTACTAGTCGAAATGCTAGATATTTAACCTTTTCACCGCCCAGCTATACTAAACGCGATGTGTCGCTGTACGCCAACGTATAAATGTATAACAATTCTATAGTACGAAAGCAGGGATGGCGGTAACGTCATATCGATAATGAAAAAAACAATGTGTAAATTTAAATTTTTACTCGAATTTACAATTAAAAATACACACTGTTAAATTGTAATGGTAATTTGTTTTATTTTATGAGCATTTATAGTAAGAAAAATGGGTATCCGTTATCGGAGACAAAGATACATGCATAGACTTGCTAGAGATGATAATATAATGGGCACATCACTATTCATTTCAACACGTAGTCCGTTTACTTCATATCAAGTCGTTGGCGTTCGTAGCACGATAAATTTCATAAGAAATAGGGTTGTCAATTGTTTTCTTTCTGTGTATAGATTTTTGTTAATCTATACTAAAAACGCTTGAATGTTTTTAGTTTATACCTATTTGAAATCTAACATGAACGGTCAGTCAGGAAACTCAGGAACATTGTTTGAAGTGGCAAAGTAAGTGTAGTTTCGGAAAGGGATAGTAAGTGACTTTTTAATACTGATGTGCTAAACCTTTTCAGCTTATTTTTTATTTAATGCAAATGAAAAACTGGCTAGTTTGATTAAGGATTTTCGAATACCTAAATTCATAAAAAAAATATTAAACTTAGCTATTCAAAATTATTATTATATGCTGTTCTATATTATTGCCAGTATCAAATCAAAATCAAAAACATTACACTCCTTTTTTGGGCAGTCGTGTCAAAAGATAAAGGTGTGAGCGTCGCCCGGCACTATGACACAATGACCTTGACACCTATGCGCTTACGACGTCACAGGTTTACTTCTATTGAAGTTGTCGGCGCTAGTGACACTGACATCTTGCCATTACGTAGAGATGGGTGTAGCAATATCGAAAACCCTCGGTACATTTAATTAATTTTAATGAAGTGATTTGATACGTACATCAATTTTAAAACGTATTATGTAATACGTTATTTACTAACCGGAATTACTTTTTAATCACAGAATCTAAGAACGATTGGAAGAAAAAGACAAATAAATCTAAAAGATTCTAATGAATGCAACTTTCGCGTCACATCACTAGCCTACTTGATATGAAGTCGTTGGCGTGCGGGACATAAAAATATTTGGGGCCTTTTATGTTTTTATCCATTTTAACACAGAAAAAAGCCTGTCTTACCTGAGAAAATAATAAATAGGGCTTCATTCGTGTCCATCTACACAATTACAAAAGAAACAAAAGTGTTAATGTATCTTAAATGTATTTTTTTTTATAGTGAACTTTTATAGAAGTCGTGGCGTGGACGACACGAAAATCCTGAACTTCTATTGAAGTTGTTGGCGGTGAAAAGGTTAAATCCTGGTTACTTGCTAGGTAACACCGGCCTAGTAACACCTGGTACATTAGCAACACTGGCTCATGTGAAAAGGAGATCAGAAGGCGCATCGGCATGGCCAAAAACGCAATGTCTCAACTGCAGAGGATATGGAGGGATCGTAACATTTCTCATAAGACTAAGATGAAACTAGTTAACTCCCTAGTATTCTCCATCTTTGGCTACAAATTAGAGACTTGGACATTGAAGAAAGCCGATCACAACCGCATAGACGCTTTTGAGGTGTGGTGTTGGAGAAGAATGCTTCAGATTCCGTGAACTGCTTTCAGAACTAATGAATCCACCCTTCGGGTACTGGGCATCAAAACAAGGCTTTCTACTGTTTGCCTGCGTAGGATTCTGGAGTTCTTAGTCCATATTGCCCGGAAAAAAGGTGACAACTTGGAACAACTTATGGTGACTTGTAAAGTTGACGGCAAGCGCCCAAGAGGACGTAGTCCCATAAGATGGTCTGACCAGGTCCGCACAGCCTTGAACACCAAACTGCACGACGCTCTCCATGATCCCAAGGACAGACACAAATGGCGAAACATCGTGAAGGCAATAGTTGCATCCCAACAGGGGAATCACGACCTTCAGTCATGAGGAAAACTACTCGAGGAGGAGGACTTGCTAGGTAAGATACCATAGGCCCTAGGTGTCAGAATCCTACATTGGTCTAATATTTATCAAGTTGAAAACAACTATTGGGTAGCAAAATCAAGTTCTGCTTTATGCATATTATTTTATGGAGTAATCAATACTGTATACTTACAGTTTCATTCTCTCCATCTCTTGTTTATCAGCGAGCGCTTGTTGTTGTAAGTTGCTGGCGAGCTCAGGCGGCGCGTTGAACGACTTGTACTGGGGCTTGGTGCCCTTGCGCACCATCAGTACGAACTCCACGCCTTCTTTACCTTGCTGTAACATATTTTATTTTAGTGTATGTGATTTGTATTGTTTATTCAATTACTTTTTATAGTTGATTGAATCAGGCGGTACTTGGCGGAACTCCATTGTATCCTAATGGGAGGAAAGAGGAACGCACAACGCACCCTCGGATTGACCATCCCAACTATTGCAATATATACAAAAACGACTGAGTCAGCTCAGTCGTTGCCCATCGATCCTGAGGTGTCGAAGGATAGTTGGTGCATAGAGCGGGATACTGCATGTCAGGTATTTTCCTGGAACCCATTTCCGCATTATTCCATATATCCCTTATCCTTTGTCATTAGAGGAGTAAAGTATATTTTCAACCTTTTTCTATTGCAATGGTTGACCCCAACCATTGCAATAGAAAAACGTCAATCCGAGGGTGCGTGGTGGGTTCCTTCTTGTCATGTCAGCCTAGAGACGTCCACTGCTGGACATAGGCGTCCTCCAAGGTTCTCCACACAGACCGATCTTAACTAGATCGTCGGTCCACCTTGCGGGAGGCCTACCCCCCTGCTGCGTCGTCGGTACGTGGTCGCCACTCCAGAGCCCGCCTACCACAGCGGCCATCGGTTCTTCGCGCTATGTGCCCTGCCTATTGCCACATCAGCCGGACAGCTATGTCGGTTACTTTGTTGGTTACCTGTTGGGCGGCGTTTGGGTAGTTACGGCAACTCGGTGAGTTGGATACAACGAATGACCTCTTTCTCGAACTTCGACCTACCCAATTGGATCATTTGTCCCAGGTAGACGTACTCGTCGACAACTTCGAGTGTAGAGTTCCCAGAGTGGATAGGAGCAGGTACGACATAAACGTTAGACATGATTTTCCTCTTGTCCATGTTCATCTTAAGACCTACTTGTTGGGAGACTCTACACTACTCTACAGAGGCTATCGAGCATTGTGCTGAGGTCTTACTGCCTTCATGTCATCAGTCAATCGAAGGTGAGTGATGTACTCGCCGTTGATGTTGATGCCGAGTCCTTCCCATTCCAGTGAAAACGTCTTCCGTCTTCCCTCGCTGTAGCCGAATTGGTTTTCAGCTCTGGTCCTGGAGGCGGACTGACATGGTGGCATTTTCGTACAACCACTACAGCACTTCGAGATATCGATAGTCAATTGCAATATATAGCATGGCACCATTGTTGGAGAGACTGCATCACTGCCCAGGTTTCGATCGAATCAAAGGCTTTCTCATAGTCCACAAACGCCAAGCATAGAGACTAGTTATGGAGTATAACTAGTCTCTATGCTTGGCATTTGTCGGACTTCTGTATAACCTGCCGCAGCGTATGTATGTGGTCTATAGTACTATAGCCTTTAAGGAATCCGACTTGTTCGGGAGGCTGGAAGTCGTCTAGCTTGCTCTCGAGACGATTCGTGATGACCCTCAAAAACAGCTTGTAGACGTGGCTCAGAAGTGTGATGGGTCTGTAGTTCTTTAAGAGGGTTTTATCCCCTTTCTTAAAGAAAAGCACCACCATACCTTTATGCCACGCCTGTGGCGTTTTATCCTCGAGAATGACGGAATTGAATAGCTTCCGAAGCATTTCCACGGCAGGTACGCCGCCAGCTTTCAGAAGCTCTGTAGTTATTCCGTCATAACCCGGTGCCTTGTTGTTTTCAGTTGTTCTAGGGCAACACTAATCTTGTGCATGCTGACGTCCGGGATATCTTCGGTATAGTGTCGGGTCAATCCAGCTCTAGGGTCAGTGGCTGGAGTAGTAGTAACAGGTGTTCGTGTAGTCGTGTATAGCTGTCCATAGAACCGTTCGATCTCCTCTAGGAGCTGAGGTTTGGACGAGATAATTCTGCCATCCACCGTCTTCAGCTTTGTCAGCTGACTCTGACCGATAGACAGATCCCTTTGGAACACTTTGGAACCCTTATTCCGCTCGATCGCTTCCCGAACACAGTGTTGTATTGGCGGAAATCGCAAGTCAGGGACTTAGAGATCTGCCTATTGAGGCGCCGATATTTTGGCACTGAGTCGTTTCAAATTAAACACACTGTATAAATGTGATGATTAAATTTAATTTTTTATCTGATATTTTACTGTATTGTGTATTTTTTTTTTCTTTGTTTAATTATTACTTCCTTACACTGAATGTTGCACATGTATAATTGTATTTTAAATTGTTAAAACTGGCAGGTGGGCTTTATTGAGTAGTGTCGATTAGTAGTACTGATTTATTTGACTTAGATAAAGTATTTATATATAACCCATATTTATTTATATTATATTATTTTATATATATTATTTATTAACTAGTGCATGGATAGTGACAGTGACGATTTTTATTCTGCTAGTAGCGATCAAGACAGTTACATAAGTGTTCCTTCTTTGGTAGAAAACTTGCAATCTTTGTTCTCTGGTGTTTCGAGAGACTTTAATTGTGTCCATATTAATGCACAGAGTATTCCCGCCCATTTCCCTAATATGCTGGCTAGTTTTGACAGTAAGAATATCCATGCTATTCTAATCTCTGAATCATGGCTTAAGCCATGCATTCCTTCGGCTTCGTATACTCTGCCTGGCTTCCAGCTCATTAGGAATGACCGGACTTGGAGTGGTGGCGGTGGTGTTGCCATTTATCTCCGTTCACATATTGCTTATTCAGTATTAAACATGTCCCCACAACCGCCCCCACCCAATGCCGGTGAGCATCTCTTCCAGGAAGTTGAGCTGCACCATACAAAAATTCTCCTTGGTGTTTACTATTGTCCATCTTTGCGTGTTGATTTCTTTTCATCCTTCGAGAATCTTTTACTTAATCTATCACCCTCTTACAGTCAAACCATAATCATGAGTGACTAACACCTGTCTTCTTAAAAACGATTCACGTTCCTCTTCTCTCTCTTCTATAGCTGTCTCCACTAATCTGCATATACTTCCCCTGAATGCCACTCATCACTTTCCAAATTCTACACCTTCACTTTTAGACCTCATATTTGTCTCATCGCTTGGCCATGTTCCTAAACATGGCCAATGTAGTGCAGATGCATTTTCCTACCACGATCTCATTTATCTGTCCTATAAAATTCGTCCCCCCAAGGCAAAGTCTAGAACTCTCTTGCTTCGCAATTTTAGTGGTATGGATATTGATAGTCTCATTGATGATGCTAAGGCAATTGACTGGAAACCACTACTGGATGCTGAAACTGTAGACCACAAAATCGAGTTATTTGAGAAAAATATTATCGATCTCTACGATGCTCATGCACCTGTTCGTGCTATTAAATTAAAGCATGCGCCTTCACCCTGGCTTACTGAGGAAATAAGAGTACTGATTCAGAAAAAAACAGCTGCTAAGTCTAAGTTAAAATCAAAACCAACTGAGGTAAATAAATTAAAATACATTACACTCAGAAATCACTGCAACAGGGTGTGTAGGGATGCACAACGCCAGCATATCCATAGCTCTGTAGAAAACGGAGATCCAGCAAAAGTATGGAAATTTCTCAAATCTTTAGGGGTTGGAAGGCAAAGTCAGAATATTAATCCTTACAACTTTGATATTAATTTGCTTAACTTTGAAAGGACAATCAAATTGAGTACAATTAATTATCTTTCATTGCTTTCAACTCCTGATTATACTCCTTTTGTCTTTAGTCAGTTTACTGCATGTGATGTTAAGAAGAGCGTTTTATCCATTAGCTCTAACGCTGTTGGTTCTGATGGTATCACCCGTAATATGATCCTCCCCATCCTTGATATTATCCTGCCTATTATCACGCACATGTTCAACTTCTCAATAACTAGTGGCGTGTTTCCTACAGCTTGGAAGTATGCACATGTGGTTCTACCTAACCCTCTACCTAAAAAAACCAATCCTGTATCCTTCTCAGAATTCCGGCCCATATCCATACTACCCATCCTTTCCAAAGTCCTTGAACGTCTTATCCATAATCAACTCAACTCATTCCTTATTAAAAACAACATCCTCAATCCTTTTCAATCAGGTTTCCGTTCAGGTCATAGTACCACAACTGCACTTGTCAATATTACGGATGATATCAGGTCAGGCATGGAGGATGGCAAGCTCACAATCCTCTGTTTGTTGGATTTCAGCAATGCTTTTAACAAAGATCATCGGAGAATCTTAGATTGAAAGTTCCTTCACACACTACGGTTTTCTACAACAAATCTTTTACTGTACAGGCTGTACGATTGTGGAATTCGTTGCCTGAGACAATCCGACAGGCTCAGTCCTTAACAGTATTTAAGAAACTCGTCACCAATCACTACTTGGCAGATGTTCCTTGACTGCTCTTTTAAACTTGCACTAATATTATATATGGCATCTATTTATATATTTTATAATGTATGTTTACATATATTTATGGTATCTACCTATTTATATATTTTATAATGTATGTATTTATGTATTTAGTAATTTTAGTATGTAAGTAAATAGTATTGTTATTAGTTTTGCTGAGCTCCTATGAATACACTATTCCATAAAGTACACCATAATTTACCCACTCTCTCAGTCACTAAATCATTGTATTCCATTCTTGGTTGTCTGGAAGAAATCGCATTTTGCGATAAGACCGCCCTTGTACCACTAGACTTAAGTTCTTCTTTGATCCATGTATTCTTGTTTTTTCTTGTGTACAATAAAGAGTTACTATCTATCTACCTATCTAAATGTATGTAGTAGGTATACACCATACACGTCGAAGCAGTACAAAACTTTGTTTGACTGCACTAAAATATCACCTTGTCTTTTTCGCAATATTTTAATAAAAAACAGCAATAAGCTAATGTTAGTTTAGCATTTTCAAGAATCTAAACAAAATCGAATAAAATCCTCATACCAGTAATTGTTCATAAGTTTTCTTAGTAGTCTGTCGGCAAGTCATTGGCACGGCGATATCTCTCTGCTGAGGCCTATTCTCACGCTGCCGTTCTGCTATGTTTTCCATCACCATCTTCTCGAAAGCTGATTCAAATTCTACATCTTCAACCTAAAATGAAAAAGACAAGTATTTTCTATGCATAATTTATTACGGCATTGTACAGGTTGATATGTGCGCTTCGTCGTTTCTTTCTTCGCGCTATTATGAAACCTTTACAAATATTAAAGTAACAGACACAAAGAATAATAAAACCCCCGTGTGGGTTTCGAACCCACAGCATTCGGCGTAGTGAGAAACGGCGAGGCGGACGCTTAAACTAATGATGCCTAAATATACCGAATCACATGATAAAATATTGTTAAAGAATTTGAATCAGTCAATGAGTACCGCTTTTGGTTTTTGGGAGGAATAAATAAATTAAAAATAGTGTAAGTACACTTTTCGCCACTTACGTACAATGCCCACTTTAGCACTACAGATAAAATATGGCGCTCAGCATCTTAAATCAAAAAAAGTTATACAAAAAGTTATTATTGGCACATAACTTACAGGTTTAGGAGCTGGTCTTCTAGGCTCCATGGCCATTTCTTCATTCTGCTGTATACCATGTTCATTATCATCATTCCCCGTGTTTTCCGTGATCGCCTCCTCATCCGAGCTCTCTTCAGGCAATTGTGGATTATCAGTTTCATCATCAGTCTCTATAATAGTGTCCAGCCCTTCGTTCACACTGTCATCACCTTGGTCATCCATATTTTCATCTTCCTCTCCTAACTCTGGGTACAATGTCTGACGCAAGTCTTCTATCGCATCCTTGCATTGCTGCCAACTCGTAAACAAAGTCAGCTTCGGCCTAAGAGTCGTCAAACACTCTTGGTAAATATAATTTACGTAAATAGGAAACATATTGTCATCAGTCCAGTGAGGATCGGAGTATTTGAACCAATAGTAGTTTTGGAAGAATATTAGGAAGTAATCTAGTCTCTTCTTACTGGATCCACTATTGAAGTAGGCTCCACAAGTTTCTAGAAGAGCGCAAACTAGTCGGATTCTGAACACATTGTCTGGAGGATCCAGAGAAGATGGAATGGCGTGATCATTGGTTACTCCGAAAGTTATGAATGAGTATAAAACTGTGAACACATCGCGAGAGTCTAGCAGTTTATAGTTGTACAACTCGCCTAGGTATCTGACTGTCGCAATTCTTCTCTGATTATATCTTGGATGTGGGTCTTCCATGGTGACTCTTATCTCTTCTAGTATGGTATCTACGACGGCAGGAGCCACAGCTTCCTGCCAAGCTGCTAATTCCGCCGTTAGCCTGGCTAAAGCTCTTCTGGCACTAGCTCTAACCCTCCATCCACCAGCTAGATGCTGTATGGCAACAGCAGAAATCTCCGGATCCTCCCAATTTAGTTTACGCATCAGTCTTAATATCTTCTCCTCGTTACTCTTCTGCAAGTCTTCGTGAAGAACTTTTCTGATAAATTGATGCATAGGCGGCTCTTCTTCCTTGGGTTGGGCTGGTGTTTCGGGCGGACAGACGTAGTAAAATGCGTTCTCGATTTGTGTGACGTAACGGGAATCTAGGGCTGAAACAGTCTGTGAAAGGAAATGTATGTGTTCATAATACATAATGAACAGTACCTACACTATGCTATATTAGAGATGGTGGCAGTATCAAAATGTTGGTTGTTTTGAAAAGGGCTTTGACTCTAGTGCATGCTGATTTTATCAGGATAAATTGTAAAATAAATTATTTTGTAAAATGGAGTGAGATAAGACAAATAAATTCATAGATTGTCGGATGGTACTACCTAAATACAATCACATGCATTTCATAAATTTTCAAAAGACACTGAATAAACACCATAATTCTGCAATTAATGGTGCAATGAAAAAAAAAATAGATATTAAGTTTATTAAACTAAACAGCTAGCCAATCGTTTAAACACTTAGTTAACCACAATAATTTAGGTACTCACCTTTTTTCTCATCATTTGTTGCAAATATATCATGGTCCGTTGATGTGTATCAGGGTTACAATACAAAAATCTTCCGCATGTCTCAAGGAGGTTACATGCCATCTCAATATGGTGATGTTTGAAGTCATGTAACAACACTTTTAAACAATATAGAGCTTCCATTTTGGAATATAGGCTGAATTTTACTAATTCGCCAATAAAACGCACCACTTTGATCTAAAAAAAATGTTGAATTAATAAGAAAATTATATGAATGTATATTATATAATTTATATAATTTTGAATGCACATGACATGTATTCTTATAAACACCATAGGAATATAGGGTAATTTACTACTATTAAAGTTATGAATAATATTTTGTATTCCTCATCCCTATGCGTTAACAAGAATCTATAATATTACTAGCTGACCCGGCAAACGTTGTTTTGCAAAATTTTTTTTTTTTTTTTTTAAGTAGATTAGATGTTAGCCAATTCTCATAGATACCGGATAAGCACAAAAAATTTCATCAAAATCGGTCAAGCCATTTCGGAGGAGTATGGGAACGAAAACTGTGACACGAGAATTTTATATATTAGATGATCATACCTTGGACTCTATGTTGATCTGATCCTTTTTCCTGACATGATATTTGAAATCTTGTTTCAGCATTTGGCACAAATCAACACATACATCAGGCAACACTGGATACAGTATTGCCGCAAATCTTGAGTAAAATGGTAGTAAATCAAGTCTAGTTCTGGCAACACTGAAGAGTACTCTAGTCAGTTTCTTTCTATTGTTTTTGGTGTTGAGATTCAGGACAAAGTCAACAGCAGCATTGTCAATCAATTCCCTGTTGATACAGTTTGGTAGCTCATTCATAAATGCATCCAATGCATACCTGAAAAATAAATGGCAGATTATTGAATGAAACAAAGAGTAAGAAAGACACTACTTTTGATGGGTTTGATGCAACGACAACCCAACCTACTAGACGGCACACGTAAGGCGAACACTTTCAAACAACACATTAGACTTACACATCTTACATTAGACCAATCCCAACACTAGATATGAACTATGACGTTCCGCAAATTTGAACCGGCCAATTAGAATGCATTTGTGTAGCCCCGCCCTTGCCCCGCATACCTCACCGCTTTGACAGAATTTTTTGTTTGTAGAAATGAAACTCCAAGCATAGCTCTCTCCATCGCCCTCTGAGTGACCTTGAACCTTCTGATAAGGCCCATAGTAAGCGACCACGTCTCTGATCCGTAAGTCATCACTGGCAACACACACTGGTCAAAGACTTTCGTCTTGAGACACTGCGGGATATCGGACGAGAAGATATGTCGTAGCTTCCCGAACGCTGCCCAACCGAGTTGGATTCGGCGGCCACGTACCGGACGACGCAGCAGAGGTAGGCCCCCCGCAAGGTGGACCGACGATCTCGTGAAGATCGCGGGAGGCGGTTGGATGCGGGCGGCTCAGGACCGGTCTGTGTGGAGAACCTTGGGGGAGGCCTATTCTAGCAGTGGATGTCGTTTGGCTGATATGATGATGATGAGAAATGAAAACATTTGGTGTCTAGTAGGCTGTGTTGTCGTTGGTTTGATGTGACTACCATCTACAATGACTTTGATGCTTCAATCTACCAAAAAGCCGACAGGAAATTCTATAGGCTACAACTTGTCTAATGCCTTGGCAATGGCAAGATATGAGGTCAGCTTGAGAAGTCTTGGATTATTATTATTTCCACCCCACATATTCATCTTTCACATTCCGAAAACTCAACACAACTGTAGCCATACTGGTCTCAAGCTCAACCAGGCTTCATGAACCAAATAAAGGACAATGGGGAAAGATGAGTATTTTATAAAATTCTCACTTGTTAGATACATTAGAAGGCTGTATTTCCTCTTGTTCCATCTCAGGAACCGTTGGAGGTCCTTCATTGTCACTCAGTTCATCTTCCTTTAGATCTTCATCCAACATCTCCTCTGTTACTGTTTCTGGCTTACTTTTGACTGTCTGAAACAAAAACAAATATTGAGCTTATTAAGTAGGTGGACTGGTTCTTAAAGCCTGAAAACAGAAATAGACGAATAGAGAGTAGGAAGGTCAGCAGTGGGATATTATGGGCTTAAAATAAAGATATATTGGTGCCATTGAATGATGGCATTTCCATACTAAAAGAATACATAGATCTCAATTTTCTAATGGACAAACTGCTAAACAATACTGATCAATATGTAGTAACCCTATCAGAGAGCTCTCATACTGACAGCTAAATCATTCACATACATACATATCGTCACGCCTTTTATCCCCGAAGGGGTAGGCAGAGGTGTATTTCTACACCCACTTTTCGCCAGATATACTTCAGTCCCACGTAATAAGGGGCGAGCCTATTGCCGTACCGGGCACATTTTCAGACTCCGTGCTGCTAGTGAGAATTTCGTGACAGAAAAACCCAATAACACTGCCCGACCCAGGAATCGAACCCGGGACCTCCCGATCCCACGCGCACATTTATGCCGCGAGACCAACGAGGCAGTCGTGTAGGGTTTGATGTCGAGTTTTCTGTCTCTACGCAAAGATGGTATTTGCATCGTGTTATCCCTTACTCGCCTCTTACAACACCCACGGGAAGATAGGGGGTGGTGACACTTGTATTCTATGCCGTCAACTACACGGCAAGAATTCACATACAACATGATAATCAATAATAGTGCAAGGTCTTGGTCCCTTGGACCAGTCAGTATTGGATCAAGTGCATGAGCAAATTAGGATGGTAAAAATAATGCAATCAATCACTTACTTCTTTCATTTGGTAGTTTGGCATGAACACCTTCAAGTCTGGCAAACTGGTATAGAATGTTCTAGTATCTTCATCTTGCCAGGGGTCAGTGCCAGCCTGCATGGGGAATTCCTCAGTTCCACCTATGGTGACCGTGCCCTGGGTTTCTGTCACTGTCAGGGTTAAGGTTGGTGGCTCACCAGCTTCTCCTAATTCTTCACCAAGCACCTCGGCAAAGCTCTGGGCACCTGCTAAGAGTTTGTCATATGTGGCCTGAAAATAATTACTTTATTCTTATTGCAATGTACCAAAAAGTTATAATAATCTTAATATTAAAGTTCAATTTTCTTTTCCTGTGACTAATGAAAACTTGAATCAAATGACAAGCTCAAAATTACATAAATCCAATTTTCAGAAGTTGTCCTATATATCACAGAACAGATCAAAAGATAATAGCAGAAATATTACAAGATTCCAAAGTTCTATTGACAATTTGCTAACAGAAAGTAATCTGTGGAAGCTTATTCATAGAATTATTTTAAAATGTTAAATTGTTGATGTACATACATAATAATGCACTAGCCTGACTTTTGTACATGTTCAACATTCATTATTTCAGCCTAGAGACATCTAATGCTGGACATAGATCATCCTCAAGGCTCATTTCTCCTAATTAGATGTGCATTGTTATGAATTAATAACAATCCCATCAGAACACCATCAACAGGGCAAATTTAAAATTATGTAAAGGATATATAAAGGAAGTAATCATTTATTACAATGAAAGGCTGAAAATGCCATTACCATTATAGAGACCTATATCCGGCAATGAACTATGGCAGGCTGATGATAATGATGATGAGGAAGTTATTAATTATTATAGATTAAAAAAATTATATTACTTGATGTTGTTCCAACTGATCTTTCCTCTCCTGGGACAGTTCTCCCCTGGTGTGAAGGGTCCTCTGATTGGCCGCATGCAACGCCTGCAGCTGAGCCCTCACAGCCAACAAATGCTTAGTCAGAGATAAAAAGTAGTCCTTCAGAAGAGTTCTGACAACTGTCTGCTTCTCAGCAGGCAAAAATGTGTTCCTTGGCATAGTTACATTCAGTTTCTGAAATAAGTATTAAGAATACTTGAACATTACATGACATTTAATTTAGTTTTTTTTAACATTATTTGAACAGAGGTAAGCTTAAAATTTTTGTTTTGGTGCACAGTTCATAATATACAGGTTCTAAATCAAATTTTCAGTATATAAGTATTATAAAGATATTGAAATCAAAGAAACAATCAAAGGTAATATTATGATTATTAATCTAATGTTTTTGCCAGACAGATTGATTATATCTGCATATAACAATATTTCTGCAATCAATCTGTAATAGCCTGACATGCAGCTATGAAACATTTTGTGCACATTTTCAACATACTTTTTATGTTCTAAAAAGCAAATAAGTAATTATTTACAGCAAATGGTAAAGCAGTACTTCTGTATTTTAAAAACATTAATATCAAGAAAGGCATTAGTAAGATTTGAGACTTACTTCTGCAGTTTCTCTTATTTTCTTAGGAACCAAACCAGCATAATCTTCTCCACAGTGCTTACAGAACGACAGCAGGATTGGAATATTATTGTGTTCTTCTTTGTCCATGTTTATAAGAACTGTGAGAACATTCCCCAGTAATGGGAGACCAGTCTTATTAGTAAATATTCCCACAGCAACTAACTCAGCATAAAATCGAATATCAACTCGTAACTTTGAAGAATTTGTTATTTTATCAGTAGTTTTGAAGGTCAGAATTTTCTGCCAGTTTTCAAAGAAATTGGATGAAAATTCCGCGTACGTGCGATGAAGGGCAGAACACAAAGTAATTGCAGCTGCAATATCCGACATTTTCAATTTTGCTTCAGCGATTGCTGCTGCCACCTCAGAGATATATTTTGTAAGATTGAGGGTGTTGAAATCTTTCAGTAGAGCCTCCAGTTGTACAGCACTGAAGGATTTCAACTTTTTCACAAAAGTAGTGTTCTTTTTGAGTCCAGAATCTAACTTGGAGAAATGATTCTCAGGTGGACGTACACAGTTTAAGTTCTGATTCCTCAGCTCAGACTTTTGTTTCACCCTAGCTTCTAGGTTAGATATATATTCATCGAGAGCTGCTTTCTCGTCTTCAGCACTTTCTGCAGACTCTTCTGGCGGTTGTTCATTTTTTTCGGCATCTTTATCAGTAGAAGTCATTGTGATTACCATTCAAGTAGCATAACAATACGAAGTTTACGTTTGCCAACTTGTCTTCTGAAAGTAGTGTATTTATTTTATTGTGTTGTTGGATGTTTGTTGGATCACAGAAGTGTTGGAGTCACACAAAAATGTTGATATTTGTTTGACAGTTTGACACTGTTGACATTGTTGACCCCGTTAGGGTATATGTCAAACAGATTGGATATATCTTGCCTATTAGGAATAAGTTCCTTGATCTTGCCTTGCTCCTTGTATAGGTATATGTATATGTGTTCCTTTGAGTAAAGAATATTAAATGGAGACGACAAATAGTACATAAAATATGGATACCTTACATTATACAAATATATATGAAATCGACATAAAGCCACCAAACATAATGTTGTCTCGTTTTGTCTTAGGGATATCTCTGTCAGAAAAAAGAGATAGCCATAGTTTGCTGAATACATTCATCATGGCAATAATTTATTAGAAACGTCAATCGTGCCATCGTGCCATGATCATGCATGATCGTGCCAGTGTCGCCATATTGTTTTCCAAGTTGTGTGGTACATCTGCTGTCAAATCATTGTGTATCGAACATAATAATTTTGTTTTTGTGCATAAATATATCTAAAAACCATATGAATCAGTGCTTCAGGCTTTGCTAGAGATCGTAAAATCATGCCTAAGTGTTAAATTGAACTGTGCACTGCAAGATAAAGCTATAATCAACACAAATGTACTCTTCACAAGTAAGTAACAAGTTATGATTTATGTTGTGGAATAGGATTAGTATTTGTGCAAAATATTGTTACAAGAGGTTCTTTTTATAGTTAATTTAACAGTAATAACGTCGATGTGGGTTATCGATATATCCGTAATGTATAGATACCTCCACAAACGATAAAATTGTTAAAAATATCTCATGTCTGTAAACGGAAATAAATGAAACATTCCACCAATTTTGTCTGTACCTAGTAAAGGAAAAGCGATATTTGAGTTATTTGACTAACTTACTTTACTTAGCCCTGATTACATAAAACCCAAAACCACTGCATCCTGCTCTATGTTGAGGAAAATGAGCAGTTAAAATAATTATATTATGGTTTTTGCCAACAGATAACATGAACAGCAACTGTATGCGAGAATTCCTAGCAATGAAACGTTGAAGAAAATAATTTTATTTTTAAACAAGATGACGCCCGCAGTTACACCTGCACATTTTTTTGACTGTTTCTGTCCGATCCCGTGGGAATTTCAAGAAAATCCTTCTTAGTGCACTCCTGCGATCCCCAAAGAACATACATGCCAAATTTCAGCTTCCTGCACCTTATAGTTTTGGCTGTAGCTTATCTGTCAGGCAGTCAGTAACGCAAGGATTTTATATATACAGATAAAAACAAATAAATAAAATTGATTAATCAATTTTGATTTTTCTTACCCCTCATTATGTATGGTGCCATTCACGTTCGGTACTGTCACAGCGACACAGTATCGATATTGGCTACCAGAGAATATTTTGTTAAATGTTCGATACAAGGGACGTTTTTCGATTTACCATGTTCACCCGCATTTGCATTATGGAATAAACTAATCTGGCAAAAGATTTTAAGTAACTTACTACAAATATCAATTTACATATTTTTTCTAAATCTTCAGTAATGTATTATTTACCTCTAACCGGTTCAATGTCGATATCGATTATATTCTGGAGTCCAACCCAACGGCAGCCATTTTATTTGCAACATCATTTCATAGGTATGCACGCTAATTTCGTCGGTACGTCCAATCCATGTTATTCACAGATCTGTGGCTAATTTTGACTTAGATTAAAATTGTGATTAAAATAGTAAAGTCATTGTCAGAGAAATCCTTACTAATCCTTACTAATATTATAAATTTGAAAGTGTGTATGTATGTATGTATGTATGTATGTTCCGTTTTCACGCTAAAACGGCTGAACTGATTTTGTTGAAATTTAATATAGAGATATATTGGACCATGGAGACGGACATAGGCTACCATAAGTTGCAAAAATTGAACTGGGAGGGATGGTAGGGAGGGTAGAAGTTTGTACGGCACAAATTTACCTCTTGCCTCTTGGAAGAAAGAACGCATGCGCTAATAATTGAGTGTTGCGCATGTGCTAACATATCTGTCAGTACTGTCACGTCATACATAATGTCATATTGTGCACGTTGAAAAACCAGCCAGTTACATTCAGTACAGCCAAAGAGGTCTGATTACTAATAATACTGTATTCGAAATACTAAAATACTTTTGCCCCGACCTATTACATAAAATTGTTCGCATATATAAACTAATAATTATATAGTAAATTTAAACGCCTGAAACGATTTTCCCTACTAATATAAAACATGCGAAAATGTTTATAGAGATATATTTGAACATGTTGACATTTGACTGTATGCAAGGTGATGTTATTAATGTTATGTAGGTACCTACCTTTCAGAAGATAACGGTAGCTGTAATGTCATGGATACTGACCGAGTTACTTTGTACCCCATAGAGTTTCTGAAGTCTTTAGAATAATCAGGCGTGTCTTCACACATCTTGAGACTGAAAGTATGTTTGTGTTACCCCAAATTTAACGCGCGCGAAGCGGCGGGCAAAAGCTAGTCATCAATATCTGCAGAAAATATTTTTGAAGGTTATATTTCTTTGGAACCACTTGGAACCACTCTATTAACATAAGTTGACATTTGACAATTATGACATATGTTAATGACGTTTTATTTTGGCATATTTTGATTTGTTTTTAATCATAAATTTCTTTAAAAATTGAATTCTTTTACAGTATTGCGGTGCCTATTATCATTAATAAAATGTGTGGAATATTCTGTGAAATATGTTACTCAGACCACAAACCTAAAAAGGTACCTATTAGGTACAACATATTGTAAACATAAGTAAATAACCTATAAAGTTTTCAGGCGTAAGTTTATGTATTTTTGCAGGATTCCGAAATATTAAAACGTATCAGAAATAGAGGTCCAAACTGTACACAGGCAGTAGAAATAAATGTAGGTGCTGGAATAACTGTGTTTTTCTGTGGTGCTGTTTTATGGATGCAAGGACCACAGCTGATCCCTCAACCTATGGAAAGTGATAATGGTGTTCTTCTGTACAATGGAGATATATTTGATGAAACGTGGGATAGTAAGATTAATGATACACAACAAATTAACGATAAGCTAAGCCAGAACATGGTATGTTACAAGAAAAGATTTAAGGTGTGTTTCTATGAAAAAGAGAGGGTTATTTGTATAATTTTATTTTCTTCTTTACAGGATAATGACATAGACAATAAAATCATAGGACAGTTGAAACTGTTGAAAGGACCTCATGCAATCATTTATTATGATAAAATAAATAAGAACCTATATTTCACTAGAGATAGAATAGGAAGAAGTTCTTTACTATGTCATAAAACTGATAACACCATAATAATCAGCAGTGTATTAGGTAATATAGTATATTAATTATATTATTTAAATTTATTGATAGTATTATATTTCATCTTTGCACCTCAGCCTAGAGACATCCACTTCTGGACAAAACCTTTCCCTAAGGCTCTTGCTACTTAGACCAAAGATGCAGCAAAGAAGCTGCCAGCATCCACCTGTTTCTTGTAATCCTTATAAGAGTAATAACTTGTTTTAGGATTAATGTTACTTTAGCCTGCCATTCACCCATTTGGTATCCATCCTGTATGTGTTTAAGGAAGCCAGGTTTTACAGTATACTATAGATAATATATAATAATATATAGGTGCATATAATACATTGGATATTATTTATGGTATTGGTACAAGTAAATTGTACGTTCGTATATCTAAATTAAAAAAGCGCACTATTCATGTGTTTACATACATACATACATAGACTCACGCCTGTTTCCCGGAGGGATAGGCAGAGACTATGGAACGCCATTTGCAACGATCCTGACATATCTCTCTTGCTTCATTCACTCCCATCAGATTCCTCATGCATGCTCTTCTGTTCAGGGTACTTCTCACCTGTCCTGTTTTTAGGATGTCTCCAATCTGGTCAGAGAACGTCCGCCTAGGTCTTCCCCTTCGTGCTGTCCCTTCCACACTTGCCTTATATATCTGCTTGGTCAGTCTTTCGTCATCCATCCTCACCACGTGCCCAAACCATCTTAGCATACCTTTCTCGATGCTTGTCACTATATCTTCTTTTACCCCATAACACTCTCTTATCACACAATTCTTTATTCTGTCAGTCAGAAAAACACCACATACTTCTCAGTGCTCTCATGTGTTTCAGGTAGAGATTATGAGTGTGTTGAGATACCAGCCACAAATATTCAAATATTAAATCTATATACTAAGAAGATCAGTCTGTGTTCTTGGAACAATAGAGAGCTGTCCGAAGAAGTGTCAATAGACGTCTGGCTGGAGCAACTCCGCATAAATCAAAATGTACCTGATGATGAATTTAAGTTTGATTATGAAGAAATAGATTTGACAGATAAGGTAAGAAATATAAAACCAATACATTCACTTGCAAACTACTCAAATACAATGTATTCATTAAATATTAATTATGTTTCATCAACACCTCTGCCAATACAATTGTCAACTGCTGCCTACTCTAAATGCTTTCCACATACTTACATAGTTTCTTTTTTTACACTACTTTCCACTTCATCATCATCATTACCAGCCTGCCGTAGTCCACTGCTGGATACAGGGCTCTCCAATGGCACGCCACTGAGCCCGGTTTTCGGCTCTTCGTGTCCAGCCGCTACCAGCCACTTTCCACTTACAAATTATAAAATTTTATGTCCTTTTTGTCCCTACTGGTATTAATGTATGTATAATAATTTTGTTAACGAACAGCATGATTTCATAGAGGCTCGATCGACAAATACAAATCTCGTGGTGTATCATAATGAGCTTACGAATGCAGTTGACGCAGTTATTCAAGTGAGCTCGTTTTAAATGGATTTTTCTAAGGCGTTCGATAGAGTTTGCCACAAAGTGCTAATAAATAAGTTGGATTCATATGGTGTGTGCGGTACCCTCTGGAAGTGGTTTCAGTCATATTTATCCAACAGAGAGCCATATGTTGTAGTTAAGGGGTTTCATTCAAAAGATATACGTCTACTTCCGGCGTTTCGCAAGGTTCCCATTTGGGAACTGTGTAATTTATTTATTAATGACATAGTCTCTTCCATCAAATTTAGTAGTGTTTATCTATTCGCGGACGATTTGAAAATATGTAAAAGTATAAGAGATTCACTGGACTGTGATTTTCTACAAAAGTGTGGTGTGCTTTGAACAAAATGCCCTAAAATATTAATAAATGCTTTACCGTCACGTTCACCCGCAATCACAATGTAATTAAAACACAATATCGAATCAATGGTACCATTCTTGAGGGAAAAAACAGTGTCGAGGGATTTGGGAGTCCTTTTCGACTCCAAATTAACTTTTTTACCGCACTTTGACAATATTATTAACAAATCCTCTAAAATGCTCGGCTTAATCATACGCAATAATATATATAGTAAACTTTTTCGCAAACCAGGCACTAAAATTGTATTATACAATAGTTATGTACGGAGTCATCTGGAATATTGCTCTGTTGTCTGGTCGCCTCAATACACCGTGCTTCACTTAGGAATAGAGAGAATCCAAAAGCGATTTCTTAGGCATCTAGTTTTCTCTTGTAAGTTGCATAAACAACTGCCATCCTATAGTGATAAGCTACGGTACTATGAAATAGATAGCTTGTCATGTCGTAGACAATTTAACGATATGGTTTTTCTCTACAAACTATTAAGAAGCGATATCGACAGTCCATCCCTCTTGGATTCATTTAAACTACGTGTCCCTCGCCGTGTACCTAGGCGTGACTTAGTTAATGCAGGACTTTTACACCATAGGACCAGTTTAAAGCAATTTTCGCAAGTAAATCGGTTATCCAAAGCATACAATGCCATATCGGGTAAAGTTGATATATTTGCTAAAAAGCTATTTTATATCTATACGTAAATGTTACCTTTTGGTGCTTGCTGTGACACCTTAAAATGTTGTACATTTAGTTTTTATCTTATTCATTCTGTTTTTTGTCATTTATTACAGTATAACAACTACTGGTTGTCCTAAATAAATAAATAAATGTAAATTCATTTTACTTTTCAGGAAGATGTCATACAATTAATAGAATCAACTGCTAAGGAAATAAAATGTAAATTAGGAATCTTAAGAAAATTGTTAGAACATGATAATATAAAAGATAATGTACTAAAAGTTATTAGTCTCCTAGAAAAGGCTACTGAATTACGTCTTAAAAGGCAGCCAAATAGATGTAAAGAGTGTTTAGATACTGGCTCAAGTGATTGCAATCATTGCACTGTTGGTGTATTATTCTCAGGCGGACTAGATTGTACAATATTAGCTTTATTGGCAGATAAATATTTACTTAAAGATCAAAGCATAGATCTCATTAATGTTGCCTTTAGGAAAGATGAGGTTGGATCATATGACGTTCCTGATAGAATTACTGGGAGGCAGTCACTTCTAGAATTGCAAAAGGTGTGTCCATCAAGGTAATTATAAGTTTTCTGAACATCGCAACTTTATTAAAAATTTTAAGTGGTGGTAGCCTAATATTTAAAGCACTAAGGGTGACCCCACATTAGGCGTGCGCGATCCTCGGGCGTGTGAGTAGCGCGCCGCGCGCTCGCTGCACACACGTCACACGCCCGAGAATCGCGCACGCCTAATGTGGGGTCAGCCTTAATTGACAGATAGTGGATAAGGCATATCAGAATACTGAAGTCAACCCAAAGAAAATTCTAACACACATGATGTATAACTGATTTACTGAGTTTGATTTATTATGTGGTATGCCAGCAGGTAGAATCCTAACCAACTAAGATTTTGAAAGTTACAACTATATTGTAAGTTTTTACAGGAAGTGGGTGTTTAGAGAAGTTGATGTGCCCAAAGAAGAATTGGAAACATACCAAGAAAGTGTTATTGGAGATCTAGTTTATCCTAGACAAACGATCTTAGATGAAAGTCTTGGGTCTGCCTTGTGGTTTGCAGCTAGAGCTCAAGATTCTACAAGTACATCAACTAGCAGGGTATGATAGAACAAAATAGTAATGTCATGCTTATACTAATATCATCATCGCACCCTAGAGATGTCTACTACAGGACATAGGTCTCCCCAACGTTCAGGTACACTAATATAAAATAATAGAGGATGCCCGCAGCTATGCCCGCACATTTTATGTATGCATCCGTTACTTCCAGATCCCGTGGCAATTTCGGGAAATACCATCTTATTTCAGTTTCTTGCGCCCAATAGTTTTGGTTGTTGTAACGCAAGAATTTTATATACAGGGTCTAAAAAGACCCTTAACGACACTACGAACATTTTTTACTTCGGCACTATACCTGGGAAATTACTGGTTCAGGAGATATTGAGGCTCAAAGTTAGTATGGAATTTTTCTAATTAGGTACAAAATCAATGCATTTACCCCGCCAATATGTTCTTTAGATGCCCTATGACCCCTAGATAAGTAGGTATTTCGGGGATTGCACGCGCGTGCTTTTAATTGCGGTTTAAAAATGTGAAAAAAAATCGTTTCCCAAGTATTATTTTTGGTTAGTATGACTTCGCATGATGTCCACAACGAGTAGACTTCGGCTTGTACGAGTAGACTTCTTGCTTCTAGTGACAACCTGTATACATCATCAGCTTTTAACAGTCCACTACTGGACTAGCCTCTCCTTTGAAAGAAGGAATTGGCCTACTATACCACGCTGGCCAAACGGGTTGGTATAGGGTTTGTATCAAGTTTTCCTTCTTTTACAGTACTGTTCTCTGCATAATATGCTCCCTCTGTCGGCTCTTACGACACCTATGGGATGATATGGGGTGGTGACAATCCGTATTCTTAATCCGTCACCACACGGACAACATCCTGTATAGTGATACTTATTTATTTTGTATTAATTTCTAGGTGTTATTGGTCGGATCTGGAGCTGATGAATTGTTCGGGGGCTACGTTCGGCACAGGAATGCCTTCAGGCGCAATGGATGGCATGGTCTTAGCAAAGAATTACAGTTAGATTGGAAAAGGATATCATTTAGAAATTTATCACGCGATAATAGAGTTATATGCGACCATGGTCGGCAGCCAAGAATGCCTTACTTAGATGAAGACTTTACAAATTTTGTGCTACATCTAAAACCATGGTTAAGGTGAGACTCCGTATTCTTACGTTCAGAAATCATATCTTTTTGGTAGTCAACAAAAGTCGGATATCATATAAGTTACTGAAGGTGTGTGTTTTGCTTCATCATCAGCCCTGTATATAAATTGTCCCACTGCTGGGCACGGGCCTCTTCTCGCTATGAGACGGCCATAGTGTATGTTTTGCTTATAAGATTTAATTTATATTCTTTGTTTTTTAGGTGCTTTCCCAGTGATGATTTGGGCATTGGCTTAGGGGATAAACTTATGTTGAGATTAGTGGCAATTAGTCTTGGATTGACTGAAGCAGTTGTTTTGCCTAAAAGAGCTTTACAGTTCGGTTCCAGAATAGCCAACAAGAGGGAAAAAGGAAGTGACATCTCTAAAACATTTCTTAGAAATAAAATTTTACCAATATAAATTGTATTTTTAAGTTGATTCATGTATCCGATCTTAATAATAATACTGAGGTAAAACAATATTTTATGATGGTTGACGGTGCTAAAGCTGCTGTTTAAGCAACTGCGCGATACGAAACTTATTTACTGGCTGGCATATTTGTATAATTGCTTAAATCATCATCATCGTCCTAGCGTTATCTCGGTTGCATCCAATACTTACACACCTTGGAACCCGGGGTCCGCTTACTAGTCCAACCAGATATGACAGAATATCAGCTTTTTCACAGTGTAACTGCCGTCTGACCTCCGCAACCTAAAGGGATAGCGATATTCAATGGTTTAGCCAAGTATCAAGTATCAGTTTATTTGAGAGTACTGACTCCCTGTAACGACTGTCAAAGATCTGCATGACAACCGGAACCGACGGCTGAACGTGCTCTCCGAGGCAAATGGCAAACGATAATTAATATTTGAATACGCACATTATTTCGAAAACTCAGTGGTGCGCGCCGTGGATTCGACTTCATACACATCCTCTTATTTTAGACAAGTCAGTTTAAATAGAATTAGTTTTTCATATCCTGAAATATACAATAATCTTTTCGATTATTTTGGATTTGGATTATTTGTACGACACCAGCTATCCTGACGTCAGAATGGCTGCTCACCTTAAAAAGTCATTTATTCAAATAAGAAACGAGGGCAGCAATTATTTGACGATTAGTAGCAGCTGCCTAGTGCTATTTCAATGTAAAATATAAAGAGTAACCAGCCATTCTGACGGTCACAAAGTGAGAGCAAACTGCGCAAATGAATAGAGTTTCTTTTTTACTACGTTTAGAGTGCTTGACCTTAAATCTCACCCGTTCGACCGTCTCGACCTTTCAATTTGAAGAAGAACGTTATACTAGGACCAAGAATCTAAATGGACTCGACATTTGCGTACACCCGTAAAGGACGGATATAGAGTACAGCCCGAGTTGGTGTTACCGGATGTTGTAAATGTTTACCCTACAATTCTACGAGGTACATATTAACTTTTAAGTAACATCAAACCTGAATTGAGTTGAATTGAATTCCATCCATAAGGTGTGCGATAAGTATTTTTTATACTTAATATTATTATGTATAACAAAAATGTCGAATAGGAGGGACTGGTTTCACTCGCCAAATAAACACGAGGCTCAGAGTTATATATCTTTTATTATATTATTTCACACTCAAATTTACTGTCCTTTGAACAAAATTAATTGTGTGTACAAATTTCTTATTTTCTCTCCTTTATCAAATTATCACACAAAGATTTTGTGGCATAATGAATACGCACATTAAAATACTTTTTACAAACAGCTTTAATCAATAGCGAATAATGGTTAAAATGGTTGGTTTTCCTAAAACACTTTTGTTCAAAGTGTTTAGAGCATACTCTTGCATATTTATTCGGATCCCAGTTTTCTCGTCCTGTTGCACGTATCCACAATTGTCGGATAGTGCAGTCCTTTGGGAATCTATAAACAAATAATTTCATTACTACAAGGAATCGGAAAACAAATGAAAATAAATAATTAATCTTAGGTTCATATGAAACTACATAACGGCAAATTACCCAAAATTTGGGTAATTTTCCAAACACTTCTGTGGTATCCCTTAAAAACATTTAACGCTGTAAAATTAAAAAGTATCGATGACGTTTGGTTAGCTCAACATTCAACGACCTATTGAATTCGATTGAGTAATACTAACATCGCGGTGATAATAAAATAGCTTTTTTTTGGTTTATTGATGTAATTTAGACATGTTTCCTTATGTAATAATACGCTATTTGTATCATTCTATCAATATTTGCATGTATGAATAGATATTATAACTAAAATATCGACTTACGAATGAAAGGTTATGTTCTCACATTTCCGCTCACTCTGCTTTTACAGCCTAAAATGTAACAAATTACCATAATAAAACTGATCCAATGATATTTTCACTAAGCATTCACAAATACTAACAATAATTACACAATATTTCGCGGATATTATCGAGAGCTCAACAGTTTGTTGGTCACAATATTCAGCTGTGACCAACAAAAAAAACGAAAACTCTGACAAAGACAAAAACTGCTATCTTTGTCTCTTTTACTCTTATGTATTTCTGTATATCATTATCTCGGTCTGTCACGGTATTATTATTTGCTTGTCAAATCCATAGAGATACATCATCCTAGACGTTATAAGTGCCTTAAAAATATGCCGCTACCCTTCTGCCACAGAGTACTTTTGTATATAGTTTCTATATATTAAAATGTACTCTGTGGTATATAGCCTTCAGCCCATAGATGTGTGAATAACATGGATTGGACGTACCTACGAAGTTAGCGTGCATACCTACGAAACGTATGCAAATAAAATGGCGTCCATTAGGGTTGGGCGCATATTAGGCAACGCAAAGCATATATCGACAAGTTTTTTTGTTATCGACAAAGTATAGCACCTTTAGGCATCATTCGCACGAGGATTTAAAAAACGATTGCGTTGAACTCTGGCGTAAGCACTTTTAACCCTTAACTTGGCAAAATGTAAAACATATGTTGGTACAGCATTCTGGCAAAGTATGAAACTGCAAATTAACAAGCTTTTTTATTTTTAAATAGCTTTAAGGGAGTTAAAATACGTTGTAATTAATATTTTTTATAATATTAGTTTGTTAATTTATAAAATATTAATAGTGCCCCAAAGGGTACATCACCAATTTCGCTTAAATTAGTAATTGCTGTTATTTGTGCCCCACGAGGTACAACGCCGCTTTTGCCTACAATAGTGTTAACTTGGTAATATTTGCAAAATAACAATAAAAACAATATTTTGTATTACAAAATAAGTCATTTATTCAAAGAAATTACTAAACAAAAATGTACCTATTAACAAAACTTATAAATTCTAACAAAAGTGAACAAAAAAGTAAATCTTTTCTCAATTTTAATCATGTAAAAAAAAAATTATTAGCTTATTATAAAAACTTATATAACTGAAACAGCCTCTACAGGAGATCAATTTGAGAGATCAAAAACATCTTAAAGAGCGAAACCTGGGCAGTGCTGCAGTCTCTCCAACGGTGCCAGATCGACTACCGATACATCGAAGTGCTGAAGTGTTTGTACGAAAACGCCACCATGCAGTCCGCCTTCAGGACCAGAGTTCGAAACCTATTCGACTCCAGCGAGGGGTGAGGCAGGGGTCATATCTCCGAAACTGTTCACCGCTGCGCTGGAAGACGTCTTCAAGCTTCTGGACTGGGATGGACTTGGCATCAATATCAACGGCGAGTACAGCACTCACCTTCGATTTGCTGACTATATCGTAGTCATGGCTGAGACCATGGAATATCTTGGCACAATGCTCGATGGCCTCTGTAGTGTCTCCCAACAAGTAGGTCTTAAGATGAACATGGACATGACGAAGATCATGTCTAACGTCCATGTTGTACCTGCTCCTATTCAGGTTGGGAACTCTACACTCGAAGTTGTTGACAAGTACGTTTACCTGATAAAATGATCTAATTGGGTAGGTCCAACTTCGAGAAAGAGATCATTCGTCGAATCCAATTCAGTTGGGCGGCGTTCGGGAAGTAACGGCATATCTTCACGTCCGATATCAGGCAGTGCCTCAAGACGAAAGTCTTTGACCAGTGTGTGTTGCCAGTGATGTTCTACGAGGCCGAGACGTGGTCGCTAACTATGGGCCTTATCCGGAAGCTCAGGGTCACTCAGAGGGCGATAGAGAGAGCTATGCTCGGCGATTCCCTGCGAGATCGAATCAGAAATGAGGAGATCCGCAGGTGAACCAAAGTCACCGACATAGCTCTCCGAATAGTCAGGCTGAAGTGGCAGTGGGCAGGGCACATAGCCAGAAGAACCGATGGCCGTCGGAGCAGAAAGGTTCTGGAGTGGCGGCCACGCAAAGGACGTCGTCGCAGATGTAGGCCTCCCGCAAGGTGGACTGACGATCTTGTTGGAGTCGCGGGCAGCGGATGTATGCGTGTGGCTCAGGATCGGTCTTTGTGGAGAGCCTTGGGAGAGGCCGTTGTCCAGCAGTGGACGTCTTTTGGCTGATATGACTTAATTTTCTCTTTGGCCTTCTTGGAACAATCGTGGTAATTTCATTATCACTATCCATTTCGAGATCACTAGCACCAGCTGGACATGGACTGGACATGGTGGATTATTATTGCATGGAAGTACCATCAATGAATTGTGCTTCGCCATCGTCCTGTGATGGGCTATCTTGATACGATGATATTTCATTATTTGAATTTACAGATGTTGATAGATATGTATGCCGCTGGCGTAGGTACTGAACTGCTAGGTGAAAAAGTAGTGGCGAAGTTTTTGATAACTATGTGGCTGGGGTTAATCTTGCATTGCTTGTTTTTGGGTGAGTCGGGGATCTCATCTATGCTGAATGAATCTGTATTACTCACACGAAACGTTTGCTCAATAATATTATGCTTGTTCATATTATTATCATCAGAAATGTCAGAATCTGTATTTGAGTCTTTTTGTGGTATTATAGCATCTATAATACGCTAAAACAAAATGCACATTATTATATATATATATATATATTATCTGCGTTTATTTTACAGTGAAAACGTAAAAAAATAATCTATGCAAAACCAGCAAGTGACCTACACGTCACATAAATTAACTAAACGTATTTGTCAAGGTACCTTGTAGGGCACAACACCTGTTTTCTATAAAGTTGACAGCGTCCCTTACAGGATACACTTAACTTTGCATCGAAATATCTAACAAAACATGGTCGAAACTGATAAAATAAAGTAATACAAGCACTGATTGATTATTCAACAATAAAAATTTCATCATATACACCAATTAAAACAACTAAATAAAAAAAGACAAGATATTTTACCTTAATGCGCGAGATCCGTTCTTGACGTTTCGACATTTTGGCGGATAATGTATAAAAATTGACGTATTACAAAAACTTTGACGTTGACAAACGAACCTTTATGAAATGAGCTACTGCTAAAATCATTTTAATATACTGACATTTATCATATTTTTTTAATATTCTCTGTAAACAGACCCGTGCTCTACAGGTCACATGCCGAAATTCATATCTTATTTTCTTGTGCTCTCTAGTATACTTGCCAAGTTAAGGGTTAAAAGCTTGCGATGAGAGCGTTCATACCAGCACTAAAATCACTGTTGTCTCGGTTCAGTAAGAAGTCGAAATTATTAAAGCTAACGTACTAGCGAATCAAATCGCATTCGCTAGTACGTTAGTACAAGCGAATGCGATTAAATTAAACATACACGAAGATAGTTTGAAGTGACAAAAAAGTTTATATATTTTTAAACTATTGATTACTGATAAACTGATAGAAATAATAGTTACAGGTAGCACGCCATTGCGCAATGTTGATGTTGTGCATGTACTGTTAGAGAGAGATGCAGGGGGCCTTTAACCAGTAGCGTTCTCTCTCGCACCGACGGACACGACACAGTATTGAGTTAGGTACTGTTCTGCCACTCTATCCTTTATATCTCTATGGGTTGGACTCCAGAATATAATCGATATCGACATTGAGCCGGTTAGAGGTAAATAATACATTACTGTAGATTTAGAAAAAAAATAAATTGATATTTTGTAGTAAGTTACTTTAGATTTTTTGCCAAATTAGTTTATTCCATAATGCAAATGCGGGCGAACATGGTAAAGCGGAAAATGTCCCTTGTATCATATAACAAAATATTCTCTGGTAGCCAATATCGATACTGTGTCGCTGTGAGTGAAAGTACCGGACATGAATGGCACCATACATCATCATCAACCTCATATCAGCCAAACGACGTCCACTGCTGGACATAGGCCTCCCCCAAGGTTCTCCACACAGACCGGTCTTGAACCGCCCGCATCCAACTGCCTCCCGCGATCTTGACTAGATCGTCGGTCCACCTTGCGGGAGGCCTACCTCTGCTGCGTTGTCCGGTACGAGGCCGCCATTCCAGAACCTTTCTGCCCAACGGCCATCGCTTCTTCGAGCTATGTCCTCTGGCCACTGCCCCTTCAGCTTGGCTATCCGGATAGCTAATGGCCGGCGCCGACTAACGGCATGACATGGCACGGCGCGGAACGTGTTTCGTTAGCCCGAAAGACGCTTCGGCACCTCGCAGCATGCCGCGTCATACCAAGGCGTCCAATTGACTGGAATTTAGTATCAATAGCACTTCTTGCTGAAGATGAAGAACGACAAATACAAACTGATCTGTCGAAGAGAAAACAATTCTGGATACATTATTTATTTATGAGAACAAGATTTGCTAACGGTGAATTCAGGAACTTATTTACCTACTGATTACGTCGTGGCACACTGCAAGACGCCATGGCATGCCGCGGCGTCCAAGTGTGCCGCCGATGCCGCGACGTGCCGCGACGCGCCCCAAACGTCCCGCGGCATGCCACGGCGGGCTGCGATACGATTGTATCGAAATAAAGTAATATGAATTCTAAACTCATTGAAATAAGAATGAAAATAACTTGATCAGTAATAAAATCCTTTGCCATACCGCGACGTCAGTGCGCGCCGGCCTTATGTCGGCGATTTCTGATTTGCACCATACATACCGTAATGAAACACACAGCTACACTGAAATATCATAAGGGGGTAAGAAAAATCATAATTGATTAATACATGTTATTTATTTGTTTTTTATCTGTGTAATATATAAAATCCTTGCGTTACTGATTGCCTGACAGATAAGCTACAGCCAAAATTATAAGGTGCAGGAAGCTGAAATTTGGCATGAATGTTCTTTGGGGATCGCAGGAGTGCACTAAGGACTTTCTTGAAATTCCCACGGGATCGGACAGAAACAGTTGAAAAATGTGCAGGTGTAGCAGCGGGCGTCCTCTTGTTTATAAATAAAATTATTTTCTTCAACGTTTTATTGCTAGGAATTCTCGCATACAGTTGCTGTTCATGTTATCTGTTGGCAAAAAACATAATATTACTGCTTATTTTCCTCAACATAGAGCAGGATGCAGCGGTTTTGGGTTTTATGTAATCAGGTCTAAGTAAAGTAAGTTTGTCAAATATCGCTTTTCCTTTACTAGGTACAGACAAAATTGGTTCAATGTTTAATTTATTTCCATTTACAGACACGAGATAGTTTTAACAATGTTATCGTTTGTGGAAGTCTCTATACATTATCTATATATCGATAACCCATATCGACATTAGCAGTAACATCACTACTAACCTCTAATACGTAAATATGGAAAATTCCAAACTACGAAAATAACAACATTTAGGCCATAACGAAGCTAAAACCTGTTAAATTAACTATAAAAAGAACCTCTTGTAACAATATTTTGTACAAATACTAATCCTTTTCAACAATATAAATCATAACTTGTTACTTACTTGTGAAGAGTACATTTGTGTTGATTATAGCTTTATCTTGCACTGCACAGTTCAAATCAACACTTAGGCATGATTTTACGATCTCTAGGAAAGCCTGAAGCACTGATTCATCTGGTTTTTAGACATATTTATGCACAAAATCAAAATTATTATGTTCGATACACAACGATTTGACAGCAGATGTACCAAAAACACTTGGCAAGCAATATGGCGACACTGGCACGATTGACATTTCTGATAAAAAATCCCTATGATCAGTGTATTCAGTAACCTATGGCTATCTCTTTTTTCTAACAGAGATATCGCTAAGTAAAAACGAGACAACACTATGTTTGGTGGCTTTATGTCGATTTCATATATATTTCTATAACGTAAAGTATCCATATGTATTATTTGTCCACTCCATATTATATTCTTTTCTCAAAGCTTCAGCCAGACCTCTCCCATCTTAAAGGGCACTCACAAAATGTCACGTAGTGCCTCAAAAACGTACTAATTACGGTAGCAGTCGTTTAAACATAACAAGCGACATCTGGTACAAAAAAAATATATAACACCATTACGTCAAAACAATTTACTCACGGAAAAACCATGGTCCATAGGAAGGACGATTAGGAAAGATGATTTCATAGATTTACTAGGTAAAGATTTTACATACACCAAGTTCACCAGTAACAACAGATCCACGCACGGAATAGGTACCTATATTCTGTAGACTAATATCGATCTCACTTAATTGATAGTATAATGATGGTGTTTATATTATGTCAGGTACCGTAAAATGGGGTGAATAGAAATCGTGGGGTGAATAGAAAAAAAACCGGAAGTTTGATATTGTTGACTCTAGTTTGTTATTTAGCCCTACAACGAATGTTTTTCTCTGTGATTTTCTACGTGGCAACATGTTTTTTATAGGCTCACCACACACAAATTTACGTCAAATTGAAATTTCATATAGATTAAAGGGCCGGAACATATCCGACGGAAGATCCGTCGCGTTTTATCGGTCGCGTAACGCCAATACATACAAATGTATAGAAAAACGTTCAACCATTCACACCTGACCGATAATCCGTTAGTACGTCGAGCGTACTAACGGATTATCCATCGACGTCGCGCGCACCACGCACCACGTGAATTTTGACCTTTGAGTAAGGAATATAAATGGAGAGGGCAAATAGTAGGTACATATAGAAAAATTACATTATTCAAATATATTATATATTCAGCCGTGCGTCTATAAAAATATAAAATATAATTTTATATTTTTATAGACGCACGGCTGTATCCCCGGAGGGGTAGGCAGAGGTGTAATATTACACCCACATTTCGCCATGATTCTTTTTATACACATATATGCGAAATCGACATAAAGCCACCAAACATAGTGTTGTCTCGTTTTGTCTTAGGGATGTCTCTGTCAGAAAAAGAGATAGCCATAGTTTACTGAATAAATTAATCATGACGATATTTTATTAGAAATGTCATTCGTGCCACTATCGCCATATTTTTCGCCAAGGTTTGTGGTACCAGATGTACCATAATTGTACTGTAAAATCATTATCTATCGAACATAATAATTTTGTTTTTGTGCATAAATATGTCTAAAAAACCGATATTGGCTCTCAGAGAATATTTTGTTTCATGTTTCATACAAGGGTCGTCTTTCTTTCTTGCCATGTTCGCCCACATTTGCATTATGGAATAAACTAATCTGGCAAAAGATTTAAACTAACAAAGGTAACTTACTACAAAAATGTATTCTTATCCTTTAACCGGCTCCATATTGATATCGATTACATTCTGGAGAACAACCCATAGAGATATTAAGAATAGAGTGGCAGAGTGGGGCCTATTCGTGTCCGCCGGTGGGAGAGAGAACACAACATTAAAGGCCCCCTGCATCTCTCTCTAACAATACATGCACAACATCAACATTACGCAGTGGCGTGCTACCTGTAACTATTATTTAAATCAGTTTATTAGTAATCAATAGTTTAAAAGTTGTTTTATTGATACACGAAGATAGTTTGAAGTGACAAAAAAGTTAATATATTTTTAAACTATTGATTACTGATAAACTGATATAAATAATAGTTACAGGTAGCACGCCACTGCGTAATGTTGATGTTGTGCATGTATTGTTAGAGAAAGATGCAGGGGGCCTTTAATGTTGCGTTCTCTCTCGCACCGACGGACACGACACAGTATTGAGTTAAGGCCCGCACAAACTATCTGTCGCGACTTACTGTCGCGACTTACGGTCGCGACAGAACGGTATCTGGACAAGGAAAATCCATTCAAGTGTGCACACTATCGGACGTCTGTCGCGGACGTGACCTTGAGCGTTCAGACGTCCGATAGCTATCTGGGAAAATGACAGCAAACGTCCGCGGACGTTTACAAACGTCCGCGGACGTTTACTGTCATCCGTATATTGTCCATGGTACGCCCTTAATATTGATTTTATACAGAATATAGTCAAAAAATGTTAAATTCACTTTCAATTCAACAGTTCTGCTTTACTTCAAGATCTACCAATAATATAATCTAATAGTGCTAACTGCTAGTGCCCTGAATTAAGAAAATATGCTCCTACCTAGCCATAGTGTATCGCATAGACAGCATGGCGTGTCTATGGTTGTATCGGACGCGGACGCGACAGAAAGCCGCGTCCGAAAGGGTGTGCACACTATGTGTCGCGACTTACTGTCGCGACAGTAAGTCGCGTCCGAACAGTTTGCGTGCGCCTTTAGGTACTGTTCTGCCACTCTATCCTTTATATCTCTATGGAACAACCCAAATGGCAGCCATTTTATTTGCCCAACGTTTCGTAGGTGTGCACGCTAATTTCGTAGGTGTGCACACTAAATTCATAGGTATTGGAGATACCATATCCATGTCATTCCCAGATCGGTGATTTTAAGATCGTAAGATTCCAGGGCCGCCAGACCTTACTTATTTTTCCAGAAACGAAATGTGTAGAATAATGTCGTGTTAGTATGTGCTATGAGTGTACGCATATTTGCTAGCTTGGATCGAGGGCCAATTTTTGGGTATGAGGTGCTAAAGGTCCACGGGAACAATTTCCATACATACCTATATAGAAAACATTTTGTGTCTTGCTCTGCAACTGTAGTCTGTAACCCCTTCTATATCATTTGTATAAGTTTTGTGAAAAACCGTAACCAAATCGTATTATCGTCTTTTATTTTTGAACCTCCATACCTAAATAGGATATATATTTAAATAACGCTTGTTGGCTACTATAAAAAATCTTCGAAGTACGACATATTTTAATAGTCAAACTCGAATTGCAATATAAATAACTACAGGACTTCAGTGACTACATAACATCAAGGAACACGAAAAATGATTAGGTAAAAGAATATGACAGTAAAATATTGAGCTGCCCTGAGTGCGGCCCTGCACGAACAAACTTATATGTGTGCATAATAGCCACGCTCTCAGCGAATGTGTGCAGATACGCTCGACGCATTTTCCGTCAGATGTGTACCGATTCATTTGACGGAATAGACGCGACCGAAGATACGTTCGACGCATCTTCGGTCAGATATGTTCCGCCCCTAAGCGGTTAAAGTGAAGGTGTGAAAACAAGTAATTTTTGCTCTTTATAAATTTCCTATAAACATCAAGTTATTGGTTGTGTTCACCCTGTAGATGTGTATTATTCGATACATACATTTCCCATCTTTAAGAAAAACAAAGGAAAGTGTCCGTGTTTGATTATTTTACATTCTTTTTCTATTAAAATTGAGAAGCTAGCCATTTTGCTCGAATTCGAGGTGAATAGATACGGGAAGGGGGTTAATAGATACGCCGTTAGGGTCAATAGATACGCCATTGGGGGTGAATAGATACGCGTGGGAGGTTAATAGATACGAGAGAGGGGTCAATAGATAGAATATGTTTTTTAGGGTTGTCAATCCAGCTTAGTTCATCATACGCACCTTTTTGTCAGATAACCATTGAAAATATTGTTTATATTTAGGCAGGTGCCTACCTGTATGATTAAAGAGGTAAATGTTGATATCTGGTTTATTAAAAAAATACATAGTTGCCTGATTAATAACAATGTTGATATATTGAATAAAAATTTAAGTTGATTTTGACAGCCCTAGCGATTTTTCTCTATTCACCCCCTTCCCGTATCTTTTGACCCCTGTTTCGAGGTAAATAGAAAACGCTTACTTTTTCTTAATTTACTAATTAATGTCCTGTTTTTACTAATTTGTAGCACAAATATTGAGTAAATTACAACTTAACTCATGATTTCAAAATGCTTTGATAATGACTCTCCTTCAAAATATCTAATAAAATCGATGTTGAAGTTGAAATCTGTGTATATTCACCCCATTTTACGGTAAACATAAAACTTATGATTAGCTGGTTTACTGGTTATGGTGTTGGTATTTTGCAGAGAGGTTGGACGTTTAGATTTTGAGTGCATGCCTGTTTTTGTTTAGTATTTTGCTCATGGAATCACACCTTAAGCCATAGATTATACACTTAAACTGGTACCTTAAGATAATGACAAGTGACAGTTAATATAAAAACGGGGTCGCCTCTATTTTACACCATAGACAAGGATTACTTGACTGAACAAAAATTCTTTCAAACGGCAAACACACACAAGCTCAAGATTGTTTAACATCAATAAAACATACACACACATAGATTACAAAAATGGCTGCAAATCGTCGCAAACAGGACGATAAAAATTTAGAAATTTTACGTGAACTTATTTCACTAAATGGTAACAAGTATTGTTTAGATTGCAACCAAAGAGGACCTACGTACGTAAATACCACGATCGGTTCTTTTGTGTGTTCAAAATGTTCCGGAATGTTGTAAGTATTTATTCTGCGTTATTCTGCTTTTGTCTGCTAATGAATAAGACCAACAAACGGATTACTGTATTATATTTCAGGCGTGGCCTTACACCACCTCATCGCGTCAAGTCTATCTCCATGGCCACTTTCACGCCAGAAGAAATAGAATTTATAAAGGCGAGAGGGAACGACTACTGTAGGCGCGTTTGGTTAGGCCTTTACGAGGGTGAAAGTGTGAATTTTACAGACGAACAAAGCGTTAAGGATTTCATGTCAGATAAGTACGAAAAGAAGCGTTACTATCTGGACACACCGATGAATAGCAATACTTCCGTCAACGGGAATTCGACAAAAAATAAACTGAAACTAAAGGCCGGAAGTAACGCTGTTCCAACGCCTTTGATATCAATTTCGCCGCAAACATCGAAGAATTCAGTGAATAATAACCCAGTAGTTCAAACTGCTAAGGTAGTGAATAATTTGCTTCCTGTTGCGAACGACATAAGCCACAGAATAGCTCATCCAGTGAGCAGTTTACCACAGCCTCTACTGCATAACATGAATACGGTAAACGTCGCGGCAGTGTCCGCAGTACCACCACCAGTACCTGAGTAAGTACTACACATTACACAACACATGGTATAATTACTGGCTTATAAGCGATTCTAATGAAAGTGTGTTCTTTTACAGTTTTCCTGTTGATTTTTCAACAGCAAATATTTATAACAGTAGTCAGTTCAACAGTAGTATGAATAATAATTTTACAACTCCGTCCATGACAACACCAGCATTCAATGCTTTTAGTCCTCCAGCACCTCCTGCAAGTGAGTACCATTACCTTTACAATAACTCTCTAGGAAAATAGTGTGATATAGTGTAACAGCATGGTATTTTTGTACAGATGACCGCTATGCAGCGTTAGCAGACTTAGATCTTGCACTGAGACAGCAGAACATGAAACACATGGGTATGTTCCCTTCTATTATGTCAGTCCTAGTAAGTTATCGGTCATCAAGTTCAAAACAAACTTATTTAATAATTTTCTCATTTTGTTACAGAAGAAAATAATATTGTAAATAATAAAAATCCATTCCAAAGCACTGCAACCAATGATCTGTTTGCCAATAAGAACCCGTTTTTTAATGGAGGATGGAGTACCACCACTGCACCTCTACCAGTCAATCCTTTCATGGTAAGAACATGATTTAGCATTTTAGAATAATTCATTTAAAATATACTCACATATGACTCTTTTGATGTCTTGGGTTTAGTCATCAAAATTCTCTTTAAAATTAGTAATTTCTGTACTTCATCTACCTTGGATTTGTCATAGATTTGTATGATATAAGCCATAGTTAAGTGTACAAGTTTAATTGCGATAAGAACCAAAGGTGCAACATAGGATACCACATCTTGTTTTGATCACCTGGTTACCTTTTGAGATGACTGTAGATTAGAATCTGTGAATTTAATCAATTCACAACACACTGCAAATTGTATGTATAGATAAATCCTAATCTGCGGCCTTGGAATTGTTGATCTATTAGTTAGCATGTTTATGTTTGCATTTGGTATTGATCAGATTAATCATGCACGCATCTGAATAAAATTGATATTACATACAGGTGAGGGACAACAGAATTATGTGCTGAGTTTCTTAGTTAAACTCGCGATTGATGCAATAATGGGATATTTGGCACAGGCACAACTATTACTTTTGAACCTACTAACCTTTCGTTTTCTATATTTATCTATGCATTCTTATCTGTGGTTCAATATTCTTTGTTCTCTTAACTGAGAAATTTATTCTTCATAAATGTGTCACACAATTTATAAATACATATAGGTATGGGATTTTTGCATTTTGTTTAAATAATTATTATAATTTCATTTTCCTGCTCAGATATAAATGGCTAGGTTAACATGTTAATATTCTTTGACCTAAGCTTTTCCTGCTGTGCTAATACAGTTCATATGAAATAGGTACCTATTTTGCGGTAATATTGTGGATAGGATTTTTTTTTATAGATTAATATTATATTATGTAGGTTTTAGAAAAATGTGACAATTTGAGAATAATGTTTTGCTTTAATCAGATTTGTGGGGCAAATACCATTAAGTTATAATTAATATTTGTCCTCATTAGGTATGTTTTGATAATTTATAAATATACTGGTATCTACATATAGCTTTAATGGGTGTAATATTATACCTCTGCCTACCCCTTCGGGGATACAGGTGTGAGTCTATAAAAAAGAAATATAGCTTTGTATTTATCAAGAATTATTTAAAGCAGTCAATTGCTTTTCCTATCCATAGTAAATATAACCATATGAATATAATTTTACAAAATGATTGTATGTGCACAGATTGTTCCCATTTTAATTTAGAAAGTTCATTGTTAATATAATTCTGTTCTAGAATGTTTGGAACATTCATAATAATATAAACATATTATAGCACCATATGAACTTTGTACCTAACACTTATAATAATATCATAAGCAGAATATGATACAACTCTTATTTTTTGTTTGAGTAGGTAAAGTAAATAAACAATTATTATAAGTGGACATGATTATGTAAGTGTAAACGTTGTTTATTCACTAATCACTTGCTTTATAAATATTTATTATACATAAATAAACACATGTCTATTTCTGTAGTAGTCGAAGAGCTATATTTTTATTTGTATTGACGTAATTTATTCTGTACTAGATGAGCCTGCGGTTGCACCTGTATTATTAGGTGGGCTACTGCTCCGCACTTGTGGTTTAAAGCGTGATGAGTTATAGGCTAACTATGGACTTCTTTGATAAATAATTAGTGAAACCAGACCAGTCTTGCCTGAGATTAGCACATTCAACCAAACAAACAAACTGTTCAGCTTTATAATATTTATATTGATAATTTAACTAGATTACAAGCAATTTGAGTAACTTATTTATTTATTGGTACTTAATTCACAGCTGACAATCAGTGTGACCCGTGTGATATGCTAAATATTACGCTAATTCTGAAGCAGATTATAATGAATGGTTCTTTCTTAAACTGTTACAGTATAAATATAATACTTTCATAAAAAATAAACCCTAATTATGCTTTCGTTGTTACTAATCCGACCTATTACGGTAATGCCATTAGCGTAATAGGTCGGATTAGAACCGATGACCTTGGTCTTGAGACAGATCCATTAATCACTAGGCTATCGCGACTGCCATTTCCGTTGTTTTGTCTAAATAGCCAAGTTTTAACATTACTCACTCTTATTTAGTGTGGGGCTTTTCACTGATAATTCTTAGTATTGTTGATAACAACTGTACTAAATGGAATTTGAATGTGCCTAGCTGTTGAAATATGGGTGTAGACCTATGAATCATCCTTCGAGACTATGCAAGCCTGATGCTGTTATGTCATATTTAAATGTGCTCATTTAATATGATTTCAACTAAGCCTGTTAAGACTAGTGATGTCTAATACTAAATATTTCCCACTCCCGGAAATAAGTTTTTGTATGTTCCGGAGTTCCGGCAATTTATTCAAAATAGAATAATATCTGCCATGAGATATTATCATCACCATATCAACCGAAAGACGTCCATTGCTGGATATAGACATCTCTCAAGGCTCTCTACATGGACCTATCTTGAGCCACCAGCATCCATCCGCTGTCCCGTCCGTATACCAACAAGATCGTCAGTCCACCTTGCGGGATGCCTATCTCTGCTACGACGCACGTCCAGTGCATAAAACAAAGTGTTTATATTTTGTTGAAATTGTGACAAAAAATGTTTGTGCACTCTTTCATCCTTTATGCCACGTCGTATGTATGTTCTTTCTTCTTTTATCCAGGGTTCTTTAATTAGGTCGTCGTAAAAAGTTTGTCTGCCCGTCGCAAACTCTACCATAGGATATAAGCGCACGAGATAAGAAATGATACTTTAACGCATACCTACATTTTAATTTTTGAGAATTCACAGAACATATTAAGATCAGTGGGATAAAAGTAGTAGGTACTTAGATCTTGCCAAAATATGTTTGTAAAGTTGTTATCAAAAAATACTATTTACCTAGTTGGGAAATATTATATCTGCGATTTTTTCTAGTTATTTGGGAATTTCCGCGTTCAAGATCTTTCAGGCCTGTCGATATCTCACACTAGCCGTTTCCCGCGGTTTCACCCGTGTCCTGACGGACCCCTATTTTTTCTAAAATAAAATATAGCCTATGTTACTCGCAGATAATGTAGCTTCCTAATGGTGAAAGATTTTTTTTAAATCGGTCCAGTAGTTTTTGAGTTTATCCATTACAAACAAAAATACAATTTTTTCCTTTAATATTAGTGTAAATGTTTAAAAAAAGCACATTTTTCGAAATTAGTAATAGGGTAGTTTCCAGGGTCAAAATAATTACATTTTATTTAGTCCGTATTTTAGATTATAAAAAAATATTGGACACGTATTTTTTCTTTTTTCGCTTAAATAAAAAATAACAAAGATATAGCCCATTAAAGTTAGGGGAGAGGGTGGCAATATGGGGTACTTAAGCTTTAAAGGTCAATAATATAAAAAATTACATAGTTAAACAATGATATTTATTTTTTTACTAACAACTTATTATTACTTTTCTAATATTTGGTGTCATTAGGCACTTTTAGTTATACATTTAAGAGAAAAAAAATCAAATAAAAAAAAGGTATTTTGCCCCGTCTTGCCCCATGGTGGTGGTAAGATGGGGCACCCCCCTGAGGTAAGATGGGGTGATGAGAATGATTACAGATAAAGATGATTATTTGCGCCGACAGAACTCGATGACTTCGTCCTCATCATCATCATCTATTCCCGCGCAGCTATTATAAGACCATCTTCCACATTGTGAGCATAATATACCCTTCAATGGAAACGGAATATACTTCCTGACAAAACATACATGGCGTGACCCTGTTAGTCGTGCGTTTGTAGTCACGAACCATTCTAAAAAGAAAAACTGTAATAAGCACACAAAAACAAAAGTATTTTTACGAAAATCAAGCAAAAACAAATGT
Source organism: Euclidia mi (assembly GCA_944739405.2). Taxonomy (NCBI): domain Eukaryota; kingdom Metazoa; phylum Arthropoda; class Insecta; order Lepidoptera; family Erebidae; genus Euclidia; species Euclidia mi. The sequence continues at coordinate 7,766,384 of OX123196.2, forward strand.
TTCCTCATTGGGAGGCAAGAAGGACTATCAGTTACCCCATCTTGCCTGCAGAGCCATTTTCTAGCAATAAAAATAAAACAAAAAAACAGTTAACAATCTTAAGGAAACAAAATGCTTACCTTATTATAGGTTAGTTTAAGCGTCAATTACAGAAACACCTCACCAGTTAGCGTTATTTAACAAATGGCAATCACGTGTCAAACTAGAAGAAAATGTGAGAAACAACTTGCAGTAAAACACTTTTTTTGAATTTTTGCGACATGTGTGCACTTGCGCACCTTTAACCACCGGGTGACTAACAAGTACCATTGTGGCGCATCGAACAATGAATGAACGAGCGTGATAGGTCAGTTTGAACTGTGAATTTAGCTGGGTACCCCGTCTTACCCGCTGCCCCGTCTTACCTCCTTCTCCCCTACGTGACGTCAACAATGAGCTATATCTTGGTCATTTTGGGTTTAATTTACAAATAAAAAATACGTATCGCTTATTTTTGAATAATCTAAGGCTAAGAACTCACGGAGCGATTTTCACCCGCGACCGTCGCGGTTGCGGGCCCGCAGCTTCTGTAGAATGCAGATATACGAGGGGAGTTCAATGTATTCTCGGTATCGAGGTGATATACTAATGATAAGGGTAATTTAATTATCTCATTAGTTAATGAAACTCTTTGAGGGTATAAATACAAAATTTCATTTAATTGCCACCATTAGTATTCAAGATATCATTACGAAAAGACAACTATGATGACTGATTCGACAATGTTGAAAAAAATTGAGCATCGGTGCAGTGATAAAATTCCTCACAAAACAAGGAAAAACTCAAAAAATTATCCATGAAGAAATGGTGGCTGTTTACCAAGATTCTGCGTCTTCATTATCTACAATTCAGAAGTGGTCAAGTGAATTCAAACGGGGTAGAGAGAGCATTGAAGATGACCCCCGCGCTGGTGGGCCAATTTGTGCCGCTAGGTACTGAAGAAAACGTCAAATTAGTCGAAAAACTTGTACTTGAAGATGCCCGTGTAAGAGTGAAAACATTAGCAGAAATGACTAAGCTATCCGTGGGTACAATTCACACAATCCTTCATGAGCGCCTGAATTTGTCAAAGGTCAGTGCAAGATGGGTGCCGCGAATGCTCACCGCGCTACAGAAACAAGTGCGAGTTGACTGTTGTAAGGAGTTTTTGGACCTCTGTGGTGAAAATCCGCAAAGTATTTTCGATCGGATTATTACTGGTGATGAAACGTGGGTTCATCACTTTGACCCTGAGAGCAAGCAAGAGTCTATGCAGTGGCACAAAAAAGGATCAGACCCGCCGAAGAAGTTCAAAGTCACTCCGTCCGCAGGAAAGCTCATGGCCACGGTGTTTTGGGATTCTAAGGGAATCTTGATAATCGAGTACACAAAAAAAGGTCAAAGTATTACTGCTGCATCATACGCAACCACCCTGCGTAATTTAAAGGAGGCAATTAAAGAAAAAAGACGTGGAAAATTAACCGCAGGTGTGTTGCTGCTTCACGACAACGCGCCGGTTCACAAGGCGCGCCTTGCCCAGGCTGCTGTGCGGGAGTACGGATTTGAAGAAATCAATCATCCACCCTACAGTCCGGACCCGGCCCCTAGTGATTATTATCTATTCCCTAATCTTAAAAAAAACCTTCGTGGAAAGGATTTTTCGGACGATGAAGAGTTGAATGGAGCAATAAACGAACATTTTTCGGGCCATGAAGAAAAATATTTTTCAGAGGGAATTGAAAAGTTACTTTCACGAACAAATAAATGTATTGAGATGTTAGGGGAGTATATTGAAAAATAAAATTTATTCAGAATTTTCCGCCTTTTCCTTCATACCTATACCGAGAATACATTGAACTCCCCTCGTATATGTAAAAAATTAAAGCACAACTCACGACGCGTTTTACGCCCGCGATGTGCGCGGTTGTTTGCGGTTCCCGCTGCACCGGCGGGCAACTAGTGGAATCGTGCGGGCCGCGGTCAACCGCAGCCTCGGCGGGTGGCGCTGGCGCCCGCGCGCTCTGCGGTCGGTTGGCGGGCCGCGGCCGCGGGCGAGGGGCGGGGAGTACAGAAATCCAACGTCATTTTGCACCAGCCAGTGACTTGTCGCATCGTGACAAATGTTTGTGCATGTTTAAAATTAAACAAACATTATAAAATGGATATTGAAATCGATCTACTAATTACTTACTACGTCTTGCAACCGCCCGTCTTGCGATCATCGCCCGACACGTCTGCGAGCGATGATCGCAGCCGCGACGGCTGCAAAACCGCGCAAATAACCGGTCTCGTGAGTTTAGAAATAAAACCGCAGTTCCACCACCGCGGCGTTCGCGGGTGAAAACCGCTCCGGGACGGACTTATAAATTTTTTTTCGTCAACTAGCCTATTCTCTGTGTATATATTCCCAATGTTGGCAAGATTTCGGCATTTGGGATTGTTAATCAACATAGAACATCACTAGTTACAACATTCTAGGAATGAATTCAATGAATATCTATGAATAAAACTGTTGCGTCATTTAAATAATTTAAGAGGAACGTTGTATGAATGCTAATTAACTAGTGCATACATTCACGAGTTGTTTTGATAAACTTATCGTGTTGTTGTACGCGGGAAATAGTGATTACAACTTCCGAATGTTTTGGGTTTGCTAAAAAAACAGACAATTAGGAAATCTCATTAAATCCCTATTGAGTCATCTCTGTAATATACGTACATATGCGTTATCATGAATTGTTATTTTAAGATAAAAATAAATATGCGTCATTGGATTCTGGGAACTTAATACTTAGTTATCTTATTAAGTAGTTTTAACTGTGTCTAACAATATTTCGTTTTTTCCAGCAGACGAACAACGGCGGTTTTGCAAACTCGAAGAATCCTTTCCTCTGATCGGGGTGCATGAAACGTAAGAACTAAGTGAGAAGTCAAAGAACAAACTACGTAACAAAAAGCACAAACCAAGCTACAAATTTTATGTTATTGAATTTGATCGTATGTAGTTGAATAATTTATTGATGTTTTGCCATACAGTAATAGCAGCAATTTGCGCTGTCTTGGATGAGTGCGGTACCGATGTCGTAAGGGTAAACTATTTCGCATAATTACTTAACCTTAACAAGGTAAGAAATCGCGTAAGTCAGGATGTTACTGTATTTTAAGCGTTATCAGTCGCTAGCTACCACCATGCAACACTGCTTGCTATGGTTGTCAACTCGAGTGCCTCAATATGCCTTAAAATTTTCAATATTTACAATATAACTCAAAGTATAGGGAAATTATAAAAGTATTTAGAATGTATGGATCTAGTGATTTGTATTGCAAAGCTTCTATGTATGTGAAATTGATGAAGACTCTGGTTTTAGCTTTATTCTAAATTAACTATATGTATAGTATGTATTGAATTGACCGGTATGTCGACACGATTTATGTTTGTACATGTTAGTATAGGTAATGTACTGCGAAATTTTGCAACACAGGTATTATAATTTGTATGTTAGTAAGCCCGGTGCCTTGCGTATTAAGTTTTGTTGAGTGAGTCAGCCAGTGGCCCCGCCGGTGACGTCACGCGAGGTTACTGGCCTTATTTGATAGAATAGTCGGAATTGTATGGAACGGTACAAAAATGTTATATTGATACGATATGTAAGATAAACAATTTAAGATTATAATTGGGTATTTTAACTAGTAAGGGTCTTCGACATTTTGGAGACAACTGAATATTTTAATACGGATAAACATATATATTTGATGTCCATATAAAATTGCTCACATGGATTGTTGGAAGCTTATGATCCCAATAGAGGCTCATTTATCGCCTCGCTCGGAGAAAATGTACCATTTCATATTTTATTGAGTTAATGTATTGTTGACTTTTATTTACATTTGTATTGTCACCAGATGTAATGTAAGTTATTTTTAATGTTATTTAATATTTAACATTTTGCTTGACAAAATTGTACTGAATATTTCATTAGTCAAGGTTTTAACATTATATACTCCATATTTTTTTAATGAAATGAATTGCAAATATAGTTGTAATTAATTAGACAGTTAGAAATTGAGCTCTCAAATTATGCTTCATCTGTGATTATAATCAGTTTTATTTTTATTTGCAAGGAGCTAACTTGAACAATTTTTCTTTTAATTTTCTAATCAATGCACTTTCCTATTTATTTAGTTCTTAATATAATTGTTTTTTACTATTTGAGCACTAAGATCTGTTAATTTGTATAAATAAAATAATCACTATTATTTTTTATACTCATTGTTTTTTAATTTGTACGCCATCATGCCCTTCTCAATAGTTGCTCGTATAGAACATTCTAGCAATAGCATCGTACATTTCTAACACAAATGCAGAAAAATAAAACAGCTCATGTTAAAGTTAGATTTATTACATACATTTATACAATTATATTGATACACTTACAGTCCATCAGTCTCTCACATTTTACATTTCCTAGAGATCGTGTGTCACATTTTATATTTACTGCTTTTCCGTGTGAACACTGGAGTTGAGAAGTTGTCAGGGGTGACGTTGGGGCTCGCTAGAGGTGTCTTGGGTGTTTCCTGAGTTATCGATACTGTGGAAACGTTCTTGATTGCCTCGGGCAAGTCTTCGGGCGATGCTTGTTGAGACGACGAAGCTGTCGAACGCTTCTCCGATATCGTTTTCAGAATGTTTTTGCCTGCTTCTTTAGTCTGAAATTAATATGATACATATCACATACATATCGTCACGCCTTTTATCCCCGAAGGGGTAGGCAGAGGTGTATTTCTACACCCACTTTTCGCCAGATATACTTTAGTCCCACGTAATAAGGGGCGAGCCTATTTCCGTACCGGGCACATTTCTAGACTCCGTGCTGCTACTGAGAATTTCGTGACAGAAAAACCCAATAACACTGCCCGACCCAGGAATCGAACCCGGGACCTCCCGATCCCACGCGCACATTTATGCTGCGAGACCAGCGACGCAGTCGTATAGGGTTTGATGTTGAGGTTTCTTGAGGGGTGGTGACACTTGTATTCTATGCCATCATATCATTCAAGAATAAAAGCACATATCATGCCAACTCGATGTGTTAAATTGAGTAAATTTGAAATGTATTGCCCATTATTCCGATGCCTGATTAAAACCTGGATGGCTGGCACGAAGTCTCTGATAGTGGTTTTGAGCTTGGGGTGGACAATAGCAGAAAGTTAAAGCAAGTAGCGTCGTATTTATTTCTTGTACGTCCATAATTCAAAAAATTCAAAATCATTTATTCATTTAGGCCACAAAGTGACGCTTATGAACGTCAAAAATTTAAGTTAATTACTAGATGATTCTACATTTACTGCCATCTCAGGTGAATCGATTCGAAATGTCGATGCATCACAACTCGTAAAATGGGTAATGTGTGTGTGAGGGACAGAAGTCGAAAATTAAGATTAGATTTAGAACTCTCATTGGCGATCGTTGTCTAGAGACTAGACTACGATAGGGTTACTTCACTATCGTCTCGACTAACGATCATATCGTTATTGTTAATGATTTTAGGAGTGGATAAAGACCAACACAGTATCGACTATCGTTTGCAACGAAATTATAAAAATAAATCGTTTATATTTGTATTTCCACAAAACATTGTTCGAAAGTACGTATAGTTCATTACTACATGCGTGTCGCGTCCAGTTGTCGATAACTTCTCATCACTACATTCGTATAATTATCGATAACTCGCCACTATATTCAGTAGCGGATCTATCGACACGGGGCATTTGTCCCGGGCGGGGTGCCAAAATCTTGTCAGGACGTCGATCATGGATCAGGGAACCGTAAAAACATTGTAAGAAAAAAAAATTGAGATACGTTTTATATTATGCAGTAATCTTGACATAAACTGTCTTAGTTTTTCTTAATTTGAATAGTCTGGCTCGGTTCTATTATGGACAAGACCAAGTTCCTGACCAATAAAGAGAATTCTCAAAGCCTTTTTATCGATATTGCCCAGGTTTACGCAAACATTTTTGCCCCGGTTCAAAAAAGTTTTAGATCCGCCACTGACTAGGTACATCCCAGCCAGCCAGCGTCTAGTTGTCGACTGTAGGTATAACTATCGATAGTCCGCCCTCACTACGTACAGTACAACACTTATGGCGAGTATACTCACGCTCTCGTGCTCCAGACACTTGTAGGCGTAGTGCGCGGCGTGGTCCAACAGCGAGAAGCGCAGGTAGTACTGCGCGAGGTAGCGCTGCGCCGCGGGCAGCTCCTTGCTGCCGACGTTGGCGGGCTCCTGGCACGCCGCCGTGTACGCGGCCGCCGCGCTGTTCGGCATGTTCGACTTCTCGTACAGTCTGCGGATACAATAGAATATGTTGCTTCACTTCACTATTCATTATCAGCTGCTATAATCCACTGCTAAATATAAACCTCTACGATGGCACGCCACTGAGCCCGGTTTACGGCTTTTCGTGTCCAGCTGCTGCCAGTCACTTTGCGTATATCGTCACTCCACCTAGCCGGAGGGCGTCCTACACTACGTTTGACTAGGGACGGTCTAGATAAATTAAAAGTAAAATTAAGAGACTTCTGCTTAATTTTCAAACTGTTCGTTTTTAAAACCAACGTTTTCACTAGGGATAATGTCATCATCAAGTCAGCCTAGAGCTACTACTGCTGGACATAGGTCTCCCCCAAGGTTCTCAACTCGGAACGATCTGAGCCGCATCCAACCGTTACCCGCAATCTTAACCAGATCGTCGGCTCTTGTGGGAGGCCTACCCTTGCCGCGTCGTCCGGTACGTGGTCGTCACTCCAGAACCCGCCTGCCCCAACGGCCATCAGTTCTACGAGCTATGTGCCCCGCCCATTGCCACTTCAGCCTGGCTATGCAGAGAGCTATGTCGGTGTCAGTGGCGTAGCGTGGGGGGGGGCCGGGGGGGCCATGGCCCCGGGCGGCACATTTAAGGGGGCGGCAAAAGAGCCCGCGAAAAAAAAACCTATACGCGCGCACTGACTCTGTCCAAGTAGGACCGCACGGCAGCGCGGGCGCTGTAGGATCTAGGAAAGGGCCGGGCTTTCCCGAACAAAACAACAATCGAAAACAAAATACTATTTATATCTGTGAACAAAATCATCCTCATTTTCATTACGTGAAGACTTGTTTCGGATACCTAAGGGTATGTTTTTTTAATTTTGTCAAGTTAATCCGTAGTTTTTGTTTAGCAATGCGAGCGTGCTATGAGTAGGGCCGAGCCACCCCTGTGTGCGATGTATGCAGCAGTGACGGATTTACGTTTTTTCGAACCGGGGCAAGTTTTGATAATGGCGCCCCCTCCCAACAGTTTTCCAAGTAGTTCAAATTTTTGATTCTATGGCGTAACATGATTTTGGCGCCCCCATGACACTGCCATCTCCTGGGCAAGTGTCCCGGTCATAGATTGCGAAAATAAGGAGTAGGAGTAAATGCTAATAAGCGGTGACGGGCAGCAACGTCACCGGTGCGAGAAGCTCCGCCCTGCGGTCTTCATCAAGACTACCGAGCCTCTGCAGCCTACCAAAATCAATTAAACTTGCTAATACCTTGCGACCTTAAACGAACGTATTCTACAGCAAAGGAACACCTCGCCGAGCTCGAGGTACAATTAAGTCACATAAAATGGTACATACTGGGGTTAAAGCGCCATTTAGACGGAGAGAGTTTCTCGCACGTTTCGTACGAAAAATCGTATACTACTATCGCAAGCAATAATCGCCATAACATTATCGTATCTAAATGTTTACATTCAGGCAAGAACTAAATTCTCGCCTACGATTATATCATACGAGATTCGTATATGACTTATCGCTAGGCGATAATTACCTGCGTCTGTTTAGACAGTGAAATTATAGTAAGAAGATTCTGGCTCACGAGAAGCTCGACTCGTATAAACACGATCTCGTATGACATTTTTTCAAGTTCATACGAGTATCGTACAAATCGGTTTGAACCGTTTTCAGTGCGAGATTCGTCATTCGAGTTTAGTGCTTACTAGAGAGTATTTTTCTCAAAAATTATACAAAAATCACTGCACTCATGGTAGCAACTGGCACAAAATCTCGAATACGATTATTGCTTTGAAATTCTGTTTACACGGACACAATCAATATTGCTTGCGAGGCAATTGTCGCCAAAGTGAAGGAGCGAGAAGTGTGTATGTTTAGACGAAGATATTTTTTTATATTCTTTCGATACTCGCATCTTCGAGTCGAGAAACTCTCTCCGTCTAAATGGGCCTTAACAGAAGTCTGAAGTCAGGGGGAGGACATAGTGACTCTAGAGTCAGGTGACTTTTGCTACCATCGAGAAGGCGACCTTCTCTTGTGGTGGCATGGCTTTCCTGGTCGGGAGAAACAGTTTGTGGTAGTCGGTAGTGTGCCGACCCTGTCGTACCTCGTACCTAAACTCGCCAATAGAGATGGCCTAAAGGCGATAATGCAATTATATGTGCCGAACTCAACTCACTCTGACGAGATGGCTGAGGCCATGTACCAGGACACTGTTAAGACAGTACCTAGTAAGACTAAAGCTCAGTACTTCGACGCGAAAGTGGAAGTACAAGAACGCGTCGAAACGAAGATCGGAGCCCACGGCGTGGTGCACGAGAATCATAGGACCTAATGCTAGTTGACTTCCTCGTAGCAGAAGGGATTTTCTTAATGAACTTTTGTAAAAAGAAGCCTCAAAGGCAGTGGATTTGGCGAAACCGCGATAATGTGACAAACAAGATGAAAGACTACATCACGAAGACCGAAAGGTGTTTTAAAGACGGTGATCAATACGATAAATATCTGAATTGATCACAGTACGAGGCCCTCTTAATGTAAACCTCATAACTGAAAGGGCCTAGTCATTGAAGCCTACTCTCAGACCTACACTGCCCCTCCCACTGACAGCGTTAAGCAGAAGGCGGCCACAGTGCTGACGATACTAAGAGATTCGTCTCGAAAGATCTGCTCCGCTTAGAGAAAAAAAAAACAAGAAGTCTAAAGAGCCAGCCGAGACTCTCGAACTGATGAGAAAAGGATGTGAGCTGCCATTCTGTCGGCTGTCTTCGCCGGAAGGACGGGAAGTAAAACGACAATTACGAAAGCTTACGCGAAGAGACCTCCGACCCTCTAACACTCGAGCCATCGAGGCTGCGATCGAGAAAACCCCGGGGATCATGAATCTTCACTCTTCAGTTGAGGCGACACAATCAAACGACACTACGATGGCAGATGGCCGCAACGCAGATTCTCGAGCAGGTTGAAAGGTTTTATCTACTCTTGTTTACCTCGCGGACAGACAGAACAATTGGACTTAGTACCTACGACCACAGTGCCCTACTGACGCACCACTAAACTGAAGCCATCCCCACCTCTTAAAAACAACAAAGCATCTAGTGATGACGGAAATCCATCGAAATTTAACTTATTAAAATCCTTTAAGCCGTCTAGGCCTAGACTAAGCTATATATTGCAGCAGATAAACGACCGCTGCCGAGCGCTACTCATTGACACCGCTGAGAGCTGCCACATTTTGCCGTAAAATTATTATACCCTATGCTCTATGATATTCGTGCAATGGAGACGAATCAAATGACAACATATTTTTTTAATTCTTTAAGCCGTTTAGGGTGTATTAGCCAAATTAAATGACATACTTATAAACATACAAACATACCAAAACCCGCAAAACATTACACTTCTGCAGAAACATTGGGGTAAAAAGAGGGCGGCAAATTGCTGAACGGCCCCGGGCGGCAGAAACCCACGCTACGCCACTGGTCGGTGTCTTTTTTTTTACGTTCTCCTGCGGATTTCCTCATTTCTGATTCGATCTCGCAGGGAAACACCGAGCATAGCTCTTTCCATCGCACTCGTGAGTGACCCTGAGCTTCTGGAAAGGCCCATAGTTAGTGATCACGTCTCGGCTCACACACTGGTCGAAGACGTTCATCTTGAGAAACAGCGGAATATCAGACGAAAGATATGCCGTAACTTCCCGAACGCCGCCCAAACGAGTTGAATTCGACGAATGACTTCTTTCTCAAGTTGGACCTACCCAATTGGATCATTTTAGGGTTCCGTACCTCAAAATAAAAAACGGAACCCTTATAGGATCACTTTGTTGTCCGTCCGTCTGTCAAGTGAGTCTTTTTCTCAGAAACGCGTGAAGGTATCAAAGTGAAATTTATATCAAATAGTCAAATCTACTGTCCCTTGAAGCCATGAAAAAATCAAACTCTAAGCCAACGCAATCAAAAGATACAGCCGTTTATGCTGCAAATTTCCGCAATTTTCGAAACTCGCAAAGGAATCAAAACCTACAGGGTACTTCCCGTGAACTCAGAATCTTGAAATTTGGTACGAAGCAATGTCTTATAGCACAGATAAAGAAAAAATTGCGAAAACCGTAATTTTTTTGTTACATCATGTCATAAAAATATTTTTAATAATTACAAAATAATTACCATTTTCTCATGAACGCGTAAAGGTATTAAATTGAAATTCATATCAAATACTCAGATCTATAATACCTGTAAGCTGTAACAAAATCAAACTGCTATGTCAACGCAATAAAAAGAAACAGCAATTTAAGCTGCATATTTTCTTGCAACTACTCGCAAGGGAATCAAAACCTACAGGGTAAGACCCGTGAACTCAGAATATTGAAATTTGGTACGAAGCAATTTTTTATGGTTTTGTCGCCCTTCTTGAAGAAAAGCACCACCAAACTCCTGTGCCATGCCTCCTATGGCGTTTTGCCCTCTTGTATGACGGAATAGAATAGCTTCCGAAGCATTTCTACGGCAGGTGCGCCACCAGCTTTCAAAAGCCTTCACGTAATTCCGTCATCACCCGGCGCCTTGTTGTTTTTGAGTTGATTTAGGGCCACACTAATCTCGTGCATGCTGACGTCCGGGCGTATTTCCCTTTCCGTGTTCAACTGGCGACACCGGTCTCGCGAAATCCACACGCTTTTGTTTTACTACGGAATCCTACGATCCCATGTTCAATTCGCGTCAACTGAGCACGCCTTGTGATCAAGTAGCGCTGGGTAAGGTTTAACAAAATCGTGTGCAGTTGAACTGAACACTTTTTTGACTGTCCGAATTTTTAAATATAAAAACACGAAGTTGACGGAGCCCTGCTTCGCAGGGCTCCTATTTTTGCATTAAGGGTCACAAGAGAACCTAACATAACCTACTTACTTGAATTAGTCTCACCTAAACAAATTGCAATGAGAAGCGCGCGAATCCAACTTCGGGCGTCACTTACACACTATTTTGTACAACCTTCTTTTAACGTTGCTTGATCGCAAAAACGTGCTCAGTTGACGCGAGTTGAGCACGGGTTGGTTGAATTCCGTAGTAATACAAAAGCGTGTGGATTTGGCGAGACCGATTTCGCCAGTTGAACACGGAAAGGGAAATACGCGACGTCCGTGATATCTTTGGTATAGTGTCGGGTCAATCCAGCTCTAGTGTTAGTGGCTGGAGTAGTAACAGGTGGTTGTGTAGTCGTGTATAGCTGTCCATAGAACCGTTCGATCTCCTCCAGGAGCTGAGGTCTGGACGAGATAATTCTGCCAACCTCCGTCTTCAGCCTTGTTCGCTGACTCTGCCCGACTGAATGATCTCTTTTGAACACTTTGGAACCTTTATTCTGCTCGATCGCCGCTGAACACATTATTGTTGTATTGGCGGGGATCGCGAGTCAGAGACTTAAGAGATCTGTCTATTAATCCGCCGATACTTTGGCATATCGTCGGAGGACTGCAGAAGCATCCTACGTCTTTCCTCTATAAGCTCGAGGGTCGGACCAGAGATTTTATGGCCTCTTAAAAATCGTTTTGGGCTTAACAACTCGTTGTATGGACAGCATCCACGAACCTGTAACTAAAGTTGTCCATATCTAAGCACTCTCACAGGCATTCGAAGCGGTTTCGCAGTTCAAGCTGAAATCTCTCGGGGTTTTGCATTTGAACTGGTGCCGGTCGGAGCGTAGACTTCACCAGTCTCGACCGTTGGTGATTGCCGGGGCCAGTTGTCGTCGGTGATGGTAGCCGGATCTCTGCCGGAGATTCTTCGTAGCCCTTGCCCCGCCGTTACCATGGCCGCTACCTGAGCCAGGAATAGCGGGGCCGCCGGGGACTAGAGGCCGTTTATTTACGTGTGTGGTTATTATTTTGCCGTGATCGCCAGGCTTGGCAGACGGATTGGCAATCGCAGTGGCGGAAGTCTTTGATACTTGAAGCTGCTGCCCATCTTTCATTAAACATCTTTCCATTTACTTCCGCCTTACTTTGGATGGTTTGACCGCCATCTTCCGGTTGACTGACTGCACTGGTGGATCCCAGTGGGCGATGGGGTCGTCACATCCCGACGCTAGATACTGGGATGATGTGGATATATTTATTGAAATGATAACGATGGACATACGAATGAAGAATACATGAATACATGGTGCCTGTTGCTAGTATTTAAAGATATCTTAGCAGACAACCATAGCACATAAGATATAGGATTCTGTATCAATCCTAATCCGTCCATTTCTAGTATAGGGTACATCTACACTTAGCTGTGTGAAAGTAATGCCAATAAAGAGGAATTAGAGATTACTCTACATATAAGAGGCCTACTACAACTTTGATTACTAGACGTCGAAAGGTCGGTCCAAGTTCAAATCGTTGTAGAAATCGAAGCGACGCACTATGAGCTCACGAAATGTAGATCGAATCGACCTTAGAAGAGAAGTAAAGCCGTATTAAGCCGTTCCTGATTTATTTAGTCTTATGTAATAATATATTAAAATTTACGCCTACCCCTTCTGGGAAGCAGGCGTGAGTCTATGTATGTATGTATATATGTATTAAAATTACAATAATAAATGAGGTGTCAGTACACAAGAGTGAAAACTGCACTTACTTTGCTAGTTTGAACAGAGCCATTCCTTCAATATCACCGGTACTGTGTGCTTTGTAGTAACATTTGAGTGCGTTAGGTATTTTGTCCATCTTCTCATATGCTTCCCCTAGAGACACCAACATTCTAGAATCATCGGGCTTCAGTTGGGCCGCTCTAGAGTAGTAGTATATACAGTAGCCATTCAGTCCCAATATTTCATATGCTTGCCCTAGACCGTTCCATGCTCGATAGTCGTTTCTGTTCACATCTGAAATTGAAAATATCAAAATTAGACTGTATTTGAGAAAAGGAATTGAGAAATAGAATTTATTATTTAAGATGTAATACTAGATTGGAGAGCTTCTTTTTAGAAAGCTCGACCTTAAGCAGCGTGCATACACATATTTTTGGTGCCGGTTTACCAAATGAATGGGTACCGTCTAATCACATAGTATGCAACGTCATTGACAAACTGAATAAAAATATCTTAAGTGTAAACGTGTCACATAGTTACCTATAGCTTGTCTATAACATTGAATTGCAGCATTGGAGTTTTGTAGCTCAATGAATTCATGCCCCATGAGTATCCAAGCTGATAAGTACTGCGGGTCCAATGACAGGGCTCTTTGGAAGTATATCACAGCTTTTTGGTGCTCACTTCTTAAGCTGTAGTAGTTACCTAGAATTTTAAATAAAGCATATTTACGTAAACATTGTATTTTTATTACCTTCATAACTGGGTATATATTAATGCTACACATTATGCAGTGTCATTCAGTTGTGTATGATTTGAAAAGTAGTTATAGATTTAGTTTTCATCTTATATTTGTACTAAGTACCAGCTGAATTACTTACCAATAACACAGCATGTCTCAACTCTGTATTTGTCAATAGAGACAGCCTTCTGTGCCAAATTAGCAAGTTCCATCCGTTTCTCTTTTAAATATAGTAGATGGGAGTACACATCCCAATTGTCAAGCCGATATGGATCATTCTGGTACAGTTCTCGGAACAGAGCTAATGATGAATCAACATCTGAAATGGAATAACATTTTATTGATTCATAATAACATTATAAGTCATACAGGGCTGGATTATATTAGGGAGTCACTTGTAGAATAATTGCCAATTCCCTAGTGTGACCATAAATGACAATCATTAACATTAAAATTAAAACTAAAGGTTATAAAACCTATTTTACAGGCAGCAAAAGCTTTTCTCCAAGAACAAGTTGCAGATCCAGGGGGCTTGTAGGAGATGCAAGCTATACCTACTAAAGTGCGCAAGTGATTTTGCCTGAAGCCCAAAGTTATATTTCAGTTTAGTAAAGCTCCCCAAACTACAATTGACTATAGCCTGGAATGTGCCTTCAAAGCTTTAGCTAAAAGCAGGTGGGTTATGGAATTCCTTTTTTAAAAAGTCTTAACAATTGAAGGGTGCAGATACACTCTTAAAATATATATTGTGACCATTCTACCCAGATGAATAGATTTAACTTAGTGTTATTTAAGTCCACTTTATTCAATAGGATGAATAAAGTGAACTCTGACACTAATAAATCCTGTATGCCTGTATGTTAAGTTAGGAAAAAAATAAAAAAATATAAATAAAGATAAAAAAAAAATGTTAGGAACAGTATCAAAAACTTACCTCTTCGGTCATGATGTGCAATAGCCATTTGTGCCTGGACATAAGTACTTTTCTCAAAACCAGAAGACACCAGCATCAAATAAGCGTCAAGTGCTTGCTCCGATAACTTCAATTCCACAAAAGCGTGTGCAGCAAAGAAATACATCATCCAATGTTTTGGCAGCTTCAGAGAGTCCAGTGCCTCATACTCATTGGCTAAGCCTGCCAGTTCTACCCAAGCTGCCCATAGTGTAGGAGCAGCAGCCACAGATAAAAGGAGTGCTGATACTGCTTCACTTCGTAAATCTAACTTCTTCAGAACAACTCCTTCCAGATATAATAGATATCCATCTAGGTTGTTGCGGTTTGCCTGAAATATTGAAAACATTTATACATCATTAATTACATATAAACATTTACTAAAACTCCCTGAATGAACAATATTACTGTGTCATGGTGATTCAAATATACAAATGATGGAACCAAATACTGAATACTCAGATATAGACTTAGTTACCTATAGACCTTTATACACAGGCTAATACTAGGTTGGCATTGAAACCTCCTTGACTAACTTTGACCATAATACAAAGTAAATAATTCCATTCCCATTCTGACATAATTATATCTTACAAATCACAAATGTAATGTATATGGTATTGATAAATAGGAAAGTCTAAGGAACTAGCACTGAAGTCTTTCAAATGATCCTTAGATATCAATACTCAGGATAGTGATGCTACCCTAGCCAATTTATGTCAAATTTTTGCAAGTAACTCAAAAACCTCCCTCACCTTAAAATATGACAACAAATCCAGCAACACCTGTGTTGATTCTGTGTTCTCAGAACCCAAGTCTGTAGCATTATCTAACCGCTTCTTTTCGCTTGACATATACTGTGAGTATTTGTGCAAGAAAACACACTTCGAACTGGTACAGTTCTCTAAGAAATGGGCGGCTCTATCATACTCCTGACAGTCAAAGTAACTTTTGGCCAGAGTGTAGGCTTCTTTCTCTTCCAGCGTAATACCGTCATCGTAAGTACTTGGAGGTTGTTCATATGTAATTTTATGGTCTTTCAATGCATAGTTTAACTCTGCAAGCCACTTCGCAGTTTGTGTAAGACCCCGGTCAATGCATTCACGAATGCCTTGCAAAATATCGATGCGGACTTGATTTATGTCGATTTGAATGTCATGTTTAGTGGTCATTGATAAGGGCTGCATGTTTATTTACATCAAGTACAACATAAACGCTTTAGTTTTGATTATTCACCAGGAATTACTGCAAAAACCGTAAGAAACGGGTATCAATTTTGACATCTAATTGACACTGACGGCAACAAAATTTGACAACAAAAGATTCGGTTCAGAATCGTTTGCTGATTAAAATTTTGTCTATGGTTAATGTTAATAGTTATTATATGGTTATTATTAGATAGGCTAAAGTCCGCCATATACCTTACTTGTAAAAAAAATTCCGGCAAGTGCGAGTCTGACTCGCGCACCGAGGGTTCCGTACGCATTTTACCTTATTTGAGGTTGGTGCTAATTACGCTAGTCCTCTAAATCTGAGAGTCTAGTACCAGTTTGCACTCGATCGTCACGGTGGACGATAGCCTAGACGACAGGAACAATTTCCATACATTTTCTAAATGCGCCCCCTAGCGGTCTCTATCGATCGCTTCTCTCCAGTAGGGGCGCTTTAACTCTCTCTGTATGAGCACCCATACAAAGAGTACTATCTTAAATGGAGTCTACTATGTATGTATGGGGAAACCCTTAAATTTTCCATTTTTTTATTTTTTGTAGAGGTATAGGAGATAATGTCAAAATTAGGTTTTTGCGAAAACTTGTAAGTACCAAAATTAACCATAATTTTCAATTTTTTTAAATTTTCGGAATTTTTCCTTTATTTGTGCTGTAAGACCCTGCTTTTGGTCAAATTTCGTGATTCTAGTTCAACGGGAACTACCATATAGGTTTTCGACCCAAAACCTATAGGGTACTTACGGTTGACCTAGAATTGTCAAATTTTGTTAAAACCAAGGTCTTACAGCACAAGTAAAGGAAAAATTCCGAAAATTAAAAAAAGTTGAAAATTAAGGTTAATTTTGGTGCTTACAAGTTTTCGCAAAAACCTAATTTTGACCATATCTTTTTATCGGGTCGACCCAGGACCCTGATTTTTACACACCTAATAGGAACCATAGACCTCAGTATCTGGTATAAATTTCAATTTGCTAAGTCCACCCGTTCCTGAGAAAATCGGTGGTGACACACGGACAGACAGACAGACAGACAGACAGACCGACAGACAAACAGACAGACAGACGGACAAGAAAGTGATCTTATAAGGGTTCCTTTTTTACCTTGTGAGATACGGAACCCTAAAAATGAAGAAAAGCACTGTTAACAATGCTAACTGTAACTTATAATACAACTGGTCGCCTTCAATTTCAAAATGATCTTCGATCTGCTCTAGTTAATTTTATGATTAGGTTTTTAAACTAGTGGAACTGTGAAACGTAAAATCATTAAAAAAGACAAAGAAGAATAGGTACATACCTACACGATGAATACGAACGCCAAGTGGAACGGAATACGGATCCTAAATGACAAATGTTACTTTGTTTTGTCAATCAAATCAGATTGCCAGGCAATGTTTTATTTCGCTTTCAGCCGAAGTTGATTTTGAATATTTTATTAGATTGTACGGCTATTTCACTTTAGTTGTCGGTAGAAGTTAGTTGCGCAGGCACTGTTGGAGCTGAATATTTGAACTTAAATTCAATTCCATACTTTAATACGTCTAAAACAAGACGGTAGTTTACTTGCAAGTGAAGAATTTTAACAATGGCAGATCAAAATATATCTTCGGAAACTACAACTGATGTGGAAAATACTTACTCAACGCCAGGAAATGATCCCAAAAACATGCAAGAGGTTACACAATATGTAAGTTATATTTCAGCTGCAATTAAAAGTCAATTATTTTTTTATGTTTAGGTTACATTACCAATGCGTAATAAAAACACAATGAAGTCAAAACTAAAGAAAATCTGATTATATCCGCTCACAAGACATTACTGCTATGTTGTTTATAAATCAATTGAATGTTTGATAATCTGCAATCTGTGTAAATGTTTTGGAGGAATCTTGTAAGTGGTATGTAGTTTTTAGGCATCATATGAAAACGATTCAGATACTTAATGAGTAAATTGTCTGTCTGTCATGAAGTGTGTGGAAATTATTAATACATTGAATAGTCAATGTGTTAATAATTGCAATAGCACCTTACAGTAGAGATGTAAAGAACTCTAGTCTTTTGAGTCCTAAATTTTAGACTCTGCTGACAAATTGCACAGCTCGCCTCGTTACAACAAGACTCCCAGACTAGAACACTTAAGTTTACATAGAGACTCGAGCGCAACATGGCGCTCAGGTCTTGGTTTGAGCTCAAGTCGTTTTACGCGACGAGTCGCGCTCAAGTTCTTTTCCATTTGGAGTTCCTTTATAAATAAACAGGGAATAAAATATAAGTCGGAATAAAAATATTATAGGAATATAATGCCGGTCACATTTAGCATTTTGCCGATTTTTGCCACATGAACTATGTCTATGTATTTTTAAAGAAATGTGAGCTTTTTTTTAAGACTTGAGCTCTTTTTGAAATACGAGTTCTATTTTGGCGCTCGAGTTTTCGAGAAAGGACTGGAGCTCGGCTCGACTCAAGGCTCTGAGTTTTATTAGTACCGAATTAAGACTCAAAGACTGAGTTCTTTACATCTCTACCTTACAGTAACACTATGCTAAATCTAAATGTGTGATAAAGTTGTTTTATGACATTGATCTTAAACTACTTGGATAACATTATTGTAACTACCTACATATTATTTAATTATGTCATAAAAAAATTGTATTTATGGATCATGATTATGGACTTAAGGTCTTAGCCCACTTACACGCCTCTGCTCCCACCCAACTAAAATGATATCATTCAAATATGGGCTTTAAGTATTTTCTCTTTAGGGTGCTTCTACACGGTGCATGTAGCTGGAGCAAGTAAAGGTGCGGGTTACACGCGTGGGTAATATGCGCAAGCTACTTGATCAAGTTACTTGCTTGTACTTGTACATGGTGCAAATAACTGGAGCAAGTAAAGACGCGGGCTACTTGCGCAAGTTATTTGTTCGTGGTCAAGAGCTACATGTGCATGCTATTCACCCGGTAGCTTTATGACTTGAATCGCGTCAAATGTCTCGACGAACGAAAATTATTTTAAAATCATATGTTAAAAATGTAATTTTAACATATAACATGCGCGAGTGACCCGCGCGCGGCGCAGAGCACGCGAATTACTTGCGCGGGTGGCTCGCTTTGGTACATGCTCGAGTCGCTGGACCCGCACATTGTTTTAAACGATATGTTTACGGTGCATGTAACCCGCGCAAGTGCCTCAACATGCTCAAGCTACATGCGCCGTGTACAAGCACCCTTAGGTATTCTTTACATTGGTAACATGTAGCACACAGCAAGCTGTTTGCTACAGAGTTAACCACCTTGTAGTTACTTTTGTATGGGAAATCTTGTAGTGCACTGCATTTTGTCAAGGAATTGTTAATATCTTATCATTTGTTTTGAATTATTTACAGGTACAGTCTCTTCTGCAAAACATGCAGGACAAATTCCAAAGTATGTCAGATCAAATAATCAACCGGATAGATGAAATGGGCACTCGAGTAGATGAATTGGAAAAGAATATCACAGATCTTATGACACAAGCAGGAGTTGAAAATGAAAAGTAGATACTAGATAAATGTAAACATCTTATTGTTTTGTGCCTCAATCATGTCTACTAGTAGACATGAGGGTAAACAAAAGCATACATCAATAACAATTTAGCAGATACTACCTCTAGTGTTTAGGTAGTTTTCTCACATCTAATACTGTTTTGTGTATACCCATACATTAAAACATTTAAGATAATATTAACCTAAGTAAGAGGCAGAATGGATGTGGGGTCAATGCCAGAAATATCAATTGTAAGTAATCATAGATTTCAAATTGCCTTAATAGTTTAAACAAGAAGAGAATGATATTCATTGTCATATGTAAGTGTTTTCAAATGTTTTTAAACAACTTAGTTGGCTATTAGTGTGATATAAGATAAAATAAGATATGTTTCATGTATGCGTAAATGGAATATAAATACTAAACATCTATCAACAAATAATTACCTACTAATTCTGTTCTAATGCCAGTTTACACTGAGTACCTAAATTGAAAATTATACAAATTTGTACTAATTATTATAGTTTTTACATGGTTTGCTATATTCACCATTTTTCAGATTATTCATAGGCTCATTGAACTGTAAGTTACTATTTAAGTATTTATAAATGAAGATAAATATTTCAATCAGAATTTACTGTTCTCATCAGGGCTCTCATTCATGTAAACAATAATAATATATTATACTCATATATTTTTTTTGTAAAACAGAAATAATATCCCTATTGTTAGTCAGTGTTTTGATACTACTATTACTACTACATATTTTTAAAGTAAATAGTTTATCAGGTAAAATCATTCAGTTCTACACTAGACAAAAATATCATAGACAAAAATTTTATAGACAAAAATAGTCTATGGTTTTATGTAAATCTTTTACAGCACTGCAAGAACATAGGTACATCCACCTATGTTCTCACAACTGTTTGTATGATTGTCTATTTTGTAATTAAATTGCATTATACTATAAATACTATATTTTATTGTTTTCGCCTTGTTACCACACAGTGCTACCAATTCGTACGACATGGCTCATGGGAGGGTGCATATTGATCAGTATGGCCCGCACCTGGTACGTATTGGTACGACTTGGTTTTGCGTGCTTATCATCATATTGGGGTAAATCGTTTTGAAATATAATATGGTCATATCTCATGCGATGTTTGCAAGTTTGACTCTTTGCTATAAATTTTTGAAGGCAGGTAATCGTAACAAATTAATTTTAGGTGTTATAATAGTAATAAACTTATGACTAACGAGAAATACGTCATGCTGTCCGATGGAACTCCTGGGTCCGTATAGGTCTTAATTGTTTGCTAAAATGCTAAACTAAAAAGGATACGACATGCCTGGCGTGCCATACACTTGCTTGGCGTTTACCAGCATGCGCGGGTGCCGCACGGGCCTTGCTCGCGGAGGGGATAAGTTAGTTTAGTTCCTGAGATTAGCGCGTTCAACCAAACAAACATAGTCTTCAGCTTTTTAATAGTATTATTAAATTTTATTTAGTGTGTTTAAACGATATATGTAATAAACAAGGAGATATGCTCTGTAAACGAAAATGTATCGGATATCTTTTTTGCACACGCTCGCATTTTTTAAATCAAAGCTTCCAAAATCTCAATTATAAACCTTATCCTATCGCCATAGCGTATATTACCAAGCAACGTTCAACTTACACAAAATATCGGCCACTATCGTTGTGCTGTGCACAGCTGCGGCCGTACTATAAAGTATCGTTTGGTCATATTTACATTGCGTTGCGTGTCCTGTTACTTCGCGACTTTAGGAAGTAGTTAGGTAAAGTGCAATTTATTTATTGAAAAATAATACAGTTGTTGTGATATTTGAAAACAATAATAACATAATAACGGCCATTTGCTTGCGATATGATCACTTTGGGCATCCTTCGCGGACACCGACACGTCCCCCTTGGCACTTCTCCTCTTATTTATATTTCTGTGGTTGAAACGTACCTACGTATAGAGAAAATTTGCCCATGCTGATAATAAAATGACGATGTAGTCCTTTACGATACTAAGCTAAGTAGGCAGGTGTTAGGTAGATTTATAGGTAGGTACTTTATTTACGATTATTAGGTGCTTTTCTATCACCCAAATAGACATTTGGATTTGAAATAAAACATTAATTCGTAGACTTAATTTAATTATTGCCTACTTGACTAGTAGGACTGAAACTCGGAACCTAAACAAACATTATTACCTAAGTATACTTCCTATCTACATGTTTCCATAAGTAGGTACCTAAACAACACATTAATTAACGCGATTCTGTTTCTTCCGAAGTTTCTTGATCATCGGTTTCTTCAGATTCCTGAAAAAGTAAAAGTTAGATCAGACACTAGCGCAGTTTAAAAAAATAACGGAAAACATTATTGCCGTTTAAAAAAATAACTAAGACAAAGGGATTACAAATATGCCTGTAGATATTACCGATGTCTCATCTTCGTCTTTAGTCGATGGATGATTCATCAGGGCCGCTAATGATCCCGACCTATTCATGTTTTGCTTTTCCGGCGACCTCATTTTCCTCAAGCTCTGCAATAGATAAGTCAATAGATACACCATGGCTATGACTCAATATTGTTTAAAGACGTTGAAGTTGCTGGACTATTCTCGCCGCTAAGGTTCGTGGTGCCGGTACGTGGAGGTATTAGGGGCTTGAACACGCGATAACGACTGAGCCAAAGTATAGATAGACCCGTGGTTATACGTAGCGATCGATAGAATTTAGGCACCAGTACGTAATATTAGGTACCGACTGGCACTGACTGCTACATTGATTTTGGCACAGAACTTACTTTTTTACTGACTGACTGCATGTGTAGCTTTGAGATCGATACCCAGGCTCTATAAAATCCTAAGTAGGTATAGCGACTTGCTGTAAGTTGGGCGCCGATACTTCGGCGACTGCACTATCGGTCGTAGTATTCGGTTTTCATGACCTACCACTTACCAAATGTGCTGTTCAGCCGGCACTATGATTGTGACGGCGACAGCTAACTGTATAGCGTTATTCCATGGCTTAGAACAATGTCGGGAATATTCATGGGTACGACGGCGTAACATGTCATGCTCCCCGAAGTCGTAGTAAGCGATAAATAACAATGTAATTTTAATAAGCAAGTAACTTCGTAAAGTCAGTGGTGCCGTGGTTTTGAAACCGCTACCCTCCGCATAACAGGTTGTTGGTATCTCCACTGGGCTGTCGCTGCCTTAGCCAGTTATTTCGGTCTAAATTATCTATCCCATCGGCTCATGAGCCTACCAGCTGCCCCTGCTGGCGTAGATTTATATAGGTAGGTAGATAAGTATAGGCAGACCTACTGGGAATGTAAGTATTAAGTATTGAAATACAAACCACTGAGTCTTCATCGTTACTCGGTGACTGCGGGTTCATGAGAGATCCAAGAGATGAAGACCTTGCAGATATGCCCGCGTTAACTTGTTTCTCAGGCGACCGTAATTTTCTCCTAAAGTTCTGTGAAATCATTGGGAACTATTACTCAGGGTTCTGCGTCTAAATTGCAAAATTAATAATAGGTTGGTATTTACCGATTGATCCTCGTTATCCGAAAGACCTGCGGTCAAACGCTTTCAAGAAAAATAAATCGTTAGATTAATTATTTTCTAAATTTAATATACCTATACGATAGGTATTTAATGAGGTTTATTGTTTACCAGGTGACTATGGATTAGGAACGTTTGAAAATGAAAAAAGGCAGCTGCATTAATGTAGTAGGTACCAGTGAATAAATTACACGCGCCAGTCGAAATAATACGCAAGGTGCTAAATATTATGATTTTGCCGACTAATGATGTTATCGGGGCGCCATAGATCGTGTATACCTATATTATCAACGAGCTATTTAATATGAAAAATATCTCATTCGCTCGGGAAACTTAGGTTATGTTATTGTATTGTCTGTGGTTAGGTTATCTGACTTTGCACCCAGTTATAGGAGCCTTGCGACGCAGAACTCCGTCAACTTAGCTTATTAAACATCACTAAACGATACATTCTATCTTTAAATAGTAGATCAATGGTTAATTCGACTAATCGTTTATCCGTAGATCCTCATTCCAAACTTATACATCAGGAGTGCCACAAGGAAGTATTCTAGGACTATGTTTCTTTATATGTCAATGACTTACCAAATTACCATATATCACAAATGCGTACCTACTCAAGTTCTTAGAAATAGAGTAAGACATTAATTGTAATTGGGGATAGGTACATATTCATACCATATGCATAAGCTAAGTTAGATAGCTTATACTTATTACGATGCTCGTTTTAACTCACCGACTCATGATAATAAATGGTAACTATGTGCCTACTCATTTTATTTTCAACTCCATATTCATATAAGTTTTTTGCCGCATTAAATACATTATGCCATGCATATAATGATTTTGGAATCACTTTTAACAAAAAAGCATGATTTCCATTGTCTATTAAAGTGACTAACAATAACGCAATATTGACTGATATCCCTAACAGAACCTAACACCTAGATTTCCAGTTTTAAATCCAGATTAGGTGCAGTGGGTTTCAGTCAGTGGAGATGTAGGTAGCCTATACCTTTGTAAGATTTCGTAATATTTTTTTTGACAGAATGTTAATGAAACAAATTAATTATTGACTGAAGTCAATAATTAAATCACCACATTCTTTTAGGTACCTAACTACCGTTTAATTGATTAAAGGATTGATCGATTTTGAGTTTTGGAGATGCAAGACACTGCCTTCTAATTTCCCCATTCCCATTTTTTTTTTGGTTTTGATCACGAAAACGAAGAATTCATGAATTCAGAATCGAATCTAATTCCCGGCCGTATTTCTGGCTGATGACAGTGATGACAGTTACTCATTAACTAAGTACATTGCTAACGAACTTACCTCTAAATCAGCTTTATCGTTTATATCGTTGATTTGTTGATGAGCAACGGTGAGAAGCTCTACAGCCTTCGCGTGAAAGGTCATTTCAATCATGACGAAGTCTGACAGGAGTGTTTTCAGTTGCTGTAGCTTGCGTCGCTCGAAGAATTCCGTCTGTTCGCTCAGACCTTTGGCAGTTCGGGACATCTCGGCTGATGCCTTCAGCAATTCAGACTCGGCATAAGTCTAATTAAAAGGTTATTAAACTTAATAAAAAATATTTTGTTGCTAAAATCAGAAATTGGTATCTGCTGATCCTAAATGATGAAATAAGTAGCTGTAGGTAATATTATTTCAACTATTTGCTTTGTATGTTTTGCTTAGTCGCCTCGTATGACACCCCGCTATCCATGTGCCTAGATATAATTAATAATAAATATTTGTAACGAAATTATAATAAAGCAAAAGCACTTATATGCCTTGACAATAATGAGACTTAGGTATACAGGTTTAACGCGCAACGTGCCTCTTCAAAAACGGTACCTGGCATACTTAAAATAATGATTTAATGACGTACGTACCACTTGTTGTCTGTTAAAAGGCTGCCTTTCCCTAGCTTTGTCTAGCACTTTCTTGCGTGCCAGCTCTTTCTCGCGAACATTGATTGTGTGCTTTAGCTCCTCACGGGCATGTTTGCAAATTGCCTCGTATTGGCACAGCTCTCCAATTACCTGAGAAAATACGGGTGCTTTTAGAGAGAAATTACGGAAATGTTAACGAAGTTTCAGCGTAGCCTATTCAACTAGGTATGTGTTTTTGCTTAAGTAGGTAAAATTGAAAATAGCTTAGTAGGTAAGTGTTATACCAGGTACTTACCTACCTAAGTGAGCCTTAGTAGGTATATAAAACAAGATAATTTTTCTATAACGATATCGCATAAATTATTGGCTTCAAGCTTGTTTTCATCGAAAAGCCTAACGCGTTTTAATAAACGAAATATACCTATACGAGTAATTAACAATCTAACTGAATAGATGTACCTACTTAGTTTATGGTAGGTAAATACCAACCATTAACTCAATACGTATGCAAGATATTATAACGTTGTGTTTAAGTATTTTAAAATTGGCTAATAATGAAAAAAATAAAATAATGGCCTACTGTAATAGAACTTGTAGATACCTTAGCTTCCAATCGCTGTACTTCGCAGTTGCGGTATTCCTCAATGGCAGTTAACGTAGTGGACAAGTTTTCCAGACCGGTGCTTAAAGACTTGTTAACTAGCTCACTGTTGGCGTAGTCCTTTAAGACTTTAACTAGCTCGTCTCCCATGTCACGTAACCTGTGCATGTCAAATTCATAAGGCCATTTACAAAACAAAGACATTATTTACCGTGCTTATATCTCCTAACCAGGGCCGAACCGTCCCTATGTGCAATGTGCGCGGCGCACACAGGCGCCAGGGTGACAGGGGCGCCGCGCGCGGATGCCAAAAAGGCGCTTCACAGATTTCGCACACAGGCGCCGCCTGCACAGGCGCTTCATAGATTTCGCACACAGGCGCTGAGTTGGGTCGGAACGGCCTTGCTCCTAACATAGGTATTTAAAGTATTTAATGCAAATCGTTAATTGGATCATGTAATTGCCTACCTACCTAAGCAAGTACTGCAGCTACATGAATTCAAAATCTGTTCCAACGAATTTGGGTCGAGAATGTGTATAAAAATTTCTAGTCTACTTAGTACCTAAGCTCCTACGTAGTTTTATTAAATTTTACGCTTATCTGGCCGCGTCCCAAGTAGCATTTTTGGGCTGTATAGAGTTTGTCTAATGGTTCACATTTACTCTACAAGTTGTACTAGTTAGCTGTATAAGGGCTGTATAGCTTGCTATACAGCTCATATACGACCAGATTGGGCACAAATTAGACAGCTTCAAGTTTATATGGCTGCACAATAGCTGTATAATAGCGTTACATCAGCAGTATAAGAGGTAACCGTGAACTCAAAGCTGATTAATGGCGCCATAGAAAACTACTAGTGAGTAATTATGAGTAACAAGTGAGTAATAATGAGTAACAAGATTATAAAGGCTAAATAGTAATAATTGCTTACAAAAACAGAATGAAGCAGCTTTCGAACAACGCGGACCCTAAACTATTGCTATAACAAAGCTAATAATCATAAAATCACAAAGTTATTAAATAGTCGTCGCAGAAACTCTATCTCTATTTATAAATGAGGATTTTATATTAAAAAGTGGTAATAAGGACCTGCATTTACAAATGCTAACAGTGTTATCCATATGGAAATGTAACTTTACTGTGAAATATATACCTACATATTGACTGTTAAAAACTCACGCGCTTCATGAGAAATGCTTTGAATACTTTAAAAACATTTAAAATTGGCAGGGGAAAAATAGTCGGTTTTCTTAGTTTGTTATTTTATGGTATCAAGTTAGACTAGAAGTCATTTTATTACATTACATTTGTAACATGAAACAAAAAATGTAACAGGAATACACTGTAGTATTTTATAAAACTATCGTTATATGAAATGTTTTAGTTAATATTTAGGTTATAATAAATGTCCGTGTGGTGACGGATTAAGAATACGGAATGTCACCACCCCATATCATCCTATGGGTGTCGTAAGAGCCGACAGAGGGAGCATATTATGCAGAGAACAGCACTGTAAGAGAAGGAAAACTTGATACAAACCCTATACCAACCCGTTTGGCCAACGTGGTATAGTAGGCCAATTCCTCCTTTCAAAGGAGATGCCTAGTCCAGCAGTGGACTGTTAAAGGCTGATGATGATGATGATGATGAATAAAAGAAAATGGTGGACATCTGTGTGAACCATTGTAACACCAAATTACAATTGTGACCTACATGGTGGTTCACATGTGTACCATAATACCAATAATACTGCAGAGTTCTGCATTAAGGCTCACGTGTGTGGTTTAAAAATGTTGTTACCTTCATAAAGGTTCACATGTGTACCACCACCTTCATAATTGTTCACATGTGGTCTATTAAAAGGCCAGCAATATAATATGATACAGGTAGACCGCTAGACAACAAATGCCATAATATGTGGTGTTTTAAAATGTTCTTAATCAGCCTATAAAATGAAAGCTGACTAGAAAGGTATTAGTGTCGTATTATAATGCTGACAGCCGTAAGAAAGGCTAGTTTTACATGCCTGTACAGCCCATAAACAGCTTAAAGAGTAGTGTTTGCATTTAAACAGCTTACACATCACACGTGAAGCAAAATAAGAGTTTAAGTATAAACTATCGGACTTAAAGCCACCAGTGAACCGAATGTAAACTCTTCATGAAATGCTACTTGGGGTGGCTTAAACTTAGAAGTCGAACTATTTTTTAATCCCGGTATTGTAAAGTGGCTAAATAAGTTTATTTCACGAGAGAAAAGACTTACCTATTATATCACACTTTTTACTGTTTTAACGCATTGTGCCAAAAGTTGTGATAAACTTATAATACATACCTACTTACAAAGTTTTGTCCCCATTATAGGTACCTACTATACACGAGAAAGAACTCAGTAGGTAGGTTCAAATCAAAATTCGAACCCACAAGTCAACATCTGAAGCAGTTCTGAACGGTGCGGAGACCGCTTTAGCCATTACCTATGCATTCCATCCGTGCAAAAAAGTCTTATAAAGGTCATCATATCATCTCTTTAGCGTTATCTCGCTTGCATGCCTTAGAGTCCAGGGTCCGCTTACTAGTACCAAATAACACAGAATATCAGCTTTCCCACAGAGCGTCTGCCGTCAGACCTCCTCAGCCCAACCTCAAAGGGATAGCGATATTCCATGGTCTAGTTAGACCATTGCAGTATCAGTTTATTTGATGGTAGGTACTGCCTACTGATTCTCCGTAACGAATGTCAAAGATCTTCATGACAGCCGGGACCAACAGGCTTAAAGTTTTAATTATGTTGTACTTTTTGCAGATGATACGTCACTTATTTTTAAAGTAGATAGGAATAGAAATCAATTTGATGATGTAAATAATGCACTATTACAAGTTACACAATGGTTTACAGCAAATAACCTAGTACTTAATTCTAGGAAAACTAAATGCGTTAAATTTGCTTTACCTAATGTAAGACAACTGGGACCTAATATTATGCTAGATAGGGAGGAACTTGACACAGTAGACTCTACAGTGTTCCTAGGTATTACACTAGATAATAAGTTACAATGGGGTGCACATATAGCATGTCTTGCAGGAAAGCTAAGCTCTGCTGCGTATGCCGTCAGAAAAGTTAGGCAACTTACTGACATCGACACTGCTCGTTTAGTTTATTTTAGCTATTTTCACAGTGTTATGTCCTACGGCATTTTGTTATGGGGCAAAGCTGCGGATATTCAGAATATCTTCGTTCTACAAAAACGAGCGGTAAGAGCAATATACATGTTAGGTGCAAAAGATACACTTAGAGAACGCTTTAAGTCTATAGGAATTCTTACAGTAGCCTCGCAATTTTTATTTGCTAATATTTTGTACATTAGGCAAAATATAGGTTTATTTACCACAAAAAGCGATATACATAACATAAATACTCGAAACAGGCATAGGTTATATGCCCCTTATCATCGTTTACATAAAGTTAATAATTCTTTTGTAGGGCTAGGTATTCGTATATACAATAAAATACCAATTAGTCTTTTAGAATTACCATTTAGTACATTTAAAACTAAAATAAAAGACTGCCTTATTAAGAAAGGTTATTATACTATTTGCCGTGTGGTTGACGGCATAGAATACAAGTGTCACCACCCCCTATCTTCCCATGGGTGTCGTAAGAGGCGACTAAGGGATAACACGATGCAAATACCATCTTTGCGTAGAGACGGAAAACTCGACATCAAACCCTATACGACTGCCTCGTTGGTCTCGCGGCATAAATGTGCGCGTGGGATCGGGAGGTCCCGGGTTCGATTCCTGGGTCGGGCAGTGTTATTGGGTTTTTCTGTCATGAAATTCTCAGTAGCAGCACGGAGTCTGGAAATGTGCCCGGTACGGCAATAGGCTCGCCCCTTATTACGTGGGACTAAAGTATATCTGGCGAAAAGTGGGTGTAGAAATACACCTCTGCCTACCCCTTCGGGGATAAAAGGCGTGACGATATGTATGTATGTATGTATGTATTATACTATTAATGATTATTTCAGTGATAAGGATAGCTGGTCACTTACGCTAGACAACTCATGATCTTTATACCTAATTAGAATTATATAGATACTTTGCATTTTCAGTTAATCTTTATATAATATTTCTAGTTCTTTTAAATTACTGTTCATGTATTATTAGGTCATTCAACTTAGGTACTACATTTACATTTGCATTGTTGTTCCACTAATTTTATTAAAGTTTTACTGCACTGTAAGATGAAGATAACTCGTGATTATGGGCTGTAAACTAATGTTTTAATAATTTTGTGTATTCATATACAGTCACTTCTGTAACATATATTTCCACCATATAGTTATGAACATGGTCGCGAGTTGCCTACATTATAAGACGTAAGTGGATGCTCCTGTTACACAATATTCACACTGGAAGGCTACTACAGCAGTTAAATTGGTAACTGCATTAATTATTTAAGTATTATGTATGTTCCTAATTACTATTTACAAGTAATTAATTACAATGTGAAACAGTTGCAGCTCCTCACAAAAACAAAATATATGTCACATAACACTGGCGATTAAAAAGAGTGGCCACGAGTTTTATTGCCCGTTCTTCCTCGTGGTTCTACCTATTGCTTTGCGAATGGGCAGTAAATGTAAATGTAGAAGCATTAAGTAAAGTACATAAAAATTTGACGTTCATAAGCGTCACTTTGTGACCCAGATGAATAAATGATTTTTGACTTTGACTTTGACTTTGATTAAATTCGCTTATAATCAAAAAGGCCGTGGTACGCGCAGTGGTTTCAAACCCGGAACCCTCTACGTGGCAGTCTGTCGGTATCTCCACAAGGCTATCGTTGCCTTTTGAATAAAAAAGGTAAATAGATAATGTAGGCTAAGTATTATAATTATAGTGTCGATGGTAAGTTTTATTCAACCGTTCTAAAATGCCGTCTCTATTTCTAAATAGAGACGCCAAAAGCCAGAGACCCACACGCACAAACTTATCTAATCAGAAAACCATCATAAGAGTATAACAATACTAGCAGCCTGGCGCAAGTTCCTAAGAAAAAACCATGAAGTTATAGATAAACATGGAGACCGCACTCCGAATACCTACTTGAAGCTCAAATGATGTATCGCTATCTCGCTCACTGTGGTCATACCATCTCTTTTCAACCAACCACTGCCATATTGACAAGATTTACTTGACATATGGTGGCCAATGTTGCCACATTACCAAATCCTTAGGAAATGGGATTATAATTCACTGTCTCGCCAACCATGATTATAAGCGTTCGAGACCTACAATATTGGGAGTTTTAACAAGTGATTGGATTTCAACTCTTGATTTAAATACACATTAATTGACCGTGTAAACTTCTGATTTGCTTAATATGTCGGCTCTTTTTAAGAGCTTACTCGGAGATTTTAATAAGAGGATAGCAATACTAAATCCACGCTAAAATGAGAGGTCAGACCACAGAGAGTGAGATAGAGAAATGTAGGTATTTGACTCAAGGCTTTGTTCCAGCTGTGGCCTCCATGTTTATCTATACCTTCATGGAAAAAACCGAAAGTATGAAACGTGCTATCTTTTTAATGGCTGCTATTATATGTATAAAACGTGAAGATAGCATCCTTCACTATGTACCCTTGGAACAGTATTCTTTCAAAGTTAGACGGGTTATACGTACATCACCTCCATGGCTGTCAATAGTATCAAATGTCACAACTGTCACATTATTATATAGATTGAACTTTGCCGCGTTATGTAGTTTGTTTATAAAACGTAAAAAACATACTGTAAAAGTGCTTTGTGTATACCAAATAAATGTGATTTTTCACTTCTAGTGTTAGTGTTATTATATTTATTTGATTAGCATTGAAAGGAGCGCAATGAAAACAAGCAAAATAACGTGCGAAATATGGCATACAACTGCCGGTCAAACAATGAAAAAAGGGTATTTATGGCAAAATGTCCCTAGATAAAGATCAATGAATATTTATAATGTTATATTATGTGATATATTTCAATGAAACATAAAAAATAAGGAAATATTCTAAAGTTTCATATCTTAATACTTTGTAGGTAAACAATAGTGCTGCCTGTCAGTTATCGATAATCCGTTATTAGAAATTGGCACAAGGAATAAAAATTCAATTCTCTTTTTTCTTTTTAGATGTAAAAATGGGTAGCTGCAACTGGAAAACAAGACTTGATTTATGTGCTCATTGAAAAATTACATCAGTTGAACTATGTGTGTGGCAAGCATTTTAAGCCGAAAGACTTAAAAAAAGGGAACTCAAGTCAGAAAACCAGCTGTGCCTTGTATCTATAGACATTTCTTTAAATCCTATTACAGAAGAAAATGTTGAAAACCTTTCCATTAGTACCAGTACATACATATTTATCTTTTAGTTCTGCGTATTTTTCTTCGCTAATCTAGAATAGAATAGGCTAATTTGTTTGAATAAACATATAAATATTAAGTACATCTTTTATTTGTGTTGGAAAAGTATAATTCTAGTCGAAACATAATAATTATAATTCTCTTACCGAACATAATCGATATCGATATTTCGTTAATCACTAGAGGGTACGTCCTTATACTAACGAATATGACAATGCTAATAAAAACGATGTCAATTAGTATCTTTATGTTGGTACGAGTTCTCCCTGCACGTTTCATACAAAGCTGAAAGTCTCGCATGATCTATGGCACATCCGCCTCTTCTTACGTAGTATTTGTATACTCTTTGAATACTAGCTAGACACCATGGTTATTAATCGATGCCACGATGATGTATAGATAACATTACCGTGTTTCAAGTTCAATCAATCAATCAATCAGCCTATCGCAGTCCACTGCTGGACATAGGCATCTCCCAACACGCGCCACAGTACACGGTCCTCAGCCTTCCGCATCCAGTCTGTCCCAGCCACCTTTTTCAGGTCGTCGGTCCACCTAGCCGGGGTCCGCCCTACCTTACGCTTGCCGAGACGTTGACTGACTGACTGACTGACGTAGACTTCAAGTTGCAGGTATTTAAAACATGTGGACCTATGTCCACAGGCTTTAAATACCTGCAACTGTCCTATGACAGTGCATTATCATTTTACAGTTTACCTTGTCCTGCTAAGCCTACTTATAGGCACCTAGGTATATCATATTTCCTTCACGTAGGTGGTAGGTAATTAAGCTTAGTTACCTCTATAGATTATAGAGTAGCTATTTATCCTCTACCTACCTATTTTGTATGTAATTAACAGGTAGTTAGGTATAAAAATAATGCATCTACGCAAACAAGAAAGGATATTCATTGGTGCAAAATAGTTAGGCTGTGCAGTGTGCTGCCAGCATTGACATATATATTACTGCGTAAGGACTGGGCGGACCGCATGTTACAATGACGCCTCGAAGTTGGTCCTAAAATGGTCTTCCCTTTAAAGAAGTGAACTAGAACGCGATCAGCTGTCATCGGGAGCGGTCGTAAATTTTGCAAACAAAAATACCAATGGTGTCGTGAAAGGTTGCGTGAACTACGACAAAAAACATAATAAAAAATATGATAACATTTCATGTCACCGGTAACTTAAAAATATGTCATTAAATCAACTTCTAAAATTATTTAAAGCAATTTTCTTTCATATTGGTAAAAACGCCGCGAAGCCGCGTAAAAGTGCGACATAACTTTGAAGCGGCGGGCGGTGTACCCGATGAAATGAAAAGATTTATTATTATTACTATAAGATTAAATAATGTTCTAACAAAATTATTTTTAATTGATTCTTAAAATTTAAAGATACACCAATGTCAAAAAACATTAGGTACGAATACAAAATGGAAAAATATATATTTTTGTGTACCTCGAAAAATACCTCACCCCGCTCTTACAAGGTTATGTCTAGGAGCAGACCCATAGAGATATTAGAATAGAGTGGCAGAACAGTACCTAACTCAATACTGTGTCGTGTCCGTCGGTGCGAGAGAAAACAGAACATTAGAGGCCCCCTGCATCTCTCTCTAACAATACATGCACAACATCAACATTACGCAGTGGCGTGCTACCTGTAACTATTATTTATATCAGTTTATCAGTAATCAATAGTTTAAAAAATATATAAACATTTTTATCACTTCAAACTATCTTCGTGTATCAATAAAAACAACTTTTAAACTATTGATTACTAATAAACTGATTTAAATAATAGTTACAGGTAGCACGCCACTGCGTAATGTTGATGTTGTGCATGTATTGTTAGAGAGAGATGCAGGGGGCCTTTAATGTTGCGTTCTCTCTCCCACCGGCGGACACGAATAGGCCCCACTCTGCCACTCTATTCTTAATATCTCTATGAGCAGACCATGCCGAGTTACATCGTAGTTCATACTAGTTTGAATAGATGGCGTTATTTTTTTTGTAAGGTGACTGCGTCTGTCAAATGTTCGGTCGCACGTATCTTTAGTATTTAAATCAATGGCTGCCAGTCATTGACATATATATTACTGCGTAAGGACTGGGCGGACCGCATGTTACAATGACGCCTCGAAGTTGGTCCTAAAATGGTCTTCTCTTTAACGAAGTGAACTAGAACGCGATCAGCTGTCATCGGGAGCGGTCGTAAATTTTGCGAACAAAAATGTCAATTGTGCCGTGAAAGGTTGCGTGAACTACGACAAAAAACATAATAAAAAATATGATAACATTTAATGTCACCGGTAACTTAAAAATATGTCATTAAATCAACTTCCAAAATTATTTAAAAAATAAAAAAAAGCGCGTAAAAGTGCGACATAACTTTGAAGCGGCGGGCGATGTACCCGATGAAATGAAAAGATTTATTATTATTACTGTAAGATTAAATAATGTTTCAACAAAATTATTTTTAATTGATTCTTAATATTTAAAGATACACCAACGTCAAAAAACATTAGGTACGAATCCAAAATGGAAAAATATATATTTTTTTGTACCTCGAAAAATACCTCATCCCGCTCTTACAAGGTTATGTCTAGGAGCAGACGATGCCGATTTAGATCGTAGTTCATACGAGTTTTAATAGATGCCGTTATTTTTTTCGTAGGGTGACTGCGTCTGTCAAATGTTTGGTCGTACGTATCTTTAGAATTTAAATCAATGCTGCCAGTGTAATCTGTGAACTCTCATATTATATAGGCTTGGTAAAGGTGGGCTTTTCTCGAACTAAGAAAGTAGGTAGGTACATATTCTGATCTTAACAACAGTTTAGTGATTTTAGGTAATTCTTTGTCTGACCTTGCAGTTTTTCTTGTATAGTCACCGAAGGCAACACAGAGTTCGCCAAAGTTTTTCTCCACATTTGTAATTCTATCTTGAATGAATTTCGCTTGCTGTTCATAGCTTAAAGATTGTGGATTATCACCTCGAAACATAATGAGCTCTTTGTATATCCTTAAGTTATATTTATTTACGTATATGTGTATAATCTATGACACACGCTACGAATTATTTATATGTTTGTTTCCATGGTTACATGTGTTGATTCAAGTAGGAATTATTTTAGTTGTCAACATTAGGTACAATAAAACCTTGTTACCTACTCTCCTTTTTCCGTAGATACTAGGGAAATACTAATGCAAATGAGTAAATAAAATAGGTACCTAAGATAATCAAAGATAGGTACATAATTTTCTAAATAACATCGCGTTTTTTACTGGATCTGAATCGCTTACATTGTTAAAAATAATGGGCTTCTTTAATATGCTTAAGATGATGTATGAGCTTACTTTAAACTGGAATGCAATGAATTGTGTCATAGACATGAAGGTATAGATAAACATGGAGGCCACAGCTGGAACAAAGCGTTGAGTCAAATACCTACATTTCTCTATCTCACTCTCTGTGGTCTGACCTCTCATTTTAGCGTGGATTTAGTATTGCTATCTTCTTATTAAAATCTCCGAGTAAGCTCTTAAAAAGAGCCGACATATTAAGCAAATCAGAAGTTTACACGGTCAATTAATGTGTATTTAAATCAAGAGTTGAAATCCAATCACATGTTAAAACTCCCAATATTGTAGGTCTCGAACGCTTATAATCATGGTTGGCGAGACAGTGAATTATAATCCCATTTCCTAAGGATTTGGTAATGTGGCAACATTGGCCACCATATGTCAAGTAAATCTTGTCAATATGGCAGTGGTTGGTTGAAAAGAGATGGTATGACCTCAGTGAGCGAGATAGCGATACATCATTTGAGCTTCAAGTAGGTATTCGGAGTGCGGTCTCCATGTTTATCTATAACTTCATGGTCATAGAGAATGTCAATTATGTCAATAATTGTCAGTATTGTCACCTACGATTGTCACTGTCAAAGTTAAACAGCTGTTTGTTTTTTGTGTTTGTTGCCATTAAAAATCTATTCCCTTTGTTGTTAAAATGAATGAAGAAATAGATGAATATGATATTTACCACCAAGATTTTACTACTGTATCGGAATGGGAAGTGTTTATAGCGCGGATTGAGGAGATATTGAATGAGTGGAAGTTGTCTAAGTCATCTTTGAGGAGACCAGCAAAAGAGTGTACGAAGAAATGGGTAGGGAAATCAGAGGAAATTCTATTCCAGGGCACAAAATTCATGTTATCTTATCATGCCCTCGAGCCTGTGAAAAATGCAGAGAATTCTGACGACTCTGAGGATAAATCAATTTTATCAGAATTGCACAATGGAATATGGGATTCTACTACTCATTTTATGGATGACGTCGATGGTAGCCCTTTTCCTGTATCCAGTTGGTACGGCCTAAAACGATACATTATGTTATGTTCAAATTTACCACTAACCGATGGAAACCTAATAAAACTAGTGATGAGTACTGTAAATATTGCTTTTGCTAATGTTGATTGTGGTGTGCCTTTTTTTGTCAAGATACGAGAACACTGGCAGCATACATACTTAGGTTTCTATGAAGACAGTGAACATAAAGTCAGTTTTGACACAATCCATTTAAAACGGATATCAAATCAATGCTCACATTTGAGT
The DNA here is from genome assembly GCA_944739405.2 of Euclidia mi. Taxonomy (NCBI): domain Eukaryota; kingdom Metazoa; phylum Arthropoda; class Insecta; order Lepidoptera; family Erebidae; genus Euclidia; species Euclidia mi. The sequence goes on from OX123196.2 coordinate 7,802,853, forward strand.
GGCCTTGTAAGTTTATTTAAATCAAAAATTGCGTCTCCTGTAGCCTTGGATGCTGTTGTAGTATCTACTAAGTTTTCTTATGACCTTAAAGATGTGGATGCATTTGTTTGGAAGAAGACTACACATTCAAATGAGTTTTTATCTATAGATGGTTTTGATGTTAAAAAGTTGATAGAGTTACCATTTGGTTCTGAAAAGAATCCTATACAAAGTGTTTTGCTCAATGCCATTTGGCCAAAGTTCCGTGAATGTGCTATAGTAGATTCATCTACATTTTCTGATATTGACCCTATAATGGCGCCTACTTGGACAATTACTCTCAAAATGAGAGACAATTTTAATTGTCAATTATCTGAAACTATTAGTAAAGTTATGGATTTATTAGATAATAATAATTTACTTATGGATACTCTAGGGCTGAGTAAAAGCCTAGGATTAGTAAATCCTTTGCATAAGATTACTGAAGCACCTATAACAATATCCAAACTGGTTAAAGCTGCAATGGGTCAGGGCAGAAATGTGTCAGATTTTAAAGGTCCCATAGCAGATGATCTGTTGATGCCTCTGTTGTACTATATATTTCCTGATGCTGTGGAAGATGATACTCATAAATATCCAGAACAACTGGAAGTGGAATTTAAACAGGTAAAGTATTTCTCTGCTTCCCTCTTTCTTCCTTGTACCACTAGATGGCGTAAGTTGTGTGTAAAACTCACTACCTTTTCTTAAAACATTTGTGTGCAAAATTTCAATCGAAGCTTAGCTCTATCTGTGTAGAATCGATTGAGATGGTGACTATCAATCAATATTTGAAAAACTCAGTTACCTCTAAACATTAGGATAAGTAACTTCTATGAAATAGGTATGACCTGCTTCAAAAACTTTTAAAGAGTTCTCAAGTTAGGGTCAGTTAGTTAGAACCGAATCTGAAGAACCTGGTATTATCTTTAGACTATGTTTTCGCAACGATGTGCAAAATATTTCAAATTTATTTTCATAACATTCCAGGCTGATGGCGAACAGAAGCTATGCAGTTACGTGAAGACAAGCCCCGAGGGTGGTCTGGTGTGGCGGCTGTCAGTGACGGCGGCACGACTGTACGACGCCGGGGGACTGCCGTACTTGGCGCACCTCTGGTACGAGTTCGCTCAGGAGCTTCAGTACAGATGGGAGCACCGTATACTTGTGCCGGGGTAAGTTTAGTATAAAATTTGCTATGTGCGGTACACTTGATTTGGCGATCAGAGAACAATCATGTAAAGGACACAAGCGGCCAATCCACCTATTCTTCACACGAGATTACTGTTTTATAAGCTCAGGCCTGTATTTATGAAGGGGTGGGCAGAGGTGTAATATTACAAAATTTATCCATGTTATGAAATAGTAGGTTCTATGTAATAGGGGGTGAGCCTATTGCATTACTGGGCACTTTGGTCAGACTGTGCTCCTATTAAGAATTCGCCAAAACTCAGTAACAGTGTTAGATGCAGAACGCTTGATACTGGCTAAGTGCTTATCTTTTAGTCATCAGTATAAGCTAAACTTTCGCTGTTGAGATTACTCAGCAAATCGTTAATAAATATTGTATAATAGTAGAGGTCCTAAGTTAGATCCTTGGGGAAATCCTGACACAGCTAAAAGGGGAATTGATTCGTGTTCTTTTATCGTATCTGTTTACCTAATAATCTACTAATGACCTAGACGACTACTAGATGGTTAAGGTCATCTGCTAAATTGCACTTTGCGCAAATTCCAACGCGGGCTTAAAACGCGTAGCAGGCGCCCGTTCAGCCCCGCTTGTACAATTTTACCATCCAACATGTGCAATTGTGTCGGATGTACCGTTCATACATACAATATAGATACATAGGTACATATTATGCTCACACCTTTTTCCCGTCGGGGTAGGCAGAGACAACAGAACGCCACTTGCTCCTATCCTAACAAACCTCACGCGCTTTCTGTACTTGGTACATGGTAGCACGGGCTGTTTCCGCAACTCCACGTCTTGGCGTGTATTTTGCGTGCGGGTATGGTCTTGTTACTCGAGCCACCCCAGGTTTTCGAGGAAGGCCAGCAGACTTGATGTGGCCCACTGCTTCCCTCAGGGTGCTGTTTCTGGTCAGGTACTGCTGCCTGTACTGTGCGACCTCAGGGCAGTCGAGGAGCAGGTGGGCTGCCGTCTCGTCTGCTGCCATACAGGCCCTGCACAGCGGGCTGTCGGTGATACCTATAGTAAATAGGTGTTTATTAAAGAATCCGTGTCCTGTGTAGGCGGCCGTGACTGTCGGCAGTTGTTGTTTGGACAGCCGGAGGATTTGTTTGGCTATCTTACTTGGCCTGCCTACATGTTTCAATACCAATCCAGGACTGATTGTGCTGGGTCCTGGTTCTATTTCTTACCAGGTTGCGATAAAAACCAGAAGGGAGGGGAATAATGGGCTCGGGTCCCACCACCTTTAAGGTGGCCCCTCTTCTGGCAAATACGTCGGCTGCGTCATTCCCTCTTGAGCCACTATGGCCCTTGATCCACTGAAGTGTTAATTTGTTTAGTTTACCTACCTCTGTTAGTTTCTGGTGGCATTCAAGTGTGAGTGCCGAGGTGATAGTATGGCTTTTGAGGGCTGAAAGGACAGCCATACTATCTGAGAGGATCCTAATGGATCGTTCCCTTACCTCACGTGCCATGATTGCTGTGGTGGCTAGGATTATACCAAAACATTCGGCCTAGTAGACCGTGTTGTAGGCTCCCAGCGGTGCTGCGATGTTGATGTTCAGGTCCTCGGAGAACACTCCTGAACCCATACCTGTATCCGTTTTAGACCCATCTGTGAAGATCGTGAGCTCGTTGTGATTAACTGCTCCTACGTGTAGATCCTCGCACAGTTGGATTTTGTATTTCTTGTCAAACACAAATTGTTTTCTCGGTATCTGGTCGCCGATGGCTTGTATTAGGGGAACTTCTTTGAAGAGTGTATTTAGGTTGTTAGTATGCGGTGTATTGGTGTCTTTCCAGAGCTTTAGAGCTCTTAACCGAACCGCCGACATCGTTGCTTCCTGTTGTATGAACAGGTGCAACGGAGGCAGGTCCAGCAACACTTCAAGTGCCGCTGTAGGTGTGGTTTTCATGCAGCCTGTGGCCGCTAGGCATGCAAGTCTTTGAAGCCTTTGAAGCTTGTTGGCGGCCGTTGTTAGATTGCCTGGCTTTGTTGAGCTTATTTTCGATGTGGTTGTTCCAAGACAATTTGCTGTCGAGAATGACGCCCAGGTACTTGACCTCGGTTGACAGCTTCAGCTCTGTATTGAATAGCCTGGGTAGTTGGTAGGGACCCAGAGCGCGTTTGAGTGTGAACATGACTAGTTCAGTCTTGGTCGGATTTACAGATAATCCGTACTCATTACACCACCGCTCCACTATTCGTAGGGCTTGTTGGGTGAGGTCGTACACTGTACTAACTACCTTACCTGAAGTGAGAATGGTCAGATCATCTGCGTATCCTATTGTGTAGAAGTATCTCGCGTTGAGTTTGTCTATGAGTTCATTGATGACTAAGTTCCACAATAGCGGGGAGAGAACACCTCCCTGCGGCCAACCTTTAGTTATCAGGGCTGTCTGGGTGTCTTCGTGAAGGCGTACTACCCTCTTCCTGAGCATGTTTTGGATCCACTGTATGAGCATCTGATGCACTCCATGTCTGGCTAGGGCATTGCTTATGCTGGAGAAGTTTGTCTTGTCGAAGGCCCCTTCTATGTCAATGAAGGTGCCCAGACAGATGCTTTTTTATTGTATAGCAGCTTCTATCTGGTTCACGACCTGATGTAAGGCCGATTCCGTCGATTTCCCTGAGCTGTATGCATGTTGGTTGGCATGTAAGGGCAGATGTTTCAGAGCCCCACTTCTTAGTTCCCTCTCGCAAAGTCTTTCCAAGGCTTTGAGCATGAAGGAGGTCAGACTTATTGGTCTGAAGGACTTGGCATTTGTATAATCTGTTTTGCCTGGTTTTGGTATAAAGATTAGTTTGACTTCCCTCCATCTCTTCGGTACATATCTGAGGGCCAGGCTAGCCCTCATGATTGCCAAGAGTCTTTTGAGGACAGGTTCACCTCCCCATTGTAATAACCCTGGGAAGATGCCGTCCAGTCCGCCTGCTTTGAAGGGGTGGAGCGCTTCCTGTATGTTCATTACTCTTTTCATACACACTCGCTGGTAACGGGTGCTACCTTTCATACTTTCCTTTTTTAAGTAGTACATAACTACCAAATAATTCATGGTGGCAGCTATACCACCATGGATTATGTGCTAATTCATTATTCGGCACAAAACGTCGGCAAGAAACAACTGTTCTGCCTTCGGGTTGGCGCCACATGCTACTCATTACTAAAATAATAAAAAAAAAGCTTGGGTAATTTTCAAATAATTGTTTATTATTTACTACAATCAACATTATAAATTACTCATAACCAGAACATCTATAAACATCTAACATATTATTTCATTATGTCATTCAATTTTCGACGTGTATAAATAACGTAAAATTCTGATTACGGTTAATTTCGTTGGTATGTCACATAATCTATAAATACATAATTATATCTACCTCCCTATTTTACACAATTCACGTGTATTGCCTATTTAAAATAGCACCATACGGATTCCACACCCTTTGGTTAATAATTACATATTATATTACCTGCAATTATACAAAATTCTGCTTAAACCTTGATATACAGTTTTCTAATTACATACAATATTGCATGTCTAATAATCGACATATATTAATTGTTAAAATCTGAATGCCAGATTATATACGATTATAGAAACAGCTCATCATCATCATCATATCAGTCTACAGACGTACACTGCTAGACATAGGCCGCCTCTGATTATAAAAATATATAATCAAAGGCTACCCCAAGGCTCTCCTAACAGGCCGTATATGAGCCACATTCAACTGTTTCTCGCATCTAGAGATTGCAACACAATATTTAGGGGCACAGAGTGTCATTAGCAAAGATCGGAATCAGGGAGCTAACATTATCAAAAGTATGGATATGCCTAATTTTATAATGTGTTTCCGGAACTAGATTCTGGAAAATTTCGGTTTTTAATGAAGGTGTTTTAAACTGTTGAAAAAACCTTCATTAAAAATCCAAAATTTTCTGGAATCTAGTTCCGGAAACACATTTAAAAATTAGGCATATCCATACTTTTGATAGTGTTAGCTCCCTTAGTTCCGATCCTTGGTCATTCGCTGTCATAGCTGTGAACTACCACTATAATGTGATTGAATTGAAATTCTGAAATAGCAGCACTATTTCAGAATTTCAGCACTGCACTTATCAAGTAGCACCATATTTTTACTAGACTCGAGCAAAGATTACAGCTTGCAGCTGCATTACAATGGTGGCCCTTTTGTCAGGCTCCTTGCCGCCAAAATGCCTCTACACTTTACTAAATCTAGACATTCCTTACCCTTCAATACAATATATATTGCAACATAAACCTATTAAATTACATTAAAGATTCTAGCTATAATAGTTGATATGTACAACTTACTTATAAAAAACTTATAATAAATATGCACCACGAAAAGAAAATAAGATATACATAGTCTGTGGTTATAAAAACACTATGTGTTCAAAATACGGTTATTTAATATTACACTGTAATTGGTATCCAACATGATTCACCTATGTCGTTTATATTTCAAAATAGTGACAAATAATATTGTGACTAGCTCGCACTAACCAATTAATTTAATTTCAAGCACATTACAATATCAACTAGTAAAAATATTGCATCCATATTATTAATCCTAATCTCGTAATTCGTTTTGTGAATTCTTGAGTATAATTATATTTATAAGAATAATGAGCATTTACTTATTAGTTATAATTAAGTATAAATAAATGTCTTTTTATTAACTATACAAAGTGGGGAACTTAGCTAGCTGTACATTATCGCAATGTCGTATGGTAGGTAACAATGTAATTACACAATAATTTATTAGTATTCTGAGGGATGTCGTCCACACTGGCTCAGACCGATGTGTTTGTTACAATGCGCGTGTGCGCGTCTGTTGGGTTTCTCATGGCTGTGTCGGCGAGCGTGTCGGTGCTGGCGCCCTCTGCGGGTTTCATGATAACACCACGAGGTTGAGGCTCCGCCGACTTTCCGCGAAGGCGAGTAGCGCCCGCGAGGCGTCACATCTTCGCGCACCGTGTCCCTCGCACGCTATAACGGCACTAGTCCACTCCGCGTCGTCGGGTTCCGAGCCATGTAGATATCCATGTCATGATCTGTCCAGTTGTCCGAAGTATCGCAGTAGCCCATGCCCAGGGAGCCGACGCTGTACCGGCTGGCGGGACGCGACCTCGAGCGCGGCCTTCGTCGAGATCCAGAAGTGCCGCCCGGTACCCCACCTGCTGCGCCGCTCAGCGACAACCGAGAAGCACGTTCCGATGCGCCTCCCAAAGATTGACGTGACTGTCGAAGATCTGGAAGTTTAAATAAAAGGTCATCTTAGCGTTATGTAAATTTGATGCGGCTCTCCACTAAATACAGTTCAAGAAAAAGAATAAGCGGGATTGTGAAACGGAGTATTTAAAGCGACAGTGTAACTTACCAGCTCGAGATCCTAGGAGGCTACCAGGGTATCCGGGCGCTCCGTATCGGCCAGAATGAGAATAGCTATGTTGCGATTGACCATCAGCGAGAGAACGCGCTCTACCCGGGCGGCCTGGTAGTGGGTCCGGAGGAATTGGTTCAGTATAGGAACGTGCACGCGGGATCGAACGTGCGCTATAGGCCGACACTTGATCCCACTCACGCTGCTTTCCGAATGCGCCGATCGTTGCTAGGGAAGACAGGGGTCCGCTGGGACTGGGTGTGCCGGTGAGGCCGCCGCAACAGGGGTTGGGCATCTTCTCTGGTGCTTGCGTGTGCAGGCGGTGCACGGTGCGCGAGCGGCGACGCGACGCCGCGGCGAACACGAGCACGGCTACGACGATAGTGCCGCAGATGGCGGCGCTGGCCGCGATCGTGATCTTGTCCATATTGGAGGCGGCGGCGGAGACGGTGCGCACCTCGCGACACTGAGAGTACGGCACCGTCTCTGGACTGACGTGAACCTCCTCTAGGGAGATCACGCAGACCACGATACATTCCTTTAACAAACATACATACAATTTAGTTATAGAAACAACAATAACAAACATGTGTGCATTTTAATTGACACGCTTTCATTATTCACAAAGCGAAAACTAAAAATATTCAGTAGTACCTATTAGAAAGTCGAAAATTATATGATAGATATACGTTTTAGATATGCTTATAAAATGTAATACAAACCTGTGATGGAACGTTTTTAATCTTAAATTCTCTTTCGCTGGCTTCTAGCGGTGGTCCTTGCTTGAAGGTCTTATCGCCAAAGAGTCGGTAAACTACACGGAAGCCAAGTATGTTAGCTACGTCCGAGTCCCATTGAATGATCACAGAGTTATCTTGTCTGTATGCATTCTTAACGATGACCTCGTTGGAGTCGTCCACTTTGGTTTTTTGTGGAAAACTCATAACAAGAGGAGGGCGCTGATGTGGAGCGTGACGCCATGTTGGCGCGGCGGGGCGCACGGACGGAATGCGACTAGAGCGCGCAGTAGTCGTCGACGGCTGAGACGATGATGGTCTGGTGGTCGTTTCGATGTTATTGTCTATCTCTGGAGTTGTCGACTGTGTCGACGTCGAGGTCCTCGTGGTGCTACTGCTCGGTGGTACAGTGCTTGTTGTCGTCGACGTCGTTGTTACAACCTGACTGATTTGCCAATCGTTGTCGTCCTTCACCGTTTGTTTCTCAGTAGTCGAAGTAGCGTCATGTTCACAAACCAATTCACTAGGCTCAAAGCTATAGAATCCTCGTTCGCGGAAGTGCGACGGATTACCACAGAATTGTGGATTTCTTTCCCTCGATGTAACTTGCAGTTCGCCGTTCCGAATCCATTCGATTATCCAACGTAAGCGACAGTCGCAATTCAAAAATCTGCCGCCTAGACTGAGACCGCGGAGTGTTTGGTTAAGATGTAAGAACGCTGCTTCTGGCACTGTTGGTAATGGATTACCGTCTAAAGCCAGTAAAGTTATCGAGGGGTTGTTTACAAATGCGTCTTTTGGCAATTTATTTAGTAAATTGAATCCAATATCCAACACTCGTAAATCACTCAAGGAGCCTATAGCAGCCGTAGGAAACTCTGGTAAAAGATTATTTAGAAGACTTAAGGAGCTCAAGGTTGTCTTTATGCCGGCGAAAGCATCTTCGCCAAGATGAACAATCAGATTTCTTTCCAAATTGAGTGCAGTCAGAGATTCCAATCCCTCAAATGTGCGGCTGCCGTCAGGGCCAGGTAATTCTCTGATACTATTCTGTGATAAATCAAGGAAGGCTAAACTCCGGAGACCTCTGATACATTCGGGAACGGTCTTCTGTCTTGTACCTTTCAAGTTCAGATTCTTTAACGAACTCTCTAAACCGGAGAGTGCCTGCGGTTCTAATGTAACGTTGTTGTCTGAAACCTTCAGTGTTGTGAGCTTTCGTAGTGTGATGAACGAATGATTATGTAAATGGGTAATCCGGTTTTTGGATATGTCCAAAAGTGACAGATTTATCAATATCTTCAGAGCTTTCACTGGCACTTCCGTCAACTCGTTATCTTGTAAATTCAAGTTTTTAAGATATGGTCCTTGTCCTCTGAAGGCGTCTTCTTCTATTTTCTTTATTTTGCAGCCTGATATTTGGAGGTTATGAATTTTGAGGTTTGTGAACATGTTATGAGTTAGAGCAGGAATACTGGAGTTGTTTATGTATAGTAGATCGATAGCTACATTTCTGGCGCTTATGTTTAATGCTGATAATAGAGTTGGGAAGTCGACCTGCAAAAAGAAAAAGGCATATAAGACTTTGTAAAAGTTATATGTTTTAGATCAATATTTTTGAGAAAGTGGATAGTAGGTATACCTGATCACATTGGACCGAGAGGTCATTCGCCAAGTTATGCGCACAGACGCATGCTGCTTGTAGCGATGGCTCGTCTTCCCAAGGACATTGCGCTCTCGTGGTGTGAAGTATGATTAAGAACAGCACTGATGACAGGCAGATTCGAGGACGGGTGTGATTCAGTTTCCTCTGGAAAATAGAAAATAAAACATCGTGAGCTGATGATATTTTACATTCTGTCTAATTTGATGGTAGGTACAATGAAAGCTGCTGGGTACAAAATTATCAGTCTGACTACAATTGCTTTTAGAGACGCTATGCGGTGTAATATAAATAATTAATATAAATTCGATCGAAAAACACTAATAACATCGATAAGAGTGCCCAAAACTGTGTGATAATTTTTGCGAGTTTTTGGGTTACGTCAATTATCTATTTTAATGGAAGAAATCATGCGTTATCAGAGCAAATAATAGCAGAAATTTCTATAAGGTAATGGCAATGTAATGTTTCTCATGTTCTGGCATTATTTAGTCACATAATCTTAGTAAGTAGCCTATAATCGCCAATCGATGTTGTTGAATAGGCAAGTACTTATGTGTACTAACATTTCTCTACTTGTTTTCGTGTATGTATTTCATGCATTACCGGCTTAACAAGTAAATGTTTATAAGCAATATTGGCTCTTACACGAGACCGTTTCATAGAGTTGTTAAATTTTTAATATATTATAAACTAATATTGGTAGGTAGGTACTATTATGACATACGGTGCCGAGACGTGGACACTCACAGTGGGACTAGTCCACAAACTAAAAGTCACGCAGCGAGCTATGGAACGGGCTATGCTTGGCGTCTCTTTGAAGGATAAAATCAGAAACGAAGTTATCCGACAAAGAACCAAAGTTACCGACATAGCTCACAGAATCAGTAAGCTCAAGTGGCAGTGGGCTGGCCATATCTGCAGAAGGACTGATGGCCGATGGAGCAAGCGTGTCCTAGAGTGGAGACCATGCCTCGGCAAGCGTAAGGTAGGGCGGCCCCCGGCCAGGTGGACCGACGACCTGGAAAAGGTGGCTGGGACAGACTGGATGTGGAAGGCTGAGGACCGTGTACTGTGGCGCGTGTTGGGAGAGGCCTATGTCCAGCAGTGGACTGCGATAGGCTGATTGAGAGATTGGTAGGAGCCAGTGCTTTTATGGCATATTTTGGTACATCTTGTATCCTAGGTCCGAAAACGGAAAGGTTCAAAGCACTCGAAATCGGCGAGCATGTATGAGAACAGTAATGAATGTAGAGGAAGCGTCAGGTTTGTAAGGATAGAAGAGGGTGTCGTTCTGTTGTCTGTGTCTAACCCGACGGGAAAAGCGGCGCGGGTATATGTACCTATGTATGTATGCATCTTGTATCGTGTCTATAATACACACACTTGATCAAAAGTCAAAGTTAAGCGGAATTTCAATAGCACGTAAGTTGGAAGTGGAACAAAGCAGTACTTCTGGTAACTTATTATTCTCAAGTGTATTGAGGTCGCGGCCATAAAAGGCTACACATCAAGTTTTCTATGCAGCGATTGTTCAGCCGTCGTCCACAACTCTTAAGAATTTCTACTGTGTAAAGTTTTCAGTGTATGGAGCACATTCATGTCTCGTATCGATATCTAGGCATCTTGTTAGTGACAGTGTGAATTGGCTCCTTGCTCCTTTGACTGACTTGACCTCGTCCTCATAGCCTATATTGGATTCTGCCTATGTGGTGACTAACTCGACAAAATAAGCTTATGTGTAATGTACTCGCTAAGTTTCATCAAAATTTGTCTAGCAGTTTTGTGTGAAAGAGTGACAAACATCCTCTTAAACTTTCGCGATTGCTATACTACTAGTAGGACTAGTAATACTAGGAGGACCACGTGCTTCCCTAAAACACATTAAATTTTACTCAATGCAATTGTTTACACTGAATGTTATGAGCATAATGTCTGCTACCAATTAAAGAAGACTCACCAAGTTACGATCAAATTATGAGTACTTGCTGTTATAGAAGTTATTACGTACTCAAGTAATAACTATGTACTTGTGCGTCGATTACCGCGCTACCTACAGTCGACATGTCGTGATCAGCCTTTCGTGTGCCACAACGCTTACACTTAACCATTAGTACAGTAACAGTGGACACCTCATCATCCAATTTTTCAATTCAATTTATTATAACACATGAACGTAGTAATTACATGAATAGGTCTGTCAATTTGTAGCTACCTGATATCAATCAATGTTTTGAATTAATTATTCTGACCTATCACTTAACGTTCGTATTCATAAAAATTATTACCGAAGATACATTTTAAATTTTTTTTTGACTCATTCGGCAAGAGCTCTACTCATGTCATGGAGAGGTGCCTATGCTTTAAAAGCTTTCAATGCTGTTGTATGAGTGATGGTTGGTAATCAACCGGTGCATACTCCGTTGATGTGAAGTGCAGCATGGCCGCCACGGGCCACTAGCCCGGAACATTTAGCTTTCCCTCCACAAATGATACATGTATACATTACTACTGTCATTTTAAACCACTACCACATCACCAAAAAGTATGTCAGTGTGACATTATTGACGTATATACTCGCGGTAATCAATACAAACGTCAATCATATGATCCGTGGACAGCAAACGTTTGCGGATGTCCAGAAATAATCGATGAGTCAAACATTAGTGTCGGGTTACAGAAGGGTTAATAGTCGTTCGTGTTACTTTGGCTCAGCGCTGCGAATTGAATCGCTTGTACTTGTAATGCGAAAGTGGAAGTTCCTGATAGGCACAGATACTTCCTACGGAATACTGATGAGTGTATTACAAAGTTAAAGTAATCTTATTCAATGTCTATGCTAATTTAATTTGAAGTCTTAAGAGAATAGGCTACCTTTAAGATGAACCGGTTTCCCATGATGGAAACATACAATTATATGATCGGTTTTCCACAGTAAGAACACAATTATATCACCGATATGTCACATTTGCCAATTTGCTGTTTTTGCAAGGTAGATACGAATTGTATGACCTTGCTGGCAGCTGACCAATTGTGCCTAAGAGAATTGAAGTACCTTACTGCAGATGTTCTGGCATGCTTATTCTATTAGACCATTGCTTCTAGAAAAGATTATTAATTTCACCAATGTTTTAACCATTTTCTCGTATTCTTTGAAATTACTATATGCACGTAGTGTGGAATTCATTCTTCGTCTAAACAGTTCAAGAATCCTTCAAACTGACTCATGGTTGTAATCCTCGTAATACGTAAAAGTGAAACTTTTACCGTGGCCGACCGCTAGCAAGTTTGCGAGCTTGTTTTGATGTAAGCTCGTGCCACTGGCCCATTTCCATAAATTCGCCAGTCATCCGATTTCGCTGCTAACGGTACTGCGCGCGGAGACGACGCAGATACCGGGCCTTTGGAACTTCACTTTCTCGTGGCCTTTGACTGCTGACAGTACTTTGCACGTACGATCGGCATTTAAATTACTCGTTTAAATTAGTTTTGTACTACTCACTAAGTTCTTTTTTCATGGTAGATGAGCTAATGCCGTAATAATGAGTGGTGTGCGCTTGGAAAGCGTAGACAAACGAAGACTGCTTTTGTGATCGAAATCTTTTTGATCAGTCTCGTGATTTCGAGATGCGCGTTATAAATATGTTCAGCTACATGTAATAAACACCGAGCAAGGGTGCAATCTAGTCTTGTTGATGTCACAGGCTCTATTTCCATGCTGCCGGAATGTTCCTCCGATAAAACCAAAAGGTACTTACTTAGAGCATACATGGGTCGCCTTAAATTAATAAGAAATTCTGATCAGAAATTGCAGAAACGTTCTGACACCATAGGACTCAAAAAAAATCGAATGCTAGGCAATAATAACTCGTTTCATTCACATAATTGTTTATAATTGATGCATTTCATTAATTAAATAAATACATGGATTAGCTACAGTTATGTTGAGTGTATCGTGCGCGCTAGTTTCGTACGTAACGGTTGCGTTACGGAGCGGACTGGTGCGGTGCGGAAGTGCATCCTCGTCACGATGTACGATTGTACTGCATCACTTTGTATTGCGCAAGTCAGTGAGCTAACAGTATCATAACATTGTTTTGCTTCTTATCAGCAAAATCAAAATATTTGTATGGCTCAGCTAGAGAGTAAAACCATTGACTCTTTCATCGACAGTGTAACGCCATGAGAAAGGCTTCTGGTTCTTACACCCAGGTGCACAACAAAAAATGTGGCACTGTCTAGTCCAAAACCTGGGACTTAGTATAATTTCTGGCACATCGCGTCTTATCTTCATTCGATCGACATTTTAAAACACCTATTAACTGCTTTAGGGTTAGATCGTAGCAGAACTCTAACTGAGCCAATCAGTGCGTAGAACGTCTATCGAATCGAGGTGAGACCCAACGTGACTCATCATAGTCATCATCATCAGCCTTTAACAGTCCACTGCTGGACAGACCTCTCCTTTGAAAGGAGGAATTGGCCTACTATACCACGCTGGCCAAACGGGTTGGTATAGGGTTTGTATCAAGTTTTCATTCTTTTACAGTGCTGTTCTCTGCATAATATGCTCCCTCTGTCGGATCTTACGACACCCATGGGATGATATGGGGTGGTGACGTTCCGTATTCTTAGTCCGTCACCACACGGAAGATACGTGACTAAGCCCGTACTAAACCCTCGAAGCTTGTCAAATGATTCCCTTACAAAATAAAATACAAATGACGTTTAATATTACAAGCACGTCCGCAAAAGAAACTTTCTTATAAACAAAAAGTTTATAAGATGACTGACCTGTCGAGTTTTTTGTAAATTAGCTTCGAACTTTGATAGCAGTCGCGAAAGTTCTCTATGTAAATTATTCAAAAGCTGCAAATGAGTATTTCTTTTGTAGCTTTCTACTTGCTCGCGTACTGTTATGAAAGTGTTTGTGTGACAACAGAATGACAATAGAAAATGATTGGTAGGTAACTACTGGGTGTAAGGGACGGTGTATCGAAAACTGATACTAGTGATTCAGTACATTATACTGAGACCCTTGGCGGTCAAATTTTCCGAAAAAATCTAAGAACTCGTCAGTTTTTCCAAAAAATTGCGATGTATATAGAAACACGCAAACTCGTACTATTAGATGTTACGGCCCTACAGCGGCGGGTGGTAGCGGCATTGCTTACGATGTTCTGGTGCGTCAGAGTAAACGCACCATGTACATGTTTAATACTTAGAATTTTACAAAAATATTGATGCGAGTCGACTAAAGTTATTATTTCATTACATTATATAGCAAAAATGCGAAAGAAAAATCGGAAAATTCATGAAAACTCTCCGGAAAATCCAACCGCCAATGGCCTCAGTAAGTATCATGTACTAAACTGGTATTGGTTTTCGGTACCCTTACACTCCGTATATCTTTCCTTAAGAACGCGATATTTTGCGACGAACCTAGGTACTTACATCGGCTTTAATTGGTTGTTGTATGGTGAATAAATAGTGCTTCAACTGCTTTTTCAAAGAGGTATATTGGTAATTGTTGTACTGTATATTCGGAAACTGGATAACCGGTGCAATAGGGCAATAGTCTCATTTGCGCCCAGGTTGGGCATATCTTTTCAGCCTTGTCAGCGTAAAATTTGCACTACGTATAAGCAAATATTTACTCTACTACCAAACATTGCTTCGAGATGATTTAAGCCTTTAATCCTACAGCGAATACCTATGTAGTTCTCAAATCAACACTACTATATTTACACTAACGGATAGCTAGTAATCAAAATCGTAATGTAAAGTAAATTTAGCACATTATTGGCGTTAAATTAAAACAGAGAATAACTCACTTTAACGCATCACAAGACGATAAAAAAAAAAAACAGTACGTAGCCGTCATGCATACAAATTTCTTTACTTTATAATTTTATTGGGTGTTAATCAGGTGTACTTACATATATCTCCATCTCCATTTTAAAATATAATCTTTTTGACACGATGATTAATCAAATGTGTGCCTTCAAAATACACCTGTGTGAAAACACAGAGAAAACTCGAAATGTAACAGATTTCTAAAACTGGTATTTGATGTGTTGCAAAATTTTGATTTCGCTCTAGATAAATATTTCTGGGTCAAAATTGTATTCTCACCAAACTACTAACCAGTTCAGCGAGAATCAAAATTTGATTATCTGGTGTCATACATTTTTGTTCAAGCAACACAATTTTCGAAAGGAAAGCAGCTTTTACGTCCTATACGACTAGACATGCGTGCGTTAGCTTCTAGGTATACTTTTATAAAATGAAATCCCCTTTTCGTTCTGTCTGTCTGTAGGAACGCAATAAACTCAAAAAGTCCTAAACAGATTTTTGTACGGTTTTTACTAGTAGATAGTGTACCTAATTCCTGAGGAAGCTTTAGGTGTATAATTCGCGCAAAGTCGTGCGAGCTAACTCTAGTCATCTTATATCTTATAGGTACTAATATATAAAGCTGAAGAATTTGTTTGTTTGTTTGGTTGAACGCGCTAATCTCAGGAACTACTGGTCCGATTCGAAAAATTATTTCAGTGTTAGATAGCTCATTTATCGAGGAAGGCTATAGGCTAAATAATATCACGCTATGAGCCACGGGAGCGGAGCAGTAGTCATAAATAGCGCGGGTGTAACCGCGGGCTCATCTAGTATTAATATATAAAGCTAAAGAGTTTGTTTGTTTCTTTGGTTGAACGCGCTAATTTCAGTAACTACTGGTCCGATTTGAAAAATTATTTCAGTGTTGGATAGCTCATTTATCGAGAAAGGCTATAGGCTAAATAATATCACGCTATGAGCCACGGGAGCGGAGCAGTAGCCATAAATAGTGCGGGTGTAACCGCGGGCTCATCTAGTACTAATATATAAAGCTGAAGAGTTTGTTTGTTTCTTTGGTTGAACGCGTTAATCTCAGGAACTACTGGTCCGATTTGAAAAATTATTTCAGTGTTAGATAGCCCATTTATCGAGGAAGGCTATAGTTTATATGCGCTATGAGCGATGGGAGCACAGCAGTAGCTTTAAATAACGCGGGTGTAACCGCGGGCATCCTCTAAGTTCTTAATAAAAACACTAAGCATCTGTGTCGCGGACCAAAGAAACATCAAAATTCGAACCCGAAGTAGGCCTAACCCCTTAATAGTTCAAATCTTAGAGAGGTACTTACATAAGTTAATGACGCAATGGTCTTAACCGTAATTCGCGCCTGTCAGGTGGTGTCAGTTAATTAAGCTAAAATAATTCACCACTTGTCGAGTCGAGTTTGAGTGACAGATCGATTAAAGTTTCCCTAATTTCGTGAAATCAATGTCGCTGTCTCGTCGCCTTGCTTAGGCTCGGCGCCATATTAAAAAATAAATATTTCTGTTATGGCTTACTTACCTGTCACAATGGAATATGACACTTAATTTAAAATTAAATCTCCTGGATTTGATTCAATGTCTCATTTCTAAGTCCCTCACGGCTTCAAATAAATTTTATTTAATTGTTAATTGCATGCTAACTGAGTGAAAGTTGTTTTGGATGCGAGCTTTAGTGGCTTTTTTCTAAAAATATGGTAATTGGGCTTTAGTTTGTGCCAAATTGTTAATTATATAGAGAACGAGGGAAAGTGGGGCGATTGTGATTGATTGTAGACAATTATTGTTAATTTTATGTTTGAGTTCTAAGAATGGATCACTGTTAGTAAAATAGGTACTAAACAAACATACTTTACTGTTAATGAAATAAACCAACAATTTCTTTTTATCCATAAAGCACAGTTAACATTTATTTACGTCAATATAAAAAGTGGTAAGTAGCGACAAAAGTTTGAGCCTTCGCTCGATAGATGGCGTAAGGATCGAGTTAGCTCGCGCTATGGTTTCGTTCACACGCGGAGTATATAAACTCGGCGCACTGCTGCTAAAGTCGATCTTTCCAAAGGTTAACGGGGAATGATGATCGGGTTGTACACGCGTCTGCGTGACGTCCACCACCCAATGTTACGCTTTAGGTGGGCTAAATCCAACTGACCCCTAATTTTTGAAAGATCTATAAAGCTTGTTATACGATACGGAGAAAACTAATGAAAAATTGAAAACTCGGGTTGTACTAGTTCATCCACCAGATGTCGCTGCATGCGTTCTATTAATGACTTGCACATCATCATATTCATTTCTTTCGTATTTATCTGAAAGTTATTTATTTGTTTTGTTTTGATTACCAGATGTGAATAATCCTGTTAGGTTATTATGGTTTCTGTGCTATGAGGTTGTTTGCATTTTCAGGCATGGTTTACTCAAAATAATTATGATCATTTATGATTATTATCGTAATTAGTATAAGCGTAAAATAATTTGTCGAATTATAATAAGTAGGCGTTAGTACTATTCTTTATTCTGTGAAGTAGGTAAGTAGGTATATTTCATATCGCGTCAATTACATAATACAATTTATAATCTCTGTTCTTTCTAATGATAATAATCTGACATTGCCACCACAGCAACTTATATTACGCCATAGATATATATGTACTAAAGTACTAGATGTAGCATTCAGAACATTTGCTTTGTTCAAATGCTTTGCATGAATATACCAGCAAAGCAATCTAGTGTCACTTTGAGTTTCCTGTGGTGTGGGTCCGCTTCGTTTATTGACAGTGTGGCGACGATATATCGATTAATTTGAATCAGAACTTGTATCTGTAGTAGCATTAGCCAATATTTTTTATTATTTATGTAAATAAAAGAGTTAAATGTATCATAATACCACAGTAAAATGTATTTCTTTATTTTTATGTGACGTCATTAACGATCATAGAATAACTTCTATGCAGATACATACATAAGTATACATATTTTGCAAGTGATTGTAGGTAAAAATATATGACTAAGACCAGACTTCGTGAAGGTATAGGTTTTAAGAGTTTTTTAGTTTGATTAATGTTTTAAAACCAATTTGATATTGTAAAACACTTATTCTGTGTTCTTTTTACTTTTTAGTATATTGGTCGTAATAACTATAGTAACGAATATTTCAACACTTCATCATAGTACACATTTGCAGTTATAGAAAAATACGTAAAAATAATATGAGGCCTTGAGGCCAAAACAGATCCTGATTTCCATTATCCCACCAATAGACAAAAAACCACAAAATTAATTGTGTTTGGTGGCAAATTTGCCATTGAATAGTTATAAAAATATATTTTGGAGTATTTCTTGCTAGAGTAAATTTAATTGCAATTTATATAGAGCTATAAAAATACTTTTTAAGGCAGGACTTCAACCCGCGACCACGACGAACCGTGTCGATAGTGTACCAACTAAGCTACTCAGGCCACTTCGTCATAGAATGATTTTTTCTAATAGTTGGTTTCCTTATGATAGCGCATAGTGCCATCTGCCACGTGTGTAGGTTTAGAACTATGTTAACTATGTAGGTCAGCAAGGTCATCTGTACAGATTGACAAACAATCCTGCCTTATATGTATATTAGGACTAGAAGATGCCCGCGGTTACACCCGCATTATTTAAGACTACTGCTCTGCTCCCGTCGCTCATAGCGTGATGTTATAGAGCCTATAGCCTTCCTCAATAAATGGGCTATCTAACACTGAAAGAATTTTACAAATCGGACCAGTCGTTCCTGAGATTAGTGCGTTCAACCAAACAAACAAACAAACAAACTCTTCAGCTTTATAAATTAGTATAAGATATGTTTAAGCAATTGTCATAGTAAGATAAATTAAATGTTTAAAAAACATTAGAATTATTCGTGAGGCAATTAAGGCAGGTCTTGAACTTACGTCCACGAATACATTTTTCTATTTGGTAATAAAAAGAACTGAATATGATTATAGATTCTATTATTTTACTTAAATAAACCCACAGCTATTAATTCCTTTTATTTTTATATATATACTATTCTTATTATGTTGATGAAATTTTGTAGGCAGAAAACATATCTTCTGTGATGTAAATAGTCTTTGCAAATGCCAATTAGCAGCCAGTAGCATTTGAGAACTATTGCCTACTCATTGGTAAGATGCCAGGACTGGTTGTTGTTGATTGGCTATAATAATATCTAGACACTGAAAGTCATTGGCGCTGCTTGCGCCTGCGTATTGCGCTAATACGACTAGACGTCATACGTTAGACAATTTGAACAATATATTTAAAGGGAATGCTCCGTCTATCGTTAGAGTATATGTCAATGTATTACGCTATCTCACGCAGTGTTGCCAGATCCAATTTTTGAAATACGGGAGGAGTATCAATAAAAATCCGGGAGATGTATTGCGACATTATGAAAATAATCGGGAGATACATTTTTCCTTAAAATTAAGTCACTCAATAAATGTTTTATTGTGCTTTTCTATCATTTTTTCACTTCACTTCTGCTGGTTGGTTGGTTGTCTTCTTTTAATACGATCTATTTAAAAATACTGTATCTATCCTATATGCTACTTATTGAACTATGCGTCTTAATTGGGCCGGATAATCAAAGCAAAAACCGGTTTGTTTCTCTTTGCAATGTTGCAAAATTAGGAAACTAGAACTGTCAAAACTTTGCTTTAGAATAATCAACTCTAATTCATTACGTTAAAGTATAGTTTGGTCTACGCATTTTACTAAGTAATGTATTTTACATTTTGTTTCGTTTTACGCAGCTTTTTCGTAAAGAAAGTTTAAGCCACGGTTTAAGTTCTTAAAAAATCGGGAGTTTTGAAGGGGAATCCGGGACATCGGGAGATATTACCTAAAATCGGGAGATATCCCGGAAAATCGGGAGACCTGGCAACGCTGATCTCACGTCACAGCGAATGTTTATTTATTATTGTTGATAAACCTTAAGGTGGGTCACTGGCACGCCACTGGTGAATGGTGACGCGATCGCACCGCGCGGCTCATGTACAGTACGTCACTTTACACTTAGTGCTCAGACGCTCGCATTCATTCCAAACACGTACGGTAGCGCCATGGCCCATGAGCCATGACACTCGCCAGCCAGCACTGGCTTTACTCTGCATTATTTAAATATCGAACGCAATATTTACATTTTAAAAGGAAATGCGAAGGAAATATGACATGTCATAGTCGTAGGTCGTACTTCTTTTTTACATGTTTAGATTTAGAAATGAGGTTATGTTTTTCTTCTGAAGTTAAGGTTTCTTTGTTTGTTTCTGAAGGCTCTCGCTCCGTATTTTATTGTCCCTATTTACGGAAGGTTGAAATGTCTCAATCATCTCTTACTTATATCTTAGTAGTCTACAATCGGTTTTGCTTGTTAAACATTAAGGAATAAACATTATATAGCTCATGCCTCTAATCCTAAATTGAGGACCATGCTTGTTTATCTTCCATAGTGACCTTAAATTCTTTAGTGACTAGCGCTATCTGTTTCTTAAACTCAGTACTATTTGGCGTATAATATGCGTTCAATATATTTTCATTAAATTACTAAACTTTTCAATAGTGCATTATTTTTTCGAATTTACTCACGTTTTAGTAACAATATTTTTTTAGTATTTTCTCGACCTATGTATTACATTTAAAATATGATATAATTTTATTACACCAGAACGCAACCATTAAAGTTTTCTTCATGTTAATGTGTTGCCCCAATCTACTAAGTGAATAGGAATAGTAGGTTTAAATATTTTCTTATCTTAAAGAAGGTTATTTATTAGATAGTTTTTCTACATTATTGTAGTGTTAAATTTGTCGCTTAAATAAATACATTTAAAATATAATATCGTAATTCAATTATATATTTCCACTATGTAATTGAATTTCAAATACAGAGCATATATGTACAGACATTTCAAATTAATATAAATAATTATAATATAAATACATAGGTACACAAATACAATTTATAATGTAATTATCGTTTATTTTGAATTTAGTAGTTATTTGTTGTAAAATATATGGCAACATTTCTAGAATCATGGCTGTTGGTGTCATAAAAATAATTGTGGGTAGTTGTTGAATCCTGCGCAAGCGCCTGATACTTGTTGTTATTTTCATTTTCTGTTTTTTGTTGCTTTATTTGGTACCTACGTTGTGGTTACGATTGTGTTTTCTCCGTCGTCGAAGTACGTCGAAATGAGAAAAATCTCCTGCGACTTCTCGTTGACACGCGCTACTATACATCAGTGGAATTTTGGTAGTTTTACTTTGTGAAATAGTGAGATGTTGACTCTAAAATGCCTCATATATGCCTAAATGACTAGTGCAGAGAAATCAATCATCTTAAGTGACAGTCCCTTTCAGCCTTCCCCCAGGGCGGATTGGATTAGATGGATTTTACAATTGGAAAAGCTATTGATTTTGATAAAAGTGATCCTATTAAAGAATCAGCACATAGCCATTACATAAAATATAAAACCAGGAATAAATAAATGGAAGTAATATTTATTCATTAGTTTATTTTATTTACTCTGCCTAAATATGCCAATAAAATGTATTTGGTTTTAATTTCTACATTTTTATTAACAGGTTTGTTATTTTAATACATAATTGTATTGAATAAAGTGAAATTGAAACTAAGTACGTTTTTGACCTTTAATTCCTTTTAAATAAAACAACGTCAAACCGGAAAAGGAAGTGCCAAGAACCGAGAATCTTACTCGCTAGTAGTACTGAGTTTGGTAACTAGATGACAGCTCTAGTCGATCAAAATCGAGAGATGGCTATCTATACCCACAATATACTTATCTATGTTGAGGACTTTATGTTTAATAGGTCGACCATAAAGCAAAATGTCCGTTTTCTAAATAAATATTCAAGTACCTATCATAAATTATTGTACTTTACATAACGCCCTCATTTCCGAAACAACACGGAAATAAATAATGGTGTAATCAGATTTAACATGGCGATAAAAACTTGCCCTATCAATGTAATAAAAACAAACTTGTAGAAGATACGCGCTCGTTTGGCTCTTCTTTCGCAACTAATGTCAACTATTTTCTTCAAGTTCAAGTGAATTTTAATAAATACCGATGATATGTTGTTATTGTATGTTTCGTAATCTCTCTACTAAAATTATAAGGAAAAGGAACTCTATTAAAATCATGAATAGTTGATGGATTGAACACTTTCAAACTGAGTTTTTTAAATTAAGTTCAGTTTCAATTGCATTTTATGATTAATTGAATTAAGTAGACGACTCAATAGAAAATAATTAGGTAAGTAATTATTAGTCATCATCATCTTCCTAGCGTCATCCCAGTTTCAGCCTGGAGTCCGCTTACTAGTCTAACCGGATTTGGCTGAATATTAGCTTTTCCACAAAGCGGCTTAAACTAGTGTCAGTTTTATTATTGAGAGGTGCTGACGACCTATAACGACTGTCAAAGATCTTCATGACAACCGAGACCGACGGCTTAACGTGCTCTCCGAGGCACGGGGCTAGCGATAATTTACAATTTAAGGTACCTAAGTAATTTTTAGTGACCGGTCTTAAAAAGTTTTGTTAGTAGAAATTAAACATTTTCGCAATACACAAATCTGTATGTAAATAAAGTCAATATTGATATTTAAATTATCCAAGATAAAGAGACCACGACCCGTCGCCAGAGCAATCTCGCGATATTTTTATAAAAACGCATTAAGTAAGTATACTCTGAATATATTTTCTTATCGTTTCATATTAGTCCGTTGTGTTCGGAGCCATAAATCACCTCGCTTCCGTTGTTTATGGGAAAACGATTATGTCAATAAATTGTGGAAGAATCGTGCGACTCGCGAACCGAGGTAGTTGAACGGAGCATGATTAATATTGTGTCAGAGTTTGTATCGGCTACGATCAAACGTAACTGCATCTATACCTTCGTATGGAGGGAATTTAAATTTCTGGCTTTGATTAAAAAATAACTATGTTTTCACAAGCGCGTATAGTTATCTAAATTAGTTATGTAAATGACAACATGAGATAGACAAACCTTTTTTATTTGACCGGCAATATATTCTAATGGAAATTTCACTAGAAAATAGCATGTAATAATGCTGCTTATACGTTACTTTTTCACAGAGCGATTGCCTGTCTGACCGCCGCAACCCAAAGGGCTAGCTATATTATGTCATTAAACCGAAATATTTATTTAAAAATAAGCAAAATTCGAACGGGACGCTAAGATACAGAAAATATCATCAATGTAACCACGGACGCAGGATGGTCGAACAGATTGCCGATAATTAAATTAACGTTTATTATGTGCCTGTCTACGATTGATTACTCGTCAGTTTTCTCAAATATTCTGTGTCAAATAGCCTTAATCTGTTAATTACTTATATGCTTTCAAACTTACACCATATGTATACTCATATTCATACACATATCCATAACATCACGCTAATTATCTCGCCAGTGATAAGTTGATGTTATTAAATTACCTCCGAAACTCTCTAAAGCGACTACGTATTTCCGTAATAGCAATGTTTTATAATGTGTAATTAGTTGTCTACAATTAGCCTAACGTTTTCACGTACTTAGAAAGAGAGAGAGGTATAAAGACCAAGAAAACGATGTAAAGGCAAACTATTATATGCTCCACGTAGTGTTGGTATGTTAAGAAAGCGTGCTTGCGAGAATAGACGCGTCACTTAAAACCAGAGGCTCTCAATCTAATGAAATGAAAAATGTATTTCGCGACATGATTTACAAATGAACCATTATTATTGGACAAGTTAGGGCCTAACCTTCGATAGCTCTTAAGTATAGCCCTAAGCTTGCACGTACCTAAACCTAGACTTATCCTAATTTAAGCCTACTGGTTCCTATATCTAGCCTAACCTACCTACGATAATCCTATCCCTATTTTAGATCTAATCTAACACCTATCCTACGTATTATGTCGTAAACCTAGGTGTCCTATGAACTATTCCTACAACCTATCTAATTCCTACAAAGGCGTCGTTGTTGTGATCCCTAAACCCTAATGTCCCTATCCCCCTAGCCCTACTATATCGTATTTTATAAATACTTATATATAATAGTCCAGGATATCTGCCACCGGGAGACCTAAGGCGACAGATGGAATTGGGTAGGATTTAGGGGTGGTGGAAATGGTTTTCTCACTGCCGGTCGAGCAGACTCACAAGACCGATCAGGGTGACGGCTAAAGGTGTCTTGGCCGCAGTGAGAGGTTTGGGAAGGGTAATGAGTCAAAGTCAGGAGTGAACAATGACTGATTTATTTCTTAAAATTATTGTCTTATATACTAAACTTATTCTATATACACATACACACGTATTTAGTTGTGTGCCGTCGGTGTATTGCGCCGATGCAGCATCTTTGAGCCGACCGCCGTACGTGATAAGTTAGTTGATCTTATAAGATCACGCATCTTCCTCGGTGATAAGTTGGATGTGTGTTGGAATGCCAAGAATGTCATGTTCATGTTTGAACATTCTGGCGTCTCTCCGGGGCAGACTTCAGGATGGTCTTCTATTCAGGTGTGGACATTCTGGCGTCTCCGCAATAGTCTTCAACTCGTATAGTTGTACTGCATCGGTGACGACTGGCGGTTCTTCACTTCCGGGCCTTTTTCTGGGCGGCTTCGGTTGGCGATTGGCCTGGCTGTAGATAGGAAACTGTGGATGTTCAACAGCGGCTCCTGGGGGCGTTGCATGCTGTGACCGCTTCCGACGACGGTTGTGACGCTGTATGGTGGATCCGATGCATGATGTTATCTTTGGACTGTAGCAGAAGATGAGTAAGCAGATAGTTATAACGATTACTGATGCAATAGAACTGACTATATAGGTATGTGTGCTAATTTTCTTCCAAATGCTATTACTCAATTCCGTATCTAATGAGGTTTCTCCATTAATTAAATGTTGGTAAAAGTCATGAGAACTATCTATTACTTCCTCTTTTGTTATATTTGGCACTTTATTATTTGTTTGTTCAAAGGTATCTATCGTGAAGTTTAACCGCTTGGAGTATGATGATATGACCTGCACCGATAATGCTCTCTTGGCAGCAAGTCTATTGTTAATTGACTTTATAATACAATTGTCAGCGATTCTTATAACACCAACATCCCTGATCATTATTTCTTCACGTTGCCCGTCACAAATAATAGAGATAGTAACGCCGCTTTTCGATATAAATAACCATGAATTAGGCATACATAATTGTTTCCATATTATCTTATTAGGCATTTCAAAATATTTAGCAGGACATTTCGTATGAGTGTGATTTTTGAACAACTGATCAACAATGCAATTTTCGTTCAATTGCATGTTCTTCACCGCCCCAGGAAAACAAGTAAACCTACTGTGTCTTTGTATACAACTTTTAAATTCTTCATGGCTTAACTCGAAATATAATTCGTGATTGTAGTCAACTCCAATGTATGGTTTTTGAACATTTATACTTTGAAATGAATTGTTTATGTTTCTCTTTGGAATGGGTGTGACACGAATTAAAGTGTACCTTGTTATATCTTGTATAGGGAAATATGCGTGCACCTGTATATGGCTCGCATTTTCGATTATCTTGGTTTCTAGTAATTGCTGCTGTATTATTTGTAAATTTGATGGCAACTTCTTATTTGCAGATAATATTATATCGCTAACATTTTTTGGAGACAAGACGTTGTATATATTAGCTTTAGGGCCGATTTTTCAATCCTCAGATAAAGAGATGAATAACTATTCCACTGATAAATTTATTGGGCTGTATAACAGTCCGTTAAACTTGTGTCAATTTTTCAATAGTCTTTTATTCCGTGGGCAACTATCTGACCGAATAACATCATCGTACCCGTCACTAACTTCAGATAGGTGAAACAAATATATCAGAAAAGTGCATGTAAGAGCAGGACAGGAAATAGAAGCTTTATTACCTGTCCTGCTCTAACTGTCAAAATGATGGCTGTCATTATTTCGGGGTTCTGTTTGTTTATGTATGTTTGGACTGTGGTATTTTCCCGGAATTTGTGATGTTCGTTTTCAATCAAATTATATTTAAAATAACAATGCCAGCGTTCCTCAAATTCGAATGCGAGATTAAAGACATTCAACTATTAGTCAGTTTAATAGAAAAATACAAGTATATTATAGAAATTAAAACGACTGATGCGGTAACAAACCAGGACAAGGAATGTGCGTGGCAAGATAGAAAATGCTTCTAATTCATGTGGTGTGTCTACAAATAACCGTAAGTGCCAAAAATTAAAGCTTAAATACGAGAGTCTAAGAAATCGTCTCTTCAAAAACGAACCAACCCTCCCAGCATTACCAAAGAAAGAATCGGGCATCTGTTTTAACATAACAGGACACCTTTACATTTAAGTACCATTTAAGACTTATGAACGTGAACATTTATGACTTATGATGTAAATCTTGGTGGTTGAATAATTGTAAATTAGTCTTTAGTGAAATAGTGAGTTAGTACCTAGGTATTTAAGTTGTAATTTGTTTTTGAAAATATAGGTCTGTATTTTTATGCCATAAATATGTGTATTAGGTATAATAAATGTTTGAAATACATGCTATCTGATTTATTTCTTTATTTCATAATATCAGCTCTCCATTGAATCCAATATAGATATTAAAATGATCGCCCCGCGGTCTAACAATTCTTTATCACCTTCTAGGTCGATTAATATACCTATTCGTTTATAATAGCCTCCTCTTCGATTGTTGCGTCGCCAAAAATATGAAAAATGGCCATATTTTCCATATTTCGTAATATATACCACGCCCAAATCCAACCAAATGTATCTCAACGTCAACTTAACAGTCAAATAAGCGGTTATCTGACCGAGGATCGGGCAGTCAAATTTATTCCTTAGTTTGGTGATTTATTCGATGAATAAACCCTATCTGACCATTGAAAAACGCAATATTACGCTATCCTTAGAATAAATACTATCTGGTTGTTTACCTGAGGATTGAAAAATCGGCCCTTAGTTAAATATATTTCTAAAAGGCCTTGGTAGTAATTTAAAATTTCTTCAATATAATTGCTGGCAAGCTGGTACGTCTGCATTATTTGGATTTTTATACTGTTGTGATTAGTACTAACATACCAATGATCATAACTATTTATATTATCTATGACCTGGTTTAATTTTGATTGGAACCCTTCTAATTTCTTCCTTATTCGGTCCTCAGTGTTGTTCACTTGTGAAACTGCTGATATCATAAATTTAGTCTGATGGCTTGCGGCTTCTATTAGTTTTTGTTGGTTTATATTTAAAGAATCAATGTCTTTGTAAACCTCGTCATTTACGCCAAAAATGGATGTTAGAAATTGTCCTAGTAATCCACGTTTGCGCCTGGTATATGGTATCTCAGAGAAATATTCTCTGATTCGCTCAAATTTTGTTTCTTGCTCCACTAAATGATGATAAAACTGTTCACAATGTGTTTCTGTTGTTACTGCCGCGGCATTGGTACACAGTTGCTGAAATTTTGACGTTGCCATTTTTATTTTGAAATTGTCTTGGTTCACCCGTTCTCTATTGTATATTGTTTCTATTCTAAACATCCCTCTGTCAATGTTAGCTACCCCTATTTGTTCAACATAGAATCCTGGTGCTAAGTTTTTTACTGAATATGTAGGTGTGGATGATACTAACCCGAAGATTTGAAAAAACAATAATAAATTCGTAAATCCTTTTAACGTTATGACTGGCGTCTTCGGATATAGTTTTTTCTTTTGACGTGACAACGTCTTATAAATTGGTTTGCCGGGTGACACTTCAAGAAACTGCGTTACGCTCCGCTCACGTTATGCGCTCACAATGAGAGCGAGTGAGAGGCACGCGTCCCGCCTAAGAGCGAGAGAGACAGACATAAAAAGTGAAAGGCACGCGTCTTTCATCCTTCTTCCTACTATACGAATGAATATTCACATTAAAATTATTCTACCACTCAAAGTCGTTGTCACGTAAAACTTTTTTGTTTTCGTTTAGTATTGCCCCGTGTGCATGCACGGTATTTGTAGTAGTATTATTGTTTTGTACGTCGTCATCTCTTACTGGTAATGGGATAAGTGTATTGATTGATCGTTCTAGAGCCTGCCCCGGAGCAATGTACAAGTTAGGGCCTAACCTTCGATAGCTCTTAAGCATAGCCCTAAGCTTGCACGTACCTAAACCTAGACTTATCCTAATTTAAGCCTACTGGTTCCTATATCTAGCCTAACCTATCTTATGATATACCTATCCCTATTTTAGATCTAACTCTAACCTAACTCCCTAGTCTACCCTAGCCCTGTTAGGTATAGTGTATAGCGAGGCCGTGTACACTGTGGTCACACAGACTGTCGCTTATACAACCCTAATCCCTAGTTCCCTAGCAGTCCCTGGGATCCCTAGGCCGCGATATCTGTCGCCGGGAGACCTCAGGCGACAGACGGAAAGTGGGTAGGATTAGGGTGTAGTGAAGTGGGCTTTCTCACTGCCGGTCGAGCAGACTCACAAGACCGATCATGGTGACGGCTAAGGGTGTCTTGGCCGCAGTGAGAGGTGAGGGGTAGGGTATGAGTCAAAGCCGGGAGTGAGCTAATGACTGGTTTATTTCTTAAAACTATAATCTTATATACTAAACTTATTCTATGTACACATATACACGTATTTAGTTGTGTGCCGTCGGTGTATTGTGCCGATGCAGCATGTCTGAGCCGATCGCCGTACGTGATAAATTACATGATCTTAAAATATCACGCATCTTCCTCGGTGATAAGTTGGATGTGTGTTGGAATGCCAAGAATGTCATGTTCATGTTTGAACATTCTGGCGTCTCTCCGGGATAGGCTTCAGGAAGGTCATGTTCCGGCGTGAACATTCTAGCGCCTCTCCGGGGCAGGCTCTAGAAAGTTCTTATGTTCAGGCGTGAACATTCTGGCGTCTCTTCGGCGTAGGCTTCAGCTCAACGTTAACGGCATCTGTAGTTTGTTGTTCACTGGTGATTCGTTTTCTTGACGGCTTCGGTTGGCTGGCTGTAGGCCATGTATGATGCGGTCCTGGCAGCGGCAGCTTATTGCGTTGCTTGCTGTGGAACCTTGAGGATCATTGCGGTGGATATGTTAAGTACCTATGTGTAGTAGGAAAAAACAAGGTATATTTTATATTTAGTCAACATGCAGTTGTTTTGTACCATTGCATGTTATTCACCCCTCCAGAAATTCCATCCCTTCTCTTATTTAGTAGTAGTAGTAGTAGACGTTGTAGTAGTAGTAGTAGTGTAGTAGTAGTAGTAGTGTAGTAGTAGACGTTGTAGTAGTAGTGTAGTAGTTGTAGTAGTAGACGTTGTAGTAGTAGTAGTATTCGTTGTAGTAGTAGTATTAGTAGTAGTGTAGTATTTGTAGTAGTAGTAGTAGTAGTGTAGTATTTGTAGTAGTAGTAGTCGTTGTAGTAGTAGTAGTAAACTTAGTATATTCGTAAAAATTTAGCGCCCATGAACTCTGATCGCGCAGAACTCGTATACAAGTGTGTATCGCGGCTGTGGCAGTAACTTGTTACGAGGACGATGGCGGTTTGTCAACACTGTGGTTTTCTGGGAGTCAGGTTCGATTGGACTTCATGACTTGTAACATGTTCTTAATTGTAAAGGTATGGGTCCTTGATTTGTTTATCTAAGGCCCTTGTTATGTATTCATTGTTATTTGCTTCCTCTAGCCAATCCTAACTTGTTTACGTAGATATGTCTTTCCCTAAACTTGGTTGCAATCTCGTCCTCGAAACGGTAAGTGCGACTTCTCGAGTACCGGGGCGACCCGCTTGTGGGAGACCGATACCTGATTCGCTACCGCCCGACGCAACCAAGTTAGTTAGTCTCTTACTATACCACGAGACTAGTGCGATTGGGGAACACTAGCCCGCAATATAATAAGTGTCAGTCAGTCAGCTAGTCAGCCTACGGGAACAGGAGTTCCAGAGATGTTATATCGCTTTTGCTCGAAGGACCAATGTACAAGTTAGGGCCTAACCTTCGATAGCTCTTAAGCATAGCCCTAAGCTTGCACGTACCTAAACCTAGACTTATCCTAATTTAAGCCTACTGGTTCCTATATCTAGCCTAACCTATCTTATGATATACCTATCCCTATTTTAGATCTAACTCTAACCTAACTCCCTAGTCTACCCTAGCCCTGTTAGGTATAGTGTATAGCGAGGCCGTGTACACTGTGGTCACACAGACTGTCGCTTATACAACCCTAATCCCTAGTTCCCTAGCAGTCCCTGGGATCCCTAGGCCGGGATATCTGTCGCCGGGAGACCTCAGGCGACAGACGGAAAGTGGGTAGGATTAGGGTGTAGTGAAGTGGGCTTTCTCACTGCCGGTCGAGCAGACTCACAAGACCGATCATGGTGACGGCTAAGGGTGTCTTGGCCGCAGTGAGAGGTGAGGGGTAGGGTATGAGTCAAAGCCGGGAGTGAGCTAATGACTGGTTTATTTCTTAAAACTATAATCTTATATACTAAACTTATTCTATGTACACATATACACGTATTTAGTTGTGTGCCGTCGGTGTATTGTGCCGATGCAGCATGTCTGAGCCGATCGCCGTACGTGATAAATTACATGATCTTAAAATATCACGCATCTTCCTCGGTGATAAGTTGGATGTGTGTTGGAATGCCAAGAATGTCATGTTCATGTTTGAACATTCTGGCGTCTCTCCGGGATAGGCTTCAGGAAGGTCATGTTCCGGCGTGAACATTCTAGCGCCTCTCCGGGGCAGGCTCTAGAAAGTTCTTATGTTCAGGCGTGAACATTCTGGCGTCTCTTCGGCGTAGGCTTCAGCTCAACGTTAACGGCATCTGTAGTTTGTTGTTCACTGGTGATTCGTTTTCTTGACGGCTTCGGTTGGCTGGCTGTAGGCCATGTATGATGCGGTCCTGGCAGCGGCAGCTTATTGCGTTGCTTGCTGTGGAACCTTGAGGATCGTTGCGGTGGATATGTTAAGTACCTATGTGTAGTAGGAAAAAACAAGGTATATTTTATATTTAGTCAACATGCAGTTGTTTTGTACCATTGCATGTTATTCACCCCTCCAGAAATTCCATCCCTTCTCTTATTTAGTAGTAGTAGTAGTAGACGTTGTAGTAGTAGTAGTAGTGTAGTAGTAGTAGTAGTGTAGTAGTAGACGTTGTAGTAGTAGTGTAGTAGTTGTAGTAGTAGACGTTGTAGTAGTAGTAGTATTCGTTGTAGTAGTAGTATTAGTAGTAGTGTAGTATTTGTAGTAGTAGTAGTAGTAGTGTAGTATTTGTAGTAGTAGTAGTCGTTGTAGTAGTAGTAGTAAACTTAGTATATTCGTAAAAATTTAGCGCCCATGAACTCTGATCGCGCAGAACTCGTATACAAGTGTGTATCGCGGCTGTGGCAGTAACTTGTTACGAGGACGATGGCGGTTTGTCAACACTGTGGTTTTCTGGGAGTCAGGTTCGATTGGACTTCATGACTTGTAACATGTTCTTAATTGTAAAGGTATGGGTCCTTGATTTGTTTATCTAAGGCCCTTGTTATGTATTCATTGTTATTTGCTTCCTCTAGCCAATCCTAACTTGTTTACGTAGATATGTCTTTCCCTAAACTTGGTTGCAATCTCGTCCTCGAAACGGTAAGTGCGACTTCTCGAGTACCGGGGCGACCCGCTTGTGGGAGACCGATACCTGATTCGCTACCGCCCGACGCAACCAAGTTAGTTAGTCTCTTACTATACCACGAGACTAGTGCGATTGGGGAACACTAGCCCGCAATATAATAAGTGTCAGTCAGTCAGCTAGTCAGCCTACGGGAACAGGAGTTCCAGAGATGTTATATCGCTTTTGCTCGAAGGACCAATGTACAAGTTAGGGCCTAACCTTCGATAGCTCTTAAGCATAGCCCTAAGCTTGCACGTACCTAAACCTAGACTTATCCTAATTTAAGCCTACTGGTTCCTATATCTAGCCTAACCTATCTTATGATATACCTATCCCTATTTTAGATCTAACTCTAACCTAACTCCCTAGTCTACCCTAGCCCTGTTAGGTATAGTGTATAGCGAGGCCGTGTACACTGTGGTCACACAGACTGTCGCTTATACAACCCTAATCCCTAGTTCCCTAGCAGTCCCTGGGATCCCTAGGCCGGGATATCTGTCGCCGGGAGACCTCAGGCGACAGACGGAAAGTGGGTAGGATTAGGGTGTAGTGAAGTGGGCTTTCTCACTGCCGGTCGAGCAGACTCACAAGACCGATCATGGTGACGGCTAAGGGTGTCTTGGCCGCAGTGAGAGGTGAGGGGTAGGGTATGAGTCAAAGCCGGGAGTGAGCTAATGACTGGTTTATTTCTTAAAACTATAATCTTATATACTAAACTTATTCTATGTACACATATACACGTATTTAGTTGTGTGCCGTCGGTGTATTGTGCCGATGCAGCATGTCTGAGCCGATCGCCGTACGTGATAAATTACATGATCTTAAAATATCACGCATCTTCCTCGGTGATAAGTTGGATGTGTGTTGGAATGCCAAGAATGTCATGTTCATGTTTGAACATTCTGGCGTCTCTCCGGGATAGGCTTCAGGAAGGTCATGTTCCGGCGTGAACATTCTAGCGCCTCTCCGGGGCAGGCTCTAGAAAGTTCTTATGTTCAGGCGTGAACAATTATAATCCCTTAGGATGTCTCGCACTTGTTATGCATGCGAAGATTTGACTTATTATAATAATTATATTCATTAATATCCGACACTATTTAACTAAAGACTTTATTTTTTATTTATTGGTAATGCGCTGAATAAATAATTTCGCCCACTGTCCCCATTTAGGAAGCATTTACTTTGCTGGCTCACCCTTTGAGAAAGACTGCTTTAAACGCTATACATATCACGAAACTTCTGCACTAGAGCTTGTCCTGCTTCTAGGACTAATCTTCGTATGTAAGGGCCTTATCATACTAGCGGATTGCGAACGTTCTCAAAGCGCGCAACGAATTCGTTAGGTACGGGCACTACGGGCTCACAACAGTCACAACGAACACGCCGCGCATGCGCAACGAATTCGTTGCGGACGCGCAAAGAGTAAAAAGCGTCGTGCAACGAGTAAAAGTAATAAAGTCAACAGCAGTGTTTCGTCGTCGGAATCCATTTTGTTATAGGATGTATTGTACTTCGATAATTTGCTACAAAAATGCGACAAAAACGTAACGTATTTGCCACGCGTCCGCGACCTCCTAGCTGCGCAGCCGCGGCTTGTTCGCGACACATTCGTTGCGCGTCCGCCCCGCCCCGTAACCGCTCCCAGACCGCTAGTATGATAAGGCCCTTAGTCTCTGTCTTCGTATGTCAGTGCTCTACGCTCGCAAACTAGCTATGTGTACAGACGAAGATTATTTATAATAATATGTACTAGCTTATTCACGCGGTATAACCGTGTTATTTTCTATGTCTCGATAAAAGACCCTTCTACCAGAGCAATGGTTGCATCATCTTAAGTTTTGGAATAATTCTGGGTTCTTATAGCCTATATGTTGCCTTACAAACTCGTCTATCTTTGAGTGAAAGTACCACTAATATCGCACACTTTAATGTTATTTATGAGTGACTAGTCAATGCCAACGGCTTCGCACGCACATATTTTCTAATTTCCCGTTTTGCCCGATCCCGTGGGAATTTCTTAGAATCCCGTCTTAGTGCACCCTACGCTTCCCAAGGAACATACATGCTAAAGTTGAGCTTCTTGCGCCGAGTAGTTTCGGCTGTAGCTTGTCTGTCAGTCAGTCAGTAACGCAAGGATTTTATATATGCAGATGATATAATGATAATAGCTATAATAACATCCAAATGATGTTCGCTCTCAGTAAATACACCTTTTTAATTTTTAATGTGACCCTTTTTCTTGTAAATTTTAAGTTCGAGGCGGGCCTGTAAGCCTGTTGCCAAATTTATCTCGACTCGCTCGAAGATATACCGACGCCATTAAATTTCACGGTGTTGACAATGTTGGAGGGACGCGGTGCGCGCCAAATCCTCTCGTAGTAATCCTCACCTACATAAATAGTCCACCCAGCAAGAAGCTATAAGTTTTGTAAATACAGAACTTCTACGAAGTGACATAGTGACAATTAAGAACAAATAAGCTTAAATCTAAGTTATAACGAAATTGAGAATTATAAGTGGTCGCATTCTTAAGCTTCTTTGTGGTGTCTTCTTTTGTGGTTGGAAGTAAGTAAGGTTTGTTTTAATTTTCAATTGACACGCAGAATACACGATATTATCGTCGAGAAGGATAAGTTTATAGGGTATTCGGATATGTTAGTTCTGGGTCTGTTGTTTAATGGGGTGCATAGCGTTCCCACCAAGTGCAAGTGGTGCACCTGCCGATCAACGGACGAGGATCTGGCAAACAAAATATCCCGATAAGCGGCAATAGGCTCGCCACCTATTACGTGGGATCAAAACACTGGCGAAAAGTGGGCGTTTAATATGCCTCTGCCTACCCCTTCGGGGAAACAGGCGTGAGTCTATGTATGTATGTATGTATGTATGCATCCTTAAGCTTCTTTGAGTGTCTTGTTTTGTGGTTAGAAGTAAGTAAGGTTTGTTTAATTTTCAGTTGACTCGCAGAATACACGATATTATCGTCGTGAAGGATAAGTTTACAGGGTATTCGGGTATGTTAGTTCTGGGTCTGTTTTGCTTCATTTAATATGGCCACACTGTATAGTAATGTTGAATGAAGCGCGCTTTTTATCTCGCAAATGTCAAACTCTCTTTTGATCTGTCTTCTATGCCTCCTTCTCGGCAAAGTATGCCAACTGCGATTCATTTATGGGACGTCGACGGACACCGCGGTGGTTTTAGTGCGTAGGTCCCTAAACGTCTGCAGAGGATAATCACATACGCCCCTCTGCTTGCCCCAAAAGCTGAAAGACTAATCTATTATTTTGGTTTCTACCATGAAGACATAAAAGGCCTTCTACTTCCGACTGCCCCCTTCATATTTGACAGTCTGTTTCTTCCATTTATGGAGCGTATTATATTAGATAATAGAAAGCTTTACGTAACACTTGCAAATGTAATTTAATTATGTTACGTTTGCCACTCATAATTTGACTGCACTGCCCTAATTAATTTTTCTAATCAGCAATCTTTAATTCGTTTGGCTAAGCAGACCGTGTCTTATATAATCATCATCTTTCATGAGGGAAGCTGAAATGTGTTAGGTATATCTATTAACATGTTAATTTACTATTATATTAGTTACGTCAGTTACCCACTACGGAATGGAAGGAAAGATTTTAAATATTCTACATACAAGAGGGTATTATAAAGCGTTCAAACTTCTGAAAATGCTTATGCCAGTTTCCCATAAGTGAGTAGTTCAATACTGCATTGTGGCAGCTGCAAGCCAGCAGTCGAAAGTTGATAGTCCGACCGCTTCGTTTGAACGACTCTCATAAGTTGTAGCCACGTGCCTCTTTTCTCCATTGAGTCATAGTGACCTTATAAGTTACTAGATGAGCCCGCGGTTACACCCGCGTTATTTAAGGCTACTGCTCCGCTCCCGTGGCTCATAGCGTGATGTTATATAGCCTATAGCCTTCCCCGATAAACGGGCTATCTAACAGTGAAAGAATTTTTGAAATCTGTCCAGTAGTTCCTGATTAGCGCGTTCAACTAAACAAACAAACTCTTCAGCTTTATATATTAGTATAAGATAAGATGACATGTCTACTTTAAAAAGTAGATTAATTGAATAATTTCATGCTGATTATGGGAAAATAGATTGATTTATGCTAGATTTGACGAGTTTTGAATGAGAGAAACTAATCGCTTTCTTAATGTATTTCCTCTATTTTGCTATGATAATACGTGTTGCCAATACGAAAATTTCTTTCCGCATTTCTATGTTTTTATATCCATATTTCGGTATGCCGTAGTCTGTCATGCCGTCACGAGACTTTTTAAAGATGTGTATTTCGTTACCTTTGAGGCCTGCCAGTAAACGAGTGTGTCCAATGTAACTTCATATGTTAGTTTTAAGCATTGTATACATGTGCTCCATCGAGCATATCTTAACACATTTTATTTAATCTCATCATCAACAGCCCTTTATACTGTTCCACTGCACTGCTGGGCACGGGCCTCTTCTCACTATGAGAAGGGTAAGGCCACAGTCCACCACGCTGGCCAAGTACGGGTTGGCAGACTTCACATGTCTTTCGAGAACATTATGGAGAACTCTCAGACATGCAGATTTCTTCACGATGTTTTCCTTCACCGATTAGCAAGCGATAATTAACAATTTAATGCGCACTTAACTCCGAAAAAGTCATTGGTGCGTGCCGTGGATTCGAACCCGGACCCTCTGCGTAGCTGTCTGTTAGTCTTTCCACTCGGCTATCGCTGCTATTTACTCTATTATTATTTAATAATAGTAGTAGATAGAGTACTAGCAGTACAGATAATTCACTTCAATACTATGTGAAAACAACATCATTGCAATTAATATAAATGTCCGAATTATCCATAAATATCTATTGCCCGATTTGGCAGCCGAGAGCTTTTACACATCAAAAGAACCAAGATCTGGTGCTGGTAAGAGTTATCTTACCGGACGACGCAGCAGGGGTAGGCCTCCCGCAAGGTGGACCGAAGATCTGGTTAAGATCGCGGGAAGCGGTTGGATGCGGGCGGCTCAAAATTGTGTGTGTGTTAACACAAGTTCAGATTTTATATTTTTCGTCAACGTGTGTCAGAATTTGCATGTAAATGTTAATTTGTTTTCTCTTCCATATTCTCCGCAACGGTTGGCACGTCCGATGTCTAATAGAGCTTAACAGAACACCGTTGTTTTTGTGATCTGAGTAGCTCATGAATCATAATGAATGGGTGTTCATTAGAATTATATTGATATTTATATGTTGATGCACTGGCTTTTAAAACGTCTACTATTCTTTTCTGAGTAGAAATAAGGTGAGAACTCTACGTAAGTAAATAGTGAGAGAATTGCCATTTGGTGCAATATGGTCGAGATCAAAATGTTATTTTTTAACACCAATGTAATACCTGTATTTGCAAATAAAGGTATTATGATTATGAGAAGATAGAAAATAATCCATTTTGTAAAAATACTTCGTAAGTTATAAGCTATAATTACGAGTTATCGTTCTAGTGAAAACATTTTTTTTATATATTTCGTTTACACTCCCGCGGCACCAACCGGTCGTATAAAATGCTACTTTTAATGAATTGCCTTTTACATTCATGCATTGAAATTATGAGCATTCATTATATCGATTAAGTTTGCTCTATGGAGCCTCTTTGTAATTTGGTACCTACGTAACAAGTAATAATTCGCATTGGATCACAACAAGGCATTTTGGGTTAAATAGTCTGTTTGAGAAGAAATCAATCATGCAATACTACAGTGCTACGCAGAGAAGTAATAATACAATGTAACGATGCCAAACTATACAGAGACTAGATTATCGGACAAAATTAAATATTCGTAAACAGATACAGTTTTGACCAGTATGTGTTGCCAGTGATGATCTACGGCGCTGAAAGGGCCTTATCCGAAAGCTCAGCGTCACAGAGGGTGATGGAGAGAGCTATGCTCGGCGTTTCCCTGCGAGATCGAATCAGAAATGAGGAGATCCGCAGGAGAACCAAAGTCACCGACATAGCTCTCCGAATAGCCAGGCTGAAGTGGCAATGGGCAGGGCACATAGCGCGAATAACCGATGGCCGTTGGAGCAGGCGGGTTCTGGAGTGGCGACCACGTACCGGACGACGCAGCAGGGGTAGGCCTGCCGCAAGGTAGACCGACGATCTGGTTAAGATCGCGGGAAGCGGTTGGATGCGGGCAACTCAAAATTGGTCTGTGTGGAGAACCTTGGGAGAGGCCTATGTCCAGCAGTGGACGTCTCTAGACTGACATGATGAAATAGATACATACAACCTGGACTTTGTCAGGCTGATGGACTATAGTCTAAGCCTTCCCATAATGCGAAGAGGCAGAGGCTGAGGGACAGATTATAAATAAGGCTAAAGATGATGATAGATAAATTACGCTCAATAAAAACCATAGTCCTGGAAATCGTGAATATCTTTTTGCTGATGTGTATGTGGACGCTCGCATGATGCTCTGCACGTGTGTGTCGAAGTATTGCTATAATACTACTCACAAGATCGTTCCACTTGCGTACAACAGGCACTGACCTGGTCGCGGCGTCATTAACATTTCTATTGTAGAAAAGTGTTAATTTTTCATATCAACGTATCGTAGCAACCGTTACAATCATGGTAATGTTATATATTTGCATTCATTACGCGTTCTTATCTGTTTCAAATCTTATACATCACTTGTTTCGACTCTTGTTCGTATCTTGTAAAAAATGTATTCAAGCGTGGTATAGTAGGCCAATTCCTCCTTTCAAAGGAGAGGCCTAGTCCAGCAGTGGACTGTTAAGGGCTGATGAAGAAGATTATACGTATCGCAGTCATTCACCATCATCATCGTCCTAGCGTTATCCCAGTTGCATTCAAGACCTTGCGACTTGGAGCCTGGGGTCCGCTTACATACTAGTCCAACCAGATATGACAAAATATCTGCTTTTCCACAGAGCGGCTGCCGTCTGACTCCGTAACCTAAAGGGATAGCGATATTCCATAGGTTTAGATCTGTATCAGTTTGTTTGAGGGGACTGACTCCCCGTAAAGAATTTCAAAGATCTTAATAAAAGCCGGGACTGACGTTTTAACATGCTCTCCGAGGCACGGGGCAAGCGATCATTAGCAATTTAATAGGCACATATCTTTGAAAAGACAATGGTGCACGCGGGCACGCCGTAGATTCAAACTCGAAACCGTCTACATGGCAGTCTGTTAATATTGTCTATCGTTACTTGTGAGCTTTAAGGTAGAATTCCGTGCGTCGCGATCGATCGCAGCCGCGCGCGGCCTACGACTGTCGTCGATCGCTCGCGACAATAGTCAAAGTATGAAAATGTATGGCACCGCTGCCGAGGCCCGCGACTGACGCGCGCGGCCGACGAATGTCGTGAGCCGCGCGCGGCAGTGTCTTGAAATTAGTAGTAATGAAAAAAAAAATTCGAAAGTTTTGCCGACTATACAGGGTGTAAAAAGACCCTTAACGAAAACTGAAATCCCATTTTGCACCAATCACTACGAACATTTTCTATTTCGGCACCATACCAGGGAAATTACTGGTTCAGAAGATATTGAAGCTCAAAGTTAGTATGGATTTTTTCTAATTCGGTACAAAATCGATGCATTTACCCCGCCAATATGTTCTTTAGATGCCCTGTAAGCCCATGGATAAGTAGGTTTTTCGAGCATTGCACGCGCGCGCTTTTAATTGCGGTTTAAAAAAGAGAAAACTTTAAAAAAATAAAACGTTTCCCAGGTATTATTTTTGGTTAGTATGACTTGGCATGATGTCCACAACGAGTAGACTTCGGCTTGGTGATTGGTCTTGTGACACTCTGTATAAAAACAATTCAATTTTGTATTATAGTTCCAAACTTCCAACATTTTTTTTCATTAGGTACAATATTTAATAATTGCTTTTGAATCAATATTTGCTAGTATCCTTTTTCATTTCTGCTTTTAAAGATAGGGTCGATTGGTACTCTAGTTTCATAATATAGCAACAGCAGCTCGTCATTCTCCTTTTCTTCTTCAAGGATGTCAATTAGCATTTCGACCATGATTTTGACTTCGCTAGACACACGTCTAGAGGGAACTAACGAACAACATCTACTAATTTCAAGACACTGCCGCGCGCGGCTCACGACATTCGTCGGCCGCGCGCGTCAGTCGCGGGCCTCGGCAGCGGTGCCATACATTTTCATACTTTGACTATTGTCGCGAGCGATCGACGACAGTCGTAGGCCGCGCGCGGCTGCGATCGATCGCGATGCACGGAATTCTACCTTTAGTGTCTACGTGACTATTAATAGGAAACAAACCTTAGTATAACTTAAAAGGTCAAATTGGTATACGTACTAAATAATGTGTAACTAACAATTGACGGCTAGAATGGAAATAGAATGCACTATTTTCTAAATAAGTTATAACCTACAAGATTATTTTGAATATATAATAATTTGTAAATATCATATGTAACAACCTATTTGGATACAACCAAATCATTGGATAATATACCCACCATTTTTTCGATGATGAAACCTGTGCCTAACCCATACACGAATAAATTGATGCTTTTCAATAATGGTAAATTTTGTACCTACATTTATAACCAGTTACTTATCCAATAGACCACAGTATAAAATATTTTCCTATTAACTCGGGTAACTGTTGAGAAGCTGACAACACAATTCTTCACGCATGCGTCTTGATGCTTTTGATTGTCACACACTGTCATAATGAGTTGCCTCACTTATGGACCTATTTTTCTTAGGCAGTGCGGTGTCTAGTATAGCGAAGCGATACCAATCATTTGTCTAAGTGTTCGTGCAATAATTTTCTACAACTTTAGAAGAGGCCTGACACGACTTCAGTGTTTTAAAGAGCTAGCATCTGTGTTCAGTGATGAAGCCCCATGTCTGCGGACTGTCGGACGCTGGTATTTAGAATTCCAGCGTGGACATACTAGTGTTAGGGACAAATCTCGCGAAGGACGCCCAAAATCCGCTTTCACTGAAGATAACATCATTGCTGTGAGACAACTAATTCTCGAAGATTGCCGTGTGACGTATCGAGAGATAGAGGCTCTATTAGGCATCTCAGGGACAACCATTCAGAAGATCTTGCATGAAGCGCTTGGTGTGAGAAAGCTATTTTGCCGTTGGATACCGCATCTGCTTTCCGACGATCACAAGGCGGCCTGCGTCAGATGGTGTAAGAAAACTCTGAAAAGTTTCAACTGAGGAGAGTCAAATCACGTCTACGACATCATCAGTGATGACGAATCTTGGATTAATGCCTACGATACTGATTCCAAACAACAATCTACAATCTGGGTCTTTCAAGACCAGCCAAAGCTGACTAAAGTTGTTCGTTCTCGAAGCACTTCAAAGAAGATGACGTTCGTCGAAAAAACCGGCCATGTTGCGACTATTGCACTTAAAGATCGGAGAACGGTTAACGCAGAGTAGTATACCACAGTTTGTTTACCACAAGTCATCGCCGAACTTCGAAATTCTAACTCAAAGCGACGCATCATCATTCATTACAACAATTGAGTAGTTGAAGCAGGAAAAAGTAGAAATTCTTGACCATCCTCCATACAGTCCTGTCCTAAGCCCTAACGATTTCTTTATATTTCCTAAAACTATGAAAGTCTTCGTGGTCAAAGGTTCTAGTCTGGTGAAGAAGCAGTCGACGCTTTCAAGTCAGCTATTTTAAACACCCTCACTTAAGAGTGGAATAAATGTTATAATAACTGGTTGGAGCGAATGGAAAAGTGTATTAGGAAAGTACTATAAGGTTCTAGTTGTGATTTTTTCTTCAAACGACAAAACTTAAAAGGCATGCCTCGTATCACCAATAAAAATAACATAAAACGATACAACTTTCCGAAAGGTAATTCTGCACTTAAATAAAAAAATACATGCAAAGACATTGACTCGAAAGCCTTTCTTTTATTCTTCGCAAAGGTTACTAAGGGCCTGTAGTGCCATCGAAATACAAGTGCCTAATGCTAAAACCATGCGATCCTTCTCTTATATTGTGAAAGCCGCTTGCCGATATATTTTTCGTACCGTTAACCTTTTGTTTTCATCCAACTGTCTCCGCTTTGTTGTCCTAACGAGAAATTTCAAGCTTCAACAATTTCCATATGACGAGCGGAGCGGACTTTCAGATTCGACACTCTACCTGTCTCTATATAGCTTTAGACTATAACTATCTATCATACAAGTTTGTTTAACGGGACTTTATCGCGTTAACTAATTAATTTTATTACATACATACATACATAGA
Organism: Euclidia mi; assembly: GCA_944739405.2. Classification (NCBI taxonomy): domain Eukaryota; kingdom Metazoa; phylum Arthropoda; class Insecta; order Lepidoptera; family Erebidae; genus Euclidia; species Euclidia mi. The sequence continues at coordinate 7,844,811 of OX123196.2, forward strand.
CTCACGCCTGTTTCCCCGAAGGGGTAGGCAGAGGCATATTAAACGCCCACTTTTCGCCAGTGTTTTGATCCCACGTAATAGGTGGCGAGCCTATTGCCGCTTATTGGGACATTTTGTTTGCCAGAGCCTCGTACGTTGATCGGCAGGTGCACCACTTGCAGGTGATTAATTTTATTACCATTGCCTTTATCCAAATTCGAAATATATATGCATAGTCCAACACGTTTTCTCTTTAGAACAGATACGTCCTTTGAATTATTTTTATGTGGTAAGGACACATAGTCTTATTTTATATGAACCTAGCCGCTCTGGAAGCAACTGTTTACAATTGGGTTGAAGCTTTTTCCAATAAACTGAGTACTATAAAAACTTAGAGTAACGATGCTGCTATTAGTTTTTAGTAAGTCATGTCTCATTATCGTATTAAAAACTGCAGTGTGACTTTCATTATCAAATGGTCGGATATGATATGACAGTTGGTATACTTTGTAACCTTCGTTATGTTACCTTAATTATAATCTATTTATAATTCCAATAACTTCTATCTCTAATGTACTTGATTCTAATATTCGGATTACTAGAACACGGACTGCATCATCTCCAAATTTAATGCTATTTTACTCCCTATAAATTATAAAAAATGAACGAAAGAGCAACTAACCGCTACTTTTAATAAAATGAGAGAAATAGAACAAGTTTTAAAGCTACGTTGTATCCGTTTTCCGTAGGAATGTCTGTCATAGGCCACTGCCGTCTAAATTGCGAACCGTATAACCTAGAAATACGAACTTTGTAGGTACGGTTTTACAGTTAAATCGGTGAAATAGTGATGATACAATATTAATGGCATTTAGGTTATGCTAATGTCAAAGACGACAACCGTAAAGTAACGCTTGGATTTGAGGTGTCAACGGTATTAGTTTGTTGTCTATGTCATCTGTCGTTAGTGTCAAATATCGTAGATGACTAGTTGGCGGCCTTGTTAGCAATTTGGTGACAAAGTTTACGTCCGATAGAGATTCTTATGGATTCTCAGCTAACTACATTGACGTTTTTATGGCATTTACTATGGCGTAGTAGTTTAAACAACATTTTTTACGTCTGAACATCAATATAGTGATTCTTCTTCTTCTTCTCGAGTCGATGGTACAGACATCAAATGGCACTAGCCCAGTATGTGGCCACAGCAACGGTAGTTATTGATATAGTGATTGAGTCTTAGGGTAACACAAAAGGGCAACTACGTAACCAGCATTGTTCGTGGCTGAACACGTATATGACAGCATTTTTATTAATTATGTAAGCGCTGGTAATTATAGACACCTTAGTTTCATATCCTCAAATCAATAAATTGTTGTTTTCATTGTAATCTAATATGCGATACGGAGTTTCAAAATAGAATCTACATAAATAAAAGAAAATTATTCTTGCTAAACGTTTATACAAAACCAATAATGAAAACATTCCTTATCATCTTGTATTTTCATGTTAATTTGTGTAAATTTGTGTTTTCTTATATTATAACCATAGACTGTGGCTGCAAATAGGTTTGTTACTATGGTTATATAATTTATGGTGACTGTTATTTTATTATTATTAATTTGATATAAGTGTATAGGGTTCCCACCAAGAACTTAGGGTCCCAAGCCAACCTCACCTGCAAGTGGTGCACCTGCCGATCAACGGACGAGGCTCTGGCAAACATAATATCCCGATAAGCGGCAATAGGTTCGCCACCTATTACGTGGGATCAAAACACTGGCGAAAAGTGGGCGTTTAATATGCCTCTGCCTACCCTTTCAGGGAAACAGGCGTGATTCTATGTATGTATGTATGTTCTTTTATTGCAATTATTTGATAGTTGATTACACAATCGTCTTTGATTCAGTAAGAAATTAAATAATCATATCGGTGAAGTTTTACTTGGTTTGTTCTCCATTTGATAAGACTAAAACATAAAATTTTTAACCTAACGATGATGTGAATGCAATTCAGATCGGGATTTTCATAATTAAAATGTTTGTCTCGATATGTACCACCTACCAGCATTTTCCGTTGTCGATATTTCTGCATCGTTGCCAATGCTTGATCATGTATGCATTGGAGGCTTAGTCCAATATTGGCTCAAAAAGAAATGGTTTCTAGTCGTTCGTCAATGAGAAAAAAGTGGCGGTGACCCAAATTGGGACTATGTATTTGCGGGTGGATAAAAAGTCCACCATAACCAATTTATAAACCAGTATTAATTTTGTGAACATGACCTCAAAAGTAAATCGGGCTCAGTAGCGCTCGTAGCCACAAAAGTTCCAATACTTATATCTGGATTCTTCCTCTCGTGTCCAGGTCCTAATGTCTTGTCAGGCAGAGTGTGTCTCAGTGTGAGGTACATTTCGTGACGATTGCGTGCCATTTACTGCACAACGCCAAGCTACGCGTGGCAGTTTCTGTGTGGCGTCTTCCATACATTGTCGTGGTAAATCACGCGCCAATAACTATTACCAGCATGCGATAAGGATGCGACTTGAATATCACACGCATCTAAGATTATTGTCTGACAATATCTTATCATCGCCCTAGCGTTATCCCGCTAGCATCCAAGACTTTCACCTTGGAGTCCGGGGTCCGCTTACTAATTTTACGACGATGATATATGACAGATGATATTAGTTTTATATTTTGGCAAACAAAGTAAAAACCAAATATCGTGCTTCCAAATAGTTTAAATAGTCCCTATATCAATATTTGCAATTTAATACCAATTTCCGTTATTAAACTTATACAAGCATTTTGGTTATAGCAAGATTTTACAAGCTAAAAGCTATATTTCACAATGTGTCGATGAGTTCGGTTAAATTCGTTGGCATCTAACAGGACACAAATCGTCAGTTGTAATGCAGATAGGAATGCCTCTAAATAAGAATGCCTCTGGACGGGTATTATTATCCTTATAATGAAGATGAGAATGGTGACATTGACCCTAAATCTCCAAACTGTAAGTCGTTCCTACAACATAGATGAATCATATTGCCATACAGTAGCATGATTCATCCAGCCTACTACACACCTTCGGATTCCTCTGCAAGAATAAAATAATGTTAAAAATAGTGTTGATGTTCGATGTACATTATATAATTCCACATAAACGAGTTCGCTGTCTATTTGTTGATGGTTATTTCGGACATTTAGGCCGATCGAAAATAATACAATGGCCAGCCTTGTAACGCATCTGATATTGTCGAACAGCAAACGAATATAGGAGCTGCGAATGCTGCGATAGCATATATCTATAGATCTGCCGATTGCCATGAAGATACCGAACTTGTCGAAGTTATGTTTAGTGAGTATTACTGCTAGGCTTAGTTACAAAGATGGATTAGTATGGAAAATGCAAGAAGCCAAAGATTCAAAAATAAAATCTCGAAAAGGACAATGGCAGATCTCCATACAACAAAATGTCTGAAATTAAATTGAAGTGAACAGTAATAAAAATATATCAAAAATTTGGCGTGAGTAACAGAGTCTATAAATGATTCTATTTTCACTCAGGAAAGGCGGAAAAAAAGATATCGGTGTTTGAATTTTGAGTTAAGAATGAACAATGTAGGTAAAAGGAAAGTTATAGTATGAAAGTTAAACAATGTAGGTAGTACGTTTGAATTATCAAATGACATTTATGTCATATTGACATCAAAACGCGGAAGTATTTTGTAGCATCTAACTGTTACAGCCAAAGACAAAAGCAGAGCTGCACATTTTAAATCGATTTTATGTGAAATCGATACAACATTAAAACAATGCTGTTACGTTTTTATTTGATTTAAACGTTGTTTTGCTTCAAAAATATTAGCTTATTGATATAATGTTGATTAAATATTAAATAACTGCATTTTAAACCAAACCAACTCTATAAAGGTCAATCGTATCGATTACTTATTTAATAATCGATACGGATATAGTACTCACGTCTATTCTTGTCACACCATTGTCTATGGCAACAATCAAATAATAAAGTATTCGTAAGCAATTGGAATGCTTTTCATCATCATAAAATACTCCAGCTTTAACGAGACAAAGTGAAAATATTAAAAATTGTAGAAAAAAAAGTTTAAGGTCGCCACAACAAACCCAGACCAAATTCTGCCATTGTTCTTTGTGCGTATGCAATATTTACTTGATTTCTTTGATGGAACTAAAAGGTTAAGTACAGTTTGCGTTTTTAGGGTTCCGTACCTAAAAGGTAAAAAACGGAACCCTATCACTAAGCCTCCGCTGTCTGTCTGTCTGCCCGTCTGTCTGTCACCAGGCTGTATCTCATAAACCATGATAGCTAGAAAGCTGAAATTTTCACAAATTATGTATTTCGGTTGCCGCTATAACAACAAATACTAAAAATAAAAAAATGAAAATATTAAGGGGGGGGTCCCATACAAAAAAGGTGTTTTTTTCGTATTTTTTGCTCAAAATTACTAACTGTAACAGGTAGACGCTTTAAATTTTCACAGAATAATTATGTAGTTGTATATTACCTTTCAAAATAAATGATTAAATTTAAAAAAAGTAAATAATAAAGGGCGGCTCCCATACAACAAACGTAATTTTTAAGCAATTTGTTACTCGATCTTAATAAACAAGTAGAAACTTATAAAGTATTTAAGTATACATACAACGAACGTGATTCTCTTTTATAGATGATGGTACGGAACCCTTCGTGCGCGAGTCCGACTCGCACTTGCCCAATTTTTATGACTTGCGTAAAAATTCTTGATGACGTAATTTATAATTATGGTTATATATGGCTTAACTTCGCCTACGTGGGTGTCACTTATCGCTAAAAAAGGTAGCCATGTCTTATTGTTATGTTTATCTGTTATGTACATACATACATACATAGACTCACGCCTGTTTCCCGGAGGGGTAGACAGAGACTACGGAACGCCATTTGCAACGATCCTGACATACCTCTCTTGCTGTGTCCGTTTCGATGGCGCGGCCATGACCTTATTTTTTTTTAAAAATGATAACAAGATTTTGTAAAAATTTGTAAAAGTAGATTCCCAAAACCATAAATTTGTCAAAGCTATGGTTAAAAAGTTATAAGGGTTTGAACGTGGCCGCGCCATTGAAACGCTCCGAACCGCGCGGCCACGGAGATCTTTAAAACCAAGCATTGCAGAGACCTGAAATTTTGGTAAGTAACAGATTGAATTTGTAAAAAATTTGTAAAAATATAGAAAAAAATCCTGAGCTTATATTTTAGGAGTTGTGAGACTAATACGCCATGGCCGCGCCAATGAAACGGTGAAAAATACATTTTCGCCGATATCTCGTTGAAAAAGCAACGCAGACGTCTGAAGTTTGTTGTAAAACCCAGATTTGAATTTGTCAAAAGTAGTGAAAATAGAACAAAAATCCTAGGTTTATATTTCTGGAGCTATAAGACTAATTCGCCATGGCCGCGCCATTGAAACGGTGAAAAACACATTTTCGCCAATATCTCACTGAAAAAGCAACGCAGACGTCTGAAGTTTTTTGTAAAACCCTGATTTGAATTTGTCAAAACCAGTAAAAATAAAACAAAATATCCTAGGTCTATATTTCTGGAGTTATAAGACTAATACGCCATGGCCGCGCCATTGAAACGGTGAAAAACACATTTTTGCCGATATCTCGCTGAAAAAGCAACTCGGACGTCTGAAGTTTTTTGTAAAACCTGGATTTGAATTTGTCGAAACTAGTAAAAATAAAACAAAAAATCCTAGGTTTATATTTCTGGAGATATAAGACTAATACTCTATGGCCGCGCCATTGAAACGGTGAAAAAATACGTAATCGCCGATATCTCGCTGAAAAAGCAACGCAGACGTCTGAAGTTTTTTGTAAAACTCGATTTGAATTTGTCAAAACTAGTAAAAATAAAACAAAAAATTCTAGGTTCATATTTCAGGAGCTGTAAGACAAAAAATACGTAATCTACAGCTCCTGAAATGTAAACCTAGGGATTTTATGCGCATTTTCACCAGTTTTGACAAATTCAGATCTAGGTTTTCAAAAATCTTCAGACCTCTGCGATGCTTTTTCAGCAAGATATAGGCCATTATATATTTTTTTACCGTTTCAATGGCGCGGCAATGGCGTATTAGTCTTATATCTCCAGAAATATAAACCTAGGATTTTTTGTTGTATTTACACTAGTTTTGACAAATTCAAATCTAGGTTTTACAAAAAGCTTCAGACGTCTACGTTACTTTTTCAGCGAGATTTAGGTGAAAATGTGTTTTTCACCGTTTCAATGGCGCGGCCATGGCGTATTAGTCTTATAACTCCAGAAATATAAACCTAGGATATTTTGTTTTATTTTTACTGGTTTTGACAAATTCAAATCAGGGTTTTACAAAAAACTTCAGACGTCTGCCTTGCTTTTTCAGTGAGATATTGGCGAAAATGTGTTTTTCACCGTTTCAATGGCGCGGCCATGGCGAATTAGTCTTATAGCTCCAGAAATATAAACCTAGGATTTTTTGTTGTATTTACACTAGTTTTGACAAATTCAAATCTGGGTTTTACAAAAAACTTCAGACGTCTGCGTTGCTTTTTCAACGAGATATCGGTGAAAATGTGTTTTTCACCGTTTCAATGGCGCGGCCATGGCGTATTAGTCTCACAGCTCCTAAAATATAAGCTCAGGATTTTTTTCTATATTTTTACAAATTTTTTACAAATTCAATCTGTTACTTACCAAAATTTCAGGTCTCTGCAATGCTTGGTTTTAAAGATCTCCGTGGCCGCGCGGTTCGGAGCGTTTCAATGGCGCGGCCACGTTCAAACCCTTATAACTTTTTAACCATAGACTTGACAAATTTATGGTTTTGGGAATCTACTTTTACAAATTTTTACAAAATCTTGTTATCATTTTTAAAAAAAAAATAACGTCATGGCCGCGCCATCGAAACGGACACCTCTTGCTTCATTCACTCCCATCAAGTTTCTCATACATGCTCTTCTGTTAAGGGTACTTCTGACCTCTCCTTTTTTCAAGATGTCTCCAATCTGGTCAGAGAACGTCCGCATAGGTCTTCCCCTTTGTCCTTTCCCAGTCACACTTTTGCCTTATATATCTTCTTTGTCAGTCTCCCCTCCATGTGCCCAAACCATCCTAACATGCCTTCTCAATGCTTGTCACTACATCTTCTTTTACCACACAAGACTCTCTTATCACACAACTCTCACTCCACTCTCTCTCAACACTCTGTCGGTCAAAGATACACCACACATACTTCTCAGTGCTCTCATTTCTACAGCATTAATTCTACTTTCAAGTCTCTTCTGCCATACCCAACTTTCATTACCGTACATAAGGGTAGGATGTATTTTTTACATTTTATTTATAAACTCACGCCTGTATCCCCGAAGGGGTAGGCAGAGGTGTAATATTACACCCACATTTCGCCATGAATTTTTAGGTCCCACGTAATAGGGGGCGAGCCTATTGCCGTACCGGGCACATTACCAGACTCCGTGCTGCTACTGACAATTTCCTAACGGAAAAACCCAATAACACTTTGCCCGACCCGGGAATCGAACCCGAGACCTCCCAATCCCACGCGCACATTTATGCCGCGAGACCAACGAGGCAGGTAGGATGTATGTTTCATCAAAATCCCTTCAGTAGTTCTTGCGTAAAAGAATAACAAACATCCATACAAGCATTAATCCATCCTCACAAACATTCGAATTTATAATTGGATTTACCTCAATTTTATATTTGCTTGCATTATTTTGCACGTTGTGTAGTCAGAGCCCTAAATGGTAGCACGCGTAAGCTGTATCACTCCACAATGCTAACAGTTAAATAAATGTGTTAGCCTAACACATTTGGATAACACACAAAGACAGGCAGTTCCGTTACAAGTATTTATCACACACACGACCAAGGAATATATCATTAAAATAGCCAAGACAGTCGAGTCAAAGTGCCATTAGAGGCGAAGCTGTATTTGTCGCGTATCAGTCCCGTTTACTGTTAAGGAGTGTTTACACTGCAACGTAAAACGCGCGATGTGCCGCATTATGAATGAACGATGGCTGACAAAAATATTTGTGGCTGTGTATACAATAAGCATACGGAGGTGGATTGAGAATTCTTATAATAACTGACAAATTATTATGACCATAACGTACGAAAGAGAATATATTGTTATATGTTGCAGTTATTTCTCGTTTTGTATTCTGAAAATTTTTGAAGAAAAATAAACAGATGCTCTGGAAACTACTCGATTTTTAGCTTTTATGAAATGGTCAAATTTCCTAAGTTCCTAAACTGGGTTCCGCAAAAGACTCGGTTATGGTATTATTTGACAAGAGACGAGAATTCCATGTAGTCACATTAATTATTTGTCATCTGTATACTGCAATCTGTCTTATTTAACATTTTTTAAATGTTTCTACAAAAGAAAACGGCTTCGCTGAGCGTTCCGTGCCCCTTAAGGCTTAGGAGCTGCCTGATCTGACTGCATAATGAAACGGCAGATTTGTGGCTTGTGCACATGCTGTCTACTTCTCGTGCTGTGTACACTGCTTGCTCGTGTAGTGTGCACACACCTTTATCTAGTTGTCGATTCACGCGCACTGTTGTCTGTTCAACACCCGCGCTTTACCGCTAAGCCTTCTGCAAATGGAATTATTTAATAATACACGTCAGTTAATTGCTAATTTATGATAGTTGCATGCGGTAGTACTGTTATAAGTGGCAATTTTAACTAGATCTGTCTTATTATAAGATGTAGGTGGAAATAAATTATATTTCTTATTTATTTGGGTGTATAAAGTTGCTGTTCTTCATTATGAGTGTGTTTTTGAGGTTGATCTCGAGATATGATGGATCTTTATTACGTAGTTGTATAATACCTCGAGCTCTCGGGTTTCGTAGATTTGTGCCACGTGCATATTTGTTTTATAAGCGTTTCCTATATAAAGGGGCTGTGGAACATATATTGTAGTTCCTTAGAGAATTTATATTATTGCTTCAAAGCTTAGACTTACAACGATATAACTTAATCTATCGTTGTTATACTAAAGTAGATTCGATGCACTTTCAAGTAAATCAAATCCTGAACTAAAACTGGCTTCTTAGTTCTTAAGGTTCAACTACCGTAGTTAAAATGGATGAGTGCAAGATTGGCGGCGGAACGGACATTCGAGATACGATGATGGGTGGCTTCGACAAAGCCCGCTTTAATAGATTAAAGTTTCAGACAAACGGATTCCAAGTAATCCGTTTGACTCTTTTATCACTTACGTTTACCGGGGATTTGAAGTTTGTTTAAGTGTACGCGGTTTGGAGGTTAAAAGCGAGATTGCACTCTTATCTTTGTAACTATTGGTCTGTCTTTGTTGGTCTAGACTGAGTATAGCTTGGAATTCAGAATGCTCGTGATTTTGATTATTGATTTGGGAAAGTGTTATGCGGCTTTAGACATGCAAGGAGTTATAACATTTGTATCAGATGTAGAGACTACGTCTATCTCTAGAAATGTGTCAAATATTTATGACCAAACACGTGCCACGTGCGATGAAGATGCCTATATAAGTTAGTGTCGTTCTTTTTTTCTAGAATTCTTACATTCAAATATTACATATCTACAGAAAGAGACAGGCAATTTCGTTAAGGCACCGAACATTCCATGTAACTTTGTTTATGAGATAGAGAGATACGAGAGTTCTCTATTCTAAACTGCGATTAAGAACTAACCTAATTCAACTGCTGATTTCCTTGAGAATATCAGCTTGACCGAAAATCTTGAACACATCATGTCAACCACCTTACTTAATTCAGAATACCGTACATCTATACAATTTTTTGTACGTTGCGTTCACTTAATTAAGCGTATCAGTCGCTTAAAAGAAACGTTGGCTCACATCTAACAGTACATGTGTCCATTGTGGGTAGAAAGCGCGACTCTTGCCCTACGATTAGATGCGGTGCGTGGCGAAATCACTGCTGGTCAACTATACACTACAATTGGATAACTAACTACTACTTTATAGACAGCTAGTTAACAACTACACCACACTACAATTGGATTACTACCTTCTACTTTATAGACAGCTAGTTAATGTTGTGGTTTTGGCTTGTTTTCTACGTTGGTTTTGATTTCCATTTGCTTTGTGCAGTCAAATAATGTCTAAAGCGTGTGGATACTTTGATGGTTGATATAACTAGTGATGGCGTAGGTTTTAAAGTTGGAAGGATTACGATGTCGGTTCAGTAGTTTCGGCTCAGTAGTTGGAAGAATTATGATGTCAGTTCAGTAGGCACTGATGGTGCACGCGGTGCAGTGGCTTAAGTGGAAATCTCGACGTTCATCAGTGTGTGGCCCGTAAAGTGTTGTTTCTATTCTGGATGTTGATGGATGTAAATGTTTCTAAAGATTCAGTGATAAACGATTTTATTGTAGAAAGGAGCTTTGTACTATTAGAAAGCTACTAGTGTAAGCCTACAAGAAAATGTGAAACGTTATACGGCATATACCAATCTAGTTATTACAGTACAATAATATACTTATTGATTTCTTCATTGCCGTTATGCAAATATAATGATTAGCATTCCGTGCTATATAACAAACTTCCTTGAAGTTTAATAACATAGAATACATTATGTATTTTGCTCTCTAGATATAACAACTATGTGTGTAACTTGATTTAAATGGTGAATTGGTTATCAAATGCGAATTATATCCTTTTCTGCTTCCAAGCATATTTTGAAAGTGCAACCATAAAGATGCGGAACTCATTACCAGCCCCCGTGTTCCCTTCCTCCTTTGATCCCGGGTTCTTTAAGCGGGGCCTGAAAAAGGTGAGCGCTAGGCCATCAAGGTGAGGGCCATCATGCCATAATTATTGACATGATATTGGGATGGTATCTGTTCTATGGGACGCCATGACTACTTAAGATTAGGCGACATGGACTCAATTTGATAGACAGGAATAAAAAGGTCATTTCATAAACGACTTACTCCTCATTTAGTACATACTTAGTAAGTGACCTGAAACATTATAAACACTACCTTGGTCATAAGAGATCTGTATTTTCCTAAAGTAAAATAGAGATATATATATATATATATATATATAAGGGCTGACAAACTACGCTTGGTAAACTATTTGCATTCTTAATTGAAAAATCATATTATACCATTGCAAGTTACTTCGAAGACATTGAATTGTGATAATTATAATGTTAGAATCATGAGAATGCCAATGTTGGTAAATAGTAATATTAATGTCGTCAATTATTCATTGATTATTATTTTGTATTGACATTTAATTTCTTAATTTAATTTAAATTTTTGACATATATATCCTGTAATTACTATATACTGACATACATATTAATCTGACTAAAATTATGTTATTTGGACATTATAATTTTTATTATGTTTTCAAATGTATTTTATAAAATTTTTACATTGTATTAAATTCATAGTAAATTTTATGCCTTATAAGGTAATACATTTTGCATGCCGCTCTAGCACGGTTGATCATGGTGACACACTACCTTACCTGTATCCATCTATTTACCTATGTATCGCAAAATAAACAATTTCATTTCATTTCAATTCATATATAGATGAGCCCGTTACGCTATTACATGTGTACATATCTACTATGAGCTAGTAGAGTATAAGTAACTAATGGGAGTCTTTGTTATTGTGAAGGGAAGCATGCGTTGTGCCCGCTTTGATCACGGCGTGTTCTTAATTGCACCGCTATCCGTTGTGACAGCCTTCTTTGTACATTTACCATCTACTTAGGAATTTAAGCTTTGGTCATGAACATTAGGTACCTAGGTTTTAAACAGTGCCGGGATAATATACATATTATGTATTACGTAATAGGTACTTTTTGTTTGCTGAAAGTTTGTTCATAATATTAATCTACCCGCTATACTAAGTACTAAAGGCTCGCCGTCCAAGATTAGGCGCTAATGGGTCGCATTACAAGCGCCTCTAAACGTCATTACTGACCGCTATCGGCGCTTTTAGACGACTCGAAAGCGATTTAGTTTGCCAAATCGGACTAAGCCCCCAGTAGGTACAAACGTGTTCGTGGTGGTGCGGAAATATCATACATATACCCACCTACTCGAAACAAGGTACGTTATATGTACATACCCTAAAGACAATTTAAAACTGAATTACCATCTGTGCAAGCTTAACCCTTTCACTGGCAGAAGCATTTTTTTATGTCAGAAAAATAAAATGTCGTTTTATGGAATCATTGTGGGTAGTTTAATAATTAATGTTCAAAAAAAAAATTATACATGTTTACGATAAGAAAAAAACATGGTGGCAATATCCTTGCCAGCACCAGTGAGGGACCAAGAAAATCAATGAACGACGAATCGTTCATTGATTTTCTTGGTGAAATAATTTGAAACATGGATGTATAAATAGTGCCACTTTACTCCGTTCACATTCTATTTTAGACCTCTTATTATTTATTTTAGTGCTGCAGTAGCGACACCTCTTATAAGTCTCTATTTCTATAGGCCAGTGTTCATCTAATCTTTCAAAGCTGATTTCTTCTGGTACACCGTAAATTATTTTTGTCTTTCATGAGTCTCTTCCACTCGATTCTTTTTTTAGTTACATATTTTGGCGTTGATTGGAATGATTTTTTTCTAAAGATTTTATTATCCACCAGCTCCCTTGAAAAAGCAATTCTGAATTGTTTTTGGCTCATAACATTGTGCTCTCGGGTGTATGTTTGATGTAACATATGGGCATTGGTTATTGCAACATCTATAAAAAAAATATATTCGGGTCCACCATTTGCGACTTCTTCTACCCACGGAATATGATGTTCTTTTTTGGTCGAAACGATCGACACTACCCATATGTTTTGTATATTCTGGTATTAGTAATGGGCATTTGATAGTTTTTTTTTGAACAGCGTAAATCGAAGTTTTCCAAGTTAGGACTTTGTTGCCAAGATTGCTTTTTCCATTCGACCTCATCTGCATCCGATTCATCATCTGATGAAGAAGAAAAGTCTGAAAAGTTTGGGATTTCTCCGGCTTCAGACACAGCTGACTGAAATCTTGCAGTTTCCAATGGAGAAAAATTTGAACATCTGCTCTAGATGTAGACGGTTGGGGTGAATTTGTTAGGCCGGGACTTTCTTGTACTTGTTCCGATGCTGAGCTAATCAGAGCATCTTCACCTAATAACACAGAAAGCAAGTCTGAATCTTCAACGCACTCGGTATCTGTCACTACTTCATCATATTCAGATAAAGAGCCATCTGGTATACCGAATAGATTTTCAAGCTTTTCTTCTATTTGCTTGTCCGCCAATACTTGTCTTCGCTTACTCATTGTCAAAGAAAATATGAAAAGTAAAGATTACTTACATATTTCTATACAAATCTAAATCAAACCGGACAAGTGCAATGGTAATGGTAACTGGTAATGGCATATATGTTGCCACCATGATGCCACATGATCGGAGCCAATTTTGAGAACAATTAGAAGTTATTGTTAGAAAAATTATAGTATAGCATAATTAGAATACCATTTACTTTACAATAAATATAAAATCGTAACCTGGCTACGTCGCAATATGAAGATATTCTTGGATTTTTATACAGATCGTAAACTGATGATTTTTTTTTAAATACCTCCGTGCAAAAATTTGACAATTGTCAAATGTGTCAATGTTTTTTTTTTTTTAATAATCTGTGAAAGGTTCATTATCACACAGAATTGGTACTTTTTAAGTAGTAGTATTTTCGTACAAGAAAAAAAATAAAAAAGTTGGTGGCATAAATATTGCCACTACCAGTAAAAGGGTTAAACAAAATAACCGGCTGTTCATAATGGGTGCGATCCTAGAGAGCTCGTTCAAAATGGCGGGCGGCGCGTAATGGCGTTTCGGCGGGAAACAGGCGCGTGGGTTTGCGCGCGGATGCTCCATACCCGTTGAACGTTCTTAAGTAACTTCCTAACATTTATATTGAGTAACGTTATTTAAAAAAGTCGTAATTCACCGATAACATCAGTTTATGTTCCGGTGTTTTGATGCCCACCGTTTCCGGTAATATCAATATCGGATTACCTATACAAGTATACCAATATAGGTACTTATTAGGTACCTAACTATGTTTAATTGAATCAAGGGTTTGCTTAACTTGTTTGGTAAGAATTGTGATAATTATACCAGATAGAAGTGAATAAACGCAATGCTAGCGACATAATAAGAAGGCACGGCTCCGAAATGTGATGAAGCGGACTCTATATGATCGAAGAAACATTCTTTAAGTTTCACTTAAAGCGGCAAAACGTGAACATTATCAGCGTTTTCAGAGTAATATCAAGGAAGATCAATGAGTTTCCCAAACAATGTTGAGTTGTATTAATAACACAAGAGCCAATCACAAGCCCAATTACAACTCGAGCTCCTCTAATTACAAATATTGATCGCAAAAATCGTGACGAGTCCGTATTAGAATATTCATCAGACGGGTTTCCGACCTATTTGTTCATTTGAATGTTACACAAGTGAAATCCTAGCGAGTGTTACAAGTGTACCGTGTGTTCAGTAGAAAAACGGTGCGGCGTTGAGGCGTGAACGATCGGATGCGAAGATTCGCGGCCAGATCTTGTCGAGTACCGGTGGTAAGGCCGCGGTCCCACTAACATTAGCAGCACGTGTCTACTGAACGTGAAATGTACCTATCTTTATTATGAGTAAACGTCCACGAAGTGCATACGAAACGTCATTTTTGTGACAAAGTGATACTATTCTTTGTTTTTGGTAGAGCTGGACGCATATGGGAAACGCCATATGCTCGAGATGCACGCACTGTGTGCGTGCTGTGTTTGGCCTATTAGAGGCTAGTGAGATCGATGCTTAGGCTGCTTATAGGTATATCAGAGATGTGTGGATGCTGGAAAGCGTGGCAGTAAAGCCATCAAAAGAATATTTTTGGGACTTCGTGCAAGAAATATAAAACGAAGCTCTCATTGTCATACTCGTGTATCTAACCGTCTCATCATTACAGCAATGTTGGTCCAAAACTACTGGACAAATTTAGTTAAAATTTGGCATTCATATGCTTTTTTACTAAGCCGTCGCGTCGGTTAGTGCGTCTGGTACTATTCTTGGTTGTTTTCCTCGTACATTCTTCGACAGTCTCGCATAGCTTTGGTAGATACGCAGCCTAACACGGCTGTAGCAGATGGCGACGAATGGCCGAGTTGCTGAGCGACGCGAAACCGAATCCATTGTCCGAGCACATTTACGATAACCAAGATACATCGTGCCATGGTCGAATGCACTTTATTTTGATTATGCGTAGTTAATTAATTTATTACGATATTACTTTAAAATGTCTGATGTATATCACCTACTAGAGGACGCCAGCAGCTACGCCTGCATTTTTTTTAAATTTACCCGTTTTGGCCGATCCCGTGGGAATTTCGGGAAATCCCTTCTTAGTGCACCCCTACGGTCCCCAAGGAACAAACATGCCAAAGAAGAATGGCCATTTTTGACCTAAACATGTATAGAGATAAAACTTATTTTAAAATTAAGGTTATTTTTTAGTGTAATGATTTCACTAACAATTATATTTTATAGAAGTCTAGGAAAAAAGAAAAGTTTTGGGTTGTAAAGATGTTCTAGAACTCATGAACGCATCCTTATCAAAATATTTTTTATTCGCTGCATTGTTATATTATCTGTGCCCGATAATACTTCCTTGTTTAGCTACATTCCATTTCACTTATACCACATCTTTATCAACTGGTTTTGTCAAAACCTCGAGAAAACTTAATTTTATATATAAATTGGATCAAGTTGTTAAAAGCTGATCATAACTGAATGTATTTTTTATGTCAAAAGATATAAAAAGATAAATATAAATGTATTTCTGCCGTTGAAAACAATGGATAAGAATGCAACGGAACGTTTTTGACATAAAGACGCCGCCGGTGACATTGGACATGTGAGAATCTGTCAAATTAATACGAACTAATTTCGGTGTAATAAGTAATTCCTAGACCTTTATAAGAAAAACTGTCTTTACAGTATAATTTCTTGATCATAGAGCTACTTGTTTTCGTACATTTTATCTATATACGCAATAATTCATTATCAGGTCATTCAATGTATGAGAAGTGGCCATTGTTCTTTCAGCTTCCTGCGCCCAATAGTTTCGGCTGTAGCGTGTCTGTCAGTCAGTCAGTAACGCAAGGATTTTATATATTAAGATAATGGTAGATCAGTGGTTTAAATTGATTACAGCTTGATAACCACTTCTCTCACATTGCTTTAGTTGTGGTACAAGGTTATATAACGGCTGATAGTCAGGTTAGCTAATATGTATAATATGTGTGTTCTATATTTTGGATTTTTCTACATCGGTCGTGGTCTCGGGTAGTCTCGTTAAATCATTTTGTATCATGTATACAAATCGCGAATCGTTTATAACTTTAGTATTCCTAAGTTTGATTTTTGAATTGTAAGTCTATTTAAAAATTAAATTGATGTCCATAAGCTCACTTAAATGGACAGAACACTGCCCGTGCAATTGTATATTACGTGTAAAATTTTTAAATACGCATTACTACATAGTTATTTCCCGGTTGGCTGCGACCAATTCAATGCATCTTCGGTATGCGCTGCGTGTTGTCTGGCCAATGTCCTACGATCACGCTACAGTGGCGCTGCCTCGATGGTAGCCAATCCATCTTCACGGCTACGGCGACCGTGACTTAGATGAATATTGCACCTGCCCGGTCGGTGAACCGCACTTGGCGCAAAAAAATAAACATACTAACGTGCTTTTTATCGGTGTAACAACGCGGCATTGGCGTATTGCTGTCCCTTTTTTATTTTGTAGCATTTTTGTTGGTGAAATTGCATGCTGTGATGCGGAAGGATTGCTAGCCGTATGGTTCGAGACTTTGAGCGTATGACCTGTGTTCGGCAACGTGCATTTCCACGTCAAAGCGGCGAGTACATACGAACATATCATGCCATATCTCCGCCTTATAAGTGCCATAACCGCATTACGATCGTGTGAGCCGTAAAAACCATGATGTACAAGCACCGGATCTACTCGGCCTGCATTTACTCCATTACTTATGCGTACTAATCGACCAAATTTGTCGCTGGCGAGAATGATTAGACCACAGTCTAATCATACCAAACCGTGTCGATGACAAGCGAAATCATCTCGCGGTGAGTCGGAGCTCATGTGAATTTTGACTTACAGGTGAGTCTTCATAGTGAGATCTTACGATAAAGTAGGTTCTGGTCGTCGGTAGAGCACACTCGCCTCAAAAGTATCACTTAAAGATTTATAATCTATGACTCGCAACTTGGGGCCCCAGTGTCAAGAATTTTCTATTTTAGGTAGATTCGCAGTGTCCTGCAAAAACGCATGTCGTGCTTATACCTATATCACAGGTAATGGCTTTGACCTGTTCTATTAGAAACGCTGTTTGTGACAAATTGTCGCACGTCAGTCTGAGTGTCCTCTGTGCTATTATTGTGATTGACAGCGGGTGTAGCAATTAGATAATGCGTGTAACACGTCTTACGTGGCCGTGGGCTAAATCGTATCACTTTATTTGTTTGCTTTATATTGAATTACGGATAATCCACCAAAAATAAAGTTTAACTAAAATACGTGTATCAATCCGAATTATCGTAAATCAAGTTTTTGTAGAATCGTACTTAGTTAAATGTTTATGAAAGTATGTTACTAACTATAACGAGTTTTCTAGTGTATTAACTGTTCATAAATACCGGAATTTATTAATGAATCGATCCGTCGACGTGTCCTTAAAGACCTAATTGAGTATTGTACAGAGTAATATAGCTATTAAACAAACTAGTACCGGAAGGAAATTATCAATCCATCAATGTAATAAACCAATATAATAATATGTAGTTAGCAGTTTCACTGTTTTCGTATTTGTTGCATGCCTGCAAAGGGTCGGGTCAACGGTCTCATTAATTACGGGCATCGCTCAATTAATTAGTAATTATACCTACTTAGTGGTGAAGCCTTAACATGCTCAAGCCATCACTTTTTAAATCAAACTGAAAATGTTGAATTAATCACTCTATATGGGTACTACATTATATTGGCGAAAACCGTAAAAAGTATCGTTCGGTAGTTTTGAGTTTATGGCGTTCTTTCAGACAGATCGGACCCGGCGGGAATCTTTATTTTTTAACTAGAGGATGCCCGCGGTTACATCAGCGTTATTTAAGGCTACTGCTCCGCTCCCGTCGCTCATAGCGTGATGTTATATAGCCTATAGCCTTCCTCGATAAACGGGCTATCTAACAGTGAAAAAGTTTTTCAAATCGGATCAGTAGTTTCTGAGATTAGCTCGTTAAACCAAACAAACAAACTCTTCAGCTTTATATATTAGTATAAGATATAATATATATATGCATAGGTACAAGTAACGTTACTAGGACTGTGCTAGCGGTGCCTAGACACAGGGTGCAGATCCTAGCGGGTCGCAGAAGTCGTAATTATGACGTGACATTTTTTCAAGGTTATTGAAGCTCTCACCGGGCGCACAAAATTTTAGTGCCTACCACAGATAAGTTATGCAAACAATATTACAGTACGTATTCGTCGAGCTTTGACCTTTGTACCGTTCTTATGCTGTAGGCAATAAATGTCAAAATGGTACTGCAACTGTTGAGCTTGACTTGGCGCCGTGTAAACATTAGTCGAATATTAGGTCTGCTTTGCTTACAAATGTGTAATGTATTTATCATCATAATTTAAAGGGTTTACCAAGTGATGAGACGCGTAATGAATTTCTATAATTTCTGTGTAAGACATTATGCCGTACGTTAGCCTCTCTAAAAGTTAAACTGCATGCATCGTGAGTGCCTTCGCTGGTATTTAGGCGCTCCGGGTTCATGAGTCACGGCTTTTAGAGTTGCAGAAATGAGGATGTGTTTACTAACGGAGATTCGAGATGTACATGTGACATATTCAGTATGGAGTTTATGTCTAATACGTATCTCTAGTAGCCGAATCTACGGATGATCGAATATTGAAACCAGGCGTGTATTAGAGTCATTTATAATCTATTAAAGAGCATGCAAAGCTTTCATATCAGGCACTATTTCTATAGTAGAGGATCTTCACCCATCTGTTCAATGGATCTAAAGTTTTAAATTAAAAGCATTAAAAGATTATTAGCTGACTAAAAAGTTTTCGAATGAATATTTGTTTAAGCATGCAATATGCAGTACTTACACCGGATTATACAAAAAAGATAAAACCACGGAACCAAAAAAACCGGATATGCCAAAAATGTTGAATAAGTTAACAAAAAAACCCGTTCGTACAGAAAATAATAATTTAAAGTTATTATAGCAATAAAGGAAAGATAAAATGTCCGTGGTTTCTCATTCCTATTATTGGAATGGGATTTGTAGAAAGTTATATACGATGTAACGGCAAGCGACTCGCGAAACTCCCATATACTAATAGCAAATATCGAAACCAGTTGGATATTCAAATCATTAGATTATATTTTATTGGCGACATCGAATTGAAGAAAGTTACGTACGTCTTTCGATTGTGGTTTGGTAACATTGCACGGTCAATGTTACATTTCTAATGTAACCTTGGTGTGAATTTCTATGCTTTAAATTCTTTTAACTCATAGTAACATGTATGGATGTTAAAATAAAATTTTACTCTCATGTTTGGAAAGATAGTGGGCTATGAGAAACTGTGGCAAGTTTTATGCCAGTCTTTTAAGTCAATGAATTGAAATGGGGTGCTTTGACCTTGGTAAAAGTAACTTTTGTTTCATCATCCTCCGACTAGTTCCGGTTAAATTATTTTATAAATATCGTCATATTATTTTTTTTGCTATTTTATTTAATCGATCTTATCGCTTTCTCGAGGATTTGAAAACCCCTTAAAACTTTATTTCACTTTGTTACTACCTGTTCTTATTTTCCTGTCTCTGACTCTTGAAAAATTCAACGGTTATTCGATCAATCCTGATTGAAATTGTAGAGTTAGCGCTACAAAGGCATGTCCAGTTTCACCACAGACACTAAAATTAACATAGTTTTAGAAATTTAATGTGTTAGCAAAACTTACCTACTAGTTTAAATAGAAATTGATCAGATAGTTTTTAGCGGTTAAGTTATAAAAACTTTAAATACTAGAATTTCGGCCACGCCAATCTCTCAATCTTATCTCAATCATCTCCAATTGCGTGTATGTCGATTAGAAAACATAGGTAGCCTCAGTTTAATGTAGCATTCTTATGGTAAAATATTTGAAAATTCGGGCAAGAATCCAAAGCATTTGTCTTAGTAATATAAGTGTCGAAGCATAGATAATTAGTATGCAATGTTGCGTCTAGTTTTGCATGTTTCCATAAGCTATGGTCATTGCTTAGCATTAGACTGGTATGTTAGGTACTATTTTATCCACACGTATGTCCTTAGGGTTTTAAACTATTATATTGTCCTCTCTAGGGAGCCGTATTTTTATACGACTGACAGTCTCTTTTCATGGACCCATATTAATTATGTATAGTTGCGGTGATAACAACGCTTTCATACACAATTGTACCTATTATTAATATTATATTTAGCTAATGACATTATTCTGATAATATGACCCTTTTAATAGCAATAGAACGACCTCTGAGGATATACATATGTGTATAACCGAGCGAATGTTTCATACTAGCAAACATAATTATTATCATTTAGTAAGTAATTTGAATAAGGTTAAATACAAGTGTCTTCTATATGATACCTACTGTGAATGAATCTGCCGTTGGATGAAGAGTATGGACTCTGAACGCCGTGACATATCTAGGTAAAATCGGATAGGTACGTGAACATCAGTCTTAATTGGAATTTAAACTTCCGTGGTCATTAACGTTACTTTTACATTTTCATGTAAGTACCTTCATCCACCCGCAATACTTCAGTAGGTACATCTGTGAACATGGCGCTTGCAACAGTGCCGAAATATCGGTTATTCGAAACAAACATACGTGTTATATATCCCATAGGAAAATGTAAAGTATAATTAGTCTTGTTTATAAGCAGGATGTGCTTATTATCATCATCGGCACAGCGTGAAGTTGTCCACTGCTAAACATGGGCCTTCCTTGGCTCTCTATTATTATTGTAAAAAGAAAGTTATCCAACACATTGCTATATCCTGCACAATCTTGGAGGATGAATTATTATATAATATAATCTAGTGGCTTTTTTCAAGCTTCAAAATATTTTGAACACCCGCGTTATTTAAGGCCTACTGCTCCGCTCCCGTTGCTCATAGCGTGATGTTATATAGCCTATAGCCTTCCTCGATAAATGGGCTATCTAACACTGAAAGAATTTGTTTATGTGTTTATATCTTCTTAATATATAAAATCCTTGCGTTACTGACTGACTGACAGACACGCTACAGTCGAAACTACGCGGCGCAAAAAGCTGAAATTTAGCATGTATGTTCTTTGGAAACCGTAGGGGCGCACTAAGACGGGATTTCCCGAATTTCCCACGGGATCGGGCAAAACGGGCAATTCGAAAATATGTGCGTGCGAAGCCGCTGGCGTCAACTAGTATTAGTATTAGATAGGTTTTGTTATACATACTGTTTAACAAATTGCATCAAATCGATTGTGTGGTTTTGGTCGGTGAAAGCGTATCAAAGCTTACTATTATATAGAAAAAAGTACGTCTTTTCACTTTTATCTGTATACTACCTATACTACTGGTGGGTATAGTATGAAGATAAAGGATATAAAATTAAGAAACAATATGGCTTCCTTGTTGATATCGCTCTAAGTAGATTACGAGAGCGAATGAAAGGGAAGTAGAGAAAGTAGTAATTGAGTTGTCAAAGCCCTGCCGGCACTTAGCTTCGCACTCACTTAACTTTATAATATTGGCGAGATAATTAAACAATAAAAGAAAATTGCTACTTTGATAATGTGTGATATTTTTTTTAAACTTGGCTAATAATGTGTGATAATTTTTGTTACTTATTTAGCTAATAATGTGTGATATTTTCTGTAATTTGGCTTATAATTTGTGATGTTTTCTACAATTTGGTTAATAATGTATGATATTTTCTGAACTTAATTTGGATGTCGTCGTTATGTGGTTTAAGTTTGTAGTTATCTTTGCTGTTCGCCGTGGTTAAAATGTTACTTTCGGGTCTTTTAAGAAGTTAGATGTGTGATTTTAAGGATAAAATTTAGATTTATACCAACTCATAGGAATGAGTTGGTAGAAATCGTAATTTTATGGTTTAAAAACCTAAACATAAAAATATTATTTAAATATAAAAATAACTGTTTATGTAGCCTTTATCTCCAAATACAGGTCTCATAAGGCGTTTGTGGCGCCATTTTCTGCTCATTATGGCAACCGCCAAAGGTTAACCCTCAGACTTATGTGTTCGCGGTGCAATCGTACATTTTAGTGATGTATTCTTACTTCTTGGGTGGACTGCCTCGTTGGTCTCGCGGCATAAATGTGCGCGTGGGGTTGGGAGGTCCCGGGTTCGATTCCCGGGTCGGGCAAAGTGTTATTGGGTTTTTCCGTTAGGAAATTTTCAGTAGCAGCACGGAGTCTGGTAATGTGCCCGGTACGGCAATAGGCTCGCCCCCTATTACGTGGGACCTAAAAATTAATGGCGAAATGTGAGTGTAATATTACACCTCTGCCTACCTCTTCGGGGATACAGGCGTGAGTCTATAAAAAAAATCTTACTTCTTTAGGTACATTAGGTCAGTTCACTAAAAGGCCAGTTAACCTATACCTAATTATATGACCTTTACTGGTTAGGAGTACATAATTTTCACTTGCCGGATCTTTGATAGTTTCCAACACTGTGTTTACTACATTGCCATTTGTATAACCTAAAAACCTTGGTTAAAGCTTGTCCAAGACATTAACCAACTTATGTATGACCACCTGTTTAAGTGCAGTCGTTTCAAGCAAAACAAGTTTTGTCTGAGGTTTACCGCCAAACTCTTTAATATTAAATTATCTAGTCTGATAAGCTGTTTGTTAAGTTGCGTTGGTTTGGACATTTGGAACGGATGGATGAAAGAAGAAATACGAAAGGAGTATATCGTGCGAGAATGAATGGAAATGTCGGTAGGGGACGCCCTAGGCGGACGTACGCCGACCAAATAGGTGACGTACTAGAAAAGGGCCAAATTAAAAGTACCCATAACCGACGCGCATGCATGATGAGGTTAATGAATGTCGAGGAAGCGAAAGAGGTATGTTTGAACCGAAGCATGTGGCGTTCCATAGTCTCTGCCTACCCCAATGGGAGACAGGCGTGACGATATAGATAGATAGATAGATAAGCTGTTTAGGAAGTCACTGATACGCCAACAACTAGTGTAGCGACAAGTAGTAGATATATCGATAGCATGCAATAACGTATCAACGGCATACAATGGCAAGGTACAAGTGTACCTATGTACACGAGACATCAAAGTATAACCAATATAGGCTGACCTATCATAGCTTACAGTTGTAGTATTAAAATAGATCAAGTTATAAGAGTGTAGATGTTTGTTTGGTTTTCTCACGGACAGGCGTGTGCCGTCGACTAACCTGCGACACAGTTACCCTGTCTATTGTCTCAGGTCACCGCGTGGTTTTTGTTTTGTTCTACGTCCGTGGGTGAAAACTGACGTAAAAAAGCCAAATCCGTGTTTTGATTCATTGATGCTGTTTAATGTTTGTCACTGTCGACGTGCCTGAGAATGTCTTGCTTGTAAAAAGTCTTCCGTTGCTTCCTAAACGATGTATTAATGTGTAATAACTAAGGCATTGAACTTATAATCGCGAAGCAATAACTTATTTTTTTTATTTTCGTATTACTTAGTTTTGTTTAACTAAATAGATAAGAGTGTTAGAAATATGCATACCAAATTTATAGTAGGTACTTTTAATTTCGTTTTACCCCCTTTTGATACACAAGATTTCCATTCTATAAATATGAAATTATGCAACCTCTTCAAAAGAATAAAAAGCATATTCACAGCAATCTACCGTTACTGGGAATAGTACCCAAGCAACCTGAGATCTACTGGGACAGAAACCTACATACGATACGTGATACGTATCGTGTCAACGAGCGAATTTGTGTTATTGACCTATTTGGGTTTCTCTTTACAAAAGGGTTGAATTCTCTTTTATTTATTTATTTATTTATTTATTTATTTATTAGTTTTAGGATTGTCTACATTACATACACTAATACAGTCAAATATAAAAAAGGCAAACAGACATTTCTAGTGCTGTAACACTTACAGACAACCACAACATGCAGTGATTAACATATAATGACAATAATAATTAACAACATTTCTTGCAATCAGTTATATACCTAATTACAATGTTAAAAATAAATTAATTGAAATGAAACTAAAAATTAGATTAAATTACAATAAATAAAATTAAGTTACGGATAGTCTATGTCAGTTCTGTTATAAAAATAAAAAATAAATCATAAATTGTTTCATAATTGTTAAAAATGTAAATAATGTCATTTTACAAAAATAATGCAAATAAAAATATAAAATTAATACAGATTTAAATATTTTAATGATAAAATGATAACTTTTTGTTACATTTTTTTGTGATTTGCTGGTATCTGTTGCATTAGATCACAAAGCTGCTTGTTTTCATGTCACTACATAATTCCTATTATGTATTAGCGTGGACAATTACCTACTGTTGATGTTTCTCGCCTGAGCAACTCTATTATATTAAACTAGACGATGCCCGCGGTTACACCAGCGTTATTTAAGGCTACTGCTCTGCTCCCCTCGCTCATAGCGTGATGTTATATAGCCTATAGCCTTCCTCGATAAATGGGCTATCTAACACTAAATTATTTTTTCAAATCGGACCAGTAGTTCCTGAGTTTAGCGCGTTCAACCAAACAAACAAACAAACAAACTCTTCGGCTTTATATATTAGTATAAGATTAGATTTAGTAATAGCTTTTTATGCCCATTAATATGACATAAATCTGACGAATATCGACATAACAGCGTTTAAAGTGAAACAATAATTATTGAAAAATGATTAAACGCTATGTTTATGCTGTCATACTGGCTACTTATGTTAGCTATATATTATTTTATGGTCTGTTCATGGTTGCCACCGCTTTACATGGTGCCACAATAATAATTGATCTTACTGGAAAATATACCTACTAGTAAATATTCTGCTCAAGTCAAAATTTATATCGACTAGCACCCAAATACATTCACGAAAATTATGTAAGTATATTTGAAGCGATGTAATATTTTTACGTAGGCAAGCAGAAGATTGAACGCGGGCACTCAATTTCGCGCGTAAAGCCCATCAATGTGGCGGCAGAGCACCGCATATATTACGGAGGGAAGGCGTCGACTATGAAATGGACGTCGTCCATCGCTCTCCTGGGGTTCCCGTCTAGCCCGCCGCCCATAAATAAAGACCTTTAACTTTGTACCTATTTTAAGCGGTAATAAACAAAATGTATGATATTATGCATAAATGTGTGCAATATTTACAAAAGTTCGTTAATTATTAAGTTTATGGGTGGCGTTTTATGTAGTCTCGTCGATTCGCTGAAGGCAATTACAACGCGTTCCCTGAGCGCAATGTGAGCAACGTATTCATGAATTAATTGGCTGCTGAAATTCACGGGTTACACCTCCGTCCGTGGAAACTGCGCAAACTGCCGGTGCCCCTTCGGGCGCATACCTATACCACGTATGTACGATTCAGTGACCGGAATCACAACTGTTTGGTAACAATTTCGTAATAGGTATACGCTGCTCCCTTGCATTGTTGATGTGTTGATAGCAACTTTAATTCGCTTTAGACGGAAGAGTACAATAAGATGTAATTATTTTTTCATTTCAAACTCCAAGCTTGGAAACCGGCTTATCGATCGACGTTTTTGCGACATATGAAGAGATAAACAGTAGGATATGGTGACATTTTAACGATAGACGTATTAACAGAAATTATATGTCAAGCCACTTTATAAAACCTTTCTGCAGTCAAAGTCGACGCTATACTGAGCGAAGGGAAATCTTACGATCAAATTACGAATTAAGCAGTGGGATGCCATTGATTTAAAACCCTTAAGCCTAAGTTTTCCGTTTGTCACTTAAATATCTGTTCAACTATTGTGCTTCAAACATAAGCTCACCATCTTTATTATCAAATCAATATAGAACTAATAAATATCAAGCAACAAATATGATTATGAGTATGCAAAAGAAAACAACACGTACCTACGATGTCTTTTGTAATAAATACCTACCGAAACGGTAGGTTGAAAGAGACGTGATACACAGTAGCAGTAGGGAAACTAGGGAATACGGCCGGGGACGGGTGACAATAAGCCGACACCGTATTTATATATTTCAGTACCAGATCACTCGACTGTTTGTTCGGCTCTCCGTTTTATTCAATTCGGTTCGTATTCATAGGTTTATAAACAATTTTCCAGCGCAGCTTGCTGCTGATACGGCTCACACAATGGCTATTTTGGCTGTTATTTAAACTGTTTGCTGTAATACGAACGAATGCGCATTGATAAGGCCTGCTGTAACCAGGATAAAAACCATAATTGCTTTCAATCACGCTGGTGTAATAAATGTGTTTCTTTGAAGTAATGTTTTAATGGACATATTTCTAAAGTCTAATCTAAAATTAAATAGGGTTAATTTGTCTATGATTCTATGAAGTAATAAAAGCGTCAAGTACTCAGCTTGTTTACTTTCATATCAGTGCAAAATAGATCATTACAATAATGCGTATTAGAATGCCTGAGCGTATTCAAATATACAATAGTTGTTTTGGTACATTAATAACAAAGAGACGCGTGCTAATCGTAATTGTGTTCAGTGAAACGAGGCATGTCTACTACAAATCTCCGTATAATCAGTCTGTAGGTGTTTTATTTGATTTCTCTAAGAAAAACACCACGGTTAGATAGGTAAAAGTAAATAGGGAGGCTATTAACGAAGTCGAAAGTCCGGAACTGACTTAGATGGAGAAGCTGAGCGGTTGTGGAGCCTCCCCGACGTCGCGGGGTGACCGCCCCATACACGCCTCTACAAATACACTATTAAGCCGGCACATAAGAAAACTTTGTCAAGCAAACGGACCACCAGAGTAAACTATTAAACAAACTAAGCTCCAACCAACGATTTCTTATCGAAAGCGCATTTTCAAAATAGCCAATCTTTCTAATATCTTTCAAAAGTTTGTTTCGAAGTTGACCAAATCCTATGTATTGGAGAAAGTGCGCGTTTGACATCGCACACGTGAGGCGCTATGTCATCTCGTGAGATTCATTATCATGACACACATACCTACATAAGAGCCATGCATTTAAAACGCTATTTACATACCGTTGAAAATCGATTTCACCTAAAATACGGCAGGTCATACATATACTAAATTACTTCAGAATATATGGCTTGCTCGATTACCACAAGATCGATGGCATCTTGTTAGTTTTGCTTGCAACTAAAACTACTACTTACTTATTCGACATATTTATGTTGTCCATTAGATAAATATAGTTCGCAATTTTATCTTTAGGCTAATGAAGAAAACTGGATGTCTTTGTCATAAATGTCTATTAATAAAACAGTTTGAAAAGTTATCGGTTGTAAAGAATCTTAACTCGTGTCGTGCGTTTCTGTTCGTTTACGAGTCTTCATAAGTGGGTCAACGTACGCGACGAGACAATTTTCTATCACACTTTATATATGCTGGCTATCACATGAAAATTCCTTTTACGACTTACCATTTTGGATAAAATCTTGTGGCTCGGCCAATAATCCTTAGGGATCGATCACTTTGTTTCACACTGACACTGTGTTTATATGTGTAAATGTAATATTTTTAAATCACGGAAGACTTGTCATCATTGGGTCACAATAATTGGAACTCTCTCACTTTCTGTCTGAGGAACCGGTATTATACAGAGATAGACCGAAGTAGGTCCATGTCTGCGCGATGGATGCGCTCGCGGCTGTCGTCGGCGTCGGACTGCTGGCGGCCGGTGGGTCCCCACCACGGCTGCCTGACCTACACCTCGGCGGTGCCGCCGTGGTGCGCACCGGCTCCGGTAAACAAACGGTTCAGCGACCGATTACACGTCGAGCATCTCCAAGACGAGGCCTTACCACCGCCGCGCGTCGCCGCTCGGTCCGCCTCGCAGCCACACATTTGTAATTCAATGTGATAACGGTTCTGCGAGCGTTCGCGCGTTTACTTCTGTTCCCGTTGATTCTGGGTCGTGGCACACTAATCGTGACCAAATCATTCACGATATGCTAGCCGCAGGTGTGCTCACTATTTCCTAGGAATACAACCTGTTCTTGCGCTCGTTTTACATTATTGTTCGATACGTGTAAATAAACTGTTCTATCATGAGCTACGCATCTAAGTAGGTAAGGTATCGTATATGATTCATTTGCTTTCTTTTCGAGGAAACATAATTGTCTATTTAAAATGACTTTTGAAGTGAAAGTTGGGGCGTGTTCGCAGCTACGTGACAGCCGTCTATTAAATGTAAAACTTACATATTTGTGTCGCTCGTGCATATCATTACGCGAGGCAACTTGTGTGTTTCCAAAATTTTTTTTTTGCTTATAATGTATGTGGTTTGTGTTTTCTTCGTAGTTCATAAATTCTAAAACCTGATTCCATAGTTTCTATAATCTAATATTGTATATTGGGCACAAATTTTATGCGTCTCCGTCAGCTCATGCTGTTCAATGATTTTCTCGTTATAAAATAACTTTAACATTTAGTCCTTGTTATAAATCTAATAATCGTCAAGTTCTAGTTTCTGGCGTTTTTGGGCAGGTGCATATAAGTATTAACGATACTTACTAAATCGTTAGATTTGCTCTCTATTATGAAAACACTCACTCGTGCCCATCTGATCCACAATCAACTATGTTTCACATTCAACTAGGTAGAGCCTATGATGGCAGACAAACATAACACAAAAATGCCTGCTACATAAGTTTAAGTACATGCATATTACAGAAATATTACATCCAGAGAGAACAAATCATTGTGTTCATCAAACAAAGATTTTTTCTGGCTTCAGAGTTCTTTGGCTTAGAAGGTCTTAACCAGTGGACTAACTGGGCAATTATAATGTATGTTACCCTCCAAACGCAAACACGTACACACAGCCACAAACATAACCGCATTCTTGCACATACACATATATTTATTAGGTACTGAAACGATATGATGTGTAAGAGCCAAACCTTCTAATACAGATGTTCTACAACTAGTTTAAAAACCTTAACATCTCAAATACGTTAGTGGCTATGCAGCATTTAGTTAAAGAAATTATTATTTTCTTTGTCATTACTCTCAATAGTTTTATAGGATAATTTCTAGTCCAATCGTTTATTCTCAGTCCAATTCATTTCCTGATTCGGCTAGTACAAATCCGAAGTCGTCGTGTAGTTAATTGCGCCGGCAATTTCGCGACACGGCTTATATTGACTTGCCGATTGTGCCCCTTCATTTTCACACTCCGCTTCCGTAATGTAAATACGTACCTTTAGTTTTCCTTGTTTTGCAACAGAGAGCCGGCTTTATTTCCGTTCCGAAGTAACTATTGCTCGGATATAAGTTGTATACAACTATGTGTATATTAATTCGTGAAGAGAAACTGTTTTTTAGAGTATCTTACTTGACTTTGAAAAGTAAATATTTGTGTGGGAAAGGTGTGATCCGAGCTGCTGTGAGGTCGGGTGTTGATAAATCTTTTTTAGACAAAAGTGATACCTTCTTCGGCGTACTTCAAGTGATACCTTCTTCGGCGTACTTCATGGTAATTTTTTATGAGATGAGAGGAAGGTTTAAACTCATACTAAGACACCTGCCTGGTTACTCTCGTTTAAACTGTCAACTCATAACTCAGAAAAATTTCACCTGTCTTTGAAATCCACCTAAGTATTCTCAATATTTTAGACTAAATTTAAATCTGCTTCTGGTTTTTAGCATTTTTACTTTAATTTCATATGATTTTAATTCTGAACGACAAGGAGTTAACAATATTGCAGAATAATATAAAAACCTATTTATTTATTCAAAACCATGTTTATCTATTTACATTCTAGAAACGTGGAAATGAGTGTCGGATTATTATATTTTAATTGCATCTTGTTAGAGTTTGTACCAGAAACTTTCTAAGATGCAAACTCATATTTTAGTAAGCTTTCTGAATATGA
Organism: Euclidia mi; assembly: GCA_944739405.2. Classification (NCBI taxonomy): domain Eukaryota; kingdom Metazoa; phylum Arthropoda; class Insecta; order Lepidoptera; family Erebidae; genus Euclidia; species Euclidia mi. The sequence goes on from OX123196.2 coordinate 7,875,145, forward strand.
ATAATTTACATGTGTTTTCACACGATGTTCGGGCATTGACCGGATCTCTATTAGATGATTGTTTATTATATTGGCCATTACAATACACAATCGGTCATTCTTCAGACAATAATACTTTATATTTTAGAAGATCACATAAATAATGAATTAAAAACTGATGTGCAATAGCAAAAATGAACAATAATAATACATGTATAATAGAATGGATGTACAAAAGACAATAATATGCCTAATACCACCGTATTACTATAGAAGGCCATCTTTTGACTCAATGCTATTGTGAGTCAAAAGTGTGAAGTCTACGTCTCTCAGTGGACTGCGCAGACTGTTTAAAGGTTTTTCCTCTGACAAATACGTGAGTGCGTTTTCCTGAGGGTCAAGGTCCGCTCCACAGCAACTATTCACAAGCCGAGATGGAACCCGTACCAGCCTTATAGGTACACGCTGATTTGACCCCGGACTTCTCGTCAGCGACAAATACGGTGAATTGGTACGCGTGAATGAATGCACTTTAATAACATGTCAATAAATGTACCATTCTGTGTTAACCTGCCTACCATATACAAATAGGTAAAACTATAGGACCCTTTTATTATGATTGGTTGCATATTTGTTTTATACTCTACATAGCATATCTACAATGACCTACGTGTAGGACTCCTTTTACGTAGTTTTTCATTGTATATTTTAAAATGTGATTTCCAGATTTGACGAACATCTCTCAATTAAAAACGAGTACCTATTGGCTTGCATTTTGCAAACCCCGAACACCAAGGAGAGTGTCTGGGATTGCAACCGGGACAATGCTAGGATAATGATGACTTTGTGTTAGCAGTAAGTAAACAATACGACAATATTATAACTCTCAAAATATCAATCTGTAAACTTAATGTACTTATTTATTTTTATTTATAGTCTCACGCCTGTATCCCCGAAGGGTTAGGCAGAGGTCTAAATATTACACCCGCATTTCGCCATGAATTTTTCGGTTCCACGTAATAGGGGGCGAGCCTATTCCCTTTACCGGGCACATCACTAGACTCCGGGCTGCTACTGAGTATTCGGCATAACCCAGTAACACTTTTGCCCGACCCGGGAATCGAACCTGGGACCTCCGATCAGCAGTCGCATACGCTATCCACCGGACCACGGAGGCAGCTAATGTACTTAGTACAGCGCATATAAAAATGGCCATATTTTTAGTCCACCTTCCAATTTACTTCAGTTTGAATTTTATTTAATGAGTTACGTCCGTGCATTAAAAACATCTGGTGACACTACCTGCCTCCTTCTGTGCACTGAACTATGAAATATGGCGGCCATTAGAGCTAAAAATAACTTTATATTAATACAAGAAGACGCCTGCAGCTCCGCCCGCGCATTTTGTTTTACTTTAACAGTTTTTAACCGATCCCGTGGGAATTTCGGGAAATCCCTTCTTAGTGCACCGCTACAGTCCCCATGGTACATATGCCAAATTTCAGTGTCCTGCGTGCTAGTTTTGGCTCTAGCTTGTCTGTCCGTCAGTCAGTAATGCAAGGCTTTTATTTATACAAGGTAACAAGATTGTGAAACATCTCATCTATCATGTAATGTGTATTCTTTGTTGGAGAACCAAAAAAACTAAACTAAATAAATAAATACAGATTGTAACTCTACGATGCACGGAAAATATAGTGGAATGGCGAAAACAAAAAGCGAACGGTCAACTTTGTCTATGCCGTCCCGTTCGGCGGAAGCTGGAAGCTGGAAGGGACGTCAGTGATCGGTGTTGCTATAGTGTCGGGAATATAGGCATTTTGGAACAGACAATGAAATGGAAACATAAATTCATTATATAGTTTTTGTTTGCATAGTTTGCTGTGTTAGCGTACCTAGTAGTAGCGTAACCGATCACCGTGCCTACTGCACGGTGATATAAGCTATCTACTAAACTGTAAAAAGTCTCTGCAGTTACAAAGCACTGGGACTTCTAGACTTCTCAAAAAAAAAAGAAATAGTTTCGATAATGTAATTTTCAATAAAACTGATGTATAATATAAACACGATTTTGAACAGGTTGGTAGTTTTCGAGATTAGTCTATACAAACAAAACTATTCAATATTAACTTAGAACATATTATACTCGTAAATCTAAACGAATTGTGTACAGACATCCGTTTTGCACTTTCTGCTGTGCTTTTCTAATATAAAAGAAAGCAGTAGCAAGTTTTATCCATAACTTAGAATCCTCGACTACATTAATGATATGTCCACCTACGGAAACGACTGTGTATAATTCATAAAATAATCAATAAAATGAATGAATGAGGCAATTACGTATTAATTATATGTTCCTGGTTAAAATCTAAGTAGTTACAGATACGGTACCACCATGTCCACCACGGTGTCATGGTCATAATAGTCGGTTTTTGTTTTCTGTATGTGCAAATGTTATATTTTAACCAATTATATATAGTTAGTAAGTATTGCTCTCTGGTTTTGACGTCCGCGTCTACTAAGGAGCCAGTTGAAAACCAGCGCCGGGCACATACGTATATGTCCGGCAATATGCTGAACTGGCCTCTTATTTATGTACAGACGACGGGCGTGTACGTTTTGTGCCTAGTTATATTATTTTTATCATTGTTTATATCATGTCCTTCGTCTGTTATAAAAATAAACGATTTTCTTTTCTTTCTTCCTTTTTTTAAATCTATAATCACAGATGAAACAAGAACCAGATGTAGCGTATTCGTCCAACTAAGTGAGGCACGTTGACAGCTATGTGTGCGTGACATTTGGCGACGGGCACTGTACGGACACGCGCGTCTATGTGTGTGTAAAGTTGCCAGATTATGAATAATCTCCCACTATTTTGCATATAGTTTTTGCAAACAAATATAAAAGGTATAGGTAATATTTTATATTTGTGGTTTTGAAGAATTTACCATAGATTTAATTAATGCTTTTAATATGTAATGCTGTTGTGAAAATTATTCAAATAAAAGATACCATTAAAGTATGCTTTTATAAATACATTTCTTAAAAAATGTAGGCTCCGAGTTAAGTTTTAACTAATTTTATTCGTAAATTGAGAAATAAATAGATAGGCTTGCGTCATAAATATTAATTAGCTAAAAACATTTTGTCATGCATACAATAAATTATGAATATCATAATCATAAATCGTAACCAAAAAAAATTGCAATTAAAAATAAATAATGGCTACAATCAATAATTTCTGTTTCTGTACTTAATGTACACACGGCGCCAAGTCAAGCTAAATAGTCGAAGTACGATTTTGATACTTATTCCCTACGCCATAAGAACGGTACAAAGGTCTAACAACGGTACAAAGGTCAAAGTGTATAGCTTGACAAGTAGCCGCGTGTACACGAATATTTGGATCGTTTGGGGATCGAACTCAAAACAATGTATATACTAATGGAAATCCTATTAGTATATTTATAAGAAAAAATATAATCTACAATATACTTTTACAATACGTTGATGTATTTTTCATTAACATGACAATCATTATTACCTACATAATCAATTGACAAGTGCATTTTCCGTAATTCAGGGAAAACGGTGTCGACGTAAACTGGCAACACTTACATATTTTCTGCAGAAATACGAATTTTATCGAAATAATATTATAAAACGGTCAAATAATCCATAGTTATCTGTAAGAATATATTCCATCTTCCCGTATTTGCTTTTAGAAACAACTTTTACAATGTTTAAATACGCAGGACGGCATTTTATGAATTTAAAAGCTGGATCGATCGTGGCGTGTGAACTGTGCGATGCTTCGCAGCGCACTGAGTCGAGTTTGTATTCGCTTTTCAATTTTGTATTTGCTTTAGTGGCCTCACGCAAGTATTCCGCGCGCTCTGTCTGCCTTTTATTCTATAGTCTTAGTCTATAATATTATATGCTATGACTTGAAACTGGTTCTACAAAAAAAAATGTTTAAATAATACTATGAACAGTTACGTTCACAGTTATTATATTAAAATTATGACGCATAATGCCGTTGATTTCGGTAATGTTACCAGATTATTTTAAAATGAGCTGCGCTAGCAGAGTGAGACGCATCTTTGCCTAGTAGAAAATACGTCCTCCTTAAGGTACGTATGCCGTAGTGGTTTAAGCCTTGTCAGTCCTCTTACACTTTGCCAAGGAACGTAGTTTCGAGCCCCACAGGTGAAAAAACTTTATTTGATACACATTGTTGTTTTACTACGGAATTCAATATTCGATCTATAAATAGATCAGTAGATTTTAGACTCGTTTTTGACATAAGCTCCATACAAAATATTATGTCAAACACGAAGCTCGAATCTCAAAATCCATGTATGGATCGAATATTGAAAATGGCCGTTAGTCAATGTTTGTAAAGTTCAACGCGATACAGGAAATGCTTCTATCTATCTTTAATACAATCTTCAATTTTATCATAATACTGTTTACGACCACGTCTTTATTCTTACTCGCGATCTTCGAGGCAGAAGTATAAAACCAAATCTAACAGCGTTTTTCAATGTTGCCTGAAAGATTCGTCATTACTCCACAACTCATAATAGCCTCGCCAAATCAAATACCAATTTGTACCGCCAGTTGGACTTGTGGCACAATTTGGGGCTCGTTTTAGTGCTCATAAAAGAGTGCTTAAGACAAATCCTTATTAGACGTTGATGTTAGGCTTTGGCTCGATTATATTGTTATCGTTAACGGCAAACTGTATGGACTCCGGGCCAATATTATTTCTATGACATGGCAATTTTGTTTGCACGCTAGTGTATATTTTATTGAATGGCTTTTCCATCGGCCGGTTCGGAAATAAAAGGGAAATGTGAAAAGCAATCACCTGTGCAGGACGTTAGAACTAATTGGAGTTATTGTGGGTGTTATATCGGAACGTGGTTAGAATTCGTTTTTGTAATTACATTTACTTTTTGTAATGGAAAAGCGTGTTATGACTCCGTTTCCCCGTGTTAGGTTTATAATGTGTTAATAAAATTATGTTGCTTGACACACTTAAAGGCGAGAAAATTACTTTTTTATTACTTAATTTTTCATGGTGTACCTCATTTATGGGGTGTTACGCAATCGTTAAATGGGGCCTTATGTTTTCTTCGAACACGAATGTCACCTCGATATTACATAATGTACCTAATTTACTTTGACTTTAACGTTCACAGCGGTACTTCATAATTAGTAGGTAGATTTCTTTTCTATATTTGCCCGTATACTCTAATCTAGAACATTTTATACATTATTATATTAATTTATCTATATATTTTCTTTTGTCAATAGAATCGCAGAGGGCACGCCAAACGCGCGCACATGCTTGCTCCATCAGAAGCTCCAACTCCTCAACTGTTGCATCAAACGGGCGTTAGAAGGCAGCGGCAGTCTGGCCGGCAATTCGTCTGACGACGAGTTCTTCGACTGTTCTGAGGGCGAGAATGAGGATCAGCTGCCGTGGGACCGGCCCGCGGGGAGGCTCAGCCGGTTTGGGGATGCCACCATGAAGAATGGAGCTCCTCTGTATGTTCCACGTACACAGGTGAGCGTAAGATGCCATTTGTAGTTAGGACAGTATGTTTTCATTCGGCCTCTCAGTTGTCCTACCGTATACAAACTACGATCACCTTTTGTGTAGCAAGTGTCCATAGACATACAGCAAAATTATTCATTCACTAATTTAATTGTTGTTTACTTTTAAAATTGTGTAATTGTTTTGATGGCTGATTTTTTTTTCCTTATGTTATTTTGCATGCATGCCAACTGGTAAGATATGGCTTAACTTGTATATATTTACTCTAAGTGTCACCAAAGATGTATCCATATTTGCAAAATAAAATATCTTTACCTTTAGGTATCTTAATTTTAGCGTTGTCGTTTAAAGCACCAAGCATTCGTGATAGTACAATGCTTCAGGAACTCACAATGCCAGCGCGAGAGGGACATATTTAGCTGTAAGCATTATGCATAGAAATGGAGAATTTAGCCCAGAATCTTAAGAGCACGGTAGTAGGTATAAGACAGAACTTGCCACAGACCTACTTCGCTAAGCAATCAAAACGAAACAAGCTCTATTATCATTATTCTATTTAGATAGCCACTAGTCTGAGCTACAATAGTCTTTGTATTAATGCAAATAACGTCCACAATACTACAATCAAATATATAATATATCAATAGCGGTAAATGTTGTTGTTTATTTAGGTTATCTAGTAGAAAGTTATCCAAACCGGTGGATATAACTGTATAATGATGAATATATTACTATTTTATTACCACGATTTGTGGTATTCCGATATCTCTAAGTCTGTATAACAGTCGTTTGCATAACTTATGTCTGTGTAGGACCCCGCGCCGAAGACTGAGGATCAGTTGGAGGAAGATGCTGAGCTAATGGTGCGTCTTGGTGATGATGCCAAGGCGTCGGAACTTCGAGCCAGGATGATGAGCGCTTCCCTACTTTCTGACATGGAGGCATTCAAAGCTGCGAACCCTGGAGCGGAGTTGTGCGATTTTGTGCGCTGGTATTCACCTAGAGACTGGAAGCCAGACGACGGTGGGTCTCTTGGCGATCGTATGCTCCTACCAGGTAACCCTTGGGTGGAGGCGTGGAATGTCGCGCGCCCTGTGCCTGCGGTGAGACAGCGGCGGTTGTTCGATGAAACTCGTGAAGCAGAGCAGGTGCTACATTTCCTAAGGTCGAGGACAGTGAGCGCGGCGGCCGAGCTACTGCTGCCCGCGATATTACGCGCCGGGGCGGCGAAAGCTCACGAAGAAGGGGCTACATGCACCAGCTCTAACGTAGGGGGAGTGGACACACGTCGGACGTTCGAGATAGCGGCGCGAGAGCTCGTCGAGACTGAAAGGGAAGTGTGCAGACAGCTGTGCGTCCGTACCGTCCTCGGGCCCAGTCAGGAGGGCAAGCCGTTAGACGTAGCTGGCAGGAGCCGGCTGCTGAATATCGCAGGAGGGGTTTTGCCAGCGCCGGCAAGACGGGAGTTCACACTGAGGGTGAAGGACGCGGTCGCTCCGCAAGTGATGCGAGCGGCGCTGTCCTCCGACATGACCATTGTAGGCGCGTTTACAGAGCGCATCGTGTGCTTGTAGCACCTCAGTGCGACGCACAAAACGCGTCGCCTACAACAAACCACCCGGCACAGCCTCCCCGCTAACGTGTACAAACGATACTAACAGTGTGTTGATGTAAATGAATTGTTGAATTAGTCTGTAGGTAAATAAATTTAGAACATGTTTAAATCCAACTACGTAAGCATGGTAATATAAGATCTTAACTGTTATATTTATAATTTTAATTCTCTCTACATTCTCTCTTGGCATTTCCATCGAAGTTGTTTTCTTAAAATATTTTTATCAGAACAAGTTATCACATATTTTTATTCTGTAATAATTATGTTTTCTCTATATATTTTATATGGGTTCGTGAAATACAGGCGCTACTGAAGTGGACGACTTTCTTTGACCTTCCCTCACCCCTTGATGAGAACCAATTAAGTTTATGTGGAAAAGTTTATTAATTTGGCGATACCATGGCTGACGCTATTATATCGTTAGTAGAATATGAGCTATACAGTGTAAATAGGATTTACTATTTGTGTATCATAATTAATTTAAAAAAGGCAGGTTTTTAGATAGGTACATACCAAGCAAATAAAAGTATGTTAAAAACATTTACAACAACGTCTTAGGTAGAGTTGTACTTTCTCATATAAAGCTCTAGTCCGCCGAAAACTCTATAAAACTTAATAGGTTATGTTGCGAAGCAAACTTATTAAGTTATTAATCATGGAGTTGTCATTTTGCGAAGTTGTCTTTGTCAATTTAAATATAAATCACAAAGATATTGATAGCTATTAGTTTCTATTTAGAGTAACCGTTAGATAGTGCCAGTCAAGCAAAGTCATTTCCATAAATAACATTTTCCAACCGTCACCGGGGAAAACCTAAGAAGTGCCGAAAGCTAGTGGTAAGAGCCCGAAAAACTGTCGTCTATAAAATTCGTACATTGACCAATCTATGTTAGTAAATCTTAAGATTAACTAGTAAAACATATGCTATGATTAACCATCATACGGGCGTTTACAGTAACGTATAATACCAAACTCATTAACAGACCGGTAGTTCTTATAGTTCTCAATGTTGTAAAGTAAAAACTTGTAGCTTGTAGATGAAATCACACGTTACAACGCATAATTTGAATACTATTTTATTTATACTACAATGATGGGAATTACGCATACGATGCCTGATAGTCAGCAGTTAGTGTATAGACGTCTGTAAATATAGGTACTTCTATTATTTGAGACTGATGTCTCAATTCAGGTAATCATAGTTCGCACAGGCGTTAACAAACGATTCATTAAGATCTTAAATAATCTAAAATCCTATCTATATATACATAGGCCATAGAGCCCCATTTCTTACAAAGCTATGTTTGAACTGGAACTAAATCTTGTTTCACATGGGCTGCCACAAAAGACAGTTAACTCTATAGAACCGTATTTAATATAGGTATGTAGTATTACATATCAGCCGCTACAATATACTTAGTTTGGTTCCGTATTGGAATCGAACGAACCCATAACAATAAACGCAGTGGAAACTGGAGAGTCTAACTCTTAATGTCAATCGGCCTTATTACAAAAGACGGTTTAAGGCTAATACTAAGCTTAAAGCAGCAAAAACGATAGTTTAGACCACAATGTTATTACAAAATGAGGTTTATCGCAAAACTATGGATCACTATACGACATAAACCTAAACCATCGCGACCCCTAGTTTATTACGATAAACCAATGTTGCTACTATCACTAATGACAAATATTTTGTTTATATTGTAACTGTTTTCGGTGAAATAGCTTGTTGAAATCGACATAGATATGATTGACTCAGTCGTTATCGAAGATATTGAAGATTTGTAGCTATTTAGGCAAAATAGATTCACAAAAACTTTTGCAATGAAAACTGTCGACATGTCTGAACCTGCCTTTTTTGTTTTTGTTCTTCCATCGGAGCAGTACTTCCACAAAATATTTTAATAGACAATTTAAATAGAAGTTTCAAGTCCTTGCTAACTAGACTTTGATGTAGTGTAAGTACTTTCGCGAGAGTAAACTCCGTTTCGTTACGCGCTAGCAGTAGCAGTTAGCAGTTGTTCAGGTGATATTACAAAATATAATCTTCGAAAAAGAAATTGGCACCAAGACAGTAGTGATTATTAATATTTATTGTAAATAATCAAATTTCTAGGACTTTTGTACCCTCTATATAATTCCTAATCATTATCAATTAAAGTAAACATATTTTATTATAAAAATACGGAACGTAAAGAGTGAATGATGTCATGATGAACGAATAAGAATTGTTTTTATCTGTGGTTGATATTTTGAGCTAAGTTTATAACGTGGTATCATAAAAGCCGAGGCTCAAATATGTTTTGTAATAAGAACAAGTTTACACCATTGCTCAGCTATAAGACTTGGCCTTTGTAGTACTGGTGCAAGCTAAGGTTTATTCCGTTTTTTGTAATAAGGCCGAATGAGTCTAACGCGCCATCCGTAGCTGTTTGTTCATGGTATGGATAACTGACGTCAACAATGCTATTAACGCCCAATGGCCCATTTGGAGACTAAATGCGGATAACATACGCAATACTTACTAATTAAGAATCGTATTTAGCCAACAGTACGAAGAATAATGCCTCCCTCACATTGGGAGTGCGCGTTCTTCGAGCGTGTGCTCGGCGTACCACCGGCGTTCAATTTGTACTACAGAATGAACGCCGCGCGGGCACACGATGGTCGCACGCTAGAGGAACGCACACGCCCAATCGGCCTAAGAGGATGATGAAGGATAGGTAAGTAAGTATGAGAAGAGTTTATGAAGCTGACACAGTCATCCATAAGTGGAATTATCAGCTGTAGTGCCCATAGCGTGACTTCATTTGCCGTTCGTAACAGATTGGTAAAGTTAAGCAACGTTTACAGAGGTCACTTCTTCGACCAGGGACTCTGACCAGCGTAGTACGAGTATAGTAGGCCAAATCTCCTATTGGTTTAAAATGCTATTGTGGCGCAAACTAGGCGAAGCCTTTGTCCAGCAGTGGACTGAAAAATGCTGATGTTATGATGATGGAAAATGTTGCATCGACGAACGACACGAATCCTAACCTTGATGTGTAAGCTCGGTTTAAAGCCCTGACGTTTTAAATTAGACCTACAAGTGCTAGATTTAAAGTCGACAGTACCTACGATAGTCGGCCTTTGCCCCCAGGTAAGAAAAGAAACACTGTAGTAATCTGTAAATATAAAATTTCTGCGTTACTGACTGACTGACAGACAAACCACAGCCGAAACTACTGGGCACAAGAAGTTGAAATTTGGCATGTATGTATGTTCTTTGGGGAGTGTAGAGTAATAGAGTAGCATATGAAAGGATATTTTTAAGTTAATTTCCTAAGGGTTAAAGAGTTTCAAAGTTTGTATGAAACACTCACGCGGGCGGAGCAGCGCGCAAAAGTTATAATAAATAGAATCCAACTTTCGTCAATAGAGTTCACCTAGAATGATCCACTTAACACTGTATTAGCTATATCTAGAATTAAACAGTAGCTATGTAATAGTTCTGCACCTACTAATCTGTGACGAGTAGAACAGAGAAACTGTAGAGTATAGTCATGGATTTCTTTGTAGGACCACTCAACGGGCTTCTGTACATTTGACCCATGCCTCCGTGTAGTTATGTCTGCCAAAAAGCCGTGTATGTTTTAACATAATAATAGGTAAGTTTGTCGTAAGCCGTGCTTTAATACAATCGCTAATGATACAATTCATACAATACAGGCTCGCACTCGTCAATTTTAAAATAATAATGAAGTCAAAACAGGCATATTGAAAATAAATCACCACTATCCACAGACGTATAAAGAAAAGTACGACTGTGCCACTATCGCACCTGTCTAACATCCCTACTTTATGAGGATATCACCCTCTTCATATCGTGTGCAATATTCATTATGTTAGTTCGTAAACAGACTCTGTTTAGGCACCTCGACGCGAGTCTCTTATGAGTACGTAATCCCGTATGGATACCAAGCTATATCGTTATTTTGTCCTCGTGTCGACTCTTAGATTGCGTAGCGACAGATGTGCAAGACTGAGCTAAGCTTAGCGGTTGTTAAGTAAACATTTTCGCAAGGAAAATTCAGTTAATCTTTTGTTGTATGTTTTTTCTTAACGTCTCGCTTGCTTCTAGCAGATACCTCAATCTTATAGGTCACTATTATGAGATGAGACGATCTGCTGACCACACTGTTTGTTGAGTAAGTAATTCGATATTCCGTAGGTAATTGATATCACCCGTCATAGATAAATTATGGAAATATAAGTAGGCATATAAATTGTGGGTGTGCATAGGGTTCCCACCAAGAACTTATGGTCCCAAGCCAACTTCACCTGCAAGTGGTGCACCTGCCGATCAACGGACGAGGCTCTGGCAAACAAAATATCCCGATAAGCGGCAATAGGCTCGCCACCTATTACGTGGGATCAAAACACTCACTGGCGAAAAGTGGGCGTTTAATATACCTCTGCCTACCCCTTCGGGGAAACAGGAAATAAATTGTAACTTATTGTTGATGTCATACAAGAAAAAATATTTATTTTATTAAGTGGATTAACATCGCGTTCTTAAATCAAAAATAGAAAATGTGGAGTCAAGGACAAGCTGAACGGAGAGGGCGATATGTCTTATACCACAGAGCTTTTATTCTATATCTAACGCGCTGTTGATAGAGCAAAGCACATATTAGTCTCTATACCTACCTATTCTATGGAGGAAAGAGAGTAGGTCTGTGTATCACGGTGGCATTACCTACTCTCAGAGGAATTTATTAACAGACTCATAAGAAATCGAGGTCTCACTTTATCTGCATAGGCATTTTAATCGTCTGCCAGAATCATCCGGATAAAAAAGAAGCTGGGAATTTGTTTGATGATATTTATCAACCAATATGAACTGAATTGATTTACAGAATAAGAATGTATGCAGAGAATAAAAATCATAGTGTGGGAGTAATTGATTTCGTTTTATTTTACACATCGAATATCAGCCAAAAGATAGGTATTTCGTTCTGTAAATAAAGAGGTTAGGTACTTTAGCACCGGTTCATATACGCACGGAGGCAAATAAGCTTAACGTCGATTTGGTTATAAACGGCAAATCTAATAAAAAATATGTGATTTAGAAAATCTTTCATGCTAAATTCTTCTGAATGTAAGATTTTCCAGTTTATCATAACACAGTGTGGTGGTTTTTTTGGTCTTTAGTAATCGAGAGGGGAAAAACTTGCCATCTTCTGGGAATTGAAAACTATGGGGCGATTCAGAAAGATTTTTAACCCACATTACATGCTGGTCGCCGAAATGCTTGCCAATTTAGCCTAATGGTGCTGATCAGTATACGTGACCATTCACCTGTAATGGGCATTCTTGACAATGTTACATAACAGAAAAACACAAAACCTTGTTTTGGCGAGCACTCTACCGAGCGTTCAGCTCTAAATTTGCTTTGAGTATTTTGCTGATAAGAGCGTTCGTTAGAAAGATGGAGAAGATGTTTGACAAATTAAAAAGCGGCGAATACTCTATGTTCTGTTCCAAGTGACTGCTGAAATCTAACACCACCATATAACTAGTGGACGCTCGCAGCTACGCCTGCACATTTTACCCGTTTTGCCCAATTTGCCCGATGCCGTGGGAATTTCGGGAAATCCCTTCTTAGTGCACCCCTACGGTCCCCAAGGAACATACATGCCAAATTTCAGCTTCCTGCGTCTAATAGTTTAGGCTGTAACTTGTCTGTCAGTCAGTCAGTAACGCAAGGATTTTATACAGGGTGGCGCTACCATAGGGGCACTTTTTGAACAGAGGCATAGCGTACAACATTCTGAAGCCTTGTACCAAAAATCAATTCAATCGGTGCAGTAGTTTAGCCACAATATCGATTTTAAGTTCCGCAATTTATGCACTTGCTTTGAATTCCACAGAGCTGATACAAAGCGGTCAACGACCCTACATTGCGCGCTGCGACTCGCTACGACGCGGGCGCCGACTCGACGCCGCGCGAGGATTCCCGCGTATCTTCGAGGACGCGCGAATGTTTTTTGTCAGGTTCATTTATGCACTTTATTGTAAAAAAAAATAAAGTTTATTTTCAAGTGCGTTAATAAAATCCTCTTCACTGCGCTCCGTTTTATCTGCGCTGAGCCTAACTTCGGATGACGTCAAGGCGTCGCGTCGTAGCGAGTCGGGGCGCACAATGTAGGGTCGTTGACCGTTTGGTATCAGCTGTGTGGAATTCAAAGCATGTGCAAAAATTGCTGAACTTAAAATCGGTATTGTGGCTAAACTACTGCACCGATTTAATTGATTTTTGGTACAAGGCTTCAGAATGTTGTACGCTATGCCTCTGTTCAAAAAGTGCCCCTACGGTAGCGCCACCCTGTATATACAGATAACGGGATAATGCACTGATAACTAAGTTCGTAGTTCTGATGTGCGACTAATTTCTTCATCGTCTACTTTCTTTAAAAAAATCTTCCTTTTATTTTGCCTGTAGTGGAACTTGCAAATTTTTTTTTTCAGGATAACAGTTCAAAACAGCACTACGTACCTATATGCTACTCTGGTTATCATCGTGCAAATTATACCGCTTGCATTCAAGACTCTCCGCTTTGGAAGCTGAGGCCCGAGGTCTGCCTGCTAGTTTAACTAGATTTCGCAAAATAGTAGATTTTCAACAAAGTGCCTACCATCTGACCTCCACAAGCTAAAGACATAGCGATATTCCAATTTCCATGGCTTGGATCTATTCCAGTATATTCAAGGGGACTGACTGTATCTACATGTTCGGTGTCTAACTACGGAATTCAATTTTCGAACTATAGAGAGATCTGTAGATTTTAGATTCGTTTTTGACATAAGGTCCATACAAAATATGTCAAACACGAATCTCGAATCTCAAAATCCATGTGTGGATCGAATATTGAAAATGGTCGTAAGATCTTCATTTTATGTAGTTGCGATCGCGTGCTTTCGGAGGCTCGGGTTAAACTGATATCATCTTATTTGTGTTCAACTTGGTAACAGGCAGGTATAATACAGAAAATTGAGTTTCTTCGCCGTCATGCTGCGGCTGCCTGGAGAAACGCGCGAATTCGCAATTTTACCAACAACGGACTTAGGTCACTTTTACCTACCGCTCCTAATGAGGTTCCTAAACCATCCCTAGGAACACAACACAGGGCAATTTCGCAGTGATTTATTAGCTAGGCATTTGACAATGGGCATGGGTGTCTCGTAGTAAGCATAATAAGGCGAGTGCCATGTCGCTGTCGGTGACGTCACGTATATGATCGTCCGTCTATCAGCGAGCGCTCATTGTGATGCACGCCCCGTCGGCCCTCGCCGTTGATAAGAGCGCACACGCTGCGTATTGCTATGCGAGTAGCGCAGGCACGCGCGCTCGCTGAGTACGAGCGAGTAATGGACAGGTCGCAGTGTGTGCGGCGTGGGTGGCGCGAGGACGCATGCGCGGCGCCGCGCGGCACTCCGGGACACGGACCGAGATGCCTCAGTGGCGCGGCGGGACGCCCGGTCGATTCCAGGGCGCGCGCAAACACCGACCCACACCGAATGAACCGACTATTTCATTGAAAATATCAATCACTACCACCACAATATTCTGATTCGGTGTCCGTGTTTATTCAACAAAGCCAACATTGATTCTGTATCGCCTCAGATTATGCCCCAGTATCTTATAACATTTTATTCGTTTACATTTATCTCGCGAAAAATCATGGAACATATCTGGACATCTTTCATGTGATTAGTAATTATCCGCACGGAATGTGTAACGTCGGTGTTAATTAAAAATATATTTTATATCGGTAACTGTTATAGCGAGAATAATAAAACGGTGTTTATATTGTGAACTTACAGTTATGAAAATTAACCAATTTCTCTCAAGAAATAAATAAAAAGTGTCCGGATATTAACAGTGTCGTGTGGTGACAAATAAATGAAGAGATCTAATAATGCTTGGCGATTTAATATCATCGGAATTACTTAAGGTGAGCGAACCATTCTGTTATCCTTGAAATACCGTGTCTCGTTTTTTCCTGCAGCGAAATATTTGCGTGTGTTATCTGAGAGGAAACTGCGTAAAAAGCTATATAAATTCATGTGAAACTTGAATACTTAAATCGTTCAATAAATAACGTAGTCGGCGTGGGCAATTTCAGTGCTCAAGAGAGCCATGAATCTGGCTTGTATGTCCTGACAACGCTCGCCCGGCCGAATGAGATCCATTATCGAGTTAGGGGCGACAAATATTGGCAATTCAATAATAGTAGCCGCACTTGTACGGTATATACACATAGTTCTAATCAAATAGTAGGTACTCGAGATAGTCACTATACACTAGCTCGTTTTCACTTACAAGAATGTGTTAAGGCGTATCATAATCTCTGCGTCTGCTCTTCGATCGACCTAAACGTTTTCGTGAACTACGTCTCGCAAAAGCAAAAGATCTGAGCAAAGATATTCTATTTTATTATGTCGAATTAGGTTGATTATGTCAGGGTTAACATCATAAATATTATCTAAAATAACACGCGCACTACATTATCGGAATATTAAACAATTATTACAGAAAATTTCATGGCATGATTGATGTTTGTTTATGTTTTCGTCTAAAGCGGGAATGCATTTACTAACATTGTAGCCGGTGCTAGTATCTCAAGTTGTTATTAAAATGATGGTTTGTTATGTTTGACCCGGTTTGCAGCAGGTGTCTTGGCCATCAGGCTTGGTGAGGTGAAGCATGCGCGTATGGTTAATGGAGCGGTATTGCCGTCCTCCATGCCCACTCAATGGCTCTAAGCCTCGGAGGCTATTATAAATAGGCATACATTATAGAGTGCACGCTCCACTGGACAATGAATAGACTGCCTATGTAGTGTGTCTTGGAGATATAAAGGCGATAAATATCGGTGTCGATGTTCCTCATTATACTGCAATAGTTTTATACATACTCACTCGCTTTGGAAAATGGTCTTACTATTTGAAAGAAAACTGTAGGTAAGTCTATCCTGTCACCACGAACCTGGTCGAACATTCTCTTGTGAGCGCTTATTTTCGATACGATTTGTATTAAATCTACTTAGCTACCTCAAAAGGAATTGTTGTTAGTGTTTTACAACAAATACTTACTTCTTGCTCCCTTTTTTTTAAAGTCAACAATCCAACTTCGACAGTTTCTGTATGGAAAATCTATCAAACTTTTCCTCACATACCTAACAAGTGACATTTCGAATCTCTGTTAAAATCGACGCTCATAAACAAATATACTTAGGTAAAACAACATGTAAAACAAAATTACATATTTTACGTAAGCGCGACAATCTTCACAGATAAGTCTCTGTTCCACTCGAAAGATCACAGGGAGAGACAGAGCCCACACATGCGACGATTAGCTTCGAACCACATACATACACACACATAATATTCCTTCTTCGAACATTCTACCTATATCTATTCGGTACCAGTGAGGAAATCACATAACCCATTGCGTATCTATTTCTATATATCAATCAAACAATCAGACTGTTGCAGTCAACAGCTGGACGCAAGCTTCGACTAATTTATGCTCCAGAGTCGGCATTTACTCTTGCAAATGGTCACTATAATTAGATGATGGTTCGTTCTGGTCTTTAGGGACCCGATGTATCAAGTAAGTTTCGACGCTAGATAAAACCGTGGGCAGAAGACTGTTTTCTGACATTAATTGTGTTTTAACATTTCATTCTCGATTGTCACTAGGTCTTTTTATTACATTTTTCATATGCCTTAAAGAAATACGTGTTTTGTCACCAATTTAATATCTCATATTCAAAAATACAACACTTTGCAGGCAAGCACGCAATATTAGGATTCTTGAGAAAAATTGTTGGATGAGTTGGATGACTGATAGTGCAGACTAATAGGTATGCGACCGAAATGACAAGTTCAATTACATATTGAATGGTTTCCTTATTTGTAATCATGTCAAACATACCGACTTCGTCATCTTTATCATCCTCAAGATAACAACGCACGTAGTTTTTTAACCTAATTAGTTCGACAAATATATCTTTGTTTACTAAAACTATGTATTATCTGCTATTTAGTAAGTAGTTACGGAACAATATGATTATTTTCTCATCAGTGATTTCTCTAAGTGTAATTTGACCAAATTCGGCTGTCAGATTTTTGATTTATTAAACTTGTGACCTTTGACCATTGAACATTCTACTGCCTTATGATAAAATGAATTATAGCGCCTTGGTGATAACTAATTTCGTGTCTTAAAAATGTTTTGAAGACGTAATTTATTATCTTTTAGTTTGTTTGGGTCACAAATAGTTAAATCTTGTTTATTCACATAGTAGGTACCTATACTAATAAACAGCGAACCTTTCAACAGTGCAAACTCTAACAATACCGTATAGGTCCCTCCTTACCTACATATGAAATAGGTGTTTTGTCGCACTGGCCACTACATACTCATCATCATCATCCTAGCGCTGTCCCGGTTGCGTTCCAAAACCCACGCCTTGGAGCCCGGGGTCCGCTTTCCGGCTATGTCTACGGTCTTCAGCATCCCTGGTGGTTTATTAATTAATACTATTCTTAGGCAATTCTCCCTAAGATAAATTTGAACACCTTCTACAGTTCTGATAACAATCCAGGGACCAAACAACCGATACCCCAGGGGTCTTGGCTGAATGGTCTGCCTCGGTAGGTATATCTGTAATTCATAACAATCATAACACGTAAAACGTTACCAATTAATTCAAAATCGTGAATCGCAATAAGCACCAAATTGATATTATCGACGACGAATTTAAATAAAATTAATTAATTTTGGCACAAAAAGATTTTTATTAAAATTAATTATTCGATACAAGACAATATGGCACGCAATAAATATTTGCGATGCAGAATATAAAACAGGAGGATTAATCGGATTTGTAACACAATTCGTTTTTTAAATTCCCAATCAATATAGACCAGGTTTGTTTTTAATAATCGTGCCATTGTTGTTATATGTTGGTCATTGTTGGTATTTTGTTTTTTATAGCGTCATGTATCCCCGAAGGGGTAGGCAGAGGTATAATATTAGGTACTCCCACATTTCGCCTTATAAATTTGATGTCCCACGTAATAGGGGGCTAGCCTATTGCCATTCCCGGGCACATTGCTAGAATCCGTGCTGCTACTGAGAATTTTCACAGTAGTAGAGCCTTGCTGATTTCAGCATGAATGGGCCGGCTCGACCGGGGAAGTACTACCCTCTCACAGAAAATCGACGTATAGTAACAATACCTAAACTGTTGCGTTTCGTTCGGTGAGTGAGAGTGCCGGAGGCCCTATCCCCTATTCCTTCTCCCTCATCCCACTCCTCATCCGAACCCTTTTCCCAACCCCAAGGGGCGGCAACGCACTTGTGACTCCTGTGGTGTTGCTTGTGTCCATGGCCGGCGGTAATTGCTTACCATCAGGCGAGCCGTCTGCTCGTTTGCCGCCTATTATTATAAAAAAAACAAGAATTCGGAAAACTCAGTAACACTTTTGACCGATCCGGGAATCGAACCCGGGACCACCCGATCAGCAGACGCATAAGCAATCTACTGGACCACGGAGTTAAATCTTGGTACATCTACACATAGATAGGTAAGTTATACCTACTTATCAACACATAGATTTTACTTATCACACATTTATAATGTGGTAGTTAAGCTTTATTCACTAAATCCGAACGCAAACCAAAATGGTCACGCTATTTTAGTGCAGGCAACCACAATTTATTAATATTTTATGTTCCAATAATAGCCTCAACTCTGGTTATAAATAATCTGTCCTATTGCTGGGCACAGACCTTTTGTCCCTATGAGCGAGATAATTAAGTTATAGTCAACCAGTTGAGAGGACCTCACAACTCTTTCGAGAAGATTATGGAGGACTCTCAGGCATACAGGTCTCTCTGTTTTTTCCTTCACTGTTTAGCAACTGGTAATTAACAATAAAAGTCTCACATAAGTTCGAAAGTGTATTGCGCTCAAAGCGTGGCTTGATTTGTCGTTCGTAACAGATCGGTAAAGTAAATTAAACTTTGTAGAAATCGTAACTTGGTTGGACTCGGTATTTCGGCCATCCTGCGGCTAAGTAGGCCGACATTGAGGAAAATGCCCTTGATAGGTTGCAGCGGCGTGCTGTCCGTATCATAGGTGACCTTGGGGCTACTAAGACCCTTGAATCTCTGCAATTACGCAGGGACGTAGCCTCAATGGCTGTCTTTTATCGATTGTATCACGGTGAGTGTTCAGAAGAACTCTTTCAACTCATCCCACCCTCTCCTTTCCTATCCCGAACAACACGTGCCGGGTTAAGGTGCCACCCTTATACGGTAGATCAGATACCGTCACGTACGAAAAGGTTCAGTACATCTTATCTTTGCCGTACCATAAAGATGTGGAACTCACTGCCAGCTCACGTGTTTCCTTCCTCCCTCGATCCTGGGTCCTTTAAGCGGGGCGTGAAAAAGCATCTCTCAAGGCCGTCAAAGTGAGGGCCGTCATGTCACATTGCTTAACCAGCAATTGGGGATGGTGGCCTTCCCAATAGGACTTCACTGTCAGCTTACCATCAGACAGCGTGAAGTCAATTTGACAGGTTTTTTTTTAATATCTCTATTTATTAATCATCATCATCGCCCTAGCGTTATCACAATTGCATCCAATAATTTGCCCTGGAGCACGGGGTCCGTTTACAAGTCAGCCAGGTTTGGCAGAAAATTTGCTGTGAGAGCCATAATATAAGTGACGCCCTTCTATTATTGTTCGGATCAAAGACAGAATTATACAATACAATAATGAGTTTATTTTATAAAAAGACAAGCAATGACTTCAGAGTTACTGTTTTACTCTGAAACTCATCAAATTTTAATAGTCTCCACAAGCTGTCTGTACCAACCTTATATCTACTAAAAATCGATAATATTTGCATTGATCACCCAATATATGAGTTTATAACATGCATATTAGATTTACCGCAATTTTCATATCAGTAGGAATACGAGTATATCGATGTTCGCTTTGAAGTTTGAAATATGTGTTTATAATGTAAACAGGCCGCATTTGGACTGTTGTGGTTTGCGGCCACCGATCGGAGCGGTACGATGCGTTGTTCTGAGAGTAATTTATGAGTGTATGTGAAATATAGCCGTAGCCGACCAGGTGGCTACGTACCAATACGAAATATCCAAGGCTGCTTCGAGAACCATGAACTCCTTTTACAACTTCTTTGTCAATTACTCATCTCTATCTCGGCAAGGTATTAAGAGCAATTAATTTCTAAGCTGTGACAAATTCAGAGTCAATCTGCTCACACTGCAACTCTGGCTTTTGGGTTTCAAATTCTGCAACTTATCACATAAACCTTCTCATATAGGCAAATTAGCAGTATATTTACGCCTGCCTCGGAGAAACAGAATTACACCTACAACGACTCTTATAAAGTACGTATAATATCAATCTTAAAATATTATAATAGCTTGCCGATTAAATCCATATGTTCAACGCATATACTTATTTGAATAGCAACTAACTAGTCAAATAAGTAGGTACATGCGTAAACTAGTTATTTAAATTTAGGTACTGTACGTATGTAAATTTTTCTCAATTTTCTTCTCGTCATTTCGTTGGCATTTTGCATTACACATAGGTATCTACGTAGAATCCAGCTAGTTTCCCGGCGAAATAGGACGGGAATTCTCGGCTGTTCACTGCCGATATTGGCATATCTTTCTCGCTGCATTCACTTTTCTCGTCGGTTTAAAATACGTGTCAGTGTCCGTTGGCCGCAGAATTTTTCATATTTTAGCTAGATTATGTTGCCTTTATGTTTCCTTTTTAAAATCTGTTATATTTTTATTGGCCTGAAAATCGTGCAATTCCACTATCAGTCTCTATAAATCATAACTGAAATAGTAAATTGTATAAACAGTCGTACTGATTTATTACCAATTTGGATTTCCAAAGAACTGGTATTCTTGTAAACCCACAAAACGTTCAGGTTGGGTTAGATTATAAAATTTAACATTATGTTAATAGGAATACAAATACAATCCGATCAGATAAAATTGCTATTCATATCCCCTCGCACCTCTCTAGACACTCATAGAAAGTAGAGCAAATATTGTGAGTCATGCTTTCATGAAAACGTCCTACAGAATTTACTCTAGATCATATTGCACTTTGAGCTTTATCAAGGCAATCATCGATATAACAGGTCAAGGATTTTCCTCCACATATTATACAACAGTTAACTGAAGGGGACGTAATAATTAAGTATAATCATAACGCATATTCCTGATAGAGTTTATCTGTAAACTGATAAGTTCAACAGCCTGTTTGGTGCATTAGGGAAATGGTGGTGCTGCCAATTTACACACACTGTCGTGAGAGTGATACTTGCATGGAACAAACATATTGTATTATCTTCGTATATGTATGCAACGGGTCTCAATTGCATAATTGTTTTCAACGTAGGTATATTTAGTCGGCTTGCCGTATAACCAAGTCTTATCGATTCTTTAGGTACTACATGGTAGTATTTTAGGTAGTAGAGCCTTGCTGATTTCAGCATGAATGGGCCGGCTCGACCGGGGAAGTAATTACTACACTCTCACAGAATATCGTTGCAAATAAACAGTAGGTACATATCTATTCTGTTGCGTTTCGTTCTGTGAGTGAGAGTGCTTTAGGCCCCTCTATTTTTCCTTCATCCCGATCCTATTCCTTTGAACATCTCAAAGCGCGGCAACGCACTTGTGACTCCTTTGCTGTCGCTTGTTTCCAGTTCCATTCCTAATTGCTTGCGATCAGGAGATCCATCTGCTCGTTTACCGCCTTAATCTACATAAAAAATACTCTTAAAACGCCCCTGACTCTGGGTGCAAGTTTCCAAAGAAGATTACCTATCTAGAGTAAAAAAAAACTTGCTTTTCTTCCAGAGTTCTCTTTTCATATAATAAGCGCGTGTGTACACTATGTACAGCAATGATACTTATTACAAGAATGAGGTAGATACACAGAAATAGATAGTAATAGAACGGTGAATGTCACGTCATCGCGTACATTTCGCGCGTGCCACATTTTAGCAAGCCCCGCCCATAGTGACGTATAGATAGTGAGGGGACACTAAGGAATTATTATCGATGTGAGAGCTATGGAAAATGAAATTATGTTATTGTTTATATAAAATGTTTTATTATGAATAGTTTGGTTATAGTATACTGTTATAAAAATAAAACGTATTTATTTAGTTAAAAATCTGTATTGAAATCTTACAAAACTTTTGACTATATTATAAAATATCTATACTAATGTAATAAAGCGGAAGAGTTTGTTTGTTTGAACGCGCTAATCTCAGGAACTACCGGTCGGATCTGAAAATTTCTTTTTGTATACGGTAGCCTAGTTATTCCGGAAGGCTATAGGCTATATAACATAACGTTTCGACCCTTTGCGGCCGGGCAAAAGGCTAAAAAGGCTAAAAGATAGTGTCGGCTAATCTCAGGAACTAGCAGTCGGCTTTTAAAAATTGATATTGCCTATGATAGCCCAATTATTCCGAAAGGCTATAGGCTATATAAAATTACGCCACAACTTTTATGGGCCAGACAAAAATAATAAATTTGGTCAAACGAGAAGGGGGAGGGTTGGGTCAAAGGCAAAAAAAGGCTTAACGAATAGGATACAATCTATATGGGTATCGTTTTCGAGATTTTCGGGATGCTGATTAAATAATATGAAATTTATTTAGTGATTCAAGATGGCGGACGGAATATCAAAGATGGCGGATGACAAAATTTTAAAAAACAATATGGGTATCGCCTTCTATATTTTAAGGGTTGGGGAATCGAAATACAACATCTATTTCGTGATCGAAGATGGCGGATAGGAAATTAAAGATGGCGGACGGGATTTTTTTAAAAGTCGATATGGTTATCGTCTCCGATATTTTAAGGAATGGGAAATTCAAAATCACCATCTATTTCGTGATCAAAGATGGTGGATGGGATTTAAAAAAAAAACAATATGGGTATCGTCTCCGATGTTTAAAAGGATGGGTAATCCAACATCACCATCTATTTCGTAATCAAAGATGTCCCGTCCGCCAACTTGGATTCCCAAATAGATGTCATTTTCGTGACCAGAATCCATGAAAACCCCGAAAATGATACCCATATTAATTTTATTAAAAATGTCCCGTCCGCCATCTTGGATTCCCAAATAGATGTCATTTTCGTGACCAGAATCCATAAAAACCCCGAAAATGATAACCAGATTAATTTTATAAAAAATGTCCCGTCCGCCATCTTGGATTCCCAAATAGATGTCATTTTCGTGACCAGAATCCATAAAAACCCCGAAAATGATACCCATACTAATTTTATTTAAAAATGACCCGTCCGCCATCTTGGATTCCCAAATAGATGTCATTTTCGTGACCAGAATCCATAAAAACCCCGAAAATGATACCCATATTAATTTTATTAAAAATGACCCGTCCGCCATCTTGGATTCCCAAATAGATGTCATTTTCGTGACCAGAATCCATGAAAACCCCGAAAATGAAACCCATATTAATTTTATAAAAAATGTCCCGTCCGCCATCTTGGATTCCCAAATAGATGTCATTTTCGTGACCAGAATCCATGAAAACCCCGAAAATGATACCCATATTAATTTTATTAAAAATGTCCCGTCCGCCATCTTGGATTCCCAAATAGTTGTCATTTTCGTGACCAGAATCCATAAAAACCCCGAAAATGATACCCATATTAATTTTATTAAAAATGTCCCGTCCGCCATCTTGGATTCCCAAATAGATGTTATTTTCGTGACTAGAATCCATAAAAACCCCTATAATGATACCCATATTAATTTTATTAAAAATGTTTCGTTCGCCATCTTGGATTCCCAAATAGATGTCATTTTCGTGATCTGAAAGCATGAACATGATGCTTGCTTTCTTTATGAGAGAGAGAGAGACAGCCAGAGACATAATAATTAATTCGAATTAATATTCCTTTTATTTATCGATAAATTTAAAACGTAACCATAAACCGAACGTCAATCCCTAGCGCGCGCTGACCAATCACAGCTATTTATTTGACCCGTGGCCCCTGATTTGTTATTGTTTTTGGCATCTTGTGAATATCGCGTATCTCGCCGTACATTGCGTGTTTATTTCATAAATATGTCAACAAGTATCGTATAATTCAAGCAATGGAAATTTAACATAACGAAGAAATGAACGATGATGTTCTTATTAGACAAACATGGTAAAAGTAGCCCACTTGTTTTAAATCTCAATAATCTTAAGTTTTACTCAATTTAAATACTTACTGGTGATATGAAATGCCTCCCTTTTCCATATTTTTGCATCACTTTTAATTTTTACAATTGGAAACTGCACAATATGGCATATTCGTAACGAATTTAATGTTTTTTTACCTCCTGAGCGCGCGAAAGGGAGACGCGATGCGTAATGCGAATGCGTTCGAAAACACATGCACTATAGTGCAATAGTTTGGCACGCGCGCCACGCCCGTGTCACCGTTCTATTACTATATATTTCTGTGGGTAGATATGTTACCTACATAGTAATCAATCCGTAGAAACGGTGCACTAACGCACACATCGATAACTCCATATTTTATTTTCGGTTGACAAGATGTCAGTTTCACTTTGACGCCGGCTCGGACTTCACACACACATATGTCAGACTTGCCAACTGGCTTATGTTTAGCGTCCTGCTTTTGGTATGCCTATAACATATCTACTTCTTTTTACTTTAGTAACATCATTGGTGTACAGTATAGCGTGCATGGCCTGAGTTGACTTGCCATTCGTAATAAGTCCACAAATTCAAGCAACGTTTATTCACCTAAGACAAGAAAAGGAACCGACGATTTTAAGTCCTCTCCGAAGCACGGTAGCGCTCTGAAGTAAATGCCACAATAAGCGATCTTTTTTTTTTATTATATACGGCTATATTTCACATACACTCATAAATTACTCTCAGAACAACGCATCGTACCGCTCCGATCGGTGGCCGCAAACCACAACAGTCCAAATGCGGCCTGTTTACATTATAAACACATATTTCAAACTTCAAAGCGAACATCGATATACTCGTATTCCTACTGATATGAAAATTGCGGTAAATCTAATATGCATGTTATAAACTCGTATATTGGGTGATCAATGCAAATATTATCGATTTTTAGTAGATATAAGGTTGGTACAGACAGCTTGTGGAGACTATTAAAATTTGATGAGTTTCAGAGTAAAACAGTAACTCTGAAGTCATTGCTTGTCTTTTTATAAAATAAACTCATTATTGAATTGTATAATTCTGTCTTTGATCCGAACAATAATAGAAGGGCGTCACTTATATTATGGCTCTCACAGCAAATTTTCTGCCAAACCTGGCTGACTTGTAAACGGACGCAGGGCTCCAGGGCAAAAAGTATTGGATGTAATTGTGATAACGCTAGGGCGATGATGATGATTAGTAAAATGGCTCTCACTGAAAAACTATGTTATCTTAGAGTACCTCCTGGTCCAGTGCATAGCGTATGCGACTGCTTATCGGCGGTCCTGAGTTCGATTCCCGGGTCAGGCAAAAGTGCAGCAGCCCGGAGTCTGGTGATGTGCCCGGTAACGGCAATAGGCTCGCCCCCTATTACGTGGGACTTAAAAAATTCATGGCGAAATGTGGGTGTAGGTAATATTTACCCCTCTGCCTACCCCTTCGGGGATACAGGCGTGAGACTATAAATAAAAATAAATAAATAAATAAAATACTGGAACCAGGCCTTCTTATCGCAAACAAGCAGAATCTGTACTATAGTAACCAGATAAAAAGACGGGGTCAATAACCGCTAGACTATCAGGTCAGTCACCAATCTCAAATCTAATCAATTCTTTATATTGATATAATAATTATGGCCGGAACAAAAATTAATGCACGTGGCAAGCGGTAATTAATAATTTAATACGCACATAACTTCGAAAAGTCAGTTGACCGCGCCGAGGGATTCTAACCTGACACTCTCGGCATAGCAGTCTGCTTTTAGTATACTGTGCTGTTGATATCTCCACCGGGCTATCGCCGCCTAAGGGCCGGCGCTGACTGATGGCATGGCACGGCACGGCACGTTTCGGTAGCCCTAAGGACGCTTCGGTATACCGCGGCATGCCACGGCGTGCCGCGGTATACCGAAGCGTCCAACTGACTGGAATTTAGAATTAATAGCACTTCTTGCTGAAGATGAAGATATATAAAGACAAATACAAACTGATACGTTGAAGAGAAAATAATTCTGGGTACATAATTTATGGAGAACAAGATTTATTAACGGTGAATTCAGCAACTTATTTAATGATAACGCCGTGTAATGTATTCATTCTAAATTTTTTAGCGGCAAAATTTATAATTTTTATTCATTACTGCTATGGTATACCTATATACGAGTACATTAAAATACACGACTCTCCCTCCCCCCTCGCAACCCGTGTCACCCCACCCCCCTTTGAAAAGAGTCCCATTTTACAAATTTTCTCAATTTTCAGGAAAACTATACAAGCTAGGACAAAATGGTTAAAGACGGAATTATTTGTCAATAAACTGCCTACCAATAAGTACTAACACTCATTTTGATAAGATTTATAGTTTCCAAGCTATGGTGCATCAAAGATAACTAAAAATGTGCTTTTAGCGGCAATAAAACATTACATACACAAGAAACAAGAGGCCTACCTAGCATGAGTTGATGCTCGAAAGCGCAGATCTAAGGACTTGCTGGAGAAAAAGAGAGCCTTTAACCGAGCAGCCAAGACATGCAAAAAAGTTCTCAAGAAGGCCCAATATAACCACATTTGCAGAATAGGGAATAGACTAGTTTCGTACCCAGCGGGTAGCAAGGGTTTCTGGTCCCTGGCTAAGGCGGTCAAACCAAACTTCAGCCGCTCCTCACTTCCACCACTGCTGAAACCCGATGGGACACTAGCCCATACTGCTGAAGATAAATCGAATCTTTTTGCTGCAATCTTTGCAGCATCTTCACATCTAAACACAGCAGGCGAAATACCTCCGAGTCTACAATTCTGCGGGACTCGAATGTCGGACATAAGCATTCGTCAGACGGAGGTTCGGAAAACACTACAACAGCTAGATGTGAAAAAAGCAAGTGGTCCCGATGGTAATCCAGCCATAGTGCTTAAAACCTGTGCACCTGAAATTGCACCAGTACTGACACGCCTATTCCGCCTTTCCCTAAGCACTGGAAAAGTACCAAGGTTGTGGAAGCTAGCTAACGTGCAACCTGTGCCCAAAAAAGGTAGTCAAGCCGACCCATCCAATTATAGGCCCATCTCAGTCACATCCATACTCTGCAAGAGTATGGAACGTGTACTAAACAACCGGCTCCTTACATATCTAGAAGCAAATGATCTCCTCAGTGATCGACAATACGGGTTTCGCCGAAACCGATCCACTGGGGATCTTCTAGCATATGCTACGCATATCTGGAGCAAAGCTATCGAGAATCACGGAGAGTCTCTTGCAGTTTCTCTTGATATCTCGAAGGCATTCGACAGGGTCTGGCACGACAGCCTTATCAGCAAGCTTCCATCTTTTGGTCTACCCACTAGACTCTGTGCTTGGATATCAGACTTTTTGAAGGACCGATCGATTCAAGTAGTCATTGACGGCTGCACGTCCAACTACATGACAATTAATGCTGGAGTTCCTCAAGGGTCTGTACTCTCTGCACCGCTGTTCCTGATGCATATCAACGATATGCTTATACCGGGGTCTCTAGGATATGCAGACGATACCACGATCATAGAGAGTTACACGTCCAATGCTCGAGCTAGTGGCGCACAAACAGAAGAACTTAGGGAAGATATGATTAAACGCTTGAACAAGGCTTTGACGGCAGTTTCCCAATGGGGAGATGCCAACCTGGTCAAGTTTAATGCAACAAAAACCCAGGCATGTCTGTTTTCTTCTAAACGTAGTGCGTTCAAAATGTCTCCAACTTTCCGAAATGTATCTGTGCCGATAGCTGACCACCTTGAGCTTCTTGGTATTACACTGACCCCGACTCTCAATTTTGGCTCATTTATTGAGTCGAAAGCTGCAACTGCGTCAAAAAAGCTCGGAATATTGGCCAAAGTGAGACGATACTTCACGCCGGGACAACTGCTAAGTCTATACCAAGCACAAGTCCGATCCTGTATAGAGTATTGTTCTCATCTCTGGGATGGATCGGCCAAATACCAGCTTGAGACACTTGACTCAATAGAGATAAAAGCCAGGAGGCTCATTGGTGATGAAGAAGTTACCTCAAAACTTCAAAGCCTCGAACACCGACTACGAGTTGCTGCTTTATCGGTATTTTACCGTATACGTTTCGGAGAGTGTGCAGCGGAACTGCACGATTTAATCCCCTCATCCCCTTTCCACTATTGGACAACCAGACGCACTGCCCAGCACCATCGTTACATGGTCGATATTCCAACCATACGTACAAAACGTTTTGCTTCCTCGTTCATCATGCGCGCTGCAAAACAATGGAACTCCCTGCCAGAATCTGTTTCCCGATCAGTACAATTTGGGTGTCTTCAAGACGCGAGTAAATAGGCATCTTCTAGGTAAGCGTGCTACATCCTAGAACGCATCATTGCTTACCATCAGGCAAGATAGTGGTCAAACGCGAACCTATATTTACTAAAAAAAAACAACAACAACAATATTTATTATTTTTTACAAGAAATGCATTTAACTAAACAAAATAAACATTTTTTATTAATTTTAATATAGTAAGTACTTAATATCTAACAAAAATCAGTATCGTCATCTTTATCTTCTAAAGACTTGTTGAAGCAACTAAGGCCCTGGCAATGGTTGCACATGGTGGAACAGTGCAATCCAGCTTTGACACATCCACATATTTTTCGGCAGCCTTTTCTGCAGCTGCACGATAATATTTTGAGTATCGACTGTGGAGCTGGTAATTTTGTAGTATATATGGGTGATAAAAAATTATTATTATTTTCCAGCCCGAGTTTTCTGGGTTCAATGCGTTTCCTCGCCATAATTGTACTTGATGAAAAGTACGCATTGAATGCTGAAAAGCTGCTCCTGATGAAGGTGGTAACTTTGATAATATCACCGTATTGTTCGTCAGACTAACATATTTGTTGAAATGGACGTATCGTAAGTCGTTTAAACTTTTCTCGGTTTGCTTAGCGCGCGAGTACTTAAATTGTTATTATTTGCTGGTTATTAATTTTTAGTAATCTTTGATGCACCATAGCTTGGAAACTATAAATGGTATCGAAATGAATGTAATTAATTATTTGTAGGTAATTTATTGATAAATAATTCCGTCTTTGGCAATTTTGTCCTAGCTTGTATAGTTTTCGTGAAAATTGAGAAAATCTGCAAAATGGGACACTTTTCAAGGTGGGGAGGGGTGAAACGGATTGCGGGGGGAGCGGGAGAGTCGTGTATTTTAATATACTCGTATATAGGTATCACATAGCAGCAATAAATTAAAATTATAAATTTTGCCGTTTTGCCCATACATTGAAATCTAGAATGAATATACTAGTGGTGGTAGGGTGTCCCGCAGTATGTCACGACGTGCGGCGGCGTCCCGCAGTATGCCACGGCGTGCCGCGATATGATTGTATCGAAATAATGTAATATGATTTCTAAACTCATTGAAATAAGAATAAAAATAATTGAGGAGTAATGAAATCCTTTGCCGTGCCGGGCCGTGCCGTGCCGCGACGTTAGTGTGCGCTGGCCCTAATATGTTGATGCTAGTACGGCATGCAAATCAGGCAAGGCTCTCTAAACATTCCGATCCTGAGCCACCCGCATGCATCCGCTGCCCGCGACCCAACGAGATCGTCCATCCACCTTGCGGGAGGCCTAACTCTGCTAAGACGTCCTGTGCGTCCATTCCAGAACCTTTCTGCTCCAACGGCCTCCTGCCCACTGCCTCTTCAGCCTGACTATTCGGAGAGCTACGTCGGTGACTTTGGTTCGCCTGAGGATCTCCTAATTTCTGATTCGATCTCGCAGGGATAAGATAATGAGATCAAAAAATACTGGTTACTCATAGTAACGTTAGAAAAGCATCTCTCATATTATTCAGATAATAATCATCAATGTAAATAAATATTTTCCATTAGGTACTCGTTGACTGAAAGACAACGAATAATCATCAAAACATATAATATTCTTACGTTACTGATTGATTGGCAGACAGCATACAGCCGAAACTGCTCGACGCAAGAAGCTGAAATTTGCCTTTTTTTTTTAAAAGACCACACCCGCAGTAGGACTAAATCCTGTGTCGTGGAGGATTTTACAAACATACAAATAACGGACACAATGAACACCCAGTCTCGAGACAACAATTTAGTTGTAAGTCCTAATGTTGTTTTTGTACAAGGCATGATGGGGTTGGCGTATCCACATGGATAAAAACCCCAATTCAAATAAAGAATAAGAAAAAAAAAGTTGTAAGTCACACAAAGTGTTGTCTTGTGTGGGGATCGAACGCACAACACTTCGGCGCAGTGTCAAGCGGCGAGGCGGCCGCTTAAACCACTACGCCAACCGTGCAGTCAATGTGAGGGCATGTATGTTCCTTGAGGTTTGTAGGGTAGCTCTAGGAGAGAATCTTCGAAAATTCCATCTGTAGGGGGTAGATAGTCCCACACGAGCGAAACCTAGGGCGAATTCTAGTTACATATAACTACAAAAGTATGGACTGTGTTGTAAAGAAGGTATTACCTAGTATCATATTTAAACTAACTAAAGGTGTTAATTAGAAAATATGTTTACTCGAAATCATCAGAGCCCTACGTAAATTAGCCATTAGGTACTAACGAAGCAACGTAAACAACAGCGAAGTGTGTAAAAATATATGAGAGATGCGTAACCCAAATATTAATTTTAGTAGGTATGTATATAAACCCACGTTCAATATTGAGGTCGAGAGGTATTATGATATTTTTTAATATAACTAGATTATTCGCGGCGCGGTTCGCGTGTGAGTCGTCGGTGGCAAAAGGTATAAACTATATTATTACAAGTTTCATCAAAATGTGTTCAGTATTTTTTGTGAAAAAGAGCAACAAACGTATTCACACTAAAACTGTCGCGTTCATAGCAGTAGGATAAGTTAGTTTATTTATTTATTTATAGACTCAGGCCTGTATCCCCGAAGGGGTAGGCAGAGGCGTAATATTACGCCCACATTTCGCCAGGAATATTTAGGTCCCACATAATAGGGGGTGAGCCTATTGCCGTTACCGGGCACATCACCAGACTCCGTGCTGCTACTGAGAATTCGGAAAAACCCAGTAACACTTTTGCCCGACCCGGGAATCGAACCCGGGACCTCCGATCAGCAGTCGCATACGCTATCCACTGGACCACGGAGGCAGTCATGATAAGTTAGTGGTATAGGTATTTCCATGTGTTATAGACAAGTTGACTGTTTGCTCGCCGTGCATAGGTACGACATCCCTCCAGCACTCGTTGGCTGAGGGCCAAGGATTGTTCCACCACATATATTATACTTACTTCGATACTTTACTATCATTGGCAGAATTAATGCGCGTATGTAACTATCAGTAAAACAATGTCTCACAAACAAACTATTATTTGAACATTGTACTGACGGTAGGTACTGTCCTATCGCTAGCGCTCGTAGCGTTGCTTGTCTTGCCGTTCGTAATACCAATGAATACAGATTTACATAGAAGCGCAGTTTTTAAGGATTTCGTGTGCCGATTCCAAGTGGGGACTGTCTCCAGTTTAGTCCGTAGTTGGCGCCGTTGAGGGCGCTGGCGTCGTTCTACGTCTCTCTCGCTCTCGTAGTTATGATACACTGGAGGAGAGAGACAGCTGCCGCAGCGCGACTGCCAAGCCGCCAAGCGGCAATTTGAGTCGCAGAAAGTTTGTCTTCATACCGCCCATATGAAATGCGCCTCTGAGCTCTTTGGTAATACTTAGTTCAATTTTTTTTTTCTCTTCAAAAGACAACTCCCGCACTAGGACTAAATCCTGTGTCGCCGAGGGACTTTACAAACATACATCTAATGGACAAAATGCACACCCAGACTCGAAACAACAATTTGTGAATCACACAAAGTGTTGTGTGGGGATCGAACCCACAACACTCGGCGCAGTGTCAAACAGCGAGACGGCCGCTTAATTAAACCACTACACCAACAGTGCAGTCTAATTGGCCAAACACTCACTCGATAACTATCTACTCGATAACCAACAGGGTTCCCACCAAGAACTTAGGGTCCCAAGCCAACCTCACCTGCAAGTGGTGCACCTACCGATCAACGGACGAGGCTCTGGCAAACAAAATGTCCCAATAAGCGGCAATAGGCTCGCCACCTATTACGTGGGATCAAAACACTGGCGAAAAGTGGGCGTTTAATATGCCTCTGCCTACCCCTTCGGGGAAACAGGCGTGAGTCTATGTATGTATGTATGGTACTGACCCAAATTTGTGGTAAATTCGAAACCTCGGGGGGTCATTTATTAATCTGTTATGGAGCCGTAGAACGTGCTTACTGTCATTTGTACAGGCTTATTAACGATAATAAAAATAAATATTTATATACTTTGAACGATAATTAAAAATCAAAATTTAGTGTACAAAATATTTTACGAAATAATCGAGATTGACAAGATTTGCCGTTTATGGCTGAGTTTAGAGTTATAATTATTATATAACCATGTTTAAAATTATAATCTAAGCATATTTGATGCTATTGCAGTATACCTATTGTTGAAATTGCTTGAAAACAGACAGAGACAAACAGAGAATTTATAAGGGTTAAATTTTTTGTCATTCGGCTAGGAGTCCTAAACACACTAGATTTAGCCCGTGTGGTTCAGTTATTGTGAAACATGGCAGTATAGTAATAATAATAATATATAATAAAGCTTTATTTCATTCCAGATTAGAGTTGACAGTTCATATATATAAACATTATTCTAATTTAATTAATGATAATAAGCATGCACCATTTAAGAACCTTATTAATGATTTAATTATTATAAGCATGCATCGCTTTCTATTTTCAAAAGTAAGTTACCTATATAATTCAAATACTATCTATTATAATTTTATATTATTAATTAATTTTAATTAATGATACATATCTGTATGGACCCCGTTTGGGTAAAAGCCTCCCCAAAGAGTGCCACGCTTCTCTATCCTTAGCTATGTCCATCCACACATGGCATCACATGGCAGTATAATTCTGTTTTTACTATGGCTATACTTATTACGGCAAAGTTTCATCATTTGTTCTGTAGTTTATGCGTGAAAGAGTATCTAACACACACCCAGCCATACATCCCTTCGCACAAATTGCCTCCATTTAGACAAATCACTGACTTACACTAGTACCTATAGTAGTTTGTCGTTTATTGGCTAACACCAAAACACTTCACTTTTATTTATAACTTTGTCCATCATCACTAAAATATTTAATAAACAAATGAGTCCTTCGAAAATGAGCATTTTAAGAATAACTATAGTGGTGCAGTGAGTCGGCACTTCTGGCGTATTGTTCAAGGGAGGTTTTGAACAATGGCACTCGACTTTTTAAGGAATTAACAAGAAGCCCTCGATTTAAGTGCTGTGCGCAGCTTTCAGCCCTTTATTCGGTAAAAGTGGATGGTAATGAGCGGCTTGTGGCTCAATGAACCAAATGCCATCATGGCGATTTAAGATTAGGCACACCGGCAATCCATAGATGTAATTTAGGAGTAGATATAGGAATTATGGAATTCATATTTTATTTTGCAAAAGTGTTAGGTACTGGGTTTTTCCGAATTCTCAGTAGCAGCTCGGAGTCTGGTGATGTGATCAGTAACGGCTATAGGATCGCCCCCTATTACGAAGGACCTACAAAAAATTCATGGCGAAATGTGGGTACCTATAATATTTACACCACTGCCTACCCTTTCGAGGATACAGGCGTGAGTCTATAAATAAAAAAATATTTTATTTTATAGAAAGACAACTCCCGCACTAGGAATATTTTCTGTATCGCGAGGGGCATT
This sequence comes from Euclidia mi, assembly GCA_944739405.2. Lineage (NCBI taxonomy): Eukaryota > Metazoa > Arthropoda > Insecta > Lepidoptera > Erebidae > Euclidia > Euclidia mi. The sequence goes on from OX123196.2 coordinate 7,909,473, forward strand.
AAAAACATTTAGCAATGGATACAAACAGCACCCCGAAACAACTAAGTATGGATCACATAAATGCCATGATATAAGGAATAAGTATTTGTGATCACCTGGTACTGATAAGCGTTTGTTTAGGAATCAAAAGAATACTCAGAGTAACCCTCAAGAAAAAAATCAATCAGGAAAGTCAATTTCTCAAGGAAAGCAAAGAAACGAGACACAGATTGCTTTAGATTCGTATAAATAGCTAAATGATAAACTAAGTAGATATATGTATTGTAAAAGTAAAAAAAGCAAGTTATTAAATATATTTTATATTACGACAGTTTTCAGTTTTCATAAATACAAAATCACGCCAACGCAGGTAGTTTGCTTAAAATAATAAAGGAAAAATATCTTTAATATTATATTTTCATGTACCCCCAATAAGGTGCGGTCGGCAAAGGGGAAATATCAAGCCTCTGAGAGAAATTTACTTCCTAGAATCACCTGATTACCTGCGCAAAGGGTACCTTCGTCGAGAATAAATCGTTGTAGCTTAATACATCAATGCATATAGACGCTGTCTTATTTAATGTTATTGTTTATAAACAGGCCGATTAATTTTTATATAAACACATATATAGAAATCAGCTGTAATAGATGTTTTCTTATATTTACTCCTTGATTAAAATTATCCGTTCCAGCAATCAAAGAAATAAGTACTTATACTTTCTATAACCTCTTTGATTTAGCAACCTTCAAGATATCGAGAATTTATTTGTGAAGTCTACCTATGAGGTACAAATACATTATAACGAATGTTTAGCAGTTAATTTTTTTATTAATCAACGCCTTTGCAATCATGCTATTTTACACCCTTGAGCGTGGAATAGTTAAAGGCCTTTCCTTCGTTAAAAGCTTAGGTTATAAAAGAACCCACTTTCAAAATTTCAGGCATCTAGCTTCATGAGGGAATCTGTATGAGGACATTATCGCGCTTGAATCGATCAACACATGACGGCACGGTTGGCTTAGTGGTTTAAGCGGCCGCCTCGACGCTTCACACTGCGCCGAGTGTTCTAGGTTCGATCCCCACACGAGACAACACTTTGTGTGATCCACAGATTGTTTCAAATCTGGGTCTACTATGTCACCGTTGCCGTTGGTTGTATGTTTGTGAAGTCGCCGGCGCGGCGGCGGCACAGGATTTATTCATAGTGGGCGAGTTGTCTTTAAAAAAATCGTGGAAATACAAAAACACAAATGATTATGACTCGTTGTTGACCCAAAATGAACAACTTGTGTTCACTATAGTTTGTCCTTAAGAAGCTCTTTTGGATAAGTGAAATCATTATTCATATATATTGGACATAGGACTGCCTTCGTGGTCCAGTGGATGCGACTGCTGATCGGAGGTCCCGGGTTCGGTTCCCGGGTCGGGCAAGTGTTACTGGGTTTTCCCGAATTCTCAGTAGCAGCACGGAGTCTGGTGATGTGCCCGGTAATGGCAATAGGCTCGCCCCCTATTAGGTGGGACCTACAATTTCATGGCGAAATGTGGGTGTAATATTAAACCTCTGCCTACCTTTTCTCCGGGATACAGGCGTGAGTCTATAAAAAAAATCATATATAGAGCGGCGATAGCCCAGTCATGTACGTAACGGACTACCGAGCGATGGTCTCGGGTTCGTTCCCCAGTTACCCCGGGAACACACTCTGACTTTTCGAAGTTATGTGTGTATTAAAAATGTTAATTATCGCTCGCTTAATAAGGTGCCCGCTAGATGGCAATAAGCTCGCCCCTATTACATTGAGATTGAAACATAACTGGCGAAGTATGGGTGTGTAATACACCTCTGCCTACCCCTTCGGGGATAAAGGCGTGAAGTTATGTCATGTTATTATTCATATCTAAGAGTTAAATGATTGGCTGCATGCGACATCCTGGTCAACGTAAAGAATACTGAACTATAGCTGTAGCTAAGTCGCAGGTATTTAGTAAATCAGAATCCATACATACATAAATAGACTCACACCTGTTTCCCCGAAGGGGTAGGCAGAGGCATATTAAACGCCCACTTTTCGCCAGATTTTTGATCCCACGTAATAGGTGGCGAGCCTAATGCCGCTTATCGGGATATTTTGTTTGCCAGAGCCTCGTCCGTCGATCGGCAGGTGCACCACTTGCAGGTGAGGTTAGCTTAGGACCCTAAGTTCTTGGTGGGAACCCTATGCACCCTGGAATCAGAATCAGAAAAATTATTTGCAAAAATACTGTTACAAAGCAATGCATACACGATTCAAGTATTTTGACCAGCGATATAGCGGCATACAAATATTATTTTTATTACATAAATTAAATAATTATGATGAATAAGCCAAAAAAAAATTAAACAATACTAAATCAATGTAAATAATTGGATTGGATGTCAGAAGAAAATTATAATAATAGTTTTAAGAATAGTCACAACGAATATAAAAAACGTGACATTATAATTTCACTAGTGAAATTATAATTACACAGATTATAGTCAATAACAACCGGTTCGTATAATTTCACCGCCTCTTTTCAGTGATATTGTAATTTCACTAAGCCACAATAGTGATATTGTAATAAAACTAGGCCCCCAATAGTGATATTATAAGAAACATAGGTTTATTATGAGTTAAGTTTATGGTGGAAGTCCCGGGAGTTCTGGTTGGTCAATTGACTTAATCAGTCGCACAGAGTTACGAATGTACCAAACTGATAAAACGAAAAAATCTGAACTTTGGCGATGTTCATGAGGCTAAGTTGACGGATCCCTGCTACCCAGGGCTCCTATATTTATCTTCAGGGTCACAAGAAAACCTAACATAACCTTAATAGGTTAGGTGGTTGGTTTTTAAAAACCCGTCTCTTATTTCCTAACTCTATCTTTAATACAGCTGGTAACAAAAACGGACCTATCAGCGATCGCTCTGATAATCTAACGGCTTTCTTAAACCAGTGTTATTTTATTATCAAAATATCACTGTATCGGTCTAGTGAAATTATAATGGCACTGAAACTAGCCCGTTAAATTATAAGTAATACAAGCAATTGACTATAATCTGTGTTATTATAATGTCACTAGTGAAATTATAATATCTCGTTGTTTGGCTAAATACCTGCGACCGCTACTTATTTAATATTAGGCATTCTACTCTAAATAAACTTAACAACTAACCAATAATAGTTGAATACATAAAATGTACATGCATTTCACGTAGATAGTGGAGCAATATTTAGGTATTTGTAATAAAGTGAACTGCTTATACTCTAGCACAATTTCCTAGCTGAATAAAAGTAAAATAACTCCAACACTTGGGTACAGGCAATATCAGAAAATCTTCACTGGGTAATACAGGGTTGGTATAAAATCAAATGTCTATAAAGATAGGTATAGTCACCTTAGGGACGTTGTACGAACGTCGAGAAAGATTGGAAATGCCACAAAATCACACGACCGATCAAACAAGATCGCCGAAAATTCATTGGAAACCCTTTTGTTGGCTTCATGGAAGTATGTACGGGATACTGAGAGACGGTCGGGTCAGTGTGCGCCAGTCGCCGGCTCAGGTACCCACAAATAGAACCGTCTTATCACCGATAAAACCTGACTAGTGTAATTGATTTCAATGTAGAAAAAATTCTTACAGACCTAACACACTCTTAAATCGGTCGTGTTGTATAAACTACTTGTGTCATTGTTATAAAAGCCAAAGACAGTCTTCACGAAATCTCGAAAACCGCTGGGCATATAAAGATGAAATTTGCCAGGGAAGTAGTATAAACATAGTAGGCATACTTATATGAGTATTTTTTTTGATTTTGTAACCAATGCACGCTCATGAGACCTTATTACTGAGCTTCCTTCTTTGTCTGTCTTTGTGCATGGTTTAATTTGTGATCATAGAAACACCTATAACCTAAAACGAAAAGACGTTAATCTATTTCCAAACATATTGTTACGCAAAAAGTAATTCGGTGTTCCCGTAAAATATTGGAAAGTGCCTTGGCTACGTATAAAATTTCTTAGCTAACTCTCAGTTCGTTTATGTCGGGACAAATGCGAATTCTCGATCGCGATAGGACGATTTCCGTATTTGCCACATTTCCTCCGCTTCCCGGGGTGCGACGTTCGTTCTCGTAAAATGTGAAACATTTTCAGTCGCCATATTGTCGCCCGATTGTTTATCGGTTTACTACGTAATCTTTAAAATGATTACTGGGTAGGTAGTGACTTTTTATTTTGACCAAAAGTAGATAATGTCTGACTGCCCGGCTGACTGCACGGTTGGCGTAGTGGTTTAAGCAGCCACCTCGCCGTTTGACACCGCGCCGAGTGTCGTGGGTTCGAATCCCACACAAAAAACACTTTGTGTGATCCATAAATTGTTGTTTCGAGTCTGGGTGTTCATTGTGTCCGTTTGTTGTATATTTGTAAAGTCCCCCGCGATACAGGATTTATTCCTAATGCGGGAGTTGTCTTTAAAGAAAAAAATCATCATCATCATCCTTCGCCTTATCCCATTATCTGGTGTCGGCTCTCCTCTTCTGTCTTCTCCTTCTATATTGAGCAGTCGTAGCATCAACATTCATGTCCTTTAGGTTTTTTGGACTGATGAGAGCCAGGTGGCAGGAGGTCTTCCGCGGCGTCGCGTCGTTGTCGGCAGATTTAGGGCCACTCGTACCGTTTGGTCTTCAGGACGGCGGAACACATGTCCATACCTTCTCGGCTATGGGGCAACTTGTAGCTTCCTCTGACGTGGATGTTGCGTACTTTGTCCAGCATCGTGACACCCGCTGACCAGCGTAATATGCGTATTTCTGTGACGTGAAGTTTTGACAGGTGTTGTTTATTAGAGTTTGTTTTATACAGTTTGCCTTTTAGTTTAATGGGCATTCTTCTGTCGCACAATACGCCTGTGAGTCGTCTCCATTTCATCCAACCCGTAGTTGCTCTATGGGTTGCATCTCGCTCGATCCTACCAACATTACTGATGATTGACGCTAGTATTTAAAGTGGTCAACCGTATATATAGGTTCACCGTCGATGTGGAGTTCATTAGGATTGACGTGCGGCCATTAAATATAAATGACATAATTTGCTCTGTCTTTTTGCGACTGATCTTTAGAACGCTTTGTTCGAGCGACTTTACCCAGTGGTTGAAATCATTTTGTAGGTCTTTTACCGAGTCAGATATTAAAGCAACGTCATCTGCGTACAGTATATTCTACGGCACGGGTCTCTGGCAGCGCTTTGTGAGATAGTCCATGGTTACGTTAAATAAAGGAGGGCTGAGTGCCGAGCCTTGATGAACTCCCACCGTAATCTCAGATTTGTTGCATGTTCCTGCTGGACAAACCACTTGTGTCGTAACACCATTGTACATATCTTGGATCAATTGTATGTACACTATTTGACCAAAAGTAGATATTGTAAGTAATATTATAAATGGTTCTGATGGCGCGTGGCGCACTAATATTCAGAACGGTTATAAAATTATACTGTACTAGAGGACGCCCGCAGCTACGCCCGCACGATATCTCTTTTTGCCCGATCCCGTGGGAATTTTGGGAAACACTTTCTTAGTGCACCACTACGGCCCCCAAGGAACATACATGCCAAATTTCAGTGTTCTGCGCCTAATAGTTTTGGCTGTAGCTTGTCTGTCTGTCAGTCAGTCAGTAACGCAAGAATTATATATATATATACAGATAGTAGGTCTACCTAAGTAGTACTGCTGTAATTATTCGAGCTATTTGATGTTAGGATTACCCCTCTGACGAAGTATCGATTCGCATTTTTGTACCGAGGACACGTTCCTCTAAACACTTTTATTTTGCGGATTTAGTTCCAATCGCATTCTTCCTGCTAGGTATATCATCTACGTAGCCTGCTTAGCAATGGCCATGAAAGATATCAAGTTACGAGGGGAGTTCAATGTATTCTCGGTATCGAGGTGATATACTAATGATAAGGGTAATATAATTATCTCATTAGTTAATGACACTCTTTGAGGGTATAAATACAATATTTCATTTAATTGCCACCATCAGTATTCAAGATATCATTGCGAAAAGACAACTATGATGACTGATTCGACAATGATGAAAAAAATCGAGCATCGTGCAGTGATAAAATTCCTCACAAAACAAGGAAAAACTCAAAAAATTATCCATGAAGAAATGGTGGCTATTTACGAAGATTCTGCGCCTTCATTATCTACAATTCAGAAGTGGTCAAGTGAATTCAAACGGGGTAGAGAGAGCATTGAAGACGACCCCCACGCTGGTGGGCCAAATTTGTGCCGCTACTGAAGAAAACGTCAAATTAGTCGAAAAACTTGTACTTGAAGATGCCCGTGTAAGAGTGAAAACATTAGCAGAAATGACTAAGCTATCCGTGGGTACCATTCACACAATCCTTCATGAGCGCCTGAATTTGTCAAAGGTCAGCGCAAGATGGGTGCCGCGAATGCTCACCGCGCTACAGAAACAAGTTCGAGTTGACTGTTGTAAGGAGTTTTTGGACCTCTGTGGTGAAAATCCGCAAAGTATTTTCGATCGGATTGTTACTGGTGATGAAACGTGGATTCATCACTATGACCCTGAGAGCAAGCAAGAGTCTATGCAGTGGCACTAAAAAGGATCAGACCCGCCGAAGAAGTTCAAAGTCACTCCGTCCGCAGGAAAGCTCATGGCCACGGTGTTTTGGGATTCTAAGGGAACCTTGCTAATCGAGTACACAAAAAAAGGTCAAAGTGTTACTGCTGCATCATACGCAACCACCCTGTGTAATTTAAAGGAGGCAATTAAAGAAAAAAGACGTGGAAAATTAACCGCAGGTGTGTTGCTGCTTCACGACAACGCGCCGGTTCACAAGACGCGCCTTGCCCAGGCTGCTGTGCGGGAGTACGGATTTGAAGAAATCAATCATCCACCCTACAGTCCGGACCTGGCCCCTAGTAATTATTATCTATTCCCTAATGTTAAAAAAGACCTTCGTGGAAAGCATTTTTCGGACGATGAAAAGTTGAAGGGAGCAATAAACGAACATTTTTTGGGCCATGAAGAAAAACATTTTTCAGAGGGTATTGAAAAGTTACTTTCACGAACAAATAAATATAATGAGATGTTAGGGGAGTATATTGAAAAATAAAATTTATTCAGAATTTTCCGCCTTTTCCTTCATACCTATACCGAGAATACATTGAACTACCCTCGTAAGCACTCGTGAAAACCCATAGAAAATTGAACCCTCTGGTAACTTGCCACGATTTTAATCAGGAGTATACTCGCGGAATAGCAGATCCACTGCCCTCCTGGCGAAGCGAAAATGTGACAGTAAAGAAAATAATAAAACAAATTGTAAAAGTGATTCCAATCTTCAATTTTAATCACATTGCATAAATTAATAAAATATATAAAAATAATAATATGTGCCATTTTCTTCTTATTTTTCTTTGCCAGCCAGTGTTGATCATTATGTCTAATGTCCTTTGTCGATAGTCATAACGCTAGTGTTTGGTTCGTAGTGGAAGTCCAGTTGTCTGCTGCGTAAGATCTCCTTGAATACGAAGGCGGACTTGCGAGGGGTGCGGGTTCGAGCCGGGCTCTCGTAGTCCACCTCGTACAGACCAAACCGCTGACTGGAAACGGCAACAAATACAATTATAGTCAAAACTACAGTCTTACTTCCTTTGTAGCGAGGAAGGAATTTAAAACATAGGATTAGATATTATTATTTTAATTAATTCGGTTCTGGTGGTCGTATTGAGTAAATTACGTTTAGTCTCCATTATCATGATGAAAATCTTACCGAAATGATGATATTTACAAACCCGCAATAAGAGAACAGAAAATAAAGTTTGGATTCTCTAAACATCACATGTTTACAGAATCCAAACTATATTGACTACCTGTTAGGCGGTGGTTGAAGTATAGTTACACAGAACATTTTGTAAAATTAACCGTTAATTTATCTAAGCTTCATCAAAAAGAAAAAGAGACCTTTCATACACAAGAGAATCGCCTGTCTAAAGGTCAGTGATAATTGTATTGTTGAAACATTCCTTTGGTACAGTTAGCTCATCATCATCAATGTAGCAACTACGCCGATAGGTACTTATCGCGCCTGACGATACTCTACATTCAACCGCTGCATCTAGTGCAGATATGACGATAATCTGTTGTTCATTAGCTGCATCCAAGGCCGCAATTAAGCGAAGCTATCAATACACAATTTGATCACTACATGTATTTCAAAAATAGAACGCTATAACGAAGGGCAGAAACCCGAAAGCAATTGCTCAACCGACGAGAGCTAGGCCCTAAATGAAAGGAGAAGATACTAAAACTACTATAACAAAAAAATTAATAACTAAGCAAACTAAAATCGAGCCCTGCTATTGGATTCGGTATTTAAGAAGAATTCGATGTCTAGCTGATTTCCGAAAAGCGATTAATAAAGAAAACATAAAAGAAGCGCGTATATTTTTTAAATTGCGTGATTTGTGTTATATTCTGAGCACATACTATGTATTAATGTAAATGAAACCACTCACGTATATCCCTGCATCCACTCGAAGTTGTCCATGAGACTCCACGCAGTGTACCCGGCTATGTCAGAGCCCTCATCGATGGCGTCCAGCATGGCGTCCAGGTATTGTCTATAGTAGTCAACTCGGTCGTAGTCATCCAGGCCCCCGTGGGTCGCGAAGCCGTTCTCACAGATGAATACAGTAGGATTGTTGTACGTCTTTCTTATATCGGTCAGTAGGCCGAAGAAGCCCCATGGTGTTTTCTGAGGACGATAAAGTTGTGAGATCAGAACCAAATGGCCTGCTTAAAGTCAAAAATCACTCACAGCGAATATTTATGGCCAGTTTTATAAGTTCCTACAGTCTGACAAAGTTCCTCTTAAATTAATTTGACAGATATATTTTTGTTTAAAATTATAATGGCCGATAAGGACTATCCAGCGATGTTGAAACTGGGTATTATACTAGAATTTGCGCGCCCCGCGCCGTTCACGTTGGTATCGGTTATATCAACATAAGGTAGTCTGTGTGTCCGTTTGATGTGAAAGCTGGACTTCGACAAAGTTTCATCAAAATCCGTTTAGTAGTGTTTGCGTGAAAGACACAAAGCCAACCATCCATCCTCACTTACGCGTCTATAATATTAGTAGGATGCTCATTACCGAGTTGATTTTTGCCCGACTGCGTCTGGGTTATGTTTTTAATAATATTTACTCACTCTGGTCATAGTGGTGGCGCCAGCAATCGATGCAATCCATTCGTCTTTTTGATACGTTGTACCTCCCACATCATCTTCAAAAGAAGGAGAGCCAAATTTCTCCATAGTGGTTTGATTGCTGTATGCCACGAACGATGAATAATGGTTCAGTCCAAAGAAGTCAGAGGTTCCTTTAATGTATTCTACTTCTTCGGGGGTGAATTCTGGCAGTCTGGATCTGTAGAAACCCTGTTCAGCACTCTTCTTGGCGATACGATCCTTCATAATGGGTGGAAAGTCTCCAGTTTTCGAGAAGATTGGATACGCATATTGCCCGTACTACAAGAAATAATACAGCTATTAGATACCATTTAAATACTTGTATAATTGATCTTGAAATAATCCTAAAAAAGTATAAAATTATATACCAAATAAATGTCGACACGAATAATATTCTGATTTATTGGTTAAATGACAGCTACATTTACTATGCGTTTTAATTCCGTCTACAATAATCTAATCATTGAGATCATGTCTTTATTTTTATTTTATTTTTTATAGTCTCACGCCTGTATCCCCAAAGGGGTAGGCAGAGTTGTAATATTACACCCACATTTCGCCAAGGTTTTTTTAGGTCCTACGTAATAGGGGGCGAGCCTATTGCCGTACCGGGCACATTACCAGACTCCGTGCCGCTACTGAAAATTTTCTAACGGAAAAAACCCAATAACACTTTGCCCGACCCGGGAATCGAACCCGAGACCTCCCAATCCCACGCGCACATTTATGCCGCGAGACCAACGAGGCAGTCGTTGTTATAGTGTCGAGATCATGTATCTGACAATATAACAACAGTACTAATATTTTATTATATTATCTGAGGTAGAATAATTTAAGCAAAACATTAATAAATTAAATAAAAATAAAAATTAATCCATAAAGTAATATAAGTTAAATACTCACATCAAAGAACGTCATATCTTCCACGAGTTGCTTGTGATCTTCAGTCTCTGGTATGAAATAGTTTGCGCTTAATGTAATAAATATGTTTCCACTTTGACTTGGTCTGAACTCCTTGTCGTATATATGGTAGGCTTTTGCGTGCGCCAAGAGTAAATTCTTAGAGCAAATATAGTTAGCGACCCCTGTGATAGTGTAGAGCGGTGCCAGGGTGCCACTAGCGTACCCTCGGAGACACACTTCCCGAGGTTCGTTCATAGTGATCCAGTACTTTACTCTGTCTCCAAATAATTGAAAAGCTACACGCGCATAGTCTGAGTACCAGTCAACGATATGAGAGTTGGTCCATCCGCCCATTTGCTGTAGTTTCAACGGCAAGTCCCAGTGGTACAACGTAATCATCGGTTGAATGTTGTATTTTAGGAGTTCGTTAATAAGATTATTGTAGTACTGAACTCCTGCTTCGTTTATCTGATCCGGGAACGCTGTAGGCATGATGCGAGTCCACGACAGGGAGAATCTATAGTAGTCGACTCCTAGCTCTCTCAGCATCTCTACGTCTCTCTTGTACTGGTGGTAGGAGTCGTCGGCGACATCTCCGCTGGACCCATCTTTGATAAGGCTCGGCACCTGATGCGTTAAATAGTCCCAAATGTTTTCAGATTTACCTGTGGTGTTAGAAACGGATTATTTAATTTTTATTAGAAGCAAATACATGTGAGCTGATGGAAAAAACGTTCCTACGGAGACGGTGTCGCGTTCAAATCCACTACACCGGCAATCACTGTTTTGAAGTCTTTCGAAGTTTATTAGTGAATTAGCGCTTGCTAAACGGTGAAGTAAAACATCCTAAAGAAACTTAGATGTCTGAGAGTTCACCATAATGTTCTCGAAAGATATGTCAAGTCTGTTAAACCGCACTTCACCTGTGTGATGGACTATTTAAGCCTCCTCATAATGTCCTCTGTGCAACAATGAAACAGGTTATAAACAAGGCTGATGATAATGTTCAATATTGATGATGTATGACTGCCTCATTGGTCTCGCGGCATAAATGTGCGCGTGGGATTGAGAGGTCTCGGGTTCGATTCTCGGGTCGGCCAAAGAGTTATTGGGTTTTTCCGTTAGGAAATTCTTAGTAGCAGCACGGAGTCTGGTAATGTGCCCGGTACGACAATAATCTCGCCCCCTATTACGTGGGACATAAACATTCATGGTGAAATGTGGGTGTAATGTTACATCTCTGCCTACCCCTTCGGGGATACAGGCGTGAGTCTATAAATAAAATAAATAAATTCGGGCAAGTGCGAGTCTGCCTCGCGTACCGAGGGTTCCGTACGCATTTTACCTTATTTGAGGTTGGTGCTTATTACGCTAGTCCTCTAAATCTGTATGAGCGCCCATAGGTACAACTTAGAGGACTATCTTAAATGGAGGCTACTATGTACGTATGGGGACACCCTTAAATTTACCACTTTTTTATTTTTGTAATGTTTCCTTTATTTGTGCTGTAAGACCCTGCCTTTGGCCAAATTTCGTGATTCTAGTTCAACGGGAACTACCATATAGGTTTTCGACCCAAAACCTATAGGGTACTTACGGTTGACCTAGAGTTGTCAATTTTGGTTAAAACCAAGGTCTTACAGCACAAGTAAAGGAAAAATGCTGAAAATTAAAAAAAGTTGAAAATTAAGGTTAATTTTGGTACCTACTTACAAGTTTTCGCGAAAATCTAATTTTGACCATATCTTTTTATCGGGTTGACCCAGGACCCTGATTTTTATACACCTAATAGGAACCCTAGCCATAACCATACCTCAGTATCTGGTATAAATTTCAATTTGCTAGGTCCACCCGTTCTTGAGAAAATCGGTGGTGACACACGGACAGACAGACAGACAGACAGACAGACGGACAAGAAAGTGATCTTATAAGGGTGCCTTTTTTTACCTTGTGAGGTACGGAACCCTAAAAATAGATTATATCTATTATTATTCTTACCATCCTCGTTCCATGCTCCTTCGATTTGGTAAGACGCGGTGGCCGTGCCGAACAGAAAGCCTTCTGGAAACTTCCTCACGCTGTGACGAGAATCAGGCTCCTTGCAGTTGCATAGAGTACCGCAGTACACGATCAGCACTCTAGGAAATAAATAACATTAATGTACGATTATTTTCGTTACATTTTTCAGGGGATTCTTTCCAAACATTGAATAAACGGACACAAAGAACGAAAGATTAAACAGTGTTGTCTCGTATGCGAATCGATCCCACGACGAGCGCCTCTGTGCCTAGCGGTAAGGCGATCTCGTAAACCACCACAGCAACTGAACAGGTAGTAAAGTCTTGCTGATTTCAGCATGAATGGGCCGGCTCTACCGGGGAAGTACTACCCTCTCACAGAAAATCGACGTAAAGTAACAGTACATAAACTGTTGCGTTTCGTTCGGTGAGTAGCCCTATCCCCTACTCCTTCTCCCGCATCCCACTCCTGATCCTATCCCTTTTGCCGACCCGAAGGGGCGGCAACGCACTTGTGACTGTGGTGTTGTTTGTGTCCATGGGCGGCGGTAATTGCTTACCATCAGACGATCCGTCTGCTCGTTTGCCGACTGTTACTATAAAAAGAACACCATCCGTACAATCAAAGAAAATAACTGTTTCGGTCAAACACTAAATAATAACATGTCAACAACATATAACTTATTTCGTGTTATAAACTATTGAATAAAATAAAGGTATTGCTTACAGTGACACCCAATTGCGTAGCATTGTTGTTTTTCGAATGTTTTTAACAATTGATGTCGGCTTATATATTGACGTTGTGCTCACGTGCCCTCTTATTTTCGGCAGATACGTTTAGCCATTTCGAGTACTCACTTCAAGATAATATTCGTATAAGTACATAAAGTAAGTATTTGTTTTGACAATTCGTTTGTGGTTATAATAATAATAATCATATTCTACCACATTCACACAACACCATCTAGTCCCATACTAAGCAGAGCTTGTGCTATGGGTACTAGACAATGGATAAACATACATATTACCTATATACACCTTAACTCAGCATTTAATAGCTTTCACAGTATGTTTTGCCTACTTTATGACTTATGCTTCCCAATTCAAAGATGTAAAGTTAATATTAATGTCCAGGCTCCTAAATGGATAACTAGGGGGATCAAGATATAGAGTAGAAATAAGAGAAAATTGCAATACATCTATTATTCAAATAAGAATATTAGTAATAAAAATAAATTTAATAGATTTACTAAATTACTTAAAGCTTGCATAAATTGTTCAAAAAGGAATATAAATAACAACCTTATGATTAAATCAAAAAATATATGCAAAACAACATGGAGTATCATAAAAAACAAAGAATATAGTAACATAAATAATAAGGACATTGACTGGATAAACAGTAATGATATTAAAATTACAGATCCACTAGATATAGCGAATAGTTTTAACACATTCTTTGTAAGGACATCGCATAATTTACTAACGAACAAATCACACGAAAACTTAGCAAACACCATCCCTTCTGTTGCATCCAGTATATTTCTACTCCCATGTACTGTTAAAGAAACTTTACAAATAATAAAATCTTTAAATAACACGAATTCTGTAGGATACGATTCTGTCAGTACGAACATTATAAAAAACTGTGCGGATCTTATTGCACCTATCTTCACTCATTTAATAAACTTATCTTTCGATCAGGGGCTATTTCCTGAAAAGATGAAGATATCTATTGTTAAGCCATTATTCAAAAAAGATTACTGTCACGAACTTACAAATTATAGACCCATTACACTCATACCAATCTTTTCCAAAATACTTGAAAAAGCAATGTACAATCGAATCTACAATTTCCTGATAAGATATGAAATTATCCGAAAAGAACAGAATGGCTTTCAAAAAGAAAAATCCACAACACTTGCGGGCTTTTGTCTTCTTAAAAAAAGTAACAGAGTACATAGACAAGAAAATACCAGTAGTTGCTGTATTTTTCGATATGTCTAAAGCATTCGATTGCGTGGACCACAATATCCTTTTGTACAAATGCGAAAGATACGGAATCAGAGGATCTGCTTTGAAATGGATTGAAAGTTACCTTAAAAACCGTTTACAGTGTGTGGAAGTTTCACGCGTTGATAAAAATGCCACTGTTACGCCGCATCGATCAAATTTTTTAGAAAACAAGTATGGCGTGCCTCAGGGCAGCATACTTGGCCCACTCCTGTTTATCATATATATAAACGACCTTCCGTCAATAACACCCTATCAATCTATACTCTTTGCTGATGATATTTCAATAATTATACCCAAAAGTGACATCTACAGTGATTTTGATATAATTTTAAATAACACAGTCAAATTAATAATGACATGGCTTGAATCCAATAACTTGTGTGCTAATATATCTAAGACTAAATTTATTAAATTCTCTAATTATAAGACTCCACACCAAACATTAAATATTGCGTACCGAGGCGAAAACCTATCAAGAGTAGCTGATACAAAGTTTTTAGGCTTATGCATAGACCAACACTGCAATTGGAAAATACATATCCAACACGTCTGTAGTAAACTAAACAAATTTGTATTTGCACTCAGAAATTTACATCAAATTGCTGGCAAATCTGCAGCGCAAATTGCTTATTACGGATATGTGGAATCGCTACTACGATACGGTTTATTGTTATGGGGACATTCAACTGATATTAATAAGGCTTTTATTTGCCAGAAAAAATGCTTAAGGGCTTTGTGTAACGTAGGACCACTAGACTCATGCCGACCATTGTTTAGAAATAACAAAATACTTACTCTTTTTGGCTTACATATATTGGAAATATGTGTACATGTGAAAAAATTCTCACATGAATTTAACAATGTTAGAGATAACTCAGTCATGAGTAAGAGAGACCCCACCAGATTGTTAATGCCTACATGTAAGAGCTCCCTATTTCATAAAAACTGTTACATTATGTGCATAAGAGTTTTTATAAAATTCCAAAGGCAATCCGTGAACTGCCACTATTTAAAATGAAGTCTGAGTTAAAAAAATGGCTTGTTACACAAACTTTTTATAACATGGATGAATTTTTTAACCTGAAACCTTGTAAAAGATAAAGAGAGAGAATATAATTATGATATAAATGTAACATAAATTATTTTAGGTAAATGATTTAATTTTGTAGTGTAATGTTGATGCGTGTGATGAATTGATGATGTCATGTAATAAATTTGGTTTAAATGTATTTAATAATGATTTAATTTTTAAGTTCTTTAAGTTTGTACTTAAATTTGTATGCCAATACTGGCGAAATGTGTGATTCGATATTATGTATAACACCTGTAAATGTACCACATTTTTTACAAATAAATTATTCTATTCTATTGTAAATACATACATATTATACATAGAAACACCCGGACCAAGACAAACATCCATGTTCACGCACACAAATGCTTGACTTGAGCGGGAATCGAACCCGCGACCTTCGGCGTGGCAGTCGCTTACACTCCCGCTGCGCCATGTTATGTTATGTTTTATACGTCTTGTTCTTGTTGATATTTTGGTTATTAATTAAAGTAGCCTATGTCCTTTGTCAGCCTTTCAACTACTACTCATGACTTAGTGGTTTAAGCAGTCAACTCACCGTTTAGCACTGAGCCGAATGTTGTGGGTTCGATCCCAAGACAAGACAACACTTCGTATAATCCACAATAATTGTTGTTTCGAGTCTGTATGAAAGCAGTTTGTGGCCGTTAATTAAATGTTTGTAAAGCCCCCCAGCGACAAAAGAGTTGTATTTGTTTAAAAAGATCTATCCCATAGGTACTGACAACCTTCATCGATCTGTTGCTCTGACGGAAAAACAAACACGCTTGGTTTTCCTTGATGGCAACGCAAACTTTGTGTTAATAATATTAGATATATAGTTATCATCAACTATTGTAAGTCTATTGTAAGAATGTATATTTAATGTCGTGAGAATGTATTTTACCTACGAACTATTTGATTATGTTGATATCGCAATGGTTTCAGTTGTTATATATCTTCGATAAATGATCTGAGTATTTGACTGACTTGTGTAAGTGCAACTGCAAGTTTGATTCGGCCATCGGTAGGTACAGTTAAAAGTGGATATTTAGTTAAGCATCATTTCTCTGTTTATATTGTTAGAAGCTCAGATCACATCTGTAAGTGTGTAGCCATCTCTGGTGTCGGAGTTTTCAGATCCCTCAAAGACTTCCGACATGGCCTAATGAATCCTGCGACAAGAACCGGGATCGACTGCTTTACGTGTCTTACGAAGCACGGTAGCGCTCTGATGTCAATGCCTCAAGCGGTCACCCATCCTACAGTAGCGACCTGTACAAGCGTTCCTTAACTGTCGCGACATAATAATTATTACGAATCCACTCGGTGTGTAAAACATTAAAAAGTGTCATACCACAACAGGCCTCTATTAGTAGTGAAACCGAAAAAACAGCTCCTCTTAATAAATATGCGCATTCAAGCACACACACACGCATCACACATCAAAAGAAAGCCATAAATCGAAGTAAAGTAAGTAACAGTATCTAAACTGTTGCGTTTCGTTCGGTGAGTTAGAGTGCCGGAGGCCCTTTCCCCTATTCCTTCTCCCTCATCCCACTCCTTATCCTATGCCTTTTCCCAACCCCAAGGGGCGGCAACGCACTTGTGACTCCTGTGGTGTTGCTTGTGTCCATGGGCGGCGGTACTTGCTTACCATCAGGCGATCCGTCTGCTCGTTCGCCGCCTATTACTGTAAAAAAAAGCCTCTACCAAACAATTCATATAAGTATATAAGTTCCTTAGTAGAGGTTCATTTTGATGCACGGGAATCGCATTACAATGTCATTAAATTCTACTTAGTTTATATGAGCTACAGCAATTACAGCGAGGATGCGACGTATCTAGGAAGAAACAAGTAGTTTATAATTGGATGCGTAATACTTTGGTGGAATGAAATATTTTACATTCAGAATTTATTTCCCCTGGAATATACGGACTGCCTTCGTGGTCCAGTGGATAGCGTATGCGACTGCTGATCGGAGGTCCCGGGTTTGATTCCCGGGTCGGGCAAAAGTATTACTGGGTTTTTCCAAATTCTCAGTGACTGCCCGGAGTCTGGTGATGTGCCCGGTAACGGCAATAGGCTCACCCCCTATTACGTGGGACCTAAAATTTCATGGCGAAATGTGGGTGTAATGTTACCCAGTAACACTTTTGCCCAATCCGGGAATCGAACCCGGGACCTCCAATCAGAAGTCGCATTCGCTATCCACTGGATCACGGAGGCAGTCACTTACCTATAATAACAAGCATTTCACGCGGTCATCTCAAACTGCGGCGAGTGTTGTGGGTTCGATACCCTCACGACGCAACACTCTAGTAAGACGAATTTTAACAAAAAGTGCAAATTTGTTAAAGTGAATTAGGTGATACAGCCGATTGTTCAATAAACTGCCCATCTACTTTAGCATTAAAAAGTTTACGTGACACGGACATCCTAATTTCGAGAGGAAATGCATACCAAAGAAAGATAGCTTGGATATAAAAGATAAATAAACAATATTGACTGGATCTGACATAATAAGTACCTATTATCAATATTACGTCTCATTTATCTGACTTCGGGAGAAGTGCTCGGGTATTTTGATAGCTCACTTCAAGATAATATTTAAGTAGGCAAAATAAATATCTTCTTATCAGTATTTTATCTATACATATATTTATATAATTCTGCTAAGACGCCACAAGAATTTTTGTGGCCGCCCTCACATTGGGCGGCAGCGTTCCTCGAGCGTACGCCCAGCGTGCGCTCAGCTTTCACTTTGTAGTAAGTACAAAGTGAACGCCGGGCGTACGCCGAACGGACGCCGAGCGTACGCTCGAGGAACGCTCATGACCAATGTGAGGGAGGCCTTATTTTTTACCTGTTGATGTTTTAAATCTAAAGCAAGCACAAAGTTTTCGGTCTCTGTCATATAGGTCAGCTTTATGTAGAGAATGCCTAGATTTTTAGTGCTAATCGCATGTAAATGAAACCATCATCCTATTGTGTTTTATACTACAATCTTAAACATGAAACTTTAGACGCTATATTAGCAACAGTTTTCAACTATTTCAAATGCACATACCGTATGTACATAATTATTATGTCAAGCATCTGTTTAAAATTTAATAAACCTTTGGTTAGTAATTTAAAATAGTATAAATCATTGTCTAAGTCTGGCCCTTTACTGTATGTTCTTAAGACCATTTGGAATAAGGGTTCATTTATGTATTTCATACAAGTAAACTTGCATCTACTCAATGTTGTCCACAACATTCATCAGCTATGGCCGAGCTAACTACACCTACTACGTCTACATATGTGTTGCTTTAGTACGCGGTTACTAATCCTAAGTGGAAAATCACTATCAACATAGTATACGTATGTTGATAGTGATTTTCCACTTAGGATTTATGTACGATAGTAGGATTGCAGTACGATTCCGTAGCGATAGGCCGGCAGATTGTAGAAGCCTCAGGGGATGCTCTGCATTCGATGGAGCAGCGAAGCGAATAGAATGATGAAATATTGATGTGTTGCTTTAAGAGAAGCAACTATATAGAGCCAATCGATTTTATAACATCAGTGGCATTGAAATGGTTCATGTTATGAAGATAAAGCAGAGATATTCCTTGACTAATATTATAAATGCGAAAATTTGGATGCGTTCCGGGTTCGCGACAAAAGGAAACTAAGAAAATTGTGTCATAGAAAAAGATTAGGTAGAAGGTGCTATATTACGATGCGAGGGCGTTTAAATAGGTATGTAAGTTACTCAAGCGAATTATTATTTCAAAGCTATATTTTTGTATAGCGTCACGCCTGTATCATCGAAGGGGTAGGCAGAGGTGTGATATTACACACACATTTCGCCTAATTAATTTTAGGTCCCACGTAATAGGGGCCCGTTGCCGGAAACGTTGCCAGACTCTGTGCTGCTACTGATTTATTTATTTATTTATTTATTCTTTATGCACAAAAATAGTACACAGGTGGACTTAATGCCTGGTGGCATTTTCTGCCAGTCAACCTTTTGGTGGTGCAGAGATAGATGTGGTAGGTGCATTAGCCATGTGGTGAAAAGAGGATATGTATTAGATACATATTAATAATTTATATAGGTACATATTATAAACCATAAATATACTATAAATATATATAATTACTCATAGATATGATACACACATAAATATAATACATAAATATATAAATACATAATTATGCTACAGCTGATGAGAGTGATGAGCCGATTCCTTCAACTTAGCGAAGAGAAGATTCCGTACTTTCGTTTTAAATGCATAACGGTTGGTGGCCATTCTGACTTCAGGAGGGAGCCTGTTCCATAGCAGAACAACTTGGACAACAAAAGAAGAGTTTACAAAACCAGAAGTATGAGCGGGACAGTGAAGAAGTAGATTATGAGAGGAACGAAGGTTTCTCTCATGTGTGGAACATAAGTATTGGAAGTATGTAGTCACTGATGATGTTGGTTTTATATATATATCGCAGCGAGCTATTGCTAACAGATACTTATATATAGGTAGTATACGTTTTCATTACCATCTTTGTGAAAAATATCACTCAACCTTATTCTATTTCTTGATAAAGATTGTAAAATAATCAAAGTCTAGTCCAAAATCGTCTGTCATTTTGTGTCTTATTTGTCTTTGATTATAACTATTTATAATTAAACCTGAATCGATATTCTGACAACATTTTCAAACATCTTTAACCTGCTGAAGGTTCGTTAAATACTTACAACTTGACGGAGGTGCTTATATCTACTTAATAACAAGATTCACCTCTATCAGTCTGAGGTCTTACAATACTTACTTGTCACTTTCAGCCTCAGCCTCATATCAGACTGTACTTAAAGTTATAATTTATGTGTCCATCCCATACGCCCATGATATGGATATTGACTTAATAAAATAAATCAGTGTTAACCCAAAAGTAGTAAATGATAACCAAAATTAAACCAGCATTTTCATGTAAAATTATAACCAAAGTTTTTAAGATCAAGCCTTTATACCTTATATAAAATACTGTCCCATTGCTGGGCAAGGGCATGACTATGAGGGGGGTAAAGCCATGGTCCACTTCGCTGGCCAAGTACTTATGCTAGTTGGTAGGCTTTACATGTCTTTCGATAACAAATTTCAGTCTAACTGGATTCCTGACGCTGTTTTCTTTCATATTTTCAAACTAAGGAAATGGACACCTTAGTCTGAAATGTAAATTCTGTTACAATAAACATATAAAATATAAATAAGTAAATCCGAATTCCGAATAAAGCTACGTATAAAAGAAACTTACTTTGTGTAAGAAATAACGAAGATTTCTCACTAGCCGACCAAGTATATTTAGATAGTTTTTTATAGAACTGGGTCAAACTTTCCTAACTAATATTGATAAGTTCTCTAAATACGCGCCAGTTATTCCCATTACAGCATTCGTAAGTATACGTAATTAAATATAGCCAAGCAACTTAAATCTATTTTTAGAATAAGTAATACCGAATAAATGTACAATTTTATTGTAGCAGTCGCCGCTATCTACAAACGCCGTAGACGTCTACGACGTAGCTGCTCAGGACAAGCCGGCACAACCTTCGAACTGTAATAGTTATTGAATTTTAAACTACTGTCTACGTATTATAAACGACAAATTGGTTTTAGTTTGATTATATTTAAACCGGATGATTTAGTAACTCACGACCACGGCTCCTGTAAAGTTCTGCTACGCCAAATGTAAACCCAAGAAAATGCTATCATAAATATAGTGTCCTGCATCTCCATCTCACTCTTCAGGAGGAGGGACAACAACATAACCACTCTTTTCTTCTCATTTACACACCAAATTTACAACTTATCATAGTAACTGGCGATAAGAATTGCAATTGTACACCTTATTTTTAAAACCAATAAACTACTTGCGGTATGTGTTTCTTTTCTAAAAACACCATCGCAGCTCCACAAAACCTAACATTACTTAAATCCAACCATCAAATAAAGTTCCGGAGTTTGATGACTTGATGTTGATATTCAGGGCTCGACCATCGTTAAAACGGTTGTAAAATCAGTTGAGAGCCGGAGCGAGGTACCTACTGTTAAGGTTTTACTTGAACGACAAGGCTTTGTATTCGCGCTCCTGTTTCTATTTGTGTATTTGAGTGCCCCCTATTCCTTCTCCCTCATCCCACTCCTCAATCTATTCCTTCTCCCAGCCCAAAGGGAGGCGACGCACTTGTGACTCCTCTGCTGTTGCTTGTGTCCGTGGGCGGCAGTAATTGCTTGCCATCAGGTGATCCGTCTGCTCGTTTGCCGCTTATTACAAAAAAAAACAAAGGAAATATTTGATTTAAAATCTCTACAACGGCCCTCATCTCAGGCAATAATTTCGTATATTTCCGATGTCAACGAAATATAATACGTGACGGAATTTTATTTCAGATTTCAATTCTCGCGACACTCCTGCCGTTCCAAATGTAAATACAACAAGCTTGTGTATTTACGATGGGATAGGCAGTGTTGTGTTTCGTGATCTATAATTTTATTTTGTGTATTATCTCAGGTAAGTAATATCAAGTCGGCTTATTGTCTGAAATTTTAGAAATCTGTATTAAGCGCTAAAAAACGAACTTTGTACTACTGTTGTTAGCAAGAAATATAAAATTAGTACTTAGTACAGTGGGCAGACTGCTACGCAGAGGGTTTCGGGTTCGAATCCACGGCACGCACCAATGACTTTTCGAAGTTAAGTGCCTATTACTTTGTTAATTATCGCTTGCTCACCGGTGAAGAAAAACATCGTGAGGAAACCTGCATGTCTGAGAGTTCTCCATAATGTTCTCGAAAAACATGTGAAGTCAACCAACCCGAACTTGGCCAGCGTGGTGGACTATGGCCTTACCCTTCTCATAGAGAGAAGAGATCCGTGCCCAGCAGTGGGACAGTAAATATACAGGGCTGATGATGATGATGACAGTGGGTTCTTTTCATGACGTAGACATACATTAAATAAATAACTTTTCAATATTCAACCACAGAGGAGTAAAATAAAGGTGTGTTTGTGAGACTAGTTGTATACTCGTAGATGTGTGTTATTCTTTCACTTAAGACAACTAAACGTATTTTGGTGAAACATTGCAGTAATATAGCTTA
The DNA here is from genome assembly GCA_944739405.2 of Euclidia mi. Lineage (NCBI taxonomy): Eukaryota > Metazoa > Arthropoda > Insecta > Lepidoptera > Erebidae > Euclidia > Euclidia mi. The sequence continues at coordinate 7,931,923 of OX123196.2, forward strand.
TGCAACAGTATAATACTTAGGCTACCTTTTCACATTAACTCTCACACGAGCGAAGCTGTGGGCAGATATACCTAAGGAATTTTATATAATTGTTCTTCGAGTAATTGTTATTAGGATATCCTAATAAAGTAATACATAGGTAGCAAGTTCAAACTAAGGATTGTAGAAAGAAAATTGCATAACACTGATGCACGATTAGTCATTACCACGACAGCGATATAAATGTCTGAGAATGCACTATGTCTACGATAAGTTATGTCTTTTTGCTTATTTAGAATCTTGGTACACAATAAAACGTTGTTATTAAATACCTTATTCGTTGTATTTATTAATATTATAAAAACTTAAACCAAAAAACTGCAAATCGTCATCATCCTATCCATCTACTGGGGTTCGCTTATTAGTATACCTCGATCTAACAGAACACTAGCTACCATCCAGCTTCTATAAACACGGTAGCCATACCTACTCAACAAGAAGAAATCACATTGAAAATCGAATAACAGGATCGGGCTTTTTATGTTTTATTAAGTTACGTCGACGTCCGTGAGGTTTGAAGGTTTAACAATTATGTTAGCAGTCCCTTTCTCGCCACATGAAACATGAAAGTATACTAAGTTACCACTTAGCTGGACCAAACTTTTTAATAAAAAAATATAAAGCCGATTACAAAAAAAATTGCGCAGAAAGTATTAAACAGGTCGGCCTAATTACCGCGCGTGCAATCTTCGTTAAATTAAACTGCGCTGAAAAATGTGGTCAGCTGAATATTTTTCGTATAAGAATAGAATACCAAGGGAATATTCTTTTTTTTTTCAATTAGTTGGCTTGTTAGTGATTAAGGTAAGCCATTTTATCTATAATAATATATATAAAATTCCTTTACTGACTGACTGACAGGTAACACATAGCCGGAATTATTGGACGCAAGAAGTTGAAATTTGGCTTGTTCGTTTCGTGGTGAGTGTAGGGAAGTACTTAGAAAGGATTGCCACGAGATCCGGAGAAATGGGCGAGCTTAGCTGCGGGCATTCTCTTGTTACTTATAATATGAAATAAAAAATCAAACGAGGTCTTCTCCTTAGACACAAAAGGAGTTTTGTCACCATGCTCAGTCCACATCTAATGTTGACCTCTCTCTATTAACTAAAATAATAAAATTAGACATTGAGTTACCATTCCTTTTAAAATATGATTTAATTATGTTTTCAAAATGAGTTGAAGGCCGTGTTATGTGTAAAGAAAGAAACACATTATATCGTCATAACTGGGTTGAAGACCCTCACAGAATATGCCAAAACCTCACATCCTCTTAAAATGTTTAAATAGGTTATGTACTCCTAAAAGCGTAGTACGAGGATAATACCAAAGTGCTCATATTAGCTGATATAAGATACGTGAAAGATAACACCAAAACTAAACGTGTTCTAAGCAGGGCTTCTTACAAACTACGCGGAGAGTTACCCTAAAAGCGATTTACCTGACCTTTGCACTTACGCCTCCCATTCAACGTTCACGTATATTTAATACACCCTAAGATACTCCAATATAAATAGATTACTTGGTTGCCTTCTTTATGTTTTCTTACGTGTACGCTTACCACGTACAGGGCTTGAGTATTGACGTATATTTGGGTTTCGCACGTTCTCTCGACAGGGTACTAATTCATTTTATCTGCCAAATATATATAAATAAAATGCCCAATACAATACGGGGGTGGATAATATTATGGTATTTTTTTATTTATTTATAGTCTCACGCCTGTATCCCCGAAGGGGTAGGTAGAGGTGTAAATATTACACTCACATTTCGCCATGATTTTTTAGGTCCCACGTAATAGGGGGCGCGAGCCTATTGCCGTTGCCGGGCACATCACCAGACTCCGGGCTGCTACTGACTATTCGGCAAAACCCAGTAACATTTTTGCCCGACCCGGGAATCGAACCCGGGACCTCCGATCAGCAGTCGCATATTATTATGCTATCCACTGGACCACGGAGGCAGGCAGTTATGGTTCACTACAGAAATCTTGACTTGCTCTCTTTATAACGATCTTTTCGTGGTTGGGTTTAGGCAGATCGTTGTATGAACATAGAACTTCTTGAATTAACAAACAAATCGTATCTAAGTACGCACATCAATTTTCGCGACTGAATCGGGAGCTAAGCTTAAAGCTATTAAATTACATTTTAATTACCTACTCCTAGTCCTACCTAGTCACTATAAATAGCTGGTAAAATATAAAACAAATAATTAGGTAGTTATTCCTCTAGTGGCATACTGTGTGAGGTAATATGTGAATACGTTGGTACATCACGAAACAACGCCCGGTTCTCCACTCAATATCGTCTGCCATAGTCATATTCATTTTGCGTATACGAGGCGGAATGCGCGGCGGAACGCACAACTATGCCACATAATATTCTACCATTTCCACGAAGATAACGTGCACTACAAACTCATGATTATAATCTGAATGAGCTTATAGATGTTGTTAAGTAGGTATACAACATTATGACAGTATGTTTAATATGGAATAGGATGATGTATTTATTTAATGATTTACATTGCTTGTCGGCGTCCATAATATGAACTAAAAGGCGTTAGATCTCATTTTTTCTTCAAAATTATCACAGGCATATTCACCACAATTTGGGTAGGCAGAGAGGGTTTATGAAACTCTTCACTGCAGGCGTGAGTTTCATCCGACAACACTGTGAGACCCAAAAAAATGTTGTTTTGTGGCCGGCTGTCAGTTATATCAGTAGTTTGAATGTTTGTTTCCTATTAAACAGGATTTATTTCAAGTCATAAGTTTTCTTAATTTAAAAATAGACAAAGATACCATGTGATTAGAGAAAACCCGAAGTTAAAGTAGGTACTTGAACTTAGGCAGGTAGAAATTGCTATATGAAAATACAGCTAATCCGTCAAACACTAGATTCGTTCATACGTACTTAAGATAGGTAGATATTGAGTTGTCAGTAAGATATGCAGCTGTTGGTAGGGGGTTATCTGTAGTGGCGATAACGATCCGATCTGTGACGATATCGACAAAGATATTGGCACCGATAGCAACGATAAGGCAGAGCAGCGTGCGAAGTGCCACTCATTGTTTTGCTGACTTTAACCCTTGTTTGTACAGTATACTACGTTTGTTTACTTTAATGTTGGTATTCAATTGATGAAACTTTTTAATGATTAACTAGAGGATGCCCGCGGTTACATCCGCTTTATTTAAGGCTACTGCTCCGCTACCGTCGCTGATAGCGCGATGTTATATAGCCTATAGCCTTCCTCGATAAATGGGCTATCTAACACTGAAATAATTTTTCAAATCGGACCAGTAGTTCCTGAGATTGGCGCGTTCAACCAAACAAACAAACAAACTCTTCAGCTTTATATATTAGTATAAGATGTAAGAAAATAGGAAGACCAGCAGTATTGTTAAAATTGTATCTCATCATCATCATGTCAGCCTAGAGACGTCCACTGCTGGACATAGGGCCCCCCTAGGTTCTCCACACGTCTATACATCAATCAATCAATCAATCGATTGTATACATCTATAGCATAATATATTGTTAAATACTTTTAATTATATAGCTCGGCGGATAACTACTCTCATAACAAAATTACCGCCATCGACCGTGTATAAAAATACTTATGAAGAAAATTGCGATACCATTATCTTAAGTAGCATTTCGGATTCTAAAATTAACTTAGTATTTTTAGTAGACTAACGGACAATATTTACAGAAATACTAACGATTCACTTTTGGTGAGTACGTAAAATAAACCTGACATACTCACCGATGTACATCTTTTAATTTACACCTAATATGAACACTAGCACTCTGATGTCAACGACGGTTTATAGGCAATAGATTATCGAGGTCTCTGCTCAGAACAGACCACTGCAGTATTGTGTGGCAGAGGAAAGACAAAGCGCTTTCGATTGTGTTACGTGGAGCGGTGAAGCGCCTGTCTACTGCATTGTTGGAGGCTTAGCTACTATCTGTAGCTTGTTGAGAATATCTGCCTATAGGAAAATTTGTAATACCTCATTCAACCTGGGTTTTGCACAGCGTAGAGTAACAGTAAGTATATTTTCAGCATACCGATACACGATAGTCAGTTATAACTCGCATTATTAAAGTGTTCAGGTTGACGTTATTGTAAAGTTTTTCCAAGAGCGTTATCTTTATAAGTTTCTTGGATATAATCTTGAAATAAAGATTCTTCAAATCACGACCAAAATTTAATTAACAAATTTACAGTGTTTTATATACCAGGGGAATCTCGGTTAAAGAGAGATAGTTTTCGATAGACGAGAAGAATGTTGACCTATAGCGAGTATTTCAGCTTTAAAATACCAGCTTTTTGCGTCCTAGAAATGCACCTGCCAGTCGCCACAAACCGTAGATTAAGCAGAAACATGGCGGGAATATTACAGTCAGAATGCAAATCTGCTGAATTAAGCTTAATGGTTATACTTAAACCAATATGCTGTAAAGGATATTTCCCTGGCTCATAAAATGTGAGTATGGTTGAGTACTAAATTAATTTATTACTTACCATGCAATTACTTACTCTTAATATAAAATTGTGTTCGTTGGTCCGCATGCAGTAAACCAATAAGGCAGTGTATCTTAACCTCCGACCAACATACTGTAAGTACACTAAGTGCACTTTATGTGCGCTTATTATTTTACTATTTAAGCTTATGTAGAAGACTAACTGTTGTTTTCATATTGCTAGCTTCAAAACCAGAATTTGCTAACAATCGTAACGGCTATTTTGTCCCAAGGGTGGAATTAAAAATCCTTGTTTACGGGGCAAGCACCTACGTCATATTAGAGATATTAGCTACCCTTATTTCACGTTTATAGCTTCTTATACGATGCTGCGATGATGTGTCAGTCAGATCAAGTGATGTTTTATGATTTCTCTAGGTCGAGTCAGTCAAAGTAGGTAGAAAATCAGTTGAGAGCCGGAGTGAGGTACCTACTGTTAAGGTTTTACGGGATCGACAAGGCTTTGTATTCTCGCTCCTGTTTCTATTTGTGTATTTGAGTGCCCCCCATTCCTTCTCCCTCATCCCACTCCTCAATCTATTCCTTCTCCCAGCCCAAAGGGAGGCAACGCACTTGTGACTCCTCTGGTGTTGCTTGTGTCCATGGGCGGCGGTAATTGCTTGCCATTATTTACCTTACCTTTATTTTATATATTATTATTCTTTTATTTTTAATAATTTGTCTGGACTTTCAAAGAGACTGCGACCTCTTAGTTTGTTTTGGATGTTTCTCTCAGGTCAGTCAGTTAGGAAACACCGGCCTCATCTAGCTGAATTTAAAAAAAGTATGACTTTGTTTAAGTGTTTATTATAATGAACCTTTGACTTTGTCATCAGGTGATCCGTCTGCTCGTTTGCCTCCTATTACATAAAAAACAAAGAAAATATTTGATTTAAAATCTCTCCAACGGCCCTCAGCTCAGGCAATAATTTCGTGTATTTCCGATGTCGACGAAATATAATACGTGACGGAATTTTATTTCAGATTTCAATTCTCGCGACACTCCTGCCGTTCCGAATGTAAATAAAACAAGCTTGTGTATTTACGATGGGATAGGCAGTGTTGTGTTTCGTGATCTCTAATTTATTTTTTGTATTATCTCAGGTAAGTAATATCAAGTCGGCTTATTGTCTGAAATTTTAGAAATCTCTCGTATTAAGCGCAAAAAAACGAACTTTGTACTACTGTTGTTAGCAAGAAATATAAAATTAGTACTTAGTACAGTGGGCAAACTGCTACGCAGAGGGTTTCGGGTTCGAATCCTTCGGCACGCACCAATGACTTTTCGAAGTTAAGTGCGTATTACTTTGTTAATTATCGTTTGCTCACCGGTGAAGGAAAACATCGTGAGGAAACTTGCATGTCTGAGAGTTCTCCATAATGTTCTCGAAAAACATGTGAAGTCAACCAACCCGCACTTGGCCAGCGTGGTGGACTATGGCCTTACCCTTCTCATAGAGAGAAGAGACCCGTGCCCAGCAGTGGGACAGTAAATATACAGGGCTGATGATGATGATGATGACAGTGGGTTCTTTTCATGACGTAGGCATCCATTAAATAATAACCTTTCAATATTCAACCACAGAGGAGTAAAATAAAGGTGTGTTTGTGAGACTAGATGTATAGATGTTTGTTACTCTTTCACTTAAGACCACTGAACGTATTTTGGTAAAACATTGCAGTAATATAGCTTATGCAACAGTATTGTTACGAATGGCGATAATTGAAAATAATGCCATGCCATCTATCCGTGAAGGATAGAACTAGAAGAGATTTGATGTATCGGTGGTTTAAGGGTAATTCATCTACTCTGTACTAGATGGCGTTGCTGTATCGACTGTTCGCGATTATTTCGACAGTTTTGTGAAAGCGTCTAGAATGCACTAGTGATGTTATCCGGCCAGTATAAATAGCGCGCGAACGAGCGGACCGGACACAGTTACAATTGAATATCGGAGCGATAATCATCAAGCGAAGGGAAGTAACTCGGAAGTGTTTAGTGGTGTTTCTAGTAGTGTGAAATAAGTGTGTTTTTATTAGTGCTGAGAATTAAGTGTGAAATAAGTGTGCTTTTATTAGTGTTGAGAAATAAGTGTGTATAGTGTTTGTGTTAGTAAATAAAGTACAGATTTTTTTTCTGGCATAGTGTATATTATAATTTATCACCGTAACAGTATAATACTTAGGCTACCTTTTCACATTAACTCTCACGCGAGCGAAGCTGTGGGCAGATATACCTAAGGAATTTTATATAATTGTTCTTCGAGTAATTGTTATTAGGATATCCTAATAAAGTAATACATAGGTAGCAAGTTCAAACTAAGGATTGTAGAAAGAAAATTACATAACACTGATGCACGATTAGTCATTACCACGACAGCAATATAAATGTCTGAGAATGCACTATGTCTACGATAAGTTATGTCTTTTTGCTTATCTAGAATCTTGATACACAATAAAACGTTGTTATTAAATACGTTATTCGTTGTATTTATTAATATTATAAAAACTTAAACCAAAAATCTGCAGACAGGAACTAGTGGACAAATTTTGGTTTCATCTTTGCCTAATAATGGGACAAATGTACAATCGAACAAGTTCGTGGTTGATCAGTTTAAAAAAAAATCCTTTGGCTCGCTCATAGAGTCGAGGCACACGCAAACTAATACAAAACCACTCCCCCATATTATGTCATGTCGTGCTGAGCGATTTTCGCCTTTATGGTGTACTAGCGTCAATTTTGGCCATTGTATGTACCTACAGGTAGCTCGCAGGTATGATAAACTAAAGTAGTTCACGTGACATCTCTTTTCACAAAGGAACCGCGGTGGTTTTAGTGAGTAGACTAGAACGTCTCTAGAGGTGTCTCACAGTCCCTCTCCACCGAGCTTCAAATTCCAAGCAGAGGGCTCCGCAACTCGGTCCCCGTGAAAAAAACTGGTTAAGGAATAGATGCTGGACTTCTATTCACTGACGCCTCGCGTGATTATTCGAGGTCTTAGGCAAATTCAACGACCGACCAATAAACATGATCATACATTTACACTATCTACACTAGGCTATCGCTCCCGCAAATCGTCATCATCCTATCCATCTACTGGGGTTCGCTTATTAGTATACCTCGATCTAACAGAACAATAGCTATTATGTATCCTAGCATTTCTTTCGAACCATCCAGCTTCTATAAACACGGTAGCCATGCTTACTCAACAAGAGGAAATCACATTGAAAATCGAATAACAGGTTCGGGCTTTTTATGTTTTATTAAATTACGTCCACGTCCGTGAGCTTTGAAGGTTTAACAATTATGTTAGCAGTCCCTTTCTCGCCACACGAAACATGAAAGTATACTAAGTAACCACTTAGCTGGACCAAACTTTTTAATAAAAAAATATAAAGCCGATTACAAAAAAAATTGCGCAGAAAGTATTAAACAGGTCGACCTAATTACCGCGCGTGCAATCTTCGTTAAATTAAACTGTGCTGTATCTGAAGAAAATGTGGTCAGCTGAATATTTTTCGTATAAAAATAGAATACGAAGGAAATATTCTTTTTTTTTGTTCATTTAGTTGGCTTGTTACTTTTTAAGGTAAGCATAAGCATACATTTTTCAGTATTAAAATATCAAGCAATTTTATCTATATCTATTTATAAAATTCCTTTACTGACTGACTGACAGGTAACACATAGCCGAAACTATTGGACGCAAGAAGTTGAAATTTGGCTTGTTCGTTCCGTGGTGAGTGTAGGGAAGCACTTAGAAAGAATTTCCACGAGATCGGGAGAAATGTGCGAGCTTAGCTGCGAGCATTCTCTTGTTACTTATAATCTATAATATAAAAATGAATCGCTGAATGAGTTGCTAAGCGCAAATCTCGAGAGCAGCTGAACCGATTTCGCTAATCATTTTTTTATAATATTCCTTGAAGTACAAGGATGGTTCTTACGGAGAGAAAAAATTAAAAAATAAACATTAAGAATCGACTGTTAGGCGGTACGAAGTTCGCCGGGTCAGCTAGTATCAAACAAAAAAATCAAACGAGGTCTTCTCCTTAGGCACAAAAGGAGGTTTGCAACCATGCTCAGTCCACATCTACCGTTGACCTTTCTCTATTTACTAAAGTAGTAAAATCAGACATTGAGCTTTTTACCATCGCTTTTAATATAATTTAATAATGTTTTCAAAATGAGTTGAAGACCGTGTTATGTGTAAAGAAAGAAACACATTATATCGTCATAACTGGGTTGAAGCCCCTCACAGAATATGCCAACACCTCACACCCTCTTAAAATGTTATAGGTTACGTACTCCTAAAAGCGTAGTAAGAGGATAATACCAGAGTGCTCATATTAGCTGATATAAGATACGTGAAAGATAACACCAAAACTAAACGTGTTCTAACCAGGGCTTCTTACAAACTACGCGGAGAGTTACCCTAACAGCAATTTACCTGACCTTTGCACTTACGCCTCCCATTCAACGTTCACGTATATTTAATACACCCTAAGATACTCCAATATAAATAGATTACTTGGATGCCTTCTTTATGTTTTCTTACGTGTACGCTTACCACGTACAGGGCTTGAGTATTGACGTATATTTGGGTTTAGCACGTTCTCTCGACAGGGTACTAATTCATTTTATCTGCCAAATATATATGAAGAAAATGCCCACTACAATACGGGGGTGTATAATACTATGTTATTTTTTATTTATTTATAGTCTCACGCCTGTATCCCCGAAGGGGTAGGCAGAGGTGTAAATATTACACCCACATTTCGCCATGATGTTTTTAGGTCCCACGTAATAGGGGGCGAGTCTATTGCAGTTACCGGGCACATCACCAGACTCCGGGCTGCTACTGACTATTCGGAAAAACCCAGTAAATTTTTTTCCCGACCCGGGACTCGAACCCGGGACCTCCGATCAGCAGTCGCATATGCTATCCACTGGACCACGGAGGCAGGCAGTTATGGTGCACTAAAGAAATCTTTTGACTTGCTCTCTTTATAACGATCTATTCGTGGTTGGGTTTAGGCAGATGGTTGTATAAATATAGAACTTCTTGAATTAACAAACAAATCGTATCAAAGTACGCACATCAATTTTCACGACTGAATCGGGAGCTAAGCTTTATAACACGTTTTTATTAAGCTAACTAATTTAACCATCTTCCAAGGGTCGCAGCGTAATGAAAGTTGGCAGTTGTATGTAGTTCTGATGACAATACAATAATATGGTACTGTCGACCTGGTCTGTTGGTGGAACCGACAGATATGAACTGGAACTCGACATGTATGTAACTATGTAATGGAATCTAAGGTAACCAAACATATCTCGTCCACGAACAAGACTACATTTTACCACTGTTGACGCATTACCCTTATGTACTTAATTTCCCGAAAGAAGAGGCGTTAAAAATGTCGGTGAATGTCGACTCTCCTCGCTGATGGCGCACATTTTGTCAGAGTTCGACAAACTGGTACTTTGGACAGACTGTTTAATGTAGAGCCACCTACTAGACGTGCTGCAACTCTAGTTAGAGCGCCAATCTGAAGAACGTATTTCCTGTTCCAGCGCCTCACGCCTATACAATCAAATATTATAATTAAAAGCACAGTTTCAGCTTCAGCCCAGAAATAGACACAAGTTGAACGATCCATAATTTATTTTTATTTTTACGTGCATTTATAAAAGCGTGTTTTTCTAGTGTTTTTAAGCTATTAAATTATTAAAGCTATTATATTACATTTTTAATTACCTACTCCTAGTCCTACCTAGTATATATAGCTGTATATATAGCTATTAATAGCTGGTAAAATATAAAATAAATAATTAGGTAGTTATTCCTCTAGTGGCATACTGTGCTAGGTAATATGTGAATACGTTGGTACATCACGAAACAACGCCCGGTTCTCCACTCAATATCGTCTGCCATAGTCATATTCATTTTGCGTATACGAGGCGGAATGCGCGGCGGAACGCACAACTATGCCACATAATATTCTACCATTTCCACGGAGATAACGTGCAATACAAACTCATGATTATAATCTAAATGAGCTTATTGATGTTGTAAAGTACCTAGCTGTAGTACATTATGTTTCATATGGAATAGGATGATGTATTTATTTAAAGATTTACATTGCTTGTCGGCGTCCATAAATGAATTAAAAGGCTAATTCACAACTACTTGGGTAGGCAGAGAGGGTTTATGAAACTCTTTACTGCAGGCGTGAGTTTAATCCCTAAAAGCGACAACACTGTGAGACCCAAAAATTTTTGTTTTGAGTCTGGCTGTCTGTTATGTCAGTAGCTTGAATCTTTGTTCCCCGCAGAACAGGATTTATTTGAAGTCCATAAGTTGTCTTAATTTAAAAATAGACAAAGATACCATATGATTAGAAAACCGCGAAGTTAAAGTAGGTACTTGAACTTCGGCAGGTAGAAATCGCTTTATGTAGGTAAATACAGCTAATCCGTCAAACACTAGATACGTTCATACGTACTCAAGAGAGGTAGATATTGAGTTGTCAGTAAGATATGCAGCTGTTGGTAGGGGGTTATCTGCAGTGGCGATAACGATCCGATCTGTGAAGATATCGGCAAAGATATTGGCACCGATAGCAACGATAAGGCAGAGCAGCGTGCGAAGTGCCACTCATTGTTTTGCTGACTATGAACCCTTGTTTGTGCAGTATAATACGTTTGTTTACTTTCATGTTGGTCTTCAATTGATGAAAGTTTTTTATGATTAATGTAATAAAATAGGAAGATCAGCAGTATTCTTAAAATAGTATTGTATACATCTGTAGCATAATATATTATGGTTAAATACTTTCTAATTATAGCTCGGCGGACAACTACTCTCATAACTAAATTATCGCCATCGACCGTGTATAAAAATTCATAAGTAGTTTAATTGCGATAGGAAGGTACTATTTTCATAAGTAGTATTTCGGATTCTTAAATTAACTTAGTTTGCGCCGTGTGGTTGACGGCATAGAATACAAGTGTCACCACCCCCTATCTTCCCGTGGGTGTCGTAAGAGGCGACTAAGGGATAACACGATGCAAATACCATCTTTGCGTAGAGACGGAAAACTCGACATCAAACCCTATACGACTGCCTCGTTGGTCTCGCGGCATAAAATATGTGCGCGTGGGATCGGGAGGTCCCGGGTTCGATTCCTGGGTCGGGCAGTGTTATTGGGTTTTTCTGTCACGAAATTCTCAGTAGCAGCACGGAGTCTGGAAATGTGCCCGGTACGGCAATAGGCTCGCCCCTTATTACGTGGGACTAAAGTAAATCTGGCGAAAAGTGGGTGTAGAAATACACCTCTGCCTACCCCTTCGGGGATAAAAGGCGTGACGATATGTATGTATGTATGTATGTAAATTAACTTAGTATTTAATTTAGTAGACTAAAGGACAATATTTACATAAATACTAACGATTCACTTTTGGTGAGTACGCAAAATAAACCTAACACACTCACCGATGTACATCTTTTAATTTACACCCAATATGAACACTTGCACTCTGATGTCAACGACGGTTTATAGGCAATAGATTATCGAGGTCTCTGCTCAGAATAGACCACTGCAGTATTGTGTGGCAGGGGAAAGACAAAGCGCTTTCGATTGTGTTACGTGGAGCGGTGAAGCGCCTGTCTACTGCATTGTTGGAGGCTTAGCTACTATCTCTAGCTTGTTGAGAATATCTGCCTATAGGACAATTTGTAATACCTCATTCAACCTGGGTTTTGCACAGCCTAGAGTAATAGAATATGTTCAGTATACCGATGCACGATTGTCAGTTTTAACTCGTTTTAACTCGCATTATTAAAGTGTTCAGGTTGACGTTATTGTAAAGTTTTCCCAAGAGCGTTATCTTTATAAGTTTCTTGGCTATAATCTTGAAATAAATATTCTTCAAATCACAACAAAAATTTAATTAACAAATTTACAGTGTTTATATACCAGGGAACAGTGGCGGCTCGTGGGTCAGAGAAGTGGTGGTGCACTTTACCAGCACTCTGAAGCCCCGTTTAACCGCCCATTGATCGGACTACTTTCCAGATAAATTACCTAGATAAAAATTTAACCTAGTTTGTAGCTAGTACAATGTACCTACTAGCTACAAACTAGGTACTTACTAAAGTACTTACTTACCTTTTGAATGTATTTAATTACATTCAATGAATACCAAAGAAATAATAATTGAATGTTGATAAACAATCACAAACATTTCTTTAATTTCAGTCATAAAACGTCGCGTAGGTAATAGTTTTGTACCTATTTACCAACACTATTTTCAAATTATAAAAATGGCGCGCTTGACACTGCCTATTTAATTCCTATCTAATGGTCAGTATACCAATAGATTGTTTCTTACTGCTGGTTCGTATACCGTTGTCGTCATGCTCACTAAAATGTCATTTCTTGTGCTGGCGTCGTGTGTCGGGTCATCCCTTTCCCTCTAATATGGCGAGAGTGATGACGGCTGGCACATGCGTCATACTCGTGAACGGGTGCTACTTGCGATGACTGGTCGATGACGGTCTTGCGGGCTGGTATTAGATTTTAATATTTAACTGCATCATTTCCATCATGGTTCTGATCACTTTCGCGGATTGCCTGCATTATTAGGTATATATAATGTAAGTGGATGCTCCTGTTTCACCATGTCTATTCTGAGAAGGCTAACCAAAAGTATTATGCTTGAGTATTATGATGTACAGTAAATATATACAAGTGATATAGAAGGTGTAACAGTTGCAGCACCTTACAAAATGTAAATTGTGTATTATGCAAAACCTGGCGATGAAAAAGAGTGACCATGAGTTTTATTGCCCGTTCTTTCTCATGGTTCTACCTATTGCTTTGCGAACGTGGCAGTAAATGTAAATGTAGAAGCATACAGTAATAATGTTTTAAATTTGAGTATAAGTAATTATTTTATAAATTTATTATTTTGACGTTCATAAGCGTCACATTGTGACCCAAATGAATAAAGGATTTTGAATTTTGAATTTTTTGAATTGATGGAATCGAGTCAACATTTTAATTTATTACTAATTTTCAAAGTTATTTACTGGAACTTACTAAATCACAACACATAGGTGTATATAAAAAAAATCTTTTAAGAATGCCAAAATGTAAACAAAACAAAATGAAATTCGTCATAGCTCGCCCGCTTTCGGGAGTTTTTGGGTCGTCCGTGTGCCGCACGGGAAGATGTTATTTCACGGTACATTTCGTATTGAACTATCTCTGTCTCACGCGCCAGGCGTTTCGCCCGTATCTCGTAGAAGTTGTATGAGCGTACGGCGTGCGCTGCGTCGATCGCGCGGGGGCTATTTGTGACGCTGTAAAATATGTCTTAAATACATTAGCAAAGAGTTTAAATTGTTTTGTCATTATTTCCTTAATGTTGTTTAATAGATCCCTAATCAGATATTAGTACTTAAAGATTAATACCTATGTACTTACTTTGTTAATTCATAGACCTTTTAAAAACTGGTAGTTCAGCGCACGAGCGCACTTAAGGTACAGCCGCCCCTGCCAGGGAATCTCGGTTAAAGACAGATAGTTTTGATAGATAAGAAGAATGTTGATTATAGCGAGCAAGTATTTGAGCTTTGTAATACCAGCTTTTAGCGTCCTAAAACTGCACCTGCCAGTCGCCACGAACCGTAGATTAAGCAGGAACATGGGGGAATGTTACAACCAGAATGCAAATGCTGCTGAATTAAGCTTAATGGTTATACTTAAACCAAAATGCTGTAAACGATATTTCCCTAGCTCATAAAATGTCAGTATGGTAGAGTAGGTACTACATTAATTTGTTACGCAATTACTTACTCTTAATATAAAAATGTGTTCGTTGGTCCGCATGCAGTAAACCAATAAGCTTAACCTCCGACCAACATACCGTAAGTACACTAAGTGTACATTATGTGCGCTGATTATATTACTATGTAAGCTTGTGTAGAAGACTAACTTTTCATATTGCTAGCTTCAAAACCAGCATTTGCTAACAATAGTAACGGCTATTTTGTACCTAGGGTAGAATTAAAAATCCTTGTTTACGGGGCAAGCAACTACTTCATATTAGAGATATTCGCTACCCTTATTTCACGTTTATAGCTTCTTATACAATGCTGCGATGATGTGTCAGTCAGATCAAGTTATGTTTTATGATTTCTCTAGGTCGAGTCAGTCAAAGTAGGTAGAAAATCAGTTGAGAGCCGGAGGGAGGTACCTACTGTTAAGGTTTTACGGGATCGACAAGGCTTTGAATTCTCGCTCCTGTTTCTATTTGTGAATTTGAGTGCCCCCTATTCCTTCTCCCTCGTTCCACTCCTCCTCCTATTCCTTCTCACAACCCAAAAGGGCGGCAACGCACTTGTGACTCCTCTGCCGTTGCATGTGTCCATGGGCGACGATAATCGCTTACCAACAGGTGATCCGTCTGCTCGTTGGCCGCTTATTACAAAAAAAAAATTAAGGAAATATTTTATTTAAAATCTCTCCAACGGCCCTCAGCTCAGGCAATAATTTTATGTATTTCCGATGTCGACGAAATACACCACTATTTTTTAATTAGTACAAAAAATTTAACAGGGCACTAAGTATCTCTAACTGATCATATTTATGTAGTTGAAAAATAAAAACACTAAGTCCCAAAACTGTCTCAAAACTGTCCACAAAAATACGTGATAATTGGTAAATGCAATACTAATACTATGACCGACACGTGTACTATCATAGTAAAATCAACCATTGATAAATTTAGTATATTTCTATCTTCTTATCCATTGTAAGTTTAGTAAATAATACGTACTTAAGTAAATAATAATTCGATGCGGGCGGCTCAAAATCGGTCTGTGTTCTCCACACACCTTGAGGAAGGCCTATGTCCAACAGTTGACGTCTCTAGGCTGACATGATGCTGATAAAATAATTTGTAAATAGCAAATGATTCTAACTTCATAAATACGCCAAAATTACTCTTTTCTTTTAGTCCAGAACACCATCTTTTATTTTGATATTTGTTTGCTTTCTAATTACATACCTCCGTATTTAATTACTTGTTAAACGATAAATTTTACCGGTCCTAAGCCCGAATGAAGTATGAAGGAGAGGGTAGAATTAACAAAATTAAAAAATAACTACCCACATTCATTATTTTCCTTCATTTTATTTTCTATGGCTACCTACATCATAAGTGCGACGGAGAGAATGCGAATGAGCAGAATGGAATATTATCAATGAATTAGTGAATGAATTGTAAAATATGACAATGATTTAAGTGAGATTTTCTACAATAAACAAATGATAATAACTTTGCTCTTTATTGATATTATGAAATTCTTACGTCACATATATGATAAATATATCTTCGCTAATCTGTCCTTAAAGTTTTTGTACTAATTAAAAAATAGTGTTGTATAATACGTTACGGAATTTTATTTCAGATTTCAATTCTCGCGACACTCCTGCCGTTCCAAATGTAAATACAACAAGCTTGTGTATTTACGATGGGATAGGCAGTGTTGTGTTTCGTGATCTCTAATTTATTTTTTGTATTATCCCATGTAATATCAGGTCAGCTTATAGTCTGAAATTTTTAGTATCTGTCGCAAATTATTTGTAACATTATACTCATTACACTACTGATATCATCATCATTTAAATATAACTATTTATCCTGTCTGACATATCTTCGTAGAGCCCAAACTAAGTACTAAAGGGGGTTAATTTAATGGTTTTTATGACGTAGGCAAGCATTTCTCAATATCCCCTAAAATAAACGTTGAAAGTGAAGACAGGCGCAGCAGCGGACTACTAGTAGTAACCAATATAAATGCGAATGTTGGTGAGAATGGATGAGTAGATTTTTGTTACTCTTCGGACGAACCGAGTTTGATGGAACTTTACAGTAATATAGCTTATTTTTTTTATTTGTAGTCTCACGCCTGTATCCCCGAAGGGGTAGGCAGAGGTGTCAATATTACACCCACATTTCGCCATGAATTTTTAGGTCCCACGTAATAGGGGGCGAGCCTATTACCGTTACCGGGCACATCACCAGACTCCGGGCTGCTACTGAGTATTGGGAAGAACCCAGTAACACTTTTGCCCGACTCGGGAATCGAACCCGGGACCTCCGATCAGCAGTCGCACACGCTATCCACTGGACCACGGAGGCAGTCAGTAATATAGCTTATACATCAGAATAACATAGGCTAGCTTTTAACAAAGACTCTCACGCGAGCGAATCTGTGGGCAGATATAAGGGATTTTATAAAATTGTTGTCCGAGTTATCCCAGTAAAGTAGTACCTAGATTAGTACAAAGGGTCGTAAATAATACTGAAGTACTATCGTCACTATCCATGAGAGTTATAAAATGTCTGAGAATGCACTATATCTACGATGAGTTATGTCTTTTTATGGATCTGGAATTTTGATAAACAATAAAACGTTGTTATGAAATATGATCTGCTTCGTTTTACTTACATACATATGTATAATTAAAACTAAACCTAGAAACAGATATGAACTTCTTGGAGAAGTTAAGAATGGTGTAGACCTTTTGCTAACGACACTTTGGCACAACCAAAACCGTCAGGGTCCACAGGGTCACGCGTAGTTCCCGTGACCGCACATTTCACAATGGTTCGATAAAGGAATACCGCGGTGATAGTGGATGTTATGATAATGACATAATGTCGTAATGAGTCTCAGTACTCTGCACCAAGACTAAAAAATATAAACATAGACTGTGATTACTATTCACAACTTTAAATGATTATTCAAGGATTTAGGTAAATGATGCATTAAACCATAAACATGATTGCAAATGTTAAGTTACAGCGTTTAGTGTTAATTATTTATTTATTTGGGAAACAAACATATATCATGCAAAGAGAATATAGTTAAAGATACATAGTTCCAACTAAATCTAAAACAGTTTCCATTAGTTACTTATGCTTCTTTAAGTATGGTAACATCTGACAATTATATTAACAATTTGTGTACATTAGTTTTGAATTTATGTAAAGAAAGGTGAAGGATGTCTATATTGTTGTTTACAGCGATCTTGTTGTACAAACTACAGGTTCTTTTAATAAACATATTTTTATCACAATTGGTTTGTGAAAATCTAACATAAAAAAGAAATTTCCTTCTACTACTTCGTGGACATTCGAAATAAATCTACAATCAACATCGCCCTGGCGTTACCTATCCAGGTTGCATCTAACCAGATCTAACAGAAAATTAGCTTTAATGCATTCTATCATTTCTGCCAAACCATCCAGTTTCTATAAACACGGTAGCCATACCTACTCAACAAGAAGAAATCACATTGAAAATCGAATAACAGGATCGGGCTTTTTATGTTTTATTAAATTACGTCCACGTCCGTGAGCTTTGAAGGTTTAACAATTATGTTAGCAGACCCTTTCTCGCCACACGAAACATGAAAGTATACTAAGTAACTACTTAGCTGGACCAGACTTTTTAATAAAAAAATATAAAGCCGATTACAAAAAAAAATGCGCAGAAAATATACCTGTTTAGGTCGACGTAATTACCGCGCGTGCAATCTTCGTTAAATTAAACTGTGCTGTATCTGGAGAAAAATGTGGTCAGCTGAATATTTTTCGTTTTAAAATAGAATACTAAGGAAATATTCTTTTTTATTTGTTCATTTAGTTGGCTTGTTAGTGGTTAAAGTAAACATAAGCATACATTTTTCAGTATTGAAATATCAAGCCATTTTATCTATATATATATAATGCCTTTACTGACTGACTGACAGGTAACACATAGCCGAAACTATAGGACGCAGGAAGTTGAAATTTGGCTTGTGTGTTGCGTGGTGAGTGTAGGGAAGCACTTAGAAAGGATTGCCACGAGATCTGGAGAAATGTACGAGATTAGCTGCGAGCATTCTCTTGTTACTTATAGATAATATCAAATAAAAAAATCAAACGAGGTCTTCTCCTTGGACACAAAAGGAGTTCTACAACCATGCTCAGTCGACATCTATCGTTGACCTCTCTCTATTTACTAAAGTAATAAAATTAGACATTGAGTTACCATCGCTTTTAATATGATTTAATTATGTGTTCAAAATGAGTTGAAGGCTGTGTTATGTGTAAAGAAAGAAACACATTATATCGTCTTAACTGAGTTGAAGCCCCTCACAGAATTTGCCAACACCTCACACCCTCTTAAAATGTTATAGGTTATGTACTCCTAAAAGCGTAGTACGAGGATAATACCAGAGTGCTCATATTAGCTGATATAAGATACGTGAAAGATAACACTGAAACTAAACGTGTTCTAAGCAGGGCTTCTTACAAACTACGCGGAGAGTTACCTTAAAAGCGATTTACCTGACCTTTGCACTTACGCCTCCCATTCAACGTCCACGTATATTTAATACACCCTAAGATACTCCGATATCAATAGATTACTTGGTTGCCTTCTTTATGTTTTTTTACGTGTACGCTTACCACGTACAGGGCTTGAGTATTGACGTATATTTGGGTTTCGCACGTTCTCTCGACAGGGTACTAATTCATTTTATCTGCCAAATATATACAAAGAAAATGCCCATTACAATACGGGGGTGTATACATAATATTATAGTATTTTTTTATTTATTTAAAGTCTCACGCCTGTATCCCCGAAGGGGTAGGCACAGGTGTAAATATTACATCCACATTTCGCCATGAATTTTTTAGGTCCCACGTAATAGGGGGCGAGCCTATTGCCGTTACCGGGCACATCACCAGACTCCGGGCTGCTACTGACTATTCGGAAAAACCCAGTAACATTTTTTCCCGACCCGGGAATCGAACCCGGGACCTCCGATCAGCAGTCGCATATGCTATCCACTGGACCACGGAGGCAGGCAGTAATGGTGCACTACATAAATCTTTTGACTTGATCTCTTTATAACGATGTATTCGTGGTTGGGCTAAGGCAGAGCGTTGTATGAACATAGAACTTCTTGATTTAACAAACAAATCGTATCAAAGTAGGTACGCACATCAATTTTCACGACGGAATCGGGAGCTAAGCTTTATAACACGTTTTTATTAAGCTAACTAATTTAACCATCTTCCAAGGGTCGTAGCGTAATGAGAATTGGCAGTTGCATGTAGTTCTGATGACAATACAATAATATGGTACTGTCCACCTGGTCTGTTGGTGGAACCGGCAGATATGAACTGGAACTCGACATGTATGTTACTATGTAATGGAATCTAAGGTAACCAAACATATCTCGTTCACGAACAAGACTCTACATTTTGCCACTGTTGACGCATTCCTTATGTACTTAATTACCCGAAAGAAGAGTCGTTCAAAATGTTGGTGAATGTCGTCTTTCCTCGCTGAAGGCGCGCGTTTTGACTGAGTTCGACAAACTGGTACTTTGAACAGACTGTTTAATGTAGAACCACCTACTAGTCGTGCTGCAACTCTAGTTAGAGCGCCAATCTGAACAAGGTATTTCCTGTTCCAGCGCCTCACGCTTTTACAATCAAATATTATAATTAAAAGCTTCAGCCCAGAAATAGATACAACTTGAACGATCCATAATTTATTTTCATTTTTACGTGCATTTATAAAAGCGTGTTTTTCTAGTGTTTTAAGCTATTAAATTATTAAAGCTATTATATTACATTTTTAATTACCTACTCCTAGTCCTACCTTGTCACTATAAATAGCTGGTAAAATGTAAAACAAATAATTAGGTAGTTATTCCTCCAGCGGCATACTGTGTGAGGTAATATGTGAATACGTTGGTACATCACGAAACAACGCCTGTTTCTCCACTCAATATCGTCTGCCATAGACATATTCATTTTGCGTATACGAGGCGGAATGCGCGGGGGAACGCACAACTATGCCACATAATATTATACCATTTCCACGAAGATAACGTGCACTACTAACTCATGATTATAATCTGAATGAGCTTATAGATGTTTTTAAGTAGCAGTAGTACATTATGTTTAATATGGAATAGGGTGATGTATTTATTTAAAGATTTCCATTGCTTGTCGGCGTCCATAAAATGAACTAAAAGGCTAATTCACAACTACTTGGGTAGTCAGAGAGGGTTTATGAAACTCTTCACTGCAGGCGCGAGTTTAATCTCTACAAGCGATCACTGTGACCATTTTTTTTTGTTTTGAGCCCGGCTCTCAGTTATGTCAGTAGCTTGAATGTTTGTTCCCCGCAAAACAAGATCTATTTCAAGTCCATAAGTTTTCTTAAATAAAAAAAAAAGTTTAAAAACTATAACCCGACTACGTTAAAAAGGGGTTCTGAAAAGGACGAAACAAGAAAATAGCTCATTCTGATATAAAGCTAGAGCCGTGGTTGCACCTATTGTACACCTACCTAATGTGTATGCCAGGAATACTTAACCTGCATTAAACAAATGTGGCAGGTATCTAATAGTATACAATCATTTTCTTGTTTCGTCATTTTCAGAACCCCTTTTTAACGTAGTCGGGTTATAGTTTTTAAGCATTTTTTTTATTTAATCCTTATCCGTATCCCGATGGGGCATGAAAACTAACCGTGCAATGTTTACATTGTCATATGTTAAGGAAGAAAGAAAGAAAAATAGGTACTTAACGCAAAGCGTCTGAACCGCGTGAATTTTAAGTAAAACCGCGTTTTAGACTTATATTTTGACTAAAACAGTATAATATATGTACATATTTGTAATGTACTCACCAATATCTTTAATTTGATACCAAATACGTAATGATTAACTCAGTTTAGTTTTTTTGAGTTTGGAATCTGAAGTATTAATTCCGTAATAGCAAATTTAGATAAAATTTATAAAGCCTATGTCACCCGGGCTATTATTACAAATCTATTGACACCCCATTTAATAAAGTCAGTTCAGTAGTTTAGGCGCTACGATGGAACATACAAACATACATGTACATAGACTGCCAAAAACATTACCCTTCATTTTGGCTTTGTCGTAGTCTATTTTTACCCGACTACGGCAGTCGGGTAAAAATAGACAAAGATACCACGTGATAAAAAAACCGCGATGTTAAAGTAGGTACTTGAACTTCGGCAGGAAGAAATGGCTTTATGTAAATACAGCTAATCCGTCCAACACTAGATACGTACATACGTACTTAAGATAGGTAGATATCGAGTTGTCAGTAAGATATGCAGCTGTTGGTAGGGGGTTATCTGCAGTGATAACGATCCGATCTGTGACGATATCGGCAAAGATATTGGCACCGATAGCAACGTTAAGGCAGAGCAGCGTGCGAAGTGCCACTCATTGTTTTGCTGACTTTGAACCCTTGTTTGTACAGTAGATATACTACGCTTGTTTACATTGAGGTTGGTATTCAATTGATGAAACTTGTAATAAAATAGGAAGATCAGCCGAATTGTTGAAATAGTATTGTATACATCTATAGCATAATATATTGTTAAACACTTCCTAATTATAGCTCGGCGGACAACTACTCTCATAACAAAATTATCGCCATCGACCGTGTATAAAAATACTTATGAAGAAAATTGCGATAGGAAGGTACTATTTTCATAAGTAGCATTTCGGATGCTAAAATTCACTTAGTATTTTTAGTAGACTAAAGGACAACATTTACAGAAATACTAACGATTCACTTTTGGTGAGTATGTAAAATAAACCTAACATACTCACCGATGTACATCTTTTAATTTACACCTATTACGAACACTTGCACTCTGATGTCAACAGCGGTTTATAGGCAATAGATTATCGAGGTCTCTGCTCAGAATAGACCACTGCAGTATTGTGTGGCAGGGGAAAGACAAAGCGCTTTCGATTGTGTTACGTGAAGCGGTGAAGCGCCTGTCTACTGCATTGTTGGAGGCTTAGCTACTATCTGTAGCTTGTTGAGAATATCTGCCTATAGGAAAAATTGTAATACCCCATTAAACCTAGGTTTTGCACAGCGTAGAGTAGGTAATAGAATATTTTCAGTATACCTATGCGCGATTGTCAGTTTTAACTCGTTTTAACTCGCATTATTAAAGTGTTCAGGTTGACGTTATTGTACCTATAGTTTTGCCAAGAACGTTATCTTTAGAAGTTTCTTGGATATAATCTTGAAATAAAGATTCTTCAAATCACGACCAAAATTTAATTAGAAAATTAACAGTGTTTTATATACCAGGGGAATCTCGGTTAAAGAGAGATAGTTTTCGATAGATGAGAAGAATGTTGATCTATAGCGAGTATTTGAGCTTTAAAATACCAGCTTTTTGCGTATGCACCTGCCAGTCGCCACGAACCGTGGATTAAGCAGGAACATGGCGGGAATATTACAGCCAGAATGCAAATCTGCTGAATTAAGCTTAATGGTTATACTTAAACCAACATGCTCTAAACGATATTTCCCTGGCTCATAAAATGTGAGTATGGTTGAGCACTAAATTAATTTGTTTCTTACCATGCAATTACTTACTCTTAATATAAAATTGTGTTCGTTGGTCCGCATGCAGTAAACCAATAAGGCAGTGTATCTTAACCTCCGACCAACATACTGTAAGTACACTAAGTGCACTTTATGTGCGCTTATTATATTACTATTTAAGCTTATGTAGAAGACTAACTGTTGTTTTCATATTGCTAGCTTCAAAACCAGAATTTGCTAACAATCGTAACGGCTATTTTGTCCCAAGGGTGGAATTAAAAATCCTTGTTTACGGGGCAAGCACCTACGTCATATTAGAGATATTCGCTACCTTTATTTCACGTTTATAGCTTCTTATACGATGCTGCGATGATGTGTCAGTCAGATCAAGTGATGTTTTATGATTTCTCTAGGTCGAGTCAGTCAAAGTAGGTAGAAAATCAGTTGAGAGCCGGAGTGAGGTACCTACTGTTAAGGTTTTACGGGATCGACAAGGCTTTGTATTCTCGCTCCTGTTTCTATTTGTGTATTTGAGTGCCCCCCATTCCTTCTCCCTCATCCCACTCCTCAATCTATTCCTTCTCCCAGCCCAAAGGGAGGCAACGCACTTGTGACTCCTCTGGTGTTGCTTGTGTCCATGGGCGGCGGTAATTGCTTGCCATTATTTACCTTACCTTTATCTATACATATAATAAAATGGTAGGAAAGTCAAAACTGTACATTTAATATTTTTTTTAAAGAATACTTGGGGTGTGATCTACAATCGATACCGAAGCCAAAAATATAGTTTTTCGAATTTTTGTCTGTTTGTCTGTTTATCTGTTTGTCCTTATGTCCGGGCTAAACTCAAAAATTACTGCATGGATTTACTTCAAATTTGGCACAAATATTATTAAAAAGTCGGGTCACCATATAGGCTACATATTATTACGCTATCTACTACTGGGAACGAGCAGAGAACCTTTATTTCTTGAACGTATTCTGTAACAACGTGTAATGTAACAATGCATATTTTAATGTTGTTATTATGATAACTATCCTTGTCTGCGCTGCATAAACGCCTGATCATTTTAAATGGCATCAAGTTACTCGTTTAAGTAATACTGTACCTGACTCCTAAATTTATTTTACTTACACCCGCACATATTTTTGTTATTCGATTTCTAATTTTGTTACGCTGGCATCAATACGTAAAAACTGCGAATCATTGTAATACTTAATGACAAAAAAGCAAGATTAAAGCTGTTATCAACGGAATCTGAGGTTTTCATTACAAAACTTTGTCTACTATTACACATTAAAATTGGCGACCGCGACATCACGGATTTGCAAAATTCGGATCGAAGTACGAAAACAAAGAATTCTCGTCAAAAGGAAATCTACCAAAGATTGATTGTGGAGGACTACAGACGCAGGAACACTATCAAAGAAGACAACTAAGCCAGCCAGGTCGGTCAGCAGAAAGCGCCGCGCCCAGCCTTAGCTTCTACGACGACGCCACGTCGGGGTTCACCGTCAGCCTGCCACGCCAGTTCGAGGATTCCGTCAACATTTGTAGAACAGCTCGTGTTTCTATCAGTGCCAACAGCCATCAGCGAGGACCAATGCAGCCGGAAGCAGCCGTCTCGCCTATCAGTTAAGTGCCATTCCCATAGTTTACCCTAACACCTAAACCTATTTTTCCTATCAAAAGGGTCGCTGTTTGGTACATTCCACTTGTGTATTTCATTAGTTCAACAAAGTATCTAGCTAATTTAAAGCTTATTTCAAGTAAACAACCAGTAAATATAGAAAAATAGTGTAATTAAAATTCATTGTTCAGTGTGACAACTACCTACGTCATCATTTGTAAAATTATAAATTCTTAAAATACCAGTACATTCCTTAAAATAAGTTCATAAATGAACAATACTTGAGTATCTAAACACCAATTAGTAATATTGCCAATTTTTCTCATAGACACCCTCCCAATAGTTCGTGCCATTATTGTAGTTAACATTATTTCAAATATTTTGGGCCGACTATTCCAGAAACTCCATCGCTGCCTGACGCTGCCAGCTACCGCTAGCCGCGTTTGGGTGACGTCGGTGCATCGTCGTGCTGCCGAGCTGCAGCCGCGCTGCTGCGCCAGGTGCCGCCGAAGGAGTATCAGATAAGATTCTAAACATATAACTTTATTCCTTCATTTTGCGTTACTGTTTAGAACTCAATTAACAATAAGCATTTTTCGTAAAGTTCTCAGTGCTAGTTTATCGTTTGTTGTTGCTATTAGTATTTAACAAAATGTCTTTAAGCGAAGATAAAGACTGTAATGCAAAACAATTGAAGGAACTGTTTGCTAAGCGTAGCTCGGTCAAAGGTCGTTTAACAAAGTTTAAAAAATATTTAGATGGAGTATGCTCTTCAAAATTGAATAAAACCCAAATTAAAGAGTTAGAAATTAGTATTGGTAAAATACGAGCTATGTCTAGCAAATTTGATGAACTACAGGCTCAGATTGAGGTCATTAATTGCGATAATATGGACTCCGAGATCGACGAACGTGATGAAATTGAGCAGATCTTCACTTCACATCTTGCAATTGCTGAAGAGCAACTTGATAAGTACAAAAATACTTCAAACGAATCTGATTTGCACAATTCATCACAATGTCATAACGATCTGTCATCTCAATGTCATCATGTTGATTTTAAATTACCACAAATACAAATCGCAAAGTTTGATGGCGCTTATTTCCGCTGGCTTGAGTTCCGAGATACCTATTTATCGCTTATTCATAACAATGAACGCATTAAACCTATTCACAAGTTCCATTATTTGGTATCGTATCTTGAAAAGGAAGCCGCGCGAATTATTTCCAATTTAGAGATTTCTGAAAATAATTATAAAACTGCATGGCAGCTTTTGTGCGATCGTTACGATAACAAGCGCCAACTTATAAATCAACACCTTAATTCATTGATATATTTCGAATCAACACAACAACAACACAAACGTGAATCGGACAAATCACTGAGGTTTCTAGTTGACCACGTAACTAAAAACTTGCGAGCATTGTCAAGTTTAGCAACGAAAGATGAACTGCTTGAAATGATAATTATTAAAATTCTTATACCAAAATTAGATAATCGTACTGCCATGAAGTGGGAAGAACATCGTAATAATTTGTCCAATCTCCCTGCTTTAAAGGATTTCAAAAAATTCCTAACTGATCGCGCTGATGTGTTAGAAACTATGAATCAAAACAAGTCTGATATACCCAAGGTCACACAATCACGTCAAAACAATAATAACAATTCTCGTAGTACTAAATCCTTTTCATCTACAGTTCAGAACACCGGCTCTGTCGCTAAGCAGTGCGTTGTCTGTAAGGGTGACCACTGGATATACGACTGCCCTACATTCCTTGCGAAGAGCGTTCAGGAACGACGAGATGAAGCATTTAAGTTGCACTTATGCTCCAATTGTTTACGAACTGGGCATCGTGCACGTGACTGCAAGTTGGGTCCCTGTCGTGAGTGCAAGCGTAGGCACAATTCACTCTTGCATTCCCCTAATTTAAACAATACTAGTGCAAGTAATGCTAGTACAGTCAGCAACAATAATACCAACACAGATCGTGGTTCAACTGAAATATCAGTAAATAATTCAATTAGTGATAATTTTATAGAAAATCACATTCTTTTATCAACAGCTATGGTTAATGTTATCAATCCACAAACAAAAAAACAATTTCGAGTGCGTGCTTTGTTAGACCGTGGCAGTCAGTCTTCATTTATTAGCCAGTCACTTATGAACAAGTTATCATTACAGGTATGTGCTATTAATACTATAAACGTTATTGGTATAGGCAACAACTTAGCGGAATACGTAAACAAAAGTTGTATTGCCCGATTAAATTCTCTTAATGATGACTATAGTGTTGTACAGTCATTTTATGTATTAAACCAATTAACAAGTGTTATTCCAAAACAATCTATAGACATTAGTCAATTAAATATTCCAACCAACCTACAGCTAGCTGATCCTAGCTTTAATCGGCCTTCAGCCATAGACGTCTTGATAGGTGCAGACCTGTTTTGGGACCTACTCGGATGTGATCAGCTTGCATTAGGTACTAATATGCCCCAGCTTCGTAGCTCAAAGCTAGGTTGGCTCGTTGCCGGCCCAATTTCTCCAAATGTAAGGAATTGTTCGTCACCTAAAAATATTCCGTGTCATGTTTCAATTAGTGATAGTGACGAATGCAATAATTCCAATATTGATTCTCATTTGAAAAGGTTTTGGGAACTTGAGCAGGTTCCAGATAAGCAATATTTTAGCAAAATTGAGCAGGCATGTGAAGACCATTTTTATCGTAATACTTATCGTTTAGAATCGGGTAGATTTTGTGTGAGGCTGCCCCTAATTGATAATCCAGATTGTTTAGGAGATTCTTACGCTATGGCTAAAAAACGATTGTTGTATTTAGAAAGACGTTTCCGTAAGAATCCAGAATTAAAGTTGAAATATTGCAATTTCATTCAAGAATATTTAGAGTTAGGTCATTTAGAGGAATGTCCGACTACTAATCCCGTTCCATCCTATTATCTTTGCCATCATGCAGTATATAAGCAAAACAGTGAAACGACAAAGACTCGTGTTGTCTTTGATGGATCGGCACGAACTTCCTCAGGTTTCTCTCTGAACGATCTGCAGATGGTCGGTCCCAATGTTCAAGACTCAATCTTTTCTATTTTGATTCGAGCTCGTCAGTACAAATATATTTTGACAGCTGATATTGAAAAATTCTTTAGAATGGTTGAATTAAATGAAAAGGATCGTAATTTACAATTAATACTTTGGAGAAGTGATGAGTCCAATCCTATCAAAACTTTACGTTTGAAAACCGTAACTTATGGTCTTGCAAGTGCTACATATTTGAGCACCAAGTGTTTGTCAGTATTGGCAGAGAATTGCGATGACCAGCTTATAGGTAACATTATTAAACACGACCATTACGTCGACGATCTGGTCACCGGATCAAACGACGAGTCCAAGCTATTATACATTCAACGCAAGGTGTCAGACACTTTAAAGTCAGGTGGGTTTAAACTACGTAAATTCAGATCGAATTTACCAAGCATTTTATCATCATCAGTCATTGATCAGAATGATAAGGTTAGTTTAAGTGAATCTAATAATACTTTAGGATTAAATTGGAATCCTAAAACCGATACCCTTCAAATATCGATTGAGATTCCCAATAAAAATGATGTGGTTACCAAGCGATCGATACTGTCTGCATCATTCAAGATTTTTGATCCTCTTGGAATTCTCAGTCCATGTGTAATTATACCTAAAATGTTACTTCAGTCCTTATGGCTGAACAAGAAGGGTTGGGATGAACCAGTTAGTTCCGATATCCTGGAATCCTGGAACAAGTTCATTGGCAATTTACATTTTTTATCAGATTTACAGATCCCGCGCTTAACACTATGCGAAGCTCCTAATTATATAGAAATACATACCTTTAGTGATGCTTCTCAAGTCGCTTACGGTGCCTGTGTGTACCTACGGTCACACAACTTAGCTGGCGAGGTAAAGGTAAATTTACTGTGTGCTAAGTCTAAGGTGGCGCCGTTGAAACCGATAACAATACCGCGTCTGGAGCTTTGCGCTGCGCTATTAGCTGCAAAATTGTGTAAGACAGTTACCAGCTCTCTGCGATGTGATGTCAATCGCATCATTTACTGGTGCGATTCCAGCGTTGTCCTCAGCTGGTTAAATGGTAATTCTGCAAAGTTAAAAACGTTTGTAGCTAATAGGGTAGCCGAAATTAATGAACTTACCGATAGTTCGTCGTGGCGCTATGTGCCGACTGATCAGAATCCAGCTGACCTGATCTCAAGGGGCGTGAGCCCAGATCAAATCATCAATTCTAATTTCTGGTGGTCAGGTCCAAGCTTTCTAATACAGCCTGAATCCGATTGGCCCTATTTAAAGAAATTAATAAATGAATCAGACTTACCTGAGATGAAGTCCACTTCCGCTGTTGTCCTGGAACCAGCAACAGAAATTCTAAAAATAGATAAGTTTTCATCGTTTTTAAAACTGAGACGTGTATTTGCGTATGTCAATAGATTCATACATAACATAAGATATAAATGTCCTAAAGATAAATTATTTGGTAAATTAAATGTTAGCGAATTAGAATTATCTTTTATTAGCTTATGTAAAATTGCTCAGCAAACTTCATTTACTCTAGAGTACAATCTTTTGTTAAAAAATAAAACTTTAAGTAGCAAGTCAACACTTTTGTCACTTTCACCCTTTTTGGATGATGACAAGGTGATGAGGGTCGGTGGTAGGATAGAATTATCTAATTACAATTATACTAAAAAACATCCTATACTTTTACACGCTTCTCATCCACTCACTAAATTGTATTTTAAATATGAACACTTACACAATATGCATGCTGGGCCTCAGCTGTTGCTGGCCTGTGTAAGAGAGACTGTGTGGCCTATAAATGGTAGGCATTTGGCCCGCCGCACAGTACATGTTTGTGTTCGATGTAGACGTATACAAGGTAAAACATTAACTCCCATGATGGGAAATTTACCTGCACAGCGCATCATACCTGATTTTCCATTCCGTACTGTGGGAGTTGACTTCGCTGGTCCGTTCCTAACACTAAATAGAAAGGGTCGAGGTGCACGACTAATTAAAACCTATTTATGTTTGTTTGTATGTTTTCGCTATAAGTGTGTGCACCTGGAAGCCGTCAGTGATTTGTCCAAGGACGCGTTTATCATGACGTTACGCAGATTTATATCGCGTCGAGGTAAGCCAGCGGAGATATTTTGCGATAACGGTCGCAACTTTGTTGCGGCAGCTAAAGAGATTGGCAATTTTCTTAAAACTAATCATGAACCTGTAGTTAATTTTGCTACCAATGAAGGCATAAAGTTTGTGTTTTCTCCCACGTATGCTCCACATTTCGGCGGCATCTGGGAAGCCGGCGTTAAATCCGCGAAATACCATTTAAAACGCGTTATGGGGAACCATCATTTAACGTTTGAGGAGATATGTACTCTCTTCACACAAGTGGAAGCTGTGCTTAATAGTCGACCTTTGTGCCCACTCTCCCCTTTCCCTAACGATTACCATTTCCTATCTCCCGGTCACTTTCTGATAGGGCGTGCCCTAAATGCATTGCCTGGTCCATCGCTCGAGCACGAGAACCAGAACAACCTTCAACGTTACTTGAAGCTTGAACAGATTCATCGGCATTTTTGGCAGCGCTGGGAAAAGGAATATATAGCTGAACTACAACAGCGCTCCAAATGGCGTACTAATTCAGCATCCCTGCAAGTTGGAGATTTAGTTCTTCTCCAGGAGGATAACGTCCCACCACTGAGCTGGCGAATGGGACGAGTCAGCCGCCTGTTCCCTGGAACCGACGGCGTCACACGAGTCGCAGACGTGGAGACTACCAGAGGCTGCTTCAGGAGGCCTCTCACACGGATCTGCCCCTTGCCTACATCTTTACCGGATGACGACTAACGCAGTTGAAAGGAGTCTTTCAACGGGGGGGAAGATGTCTGCGCTGCATAAACGCCTGATCATTTTAAATGGCATCAAGTTACTCGTTTAAGTAATACTGTACCTGACTCCTAAATTTATTTTACTTACACCCGCACATATTTTTGTTATTCGATTTCTAATTTTGTTACGCTGGCATCAATACGTAAAAACTGCGAATCATTGTAATACTTAATGACAAAAAAGCAAGATTAAAGCTGTTATCAACGGAATCTGAGGTTTTCATTACAAAACTTTGTCTACTATTACACAATCCTATAATCTAGCTTCACACTATAAAAATCACGCAATATAAGTAACTAAGGCTGATAAACATACTTAATTGAATATAAGTAGAATCAAGACAATTTTAATGCAGCGCCATCTAAGAGAGTTCAAAAACATAAAGTCGAATTACATCTGTAAGCCCTTTTTGGATATAAATAATTTAATTTGAACATGTTGGCGACGTTAATAGTTGTATTCAAAAGTCATAGATGGAGTTGTACATTTTCTTCTTAAAATTGTATTGTTAATTCGTTTCAGAGATGAGCAAGACTATAAGTTGAAGTTATTTAATTAATTAACTACACCATCGCCACACTTGATTGCTTACATCATTTCTGTCAGAATAAATAGTAATAGATTTAGTACAAAAAAAACATTTTGGTCACATTGGTGTAGTTATGGCTTCTTAATTAATATATTTACATGTCGCATATAAACTTGCTTTAAATTGTCTTTCGGGATATACATATACCACGTACCTTTGTTTGAATTAACTATATATAAACATCAGTAAGATGTGGAACTAGCTAGATCTTATTTACTCACACACAGCCATTTATTTATTGTTACGTCTGAAGCGGTTTGGAGGATACTGGTGTTCTCCATTCATGAGAAGCATCCTACCGTCATGCATTTACACGTCCACCTAGAGAACGGTCAGCGCATATATTTTGATCCCGACAGCGTTGCTGAGCACTTGGAAAATCTGCGTCAAACAAGTCTCTTGGCGTTTTTCAGGCTCTGTAAAATCGACCAGTTTGGGAGGTCCCTTACGTATGACGAGATGCCTTCATATAACACGTACGACAAGCAAAAGGGTGCATTTAACCGACGTTGAGGAGCAGGTGCTGTGGAAGGTTTTCCGGGAAGTTTCAAGGACATCGCATTTTGTAGAGTTTATACCGTACACACAAATAATGTCGAATGCTATGTTCTGCGGTTGTTACTTCACAAAGTCCGAGGCCCAACGTCTTTCGCCTTTCTGAGGACATTTGATGGCGTGGAGTATCCCACTTACCGCACAGCCTGCGTAGTACGTCACTTTCTCGACGGTGACCGATACTGGGATGACACCCTCGCGGAGGCGAGCGTCAGTGACAGTCCCAGCCGCATGCGTCATCTGTTTGACGTCATCTTGGTGTTTTGTGGAGTCGCGAACCCGGTAGCTTTCTGGGAGAAGTATCCTCATCATCTGTCTGAAGATTTTCTACGAGCTTTGAGGCGTGCTACTGGAGACGAAGTCGAAGTAACTGATGACCGCGTGCTGAACTGTTCACTTCAAGACGTGGTCATTTCTATCGGCAGCAATCCACTGGTCAAATATTTGTTATCAGCTTCCCAATCATCACCGCATCAAGATCGTGAAAATTGGGAGTATAATTCTGAGACAATTTGAAATGACTTTTATGACACCGTCCTTGAAAACGTTGGGCAAAGCCAGGCTAAAATGTTTTCCTTGGATGCACCTGGTGGAACAGGAAAAACATTTGTTACTACTGGCATACTTGCAGAGATCAGGAGGCAAGGCAAAATTGTCATTGCTGTAGCGTCGCCGGCAATCGCTGCCACACTGCTTCCGGGTGGTACGACAGCACATACCATGTTTAAATTTCCCATCGATTTATAGAGCGCCGTAACACCCGTTTGTGGTGTGTCACGTAACAGTGATAAGGGACACGTGCTCAAGGATTGCTCTCTGATCGTGTGGGATGAGCGTACGATGGCCAATAGGAAGGCAGTTGAGGCCATGGGCAGAACCCTGCAGGACATCCGCAGGAACGAGCATTTAATGGGTGGTCACAGTTCTGTTCAGTGACGATTCCCGACAAACGCTTCCCGTGGTGACGCGGGGATCGAGGGCTGACGAGGTGAGTCATCATCATCATCATCATCATCAGCCTTTAACAGTCTACTGCTGGACTAGGCCTCTCCTTTGAAAGGAGGAATCGGCCTACTATACCACGCTGGCCAAACGGGTTGGTATAGGGTTTGTATCAAGTTTTCCTTCTCTTACAGTGCTGTTCTCTGCATAATATGCTCCCTCTGTCGGCTCTTACGACACCCATGGGATGATATGGGGTGGTGACATTCCGTATTCTTAATCCGTCACCACACGGACAAGGTGAGTGCTTCGTTGAATTTATCTTTGTTGTGGTCACGAGTTCGTATGGTGCGCTTGACCATTAATATGAGAGCTCAGCTTGGCGTCAATGCACGTGCTCAACAATTCTAAGATATCTTTCTAAGTCTTGACGAAGTCACTCTACCAGAGGAGAGAGGTGGACAGGTGGTGCTTCCAGAGTCTCTCAGTAGAGTTGTATCCAGCTTAGAAGCAGCCTATTTTGACGCCCAAAAATGATCTGGCTGTAGCAATTGACGAATGCATTCTCTCGGAAATTGAGGGGAATGAAGTGGTCTACACCTCTAATAACACTATCGTCGAGCAAGAAAACGCCACACATTATCCCGTCGAATTTCTGAACTCCCTGTCAGCAAGTGAAGTTCCAGCGCATACCATCAAGCTGAAGCTCGGTGTCCCGATTATGCTTCATCGGAACCTATCTCCTCCGAAGTTGTGTAACGTGACCCGCCTGAAAGTCATCTCGCTCCACAGACACACCATTTAGGCGGAAATTCTTACGGGTTGTGGCGTCGGCGACGCAGTATTTATACCACGCATTCCTCTCATACCTCATAACTTCCGGTTCCCGTTCAAGCGCATACAGTTCCCCGTGAGTGTTTGCTTCACGATGACCACCAAAAAGTCGCAGAGGCAGACACTGAGGGCAGTGGGTATCCTGTACGTCGCTTTCTTCCGCGTCACCAGTCCTGACTCCCTTTACATTTTGGCTGCGGAGAGCCAAAACACTAATGTTGTGTATCGAGAAGTCCTATAAGTATGTATTTTACCCTATTATGTATTCCTTATTTTCTCCATCTGCTTCAGTCACAACTTATGACTTAATTCAGCAGAATCACCATAAAGTCATTTATTCATAGCAGGCTGAAAATCAGCACTTTTTGAAGGTCAATTTTACAAAAGACAGTCTCCCTCTGTTATTACACTTTCTGCAGGTATGAAATATAAAGAAGAAACGGGTAAATAAATGTTATTTTAAAAGGTATAATGGTAGGTATTTATTTAATAGTTAGGTGCTGTATAGCGTTCACGCAGACAACGTCGCGGGCAGCAGCTAGTTTTATATATTATTATTCTTTTATTTTTAATAATTTGTCTGGACTTTCAAAGAGACTGCGACCTCTTAGTTTGTTTTGGATGTTTCTCTCAGGTCAGTCAGTTAGGAAACACCGGCCTCATCTAGCTGAATTTAAAAAAAGTATGACTTTGTTTAAGTGTTTATTATAATGAACCTTTGACTTTGATATCAGGTGATCCGTCTGCTCGTTTGCCTCCTATTACATAAAAAACAAAGAAAATATTTGATTTAAAATCTCTCCAACGGCCCTCAGCTCAGGCAATAATTTCGTGTATTTCCGATGTCGACGAAATATAATACGTGACGGAATTTTATTTCAGATTTCAATTCTCGCGACACTCCTGCCGTTCCGAATGTAAATACAACAAGCTTGTGTATTTACGATGGGATAGGCAGTGTTGTGTTTCGTGATCTCTAATTTATTTTTTGTATTATCCCATGTAATATTAGGTCAGCTTATTGTCTGAAATTTTTAGTATCCGTCGCAAATTATTTGTAACATTATACTCATTACACTACTGTTATCATCATCATTTAAATATAACTAATTATCCCGACTGACATATCTTCGTAGAGCCCTTTCTTTTAATGATTTTTATGACGTAGGCAAGCATTTCTCAATGTAAAATAAAGGTTGAAAGTGAAGGCAGGCGCAGCAGCGGACTACTTCTAGTAACCAATAGGTATAAATGCGAATGTGTGTGAGAATGGATGAGTGGATTT
Source organism: Euclidia mi (assembly GCA_944739405.2). NCBI lineage: Eukaryota > Metazoa > Arthropoda > Insecta > Lepidoptera > Erebidae > Euclidia > Euclidia mi. The sequence continues at coordinate 7,966,767 of OX123196.2, forward strand.
TTGTTACTCTTCGGACGAACCCAAAAAAAGTTTGATAGAACTTTACAGTAATATAGCTTATACATCAGAATAACATAGGCTAGCTTTTTACAAAGACTCTCACGCGAGCGAATCTGTGAGCAGATAGGTATAAGGGATTTAATATAATTGTTTTCCGAGTTATACTAGTAAAGTAGTACCTAGATTAGTACAAAGGGTCGTAAATAACACTGAAGTACTATCGACACTATCCATAAGGGTAATAAAATGTCTGAGAATGCACTATGTCTACGATGAGTTATGTCTTTTTGTGTATCTGGAATTTTGATAAACAATAAAACGTTGTTATGAAATATGATCTGCTTCGTTTTACCTACATATGTATTATTAAAACTAAACCTAGAAACATATATGAACTTCTTGGAGAATCTTTTGCTAACGACACTTTGGCACAACCAAAAACTATCACGGTCCACAGGGTCACGGGTATGTCATATTAACGTAGTTTCCGTGACCGCACATTTCACAATGGATCGATAAAGGAATACCGCGGTGATAGTGGATGTTATGATAATGACATATTGTCGTAATGAGTCTCAGTACTCTGCACCAAGACTAAAAAATATAAACATAGATTGTGATTACTATTCACAACTTTAAATGATTATTCAAGGATTTAGGTAAATACATTCACACCGGCCACTGTCCACTAAACAAGCATCTCTACAATGTCGGCGTCACGGACAGCCCACTATGTAGGGGCTGCATGGAGACCGAAGAAACACCCGCTCATGTGATCCTACATTGTACCAGCGTGAGCGACCAACGGACGAGGTTCCTGAACAACCCCAGAACCATGAGCGAAGCCATACGCAACACTGGTCAACTCATGGCCTTCTGGAAGGAGCTTGCATGGTATGAGTAGCAGGCGTCAACCGTGTCCCTGCTAACGCACAATGGCCCAATTAAGTGGCTAAGTGCGGAAAACACCTGTCCAACTAACTAACTAACTAACTAGGTAAATACATTAAACCGTAAACATGATCACAAATGTTATGTACCAGCGTTTAGTGTTAATTATATTCAACATCGTCCCAGCGTTATCCAGTTTGCAACTAGGACCTTATACTTAGCATCTGGGCTCCACGTACTAGTCTAAACAGATCTAACAGAAAACTAGCTTTTATGCATTCTATCATTTCTGCCAAACCATCCAGTTTCTATAAACCATGCCTACCAATACGAAGAAATCACATACAAGAAAATCGAATAACAGCATCGAGCTTTTTATGTTTTATTAAATTACGTCGACGTCCGTGAGCTTTGAAGGTTTAACAATTATGTTAGCAGTCCCTTTCTCGCCACATGAAACATGAAAGTATACTAAGTAACCACTTAGCTGGACCAAACTTTTTAATAAAAAAATATAAAGCCGATTACAAAAAAAATTGCGCAGAAAGTATTAAACAGGTCGGCCTAATTACCGCGCGTGCAATCTTCGTTAAATTAAACTGTGCTGTATCTGGAGAAAAATGTGGTCAGCTGAATATTTTTAGTATAAAAATAGAATACTAAGGAAATATTCTTTTTTTTTGTTCATTTAGTTGGCTTGTTAGTAGTTAAGGTAAGCATAAGCATAGTTTCATAAGACACAAAAGGAGTTTTGTCACCATGCTCAGTCCACATCTATCGTTGACCTCTCTCTATTTACTAAAGTGATTTTATTATGTTTTCAAAATTAGTTGAAGGCCGTGTTATGTGTAAAGAAAGAAACACATTATATCGTCTTAACTGAGTTGAAGACCCTCACAGAATTTGCCAACACCTCACACCCTCTTAAAATGTTATAGGTTATGTACTCCTGAAAACGTAGTACGAGGATAATACCAGAGTGCTCATATTAGCTGATATAAGATACGTGAAAGATAACACCAAAACTAAACGTGTTCTAAGCAGGGCTTCTTAACAACTACGCGGAGAGTTACCCTAAAAGCGATTTACCTGACCTTTGCACTTACGCCTCCCATTCAACGTTCACGTATATTTAATACACCCTAAGATACTCCAATATAAATTGATTACTTGGCTGCCATCTTTATGTTTTCATACGTGTACGCTTACCACGTACAGGGCTTGAGTATTGACGTATATTTGGGTTTCGCACGTTCTCTTGACAGGGTACTAATTCATTTTATCTGGCTAAATAAATATAAAGAAAATGCCCACTACAATACGGGGGTGTAAAATATTATGGTATTTTTATATTAATTCTTAGTCTCACACCTGTATCCTCGAAGGGGTAGGCAGAAGTGTAAAAATTACACCCACATTACGCCATGATTTTTTTAGGTCCCACGTAATAGGGGGCGGGTTGTCCGTGTGGTGACGGATTAAGAATACGGACTGTCACCACCCCATATCATCCCATGGGTGTCGTAAGAGCCGACAGAGGGAGCATATTATGCAGAGAACAGCACTGTAAGAGAAGGAAAACTTGATACAAACCCTATACCAACACGTTTGGCCAGCGTGGTATAGTAGGCCAATTCCTCCTCTCGAAGGAGAGGCCTAGTCCAGCAGTGGACTGTTAAAGGCTGGTGATGATGATGATGATGAATAGGGGGCGAGCCTATTAGCCGTTACCGGGCACATCACCAGATTCCGGGCTGCTACTGACTATTGGGAAAAACCCAGTAACATTTTTGCATGACCCGGGAATCGAACCCGGGACCTCCGATCAGCAGTCGCATACGCTATCCATTGGACCACGGAGGCAGGCAGTTATGGTGCACTACAGAAATCTTGACTTGCTCTCTTTATAACGGTCTATTCGTGGGTGGGTTTAGGCAGATCGTTGTATGAACATACAACTTCTTGAATTAACAAACAAATCGTATCAAAGTACGCACATAAATGTTCACGACTGAATCGTGAGAGAGCTAAGCTTTTTAAAGCTATTAAATTACATTTTCACCACAGCAGCTCAAACATGCCGCTTTTGCTGCGAGACAACAGTGAACAAAACGCGATTTTGATTCGAGCATGAGGCAAAGTAGCTTTTTAATTTTTCAATCTTCAGTGCCACGAATTGACATTGTTCAGCCATAAATTTGAAACATTCGAATTTTACTGTGCTCTGTCTCTGTCACATGCATATAAAAAGTGAGTGAAAAAACAAACCCCTTCGAGTTCGAAATTCGATTTTGGAATTCGACCTCAAAGATAACACCTACGGCAACGCAAAAAAAAAGATATTTGTAATAAAGATATTACTTTTTTATATGTTTTTGTTTACATGTTTAATTTATTATTGGATTTTAATAAAAATAAGTCTAATTAATAGTATAAAATTAGTATTTAACCAATACATTTTTATTTAGAATTACAACAATGATACATTTGAAAAATAAACATCAGGGATGCGGTATTAAAACGCGATTTAAAAAAGTAGCGGGAATAAAAATTTAGCTGATGCTGATACAGTAGGAATAGCGTAACGTGCTAAATTATATTAATATATAAAATAATCTAAAAAGATGAGTGAAACTAGCGATGATGACTGTACTTTAACACCAAAAGAGTTAAATCAACAAGTGATTATGCAGAATTCAATCTATTCCTGTTCATTTCTATGTCTCCTAAGTAATATGTGTTCTCACTGCTGTGGTGAAAAGTTATGTGTGCTACACGAGAGCAATTTTTTTTGTATCTCCTGCTGTTGAGTCCCTCACCACGCTCAGGATTCTAACTTTGATTCACTCGCTACGCTCGTGAATCAATCATAGAATCCTTCGCTTGCTCGGGACTCAAAATCAGCACTCGAAACAAAAAAAAATTTGCTCTCTTGTTGCACAAATAACTATTTAAGTACCAACTCCTAGTCCTACCCTACCTAGTCACTATAACTAGCTGGTACAATATAAAACAAATAATATGGTAGTTATTCGTCTAGTGGCATATTTGGTGAGGTAATATGTGAATACGTTGGTACATCACGAAACAACGCCCGTTTCTCCACTCAATATCGTCTGTCATAGTCATATTCATTTTGCGTATACGAGGCGGAATGCGCGGCGGAACGCACAACTATGCCACATAATATTCTACCATTTCCACGGAGATAACGTGCACTACTAACTCATGATTATAATCTAAATGAGCTTATAGATGTTGTTAAGTAGGTGTAGTACATTATGTTTAATATGGAATAGGGTGATGTATTTATTTAAAGATTTCCATTGCTTGTCGGCGTCCATAAAATGAACTAAAAGGCGTATTCACTACTACTTGGGTTTATGAAACTCTTCACTGCAGGCGTGAGTTTAATCCCCACAAGCGACAACACTGTGAGACTCATAAATGTTTGTTTTGAGCCCGGCTGTCCGTTATGTCAGTGGCTTGAATATTTGTCCCCGCAAAACAGGATTTATCTCAAGTCATAAGATTTCTTAATTTAAAAATAGACAAAGATACCATGTGATTAGAAAACCGCGAATTTAAAGTAGGTTCTTGAACTTCGGCAGGTAGAAATCGCTATATTTAAATACAGCTAATCCGTCCAACACTAGATACGTACATACGTACTTAAGATAGTTAGATATCGAGTTGTCAGTAAGATATGCAGCTGTTGGTAGGGGGTTATCTGCAGTGATAACGATCCGATCTGTAACGATATCGGCAAAGATATTGGCACCGATAGCAACGACAAGGCAGAGCAGCGTGCGATGTGCCACTCATTGTTTTGCTGACTTTGAACCCTTGTTTGTACACTATACTACGTTTGTTTACTTTGATGTTGGTATTCAATTGATGAAACTTTTTAATGATTAACTAGAGGTTGCCCGCGGTTACATCTGCTTTATTTAAGGCTACTACTCCGCTACCGTCGCTGATAGCGCGATGTTATATAGCCTATAGCCTTCCTCGATAAATGGGCTATCTAACACTGAAATAATTTTTCAAATCGGACCAGTAGTTCCTGAGATTGGCGCGTTCAACCAAACAAACAAACAAACAAACTCTTCAGCTTTATATATTAGTATAAGATGTAAGAAAATAGGAAGATCAGCAGTATTGTTAAAATTGTATCTCATCATCATCATGTCAGCCTAGAGACATCCACTGCTGGACATAGGCGCCCCCCAAGGTTCTCCACACGTCTATACATCAATCAATCAATCAATCGATTGTATACATTTATAGCATAATATATGGTTAAATACTTTTAATTATATAGCTCGGCGGACAACTACTCTCATAACAAAATTATCGCCATCGACCGTGTATAAAAATACTTATGAAGAACATTGCGATACTATTATCTTAAGTAGCATTTCGGATTCTAAAATTAACTTAGTATTTTTAGTAGACTAAAGGACAATATTTACAGAAATACTAACGATTCACTTTTGGTGAGTACGTAAAATAACCCTAACATACCGATGTACATCTTTTAATTTACACCTAATATGAACACTAGCACTCTGATGTCAACGACGGTTTATAGGCAATAGATTATCGAGGTCTCTGCTCAGAATAGACCACTGCAGTATTGTGTGGCAGGGGAAAGACAAAGCGCTTTCGATTGTGTTACGTGGAGCGGTGAAGCGCCTGTCTACTGCATTGTTGGAGGCTTAGCTACTATCTGCAGCTTGTTGAGAATATCTGCCTATAGGAAAAATTGTAATACCCCATTAAACCTAGGTTTTGCACAGCGTAGAGTAGGTAATAGAATATTTTCAGTATACCTATGCGCGATTGTCAGTTTTAACTCGCATTATTAAAGTGTTCAGGTTGACGTTATTGTAAAGTTTTCCCAAGAGCGTTATCTTTATAAGTTTCTTGGATATAATCTTGAAATAAAGATTCTTCAAATCACGACCAAAATTTAATTAATAAATTAACTGTGTTCTATATACCAAAGGAATCTCGGTTAAAGATCGATAGTTTTCGATAGACGAGAAGAATGTTGATCTATAGCGAGTATTTGAGCTTTAAAATACCAGCTTTTTGCGTATGCACCTGCCAGTCGCCACGAACCGTGGATTAAGCAGGAACATGGCAGGAATGTTACAGTCAGAATGCAAATCTGCTGAATTAAGCTTAATGGTTATACTTAAACCAACATGATCATCAGCCCTGTATATAAACTATCCCTCTGCTGGGCACGGGCCTCTTCTCACTATGAGAAGGGTAAGGCCATAGTCCACCATGCTAGCCAAGTGCGGGTTGGCAGACTTGACATGTCTATCAAGAACATTATGGAGAACTCTCAGACATGCAGGTTTCCTCACGATGTTTTCCTTCACCGTTTAGCAAGGGCTAATTAACAATTTAATACGCACATAACTTCGAAAAATTATTGGTGCGTGCCGTAGATTCGAATCCGGACCTTCTGCGTAGCAGTCTGTCGGTCTCTCCATTAGGCTATCGCTGCTTACTTAAACCAACATGCTGTAAACGATATTTCCCTGGCTCATAAAATGTGAGTATGGTAGAGTACTAAATTAATTTGTTACTTACCTTGCAATTACTTACTCTTAATATAAAAATGTGTTCGTTGGTCCGCATGCAGTAAACCAATAAGGCAGTGTAGCTTAACCTCCGAGCAACATACCGTAAGTACACTAAGTGCAGTTTATGTGCGCTGATTATATTACTATGTAAGCTTATAGAGAAGACTAACTGTTGTCCGTGTTTTCATATTGCTAGCTTCAAAACCAGCATTTGCAAACAATCGTAACGGCTATTTTGTACCTAGGGTGGAATTAAAAATCCTTGTTTACTGGGCAAGCAACTACTTCATTAGAGATATTCACTTCCCATATTTCACGTTTATAGTTTCTGATGCGATGCTGCGATGATGTATCAGTCAGATCAAGTGATGTTTTATGATTTCTCTAGGTGGTCAGTCAAAGTAGGTAGAGGTAGGCCTTCTTGATTTCTGCATGACTGGGCCGCCTCAACAGGGGAGGTCCTAGTCTCAGACTATCAATGTAGTATAATGTTGCGTTTCGTTCGTTAAGAGAGTACCGGAGGCCAGATTCCTCATCCCCCTCATCCTGCTCCTTCACCTGTTCCTTTTCAGATCTCAAAGGACGACAATGCACTTGTAACTCTCCTGGCGTTGCTAGTCTCCGCTGTTTACCATCAGGCGATCCGTCAGCTCATTCGCCGCCTATATGTATAACATAGCAAAAACTTTTTGCTTGATGTGAAATTTGCGAGGGCGTAAATTTTGATATGTTTAGAAACTGCTCTACCACATTACTCTTGTGGCTCTTCCCTTCTATTTTAAATATTACTGAAATCTGAATTATTTTAATGAAAATTGGAATCTCGTTTTATGTATAATCATGACACTTACAAGATTAATAAAATTTACTGTCTGAAACGCTGTCTCCCAAGTGCTCTAATAAATCGTTCGATAACTTTTAAATACGCCGTAGTTTCAGGCAAATTGTATTCTGCGCCTCAGTAGATTTGTAGATATCAGTATTTATTTTACAATCTGCACTTAAACTTCCTCAAGTAAAATCGTCGAGGCAAATTATGAGAATTGCCACCTACGCTTTAATATAAATATACCTTAATAACGTAGACTGCCTCCAAAAGTCAAAGTCTCTAGTCAAAGTCAAAAATAATTTATTTTATGTGTCTTCGCAGCCACTTATAAATGTTAGCGATTTAGTGAATTACCTGTTTGGGTAAGGTAATACCAGAATACTGGTGAGATTTCTTCGCCCTTAAAATTGTTTAACGCAGTACATATTTGTTCAAAATTAGGTTTCTCGGCATAAATAGGTTTATAATTTATATCGGGTATGAGAAAAATTAGCTTTTTTTTATATAGCAATTCTGAGTTTTATTCCTGCCTCTATGAACATGTCAATTGAGCATCAATTAGCTTTTGGGATTAACGTGACCACTACATATTTGTTTAATTAGATGTTCAGTCGTGACGTAGCTTACGAATTAGACTGTACTTGCTGAACTTCTAGCAGACTGCTAAATAGTATGCCGGAAAACATACATATAAAGTAAAAAATATATTATTTCACAAAAATATCATCGTACAAGTTCACAGCAGCCTACTGACGTGACACCCTGCATCACAGGACACGCCTGTTCATATGAATCGACTTTTGGATGGAGAAATGGAGTGGATCCAGAGAAGAAGGAGCTAGCATCTCCCAAAAGAATCGGTCCTTGTATAAAGAAATGAGATTTTAATGTTAATATGTAAAACTGTATTTTGGTGAAATTTTCATGCTCTCCTAAACCAAAATAAGCCTTCCCTCTCTCCCGTCATTCAGACATCACCAGACAGAATCCAACAATATACACAAAAATAAATAGATATACATTACAATACGCGTGTGTATTTACAGCTGGTTTCAAAATTCGATCTATCCTTGGATTTTGAGATTCGAGATTCGTGTTTGACATATTTTGTATGGAGCTTATGTTCAAAACGAATTTAAAATCTCATAAAAATGTATAGATCGAATATTGAATTCAGCAGTAAAGAACACTTTTGCAACACAGCTAATTAAATTTGCACTTCAGTGATAAGTTTGTGCATGAAACGCCGCCCACACATTCTGCTCGACTAAACAGTGCCCACACTGACTCCCACGTCTCCCACGCACTGTCTTGTCGTCCAACTTACCTTATTTATAGATGTTTAGCTTTCTAACCGTAGGCATAACTTAATTTAAAAAGGTTAACCTGAGGTACTAGTAAAATAGCAAGTCTGCAATGTAAAGTTCTTCGTTTCTTTTTTTTTTCGCGGTGAAGACCTTATATATACGTCCCATCCTATGTTTTTCTTTGCTGCTGGGTTATTTATAAGGTTTGTTTGTAGGTATACACCTTATTTGTTGTACCTATTATGTATTGATAATTAAGTAATGTTATTACATCACAGAAATATACTACTAATACCGCCTTTAAGAAGACGTTAGTTGAAAGATAAAATATTATCATTCTTGTGCTAGTGTCCGGTTGAATTACACTACCATCATGATATGGGTTTTATTCATTAAGGTATCACAGCGAACATGGATACGAATCATCAGCCTTTAACAGTCTACTGCTGGACTAGGCCTCTCCTTTGAAAGGAGGAATTGACCTACTATACCACCAATGTCTGTGTATACCACGCTGGCCAAACGGTTTGGTATAGGGTTTGTATCAAGTTTTCCTTCTCTTACAGTGCTGTTCTCTGCAGTATGTGCGCCCTCTGTCGGCTCTTACGACACCCATGGGATGATATGGGATGGTGACATTCTGTATTCTTAATCCGTCACCACACGGACAATGTATAGGTGGACGAACCATAAACTCTCCTGATCATTATCATCTTAGTATTGTCCTGCTTGTTATACATTCGCCTTAGAGTTGCTACTGTAATCTTGCCTAAACTCTGAACAGATTTAACACAATATCAGCTTACTCGGAGAGATTAATGACTGACCTCTGATAACCAAAGGAATAGGGAAATTCTGTACTTTAGACTACGTGTCAGAATATTAGTAGGGACTGACCACTATGTGCCATGGTACTAATTACCCGACTACATTAATTTCTCTCCAAGGCACGGAAGATGTGACTTTTTGAGATCGTTCACCCTTTTCTTTTCTTTCTTTTTTCAATGAACTAGACGGCGACAAAGCCGTTTCTTAGTTACGTGCCGGGGCCCAACTTATGAGCAGCAGGCACATAACATACATAGATTCACGCCTGTTTCCCCGAAGGGGTAGCCAGAGGCATATTAAACGCCCACTTTTCGCCAGTGTTCTGATCCCACGTAATAGGTGGCGAGCCTATTGCCGCTTATCGGGATATTTTGTTTGCCAGAGCCTCGTCCGTTGATCGACAGGTGCACCACTTGCAGGGGAGGTTGGCTTGGGACCCTAAGTTCTTGGTGGGAACCCTATGCACCCCTATGCACATAACATAGTCCCAAGCAATTGTTTCCATTATCATCCATAGCTAGGTACTCTTTTAACCTATGGGGTCTCTCCTAATTTGCGTCACATTGGGATTGTGACAATAGCATTTTAAGTCAGTTGGACTACTGACTGCACGGTTGGCGTAGTGGTTTAAGCGGCCGGCACGCCGCTTGACACTGTGCCGAGTGTTGTGGGTTCGATCCCCACACGAGGCAATACTTTGTATGATTCATAAATTTTATTGTTGTCTCGAGTCTGGGTGTTCATTGTGTCCGTTAGATGTATGTTTGTAAAATCCCCCGCGACACAGGGTTTAGTCCTAGTGCGGACGTTGTCTTTTTAAAAAAGAAGAAAGAAAAGAAAGAAAGAATTGGAGACTTTGGCTCCTTCACCACGCAGGTGGTTTTTACGGTTCTTAATATAGTGTCTGCCGTCTCTTTTCAAAGATACTCTTTAGTTCGTGAATGTTCTTTCGTTCCCTGTTACAACACCCACAGATTGAAACGGGGTAGGGACACTTTGTGTTCTTAACCTGTCATTACATGGAGTAATGCTTCTAAGATGACAACAACTGAAATAGTGTGGCTGTGAAACTCTTCAAAACTTTTACTAAAATGATATGTCTGCAACAGGGCGTCGTTGTATCCCTAACAAGACAGACAACAGTAATACCACACCTATTGACGATGCTAAGATTCTAACTAGCGACTCTAGCGGCGAATTTGGAAGTTGTCCGGGTACAACACTTTTGACAGCTCAATACAATTACCACTATAACCTCGAAGCAAAGTTGTATTGAAAGCTTTTGAAAGTGTTGTATCCGGACAACTTCCAAATTTGCCACTAGAGGTGCGCGGATAATCTTTACATCGCCAATAATTTAATGTTACGCCATCTATCGGTGAATGGGAGAACTACATGAGATTAGATGTATCAGTTGTTTAAGGCTGTTTCATCTATCCTCTAATAGATGGCGTAGGTGTAAATAGAACATTTACGCAATTCTAGAAACACCTTACACGTTTCCAGAAATATCGTGAGTCGTCTCGAAAAGCCTAGTGATGTTATCCGGCCAGTATAAATAGAGCGGGAGCGAACGGACCGGACAGTTCAATTGAATACGGAAAGCGATCAACAAGAAGCGAAGGAAATAAGTCGGAAGTGTTTAGTGTTGTTCTAGTGGTGTGAATAGTGTGTTTTATTAGTGAAGTGAAAATTAAGTGTGTGTATCTAGTGTTATTGTGTTAGTGAATAAAGTGCAGTTTTTCTGGCATAGTGTATATAATTTATCACGAACCCCAGCTCGTAACATTAACTAGAATATCATCAATGTTGGTAATGTATGTTCTTGTATAAGTTTCACATTGTTATGCTGATTCACTCGTCGCGACGGCTAATAAATCACTTGCCAACTTCTTGTGGGTACTACGGGCACTCGACGTGTGTCGGTGGTCTCGTCTCGACGGGCACAACTCCGACACTTATCACTCCCATGCTGTATCGATTGTGTGTGAGGGATAGAACGTGTTTTACCTTAAGTGTATTATTGTATGTACTTACCTTCTCTAGAAATACATGCAGTTTTCAAGATATACTAAGTAATTAAAATCTGAAATGAATAACATCGACCCTTAGGCACGATTATTCAAACTTGGTCCTGTGAGATGGTCAAATTAATATCTTGAAATTTGTACTTGAATATGTTTGTTTTTTATGGTAGCATGTTTTAGTCGTTGCTTTGTAAATAAAATATTGAATTAGTATCAGATCTATGCAGTCAAAGATAGGATTCTTAATTGGAAACAACTAAGAAGTGACTGCATTGACAATTTGACAAGAGTATCGCTCTTGTCAAATTGTCAATGCAGTCACTTCTTCCTCGGAGCTCTGAGTCCAGTTTATTGAGGCATAAATCTCTACATGAGAATTTAATAATCCTTAGAAGGACACGGAAATAGCAAAGAGAAAAATAGATCATACGAAGACGTAGTTTAAGTTTGAAACTGCAATCTTTGCTTCAAATAATCTCAGTGAAAAATACTCATTTATAAGATGGTAGTCGCCGGCTGCGAACAAGGCGTTCTAGGCGACAATAAAGCGCCGCTGCATTTATAACAATTCATTCCTAAAGGAATGAATTGTTATAAATGCAGCGGCGCTTTCGCCTTATTAATAAAGTTTTGATTGTAATATAGCTGTATCTTTGAGCGTCCGGAATTGTTGTGACTTGAATGTTGGCAGCGGCGACTGACGCAGTAATTTTGATTATCTATCTTGCTGTCTTGGTTGTGATGGATTGTCTTTTTGAAGTAGCAGTAAGGCATAGGTGCTTTAAAAATGGACAGGGAATGTAACGTTATCATTTATCGAAATCAATCTTGTATCTCGGTGGAGTTTAAATGAGGGTAGGTAGGTACCCTAGGACACCACCAGACTCGATCCAATATTTTAGGCTGTGAGCCAATACCTTTTTTTGTAAATATGTACATATTATACATAGAAGCACCCAGATCAAGACAAATAAGTATCCATGTTCACGCACACAAATGTTTGTCTGAGCGGGAATCGAACCCGCGACCTTCGGCGTGGTAGTCGTTTGCACTCCCGCTACGCCACTGGATCGTCATATTTTTTCGTCATTTGGCATTGTATGTATTTGTACTATTAGCTTAGTAATTTTAGGCCACATTAGATGCATATCTCAAATCTGAAAATAGACATACCGAGTATATTACAACGTAAAATCTTGTATTTTGACATCCTAAAACTGTTAACTGTCAAATGTCACATATAGGTAATTGAATGGTCGCAAGTTTAAAAGTGAGGGGTCAAAGGTCACGAAAATCGTTTTTTTTTACATTTTTTGCAAATAAGTATCTCGTTTTCTATGGGTTTTACGCTATCTGTATTTATTATCAATATTGTAGAAAATTAAATTCTCTACAACTTTTCTATTAAACATTTTTTTATACCTTAAACTGTTTTCGAGATAGAGGGCGTAGAGGGTGCGGTCAGAGAATTATCAGAGGTCAACTGGTAGTCTCGATCAAAAACTCGTAATAATTATTAAGGTTATAATTTACTGCTAAACATATAATTATAATTTTTTATTAACTTTTAGAGAAATTACTGGACTATATTAGTTGTAAACGTAAAATGCTATGATCAGTTTAAACAGAAGTTGACATTAGTCTCACTTCACCATGCTTCCAAGTGCACTTTAATGGATCCAATTTTGATGTATGACAACCCAGTCGAACAGTCTAGACATCTTTCTTCAGTTAATCACGTGCACTATATAAAACGGATTGCGTGTAGAAATGACAATAAAACAGTTGCTGAATTATACAGCCGGGATGATCTCAAGAAATATGTGTCATCATCAGCCTTTAACAGTCCACTGCTGGACTAGGCCTTTTGAAAGGAGGAATTGGCCTACTATACCACGCTGGCCAAATGGGTTGGTATAGGGTTTGTATCAAGTTTTCCTTCTCTTACAGTGCTGTTCTCTGCATAATATGCTCCCTCTGTCGGCTCTTACGACACCCATGGGATGATATGGGGTGGTGACATTCCGTATTCTTAATCCGTCACCATATACATCATATACACCATGGACATATGTGTATCGCGAATCAATATAATCATATAAAATTCATCAGTTACTGATTGACTGACAGACTGTGATGTTTCTAGGGGAGTCTAAGAGTGCACCAAGAAAGGATTTGCTGTAATTCGTGCAGGTTTGGGAAGAAGCGGTTAAAGCGGTGCGTGCGTACCTGCGGGCAGCCCCTAGTGATTTAATAAAATGAAAATTAATAATAAGTATCTCTAAAAACTGCTGGCAACATTATGTTTTGTCTGCCTTTTACATCTCCCATCTATGGCTTTTGAATATGCGATGCAAAGATTATCCGCGCGCCTCTAGCGGCGAATTTGGAAGTTGTCCGGGTACGATACTTTTGACAGCTTTCAACACAACTTTGCTTCGAGGTTATAGCGGTAATAGGGAAGTTTCCTGCAAGTGAAATAAATTATACAAGTATTTGTGTCTAATGAAATGTGTCAAAATAATGGTAGTTTCATTAATTAATTAATGTTAAAACTTTATTTAATTTTTTTATCGAAAATTTACTGATAATTAGTATTCTATTTGACAGGCAAAAGCTATGACGTCACTAGGTCCTATTTCATACAAACGCCGTAGCAAAGGTCGTATTTGACATTTCATTAAAAGTGCTTGATTTGACTAGTTGGAAACAACCCTATTGTATTGAGAGCTTTCAAAAGTGTCGTACACGGACATGTTCCAAATTCTCCGCTAGTTAGAATTTTAGCATCGCCGATATCAGTGTTGTGTTCTGAGCTTGCTCCACAGATGATAAAACGTGTTGGTTTCTTCTCTCGTTTACTGGACCCAACACTAAATATAGAACCTATATATTATATAGTTTACGAGCCACTCACTCAGTGTCCGTAAAAAATATAGTAAGTAGATAATAAAGATACGTAACGAAAATATATTTACTAGCGTCGTTCTTTATATTTTTGTGGCATGGTATAAATGAAAATAAAATTTATACGCTCAATAACTTCAAATCTAAGAAGTTCTCGTCATTATTCATTCATTGTTTTTTATATTTATTTATAGACTCACGCCTGTATCCCCAAAGGAGTAGGCAGAGGCGTAATATTACACCCACATTTCGACATGAAAATTTAGGTCCCACGTAATAGGGAGCGAGCTTATTGCCGTTACCGGGCACATCACCAGACTCCGTGCTGCTACTGAGAATTCGGAAAAACCCAGTAACACTTTGCCCGACCCGGGAATCGAACCCGGGACCTCCAGTCAGCAGTCGCATACGCTATCCACTGGACCACGGAGGCAATCAATTCATTGGTTAATATTTTATTATACCTACATTTACTTTTTACAATTAACAATTCTACACAATAATTTTTTGAATTTCGGTAAATTACATCATACCATTTTCGTGATTTTATGCCCTATCTCCCGTCCTTGTTACAGTTGGTCATAATTGAGAGATGCCACTCTCCCTAGTGTGCACTGTCATGTATAACTCACATTTTCACTTTCAAACGGAATGAACATTCGTTTTAAAATTTAGATATTCATTTAAAATATGATGACACAAATTACAGGACCCTCTCCCATGCCTTTTTGCAAAATCACCCTATAGCTTTCACTCTAAACGTGAAATTTGTACCTAGATGGCCCTTCCCAAATACGACTTATTTATTAAGTATATTATGTTTCTGAAATGCCAGCTTACTAAATTTTCAGTAACATAAATAGGTACTTAAAGTAAAAATATAGTAAACTCTTAGTTGCCGCAGGCATTCAGCATGCATCGTGAGTAAGTAAAATCGGCTAGAAACCCCGAGACACATATGTAGGAGGCTATTACATAGGTATATCTGCAGTTGTTAATCCCGTCAAAGATATTATCATCGTCGTTTCATACACTCAAATGATTTGCAGCAAAACTGGCGCCTGGCAAGTGGCAATTACCACGCGCTAACACCACCAGACACAATAAAATACTGTACCTGACTTCCTTAGCACTAATTAGTTAATCAAATTATAGAACACTCGTCATATCTATTCATCGGTTGTCAACGATCTATCGACAATTACAATGGTGGGACATAAGTGTAACTTGTGCGTGTCACCACACGTCAAACGGAACGCGACACAATGCCTAATACAATTATAATGTGATTGTAACACATTGGAGCTACTTTATAGACTATTACTTACAAATATGGAGTCAATATTGTGGCAGCTATGAGGATATACTACATTATATGTTAATGTATTACAGAATCGTAAACATTGCATAACTATCTTGTGTGGTTCTTGTGGAGTCGCTTAGATAGATAGATCATCTGATGAGACGGAAAGAAGAATGCATTGTCAAGAAAGTTTTGTTTATCCCCGACAAGAAATAGATCAGGAGCAGCCGCTAGCCACGTGGTGGACAATCTTAGCCATATATATGTATGGAAATGGCACAGCTGAACACAGAAAGAGAAAGAGAAGGACAAACCTCAAATAAACGGAAAGAGTTCGGTAAATAAAATATAAGACATATTGCCAATAACTTGTCGATTTTCACTATTTTGAGAGAACTGCCACAAAATTGGTGTATAAATTCGACACCAGGGATAGTAAGAACCGCAACCGTAACCGAAGCTATCAGATATCCAAAATACTTCATACCTAACAGTGTCTGAAAACTTTAAAGTATTAAGTAATCCTATATCAAAATTCCATATCGATCCCCATCATTGCTATTATTACCATTCATTTCACCTGTTGATGTCTCTGTCGTCGTTCATTTAAATAATCCTTCAAAATACTCTTTCCATCTCTTCAGCACGCACGATTCACCATTCAGTATCTTTCCATTCTTGTCTCTGATTGCTGTGTACTCTGAGGATTGAGTTTTTCCTCGAACTGCACGAATGGATTTCCAGAAAAACTTAATGTTTCTCCGAAAGTCGTCAGATAGCCATACCTGTTGGGCTCAGCTCTTTTTGACCACACACTGATGACGGAGCTAATAGCAGTTAAAAGTAACATGGCTATAAAGTTTAATGGATAGTCGAAAAGAAGCTACATAGTAGCAGAATGTCTTATTGTCTTCTTTTAAATAGAAAATAAATAGACTTCTATTGTATTATAAAAAGATAAAGGCAATTCTTGAAAACGCACAAATAATAACTACAACAGGTATATAAATAATCATATAAATATAATTGATTAATGTTCAGTGTCCTTCGTCAATGGTCATGACTGTGGTGTCGGGCTCGTAGTGCATGTCGAGGCTCCTGCTCCTGATGATCTCCTTGTACACGAAGGCGGACTTGCGCGGCGTGCGCGTGCGCTCCGGGCTCTCGTAGTCTACTTCGTACAGACCGAAACGTTCACTGAAAAAAAATCACATTAAATTGGCCGTTACTTCAGTCCAATATACATACCTAGCAAAGGTACAGTTGTATTTTAGTATAGTACTGATTTTTAATTGTATTGTGGAAAATGTAGTAGGTAGTACATATATTAGTTAAGCTTAGTTATAAGGACTTATTGTAT
Source organism: Euclidia mi (assembly GCA_944739405.2). Taxonomy (NCBI): domain Eukaryota; kingdom Metazoa; phylum Arthropoda; class Insecta; order Lepidoptera; family Erebidae; genus Euclidia; species Euclidia mi. Next base: position 7,983,822 of record OX123196.2, read on the forward strand.
ATGTATTGTACTGGGGGCCTCATCGACATAGAAGGTGCCTTCGACAAAACTAAGTTCAACAGTATCAGCCGGGCCCTCGAAAAGTTCGGAGTTGAGCAAACCCTTAGTGGCTGGATTGATCAACTGCTGAAACAGAGGGCAATACAATTCACGGTAAACTCCACCACGAGGGGCATAGTTGCAAAAGGCTGCCCTCAGGTAGGTGTACTCTCACCCCTGTTGTGGAACATTGTGGTGGACGATCTGTTACGGAACTTAAACGACAGACGATTCTACACGGTCGGCTATGCAGACGACATTACCATCCTGATCAAAGGTGACTCAGAAGACACGATCCGCAATCGGATGCAAGCAGCCATCAGGATCATGGAGGAATGGTGCAACCAACATGAACTGACGGTTAACCCCAACAAAACGGAGCTAGTACTTTTCACCAACAAAAGGAAAACCCATATGTGCAAAACACCAAAACTCTTTGGAACGGAGCTTACCCTATCGAATGAAGTCAAGTACTTGGGCGTAATACTTGACCATAAGCTAAACTGGGGTAAGCACTAAAACAACAAAAGCATGCACAATCTTCTGGCAATGTCGGATAATAATAGATAAGAAATGGGGTCTCAAACCATCTATCACCCTGTGGATCTACACTGCCGTTATACGCCCCATGCTTACATATGGCGCAGTAGTGTGGTGGCTACGCACACAACTAAGCACAATCACAAAAAAGCTACAGAGCCTTCAACGTCTAGCCTGCTTGGCCACAACAGGCTGCATGAAGACCACCCCAACAGCCTCCTTGGAGATACTACTGGACCTAAGACCGCTGCACCTAATGATCCAGCAGGAAGCTGGCGCTGCAGCAATCCGTCTAGACAAGCTGGGGCTGTGGATAAAGGATGATCGAATAACCCACGCACGCCTAAAAGGGACCTTAACCAAAGATATCCCGATGCTAGAGGCCGCTTGCGATCTCATCCCTAAAACCTTTGTTATTGACAAAAAATATCGCATCCAATTACAGGAGGAACACAAAGACAGCTCTGGTATACACCAAGTTAGAATATACAGACGGCTCAAAAACGAAGCATGGGACAGGTGCGGGCGTATTCTCCCATGACTTAAATATCCACATCTCAACATCCCTTGGCACTCATAACACCATATTCCAAGCCGAGTGTGTTGGGATAACAAGAGCCGCAACAGCAATCGCGTCTAGGAACGTAAGTGACCTGTCTATACGCATTATCACGGACAGCGCCTCTGTACTACAAGCTCTCGGCAGCAACTGCTTTAACAGCGGCCTCATCATGGAATGCCACCTAGAGCTGCAAAAGATTGCAGAGAAGAATCGGGTTACGCTGCAATGGATTAAAGGCCACAGCAACTCCGCAGGCAATGACGCCGCAGACCAACTGGCACGAAAAGGATCGGACACAATGATAATGGGACCCGAGCCGATTGTACCGATACCGGCAAGCCAACTCAAAACGTGGCTACGCGAGAGAACCGCACATGAACATGAAAAACAGTGGGCAGACATAAAAGAATGCAGACAAACAAAAGATGCTATCCCCTGCTTGAACAAGCGACTCTCGCACAAGCTGCTGCATTCTAATAGAAAAACTCTTAAGCATCTGACGGGCAGCACCTTACAAAAGTTTAATTGTTATGTACCTACTATTAAAAACCTGGCGATGAAAAAGAGTGACCGTGAGTTTTATTGCCCGTTCTTTCTCATGGTTCTACGCCCTTGCTTTGCGAACGTGGCAGTAAATGTAAATGTAGAAGCATACAGTAATAATGTTTTAAATTTGACGTTCATAAGTGTCACTTTGTGATCTAAATGAATAAAGGATTTTGAGTTTGGCATAATAACCGGCCACTGTCCACTCAACAAGCACCTATTCAACATAGGCGTTACGGACAGCCCACTGTGCAGGGGCTGCATGGAAACCGAAGAAACACCCGCTCACGTCATTCTGCACTGCACAAGTGTGAGCGACCAACAGGCAAAGCTGCTGAACAACCCCAGAACCATGTGTGAGGCTTTGAACGACATCAGCCAACTAATGGCTTTCTGGAAGGAGCTAAGGTGGTATGAGTAGTCGGCGTCAATCAAGTCGCCACTTACGCACAATGGCCCAAATAAGTGGCTTAGTGCGGAAAACCCACGACCAACTAAACTAAACTAAGGACTTATTGTGTATACATAATGTACTACTGTTTGTTTCCCAAACGTTAAATAAATAAATAAATTCCTAAAAGATTATTTTCTACTTCTAAAAAATATCACGACAGTCTCTATCAATGTGATTGTGTAACATAGTTACATCTTAACTTTCCCGTTTATATGTTTAAGTGGAAATAGTTATTTTATCAGGCGTTTTTTATTAATGTATTATAGATAACACTAAAGAATACTTGAACATACTTTCACAAACAAGGAACCGCCAATTGGGAAAATTAAATCGCTTTTTACTGATCGATGACGATGTAAGCACCTACAGTGAACAAACATACAAACGCAACATAGTATCGGTGCAGTTGTAAATTTTATCGTTGATACACAGAGTGGTGTGTAGGCAAGTTCCTATATTATGAACTGACTAGCATCTTTCCCTCTTTTCTCGTGGCTCAGTCTGCGCGAGTATCGGTAATTGCTAGTCTAGCTCTGTTGCTGCAACATTTCCTCAAAATCCGTTCAGCAGCTTATGTGTGTAAAAAATTACCAAAAATCCATTACATACATCCATCAACTTGTACACAAGAGAGAAAAAATGAAAATAGAAAAGTTAGTATTCTGTCAAATCTGGCTAGACTAAAGATTGGAGCATGGCCTCCAAGGTGGAAGCTATGTTATTAAATGAGTCAGAGTAAGATATGAGGTAAGATAAGACACGTACCTGTATCCTCTCATCCATTCGAAGTTGTCCATAAGACTCCAGGCAGTGTAGCCTCTGATATCAGAGCCCTCATCGATAGCGTCCAACATGGCGCTAAGGTACTGCCTGTAGTACGAGATACGATCGTCATCGTCCAAGCCGCCTCGAGAAGAAAATCCATTTTCAGTAATGTATACTATCGGATTATTGTAGTCCTCCCTGATCTTCGTCAGCAGTTTATAGAATCCCCAAGGAACGACCTGATGGCAGGACGCACAAAGTTAAGTTTGTGTTTAAGAACTACAAAAAATTTGGATTTCAGCGTCGACTGAGTGTTACGGAGTTTTCTTTGACAACATTTTTGTTTAGTTGCGAGTTGTCTTTTAAATGAAATAAATTTTATAATTACCTTTAGCCAAACTGACGCCGCGCCACCATCCCATTCAGTCGGTTGGTAACTAATGGCGCCAATGTCGTCGAGAAACGAAGGCACCGCATAAAGTCCTTTCACAGATTCATTTCTGTAAGTGTGATATGTTGTGTAGTGATTTAATCCGAAGAAATCTGATGATCCTTTAACGTATTCAATCTCTTCAGGAGTGAACTCCGGTAGCCTGGACCTAAGGAAGCCTTGCTCGGCACTTTTAGCTGCGATTTTCTTTTTCATAATAGGCGGGAAATCGCCAGTGTCAGAAAATATGGGATGAGCATACTGGCCCCACTGAAATAAAATATTGCCATATTACTAATGATCACCCGAATGTTTAAATACGTGCATATAAACTACAAACTTTACAAACATGATGATCACGAGTATGCCATTTTTTGACAAATACTTCCACGGGAACACGAAGAAATGAATGGTACTTACAATTAAACCTATGATTAACGAGCTAATGGTGAGGTCAGTTACTGTCATATTCATGATTCGTATCACATACCGCGATAAGAAGATAACAGGTTAGTATCCTGGGTAAAATAAACGTTTCGTGAATAACACTTTTAAGAAAAAAGATAATCATTGAATAAATAGATCTACGGTATAGTATTAAAAAACAAATACAGGGATTCTGATTATTTTTACCTCAAATTGGTTAGCTTCTTCGGTAGCCACAATATCAATCTCGCTATCAGAATTTGGTTCGCGCCACTGGGCACTTAGAGTAATAAAGACGTTACCACCTTGGGTCGCTCTGAATTCATCGTTGTATATGTGATAAGCTCTAGCATGAGCAAGTAAAAGATATTTGTTACATAGATAGTTGCCCACGCCATCGATCTTATACCCAGGCGCCATACTGCCAGCTCCATAGCCTTGGTAGCACACTTCACGAGGTTCGTTTATCGTTATCCAATATTTTACTCTGTCACCGAACGCACTATATACAACCCGGGCATAGTCACCGAACCAATCTACAATATGAGCGTTGGTCCATCCTCCCATGTCCTGCAGTTTCTGAGGCAAGTCCCAGTGGTACAAAGAGATCATGGGTTGAATGTTGTATTTCAACATCTCGTCAATCAAATTGTTGTAATACTGAATGCCAGCGTCATTAATTTTGTCAGGGAAGCTCGTTGGTAGAATACGAGCCCAGGATATAGAGAATCTGTAGTGGTCCAGTCCAAGTTCTCTCATCATCTCTACGTCCCTTTTGTAATTATAATACGAGTTGGCGGCGACATTGCCGGTGTCACAATTATCAACGCGACATGGTTGAGCGTGAGACATTGTGTCCCAAATATTTTCCGTTTTGCCTGGAAAGTTGGAATATTGATTATTTGTTTACATCTGCTCAAAAATAAATTTACTAAAACATAAATAAATTATTAAGCTATTTGATCGTACCATCCTCATTCCAGGCTCCTTCGATTTGATACGACGCGGTAGATGCTCCCAGTATGAATCCCTCAGGGAATGTTCTTACTTCATGTCGGGCATTTTGACTATCCTTGCATTCGTACAAAGCTATGTATGATAATAGTAGAGATCTGCAATTTCGAGGCTTAGTTTTAATATGGCACCACACTTCTTTATTAGCACTTTAATAATCTGTGTTTTAACAAATTTATATTTATAATTTCTATTTTAATCGATATCGACAAGAGGATTAACACGATCATGCATTTTGGTAGCATCTATGTTTGCAAGTGATTGTCGTGCACTTACATGACTGCATTTGTATGATCGCGTCAATACCCATTGATCATTATCAGCGTGTTGTAAAGGATGGGTACTTTTCAAATCCATATTTGGCTTCATCAGTGGTACCCCTGGGTTCACATCTAGGGCCTTTATTATTTTTGTTATTTATTGACGACATAGTAAGACAGGTAAAACATTCAAAGTGATTACTTTTTGCTGATGACCTAAAGCTATATAGAACTGTGAACTCGGATATGGACGCTTATCTGTTACAAGAGGATCTATCACGCATTAACAACTGGTGTGTCTCAAATAGAATGACAATGAATGCTAATAAATGTCATCATATTAAATTTACGAAGAAAATACTACCAGTTCGTTCGGCATATAAGCTATGTTATATTAGATGAAGTTAGTTCTATCAGGGACCTGGGTGTCATTATGGATAGCAAAATGAATTTTATTAGCCATATTTCCAGTGTAGCTAGTGACGGTCAAAACATGCTCGATCTAATAAAACGCGTAGGCAGAAAATTTAGAAACGTCAAGACTTTACAGACTCTTTACTTCGCGTTGGTCCGTAACCGTCTTGAGTATTGCAGTCAAGTATGGAACCCACCTTATCAGGTGCATATCGATCGCTTGGAGAGGGTGCAAAAATCTTTTACTCGGTACCTTGTGCATAAGCAAAATAATACCGATAAGGGCTGCATTAATTGGAGAGCAGATTACAATGAGAGACTCAAATATTTTAAAATGGATTCACTGCAGAAGAGACGATCTTATCTTGAATAAGTATTCCTACATAAGGTCATTACGGGAAAGATTGCCGAACCATATCTTCTATCTAATTTAGACTTTTACCTTCCTAAGGCTAATAGTAGGATTACACGTAACAACACGTTCTTTTTACGTCGAAGCAGAACAAATGTCGGGCAATTTTCGCCCTTACAAAGACTACAAAAAAATTGTAACACACTACAAGAAAAAATTAACTTGGACATTTTCCATAACACCCCATCGCAACTCAGGCGTCAAGTACTGCAACCACAAATGTGAGTCGATTTTATTATTTTGGTGTACATGTTTAGTAGTAAGATTTAACTTTTATTTTTATTTTTAATTATTTTGTTTAGTAAATACTTGTTAATGGTAAATGTTGTCTCACACCCATTATTAGCTCTTAGGCCAGATAGTTAAGATTTTATTAGAAGTTAAGTTATTGTATGTTTCGCCTAAAAGCTGTTGGTGTGCCAATATAAGTAAATAAATAAATAAATAAATAGATAAAAGGAATTAGAGTTACTTACAAGCACCCCTTTATCAACATCTCGCCGCACGTAAGACTGGGTGAACTTTCAATTTGTCAGATGATATTTATACCGCATGCGATACCTACTTCTTTTTTAAATCTTATCTGGATATCTAGATATCACATGACAAAAGATTGTAGATTTCAAGTTATTCGCATAATCGGAAATCCATATGCGATGGTGACGAAACGATGACCTTTACGAAACAACGTTGAATTATTGTCTGACTCAGATATTATTTTTAGTCTTAGTGGACTGATTGAAATAAAGACTACAAAGTAAATATTTGCAAATTTTTGTTATTTGTACATACACAAATATTTATGTAGGAATAGCGGAATTATTTTAAAACAAAGGCTAGACTACGTAAAATAAGTATAAATTACTTCTTGAGTATTATTTTATTCAATGAAATATAATACTATTTTTATAAATATACGGTTTTATCGCAAGATATGCACGTCAGAATGAAACTGAAGTTATCAAAATAAGAGTCGCGTTTGGTAGACTGGTATCTAGCAAGTATTTTGAACCCTTCAATTTGACTTCATATCTTGGTAATTAAACTTGATATTAAACTAACTTTACTAATTTACAGCGAGTTGATAACAGCTAAATTTGTAGCGCTTCATAGGACAAAGCACTTTGTTAGTAGAAATGGAAAACGGAGGTAAGTATATATTTTGTGAATTTTAGATCATCGTTTTATAATTTTTATTGGTACCCTAATAAGTAAAGATTGAGTTTTTTATCTTTGTTTATTTCAGAGAGATATCAAACTAATTGTATCTTGTTATTAGGTGTTGTATTTCTTTTTGCAAGTAATGGTTAGAAATATCATTTAGTTAGACAAACTAATTATTGTTTTGTGTAGATTAGATCTTTAACAGAATGCCCACAAATAATATTCAATTTACCTTTTTGTTATAAATTATAGTACCTACGCACTTGTTTGTACCCTGCAAATCATTTAGATAAAAGTGGATAAAAATTAAATTACGTGCGTCTCGGAGTGCGGAAGCTCTATATTTGCAACGTGGCATGTAGAATGCATATAAAAATATCAGGCAGACCCAATGCTTTATCGCAAGTGAACCGTAAACCTAGAACTCCCCCAGTAGCAGTGAGTACCTTACCAGTATTTCTGCATACCCATATTTACAATAAAGTAATAATCTTCCTCAACATCAAAAACCTTAATCTCTCAGTCAGCCAACTGAAAAAATCACTAATCATGCGACTCTTAGGTATATCTTACGATGATACAGAAAACTATTTCGTAAGAATAGTGTGTGACACACGAACACACACTTAATACTCACACTACAGCACATACTCAAAACACTACAACACACATACACGCGTATATGCAAACACAAATATTATTGTTAACTTTAATGTTTGCCAAATATGTCAAAATGTTACCAAATGAGTACTGAAGGCAGCGATAGTCTAGTGGAGATACCAACTTAAACGGACAAATAATGGTCCTTAACTAGAGCTTTGAATGTAGTAACTGTCGGTACCTGCCTTATGTTTAGAGGTAATGCATTCCACAAGCGAAAATTGGCATGTATGTTCCCTGGGGACCGTAGGGGAGCACTAAGAAGAGATTTCCAGAAAGTCCCACAGGATCAGGCAGAAACAGTTAAATTAAAAAAGTTGCGGAAGTAGCTGTGGGCATCCTCTAGTTTGTAAATAAAATTCAAGCACGTACATAGATATTTATTTTAATATTTTATTTTTTGTATATAAGTTGTTCAGTGTCCTTCGTCAATGGTCATGACTGTGGTGTCGGGCTCGTAGTGCATGTCGAGGCTCCTGCTCCTGATGATCTCCTTGTACACGAAGGCGGACTTGCGCGGCGTGCGCGTGCGCTCCGGACTCTCGTAGTCCACTTCGTACAGACCGAATCGTTCACTGGCAATAGAAAATGATGAAATTAGTAAAATATATGTCATGTTTAAAACGTGTTCAAAACCAAGAAGTACCCTATACAGAAGAGAATGCATGAGAAACTTGAATAAAGCAAGAGATATATGTTAGGATCGTTGCAAAGGACCTTCCGTAGTCTCTTCCCACAACTTCGGGAAACGGCGTGAGTCTATGTCTATGTATGTTCAAAAAGCTTTTGATAAGATGGACCATGACTTGCTGTTAAACATAATCGCCTTTAATGGCATCCGTGGCAATCTTTTGCGATGGTTTATTTCCTACATAGCCAACCGCACGCAAAAAAGTAGTCATTAACGGCTTCCAATCAGATAATTTTTTTGTAACATCTGGTGTCCCTCAAGGATCCATTTTGGGTCCCGTATTATTTATATTATTTATAAATGATATTGATATTCTTACATTGATGATGTTATTCTTACATTCATTTTTTTTTTGTTATACGCAGATGACCTTAAAGCCTATAAGACCATTAACAATCAATAATAACAATGACATAAGCATTATTCAAAACTATTTAAATCGGTTAGCAAATTATTGTAGAGAAATTAAACTTTGCCTGAATTAAGCTTGCCAAAATGTAATACAATATCTTTCACAAAAGATAAAAATATTCACAATAGCACGTATTCCTTAAATAATCAACCATTAACTAAAGTAAGCTCACTAAAAAACCTAGGTGCCGTTCTAAGTTGCATTTTGATATTCATGTGGATAAAATTATCAAATCGGCATTTAACATTTACGGTTTTGTCACGAGCAATACAAAAGAATTTAAAAGCCCTAATACTTGCAAACATCTTTATATAACATAAGTAAGATCTTGTCTCGAATTCGCTATCATGATTTGGAATCCTTATTATAATAAATACAGCGAGGTTATTGAAAATGTTCCGGAAAAAAATCTTGCGTGCACTTCATTACAGGTACTGTCACGGCTATCAGTCATATGATTATTTACTCCTAAAATATAATTTGTTGTCTTTGGAAGCGAGAAGGCTTCTACCTGGCACTATGTTCTTGCATGGAATAATTCAAAACAAGTATGACTGCTTATGAGCTGTCAAATAATTTGTGCTACATTGTCCCAAGAACAGTCATGCACAGACAGGTTCGCATCGTCTCTTAGCGATTAGGTACCTCTAATCTTGTTCCTAAAACAAACGCTGGCTTAAGAGAACATTTGCGACAGCTTGTACATAATTATAATACATATTTTGACAGCACAGATATTCATGTATTCCGCTAATAAATATAGAAAGTGTTCATGTGATGTAACAACTTCCATGTATCTAATCTTAATATATAAAATCCTTGCGTTACTGACTGACTGACAGACACGCTACAGCCGAAACTATTGGGCGCAGGAAGCTGAAATTTGGCATGTATGTTCCTTGGGGACCGTAGGGGTGCAATAAGAAGGGATTTCCCGAAATTCCCACGGGATCGACCAAAACGGGTAAATTTAAAAAAAATGCAGGCGTAACTGCTGGCGTCCTCTAGTACATTTATATAAACATATGTTACTTTAACCTGTTTTAATTGTAAAAGTGTAATTACTATTTTTGGATTTTATTTAATCAAATCTCTCTTATAATCTATTACTAAATAGGTATATGCAATTGTAATTCTAATTTTATATGTTACGTAGCATGCCCCATTTTAATATAATTTTTGTATAGTAATAAGTGGATAATGTTGGTGGCAGTATAATCAGTACATTGTGAATAGTTAATTGTAAATTATGTCAATATTTATTGTACTGTTGTTTTTAATCCCAAATAAATAAATGAATAAATGTTTTCATCACATCAGCCAAATATTTTACTCTATATACATGGCTACAGGCGTAATGCACAAATATAATGGTTGTCTTGTGGAGACACGTCAAACAGTTCGATTAAGATTCGATTATAATATTTAAACACTATGATCGGTGGCCTAGAATCTATCAGTTTTAACAAAACTTTCAATGTAGTCAAGGAAACAGTAAGGTTGAGGCTCGAAGTGTTCGGAATATTATTAGCAAGGAAAATAAACCTTGTTGTTTAATGACGTGCAAATATATTTACACCGGGTTGTAGATCACATTTTGGCTGACTGAACATAGCTCAGTTTCTCTCTATCTCTCTCTATTAACTACGCAAAAGTATTATACATACGTGTATCCACTCATCCACTCGAAGTTGTCCATCAGGCTCCAGGCGGTGTACCCTCTGATGTCGCAACCCTCGTCGATAGCGTCAAGCATAGCATCGAGGTACCCTTTGTAGTACGTGATACGATCGTCATCCTCCAAGCCCCCTCTGCTCGAGTACCCGTTCTCGGTGATGTACACGATGGGGTTATTGTAGTCCTCCTTGATCTTCTTCAACAGTTTGTAGAATCCCCATGGAACGTCCTAAAACATAACAAAATCGAAGCAACTTTTTATACTTCCGCATAATAAAAAACTCCTCAAATAAGCCAAAGAGCTTTATAATGACATTTCTTGCATCGTCGACAAAGATTTTGAATCAAAGTTCGGATTAGATACTAAAAAGGCTGTCGCCTTGATTAAAAGTTACATATAAATGTAGTCTTTAAAATTGTACCTTAAGCCAAGACGATGCACCGCCGGGCCATTCACTGGGCTGATAAATTATGGCTTCCAAGTCATCGTAGAATGATGGTACTTCATAATTGCCTTTGACAGACTCGTTCCTGAAGGTGTACCTCGTCGTATAGTGATTTAGCCCAAAAGCGTCCGATGATCCCTTAACGTATTCAATCTCATCTGGGGAGAACTCTGGCAGCCGAGACCTTAAGAAGCCTTGTTCGGCACTTTTAGCAGCAATTTTCTCCTTCATAATTGGTGGGAAATCTCCGGTTTCAGAAAATATGGGATACGCGTATTGGCCCCACTGAAAAAAATAACTGTCATTAAAAATCAAATCACTAAGGCGTTTTTCCTGACCATTAAAAAAAGCATGCTGTAACTGTTAATCATATGCGATTCTAAGAAAGTATTCTCAAAACCTGTTTCGTAAGTAACACGAGATTAAAATGGTACATTCAAATCACAATAGTTGATTAGTAAGTGAATATAAGTAGTATAATCCAATACCTCAAATAGGTGAGCTTCTGCCGCAGCCTGAATATCAGCCTCGTCATCAGAATTTGGTTCATAGAAGTTGGCACTGAGTGTAATAAAGATGGTGCCAGCCTGTGTTGGCCTGAACTCGTCGTTATAGATGTGGTAAGCTCTAGCATGGGCTAGTAGTAAATTCTTATTACAAATATAGTTGGCTACACCCTCAATGGCCAATCCAGGTGCCTTAGTGCCAGCTCCATAGCCTTGATAGCACACTTCACGAGGTTCGTTGATTGTTATCCAATATTTTACTCTGTCACCAAACGCACTATATGCAACACGTGCATAGTCCCCAAACCAATCTACAATATGTGGGTTGACCCATCCTCCCATGTCCTGCAGTTTCTGAGGCAAGTCCCAGTGGAACAAAGTGATCATGGGTTGAATGTTGTATTTCAACATCTCGTCGATTAAATCGTTGTAATATTGAACTCCAGCTTCATTGATCTTGTCTGGGAAGCTCGTTGGTAGAATACGAGACCAGGATAGGGAGAATCTGTAGTGGTCCAGTCCAAGTTCTCTCATCATCTCTACGTCCCTTTTGACGTTATGATACGAGTCGGCGGCGACGTCCCCAGTATGACATTCAAGGATAAGACAGGGCACAGCATGAGACATCGTGTCCCAAATATTTTCAGATTTGCCTGTAAAAATTGTATCTCAAGTATAATTTAAATACTCTAAAACTACTAGTCTTACAAACATTACTTTAGATGTGGCTTGTACCATCTTCATTCCAAGCTCCTTCGATTTGATAAGACGCGGTGGCGGCGCCCATTATGAAGCCTTCAGGGAAAGGCCTCACTTCATGTCGGGCGTTGTCAGTTGCTTTGCACTCATATAAGCCTATGCAGGCAACAAGCAGGATTCTAAAAGAATAAAATTTAGACAGTTTTAAAGACAAATAATTGGAATTAATTTTATAAGTTATGTCAAAATACTTACAAGCCCCCTTTAAACAACATCGTGTCGCGATTATGTCGCCACACTGGTAAAATTTAGCACTACCAGGAGATATTATATTATATACTTTATCGGATATTTTATTTTTTAACATCTTATCATGATGTACTATCATAGATAGAACGTCTTGACAATGTTTGACATTCTGGCATTATAATGTTTGTCACTTGTTTCTAAAAGTTGTTATATAATATTACAAGTATCGATGAGATACGTGTAGTAAATAGAAATATAGGAAATCACGTTTCGCATGATAAAACTGCATTTTACTGGCTTATTGAGTATCTACTAGACGACGCCTTCTTCGATGCCTGTTGGAGTCAGTTTTTGTAGTAAAAGGCCTTTATCACTCTCCTTTTAACCTTTCTACTATCTCTACACATGAAAATCACACCATAACATCGCTCCGTTGTAAACAAACGTCGTTTGCCTATTTTATTTCATTTACAAAGCTCTAGATAAGGAACATTACTTGTCCGTTTAAGTTATTTCCTATTCTAAAAATATAGCTGTGCCCGCGACTCCGTTCGCGCGGAATTTATTTTTACATTAGGCTACAGAATTGTTACCGAAAATGTGTGAAGTTGCATATAATACCTGTATTGAATAGTGTAGATTTAGATATCCCGGAAATAGTAATTTGAGCTATTTTCGGGTTTATTATTTTTATTATACAAATTATAGCAAAAACTTCTCATGTCATCTTACATACATACATAGACTCTCGCCTGTTTCCCCGAAGAGGTAGGCAGATAAATATTAAACGCCCACTTAATAATAAATATTAAGTGAAACGTAAGTGGTGAGAGAAATAAATTACTATTTAATTTACTATATAATAATAATCCACAGTCAAAGCTTCTTCATGAACCATATTAGACGTATAGCCATCGGGGACGAAAACATGAAGGTTCCTAGGATCACTAATACGTGACTGAGCAAAGTAAACCTGACCGTGCGCAAAAAAGATGCACACCCGCTACTAATAACTTAGGCTTACTGGAAACTGGACTCATTTGAAACTAAACGGAAAATTGTTTGGAATTAGAAGATTCAAATCTGGGGTATATAAACACTATCACCTGCTCCGCACTCTGTTAAAATATTTACTTTGATCACGTTTTGGTTTGGTAAATTGGTCGCTTTTAATCTGGCACCATTACAAAGCTTTGGTAGGATCAAATTGCCATTGTATGGTGGTATAACTGACAGAGTTTAACGAAAATCGCCATGAAAAAGTACTATTATGCCGCTCATGGGTTCGTCATTTTGCTTGATTTCCCTTAGTTTGCGATCTACATGCTTAGACCGCTTCACGGTTTGCCATCGTACATTCATCTCATATGATAAAATGACAATCACGTAAAATCTTATCTTTGTCGCTGCCTTTAGATATATAACAAACAGAACTCTGTGTGGTCCAAGTCGAACGGAATTTTTAACATTGTAGGCACTTTTTAGGATTGTTTATACAAAAATGGCAAAAATCTGAACCCTGATAGATTCGCCATGTCTGTCCGTCTATCTTCACGTATGTCACAGCCATCTTATTCCGAAACTATTAACTACGGAATTCAATATTCGAACTATAGATAGATCTGTAGATTTTAGATTCGTTTTTGACATAAGCTCCATACAAAATATGTCAAACATGAATCAAAAATCTACAGATCTATCTATAGTTCGACTATTGAAAATGGCCGTAAGACTACATCTTTGAATATTTTTAGGTAGAATATCAGTGTGTGATATGTGCCGGTCAATTTCGTTATTTTTATGTAGCTATATCTTCTAAGATATTCATTATACTTAATGCTATACTGTAAAAGAAAATTTCTATCAACATTTAATACATATCTAGCGTATTTAATTGGATAAGAAATAATACTGTATTGCTTAAAATTGCTTCGAAAGTAACCCTTTATATTTTTCTAATTTGTTATTGATAAAAAGGGTTACTGGAGTTTTTTCTTAAATAATAGTCCTATACAATCGCGAATATTTTTGTAATAATATTACTTAAATAATAGCGTATTTAATTGGATAAGAAATAATACTGTATTGCTTAAAATTGCTTCGAAAGTAACCCTTTATATTTTTCTAATTTGTTATTGATAAAAAGGGTTACTGGAGTTTTTTCTTAAATAATAGTCCTATACAATCGCGAATATTTTTGTAATAATATTACTTTAATAATGTAGTACATCATTTTTATGTGTAATTCATAGTTTTAGCAGCGTACTCCATGAAATACATTTTCACCACAGCAGCTCAAACATGCCGCTTTTGCTGCGAGACAATAGTGAACAAAACGCGATTTTGATTCGAGCGTGAGGCAAAGTAGCTTTTTAATTTTTCAATCTTCAATGTCACGAATTGACATTGTTCAGCCATAAATTTGAAACATTCGAATTTTACTGTGCTCTGTCTCTTTCACATGCATATAAAAAGTGAGTGAAAAAACAAACCCCTTCGAATTCGAAATTCAATTTTGGAATTCAACCTCAAAGAAAACACTTACGGCAACGCAAAAAAAAGATATTTGTACCTAATAAAGAAATTACTTTTTTTATATGTTTAATTTATTATTGGATTTTAATAAAAATAAGTCTAATTAATAGTATAAAATTAGTATTTAACCAATACATTTTTATTTAGAATTACAACAATGATACATTTGAAAAATAAACATCAGGGACGCGGTATTAAAACGCGATTTAAAAAGTAGCGGGAATAAAAATTTCGCTGATGCTGATACAGTAGGTATAGCGTAACGTGTTAAATTATATTAATATATAAAATAATCTAAAAAGATGAGTGAAACTAGCGATGATGACTGTACCTACTTTAACACCAGAAGAGTTAAATCAACAAGTGATTATGCAGAATTCAATCTATTCCTGTTCATTTCTATGTCTCCTAAGTAATATGTGTTCTCACTGCTGTGGTGAAAAGTCATGTGTTCTACACGAGAGCAAAGCTTTTTGTATCTCGTGCTGTTGAGTCCCTCACCACGCTCAGGATTCTAACTTTGATTCACTCGCTACGCTCGTGAATAATATATAATCATAGAATCCTTCGCTTGCTCGGGACTCAAAATCAACACTCGAAACAAAAAACAACTTTGCTCTCTTGTTGCAAAAATAACTATTTCTGGCAAAGGTTTTCACGCTTTGAGTTGCAATAATGAAGTTTTAATTGGGATCCCTAATCTTTTCTAGTAATAAATATAGCCTATGTTACTCAGGAAAAATGTAGCTAGTAGCGTTCTAATGATAAAATATTCTTTGAAATCCATCCAGTATCTTTTGAGTTTATTCGTTACAAACATACAAAAACACAAATCTTTACTCTTTATTTTATTGGTCGCAAGAGGATGAAATTTGACATAATTAAGTAAATGTTGCTTTTTTTTTTTTTTTTTTTTTTTTTTTTTTTTTTTTTTTTTTTTTGTGAGGGTAACTTGAAGTGACAGGACAAAAATTTTTGCGCTCCGAATTTTAAATTTATTTAAATTATATTTCAACAAATTTTTAAGGTTTACATACACATTATAGTACATTAACCTCAAGTGCACTAGGTTACCTTAATAATTCTCCTTTTGATCAACTGTATTTTCAAACACACTCAGTAATATGGACCTTTACACAAAATTGTCTACAACAATGGAAGAATTATCATCCACCTTTTCTTCACGAATGGCACAGTATGAAGAAGATCTAAAGAATGCAGGGAATGAAACATCGTGCCACAAGACTATTGCTAGCCTATCCCGGGAGTTTACTGAATTTAAGGGCCTTATTTGGAAGACTATGAGTGCCCTTAAATCACAAATGGAGTTGCTAGTCTTAGGTCTTGATCGTCATGAAATGGCATCTCGTTCCAAAATACTATTGCTCCATGGTCTATCAGCAGATAAAGATACACAGCCAGTGGAACAATTTCTGCGCATCTTGGCGGATAAAATGGGTATGCCGAATATATCTTCAACACAAGTCACAGGGTGTCATTATTTGGGCAATAACGTAAATAAGCCCCGTCCACTTTTGGTGCGGTTTGAAAGTCGACTACTGCGGAGTAAAGTTTGGCAGAGCAAAACCAAATTAAAGGGCTCAGGATTAACGCTTTCAGAATTCCTCACAAAGCCCAGACATGAAGTTTTCATAAACGCACGGCAGTATTACGGGGTGAAGCGTTGCTGGACGTCGGAAGGTAATATTGTGGTGCAAGTCACGGACAAATCCCGAAAGAAGATCGAATCAGTGGCTGAACTTCGTTCTTTGATGACACAATTCCCGGTAGCAGACTCTTCAGGAATAGAAATCGCGGTTGCTGGGTCCAAAACTTCGCAGCCAGCGCTTAAATCTCAGGCTGTTGATAAGAGGCCACGCAAAACGGTGAAATAGTTACTTTATTACTAATTTTGTTCTGTTGTTTTGGTTTTTGTGATCGTGACCCTTACTTTGTTTTCTTTATAATTTATTTAAATTTCTAATGACGGTCACTAAAGAAACTTTGACAATTGCCTGACAGATGTCAAAACAATATTCCGTTCGGATACTCCTACAAATTATTTTCATATGTTTGGGTACAAGTCATTTAAGTTGATGTAATAAAGTATTAGAGAAATTGTAACCAGCGAGTGCATAGAGGTGACATAGTTTATTCTTTATATATACGTTAAATTATTATTGATATATATATTTATTTATTTATCTGCCTATAGTATTTGCTTATATATTGTATTTATTATTTGTGATTATTAATATGTATGATGATATTGATGATAGTTTTGCCTCTTGTTCATCTTCATCTACAACTGATCAGAGTTTTGCTAGTGCGTTTACACATGACGATTCGACACATCTTTGTGATCAACTATATTCTTCTTTCTCTTGCTTCCGAAACTATTTAAATGTTGTTCACATTAATGCGCAAAGCATTCACGCTCACTATCCAGACCTATTATCGTCATTTGATGCTGATGTTGTTCATGCCGTTCTTATTTCTGAAACCTTTCTCAAGCCTACTCTTCCTTCCAAACAATATTCTCTTCCTGGCTATAAGTTGGTGCGTAATGATAGAGTAGGCAAGGGATATGGAGGGGTTGCAATTTATCTCCGTGAAGATATAAAACATAAAATTGTCGACAAGTCTCCAAGTGAATATTCAAATTCTGCGGAACATATTTTTCTTGAAATTAAGTTTAAATATACCAACGTACTATTAGGTGTTTTCTACAGCCCATCTTGTACCATTGACTACTTTTCTTCTTTGGAATCAAAGTTAGAAAACTATTCTTCTCTGTATGAACACACAATTATTCTTGGAGACTTCAATACTTGTTTACTCAAGGATGATACACGCAGCCGAAAGCTTCAGTCCCTTGCCTCTTCTATTAATTTGCAGATACTTCCTCTTAATGCTACTCATAAGGCTCCTCATTGCAATCCTTCTCTTTTAGACTTAATTCTTGTTTCCGACTGTAACAAAGTAGCAACGCATGGACAACTTCCCGCGTCCTTCTCTTATCACGATCTTATCTACCTTTCTTATAAAGTTCGTCCTCCAAAACGCAAGGCCAAATATCTCACACTTCGTTCTTATAAGAACATGGATTTGAAGAGTTTGGAAATGGATGCAAACGCTATAGACTGGACTTATATTTATAAGTCTAATAATATAGATGATAAGGTTTCTGCTTTTAATACAATCATTTTAGACTTGTTTAATACACACGCTCCGCTCAAGAAGGTAAGAGTCAAACACTTACCTGCACCATGGCTATCCTCAGATATTAAAAAACTTATGGCGAAACGGGACAAAACTAAGCGGCAATATAAAAAGTTACCCACTGAGGAGAACTGGAATGCTTATAAGAAACTTCGAAATCGTTGCAGTCGTTTGTGTAGGGATGCTAAAAGACGCCACATACATAATTCAATACAAAATCTTCACACCTCACAAGTATGGCAATTTCTCAAGTCTCTAGGCATTGGAAAAACACCGCAGAGCAGCTGCACGAGTATGGACTTGAACATACTCAATGCTCATTTTTCCAGGCCACCAGTTACACTTCATAATAGCACCAAGACTTCAACATTAAACTATATCTCCAATCTTCCTCTGCCTTTAAATACTGCATTCTATTTTCAGCCAATTGTGGAAGCAGACGTAAAAAAATCCTTCCTTTCTATATCCACAAAAGCAGCTGGTGAAGATGGTCTTCAAATCCAAATGTTTCTGCCCATTCTCAGCCAAATCGTGCCAGTTGTCACCCACATAATAAACTTCTCCCTCTTCTCTAACACCTTTCCCGCAATGTGGAAAAAGGCACACATATTACCTTTAGCCAAAATCCCAAATCCTACTTCCTTATCCCATTTCCGCCCAATATCGATACTTCCAGTCCTGTCCAAAATCCTTGAGGCTAATGTTCAGAAACAACTGGCTAATTATTTCTCCTCTAATAGCCTGCTAAGTCCATATCAGTCTGGCTTCCGACCTGGCCATAGTACTGTAACTGCACTTGTTAAAATCACTGATGATATAAGACTGGCCATGGAAAATAAGCAACTGACAATACTTGTACTATTGGATTTTAGCAGTGCCTTTAATTCAGTTGATTTTGACGTACTTCTTGGTATCCTATCCTCACTTAATGTCTCAGCTTCTGCAATTGGTTGGTTTAGATCTTATCTTCAGGGACGCTCACAGTCTGTGCGCTCCGAAGAGATAAACTCTGAGTGGTGTGATCTGATTGCGGGTGTTCCTCAAGGCGGCGTGTTATCTCCTTTACTTTTCTCCGTTTTTATAAACGCTATCACCAAAGTTATATCTTCACATTATCATCTTTACGCAGACGACCTGCAGCTTTATCGTCATTTTAAAGTTCAGGATATTTCTGAAGCTATCGATGCCATCAATAATGATCTTGAACGTATTCGTATGTGGGCTGAGTCGTTCGGACTTCTTGTTAACCCTACAAAGTCCCAAGCTCTCATTATTGGTGGCCGATATATGCTTAGCCTATTGAATCACCAAATGCTCCCAGTGGTTCTATATGATTCTACACCGATTGTTTACTCAAAATGTGCTAAAAATCTTGGTGTACTTCTAGACTCAAACCTGTCTTGGGAAGCACATATTGCTGAAGTAAGCAGAAAAGTGTTTTGCACATTTCATTCTCTCAAACGTCTTCAAAAATTCCTGCCTTTTAATACTAAGGTAACACTTGCGCAATCTCTTCTTCTTCCAACACTTGACTATGCAGATGTCGCCTTTCTCGATGCAAAGGAGGAACTTTTAAACAAACTCGAGCGCCTGCAGAATCTGTGTATCCGCTTCATATTTGGTCTTCGGAAGTACGATCATGTATCGGAATTTCGAGCCAAGTTGAAGTGGTTGCCTGTTCGCCGGCGCCGGGATTCTCACATTCTTTCACTTCTTTACTCTATTCTTCACAATCCTACTACTTCACCTTCATACCTTCGTGACCGGTTTGAATTTCTTATTCCGCGTGATAAGCCCTGTCGTTTAGTCACCTCTCTTCTCTTACGCACGCCTCCTCATACCTCTACTGCGTACGACTATTCTTTCTCGGTCTATGCTGTCCGCCTGTGGAATGCTTTGCCACATCACATTCGCGCTAGCCCGTCCTCAGCAGTATTCAAGATGAATGTTAAGAGGCACTATCTATCTATTATCTAATAACACTTAAAAATAATAACACTGTTTCTCATATGTATTAGTAGGTAGTATTTTATGTATACTATATATTTATGTAGTCTATATAATATATATTATTATATATATATAACATTATTGTACGTAGTTTGTTTATTTATATATATTATTGGTATCCTATTTTTTATTTAAATATTATTTTGTACACGATAATAACCCTTACCTCTCATATCAAATCTCCAGCCTCAAAGGTTTGCTGGTAGAAAACTCAGTGTTGAGTTAAGCTCGCCTTTGTACATATAATTTATGTTTATTTTTTAGTCTTTTCATGTATTTGTCTTTTTTTTTTGTGTGTACAATAAAGAATAAAGAATAAAGAAATGTTGCTTGGAGGCTGGTGCCCAAGGTTGTGCACTGAAGGGATTTTTCTAAATTCCCATGCAATCGGAAATTGTAAAATTAATAAAAAAGTGCGAGTATAGCTGCGACCATCCTCTTGTCCCCGATAAAGCGACAGCAAGCGCAATCTTGCTTTAGCTTCGTTCCTTTGCCGAAATGAGCTTGGTAGGAAAAGTCTTCCGTTCCACCTTTCAACCCTCATAATTTTACATTTTACTGATCAAAAGTATATATATATTAAGTTTCAACCAATTCAACTAAAGAGTTACTTATTTACATTATATGCAACCGATAGATGGCGGTCAAACCACCCAAAGTAAGGCGGAAGTAAATGTAAAGATACTAGACGGGCAGCAGCGTCTAGTATCAAAAACTTCCGCCACTGCGATCGCCAAGAAGTCTGCCAAGCGTGGCGATTACGGCAAAATCCCTCCAATATGAGACACACACCTAAAAAATGGCCCCTAGTCCCCGGCAGCCCTGCTAGTCCTGGTTATGGTAGCGGCCATGGTAACGGTGGGGCAAGGGGTGCGAAGAATCTCCGGAAGAGATCGGGCTACCACCACCAACGACAATTGGCCCTGGCAACACTGAACACACGCACACTGCGGACCGACGAGAAGATTGTCGAGCTGGAAGAAGAATTGAGCAAGTTGCGATGGGATATCATAGGCCTATCTGTAGACCGAAGACAGGGGGTCCGGCCCTCGAGCTGTTAGAGGAAAGGCGAAAGATGGTTCTGCTATCCTCCGACGACATGCCGAAATATCGGCACCTCAACAGACAGATCTCTAAGTCTCTGACTCGCGATCTCCGCCAATACAACACAAAATGTGTTCGTGAGGCGATCGAGCAGAATAAGGGATCCAAAGTGTTCCAGAGAGATCTGTCTGTTGGGCAGAGTCAGCTGACAAAGCTGAAGACGGAAGATGACAGAATCGTATCGTCCAAGCCTGAGCTCTTGGAGGAGGGCGAAAGGTTCTGTGGACAGCTATACACGACAACGCAACAACCCGCAAGTACTCCAGACCCGACACTATACCGAAGATATCCCGGACGTCAGCATGCACGAGATTAGTGTGGCCCTCAAACAGCTCAAAAACAACAAGGCGCTGAGTGATGACGGAATTACGAGCGAACTTCTGAAGGCCGGTGGTACACCCGCTGTAGAAGCCCTTCGAAAGCTATTTAATTCCGTCATTCTCGAGGGTAAAACGCCACAGGCGTGGCATTGAGGTGTGGTGGTGCTTTTCTTTAAGAAAGGGGATAAAACCCTCTTATAGAACTACGGACCTATCACACTTCTGAGCCACGTCTACAAGCTGTTTTCGAGGGTCATCACGAATCGTCTCGAGAGCAAGCTAGACGACTTCCAGCCGCTTGTGCGCAAACGCTTGTGAGAGCAAGCTAGACGACTTCCAACTGCTTGCTCTGGGGGAGATACTATGACGAGTATCTACTCGTCAGAGTAACTCCCCCAGGTCAGCTAGTATAATACAAAATCTGAATTTATCAATATAAAGAGCTATCATGGCTCTATCTTATACGCTGACGAGTATCTAACAGGTATATTGAACCCTGCAATTTGACTTCATACCTGGGTAATTAAACTTAACGTTATAACTAAGTTCGATAATTTACAGCGAGTTGATAACAGCTAATTTGCTGCGCTTCAAAGTGCTTTGTTATAGAAACCGTAGGTAAATATTTTTTGGATTTTCAGTACATTATTTTGTAATTTTTCATCAGAGTCAATATTTATTACCTATTTTGACTTAGTTTAGATCCGCAATCTTTGTTATTTTTTAAAGGTAAGAATACATAAATATGTAATCGTTACAAATGTAATTATGCATTCTTTGTTTCGTTTTCGCTGCACCTTTAATGAGTTTTAACATGCAGGGAGATGAGTCCTTGGAGACGTGATAGGCAGTAAGTATTGGTACAAAATAACATCTTTTAAAGGAAAGTTGCAAAGACTAGTGAAGGTTGGAAATCAGCTCAAAATATATTTTTCTTTCGGCGAAAACTTAAGAAATTATTTTTTAAATGCTATTGCTGGACATTACTTATTACGGGAAAACATACTTGTTAACTTAAGAATAAAATAATGGTTTTTGTGTATAAAGTAATTACGTTAGCATAAAGTGATCTATTTGCACTACATATTTATAGATTTTTCTTTATACTGGATAGGCTTTACTACTCTACCTTCTGATTGGTGACCAGTGTAAGGGTCACCAATCAGAAGGTAGAGTAGTAAAGCCTTGCTGATTTCAGCATGAATAGGCCGGCTCGACCGAGGCTACCCTCTCACAGAAAATCGACGTAAAGTAACAGTACCTAAACTGTTGCGTTTCGTTCGGTGAGTGAGAGTGCCGGAGGCCCTATTCCCTATTCCTTTTCACCTATCCCACTCCTCATCCTATCCCTTTTCTCAACCCCAAGAGGCAGCAACGCACTTGTGACTCCTGTGGTGTTGCTTGTGTCCATGGGCGGCGGTAATTGCTTACCATCAGGCGATCCGTTTGCTCGTTTGCCGCCTATTGCCATAAAAAAAGCAATTGCTGTAGGTTAGTTCTTGTTTTGTTTTTCGTGTGAGCGTGTGGCCAACTCTGGTGTCGTAGTTTTCAGACCGCCCGACGGCCTCCGACATGGCTTAACGATCCTTATCCTTAGACAAGAACCGGGACCTACAGCTTTACGTGCCCTCTGAAGCACGGTAGCGCTTAGATGTAAATGCCACAGACGGTCACCCATCCAAGTGGTAACCTGTGCAAGCGTTGCTTAACTTTGACGATCTGTTACGAAAGGCAAGCCAAGTCTCGCTACGAGCGCTACAACTTAGGTTAGTTCTAAGTTATTATTTAGTTGAAAATACAAGCAATGCTTACCTATCAACAAAATTAAAATTAAGGTAGGTACAGAGCTAGGCAAACTACATAAAATTACGTAGGTAGCTTTTATGATAGGACGGATAAGACTAGTTATTAGCCATTAGCCCTACGTACGTTAAAATAAAAGTTGCCATTGTAACGACATGTTACGTAGTGACTGGCACAAATAAGCTTTATGCTGTCGTGTCAAAAGTGGATGGTCATCTAGGGACGGCCTTATATAATGTAATCAGGAATGTCCAAAAATATTTTAAGATTAATCACCCAGTGCGCATTGGAATTTCGATAGCACTGTCATACCTAACCTACAATTACATAGGTCAAAATATATGACATTTTATTTTCAATTTGTGTTTCTTAACATTTAGAAAAATCTGGAACTACTACTAGGTTTATTAATTAGTTATATAAATAGCAGACTGAAATTGAAGTTCCAAGTTTGTACATAATGTATTTTGCAAAATAATTTATGAAAAGAATATTTCGCACAACGGTCAAAAGGCAGAAAAATGAGGGGTACAAAATTGGACTTTTTGGAGACAGCTGTGTTGCGGAGATTTCACAAACATTTTACGGCTACAAATAACACCAAAACTCAAACGACAATTTATGGACATATGTGCAGTCAGTGAAGCTGACGCTCAACCTTGAACCTTAGAACAAATCTGTATATACATAGATATAAAATTCTTTCGTTATTGACTGATAGACAAGCCACAGCCAAAATCATAGGGCGCAAGAAGCTGAAATTTGGCGTATATGTTCCTTGGGGACCGTAGGGGAGCACTAAGAAGGGATTTTCAGAAAGTTCCACGAGATCGGGCAAAAACATTTAAATTTAAAAATGTGCGGGCGTAGCTGTAGGCATCCTCTAGTTGTTACACAAAATTCTAACACGTAAATATTTATATTTTCATTTTAATATCTTAGTTGTTCAGTGTCCTTCGTCGATAGTCATGGCTGTGGTGTCGGGCTCGTAGTGCATGTCGAGGCTCCTGCTCCTGATGATCTCCTTGTACACGAAGGCGGACTTGCGCGGCGTGCGCGTGCGCTCCGGTCTCTCATAGTCCACTTCGTACAGACCGAAACGTTCACTGCCATCAAAAACAAAGAAACATGTTCATCTCATCAACCTTAGGTCTCCTTATTTCCAGCAGGAAAACACTCAAACATCTGACTGGCATAATAACCGGTTACCGGCCACTGTCCACTAAATAAGCACTTCTACAATATTGGCGTCACGGACAGCCCACTATGCAGGGGCTGCATGGAGACCGAAGAAACACCCGCTCATGTGATTCTAAGTTGCACCAGCGTGACTGAACAACGGACGAGGTTCCTGAACAATCCCAGAACCATGAGCGAAGTAGGTAATACGTAACATTGGTCAACTCATGGCATTCTGGAAGGAGCTTTCATGGTATGAGTAGTACGCGACAGCCGTGTCGCTGCTCACGCACAATAGCCCAATTTAATGGCTAGGTGCAGAAAACACCTGTCCAACTAACTAACTAACGCCTCCTTAGACATGGCTATAGGCAAAATGCAAAACTATATTATTGTTGTCTTGTGGCAAACTGTTCGAAACTTTGTCTAACTCTGTTGGACAAAATTATTCTGGATAGCAATCGCTTTTACCCTGCATGAAAAGAATTATTCAAATATAATATTAAATAATGTTCGGTGGTCTAGAAAGTGATTTAACAGTTTTAACAAAACTTTACCTATATGTAATCAAAGTAACCGTATCTATGGTTGTGGTTAGAACTGTTCAGAATATTATTCCAAAGAAAATCAACCTTGTTGTTTAATGGCGTGCAAACAAATCTAGACCGGATTGTAGAGCACATTATGGCTGACTGTACATAGCTCAGATTCTCTCTATCTCTCTATTAACTACGCAAATGTATAATACATACGTGTATCCTCTCGTCCACTCGAAATTGTCCATGAGACTCCAGGCAGTATACCCTCTGATGTCACAGCCCTCGTCGATGGCGTCAAGCATAGCGTTGAGGTACCCTTTGAAGTACGTGACACGATCGTCATCCTCCAAACCCCCTCTGCTCGAGTACCCGTTCTCGGTAATGTACACGATGGGGTTATTGTAGTCATCCTTGATCTTCTTTAGCAGTTTGTAGAATCCCCAAGGAACATCCTAAAATATAACAAAATCGAAGCAACTTTTTATATTTCCGCATAACAAAAAATTCCGCACATAGGCCAAAGAGCTTTATAATGACATTTCTTGCATCGTCGACCAACGATTTCGAATCAAAGTTCGGATTAGATACAAAAAAATCTGTCACCTTGACTAAAAGTAACTTAAAAATGTAGTATTTAAAATTGTACCTTAAGCCAAGATGATGCAGCGCCGGGCCATTCACTGGGCTGATAACTTATGGCTTCCAAGTCATCGTAGAATGATGGTACTGCATAATTGCCTTTAACAGACTCGTTCCTAAAGGTGTACATCGTCGTATAGTGATTTAGCCCAAAGGCGTCCGATGATCCCTTAACGTATTCAATCTCATTTGGGGAGAACTCTGGCAGCCTAGACCTTAAGAAGCCTTGTTCGGCACTTTTAGCAGCAATTTTCTCCTTCATAATTGGTGGGAAATCTCCGGTTTCAGAAAATATGGGATACGCGTATTGGCCCCACTGAAAAAAATAACTGTCATTAAAAATCAAATCAGTAAGGTGTTTTCCCTGACCATTAAAAAAAACACGCTGTAACTGTTAATCATATGCGTTTCTTAGAAAGTATTCTCAAAACCTGTTTCGTAAGTAACACGAGGTTAAAATGGTACATTCAAATCACAGTAGTTGATAAGTAAGCGAATATAAGTAGTTATAATCCAATACCTCAAATAGGTGAGCTTCTGCCGCAGCCTGAATATCAGCCTCGTCATCAGAATTTGGTTCATAGAAGTTGGCACTGAGTGTAATAAAGATGGTGCCACCCTGTGTTGGCCTGAACTCGTCGTTATAGATGTGGTAAGCTCTAGCATGGGCTAGTAGTAAATTCTTGTTACAAATATAGTTGGCTACACCCTCAATGGCCAATCCAGGCGCCAAAGAGCCAGCTCCATAGCCTTGATAGCACACTTCACGAGGTTCGTTGATTGTTATCCAATATTTTACTCTGTCTCCGAACGCACTATATACAACACGTGCATAGTCACCGAACCAATCTACAATATGTGGGTTGACCCATCCTCCCATGTCCTGCAGTTTCTGGGGCAAGTCCCAGTGGAACAAAGTGATCATGGGTTGAATGTTGTATTTCAACATCTCGTCGATTAAATCGTTGTAATATTGAACTCCAGCTTCATTGATCTTGTCAGGGAAGCTCGTTGGTAGAATACGAGACCAGGATAGGGAGAATCTGTAGTGGTCCAGTCCAAGTTCTCTCATCATCTCTACGTCCCTTTTGACGTTATGATACGAGTCGGCGGCGACGTCTCCATTATGACATTCAAGGATACGACAGGGTACAGCATGAGTCATTGTGTCCCAAATATTTTCAGATTTGCCTGTAAAAATTGTATCTCAAGTATAATTTAAATACTCTAAAACTACTAGTCTTACAAACATTACTTTAGATGTGGCTTGTACCATCTTCATTCCAAGCTCCTTCGATTTGATAAGACGCGGTGGCGGCGCCCATCATGAAGCCTTCAGGGAAAGGCCTCACTTCATGTCGGGCGTTGTCAGTTGCCTTGCACTCATATAAGCCTATGCAGGCAACAAGCAGGATTCTAAAAGAATAAACATTAGACAATTATAAAGACAAATAATTTGAATTAATTTTATAAGATATGTCAAAATACTTACAAGCTCTCTTTGAACAACATCGTGTCGCGATTATATCGCCACACTGGTAGAATTTAGCACTACCAGGAGATATTATATTAAATACTTTATCAGACATTTTATTTTTTTACATCTTATCATGATGTACCATCAACCATCATAGATAGAACGTCTTGACAATATTTGATAAATGGTCTTAAGTGTTGAGTATCTCTTAATCGCAATGTTTGTTTGCGCGAAATATATCACAAAATATATTCAGGTATTATAATGTTTGTCACCTGGTTTTTAAAAATTGTTATATAATATTGCAAGTATCGATGAGATACGTGTAGTAAACAGATATAGAAAGTAATGTTTGGCATGATAAGAACTGCATTTTACTGGCTTATTGAGTACCTACTACACGACGCCTTCTTCGATGCCTGTGGGAGGCATTTTTTCTAGTAAAAACCCTTTATCACTCTCTAGCCTTTCTACTATCTCTACACATGAAAATCACACCATAACATCGCTCCGTTGTAAACAAACGTCGTTTGCACTATTTTATTTAATTTACAAAGCTCTAGATAAGGAACATTACTTGTCCGTTTAAGTTATTTTCTATTCTAAACATATAAAACGTATTATGTACCTATATATACAATATATATATATACATACATACATACATACATACACAACGTCACGCCTTTTATCTCCGAAGGGGTAGGCAGAGGTGTTTTTCTACACCACCTTTTCGCCAGATATACTTTGGTCCCACGTAATAAGGGGCGAGCCTATTGCCGTACCGGGCACATTTCCAGACTCCGTGCTGCTACTGAGAATTTCGTGACAGAAAAACCCAATAACACTGCCCGACCCAGGAATCGAACCCGGGACCTCCCGATCCCACGCGCACATTTATGGCGCAAGACCAACGAGGCAGTCGTATAGGGTTTGATTTGATGTCGAGTGTTCGGTCTCTACGCAAAGATGGTATTTGCATCGTGTTATCCCTCAGTCGCCACGACACCCACGGGAAGATAGGGGGTGGTGACACTCGTATTCTATGCCGTCAACCACACGGACATATATATATATATGATAAGACGCACTATTTATTATATATATATAATATTCTGTGCCCGCGACTCCGTTCGCGCGGAATTTATCCTTACATTAGGCTACAGAATTGTTACCCAAAATGTTTTAAGTTGCAAATAATACCTATATTGAATAGTGTAGATTTAGATATCTCGAAAATAGCTCAAATAACAATTAATACTTATTAATTGTTATTTTAGCTATTTTCGGTTTTATTATTTTGATTATACATATTATAGCAAAAACTTCTCATGTCATCTTAGTGAAACGTAATTGGTGAGAGAATTAAATTACTATTTAATTTACTATCTAATCATAATCCACAGTTAAAGCTTCTTCGTACACCATATTAGACGTATAGCCATCGGGGATGAAAAAATTAAGGTTCCTAGGATCGCTAATACGTGACTGAGCCAAGTAAATCTGACCGTGCGCAAAACAGATGCACACCCGCTACTAATAACTTAGGCTTACTGGAAACTGGACTCATTTGAAACTTAACGGATTTTTTTTTAGAATTAGAAGATTCAAATCTGGGTTATATAAACACTATCACCTGCTCCGCACCCTGTTAAAATATCTACTTTGATCACGTTTTGGTTTGGTAAATTGGTCGCTTTTAATCTGGCACCATTACAAAATCAAATTGCCATTGTATGGTGGTATAACTGACAGAGTTTAACGAAAATCGCTACGAAAAAGTACTGTTATGCCGCTCATGGGTTCGTCATTTTGCTTGATTTCCCTGAGTTTGCGATCTACATGCTTAGACCGCTTCACGGTTTGCCATCGTGCATTCATCTCATATGATAAGATGACAATCACGTAAAATCTTAGCTTTGTCGTCGCTTTTAGATATATAACAAACAGAACTCTGTGTGGTCCAAGTCGAACGGAATTTTAAACATTGTAGGCACTTTTTAGGATTCTTTATACAAAAATGGCAAAAATCGGAACTCTGATAGATTCGCCATGTCTGACCGTCTATCCTTCCGTATTTCACAGCCATCTTATTCCGAAACTATTAAGACTACATCTTTGAATATTTTTAGGTAGATGTACCTATTCTGTGAACCGCTTCCCGATTATTAGCTATGCTTCTATACTAATAATATAATAAAGAGGAAAGATTTGTATTTTTGTTGAAGAGATCAAGCGGGTTTCATCCCGGTGGACTATCAATTTGTGATATGTGCCGGTCAATTTAATATCTCACGCATTATTTTTATTTAGCTATATCTTCTAAGATATTCATTATACCTAATGCTATACTGTAAAAGAAAATGTATATCAACATTTAATACATATCTAGCGTATTTAATTGGATAGGAAATAATACTGTATTGCTTAAAATTGCTTCGAAAGTAACCCTTTATATTTTATTAATTTGTTATTAATAAAAATGGTTACTGGGGATTTACCTTAAATAATGGTCCTATACCATCGCGAATATTTTTGTAGGTAATAATGAGTACTTTAATAATGTAGTACTTACATATTTTTTAGGTGTCATTCATAGTTTTAGCAGCGTACTCCATGAAATGCGTAAATAAATAAATAAAAATAAAAAAAACATTTTCTGGCCAAGGTTTTCACGCTTTGAGTTGCAATATTGAAGTTTTAATTGGGATCCCTAATCTTTTCCAGTAATAACTATAGCCTATATTACTCAGGAATAATGTAGCTAGTAGCGTTCTAATGATAAAATATTTTTTGAATTCCATCCAGTACCTATATTTTGAGTTTATTCGTTATAAACATACAAAAATCAAATCTTTACTCTTTATTTTATTAGTATACATACATACATAAATAGACTCACGCCTGTCTCCCCGAAGGGGTAGGCAGAGGCATATTAAACGCCCACTTTTCGCCAGTGTTTTGATCCCACGTTATAGGTGGCGAGCCTATTGCCGCTTATCAGGATATTTTGTTTGCCAGAGCCTTGTCCGTTCCCGATGAAGCGACAGCAAGCGCAATCTTGCTTTAGCTTCGTTCCTTTGCCAAAATAACCTTGGTAGGAAAGTCTTCCGTTCTACCCGGAACATCTACAAATAGTATTTTTCCCAAAGCACTATCCAGGCTACGACACACATGATCATAACTATATTAAACGCTGTCCTTTATTAAGTCTCGAGACATCATTTTGCAGGCCTGCGGCTAATTCTAATTAGTAATAGTTTATTGTCATCGCACAATTTTTATTCTTACGTAAGTACGGGCAGGCCATATTGATTGTAATAGGATAGATATAATTATCTGTCTTGAATAAGTAAACAACGATTCATTAGTTTGTTGTGGGAACCTAAAAATGTCCTCGGCCAATTTGTCTTCTTATTTATGCCACAACTATGCAGCATCCGAATTCCGAAAGTGTGCAGAACTCCAGCATGACTGCAAACACATGGCGTAATCGATGAGGATTTTCACTTATGCTTGCTTCAGACAAAGCGTCATCCCAGTGTTGATCCCCGTCCAGTAAATGACTCGCCACTCTGCGAGCTATAGGTATGTACATGTGCGAAATCGTCCAGCCTAAGCTGAACCCTATTTAATATAATTTATCATACAGATTTAAGCTCAATTTAAATTGGAATTATCAAATTTTCGAAAATTTCCATTTATAACTTTCAACCCTCATAATTTTACATTTTACTGATCAAAATATATTAAGTTTCAACCAATTCAACTAAAGAGTTACTTATTTACATTGTTATAGAGCAAAATTTTAACCGAACCAATACATCGTAATTTGACACAACTTTTTTATTTATAAACCGATTCGTATAAAACTAACACTAAATGTTAACTGAGGCTTGCCACAATGCATTAGTGAAAACCGCATTCAAATCCAATTAGCCGTTTTTGAAAATAGCGTGCACAAACGCACAGACAAACAGATCAACAGACAAACAGACAAAAATTCTAATAATGATATTTTTGGGTACTCTTCTTTAATGAAGACCCCTTAAAATAGTACATGCATACATACATAGACTCACGCCTGTTTCCCGGAGGGGTAGGCAGAGACTACGGAACGCCATTTGCAACGATCCTGACATACCTCTCTTGCTTCATTCACTCCCATTGGATTCCTCAGGCATGCTCTTCTGTTAAGGGTACTTCTGACTTGTCCTTTTTTCAGGATGTCTCCAATCTGGTTAGAGAACGTCCACCTAGGTCTTCCCCTTTGTCCTGTCCCATTCACACTTATCTTATATATCTTCTTTGTCAGTCTATCGTCATCTATCCTCTCCATGTGCCCAAACCATCTTAAGATGCCCTTCTCAATGCTTTTCACTACATCTTCTTTTACCCCACAACACTCTCTTATCACACAATTCTTTACTCTGTCGGTCAAAGATACATCATTTATTCTACTTTTAAATCTCTTCTGCCATACCCAACTTTCACTACCGTACATAAGGGTAGGCACTAATACCCCTCTATGCACAGCCAAACGTGCCTTTTCGGACACATTTTGGCTATTCATAAACGCCTTCAGAGCTCCATTCACTCTATTACCTGCATTAACTCTTCGTTCAATATACAAACTCATTCACTTGCTCCACTCGTTTTCCATCGATCAAAACATTACAAGCCGTAACGCATTCCTCCTTTTCAACAACCATAACTTTCGTTTTACTTACATTCACTATTATTCCTTTCCTCTCTAACGCACCATGCTTGATTGTTAACATCTCCTGCAATTCCTCCGCTGAAGACGCAAGTATTACCTGATAATCAGCATAAAGGAGGCATTTGACAAGTAACCCATTCATCCTTAATCCGCAGTCACTATGTTTTAGATCTTGCAAACAACTGTCCATGAAGAGGTTAAACAGCCACGGCGACGCTACACATCCCTGCCTAACACCTGTCTCGATGGTAAACCAGTCAGTGTATGCCCCGTTTATCCTCACACAAGCTCTAGAATCCTCATAAAGGGATTTCAGAGCTCGAATGAGGCTGCTGTCCACCCCATTCATTGACAGCACCGACCACATGTCATTCCTCACCATTTTATCGTAAGCCTTTTCCAAATCCACGAATGAAAGAAAGAAAGAAAGAAAATTATTTATTTAGCGACAAAATACAAACATTGCAACAATAAATTATGAAAATGTACCTAGAAGAACACATTTGTATCTATACATCGCTTAAAGGGTATTCACCCAGCATTAGCCGTAGCACCTATGAGATGAGACGACGCTGGTCTTCCGTGAATACCTTTTTGATGACAGACGACAGTTATAATTTCAAGACATCGCTGTCATACAGAAAATCACCTTAATGAAAACAAATAAAATCCAAGCAATTAATTAAAAATAAAATAAAATAATAAAAATACAGTTACTGGCTTTTTGAAAAACAAGCCCACAAATAGACGTAGTTACAAATCATAGCACCAAATTTACGATAGTAATAAAAGTAACAGTCAGAACAAGCATAACTCCCTCATCTGCCCCTTCATAAAGAACATAGAACTAAAACTCTTTTTAATAAATATTTTGATAGACGATGTCTGCAGCCTCTAGGATAAATTTTTTTGCTTATTAAAGATTTCCGCTTTAAAATTTTTCTTAAATGTATAAATTGTTGAGGCATTTCTTAGCGGAGGTGGCAGATTATTCCAGCACTTTATGGCTGCATACCGAAAACTACCACGAAACATATTAGTATTGTATTTTGGACACGTCAATCGAGTGGCAATTCTAAAAGGTCGTGATGAAAACACAAATTTTTCATAGAGATATGGCGGAGATTTTGTCCTCACGATGCCAAACAAGAGACAGGAGAAATGATAATAACGACGAGACTCCATCGTCATTCAAAAACTCCATAGTCCCGCGGTTAAAGTAAGGAGAGACATGAGCTCTGCGAGATATAGTAAAGCAAAAACGCGCAAATGCGTTTTGTGTGCGCTGAATCAGTCTTTTTGTTTGCCCAAGAAGACAGTTCCCTATAACAGTGTCAGCATAATTTAATTTGGAAAGTATTAATGACTCACATAGTTTTATTCTTACATCCAAATTCAAAAACTGTCTCACTTGATACAGAACTCTTAGCCTATAGTGACAATTTTTAACTACACCTACCATATGGTTGTGGAATTTTAACCTGCTATCCATAAGGACTCCTAAATTTCTGGCTTCCTCGACGAGATCAATAGGTTGGTCACAAATCCTTAAAATGGGGGCGTTATCATTGATCCTACCTATTTGATTTTTTGTTCCTAAGATCAAAAATTTACACTTAGCTGTATTTAGGACCAGGCAATTTTCATTGGACCATTCTACTATGCTATTAAGATCCTCATTAATTTTATATACAGTCTCGAACGTTTCATTAGGTTTAAAAGATGAGTAAATTGGGAGATCATCAGCATATATACGATATTTGCAATGATGGATACAGTTAGTGAGATCTGAACTATATAAATTAAACAATATTGGACCTAATATTGATCCCTGTGGTACTCCTCGATTTACTGGGAGAGGTTCAGATTATATTCCAACTCCTGCCTCACCACATATTTCAACTAGTTGAGAGCGACCACAGAGGTAACTAGAGAACCAATGCAAGGCTGTACTGTCAAAACCATAGTACGAGGGTCAAACTGAAAGTTCTTAGAACTGGCCACTTATAAACAATATAATAAAAAAAATATTCTAAAATTTGAAAATAGAACTCTTTGCCAATATTACTGAGTATATATTTCATTCATTTGTCATTTGTTTTACGATTTGGCGGCAAATTGAAAATTGTCTGTGTCACGTCAACATGAATTTAACACGAGAAAATTTTCGTGCAATGATTTTTTATGACTTTCGATGTCATTTAAGTCAACAAGAAAGTTATGATAGACTACGATTGGCCTTTCACGATGAAGCCCCATCTCGTGCGACTGTTTACAACTGGTTTAATGAGTTTAAACGTGGTCGCACTAATCTCACTGATGATGTACGTGAGGGACGGCCTTCTACGGCGACGACTGAAAATAACATCTGTGTTGTGCGGCGTATGATAGAGACTGACAAAAGAGTGACCTATCAGCAGATTCGGACAAGCTTAGGCATCGGTATGAGTCAAGTGCACAAAATCCTCCACGAACATTTAGCGGTCAGGAAGCTTTGCGCCCGGTGGATACCTCATAATTTGTTTAAGGCTCAAAAACTCCATCGTGTGGATTGGTGCCGTAAAATGATTGAAAGATTTAACGGAGGTGACTCAAATGCTGTGTTCGACATACTAACAGGTGACGAAAGCTGGATTTACTGTTATGATCCTGAAACCAAAAGACAATCTGCTCAGTGGGTGTTTCCTTTCGAGGAGTTGCCAACTAAAGTGAAGAGAGATCGAAGTGCGGGAAAAAAAATGGTGGCCTCGTTCTTTGGAAGGATAGGTCATTTCGCAACAATTGTGTTAGAGGATCAAAAAACAGTTTCTGCAGAATGGTACACTACCAATTGTTTGCCACTTGTCTTGGAAAAAGTTCGAGAGAAACGACCTCGCAGTAGGATCCTCCTTCACCACGACAACGCCTCGTCGCACACCGCCAAGCGAACGATCGACTATTTGGCGACATCAAACGTTGAATTACTGGGTCACCCGCCGTATAGCCCCGACCTCGCGCCTTGTGATTTTTATTTATTTCCAAAAATTAAAGAAAAACTTAAAGGAAAGCGGTTTATGAATGCTGAAGAAGCGGTGGCTGCGTATCGCGATGCCATTGAAGAGACCCCTAAGGACGAGTGGGCAAAGTGCTTTTCCCAGTGGTTCCATCGCATGCAGTGGTGTATTGACGTCAATGGACAATATTTTGAAAATATATAATAAAACTAATAACTGGCTAATATAATCAGTTTTTGATTTTCTAAGAACTTTCAGTTTGACCCTCGTAAGCTAGTTTAGAAATAAGGAGATTGTGATTTATGGCATCAAATGCACGAGAGAAGTCAAGCAATACCAATATAGCGCCCTCACCTACATCTATCCCTGCCAAAACATCGTCACAGTGGCGTAGCGTGGGGGGGGCCGGGGGGGGCATGGCCCCGGGCGGCACATTCAAGGGGGCGGCAAAAGACGCCGCGAAAAATATAATAAAAAATCATATTTTAAAATACTTGGCACGCACACTGACACTAGCCTACCTAGTAGGAGCCGCTGCGCAGCGGCGCCGGCGCGGGCGCAGTAGAAGGAACAACAATCGAATACAAAATTATCCTTACTTTTATTACTTGAAGACTTGCTTTTGTCCAGTCTTGGTTTATTAATTCTTTAATAGATTGCAATTTTCCAGTGATCTAAGAGCATGTTATAAGTAATTTATTCATCCATATATTAGGACTGGGCTGCCCCTATTGCCGGGACACACACAGGCGCCAGGGCAACAGGGACGCCAGATAAAATGTTATCGTCAATAATTATTGAAATTATTTTTGATTTACTTCAAAATACAACATAATCTCAGCTGAGTAGGGAAGAAAGTAGGTGCAGGTCTTCTAACACTATGTGGTTGTGTGGTTTTACTAGACGCTATTTGAAATTTGAATCCAAAATATATGATCCTTGCGTTAATAAAATCAATGCCGATTATTACACATTGAAACAGATTTTTTGGACGTAACCCTGTGGGACGTGATGCAAGGTTTGTTCATAAACTTGTAGAATTTGCCTCTCAACTCCTTATTTTTGGGTAAATACCCATGTCATAAACTGGTGACGGCCAACGGGCCGTCACCGGTGCGAGAAGCTACGCCCTGCACCCTTCATGGCACACACGAACCACAATGGCACCAGTTCTCGGTCCGCTATTCGAAGATACCATTACCCCATTCCAAGGCGTCATACGCACAATCTCCCCAAATTTAATTGCCATATAATACTGCCTACTGTTGCCGGCAGCTCCGTTAATCCCGGCCAAGGACGCGGTGGCAGTAACGGTGGTGAATGGGATCTTTAGAATCACTGGGCTACGGCAGGCCTACAATGAACGCAATGTACGACTAAATGAACACCTCGACTAGCCCGAGGTAGAATTAAGTCACATAAAATGTTACATACATCCGTCTGTATCAGAAGTCCGGGACACGGTAAGAACATGGTAACTCTAAAGTTAGGTGACTTGTTCTACTATCAGGAGGGTCGCTTGCCCGACACTCTTGAGGTGACTCAGTTTGTCATGAGAGACTTCAATGCCAAAGTGGAAGGAGAAGGACGCAGTAAAACAAAAACCAGCGCCTACGGCATGTGACATAAACTGGGACCCAACGAAAATAAATTCACAAGAACCATAAATGTCAAATAATAGTTGTTTTCCTCGAAGCATTAGCTATTTTTAATAAACTCTTTTTTCAAGAAGAATGCCTCACATGCAGTGGACTCTGCAAAGCTCGGACAAAATGACAAAGAAAGAGATACACGATGCCCATATTTAGAGACGTCTCGGTAATCAATATGTTAATTACCGGAAGCGATCACCGACTAGTATAAGGCTCTCTAAATATCAACCTTCTTATAAATGAAAGAGCCCAGTCAATGAAATCTACTCGCCGACCCTATGTTGCCTCAATTAGCCATGAATTCTGAACGGTTCCAGATAGAACTGCAGAATCGTTTAAATCTGTTAGAAACCACCGACAGCATTAATCAGAAGACAGACACAGTGGTTACGTTATTAGGAGATTACATACATACATAGACTCACGCCTGTTTCATCCTAACATAGCTCCCTTGCTTCATTCACTCCCATCAGATTCCTCATGCATGCTCTTCTGTACAGGGTACTTCTAACCTGTCCTTTATTAAGAGATTGGTTCCAAAAAGCCCACCCCACACTGAGAAAAAACAAGGAGTCTAAACTTAAGCTGACACTACCGAAATGAAGAAGAAAAGACGCTAGGTGCCAGCCTTTCAGCGGTCGCCGCCAGATGGCATAGGAGCGCCGTAAAGCAACTAATACGGCAGCTAATGCTGCTAATGCGACGTGAACTCTGATGTTCTAACACCGGCGCTCTGGAGGCTGTGATCGAGTAAAACTAGGGATCATAAGTCTTCGCTCTGCAGTTGAGGCGGCCCGATCTTACGGTATTAAAACTTGCGGCTCGTAACAACCTCGACTCAAGTTCGAGATTCTCGAAGAGGTTGCAAGTTTTTAGCCACACTTGTATCTAGACCTCGCGCGTAGTTTAATAATTATTGGACCAAGTACTGACGACCACACACAGCCTCAATTACGCGCCACTACACCGAAAACATCCCGGATGTCGATCAAAGCGAGATCTAAGCGGGACCATAGGAATTTAAATTTTCGCCATAAGTGTATTTCGTGGTCTTTTAAATGTTTCCTTCGCGATATATACCATGTATCTCTGTTTTAAGTAACCGGTATTTCGGCACTGTTGCAAGCCTACTTACTTACATCCATGAACATGGCGTTCCTGGATGCAGGTCCTCTACAAACTCTACAAAGGTACGTGGTACAATCCCGTAGAAAATTAAAAAGTAACACAAAGTACTTGGTAAATGAATACAAGCCATCCAAATTTAATTTATAAAATTCCATCAAGCCTACACCTTGACTAAGCTATATAGGTATTATTGCAGCCGTAAAACGGCTTCTGCCATGCGCGCAATGCACACATAAATACCGCTAAGAGCTTTAACGATTCTCCCCTAAAAATAATAAACCCTATGCTTTATTAAATTACAATTGAGACGAATCAATTGACAACCATTATATCCATCTGTGATACGATGTAGTAGGGGTACCTAAAGGTAGAGGGGGCGGCGAATTTCCGATCGGCCCCGGGCGGCGAAAACCCACGCTACGCCACTGCATCGTCAATCACATCCATTAGCGCTATTGATGTGCTATGACCCGGCCTAAAACCGGATTGCTTGCACGGCAAATTACCATTGTCAGTTATATACTTTATCAACTGTTGACAGACTACCTTTTCAAGGATCTTTGAAAGAAAAGGCAAAATACTAATAGGCCTTAGATCTTTCAAATCGGTTAGGTTGCTATTTTTAGGAATTGGTTTCACAATAGATTCTTTCCAGACATCTGGAAATACATCCGATTAGATAGAATTATTCACAATCGCTGTTATTATTCTCAATGTACGCGGCAGAGTCAGCAGAATCATGTCACGTGTAATTCCATCGACACCTTTAGCATTTGTACTGTAACTAATAATTATTTTCGAGATAGTTGTCTCATCCACAGTCTTGAGACTGGAGCAGGAAGAGCCAAAACGATTATTACTTTGGGTTACTTACTTACTTTGGGTGGTTTGACCGCCATCTATGGGTTGACTGCTTGCGCTGGGGGAGATACTATGACGAGTATCTACTCGTCAGAGTAACTCCCCCAGGTCAGCTAGTATAATACTAAATCTGAAGTTATCAATATAAAGAGCTATCATGGCTCTATCTTATACGCTGACGAGTATCTAACAGGTATATTGAACCCTTCAATTTGACTTCATACCTGGGTAATTAAACTTAACGTTATAACTAAGTTCGATAATTTACAGCGAGTTGATAACAGCTAATTTGAAGCGCTTCAAAGTGCTTTGTTATAGAAACCGTAGGTAAATATTTTTTGGATTTTCAGTACATTATTTTGTAATTTTTCATCAGAGTCAATATTTATTACCTATTTTGATTTAGTTTAGATCCGCAATCTTTGTTATTTTTTAAAGGTAAGTATACATTAATATGCAATCGTTACAAATATAATTATGCATTCTTTGTTCCGTTTTCGCTGCACCTTTATGAGTGTGTGTGTGATGAGTTTTAACATGCAGGGAGATGAGTCCTTGGACTCCTTGGATACTTTATAGGCAGTAAGTACTTATTGATACAAAAGAACATATTTTAAAGGAATGTTGCGAAGACTAGTGAAGGTTGGAAATCAGCTCAAAATATACTGTTCTTTCGGCGAAAACTTAAGAGAATTATTTTTTAAATGCCATTGCTGAACATTATTACGGTAAAACATACTTGTTAACTTAAGAATAAAATAACGGTTTTTCTGTATAAAGTAATTAGGTACGTTAGCGTGATCTATTGGCACTATTTAAAGATCTTTGTAATTCTGGATACTTACACTGGTCACCAATCAGAAAGCATTTGTTGCAGGTTAATAGTAAAAGTAAAGTTATTATTTAGTTGAAAATACAAGCAATGCTTACCTATCAACAAATTTTAAATTCAGGTACAGCGCTAGGCAAACTACATAAAATTACGTAGCTTTTATGATAGGACGGATAAGACTAGTTATTAGCCATTAGCCCTTCGTACGTTAAAATAAAAGTTGCCATTGTAACGACATGTTACGTAGTGACTGGCATAAATAAGCTTTATGCTGTCGGGTCAAAAGTGGATGGTCATCTAGGGACGACCTTATATAATGTAATCAGGAATGTCCAAAAATATTTTAAGATTAATCACCCAGTGCGCATTATAACGTAAATACTTCATTGGAATTTCGGTAGCACTGTCATACCTAATCTACAATTACATGATAATATTATTTTCAATTTGTGTTTCGTAACATTTAGATAAATATGGAACTACTAGGTTTATTAATTAGTTAAGTATATAAATCATCATCATCAGCCTTTAACAGTCCACTGCTGGACTAGGCCTCTCGTTTGAAAGGAGGAATTGGCCTACTATACCACGCTGGCCAAACGGATTGGTATAAGGTTTGTATCAAGTTTTCCTTCTCTTACAGTGCTGTTCTATGTGTAATATGCTCCCTCTGACGGCTCTTACGACACCCATGGGATGATATGGGGTGGTGACATTCCGTATTCTTAATCCGTCACCGCACGGACAAGTATATAAATAGCAGACTGAAATTGAAGTTCCAAGCTTGTACATAATGTATTTTGCAACATAATTTATGAAAAGAATATTTCGCACAACGGTCAAAAGGCAGAAAAATTAAGGGTACAAAATTGGACATTTTGGAGACAGCTATTGCACTAGGAGTCTAGGAGTATATAGTTAAGCTGTCTTGCGGAGAATTTCACAAACATTTTACGGCTACAAATAGCACTCTAACTCAAATGACAATTCATTTCATTTTTTCATTTCATTTTTTCATTTCATTTATTTATTCACAAACAATAATACAATTGTGTTTGAATGTTAATATAAATACACATAAAATATACATTAAAAGGAACACAATAAAAATAAAATGTCAAAAAGTTAATTACTGTCAAAAAAATAAAAATTCATCAATGTCATTAAAAGAAGTCCACACAATATTATCAATACAAAAAAACAAATCGCAATAGATTTATCAAAAAAAAACAGCACAGCAACACAATTAAATTTCAAGTCAAGTAGTTTTAAAAATGATCACAATAATAATAATTGAAAATAGATAACATCATAATAATACAACAAATAACATTACAATTTAATTACTTATATTGGAGTCTATGAATTCTGTTACCGAGTAGTAGCTGTGTTCTAACAAGAAGGCCTTAAGTTTTCTTTTAAAAGTACTCGTATTATACATTTATAATACGAGTACTTTTAAAAGAAAACTTATTTCTGTTGTATTATTATTACGGTATTTAATTCTGTTGGTAAACAGTTAAATAGTTTTATCATTTGATATTGAACACAATGTTGCACAATGTTTAAATTAGGTTTTATTGTTTGTTTTAAATGTTTTCTTCTTGTGCTTTCTCTCACTAACCTTTCGTCCTCGGTTTCATACTCATTGATGTATTTTGACAAATAGCTCAAACTTGTTAATATATATAAACAAGGCACTGTTAGTAAAGAAAGGCTTTGAAACTGTTGCCTACACGATTCTCTTTGGGAAATTCGGATCATAGTTCTGATTGCCCTTTTTTGTAGTATAAATGCTCTGGCCCTATTGTATCTGAAACTATTTCCCCAAAGTTGTATACTGTATCTTAATCTTGACTCCACTAAAGCGTGATATACAGTTTTTAAAGTATCTATATTAACTTCATCTCTTAAGCTTCGTATGGCATAGCAAGCCGAAGAGATATTTGCGTCAATTGCATTCATTTCTTCTTTCCAATTAAGTAAAGAATCTATTTGCACACCTAGAAATTTTACTGTATTTACAAGATCTATTTTGTCTCCGTTTAATATTATACTTAGGTTATCTTCACGCCTGACTGTAGATTTAAATAGAACAATGTTCGTCTTTTTGGTATTTATAACAAGGCGGCAAACCACTTGTAGAATAGTTCGAGAGTTTTATTTATATTTAAATTTAAGGACTCCAAAGTATTTGCACTTATTACGGCGTTTGTGTCATCAGCAAAAACAACAAGATTAACGTCAGGCTTACATTTACTCAAGTAATTTAATAAGTCGTTGGTAAAAAGTATAAATAAAATTTGTCCAAGAATAGATCCCTGCGGGACACCTGCTGTGACGTTTTGAATACTAGATCGGTATACCCTTTGGCAATGGGTTTTGTCTAGTTCCTTAATTTCAACAAACATTTTTCTGTTACTCAAATACGATTTAAATAGTTCTAATACATTGCCTCGTATACCGTAATGCTCCATTTTCATAAGTAACAGCGCGTGATCCACCGTATCAAAGGCGGAACTCAAGTCCAAAAAGATTCCAGCTACCTTCAATTTACTATTAATCTTTTGTAATATATCGTTAACTAAAGTGTTAACGGCATCCGTTGTGCCTACAATTTTCTGGTATCCATATTGTCTTCTATTAATTATTTTATTTTTATGAAGATGGCTAACTAAACGACTTTTTATTAGTTTTTCATATATTTTGGAAAGCGTTGGTAACACGGAAATCGGTCTGTAATTTTTTGGAACGGTGTGTATGCCCTTTTTATGCAATGGGATTATTTTTGCTATTTTAAGCTGCTCTGGAAAAAAGCTACTTTCAACACATAGATTAAAAAAATAAGAAAAGGCTAATGCTAATATTTTGATATGTTCCTTATTTGTGGATGAATTTGTACTTTCGTCAAACGTCACTGTACAAGTTAGGGCCTAACCTTCGATAGCTCTTAAGTATAGCCCTAAGCTTGCACGTACCTAAACCTAGACTTATCCTAATTTAAGCCTACTGGTTCCTATATCTAGCCTAACCTATCTTATGATATACCTATCCCTATTTTAGATCTAACTCTAACCTAACTCCCTAGTCTACCCTAGCCCTGTTAGGTATAGTGTATAGCGAGGCCGTGTACACTGTGGTCACACAG
This sequence comes from Euclidia mi, assembly GCA_944739405.2. Lineage (NCBI taxonomy): Eukaryota > Metazoa > Arthropoda > Insecta > Lepidoptera > Erebidae > Euclidia > Euclidia mi. The sequence goes on from OX123196.2 coordinate 8,026,350, forward strand.
ACTGTCGCGTATACAACCCTAATCCCTAGTTCCCTAGCAGTCCCTGGGATCCCTAGGCCGGGATATCTGTCGCTGGGAGACCTAAGGCGACAGACGGAAAGTGGGTAGGATTAGGGTGTAGTGAAGTGGGTTTTCTCACTGCCGGTCGAGCAGACTCACAAGACCGATCATGGTGACGGCTAAGGGTGTCTTGGCCGCAGTGAGAGGTGAGGGGTAGGGTATGAGTCAAAGCCGGGAGTGAGCTAATGACTTGTTTATTTCTTAAAACTATAATCTTATATACTAAACTTATTCTATGTACACATATACACGTATTTAGTTGTGTGCCGTCGGTGTATTGTGCCGATGCAGCATGTCTGAGCCGACCGCCGTACGTGATAAATTACATGATCTTAAAATATCACGCATCTTCCTCGGTGATAAGTTGGATGTGTGTTGGAATGCCAAGAATGTCATGTTCATGTTTGAACATTCTGGCGTCTCTCCGGGATAGGCTTCAGGAAGGTCATGTTCCGGCGTGAACATTCTAGCGCCTCTCCGGGGCAGGCTCTAGAAAGTTCTTATGTTCAGGCGTGAACAGTCACGTCATTCCATAACTTGTGGATGAATTTGTACTTTCGTCAAACCACTTCAGCATATGTGCAGCCAGTGAAGCTGACATGCCTCCTCATTGCTCTGATTCAACCCTGACTCAACCTTGAACCTTAGAACAAATTTTTATATAGGTATAAAATTCTTGCGTTACTGACTGATAGGCAAGACACAGCCAAAACTATGTAGCGCAAGAAACTGAAAATTGGCATGTATGTTCTTTGGGGACCGTAGAGGAGCACTAAGAAGAGATTTCCAGAAAGTCCCACGGGATCAGGCAGAAAGAGTTAAATTAAAAAAGGTGCGGACGTAGCTGTGGGCATCCTCTAGTTGGTAAATAAAATTCAAGCACGTACATAGATATTTATTTTAATATTTTATTTTTATATATAAGTTGTTCAGTGTCCTTCGTCGATGGTCATGACTGTGGTGTCGGGCTCGTAGTGCATGTCGAGGCTCCTGCTCCTGATGATCTCCTTGTACACGAAGGCGGACTTGCGCGGCGTGCGCGTGCGCTCCGTGCTCTCGTAGTCCACTTCGTACAGACCGAAACGTTCACTGCCAATAGAGAATTAAGAAATTAGTAAAATATATGTGTGTTATGTTTAAAACGTGTTCAAAACCAAGAAGTACCCTATACAGAAGAGCTGGCATGAGAAACAGGAATGAAGCAAGAGATATAATTATGTCAGAATCGTTGCAAAGGGCGTTCCGTAGTCTCTTCCCACAACTTCGGGAAACGGCGTGAGTTTATGTCTATGTATGTGTTGATCACACATCAGCTAAATATTTTACTCCATGTACATAGCTACAGGCGTAATGCACAAATATAACGGTTATCTTGTGGAGACGCGTCAAACATTTCGATTAAGATTCGATTATAATATTTAAACACTATGTTCGGTGGCCTAGAAAATGATCTATCAGTTTTTACAAAACTTTCAATGTAATCAAGGAAACAGTAAGGTTGAGGCTAGAAGTGTTAGTTATATTATTAGCAAGGAAAATCAACCTTGTTGTTTAATGGCTTCTAAATGCAAATATATTTACACCGGGTTGTAGATCACATTTTGGCTGACTGAACATAGCTCAGTTTCTCTCTATCTCTCTCTATTAACTACGCAAATATTATACATACGTATATCCTCTCATCCACTCGAAGTTGTCCATCAGACTCCAGGCGGTGTACCCTCTGATGTCGCAACCTTCGTCGATGGCGTCAAGCATAGCGTCGAGGTACCCTTTGTAGTACGTGATACGATCGTCATCCTCCAAGCCCCCTCTGCTCGAGTACCCATTCTCGGTGATGTACACGATGGGGTTATTGTAGTCCTCCTTGATCTTCTTCAGCAGTTTGTAGAATCCCCAAGGAACATCCTAAAACATAAAAAAATCGAAGCAACTTTTTATACTTCCGTATAATAAAAAACTCCTCACATAGGCCAAACAGCTTTATAATGACATTTCTTGCATCGTCGGCCAACGATTTTTTTCTTATCAAAATTCGGATTAGATACTAAAAAGTCTGTCGCCTTGACTAAAAGTAACATATAAATGTAGTCCTTAAAAATTGTACCTTAAGCCAAGCCGATGCAGCGCCGGGCCATTCACTGGGCTGATAACTTATGGCTTCCAAGTCATCGTAGAATGATGGTACTGCATAATTGCCTTTAACAGACTCGTTCCTAAAGGTGTACATCGTCGTATAGTGATTTAGCCCAAAGGCGTCCGATGATCCCTTAACGTATTCAATCTCATCTGGGGAGAACTCTGGCAGCCTAGACCTTAAGAAGCCTTGTTCGGCACTTTTAGCAGCAATTTTCTCCTTCATAATTGGAAATCTCCGGTTTCAGAAAATATGGGATAGGCGTATTGGCCCCACTGAAAAAAATAACTGTCATTAAAAATCAAATCACTAAGGTGTTTTCCCTGACCATAAAAAAAAGCACGCTGTAATGTAACTGTTAGTCATATGCGTTTCTAAGAAAGTATTCTCAAAACCTGTTTCGTAAGTAACACGAAATTAAAATGGTACATTCAAATCACAATAGTTGATAAGTAAGCGAATATAAGTAGTTATAATCCAATACCTCAAATAGGTGAGCTTCTGCCGCAGCCTGAATATCAGCCTCGTCATCAGAATTTGGTTCATAGAAGCTGGCACTGAGCGTAATAAAGATGGTGCCACCCTGTGTTGGCCTGAACTCGTCGTTATAGATGTGGTAAGCTCTAGCATGGGCTAGTAGTAAATTCTTGTTACAAATATAGTTGGCTACACCCTCAATGGCCAATCCAGGCGCCATAGTGCCAGCTCCATAGCCTTGATAGCACACTTCGCGAGGTTCGTTCATTGTTATCCAATATTTGACTCTGTCACCAAACGCACTATATGCAACACGTGCATAGTCCCCAAACCAATCTACAATATGTGGGTTGACCCATCCTCCCATGTCCTGCAGTTTCTGAGGCAAGTCCCAGTGGAACAAAGTGATCATGGGTTGAATGTTGTATTTCAACATCTCGTCGATTAAATCGTTGTAATATTGAACTCCAGCTTCATTGATCTTGTCTGGGAAGCTCGTTGGTAGAATACGAGACCAGGATAGGGAGAATCTGTAGTGGTCCAGTCCAAGTTCTCTCATCATCTCTACGTCCCTTTTGACGTTATGATACGAGTCGGCGGCGACGTCTCCAGTATGACATTCAAGAATTCGACAGGGCTCAGCATGAGACATCGTGTCCCAAATATTTTCAGATTTGCCTGTAAAAATTGTATCTCAAGTATAATTTAAATACTCTAAAACTACTAGTCTTACAAACATTACTTTAGATGTGGCTTGTACCATCTTCATTCCAAGCTCCTTCGATTTGATAAGACGCGGTGGCAGCGCCCATTATGAAGCCTTCAGGGAAAGGCCTCACTTCATGTCGAGCGTTGTCAGTTGTCTTGCACTCATATAAGGATACACAGGCAACAAGCAGGATTCTAAAAGAATAAACAGTAGACAGTTTTAAAGACAAATAATTTGAATTAATTTTATAAGTTATGTCAAAATACTTACAAGCCTCCTTTGAACAACATCGTGCAGCGAAATTTATGTCGCCACACTGGTAGAATTTAGCACTACCAGGAGATATTATATTATATACCTTATCAGACATTTTATTTTTTAACATCTTATCATGATGTACCATCATAGATAGAATGTCTTGATAATATTTGACAAATGGTTTTAAGTTTTGAGTATCTCTTAATCGCAATGTTTGTTTGCGCGAAATATATCACAAAATATATTCTGGTATTACTTATAAGTCGTTATATAATATTACAAGTATCGATGAGATACATGTAGTAAACAGATATAGAAAGTAATGTTTGCCATGATAAGAACTACATTTTACTGGCTTATTGAGTACCTACTAGACGACACCTTCTTCGATGCATGTGGGAGTCAGTTTTTGTGGTAAAAGCCTTTATCACTCTCTAGCCTTTTTACTACCTCCACACATGAAAATCATACCATAACATCGCTCCGTTGTAAACACTCGTCGTTTGCACAATTTTAATTCATTTACAAAGGCAGATGCTTAAATAACAAACAACAAGCATGTAACAGCAGCTTACAAGTAGAGTTCCTACTTAACTTACTAAAATTGACTATATTAAATTACATGTGTAATCACTTTTGGCAGAGAAGGAAATCTTATTTACTGATGGCTAAAATTAAAGATAGTACCTATTGACAAAATTCGTCATTAAGTTCAAACTTACCAACACGTTGTTCTATAATAAACGCAGCGTGAGTGTCCTTACCCAACAGCTCAACATACCCTACAGGCGTGTCGGCTACGCGATATCTATTAAGAATCTTATTAATTACGTTCTCCAGTGGATTAATAGCGGCTCAGATATCACGTCATGGACGCGGGGTCCATGAACAAAACCTTGTTCACTTTATACCTAGTAAGCACATTATAATGTATAATGTTAATGTAATCCACTTCAATGTAATCGCCTGATTCATATTCAACATTACTTTATTCAGGAGTTCTTTTAAAAGCTTATCCTGCATTTGATTATCGAGTGACGTAAGCCGCTTTGGTAATTGGTATAGCTATGTTTTGGCTATTTACTTTCCGAACATAGGTCGCCCTGGCAGCGTCAGATTTCCAATAGGGTATTTGACTAAAAAAATTAAATAGTCCGTCAGTTAGATTATCGAAAAATATTGGATACATATTTTTTGTTTTATCAAATCAGTAAAAAATTACGAAGATAAAACGCATCAAAGATGGAGAAACGCCTAAGAGTGGGGGCTTGTAACGTCACTTGCCAGTAAAAAGTGTACTGGCAAGGGACGTCACACGAGTTTTCAGCGAAGTTTGTCGTCTTCATTTTTCGTTTACGTGACTAAAGAAAATATACGTGTCCAATATTTTTTTTAAATCTATCTGACGGACTAATTCGATTTTTTTAGTCAAATACCCTATTCTTTCTCTCCATGTGGTGTTGCATCCATTTAAGTCGTCTCTCTAGTTGAATCCAGTGTCTCCGATAGATCTCTAGCTTATCTCGGCTCGGTTTATTGCGAAGTTTCTTCAAAAATAAAGATGAATTAATTGAGGTTACCGCAAATCAGAATCAGGAACAGCTTGAAAATTGAAGCTCGTTTTAGCTGAAACTCTCTGTCTCTGAGCGTCTGGAGCCAATGGGACAAAACTACTTTAAGGTAAAATTTGGGTGTAATATTACACCTCTGCCTACCCCTTCGGGGATATAGGCGTGAGTGTATAATAATATCTACCCTCAATTAATTGTGTGACATATTAACTTGTTCCAGGTTGTGCAGCTAGAGAGGTGAAGCATGCGTGCGCGGCGGGCGGCGCGGGCGGCGCGGGGCGCTCGCGTGTCCCGCGTGGCGTGGGGCGCGTGGGCAAAGTGGGCTACGTGGGCAACGTGGGTGACGTGTGTGCTGGCGAGCCTCGCGTGCGCCGGCGCCGCGCCCGCTGAGCTGCGCACCCCGCAGCCCGCCGGCACCGCGCCCCCCACGCCCGCCTGCGAACCACTCGTGCTCAAGAATCTGCCGCCCATGCCACCGGTAAGTAGCGAACCTTATCTTTTTGTTAAATAAATTACTTTTTACAGATAATACTAACTTTAGAATCGATTACGGAATCAATAGGAAATATACTGTATAATTATTTCCGCCACACAATTCTTTGGTCGACCGCACGTATTTGGCACTACTATACCTATTGTATAGAGCTTATGTCAAATATGTGTCTCTAGTACCATAATCCATGGATACATCGAATATTGAAACTGGCCATAACACAATGTTTGAATGTGACCTTGGCTAGATTAAATCTATAAGGTAACATGTTATACTTTTCTGCACTCGCATTGAAAGCGGAAAATCTCATTTAAATTGATATAGCCTTTTAAGACAATTTGCTGACAACACGTACGAATAATATTTAGATAAGTTTTTCGCAATACCTCAGCTGTCTGATATCGGCAACCCAAAGCGATAGCTGTTGTGGAAAGTTTAGACCAGTAACAGAATATTTGATAGTACTGACTCAAAGTAAATACCGGATCGAACCGACCGCGCGGTCGGGCCGTGTGAACACAGTGAATAAATGTCAACTGTCAGTTTCCGATAAAATTTGATGTTGATTACAGAATATGCGCGAACACGAGACGGCGGCGATGCACACGGCGCGTGCGCTCGCCGAGCTGGTGCAGCAGGGCGTGGCGGACGAGGACCGCGCGGCGGCCCTGGCCCGCGCCGCCAGCCGCGCCCCCCTCGTGCCGCCGCCCGCCGCCGTTGCTCTCGGCGCACCACAACTCCACCTCGGAGTACTCTACATAGCAGAACCACCCAAACTAGTCGTCTTCCAGCAAAACAATTCCATAACCCTCCGACAGTTTTGGAGAACGTTAGCGTCGGCGTGGAATGCTACTTCAGCTGTCTGGTCCAATGCGTGGTTTTCATGTGAGAAGGACGGAGAGGGTTGGTGGGGAGGGGTGGCTGCGGCTCGGGGTGCTGGTCCGGCTCGGTCAGCTGCCGCACTCTTCCACCGCTGGCCTGCTCTGCCGTGCGAAGATACGATGAACGCTTGGCTCGGTGCTCCTCCACTGTGTGACCCCGCTACTACTGACTGCGAGGCTACGCCAGCTTTCGGGTCCTCAGATAAAAGGATAGAGGTAATCTTTTTAGTAGAGGCGTTGGTGATTTAAGCATGAATATGCTCGACCGGGAAGTACTACCCTCTCACAGAATATCGACGTCAAGTAAGAAGGGCCTATCCCCTTTACCTTCTCCCTCATCTAAGGAAAAGGACGAGGGTGTATTCCTATTCCTTTTCCCAAACGATTGGCAAAGTTCTTGTAACTCCTCTGGTATTGCAAATTTCTATGCACGACAGTAACCGCTAACCATCAGACGATCTGCCTTCTCGTTTGCTTCCTCCTGTTTTTGAAGTAAAACAGTATTTTCGTCCGCTGTCACAATATTATAATTTACGTATTTCATCACTTTTCCAGTACCGATGCAAGTGTCAAGACGGTCATTGGAACACCGGTGGTGACGGTTGGCTGAGCGGCGTGACGCTGGAGAGCGACGGCGGCAAGCTCCTGACGTGTACTCCATGCGGGATGGGCAGCGACTCAACCGCCTGTCTCGCTGACGCATACCGCGTCGCACTCCTAGCAGCTAACTTAGCGGGCATGCTCCTGTGTCTCGTTATTGGACTCATCATTTTTAAGAAAAGAAAATGTAAAGTGAGTATTACCATCAAAACGCCATGAACGATAATTGATAGTCTATACAAAACTTCCAGGTCATCACATCAGCAACCAGTACATCCTCTCGATGGTTTCTATAACCAATATAAAATGTTTCTTTCATATAAAGGGGTGCTAGACTGATTCGATTTGTCGGTAAAACACAACGGTTGCCCCAATAGGTCTTCGTTTCTGATAATAACTTAAAAAATGGTTTCATACATTAGTCTTACTATATTTTTTCGCTTATGAGGTAATTCGTTGTAAACAAAACCAATGAACTACTATAAAGCGAGACAATGATAATAAAGTTTGCATGTAATCTGTATTTTCAGGCGGTAGCTATGGGAATGTGGACAGTTCTGGAAGTGGTACTTCTCGGTGCGCTATTAATGTATGCATCTGTGAGTATAACGACTTTTTTTCTCATTTATTTTATTCTTATATGAGGAGAGGATTTATTGACGTACCGGAGAACTGCTTATCAATCATCGATGCAGGCGAATCTGCAGATGGCAATCGTGATTTCTAAAATCAATGCCTTAAGCCAGCATACGCACAAACATATGCAGCATGCATTCTGCCGAAACATATGCAGATTCACAAACAAAGCACTTGTTGCGGTTTATATGGAGCAGCATTAAAATTCATAATACAGCTAGTTTGTTTCGAAAATTTGCATGACCATAATATTGGCAGAGTCTTATCCGATATCTAAAATATTGTTGATCTGAGATAGGCGTTAAATCTCAAGAGTTCTAGATAACTCTTTTTATCGTATATAATCCACATAAAAACATTATGAGTCCAATCCTAGAATTTTTATCTCCCTGAGCAACTCGACATCTTAAGAGATGTTTTTCGGCCTAGTGTGAGCACACGTCAATACAGGTTTTCAAGTTCACCGATAGTTGCAAAACTATATATTTATGTCATACTATGTTTCTTGTTGATCGTCCAGTGAAATATAAAAAGCGGAAATAATCTGATAACTGGACGTCACCAGATAGATTCTATTTAGGCTCTCCGATATTTGGGCCCAAAACCACTGGTATTTCGGGAATCACATCAATAAAATGATAAATGAGAGCAGTTCCAGACCCTTTCACGATAGCTGTGTGTATCAAAAGCGTGATTAGGTATACCTACTTATAATAAATGTAACTTTCTTGCGACCATGCCCCCTGTTGTTAATCAGATTTTCTTTATCAAGTACCTACGACTTTTATCTGCAGGTAATCTGCCACGGAGCTAACCACTTAACATAACACGCGCCGAGATCGATACTATAAGCCTCTATCAATCCACCGATCAGTTAGCAACAAATTTAAATTTGACACGTTGAAATGCTACAATATCTGTATACATATAATTCTTGCGTTATTGACTGTTTGACAGACAAGCCACAGCCAAAACTATGGGGCGCAAGAAACTGAAATTTGGCCTGTTTGTTCCTTGGAGACGGCAGGAACCCTGCTGCAGAATGGGATTTCCCAAAATTTCCACGGGATCAGGCTTAACGGTTAAATGCGGGCGTAGCTGCGGTCCTATTCAAGTTATGGATATTTTAAAAGTATTTTTCTTCCTGTGTAGGCTGCATGCCAGTACATATCGGAGGCGAAGTGGCGGTGCATAGCGGGCGCCTGGCTGAGGGAGCTGGGCTTCGTCGCGTGCTACGGCTCAGTCGTGCTGAGGCTCTGGGTGCTCCTGGCAGAGTTCCGGACGAGGAAAGCACATCGATGGACGCCGAGGGACTCTGAAGTAACGTTCATTTTGCTTAGTATTTATGTATTCATCGCTTCAGATCGTATCCGATCACATAATCTGATATGGCTAACAGCCAAGATGGCAACAAGAATCCTTGGCCCCATCATTGCTATATATCAACTGTTGTTTGTCAATGCACTGCAGTCATTGCAAGAGCTTTTAACCTTCATTCTCATACATAGACTCCCGCCTGTTTCCCGAAGAGGTAGGCAGAAAATTCGGACTGCCATTTACAACAATCCTGACATATGTATATCTCTTACTTCATCAAATTTAACATGCATGATCTTCGATTTAAAGTACTTCTAACCTGTCCTTTTTAGGATGTCTCCAATCTGGGGGGCGATTCAGAATCTTTCGATATTTCATTTGACATTCGATTCCATTAATTGTCAAATGGGCTAACTCATTTTTTGTCAAATATACGCATTTACTATCAATTTTATGCATTCAGTATGAAGTAAATTAATAAATAAACCAAATTCAATGAATATTTGTTCAAAATATCTTTGGCGGCTAAAAGACGAGGACAATAATTTGACATTTCGTACCTTCGATTAGAACTCGTGACATTCTGAATCGGCCTGCTGGTCAGAGAACGTCCGCCTGGGTCTTTCTCTTCCTCCAGTTCCATTCAAATTTGCCTAATATATCTTCTTGTTCAATCTTTTGTCATCCGTCATTTAGCAAAGTTCAACCTACCAAAATGAGTTTCTCAGCGTTTCTCACCATATTGTCCTTGGTTTTCCATTCACCTCCCATGGTTCCACTAACCTGCCGGTTATAACAGATCTTTTTCATATTGTTTGTTGGTCTTTGGGCGGATCCCGGGCTCCGAGACGTGGGTCTTGGATCGCACCCGGGACAGCGCTAATATGAAGATAATGATGTCATTGTCCTTACTCTTCCTTCCATCTCCCATGTTCTGACCAATTTTTCTAACGGACCTTTCTCACCACATTGTCGGTTGATTGGTGGCAGGTGCTCCGTGTGGTAGGGGCGATGATTACAGGCGCGGCGTGCTACCTAGCGGCGTTTACGGCCACGGCGGCGTGTGAGGACGACGAGAGTCGTGGGTGTGCACGCGCCGCTTGGCACCACGTCACCGCTGCTGCTGAGCTGCTGCTGCTAGCCGCGGGGCTGAGGATTGCGTACGCCGCTAGGAACGCTAACGTGCCATTCCAGGTAAGACTTGCATATCTACCGCAATAAGACGATTAAACTACTCAAATGTAACTACGATTTGCACTAGAATAACGCGATAGGGAGAGCCTTCAACCGAAAGCAGTAAAGAGTTTTTGGGAGAAAACACATGCTTTTGGCGCTCTTCCCAAAAGCATGTTTTTTTTCTTGCCACAGACTCTGGCTTGCAGAAAATTAAGAATTTTGTACAAATTACCTGTAAATTAAATCGGATGCCTGGTCCAGTCATTAAATTTAATATAAAAGTTAATAAAAAATGAGATTTATATGTTTAGCAATAAATTATATTCAAATTCAATTCAAATTCAAATTCAAAATCGTTTATTCATTTGGGTCACAATGTGACGCTTATGAACGTCAAAATAATAAATTTATAAAATAATTACTTAAAGACTCTACATTTACATTTACTGCCACGTTCGCAAAGCAATAGGTAGAACCATGAGAAAGAACGGGCAATAAAACTCACGGTCACTCTTTTTCTTCGCCAGGTTTTGCATAATACACATAATTTACATTTTGTAAGGTGCTGCAACTGTTACACCTTCTATATCGCTTGTATATATAACCTACTACGACTAGCAGTTGACCTCAAATAATTCTGTGACCGCACGCTATACGCACTCTATCTCGAAAACAGTTCAAGGGATAAGAAAATGTTAAATAGAAAAGTTGTAGACAATAGCATTTTCTACAATATTGATAATGAATACAAATAGCGTAAAATCCATAGAAAACGATATATTTGCAAAAAAAATCTAAATTCGATTTTTGTGACCCCTGATCGCTGACTTTAAAACTTGCGACCATCCAATTATAATTATGTGAATTTTGAGAACAGGTTTAGGATGCCAAAATACAAGTTTTCACGTGTTAATATACTGGATATGTCGATTTTCCGAGATATCCACCTAATTTGGCCTAAAATGACTGGGCTAGCCAACTTATCATAGTTTAAGAATTGACTAGTTTTTCGTGTATATTCCAGGAGCGCGGGTGGCTGTCAGCAGCGCTGTGCATAGAGGGCTTGTGCGGCGTGTGGTGGCGGCTGGTGGCGGGCAGCGCGGCGGGCGCGGCGCCCGAGCGCTGGCCCGTGGCGGCCGCGGCGCGCGCGCATCTCTCAGCGGGGGCTGCGCTCGCATGCGTGCTCGCGCCGAGGCTCTGGCACGGGTACCGCGCGCGCTCGCTCGCGCAGGAGGTAACTATCTTAAGGGCTAGGGGACCAGTGATGGGCACGCTGGTGGCTCCTTTAGGCCGGCGGTGCGCTGGCGTGCGTGCTGTCCCCGAGGCTGTGGCACGGGTACCGCGCGCGCTCGCTCGCGCAGGAGGTAACTATCTTAAGGGCTAGGGGACCAGTGATGGGCACGCTGGTGGCTCCTTTAGGCCGGCGGTGCGCTGGCGTGCGTGCTGTCCCCGAGGCTGTGGCACGGGTACCGCGCGCGCTCGCTCGCGCAGGAGGTAACTATCTTAAGGGCTAGGGGACCAGTGATGGGCACGCTGGTGGCTCCTTTAGGCCGGCGGTGCGCTGGCGTGCGTGCTGTCCCCGAGGCTCTGGCACGGGTACCGCGCGCGCTCGCTCGCGCAGGAGGTAACTATCTTAAGGGCTAGGGGACCAGTGATGGGCACGCTGGTGGCTCCTTTAGGCCGGCGGTGCGCTGGCGTGCGTGCTGTCCCCGAGGCTGTGGCACGGGTACCGCGCGCGCTCGCTCGCGCAGGAGGTAACTATCCCAAGGGGACCAGTGGTGGGTGGTGGCACTTTTAGGCCGGCGGTGCGCTGGCGTGCGTGCTGGCCCCGAGGCTGTGGCACGGGTACCGCGCGCGCTCGCTCGCGCAGGAGGTAACTATCCCAAGGGGACCAGTGGTGGGTGGTGGCACGCTGATGGCACCTTTAGGCCGGCGTTGCGCTGCGGTGGCCCCGAGGCTGTGGCACGGGTACCGCACGCGCTCGCTCGTGCAGGAGGATCCTAAGGGCATAGGGACCAGTGGCGGCGGCGGCGCCGGTGAATCTCTCGGCAGGTGCTGCGCTCGCGTGTGTGCTGGCGCCGAGGGTCCGGCACGGATACCGCGCGCGTTCACTCGCACAAGAAGTAACACACATCATCCTCCTAGCGTAAACTGTATTAGAAAGTAGACTCCGGGTACTAACAGGAATGACCCTGTTAGAACCCGGAGTCCACTTTCTAGTACAACCGCACCTGACTGAATATTAGCTTTTCCACAGAGCGACTGCCTATTTGACCTTCGCAACCGAAAGGGATAGCTATATTCCATGGTTAAGACTAATATCAGTTTATTCATAGGTACTGACTCCGTATAAAGACTGTCAAAGACCTTCATGATAGCCGGGACCGACTTAACGTGCTCTTAGAGGCACGGGCAAGCGATCATTTAGGTACAATCAATCTATCTATCTCTATCTATCATCACGCCTGTCTCCCATTGGAGTTGGCAGAAACTATGGAACGCCAAATGTTCTGGTTCAATTCAAACACACTTCTTTCGTTATCTCTACATTCATTAACCTCGTCATGCATGCTCGTCGGTTATGAGTAGGGTCATGTGTTCAACAATGAAACACTAAAAATTAAAAGTATCATAAAACTTTTGTTTTTACAGATAGAAGTCTGTTTTTTTTTAGGTATGTAGGCAATTTTATTGGGTATAGAATGTCATTTATGGTTTTTTAAATTGATATGTAATTAATCAGCGAAAAAATGAATTCAAATAAATTGGAAATGTTTCATTGTGTCCACAGTAGTGTACACAATGAAACACCTCAAATTCAACAATGAAACATAATAATTAATAGTGTGTTCAACAATGAAACACTAAGAATCCAATATCTCGTACACCTTTAGTTTTTACAGATACACGTCTAATTTTTTGAAGGTCCATAGGCAACTTTATTGGGTAGGTATCGGATGTCATTTATGTTTTTTTAATTAATGTGTAATCAATTAGCAAAAAAAAAAAAACATATTGGAAATGTTTCATTGTGTCCGTTCTGGGGTACAGAATGAAACACTACAAATTCAACAATGAGACATTAATTTAAGTGTTTGACTCATATTTTTGAAATGTATGGAGTAGGTGAATAATAAAAGATGCTCGAGTTCAATCAAAAAAGGTTTTATTAATAATTGTACTTTAATCAGACTCTTCAGGTTACCTATAACTGGTTAAGGTAACGCCTAACAATAATTGTTACTTAAAGTAATGATTACTTTTGCTATATTTATGGCACTCGTTAATTAAACTACCTAGTTAAACAATTTCATCTTATAAAATTATAAAATCACAATCATAACTTTAATACTTAGCTATAATAATTGGCAGAGATAACTTTAAGATGATTCTATGCAATATAATAGCTCGAAGCATATTTTCTCCTAAATGATCGCCTTTCTTTTTAGAGATATAGAAGGTACGCGCAATCTTAAATGAGAATTATACATCAAATGATAAGATTAATTTCTAGCCTCAAAAATTATTAATTTGCACGGAAACTAGATTTTGTTTGGTATATAGGTATACAATTAAACAAGATAGTACACAATGAAACAGTGTTTCATTGTGTCCATTGTGCAACTGTTTCATTGTTGACTACATAGGGTTTATATTAATACCCTCAACAAAAATATCACTAAATTGTAACACTTTTAAAATATGATCTGTTCCACTTAGTCTCTGATATATTTTTAATGCTAGGTAATCCTGAAAAATATGAATTTATCAACCATATTTGAATGAAAAATCTTTAAAGAATGACCAAAATATTTACATTTTTGTAAAAAAAATAAAAAAGCTCCACAGACACGTCTTCTCCCACGTGACGCCAACGAAAGCACCCCAGTGCGGCGGGGTATTCTCGAGAGTGTCCTTATGCGATATAATGCAGGATCTGGCAACTCAGCATTTTAGAAATATTGCAGTGTTTTATTGTGTACTACTGTTTCATTGTTGAACATCTGACCCTACTTTTAATTTGGCCCTTTTTTAGTACGGTCGGCGTTCGTCCTTCTTGCGCATCCTCTACCGAAATCTCTATTAATTATTCCACGATACACTTCTTTCGTATTTCTTCGTTCCAAATGTCCAAACTATCAGGTACAATTCAATATGCACATAACTCGACAAGTCATTCGTGCGCGCGGTGGATTCGAAACCAATACCCGTCTGCATAGCAGTCTGTTGGTATCTCCACTAGGCTATCGCTGCTGGTAATAGACATAACTCATCAAATAATATGACGAGCATGCGCCCACCTGTACTATCAAACTGAAGCATTTACCGGAAACGTGGCTCACAGAAGACATCAAGAAGCTTATGGCCAAAAATCTGCTGCCACGTTAACACTATTTCTAGCCTAAGAACCGTAGAAGAGCGACCTTCACCGAACTGGTTAATGGTTGAATAGTATTTTATTTCAAACTTTGCAGGTTAAAAAAGTTTTTTTTTAGCCTTGTAGGTTTTTTTTGCCATTCGCGATATATTTTTAACATGCAAAGTTTGATATAAAATACTTTCCATCCATTAACCAGTTCGGTGAAGGTCGCTCTTCTACGGATCTTAGACTAATCGTCATCCAAAGCACATAGAGATAGTGGCAGTTTGAGAATTGTGTTTTGGAACGAGCTTATTCTGAATTAAGAGTACTTGAGTCTGGTGAAGTAAGATGTTATCAAGGGAAGCACTAAAAAGCCTTTGGGAGAAAAGACATGCTTTTTTAAAGCCTACCCGGCTTGAGCCCTATGCATGGGGACATTATTCTAAAATCTGGATATATGGACTTTAACTTTGAGTGGTCAGCATCTAAAAAGGCTTAAAATTAAGTTTTGAGGAAAAGGTCATAATTATCTGTAGAAAATTTGCCAAATAAATTTTAGTAAAGACTATTTTTCACTAAAAGAAGAAGCCGACACGCTAAGATAAACACTTAGAAAATTAATCTTTGCTGCTCTTTCATTATGCATTTACTGAGCAAACTATGATAATTACCTTTATGAGTCAACTATAGTGAAGACTGATAGATTGTCACGTCGAGGGTCGCGTGTCACTACTGACTGCGTGCATCAATCACTTTTGGTCGCTTCCTACTCTTGAAATCTGAGTATTTTTGCCTGCAAGGAGCAGGCCAAAATACTCTGCAAGCCACAAAAACTATGTTAAGCTGTAATGATGAAGTATAATAGCTATTGGTCTAAATTACGGGCCTGGATTTAAGCCTCGCCTAGGCCATTCAGTTCAAGGCATGGTAAATTTATAATACGTCATTCACTGTATCGTATTTAGGCCGATATAGATTAAATAATAGTGAACGTGCACCACAATATTATATGCATAAGGAAATACAAAACAAATTGTCATATATACCTTCAAATTCAAATAAATTAAATTAAATTTCTGCAACCACTATTTGTAGGTGTCACGCCGAGGCCCTGCCGAAGGTTTCGGCGCCGAAGGCGAAGAAGAACCGACCACCGAGGAGGTCCGCGCCGAGCTGAAGAGGCTCTACGTCCAACTGGAGATCCTCAGGAACAAGACCCTCCGGAGAGACAACCCTCACATCAGCAAACGACGAGGTGGCAGGAAACCACCGCACCGACGATTCTCACTACAGGTATAATCATATACGCACCCCGGATATTGTAGGCTTAGTACAATCATTCTATCAACATTGTTATGCGGGTTTCTTACTAATTCATGATTTAAATTAACAGAAGCAGCGGATCCTTCATTGAGATCCTTTCAAAATCACAGAAATTCCAAATCAGAAGACAATTGACGCTGTTCCAAAATAGATTAATATAACACATTCTTATTGAATAAAAGGGACAAAAGTCACTTAAGTTCATTTGGGCGGTGATACTTACTCGTTCATTGATTTTGTCTTGATTTTTCCGCATTTACTTGAGTTGTCTTGTAACCTTTAGTTGACTGAGTTTTGTTCCACTCTGCCCTTGTACCTCTACCTGTTATGTTGTGTTCATTAATTGTATGGATACGGTTTGGTACTTAGTGTTTAGAACAGATGTGTGCCTAATGAGCAGTAGATATCTTTGAATAGGACCTCACTTCCAGACTAATATAAACGACCTGATGTGTTAGTAATGTGACTAGCGTTTAGGTATTTTCAGTCCTCGTATATCGGTGTTCTATCTCCACTCTCATTAATTGAATGTTTCATCTTTCATCCTACACCGACTTTAGAAAAAGGGCAGTCGTGAAAAGGTAAGGAGGTGTAAAGTACATAATGTATCGCATGCGCACTGACGTGGAGCACCCGCATGACCCCTGTGGATGTCCGGCCTTGTAGCGAGCCGCGTGACCCCGACCCCGACCCGACCCCGCCCCGTGACCCTGTGACCCCGTGACCCCGCGCCCTGCACAGACCCCGACCACACTGCCACCGTACTGTCGCTATGTTTCAGATCTCCGCTTACTGTACTCCCGGTGCCCAATAAAGCAATACCAATTGGCAGGAACTATTTTGTCTAATGGAAATTAACTCGGGTGGCACTTTTGCTGTTTCACCCTCGGCCAGATCGACTCGGGCCGAGGGATTAAGTGTTATTTCAGTATTATATGTCTGTTATCTCAAATGCGCGGCTTTATCCCGAACGTATCCTAGTACTTTGTTTCTATAATAGCATCCATATGGAATGAAACTTGTTGATTTTCTTTTCTTTGTCGATACATTTCATCTCGGTTAATGCTAATGGCACCAAATACTGTATGCTCTTTATCACAATCTTCAATGCAGTCACTGCTAGTGCACCGACCGCTTGCGTCGACTGCAGCAAGTCGGTTCGGAAATCAACTCGTTTCAAAAGAGGTGAGGTAGCGTGTGTGGTACTGGAACGTTGTATGTGTGTCTGCAGGCGCTGCAGGCTCGGCGTGGCGCGCGAGGCAAGGCGAGCGGCGGCGGCGGCGCGGGCGAGGCGAGCGAGGCAGGTGACGCCTCCCGAACCCCTGAAGACTCCGTGTGCTCCAACGAGGGACCCAGCCACTACACCGACGCCGACGCGCAGGCGTGATCCCCGCCGCTACGACACAACATCTGCCGCGACGTCTACTTGTAAGGGGGGATTCCTCCACGAACATACAATACACCCCATTCGCACAAAAGTGGCGCTACGACGCCTACCAGTCGGCGGATCACCCCAGTCACACGCGAGGAATTTGTACACTTAGCGAACCAATTTTAAAAGAAAATGGTTTGCAGAGGTATTGGCACTTTGTTGTGCAAAACGCACCTCGAATCGTCCTATTGAGACTCGATAGGAATTGGTTGAACTTTCTGTAGGGTATTAGATGTTGGTTACCGATTTAAAAATGTATTTTACATGCGGCCATGTTGCGAGTAAGTTAATTTTAGGATCCGACTTGTTAGATCGACCTGCCCCATATTAAATATAAATTGAGAGTCTTACGGCTTCAGGAAAACCGTCATACTTACCTATATATATTCAACCATCGATGCATTCGAATTATTCTCAATAACTCATTGAACATTATTCAGTGTGGTCAAAAGTAATATTTTTTTAACCGATTTTCAATTTCGGCATATCTAAAATTTGTCATAAATCACTCGAGGCAGTTCAGAAATAATACTCAAGCATTACCTACCGTTTAATTTTTCTTTATTAAATTGACGAGTACAATATACAAAACACTAGTCAAAGAACTGGATAGGAAGCATAGGATTATAAAAATAGTTTAACAATAATTTTATTCAGATATTTTATAAACAGACGAAAAATTATCGTACCATTTGTCAATTTGTTAATCCATGATACTTACAAGTCTGACGAGGAGATCAGTTTGACAAATGGTTCGAGAGAAGCGCACGATTCTGTAGTAAACATAAGTGGTTTGATATCTTAACTTATACCTAGTGATTATGTCCTGTGTAACTGTCGGTGTCTCCTGGCTCACCATCGTGTGTCATGGCTTCATATACCTCTTGTGAAGAATGCGTGGCGTCTCCAACCCTTAGCTATTAATCACTTGTAAATGGTCATTATCTTAACTTATACGAAGTTGTGTACCTATTTTCTCTAAATTTTCGATATCTCACTGTTCTGTATGGATTGTATAAAATGTACATTTTATTTAATAAGTATTGTTTAGGTAATAAAATGGTATTAAGGAATTTCTTCACAATAATTGTTATTACTTAATATTTTCTATAGTACGATGTTAGGCATTCCATCGGATATAGTTATTTTGAATCCATTTTTGGAAACTAGTTGGTATTATATCTTAGAAAGAAATTGTTTTATGTGGCTATCTGTTGATTTGTTCTAATGACCTACACTTTTATATTATAAATATAAAAGTGTTGGTTGACTTTGAATATTACCAAATAATTGCGCTTTATTTCTCTACCGAATATACCTATGTAAGCTTAAAAGTGCGTACCTGTATCGTGTAGACCTCGAGTAGGTATCTTTAAGAGACTTAACCAAAGGATGGTAATTGTTATACAGTATAAATAAGCTAAAAACACGTACGTCTTTACGTAACTCTCATGGATAAGCAATAGTAACACTGCCTTTATGTAACCGAGATCAAACGCTGTCTAGTACCTAGGTACTCTAGTAGTTGTTGCACGTTTATTTTATCTTTAAGTTTAAGACAACATTCTAGACTTCCGTGCCGGTCCTTCCAATTAGTCTGTTATCTCGTAATGCTCCTATAACATCTGCGTCTTAAGGCTAAAATAATTTTCAACGCGATTTTTTTACGCGTTAACTAACGCGTAGGGCCATTGCCATTAACGTTAACGCTAACGCAGGTGTAGCAGTAGCATTACGGCAAACGAAATTGAAGGAAATATTCGCATTTGGCTTTTCCCAAAGTAAACAAATAATAGGTGTTTAAATACCAAGCCAGTTGTTGTATCTTACGCTTAAGTATCTCTACAGCCTTTCGTAGGACTTCCCTCTTAACTTGTTTCACAATAATGTGGTTCAATGTTTTGTTTGTTTTGTTTTTCGTGTGAGTGTGTGGCCAACTCTAGTGTCGGAGTTTCCAGACCGCCCCGAAGGCCTCCGACATGGCCTAACGATCCTTATCCTTAGACAAGAACCGGGACCGACAGCTTTACGTGCCCTCCGAAGCACGGTAGCGCTCAGATGTAAATGCCACACACAGTCACCCATCCAAGTGGTAACCTGTGCAAGCGTTGCTTAATTTTGCCGATCTGTTACGAACGGCAAGCCAAGTCTCGCAATGTGGTTCGATGAGAGTATTTGGCCTACTATACCACACTGACCAGGCGGGTTGGTATAGGGCTTGCCACCTTGTCACGAAGGTTAACCACATTTGAAGTGGGTAGAAATTTTGAATTTACTCTTATTTGGTATTTCGATACATACCTAATTGCCTATACATTATCGTATATCACTTAGTTCTGGGTTAATATCATCACAATCGTCAACAAACCATGTCATTTAGATAGAGTTTGGTGTTTGGTTGTTATTATATGTATAGTGCTTTTCAATAAAAAAAAATCATTCCAATTCAGAATATGACTAAAATACGCAACATTTTGGTTATTCATCGTTTACAATAACCCGTTCAACCCACAAATTTCGACCCCATCGACAAATTTTACCCTCTCAACCCACTTTTACCATCTCGACCCAAAAACTTGAATTTTGCCTAAACCTAAAGTGCCCTTTCGACCCTCTACCTAACACCGTGTGCCCGTTCGACCTCATTTCTACATCTTCGTATAAAACGCTAAAGTACAATCGTGTATAAAAGTGACACTTTAATTAAAATAAAACAATACGATTAATCAATACTTTTAATGAAACATATAAAATCAACAATGTTCTATTTCGACTAAAATGATCTATTCCCAGCAGATCACGTGTGTTACATAGTATACATGCATGTAATATTAATTCAGGATTCTAATATCTTAAGTGTTTACACTTAGATATAAGAATACTGAATTAATATTAATTTAAGTAAGGAACTCAGAGATATCCTAAAATTAAAGCGATAACAACTGAATTTAAGAGCATATATTTTGTTAAAATAAATTAAAAGAGATATGAATCAGAGATATATATGTATATCTGAGATTTATATCTCTTTTAATTTATTTTAACAAATATGATGAATTACTTTAACTTCGTATGCGAAGTTGCATTAATTCAAAATACGGTCATACTAATAATGTTGGAATTTTGCTTAAGTTTGTAAATATAAGATAACTTTGTATTTTTAAACAGTACAAAATATCACAATCTTGTTTGTAAACATAAAATAAACTATTTTAAGAGTATAAGGAAAATAATGTATATAAATCACAGATCACAGATCAAAATCAGACTTATCCTAAACATAATTATTATTATTTTTATAAGTTTCGTAAATTAAATAAATTTACCAAAATAATGTATATTTAGAGTATAAGTAAAATATATATAAATCACAGATTAAAATCAGACTTATCTTAAACATTATAATTATTATTTATGTAACTTTCGTAAACGAAATAAATTTACAAAAATAATATTTATTATGCTTAACATGGCTTAAATAATAAATTCCGTATGTACCTTTTAACAATCCCATAACAGTATTGCCCTAAAATGAGCCTACAACTAAACAAAATAAAGTATAATATTGGTAATAAATCACAGATCAACTATTAACATCACTGGCGATCTTATAATTTACTTAGAACCTATCTAATACATACTAGACGGAATCATGGTAAAATCAGTGGAAGAACATAAAGTTATACCAAAATTAACAAACATAGGTAAGCAGCTTCTCTAAACAATGACCAATACTTATATGATGGTTTTCTAATTGCTCTAGAATATACGTATTTTTTTCATCTTTTTCCATAAATTGTTTACGTTTATTAAATAGTTCGTGTCCATTGTCCAGTTTCGCCATAGTTGTACTTGTTACCGATGCATCTGTTTTTATGATGTTTAAATATTGTAATATATTTGGTTTGGCAATCCCGCAAAGCTTTTTGTTGATGCTTGAGTGCCACGATTCCACGGTATTTGTGGTACGGTGGTTTTCGGAATTGAAACACCATATTCTTCGCATATCTTCCTTTTGCAGCCATTGTCTGGTAAAATAGTCATTAAATTTGACTAAATTTTCATTTTCTTCAGACCAGTCCTCCATAACATAGAACCAACCTTTGTCTATAGCTTCATTTGGTAATAATGCTAAGGCGGCACATAGAGAAACATGTCGCTTATACACGCGATTTTTAAGATGTGGAGACTTCTTGCCTTTTTGCATAAAGCCTGAGTGAAATGAAAAAAACATCATTTTATGTCCACTTCGTGGAAAATTGATTTAATCGCATTCATTTGCGCAGTTTCAAAATCGGTAGTAAATTTTTCTGGATTCCATGACGCATTTTGCGACAATATTGATTGAAATACAATTTTATACGTTTCTTCCTTTTTGTCAGTAACCAAAGCATATATTAATGGTAAAATATGGGTGCTTCTTTTAGTGCTACCGAGATCGCCATGAATACTGTACATTTGTACAACGGTGAAACTGCACATTTAAACGTCCCATCTGCGAAGTAATGTTTGACAGTCTTAAACTTTTCTCTTGCTTCCTTTGATGAAAATAATGAAATTCTTCGAGCACCTTGTTGATAGTCAGCCATTAAAAAGTCGTTGTATTTTAAAGGAACTTCGACATCTTTAGCTCTTTTTGGCCTAATATTTCGGATACCCAATTCTTTTCTGCGACAGTTATAAAGTCCATGCTTTACGTTATTAAAATCTGGGATCTGGGTCAATAGGTTTAGACCTTTATCCTTTAGCCGATTAACGCCTTCATTATATATTGTTTGTAGTGGAAGAACTCCTTTTCCAGATTGCACTCTCCATTTACTTCATTCCTTCTTTATTTCATTGCCAGCTTGATCGAGTACACAATTGTTAGTATGACTGACCTTTTCCACAACAGTATTTCCTTTGATTGTTAAAGTGCCGCGACCCATTGATTTATATTTGCAATCCCAACGAGATGATCTATTTTTATTGTCTCTTTTTTTATAGTATTGATAACCGTCATTTAACAGTACCTCACCACCTCTGATAGATGTTACGAAACAAATTTCTTGAGTTCCATCTATATTATGCCGACTTGTTGAAGCTACAGGTTCCATTTGAGACATTTTTACCAGCAATTATTTTTCTTTGATCTGCAAGAGGCCAATATAATATTATATTAATTTCCAAAAAAGTAATAAGTAATTCTAACTTGAGGTAAAATTTTATATATTCAGTAAACTAAAGCTTAACAATCCAAGGTAATATTAGCTAACTTCTGAAGAAGATTCATTTAATAAGTTGACATAGAAGACCAATATTATATAATTTTTAATAACTTATTTTAAGGAATTTAAACTTTCGTGGTCATTTAAACTTGATTTAAATTGTCTTTCGGGATATATACCACGTACCTTTGTTTGGAGTAACCGATATTTCGGCAATGTTGCAAGCGCCATGCAGCAGTACATCCGTGAACATGGCGCTTGCAACAGTGCCGAAATATCGGTTACTCCAAACAAAGGTACGTGGTATATATCCCGAAAGACAATTTAAATCAAACTTATTTTAAGTATAATCATTGTCTAAATAATGTTTAGATAAATTTTACACCGGGTAGAAATGAATGAATGAATTATTATCAATTTGGTGGAATGTTACATTCCGACAATATTAGACTTAAATTAAGTACTTTAAATTAATTTTACAATTTAACAGTATTTCAAATAGTAAATTATTTAGTAGAGACCAATCCATCCCTTAAATATTCCGACAAAATTACTAAAAGAAGAAAAAAAATATAATAATAAACGACAAATAAAAAATCAGTAAACACGCAAAAAATAAATTATTTAAAACTTACCAGTTTGTACACTTTCACCGCACGGATAATTTTTTGGCACACTTATCAACAACTTGACTACAACTAATTGTAAACTAATGCAAAACGTTACTGTTTTTTTCTGCTAGCCTGCGATCCCTATTGTCTTTGCCCCGCACCGCACCCCTCTCGAACTACTCACACCTGCACCCTGGAGCGCGGGGAAAGGGCGAGCTTAGATGCGAGTTTGCCTTGCGTATGAACAAAAGAATTATGATTCACTTTAGACTATCTTTTTAAGTCAGAAAACCTATTACATTACATATTATTTACCTTGTATACTATTACGGTATACTACCTTATACCTAAGAGCTTATGAAGATTGCCGAATTATTATTATTATAATATACTTATACATCAAAACAATCCACACTTCCAATGTGAAGAACGAGTACTATTTGTCGCTAGTGTGCCTGTACTTCCTTATGCTTCAACAAATGTATTGCAGTTAACACTTTTCAACATATCTGTACTTTTTTAAACGAAATTACATTAAAACAGTACTAAATAAACAAAAATTTTTTGTGGGTCGAACAGGCACTAAAAAAAGAGGTCGAACGGGCACTTTTTAATAGGTTTTATTTTTTGGGTCCAGTGGGTACTAAAAAAGAGGTCGACCGGGCACATAAATTATTATATTTTGAAGAGGGTTGAACGGGTACTAAAAATGAGGTCGAACGGGCACTTTTGTAATTGGGTCGAAATTTGAGGGTTGAACGGGTACGTAGCCAAATATTTCACCGAACACCTATAAATGTGTTAAAAAGAAACGACATATTATGGTTTTCACGATGTTTATGTAAATTAATTGTTTATTAAATATGTCTAAAGCATAATTATTGAAAGAAGAGGTCTTGTTCGTAGCAAGGCATCCAATACATAAAGAGCTACTAAAATCAAAGTGAAGCAATTTTCTTCACTGCATAGCTGAATGTGAATATTGCCTAAATAATTCGAAACCGGTAGAAAATATTGTAGGCTTGCATTACTAACCAAAGTAAACCGGTGATATAGGGATCAAACATTTAGTTATACATAATATTTAGTTCATAGCACGGGTACTAGTTTGTACGACAAATGATCGTGAATCATATTTTTTATCATTTTTTACGCGCAAATGTATGCAGAATTTATTGAGTTTTTTACATTTTATGTAAATGTTATATGTTTACATTTTATTAGCGAGATGATAGTGAAACAATTGTAAATATAATGCTAACATTTTTTATAGTGTCATACGCATGTTTATATTTTAAGTATTTATTGATGGATGTTGAGCTTTGTGCAATGTTTGCAGTACGAGATCAACATAATGTTATTATGATTAATATAACAACATATTATTTATTGAATAAATGACAATATTCATAATAAATAGTCTTGTTTTATTCAATTTTTATAAGAGGATCTTTGAAAAAGGCAAACCGTTCAGTTATTCTAGCTTTTAGCCTTTGATGACTTGAAGACGCAGAAAATCATCGTTACGATAAGAGAGTAAAGACAGGACAGTTACTTGATTGATTGAATGAAAGAGCACGAAAATTTCGTGATATGTGTGGTGATAGGCGGGTGAAACAATACATATCTAATATTTCATTTTTATTGGCCGAGAAAAAGACCGTTGAAAAGTGCCATTGGTCATCTTGGAAAGAGTGCAGATGCCGATGGTTATTTTTTTCCTATATATCTGGTAAACTATTGATCACACAGAGAACTAAAATCATTGTTCGTTGCAAATTTAATTATTTAGGTACAACTTTAGTACTGATACTTATTGTCATAAAACCAAAAATGTTTTTATCTTTGTTGTTGTTGTAATTTGATAAATATAAAATTTATTCAGTATTGTTGTGTCCTCAGTCTTGCTTATGAGCCAGGCTGCGGCTTAGATCTTTTTTTTTTTAATGTTAATAGGCGGCAAACGAGCAGACGGATTGCCTGATGGTAAGCAATTACCGCCGCCCATGGACACATTAAGCAACACCACAGGAGTCACAAGTGCGTTGCCGCCCCTTGGGATTGGGAATGGGGATAGGATGAGGATTGGGATGAGGGAGAAGGAATAGGGGATAGGGCCTCCGGCACTCTCACTCACCGAACGAAACGCAACAGTTTAGGTACCGTTACTTTACGTCGATTTTCTGTGAGAGGGTAGTACTTTCCCGGTCGAGCCGGCCCATTCATGCTGAAATCAGCAAGGCTCTACTACATATAACGTCGATTTTCTGATCTCGTAGAGTGTCAAAATCAAATTGTTGATGAAGAACTATAGAGGAAAGTAGAATTATTGTTGGTAATTGATTAGCTCCCTCCATGAATTTTGATATTGTCGAGTATTTTGAATGTATCTTGCTTTGGAGGAAGTAAAGATAAATTAGATATGTATTTTTTTCTGACAACGAAAAACTTAGGACACTTTAAAAAGCAAAATTAGTGCATAATTTCCTTCGATTTGCCTCTGTCACTTTGTTATTTTTTATTCTACGACTAAATACCTCAGGGCCAAAGCTGTACAGAATTTTGATAATTTTCTGTGTGGCCAAAAGTTTGCCAAATAAATCATAAAAAAACATTTGTAGTACTATTTTCAAAATGGCGGTCGCAGGACAAGAGTTGCAACCCACAAACTTGAATTTAACGTTACACTCAGCCCAAAAAAAATACATTTCAATGGACTAAAAGCTCTGCCGACAAAAAGCATCCTATCCTACTGTATTATTGGAGGTTGGTGAAACGTACAACTTTATAAAAAGACGAAGAGAAAAACGATTAAACTAGAGTGGTATGGTATGACTGTCGTCAGTGATGATTACCGCGAGTTCGATTCCCATACTACCATTGAGATTTGTTTACATAAATTACGTTAGTAATGGAGCATGGAGTTTCCCAGCGAGATCGAATCAGAAATGAGGAGATCCGCAGGAGAACCATAATCGTCGACATATCTCAAGGTGAGATATGTCGACGACTATTCGGTGAGATTCTCACCGAATGGCCAGACTGAAGCGGCAGTGGGCAGGGCACAAAGCTCCAAGAACAGTTGGCCGTTTGGGCAGGAGGGTTCGGGAATGACGGCCATGCAGCGGACCAAGCACCTGGAGTAGGCCTTCCGCAAGGTGGACCGACGATCTGGTCAAGATCGAGAAAAGCAGTTGGCAGTGGGCAGCTCAGGATCGGTCTGTGTGGACAAGCTTGGGGAAGACCTACTATGATGTCCAGTAGTGCACGACTCTAGTTTGAAATTATGAATTACAAAGGAAAGGATAAAAGAAAAAATGGAACACTTCTTGTTCTGTACTGTACCATTGCATGATTGATTGATTTGATTGATAATTCTTTATTGTGCACTATACTGTTGGTACAAATCTGGTATAAATAAATTAAATGTAAATACATAGCAAATGCACAAGGGCGGCCTTATCGCAAAGTGCGATTTCTTACAGGCAACCTTAGGATAGACAGACTGTAAAAGAGAAAAAGTTTTGATGTGTAGTGATAACATTTCCTTGGACACAATAATGGTTTTAATACAATACACATACATACATACAAAGTTATACATACATAGGTACATAAATAAGGTAGGTATGCATATACCTATACATATAAATAAATACAATACTATACAATACTTACTAACTACATAATATACAATACTTTAATATTGGCATGTTTATTTGTTAGTTTGCTATCATCACCTCTCTCTGAAAAGTCGATAAACATGTTTATGGGTTTTAGCCCGCATCAATGAAGTTAAGTTATTAGTTTTTTTTAATCATTTATTTCTGTATACTGCATGTATTAGGTTACGATGGAATTGGCATAATACACTAATCAATAAAAAAATCCTTAAATAAATAGAAAAAAAACAATACTTTAAAATACATATAACTATAGTGACATACCATACACACATATACTAACATAAACACAAAAATACAGTGATGTTATTTAGCTTACAATGACAAATAATGCTTGTTTACTGCATTTTTAAATATGTTCGGTGTTTTTGCTTGCCTAATTTCAACCGGCAGCTCATTCCACAAACGGACTTGAACCAGAGATGTAAAGAACTCGAGTCTTTTGAGTCCTAAATTTTAGGCTCAGCTGACAAATTGCACAGCTCGACTCGTTACAACAAGACCCCCAGACTAGAACACTTAAGTTTACATAGAGACTCGAGCGCAATATGGCGCTCAGATTCGAGCTCGAGGCGTTTTACGCGACGAGTCGCGCTCAAGTTCTTTTCCATTTGGAGTTCCTTTATAAATAAACAGGTAATAAAATATAAGTCGGAATAAAAATAATATAATATAGGAAGAATATAATACAGAATAATAATAATATAGAAGTAAAAATATAATATGTCTATGTATTTTTAAATAAATCAACCTTGATACGCTCAAGACTCGATACACTCGAGCTCTTTTTAAGACTCGAGTTCTTTTTGAGACGTGAGCTTCTTTTTAAGACTCGAGCTCTTTTTGAAATACGAGTTCTATTTTAGCGCTCGAGTTTTTGAGAAAGGACTGGAGCTTGGTTCGACTCAAGGCTCTGAGTTTTTTTAGTACACCGAGTCTTGTAAAATTGAGCCGAGTCTATCGAATTATGACTCAAAGACTCGAGTTCTTTACATCTCTAGCTTGAACAGCGAAGGATTTGTCGTAAAAGGTTGTGCTATGTGCTGGCATCTGCAGTCTCAAATTCACCGACGACCTCAAGGTCCTCAAATGTGTGTCATGGAGGAACTTGAAACGCTCTTTGAGATACAAGGGGGTATTAGGATTAAACAACACATTATACAGTAACATAAGAATATGAGTACCTACACTTGAGTCTACACCGAAATTCAGATACGTGATCATATTTGCGTAAACCAAAAATGAATCTGATACAGACATTTTGGAGACGCTCAAGTTTATCAAGTTGATCCTCATTAAGATCAAGATAGCTGACATCGGCATAATCGAGTATTGGGAGAAACAAGGACTGTACAAGTGCAATCTTGGTGGTTGTGGGTAGAAAGTTCCGCAGCCTACGCAACGACCCAGCAGAAGCAAACAGTTTACGACTGGTCTCCTGTACTTGAGTTCCCCAAGATAACGTTTTATCCATATGGATACCCAAGTTCTTCACACTATCTGAGATTGGTAAGATGCTACTATCGAACTGAATCTGAGGCAGCTGAGACCAGTTGATATTGGAAATCATCCTGGAACTGCCAATTAGAATTACCTGTGTTTTTGATGGATTTACTTTAAGGCCATATTGTTGTCCATCCACAGATATACGCCAAATCTGAGTTAATGTAAGAGAACGCCTTTGAAATAGACTCCAGTGCCGCCTGTGAGAATATCTGCAAATCATCTGTGTAAAGGTGGTAGGATGAAAGTAACAGTTTGGAGATAGAATTTATGAAAATTGCGAAAAGTAACGAAGATAGCACGCCACCCTGCGGTACACCGACAGTTGTATTACACCATGAACCACCCACTCGGGTACATAGTAAGAAATTCCAGTTAGAGATTCCTATTCTGCGATTCCATTAGACTGACTAACTTCCTTTATTTAGAAAGCAGCGCAATGCAAATTGAGTTAAGTTGTCCAGTGGACTATAAGTGATAACCTAATGGAGACACCAATATATACATTTCTGCCATGCAGAAAGGGGTGCAAACCTACGGTGCGCACCACTGACTCTTCAAAATTTGCTTTATCCAAAGAAAGAACAGAAAATTTGAAAGGAAAATTCAAAGCATAATAAAGATTTCACAAGGGATGATTTGGTTGCAACTGAAATAGCGCTGGGACAAATTATGATGTCTATGAGGAATTAATAGCTGATTTAGTTTCTTGCCGAATAAGTCCTTTTTTCAATATCAAATGTATCATTCCTTGGAATTCTCGCCCTGCTGAGATTAGGACGCCCCCTAACCACGGCACGGTCAGGTTCATGAGATATACAGCTGCTGCTGTAAGTTTCATACGAGTCAAATAAAAATAACCGATATACACGTGGAGATATACATAATTATCAAAACGAGGAAATAAGAATATAGCACTCTTTTCAGGATGACTTGTGCTTGTATGAAGAAAATATTAAACTCAGAAAATGGATAGCAAGGCGTCAGCTAAATGTTTAATTCTGACAATAAAAATTACACAAGGATATAATATTGCAAGCAGTTGCAGCACAATTGGCCAGCAATTAAGATGCTTCCCAGAAACGAGAGTCTCGCTAGAAAACAAACCACTTCCAGAATTCCTCTTGCTTCACCTGTGACAATAAAGATATCTTTCTTACATTCTTCTTTCTTTTCCCTGTGTACAGAAGGGTGTTTCAAAAAAGAGGCAGCGCCGACGTAAGTATTGCTTTCAAGTCAATTCGTATACTTACTGACAAACATATGACGTCGATAACATGAGGACACAAATATTACATAACATCTTCATCCATTCATGTTTTCAACAATACAGATATTACATGTACGATCATAATACGAGGTAACTAAGCAAAACATGTCAAGATACTAATATAGATTTACCATTGAGCACTTTATGTACTTATATTATGAGAAACAACGGTCGCTACCTAGCAACGGTAACTAGCTACGCCAATTTTACGCATTAGAGTAAAATAATTTTTATTTTTTGTTTATTATTATAGCGGAAATGTCGCATCGTGGCGTTTCGTGGCAACCCACGGACGAACAGCGAAACACAAAGAACCTCAGGGTACAGAGATGACAGGGTTGTAGATATAGTTGAAGTAAATGTGATCATGCGGTAAATGAAGTGGTGCAGGAGACGAGGTTTAATTAGATTGGAAGGTGACAGCTTAACATGTCAGGTAAGTAAGAATTATTCTAACTATAACACCGTCGATACTGTAACGTCGAACAAAAGATATTGTTGTGTTTTAATAAGAATAAGAATATAAATTTGTTGAATTAGGTTTTAATTGTTAATTAATAGAAATGCATTATTGTTTAAAAACCGAAATTATGTAGTCACACGTTTTACCTAACTATACCTAATGTATGATTTCCTTGGTTTATAATTCCTAGTGACTAATATGTAGAGTCAAAAGGGACTGGTCGATATATTATTTTCTTATTATCTTAATCAATAATCAGAGTGTTTTAAAACACATAGAACAAATAAATAAATTACACATAAAACTAAAAAAATGTTCAAATGGTTTATTGTACTTGTAAGTTTAGGTACCTATATGACGCAGAGATGAGCAATCTGTTGTATTTGTGGTTCCTATGCTTGATAAACAAACAACATATGATTCCTTATACGTAGGTATCCATTTTTAGGTACCTACCCATTATATGCCGCAGTACAGTCATCCAAATATTGAAACATTTCTGCGTTATCCTTATCGGCAATATGTAATATCGACATACAACAATACGTATCTTGAACTGGTGAATAATCTGGCTTTACATTCTTAACCATAGATTATACACTGTTCTTAACTATTTCTGTTACACATGCCGTAGACATACCAACGCTCAAATGACAACAACTTACGACCAGGGGCCCAATTCCGCTAAATAAATATAGTCGCGATATTATGTCAGTGTCATACTTACGTCACAAAAAGCGTACTCTTCTAAATTATATGATATTTGAATGAAATTGTAACGAGATCGTACTTATGTGTCAACGACGAACTGTTTATTTTAAATTATACGATAATGACATAAGGTTATCAGAATACCGCTTTTAAATCCATTCAAAATATGATATCAATGTCATATAAAAATAGCAGAATTGGCCCCCTGGGGATGACTTTGTACGTCGTGCTCACAGTAGGAGATAAAAGACTGATGTTTTATTGAGATTAGTATTTAGTAGTATTTGAACATTCATAATTAAATTAACAGACCAAATATTTACACTTACATTGTTCGAAATACAGGCTTTTTCTAAAGTTTAAGGTATGAAAAGGACAGCAATACAATATTTAGCATGTTTAAAAACTATGACTACGTAGAAACGAATGCGAAATCAGTTCAGTTTCAGTTGTAACCTATATTAAGTTAATTGTTATTTTTAGCTCTGAACTTACATGACCTCGCTTACAGTTCTAGCTTTCATGAAGAGGTCATGCGGAGTTCATAGCCTATTTCATAGTTTATTTTTTATTACCTCGACTTTGAAGAATGAAGCTAGTGTTTGGTAGAGTAAGTGAAATCTATACATATTATAAAACAAAGTCCCCCGCCGCGGTGTCTGTCTGTCTGTTCGCTTAAAACTCGAAAAGTAATGGACAAATTTTTATACGGTTTTCAACAACATCGAGACTGATCCCTGAGGAAGGTTTTAATGTATAATAAGTTTAGATTTTGTGCAAACTGACGATATTACGACGATATTAGTTCCACGCGACGGAAAAAAATTAGCCGATCGGGAGCTTTCCTCGAAAACGCTGCCAAAACCTTTTGAGTTATAACAAAACAATGTATTTTAATAGATCTACAAAAAAGTCCGCGATGGTAGATATAATTATGTCTATCTTTCAAGGATAACCCACAATAACCATATTTTGCTTTTACATCTATCTATACTAATATAATAAAGCGGAAGAGTTTGTTTGTTTGTTTGTTTGAACGCGCTAATCTCAGGAACTACCAGTCGGATCTGAAAAATTCTTTTTGTATAAGATAGCCCAGTTATTCCGGAAGGCTATAGGCTATATAACATAACGCTTCGACCCTTTGGGGCCGGGCAAAAGGCTAAAAAGTCTAAAAGATAATGTCGGCTAATCTCAGGAACTAGCAGTCGGATTTTAAAAATTGTTATTGTCTATGATAGCCCAATTATTCCGAAAGGCTATAGGCTATATAAAATTACGCCACAACTTTTAGGGGCCAGACAAAAATAATAAAATGGTCAAACGAGAAGGGGGCGGGTGGGTCAAAGGCAAAAAAGGCTAAACGAATAGGATACAATCTATATGGGTATCGTTTTCGAGATTTTCGGGACGCTGATTAATAATGTGAAATTTATTTAGTGATCCAAGAAGGCAAAAAAGGCTAAACGAATAGGATACAATCTATATGGGTATCGTTTTCGAGATTTTCGGGACGCTGATTAATAATATGAAATTTATTTAGTGATCCAAGATGGCGGACGGGAAATCAAAGATGGTGGATGAGAAAATTTTAAAATTCAATATGGGTATCGCCTTCGTTATTTTAAGGGGTGGGGAATCGAAATACAACATCTATTTCGTGATCAAAGATGGCGAATGGGAAATCAAAGATGGTGGATGGGAAAATTAAAAAAAATCAATATTGGTATCGTCTGCGATGTTAAAAGGGATGGAGAATCCAAATATAACATCTGTTTCGTGATTCAAGATGGTGGATGGGAAATCAAAGATGGCGGATGGGAAAAATTTTAAAAATCAATATGGGTATCGTCTCTGATGATTTATGGGATCGAAAATCCAAATAATCGTCTCTGATGTTTTAAGGGATGGAGAATCCAAATACAAAATTGATGGCGTATAGGAAATCAAAGATGGCGGACGGGATTTCTTTTAAAGTCGATATGGGTATCGTCTCCGATATTTTAAGGAATGGGGAATTCAAAAACACCATCTATTTCGTGATCAAATATGGCGGATGGGATATTTTTTTAAATCAATATGGGTATCGTCTCCAATATTTAAAGGGATGGGGAATCCAAATCCAACATCTATTTCGTGATCAAAGATGGCGGATGGGAAATCAAAGATTGCGGATGGGAAAGTTTTAAAAAATCAATATGGTTATTGTCTTCGATGTTTTAAGGGATGGCAAATTCAAATACACCATCTATTTCGTGATCAAAGATGGCGGATGAAAAAATATTTAAAGTCAATATGAGTATCCTCTCCGATGTTCTAAGCTATGAGGAATGCAAATACAACATATATTTCGTGATCAAAGATGGCAAATGGGCAATCGAAGATGGCGGATGGAAAATCAAAGGTGGTGGATGGGAAAATTCTATTAAATCAATATGGGTATCGGCTCCGCCGTTATAACGAATGTGGCATTCGTATATAACATCTGTTTCGTGATCAAATATGGCAGATGGAAAATCAATATATTATTTTATTGAAATTTCCCATCCGCCATCTTTGATTACCCATCCGCCGTCTTAAGAAAGGTTCTTTAAAAAGGCGATACGGAGTTCGCCGGGTCAGCTAGTATACTTATATTTATGTAACGGCTCTACAACGCGTAATTAAATGAAAAGGAAGATTTCGGCAAGCGGCGATAGCCCAGTGGTGTACGTCTCGGGTTCGATCCCCAAGTACCCCGAGCACACACCTCTGACTTTTTGAATTTGTGTGTATATTAAAAATGATAATTATCGCTCGCTTAATAATGTGCCCGGTAGATGGCAATACGCTCGCCCTCTATTACATTGGGATCGAAACATAACTGGCGAAGTGTGGGTATGTAATACACCTCTGCCTACTCCTTCGGAGATAAAGGTGTGAAGTTATGTTATATTATGAAGGTTTTGGCATGAGTTACACCAACCGAGGTGTGTGTACTGTCCATATCGATTGCCACAGGATTCACAATGATTGCGTTATTGGTGAAGAACGCGACTCTTTCCTTGGAAACAATCAGCAACTTTAGCCTTCTACCTAATTCTCATTTCGACGGTAATCAAGTAAAATATATTAAATCAAGCAAAGCATTTAAGTATGATTGCCTGCAAAGATGTAAGTAAACCAAATACAGGAGTTTGGTTTACATATGCAGATCAACATAAATAATACCTTGATCTCTCACCATCTTATAAGCCCGTAACTGAGTCTATTTAATTATTTTCTTCTGTAATCTGAACCCGCCCAGTACATGTCCGGGTTAAAGGTTTAAGCCTCATCGTTTAGAACTGCATCGAGTGGTTTGGGTTCAATCTCCACACGACACAGCACACACACTTATGCTCGGGCCACACTACCTTACCGTCTACCGGGCTGTTACCGCCATAATTATGGCAATATATTACCGTTTAATTTGCTGCCTGAAGTCGTGTGGTTACACTATTTTACCGAGATATGTCAATAAACTAGGCGGTAAAAATATCATTTGTCAAGATGGCGGATGAAGCTGCAGCTGTTTGGTATTTTATGAGTGCCAATTATTTTAACATGAATCTTTAAAATTTTTAGATTTCTGTCGGGTATCCCAAAGAGACGGTTCGGATTGGAATAATTCAAAAAATTCGAGCGCTTTTTCATTTGACCACTCCATATCGGTAGTGTAGTAGATATACGTGCGTCGTCGTCGAACTCGTATTGCACACTGAACAAACGGTAGTGTGGCCGCAAACGCATTAATTACTGCCATAATCTTCTTTGATGTGCGAAAAAAGACCGCCGCCGGAGTTATTGCCTACCGGCATACGCCATATTGATTGGCATTGTAAAATTATCGCCATAAATCGCGGTTACACCTAGGCGTTGTTGAAATTATGTCATATCACGGTAGTGTGGCCGGGACATTAATGTTGTTTTAACGCGGTCGTACTTTATGTCCGTTCATTGAATTCTTCCCAACCCAAGAATTATTCCCAGTGCTTGAGAAATCATTTAAAGTTATGAAATGTTATTAATAATGAGTTACTTTAATATTTTGACCAAGTCACTGTTTAATAGTCAAACAAAGCTCATCATCATCCACAAATGGAAAGCGTGGTGTACTATGGCCTATACCTTCTCATAGTGAGAAGAGGCATATACTGACAGTTTATAAACAATAATACACTTTATAGTGAAAAGATGCATAAATAGTTGTTTCATTTCGATTGGTGGAGTTTCTAAAATATGGAATTAGGTATGTGATATTCATAAACTTTACATCACGATTAGGTGAGAGATCAAAGACAAACGCTATGGTCAGGAAAATGTAAAAAGCTCATATTGCGTTTATAAATATACCTAAGTAATATTACCGTCATCATGGTCCTAGATTTCACTTTAGAGCCCGAGGTCTGTTTACTAATCTAACCAGATTTTTATTTATTTTATTTTTTATAGACTCACGCCTGTATCCCCGAAGGGGTAGGCAGAGGTGTAATATTACACCCACATTTCGCCATGAATTTGTAGGTCCAACGTAATAGGTGGCGAGCCTATTGCCGTACCGGGCACATTACCAGTCTCCGTGCTGCTACTGAGAATTTCCTAACGGAAAACCCAATAACACTTTACCCGACCCGGGAATCGAACTTGAGACCTCCCAATCCCACACGCACATTTATGCCGCGAGACCAACGAGGCAGTCTAACCAATTTTGACAGAATATTACCTTTCCCTCAAAGCAATAGCTGTCTGACGTCCGCTACGAAAGTCCTTGACAATCTGTGAATTGGACTTTCTGCGAACCGGACATTTAGCGAACTGGACATTCTGCAAATTGGACATTGTCCGCCTGCTGGACATTTTGGAAATTAAACATTTTGTGCCTAAACGACCCGTAGGGGTAGCGGTATTCGATAGTTAAGACTAGTGTCAGCTCGTTCAGGGGTATTCTGACTCCCCAAGACGACTGTCAAGCAATATCATGAAATTCAAATTAACATAGAGGCATTAAATTATATAAAATTTATTACATTTGTCGTGTACAAAATTTGATACACAATTAGGGCGAAGTGGTTCACAACTTCTCGTCACGTTGCATTTATTATGAGGCATGGTGTCAGCTTGGCTCCATTCCTAATAATTCCGTCTCTGCGTTACATACTGCGTCTGTTACAAGAAGAGAGATTAAGTGTTCAAATAAATTAATAGTTTAAAGAAACACTAGGAAAACACCCTTTTATAAATGCACATAAAAACAAAAAACAAATTATGGATCGTTCAAGTTGTCTCTATTTCTGGGCTGAAGTGTAAACTATGTGCTTTTACTTATAATATTTGATTGTAAAATTGTGGGCTGCTGGAACAGGAAAGACTTTATTGTTAACAAATACTAATACTACCTTCTTGGCGGCAGCTGCATGAGGTCGCACAAGAGCATAGCATTTATGCCGCCAAAGGGTTACCAAAGGGAACAAAAGATATCTAGTCCACGAACAAGAACTCTACATTTTGCCACTGTTGACGCATTACCCTTATGTACTTAATTTCCTGAAAATTAAGTATATAAGTGTTTGATTTCGACAAACTGGTACTTTGAACAGACTATTTAATGTAGAGTCACTTAGTACCTACTCGTGCTGCAACTCCAGTTAGAGCGCCAATCTGTGTAACTTGATTTCTGAACAAGTTAAACAAGAACGTCTTTCCTGTTCCAGCGCCCCACGCCTTTACACTCAAAATTATAATTAAAAGCACATAGTTTACACTTCAGCCCAGAAATAGAGACATCTTGAACGATCCATAATTTATTTTTTGTTTTTTATGTGCATTTATAAAAGCGTGTTTTCCTAGTGTTTTTGAAACTACTATTAATTTATTTTATACTTTTTGGTCTTTGATAACGAAATATTTTACCAGTTATACATTTATTGTAAACAGGTGAATGAGCGCGCATCCTCTCCATCTCCGCCTGTGCGTCTGTATTACAAGGTGTTTTATCTGTCAGCTTATAACAATCTGGCGATTCAATCAGGAGACCACTAAGTGATTTTACTCTACTCAGAGTCACATACGCCTGTCCAGCCGCAAAAGTACGGGACCCTAAATACACCACTGCGTGATCTACAATATATAATTGGTTTGTTATAAGTTATAACCTTGAAAACTGATCGTGTTCAAAGTCCATTACATGGCCTTTCTCACAAGTGCAAACACGACTATGATACGATTTTTCCATCATGGAATGCCAGTGCCTATCTTCCGGTTTCATCATCACACCTTGAAAGTTAATCGTGGCCAAATTTCATAACAAGACTTTTCTAAGAAATCCAAAACAGCTATGATACGATTTTCCATCATGATGTTCCGGTTCATGTCTTCTAGCTCCATTATCAGATCAGTTTGACAGTACCATATTATTGTATTGTCATCAGAACTACATGCAGCTGCCAATTTTCATTACGCTACGACCCTTGGAAGATGGTTAAATTAGTTACCTTAGATTCCATTACATAGTTAGTTACATACACGACGACCTAATAAAAGCGTGTTAGTTAGTGACATTTCATCAAAAAAAAGTTTTTACTTACGCCCAATTTTCACAACTAGCGACTTGCAGATTCTCATTAGTTTCTATTGCAGAAACTGTAAAAAAGTAGATGATACTATTTATAAAACACATGAACGGTTTATCACCGCATTGAATACATAAAAAAATAGATAATAAACCTTTAAATCTTTACGTTTCATGGCAAGCTCTATCATTTATTTATTTTATTTATTTATTTATAGACTCACGCCTGTATCCCCGAAGGGGTAGGCAGAGGTGTAATATTACACCCACATTTCGCCATGAATGTTTAGGTCCCACGTAATGGGGGCGAGCCTATCGTCCTTACCGGGCACATCACCAGACTCCGTGCTGCTACTGAGAATTCGGAAAAACCCAGTAACACTTTTGCCCGACCCGGGAGTCGAACCCGAGATCTCCGATCATTAGTCGCATACGCTATCCACTGGACCACGGAGACAGTCATTGCGCATTGAATACATAAAAAAATAGATAATAAACCTTTAAATTTCTTCGTTTGATGGCAAGCTCTAGCAGAAACTAATAATCTCGCATTTTTTTATATTTTGTAAATAACAGCCTAATTATACATCACTAACATCAAACTATAATCCTCTGGCATAAAGCAAAAAGAAAATGAACTGTAAATGAGAAGGATGGACGGGTGAAACCGCGGAACACAACACACATTATCGAATACACATATTATCTTTATTATCATCATTCAAGCATCGTCCCAGTTGCAAGTTTGGAACCAAAACGCCTTCGCCTTTCCCTGTATGCGCCAATTAGTCTAACTAGGTCATACCAATGATTACAGATTTACATAGAAGGGCAGTTCTTAAGGATTTCTTGTGTCGATTCCAAGTAGGGACTGTCTCCAGTTTAGTTCGTAGTTGGCGCCGTTAGCGGCTCTGGCGTCGTTCTCCGTCTCTCTTGCTCTCGTAGTTAAGATACACAGGAGGAACGTTCGTCTCTCTTGCTCTCGTAGAGACAGCTGTCACAGCGCGACAGCCACGCCGCCAAGCGGCTATTTGGGTTACAGAAAGTTTGTCTTCAGAGCGCCCAAAGGAAATACGCCTCTATGTAAATATCTGAGCTCTTGGTAATACTGGGTATGAGCGAATATTAGTTTTTTTCACAGAGCAATTATTGCCGTCTGATTTTCGCACACGGATAGCAATGTTCTATAGCTTATAGCAGTGTCAATATAGTCAAAAATCTTCATGACAGCTAAAACCAACCATGAACCAACAGCTTAACATACTCTACGAAGCACGTATAAGCGATAATTAATTATTTTAATTACAATCTTCTAACAGACATTAATATACAAACTTTTATTAAATTATTAGCGTAGCATTCGTAGCACTTCGTAGGTACTGCATGAAGATGCAGTACCTACGAAGTGCTATATGCAACGAATAAGAAGTTATTCGTTACATGTTACATACTTTTTCTCCCTAAATACGTACTTACGACTGTGTTTACACTGTCTATGTGGCAACGACAAGCACGGAGACACGTGTTCCAAGGAACCCGTTGGCACTACACAACAATGACAAACGCCTACACGCGGAAATCATCCGTAGCGTTTCATGACAAAATATTTGGTAGTACAATAAGAGTCCGCTGTCCTGCCTGCGTTTCCTATATCCAGTCATCCTTTTAAGACTTACTATTCGCCCTTTTCAATATCAATCCGTTATTACGTGTCTTACGTTATTATAGAACTTTGCAGTCTTGGCGCTATTCACACTCCCCTGCTGGATACCTGGATAAGCCTCTCCTGATTTCTGTCACAATTATTGTCCTACTATATCACGCTGGCCAGACGGGTTGGTAAAGGCTATGTGGCGTTTGCCATTTCTTCCCAAGATTCGTGTATTTGCTATCATCCTTAGTCGCCTCTTGCAACATCTACGGAATGAAATGGGATATTACGAGTACCTCCTACTGAAAATATACTTTTACATAAATATTTTGACTCACCTAAATCATATTAAGTTGCTTACAAGTATATTCTTCGTTATGGGAATAAATGTAGCCGTTGATACATTATAAAGCGGTTGCGTCAGAGCACATTCGTTGCCAACAACACTGTAGACGCCCTACAGCCTCCTTGTGCCAACTTTTCAAGAAATGCGAACATTATGACATGCAGTTTTTACAGGAATACTGGTTGTTGACCTGATAACGCTGATTTATTGAGAATAAAATAAGCTATAGCATATAAATAGGCAAGGCCGGATGTTCTTATTTGAACATAAAATAGCTTTTGTGTATTTTTTTTAAAGACAAGTTTCTATAGAATTAGTATTAATACAAAATTATTACTTGCCTATAAATAATCTGTCCAAGATGAAAATTGTAACCGTGCAATTTAATATTTTCAAAATTTCGCGTAAGTATTGGTTAGGAAATTAGTTATTTTTAAAAACTAATACCTAATTTATCTTCTAACTTTTTGTACAATCACCAATTTGGCAAACGAATTATTTAGTCATGTGATTATTTTTATAATAATATTTCAGCAGTTTAATTATTTTCTAAGTAAAACATTTGCAAAACTTGTATTTTGTCAAATGATTGTTTTTATAGTAATATGTTTGCGAAATGAAAGTTTGTCAAATGATTCGTTTTTCAAACGTTGTTTGTAAAATGATCTTTTGTCATACGTTTTTTGTCAAACAATAGTAAACCTTAAGATGTACATCTTCGAAAAAAGTTTGTGTCCACGCAAGTGCTAGATAACAACTGTCCAAATATGATATCATCTGGCAAAAGTAAGAAAAGTCATACGTTTTTTGTCAAACAATAGTAAACCGGAAAAACCCAATAACACTTTGCCTGACCCGGGGATCGAACCCGAGACCTCCCAATCCCACGCGCACATTTATGCCGCGAGACCAACGAGGCAGTCTAACCAATTTTGACAGAATATTACCTTTCCCTCAAAGAAATAGCTGTCTGACGTCCACTACGAAAGTCCTGGACAACCTGCGAATTGGACTTTCTGAGCACCGGACATTTAGCGAACTGGACATTCTGCAAATTGGACATTGTGCGACTGCTGGACATTTTGGAAATTAAACATTACGTGCCTAAACGACCCGTAGGGGTAGCGTTATTCGATAGTTAAGAGTATATAGGTGTCGTCGATGTTGCAGTGTAGATACGTATAATGCAATATGTTAAGGATAGCACTGTACCTTATATGTCCCAGATAGGTAAATCAAAATCCGTATTAAGATCAATGCAGTATATTGTTCATAAGTTCACTTAACACATAAGAAAAGAGTTTGCACGTACACAACACAATTGAATAGTCACTATACGATAGAAGGAGTGGAAAACATAGTTTCTAGTGATAGGATAGCGTAGAAATAAGACAATAACACATAAAAAGTGGATCGCGGACGCGGTTACGTTAAGACGGGCGACACGGGTTTCGCGTATGATTAGTGTGGACCAACTAAAGTCGATTAGAGATCGATGCCCCGGCGCATCGCGCGCTCTCGCTCGTACGGATACGTTACACATTCTTCATACGTCATCATTGCATTGACAACAATATGAGTGCAGGTTCGATGCGCGGATGTGGTGTAGATATGCTGTGTATGTATATAATATTAATAATTAATTATGGTATATGGTAAGTTTTGAATTCGTGAGTAGGCTACATCACTCCCCCCCGGAGACCGTTACTACGGGTGATAATAATTTGGGAATCGAACTATGCGGCCCGAACGCGTCCTTCTGACATCCTCTTGGACTGGGGTCTTCTGACTTAGTGGAACAGGGTTGGGTAAAGGACTGGAGCTCGGGTTTGAGTGCCGATTTAAAATGGAATTATGAACGGAAGATGGGTCATTCAGTATATAAGCCGGTTTAAGGCGGTCTATTGAAACAGTCACATTTTTACCTTTAATTAAAATGGTATAATATTTGTCACGGCGCTCTAATACCTCAAAAGGACCGGAGTAAGAGGGTTGCAATGAGCCGCGTACAGAGTCGTCCCTTAAGAATACATGACTAGATGTAGGTAAATCCTTAAATATAAAAACTTTGCCTTTATTATGACGTGTTGCAGGTGAAGGCTGAAGTTTACGTGAAAATTGACGTAGCCGAGTAGTGA
Organism: Euclidia mi; assembly: GCA_944739405.2. Classification (NCBI taxonomy): domain Eukaryota; kingdom Metazoa; phylum Arthropoda; class Insecta; order Lepidoptera; family Erebidae; genus Euclidia; species Euclidia mi. The sequence goes on from OX123196.2 coordinate 8,067,955, forward strand.
AGTCCGATATATCGGTGAAATGGGCATCCGTAGTCTGGAAAAATTCTCCAGGCAGACGTAGCGGTTCCCCATAGACCAACTCGGCGGATGACGTTTGTAAGTCATCCTTGAATGCGCTCCTAATCCCTAGTAGCACTAATGGTAATGCATCGACCCAGTTACAATCGGCGTGGCACATTAGAGCCGCCTTTAACTGTCTGTGGAATCGTTCCACTAGCCCATTACAAGCTGGGTGATACGCGGTTGTTTTGCGATGTTTGAATCCAATCATTTTTCCAAGGTATTGGAAAAGTGAAGATTCAAACTGTCGACCGCGATCCGTGACAATATCCGTTGGACATCCAAATCTGGATATCCACGATATTAGCGCCTTCCCAACTGTCTCCGCTGTGATATCCGCCATCGGCGTAACTTCAGGCCAGCGAGTGAAACGATCCACAGCCGTAAGACAGTATCGGTAGCCTTAAGAAACGGGGAGAGGACCTATAATGTCCACGTGAATGAAAGAGAATCGAGTGCGAGGTAATTGGAACGTACTCAATGGAGACGAGACATGTCGGTGAACCTTGGCGGCAACGAGCTTGGCCGTAGCATTCGCGCCTGGGTGACTGAGTCCATGCAGGCTGTCGAAAACATTTTTCCTCAATGATTTGGGGACAAAGGGCCTAGGTGAGTTAGTACTGACGTCGCAATAAACTTCAGCTTGAGAGTTCGAAATTCTCAACTTTTTCAGGCGAAGTGAAGATTCTCCTCCCAGAAGTTGAGACAGCTCTTGGTCTGCAGCTTGAGAAGAAGCAAGCATATCTAAGTCGATTGGCATCTGCAGCTCCTCGACACGTGACAGTGGATCAGCGACGACATTGTCCTTACCGGCAATGTGTATGATGTCAGTCGTGAACTGCGAGATGAAATCGAAGTGTCGGTACTGTCGTGGCGAACAGTTAATTTTTCTTTCATTGAAAGCATAACTGAGTGGCTTGTGATCAGTAAACACAATAAAATGTCTTGCTTCGAGCATGTGACGAAAGTATTTAATACTTTCGTAAATGGCCAAGAGCTCGCGGTCATATGGCGAGTATTTCTGTTGAGAGGGGCTCAACTTCCGCGAGAAGAAGGCCAAGGGTTGCCAGACATCGTTTTTAAATTGCTGCAATACTGCACCCATTGCCCAGTCGGATGCGTCCGTTACCAGAGCAAGCTTGGCTTCACAGTCTGGGTGTGCAAGTAATGCGGCATTGGCAAGGCTCTCTTTGCACTTGTTAAAAGCAAGCAGTGTAGCACCTGATATATCCACGGGGTGGGAGCCCTTAACGGAGCCTGAAAGCAATGCATTTAAAGGAGCTTGAATTGAGGTTGAGTGAGGTATGAACCGCCTGTAAAAGTTAAGCATTCCTAAAAATTTTCTTAATTGCTTTACCGTTTTGGGTACAGGGAAGTCACTTATAGCCTGAACCTTGCTGTCCAGAGGCTTAGTGCCAGCTGAGAAGATTTGGTAACCCAAAAACTTCACCTCTGGGACACCGAAGACGCATTTTGAGGTATTGATCAGAACGCCATAATTACTCATATGCGAGTGAAGAGTTCCTGAAGGTGGAGTTCATGCTGGGCCTGGTCTCTGGAAAATACCAAATAGTCGTCCAAGTAAGCGTAGCAGAAGTCTAGCCCTCTCGTCATCTCATCCACAAACCTTTGGCATGTTTGGCCCGCATTTCTTAGGCCGAAAGTCATAAAAGGGAATTCATACAGTCCGAAGGGTGTGGTGATGGCAGTTTTTTGTATATCATCTTCAAAAACCGGGATAAAATTGTATGCCTTTACCAAATCTATGGTTGAAAAGATGGTGCAACCAGCGATGCTGTGAGAGAAGTCGTGTATATGCCTAATAGGATAACGATCTGGGATAGTGCGTGCGTTAAGCATACGGTAGTCACTGCAAGGCTGCCAGCCGTTATCCTTCTTAGGCGCGAGGTGCAAGGGAGAAGCCCAGGGACTCTCAGAAGGCCGTGTTGTGCCATTGCTAAGCATCAATTCAAATTCTTGCTTGGCAATTTTTAATTTGTCCGGTGCCAGTCTGCGGGGAGTGCATGAAATAGGTGGCCCTGGTGTAGTTCTTATGTGGTGTACCGTGTTATGTTTTGGAGTGCGCACTGTGCCTGAAGGGCGTGTTATGTCTGGAAACTTACTTAGGATCTCGTGGAAACGCGTGTCGCCTGTAGAAATTTTTATAGAAAATATATCAGCTTTAGCGCGGGGAAGCACTGGATGATAACGTAGTGGTATTGTCAATTAGGCGTTGATTTCTACAATCTACAATTAAATTATAATAACTAAGCGAGCGTTCACACTACGCCGGACCGGCTTATTAGCCGGTCCGGCTTAATGCCCGGACCGGCGAATAACGAGCCAGTGGCAGAACAATTTGTATGAAGCTATTCACACTAAGCTGGATCCGGTCAATAGACCGGATCCGGGCATTAAGACGGACTCGTAGAGCTGAGCTAAGAGTATGCGTTAGAATATACCGATCGTTATGGCACCGATCATATGCTATACTAGGTATAGATAGTTATACGTAAATTGTTTGACTATCAAAATTTCATAACGAGTATAACTACAATGAAATGTCGCGCGCGGTCAGACTTTACCTATGTAGTTATAGTTTAACGTAGCGTTTTTTGACAGCAGAATGGTTTGCCGGTGACCATTTAGATAGACATTTTGTAACATTCCAAGGCTTATTTATTTCTTCTTATTGTATTCTTTTTTTGATATATTTATTGTTGAGTTTCCTTTACTCTTTGATAAATAATTTTACGATTTGATATATTTTTACCATTTAATACACGTTTTGGATTTACGTAAAGGTGCATAGGGTGCATAGGGTTCCCACCAAGAACTTAGGGTCCCAAGCCAACCTCACCTGCACCTGCCGATCACCGGACGAGGCTTTGGCAAACAATATATCCCGATAAGCGGCAATAGGCTCGCCACCTATTACGTGGGATCAAAACACTGGCGAAAAGTGGGCGTTTAATATACCTCTGCCTACCCCTTCGGGGAAACAGGCGTGAGTCTATGTATGTATGTATGTATGGACTTATGTATTTTTTTAAAAATTTTATGTTAAATAATACAGATAAAAATATAATTATTTTATCGGTACGTAACGGTATTACTTTTTCTATTTCTTTTGTCACTTTTGTGCTCAATTTTATTACATATAGCTTTTTGTTATTATTAGCACCTTTTTTGTTTAATTTAACTTTATATTTTAATTTCATTTTGATATCTTTGTATACTTTTTGTACATGTATTATTAATTATATTAATTATATAGTATATTTTTAATTTCTCTCATTTGGCGTATTTTTGTTGTCTTGTTACGGTTTATTTGTTCAATTTTAACGCTTTGTAATGTTTGTGGACTTTAAAAAAAACAGCTTTTTGTGATACTATTAGATTTTTTTCTTTTTGTTTTTTTTTTGCGTATTCTTCACATAGTTTAATTTTATTTTAAATTTGCATTATATTTAAATTTCTTTAATCTTGCCACATTTGTTATTTGTTTAGATTTTTCTTTTTCACAATATTTTTTGTTGATTAACTTTTTGCTATTTTTGCCGTAGTTTTTGCCATCTCAATACATCATACGTCATTATAGGTCTCGATAACAATCTTAGCCCATTAGCCCATTACCATTAAGAATTTAATGATTTTTTAAAACGAGCCTTACCAAACCACTTGCTGTTATCATTCTAGTTATGCATTAGACATATCTACGAGTAAATACTTCTTCAAATTAGGTGATCGAACGATATAGATAGTTATGAAATATAGATAGTTATGACAACGTGCACAGACCCATGCCTAGTGCCGGTGACATAGTGTTACCAACAGTTGAACCAAGCTCTCCACCAGAAACCACAAATAAAATTTCCCTAGACACATGACACCCACTTAAATTATAATTATAATACTTATTTCACTTCGGAAAACAATTGGTATACAAAAATAATAATTCGTTCTATTAGGAAATATGTAAAGAAAAATGCAAATTAAAAGTTAAATCAACACATCAAGTAATATTATAATAATAGATTGAACAATGTACAAATTATTTTAAAACGAACGTTGTATTCAATTTTAGGCAAATGTTGAAACCCCCAGTTTTAGTGCTAATTCAACTAAGTTGGTAACACTGATCGGAGCTGGCCTTAGAATAAGGAAAATACTATAGAGACCGCATTACAATAGCAGTCTTGTCCAATATACATAGTTACTTCATTTTGACTTATGATTTTTCTAGCGTAGAGTAAGATAAATGTCTATTAATGATTATATTATTTGATTTAGTCGTGGCTTAAACATAGCCCGGCGCATGCAAAAATAATTTTCAAATCAATATAAAGAACGCCTGGCAATGTAATAAAGCCCCGACTAAATCATCTGACGTATGTTTGTTTGTATTCTATATACATTAAACTATTATATTTAAAAATTGCATGTTACCTTCAATACATTTTTGTTCGTTTTTTCATAATTTTCTATAGCTTCGCTGCTCGCCAGCCAGGTCTGCAATCATGCCTCAAATACCTACCCAAAATTGATGCCAGCTCTCCTAGTAGGTATAAAGTAAATATCGATGAAACATAAATATAGATCAATAAATTTTAACGTAGGAACAGACACTTGTGATTTCATTTACAAAACCTGTTCAAATTAAAACCTGCATATTATTATTATATGTAACCAAGTCAGGAACAAATAAACAAATCGTGTTTTTAGCTGATTTCATTGTCAAACGGACATTGAAGTTCAGTAACGTCAATGTTTGGTTGCCACCAGGCACCGTGTACTTAATTTAAATGGCAATAAAATTCAAATTCAAAGCCATGTCTCTGAGTTTTGGAAGTTATGTGCATTTATTAGGTAAGTATCGCTTGCTATGATCTAGGAAAAATCGCGACTAAACATGCATAGCTTAGTAGTTGTTTGCCGAAAATTGTTTTATATATAAACTGTTATTATGAAAGCGAAAGTTTCAGAGGATGTATTTGTTTCTCTTTCATACAAAAACATTTTAAATAAAAGTATCGATAAAATTTCAACGTCCCTACAAATATCAGTACAATCTTTATACGCATAAGTCAAAATGTCTATGAATGAAGTTTCTAAGTTTCACATGAAGTTCTATTTAATTTTGACTAAAAGAATCTGACATTGGTAACCATGGCCACCCATGGTCACCAATGTCAGATTATTTTAGTGATGATCTAGTGATGCAATACTTCCATCTATAAAGTAAATTTAATCTAGGGAGCCGGCCGTCATCCGGCTAATTAGCCGGTCGCGGCGTAGTGTGAACACTCGCTCCGGGCGCCGGCTTCCGGCTAATTAGCCGGTCCGGCGCAGTGTGAACGCACGCTAAGGAAATCAACGCCTATAATAGGTTTTGTAACATTGGCTACCACAAATCGCCAAACGAAATTACGTCTAAGACCTAAATTTAACCTTAGTTCTATGAAACCATACGTATCTATAATCGTCCCATTGGCTGCGCTGAGCTGGTAGTCCGCCTTGGCACGTCGATCCCGAATCGCAGAACGGGGGTAAACGCAGATGTCGCTGCCAGTGTCCACCAGAAATTGGATGTTCGAACTGCGATCAGTCACGAAGAGGCGACCTGGGGTGGATGGGCAGCCGTCAGCCGCCATTAGCAACTGCCCTTGGAGTTTCCCGCCTTCGAAGTCTTGGTAAAGTCACAGGGCTTGATGCATTTATGGGCGTCTGCACCAAACCTGGTATGGTACCAGCAGACCGGGTACTTTTGATAGCTGGAATTGGATCGGCTCCTTTGCTGTGATGATGATCGGCGTCGTTCGCGCTGTCTAGAACGACCGACAGAACAGCAGGATGTACGGGTATGCTCTTCTAGCTTTATTGTTAGCTGCTGAACCATCTTCTTCAATTCCACGAGCTCATCAGATGGGTGGGGTGCGAGCGTACCGTGAGATGATGTCGCGGCGCCGTTACATGGTGACGTCAACTCCTGTATACGGTCCGCCAGGTCCGCCAGCTGTTCCAGAGAATGAGTCGGTTATGATGCTAATACAGTCTGGATCTCGTGTGGCAGGCGATTGCTCCAAATAGTCCTGATGAAATCTTCGGGAACCGATGGACCCGCCAAGTCTCGAAGATGCCTTAAAAACTGTGAAGGCTTCCTATCTCCCAGTTCTTCATGGGTTAGAAGTTGCTTGACTTTCTTTTCATGAGAAGCCGAGAGTCGCTTGATAAGCTCTGATTTAATTTTATCATAGCGATTTTTGTTGGGTGGGTTAACAATAATATCTTTAACGACTTTGGCATACTGTAAGTCTAAGTTATTGGTCACTTGCGTAAACTTCATAGCGTCATCTGTAAGGCCATGGCTGTCAAACTGGCCCTCCAGCAGGGCAAACCAAAGTTCCGGGTCGTCCGATGAGAAAGGCGGCACCTTAATTTTTAACTGGCGCATTGCTTTATTCGAACGTTCACTGGGTGCACGCACTCGTTGAGCCCGCCGAGTAACATTATCTTCTTGCCGAGAACCGACGCTTTTTAAGGAATCGCTGCTATCACTCATAATTGCCCACGTGTTCTCCGGGGTCATCAGTTATAGGTGTAGTCGTTATGTTGCAGTGTAGATACGTATAATGCAATATGTTAAGGATAGCACTGTACCTTATATGTCCCAGATAGGTAAATCAAAATCCGTATTAAGATCAATGCAGTATATTGTTCATAAGTTCACTTAACACATAAGAAAAGAGTTTGCACGTACACAACACAATTGAATAGTCACTATACGATAGAAGGAGTGGAAAACATAGTTTCTAGTGATAGGATAGCGTAGAAATAAGACAATAACACATAAAAAGTGGATCGCGGACGCGGTTACGTTAAGACGGGCGACACGGGTTTCGCGTATGATTAGTGTGGACCAACTAAAGTCGATTAGAGATCGATGCCCCGGCGCATCGCGCGCTCTCGCTCGTACGGATACGTTACACATTCTTCATACGTCATCATTGCATTGACAACAATATGAGTGCAGGTTCGATGCGCGGATGTGGTGTAGATATGCTGTGTATGTATATAATATTAATAATTAATTATGGTATATGGTAAGTGTTGAATTCGTGAGTAGGCTACAAGTAGTGTCAGCTCGTTCAGGGGTATTCTGACTCCCCAAGACGACTGTCAAACATTATCATGAAATTCAAATTCACATAGAGTCATTAAATTATATAAAATTTATTACATTTGTCGTGTACAAAAGTTGATACACGATTAGGGCGAAGTGGTTCACAATTTCTCGTCACGGTGCATTTATTATGAGGCATGGCGTCAGCTTGGCTCCACTCCGCATAATTCCGTCTCTGCGTTACATACTGCGTCTGTTACAAGAAGAGAGATTAAGCTTTCAAATTAGTGACATTTCATCAAAAAAACCGGCCAAGTGCGTGTCGGGCCACGCGCAATCTAGGGTTCCGTAGTTGCCCATAATGGCCATTATTGATAATAACTTCTATTTCACATGGGACTACAACGGGCCCACATTGTACCCTGTAGTACATTATATACCAAAGTACGTATATCTTTAAGATTAAGCCAGCGCTCCCAATGTAAACTCACAGAAATAGGTATTTATAAGTTAAACGACGATTACTCGTAAACTAGTGATGTCTACTTAGCCATGATAGTTTTCCTTTTAAATTCGTTATATGTACTACATTTGTGATTTTTTTCACCTCTTCCAAATTAGGTAATAGTTTAGCCGGCAGAGGGGGGGGACACTTGAGTATAAATTTATTTTTCACTTCAAATCTTGATATTTGACAAACCAATCACTTGATCGAAAAATGATTTGAGCAAGCTAATATTTTTTTTTTAAAACCTATCCAATGATACCCCACATAATGGGGTACTCAACCAAAAAAAAGTTCAACCCCACTATATATGTAGGGGAGATACCCTTAAAAAAAATATTTTCCTAAATTTTATTCTACAGTTTTGTTGCAATATCTTATGTCTATATTCATGCCAAATATCAGCTTTCTAGCTCCAGGCGTCTTTGAGCTAGGCTGCGGACGGACAGACGGACGGACATGACGAAACTATAAGGGTTCTTTGTGGACTACGGAACCTTAAAAAAGTTTTTACTTACGGCCAATTTTCACAACTAGGGACTTGTAGATTCTCTTTATAGCAGAAACTGTAAAAATTTAGATGATACTTCACCGCATTGAATACATAAAAAATAGATAATAAACCTTGAAATATTTTCGTTTGTTGGCTAGCTCTATCATTTATTTATTTTATTTATTTATTTATAGACTCACGCCTGTATCCCCGAAGGGGTAGGCAGAGGTGTAATATTACACCCATATATCGCCATGAATTTTAAGGTCCCACGTAATAGGGGGCGAGCCTATTGTCCTTACCGGGCACATCACCAGACTCCGGGCTGCTACTGAGAATTCGGAAAAACCCATCAGTACCCTCCGATCAGTAGTCGCATACGCTATCCACTGGACCACGGAGGCAGTCATTGCGCATTGAATACATAAAAAAATAGATAATAAACCTTTAAATCTCTTCGTTTGATGGCAAGCTCTAGCAGAAATTAATAATCTCGCATTTTTTTATATTTTGTAAATAACAGCCTAATTATACATCACTAACATCAAACTATAATCCTCTGGCATAAAGCAAAAAGAAAATGAGCTCTAAATGAGAAGGATGGACGGGTGAAACCGCGAAGCACAACACTCATTATCAAATCTAGATCTTCATTATCATCATTCAAGAATCGTCCCAGTTGCAAGTTTGGAACCAAAAGGCCTTCGCCTTTCCCTGTAATCCGCCAATTAGTCTAACTAGGTCATACGAATGAATACAGATTTACATAGAAGAGCAGTTCTTAAGGATTTCTTAGTGTCGATTCCAAGTGGGGACTGTCTCCAGTTTAGTTCGTAGTTGGCGCCGTTGGCGGCTCTGGCGTCGTTCTCCGTCTCTCTTGCTCTCGTAGTTAAGATACACAGGAGGAACATGCGTCTCTCTTGCTCTCGTAGAGACAGCTGACACAGCGCGACTGCCACGCCGCCGAGCGGCTATTCGGGTCACAGAAAGTTTGTCTTCAGAGCACCCATAGGAAATGCGCTTCTATGTAAATATCTGAGCTCTTTGGTAATGCTGGGTATGAGTGAATATTAGTTTTCCCACAGAGCAATTGCTGTCTGACTTTCGCACACGGAAAGCAATATTCTATGGCTTAGAGCAGTGTCAGTATAGTCAAAAATCTTCATGACAGCTGGAACCAACCATGAACCAACAGCTTAACATACTCTACGAAGCACGTATAAGCGATAATTAAATATTTTAATTACAATCTTCTAACAGACATTAATATACAAACTTTTATTAAATTATTAGCGTAGCATTCGTAGCACTTCGTAGGTACTGCATTTTCTTATTCGTTACATGTTACTTTTTTGTCCCGAAATACGTACTTACGACTGTCTATGTGGCAACGAGGAGCACTCTGAAGCACGGAGACACGTTCTCCAAGAAACCCGATGGCACTAAACAACAATGACAAACGCCTACACGCGGAAATCATCCGTAGCGTTTCACGACAAAATATTTGGTAGTACAATAATAGTGCGCTGTCCTGTCTGCTTTTCCTATATCCAGTCATCCTTTTAGACTAACTATTCGCCCTTTTCAATATCAATCCGTTATTACGTATAATAGAACTTTCCACTATTCACACTCCACTGCTGGATACCTGGATAAGCTTCTCCTAATTTCTGTCCCAATTATTGCCCTACTATATCACGCTGGCAAGACGGGTTGGTGAAGGCTATGTGGCGTTTGCCATTTCTTCCCAAGGTACTATTTGTTTCGTGTATTTGCTATCATATTTAGTCGCCTCTTACAACACCCGCGGAATGAAATGGGATATTACCTCCTACTGAAAATATACTTACATAAATATTTTGACTCATCTAAATTATATTAAGTTGCTTACAAATATATTCTCAATAGGTGATACCACAATGGGAATAAATCTAGCCGTTGATACATTACATACAGCGGTTGCGTCAGAGCACATTCGTTGCCAATAACACTATAGACGCCCTACAGCCTCCGTGTGCCAACTTTTCAAGAAATGTGAACATTATGACATGCAGTTTTTGCAGAAATACTGGTTGTTGGCCTGATAACGATGCTTTGCTGTGAGAATGAAATAAGCTATAGCATATAAATAGGCAGGGGCTGATGTTCTTATTTGAACATATAATAGCTATTGTGAAATAACAGCTAGCTAATATCATAATAACAATTCATATTATTATACGCAAAATAGTGAACTTTTAATAAACATAGATATCTGAAAGGAAGTCGACAATGTACCATATAATTATGTCTATAATAGGGAATATGCATGATTTTTTTTTATTGTTGCTATCGTTTATTTATGTTAATATGATACCGTAAAAAAAATATTAGTCGTGGTGAAGTTAACATTTATTTTAAATTAAATATTGAAAACTGCAATGACATAACGCTAGTTTAATACACCCCCATTTTAGCGCGCTTCGTGATGACGTCAGAATTCTCAACGTTTGAGTTTTGACTGTCAACTCAATCAAATGTCTGGTACCACAGAAATAAATAGTAATAGAACGGTGACATGGGCGTGGTGCGCGTGTCAAACTATTGCACTATAGCGCATGTGTTTACACATGTTGTACAACATTATTCTGCCTGAAAATCAGCAATGGTCAGTTTTTATATAAACAATAACATAATTTCATTTTCCACAGCTACATCACACACACACACATCGATAATAATTCCTTAGTGTCCCCTCATTATCTATACGTCACTGTGGGCGGGGCTTGCTGAAATGTGGCACTCGCGAAATGTACGCGATGACGTGACATTCACCATTCTATTACTATTTATTTCTGTGTCTGGTACTGTTTTGACACTTTTAACATAATCTCTGCGAACCGTGTCGTCACGTTGGTTTCAGGCAACAGTGTTGCGTTTCGAAATTTTAAATATCGCGCGTAAATATTCCAACTTTTATTAATAAATATTCGCGAGAGTGTTTAAATATAAAATAATGTAAGAGGTGTCTTTCTTTACCGATAAATAATGTCATAAAAATATATTCGCTTAAATCTGAATGACACGCATATTCCCTATTGCCTTTCTTATACGACTTCGACTGAACAGTAGGTCTGTACATACATGTAATGTACAGACCTACTGTTTTGAGTGCCATGGGTTTGATAAGTTCGATTTCCACACGACAACACTTTGCATGATCAAATAAAGGTCTGGGTGTTCTTCATGTGCATTGATTGAGTTGTTGTAAAGCCCCCACGATACTAAACCTATTTCTAGTACGGAAGTTTTTTTTAAGCATAAAAAATCAACAGACTGTCTGCCTACCTAGTTACGATCTAATGGTTTGAACTCGGGATCCATTCTTCCGTTACGACGCGTTTACTTCGCTCGGTCTTAAGCATTTCTGGTTGTCAAACCAGCAGTTTTCGGAACCATGTTTTACCATGTCATATAGTTTTTTCTATTTAACCGACCGGTTATCGTTAAACATGGCAGATCTCCAATTGCAGTTTATCTGATACATACCTACTATGTGACAGTCTTGCTGCGTGAATCTGCAAATCTGATCTGTACCTACTGTCAGGTGTCGATCATAATTCTGATGGACTAGCTGTTTCCCGCGGTTTCACCCACGTTCTGAGGGAGTTCCCTCAGGAGTTCCCTTCTAGCACTTCGCGTACCCGGTTAATTTATAGCGGTCTAGCCGTTCCAGAGATTAGCGAGAACAAACAGACAGACAGACAGACAAAAAAAATTTAAAATGTCATTTCAGTATATGTCCCGCCGTGTATACATCCATATGCATTTAGTAAAAAGCGGTTATTTTAATATTACAAACAGACACTTTAATTTTATATATTTATATAGATACGTTTCCAATGAAAAGTAGAAATATGTGCAAATTATCCCACGAAAAGTAGGTACATGAGCTTTCTACGTACCTCAAATATTAATAAGAAACCAAATATTACTACTTCCTAGTACTTTAAGTAGTGATCAGTTTACCTTTAAAATTATTGGTACTTGAGCAATTTTACTACGGACTCTATCCATTGCTACTGTCCGTTAGGGGCGCTTTAAGAAAATGTATGGAAATTGTTCCCGTAGACTAGGCCATCGTCACCATGACAATCGTGTGTAAAACTCGTACTAGACCCTCTGAATCATATTTAAAAGAGTATATCCAAAGGCTATAAATATGAAAGGTATTTAACCTCCCATTATTCTCAAGTAGCAGAGCGCCATACGTTTCGGATACCGTACAAAGTTTCGAAAAGGTCAAAAAGAACTCTCACAACTTTACAATGAGAAACGTTTCGTAAACAGTTCTATAAACAGAAACAGTTGCCAATCGTTTAAATTTCAATCGGCTGGTAAATAAGAGAAAAACTTTCAATATACGGTTGGCGTGCCTGGGTAAATGGGTGCCTGTTTTCCCTACATATTCGTGCACTTATCGCCTAGGTATTGCCGTCAATCTTTACTCAATCTGTTCCCGTACGTCGTTAAAGTTAGTTGAGTAAGGCGCTTGTTCGGCATCCGAGCGGTCTCGCGATGTCCGCTTATACCGAAGAACTAGAGCATACGAGCATCTACCTACGACCTGTTTGTGGTATTTAAACACACTTTGATACGCTTTTAATATATTGATATAACTTATTTCGTAACAAAATCTAAGAAGTTGAATTTCGTCCACTTCTAGTTCTTGTGCGATCATGAATCTCGTTTCTAAGAGATCGGCAGGAATTTAAAATAAATAGATAACCAGCTGTATAGGCCTCCCGTACTTAAGTCAGATCTAGATGTGCTGACTAGAGTACTATGACTAGCAATAAATAACGGAATGCAAAGCGGTTCGGCGAAAATTAATAGACTTCCTTGTGAATTTAATCATACTGCATACGGCTTCAGAATTAACGACTGATTAATAGTTGTGATTAGTAATAAATATAGGAATTTTAATTTAATCTCTGGATTTACCGGATAATCTTAGATAAAGTGTGTTAAGAGTGATTTAGGTAATGTTCGTATTAGCATAACTTTGATAATGTGGTACTTAATTGTTATTTTATTTTCTTTGCGTGGATGGTTAGATTTTCAAGCATTCATTACTATCCGAAATAATCCAATGTTTAAATTAACACTTTACGATCATGCAAATTCTTTGCTGCCATAATGATGCGTTTTATTTCTTTAACGCCAATTCCAATATTTGATGAATCTGTGGATGGCTACTAGAGAAACATTAAAGACATAATATATAAACAAAATAATTATGTCAAATAATGTACCTCTAAAAGCCAACTTCATTAACCGATCCAATATTGCAACCGGCCACAAGTCGAATGTAAACAACCAACAAACAGTGGTTAATTAATTATGCAGATATACCCAAGTAGGATATGCCCCATAAGGAGCTACATAGGTACTTTCTCTCCAAATTTGTATCACCTCTGTGACTCTGTGGCCAGCCTATTGTTTCTTACGCAGCTTATGTCGACCACAAAATCAATTTAGGTATATTAAAGCTCTGCTACTCAATGAGTCATACCTAAGCATCAATATGCTTTTATAGATAATCCCTTTTAAAAGAATTTAGTCGACTCAGAATCTACACACAATAAAATTTTATTTGACAGTGCCTAAATGGTTTCCGTGTAACAAAACTATGATTTCAAACACGTTTATATTTGAACGTCATTTTCACGTAGTCCAAATCTATTTTGTGAACATAAATTGAATGAAATTCATCTAGTTAGTTTACAATGTATTCATTGTGCTATTGCACGCCACGAGAATAGTACGTGAGTGAATGGTAGTAATGATATGCCATTTAAATCTCAAATTATTATTTCAATAGGTATCTATCGATAAAGATGGCTAATTCAATTTAGTATTTTGCATTCAGCCGGTCGTGAAAACACAATTCAGAATAAAAGAAATCGATTAAGTTAACATTTCTTAGGTGAATTCAAGCGAAACAATTTACTCAGATGTTAATAATATTATTGATTGTTATGTTAAGGAGAATCTACACAATATGATGCGCTTTTGAGATAAAATCAGACTTAGTTAACAAGGAGTTATACAAAAATAAACTCTCCATACATACTTAGATCTTAAATGAAAAAAAGTTGATTTTTTCATCAGTCATATACATACGGGTGTCTATAAATAGATCTTCAAAAATGATGCTAAACCTTAGCACAAAAACTCCAAAGCCAATCGTTTGCTAGAAAGACGCCTCCAAAGTGGCTAAAAAAGCTTTGTATGATGACCGTGTACCTGCCTAGTATACAATTTAGTACTATATTTCTATCCTTAATTCTCAACCCTTAGATAGCGAAGAAAGCGATGGAGAAGGAGGCCAAGGTAACCTGAACCGTCTAATCGTCCGTCCACCGGGCACCAGCGGCAAGGCCAAGCGTGGCCAGCTGTGCTTCGACGCGGCGTTCGAGTGCGGGAACCTGGGCCGCGCCGACCACATCAGCGAGTTCGAGTACGACCTGTTCGTCAGGCCCGACACCTGCAGACCCAGGGCACGGTTCTGGTTTAACTTTACTGTGGAAAATGTTAAGCAGGATCAGGTTAGTGCACTGAATTACAAACACACAAAATAGTAGAAACATCCCAGTTTCGGATGGAGTTGGTAGAGTCAACCAGGTTTATCTAGCCATGCCTAGCTGCTGATAGTACCTAAACAAACTGGCTTTGCTCATTCAGTCCCTTACTAAGGCAAGAACTGCTCGTTGTTACTGATGCCTTCACTGAAAATCATCAGCCTAATCAGTAGGGTCAGGATTTCGTTATTCATAGTAGCTTTGCATACGCGTTTACAGCCACTGCTGGCTATTCAAATAATAACATGATTTGTTTCAGAGAGTGATATTTAATATTGTCAATCTGGGGAAAGAAACGACATTGTATGATACCGACATGACTCCGCTCATTCGATCCACGTCACGACAGAAATGGTAAGACTCTCCTCAGTGTCTATACATAACACACCAAAGACGTACAAAGTTATTGATGACAAGCATCAGGCCTTATTATTAAAAAAAAAAACGCAATGTATTTTGTTGACGAATAAATAACTATGACTATTACCTCGCGGGATCTTTCACATCGAATTAAAATATCTAAAATAAAATAAACTTTTAACCCTTTGTTTTGATCCTTCGAGGTGTGGTCGGACATGTTTCAAACTACTAACGTACCTATGCACAGGCAAAGGCTTCCAAGACGTCTCATGTTCTACCACCGCTCGCTGGCTCACCGAGGTCGGAAGATATTGAGCATAGCTTTTGCATTCGACCGTGAAGAGGACGTGTACCAATTTTCTGCTGCTGCCTCGTACTCTTACTCTCGCCTCCAGAAGCATTTGGCATTGTGGGAGAAGCGAGCTCAGTCCTTCGCCACTAGAGAGTCTATTGCTCAGACTACAGTAAGTGGGTATACCTACATATATTTGATGTATATAGCTAAGTATTAGCTAGTAGAGCTTTGCTATTGATAGATTTCAGCATTAATGAGCCGGCACGACATGAAAAGTATTCTCTCATCTCACAGAATCTCACGTTGAGAAATTTGAAAGACCTTATCTCTCCTCAACTTCTCCCTTATCCCGCTCCTCCCTAATCCCGCTCCTCCTCCTATTCCATTTTCTTTCCTATATCCTAAAGGACAGTAACGCTCCAGTGACTTCTCTAATGTAGAGGGCGCCCATAGCGGAAATGTAGATTTCGATTATTTCGAACGCATAGGTTTTTGTGTAAGAGATTACGTGATATGGAAATCGCAGCACTCTTGCCTTCACCCACCTAAGTGTTTAGTGTTTCAGATATGAAACCTTCAGTTGAGAATAATAGGATCATCTTTATTTAATTTTTCAGCAAAAACGTCGCGTTGATCTAGTCACCATTGGAGACTACAATGCCAAAGATAAAGAAAAAGAAATAAAAGAAGAAAAAGACGTAATCGGAACTAAAATCAAGGTGGCCGAGTCGAAGAAACGAGTTGTACTGATTTTAGCGAGAACACACGGGGGCGAACCACCGGCTTCTTTCGTTTGTCAAGGTAGAGTCTCATATTTATTGAAATAGAGAACTATACTTTTTGGTACTGTATGCACCGTTGCAAGGGTTTCTTAATTATATATAGCCGGCTTGGCCCTTTTTCCGGTTTGGGAAAATCAGATAAGTACCTACCTTCGTATTGACGATATTTTTAATGGCGTACCTACGTAATGCGGACTTATGGCTGTATTGTTTCAGGGCTGTTGGATTACTTACTGAGCTCTTCAGAAAAAGCAGTTGCACTAAGGAACAACGTCGTACTAGAGGTACCCAGGCATATTCGTGTATCAGAAAAGCCTCTACAGTTACAATAGTGACACCTATATTTAATTTTAAGTAGATACAAAGCGCTTGCGTCCATCATGAACTAGCGTAGAGGTAAAAGCTAGGTTCCCATTTTATTGTCAGTAGGTAGGTATATATAGGGTTTTTATGTGAGTGCTCACTAAAATATGTACCTATACTGACTGTTTATACTAAAATACATATTGATTACATAACGGGGATAAATTCAGCAATTTTGCTAAACCATACCTTCAGCGCTCATACAAGCAAGCGTAAAAGTAGGTACACCGCAGGACGAAAGAGACAGTCTAAGTCCTAGAAAAATAGATAAGAGTAGAAGTGCCAAGGGGGCGTGTCGGTGTCTTCTGAAAGGTGTTTTCTGTAAAAACCGAAGCTCAAATCAAAATTTTGTGAAGAATGGAATCACTTACCATATGAAACTACAAGTATTTTACTATATTTGTCTTTAAAAACATGAAAAACAACAAATCGTAAAATATTCCTTGCTGTTATTATTGGTTGCAAATCTCATAACGACCATATTATTTTTCAATAAATACGTTGCTCTTTTAACTACTAGGTACTTAAATTTGTCGCGAAGTGACTAGACAAGCAATGTAATCATGACCGAACGATACTTTATTAAGGGAATGCATCGCGTAGTAGGTACCTACGGCCCCTGCATCTTACAACGAATTAGCACAACGATAATAGTGGCCGATGTTTTTGTGTGAGTAAGTTGAACGCTGCTTGGTAGATACACGCTATGTTCGATAGGATAAGGTTTATAATTGATTTTTGTAAGTTTTGATTTTTCATATTACTGTATTGCTTTTACTGATCTGCATGTGTAGTAGTAGCCGCGTGGTAGGGGCAAACTGGCGACATAGGTTTCCGATACATTTTCGTCTACAAGGCATAAGTATCTCCTATTAATTACGATACCTAATTACCTATCTATGGTCTAAGTATACTTTCAACTTTTTATAAAGAAAGTGACCAATAAGCATCGAACAATTACTTCAAACATTTTGATATACCTAAATATCAAAATGTTTAATCAAATTTGATTACACTAATATCTTTAGGTTGTACCGATGGTGAACCCGGACGGCGTATTCCTGGGCAACCAGCGCTCGGACCTGCTGGGCTCCGACCTCAACCGTTGTTGGAACAGAGCCACCAGCTACGCGCACCCCGCGCTCATCGCCGTCAATGACCTCGTGAGGAAACTTACATCTGAAAAGGTATGAAGATTTGAGAGTAGATTAAAAGTGTAGGCAGTTTTACCCGTCTCTTTCGGCAATAGTTTGATTGGAACCGCAGGGATTGTAGGCACCTCTTTCGGAAACTTATAGTTTGATTTTTAGCCCTATGAAAACTTTTGTTAACCCATTAGAAAAAATGCCTATCACATATTATCATAAATTATAAGTAAATCTATTCAATCAAACAATAAAACTAGGATTAGCAGGGACAGCGGCCACTTCGGCATGTTTGTCATCTCTAACAACGCCGACGTGACGATTCTGGGCGCCGGATCTATATAACTTAGCCCGTGTTCACTATGCTGCAAGCGCCAAATGAAAGAGGGTGTTTACTAAAATATGTTTAATAGGTGCTGAGATAGACTTCATAGTATGTATACGTTTTTCATGAAAACTCTTTCAGAATGTTCAATTGGATTTCGTGATAGACATTCACGCAGACATCAGCCACGAAGGTGTGTTTGTGCGAGGAAACTCCTACGACGATGTCTACAGGTGATGAGTTACATTTTCAACTGTATTTATATATCTACCGCCTTCTAAAACAGAATTTTCACAACGATCTCAGTTTAAGCATTACTTGAAACATAGGCACTTTGCGTCGTAGCATTTCATTTGTAGAGTCAACGTAGGTACCTACGTTCTTTTAAAGATAAAATCGTACTGGGTTACTATTTATATCCTGACCGTACCTACCTTTCAACCAAGTTGAAGTAAAAGTGGCAAGCGTTTTTTTTACCTATGACGCTCGACGGTCCACGGCACCAATCGATTTTTCTTTCTTCTTACTCCTAAACGGATAGATGAAATATGTTTAACTTCACTCATATTACTGCTCATTTTTATCCAAGGTTTGAACGTCAAGCCGTGCTGCCGAAATTCCTCGGTGCTCGCATCGAGGCGTGGAGGCCCGAGGCGTGCCACTTCAACGCGGACCAGATCGTGGCGGGCAGTGCGCGAAGAGCGGTTCCCAGCGGCTCCATCGATGGGTACACGCTACTGGTATCGCTGGGGGGAAGAAGGCTGACCCCTAGGGGACCGTATATACACTACACTGAAGATGCCTGTATCCTTTTAAACCGCTAGTGAAGGAGGTTCTCAACTCTAATACCTACAAATATTTTTATGCCAGTTTGCGCATTAGCTTCAGCACAGTATAAAGGCATATGAATTATTAGACTGTGGCTTCAGTATCATTAGTAGTATAGCCTATTTAAATCATCATTTGCCTGCTACACAGCGAGGGCTTTAGGAACAGAGCCTTTTAGGCCACCAAAGCGTGCGCTCGGCTTTCACTGAAGGTCGGCCTTAGAATAACGAAATGAAAACTTTATTTTAATTGAGGCAAAATAATGTCAAAATTCACAATACTTCGGAACAATTACTTGGATGACATTATAACAGGACTCGAAAATGCCTGCTAGGCACTAAGGCAACACTAAAGTAGGTATGGTTATTGAATCTAAAGGATCACGGGTGATCGATTGATGATTGCAGTATTTAATAGCGATATGCGATCATTAAGTATACCCAATTACCGGCAACGTGTAGTAAGAATCTGCTATTGACTAATGCGTGTGCGTTTTAATGGCATCATCCATCGATTACCTACAATGTATCTAATTACGTAATAAAACTGAACAATAACAGATGGCAAAGTAGGCAGATCGCTGGCAAAGGCGCTGTGTGACTACTACCGACACATCGGAGTTATACCGCCACGACTCGGCAAAAATCAGAAGAAAGACCAACGGGGCAGGAGGCGACGCAGACGACCTGTTATTGAACGAGAGAGGTTGTTGAGTAATCCGTTTCACATAATATTGTTTCACTATTATACCTACTAAGCAGCGATAGCCTAGTGGAGAGACCGACAGACTGCTACGCAGAGGGTCCGGGTTCGAATCCACGGCGCGCACCAATGACTTTTCGGAGTTATGTCCGTATTATATTGTTAATTATCGCTTGCTAAACGGTGAAGGAAAACATCGTGAGGAAACCTGCATCTGAGAGTTCTCGATAATGTTCTCGAAAGACATGTGAAGTCTGCCAACCCGCACTTGGCCAGCGTGGACTATGGCCTTACCCTCGCACGACCTCTTCTCATTGTGAGAAGAGGCCCGTGCCCAGCAATGGGACAGGTTATATACAGGGCTGATGATGATTATTATACCTACAATAAGTAGGTAAGTGTAGTAAACTGTAGTAGTAGTGTATGTAGACTTGATTTGATTTTGGTAGAGTAGGGCACAGGAAACCTGTTTCTACACATCAGAAAATTTTCCACGCTGCTTATAGCCTAGTTTGATTTTATAACGTAATGATAAGACTTAAATGAGCTAGGCAGATTTCACAAGGTAAATACAGTCTGCTTTCATATAGGTAGACGTAGGTAAGGTATAGTATTTAAAAAAAATGAAAGAACAGTTAAATATGTAGTTCTAAATACTTGAGATTTGGGCTGTTAGCTCTTTCATATTAGTTCAATTTACAAAAAAACTTGCCAGGGATGACCATGACTGGAACTCGAGACACTGCGTGACAGCACAGGTGGCAGTGTTTTAGTCTCTCCACAGAAATTTTTATTTAATTAAATATAATATTTTAGGTCTCCAAGTTCATCGCCGGAGCGTCGAGTGCTGGTTGCGCGGGTATTATCACCGGCTTTACCGAAGGTATCTCCGCCCACCATACCAGCGCTAGCGCCAAAACTTAGCCGACGCCCAGTGATCAAGTCCAAACGGCCAAGAACTGTACCGGATATTGATCATATTCTGCCAATTATCACAGGTGTGTATTGCTTACTACTTATTGCAAGTAATGACATGACTTAGGTGATGACTGATAATCTTTGTACCTAAACCACATCTCAGTCTGAGATGTGTCTGAAATTAATATCAAAATTCACAATATTTCGGAACAATTACTTGGATGACATTACAACAGGACTCGAAAATGCCTGCTTTGCACTAAAACAAAAATTGATTTTTGTAAAGGATCACGGGTGATCGATTAATGATTGCAGTATTTAATAGCGATATGCGATCATTAAGTATATTGTTTTGTGATTGTCTTATTTTCCCTTCACCTTACTCAACCTCAAAGCTTGAGCTTGGTGAAGCTAGGTTTTATCACGAGAAACACTAAAAAGTAATTTGTCTTGCTCTTGGGCACTTGAGCTCCAAGCCTCCTCCCCCTGGATCCGCCCTTAGTGGTACAAGTACTTACTACTATGTTCGAAGATTTTGAGCATCAGGAGTTCCTAGCGTTTGACCGTTTTCACACAGTATTCGTAGATTTATGACAAGAACTGCAACGTCTCTCGCTGACATCAGGGCAGTCCGTCCGTTGCCGGTGTGACCTACTTTTAGTTCCTTTCTCCACCCAACTTATCCTGTATCTACCTTCCTACTCACTATGTACCTATCTGTCAAAAAGCTCAGGTCGTCTGGTCCTTAGCCCCGCAAGTGATCGGATGCAAGTCGATCGTCGATTTAAATCATTTTCATATTTTTTTAATAGCGGCCCTAGGTGATATTGACGGCCATTAGACTCTGTTAGGCGTATAATATATTAAAATCAATATCTGGCAACAAAAATTGGCAACTAAACCTCTAAAGTACCTATCGGTCAGCTTCCTAGTCTGTCGATTAAGGATATTATTGGCATAACATTTTCCTCCAGGATAGTACAATCATAATTTATGAATCATTGTCTGGTATAACGAAATTATATTTACGGAAACATAAATAATAAATCTGAAATCCATTGTTAGTTATTTTATTTAAATACATTTCTGTAGTAGACAGGTTAATAATAGATATTTAATTAATGTTTATAGGAACTGCAGTAAAGACGCCAAGACTGGCAGTGGTAGACATGAGCGCTTACATCAGGACGCCTGCAGACTACATCAACCAGCGGATGAGAGGGACGCAACTGAGGCTCTCCAGACCTCCTCGACCCTCGCACCACAGGTTTACAAGCGACGAGTATGACACGCATGAGTCTGATTCATAGAGGCATACGACACATCATATTGTACGCTTGGACTTAATGCAAGACTTAATGTCTGGTACTTTTACTCTTCTCTTTAACATCACAAAGCCGTTTGACGCGTATACGATAATCGTTTTGACCAATTCAAGGTTGTGTTTTTATTTAGTTGTGTATTTATATTAAATCTACTAAAATAAAACAAAGGCATTTTTATTGAAACGTATAATGTCGAAGCTTTCATATTTACAATCACTAACTTCTAATCGTTCAGTCATCTCATTCTTAGAACAAATCTTATTGAACACTATTATCACTACAAATTCATCAATCATAACGGCAAATGAAAAACGAGACTGAGTATCGTTATCGAGATTAATTTTTTGAACATTTTTTTTTTCATTTTATGACAATTTTGGTTTCAACGTAAACGATTCGACTTCATCTACGCATACTAAAGAGGTCACAGGTCATCACAAAAACGATACAATCGTACATACGAAGGGTTAAGAAGCGCGGGCGCTCCGCGGAACGTTCAGCCGGCGGCGACGGCGGCCGGCGCGAAGCACCTCCCCTAATAAATATCTTTGGCATGAACCGAACAGCTCGCGACGAGTCACACGCGATAGCACTAACAACCGACAGTTATTGCTTCGATGCCAATATAAGTCCTTGATTCCGCACTGTGTCGCTGCCGGGCGTCGCTGCCGGTGCTCGAGGCGTGCCGGGCGCTCAATGGCGGCCACCGAGGTGCTGGTCCAGCAGCGGCGCCGGGGACATCGCGTGGCGGTGACGAGAGGCGGAGGCGGGGTCGCGTCACTCCCACGCCTCGTTGTCGTCGTCCGACAGCGTGACGAGGTGCAGGTCGCGCGGGGGAGGCGGCACGGGACCCCCCCCTCGGGCCGCGCGCGCTGCCCGCTTCTGCCGCAGCAGCTCCTCGTCCGCCGCCGTCAGAGGCTTGCGGAACTCGTACACCAGGGGGAAGATACGCTCCACTGCTGACTGCACGTCGCTCACACTTCGAGCTGTAACCAACGCAAACGGTCCAACATTAGCATAACCTCTATCATACCGAAAGCAAGAGTGCGGGTTTACTTTAAAATCAAAACCATGGCGGCAGCTGAAACCTACCTACGTTAATAGATTTTGAATATCATTAGCACAGACTGGTCCTACTGCACTACTAGAGCTGCGATCAGTGCTGATATTACTGATCGTATTATTCTGGCCGAAACTATTACAAAAGAAAATTAAAATATCGTTCAAGCCTATGTTTCAACATGATCCCTATTTATGACCGGAACAGAAGCTATAACACGTATTCAAACAACATCATCAAATACATAGTTATAATCCTTATCTACAAATTATTAATCATCGCAGATTAGAGGAAGGCACAGACAACTGTTATTGTTCTGGCATTTGAGGATGACATAATATGAATACATCATTATAAACTGTACGGCAAATGCAAAAATTAGGCATAGGTATTCAAATTTTTACGTAACACGTGACAGTAGAAATTCGATATTTTGCGCAAGCACATCGACTATTATTCCGAGGCCTTAGGCACTTAACCAAACAGCCTAGACTCGAAAACCGAAAGTGTAAACTAATAACTATGCAAGGCAATTTTACTTGAAACAAATAAATATACCTGTGATGGTGACACCTCCGGTGGAGAAAATCTTCAATGTGGCCTTAGGATTATACAACTTATAAGTAACGCCTGGATGTAACTCTGGTTCATAACTGAAAACAATAAAAAAAACGTATAAAATACACTAATTTTCTTTACTATATAAAAGTCAAAAGGAGTTTGAATGGACAAAAGCTTGTCTGATCATTTATAACAACAACAAAAATGCATAGACAACAAAAATAAACCGTCATAAAAGCTCAGCTAGCTCCTTCATATAACCTTTCATCAAAATAGAAGATGAATTATTTGTTTTCTAGTCAAGCTCGAATAATCACCTGCGCTTATGGCGCAGGAACATTGTAATGGCCATCATCTATCGATACAGAATAAGGAAACAGCTTACTAATAAGCGCCTTGCGTACTTGGTATGAAAACGTTGTTTGATATTGTTTCTTTTATTTCCTCTGCCCTATACACGCGTGCACGATATGTAATCAAACATTACACAGCAACAGACATGAACCGTAAATATCTACATTGCAAACGCAATTGCACATGTAGACCTGTGTATGTACTTATTTATCGTTTAACTCTCGTTCGACGTAAAGAAATATATTGGTCAGTAACAATTTGTCCACCAGCAACATACAGCAGCTTCGACTGGATAAATATAAAAACCATGTCTATGTGTTTCAGAAACCAAAGTTATAACTTTATTTTCTAAGATATTCTTCTCTTTGCGAATTCTACAGCTGCCAGGTTCAACGACATCGCCACCGACACCGACCAACTATTGATCTCGCGATTCGAAAGACTGGAGGACACTAGAGGACGCCCGCACATTTTATTACTCAAATTTTTCTTCTCAATCCCGTGGGAATTTCAGGAAATCCCTTCTTAGTGCACCCCTACGAGCCCCAAAGAACGTACATGCCAAATTTCAGCTTCTTGCGTCCAGTAGTTTCGGCTGTGCTGTGTTGTCTTTCAATCAGTCAGTTATGCAATAATTTTATATATACAGATTAGAAATTAATTAGAAATTACACGCTTTATATCGCAGAAGAAAGGAATGTCAACGGATCTAATCGTTCGAAATCATAACTTCATAAGTGTGAAGTCTATCAACTTTAATTAAATAAAAATTATTTGAACTAGTTGCTCACGGCGATTTCAACGGTGTTTTATTTTATCTTGACGCCCGTTCCACCTTTGGGTCCAACTCGGACTAGGAAATTTCAGGTTCAGATCAAGCAGTTGTAAAGATTTCGGTATTTGGGTGAGTGACATATCGTCTCTACATCATTATTATATACTAGAGGATGTCCGCGCCTACGAAGGCACATTCCCGAAATGAGAGATTTTTGATCCATTCAAAAAGAAATGGGAATATGCTACCATTTCTAGAAATCCCTTCCTAGTGCATAATCATTTTAGCTGTGCTTTGATTGTCAGTCAGATCAACAAGGTGTGGCATATGTTATTGGACGCAAGGTTGGTCAAAATCTGAAAATCGTTCTTATCACAACAGATCACTCGTCACCCATCTACGCCCATATGAAATAGCTAATAGGTAGGTAGCAGCCGAAAGAATAGTTATGATTTTATTAATCAGAGCTTGTCTGATTTGCATTAATCCCATTCGTAAAAATATCGTGGAAGTGAAAGCCTTAATACTGCCAAAACGACAAGCGAAAGGTCACCACAAGTACAGGTTTTTAAGACAAACTTATTAAAAATAGCTTGCGCTGGAAGAAATGCTCTCCGAAATAACTTTAGAATTTACGACTGTGTTTCAGTGTTATGTAGACCTATTCTTCTGCTATAATTAGGTTACCCATAAATGGTGAAGAACTTGACACTCTTCACTACTACTGGGAATTTCAAAGAAAACAATTGTTTTCTGTTGGTCGATTCTCAGTAATCATCGCCCGATCCCAGAAATCAGACACCTAACTATCAACATCAAATGTATGCGCAAATTCTATCACAGGACAATCTACGCATACCGCGTTATTGAAAAACCTATTGCTTGCATAAAGTAGCTGAAAAATGATTAAGCTTTACGATAGTCGACGATAAGCCGATCACACAATCATAAAACAAAACTACCTTGAGTCCTATTAGAGTATACGGGATATAACATTACAAGTAGACATTTTAACGCCAACTTGTGGTTTACGTAAATAGGTAACCTGAAACATCTTCAGTCAGATCTACAATAGATGCTTTAAACATACGCACAGAAATTAGCAACGCTCATTAAAATGTCACTAGATTGATTTAGATATATGGAAATCTATGGCGAAAAATGTGACTGTAAACTGAGAGTGTAAGTGAAAAGAAAGCAAGATTTCGAAATCTTATGTCTATAAATTATAATTATTCCTAATAAAGAGACCCGACAGAGAACCATGGTAATCGACATAGCTCAAAGAATTAGCAAGCTGAAGTGGTAGTGGGCCGGCCACATTTGTCGAAGAACCGATAACCGTTTGAGTAGTCGTGTTCTAGAGTGGAGACCGCGCCTTGGCAAACTTAGTGTAGGATGCCCTCCGGCTAGTTGGAGTGACGATATATACTCAAAGTGGCTGGCACGAAAAGCCGAAAATCGGGCTCAGTTGCGTGCCATTGGAGAGGCCTATATCCAGCAGTGGCTCTTGATGATGCTGATGATGATGATGATGATGATGTCTTATAAAATTTAGAAATCTTTCGAAATCTCTAAAGCCATTAATGGTACAGCTGTACAGACAAATATCTTCAGAGGGACTCTTTTCAGAAAGCTATTCAGACATTGTCTCACATTGACGTTTTAAAACATGAGTCCCATATACGATTGAAGTTCAACGGGTCATTTAATTGCCAACCAATAGAACCATTTCCCTTTCGACAACTGGCCAAAGAATTATTGTCCCTGAACAATTTGTTGAATCTACCACTAATCACTTAATTACATTGTGTTAGAAATTTCAATAATATTGACACCAAATGAGCTAAAGTAAGTAACCAAATAACAAAGATGTGGAACCAAAAGAAGCGTCTCCCTTATACATTAGATGATGGCTAACATGACCAAGGGTAGCCAGATAGGCTTATTCATTATTCTGATGAAGTTATACAAGCTACAGTACTGCAAAATCCCTTCAGAAGTTTTTATGAAACAGCAACTAAGATCTATTCATTCAAACATTCTTTAAAGTCATTTGCATTTATAATAGCAATATTGTCAGCAAATTGAGTTAGTTTCAGACGAATTCCCAAGAGCTATCTACTAGCTTATCAGAGAAGTTCAATAACAAGTATTTCAGCATTGTCTTTGCATTTTGTATGATGACTACCCACAACTATTCTATTGTGGACATACAATATCAATTTAAATACACATTAAGTGCTTATTACTATGGACAAATTTCATGATGATAATATAATAATAATTATACTTGGAATGACATTGAATAAAACCATTGTTTGATTTACATTCTGTACTTAAGTAAGATGAGATGAAACTGGAATCAACAAAATAAATATAACACAGTGCTATCAAATAGAGAGAAAAATAAGATTTGCAAGGAAACAAAAATAGACTTGCCCAGTTTAGCAAGTCTATTTTAATCTACCGTCAGTATTCAGCAAGTCATTCAAAATATAACAAGTATTTTGGTACCAATAAGTAAGAAAATAAATAAAATTTTAAAAAATCAAAAAATAAATGTGATCACTTACTCTGCTTCTTTGTATTTCTTAGAGAAAGATATAATCCTTATACCAAAGGGCATTCGACAAGTGCCTAATACATTGACTACGCGGAAGTTACGGAAGCGCACTTGGAAGCCGAGCTTCTGTAGGGCGCGCGCGTAGCGGCGAGCAGCGATCTTGGCCTGCTCCTCGCTGGTGGCGCCCGTGCACGTCACGCGCCCCGACGACCAGATGGACGCCGTCGTGTACGGACGACGTAATTTCATAGTGACCATGCCGTTTTCGCGGCGAAACTCTACGTTAACACCATTTAATGCTATCTGTCTCAAGTTCAGGTGGCACTTAACACTAAAACTGCACACGACATTGTTTATCATTATGTCTATTTCAGGTGTTTCCTCTTCTTCCTCGACGGGGACGGGCGGGCCCGCCGGCTCGCCTGTGTCGGCGCACTGTGGCTGCTGCGCGCTGGCCGTGCCCGCCTCGCAGTACTCATGGTCTGGCACCATATGACTGGCAACACTGTGGCTGGACATGCCATGGTTTGACACAACACTGTGTGTGCCTTTGCTCAGTTCCTTAATACCATTCTCCTGGATGAGCGTAGCCATGACCACCACAGCACACTGGAATTAAAATAATGAAGTTTCTATAATTATATCAAGGACATGCCCACATACAGATGAGTCTACAAAAGTAACTAAGTGATAAAATTATGACCAATCTCACATGCAATAAGGACTAGGGTTTCAAATATGCGATGAACTTGTATAGTATTTCATTAAAAAGATCACAAAAATAATGTAATATTAGATAGGTACCTCATGTAGCTCACATTTTAAAAGATAAACTGAAGATTCAATGAACTTTAATGTTCAACAAACTTATTATTTACTGGTTGTTTAAATCATCATAAGAATGATAATAATGTGGACTAAAAATAATTAATACAATATTTTTAATTACCGGATATGAATCAACAATAGTAATGAAACACTGATTAAGTTTGGACATTGAGAGCAAAAAAACTGTGATTATAGCTGTTATCGTCAGCATTCAGCGGTAAACCATAAAGAGGACTTTATTGAAAATTGTTGATTGCACAACAATGGCAAATGGCAAACATACATGTAACAATGAAAACATTTGTACAAAGCACACACTCGTAGTCAAAATTATGCAAGCTTTAATGTTATTTCATGTACATTACTCAACTACTGGCACTTTATTAACTTACTCATTTTGTAAAATATTAGTTAAAATTAACTATAATTAAGTTTATTATTAAATTATCTTATTGTATAGTCAATATATGGTTTAACTTCAGACAGTGGTGGAATTAAACAATTGATTTTGCTATTATTTGTAAACTATTAAATACATTTCTTTATATTACTAGGCTATTGGATGCAAAATCAAATATTATATAAATCAGGAGTGAATTTATCTAGAACACTGTCAATCATAATGCCAAAACATGTGAAATTTCATGTGATAAGATTCATCTACAGACCTACCCAGGTTTGTTTCAGGGATGTGGAGAACTCTGTACAATTGTAACACACCTCATACAATACAAAGAAAACTTCTTATCTCTACAGGCTCATTTAATTTTCACTATTCAATTCAAATGTTATTTTTCATGTGAAATATTTAATTCACAGGTGCTGTCAAAAGGAGCTTTATTTAAGCATAAAAAGATTAAGATTTCAAGTTTCAATAGAGGGGCACAATTTAGGCCACTTCCCACGGCACAGTACGGCGCGACCGCGACGCGACAACATGACACTTTGCACAGCTGACTGGCGGACGGGCCCCCGCCCCGCGCACCGCGCCCCACCCAGCCGCACCCCCGCCCTCCCCAGCGCCCTTGTCTACATCCTGCGCCCTGAGACTAGTTTGCACTGCACATGCACATGCCGATTGATACCACCCCTCGACTATACTGCGCACTAAAGCG
Source organism: Euclidia mi (assembly GCA_944739405.2). NCBI lineage: Eukaryota > Metazoa > Arthropoda > Insecta > Lepidoptera > Erebidae > Euclidia > Euclidia mi. The sequence goes on from OX123196.2 coordinate 8,097,061, forward strand.
CTTTATTCAATGCTGTATACAAATCTGTGCTTCACATAAACTAAGTTTGATTAGGCCTTTCATTGATGCACCTGATTTATTTATTTATTTATTGCATTCCCCGTTACATGATTATAAAAAAAATAATTTGTAGTCCGCAGTTATTGACCCCATAACGACCCGAATCACACGTGATTATGGACCACAAAGAAAAGAAAAACCTTTCTGCACATTGTCATAGGGCACCACTGTCAAGAGGCACACCTAGTCTTCGCTTGTAAGATGTTAAATATTAAAACAATTAGCAAGATATATAACAGTAGGTGAACAAAATAACACGAGAATGAACTTGAACCAAAATGGGGCAGGCTCATAACTTTATAATGACCAATTGTAGAATCTGCCTTTGCATCAAAAGGCTAAATATTAAAATATAGTTAGTCAATTTGTTAGTATATTACATAAAACAACAGTTTACCTGAGATAAAGTGATATATTTGTCACAATTATTTTTACACTACCAACGAATAATAATTTTCATTGCAGGAATAAGAAGTCCAGACAGGAGACGATGCGTATGAAATGAGTTTGCCACAATAACAATAATTATAATACACAAAATATAACAGAAATGACGTAAGAATATTAATGTTTCAGCAATTCAAAAAATAAATGCAAAATCAGAAACTTATGCACATCCTGCCTAGCACCGCCATGTTCGATTCGATGAACAAAATTGAATGAATGAAGAACGTGCAAGACTGACTGGATGATTATCCTTTGCAGATTCATCGCTTTTTGTCTATGATCGGTTAAAACTTCTTCCTTTTTGCGGCCATAAAAAATCTGCTAAAAGGTTTACTGTAATCGGTCGTCATTGTGGTACTCATAAATCACCATCCGAAAAGATATAAAAAAGCCACTTGGTTATTATGTATTCAGGTTGGATTAATTAAAGTTATTATTATATGAATAAGTGATTATTATTATTATAAAAGTCTACGATGATTTTAAACTAAAATGTGGTAAATCAAATCTTAATAAATACCTACTAAAATCCGTATACGTTATAATAAATCTCTATCGAGTAGTATGCCGTTTACACTAGGCTGAAACGATTACGTATAGATAGACCATAATTGTATTGGCTATGCTCTTTGATTAGTGCAGGTGTGTAGTGATTCACTAATCAGTGTTGGTCAGTTGCTGTCCAAACCTGTTTAATTCTAATTACCAAAGGCGTCGCCAGCCGGTGGCAAAGACGGGGGCAAATTGTTAAGGAGCGTCAGAAAATATGATTATGCAGGTAAATTCAAGCGTCCATGAATGCTTTTCATTTGTAGTACGAGCATGGTAATAATAACAGTACTGAGTCCAACGTAGTAAAGCTTCACGGGACTTTGGTTGTTTTACAAACCCCTCCTGCCTTCCCTTTGGCGACACGTTTTCTAGGTATTAAATTTAAATAATAATTCATATTTGAGAATTCTCCAAAGCAGTAAAAGGTCTGATTCGCTCAACCGTAAACGTATCCAATAATCACACTAAGCTTATGGTGGCTATAGGTACACTTTCATCGAAGGACCGCGAGGCTTGACGACGCAGAATGTACAAGCTGCACTTGCTAGGTTTCTCTATATACCGTGTCGCCTCGTCAGCTCTCCATTCGGAGCCGGTTTTTTGTTCGCATGACAAAGAGCCTCGCTAAGTCTTGGGAGGCGACGCGAGTGCATCACTGTGCACTCTCGCGTTGTTCAGTTTAGCGCAAGCCTATGTTTAGCTATGTTTCTGTGCATAGTGATGATCCACGACCCGTTTGAGCTATTTTGCTTTTTGTTATGGTGGGTTTATATGCACGTAATCGAAATAACTGTTAGCGTATAGAGCCGCAGCTGCGGTCTGCGGTAGCTTGTAACGCATCCATCTTCTTTAAGTTCGCGCGAGAGCCCTCAGCGGGATAAAGAGAGAGCACTCGCGGGCAAATTAAACGCCGCCATTTAGTAAGCAGGTAACCTAGATATCTACCATTACAGCTGTTTTTCCGATTCAAAGTTAACATTCTAGGAATAGGTTCCAAACCAGTTCGACATTGAATCTTCAAGAAGCGAGCATATTTCTTTTTAAAAGGTAGGCAACGCACTTGTGATCCTTCAGGCACTGTATGTGATTACTTACCATCAGGTGACCCGCTTGTTCGTTTGTCTTCCTATGCTATAAAAAAAAAAGGTTAATGACATAATTTCAAACTGGACAAAGGAGAATTTATTTTTAGGTATAAACATAATGTATGGTAGGAGAGCGAAGAATCTAATGATAGCTTAGCGGGTGCTTAGCTCTTGCTTATAATTTTCATCCACATGCAGCAGTACGATGTTCTATCAGTTCGGTGGTAGTAACAAGTAGGAGGTACTTGCTACTTAGTTATTTTTAGAAATTCAGAACGTTATCCCTCATGTGGACTTCCCAAGGTGGACTGGTGACTGACGAATAGGTGACGAGAAGACCCAATGTAGCTTACCCAATGTTGCCCATTCCAACTGAATCCTCCTTTCGATTGTCTGCTCGAAGCTGTGTCTACCCTGTATTACTTGGCCCAGATAGACACACTGTTGTACAACTTCAAGCAAGGAACCGTCAATGCAAATTGGTCTTTTTTAACGAAGTGTTCATTGAATATTACCTTCGTTTTATCAAGGTTCATACGAGACCAAGTTCCGACGTTTCCTTCCTTCCGACGCTATATTTCAGCAAACCGAAGGTGTGAGATATACTCGCCGTCCAGTCCAGTCCAGTGTCTTGAAGACATCCTTTTGGTTTTTTTTTTACACATGTTGGAAACCAACAATTTACGGGCTAACCCCCCAGACCGGTCCGAGGTCTCAGCTTAGGGACAGTGAGGCGGCTCCCCGGCGAGAAGCGCTGGGACTGCCCACTAAAACCACCATGGTGTTCCTCCATCCGATCCCATTTAAAGGCGGGGTCACGGGAACTGCGTTAGCATTACTTCCGGGACCCTGCCTGAGCTGGCCAGCTGAGGCGGGCCCCGTCCCTCAAACGCAGCCATCATATTTGCCTGCATACATCCTCTTTCATACTACGAGTGGAAAAGCACGACGTAGTATACTAACGCTAGGAGAGGCGCACGCGAAACACGTGCGCCGCCTCTCACGCCTCTCGGACGGCGGGCGGTCCAACAGGCTCGCCACCTGCAATTTTGATTTAAAGTTAGCCACAGACTCTTAAAATTCTGAATTATATAGTAATAATATCCCGAGGCAAGTCACACGCAGCTTACGTTCAAACTTGTTGTGTTAAAGCTGTGGTTCAAAGACTATAAATCATTTTCCATGTTTTAATGGTAGCGTTGACGCGTATCGTGTAAATAAGCCCTATAATATTTACTTCGCTATTGTAAACTACTCCTAACCAATTGCAACTAACTTCACTTTATTGTTCGATCATCCATCGTTCATCAATCAAGCGGTCGAATAATTCGTAATTCTACTTTAATTTTTATGTATTGTGCCAATCGTTACAGTTATTAAGTGTTATTTTTTGGTTCAAAGTCAGCGGATACTAATAAATGTAAATAATCATTCTGTTGTGTTTGCAAACGTGCATATGCTTTGTTGTGAGAACCACCTTTATCTGCTGTCATTCTGAGCTGTAGCAACTGAATTTTTCGATAATGAAACATAAGATATCCTTTGAATAGTGGTTTTTCGACTGAATTAAGCCACAGGAATCACAAAATAGTATCTGTTTGTTGATGTGTCGTGATGAGAGTGGTGTTCTTACACGGAGCAGTCATCGGGAGAATGTGCGGTGGCGTTTAGCCTCAGTGGCAGAGGACGTCAGAAATAGGATACAGCATGGAAGCGGTGAAGGACGAAGAACGTTTGCGGCGGCTACGCGCCTTGGAGGAGCGGTTGTGTGACCCTCGCTCCCCAGGCAACGTGGACTGCTTGCTCGACACTGTCACTGCGCTGGTTTCCGACTGCGATCACCCGGCTATTCGACGTATGAAAAATGTCGAAGCATATACTAGCAGATGTAAGTACAACATTCTGTTTTTGTCAGAATTAAAGCACTAATATTGAAGATTCATCTACACACATTATCTATCAATGTTGACATGTTGGCAGCTAAATTTGTTTGGTTAATTCCATACTATTTGGGTTCAAAAGAGAATCATAGTACTCCTAGATCCAAAACAGAGTTAAATAATACCAGTTGTGCATGAGGATTTGTATGATTCCTGTTGTTATTTTGTGGAAACATGCCATTATGTATCTGATTAGAACATTAGTTGTAAACATTTCTTATCTTTCAAACCAATAGTGTTGTTAATCAGTGAAATTTTCCTATGATTGTGTATTTGTTGTTTTCAAATCAAGAGTGTAATAAATATACAAGGTAAAATTAGACTTCAGGAACAAAATTGGCAAATAACTTTTTGTCACAGCAGCTTTTATTGTTTTAGTTATAAATTACATCTTCTCAGTTTTTATTTTGTGAATATGACCAAGATCCTAGTAAAGAGTTAACCCACAGGGTGTGGTTTTAAGAGGTAGCTTTTGTATTGCTATATTACTGCACCAAGTGTTGTGGGTTCAAACCCAACATGGAGCAAAACTTTCCACACAATAGTTATATTAGGTCTGAGTATTCTTTGTGTTTTATAAATGACTAGACGAGCCTGCAGTTACACCTGCATTATTTAAGGCTACAGCTCTACTCCCGCGGCTCATAGCGTGTTGTTATATAACCCATAGCCTTCCTCGATAAATGAGCTAACTAACACTAAAGCAATTTTTCAAATTGGACCAGTAGTTCCTCAGATTAACCAAACAAACAAACAAACTCTTCAGCTTTATATATTAGTATTAGATTTCTATAGGGTTTAACAGTAGGGCAAAAGAAACATTTCATTAGTAAAAAAGAAATGGCTTTTATAAGTTTTTTCAATTTCTTCTTCAAAAAGACAACTCCTTCACTAGGAATAAATCCTGTGTCACGGGGAACTTTACAAACATACAACCAACAGACACAAAGAACACCCAGACTCGAAACAACAATTTATGAATTAGACAAAGTGTTGTCTCGTGTGGAAATCGAACCCACGACACTCGGCGCAGTGTCAAGCGGCGAGGCGGCCGCTTAAACCACTACGCCAACCATGCAGTCAAGTCAAGTAAATGTATAAATATGGAGAGTATCCATATTTTATTACTTAAGGTAATATTTAAATTATTTTGTTGTTAAAAAGCTTTTCAACCACTTTAAAAATGTTATTTACCTAAGACAGCAATAATTTCTTTTAGACAATTGCACTATTATATGATCACAATTCATTTTTGTTAAGGATCTTTTTACACCCTGTATAGGTATATATTAATCACAAAAATTTGAATTCTCTTAAAAAATCTAACCTATAACAAAATACAACATGTTCCTAAAATATTTGTCAAATGGTTTTTAGGATGACACACCACAATAAAAGGAAATACTATATAAATAAATTGATTAATGAATTATTGTAGTACAAACTGAAAGAATCACCAGTGTCAGCTGTTTTATTACTGTGTTATGTATTTGTAAGAACTAATTATAGGTGAGATAAAGTGATGTCACTGTAACCAGTTCTTCACTACAGCTTGTTTTTATACATATTATCATACAAATCTAACACTTATAACAATTATAATCTATTATTGTTTACTTTGTTCTTTTTAATTATGAAAACTGGTATATTTTTAGTCAGTGCAGGAAGTAGCCTTTTATGAGCCTAGTGCCAGCTTGAATGACTGCCCTTAAAAATTTTTATAAGTAGGTGATGCTAGAACATTTTTTTCTAAATTTTACTTTTTCCTTCCAATCCTATGGATATTTTGGGATATCCCTTTTTAAGAAACATACAATGCAAAATTTCAGCTTCGTGCACCCTATATTTTTGGCTGTGCGTTGTCTGTCATTTAGTAATTATTGATAATTGGGGCATCTCCTGACACAGCCCTAATTACAGCACTGTTTGTAGTATCTCATGATCTTCTTTAAAAATGTCAATAAGGCCTCATACGCACGAGAGCTTTTTTAACGCGCGTTAAAAAACGTTCAATGCTGGCTTTGGCGCTTTCGATGAGAACATTCATACAAGCACTTTAAAATCACTCTTGTCTCCAGTTCTATAAGATCTATTACATTTAATGCCCAGCGCTGGAAAAGCGTTGCGTTTAAAAACGCTATTGTATGAACTACTAGGGAATTCATTTGCTCTATTTGAACGCTTTTTTAAGGCACGTTAAAAGCTCTCGTGCGAATGAGGCCTTAAACTCTACATTGATATTATTTTATAATTATGATCTGTTTTGATCTGTAGATTGAAATAATATAGGTAGTATTCATAGACAAACTTCACAATAAGTTTTAGTTACGCCAAGTAATGTCCCGAGGATTAATTTAGAATTTCACAATCACAAGTAGAGAATGAATCAAATGAAAAGTTTCTTGAGAACTATGTAATACACAATCAGATATAGAAGACGCCAAAGTTGATAACTATACAGCAAAATCAGTTTGTTAAAAAGTGGAATCTATCTACACTATCTACACTAATATTATAAAGAGGATAATGTTGTATTTTTGTTTGTAATGGATAAACTCAAAAGCTACTGGACCGATTTTAAAAATTCTTTCACCATTAGAAAGCTACATTATCTGCGAGTAACATAGGCTATATTTTATTTTGGGTTTTTTGGGTATGTGAAGTAGTTCCTTCAGGATGCGGGTGAAACCGCTAGTACTTAATATTTTAAAGCTAATGAGATTATTTGTTTCATTACTTGAATGCACTTATCTCAGGAACTACAAGATAGCTTGTTTATAGAAGAAGGGTTTAGGCAATAACATCACTTGATGAGCCATGAATGCAAAGCAGTTGCTCCGAATAATGTGGGTGTAATCGTAGGCACCGCTAGTAAATAATATTATAATACATCATACTAGGTAAAGTTCATTAAACTTAAGTATTTATAATAATATTATGAATATTACACCAGGATAATTTATTGTAATGTTATTTAAATTTTGATTGTATGCTAAAATGATGTACATATGAAACAAGCGTAATTATTTTGAGCTACATTTTAAAGATTTGATGAAGGAAAATCCCTTTTTAGTTTTTAAATGATAATTTCTTGGAATATTTATATTAGTAAAGGCATGGATGGATTAGGGCGAAGTAATGGGGCATATATGTAGAACAAAAATAATTATGTGTCTGGGTAGAGGGGCTTAAGTCAGCCAAAGGTATGGCATATTAAGAAAATATTATGAATTGCTATGCTTGCGCCATGCCTTGAGTTGTACCTCTCTTTCTGGGTCTGAAGTTCATGCAAAGAATAGCATTATACTTGCATAATCTATGCATTGATTAATATTAAGGTTCCATTTGGGAAAAAAAAATTTGAATCCTTATGAAGACATTAGTATTTTACCAAATTACGCCTTTGTCCTCGAAGGGATAGGCAGAGGTGTATTACACACCCACACTTCGCCAGTTATGTTTCGGTCCCGATGGAAAAGGAGGCAAGCCTATTGCCATCAACTGGGCACATTATTAAGCAAGCAATAACTAATATTTTAATACACACATAACTTCGAAAAGTCAGAGGTGTGTGCCCATGGTAACTGGGGATCGAACGCGAGACTATCGTCTCGGCAGTCCGTTACATACACCACTGGGCTATCGCCGCTCATTTGAAAAACCTCGTTTAATTCACAAAACTTTTTGACATGTTTATTAGTAAAGCAACTTCCTTTCCTTTTATAGATTGGATTGAGAATAGAATAGAAAATTCAATCTATTGTCTATTATAAATGAAAAGTGTGTTACAAAATTATTGTCTTCCTTCAATACATTTCCAAAACGTTTGTCATTGTTTCAAAGATTGCTTGCAGAAAAAAGATTATAAAATTTGCGCCCAAAAAAGCTGGGCACAAATAAATGTTCAAAGATATAGTTTTGTACTGGGCTTAATTTATTCAAATTTATTCAAATCCTGACAAGACATTGTCTGCCCATTATAAAATCTAGTCTGATAGCAGTGGATTAACTACATACATACATACATACATACATAGACTCACGCCTGCTTCCCGGAGGGGTAGGCAGAGACTACGGAACGCCATTTGCAACGATCCAGACATATCTCTCTTGCTTCATTCACTCCCATCAGATTCCTCATGCATGCTCTTCCGTTCAGGGTACTTCTCACCTGTCCTGTTTTTAGGATGTCTCCAATCTGATCAGAGAACGTCTGCCTAGGTCTTCCCCTTCGTCCTGTCCCTTCCATACTTGCCTTATATATCTGCTTGGTCAGTCTTTCGTCATCCATCCTCTCCACGTGCCCAAACCATCTTAGCATACCTTTCTCGATGCTTGTCACTACATCTTCTTTTACCCCACAACACTCTCTTTACACACAATTCTTTACTCTGTCAGTCAGAGAGACACCACACATACTTCTCAGTGCTCTCATTTCTACAGCATTTATTCTACTTTCATGACTTTTCTGCCATACCCAACTATCACTACCATACATAAGAGTAGGTACTAACACCCCTCTATGCACAGCCAAACGTGCCTTTTTGGACACGTTTTGGCTATTCATAAACGCCTTCAGAGCTCCATTCACTCTATTACCTGCATTAACTCTTCTTTCAATATCTTCTACATTCTTACCATCTCTTGTAAACAGCGTACCTAAATATACAAACTCATTCACTTGCTCCACTCGCTGTCCATCGATCATAACATTACAAGCCGTAACGCATTCCTCCTTTTCAAAAACCATAACTTTCGTTTTACTTACATTCACTTTCATTCCTTTCCTTTCCAGTGGATTAACTGTCTAACAAAATATAACTTAGAGATATTCAGCAGAGGGTTCTGAACATATAAACGAAAACCATGGTACCTGTATAGAATCACATTGTTGTCTGTTTGTTTATCTATAAATATAATAAATATTATTATAAATCTTTACAGCAGCATATTGGGATGGGACGAGATAAGGGCCTAAAGCTTCCCTCAAAAGCATATGCTTACTTCCAAAGACAGAGAAGACTTTAAGTGTTCTGCTGAATAAAACCATCTTTCACCTGGTTCTAGAGTCCCTTCCCCCAAATAAAAAATCCTAGATCAACCACTGATCTTTAATTCAAATTCTAGTCCATTTGGCCTTCGGCAAATAAAAAAAATATTATTTACAAACATACGACTAATGGACACAATGAACACCCAGACTTGAAACAACAATTTATGAATCACATAAAGTGTCGTCTTGTGTGGGGATTGAACCTACAACACTCGGCACAGTGTCGAGCGGAGAGTTGGCCGCTTACAACTACGCTGAATATGCAATTTAGTCCGCAAATATCCAGCTGTTGTATTTATATGGTCATGGCCAGCTTTTACATGGTCTGCCTTGCTTCCTTATTGTACACTTAAAGTGTTGGGTGTTAGTTGGCGGTGTGAACCCAAGTATGAAAAGAGGTGAAACGATGTCGTCCGCTTCACCCGCTCCGTCCGTCAGTTGGCGGTGTGGCCTGCGCTTAATGCATTGAGTTGACTTTAAAAAAAATTTTTTTATTTATGTTCCTTGCGGTTGCTCTTATCATGTCAGATTCTTCTTGGAAATAGATAAATCACACAGAAACCTAGGTAACCCTTTTTAATTTTTTTATATCAAATACTTTTATAGAAGATTTTTGTATAAGATTTACACAACTTGTTAAATCTCTTGTTAGTAATCTTTTTATTGTCTTCTGATAACATAGGTGTAAGATACAAGCATATTAGGTATATGACTGCTCATAGGAATAGTGGTTAGGGAGCCTAACTGTGATACCAAGGATTATGGGGTTTCATTTGCAATCAAAACAAATAATTATATGATGACCATTATGATTTGTTCTGCACATCTGGGTGTAATTAATCTTTAATATGCATATTACAGATAAAATACTTAAATATGAGTAAATGCATACATATATACGAATAATTAAGTTTATTTATCAGATGTCTGACTAACATAGCACAGGCTCTGTCTAATTTGAGATCTGTTCTGTGTGTGGATTGTTTTGGGGTATTTTAAATGGTTACAGTAACTTGAGTAATTTAAAGGCATTTGATACCATTGTGTGATTTTTGTTGCATATTGGAGTTGCTATTTAGGTACTATGATATTGGTAGCAGGGCTTGTTGTCGCATTTCCACGTTCTGGCGTGTATTATATGCAGTGAAATGAATATAAAAGGTTTTCTTTAAAGAATTACACCTTAATCAAGTCTGAAGTACCTACTTTCTAAACAATAAAACAACAATCACATAATAATAGCAAGACAGCACAACTGTTTGTGAAACAAACAACTAGTCATAAGTGGGCTTTGATTGTATACACAGTATTCAAGTAGCCCCTTACTCATTTGCAAAGTCTAATATTCAAAATAAAATTCATTTGATCATTTATGTTTTGTTCTAGATGAAGTATTTGCCTCCGATATAGTAGACCTGCGCATGAAGGCAGCAGACTTTGATTTGATCAAAGTCATCGGTCGCGGGGCATTCGGTGAAGTGCAACTAGTCAGGCATAAATCTACGCGTCAAGTTTATGCCATGAAACTACTAAGTAAGGTGGAAATGATCAAGAGATCAGACTCGACATTCTTCTGGGAAGAGCGGCATATAATGGCACACGCTAACTCTGAGTGGATATTAAAATTGCATTTCGCTTTTCAAGACCACAAATATCTGTATATGGTGATGGACTACATGCCGGGTGGCGATCTGGTTAGTCTCATGTCCAACTATGACATCCCAGAGAAATGGGCAAAATTCTATACAATGGAAATAGTTCTCGCTTTAAACGTCATTCATGGCATGGGGTTTGTACACCGAGATGTAAAACCAGACAATATGCTAATCGATAAGTATGGCCATCTTAAGTTGGCGGACTTTGGTACTTGCATGAGAATGGGTCCGGATGGACTCGTACGAGCCAGCAATGCAGTCGGTACCCCGGATTACATATCCCCTGAGGTTCTACAATCTCAGAATGGTGAAGGAGTATACGGTCGTGAATGCGACTGGTGGGCTGTGGGTATATTTTTGTATGAAATGTTGATAGGTGATCCGCCCTTTTATGCGGACAGTTTAGTAGGAACGTATGGAAAGATTATGGACCACAGAAACTCCCTTCAGTTTCCTGATGATGTAGAAATTTCGAAGGAAGCTAAATCTCTCATAAGAGGTCTTCTAACAGATCGAATAAGAAGATTAGGTAAGAATAGCGTGGATGAAATCAAACAGCATCCATTTTTTATCAACGATCAATGGAGTTTTGAAAATCTGAGAGATTCCGTGCCTCCAGTCGTGCCCGAGTTGTCTAGTGACGATGATACTAGAAATTTTGATGATATGGAGAAGTCTGACGCTCTGGATGAATCTTTTCCCGTACCCAAAGCGTTCGTGGGCAATCACTTGCCGTTTGTAGGATTTACTTATAATGGTGATTATCAGTTATGTAGTAGAGCATTAAAGGCAGCAGACGTAGTCGATACAATCTCTAACAATCATGTTAATAATCTTGGATCTGAAGCGATATTGCAGCTAGAGAAACTTCTCGAGAGAGAACGAGACGGCAGGCGGAAGTTGGAGGATGCACAGGTTACATTATGTGCGCAGTTAGAGGAACTGTCGCAAAGGGACGCCAGGCACAAGAAAGTGCTCGCCGATTCCGACAAAGAATTAGCGTTACTCAGGCACGATCTAAAAGAGTTGCAGAGGAAGGCGGACGTGGAAGCCGAGTCGAGGAGAAAGGCTGAATTTAATTTCAACGAAGCGAAGCGACGACTCGAGGAGGAGCAGAGCAAGCGAGCCAAGGAAATAAGCAACTTGCAAAACTACAACGACAAAATAAACGCACTGGAAATGCAGCTAACAGAGTTGCGCGAGAAATTAAAACAGGAAGCGGAGGCGGCCGCTAAGTCGAGGAAGCAGGCGGCGGAGCTGACTGCCGCGCAGGCAGCAGCTGCGGCTGTCAACGACGGCACGGTGGCGAGCCTGCGCGCGCAGCGGGATGCACTGGAGCGCGAGCGCAGTGTGCTGTCCGAGGAGCTGGCGGCCACGAAGGCGGCCCGCCAGCGCTCCGAGGCTGCCGTGGCAGACGCCACCGGGCGCCTCACGGCCGCGCACGCCGAGCTGGAGCGCTCAGCCGCGCGCCTCAACCAGACGGCGGCCGACAACCGGCAGCTGTCCGAGCGCGTGTCGGCGCTCGAGAAGGAGTGCGCGTCGCTGGCGCACGAGCTCCGCGCCGCGCAGCACCTCTACCAGCAGGAGCTGCGCGCGCACCAGGACACGCAGCGCTCGCAGCTACTCTCCAAGCAGGAGGCCAACCTCGAGCTAGTCAAGGGTGAGTTCCTTCCCCTCTTCCACTTACTCAGTGCCATCTAGCCCACGCTACTGTCCTCTCATATCTACTGAGCTAAACTGTAACTCCCGACAATATATTTCATACCTTCACTTTTTGCATGCCTCAGGAACATTGGAAATGATATTTAAAGGTATTGTTCAGTTTGCTAATACACCACCTTTGATCTATGTAGGTCCAGCGTAGTTTCATTTGTAAACTTAATAAGCTAAATTTCTTTGGTAATTGCCTCCTATGAAATTCGATTACTGGTCAAACTTTTGAATTACCTAACTAGAAAGTTCTCTTGGGGTATAAGTCTGGTTATTTAGCGGGGTTATTGTGGTGTGAATGGGGGTTGTGTACTGACGTGGTTAGTGCGACGACAGCGCTGCAGTGCAAGCTGACGGAGGAGAAGGGCGCGCGACAGCGGTCGGAGGCGGCGTGCCAGGAGAAGGAGCGCCAGATGTCCATGCTCAGCGTCGACTACCGACAGATGCAGCAGCGCCTGCAGAAACTGGAGGGAGAGCATCGGCAGGAGAGCGAGAAGGTGCGTGTGGATTATTTACTAAAAAAAAACAACCGTTTTGTTTTTTTACTATTAAAAGAAATGGTCGTGAGGGAAACAGTAATTATTGTCGCTGTATAATTTGCGAAATTCCGTTGTCCTCATTTTATGTCGCAATGCGGCGATAATGTTTTATTATGATTTTTTAGGGTGAGGATGGTTAGGAGGCTGGTGAGTGAAGAAGGCTTATTTTTACCGTGATAACCAACTTCCACGCGAGTGAAGCTGCAGACGAAGCCTATTGTTCCAATAATGGAACAAAGAACACGCACATTGGAACAAAAAAATCTAAGTCAGATAAATGGTTATCCTATGTGCCCATCTTATTCGCCACAGAAAATTAGTATCGAGGAAATCTCTTAAATCACTGCACCATCCGTGTAATCTCATAATTTGTCTTTTCGGGTTTACCCACCATTTAGGAGCTATTTATATGGACAAGTTGTTTAAAAGGTCAATCAACTGTGACATCGGAAGGCAACACAAACGCAAATACGACTGGGATGAGATGACCAATGACAGGGATGGGGTCAGAAGTAAACCAGTCATCAAATCTTTGTCACGAATTGATAGAAAATTATAAACATATCGAATCTCGGAAGATGCGTGCCCTACTTGCGTACTCTTTTAAGTCTTGACCGCTAACAAATTATAAGCTTTTGACAAGTTCATCCTCCGCTTTAAAAAAGTGTGTGGAGGTTTCGAGTGGAAAGAACAGAATTCCACTCGAAACTTATAGACGTTTGAGGAGTACATACTCACTAAAAAGCACATCGCGGATAGCATTCTTTGCTGCCACCTCGCACCTACTACCCTCTTATAAAGAGCTGCTAATCTGACATAATCTATCTGTCACTGTTAACCCAATTTGACGTAATTTATTTTGCGCTGAGATCGGCCTGCCTGTCGACTCTTCTACCATCCAATATAGATCACCTATCTGACGTGATCTATTTGTCTGCCTTTCGGCCCTATTATCCTCTAACATAAATCTCCAATCTAGCGTGCTCTACCTGTGGCGGAGGTCGCCTGCCTGTCAGGCCTACTACCCTCTACACAGACGCCCCAATCTAACATGCCGACCTCGCTTGTCAACCATATAATGCTCTAATATAGATCCCCAATCTGAAGTGCACTAAGTACTTATTTGTAGCAATATTCGACCAGCCTGTAGAGCCTACTACCCTCTAATATAGATCCCCAATCTGACGTAGGTAATCTGTTTGCCTGTACTACCCTCCAATATAGACCCCCAATCTGACTTGATCTATTTCCCTCAGGCGGTAGGCCTAGCAGCAGCCCTAGAACAAGAGCGCGCGGCGCGTTTAGCCGCGAGCAGCGAGGTTGCCGCGGCCGAGGCGGCGGCACGCGCGGCTGCGGCCGAACGCGACGCGCGGGCGCGCGACCTGCACGCGGTACGTGCTGCGCTGCACGAGACCTCGGAGAAGCTTGCCGCCGCCGCTGCCGAGAGGGATATGCACTGCGCGAGGGTGAGTACACACCTTTATACATAGGTCTGTTTATTAACTAGCCTGCTGCTGGCACACTGGCGGATACAGACTTTTATGTTTTGGGAGGAGGGCCTCGAACGTTATGAGGGAATGTTTAATCAGGGAAGCTCTAAAACGTCATCAGAGATGCTGGCTGTCATGAAGATCTTTGACAGTCGTTACGGGGAATCGGTAGCCTCAAATAAAACTTATACTGGTCTTAACCGTGGAATATCGCTATCTCTGTGGGTTGTGGACGTCAGTCGGCAGTCCCTCTGTAGAAAAGCTATTCAGTGACATCTGCTTAGACAAGTAAGTGGACCTCGGGCTCCAAGGCTGTATATCTTGGATGCAACCGGGACAACGTTAGGACGATGATGATGATGACAGAGTGTTATCTCTCTAGGGATCAAACACTCAACCCTCGACCAGTGGCGGATCTAGGGAAGGGCGCTAACGGGGGCACTTGCCCCGGGCGGCAGCGTCAGGGGGCGCCAAAATTATGTTACAACATATAGCGAAAAATTTTAACTGGTTGGAAAACTGTTGGGAGGGGGCGCCATTATCAAGACTTGCCCCGGTTCGAAAAAACGGAGATCCATTACTGCCCTCGACATAGTGTTAACAGAGAGGCAGACGCTCGAACCACTACACCATCCTTGCAATCAAAGATAAATAGACTCCAATAAATACTGCCCCCGTGGTCCAGTGGATAGCGTATGCGACTGCTGATCGGAGGTCCCGGGTTCGATTCCCGGGTCGGGCAAATAGTGTAACTGGGTTTTTCAGAATTCTCAGTAGCAGCACGGAGTCTGGTGATGTGCCCGGTAGCGGAAATAGGCTCGCCCCCTATTACGTGGGATCTAAAAATTCATGGCGAAATGTGGGTCTGCCTACCCCTTCGAGGATACAGGCGTGAGTCTATAAAAAAGAAAATACTGGTTGCTAAAATTACCGAAAATGCTCCCATAACAAAAGCATTGCAAAGATTATCGCAATCTAAGCTATGTGTCATCCGCACTTGTCTAGTATTCTCAGAATTATCTACCGTATTTGGCATTATGCAAATAACGCGGCAAGTTCATCATAGTTGTTTGAAAAACTGGGGATGCTATCGTCATCTCTCTTAACATTGTTTTGGTCATCTTATTTGTACGAACGTTATTTTCTAAGCTTTTCTAAATTATTTAGAAGAGATAAAATGTTTGGTAGTATTCGATTAACACTGAAAGGACCTAACCTTTTTGAATTACTCTTATCACGTAGTCTAATTTATCAAAAAGATAGGTAAAGGCTATATTTTGTCGTATAATTAAATACAACGTTAAACGTTGTATTTTCAAGTATGATCTAGGTACTGTTAAAGCAGTGTTGTGAGTTCGATTCTCATTACGTATTTATACTGGCTTTTAAGAAAACTTGTAGGAGACGTTATAAATCTTATATTGCTACACCTGGAAGATTGTGAGTTTGAATGGATTTATGTAGGTTTGTAACTCTTTCACGCAAAAACGGATTTTGACAAAACTTTAGATACATACGAAGTATAAAAACTTAACGAAATCTTTGACAGTTTCTAACAAATTAATCATAACATCATCGCGCCGAAACAGTCTCTTAGCATTACAACACACTGACTCATTGCCATGGCAAACACGCACACATGCGCAATTTGCCTTATACGACACATACATGTGATTGTGTGCGCACCGCTTCCAAATAAATAAACACATGATTACGTAGACCGCGGTTTTTCTACAGTTGAACGCCTCACTCATTGATAATGATACGATTGCTCAATTAATAGAATATGTACTCATTATAACTTCATGGAATATAACCAATTGTTGACGTTTATAGTGGGGACGTTAATGAAAATAAATTATGCGGTATATTAAGAATTGTTTCAAGTAGTTCGCGTTGAGGAAGATACGTACAAATGCAAATATCCTTGAGTAGTAAAGTGAATTGAGCCTTTTTGCGGAGAGTCTTTATGTAAAATTGCAATTTGCGGGAAAAGATCTTTAAATAAAACACGGGTCGTAACCGAATTTTTGCCCGCCCGATAGTAAGCGACTTGACGACCCGATAGCTCTTTAAGCCAGAGATCATTCGAGCCTCGTCAAGCTTATGGAAAATAATGGGAAACTGGCACTCTTCCCAAAACTCTCTCCGAAAGCATTCTCCGCTTCCCAATGGGGAGTATTTCTTTCCTTCACGAGTATGGGATAAGACCTTGGACCACCGGCGCACAGTGTTATTATTGCCTCGAAAAACGGACATCACCTTTTTATTAACTTATGCGATAGAACAGGTTACTTCAAAAGTAAGAGTAAAATACCCGTGTGACAATTTTGTCCCAATCTAGAGATATAATTTTTTCATTTTTTTTTCTATAGTTTCCATAAAAACCATAGAAATTGCAATAACTTTAGATCCAAACCCTTTTTGTTATGTCTTTGATTGCAATTACTTGATGCTTTACATAAGGTAAATTATCAAGCAAATGCTAAATTTTTTTCGTCAACCGGTGGTGAGTAACATTGAATTTCACATATTTTCGATTTTATTTTTTTATGGGCTTATTTCATGGTATTTGGATTCAATATCGAGACAATGTGTTGATTTGACACTAAGAAGTACTGATTTAAAATATCATATGCAAATCTTAAGTTGTCTAGAATATACAAGTCTCTGAAATTTAGGCACTAGGGTTGGCACAACTCGCATATTTTCATGTCGTTTTTTTTTTTAATAATTACGTAATTACCTTCTACCGATACCGAAGGGGTCCACCCTCGTTAGGCTTAAGGCATAACCATGTACCTATACATATTGCCTGGAAGAACGGGGGTGAGGCACCATGGAGCCGCAAAAGACCCATGGCGCCACTTTGCCTCAACAGGACTTTACCCGACCTGTTGAGGGGTGTCTGTCTGAGCTTTGGCCGGCTGACTATAATTATGCTATTGTAAAATAAAATCCAACATATAATTTTAATCTGCAAACAAAAATATTATTTTTTTGTGAAGTGATGACCCTAAAATCAGAATTATCAAAATAAAATTTAGAAGTTAATAACTCCTAAACAGCGTGACATTTGGATTTGGTTTTTTTTTCTCGTGACTGGTTGGGGTCTATTTATAGTGCACCATAAATATGGAATCCAACTAAGCAAAACTACAACCATGAAAAATCTAAATCTAAAAACACAAAAATAGCATATTTCTTCACATCTGTACCAGTTAGTGCTCGTATGTATTTTTGTTTAAATACCTTTAATATTGTTTTATTACACATAATAAAGAAAAGGGTAGAATAATGCGTATTTTTTTTGTTATTAATTAATTTAGAAAAGCTAAAAAAATTACAAAACTTTTTTTTACTTGTGTTTGGTGTAAAATTGTCACACGGGTATTTTACTCTTACTTTTGAAGTAACCTGTTCTATCGGATAAATTAATAAAAACGGGATGTCCGTTTTTGGAGGGAATACGAGGGTCAAACTGAAAGTTCTTAGAAAATCAAAAACTGATTACATTAGCCAGTTATTAGTTTTATTATATCTTTTCAAAATATTGTCCATTGACGTCAATACACCGCTGCATGCGATGGAACCACTGGGAAAAGCACTTTGCCCACTCGTCCTTAGGGGTCTCTTCAATGGCATCGCGATACGCAGCCACCGCTTCTTCAGCATTCATAAACCGCTTTCCTTTAAGTTTTTCTTTAATTTTTGGAAATAAATAAAAATCACAAGGCGCGAGGTCGGGGCTATACGGCGGGTGACCCAGTAATTCAACGTTTGATGTCGCCAAATAGTCGATCGTTCGCTTGGCGGTGTGCGACGAGGCGTTGTCGTGGTGAAGGAGGATCCTACTGCGAGGTCGTTTCTCTCGAACTTTTTCCAAGACAAGTGGCAAACAATTGGTAGTGTACCATTCTGCAGAAACTGTTTTTTGATCCTCTAACACAATTGTTGCGAAATGACCTATCCTTCCAAAGAACGAGGCCACCATTTTTTTCCCGCACTTCGATCTCCCTTCACTTTAGTTGGCAACTCCGCGTAAGGAAACACCCACTGAGCAGATTGTCTTTTGGTTTCAGGATCATAACAGTAAATCCAGCTTTCGTCACCTGTTAGTATGTCGAACACAGCATTTGAGTCACCTCCGTTAAATCTTTCAATCATTTTACGGCACCAATCCACACGATGGAGTTTTTGAGCCTTAGTCAAATTATGAGGTATCCACCGGGCGCAAAGCTTCCTGACCGCTAAATGTTCGTGGAGGATTTTGTGCACTTGACTCATACCGATGCCTAAGCTTGTCCGAATCTGCTGATAGGTCACTCTTTTGTCAGTCTCTATCATACGCCGCACAACACAGATGTTATTTTCAGTCGTCGCCGTAGAAGGCCGTCCCTCACGTACAGCATCAGTGAGATTAGTGCGACCACGTTTAAACTCATTAAACCAGTTGTAAACAGTCGCACGAGATGGGGCTTCATCGTGAAAGGCCAATCGTAGTCTATCATAACTTTCTTGTTGACTTAAATGACATCGAAAGTCATAAAAAATCATTGCACGAAAATTTTCTCGTGTTAAATTCATGTTGACGTGACACAGACAATTTTCAATTTGCCGCCAAATCGTAAAACAAATGACAAATGAATGAAATATATTCTCAGTAATATTGGCAAAGAGTTTCTATTTTCAAATTTTAGAATATTTTTTTTATTATATTGTTTATAAGTGGCCAGTTCTAAGAACTTTCAGTTTGACCCTCGTAATAACCCTGTGCGGCGTGAACGTAGGAATCCAGACCAAATTAAGATTGAACCCGGTGTTGCCAGCATTGGAGCAACCAACCAAACCTCCGTGCAGAATTAGTGTGAATACTGCTATTTAATTTAATGATCTTCGGCGGGGGTGTAGAATCGCTCGGTCGGTTATGCCCCGTGCATCATAAAATCATACCTGGAACGGCACGTAATATTAACTAACTTGCTTTTCTTCCCCTTGGATC
This sequence comes from Euclidia mi, assembly GCA_944739405.2. Lineage (NCBI taxonomy): Eukaryota > Metazoa > Arthropoda > Insecta > Lepidoptera > Erebidae > Euclidia > Euclidia mi. The sequence continues at coordinate 8,116,594 of OX123196.2, forward strand.
ATTTCTCAATAATAAGGCTTCTAATATGATTCCTAGTCAAGTATTTCTATTAAAGAAATGTACCAGATGCAAATGAAAAAGCTAAGATGCTAGATAATTTAGTAAGTTACCTTTAAACGGGATCTAAAAACTTATTTTCAAAATATTTGTGTGAATTACACCTTTTTTCCCACATCTCTGGAATATATGTCAAAAACTGTGTAACAATATAGTTATGTTATTTGGCCTGCGTGGTATACAAACAGTGTAGTCAAAATAGATGACAAAGTAGCGAGATTAATTAATTGTGCAGTGACTGGTGACCGCGCCGTACTAAATAATTGTTTTATCTAATTGTGACAGCAGTTCTGTCTATCTTATAGTTTAATATGTGTATGATAGGACTATCTAGTAGCATAGTTTTCCTACTTACATTATCTGTACATTTATTGGCGTTTGTATAGGTTTCTCAGGGTAGAAATAGCTGAATGTGTGTGTGGAGTTATTTAGGAGAATGCTGCTGCTGAATGACATAGGTGACTATTTACTAAGACTATTTATCGCGATAACTAACTTCCACGCGGCCGTAGCCGTAGGCAAAGTCTAGTGTAGTCTAGAAGAATAATTCGGAAATACGAAAAATTATTATGATTCATTGCCAAATGTGATATATCTACCTATTTCGTTGTTATTCTGTTAATGTTCGTAATGACCTGGTAATTATTATGATAGCCATTCGGTAGTAACACTAGAGTCTATCGAGTTGAGGCTGGCGGAGGAGAAGGTGTGTAAAATTATCCCCTAGAGGCATTCGGAGACTACTCCCTAAGACCACCGCGGTGTCCTTAACATCCCGTCAGTTGTTTGGCAAGCGTATGGCGGTAAGCAACTTTATCGCGACCTTGTCCGTGGCTTCGGTTTACTGCCTAGCTTAAAAATAGCTTTATATTCAAGCTTATTAAACATTCAGACCAAATTTAGATTGAACCCGGTGTGGCCAGTATTCGAGCAACCAACCAAACCTCCGTGCAGAATTAGTGTGAAAAGTAAAAAAATACAAAAAAAAAGTTTGCTGCGTTCTCATACCGCTAGCGCACGAATTACCCAAGTATGAAATGTAGGTATTCGGTGACCTTGATATTTATGACACTACGTTTAAGATCGCTTCCACTGATTGTTACTTGTGTTTCAGTGTGTGCGTGTCATAGTGTTTGTTCTAACTTAAAACTTAGATGTTGAGATTAATCTTTCGATATGTATTTGTGTAAGAATAGAGTGATAGGTTTGCAGGTATGCTTGATAATATTAAATTATTTTTTATTTTGTTAAACGAAATGGCTATTCGCTTTATAACTTTTAAAACGGCTATTCGCTTTACAATATTATTTTCTATCCTGAAATCTCAGACGTAAAGACACTATAACATGATCTTGAGTATCCTTATATGTGATTTAAGACATTCTGTTTTAAGCTGGTATGATGAGCTATTGGATTGGATATAGATGTATTAGACTAGATGTAAAATCTGTGTTAATTACCTATGTGATCCAAGTGGATCCCACCCTACGATCTTTAAACAAGTTCACCGGGCTAAACGATAGATATTTATTGATAGACTAGCCGTTTCCCGCGGTTTCACCCGCGTCCTGAGGGAACTACTTCGCGTACCCGAAAAACCCAAATATCTTACGGACGCCTATTTAAAAAAAAAAAAATATAGCCTATGTTAATCGCAGATAATGTAGCTTTTTTAATGGTGAAAGAATTTTTAAAATCGGTCCAGTAGTTTTTGAGTTTATCCATTACAAACAAAAATACAAAGTTTTCCTCTTTATAATATTAGTGTAGATATTACCAATTGCAACTAGTGAATGGGTCATACAATATTAAATAGTATGCATTTAAGCAATCAGGACTTAGATTTATAGTAATGTAAATAAAAATACGTTATGTAAATTATCGGCATTGTCAAAATTGCCGTAACGCATAAATAATTTAAAAATATTTAATCCGCATACTTAGTTCTCGTTATACCTTATCTATCTCAGAGCTTTTATTATTGCCATATAAAAATTTATAAATATACAATAAATACAAGATAGGCTGCGTCTACATAAGCGCCGTAAGACTGGCACGGGGTTAGGACAGTAATTGTTACGAGCCAAGGTTTTAAAAGAAAATGGCTAACTGTTTATCACGCAAGTCAACTCGCGACCGTTACCTTGTAAGTTTAAGTAGAAAACATTTGTATGCATATTTATTTGATTATAGTAGTATACCTATTATCCCAAATGGAGAAAAAAGGTTGAGAAGTTTCTATATAAAATACTAGCATGCTTCTTCGCCTGTCCTAAACTTTATTTGACACCCACAGGGGTGCTATATATATATTTTTTTTATGGTAATAGGCGGCAAGCGAGCAGACGGATTGCCTGATGGTAAGCAATTACCGCCGCCCATGGACACAAGCAACAAAACAGGAGTCACAAGTGCGTTGCCGCCCCTTGGGGTTGGGATGAGGAGTGGGATCAGGGAGAAGGGATAGGCGATAGGGCCTCCGGCACTCTCACTCACCGAACGAAACGCAACAGTTTAGGTACTGTTACTTTACGTCGATTTTCTGTGAGAGGGTAGTACTTCCCCGGTCGAGCCGGCCCATTCATGCTGAAATCAGCAAGGCTCTACTACCTATAAACAAAATAGATGAGCCCGCGGTTACACCCGCATTATTTAAGGCTACTGCTCCGCTCCTGTGGCTTATAGCGTGATATTATATAGCCTATAGTCTTCTTCTTCTTCTTCTTTCTCGATAAATGGGCTATTTAACTCTGAAAGAATCTTTTAAATGGGCCCAGTAGTGCCTGAGATTAGTATTAACAAACAAACAAACTCTTCAGCTTTATATATTAGTATAAGATATTTGTATAGTGGGCTATATTTTAAAAGTTACCTGCTTCTAAATTTCATGTGTCAGTGAGGACGAGTAATTATATATAAATGATGATGATAAGCTTACTGTACTCCTCCTATATCTAACTTTAATAACCATCATCGTTTAAAACACGTCCTCTTCGCAACATAAACTCTCGCTCAAGTATTCCATACCAATAAATATCCCTCCGTCTGCATATCTGCTGTACAGCCAAAATTCTTGCATTACTGACTGACTGACAGGCATCGTACAACCAAAACCATTGCGCGCCAAGCCTTGGGGATTTCCTGAAATTGCCACGGTATCAGGGCAGAAATGCTTAAATTAAAACCAAAATGTGTGGGCGTTGCTAAGTATGCGTAGCCATCCTCTAGTATCTCATCATCAGCCTTGTAGGTATATAAACTGTCTCACTGCTGGGCACGGGCCTCTTCTCATTGAGAAGGGTAAGGCCATAGTCCACCACGCTGGCCAAGTGCGGGTTGGCAGACTTTACATGTCTTTCGAGAACATTATGGAGAACTCTCAGACATGCAGGTTTCCTCACGATGTTTTCCTTCACCGTTTAACAAGCGATAATTAGCAATTGAGTACACACATAACTTCGAAAAGTCATTAGTGCGCGCCATGGATTTGAACCCGAGACTCAGAATGGCAGTCCGTCGGTCTCACCACTAGGCTATAGCTGCTTTGCTGCCTATGTAGTATCTAATAAAATGAAATAAAATATGTTCGTTTGTGTCTTGTTTCTCGTATTAATAATATATCTTAGATAAATAGGGCGTGTACCTATTGCCACGTGCCGTTTACGTATCCAGAATCCGTGTCTCGTGTGATTTCTCAGAAGCTCCGTGGTGTCTGAGCGGAATAATGATTCACTCGCCATTACGTAGCTCATAAACATACCTAGCTTGCGAAATGTTTACTGCCACCGCTTCTATATTAATATTGTTAATACGAAAATAATTCTGATATGTAGGTATATTACGCTTATACACACCTAAAACAGTAAATCGTTTTTCTATATTACCTGCCAAGATCAATGCAATTGCCCGGCGTCAACGACAACCCAACCTACTAGACGTCAAACGTAAGGCGAACACTTTCAAACAACACATTAGACTTATACGTCTTATATAAGACCAATCCCAACACTAGATATGAATTATGACGTTCCGCAAATTTGAACCGGCCAATTAGAATGCACTTTTGTAGCCCCCCGTTGCCCCGCATACCTCACCGCTTTGACAGATTTTTTTGTTTGTAGAAATGAAAACATTAGGTGTCTAGTAGGCTGGGTTGTCGTTGCCCGGCGTTCACCAATGCTCGCTTCCACAAATGCCTCCGTAATTTATATTTCTAAAATATTTGTATCTTTATAATTTTTTTTTGTAATAAAGTCACGGTTTTATACGTGTGCATTTTATTCTTTTGTCGGTCCAATTTATAAATTACATTTATAGGTCTATGAAAATGGTAAATTTTGCGCTGTTTATTTGTGTAATTATGTTTGTGTATCATGCGTACCTATATTCATAAGTTGTGTAACGTCATTGCGGCTTGTGGTAACCCATGAAAGGACACAGGCTATACTTTAATTTAATAAGGGTAAGCCGAATTTTTTATGAATGAATGAATGGGTTTAGGTAGTAAAATATACTTAGTACAAAAACTTAACAGAAGCGAAGTTGCTTGCAAAAACCTAGTAATGAATACAAAAAATATATACTACTAGAGGAAGCCCACAGCTACGCCCGGACAGTTTTTCTGCCCAATCCCGCGGGAATTACGGGCAATCACTTCTTTGTGCACCGCTACAGCCACCAAGAACCATACATGCCAAATTTCACCTTCCTGGGCCCAGTAGTTTTGGCTGTGCGTCGTCTGTCAGTCAGTCAGTAACGCAAGAATGTTATATAAGTATATATACAGATTATAAAAACAACACTAATCATTCTGCCTCTACCTTTTAAAACAAGAACCGTGTTACACCGAATGAGTGTAAAGTCTATCACACAAACGCTGATCAACACATCCTTGGCAATGAAGACTTGTCTATAAAACATTGCCATTATGATCATGACTCGCATTAATATACAGGAATGTGTTATTGTCGCGTTAATTTCCTGATCATCATCATCAAATGGGACGGCATTCTCGTACTGTTCAATTACTTCAATAAACGTTGTGCTATGAATATGTGTAGAGTTTGATTGCGAAAGACACGTCAAATGATTTTAGAATTAGTTGTGAATAATTTCACATTCAAATATGTAAAAATACAAAAGGAGAAGGATAAAAAAGCCGATCTGATAAAAGATTATTGAATCCGCCTGTTCCAACGATTATTGGAGCACGCAAATCATCTTCAGCTCAGCCGAAATACGACCACTGCTGAACATAGGCCTCCTGCAAAGCTCTCCAAACAACAATCTCCACTTAGATCACACTTGAACCGACTTAGCCTGCAATACTGGAATTATTATTAGCGATGCCAAAGTACTAAAAAAAGAAGATAGAGAAAAATAAAGATGTAGTTCTTGTGCTAGGACTTAAAAAACGTCTTTCAACCCTTTTTTGGGGATATTTTTCCACCATGATTTAAATTTTTTTTAGTAACAAAACCTCATCCTTGCGGTACTTATTTTTACTGTAGCTATTTTTTATTAATCTGTCATTATTTTGACGTAAAGAAATTGTAAACTATCAAGTATATTTTTCTTCGGTGGTTCGTTCAAGTTTGATAAGTAGCAATTTTACGTATTCAATTTTCTAGTTAGGTCTATATCTTGAATCTTTTTATTTCTGAGGCAAGTTTTATTTTTAGCATGTGTTTATTTCATCTGAAGGATTTTACGCAAATCTTTTTGCCTGGGTGTCTTGGTATTTTATAATATTCGTTTTTTATGGTGGGAAACATATTCCCTCTGCCTGTGGGTGGCTGTGGCTGACGTGGCTGTGTGCTGTGCACTATGAATAGTGCCATTTTTCACGGCTTTTCACAAACAGAAGTCATTGTTCCTATGAATAAAAGTTGATTTTCTAATTATATTTGTTGTTTAAGTACACCACAGACTAACCTATAGTACATAAGACTAATTCAAGATCACCTTTTCCATACTCGTACTGTTCTATACTGTCCTCCTACACAGGCAAAGGGGATATAATTCCCACCATAGAAAAATCATAAAAAAATAAATATATATTTATCATTTTCTACCCCCATATTATACCTAAATCAGTCATCAGTGAAGTTTTTCCACCCCAGGGTCACTACAACAAAGTGGAGAAACACCCTTAGGTATCTACTATGAGTCTTCCTCATACAAAGCCAGACGGAACTGTACGAGGGTCAAACTGAAAGTTCTTAGAAAATCAAAAACTGATTACATTAGCCAGTTATTAGTTTTATTATATCTTTTCAAAATATTGTCCATTGACGTCAATACACCGCTGCATGCGATGGAACCACTGGGAAAAGCACTTTGCCCACTCGTCCTTAGGGGTCTCTTCAATGGCATCGCGATACGCAGCCACCGCTTCTTCAGCATTCATAAACCGCTTTCCTTTAAGTTTTTCTTTAATTTTTGGAAATAAATAAAAATCACAAGGCGCGAGGTCGGGGCTATACGGCGGGTGACCCAGTAATTCAACGTTTGATGTCGCCAAATAGTCGATCGTTCGCTTGGCGGTGTGCGACGAGGCGTTGTCGTGGTGAAGGAGGATCCTACTGCGAGGTCGTTTCTCTCGAACTTTTTCCAAGACAAGTGGCAAACAATTGGTAGTGTACCATTCTGCAGAAACTGTTTTTTGATCCTCTAACACAATTGTTGCGAAATGACCTATCCTTCCAAAGAACGAGGCCACCATTTTTTTTCCCGCACTTCGATCTCTCTTCACTTTAGTTGGCAACTCCTCGAAAGGAAACACCCACTGAGCAGATTGTCTTTTGGTTTCAGGATCATAACAGTAAATCCAGCTTTCGTCACCTGTTAGTATGTCGAACACAGCATTTGAGTCACCTCCGTTAAATCTTTCAATCATTTTACGGCACCAATCCACACGATGGAGTTTTTGAGCCTTAGTCAAATTATGAGGTATCCACCGGGCGCAAAGCTTCCTGACCGCTAAATGTTCGTGGAGGATTTTGTGCACTTGACTCATACCGATGCCTAAGCTTGTCCGAATCTGCTGATAGGTCACTCTTTTGTCAGTCTCTATCATACGCCGCACAACACAGATGTTATTTTCAGTCGTCGCCGTAGAAGGCCGTCCCTCACGTACATCATCAGTGAGATTAGTGCGACCACGTTTAAACTCATTAAACCAGTTGTAAACAGTCGCACGAGATGGGGCTTCATCGTGAAAGGCCAATCGTAGTCTATCATAACTTTCTTGTTGACTTAAATGACATCGAAAGTCATAAAAAATCATTGCACGAAAATTTTCTCGTGTTAAATTCATGTTGACGTGACACAGACAATTTTCAATTTGCCGCCAAATCGTAAAACAAATGACAAATGAATGAAATATATACTCAGTAATATTGGCAAAGAGTTCTATTTTCAAATTTTAGAATATTTTTTTTATTATATTGTTTATAAGTGGCCAGTTCTAAGAACTTTCAGTTTGACCCTCGTACACTAACTGTACCGGCATCTGTTTTTTTATTCAATGTTGATTCGCTCGTTGTTATTGATATAATTATTATTATTCGAAACATTTTTATATTCGATGCACGACTTGATGGCGCATTGATAAGAGGTCATGCTTACATATTTGGATTAAATGTAGCTGATGGTACCTACCTTTTTTGTTTGTTAATCACAGTTTATTCTCAGCCATTCATGAATGATAATCCATTTTGTAATCATCATTCTTCCAGCCTAATTAATACCTGGTTGTCCACTAGGAGGCTATTGCAGCCTCAACGGTGCTTATCTTTGTGTATTGGCATTGTTCTGACTACCGAAGGAATAGGGGATGGGGCCTCTGGCCGATCTCACCGAACCAAATAGAACAGTATAGGTACTGTTAGACTTCCCCGGGCGAGTTGGCTCATTGATGCTGAAATCAGCAAGGCTCTACTACCAATACGAATTATTTTATCAAATAATTTACCGTCATTCACAAACGCTGCTTGAACTGGCTAGTTAATTGAAGTTCGTACGTAGATTGGCCGCGATATGAAAACTAAGTTACAACGTTGAAATACTTGCATGCGGCTAATTAAACTTGTGTATTGTACAATATTGCAAAATGTACGATTGGATCGCGAAGCCTTCATGGTTTGACAGTAACTATCGCGGCCTGGGTGCAGTGCGTCGATTGTTTAGACATAGTAAAGTGTCAGTTTTATAAACGTGCCAACTATTCAGTTTGTGGTATTGAACAATTTACTGAAATTACAATGCTATTGGTAATAGTTATTTTAGATTTGTTTGTGAATAGATTCATCAAATCGTTTTTTTTTTACTGGTAGCTGGTTGCGGTTCAAATATGTGCATTTAGAGGCCATAGATCTTAAATATAGCTGTACCAAATTCTGTTTAAAATTGGTCCAGTGATAAACCTAATCGATAAAAGGTTTTAAACGTGTAGTTATAATACATTTTCATACAACAAAAATTCTGTAGCCTCGTATATTTTTGTTCGACTAAAAGGACAAGAAGTTTTGGTTAACCAGATTATCATATGCTAAACAAATATGCTTGCACTTTTGTTTGCTGTACAAATGACGTCACGAGGTTATCTTACTGACGTCTTGCCTTATAGAAATTATTCATAAGTTTATGCAGCATCCAAGGCTTGAGAGTGTATTTAACTATGGTCTCTCTTTAAAAGTGATATAAGTGGAGAATCCACTTATATCACTTTTATTCGTCGGGCCTAAAAACTAGGGTTAAATAGCATGCTTTAAATTTGTCAACACGTTTAGTGTGACGTTTTAAGAATACTGTTTGTAATAATACCGTTGTATATATTGTGCACGGCTCACGTCGTGTGTTGTAGGAACGATATTATGTCACTCTCACAATAAAATGTGTGAATCATACGCCGTTGCACGATCTCCAAAGAGCGCTACGTGGTTTTTTTATGTTATAACTTGTCATGAGTTGAGATATACTGTTCTTATTTTGAATATTATTACTGCCTGATGCTTTATGATATTCAAAATTAAAGTTTTTTTTATTTGGAAACAATTCGATTTTGTTTTTTTTTTGTATTATAGTGTTGGGGTTTCTTTAACCGATTATTGTTGTATCGATTTAATTACAATTAAATTATGAATTTAAATGTTCTCATTTAAATTACTTCAATTAGTATTTAAATAGGAGTGCGGAATAGTGGGTGGGCTAAATATAATTGAACATTATAATTTATGCTTTACTTACTAATTAATAAATTAATTAGATTCATTCGGCGGAACATCAATCAAATCTCATTACACATATTTATGAGTGAAACATTCTAATTACAATCTCATTGTCTATACACAGCTGGTTTATGTATAAAATCTGACGAAAGATCTTATGCCGTCATATCATCTCGCCTATCGCATCATGCGCAGTAGGTATTACTCAACACAAGACATTCTGTGTCGAATGTTCTTATGAATGAATTAAATTCTTCTTACTAGTGAATGGTACATGTTTATTTACTTTTAAATGTCACGAATCAAACTGCTGTTTTGAAGGAGCTGTTTCTTGATTGCAGAATTTATTGTTATAATTTAACAATCCTCCTACAGTTGGGTTTTGTTCGACAGTTTAAATGAGTCCAGGAAGCTCTTGGTTCCTACATTGCTCCAAGAGTCATTGTAATAAATTCTTGCAAAGCGCGGTATTTATCCAAAACTAGACAATTAAAACCAAAATTTGAGGATCACAAACCATAGTACCACAACACAAGGCGCCCTAGTTATCAAGCGATCACCTAAAACACTACCGTATACTTAGGTACTTATAGTCAATGTTTTGTGTTCAACCTCCACACAAATAGTTCCAATGTTATCTACAAACAGTTTTGGCAAAGAAGGATGCCCTTACTTATATGGACATACTGTAAAGTAATGCCACGAATACTGTTAAGTTAATTTAAAGTGAAACAATCAATCAGCATCATCATCATCTCAACCGAAAGACGTCCACTGCTGAACAAAGACTTTCCCCAAGCTTTCGCATATAAACCGATCTTGAGCTCTTGCCGTGATCCCAATATTATAACTGAAATAAATTTTTGAACTGGTTCTTAATAATTATGAACTCTTTCCTTTCCAGAGCGAAGAGCTGCGGCTCCAGCTGGAGACGGAGCAGCACTACTGTTTCGTGTACAAGAGCCAGGCGAACGACATGCGCCTCATGCTGGATGAGAACACGCGGGCGGCGCGCGACGCCGAGCAGGAGCGGTCCAGCCTGCTGCACCAACTGCAGCTGGCCATAGCGCGCGCTGACTCTGAAGCTATCGCACGGTAATATACTCTACAGTCTAGTGGATCTTGTGAGAACACGCGGGGCAGGAGCGGTCCAGCCTGCTGCACCAACTGCAGCTGGCCATAGCGCGCGCTGACTCTGAAGCTATCGCACGGTAACATACTCTACAGTCTAGTGGATCTTGTGAGAACACGCGGGGCAGGAGCGGTCCAGCCTGCTGCACCAACTGCAGCTGGCCATAGCGCGCGCTGACTCTGAAGCTATCGCACGGTAATATACTCTACAGTCTAGTGGATCTTGTGAGAACACGCGGGGCAGGAGCGGTCCAGCCTGCTGCACCAACTGCAGCTGGCCATAGCGCGCGCTGACTCTGAAGCTATCGCACAGTAACATACTCTACAGTCTAGTGGATCTTGTGAGAACACGCGGGGCAGGAGCGGTCCAGCCTGCTGCACCAACTGCAGCTGGCCATAGCGCGCGCTGACTCTGAAGCTATCGCACGGTAACATACTCTACAGTCTAGTGGATCTTGTGAGAACACGCGGGGCAGGAGCGGTCCAGCCTGCTGCACCAACTGCAGCTGGCCATAGCGCGCGCTGACTCTGAAGCTATCGCACGGTAACATACTCTACAGTCTAGTGGATCTTGTGAGAACACGCGGGGCAGGAGCGGTCCAGCCTGCTGCACTAACTGCAGCTGGCCATAGCGCGCGCTGACTCTGAAGCTATCGCACGGTAACATACTCTACAGTCTAGTGGATCTTGTGAGAACACGCGGGGCAGGAGCGGTCCAGCCTGCTGCACTAACTGCAGCTGGCCATAGCGCGCGCTGACTCTGAAGCTATCGCACGGTAACATACTCTACAGTCTAGTGGATCTTGTGAGAACACGCGGGGCAGGAGCGGTCCAGCCTGCTGCACCAACTGCAGCTGGCCATAGCGCGCGCTGACTCTGAAGCTATCGCGCGGTAACATACTCTACAGTCTAGTGGATCTTGTGAGAACACGCGGGGCAGGAGCGGTCCAACCTGCTGCACCAACTGCAGCTGGCCATAGCGCGCGCTGACTCTGAAGCTATCGCACGGTAACATACTCTACAGTCTAGTGGATCTTGTGAGAACACGCGGGGCAGGAGCGGTCCAGCCTGCTGCACCAACTGCAGCTGGCCATAGCGAACGCTGACTCTGAAGCTATCGCACGGTAACATACTCTACAGTCTAGTGGATCTTGTGAGAACACGCGGGGCAGGAGCGGTCCAGCCTGCTGCACCAACTGCAGCTGGCCATAGCGCGCGCTGACTCTGAAGCTATCGCGCGGTAACATACTCTACAGTCTAGTGGATCTTGTGAGAACACGCGGGGCAGGAGCGGTCCAGCCTGCTGCACCAACTGCAGCTGGCCATAGCGCGCGCTGACTCTGAAGCTATCGCACGGTAACATACTCTAGTTGATCTTGTTGAGGGATGAGCGGTGCGTTGTAAAATATAGGGTAGAAAGCCTTTAGTTAGTAAATAAGTGTCATAATAAATACAGAGTTCTTTTAAGTTGGCAATAGATGTAGCTCATATAATAACTGGTAAAGAACCGTTTGAAGTGCAATCAGCTATTACAATAGGCTAGTTGACCAAATTTCAAAAACTGGTTAAGTCGTTACCTTATCGTCTACTTTGACCGAAAATGAGTTTATTTTAATATAAAAAGGCAATCTACATTGTTTATTTCGCATTTCTAAATACCAAATCAAATTAAGCTCGTAAACGCTCTTAACTGTCATGGCGTCTAGATTACGTCACGCCGTGGTAAAGTAAGTATAACCGGTAGTGGTTACATACTCTTTGACAACAATGAATGACTCTAGGAATGAATGCAGTATTGAACGGTGTTGCCATGTTAATAAAAATAAACTACCTAGACATACGTAGTTGCAATTAATGTCCTGACAATTTATAAGTATTTGTATAAGTACGTAATCTGGCAAAACTTATATAGTTAGTAATTTATTTCTAGCGAGAACAGACAACTGGTTACATTCAAGTGTTTTTCTGAAATGTTTGTTATATTTATATACCTAATTGGAACATTGCAGACATTCTTTGGTTTACTGCAGCATCTAGGCTCAACCTATCGCATACTTTAGTAAAACCACCAATTTCTAGAAAAGCAGCTAGATTTATTTTTATTTCATTAATGATAAAGTATGTCCTTAAAGACAACTAAATTCCCTAACATCTAGCGACAAAATCCGTAAAACGGCAACACTGGTACGAATGAATGACGCCGTACCACGCTGTGACGTGGCGCTTTCTGATAGGCGTCCACTGTCACGTGACTTATCGCCATAATTTACATATTTTATTTTCTAAAAATATTAATATTATGCGTGTTTTATTAAAAATGACATGCATTTTCGTTATCTCCATGTCATAATTATCCATTATAGATAAGCATCCATTCAATTCATTCTTAGTGGAAACTAGCCTATTATCACTGTTATCGCTATTTTTCTAGGGTGCATAATACAGGTTGATTCATCGTCATTGTAATTAATTTTACCCGAGTGCACTAGATGTCGATATACCTTGTGTGTGAATGTTAAAATTTTACCTTTCTGTCCAGTTGTAAAAGTAGACATAACTTAATATCTTAAACGTGAAGAAAGGTGCTTTCAAGTTATGATTTTTGTCGTTGCGTGATATTACGCACTGCGATTTGATATATTGCCAAATAATCAATCGGAAAAATAAAAAAGGACTTCTTTAGTGCCACAAACTTAAATGAAACCAAGCGTGATGTATATCTTTCCAAAATTAAAAATTCTATTTGAAATTGGTTTACAAATTAGGAACCCTGGAATAAAACACACAAAACCTCCTCTTCTTCTTAAGTCGGTTGAATTTTTTTTTAGCCTAGCCAGTGATATTTGCTTTCATCGGATTGAAAGCAATTACCCAACTTGTGAAACACCCTGTATTTGCAGTGTTATCAGTGATTATATTTAGAATGTATTCTGCTTGAAGCCATTCAAGCAAGTAATATGTTGATAGATTTTATAATTCGCTGAAGAAAATGTGTAAAGAAATATTCACTTGGTTATTTGGGAATAGGTAGGTAAGTAATTTGTTTTCTCATCATTTCACATTTTGCACCGGGCCGTTGCTACAATAGTTATGAATAGGGATGGATCATGCTATTAAAATAAATTATTTAAGTACCGTTATCTACTAAAACTTACGAAAATAATGTCGGTTTCATTCATCAACTAAAGTTAAACTCAATTTTAAATTTTTATTGATAAATAATACATACAAAACGTCCTATATAATTACATACAAATGATACAGTTAGGTAGGTTCAACTTCGAGAAAGACGTCAATCGTCGAATCCAACTTGGTTGGGCAGCGTTCGGCATATTTTCACGTCTGACATCCCGCAATGTCTTAAAGCAAATGCTGCGCGCGCGGCGGCGGCATTTCGGTAGCTACCTTCTTCCGAAGACAGCCGAAACTAGCCGAGGGATGTTTCGGCGTTCTTAGGTGTGGTGTGCCTTACCCTACAGAAGACTTCGGAGATATTCCGAGGCAATGATATAACAAGAAAGAGGTAGATACGTTACCTACGTAGTAATCAATCCGTAGAAAGAAACGGTACACTAACGCACACATCGATAACTCCATATTTTATTTTATTTTCGGTTGACAAGATGTGTCAGTTTTACTTTGACGCCGGCTCGCGACTTTACACACACATTTATGTCAGACTTGCCAACTGGCTTAAGTTAAGCGTCCTGCTTTTGGTACGTCTATAACATATCTACCTCTTTTTACTTTCGTAATATCGTTTTGATCTGCCATGGCGTGCCGTTAGTCCGAAGATATAGTTGTATAACGCTATTTTGTTTGTGTTGCAGGTCGATAGCGGAGGAGACGGTGGGCGAGCTGGAGAAGGAGAAGACGATGAAGGAGCTGGAGATGCGCGACGCCCTGTCGCAGCACCGCGCCGAGCTGGCGGCGCGCGACGCGCTCGTGCAGGGGCTGCGCGACCGCGACCACGAGAGCCGCGCCACCATCGACCTGCAGCGGAAGGTACCTACGTCACCTCGATTACCAATTTTATGAAAATCGAAATGTCATCGTCAGATAAATTCAATACTATGCATTAAGTCGCATTTTTATCGGCTAGAGCCAATAAGATAGCAACGTTAGCCTAGTGGAGAGACCGACAGCAGAGGGTCTCGGATTCGAATCCACGGCGCACACCAATGACTTTTCGGAGTTAAGTGTGTATTAAATTGTTAATTATCGCTTGCTTAACGGTGAAGGAAAACATCGTGAGGAAACCTGCATGTCTGAGAGTTCTCCATAATGTTCTCAAAAGACCTGAAGTCTGCCAACCCGCATTTGGCCAGCGTGGTAGATTTACCCTTCTGATAGTGAGAAGAGGCCCGTGCTCAGCGGTGGGATAGTATATATAGAGGGCTGATGATGATTTACGTATTCGTTCGCAGGAGGTAGACGAGCTACGGCGTAGCGGCACCGCGCTGGCAGAGCGCGTAGCGACGCTACAGCGTCTACAGGAGGAGGTGGACCGACTCAACAAGAAGGTTAACTCCGAGACCATGCTCAAGCAACAGGCGGTCAACAAACTCGCCGAGATTATGAACAGGTAAGCTAGTTCATCATTATATTCACGCAGCGACAAGTCGAGCTTTACAGTTGCAGTACGATTTTAATGCTTATTTTCTACGCCATAAGAACGTACTGTACAATATTACTGTATTTCGGGCAGGTGTACTGCCCGATATAATACACCTCCAACCAAGAAATAGTAACCAAACGTTTACCTGTAAACTTCACGAACTAGCTTAAAGTGATTTCTTTATAACTTGTGATCGTTCTATCTACACTCCAACTATCATCAACACATTTAAGTGTACGATACCGTACATTTAATGGTCCTTCGAGCCGGATCCTAATGCTTGTATCATCATACCGTGGCGAATCGGTGCAAGTGACCTTTCAGAAGCAAAAATCCCCAGTTGTATTGAGAAGGTGCACATACTATATGTAGAGTGCAAGGGTACTAGGGTCTCCACAGTGACAATTTTAAATCTTGGGAATTGTCGTTGTGAAAACCTAGCACGCTTGTTAAAGTGCCTAGCTTGACTTGTTGCCTTATGTACATTTTTGTGCTTTGTGTAAACTCATTATCAAATTCATTTCTATCGTATTTTGTGGGTTACACAAAAGAGAACTGCTATGAAATAGCAATTCCGTGGACTAAAAAAATATTTGTAACATAATGTCGTGTCTATTCAAATACATAGGTATCAACTTATTTTCTACATTAACACCTTATATTAACGAGATACACGTAACACAACATATCCAATATCTTGAAAGTGTCAAATAAGAGCTCTTGTTCATTAAATAGGTATTAATTTTCTACCTTGTCGACCCCTAAAATAATTTCCGTTTATGTTGATCATTGAAAAACCGATCGCTGATGTGTGTGATGCCTAACACAAATTAATGTATTTCAAGCACACTGCTGACCTGTACCTACCCATGTGTAATGTGTTTCTAACAAATGGAATAAGTTAATTTTGGATTTGTTTTTTGCGTATAGAGCTATTATCGTCTGACCTATGCGATCCAAAGGGATGATAGTAATATTCCATAGCTTAGAGCAAAGTCAGTTTATTCAATGGACTGATTTTCCGTAACGATTAAAAATTAGCCAAGTGCGAGTCGGACTCGCGCACGAAGGGTTCCGTACCATCTTCTATAAAAGAATATCATGTTTGTTGTATGTATACTTAAATATTTTTAAGTTACTATCTGTTTATTACGATCGAGAAAAAAATTGCTTAAAAATTACGTTTGTTGTATGGGAGCCCCCTTTTAATAGTACAGTATATTTACTTTAATTTTATTTAATTATTTGTTTTGAAAGGTTATATACAACTAAATATTATGTAAAAAAATTAAGCGTCTACCTGTTACCGTTAGTAATATTGAGCAAAAAATACGAAAAAAAGACACGTTTTTATTTTAGTATTTGTTGTTATAGCGGCCACAGATATACATAATTTGTGAAAATTTCAGCTTCCTAGCTATCACGGTTTATGAGATACAGCCTGGTCACAGACAGACAGCGGAGGCTTAGTAATAGGGTCCCGTTTTTTTTCCCTTTTAGGTACGGAACCCTAAAAACTAGGTATAATACAGACTAACAAGAGCAGTCTTAAATCCTCATTATCCTATGATGGTTGCATCTAAGACGTTTGCCTTGGAGTCTGGGGTACGCTTCCTAGTCTAATCAGAACATTTTTCATTTTCTATAGAGCTACTGTCGTCTGACTGCAATCCAAAGGGATGATAGCGATATTACATAACTTAGAGCAGTGTCAGTTTATTCAAAAGTACTGATCCCCATAACGACTGTAAAAAACCTTAGTTTTATAGCCTGGACCGCCGCTTAAGACGGGACAAGCGATATTCAGCAATTGAACACGCGCATAACTTTGAAAGTGAGTGGTGCTGCCTGTGGGTTTGAATCCGATATCCGCTGCATGGCAGTCTGTTGGTATCTCGACAAAGTTATCACTGCTTGCACTCGGCTTAAATGGGCGATTATACATGAAAGTTTCCTTTTTCCTCCAACTAGAGGGAGGATCCTCTAACCACGCGAGGTGATCGTGCCTGGTGGAGTGTCAGTCCGATGGACGTATTTCAGATGTTGTATATATACAACTCGGCGTGCGAACTCTGCTTGCGCGATTCAGCACCTTATTTTCCGTCGCATTGCGTCCGTTAGATGTCGCCGGATTGTTGTTGAGGCTTTCGTCGTCGCTCGCTAGATGGCCTCAGTTGTATGTAGCTACCGCGACAATACCTTACAACACAATTATTTATATTATTGCAGTGTTATTGATTGCCGATAATTATCAAATTTATTTATAACGTCGATATTATCTACCGCAATCACAATAATAACAACAAAGATAATTCCATAATCACTGCGCCATACAGTCTAACTGATAATTGATAACAACGTCATAATACATATATTAAAGTTGTACACTTTGTTACACCAAAGTACGTCAAAACAAAAATGTACGTCATATTCAGGGTTCATACTTCGTTGTGGCGATAAGCATCTTGAGGGGTGAATTTACATTAGTAGACATTGATACTTAGCCCGATACGCATTATCAGTGCAGGGATTGCAATGAAATGGCTTAGGATCGAGCAATAAATCGAATGGTATCAGATTTCTCAGCATCTTTGGCACACAGGGTCGGATCTACATAGGAACTATGTAGCTTAATACACCTCCCCCCTTCAAAAAGCCCTTTGGTTTTTTTTTTAAAGACAAATGCTAAAAAAACTTTCCTTGAGCAGTTTTAAGCCATCCTCCTTAAAATAAGCCCCCAAACAATATCCTGGATGCGCTACTGATGGCACATATCTAATGCACACTGACGTGTGTACATATGTGATTCGTATTTAGTAGATATCTGATGCAGGGTCACTGTCCCCGATAGGCTCCGATTGAATTACTGGGCGGATAACATCATATGAATTGTGTTAGATTTTCCACTTCATTTAGGTGATAATGGCTATTCAGCGGTGATTGGGACAGGCGTTCTATATCCTATGGATTAAGTAATCGCCAAATACTTATTACCGTTACTTGTAGCTAGGAGCGGATCAGGGACATAGGTGACGGAAATTTCCTTTTTCAAGCGCATTTTTAATTGAGCTGTTTTTTACGGACGGGCGGTATTCCCTCGCATATTTAATAAAATAACATTTAAATAATTTCTCTGAGGTTCAAAATGTTAAAATTTATTTCTTTGCAAAGTTCTATGGATTACAAACCAAAGTTAATATTCATTTTTCAAGAGACCTCCATACCACAATTCTAAGATTACAATTTACACCAGCTAATAAATTTTCGATACATTTGTCCTCCAGAAAAGACATGAACCCCGCGACAACAAAGAACAAGAGCAAGTCGGTCCGCAAAGACAAGGACTACCGCAAGCTGCAGCAGGAGCTGACGCGCGAGAAGGAGAAGTTCGACCAGCACATCTCCAAGCTGCAGCGGGACCTGCAGGACTGCCAGCAGCAGCTGCTCGACGAACAGTCCACCAGGATGCGACTCGCTATGGAGGTAATACTTGTACGAGTTCCAGTCTAAAGGTACCCGCGACAAGGAGAAGTTCGACCAGCACATCTCCAAGCTGCAGCGGGACCTGCAGGACTGCCAGCAGCAGCTGCTCGACGAACAGTCCACCAGGATGCGACTCGCTATGGAGGTAATACTTGTACGAGTTCCAGTCTAAAGGTACCCGCGACAAGGAGAAGTTCGACCAGCACATCTCCAAGCTGCAGCGGGACCTGCAGGACTGCCAGCAGCAGCTGCTCGACGAACAGTCCACCAGGATGCGACTCGCTATGGAGGTAATACTTGTACGAGTTCCAGTCTAAAGGTACCCGCGACAAGGAGAAGTTCGACCAGCACATCTCCAAGCTGCAGCGGGACCTGCAGGACTGCCAGCAGCAGCTGCTCGACGAACAGTCCACCAGGATGCGACTCGCTATGGAGGTAATACTTGTACGAGTTCCAGTCTAAAGGTACCCGCGACAAGGAGAAGTTCGACCAGCACATCTCCAAGCTGCAGCGGGACCTGCAGGACTGCCAGCAGCAGCTGCTCGACGAACAGTCCACCAGGATGCGACTCGCTATGGAGGTAATACTTGTACGAGTTCCAGTCTAAAGGTACCCGCGACAAGGAGAAGTTCGACCAGCACATCTCCAAGCTGCAGCGGGACCTGCAGGACTGCCAGCAGCAGCTGCTCGACGAACAGTCCACCAGGATGCGACTCGCTATGGAGGTAATACTTGTACAAGTTCCAGTCTAAAGGTAGGTCGAGGTTAATTGTGAGAGTTACCACGAACAGCGCCTGTAGCCAAATAACATTCGATAAGCGATATCGCTAATCGCTTAGTGCAAAAATCTATGGAACTAACATAGGCTTTCGATATGTCACGTGGTCAGCGAAGAAAGAATTCCTTATGTTGCCATGGCAACCAGGCGTTAGTGAAAGTAGAAAACAAAGCGCATTCCATTTGGCTAGACCATCAGTCCACCAAGATGCGACTCGCTATAGGGATAAGGCCTACTTTCTCGTTCGAGTCTAAATGTACCTGTCGGAAAGGTCACGATACGAATTCTGCGGGTTAACGATTTCTGGTTCAGAAAAATCCATCAATAAAGGACGCAGCACGAACTGTCAGTTTTAACTATATCTGTTTGAGTAAAAATCTATCTGTAAAGTTGGCGACACGAATTATGACCATATGCATAGAAGTTGAAATATGGTTCGATTATGAGTGACTATGACTTAACCTATCTCATAGTGAGAAGCGTCCGTGCTGATCCAGTTATGTTCTTGAGCCCGTGCCAACTAGTGGGACAGATTATAAATATAGAGCTGATGATGATCCAGGGTCATTTACACAGCCTACTAACGGCCTGAGTAAATGACCCTGGAGCTTTGGTAGATATTCTCTATTCCATCTATATAGAGTTGCCAACCCATTCCCCATTGTTCGAGTAAACTTAGTTTGTAAAAGCCTCTTCTAGAATATGAAGCACGACTTTTTACACACATTTTAAAACATCACCATAAATGTTACAGGTTGATAGCAAAGACGTAGAAATCGAACAGCTCAAAGAAAAGCTAGCAGCGCTCACAAGCGAAACGGCATCGCAATCGTCAGCGGACGCGGAAGATGGCGAAACTGAACAGACGCTGGAAGGCTGGCTCTCTATACCGTTCAAGCAGAATATACGCCGCCACGGCTGGAAGAAACAGTACGTCGTCGTCTCGTCCAAGAAGATAATATTTTATAATACCGAAAACGATAAGCAGAATACCACGGATCCTGTTATGATTTTGGATTTGAGGTTAGTGTGTTTTTTTTGTAGTTTGAGGTAATTTGAGAGTATGGATTTTACTTAAGTGTAGAGGATGGGTGTTATTATTTTAAAACCATAAGGTGCCACTACGAGACATAGGTGTTCCCACTCTCTTTTCATTCATTTCCATTTTCAAACCTAACGGGATATCTTCCCAGTCCTGATCGAAGTTATATTATGTTATTTTTGTTTAATAGCGTAATTTACTTAAAACAATGAAGTTGATGTTTGGTTTGCATTTTTTTGGAACGCTTCACTATAAAATACTTAGTGCATATACTGACACCCGACCCTAAGGATGAGGCTGATATAGAGAGGGAGCGGAGGGCGTTGCCAGTGAGAGCAAACACGCTAGCTTTGTAGCTAGCTAGCTAGCTAGTGCTGCTGGCACTTCCTCGCTTATGTAGCGAATCAGGGATGTTCGCTGAAGCACGTGTGGATTTTTTCTTTACCACAATGCGCAAAAGATGTTTACCTGTGGTGCGCAGAGTGTGGACTGGCTCCGACGGCCTTCTGACGATGATAGCAGGCAGGTTTGACTGCCGGTGCCGGTACGTTAGTCACTGCTGTGCAATTTTCAATGGAATTGTGTAGCCGTGATGTACGTAGCTGTTTAAAATTATGATAATTTTGTAATGTGTGCTTTTAACTTACATAGGTTAAGTTTCTGTTTCTAACAAAAATGAGTTTATTATTTACTTGAATAAACTATATTATTATTATTTACAACGCTCAGAATCTTGGAGCACGAGCATACCCGCTATAGCACAATCGTGCTGGTCGTTAAATGTGGCTAGCTGTTTATAATGGTGCATCCACACCGCGGTTTCTTCTTGTTGGGCAATATTTCAGAAAGATAGAGCACAACATTCCATAGCAAAATATTCGAGTTAGCTTCATTGATTGTTGCTGAATGATGCAGTATATGTAAGGCCTGAAACTGCGTTAAACGGGCGCCCGCGAGGAGACCCGTTGCGTGAACACGTACGTGCACACGCGTATGTGCACGCGGACGGTTTCCGTGGGACCGGAACGGTGCCGGTTGCGGAGACCGGATTATTACGCAGTGTTGCTAGTTCAACTTTAATGGGGTGCATGTTCAGTTGTATAGATGGAACACTTAATATATTATTACGTTACAAAACGACGACGATTAGCAAAGAAGAAACGACAATCAGTATGCGCGTTTGTTGAATATAGGTTGCTATGCGGAGATTTTTTTATGAAGTCCAGTAAATTAAGAGAATATGAACTATTCAACTATATTCTTCGAAGTTTTAAAACTATGGGCTGTGCTACCAGTCAGTGATGCCAGCCTGGATTTTCAAAAGTATGCAGAGCAGAATAAAAAAGTATGTAGTTGTCCGTACTGTTAATTACAGGTTGTTGATATACATTTGCAAAATATTTTAATAATACGTTATAGAAATTATACTTATTCACCTAAAATTATTTCAAACAGTCTGCAATAATATAAGACCCTATTTTGATTAAATGTTACTTCGATAGTAAAACAGAATAAACGGTTGAAATGTGCAGAATAAGACGGTATTCTCTCGTTTTCCATAAATTCATTTGCACTAATATTGTTTGCCATAATCATCACCGATCATAATATTTACTTGCACTATTATCTTTTTTACTAATAACGTTTGCCTTAACAGTGATAACTTTTATTTGCCATAAAATGACTTTCTATAACAACATATTATTATATCATAATAATTAGTTTCCATAAGTAACACATCTCATAATCGACTCTTGACATAATCAAAATTTGATATTATTATGAAAATAATACATAATATTGTTAAGTCGAAATTAATTATCGTTAACACCCCGACTCAGTGCAATCCGACTCGGATAGGTTAGGTTAGGATTCTCTTTTGACCCTTACTTAACCCAAAAATGGAGCCCAAGCAGGGCTCCGTCAACTTAGTCCACATTCTTCACAATAGTTTAATAAACTGAAGTTTAATTAATTATCGTTAACACCCCGACTCAGTGCAATCCGACTCGGATAGGTTAGGTTAGGGTTCTCTTTTGACCCTTAACCCAAAAATAGGAGCCCTGCGAAGCAGGGCTCCGTCAACTTAGTCCACATTCTTCACACTAGTTTAATAAACTGAAGTTGAATTAATTTTCGTTAACACCCCGACTCAGTGCAATCCGACTCGGATAGGTTAGGTTAGGGTTCTCTTTTGACCCTTAACCCAAAAATAAAAGCTCTGCGGAGCAGAGCTCCGTCAACTTAGTCCACGACACTTGATCGATTATGACCAATGGAATTAGTGAAAGTCATTTTATGTCATTTTACGATTATGACAACTGAAGCGTTATTTCTAATGAAATGATGGCAAATACCAGTATGGCATATGAAATTATGGCTTTTTAAATTATGGCAAACATTAGTAAACCACGACGGCGGTCAATAATACACTAATCAGATTTTTTATTATTTCTTTTTGTACCATTTGTATTCAGTTATAGTAGTATATTCACCCCTGAAAATATTTTGCAAATGCATATCAACCCCCTGCATATCTACAGTAAAGAGGATAAAAATTAATAAAATAAATATTTCAACACTGCTTCAATTATGTTATTTGAACACTCTACACGATTTAGCGTATAGTATCTACACTTTTTTAAAGGAGGTATATAAGATAAAAGCAAATATTTTAATTAGTCAAAATAATTATTTTTGTTACTCGTAAAACTAAATTAGTAGGATTTCAAATGGATCAAAAATATATTCACGTCCATTTTTACATGTGGTTTGTGTTCAATATTGCTCCCTATTTAGTCAGTTTTCGTAATTTGTTTGAAAATACGTAGATTCTGGGCCTGAAATACGTAAGATCGTGGGAATGGTTCGAAATACGTAGATATACGTAAAGAGACGTAGAGTTGGCAACGCTGCTACCGCTGGCGCGCACCGCTCGTGTGTCCGCGCGGGCGGAGGACCTGCGTAGCGCGGAGGCGGGCGGTGCTGCGCGCGCGGGTGTCCGCCACGGACCACTTTTGTACGAGACCGCGCGGCCGTCCGCTTTATGCAGTTTCAGGCCTAAATGTTTCGCGGATTTGATGCACCATGTATGATATTGTGACCGAGTACTTTCCCCGAGGAAATTAAGTGTGTGCGAGGTAAAACATTGTATTGAGGTCACGCGGTCTGTAAAGCTTCATCTTCACCAAAGAAATTTCCAATCTTTATGTTAAAGCTGGCAATTTTTGTTTTATAGAGAAACATTTTAATGTGTGTTATGTGATTGCAGCAAGGTGTTCCACGTGCGGTCGGTGACGCAGGGCGACGTGATCCGCGCCGACGCCAAGGACATCCCGCGCATCTTCCAGCTGCTGTACGCGGGCGAGGGCGAGGCCCGGCGCCCGGGCGAGCAGGAGCCCGCGCCCGACGCGCCCGACCATCAAGGTACCCGACACTCACTTACGTGACACTACGGGCCTAAGTCTGGACACGCCCACCAGTTGATCAGATTCGAGTTGTTCGACGATAGGAAACTTTTAGTACTTTTAATCGACTGCAAAATGCCGACTGCCAACTACTTACGTGATCAAAAATCTCAATGATAACATAATAATATGTACCTAATATATAACGCTAGGCAGATGATGGCTCAATCAGACAGTGAGCGGTCACGCGGTCAAACGTTCAAGCGGTCAGTTTTGCGTTCTTTGTGTTATATTACGTTACATAGACCGCGTGACCGCTCTCTGTCTGATAGAACCCTTAAGCAAGAACATATCATATACATCGCTATTCTGATCTTGTTCTGACGGTGTGTTGTGTGTGTGTGTGTGTGCAGGCAACACGGTGCAGCACAAGGGCCACGACCTGGTGAGCATCACGTACCACATCCCCACGGCGTGCGAGGTGTGCACGCGCCCGCTCTGGCACATGTTCCGCCCGCCGCACGCCTACGAGTGCCGACGTGAGTATACTGCACCTAGCTCATTTATTTGTTTGTTTACTTGTTTGATGGATGTTTGAGATATGTTCGAAGACGCACGATCGTTGCACAGCGGTGCGCGACGATACATTAATTTATAAGACTCATTATGGTTACACGATTTAAAGGAATTAGGCGAGGAGCTAACAATCCTTAAGGATTGTTAGCTCCTCGCCAAAGGGTCCCCCCCTACGCGTGGGACCAAGTCATTATAGCCCTGGTCCCACACGACAGATAGTAGATACGATGTGTGTACAGGTACTTACGGTACGTCACTTAAGATTCAAGAACAATCAATATTCAGATATGACACATTAACGCACACACTTGGTAGGAAACAAAAAAGGTTTCTAATGTTATCCGCTGCGTCGTTTCGCGTAGGTACCTAAAATAATCCGAAGTGCTTACGGCTCAACGCGCCGCCGAACACTTGACGGGCGTGAGGGTGCTGAAGTGATGTTTTTGTTCAACTTAATGAATTATTCTTTCATATGATCCCAAAGACACTACGTTTGAATGAAGTGTTTACTTTATGCGAGGGGCCGAACCGGATGCTATGTAAACAATTACGACTTTTAACGACTTAGTCGAAACAATTGCTTATCGTGATAATAATACGAGTTGAACCTTGTTTCCTTTTGTTTTGTTATATACCTGGTGATATTATCTTAACAAATATATAAAATTATAGCAATACTTGCTTGAAAAGTTATTTAGATATTAGCATGTGAAAAAAATATTATTTCGCTGACTTTGCATTTTGCGCGCGGGGCGTAATTATGGATTAAAAACATCATTGTAATCAAATATTATTATAATTATATATGATACTTTTATGTTTTTATTGTGAATAAGTTACAGCAAAAAATATAATAAATATTGTGTATTACTTTAATTTAAGAGATTTTTACAAACAATTATCGTAAAAACGGCATTTCTTTTTTATTGAATGTAAATACATATTATGTATGTTTATAAGGTTACATTTATTATTATTTGAATTATTAATCAGTTTATTTCAGATCATTCATTACAAGATCCATATATTGTTAGTATAAATCTTAACCTAGTGTTAGTAAACTACATTCTTATATAAAAATTGAAACTACTGACACCTACGTGTGCAGCCGTATCCAGTGAGCCAGCATGGGGCTGTCCCATCTATCACACAATACACTCAGGATGCTGTGGGAGCTAGCACGTATTCTACCTAGAATTGAAGCGCACCGTTTCCGTATAATTGCATGGAAACCATCAACCCTGGCCTCGTTGAACATCCCGGAAGCGCTACAATAGCGTGGTAGACCCAACAGCATCCTGAATACATTGTTATACTGGACACGCAGGGCGCTGTATGCCCTCAGCGTATACCTGACCCACAGACTGCACGTGTAAAAAGACTGGCAGTATGCTCTGAAAAGGGTTATTTTGACTTGCGTCGTATAACGTGCAAATCTGCGGATCATCATATTACCTCGGACAGCCATCGCCCTGCGTTCCCTTTCGATGTCCAGGTCATCATTCAGGTCATGCGTGACCCAGTGGCCCAGGTACTTAAACTTTGTTACTCTGATTATCTGAGTATTATTTATGGTGACATCTGGCACGTTAGTGTAACATTTGATGACTACCTTGAACCAGTAATTCGCATTTTTTCACATTGTACCTGAGTCCCTGAGTGACCGCGTAGTCTTCACACATCTTAACAAGACGCTTGAGTGCGCTTATTGATGGACTCGGCAGCACCATGTCGTCAGCGTAGCTTATATTGTTAACACAAACGCCGTCGATGTGACAGCCTATACGGGTGCTGCTGAGTTCAACAATCAGCTGATTAATGTAAAGGTTAAAGAGACGAGGTGAGGTAATACCCCCCTGTCTCACTCCGCACTTCAACCCATACACATCGGACAGAGTTCCACCCCACCTGACATAGTTCGTCTGATTCTCGTACCAAAACTTAAATAAAGAAATAACAGTACAATCAACGCTGCTTTCCTTCCGCAGTTTTTCCCACAAGATATCATATGACACCCAGTTCAAATGCCCTCGATAAATCCAGAAAACATGCGTTGACCGGTGTTTTCCTATCAGCATAATACTGAACAGTCTGCTTAAGACACATGATAGCCGTCTCCGTCGATAGTCCAGGTCTGAAACCAAATTGGGCATCGTGAAGATTTATACGACTCGCCATATGTGTGTCGAGCAGACAGTCCAGTACTTTAGCTGTAACAGTCGCCAAGGAAATAGGCCTATACTTTGCGGGATCTGTAACATCACCCGTTCTATTTTTTACTATTGGCACCACTATGGTCTTCTTAAGCTTATCTGGCAAGTACGAGTGATTTAGACATAACGAATAAAATGTTGCCAATACCCTTGGGAAATGAGCGCCCGCGTATCGCAAGTGCTCGACGTTGAGGTGGTCATGTCCCGGAGACTTGCCTCTGACCATCTTTCTAATGACATCAGCTATTTCCTTAGCCAAAAAGATTAAACACGGGGAACTTATCTCAGCGCCAATCACCGACGAAGACATGGGCGTAGCCGATCCCAACAAAGGTTCAACTTGGAACTGTTTCACAAATAAATTTGAAATGGCTTAAGGGTCACAAATTCCAGCCACGCTCACCGGCAGACTCGGCTTGGTGTTCAGTTTAGAGGTACTCTTCCAAAACTTCCCGAAATCTTTGGATTTGCGCTGCTCAGCCATAATGTCTAGTTTTATTTGTGTTTGCTTATTGCGACACCACTTTAATTTACCTTTAAAAATCTTACGTGAATTTCGCATATTCTCATAAATAATTCCTGAAGTTGGATTTCCAGATAATGCCACATCTGAAAAGCAAGCCGAGCCTGAGAGTGAGCACTTCTGACATGTCTATTCCATCCAGTTAAAGGTTTATAACATTTTTGTCTAATACCTGTAGCGGTCAGCTCAGCAGATGTTGAAAGTACATCAATGATTTTTGTGTACATTTTGTCTAAGACCACTCTGTGAGTTATATCGCCGCATACGTTATCCGCACAATTAATACACTCTGGGGGGAAATCTATTTCACATAAACCTGAATTACACAGTTCTTCGTACATCTTAATCTGTTCTAAGTCTCGTTCGCCCCATAAAAACTTACTACTTAAAACTTCACGTAGTAATATATTGGACTCCACTATACTTAGGTTACATTCTATTTGAATAGGAACGTGATCGGACCAATAAGTGCCGTACAATACTTCTACACTAGATATAGTTTGACGCGCGGACTCAGTAACGACGCAATGGTCAAGCCATCGCTTGCACCCGTGCGCATCACTCAAATACGTATACGAGTCGCGTGGTAGTAACTCGCTGTCTATGTAGGTCCAACACTGTTCCTCACAAAATCTTAACAATTCATAGTGAAATTATTCAGTGGGGTGCGCGTTATAATTACCTAATATATACACATATTGTATATCACTATTTTCTATTATAGCGTTCATCTCGCTTAAACACTCAAACTCAGTTATATTATCAGCACAGCAAGTATGCATATAGACTGAAAAAACAAGTAATCTATTGTTTGACTGTTCTATCTCTATTGCTGTAATACGAGCACTATTACACTTCACAACCGTCACAGATGAGAATAAACTTTTCCTCCAGAGGAGTGCAACTCCTCCGTATGGTCTACCTCGCAGTATTCCAGCCGAAGTATCCACCGCAGAGGTCCCAGTGTAAGCAAAGTCATCATGTACAGTGCCTAGAAACGTCAAGTCATGGGGCAATAACCATGTTTCTTGTAATGCTATAACGTCCGCTGATACACACAGCCGCCTAATACAGTCAATTGACGTTTTTACACATTTGCAATTAAAACTGATAATTTTTACTGCTTTATCCATTATTATTATTGGTTTTAGTATTAATTTTTTGTGTCTCCACTGTGCCTCTGAAACTTCCTCTAAAATGTATGAATCTGCGGTATGATACCCCATCTGGCCAGAATTCGTCATTCATAAAGAATTTTTCCTTATGTTTTGGAATGAAAACTTTGTAACTATCATAATCCTTTTCTATTTTCATACTCATCTTTTCTACCTTCACTTGTAAATTACATTTGTCCTTAATATACTTCACTATGTCCTCTTTAGAAAGTCCTTTTAGTACATTGGAAATATATAAAGGTACCATTATCTCAGCCGCCTTAAACTTCGCATCGGGTTGTATTACGGCTTTCCCCATTTTTGCTGCAAATCTCTTATTTCGATTATTCCCTTGAACTAATGTCCAACCATCCTTATCTTGCGTCTGAGCATTCCCTTCCTTTCTCACAACATTTGCAAAAGTCAATTGCTTCCCAACATGCTCGCCATTTTTCACAGCAGTGTGTCCCAATTTATTTACTCGGTTATGCGCAAATGTCGCGGCCGGTGTTACGCGATACGCCGCCGCCGCCGCGCACACAGAGACTTCTACCGTCGGCATCTTTTTCTCGTTTACCCTCCATCTGCGAAGAGTGCAATAACGGGCTACCGGACGCGGATATAATTGTATTATAACTATCTGACCTCTCAAATTGTGCATTGTCTAGCACACAAGCGCCGCGTTTTGTGTTTACTTGATGAACATTTGCGAAATGATCATGCGTTGAACTTTTCAGGTTTTCAATGTCCTTTTTAACAGAATCCAGTTGTTGTAATGTAACGTACTGCTCCTTGACTTCTTTAATCTCATTTTGCATTCGTAGCAAGTCTTTTAAAAGCCTAGTACAATCCAAATGATCAAACAGGACCGCCGGAAGTTTTTGAAGGTCCCGAGCAACAAATATGGGAATCAGTTCAGGATCTGTTTCTTTCAGCAAGCATATTATATCGTCTATATCACGCTTCATTTTTCCATCCCGTTTCCTTTGGACCTTACGTTTTGTTGTAGGAACCGAGTCAAATAACAAACTCTTAGCATTACGTATGTCTTCCTCAGTAAACGCAGTTACCCAGATGCGACTTATACTCTCTTCGTCCATAACATCGATCTTATTACATACGAAAGAAAGTATTTCGTTTATAACAATGTTGCAATTTGAACACTTTAACACTCGCGACTGCGCCATCCTACTTTGTCTTTAAACTCGCAATTAGCACGTCCATCGGTTATGCGTGCGCGCGAAAGACTGAAGACTTATGCTCTGTGTTATTTTTTTATTATGAGTATATAAATAAACCTATCATCTTAATATATAAAATCCTTGCGTTACTGACTGACTGACAGACACGCTACAGCCGAAATTATTGGGCGCAGGAACCTGAAATTTGGCATGTATGTTCCTTGGGGACTTGTTGCAAACTTTTTTCGATTCTAACTTTTTATTTATTATTTTACGACAAAACGCCGCGGGACCAATTTTTTTGAGAATTCACAGCTAAATATGTTTTTATACCACTCCTTTCGATATGGCTACCGTAGGACGAGGGTTAAATCTCCACAAACTTGAAATTAACTTTACACTAACTCCCTCTAGATATCCGAAGCCTACAAAATTTAACATTTCAATAGATTTAATTGGAATTCCTGATTTTCTCTCTCATCATCTATAAAAGAAAATCACGTTTGTTGTATGTATACTTGAATATTTTTAAGTTTCTACCTGTTTATTAAGATCGAGTAACAAATTACTTAAAAAAATTGGGCAAGTGCGAGTCGGACTCGCGCACGAAGGGTTCCGTACCATCATCTATAAAAGAAAATCACGTTCGTTGTATGTATACTTAAATACTTTATAAGTTTCTACCTGTTTATTAAGATCGAGTAACAAATTGCTTAAAAATTACGTTTGTTGTATGGGAGCCCCCCTTTATTATATACTTTTTTTAAATTTAATTATTTATTTTGAAAGGTAATATACAACTACATATTCTGTGAAAAATTTAAAGCGTCTACCTGTTACAGTTAGTAATTTTGAGCAAAAAATAGGAAAAAAAGCACGTTTTTTGTATGGGACCCCCCCTTAATATTTTCATTTTTTTATTTTTAGTATTTGTTGTTATAGCGGCAACCGAAATACATAATTTGTGAAAATTTCAGCTTTCTAGCTATCATGGTTTATGAGATACAGCCTGGTGACAGACAGACGGACAGACAGACAGACAGACAGCGGAGGCTTAGTAATAGGGCTCCGTTTTTTACCTTTTAGGTACGGAACCCTAAAAATTACCCTTTAATATTTACTTTTTTTAAATTTAATTATTTATTTTGAAAGGTAATATTCAACTACATATTCTGTGAACATTTTAAGCGTCTAACTGTTACCGTTAGTAATTTTGAGCAAAAAAAACGAAAAAAAAAACACGCTTACCCTTAATATTTTGATATTTAGTATTTGTTGTTATAGCGGCAACCGAAATACATAATTTGTGAAAATTTCAGCTTTCTAGCTAGCACGGTTTATGAGATACAGCCTGGTGACAGACAGACAGACAGCGGAGGCTTAGTAATAGGGTCCCATATTTTACCTTTTAGGTACGGAACCCTAAAAAAAGACAAATTCTATCTGTGGGCATCTGAAGTTGATAGTCTGCCCAGCTAGAGGATACTGCAATGTGTTCTGCAATGCCTAAATGTTCTGGGGACTACTGCGGGAAAATTATTAGAGATATCAAAATTCATAGAGGAAAATGATGAATTATCGACAAAAAGTGACTTTTCTCTAAATTTATTTATCAAAAATTGTATACTAGCACTTAACCCCTTGTATGCCGGAACGCAGATCTACGCGAGACACAATAGCTTTTTAATTGTGTCTGGTATTCCGGCATACAAGAGGTTAATGAGACCCTGTGCCAAAGCCTGGCTCATCTCAAAGACTTGGGACACAGTTAAGGCCTGTTCAGACCTAAGCGGTATTCGCTACCGTCTGCGGCAGAGAAAGCCCAGTGGGTATGCGGTAATATTACTGTTCAGACCTAAGCGGTATTCGCTATCCTTGTGGGTAGAATAACGCGCGGTAGTCGAGTTTCGCTCAGAGAGGTAAGAAATTTAGGTCGCTCTAGCCGCGGTACTTGATAAACCCGCGCGGTATGTACCTCTACCCACAGCGGCAGCGAATATCGCTTAGGTCGCTCTAGCCGCGGCACTTGATACTAAAATACCTGAGCGAAATCCGCGCGGTATGTACCTCTACCCACAGCGGCAGCGAATATCGCTCAGGTTTGAATAGACCTTTATAGTGGGAAAACATAAAAATTGCCAAAATACAATAATAATAAAGATATGAATAAAACTTTTTATGTTTCGCTTTATGACAAAAGTTTTAGGACCAAAGTTGTAGAGAATTTAATTTGTAACAAAAAGCTCTTTCACATATCTCATCACTTTATTCCACATTTTTATGGTCGTTAGTGTAGCAGGTATCGCATGATTGGAAGTAAAATATTTTTAATATTACTTATATTAT
Source organism: Euclidia mi (assembly GCA_944739405.2). Classification (NCBI taxonomy): domain Eukaryota; kingdom Metazoa; phylum Arthropoda; class Insecta; order Lepidoptera; family Erebidae; genus Euclidia; species Euclidia mi. Next base: position 8,148,333 of record OX123196.2, read on the forward strand.
ATATGCTGCGTCTGAAAAATATTTGGACCAATTTATAAGTTTGATAGCCAGTAAGGATGACTATCTATTTTTATGACTATTTATCTATATTTTAGATATTTTTCTCAGCTGTCGGACGTGGGGTAATTTTATATGGAAGTTACAACTTCTCCTTTGCATCAAGCTACACTAGCCCTCCCTACACATCTGTAAAATAAAATTGCGTCCTCTGCTAAATGCAACCCCAATTGTAACTTTTCAATGGACTATTCGTTATTTTTTGGAAACACATGTTTAAGTAGAAGGTGTTTTCAAGGTTTAGGGTCACTTGGATACGCATTATCCAATCAAGTGTCCACGGTGACTGTAGTCCCCGGAAAAATGTTGTAAAGCTATATAGTCTATTATGCTATATTAGCTTTATTAGAAAGGGTAAATTATAAACTTCATAGTATAAAATATTGTTTCCCAATTACTACTAAACTTTTCTTAAAAACCCAAAACCAAAGGAATCCTTATGTTATTATATTAAATACAATTAATTTAAGCAATTTTATTTAACTAAATATAATGTTGGATGCTTTTAACTCTCAGTGGATATTTTTATTTGATTCTAGCTATCATAAATTTTTCATAACCCTTTTTGTCGATGGAAACGCGCGCGATCGTAAAAAAAAGAGGAGTGGGAGAAGAAGACGATTGAGTGGGTTATCTCTCAGATAAATTCAAAATTACATCGATATAATTATGTATGAATGTATTTGGATGGCTATTAATTTATTCCGTACTCAACGGCCATTGGCAAACTGGAAAGGCCCTGGTCCACTCCGCCGGGGCCGATGTCCTGTCGCGCCATGGTCTTTGAAATCGCTGTCGCTGCCCCATGTCGTGTCGGAGCAGAGCGCGTTTCGCTGCTGCTGCCGTACGCCGCTACTGTTTGTGAACGGGTTGTAATGCTGGGGTGCTATGTTGCCTTCAGGTTGTCGCATGAAGATCCATGCGGAGCACGTGTCGGAGGGCGAGGGCGTGGCGGCGTGCAAGCTGCACGCGGACCGCGCGCGGGAACTACTGCTGTTAGCTCCGGCGCCCGGCGACCAGCGGCGCTGGGTGGCGCGCCTCGCCCGCCGCGTGCAGCGCTACGGGTACCGCGCCGCGCACCACACCAACCACGACCACACCAAGCTGTCGCCCAGGTAACCACCACCTACACTACACAGTATAGGGCTCACAGGAACCCCAGTAACAGGCGGTTGCAACTACCCCACTTACTTTCACCGAATAATCCATCCATTACCGAGGACTGCATGAAGCATACAATATTCTCTAGTCTCTCTCCATGATGAAGCAGTCACCTAACGGGTTGACGTTTGCAGGGACTCGATGCGGTCGAACCTCAAGCCTGCGTACATGAACGCGTCGCAGCGCAGCTCCACGTTGCCGGCCAACGCGTCGCTGCCGCGACAGTGAGACGCGACACGCGACACGCCCTCCACTCATTCTGCCCATTTCATCACCGCGAACGATTGGAGTCCACTAGACTCGAGTTTTGTATTCGCCTGCTTTACGTTATAGGTATAACGGTTAATCGTGAGTTGCTTCGTTCACAGCGCATTGTTTTTTGTACTAACATTATTTACGAACATTTTTATTCTATGGGACCTAGAAAATAATTTGTTGATTTTGAAAACTAATCGAGTTGATAGTGACGTTCCGTCGGCCGAGATACTCAAGTGCGAAGTACCCCGGCCGCTGTCGGACGTCGACGATCGTGTTAGCTCAACGTGTGAACCATGTGATCTGGCATTTGACAATATTTACGATATGAATCTTACCGAGTTTATCTACCCAAATTTCAATAATTGTTTTGTAATAAATTAACTAGTCTTAAATAAGTTTTAAGTATTATTGTCCAAAACTTTTATAAGATTTCGGCATGATTGCTGTGATAGTTATTAAAATTTATTAATATTTTGTACTTATCAAAATTTTACCGACATGGAGTAGTTTTCTTCGAATTATGTAATTTAAGAAGTCATGACGAAATCTCAGAGACAAGTGCAGCGGTGCTACGTCACACCCGCGGCCGGACACCGCGGCGACGGCGCGAGCTGTGTAGTGTATCTCGGGTCATACGCTGACTCGTGTAAATATTAGTAACGTTGATATTATTATTGATTTTGTATTTTAGTTTGTACTACGAACTCGGGTGTGAATATAGTTTATATAATAACCGCATGATCATTATCCGTTCGACTCGGGTGTTACACACGCTTATAAAGCTTTAGTCATATTCAATGATATAATTACAGTAACAGACCATTCATTTGCCAGCGCCGATCGGTCCGTCAATCATTGAGTGATACGATTCAAGTGACACGTGAACTGGTTATCTTTCAATAATATTTTTGTAAAACATATTGAACCAGTGTAGCATTTTTATTTTAATATTACATTCGTTATTTTTATATGTTAACAGCACATATTATTGTCTCGCTATCGGTACGTCGTATACAGATAGTGTGGAGTTCGGCGAACTTCTGAAGCGTAATATGTGTTGGTGTAGAAGAAATATATATACAATAATAAGTGAGGCAGTTTGTCGAGCACGTCTTGTTACTACGCAATGCACTGTTACACGTATTATGTAAAATGCAAATTACGAATTGATCGTATCAGGAATTGAACTAACATTATGTATGTTGTTAATGATTCTAGTTAAACTTATACCATGTTAAATGAAATGTAGCTAATTATACAGGTTCAGGGAGCGTTGCTGTTAGATTAAGTACACGAGTGAGACATCTGACGCTTAGTTGCAAATTAACGAAGAACCGTGCCATACGAGTTATGTTTGTAGTGAAACGTCACATATTTGCTCAAATCAAATAGTTCTTGTAACAAAATTCCGCGACGTTACTTAATTATGTAAGACTCTGTACGGGCTTCCTTGAATCAACACAGTCGTTTCTCAGCTATTTTAGTGTTATACATCCACTCAATCGATTCTCTCGATGTTTGCTAATACTTTCTGCTTATTGCAACAACAAATCTAACAAAGTTTCTTTGGCTATATTTAGCTAAGAAATGTAACTCGAAGCAATAATTAACAGTGTCTTAGAAATAAATTATGAATGTTTAAATGGCTCGTCACGTGCCAAACTGTATCGCTGTGCACGCAGCTCGGCTCTGTACGAAGCCTCTTATTAACTTTTATACACCTTTTACACCACTAGGCCTACAGTATATACAAACTATGTATCGTGTAAGAAATTATTATTGTAACACCAATTTTTATGGGCCTTGTATAATTTATAAATATTAACTTATAAAGTATATTATTCTGTTTAGTTGTGAATATAAAGTACAAAGTTAGGTGGGAGCGTTCACAACAATACTCGGTTGACGTTCGTATCGGATGAACCAGCTTCTCGAGCCCGTCAGACCACTGTGTTCCGACGAGCTCGCACCGTTCAATCTTGGATAAGAATACATTTTAATATATGAAATAATAAGTTGTCATTGCAAAGATTGCTATCAATTGATGTGAATGAAGTGGGTTCGGTGACGAGGGCTCACACCGCAGTGCCCGCGGACACTTGGCCGGTGTGTGACGTGTGAAGGCTTCAGATAGCTGTGATATAGACGAGTTTATGTTGTAGTCCGGCCCCGCGTCACCACCGCGCCGCACTCGCCGCCACATACACACGTCTTTGTAATACAGGGGATAAAAAAGACATTTTTGCAATAATCGTATATTTTATAATATTTAATGGAGGTTGTATTTATTGTATTGTATGGTCGCGGCGACGAGTGCGGTGTAGTGGGGTGCCGGGACAGCCGCGGTGCTAGAAGGAACCAGGCCTCCGACGCATTGTTGTTACTATTAATTCTTGTTAAATATTATAAAGCGCCCTGTTTAATATTGCTCTACACATTGTTTACATTCCTGCAACGAAAACTATGTTGAGTTTTGTTTTCATTAGGTTTATATTGACTCAAGTTCTCTGTTCTGTCGCATATTCAGTTATTGCTTGTTTATTTCTCTAGGTGTAAGTTCGGAACAATCTCTTCATTCATGTTGACATGCGAATTATAAATTTACGTACTTAAAGTTTATAAACGATTGCAATTTCGTCGTAGTGTATACATACGCTTATTTTGAGATGCATTTTTATTTTTATTACGGCAGCTTATATGCATTGTATTGTTCATGTATTTCATTCCATATTATTTTCATGAGATTTTCATGTGTTCGGTTTTATTATTACCAAAGAAATTTCAAAAATAATAAAAAAATATACCCTGTTTATTTTGGAAGCTAATGATAGCCCGCGTTTTCGTTCCATGTCTCGTCATTAATATTAATTCCATGTAATAATAATATTGTTATTTACTATGCATAATTCTGGTAACCTGATTTTACTATTTAAACGACATTTTTGGGGAGTATTTTTCTCTATGTTCGTAAGCTCATGTAGGCCGATACGATTACAGAAATACTCCCAAATTGTCTCATATTACAGTAACTGATATAGTTAATGTAAAATCATTATGTAAATTATTTATTATCGAATTAAACTTTTTATTATAACGTTTTTATTTATCTACTAAAATTGTAAGTTCCTAACTAGCTTTTCATATTATGTAAAGATGTTTTTCAAGTGGCTTTTCGCTGATAGTGGACATTTCATATAACCCGTCATATATTTTATAATATTATTATGATATTGAATATATTATTTGGAATATGGTTTGAATCTTTGCCTGTTAGTGGTAGTATGTGGTGCACGCGGCGTCATGCGTGCCCACGCAAGCACGCGCGTGCACGCCCGAGCACGCAGGTGCCCGCAGTACTAATGAAACGTGCCTTAGCTTCGGCTCATCCCCATATCACGTAGGCTTATTAATATATCTGTCATTATTTTAGTGTAAATACGTTTTCGATTCAACCGATATTTTATGGATTTTGAAACATTTGTAAATTGTAAAGATTATTAATTTTAAGGTAAAATTAATGCCCAATAGTTAATAAACACTATTTTTAAAATAAAAATAACATAATTAAAGATATATTGTTTTATTTCTAAATAAACTTAACAATGGTTTAATATTAACATTTGTTTTCCTTTAACAATGATTTATACATAATTGTGATATTAAAATAAACTTAACGAGAATTCATTTTATTCATATAAAAATATATTTTATTAATTAATTAAATGCTTAATTTTTGTGTTTTTAATAATTTCATAAACATTGGTGCTTGATATAAAATTGTTGGTGATATAATAGGTACACTATTTATTTCCTTAACTCAAAATAAAAGTATACTATAAATATAAAAAGCATGTTTGTGCCTCAATGTTAAAAACTTACAAGTCTAATAAATTATAACAACATTGTGTGCATTAAAATTAAACTTCCCTATAATATTTTTTATCGACGTAGACGATACACAATAATTGGAAACCATTAGATACAGCCAGCTTTTACATAATTAAAAACAACTGCCACACATTGCAAATTCGAATTTCGAATTTGCCCAGTGTTGCCCATTTTCTGCTTGCTGAAGCTGAAAATACTCGAACGAAACGTAACAGTTCATAGACCATTATCCATATCTTGTAGAGAAGTTGTGCAACTGAGACTTGAATTAGCAAGGTTTTAAATACCTAATATTTATTCAAGTTAATCATGTTATTTGATTCTTGTATCAATAGTATGTACCAAGGGGTCTTTCCCATATAAAGCTTATTACTCTCCATAGCAGCATCAGAACAAGCCGACGGCTTTCTTGAGCTCCTTCTGCTTCCAGCCGCACAGAGTGCGGAATTCACTGTACGGCATACCGAACGTCGACACGAAGTCATCGTGGGTCAGGTATAACTGCGAACAATTAAAAAAAGTAATGTCACAGTATTTGACACTTCAAACTGGCGGGATAATTTCGTGGCGGATCTTGCCATCTTGGATTTTGTTTTAGGGAGCTTATTTTAGTTTGGGCGGCTTGAGTCTGGTGAATGTAACGTATGTAGTCATAAGTGTTTACTGTATCGCCAGTCTTAGAATAAAGCGAGTAAAGAACGGTTGTGTGTTTTACTGCGCTAGTTAAGTACTCACATATTTCACAGTGGCGACGAGGACTCAAAGATTTCACGCGTACTTAAAATTGTTTTTGTTGATATTTAAGTGACTATAAAGTAAAAATTTATAAAATGACCATCGGCAAAGTAGGACCGTTTGAACTAGAAAAGGACAATTGGGAGGCGTATATTGACCGACTGGAACAATATTTCATGGCAAATCAAGTGAAAACGGAGTTACAGGTGGCTACCTTGATCACAGTGATAGGGAGTGAAGCTTATGAGCTCATGACAAATTTATGTACACCCAAAAAACCAGCTAAGAAGACATATGATGAGCTAGTGACATTGATGAAGTTGCACTTGAACCCGAAACCAAGTCAATTAGCTGAGAGGTTTAAATTTCGCCAACGGATTCAAGAAAAAGAAGAAACCGTAGCTGTGTATATAGCGGAGCTCAAAAAGCTAAGTAAAAACTGCGGTTTTCGAGACTTAGCAGAAAACCTACGTGATCAGTTCGTATGCGGCTTGTCTAATGAAGATATACGCCAGAGATTGTTTACCGAAGAGGACTCGATATTATTTGACAAAGCCTTTACGTTAGCTATGTCCATGGAAGCGGCAGAGACAAATGTGGCATTAGTAGAGGATTGTACCAGGGGCAGAATCACTGGTAACAAAGAACCAAATGTTGGCACTCTAAATTTCTTAGGACAAAGAAAAAAAGGCCAGAGGGTTAACACACAAGTGCCGCGTACTCAAGCCGGCGGGAGCGGCGGTGGTACAAGCGGTCAAAGCGGAGCGGGAAGCGGTAAATTTCAGGCGAATTCCAGTCGGCAAAACGGGACAACCGCAATTCACAAATGTGGCGCATGTGGCGGCAATCACGAAGAAAACACGTGCAAGTTCAAATTGTATGTATGTAGGGCGTGCAACAAGGATGGACATCTAAAACGGATGTGCCCTAAATTACAAAAAAGTACATCTTTACATAATATACACGAAAATAAGGGTAATGACGGCTGTGACAGTGACGAGGTAAAATATTATAATAATTATTCTTTAAGTACAAACTCACCACAATCACACTTACTTGGACCATACACTGTAAATGTTTATGTTGAGAATTGTTTACTAAACATGGAGATCGACACCGGCAGTGCTTTATCGTGTATAAGTTATGACTGTTATAGAAAGCTCTTTGTTCACTGTAAACTACAACCGAGTAATTTAAAATTACGATACTATACAGGCGAAGTAGTGACGCCTGTGGGAAAGATTGAGGTCAAGGTAAAATTTCAAACCATAACAAAAGTGTTAGACTTGTACGTGATAAAAAGTGGAAAAGCTTATTTATTAGGAAGATGTTGGCTCAATGAGTTAGGTATAGGCATACCAACATGCAATGTACATAAAATAAATAATTGTAACAATGTTTTTGATGTAAGGGAATTCAGTTCCAGGTACTCTGAGGTCTTCAAGAATGGCTTGGGGCGGTTCACTGGCGGACAAGTAAGATTTCGCTTGCGGGAGGGAGCGCGGCCTATGTTCTTGCGCGCGCGACCACTCGCCTATGCCCTGCGGGAGCCAGTTGAACGTGCACTCGATGAGATGGTGCTAGACGGAATCATCACGCCGGTCTCCACATCGGTCTGGGCTACACCTATAGTACCGGTAATGAAATAAATAAAATTGGGCAAGTGCGAGTCGGACTCGCGCACGAAGGGTTCCGTACCATCATCTATAAAAGAAAATCACGTTCGTTGTATGTATACTTAAATACTTTATACGTTTCTACCTGTTTATTAAGATCGAGTAACAAATTGCTTAAAAATTACGTTTGTTGTATGGGAGCCCCCCTTTATTATTTACTTTTTTTAAATTTAATTATTTATTTTGAAGCGTAATATACAACTACATATTCTGTGAAAATTTAAAGCGTCTACCTGTTACAGTTAGTAATTTTGAGCAAAAAATACGAAAAAAAACACGTTTTTTGTATGGGACCCCCCCTTAATATTTTCATTTCTTTTATTTTTAGTATTTGTTGTTATAGCGGCAACCGAAATACATAATTTGTGAAAATTTCAGCTTTCTAGCTATCATGGTTTATGAGATACAGCCTGGTGACAGACAGACAGACAGACGGCGGAGGCTTAGTAATAGGGTTCCGTTTTTTACCTTTTAGGTACGGAACCCTAAAAAGATGGTACCATTCGAGTATGTGCAGATTTCAAAATTACATTGAATAAGTGCTTAGAGGTGGACCACTATCCTTTGCCTAAAGTAGAAGATTTGCTTACAAAATTACACGGTGGGGAAAAATTCACAAAGTTAGACTTGTCACAGGCGTACGCACAATTTGAGTTAGATGAGTCCAAAAAGTACACAGTTATAAACACACAACCGTTCTTTACTCGCTTTATTCTAAGACTGGCGATACAGTAAACACTTATGACTACATACGTTACAGTGAAGAAAAGTTTTATAAAAATAATTTGGTTTGGAACAAAACAAGTGCATTTGGGATTGTCTTGAGCTATATAAATTTTTTTATGTCATAATCATAAGCGGCAAACGAGCAGACGGATCGCTTGATGGTAAGCAATTACCGCCGCCCATACAAGTATACAAGCAACACCAGAAAGGTCACAAGTGCGTTGCCGCCCTTTGGGTTAGGAAAAGAGATGGAAAACAATAGTAAGTTATTATTAGGTACCTCCTTTGTAAGTGGATCCACATCTGGTGGCAGATGTTCCTTGGGTCCCGTCAGCACGGCTAAAGGATATTTCTCATACTGGTCGAAACGATTGGCACTGTTGCCGCTCTGCAACGCGCTGTTGCCGCTCTGCACTATCGCTTTACCTTCTAAAGCACTGATTATCGCGCTGAATGTTTTATGTCCCTGAAAAAGCAATATAAGAAATTGTGTAAAGTCAAAAACTTTTTAAAATATCTACAACGCCTTGTTAATCTCACCACGTGTCTAGCAAATAAATATTCTTCTTCTTCTTAAAAAGCAGAGTTGAATGGCGGGTGAGTTGAATAGTTGGAATATACTACCTTCCACATAGATTGCTTCCAGTGCGGGAAGAATCCGGTGAAGTGTGGCGGCTCACGACCCTGACTCAGAACCAGCACTGGTGTTTCCGGATCTCGTGCTGCCGGGTCTAGTAACATGAACAATATTTAAATGACCAGGTCTATAAGGAGATGCATGCTACCAGTGGAACTAGATGGCTTTTAACAGCGACAACCTAACCTACTAAATGGCACACGTAAGGCGAACACTTTCAAACAACACATTAGACTTATACGTCTTATATAAGACCAATCCCAACACTAGATATGAATTATGACGTTCCGCAAATTTGAACCGGCCAATTAGAATGCATTTTTGTCGCCCTCCCTCCCTTGCCCCGCATACCTCACCGCTTTGACAGAATTGTTTGTTTGTAGAAATGAAAACATTAGGTGTCTAGTAGGCTGTGTTGTCGTTAGTTTTTAACGAATGGTCAGAGAAGATGAGAGGAGGCGGTCAATATGGATATCTAAGTAGGATTTTTATGGCCAGCATGCAGCAGTATGACAATCTCAATGGATCTTACAAATGTTTGCTTCGGTTTGTATCTACCCCTATACATGTAGGTATATTTCTATCTTTTTTATATTTTTTTATTTTATTATTACTGCCGAACAAATTGACTCCATGCTGCCTGATGTTAGGCAGTCAGTGAAGTCCCATAGTGATGGCCATTAACCCAGCAGCCAGCATGGCATTATAGCATGATGGCCCTCACCTTGACGGCCTTGAGAAAAGCTTTTTCACGCCCCGCTTAAAGGACCTAGGATCATAAGTGGAGGGAAACACGTGGGCTGGTAAAGAGTTCCACATCTTAATGGTACGGCAGAGATTAGAGGCGGCGAACCGTTTGGTGCGTTACGGTATCTGTTCTACCGTGTAAGAGTGCCACCTTAACCCAGCACGTGTCGTTCGGGATAGGAAAGGAGATGGTGGAATTTGGTGAAAGAGCTCTTCGGAGCACTCACCGTGATAAATGCGATAGAAGATTGAGGCCACGTCTCTGCGTAATTGCAGTGACTCAAGAGTCTTAGTGGCCTCTGGATCCCCAATGATACGGACAGACATTTATGCTGCTTCTATTTGCTGCTAGTTAAAAAGTTTTGTATAAGGGATGTGGGTTTGGTCGGATAGAGTTTACGGATTAGGACCATAATTTGGCAGGAAACAGTTTTCAATGAACATGATAAGTTTCAGTTCGAGTTCGTCAGCTCGCACTGGACTCTGATGTTTCGCTTCCTTTTAATTACCTTGCACGAGGTAGGCGCGGGCGATGTTGCGCGGCTCGTCCTTGGCGCGCGGGCAGGCGAGCGCGCCGAGCCACACGAACAGCGACACGTGCGCGTCCACCACGCACGCCATCTCCGGCGCCAGCCACCACTGCGACACACACGCTATCTCCTCGACTGCAACCAACAACAGAACGTGCACTCATACTTCCATACCTATATATAGTATACAGACCAGCTGCATAAAGGTTTCAAGTGTTTTATAGTTGTAATGCGACAGCGACGCGATCTCTTCGACTGCAAGCACCACGTTTATTCAAATTGTGTACTCAAACTCCTTATAAATTCGTTACATAGATATCACATCAGTGTTTTTCGTACCTTCGTAGTTCGTACCTATACTCGTATTGTGACATGACATCCTCGACTTTTTTCATAAAGGCAAGTCCGCACTTGGAATAAATCCTTTGCCACGGGGGACTTTACAAACATGCAACCAACAGACACCCAGGACTGCGAATACCATGGTCTATTAGGCCTTAAGCTGCGTCTCCATCAAAGCAACATTGCCAACCTTTGTGTTGAGGTCACAAAAGTTCACAAATTTTCTTTGGTGGAGACGCACCTTTCATGTCTTGTTCAAGTATCTTGGAGAAAGAAATTAAATAATCATTTAATGTCATATTTATTTGTTGCATTATTTTAGTAGGCCTTTAAATATTATTTTGGGCTATGTCAGTAATTAATATATTTTCTTGATTGATAAGGATCTAATTAGTGGCAATGAACGGCACTCACACGAATACTGTCCCGGCGGTCCAAGCGACACGTAGAAGAGGCGCGGTGGCAGAGGCCGCTGGACCTCCTTCAGTGGCGCCGGCGTCAGCAGGTGGTGCCGGTTGCCTAGCGCCGCCCAGAATGCAGGCGTTTCTTTCCCTGTGGGACGGAAAGACAAAATAAGTTAACGGAAATTGCTGTACATGAAGAACAAGTAGAATGTCTGTAACTGTGATGATTTTCAGTGTTATGAAACCAACAGGTATAAGTTCGGCTAGACAAAAATTAAACGTGCTGACCATAAGGCAAAACCTCACAAACATAAGTTAGTGAGGTTTTTGCTGATTACCAGAAGCGGGCAGATGAGAATACTCTTTACCCGTAGGCGTATCTAGCAGGTCTGGTGGGCCGTTTCCACCCCTTTATGCTCTAGTGCCCAGCCCAGAATTTTGGTTGCCGATGGAAATCCTAGGCTAGATACTACAGTACCTTCATATCATTATTTTAGGGCGGTCCCTGAAAAATAACCGTACGCCAATGCTTACCCTGCATAACAAGCGTGTGTTCGGCGGCGGCCATGTTCTTGGCGACTTCCCGCTCGTCGCCGGTGGCGCTAGCGGCGCACCACACCCACACGCGCGCTAAGTCGCGCAGCACGTAGCACGCGCCCGCACCCGCGCCCGTGACGTCACACCCCTCGCGTACTTCCACCCCGCGAGCCTCGCGCGCGTACTGGCCGGACACGCGGATCAGCGCGCGGGACGGAGCCAGCACGCGTCGGCCGCTCGCTGCGGGATTAACAATTATTAGAGTTAGGTCCAGTTTAACCACTTCTGGATAGGTTATCTTCAAGATTATTTCAAATTGGCAAGGAATTTGTATGAATTTAACAGGCAATTATCAGATCGCGTTGAAACTGGCCATAAAGAGGCACCCTGTGTAACAGTGTACTGCAAATGCTGGATTTAAGCGCGATGGATCAGCCATCCCGCCAGATTTTAAGCAATCAGTGAAGTTTCACGCGTCATCACTTTCTTTCTAAACCCTAATGGGACAAATTCGATTAAATCTACTTTTACTTGGTTATTTATTACAATTCATTCAATTAGAAATATGTACTTACGGTCATAATCAGTTGCACTGCCCACGTAAGTAATCATGCGTCCCTTGAATATTTGAAGGAAGTGAGCTGGTTCCTTGCCTTGATATACCCATGCCTAGACAAAAAAGTTATTTTAATATTTAATTATGAGAATACGATGGTTGTTTCTTAAGAGTTCATAATTTTATTATTGTTGGCAGATCTTACCTGCACAGGATAACGCCCCAACTTTGTGTAAAGGTCCTTAGCTTCTTTTGCGCCCAAATTCCTCAGATCATTTGGCGAAGAGCCACCCTGTAATGTTCAAATTGTTATTCAATTCTTCAGAGTCCTCAAAAGCTGACGTGCCTTTCAGATAGAATGATGAAAAATTGCGTCATAAATGCACTAAGGATTAAGTATCTACGTACGGGAAAGAATAATTTCAACTCTTGCTTCGGGATTCACATGGCGCACAGGCGGCTGTCAGAAATATCAGTAGGAGCTAATGTAAAGTTAGTAGGTACTGCGGCAGATGAAATTACAGAAAAATAGAAATGACAGAGGCTTTTCTTATCTAGTACCTATTCATTTCGCTAGCAAAAGCCGGCATCATGCAGAATAAGATTATGACTTATATGTGTATAATGTGTAAAGTGTGTATAATAAATGTTGTAAAGAACCAAAGTGTACCTAGAAATAAAGATATCTTTGAGTTATTGACCTGAGTTTATAAATGGCTTGTTATGATGTAAAGCGGTAGTTCTAGTTACCATCCAGTAGTAGAGTATGGTCTGGTCGCCGGTGGGCGCGTGGTAGGTGTAGAGCGCGAGGTAGCAGTCCCGGTCGTAGAACATGTAAGGGCTGTAGTTACCATCCAGTAGTAGAGTATGGTCTGGTCGCCGGTGTGCGCGTGGTAGGTGTAGAGCGCGAGGTAGCAGTCCCGGTCGTAGAACATGTAAGGGCTGTAGTTACCATCCAGTAGTAGAGTATGGTCTGGTCGCCGGTGGGCGCGTGGTAGGTGTAGAGCGCGAGGTAGCAGTCCCGGTCGTAGAACATGTAAGGGCTGTAGTTACCATCCAGTAGTAGAGTATGGTCTGGTCACCGGTGGGCGCGTGGTAGGTGTAGAGCGCGAGGTAGCAGTCCCGGTCGTAGAACATGTAAGGCTGTAGTTACCATCCAGTAGTAGAGTATGGTCTGGTCGCCGGCAGAGGCGGCTCGTGAAAGATTATATTGGGTGTTCACTAAAAAAGAAGATGAAACTGCTTACAATTTATTTTGTGAATGCTTTTACAATTAATAGTAAGATGTGCTAAATCATCGATAGGTACCTACCCGAACCGTCCACGCAGTATCAACTCCGGCGCCACTAAACAAAATACCTACACGGAAAACAAAACCGCTTCTTACTTCCTTCGCATTTTCGCAACCACATAACCAAAGCGTTTTATCATATTGGTCGTTTTATAAGTTTTTTCACAGTTTTTTATAAAGTTTACGCTGTTATATTCCATATTAGTTACACAATTTAACTGTCTTTCTTAAACATATATTATATACACGATCACACATACAATTAACAATATTTTATAAACCAATCCATTTCTAATTACCAACGTTTGCAGAGAAATGTTTTGCTTTTGTTGTTTACATTCAAATGATACCGGCAAAACACTATTAAAAAAAAACGGCGCACACGTTTTAATTTTTCTTCGTGACAAATGGTCATATCATTTAGTCGGGTAATATATTCGCGCATGCGCACCTCGTCAAGCTAGCCAGGAGCGCCGCTCCGTATTTGCCTTATTTCTCATACAAATCTTTTGTCTCACGCGCCCAGCGCATAGAACGGTCTCTCTTTCGCACTCATTACGTTTCAATATTAAGCGTTGTACTGAGCTTTCGTCAACTAAGAGCGCTGTTATGAGCGCTCCACTTAACAAAAATACCTATGTATGTTTCAAGAGTGTTGACAAATCACAAAATTATGATAAATAGTTTAGTAGTCAAATACTTATTTGTAGATATGCATTATAGAAAAGAGAATAGGTGTGTATTAAAATATTGAGCATTTTTATAGAATAAGTTTATATGAGTTGTATAATTTTATAATTTTGGGAGTTCACTGCTCCAGCGCTCCTTTGAACGAGCCGCCACTGGTCGCCGGTGGGCGCGTGGTAGGTGTAGAGCGCGAGGTAGCAGTCCCGGTCGTAGAACATGTAAGGGCTGTAGTTACCATCCAGTAGTAGAGTATGGTCTGGTCGCCGGTGGGCGCGTGGTAGGTATAGAGCGCGAGGTAGCAGTCCCGGTCGTAGAACATGTAAGGGCTGTAGTTACCATCCAGTAGTAGAGTATGGTCTGGTCGCCGGTGGGCGCGTGGTAGGTATAGAGCGCGAGGTAGCAGTCCCGGTCGTAGAACATGTAAGGCTGTAGTTACCATCCAGTAGTAGAGTATGGTCTGGTCGCCGGTGGGCGCGTGGTAGGTATAGAGCGCGAGGTAGCAGTCCCGGTCGTAGAACATGTAAGGGCTGTAGTTACCATCCAGTAGTAGAGTATGGTCTGGTCGCCGGTGGGCGCGTGGTAGGTGTAGAGCGCGAGGTAGCAGTCCCAGTCGTAGAACATGTAAGGCTGTAGTTACCATCCAGTAGTAGAGTATGGTCTGGTCGCCGGTGGGCGCGTGGTAGGTGTAGAGCGCGAGGTAGCAGTCCCGCCCGTCCAGCATACGCACCACGAGAAAATTATCTCTACACGTTTACTCGTGTTTATGACGATTATCTCTATTAACTCGCTGACTCTAACATGGTTACACACACGATTCGACTCGTTATGTCAAATGTAGCTATAATAGTCGTTTTTACTTATCTGTGGCATTTCTCTCGACGAATCCTAACATGACGGCCCAATATTACTCGATTATGACAAATTTTGACAACTAAAATAGTAATAATAGTCGTCATGCTTTCATACGACGAGAACTACACGAGTAACTAAAAATATTTCTTTAAAACAACAAAGAAAATGGCAGGCCCTTATTATAATTATTTAATAACCTTATATGAAGAGTGCCACGCGAGAAAAGTTCAAAGAAAGCGAATTAGGGATCTCTGTGACCCTTTTACGTTGAACGACAGAGAATTCCAGTTGCTTTGGTGTATATCAAAACCAATGGCTCTGTTTCTCATAGAAAGGCTTGCCACGGCTCTCGAGCCTCATTCAGATGGCCTGCCTGTCTATTTAAAGACAAGTTAATATCATTATTATCGAAGCTGCGCATGGGACCTCATTCTTATTCAACACAGTAGGTAACAATTGTTAGATAATACTTTGTAGGTAGTGACATCAGTTTCGAATTAAAACTAATCAACTTTTGAATTAAACAATACATCAGTGTTGCCAGATGATGATCTAGCATTCTCCCCAAATCTCACCCGAAATCCCCCCAAAATGTTAGTGTTTTGAGAAAAAACCCCCAGTAATTGGAAAAATATTTATTTATTTAAAAACAATCAAATTAAATGTATAATAATTCAGCAATTGCTTCCATGACTGTATCAGCATCTCCACTTGCGTCGTCTGCAGTTCCATACATTTTCTCCGAGTTAAATATCTTGAGAATCTTTGAAGTTGGTTTAAATTAACACGTCCTTTCGGCATTGAATATCTTATTCTCAAAATGGATTCGGCCGTGTTGATGGCTAATCTGTTTCTCAGTTTGTCTTTAATAATCGCAACTTGCGAGAAGGCTCTTTCCACAACCGCGTTAGAAAAAGGCAACGACAAAATTGCTAGTGTCAATTTGCTTACATGTCCGTAACTTCTACCACCGACTGCATTTTTGAAGCCATACACTTCAACCCAGAACTCTTCGGTATTTTGTGTGGATTTCCAGGCTGTTCGATGTAACGCATTCCACTCTTGTACCACTGAGTCAACATCATTGCAGACGGTCTTCTAGTGCGCCGCAGTATTGTTGTGCTAGTGTGTGTGTTCGTGTGCGTTTCTATGGTGCATTCTAATTAAGTAGTGAGTAGTTTGTTCACGTATAAAACTTTTAAAAAAAATCCTCCAATTACCTCCAAGCTAATTTTTTTTCCCCCACAGAACCCCCCAAAGGATTTGTCCCCCCAAAAATCCCCCCGTGGTCTGAAAATACCCCAAAATTTGGGGGGAATCCCCCCCATCTGGCAACAGTGCAATACATACAAATTACAAATGTCAAATAGTACATAATTATTATGATAAACTATAGAGGTGGATACAAGTCTTTTGAGCCATTTGAGCACAAATTGAATGAACTAAACCGGAGGGGTTACATTAATAAATGCCGTAATTGACATTCTATGTTTCAAAGGGCAACATCGGTTACTCGTGCAACGAGAGCGAATTCTTCGACGTGAAGCTTGTCTATCGTGGCGCGCATGTTAAAGAAAACGGGATATTAACCAATAACGACAATATTTCTTCATTCACGCGTAAGATATCTCGTGGTGCGTATCCTAGGCGGGCCGGTCGTAGAACATGTAAGGGCTGTAGTTACCATCCAGTAGTAGAGTATGGTCTGGTCGCCGGTGGGCGCGTGGTAGGTGTAGAGCGCGAGGTAGCAGTCCCGGTCGTAGAACATGTAAGGGCTGTAGTTACCATCCAGTAGTAGAGTATGGTCTGGTCGCCGGTGGGCGCGTGGTAGGTGTAGAGCGCGAGGTAGCAGTCCCGGTCGTAGAACATGTAAGGCTGTAGTTACCATCCAGTAGTAGAGTATGGTCTGGTCGCCGGTGGGCGCGTGGTAGGTGTAGAGCGCGAGGTAGTAGTCCCGGTCGTAGAACATGTAAGGCTGTAGTTACCATCCAGTAGTAGAGTATGGTCTGGTCGCCGGTGGGCGCGTGGTAGGTATAGAGCGCGAGGTAGCAGTCCCGGTCGTAGAACATGTAAGGCTGTAGTTACCATCCAGTAGTAGAGTATGGTCTGGTCTCCGGTGGGCGCGTGGTAGGTGTAGAGCGCGAGGTAGTAGTCCCGGTCGTAGAACATGTAAGGGCTGTAGTTACCATCCAGTAGTAGAGTATGGTCTGGTCGCCGGTGGGCGAGTGGTAGGTGTAGAGCGCGAGGTAGCAGTCCCGGTCGTAGAACATGTAAGGGCTGTAGTTACCATCCAGTAGTAGAGTATGGTCTGGTCACCGGTGGGCGCGTGGTAGGTGTAGAGCGCGAGGTAGCAGTCCCGGTCGTAGAACATGTAAGGCTGTAGTTACCATCCAGTAGTAGAGTATGGTCTGGTCGCCGGTGGGCGCGTGGTAGGTGTAGAGCGCGAGGTAGCAGTCCCGGTCGTAGAACATGTAAGGCTGTAGTTACCATCCAGTAGTAGAGTATGGTCTGGTCGCCGGTGGGCGCGTGGTAGGTGTAGAGCGCGAGGTAGCAGTCCCGGTCGTAGAACATGTAAGGGCTGTAGTTACCATCCAGTAGTAGAGTATGGTCTGGTCGCCGGTGGGCGCGTGGTAGGTGTAGAGCGCGAGGTAGCAGACCCGGTCGTAGAACATGTAAGGGCTGTAGTTACCATCCAGTAGTAGAGTATGGTCTGGTCGCCGGTGGGCGCGTGGTAGGTATAGAGCGCGAGGTAGCAGTCCCGGTCGTAGAACATGTAAGGGCTGTAGATACCAACCAGTAGTAGAGTATGGTCTGGTCGCCGGTGGGCGCGTGGTAGGTATAGAGCGCGAAGTAGCAGTCCCGGTCGTAGAACATGTAAGGCTGTAGTTACCATCCAGTAGTAGAGTATGGTCTGGTCTCCGGTGGGCGCGTGGTAGGTGTAGAGCGCGAGGTAGTAGTCCCGGTCGTAGAACATGTAAGGGCTGTAGTTACCATCCAGTAGTAGAGTATGGTCTGGTCGCCGGTGGGCGCGTGGTAGGTGTAGAGCGCGAGGTAGCAGTCCCAGTCGTAGAACATGTAAGGGCTGTAGTTACCATCCAGTAGTAGAGTATGGTCTGGTCGCCGGTGGGCGCGTGGTAGGTGTAGAGCGCGAGGTAGCAGTCCCGGTCGTAGAACATATAAGGGCTGTAGTTACCATCCAGTAGTAGAGTATGGTCTGGTCGCCGGTGGGCGCGTGGTAGGTGTAGAGCGCGAGGTAGCAGTCCCGGTCGTAGAACATGTAAGGCTGTAGTTACCATCCAGTAGTAGAGTATGGTCTGGTCGCCGGTGGGCGCGTGGTAGGTGTAGAGCGCGAGGTAGCAGTCCCGGTCGTAGAACATGTAAGGCTGTAGTTACCATCCAGTAGTAGAGTATGGTCTGGTCGCCGGTGGGCGCGTGGTAGGTGTAGAGCGCGAGGTAGCAGTCCCGGTCGTAGAACATGTAAGGGCTGTAGTTACCATCCAGTAGTAGAGTATGGTCTGGTCGCCGGTGGGCGCGTGGTAGGTGTAGAGCGCGAGGTAGCAGACCCGGTCGTAGAACATGTAAGGGCTGTAGTTACCATCCAGTAGTAGAGTATGGTCTGGTCGCCGGTGGGCGCGTGGTAGGTATAGAGCGCGAGGTAGCAGTCCCGGTCGTAGAACATGTAAGGGCTGTAGTTACCATCCAGTAGTAGAGTATGGTCTGGTCTCCGGTGGGCGCGTGGTAGGTGTAGAGCGCGAGGTAGTAGTCCCGGTCGTAGAACATGTAAGGGCTGTAGTTACCATCCAGTAGTAGAGTATGGTCTGGTCGCCGGTGGGCGCGTGGTAGGTGTAGAGCGCGAGGTAGCAGTCCCGGTCGTAGAACATATAAGGGCTGTAGTTACCATCCAGTAGTAGAGTATGGTCTGGTCGCCGGTGGGCGAGTGGTAGGTGTAGAGCGCGAGGTAGCAGTCCCGGTCGTAGAACATGTAAGGGCTGTAGTTACCATCCAGTAGTAGAGTATGGTCTGGTCACCGGTGGGCGCGTGGTAGGTGTAGAGCGCGAGGTAGCAGTCCCGGTCGTAGAACATGTAAGGCTGTAGTTACCATCCAGTAGTAGAGTATGGTCTGGTCGCCGGTGGGCGCGTGGTAGGTGTAGAGCGCGAGGTAGCAGTCCCGGTCGTAGAACATGTAAGGCTGTAGTTACCATCCAGTAGTAGAGTATGGTCTGGTCACCGGTGGGCGCGTGGTAGGTGTAGAGCGCGAGGTAGCAGTCCCGGTCGTAGAACATGTAAGGCTGTAGTTACCATCCAGTAGTAGAGTATGGTCTGGTCGCCGGTGGGCGCGTGGTAGGTGTAGAGCGCGAGGTAGCAGTCCCGGTCGTAGAACATGTAAGGGCTGTAGTTACCATCCAGTAGTAGAGTATGGTCTGGTCGCCGGTGGGCGCGTGGTAGGTGTAGAGCGCGAGGTAGCAGACCCGGTCGTAGAACATGTAAGGGCTGTAGTTACCATCCAGTAGTAGAGTATGGTCTGGTCGCCGGTGGGCGCGTGGTAGGTATAGAGCGCGAGGTAGCAGTCCCGGTCGTAGAACATGTAAGGGCTGTAGATACCATCCAGTAGTAGAGTATGGTCTGGTCGCCGGTGGGCGCGTGGTAGGTATAGAGCGCGAAGTAGCAGTCCCGGTCGTAGAACATGTAAGGCTGTAGTTACCATCCAGTAGTAGAGTATGGTCTGGTCTCCGGTGGGCGCGTGGTAGGTGTAGAGCGCGAGGTAGTAGTCCCGGTCGTAGAACATGTAAGGCTGTAGTTACCATCCAGTAGTAGAGTATGGTCTGGTCGCCGGTGGGCGCGTGGTAGGTGTAGAGCGCGAGGTAGTAGTCCCGGTCGTAGAACATGTAAGGGCTGTAGTTACCATCCAGTAGTAGAGTATGGTCTGGTCTCCGGTGGGCGCGTGGTAGGTGTAGAGCGCGAGGTAGTAGTCCCGGTCGTAGAACATGTAAGGGCTGTAGTTACCATCCAGTAGTAGAGTATGGTCTGGTCGCCGGTGGGCGCGTGGTAGGTATAGAGCGCGAGGTAGCAGACCCGGTCGTAGAACATGTAAGGGCTGTAGTTACCATCCAGTAGTAGAGTATGGTCTGGTCGCCGGTGGGCGCGTGGTAGGTGTAGAGCGCGAGGTAGCAGTCCCGGTCGTAGAACATGTAAGGGCTGTAGTTACCATCCAGTAGTAGAGTATGGTCTGGTCGCCGGTGGGCGCGTGGTAGGTATAGAGCGCGAGGTAGCAGTCCCGGTCGTAGAACATGTAAGGCTGTAGTTACCATCCAGTAGTAGAGTATGGTCTGGTCGCCGGTGGGCGCGTGGTAGGTGTAGAGCGTGAGGTAGCAGTCCCGGTCGTAGAACATGTAAGGGCTGTAGTTACCATCCAGTAGTAGAGTATGGTCTGGTCGCCGGTGGGCGCGTGGTAGGTGTAGAGCGCGAGGTAGCAGTCCCGGTCGTAGAACATGTAAGGCTGTAGTTACCATCCAGTACTAGAGTATGGTCTGGTCGCCGGTGGGCGCGTGGTAGGTATAGAGCGCGAGGTAGCAGTCCCGGTCGTAGAACATGTAAGGGCTGTAGTTACCATCCAGTAGTAGAGTATGGTCTGGTCGCCGGTGGGCGCGTGGTAGGTGTAGAGCGCGAGGTAGCAGTCCCGGTCGTTAGAACATGTAAGGGCTGTAGTTACCATCCAGTAGTAGAGTATGGTCTGGTCGCCGGTGGGCGCGTGGTAGGTGTAGAGCGCGAGGTAGCAGACCCGGTCGTAGAACATGTAAGGGCTGTAGTTACCATCCAGTAGTAGAGTATGGTCTGGTCGCCGGTGGGCGCGTGGTAGGTGTAGAGCGCGAGGTAGCAGTCCCGGTCGTAGAACATGTAAGGCTGTAGTTACCATCCAGTAGTAGAGTATGGTCTGGTCGCCGGTGGGCGCGTGGTAGGTGTAGAGCGCGAGGTAGCAGTCCCGGTCGTAGAACATGTAAGGCTGTAGTTACCATCCAGTAGTAGAGTATGGTCTGGTCACCGGTGGGCGCGTGGTAGGTGTAGAGCGCGAGGTAGCAGTCCCGGTCGTAGAACATGTAAGGGCTGTAGTTACCATCCAGTAGTAGAGTATGGTCTGGTCGCCGGTGGGCGCGTGGTAGGTATAGAGCGCGAGGTAGCAGTCCCGGTCGTAGAACATGTAAGGGCTGTAGTTACCATCCAGTAGTAGAATATGGTCTGGTCGCCGGTGGGCGCGTGGTAGGTGTAGAGCGCGAGGTAGCAGTCCCGGTCGTAAAACATGTAAGGCTGTAGTTACCATCCAGTAGTAGAGTATGGTCTGGTCGCCGGTGGGCGCGTGGTAGGTATAGAGCGCGAGGTAGCAGTCCCGGTCGTAGAACATGTAAGGGCTGTAGTTACCATCCAGTAGTAGAATATGGTCTGGTCGCCGGTGGGCGCGTGGTAGGTGTAGAGCGCGAGGTAGCAGTCCCGGTCGTAAAACATGTAAGGCTGTAGTTACCATCCAGTAGTAGAGTATGGTCTGGTCGCCGGTGGGCGCGTGGTAGGTGTAGAGCGCGAGGTAGCAGTCCCGGTCGTAGAACATGTAAGGCTGTAGTTACCATCCAGTAGTAGAGTATGGTCTGGTCGCCGGTGGGCGCGTGGTAGGTGTAGAGCGCGAGGTAGCAGACCCGGTCGTAGAACATGTAAGGGCTGTAGTTACCATCCAGTAGTAGAGTATGGTCTGGTCGCCGGTGGGCGCGTGGTAGGTATAGAGCGCGAGGTAGCAGACCCGGTCGTAGAACATGTAAGGGCTGTAGTTACCATCCAGTAGTAGAGTATGGTCTGGTCGCCGGTGGGCGCGTGGTAGGTGTAGAGCGCGAGGTAGCAGTCCCGGTCGTAGAACATGTAAGGCTGTAGTTACCATCCAGTAGTAGAGTATGGTCTGGTCGCCGGTGGGCGCGTGGTAGGTGTAGAGCGCGAGGTAGCAGTCCCGGTCGTAGAACATGTAAGGCTGTAGTTACCATCCAGTAGTAGAGTATGGTCTGGTCACCGGTGGGCGCGTGGTAGGTGTAGAGCGCGAGGTAGCAGTCCCGGTCGTAGAACATGTAAGGGCTGTAGTTACCATCCAGTAGTAGAGTATGGTCTGGTCGCCGGTGGGCGCGTGGTAGGTATAGAGCGCGAGGTAGCAGACCCGGTCGTAGAACATGTAAGGGCTGTAGTTACCATCCAGTAGTAGAGTATGGTCTGGTCGCCGGTGGGCGCGTGGTAGGTGTAGAGCGCGAGGTAGCAGTCCCGGTCGTAGAACATGTAAGGCTGTAGTTACCATCCAGTAGTAGAGTATGGTCTGGTCGCCGGTGGGCGCGTGGTAGGTGTAGAGCGCGAGGTAGCAGTCCCGGTCGTAGAACATGTAAGGGCTGTAGTTACCATCCAGTAGTAGAGTATGGTCTGGTCGCCGGTGGGCGCGTGGTAGGTATAGAGCGCGAGGTAGCAGTCCCGGTCGTAGAACATGTAAGGCTGTAGTTACCATCCAGTAGTAGAGTATGGTCTGGTCGCCGGTGGGCGCGTGGTAGGTGTAGAGCGCGAGGTAGCAGTCCCGGTCGTAGAACATGTAAGGCTGTAGTTACCATCCAGTAGTAGAGTATGGTCTGGTCGCCGGTGGGCGCGTGGTAGGTGTAGAGCGCGAGGTAGCAGTCCCGGTCGTAGAACATGTAAGGCTGTAGTTATCATCCAGTAGTAGAGTATGGTCTGCAGGCCTATTGCGTATTTTTGACAGTTACAGTTACCATCGCCACTTCGATGTACACCGAAGTTTGATGTCAACCAAGATTAAGGTTCATTTGGTATTGCGTATGACACATATTGTCAGTGCCTATCAAATTGTTGTTAACACTTCATTATTTTTTATCGACACCCTGCGACTGATTTAAGAATACCCATTGGACCATTAAAACTTTATGGATTGTAAGACTTCTTAATTTAGCAATCAAATTCGCTTCTGAGACATGAATTTGGCGCGAATTGTTGGAAAATATGTCAGCATCCATAGTCCAATAAAAAGTTGAAAAATATTTGTTTTGATTTTGTGTATTCGCTTGTGAAAGCCCAAACTAATTTTGGTAAAACAAGATTCATCGTAAGTGTTATAACTATAACTTATTTAACGTTGTTTGAGTATTCTTGTTTCATTTCAATTGTTTTTAAACTAATAATAAGTGGATATTGTGAAAAGTGAATGACTTTGTGATATCAAACAAGTCGGGAATATTATACATTGTTGTTTTAAATATAGGTATAAGTAAACCATATATTTTCAAATTAAATTAGTGCTTATTCATTGTGCACAGCTGTTTTCCGTTGAGCTTGTGGCATGAGAGGATTAATTTTCTCCAACACTTGCTGGAAACCAACTTTGCTCAAGCGAAAATTGGGAATAAATTCGCCTTCTGGCAACTGCAGTGGGTCACTAGAATCCCGTAAACGGCGTCGTTGGATGCGAACTCGCTTCTTTTTCCGCTGTTTTTCAGCAAAATTGAGCAATGAAGGTCGTGAAATATCTACAAAGTTTACAAAGGACACTATATAAATCAAACAAAGTAAGTTTTAAATGTTTCCGTGCAATATAGGCTTCAGTGATAATCACTACAACTCGAAAAACACTACCTTTGAGTGGTGTCTTTCACGAAGGCAACTTCAACCGAAGTGACTATCAATTTGATGCAGGGGTGTTGCGAATATTCGCATCCGCATCCGCAAATGCGGAACATTCGCATTAATTTAGACATCTGCATCCGCATTCACATCCGCATCAATCGATGCGGAGTTTTTACGGATGCAGATTCACATCAACAAGTAACTACATGTAAAGAAAGTGGGCGGCGCCAGAGTGGCACGTGCTTCGCGTATTTTGGATTTTTTTTTCTTTGGAAGATAACAACTTATATGCAGTTTCAAAATATTTAGATTCTCGCTATAAGCGTAATTTTATCAAACCAGTCACCGAAGAAAAATAAAAGATTAAATAATAAAGATGGTAAATGTCGTCACTAATTCTAATGAGAATGGGAGATTCTCTCGATCCTGAACCAGCAACGTCCTGTACGGGTAAGAAGACCTGCGAAAGTGATCTTGCCATGGTCTTAGATTCATCGAGCAAAGATTAACGTGAAGGAGAACCAGAGAACAGTAGCCTCGATGCTCTTAATTATCCGCAAAGAATTAGTTACCTATTTATCGTAACGAGAAAAGACTGGATTTAGATGAAAATTAACTTATTTGGTGGAAAGGTAACCATTGTGAATTAAAAATTCTCTCCAAATTAGCATGCAGATATTTATCACCTTCACCAGCCAGTTTAGTGGAGCTGGCTTAATAGGTCTAATCCACTTAGAAACGGATTGGAAACTGAGAAGGCTGCAATATTGCTATTTATTACATATAATTCACCAATTTTTAAGATTAATCATTAAACAAATATTTTTTGTAACGAAACTCCAAGCTCAAAATTCAGTTGTGTCATAATTAAACTAAAAAGTTGTGCATTTTTTTTTTCTAAAATATGATTAAATAAATAAAAAGTTAAAATTAAATTGATTTTCAGTTATTTATGTACTTAAAGTTTTAATAATTATCCTTTTAAAAGCCCAAAATCCGCATCCGCATCCGTATCGCATCCGCATCCGCATCGAATCCGCATCCGCGGATGTGTACTTCTAATAATCCGCATCCGCATCTGCATCCGCGGATGTCTAAATTTTCGCATCCGTAACAACCCTGATTTGATGCCCACTAAGCTTAGACAATCGCAATATTAAATTATCGATACACAATCATCTGTCAAAATAAGGTTCAATGGCTATCAGCGACACCGGGTGCCTATGACGTCATCTCAGTTAGCCACTGATGTTAGCTGATACGAATTTTGCTGTTTGACAGTTATTTGATGTACACTTTGCCAAGTGATCATCACTTTCAGTTGTCAACTGAGATACGCAATAGGCCTACAGGTCGCCGGTGGGTGCGTGGTAGGTGTAGAGCGCGAGGTAGCAGTCCCGGTCGTAGAACATGTAAGGCTGTAGTTACCATCCAGTAGTAGAGTATGGTCTGGTCGCCGGTGGGCGCGTGGTAGGTGTAGAGCGCGAGGTAGCAGTCCCGGTCGTAGAACATGTAAGGGCTGTAGTTACCATCCAGTTGTAGAGTATGGTCTGGTCGCCGGTGGGCGCGTGGTAGGTGTAGAGCGCGAGGTAGCAGTCCCAGTCGTAGAACATGTAAGGGCTGTAGTTACCATCCAGTAGTAGAGTATGGTCTGGTCGCCGGTGGGCGCGTGGTAGGTATAGAGCGCGAGGTAGCAGACCCGGTCGTAGAACATGTAAGGGCTGTAGTTACCATCCAGTAGTAGAGTATGGTCTGGTCGCCGGTGGGCGCGTGGTAGGTATAGAGCGCGAGGTAGCAGACCCGGTCGTAGAACATGTAAGGGCTGTAGTTACCATCCAGTAGTAGAGTATGGTCTGGTCGCCGGTGGGCGCGTGGTAGGTGTAGAGCGCGAGGTAGCAGTCCCGGTCGTAGAACATGTAAGGCTGTAGTTATCATCCAGTAGTAGAGTATGGTCTGGTCGCCGGTGGGCGCGTGGTAGGTGTAGAGCGTGAGGTAGCAGTCCCGGTCGTAGAACATGTAAGGGCTGTAGTTACCATCCAGTAGTAGAGTATGGTCTGGTCGCCGGTGGGCGCGTGGTAGGTGTAGAGCGCGAGGTAGCAGTCCCGGTCGTAGAACATGTAAGGCTGTAGTTACCATCCAGTAGTAGAGTATGGTCTGGTCGCCGGTGGGCGCGTGGTAGGTATAGAGCGCGAGGTAGCAGTCCCGGTCGTAGAACATGTAAGGGCTGTAGTTACCATCCAGTAGTAGAGTATGGTCTGGTCGCCGGTGGGCGCGTGGTAGGTGTAGAGCGCGAGGTAGCAGTCCCGGTCGTAGAACATGTAAGGCTGTAGTTACCATCCAGTAGTAGAGTATGGTCTGGTCGCCGGTGGGCGCGTGGTAGGTGTAGAGCGCGAGGTAGCAGTCCCGGTCGTAGAACATGTAAGGCTGTAGTTACCATCCAGTAGTAGAGTATGGTCTGGTCGCCGGTGGGCGCGTGGTAGGTGTAGAGCGCGAGGTAGCAGACCCGGTCGTAGAACATGTAAGGGCTGTAGTTACCATCCAGTAGTAGAGTATGGTTTGGTCGCCGGTGGGCGCGTGGTAGGTGTAGAGCGCGAGGTAGCAGTCCCGGTCGTAGAACATGTAAGGCTGTAGTTACCATCCAGTAGTAGAGTATGGTTTGGTCGCCGGTGGGCGCGTGGTAGGTGTAGAGCGCGAGGTAGCAGACCCGGTCGTAGAACATGTAAGGGCTGTAGTTACCATCCAGTAGTAGAGTATGGTCTGGTCGCCGGTGGGCGCGTGGTAGGTATAGAGCGCGAGGTAGCAGACCCGGTCGTAGAACATGTAAGGGCTGTAGTTACCATCCAGTAGTAGAGTATGGTCTGGTCGCCGGTGGGCGCGTGGTAGGTATAGAGCGCGAGGTAGCAGTCCCGGTCGTAGAACATGTAAGGCTGTAGTTACCATCCAGTAGTAGAGTATGGTCTGGTCGCCGGTGGGCGCGTGGTAGGTATAGAGCGCTAGGTAGCAGACCCGGTCGTAGAACATGTAAGGGCTGTAGTTACCATCCAGTAGTAGGGTATGGTCTGGTCGCCGGTGGGCGCGTGGTAGGTATAGAGCGCGAGGTAGCAGACCCGGTCGTAGAACATGTAAGGGCTGTAGTTACCATCCAGTAGTAGAGTATGGTCTGGTCGCCGGTGGGCGCGTGGTAGGTGTAGAGCGCGAGGTAGCAGTCCCGGTCGTAGAACATGTAAGGCTGTAGTTACCATCCAGTAGTAGAGTATGGTCTGGTCGCCGGTGGGCGCGTGGTAGGTGTAGAGCGCGAGGTAGCAGTCCCGGTCGTAGAACATGTAAGGGCTGTAGTTACCATCCAGTAGTAGAGTATGGTCTGGTCGCCGGTGGGCGCGTGGTAGGTGTAGAGCGCGAGGTAGCAGTCCCGGTCGTAGAACATGTAAGGGCTGTAGTTACCATCCAGTAGTAGAGTATGGTCTGGTCGCCGGTGTGCGCGTGGTAGGTGTAGAGCGCGAGGTAGCAGTCCCGGTCGTAGAACATGTAAGGGCAGTAGTTACCATCCAGTAGTAGAGTATGGTCTGGTCGCCGGTGGGCGCGTGGTAGGTGTAGATCGCGAGGTAGCAGTCCCGGTCGTAGAACATGTAAGGCTGTAGTTACCATCCAGTAGTAGAGTATGGTCTTGTCGCCGGTGGGCGCGTGGTAGGTGTAGAGCGCGAGGTAGCAGTCCCGGTCGTAGAACATGTAAGGGCTGTAGTTACCATCCAGTAGTAGAGTATGGTCTGGTCGCCGGTGGGCGCGTGGTAGGTGTAGAGCGCGAGGTAGCAGTCCCGGTCGTAGAACATGTAAGGCTGTAGTTACCATCCAGTAGTAGAGTATGGTCTGGTCGCCGGTGGGCGCGTGGTAGGTGTAGAGCGCGAGGTAGCAGTCCCGGTCGTAGAACATGTAAGGGCTGTAGTTACCATCCAGTAGTAGAGTATGGTCTGGTCGCCGGTGGGCGCGTGGTAGGTGTAGAGCGCGAGGTAGCAGTCCCGGTCGTAGAACATGTAAGGGCTGTAGTTACCATCCAGTAGTAGAGTATGGTCTGGTCGCCGGTGTGCGCGTGGTAGGTGTAGAGCGCGAGGTAGCAGTCCCGGTCGTAGAACATGTAAGGGCAGTAGTTACCATCCAGTAGTAGAGTATGGTCTGGTCGCCGGTGGGCGCGTGGTAGGTGTAGATCGCGAGGTAGCAGTCCCGGTCGTAGAATAGAATAGAATAGAATAGAATATTCTTTATTGTATACCATAAAACATTTTATGACATTCATAATACAAAATTTACAAATTGTACAAAAGGCGGCCTTATCGCTATGAGCAATCTCTTCCAGGCAACCTCTTTGGGTGACAGGAACGATGTAGGTTAGCATTAAAGTTCTGTGTAGAACATGTAAGGGCAGTAGTTACCATCCAGTAGTAGAGTATGGTCTGGTCGCCGGTGGGCGCGTGGTAGGTGTAGAGCGCGATGTAGCAGTCCCGGTCGTAGAACATGTAAGGGCTGTAGTTACCATCCAGTAGTAGAGTATGGTCTGGTCGCCGGTGTGCGCGTGGTAGGTGTAGAGCGCGAGGTAGCAGTCCCGGTCGTAGAACATGTAAGGGCAGTAGTTACCATCCAGTAGTAGAGTATGGTCTGGTCGCCGGTGGGCGCGTGGTAGGTGTAGAGCGCGAGGTAGCAGTCCCGGTCGTAGAACATGTAAGGGCTGTAGTTACCATCCAGTAGTAGAGTATGGTCTGGTCGCCGGTGGGCGCGTGGTAGGTGTAGAGCGCGAGGTAGCAGTCCCGGTCGTAGAACATGTAAGGGCTGTAGTTACCATCCAGTAGTAGAGTATGGTCTGGTCGCCGGTGGGCGCGTTGTAGGTGTAGAGCGCGAGGTAGCAGTCCCGGTCGTAGAACATGTAAGGGCTGTAGTTACCATCCAGTAGTAGAGTATGGTCTGGTCGCCGGTGGGCGCGTGGTAGGTGTAGAGCGCGAGGTAGCAGTCCCGGTCGTAGAACACGGCGGTCTGCGGGCGCTCCACCTCCACCAGCGCCTCCCCAGCGCCCTCCGCCTCACCACGCACGCGCCACACGCGTAGGGCTCCGGAGCCGTCGTCCGGCAACTGAGCCTGCGTGAAAATGCAAGGATTATTCACTTGTCAGTATACCTAATCTCTAATGTTTTACATTTGCCTACGGAATTACGCAAGTATCGGGCTGTCAGAAAGAGCATGTGCAGTGCAGGTACATCATTCCAAAGCTAGTAGGTAACTTCAGTATACCTATTGAAGTTAATAGCCCTGGAAAGACAAAGCAATGAAATGTTGAATGCCTAAAGTGAACTTTCGAACAGACGGGTGCTTCTTTCTAGGTTTCTATCAGTATGTATACACCACTATTTTTTAATTAGTACAAAAAATTACCGGGGCACTAAGTATCTTTAACTGATCATATTTATGTAGTTAAAAATTAAAACAGTAAGTCCCAAAACTGACTCAAAACTGTCCACAAAAATACGTAATAATTGGTAAATGCATAACTAAGGCTATGACCGGTCCGCGTACTATGAGTAGTAACAGTAGTAAACTACTCCATTAATAAATTCCCCCTGTCCCTCTGCGCCCGCGCCGCGCCCCGATGCGACAAACAGTAGTGCTAAATTGCTAGCGGAAGTGAGCGCATCCATTTTTTCGGAGCAACAGTTAATTGTTTGTCTACGTTTGCCCGACGCGATGGCTTATCAGTTCACATCACGGGAGTATGTAGCTATGCTTCGTGCGTACTTTTTGAGTGGAGGAATCGCGAGTGCAGCTGTGTACCCATGGACATCTTTTTGTGAGTGTACAAAAGTGAACCGGTTAGTGTCGAACAATTCAAAACAGCGCATATTGGACGCTTATGACGAAGTGAAAGACAGAAGCGTACTTCTCTCGTTAAAAAACAATTTAATAAAACGTGCCCGTCTGTGTATTGACAATGGTGGGGGACATTTCGAAGGACAATGGAAATACTTGTAAGTTTAGTAAATAATACCTACTTAAGTAAATAATAATTTGATGCGGGCGGCTCACCTCAATCGATCTGTGTGGAGAACCTTGAGGGAGGCCAATGTCCAGCAGTGGAAGTCTCTAGGCTGACATGATGATGATAAAATAATATTTGTAAATAGCAGATGATTCTAACTTCATAATTATACGCCAAAATTACTCTTTTCTTTTATTACAGAATACCTTCTTTTATTTTGATATTTGTTTGCTTTCTAATTACATACCTCCGTATTTAATTACTTGTAAAACGGTAAATTTTGTCGGTCCTAAGCCCGAATGGAGTATGAAGGAGAGGGTAGAATTTAGAAAATTAAAAAGGAACTACCTACACTTATTATTTTGCTTCATTTTATTGCCTAAGGCTACCTACATTATAAGTGCGACGGAAAGAATGCGTAAGAGTAGGACGGAAAGTAAGTACTATCAATGAAGTAGTGAATGGATTGTAAAATATGTCTATGATTTAGGTGAGATCTTCTACAAAAAACAATTGATTATAACTTTGCTATTTATAGATATTATGAAATTCTTACGTCACATACCTATATGATAATAATGTCTTCGCTAATAGGTATGTCCATAAAGTTATTGTACTAATTAAAAAATAGTGGTGTATAGTATACTCATAATGACACATCTGCTTTGATAGATAATTTATCGACAGCCTACCTCTGCTGCAAGCCACGCGTTAGTCGCCAGGCTGACAGCATCGAGTCGTGTGGTGGCGGAGCGAGCAGCGCGCAGGCGCGAGTCGCGGCGCTTGTCGCACCAGCGCCAGTCGTGGAACAGCGCCGCGAACTCCAGCGGCTCCCGGCCTGCTGGCGTACACGACACAGGCGCGCACACGCGCCGCGCGCGAGCCAGCCCGCGCGCCGCGGCCAGTGCGCCTCGCGCGGCGGCAACTGGCGCGTGAGGGCCCACCCACGCCCACACGCCGCGGCTGCCGCTGTCCACTATGTACACGCCCTAGAAAATACACTTTTAAGGTAACCCAGAATTACCCACAATAGATGATAGACATAATGATCCCAGTAAAAGAAACTAACATCATCGGCCAGGTCCTCCCTGTAGAGCGGTGCACGCTTGACCTCCTCGAGCCTGGCGGCGGGTCGCTGCGAGGGTGCGGTGACGGGTGTGACACGCGCGGGCTGCGTGGCGCGGTAGAGGCGCGCGGGGCGCGGCGGGTCGGGCGGCGGCGCGGCAGGGCGCGGGGCCCGCGCCTTCAGCTGCAGCACGGCATCCAGCAGCGCGCGGTCTGACGCCGGCAACGTCTGCTCGTAGCCGTCGTGCGCGATGGCGATTCGCCGTGACGTCATGCCCTTGTCTGCGCCGCGCGCCATGCGGTACGCGATCTGCAGCCGCGCACACAATAACAATCATAAATACATCTTTGCTTTTAATATACATAGTTTTATTTCCGGGCAGCTTCCTGTCATTAATTAAAAAAGGAATTTGGGTGCATATCAAATTATTTCACAACTTCTGACTTCCAGGCAGACAATTAATTACGAGTTTTATAATTAGATAACCTTCAATTAAAATAGTTCCGTACAATTCCGCACACACTCCTCATTCATGGCTCATGAACCGCAGGTATAGTGGTGTACCTTGGCTCCGAAGATCTTCTCGACGAGGTTGGCGGTGCGGCCGAGCCACAGCACGGTGAGTGCGGGCGCGTCCAGCACGAACACGCCGTCGGAGGCGAGCGTGGACCACGACACCGGCTCCAGCTGCTGCAGAACCGGCCGCCGCCCGCGCACGCGGTACAAACGCGCTGCGCCGTTCAGGGAAGTGGAACCGCTCCGGAGGATCCTAATATAATAGATATAGTCTTAAAATGTTATGAAAGAGAGAAAGCAATTCGTTACAAATAAGACGTTCAAAGTTGACACCCTTCCTTTCTAAAGCAGAATGCAAGGGTGTTACCTAATACGGATCAGAAGGCCAATTCTTGTAATTAACAGAAACTGACACTGAATTTTGACTGAACTGCGATTTAATTTTGAATTGACTCACAATTGGTATTCTGCTTCACTTAATCTCATTACAGTATCATTTCGATATAATCAATTTATAATCTCTTGTTGATCTCAGAAGTAATGTCAAAAACTCAAAAACAAAAACATGAATGTTGCCATTGTATGGGAAAATACATCAATAGGAATGGTAAATGAAAATGGTAAATGAATGGTAAATTAAAATTAATATACAACTAAGTAATAAAATTTCGGTAAGTAAATGTATTGGTTCCTTGGGTCGTATGGATTATTTTCAATAGGTATAGCCATCGCAGCCCAAATCCAGTTATACTTATTTTATAAATAAAACAATAACAAAGTAATAAACACTTATTTTGCTCAATTGACAACAATAGTCAGCTGTGAACTGTCAAACCGTAGTATCATTTGGTTTTAGCTACACTTTGACGTTTGTTGTACGTAAATAATTAGCAGAATACCTTCCACACTAGTTCACACTTGGTTCAACTTTCGATGTAGTCCCGATCTCATTCAAGTGTCAGTTAAGTTACGAGAATACCATTTATGACACCGAGACTAGATTGATATTGGAATTTGAACAAATATAATTACCAGAATTGGCCTTCAGGATTTTGCGAAGAATGAATTGGATATATGGGTAGAGGTACCATAGAGCACTCCAAGTTCTATAGTGTTTTGATGCTGTTGTGCCTATAGCCACAAACTTCCCGTCGCTAATGCGGGGTATTCCTAAAAGCGCAACTATTTTTGAGCGCAACTACTTTATTCCACAAAGCGCAACCACGTCGAAAAATAGTGAAGGGCATAATAGATTTAAAAAGGACTATTTACTATCGATAGGATTATTAAATCATCTTGCTCATTATTTATTATATTATGGTGATCGTTTTCAAAAGTACCAGGATAACAGAAATGAACAGAGGTTAGAAGTGTTTATACTGGTAACAAGGTTATCAATCAGTAAAATGTTTTGAAAAGTACCAGGGTAACATAAATGAACCTTCTGTTCGTAGTAGCCTAAGAAAAAACCAGGTTTTAGGGTCATGAATCAGAAATAAGGCACTGCAAGGTATAAGTAAAACCCAGGCGCACAGCAACAGCTCTGCCCTGTGATCACTGCTCCCCGCACCGCATCCTGCTCCCCGCTGCATTGTATTATTTTATTTACATCAAATGGCATAAAGTATACTAAAATGTCCTGTCTGGCTTATCAAATCGATATTTTCCGTTTTTTATTAACCAGCACTATTGCGCCTTGATATTTAGTTGCGCTTTGTGGAATAAAGTAGTTGCGTTTTTTTAGTTGCGCTCAAAAACAGTTGCGCTTTTAGAAATACCCCGCTAATGCGACCAAGTAAAACATGGAAAATGGGTTGTTCAAGAAACCATAACATTAAGTACTTACCTACATGCTATTTCTACAAAAGACGTATGTCATATGATACGGTCTAGCTTTGAGGCAACATCAACAACCATCATCAACATCATACAGCATTTGGCAGTCCACTGCTGGACATCGGACGTTTCTAAATTGCATCACATTGCATTCAGACTCAAAAGGAGGATTTGGCAGAAACTTAACTACACCTGGTAAGACGAACAAAATGCTAGAGGCCCCTGACTGACTGTTTATTTTCCAACTCCTGCAATATACTTCTGATTAAGTTCGTTGCGGGTTCCAAGACAGTTTAACTTTCCCCGGGACTTCACGAGTGTCCTGTGTGTGAACCTGGCTACACTGGTGACCTGGCTACACAGTAGTAGGAATGAGGGTGGGATTAGGCCCCTGTCTGAAACCCCCAATCCCCTCCCTCAAAAGCACGTCACCCGCTCACGACTGCCAAAAATATCCACGCACCACTGCATGATAAGCCAGCAGTTCCATGAGACTATGAATTGGCCTTTCAGGACCATAGTGACGCTGTGATTTGGCTTCTATACCACGGTGGTCATACAGGCTACCATCAGCAGTTCGTCAATAACCAAAAGGACTACCTTATTCCATCTCTGAAATACGACAGCAGTCTGGGTGTTTCCTTGGCAGCAGCCTCGCGGTGTATGACGGTAGGCGCGGCGAGGTAGGCCGCGAGTTGCGTCCCTCGGCGGAGGGCCAGGCCTGCTAGGGCTCCGCTCCTCTCACCTCCCCACGAGTGGATGTGGCGCTCCGCATACTCCCCAGTTCCATTCTCTTTTATCTCCCGACGCTAAAGAAACATAAACATAACATAACTTCACGCCTTTATCCCCGAAGCGGTAGGCAGTGGTTTATTACACACCCACACTTCGCCAGTTGTTTCGGTCGGGGCGAGTCTATTGCCATAAAGAAAGTAACAGTAATTAAATTACTGAAAGCTTAGGTATAATAAAATTACTGCTGACATAATGATATGTTGTGAGGACATAAGTGAAAAGAATGTCTGTAATTACGTTCAGTTTAGAATTAATTTCCGGCAATTTTATCTTTTATAAAGCAAACAATGATATATCTTTAATCTGATCACAGGAAGTATTTTATTGTACGTTTTCGATGGTATGCAAGGCTTAGTAACCATTTAAAAACAGACATTCTCACTGAATTCAAGATTTTTGTTATTACGGATTTAGACGTAGGTATATCGGCTGCCTCGTTGGTCTCGCGGCATAAATGTGCGCGTGGGATTGGTAGGTCTCGGGTTCGATTCCCGGGTCGGGCAAAGTGTTATTGGGTTTGCCGTTAGGAAATTCCCAGTAACAGCACGGAGTCTGGTAATGTGTCCGGTACGGCAATAGGCTCGCCCCCTTTTACGTGGGACCTAAAAATTCATGGCGAAATGTGGGTGTAATATTACACCGTGAGTCTATAAAAAAAACGTAGGTATATTAGTAAGTACACATATGGCAGGTGAGTTAACGAAATTCTTAATCTTTACCATGAGCTTTATTAGTAGGTATAGTATTATAATATTATCTGTGCCATGATTAAGCAAATGTATAAGCTTTATTAATCCTTTTTGTTGGCTTAGATAAGTAGGTACCTTGCTGTAGGTGTTTAAGGCCTTAAAGTACTTACAATAACGTCTGGTCCGGCCGGCTGCCCCGGCAAAGAGCAAGAGTATACCAAGTACGCCTCAGCGTCGTAGAACGTTCCGTAGTGAGTGCGAGGCAGCAGTTCCGTGTTCGATTCCTGGAAACATTATTAAATTAGTGCTTACATAATACCTTTTTAATAAGTCACTTTCGATTACTTCGTCCCTTTGGAAATAGATCGTAGGCCTTTTCATTGGGACTTTATTTTGGCTACGATACTTATATTTGACTGCACTTTGTGAAGGCTCTGACACAGAGTGCAGTCAAATAAGACTGATGATGTGTAATGTTGGTACTTAACATCTTTAATTTTGTTCAGAACTACATGCATACCAACAAACAATACAAGGTTACGAGAAATACGAGATAAGTCAAATGTATGCCTTCTTTTATACAAATTCATTGGATCGTTATAGTCAAAAGACAATCTTAAATCAATATTATCTCTTTGATCTGTATGTCATGGCCAAAATATTTTAAGTCTCCTTATTTAACGGATATTATTGTTTAATCCGGCGCCTAACAATAATAAGTATTGATTGTCTAAACCGAGGTCAGCGCTCTCAACTTCGCTTACCAAATAAATAGAAATGATCTAGTTGTGGGTTAATCTCGAACAGCCGGCTATCGGCACTGGCGCAACCGTTAGATAGCGCAGAAAAAATAAACAATGCTACAGAACTTTTTTATCTTAATGCTTTCATCGAACGCAACGATTGAGCTACGCAGCTCGCAGCTAGCAATTACGTAGAAATCATTAACGTTCATGACTTTATGAGCTTGAATGTCATAATCAAAATGTATCACGATCTTTCAAGCGAAATAGGCAGGCTGCTTATTTCACAAATGTGCCGATTACCGTTTTAGACTGGCTGAAAAACTAATAGTGGGTGCAGTGGCTGTTGGAACGCTGTGTACCCACACAGCGCGCCACACGTGTATATGTAACGTGCCCAAATGCGTGCGTACACAGTCATCACGTACAATTACAGAGGCATGCGAGCTCACCTCAGTGACGTACCTATACATCACGACACATCAAACTATTAATCCACGCGTTTTAATTACACGCGATTTACTTTTTGTGAATTATACGCTTTCGACTATTTATCCGTGTAGGTACTATGTTTAGTATGTCCGTGCTAATTTGTTAGTGACGGAATTGCATAAAACATAGTTTTCAATGAATCTGTGGCGGCACATATCTAACTTTATAACTTTTTGTTCAGTAATTGGTTTAGTCAACCAATTATTGATGACTCGTAAAGGCATTCATCAATCATCACATAACAGATGAGCACGCGCGCTCATAGACACGGCTTTCGTTTTTGTCGACGACTATTATTAATTTAATGACGCACTAATTTGGCGTTAATAAGAATTAGCTTGATCGCCTGTTCACGCCAGCGATTTGAATTCGATTTTCGCAGATTATGTTGGGACTATGATCACAATTATATCCATTCCCAAGAGTGCTGTAGGTTATTAAAAAAGTGTAAATAAACTAAAAATAACATATTCTAGGTGGCTACAAATTAGTATAATTTATGCTAAAATTAATAACTAATGCAATTAATAAAAATGCAACCTTAAAAGACAAAAATAATTAATTCTAGTAAACGCATTATAAACGTAAATAATCTAAAAAAAAAATATATCGGTTTCGGTTTCGGATACGGATATGAAAGTATTTCGGATTATCCGGTAGTTTCAGATAGTTTCGGTTATTAGATTTTAAAGGAATATCAAAAGTAACACAAATAGAGAATAAAACACTAACTTTCACAACACTTATTTTTTAGTTTATCGAACTAAGATTCGTAATTTCGTAATGTATGTAATTAAATTGCCGACTAGTTACCTATGATTTGAACAACAAAAAAAGCAATCAATCCGAGGGACGCGCGCGTGTCACTGGGCCGATCAAAAACAAGTTATCGTAACGTGTCTTATTTAGACTCCGCCCATATCCGAAATTATCCGAATCATTTATTTCGGATACGGATATTTTTTTATTTCGGATATCCGATAGTTTCGGTTACGGATATGGATTAACATCCCTGATTTAAAGTATCAAAGGAATTATTATGTGTAGGTATTATTATTGTATTATTTCTATTACTGAAAACTGTTTGCAGAGATAGAGAGAAGATAAGTAGGCAGTGTTACACAAATTGAGTTATGAGCATTATGATATTATTACGAAAGTAATAAGTGAGTAGCTATTTTAATGAGCTCTATAAATAGAATTCATTTGTGTAATAAACAACCTTAGTCTTTGTATACCAATGGATAGTTTCAAGAATGTTGTCGCTATAGGTACAGATATCTAGATCTGAGGTTTTGTTTGCGTAGGTGTAAATTTGACAGTTCGGTCCTAGGCACTAGCCGAAATAACATTAAGAGGTTATCGACCTCTTGTCACGGATCACAATAGTCGTGTGATCGTGTCGTGCGCACCGTCTTTATGTGTTCCTACTCTCGTGTTGCGACATCAGACCAATGAAACATTAAATTAGTTCACTATATAAAACTAATAGGTTCACGGGTCGCAGGCGCCAGACAAAGGCTAGGCAGTATAGATGTGCTAGCGAAGTAAAAGGCTCTGTATCTTTGTTTGTATTGTAATGTAAAATCGAGAATCGTTCGGTCTCAGTCCGGTGGTCGCTCGTGTTCTCTAGCGGGACTACAACATGGCTAGTGTGAGTCACTGAGATGCTACCCAGGGTTGACTCTGGTTTATAAGGAAAATTACTATATTTTGCGATGTTGGTAGTATTTTAGACGTTGTCGCCCGAGTACCGTGTGGGAATCGAAAATCGAACCATGCATATTCGATATCTATAAGAAACGCAAATTCCTCTGTTTGAATTTTCCCTCTCTGTGCCGTAAATATATTTATACATTTTAAACATTCTAGTGTTGTACGACTCAAAAAGTATGTTAATAATTGTATTAAGTAATTGAGTTTTCCACCGATGCGGAAAATTGTTAATAAAAGACATCGACGCGTTACAATTTGTATAGTACCTACTAGAGGAGCAGCTACGCCTGCATTTTTTAAATTTACCCGTTTTGGCCGATCCCGTGGGCATTTCGGTAAATCCCTTCTTAGTGCACCCCTACGGTCCCCAAGGAACATACATGCCAAATTTCAGCTTCCTGCACCCAATAGTTTCGGCTGTAACGTGTCTGTCAGTCAGTCAGTAACGCAAGGATTTTATATATTAAGAAGATAGTGGAATCCGTTTATAATGACATAAAAGGGAAATGACAAACACGTCATACTAAGCGGACGTCATTCATAGCATTTGGTAGACAAGGAAAAACCTGCTTAGGTACATGTCTTATTTTATTTTAGAAAAAACATGTGATATTAAAGTAAACATTGTAAGTACCTACGTAATAAGTACATGACTAAAAACAAAAGTAGACTAACATTATTGATATACCCACATATTTTTCAAAACTAATTAAACCACGGCTACCAAGTCGAACGTCGTTTTGCGCCACGGCATCACCGGTTACAATAACCGGACAAAATTTATTAAGTAAATGGTTCAAAATGTGGTCATGATAAACGACATGACACTATAAGCGAAGTCATTATGTCCGACTTTGTTATAAAGATTTTTTTATGAAAACCAATCTTCATTATATAATTATGTCATACTAGAGGACGCCAGCAGCTACGCTTGCATTTTTTTAAATTTACCCGTTTTGGCCGATCCCGTGGGAATTTCGGGAAATCCCTTCTTAGTGCACCCCTACGGTCCCCAAGGAACACACATGCCAAATTTCAGCTTCTTGCGCCCAATAGTTTCGGCTGTAGCGTGTCTGTCAGTCAGTCAGTAACGCAAGGATTTTATATATTAAGATTAAGCGGTTGGTCAATATAGCCGGCGTCATAATAAACGGATTCTACTGTACATATTTGTATGTGCCCGGTAACGGTAATAGGCTCGCCCCCTATTACGTGGGACCTAAAAATTTCACGGCGAAATGTGGGTGTAATATTACACCTCTGCCTACCCCTTCGGGATACAGGCGTGAGACTACAAAAAAAAAAATATATATATATATATATATATATCTCTCTCTAATATATATATATCTAATATATAAAATTCTCGTGTCACAGTTTTCGTTCCCATACTCCTTCGAAACGGCTTGACCGATTTTGATGAAATTTTTTGTGCTTATCCGGTATCTATGAGAATCGGCCAACATCTATTTTTCAAAAAAAAACAAAAAAATTTTGCAAAACAACGTTTGCCGGGTCAGCTAGTATATATATATATTTAAGTGTTATTGTTTAAAACGAATGATTACGTTCAAGGCATGTGTATTTTGTTTTCGTTTATGATATAAAACTGTAATACTTACTTTAAACACAAGATTAATGTGTAAGATAGATTTCAAATCTTTTCTCATCTCAATCGTTAATAAGAATCATAATTAATGTTTTATCGCGTAAGGCAATTAACTAAGTACGTAATTAACAAACGCTAGCAGTGTTGCATTACTTTCACTGTCTTGTAGAAATAAAGAAACTTTTGCAATTATTAGTATTTCTTGATTTTTTGTACAAAATTAAAATGTATTTGCAGTTGTGAATATTCATATTTCTATTCATATTTGTTTGTGACTAGTGTTTTGGCTGCCGTTTTTCTTTTTTTTTTTGAGAAGGCGCTGCAACGCAACTTTCATCTAGTGACCATTGCTGGTGTTACCCCTGCTGAAACGTCGGAGCAAATATAAAGTATCCCACCTATATTTTCAAATAATGACGCGTTATATAGACCCGTAACTTTTTAGACGTAAGTCAACAGATTATTGTAAGTAGGTAAAGGTGCTTGTTTAATCATTCGTAAAGTGTGTAACGGGGTAACCCTAGCGGGTAACAATATCTGTGTCGGCCGTGGTCTGCCGTTACAATTGTGTCTCGCACTCGCCCATCCGTCCATCCGTACGTCTTCATGATCTATACCATTAATGCGAAAGTTAGCCGCCCATTAGTCTGTCACAACTGTAATGTAACACCGCTAAAACGATTTATGTGATGTGAATGAAAAACATCAGTATTAGGTGCAATTTCCTAAACGTCATCGTCAACTTAATTTTATTACAACGCGGTAACGTTCAATGACCATCCTGTAAATAATGTTGAGCTCACGTAGATAGACTAATTAAAGCTCTTTCAGTCAATATTTAGGTAATGTAGTATCAAATTTATGTATCTTACAAACTTAAAACACTTTACCACTAACGTAGACGAATGTAGTACTATACCAAGGTACCTACCTATATACTAAAATAACAAAGTAGTAAAATATAATTATTTTATACGTTGCTACCTATCACATCATAAATTCGTATTATAGGTACTGTTGGCATCGAACAAACATCAATTAGATTGTAATTAACTGTTTGCCATGGAGTCACAGATATAATGTGAGTGATGGATATTATTATATATACCTAATTCGTGTAATGTACCTACTTAGGTACGGGATTATAGGAAAGTAATCAAAATGAAAACGCAAATTCACGTTTACATGGTACATGATAAGTTGATAACAATGATAACTTTTACAAAGCAATGTTTTATTTTTATTACATCGCGATCGTTCTGTTATAAAAAGTGACAATATAAGTATTGTATATGGCCAAACAGGCAACATTTTTCGTGTACGAATTCTTTGTACTTCTGCTCCATCAAACTTTCTATACATGTAGGTGAGCAATTTCTTTTCAGACAGACAAAACACCAAATTACTTCGCATTTCATTCAGAAGCGAAATTACTGTAAAACTTCAGCACCACACTTGTTCTGTGTTCAGCATTGATTCTCGTTGGTTCTTCAAGAGAAAATAATCACCATTGAATAATATCAAAAAATTGTGTATTATCAATTATTTGTAGATACAATATTAATCTAACAATTTCTTGTACAACCACAATAGAGAAAATTTCTCAATAAAATATATTCTAAGTACATATTATCAGCTGAAAAAAAAATATCAAAAATATATTTCCATTGGTTCATCACCATACAAGGTAAGCCATGTCTAGTCCAACTGGACCATAAATATATTAGATAATAAGACAAGTTCTCTTCGGTTCGTTTTGTACAATTTTATTCATTAGGTATGCCGAGCTAAATATCTCCGACAATCGCCAGAATAAATTATATTTCAAACAGCTTATGTTATAAAACAGCTAACCGCAATCGCTTTCTGCTCTGTTTGTTTACGACATCGTAATTTTATTAAATATTTTTCAATCACTTATTTGCAATTCTAGCCACGCTTTGAAATACGGTTATATTAGCTATACTTACCTAGATAGAGTCTAGAGAAGTTTTTAACTTTATTTATTTGGAAAGTAGGGTGTCAATAAGGAAAACAATAAACGTCTTATCTAGGAAATTGTCAATTAAAGAAATTACGGTACATTACCGTGATTAAGTTGAGATGTTGTTATAAATTCAGCAAATAAGTACCTTATTTGCAATAAACGCTTGTTTTATGGGTGAAATTAAGTTTGGAAAGAGTGGAACTTTGTGTAGCACCTATACATTAAATACACCATGTACGATTGCACTATCCGACATGCACAGCGTCATCATAAATGTCATAAGTTTGCAATTGCTGCCAAGCACATTTTTAAAGTTCGTTTTGTTTTCAAATATTCCTATTCCTTTCAGTTCGCAAGCTTGCAAGTGATGTAAACTTTGTACTAAATACAGCACACATAAAAGCATAATTTATCAAAACACATAAGTCTAATAGTGAATATAATTTGATATTTTGTATTAAACGTAGTACGTACTTACTCAGATTATTAGAACAAAAGGTGTTCTATAATCTGAGCGTACTTATACCTAGATACTATATATTGCTTAGATAAAGGTTACTTACTTGCTTTGGTAAATTGATTTTTCATACGCACGAAGGCAAACTTAACCTATCCATTCACAGCAAGTACTTATGAACATACCGACGCGACGGGATTAGTTATATAGTAATTTTAAAGATTATATTGTAGAAAGTTAAAGGTAATGATCATAAATTACTAGCTAAATTGCAGGCAGGTTAGTATACGAGAACATTCGCATAAACCCATGACGACGAAGTATTTTATTATTAGAAACTCAATTATTAAACGTATGAAAGTGGGTAATATTTATTTAATAGTAATACACGCATGTATAGTTTTGCAAATGATGGTTTGTTAAGTGGCTGTATCAGATTGCGCGTTTAACGAGCGCGGCAGACACGGCGCTTAGGTATTCTTACTTAGGCTCTAGACAGACGGACCGCATTTCAACTGCAATCCAACTGCAATTGCAGTTCGGATGCAGTTTGAATGCAGTTGACACGACTGCAATAGAACTGCAAACCAAACGTGCAGTCCGATTGCAGTTCAATTGCAGTCGGCGTGCAATCGAACTGCACGGTTTGAATGCAGTTGGATTGCAGTTGGAATGCGGTCCGTCTAACTACTTCATACCACTCAGTTAAACATGAATCTTGATGCTATTTATCGTTAACGTAGGTAGGTATAATATACTTTCTCTTGTCATTTCGTATTCAAGAAAATTCTGTACGCTAGGTAAATCAGTCGGTAAAAAATGGCTATGTACCTACCTATAGATTTGCTTTCTGAAAGTTGGAATGTTAACGAATTTCTTACTAGTAATAGGGGCCCCTGAAGGGATTTCGGGATTTACTCGAGCGCATCAGTTATTGATAGCATCCATGTCCTACGTATTTTTAATAAATTATGAATGTTAATCTGATCATTTGCATAGTGGAGGTGGCAGTGAAAAAATTGAGCGTACCTATCAGATTTTCTAAGGGGATGTTAAGTGAACCTAAAAAAGGCTCTCATTGAATCTGACGATTTGGATGTGACGCATAGGTACTCGTGGTCACTATTAGAACGTGCAAAAAGAATTCGCCATTTTGAGATACTCAAGCGCGAAAGATTAAGATGTACCTACCTACTTATATGCTTCATCCTAACGTCCTAGACGTGCTTTCTCCTAATCTGACGAGTATCTGGAGGGATTAGTGCAACAGCTGTTTTTTTAAGTTTTGAAAATCAATAGCCGCTCACCCCACCGATGAATACCTTCTCATCGGTAGGGTGAGCGGCTATTGATTTTCAATTACACTATTTACATTTTTATCATTTTATCATCTTAGCTTT
This sequence comes from Euclidia mi, assembly GCA_944739405.2. Classification (NCBI taxonomy): domain Eukaryota; kingdom Metazoa; phylum Arthropoda; class Insecta; order Lepidoptera; family Erebidae; genus Euclidia; species Euclidia mi. The sequence continues at coordinate 8,191,385 of OX123196.2, forward strand.
GCAACACAAATAGGTCTCAATAACGCTCGAATAAATCCCAATTTAGCATCCTGGGCTCCCCTACTACTGCCGGACATAGGCCTATCCAGAATCGATTCAAGAGTCAATACCTAAGGCGATTAAATTTGTCCTACTATTATACCACGCCGGTCAGTCGTGTTGGCATAGGCATAGCTGTCGGGTTTGATATCGGGTTTTCCGTGTCTTCCCAAATATATTTTTGGCTCTTGATTTCTCCTTAGCCATCAAAACTTCTGATAAATCTGGTTACTAGTATGCGGTCCCTGAGATAGTGGCCTCTTCCTCAGCAGGTACTTACACCCTCAATGAAATGGGATGATGACAATTTATATTTTGATCAGTCACGGACACAAAATTGTAACATAACAAATTGCTATTAGCGCACTTTGATATCATTAAAAAGCTCTTAACTATTGCAAAACTAAGATTTTGTAATGCAGTACAAGCTTATTATGTTAAGAAGATATAAATCATGAGATTTGAGTCATACCGACCTACGACTATACCTACTATACCTTCTTGCACTAAACTTCTACTATCTTAACTTCAAGACCAAGTGTTGGTATCACATCTTTGACGTTCATAATCGTCACGTTGACAAAAACAGCTGAAACATGAAGTCATAAGTCTTCAGCAAAATCTTTATAAGAACGCCACAATAATTAATACTTAAGTACATATATATACTTACTTATACCTAGACAAAAGTCATGCAATTTAGTATTCAAAGACCAAAATAACTTTTTGTGGTCCGTATTCATATGCCAACAATAGCGAGCTATCGATAACAGCTCACGACGATCTTAATTCAAGAGGTTACGTACTAGCATGGGACTCGTTCTCATGAAATCTTCGTGGACAGATCACAGTTTCGACATTTACAGTTGTCTGGAAGCGATTGTACCCGTTTAAAGCCACAAACGTGAGGAAACAATATGCCATAGTGTGTTGACCTTTCACACGCTCTACTTAATTAAGGAAACACACAGACATGCATAAGCAAACACGAAAATACCTATAGTTTGTTCATCAGTTTCCACTAAGTTTACTTACTTATTTATGTGACCTTGTTGAGTTATGGTTTGACTTCGTTGCAATTTGTTTGGTAGTTCTTCACAATTGAAATGTAAAACCGTTAACATTGTTGGTATTTCAGAATGACGAAATAAATTGTTGATTACAATAGTTGTTAGTATAGAAGTACGTACTAGATCTGAGAATAAATTGTTGGTATTTTTGGCGTCTGAATGCACAAAGTTGTGTTGCTATTTTTCTAGCTTTCCCTATCTCTTCTTACCGTAGATAAAGCAAGTACCTAAATCTCGTCAACTAGGCAGGATCAGCTTCGGCTAGTTTTGGGCGTTGTCACAGATCGCACAAACGTCAACCAGGCCGCAGCCAAGGCAAAGAGCTCAGATATTTATATAGAGGCGCATTTCTTATGGGCGCTCTGTAGACAAACTATCTGTGACCCATATTGCCGCCTGGCAGCGTGGCAGTCGCGCTGTGACAGCTGTCTCTACGAGTGCAAGAGAGACGAACGTTTCTCCTGTGTATCTTAAATAAGAGAGCAAGAGAGACGCAGAACGACGCCAGCGCCGAAAACGGCGCTAACTACGAACTACACTGACGACAGTCGCCAACTCGCCACTTGGAATCGGCACACGAAATCCTTAAGAAATGCGCTTCTATGTAGATCTGTATTCAGTGGCCAAGGTTACGGCCAAGAATATGACAGATCGTCAAGCGGCCAGTTGTCCTGGTCTATGCACAGGGTCGCATGCGTGACCTAGGAACCAGTAGATACTAGGTAGCCCGCCTATAGCAAACTATACTTACTTAGCTAAGCGGCGACGACCAGTAGGTACTTGGGTAGTGCCGGTTATGCTTGTGACCAACTGGTAAGTGCGGTCAAGTGCGCGATTCGTGTCGGTTTCTATAGTTTGGACAAAGGTCGTGGTCATGGACTTTTGTTAACGAGACCTCTAATGATAACCAGTCAAGCAAATGTCGCAAATGGTATAAAATACTAATATATCTAAAGGTAGGTAGGTCAACTTAGTTTTTTTTTTTCTGCCGACCAAATTGACTCCATGCTGCCTGATGTTAAGCAGTCAGTAAAGTCCCATAGTGATGGACATCATCCCAGCAGCCAGCATGGCATTATGGCATGATAAGCGGAGGGAAACACGTGGGCTGGTAATGCGTTCCACATCTTAATGGTCATATTAGTTAGGGTATCTACCTAGATATAGATTTGTGTAAGAAATTATGTTTTAAAAGATACAGAGCACCACTTTAACTGTCATGAGCGGAAAAGCATGTGTTCGGCATTTAACATAGCCGTATGATAACTCTTTGTTATACTGAGTCTACTCCTTACGAAACATTAAATAGCGCCATGCCATGGGTATTAGTGAATATTTCATTTTCCTCCGTATCAGTATCCTTATCAGTTGCAAACTTGCAACCCGGGGTCCGCTGATTAGTCTAACCCGATTTGACTAAATAATAGCATTTCCACTGAGCGACTGCCTGTCTAGCCTCCGCAACCCGAAGGAGTAGCGATTTTCCATAGACTTTTTCAAAGATCTTCATGACAGAGGGTTATTTTAATGCAGCATACGCAGCTCGAGCCCAAAAGTTAAAAGAGCGGCAAAATTACATTCCAGTCAGTAGTTTTTTTTTCAGAGCTATTAAATGCTGTATGCTGTCCCATTTGGAACCGTACAAATAGTGACATTTTAAACGAGTATGTAGCCTACATATTTAAGATAAAAGCATTGGAAGAACTAAAGTCACGTTAAAACCGGGCCAGCGAGACATGACATTGTTCAAAGAGTATAACAGTAGATACCTACCAACTACATAGATCAAAATAAGATCAAATATGCACACTCGAGGCTTATGACTCAAGCTGACTTTTGTCTTCGCCGGTGACAGTGAGTTGTAATGAATACTAAAACCGTGAGCGCAGTTACGTAGGTATAAATGTTATAGCTATGAATGTTGCGTGATAGGTCACTTTAAGTTCAATGTTCACTGTTGCTTGGCGAAAAACGTGACGGATGAATTTCACAAAATTGCAAACATAAACATTATAAACTTGAGTATCATCAAGGACAGAATGTTTAGAGTCGTCGTTGACAGTAATCTGCTTAAGTACATTTTATGTAAGGTACTAGTAGTTGTACATAATCAAGAGGCAGGCATTTTAAAACAGGGTTAAATATCTATAGCTTTAATGTTGCCAAGATATCCCTTACTCTTCTAAGTGAGGAGTAATATTAACTGACGATGAGGTATCATAAACAGGGCCGAACCTTCCCTATGTGCATTGTGCAATGTGTGCGGCGCACACAGGCGCCAGGGTGACAGGGGCGCCGCGCGCCGAGATATGCGTTAATTATAACACTTATTTTCGAAAAAGGATGCCAAAAAAGGCGCTTCACAGATTTCGCACACAGGCGCAGTGGCGTAGGAAGGGCAATATAACATTAAATTTATGCCGGAATTGTTAGGTAACGACTAAAAAAAAAAGGTCATCCGCCCTACGCCACTGTACAGGCGCTTCATAGATTTCGCACACAGGCGTTGCATTGGGTCGGAACGGCCCCGATCATAAAATACACCCAGCAGAAAGATAACCTGAATTTATCATAACGCTAGACAGACAGAAGATTTCCCAGGACTTCTTATTGCGCTAAGTAACCGTAATAGAGATAATGATCAACAAAAAGAATACTTAACTATCAGGTAGAGTAGGTACATACCGTGATCCTCCACACGAGGAACGTGGTGTGGTCCTTGGGCACGGTGCGGAACGCCGCCTCCGCCGCGCGCGCGCTGCCGCTCTCATCCTCCTGTACAAACATAATAAACATACAATCAACATAATCGTTTATTAATTCAATTAATTTCAATAATTAGCTGAAAGGAAAATTACCAGGAAAGAAATCTATTTATAGGGTAAGAACGTAGCACAATGCTTCTAAAGACACCGATGCCGTATTTGATCGATGTTGCTGATTCGTACAGTTTTTTTCCTGTCCAAAAGAAACTCATTCATGTCATACGTGTCAATAAACACGGTTGACGAAACGGTAGAATCGGCTCAAATTATAAATATGATAACCGCAAAGCGTTTACTAATTCCTTAATATCCACTAATTCCTCGTTATCGAGTTTCGGGTCCCCTTTGTTAAAATATACCTATGTACCTAAATATCCCATAAGGCAATTGCGCAGTAATAATTGTTTATGATCAATAACATCTTGGTACAATAGAACAGAATGAGGGATCCCCTTTATTCGTTCAGACAACGCAGACTATAATAGAGGGTTGGGCTGATTACGAAATAGGCGCGTCTCAAGGGCACTGCCTGGTTGTAGCTAAGGCACTGAGCCCACAAGCGTCGGCATACGTGTACCTACCTACTAATAATTATAATTGACCAGGGATTTGGTTGTGCTCAGGTAGAATTTGTGTGGTTTTTCTGCTAAATGCACCGATCGTTTTTGTCCACTGATCATGCTGGACTAGGGTGTACGGAGACGTATGATAGATGCACGTGCACGCAGCATCAGCATTAGACAGGTCAAGAACTTTCGCGAATATGTCTCGGTGTCGTGACACGGGTGTTTTATCAAGCCAACCAATTATAAAAAAATATTATTATTATTATTTGTAAAAGCAATTGGGCATTGCAACTGAATGAGTGACACTACGAAACATGAAACACTGTGACAATTAAACACTAAGCTGTCAGTTACTTAGTGGAGGCACATGTTTCAGATATCTTGGGGACAGTTGCTGAAGCGTCGTGAATTGCAAGTGGGATCAGGCCTTACAACCGGCATAGTAGACGAGTAACAGTTGATTGTAGGTCGTCGAACAAAAGTCGTCCGGGTGTGGCCGCTCACTGTAACGACGAACCTTGGGGCCTAACCTACTTACTTACTATAAGCCAATCCTATGTGATTTGTATAATAACAAACTGTTAAATTAAAAATAAATTTGTTTTAATTCCTTCGCGTGTATTTTTATTTTATTGATGTTTATTTTTTTTCTAGGAAACTCGAAGAATATATTTATAAATGCGGCCGTCACAGGCTTGGGTCAATATCAACTTGAGGTATAAAATATAGCCTTCGAAATGTGCGTGGTAGTTTACATCCAGCGCTGATATCATTAGGTAATATAGGATGTCCACTGCAGGACATAGAAGTCTTTCGTTGGAGTTTGCTGCGCAGGCCCATTTTGACCTACCCATGTCTAATCAGCATAGTAATCCTAGTGGTGGGACCACCGGACTGCTGCATAGAGGCAGATCTACAAGAAAAGCTGATGATGACTTAAGATAACTTATTTTTCTTAAAAATACCTACCTGTTTTCTTTTTCACAATACTACTAGCTACTTTGTCATATACAATGTGCTGGCCAAACCGAGGCATTTGCAATACAACACGGCTATTTTATAATTCGTAAGATATGTGAGCGAAGTAAATTGAATGGCTGTATTAAATGGGTAGGTAATTACAAATACTTATCAAGCGCGTGTCGGGCGGCAAACACGGTTGGGTTCCGTTATTCATTTTATCGCCCATGATAAGAGTTAAACGGCTATCACATACTAATATGGAAAGCTGTGTAATTTTTCTTGCAACTTATTTCTATCTGTACCTATTTAGAAAAAAATACGTTCACTATTATTTAGTACCTAGATTATAGGATGTGTGAGGATAACCATAGACGATATTTTGAAATTAATGCAAGCTGTTTTGAAAACGCATGGCATAAACTGAAGAAGTGTTTGGGAAAATTCAACTTTTTTTAAAGATTTATTTAAGGATTGGGTAGACACCCTCGCGCCATCACATGTTCCAAGCACGGGAGGCCACGCCGGCGCTGCTGCTGCAACTGCGGAAACCCTCAAACGGCGCAAATACTGTAATTTAGTGAGTAATTACGTGTTTGAGCCGTTTGGGGTGGAAACGCTTGGCTCATGGGGTCCGAGCGCTCGTTCTCTATTCCGGGAAATTTCTAAACGATTAATCGACGTCTCACGTGACCAGAAGGCTGGTTTATTCTTTGCTCAAAGAATCAGCATTGCCATCCAGCGTGGCAATGCTGCCAGCCTACTGGGCACGTTACCCGATAACATTGATGCGGAGGCATTTTACGACGCCTAAACCTTGTAAATATTTTCACTTTTAGATTTGTTTTATGTTTTTTTGTATTAGATTGGGTTAGATTAGATTAAGCTTCAGTTACAAAATTATGTTTTATTATTATGTTCCAAATTAAGTTATTTACCTAATAAATAAAAAATCTACACGTGCGTCATAGGATTGGGACATTTGGGAAAATATTTTTTTATGCATGCATAAGTCATAACCACTAATAGCTCTGTAGAGCTGTGACGCTAAAGGGGCATGGCAGGACTGATTGAGTTCTTTGTGTTTGACTACGGAACCCCAAAAACGGTTACGTTGGGCGGTGGTGACGACATTCGGCAAATACTTTTATACGATTAAGGAACTTATAAAATTGGTTAGCAATTTGCCGTTGGTTATTACTTAATAGGGAAAATAGCCATTGTGTATGATCAAACTATGTGTCCCTAAATTGTAAGAAATTGATTAAGTACCTAAGTTATCATCACCATCATGACACCAACACACACACACACACACGTACATAATTATGATTTGAACAATAATATTTGCTCATTAGGTTAACACAGATACCCACTAAATTAAACCCAGAAAACTGATTACAAAACAAGGACTAAATATAAGTAGGTAGATTAATTGGAGACTTTAAGATTTGAACTTTTAAAGTGACTTGGTGACTTAAGGTAGGTATTGATATTTTATATATCATAAACTAATTTAAAAAGCTGAAGAGTTTGTTTGTTTGATTGAACGCGCTAATCTCAGGAACGACTGGACCGATTTTAAAAAAATCTTTCAGTGTTAGATAGCCCATTTATCGAGGAAGGCTATAGACTATATAACATCACGCTAAGAGCCACGGGAGCGGAGCAGTAGCCTAAAATTGCACGTTGCACAGGCTTTCATAGCGCTAGGTTCCAATTAACGTTTCTAGCTTTAGTTTAGGCTCTGCTATGACATGATACAGGACAAATTGGGACAAATAATTTTATATTGTACTTATAGATAGATTAAAAAAAACTATAATTAAAACTAAAGCTCCAAGTAGGAATATGTACCTACCTACTTAGTCCTTGTTTCGAAATGACGCCTTTAAGGTTCGTGTAGATCTGATACAAAATGAAAGCAATGCACCGTATGGAATCTGGCATTTAACAAGTTAATAGCAACGGCAGATAAGTGCTAACACGACGTTTTTATATCCCGACACTTGGAATTCTGTACACCTCTGGTCACAAACAGAGCGTGAAGCCATACACTATCTAATCAATGATATGTCCGCGCTAACTACAATGCAAAATATAACACGTTCATTTACAATAAGTACTTATTTGTTATAAGTACCTACCTACTTGTGAATAGATAAACTGTATTACGAACCGAATAAATTAAGCTCAAAGCTAAAAACGATATGATTTTGATGAAAAATAATTACATACCGAATGCTGTGTTTTGATTGCTCTTATTTATTTAAAAATATTCAATTTATGTAAACACGAGAAGAAAGAAAAAAAGAAGAAAGAAATTCTGATTAATTCATGATGCGTTGGCCGCGCAATTTTTTTATGACGAATAAATCTAACGGTGCATCAATCAGACATTGAAATAAATAACGCATGCAACGTAGTTAATAGTAAGTCGGCATCAGAAGTCATTACACTCTTGTTACTTTCGGTTTCACTGTTTGTATACGAATATCACAATTATTTACTTGGTCAGCACCGATCTCCAGGATGTGCATGTTGTTGCGTTTGTCAGGGCCTCGTCGGTCCCATGCCGCGGAGAACTTCAGTGTTTGTATCACCCGCGATTCGCCACTCTAGTGTCCACGGGGCGCGTACACGTCCGCGGCGTCCATGCACTTCTCACAGACTAACCGCCGACGGACGTCGGTCGAGCGGAGCAAAAAAAGAAAATAGTTTCACGCTTCTTGCACTTACATATTTTAATAAAACTTGGAGAGGAATGAATTAATTCACGCGAAAGTCTGGGCGGCCATCTGTTTAGATTGATATGTGGCGTGGAGGCGGCTATCGCGTTTTCATCGTTGCTATCTATCGGTGCCTCCTAACATCTCAATTAGGTAACTATCGAACGGCGACAAATTGCGCGCAGCGAAACAAATGACGAGCATAATGTTAGTGTTAAAAAGTGTTTAATTATTTCAGAACTAACTGGAAAATATTTATAGCTGTCGATGAGGTGTGATAAGCTGTTTTTAAATGCTCTTAAATGATATTGATGCAATCTGTATACCTAAATAAAATCCTTGCGTTACTGACTGACTGACAGACAAGCTACAGCCAAAACTGTTGGGCGTAAGAAGTTTAAATTTAGCATGTTTGTTTCTTGGGGACCGTAGGGGTGCACTAAGAAGGGATTTCTCAAAATTCCTACGGAGTCGGGCAAAACGGGTAAAATAATAAAACGTGCGGGCGTTGCAGCGCGCATCATCTAGTTACTAATAATTAAACATCGTTATCAAGCGGGTAAAAATGATGGCAGTGCGGTAGCGCACGACAATAGGGTTGTCATACGTATGCGTCACGTAGGTGCATACATTTAATTAGCTTTTTCGATTATGTTATATCGTACAATACCTTTATTTAATTAAAATATATTATAGTTTTAAATGTTTTTTTTTTAAAGTATAGCTAATATTGGATCAATTTTTTACAAGCATCTATGTTAAAAATATGTTTTAATCTATTCTTTACTTTCATATTTTTGTTGTAATGTTAAAAAGTGATAACATATTTTTAAAATTGGCAACACTAACATTAAATGAAAAATTAACAATATAAACTTTTCAAATTATTTCACAAGTTTAAAATAAATACGTCTTTGTTATGTCAAATGAAGTCGAAAGGTCATTTTCTTACTTAAAATGCTTTTTTTTCCAGCAGACATCTTAAACTAACAGAAAGCAGTATAAGTTGTTGGTTATTTATTCCAAGTAGACCTAAATATCTTCAAGGAATAGTTTAACAAAAAATATTCAATAAAAAGAAATTGTAAAATATTAATGTGTTTTATTTTTAAATTATTTCTAACGAAAAACCTACATTAATTATTTTGTATTGACTTAGTTACGAGTGATTATTAAAATATAATTTAATTTTGATATTTTAATAAGATACACAAGGACAAATTGAAATATAGATTCTTAATTACATAAAGATATCAAGTAATAACATTAAACTATTATTTAAGAAAAAATGTGCATGCTATATGGGTACGCGCGGCAACCCTAGCGTCGAATGCCACGACCTTGACCCGCTGGATAACGATGTTTACTAATAATTTGCTAAGTAGGTAATGTGTTAATAAGGTGTGCAACAGTTACAGAGTGTTCTATAAGTTGTCTTCTGTTTGTGGGTACCTACTTAACCGTCAGAGTACACTCTGAATAAATAAATGATTTACAGCTTAGATGCTTGAAATTGCTCCAGCTTGAAGACTTGAGCGAAGTGCCTTACTCTAAATAGAAGCCGGACCCTTTCTACTAAATAGGTACATACTTTGGTCATTTGGTGTATAATTATACTTAGCTTGAACCACATAATGCCTTATCTCTAACTGCATTCTAGGGTTAAATAATAGGTAATTAGATACCTACGGTGACAAGTCTAATTTTGCTGCTACAAACTTCAAACCTATTTCTTTCTGATCTATTTTTGTCAATATGTGCTGAATAATAATATACTCCTCCTCCTGGGGCAGGCAGAGGACATATGTGCGACTCTTTAATAAAGGTGTTCGGAGCCTATCCAATAATTATAACGACCGAGGTTTCCAAGGACGTCCCGTAGTGGTAGGGCCACGCGATTAGATAACTTTACGGCGCTCTTGCCGCGCAAACGGCTTATTTTATCTTCTTTGAAAAGACAACTCTCGGTCTAAGATCAAATCCTGAGTCGCAAAAGACTATAAAAATCCAGTCAACGGACACTGTGAGCACTCTGACGCCAAACCACAATTTAAAGATCATACGAAGTGTTGTCTCGTGTTGGGATAGAACCCACATCACATGGCGCAGTGTCAGGTGGCCGCTTGAACCACTACGCCAACCGTGCAGTCCCAGTTTAGTCGACTCAAACCCTAGTGATAACTATAATAACTCGAGAGTTATGCCTTAGCATAATTAGAGCCTATAGGTAGGTAGGTAAATATGTCGCTGCATTTAACGCATTTTTTGCAGGAACACATCCTTAACAAATTGTCGTTAAAATTACATTGAAATATTTTGGCTTAGACTGGCACAAGTCATTTTCCAATAAGAATCTCATAGCTCAGTGAAAATGTCGGGCAACTACTGTAACAGAAATGCTAATATGAAGTGGGTACCTAATGTGAGAACATTAGGTACTTACCTACTTCATATTAGCATTTCTGCAGCCCCTCATTCTCAATGTAGACTCTAAAATTATGCCATGTTCTTGCACTGCTCACCTAACACGATGCCCTAATTTTGTATAGTTCCTACAGAATGTAATTATAGTTATTTAATAGGTATGTAAAAATATGATAAAATAATCAAGGAGACAAAGCACCACCTGGTATTCGTCCATCAACGGTACAACACAGCAATTTTCTCACTTTCTCATTTAAAATGACCACGAGTTGGAACGTAGCGATCACTATCAGTCACACCGTCCGTCAAACCACATGAGAGCCGTGGTGCACACTGAACACATTAAAATTATACTTACTAAATGTGGTGTAATGCGTATTCCGAGCCGTGATGTACCATTCTGCCACTCAGGAACCACGCTTGGTCGCGTACTTTGTCCATTTTGGCATTAATTCCGCGTTCACTTTCGTTTGTTATTGCTCACTAATCCCTACTACGTATGAATCAAATTGGACACACGTTGGACATTCGTTACGACCGTAGATAATATATTTGTAGGTCAGCATCCCTAAGTAGATAGATGGCTTTTGTTGCTGTGTACACAGCTGTGTAACGAATTATGATGGAAGCGTAATTTTTGTTTCATGTCCTCTAAAAAGCCTTGGTGCCTAGTTTGTTGATATGGGCTTTGTTTGCCGCCAGTTCCACCGCGCCCCGCGGCCGTCGCCGGCGCCGCCGGTAATGTGTGTAGCAGGTCTAGGTATGGCTTTGCGTCATTTATTTTTGTCGCGAAGTAAATTACAAATAGCACAATAACAAACAAACAAAAACACAACAGTAGCAAATAGTTTTACATCTCTCATGCTCGGTAAGTAGGTTCTTATTACCTCCAAATGGGGCTTGTAGGTGACTAATTAGCGCTCCAGGGTAATAATGTAGCTAGAAAAGCCCTATGGCGGTAAGTAATAAAAAAAAAACACTTCTTTCTTTCAAAAAGTTCGCGTACATCTAATCATCATACTGGCAATGGACATCATGCATTCAACCCAATGATCAAAGAGTTCGCTTTGCTATTCAGCCTTATCTTCGTGTGAGTATAATAGTCATCAATTTTAAATAACGACGAAGCTCAATTTCGTTCTTGACAAAAAAAAAAAAAAAAAGTTCTTTACTTGATTCTTTTTAATGAAAAAAGGCGGGAATAGAAAACTTTTACTTTAAATATTGTTTGTTTTTGGGATTTTTTTATAAATACGTGCTAATTATGAAAAAACATGAGTTCTTCAAGTGATGAAGATATAAGCTGCACTCCCGATTCAATGAAAAATATGAAACATCTTTGTCAAGAGATGATCCGCAACCATCAACTTATGCTTCAGCATAAGTTACGTACGGGATGAAGCTTTCTTCAGAAAGCTTCATCCCGTACGATTTTGTCCATGACCAACAAATATCACAATCTCAAACTATTAACATATCTACCCAAAAAACACCTGTCCTTAAAATTTAAACATTGTTCTCATTTCACTATAAACTTCAACAAATAAAATGTTTTATTCTTGTAATACCGGTTTTTTTCTACTTACCTCACAATCGAAATGTAAAGCACAATAGTTAGCTCGGGTGTAAGCACCAATTGCACCCTCGAACTATAGGCGCCCTCGCTGCGCTCGTGCGCCTAAATATCTCGGGCTGCAATTGATACCTTACAGCCCTTGGCTACTAATCTACTATTAGAGTATGTAGGAACTGGTAGGTATTGGCTAGCCAGAATTATTTTGGTAATTGGTAGCGCCATCTATCTTTTCTATTGATAGTCAATTATGTCAACACCTAGCTAATAAATTCCTTTGCATACCGCAGTGTCAAAACGAGCGATCTTTTATCCCTTTCCTGCCCAAAGGCCTTCCCAAAGGCACGCCTCGCTCTAATTGGTCGCGGAATTCAATGACGCTGCGACGAAGTCGAAGATCAATCGTCACGCTGATCGGTCGCGTGCTTACGCAGCCCCGCGCCGCGCCGAACACGTGCAATACCGCAATATTTACCGCTTTTATACTATAAACGAGAACTGAACCGCCCGCGGGTGTAGTGGAGTGACGTGTGCAGCTTCGGGCTGGATCCAAATGGAGAGATCAGCTTGTGGACCGACTCTCGAAGGACGCCGGCAGCCGCCATTTTGTCAAGGTAAGGCGTGCCTCCTTATAATTTCCAAATACTCATAAGATCGCCCGTTCACCCATCTTCTAGGCGATTTACCAGCCATCCTTTATACAGTCCACAATAATTAATATTTTTCCATATTACCAAATCGCCTAGTACATACTTTCGGTGCAACGCCGAACCATTTTTTGGTCCTTCGAGCCGGATTCATTTGCGTTTATACGTAACCTCTCGTTTATCCCGCGTAGGTATCTTCTAGAAGTACCTACCTAGGTAGTTATAGCACCTAACTATACTTCTAGTCCATTTACATACCCATTACGTGGTTACTTCCGCACGCTTCCGTGGATAATATACTTTTATGTACCTACCTACTAATCTAATATATCTACCCAATTATTATTACTGGAACTCTCATAGTTGTCTTGTAAATTCCATATTTCAAGCACTTTTTAGTTCCACCGCCTTAAAGTTGTTGCCTACTTACGAATAACTACCGCATAAACACCTACTTAGGTAAAATAAAAGGTAATTTAGGTATTCTTATTTTGATTCGGTCTCATTAGCTTATACCTACGTAAACATGGCGCAACAAAAGAAGCCATGCATGTCGGAAGAAAAAGAGCTGACAATATTGGAAGCTAAACATAATATTTTATTTGAGTGTATTCAAAACATTTACGAGCGCTCAAAAACTGCCGCTACTTCCGATATTAATAGGGAATCATTTCTTAGTTATTGTATGACAGTAGATAGTATTCGAACAGATTTTCATAAGTTGTTAGACGATTATAACGCAAGATTGCTTTCTATTAATCCTGATGAACAGCCGAATTATCAGGCGTACGCCACATTCGAAGATCTTTATTGTATCATCAAGCGCATACAATCACAATTGGAGGGTAAATGTTCCGCACAGCCCGTTTCTGCCGGACCGGCGGTTCGAGCGCCGAGATTACTGCCGATTGAGCTTATGTCGTTTGATGGAGATATACGAAATTGGCGGTTATTCTATGCGAGTTTTAAGTCTACAGTGCACGATAATGGTTCTCTGACAGATGCTGACAGGTTGTACTATTTAATAGTTAAGCTGTCACCGAAGGCCCAGTCCGTATTTGCAGGTGTCACACCCAGTGCTGAGAACTATCAGGTCATATTTCAGTCACTACTTGATAGGTATCAAGATACTCGTGTTCTAGCGTCTACTTACTTTGATCAAGCTTTAAATCTTAAATTGTCCGGTGCCGCGTCTGTTTCGAATTTCCAGCTGTTTATCGACAACTTTGTTACCGCAGTTAGTACCCTTAAAAACTTAAAATTAAAAGATCTTTCCGACTTTATGTTTCTTCAACTCGCTTTAAAAAAGTTTGACACTGAAACAATTCGTGCTTTTGAGATGACTGAACGTAATCATAAATTACCTACACTAGATAGTTTTATTTCTTTCATCAAAGATGAGTGTCGAATATTTCATAATACGCAGCCTAGTTCATCTAGCTCGTCTAATAATAATAATAGCAAACAAAAGTCGAATAAATCGCGAAATAGCAATAATAACTCGGTCCCTAATCCGCAATCTTACGTAGCATGCTCGGAATCTAATAATAATAATTCACAGAAGTGTCTGTGCAGTAATATAGTACACGACCATTTCTATAAATGTCCCGCTTTTAATAATTTAAATCCGACTGCTTGTTTCAAATGTGTAAAATAAAACAAAGCTTGCGTTAATTGTTTAAGTATAAAACATAAAACGAGTGATTGTTCTAGTAAGACGAAGTGTCGTTCATGTAATCAACGACATCACTCATTATTACATTTTGATAAAAGTTATCCGTTGTCGGGTCAATCCGGTAACCTTGACACAATTTCTAGCCCGCCTACGTCGCAGGTGCAGGCCGCCACGGTGGCTTCCCCCTCCGCGTCTCAGTGCGAAGTATCGTTGTGTACGACGTCCATTGCGCTGGCGGCGCACACACGCGGACAACCCTCGCGCGCTTGTCATGCTCAGCGCGATGCTAAATCGCAGTGTACGGCGTCCAAAACGGTTCTATTAGCAACAGCGCAAGTTATCGTTTATGATATTAATAACGCACCGCACATAGTTCGTTGTTTACTCGATAGCGCATCACAGAGTAACTTTATTACTTCTGATTGTTTCAAACGCCTCGGACTGTGGGATAACTTTAAAAATACTAACTTGGTAGTCAAGGGGATCAGAAAAACATTGCAACGGTTCCGTAGATATTAAAATATATTCGCGTTTTGATAGGGGTATTAATTTTAACATTTCTTCGCTTATCGTAGAGCGTATTACGGACACATTGCCAAACGCTAATGTGGACGTATCGCTACTCACACATCTCGAGACATTGCCGCTAGCAGACGCGGAATTTACGAATCCGGCAGACATTGATGTTTTGATCGGAGCTTCAATATTTCCGCACTTGTTACTACTTAAAGTTGTACGTAGTGAGCAACATAATTTACCGCCCGCTATTGAGACGGTATTTGGGTATGTGATTATGGGTACCGTACCTACGTTACATACTTCTCATTATATTACGTCTTGTTGTTGTTCTGTTCTTCAAGAAAATAATATTGATTCTCTTCTCAAGCGATTTTGGGAGCTTGAAGAGATTACCGCACCGCCCTCGATGAGCCGTAAGGATCTCGAGTGTGAAGAACATTTCCGCGCTACCACTGTTCGTGACGACAGTGGCAGATACGTTGTGGCGTTGCCATTCTATGGTGACCCTTATTCGTTAGGCGACTCGTACGCTGCTGCGCTTGGACGTTTTCATTGTTTAGAACGTAAACTTGATGCATCACTTAAGTTACGCGGCGCCTATAATGACGTCATTCGTGACTACCTAAATAAAGGTTTTTTGAGTGTAGTTGTAAACAACGAGGGCAATTCTCTTCCCTCATATTATATCCCGCATCACGGCGTAGTTCGCGAAGATAAAACCTCTACTAAATTTCGTGTGGTTTTAGATGCTAGTTGTAGGACTATATCGGGTCAGCTGTCAGCTGATTGCCGCCAAATGTTTCTCAATATCGGCGTTAGCGAATCTGACCGTAGATTTCAACGGATTGTTCATCGTTTTGACAATAAGGAACCTTTATCCGTGTATCAGTTCAATCGTGTTTGTTTTCGACTCAAGTCTAGCCCATATCACGCGTTACGAGTTGTTTGCCAGTTGATCGCTGATGAAGGCGATCACTTTCCCGCCGCAGCAGCTGTTGCTACTTCCGCTTTATACACGGATGACATCGCCTGTAGTGTCATATCCGTTCCGCTAGCTATTTCGCTTTGTGAAGAGCTTATTCAGCTTTTCAAGCGAGGCCAGTTTGATCTTGTCAAATGGTCAAGCAATTCTAAGGAGGTTCTCGCACGCATACCTGATTCTCATAAAGCTTCTCCAGACATTGAGTTTGAGAAGTCTGTACCGCATAAAGTTCTCGGTTTACGCTGGGACAAATCCTGTGATAGTTTTCGGTTTGACGTCTCACCGCCAGATGATAAGTGCACCAAACGCACCATGCTGTCCACAGTGACTCGACTATGGGACATAATGGGTTTTGTGGCTCCCATGATTTTGTACACCAAGCTCTTGATTAAAGAACTTTGGTTATCAAAGTGTGAGTGGGATGAAACACCCCCTGACCATATTGTCGCCGCTTGGAGCCAGTTTTGTATTGAG
Source organism: Euclidia mi (assembly GCA_944739405.2). Lineage (NCBI taxonomy): Eukaryota > Metazoa > Arthropoda > Insecta > Lepidoptera > Erebidae > Euclidia > Euclidia mi. Next base: position 8,207,808 of record OX123196.2, read on the forward strand.
CTTACCGCGTTCAATCAAATTACTATTCCGCGTCATCTTGGGTTGGTAGATGGATGTACCATCAACTTAATAGGTTTCGCTGACGCCAGCGAGCGTGCTTACGGCGGAGTCGTATATCTGCAAGTTCGCATTCGTTCTAACTACTCGGTGCAGTTAGTTTGTGCCAAGTCCAAGGTCTCGCCTATTAAAACCATTTCGGTTGCGAGACTGGAGTTGTGCCTTCTGTTGTCTCAGTTGCTCCGCAAGGTTCAAGACACAGTTTTGCCCCACTACCCTATCAATAAAATATACCTACGCGTTTTCTGACTCCAAAATAGTGCTCGCTTGGATTTATTCCTCTTCTCACCGCTGGCAGACTTTTGTCGCCAACCGCGTTAGTAAATTAATTGAACTTGTTCCTGCTACTTGTTTAAATCACGTCGCGGGTATTGAAAACCCCGCTGATTGCCTGTCTCGTGGTGTTACCCCACTTAATCTTCTGCATCATCCATTGTGGCATCGTGGACCTTCTTGGATTTCCCATGATCCGTCAGAGTGGCCCATAAAACCCTTTGACCACAGTGCAGAGGACGAGGATGTACCCGAACGGAAGTCTGTTTCTCATCCCGTGATTGTTGAGGTTGCCGAATCTCCGATCTATGCACTCGCACTACGCATGTCATCGTGGTCTAAGTTACTCCGCGCCATCGTTTATGTCTGTAGGTTTCTTAGGCACCTACCTAATGGGACTTTTGTTTCAACTACTGACCTTGAATTTGCAGAATATAAGTTACTATGAGCTGTACAGGCTGTTCATTTTAGTAACGACATTCAAAATTTGAAAAATAATGTACCTTGTTCTCCCGCTATTCTTAGGCTCAAGCCGTTTCTCGATGAGCACGGCGTCATACGCGTTGGTGGTCGTCTGTCAAACTCGGATGAACCTTATAACTACAAGCATCCTTGCATTCTACCGCGTCATGATCATGTTGTCGACTTTCTTGTTGATTTTTATCACACGAAGCATCTCCATGCTGGTCCAGAGTTGCTTATGTCCTTACTTAGGCATAAATATTGGGTTTTAGCTGCTCGACGAAAAATTCGTCACAGAATACATAAATGTAACGTGTGTTTCAAATTTCGTCCGCGTCCGATTTTCCCTCCCATGGCAGATCTTCCTAGCCAGCGCATCAATCAGGTTGATAAAGCGTTTACACATACCGGTTGTGATTACGCAGGACCACTGCAGTATACGCCAGTGCGGGGTCGAGGTGTTAAAGGCCGTAAAGCTTGGCTATGTATTTTTACATGCATAACGACGCGCGCTACGCACATTGAAGTTGCGACGGATTTAAGCACGGTGTCATTCCTGGCAGCCCTTAAACGATTTCTTTCACGACGCGGCCCTATACAGTGTTTCTACACGGATAACGACACTTGTTTCGTGGGCGCAAGCTCTTATTTACGCGACCTTTATAAGTTTCTCAGGGAAGAATATCGTACTCGTCTTCAGGAAGAACTTTCCATAAATCATATTGACTGGAAGTTTATTCCGCCAGCATCACCACATTTCGGTGAATGTTGGGAAAGCATGGTCAAAGTTTTTTTTTATGGTAATAGGCGGCAAACGAGCAGACGGATTGCCTGATGGTAAGCAATTACCGCCGCCCATGGACACAAGCAACACCACAGGAGTCACAAGTGCGTTGCCGCCCCTTGGGGTTGGGAAAAGGGATAGGATGAGGAGTGGGATCAGGGAGAAGGGATAGGGGATAGGGCCTCCGGCACTCTCACTCACCGAACGAAACGCAACAGTTTAGGTACTGTTACTTTACGTCGATAATTAAAACGCATCTCTTTAAAGTTATAGGTCAACAGATCCTCTCTTACGAAGCGCTTTTAACTGTCCTTGCACAAGTCGAGGCGCTGATCAACTCGCATCCGCTCACGGCATTGAGTAGTGACCGTGCAGAACCATCCGCGTTAAGCCCTGCACATTTTCTGAACACAGTGCCATTATCGTCATTGCCGACTCCTGAAGCAGGCTCTTCAAGCTTGCTCCAGAGACATACTCTGCTGGATAAACTCGTGCAGTCATTCTGGCGGCGCTCTTCACCAGCTTCAGGCTAGATCCAAATGGAATACTTAGTCCTGCATCCCCTATACAGGAGGGTACGTTGGTCGTCATAGTACATGATAATGCTCCCGCTTTCATGGCCGTTAGCCATCGTGGAGAAACTGCATACTTCCAAAGACGGTACAACCCGCGTTGTTACCGTGAAAACCTCGAAGGGGAGCTACGTGCGCCCTGTTGTACGTCTCTGTCCTCTTCTAGGCGATTTACCAGCCATCCTTTATACAGTCCACAATAATTAATATTTTCCATATTACCAAATCGCCTAGTACATACTTTCGGTGCAACGCCGAACCAGTAATAAAACGAATGTTGCGAAATAACAGTATTTTTATTTGTTAAATCTATATACACGGTCTGCTAGTAAAATGTTAAATAATTTTAATTTGTAAGATATAATAAATACAGCAGATGTTAGATAAAATCAAATATTATACATATTAAATCGTTAAATCGTAGATTCACTCGGGAGGAGTAAGTACTTTTTGAGACATGTAGGTATGTTTGAGGATTGGAAAAGTGTAGGTAAATTTAGCGCAAAAATTTTGCCTTCCTTTGGTTTTTCAAGTTTCTTTGCCATTCTAGAAGTTTGACAAATATTTTAGTAATTTCATCTTCACAATTAAAACTGAATTTTTCGTAGCATTCAGATTCCTTTGATTGGGCTTTTTTATTGTATTCAATTCATGCTGAAGCTTTCTTATTTTTTTTCTGGCTGTTATTTTCAACGCGAAGTTTACGTTTCCTAGGTGTATCAGACGAAAAACCTTGTGTTGTTTGTGTAGTATTGTTGCTAGTGTTGTCTGACGTAGTTTGTGCAGATGAAGCAGATTTCTTATCAAGACCCTTAGTGGTATCTGATAGATCTTTAATAAATGATTCATTCGTTTGAATCGATACATCTTTAAATTTTTCATGTGTATTGTTGCTGGAAGTACTTGGTAGACATTTTGTAGGTATCGCATCACTCTTCAGTTGGGGTTTGTATCTTATCTCAGATCTTTCAAAATGTAGCGAGCAAACAACATGACTAGTTGTCTTTGTTTTAATGGTTAATAAATCAGGCCTCCCTATTTTTTCAAGCCATGTCTTGCGTCTGAAAAGTAAATATTAAAGTATTAAAGTTTATTGTTCGCCATCATCCCTCTGCCGCTTAACGTGTTTTTCAGTCAAACTACAAACTAACGTCGGTCATCTTAACTCCTCGCCTATGTTCGGGTTTTAATTAATTATTACGTTACTTTATTTTAGAAATAAAAGTCTATTTCATTTTGAATTGTAAGAAAAAAAGAACCACTTTGACGACGTGATTAATATGTAGGTATATTATATAGGTACCTACCCATGTTAGGTACATTACATCCCTCTAGTGACCTAGTCTTAATAGTCTCCGAGCTAAACCGAGTATGACCAGACATTCTGAAATGGCTTATGGGAAAACTAAAAGGGTTCCTTATTTATTACAGAACCGTAATATGGGCGATATTTCGGGAAGATTTTTTGCGACTTGATCCTAAATGACATTACATTCATATATTATTTCCCACCCTTATTTCCCCGAAGAGGTAGACACAGGTGTAATGCTGCACCCACGTTTCGCTAGGTAACTGTGATTACGTCGCACGTAGTAGGAGGCCTATTGCCTATTTCCGTTTATCGGGCACCACACAGGCACAGTACCAGACAGATTATAGATTATAAGAGGCAGATAGAGCGCGCGGAACAAAACTCCGAATTCGGCTCAGTGCGATACGAAGCATCGTACAGTTCACGCGCCATGATAAATTCAGCTTTTAAATTCATAAAATGCCGTCTTGTGTTCTTAAACACTGTAAAAGTTGTTCCCAAAAACAAAAACAGGAAAATGGAATATCTTTTCACCACAGTTCACAGATAACTATGGATTATTTGACTGTTTCATAATTTCATTTGCTAAAATTCGTATTTCTGCAAAAGTTAGGTAAGTATTGCCAGTTTAGGTCGACGCCGTTTTCCCTGAATTAGGAACATGCACTTTTCAATTGATTATGTAGGTAATAATTATTGTCATGTTAATGGAAAATATATACCTAAACATAATATAAAAGTATAATGTAGACTAGCTGATAGTGATGGATATATTAGCATTCACATTAATTTTAGCATGTGAATTTTCATTTAGCATTTAGCATATGAAATATCGTTGCGAAATTTCGTGAATTGTGAATTTATCGTTTCGTGCGCGATTCGGTTCGTTTATATTTTTTTGCTAACGCGGGAAACGCGTTCTCTGTCTCGTCCACGGGAATACTCAATATATCCGTTTCACCTGACACGAGAAGTGAAATTATTAGCAAATGGTGCAAATGCGAATGATGATGTGAAGCAATTATTATCTTTGATTTACTCGTATTTAAGGTCGTATATTGAGTGAATGCGTGTGAATGTTTGTTTAGGTAATAATTATCTGTGTTTACACGCGTTTGGCGCGCTTCGTGTTCGTATTATGTCAAAGTTTAGTACGAATTGGCACATAATAGTGAGTTTTGTTTACGTATTTGATAAACTTTCTTTCGTCTAATATTTATTGTTGTACTTATAATTGATAATAATATGAACAAATTATATAAGTAGGTACCTGTAAATAATATTGATACCTACCTACTAAAAATAACACACCAGTTTCTATATTTTATTGTTAGTCCCAAATCTAGATAAAGTAGGTAATTAGTAAGTATGACAGAAGGTACTTAAATTTGTTAAAGTTGTTATGTTTATATTATTATTTTACTTTAATTGTGATCATTATCTTACTTAGGTACATAAAATACCTGTGCAAGAGTCTTTCTTAAGCGAACGCGCGTTTTAATTCGCATATTAATAAATTTCACACTTCACATACAACATTATTATTAATCACCGTTATAATTAGCAAATAGCATAGCAATAGCATTTAGCATGTTAAGAGTCACGAATTCGCATGCTAATGAAATTAATGCGAATTCGCATTAATTGCCATCACTACTAGCTGACCCGGCGAACTGCGTATCGCCTATTCAAGGTTTGTTTTCTTATTTCCTTTTTTTTCCAAGTCCATTTTCCAAAGTTACAATTGAATTAGTGCAGAGATATATAGACAGGTGACTCAGCAAGAGTTGTTGAAATAATATAAATTATTTCTAGGGAATTTCTACAGTAGAAAAATAACTGGTTGGTTTGTGTTGGTAATAAAAGGGTAAAAATTAGGGGTTGTTTAATGTCACGTCTTAAAAAAATAAAAACCAACCAATAAAATATTTATGCGTTGGACCACCCTTATGACTTAGGGGTTTAAAATTGGGACTTGGGACTCCATTGAAAACTTTCAGCGTTAATTAATCAAAATCTTTTATGAAATTATTAGAACGGCTATTAATACTTTATTTGGTTTAACTCTAAAATAAATTAATGGTCTATAGACTTCTACTTAGTAAAGATGTCATTATATTGCCCTGGACCCATTTAATCTAAGGTCAGCGCAGTAAAACGTTCTGTTGCATACTATCCTATTGCCCTTACCTATCTATCCGGCCGGACCCCTATCCCTTACATCCATCCTCTTACAGTACATCCATTTCTTCTTATCTTTCCTATATTTTCGTTGGTTTCCCTCCTCTTCCTTTTCGGCCCTCTATTTACATATTCATCACATAGTTGCCTACATACAAATCATCTCTTTACGTAACATTACCATGCCAAACGATTTCCTTAAACTTTTTCGCCCATGGGCGGCACTTTCAGACTATATGATATACTATACTCATTCCTTATTCACTACACACATCCTACGGAACATTCTCATCTCTGCTACATGTAAGTGTTTCTCACCCATATTCTGGCCCATCACTCAACGCCATATAATACGAAAGGCTTTATAACCGCTTTATACATGCGGCCCTTCTATATGGTTACTAGGTTACTACCCAATATCCGTACAAAACTTCCACACCTACAAAACTAATTTTCTATCTGTCAAACTAATATTCTCCCTCCTTTACAACAATCACAGTAGAGGGATTTTAGACAGGACACAAACCCTATTACTTACAGTATGACCTTGTACTTACTTTATAAACAAAGTTTTAAATTAGAAACACTCAAAACTTACTATTTAACAATACCGGCAATTTCACATTGATACTTACGTATAAATCATACTTACATAAAACCGATAGATAAAAAAATATAATTTCACTCTAATTCACAAATAGCTCGATGCGTGCGCATTAATTAAGATTTTGTATTAAACTAAGTATCACAATCAATAAGAATTACCTAGGTACTGATTACTGAAATCAAAATTTCCCGCGCGCGGTGTTCTGAATTTAAACCTTTTTACACGACTGCCCAAAAAAAGGAATGTAATGTTTTCAGGAATCATGTATGTAGATATGTATGTGAGTTTCTTTATTCCACTATAACTTCTAAATGCCTGGACTAATTAGGATGTATCATTAGAATCCTTACATCACCCCGAGTAACACTGGATAGGTATATATTTTTGAAAAAGTCAAGATGGCAGGGGTGTGAAGCCATTTTCAAATAAGAAACATCATAGTACCATCTAACGTTCAACGGCGAAGACAAATGTAATAACGCCATCTATTATTTATTTGTGATAAATAAACAAGTGTTGTTATTAATGAATATTTTATGTAACGTATAAATAAAAAATAAGAAAGTGAGTAAGTACGTAAATAAGAATTACATTTAATATAACATTATATTTTGATTAGAAATGTACCGCCACCGTTAAGTAATTTATAAAACAACGCCATCTAGTTCATTCATATTCATTCTAATTATTGGAGTATTGTCGGGATTGAGACCTAAGTTCCCACTAAAATGTATCAAATAAAAGTTAATAATTAAAGAATTAAAAATTGGAACACCAATTTAAGAGGTCCCCCGACTGCAATGACAATTTTATTCAAACTTGTTATTAACTTTTTAGTCGTGTCGTGTTTTTTAATTTTTAATTATTAATTTTTATTTTCAATGCAATGCAATTAGGTATTTTTTCTACAGATATCAATTTAGTGATTTTACACTTTGTCAGAAATTTATAATGACAAACTAAAATACATGTATGTTTATATTTAATTAATTAATAAATTAAAATGCGTGTGCTTATGTACGCGCGTGAGACTTTATACGTCTTTGGCACCATTAAACCATTAAGTACATTTGTGTATTTATTTTTATGAATATTTATTATTTACTAAATTTAATACTTAATAATAAATATAAAAAAAATAATTTGATGTTGGGTTTTAATTTTTGTCACAATTTTATTTAATGTTTTATTAAATCTATTTCTTTATTTTATAGATATTAAATAGCGAATAATAAATATTTAACATTTAATAATACTAAGTATTAGTTATATTAAACAATATTATTTTAATTTATATCAATAAAGAATACATACGGATAGTTAACCTCAATTATATTGGAGCACTTGAAAAAGTATAAAAACACAATTTTTTTCACAAATATAATACTTAGTAAATAATATAAATCAAAATATTTAGTTAAAATCACTACTGAATATAATTTATTAGCACATATAATTATGATACATACCTATAGGTCTATATATATATATAAGTAATTCGCACTTGTATGAAACTAAAACACATGTTGTGAATTCAGAAACTAAAAACTTCGCCAGTGAGAATTTTGTGTCACACATGCGCGCGCATCGTAAAAATTTCGCTCTAATCGTCTTTTCATAACGCGCCTCAAGAAGTATTATTATTATTATATGTAACTTCAAAAAAGTTGACACAGTATAACGATGCCAAATAATAATTGGACCAATTATATTATGATGTTAAAGATAATTTTACTAAAAATGTCCCGTCCGCCATCTTGGATCACCAAATAAATGTCATTTCCGTTATCAGAATGCATGAAAACCCCGAAAATGATAACCATACTAATTTTATTAAAAATGTCCAGTCCGCCATCTTGGATTCCCAAATAGACGTCATTTACCTGAGCAGAATCCATGAAAACCTCGAAAATTATACCCATATTAATTTTATTAAAAATGTGCTGTCCACTATCTTAGGTTCCAAAATAGATGTCACTTTCATGATCAGAATCCATAAAAACCCCGTAAATTATACATAATTATATGAATTATGTAAAAAATGTCCCTTCCGCCATCTTTGACTCCCAAATAGATGTCATTTTCATGATAAGCATCGATAAAAACCCTGAAAATTATACACATATAAATTTTATTAAAAATGTCCCGTCCGCCATCTTGGATTCCCAAATAGATGTAATTTTCGTGATCAGAATCCATAAAAACCCCGAAAACGAACCCGCGACCTTCGACGTAGCAGTCGCTTACACTCCCGCGACGCCAACCGGCCGTCAGATTCTCCAATAGATGTCATTTTCGTGATCAGAATGCATGAAGACTCCGAAAATGACACCCATATAATTTTTATTTAAAGTCCCGTCCGCCATTTTGTGAATGTAGCAACTAAAAACTTATCCCGTGAGAATCTTTTGTCACACATGTGCGTCATTTCACTCTCATCAATTTTTCATAACGCGCCTAAAGAAGTATTACTTCAATAAAGGTAACGCGAGGTAAATTTAATGTCGAATATCTATTAGGCATAATAGAAGAAACCAACAAAAGCAGAAAATATATCTCTTTCCAGTTTGAAAGTAGAGTTACTGTATACGTATACATGTTACGCGTGTGTGCGTGTGGCAATGTTTGACTGTATTGTTGACGTTTATTTTCCTTAAAATCCTATATTTCTAATGCTTATTTTATAAAACAAAATGCATCTGCACACCTGTAAACAAAGTATGCCAAATTTCATAATCCTCCGTTCGCGCATTTCTCGTAAAAAGGGATCGCAAAATTTCGCTTCACGTAATAATATATAGATTACAGTTATTATAGTAAATGATTCAAAACCGCAAACAAATGTAAAATACTGAGAGATTCTTCATAATCTGGCAACTTTATACGCACATAGAGGCACGTGCACGTGTCCGTACAGTGCAGTCCAGCGTTGCCAACTCTACGTCTTTTTACGTAGATCTACGTATTTCGGACCCTTCTCGCGAACCTACGTACTTCAGGCCCAGAATCTACGTATTTTTCAGCAAATGACCAAATTAGCAAAATAACGAGAATTTACTAAGAAAGAAGCATTATTAAACACAAACCACACGTAAAAATGGACGTATATAATACTTTGTTGCATGTTTATTCGTACCCAATTAGTTTAACAAGTACAAACTAAAAACATATCGATCAATTTAAGTCAATAATATTTGCTTACACACTCGAATCGATGTTTGAAACACTCGTTTTACCATTTTTTACTCCCATTATCTTAGATATTATTAAAAGTACGTAGATGTGTACGTACTTTTTAACTCCGATCTACGTATTTTTGAAAATTAGAGTTGGCAACACTGGTGCAGTCGCCAAAATCGTCAAGCCAAATGTCACGCATACTGGCACACAGCTGTCGAAGTGCCTGAAGATGTGATTGTGCTCCATCTACCTTTTGTTCTATAATCTGGACCAGCCAGACAATACATTAAATAGGTACTTATATTAATATTCTGACATTAAGTAGATATAATTTTATAAAAACAACACTGTTTATTATTATAATACCTGAACTTATCAATAATTTACGAAGATGTACTTACATAACCTAAACAAAATGGTGTCAATTTGTAAATGATATTAAATTAATTGTACCTACTTACCTTTCTTCGTCTTTCGGCAATGTAAAAAACGACAACTTTTCACTTGTTTTTTGGCTTCGACACCCATCCACTGCACAATAATTACGTGATTTCGGCATTTTTATATGAAAGCGCGGGAAACGTGTCGTGCGTACGCTCTGGCGGGCGTGTGGCGGCCCTCTGTCGTTTGTATCGCGAACGGTACGCGAAGTGGTAGGCATTTAGTGCCGCAATTTCTATTTACGATGTGTCGTGCCGGACGTGCCGTGTATTCACAGATCTGTGTGCCGTGACGCTTTCTGTCGTAGTTACTACCGTTCATATTTCTTTGTCACGATCTGACGCAATTTTGAATCAGTTCTGTCTTGGTTCTCGGAGAGTTGATGAATTATCTTATTCAGATTATGAAGATATGCAATTATATCCTTAAATTATTTGGGTTATTCTCTTAGGGCCCCGTTCCCCGAGGCACCTGTACCGGAGGGCCCTGATTTATTTATGTCTTAGTAAACTCAATTAAAAGTAAATTTAGCTTATAAGTACCGTCAACAGCACCATCCGTTTGTAAAATATTATGAGTTACTAAAAATAATAACTTAATTTTAAGAAGTTGGCGATACCTATACATTATACATGCACAGGACAAAAAATCGCTGGAAAAAGATCTAATATGTACTACCCTTTTTTTGTGTCGGGTTGGAAAATTCTCATGGAGTCCTTCCGCCCTGGGGAAAGGGCGAAGGGGACTGTCAGACTCTTAGTGACTAAAAACCAAATCGTGTTCCTCATTTACCCGTGCGTCGGAGGGTCGGGTATCGCCGAAGCATTCGTCGCTACGCCTGACGGGTATTGGCCCGACAGATGGTCAGGCTGGCCCCGAACAAAACCACCTTGGCGGCGGATGAAGGTGTTGTTTTTATTGTCCCTATAACGCCAAGGACTTTATATATAGTCGGCCGGTGATGTGACGCGAAAGTTATTACTGTTTGATTACACCCGTTGAAAAATGTTGACATATAATTATCGAAAACAATTTGAGGTCAGTAAAATATGAACTTAGATAAATACTTTATAACAAAGGGAAAATAGACGTATTTCGACCGTAGGATGGGTCTCGAACCGTTAGTACTATTTATTCTGTGGCCGAACCGTAATTAAATTGTTCTTAGCAAACCTTATCGACTCCGTGTGGTGACGGATTAAGAATACGGAATGTCACCACCCCATAATTTTATTATCATCCCATATGGGTGTCGTAAGAGCCAACATAGGGACCATGCTATGCAGAGAACAGCACTGTAAGAGAAGGAAAAGTGACCAATAAGTGCTTGCATTTGAATTTCCATAATTTATTTATTTATACAATGATTACCATTTAACTATTATTAATTATTATTATTTAAACAAAATTAATTAAAAAAAAAAAAAAATTGTTCAATATCTTTTCAATATATTAATAATAACAGTGGCTTCCTCCTTTCTCCTCTTCTATCTATTTTGCCGTGCCCGACAGGGTCCATTTTTGGTCTTTACCTTAACTTTGTACAACTTGTACTACATGTGGAGAGCAATAAAACATTTGAATTTGATACAAACCCTATACCAACCCGTTTGGCCAGCGTAGTATAGTAGGCCAATTCCTCCTTTCAAAGGAGAGGCCTAGTCCAGCAGTGGACTGTTAAAGGCTGATGATCATGAATCCTTATCGATAATTATATTCCCATAATTATAGACCCCATCCCTAATCAGAATTGAATTTAACGTGCTCTGAGCGCCAAGGATTTGAAATGAAGTCAAAGAATGACGTCATGAAACAATTAGAAATGTAGCTCATTTCTTATGGCTCTAATTGAGTTATGTATTTGTTTCTTTGATACTTATAATTTATATTGTTTTTTCTTAATCGTAGTTGTATCCGTATACTTACTGTGAAATAAAACAAATATGGAAATATTTAATCTCATCTAATAATAACTTAACGTGTATAATTAGCATTCGTCGTTATGACGGCTACCTTCATCACTACTGTTTAATAAATTATATTTCGTTATACAATTTATAGCTTGGCGCTAGGCGCAGGCGCGGTCGCAGATTGAAATTTTGGAGGGGGTCACTCACTACACTAATTAAAAATAGGTATCTGGATCGCCATTTATAGCGTAAATACTTATTATATTTGTAGTTTTTTTAATTATACATGTAAATGTCTAAAAATCATTAATGTACATCAAATTTTACTTTACTAGCACATTTCTGTATAATTTTTTTTAAAAAGCCTTCTCCTGTAAAATTTAGTTTTTGTCGGTTGCGCTAAACATACATACATATACTCAAAATCTTTTTCCCGTCAGGGTAGGCACAGATAACGGACCGCCACTTGCATCAATCCTTACAAACCTCACGCGCTTCCACTACATTCATTACTCTCTTCATACATGCTCGCCGGTTCCGGGTGCTTCGGACCTTGAAATTTTTTAAGATGTCCCCAATCTGATCGAAGAATGTCCGACGAGGTCTGCCGTGACCGACTTGCGCACACACGTTAGCCTCATAAATTTGATGCGTCACTCTTTCTTCACTCATTCGCTCCACGTGCCCAAACCATTTCAGCATTCCTTTCTCAATTCTTGTCACGACATCTTCTTTCCACAATTTCATGCCACATCGTTCTCGTATTACTGCATCCGGAATTCTATCAATCAGTCTTACCCCACACATACTTCGCAGTGAACGCATCTCAACTGCGTTAATACTGCTTTCATGCTTTTTCTGCCACATCCAACACTCACTACCGTACATCAACGTAGGCACAAGCACTCCATTATGAACCGCCAGTCGCGCCTGTTTTGGCACATTCGGGCCGTTCATAAAGGCATGCAGCGCTCCATTTACCAGTTTCCCGCAGTCACTCTCCTTTCAAGATCTCCTTCACATCTTCCATCTCTTGTAAACATGCTACCCAAATATACAAATTCTTCAACTTGTTCAATGTTTTCATCTTCAATCGCAATATTACACTCAGTCATATTTTCATCCTTCTCAAACACCATCACTTTCGTCTTTCTTGCATTCAATTTCATACCTTTCGCTTTAAAGCTCTCATTCATGCAGTTCATCATTTGTTGTGACTCAGTCGCCGACGACGCAAGAATGACTTGATCATCGGCGTACAAGAGGCACTTAACACGCAATCCTGCCATATCGATTCCGCATTCCATTTCCCTCATATCGTTCATGCAGCTATCCATGAATAAGTTGAACAACCAGGGCGAGGCTGCACACCCCTGTCTGACACCTTTGGAGATGTCAAACCAGTCTGTATAGGCACCGTTAATCCGGACACAGGGTCTAAAACCCCTATACAGAAATTTCAGAGCCCTAATTATAAAATTGTCCACCTCATACATAGATAGCACCTTCCATAATTCCTTTCTATTCACTCTATCATATGCCTTTTCCAGGTCTATGAACGCGCAATATACCTTCTGGTTTTTTGCCAGACACTTTTCGGTTATGCAGCGTAGAGAAAAGACCTGATCCGTACATCCCATTCCCTTCTGAAATCCCGCTTGCACATCCCATATCTTCTCATTAGTCACATTTACTACCCTGTCAATCAATATTCTGGCATACATTTTTTCCTACAACACTAAGAAGGCTGATCACGCGATAATTTTGATATTCCTGCTGCGAACGATTTTTCTTTATAAATTGGGACAAGCACTGCCTTCGTCCAGTCATCTGGGACCTGGCCCTGTTTCCAACACAGGTTAAAAGGCGACGCAGCAGGTTTACTATTAGTCCATCGCCAGCCTTCAACATTTCAATCGTCACCTTATCACACCCAGCAGACTTGCCGGACCTCATACCATTTAGCGCTTTCATAATTTCATCCATTCCAATTTCATCACTAGGGCCATCATACATATCTATCATCTCTTCTTGCTCTATTTTAATCACGTCTTTCTCAAATAAACTCTCTAAATAGTCCTTCCAGCACAGTAGTATAATTTTTTCTTCATTCATGACTTCACCTTTTTCATTTCTAATAACTTTCATCGATCTATTCATATTTTTGCCCCGCGCTTCTTTGGCTGGTTTCCAAAACAGTTTTATATTGTCTCGGAAACTAGAGCCGAATCGATTCTCTTATTTCTTCTTTTTCTCATCCTTCTTCCTCTCTATACATTCTTTAACTTAAGCTTTCACACATACTTGACTATATTAATTGTCCTTCATTTCTTTAACAATATCTTCATTCATACCACCACTCGCTCGATTCATTGCTTCTATTGCTATTATATCCGGTTGCGCTAAAATTGCGGGAATGGCTCGATATTACTTACAATGATTAACCATTATTATAAAATTACCATTAAATGAAGCACTGTTCTTCAAATTAAATTATATTTAGTAAGTAAGTATTCGACAATTTACTTATATTTTAATTTTTCCTCTATCATAAAACTTAACAACAAGAATCACAATTCACAAAAGTAGACAGCCTTTATCTTGAATCTTTACAATAAACCGACAAATTACATTATTAGAATATTGTTAAACAATCTTTATCATAATGACGCATATATATCGATTTTGCTAGGATTACCAAAACAACGTATTTCGGTTCCTTGTTTCTAAACTAGATGTAATTTCCAAGTTATTTTGGCCATCGTACGTAGTTCATAAAAACACCACTGGATGTCAGCAAAATATAAATTTATAGCTAGAAATTTCCTTTTATTATTTGGCAAATTTTTGAGATTTTTCAATTTGACCTTAGATTTTGGGAGGGGTCATGTCCCCTGTCACCGCCCCCCCCCCCCTTCGGACCGCGCCTGGCTAGGCGAGGCATCACGTTTTGTGTACGCTGGCGGTGAAAAAGGCTAAACCTGTTTTTAGACAAATACGGTGTTGTCAGCTCACAATATCTTCTTACCATTATTTTTATTTGTGCTGTCATGCTGTGCTGATAGACTGTCAAAGTAGACTGTACTACTACAGATCTGTGAATAATATGGATTGGACATATCTAAGAAATTAGCGTGCATACCTACGAAATGATGTGGCGAATAAAATGGCTGCCGTTGGGTTGGACTCCTGAATATTTGATATCGATATGGAGCCGGTTAGAGGTAAATAATACATTCATTACTGTATATTTAGAAATTTTATTATGTAAATTGATATTTGTAGTAAGCTACTTTAAATCTTCTGCCAGATTAGTTTATTCCATAATGCAAATGTGGGCGAACAAAAACGTCTCTTGCATCAAACATGTAACAAAATATTCTCTGGTAGTCAATATCGATACAATGTCGCTGTGACAGTACCGGACATGAATGGCATACATACAGTTATGAAACACAGCCACACTGAAATACCATGAGGGGTAAGAAAAATCAAAATTGATTAATTAATTTTATTTATTTGTTTTCATCTGTATATATAAAAATCATTGCGTTACTGACTGCCTGACGGATAAGCTACAGTCAGAACTATAAGGTGCAGGAAGCCGACATTTGGCATGTACCTATGTTCTTTGGGGATCGCAGGAGTGCACTAAGGAGGAGTTTCTTGAAATTCCCACGGGATCGGACAGAAACAATCAAATAAAAAAATGTGTGGGTGTAGCTGCGGGCGTCCTCTTGTTTATAAATCAAATTATTTTCTTCAACGTTTCATTGCTAGGAATTCTCGCATACAGTTGCTGTTCATGTTATCTGTTGGCTGTTGGAAAAGAAATATTTATTTTAACACCCAAAATCCCCAACATAGGGCAGGATGCAGCGGTTTTGGATTTTATGTAATCAGGGCTAAGTAAAGTAAGTAAGTCAAATATCGCTTTTCCTTTATTAGGTACAGACGAGATATTTTTAACAATATTATAGTCCGTGGGAGTATCTATACATTACGGATATATCGATAACCCATATCGACATTAGCTGTAACATCACTACTAACCTCTATTACGTAAATATGGAAATTTCCAAACTACGAAAATAACAACATTAAGGCCATAACGAAGCTAAAAATGGTTAAATACTTACAAAAAGAACCTCTTCTAACAATATTTTGTACAAATACTAATCCAATTCAACAATATAAGTCATAACTTGTTACTTACTTGTGAAGAGTACATTTGTATTGATTATAGCACTTTATCTTGTACTGCACAGTTCAATTCAACACTTAGGTATGATTTTACGATCCCTAGCAAAGCCTGAAGCACTGATTCAACTGGTTTTGAGACTTTCTTAAGCACAAAAACAAAATTATTATGTTCGATACACAACGATTTGACAGCAGATGTACCTACCACAGAACTTGGCGAACAATATGGCGACACTGGCACGATCGGCACGATTGTCGTTTCTAATAAAGAATTGCCATGATGAATGTATTCAGTAAACTATAGCTATATCTTTTTTCTGACAGAGATATCCCTAAGACAAAACGAAACAATATTATGTTTGGTGGCCTTGTGTCGATTTCATATATATTTGTAAAATAATGTAATGTATCCATAATTATGTACTATATTAATTTGTCGTCTCCATTTAAATTCTTTACTCAAAGGACTGTACATAAAACCTTTTTTCAGACGTACCTATACAATGTTGTCAGCTCACAATACCTTACCATTATTAAGGGTTAGAATTAATCGTAATGAGAAATACCATATCACCGTCGTAGTTAAAGCTTAACGTTACATTGACGTAGGTTTGTGATATTAAATTTGACAAACCTATTTTGCATTTTCACGTTACAAACTTGCCAACAAGCAAGACGCCAAAATATTTCAGCCAGCGTAACTAGGTACGGTAGGTATGTACCTAACCTTTCTCGTCGTAGGTGTTCTTCTCACCACCCCCTTCGGGGTAGTGGGGGTACCTTTGGGAGGTTGACTCCTTAAGGAGGCAATCTGCGCGACCCATTACTATGGGCCGGTCATTGGGTTGGCCGCCCTCGAGGCTGACCAACCAGGTGAGTCTCCGTTGGGAGAGGCCCAGTTAGTCGCCTGCGAGAGGGCGGCGGCTGGTCGTCTAGCTGGTTTGGTGGTGGTGGTGGTGATGACGCCCCGCTCGAGGGAACTGGTATCAGTTCCCGAGCGGGGCGTTTCAGTCTCCTCCGGATCAAAGTTGTGGTGTCTGGATGGGGGAGGGGAGCGATGTTGACGACGTGGGTATGCTCGATGCGATCTGCTCGCTCGAACATACCCCGGGCCAGTCCGCTCAAGAATCCCTCGATCGGCTCCCACTTGAGGTCCCGATGGATGGTCGCGTTTCTCAGGTACCTGGGCGCGTCGACCGCCAGGCGAAGGCACACATTCTCGACCCGCTGCAGTCGCTGCCGAGGGGTCCTCGCTGTCATGTTGTACCAGGCCGGCCCCGCATAGGTGAGGCGCGACCTGATGTAAGTCTTGTAGAGGGCCAGCTTGGCTCTCAGCGGCAATCTCGAGGACAGCAGCGGGCGCAGCTTCGCCCTGGCTACTTGGGCCTTCGCGACGATGGTCCCGACGTGGTGTGACATCGTCAGGTTTCGGTCGATTGTGACGCCCAGGTACTTGACCGTCGGCGACCAAGGGATCAGCCTTTCTCTCTTCGATTGGCCAACATTTATAATGCTTAATGATGAACACTTACAATTTGTTGGTAGATATTACTTAATTGAAAACGTGTAAATCGGAGTCTAGAACAGTGTTAGTAAAAACATTACTTTTGCGGCGAATTTTAGGGAGAGGTGGGAATTAAACTGGTATACAATGTAGAATTTATTTAAAAAAGACTTGGCCACACTGGCGAGAAACAAAAGACGCGCCGACTGACGGACGCTGTGTCCAGGTCATGAAATAAATAAAAAAAAAAAAAACAAAAGACGCGCGACGGCAGCTGTCATTTCAAATTCGTGTTTGTGTTTCAAGACGTAAATTATAAAAATCATGTACACAGATGATGCTTCTGATAAAGAGAGTGAATATGAGGATAGAAGTCCAGAAGATAGTCCGAATATAACGAAAAAATCTTTATCCACTGTTGGTTTCAGAAACAGCCCCGAAAACCAAAATGCGAGGCCTCTCGCACTTCGAGCCACGCAATCTTTCACAGGGGCGGTCGAAGAACTGCGACTGTGTGGTAACTTCCAAAGAATTAATCTGTGCAATAGAATAAACGTTATGTCTGCCCCGAAAATAGCAGCTGTGTGTCCGTGTGGATGCCTTCTCCGGCCGGCTACGACGGGCCCGTTCAGAACTCGAGAACAAAACACACTAGCGCTTCACGTTGTCTCACCAGAGGTACTCAGCTATCACGGTTATTGTTTCGAGCCAAATCAAATTGCCATGTTTTGGAAAAAAGACTGCAGAATGTTCTTATGGAAAGGAAAGGCGAAGATGAAGAATGTTATCAACGCAGATTCACACAGGAAGTGTCAATAATGTAATCCAACTGAATATTTTTATTAATTAAAACTTTATGAACTATGTAAATTTATATATTTTCATATAATAAATTTAAAGAGTAGAATTTAACCTGTTTAATTCTTAACAAAATAAATATGCACTATGAATTATTTGAGTTATCACAAAAGCAATAAATTAGCAGTGATATAACAACTACTGCTGGAGCTCTATAATATAGTTGAAACTTTCGTTCACTGCAAAGCTTGAACTGTGTCTAATGGCTGCTTCTCGACGCCAGGCATGTTTGCTTCAATGACTTCTCCACATGAGAACCTTACGTAATCAATAATTTCTACTTTATGCTGCTCTAGTACTTCTTGTACAGTGAATGATGGGTCCAACAAGTACTCTTGGAAAATGAGGCATGTTTCGTCATCAGAGTTTTTGGCCGGCTCATCTGTTTCTTTGTTGCCGATTTTCCTGGGAGCCATACCAACAATGTGTTGGCAAAGTTTTTTACCAATGTCCTCAGCATCACTTGCTTGTTTGTAAGCCAGGATGGCGCCGTATTTTCCTGCTGAATAGTCTGCCGGCGTGGCAGGGGCGGGGTGCGTGTAGCCAGCTATTTTAACGTCTTTGTTATTTGCCTTCCAACATTCTGCCCGCCTGAGTACTGCATTCTCACCGACAGATCCGATGAACAATGCTAATGTTTCCGACAATTTCTTTCCGCCTTCAACAGAGAGATTACCTAATTGTTCATTGTCCAACTCCATCTGAAAATAACAAAACAGATCATTGTAGAAGTTCGTTGAATAAAAAAGTGTAGAAATATGGGTCAACTTGGCTTGCGCCGCACGGTATTTTTGGTCGATTACTGAGAAGCCAAAGCATTTTGATTTCTCATTGATTTATCTTTCTGTTCTATAGCTCTTTCAACTACTTATCCGATTTTGATGATTGAGAATTTAATCAATTTGTTCTTTTGTTAGAGTGACAAAGTCTACATATTTCGTTTTCGGATTACATTTATTTTCTAATTAGGTATTATCAAAGTAATTTATTTCGGCATCAAATAGGTAAGTTTCGGTGAGCAGCAAGTATTAAATGTCCTTTACATATTTTAAGTACTAAAATTTTGCACCATACTGATTATCCCCATCAAGATTCCATCAAATTAGTATAATATCTTTTAAGTGCTAATAAGTGATAGTGAACAGATTTATGGACTTGAAATATGTTTATGCAACAGTGAGCGGACGAGCACCATTTGAAACGGCTAGAAGGTTTTTAACAACTATAATCTCAGTATATACTTATATCGTAACCTATTCTAAAAGAATGATTTACGAGTTGCGTGCACAGTTACAAATCATAACGCACACGCATGACAGAGTAGGTACTTTGTTATAACGACACGCATCTTTATGTGGCATATAAGTAAAAGTTCTATTGCTGGAGCTATACATTCCAATTTTACATCTCCACGACTATTTTCTACTTAACGTAAGTGAAAGCATATCTCGTTCGCTTTGACACTAAAGAAAACATGACTTGTTACACAATTGAGATGAAGATTTTCTTTTTTGCGTCGTACAGTCAATTAATAAGTACAATTATTGTAAGATTCTTATAACTGAATGGTGATGCGGATTGATAGATCAGGTTATGGATCCTTGAAAAGTCTTGTTAAGGCGTCTGAACGCCGCAGCTCAAAGGGATAGCGATTTTGCATGGCTTAGACCAGTGTCAGTAGTTGGAGGGCACTGACTCCCCAGAACGACTGTCATAGATCTTAATGTCTGCCGGGACTGACGTGCTTCTCGAGGCACTTAGCAAGCGATCATTTACAATTTAATACACACAACGAAAAGTTGTAGGCAACGATAGCCTAGTGGAGATACCAACAGACTGCCATGCAGAGAGTATCGGATTCGAATCCACGGCGCGCACCAATGACTTTTCTGAGTTACGTGCGTGTTAAATTGTTAATAATCGCTTGCCCCGTGCCTCGGAGAGCACGTTAAGCCGTCGGTCCCGGTAGTCATGAAGATCTTTGACAGGGCGTCAGTACTTTCTGAATAAACTGACACTAGTTTAAACCATGGAGTATCGCTATCCCTTCGGGATGCGGAGGTCAGACAGGCAGTCGCTCCGTGGAAAAGCTAATATTCAGCCAAATCCGGTTACACTAGTAAGTGGACACCAGATTGAAACTGGGATAACGCTAAGAGGATGATGATGACACACAACGAAAAGTCAGGTCGGCACACTTTTCGGTGTGGTGCGCGCATGAGATTTGAACGCCATACTTACTCTATGTATGGCAGTTTTTCGTATCTCCATTACGCTATCGCAACCCACCCGAATCGTTCTTATTTCATGATAGCGTCCTCCGATTTCATCATAGGGCCCGTCTTAATATTCTAATCAGCTTTAACAGAATGCCAGTTTTGCCACAGGGCAACTACCATATGACCTAATCCTCGTCCCTAACGCAAAATAATATATAATTATATTATTTTGGGTTAGGGACCCTAAGGAATAGCTTTGTTGAATGATGTTCAGACATGAGCACGTTAAGATGAGAGCCAGCTGACAAGCTGGGATCTAACGTGCTCTGCGAGGCACGGGGCAAGCCACAACTAAGAATTGCGTGTTGTGGGACTGGAATCTCATACTATCTGCATGGTAGTCGATTGGTATCTCCATTGGGTTATCGCTGCCTCTCGGTTGTGTTTATTTATTGAACATACAATGTAATATATTATTACAATTTCAAGCTGACAGACAACAGGGTTCATAAGTCCCTCTATAGTCCGTTCACAGTTATTTTACCTCTGACAGATGTCGGTGTTTATTATCTTTATGTTGGAATTGTACTCTATGATGACAGGAATGTAAAATAGGGTTACCCGTGCATATCATTTTACCCAATATTAGTGAAAATGCTGCAAAAATTCAAATGCTTGAAGCTCATGGCCGCAAAGTGGTTAGATTACCGCCATACCACTGCGAGCTAAACGCAATTGAACTTATGTGGAGTCTCATTAAAAGGCGAGTCACAGGCAAAAATTTAGG
Source organism: Euclidia mi (assembly GCA_944739405.2). Lineage (NCBI taxonomy): Eukaryota > Metazoa > Arthropoda > Insecta > Lepidoptera > Erebidae > Euclidia > Euclidia mi. The sequence continues at coordinate 8,229,158 of OX123196.2, forward strand.
ACAAGAGGCAACCAACATTGTGAATTTAGCTGAAGAAGCTTTTCAATCTATCACTGCAGAAGACTGACAAAAACATTGCAAACATGAGCGCCACATTGAAGACAAGCTTCGTGAAACAGATGGGTCTACGGATGCTGAAATGGACAGGTTCATAATAGAATTATATTCTGAGTCTGATACAGAATCTGACAGCAGTTATGAATCATCATAACATTGGCAGTCCACATGGATCATTCTTATAGACTCACGCCTGTTTCCATGCAGGGATAGGCAGAGGTGTAAAATTACACCCACATCATTCTTATTCAAAATAAATATGAAAATTTAATCAGTTTTTGAATTTGATAATTAGAACCTCACGTTGGCGTAATTATGATGCGTTTAGCTTTGTATATCAAATAGACAACATTTTTATTATAATTTCTATCTTCATAGGAAATTCGTTATTTCGTAAGAAAATAAATGTACATGAATATAGCCATGCCAATATCAAGAGGTTTTGTTACAAACATTAGATACTTCCAAATATTTAATATGATCGCTTAGGCAATAAAAAAATAAGTACATTATTAGCAAAATGTATGTTTAAAATGGAAGTATTATATAACAAATATAGCAACACAACGCCCATGTTGGCCAATCTAACAGCTAGAGGTAAAATAACTGTGAACGGACTATAATATGAAACTAATATCTCAAATCAACAAAAAATTTACTACTTATTCGAAAAGATCGTCATCATCAGTCTGCCATATAGTCCACTGCTGGCTATAGGCCTCTCCAATGGCATTTGAAGAGACACAAACATAAAAATGTTGTTCTTCCATTGAAATCACTTGTATTACGTGTTGAGCAGATGTATTGATGGTGTAAACACAAAAAAATACTTTGTGAACTGTCAATAACTAACATACAGTAATATATTTACCTTCGTGATAGGACCTTTGGCTTGCATGTGAGTATGAGCAAAGTTGTAACACGCAATGGTGGCATCTTCCATCATTTTGTGGAACTTCTCATTCTTTGCAACAAAATCTGTTTCACAGTTTAGTTCGACAAGAGCTCCATGGCCTTTGTCGAATTTCACAGCGACGAGACCTTGCAGCGCTGTGCGTCCAGCCAGCTTTGTGGCCTTCGCCCAACCCATTGCTTGAGCCTGCTCATTCAACCATGACTCTGCCTGAAAGGAGAAAAAACATGTTTCACTGATTGGGTTTATGTGAATGTTACACATTGGAATCAAACTGGTTTTAATGTAATATCTCGAAAATCAATATATTGCGATTGAAACCTGAAACTGTGATTTGAGTTCAATGCATAAAATACATTCAGAGTAAAATAAGCAAATAATTAATTTACGTTTTTCATTCCAATTTCCACTGCAACACACAACAGATTATAAAACTGAGATCAGTGATGGCAACCAGTTTACTACTACTACTCAAACCATGTATCCAAACAAATCCAGCTAGTGAGTCATAATGTGATGTAATTTAATCATTCCCATGACTCTATTGGCTGCATGACGCAATACACTACATACATATATGTAATACACAAGTGTATGATCTTGTATCTGTTCAATGATGTTTTGGAACCATTTATATTTGTCTATGGTATAAGGTCTTTTGACAAATAGTGAGTCTAACACCCTTTATTATGCCCATTGTGCTAAACAGAATGATATTTAAACAGAGCTCTACTAATATATATCATATTTTATTGGATATTCCTAATTATTGATATTGTTTGAAATATTATAAAATATGTATACCTAAAATATTATGTGGGTCATCAGTAAGGGACACTTACCTTTTCTGAATCGTTGTTATGCATTTCTAAAGCTTTTTTGCAATTAGCAATAGTGTAGCCTGTCTTTTTCCTGAGTTTAGCAAGCAGTGAGGACTCGGCTGCTCTACACACAGGGCCCTTGTGGAAGTGCCTGACCAACTGGAACAACATCTGAAATTTATTATTAATAAAATGTAACTACAAAGCTGCATAATATACATATATTTAAAATCACTGGTCAATAAAATAAAAGCAAATTAATGCAGATTGTGTCTTATATATAAGCTTTAAAGTGCAAATTAGGAAATAAGATAAACAAAACTTAAGATTAGTTTTTATATTAGTTCATTAAAAAATATTAAAGTATTAAGTGTACCTATACAATTTGACAGACTAGGTATTACATAACACAGGTTATTATTGGAATGACTCCATTTATTAATAGAAGATAATATAGGCCATCAAATATGGCATAAATGTACAAGTGACAGGTGATACTTTATGTAAATATGCAAATAAATATGTGCCGTGTGGTTGACGGCATAGAATACAAGTGTCACCACCCCTTATCTTCCCGTGGGTGTCGTAAGAGGCGACTAAGGGATAACACGATGCAAATACCATCTTTGCGTAGAGACGGAAAACTCGATATCAAACCCTATACGACTGCCTCGTTGGTCTCGCGGCATAAATGTGCGCGTGGGATCGGGAGGTCCCGGGTTCGATTCCTGGGTCGGGCAGTGTTACTGGGTTTTTCTGTCACGAAGTTCTCAGTAGCAGCACGGAGTCTGGAAATGTGCCCGGTACGGCAATAAGCTCGCCCCTTATTACGTGGGACTAAAGTATTTCTGGCGAAAAGTGGGTGTAGAAATACACCTCTGCCTACCCCTTCGGGGATAAAAGGCGTGACGATATGTATGTATGTAAATACAAAAATATTTGCATGCAAGCTAGCACACAGTACTTACTTCCTTTGAAATAATAAAATACCTATGGTACTACCAATAGAGCAAAGTTATAGGACTATGGATATTATTCTTTAATCAGTATATATATGAAACATCAAAAAAGTATTTACTGAACACATTATAGCATTATGGATAGATAAGTTATATAATTATGGAAAGTTTAAAGGATAGATGTATTAGAGGTATTTTATAACCAAACTTAACCTATTTGAATGTGCAATGAATCAAAAGCAGAATGCAATCAATCTGCTTCATGATTTTTTATGGAAAATTGTTATAAGATCTTTGAAAGAACACAGATGGTTAAAAATTTATGTAAATGCATTTTAGGCCTGGTCGTTATTCTTGAGCAATATTTACAATAAATGTGGTAAATAAGTATTAAAACTTCCTTAGTTTATATCAACAAATTAAAAATATACACTTTGTTTAGAAGTAAGCTATAAAGTCTCGGAAAACTCTCAATTTATCCTAATCACTGTTATTTACCTTAGAATACGTCTGTACTCTTAGCTTCATCCACCAACTTATAACCTATAAAATTACAGTGAGACATTTCAATTTTGAATGACAACCTCTTCAATAAACTGTATCAGCACACATAAAACCTTTATCGTAATTTGATTAATATGGCATTAAGGTCTGAAGAGCCATGCTGGTTATTTAAAAAAAAAAACAAAACAAATGAAGATTGTTGTCATGGTGAAATCAATATTGAGAATAACAGATTTTCTGACTGACTGACTCAGACATGGACTTATTTTTAATTTAATTAGTGTCCCCAGTTACAGTGTGAAAGTGACATTTAATTATATAATTATAATTTTGTATATTTAAAGAATAACTTTGTAATATTAGTGCTTACCTTAATAAGAACCGGTAAGTGTTAACTACGATGTCTAAGGAGTTTTATAAGATTTTAATTAAAGTTCGTTAATGTAGAACTGTAAGCAGCAATATATTAATAATAATCGCTGTAAAAGGAATTCAAAATCAATTCGAATTCGGTATGTATAGATTTGGAGATGTTCTCAACTTCGCAGTTCTCAGCCATCAGCTGTCATCATCATCAATGTCAATACTCGTTTAGTTATTGGTTTGGTTTAAAATACTAAATAATTATTTTAATGATTAAAAACTTTATAAAGACTTAGAAAAATACTGCTATGAAAATAATATAGAAAAACTAGCTTTTGCCCGCTGCTTCGCACGCGTAAATTACGATTAGATAAAATATTTTGTACAAACACCCCTACCCTCCTCAAGAAACATACATGCTAAATTTAATCTTCTTGCGCCCAGTAATTTCGGCTGTAATGTGTCTGTCAGTCAGTCAGTAACGAAAAGATTTTATATACACAGATTGAAGTGATTCCATTGAAAGATAAAAGTTTTTACACAAACTCTGCATCTCTTTTCGGGAAAAATTCCAAAACAAATGTCTTTGTCTTAGACTATAATATGTGTTCGCTAACGTCATTTGCGGATCCAATAAACAATTTATGAAGTTAATCCCTTGAAGGCATAAAAGGTTCTATGCAAATTTATGAGTCCCCTTTTTATCCACTTAGGGTAAGAATTTCCAAAAAGACTTTCTTAGTGTTCACTAACTTCATTTGAGGAACCAATAGGTATACAAAGTTTGTAGTTAATCCATTGAGGGAACAAAAAGTTTCATATAAATTCTGACAACCAGTTTAACCCCTTTAGGAGAGGAATTTCCAAAAATCCTCTCTTAGTGTGCCCCTACACACCTCAAGGAACATGCACACATACCTACATGTTTTTTCGGCTGTAGCACGTCTGTCAGTCAATCAGTCACGCAAGGATTTTATATACCTACAGGCAAATTATACAAATAAATAAAATTTGACTGCCTCTGTGGTACAGTAGATAGCGTATGCTAAACGCGGTCTCGGTTTCGATTCCCGGGTCGGGCAAAAGTATTACTGAGTTTTTCCGAATTCTCAGTAGCAGCAACCAATAGGCTCGCCCCCTATTACGTGGGACCTAATATACAAAACATGGCGAAATGTGGGTGTAATATTACACCTCTGCCTACCTCTTCGGAAATACAGGCGTGAGACTATAAAAAAATTAACAAACTGTCTGTAATCTCAAAATAACTGTATTGCATTGTTGCTAACCCATTTCCAGTACCCCAATGATTTATTTAGATTGTTTTTCTGTCTGTCTATTTATTCAGAGTAATCTTAAAAATGGCTTAATGGATTTAGATGTGTATTTTACCAATGGTTCGTGAAAACTCTCGAACAAACTATGAAAATTTCATTTAGGCGTAGCTGCTTGCAAAAGCTAGTTTAAATTAAATTAGTCATGGATTCTGTAAGTTGCCTACATTATAAGACGTAAGTGGATGCTCCTGTTACACAAAATTCACACTGGAAGGCTACTACAGCACTTAAATTGGTAACTGCATTAATTATTTAAGTATTATGTATGTTCCTAATTACTATTTACAAGTAATTAATTACAATGTGAAGCAGTTGCAGCTCTTTACAAAAACAAAATATGTAACATAACACTGGCGATTAAAAAGAGTGGCCACGAGTTTTATTGCCCGTTCTTTATCGTGGTTCTACCTATTGCTTTGCGAATGGGCAGTAAATGTAGAAGCATTAAGTAATGTACTTTAAATTTTGACGTTCATAAGCGGCACCTTGTGACCTAGATGAATAAATGATTTTGACTTTGACTTTGACTTTGTAGCAGTATACATTTGTATGTCTCAGCGATATTGTAAAAAAAAAATATCCAAGTTCAAAAACCCTTTCTTTGTATTTTAGGTTAAAGACATGAGAAAAACTTTGTTCAGCAGTTGGACAAAGCAGATAACTGATGAAAAGTGCTTACCTGCTTAAAAAAATAATAAAAATAGCAAAATAACGGTTATAAGTATTTTGGCTTCTATTGGTCATATAAAGAACCATTCCACATTTGAGCCAGCCGCATAAATGTAAATTAATGACAATTAAATGCACATCAGGGACGATGAAAAAAAATCAAGTGAAGGAATTAAAAGTTTCATACAAACTGGCACCCCTCTTTGAACTCCCCGTTTTAGTGGTGAATTCACTAACGTCACTTGAGGAACCAATATACAAAGTTTCAGGTGAATCTATTGAAGTTTATTTTTATATTACAAAATGAGACATCCTTTCTTAATTCTTAATAGGGGACCCTTTCTTAATAGGGGAGTGACTTCGAAAACTCCTTTCTTGGTGTTCACTAACGTCATTTGACAAACCTATATACAAAGTTTTGAAGTTAATCCAATGAAGGAATAAAAAGGTTTCATACAAATTCCGACTCCGCTTTTTAACCCTTTAGGGTAAGAAATTCCCAAAAAAAACTCTTAATGTTTACTAAGGTCATTAGAGATACCTATATACAAAGTTGGAAGACTATCCACTGAAGGAATAATAAGTTTCGTTTAATACACATTTTAAACCTCTATCTTACCCTCTGAGGGTAAGAATTTTCAAGAAACAAATCCTTAGTGTTCACTATCGTCGTTTGAGGAACCAATATACAAAGTTTGAAGTCAATCCATTAAAGGAATAAAAAGTTACATACAAACTTTGACCCTCAATCTTACCCTCTTAGGGGTGAAATTTCAAAAAAAATAATCCTTAGTGTTCACTATCATCATATAAGGAACCAATGTATAAAGTTTGAAGTCAATCCACTGAAGGAATAATAAGTATCACACTTTGACCCGTATCTCACCCCCGAGGGCCGGAATTTTTAAGAAACAAATTCTTAGTGTTCACCATCGTTGTTTAAGGAACCAACATACAAAGTTTGAAGTCAATCCATTACAAACTTTGACCCCCTATCTTACTCCCTTAGGGGAGGAATTTCCAGAAAAATAATTCTTAGTGTCCACTATCGTTGTTTGACGAACTAATATACAAAGTTTGGAGTCAATCCATTAAAGGAATAAAAAGTTTCATACAAACTTTGACCGTTATGGTTGGGGTGTACCCTTGAGGGCGCTATTTTTTTGATTATTTTTTTGATTAGGTTAGGTTTGTGACACAATGAGTGGCCAAGAAATGAAAAAAAAAAATATATTTTAAGATTATTTTTTCTGGACTTAGTAAATTTTTTGATTTTCAAAAAAAATCTTATTGCAAATTTTTTATTGCGGCATCGTAGTGTAATATAATCTTGATTTTCTTTTATACACATCGCAAAATAAATCGAAATTGAGAAGCAGTAACTAAACATAAGCTTTTTTTAAACGGCATGGTAAACTGAAGAAGTTTCATCTGAGTTGCCAAGCTAAAAATATTTGATTGCTGGTAAAATTATTCTATGGGTAGTATGGGTGCCATAAGTACCTTATAATAATATCCTCATTTTCTAGAATACGGATGCAAAATGATGCAAATGTGGATGGTGTTTGCTTATAAATAATAATAACCGACTATGTTTGTAAGACGAAATTATACATGAGAAATTAGTTCTTAGAGTCACGCGACACGTGTGTCGTGCGTGACTCGTGCGTAGGTTTCATAGCCAAAGTGCGAAGTCGCTTACCCGTCTAATTTCGTGTATAGCCTAGCTATGCGTGTATATTATATAGATTTCAGATTTATGAATATTATCAATTTATCTCGCATAAATCGACATCTGTGTTCGCATTATAGTACATAGCGATTTTGTATATTCCATATTCTTACATACATACATATACTCACGCCTTTTTCCCGTCGGGGTAGGCAGAGACAACGGAACGCCATATTCTTAGAGCGATTTATTTGAAGTTTCGCTGTTGTCCGTTAGATGTCATTGGTTACGTGTTGTAACTTTATAAGTTTGCTTAATAACTTTAGTTTCTTTGCCAATGAAAGGTATGGATGTCGAAGTAGTGACAAGAAACACTTTTATTTAATAACAGAAATATTTAAATGCAATTGAATTAAAACTAACCACATAATTATAACTAAGTGGCTATTTACACATATTCTATTAGATACTTACATAACTTACAAATAAAGCAATACATTAAAAAAAGAAAAGCTAAATTTAAAGGGCGTCATGGAAATCCTCTACATCGCCATCAATAATATAATTGGAAGCGTGCCTAGAATGCTGGCAGCATTGCCACCTTGTATGGCAATGCTGATCTTTTGTGCCAAATACAGGCCAGCCTTCAGGTCAAGCACGCGAGGCGTCAACCAGTCTCTTTGAAATATCTCTAAAAAGAGATTTCCCACTTAGACCCCGTGGTCACAAAGTTTCGACTCCAAACTGCTCAAATACATAATCCCCTACTAGAATTTATATAAGTATTTGCGCCGTTTGAGAGTCTCCGCTGAAGCAGCAGCATCGGCCACAAAACCTGCTTTGCTAGGAAGATGAGATGGCGCAAGGGTGTCGACACACGTTGCGTCCCACACCAAAGGCCTACCCACCCAGCTTCCATGGCAGTAAAGGCCGTATGGTCTCTTGCCATCGTCGCGTGCAAAGCCCTGAGGTTCAAGTTGGGCTGGAACGCCAGCGGTGACAGGAGCCCGGCGAAGTATATCATGAGGTTGGCGTGTCCATGGTGACCAAGGCTGTCGACAGTCTCTCCACAGTGACAGCGATGTGGAGAAACACATGGCGCACCTAAACGAAGGCAAGAAGCAATGCGGAAAGTCGTATCGTCCAAATGGTACCTAAGTTGGACGATAGCAGTGCCTGAAGCCAAAGCCCCGCTCTCCCACAGCCAGCAAACGAGCACGCTCTGCAGCATTGGACGACGTACTTAAGAGATTTCCTCGTACCACCCTCCAAAGCGACCAGTCCCACAGCCTCTGAGAAGATGGGTTTCGGGGTAACTCGGTGATTGGAGATGTCATTCTCAAAGCAATCATGGCATCAGTCTTACACAGCACCTCAGAATCGACCAGTGTGGGTAGTAGTACGAAGTAGTTAGTAGATAGCTAATAAATATATTCAGCTTTAAGTGATGAAAATATTTTTCATCGACAAACTTTATAAAAAAAATATGAATGAAATTAAGGAATCAAATCTACTATACTTAATCATATTGTCACGGCAACTACGTACCTAAGCCAAATTTTATTAGGCAGCAATACTTTATATTTACTACTTCATGTTAATAACATAATTAAAGTAAGTGAGTTAACCAATAGCCTTTGGAGAATTAAGATTATTTAAGATAGAACAGGGACAGTTAACAACAAAAGTCGCTACGCTCCTCACTTATTTTGCTGAGTCTTAAATAACTTAAAACTAAAAACGCATTAGTACCTATAACCTATAACTCAAAAATTACTCGTCAGATCTTGATAAAATTTTAATGAGACCACACGAGAAGCAGCAGCATTCAAATAAAGAAATTACCTATAAATATTTTTTCACTTTATAAGTTTTGAGTTACCTACCTAATACCTTAATAAAAAAAATTGGTCAAGTGCGAGTTGATTCGCGCACGAAAGGTTCCGTACCATCATCTATAAAAGAAAATCACGTTTTTTGTATGTATACCTACTTAAATAATTTTAAGTTACTACCTGTTTATTAAGATTGAGTAAAAAATTGCTTAAAAATTACGTTTGTTGTGTGGGATTGCCCCCCTTTAATATTAAATTAATTTTTATTTAATTACTAGAGGACGCCAGCAGCTACGCCTGCATTTTTTTTTAAATTGACCTGTTTTGGCCGATCCCGTTAGAATTTCGGGAAATCCCTTCTTAGTGCACCCCTACAGCCCCCAAGGAATATACATGCCAAATTTCAGCTTCCTGCACCCAATAGTTTCGGCTCTAGCGTGTCTGTCAGTCAGTCGTAACGCAAGGATTTTATATATTAAGATTTATTTTGAAAGGTACCTAATATACAACTATATATTCTGTAAAAATTTAAAGCGTCTACCTGTTACCGTTAGTAATATTGAGCAAAGAATACGAAAAAAACAATTTTATTGTATGGGACCCCCCTTAATATTTTCATTTCTTTTATTTTTTGTATTTGTTATTATAGCGTTAATGGCAATACATAATTTGTGAAAATTTCAGCTTTCTAGCTATCACGGTTTATGATATACAGCCTGGTGACAGACAGACAGACGGACAGCGGTGAGCGGATGCTTAGTAATAGCACAGGTAATAGGGTCCCGTTTTAACGTTTTAGGCACGGAACCCTAATAAAAACGAAAATACAGTAGAAAAGGAGAAGGTTCCCAAATTTCTCCTTTTTTAAGTCCGTTAAAGAATTTTGAACATGAACATCTAATTTGGGAACTCGTTGTACCATAGTCATGTTAAGATGTTAATACATAGAAATCGTTTCAGCCGTTTAGGACGAGATCAGTGACTCTACAGAAGCAGGTAGTGTAGGTACACACTTACCTACATGTGTGTATAAACGAAATATGTAAGTCGCTGCCGGAGGACCCAAAAAAAACCATTAATGATTTTATAAACTAAGTTTAATTGTAAAGGAATTAAATTATAATATAAAGTAATGTTTCCGATCGATGCTAGATACTGAGTGTCTTTATTAAAATTACATATAATAGGTAAACCAAGTTTCCGGTCACATGGAGCTCGCTATTCCGTATGCGTAATCGGGTGTCACATTATGCAGATCAGCAGTATGGCGCTTCGGGTGTACCTAATGCTGTTTCTAGGTAATGCAACAAGGCCGCTTGCAGATTTGCATAATACGTATTTCTATATACCTACTATAACAAACGTACCTACATAGAATAATTATATAAACATTAAGTTTTATACGAAGCCCCATAAGCTTTTGTTCTTTTTCAGATAATTTTCAAAGATGAGTCGAAACAACAAACCCACGCGCAAGAAAAGTTTAACAGCTCCATCTCTGTCGGATGTCAAATTACCAAAAATACCGAAGGTGTCCATGCCAGAAGACTTTAAAATTAAGACACGGCCGCTATTTTCTTTGCCGGAGGAAGTTTTGAAGCTGCCTCCACCTAACACAAAGGCAGCAAGACTGCAAGCTGCTAAAGCTGCGCCAAGTCGGAAGAAATCTAGCGGTAACTTACCTACTAGTGAATGGCGTTTACGTGATTTTTGGATGTTGGTTTGTCTCCATAAACAAATCATTCATCTGCAAAAAAATGTATCTGCTTATTCTAGCTGGTGCTGAAAGTTGATTGATTGTCATCAGTAGTGCTCACCACTCTAAATGCCTATTCCCTATGTAGTGAATGGCCTGGCATGGTGTTTTCTCAGTATCAGCTCTATCTACTTAGTTGCACCGGTTGCACTTTGCTGAATTTGGAATACTTGGTCAAGTCTCACAAATTTTGAGTAGCCATATCCATTCAAAATATAAAACTATTGTTTTATTTCATCTGTTAAATATCTAAACGCCACTTAGCAGTGCAGTGGTTGACGATCCTGCCTCTTAGATAATTTTTAAAATAAATAATGATTTTAGTAATGCAAAGCTACACGGCGATGAGGAAAGCTCGGGAGGAGTTTAGACTGAAGCTAGTGAACTTGATATGCCAGCCCGCGCCGGAGGGCGGTGAAGCCCCGACGTCTTTCGATCCAACCGCGCCTTCTACAGAGGAGCAGAACTTACTGCGCTACTACTACTACTTGCGATACGGCATTGACACGATACACGTGGCGCCGTTAGATAACAAGATTATATTAAGGTAAGAATTGTACAATTAATATACGAGTAGTAACGGATTATCCGTGTGGTGACGGATTAAGAATACGGAATGTCACCACCCCATATCATCCCATGGGTGTCGTAAGAGCCGACAGAAGGAGCATATTATGCAGAGAACAGCACTGTAAGAGAAGGAAAACTTGATACAAACCCTGTACCAACCCGTTTGGCCAGCGTGGTATAGTAGGCCAATTGTTAAAGGCTGATGATGATGATGAACGGATTAAGAAAACAAAGAGATTTCAATTCATGGGTCGATAGAGGTAAAGTTGACAAAATACTCCTCTTCTCTCACAATGTTATTGTGCCTCAAATTGACCGGGTAATTTCAGTAGTAGACTGCGAGGCTGTATGATGATGAATTGTTTCATTCACTCTAAGTCAAGCTTTATGATCTGTCAGAAATGGACACGAAAGCTGACTGTCGATTTCTTAATATGAGGAATTTTCTTTACTCACTCCTGTTTAGACGAATCTATATGTTGTGTTATTATTAAAATCAATGATTCTCTGATGAATATATCACGCCGTTATGTGAGGCCGACTACAGTCTGACCCATGCACATTAACAAGGCAGATCGATTGGTGCAACAGACTGTCTACGGAACAGCTTGTTATAGTTTATGCAACATGTGAAATGTTGTGTAAACTACAACAAGCTGAATGCTTGAATTTGGTTAATTTGGATTCTGGATAATAAAGGATCCATTTATTTATCATAATCTTCCATTTATACAAGACACCTCTTAATTGACCAGTGGATATCATCCATCCTGCGTTCGATTCTCGGGTCGAAATCTGGGTGTAATATTACTCCTCTGCTTATCCCTTTGGGGATATAGGCGAGAGTTCTCTAACTTGCAGCTAAATAAGTCTATCTGTCATACCAACGTGTAAAATCAAAAATACACCTACCTTTTTCTATGCACTGACAAAAATGCCTAGTTAGTTACGTCGTAGCAGTGGACTCGTGACTATACTCGAATTAAGCATTCATTTACGATAACGGTGTTTCTTCTTACCTATAGCTATTCAGAGGATGAGCATGTATTAATGTCTGGCCTTGAAAAACGTCCGATACTTTTCTTTTTCGATTGAATATCGAAGGCGTAACGGGTTTTTGCTGTCCAGCGGGTTTGATCTCGTAACTTATTTATTTCGTTCGGTGCCTCTCAATCCCTACCTATTCCGATACGCCGCGCCGACCTCAATACGTCTAATTTCGATGTTTTACTTTAGAGCGCTCTACTTTCTTTAAGACTAAGGCATAAATAGTTGCAGTAGACAGATGTGTTGTATTTTTTTTATTACAACTCCCGCATTAGGACTAAATCCTGTGTCGCGGGGGACTTTACAAACATACAACTAACGGACACAATGATCGCCTTATGGTAAGCGATACCGTCTACAGAAGAGTCACTAGTGCGTTGCCTTCCTTTGGGATGGGACACTCTCAACCACCGAAGAAAACGCAACAGAATAAGTACTGTTACATCTTATGAATTATGCTCCATGAGCAAATTTTGCATTTCAGAGTACACAATTTGATATCACCGAAACTGAAGAAATGGAAAGAAACACTATTTACGTGCACAGATGAGATGCGTGAAGATTTCATGATGAGCATGAAGAAGGCTATTGTGGATTTTGTACTTCAAGATCCTAATACGGTATGCACAGTTGGATGTTTTTCTTACCTTGCTTAGAGCTCATCGAATCAAAGTTTCATCTTTTGCATAAATATTTAGTAGACGAAGCTAGGACACTAGAATGACTCTTTCTTTAAGCGGATCAGATTTTTCATAGACAAATATTTTTTACATACATACACACATACACACACGCCTGTTTCCCCGAAGGGGTAGGCAGACGCATATTAAACGCCCACTTTTCGCCAGTGTTTTATCCCACGTAATAGGTGGCGAGCCTATTGCCGCTTATCGGGATGTTTTGTTTACCAGAGCCTCGTCCGTTGATCGGCAGGTGCACCACTTGCAGCTGAGGTTGGCTTGGGACCCTAAGTTCTTGGTGGGAACCCTTTGCACCCTATAATATACCCTATAAAATATTTTTTATTTATTATAGAATATATTTAATGAGTGTGTTTTTTTAACATTTTACTGAAATGTGTAGGAAGAGTCCTTAGTAGAAGAAGACACGCCGTTGAAGCAAGAGATGGCGTTGAAAGACGACGCGTGGCGGAACCGCTACGCCGTTGCGCACAAACACCTCACCAAGAATCTGCACAACGTCAACCCTTGTATCGCGCAGGTGCTGCAGATATGGTGGAAACAGTTCAAGTAAGACTTTATGTATCTAAGAAGTAAGACCTTATCTACCTATAGGCGTATAGACTTTATACGAAATTATAAATATATTTCTCGGTACAAATTTACTTTGTCTTCTGTGAGAAAAGTTTGGGTGCTAGCAAGAACTAGAAAAAAAGTTAAGACTAACGGCCGGTTTCCTACATACATACATAGACTCACGCCTGTTTCCCGGAGGGGTAGGCAGAGACTACGGAACGCCATTTGCAACGATCCTGACATATCCCTCTTGCTTCATTCACTCCCATCAGATTCCTCATCCATGCTCTTCTGTTCAGGGTATTTCTAACCTGTCCTGTTTTTAGGATGTCTCCAATCTGGTCAGAAAACGTCCGCCTAGGTCTTCCCTTTCGTCCTGTCCCTTCCACACTTGCCTTATATATCTGCTTGGTCAGTCTTTCGTCATCCATCCTCTCCACGTGGCCAAACCATCTTAGCATACATTTATCGATGCTTGTCACTACATCTTCATTTACCCCACAACACTCTCTTATCACAAAATTCTTTACTCTATCAGTCAGAGAAACACCACACATACTTCTCAGTGCTCTCATTTCTACAGCACTTATTCTACTTTCATGACTCTTCTGCCATACCCAACTATCACTACCATACATAAGAGTAGGTACTAACACCCCTCTATGCACAGCGGAACGTGCCATTTTGGACACGTTTTGGCTATTCATAAACGCCTTCAGAGCTCCGTTCACTCTATTACCTGCATTAACTCTTCTTTCAATATCTTCTACATTCTTACCATCTCTTGTAAACAGCGTACCTAAATATACAAACTCATTCACTTCCTCCACTCGCTGTCCATCAATCATATCATTACAAGTCATAACGCATTCCTCCTTTTCAAAAACCATAACTTTCGTTTTACTTACATTCACTTTCATTCCTTTCCTCTCTAACGCACCATGCATGATTGTTACCATCTCCTGCAACTCCTCCACTGAAGACGCAAGTATAACCTGATCATCAGCATAAAGGAGGCATTTGACAAGTAACTCATTCATCCTTAATCCACAATCACTATGTTTCAAATCTTGCTAACAACTGTTCATGAAGAGGTTGAACAGCCACGGCGACGCTACACATCCTTGTCTAACACATGTGTTGATGGTAAACCATTCAGTGTATGCCCCGTTTATCCTCACACAAGCTCTAGAATCCTTATAAAGGGATGTCAGAGCTCGAATGAGGCTGCTGTTGTTCACCCCATACATCGACAGTACCAACCACATTTCATTCCTCACCACTTTTCGTAAGGCTTTTCCAAATCCACGAATGCGCAGTAGACCTTTCGACCTTTGGCCAAAAATTTATCTGCTATGCATCGCAAGAAAGAGACTTGATCCGCACACCTCGTACCCTTTCGGAATCCCGCTTGTACATCCCATATTTTCTTGTCGGTTACTTTCATAACTCTTTCAATCAGTAGCTTCGCATACAATTTGCCAACAATGCTGAGAAGGCTAATGCCTCTATAGTTTTTGTAGTCTTGTTGCGAGCCTTTTCTTTTATAAAGAGGCACAACTACTGCTGTGGCCCAGTCATCAGGTACTTGGCCGGTGCTCCAGCACAAGTTAAATAAACGCTGCAGCTGACTATGATGCCCTGTCCAGCCCTCAGCATTTCGACTGTAATCCTATCATACCCTGCAGCCTTACCTAATTTCATACTGGCTAGTGCCTTCAAAATCTCATCCACGCCCATATCGCTTTCATCAGTGCTATCATTACCATTCATTTCACCTGTTGATGTCTCTATCGTCGTTCATTCAAATAATCTTTCAAAATACTCTTTTCATCTCTTCAGCACACACGATTCACCATTCAGTATCTTTCCATTCTTGTCTCTGATTGCTGTGTATTCTGAGGATTGATATATTTTTTTAATTGTTATATTTTTAATTATATATATATATATATAAATTTTTTTAATTATTATATTAATCAATCTTTTGCTTCTCCCCATAATTGACAATGCTGATGTCAGCTATCTCGACCCCACAGAGGAGCAGCTGGATAAACTTGACCGTCTCCAAAACTTTTGCATAAGATTTATATTTGGTCTGCGCAAATATGATCACGTTTCAGATTTTCGTAACAAACTCAAGTGGCTCCCAATTCGTCTTCGCAGGAATACTCACATTCTCACATTATTATATAATGTTCTATTTAATCCTTGTACTCCCTCATATCTATATATACATATAAGCAATTCATGACACACATATAAGGCCCTTGAGGTCGTCTGAGGATCTGACGCCGGAGATGCCAAAGCATTCCACAAATTATTTAGATAAATCCTTTACTGCTCAGGCAGTGCGTCTGTTGAATGCTTTGCCATTACAAATCCGAAGAGCAACATCATTAGGTGGGTCCACACAGAGCGAGCAGCCTCGCGAGGCATTTGCCGCGCGAGGAAACAGTCCCCGAACGAGCGAGGCCATAGAATAAAGCTGCGTTCACATTTATCTGACGTGATCTCTCGTGACGGTCTCTGTCGTAATTACTTACCGTTCACATTTGTCTGTCGCCGTCTGTCGCGATCTGACACAATTTTAAATCAGTTCTGTCTTGACTCTCGTGGAGTTCACACTTTCGCAATGTTTTTGATGAATTATCCGATTCAGATAAAGTAGATATCCAATTATATCCATAAATTATTTACATAGGATTATATTATTTCGTATTCAATTAGCTCATCTATAGGTACTGTATACGAATAATATTATAAAAAGGAAGTCAATTAGTTCGTCGTCCATTGCGCACAATTGCAAACGCGCGTCTGACGCTTTACGACAGACAGTGGCGCGTCCACATTAGTCTGACGAGTTGTGTCGCGCGAGGTAACTGTACGGAACCCAACAATGTTAGCTTCGTCAGCACATCTCTCCCCACCAAATTATCTAGATAATCCTATAGTCATCTTAGAATTAATCTTAATATATAAAATCCTTGCGTTACTGACTGACTGACAGACACGCTACAGCCGAAACTATTGGGCGCAGGAAGCTTAAATTTTGCATGTATGTTCCTTGCGGACCGTAGGGGTGCACTAAGACGGGAGTTCCCGAAATTCCCACGGGATCGGGCAGAACGGGAAATTCGAAAATATGTGCGTGCGAAGCCGCTGGCGTCGACTAGTTTATTATAAATACCTTTGTAGATCTAACATTAGCGATTACTATTTTATATTTTAAATATACTGTTATAATTAAATAAATGTTTTTTACAATTAATCTGAGTCCAATCTCTTAATTCGCGCTGTACCGTCCCCACACCCCTCCCCCCTCTCTGTCACAGACCAGGACATTGTCTGTCGCGACACGACAGACGACGTCACGACAAGATTACATCAGACAAATGTGAACGCGGCCTAGAGCGCGGCAGCCTCGGCACCGTAGGAAAAAACAAAATTGTAGTTGTCATAAAGTTTGAATTCAGAACATGAAAATATACAGTCCGTTCACAGTTATTTTACCTCTGACAGATGTTGGTGTTTATTTTCTTTATGTTGGAATTTTACTCTGTGATGACAGGAAAGTAAAATAGGGTTACCCGTGCATAACATTTTACCCAATATTAGTGGAAATGCTTCGAAAATTCAAATGCTTGAAGCTCATGGCCGCAAAGTGGTTAGATTACCGCCATTCCACTGCGAGCTAAACGCAATTGAACTTATGTGGAGTCTCATTAAAAGGCGAGTCACAAGCAAAAATTTAGGACAAGAGGCAACCAACATTGTGAATTTAGCTGAAGAAGCTTTTCAATCTATCACTGCAGAAGACTGACAAAAACAATGCAAACATGAGCGCCACATTGAAGACAAGCTTCGTGAAACAGATGGTTCTACGGATGCTGAAATGGACAGGTTCATAATAGAATTAAATTCTGAGTCTGATACAGAATATGACAGCAGTTACGAATCATCATAACATTGGCAGTCCACATGGATCATTCTTATAGACTCACGCCTGTTTCCATGCAGGGGTAGGCATAGGTGTAATATGACACCCACATCATTTTTATTCAAAATAAATATGAAAATTAAATTTACCGTTTTTGTATTTTATAATTAGAACCTCACGTTGGCGTAATTATGATGCGTTTACCTTTATATATTAAATACACAACATTTTTATTATAACTACTTATCTTCATAGGAAATTACTTATTTCGTAAGAAAATAAATGTACACGCATATAGCCATGCCAATATCAAGAGGTTTTGTTACAAACATTACTTCCAAATATTTAATACGATCGCTTAGGCAATAAAAAAATAAGTACATTTTAGCAATAATGTATATTTAAAATGGGAGTATTATATACCAAATATAGCAACACAACGCCCAGGTTGGCCAATCTAACAGCTAGAGGTAAAATAACTGTGAACGGACTATAGTTGAAAACTATTATGTATTGCGCATGTATCAAATTGTCGACTTGTGAATTAGAGTGAAATAGTACATTTCCCATCTATCGGTCTACGTATCAATGTGATATTGTTGGTCTCTCCTCTCTCTTATTTTTAAATTTTGTTTATAATTAGTTTGACATGAGCGGGAATCGAACCCGCGACCTTCGGCGTTGTAGTCGCTTACACTCCCGCTTTGCCAACCGGTCGTCGATTATTGTTATACCTAAAGGATGGAATAGGTAGACATGGAAAAAAATATAGAATGAATTATAGGAAATGAATATCTGTAGGCAAGGATACTATAACCGAAGCACAGACTGAAGGATTATTATTCGTACAATAAATAGCGTCAAAGATGAGAATGTTATGATGAATGTATCCTCCGTCATTCGATGACCAGTGGATAGGGTATGCGACTGCTGAGCGGAGGTCCCGGGTTCGATTCCCGGGTCGGGCAAAAGTGTTACTGGGTTTTCCCGAATTCTCAGAAGCAGCATGGAGTCTGCTGATGTGCCCGTTAACGGCAATAGGCTCGTCCCCTATTACGTGGGACCTAAACATTTCATGGTGAAATGTGGATGTAATAATATTATAACTCTGCCTATCCTTACGCGGATACAGACGTGAGTCTATAAAAAAAATGTCCAACATACAAACACACTTGCGAATTTATATTATTAGTAAGGATTATTATGTTCGAGCGAGGCACGAAACAGCGTACGGACCGCGGCAAAACAAAAATCCAAACTCGATAGCTCGGCCGCTCGGTCGCTCGCCCGCGGCGGCACACGCGCTTGCCTCGGCCGCGGCACGTCCACACAGAGCGCGCAGCCTCGCGCGCCAATTCCTCGCGAGGCTGCGCGCTCTGTGTGGACGTGTCTAATTCGGTAGCTCGGGCGCACGCTAAGCTCGGCCGCGGCGGCACATGCGTTTTCCTCGACCGAGCCACGTCCACACAGACCGAGCAGCCTCGCGAAGCATTTTCCTCGCGAGGCTGCTCGGTCTGTGTGGAGCCGCCTATTGAATATTTTTAAAGATTCTCTAAAAAAACACTACTTAAATTCGATGTAATTAAATAGTTTCCTATCTACGCGAGTTCTAGGTATTTCAATGTATCTATTCATGTTTTTTATATTTATATGTATTTATATATATTGTCCAAATGTATGTATGTAATATGTTTATATCTATTCTATGTATGTGTAAGTATTTGTATGTATTATGTAAATGTTTGTACGTATTTTATTTAAGTCTTTATTATTGCGTATCCATCCTTTTAACTACACCATCGTCTCATAAAACTGCTAACATCATTCCTGTCCGTCCAAAGGTTGCCTGGAAGAAATCGCACTTAGCGATAAGGCCGCCAATTGTACATTACTCGTAGTTTTTAAGCCTAATGTATTGTAAACATTTCTTTTGGTGTGCAATAAAGTATAATCTAATCTAATCTAATCTATTATTATCGAACTGCACGAACGGATTTCCAGAAAAACTTAATGTTTCTCCGAAAGGCTTCACATAATCTACTATCAAACTCATCTTTCTTTTCCTCTTTTTTCCTTTTAAGCATTTCTTTCACTATTCTTTTTGAACATACAAACTCTTTTCTAGCTTCATCTATGTCCTCAATCGTTGCTTTTCCTATTTTTTCATTTGCTCTGACAGCCAACCAATCTAACCAAGCTTTCTTCTTATCTAACACTGCTGTTTGTACATCCTTGTCCCGTATTCTTAATCTTCCGTATTTTCCTTCTCTCGATCACACCATATACTTCAGACGCTACACATACTATCTCTTCTTTAAAATATTGCCATAATTCTTCCATATCAATTATGCCCTCGAACCTCTCATAGCTTGTTATCAAACTTCGCTTATACTCATCTTTCACATCTTTCTCTTGCAGATTTTTTACTTTTATTCTTTCCAAGACCCTATGTTCATTACGTTCTCGGTGTCGCCATTCTTTAAAGAGCACACTTATCCGGCTCATCACCAAGAAGTGGTCGGTGTGGATGCCGATCCCTCGATACACCTTTGCATCAAACACATTATTTCTCAAACGTTCATCTACAATTACAAAATCAATCATACTTCTTCTAACATTTTCAGCCTCACGCGTATACCAATGTATCCTTTTGTGATCAAAAATGGTGTTTGTCACACAAAGGCTCCACTCCAGACAAACCTCAAGCAGTTCTTTTCCATTTTCGTTCACACTCTTATCACCGAATCCACCTAAAACCCTTTCAAATCCATCTCGCTTTACTCCCACCCATCCATTGAAATCACCTAACAAAATCAATCTTTCATTATCCTTACAGGTCCTCAAAATCTCTCTTTCGGTTTCAATATTCGATCATCATTGTAATGGACATATTTTGTAGCGAGCTTATGTACATTAAATATCTCTTGTAGCCAAATCCAAGGATAAATCGAATATTGAAACCGGCTGTAAGTGATCCTGACAATTAGGATTTTTTGTCTCCACGGATGCACAGGATGTTAAGGCAATCAAAAAGTCTCAAGTTGATCTTTTAGGACCTACTGAATTAAAGAGAAAAGAAATCAGATCAGTGTAGATAAGTAGAGTAATACTCAAGCATTTAAAATTATTGTATCCACAAACTTACTCTCATCGGCTAAGCGAACCAATCTACGCGCAATGTTCTATTTCAGTGACCTACGATTGATAAGTATGAAAGACATAATGACGACGAACGAGGCGTACGAGCTACAGGATTTCTGCTTTGTGTGCAAGCGACACATCGACGCGGCCGGCAACGTGCTCACGCATCAGTGGATACCCACCATACAAGCTGTGTTCCTTCAGGTATTGTACTTGAGATTTCTCGGTACGGTCTAAATTAAGAATATAAAGTAAGTACCTCCTTTTTTCATTCCATGTGTATATCCATATCAAAAGGTGACTAAGGCAAATATACAAGACAGGAGTACAGGAGCAAAAAATATTTTTTACGAAGAGGCGGAAGACATCAAACTTTATAAAAAGTTTGCCAGCCGGTGTAGTATATTAGACCAAAACCGCCTATTGACTCAAAATGCTTTTTTGACGCAAATTAGGAGAGTCCGATGTCCACCTGTGAACTGCAAAAGGAAGTTTAGGAAGAACTGAAGAAGGTTGTAGGCACTTAGAATGCTGAGTTTAAGTATAAATTTATATTTTTACGACAAAATATAGGATCCGCACGATCCTATATTTTATAATCGTAGTTTTTATAATCGTAGATTCTGACGTTGAAATGGGCTTTTTATAGAAGGTCATTATTTATTTTAATGAGGCGTTTATGCCATCTATATTTATATATAGCTCTCTAAAATCTGTGATTGTAGTCTGTACAGATAAAATTCTTGCGTTATTGACTGGCTCACAGACGGGTACAGCCTAAACTACTAGTACTACTAATGGTCGTAAAAAACTGTAATTTGGAATGGAACCTACGAAAGGATTTCCCAAAATGCCCTGGGAGTTAAGAAGAAACGGATAAATTAAGATTAAAAGGTGCAGGCCTAGCTGCATCCTCTTGTTTAATTTAAAGCTCAATAAAATAAAATTAACTTCGTTTTTCGTTGATGTGAATATACCTTTTTTCGAAACAGCACAAGCTAGGCTACTAAAACGCTAGTCCCGATACCCACTTGTTCTTTTCACGTCAATGTGCCTGAACACGTTCATACAAAATGTACGTACCGATTAATTTTTGAGGACCAACCGAATTACAGCCACGGCCCTGACGTTGCTAAATGGATAGAGGGGGAGAAACATCAATACTGTGGAACTTCCTCAGTGGAAGGAAAGTATGTGACATAGATTGTTCGAGATTTTGGAGTTTTAAATGGATGCGTTATTTTAGTACAAAGTATGTCTTAAAATGATGTTTCAAAAGGGACCAAATGTTTTGAAAGCAGTAGATGCTTAATAGGAATGCTTGACTTTTTTTCACACGTGTATTTGATTCAAACAAATGCTGCTACTACTGTAGGTACTGTACTTAATACCTAAATAATAAAAATAGAGAATAAATAAATTTCAGATGTCTAAGACGCCGTCTACGTCCTGTCCTTTTATCAATACGTTTGATTCATGAAGAACGTTTAGTTGGATAACCGTTGTTAGGGGATGTTTTTGTGGACCAATTTTTTTCTTCCTAGGCAAAGCAATATTGATTGTGGATTTATAGATCACTAGCTTTTGCCCGCGACTTCGCGCGTTAAATTCGGGGTAATACAAATCTACTTTCAGTCTCATGCTGTGTGCAGACACTCCTAATTATTCTAAAAAATTCAGAAGCTCTATAGGGTACAAAATAACTCGGCCAGTATCCATGACATTATCTACCATTATCTACCGAAAGATACTTAATAACATCACCTTGCATAGATACAGTAAAATGTCAAAGCCATGTTCCGATACATGTCCAATATACAGGATGTTTGGCACATGGTTGTCCAAATGAAGTAGGGATCTGGTTTGGGCCATTGCCAATGCGTTGGACTCAGGCAAATTAAATTCTGTCTCATAGTTTCAGCGATATGATTTTATTAAATATTTTAAAGAAAAACCCAGAAAGGACAATGGCAGATCTCCATACATCAAAATGTCTGAAATTAAATTGAAGCGTACAGTAATAAAAAATATATCAAAAAATTTGGCGTAAGTAACAGAGTCTATAAATGATTCTATTTACACTCAGGAAAGGTGGAAAAAGAAGATATCGGTGTTTGAATTTTTAATTAAGAATGAACAATGTAGGTAAAAGGAAAGTTATAGTATGAAAGTTAAACAATGTAGGTAGGTACGTTTGAATTATCAAATGACATATGTCAGACTGACATCAAAACGCGGAAGTATTTTGTAGCATCTAACTGTCACAGCCAAAGACAAAAGCAGAGCTGCACATTTTAAATCGATTTTATGTGAAATCGATACAACATTAAAACGATGCGGTGATGTTTTATTTGATTTAAACGTTGTTTTGCTTCAAAAATATTAGCTTATATAGGTACTGTTGATTAGATATTAAATAACTGCATTTTAAGCTAAACCAACTCAATAAAGATCGATCGTATCGATTACTTATTTAATAATCGATACGGATATTTTACTCACGTCTATTCCTGTCACACCATTGTCTATGGCAACAATCAAATAATAAAGTATTCGTTATCAATTGGAATGCTTTTTATCATCATAAAATACTCCAGCTTTAACGAGACAAAGTGAAAATATTAAAAATCGTAGAAAAAAGAACAATTTGTTTAGTTCATATGAAGTTTAAGGTCGCCACAACAAACCCAGACCAAATTCTGCCATTGTTCTTTGGACTAATATTGAAAAAATGTTAAACGAATATGGATTAAGCTATCGTAGTGATATTTTTTATTTTAGTTAACAATTGCTACATTTTATTAAAATAATTATTTCCTGTAGAAACCTTGCAAAAAATTATAACAGGCTGTCAAAGTTTCACAAAGAGCTAATGGTAGCCTATGTCCGTCTTGATGGTCCAATATCTCCATATTACATTTCAACAAAATCGGTTCAGAACTTTTAGTGTGAAAACGGAACATACATACATACATACACACTTTCAAATTTATAATATTAAGTAGGGATTAGTAGGGATTCAGCGTAAACGACTCACATCTAATAATTTGTCTGTTTATCTTTATCCATCATTTAGCCAAATTACAAGCTTTGCTTAGTTACTAGATGGGTTTGTGTGTATGTGGTAGAATATTAGAATGGGATCATGTAATTACAGGGCAGCAAAAAGAGACAGATCCCGGATCCGAAGCAGGCGTCTAAAATGAAGCACTTCTACAACTGCCTGGCGTGTATCATGACGTACAACCTGCAGACGTTGTGCCTCAAGTCCATGAAGGAGTTCACTGACTACGTCATGGATGTCGGCGTAAGTGCTTTGCTTGCTTAGTTTACGGTCGGTTCCAATCACATATTTGTCATGAGCTCCATACAAAGTATATCAAATATGTATCCCTAAAAACCAAATCCACGGATTATGACCTACTGATAATTATTAACTTGAGACTCAGATTGCAACTTTACATAAATGCCTCGCAAAAAGAATTTTACTTAAAAGAAAACAAAAGAGGAACCCACCACGCACCCTCGGATTGCACACTCCAACTTCTTTTCTCCCATTCTTTCCTTCCATTAGGTTACAATGGAGTTCCGCCAAGTAACGCCTGATTCAATCAACTATAAAAGAAAACAGTTAAATAACTGTTTTCTCTATCCAAAACTACTGATAACCGTGAATTTTCACGGTTATCTTAGTTTTGGATGTTGTACAATACGTTAAATTATTATTTTCCACTCATATTAGGTTTTGCCTCTATTTCCCAGCTAAGAAACTACATCGATTTGTGCAACATAGCATACTCTTGTAATCTAAGCACCTTATATAATCCAATCAACTCATAATCTCTGGATAAGCGTTGGATTGTTTGATTACAGGGAACCAATCAGGGGTTCATAATTAATTTGGGGTTTACGAACGAAGCGATCGAGTTTGACCCGTCGTTCAAGCAGTTCAGGGACCAACTGAACTTGTTGTACGATTTCCTGATCGACGCCTGTCGACAGTCGCCGAGGCTTGAGACCATGTTGTACCAGGATTATGATTCTGAGAACAGGGTCACGCTAAAGGTATTGGTGATTCTTCATTGTGTTTGCTTTATACTTATAAGGTGTATTAGTTGTATTTATTATAGTATCTAATATGATGGATAGGGCGATCTTAAATTACACGATTCGTACTTCTTAAAGAACATGTATTTTGGTAGTGTTTAAAGACGCGCTTTGATTAGCTATCTGCTAATCGAAGTTGATATCGGAAAGACTTGTTAAGCCTTCATTGAGCCAGTAGCACGATCTTCCATTGAATCCTGAGGAAAGTTCTGGAAGGCAGTACACAGCGTCGTCGCCACAAAAATTGAACACGGCAGTACCCTGGTGAACTGCATATCCAACATTAAAAAAAAATGCTGGCAGAAACATAAGCCTTTAGGGTAATCTACTAACGAGACAGTAAGTGCTATGATTTTTTTTCTGGACTAGCACAAAACCTTAAGTTCGTTTATCCTGACGACGGGCGTAAAAAGCATGGAATTGAGTAATATTTTTAACTTTTGTTTGAAGCCCATTATAGACAACAGCATCGTGGAAGACTATAAGAAAATAATAGCAGACTTGATAGCGGAACAAAGAATCGGACCCGAGCTGAGAGTGCAAGACTTTGATGACTACGTGTGTTTATTGAACGGAGAGGTAAGTTATTGTCCATAACTTCTTGCCCTCTCATGTCAAATTTAATTCACAATTTGACAGCTAAAAACAATGCTTTCAAACAAATGTAAGTAAATGAATATGTACCTACTAGCGTAGTTGTAGACTAATATAAATAACTTTAATTGTATTTTGAATTTTTAATACTCACTAAGCGAGCATGCAGTAATTGAATTAAGAAAATGCTAAGGAAATCTCCAAAAACATTTTTTTCCACTTTTTATAGCTGAAATACGCGGCGTCACTGTCCAGTGTTGTGTTAACACATTGACGGACACTCGGCTTTCATAGATAAATAGTAATCCTGTCACGTTATAGGTAAATGATGTGGTTGCTTGTGACAAAGAGGACGTTTCCAGCTGTCAGGCGGTTCAGAGAGCCCCGTCACGGAAATATGGCAGAGGTGGCCCTTGGGGCACAAGAGTGATAATAAAACTCTAGTAGCCTAGTAGTTACAAAAATACGTAGTACCTACTACATAATAATCTACTTCTTCTTCTTCTCGAGCCGATGTTATATACATCAAATGGCACCAGCCTGGTATGTGGCCACAACAACGGCACTGGGGCCCAATTCCGCTAAATAAATATAGTCGCGATATCATGTCAGTGTCATACTTACGTCACAAAAAGCGTATTCTTCTAAATTATATGATATTTGAATGAAATAGTAACGAGATCGTATGTGTCAACGACGAACTGTTTATTTTAAATTATACGATTATGACGTTAGGTTATCAGAATACCGCTTTTAAATCCATTCAAAATATAATATCAATGTCATATAAAAATAGCAGAATTGGCCCCCTGATGTCGGTGCCTCGGCATTGATCGGGCTCCAAACATCTGTGCGCACGTTTAGGACACTTCAGCAGGTGACTCATGGTCTGTTCTGGAGTGCCACAGGCGCACTGCGTGTAGGCCGAGTGAATCATACCCCATTTCACTTGGTTGTATCTGCAACGGCCGACCTGGCTTCATAAACAATTCAGGGATCTCCATATGATTACTACCTACTAGGTAGATGTTCTTTGGTCTTAAGTCTATGAAATAAAATACTAGTGAAGTCAATCTATATAACATTATTTGAAATAAAAGAACGAACATACTAATTCCAGGGATCCCGCGTGTAGGTATCCCGTATGGTGACAGCATCCGACTGACGCGAACAAATGCGATGTTCGTGGTCGTTGTGTGCTCTCACGCAGGTCTATGTCTGCATGTGA
Organism: Euclidia mi; assembly: GCA_944739405.2. Taxonomy (NCBI): domain Eukaryota; kingdom Metazoa; phylum Arthropoda; class Insecta; order Lepidoptera; family Erebidae; genus Euclidia; species Euclidia mi. The sequence goes on from OX123196.2 coordinate 8,255,927, forward strand.
CATGCTCACATTGAAAGGGATGGAACACAGAACAATTAAAGGGGGTTAGAACGGAAATAGTTACTGATTTGTATTAGAACGCGTGTCGCCGATTGTCTCCCACTCTCTATCTCCACTACAAGCAATACACTAATACGTACGCGCATTACGCACACAAATCAACTGCACTTACTTAGATCGCGAGTTTGCTATTGGTTGTCACACTAGCGCAAACACGTCGCTTGACATGGAACTATCGCGCTTGACGATCACTCACACACTCTCATTAATGTTACGGTGTCCAAAAGGTCGATTATTTATATCGATAAAATACAGTAATTGTTTTGTTACTTGTAAGTTTTGCAATTGTTTGTTTTTATTTCGGGATGGTGGGATAAGGTACAAATAGTGTGGGCTTTCTTAATATATATAAATAATAATATACAATTAAAGGGGAAGATACAATATGGCCTTTGTCATATCCGAATACCAAGAGTTAAAAATCATGTCCACCTAGGATGTCAGTGTCCGTGATAAACTATTCATGTGTACAACCACATAAGCTAAATTTTGTAAACAAATAAATGACACAAGTATATAATACAATAATATTTTAATGTTGAAAAATAATTTAAATTAAATTTCAACCCAGATTCTATTATTGTCCCTGAAATAAAACGTATTTATTAAGAAGCATACGTTTGCTATCTTTTAAATTCGAATTTTTCAAAATAAAATGCAGTCTTACATTGATATATTTTTCTATGATAGCTTTAGATAGGTCTGTAACATGGCTCGCACTAGGATAAAATCCAACCTGGTGATAACTAGGGCTTCCATTCCATATTTACGTAACTACGCAATTACGTAATTACGCAATAAAAAATAACTTTTGACAAGTCCGTAACTGAAGGGTTGAAATCCGTAATTTCGTAAGGAAGTATAGGTCTATATCATCATCATCATTGCAGCCTATTTCTAGGTGTAGGTCTTAATAAATAATAAAAGAGAGACGAACGAGTGTATCTGGCATTTTACATTATTTGAAACATCAACAGAAACCTTCATAAAATCGACGTCAGTTTATAACGGGTCTCCCAATTTTACGCAAGATTTGAATTAAACAGAAAAAGTCCATAAGATAGGGTTACTTAATATTATGGAGGAACACATCGGACAAATGGCTTTCACGATTTTGCATGGCACTAGATTTTTTTACATTTCCGTGTTCACTTTGCATCAATGTGACAAAATTTCGTTGATGCAACGTTGAATCTCCTCCCTTAATGTATGGTTGGTTGTGGGCTTGCTGACATAGACGGTTACAAAAAAACCACAAAAATTAATCTAATGCTGTAAAACTATAGAGAACTTCTTAAAATTTGTTATTCTTGCCCACAACGCCGAATTGAGCTTCTTCTTTCTTGATCTTTGAACGGCCTGTTTTTGGAAGATCAGTGTGTTTGGCGTCTTCATCGGATACAGTCTCCCTCTTCTTTCTCTTAGCGTTATCCCAGTTTCAATCTGAGGTCCGCTTTCTAGTCTAACCGGATTTGACTGAATATTAGCTTTTCTACGGAGCGACTGCCTGTCTGACCTCCGTAACCCGAAGGGATAGCGATATTCCATGGTTTAGACTAGTGTCAGTTTTATTTAGAAGGTACTGACGCCCTGTAACGATTGTCAAAGATCTTCATGACAACCGGGACCGACGGCTTAACGTGCTCTCCGAGGCACGGGACACGCGATAATTAACAATTCAATACGCACATAACTCCGAAAAGTCATTGGTGCGCGCCGTGGATTCGAACCCGATACCCTCTGCATGGCAGTCTGTTGGTATATCCACTCGGCTATCTCCCTGAATTTCTTAATTAATCTCTTCACAGTTGATGAAGTAAAGCACTATTCCGACTATATTTTGTGTGGAACTGCGGCTGTCTTTTACACTTCTTATAATTATAGTCCATTGATATCTATAAACATTCGATTTCAACAATATCCTAGAAATAACGTAATTACGTAGTTACGTAATTGGACAAGGCAACTTCGTAATCAGTTACGTACTTAAATATATCCGTAATTTTGGAAGCCCTAGTGATAACTAATGTTGCTAAATAATTCAGTTCCGACAAAGCTGCGCAAGATCTTTGTTGTCAACATATATTATGTTTATTAATTTGCCGAAGATTGTCGGTGTAAATCTTTATAACTGCTTCGGACATTTTACAGATTAGTATCAGTTCTTTTGAAGGATACAGGAGACCCCCTTTATCTTTTGCTACGATAAATTTATGGTCCGAATTTATTTCACAATCAATTTACTTAATTAAAATATGTGATATGTAACCCGCGATACTAAGTCAATAACCCACAATAAACATTAATCGGTATTAATAAACAAAGTTATGTAAATCTTGTGTTTATTTCAATTCAATTATTTTACAACTAATTACATTTTTACTAACTATTACTTAATTACTATTTACAGCTAAAACTATACTTATAAACCTATAACTAAATTAAAAAGAAAATAAAATAATATATTCTTACAAAACGCAAGGCACGAGGCGTTTAGGCGTCGTAGTATACCTCCGCATCAATGTCATGGGGTAACGTGCCCAGAAGGCTGGCAGCATTGCCACGCTGGATGGCAATGCTGATTCTTTGAGCAAAGAATAAACCAGCCTTAGTTAGTCAAAGAATAAACAAGCCACCCTTGGTCACGTGAGACGTCAATCAAGCGTTTCGAAATTTCTCGGTACAAAATACGAGCGCTCGGACCCCATGGGCTCAACGTTTCTACCCCAAACGGCTCAAATATGTAATTGCCGACAAAATTTCCGTATTTGCGCCTTTTGAGGGTTTCCGCCGTTGCAGCAGCAGCGCCGGCATGACCCGCTGTGCTTGGAATATGTGATGGTGCAAGGGTATCTACGTACGTTGCGTCCCACACCAAAGGCCTACCCATTATCCATGTTAATCTTAATATTACTGATAACAATCATTTGAATACATTCACACGAAGGAACTCACAATCGACATTGTTCACAACTTGGTAGGTACAACACTATCGGACCCACCACCATAGATTTAGCAGAATTCAAGCTTTGACGTTCGCAGTGAACGAAATACATTGCGCAATCGCCTACGTAGTACTAGATGGTACCCACGTATTGCCAGCAGTGTATATTTTTTTATTTGATATAGATAGTATCGTTTTTGTCTACAAATTACATAATACTATTGTAATAATAAAAATATAATTTTTATTTTAAGGTCTTTGGACTTAACCGGTGAAAAGAAATCCCTTCTCGAGCATACGTAGGTACATATCTGGCTTCTTTTTCGACACGTTATTATAGCGCAAGACGGTATAATTCTTTTATTTTCGCGGAGCTTAGTACGCTGTCGCAATATGAGCACGATTGTTGACAGCGTCAATCAAATTTTTCGACATATGAGCGTTTGCTCACAAGGACGGCGAGCCTGCCACGCCCACAAGGCCGTTCTAACCTCTCTTAACTGTTCTGTGGGATGGAAGCTGATTCGATATTACGATGTGACACTAAATAATTTCTTACGACTTAGGACTCGTATTTGTATTGGCATAAGGATTAGAATAAAAAAACGACCTGTACAGCCGCTCGCCGTATCACAGTATTCAACCATAGTAAAAAAAAAACAACTAACGACGTCCTTAGTAGTCGTGTCCGTCAACGTGTTAACTAATAACTACCACGGTGGCGCTGCATCATGTGAAAAAAATATCGTGATTGTCTCAAAAAATAGCCAAAATAGTCAAAAAGTCTAGTACCCTGTCTTGCCCGCTACCCCATCTTGCACCCCCCCCGATCTCCTTCTATCGGGTTCGAACTCATGCGGCCACGGCGGCGTAGCGGCGCAGAAAACTGGGTTTTCGAAGCTATGTGCGTAAATAAAGATTGGAACGAAATTTGTATAACGTATCCGACAAAATTGTTTTACAAGATCTAATCAGACAGCGGTGAAATCGGGCCTATATTAATATTTATACATTACTATCAGAATCGGTACAACAGTGCATACATTACAGGCAGTGGCCGACGTGGATAAGTTCCTGGCAAGTGAACGCACATTCGAGGAGTACTGCGAGGAATCGGTGAAGTACGTAGAACTGGCCTTGGAGATCCCCTCCAAGCTGGAGGGCACCATCGTCATCGGCATGTTCCAGGTGCAGCGGGCGGAACTCATCACGTCGTTGAGGTCTGCCGCCACCAGGCTGGCGAATACGCTGCTTAGACGGATGACTGAGGATTACCAAACTACTATTAAAGCGTAAGTGGACTGGCATCATTATTCAGCCAAAAGACTGTTGTACATAGGTCTCTCTAAGGTTTTCGGCAGCAGTACTGTGGGGAAGCTGTGAAGTATGTGCAAGTGGCCATAGAGATCCCCTTTTAAGCTGGAAGGCACCATCGTCATCGGAATATTCCAGATGCAGAGAGGGGAACTCATCAGGTTGTTGTGGTCCACCGCCACCAGGCTCGCGAATACACTGCTCAGGTGGATGACGGAGGATTACCAGGCTACTATTAAAGCGTAAGTGGACTAGCATCATTTAAAGCCAAAAGGCTGCTGAGCATACATAGGTCTCCCTAAGGGTTTCGACACAAGACCAGGCTCGCGAATACGCCGCTTAGAAGGTTGGCTGAGGATTACTAGGCCACTATAAAAGGCTAAGTAAATTCATAATTATTCAGACAAAGGACTGCTGATTTTGAGTAGCCCGCATTTGACAGCTTCCCACAATCTTAAGATCTTCGATTCACCCATTTGTTGAGTCTTACTATGCTGTGTCGTCCGGTGAGTGGCCACCCGAGTGAATTGGAATTTTTGAAAAAGCTTTCCTTTGTGAACAATTTAGACAAAATTTATAGTTTACTAGCTTTAGTTAAAAAATTACTAGTTTCTATATTGTATTGGCTATTAGCGGTTCATTTTGTTTTCAAATATTAAAATTATATTCAAATCTGCTAAAGTCCTTAGACGTCATTACAGCAAAATTGCATCTCCCTATGAAAAGTAGCCGCTGATTAACCACATTACACGAACTTACTAATCTCTATTTTAAGACTGTCTCGTTGGTCTCGCGGCATAAATGTGCGCGTGAGATTGGGAGGTCTCGGGATCGATTCCCGGGTCGGGCAAAGTGTTATTGGGATTTTCCGTTAGGAAATTCTCAGTAGCAGCACGGAGTCTGGTAATGTGCCCGGTACGGCAATAGGCTCGCCCCTTATTACGTGGGACCTAAAAAATTCATGGCGAAATGTGGGTGTAATATTACACCTCTGGCTACCCCTTCGGAGATACAGGCGTGAGATTATAAATAAAAATAAATAAATAATCCCTATTTACTAAGTATCTAAATATTTGCTGGTAAAGCTCAGAGTGACGCCTATGTTTAGCAGACGTCGTCTCTAGGCTGACATGATGAAAGCTCAGAGATTTAAGTTGACCTTTGGTAATTATATGACAGGATCTTCGACGAGTACTCATCGATAGCGACCATGCTGCTGACCCCGCCGGTGGACACAGCAGCCCTGATGGAACTGATGGCGTACGTGAAGAAGGTGGAGGACAGCATCAGTGGCCAGATGGAGGACAAGCTGCGGGACGTCATGCGCTACATCGTGTTCCTAGCAGATTACACCACGTTCACGCCGCTCGAGATGAAGGCTAACAACCAGTGCTTCCACTGGTAACTATCACCAGTTCTCTGTACTTATGTATATGTATCAACGTCATGCGTTACCAAGTGTTCCTTGGAGATTACACCACCTTCACGCCGCTCGAGATGGAGGCCAACAACCAGTGCTTCCACTGGTAACTATGACCAGTTCTCTGTACTTATGTATATGTATCAACGTCATGCGTTACCAAGTGTTCCTTGGAGATTACACCACCTTCACACCGCTCGAGATGAAGGGCAACAACCAGTGCTTCCACTGGTAACTATCACCAGTTGTCTGTACTTATATATATGTTACAACGTCATGCGTTACCAAGTGTTCCTTGGAGATTACACCACCTTCACGCCGTTCGAGATGAAGGCCAACAACCAGTGCTTCCACTGGTAACTATCACCAGTTCTCTGTACTTATGCATATGTATCAACGTCATGCGTTACCAAATGTTCCTTGGAGATTACACCACCTTCACGCCGTTCGAGATGAAGGCCAACAACCAGTGCTTCCACTGGTAACTATCACCAGTTCTCTGTACTTATGCATATGTATCAACGTCATGCGTTACCAAATGTTCCTTGGAGATTACACCACCTTCACGCCGTTCGAGATGAAGGCTAAAAACCAGTGCTTCCACTGGTAACTATCACCAGTTCTCTGCACTTATGTATATGTATCAACGTCATGCATTACCAAATGTTCCTTGGAGATTACACCACCTTCACGCCGTTCGAGATGAAGGCTAAAAACCAGTGTCTAATATCACCAGTTTTGTACTAATCATTCACTGCAGCAAAATAACCCTGTGATGACTGGAGGAGGAGTTAGTAGTAGACCGAGGTGATGAGGAGTTGGTATTTGGGTATGAGATAAAGCAAAGAGGCTGCTCTTCATTGTTCCATCCGTATTGCAATGTCTGGTTGTAAAGTAACCCCATATGATGTGCCATACAGATTAAACGCAAAAAGTTTGCTTGTCAATATCCAGCACTCAAGTCATTGGATTTTAAATTTGTGCTATATGTGTTAGGTACGCCCGCATGCCAGGGATTATAGAAGAATCTAAGGCAATCTGCGACCAAAAGAAGAATGAATACCAAGAACTTCTGAAGGTATGACTTTAAGCTTCTAAACACATTTTACCAATAACATCTCAGAACAAGTAGGAAAAGTAGATACGACATCTGAAATTCTGTGAACAAAGACCATTTTAATTCATCCCAAGTCCTATGTTATCCTTGAATTTAAAAAATATGTTTGCAGATGTATGTATAATATAATAATAAAAAATGTGTACTTTGTTCAGCATCGCATCCAAAAGTTCATCGAAGACTTGGACATATACGAGACTCAGGTGAACGATGTGCAGTACTGGGGTGATATCAATGAGCTGTCCAAGTATGTGTACCGCGCCAAAGTGCTGGACGAGAAGTAAGTTGATAATGCTATACATATGATCTAGTTGTTACTTAAATTGCGATGACTGTCAGAACAAAACCGATGTTTCTTTAAAACGTTTCAGTATTTAAGACAAAACAATCAAGAACACTACTTAAGCATCGGCTTTTATTATACCTAAGTATGATTTAGGGTACATTTATATGCGTCTCGGTCTCGGCACATCACAGCTGCGTGAATGAATCTGTCGCATATCTCAGAAACCGCAGCTTGCTTTCTGCAGACGCGAGAGGTTGCGATCGGCCGCCATGCACAAAAATGTCTCTTAAAACTCAAATCTGGAATTGCCAAGGAAATACATTTAGGCAAAGGAAAAATTCGTCTAGAACTTTCTAACTATGCATCGTCTTCTATTACGCAGGTTATCAAATGCGTTGACAAAGATAGATCAGTTCAATGAGGAAGAAGCAGCGTTCGGATGGGAGCTCTCTCAGTATCCGAAACGTAAAGCGATCTACGATACACTAACTCCTTTCAAGAAACTATTCGATGCAGGGAGCGATTTTCTTGGAAAACATAACGAATGGATGACTGCAAGGGTTTGTATATATTATACACATTTGAACTTTGACTAAATAAAGAACGCAGCTTTTTGGAAGCATTTATGAAGTAGTATTGAAATGTACTCCGAAAACAGTTTTTGAGTAAATTATTGTTCTTAAATACTTGAACCGCTGAACCAAAAGTCGAAAAAGCAGTTATTTTTACCAATTTAACATAACCTTACTGCTTAATACACATTTTACACCGCTTTGAACGAAGGAGTAGCTATCCTATGCACTTTGACGAACTTGCAAGAAGGCAGAAGAAAAGTCTTCTGCCTTTAAGAAGTGGTTGGGATTGCCTGGAGCTTTTGTATGTAACTGTTTCTACAGTTGAGATGTTCCTTGACAATCCCAGGATTACGTGAAGATATTTGGTGTTTAAGTTTCTTACATTTGGTGTTGTTAGGTGGGCAGTTACGACCCTGACGACATCGAAGGCGAAGTGAGTTACTACTACAAGATCGTGTACAAGTTGGAGAAGTCCTTCCAAGAAGTGCCCGATACTTATCGACTGGCCGTTTCTGTTAGGTATTATTGATTTTTGTCACTAATCACTAAGCAGACAATTTCGTCAGAGACTGGCCCAACTTGGCAGAAAATAGGGATGCTTGGAGAAGCGTAAGGGAGACCTTTGCCCAGCAGTGGGACAACAAAGGTTAAATAAAAAAATAAAAAACACTAAGCACATACTAAATCGATTTAAAGGTCATGACACATTATGCAAGCACCTACCAGCACAGGTCCAACGTGCGATTGTTATTTAAGTTAATCATTAAATCCAACTATATTATAGTATGCCACCTTTAAATAGAAATAAAACTTTAGGTATATATGAAGATTTTAGAATAAGTTTATTACAAAGATGATGTAGTAGGAAGAGAATACCGCCATGTGAATCTGCATTACCTACAAAATCATATTCAATCAATCAATTTATTTTTATAAGTATCTTACGATGTTAGGGCGGTTTCAGATTAGCGTTTTATACGCGCGTATAAGCTCGTTTTTGGAAGCGCATGTAGGCGCGTATAGGCGCGCCTTTTGGCACACGCGCAACTTGTACGAGCGTTGACGCACTGAGGCGCCAGAATCCATGTTGACACTGACAAGATGTCACTACCGTTTCGAGCGAATACACTGAAGTATGCTCGTTTACGCGAGTCCGATTTTGTGAAGCGCGTAATGTAGCGCGCGCGTAAACGCGTGTGCTAAAACGACCGTATAAGTGCAGAAAAATACGCAAATCTGAAACCGTCCTTAGCAAACAAAATAAATATATAAAATACACGTAACACCATCTAGTCCCAAACTATGTAGGTACCTACTATGGGTATTAGACACATTCTGTGGTACTAGACAATATTTTTTGCTAGCTCTTCTAAAGCTCATACTAGAAACAGACTAAAAACGAATGAATGAATTTCAGAGAAAAGATGGACGAGTTCAAATCGCATCTGCCAATAATCCAAACGCTAGGCAACCCGGGCATGAAGCCGCGTCACTGGGAGAAGATCTCTGAAATCGTCGGGTTCCCCATCGTGGTGGACGAGGATCTTACACTGGAGAAGGTGATCGACTTCAACCTGGTGGACTACATCGAGAAGTTCGAGAGCATATCGGAGGCTGCCACTAAAGAGAACAATCTAGAACGAGCGCTTGATAAGATGATGAAGGAATGGGCAGATCTCAAGTTCGAGATTCTGACTTACAAGTATGTATCTTAAAAAATACATAAGTGTACACAGCTCAAATGCTATCTGCACTTTGAATCAAAATACCGATACCAATGTTGCCACTTTTTGATTATAAATTTAAATTGCAAACAGAAAATAATAATTTATTTTTGATGTACTCGTTGATATTACCTTGGTAGGTTGAGATATGCTGTTGATGATTTCCTTACGAGCTCAGATGTTCAATTTTTACAAAAGTTATCCTAATAATACATTTTCTTCTTCTAGGGACACTGGTACGTTCATCCTATCAAGTGTGGACGACATTCAGTTGCTACTGGATGACCACATCATCAAGACGCAGACTATGAAGAACTCACCCTACATCAAACCATTCGAGGATGTCATTTAGTAAGTTATATACGCGGCTTATTATAGACTGGCTCTATCAATGATGAATGAATAGGTACTAATTACTCAAAATCTCTATACTTTATGCTACTTTACTGTTAGGATGCAAGTGTAAGCAACTATTATGATGATGTTCCTGATGATGTTAAAATATGACGATGTTAAATACTCTCACAGTAGTTTATCCTCGTTCTTGGAGGCCAGGATCTGCGTACTACTCTAACCAGATTTTACAGAATAATAACTTTTCCACAGAATGACTGCCGTCTGATCTCCGCAACCTATAGGCATAGCGATGTTCCATACCTAAGGCCGTTGTTCAATATACTAAAAATTTAATATGCAAAAGTGCTGACTCTGCATACTCGAATTATACTGGATATCATCACATTCATCACAGTAATTATAAACACAATAACACTTCTCTTGATTGCGCAGTGACTGGGAAGGCAAGTTGGTGCTCCTACAAGAAATCTTGGACGAGTGGCTGAAAGTGCAAGCTACCTGGATGTACCTGGAGCCAATCTTTTCGTCACCAGATATCCAACAGCAGATCCCTGAGGAAGGACGGAGATTCAGTGCTGTGGATAAGGTGAGAGGGAGACATTCATCATTATCATTACCTCAGCTGAAAGTGCCTAGGAGAGCACGTTAAACCGTCGGTCCCGGCTGTCATGAAGATCTTTGACAGTCGTTACGGGGACTCAGTACCCTCTAATAAACTGATACTGGTCTAAACCATGGAATATCGCTATCCCTTTGGGTTGCGGAGGTCAGACGGCAGTCGCTCTGTGGAAAAGTTGATATTCTGTCATATCTGGTTGGACCGGTGAGCGGACTTCGGGCTCCAAGGCGTATAAGTCTTGGATGCAACCGGGATGACCCTAAGGCGATGATGATGATTACCTCAGCTGAAAACGTCCCTCCAGGCATACCCCCAGGGCTCTCCACATAGATCGATCTTTAGCCATCAAGGGAATTATTGTTGTACGGATACTACTGACAACTTTTATCACGTTCAGAACATTGCTGGTTTTATCGGACAATCTGACTCAAACGTAAACTCAAACTCAAATATGTTTATTTCCATTAAAATGTACAACATTTTTGGACACGTTACAAAGTCATAGATAATAATATAAGAAAAAAAGTAAATATAAATGCATATTTATAACCGAGCATTGCAAAAAATGCCTGTTCAGAAAGTAGAGCCTCTGAGAAGAATCAGGCAAAAAACGCAGGTCCACTCTTTTCATTGTCCAATTTTATACAATTAAATAACTAAGTAACTACAATGTATTTTTCATATATGAGCTGGATTTCATATAGATAGATTTTATACGATTTTCACTCGCGGTTTCGAATACACTATACACTGTCATAGTTTTTAATGTCTGTCGCGAACAATTAATATAGTTATTTAAAATAATATAAAAGCACTAAACTAGTCTAGCTAGCACAATACAGACACAACAGCTCACATTCACAAAAAACTTAACATGAAGAAGGATATAAGCACGTGGGACTGAACAAGTTATCCCAAGCATTTTTATCTTCAATATAATCTAGTACTGAATAGTAGCCTTTTTAGGGTTCCGTAGTCCACAAGGAACCCTTATAGTTTCGTCATGTCCGTCCGTCTGTCCATCCGCAGCCTAGCTCAAAGACGCCTGGTGCTAGAAAGCTGATATTTGACATGAATATAGACATAAGATATTGCAACAAATCTGTAGAATAAAATTTAGGAAAATATTTTTTATAAGGGTATCTCCCCTACATATATAGTGGGGTTGAATTTTTTTATGGTTGAGTACCCCATCATGTTGGGTATCATTGGATAGGTTTTAAAAAAATATTATAAGTTTGCTCAAATCATTTTTCGATCAACTGATTGGTTTCCCAAATATCAAGCTTTGAAGTAAAAAAAATTGTTAGACTCAAGTGTCCCCCCCCCTCTGCCGGCTAAACTATTAATTTGGAAGAGGTGAAAAAAATCACAAATGTAGTACATATAATGAATTTAGGGCCGGAACATACCGGACGGAAGATCCGTCGCGTTTTATCGGTCGCGTAACGCCAATACATACAAATGTATAGAAAAACGTTCAACCATTCACACCTGACCGATAATCCGTTAGTACGTCGAGCGTACTAACGGATTATCCGTCGACGTCGCGCGCACCACGCACCACGTGAATTTTGACCATTGAGTAAGGAATATAAATGGAGAGGGCAAATAGTATGTACATATAGAAAAATTACATTATTCACATATATAATTATATTTTATATTTTTATAGACTCACGGCTGTATCCCCGGAGGTGTAATATTACACCCACATTTCACCATGATTTTTTTTATACACATATTTACGAAATCGACATAAAGCCACCAAACATAGTGTTGTCTCGTTTTGTCTTACGGATATCTCTGTCAGAAAAAGAGATAGCCATAGTTTACTGAATAAATTAATCATGACGATATTTTATTAGAAATGTCATTCGTGCCACTATCGCCAATTTTTCGCCAAGGTTTGTGATACATCTGCTGTGAAATCGTTGTCTATCGAACATAATAATTTTGTTTTTGTGCATAAATATGTCTAAAAAACCGATATTGGCTCTCAGATAATATTTTGTTACATGTTTCATACAAGGGTCGTCTTTCGCTTTGCCATGTTCGCCCACATTTGCATTATGGAATAAACTAATCTGGCAAAAGATTTAAACTAACAAACGTAACTTACTACAAAATGTATTATTCTCCTCTAACCGGCTCCATATCGATATCGATTACATTCTGGAGAACAACCCAAATGGCAGCCAGTTTATTTGCCCGTTTCGTAGGTGAGCACGCTAAATTCTTAGGTATTGGACATACCATATCCATGTCATTCCCAGATCGGTGATTTTAAGATCGTAAGATTCCAGGGCCGCCAGACCTTACTTATTTTTTCAGAAATGAAATGTGTAGATTAATGTAGTGTTAGTATGTGCTATGAGTGTACGCATATTTGCTAGCTTGGATCGAGGGCCAATTTTTGGGTATGGGCTGCTAAAGGTCCACGGGAATAATTTCCATACATACCTATATAGAAAACATTTTATGTCTTGCTCTGCAACTGTAGTCTGTAACCCCTTCTATATAATTTGTATAATTTTTGTGAAAAACCGTAACCAAATCATATTATCGTCTTTTATTTTTGAACCTCCATATCTAAATAGGATATAATTATATTCAAATAAGGCTTGTTTGCTACTATAAAAAATCTTCGAAGTCCGACATATTTTTAATAGTCAAACTCGAATTGCAACATAAATAACTACAGGACTTCAGTGACTACATAACATCAGGGAACACGAAAAATGATTAGGTAAAAGAATATAACAGCAAAATATTGAGCTGCCCTGAGTACGGCCCTGCACGAACAAACTTATATGTGTGCATAATAGCCACGCTTTCAGCGAATGTGTGCTGATACGCTCGACGCATTTTCCGTCAGATGTGTACCGATTCATTTGACGGAATAGACGCAACCGAAGATACGTTCGACGGATCTTCCGTCAGGTATGTTCCGCCCCTTAAAAGGAAAACTATCACGGCTAAGTATATATCACTAGTTTACGAGTAATCGTCGGTTAACTTATAAGTACCAAATTCTGTGCAGAGTTTACATTGGGCGCGCTGGCTTAATCTTAAAGATATACGTACCTTGGTATGTAATGTACTACGGTACTACGTATGTATAGTAGTAGCACAGTATAAAGACACTGTGGTAGTAGTATATCTTGGAAACCACATTTTATGTTTACAATACATAACTGGATACATACCTAGTATTTTTCTAAACAAAACTTAGGTTCTTATAATAGTGTTATTAAAATTATTTTTTCAGCAAAATAAACAGACAGATTTGTTGTACATTAATTAATACCCTTTGCAGCAAGTCATTATGGACAACTACGGAACCCTACATTGTTTACATAGTTTTCGTTTTATAAACTTCTTGAATTAGTTGAAACTAAAATTTTTAATCTCTAAATATATTATGGATCGATGATCTTCGTTACCTTTCCATATCTTCTCAGCTGCCTAATGGTAGATTGGTAGCATCTTGGCTTAGCTTCGCTTTAGTAAAGATTTCACATTGATATTTCATGAGTCAAATACTTAGTATTTCCAATGCTGCACACATAGCGAAGTCACCACGTGACACAAAAAATTTACAAAATAAAAATAAATATGTAGATTCCATACCTTCCAACTTAAATGGCACCTCACGGGAACTATATCATTCTAAACAAAAAAAAAGTTTCGAGTTCTGAGAACCGTCAAATTAAGGAACTCTTCCTTTTTTTGGAGTCACTTATACTAAATCTGCACCACTTACCCAGATGTGGCGTGAGATAATGAAGGCAGCGTCTGCCGAGCCTCGGGTCCTGGACGTGATCATGATAGAGAAGATGCTGGACCGCCTGAAGAAGTCCAACAACCTGCTGGAGATGGTGCAGAGAGGACTCAACGCCTACCTCGAGAAGAAGCGCCTGTTCTTCCCGAGGTTCTTCTTCTTGTCCAACGATGAGCTGCTCGAGATCTTGTCTGAGACCAAGGATCCTATGCGGTAAGTGCTTGCAATAGTTTGAATAGATCGAGAGAACATAAATCTATTTTAGAATTTGACTTTCTCGCGGATATTACAGAACCTGAAGGAGATGAAATGGATAATATAATACTTTTTCGTTTCCTTTGCCACACACAGGTGTTTTAACAAGCAACTAAGGTAAAATCAAGGAGTGTAAGAGAGGTACTTTTGTATAGATGCTGCCGTTTTGGATTACTTTTAATTAAAAGACAGCCGTCCTGTCGTCATGTACACAAAGTAATCCTCAGTTTTCGGATTACTTTCAAAAAGAAGACAGCCGTCCTGTTACAAACGTCATGTATAGAATGTAATTTTCAGTCAAAGCTGCTAATAATATTTTTGATCGGATCATTATGGCATCCTGAGTTTTTTATGAATAGCTATTGCGATATGCCATTATATGTATAGATGGAGTTTAACCTTCTAAACGTCACTGTAATGAGATCACAATCGTGATAAACCAAAATGTAGCCGTCACATGGGCTAGGTCCATCTTGGCGTATGCCAAAACGTAATGTGCTGATACGACTTTTAAAACTGTCATAATCTGCATATATATAATCCTTGCGTTATTGAATGACTGACAGACAAGCTACAATCAAAACTATTGGGAGCAGGAAGCTGAAATTTGGCACGTATGTTTCATGGGGACCGTAGGGTTGCATTAAAGAGGGATTTCTCGAAATTCCCACGGAATCGAGTAGCAAGGGGTAAATTAAAATAAAATGTGCGGGCGTAGCTGCAGGCATTCTCTAGTAGGCTATATAAATCTGCGGCAAGATAAAGTCGGCTGTGACCATGAGCGATGCCAGAATTGTTTTTAGTGCTCACGCAACACAGATAACATTGGGTTGGGGAAGTGATTATTACATGACTGGCGGTGGGTGCAAGTGCCCTCTTTTTCAATACTCTTCTCTTTCCTCTGTTCTTGTCGAAGCTTTGGATTATATAGCCAGTTCTCATCAAAGATCCGAATAACAGTTATCAGTCTTATCGCTTCCGGATGCTCTTTTACGAGGCACATGCTTTCAGCTGCTATATGAATACCGTATGCTTTCAGCTTCTATACTTACTTAATATAACCTTTAGCTCTTAGTAGTTACGCCCGAACGAAGATCTACGGTGGACACAATAACTTTTTACTGTCTGGTATTCTGGCATACGAGCTAATTTAAGAGTACATTTTAGGTACCACATCGCAGTCCGCAATGATGTGTAGTATAATGTATTTTTAAGCATTGGATCTCATACCTTTTAAGCTTAAGCTTTTTTTTTATATACTTCAGCGCTTATAAGCATTTTATGGCATATAATATCAAATACGACTCTTTACGCATTTAATATAAAAAATGCGAAAGCAAAGATGCAAAAATATTAATGGAAATTGAAATATTGTTTACTCGTTGCAGCGTACAACCTCATCTAAAGAAGTGCTTCGAAGGCATCGCCAAGCTAAACTTCACGGAAGACTTGGTGATCACTCACATGAAGTCCTCAGAGGGCGAGGTGGTTGAGCTCACCATAACTATCAACACCGCTGCTGCGAGAGGACAGGTACTTATCAAGCTATCCATAATTATGTGATCATTGAAAGTTATATACTAGACTAAGAAGAATGTGATCCCCACAGTCTTGGCATAGAAAACTCTAAAGGCAGAATAATAAAAGTGAGAGTGCGGTCTGTATTTACAGAGACATCTAAAAGATTTGTGATCTTTATATTTCACACACACTCAGCTGGAGAAGACAAATGCGTTATCTGCATTCTGGAGGAAATGTCCGGAAAGAAACGGATGCAATAAAAAATAAATATGGAGTGGGAAGGGCGTGGAAACTGATAACTATGGTCTGGACTACCCAAAGTATTAGACCACGCTGTCCACCACTCTGTTGTATTTGTGCTTTGTGAAGAGACTCTGTCTTGTCAAAATGATTCATTTGTAGGTAGAAAAATGGCTGTTGGAGCTAGAAGGTGCGATGAAGGCATCCGTGCACCATGAAGTGTCGCGTTCGTATGACGACTACCTGCTGACACCCAGAGAACAGTGGGTGATCAAGTGGCCTGGACAGACGGTGAGTTTTGTTTGTTGACGGTTACTGACTCCAACTCTATTCCTTTTTCTTCTGGGTTTGGGGCCGCGGCAAAGGCGCAAAAAATACAGAGGCCACAAGGCTTCAAGAATTAGCAGTGCTAATCGCTTTTAATTTCCTTTCGCTTCTCATATAAAAGTACGCATTTCGACTTTAGCAACTGTACTTTACGGATTTTCATTTTCTCAAACTACATCTGTATCGATGATAAAAAAAGATTCAAATGTGTTCAGTAATTTTTGAGATCTTGTTTTATATATTTTAATACATTGGTATATGTCGAAATGGTCAGTATAATTTAAGCCTAAAATCTTCTGGTCAAAGGTCTACCCAACCGGTTTCCGTGATCCCAACAGGATCGTGGTCGAATTGGTTGTTTAAATTTGTTTGGTCCAGGTCCAATGCATAGCAATGACGTTCTGGACGTTAGAAGTGACAGAGGCGATCCATACGGGCATCCCAGCCATGAAGAAGTACTGGGAGAAGTGCAACTATCAGATATCCAAGATCGTAGACCTGGTGCGAGGATTCCTTAGCTTGCAGAACAGGATTACTCTCGGTAATGCTTGAAATTATTGTTATTTCTGACATCTTATCTCATGTTGTATGTTTCTTGTGCATCTTATATTCTCACCTTTTAGCCCACGGTCCGTTTTCTAGTCTAACCAGGTTTTGTCAGAATACAACTGTGCTACAGAGGAACTACCTTCTGAACTCCACAACCCAAAGGGATAGCGATATTCCTTAGACCAGTATCAGTAAATTCCAGAGTTCTGACTTGCCTATAACGGCTGCCAGAGATCTTCATAACATCCGGAACCAACGCGACGGCTTAACGTGCTCTCTTATGCAAGCGCCAAACGCTAATTTTATTGCCAGTTTTTTTTTATCGTAATAGGCGGCAAACGAGCAAACGGATCGCCTGATGGTAAGCAATTACCGCCGCCCATCGACAAAAGCAACACCACAGGAGTTACAAGTACGTCGCCACCCCTTGGGAATGAGAAAAGGAATAGGATGAGGAGTGGGATGAGGGAGAAGGAATAAAGGATAGGGCCTCCGGCACTCTCACTTACCGAACGAAACGCAACAGTTTAAGTACTGTTACTTTACGTCGATTTTCTGTGAGAGGGTAGTACTGCCCCGGTCGAGCCGGCCGGTTTCATGCTGAAATCAGCAAGGCTCTACTACCTGTACCAGTTTATTGCCGAGAGTGGTTGACAGCGGCTGGACACGAAAAGCAAAAATTGGGCTCAGTGGCG
Organism: Euclidia mi; assembly: GCA_944739405.2. Lineage (NCBI taxonomy): Eukaryota > Metazoa > Arthropoda > Insecta > Lepidoptera > Erebidae > Euclidia > Euclidia mi. The sequence goes on from OX123196.2 coordinate 8,273,714, forward strand.
TGCCATTGGTGAGGCCTATTATTCAGCAGTGGAGTATGGCAGGCTGATGATGATGATGATGAGAGATAGCTTTGGACACATCGAGTCAAAAGGTAATATTCTGTTTAATCTATTAAGCCTAGAAAGCGGACCCTGGGCTAAAATGTGCAAGTCGTGGATGGAACCACTATAAAGCTAAGATGATGATGACAACTTGGGACGTGTTCTATGTTTGTTTGTTATTCTAGGAGCGTTGGTGGTGCTGGATGTCCACGCCAGAGATGTGCTGATGCTGCTCATAGAGTTGAACGTGCTGCGTGACAACGACTTTGATTGGCTCGCACAGTTGCGCTACTATTGGGAGGTATACACTATGTTATACTAATGTCTTAATCTTGCATATTTGAGGGTTCATAATATTTTGTCCTTTAATCCATTTGGCTTCATTGCCCGGCGAAGTGGTTGAGAGGACGTAGTCCCGATGCATAATTTGTCAGTTTCGCCCCGTTTTGAATACCAAGTCACGTGATTCTTCTCGTCGCCAAACTCACGCCATAAATCATGAGGAAGTCGACTCGAAAAGAAGGAGGTATTTAAAATCTGCGGCATAAATGTGTTCTAATTCTCAGTTTCGGAGCTTGAGCCACCGTTACGGTCCATACATACATTGAACTTTTGTCCTTGGAGGACAAGAATATCGTTTTCGAAAAATGTTGCTCAAAGACAACTGCTACTGACTCGATCCACACAGTGTGTCATCATTTATTTATCGGCAGTGTATAAATGTGCTTCAGTATAGAAGCAGTTAGTTTAAAATAGAATAAAAAGTCTTCTTCAAACAGAACGCGTCCTTAGCCCGCGTCAAGGCGCTAAACTGAGACCGCGCTTCAGCGCCGCATTGTATTGTACGATGACGGTACTATCCTGGCGAACAGGGCCTCCACGCTAGTAAAGTACGCAACGCTGGCGTTTAACGTTTAGATTTGCTACTTAGCTTTCTTCCAATGGGCATGATTGTATCGACGAATGATCTATCTATAGGAGCAAGAGGACAAGACGTGGCAGTGCGACACGCGCATGATCAACTCGACGCTGCGCTACGGGTACGAGTACCTCGGCAACGTCGCCCGCCTCGTCGTCACGCCGCTCACCGACCGCTGCTTCCGCACGCTCTTCGGCGCGCTGCATCTCAACTTGGGTAGGTAACACAAGCTCTATAGCCTGGAGCAAGATCTATCTATAGGAGCAAGAGTACCTCGGCAACGTCGCCCGCCTCGTCGTCACGCCGCTCACCGACCGCTGCTTCCGCACGCTCTTCGGCGCGCTGCATCTCAACTTGGGTAGGTAACACAAGCTCTATAGCCTGGAGCAAGATCTATCTATAGGAGCAAGAGTACCTCGGCAACGTCGCCCGCCTCGTCGTCACGCCGCTCACCGACCGCTGCTTCCGCACGCTCTTCGGCGCGCTGCATCTCAACTTGGGTAGGTAACACAAGCTCTATAGCCTGGAGCAAGATCTATCTATAGGAGCAAGAGTACCTCGGCAACGTCGCCCGCCTCGTTGTCACGCCACTCACCGACCGCTGCTTCCGCACGCTCTTCGGCGCGCTGCATCTCAACTTGGGTAGGTAACACAAGCTCTATAGCCTGGAGCAAGATCTATCTATAGGAGCAAGAATACCTCGGCAACGTCGCCCGCCTCGTCGTCACGCCACTCACCGACCGCTGCTTCCGCACGCTCTTCGGCGCGCTGCATCTCAACTTGGGTAGGTAACACAAGCTCTATAGCCTGGAGCAAGATCTATCTATAGGAGCAAGAGTACCTCGGCAACGTCGCCCGCCTCGTCGTCACGCCGCTCACCGACCGCTGCTTCCGCACGCTCTTCGGCGCGCTGCATCTCAACTTGGGTAGGTAACACAAGCTCTATAGCCTGGAACAAGATCTATCTATAGGACCAAGAGTACCTCGGCAACGTCGCCCGGCTCGTCGTCACGCCACTCACCGACCGCTGCTTACGCACGCTCTTCGGCGCGCTGCATCTCAACTTGGGTAGGTAACACAAGCTCTATAGCCTGGAGCAAGATCTATCTATAGGACCAAGAGTACCTCGGCAACGTCGCCCGGCTCGTCGTCACGCCGCTCACCAACCGCTGCTTACGCACGCTCTTCGGCGCGCTGCATCTGAACTTGGGTAGGTAACACAAGTTCTATAACCTGGAGCAAGATCTATCTATAGGAGCAAGAGTACCTCGGCAATGTCAGCAACCTCGTCGTCACGCCGCTCACCGACCGCTGTTTCCGCACGCTCTTCGGCGCGCTGCACCTCAACTTGGGTAGGTAGCACAAGCTCTATAGCCTGGAGCAAGATCTATCTATAGGAGCAAGAGTACCTCGGCAACGTCAGCCGCCTCGTCGTCACGCCGCTCACCGACCGCTGCTTTCGCACGCTCTTCGGCGCGCTGCATCTCAACTTGGGTAGGTAACACAAGCTCTATAGCCTGGAGCTCTTGCTCCAGGCTATAGAGCTTGTCTATCTATAGGAGCAAGAGTACCTCGGCAACGTCAGCCGCCTCGTCGTCACGCCGCTCACCGACCGCTGCTTCCGCACGCTCTTCAGCGCGCTGCATCTCAACTTGGGTAGGTAACACAAGCTCTATAGCCTGGAGCAAGATCTATCTATAGGAGCAAGAGTACCTCGGCAACGTCGCCCGCCTCGTCGTCACGCCGCTCACCGACCGCTGCTTCCGCACGCTCTTTGGCGCGCTGCATCTCAACTTGGGTAGGTAACACAAGCTCTATAGCCTGGAGCAAGATCTATCTATAGGAGCAAGAGTACCTCGGCAACGTCGCCCGCCTCGTCGTCACGCCGCTCACCGACCGCTGCTTCCGCACGCTCTTCGGCGCGCTGCATCTCAACTTGGGTAGGTAACACAAGCTCTATAGCCTGGAGCAAGATCTATCTATAGGAGCAAGAGTACCTCGGCAACGTCGCCCGCCTCGTCGTCACGCCACTCACCGACCGCTGCTTCCGCACGCTCTTCGGCGCGCTGCATCTCAACTTGGGTAGGTAACACAAGCTCTATAGCCTGGAGCAAGATCTATCTATAGGAGCAAGAGTACCTCGGCAACGTCGCCCGCCTCGTCGTCACGCCGCTCACCGACCGCTGCTTCCGCACGCTCTTCGGCGCGCTGCATCTCAACTTGGGTAGGTAACACAAGCTCTATAGCCTGGAGCAAGATCTATCTATAGGAGCAAGAGTACCTCGGCAACGTCGCCCGCCTCGTCGTCACGCCGCTCACCGACCGCTGCTTCCGCACGCTCTTCGGCGCGCTGCATCTCAACTTGGGTAGGTAACACAAGCTCTATAGCCTGGAGCAAGATCTATCTATAGGAGCAAGAGTACCTCGGCAACGTCGCCCGCCTCGTCGTCACGCCGCTCACCGACCGCTGCTTCCGCACGCTCTTCGGCGCGCTGCATCTCAACTTGGGTAGGTAACACAAGCTCTATAGCCTGGAGCAAGATCTATCTATAGGAGCAAGAGTACCTCGGCAACGTCGCCCGCCTCGTCGTCACGCCGCTCACCGACCGCTGCTTCCGCACGCTCTTCGGCGCGCTGCATCTCAACTTGGGTAGGTAACACAAGCTCTATAGCCTGGAGCAAGATCTATCTATAGGAGCAAGAGTACCTCGGCAACGTCGCCCGCCTCGTCGTCACGCCGCTCACCGACCGCTGCTTCCGCACGCTCTTCGGCGCGCTGCATCTCAACTTGGGTAGGTAACACAAGCTCTATAGCCTGGAGCAAGATCTATCTATAGGAGCAAGAGTACCTCGGCAACGTCGCCCGCCTCGTCGTCACGCCGCTCACCGACCGCTGCTTCCGCACGCTCTTCGGCGCGCTGCATCTCAACTTGGGTAGGTAACACAAGCTCTATAGCCTGGAGCAAGATCTATCTATAGGAGCAAGAGTACCTCGGCAACATCGCCCGCCTCGTCGTCACGCCGCTCACCGACCGCTGCTTCCGCACGCTCTTCGGCGCACTGCATCTCAACTTGGGTAGGTAACACAAGCTCTATAGCCTGGAGCAAGATCTATCTATAGGAGCAAGAGTACCTCGGCAACGTCGCCCGCCTCGTCACGCCGCTCACCGCCCGCTGTTTCCGCACGTTCTTCGGCGCGCTGCATCTCAAATGGGGTAGGTAACATCAGCTCTATAGCCTGGAGCAAGATCTATCTATAGGAGCAAGAGTACCTCGGCAACGTCGCCCGCCTCGTCGTCACGCCGCTCACCGACCGCTGCTTCCGCACGCTCTTCGGCGCGCTGCATCTCAACTTGGGTAGGTAACACAAGCTCTATAGCCTGGCGCAAGATCTATCTATAGGAGCAAGAGTACCTCGGCAACGTCAGCCGCCTCGTCATCACGCCTCTCACCGACCGCTGCTTCCGCATGCTCTTCGGCGGGCTGCATCTCAACTTGGGTAGGTAACACAAGCTCTATAGCCTGGCGCAAGATCTATCTATAGGAGCAAGAGTACCTCGGCAACGTCAGCCGCCTCGTCGTCAGCCACTCACCGACCGCTGCTTCCGCACGCTCTTCGGCGCACTGCATCTCAACTTGGGTAGGTAACACAAGCTCTATAGCCTGGAGCAAGATCTATCTATAGGACCAAGAGTACCTCGGCAACGTCGCCCGGCTCGTCGTCACGCCGCTCACCGACCGCTGTTTCCGCACGCTCTTCGGCGCGCTGCACCTCAACTTGGGTAGGTAGCACAAGCTCTATAGCCTGGAGCAAGATCTATCTATAGGAGCAAGAGTACCTCGGCAACGTCGCCAGTCTCGTCGTCACGCCGCTCACCGACCGCTGCTTTCGCACGCTCTTCGGCGCGCTGCATCTCAACTTGGGTAGGTAACACAAGCTCTATAGCCTGGAGCTCTTGCTCCAGGCTATAGAGCTTGTCTATCTATAGGAGCAAGAGTACCTATGCAACGTCAGCCACCTCGTCGTCACGCCGCTCACCGACCGCTGCTTCCGCACGCTCTTCAGCGCGCTGCATCTCAATTTGGGTAGGTAACACAAGCTCTATAGCCTAGAGCAAGATCTATCTATAGGAGCAAGAGTACCTCGGCAACGTCGCCAGTCTCGTCGTCACGCCGCTCACCGACCGCTGCTTCCGCACGCTCTTCGGCGCGCTGCATTTCAACTTGGGTAGGTAACACAAGCTCTATAGCCTGGATCAAGATCTATCTATAGGAGCAAGAGTACCTCGGCAACGTCAGCCGCCTCGTCATCACGCCTCTCACCGACCGCTGCTTCCGCATGCTCTTCGGCACGCTGCATCTCAACTTGGGTAGGTAACACAAGCTCTATAGCCTGAAGCAAGATCTATCTATAGGAGCAAGAGTACCTTGGCAACGTCAGCCGCCTCGTCGTCAGCCGCTCACCGACCGCTGCTTACGCACGCTCTTCGGCGCACTGCATCTCAACTTGGGTAGGTAACAAAAGCTCTATAGCCTGGAGCAAGATCTATCTATAGGAGCAAGAGTACCTCGGCAATGTCAGCCGCCTCGTCGTCACGCCGCTCACCGACCGCTGCTTCCGCACGCTCTTCGGCGCGCTGCATCTCAACTTGGGTAGGTAACACAAGCTCTATAGCCTGGCGCAAGATCTATCTATAGGAGCAAGAGTACCTCGGCAACGTCAGCCGCCTCGTCATCACGCCTCTCACCGACCGCTGCTTCCGCATGCTCTTCGGCGGGCTGCATCTCAACTTGGGTAGGTAACACAAGCTCTATAGCCTGGCGCAAGATCTATCTATAGGAGCAAGAGAACCTCGGCAACGTCAGCCGCCTCGTCGTCAGCCACTCACCGACCGCTGCTTCCGCACGCTCTTCGGCGCACTGCATCTCAACTTGGGTAGGTAACACAAGCTCTATAGCCTGGAGCAAGATCTATCTATAGGAGCAAGAGTACCTCGGCAACGTCAGCCGCCTCGTCGTCACGCCGCTCACCGACCGCTGCTTTCGCACGCTCTTCGGCGCGCTGCATCTCAACTTGGGTAGGTAACACAAGCTCTATAGCCTGGAGCTCTTGCTCCAGGCTATAGAGCTTGTCTATCTATAGGAGCAAGAGTACCTCGGCAACGTCAGCCACCTCGTCGTCACGCCACTCACCGACCGCTGCTTCCGCACGCTCTTCAGCGCGCTGCATCTCAACTTGGGTAGGTAACACAAGCTCTATAGCCTGGAGCAAGATCTATCTATAGGAGCAAGAGTACCTCGGCAACGTCGCCAGTCTCGTCGTCACGCCGCTCACCGACCGCTGCTTCCGCACGCTCTTCGGCGCGCTGCATTTCAACTTGGGTAGGTAACACAAGCTCTATAGCCTGGAGCAAGATCTATCTATAGGAGCAAGAGTACCTCGGCAACGTCGCCCGCCTCGTCACGCCGCTCACCGCCCGCTGTTTCCGCACGTTCATCGGCGCGCTGCATCTCCAATGGGGTAGGTAACACAAGCTCTATAGCCTGGAGCAAGATCTATCTATAGGAGCAAGAGTACCTCGGCAACGTCAGCCGCCTCGTCGTCACGTCGCTCACTGACCGCTGTTTCCGCACGCTCTTCGGCGCGCTGCATCTCAACTTGGGTAGTTAACACAAGCACTTATAGCCTGGAGCAAGATCGATCTATAGGAGCAAGAGTACCTCGGCAACGTCAGCCGCCTCGTCGTCACGCCGCTCATCAACCGCTGCTTCCGCACGCTCTTCGGCGCGCTTCATCTCAACTTGGGTAACGAACCAAGATAAATAATATGCCATTTGTAAAAAAAAACATCGAAATCAGAATTTAAACAATAAATGTAAGTCATAAAATCTGCCTGTATACAGAGCTGTATACAAGTTGAGTACCTAATCAATCCCAATTTCTCGATTGTCCCATCTAACCGTAAATTGGAATAACTTGCGTTTACCTATTCCTAATTCTTTATCTTTTGCTCAAACGCTCCTATGAGCTATTGTTCTGTCACGTCAAGGAAGAGTCCGTTCTAATGTCAATATTGTTTCCGAACTGTAACCCAATTAATTAGGCCAGTGCAAAATAATAACGGGCTGTGGATAAATGCCCTAAATGTCCCAGTGCCTCAAGGCTTTTAGCTGATGGGCGAAAACTTCATCCCTAATGAAACTATTTCGCTCACCGAACCACAAACAAATAAAACAGATTTATTGCTAAACAGCTACATATGTATTGTATAGCTCTTTGCATTATTCAACATTGCAGCATGACACAAGCAGTTCATCCAGGAGCTGCATATTACTGATATTGCAATCTCAGTGAAATTCGTATGTTATGACGTAAATATTGAAGCAGCGTGTGTCGAGTGGGAGTCTGGCCCGTTAACTCATCGCTTCGTCGTGATATTGTTAGACGAAGTTTGTTGCTCCGCTGAGTTCTCTCATGTGTATGTTACGTGTTCACGGTTATGTGCACCCGCTATGGCTTTCCCATTTAGCTCTTTCATTATCTCTGATGGATGAAGCCATTTATTTTACTAATTTATGTTTCGGGGAAACAGTTGGTAGTACTGAATTAAAAAGTTTAAATAGTATGTCGGCAGAGTTGCCTTGAGAATTAGTTGGGTCATTCTTCGAGACACGTTTTTTAAGCGGCATCACCTTAAATAAATAGAAATCGAAAAGTTAGCAAGCCACTTTTTTTTTCGGGCAAACCTTTAATCCTCCTTTATCTGGGTTATTGATTATTATTCAATTATCTATATATTTTGTATCATAAAAAAAATAAAACACCCCCATTCTTTGATTTTCGTGGAGTGTCCCAAACCCCGATCTAGTCACTTAGTAAATTATATATTTTAAACTAAACGGTACATGCTTACCGAAAAAATAACATGAAGTCCTAAGAAGTTGACAATGCTATGAAAAATTAGATCATAGTTCTAAAAGAATTACATTATATAAAAAAAATAAAAATGTAACTGTCCCGGGGTAGTTAGTGATTTGCGTGGACCATTGTAAATTCATTTGCACATCTCTAGTTTCGCGGCCCAATGTTGCGTCATCCTAATTTACGTTACAACTAGTCCCGTTGCGACGGCCGGACAGAGTGCTTCTGTGATGACGTGTCGAGTTTCCGAAAAATTAAGGTAAGAACTTCGTTTCGTGGGTATGGTTTCTCAAAACTTTGATTTGCGTGGTACAATTTTCTCTGGTGTCTGTGAATTTGTTTATTGAATAAAATATTGTAGCGAACAAATATAAGGTAACGCAACTTATATTCAAAACACAGTATATTTACTTAAAGGGTTTTTATATATTTTTAGAATAAAGGATTTATCTTGATTTTCGTGGTCGTAATTTGCGTGGTTTACGTGGTAGTTTTGTAACACGCAAATCAATTATTGGCCATGCAAATTAAATAACGTCGAGTTTTGTAATAGTATTGTATGATAACATTTTGTATTACTTTAGTTAAATGTAAATTCGTTTAGTTCAAACTTAAAATGATTTTATAAGTACCTAATAATAAAAAAAATAGTGTCGGATTAGCTAAAATTGTAATGAATTATTTTTAGACCACAATGATATTAACAATAGAAGAAAAAATAGAAAGAAAGAAGTTATCTGAAAGAAGAAGAAGAGAGAGGCTGAAAAATAATGAAGAGTTCAAGGCCACAACCGGGCAAGATATTATAAAAGAAAAACTGAAGGAAAAATACTTAGTATTCATGACTTGAACCACCGCGAACAAAAACCTAGACGAGAGAAAAGTCGAATAAGTTCCCAGAAATATAACTTGAAGAAAAAAAATCAAGCTTAACGTTGTCTTCATGAAAAATTTGTACAAGTACCGAAAATTCAAAATAAATAATGTTGACTGATTTTACTATAAATAAAAGCTTTTAAAAAATATATTTCTGTGTTAGTTACTTACTTATTCTTTTACCTGATAACTTAATAAGTTATTTGAGAAAGATAAATTAAAAAAATCATTTTCGTGGGTGTTTTGTGATTTGCGTGGCCTCCAATTTTTTAACCTCGATTATCTCTGTAATTATATCGCTCTCTGAGGTGCCTCTTCTATAAAAAATATTACTTTTACGTATATTTTAAGAAACACGTGTCGATTTAAAAAATATATTAAATTTAAAAATTGCCACGCAAATCACCAAATAATGCCTTGCTCAAAGAATCACCCAGTTATGGTTTTTGGGTTTCGGCCTATGATTACGTAGTAACCGATCATTAGAATTGATAAGAAATTATTAGATCTCGTACCTATTATCAGCTTCAGGGAGCGGGTGGGTAGTAAGATAAGTAACCTTAAAATAACGTCACATTTTTTTAATACATAACATACAGGTAGTAGAGCCTTGCTGATTTCAGCATGAATCCGCCATTTCCGGCCCATTCATGCTGAAATCTAGCTAGGCTCTACCAGGGAAGTACTACCCTCTCACAGATAATCGACGTAGAGTCCACTCCTCATCCTATTCCTTCGCCCAATCCCAAGAGGCGGCAACGCAGTTGTGACTCCTGTGGTGTTGCTTGTGTCCATGGGCGGCGCTAATTGCTTACCATCAGGCGATCCGTCTGCTCGTTTGCCGCCTATAACTATAAAAATAATAAAAAAGCTCTTCTATCAGCTGACTCAACTATCACAAAATCATAATTTTGTTGAGTCAAAGTCTCTTTAGCACAACTCTAACCAACTTACTGTAGGGGTTATGAAGTAATGATGTTGTTTGTGTGGAGAGATAAAAGAAAGAATCTAGGAAACGAGATATATACTTTACTGTGGTACCACATTGAAATATAAATAAACTATAAAGCTACGTCCTAACTGAATGAAAGCGGGAAGACGACTGCTGCGCCGCACTTACACAATAGCGCGCCTTGTATATAATTTGTAGCGTAAGCAGCCGCTACATTACAATTCACACTTTATGCCACTGGGTTTTAATACAGACTACTCCCGAAGATCTGTTATCTTCCAGCGACAAATGACTTATTAGTATTACCCTTCATCAGTCTCAAGCTGCCCTCTTCAAACCAAAATAGCCCACTGCCAAAACAAAATCCTGGAGCCACGAATATTTCCGATTACTATACGTCGTCGGAGATTAGGTACTACTTAGGAACCAAACAGAGATAAAGAAGATGTTTACTCAATTGTAACAGGTGGTGCTCCTGAAGGGCCTGCTGGCACTGGCAAAACGGAGACCACAAAAGATTTGGCTAAAGCCGTCGCCAAGCAATGCGTCGTGTTCAACTGCTCTGATGGGCTCGACTACATTGCGCTTGGCAAATTCTTCAAGGTAACTTATTTGCATACTCGAAAAAGCTGTAGGATGCAAAGCGGTGTTGCCTCATACAAAAGGCATGCAATATTGTGGCATACCATATTATTAAAAAATAGTCTTCCTCATAAATGAATTGGGATACATAACTATATTATAGTTAAGCACGAAAGAAAATGATTTCAAATTGGAGACTCCCAATATTAACCTTCTATGTAACATTTTATTTGTTCAGTTAAACGGTTTTAAGAGCATTGCCAATTGAAACTTGAATCGTAATTTTGCGCTAGTCAAATACAAATCAATTAAAATATAACATGTCTAAACAAAATTCACCTAGGGTTTAGCATCATGCGGCGCATGGTCATGCTTCGACGAGTTCAACCGCATCGACCTGGAGGTGCTGTCCGTGGTGGCGCAGCAGATCCTGTCCATCCAGCGCGGCATCAACTCGGGCGCCTCCGAGCTCATGTTCGAAGGAACACTGTTGCAGCTCGACAAGACGTGCGCCGTGTTCATCACTATGAACCCTGGGTATGCCGGCCGCTCCGAGTTGCCTGATAACTTGAAGGTGGGTTTTAGATAGTTCACCATGTCTTTTAGAGCTAGTGATATTCTCCGCCCTTGGACAACTGACGACAGCGTATAGGAGAGAGAGGTACACCGGTGTTGTCTTTTCCGCAAATTCTATGGTTCATCGCAGTGGTTTCGGATCCGTCTCAATGTAAACAGTGTCATATAAATTGTGTTATCACTGGCATATTTGCCTCTATCTAGACGGACCGAGAAAGCAGATGGTTCTTCTTGGTGAGAACTTGCATTACGTGGAAGTCGTGGATATTAAATTAATTTACGAATATGTTTGTTAATTTCAACTGAATAAATTTTCACATTGGGGTGTAGGCGCTGTTCCGCTCGGTGGCCATGATGGTGCCGGACTACGTGCTGATCTCTGAGATCGAGCTGTACGCGTTCGGCTACCTGAACGCCAAGCCTCTGGCCGTCAAGATCGTCGCCACCTACAAGCTGTGCTCCGAGCAACTCTCCTCGCAGAGCCACTACGATTACGGTAACTATGTGGATTTTATAAACACGTTTATTAAAAGATAAATGCTGTTGCCCCATGTTGGGCGTCAATGTCACGCAAGGTCTAGGTTTGGCTTTAGGAGAAGCCCCGACCACCAGGTGTCAAGAAGCAGATAGAATAATCATATCTGGGTAAAAGGAGAATCAGTATTACATATTTTAACAGTCATAATTATGATTAACTTTTGGTAAATTAATTATCTACTAGTACAGTTTTATGGTTAGTCTATGGATGTTTCAAATTAGAGCTGAGAAAACGTTTTTCTCGTACAAGAGTATATTTTCATCCACAACTACTCGTTCTCGTGATCAGTTGAAATACTATCCACGTATCCTTTCAAGCGTTGACGCCATTTAATTGACGTAAAAGCACACGGCGATTATCAGCAAGTCACCAACAGGTGGAACACAGGTCTGTCTATCTAGTCCAAACTGAACGTTTTTGTTAGGTATGAGAGCTGTGAAGTCCGTCCTGCGTGCGGCGGGCGCGCTCAAGTTGCGTTACCCTGACGAGGACGAGGACAGGATCCTGCTGCGCTCCATCAAGGACGTCAACCTGCCCAAGTTTCTTGAACATGATGTACCGCTCTTCATGGTAAGATGGAGCTCGATTTGGTATGGCGATTTTATAAAGTGTTTTTATTTTAAACTAACTCAAAAACGGCGATAAATTTTGATTAGTAGAGTAAAGCCGCTGTATCCTTTGAATTAATTTTAAAATTCTAGTAGCTTACCCCAGCTTTCTGTTGGTCGTGTACATCAGTATGTACACCTGTAGTACAGAAGTAGTAAATCCAGTGATAAAAATGAGACAAACTCTTAATAATAATACCGGGTGAATATGTTTATAAAAAACCTTTCATTTTCAAAAATGAATGCACCAAAAAGTTTTATCCAATTTCATGCTGCCATTTGGAAGTTATGCCCTGGAGTATATGTGTCCGTATACGCAGCAGGACCCTGCGTTTAATTCGATTGAAAGTTAACTTTTTGCGTGCGTGGTATTTAGTACCTTTCGAATTGTAAAAGTAAAAAAATAGTACCTTCATTGCTACAGCGAAATCTTGAATTATTACCCAGCAGGACCCTCCGCTGTTTGAAGGTTTTCAGACCAATAGTATATATCACCGTTTAGCGATGTATTAGTACCTTTAAAATACCTTGGTTTCATTTTAATATAATTATTAGTTTATGAGGAAAGCGCCTGCAAAACTTTTATCATGCCAGCAGGACCCTTTTTTGTTTTAACGCTTTCGGCCCCGACAGTCATATTTCTTAATAGCATTTTAATAGTACTTTTCAAATAACCTTACGTGTAATTCAAATATTTTGTATTATAGCAGAAAAATTGTTATAAAACTTTTAAATATTTTTTCAGCCACTTAACGTTTAGTTTGGCCAATGTAGGTATGAGCTTTCATAACTTTTAGCATGGTAGCATTAATCAAAGAGATTTTTATTAATTTAAACCGGTGTTTTTAGATGAACTTATATATTTAATATTTATGAACACAATTTAAAAAAAATCCGTTATGATATGATTATTATTTTTTTTGCATTTACCCTCAATTTTAATAATATTTAAGTGCCATAAAAATAATAGCATCATTGGAATGGTATAATCTTAAGGTCAACGTGAAAAAAGTTTCAAATCAAATTGCTTGTTAAACTACAAAGTATTTGATTTGAACGTAAGGTTATTTGAAAAGTACTATTAAAATGCTAACAAGAAATATGACTGTCGGGGCCGAAAGCGTCAAAACAAAAAAGGGTCCTGCTGGCATGATAAAAGTTTTGCAGGCGCTTTCCTCATAAACTAATAATTATATTAAAATGAAACCAAGGTATTTTAAAGGTACTAATACATCGCTAAACGGTGACATATACTATTGGTCTGAAAACCTTCAAACAGCGGAGGGTCCTGCTGGGTAATAATTCAAGATTTCGCTGTAGCAATGAAGGTACTATTTTTTTACTTATACAATTCGAAAAGTACTAAATACCACGCACGTAAAAAGTTAACTTTCAATCGAATTAAACGTAGGGTCCTGCTGCGTATACGGACACGGAGTATATATTTTTCAAGGTAGTAGAGCCTTGCTGACTTCAGCATGAATGGGCCGGCTCGACCGGGGAAGTACTACCCTCTCACACAAAATCGACGTAAAGTAACAGTACCTAAACCGTTGCGTTTCGTTCGGTGAGTGAGAGTGCCGGAGGCCCTATCCCCTATTCCTTCTCCCTCATCCTATCCCTTTTCCCAACCCAAAGGGGCGGTAACGCACTTGTACTCCTGTGGTGTTGCTTGTGTCCATGGGCGGCGGTAATTGCTTACCATCAGGCGACGGATGCCTGATGGTAAGCAATTACCTGCTCGTTTGCCGCCTATTAACATAAAATATATATATAGCAATAATACTTTCTTGTACGTTTTTTTTCTTCATTTAATTAATATGGTATTGGTTAATGTGTAGGGTATCATCGGAGACTTATTTCCTGGCATGCCATTGCCTGAGGCTGGGCTGACAGATCTAGTCGACTGTCTCAGAGAAGTTTGTGTACCTCTCAACTTGCAAGCGAACGCGTTCTTCGTTGAAAAGGTAATTTGATGAGCTATGGATATCTACTTTATTAAGTAAACGAGGGGAGTTCAATGTATTCTCGGTATAGGTATGAAGGAAAAGGCGGAAAATTCTGAATAAATTTTATTTTTCAATATACTGCCCTAACATCTCAATACATTTATTTGTTCGTAAAAGTAACTTTTCAATTCCCTCTGAAAAATATTTTTCTTCATGGCCCGAAAAATGTTCGTTTATTGCTCCCTTCAACTCTTCATCGTCCGAAAAATGCTTTCCACGAAGGTCTTTTTTAATATTAGGGAATAGATAATAATCACTAGGGGCCAGGTCCGGACTGTAGGGTGGATGATTGATTTCTTCAAATCCGTATTCCCGCACAGCAGCCTGGGCAAGGCGCGCCTTGTGAACCGGCGCGTTGTCGTGAAGCAGCAACACACCTGCGGTTAATTTGCCACGTCTTTTTTCTTTAATTGCCTCCTTTAAATTACGCTGAATGGTTGCGTATGATGCAGCAGTAATACTTTGACCTTTTTTGTGTACTCGATTAGCAAGATTCCCTTAAAATCCCAAAACACCGTGGCTGCTGAAATGAGCTTGAACTTTGAACTGACTTTGAACTTCTTCGGCGGGTCTGATCCTTTTTTGTGCCACTGCATAGACTCTTGCTTGCTCTCAGGGTGATAGTGATGAACCCACGTTTCATCACCAGTAACAATCCGATCGAAAATACTTTGCGGATTTTCACCACAGAGGTCCAAAAACTCCTTACAACAGTCAACTCGCACTTGTTTCTGTAGCGCGGTGAGCATTCGCGGCACCCATCTTGCACTGACCTTTGACAAATTCAGGCGCTCATGAAGGATTGTGTGAATGGTACCCACGGATAGCTTAGTCATTTCTGCTAATGTTTTCACTCTTACACGGGCATCTTCAAGTACAAGTTTTTCGACTAATTTGACGTTTTCTTCAGTAGCGGCACAAATTGGCCCACCAGCGCGGGGGGCGTCTTCAATGCTCTCTCTACCCCGTTTGAATTCACTTGACCACTTCTGAATTGTAGATAATGAAGGCGCAGAATCTTGGTAAATAGCCACCATTTCTTCATGGATATTTTTTTGAGTTTTTCCTTGTTTTGTGAGGAATTTTATACGCACGATGCTCGATTTTTTTCATCATTGTCGAAGCAGTCATCATAGTTGTTTTTTCGCAATGATATCTTGAATACTAATGGTGGCACTTAAATGAAATTTTGTATTTATACCCTCAAAGAGTGTCATTAACTAGTGAGAAAATTAAATTACCCTTATCATTAGTATATCACCTCGATACCGAGAATACATTGAACTCCCCTCGTAACTCCTTGAAGGTCGATAAATTTGAGATTATTTGCAAGAAGACTGCCTCGTTGGTCTCGCGGCATAAATGTGCACGTGGGATTGGAAGGTCTCGGGTTCGATTCCCGGGTCGGGCAAAGTGTTATTGGTTTTTTCCGTTAGGAAATTCTCAGTAGCAGCTCGGAGTCTGGTAATGTGCCCGGTACGGCAATAGGCTCGCCCTTATTACGTAGAACCAAAAAAAATCGTGGCGAAATGTGGGTGTAATATTACACCTCTGCTTACCCCTTCGGGGATACAGGCGTGAGTCTATTTGCAAGATATTAACCCCATCAACTAGAGGTCGATAATGAGTGGTTTCAGAGATATTTGGCTTAAAAACTTTTTTATTTTTACCTTGTCATGTAAACAATCGTTATAAACATAGCTGTCCATTTTAAGACGCTGAGGCCTGTCGCTGCTTCTTTACTCTCTTACTAGTACTTTTGCTATCTACGATACATAATGTAGTATTATTTCAGGTTCTACAACTGTACGAAATGATTTTGGTTCGACACGGCCTTATGTTGGTCGGTCTACCATTTGCTGGCAAGACGATGAGTTATCACGGACTTGGACACGCCTTGAAATGTGTCTCTGAAAAGGTTCGAATTTTTAAACTTATTATTACTTTATTTACGTGTCATAATATTTTAACATATTGTTAGTAGAAAAATCAAAAGAGTTAATATGATTGTTCTATTTAATACTTATCAAAGAAAGATAAACTGAATGATGGATGTTAACTTACAAATAGATTATCTGAAATGGAACATAATTATGGCTACCTTTTTGTTGCGAAATAAATTTGAATGGGATAATATTTAAAAATAACACAAATTAGGAATAAATTATGTGTCGAAGGGCTTTACTATGCTGCTATTTCGTCAACGAACAAAAAGAACACCCATATCCTAACCATCAACTTGTGGATCACACAGTGTTATTCCATGTGGAAATCGAATCTACAGCAATCGGTGCAGAGTTATATAAACAACTTAAGCCACTATGCAATCAGCACAACGCACAGTTTTTTATTATTTCCTTTTGCAAAATTCATTTTTTACACAATCGCTATGAAATGTTTAAATGGTAAGTTTGGGACCTAGGGTCTAATGGCGGAGAACCCAGTGGAGTGGACGGTGATAAACCCGAAGTCGATCACGATGGGCCAGCTGTACGGGCAGTTCGACCCCGTGTCGCACGAGTGGTCCGACGGCATACTCGCCGTCAGCTACAGGGCCTTTGCCGTCTCGACGAACGACAACAGGTCAGCCACAATACCACAACCATTGACATATTCTAACGATAGACGGAGCATTCCCTATAAATATTTTGTTCAAATTGTCTAACGTATGACGTCTAATCGTACTAGCGCAACACGCAGGTGCAAGCAGCGCTAACGACTTACGGTGTCTAGTTGGCGCAGCGGTGTAAGCGACTGCTACGCCGAAGGTCTCGGGTTCGATTCCCGCTCAAGTCAAACATTTGTGTGCATGAACATGGATGTTTGTCTTGGTCTGGGTGTTCCTATGTATGTCTTTCTCTTAGCGTTATCCCAGTTTCAATCTGGAGTCCGCTTACTAGTCTAACCGGATTTGGCTGAATATTAGCTTTTCCACGGAGCGACTGCCTGTCTGATCTCCGCAAACCGAAAGGATAGCAATATTCCATGGTTTAGACTAGTGTCTGTTTATTTAGAAGGTACTGACGCCCTGTAACGACTGTCTAAGATCTTCATGACAACCGGGACCGACGGCTTAACGTGCTCTCCGAGGCACGGGACAAGCGATAATCAACAATTCAATACGCACTTAACTCCGAAAAGTCATTGGTGCGCGCCGTGGATTCGAACCCTCTGCATGGCAGTCTGTTGGTATATCCACTCGGCTATCGCTGCCTCTATGTATAACATGCCTTTATGTACATGTATAATATGTATGCATTACAAAAATAAACTATATATGTATGTTTATCCATTATCTAGTACCCATAACACAAGCTCTGCTTAGCTTGGGACTAGATGGTGATGTGTGTATGTGGTAGAATATTATATTATTATATATTGTTATTATTATTAAATAGTTAATCAACAACAACCAGTCCGGGTATCTTACCAATGAGCAGCTAATGGTTCTCTAATGCCATTGGCTGCTCATTGGCATTTGCATAGACTATGTACATCACAGAATACATGTTTTCTGTCTACAATATTTCATCAGCATAATGAGAATATTTTATGTACGAAAATAAAAAAGGATGAATTGCTGTGGGTTTAAATAAGTAAAATAATGGAAACTATTTACAGGCTCGGTTGTTTTTATTACAAAATAGAATAATGTATATATGGGCTTAAGTTCAAGACTTGACTCGGGAATCATTCTAATTTTTTAAGTTTAAATTTATCTTAGCATCAGCATTGCTCAAACATATCTTCTTTCTATGACGAAGTGGCCTTTTTTTTTGGTATCATGTTGGAAAATTCTCATGGAATCCCTCCGCCCTGGGGGAAGGGCGAAGGGGAGTGTCAGCCTCTTATTGACTAAAAACCAACCCGTGTTCGTCATGTACCCGTGTATCGGAGGGTCAGGTATCGCCGAAGCATTCGTCGCTACCCCCCGAAGGGTATTGGCCCGCCAGATGGTCAGGCGGGCCCCGAACAAAGCCCCCTTGGCGGTGGATGAAGGTTCAAGTGGTCCAGGAATGTAAAGGCTTCAGAAATCCTGACTCATAGTATTCTTCTTATTGTTAATACTACACCGATCGCTACCAAGACGCCAATATTTTTTTAATACTTTAATTGTCACTTACTTATTTATAATATACAACGTGTAATGGAAATAATGCACATCCTCAGACACCCCAATTAGAAAACCTTGTTACAATCATAATGCATGCATTGAAATATTTTTTTATTTGCGTAAATAATGTTTTTAAAAAAAAGTATTAACTCAATTAAAAGTGAAAATCGTGGTCACTCTAAATCTGCGCACGCACACAAACGGAACGGTTGCTATGGTAAACAAACAACAGCGATCTGATAGGAACGAAACACGATACGATGTATGAAATTCAGTCTGTACATAAACCACAATCTGATGGAGTGGGGTTTACAAAAATGATGTTTGAACATTTGTCGGCCACTGTTGATATTACCAAAGATATTATGAATATTATTTTCTTTCCATCACACTTTTAGGCTATGGAGTGGACAGTCGAATCATTTATTGTTTGTTATTAATATGCACGATCTATTGTTTCTTAACATCGTAAGTGACTATTGTGAGTATTGTGACTATCTTAACTTAATCATACCTAGTTAGCATTATTGATCGATAAAGTAAAAGAATATCAATGAGCGAAATAAACAAGAACGGCGTGTTTAAAGTTGTCTTGTGAATCTAAATACTTACAATAATAGAATAATAAAATAACTTACAGGCTTAAAAATCACATTTCTTTAGTCCACGTAGCACTTCACTATTTCCTCACAAATCACATCTTTTCACTGTTTCAAAAGCAGCTAGTATCTTAATTAATTAACTAATCGGAACTTTTTCTCTCATCACAATAAACTGGTGATTTAATATTTCTCCACAATGAGAAAGTCAAGGGGTGTCAAGTCAACATCTAGATGATGTTGAACATTCCACACCGGCACCGGCTTGTTGATAATTATTAAATTATACACCATTACACATTTTGTAAACAAGTGAACTTTTAAAAAGGTTTTCACAGCACTCACTGATAGAATCAGATAGATATTCCCGGTTGTACTTCTCATAACATGTCTAAGCGCATCGCCCGCTGCGCTTGTCATGCGCCAGCGCGAGCGAGACATTACGCCTCGCTCTTTCCCGTTGTTTATTACCTACGTTAGTAAAAGATAGATGATAGACATTTTAGTGGTCAATTGTGTGCTATTGTCTTTTGCCGTCTATTGTGTTGTATTAATGTGTGCGTTTGTGTAAGTCAACGTGGAACCAATTAACAAATGCATTTAAAAATAAGCCGTTCTGCTTTGTTTTAAGGTTTATTTTCGAATAGCTTAATTTAAAAAAAATGTGTTGTATTAATGTGTGCGTTTGTGTAAGTCAACGTGGAACCATTTAACAAATGCATTTAAAAATAAGCCGTTCTGCTTTGATTTAAAGTTTATTTTCGAATAGCTCAATTTTGTTTAAAATGAGTTACTACAATTTACGTTATTTTAATTATTTTAAGACTAAAAATAAACAATATTAAAAATGACGGAAATGGATTCAGTTGCCGATTCTGAACAAAGTACTTTCAAGATGTGCATTTAAACTTGTTACATGTTGTATATAAAGATAAATTTGCTTGTAGAAAATGGTTGGTATTCGACGGCCCAGTAGACGCGATATGGATCGAGAACCTGAACACCGTGTTGGATGACAACAAGAAACTGTGCTTGATGAGCGGAGAGATCATTCAGTTGGCGCCCACTACTAACCTCATCTTTGAGCCTATGGACTTGGAAGCTGCTTCACCGGCCACGGTTAGAGAGACTGAATTATTTACTGCGCTGAATGCTGTCATGTTCATTGATGTGATTCTATAGTATTATTTCTATTATATTTTATCATTTTTACAGCCTTATCGTTTATCCAGGACTTTTAACTTGGCGTCCTAATTGCAGTTTCTAGTATTTAGTGGTGTAGTCGTATATTTTCTTCCTCGTGTTTTTTTTTTTACTACAATTCCACTAGAATGCGTCATTATAGTAGATTAAATTAGTGTATAGCGTTGAATTTTAAAAGCATAGCTGGAGAAATACATCATTGCATCATAAATTTGTAGCCTGAATTCCGTGTATAAATTTGAAACAATAAAATGATTGTACCAGGTATCCCGTTGTGGTATGATCTACCTAGAACCCAAGGGTCTCGGTTGGAAAGTGCTATTGGAATCGTGGCTGAACGAGCTCCCTCCTTCCTTGCACATAGTTAATCGTAACCTCATCAGGGGTCTGTTCAACCGGTTCTTGTCGCCGCTGCTTTGGCTCGTGGAGATCTCTGGACATGTCAAGGTGAGTTATTATTTATTTTTAAATTTGACCGCCATGGTCATGTACAGTTGTATAATATATAAATTTATTGCATTACTGAATGGTGACCATAGGGGTACACTAATGAGGGATTGCCACGGGATTGGGTAGAAACGGTCAAATTATAGTAAAATGTGCGGGCGTATCTACTTGTATAACATACTAAAAATGAAAAATTTGTTTGCTTGAACGGGCTAATCTCCGGAACTGGTTTGATTTGAATAATTATTTTTGTGTTGAATAGCCCATTTATCGAGGAATGCTATTATAAGCTGTATAACATCACTCATCTCGGTGCAGAGGAGTAGCGCTAAATAGCGTGGATGTAATTCCGGGCTCAGCTCGTAAGTAATAAGCCGATATAGAGCAGGTGATGATGATGTAGAAAGCAGACAGTCGCGATTACGCGATGCAGTGTCCTTGGTTTCGCTGAATTGCCAACCACCAATTATTTTGTCCTGATACAAGAACAGAATCCGACAGATTTAGTCTCTTAAAGTACGTTAACGCTCTGAATTTAATCCATCCAAGTGATGACCTCTGTTAACATTCCATAACTTAGCCCGTCCATTACGACAAAAAATTCGAATCTCTCTGTGATGAGCGCTACTATTACCAATGCTTAATGTCTTTTAGCCCCAATTATGTTATAATTTCTTTACTATGTTTGTTTCTTCTGTATTATTTCAGCAAATGTACGTCACGTCACGAACCAATTTGGTCGTGGCTTGTATGAAAATGTTTGATTGTTTCATGGATGACTTCTACGATGAAAAATATCTGGAGACGATATCGGACCTCGATGTTAGAGCTCAACTAGAGGTAAACCTAGCACTTTTTGTTGTTTCATGCAATATTTTCGAATAAGTTTCCCAAGGAAACCATAAATTGGCGACTTAACACTTTCACTGTCCGACCGCAGACACAATAGAAATTCAATTGTTATGAGCCACATGTGGCTCATGGGACTGGGAATGGGTTAAAATGATAATATTATCTATTTGCCATACACACATTAAAACATACATAATTAACATACTAAACTAACAAAAAGATAATCAGACAAAAATTAACATTATCTATGAACAAAAAAGAAAAAGGAAAATAAAATTATATCTTCCGGACTCTGTTCATCTCTGTCCACTCCCTTCACTCGCCTTTCACACTGTTACTTACTAATGCAACCTGAAATAACAAGTAAGTTGATTTCAGGGAGTATTCTTCTTTTCATGTATTTGGTCTATTGGAGCGACTTTGCAAGCTGACGGCCGTCCGAAATTTGACATGATGTTTAGAGGTTTACTCGAAAGAGAATTTCCGGATAAGGTAAAGTGTTGAATATGAAGTAGGTTTTGTACATTATGTAGTGTTGGTTATAATAATATATTGCCTTTTTTAGATTATTGAAATCCTCGGCTACCATAAGGAAATAGCTAAACCGGAGAAACAGTACATCTTCACGATCCCGAGGGACGGTTTGGTCTATGACTATCGATTTATTAAGGAAGTGAGTATCTATCCTTGTATTTAGATCTTGTAATATAATATTTTGTTGCCACGTAATTTTTGGGGCACTGAACCAGGTGAAGCTAGATTTTATCGAGAGAAAAGCTAAAAGTAATTTGCCATGGGAGTTCTTAGAGCCTTTTTTTTGGCTAAGATGAGAGGCTTGAGACCTTTAGTCCCACTTTGGATACATTTTTTTATTGTTGCCTATCAAATTGACTATAGTCAGGCAGATTTTACGCAGTTATGGAGTCCCATAATAAAGGCCACCATTCCAATATCATGTCAATATGACATGGCAGGTGGCTCAAGATCGGTCCATGTAGAGAGCTTTTTTTTATTGTTGGTTTACAAATCGGGCAATACAATTTGCACATTCTTAAACACTATATGTATATTAACATTAATAATAAATTGCATGCCTTTAAATAGTGAACACAGCGTGCTTTGTGAATACGAGTTAGATCATGTTATGTTGTTACAGTTTACAATATTTAAAATGAATATTTAAAGCTTTGATGATGATGATATCATGCCTTCACCTTGATGGCCTACACAGTATCTTAGCGAATCTAGTCTAGAGATGCCACGAATAGTAATTTGGCCGAATACCGAATACAGAATATTTGGCTATGTATTTGGCCGAAGCGCCTAATATTCGGCGGCCGAATGTTCGGCAAAAGAAGTAGTCGCGCGAGATGTGCATTTCGCGCGACAGGTTACGACTTGTAAACGATGAAAATACAGAGAAAAGTTCTGTGGCAAACGAGATTGATATTTATTTGAAAACTGTTCCCCTAAATAGGACAGCAGACCATTACAAGTGGTGGTCAGAAAACGGAAAAGTGTATCCAATCCTGACAAAATTTTCTAAGATTTATCTATCGTCTTATGGCAGTAGTGTATATAGTGAGAGGCTATTCTCAGAAGCCAGTATTATTTATGAAGAAAAGCGTAATCGTTTTCTATCAACAAATGCTGAAAAACTTGTTTTCATTAATCATAACTTACGTTTGATAGATTTTATGTACTAAAGAATTATTTTATGTATGAAAATTAACCATTTGTGATTGAAATAATAAATCTTTTTGAATAATATGTGTCATTGGAAAGGCCTATATCCAGCAGTGAACTCTTACAGGCTGACGATGATGATGATGATGAATAATATGGGCTTTTTTGCCATAATTTGGTATTCGGTATTCGGCCGAATACTGCATGCTATTCGGCCGAATACCGAATATTTAAAAAAGTGGCCGAATAGGCAGAATACCGAATAGTAGCCGAATATTCGTGGCATCTCTAGAATCTACCCTTCTATCCACACAACTGATTTTCAGTGATCATCATCACATCATCTTTATCCAGTGTATTTCCTTTGATTGGTTGCCAATTTAAAATACAGTGCAAAATAAGAGTGCATCATTTGCCAGGGTAAAGGCAAATGGAAGCTGTGGTTCGACGACGTAGTAGCAGCCCCTCCCATCAGCCGGGACACGCCGCCCAACCAGATCCTGGTGACGACGCTGGACAGCGTGCGCTTCCTCGAGCTGTTCAAGCTCATGGTCACGCACCACAAGCCCGTCATGATGGTCGGACCCACTGGCACTGGCAAGTCGTCATACATTATCGTGAGTACGGGATTGCTGGAGATTTTCACTGAGATGTACATATATTTGTGGAAGAGTCCGCCCCTTCTTCCTCTTATGATAATCCTTATTCTGATCTTCTTTGAAATTCAATTTTAGTAGAAACGTAACTCTCGTCAAAATGTTTGAATTTTTGTGCCACGTTTGAAAGAAGAATCCGATGCACGTTTGATATTAAAATATCGTTTTCAATGTTAGCTATGATAAACTGAAAATAGTCACGAGAATACACGAGTAATTAGCTACAAGCGCCTCATGCATTCTAAGACGGGACAATTTTCAGGACTACCTCGTAAAGAGAGTCGACACAAAAGTATACAAAGCGTTGATCATGGCGTTCTCGGCACAAACGAACTGTAATCAGACACAAGATATCATTATGGGCAAACTCGACAGGAGACGGAAAGGTAAGAATGAATAAAGTAGATCAGAAGTAATATAGTAGGAAAGGTAAGAACTAATAAAAAAATATTAACAAAATAAAAGTGTCAAATATTTGCCTTATTATTATAAGATGATGTTCCCACTTTCTATTTTTCTATTGACTTATGGATCTATTCTATGTATTTTTTTCTTTTTGAAGTACACGGCATTATAAAAAGCTTGATAAACAAATAATAAACTCGTGGTTTTGGTCCACCGATCAATGTTGCCTTACATTAACATAGTTACACAGTCCTGTCGCACTGCTCTACAATCTTAAGGTGAAAGTTTGTCACGAAAGACACGAAGCAGCACTTTGTCCTCATGGTATTACTATTTGCGTGAGACACACTCACAATCACATGCAACTTGAGTGTAGTTTTGGCCGTTTTGGCGGGATGCATTTCCCCGTGCAGTGGTTTCTAGATCCGCTCCCACCAATTTTGACCGCTAGAAGACATCATGACGTGCTTATGTTCATATACAAAAAATTGAGATATCCTCATTTACGTCAACAGAAGTAGCTTCCGGGTTTACCAGACCGCCTTTCTGACAGCAGCTGCGACATTTGACGACAAAATTGCATCGCATAGCTAAACATCTGAGGTGGTATGCGAGACAAGTGAGTCGTTTCGTGACAAGCTCTTCATCTCATCATCAGCCTGCCATAGTTCACTGCTGGATATAGGCCTCTCCAATGGCACGCCTCTGAGCTCTTCCATCTTCTCGTATGAAAGTAACATGGTGTCGTGCCAGGTGTGTTCGGCCCCCCGATCGGTTGCTACGCGGTGGTGTTCGTGGACGACGTGAGCATGCCGCAGGCCGAGACGTACGGCGCGCAGCCACCCATCGAGGTGCTGCGCCAGGGCATCGACCTCGGTCTCTGGTACGACCGCAAGACCAACCTCGCCATGCACCTCATCGATGTACAGGTATACACTACAGATTGTATCTACAGTCTATCTAGTAACTGCCCAACTTACACTAGTGAAAAGCTTGATACAAATTTATGGGACCTCATGTCACTCGGCCGCCATCTTGGAAATGAGGACAGGTGCAAATGGTTTTTCTTGATTATCTGGTAAACTATTGAACGCACAAAGAATGAGTGCAAGGGTTTTTTGTTTAAAATTAATTTCTCTACAACTTTGGTCCTGAAATGTTTGTCGTACAGCTAAAAATAATATTGTTAAATTTTGGCACTTTTAGCGTTTGGCCATTATAAGTGTGTCCCCAGTCTTTGAAGTGAGCCAGGCTTTGGCAAAAGGTCTGATCAAGCACCGGTATAAAAATTTTGATGAAGAACTTAGAGGAAAGTCGCGTTTTTGTTGGTAATTCATAATCTTCCTCAATGAATTTTGATATCTTCAATAATTCCCCTGCAGATGTCCTCAGAATATTTAGGCACTATTATAAAACAAATTGCAGTATCCTCTGGCTGGGTAAACTATTAAATTCAGATGCCCAGGGATAGAGGTTGGCAGGATGCAAATTGGACCTTATGATACTGCAGAGTCGCAAATTGGAGGACTGGGTCTTGTTTTGGAAGAACCTATTCTTTACGTATTTTTTTCCGTCGTCAGTAAACGACAGAAAAAATCACATTGAAAAGAAAATCTGTTGCAAATTTCATTCGATTTTTATTTGTAACTGTGGTATTTTTCATTTTACGACTAATTGCCACGGGACCAAAGTTGTCGAGAATTTAATTTGCAGCTAAATATGTTTGAAATTTTGGTATAAGAACAGAGTATATACTATTAATATAGTTGGAGTATCATTGTATTAGCCGTAGTATCCTAGTAATATTGCTTAATAACTTTATTCTATTATTTTAATATTAGTTTTGTTGGACACGTCAAAAACATGAAACAAAACATCCTCAATGTATTCATAAATATCTTCGTAATCTCATAAAGTATAATGAAAATTGCAGTTTATGTGCGCTATGGGTAAACCAATGCCGGGAGCTAAAATAATAACGCCGCGCTTCTCCCGCCACTTCTCTTTCTTCTGTATCGACGAGTTCGATGACGAGACGCTCAAGGTCATCTTCAGCAGGATCATGCTGTGGCATCTCGATACCAGGTGTGTGATTAAATATAGCTAACGTTTTGATGATAAAATTGCCTTTGATGGATTATGTTACAGCATCTTTTCCTGTATATTCAGTAATGTCATATAATCACCTCGTAGCGAGATTTGGCTTGCTGACGCTATCGCAGGTTAGCAATTGAACTGGTGACCGCTCGTTGTGGCATTTATATCTGAGTGATTCTGAGGGCGCCTAAAGCTATCGGTCCCGGTTCTTGTCTTGGAACAAGGATGGTATCGTCGTTTGGGCGGTCTGTAAAAACTCCGACACAAGTGTTGGGCCACACACTCACACGAAAAAATGTGGCGGCAGCGGCCCTCTGGTTATGTTCTTTAGCTTCTTAACCCAGACCCTATCCTTTTTTGACTTTTTTGTGAATTCTGCAACTATAGTTATGTGCTGCAGTAATTATTTAAATTTTGGCCGTTTCCAGGGGTTTCTCAAAAGAGTTTGATCCTTGTATTGATGAGCTGGTGTGTGGAACATTGGAAGTATACAAAGAATGTAAGAATAACCTGCTACCCACACCATCTAAATCGCATTACACCTTCAACTTGCGTGACTTCTCTCGAGTGATACTGGTAACTATTGTCTTATTTCCGAAATAATGTCAAATAAAACTAGTATACTGTTTATAACTAACAATATATACTACTCAAAACAAAATAAGAGCCACTACGTATTTTTATGATTTCGGTTAATTTATTAACATGAATGCAATGTTGAGTGGCTGATACTCATGATTCGTTAATTTTAAGTGTTGACAAATGGTATTTGAGTATACCACAGGCAAAAAAATGCTAAAGTGGGTACATTTAGACATTTTTGGAACCACTCAATCTTACCCTTATTTTAGTACATCGTTAAGTTCAGTCAATGTTTGGTATTAATCGTGAACCGTTCAAATATTGTTTACCTATCGTCTCAATTGACCTTTTGCGAACAGTATGCCGCGTATTCGACGACAACCATAACTAGAGCTGTAATTTTATTGCAAGAAGGACATTCACAGCGTTCAGTGGTTCTACAGCTTGGCTATTCATGACGAGGAATCCAAATTGCTTGAAATCGTTTTCAAGAGGCGGAAACAGTATCCAGAAGACCAGGATCAGGCAGAATTAGAGCAACCATCGCACAAGAAGACCGATATGTTTGCTTGACTGCGCGAAGGGAGCGTTTTCTCACTGCTCGCTGCATACAAAATCGCTTGCCGCAAGCCACGTGTAGCCGCGTTAGTGATCCAACGATTAGGAAGCGGTTGCATGAAGACCAGCTGTTCTCCAGGAGACGAGTAGTGAGAAATCCACTTACAAATTCTCATCGTGCAAACCGATTAGCGTATGCAAGGCAACGTCTTGACTGGGACATAAGTATTGGAACACAGTGTGGTTTACTGATGAGAATAAGGTGAAATTCTTTAGTGATGATCGGCGCGTTAGGGTTTGGAGACGAGAAGGTGAGCGATTTTCTGATTTGGGGGTTCCACTGTAATGGTGTGTGGAGGCATCAGACTATCGGGTAGAATTGAGCTTGTAATCCTCAACGGAGGCACTGTAACAGCTCAACGATACATCGAGGAGGTTATCAGACCTCATGTGGTGCTATTTGTACAGAGAATCGGGGCACGATTCAAGTTGATGCGGGACACTGCACCTGCACACACTACTAGAGCCACCAGAACTGCTCTAGAGGAGGCTGATATTCAGGTGTTACCGTGGCCTGCGAACAGTCTTGACCTCAACCCGATAGAACACATGTGGGATCTACTCAAACGAAGCATTCGAAGAACGGAACGACCCGTAATTAACGAGAGACAGCTGATTGAAGTGCTCGAATCAAGCTGGGAGAAAATACCTGATGTAACACTGCGGCACCTAATTGCAAGTGTGCCTTCCATGCTTCAGGAATGCTTTGAAAAAAGGGGGAGGCATACGCTACAGAGAAAGCCAAAAAATAAAATAAACTTCACAAATGTTGACAGTGGTTGATAGCTTTTTTCTTCAAGTTAATATTTTGCTAAAAATGAGTACTTTGCTAAAAAAAAAAAAAGAATTTTAATTAAATTTTGAGTTAATTACATTAAAAAATATAAATCTAATGACCTAAATCATTGCCTAATCCCTAAGTTCAATAAACAAATGAGTATCTATGAAAATTGCAGTGGCCCTTATTTTGTTTTGACTAGTATATACATCGATATATATGTACTAAAGTACTAGATGTAGCATTCAGAATATTTACTTTGTTCAAATGCTTTGCATGAACATACCGGCAAAGCAATCTAGTGTCACTTTGACTTTGCTGCAGTGTGGGTCCGCTTCGTTTATTGACTGTGTGGCGACGATATATCGATTAATTTGAATCAAAACTTGTATCTATAGAAGCGTTAGACAATATTTTTAATTATTTATGTAAATAAAAGAGTTAAATGTATCATAATACCACATTAAAATGTATTTCTTTATTTTTATGTGACGTCATTTACGATCATAGACTAACTACTATGCAGAAATACATTGCAAGTTATTGTAGGTAAAATATATGACCAAGACCAGACTTCGTGAAGGTATTGGTTTTAAGAGTTTTTTAGTTTGATTAATGTTATAAAACCAATTTGACGTTGTATAACACTAATTCTGTGTTCTTTTTATTTTTTTGTAAGTTGATCGTAATGACCGTATTAACGAATATTTCAACACTTCATCATAGTAGGTACACATTTGCAGTTATTGAAAAATACGCAAAAATAATATTGACCCATGAGACCAAAACAGATCCTGATTTCCATTATCCGATCAATAGACAAAAAACCACTAAATTAATAGTGTTTGGTGGCAATTGAATAGTTATTAAAATAAATTTTTGAGCATTTCTTGCTAGAGTAAATTTAACTGCAATTAAAAATATTTTTTTAGGCAGGAATTCAACCCGCGACCACGACGAACCGTGTCGATACCGTACCGACTAAGCTACTCAGGCCACTTCGTCATAGATTTTTTTTAATAGTTGGTTTCCCTATGGTAGCTCATAGTGCCATCTGCCACATGTGTAGGTTTAGAACTCTGTGGTCAGCAAGGGCATCTTTACAGAATAACAAACAATCCTGCCTTATATATTAGGTATAGGTCGGTTCACGAAAGATGACCACTGCGCAGAAATCATTTTTTAGGTCCCCGTGGAGGGGCGTGGTGAGGCGCGGGTGGAGTGCCAATGGCGTGGCTCCGTTCTTGACGCACTCCCTAAATGCGTCAAGAATGGAGCAACGCCATTGGTGCACGAATGTACATATGCGCGACGGCCGCCATTTGTGGTCAACTTTCGTGAATTTACCTACATATATGCTTAAGCAATTCTCATAGTAAGATAAATAAAAAGTTTAAAAATTAGAATTATTCGTGAAGCAACTAAAGCAAGTCTTGATTGAACTTACGCCCACCAATACATTTTTCTATTTTGTAATAAAAACATCTGAATATGTTTATAGATTCTATTTTTTTACTTAAATGAACCCCCAGCAATTAATTCCTTTTATTTTCATAAATAAACTGTTCTTATTATGTTGATGAAATATTGTAGGCAGAAAACATCTCTTCTGTGAGGTAAATAATCTTTGCAAATGGCAATAAGCAGCCAGTAGCGTTAGAGAACTATTGGATACTCATTGGTAAGATGCCAGGACTGGTTGTTGTTGATTGGCTATAATAATAACTAAACATTGTTAGTCACTGGCGCTGCTTGCGCCTGCGTGTTGCGCTAGTACGATTAGACGTCATAAATTAGACAATTTGAACAAAATATTTATAGGGAATGCTCCGTCTATCGTTACAGTATATGTCAATGAGTATATATAAATGAATCTAAGTAAGCGAGTCCATTGCCAATTTTACTTTATACAATTAATTTTGAAATCTTTTTATACCAGGGCGTACTCCTATCAGTGCCGGAAGTAACTCCAGACTTACAGTCCATGAAGAGGCTGTGGGTACACGAGTGCCTGCGCGTGTTCTCAGACCGCCTGGTTGAGGACAAGGACCGGCGCTGGTTGGTGGAGTGTCTCCGGCAGGCCACCATCAACAACCTAGACGATGACTTCGACAAGATGTTGTCGCGACTGTTGGACGGACCTAATGATAAGGTTAGTGACATATTCACTCTCTCTGGTAGCACAAGGACCGGCGCTGGCTAGTAGTGGAGTGTCTCCGGCAGGCCACCATCAACAACCTGGTCGATGACTTCGACAAGATGTTGTCGCAACTGTTGGATGGACCTAATGATAAGGTTAGTGACATATTCACTCTCTCTGGTGGCACAAGGACCGGCGCTGGCTAGTGGAGTGTCTCCGGCAGGCCACCATCAACAACCTGGACGATGACTTCGACAAGATGTTGTCGCGACTGTTGGACGGACCTAATGATAAGGTTAGTGACATATTCACTTTCTCTGGTAGCACAAGGACCGGCGCTGGCTAGTAGTGGAGTGTCTCCGGCAGGCCACCATCAACAACCTGGACGATGACTTCGACAAGATGTTGTCGCGACTGTTGGACGGACCTAATGATAAGGTTGGTGACATATTCACTTTCTCTGGTAGCACAAGGACCGGCGCTGGCTAGTAGTGGAGTGTCTCCGGCAGGCCACCATCAACAACCTGGTCGATGACTTCGACAAGATGTTGTCGCAACTGTTGGATGGACCTAATGATAAGGTTAGTGACATATTCACTCTCTCTGGTAGCACAAGGACCGGCGCTGGCTAGTAGTGGAGTGTCTCCGGCAGGCCACCATCAACAACCTGGTCGATGACTTCGACAAGATGTTGTCGCAACTGTTGGATGGACCTAATGATAAGGTTAGTGACATATTCACTCTCTCTGGTGGCACAAGGACCGGCGCTGGCTAGTGGAGTGTCTCCGGCAGGGCACCATCAACAACCTGGACGATGACTTCGACAAGATGTTGTCGCGACTGTTGGACGGACCTAATGATAAGGTTAGTGACATATTCACTCTCTCTGGTGGCACAAGGACCGGCGCTGGCTAGTGGAGTGTCTCCGGCAGGTCACCATCAACAACCTGGACGATGACTTCGACAAGATGTTGTCGCGACTGTTGGACGGACCTAATGATAAGGTTAGTGACATATTCACTCTCTCTGGTGGCACAAGGACTGGCGCTGGCTAGTGGAGTGTCTCCGGCAGGCTACCATCAACAACTTGGACGATAACTTCGACTAGATGCTGTCGCGACTGCTGGACGGACCTGATGACGAGGTTTGTGACATATTCACACCCTCTGGTGGTACAAGAACCTCCGCTGGCTAGTTGAGTGTCTCCGGCAGGCCACCATCAACAACCTGGGGACCAATTCTCCTATTTTTATAAGACATTGATATCATGTTTTGAATGGACTCGGAAGCGGTATTCTGATAACCTAATGTCATTATCGTTTAATTTGAAATAAACAGTTCGTCATTGACACATATTTTGTTGTGACACTTGTTTCAATTTACGATCTTGTTACAACTTCGTTCAATTATCAGATAATTTAGAAGAATACGCTTTTTGTGATGTCAATATGACACTGACAGGATATCAAAACTATATTTATTTAGTAGAATTGGGGCCCTGGACGATGACTTCGATAAGATGCCGTCGCGACTATTGGACGTACCTGATGACAAGGTTAGTGTCCTCACACTGTCTGGTCCCAATGAGTGTCATCAACGACCTCAACAGTGAATGCTGCAAGGGTACCGAATGGATCAAAATAATCAAGTTAATAGTCCTTTCTTCGTTTTGCGGAGCACAAGGGCTAGCTCTGTCTTGACCTATGCCTGAGCAAAACCACCATCAGCAATCTAAATGATTACTTTGAAAACTTCGAAAGTGAAAAAAAATAATGTTTTTTATAAGATTTATCCTATTTATAACAACAATCCTACTAATAAGGGCACTCGGTACGGTTCACTTTTGCAAAGGTCTGAAATATTTCATTACCTATAGTAATTTCTTTTATCAGGTTATAACAGATCTGCATCTCCGAAAGTTGATATACTGTGACTTCGCTAATCCTAAAGCAGACACACGCTTCTACATGGAGACGACCAACTTCGAACACCTCAACTCAACTGTTGAGGCGTTCCTCGTCGAGTTCAATAACATGTCTAAGAAACCCATGAACCTCGTATTGTTCAGGTAACGACAAATTTTTTGACGATTTTGAGTAGTAGAAGCTTATACAGATTTAAGCAAGGTAATAATACATTGTCAGAAATCATCATCGTTTTATCATTATCCCAGCAGTATTCAAGACTATTGGATTTTGGATTATTATTTGGATCTCGATGATACTTTTTAATCCAATCTGATACGACAGAATATTAGCTTTCCTATGACTTTTAACCTGACTGTCTTCTGACCTCTGCCACTCAAAAGGTTAGCGATTTGCCGTGGCTTAGACCAGTGTCAGTATTTTCAAGGGTATCTTCCCATAACGACTGTCGAAGATCTTCATGACACCGACTGGTTTGAAGCGGGCGACGGAAGGTTACAACCAGGAAAACGTCAGAACGTTGTTTGATTATGAAAAGGCCAGACGCTTCTGGAGAGGGAGGGTTAAGAAGTAACCCCTCCTCCTTCTCTTAGTCCTGAGTATGTGTGTGTGGCGCAAGGCCCGTTGCTCGCTGATTCATCTGCTTGCGTCTGTGCGTGCGTGTGTGTGTGTGCGTGCGTGTGTGTGGCGCAAGGTCCGAGCCCATTAGCTGCTTGCCTAGCCTGCTTAATTTTGTGTGTGTGTGTGTGTGTGTGTGTATGTGTGGCCCAAGACTCGAGCCCTGTAGTCCCTTCTTCTGGTCATGGATTCGCGTGTTTAAGTTTGTGGGCGTGTGTGGCGCAAGGCCTGAGCGCTTTGGCTCCTTCTTCTGCTAGTGGATTCGCGTGCTTAAAGTGTGTGTGTGTGTGTGTGGTGTGGTGCAGGTTCGCGATCGAGCACGTGTCGCGCATCAGCCGCGTGCTGACGCAGCCGCGCTCGCACGGGCTGCTGGTGGGGCTCGGGGGCTCCGGCCGACAGTCCCTCACGCGCCTCGCCGCGCACATCACCGAGTACGACCTCTTCCAGGTAACACTAGACATTAACTCACTCACCTCTTACCTCCCTTGCCTCTCTCAGCCTTGCCGTTATTACGAACCGAATCTCAAACAATATAGAGATCAGGTAAAGCATCATGTAACCTCACCCGCCGTCCTCCCTTGCTTCGCTTCGCTTCCTTTGCATCGAACCGAATTACGAACTCTATAGAGTGGCACACCTCCTGAGATTCGGAATGTTTAAGTTTAAGGCAGGTGAAAGGAATGCGTAAAGCTTACCTTGCCAAGGTTCCTCAGAATCCCGTTGCATCGAGATTACGTGATTTAGGGCCTTATCATACTAGTGGAATGCGAACATCCTCAAAGCGGAGCGGGCGGGCAACGAATTCGTTACGGGCTCTCAACGAAGACGCCGCGCATGCGCAACGAGTTCGTTGCGGACGCGCAACGAGTAAAAATCGACGCGCAACGAGTAAAATAAAGCCAACAGCAGTGTTTCCTCGTCGGAATCCATTTTGTTACTGGATGTATTGTACATTGGTAATTTGCTACAAACACGCTACGAAAACGTAACGTACCTATTAGCCACGCGTCCGCGACGTCCTCGCTGCGCAGGGGCGGCGTGCGAGCGACGCGACGCTGCGCGTCCGCCCCGCTCCGCAACCGCTTCCAATCCGCTAGTATGATAACGCGCTTACTGTCAGTTAAAATATTAGGGTACCGAAATAAGTTTGCTAAATTAAAAGTCATTTGCTATAATCCTTTATTCACTTAGGTCACAAGGTGACGCTGATGAACGTCAAATTTAAAAAACAGCCACAGACTTAAAGATTCTGCATTTTCATTTTATATGACTAACTATGCACGTACCTAGTATATATTCTCACACACACGCCGTTTCTTATCTTTCATTTGTTATTTACATAACTTTTTATTGACTAAGATTAGTCCAATACATTTATGTGGCTGTGTACAAGA
Source organism: Euclidia mi (assembly GCA_944739405.2). Taxonomy (NCBI): domain Eukaryota; kingdom Metazoa; phylum Arthropoda; class Insecta; order Lepidoptera; family Erebidae; genus Euclidia; species Euclidia mi. Next base: position 8,307,852 of record OX123196.2, read on the forward strand.
AATCTTATCATACAGGTTGAGATGAGCCGAACTTACGGCAAAACAGAATGGCGTGAAGATTTGAAAACTTTGCTAAGGAAATCGAGCACTCCTGACTTGCATATGGTCTTCTTATTCATCGAATCACAAGTAAGTGATCAAACATAATAGTAAATAACAAAATTACTATATCACTTTTATATCATCATTCTCTTAGCGTTATTCCAGTTTCAATATGGGGTCCGCCTACTAGTCTAACCGTATGTGGCTGAATTTTAGCTTTTCCACGGAGCGACTGCCTGTCTGACCTCCGCAACCCGAAGGGGTAGCGATATTCCATGGTTTAGACCAGTGTCAGTTTATTTAGAAGGTACTGACGCCCTGTAACGACTGTCAAACATCTTCATGACAACCGGGACCGACGGCTTTACGTGCTCTCCGAGAAGCGATAATTACCAATTTGTTCTAATGATGAAATATAGAAATTGCTACTGGTATGGTATTTGTGTCAGAAGTTATTCATATTACTTAACACATGTACCTACCTATTTCTACATTCATTGTTTACGAATACCTAAAAGTTATATTTTTATAAATGTATGTCAATAGGTCATTAATTATATAGAATTTATTTATTTGATTCATTTAGATCAAAGAGGAAGGTTTCCTTGAAGATGTGAACAACATGTTGAACTCTGGTGAAGTGCCCAATATCTTCAACAACGATGAAAAAGCAGAGTTGTGCGAAAAGATGAGAGTTGTACGTATCGCTTTCAATTAAATATAAACGAAGTGTGTCAAAATGATACGCGAATACTTTTTCAAATAACTTTTGCATGTTATTTTATATGATTTCTAATATTTATAATTTATATATCATCTCTCTATCTATCTAAACGTCACGCCTGTCTCCCATTGGGGTAGGCAGAGACTATGGAACGCCAAATGCTCCGGTTCAAACATACCTCTTTCGCTTCGTCGACATGCATTAACCTCGTCATGCATGCTCGTCGGTTACGAGTACGTTTGATTTGGCCCTTCCGCAGTACGTCATTAATTTGGTCGGCGTAAGTCCGTCTTGGGCGTCCTCTACCGACATCTCCATTCATTCTTACTCGATACACATCTTTTGTAAATCTCCTTGCATCCATCCGTTCCAAATGTCCAAACCATCACAACATACCTTTCTCAATCTTTGACACTACATCTTCTTTCAAATCACACCTTTCTCGAATAACGCTATTTCTCACTTTGTCTGCCATTCTTACTCCGCACATATTCCTCAAAGCTTGTGTATATATCAGTAGTTAGTCAACAACATCTGCGAAATTACCCAGATTGTTAATGCTAAGGAGATAAAGGAGGAGGCTTTCTTTCAAAGCATCTGAGCGACGAATGATTTTTGTTGTTTCCACTGATAAAACCGACCATCAAATCGCTTCCCTATCAAAATAAGTCACTCTCAATTCAAATTCTGATTCGCTCGGACATAACATAACATAAATTCATGCCTTTTACACCACTTCACCCACACTTCCACAGTTATGTTTTGGCCCCAATGTAATAGGGAGCGAGACTATTGCCATCTACCGGGCATTTTATCCGCTCGGACGTGATGATAAAACCATCATACTATATCCACAGGTGGATCGACAGCGCGACAAGTCCCTGCAGACGGACGGCAGCCCGACGGCGCTGTACGCGTACTTCGTGTCGATCGTGCGCGACCAGCTGCACATCGTGCTGGCCATGTCTCCGGCCGGCACGTCGCTCAGGACGCGCATCAGGAAGTTCCCCTCGCTCGTCAACTGCTGTACCATCGATTGGTTCCAGGTAACCGTCCGCCCTGTATGTTACACGATTGCTAGCGTAGTTGTTCAAACGGTCACGTCGTCTTTTTGTATTGCACCGGTTGTGTAGAATAAATTGTATTTCGCAGGGGACTCGACACTCCCATGCGGCGCACGCAGCGGCAATTCTCGATGAAGCTATGCCCGCAGCGAACCTTCTGCCAGTCTTATTTGCCAATCGCACAACGTAGAACACACTGCCACTACTTTCTTTAATAAATGCCGTGTTTCGCGCCACGGCTTTGTAAACAGAAAATACGTCCTCAGCACCGCCAGACACCGCCTTGCGTCTCCCGGCAACGAGGCCTAACATAAGTTTTGGATTAACTTCTTTTAGTTTTGCATTTAATGCCGTCAATCTTTGGATGGCTTGACCACTATCTTACGGTTGACTGACTGCACTGGATGAGATACCTACCACTGCAATGGTGTGGTCATATTCCAAGACGCCAAGAAATTTTCAGCCTTACCGTCATACATATTCCTCCACCAGGAGTGGCCCCCAGACGCTTTACTGGCAGTAGCGACGCGGTTCCTCACGGACATCGAGCTGACAGAGCTGGAGCGCAACACGGCCATCCACCTGTGCCAAGTGTTCCACACGGACACGCAGGAGCTCACGCGCCAGTTCCTGCTGCGGCTCAAGCGATACAACTACGTCACGCCCACCGCCTACCTCGAGCTCATCAACATGTTCAAGACGCTGCTCACTAAGAAACGGAAGTCAGTTGAACCTTACTTACTTCTAACCTTACTTCTGATCTTCATAACTTCACGCCGTTTTGCCCGAACGGGTAGGAACAGGTGTATTACACACCCACATTTCGCCGTCGTATGTGCCCGGGGTAAGTCAGCATCGAACCCGAGACCATCGTCTCGGCAGCCCGTTACGTACACCACTAGGCTATCGACGCTTTTTCTTACATAATATTAATTTCAATAATTAAAAATTCATGGCGAAATGTGGGTGTTATATTACACCTCAGCCTACCCCTTCGGGGATACAGGCGTGAGTCTATTTAAATAACCATATCATCCTCTTTTTTTCTCGAATTATCCTCTAACGGTAGGATGATAATGACGATTGACCGATATGACAATCTATCCTAGTTACATTATTCCGTCATAGACCTCAGGGTTCACTTTCTAGTCTAGCTAGATTTGTCAGAACATTAGCTTTTTCACATAGCGACTATCGTTTGCTCACAGCAAGCTGAAAAGATAAAAATGTTCTATAGCTTGGAGTTGTGACAGTAAATTCATCACTCTGCATAACGACTGTCAAATTTGGTTAGCCTAGAAAGCTTTTCTCAGGTTTCAAGGCAAAAAATTTGGATACAACCTCATAAAGCTTGGATGGTGATCATACTGATACCAGTATTTAAGTCCAACACTCATGTCACCAAAAATGGATTTAATATGAATAAATATTATGTAGGGAACTGACGTCATCGGAACAGCGATACCTGACAGGGTTAGACCAGCTGGCCATCGCGGCCAAGTCTGTATCAGCTCTGCAGCAGGCTCTGGAAGTACTTCAGCCCAAGCTCGCCGCCGGCGCCGCCGCCGTCGCCGAGACCACCGCCAAGGTGGAGAAGGAGAAGGAAGGAGTTGCGCTGGTGGAAGCTGAGGTGCTAGTGGACCAGGCTGCTGCTGAAGTACAGGTGTGTGAAAATATGGGAACTAATTTTAACATAGAAAGCATAGCAAAATTTAATACTGTTGTTTTGCCATGGAGTTGTACCGTCGGGCAATCGTTGTACCGCCGGGCAATCGTTTTTTTCACTACGTATGCAATATTGGCAACTTTGTTAAAAAGTATCTTTTTAAAACACCTTTTAAATAGATACGACGCTATTTAGAATTCAATTGCTTCCTATTCACTCACATTTCTAATGTAATTTAAATTACATTAGCAATGTGAGTGAATAGGAAGATTCGGCTTACTAATACCCTGTTGGGCAGACGAGTTGGTGGTCTTATTCGCCTCCATTGACATCAAAGAAATGAAACCGTGTAGTCAGGTAGACACGTTTTATTTCCAATCTTTCATCACAAAATCAGTCTAAATAAAACAAACCAATATTGTGATAGGCGCAAGAAGCGCAAGCCATAAAGGACGAGTGCGACGCGGACCTGGCAGAGGCCATGCCCATCCTCAACGCGGCGCTGGCTGCACTCGACACGCTCACGCCGCAGGACATCACCTTCATCAAGACCATGAAGAGCCCGCCACGAGGCATTCGACTCGTCATGGAGGCCATCTGCATACTCAAGGTATGTAACACACACACGCTATCGCCGAAAATTACTTCTTCAATCACTTTGAGTCTTTTTCAGGTTTTTACCAGTTCAGAATGTAAGTTTCATGCTTCATTATCATCATCTCTGCCTAAGAAACGCTCACTATTAGACCGAGGCGTTCCCCAAGGTCCTCTACTTGGACCGATCTTGAGTATCGCACTGCTTTCGGTTCACCGAACAAGATCATCGGTCCGCCTTGCTGGAGGCCTACCCCTGCTGCGCTGTCTGGTGGTTGCAGTACTTAATTACTTAAACAGCATGAGTTATATACCATGTCTCGAATAATTGGTACTTATCAGACATGGAGTGCGACCTTTCTGATGACATTAGCCCGTGCTAGCGATATTGACTTGCTAAGCACCTGTCTTTACCAAAACTGGCAAGACTTTGCTAAAGTCAGTTCATCTAGAACTGAATCTCAAACAGACTGAGAGAAACAGACCATTGTATATAATAGTAATGAGCCTTTAAGGTACGAACATATTACTATTAGAATCATTTATGTTTACGCTTTTACAAAAGGATGACCCGGTAAGTAGAGCTATTATTTATACACACTTTGTTGTTCTACTTTGCTTTTATTTGCACAATATTAGCATGAAAAGTAGTTGTTTACTCAAGTAGATAAAAAATACCGTAGTACGTATAAGGAGTATAGTATTTTCTTATTTATACGAATGGCAAACATAAACATAAGTTTCTATCTCTCAAACATTATCTTCCTACACTAAACTGAAAAAATATTATGTGACAAGAAATACCGCACATGAGAAATGATATCTATACACTAAGTGCGGTTTCAGATTAGCGTTTTATACGCGCGTGTAAGCTCGTTTTTGGAAGCGTATGTAGGCGCGTATAGGCGCGCCTTTTGGCACACGCGCAACTCGTACGAGCGTTGACGCGCTTCTAAGCTCGTATAACCACGAGCCGTCAAAATCCATGTTGACACTGACAAGACGTTACTACCGTTTCGAGCGAACACGCCCGTTTACGTGAGTCTGGTTTTTTGAAGCGCGTATTGTAGCGCGCGTGTAAGCGCGTATGCTAAAACGACCGTATACGCGCAGAAAAATACGCTAATCTGAAACCGCCCTAAGCACTCAAATAAATGTGATGCTTTTGTGGGCATCATTTTTATTTGATTTGATTCTATTTCACTGATTGCCTACCTACAATTTTTTTATAAAGTATAGATAATTTTTCTTTTGTCGCTATTATCACTTGCACATTATATAGCGAACCGAAACACATTTAGCAAATCAGAAATTAAAAAGATACTGTTCAGGATGTAAAGCCGGACAAAGTACCGAACCCATCAGGCGTGGGCACTGTCGAGGACTACTGGGGTCCGTCGAAGAAGATCCTGAACGACATCAAGTTCCTTGAGTCGCTGCAGAACTACGACAAGGACAACATCCCGCCGGCCATCATGAAGAAACTGATGAACACCGTCATGCTGGACGAGGGGTTCGTGCCTGAGAAGATTAAGACTGTGTCTGTCGCTGCTGAAGGTAAGGAAATTTTTATAACATACTTCATACACCCTTTTGTAATATACTGCTGGACAAAGGTCTCTTCAAATTCGTGTCGCCATAGTATTGTGAGTCTAGTCTAGTCTATAGGAGGATTTGTTTCCCCAAACGTTCTATTTTTAGGGTTCCGTACATAAAAGGTAAAAAAACGGGATCCTATTACTAAGCCGCCGCTGTCTGTCTGTCACCAGGCTGTATCTCATAAACCGTGATAGCGAGAAAGCTGTTTTTTTACAAATTATGTAGTTCTGTTGTCGCTATAACAACAAATAAAAAAAAAATATTAAGGTGGATCCCATACAATAAACGTGGTTTTTTCCCAATTTTTTGTTCAATATTACTAAAGGTAACAGGTAGACGCTTAAAATTTGCACATAATATATAGTACTTTATTACCTTTCAAAATAAATAATTAAATAAAAATAAAATGTTAAAGGGGGGCTCCCATACAACAAACGTAATTTTTAAGCATTTTTTTACTCGATCATAATAAACAGATAGAAACTTAAAAAATATGTAAGTATACATACAACAATGTGATTTCTTTCGTTTTTATGGTACGGAACCCTTCGTGCGCGAGTCCGACTCGCACTTGCCCAATTTTTTCTTGAATTTTCCTTAGCCTCTTTTAGTATACACACGGAAGGAAATGGGGCTGTTATACTTTCTCTGAATCCATTATCACACGGAGTTATTTATCAGTAGGTATGTATCATCACATTCATCACCTACAAAACCTGTTAATAATTTAGGTACACACTGGATACATAAATGTTGTCTTCCAAAGATTAAATAAGTTAATCTTAAAAAATACTGCCATTTCGTTGTCGTTTCCATAGATTTATTATATACTAACGTATAGATCGGTGATGCGAAAGAGAAAGAATATAGAAACTAGTATGTTAGAGCGAGATAGATAGGCGAGACCATTCACGTACACGCTATTGGCCTGTATTGGCCCAACGTTAATTGTGAACGGTACAAAACTCGCTTAATTTTCCAAAATAACGTGTTTATTAGTGAAATACAGATGTTATACATACAAAAACAAATATGATAACGTGTGCAGTACCCGGATGTAACTCGCGTAAGAGAGAAAATCCTCAGAATTACTCATTTCATACGTAAGTACCGTTGAAAGATTTAATGTTCTTATTGCAATATTTTACAACTCTGAAAAGAAATATATGCACAAACGGATACGTTATAATATCACATTTTATTATATTTATATTCTGAATGCAAAAAAAAATGATTAAAAATAATATGTAATACGTGAATTTTAACTACTTCTATCCTAAATTTCATAGTGATTGACGTAATGTCAAATCATATCGATAAGAAAATATTGACTTGTAACTTGACTGACAAAGGTTGCATACCTTCCATACTGTTTTAACAAATAAATATTATTTACTTTTATGTTCTCTATTCAAATGCCGTTGTTATGAATATAATAAAAATAAATTAAAATACTTATTTCACATTTCCTCAAAATAATAATCAATTAATACTACAACCGGGTTTAGTGCAATAATAGCACCACACGACGATGTCGCTGTTTGCAAAGTTCAGTTAATCGATGAAGATTCTGACTTCGTGTCATCTATGCCGTAGTGCCTGAAGGAGTGGGTAATATAATCAAGTCCTGTCCAATTCATTAAAGCATTATATAAAGATGTGAACGATTTACAATAAACCAGTCTCAATAAACATATTACGCAGAGAGGACGTTCGTTTTTCTATTCAACAATAACACCACTCCAGTCAATAGCAAAGTGAACCTTAAAACCTTGAACATATGGTCTAAACGAACCGGATCATTGATTGGAGTGGCCGGCGGACTCGGTCGCGCGAAAACAATAGATACCTTTTTATTGAATGCAAACTTGTTTACAAGTGAGTTAGTGAATACATTTTATAACATAATAAAGACTTTGTGCATAAAAACTGATTATAAGACATTGAAGTGAACGTGTTTCTGTGGAATTTGGACATTTTTTGGTTGCAAAATGACGTCACCTACTCCGGAACAGGCAAAATATTTATCGGCGTTAGAAGATGCGGCTGGTATGTTACAAAAAGCGCAAGTTAACATGAAAAAGTGCCCGAAACACCGACTGACGGAAGGTTATATTAAGGCGAGAATAAAATGTATTGACGAGTATTGGGATTCGTTCAAGCAAACTAATAACAATCTTATGAAGATTACTCCACGTGAGCAGCGCGGCGTGTTGCCTTACTTTCTCAATGAAGAATTTTACACGTATGAAGAAATGTATCTCTGTTTACATGCAGATTTATCCGATCTGTTATCAAGCATGCAGTCAAAACAGAGAATAGCGGAAACTTCTAATACGTCTAATTTATCACAAAATGACCAGCTACCGTTCGCGAAACTACCAAGAATACAATTACCAATTTTCTCAGGGAGATATGATGAATGGCCCACATACCAAGATTTATTTACAGCTCTTGTCCACAATACTTCCATTAGCGATGTACAGAAACTTCATTATTTAAAGACAAGCGTTTCCGGCGAAGCTGAAATGTTATTGCGTCACATCCAAATAACGGAAAACAATTATGCACAAGCTTGGGAGTTACTTAAGGGACGGTTCGGCAACAAAAAAATGATTGTGTCATCTATCCTCAAAAGATTGTTTAGTCAAAAAAAGATAACCAATCCATCGGCTAGTCAAATAAAAGCTTTGCTAGATACCACGGTTGAATGTATCAACAACCTACGTAATTTGAAAATATGCACTGACTCTTGGGATCCTGTAATCGTTTTTCTGGTTGGGCAGAAACTGGACTCAGAGACATTGAAATGTTGGGAGGAGCAAGCTTATAAGGACAATAGCGACGAGTTATCTACGTGGGAGGAGTTTAAAAGGTTTCTCGAGTCTAAGTTCCGTACGCTCGAACTCATAGCCCCCATGGCTTCTACAGTTACAAGAGAGAAGACACAACATCACAAATCATATCACGTCACAGCAAAGGATAATGCAAACGGTATATTACAATCTGCGCACACCAATGTCAATTCTTCGCTGTCATGTACATACTGCAAGGGTGAACATTATATATTTAACTGCAAAGAGTTTGCAAAACAATCAGTGCAACTGCGACGTGAATTCGTAAAAAATAATCATCTTTGCTACAATTGCCTAGTACCGAATCACAATGTTTATAACTGTAAACAAAGGAAAACGTGCCGAGTTTGCAATAGGAAGCATCATTCTCTTTTACACCAAGCTAAGGAAGCAACACCGGAGAGTGATAAACAACAAGAACAACCAGAACAAAGGGTTACGAGCGCGCACTACTTCAAGAAACAACCTGGTCGTCAAGTGTTGTTGGCTACAGCACAAGTAAATGTCATTTCAAGCGACGGTAACACACATCTACTTCGTGCATTGATCGACCAAGGCTCAGAGGCTTCATTCGTGTCTTCTAGAGTAGTTGAACTCTTAGGACTGACGAAGGAGAGAATAAATGGTGCAGTCTCAGGGGTTGGAGAGGCAAATATGATACCCATCAAACATGTAGTTGACCTGACTATAACATCGCGCCATGAAAGGGAGAAGTTTATTCACGTGAAAGCTTACGTATTAAAATCGGTGTCTACAACATTACCTTCAAAATACGTCGTAATGAAGTCGCCCGAACTCCAAACTTTATTACTGGCAGACCCAATGTTTAACAAACCGGGTAAAATAGATATTTTGCTCGGCTCAGACATTTTTTGTAAAATAATAGAAGTCGGTTTGATGAGATTGTCAGATGGCATAGTAGCTCAGAAGACAACATTGGGTTGGATACTTTCAGGTCAAAGCGAAGACAAATCAATTAAAGACAAACACAACATTACTACACTACACATTACGAGCATGGTGTCAGATGACAACAATATGTTAAAGAAGTTCTGGGAAATCGAGACGAACTTATACAAGAAAAGGAGTGTACTCACACAGGAAGAAGAACAATGTGAACAAATATATAGAAACACAACTAAAAGAATCAATGGAAGATATACAGTACACTTACCTCTAAAACAGAATATTGAAGAGACAGTGAAGTTATGTGGAGACACAAAACAAACAGCAATAAATAGATTTAAACAATTAGAAAGAAAATTCACAAAATCATCAAAGTTAAAGACAGAATACACAAAGGTCATTCACGAGTACATAAACATGGGTCACATGGTAAAATCAACTGAAGACAAACATTCGATATTTCTTCCTCATCACGCTGTTATTCGTGATGACAAAGAAACCTCTAAGGTTCGTGTAGTTTACGATGCATCTGCGAAGGGTTCTAATGGACATTCTCTTAATGAAGCTATGATGGTTGGACCCACTTTACAGCCCGATATTCGCAGCCTAATCATCTCTTGGCGTACCCATAAGATATGTGTGGTTGGAGACATCGTTAAGATGTACAGAATGATCAAAATGACAGAAGAGCACATGAGCCTTCAAAGTATAGTCTGGCGTGACAACCCTGAAGAGGAATTACAAACTTACAAGTTAACTACTGTTACTTTTGGAACGGCGGCAGCACCATACTTGGCTGTACGCACTTTGAGCCAGTTAGCTGATGACGAGGCTTTGCATTTTCCTGAAACAGCACCGCTTATCAAGAATTCTTTCTTTATGGACGATCTGATGCTGGGACATGAAAACACAGAGAAGACAATAAAAATGTGTAAAGAAATTAGAACAATATTAAGAAGAGGAGGGTTTCAAATGCAAAAATGGTCTAGTAATTCTGAAGAAGTTTTGAAAAATCTACAAGAAGGAAATCAATGTACAAAGGACAGCATGGTTATAAAACTAGATCAGATTGTAAAGATTCTTGGTCTAACATGGGATAGAAAAGACGACATATTTAAATTTACTGTGCACTTACCTGAACTCAGGAGCCCGATAACAAAAAGATCTGTTCTTTCTGACGTTGCCCGTCTATTTGATCCTTTTGGTTGGCTATCACCAGTGATTATAATGGCTAAGATTTTGATTCAGAAGTTGTGGTTACTTACTTTAGATTGGGATGATGAACTGCCGGCTGATGTAAAACAAGACTGGTTGAGCTATAGAAGTGAGCTAATACATTTGCAAAACCTTACATTACCACGATGGTTTAGAACAACACCGGCTAATTTCAGGATAACAGAACTACATGGCTTTGCAGATGCGTCCACTCAAGCATATGCAGCTGTTACATACCTCAGAGTGATTGATGATGGCAGAGTCCATGTCACGATGATTGCGTCTCGATCTAAAGTTGCCCCATTAAAACAACTCTCAGTGCCAAGACTAGAACTATGCGCAGCAGCCTTATTGGCCGAATTGATAGCTGATATAGTAGATGTTTTGAAGATACCTAAAACCAACATCTACTTATGGACTGATTCTACTGTTGTCCTGTCTTGGCTACAATCATCGCCTAATCGGTGGCGTACCTTTGTTGCGAATAGAGTAGCAGACATAACACGAATATTAGACAAAGAGGCGTGGAATCATGTTCAATCCGCTGACAATCCTGCTGATATTGCAACACGAGGAATCAAGGCAAGGGAATTAGCATCACATGAGTTATGGTGGACTGGGCCTGACTGGTTAAAGGAACAGACTATAGAAATGGCTAGATATGATTATCCAGAGACTACACTAGAGCTTAAGACAACTTGTCATGTTACTTTAGAGGAAAAACCTATCTGGGAGAGATTTTCGTCTATCTCAAAGATGAAAAGAGTTTTGGCATATTGTAAAAGATTCGTAAGAAGAAACAAATTAGAGAGAAAGGAAACTTATTTAACAGTGTCAGAACTTAACAATATATTAGAAGAATGTATAAGATATTATCAAAATTTAATTTACCAAAGAGAGATTGAAGAATTAAGAAAAGGTGGAAGAGTAAAAAAGAAGAGTTCTCTTATTACACTCTCTCCATTTCTAGACGAGAATGGCTTAATGCGGGTTGGAGGTCGATTGCAAAATGCATCTATACCAGATGACACTAAACATCCTCTGATTATACCTGCAAACCAGCATATAACTAAATTGTTAGTTTATGAAGCGCACATACGTACGCTACATGGTGGCATTCAAGTCATGATGGCATTTTTGAGAAACAAGTATTGGATTATCGGTTTAAAATCGGCTGTAAGGAAGTGTGTTCATAACTGCAAGACATGTATTGTCGATAAGGCCAAGGCAAGCCATCAATTCATGGGCCAGTTACCAGCTGTTCGAGTAACTCAAAACCGAGCATTTAAGAACAGCGGGGTGGATTACGCTGGACCCATATTTTTACGAACTTCTAAAGGTCGAGGTTACCATGCGACTAAAGGCTATATATGCTTGTTTGTGTGTATGGTCACACGAGCCATTCATTTGGAAGCGGTTACAGATCTAACCACACAAGGATTTATTGCAGCGTTTCGCAGATTTGTCGCAAGAAGAGGCCAGTGTTCACATTTATGGAGCGACAACGGGACTAATTTTGTTGGTGCTGCTAAAGAACTGCGAGAGATGTTTCAGGCAGGCAAGGACAATGTGGCTAAAGAAGCAGCGGCGCTATTAGCAAATGATGGCACAACGTGGCATTTTATACCACCAAGGATGCCAACCTGTGGTGGTTTATGGGAAGCAGGAATTCAGTCGGCGAAACGACACTTAGCCCGCATAAACAAAGACACCAAGCTGACATATGAAGAAATGGCCACCCTTTTGTCACAGGTTGAGGCAATGCTCAATTCCCGTCCTTTGTGTCAAATCGAAAACAGTACCGAAACGCCGCTAACACACGGTCATTTTTTAATAGGAGAACCACTGATTGGAGTTCCGGATATTAGTTACGAAGACAATAAGATCAGTCTATTAACAAGATGGCAATTCATTCAACGATTGACACAAGATTTCTGGTCGCGATGGCAGTCCGAATATCTCCATACATTACAACAGAGATATAAATGGCAAACTAAAGTCCCATCGCCTAACATTGGAGACATACTGATCGTCAAGGAAGAAAATTTGCCTCCAACAAAATGGTTACTTGGCAGGGTCATACAATTGCATCCCGGTGCAGACGGTATGGTAAGAGTGGTCACTGTTCAGACTGCAGGCAACAATCAGTTAAAGCGACCTTTGTACAAATTAATACCACTGCCGAAAGAAGCAAAAGATAGTTGAGAACGGTGGGCGGTTAGGTGATAGGATTAATGTATATTTTGATTGTTAACATAATTATGAATATTATTACAGTTGTATTTTTCACGTGCAGTGATTGTCATATACATCTATTGTTGTTGTTACAATAATGATGCCTACATAGTTAATTCATTCGATACTTGTATTGTTACAGTCCACTGAAGATTTGTTAATAGGTAAATTAATATTTATAATACAACTATATTGTAAATTGGAACTTTGGATTCGGAATAATTTAAAAACTGTTGTTTTTGGTGGGCGGTATGTCCAATTCATTAAAGCATTATATAAAGATGTGAACGATTTACAATAAACCAGTCTCAATAAACATATTACGCAGAGAGGACGTTCGTTTTTCTATTCAACAATAACACCACTCCAGTCAATAGCAAAGTGAACCTTAAAACCTTGAACAAGTCCATTGTTGAATATGTTTCTGGATATGTGGTAAAAAAAATTGTAAAGAAAATGAAATGTGAACCCTGTCTGAGTGTACTTTACGGTGATATTAAAATAGGTTCACTTATATATACAAAGGATGTAGGTGGCCTTATTTATCCTTCCCAAGATGTTTATGAAATAGCTAGGTGTCCAATCTGAACAAGTGTTCCGTAGATGTATGAAAGGAAAAAATATTAGCGAATTAATGTTTAAAACTTAGGTCAATGATTGCCTTTTGTCTTGCAAAAACCATTTCAAAGCTCTAAACAATCATATGTATGACTCACCAGCATTATTTAATCACAAATACTTGCTAATAAAAGCAATAATTGAAATTTATTTAACAATTAGAATAAAATATGAAGCAAAACTGCAGAATACTTCTAAGGAAAGTTTGCTACATTTTTATTTGGTGGAAAATAAAAAAATACAGATTTTATCTGTAGTTTTATTTTTATCTACTCTCAGTTATTGACACTACTTCAATCATGCTTTCAATCGGGCAATATGACACCACGCCCATACTATCGATAAGCATAATTTAGGCAAGCCATGCCCAACACTATTTGTCATGCATACAAGCTCATTACACGCACACTAGTGTTTTCTTGTTTTGGTCTCACTTTACTGAATCCATTGCCAATCTAACGTTATAATAAATCTATGGTCGTTTCCGTAGTTAGAAGTCGTTGAATTTGAATACTAGAATATTTCATATACAAGCAAAAATCGTCTAGATTCCACATGTAAGATTCGGCATAGATATTGCTTTAAATTTTCGCACGTTAATTCTACAGGTATGTGCAAATGGGTGATCGCGATGACGAAGTACGACAAGGTGGCGAAGGTGGTGGCTCCCAAGAAGCAGAGGCTGGCGGCCGCGCAGGCGGTCTACGACAAGGCCATGGCCGCGCTCGCCATCAAACAGGCCCAACTCGCTGAAGTAACTACTTTTATTTAACATCTTTTCATTCAGTCCTACTTTTATTTAATATCTTTTAATCATTATCATCTGTCCCGTATATTATATACTGTCCCACTGCTGGACACGCGTCTCTTCCCGCTATGAGAAAGGCCTTAACCCGGATAAAGCCGTAAGGTACCATGGTGCCCAAATGCGAGTTGGCGAATTTCACACGTCATTCGAAAACATTATGAAGAACTCTCAGATATGCACGATTCCCCTCGATGTTTGCCTTCACCTCTAAGCAAGCAGTAGGTAGTTATAAATTTAATTAAATTAAAAAATATTATATAATATATAATAAAAAATTTTTTTTAAATTTAATGCACTTAACTTCGAAAAGTCATTAGTACGCGTCGTGGCGTCGAACCCGAGACCTTCAGCTTAGCAGCTGCAGCAGTGTCAGTCTCTCCACTACTGCTTCCTTTTTAGACTGCTAATTATCATCTAAAATATTTATTTTTTGTAATCTGGCATTGGCTATATAAAAAAAGATTTAATTAAATTACACCCTTAGGAAAACAACGAATAATCAAAGGAAGTTTTAGTTTGTTTCAAAATTCACTTAGAGCGGTTTCAGATTAGCGTTTTATACGCGCGTATAAGCTCGTTTTTGGAAGCGCCTGTAGGCGCGTATAGGCTCGCCTTTTGACACACGCACAACTCGTACGAGCGTTGACGCGCGTCTAAGCTCGTATAAGTGCGAGCCGTCAAAATCCATGTTGACACTGACAAGATGTCACTACAGTTTCGAGCGAACACGCCGATATATGCCCATTTACGAGAGACCGGTATTTTGACGCGCGTAATGTAGCGCGCGTGTAAGCGCGTATGCAGAAACGACCGTATACGCGCAGAAAAATACGCTAATTTGAAACCGCCCTTATCTGGCCAGTGAAAATATAATTTTGCCCAAGAACAACAACAGTGTTTAATATCATAAGATTGCAGAATCTTGATTCAGCGTAATTTGATTACTCGCTAATTGATTGATGACCGTGTTGATTGATGATGCTTTTGTGTGAGCTAGTCAATTTAATACAATAAAGGCTATTTTGAACCACGGAATCACAGAGTTTGCGTTTTAAATTACTGTGCATTTTAATATCATCTGACTTTCAGTATTAGATAAGCTTTATAAGAAAACAAGGACTGACTTAGCATAGTAAAAAAGTACTTAAAATGTCTCTCTAAAGACTTTTTAAATAATTATCGTTATTTATTTTAATTCGACATGTTATCCGATGAATATAAGAGATACTGAATATGTTTAATTACTCTTATCTGAGTCAAGAGCTAAAATACGAATCTTGTAGTGAGGATCTTAATTACAAATAATGTCAAAGTAACCAACGCACCTGTTTTAAGTATGCTACGTAAACGTTGATAAAATTATCTTTGAAGGTTTTTAGATTCTGACCTATTTTAAAACGGACTACTATATTCTACACCTTACTTTAACTACCGTTAATGCACTAAGTATTAACATGTCTTTAATTCTTTCTGTATAGGTCCAACAGAAACTACGTAACTTAGAAGAAGCTCTAGCAGAGCAAAGTCGTCAACAGAAGATTCTGGATGACGAGGTAATGGACTGCAGTAACAAACTGAAACGTGCCGAGATGCTGATCTCCGGTCTTGGAGGAGAGAAGACCCGGTGGACGCGCATAGCCAAGACGCTGCGCGAAACTTATAACTCTCTTACAGGTGTGTTCTAAGATTTTTAGCATATGCAAATGGTTATAGGGTATTTGTATACTATCAAAATGAAGCGTCTGTGGCTGTTATTGTGACAAAAGGTAGCAGAATAGATATGTGATATTCTTATGTATGACGAGAACTATGAGATGTCAAGGTTTTGCGGAAGATGTTTTCCTTCGTCGTTTATATTAGCGATAATGAACAGTTTATTGTGCACTAAACTTCGCAAGGTCAGTGGTGCTGCCACTTTTTTTTTATTTGTCGTCGGGTTGTAAAATCCTCATGGAGTCCCTCCGCCCTGAGGGAAGGCCGATGGGGACTATCAGACTCTTACTGACTAAAAACCAAACCGTGTTCCTCATGCACCCATGTGTCGGAGGGTCGGGTATCACCGAAGCATTCCTCGCAACCCCCCGACGGGTATTGGCCCGCCAGATGGTCAGGCGGGCCCCGAACAAAACCCCCTTGGCGGCGGATGAAGGTGTTGGGCTCCGCCGCCAAAACACCCAGCGGCCTGCGGTCCCACCGGGACGCAACGATGGTGCGTCCCCATTTGGTCGCGGGAGATAGGGCGCGCGGCAACGCAACACCGACACGCCTCTCCACCCGTGACCGCGCCCGACACAGAGAGGGACAGGCAGAACTGTCCCCCGCACCCGCACCTTGGAACGCATCCTACGTAGGCCTCACCCAAGCCCACGTGGAGGGTCCCCTCCCGAGATCCCGCTTAGCTTCACCGTGGGTGTACCTGAAACCCACGGTTACTGAGCCCTCCCACCACGACAAGGTGGAGATCCCACGGGAGGAGGTGGGGAGTGGTGCCCTGATGTGTATTCGATACCCTCTACTGTACTGCGATACTAGACTATCGCTGTCTCACGTTTAATGTGGTCTATTTAGAATTTATTTTCATTAATCATAGTTCGGAATAGCATGAATGATGAGTGGCTCGACACGTTATTAATTATTCCTACTCTGTTATGCTACTACTACTCTGTAATACTGTGTCTAACCCGTTCCTTATTTTCCAGGTGATATATTGATTAGCGCCGGTGTTATAGCTTACTTGGGCCCATTCACCGCAGCCTTCAGGGCTGATCAAGTAAGTTAAAATTATTCACTAAACACAAATTCTTTCCGTATCATTATATTTTTTTAGAAGACCACTACGAATAATCTCCATCCAATATCGCGGGGGACTTCCACACAGCAGACTTTCCAACTCCCAGACCCAAAAGAACATTTTGTGGATCACACTCGTGTGTCTTTTGTGAGTGTGTCTGCTCACACACACATGGTAAAACCACGAGTGCGTTGTCATTTAGGCTGAGGCTACAGTAGGCAGCGATTTGCGATGCGACTGGAAGAGCGAAACGAGAAAAACATAGTATGGCTACATTACAAGCGAAATTCCGGCGTATATTCGGCGATGACGTGGTTACAGTTATAGTACACATGCTCCGCTTTCTTAAAATGCGATCAAATCATCCCTGGCGGTTTACTATACATATAATGTAGCCACACGCATAATTAGTACAGTACGGCCGTTTATCGATGGCGAGTCGGAAGTTCGCGCAGAAGGCGGCGCAGTAATCCTTTTTAGGAACAACGCGGTGGCAAGAAGCGGGGCGCGCGGGGCGGTAGTCTAGGCCAGCGATGCACGTTATGTCAATACAAATTAATAGTTTATTCAATCAAAAATTTAAATCGATTAAGAATATATATCTATACGGGAATTAACGCGAACATGCATTAGGTATTTACATACCTTATTTTTGCTTGACGTTTCGAGACGGTTGCACGTCCCGTGGTCGCAAGCTGACTGGTGTAGCGATGTCACGTCTCCGAGTGCGAGGTAGAAGATTCTATTTCTACCCCCGCGTTGTTGATTTTCGAGGTGCCGGCGCAAAACACACTAACCGTATCTGTATTTTGAACATTCGCCGACTGCGCATTAAAGTAGGGTGTTGTTAACCGGATCACTGGATTCCACGCCGATGACAATTTGAAGCCCTCTTCCCGATTGAAATTTTTATGTCTTCTGATTTCGATCGCTTCACGCACAACTCTTGGGTAAAAGTGGCGTTCCGTGGAGAGGACTTGTGGACGATGAAATTCAATCCAGTGATTGGTGCCCGATTGAAGTAAATGTTCCGCAATCGCCGATTTGTTCGTTTGACGGTTCTTTACAGCTGCGATGTGCTCCTTTATACGTTCAGCGATGGTCCGCTTCGTTTGCCCTATGTAAGAGCTTCCGCAGCTGCAGTTGATTTTATAGACACCTGGGGTTTGTAGCGGTAGAACATCCTTTGGTGTGCCCACCATGTTGTATACTTTGGCCCCTGGTGTAAATACGGTCGGAATGGAGTAGTTTTTTAACTTTGCTCCTATTTTAGCCGTAACACCTCTAATGTAGGGCATGTAGGTAGGTTGTCTATTTACCGCCGGATGTTTATCTCGCTTGATAGGCCGCGTCATTCGACGTTGTATCTGGTATCCGTTCTTCCTAAGTACCTCCTGAACATGGTCTAGCTCTAGCTTCAAATGCTCAGGGTCACAGAGGTCGTGTGCTCTGTTTTTTAGTGACGTCACAACGGATTGCAGTTGTCGAGGATGGTGGTGCGACGTGGCGTGCAGGTATCTATCTGTGTGTGTAGGCTTCCGGTATACGCAGTGTGTTAAGGACCCATCTGGTCTCACAGTCACTTTGACATCCAAGAATGACAACGATCTGTCAGTTTCCATTTCGTAGGTGAATCTCATCTTCGGATGAATGGAGTTAAGGTGTTGCACATATTGATCTACTTCCTGCTTACCTCCTTTTACGATACTAAAGATATCGTCCACGTATCTTTTCCAAAGCCGGATGGTCTTAGGTCCGATGCTAAGCGCCTTTTCCTCAAAGTGTTCCATCCAGATATTAGCCAGTACTGGGGCTACTGGACTCCCCATTGCGACACCATCGATCTGGAGGTAATATTGGCCTTGGAAGAGGAAGTAGTTGCCATCTAAGCAGTGCTTTAGTAGATCAATATAGTTGTGAGGCATATCGTTGTCACTCAGTCTGTCCCTCACTACGTCCAGACATTCCCTTATTGGAACGTTGGTAAAGAGCGTCTCGACTCAACGTCAAAGCTTACCATTACATCTTCCGGTTCCAATCGGATACTTTGTACGATCTGGACGAAATGACGCGAGTTCTTCACGAAAGACGGTGTGATACCGACTAATGGCTGCAATACCGATGCAACGTGCTTCGCAAGGTCGTAAGTAGGCGACGAAATCTGACTTACGATAGGCCGCAGTGGCACGTTGGGCTTATGTACCTTAGGCAGACCATATAGCCTAGGTGGTTGGTATGGCTTGGGACCATACGAGGGTCAAACTGAAAGTTCTTAGAACTGGCCACTTATAAACAATATAATAAAAAAAATATTCTAAAATTTGAAAATAGAACTCTTTGCCAATATTACTGAGTATATATTTCATTCATTTGTCATTTGTTTTACGATTTGGCGGCAAATTGAAAATTGTCTGTGTCACGTCAACATGAATTTAACACGAGAAAATTTTCGTGCAATGATTTTTTATGACTTTCGATGTCATTTAAGTCAACAAGAAAGTTATGATAGACTACGATTGGCCTTTCACGATGAAGCCCCATCTTGTGCGACTGTTTACAACTGGTTTAATGAGTTTAAACGTGGTCGCACTAATCTCACTGATGATGTACGTGAGGGACGGCCTTCTACGGCGACGACTGAAAATAACATCTGTGTTGTGCGGCGTATGATAGAGACTGACAAAAGAGTGACCTATCAGCAGATTCGGACAAGCTTAGGCATCGGTATGAGTCAAGTGCACAAAATCCTCCACGAACATTTAGCGGTCAGGAAGCTTTGCGCCCGGTGGATACCTCATAATTTGACTAAGGCTCAAAAACTCCATCGTGTGGATTGGTGCCGTAAAATGATTGAAAGATTTAACGGAGGTGACTCAAATGCTGTGTTCGACATACTAACAGGTGACGAAAGCTGGATTTACTGTTATGATCCTGAAACCAAAAGACAATCTGCTCAGTGGGTGTTTCCTTTCGAGGAGTTGCCAACTAAAGTGAAGAGAGATCGAAGTGCGGGAAAAAAAATGGTGGCCTCGTTCTTTGGAAGGATAGGTCATTTCGCAACAATTGTGTTAGAGGATCAAAAAACAGTTTCTGCAGAATGGTACACTACCAATTGTTTGCCACTTGTCTTGGAAAAAGTTCGAGAGAAACGACCTCGCAGTAGGATCCTCCTTCACCACGACAACGCCTCGTCGCACACCGCCAAGCGAACGATCGACTATTTAGCGACATCAAACGTTGAATTACTGGGTCACCCGCCGTATAGCCCCGACCTCGCGCCTTGTGATTTTTATTTATTTCCAAAAATTAAAGAAAAACTTAAAGGAAAGCGGTTTATGAATGCTGAAGAAGCGGTGGCTGCGTATCGCGATGCCATTGAAGAGACCCCTAAGGACGAGTGGGCAAAGTGCTTTTCCCAGTGGTTCCATCGCATGCAGCGGTGTATTGACGTCAATGGACAATATTTTGAAAAGATATAATAAAACTAATAACTGGCTAATGTAATCAGTTTTTGATTTTCTAAGAACTTTCAGTTTGACCCTCGTATAACTTGCTGTACTCATCTTCCGTGAACAGGTCCTGGTGGACTTGTATCAGTGCTCGTATTCTGCGCGTTACTCTGGCCGTGGGGTTATATGAGACCGGTTTATACACCTTGTTATCACATAACAACTCTCGTACCTTGTCCGTATAATCAGCCGTATTCATCACTACAGTGGCGTTTCCCTTGTCGGCCTTAAGCACTAAAATATCCTGGTTGTCCCGAATCCTTTTCAGTGCTTGACGCCCTTCCAAAGTGATATTACTGGCAGGTATCTTCGACTTCCGTAATATCACCGCGACGTCCTGTCGTAGGGTATCGGCATCACTGGGCGGTACTTTATTACGGATAATCGTCTCCTCAACACTGCTGATTATATTTTCGTACGGTATTCGCTTAGGTGTTAATGCGAAGTTTAAACCTTTGGCCAAGATGTTAATCGTAGATTCATCTAAACTCGCGTTAGATAGATTAATTACGGTGTTACTGGTTTGTACCGATTCCGTAGGTAACGTTTTATTCGCATACCGTCGGTTTAATAACTTGGAGAACTTTCGCTCGTGAGTAGCACTACATAGTTCGAATGTCCGACTTGCTTGTAAGAACGTTATCCGATCACACAAATCGTAATCAACGCGAGATAGGAACCCACTACACTTCGTATGCACGGCATATAACTCACACAGTACACTGTTGAGCTCACTATGTTTGTTGCGTATTAATTGTCTCAGGAGACGTACACTCGCGTTATACAGAATTTTACAGGAAAATGCGATATCACTACGTGGTTTTATACGCACACACGTAGGTAATAAGTCCCAATCGCGACATTTTGTTAGAAATATCAACGATGTTTCCACTCGCGCTCGTTTCCTCCGTAATAATTCTAGGTGACGCACTAATTTTGCAATTTCCGACCCGTAGCGGTTTGCAATAGAAACTTTTAAACACTCGCGTTGCATGTTTAAGAATATATATCTATACGGGAATTAACGCGAACATGCATTAGGTATTTACATACCTTATTTTTGCTTGACGTTTCGAGACGGTTGCACGTCCCGTGGTCGCAAGCTGACTGGTGTAGCGATGTCACGTCTCCGAGTGCGAGGTAGAAGATTCTATTTCTACCCCCGCGTTGTTGATTTTCGAGGTGCCGGCGCAAAACACACTAACCGTATCTGTATTTTGAACATTCGCCGACTGCGCATTAAAGTAGGGTGTTGTTAACCGGATCACTGGACTCCACGCCGATGACAATTTGAAGCCCTCTTCCCGATTGAAATTTTTATGTCTTCTGATTTCGATCGCTTCACGCACAACTCTTGGGTAAAAGTGGCGTTCCGTGGAGAGGACTTGTGGACGATGAAATTCAATCCAGTGATTGGTGCCCGATTGAAGTAAATGTTCCGCAATCGCCGATTTGTTCGTTTGACGGTTCTTTACAGCTGCGATGTGCTCCTTTATACGTTCAGCGATGGTCCGCTTCGTTTGCCCTATGTAAGAGCTTCCGCAGCTGCAGTTGATTTTATAGACACCTGGGGTTTGTAGCGGTAGAACATCCTTTGGTGTGCCCACCATGTTGTATACTTTGGCCCCTGGTGTAAATACGGTCGGAATGGAGTAGTTTTTTAACTTTGCTCCTATTTTATCCGTAACACCTCTAATGTAGGGCATGTAGGTAGGTTGTCTATTTACCGCCGGATGTTTATCTCGCTTGATAGGCCGCGTCATTCGACGTTGTATCTGGTATCCGTTCTTCCTAAGTACCTCCTGAACATGGTCTAGCTCTAGCTTCAAATGCTCAGGGTCACAGAGGTCGTGTGCTCTGTTTTTTAGTGACTTCACAACGGATTGCAGTTGTCGAGGATGGTGGTGCGACGTGGCGTGCACGTAGTGAGGGACAGACTGAGTGACATAACATCTACAATAACATCATCAATCCTCGACAACTGCAATCCGTTGTGACGTCACTAAAAAACAGAGCACACGACCTCTGTGACCCTGAGCATTTGAAGCTAGAGCTAGACCATGTTCAGGAGGTACTTAGGAAGAACGGATACCAGATACAACGTCGAATGACGCGGCCTATCAAACGAGATAAACATCCGGCGGTAAATAGACAACCTACCTACATGCCCTACATTAGAGGTGTTACGGATAAAATAGGAGCAAAGTTAAAAAACTACTCCATTCCGACCGTATTTACACCAGGGGCCAAAGTATACAACATGGTGGGCACACCAAAGGATGTTCTACTGCTACAAACCCCAGGTGTCTATAAAATCAACTGCAGCTGCGGAAGCTCTTACATAGGGCAAACGAAGCGGACCATCGCTGAACGTATAAAGGAGCACATCGCAGCTGTAAAGAACCGTCAAACGAACAAATCGGCGATTGCGGAACATTTACTTCAATCGGGCACCAATCACTGGATTGAATTTCATCGTCCACAAGTCCTCTCCACGGAACGCCACTTTTACCCAAGAGTTGTGCGTGAAGCGATCGAAATCAGAAGACATAAAAATTTCAATCGGGAAGAGGGCTTCAAATTGTCATCGGCGTGGAATCCAGTGATCCGGTTAACAACACCCTACTTTAATGCGCAGTCGGCGAATGTTCAAAATACAGATACGGTTAGTGTGTTTTGCGCCGGCATCTCGAAAATCAACAACGCGGGGGTAGAAATAGAATCTTCTACCTCGCACTCGGAGACGTGACATCGCTACACCAGTCAGCTTGCGACCACGGGACGTGCAACCGTCTCGAAACGTCAAGCAAAAATAAGGTATGTAAATACCTAATGCATGTTCGCGTTAATTCCCGTATAGATATATATTCTTAAACATGCAACGCGAGTGTTTAAAAGTTTCTATTAAATCGATTAGTTTTATAATTGATTTTGAATTCATTTATTTTTGTTATAATAATAAAAGTACTATAAGATATAAAATGAAATAAATTTATTAAACCAAGCAATATAGTGAGATTTTGTTTTTAGTAAAAAACAAATCTAATAAAATTTATTTTCTTGGTTTAAAGACCAGATTTACTTATATCAATTATATATTAACGACGACATAATTGAAAAGAGTTGGAACACATTTTCAATTTTTATATGTAATTGAATACACGTATATTTTTTCTAATTAATTTTAATCCATATCAATAAAAATCGATTAAATTTACTGCAAACACGTACATTGGACATCTCTTTTTTACTTTTGAAATTTTCGGTGCGGTTTAATGTGTCTCTGTTACACCTTAGTATTCGTTTTACTATCTCTGTCTTAAGTACAGGCGAAGACAAAAGTATTTATAGTCCATTGAAAAGTTACATTTGGGGTTGCATTTATCAGACGACGCAATTTTATTTTATAGATGTGTGGGTATTCTATTGTAAAGCTTGATTCAAATTTATGGGGACGTACCTCTTGTCCCTCGGCCGCCATCTTGGAAAGAGTGCAGATGCAGATAGTTTTTCTTGATTATCTGGTAAACTATTGGCTGCACAAAGAATATTTGGACGAGATTTTTGTGGCAAATTAAATTCTCTACAACTTTAGTCATACAACTTTTATCATAAATAACAATAATACAAATAATATAAAAAACATATCTTTAAATAATGATCTATAGAGATCCCATGGATACTTACTCATAGGTGCATGCCATGCGTGCCATGTTCCAAATACCTACTTATCTTAATATATAAAATCCTTGCGTTACTGACTGACTGACAGACACGCTACAGCCGAAACTCTTGGGCGCAGGAAGCTGAAATTTAGCATGTATGTTCCTCGGGGACCGTAGGGGTGCACTAAGAAGGGATTTCCCGAAATTCCCACGGGATCGGCCAAAACGGGTAAATTTAAAAAAAATGCAGGCGTAGCTGCTGGCGTCCTCTAGTTTGGAATACAACACGGGCGCATTCTTAATTGCGGCTTAAAAGATGTGTCTACCTAAAGAAAATCCGTTCGATCTATGTTTCTCAACGCAATTATCAAAAAAAAAATACTGCAGCATTCAGGTATGTTTCTTTTGTTTCCGATTGTTCAATAGGCTTATGGATAACAGTCTAAAATATTTTTGATATAACTGGAATCAATGCTATAGGTCTGTAACGAGTCATACTATGTTTATCATGTTTCTTAAAGTGCCGTTTTATTATGGTCCTTTTTAATTCCGTGGGAACTACTCCCTGCAATATACCTACGGAAAATTATGTGGCTCATTGGATTTGATATTTTAGTAGACACGGTTTTCAGTATCCTAGTTGATACACCATCGTATCGAGTACTGCTTGTAAACCTTAGATATTGCACTGTTTGTATTATCACGTGTGGTTGGTGGTATAAACAAAGAACCCAAGTGTTTTTCCATACTGATTTTGGTTCTATCATGATCTATTTTATGATTTGATCTAGATATATAATAAATTGTCAAAAGAGTTTTCTATCTCTGTGGGATATTTTATTATATTATCATTTATGTTAATATGCTGAATATATTCTTCAGGTACACTTAACTAATTTTTGTTTAAAAGTGCAGAGCGTTCAAAAGCGTTCGAGATGTGATGGAAGGTTTGCCTCGCTCTAGTAGGCCATCAACGTCTGCAACTGGAGTTAATATCGCAAAAGTGAAGGAAACAGTGACTGAAAATCGTTATTCAACTTTGAGAGAGATAGCCGCCGAACTTTCTGTATCTCACGAGTCGCTCACGAGTCTATCCGTACCATTTTAACTAACCATTTGGGTATGAAACATGTTGCCGCTCGGCTAGTCCCTAAAGAATTTTGCACCACGATAAGGCGCCCTTGCACAAGACCATCATTGTGAACGAATTTTCGACTAAACACTCAACAAATACCATCGAGCAACCACCAGCGTAAAAGTGGAAATTATGTATGTTCCGGTTAAAATATCTGTCACTATTGCCAGGTGAGGTTCATTCATCGTAAAATAATACGACTTGTATATAAATTATATAAAGTCTGGCAATAACAGTTTTGTAAACGAATATACATGCGCGGTAATTCGCAAAGGCTAGCTTCAGACTCGCCATCTATAAACGGCCGTACTGTAGCACTATTGAAAAAGCGTCAGCGCACACCAAGAGCAGAGCAGAGCATTTTGTGAAATCGTTGAAAAATTCCATACATTTCAAAATTGATAATTTCCATACATATTGATAATGGCCATACATATCAAAATGATAATTCCATACATTTCAAAATTGAATACACGTCCAAACTTGATGCTCGACCATGCTTGAGCTTGTAAGTAAATATTCGAGTATGCCGTATGTCCGAGCGTGCTCGAGCCGCCGTCGCGGCGTCGGCGCCGCCGCAGTGCAATCGATTATTGCCACCATCGTAATCTTAATCTGCCGATAAAAAAACTAGACGCCAAAATTTTGAACATAGATTATACAGATTTTGAAGCAAAATAGAACTCCGCCATATTTTAGTTTCATGTCATTGACAACTTTGACAAACTAACTAAAATTAACTAAAATTAAAAAAAAATCGTAGTTTAACTTATAATAGTCATAATATTTTGAGCCAAGTTGACGGAGCCCTGTAACTAAAATTAAAAAAAAATCGTAGTTTAACTTATAATAGTCATAAAAGTGAACACCTCTTAATGGTAAATTCTTACACAATGTAATATTCGCCTAAGGTACATCTTTCCTGCCACGTTCGTCTACCCACACTGTTCTTCTCAATTTATGACGTCTTATTTTGATATTCTTCATCTTCCTCTTCGTCTGCCAAAAGGGTAATAATCGCTAAATCCCAATCAACCATTTTGAACACGTCTGCCCACGTCAGATTTTGGCATCAAAGTGGTCATACACGCCCGCCTGGCAACCCAGAGCATTTTCAACGGAGCTTACTCACGGAAGGGAGAGTATGCCGCCTGCATGGTCGAGCAATCAAAAGTTTGCTCGACCATGCGCGAGCATTTTGCAGTTCGGTGTGCGCTGATACATAGTCGTGCAAGTGAGAAATTTTCTAATAAATTCGCTAAAATTTCGCTGATATGTTGATGTAGCCAATGCTGTGATTTCAATAATGTTGTTCCTATCGCATAAAGAAATCAAAGATCGCTATTAATATTTGATGTACGGTGTAGCCATATACGTGAGCATTCATTTACTTGTTTTGATCGCTCATGTGTCGCAGGTCGCGTCGCGGCCTAATGTAGCCTCAGCCTTAGGCCTCCCTCACATTGGGCGCACGACCAACGTGAGCTCGGCCTTACTTACTGAAGTTGAAGAGAGTGTATGTACAACTGTTGCGTTAGGTAAAGAAGTGGGCGCGCGAGTGCCACAACTGCGGCATCGTGTGCACACTGAACTTCACGCTCATCCAGACGCTGGGCGAGCCAGTCACCATACAGTGCTGGAACATCGATGGGTTGCCCGCTGATGACTTCAGTGTTGAGAGCGCTATCATCATCATGTGAGATTTATAACTTATGGCGCACACACTCTAGCAGATGCCAGGCTAATATTCGGCCAAATCGGTTAGACTAAAAAGCGGACCCCAGGTTCTAACGGGGATAACGCTAGGAAGATGATGATAAAAAGCGTTTGTCGAGTGTCAGGTTTATATGCGCATACGTTTATGGAACGCCTTCGCTTGGCAAATGCTAGTCTAGTGTGACGGAGCTCAAACACACGAGTAGAAATTTGGTTGTTTTCCTGTTATCGTTGGATGCTTATCAATATA
The DNA here is from genome assembly GCA_944739405.2 of Euclidia mi. Lineage (NCBI taxonomy): Eukaryota > Metazoa > Arthropoda > Insecta > Lepidoptera > Erebidae > Euclidia > Euclidia mi. Next base: position 8,335,244 of record OX123196.2, read on the forward strand.
TGTTTTTAAAATAGTGTATTTGTCAGTGAGGTTTGGCTATGCGATGAGATGCGATGGTGGATTTTGTCAGCGATGGAAGGTCGTGCAATGCGATGTGATGCCTTGCAAAGAAACTGACAAACTGTGATCAGTCGTAAAATAACAAATAGTTATTTTAAGTAATTTGTTCGTATTTCGACAAATAAATTTTTAGACTATGTCGATGCAAGCACTGTACACTTCTTTGTCTCTCATAAATGTAGGCACTACTGCTTGATTTAATACTTTACAGGACAGCAAGACGTTGGCCTCTCATGATTGACCCTCAGGGGCAGGCCAACCGTTGGATCAAAAACATGGAGAAACCGAACAATCTTAGCATAGTACGAATGTCACAAGCAGATTTGGGACGTGTGCTGGAAAATGCTGTTCAATTTGGTCAACCGGTATTATAAACTTGAGAAACATTATGCAGCAATTCCAAATCCACGATTTCCATTCTTACCGGGCCTTTTCGTTTTACAGGTCTTGTTGGAAAACGTTGGTGAAGAGTTGGATCCAATGTTGGAACCGTTGCTCCAACAACAAACATTCAAGCAAGGTGGTGCGCTGTGCATCAAAATTGGTGACACCATTGTTGAATACAGCAAAGATTTCAAGTGAGTACATACTGTTAGTTGAACTTTTGATGACGCTGACGCCAACCAAAGCGTGTTGTAGTGCTAATATCTCTTCATATGGTTGGTACGTAAATTGAGTCGCTAAGTTCAGAATTAGTTGTAAATTATTACCATCGATCAAATTTTATATTTGGTAAAAAAAGAGATGAAAACTGCATCTTTTACTTTTCTCTCATCATCAAAATAAATATAATTGATTTACATATACAATTTCTGTTTCATTGAGTTTTCTTATTAAAAAATTATGTACCGGGTCTGAATCGTGTTAATAAACGAAGAGAAAGATGAAATACCTTTCTATTTGTCCCGACGTTTCGGCATGGGTTACACCAGCCGTGGTCACGGGATGACTGATGTTCGTCAGCGCTGCCTCCGAGAAGTGCGGGTTTTGGAACCTACCCTCACTTGGTCTTCACAATTATTAACATTATTATGTTCGGAACTGTCGGTACTTCGGCACACAACACTAATGGTATCTTTACACTGCCGCGTAATATCACCTCGTCGGTGTCTACATTTGCTGATGACAGGATTCCAAGATGTAGATAAACGGTAACCATCCTCCCGGTTGAAATTTGCGTGCTTTTTGATTTCAACCGCTTCCCGTGCTATTCTTGAAAAATAGTGACGGTCTGTGGAGAGAACCTGGGGCCGATGTAGCTCAATCCAGTGATTGGATCCTGACTCCAACAAATGCTCAGCTATGCAAACAAAAAGGACAATCGCCGAACGAGTTAAGGAACACATCATGGCCGTCAAGAACCGACAAACCACCAAGTCGGCCATAGCTGAGCATTTGTTGGAGTCAGGATCCAATCACTGGATTGAGCTACATCGGCCCCAGGTTCTCTCCACAGACCGTCACTATTTTTCAAGAATAGCACGGGAAGCGGTTGAAATCAAAAAGCACGCAAATTTCAACCGGGAGGATGGTTACCGTTTATCTACATCTTGGAATCCTGTCATCAGCAAATGTAGACACCGACGAGGTGATATTACGCGGCAGTGTAAAGATACCATTAGTGTTGTGTGCCGAAGTACCGACAGTTCCGAACATAATAATGTTAATAATTGTGAAGACCAAGTGAGGGTAGGTTCCAAAACCCGCACTTCTCGGAGGCAGCGCTGACGAACATCAGTCATCCCGTGACCACGGCTGGTGTAACCCATGCCGAAACGTCGGGACAAATAGAAAGGTATTTCATCTTTCTCTTCGTTTATTAACACGATTCAGACCCGGTACATAATTTTTAATATGTGTACAAATCGTGGTAGTTTAAAAGTAGTTATTGAGTTTTCTGTTGAGATAGGTACTTGATTGGTACCTTACATGGGTTATATAACCTTTTCAGATTATACATAAGTACAAAACTAGCAAATCCGCACTACCTACCCGAAGTTGGTGTCCGAGTGACATTAGTCAACTTCATGCTGGCCAAGGACGGGTTAGAAGCCCAGCTGCTGGCGCGAGTGGTGGCTCGGGAAAGACCAGACCTGCAGCAGGCCAAAGCAGACCTGACTACTCAAGGCGCTGAACACAGAAGACTCTTGCAGGAGATCGAGAGGAAGATTCTGACAGTGCTGTCCACTTCTGAGCATCTGCTTGAGGATGAGGAGGCTGTTCAGGTTATTGAATATTATATTTATATATTTTTTTACAGGGAGTAGAGCCTTGCTGATTTCAGCATGAATGGGCCGGCTCGATCGGGGAAGTACCTACTACCCTCTCACAGAAAATCGATGTAAAGTAACAGTATAGGTACCAAAACTGTTGCGTTTCACTTGTGGCTCCTGTGGTGTTGCTTGTGTCCATGGGCGGCGGTAATTGCTTACCATCAAGCGATCCGTCTGCTCGTTTGCCGCCAATTGCTATAAAAAAAAACTGTATATATAAAATTCTTGCCTTACTGACTGACTGACAGACAAGCTACAGCCAAAACTAAGGGCGCAAGAAGCTGAAATTTGGCGTATATGTGTTCCTAAGGGACCGTAGGGGTACACTAAGAAGGGATTTCCCGAAATTCCCACGCGATCAGGCAAAAACGGTTAAATAAAAAATAATGTGTAGGCGTAGCTGCGGCTAGAGTATTACACGAGTGTTTTTTTTTATAAAACTCGAATGAAAAATAGGTTAAACAGCAACCTGTTTTGGAGATCCCACAGGGGGGAGAATATTTCAACAATATTCTCCCCCCCTGTGGGATCTCCCGCGACCAAATGGGGGCGCACCATTGTTGCGTCGCGGTGGGGCCGCAGAGAAAGAGGAGATGCGGTGTTGCCAGATTGCCGTCCTCCCTATCCTCTCCGGCCGATGGGTGATTTGGCGGCGGAGCCCAACACCATCCGCCCCCAAGTAGGTTGTGGCCTTCGGGCTATCCACCGGGGTGCCAGTGTAGTATGCTTACGCGACCCGTTGGTGCCCCCAAAAAGGCCGTGAAAGTATGCGCTGTGGTTTAATTCGTAATACCCACTAAAACGCGTAAATGCATTTCCACAGGAAAGACATAACATTTTTGAAATATTCTGTGAGGTCACATTATCGCAACAAGCAGCACAATAAACAAGAAATATAACCAAAGCTTAAAGGTTAGGAAGAAATATAACCAAAGCTTAAAGGTTAGGGGTAGCTCCCATTCACCTAAAGGAGAAAGCGATTATTTTTTATTTTTCTACAACATTCTATGTGGTTTCTTGAGATAGGTATTACCAAAAAAGGTTTTTTCCTTTACGAGTTTGATATGTATAGCCTAGTGGTGTACGTAACGGCCTACCGAGACAATGGTTTCGTGTTTGATCGTCAGGAACCCTGGGCACACACCTGTGGCTTTTCGAAATTGTGTGTATTAAAAATGTTAATTATCGCTTGCTTAATAATGTGCCCGGCAAATGACAATAGGCTTGCCCCCTATTACTTGGGACCGAAACATAACTGGCGAAGTGTGTAATACACCTCTGCTTACCCCTTCGGGGATAGGGATGTGAAGAGAAGTTATGAGTTTTATAATAAGAGCGAGTGTCTCCACAGATACTGAACGCGGCCAAAGACACGGCGAACGAGATCCAGGAGAAGCAGGACGTGGCGATGGTGACGGAGAAGGCGATCGACGAGGCGCGCAGTGACTACGTGCCCATCGCTGTGCACTCCACCAATTTGTTCTTCCTTATTGGTATGAGCAAAGAACGCACATTTACATAGAAGCACATTTTTCTATGGGTGCTCTGAAGACAAATTTTCTGCGACCCAAATTACCGCTTGGCGGCGTGGCAGTCGTTTCTTTAGTGTAAGAGCAAGAAAGAATGACGTTCCCCCGTGTATCTTAACTAACAGAACAAGAGAGACGGAGAAACGACGCCAGCGCCATCAACTACGAACTAAACTGGGGCAGATCCCACTTGAAATCGCCACACGAAATCCTTAAGGTCTGGGTCTGCGGTTCTATGTAAATCTGAGTTCTTTGGTATGGGCTACTCAATATTTCTTTATTTATGAGGAATCTTAATCAGAACCATACAACTCGTACTTCATTATCAGTCCCACTGCCAGACACGGGCCTCTTCTCACTGTAAGATGGGTCATGTCTTTATGAAACTTTATGCTCCTGCTACACCTGCGTCTTAACGCGTTAATTAGCGCGTTAATTTAGGCGTCACGTAGATGTGGCCAACGTTTTAACGCGTTAAAGTACTAACGGCATTACTAATGGCGTTAAACGTTAAGCGATAGCTCGGGTGTCGGTTTTTTGGACACATCAAAGGGTTTTAGCGCGCCGTTTAACGCGCTAAGTGATGGTGGCTACATTAACGCCGTCTCATTCGACGGGATGCGAGCACAGAGTAAGGACTGTTTACTTTACAATTCAAAATTAGAACCTTTAAGGAGCGTGCATATTCGTTTTTTAAAGGTTAGTTTTTTGAAAAGTCCTTAACGTGGGAATTCACGAGGAATTAACGCTTAACGGCATTGTAACCTTAATGTAGCCAAGGCGCATTTTTAACGCGTTAATTAACGCGTAGTTGGCCATTGCCATCAACGTTAACGCTAACGCAGATGTAGCAGTAGCATTAGAAGATAACACAGACATGTCAAATAGCAGTTGTTTGTGGCAAACTACATATATCGAATTTGACACTGGGCTGCAATATTTTGTTGGATGTAACTAGAATAACGCTAGGATGATGATGGTCAATGGGATAGGGAGAGAGATTGGATGATAAATTATTATTTATAATTGATATGAGTACTATTACTGAGTTTTTCTGAATTCTTAGTAGCAGCACGGAGTCTGGTGATGTGCTCGGTAACGCCAATAGACTCGCACCCTGCGTGCCTGAAAAGGCAGTATTATTTATATTTATTGTATCCAGGAGTGGAGTACGGCATGCTGTACTATGATAATAAAAAACGTCGAGCTGATATTATTTTTCCTCCCATTAGACATTATACAACCTTCACAAAACACCAGTTCTACTACCTCAGTCAAAAATTGTATAACAGGATAAACAAATTACTAGACATTTACAAACTTAACATTTACCAATGTAAAAATAAAGTCAAAACGTGGTTGATGGATCAAAACTACGACGAAATAGAGAAACTACTTGTAATCCCATTTTAGAAATAACAAACACTTACACACTCGCACATACATACATTCATACACGCCTATGCAAACACACAATCACACACAAATGCACACCACACACACACACACACAAAACTTACACACACAAACACATACACACACAAACACATACACACACACTCTTACTCTGCTAAATACTTTACAAATCAAGATTCAAGATATTCTAATCTTTATTTCCGACATCTGGTCACTTTAGTTGTGCAATTTCTTGTAATCATTCAAATATTATTTCTTGTAATTATAAAAATATAACGTGGAGGAACACTGACTCCCAAGTCACAGGTGATAAACCTAGTTTGGGAGCCAGGGAACCTAATATTGTCTACATAGTTTCTTAATTATTGTCAAAGAATTTTTATTGTCATTTGTAAACGCTGTGTAACATTTATTGTGGTAAATAAATTATTATTATCTTTATTTCCTATTTTTCAAATTAAAATTACATTTTTAAATATATCATTCACTAAAAAAAAAACACATTTAAAAATATAAAATTAACCGTGGGGTCCCACCAGCATCGGGCACAGGGTCCAAGCTGCCAGTGGTTAGGGCTCCAGAGACAGGAACTTCCTCACAATGCGTGCCGTGTCGAGAAGAACTGCCTTTTGCATCAGACCCTTGACCCAAGCACCCAACGCGAGCCTCTTAAGGTGACGATCGAGGCTCTTGGCTATTAGACCATTAACCGTCACAACTATCGGCACAATAATTGCCGAGTCCACATCCCACATGTCGACAATCTCGTGAGCCAAGTCCAGATATTTAATCTGTTTGTCTTTCTCGGCTTTCACGAGATTCTCGTCATGGGGAATGGTGACATCAACAATTATTGCGAGGCGCTCTGATCGATCTATCACCACAATATCAGGTTTGTTGGCTACAACAGTCCTGTCTGTGACGATAGATCGATCCCAGTACAATGTGGCATGGCCATTTTCGAGAACTGGCTCTGCCACATACCTGTAGTACGGTACCTCGATGTCTACAAGTTTGTATTTCAGAGCAAGTTGCTGGTGAATGATTCTGGCTACTTGGTTATGTCTGTGCAAGTACTCGCCGTTAGCAAGACGTGAACAACCGGAAACAATATGCCTGAGGGATTCACCAGGCTGGTGGCACGCACGGCAAATATCGGTAGTGCCATCCCTCAGGATATATTTCCGGTAGTTATTCGTCTTGATAACTTCGTCAGCAATTGCACAAACAAACCCTTCGGTTTCCCCAAAGAGGTCACCGAAGCGTAGCCAGTTCACCGAGGCTAATAAGTCTACATCGGGTCCATACAGAGCCCGATGGAACCTGCCATGAAGCTCCTTGCTCTGCCACACACGCTTGCGATCATCAGTACTGAGTACTACAGGTATGCGCCAGTTCTCCTTAGCCAACTTGAGCGGGGTGAGTCCATTGTCCACTGCGACAACATCTCGATGCATGTCCACGTTCGCCCGGAGAAAATATTCTCTGAGATTGTACACCTCGCGGTTGTGTAGGGTCTTGACATTCAGAAAGCCACGACCCCCACACTTCCGCGGGATGTACAACCTCATCACGGATGAACGTGGATGATGCATACGATATGCCGTCAACAATGTGCGGACTCTTCTGTCCAGGGCGTCCAATTCAGACTGAGTCCACTTGAGTATGCCAAAAGAGTATACAAGAAGTGGCATGACCCAACCGTTGCAAGCACGAACCTTGTTGCCACCTGATAAAAGACTTTTCAGTACTTTATTCAGGCGGCCAAAGAAACGCTCTTGCAACGATTGCTTCATGACGGCTTCATTGATACTTAAAGCCTGTGACATACCCAAGTACTTATAGGTATCAATGAAATTATTATTATTATTATTAAAATTATTATGATGATGATTGATAAATTTTAATTTGTTTGTATAGCGTCTCTAGCAAACATCGACCCGATGTACCAGTACTCGCTGGGCTGGTTCGAGACGCTGTTCACCAGCGCCATCGACAACACGGAGAAGGTAGAAGAGATCGCCGAGCGACTCGAGATCCTGCGCTCATACTTCACGCTATCACTCTACTCCAACATCTGCAGGAGTCTCTTTGAGAAGGTAACCTACACTCAGTGCCTGCGCTCATACTTCACGCTATCACTCTACTCCAACATCTGCAGGAGTCTCTTTGAGAAGGTAACCTACACTCAGTGCCTGCGCTCATACTTCACGCTATCACTCTACTCCAACATCTGCAGGAGTCTCTTTGAGAAGGTAACCTACACTCAGTGCCTGCGCTCATACTTCACGCTATCACTCTACTCCAACATCTGCAGGAGTCTCTTTGAGAAGGTAACCTACACTCAGTGCCTGCGCTCATACTTCACGCTATCACTCTACTCCAACATCTGCAGGAGTCTCTTTGAGAAGGTAACCTACACTACCAGGTATACCGTATTTTGTTTAGGGGGAAGAGACTCGTTTAGGCTTGAACCTAATGAAGGAAGGTTTTACACAGGGAACCACTTTAAGGTTACATATGGTTTTGGAAGAAATTAAGATTTTTTTTGGGTGGGTCTTGAACCTCGCCTTCTGGATCCACCACACAGTTGTACATAATTATAGTGGAGTCATAATGTTGACTCGTAACCCAAGTGGTGGTATCAGCAGCGTTTGCACAACCTGGATTAGTGACCACTTGCTGTAATGTGTGATACCGTGCTCCTACGTAGGTAGTTTACGTTACTTCGAAAAGAATCATGCTAATCAAATTATTGTTCGTGTGTCAGGACAAGATGGTGTTCTCGCTGCTACTGACGGTGACGATAATGGTGGCGGAGGACCGGCTGGACCAGCGCGACGTGCTGTTCCTCATGGGAGGGGGGACCCCGCGCAACATCGTGCCCAACCCCGTCGAGTTCCTCAGCCCGCAGGCCTGGAGCGACTTCAACGCGTAACTACCATGCACATTATACTATTGTAATGGCCAGATCCAGATACCAATAAAATATGGTTTCATCAAGTTAGTAGACTGTGACCTTGTGTAAGAATGGTTCTTTACAAAAGTGGGGCGCGGGGTGAGGGTGGGTTAGTGCTGTGCGTAGCGTGTCATAGACAGTTTAGCCTCTAGAGGACGGAGCTTCCTGTTCAAAATATAAATAAAAAGCCACCCTTTCCTATCGCCTCGCATGGTATATCAGATGTTTTTATAACACTAATCACTGATTGCTTGTTACGGCCCGGCCACAGCCTACAGCGGCGGGGCCAGCGGCGAGCGATTTCGATGTACATGGCGCGTTTATTCTGAGGCGACATCGGTCGCCGCGGCGTAGCAACGCGCGCCATGTATATCGAAAACGCTCGCCGCTGGCGACGCCGCGCTAGGCTGTGGCCGCGCCATTAACTAGTCGGAGATCACACAAAACGTGCACGGTAAAATTCTAAATTGCTAAAAGTAAAAAACTATGGACTCATCTGAGGACGTGGTATCTTTAGAAGTCTAGAGGATTAGTTGCGATATGGATGTTGAGCCTCTTTACTCATCATCATCATCATCAGCCTTTAACAGTCCACTGCTGGACTAGGCCTCTCCTTTGAAAGGAGGAATTGGCCTACTATATCACGCTGGCCAAACGGGTTGGTATAGGGTTTGTATCAAGTTTTCCTTCTCTTACAGTGCTGTTCTCTGCATAATATGCTCCCTCTGTCGGCTCTTACGACACCCATGGGATGATATGGGGTAGTGACAATCCGTATTCTTAATCCGTCACCACACGGAAAACGACGAACTTTACTCATACGCTCGGTAAAATCTGGTTCGAAGGACCACAGTGCAGGAGACGCGACCTAAATGTACGACTGCTGGTAAGACAACTGGTAATGTAAATTAAACACTTATAATAACTTATAATGGTTTATTTATGATACTACTACAACACTGATACCACAAAAAATTATGGACAAATAGGAATTGCTAATTTGACACTGACGATAATCTTCACACGCGCGTAATAACTTTATCCATTACACAATAATTCACACTAAATTAGTCACAGGAGTGTATGTATGTTATGCCGGCACAGATTGGATGAAATAGACAAGTACCACGGCGTTCTGGACCACTTCTTAAACAACCTGAAGGAATGGGAGGCGTACTGTGACGACCCTGCGCCACAGGATAGGCCGCTGCCCTCGCCGTGGGATAAAAAATTTACTGAATTTGAGGTAAATACCTCATCGCACTTTTAATACTATGAACTTCGTCATAAACATATGACAAAGTTCTTAGAAGACCATAAATCTTGACGAATCAACTTATAGAAAATGCTGCTTATTATTGCATCAACTTGTAGTCTACAGATAATATTCTATTTTAACTTTCACATTTAATTTGAGTAGGTCAGTTATTTTTAAAATAAGAGATACCTAGTTCTTTATTCTATTCATTCTAGTTTTTATTTGTCTTTCCATCTTAACTACTTAACTAGATGTTAAAACGTTCAACGTTCAGTACTCCGGTGCTCTTGCACGTGTTGTATTGAAGGTACATATGAATGTTTGTAACATGTGTGCAGAAACTGTGCGTGGTGCGCTGCATGCGTCGGGACATGATGGTGCCGGCGTGCGCGCGATTTGTTGAAAGTGAGTTTTATGTTCTACATTAATCTACGATTTCCATCAGCAGGACGGCGTTGAAGTCCTATACAGTGCTAAAGGACATTCAGGCTTCTTTACAATAATAAAGTTTGGTTCCGGCACACTGCTCTTGGTGGAAATCGTACATAATGTGTTTCTATATTAACTATAGTCCGTGCCACGAGAACATAGACTTTTTGTAAACAAAGAATTTATACTAAGTGTCTTACGGATAGTTATGTCAAAAACAAATAATGTCAAATCCAATGAGCGCAACAGTACATAGATACGTGTCATTGGAAACTAATATGTCAATGGATCGGGTTTTTATCGATATTTTGCGCTGTCAACAGGATCTTTTAATGTTTTGAGGTACTGACGCCTAGAATGTAAACATTTGGCGTTAGTTCATTGAAATTTTACTTTCTTGGGCTTAACATGCATTTATCAGAGGACAACATTATTTTTTTTAGTTATCAAGAAGGGGTAAATGTAAAGTTAAATACAAGTTTATAGGATCGCAACGCTCTTCCCGCTGCCGGCATCGCGGAAAAGCGGGTGCAGAATAGCAGATGGCAAACTATTAGGTAGTCGCACAGAAAATTATTTATACATAAAAAAGAAATTGCGTTTTCAGACTACCGTAACTTTTATTGGATTTTTTTAAGTTCTTTCTGACGATTTTATTCACAGACAACGTACAATCTCCATGCTTATATTTTTTTATGCAATGCACTAGCTGTAATATTATTCATTGTTGGTCAATAATTTAATATTTTAGGATAAGTAGGCTACTTTGCAAATGATTTATTGTCTATGCTTTGAAAAAAAACATGTCAATAATAGCGCAATAATTATGTATGTTCTCTATCACTTACATACATGGTACTCTATTTTTCCTTAATTTATATATTAAATTACGTGTAAAACGACAAAAAAAATCGGCAAACATATGAACATTCGACCATTCAAAGACTAAATCAAATATATTTATTTCAGTAAAATTTAACAATATACATTTAAAAACATAGTGGCATGATTAGGCATTGAAAAAAAAGACTGTTCAAAAAGTATAAAATCTAAAACACAACTGTTTGAAAAAGGTTGTGAAGCCCTACATGATTGTTTACAAAAAGTCTATCTTCTCGTGGCACCAGCTATAGTATTCATGTAGCGCTGATTCAGATTTGGTTTGCCGTTTGTTATAGCTCGGCAAAGTTAGGCAAAGCTTGCACAGTTCGCGACTTAGATAGGTGACCGCGTGTGGCATTTATATCGCCACACATTCACACGAAAAAAAAATAAAGAATAAGGACTCGTATTGATAACTAAATCAGTAGTGATTTCAACTATTGTACTGTACTACTTTAGTTGAGATGGGCCATCATTTCGTGGAGCCGCCGCTGTTTGACCTGCCGTCGTCGTACGCGGACTCACACTGCTGCATCCCGCTGTTGTTCGTGCTCACGCCTGGATCCGACCCCATGGGCACGCTGCTGAAGTTCGCTGACGACCAGGTATGTAACATTCATGTAAAGCATATAAAGGGAGTAGATTGAAACAGAAGGCCTTTGCACCCTCTGATTGCCAACCAACCGGTATTACAATAGATTGTCTAGTTGTTAATTCTCAGAAATACGAAGGCTCCAACCCTTTTTCTTTCTCTATCATCCCGCTTCTTCACCTATTCCTTTTCCCATTCTAGCGAAAGGCAGCGGCTTGGATGTCATGTACTCTGTTTTCGCACACAGCCATGAGGTCATGACGTGTATAGGGGCATTTAAATTAATTTAAATTTGACACTTCTATGCAATTATTAATTTAATATTATATTTTACAATAAATACATGACTAACATTTTGACATTAATTAACTGATAAATCAATACAATATAAACAGAATTTCTTTGAATTATATTATTGTATAAGTTGACATATTTGTGCACCATTGTTATGGTAGAATGTGAGGACCACTCTTACTGTACCAGCACTATGTAACCACATTTCTCGTAAATAAATGCATTTCATTTGATTTCATTTCATGAGTAAGAGTTACCCTTTACCGTCAAGTGAGCCACTGACCAGTCTGTTTATTCACTAGCGATAAATAAAGGCTTCAATCAGAATGCTCAAAGAAAACAGGTCTCTAGTACTTGACGTGTTATGAAACGAGGCTTTTCAACTTCACAAGTGTCTATAAGACCAAATAGATTCCTTACTAAAGATTCTGGACTATTATAAACATTTTTAATCTTTCAAATACGCAGGGTTTCGGCTCGTCCCGGCTATTCTCGCTGTCCTTGGGTCAAGGTCAGGGTCCTATCGCAGTGAAGCTGGTTGACGAAGGAGTTCGCAGCGGTACCTGGGTAGTGCTGCAGAATTGTCACTTAGCCAAGAGTTGGATGCCTATGTTGGAAAAGGTAAGCAAACTAAACTAGATTTAAAGAGAGTCTCATGCATCTGCTGGCTCCATCGCGTAGTATTAATGGGTAGTGGAGAAGATCACGAGGCCAAAAAAACTTCTTTTAGATTATAATATTTCAAAGGTCATATTTTAATGTGATGTTTTGTCTACAGATTTGTGAAGGGTTTACTCCAGATAATACCCACCCCGACTTCAGACTTTGGCTGACGTCATACCCTGCGGATCACTTCCCAGTATACGTGTTGCAGAACGGCGTCAAAATGACCAACGAGCCACCGCAAGGTTCGTATGTTTTATTGCCTGAACTATAATGCCTACTAATATTATAAATTCGAAAGTGTGTATGTATGTATGTATGTTCCGTTTTCACGCTAAAACGGCTGAACCGATTTTGTTGAAATTTAGCATAGAGATATATTTGACCATTGAGACGGACATAGGCTACCATAAGTAGCAAAAATTAAACTGGGAGGGATTGCAGGGAGGGTTGAAGTTTGTACGACACTACCTCTTGGAAGTAAGAACGCATGCGCTAATAATTGAGTGCTGCGCATGTGCTATCGCATAGGTATGCATTATGTATGACGTGACAGTATACTGACAGATGTCAGTATACTGTCACGTCATACATAATGTCATATTGTGCACGTTGATTTAATTGTTCGAAAATATAAACTAATAATTATATAATAAGCTTAAACGGCTGAAACGATTTTCCCTAATAACCGCTGAGATGAATGCGTCGTTATCTTACAATTGCCGCCGGGTGAACCCGATAGCTTATAATGGCCGCCGCCGCGCGATGACATAAACAATTTTTTGTCGACTCGTATGTAACAATCTGCTCTGAAGTGATTGTCTTCTTAGAGTGAATGAATGACTCTTTAAAGTGTTAGCAAGTGTTTGTTGGTATTTGGTTTCTAATTTATTATACTTAGTGTCAAACATTGACGAGCGTTGAAAACACGTTTATATTAACTTTGAACGGGTTTATACTAAAAAGTAAATCGGTGACATATATATTTTATGACTTTTATCGACGTAATGGTCATATCTGCATGCGATTAATAAAAAAATCACCACTTATTAATAATAAAAATAATTTTATCAATGTTCAATTGGCGCGAAATTTTTGCCGACGGCGGGACCGCACGGGAACAATTGACGTTTTGTGTAATGGTTTATTTAATCTAAATAAACCATTACATTACTGTTGCAATGTTTTTTACTAGGAAATGTATTGAAGTAAGAAGTTAAAGAACAAGGCAACTCACCGTAGAGTGAACAGCTACAAAACTAAAAACACCGCAATTGCTCACTCTAAAAAGTTGGATACATTATTATAGCAAAAAAGGGACAAAAGTCACTTGGGTTCACTCAACGGATATTGAATCAAAGTGACAAAAGTCACTGAGGTTCATTTCAGCGGCTAATATTAAAAATGCGAAAATGTTTATAGAGATATATTGAACATGTATTAGAACATGGCTTCGACCATGGAATACAGAAGTAAATGGAATTAGCATGTCAGGCATATCATACGAGAAGCAGTGTCGCCTCTCACACACATATACACATTTACCACTACATAAAACGCCACGGCGTGATTCGTTAAATATATAAGACACAATTATCATAAAAATGTATTATCTGAAAAGCCACACAAAAAGAAATATTAACCTTATTTTCAAAGTCGTAAGAACTGATTTACATTTATATTCTAGTTTTAAGTGTTACCAAGAGCGTGAAATCGTGCAAAATAATACATTCAAACGGTTTTTGCGTATTACTAATTAATTTAATTAGTTAGGAATGCTTTTGATAAAAATGTATATGGTCGTATTTTGCGGCCCAAATGATTTAAACACCTAAATTTTGCTGTTTCTATTTATAATTATATAATAGATTACAAATTTCTAACGCTGGTATTATTTAACTTAATCTGTTTTGTGCAAATGACATGACATTTAGACATGGGGCACTATCGATAAATTTTTTATCGATAGTGTATTTTACCATTAATAAAAATATTTAATTTAATAGGATTGTTTGTGTAATGTGATCTAAATTACACTTACAAGTGTTCAACTGACAGGTGAATAATATTGGGTTCTATATAACAAAGAAGTATATTTTATGAATCAATTCATCAATTTTCTATGTTAAACTCTTGTTTAAATAAAACACTGCTATAAGCTATAACACAGGGCAGCTAAGAATTTTTTGTTAAAAGATTAGAAACAGTGTGTGGGCGAGAAGTGAATATATGTATGATCCACCATTTATAATCCCATTCAATATGTGAACGGGCAGTTAGTATTTTTTGCGGGCTATATTCTTTTGATGTTACAAATTAACATTTTTATGTTTTTCTAATGATTATACTTTTCTGCGATGCCGATGAAGGAATTCGGGATTTACATCGCGCTATGAGCCACAAGAGCGGAGCAGTAGGTAGCCCTAAATAATGCGAGTGTACCCGCAGGTTCATCTACTTTAATAAATAAAAGACAAACATTGGTAGTAAAAGTTTTATTTAAATATATACACTTAAGGAGAAGAAGAAACAAAATTGTTGAAATTTTATAACAGAGAAATAGCATAGGTAGAGTACCTACTCTGGCATACCTATGCCGGTTACGCGTCCACTTCCGGTAAACGACGACTTGACTGACTAGACTTAAAGATAATAATAAACATACCGCAGATAATTAAAAATGCATGCCATACTGGTGCAATATGTTCATTAGACAAAACGTGTTTAATATTATTCATGTTTAACTGTGTTATCGCACGTATTAATCTTTTCATTGAGGAATGAAACAATTATAAGTACTTAAAACAACAAATACATAAAAATTATAATACATATAAAAAAGACATTAAATATATATAAAGGGCGTTATGAAAGTCCTCCACATCGCCGTCTATTGCGAACGTGCCCAGAATATAGCAATGCTATTTTTTGAGCTAGATACATACCAGCCTTCTGGTCACGAGAGGCATCAAACAGTCTCTTCGCAAACTCTCCATAGAAAGATCTAGCACTTGGAACCCATAACCGACGTTTCGACTCCACACGGCTCAAATACATAATCACCTATGACATTTACGTACTTACGCCGTTGGAGGGTGTCCGCTGTGGCAGCAGCAGCGCCTGCCATAGCGGAGACCTGCCTAAATTAATATATATTTAATCCTATCAATTTGAAATAAATCTTTTCATTTACTTGAAACCAGTGGTAGGTAATTGATAAGTAGGTACTACATAGAAAAACAATTACTGTCCTTGGAATAAAACATATTTATTTAAAAGCTGCCTTTTTGCGAGCTGGTTTGTGTTTTTCAACAAAAAGTGAATTCTTATATTCATATATTTCTCAATTATAGCTTTAATTAGATCTGTGATGTGGTTGGATTGGGGAAATTCTGAAAATTGATGAAAACTGATGTCATTGAATATGTCTGTATTTATAAATCGTCACAGAATTTTATTAATTAAAACCGGTTTTATAACTTTAGTTTGGCTATCCATATAACTTCTAATTACAGCTTCCGAAGATTTGCAAATTTTAATAACGTCAGGTGATGGATATACAACCCTTGTCTTTTGTAATAATAAATTTAAGTAGTGCATTAGTTGTACTAGACAAAAGAGCCCCGGTACATATATCACAGTGGATTTTAGCTATCAATTAATGCACAACATTCCCTGCAATATATGCTTTTATTTGAGAACTAAATTCTGATAACTCAAATCCATTTTTAAAATATGAGTCATCTTCTTCGTCTTCGTGATCATCATCATTAATATCAAAACCAGAAGGTGTTAATTATTTTTATTGCAGAAGAACTATTCAGAATAGATATATTTTCTAAAGCTGTGCAGTTACCACGGTCTGCGGCTTTTAATTCTATATGTACTAATAACTTTTTTTATGCCGCAACGAATTGCCGTGCTGTTGGATTATTGTTAGACCCTCCATGAGATCGAATATTGCTAAAAAATAATTCCAGGTGATCTTGACTCAGTTTATAGAAAGGTAAGTAAACCAAAGCATTCGTTTTTATCAACGTTTCGTGGAAATGTCGTAATATCTTAACACATCCAAGAAAACCTAAGAACCCCACTTACCTGGAACTCATTGTTAAATATATTTCATCAGATTTTAACGCTGAAATACAGGCGACAGCTGTATCCAGATAGTCAAATATATTTTGAGCATTATTTGAGTTAAATGCTTTTTTATATCCACGATGAGCTATACTTCTAGAATTTATAATATCAAAGAAATTATTTATCAACCTTACAAAGTTTGCTGTTGCTGAACTACCCTGAAAACTTGCTAGATTCAGGTCCTTTCTACAGAAGTCAAGAGCATCGGCAACACTCAAACTAAACAGTTGCGTAGCTAGTTTGACTTTCATCTTTTGGTTATGAAAGTAAATATGGCCCAGTCTAAGTTTATTAGCCAAATGAAATTTTTCACTTTCTTGCAATCGATTCAGTGTCTCAAGATATACCCATTCAATATTATCGCCATTGGGATCAACAAAAACTTTGTAACACTGCAGAGCGTTCCTTATTAATTTAACCATGTGTGAGACCCATGTCTAGCATACATACCATAGGCCGTTTTGTAACAGGGTGCTCAAAAATTGGATTCGTTAGAGAACAATGTCAATTTGACATCATGGATATATTAGACGCACACCCGTCAAATGTAATTGAGACTACATTTATGCCTGTTTCATTTATCAGTTCTAGGCACATATTTACCAGTTCAGCTCGCTGGCTACCGGTTACACCATGTACGAAAAAAAAGCCGACTGGGACTTTCCACGATGCATTTATGGCTGTCACAAGAAACACTAAAGCTTCTTTTGCCTCACAGACATGATCATTGTTTAAATTATTGCCAATGTTGACATAGCCGTGCATCTTTTGCCCATCCCACTCTATTCGTCGCCGTATTGCCATTTCATCTAGCACTAAATTTTGTAATCAGATTTTATTATCACCCATCTTGGTAAAAACCAAGCTTGTCGTTTTGATCGGATACCATAGAACAGGGGCTCAATTCCGCTAAATAAATAGTCTCGATATCATGTCAGTGTCATACTTACGTCACAAAAAGCGTATTCTCCTAAATTATATGATATTTGAATGAAATTGTAACGAGATCGTATGTGTCAACGACGAACTGTTTATTTTAAATTATACGATAATGACATTAGGTTATCAGAATACCGCTTTTAAATCCATTAAAAATATAATATCATGTCATATAAAAATAGCAGAATTGGCCCCCTGAAGTTCATTCTACATCCAACTTTATTGTGCGTCATCAATCGTTTCATGTACTAAGGTCTGCGCGCGAACATAGCACGCTCGTACCAGAGCGACCCCATCAACGACCTGGAGTGGTTCGAGGGCAACAAGCAGTCGGAGAACTTCAAGAAGCTGCTGTTCGCGCTGTGCTTCTTCCACGCGGTGGTCCAGGAACGGAGACAGTTCGGCCCGCTCGGCTGGAACATCCGCTACGAGTTCAACGAGACCGACCTGCGCATCAGCGTCACGCAGCTCTACATGTTCCTTAATGAGTACGAGGTCAGTACTAACTTGTTCCACGCTCGGCTGGAACATCCGCTACGAGTTCAACGAGACCGACCTGCGCATCAGCGTCACGCAGCTCTACATGTTCCTTAATGAGTACGAGGTCAGTACTGACTTGTTCCAAGCTCGGCTGGAACATCCGCTACGAGTTCAACGAGACCGACCTGCGCATCAGCAACCCTACTAAGAAATGTCTTGTTATTTGATTAACTCTAAGTTTGGGGCGTGCTCATAGTGTCCACAACGGTGTTAGCTGCCGAAGTTTTCCAGTACAACCAGATACGTCTTTTGGCAAACGCGAATTATTTATTTATTTAATCTTACATACCACGATCTTCACAGGTCTTAACCTAATACAATTATAATTATAACTATATTATTCATAAAACTTTGGAACTCAGCTCAATGCACTAGATAATATGTTATCGTTGTCATCAGGACGTACAATTCATTGCGCTCCGCTACCTGACTGGCGAGTGTAACTACGGCGGTCGCGTCACGGACGACTGGGACCGGCGCACGCTCAACACCATACTCTACAAGTTCTACAACCCTAGGGCTGTAGAAGAGGAAAACTATCCGCTCGACCCCACAGGTGAGAATAACATAATTGAAAGACCAACAAAATTTTAAAAATTGGCTGGAAGTCAAAGAAAAATCATCAGAATCTTATTGGTATTTTAGACAATGTCTCTTAAGATATAAGTTTACCTCGAAGGAAGTTAATTACGACAAAAATAATATTAAATATTATAACATGGCGTGGTCAGGGAGTTTATAATAATAGAAGAATTACTTATAAGAACAGAATCACTGAGATACACGCACATAAAGCGAAGTTTATTTTCGAAACACAGTTGTAGTACACAATACAGGTTGCAGTTCATATAAGTGTAGTATTAGTGAAGAATTCAAATATGACTAAAGCTGCGAACAGCTCTCGCGTATGTCCTTATCGGCCTGCGAAGTTCTACAGATTAGCGCATTCAGCATCTGTGATCATGTGACCATCAATGTGCAGACTAAAGCCGGCCGCACACCAGCGCCACATGCTACACGCATCGAACTTTTACGTCGCCACAATCATTGCGCTACTATTCAGCTTACTACAAATGTATTGTATATGCGCACATTGGAAGCACAGTTGTAGCGAGGCACCGCTTTGAGAATGTCGACATCATCGTCTGATGACGACGATTTCTTGATGTTTTTCGCCAATCTTAGTCCAAATAATTTCTGTAATCCGTCTGTTACTGTAAGCATTGAACGTATGATTGTATAATATAGGGTTTTTTTCAACCTCTGAAACAAACTCAACGTAAAATTCAATGTTATCTTTCATTTTTGCAAACCAACGCGACACAAAAAACGAACGTGTTCGATCTTGGATTCGTGTAGCGCGAACAACGTCTCGCTACAAAGTGCGCCCGCTACAAATGTTTCTTCGGTGTGCGTGCTCCCGTTCAAATATATGGGGGCGTTAAATGAGTCTCGTTTTAAATGTGGCGCTACAATTATCGATTTACAAATGTATGCCTGGTGTGCGGCCTGACTAAGGCCCTGTTTCACGACTGTCGTCCAGTAAGTTCCGATTAAATTACTTGGCATATAAATTCATACAATTTTCGTTCTAATTTTGAATTACTTCAAAGATAAGGCTTACTTATAGGTGGTGAAACAGGGCCTTATACTGGCAAGGCTTTTGTCTGAAAGAGCAAACATAACAGGCTTTTAGAGATTCTTAAAACACCAAGGGAACTACCGATGAACGCGAGTGCCGAGTCATCATCTCGAGACTTTCCTCAAGGCTCTTCCTTGAGGAAAGTCTCCACCTGATGATGATGATTTTGGTGACTATCGGCATTTTTATGGGAGGTTACGCAATACAAGCCACAATAATAATACACAAGCTACAGTAATAATAACCCATATCATCTTAATATATAAAATCCTTGCGTTTCTGACTGACTGATAGACACGCTACAGCCGAAACTATTGGGCGCAGGAAGCTGAAATTTGGCATGTATGTTCCTTGGGGACCGTAGGGGTGCACTAAGAAGGGATTTTCCGAAATTCCCACGGGATCTGCCAAAACGGGTAAATTTAAAAAAATGCAGGCGTAGCTTCTGGCGTCCTCTAGTAATATCAGTATGTTACTGGAAAAGCCCAAAGTAAGGTAAATCTTAAGATTTACCTTAGTTTATCTACTCCGCAGGGCTAGCCGTCAACTAAGTGTTTTTTTATTAAAAAATTCCAACATTTTACCAACTCATGCTGGTAAATCTTAGGATTTACCTACAGGTAAATCTTAAGATTTACCGTACTACGGGCTTTTACAGTGACATATACATGGGTTA
Source organism: Euclidia mi (assembly GCA_944739405.2). Taxonomy (NCBI): domain Eukaryota; kingdom Metazoa; phylum Arthropoda; class Insecta; order Lepidoptera; family Erebidae; genus Euclidia; species Euclidia mi. The sequence continues at coordinate 8,355,536 of OX123196.2, forward strand.
TTATTACCTGAAAATTAATGGTTATTATTATTTTTGTTATTTGCGCACTCACCAGGCATGTACTACATCCCGACCCTGAGAGAGCACGCAGACTTCGTCAACTTCGCGCGCAAGTTGCCCATCGCCACGCCGCCCGCGGTGTTCGGCTTCCACCCTAACGCCGACATCACCAAGCACTTCAGGGAGGCTGAGGAGTTGCTCAGCACTGCTATATTGACACAGGTAATACGACTGACGATTTTGATTGGTTCCAAGTCAAATCTATCTTCAAATCACTTAGGTCACAATGAGGCGCTTCAAATGAATGATTTGCTTAAAGATTTTACATTTTCATGGGTTGACTGGGCGAAAACGCCTTAGGCGTTAAATCTGCCACGTGCAATGCATTTTGGGGATAACATATTAAAATAAAATAATAATATTGCTTTAGGTTTTGAGTTATAGATCTAGGCATAATTATGTTTTATGATATCTGCTGCGCTCTGCGCAGTGACACAAACATTTATATAGAGCGTAAAGTTTGAGTTTATATCATACATTTTCTAATGTTGCTATTCAACATATTTTTAAAAGGATAGTAGATAGTGTTCTCTTATGCCAGCATCTCTGGTTTACGTAAAGTTATTGCTACAGTTTTAGCCAAGAGGTGGATTTATTCATAGCTCAGGGGTTAATTTCTCCTAAACAAATAGAACTTTCAATATCATGTCAGTGTCATACATACGTCACAAAAAGCGTATTCTTCTAAATTATCTGATAACTGAACGAAGTTGTAACGAGATCGTAAATTGAAACAAGTGTCAAAATATATGTGTCAACGACGAACCGTTTATTTCAAATTATACGATAATGACATTAGGTTATCAGAATACCGCTTCTGAGTCAATTCAAAATATAATATCAATGTCATATAAAAATTCGAGAATTGGCCCCCCGTTCTACCAACTAAGTTTTGGTGAATATGATCACGGGCTTCATGGCTTATGCGGTTTACTATCTCTGCGTCATATTTTAATGTGTTCTTAGACTACTATTCTAGTCGTGACGATGGCATTACGACTACGGTAGGTAATTCTCGTGAAAGTAGATGTAGTTGAAATAGTAATTTATAATTTGACTCATTGTTTTGATTACTTTATCTTTCATGTTTGTAACTTGTAGAATTATTGTTTTATGTACAGGAATATTTGAGATGATGAAGATTAGTGACAGGTATCTTAAACCTGTCTGTATTTGTATGTGTCAATAAAGTATTTTCATTGTTAAGGCCTTTTCAGACCTAAGCGGTATTCGCTACCGTCTGCGGCAGAGAAAACCTAGAGGGTATGCGGTAATATTACTGTTCAGACCTAAGCGGTATTCGCTATCCTTGTGGGTAGAATAACGCGCGGTAGTCGAGTTTCGCTCAGAGAGGTAAGAACTAGCCGCGGTACTTGATACCAAATACCTGAGCGAAACCCGCGCGGTATGTACCTCTACCCACAGCGGCAGCGAATATCGCTCAGGTTTGAATAGGCCTTCATTTATTTATCCGTTACAGCTATGAAAAATCATAGCAGTTCAGATTGTAGCCGTAACAGATAAGGTTGTCACCATCATAATACGTTTGAAATGTTTACCATATAAAATAGTTATTATTCAAACTGTATGTAATTTAGATGATTGATGTTGTAATCATGTATTTTGTGTTTCATTCATCGTTGCTGCGGCTCAACAAAGGACCGAATGGTACGCCATTTTTATTTATTTACACAGGGTGTGACATAAAGGTGTCGGCATATTTACAAGTTGTGATGAAGTACAAACATTTGCATATTCATTAAATTGTTGAAACGGGTACTATTTGTATTACTTATGATATAATGATTTACATGCATTATCTAGTAGATTATAATTTGCTCTGACGGCGTTGGTAAAACGTCGTCAAGCAGAGACGCCTTGAGGGTAATTTGATACTTCTTTTTAATCTTCGATCAACAATACTAGACTAGATATCACGTCCGCGCAAAAATCCTTTTGAGCAAATAACAGCTCGCCTGACAGCGCGATCTTATATTGGGTTTAGTTTAACACAATCTATTTTTGAAAAGTACTATTAAAATGCTAATAAGAAATATGACTGTCGGGGCCGAAAGCGTCAAAACAAAAAAGGGTCCTGCTGGCATGATAAAAGTTTTGCAGGCGCTTTCCTCGTAAACTATTAAAATGAAACCAAGGTATTTTAAAGGTACTAATACATCGCTAAACGGTGACATATACTATTGGTCTGAAAACCTTCTAACAGCGGAGGGTCCTGCTGAGTAATAATTCAAGATTTCGCTGTAGCAATGAAGGTACTATTTTTTTACTTATACAATTCGAGAAGTACTAAATACCACGCACGTAAAAAGTTAACGTTCAATCGAATTAAACGTAGAGTCCTGCTGCGTATACGGACACGTGTGATACGATAAAAGTGTGGTCTAAAAGAAGATGTAGTGACTAAGATTGGAAAAATCATTATTATTATGTAATAGGCTTAATGTGCTTATTAACACATTGACTGCTGGCCTAAGATTCGTAGACGGCCTTTTGCTATGCGGCATCCGCCTCGCAGAGCGTGCCCAGCCTCTCGTGCTTAACGACACGCAACGCGCGTGCAGGTCGAGCGTGTGTATGTGCTGACGCGACACGCGACATACGAGTTGCTATACAAAAAAACATGAGTGGTCGTCAGCACATGTGTAGAATGGGTATGATTCACGCGTCGTATGTTTCGGCAGCACGTTTGTATATTTTTCCCTAACCACGACTATGTTGGGCTTGCCGCATCGCAAAAACCGACACTTGGGGCACACCATATAAGTTTAGAGCAGTCAATGTGTTCATAATGCCTGTTGGTGAACCTAAATAAATAAATAGAACTGTCCTTGTATCATGAAGATAAAAGATGATTAAAAGGATATGGAATTAAGGTGTATTTTTATTTGTTACATTCTGCGACATCTAGCTTGGTGAGCCGTCGACATAATACATTCGGAAACAGGCGAACTTACTTATATTTTTGTGGTGCATAAAAAGTAAATAAATATTATACACAGAAAAGTAAGGCTAATCTATACTGATATTATGTAACGATGCCGCAGGGAACAGCTAGTTAAATAGTAAGTTATGTTTACTAACAAACATAGATGGCCAATACTTACAAGTAAAGAACTAGTAAACTTTTACGTTCATTAATATTATAAATTATTTTAGTGTTCTGCGCGAGTCTATACTTATTTTTTTACGAATTTTACTACAGGAGTAGTAAAATTCGAATTTGAAATTAGAAAAAAGAAACAAAATGACGTTTTTTGTGACGACTGGTCGTAAGTATTAGATAAAATTTTTATGATTTCGGTGTCATGGTTGTAATTTGGTTGAACCTAAAACTGTTTTAAACATGTGTCTCTGTTTGGTAGGAAGCAAATGTCGCGGACAGATTTTAGCTAAGATTTTGTACGTGACCCGTTATCTACCTAGTCTACTATTGTTGACCGAAGATTTTAATAATAAAATGATTTCCATTAATTGACAGAAGTTATTTAGTTTGCACATCTTCTGACGATTTAATATCTGTGTCTATTGACTACATAATTATAATCATACACATTGGCTTTAAAAATGTTTATAACGCTGCATCACGATTCTCGATATTTGTACTTTTCTGTTACACCCTGTAAAATTGTAATATGTAATATCTGACATGTACATTTATAGTAATGTTGTTTTTCACGCACTAAAGGATCTATATAAACAATATTTGGTAAGTAAACACAGAGTCTTATAAAATAATCACTACTAATTTTAATTGCACGCACGCACAGTCTGGATATTAAAAAAAATAGAAGTAAGAATTGCAGTACAAATTGGCATAAAAGATTAGAACAGTAATTTTGCCAACTTGCAAGTGATGCTATCCAGGTGACTAGATCTTAATATAAAAACACTGACACATAATTAAAAAACATTGAAATATAATGAAGAACGTAATAATCATATTATTACATTTTATTAAATTTAATAGGTTGAATGTATCTTAAGTATTTATCAAACATAGGTTTATGACTAATCACATTAGTGTTGGCAAATAAAGTTATTTTACTTGTATATCAAGTGAACATCAATAATAACGTATTGCCACCCATCACCATGAGAAACTAGTGTGCACTTAAATTCTGCTTACTTACACCAATATTATTATAAACTACAAAGAATGGCGTCTAAATAAAATCGTCCAGGACACGATGTCAGCGGGCGTGGCAGGCGTATCTCCGGAACAACAAGCCATGGAGATCGCAGAGAACGTGCTCAAGCGCCTGCCCAAGCAGATCCTGTCGGGCCCGTCGCACGAGGGCAACATCGCGCAGGCCGACATGACGCCCATGTCCATCGTCGTCATACAGGAGGCGGCGCGGTACAACAGGCTCGTCACCGTCATACGGTCCAGCTCTGTCGCCGTCATCGGTGCTGTGCAAGGTAAAGTATACTTTTATGATTTTTTGATGCAATTATTTACCTTTAAGCAACAAGTCATGGCGATTCCCAATGGCTTCCTGGCGCGCGGATCCAGATCCTGGTGGACTCAAGCAGATCCTGTCCTGACAGGATCTGCTGCAGGAGGGCCCTGGCCCTCGCAAAACGATAAGTCACATATATTATGTCTATTGTTATCAGACTAAGAAATTTTGTGGCACAACAGACTCGTCGTTATTATCCGATGCAGCTCTGTAGCTGACTATGGTGCAAGGTATACGCAATAGATACTTCCATGATCTTGAGCAAAAAAGGATGCGGAGATGCCCAAGGTCTTTGACTCGCTGGCCCAAGCCGATCCCGTCGGGCCCTTCGCACGATGGCAACATCGCGCAGGCGGATCAGATGAGTCAAATCAGGCTACAGAGTCAAAGTGCATCGCTGTTTACATATGATTATAGTCATATACCTATTCTAGATGCTGCTATGTTACATGTTCGTTTGTGTGGCGAGCGAGTAATCTTTTTTTAAATAAACAGTGTAAACAACATGATTTTGATATTTTTGTCGCAAAGATCGAAACGGTGAGACGGTTACTGAGCTTGGAATTTTTTAATAAACACTGAATTTTTGAATTGTTATAAATATGAATTTGTTTCTATGTCCACATATTTATTATATAGGTACTGTGCAGCATGTGCAATTTTACATATCCGCGGAGACCTGTAATTGGCTAACTGTGGCTTAAATTTTTTTATATTGTATTTTGTTAGGTACTTTTGCTGTTGGTCTGCTTGTTAATAAATAAATAAATGTTGTGTGGTGCAGGCATAAGCGTGCTGAACGACATAACGGAGGAGGTGCTGGTCAGCATGGTGCGGGGCCGCATCCCGGCGCTGTGGGCCGGCAAGAGCTACCCCTCGCTCAAGCCGCTCGCCTCGTACTTCAACGATCTGCTCGCCAGGTTGGAGTTCTTACAGGTAAGAATATGAGAACACTTCCTAAATGACCTCTGCATAATATATTGTTTACAGGACCACGATTTTGAAACTAAGAAACGCTTAGGGCCCTTTTTCTGTCATGCGTATTTTCGCTTGCGCCGCATGCGGGTGATAACATGCTCCTGGCCTCACGCAGGACAAAGATTTCGTTTGCAGTCGCAGTGTCGTGCGTGTTGCCAGTGAATAAACACGTGCACTACGATGAATGTTAAAACAGTAATTATTTCGTATATTATTTTCGAAAATAAAAATATATAAAATACTATTCAGAGTACATCATACAACAATCATTTAGCAGGTCTTAATCGCGTACTTATTTAAGGTATAAATAGGTATCTATTTGTTACCCGATACCAAAAAAAAAAAAAAAAAGGTATCTATTTGTTTCCGATGTTTCGCTCGTGTTGCAGACGAGCGAAACGTCTTGCACAGATACAGACAAGATAATAATATGTTTGTTTGTCCAGCACTGGCACCAGTACGGGCCGCCCGTGGTGTTCTGGCTGTCGGGCTTCTACTTCCCGCAGGCCTTCCTCACGGCGGCGCAGCAGAGCTACGCGCGCAAGTACAGGATACCCATCGACCAGCTCGGATTCCATTACGCGGTAATTTAGTGAAATCAGACATTTAAATCATAAGATGTGCCGTGCGCTTTCATAAATTATCCACAATTTAAGTCAATCTGGCAATGGTACGCCCGCTTCGAGGTACATCGGGAAGAGTGAGCCCACTGCTGCTAACGATGACGAATTTTTTGTACGACTCATGTATAGTTTAGGCACATCTAACAATTTAAATCTCCGGCTGCAACCATTTATGTAAGTGGTAAACTGAATTGGTTCCTTTTAGGAATCCTAGCCGTAGGTGCTGTTCAGTTTACTATGTACTCAATATACACAGTTTCTGTCTAAAAACTGGAGAGAACCAATTAAACAATATATATAAGTTCGAATTGCAAGATACCGAAAATGTTAGTTATGTCGAATTTACTTTGAATTAAATAGTTTTTTTTTCTCTTTAAGACGAGTTACTACTTGTTAATATGTGTGATACAGGTGCAAGATAACTGGAACATAACGGAGCCACCTCCAGAGGGCGTGTACATAAACGGCCTGTTCATGGAGGGCGCGCGCTGGAACGCCGAGCTCGCGTGCGTCGACGAGTCCTACCCCAAGTTACTCTACGACGAGTTCCCACCCGTACGTACCCCTGATTATGTACTAGGCCACTGCTGGTCTACGACCATCCGTCATTACGAGTTGGGTTAGGCTATAGACTTTAAAGTGTATTCAGGATTTTGTTTAGGAGTGGGAGGGAGGGCTTTATTAGTTTTGGTTGATGAGGTCTTGAACCTTCAGAAGGGTTTAATACAGGTTTTATGTCTTTGGAAAAATAAGAATGCTTTTGGCGTGAGCTTGAGCCCTTTGGGCTCTTCTACTGGATCCCTTTTGTAGGCTGTTACCATGTTGGCCTAAGTGTACCTCTGAATTCGTGCATACGTGTTGTAGAAAGTTAAGGAAGACTCGTGCATATTGCTTTTAGATTAAATACGTCCAAATGTTTGCGATTTATGCATAATACGACGGTTACGGATCTTAATTGGGTAAAATTAAAAATATAGCCATAGTCGTCCCTTTCTGCCTGATAATTCGAAGGTATTACATTTTTGTTTCAAACTCTTCAAGATTGATTCTTTCGTGGTTGCAAAGCGATACCTTGGCACAGACGCGCTGACGGTACCAAGGTATGTGCGCATTAAATGCGTGTGGGATCAAAGTGTAGCGAGGAGTGTGTCAGTAGTACGGTCCCCGGCGCTGTACCGGCAGTAACAGCGGTACACGTTTCATTTCCGGCTGTCGGGCGTTACATGACGCGACGGGACACGCGTGCCTCCGCCAGCGTGAATGTGTGTGTACTACTACTGCTTGTTTATAGGCCACACGGCTCTACAACTCATGCTTACTTCCTCTGAGGTTAATGAGAACATCATCTGCAGATATACGGAATATTAGAATAATTAGCTTTAAATTCATCAGTTATGTAAATTTATTTTGAAGAAAAACAGTATGGACATACAGGGTGTAAAAAGACCCTTAACGAAAACTGAAATCCCATGTTGTACCAATCACTACGACCATTTTTTACTTCGGCACCATACCATGCCCTATAACGCCATGGATAATTAGGTATTTCGAACATTGCATGCGCGCGCTTTTAATTGGCGTTAAAAAAAATTGAAAACTCAAAAAAAATCGTTTCCCAGGTATTATTTTTGGTTAGTATAATAATAATAAAAAAAAAATACACCCATAACGGACACTACGGAGCAGGTGTAATTAAGTCCCTTTTGTTCCCAGGTGTGGTTGATCCCACTGAAGACGACAGATATCCCGACGGACGTATTCTACCACTGCCCGCTCTACAAGACAGGCGACCGGAAGGGTGTGCTGTCCACCACGGGCCACTCCACTAACTACATCCTGTTCATGCGCCTGCCCACCCAAGTCGAGCCTGACCACTGGATCATGCGCGGCGTCGCGCTCCTCACGCAACTGCCCTTCTAGTCTAGTCTAGTCTAGTCCAGTCTAGGTAACAACTACATCCTGTTCATGCGCCTGCCCACCCAAGTCGAGCCTGACCACTGGATCATGCGCGGCGTCGCGCTCCTCACGCAACTGCCCTTCTAGTCTAGTCTAGTCTAGTCCAGTCTAGGTAACAACTACATCCTGTTCATGCGCCTGCCCACCCAAGTCGAGCCTGACCACTGGATCATGCGCGGCGTCGCGCTCCTCACGCAACTGCCCTTCTAGTCTAGTCTAGTCTAGTCCAGTCTAGGTAACAACTACATCCTGTTCATGCGCCTGCCCACCCAAGTCGAGCCTGACCACTGGATCATGCGCGGCGTCGCGCTCCTCACGCAACTGCCCTTCTAGTCTAGTCTAGTCCAGTCTAGGTAACAACTACATCCTGTTCATGCGCCTGCCCACCCAAGTCGAGCCTGACCACTGGATCATGCGCGGCGTCGCGCTCCTCACGCAACTGCCCTTCTAGTCTAGTCTAGTCTAGTCCAGTCTAGGTAACAACTACATCCTGTTCATGCGCCTGCCCACCCAAGTCGAGCCTGACCACTGGATCATGCGCGGCGTCGCGCTCCTCACGCAACTGCCCTTCTAGTCTAGTCTAGTCCAGTCTAGGTAACAACTACATCCTGTTCATGCGCCTGCCCACCCAAGTCGAGCCTGACCACTGGATCATGCGCGGCGTCGCGCTCCTCACGCAACTGCCCTTCTAGTCTAGTCTAGTCCAGTCTAGGTAACAACTACATCCTGTTCATGCGCCTGCCCACCCAAGTCGAGCCTGACCACTGGATCATGCGCGGCGTCGCGCTCCTCACGCAACTGCCCTTCTAGTCTAGTCTAGTCTAGTCTAGTCCAGTCTAGGTAACAACTACATCCTGTTCATGCGCCTGCCCACCCAAGTCGAGCCTGACCACTGGATCATGCGCGGCGTCGCGCTCCTCACGCAACTGCCCTTCTAGTCTAGTCTAGTCTAGTCTAGTCCAGTCTAGGTAACAACTACATCCTGTTCATGCGCCTGCCCACCCAAGTCGAGCCTGACCACTGGATCATGCGCGGCGTCGCGCTCCTCACGCAACTGCCCTTCTAGTCTAGTCTAGTCCAATCTAGGTAACAACTACATCCTGTTCATGCGCCTGCCCACCCAAGTCGAGCCTGACCACTGGATCATGCGCGGCGTCGCGCTCCTCACGCAACTGCCCTTCTAGTCTAGTCTAGTCCAGTCTAGGTAACAACTACATCCTGTTCATGCGCCTGCCTACCCAAGTCGAGCCTGACCACTGGATCATGCGCGGCGTCGCGCTCCTCACGCAACTGCCCTTCTAGTCTAGTCTAGTCTAGTCTAGTCCAGTCTAGGTAACAACTACATCCTGTTCATGCGCCTGCCCACCCAAGTCGAGCCTGACCACTGGATCATGCGCGGCGTCGCGCTCCTCACGCAACTGCCCTTCTAGTCTAGTCTAGTCTAGTCTAGTCCAGTCTAGGTAACAACTACATCCTGTTCATGCGCCTGCCCACCCAAGTCGAGCCTGACCACTGGATCATGCGCGGCGTCGCGCTCCTCACGCAACTGCCCTTCTAGTCTAGTCTAGTCTAGTCTAGTCTAGTCCAGTCTAGGTAACAACTACATCCTGTTCATGCGCCTGCCCACCCAAGTCGAGCCTGACCACTGGATCATGCGCGGCGTCGCGCTCCTCACGCAACTGCCCTTCTAGTCTAGTCTAGTCCAGTCTAGGTAACAACTACATCCTGTTCATGCGCCTGCCCACCCAAGTCGAGCCTGACCACTGGATCATGCGCGGCGTCGCGCTCCTCACGCAACTGCCCTTCTAGTCTAGTCTAGTCCAGTCTAGGTAACAACCACATCCTGTTCATGCGCCTGCCTACCCAAGTCGAGCCTGACCACTGGATCATGCGCGGCGTCGCGCTCCTCACGCAACTGCCCTTCTAGTCTAGTCTAGTCTAGTCTAGTCCAGTCTAGGTAACAACTCAGTTGACAGTAGACTTCTCTGTGGACGGCCATATAAAATTTTGCTTTGATAAATTAAATTAGATTACGTAGAAAAACAGCTATTAAAGTTATAAAAGTGTGTGAACGTGATTATCAGTGTTTGTGCGCTATGAACAAAGTGTGGGTTACTAAAAATCTAAGTTATCCATCGCTAAATCTTAAATCAAACTTTGTTTTCGTCAGACATTATTATTGTGCTACCCTCAACAAGTAAGAAAACCTGTCTTACACCAATAACAATCAGCTGTGAAACATTTTGCTCCAAAATTCTGTGCAGGCGCTTTTTTAAATAGTATTTAGTGAGTTGCTATGTAAATTATGAAAGGCGTTTTACTGATATAAGAATAAGCGAGTTGCTCTGAGAATAACGGCAGGCGCTTTTCTGATACATGAAAAAGCGAGTTGCTCAGTGAATAACGGCAGGCGCTGGAAAATAGGATGTCACTGTGATTTCTGGCAGAAGCGGAGTAACTATAAGAAGAATTTGATTGTTCAATTGATCGCACTAGGTGATAGAAAATAAGGGTATTCGGCAGATTGTAGCAGGTATTCCATAGATTTGCAAGACGAAGAGTTCTGAATCATGAGGTGCAAGTCGTGCAAGAAAAACGTCATTTCAAGCGAGGCGAAAAATTGTTCGGTATGCCAAACTATTTTCCACTATCAATGCCTTAACATAAGTGCCGAAAACTTTGCAAAGGAGTCCAAACAAACGAAATGCTCATGGAAATGTCCCGATTGCAAATCAACGAATAAACGTGATACCACGCCATCACGGGTCGCAGACCCTGTTTCTCCAAATATCACCGACGTCTCCCACGACTCCAACCGCGCAATAATTGAAGAGCTCAAACAGTATATCGATGAAAAATTACACGAAGCTACTAATAAAATATTAACTGATGTGGCTAACATAAAGTCCGAGACCAAGTCCATCAACAAAACTGTGGATGAACTCAAGAACAGCGTGGAATATGTATGCGCTCAATACGATGATCTCAACAAAATATTTAACGAGAAGCTGAAAATTATAGACAATCTTCAGAAAGAGAATGAATTTCTGCGCAGCGAAGTGACTAAAGTGAACCAAAAGTTAGTAGCTATTGAACAGCAGTCCCGAAGCTGTAACGTGGAATTACAATGTGTACCAGAGAGTAAAAGTGAGAACCTTCTAACCATTGTAAAAAATCTGTTGAATACGGTATCGAGCAACCTAAATGAACGCGATATTATGGATCTCCACAGAGTACCCAAATTAAACAAAGACTCTGAAAGGCCTCGATCTATCGTTGTCAAGCTTGTGAGCCCACGCATGCGTGATTCGTTGCTGGCTGATGTAAAACAATTCAACAAGATAAACAGTAACAAAAAACTAAACACATGCCACCTTAAAATTTCGGGTAACGAGCAAGCTGTGTACGTGTCTGAACACTTGTCACCGGCTAATAAACTGCTTCACGCGGCTACCAGAAAATTTGCCAAGGAACACAAGTTCGAATTCGTTTGGGTTCGAGGAGGTCGCATTTTTATTCGTAAAGACATTAACTCTAAGTCAATGACAGTTCTTAACCATGAGATGTTGAATACTCTTAAAGTGTGAAGTAATAAGGCAGTGCATTTGCCAAACTATTAACACAATGAATGTTACTAGGACTAATTTGTAAAAATTCAGCTTATCTATATATTATCAGAATGTAAGAGGCTTACGAACTAAAACCGAAGATATTTACACGAGCGTTCTAAATAATGAGTATGATTTGGTTATTCTAACTGAATCATGGTTAAATTCAACAGTTTTTGATCATGAAATATTCGATGGCAGATATAACATTTTTAGACGAGACCGCAGTTCTACTCTATTTGCCAATAGGAGAGATGGAGGTGGTATTATTATAGCGTCATTAAAAAAGCATAACGTTCTTAGAAAACCTTTCTGGGAATCGCAATACGAAGACATGTGGTTAACATTAAAACTGGGAACTGCCCGAAAATCTTTTCAAATAAATATCTGTACTACTTATATGCCACCACCAATTGGTTTGGAAGTCTTTGATGCTAGTTTGACGAAATTTACACAGATTTACAACACGTCATGTGCGAACCAAAACTCGTTAACTTTATACATAGGTGATTTTAATCTTGCAAATGTGGTCTGGGATTATGATTCCGTTACAAAAACCTGCACGCCAAGACCTTGCCAAGGTGCGGTTGAAAACCGTTTTTTAGATGAAATTGAATTTAATAACCTGTATCAATGTAATTATATAGCCAATTCAAATAACCATATTCTAGACTTGGTTTTGACTAATTCACCTAATTCAGTGTACGTCCGTGAAGTCAGTGTACCATTAATACATTTGGATCTTCATCATCCAGCCCTTGAAATTCAAGTAAATAAACCTAAGATAAATAATATGCTCAGAGGTAATCGCTCTCCACGTTTAGATTTCCATAGAAGTGATTTTGGTAAAATTAACCAAGAACTAAAGGATGTAGATTGGTCGAGTATCTGGTTAGAGTGTGAGGATGTAGATCGGATGGTTACAAACTTCTACGAAACAATATTTCGCATCATAGGCAAACATACCCCATACCGGAAACCGCGCAATAATAGATTCCCAGTATGGTTCAGTAGACCATTAGTAAAATGCTTAAGAGAAAAAGCTAAATATCACAATAGATATAAAAAGTATGGAAACAAAATGGATAGGGTGTCCTACGAGGAACTTAGAATACGTTGCGAACGCATGATTAAGGAATGTCTCAAAACATTTAAGGCTAACGCTAGTGAAACACTTCGTTCCAACCCAAAACACTTTTGGTCTTATGTAAACGGTCTTAAATCTAATAGTAGTTCACTACCTAATCAAATGTACTTGGGTGATACTATTGCCACTGGTGGTCAAGATATATGTAATTTGTTTTCCTTTCATTTTCGGTCAGTTTACAGTGTGGCGCCACAATTTAGTAATACACCGCAATGTAGTAGAGCAGTTGAGAACTTTAATCATTTGGTGCTAAGCTCCATTAAACTTTCTGAGAAAGAAATCTACCAAAGTTTGATTCAGTTGGACTCTAATAAAGGGGCAGGGCCGGACGGCATACCACCGCTTTTTCTCAAACAATGCGCCAAGTATCTTGCTGAGCCACTCACATACATCTATAACAAGTCTTTGTGTTTGGGTTGTTTCCCAGCAAAGTGGAAAACTGCACGCGTCACTCCTGTCCACAAAAAAGATGACCAGGCCTCAATATCGAACTATAGACCGGTCTCGATACTATCTTCGTTTGGAAAGGTCCTAGAGTCACTGGTACATAAATATATATTTTGGCACATCAAACAAATATTACATCCTTCACAACACGGATTTCTACCAAAAAAGTCAACCACCACGAACTTAATAAGCTTTGTGAGTGATGTTGCGGTGGCATTAGATAGTGGCGAAGAGATACATGCTATATACACAGATTATAGCAAGGCATTTGATGTTATAAATCACAATATTTTGCTTGACAAAATTCATCATTTGGGTATTCACGGATCTTTACTTCGTTGGTGCGAATCATATTTGCGAAATAGGTCTCAATTTGTTGCTGTCAGTGGTTTCGAGTCACTGTGCTATGATATTCCAACGGGTGTTCCACAGGGCTCGCATCTTGGCCCGCTGTTTTTCTTAATATTTATAGATGATTTGGCAAAGACATTGAAGTGTAAGTTCCAGTTATATGCTGATGACCTTAAATTGTATAAAACTATCAAAACTAATTCAGATATTCACAATTTGCAGGCTGAATTAAGCTATCTAAACAGCTGGTGTAATAATAACCACATGATGTTAAATGAAAGTAAATGTTACGTCATGAAATTTTCGAAAAAAAAGAAGCCCTTTACTGGAACTTACAAAATTAATGGTTCAGAGCTTAGTGAGGTACCTACCATTCGTGATCTCGGAGTTATATTAGATGCTCATCTTAGTTTTAGAGAACACATAGATACTATGGTTAAGAGAGCCAACCAACTTAGTGGATTCATATCTAGGCAACTCAAATCATTTAAGGACCCGCAAGTTATAATACCCGTATATAATTGTATTGTGCGAAGCATCCTCGAATACGCGAGCCCTGTCTGGAACCCAACGTATGTGGTGCATGCAAATAGAATCGAACAAGTCCAAAAGAAATTTTTGTATCATCTTGCGTTCACGAATAACATGTGCAGAGCTTTAACGTCCTATAAATCTCGACTCGAATATTTCAAAATGTCATCACTGGATTCACGGCGAAAGGCATCTGATGTTTTATTCCTTCATAAAGTTATAAATGGATACATTGACTGTGAGGTGATATTGGCAAATATACACTTTGTTGTGCCGCGCCAGGGGAGCCGCCTTAGCAACAGAAAAACTATTTCGCTTCCAAGAGCTCGAACAAATGTGGGTAGTCACAGTCCTCTATATAGAATGGGCAAATTTTATAACGATATTCGCGCAAATTTTGATGTCTTCACAAGTTCGTTAGCCTCAGCTAAGAGAGAAATACATAAAGCGATAAATAACTGACATTGTTCCTTTAGTGATAGGTGAAATTATTCATTTTTTTTGCTAAGCTTTTCAAAAGCTTTGCAGTTTTAGTTTGTAAATTTTTGTTTTTAAATTTTTGTAATTTTAGCGGATGTTCATATCATAATATTTAATCAAATCCGCAGAGTCTATGTGAATGTTGTGCTTACTATTTTAGAGAGCATACAATGGAATATTCCTAGCTATAGTTATTTGTTAAGATTTCTAAAGTGTGCTTTCAGTTTGTGAGCCATAAATAAAAAAATAAAAAATAAAAAAAAAAAACTACATCCTGTTCATGCGCCTGCCCACCCAAGTCGAGCCTGACCACTGGATCATGCGCGGCGTCGCGCTCCTCACGCAACTGCCCTTCTAGTCTAGTCTAGTCCAGTCTAGGTAACAACTACATCCTGTTCATGCGCCTGCCCACCCAAGTCGAGCCTGACCACTGGATCATGCGCGGCGTCGCGCTCCTCACGCAACTGCCCTTCTAGTCTAGTCTAGTCCAGTCTAGGTAACAACTACATCCTGTTCATGCGCCTGCCCACCCAAGTCGAGCCTGACCACTGGATCATGCGCGGCGTCGCGCTCCTCACGCAACTGCCCTTCTAGTCTAGTCTAGTCCAGTCTAGGTAACAACTACATCCTGTTCATGCGCCTGCCCACCCAAGTCGAGCCTGACCACTGGATCATGCGCGGCGTCGCGCTCCTCACGCAACTGCCCTTCTAGTCTAGTCTAGTCTAGTCTAGTCTAGTCTAGTCCAGTCCAGGTAACAACTACATCCTGTTCATGCGCTTGCCCACCCAAGTCGAGCCTGACCACTGGATCATGCGCGGCGTCGCGCTCCTCACGCAACTGCCCTTCTAGTCTAGTCTAGTCTAGTCCAGTCTAGGTAACAACTACATCCTGTTCATGCGCCTGCCCACCCAAGTCGAGCCTGACCACTGGATCATGCGCGGCGTCGCGCTCCTCACGCAACTGCCCTTCTAGTCTAGTCTAGTCTAGTCTAGTCCAGGTAACAACTACATCCTGTTCATGCGCTTGCCCACCCAAGTCGAGCCTGACCACTGGATCATGCGCGGCGTCGCGCTCCTCACGCAACTGCCCTTCTAGTCTAGTCTAGTCTAGTCCAGTCTAGGTAACAACTACATCCTGTTCATGCGCCTGCCCACCCAAGTCGAGCCTGACCACTGGATCATGCGCGGCGTCACGCTCCTCACGCAACTGCCCTTCTAGTCTAGTCTAGTCTAGTCCAGTCTAGTCCAGTCTAGGTAACAACTACATCCTGTTCATGCGCCTGCCCACCCAAGTCGAGCCTGACCACTGGATCATGCGCGGCGTCGCGCTCCTCACGCAACTGCCCTTCTAGTCTAGTCTAGTCCAGTCTAGGTAACAACTACATCCTGTTCATGCGCCTGCCCACCCAAGTCGAGCCTGACCACTGGATCATGCGCGGCGTCACGCTCCTCACGCAACTGCCCTTCTAGTCTAGTCCAGTCTAGTCCAGTCTAGGTAACAACTACATCCTGTTCATGCGCCTGCCCACCCAAGTCGAGCCTGACCACTGGATCATGCGCGGCGTCGCGCTCCTCACGCAACTGCCCTTCTAGTCTAGTCTAGTCTAGTCCAGTCTAGGTAACAACTACATCCTGTTCATGCGCCTGCCCACCCAAGTCGAGCCTGACCACTGGATCATGCGCGGCGTCGCGCTCCTCACGCAACTGCCCTTCTAGTCTAGTCTAGTCTAGTCTAGTCTAGTCCAGTCTAGGTAACAACTACATCCTGTTCTTGCGCCTGCCCACCCAAGTCGAGCCTGACCACTGGATCATGCGCGGCGTCGCGCTCCTCACGCAACTGCCCTTCTAGTCTAGCCTAGTCTAGTCCAGTCTAGGTAACAACTACATCCTGTTCATGCGCCTGCCCACCCAAGTCGAGCCTGACCACTGGATCATGCGCGGCGTCGCGCTCCTCACGCAACTGCCCTTCTAGTCTAGTCTAGTCTAGTCCAGTCTAGTCCAGTCTAGGTAACAACTACATCCTGTTCATGCGCCTGCCCACCCAAGTCGAGCCTGACCACTGGATCATGCGCGACGTCGCGCTCCTCACGCAACTGCCCTTCTAGTCTAGTCTAGTCCAGTCTAGGTAACAACTACATCCTGTTCATGCGCCTGCCTACCCAAGTCGAGCCTGACCACTGGATCATGCGCGGCGTCGCGCTCCTCACGCAACTGCCCTTCTAGTCTAGTCTAGTCTAGTCCAGTCTAGGTAACAACTACATCCTGTTCATGCGCCTGCCTACCCAAGTCGAGCCTGACCACTGGATCATGCGCGGCGTCGCGCTCCTCACGCAACTGCCCTTCTAGTCTAGTCTAGTCCAGTCTAGGTAACAACTACATCCTGTTCATGCGCCTGCCTACCCAAGTCGAGCCTGACCACTGGATCATGCGCGACGTCGCGCTCCTCACGCAACTGCCCTTCTAGTCTAGTCTAGTCCAGTCTAGGTAACAACTACATCCTGTTCATGCGCCTGCCTACCCAAGTCGAGCCTGACCACTGGATCATGCGCGGCGTCGCGCTCCTCACGCAACTGCCCTTCTAGTCTAGTCTAGTCTAGTCCAGTCTAGGTAACAACTACATCCTGTTCATGCGCCTGCCTACCCAAGTCGAGCCTGACCACTGGATCATGCGCGGCGTCGCGCTCCTCACGCAACTGCCCTTCTAGTCTAGTCTAGTCTAGTCCAGTCTAGTCCAGTCTAGGTAACAACTACATCCTGTTCATGCGCCTGCCTACCCAAGTCGAGCCTGACCACTGGATCATGCGCGGCGTCGCGCTCCTCACGCAACTGCCCTTCTAGTCTAGTCTAGTCCAGTCTAGGTAACAACTACATCCTGTTCATGCGCCTGCCTACCCAAGTCGAGCCTGACCACTGGATCATGCGCGGCGTCGCGCTCCTCACGCAACTGCCCTTCTAGTCTAGTCCAGTCTAGGTAACAACTACATCCTGTTCATGCGCCTGCCTACCCAAGTCGAGCCTGACCACTGGATCATGCGCGGCGTCGCGCTCCTCACGCAACTGCCCTTCTAGTCTAGTCTAGTCTAGTCTAGTCTAGTCCAGTCTAGGTAACAAGTACATCCTGTTCATGCGCTTGCCCACCCAAGTCGAGCCTGACCACTGGATCATGCGCGGCGTCGCGCTCCTCACGCAACTGCCCTTCTAGTCTAGTCTAGTCTAGTCTAGTCCAGTCTAGGTAACAACCACATCCTGTTCATGCGCCTGCCTACCCAAGTCGAGCCTGACCACTGGATCATGCGCGGCGTCGCGCTCCTCACGCAACTGCCCTTCTAGTCTAGTCTAGTCTAGTCTAGTCCAGTCTAGGTAACAACTACATCCTGTTCATGCGCCTGCCCACCCAAGTCGAGCCTGACCACTGGATCATGCGCGGCGTCGCGCTCCTCACGCAACTGCCCTTCTAGTCTAGTCTAGTCCAGTCTAGGTAACAACTACATCCTGTTCATGCGCCTGCCCACCCAAGTCGAGCCTGACCACTGGATCATGCGCGGCGTCACGCTCCTCACGCAACTGCCCTTCTAGTCTAGTCTAGTCTAGTCCAGTCTAGTCCAGTCTAGGTAACAACTACATCCTGTTCATGCGCCTGCCTACCCAAGTCGAGCCTGACCACTGGATCATGCGCGGCGTTGCGCTCCTCACGCAACTGCCCTTCTAGTCTAGTCTAGTCTAGTCCAGTCTAGGTAACAACTACATCCTGTTCATGCGCCTGCCTACCCAAGTCGAGCCTGACCACTGGATCATGCGCGGCGTCGCGCTCCTCACGCAACTGCCCTTCTAGTCTAGTCTAGTCTAGTCTTGTCTTGTCTAGTCTAGTCTAGTCTAGTTTGGTCTAGTCTAGTCTAATCTAGTCTAGTCCAGTCCAGGTAACAACTACATCCTGTTCATGCGCCTGCCCACCCAAGTCGAGCCTGACCACTGGATCATGCGCGGCGTCGCGCTCCTCACGCAACTAGTCTAGTCTAGTCCAGTCTAGGTAACAACTACATCCTGTTCATGCGCCTGCCTACCCAAGTCGAGCCTGACCACTGGATCATGCGCGGCGTCGCGCTCCTCACGCAACTGCCCTTCTAGTCTAGTCTAGTCTAGTCTAGTCTAGTCCAGTCTAGGTAACAACTACATCCTGTTCATGCGCCTGCCTACCCAAGTCGAGCCTGACCACTGGATCATGCGCGGCGTCGCGCTCCTCACGCAACTGCCCTTCTAGTCTAGTCCAGTCTAGGTAACAACTACATCCTGTTCATGCGCCTGCCTACCCAAGTCGAGCCTGACCACTGGATCATGCGCGGCGTCGCGCTCCTCACGCAACTGCCCTTCTAGTCTAGTCTAGTCTAGTCTAGTCCAGTCTAGGTAACAACTACATCCTGTTCATGCGCCTGCCTACCCAAGTCGAGCCTGACCACTGGATCATGCGCGGCGTCGCGCTCCTCACGCAACTGCCCTTCTAGTCTAGTCCAGTCTAGGTAACAACTACATCCTGTTCATGCGCCTGCCCACCCAAGTCGAGCCTGACCACTGGATCATGCGCGGCGTCGTGCTCCTCACGCAACTGCCCTTCTAGTCTAGTCTAGTCTAGTCTAGTCTAGTTTGGTCTAGTCTAGTCTAATCTAGTCTAGTCCAGTCCAGGTAACAACTACATCCTGTTCATGCGCCTGCCTACCCAAGTCGAGCCTGACCACTGGATCATGCGCGGCGTCGCGCTCCTCACGCAACTGCCCTTCTAGTCTAGTCTAGTCTAGTCTAGTCCAGTCTAGGTAACAACTACATCCTGTTCATGCGCCTGCCTACCCAAGTCGAGCCTGACCACTGGATCATGCGCGGCGTCGCGCTCCTCACGCAACTGCCCTTCTAGTCTAGTCTAGTCTAGTCTAGTCTAGTCCAGTCTAGGTAACAACTACATCCTGTTCATGCGCCTGCCTACCCAAGTCGAGCCTGACCACTGGATCATGCGCGGCGTCGCGCTCCTCACGCAACTGCCCTTCTAGTCTAGTCTAGTCTAGTCTAGTCCAGTCTAGGTAACAACTACATCCTGTTCATGCGCCTGCCTACCCAAGTCGAGCCTGACCACTGGATCATGCGCGGCGTCGCGCTCCTCACGCTACTGCCCTTCTAGTCTAGTCTAGTCTAGTCTAGTCCAGTCTAGGTAACAACTACATCCTGTTCATGCGCCTGCCTACCCAAGTCGAGCCTGACCACTGGATCATGCGCGGCGTCGCGCTCCTCACGCAACTGCCCTTCTAGTCTACAATCTATCTATAGACTATATATCTACAGACTATTAAAAACAATTGACATGTCTAAATCTGGTGGTCCCGATGAAATCTCTCCCATATTCTTGTCGAAATGCGCGGATAGCCTCACAAAACCGCTAACGATACTATTTCAGCGTTCCATACAAGAAGGTATAGTCCCTGATATGTGGAAGACTGCGTTAATAACACCCGTCCACAAGAAAGGTGACAAAGCAAACATAGAAAATTATCGACCTATCTCCAAACTATGTCTTTTCGCCAAAATATTTGAAAAAATAATTTACAAGCAGGTTTATACCGCTGTCAAGCAACAACTAAGTGATGAACAGAATTGGTTTTTACAAAATCGATCGACAGTTTCCAATCTGATAGCAGCCAATGAATACATTACTGAGGGTATGGAACGACGAGCACAAGTTGATGTCATCTTTACGGATTACAGCAAATGCTTTGATAGAATCAGCCACGACATATTATTGTTAAAATTATCCGCAGCTGGAATTCACGGTGACTTGTTTCGTTGGTTTAGCTCTTATATCAATAACAGGTCTCAAGCAGTAGTATTACAAGGATACACCTCTAGATGGATCACTGTACCGTCAGGTGTTCCACAAGGATCCCTATTAGGCCCTTTACTCTTTACCCTATTCATTAATGATATTAAAACATGTTTTTTTGCATTCAAAGATATTATTATACGCTGATGATATGAAGATTTTAAAAGAAGTTTTTGTAGAACAAGATACACTAGATCTTCAAGAAGATCTGCACAGACTTGAAGCTTACTGTTTCAATAATAAATTGGATTTAAACGTATCTAAATGTTACACTATGACTTACACTAGAAAAACACATTGCATAAATACTAATTATACTCTTAAAAATTCAATTTTGAAAAGGGTTAATGAACTGAGGGACCTTGGTGTTGTACATGATAGCAAATTGTTGTTTGATGCAGATGTAGAGACAATAGTTGCGAAAGCAACGAAAATGTTGGGATTTATTTTGAGAACTTCAGCTAATTTTAAAGATATTAAAACTATTAAAATACTATATTGTGCATATGTGAGAAGTAACCTAGAATACGCGTCACAAGTGTGGAATCCTCAATACGACATATATATTACTCGCATTGAAAACATTCAAAGAAAATTCATGAGGTATTTGCAATACAGGACACGCTTTGAACTACCGGATTACCAAACAAGATGTAGGCATTTTCACATTTTACCCTTAAATATATGGAGAGACATAGCGGATGTAGTTTACTTTATGAAAATTGCAGCAGGTCATATAGATTGCCCCGAACTCTTAGCTAAAATTAAATTAAGATCTTATAGCAAGCAACTTAAGAACATGAAATTACTATATGTACCAACAGTGAGCACCAATTATAGGCGAAACAGCTTTATTAGCAGAGCAGCCCGCTTATTTAATGATTTACCTGTAGATAATGTAGATTTATTTACATCAAGCACATCGGCAGCAAAGAGAGCATTGGCACAAAACTTCTTTATATAATTTAATTTTATAACTTTATATATTTGTTTATAGTGCCCAAGCATGCGTTGTTGGGTATCATCTGTTTTTACCATTTATTATTATTACTTAACATTTGTGAAGATTTTTAATTGGCTTAGAGGCTTAAATAAATGTGTAAATATTGTAATGTAACGCTGTGAATCTTCCGAGTAAAATAAAATAAATAAAATAGTCTAGTCTAGTCTAGTCTAGTCTAGTCCAGTCTAGGTAACTACTACATCCTGTTCATGCGCCTGCCCACCCAAGTCGAGCCTGACCACTGGATCATGCGCGGCGTCGCGCTCCTCACGCAACTGCCCTTCTAGTCTAGTCTAGTCTAGTCCAGTCTAGGTAACAACTACATCCTGTTCATGCGCCTGCCTACCCAAGTCGAGCCTGACCACTGGATCATGCGCGGCGTCGCGCTCCTCACGCAACTGCCCTTCTAGTCTAGTCTAGTCCAGTCTAGGTAACAACTACATCCTGTTCATGCGCCTGCCTACCCAAGTCGAGCCTGACCACTGGATCATGCGCGGCGTCGCGCTCCTCACGCAACTGCCCTTCTAGTCTAGTCTAGTCTAGTCTAGTCTAATCTAGTCTAGTCCAGTCCAGGTAACAACTACATCCTGTTCATGCGCCTGCCTACCCAAGTCGAGCCTGACCACTGGATCATGCGTGGCGTCGCGCTCCTCACGCAACTGCCATTCTAGTCTAGTCTAGTCTAGTCTAGTCTAGTCCAGTCACAGATATAGATCTACATAGATAACGCAACTATCACGATTTGTATTGAAACCAAGCGTGCCGACTTTTTAATACCTACTGTGACGTTGCCTGTATCACGAAGTCGAAGCGATGTGCAACAGTATCGCTTGTGCGATATTCATCGTCTCCTAATACACAACGTCAGATCAAACGTCCGAAGCAAACGCGGCAACGTAATGTGAATAAAGTTTACTTAACGGTAAAACGGACGCGCGGGGACTGAAGTAAGTGGCGACCAAGCTCGACGCTTGGTCGGAGTTCAGACACGCGAAGTGCATGCATTTGCGTTATCTATGTAGATCTATGTCTGTGAGTCCAGTCTAGGTAACAACTACATCCTGTTCATGCGCCTGCCCACCCAAGTCGAGCCTGACCACTGGATCATGCGCGGCGTCGCGCTCCTCACGCAACTGCCCTTCTAGTCTAGTCTAGTCCAGTCTAGGTAACAACTACATCCTGTTCATGCGCCTGCCTACCCAAGTCGAGCCTGACCACTGGATCATGCGCGGCGTCGCGCTCCTCACG
Organism: Euclidia mi; assembly: GCA_944739405.2. Classification (NCBI taxonomy): domain Eukaryota; kingdom Metazoa; phylum Arthropoda; class Insecta; order Lepidoptera; family Erebidae; genus Euclidia; species Euclidia mi. The sequence continues at coordinate 8,378,309 of OX123196.2, forward strand.
CAACTGCCCTTCTAGTCTAGTCTAGTCTAGTCTAGTCTAGTCTAGGTAACAACTACATACATTCTCTTCATGTTCAGGCTACGCAATCTTTATTTTGAACAAATTTAGAATTTCGTCACGTTCCACAATTTTTCATTGTTCTAAGCGCCATCTTTAGGGCAGTGAATGCTTTTACACTTTTCAGTATTCTCCAATAGATAGCGCTGACGGTTGCACATTATGATACTTACAGGTAAACTTGAGAGCGACGGTGCGACATTCTGGTGCTACGTGCTTGCAACAAGACTACGTTTGAACTTACTTGGCGAAAGACTTTTCTAAAAAGCTTTAATTTAGTTACTATAATATTTTCTTGATAGATTAATTAACAATGTATGTACCTGCCTGAATTATAAGCTATCCAAGTTTCATTTTGGCAATGGTTGGATACACCTAGTCATTTTGTTTTTGGTTTCAATACTTATGTTTTCCAACTTGATGATCTCTTAAATTATGTTAAATTGTGATATTTTTATATTTTCATGCAGTCACTAATTTATGGTGTACTTATTAGTTTTATCAACAGATTACTATTGCTAGTCATTATTAAAGACTGTGTTATATTACGTACTTGAGCATAATTCATGCATATCGCAAAATGTGCATTTCTTATAAATATGCAGATAAAAAAGTAAACTATCTTATACCAGTTAGCTTTCAAAAGAATTTGGCCGATATGAGAAACCGTCGAATTACTTACGTTCTTCCTATACCTAACGTTAGATGATGACTGATTGCGAAAAACTCTTGTTGGGAAGTGCTAAAACAACATAATATGTTAATGCAGCACACATTTTGGGAAGTGAATACTTCGCGAATAAGCCATAAAATGATCTCAACCGCTCAGTTTCTATAGAAGCGAGCATCGCATAACTCAATAGGTACATAATATGTAAGTTTTTTACATGCTGGCAATAAAACAATACTAAATAATAAATAACCGGATAATATAAGTCTGCTGGCTAATCGGTAGGCGGATCGTATGAAATAACAATTAGTAACTTACGTAATAAAAACGTTTTGGTTTCGGTAAACAACGTTGGTGCACGACTAGGCCGCAAATTGTTTCTTTACATGACAGGCTGTGTTCTCAACGTAAGCGGCAGCGACAGCGGAGTGGTAAGCGATGGATGACAGCTGATTGTTTTGAGCGTACAGCTCACTACCTTACAATCCAATGGCTTATTTTAAACGAAGTTCACACGGGCAGCATGCAGGCTCTCTTGCGTGGCGGGCCAGCTAACCTAGCGAGAAAAGTTGTCAGCTAAGTGATACTTCGGTAAACCTAACTTTCAAGCGCTAAAGGCATTGGATATGTCGTTAACATAGTTCAGTTCATTCGCTAGTACACTAGCTACGCTTCGCAGTATCAATAGGTGAAACGATGCTCGCTAGGTATGGCCCTCGCTTTAGAGTTTTAAGGCTGGTTCTATACAAATACATATAATATATGTATACAAATTGTTAATTGCACAACCGATTCGCACCCTCTCACGCTGCCTTTCCGCTCGCCGCTTATGCCGAGACCGCGCCCTTAAGGGCATTAGCATTAGTTATGTTTAATTTATTTTACATATTATCTATAGCAATAATTGTCTTTTAAGCATTACTGCCACTACACTACTTTATTCATGGTGCGCTTTAAGTCTGTCTTCTCATCGGTCATAAAAAAAACAAGTAAAAAAAAATGTCTGAATAGTAGGCCAGTAAGTTCACTGTCTAGTGTGTAAATTTGACCTCCGACACTCATTGATACGATGCTTCAAACCTAATAATATTACTGACTAAAATCTACCACTATAACGCCATCTCAGCAACAAAATTAAAAATTAATATAAATCTTCTTGGCAAGATATCTCATGGTGATATCCGGCTCTATTACGAGTAGTGGCGGCTAGAACAAGTTGGCTCGTCCATTAGTCAACGTTTAAGATCGTCGCGCACTCTCAGCCGCGCAGCATCAATCATAGTTAGTTCACGCTAGTTGCACAAAACTCTAACTAGAGCATCATGCAAGTGTTTTACAATATTGATGGGATTCAAAATGCATGGTTTTGTAGTCGAGTATAGTGTGTATGCAATGTCAGTTATATGATTGAATTGTCTTTCTTGCTTCGTACCACGTACTTGTTTCAAATATCTTTATATGGTCTATTTTTTTTTTACCTTATGTACCCATGTGTCGGAGGGTAGGGTTTCACCGAAGCATTCCTCGCTACCCCCCGACGGGTATTGGCCCGCCAGATGATCAAGCGGGCCCCGAACGTAACCCCCTTGGCGTCGGATGAAGGTGTTGGGCTTATATGGTCTACTACTGTTATACTCTTTTTAATTCCTCAACGTATTTGTTATCTGAACAAAACCAAAATGAAATGAATATTATTGTAAAATTCTACGGTTTAAAATAATATAGTTATTCTAAAGCCAAATAGCTAGCATATTTTGGAATAAGAAATGCTTACCTAAAGTTTTAGCACAGCGATTCAAGCGGACTGCTAGTAAAAATACAAGATTCAAATTATACACAAACCTTACTTTCATAATCGCCCATGTATACCTATGTATATAAAATGGGGTTCGCGTAATAAGTGGCATCGTGCGCTTATGATGAAAACGACATGAGTGTTACGTTGCGCACACCGTACATGTATAAGCACTCGTTTTAAATTCACCTCACAAATTGCTTCTGGCATGTGGAGCGGATTTTATTAACATGTTTTATTGCTAGTCCTTTCTGTTTGGCCTTTATAAAGAGCGCATTATCCCTCCGGGTTAGCCTAGGATGCCTATTGGTCATTTTTACGAGAGGATATTTTGTCAAATATGTTGCCCCTTTTATAACAATATGTCAGTCGGCATTTCGCAGACGTTGCTATCATTATTTTCGTACTGACCTAAATCATGGATTAGGATGGACTTTTATAAAATATTCTATTTATTATTGCTGTGTTGGGTGAGTTGGGGTTTTTGTAATTCCCTTAAAGCGTGCCACTGTCACTTTTGTTATTTTTATCTCAATTTTGCTTTATAATATTTTCTACGTTGGCTAGCTAACAGCCTTAAAATATTTTGGCAACATGAAATATTCAGATATTTCTTCCGACGTGCAAAACGAAAGAAAATCTAAGGATTTTTTACCTCACTAGCTAACTCTACATATATACACACTCACACATTAAATTACAGTTGCTCCAACACCTGATTCTCCTGGAAAACCCAGATTTAGCTATACCTTCTAATAAACTATTTATGATATACTATGGATAATCTGATAGATAGGTAGATACTGTGTTTTAAAGGCTTTACATAAATCCTAATTCACCTTTTACATTACATGGAATGTTTTGTTAGGTTAATTAATATAATTATGTGGTTGTTAATTTTGTTGTAAACTGTTCTAGACATATTTTATTATTTATGTTACAAAATAAGTTTATTTTACTGTTTGTTGTATGCGTCCAATAGTTTTATTATTATTATTCTAATAAATGAATTTTATAATATTTTGGTCGTATGATTTGATCCTCACACCGCCTTACTTATTTACAGATACCTACGCGTACTTTGAGGCATGCTTTAATATCTTACAAAAATGAAACACGCATCTCAATTTCTCAGAGGCTTCGTAAGTTAAGTTTGTGCCAGTGTATTCAAGCCATTACACTTTACGGATGTCATCATCATCAGCCTTTAACAGTCCACTGCTGGACTAGGCCTCTCCTTTGAAAGGAGGAATTGGCCTACTATACCAAGCTGGCCAAATGGGTTGACATAGGGTTTGTATCAAGTTTTCCTTCTCTTACAGTGCTGTTGTCTGCATAATATGCTCCCTCTGTCGGCTCTTACGACACCAATGGGATGATAGATAATAGGGGTGGTGACAATCCGTATTCTTAATCCGTCACCACACGGACGCAACGGATTACGGATGTACCTAGTGTTTATTGCAAGGAAAACTGAAATCAAACATACACGTGTGGTAGACGCAAAAGCGGTAACCCACGCCGAAAAAGTTTCATTTTCCATGGAACTTAACCTGGCTAGTTACCTAATATTCAATGCTGCTCTTCCGCGTAAATAATAAGCAACATTATTTTGCATTCTGACCAGACGTCCACAGCACACCAAAACCATGTTATAGAAGCTCTCTATCGATATTATTTTCAGATTCGTCTGGACGTTTAAATACGTTTCAGGTTTAAATATTGCAGACGACGAAGTGGCGACTATTATTAAGTTAGCAGCCGTCAGCAAGCAGCACGTCGGCTTCTAATTTAGGCGCAGTGGTCTGATGCGTCCAAAATAGACGGCGAGTGAACCTGATACAAATTGCCGACTAGACTGCCTTTAATTGGCATGTTTGCTATGCATTCGTTCTTTGATGAAAGTGCTGATGGATTTGATATTTTTTTTATTTATTTATTTATTTAAACTTTCCTGCAAACAATTTGCATAAGGCGGACTTAATGCCTGAAGCATTTTCTGTCAGTCAACCTTCAGGTGGTTCAGAGATGATGTAGCAGGTGTAGAATTGAAAGTAAACTTACACAGATGTTGATTAATACTTATCTATCTATAATATATACAGAATACATAATATATGAATATATAAGGACGGAATACGTAGATAGAATATAAAAATACATTAATATACATACTAGATAGAATATAAAAATACATAAATATACATACTTCAGACAATGATTCGAGAAACAATCTGCGGACTCTAGATTTAAAGATAGCACGGCTCGGGCTCGCCCTGACCTCCAGTGGGAGCGCGTTCCAAAGATGTATGGACTTGACAGTGAAAGATGAATGTAGGAGACTAGATCGATGGGAAGGACAAAGAAGAAGAAGATTATTAGAGGACCTTACTGCTTAGTGTGAGTGGAGCATAGATATTTAAAGTTAGGCATCAAGTAAGTAGGTGCGTTAGGAGAGTGGAGAAGAGAAAAAAGGGTAGTCAATGCTCTTAAGTTCCGGCGCTGCCGAATTAGTAACCAATTCAGTTGGGCCCGGTAATTTGATACGTGATCAAATTTACGAAGATTGAAAATGAACCGAATGCAATTATTGAGAAGTCGGTCAAGTTTGTTGAGCAGATCTGCATTCAGGTCGAGATAACATACATCACCATGAAAAAACTTTAAAGTTGCCGTTCATTGAAGAGATTAATTAATTTGACCTATTACACTTACTTAATGCTGACGTAAGATTTAACCATAACGACTATCAATGTTTATTAGAATGTTAGTAATATAATGACATGAAATTTTGAAGAGCTGAAAGCAAGGGCATATAAAATTCTCCACCCTGTATATAATCTGTCCCACTGCTGGGCACGGGTCTCTTCCTGATTAATTGCAGGGGCAAAGTTAACCACTCTTGCACTGTGCGAGTTGGCAAACTTCCCATGGCTTTAAAGTGCATTGTGAAGAACTGTCAGACAGGCAGGTTTCCTACATAATATATGTTTTCCTTTACCATTAAGCATTCAATAATCAACAATTATAAATTAATCTTTTTGTAGGTATTTCATCTTTAATCCACTCAAACCTAAAACTTCTACGTCATAAGTACGAATAGCAACAGCGATTTCATTAGAATGCACATGTTTCATTCTTCTATTTAATACGCACTTCGGTAACGCGCGCAGCTAATTTGAATCCGAGACCCTCTGTTAGTCTATCCAATTGGCTAGTGCTATCTCTGCCTAGGCTACAGTAAATAAAAAATGCATTACGTTATCTTAATATATAAAATCCTTGCGTTACTGACTGACTGACAGACACGCTACAGCCGAAACTATTGGGCGCAGTAAGCTGAAATTTGACATGTATGTTTCTTGGGGACCGTAGGGGTGCACTAAGAAGGGATTTCCCGAAATGCCCACGGGATCGGCCAAAACGGGTAAATTAAAAAAAAATGCAGGCGTAGCTGCTGGCGTCCTCTAGTTTATTTATAATACTAGCTGACCCGGCGAACTTCGTACCGCCAAACAGTCGTCTTGTTTTTTATTTTTTTATTTTCTCTTCGTAAAAACGATCCTCGTACTTCAAGGAATATTATAAAAAAGAATTAGCGAAATCGGTTCAGCTGCTCTCGAGATTTGCGCTTAGCAACACATTCAGCGATTCATTTTTATATTACAGATAAATAGGAGAGACATTCGCAAACAATTGGTCCTGTTCGTGATTTTGAGAAGCATGAGTTCTTAATCTAATAATATATACATATAAAGATGAAGAGTTTGTTTGTTTGTTTGCTTGAATGCGCTAATCTTAGGAACCACTGGTCCGATTTGAAAAAATATTCCAGTGTTAGATAGCCCATTTATCGAGGAAGGCTATATGCTATATAACATCACGCTGTGAGCGACGGGAGCGGAGCAGCCTTAAGCCGTAGCCTTAAATAACGCGGGTGTAACCGCGGCCTCATCTAGTCATGAATAAAGCAGAAGAATGTCTAAAGTCATCATGCATATAAAGGTCTATTTTCTTTCTACTTGGCAAACAAATTGTGGGTACTACTCACCGCACCTATTGAGAAATATAATTCTCTATAAAGATAAACCTTTTAATGCAAAGTTTTCTATTAGTTTTTGCATGTCTACTAGTATATTCAGCGTCGTATCGGTTTATTCCACTTTGTTCACCTGGGTGATATCACCTGGGTGAACAAAGTAGACTTCTTGGTGTCCTCATTTCACCTCGACATTATTTCACCTGGGTGATATCACCCAGGTGAAATCAGTCGACATAAATCAAGGACTTTGTTCACCTAGGAACTGATTCACCCAGGTGAACAAAGTCGACTTTTTTCATCTATCTTGTGGACTTTTATCACCCACATAAAGTATGTTAAAAATTTTGGTTGCCTGTAAAGTCGGTATACGGGCGAAAGTTTTACGTGACAACGACTTTGAGTGGTAAAATAATTTTAATGTGAATATTCATTCGTATAGTAGGAAGAAGGATGAAAGACGCGTGCCTTTCACTTTTTATGTCTGTCTCTCTCGCTCTTAGGCGGGACGCGTGCCTCTCACTCGCTCTCATTGTGAGCGCATAACGTGAGCGGAGCGTAACGCAGTTTCTTGAAGTGTCACCCGGCAAACCAATTTATAAGACGTTGTCACGTCAAAATGCTTTGAAATCAACAGACAACTTCATATATAACGTTAATTAGACACAATAACCCAAAAATAATGTAAATTATGGTGCGCAAAAATTATATAATAATACCTAATATTGTTATTCCGGTTATGGTAACTTATATTTAAAATAGCACTTTCTGTTGTAATATAAAAAAATGCTGAGGGTGGAATATATTGTATATAAACATAAAGGTTGAAAAAGAAATGATGAACTGCATGAACGAGAGCTTTAAAGCGAAAGGTATAAAGGTTAATGCAAGAAAGACGAAAGAGCTGGTGTTTGAAATAGCTGAAAGTCTGACTGAGTGTAATATTGCGATTGAAGATAAAAATAGAGCAAGTCAAAGAATTTGTTTATGTGGGTAGCGTGTTAATAAGAGACGGAGGATGTAAAGGAGATATTGAAAGGAGAGTGACTGCGGGAAATCCTGTAAATGGAACGCTGTATGACTTTATGAACGGCCAGACTGTGCCAAAAGAGGCGCGATTGGCGGTTCACAATGGAGTACTTGTCCCCACGTTGATGTATGAAAGTGAGACTTGGGTATGGCAGAAAAACATGAAAGTAGAATTAACGCAGTTGACATACGGTGACTGGGATTGAGCAAGGAATGCTGAAGTGGTTTGCATACGTGTCGTGGAGTGATTGAATGACGAATCAGATATATAAGGCAAATATGTTGCGGCAGACCTCGTCGGATATTTGTTGACAAAATTGGGGACGTCCTAAGAAAAGACCGAAGTACCCAGAACCGGCGAGCATGTATCAAGAGAGTGATGAATGTAGAGGAAGCTTGTGAGGTTTGTAATGATAGAAACAAGTGGCGTACTGTTGTCTCTGCGTACCCCGACGGGAAAAAGGCGTGAGTATATGTATGTATGTATGCGTAAAGGCATAATACGACTTACTAGCACCTTCTTGTAACAAACTTGTCTCGATGCATATATTTTCTTCTTTTAATAAAGTCAGCTTTTGTTTCGTCTACGCCTAAAATTACCACAGCAGAAGCCCGCAATAATTTTATTGATCACTGTCAAATAGCACTCATCGATGATCACATATCTGTTGGCCATTTTCTTGAAAAGTTGCGATGAACTGATTATAATAATTTATTTTATTTTTGTTTGTGTCCATAGATAATAAGTGTTAAGTTGAAACAGCATTAATTAATAATACATGAATAGTAATAAGTGATTCAATATTTCGGCACTGCTGCAAGCACCATGATCATGGATCTGCGTGATTATGGCATAATTACAACACTGCCGAAATATTAATAGAAACAAAGGTATACTATAACACAAAAGACAATGTAGAGTTATTGTCAATGACCACGAAAGTACCTGTAATTTTTTAAGTTAGTATTGTCTTATATTTGGTATTTTTAGGTACACTCATTGTGTAATAGACATTAAACTGATTTAAATATGAAGTTGCCTGTTAATTTCAAAGCATTTTTAACATTCTTTATGTAGGTGATAATAGTCCACAAGATGGATATAAAAAGTCGCCTTTGTTCACCTGGGTGAATCAATTCCTAGGTGAACAAAGGACTCTATGTATGTCGACTCATTTCACCTCCGGCTAACAGCTAGGTGACATAATGTCGAGGTGAAATAAGGACACCAAGAAGTCTACTTTTTTCACCCAGGTGATATCACCCAGGTGATATCACCCAGGTGAACAAAGTGGAATAAACCGTCGTATCATTAGTTGCATAAAAGCCGACATTTGACTTAATAACCTGTCTAGTTATCTTGTTGCCGGAGGCCAGGCTGTAGAGAAGCTCTTTTACCAGATATTCGTTACATACTAAGCGCACAAATTATGGGGTTTCTTTTTTCAAAATATATAAAGCAGAAGACTTTGTTTGTTTGGTTGAATGCGCTAATCTCAGGAACTACTGGTCCGATTTGAAAAATTCTTTCAGTGTTAGATAGTCCATTTATCGAGGAAGGCTATAGGCTATATAACATCACGCTATGAGTGACGGAAGCAGAGCAGTAGCCTTAAATAACGCGGGTGTAACCGCGGGCATCCTCTAGTATATTTATATAATAGGTTCTTCTCGCGGCTTCGTCCGTGTGGAGGTCGGTTATCGCAACAAGAGGAAGTCCAAGTCCTATTCTTACGTCTTTCTTTAGCTTTTGCTTTAGGTACGTTCGTTCTATTAGCTATTGACGAGGACCTGGTTATTAGGACAGTGTAACAGACAAGGTAGCCAGTATATAAGTAATTGTAAAGCATTCATCATCATCATCAGCCTTTAACAGTCCACTGCTGGACTAGGCCTCTCCTTTGAAAGGAGGAATTGGCCTACTATACCACGCTGGCCAAACAGGTTGGTACCTATAGGGTTTGTATCAGGTTTTCCTTCTCTTACAGTGATGTTCTTGCGCATTATATGCTGATCTGTCGGCTCTTACGACACCCATGGGATATGGGGTGGTGACATTTCGTATTCTTAATCCGTCACCACACGGACATGTAAAGCATTATCTCAGGTCAATCTCAGTTCTTTCTCGTGGTTCTACCTATTGCTTTGCGAATGGGCAGTAAATGTAGAAGCATTAAGTAATGTACATTAAAATTTGACGTTCATAAACGTCACCTTGTGACCTAGATGAATAAATGATTTTTGACTTGACTTTGAATCAAAGTATCATAATTTTTGCACTTGTGTAAAAGAGTAACATCCATCCATCCATACATCTACCATCACCAACTTTTCCACTTATAATAGTATATCTACTTTTACATGCAGTGTAAAAGTAAGTGCCAATTGTTTGTTTAAGCATATTACGCAAAATTGTGGCAGTGTGTGCTCTGTTGTGCTAATAATGAGTGGTCGGCAGCTATTTTACGCAGCCTGTTTAATTATGCCTGCTCTCGCTCGATTGAGGTTAATGGAGAACACACAGCGATATAGTTAGGCATACGGTACTTACTATCTGTATATTATATAAAATTCATGCATTACTGACTGACTGACAAATAACGCACAGCTGAAACTACTGGGCACTAGAGGCTGGAATCTGGCATGAATGTACCTTGTGGAGCGTAGAGGTGCCTAAGTCGGGATTTTCACGGGCAATTTCCTAAGTACCCATAATCCCTACAAGGCGAGATCGACAAAAGGCGGTTTAATTTAGAAAAAATGCATAAGTAGTATTCACAAAAACATATTGCATTAAATACTAACAACGCCATTCAAGGTCTGCATTTTTTTGATCTATAGGTAATATCATTTTGTCCTCATAGATATAAAGGCGTAGGTATATAGACTCCACCCGCGGCTTCATCCACGCCAGTCTCGGTTATCGTAACAGAAAGTAGTAATATATGTTACTCTGATGTAGGTAAGTATATTAAGTTGTATAAATGCCAGGTTTCATCAAAACTCTCTGAGTCGTTTTTGAGTGAAAAAGTAACTTCTTGGTGCACGCACATCACAAAATGATGGACACAGTAGCTGCAAGGGCTGGATTTACCAATATTTGTTTTAATCTTGAATTTATCTGGTGGATAATGTCTATCCAAGGGTGATCTGGCCCTCAGTCTACTCAAATTAATTTCAAATTAACTGGGCCAATAACCGACAACCCCTGCGTGGGTTTAGCGTGTAGGAGGTTCTTCATGAAATGAAATAAAAATACTGACCTAATATTGTTGATGCGTGATTGCCAGGACTATTATAATTAAGTGTCGATTCCTTGACTAGGTACTTGCACTTGGCAATATAAACATGAAAATTAACTATAAACGTAAAAGATTAGTAAGGATGGATACTGGATAGATATGTGGACATTTTACTATTCTTTCTTGTAGTAATATAACATATGCATCCGAATAGTACATCGGATGTATTTTATCCCAATTACCGACCTCCCCACTGGCAAGGCCGCGGCCACAAACAAGTAACACGAACATATAAAGGACAAACACATTTGGGATAAGCAGCTACAATTTAAAAGCAACTAAAAATATAAATTCTCGACCTAGATAATGGTCAAATCCAAAAACCTGGAGAGCAAAGTTGTCGGTTCTCAGAGTGCCACTATGATAGTGGCAGTGGTTTGCTTTGCTTTTCGAGTAAGCAGGATTTCATATAATTATAAATGTTGATTATTTCCTTGTGCTTTTACCTTCGATGGCTTGGAAAAGTTGATTTGAATCGAATATAAGACAAATAGTAAATGTTTATGCTGTCTTTCATCTATGATGACAAAAAGTCTCCTCACTGCTAACAATTCTTACTTGTATTTGGCGGTGCACAAAAATATTTAGCCAAATAACGTGAGTCTTCTCACCACTGGTTATATAACGTAATAAACAAGGGCACCAGTTTCTTCCCCCTTGCGCCATTATTAGTTATTGCTTGCAAGTTCAAGGATATTACAACAAAATAAAACAATGGAACTAACCTCTCCATCATCGCACAAGAATTACATCGTTGTCTGAAAGCGTTGTATACTCCACAAACAGTAGTAAGATAGATCAAAAGTAGCCATTTGTTATTCTAATGAGCGGCGCACAAAGCTCTCGGTATTGTTGTTTTGTGGGCATTACTGAGGCCAAGATTTAGTCTTTGTGTGAATGAAACACCCGTACAACGGCTTTGAGATGTCTATCTTACACAGAACATAATATAACAGAGCAATGTGAAGACTTAGCAATACGTCATATTATGTATTCAGAGATCGTCTTACCTATTCCTGTCTGGCAAAGGTCGCTCTCACTCATATCATATTCAATCGTCTGCCACTTGGCCCGTTACTTCATATCATACCTACAAAATACGTTTTTTACATTCTAGAACATTCTATTATCTGTTAGTAATAGTTGGTAAATTTGAATTTTAAATCAGAGTTCCCCTCCCACTGCTGTGGAACTAGGCCACTAGATCCGTAGTAACATAGTGAAGTTTTATCTGTGAGCTATTAACGATAAAAGATCTTTTAACGATACGACGTCCAGATTTCTTTGTTCGAATCCTTTGTCTAGAGCTCTCCAGGAATATTGGTTCACCTGCGCTGAGTTAGTGACGTAATATGAAGGCATTAATACGACGGAAATGTGCAAGATACCGAACAATGTCTGGTAACATGTTACGAATCGGGCGCAGATGTAAATGGAAGTTTTCTCGTCGGATGAGGGTCAATGTCATCGTTATCGCTCCACGCCATGGTTTTATGTGTGGCCGAGGGGCCGGCGAGCAGCCGCGCCGCGAATATTACAACCTACAACAACGGTGACTTTGCAATTCGATGTATTACGCTGGCCTGTCATTTAGCACGAAAAAGCTCGCATCCCAGATACGGCATGTATTAAATAAGCGAGTAGTGGGCAGGGGGGTGTGGGGTCGCCGGGCCGCGCTGAGGGGTTGTAGTACGGGAGGCACTCGGTCTGGCGCGGCGTTGCCGGGGCGACGCGAGATATTGATCTGCGCGCGCTCCCCCGCGCAGCATCCCGCCCGGCCGCGCGCCCCGCTGCCCGCGCCCGCTCCGCGCCCCGCTCCCCGCTCCGCCCCCCGCGCCGCTCGCAGCGCGCCCTTGATTCTGCCGCTCGACCACCGCCACCACGACCCACCCCGCGCGCCACCCCCTACAAATACTTATTACATTTCGCACTACATACTCCACGTAATCCGATGAAGAAATTTCGCTTATGCTTTATAATCATGCCTCTAAGCTCCTAACCCTGATAGTCTCAAACTTGTGACCGGCGCTACTCGCTAGCACATACTTCACATGTAAGTACATCGTGTGTTATGAATGGAAACAACGTTAAAGTTAGGCCAACCATGTATTCAATTTTCGTAGTTTAGAAACATAGTTTATGACTAAGGGAGGTTGCCTTTCTCTGTAGAAACAATAGAATATATCTAGGGAGCTAACATATCGGGAGGTACTTTGTTCGTTTGGTTCGAAATATTTTAAATTGCTTCAATTCCTCGTAGAAGTCACCTCCATAACCACATTGTCGACAATTCTCCACTAACGAGCGGGTCGTAGCAAAATCGTAGCAAGTTCGTAGCACAATTTGATTCTGTATTAAATGTAGTGCAATTTATCTTATTGTATTTCATCTTTAATCCACTGAAACCTAAAACTTCTATGTCACGAATACGAAAAGCAACAGCAATTTCATTTGAATGCACATGTTTCATTCTTCTATTTAGCGATCATGTGCAGGACGCTACGAGCTAGAATTGTAAAGCTGTTCGGTTAATTGAATCTGTCAGAGAGCAAGCGGCACACGGGTACCATGTATTGTGTACTATATACCGTGTACTATGTACCTTGTACTATGCAAGTAGGTAATGTGGTAATTTACGAGAGAACGCGTGTTGCATGCCACGCGGGCCGGTTGCCTTGTTTAACGCGCCACTCGGTGCAAGCATGCGTATGCGCCATGCCACTATATCGTACTTTGTTTCAGAAAACACGCTTTTGTAAGCTTTTAACATAAAATTTAATTACTGTAAAATGTTAAATAGGGCAGTAAAATATTTATACTTGATTTTTATTTTTTACTTTTAGCTAGTTGCACATTTATGACAATCTTAATCGAGTTGGTATTAATGCTTCGATTTTCATTCCATTTGCAGGACTTTTACTACAGACTCCGCTTTTAATGTTAAATAAATAATTAATCTATCACAAATTGATCAAGTTAAAAGGCTACTTATTTATTTACAAAAGCACATCTCGTTAAATGTTTACTTATTTATTTGCACCTAAAATAAATTCGTCAACGCAGTGGGCCTTTTACTCCTAGTCAAGGATGAAGCAAAGCCAGTCATAGTGACGTAACCAAGATCAGAAATTGTAACCAAGATCAAAAATTTTAACAATATTAAATAACCGCTTTTGGGGATTATAAGTATCTATACGACTAGTAAAAATCATTAAGAAAGAAGGAATCTCACCAATATTCACGTCAAACGTCTTTAATAAATAATCTCAACACAACGTTTTCCATATAAATACTAAACAAGTACATAGCCGAACTGAGATAATCGTCTGGTAACATTCGTCTTGGGTGAAGAGTACGCGTTTCACCTTGTCTCAGTAACAAGCTGACAAGGTGACTGGGTCTCCTACTCAGACAGGCTACTTTATTGTTTTTTTGTTACTTGAATATCTTTCATACTGAAGGTGCTCTTAAAATATTCTAAGATAGATAGACAGACACTGTAAATAACCAAAGCAAAACAGACTCTACAAATCGAATCACATTATTGCAAAATTAAATTAGAAATCTATGTTTATTTCTGTATAGTTTGTCTACTATGTATCAGATATTAAGCCAGATACAGAATAGATGTCTGTAACCATTCTGAAGCGTTTTACAACAGCGAATCGGTTTTCCCGAATAAACAAAATATCCCACGCGCTAATAAGTTGTTTGTGATTATATTTCGAACACGTGTAACGACTTACTTCGCACTCAGTTGTGATGCCATAAATATACAATTCAGCTGTCTCTCGTTCCTAATACCTATTAACAAGTAAATTATTATATATTTTTGTAATCGCCTTATCGTTTGTTCCCTGTAGGTGGGCACCCTCGCCCCCTCTGGTGGCGGTAGTGTCGCCAGGTGCCGCGTGTTCGCAGGCCTCACGGTCTCGTCTCCGCGTTGCCATGACAAGAGACGAGCCTCGCGCCGCCCGCGACCCGGCCACTCGCTCTATCGAATTGTTGCTCGAACGAGACGAATCCTCCCTTTGTTGATCCAGCCTTTGTATCAGTTTATTACTCAGTATCAAATGATCGCATTGTTAACATGTTTCGATGTTACTAATTGCTTATCGTGTCAATTAACAAGTTGCTTTATTAAGGTAGAACTTTATCATCTTTTAAATCAATTATGCTGCTATGTTCATTACTCGACATAGGCCGCCTCCAACAACAAGTCTCTGTACCACATCCAGCGGGCCCAGTATTATTTAGATGAACAGGCTTGAACATGTTCCAAGTAGAACGTTTAATTCCCAAAATGAAACGTTTCCAGCAATTCGCGAACATCGGTATAGAGTTAAGTGGCGGCCAAGCGCGGGTGAGAGGCTGTTGTATTAAAATGCAGGCGTAGCGAGCATTATCATTATCGTGGGAGGTGGTGGCCCATCGGGCTCGCCTTCACTGTTTCAGCCGCGAGTGTACCGACAGAAAACGAACAAGTATGTCCACCGCGCTATCTCTCAGCAATGAGGATTTAATTAAAATGCAGCACTTAGGTGCCCGCGGCTCCCTGGCCACTCGCACACATTGCCGCCCGGGTCTGCTTACACTTTGTTAGCGAAATGACTGCCCGCAGCGACCCTTCTAATTAAATGATAAGTAGATGTACAGATTCCATGCAGTACTTATTTCGTGTAGACAGCTATCTCTTTGATGTGTTTTGCAAAGCTTTGAATGTAAAGCTGTTGAATGTAAGTGTAAGTCTGGTTAATTATCGTCGCGGGCTGGCGGCTAGACTGTCTGATCCGATAAAAGCCGGCGGTCACCGAGTCCGTATTTAAACGAGCTATTTTAGCTAGCTTGTAACTGTACCGGTGGTCGGTCGGTCGGTAACGGCGCACAGAGCTCAGAGCCAATCGCTTATTGGGATTGGAAGCGAAGGCTTTAAAGCCTTTCGGCTGGTTGCGGCCGGGCTAGCTCCAGTTTTAATGTTATATAACTGAAACGAATTAATTCTCTGTGTGCTCGCCGCCGCCGCTCACCGCTAGTTCAAACACCCGCGATCCAATTTCGAATAAATATTGCTTTTTAACTGTGTAACAAGAGTTGCGGTTGATCTGTTGTAATTAAAAAGCTAGTTCAAACTGAACATTGGCTTTAAATGTGGTTTCCATACAGTATTTTATAGATTATATAATTAAGCGCAGTCTGCAATTGGATACTCAATTATCCGCCGGCGTTTTGTGCCGTTTTATAATTGGATCAATGCAGCACCAGCCGGCTACCCAAATGGGCCTTCATTAGCGACGTCGAAATAAAATGTTTGATACATCAAATGAAATTGAACGATTTTACGTTACAATAAATTCACAAAGGTTCTTGTGATGTTTCTCAATCATTCTAATTTTCGGTCCTGACGTAACTCTGACCCAAAAAGAGGAACTTTGTAGAGATATCACAGATTTTTTTTCTTGTTTTCAGCTTTCAATAAGAATTAGTACACGTGATTTATTTTTCTATTAATTGGATGTCCCTCTGTGTTTTCTTCATTTTAATTTAAGTATACAATTTCTTTCTAATACGTACTCATTTTGCTGAGCCAATTATACTATATTTTAATAACTTCCTTGTTATTTTCCAGCGCTCATTACACAAAACATGACAGCGGCACTTTCAATGGCAATAATTTATATCAAACCCGTGGCAGTTTCCATACAAAGTTTGTTTCACAGTTGTCAATAGTTAGTTCAGCTGAATCTGTTATGCCAACTCGAGGAACTCATTACATGGGCAACTCCGGCACTCCCAGCTACAAGTTACACAGAGGCGATGCTCCGACAGACTCGGACACGGTCCCTAATTAGTGCGCCTGATGAAAAATCCCACCTACATATAGCTAGTAGCTAGCTAAGTAAATCTGCTTTTAAATTAGAGAAGTATTTTAGGTATTGGATGAAAAAGGAATTTTATTTTAGTTGAGTTTTGTAGACTAGAGATGATCTTTGTCTGTTTTATTGGAGGTGCTAACTAATTAGCAATTAGTTTTCTGCACGGAAGAGAAAATATTACACGCGCCCGCGCCCCTGCCCCGAATCATTTGTAATCATTTATTATTATTATATGTTTTTTATGTTCTGAGGTTTTCTGTTAGAGTTGGTGAGGAAAAAGTGAGTGATATTTCTTCTGGTTATAGATGAAGAATGCTCTACTTATTATGTCATCATCATCAGCCCTTTATACTGTCCCACTGCTGGGCACGGGCCTCTTCTCACTATGAGAAGGTTAAAGCCATAGTCCACCACGCTGGCCAAGTGCGGGTTGGCAGACTTCACATGTCTTTCGAGAACATTATGGAGAACTCTCAGACATGCAGGTTTCCTCACGATGTTTTCCTTCACCGCTAAGCAAGCGATAGTTAACAATTTAATACGCACTTAACTTCGAAAAGTCATTGGTGCGTGCCGTGGATTCGAACCCGAGACCCTCTGCGTAGCAGTCTGTCGGTCTCTCCACTGGGCTATCGCTGCTTTTTTATGTAACCAAATTGTATGCTTTATTATGTAACCAAAATTTATTGTAGATTACTATTACGTTATCTATAAGGTTACTTGCATATGCAAGACAAATCATTAATAAAAAGCTTACCTCTTTGCGCCAGACCAATTAGGAACTTGTAGCAGGTCTACAAATAGCGTAGTTGCTAAAGCGACAATACAGTTTGCCGAGGTCGCAGGTTCCAAACTAGCTGACCTAACCATGCCATGGAAGTTTTCAGATAATAAAATTTCTTTACAAAACAATAGATATTTACATACATACATACATAACGTCACGCCTTTTATCCCCGAAGGAGTAGGCAGAGGTGTATTTCTACACCCACTTTTCGCCAGATATACTTTAGTCCCAACGTAATAAGGGGCGAGCCTATCGCCGTACCGGGCACATTTCCAGACTCCGTGCGGCTACTGAGAATTTCGTGACAGAAAAACCCAATAACAGTGCCCGACCCAGGAATCGAACCCGGGACCTCCCGATCCCACGCGCAAATTTATGCCGCGAGACCAACGAGGCAGTCGTATAGGGTTTGATGTCAAGTTAATATATATATTTATATTTTAATATTAATCGTTAAACCAGTTAATTTGAAGACCATTCAGGTATGTATGTTACATTGGCTTCGTTCTAAGATTTTTTGAGAGACAAACACACATACTACGAACACGTTATTTTTTAAAATAGTAATTAACAATTGATATTCAACGCCAACGTAAAGCCGAACGAAGTGCTCTACAGACTAATTAGAAATTATTATGATGCATAATTATTTATGTTCACACGCTCTCTGAATTCCCAACCTCGTACTTCGACATATTTTATAGTCTTCGACATATATGTATGTGGCATAGATAGATTATCAGAAACGAGTAAGCAGCATCACTTGATATTAAGTATTATGCATTATCTTAAACTACTTTATATAAAGAAAGAAAGAAATAAGTATCCTTAAAAGCATGTTTTTCACAATTGTGTTTTTGCATAGAAAATCAGCTAACGATATAATCAGTGGTAAAAACAATAGATTATGTTATATGCATATTTTTATTCTTGCTAATCCTTTGCTCTAAACAGTTGCACGAAGTGTTAAAAAACACTTACTCGAATGCTACCGCTAGCGTAATAATGATGCTTTGATTGCTAAAGGGTCGCGCAAGAATTGTGTGCCTTGCTCTGTTTAGTGAGAGCACACAAATACGGCCACCGGGACAGAAGGGCGTAAGTGTACACTTCATTCGGTAGAAGTTTAACCCCTTTAACGTTTAACCAGTTTGGGAATATGAGACAGAGAAATATTTTTGTGATTATGTTGTGTAACTCTAATATATAACTGATCAACGGATTGAGAAGAAATTAGAGCGACCCTGTTACTTTCAATAAGTAACAGGATCGTTCTAATTTGATAAAGTCGTCATAGTGATTGAGCAGCCTACTTAAACCATTCATATAGAAATATTAAAAATGAGTTGTTGAGTAAGAAATGGCTAAAACTACAGAGCACTCAAATATCTTTCAATAGTTCTCTTTTTTTTTAGCATCATAATAACCATCATCGGATTATAATAAGTATTGTCGCATACATGTTCATCATCTCATCGCTTAACGTGTGAATCATTGTTTAATTGCGGGGTGTGTGGCGGGGTGGGGTCGGGGAGCGCGCATCGATCGTCTCGCGTCGCCATGGCAACGCTCCCGCGCCCGCGCCCCTGTCCCGATTCATTTGTAATCATTTGTTTCGTGGCCGTCGAATAATGGTGATCGTCAAACGGCGTGAATTTGATGGATTACCGGCAGAACGTAGCCACATAAGCAGATAGCACCTACTATTGTCATTCTTCACATTATGTACTGCGCAGGGGATGCTCTCTATTCAAACCCATTGGATGGTGAACACAGCTAACTATATTTAGATATAACACGCGACATAGGTGCTGTGTAAACAGGCTCGCTGTGACGTGTAACGCTTTTAATAGAGTTTCATTCAATTGTTTGTATAAATTCTAAATCTGGTACATATTTTTTCGCTTAGAGAAGATGATATGATGCGTTCTCTTTCGGTTTTGTCTTAGCTTGTTTTCTTTTTTAGTTATAGAACCACTCTTAAACTGAATGTTAAAGACATTCAGTGTGGTGAAACATGGTGAGAAAATCTCTTACAAAAATTAAATTTAACTTCTTTTAAATTTCTTTAAACCGAGGTTATACACTGTATGAGGATCTTATTCTACTAATGTAAAGCCGCTAACGCAATAGGTAATTAGTTGATTTAAGTCTAAAAGTAGGTATACTTATCTTCTAATATTAAGTTTCTAATGAAAATAATAAACAGAACCGTATCCGTAACATCTTTTTGTTCGGACGCCCGATTATGCCCGATTATGGTTCACCTAGAATTCAAAAGCTAAGCTATGCTATGCTTTATGAGTTTTTACTATCTACATATATGCATGAATTGAGTCAAGTAAAACGTTGTTTATGGGTTTGTTTACTATGTTTTGTGGCAGTATATAGGTAGGATACGTCAACTTAGAACGGAGTTTACTAAGGGTCACATTGAACTCTTGAGTTGGTTCTATTGTAACAGATAATAAAAATACCATGTATGAACCTGTGGGTACAACTAGACACAGTCTAAACCGTTTATTCAATTAGGCCAAAATGTGACGCTTGTGATCGTCAAAATTAAAGTTAATTATTAAATTATTCTACATTTACTGCCAATCGCAATGGCAATACAATAGTAAGGCTATAAATCCCATTTATCGCGGGAACACTTTCACTAAATCTCTCAAATCTGCAGGCCGATTCAGAATGTCACGACAACTAATCGTACGATATGTCAAATTATTGTCCTCGTGTTTTAGCCGCCTATCAGAGATATTTTGAACAAATATTCATTGAATTCTGTTTATTTATTAATTTACTTCATACTGAATGCATAAAATTGATAGAAAATGCGATAGTTTTGACAAAAAATGAGGTTGCCCGTTTGACAATTAACGGAATCGAATGTCAAATGAGATATCGAACGATTCTGAATCGCCCCCCTGGTTAGAAAGCAGATCCCGGGCTTAAGGCGAAAGTCTTGGCTGCAGCCGGGGTAACGCTAGGACGATGTTCATGGAATTTCACTTAAATTTTCACTGTCACCTTCTCCTTTTGGCTGCACCAAATTTAACAACATTTCTGGGTGACATTGTAAATCAACATACTGTTGTTTTGGTCAGCACAATAATTATTCAAATTCAATTTCTTTACGTATATTGAAACAACTAATATTAAATTGTCCGTTTGGTAACGGATTCAGAATACGGATTGTCATCACCCCATATCATCCCATGGGTGCCGTAAGAGCCGACAGAGGGAGCATATTATGCAGAGAACAGCACTGTAAGAGAAGGAAAACTTGATACAAACCCCATACCGACCCGTTTGGCCAGCGTGGTCTAGTAGGCCAATTTCTCCTTTCAAAGGAGAGGCCTAGTCTAGCAGTGGACTGTTAAAGGCTGATGATGATGATGAAACAACTAATGGCAAATGGCACAAGGTGTGCAATGTGCTGGTTGCATACAGGACGTTTTTTGCTTTCACTTTGGAGTCCTGGGTACGCGAAGTGCAGAAGACGTTTCGTCAAGAAACATATCGTAATATTGTATATAATAGTCTTGTTTGTCTCTTAAGGAGATGTCGCGCGTCGGTAGAACTGTAGTTCTACCTTCTCTATCAGAGAAATCAATCATCACTTTTAAAAATAAATTGGTATGACTTTTCAATCAAGGGACTCTACTTCATTTTTACGGAATATATACCTAAAGATTTTATAATAAAGAAGATTCCTGAATCGTCAGTGTACGTCATAACTCATAACAATGCGTATTGATAGCCGTACACCCTTTGTTACGCCATTACAAAAATATTCAGTACGTATTCATCCCTCCTTCGATGTAACACAAACATACATCCCTACTGTCAGTACATAACAGTACTTACACAAACATAATACACAACAGTATATTAAATACCAATATTCTGTTTTAGAAATTAATTTCACAAGAACTAATTTAATGTTCAGCGGAGCTTGAATCTACAAGTGCTACGGACTACGGCGTAGCAAATCCGTAGCAACGTATTGAGAGTTATATAATGCCGCTGTGTGTTACAGTTTGCGTGTAACAAGCGATGTTTGCAAGCTGGTTTATTATAAATTATGAAGTTATAATGGATTCTATATAAGCTTCAAATGTTAGATACTAATTATTCGACAAATTCGACACACAGGCTAAAACATAGAACCCTTTTTCTAGTATACCCAATGTTATGTAATGTGTATTGCCCATATTTTACAAGTTTTACACATGAGACGAATTTTCATTTTTCCTTAGTAAGTATACATTTAAAATAAGCACCTAATAATATAATATATCCATGCCTCCATAATAATATATGATAATACGCGTATTGCTTAGGTAACAATATTGAATGATCTTTATTATTACGTATATCGTCTCGTCGTTTTCCTCATTGCTGAAGGTCGTGATGCCCTGGTTGTAGAATTATCTTCCCTATATTCTGCCAGGAACACGTAGCTAGGCAATGTCCGGGTGCCTAGCTACGTGTTCCTGGCAGAATGAAAACCACGCGACGCGGCGACGTGTAGATAGATGCGTTTCTAGGGTTGCACTGGGCTAATCGCGCTGTTAAGGCGCTGACAACCGCTATTGAGTTGAGCTGCTGCTGTCACTGTCGGATTGTATACATAAAAAAGAGAAGCGCGACGACGACGGGACGTTCAGAACTTTTTACAAACCATAATATAAATTAATTAACTACTTAAAAATTTGTTGAGTAGTGAAAAATAAAAAACAACCAAGTTCTGTATTTAAATATGATACGTTATTGTTATAGATTTTACTAACGTACGTTGATAAGTAATACAGATATTTTTGTTGGAAGATCATTTTAAAACAAAAACTTTTCAAAAACGTGATTTGAATACAACAGGGTTCTCAGAAATATGTTCAAGATTAACATATTTTTTTTCCGCCGTCACAAATTTTATAGATTTAGCAAAAAAAATATTTGAGACAAGCCTATTTGGCTGTTGTCAGCGTTTTAAGACTACGTTCTTTTGGCATTTTGTCGTCTACCTTGCCGATGACTCATACTTGTTGAAGAGCCATTTAAATATATAAATAACAATTAGTTACTCTAGGCTATATATTTATTTTTCATTATTGCGTATTTATAGAGACCGGTCTAAGGCATAGTCGCTACTTATAGCAGCCGTGATGTCGTTCAAGTAACCTACCTATGGAAGTAGAGCCCCTTACTACGACTTTTAAGCAAAGTATCTGAAGCGAAGAGATAAAGTGAGGGTGATTCTGACCAGAACCTTATGATATACTTTTTATTTAAAGATACATATTTTCTATTTTAAAGTGTTTATAGATATTCATTTTATTTTCGTAAAGTAATTTAGTCGCCATCAAATAAGCTTTATTTTGAAACTTTCATTTAGCATAATTAGTTACTACCATATAAAATGAAATAAGTTTGATTGATTGCTTGAAGTTCTGATATTTAAATTATCTCAAGTCTATAATTGTTGTTGATCGATGACAAAAAGTTAAATCCAAAATGGTCCAGTTTGGAACAAAATCTTGTTTCTGTATTATTATCTTACAAATATTGCAAATTGTTGTTTGCCATATTAATGCAGTTAAGGCAACTAAACTAATGGATAAAATATCAATGGCAGTCGCACCATAGGAAAAAACTTAGGCTCTAAAATTGCAATCGAAATTGCAGATTGCAATAGAATACTACTATTGGATATGAAATAAAAATGTCTTCTTGAAACTAAAATCTGCAGGGAAATCTGAAGAAACACAATTTATTAACGTCGCATCGTGACATGTCTCTTCCTCTTACAAATATACAGAACGACACAACAGAGCCGGATGCGTCTATTTCCGGTGGCAGCTACGCTTCAATACAGGTAGTAAGGGAGGTTTCAGATTAGCGTATTTTTCTGCGCGTATACGGTCGTTTCAGCATACGCGCTTACGCGCGCGCTACATTATGCGCTTCACAAAACCGGACTCGCGTAAACGGGCATACTTCGGCGTATTCGCTCGAAACGGTAGAGACATCTTGTCAGTGTCAACATGGATTCTGACGGCTCAGTGCGTCAACGCTCGTACGAGTTGCGCGTGTGCCAAAAGGCGCGCGTATACGCGCCTACATGCGCTTCCAAAAGTGAGCTTATACGCGATGCAAATTACAATACCTACCTGTACAACATCCTTTGTGTTTTATAAAAATACTCCTTCTAGGGATAAATCCTGTACGGTGGTAATAAACTACTTAAGCAATCCATTGCATTATTTTTATCATCATCGTGGAAATCTATATCATAGCCTTATTTTCCGCCTCTGGGGACAAAGGTTGTGTATGACGCAGGTTCGGAGCCAAAAAACTAAAACCACCACGGTGTCCTTCACCCTCCCGGTGTAGTGAGGCAACGCTAATCACATTAGCATACTTTGCCACGACCCCATCGCATATATATGATGTAATCTTACCTGTTAAACAAAACATTACTGCTCCTAATATTATGAACGCACATACAAAACAAACGGCACGCATAAATACAATCATATTAAATAACATTTTACATTGCCAACTGGATAATTAATTTAATTTTACTTCAGACGACTGTACTACGCGAGGTAGAAAAAAAACGTAAAAGGAAAAATATTCACGTAAAACATGGCACTTCAAAGGGCTTTTCCAATTATGCCGTCGATATCGAACAACAAAAGAGCTATGAAGTATAAAACATGGTATAAATTGGAGCGAGCTCTCGGTGGGTGAGCATCTACCCCGGCCAAGTGTTGGGTTTTCTCAAATAATTTTAATAGATGTCCGGGCGGGGGGTGGCCTGAGGCGAGCGGGGAGGGGGACACCCGCGAAATGAGATTTCCTTTGAGCCAGAGAGCCGCTGACCGCGACACCCAGCGCGCTTGAATCATGTCCCTCATATATCATGCACCTCCACGTATAATGTTGGACAACTCGTACGTGTTGCGTATATTAGCTCACGTTATGAATGTACATGGAAATACTGCTGATGCTGCTTACATAGTGTCTGGAATAGTAAATTGCTACGCATACACGAGTTATTAAATCAAGTATAAATACATAAAGCTTATATTCGAGCTTATAATTTGCTTTGTTTGTGTAAATCTCGAGGACAGGTTTGATCTTTGGCTTGTGAGCTCACATGCCCGGGTTGGGTCAAAGGTCAGGGGTCAGACACAGAAGATGATCCATAAATTTAACTTTAGCTGTTATAATGTTTACGTGGGCGTAAATTCTTGCTTCGAGCAGCGTTACTTTTTATGTAACTTTTTGATATAAATACAAAGGCTATGAAATATTTCTTATTAAATTTTTGCTGAAATTAACAATAATAAAAAACTGAAGGATCTCGCTTAGCCTGAAGCGCAGATATCTCAGAAAAATAATAACTAGGTGGCAGTAACCCTTTTCAGGCGTCAAGCAAAAAAATATGAGTCGTGTACGAAATAAAGTAAAACGGTGAGGCTTTCATAGAAGCCAATGTACTGTTAAAAATTGGGGAGAGAGCGGCCGGGTGGCGTCCTCTTGATTTTAATTTGATCGTGGAACAAAACGAGCAAGCGTCGGCTTTATTGTGGATGCGCTCAAAGCGTTTCGCGGAACACGGCACTGGCTGCAAGCCTCGCCCGCCCGCCAGCCGTGTGCGCTGCAGCAAAATATCACCGTGATAGGCCGCGGATACTAGAGCTGTGAGAGGCAGATAAGCGGAGTACAAGTATAAGTCAGCTGCCCAACTGTCGGCGATTAGCAAGCAGCGAATAAAGCTAGCAACTGAAAACGAACTCACGAGCAACTAGTGTGTAGTGTCGATAGTTTTGTCGCTGGTGGTTAGTGCGATGAGCGATTACTCGCACCACTTGCTTGCGGTGGTTAGGTTAGTCCTGAACAAAACTGCACGCTCTACTAACACCAAACGAGCATCGCTTTGTTAATAATATTTTTAATAGTAACGAAGAGAGTCCTTGAGCGAGAAAATAGCCGATAGTTAGTCGCTTCTTCGCTGGTAGTGAGAACTGTCTTAGGCTGCGTATAGGTACTAGAGCTCTGCGTGGTAGCTGAGAAACGTATAACACTCTCAAGTATTATTGCTTGATCTTTGTTAAAAGCCTCGCTTAGCAAAGCCAATAAATGTATATTTTCCTCGCCACCTCGCTCATCTTTCACAAAAGTCAAGCCCTACAATCGCTTTGTGTGCCATGAATATTGGTTCCGACTTGAGATTTTACAAAGCATAAATTTACAATGAAACCCGAGGAATAAAAGCTTGCTATACGCTAAGAATGTTTTAAATATGTATCCGTATTGAAGGAAATACGCCGTTATTAAATAACTTGCTCTTTTGATGCGTCTGCTTAACTGAACAATGCTGTATTGTATATTTGATTTTAAGCTTTTGAGCTATAAGAAATTGATGTTGAATTTTGTAGTGACTGAAAATTCTACTGTACACTGATACTGTACCGTACCTTACAAGATAACAACGCGAAAGTTTGTTATATACGCCATAATACGAACTTCTAGTCGTATGTGGTGTGACTTTCCTCAAGGAAGAGTTTTGGCCGAAGGGTGTTATGTATCGGTGGTTATGCAATAACACCCAGCTTACAATGAAGACATCTTAAGCAACAACATAGGTATTGTAATATTATTGTGTAATTATAAGTATGTATGTTAGTATTTAAGGTATTATGAGTAATGAATCTCATGCATCAGGACATACCTTGCAAGCGGAGCCACGGGCAGTACCTAACACGTTAAATAAACACGTATAACTTTGACCAATAAAACGCTCGCCGAAACCCGACATTGTTTTCTGCAACACTCGCTAAAGGAACACATTAATAAACAACAGTATCTGTGACAGACATATCTCACCATTATGGGTAATTTGTATTCATTTCGCATAAGAGGTGGCGCAGACGGCAAGGGGAGGCGAGGCGAATGCTCCGACCTGAGCGTACCTACGCAATACTTACTTATTTTACGTCACCAATTATGAGTGGCGGGCGTCTGTAGGGCGATAGTAAGAACAAACCATCTATTTGTTTATTAGCTGACTACAGATTTCTATATATTAATATGGAAGTGCACATAAAGTGTCTAAACTTGCCGTTCGTAATGGATAGGCAATTTAAGCAACGTTTACGCAGACACAACTTGGATGGGTGACCTGGGAAGGCGCGACGAAGGTGCATTTTACGTTACCTGTAATATAATGAGACGTGAGCGTTTGTAGAACGATTTGACTATATGTTTTTTTATTAGCAGACTATAGGTACATAATTATGGTAACGCTCATATTGTGTCTCTACTCGCCGTTCGTAATGGATTAGCAAGTTAAGTAGCGTTAACATAGGTCATCACCTTTTTGGAAAAATCCGACTCCACTCATTCAAATTTACAAAATTATACAGAATACCCTAAGTAAAATTTTGTATGTGGCTCTGAACGACCGAGTGTGGCAACAAGCGTCCTTACCTGTGCGCTTAGGCGGCCTCGGCGTTCGCAAAATTTCTGACGTAAGCCTGCCAGCGTTCTTGTCATCGGTCCACAGCACTGCAGAATTGACCAGGCAAATCTTAGCACCTACACTGGTTGATTCTGAGGTGCCGTGTAAGGCCGATGCCATGAACGCTTGGAGAAATTCTTGTCCAGGAACTGAGTTACCCCGAAACTTGTTCTCCCAGAGGCAATGGGATGGGCCGCTTTGCAGCGTGGTACGAGAAAAACTCCTCAATACATCGGCCAACGCTGCGGAGCGTGCTCGCCTGTTGGCTGTGGGAGAATGGGAATCGGGCCTCTGGCTTCAGGCACTGCCATCGTTCAATATAGGTACCATGTTGGACGATACAACCTTCCGCTTCGCTACTTGCCTCCGTTTTGGCGCGTCATGTGTCTCTCCGCATCGCTGTCACTGCGGAGAGGCTGTCGATAGCCTTGGTCACCATGGTCTGTCATGCAGCAGGAGTGCGGGTCGTATTTCACGACACGCCAACCTCAACGACATTCTGCGCCGTGCTCTTGTCACCGCTGGCGTTCCAGCCCAACTTGAACCTCAGGGCTTGGCACGCGACGATGGCAAGAGACCGGACGGGATGTCTTTACTGCCGTGGAAGCTGGGTAGGCCTTTGGTATGGGACGCGACATGTGTCGATACCCTTGCGCCATCCCATCTTTCCAGCACAGCAGGTTGTGCGGGCGCTGCTGCTGCTTCAGCAGAGACCCTCAAACGGCGCAAATACGTAAATCTTGTAGGAGATTATGTGTTTGAGCCGTTTGGGGTCGAAACCTTGGGGCCATGGGGTCCAAGTGCGAGATCCCTTTTTAGGGATCTCGCAAAGAGAATGATCGACGCCTCGGGTGACCCGAGGGCTGGCACGTATTTAGCACAAAAGATAAGCATTGCTATACAACGAGGCAATGCCGCCAGTCTTCTGGGCACGCTTCCGATTGACTGCGATGCGGATGACTTCCATGACGCCTTCTAAATTTAATTTTAATTTATTTTTCGTATTGTATATATTAAATAGGCTTATTTTAATTTTAGGACATAATTAAGTTGCTTCTTATGTAATATATATAGTTGATTTTGTTTGGAAAATATATATGATATCTTTCGGTCATCACTTGGATGAGTGACCGAGGTAGGCGAGACGAAGGCTCCGACCTGTGCGTACCTACGCTCTCACGTTACGTCAGCTATGATATTGTGAGCAGCGTGTGTCTGTAGGACGATAGCAAGCAAGAAAACCCTACCCATATACATATATCAACTACATATATATACTTAGCTTGCTGCTTGGCTTAAAGTCTACCTTATAAGACTCCATAATGAGCATCATTAAGGTAGGCCACATGATAGTAAACATGTAGTTTGTCGAATAGAGTAGTAGGTGACAGACTCTTTAAAGTGCTGGTAAGGTCCCATGAGAGGCTGGGTACTGAGACACTCCTGACATAAAATCTAGTAACCCATTTCCCGACTTGTGAATACTATACGACCACCCGGTCAGAAGAAATGGATTGCACGGATGGCGTAGTGGTTAAATCGACTGCACCGCTGCCGCTCTCAGCAAAACACCAAAGTTTGATCAGAACGTTATACGTGATTCTCGAATATTCTTGTGCAACGTTTGTAAAGTACCTGGACTTACAGAATTTCTTAATTGTGCTGCGAATACCTTCTTAAATTTTTTTATTCGTTTTTATAATAAATACGTATTGATGTTACAACAAGTGGTTCATTGTTATGAAAGACGTATCGCTTGTAAGAAAACCTTGATTACAGTTATTCAATTACGATAAAAATGTAATAATATTTATGTCTCCCCCAACCCGGCTCGGTCACATTTTAAGTAATTAATTTGGCGATGTTCTATCTCAATGGCACTCCATGAATCTGGCATGTATTGATTGATATCAAATTGAAAACGCAACAACAAAACAGTGGACGGGCTGCCCCTCATAATCCTTTGGCGGCTTTGTGCAGACAGATAGGGGGGTTCTATTTTGAAACGGAAAGCAATTAGTGCGCAATACCTCCCACCTACTGTGAGCGTATATTTTTATATGGAACTATAACTAATATCGCAATCAAGCAATCCCCGGCCGCTATTTACAACGAGCCACCCGGCGGAGGCTGTCGCGCTCCCCGCACCTCACCTGCCCCCTCCCCCTCCCGCCAGGCCGCGCGCCCCGTCCCGCACCCCCACCCCGGCCTGGCCTGCTGCGTGTCACCGAGAGAGCCATTAGAGGCTGTATCGAGGAGGGATCTACTCAATCACGCCGGACGTCCGTCAACTTTTGTATGCCACCGCCGGACCGCCGCCGCCGGCCCTCGCCGTACTACCGATGTTACCCTCCGGCATACCGACTTTGACTAATTTACGATATGAAATATTTTCCAAGATCACTCTTTATGTCTATAGGTGCATAGAAAAACATGAGTCGGATCGGACCTTGTGCCGAATGAAAATTAATTCGCTTGTAACAATATATTTTGGTTACCTCAGCGCGCTAAATATGAAAAGTACGAAACAAAGGGTTGTCATAACACGAGGTAACGTTGTAAACTACGAACAATACGAGGATAAGTTAATCTGTTTTCAAACGGCTGGTCACGTACCACAGTAATGACACTGTTTACAAACTTGTGAATAAAAACAAGTGTACATGTTAAAGTGAAACTTTTCGTACGTATATTAGATGAGGGCGGAGGAAAGTTATACGGCGTTCGGAGCTGCGAGCTCGCCGTCCGGAGGCTTAGCTAGCCGAGTTGTGAGTTAGAGCCGCGTAAAGCCTCGTCGCTCGACAACTTTAGTGCGCGTTTTATATTATGTAGCGCGTTACGTGCCACCTGACACCGCTGCGATCCTTACACAAAGAACTTCCGCGTACTTGGCGCACAGTGCACATACTATTCTTAAAGTAACCGTAGCTTGCGTCCCTCGTACGTAGCGCCGCACACTTTTGTACTGAGACACCGGCGATGTACGACATACAACTCCTACATTTATTACACTACTTTCAGCTTCGGAACTAGATCCTCCTTCGAGAGGAAGCTGCGACTTTTATTGGACATTTTATATTAAATTTATTATCACGGGTACATTATTAGAATCTCTCCATTAAGGGATGTCGTCGGAGTAAATTGAACTAAATTACTTTCATATTTGTTACGTTTGAGCAAATTATAAAATCAAATTTTACAAGTGAGTTAAGTTTATGAACTTTTAACTTTGTTCAGTAAAATTTATTGACGGAAAGAATGATTATTAAAAATTAAGTTAATTACTAATCGATTTTTACCGATTACTTTATGTTTGGTGCAGATAACTTATAACCGTCTCACCGAATATAGATATGTTTACCACTGTACAAAACGAGAAGCTTGTTGTCGACACAGAATTCGGCTGATTGGCGTATTTTAAGGTCAGGCAGTTAAAGAGCTCAAAATGAACCAATCAGTGCACCGAATGCCTTTAAATCCCTTTTTCATCGTTAAAACCGTAGTATATTCAAGGTTGCTTATAGCGAAATACCGCAGGAGATGCGTAACCTGCTCGTTGGTCACTGGTCGCTGTAAAAAGTTTCAACTCAGGATGAAAATACGTCTCGTTTAATAGGTAATACATAACTCTGATTAAAACACCATATATTATTTGGTGATACACAAATGAAAACCTTTATGCATATACACACCAGCATACAACTTTATTGGTAGATAATTCATGAAACTCAAAACTGAGACATGGACACGTGCTTATCAAAAATGTTAAAGTTCATATGATGGCTCGTAAAACGAGTGGGGCATTCACTTGGCGGTTCCACGCGAGCTATTTCAGTGACGTAGTGATATTCCGCGGCCACCAGTACCAGCTACAACTTTATATCAACTCCGTGAGCTACACGCTACAGTTCGGAGAACGGAGGTTGGAGTAACGGCGGCACTACCACCTATATTATTAAGCAAAACATCTCTATTAGTACGCGGCCACGAGAAACGCGCTCACGTCGGATTTACTTGACAGATTATTTTAATGTCAGTTTTACAGTGCTTATAAGTACTAGTAGCAATGAATACAGATTTAAATAGAAGCGCAGTTATTAAGGATTTCGTGTGCCGATCCCAAGTGGAGACTGTCTCAAGCTTAGTTCGTAGTTAGCGCCGTTGTCGGCGCTGGCGTCGTTCTCCGTCTCTCTTGCTCTCGTAGTTAAGATACACAGGAGGAACATTCGTCTCTCTTGCTGTCGTAGAGACAGCTGTCACAGCGCGACTGCCACGCCGCCAAGCGGCAACTTGGGTCGCAGAAAGTTTGTCTTCAGAGCACCCATAAGAAATACGCCTCTATGTAAATATCTGAGCTCTTTGCTAGTAGGCATAACAATCATTGTCATCATCGTCCTTGTGTTACCCCGTTTACATCCAGACTTTCTTTTTCCTAGATATATTCATCTTCATGTTATAAAAGAGATGATTATATCTCATATTGAGAGAGAAAAATGTGTAATACTTTGATATTTGCGTACAGAAATATTAAGTTCATCAAAATACCTTTTGCAGTCCTTTTCTGAGCAAAGGCCTTTCCCAATATGCGTTACAATAGCATTGTGGCTCAGTAGTAGTTACACCATGCAGGCCAGAAGGGTATACGTATAAGGTTCGAAGTTTCCATATCACCGCAAATATTGGCAATGCAGAGATTATCCGCGTGCCTCTAGTGGCGAATTTGGAAATTTTCCGGGTACGACACTTTTGACAGCTTTCAATACAACTTTGCTTCGAGGTTATAGTGTGTCAAAAGACGTGTCGTACACGGACAACTTCCAAATTCGCCGCTAGAGCCGCTAGTTATAATCTTAGCATCGCCTATACTATTTGCTTCAAATACTTTCTTAGTCGACTCTAATGATGAAACCCAATAAATGTTGCAATATATACCACTCGTCTGAAGCTTAGCAATTACTGAAGTCTATAGAAGCTTGCAACAATGGGATTTTCAATCGCGCGTCACCGCCTCATTAAATGCGGATTTACTGTGTTGCCAGCGCAAGGAACAAGGATTGCATCACTAAGCCTTAGCACTGTTCTCATAATAAGAACCCAACATTAGGCAGCTTTACTACGATTTTGTATACCACAAACACGTCTCCAGTTTAAGCAGATTGGTCGCCAACTCAAGTCCTTAAGTATTTTTTTGAATTTAAACCATTAAGAATAAGCAATTACAATAATCATAATAATACAAAAGAAACTTAAAAAATATTTTGCTTCTTTTTGATTTTTCGTTTAGCCCGAGGTTATTTTTATGATTAGCATGAAGACGGACATTTACATATTTCTCTAAATATGTAAATGTTTATACATGTGCAGCTATATACACTTAACTAAAAACCTTACACTAGTTCATTATAATTAGTAATTGAATAAAAACCTCATCACTACGTTAAATTCATCAGTAAATAAATCACAGGTTGAATTGCACGAGAACGTTCAAAACTGACAGTGATCAGTAGATATCTCAAAGCTCTACGTCTATAAATAAATAATTAACTCAGGGAACTGTAACAAGAACAATGATGTTACAAGAAAGAGGTAGATACGTTATCTACGTAGTAATCTATCCGTAGAAACGGTACACTAACGCACACATCGATAACTCCATATTTATTTTATTTTCGGTTGACAAGATGTGTCAGTTTCACTTTGACGCCGGCTCGCGACGTCACACACACTTATGTCAGACTTGCCAACTGGCTTATGTTTAGCGTCCTGCTTTTGGTACGCTTATAAAGTATCTACTTTCTTTTTAACTTTGTAACATCTTTGACCAAGAACTAAGTAATTAAGAGTTTTTACGAACACGTATGAGAAAAAATGTTGCGAGTCATGGTGCTGTTACCGCTATGAGTCGGCGAAATAACAACGTCTTAATAGTGAAGGTAATTAGAACTGTCACCACATAGAAAGGGACACTCACCTCATCACATGTGTCCGAGTATTGGCGATGCTAAGATTTTAACTAGCGACTCTAGCGGCGAATTTGAAAGTTGTCCGGGTACGACACTTTTGATAGCTCAATACAATTACCACTATAACCTCGAAGCAAAGTTGTATTAAAAGCTGTCAAAAGTGTCGTACCCGGACAACTTTCAAATTCGCCGCTAGATGTGCGCGGTTAATCTTTGCATCGCCAATAGTTCTGTGATATTTTACCTTTCATACATTTTAGTAATAAAGTACACTATATTTGGGGATAGGTACAACCTATGTGTACGGATGTTTGTTACTCTTTCTTGCAAAGTTGTAGATTTTCCGTTCTGTAGAACGGATTAAGTTCTGCAGTAATTTTACTCTTTAGTCCCCATGAAAAACGGCAAGGTCCGAAGTATCCGGAACTGGCGAGCATGTATGAAAAGAGTAATGAATGTAGAGGAAGCGCGATAGTTTTGTAAGGATAGAAGCAAGTGGCGTTCCGTTGTCTCTGCCTACCCCGACGGGAAAAAGGCGTGAGTATATGTATGTATGTACTCGTATGTAGTCCCTATAAATAACCTCCACGTGGGCTAAGCTGCGGGTAAAATATAGTACAATATAAAACGCTTTTAAGAATCATATGATTTTCATTTCAAGTTTTGGTTATATATTATAATCTTAAAATGCAGTTTAAGATTTGGATATTTCTTATAAACAGCATTGCACACTTGCTTAGTAGTATGCAACTTGTCTTGTTGTTATTATTTTAATATTTTTTGCGGTATTTACTGTGTACATAACTACTTATGTATACGCTGTTCAATTTAGTTCTAATGTCACAGATTAGAACGTAATTACAACATACCAAGTAATATATTTAACCTGTGTTAAACATAGCCGACTCTAAATAAACAGTGACCCAATCAGTTGGAATGGCCTTTATCTCGACCTAACTCAACACATGCTACTCTTTTACACACCTCGGTACAAGCTTCAGTGGGTACTCCAAACCCAGTCGAGTACCAAAGATAACTAACTTATATTATATTTGATTTGGAGTGCTAAAATTTAGAATATAAGTTTTGTTGATCTATATAACCTTTTAATTGTTACTACAGACTTTTTAAATTTTTGATTCTTTATTTTGATTATTATTTTAGATTACATTTATTTTATTTTCTTAGCTCATTATTGTGCATGCAGTGGCCAACTTAAAAGGTTATGCAACCAACAAAAACCTTGTTAATGATTTTTTTATTTCATTTTGTATTAAGTAACATAATTTATAAGAAACTAAACCATGTAAATATTTTCAGTTTCTAAATTTGTTTTTAAGGTTTTTGTATTAGATTAGATTACATTAAGCTTCTGTTAATGATAATATTGTATGAATGATTGTAATAACCACTGTTGGCCCCTAATAAATAAATAAATAAATAAAATAAATAAATTTCAGGATATTTCGTGCTGCAAGTGATGCGTTTTCTCCAAAATTAATAAAACATATTGATCGAAGAAGTTTAGTAATATAATTTTTTGTATGAGCTGTGCGGTTCCATGTAGAGCGACACAATATAAGGGATGAAGCGTGGGCAGGAAGGTGGTCCACCCGTAGGCTATTCAACGGTCACTGGTTAGCAAAGGGCGTAACTGAGCCTGTAACGCTACTACTATGGTATATTTTTGTTATTGTTTGGCCAACTCTGGTATCAACGTTTTCAAACCACCCTAAAGTCTACGACAAAACGATTTGATTTCAAACGATTCTTGTTCCCCAGAACAAATGAGGAACGGGACCGTTAGTTTGACGTCCTTACGTCCGCTCCGTAGCACGCTAGCGCTCTGACATAAATACTCACAATGCAACTACGATGGCATAAGAAAAGTAATGAAATTTCTAAAGAAACCTCAGCACTCGCTACAGCTATGGCCGCCATTGCCACGTCAGCTCTGTAGGCGACACGATCAATGTAGCCAGCACTAAGCACACTCAAACGGTGCACTACGCCGAATAACTTCGACAATTTGTACAGTGATATTACAAACTGTTAACTGAGAGGAACGCGGCATTGCGCCCCGCATACACGCTCGTGCGCCCATGTTCATGATGTGTAAAGCTCAGCGTTTTGCCTGGCTATTAATTTTTATTCACGTTTGGATTTTGCTTTTTAAACTGCACAAACTGTTTACTAAAGAGCCGGCTACTTTTTTATAGCTCATGGTGATAGGAAAACAGCTCATCTGGTACCAAATAATAATCCTAGTTCATATCAAAGAGCGATGAGCTCCGAAGCAAAGATTAGACCTTATTCGCAACCGAGACAGCGCTAAGAAAATGATAAAGGAAGAAGATCCTTTGCCTGTATCTCTTATATTAGGACACTGAAAGTGTCGGAGACACAGTCCTCTCCATCTCAGGCACAAAAACCTCGTAACACATAAGAATCGATCCAAAGGCATAACTATGCCATCCTGCTGCGACGGAATAAAAATTAATTGGTAAAATGTCACTCAGTAGTTCTTTCGTTGGCAAGATTTTGCGACAGGCGCGTCGCATAAATACTGATTACAATCAAGGAGAGCTTACCGCTCATGTCTGCTCCAT
The DNA here is from genome assembly GCA_944739405.2 of Euclidia mi. Taxonomy (NCBI): domain Eukaryota; kingdom Metazoa; phylum Arthropoda; class Insecta; order Lepidoptera; family Erebidae; genus Euclidia; species Euclidia mi. The sequence goes on from OX123196.2 coordinate 8,413,965, forward strand.
ATTATACGAAAAATATCTGCCACTAAGTTGCGACGAACATCTCACCAAATTGAAGGGACTTGGCCCAAGCTTTAAAATTATTATGGTAATTTTCTTTGCCAGCGTCATATATGGTATATTTTATGTAAAACTCTTTCTGAATAGTCGAGGTATTTACCAAAGAATAAGATTTTATTAAATTTCTTTGCCGTTGATATTGCCTTTATATGGTAGCAAAGAGGTAAGGGTATTACAATAGGTATATAGATAACAAATTGCGAGTCAATGAAACCTGGACTCGAACCAAGCACACATTTCGGACAATTGGCACGTCTATTCAAACTGCTCGCAATCTTGTAGTAATCTGTAGAAAGTAATGCAGAGCGCTGCGCCCAGCGGCCGCGCGACTGAAGTGGAGTTTTGATGACATCCGATTAAATGAGAAAGCGCTGCGACGCTCTGAGAAAGACGTCCCATTTCTACTGTAAATCGCTGTCATTTGTGGTTTTATAATCCAAACTTTTCTTACCATTGTTATAATAAGATTGTTTATATGACGGATGAGATGGCTATCATGAAATTCATGTTGATAACACACAGTACCGTATTTGATTTATTCAGTTGCTGTACGGTATTTGAATTACTATAATACTGTACTGTGCATCCAAATATTGAAATTGAATATTTTGTTTTTTTTTATTTTTTTATTTATAGACTCACGCCTGTATCCCCGAAGGGGTAGGCAGAGGTGTAATATTACACCCACATTTCGCCATGAATTTTTAGGTCCCACGTAATATGGGGCGAGCCTATTGCCGTACCGGGCACATTATCAGACTCCGTGCTGCTACTGAGAATTTCCTAACGGGAAAACCCAATAACACTTTGCCCGACCCGGGAATCGAACCCGAGACCTCCCAATCCCACACGCACATTTACGCCGCGAGACCAACGAGGCAGTCTAATATTTTGATGACAGTAAAAAAATATTTATTAGAGGTTACTAAGCCAATTTTTTAGAAGAAGCTAATGAAGGGAGGTCTTGAACGCAGATGAGCCTCCTAAGCCACTTGATCTCACTTGAACTCCAATCAAAAGAATATTAGTTTTATTTATAAGTAAGATGCTAAGCTAAAATGTTTTTTTTATATTTTAATGGATTATATTAGCCCACAGGTTTACCAATGCCACCTATGTATACCTACCAATAACAAGACAGCCAACACTAAACAATTTTACAGCTATCAAACTACAACATTTGTCTCTATTCCGTATTGATACAAACATCAAAGTCAATGTTACAATATGAACCTCACTTGAAACCAGAGCCGTGTGAGTGGAGCACACACAGAATGTATGATTAGCCGCGCTTCACCCACCCTCCCAATAACCTGTCTGCTAATTGCGACAAGCCGATTACGTCGTTGTGAATGGTACCTACTATACCTAGTACCTACCATTCATAGCAACATAATATTACTGAAGTTGACTACAATCTTGACTACAATCCTTGGACCTCGTGTGAAGCCTGAAGGTAGGTAAATACATATATTGTTTCGAGTGAAACCATTATATTAGTCGAGATTTTCAAAGCAGTTTATTTTGGCAGTACTTAATAGGGATGGTTTTACAAGAGAAATCCTTTAAAGACACCTTTTAATGAAGTGTCGAAAACAATCTCGATTTTGTATGAAATATTTATGTCATAGTGACGTCATATTTTTTGGTGTCAAGTAGAGTAGGTACTAGTAATAATTGACAATGTAATATGTAAAGTAGAGGTTTCAGATTAACTGCTGAATGAAACTAACTGATATTATGGCATTACTAGACAAAATAATATGTATAATTTATTTATTTTACTTGCAGGCAACGTCCCAATTGCTTTCTTGAAGAATATATGTATTTACTGCCTGGCTTCAATAAACGGTATTCCTAATAGGAGTAAAAATCAGACCACTATGAATTTGCTACAAAAGCCTAATAAAATCATATTGGGAGCACAATATTTACATAATAAAATGATCGTAATTTTCGTGACCTAATTTCCACTTAAATAATAAGATTTTCCTTATTCCAAGTTACACGTGTAACTGTTACCTATTCATTTATTATTATATCCCATTCTGGAATCATTACTAAGTGTCGGATATCAGAGTACCTTATCTTAACAGAATTATAAGTCTTAGCGATACTACAAAACAAGCGCTTAGGTAATCCAAACTAGCGGTAACTAACCATTAATACTAACTACAATAGTATTGTCTTGGGTTTATTTATTTTATTTTTATATTAAAACTTCTTGCACATAATTTATAAATTATTGCACAAAGGCGGACTTAATGCCATTGGCATTCTCTACCAGTCAACCTTTGAGTGGTGCAGAGACAATCATGGTAGGTGCATAAGAAAAGCATAAAGTTAATTAATAAATATGAAATAAGTAACGTTATATAGGGAACTAATAAAATGTAATAAACGAACAATATAATAAGATCATATAATAAATGGGATGGGAGCGATGGGTTTACGCGAATGTTATACATTGAATACTCTGGCAAACAAAATATCCCGATAAGCGGCAATAGGCTCGCCACCTATTACGTGGGATCAAAACACTGGCGAAAAGTGGGCGTTTAATATGCCTCTGCCTACCCCTTCGGGGAAACAGGCGTGAGTCTATGTATGTATGTTATACATTGAAATCAAACTCCGGTTATCGGATTCTATCGTGAGTATCGTGACATATTGTTTTAGAGATATTACGTAGTCATGACAGAGTCTGCTATGACCATGGTTCCTGTAAGGAAACTGAAACGTCGCCTAGTAATAAGAAATGTAGTTTCTAGATCATTCGGTTTAAATTTAATATTTTGAAAACCAATATGTCGCGACGCAAGCCATAGTTTGATTTCAATGTGTAGCGGTTAGTCTTCGGAACCGACACCGACCCAGACAGTCGCGTCGTCAGTGCCTAAATACCGCCAGACGGTCGATGTCACCACCCGAAATCCTTTGTCTTCTTCGCCAGTGCTTTTTGACGTACCTAATTATAATTTTTCACGCGTAGGCTGAACGTGGACGGCTAAGGGTGGCTGGAGGGACGGGAGGGGTTTGCGACAACGCTGCGGCGGATAGCTTTTGGCGTTTATCGGATGAACACACGCTCTTCACGGTCTGCCACTTTGAAGCTGACCAAACAACCTCTGTTAGATAACGCACAACACTTTCTAAGGGATTAGCCGATGTTTTATTCGTAAACAATTCTTGTGTAGGATAATGAAAAGGTTATTTTTACAGCGTTTGTATTAAGGGACCCACATGCGTAAAATAGTAATTGGTTGTTATTTTCTCTGAAAGCCGTGTTTTTGGGGGCAATGCATTAACGACTATGATAAAGACCTGTTAAAATAGTCAGAGCTGTGTTCTCTCATTCGCAAAGCTATGGACTGGAAGTTTTTGTCTATTTCGCGATCGCAAGCAATACTGGTTTTGTATGTTCAGGTTGGGCACAGTATGGATGTTTGCAGCTATTCAAATCAGAGGCTTTTAAACAAATGTCAAAAACAATATCTTTCTACACTTTTTATTTTAATTAAGACAGTGACAGACACTATCACCCTGTTCGCAGGGAAACTTATAAGAACGATTAAGTTTTAACGTAGAGTATGTTAAAGCTTTCAATTATTTGCTACCACAGCGCAACGTAGACGTGCCCGCACCACGCTAATAGGATTATTGTTGAGAGGCAGCCTCCATCAATAGATACTTCATCAGCACTAAGTCTCGCTGCGTCTACATAATACTATGTAAGCTTCACTGAACGACAACAACATTATTTTCACCACAGCAGCTCAAACATGCCGCTTTTGCTGCGAGACAACAGTGAACAAAACGCGATTTTGATTCGAGCGTGAGCCAAAGTAGCTTTTTAATTTTTCAATCTTCAGTGCCACGAATTGACATTGTTCAGCCACAAATTTGAAACATTCGAATTTTACAGTGCTCTGTCTCTTTCGCATGCATATAAAAAGTGAGTGAAAAAGCAAACCCCTTCGAATTCGAAATTCGATTTTGGAATTCGACCTCAAAGAAAACACCTACGGCAACGCCAAAAAAAAAAGATATTTTTAATAAAGAAATTACTTTTTTTTATATGTTATTGTTTACATGTTTAATTTATTATTGGATTTTAATAAAAATAAGTCTAATTAATAGTATAAAATTAGTATTTAACCAATACATTTTTATTTATACAACAATGATACATTTGAAAAATAAACATCAGGGACGCAGTATTAAAACGCGATTTAAAAAAGTAGCGGGAATAAAAATTTCGCTGATGCTGATACAGTAGGTATAGCGTAACGTGTTAAATTTATATTAATATATAAAATAATCTAAAAAGATGAGTGAAACTAGCGATGATGACTGTACTTTAACACCAGAAGAGTTAAATCAACAAGTAATTATGCAGAATTCAATCTATTCCTGTTCATTTCTATGTCTCCTAAGTAATATGTGTTCTCACTGCTGTGGTGAAAAGTTATGTGTGCTACACGAGAGCAAAGTTTTTTGTATATCGTGCTGTTGAGTCCCTCACCACGCTCAGGATTCTAACTTTGATTCACTCGCTACGCTCGTGAATCAATCAAAGAATCCTTCGCTTGTTCGGGACTCAAAATCAGCACTCGAAACAAAAAACAACTTTGCTCTCTTGTTGCACAAATAACTATTTGACGACGGTCTTGTTTCATAGTACCTAGATGATGTTTTGGCTAGATTTTTTAAAGTCTTTTTAATCGTTTATGTTAGGAAAGTTAATGACAATTATTTATAATACTATATATATAATAAAATTTCGTTCTGTTTCGTAAAGAGAAATAATAGCTACGCCAATTTTTACTCCAGGTAAAGGTGGCAGTGCAAGACTACAATTCTGATGTTTAAAGTTATGTTGCTACAAAGTTCCATCAAAATGCGTTTAGTGGTTTTTGCAACAAACATCCATCCTCACTAACTTTCGCGTTTATTAATTTAAAATAACAAGTCTGTATGTAGGTCTTGACTTTTACGACACTTTTGACAGCTCAATACAATTACCACTATAACCTCGAAGCAAAGTTGTATTGAGAGCTGTCAAAAGTGTCGTACCCGGACAACTTTCAAATTCGCCGCTAGAGGCGCGCGGATAATCTTTGTATCGCCAATAGTTCTGTGATATTTTACCTTTCATACATTTCAGTGATAAAGAACATTATATTTGGGGACGGGTATATGTACGGATGTTTGTTACTCTTTCTTGCAAAGTTGTAGATTTTCCGTTCTGTAGAACGGATTAAATTCTGCAGTAATTTTACTCTTTAGTCCCCATGAAAAACGGCAAGGTCCGAAGTACCCGAAACTGGCGAGCATGTATGAAAAGAGTATTGAATGTAGAGAAAGCGCGTGAGGTTTATAAGGATAGAAGCAAGTGGCTTTCCATTGTCTCTGCCTACCCCGACGGGCAAATGGCGTGAGTATATGTATGTAGTCCCCATAAACAACCTCCACGCGAGCGAAGCTGCCGGTAAAATCTAGTACAATATATAACGCTTTCAAGAAAAAGAAGAATCATACGATTGTTATTTAAAGATTTGGTTTTATTTTATAGTCTTAAAATGCAGTTAAAGATTTGGCTATTTCTTATGACCAGCATATACGAGTATTTAAGCAAGTTTTCTAGTTGCTATTATTTTAATATTTTTTGCGGTATTTACTGTGTACATACCTATTTATGTATATAATTACATACTGTGGCTGTTACAGAAATACATGACCATGTCAACGAAATCAAGTTGTGTTTTTGTCGTAGAATTAAATACTTTTACGCTGTTCAATTTAGTTCTAATTTCAAAGTTTAGAACGTATTTACAACATACCAAGTAATATATTTAACCTGTGTTAAACATAGCCGACTCTAAATAAACACTGACCCAATCAGTTGGAATGGCCTTTATCTCGACCTAACTCAACACATACTACTCTTTTACACACCTCGGTTCAAGCTTCAGTGGGTACTCCAAACCCGGTCGGGTACCAAAGATAACTAACTATATTTGATTGGAGTGCTAACATTTCAGGATATTTCGTGCTGCAAGTAATGCGTTTTCTCCAAAATTAATAAAACATATTGATCGAAGAAGTTTAGTAATATATTTTTTTGTATGAGCTGAGAGAGCTGCTGTAGAGCGACACAATAAAAGGGATGAAGCGTGGGTAGGAAGGTGGTCCACCCGTAGGCTGTTCAAGGGTCACTGGTTAGCAAAGGGCGTAACTGGGCTTGTAACGCTACTACTATGGTATATTTTTGTTATTGTTTGGCCAACTTTGGTATAATATCAACGTTTTCAAACCACCCTAAAGTCTACGACAAAACGCTTTGATTTTGCATGATTGATGATTTTGGATGAGGAACGGGACCGATAGTTTTACGTCCCCTGCGTAGCACACGAGCGCTCCACAATGCAACTACGATGGCATAAAAAAGTAATGAAACTAAAGAAACCACAGCAGTCGCTACAGCTATGGCCGCCATTGCCACTTCAGCTCTGTAGGCGACACGATCAATGTAGCCAGCACTAAGCTCACTCAAACTGCAACTGCACTACGCCGAATAGCTTCGACATTTTGTACAGCGATATTACAAACTGTTAACTGAGAGGAACGCGGCATTGCGCCCCGCCTACACGCTCGTGCACCCATGTTCATGATGTGAAAAGCTGGGCGTTTTGCCTGGCTAATTTTATTCACGTTGAGGGTTTGTTATTTAAACTGCACAAACTGTTTACTATAGAGCTGGCTATCTTTTTTATTGCTCTTGTTAGTAGGAAAACACCTGATGGCAAATAATAATCTTATTTCATATCAAAGAGGAACATCAAGGAAAAAAGAGGCAAATACGGAAGAAGGTGTCAGTTGTTGTTTGCGAACACCTTCGTAAGATCTGGTGTTAGTTTTAGTTTGTTAATGAAGGAAGAAGATCCCTCGGCTGTGTCTATAATGTTATAGCATTGAAACTGTCAGAGACAATAAAATTGTCAGACAGAAAAACTCAGTTACACATTGTATAACATAAGAATCTATCCTAAGACATCAACAACTATGCCATCATCCAGCGACGGAATAAAAATTGGGCAAGTGCGAGTCGGACTCGCGCACGAAGGGTTCCGTACCATCATCTATAAAAGAAAATCACGTTCTTTGTATGTATACTTAAATACTTTATAAGTTTCTACCTGTTTAATAAGATCGAGTAACAAATTGCTTAAAAATTACGTTTATTGTATGGAAGCCCCCCTTTTTTATTTACTTTTTTTAAATTTAATTATTTATTTTGAAAGGTAATATACAACTACATATTCTGTGAAAATTTAAAGCGTCTACCTGTTACACTTAGTAATTTTGAGCAAAAAATACGAAAAAAACACGTTTTTTGTATGGGACCCCCCCTTAAGATTTTATTTTTTTTTGTTTTTAGTATTTGTTGTTATAGCGGCAACCAAAATACATAATTTGTGAAAATTTCAGCTTTCTAGCTATCATGGTTTATGAGATACAGCCTGGTGACAGACAGACAGACAGACAGACAGACCGACAGACAGACAGCGGAGGCTTAGTAATAGGGTTCCGTTTTTTACCTTTTAGGTACGGAACCCTAAAAATTATCATCTACAATGTTACTTACTAGTTCTTTCGCTGGCAAGATTTTGAGATAGGCGCGTCGCATAAATACTGATTACATCAAGGAGAGCTTACCGCTCATGTCTGCTCCATATTATACGAAAAATATCTGCCACTAAGTTGCGACGAACATCTCACCAAATTGAAGGGACTTGGCTCACGCTTTAAAATTATTATGGTAATTTTCTTTGCCAGCGTCATATATGGTATATTTTATGTAAAACTCTTTCTGTATAGTCGAGGTATTTACCAAAGGAAAAGTTTTATTTAATTTCTTTCAATAGGTAGCCGAAAATCAGGCTCATGGTCGTGCCATTGGAGAGGCCCATATCCAACAGTGGACTATGGTATGCTGATGATGATGATGATGAAATTTCTTTGCAGTTGATCACTTTAATATATTGTTGCAAAGAGTAATTATATAATAATAATATTCTACCACATACACACAACACCATCCAGTCCCAAACTAAGCAAGCTTGTACTATGAATACTATACAATGTGCAATAGATAATAATTATTTAGTAACAAATTCTGAGTGAATAAATCCTGGACTCGAACCAAGCATAGCCCTTCGCTCAATTGGTACGGCTATTCCAACTGCTCGCAATCTTGTAGTAATCTGTAGAAAGTAATGCAGAGCGCTGCGCCCAGCGGCCGCGACTGAAGTGGAGTTTTGATGACATCCGATTAAATGAGAAAGCGCTGCGACGCTCTGAGAAAGACGTCCCATTTCTACTGTAAATCGCTGTCATTTGTGCTTTTATAATCCAAACTTTTCTTACCATTGTTATAATAAGATTGTTTATATGAAGGATGAGATGGCTATCATGAAATTCATGTTGATAACACACAGTACCGTATTTGATTTATTCAGTTGCTGTACGGTATTTGAATTACTATAATACTGTACTGTGCATCCAAATATGGAAATTGAATATTTTGTTTTTTTTATTTATAGACTCACGCCTGTAACCCCGAAGGGGTAGGCAGAGGTGTAATATTACACCCACATTTCGCCATGAATTTTTAGGTCCCACGTAATATGGGGCGAGCCTATTGCCGTACCGGGCACATTACCAGACTCCGTGCTGCTACTGAGAATTTCCTAACGGAAAAACCCAATAACACTTTGCCCGACCCGGGAATCGAACCCGAGACCTCCCAATCCCACGCGCACATTTACGCCGCGAGACCAACGAGGCAGTCTAATATTTTGATGACAGTAAAGAAATATTTATTAGAGGTTACTAAGCCATTTTTTTAGAAGAAGCTAATGAAGGGAGGTCTTGAACGCAGATGAGCCTCCTAAGCCACTTGATCTCACTTGAACTCCAATTAAAGGAATGAAAGGAAAGAAACCAATGCCACCTATACCTACCAATAACAAGACAGCCAACACTAAACAATTTTACAGGTATCAAACTACAACATTTCTCTCTATTCCGTATTGATACAAACATCAAAGTCAAAGTTACAATATGAACCTCACTTGAAACCAGAGGCGTGTGAGTCGAGCACACACAGAATGTATGATTAACCGCGCTTCACCCACCCTCCCAATAACCTGCAAGCTAATTGCGATAAGCCGATTACGTCGTTGTGAATGGTACCTACTACCATTCATAGCAACATAATATTACTGAAGTTGACTACAATCTTGACCACAATCCTTGGACCTCGTGTGAAGCTTGAAGGTAGGTAAATACATAAGTATATTGTTTCGAGTGAAACCATTATATTAGTCGAGCTTTTCAAAGCAGTTTATTTCGGCGGTACTTAATAGGGATGTTTCTAACAAGTCAAATCAGACACCTTTAATGAAATGTCGAAAACCATCGAAAACAATGTCGATTTTGTATGAAATAATTATGGCATAGTGACGTCATATATTTTGGTGTCAAGTAGAGTAGGTACTAGCAAAGTACTAGTAATAATTGACAATGAAATATGTAAAGTAGAGGTTTCAGATTAACTGATGAATGAAACTGACTGATATTATGGCATTACTAGACAAAATAAAATGTATATTTTATTTATTTTACTTGCAGGCAACGTCCCAATTGCTTTCTTAAAAAATATATGTGTTTACTGCCTGGCTTCAATAAACGGTATTCCTACTAGCACTAAAAATCAGACCACTATGAATTTGCTAGAAAAGCCAAATAAAATCATATTGGGAGTATAATATTTACATAATAAAATGATCGTAATTTTCGTGACCTAATTTCCACTTATATAATGAGATTTTCCTTATTCCAAGTTACACGTGTAACTGTTACCTATTCATTTATTATTATATACCATTCTGGAATCATTACTAAGTGTCGGATATCAGAGTACCCATAGATAAAATAATATGAATCTTTATTCTATGAGAGTACCTTATCTTAACAGAATTATAAGTCTTAGCGATACTACACAACAAGCGCTTAGGTAATCCAAACTAGCGGTAACTAACCATTAATACTAACTACAATAGTATTTTCTTGGGTTTACGCGAATGTTATACATTGAAATCAAACTCCGGTTATCGGATTCTATCATGACATATTGTTTTAGAGATATAACGTAGTCACAATAGACTCTGCTATGACCACAGTTCCTGTAAGGAAACGTCGGCTAGTATTAGAAATGTAGTTTCTAGATCATTCGGTTTAAATTTAATATTTTGAAAACCAATATGTCGCGAGTTCGCGACGCAAACCATAGTTTTATTTCAATGTGTAGCGGTTAGTCTTCGGAACCGACACCGACCCAGACAGTCGCGTCGTCAGTGCCTAAATACCGCCAGACGGTCGATGTCACCACCCGAAATTCTTTGTCCTCTTCGCCAGTGGTTTTTGATGTACCTAATTATTATTTTTCACGCGTAGGCTAAACGTGGACGGCTAAGGGTGGCTGGAGGGACGGGAGGGGTTTGCGACAACGCTGCGGCGGATAGCTTTTGGCGTTTATCGGATGAACACACGCTCTTCACGGTCTGCCACTTTGAAGCTGACCAAACAACCTCTGTTAGATAACGCACAACACTTTCTAAGGGATTAGCCGACGTTTTATTCGTAAACAATTCTTGTATAGAATAATGAAAAGGTTTTTTTTTTTACGGCGTTTGTATTAAGGGACCCAAATGTGTTTAATAATAATGAGTTTGTTTTTTTCAAACCTTTTGGAAAATACTTATGACTATGTTTCAGACCTGTAAAAATTTATGAGCAGTGTGCTCTCTTTCTCAAAGTTATTATGACCTATGAGGTCAATTTATATATTATGTATTTAATTTTATATATTCGTCTATATCACAAGGTACCATAATACTTTACAATAATTCTGACTTTGTATATCAGGTTTCGCACAATTATATTCTGCACGTGTTTGTTGTTTAAGTCTTTATATCTATCACAAAGTTTGCAGGGCAGTTTATAAGCTCGGTGAAGTTTTAATGTAGAGTATCTTACATCATTCAATTACTAGTTCAATGTGTGTAACCTAACGACCGCAGCACAACGTAGACGTGCCCGCACCACGCTAATAGGATTATTGTTGAGAGGCAGCCTCCGTCAATAGATACTTCATCGGCATTAAGTCTCGCTACGTCTACATAGTACTATGTACTGTTGTGTCAACATTATTTTGACGAAGAATTTGTTTCTTAGTGAGGCACTTGAATTCTCGGCTACGCCATTTTATAGTCAAACTAGCTCTTGACCACTACTACGCCTATGTGGGTGATTATTATCACGGCGAAGTGTAGTTTAATTGCTATTGTTATGTATATGCTAATTATGCTATATTACGACTTCCGTTAAAAGCGGTCAGTAGCTTTGAATGAAAGAGCAACACACATCCATCGATTTTCACAAACTTTCGCGCTTACAATTTTCAATCGTATTAAATATCTATATCTGTAAGTCTTGTCTTTTCACGACTAAACCAGAAACCTACTTTACTAAATTTGGTACAATGTAAGCTTGATCCCCAAATTACTTATTACATTTTCCTCGATTCGCCTTCGGGGGAATAAATCGAATGCGTCAAATCTACGCCACAGTTTCAGCTGCTAATTTGTAGAGTCGTTTGTAAAGACTGCAATCTGTCATAGAACTGTTATTATTAGATGCCGTAAAAGGTAAGATTAATAAAATCTTTAATTTTAATATTACCAATATGATACTAATATAGTCACTCACTGTAGCATAAATAATGTGGCTAATAATGGCTTAAGTGGTTATCTCACCGTGACCAAAGTGTCATGTATCTTAGAATAAAATAATAGAATTATAGCCGTGTATATATACTTGCATGGTAGGTATTAAAATAAGAGGAAAGCAACAAGCAGTTCTACATAGAATACTCGAGTATTATCTGTAGTACAGTAAAAGAGTTTTAGACACTATGGATTATTGTTATAGACGTAACCATATGAATATTGTTACTTTAGGTGTATATTATGTAGATGTGGAAGCATAGAGTAAAGTAATACTACGATGTGGAAGCCGTAGCACTATTTTTCATATATACTCAAAGTACTCTGTGGCACTATTGTATTTTCTTAACTGAAGCGGTCGATTCATGCTTTCTGAAAACAGCAACAACATACACTACTAAACAAATTTGTATCACTGGGGACTTTATAGGAACTTGAAGCAACGTGTATGCTCGTGCAGGCTAAAGCTTGCTGTAGTCTGTTTTTGGAAATAAACAGAAATGCATTCCTTGAAAATTGGTACGCTTTCTACATAGGAAATCATCATACAACTCTGAGATTTTCAAAACGAACGTATTGTAAAGTTATACAACAGTGCCGTGTGTTACCCACTTCCCCTATGTTTAACCCTGGTGACATAAAACAATGAATTTGCATGCTGCAACAGTAGGGAATAGACGTGTTATATAAATATTTTACTGATGGCCTACATAATAAAAATTATAACATTTCTTGTGTGTTACTAAAACTCACTCGCAAGAAAGGCCTTTCAAATATGGTCAGACTAGTAAACGGACTCCGGGCTCCAAGGCGAGAGCCTACATCCAGTAGGCGAATAAAGCAATGATAAGTCAAATTTCATATCTGAAACTCATATCTCAAACCTCGCACTAATTGTGAAACTTTAATCATCCTTAGTAATCGTATTACTGTCTACCAGGTCTAGTCCAGCCCTAATCTAGTCCTAGATATTATGATCAAAGGCGATTTCTTAATAAATATTGGTTAGCAAAATTTTTAAGTAGAACTCGTTGCACTGTCGCAATTTAATGATAATATCATCGAACCCACAACTACTATACAACTCTAAACAATTTTGTATCACTGGGGACTTTATAGGAACTTGAAGCAACGTGCATGCCCGTGCAGGCTTAAGCCTGCTGTAGTCCGTTTTTGGAAATAAACATAAATGCGTTCTTTGAAAATACACTTTCTAAATAGGAAATCATCATAAAATATTATACCTCTGAGATTTTCAAAACGAATGTAGATTCACATCTTTTACAGCAAAATTATGGACGCTCGAACAAAAATACAAATTCAAAACTAACATTTCTCCCACATTTGAATAGAAAATAAAGTTTGGCGAACATTTCCTTCTCGCGAAAAACTTGGTTCCTCTCGGAACAAAGCTCCATCGTAATAAAAATTCTCTTCAAGATAAATATTATTTCTGCTCTTAACATTAAGTATAATACAAACGGATCGAAGTTCTCGAGTTTTCCGGTACTTTCAATGAATAAATAATAAGAGGTATGAAAAGGTATTACGATCAGCCATTGAAATACACTTCATTTATAAAATCTTATCTTTTTATTTAGGACACGACCGACGTCTGTTAATAATCGGCTTACATCGTTCTCTCGGGGGTGGGGATGCAGTGGGTGGTCAAGGGGGAGTCCTACCCCCTAAAACACTGAGAGTGCTTCACGCAGGACTTGAGAGCATAACTGGAACAAGCTGATGCTTCTGAACCTCGGTCGGTGTACAAGTTCCCCGCCTGCCCGACGTCGTACAAGAATAGGGAAGTTTCCAACTAGTCAGATCCGACACTTTTAATGAAATGTCAAAAACATTCTCTTTGTACGGATTTTGTATTAATATTAAATATGCACTAGTGAAATGTAAAATAAAGTTTTGAAACTAATTATTTAATGAAACTGTCATTATTTTGTCATGTTTACCTAGATAAAGGTACCTATTTAATTTATTTTACTTGCAGGAATCATCTCTATTAACCCAATGTAAATAAATCAATCCCGACAATCCCGACAAAAAAAAATATTTTTCAAAGTCAATATCAAAATCATTTATTCATCCAGTAAGCGGTTCATAAGCGCCACAAAATGACGCTTATGAACGTCAAAATTTTGTTAATTACTTAATGATTCTACATTTATATTTACTGCCACGTTCGCAATGCAATAGGTAGAACCACGAGAAAGAACGGGCAATAAAACTCGTGGCCACGTTTTCATTAGCACTTGTGTGAGAAATCACTACACAGAGTTGCCGCCCGAAAACCTCCGAGATGACCTAAACAATAATCAAGCTTTAATTATACTCAGAAAATAATAATACACTTAGCTTTATTCATATATCTTACGTGCTCCGAAGAAATACCAAATTATTTCATTATGTAAACACGACACAGGATATATGAGTATTTCTAAGTACCAGAATGTAAGAAACTTTAATTAACTCGCGTAATAAGAGTAAGCCTCCATTTTGCCGGTACAATATTTAATTGGCAAGATGTTATTTTCCCATTTTATATACTGGAGTTCGCAGGTTTCTCAGAACAGGCAATTTCGTCAGCATAAATTAATTGGGAGTATTTTTCCTAAACTTCACTTCCCAGTTTAACATTTTGTTCAAAGAAAATTAGTAGACAAGTAAAAAGTAATAATTTAATTATCTTAATACTTCAAATGAAAAAAAATATGTTTAAATAAATTGCACGATTGGAATAACAGGTACATTGGAAAACAATAAGAAAAAATACATTTTTAAATTAATGTGACAAATAATGATGTCAATTATAAACATGTAATTTTAATGCTCCTGCTACACCTACGTCTTAACGCGTCAATTAGCGCGTTAATTGAGGCGCTACGTAGATGTGGCCAACGTTTTAACGCTTTAAAATACTAATTTCCAATGCGATTTTTTTTACGCGTTAACTAACGCGTTATTGGCCATTGGCATTAACGTTAAAGCTAACGCAGGTGTAGCAGAAGTAAAGACACACAAGAATAAATTCAATGTGGTGGGGGACTTTACAAATATGCAACTAACGGACACAAATTACAGCTAGAATCGAAGCAACAATGTATGGATCTCTCGCGTGAAGAAATTCAAATGTAATGTACTTCTAATACATTATTATATAAACACAAAACAACAGCTTTCTGCACTCCACCGTACGTACCACGGTGACTACCTCAAATTTAATTCTTCTTCGTAATTTTCCTAAAAAAGAACTACTTAGCATTTAGTTCACGCATAATATATTAGAAGAAAATTTTCTTACTTTTTCATTAAGATCTAAACTCCAATCACACTCATCGTATTTTCAACAAGAGGAAAAGCACACCGTGCCACCATGCATATGAATACGTGCACTTTAATACTTCCTCCAAGCATATTTAATATTTTAAACTATATATATATTGTAGATAAAAGTGCAGTGTGGGAGGGTGGGAGGAACGGGTCGGGAGGGCGGCTCTCCCGAGTCCCGTGTCCCGGGCACAGCTCGCGAGAACAGCATGTCGAACTATCGACCATTTATTATTTCACCGCTACTTGTAGTTTCACTCCAAATCGTTTGTGTGACGACCAAATGTATTCTGCTCTAGAACTTATGGTTCTTTGATCGTCCGATTGATTATAGGGATGTATTTACTTGTTTATTTTATACAATAAATAAATAAAAACAATTACTGATATGGCTTTGCGTGATAAATCTTACTGATTTTGATTTTTTAGTCATCGTCTGCTCCACTGCTGGGCACAAGCCTCTTTTTATTATGGGAAGGATTAGGCTGTAGGTAGATAGTAAAAAAAAAGCGAAAAAAGTGCCGATTGCCAGATTTGATAAATGTTATGTCTTTCGAGAAATGTATTTGTAGGTCCGGTATTGCAAATAATGCTAATGAGTTTCTTCTTCATCTTCTGAGGGGTAACAAATTAAATTTCAGGAGAACTTCAAAAGTTCACACAATTATCATTAAATTGCGACAGTGAAACGAGTTGTACTCAAAAATGTTGCTAACCAATATTTATTAAGAAACGCCTTTGATCATAATATCTAAGACTAGATAAGGGCCGGACTAGACCTGGTAGACAGTAATACGATTACTAAGTATGATTAAAGTTTCACAAGTAGTGCAAGGTTTGAGATATGAGTCTGAGATATGAAATTTGGCTTATCAACGCTTTATCTGCTTACTGGATGTAGGCTTTCGCCTTAGAGCCCGAAGACCGGTAAAAGGTTTTAATTTTTATTTTATGGTCCATCAATAAAATATGTTTATAGAACGGCTATTGCCGACAGTTGCAGCCATGCAAATTCCTTGTTTTATGTCACCAGGGTTAAACATAGGGGAAGTGTGTAATACACGGAACTGTTGTATAACTTTACAATACCATATAACTTTATATCAATGTATGACTGCTTTAAATTCGCACCGACTTTACGGACACTAACCTTACTGGTGCTTAAATAACATATGCAAATAAAGTGCCTGTCATGCGACCCCTTTATAAAATGAGCCTATTTTGGAGTTCTCGTAAGAAATTCGTGTCGAAAAGTCTAGACCAAAAACTTTTCTTATTTTGGTACACGTAGTCCTGCAACGCAGTTGCAAATTCATATTATCAAAACTGTTCCTATTCTCCTACGTCTATATACGATCTGTGAACATAACGTTACAAAAATATTTTCACAAATTGAAATCAAATTGAATAAAAGTTTCAGCTTCAGTTGTGAACAGCAAACGCTTATACGACAAAATAAAAAATCACCTACAGCGAACTCCGTAGAACATTATAATTAAAACTTGTCTATGTGGTGTGTAGCGAGCGCTCTATATTTTGCTTTTATTTGTTCGCATCTATCTGTATATTAGATTCCGGCTGTCGCCATGGCGACGAGGTCGCCCGGGACTCGCGCCGCCCTGGGAAGCCAGGACGTGCCACTAATTCACCTGTCTCACCCACACACACACACGCCGCGCGACGCACACCTGCGCACCTGCTCACGCCGCGTACTACGCCGACAACATTACTCGCTCGTATGCACACGGCGCAAGCTTGCAGCTGCGCTCCGCCACGCGCCACACACCTTATCACCACACAGCAAGGTCCAATCTCCGCTGGCACGGACACGTCACTCGCCTAGCTTTTCATTTTGGCATACAATATAGTAGAGTGACAGCTAGGATGCGAAGTGCAGCGTCCCGGACACCGGCCCGGGAAACACTCGTTAAACCCGTCCGCAGCCAACTGTAACTGCATCGGAAGCGAAGCAGTCACCTCGGGGATCGCATCGGCCGCCGGTGCTCGGGTATTTCTGCCGCTTTTAGGC
This sequence comes from Euclidia mi, assembly GCA_944739405.2. Taxonomy (NCBI): domain Eukaryota; kingdom Metazoa; phylum Arthropoda; class Insecta; order Lepidoptera; family Erebidae; genus Euclidia; species Euclidia mi. Next base: position 8,431,242 of record OX123196.2, read on the forward strand.
ATTTCGTTTGCCGCTCGTTTCCGGCCTTCGCAGAAGCTTTTCGATGTAGAAATTCGATTCGAATAAGTTCACGAGTCGTCGCGCTTGGTGTCGAGAGCGCCGGCTGAACTTTCTTGTGCAGGTTGGTGGAAACTTCCTTTATACGGTCCACTTACTATGAATGTAGTTATCGGGAGATGTTAAGACGCTCGTTGGTAAACATTGGCACTGAGCCAGCGCTCTGTTACCTAAGAACACATCGGGTGGGTATTTGTGCGGCGATAGCTTATACTCACTCGCTTAGAAAATACGATTTAAAACTGCACAGTGCGCCCGGAATGTGAAGCACCCGGTAATTCAGCCGATATATCTGAATTGCAGACATTTACATAATTCTGCTGTTATTACTCTGTCGTGGGTATATATTTTGTAGGTATTTGTGCTGTAAACTTGTTATGAACTAAGAGTGGATTAATAGAAATATATACAGTACAGTCTGCATCCAATATTTGGCTGTGAAGACAGTGGTGTTAAGAAAACAGTTAACATTTTGGTCTCAAGACAGTTGTAGTCTGCCTCTGTAATGAATTATTATTTGTCTAAATGGAGCGTGATAATTTCGGGCAATCCCTTCTTAGTGTATCTCTGTGCTTCGCAAACCACATAAATGGGCAATTTCAACTTCTTGCGCCCAGCAGTATCGGCTGTACGTTGTCTGTCAGTCAGTCACTAATGCAAGAATTTTACTAGAAATACTTCAATAAAACAAGAAGAAAGGCAGCGATAGCCGAGTGGATACACCAACAGACTGCCATGCAAAGGGTATCGGGTTCGAATCCACGGCGCGCACCAAGGACTTTACGGAGTTATGTGCGTATTGAATTGTTAATTATAGCTTGCCCCGTGCCTCGGAGAGCACGTTTAACCGTCGGTCCCGGCTGTCATGAAGATCTTTGACAGTCGTTACGGGGAGTCAGTACCCTCAAAAAAAACTGATACTGATCTAAACCATGGAATATCGCTATCCCTTTGGGTTGCGGAGGTCAGACGGCAGTCGCTCTGTGGAAACGTTGATATTCTGTCATATCTAGTTAGACCAGTAAGCGGACCTCGGGCTCCAAGGCGTGTAAGTCTTGGATGCAACCGGGATAACGCTAGGGCGATGATGACTCTAATAAAACAAGAAAAAGTTAACCACTAAAAATTTAAATTAACAGCTTCAAGGATCGTACCGTTATCACTTATCACGGTAAAGCACTTAGAATCTTTATTTAGGTACTATAAAATATGCTGATTGGAGAATCAGCATTTATCGTACCTAAATAAAGATATATACATTCATTAGTAACCTGTAAGTTAAGTAAATGTGAAATATACTCGTTTGTGTATTTTTTCCCGTAAAAGCTTCAGTGAAAAACATTATGAAGTTCCAAATTTTATAATGTCGCGCTTGATGGCGCTACAGGTTACACTCATCATTTTCCATTCACAAAGTAAGTAAGACTATTAGGAAACGATTACGCACATTATAAAGAATAACATTATTACATAATTTATTACTATTATTAAAAAAAAATTTACTATAGATAGAGTCCGTGTGGTGATGGATTAAGAATACGGAATGTCACCACCCCATATCATCCCATGGGTGTCGTAAGAGCCGACAGAGGGACCATATTATGCAGAAAACAGCACTGTAAGAGAAGGAAAACTTGATACAAGCCCTATACAATCCCGTTTGGCCAGCGTGGTATAGTAGGCCAATTCCTCCTTTCAAAGGAGAGGCCTAGTCCAGTAGTCGACTGTTAAAGGCTGATGATGAGTATAGATAGATATAAGGATGTTTGACTCTTTAACGAAAAACCTACTGAACGGATTTTGGCCAAACTTTGCAGTATTATAGCACATCCCCTTTTGGTCCGATAACCGATCTCCACACAGGCGAATGCGTGGTTGCAGTATAGAAGAGTAATAAAATACTAATAATACCTATAAGCATGGACACATACATTTCTTGACAGTAAGTGGTTTACATTCACGTCGGTTCAGGTAGACGTTGCAACGAGTAACGATGGCATTAAGTTAATATACTAATAATAATAATAATAATAATAATAATGCATTTTTCATCCATAGTGTTCACCTAGACCAATCCATTAAACACCCATCCCAGTAGCCCAGATTAATTAGGTTCCATACAAGTAGCAATAGTCTTGCACCTGCTGCGGCTAATCCGTGACTGCACTTAATAGTGCAGTTATGGAGGCGCCTCAGCAGGCATCCCATCACATTCTAGATTAAAACTCTCAAAGGGCCTCTGCGCGTTGGACCTGTCTCCGTGTACGCCTGCCAAAGGGCCGGTTATTCTTCTAACATCAAAGGTTAAAAGAATAGCTATGATAGAGAAACAAATAATAATCTAACTACATTCACACATCACCATCTAGTCCCAAACTAAGCAGAGCTTGTACTATGGGTACTAGATAATGGATAAACATACATATATAATAAAAGTGAATTCACTTCTTTTTATTAATTACTTTGTAGCGAACTATATAGACATGGTTCTGTCAAGTCCCGTTATTGATAACGGCCGTGCAAAATTGATCATTTCAACTTCTCAAAATTTTGCTATGATATTTATTTCCAATTTTACATAAAGATTACTACTTATAAGATTAGATATTATATTATGACTTATAATAGAATAAAACAGAATTTAACGCAAAATGTAACGCCATACTAAATATAATACTTAGCACACAATGAAAACTTGTTGAGTGCGAGAATCATTAGCAGTACAAGTAGTTAAGTGTTGTTTAAGTACCACCTAACTACTAACTACTGGACAACGTAGTACCATACAACCGCTTACTCAGAGTGCGCTATTAGCAACACTTGTACTTTGATCTTAATCTGGTATATACTAAGGGTTTTTCAACAGCCCCTAGATTGGATATATTCCAGATACATTTTCATAGAGATCAATATGAGTATGCGTTTACCTGACTGGTAATTAAAATGAGAAACTTATAAGACGTCTGTGAATCTGGCCTTAGGCTCGGTTACACCACCGAGACAGGCTTCTAGAGTTTCTATATAAATTCAAAATTTGTTTCTTTTATCTGACAAATTTTTTACTGTTTCTTTTCCGACAGCGGTGAAACTGCACATGAGCTTCTTAAATGTTAAGTGAATGTCGGATGCGACGAATCCTTAGCATAGTTCCACGCAACCCTAAGGTTCTTGCACCACGTTATGTGAGTTCTACGTAATCACACTTACGACACGAATAAAAACACAAAACACTTAAGACTTGTACAGTCTGTTACTTTGAAGCATTTAATCAATATAAATACCATAAAATTAAACTACTTCGCAATCTAAATGTGTAATGTAAAGGTATCAACGATCTGCCTGGCATGGTCCTCTTCTCACTAAGACAAGGATTAATCCATAGTCCATCACATGGGCTTCGCGTTGAAACCTGCATTTCTATGAGTTTTCTATTGGTTCTTTTTAATTTTCTGGAAATATATGTGAAGTCTACCAACCGCACTTGACCAGCATGATGCACTGTGGTTTAACCCCTTTTATAAAGATATATAGGATTTGGGATGATTTCATTATTTAAAAGCATCACAGAACATGTAGAAAGTCTATTTGAGACAAATTTCAATGACGTTTTTTTTGTTTTTGAACAAATTTGAATGATTGCTGATAATTTTGTTGGTGTCATTGCGAATAACAAAGAAGTGTAAGGTCACGGTGGCACGAATGATATAATATTACTAATACGAGCATAAATAATATTCTGCGACATCGATAATGTACTTATCCAAACAACGTAGTGTCTGAAAACTTGGGCAAGTTTCGGCAAAGTCGAACAAAGACGTAGGTACGCTTAGAGACACTCGTATTCAGGTCAAAGAACAACTTGATAGTCTTGATACATTAATATTTATAAGTATCCACTATATACACGTGTGCTTAGTATACCCAAGTCCGCCTTTGTTTACAGATAAACATGAGGCCCTGGATTCGATTTTCAGATCGTGCAAGAAAATTTGTAAAAGTTTTTAGTTTAATCATAGCTAAAACAATAGGGCTAAATATATAGATAGATTAAGTTTTAATTACTACCAAGATGAAAACAATAAATGATACGCTTGAAAAGATAAAACACACTAAACCACAATTTCTTTCACCTGTCGCCGAGATCAGCACTCCTTCAATTATTCCCTTAGTAGTCCTAGTGGTAGTGTCACTTTATAAACATGGAAACTCATATAAACTTACGGAATGCAATGATCTTTCAGCCTTTCGAAGTCCACTGCTGGACATAAAGTTCTCCTAATTTGCGTCACAGTAACATTATGAGTCAATAGGAGGCACCTCCAATACCGCGCTGGCCGGACAGGTTGGTATAGGCAATGAAGACAGATTTACATAGAAGCGCAGTTCTTAACGATTTCGTGTGCCGATTCCAAGAGGTAAACTGGTGACAGTCCCTGTCACCAGTTTAGGTCGTAGTTTGCGCCGTTGGCGGCGCTGGCGTCGTTCTCCGTCTCTCTTGCTCTCGTAGTTAAGATACACAGGACGAACGTTCGTCACTCTTGCCTTGTAGAGACAGCTGTCACAGCGCGGCTGCCACGCCGCCAAGCGATAATTTAGGACACAGAAAGTTTGTCTTCAGAGCGCCCATAAGAAATGCGCCTCTATGTAAATATCTGAGCACTCTGGTATAGGGTTCGATGTCGAGGTTTTAATTTCTTCCCAAAGATACTATTTGCTTCATGTATTTTTTGCCGATTATCACCGTACGGAATGAAATGGGGTTTTGACACTTTGTATTCTTAATTTGTAACCACATAGAGCACCCGCTCTAACTATTTTCTTTTTCATTATTTCACAGGCGGTTTCAGTATTTGATATATCTATAAATTTGGCTAGTAAATAGTAAATTTGACATATTTTGTAAGGATCCTATGTCAAATTTGTCTCTCTAGTAGTCAAATCAAGGGACAGATCGGATATTGAAACCGGCTATGAATCTACAAATCTCTTCTAACCAACATTAGAACTGCATCTTTTAAAATAACTCATCTCACTCTCAAGCATAGTTCTAGTTTTAAACGAAACAAGTTCATCGTTACCACACGACGTACTTTTCTGTGCTCCCCCAAGTAAGTACTCGTGTGAAATTAAGAGCGGTACAATTCAGTGTTAACGGTGTGCTTACGAGCTCTCTGCTTGTTTTGAGCCCGCACTGTGCTCGCCCTGCGGTAGCCATGTTTGTTTTACACGAGAACGCTGACAGGAACAACGCTCATTTCTTTATTTTGGTGTCTCTAGCGGTCAGTTGATTGTAGACATACAACAACCGCTAAATATGGGACGATATTTTTTTATTCGAACTAATGCTTGTGTCTGTCGTCTAAATTTTACTGGTACGAATGTGTCTTGCTGCCGAGCCACTGTCTGTAAAACATGGTTTAAGAAATTTCTTTTTAGACGACCATGGTTAAATGCTAGTGCTTGTCATGTCCATAAGGACTTCCTTTGCCTTAAGTTGTAAATTATAAAATTTAAAACTTAAGGCAAAGCAAGTAGAGCAATTTCAAGTTTCCTTAGGCACTGAGTGAGACTGGTTTGGTAATAGCCTCACGCTAGTCGCAAACTGCTTTGATTTAAAGGTCAGCAATATGCCAGTATTCATTTAGGTACTAGTACTATAAGTGCACAAAATGATAAAATGACCGCTTTCCACCTACATATTCATGGTCCCTACTTGTTTGCTCCTTAAGCGTGTAACTCAACATCGGTTCCGATTACTTAGGTTACATTAGACACTCGACTAGGAGTAGAAATACATGTACAACATATGTATGCATCGAGCACCAAAATCGTACCAGAGATGTAAAGTCTTAGCTAACAATGCCAGCGAAGATTGACAAAAGTAATAAATCAATATTCTCAGTTCTATTTCCCAATATTAGCACCACCCACTGTCTGCAGCAACTGACTAAACATACTTTTCTCTCGATGTCGACTCACCACTTATACATAAAAACGTAGTATTTAAATTGAACATATCTGCGTACTAATAGTTATTTTAGAATTTCACCTATCAAACAAATATTGCTTTCGGTAACTGACAATAGTCACTGATGTTTCGTGTAATTAAAAATCTCTGCTGAAATTATGGTCAGATATGAAACAAGAAACAATTAATAATCTGCGTAACAAATGTTTTCTAAGGGTCCTGGCAATTTTGGTTATATACTTACGTATGTTTATTGGTGACACCTCCAGCTAAAAATTCACCTCAGTTATGTGCATGTTTTTTGATCCAAATATCGCCCAAACTAAGAATAAATTATGTCGCAGATGACTATACAACCCCTCAAAACAACAGACCAAGTAAACGTAGACTTGGAACCAAAAGAGCTAAGAGTGATCCGTCAAAATCGTTAAACTCGTCGCAATGCAAGACTGCGAAACGGCCACTACGTCATCCCACGCAGTTCCACTTGTGTTACGTTCTAGAGATTAAAAGGCAGCGATAGCTGAGTGGAGAGACCGACAGACTGCTACGCAGAGGGTCTCGGGTTCGAATCCACGGCACGTACCAATGACTTTTCGGAGTTAAGTGAAGGAGAAAACATCTTGAGGAAACCTGCTTGTCTGAGAGTTCTCCATAATGTTCTCGAAAGACATGTTAAGTCTTCCCGCACTTGACCAGCGTGGTGGACTATGGTCTTATCCTTCTCATAGTGAGAAGAGGCCCCTGCCCAGCAGTGGGACAGTATAAAGGGCTGATGATGATGACGTTCTAGAGTAAGATCCCAAGGCTTCTATCCGAAAAATAAGGAAAGTCTAGTGGCCCACGGATCTTGGATTATATTTTGTCCACAATTATTTTGATGAATACGTGATAATTTAATATCTTTGTCCCATTCACGTTTGTGAAAAGAAAATAATATAAAAATAAGCAATAAATCATGAAATTGTTTTTCGCGTTCACTGCTACGTTTGTGGTTAGCGTACGCATTTTATTTATATGCAACAATTTACATGATGTTTATAAAAACACAAATCTCTGTGATAATCGAGACTTGAGCCGTTTTTATTGTTGTTGCATGTTATTCTTACTTTAGCAAATTCTTGTAGAGTTAATATGGCTTATATTGGGATTCAAGTGGGATTCATACATTGGAAAAGATTTGGGAATTTTAGTAGTAAAGTTCTGGTTGTCAATATATGTACCTATAGCCATAGCATTTGCATGTTATTTTTACTGTTCATGTACTTTAGAAGCTCTGAAAACGAGAAGAGAGAGATAAAGTATATTTATTAAATAGAATAGTACCTTATAACCTAAAGACATAGTTTTTCCTTTTTGATAAACCAGTCAAGACTATTTAAATTGTTTGCAGGACAGATTAACTTATGTATATTAATATCATCATCATTATTCGTCTTACAGTTATTTTACCTATATGCATACAGTGTACAATGAATGTTATAACCGTATAACAAAAATAAAATCTGCGACAAATTCTAAAAATAACATGTGTGCAAAATAGTGGCAATCACTATCTCACCCCTTCCCATCCCTCTCATTCGATTTCTACGCCGACAAGGCTTTGACTGGTCCACGAATAATCTTGCTCATCGATCTCAAGTGCTATTTGTATCGGTTGTTTTAGAGACTGAAATTTTCCGTTAGCGTTAAGTAGAAAATCTGGAATAAAATGTATATTAACATCCATTTTAGTCGTATCAATTTTTTTTTTACCTAATATATAAGCATCTACGAAACACATTAATTGTAATCGTCATCATAAAATCCAAATAAATATTTGGATTAACAAATTCAAAGTAGACTATCCCAAAGATATTAATCATCAGCCTTGCTATAATCTGTCCCACTGTTGGGCACAGGTCTGTTTTGAATATTAGAAGGGTTAGTCCACAGTCCACCACGCTGGCCAAGTGTGCGAGGCAAGGGAACAAAGTACAAAAATATTATTTCTATTAGCTCATTTTTTGTTGCATAAAACACGGTGAATAAATTATAGCCGACGATGTTCGAGGGACAGGCGACAAGAGAAACACGCGGCCCGGTCCGCCCGGTCGCTTTGTACTCGCAAACCTACAATAATATAACACAAACGCTCTGCCAAAACAATATCAAGCTTTATTTTATTTTGAAAATAATAATGATAATTGAAAAAGAATTATAGGATGCTGTTGTTGTAAATTTAACTTTAAATTAGAGATTCGGCACAAAATAAATTTGTTTAACCATCTTGAATAGTGAAAGCTTTGAATTTGAGATAGAAAAGTTGTGTTCTGTTGCCTATCTGTTGTTTTAGCGATGTTAATCTACTGCCATTATAGTGAAAGCCTTTAGTGCAACGAAAGCTGATGAAAATGTTCTGAGTCTTGATAGAAATGTTTGGAACTGTATTTATTTATAATATATTTTACCTGACATTTTAAATTTCAAGACTATACTGATAAAGCATTTTAATTACCATCAATTTTGTAGCTGAATGGTGGTAGATGATAACAGATAACCGCAATGAGTTTTGTTAATTCTAATCTGATAACATTATTGAAATTTGAATATCAACTAATAAATGTTGTATTCGAAATTAATTCACCAACAAACACAAAAACAGTGTCGGTAAGCATAAGCAGGGTAATAAAGTTGTGTACGCGTGTGCGTTTAAGTACCTATATATAAATGTATAGTATAAGTGTGTAAATTTCAGTGAACCAAGACGTTTCATTAAGACACAACAAGATTAAAGTTATTTAACCAACCTAAATTAGGTAATATATTTTTATAGATATCCTTATTTTTATTTTAACAGTAAAACTGACTCGCCAAGCTCTTAGCAAGTTTATGATGCTATTGTAAGGGCCCAGAATCGAATCTAGGAACTTTTAGTAAACCTCGTGAAATCGTCATTTGAGAGTAGTGAAATCGAATTAGGTGGAAGTAAAAACAGACCAGACGACATATTATACCTATATGTTAAAACCATGGTTCCGTTTATCTAATTTGTTTCTATTTCATACTAGCTCTTTCCAGTGTCCGTGCCTGTCCTCAATTTTATTCAAGTGACTCAAATTTGTTCCGTGTGGTGACGGATTAAGAATACGGAATGTCACCACCCCATATCATCCCATGGGTGTCGTAAGAGCCGATAGAGGGAGTATATTATGCAGAGGACAGCACTGTAAGAGAAGGAAAACTTGATACAAACCCTATACCAACCCGTTTGGCCAGCGTGGTATAGTAGGCCAATTCCTCCTTTCAAAGGAGAGGCAGTCCAGTTAAACCCACTGTCCAAATTTTATTCTGCAAGCTTCAATAGTTAGGGCTCTGTGTTGATATACAGGCAATTTATGATATACATAAATAATGAATTTATAATCTACGAATTTGGTGGAATTATCACATAAACCGAATAGGGCTCAAGTATTTTCCGATCAAATAGTGAAATTCTATTGATAAAGCATAATAATATAAAATAAAGAAACGGTTGCAAAGCTCATTTATCATCTTTAACTGGCATTATCTAGCTCTACATTTGTGGTCGCGTATCGTAAAGTTCTTGTGTACTACGAATCGCTAGTAATTTATCATTACACTCTCACCCCCATTCACCCTAAAGAATCTCACCGGGAAATAAATGTAGAAACGACAAAACTTGCCACATCTTAATATATAAAATCCTTGCGTTACTGACTCAGTCAGTCAGTCACGCTACAGCCGAAACTATTGGGCGCAGGAAGCTGAAATTTGGCATGAATATTCCTTGGGGACCGTAAGGGTGCACTAAGAAGGGATTTTTCGAAATTCCCACGGGATCGGGCAAAACGGGTAAATTAAAAAAAATGCAGGTGTAGTTGCTGGCGTCCTCTAGTGTATATATAAAAACTAGAGGATGCCCGCGTTATTTGAGGCTACTGCTCTGCTCCCCTCGCTCATAGCATGATGTTATATAGCCTATAGCCTTCATCGATAAATTGGCTATCTAACACTGAAATAATTTTTGAAATCAGTCCAGTAGTTCCTGAGATTAGCGCGTTCAACCAAACAAACAAACTCTTCAGCTTTATATATTAGTATAAAATTGTCTGCATAGAATTGTTAATTAGCATTTTCCCAGTGCCTCGGAGTGCACGTTAAGTCCCTCATGAAGATCTTAGACAGTCGTTAAAGGGAGTCAGCACAATTCAAAATATTTTGTTATAAGCCCTACAATAAAGCTATCGCTTTGGTTTGGGGAGGTCAGACGGCCCTCGCTCTGTGGAAAAGCTAATACCGTGTCAAATCTAGTTGGTAAAAAAGCAGCAATAGCCCAGTGGTGAACGTAACGGACTGTCGAGACGTTGGTCTCGGGTTCGAGCCCGGGCACACACCTCTGACTTTTCGAAGTTATGTGTGCATTAAAAATTAAATTATCGCTCGCTTAATGATGTGCCCGGTAGATGGCAATAGGCTCACCTCCTATTACATTGACACCGAAATATAACTGGCGAAGTGTGGGTGTGTAATGCACCTCTGCCTACCCCTTCGGGGAAAAAAGGCGTGAAGTTATGTTATGTGTTATGTATCTAGTTGGTCTAGAAGGTGGCTCCTAAGCTCCGAGATGAAAGCTTTAGATGCAATCAAGATAACGCTATTTGAGTCTAAAATAGCCGTGTGTGCTATATTCAGCATTCACCAAAAACCTGAATAAGTGGATACCCGTAATATTTTGGGAGGCTATAATTCATTGCCATAATTATTTCGCAACGATCACCAGGCTGTTGGTCAAACTATTTTAGTCTCTATTTCGTAGTACTAAGAAAAGAGATAGCATAAAGAGTGTGAGATTTGTGATGGCTATTTTATATTTATAGGCAAACTTAGGCATCGGGCAAAGCCTTACTCGAAAAATCATAATAATGACTTGTTGCGTTTATTGTAAAAATATTTACTTCAACAATAAACTACACATGTCGCTCCTAGATCAATTATGTCCTTAAACGTTCGCGTAGACCGACGCCGACAGAGCCTTCGTTGTTATATTCAATTACAGCGTGTATAGAGCTAAACGATGATATTGGAGCTGGCAAGTCTCGCCGCGGCATGTAACGAGTCTCGTGGACACCCCGGGGACTGCTTTTGCTAACGTTGTTCACGCGACCTGCAGCTCCTCACTGCTCCTCACCGCTCCAATAACAACACTTCATTAAATACGTCATATCCGCCATTATGTAAGAACAAAGAACCCTCCGCACGTAACAGATTACGATACTACCGCTTAATATACGATAGTCTTATTCTGCGCTACAGACATACATATGTTAATCGGCCTCTACCCACAGCTATATCATTTTACAGCCTACTATATATTCCGCATACGCTTAGCTCTATGAGTGGGATACTCATCGGAGGTTCTTTGTCAGGGAAATTCAAATTTTGAGCGACATGTCTGCCCGGCGGCCAGGGAAGCCGAGCCCGGGGGCCCAATAAGAATAACGGTGATAGAGAGCTCGTAATGAAGAGCACTCAAAGGCGGCATCGGACGCGAGCCCGGGCGACCGGGCGGCCGGGCGAGCGGGCCCACATCGGCGATGCACCGAACAACCCTTAATTGAATAGCCCGGCCGGGGGCTAATCAGGGCTCAGCTGAGCGGTGCAGGCGGGTGCGGTGGGTTGCGGGGTGCGGGAGGCGAGGGCCGGAGCCACGCGGGCTGGCCGCGCCCCCTGCGCGCGCCGCTCCGCCCCGGGAGCTCATTCAAGTAGCGAGCGCGCCCCGTGCCAGCCGCCACCCTCAGGTATGTCCATTTTGCTTTTGGTGTTTGCACGTATCGTACCGTTGTTGGCGCGCGCTCCGCGAGTGTCAGTCGTGCTGTGAGTGAGTGGTGCCGCCGCGCCGACGCCGCAGGTATGTACGTACGCATGACACGCCGCCTCCGCCGCACACTATACGCGCCCTAGAGTTTCACCACTTACTGTGCCGCTGCAAACGCACTGCCCAACTTACTATCGTGACGGGGATTCATTAAAAGTGAAAAAAATTATGCCGGCTCCGACATAAAATTCTGACGCGATCGAATTGGAATAAAATTATGTTCATACGTTCAACGTTTTTGGTGTTTAAATTACAGTAAAATTTCTCTAAATTTAAAGCACGCGAGTTAAAACTTTTTAATTTAAAGTAATGCCAACGCTATTTTTTAACACGCGGTATATTATGATATAGTTCCGAGTCATAAAATTATACTTAAACTTTTTGCAGACTCCGCAATTAAATTAAATATTGTTCCTACACTAAACTGCTTCTGTGTCGCATGTATGCAGACTATCTGTGCTTTAAATGTTTATGTTATCTAAATGTTTCATATCTTCCACTTTTTCGCCAACAGCCCTCATCCATCCAACCTTTGTCGTCTCCATATTAAATCATGGATATATTTTAGGATTGACTTCGCTTCAGTGAAATTCATTTCATTACTCTTAACTTTCCTGCAAAGACTTTTGCAAACTTTCTAGATAATTGGAGTACCTCAGTTACTTTACTCTCTACAAGTTTCGCAATTTTGGTCTCCGATCTCAAATGAGTTGGCCCGATTTTCATTTTCATTTATTGCGCAACCAATGGTTGTCAAGTCTTCTCAGACTTATTTGATCTGGTCTAGTCCATCCATTGTCTTACCATTTATACCACATATTTGCCTCTGAGCGAACTGCATTCAAAGCGACTTGGATTATGTCATGCTCATGTCTTTCTCATTTCATCGAGATGATTCCATCCAGATCTATCTCAGTATACAGCTAGGTCATAGCTCGCGATATGTCATATCGGTTGGTCGTAGTCGCTACGTGTAGCTATGTTCGTAGCTCGTAGCGAGATGTCGGAGGGCCGAGATAGTTGGACTGAGGGCGAGGACTTTCACTGGCGCCGCCACTTCACCTTGTCGGCTGGCACAGCGCCAGCCTCCCCTCCCCTACCTCCTTCCACTTCCTCCCACACAAAACCTCACCTCCTTTAGCACCCACATCCGACTTACGATACGAATAACGCATTTCATGTTAAACTTCACGTTGCCTCCGTATTTTATTAGTCTGGTTCGTTTTATGATGTAACAGCACATACATATTTATACAAAACTACTAATGGTCGACACAAAGAATGGAATTACGTAAAATGACATTTTAATTTGACCGTTATTACCGATTTGGTTTGACGTTTCTTTGTCCAGGGAAATTAAGTTAATTGGACAGGTGGTACGCGTATGTGATGTTTCAATTTTATCGACGGCATTGTTCAATCGGAAACTTACGAAAGCGGATATATAACTTTAAAAAACATTTATTTTTAATTATTTGAATATCTAGTCCTTAAAAATCCTTTAACTGAAGCTATCATTCATAAGTTATCTACGCGCGTGAAGCACAATAAATAGTAGGAGATAATAAAGTCGATAATGCGAACGCGTAGCTCGTAGCTCGTAGAGTCTACAGTCGCTACGACCGCGGTGCCGTAGACGGCCGCCCTACGCGCCGCCGGCCGGTCACGCGCCGTTACCGGTCAGAGATCGCTATTGCGATTACCGAATCGCAATTTATTACTATAACGCGAATTAATTAACATAATAAATTTGCATAAAGTTTGCCGAATCTCGGTCACAAATAAAAATAATTTTAAATGAGTAAATAATAATTAACATACTTTGACAAATTTTAAATCATAATTTGATAATATATTGCATTTGACATGGAATCATAAAAGTTAAATTCACATTTTCGAGTGATGATTTATCAACGAGATCACTAGTTCATTTATGAACAACATATGAACATTATATTCTTCCATAATAGAGAAATAATAATGAAATAAAGTTCAAAATAATAGCACTAATTATCCGACACATTAGACATAAGGTAAGAAAGCAAACACTTTTTTTACTAAAATTACGCAAATAACCGACGCGCTATAGCACAATACTTAATATGTCATGTATGTATGAATGTCGATCGGTATTTTACTAAAATAAAATCGATTTTCCATTACCTAATAAGTAAATCGATATCATTACCCTTGCAAATTATTAGCCATTAATTTTTAAATGTTTTACTAACAAACCAATAATACTAATTATTATATTGATCATAATATTAATCACTGAATGATTAAAACATATATAATGTTTGGTCATGTGATCGATTTGTGTCTATGTGAACTATCTGAAGTACATAAATGTAGTACATGACGCAATATTACGATAGAGACACGTTATCACTTACTTTACGTATACAGGTAGTTAAATAAATAAGTATACAACGTAAACTACTCATTTAACTATCTAATATAGAGTATTTTTACATTTAAAACGCACGTAATATGAAAATTTTCCTCACACAACAATGGTTGTGTCCATCATTTCATAGTTCAATATATAAAAAATTTTAAAGCCAATAATAATATCAATGTAAGTTTTCGGACGGGATTCGCAAGTATAATTATTTATTTTATGTAAAAATTTTCATGACCTTCAATGACAAATGGTAATAATTTTGAAATACTACCACTACTACTACTACCTATTAGAGTTTGCGACATTAAAATAAAATAATATTTAATTCAGATTTATTCAAATGACTTAATCATTACTTAGATATAATTTAATATTAGTTATTATGAGAACAAGATGTTAAACTTTGACACTTTGAAACACAATTGCATTATGGGGAAAGCATTGAACATAATAATAATTATAATTAATGAGCCTATAATGTCTTAATTAAATATACACCCTTTCTCTTTTATAAAATTCGACTTTATTGTCTTTCTCTCACGGAACAAGTCTTTATTTACTGTTTAATTAACAACAGCACATATTATCAAAGAAGAACAATATATTACCTACTTAAATAACAGTTCTTCCTAATCAAAGTTGAAAATTACCTCAATAAAAAAATAGAATCGCATCAATTGAAGAATGGCAATTACTAAAATAGTAATAATGAAATCGTTTTATATTTGTTTAACACTAAAACCTACATTTTACGCACATTCACCTATTTTTGCGCCTACTGGCATTGTGACCCACAGCGTTGAAAATGCTTTAATTGTTGTTGTTTAATAGGTAATCTAAATTATATTATAATACTATAAGAAACTCGAAGTGATAAAATCTTCACCTTGGGACTTATGAACTAAATACAAGCACATAGTATAAAATTTTAAAATCTTGCTCTTCTTCTCAATCTAACGCTACAAGGATTACTTGTCCTGAATTATATATCGTCGTATAACCCAACCAGCTGAAGCTAGACATATGAAACTTAGTAACAAGAGACTCTAAGAATATTTCTTTTGTTAGTTCGTTCCAAAAAGACAAAGTTAAAATCCGCAAAGCTAGGACTAAAAATCATGCAGGCAACAAGCTAATATTAAATTCATCTTATAAGCATTGACGTTTATATTCTGTATGAAATATATTTCAAAATATGTATCATTTAATATCTAAACAGGAACTTTTCACATAAGTATTCACAATAATTGGGTGAATTTTATTTTTAATTTCAATTATTCGGCTAAAGTTTTCGGGTGAATTCTTTAACGCTTTAACGTCTGTTTTATTATTCAATATTATCCTTTACGTATACTATTATTATCTTTAAGGAAAATTCTAAATATTATTTTAAAATATGATGAGCTCAATTAATTATTAAACATCATATTTGACAGCTTTGTTGGTGGTGGTTTTCTTTGCACTATGAGAAAGGTTAGATCGTAGGACATTCATCATCATCATCATCATGCTGGACTAGGCCTTTCCTTAGAAAGGAGGAATTGGCCTACTATACCTACCACGCTGGCCAAACGGGTTGGTATAGGGTTTGTATCAAGTTTTCCTTCTCTTATAGTGCTGTTCTCTGCATAATATGCTCCCTCTGTCGGCTCTTACGACACCCACGGGATGATATGGGGTGGTGACATTCCGTATTCTTAATCCGTCACCACACGGATAGTAGTATGACATTATGAAACAACAATACAACAATACCTTTTTTCTTCCTCTCTAAAATTTGATGAAATAAAACCTCATTATTATAAAACAGTAAATAGGTACAAATGTGTATCAATCTATGAGATAGGTTAGATCATAATACATTACGAAACAGCAATACCGTCTCTCTCTATGAACTTATAATTTCCCATTGTAAAGCAGCATATAGGTACATAGTGTTTTGTTGCTCTTTCCACTACGAGCACTGTTAGATCATAATACATGACGAAACAGCAACACCGTGTCTCTTTCTCCCTCTCACTCTAAAGTATGAACAAATAAATCCTCGTTAAAAACCAGTAAAGAAGTACAAAATGTCGAGTACAGCTGACGGTGCCAGTGAGTGTGCATAGGTCGTTGGTATTGAAGGGTGAAGGGGGCCAGGCGGCCTGTCGCTTATCAACGCGTATCAGTACGGCAGACACTCGCGCAATATCGTACTACACTCGATTAGATACCACTTAGCTCTCCACTTTACTAACTAAATGTCTAGTTAGAGTATAAAGACAATTTTAAACATTCGCAATTTTTATATAATACCGTGTGGTGATGGATTAACGATACAAAGTGGTACTACCCACTTCATTCTGCGGGTGTCGTCAGAGGCGACAAAGGAAGATACACAAAATATATAGTAGACATAGAGGGTGTAAAAATATCCTTAACTAAAATTGAAATCCCATGTTGTACCAATCACTACGAACATTTTTTACTTCGGCACCATACCTGGGAAATTACTGGTTCAGGAGATATTGAGGCTCAAAGTTAGTATGGATTTTTTCTAAGTAGGTACAAAATCGATGCATTTACCCCTCCAATATGTTCTTTAAATGCCCTATAACCCCATGGATAAGTAGGTATTTCGAGCATTGCACGCGCGCGCTTTTAATTGCGGTTTAAAAAATGAGAAACCAAAAAAAAATCGTTTCTCAGGTATTATTTTTGGTTAGTATGACCCAGCATGATATCCACAACGAGTAGACTTCGGCTTGGTGATGGGTCTTGTGACACCCTGTATAGTAGACATATTTGCGAAGAGACAGAAAATTTACATCTATCCAGCATTGGCCGATCAGGCTGGTTGGTATAGGAGTAACCGCCCTGGTCGGCCAAATACTCTTATTGATTTGCAATGATATTGTAATACCAATTAGGCGAGGTCTATATTCAGCAAACGCTGTTTGATGCTGTAAGTTGCAAGTATAAGTTAAAGTTTTAAAAGCTTTAGTTACACTTTTGGACTTTGTTAAAAGCAAATACGGGTTTTCATATTATGAAACTAGCAAATAACGGTAGATTTCTTTGAGATTTTACAAGAGCATTTTGAAGAAAAAGCAAAAATCAGTTTGAGTTATCATACTTACTTCACTAATGACCAATACCTTCTGATTTTTTAAAGAAATTAATTTTTAGATTGGCTTAGATAAGTCCTGTAAATGTAGGTATGCTATCTTTATACCAGACTTTGAGGCAGCTGTTATTCGTTCAATATAAGTGGTGTTTTATAATGAGTCCTACTTTATAAAGCAATGAATAATGTTTACCTTTTATAATGCTGTTGCAACAAAAATAAAACAAAACAAGTTTGACCGCGACTTGCATCTGAATGGCACCAACTATTTATTTCATCAGTAAAAAAATATATATATAATTAAATTATGCGAAACCCATTAACGAGGGCATAGTTGCAATATGCATGAGATTAGTACCCAAAACGCAACAATGCGAGTGCAGCCGGCGGGCGGCGTATGTCGCGTGACGTCAGGAGTCACAGGCGCGTGTCGCGCCATATGCACACACGTATCAATTTGATCCGCGCCCGCGCCCGCGCAGCTGCGATCAACGACCCCACACACACAAAAAAACACCCTATACTTCACCACTCTACCCCACATTATACCCCATATTTTGGATGATTAATCCAACCCGCTTTGTCTAGGATTAAAACTCTCTGCATTATTCGCACGCGCAACCTATCTGCATACTTAATAGATGCATTAAAATACATCTATTGTTCTCGAGAACGTATGCAACGGACCCGTAGTGCGTGTAATCCTAAAACCGGTTGTATTAATGGATTGTAATTTATATTGTAGCTAGCCGGACGACTGAATTACGCTAGGTTTCGCTTTACAATACAGTTTTGTTAATAAAAATTATTTTGGAACTATGCCCGGTACACACACAATAGGCGCGCTTTTTTCGTTGAACTAATACTCTGCTTACCCTCAGACATCTTCACGAATAAAGATGCTTCATTACCTACAGAAAAACTCTATTTAGATTAAAAATGTAGAAATGCTTTTTGCTGTTACAAATACACTATTAAAGTTGCTTATCCAATTTTAAACTTTTACAACAATGGCTTAAACTTATCAACTCCCTATTAGATTGATGTGAACAGTGTGAACACACTGTTGCTCGAATTCTGACTATAATTTAACGTGTGGGGAAGTTATAAGCGACGCCCATTAACGGTTCTGTCGGTGACTAATAATAATCCGTGATACGTCGCACATAAGTCACCCGTGACAAAAACGCTGGCATCAGCAAACAATCGAATAGGAACAAAAGCAAGTCGTGAATCAAACAATCAATTCATCGAATCCAAGTTATCGCGACAGCTGCGGCCTACCCCGGGCTCACGATAGGGCCCCATCTCCCACGGTACCCCTCTGTCCAAATTTCACAACTACTATTGCATTAGAATAGGACAAATACCAGTTTTGGAAAGTTAAGAGCCGCTAACTTGTTCTGCGGTCTAGTTGAGCAGTTTGAGAAAGTTGGATCCTTTTTGAATAATAAATGGAACTCTCGCTACAATTCTGTTTGTACGAGGGTCGACGTTTCTCATAAAGTTTTGAAAGATAAATCAACATTCACTTTGTGTAACTAGCCTCCGGCGTAATCTGTATCTTTTTTGGGATTAACTGGCATATAATTTTATGGTAGGTATTAATAGTGACTTGGCAAACATTGTTTTGTCATATACTTGTACTAGAGGACGACAGCAGCTACGCCTGCATTTTTTTTAATTTACCCGTTTTGGCCGATCCCGTGGGAATTACGGGAAATCCCTTCTTAGTGCACCCCTACGGTCCCCAAGGAACATACATGCCAAATTTCAGCTTCCTGCGCCCAATAGTTTCGGCTGTAGCGTGTTTGTCAGTCAGTCAGTAACGCAAGGATTTTATATATTAAGATTTTGGGATATAGGTATTTTAGATTTCAAATGCTAGAAACAATGCCCACAACTTATTCTCAGACCTACCCAATAAACACACGACATTTCATAAAATTGGCCGAACCCTGCCGGCGCTGATAACAAACGCTGTGACACATGATATTTATATTAAAGAATAATAGTTCAGTTTCGCTTACTGCAAGAAGTTCGTCATTTTGCTGAAACGGTCGGCATTCATAGCGTATGAAATATTCGAAAAGTGTTGTTGCTTTTATGTTAAATGTTGTGTTGCATGTTAAGTGTATAGATGTAACTATGTGTGGCACATATTCGTTCATTATGCCCTATTTTCAAAAATCGTATGAAAATAATTAACTCCTTACCATTCATGTCAGATATTGTAAGTCATCAACGCATATGTTAAATTATTTCATCCATAAAAAGGTTTATAAGCGTATTGTTTCTGTTCTCTGTTCTATTAAAAACGTGAATTTTTATACAACCGATTTTATAATTACCTAATTTTATTGAGCTCTTTTAAAACTTGGCATAGCCACCATAATCTACTTCTCAGGTTGTGTATAGATAGCTTTATTCAACATTTTTTTAAACTGACTTGGTGTATCATTATGTATTCTATAATGCGTCGTTAGTAAGGTTGTGGGGTCAAAGGAATTCCCCATACATGTTTATGAAAATACCGTCTCCTAGCGACAGTGAAATTGACGATGTCTATTTATCACCATAATATCACACTCAATTATAAACCGTGTATATCATTACCATAGCTTGTTAATAAGTTGGGGGATTTTACTTGGTGAGATAGTAGACTTATTTTTGTATCCAGTAACGGTAAAGATAGGCATAGCAAAGAATAACATTGCTTCTTCCTATCTGAAGGTGTTTCGTACAAATGATCGTTTTGCCAAAAGGTGATAAGGCATACTTAATTATTTATCCTACAGTCCTCAAATGATTGTACCTTTTTTGATCGTGTATGTGTCTGGCTAAGATCTACTATCATATTGAACAAATTGAGCTTTAAGTCACGTATTGGTCGAATGAAGAAACATGGTATTGAAGTCTTTCTTACTACAAATATAGTTTACATTTAAACAAATACACTAGAATTATTGGCCGTAGCGAATGTTGTACTTGCTAATTCTACAAGTACACATACGTAAATACCAACCTTCATTCAAGTACACACTTAAAACAAATTTCTTTGGCTTCGTAGATGCCGTCTAACTACTCAGGCCGTAAACATTGGGCGATCAAATTAATCACCATTAAAAATGAACCGATCATCTGCCGGTATTATTCTCTGATATTAATTATTTCTCAGCAAATACATAGCTACGTTCGGAGAACAATTGAACAGATCCCCATATCGTATTGCCACCCAATAAAGTATACATCCCACGAATTTTGTACGAAATTGTTTAGAGCGAGAATATAGAAGGGTGTATTGTAAAAAACCGGACGACCTTAGCACACTTTAGAGCGTTTTTTTATGTTAATAATAACGGTCGGGTACAAGGGGTGCTGGTCGCGTGGCGTGCGGCCAATGAACCCTGCCTTTCGATTTTAAACACCGCGATCAAACTTTAATCTGTTAATGGAAATAGATGGATACACATTTTTGAAGTACACTCTAATTGCTGATCCACTCTAACTAGACATCGATATTTCATTCACTACTAAACACACATTTTTATCTGCAAACGGTACCTAAAGGGAACTTTAAAGTCTGTCACAGTCTTATAAAATAGAAGCATGTCACGCCATTATGAAAATAAAACCTTGGTCATAATTGACGACCGGTTGGCGCAGCGGGAGTGTAAGCGACTGCTAAGCCGA
Organism: Euclidia mi; assembly: GCA_944739405.2. Classification (NCBI taxonomy): domain Eukaryota; kingdom Metazoa; phylum Arthropoda; class Insecta; order Lepidoptera; family Erebidae; genus Euclidia; species Euclidia mi. The sequence goes on from OX123196.2 coordinate 8,452,354, forward strand.
AGGTCGCGGGTTCGATTCCCGCTCAAGTCAAACATTTGTGTGCATGAACATGGATGTTTGTCTTGGTCTGGGTGTTTCTATGTATAATATGTATATATTTACAAAAAAAAGTATATAATATGTATGTTTATCCATTGTCTATTACCCATAGTACAAGCTCAGCTTAGTTTGGGACCAGATGATGTTGTGTGAATGAGGTAGAATATTATTATTTATTTAATTAAAGTGTTGAACCATGTCGCCAAAAGTTACAATGACAAGGTAATTTGGTACAGAATATAGCTCTACTTCTAAATGATTATAATTTATAACTCACGAAAAGAAATACACTCGTGTAATGTCACCAGCCCTGATACTAAACTTAGTGAGCAAATGTCACTAAACAATGTCACTGAATCACATGATAAAAAATTAAAACTATCAATTTCGAAGGGCTGGATATAGTGGCGTGCTACCTAAACATCATAACTTTAACAAACTAAACGAGGCAGCATTATAACAGTATGTGAACCACTGCAATGCCATCTCACATGGGATGATATAAATAAAATGTAAAATTAATTAACTAACATGGTTCTTAAGGTTTTACTAACATATTGAGTCTCTGTTACTTGTTAAATAAACATTATTATTATAACAGCAGGCTTAAAACCAGATGTACACCGTTGAGACCATTTATCACGGTAGGAAGGTATTTATTTGAATTTTAGTCAGTAAAGTAATTTTAGTCTAAATCTATACTTATATTATAGAGCTGAAGATTTTTTTTGTTTGGTTGAACGCGTTTAGAAACTACTGGTCCGATTTAAAAACATTTTTCACTGTCATATAGCCTATTTATCGAGGAAGGCTATAGGCTATAAAAATACATCACGCTATGGGCCACGGTAGTGGAACAGAGGGCCCTAAATAACGAGGGTGTAACTGCCGACTCATCTAGTGTTTTCTTTCATTCAATATCATACACAGATAATCCAAGGATTAAACTTTAAACTATATTTAATCCTCATTCAAAATAATTCCGCATATCTAGAACAAAATGTCACATCAACATGTTAAACGAACCATTTAGTTGAACGGCAACACATTCTTTTTCGCAATTAAACAGTAAAGTGACGTAATAGCAGCATTTCGTTTCGGTTAACTTTCATGGCGAATGTTTCACAGACAATTTACTCGTTAATTTAGCTAGTAGGCTGTATGTAAATAGGCTGGTTGGTTGGTTGGATGGCTGGAGTGGTGATTATACTGTGCCGCGTCGTTTAGCCGACGCGGCGGAACGAGGGGCTCTAGAGGGAAGCCCCTCAGCGCTTCCGTCGACGTCACAAGTGCCTCAACCCTCAGGCCTATGCCTATACTACACTGTACTTATTAAATTGTTTAATTCGGTGTTCGAGATGCAGGATGTCAAGGATGTAAATTTAAATTAGTAATTTAATTGTATAAATGTCTTTATTATGAAGTATTCGTGTTTCTTTATATTAGCTGCAACATAAATGCGATTATTTAGACAGCAATCTCTTAATGCCAGTATGATTGAACATTATTAAGTTAGGTCAAATATCAAACACGGAGAAAAACTTACTTCTTCTCCATTACTCTACAACGAAGGAAAATAGGATGTCATTTTTATGCACTAAATTCTTTTACTCTTGGCTGTCTCCGTGGCCCAGTGGAAAGCGTATGCGACTGCTGATTGGAGGTCCTCGGTTCGATTCCCGGGTCGGGCAAAAGTGTTACTGGGTTTTTCCAAATACTCAGTAGCAGCTCGGAGTCTGGTGATGTGCCCAGTAACGGCAATAGGCTCGCCCCCTATTACGTGGGACCTTATAATTCATGGCGAAATGTGGGTGTAATATTTACACCACTGCCTACCCCTTCAGGGATACAGGCGTGAGACTATAAGAAAAAACTTTTATCAGTTGTTTAAATAACTTAATAGTAGATAACTGAAATCTGCATTTAGCAATATGTCCAAGATCATAAAATACTAACCTCTATATTACAATACGCACATTCACTCCAATGCTTCACTTTGATTCCTTACGCAACACGGTAGTCACATTAGCTCCCATTTACAATAAAATTTCACAAATTACGTCTAAAACATTAAGTTGTGTACAGGTGGTGTGGGTAGGCAGGTGAGGTCCAATGTTTACATTCCTTCTCCATGGAGAGTGCAGGCACATTACTCACGGCAGCCGCGGCGCGGGGCGCAAACCCGCGATCAATCAAAGCCTCTATTAGTACACTCACACGCCCACAATCGCCGAGCTACGCTGTTGTTGACCAACGTACTCATAGGACTGTTAATGGGATTTTGTAGTTTACTTTTATACTTTGATACGGTAGGCATAGTGACGGAAAATTTTTGAAGTTTTCTGGCTATTTTAAAGTTGTTACCTGTCATGGTGGTTATGTTGTAAAAGGATAACCATTCACTAAATTACTTTTTCACCACAGCAGCTCAAACATGCCGCTTTTGCTGCGAGACAACAGTGAACAAAACGCGATTTTGATTCGAGCGTGAGTAAAAGTAGCTTTTTAATTTTTCAATCTTCAGTGTCACAAATTGACATTGTTCAGCCCAGCCATAAATTTGAAACATTCGAATTTTTCTGTGCTCTGTCTCTTTCACGTGTATATTAAAAGTGAGTGAAAAACAAACCCCTTCGAATTCGAAATTCGATTTTGGAATTCGACCTCAAAGAAAACACCTTCGGAAACGCAAATAAAAAAAGATATTTGTAATAAAGAAATTACTTTTTTTATATGTTATTGTTCATAATATGTTTAATTTATTATTGGATTTTAATAAAAATAAGTCTAATTAATAGTATAAAATTGCTATTTAACCAATACATTTTTATTTGGAATTACAACAATGATACATTAATTGTAAAATAAACATCAGGGACGCGGTATTAAAACGCGATTTAAAAAAGTAGCGGGAATAAAAATTACGCTGATGCTGATACAGTATAGCGTAACCTGTTAAATTATATTAATATATAAAATAATCTAAAAAGATGAGTGAAACTAGCGATGATGACTGTACTTTAACACCAGAAGAGTTAAATCAACAAGTGATTAATACAGAATTCAATCTATTCCTGTTCATATCTATGTCTCCTAAGTAATATGTGTTCTCACTGCTGTAGTGAAAAGTTATGTGTGCTACACGAGAGCAAAGTTTTTTTATCTCGTGCTGTTGAGTCCCTCACTACGCTCAGGATTCTAACTTTAATTCACTCGCTACGCTCGTGAATCAATCATAGAATCCTTCGCTTGCTCGGGACTCAAAATCAGCACTCGAAACAAAAAACAACTTTGCTCTCTTGTTGCACAAATAACTATTCCTGTTCCAATAAAATTGTTTGTTAGGGCCCAATACTCAAAACGTTTGCAACTATGCACAAGTTATGAACGTAAGGTTAATTAGGCTTAATATGCCATTAACAGTAATAACTGTTAATGGCATATTAAGCTCCGTACTGACACACGGTTATACTCGATAGTTTTACTCGGAAACGAGTAAAAATCAACGTGTGGACTGCAAAACTCACACTTCGATGACATCAAATACACTGTAGTTTTACTCTAAGCGAGCCTTTGAGCTTGACTCGACCTAGTAAAATTGTATGTGAATACGGAGCTTTACATTTGGAAGAGGCTCTAGTAAAAAGTTATACTTTATGACTATTTTTACTTCCAATTGAAATCAAATCTGCCACTGCCGATTTATTCGCTGTTGAGCATAATAACAACTGACAGTGCAAGCAGCAATATCCAATGCAAATCAGTTAAAACGGCAAAATAAGGTCTAAAATTAACAGAAAGGTTTGACAGTACTGTTCCAAATATTCTACTATCATAACGCCGATCAAACATTGTCATTGAACCAACCCACCCAAAACTTAGCAACTTGTAAGAGTTACTACAGTGGGCTTGGAATCAGTTCAAGGCCGTGTTATGATTGATGTGGCTGGTATTCATCTAGTGACGTAGCCACGTCGTTCCGTCGCTCCGTCGTTCCATCCCTCCGTCGCTCGCACGTCCCGACGTCAACGCCACCGTGGTAGGCACCACCAGTCCACTGATCCGAAGTAACATCGATTCTTCACTCTTTTATTGACTTTCCTAATAGCCCATAGTCACATTATATACCTGTAAAATGTTTTAGCTTGCAAAACGCATGATATGCTGCTTTGTCGTCTGATTATTTAGTCACTGGTCCTTTTATAAATACTTTTACAAACACATCCGTGAAAATGTCTTTCAACCATTATAGAGAACAGTGGAAATAAATCTTTGAGACCAGCTAATGAATATACCAGTAACTTAGCAAACACTATATTATTTAATAAAAAGGTTTTTGAAAGACATAAATATGTGTTTACTTATATAAAACCGTATTATATTTACTTTGTGCATGTTATATAAATTGAATTTTCACCACAGTAGCTCAAACAAGCCGCTTTTGCTGCGAGACAACAGTGAACAACACGCGATTTTGATTCGAGCGTGAGGCAAAGTAGCTTTTTAATTTTTCAATCTTCAGTGCCACGAATTGACATTGTTCAGCCACAAATTTGAAACATTCGAATTTTACTGTGCTCTGTCTCTTTCACATGCATATAAAAAGTGAGTGAAAAAATAAACCCCTTCGAATTCGATCTTCGAAATTCGATTTTGGAATTCGACCTCAAAGAAAACACCTACGGCAACGCAAAAAAAAAGATATTTGTAGTAAAGAAATTACTTTTTTTATATGTTATTGTTTACATGTTTAATTTATTACATACATACATACATAGTCTCACGCCTATTTCCCCGAAGGGGTAGGCAGAGGCATATTAAACGCCCACTTTTCACCAGTGCTTTGATCCCACGTAATAGGTGGCGAGCCTATTGCCGCTTATCGGGATATTTTGTTTGCCAGAGCCTCGTCCGTTGATCGGCAGGTGCACCACTTGCAGGTGAGGTTGGCTTGGGACCCTAAGTTCTTGGTGGGAACCCTATGCACCCTTAATTTATTATTAGATTTTAATAAAAATAAGTCTAATTAATAGTATAAAATTAGTATTTAACCAATACATTTTTATTTAGAATTACAACAATGATACATTTGAAAACTAAACATCAGAGACGCGGTATTAAAATGCGATTTAAAAAAGTAGCAGGAATAAAAATTTCGCTGATGCTGATACAGTAGGTATAGCGTAACGTGTTAAATTATTTTAATATATAAAATAATCTAAAAATATGAGTGAAACTAGCGATGATGACTGTACTTTAACACCAGAAGAGTTAAATCAACAAGCGATTATGCAGAATTCAATCTATTTCTGTTCATTTCTATGTCTCCTAAGTAATATGTGTTCTCACTGCTGTGGTGAAAAGTTATGTGTGCTACACGAGAGCAAAGTTTTTTGTATCTCGTGCTGTTGAGTCCCTCACCACGCTCAGGATTCTAACTTTGATTAAATCATAGAATCCTTCGCTTGCTCGGGACTCAAAATCAGCACTCGAAACAAAAAACAACTTTGCTCTCTTGTTGCACAAATAACTATTTCATTACATTTTAATTCAGAAGAACTATCTGAATGTAATAATTATGTGTAACATGTTAAGCAACAAACAAGCAAAATATATACAGCTACCAGTAAAAAACAAGAACTATGTCAAAAGTATCCTTCCCATGTCAGTTAAACAAAATACGGCTAGTGTCACTTTGTGTGTGGTGAATGCTTTAACAGCTAGGTGTTTAAACATTAATCACATGTCAACACTCGAGTTCCCCACCGAGCGTAGTTTATCATTCATGAAGCGAAGCTCAATCAAAACTGAATTCATTACTGTAAAATAGATTTTACGGACGAAAATTACGTATACGTTAAGACATACAATATTACCGTCCCGATATTTAGCCGGCACTAGCCCGATTGATTTAAAAATCTTCCTTCGACGATTAGTATAAGCAAATTCTTTATTTCTGTCCTAAATGTTACTACAGTTGTCCAATTTTGCTTATAGGCAATTTGCATCGCTTATATTTATCTTGATTTATACAAATAAATAAAATATGTCCTTGGAGATTTTTATGTAGCCTATAAATTTGTCTACCCATCGTTTCCGGTCGTAAGATTAGTAGAACAACATTAATTAGCTAGTGATCTTCCTTTGAGCAATTACGTAAATTTAATGATCATTTGGTATTCTAAATAAGAAGGCCAATTCTCGTATTTAACAGAGACTGACACTGAATTTTGACTGAACTGCGATTTAATTTTGAATTGACTCACAATTGGTATTCTGCTCCACTTAATCTCCTTATAGTATAATTTCGATATAATCAATTTATAATCTCTTGTTGATCTTAGAGGTAATGACAAAAACTCAAAAACAAAAACATGAATTTTGCCATTGTATGGGAAAATACATTAATAGGAATGGTTATTGGATGCCAATACGTTTACATGCCAAATTAAAATTAATATACAACTAAGTAATAAAATTTCGGTAAGTAAATATATTGGTTCCTTGGATCGTGTGAATTATTTTCAATAGGTATTCAATAATTAAAAAATTTAATATTCAATAATAGAAATAATTCAGACATTTTAAAGATTTTAACGATGGTAACGTACAATTGGGTTTTTTAATTCGTTTTTCCCTCCTGATAATTTTATCTCATTTGTTGAATTTCTCGAGCAAAAGTTTCGCGAATATTTCGATCTTGAAATAAATATTGTCAATGCTGGCAACGAAATACTTAACATGTTTGCATGTTGTCCACCAGGATCTCCTAGCCAGATCCCCCAGAGGATCCTCGTGAACTCATTAGTTGTGAAATTGTATAAAAGCAATTAACGTTTACAAAACCAGTGACTATCAGAAAGTTATCAGCCATCGATAGGGATTACAAAAATCAGGTGCATGCGATTTTCGACCTTATTGACGTAACTCAGAATTTATAATTTTAATAACGTATCAATGTCAGAAAGCAAGAAAATACGAAAAAGAAGTTTATCATGAATTGTCAATAAGGTCGAAAATCGCATGCACCTGTTTTTTGTAAGCCCTATCGATGGTTGATCATTTTATAGTCATTTGTTTTGTAGACATGAATTTGTCTTACACAATTTCTTTTTAAACTTATTTTAGATACCTATCCCCGTGGTAAAACTAGTGGCACATAATAGCTAAAGGCGATTCCTATGTTTATTAGCAAAATAGATCATAAATATTACCAGAAAAATATTCAACACTATTAGTGGTATCGTTGGGAATGTCAAATAAATCACGTCATCACGTCGTGTCCTTGGTAACAAATGTATATTTTTATTCCGTGCTTTTAAAAGTATCAGGTGCATGCTTTTTTGGTTCCACTCGCTATTTTATTTACAACTGTACTTCTTCCGTATAGCGAATCGGTCGAGTCCAAGAATCTGCCCAATTCACGAATCTGTCGAGTTGGGAATCTGCCGAATCACGAATCTGTCCATTCCAGAATATGTCGTATACCGAACAAGCGATTTGTCTTAACCTATTGTGACAACCCTACCAAAATAGGTAACAAATTTACAAGCTCTTAAGAAGCTGTTTCTCTGTTCGGTTTATTTACTCATGTGGTTATATTATGTACGATGGTATCATTGTGAAAAAACTAGAAATACCTTACCTGCTCTACTAATAATTAGCAGAATACCTGTTTTTTGTAAGCCCTATCGATGGTTGATCATTTTATAGTCATTTGTTTTGTAGACATGAATTTGTCTTACACAATTTCTTTTTAAACTTATTTTAGATACCTATCCCCGTGGTAAAACTAGTGGCACATAATAGCTAAAGGCGATTCCTATGTTTATTAGCAAAATAGATCATAAATATTACCAGAAAAATATTCAACACTATTAGTGGTATCGTTGGGAATGTCAAATAAATCACGTCATCACGTCGTGTCCTTGGTAACAAATGTATATTTTTATTCCGTGCTTTTAAAAGTATCAGGTGCATGCTTTTTTGGTTCCACTCGCTATTTTATTTACAACTGTACTTCTTCCGTATAGCGAATCGGTCGAGTCCAAGAATCTGCCCAATTCACGAATCTGTCGAGTTGGGAATCTGCCGAATCACGAATCTGTCCATTCCAGAATATGTCGTATACCGAACAAGCGATTTGTCTTAACCTATTGTGACAACCCTACCAAAATAGGTAACAAATTTACAAGCTCTTAAGAAGCTGTTTCTCTGTTCGGTTTATTTACTCATGTGGTTATATTATGTACGATGGTATCATTGTGAAAAAACTAGAAATACCTTACCTGCTCTACTAATAATTAGCAGAATACCGTTCACACTAGTTCACACTTGGTTCAACTTTCGATGTAGTCCCGATCTCATTCAAGTGTCAGTTAAGTTACGAGAATACCATTTATGACGCCGAGACTAGATCGATATTGGAATTTGAACAAATATAATTACCAGAATTGGCCCTAAGAAGAGCATATTGAAATTAATATTTTGCCCAAATTTTAGCTACTAGTGAAGTACTTACCTCTTCTAGAATGTTACATCGAAAGTTTGTGCTACGTTTCTACGGCGACTAACTACGTTGTTAAACTATGCGTTGTCAGTAGTCTTTATTATCCTCCATTAGAATCAGGAATTCCTCTTTTCATCATAACTCTCTTTTCATCATAACTCTCTCTGTGTCTACGATTCTTGTCTACACATTGATTTAAATTACAGAATATAATAACTTCTTTCGTGTGTGGATGTTAGACAACAGATACTGTGTAGAAAAGCGAATATATAATGCTAATAATAATATGCTAGCATATGTATCTGGATAGACTAGTGGTCGAACCCTAGATTTCAAGGAAATAGTCTTGAATGCGACCGGTTCATCGCAAGAATGATGACAATTATATTAATCTTTATACTATGAAGATATCTCGTCGATTACACAAGGTGTGTTAAACCGTGGTTTTCGAGCAAGTTATTACATTAATATACCAAGATTGCCATTTATGAAAACCCTTTCCATATTTATAGCAATCCGTTATAAAATACATAACCTTTCAAATGAAGGCAACATACTCAATTAACAGTCAAACTACAGGTACTATTGTACTAAGTATCGGTACATTGTTTATATTTTGGCTGTCACTAGCCAGTTAAGTAGTAGCGAAGTGAACGACCGCCGGCTCAGATGTTATCAGGTGCGATCGATATATGATTCATAAGCCGTTGTATGCGATCACCGTGATACGTGCGTCGTATTTTTGTACTAAAGACTTGGTATTTTCGACACTTTCGATTGTGAAGCGTCATAGTACAACCTTTCATAGTCTACGGCTTAACATAGGCCTCTGGTAATTTGCGTCACAGCAGTATTGCTACGACACACATAGAATTAAAGTAAAATTGTAAAATTAACTTAGTAAACATGCTATTATAGAGAACTATATAAAACAAAGCGTTACATCGTTAAGGAATTGAAGTCTACAAGTATTAATTATTTATTGGTTCTCTTGCTTCGCCAGGGAAAAAATAACATGGCGAAATGTGGGTGTAATATTTCACCTCTGCCTACCCCTTCGGGGATACAGGGGTGAGACTATAAAATTCCGTCGCCTTGTCTTAGACTGACCTTTCGTATATATTGTTTTCTATTTTTCCTACGATATAATCATTGTGTATCAAAACAATTTTTGACAGCAAAATAACTGTAACTATACATACACACATCAACAAAGTCTAGGGATATCTTAATCCTAAATTATTTACGAGTTTATAGTTTAGAACCTTGTTAGTTTCCACAAAAAGTTTATATACAGATTAAAACCTCTTTTATTCTATTTTCAAAATTTGAACATGGAAAGAAAAAAAACAAAATAATAAACAAAATATGGCGGCAAATTTGCTAGTAATTCGTTACATTAAAGAAAGTTAAAACTGTTTTATTATAATTATTAATGAAAAGGGTTTTTAATTGTTTTTCTTTTTTAATTTAACGTGACGTACGAACTTTAAAAGTCATGTCACGTCGTCATTTGAGTCGAGATGAAATGTTACGAGCCGTGGGCATGTTAGAAAATGGTGCAATTCAACGCGTCGTTGCTGAGGCCCTACATACCAGTCAAAATGTGATATCAAGGTTGTGGTCACGTTATCGCAGTACTGGAGATGTGGCCGAACAGCACACAGGTAGATATCGTGTTACTACGCAGAGACAGGATCGATTTCTCCAAATGACCGCCAGAAGACAACCCAATATCACAGCGCTGCAACTAGTGCAAAGGCTCCAGGAGGACCACCAGCTGCTGGTAAGCGACCAAACCGTGCGAAGAAGGTTACATGAAGTTGATCTTCATGCTCGAAGACCATTGCGTGTTCCAGCATTGCGACGTGGCAATCGCGGTCGGCCGCTTTCGTGGGCTCGGGAACATTTACCATGGAGTGACGAACAATGGTCTTTGGTGCTGTTCACCGATGAGTCCCGGTTTGGGTTTCACCCGGATTCACGAAGAACACGCGTTTGGAGAGCTCCAGGGAGAGTTAGCCGTCTACGGCACCCTCAGGAGGTCCACCCATACCAAGGCGGGACAATCATGGTGTGGGCAGGAATTCGTCTTGGCGGACGAACCCAACTCGTTTGGATTCAAGGCAGCATGACTGCACAAAAATACCACGAGGAGGTAGTAGAGCCCGTTATTGTCCCACACAGAACTCAAATAGGCCATGAATTTCTACTCATGTACGATAATGCTCCTTGCCATACGGCGCGGCTGGTATCGACCGCTCTCCGAGAGCACGATATTCAAGTTTTGGATTGGCCTGCACAGTCGCCCGACTTAAATCCTATCGAGCATGCCTGGGACATGTTACAACAAAAAGCTTTGAGAGATTTTCCACCAAATTTGACGACTGAACAACAACTTTACGAACACTTGCAAAGGACATGGGACCTCATACCGCAGCAAGACATTGACAATTTAATTTTAAGTATTAACAATCGATGTCGATGTGTAATCAATGTAAGAGGTGGCAACACTGATTATTAATGATTAGATTTTACAAGATTTTTTCCATTTTTATTAAAATTAATAGTTTTTTAAGAAGAAATGTTTGTTGTTATCATACTAATTTTCCATGATGATTAAAAAAATTATTTTTTTTATTTAAAACAAAAAGAAACACGAAATGTTTTTTATTTTTATTAAAGACCTTAAAATAATCTATGATTCTTCTATTTACTGTATCAGAAAATTCTTCATAGATTTTTAGATATTTGATGAAATATAAAATATCCCTAGACTTTGTTGATGTGTGTACCTATTTGACAAAATAACTTTACAATTCTTGTTAATAAATTGTACATCAAAGTCAAATTCAAAATCATTTATTCATTTAGGCCAGAAAGTGACGCTTATGAACGTCAAACATTAAAGTTAATTACTAGATGATTCTACATTTACATTTACTGCCACGTTCGCAATGCAATAGGTCCACGAGAAAGAACAGGCAATAAAACCCGTGGCCTCTCTTTTTAACCGGCAGTATAATTATTTTACGAGTTATCTTTGTAAGAAAATGCAACTGTTTCGCATTGTGAATTATCTCTTTTATTAAAGCTTGAGGAAACAAATGAAGAATTAGTTTCTGGTAGGTTGTTATATGAACAACACACAAGTGAGTTGCAAGCACAAATATCAAATCTACAAGCTCAACTCACTAGAACTATAATGGAACACCAGAATGAGACTCATGAATACATCTTAAAATATGAAGAAATTTCAAGAGTTGGTCGAGAAAATTTAAAACAACTTATCTCATTATCCAACTCTAATAATTACTGTTCCAGTTGTACAACTAAGTGTGCGACTACACCTGCTGAATCAATAGAATTGAATGCACATGGATGTCAATATAATTCACAAAACAAACTGCATCCAGTAAAGACTGACAGTAAGAATGTAATAATTTTTTCAGACCAACTGGGAGTGGGTTTAGGGAGCTTAATTGATCATTACACTGAGCAACCAGTACAGAACTTTTGTTCACCTGGAGCTCAGTCTTGTACCCTAGTTGATAAGATTAAGAATGCCGACTTGAATGCACAAACTACTGTCATCATATTGTATGGTGACAGCTCATTAGTCTCCAAAAACAGTCTCATAGAATTAACAGACTTAATGATGGATGTTAGCACAAAAATAGGATGTAGCTTTATTATTTGTGCATTGCCTTATTCATATGCTCTCACAGATGACCAAAACAGGCAGATAGGCAAATTAAATCTATTATTGTACAATAGGACATGTCATAGTGACAGTATTTTATTTTTTGACACTAATATTTTTATTAGTAATTTCTTTTTAACAAAAGATACTATGTATCTTTCTTATGTACATAGGCGACAACTTGCTAAATTATTAGCATTTAATTTATATACTGACAGGAGTACTACTAGAGTACTTAGGAATTTGGTAGATAATAGTTATACCAATAGTAGTATTGACACATCTATTAGTTTAAACTATTAGATGAGACAACAGATAGGCATTCATGTGTTTTAAACTTAGTTCATCAAAACATACAAGGCCTATCTGGCAAAGAATTAGAAATAGATTTATTTTTAAATAAACATAAGATTGATATCTTATGTATTACAGAACATTGGTTGCGAGGTGACCAATTAATATTTAACAATCAACATTACTCAGTTATAAGTGCATTCGTAAGAAAGAAGGCTATTCGTGGTGGCTCTCTAATATATGTATGTAATAGTTTGAAATGTAAAGAACGTAAGGATATAGTTAAACTTTCTATCGAGCGCACTGCTGAGATTTCTTGTGTTGAGCTTGAACAACATATTATAGTGTGTGTGTATCGACCACCACAAAGCGACTTTACTCAGTTTGAAAGCATTATTGAGGATGTCTTAAAACACATAATTTCTAGTAGGAAGTCTATAATCGTATGCGGCGATTTTAATGTCAATTTGTTAGAAAAATCACCAATTTGTACTAGGTTAGTTAGCTTATTTAGGTCATTTAATTTAAATGTTTTGTTCTCTGAACCAACTAGAATAACCTCACATTCGTCTACATGCTTAGATAATGTTTTTTGCAATTGTCTTTATTTAAGTAAGGCAGTTTTAACTGACTTGACATCGGATCACTGCGGGCAAAAGGTTGTAATTCCAACTAATACAACCCCTAAAGTACAAGAAATTACATGTAGGCCAATGACCTCTGCTCGCCTAAAACACTTTAGTAATGATGTTGCTGCCAAGATCGCCAGTATTGACTTAACCGTTGATGATCCTGATGAATTATATAAATGCTTATTTAAAATTGTTAATGATGAGTACAATAAAATTTTTAAACTGAAGACATTTGCAAGGAGCATTAAAGTAAATTTTTGTGATTGGGCAACAGTAGGTATATACAAAAGTAGAGCTAGGTTGTATGATCTATATGGTATGAAGAAATACAATTTTAATCCTGAATTTATTCAATATGTTAGAAATTATTCAAAGGTTTTTAAGAGGACATGTGCTTTAGCCAAATCCTTATATTTAAGCAATAAAATCAAAGAATCCAAGAATAAAATTAAAACTACTTGGAGCATTATTAACAATGAGACTGGTCGAGCTAAATTGGTAGATAACAATTATGAATTAAAATTTAATGGTGAAATTATTACTAGGAAAACTGATGTTGCTCAGACATTTAACAATTTCTTCATAAACATACCAGTGAACACAACCAGCTGTCTAGATTCATGTCCAAACAAAGCAGAAATGTTGGTTAGGGGCAATGTGAATGAGTGTGATGTGCTTTTTAATTTTAAATATATTGACACCAATGACATACTGAAGGTATTCAAGACGCTCAATAATAAAAAATCTGTTGACTTATGGGGCATTTCTGTTAAACTTGTGCGACAAATTATTTCTAGCTTAGCTCCATATTTAGCTGCAATATTCAACAGATGCATAGATACAGGAGTATTTCCTGATCTAATGAAACACAGTAAAGTAATACCATTATTCAAAAAGGGATCAAAGAGCGACCCTAGTAATTTTCGGCCAATTTCTATCTTGCCTGCTATTAGTAAAATTTTTGAAAAGATTATTTTGCATCAACTAGAGAGCCACTTTCACACAAATAATTTATTTCACAGTGAACAGTATGGCTTTACTAAGGGTCGCTCCACCGTTGATGCCGGTGTAACTTTGTTAAAGCATATTTTCAATGCTTGGGAAAACTCGAAGGATGCCATTGGTGTTTTTTGTGACCTATCAAAGGCCTTTGACTGTGTGGAACATAATACGCTTTTACTTAAATTGAAACTTTATGGTATTAGAGATACCGCACTCAATCTTGTTGCCAGCTACCTTAGTGATAGAATTCAGTATGTAGATGTTAATGGGAGTAGGTCTCTAGGTTTGCCAGTAGGAATGGGCGTTCCACAGGGCTCTATTCTCGGTCCATTTCTTTTTTTAATATATATTAATGATCTGCCGTTCTTTGTACAAAATTTATGTGATATTGTTTTGTTTGCCGACGATACGTCACTAATTTTTAAAGTTGATCGTAATTTAAGTAACTTTGATACCGTCAATAACACTCTTGCACAAGTATTAGATTGGTTTTCGACAAATAATTTGGTACTCAACTCAAGCAAAACCAAATGTGTTAAATTCTCTTTGCCTAATGTCAAAAGTGTTCCTACTAATATAATTTTAAATAAGGAAACAATTGAACTAGTCGAATCAACCGTATTCTTAGGTGTAACTTTAGATTGTAAGCTTCAGTGGGGCGCCCAAATATCCTGTCTCGCAGTAAAACTTAGTTCTGCAGCGTTTGCAGTTAGAAAAGTTAGGGAATTCACAGATATAGATACTGCTAGACTAGTTTACTTTAGTTATTTTCACAGCGTAATGTCTTACGGAATAATGTTATGGGGTACAGCTGCTGATATACAGACTATTTTTGTCATTCAAAAAAGGGCCATACGTGCTATTTATAAGTTAGGTGCTAGAGATTCTTTACGTGATAAATTTAAAGAAGTAGACATATTGACAGTTGCATCGCAATATATATATGCTAACTTAATGTACATTAAGAAAAACTTAATTCTATACCGCAAAAATAGTGATTTGCACAACGTGAACACAAGGAATAAGCATAAACTGGTGGGAACTAACTACCGTCTACATAAAGTTCAGAACTCATTTGCGGGGATTGGTATACGATTTTTCAACAAATTGCCTCTTGAAATAATGAATTTACCCATGCACAAATACAAACGGACAATTAGGAACTTTCTTTTACAAAGGGGTTATTACACTATTAAGGAATTTTTAAATGATAAGACACCGTGGGGATAGGCTTAGGCTTGTTTAACTCACGATTATTTTATTTACATGTTAAGTGGAGGTGCCTCGTGAACACATGATTTTTGCAGGATTTGGATATTTTTATGATTTGTTGAATGTAGTTTAACATTATTTATCTCTGATCATATCATTGTTCACTTGTCACCTTCACAAAATTCTTTCTACATTTGCATTCCTTCACGCGTTCCACTAACTTATGTTAATAATAACGATCTGGAAAATGGAGGTAATTGGCGGTCATGGTCAGTATACCAGTAGATTGTTTCTTACTACTGGTTCGTATACCGTTGTCGTCATGCTCACTAAAATGTCATTTCTTGTGGTGGCGTCGTGTGTCGGGTCATCCCTGTCCCTCTAATATGGCGAGAGGGATGATGGCTGGCACATGCGTCATACTCGTGAACGGGTGCTACTTGCGATGACTGGTCGATGACGGTCTTGCGGGCTGGTATTAGATTTTAATATTTAACTGCATAATTTCCATCATGGTTCTGATCACTTTCGCGGATTGCCTGCATTATTAGGTATATATAATGTAAGTGGATGCTCCTGTTTCACCATGTCTATTCTGAGGAGGCTAACCAAAAGTATTATGCTTGAGTATTATGATGTACAGTAAATATATACAAGTGATATAGAAGGTGTAACAGTTGCAGCACCTTACAAAATGTAAATTGTGTATTATGCAAAACCTGGCGATGAAAAAGAGTGACCGTGAGTTTTATTGCCCGTTCTTTCTCATGGTTCTACCTATTGCTTTGCGAACGTGGCAGTAAATGTAAATGTAGAAGCATACAGTAATAATGTTTTAAATTTGAGTATAAGTAATTATTTTATAAATTTATTATTTTGACGTTCATAAGCGTCACATTGTGACCCAAATGAATAAAGGATTTTGAATTTGAATTTGAATTTGAATTATCTACTACTGGCAAAATTAATAGTTATTCATATCATACTCAAGCAATAAATTATGTTCATTTGTTAAGCCTCCCAAAGTAATGATGCATCGAAATACATATGTATCATGTAACTGTGTTACGAGTATTAGAAAAAAGTACTCGAAAACATTTATTTATGAGCTAAATATACCAAGAAATAAACATGTCTCCCTCTGTCAAGTTTCGAAATATCCGAGAAAAGTTTTCGAACATCTGACAATTTTTAACGACGATAATTATCATGAACTGTATAGTTCATATACCTAACTGATGCGTTCTTAAAATTAATATTAAGCTATTTCTTATAATAGGCATTATTATTAAATTCTGATAAAAGTGGCAATATTTTAATAGATTTTCAAATAAATTATTTTGTCATACGATATTAACTAGGCTGAATCTATTAGAAATTCTACGTGAGTATTCCAATTTTTTTTTTAAATTGCTTACCATAGAAAATATCATTTCTAAAATCATATAAATAAAATGAATTGTCCTGAATGACTTATTTTGGATAAAATTTGGACAGGGGGCTATATTCATTCCGTAAGCATTTTAAGGTAAGATTTGAGTTCCCGAGGTGAAAGAAACGTTGAAAGTTTAAGATTTTAAAAGAGAAGTAACTAATATTTAGTTTAGTAATTAATATTATTTTAGTCGCGGGTCTTAGTCGCGACAATTTTTACCCGATTAAGACCCGCTAAATAATATTGTATGATGTATACCTACAAATCGCGAAAGTTTAAAATCAAGGTAGAGTTAAGTAGTTATCTGAGGATTTGCTTCATGAATTTTTGAATAGAAAATCATATACGGTATATTTAGGTTTTTGCGACTTTCCAGCTCTATAAAAAGGCACTACTATCCCAGCAAAATAAAATTTGACCGATGTGATAGTGAAACAGTTACATTTTAAACGTTTGATTACTAGATCTGCTACTAAACTAATAAACAGAAATACGAGTACTATATGCAATTATTACTCTATCAATTAATATTTCCCTAAAAGTTGTATGTGTTTCTTTAAATTCAACTTAGGTATTATTTTTTGTATCAGTACCTACGTTTATTTCCTTTTCATAAGTGTAATACTAACATGCACCGGAGTATGCTACTATTCCAGTTATATGATGTTCAGAGAATGCAAAAACAGGAAAAATCTATTAACTCTCGCCATTCAGACCTCCTATTCATCATCCGAACAAAACGTCCCTACGAAACGGAGGGCTAATGCAATTTTTTAAAGTATCTAGATAATTACAGCGCGTTTTAGTTAGAAACGGGTTGTGAACATGAGAATAATTGCATCGTAGTTGCTAGGGTCGCCCCGTGTCGCCCCTCTGTCGGACAATGGGTCGGCAGCTGCATCCCTGCTCTATTGTGTTCAGACAATGCACCCCTGATCTATCCCCGAGTGGTGTTACCCACGCAATGCAACTAGCTGGTGAGAGTAGTGAGAGCTAGTTCAAATTTTAATGCAATTGACAACTTGGTTTTTGAAAATAATGTGGGACGTCCTCGGTTATATAATTTTTACAATTTCTCTCAAAGCGATAAAATGGGTAATGTTCGTTTTTGGGGTTTTATTCTTAGCCATACTTCTTAGTTTTGTCTCAAAATTTATTTATACAGTCGGTTATTAGTGTTCTTTTTTATGTTATTTTTATCAGAATATATGTGCGTCGTTTGTTTGGAGTGACTTTACAATCATAACATTCATAACCAACGGTGGCCAGGTCGGTAAAGTCCTCCGTAATAATTGGACTTTATTTAGGCTCTGCGAATTCGGTTTCTAAAATATTTTCTTAGTCAAGGTACCTTCAGGCGTCATACGATACAGTTCATGTAACAATATTGATTCGAATCAAACAAGGTGCCACCTTTTAGTAGCCTAAACAAATTTTGATACCAAATAAAACAATGATACCTATTTTACCAACTTGAAAGTCTTCTAACTTCTACATAATTGTATCATTATTATATTCTTAAGAAAATAGATTGTACATATTTTGGCAATTTGCTATCCATAAACTTGTAGCGAAAAATAAGGATACCTATATTCATGTATATACTTGTCGGTACAGTCAGCCAAGAATGTGGTCTAGCAGTTTGAACAAAATTTTCAGTGTAATCAAATTATTTATCTGTAATTTTACATTATGTTGTATAATACCTTGGTATATAATGCCGTGCAAATAAACTTCTACCGTTAGGTGGTAGACCATTTTTTGACCCACTGAACACATCTACTCACTGTTCAACATACCTGTCTACAAGCTGTAATTATTCCGTTTACATTCCTCTACGAGTCGATGTCTCATTCAACAATTCATTGAAATTGTACCTACGCCTTATATAAAAATACACCATTATAAATTTATAGTTTACTATTTTTGTTTGTAACGTAGACATAAAAATAGGGCGCGCCTGTTTAAATATTTATAGCAATGTTACTCTTTGTGATACATAGACGCGTAAAGCTAGAAAAGTAGTAGGCGTTAAATACGTATATGGGAATGTATTTTATTTGTAAGAACGAGTATATTGGAAGAAAGAAGAACGAAGAGAGAAGATAAAAGAGTCCTCCTCCTCGCGTTCACTGCCGGGGCCGTTATGTGTATTATAAGATCATAAGGCACGCGGTGAATGCCAAGAGCGGACTCGAGCACCGTGTCAACACGCAGGAAACCAACACATGAGAATCTGTACAAGATGAAGACCTTTTAAGTTGTTGCTTTTGTCATTGTGTATTTACTGCGGGGTGATTTATTCTGTATTTGTTTGATGACTGGATGACTGTGTATTGATAGGGGTATTTTCAAATCGCGTGCTTTCTTTCGTGGGTTATGCGGTATGCGGTTATCCCATTAAGCAATTAATAATGTTGCCAGACACCAGCTGTGGCATTAAGATCGCAACATGTTGATTTTACAAAGAAATTTTGCTAAATTTGCTTGTAACTCTCTCTAACTCTAAATATTCATGCGGCAATTTTCTGCGTGGTACCTACGCCTTGTAAATATGGCGCTAATTTATAATTTTATATAGGTACCTGCAACTAATCTAAGAATACTTTGTAGATTATAATTTTATTGGCGTGATGTAAATGTATCCAGTCATCAAATAACCATCGTTATGATATCTATCTGTATATTCTTGTACTCTAACAATTTAAAACTAGGGCACCTAGTCCGATGTCGGGCACTAATAGAAGTGATGACTTTGGAATTACTAACAAGTACCTACTAACCGACTTTCAGAAAATGCAAGGAAAATTGTTCCTTTCGACTAACTACTCGAATGTTCAATAATGTCATACTGAGACTAGACTCCCTGAAAGTGTGTCCTTAAAAGCCAACACTTCGCATGACATTTATTATATGTTCTACATTGAAAAATGTCATAAAATTAGTATTAGCTAGATGTTATAACCTGAACTTAGAACACTGGTATATCGGTATATTTGTAACGTCGTATGTAGTTTGCGAAATACTTATGCAACGTCGATTTAAAAAAACGCTTTGTTGGTACCTCAAATTAGGTCAAAGAGTTCACGTATTTTGGAATTTTACAACTTACAACGTGATTTGGCACTCGATGCTAAATCTGGACAGGCTCTACATGACCAATACTCAATTTTCTCTTCTCTTAAAATAGTCTTGAATTATACGTTATAGGACTACGATCGCGCTCCGCCAGCGTGTTTTACATACCTAAACCTTCCTCAGGAATCATACTATCTTCTTAGGTGAAGATCGTACAAAAATTCGTTCGGTAGTTTTTGAGTTTAACGCTTCACACAGACAGACGCAGCCGGGTAATTTTATTTTATACTAGAGGACGCCAACAGCTACGCCTGCATTTTTTTAAATTTACCCGTTTTGGCCAATCCCGTGGGAATTTCTGGAAATCCCTTCTTAGTGCACTTCTACGGTCCCCAAGGAACATACATGCCAAATTTCAGCTTCCTGCGCCCAATAGTTTTGGCTGTAGCGTGTCTGTCAGTCAGTCAGTATCGCAAGGATTTTATATATTAAGATTATGTATACAGGGTGATTTGTAATTGCTCGTATTCCCTTCCCTTGGTGATTCTAGGGCTAAAATGGAGTATTTTTACCCCCTACATATGGGGGTCCAAATGCACCATTTTGGAATAAAACGGTTTTTAAGATTTTTTTAGCAAATCCCAAATTTTTGTTATAAACATCTTCTAAAAAAATATGTTGACCATGCTTGGTGGCAAATAGGGTCTTGTTTAATAGACAATTAAATGTCCCTTCTTTTAAAATAAATAAACCTACTAGCTCAACGTGGAATTTGAAAATAGAGCCAAAAAACACACAAAAAATGTTCGAATAAAATAAAATGACGCCACAAAAATGCAATTATATGAAAAAAATAATATGTGACATGTTATGTAAAGTATTGGAATAACTTTCTGGTATCACCTGCTATCCAAAAAGGTATAATAGTCTTAGCCATTGATGTGAATTTCGAGTAATAGCCACTTTTGTTAAAAAAGTGCTTCAGGATGACTCACGGCAGAACATTTTTTCCTGTATTTATTCTTAAGCTCTGCAGTCGGCAGTTATTTACTAGTAGGGAGACCAGCCTAGCAAAATCCATAGGGTCTTAGGTTCAAATCCTCAGCGTAAATGACTGTATTTTGTTAGTTAAATGCATAATAAGGTTTTAATTCTCACTTGTCCCGTGACTCGAAGAACATGTTCAACCAGTTGGTACCGGACGTAATGTTTATCTTGAAAACTCTTTAAGGGGAGACAAAACCCTTAAATAAATAAATAATTGAAAGAAAAAAGCCGTGACACCCAATTAAACCATAAAATATTCCATTGCATTCATGTAACGGATGACAGATGGGGACAATCTGTCGCAAAACTTAAGATTCGTGATAAGGCGCATGATTCAGGCCAAAGAACGCCACTCCTACCGAACTAGTATTGTGAATATTGTTGCCCCGTTTTTTTGCCACACGTTGGCGATTTGAATTTTTGCCCAGCACCTGCGGTTTTTGTGCTGGACAAAATATCATACACTATCGCACATCCAGCGGAACTTCTTCCAACAGAGCCGGAAACTCGTATTATGAATAAGCCTTCGTATAAATCTCTTTTTCACAAAAATAACATTTTAGAGTATCAACGCTGATTCGACAAGATTTCGTGTAATTTATGTTTTGTCACAGTGAGATCCCATCTGAAATCTGGATATTTTATGGTTTAATTTAGTGTCACGGCTTTTTTCTTTCAATTATTTATTTATTTGAATGGTTGACATGGCTTTAACTCCCCTAAAAGAGTTTCCAGGATAAACATGACGTCCGGTACCAACTGGCTGAACATGCTCTTCGAGTCACGGGACAAGTGAGAATTAAAACCTTATTATGCATTTAACTAACAAAAAACAGTCATTTACGCTGAGGATTCGAACCCAAGACCCTATGCATTTTGCTAGATTGGTCTCCCTACTAGTAAATAACTGCTGATTGCAGAGCTTAAGATAAATACAGGAAAAAAATTTCTGCCGAGTGAGTCATCCAGAACACGGTAATATAATCTAACAGTATTGTAACTCGGCCGTCTTCGTGAGTTATATACCTACCAGACGCGCCGCATGCGAGCTGCGGCACGATAGCGGCTGCGGGTACTGTAGGCACAGTCCGCCCAGTCTAATGGGTACTCTGCTCGAGGCGCGTAGGTATAACTCGAGTTTCGTGCGTTTGTATGGAGTTACAATACTGTTAGATATTATTACCGTGTCCAGAAGCACTTCTTTGAACAAAAGTGGCTATTACTCGAAATTCACACCAATTGGCTACGACTATTATACCTTTCGGGATAGCAGGTAATACCAGGAAGTTATTCCAATACTTTAAATAACATGTCACATATTTTTTTTTTCAAATAATTGCATTTTTGTGGCGTCATTTTATTTTATTCGAACATGTTTTATGTGTTTTTTGGCTCTATTTTCAAATTCCACGTTGAGCTAGTAGGTTTATTTTATTTTATAAGATGGGCCATTTAATTGTCTATTAAATAAGACTCAATTTACCACCAAGCATGATCAAAATATTTTTTTAGAAGATGTTTATAACAAAAATTTGGGATTTGCTCAAAAAATCTTAAAAACCGTTTTATTCCAAATTTACAAATCATCCTGTATATTAATACTTACCTTCTACCATCTAGTATTTATTTAGCTTATCAAGCTAAGTTCTAAGCATAACTTAATACCTATTAGATACATCTGCACCTGAGTAGAACAGGCTAATTTTATCAATAACTAGATGAATGTCTTAACCCTTAAGCCGTAGAAGCTTTCCAAGGGACACTTATATCATACTGCCTTTCGTATTCTACTGCTGAAAATAGGCCTCTTCTGAAGGCTGCTACATACAGGCCGGCGGCAGTTGCCGCCAGCTTTTTCCTGGCGTTTGTGCTGCCGGCATCTGCCAGCACTGCTTACACACACAACATTACCTCGTGTATGCCGGGAGCGAAATAACCTTGCAAGTTGCAACCCGCGTGGTACGCCGGTATACCCGGGCGTCCATGCTAGCGGCTTTGTTTGCCGCCAGGTCCACCGCGGCTTCGCCGGCTGCATTGTCTGTAGGAGCCTTAATTGATGTCACAATAGCATTGTCATTCATTGAAGGATTTAGCCTACTATATCACACTTTTCACTCGGGTTGGTATAAGATTTACTGAGGAGTTTTCCGTCTCTTCCCGAAGATACTATTTGGTTTGTGTACTTTAATCTCGTAATGACATGAATATACATATCAATTTAAATAGACAAAACTAATATAATTCTGTGAATAAATCAGTTAAGTATATCTTTGTCCATTTAACAAAGTCTTAAAATGCACAGCAAAAAATACATTTCTTGAGACATTTATTGCATGCGACGACTAAGTATTAAAAAATACGCCAAACAGCCAAATACCTTTGCCAAAAGAATCTTGTTTTTACGGTTATATATTAGTCAAATGTAACAAAGTATGCTGCTACGAAATATATTTTCTTTTTAATAAAATCTTCTAGTGGGTAAACCAATTACAGCATTATCGGGCCTATCTGTATCATGATCTTGACATCACTTTAGCATGTATTAATTGCTTTCAGCCAAATCTCTACCTTACTATATGGTTGTTATTGTGACAAAGCTTATTGAAATACTAACTTCTGCCCAAGGTTTCGTAGTTTGTGGAGGCCGGTATCAGGTCAAAAGGTAGCCCTTTGCATGTTGATATGTAGATACGTGATGTATCAAGTATTTTACGAACATTTCAGAAAACCCTGAACTGGATCTAGGTCAATGTTTCATTGTTTTATTGCTTGTATTCGTTGTAACATGCAATTTAGCTCAATATACACAAGTGCAAATGCATCATAACACAATATGAGCATTGTAAAAAAAAAGGTTAATTTACGATATTCATTTCTAGTGTTTGACTAAGATCCGAACAATCGGTATTAAAAATGTTGGTAAATTAATTAATGAATGTTATAGTTTTGCCATGTCCGTCCGCGGTTTTACGCAGAAACTATAAGCACCAGCGAGCTGAAATTTTTGACAAAACTGCAGAAAAAAACTTGAAAGTTATTAAGAAGGGTATATTTTGTTTTAGTTATAAACCTAAATGCCAAAGTGATTATTTTTTATTCTTCTTTGAAATTGTGTGGGAGATCATTTTAATTAGATAGGTATTTCAAAAATGTTAAGGGTTTGCTTCAATCGTTCTTCTATTCAGTATTGCGAAATAACTGACAAAAAGCATTAATTTCTAACTCCCGCCCCTTCCACTAATATCTAAAATGTCTAAACCGTAATGTTTGAGTGTGTGTAAACTACATTTTATAGTGACATATATAATTAACTTTCAATAAAAAATGTAACGGCTTATTAGGCTCTTCTGATTATCGAGTAGGTAATAGTCGATTAAATAAAACTTACGTTTGCAAGCGATAAATAAATATTGTGATCCGGATTTTTATCATTACACTAGGTAAAGGCTAGCTAACTACATTGTGTGTGGCTTGACATGCACTTGGCCGGTATTTCTTTTCAATTGAGAATAATAGGCAATTTTCATCAGCATCATATCAGCCGAAAGACGTCCACAGCTGGACACAGCTGGACACAGCTGGACACAGCTGGACATAGGCGTCCCCTAAGGGTCTTCACAGGAACCGATCTTGAGCCTATGCATACTGACCCCTGCATCGCCCTAACTTGAGTGGTAGAAAAGGCATTGAATTAAGTCCGCCAATGAACCATATTTGTTGAATTGTGCAAAAGTTAAATAAATAAAAGCATATCTTTACTTCTCTAGGTTTGCTAGTGTAATGAACATATACACAAACCTTGCCAAATTTCAGCTCTGTAGGGACCACGGAGATGCAATTTGACTACAGATTTTAATTTACATGGCGAGCGGACGGACATGGTTGAGACTTACCTAGAGTTACAACGTTATCATCATCAGTCCTGCACATAACCTGTGCCACTACTGGGCACAGACGTTGCCTTTTATATTCTAAGCAAATTGGGTGTAAATTCAGACTTTTTGCAGATGTCTGTATCTTGCACAGGTGAGATACCGATGATAAAATGTAGGCAGCTCTTGATGTAATTGGCGATTTGGAGTATTTGTTGGTTTTGGTTTTAAGTTGTTGGTTTTGGTTTTGAATCCTCTTAGTAGACTCCGATTCACTGCAAGGTACCTACATTCAAATATGCCAGCTACATCGCCGATCTATAGCTACAATCATACTGCCGAAACTACTAAACATATTTGAAATGGACTCATAAGAAATAAGTTTCTGGTACATACAGAATTGTGTACGTTATGTAAGTACTATTTCCATGATAATAGGTGATTGTAGTATTCCTGTGCATATATACAAAGTGTTTAACACACAATGCTTAGTACATGGACACTTACGGTTACAGTAAGTAGTGCAAAATAGTATTTCAACGTAGTGTACAAAGTATTCTGACCTCGAACGATACGAGCCATTGCGTGCGAACATACACGTACAACCAAACAAGTCGGTGGTAGACCAGTTTAAAAAAAATCCCTTGGCTCGCTCATAGAGTCGAGGTACCCTAAAAACTGGTATTGTATACGAGTGTCAATGTGTGTGTAAAATAGCACTGGAAACGACGATGTCTTGCTGAGCGATTCTCGCCTTTGTGGTGGTCTAGCGGGAAGATATTCGACTGTACATGGTTGTGCTTATGAATAAATTGCGAAGTATATTTTTAGGGTTCTGTAGTAAACTACAAGGAACCCTCATAGGTTCTTCATATCCGTCCGTCCGTTTGTCCGTCTGTCGGTCCACGGTTTCATGCAAAATCTTTAAGCATCAGGAAGCTGAAAATGGGCAGAATTATACATTGTAATCACGCGGACAAAACTGTACAATATTATTCTGAAAAAGTCATGTGACTGATAGCTACTATATACCTAAATTGGAAAGGGACATTTTTATTTTCATAGGGTATCGTTAGATAGGTATTTGAAAAATACTAGGAATGTACTTTTACCGTACTTCTGTGTGGATGTTGTAATGGTTAAAATGGTTAAGGCGGTCGTCTTGCAGTTTGGCACAGCGTCTTATGCTGTAGGCTCAATCTCAGATACATCACTGTTTATTTAACTAATTGTTGTCCTGAGCCTAGGCATCCCTGTGACCATTAGTTGAATGTTTTTAAAGTGCCTTGCGTACAAGATATAGTTATAGTACGGGCATTATTTTTATATATTTATTAAAATGGAAATTGATTAGCCATTGATTTATACGTACAGAGCAGTTAATTTATATTTTGCTAGGGAATCAGGCTCATGTATGACGACCGGTTGGCGCAGCGGGAGTGCAAGCGACTGCTACGCCGAAGGTAGCGGGTTCGATTCCCGCTCAAGTCAAACATTTGTGTACATGAACATGGATGTCTGTCTTGGTCTCGGTGTTTCTATGTATGTATAATATGTATGTATTTACAAAAAAAAGTATATATGTATGTTTATTCATTGTCTAGTACCCATAGTACAAGCTCTGCTTAGTTTGGGACTAGATAGTGTTGTGTGAATGAGGTAGAATATTATTATAAACTATACCACGGGTAGAATAGAGAAGAGAAGATAACGAGAAAGAAATGTTGAACTTACTGGAAAAAAATAAGATATTAAAATGTGAAATGGCTCAGCTACATACTCAATTCTCTGATGCCATGAGTGCTCGGGATGGACTCCAGCTCATTGTGGACGGGTTTGCCGAGTGTAGCTTGCAGTATGAACAAGCACTTGACCGTATACAGTTCTTAGACAAACAGTTACACGAGGCAAACAGTAGAATAACTCATCTAGAATTCACCCAAGATCAAATCACTACAACGGCAAATCAAAGTCTGTTCGATGAGCTGGTGGTTCATGCTCCAAGCATGATTACTGATATAAATCATTCTAAAGCATCATTTCCAAATAGTCTCTCAGTGTGCAAAGAATCAAATAATTCAATAAAATTGATTAGGGGTAGTAGGAATAGAATTAAGAAATATGTCAAAATAAACAAATTCATAAAAAAGACCCAAAAATTAGTTCACAGGCAAAAATTTTTCATAAAAAATGTTAAGTTAAATAGGGAAAGATTACTTGCTCTTGAAAAATTAAAAATATACACACAGAAATATCACCAAAATAATTTGAAACATAAATTAGAAATAAATAATTTGCAGGTAGAATTAAATAATCTTAGTGACAAATTAGTATCAATGACAAATAAATATAAAAGCTCTGAACTACAAATGAAAGAGTACATATTGGCAATGAATGAGTTGGTGGCATCAAATAGTAACAAATGCTCAATACCATTGAACAATGACATCCCATTCAACAACCAACACTCGCCAGCTTGCTCATTGTCAACATGTGACCCGGTTTTGCCAAATAGTTCTTTAAACAATACAAATGCAAATATTAAACACACTCTAAATAAATTAAAAAATAACAAACTAGACAGTAAAACTATATTACAAAATAAAAATAAAGTGATAATATTTAGTGACGAGATTGGAAAAGGTATGGGTCAGTTGTTGGCGAACACATATAGTGATGGGTTAGTGATGAACTACTGTTTGCCTGGGTTAAGTTCCATTGCTATTTTAGATAAAATTATAAACTTCAATTTTGACCAGGATACAACTTTATTGATCCTACTTGGTCAAAGAGGATCTTTAAATAAAAGACTTTTATTCTATTATTACAGTAAATTATGTGAATTAAATTTAAATCAAATTATTATGCTCACTTTACCTTTCAGTAAAGGGTTGCCACAGAAAGAAAATAATATTAGACATAGTCTTAATATAAATTTGTGTAGTTGGTCATACAATAACGATCAATTTCATGTTTTTGACTCTAACAATTATGTTAGTAAAGCTTTACATTTGACGCAAGATACATGTTATCTGAATTCTTATTATAAAAGACAACTAGCTGAGTCGCTAGCATTTTGTATTGACATTTCAGCCAAGAATTTGGCTAATAAACGTGTTGCCCCTATACAGCAACAAAATGACATTTATAATGATTCAGCCAGTATTTTGGCTACACAGTCTGACATTTCTATTAATTTAAATTAAATAATTCGACAATAGAGAATACCTCTTGCAATGACACTTTCGTTAATAATGGGCTGGTATGTACGAATAAGCCCAATCCAACTAATATTTCATTTAGAAATTCACAAGTATTAAAACTGGTACATCAAAATATACAAGGTATGTCAAATAAAGATTTAGAAGTGGAGTTGTTCATGAACGGTGAATGCGTCGATATTTTGTGTATAACAGAACATTGGCTTAAAGATCACCAGTTCATGTGCAATTTTAATAACCATCTAGTT
This sequence comes from Euclidia mi, assembly GCA_944739405.2. NCBI lineage: Eukaryota > Metazoa > Arthropoda > Insecta > Lepidoptera > Erebidae > Euclidia > Euclidia mi. Next base: position 8,480,646 of record OX123196.2, read on the forward strand.
GGTAGTTCGTTCAGTAGACAAAATGCAATACATGGTGGATCATTGATTTTAGTTAACAAGCTGCTTAAATTTAAGAATCGTAGTGACATTGTTAGTTTCTCTGTTGAACGGACAGTTGAAATAGCCTGTGTGGAGTTGGACAAACTTCTTGTTTTGAGTGTGTATAGGCCACCATCATCCTGCTATGATAACTTTGAAAGTGTCATGGATGATGTGTTACGGAAGCTATGCCAACAAAATAAATCTATAATAGTAGGTGGCGATTTTAATATTAATTTACTAGAAGATTCCCTGAATTGCCACAAAATTAAGAATTTGTTCAAGTCATATAATCTTGCATGCTTATTTTTGGAACCCACCAGGATAACTTCCACGACATCTACTTGTATAGACAACATATTTACAGATATTGTACCAGTTAGAAAGCAAATAATTAACAAATTAACATCAGATCATTGTGGACAATCTATAACATTTGCTATGCAGTCTAAAAAAGTAGGTAGAAAGGAACTGAGTGTGGTGCCAAAAACTTTGCGTCGTCTGGAGGGACTTAAGGATAAACTCACAAGTACATTACCATACTTATGCTATAATAACGATCCTAATAAGTTGTACAATTCTTTCTTTGACATGTACTGTACTATATTCAATTCTATCTTTGTCCCTAAGAGGATCTCAGTTGCTGGTACTACATCCTTCAGTGAATGGGCAACCACTGGAATTTATAAAAGTAGAAATAAGCTTTACGAATTATATGAACAGAAAGTAATTAATAAAAATGATGAACAATTTTGTCAATATGTAAGAAATTATTCCAAGTTATTTAAAAAGATTTGTCGTGAAGCTAAGACACTTTATTTAAAATCAAAAATTAAAAACAGTAACAATAAAATAAAAGCAACGTGGGATATTATAAACAATGAGACTGGAAGGGTCAAGATTAAAAGTAACGATTACACTCTTCAATTAAATAATAAGATATTAAAGTCAGATTTTGAGGTTGCCACAGCATTTGAAAATTTCTTCACAGACATTCCAGTCTCAACCACTAAATCCCTCAACTCGTCCCCTATTGACGCCGAATCTCTATTGAAACAAAATGTCAATAGGTGTAACATTGAATTTAGTTTTAGTTATGTCACTGACAGAGATATTGTAAAAACTTTTAATAGTCTTAATTTGAAGAAGACTAGTGATCTTTGGGGCAATTCTGTTGTGATTACGAAATCCATAATCAACACAGTAGCACCTGAACTGGCAATGATTTTCAATAGATGCATTGACTGTGGTGTGTTTCCTGATCAAATGAAAAGTAGTAAAGTAATTCCGTTATATAAATCAGGTAGCACATCTGACCCCACAAATTATAGGCCAATATCTGTGCTACCCACATTTAGTAAAATTTTTGAAAAATTAATTCTAGGTCAGCTTCAAATTCATTTTAATAACAATAAGCTGTTACATGAAAAACAATTTGGTTTTACTAGGGGTCGCTCAACTACCGATGCTGGAGTTGAGCTTTTAGATAGTATTGTTGATGCCTGGGAGGAGTCGCATGATGCTCTGGGAGTCTTTTGTGACTTATCAAAGGCTTTTGATTGCGTTTTTCATGAAACATTGATCAGGAAATTACATTACTATGGAGTTAAGAACACTGCTTTGGATCTCCTAACATCATATCTGAGTAATAGGATACAGAGAGTTGAGGTAAATGGAAAAGTTTCTATGGGTTCAGTGGTCACAATGGGAGTGCCGCAAGGTTCAATTCTTGGTCCATTCCTTTTCCTTGTATATATTAATGATTTGCCATACATTATGCAAAATAATGAAGAGATAGTGTTATTTGCTGATGATACATCACTTATTTTTAAACTTAGACGACAACAATCAAATAATGACGATGTAAATAACGCTCTCTCTAAAGTAGTTCAATGGTTTACTGCTAACAATTTACTGTTAAATGAAAAAAAAACAAAATGTATACGATTTTCAAGACCGAATGTAAAACAAGTTAAACCTAACATATATTTGAATGGAGAAGAGTTGGATCTTATAGATAACACCGTATTCTTAGGCATAACCTTAGACTCTAAGCTACAGTGGGGCCCACATATAGGTCAGTTGTCGAATAGACTTAGCTCTGCAGCGTACGCGGTTTATAAAATTCGTCAGTTAACTGATATAGATACGGCCAGATTAGTATATTTTAGTTATTTCCACAGCATAATGTCATATGGCATTTTACTATGGGGCAACGCAGCTGACATTCAAACTGTGTTTGTACTGCAGAAGCGGGCTATTCGTGCAATCTACAGTCTTGGTTCAAGGCATTCACTGAGGGAAAAATTTAAAGAAATTAAGATAATGACTGTCGCATCTCAATACATTTATGAGAACTTGTTATATGTCAGGAAAAATATAAATATGTTTTCCAAATTCAGCGACATTCATAAATTAAACACACGAAATAAAAACAAACTTGTTCTACCTTCAACTAGACTACAAAAAATAAGTAACTCCTACAAGTGTCAAAGCATACGTTTTTACAACAAAATTCCAGGCAATATTCAGGAACTAAGTATTAATAAATTCAAAGTATTTATTAAACAGAGCTTGTGTTCAAAAGCTTATTACACAGTTAAAGATTATTTAGCAGACAAAAATGCCTGGAATTGAGTTTAAAAATTATGAATTTTGACATTTTGAAATTAGTGACAAGATATTTTTATTTACATTTGTAATACTTATATTTTTACATTTTGACATTTTTAATTTGACATTTGTAATTTTATTTATTTTGTTTTGACATTGTTTGATTTGACATTGTTATTTTATTTATTTTCTTTTGACATTTAAAATTACTTAAGTAATATATTATTATTTTTAAACTGACATTCAATAATATTTTCTGACATTTTAAATATATGACATTTTATTGTTAAAATTTTTACTATTTTTAAAATTACTTAAGTAATATATTATTATTCCTGAATTGACATTCAATAATATTTTTTGACATTTTAAATATAATATGACATTTTATTGTTAAAATTTTATTATTTTTACATATTGTTTGCAACATGTATTTTACTATGTATTAGCTTGTAAAGTTGTGAGTATGATGTGGGCATTATTAAACATATAAACAAATAGTTGTGGCAACCTGTCTGATGGCTTAGGCTGACATGCTTATGCATACACCTTCTGATGGCGTGGAGGCATAGTGATACAGATCGTGCTGGCTCCCTCAATCAAGGTTGAGCCGTACGATTGCTGTTGAATGCGGGCCATCAGTGGGCCGAGTCAGTCAAAAGCGTCAGATGATTTCCTGCATTGTACTTGCATACTAAACCCTTTTTTTGTCTGGACTTTAAAAGATGAAGAAAATACTAAACAAAATGAAGTGACAAAAAAAAATGACTCTGAGTTTGTTTCGGCCTTTCTTCTCAAGAAGTCATTTAGCTAGGAAAAGCCGGCATCATCTAGAATAGGGTTTTGACATGTATAAGTGTTGTAAACAACCAAAATGCAGAAATAAATATGTCTTTATGTCTTTATGTCTTTATGAATCAGTGAGAGATCTCGGAGTTCTATTTACCAAGGAACTAATGTTTCGCTCTCACATACAGCAAATTTGTGTAAAGTCTTTTAAAAACCTAGGCTTTATCATTCGAGAAACTCGAGACTTTAATAACACGTCAGCGGTAAAGTCTTTATACAATGCGCTAGTTAGAAGTAGGTTGGAAACGAGTGCTATCATCTGGGATCCCCATGAAACTAAATATAGTCTCATGGTGGAGAAGATTCAGAATAAGTTTACCCGTTATCTGTATATGAAACAATATGGAGTCTACCCTTATTACCCTTTGACGTATCCTACTCTTTTTGTGATAGGAATGGTGGGGTACAATAAGTTGGAAGCTAGGAGAGACTTGGCACTAGCCAAATACATGTTTTTAGTGTTTCGTGGGAAATTAAATAACCCTCAAATACTAGAGACAGTTAAATTAGTGGTTCCTAATACGAGGTTGCGGCAGGCGCCGCGATGGAAATTGTTCGATGTCCCAGTGGCTCGAACTAACTTGTTGAAATACTCACCAGTCGGGCGCGCACTGAATATTTTAAATAACGTCTCTCAGCGTACATATTGATATATTTAATTGTACATTGGCGGAATTCATAAGAGTAACTTTAATGTATTTATCACTTAGGTAGCTACATTGTCGTATTGGGTAGATACCTGTAAAGGCAATTGTATGTTGATATATATAAATAAATAAATAAATTATTTGTTTCTCTTTCTCGGGTATTATTCTAATTTGTTAGAACAATTCCCGGCCCTTTGGCAGGCGTACACAGAGACATAGGTCCAACGCGCAGAGGCCCTTTGAGAGTTTTAATCTAGAATGTAATGGAACACCTACTGAGGCGCCTCCATCACCGCACTATTAAGTACAGTCACGGGTTAGCCGCAGCAGGTGAGAGCCTATTGCTACTTATATGGAAACTAATTACTCTGGGCTATTGGGATGGGTGTTTAATGGATAGGTTTAGATGAAAACTATGGATGAATGCCGGCGTCTGCCCTAAGTACTTTTATAGTACGTCGAAAAGGGGCAGACGGTGACTCGCCAGCTCACTAGATGGACCCTCTGTAAATAGCCGCCAAGGCAAACAAACTCTACCATAAAGGCAACAAGAGGGCAACACCGGTGTGAGCGGCTAGGGGTGTAGAGCGGTGCGGCACCGGTTTCGCCATCGCGGGTCTCGTGACCCGGAGCGGGTTTCCCCGTAATTACGCCCTTGACAATGACACTTCCACCCCCGAGCAAATAGCTCTTGCGACTTCCCTCTGGCCGGCCGACTAAGGCAGGCCAGAGTCAAGAGTCCTGCGGGCGCTCTTGGAAATCCACTCCGACCTGCCAGTAAAGGCAAGCCGGAGACGAGGCCCTGACCGACTCCCTGAAGTATTCGGGACCGCAGTGTCGCCACACACATTCAGCTCGCCACAAAGCTGCCCTGCTGTTTGTAAGCTTTCTTTCTATCCTGTAATATATATCACAAGACAAAGGTGATGTTTGAAAGCTGTTACTCTGCCCTCTGAGATTGCGTTAGTCTCATGATGATATAACGACTGCCCCAGAGGGGTTAGTTATATTATTATTATTATTATGTCATGCAAAAGTCAATAGAAAGGTTTCCTTAGCAAGTATAATTTATTACTTTTGTGTAAATTCCATTTGCAATTCTGCACGCCAGTTTGACATCAAGATTATTTCATAGAACTTGGTAATGTGTGGTTGATGCCATATAGAAATGTATGTAGTACGAAGTAACTAAATTATGAAGTCACCACCTAGACTTAACCTTTAAACTCGTGTTATAATGATGACATGAGACTTACCTCTAGGTCGTCATTCTATGTATGAAGCGCAACAAGTAATTAACCATTAGATTAAATACATGATCAAACACAGGGCCACACATACCACAGGCAGATACTCTGAGAACTACATACATAAGCTAGTCTTTGAGAATATTAGGCCTCCTAATATTCTCGAAGTGTTTACGGTTTCCCTCGAGCTATCATCGCAGTCAGACCACAGCTGCTGAAAAGCAAATGAAATATCGACAAAAGTGAAATGCAAGATATAAAAAAGCAATAATTGAATTTCACTATTTAATTCTCCCGGCTATAAATATAAATGTGGACATTGGATTACTGTTGTAACGACTTTAGTACCCTACTAAAGATATTTTATATATTCCAACACAAAGATAAAATGATGGTTGATTCTTTGATTGAACACCCCTTTCATTTTGAAGCTAGCATTAAGAAAATGTGAACAACACATATTATAAAAAAAAAAAACCTTGTTTTTTATTTGATTATCAGTAGTAGGTACAATTTTACCACAAAAACTTTGATTGTATAAAAACTAGAAAGACAAACAACTATTAACATTTATTATTATTCATTCGACAATAAGTCGACTTACGTTGTTGTTCAAGTTCTTAACTAGCAACCTTGCGACATCACCAACCCGCGACAAATTCACGATGAAACTTATTTATTTATCTGACATGTTACTCGTTGTAAAATGTTCGCATCAACCCATCAACCAGCACATCAGCTTTAATTACCTGCAGTTTGTCAGCTGTTTCGTAAGTTGCCCGTCAGGCGAAGCAACAAGTCAATTCTGATTAATTGTCTTGTATTACGTGTCAATAAATTATTGCCGTGTATACATACCATAAACGAGACGTGATGGTATTTTTGTAATTACTTATAATTATGGCATCTACTAAGTACATTAAATATATATTTTTGCCTTAACGATTCCGAGCCCCGTATAGTATAAAAGTATGAGTACCTAAATAATAGAGGTTCTACATTGAGGTTCTACATTATGTGCGTTATCATCAAACAGCAAAACCTTTCGCAATCCATTGCTGGGCATATGGACATATTTAATTAGTATCACAATAGCGTTTTAATCCATAATATGAGGCAGCGATAGCCTAGTGGAGATACCAACAGACTGCCGTGCCCGTGCAGAAGATACCGGGTTCGAATCCTAGGCGCGCACCACTTACTTTTCGGAGTCATGTGCGTATTGAATTATTAATTATCGCTTGCCCCGTGCCTCGGAGAGCACGTTAAGCCGTCGGTCCCGGTTGTCATGAAGATGTTTGACAGTCGTTATACGGAGTCAGTAGGTACCTATCTCTGAATAAACTGACACTAGTCTAAACCATGGAATATCGCTATCCCTTTAGGTTGCGGGGGTCAGACAGGCAGTCACTCCGTGGGAAAGCTAATATTCTGTCAAATCCGGTTAGACTAGTAAGTGGACCCATTGAAACTGGGATAACGCTAGGAGAAAGAATAGCGTTTTAATCCAATATCAGGATTTAGTCTACTATACCACGCTGCTGGCCAGCGTCACCATCCAATCTGGCATTGGATGGTATATTTTCATGCCGAGTTTGCCGTCGCTTCCCAAAAATACCATTCTTCGTGTATTTTCTTTACTTGCCTTTTACGACACCCACGTATTAAAAGGGGTAGTAGACCTTGCTATGCTTAATCCGTCGCCACACGGACACATATCTGTATATATAAAATTCTGACTGCCTCCGTAGTCCGGTGGATAGCGTATGCGACTACTGATCGCAGGTCAAGGGGTTCGATTCCCGGGTCGGCCAAAAGTGCTACTGAGTTTTCCGAATTCTCAGTAGCAGCCCGGAGTCTGGTCATGTGCCCGGTAACGGCAATAGGCTCGCCCCCTATTACGTGGGACCTAAAAATTCATGGCGAAATGTGGGTATAATGTTACTAAGGTTACACGTCTGCCTACCTCATCGGGGATACAGGCGTTAGTCTATAAATAAATATAAAATTATTGGGTTACTGACTGATAGACACCACAGAGTCGAAACTACTGAGTGCCAGAAACTGGAATTTAATTTGTATTTTCCTTGGAGACCGAAAGGGTCGGAAAGAAACAGTTAAATTGAAAACGGTCGTAGCTGCGTAAATCCTCAACTACAATGAACGGTAGATTAGAAGTAGTAAATATTATGTTTTTATAAATACATATTTGATGCCACAAACGGAAGCAGCTAATTACAAGTTCATATATATGTCTCATTATCATCAGCCGCATACTGTCCCACTGCTGAGCACGGGCCTCTTTTCACTATGAGAAGGGTATGGCCATAGTCCACCACGCTGGCCAAGTGCGGGTTGGCAGACTTCACACGTCTTTCTAGAACATTATGGAGAAATCTCAGACATGCAGGTTTCCTCACGATGTTTACCTTCACCGATAAGCAAGCGATAATTAACAATTTAAAACGCACTTAACTTCGAAAAGTCATTGGTGCGTGCCGTGGATTCGAACCTGAGACCCTCTGCGTAGCAGTCTGTCGGTCTCTCCACTCGGCTATCGCTGTATACTTGATGTTCTGTTTAATGAGACATCTCATTATACAGAACATCAAGTATACACTCAAAGTAACCTTTGACTTATTATAATAATGATTTAGAGATGGCAGACTAGAATAACTGGCCAAGTCCATATCGAGCCTCGCACAATGTAGGATTCCGTAGTAGGTACCTCTTGCCCAGTTACCTAAGGAAGGTAGGACTCAAGGACCATAGTGTTTTTAAAGCTCGTAGGTAGAAGTTTAAGTTAATTGTCTATTGCTCGTTCATTTGTAATTATATTATATTTTTTATTGAAAGTTCATTATTTATGCCACTATTGAGCATAGTTTACATATACGCATACCTAAATAGGCTTAAAAGTTAGAGGGGGTGAGGAGGCTTTGCAATTGGCTGATTTTCGAGGTGTTTTTGATATCGGACCTATCTAACGGTAACCCATACAATGTTGTAGAAAATAAATAAATTCATATTCATATTTTGGTGTATGGAAGCAGTAAACGTAAGTTTTTCAGAATTTTATCTCTCAGTTATGTCCGAATGGTAACAATGTATGTATAACTTTGCCGAATTAATTCTCTCTGGTGCTTATAGTTTTTTTTATGTTAAAAGCCGGCAAACGAACAGACGGATCGCCTGACGGTAAGCAATTACCGTCGCCCATGGACACAAGTAACACCAGAGGAGTCACAAGTGCGTTGCCGCCCCTTGGGGTTGGGAAAAGGGATAGGAGGAGGAGTGGGATAAGGGAGAAGGAAAGGGATGAGGCCTCCGGCACTCTCACTCACCGAACGAAACGCAACAGTTTAGATACTGTTACTTTAGGTCGATTTTCTGTGAGAGGTTAGTACTTCCCCGGTCGAGCCGGCCCATTCATGCTGAAATCAGCAAGACTCTACTACCGTTAAAGTTTTAGCATAAAGTCACGGACGGACAAACGTCCGGTAGTCCGAAGAGCCCGAGAGATGGCTAAACTATAAGGATTACCTGCAGATTTCTACATAACCCTAAAAATATGTGAACTTGGTCCACGAGTACAACAATTGTTCGTTAAAGTCTCATAGCTCGTGACCGAATCACGTTAATTGTTACCTGTTTGGACCACTCGTGCAAACAATTGTCTTAAAAAAGCAAGATAATATCTCTCAAAATACTTCGTGACTCAATATTTCGGTTTTAAATTAATTAAATTAATATTTCTCCTCTGAGTGGCAAGAAACGTTATTTTGTAGGCTAGTTGTGAAGTTAATTGAGACGATTTATGAAGAAGTCAGGAACGCACTATAGGTCATTTATCATTTTACTAGAGGAAGCCCGCGGCTACGTCTGCACATTTTATTAATTTACCTGTTTTGCCCGATCCCGTGGGAATTTTGGGAAATCCCTTCTTAGTGCACCCCTACGGTGCTCCCCTACTGCCAAATTTCAGCTTCCTGCGCCCAATAGTTTCGGCTGCAGCGTGTCTGTCAGTCAGTCAGTAACGCAAGGATTTTATATATTAAGATTACTTAAGAATTACATACGCATATATTATATGACACTGAAGGCGGACCTCGGACTCAAAGACGAAGGACAGTATCGCAACCGGAACAGCGCTAAGATGATAATTATTAAAAACATATAGATATATACATAATATACTAAAAGATACCCGAAACAACGGTTATTTATTTTTAACTTAACCGCTGCTGCTCGATCTCGTGGGTATTTCGGGAAATCCCTTTTTACTGAAATCACACGCTCTCCAAGACACATACACGCCAATTTTCAATTTCTAGCGCCCAGTCGTTTAGATTTAGACTGTACCTATGTTGTCTATCAGTCTGTCCGTAACCAAATTATTTTAAATATATGTTAAAGCCATAGTGATTAATGTAAAATTATACATAACGACTGGTCAATAAATATAATTACTAAATTGCCTAGACAATTTGATAAATTAATTACTTCACCTGGATGTTATACATAAAGCCAGGCCAAAAAGTCAAAGTAATAAATACGATACGAATTACTTGCCTTACCATTCCGATATAGCGTGGCGTGATCACCAAAACACGTTATAATGAAATGTGGAGTCAGGAGACGATGTTTAATAAGCTAAGTTGACGGAGGTCTGCTTCGCAGGGCTCCTATTGTTAGGTGCAGGGTCACAATAAAACCTTACATAACCTATCTACATGGTTTGCCTGGTTAATCGGCCTGTTAACATATCGATGGCCAGTACGGAACTGATTAAAATTAAACTTTACAAGCTTCACTTCACTTATTATAAGTATTACTTCTTCCGAGAGTACCAAGATGTTATATAAAATAACTAGTTAATGTGATTAATTCGGTGTCAATTATTACTTTGTCCAAATTGAGTAGATATTATAATTCATGGCTAGATAGTATATACCTATAATATCGGGATTTATTACTTTGACTGTAACATATATAGTAGAGGAGACGTGGAACACCGACCTTCACCGATCTGATAACCCGATGAGACGTATTTTTATGTAATATAATTTATAAACAATCACTTTTTCATCATCAAAAATAACTTTGTTTTCCATAGTGTTTGTATAAACGACAAAGTTATATTTGCGGTTGATTAAAATTATTTAAATTTAAAATAGCTATGAGCACTTTTTTGATAGGCAAATTATTATAGGTATATTTGTTTATAAATTATATTACATAAAAAATACGTCTTATCTGGTTATCAGATCGGTGAAGGTCGATGTTCCACGTCTCTTCTACTAATATATCAGTATGACTCCGTCAACTTCCTTTATGCGTAGGTGATGTAGTTCACTCATCCAAATATATAAATCTAATCGGTAAAATCACCAAGAATTCGGTTACGAATATGACATGTAAGTGTGCCGGGGACTCCATCTTCTTTACCTTTTCCGTCACCCTGTTCCTGCTTCTCCTATTCATTTTGCTATGCCAAAGGCCGACAACACACTTGTGACTCCTCCGGTGTTGAGGGTCTCCATGGGCGACAGTAATCGTCTGCCATCAGTCGATCCGTCTGCTCGTGTGCCGTCTTTACAGCCATTTTGTTGGCCGCCTATAATACAAAAAAACAATAAGGGCTGCTCCAATTTAGATACGCCAATTTTTCAAAAATCTTTCTGAGCAAGCCATCGAAACTACTTCTTAAATTTGGTCAAATAGCGATAAAAGATTTGACATTGCTAAACATAGAATACCCTTTCAGTTATCTATTACTAACATTTAATAATGGCGCTGATACATCTGTTCATTCACTTGTGACAGAACAGCGAGCATTTGCCGTTTTTCGTTTTGTCGAACCGAACATTTTCACTATCATTCTAGCGAACACTCTAATCCGTAGAATATAGAAAAATATAGCAATCGTACTACAACAGCAGTTTTACCTAATATTTTTACTTCAGTTTCAATTATGAATTATTTCTAAAGTAAGAGTAAGATACATAAACAAATGACGTTTCTAAATAATAAAATGAAGATTTCAATTTTAACAGGTTTAATAAATCACACAAGTGTCTGTCCCTACATTCGAATTTATCTATCGATATCGAGGGTTTATCAACATACTATTGAAATTAATTCTGAGTAAATGAAATCTAAGGATTTATTGTAAACATTGTCGATATTTATTCTAAGTAATCCCATCACTAGTCAAGTTAAAATTAGTGACAAACTAAGAAGATTTTTCCCAAGATTAAAATCATAAGTCAGAGTGAAGTAAATATTTTGGGTTTAACAGCCATTGTAGCGCGAATTCTATGTATTTCTATATTTTATGGCTCGCCCGAATGTTCGTGAGAATGTTCGCTAAAACACACTAATTTGTTTTGTAACATTCGCGAGAATGCTCATTACAGGTGAATGCTCAAGTGTCATCATCTTCAGCCTTTAAACGTCCACTGCTGGACTAGGCCTCTCCTTTGAAAGGAGAAATTGGCCTACTATACCACGCTGGCCAAAAGGGTTGGTATAGGGTTTGTATCGAGTTTTCCTTCTCTTACAGTGCTGTTCTCTGCATAATATGCTCCCTCTGTCGACTCTTACGACACCCATGGGATAATATGGGGTAGGCCAATTCCTCCTTTCAAAGGAGAGGCCTAGTCCAGCAGTGGACTGTTAAAGGCTGATGATGATGATGACAAGTATGTCTATTATATATCAAAGTTAAGCGCCTGTACAGTATTTGTACCCGTGGATAGCACATAGCAACAGACACAGCGGTGTGACGTCACATTAGATGTAGTAGATACGAATCGCGCGCACACGACACGACCGAAACAATGCAAGCGCACGTTATTTCTCCTCTGTGGATGACCTAGAGACACACATAAAACGAATGCAGCTCTTAAACTAAGCGGTGCGTTTTTACGGATGTAAAGAAGTACCGAAATACATCTTTAAAAAGTTTTTTAAAGATGTATTTCGGTACGTCGCAAAAGATCAAATTATAATAAAGTGAAAAAAATATCGACGGTACGTGGCTGATGCGACAATAGAAATAGAGAATGACCATTTGCGAGGTTTGTGACATACGAGCTCGACTGAGAAGTGACGTAGCCAGTCAGGCAACTGTCAGCTGCGCCGCGCGCGTCAGCCGTGGCTGGGATCAGCGGCGATGATACATAGCAAAGGACTTAAAAAAGAGGTACAGTGTCTCGGTATTCATCTAATAAACCGCATTACGATTACAACTATACTTTCCGTTCCAAAAGTCGCTGATGTAACCCAGAAACTTGCCACGCTTATGTGGGATATATATCTTTCGCGTGTCTAACGACAAGTGGACCAAGATGATCACTATAAACAGCAAGCGATATCGCGGCAGACCTAGAAAAAATGGGAGGATGAGCTTGACTATTTTTATAAGAATGAACCCCAAGAAACTGAAAAGAGAAATGACTGTAAGGGCAAGGTGACACTACCTATAGGGCAAAGAACCTCTTGTTGTATAGTATAGTGGAACGTAGCTTTAAAGTAAAATAAAAGCAGTTTAAACTATGCAAGGTGATTGTTACTAGTATATCTATAAAGAGATAATTAGTTAAGATATTTGGGGAGACCGTTTAATTTATAAATAAAAATAATACAACCATGTAATTGGACACATACATCATCGTCTTTTTGCCGAGTTACAAAAACCTGTAGCTATTGGTAAGATCCTTGATGAAAAAATGAGTGAATAGCTATAATGACTTTTTAGCCTAACATCATAAAAATCCAATATTTACATGGTAGACCATCATCAACATCCGAGCGTTATCCCAGTCGGAACCAAGATTTTCGCCTTACTAGTTCAACCAGGACTTGAAAGTATATTCACTTTTCCATCGAGCAAAGGGATAGCAATATTGCATGATTTAGACCTGTGACCGGTTAATTCAGGGTTGGTTACATTACGACTGACAAAAGCACCTGTTGGTGTCTCCTCCGTTACTCTGCTTGAAGTTGACAAAAATATGAAGATGCGCATATTATAATTCAGGGAAAAGGAAATGGGTCTGGTCTCTTAATTTTCCCAACAACTGACATATAATATGTCAGTTGTTGGGAAAAGTAATTGATATAGCTATTTGGCATCACCAAGATTAAATTTAACCTTAACGTATCAAAGCCGCACTATCAGCGGCGCTAGTTAATATTTATTGCGGCACCGGGCTGAATGCTAATCGCTTGTCCGTTTGTGTACAAGGGATAGTTATTTGTAATGATGCTTACAAGCTGGGGTGGTTACAGTATACTACCGTTATTGAAAACATATCAGTGATGACATCGTAACAAATTTAATTTACCGAATTGAGTTTTTTGAATTCCAAGCATTATGCAAAACGTGCATAATATTCTTACACTCAAATAATTGTAACTGGATACCTGTTAAAGCTTTACGTGAACGTTTAAAGTTATAAAAAAAATAAGTTAGGAAGTAAAGTACTGTTATTAATTTTATTCGGCAGTTTTTTGTAAGTATAAGGATACAACGCAATTGTACAATAATATTAACCTTAATTATTATTTGTCTTATGTATATTTATGATGGTCTCTGAAGCATTAAGAAGTCTGGGAAGGTGCCTCATGACGTCGTTGACAATAAACTCGCAACAGTAGGTGCTATAAGCATACAGCAGTACCAACAGCAATAATTTAAGTAAGGCGAATTATGTGAAAAAACTACCTGAGGCCGTGGATCCACTCGCGTTATTATGACCACTGCTTGTTGTTGTTAAATCGTCTATGCTAATGTAACCTTGCTTGATAAATTAGATATCCAACACAAGAATAATAATTATTCAAATCAGACCAATAGTTCCTGTCATAATACCAGTATGTATATACATATATAGTCACGACGTTGCATGTAGGTGAGCATGACTGATAGTCAACGATCTTGTCGCTTATGCGTGCACCAAGAAAATCCACCTACCACCAAAACGTATTTTTGTTATTTTTGAAGAAGCTTTTCTTTATCCTATACTTTATCTGTATATATAAAATCCTTGCGTTACTGACTGACTGACAGACACTAAACTATTGGGCGCAGGAAGCTGAAATTTGGCATGTACGAGTATGTTCCTTGGGGACTGTAGGGGTGCACTAAGGAGGGATTTCCAGAAAATCCCACGGGATCGGGCAAAAACAGTTAAATAAAAAAAATGTGCGAGCGTAGCTGCGGGCGTCATCTAGTTAACTATAAAAGGAAAAGCTATTACAAATGCATAAATGCCTCTGGTATAAAGATACAATGACTGCACGGCTGGCGTAGTTGTTTAAGCGGTCGCCTCGCCGCTTGACACTGCGCCGAGTGTTGTGGGTTCGATCCCCACACAAGGCAACACTTTGTGTGATTCATAAATTGTTGTCTCGAGTCTGGATGTTCATTGTGTCCGTTAGTTGTATGTTTGTAAAGTCCCCCGCGACACAGGATTTAGTCCTAGTGCGGGAGTTGTCTTTTAAAAAATAAAAATAAAAAGTTACCAAAGGCATTTTGAAACTTAAAATCGAATTGGTTCTAAGGTAGGTGCGCTCAATAAGGGCTAGCTAAGCGGGAATTAAAATAAATCAAGAAAAAATAAATCAAGAACTATTTAAACGTATCAACAAATTTTAATGTAAATTAATCATTTATACCAATTACTATGTATTGAAAGTGAAAAACAGCAACTACTGCCATAAACATAGTCTTAATTAAACACTACAAAAAACACTGTCTTTAGGCCTTATTAAACTATGGTAGTATAATAAGGCCTAAAACTTTAACACACAAAATAATACAAAATAAACGTCATGTATTTGGTAATTGAGTTTCATAAAATAATAGCCAAGCTCATAATGACAGCAAAGACGTAAAAATTAAATATTTGTCTTTAATTAGGAGAAATCTGGCCACTCAACATCATCATCGTCCTCCTCTGACAAACCGCTTATTGAAATAGGCTACATTGTACTACTGCTCGGACTGCCGCAACCAGGTTTTTATCAGATAACACATACACAGCTCGCTGGGAATTCATAGTGATTATAAGTAGTCTCTAAATGCCATAAATCAATTAGAGAACAGTTAAAATTACATTTCTAAAGGCACTCAATAAACATATTCTCTTGATAATGCCATAGAAGAGGGTAATAAGGCCTATGGGCGAATTTCATAGGCCTTATTAACCACCGACCACTTTGTAAAGAAAATGATTAAAATATCATTGTTCGGTCTAATTAATACCATTCGTACAACGCAGGTCTCTAAAGCATGAACTAATAGAAAATTAAACTGCAAAATAATGTACACAAATATAATGTTAAAAAAATTACTTACGTTTGGTTTGGGCGTTAGGTATAAAACAACACTCAGCAAGTTTATTATGTAAAACATGTTTGTAAACCGTGTATAAGTGTATGTTTTGTAAGTTGTCCTAAATAAATAAATAAATATAAATAAATAAATTTCAGCTGAGCGCCCATCAACCACGACGAATGACGCAGCACGAGGGTAAGCGAGACGTGACAAGTTTAGGTCGCCATCTGGGATGGTTAGCTTCCTATGACTGTCACTTCGGTCGGTTGGGATTATTTTTTAGTTGCTTTTCTGATACTTAGACCTTACTACCCGATAGATACCTCTTAATGGCCACACCTACCTGATTCTGAAGTATGGATGTAAACTGGATCCGAGTAGCGACCAGATTAAAAAAGCTTGCATAACTACGTATTATTATGACACTTGTATTACATTCATTGACATACCGATCACAATCAAGGAGCTGGTGAAATAAAACAAAAATAGCAAGCTTAAGCGATAAGCGCTAACCCGGCGGTAACCCAGTAATTGTTTTACTCTTAACTTTAAAATGAAAAGGACGTGAATAAGTATGTACCATATTCACGTCCTTTTCCAACACCTCCCTTTTGTTTCACAAGAAATACATTATACCGAAGAAGTAAATTACTGTATTAAGTAATTAATTGTCTATCCATTGTCTAGTACCCATAGTACAAGCTCTGCTTAGTTTGGGACTAGTTGGTGATGTCTGTATGTGGGTAGAATATTATATCATATAAAACAAAATGTTGCAAAATAAAACATAAAAAATTCTTCACTGTTAAGGCGGTTACGGCTCAGCTGCAACGTTCTCCTGAGGACCTTGTCTGACCGATGGGACTCACCTATGTTGCAGGCATGGATGGGGCTGCACTGGCTGTGCAACAGCAAATAAGTGCGTCTCATGCCCTACCTTTTACATTATTTTATTATCACTAACATTATTTATAAGCCTGTGTTACTAACAAAGTTGAATTTATGGAACATGTTTTCTAATGTAATGGTATCTAATAAAGGAAAAAATCAATTATATCATAGCAATGTGAACACCAAGACATGAGTATTATTAACAAACCTGAGAATCCCCGCAGCTACGCCCGCACATATTATTATTTATTTAATCGTTTCTTCCCGTAAATGTGGGTATTTCGAGAAATCCCTTCTCAGTGCACGCCTACGGTCCCAAGGAACATACAGACCAAATTTCAGCTTCTTGCGCCTAATAGTTTTGGTTGTACGTTGTCCGTCAGTTAGTCAGTAACTCAAGATTTATATATATATACAGATACATTGTACATAGGTACACATACAAACATAGTCTCACGCCTATATCGCCGAAGCGGTAGGCAGAGGTGCTACACCAACTTTTCGTCAGATTTATTTTAGTCCCACGTAATAGGGGGCGAGCCTATTGCCGTACCGGGCACATTACCAGACTCCGAGCTGCTACTAAGAATTTCCTAGCGGAAAAACCCAATAACACTTTGCCCGACCGGGGGATCGAACCCGATACCCAATCCCACGCGCACATTTATGCCGCGAGACCAACGAGATACATTGTAATGGAAATTTATTACAGTAACGTCAAGTACGTGAGCTTGTGACCAAAGTAAAAAGCATTATCACTATGTATTTAGCTGTGTTTAATTGGTAATTATCGCTTGCCCTTGAGAAACACGTTAAGGCATCATTCCCAGCTGCCATGAAAATTTTGACAATCATTTTGTGGAATCTCATTACATATTACATACTGACACAGGTCTAAGCCATGGAATATCGCTATTCTTTAGTTTGTGGTGATCAGACGGTAGCCGATTAAATTGTTAATTATCGCTTGCTAAACGGTGAAGGAAAACATCGTGAGGAAACCTGCATGTCTGAGAGTTCTCCATAATGTTCTCGAAAGACATGTGAAGTCTACCAAACCGCACTTGGCCAGCGTGGTGGACTATAGCCTTACCCTTCTCATAATGGGAAGAGGCCCGTGCCCAGCAGTGACATTATAGAGGGCTGCGTCATACTCGTGAACGGGTGCTACTTGCGATGACTGGTCGATGTCGGTCTTACGGGCTGGTATTACATTTTTAATATTAAACTATATCATTTCTATCATGGTTCTGAACATTTGCGCGGATTGCCTGCATTATTAGGTACTTAATGTAAGTGGATGCTCCTGTTTCACCATGTCAATTTTCAGGAGGCTAATTAAATGAACATCAAAATTTTACTACATTATGCTTGAGTATTAAGTAGAGTAAATATTTACAAATGACATAGAAGGTGTAACAGTTGCAGCACCTTACAAAATTTAAATTTTTATGTATTATGCAAAACCTGGCGATGAAAAAGAGTGACCTTGAGTTTTATTGCCCGTTCTTTCTCATGGTTCTACGCCCTTGCTTTGCAAACGTGGCAGTAAATGTAAATGTAGAAGCTTTAAGTAATTATTTTTTTTAAATTGACGTTCATAAGTGTCACTTTGTGATTTAAATGAATAAAGGATTTTGACTTTGACTTTGACTTTGACTTTGGCTGATGATGAGATGGTAGTCGATCTATAGAGAATCTTGCATTCTGGTAAAGCTGTCAGACATGAAAGCGAACAACTGGGCTTCACGGCAAAAGTCTAAGATGCAATCGGGATAACAATAAGATGATGACTATCCTTACAATACAATCCACATCTACTATAGCGCGGTATGTTTTCTCACAGATGTAGGTAAGCATAGGTACCTGAGTCTGATATGTCACATGCGACCCTGTCAAAATTTAGCAGAAGGGGAACTTATCGCCAAAGAGCTCAGATATTTACATAGAGGCGCATTTCCTATGGGCGCTTTGTAGACAAACTTTCTGTGACCCAAATTGCCGCTTGGCGGCGTGGCAGTCGCGTTGTGACAGGTGTCTCTACGACTGCAAAAGAGACGAACGTTCCTCCTGTGTATCATAACTATGAGAGCAAGAGAGACAGAGAACGACGCCAGCGCCGCCAACGGCGCCAACTACGAACTAAACTGGAGACAGTCTCCTCTTGGAACCGGCACACGAAATCATTAAGAACTGCGCTTCTTTGTAAATCTGTATTCATTGCTATCGAGCTAAAACATTATCTGCCAAGAGTACCTACATTTCATCCAGAAATCATTAACGCAAGAGATACGGTGGCAAAATCTAGACTATTTTAATGAAGTTATTTATACACCTAAAGGCCAATTCTGGTAATTATATTTGTTCAAAGTCCAATATCGATCTAGTCTCGGCGTCATAAATGGTATTCTCGTAACTTAACTGACACTTGAATGAGATCGGGACTACATCGAAAGTTGAACCAAGTGTGAACTAGTGTGAACGGTATTCTGCTAATTATTAGTAGAGCAGGTAAGGTATTTCTAGTTTTTTCACAATGATACCATCGTACATAATATAACCACATGAGTAAATGAACCGAACAGAGAAACAGCTTCTTAAAAGCTTGTAAATTTGCTACCTATTTTGGTAGGGTTGTCACAATAGGTTAAGACAAATCGCTTGTTCGGTATACGACATATTCTGGAATGGACAGATTCGTGATTCGGCAGATTCCCAACTCGACAGATTCGTGAATTGGGCAGATTCTTGGACTCGACCGATTCGCTATACGGCAGAAGTACAGTTGTAAATAAAATAGCGAGTGGAACCAAAAAAGCATGCACCTGATACTTTTAAAAAGCACGGAATAAAAATATATATTTGTTACCAAGGACACGACGTGATGACGTGATTTATTTGACATTCCCAACGATACCACTAATAGTGTTGAATATTTTTCTGGTAATATTTATGATCTATTTTGCTAATAAACATAGGAATCGCCTTTAGCTATTATGTGCCACTAGTTTTACCACGGGGATTGGTATCTAAAATAAGTTTAAAAAGCAATTGTGTAAGACAAATTCATGTCTACAAAACAAATGACTATAAAATGATCAACCATCGATAGGGCTTACAAAAAACAGGTGCATGCGATTTTCGACCTTATTGACAATTCATGATAAACTTCTTTTTGGTATTTTCTTGCTTTCTGACATTGATACGTTATTAAAATTATAAATTCTGAGTTACGTCAATAAGGTCGAAAATCACATGCACCTGATTTTTGTAATCCCTATCGATGGCTGATAACTTTCTGATAGTCATTGGTTTTGTAAACGTTAATTGCTTTTATACAATTTCACAACTAATGAGTTCACGAGGATCCTCTGGGGGATCTGGCTAGGAGATCCTGGTGGACAACATGCAAACATGTTAAGTATTTCGTTGCCAGCATTGACAATATTTATTTCAAGATCGAAATATTCGCGAAACTTTTGCTCGACAAGGAACCAATATATTTACTTACCGAAATTTTATTACTTAGTTGTATATTAATTTTAATTTGGCATGTAAACGTATTGGCATCCAATAACCATTCCTATTAATGTATTTTCCCATACAATGGCAAAATTCATGTTTTTGTTTTTGAGTTTTTGACATTACCTCTAAGATCAACAAGAGATTATAAATTGATTATATCGAAATTATACTATAAGGAGATTAAGTGGAGCAGAATACCAATTGTGAGTCAATTCAAAATTAAATCGCAGTTCAGTCAAAATTCAGTGTCAGTGTCTGTTAAATACGAGAATTGGCCTTCTAGTATTGTACATAACTTACATTATTTATTCAGGGTGAATGTCAACGCAAATGGACATAACACGTCATTATTACACTACTTTGACACTTGTATTAACTAAAGTGGGTGTACAGAAATGTCTTTAAATATATATTTGATACATTTGTATGTACGAATGTTAGTTAACTACTCCTAAACGTCTGTGCTGATCTTGATATATATTGTCCTTAATTGTTTGTGCCCTTCGAGGCTCCTTGTTGTCGCGATGGAGGACTTATGTTGAGTATATCGACAACAACAACATAAATGAAGCTGCAAGGGAAATCTACCACCTATCTATCTTTATAATTATAATACATAGACTGCTTCCGTGGTCCAGTGGATAGCGTATGCGACTGCTGATCGGAGGTCCCGGGTTCGATTCCGGGGCGGGCAAAAGTGTTACTGGGTTTTTCCGAACTCTCGATAGCAGCACGGATTCTGGTGATGTGCCCGGTAACGGCAATAGGCTCACCCCCTATTACGCGGGACCTAAAAATTCATGGCGAAATGTGGGTGTGAAATTACGCCTCTGCCTACCCATTCGGGGATACAGGCGTGAGCCTATAAAAAAAAAATATTATAATGCAACAGAAGGTTGCATAAAAATATATAAAATATCTTACCCCAACCAAAAAAAAAAAAGGTGACCGTACACAGATTGATAACTATAGGCCTATTACATTAATACCAATAATGGCAAAGATTTTTGAAAAAGTAATGCATGATAAAATTAGTCGTTATATAAGTAAAAATAATATTCTTCTTGACAACCAATTTGGATTCAGAAAGAGTAGTTCCACTGCACTAGCCTGCTTTACTTTAGTTAAACAGGTTACAGAAGCACTTAATAATAAAATGACAACGTTATCAGTATTTCTGGATATGAGCAAAGCTTTTGACTTTGTCTCCCATAAACGATTACTTTTCAAACTTGAGAAATATGGAATTAGAGGTACGGCTCATAACTGGCTTAAAAGCTATCTGTCAAATCGTCAGCAAAAAACGTTACTCTCAAAAATAGAAAATAACGCGAAAGTTACTTATGAATCTGAACTTAAATCTTGTAGTTGTGGCGTGCCGCAGGGCAGCATTCTGGGGCCACTTTTATTCATTATTTATATTAATGATCTCTGCAGTAAACTAAAACATAAATGCACGTTGTTTGCTGATGATACCACTTTGACTATAAGATGTTTGAACAAAGATAATCTCGAGTTTGAGGCTAATAGTGATTTGCAAAATGCGGTGCAATGGCTGGAAGAAAATAATCTACGTGTCAATTTGAATAAAACGAAATTAGTACAGTATCAAACTCAAAATTCAACATGTCTTCCTATCACAATACAATATAATAATACTGTTTTGCAGGCAGTACAATCTACTACATATTTAGGTATAATTATTGACAATAAATTGAACTGGAAGGAACAGGTAGATAAAGTGTGTAGTAAAATAGATAAATTTGTATTCGCTCTTCGCAAACTCAGACTCACGGCCAGTAAAGAAACAGTCCTCAACGCATATCATGGGTACGTCTCTTCAGTATTACGCTATGGATTGGTCATATGGGGGAATTCAGTAGACATAGATAGGGCATTCAAAGCGCAAAAAAAAATGCATTAGGGCCATATGTGGTGCTCATTTTTTGGATCATTGTAGGCCATTGTTTCAAAAATTAAAGATACTTCCACTACCATGTCTCTATATTTTTGAAATGTGCATGTTTGTTAAGAGGCATTCCCATTTATTTCCAATAAATGAATGTATTTCCCAAAGAGTCCAACATAGAAACCCAAACAAATTAGTAGCACCAAGTCAGAGACTACACTTGTATGGTCGTAATGCCTACTGCATGGCAATAACAATTTTTAATAAGCTGCCACCACAGATCAGGCAGCTGCCTTTAAACAAATTCAGACGTGAAATATCTTCTTGGCTTTTGGATATGTGTTTTTACTCTGTTAAAGATTTTATAGAATATAAGTCATGAATGGATGGTTGCTCTTAATAATAATTATAATAATAATAATATAATGTAATATCTAGAATTAAGAACCACTATGCAAAAATTAATTACTTATTATAATATTCTAATTGTAAAATATTTCTACACCGGATACGGTAGTATATGTGAAACACTGTATAATATTTGTAATATCTGTAATACCATGTACTAAGAAATAAACTATTCTATTCTATTCTATTCTATTCTACACACTCATATCTTCTCAAAGTCAGAACTATTGAAGCTACAAACATTAAATTTGGACGGAGCGTTTCATTTATATGGTAGGTGCTCATTAAAGAAGGATTTTAAATATTTCCCCCTTGAGAGAGTCGAAAGTTATACAATAGGGATCTACCGTCTCGCGATTTACCGTAAATGCAATCTCAATGTGACTTACGCTTAGCACATTGTCGACTCGCATCTGACTCTACATTCAAATTTGCATCGCTGCATGCGGCAGCAAATATTAAGCTGAGAATTCAGTAGATAGACATGCCTACCAGACCTCGCTACCATAGGTCTAAGCAATATTGTGCAATATATAACTCATGCAGACCCATATCCGTTTAACGAATTTCTCGCTTAAGGAAAGAAAGGAAGAAATATGGGATGGGTTTCCAACGGGAATGTGGGTGATATAGAGTGGAGAGTGATAATGCTTCCGTCATTCTTAAAACGCTATATAAGAAGTTGGATTGCTGTGAATTACAAATTAACGCGCACCACACTTTGGGTCTCAGCTATTGAGTTCTAGGACTATAATAATATAATCCTTGTGACTTTGTAACCCAGTGACACGTTTTTTCCGTGTATGTGTGTGGCCAACTCCTGTATCGGAGTTTTCAGGTCTCCCGATAGCCTCCGACATGACCATTCTGGTCCTGAGACCCGACAGTTTTACACGCTCTCCGAAGCACGGTAGCGCTCTGATGTAACTGCCACACGCGGTCACCCATCCAAGTGGTGACCTGTGCAAGCGTTGCTTAACTTTGCCGACCTATGATTCAATTCAATTCAATTCAGATTTATTTCAGATCACAAACAATCCATACAGTAAATTCGTGTTAGTAAAACATGAAGAATTAAAATAATAAATGTATAAACTAATGTTAGTAAACTTAATCTACGTTAGCAGCGGAACCCTATGCTACCCACGTAATATATAGGGTATATTCGTCGATGCAAGAAGTTCGACCCAATGACGTAACATTGAATTGTCCCATCTGTTACACAACGTGTTCAGGATGCTGGGATCATGATGCTGCGCAGGATCGAGGCACTCCGCTTGCGTATGATGGCATGGTAACCACCAATTCTCGCTTCAGCAAACATTACTGAAGCACTATTAAACGCGGTATCCCCATAAGCATCCTGAACGCGTTGTTGTACTGCTATCATGCACCGCAAGCCAAGTTACGCTATGCTAGCTATGATTAAAGACAAGCGACGTGACGTACCGGACATGATGCGACGAAACGTTTGACGAATCTCGCAGGGGTTCCTCCCACTTTGTTCATGATGAACTCAATCCAGTTTAAAAGTGCAACTATCATCATCATCAGCCTTTAACAGTCCACTGCTGGACTAGGCCTCTCCTTTGAAAGGAGGAGTTGGCCTACTATACCACGCGGGCCAAACGGGTTGGTATAGGGTTTGTATCCAGTTATCCTTCTCTCATAGTGTTGTTCTCTGCATAATATGCTCCCTCTGTCGGCTCTTATGACACTCATGGGATGATATGGGTGGTGACATTCCGTATTCTTAACCCGTCACCACACGGAATGCAACTATGGTGTGTATGGTGCAACTATGGTGTTGATCAAATCATGATGCATCAGTTGGAATGTCCTTAAAGCTGTTCGGAGGACGATGATGACACTCTTCTTACGGGCAACTGACGTGGCTTTGTATCGGTCTGGTGTGGTTTGAAACAGGTGTTTTATAACATATTTCGAGGGCAAAACTAGCATGCTTATATTTTATTTACAGCGGAATCATTTCAGCTAGATTATAATGTCGTAGTGATTAGATTGATTAGATAGAAATAAATAAGAAATAAAGATTTATTTGTTGATTTAATTATTATTAAGTATTATTTGTTATAGAGAAATATCACTACTGACTATCTACGGAATTTAATATTCGATCTATAGATAGATCTGTAGATTTTAGATTCGTTTTTGACATAAGCTTCATACAAAATATATCAAACACGAATCTCGAATCTCAAAATCCATGTCGAATATTGAAAATGGCCGTAAATAAACCATAAGCTAATCAGCAACGGAAATCTGTCACCCTTATTATTATATTAGATATCCATTTCATATGCAATTATGCATTCTAAGAGTCGTATTATCGTTTATACGGGGGTGATATCATCCACATAGATAAGTGAATCAAGCCGAGGAAGTAAAAATGGAGAAACGGCTGCCATATTATTTTCAATCAAATCAATCTAATCGTTTTGCGTCGCATAAGTTCGCATCACATCGTTTCGCCGTGTTTGACATTCACGTAGGGAGGTATTAGACAGCACTCAGTCATTAGCGTGCGGTTGTGAACAGCTATGACGTCTATTCATCAATACTTATGTTTTATACAATACATTTGTAATATAGCTGATAGCGGATACATTTTGGAGAGTGCGCAGAGGAACTACACAATCTGATTCCTCCTTCCCCTTTCTTCCATCGGACGACCAGACTAACGAATCAGCGTCACCGTTACATGGTGCATATCCCGCTTATACGCACGAAGCGCTTTGTTTCTTCCTTTCTTATGCGTACCGCCAAGGTGGGGAACTCTTTACCCGAGTCTGTGTTGCCTGATGAATACAACCTGGGTGTTTTCAAGTCGCGAGTGAATAGGTAAGCGTGCTCCATCTTAGACCATATCATCGCTTAACATCAGGTGAGATCATGGTCAAACGCTAGACTATCAATAATTAAAAAAAAATTGCTGAGATAACAGCCTCATTCGTTCGGTGCAGTGAGTTTTAACAGTGACAACTCGGAAATCACTAGCTTAAGGGGTTTGGTCAGTAGTCGTACAAGAAGTTTTTCTTCTATATATATACTTAGTTATTTTTGTCCCTGCTTGGGTAGACGTGTCCTGAAATGGAAACCACGTATTGAAAACTTAGCGAAGAACGCTCTCCGGTTAGATATAGTGACGATAACACAAGGGATTAACTTTAATATTTATAGGACCTTATCGGTGTAATAGTAGCGACCTTACCAACATTTTAATGTATAGCTTGAACACAATCACATCCAATTTACCGAAAATAGTTTTATAGGCTGTGGACAAACGAGACGATAAATAATAAGCAGCGATAGCCCAGAGGAGAGACGCACAGACTGCTACGCAGCGGATCCGGATTCGAATCCACGGCACGCACCAATGACTTTTCGGAGTTATGTGCGTATTCAATTGGGAAAACATCGTGAGGAAACCTGCATGTCTGAGAGTTCTTCACAATGTTCTCGAAAGACATGTGAAGTCTGCCAACCCGCACTAGGCCAGCGTGGTAGACTATGGCCTTACCCTTCTCATAGTGAGAAGAGGCACGTGCCCAGCAGTGGAACAGTTTATATATAGGGCTAATGATGATGATGATGAAACGAGACGTGAAATTTAATAAAATAGATGCACCGCATACAAATTTTGAAGAAATCATTTTCTATTTATTATAAAGTAGGTACCTTATTATTTAAACGATACAAAACAAGATGGTTGACATACAAACTCAATGAGAATGCTTGTTACACTTTCTTCCTACAGAAACCCTAATTTTTCAGGAACGTGCACCAACAATGCTTGCCCAAACTACAATAGAAATGAGCTCTAAAGGCCAATTATTTTGATCGATCGTTCGAATAATACAAACTAGACAAACAACCAAAAAGAATACAAATGCAACTGCAGTTAAAACGTTTTATATTTAAGCATTGTAGTTGCAGTCTGCGGAGTAAATAGGCTGTGACCACGCGCTTGAAAAGTTTTTGTTGTTAGTAAAAAATAAGGAGTGGTTGACTTTAGTTAAAGATGTTTGCTGTAGGTGTCATAACGGAGAAGGTCAGCTCGGAGTCAGCTACCTGCCGTGAAGACAATGTTAATAAAGTCAAGAAACTTATTCAGTTTTTGTCTACAAACAATTGGGTGCTGAAAATAGCCTGCTATGTAGGTAACTACAAATCGTATTTGCCGGCTGTGCAAAAAGTAAAATCGTATTACTAACCAATAAATGCACTATGATAATCATAGCTTTCTTGAGTAATCTCAGAGTGACTAATATTTAGATGTTTATTAATAAATGAAAAAGAGTGCCTAAAATTTGCTATTTGACTTTTGTAGAAGTCAATCAAATGCATAAAGACATACTGGAGCATGCAAAATACAAACACTATTAGTCAAGGTTAAGTAGATACAGATAACAAATGGCGAATATTTATCCCATTTAAATATTGCTAAAGTTTAACGAGCTACTTAATTTAATCAATGAATAATTTAAGTTTGAAGAACTTTGCATTCCGAAATGTATTTCTTTAAGGTATAATCGTCTTAGTTTTCTCCATTACTTCTGCACTTTCGTAACTTCATTTCGTTAATGCTCCCCGTATGTATTGCTGTAGATCGAACAAGTAGGAATGTCCCAGTAATGGCAGACGTGATCTAATCGCCTTCGGAAACTCAATCTAAGTTGCGGAAACTGTGTTTCGTGAAAAACCCTAGAAACTAACAAGAACGCCGAATTGCGGGCGGTATTGCAAAATTAGATTTCTTCGTATCAAAAGAAGTTGATCAAATGGCAGAATTTGTTGCGTCGCAAGTTAAGACTTTTTGGGTCTTGTAAGAGTTCTCTTGAGGAAAACTTTGTTGAGTTTGTGGGGAAACCATGCGTCACACGCGTCGTAAAAAATGGTTTGAATATGGGTTGGTATTGCAGTTGAATTTGCTTGTATTTCGTTGGGAAACAAAGGTCGTTTCACAAGATTTATCCTGTTCTCTTTTAACGCGACATTGCGTCAACATTTCTCTACGAGTCGGCGGTGTAGCCCAAGATGACTCATTCATCTTTTG
Organism: Euclidia mi; assembly: GCA_944739405.2. NCBI lineage: Eukaryota > Metazoa > Arthropoda > Insecta > Lepidoptera > Erebidae > Euclidia > Euclidia mi. Next base: position 8,508,196 of record OX123196.2, read on the forward strand.
TTACCTGTTTTGCGGGTATTTCCCAATAATAAAAACATTTTGAGATCCTTGGTGCTTAACAACGTGCGTATGCCATAGACACATGAATTATACGTATATGGTTTTTTTTCTTTTTGTACTACTGTTAAAGCCATATCATCATGATTACTTATCACCATACTTTTATTACCACCATGGTTGTAACAGACTTTCTTCAATGAGCCTTAGAAATATTTATTTGGTTAATTTAGTGGTTATTATAGGAAAATAAGGAAAAAGATACCAACTAGAGAAACAACAGGTAGTAAACATTAAAATGGATACATAGTTTCCAGTATCATTGAGACCTAAAATACATAAACATTATTTTAAACGTTTAAATATATATAGTTGATTAAATCAGACGTTACTTGGCGGAACTCCATTGTAACCTAATGGAAGGAAAGAGGAACCCACCACGCACCCTCGGATTGACCACCCTAACTATTGCAATAGAAAAAGGTTGACAGTACCGAACTCTTCTAAAAGGATAAGGGATATAGGAATGGTATGCGTTCCGGGAAAATACCTGACTTGCAGTATCCGACGACCGATTGGCGCGGCGGGAGTTTAAGCGACTGCTAAGCCGAAGGTCGCGGGTTCGATTCCCGCTCAAGTCAAACATTTGTGTGCATGAACATGAATGTTTATCTTGGTCTGGGTGTTTCTATGTATAATATGTATGTATTTACAAAAAAAAAGTATATTAGTATGTTTATCCATTATCTAGTACCCATAGTACAAGTTCTGCTTAGTTTGGGACTAGATGGTGTTGTGTGAATGTGGTAGAATATTATTATATTATTATTATTATTATCCCGCTGTATGCGCCTACTATTCTTCGACACGTGTTTCGCCTCTGCACGAGGCATCTTCAGGAGCGATGGGCAACGACTGAGCTCTGTCTGACTGGTTCCTTTTTCCTTCCATTAGGTTTAATTATATGTCCATACATATTATTATATGTTCTTGATCCTCCTAGCGTTATCCCAGTTGTAACCCGAGGTACGCTTACTAGTCTTACCGGATTTGACTGAATATTAGCCTTTCCACAGTAACTGTCTCACCGCCGTAACTAAGGGGATCTCGTCATGGTAAGACTAGTGTCAGTTTATTCAGCGGTACTGACGACTATAACAACTGTCGAAGGTCTTCATGACAGCCGGGACCGACAATCTAACATAGTCTCTGAGGCAAGGGGCTAGCGATAGAATTTTTTTTTCATACATATAGCTATGTTATGTTTCTTAAATATACGCCATAACCAATCTAGGTAATATTCAGTCAAATCCAGGTTAAATTGGCCCGCCTGACCGTCTGGCGGGCCAATACCCGTCGGGGACTAGCGAGGAACGCTTCGGTGATACCCTACCCTCGGACACATGGGTACATGAGGAACACTTTTTTTTTTTTAAAGGTGGAATCAGTAAGCAGACCCCGAGCTGCAACAGGCATAACGCTAGAAAGATGATAGTGATACCAATCTAGATATACCTTTTTTTGTGTTGGGTTGGAAAATCCTCATGGTATCCCTCCGCCCTGGGGGAAGGGCGAGGGAACTGTGAGACTCTTACTGACTAAAAACCAACTCGTTTAGTTCCTCATGTACCCGTGTGTCGGAGGGCGGGTATCGCCGAAGCATTCGTCGCCAGCCCCCACGGGCATTGGCCCGCCAGATGGTCAGGCGGGCCCCAAAAAACCCGAAGGCCACAACCCCCTTGGCGGCGGAAGAATGTGTTGGGCTCCGCCGCCAAAACACCCAGCGGCCGCAGAGGATAGGGAGGACGGCAACCTGACAATACCGCATCTCCTCTTCCTCTGCCGCCCCACCGCAACGCTACAAATAGTGCGCCCCCATTTGGTCGCGGGAGATAGGGCGCGCGACATCGCAACACCGACACACCTCTCCTCCCGCGACCGCGCCCGACTGCGAGGGACAGAAGAACTCTCCCTCGGACCCGCACCTTTGGACGCATCCTGTGCAGGCCTCCGTCAAGGCCACGCGGAGCGTCCACTCCCGGGATCTCGCTTAGCTTCACCGTGGGTGACCCAACCACGGCTACTGAGCCCCCCCACCACGACAAGGTGGAGATCCCACGGTGGGGAATCTAGATATACCTAAGAATTTAAGTAGACGTCGCAATTCTTACAACGACCGTCTCGCAGTTGTTTTCTCAAGAGGCGAATTATACGCATTTATTAATTCACTCATATTACAGAACATTTTCACAATACACAATTACTCCCAATGTGCAAGTTACTGTTAAAGCCGAAAATGCAATACAAAACCTTAAGAAAGACTATAAACTTGCAGTCCAATATACATAGGGTAGACCGAGGCGAATCGGATCACTTTTTATTTGAGGCCATAAAAATCATACTAAAGTGTGATTTATGTAACTTTAATTGCCAAAACGGTAATCAGTAATTATTTGGCTACACATTAAACATTTCGAAACTCAAATTACTCCTAAATTGTGCAAAATATTAATCAAAAGGTAAAAAGAGAGAAATATCCGAATCGCCCCAAAAGGCTAGTTGACAAAAAAAAATTATGATTCCGTCCTTTAGATTATTCAAAAATAAGCGATACGTATTTTTTTATTTGTAAATTAAACCAAAAAGGACCAAGATATAGCTCATTAAAGTTACGTATAACGTCACGCCGTGCTGCATTTTTTCGCACTAGATGACGTCACACGTAACTTTAATGGGCTATATCTTTGTTATTTTTATTTAATCGAAAAAAGAAAAAATACGTATTCAATATTTTTTTTATAATCTAAAATACGGACTAAATAAAATGTAATTATTTTGACCCTGGAAACTACCCTATTATCGTGGCGAATAGGATCATACATAAAATTAAGTTTTTTTCAGCTTTATAGGCTTTTGTATCAAAAGCAATATTAAAATAAAATAATCAAAATAATATTATTTACTAAAACATAAATCACATTGATACGGGCCTTCTTTCCCACCCAGATCAGCACTTTTTCATGACACCATTCTTCACATGATGGTGGATGAATGATTTTCTTTTGTCAGTAAATACAAAGCCAATCTTTGTACTTCGCACGTGAACTTTTTTTTACGGCTTTTTCGGCAGTTTTTAGTTTCTTCTTAACATCTCTTTCGTAAGGATTATTCTTACACTGGGGTGGAGACAAATGCAATATTGGTTTCATTGTCTACCACGTATCTTAATGACATCACTGAAGAGAGAAACTATTCTTTGTAAATTCGTGTCTGGTATTTTTTTAATCTCAGCAGCGACCTAAGATTAATTCTTGGGCCAGTACTTTGCTTGGGGCTATAATTTTTATTTGGAGACTACTCTTCTGCTTTTTCTCTTTATTGTTTGTCTTTTATATGTGTAAACCATCTTTAATTGAATAAAAATACTTAACTGTTGTCTAATGTAAAATAAATCATTTTAAATAAGTGATCCAATTCGCCCCCGATGACGCGATCCGAATCACCCCATATTGAAGACTTTTGAAATAATTATTTCACATATCTTAATATATAAAATCCTTGCGTTACTGACTGACTGACAGACACGGTACAGTCGAAACTATTGGGCGCAGGAAGCTGAAATTTGGCATGTACTTTCCTTGGGGACGGTAGGGGTGCATTAAGAAGGGATTTTCCGAAATTCCTACGGGATCGGCCAAAACGGGTAAATTAAAAAAATTGCAGGCGTAGCTGCTGGCGTCCTCTAGTTAACCTATAATACTGTACTTAAAAACTAAAATGTTTTCTAAAATAGACCTATTCCCAAACCGTTTAAGCTATAAAATTCTAAGAATTAACCCAAGTTCTTAGATTTACACCAGGAAATAGTAAGCATGTATTTTAGATGAGCGCGAAAATTCTAACGCACACAAAATGGGACTCACTGGCGAGCGGCGCTGACGCTGATGTACTAGTCGTATCGAAATGAAACCCATGGCAGGAGGTGCAGGGTAGAAGTGGCTCGTGAGCCGCCCACAGCTTGCGTTCCGTATCAACGCTTTATTAAAATTATTTACAAAATTCTTATTCTGATCCTATTCACCCACTGATCCGATTCGCCTCGGTCTACCCTAGTGAGGCTAAGTACAGGATTTTAACCTTATTTAAAGTAAAACCTATCAGCGATAGGTGCATGCGCGTAATTTCTTGCGTACTACATCTGATATGTTCAACCATTACCACGGTACAGAGGAAAGTGTATTGTTTTCTCATTGTCTCTTAGTTCGGCGCTTCCCACGCGTGCTGTGGGCGGACTACAGTCTACGTGGAAGCTGAACGATCCGTAATTACCTGTTAGAACTGTGGACGTCTTAAAATACATTTTTATTGCCTAGTCTGACTAGTTTACCAACCTTATCTTTGGTACTAATATGAAGGCAGCGATAGCCTAGTGGAGATACCAAGGGATTGCAATGCATAGGGTATCGGGTTCGAATCCACGGCGCGGCGCGCACCGATAACTTTTCGAAATTGTTAATTATCGCTTGCCCCGTGCCTCGAAGAGCACGTTAAACCGTCGGTCTCGGCTGTCATGAAGATCTTTGACAGTCGTTACAGGGAGTCAGTACCCTCAAATAAACTGATACTGGTCCTAACCATAGAATATCGCTATCCCTTTGGGTTACGGAAGTCAGACGGCAGTCGCTCTGTGGAAAAATTGGTATTCTGTCATATCTGGTTAGACCAGTACGTAGACCTCGGGCTCCAAGGCGTGTAAGTCTTGGATGCAACCGGGATAACACTATTGCGATGATGATGATCTTTGGATATCAGTAGGATAACAGATTTGATCGTCGCAAAGACCAAACTTGACTGCACTTAGATATTGTTAATGTGTAAATACAGTCGACTTTGCCGAACGAAAAATATATCCTGACAACAACGACAACACAGCCTTTGGGTTGTCGTTGCCTGACAAACATGCTATTCGCATATAGGTATATGCGAATAGCATGTTTGTCAGGATATATTATACCGCATCGTACTTTTCAGGTAGTAGAGCCTTGCTGATTTCAGCATGAATGGGCCGGCTCGTCCGGGGAAGTACTACCCTCTCACATAAAATCGACGTAAAGTAACAGTACCTACCTAAACTGTTGCGTTTCGTTCGGTGAGTGAGACTGGCGGAGGCCCTATCCCCTATTCCTACTCCCTCATCCCACTCGTCATCCTATCCCTTTTCCCAACCCCAAGGGGCGGCAACGCACATGTAACTCCCGTGGTGTTGCTTCTGTCCATGGGCGGCGGTAATTGCTTACCATCAGGCGATCCGTCTGCTCGTTTGCCGCCTATTACCATAAAAAAGACCCATACAATCGTATTTTCTTTAGAAATAGTGAGCGAGAGATACTTCAATTAGGCACAACGCTAGTGACAACGCTATTTTAAATACACATTTAGTATCTCTCAGTTTCAATTGCAAGCTACTAAGGCATCCAACTCGATGACAAGTTAAAGTCTCCTCGTCACCGTTTCCAACTATTGGGCTATCATAGTATGACACGTCATAGTCGTAATTATAGCCCCTCCCGTATAAACCAAATATAGCCTTACTCATTCTACTCCTATATAGACCCTGAGTCATTCTGTAGTACCTTTTACTGTTTAAAAATGAACGAACCATTAACATTGAGTGACCAGTGAGCAAGGACCTTACTTGTGACAAACCAATGTCGAACTATCGAGTTGTAAGGAACGAAAGTAAAATATATCTGTAGCTCATTCACAAAAAGCTAAAACTATATTTAGCAACTTTAACCTATTAACGACCCTAAAAAACTGCTACGCAGACATTTAAAAACGACGGCGGGTAATTTTGACTTTTCGAAGTTAAGCGCGTTTTTAATTTTATTGTAAATAGGGAAGATTACTGCCAAGTTAAACCACCAGATGGCGGTATCACCGACCAATGAATTTTGGCAAGTATGACATTTGAGTGACAACTCGTTTAGACTCTTCAAACTTTGGATGCGCGATCTCATTCTCTCATCTCAAACAAGTCACTAAAACAGAAACATTGTACCTACCATTTTTATTGTTATTGATAATTACAACGTTTGTAACTGTTTTGTTAAATAAGTATAGATATATTGTTGTCTTGTTGATGACAATATTTGAAAAGCGCGCTACGAAAGTTTGTTTACTGTAGTTGCTTGTGCTGCCATCTGCGTCGAGCTTTGCTTAATGTTCCCTATTATCGCTTCCTAAATGCTGACGTAAAACATCCTGAGGAAACCGTCATGTCTGAGAGTTTTCGATAATGTTCTCGAAAGACTTGTGAAGTCTGCCAGGCTGCACTTGGCCCGTGTGGACTAGACCTAATCCTTCTCATAGTTTAAAGCCAATTCAAAGTATAAGTATCATCAACGTAGTTCTAGATTGTGGAACCAGCAGGACAAGAATAAAAACCGATTATATAGGCACGAGGTAGGATGCTAATATTAACGGTAACACACAATAATCTGTTATTCCATCCGGCAGTCGAATCTCTTGTAATCGACAGGTGTCATGAACATTATTCCCCAAAAACTTCGAATATAAAGAATGTGTTATATAATAGGAAACGTTTTCTTAACATTCGTATTTCTTCTTTTATTTATTTATAGACTCACGCCTATATCCCCGAAGGGATAGGCAGAGGTGTAATGTTACACCCACATTTCGCCATGAATTTTTAGGTCCCACGTAATAGGGGGCGAGCCTATTACCGTACCGGGCACATTACCAGACTCCGTGCTGCTACTGAGAATTTCCTAACGGAAAAACCCAGTAACACTTTGCCCGACCCGGGAATCGAACCCGACTCAAAATACCCTACAATTCATACTTTTCTCAGTACTTTTCTCATTTTCCATATCAACTTGCCACCCCCCTAGGCAATCGGCTGGCGACGCCCCTGAAACGATGTTCTGCCATATCAATTATTTCCAGGACCTCCAAATCATTTACGGGTATAATAACCTACAACCTACTAAATATGCACAAAAATAATCCCCAAAATAGTTCAAGCCGTTTCGGAGGAGTTCGATTACAAACATACAGTGACACGAGATTCTTTTTTTCTTTTTATTAGCCTGGTAATGTGTCCCACTGCTGGGCAAAGGCCTCTCCCTTTGATCTCCAGGCATTCCTGTCCTGTGCTATGTCCAGCCAGTTGCTGTCAAATGTATCCAGGTCGTCCCGTCATCTCCGTTTTGGTCAGAGTCTGGAGATTCTGTTAAGCTAGGAAAATATATAGTCACATTAATGATGAAGAATGATGATAAAATGATGTAAAGATTACCCATCTGCTACATAATTTGTAGCCAATAGGTACACAGATCAAACCAAAAGTGGTTACATACCATATCAACACATTTCAACAACAGTATAAATTAAGCTTTACATCATGAATATAATAAATGCATAATCGATACAAAATTGTCAACTATAATTACGCCTTGATTACTAAACAGATACATCAATGATCATTGATAAACAGAGGTAAGTCACATTTTATCACTTAGTACTTCGTGTGACCTCAAACGCACACAAGTATACTACGTAAGTATTGTAACACGTATAGAGGCTTGGTGTCGACCACAAGCTTAGCGATAGGTGACGCGATAAGCGACGGGTGACATCACATTACAAGGGACACGTCACAGACAAATGTCACATCGCACATTTGTCGGAAAATGTGGCATAGGCCGACCGACGTGACATATTAATGTGTCATAGGGTTGACTTGGTGGAAACAGGCTACTCCCGCTCTAGGAATATATTCCTCTGTCGCAGAAGACATGGTGGAGAAAGAAAAATGCCGCACTTTTAATAAATCCTATGTCGCGGAAGACTTTGTAACAACGTGACGGAGCACTAAGAACACTATTAACTGCACGCATCCTGCACATAGCTACCTATCAAGCACGACGCGACATGTGTCGAGACACTTTACATGCGGCGTTACGGTTTATATGTATGACATGCAGCCCGCGTCTTGTAATGTAGCAGGCAACATGACACGCGGCCGGTGACGCTACATACCACATGAGTAGATAGATACATACGACGTATCGCACGTCCTAATGACATGCAATGGGCGAAATTACACACAGCGAGCGACTTGACATGCAACATATTCTAAAATGGACAAGCGACAGGCGACATTGCACGTGCCAGATTTACACGACGACGTGAATTCCATGTCTGATTCTAACTTGTAGTGGTGTCACAGTGATGGCATCGCTCCGCTTGTCGCTGTTGCCTATCGCGTCGCTCGTCAATATAGTCGTAGCCAGGCGGTGAATATTTCTATTTGCGTGCAAGCAAGTTGACTTACTACTTATCAGTACCTGACCGTTCGCTCGTGTCATATCACCGCAGACAATAACAAAGCTGTAAAGAAACGCGACTGATATACCTAACTATATCTTATCTGTGACACACTCGCTAAAACGTGCTGATAGATAGATTTACTATCTACTGTTTTATCATACAGTGACAATGGTATATACGTTAATGGTTTTAACAAGGTTGTGGGCAGTCCTAATAATATTATAGAAAAATAGATAACAATAAACCACCTTAAAATTCTATTTAGTTGCGTAGCTAGCAATCATTATAAAAACAAATTAATAGTTTAAGGAAATAAAGAAAGATGTGCATAAAATACGCATTTAATACGTCGTGTTAACTGTTTACGAAGCTTTCGGTGCCCATGTTTTTGCTACATTAGACCATATTATATTTTTGACATAACCTACATATAATTGCCAAGTTGGAGACACAAGAATAAGAAGTGGGCGAAATTCAGCTCCTTACTTTTTATCAGATATTACAAATTGGCCTAATAAAAGCTTGTAACTAAGAATAAATCTATAATTTCTCTAAATTTACGCAGTCAAACTAAGACACCAGAAATTAAAATATAAATCTTCTGCACTAATGGCTTTCTGTGGGCTTAGTTATATCACAGAATCATCATGACTCTAGCGCTGTCCCAGTTACGATCCACGCAGCTTTCGCCATAGTCCGGGGTCCACTTTCTAGTCTAACCAGATTTGGCAGGATGTTGGCAACAGCTGCCATCTGACCTCCAGAACCTGAAGGGATAGCGTAGTAATGACATAGAAATAAAATGTTATGATAGAGACCACAATATCTTTATCTTCCTTTCCAAACTAAAGTATGTTTGTACGGCGTTACGGGTAATCTTTTTACCAAAGTTGAATGCACTGAGTACAGAGGGCATCATAATTATTTGTAAAAACAACAACATACATAATATTGTTCTATATTGATTATATTATGTATATGCGCAAAGATGTAATATAATGCGCGACGAACTTTAACCCAGCTTAAAGATGGCGAGAGAGCTTCTTTTGCTTCATCGGTTAAATAATTATTTAAAGAGGGTGAGCTCGGCATCCGTGGCTTTTAGAAGGATAGCATATAACCTAAAGCCTTCCTGGATAATTGGGCTATCAAACACTAAAATAATGATTAAATTCGGACCAGTAATTTCCGAGATTAGTCCGTTCAACCAACAATCAAACAAACTCTTCAGCTTTATAATATTAGTATAGACGTCTTTACAATAATGGAATTGTATAGCTTATTTTTTATATCAAAGTAATCCAGCTGAGTGTAAATTAGAGCTTTGTTTTCTATTTTTGTACAGTTATGACACACAGGCAGACTCGGATGCAAAGTTTTGTTTGCCTGATCTAACCGAACCTGTAAAAATTGTTTTTGATGTTCATAAGTGATTCTCTATGACCTAAATAAAATAAATAACTTTGAACAGTTTGAACTTAGATAAACATGTAAACACAAGACTATTTAAATGCAAAGTTTAATATGTTTACCTAACAATTATCTTTGAATGATAAACAAATAATACGGCAAATTAATCATAATACGGTAATAAACCAAATATAAACATCTGAATATATTATTATTTCTTAGAAACCATAAACCAATCGAATTATATTTGTAGTTTGTATGTTTTAAATGACATACAAAGACTGGTCTTAAATATGTCTGTACTTTTAATGGTTTTTTATCGCTGTTTTTCAAAACTATTTTAATTTAGACAGAGATTTAGCACGAGCATTCACAACTTAATTTCAATTACGGATCAATTTCATAAAGAAATAACATAAAATCCGTGACTCAACAATATAACATAACTTCACGCCTTAACCCCGAAGGGGTACGCAGACCTCTGCGTATTACCCACATTCACCAGTTGTGTTTCGGTCCCAGAGTAGTAGGGGGACGAGACTATTGCCATCTGCCGGGCACATTATTAAGCGAGCGATAATTATAATTAACATTTTTAATACACACATAACTTCGAAATGTCAGAGGTGTGTGCACGGGGTACCTGGGGATCGAACCCGAGATCATCGTCTCGGCAGTCCGTTACGTACACCACTGGGCGATTGCCACTTTTGTTAACATTTACTCGATTACATTAAAGAGGTAATTAAAAAATTATCTATTTTCCATTACATTAGTGGAATTTCTTAGGTAGAGAGCGTTGCTGATTTCAACATGTATGGGCCGGCTCAGCCGGGGTAGTAGGGTAGACCGAGGCGAATCGGATCACTTTTTACTTGAGTACATAAAAATCATGCTAAGGTGTAATATATGTATTTTTAATTGACACAACGGTAATCAGTAATTATTTAGCTACGCATTAAGCATTTCGAAACTTGAATTACTCATAAATTGTGCAAAATATTTATCAAAAGGCAAAAAGAGAGATATATCCGAATCGCCCCAATTATCGGAGCGAATAGGATCATACATTAAATTAAGGTTTTCTCAACATTATAAGCTTTTGTATCAAAAGAAATATTAAAATAATGAATAGTCAGAACAATATTAATTACTAAAACATAAATCACATGAATACGGGCCTTCTTTCCCACCTAGACCAGCACCTTTTTCGGGCACCATTCTTCACATGGTGGTGGATGAATGCATTTGTTTATCAGTAAATACGAAGCCAATATTTTGCTTATCACATGATTTTTATTCAAGGTGTTCTTTTATTATTCTTGTTCTCCATATTTTCTTTGGTATCAGTCAGTTTCTCATTTTTTCACAGCTTTTTCGGCAGTTTTAAGTTTCTTCTTAGCATCTGTTTCGTAAACATTAATCTTACACTGAGGTGGAGTCAAATGCAAAATTGGTATTATTGTCTACCACGGGTTTAAATGACATCCAAGGAGAGAGAAACTATTCCTTGTAAATTCGTGTATGGTAATTTATAAATCTCAGCAGCCAGACCTAAGAATAATTCTTGGGCCAGTACTTTGTTTGGGACTATAATTTTTATTTGGGGACCATTCTTCTGCTTTTTCTCTTTATTGTTCGTCATTTATATGTGTGAACCATCTATATTTGAATTAAAATACTTAACTATTCTCTGATATAAAATAAATCATTTTAAATAGGTGATCCAATTCGCCCCCGACGACGCGATCCGAATCACCCCATATTGAAGACTTTTAAAATAAATGTTTTACTCATTAACCTATAATACTGTGTTTAAAAATTAAATTGTTTTCTAAAATAGACCTATTCCCAAGCCCTTGAAGCTATATAATTCAAAGTTTTAACACAAGTTCTTAAATTTACACCAAGAAATTGTAAGCATGTGCTTTAGATGAGCGTCAATTTTAGCGACGCACACAAAAAGCGACTCACTGGCGAGCGACGCTGACGCTGATGTACTGGTCGAATCACAACGCTACCGATGGCAGCAGGTGCGGGGTGGAAGTGGCTCGAGAGCCGCCAGTAGCTTGCCTTTCCTGTCAACGCCTAATTCAAAATATTCTCAAATTTCTTATTTTGATCCGATTCGCCCCCTGATCCGATTCGCCTCGGTCTACCCTACTACCCTCTTACGGAATATCGACGCAAAGTAACAGTACCTATACCTGCGTTTCGTTCTATGAGTGAGGAGCCGGAGGCCCAGCCCCTATTACTTCTCCCTCATCCCACTTTTCTTCTTATTGCTTTTTTCAGCCCAATAGGCAGCAACGCACTTGTGCCTCCTGTGGTGTTGCTTGTGTCCATGGACGGTGGTATTCGCTTACCATCAGGCGATCCGTCTGCTCGTTTGCTCTTCGAATAAATCGCCACCAGAAACAGTCTCATTTGCAACTAGGCTAATGTGAAATGGATGTATCCTAGCTTAGGATACATTAAGTGACTTTACTTACAGGCGATAGCCTAGTGGAGATACCAACAGACTGCCATGCAGAGGGTATCGAGTTTGAATCCACGGCGGTGCCAGTAACACTTGAAAGCGGATCCCGGGTTCTGACTGGGATAACGCTAGGAGCATGACTTACAGAAAATGTGAATATCACACCACACCAACGGCAATATAAACCTAGTCCTCTACTATCAATATAGTAACCAATATTAAAATGTAAATACATTTCTATTTGCATTTTGTATTTATATAATTTCGTACTTACGTCATTTACAATGGTACACGATAAAATGTTAAATTATTCATTGATAAATAAACAAGTAATGAATTAAACTACTCCAGTCAATAACCGTCAACGTCATTCGATTAATATTACTTACTCTACAGTAAGTAGCTGTACCGATAAAACCCCACAAGTAATTTTATGAGTTGCACAAGTAATTTAATCTTCAATTGACTTTATTTTTCTTTCACATACATACATACATACATAGCCTCACGCCTATATCACCGAATAGGTAGGCAGAGGTGTATTGCTACACCCACTTTTCACCAGATTTATTTTAGTCCCACGTAATAAGGGGCGAGCCTATTGCCGTACCGGGCACATACCGGACTCCGGCTGCTGCTGAGAATTTCCTGACGGAAAAACCCAATAACACTTTGCAGGACCCGGGGATCGAACCCGAGACCTCCCAATCCCACGCGCACATTTATGCCGCGAGACCAACGAGGCAGTCAACTTTTTTTCTTTCATAATACAAATAATACCCCGATACGTCACAACTCTTTTGTAATACCACAACTGTTTTTCACGTACAAGTATTACACCGATATTGGGATGCTTGTAGATACTTGCAGAAAAGACAGGATCTTTTCTAAAGCTGTGCTAACAAATGAATAAGAAGTCTGTATAATGGTAACCCTTACTTATAACCATGGCTTTGTATGATGATGCCATGCCATAAAAAGTCGCCGATAAATAGATAACAGAAGAAGGGTTAAAAGGAAGGTAATTGAAGGAAACCTGAAAACTGCTAATCGAAAAAAGGTAAGAAATTCAACATTTGCCACTATGAAATATACGCAGACAACGGCAACTTAGTATTAGCACAGTATAAAGACATATTGATTATTTGACTGTGGTATTAGGGTGCAGATGGCACCTACGATAGCCTAAAAGAGGGTAATTTGCCTTCTAAGGCTCGAACCATCTTAGTCCGTAGGTATTCTTAGCATGAATATTCGCCAAGTCATACACAGCCAGGACTTCATTTACGCAGCTTTCGATTTAGAGAACTCTATAAAAAAAAACAATTTAACACGAATGCATTTCTCAATACTCTATACAATTAAGGCAAGTCGGGATGATCTGATGACGCAAGCGAGTCATATAACATAGCAGTGTAGACAGCGCGATCCTCGTAGAAGGCCGCATAGTACCAGTAATTACCTCATAGACCACAGACCACGTCACTTGCATACAATGACGTACACATGTCCGACTACTGGGAAGGAAAACTCTGTAATAATGGGTAGCCCTACTGATACTATCTTAATATATAAAATCCTTGCGTTACTGACTGACTGACAGACACACTACAGCCGAAACTATTGAACGCAGGAAGCTGAAATTTGGCATGTATGTTCCTTGGGGACCGTAGGGGTGCACTAAGATGGGATTTCCCGAAATTCCCACGGGATCGCCCAAAACGGGTAAATTAAAAATAATTGCAGGCGTAGCTGCTGGCGTCCTCTAGTGAATGCATAAATGTGTACGTGTGTTTCGTGTTTAGGTACACGAAAACAGCTGAACCGATTTTGATTAATTTTAGAATAGAAATAGACTACACCTAGTAGGACGGACTAAGGCTACCTTTAGTAGCGAAAATTAAAAGTGAACAGGTAAAAATGGGATCTGGAAGATATAACAAAATATAAACTTTAGTTCTTTGCCACATATGCGCGTGAAAATACATAAATTCAATGAGATTTACTACTAGGTACCTACTCATATATTCTTTTGTATACGTATAAATAATTTTCTTGGTATTAGTTACTTATACCTATTGATAATGATAGGTGTGAAGCAAATTAAAAAATACGTTCAAGAAAAACATAATGCCCTGTTTACAACACATAAACACAACACCTTTCTGAGTCTAGAAATACGTGTCATCGCAAAAAAACCTCCATAAGCAACATGTTGTATCACCCCGATAACTTTAGGATAATATCATGAGAAACTCTTAAGGAAAATCCAGTTGAAACCACTACTAACTTACTATATTGAATCACCGGGTTTTCCTATAAGGAAACTTCTAGTGGCTGTTGAAAGCCTCGATCCCCAAAATACCTTCACGTTTCACGATCCAATATTACTTTCACAGTAGTCTACCTAAAGTTCAAGACTGTTTGTTACACATAAGCACGGTAATAATATCTAACAGTATTGTAACTCCATACAAACGCACGAAACTCGAGTTATACCTACGCGCCTCGAGCAGAGTACCCATTAGACTGTGCGGACTGTGCCAAGAGTACCCACAGCCGCGATCGTGCCGCAGCTCGCATGCGGCGCGTCTGGTAGGTATATAACTCACGAAGGCGGCCGAGTTACAATACTGTTAGATTATATTACCGTGACATAAGACTCGTAAAACGAATAATTTAAATGTATGTCATAATTTGATGTAATCCTTAAAGTATGGTAGTTAAACAAAACCTTATTTTTGTAAAACCCATCTCTCTTAGATACCCATCTCTCATCTCTCTATACATTAACTTACCTAATAATTATCTTCGCTAATATTCAAATGAATAAAATAAAATGGAATATTCACATTGTTAACATTTTCAATCTAAAAGAGCTTTACATTACACACGACTCATCAATAGTACTAGAGCAAATTCTTAAAATGTTTAGGCATAATATCCACAAAGGAAATTCGTGGGAACGTTATTACTTCAAAGAGCAGAAGACTACGTCATGCAGACAATCTCAACTTCGAGACGTCCTCTCACTGAATCTTTACACAGGACTAGGACAGGCTATGCCTAGTGTGGGGCCGCTGTTTAATCCGATAATATGTAATGATTAATGGCAATAAACTGTTTTTATTTTTTATTTTTTTTTACTACACAAACAGATGTGTCTCAAGCTATGGTCACAGTCCACGGTGTGGCTCTAACCTACCTATCTGACCACCTATGGTCACGGTCACTCCGCCACAATAGAATGACTAACGGCAAGTCAGAATATTTGATCTATCCATTGGTTTGGACTGCCTCGTTGGTCTCGTGGCATAAATGTGCGCGTGGGATTGGATGTCTCGGGTTCGATCCCCCGGTCGTGCAAAGTGTTATTGGGTTTTTCCGTCAGGAAATTCTCAGCAGCAGCCGGAGTCTGGTATGTGCCCGGTACGGCAATAGGCTCGCCTCCTATTACGTGGGACTAAAATAAATCTGGCGAAAAGTGGGTGTAGCAGTATACCTCTGCCTACCTCTTCGGGGATATAGGCGTGAGACTATGTATGTATGTATGTCCATTGGCTTGGCAACTAGAGATATTTGGTATGGAGCTTGTGTCGAATATGTATCTCTAGTATCCAAATCCAAGGATAGATCAAAAATTGGAACCGGCTTTAAAATTAGAACATTAAAACAACTGATTTAATGTTCACACATTATCGTTTTATTACAGTTAAACTTCAAATTCATGGCTCGTTAATTTTCGATCGAGGCAATAATAATAGCCGTATATAATAATTATTATTGAGGAACTCAGCTATTATATTATTAGTTTCGAGAACTACAGTCCGAATAAAAATAAGGCATTCAACAATCGTTGATTTTAAAGAATATATTATACTAGAGACTGCCTCCGTAGTCCAGTGGATAGCGTGTGCGACGATTCCCGGGTTCGATTCGCGGGTCGCACAAAAGTGGGGTCGCACAAAAGTGTTACTGGGTTTTTCCGAATTCTCAGTAACAGCACATAGCCTGGTAATGTGCCCGGTAACGGCAATAGGTTCGCCCCCAATTACGTGGTAAAAAATCATGGCGAAATGTGGGTGTAATGTTACCAATGTTACACCTCTGCCTACCCCTTCGGGGATGCAGGCGTGAGTCTATAAATAAATAGAAAAATATTATACTAGAGAATGATCGCAGCTACGCTCGCACATAATTTAATGGTTTCTTCTCCATCCCGTGGCAATTTCAAGAAATCCTTTCTTACCGTGCCCCTAAGGTCTCCAAGGATCATACATGCCAAATTTCAGCGTCTTGCACCCTATAATTTTGCAGTCAGTAAGGCAAGAGTTGTTTAAATATTGAATGATGATGAAAATTGATGATATACATATTTTCTTCTTAACACCGCAGCCTAGGTATATGATAAATAGTTAAATACCAATCCGTCGAACATTAGTGTACAAGGTAATCGACATAGCTCAAAGAATTAGCAAGCTGAAGTGGTAGTGGGCCGGCCACATTTGTTGAAGAACTTAGATAACTGTTGGAGTAGTCGTGTTTTAGAGTGGAGACCGCGCCTTGGCAAACGTAGTGTAGGACGCTCTCCGGCTATGTGGAGTGACGATATACGCAAAGTGACTGGCAGCGGCTCGTCACGAAAAGCCGAAAATCCTGCTCAGTGGCGTGCCATTGGAGAGGCCTATATCCAGCAGAAGACTCTTGCAGGCTGATGTTGATGATGAACGTTAGTGAGTGACCGCTCAAAATTCGTAGTAGCAATAATTGTCTTTACCCATTTACTAACTTTTAATTACTATTATAAAAACATTTCTAAATTAAAACATTATGATCTAATGAGAACTCGTTAACTAATTAGTTAATAGGCGGCAGCTGATTATTAAGACATTAAACGTCGCTACATACATTAATTAACTTTTGATTTTAATGAAGCAATATACACAATTACACATATTTGAATTCTGTGGACCATCACTAGGTAAAGAACTTGAGTAAACACTAGGAGAGTGAAAAAATACATATTTATTTCGCCATTTTGGTTGGTTACACTTACGCAAGTCAAAATCCTATTCTAGATGATGTCGGCTTTTCCTCTTGGGAAGAAAAGCGAGAGAAACTCAAGATTATTACTTTTTCTGTAATTACTTTTTTCATCCGGCATATTTTTTCATTTCTCCATTTCACCATATAATCGGATCATTTCACCTGCCATCGTGGCTTATGTCATTCACGCCACTAATATACAATATAAACAAGACCAAAAGCACTTACAAATCTATGATACAGGTACAAATTTTGCCAAGCATATTTGGGGTTCTTACGTAATAAAATTTAAAACATTAATTAGATTTTTGGCTTAGGTATGTAAAATCAATGAAAAAGTACAAACTTATTATCATTATCATCAGTCCTTTATATTTACTGTCCCACTACTCCCACTGCTGGGCACGAGTCTCTTCTCACAACGAGAAGAGTAAAGCCACAGTCCACCACGCTGACCAAGTGCGGCTTGGCAGACTTCACATGTCCTTGGATTATGGAGAACTCTCAGGCATGCAGATTTCCTTACGATGCTTTCATTCACCGTAAAGCAAGCGATAGTTAACAATTTAACACGCACTTAGCTTAGAAAATACACTGATGCATGTAACGGATTCGAACCCGAGACTTAGCTTTTGCTCATGTAAAGAAAACGCTATACGGAGATGTACTGTACTTCCAAAGGCATATAATTTACATAACAGGCAACATTATTGCTGTCAAATCAGTGTTTGTCAGCCTTACGCATAAGTGAAGCAAATTCTACTTCAAACATTTTCCGTACATCAACGAATGAGCTAAACGATATTTGGCAAATGTACATTGTAATTCCAAATACCTACGTAAATATTTTTCAGTTAATCGTCCGAGTTGCTCTGTGATTACAGTTTTGCATAACAAGTGTTTAAAATTGGCCCAGTATGTGTTAAATGATTATGAAGGAACCTTGGTTTATTAATCACGTCTTGAAGTAAAAGTAACTTGCCTTTTAAATAGTTATATATAGGCATCTGATTAACTGATAACAACATCAGAAAATGATACAAACGGCAACTCTATGAATTATTTTGTATCTTGTATAGTTACTTAATATTAACTTTTTTTTTATAAACGAAGGCCATTCGCATACACATATTTTTATCTATTCTTAGCTTGCATGATTGTGTAATGAATGCGTAAAATATACCTGCAAGGTATATCAAGAAAAATTACATTTAGATCAGTTTCAGAACCAAGTAGCCTTCCTTAATCATCCAACGTTCAGTGCAGCAGATCGAACGGGTTGCCACCGGAATTTGAGACTGATAACGTACCATGGGCAGATACCTTAGATTATTGTATTATCTAATATTATCTATATTGTAAGGTAGACACTGTCTTTGCAAAAGAAACGACAGATAGAGAATACCTTGGACACTGTGGTTGCTGCATATGTAAGAAAAGCATGCAAAATATAACATTTATTACAAACTAGAGGTTGCTCGCACATTATTTTTTTATTAAACCGTTTCGTACCGAACCCGTCGAAATTTTGGGAAATCCCTTATTACTGCACCCCTACGGTTCTCAAGGATCTTAGATGTCAAATTTTAGCTGCCTGCGCCCTTTATAGTACCAACTGTATGTTGTTAGTCAGTCAGTCAGTAAGAATTTGATATAAACAGAAGATATAAGCATTGTTATTGCAAAATGAAACCTTATCGAAAGATACCTATTTTTGAAAGTTGATTATTCCAACGAATTCTCAAACAGCACACGTATCAGGAATTTTTATTGAAAAGTCGGTCCTCAGTATACAGAACAAAAAGTAATTGCCGAACGAATACGCCGCCATTGCGTAGGCAGTAGTCTCACACAACGGGATAACCCGTTGTCTACGTCATTGGCAATCACAATCCAATAAAAAGCGATATTAAGATTTCGTTGAGACAATTAAAAACGGCAGCCTTGCATGATCTGTCAGTAATACTCTCACTAACGTGAACGTTCACAATTTATAGCCATTTTAATCTGTTTCTTTGATTACTATAAATTATATTACTTGGATATATAGAGCACGTATAGTGCTATTGCTTTACTGGTTATCCATGAGAAGAAACGGTGGGGTTTATGATGTAATAGGTCAAGAAGATGTGATCAAAATATTGATGTTAAGCATTCCTATAGTCGTATGTTTTTGCGATGGTCTAAAATGTAGAGTTAGCTTTGAAATACATATTGACTAAAACTATGACGATTAGGTACCTACGTGTCTGGGTATTGTCATATTTACATATGCCTTCATGGAAGACAGGAGAATGCTTTATATTTCTCAGATTAAACAAACAAGGTCTAAAGATATATGATGTAGGTAAAAGATCCGATTAAACGTACAACACATGTAGAGACAAAGTAAAGACGAGGAGAAACTAATTTCAAATCACCAAAACCTTGCC
This sequence comes from Euclidia mi, assembly GCA_944739405.2. Taxonomy (NCBI): domain Eukaryota; kingdom Metazoa; phylum Arthropoda; class Insecta; order Lepidoptera; family Erebidae; genus Euclidia; species Euclidia mi. Next base: position 8,527,915 of record OX123196.2, read on the forward strand.
AGGTCCTCCAAATAGTTGTAGTAAGTACTAAGCTGCCATTGTGGTTATAGCTAAACAAAGGCGTAAAAATAAATTCAATCTAAGTATAACAGAATGTTAAATGTAACAATGGCAAAGCTTATTTTTAATATAAACGAGTAATAGTAGGTATCACTGGAATTAATAAAACACAAAACAAATCAGAAGATTTTCATGTTATAGCACGAAATTCAATTATGAAATCTATATCATCACAAAATCGCTATCTTTAACGGCATAGATCAGATGATGTCCCAACAGACGCGCGCGAATCATTCTCTCTTTCGATGCGACGCAGTTATATACAAGATGGGTATATAAATAGTAAGTAGGTATATAATATATCATGTAATAACGATGTCGTACATAGCGTTGTCCTATTTACTCGACGGGAGATCAAGTACGTATGTACCAGATGACTCATTAAATGTTGGCCGCGGTTTATCTTCGGGGAATTTCTCCTTTGTTACACACGCTAGCGTTTTGGCCGACATTCAACTATCTCGAGCGAAAACAATAAGTGTTTTTTAATACTTCTTTAAATGGTAGACGAAAGTGCTTTTGGAAAATAACGGAGGGAACATTGAAAATGTGTCTGATATGTTTTATCACAAATAGAGTGTTATAACTATCATTAATAAAAAATATCAAAGTATAAATGCTCAATAAAGTCGTTCTTATATTTCTACTTTTCATTTTGTTGAAAAATTAACACCTTTCTTGACATTTTTGTCGATTGCTTCACATTCGTTTTCGTTTATTTGTTCTTGTTAAACAATCATAAAAGATTACATAATAAATTATTTTGCTATGTAATCTAAATATTTAACTAAGTAGATATATTGTAAACGATGCATTGAGTAATTTATAAATTTCAAGTACAGTGAGTCACAGTATCGCCGTGTACGTACTGTGCGTACGTCTGATGACAAATAAATAAATTGTCGATTGACACGAGTGACGTGTAGAAATAATTAGCAGCAAGCGAACATAACAGGTTTTAAAGATAAAACCAGGTTTCCTCGTGAGTGTAACACGGTCGGACAAAGGCAGGATCTAGATAATTAGTTGCGGACAAAAATAGTCGTCGCAGTCGGGCCCTGGGCCAGGTGACGTCAGCGCGCCAGGGCCGGCGGCGGGGCAAGACGGGCCCCGCGCCAGTGTCGCGCGCGCCGTCAGCCCGGTCGCACGCCACTACCGAGCACCGAGCCTGTAGCTGTGCAGCACCAGCCGCCTCCGCCGCGCCGCCTGCCGTCTGCGCTACAACCACCATCGCCACCCCGCTCGCACGCCACGCCATCCTGACACACACATCCACCCGTGAGTACACTACAACACCTTATTATGCTACATACGTGTTGAAAGCTATTGTCTAACTGCAACGATGCACCGCGATAACATTCGATGTTGATTTCACTTTTGCCTATAAAAAGGCGGGAAAATCTAACATCTACGTAAAATATGATTTTATTTGCTATTTTTTAATATATTTAATTTATTAATTAAAGGAGCCTAGGTTATATCGGTACGGAGAAGCGAGTCAACCTTGGCGCATCGTGCAATGCAGCGGGGACCTTGCAAGTCACGCGTCAGAGTAACCTCGACTCACGCCGTACTCGCGCCGCTACCACGTTTTCTACCGATACTATCGCAATTTCTCGGTTCGTCGACGCCGCGCGTAATCCATTGCCGGTTGTTTCAGACGTGTAGCAACCACACTGTTGGGTATAGCCAGCAATGTATAAAATATAGAGAGATGCGAACGTGTAGTAACCGTTGTCTGGGTAAAGGGACATGTTGATAGACGCGCTATGGAACTAACACAAACAGCTGACTGCTGACGACGTGTTTCTTTTTTTGACAGATAAAAAATATGACGCGGTCATTCAAGGACGGTCGAACGTTGTCGAGAGGTATTTCCCGTTTTCGAACTGTCAATCTAAACATTAGTATAAATATAATATAGCGATCAAATGACGATGATAATGACAGAGTTTAATGTTGTAGAGAAACTGTAGAGGCAATAATGTGACATGTAATGTGTGTATAAGTGTTATTGCGGTTTGTGACTTGAGTACGCACGTTCGGCGGGGGCCTCAATGTTTCCCGAGTTATCGCGTCGGAAAAACACGCCATACTTTATCGTGTTGTTCGCTATCAGCACGCCAACGTTACGACCTGCATTGTTATATACTGGCAATACTCTTCAAGGGACTCGTGACGAACTAACCACAGTGCGCATTTGGATATTACGCTCATTGAATCATTACTCATTTACCTCTACATACGATCATTTAATTCAACCGTTTAAAATAAAACGTGAAACATTACGTATAACTACAAATAAGGTTAAAGTAAAGGTGATTTCGAAATTGAAAGTAACTTGGTACTTAGTGAACCACTTTTCTCGAAACTCGCTCGATTTCCGGGCCTTAATCGATGCCCATCAGATAACTACGGTCACACTGTAGCGAAACACATTACGAGGTTAATAACAAGATAAGATACACGAAGTCTAGATAGACCTTGTACCTTTTAAAGTGGTTACAAACATTGTACCTGCGTCGACATTAGCAAGATCATCTCGAAGTGGCGCCACTCGTCGGCGGACGCGGGACCTCCTCGACAACTCAATGATAATTACTTATTCAATGTTGCCTTCTAGAACGTCTTTAGACATATTTTTTTCACCTCGAGTTGGCATTGATCGTGGTCCACAAAACCGGTAAGGCTGCGGTTACCCTTCGCCGAACGTAGAAACATGCCTGACAACCGACTACTTTATACAAACAACACTACACTCTATTAAAATTTTTTCAGTTCTCACATAGATTAACTCGCGTATTGTTTCATTATTTGGAAATGAGAGCCATTAATAACTCGACAAACCCGCTGGTAGATTGATAATAATTATAATTGTTTTGACTACAATAAATAGTACGTCATAGTAACGATACTCGCGCGGGCTGAACGTGTCATTGTTATACCTAAACGTGCTCCGTTATCGATATATTTTTTTATTTATAGACATTGATCGCCTTTTCAGATTGCAATGGTGAGAAGGTACGAGAGAATGAGCGGCCGTCAGTCCTGGAACGAAGATGACATGGCCAGGGCCGTCGCCGCGGTCGTCTCAGGTAAGATGGGCTACAAGCTGGCCGCCCGGACCTTCCACATACCTCGCTCCACGCTGCAGAGGCGCGCCAGCAAGATCCGCTACCAGCAACCCGACGATCCTAAACCTTTAATGGGTCACTATCGAAGGGTGTTCACAGACAGCCAAGAAAAAGATTTGGTCGGCTACATTAAAAGTATGGAGAAATACTTCATGGGGGTATCCCGACGGGATATTCGGGAGTTGGCCTTCCAGTACGCAGAAGACAATCAGTTGAATCACCCCTTCGACGTGAACACCAGAATGGCGGGCGAGGACTGGGTAAGGAACTTTTTGAAGCGAAACCCGGAGCTGCTCGACAAGTCAGACCCGGAGTGCGGCTTGGAGCCGGTGAACTTTGACCAGTTCTATCACTTCATGTGTCAGCTGTCATGATGAATCGTTGTTTAGTAGGTACGTTATAACTAGTTGTAAGGAAAAAAGGTCAAGTTCGCCCCCGCGAGAGCCTCATGATTAATGTATGACATGTGTAAATCCAACCTGTGTATACTGTATGCCCACTTTTGTAATCAGAATTTTGAGTATATTGTACAAGAGATTGCTTAACTGTAAGCGTTTGTAACACGTCATGTCTATCGGCATTTGTATTCACACGTTGGATCACCAGTAGTTAGACTTTTTGAAATTTTTAAATTTTATAACGTCAAATTACAGAATTTATTTAGTTAAATGGAGCCAAGCTCTTCGTAGCTACGTTACCTATGATATTTTATCGTGATTTTAATTTGATTGGATATTTAATTTTGTTAATATTCAGAACCGGAGATGGTCGGTATTGAGGTTCTGTACTTATTAAGTACTTACGAAGTCTATAGTTGTATCTGATTTATAGTTTAAATTTTGTTATTTAATGGTACTAAAAGATAACTTGCTAAATTAAGGGCTGTGATAACAGAGAAAGGTGTATTTTTGTGGAACATATCTATTGTGGTGATGTATATATTTACAAAGACGGTATCTGATATTTAAATATTTAATATAATTTATAGTATATTAGCACAAATTGTCGTTCGGTTTGGAGAGCGTGGATGTTCCGTAACACGAGTCGGACGTCGATGTAAACGGCGGCCGAGCTCTGACTTGCAATATTTCCTTCATGTGTGCAATAAGCTGACCTACTCCATATACGTCAAAATATAGCAGTTGCAATATACTGCAGGCCCGTGACATACCACGTGCCTCAGACCATGTATCGTACCGTGTTTCAGTGTACACAATACTTTGAAACACAAAGCACCATAGAATGAAAAAAATGGCGTACTCTTCGAACATACAGCTGAGTAAATAGAATTTAGAATATCATCATTTGCATTGTGAAGAGAAAAGCAAAGGTTTACCAAAGACCTTAAGCAAAATCGGTGAAGCAAGGCGAGCACATAGTGAAGGAATTGACGTTGAGAACACCGCAACGTCCGCCACTTATTACGGAACATTCGCCGATAATTACTGATAACAGGCGCGTCAGCGGGCTGTGCATTCGACGCACACTCTAGCCATTATCAATACTAGAACTGCGTCACTCAAATATCTTTATGCCTAGTATACTTCGTTACATTGTGATAGGGATGGGTTGGTCATTTACGTGGGATTGGCTTATTAATTTAATTCCTTCTGATGCTCATTTCTCCCCTCTTATCAGTATAAATCCCACAGTACCAAATTAGTTATGTAATTATCGTTACCTGATTCATGTTTTGATCTCTTAAACTTAGTTCAAAATAGCGCAATGTTTATTTATTTAGGACTCAGAATATTGTATATTGTTGGTTTATTAAAAGAAATTTTAACATTTGAAATAACAAACTGTATGCCAAACTATGTTATTATTTTGAGATTTATTTTTTAATTAATGAAAAATTGTAATATATTCCTATGTACTTAGTTAAAACAAATTATGTGATTATAAATTGAAATATTAATTATGTTTTTAATTGCGTTGTCCTATTTTCCCGGATTAAATCGTGAATGTTTGCTTTGTGCAAATAGTTTGGATGTTATGTCGGGTTTTGTCAATTACATGAAATAATTGCAAAGCTTCAACAACCCGCCAGCGTACGTTGCATTCATTAAAATTCTACAACAGTTATGGTAATTAAATATGCAAACAAACATTTAGTGTATCTGCATGCACAAATAAATATTTAATGTGTACTTGCAACATTAATGCGATATTAAGGTCACAATCACAAGTAATGTAAAAAAATGAGAAGCGAATACATTATGTAGTAAGCCGATGTTTAAAATATTGCAACGTAGTAAGTCATCAGGACTGTATAATACCCAAGAGGAACTCCTCTTCATCATCATCATCATCAGCCTTTAAAAGTCCACTACTGGACTAGGCCTCTCCTTTGAAAGGAGGAATTGGCCTACTGTACCACGCTGGCCAAACGGGTTGGTAAAGGGTTTGTATCAAATTTTCCTTCTCTTACAGTGCTATTCTCTGCATAATATGCTCCCTCTGTCGGCTCTTACGACATCCATGGGATGATATGGGGTGGTGACATTCCGTATTCTTAATCCGTCACCACACGGACAACTCCTCTTCAGGGTCAATTAAAAAGAAAAGCGGCGATAGCCTAGTGGTGTATGCAACAGACTGCCGAGATAAATGGTCTCGGGTTCGATCCCCAGATACCCCTGGCACACCCCTCTGACTTTTCGAAGTGATGTGTGTATAAAAACGGTAATTATCGCTCGCTTAATAATGTGCCCGGTAGATGGCATTAGGCTCGCCCCCTATTAGATTGGGATCGAAACATGTAACTGGCGAAAAGTGGGTATGTAATACACCTCTGCCTACCCCTTCGGGGATAAAAGGTTATGTTATGTTAAAAAGAAAACTCACGGCTGCAAGATATTTGACTGTCTTGTAGGCTTGTGGTTAGTGGACCAAGACTGCTAAACGGAAAGATCTTCGTGTTATTCTCAGGATAATTTTGGCCCGGTTGCATCTTAGACCTTCGCTTCGCCCGGGAACCGCTTTCTACCTTGTCTAAACAGATTTGCCAGAATATGCAAATTTGCTTTTCTATACAGCGACTGCCGTCTGACCTCTGCACCTTAAAGGGTGCCCATTACCTATAAGGATTGTGAAAGATTTTTATGACAGCCTGGTCGGAATAGGGTAGTTTCCAGGGTCAAAATAATTACATTTTATTTAGTTCCGTATTTTAGGTTATAAAAAAATATTGGACACGTATTTTTTCTTTTTTCGATTAAATAAAAAGTAACAAAAGTATAGCCCATTAAAATTACGCGTGACGTCACCTAGTGCGAAAAAATGCAGCACGGTGTGACGTTATATGTAACTTTAATGACCTATATCTTGGTCATTTTTGGTTTAATTTACAAATAAAAAAATAAGTATCGTTAATTTTTGAATAATCTAAAGGGTGGACTTTTTGTCAACTAGCCTATTAACAATAACTTCGAATAGTCAGTGGTACCTACTCTGCGTGCCAGTTTGCTGGTATCACCGCTTGCCCCACTAGACCATCGTTCCTCGTTTGATTTGTACTGCAGTTTTACCGCTGGTGAAGTGAGGATTTGTCGTATTTATCAGCTAACATCAGAAATGTCTTTATCTCTTCCGATATATACAGGAGATCAGCCGTGCGTCAAACCAGGCTAGACACGGATCAAGGGATTTTCGAAGAAATATCTCACTCACTAATAGCAACATTTTTCAGTATTTGGTTTGCGATTGTAAGGTAGTCATTTCGATGCCTACTCGTTGCACCACTGATGAGAATTTACACACATTCTTACACAAAGTAATGCTTCGCTTCATCATCAGCCTTTAACAGTCCTCTGCTGGACTAGGCCTCTCCTTTGTAAGGAGGATTGGCCTACTGTATCACGCTGGCCAAACGGGTTGGTATAGGGTTTATATCAAGTTTTCCTTCTCTTACAGTGCTGTTCTCTGCATAATATGCTCCCTTTGTCGGCTCTTACGACAACCATGGGATGATATGGAGTGGTCACATTCCGTATTCTTAATCCGTCACCACACGGACTAGCTTCGCTTAGGGTATAACAATAATCCATTTTATTAATGCTACAGTGTATTTGTTCGTTTCTCCTTCTTTCAAGACGCAACGGAGCGATGTAATTCAATGATTTATGTGTTTGGAGATAGTTAGGATGCTGCAGAATGGCCTACACTAGTAAAAGAACATACTTGCAATCGAAATTTCATCTATTTTTACAAAATTAATTTCCTTTCGTATGACATCAAACCAAGTCTTGTGCAATTTATTTTGTTCCGTATGGTATCGAACCAATCACCCGTAGGTGCGAAACGTCCACTACAACAAAGTGTAACGTGGCAACAATTTAAACCCGAAAGGACAACATCATGGCACGTGGCTCCATTTAAAAATCGTAAAACCGTAACTCGTCGGAGCCACTTTTACTTTGTTCGGTTGATTTCCTTCAGTTTAATACTATCATACCTATATAGGACACGTAACGGAAGATTTTGTCATAAGGATATTAACACACATATCGTTTTTGATAAGTTTTTATTAAAAACCTGCATATAATTACAATAAAATATCCGTAAGTATTATCTCCAAATCCTGACGATAATATGTTCCAGCAACGCTAGACATACCTGTAAATCGTCCGGTACTGGGCATCTAACACTTGGCACGGTGAAGATTCCCATTTCTTTTATTACTTTATTTTTTTTATTGACACTGGTCAAACGCGTGCAACGAGTAGGTACTCCTTTACTCAAAGTTCAGGTGAACTCAAAATTGAATGCGGAGCCTGGTAGAAGGATTAGGTATAATATACGACTCCCGAAACTACTTAATTCGTCTTACACACTAAAACCACCACCGTCTCCTCGACTTCCCTGAGTAGCAGGGTCACGCGAATCTACGATAGGATAACATGCGCGATCCGGGATTGGCCGGGATTTGGTCTATATGGACCGGACCGATAAATTCCCTCATGGGAGGCGTGGCGTACGTGGACACTGCGCTGTCTCCACGGCCTAGTCGTTGGACCGCGAGTGGCCCCTCACCGTTTCCGGGTTAAAAAGTTATACCTGGGAAAAATATTATTAACTGACTTTTATCGAGCATTACAATTTAGGTTTCGTAAATAGTTATTTACTAGAGGAAGCCAGCAGCTACGCCTGCAATTTTTTTAAATTTACCCGTTTTGGCCGATCCCTTGGGAATTTCGGGAAATCCCTTCAAATTCAAATTTAGAAATTCAAATTCAAAATCCTTTATTCATTTGGGTCTCAATGTGACGCTTGTGAACGTCAAAATAATAAATTTATAAAATAATTACTTAAAGACTCTATTTACATTTACTGCCACGTTCGCAAAGCAATAGGTAGAACCACGAGAAAGAACGGGCAATAAAACTCACAAACTCACCTTCTTAGTGCACCCCTACGGTCCCCAAGGACCATACATGCCAAATTTCAGCTTCCTGCGCACAATAGTTTCGGCTGTAGCGTGTCTGTCAGTCAGTCAGTAACGCAAGGATTTTATATATTAAGATTTGTTCAGCTGTATGTGCGAATAGATTTTACTCTGACAGTTCTAAATTCCTAATGCTTCTAAAAAATACCATTTTTAAAGAGTATATTATCTTGAAGATATACCAATATTACGTGGTTAATTAGTGAAAGGCATGATCTAAGCATTAGAAGTTTTTAAGTTTGCACTTGGTTGCAGTCAAGTTTTTGGATCGAGTTAAGGAGTCTCTTGTTAGTCAGTATTCACTTACAACATGAAGTCTGATAAACTATATTTACCCGAGACTCAGTTAGTTCACAATCTAGCAGACTTATATCCTATTGTAGTTGCAAAACAAGATATTCAGATTAAAATGGCAAAACGTCTCTATTTTTTTCAATTTTCTCGGCTGTCTATAAAAATTTAAATCTCATCAAATCCATATTTCTCTATAGAGAAATATGGATTTGATGAGATTTAAATTTTAGATGTGAATTGAAGATGTGTTCATGCTTTGAGCTGTAGTGATGTATAAATCACTACAGCTGAAAGCATGAACACATCTTAACATGTCACTGCACATATTTTGTTGTAGACCATCGAGTCTTGTAAACAGGTCAATGCATTTTACTCCGTCGGAGTCCTAGGCTACAGTGAGGTGTCCGGCAAGCCACGAGAGAGCACCGCTCTCGTACAGTAAATAGTGCACTCCACCGCACACCTGACAAGTAAATATAAGCTGCAGTTATGTGCCAGTGCTTCGTATCACTTTAGAAAAGGAATGAAAGTTGGCATTTCCATTAATCTAAGTGTACGCGTCAGAGATAGGTACTCAAAGTGGGGTGCATGTACCCAGTGGAGTAGCTGTAGGATGGCAAGATAGGACGAAGGCATCTTATCAGAGCATTAGTTAGATATACTTTGTACCTTCCCCCGAGGACTAAAGTTTGTTCTTTATTCAAGTGCATTTTTTGGATCGGTGTGAGAACTGAACACACAGTCTTGGCAATTCTCACTTACAACACAAAGTTTGATAAACGGCACTTACTCAAACTCAAGTGAGCATTCAGCAAAAGTAGGTGGGTTATCGATAGGAGGCCCTAACTATAATAGCGGAGCACAACGGCCCATACATTTGCCCATACACTCAATATGAAGCTATACATATGCCACTGTTTGTGCTTATGTTGATCATTTAGCAATTAGGTGCAGTTTAAGACAGAGAGACACCAAGTATACACAGCAAACGGAGATTAATTTCTGAAAGAATGGGAGTGTCATCTTCGAAGGAATTTATTGTGAATATACCTATAATAAACACTCACATTCTCCAAATTGTAGGTTTCATAGACTTTTTTATATATAGACTCACGCCTGTATCCCCGAAGGGTAGGTTAGGTAGGCAGAGGTGTAATGTTACACCCACATTTCGACAGGAATTTTTAGGTCCCACGTAATAGGGGGCGAGCCTATTGCCGTACCGGGCACATTACCAGACTCCGTACTGCTACTGAGAATTTCCTTACGGAAAAACTCAATAACACTTTGCCCGACTCGGGAATCGAACTCGAGACCTCCCAATCCCACGCGCACATTTATGCCGCGAGACCAACGAGGCAGTCAGACCAACGAGACAGTCGTTGTAGGTTTCAACCAGCCGGTTACTAATTTAGTAAATAATTCTATTTGTGTAAAACAAATTACTGTGTAAATTCCTTAACAATCAAGTCTCGAATAGAAATCCTATAATGTTGCGGGCACTAGTAAGTGACATGATCATTAACTAATCGACATTCAAATTTGAAAAATATCTGTACACTAAACGGACACGTGAGTTCATTAATTTGTTTCTATATTAAAACGTAAGTTTTTTTAATGTCAGGCAGAGCATTTTTCACATTCTATTCATTGTTTTGAGATTATTATTAGTACCTACGCAATTAACTGGGCGTTCGTTGAAACACTGCTCAAAGGATAATCATTTTACATTTTTATTTGTCATAGATATTAAGTAAATTAGCTTGCCTTACTTTTCCCACTGTTATTTATTATCACTGTGTGAATTTCGACTGTAAACAAACTTTAATTATAATTAACTAAGTTGACAACGACTTCATTAATTAGAAATCAAGTAAACAAAACAACCCGGGTTAACTGTACTAATGGAGATTTGCGATTGAACAAATGGAATTCGTAAAATATTGAGAATCTCTGACGTACGTTATGTATGCAAGAAGGCGTATGTGAAAAATGTTATTCTGTAAATCAGCGATGCTACATTTATCCAATTTCCGAGATGTATAGCAAGACTTAGGACCATTAAGATATTTTATAACTCACTGGGGCATAATTCCACAAATGTGCAAATAATTATTGTTAAACTCTAATAAAAATAATGACTGCATCCATAAAATATATATATATATATATATATATATATATATATATATATATATATATATATATATATATCATTTCACATCCCTCTTTAACAAAATATGCTGCAAAAGAAGGTTGCAAAGAGTTGACCCCTGTAGACTTCGGGGTGACTTGCAGTTTGGCCTGAGGCTCCTTATGGCAGCCATCGGCAACTCGAAAATACACTATAACCAAGTTCAAAGAAGGCAACATTAGTGATGATACAGACGATGATTATGATTTTCGGTTCGTATGAAAAATGTTCATCGGTATTTACCCGAGCCTGGCAAATGCCTGCCTAACCCTACAATTACTATCGAAACTTAAACACCACCGAAAATGTATTTGTATACTATTACCAACGTGGCGCCAGTCCATTGAAAATATATTTCATAAAAATATGAAGCCATATTTTTAGTTGACGCCAAGTGTAATGGCAGTTCTATTCACAACGCGCCATGTTATCAATCAAAAGATTAAAAACCCATTGAAACAGTGAAACGGACGAGCGCGTCGCGTAAATCATGAACAATAACGCTACAGTTATTATTTATCTGTGGACTTTCAAGTGTTAAATCTGACAGTAACTCAATGAACTCAAAGCAAAAGTAAGGCAAATAGTTTTTGGTCATACGTTAAATTGTATACGTTACATCTACATACATACATAGACTCACGCCTGTTTCCCCGATGGGGTAGGCAGAGGCATATTAAACGCCCAATTTTCGCCAGTGTTTTGATTCCACGTAATAGGTAGCGTGCCTATTGCCGCTTATCGGGATATTTTGTTTGCCAGAGCCTCGTCCGTTGTTCGGCAGGTGCACCACTTGCAGGTGAGGTTGGCTTGGGACCCTAAGTTCTTGGTAGAAACTCTATGCACCCCGTTATATTTAGTTTTTAGTTTAGTTATATCTACGTCATCAAGATAATGGATAAACCCTGGATAATCTTGGTATTTTATACAGATAATTAAATCTTTGGCCTTGCCCTTACCATACGTATGGCACACGAAAGCGTTTCATTGTTGGAAAGAGTTAGCTCACTCTTAATGAGCGAGCTTATTGTGGCCTACAAAAACGCTGAATATTTTGCTGAACCACCATCTCATGGAGCCACCAAAATCAGAATAACGAATAGGCGGTCTACGGGGATCCTACGGAACTAGATCAACGCCAGGGTAACAAATCTTTCTCAACTTGGGTAGCAGATACTCCCACAAAATATTAGAGAAAACTAAACTATGTATGTTGTTGAGTATGTTCGGTGAAAAGGAACGGCCAGCCGGCGCCACTACCACTTTCCCTGGCTGGTTACTATTCTCAACAACCATTTTCCCCATTTCGCGTTTACCTAGCCAGACTAGCGCTAGAAAACGTATACAAACCGGTAGATTTATATGTCTCCTCGGAAATATTTATCAAATTTTTGAAGATTGTCAGTTATTCTTTAGAATATATTTACCTATATCTGTCACCCACTTTACAGCCAGTATAACCAGAGTCCAACGTCGTGTTTGTCTGTCTGTTTGTTAGCGATATACTAAAAACTTTTCATACGGTTTTCACCAATAATAAGTGGTTTATGAGAGTAAAATGTGTACCTAGAGGTTTTGCGTAAATTATGTAAAACATATACCACCTTAAACTGGGTTGCGTCGTTCGTATACCTATTGGTAAATAACAGTTTAAATCATATTTTAGGCTAAGATGTCTTGTGATATCTATAAGGGATTTTGGCGTCAAGTAGAGAAGTATCTACTAGATGCTGTTCAACATCCACAGCCCAAAATATACTAGTATACTAAGACTAAATATTTTTTAAATAAATTTAACTTCGCACTGACCGACCTCGACCTTTACTATATATGTATACCTACATAAATCATATTAACTATGTTACAACTAACTTTTATTTTCATGTAGTCTGAAGCTATCTGTAGAATAAAGATAAACAAAACTTAGTGGATGGCATATAAAACAATTTAATTTCAATGCATAACTGCAATATTATTATAAATATGTAAGTGAAAAAGCAAGGCTCAATAATGTTATCTTATCTTATACTAATATATAAAGCTGGAGAGTTTGTTTGTTTGTTTGTTTGATTGAACGCGCTAATCTCAGGAACTACCGGTCCGATTTGAAAAATTCTTTCAGTGTTAGATAGCCCATTTATCGAGGAAGGCTATAGGCTATATAACATCACGCTATGAGCGACGGGAGCGGAGCAGTAGCCTTAAATAACGCGGGTGTAGCCGCGGTCTTCGTCTAGTACTAATATACAAAGCTGAAGAGTTTGTTTGTTTGTTTGGTTGAACGCGCTAATATCAGGAACTACTGGTCCGATTTGAAAAATTCTTTCATTGTTAGATAGCCCATTTACCAAGGAAGGCTATAGGCTATATAACATCACGCTATGAGCGACGGTAGCAGAGCAGTAGCCTTAAATAACGCGGGTGTAACCGCGGACATCGTCTAGTCCCTTTATATAACGTAGGTATTAGGTAAACGCTCTGTGGCTACTTATCGGCATATTACCACAACATAGCCACACGTTATAAAATTAAACACGCGATAAAAAATAGGTTACCATTTCTATACCTACAAAACATTTCAGCGCTTCTCGAAGCTATTTGTAGAGCATGTCTTAGACGGAGGCTTCGCTCGCAGATAAAAGCATTAAAAGTTAATGTAATGAGATGAACCTAGCGACTACATCGAGCAGATCCTATCTCGCAGTCTCACTACTAAGGTTTATCAAAGAAGCAGCTTACTTTGTAGGCGAACGGATTAACTTGGGACTTTTGTGCATGTCATTTTCTGAGATTAGAATTTAATGTTGCCTATCTGTACGCAAATAGACCACATAATCAACTCCTGCGTAGCATTAAGTCGTACTGACTTTGACTCTTTATAGCAAGACTAATTGTGGAAAAGCACAAAAATGTAAAGTAATATACGCATGATCCGAAAATTTTTACTATGTACGTATACTTTGTAATCTACTCCCGCACTAGGAAAATAATATCTATTCCAGGGGCTTTACAAGCACGCAGTTTAAGAACATAATTATAAAGAATAGGTACCTAGATTCCAAAGAATAACTATTATGAAAATGTACTTAGGCAACGTCCCTGATGAAACAAATGTTAGGTATGTGTATAGATTAGACAAACGCAAGACGCACTGAATACTTATCAACTTTCGCAAATTTTACACATACTACTGTTTATAAATGACCTATATCATCTTATACTAATATATAAAGCTGAAAAGTTAGTTTGTTTAGTTGAACGAGCTAATCTCAGGAATTACTGGACCGATTTCAAACATTCTTTCACTGTTAGATAGCCCATTTATCGAGGAAGGCTATAGGCTATATAACATCACGCTATGAGCCACGGGAGCGGAGCAGTAGCCTTAAATAACGCGGGTGTAACCGCGGGCTCATCTAGTTTGAAAATAAAGGTTTCGGCTTTACAGATTTCTGACTACACCAACCTAGTCACCGGACTGTCTGGCTGTCCATGACTACTGTAATATCGCTTTTATTTTACAAAACATTTCAAAACATTAAGTACGTGACACAAAGTAATAAGGAAAAGTTAATATTAGACACAATACGGTTGAAACCTGCTAACAGCATTTCCTTTCAACATTGCATTGGACGTGAACGCACTACTATCGACGCGCGGCGCCCGTACACATTGCTATGATATTTTCAGCAGTGTGCTGCCGCGAAACCTCTTTTAATATAATATTTGGTTCATACTTGCTTCAAAACCAATTTACAAGAACGAGGCGGCGGAGCGAGAAAAGCAAAAACAACATTTGAAAGGCTTCCTCAAAAGAAAATATCCTTTTCAAAATACCCATTAGGGGAACGACGAGCAGAAAAACATCTTATAGCTATTATGTACAGACTTCCTGTTCACTTTTACGTTTAAAAGCTTTTGATTAGCTCTGCAGATGAAATTATTATTTCTTCCTGTTTTAAATTAAACATAAATTCTTATGAATTTGCTTGAAAGCTTCTGCGCTTATTTAAGAATGCCTGAGGGGATGACCTCGCTTTGTAGATACGTAATTAAGATCATGTCGTAATAATAATAAAAAATAAACAAGGCGGGGTATAACAACTTTAAACAAAGCAACAGAAAAATGAGTAAGTAATAGTATTCATCGATCGTTAATGTGCATTCGGCGTGTTCGCCCCAACCCCTCGCCTCTCTCTTCCTTTTTATTCGAAATTACGTGAGAAGAAAGCGCCGGTGGTGCATTTATCAAACGCTGTCAACACAACACGAGTTTTAAAGGAAATAAAAGCCCGTTCGAGCAATTTATTGAGAGCACTTTTCCTATATTTCAGTGTTGTGCTCTCGAAGAAATGTCTGTAAAAGTAATGCCTTACCTGAGCAAGGTCTTTTATATTTCAAACGAATAGAAAATATTCGAGGGCCAATGAGATTTCATTTGTAGCGTCGGTGCCAAAGGCTTCGCATCCAGCTCGCTTTTCCACTACATCGATAATAAAGAGGGCAAAAAGGAACTTTGGCACCGTCAAAGCTTTATGTGGAAACTTTGAGAGTAGAGGCACGATCTTGTGGCGATATTTTATCTGTTGGGCTGCATGCACGATCCAAGTTTCTAGATGTTTTTTAGATTGTTTTATTCGTGGTCTGATCGGTTTACACGTTTGAATTTTAAAAATGTTTTGCACACGTGAAAATAGCTTAGTAACGTTTAATTCAAGAGTTCCTCATATTTATAGACTCTACATACATACATAGACTCACACCTGTTTCCTGGAGGGGTAGGCAAAGCCTACGGAACGCCATTTGCAACGATCCTGACATACCTCTCTTGCTTCATTCACTTCCATCAAATTTCTCATGGATGCTCTTCTTCTTATAGACTCTACTTTTCTTCAAATAAGTTACTGTAGGTGTATGAACTTTATTAATCTAGTGTAAATATATTCAGCAAGCCTTTTCAATTAAGGTTAGACGATACATTCTCATACGCATACCTAACAATCCCTAGTGAATTATACCTATATACCCACTCGATTTGCAACTTGGATGAAAAGTATGAAATTACCAAACGAAAAAGAAACTGTTGCTCTCTTAAACTACAATAACCATTATCATCGTCGGCATATCATCGCAGAGACTAAAATATTGAACCTAGAAATACGACATTTTTAACACTCGGCGCGCTCAATGCCGTATGCATCCACTAAGGAACTATGAAAACAGTGGACAACAATAAATGGGTAAAGGCTTAGTAGCAAACCTTTACATCAAATAATTGTACTTTGTTGGTGTGCAACCTGTCAAAAGCAATTAATATCTTCTGTATATAGAAAATTCTCGCGTTGATGATCGATAGCAAAAACTATGTGGCGCAAGAAGCAGTGGCATGTATGTTCCATGGGCACCATAGAGGTGCACTAAAAAGGGATTTCTCGAAATTTCCACGACATCGAGGACAAACGATTAAATTCAAAATGAATGTTCGGGCGTATCTGCGGGTATTCTCCAGCATGTATATAATAATTAAACATATTTGTTAAACCTATGTTTATCGGTTTTACCATAGAAGAGGCTGTGTCCACATAGTTTGAGATTAGATATCCGAAAGCAAAGTGTCCCATAAATAATATTATTTTCATAGGCAATCTCATAGAGCTCAATGGTTAGAGCATGAATCGGCACGGTTAAGTTTTTAGTGGCATCCCACAACTGACGTATCTGGCCAACTATATGACTGACTTATTGACATGACAGATTATCACGGTAATTACCTAACAACGCCTTCTACACATTCAAAGCGCCGCCTCTAGGAAAACAAAAGATAAAGAAGAAAGGTCACTAAAAGTAGCTTAAAATATCGGCGGCTTCATTTATCGGAAGAAATGCATAAAAGTAGCTATATCACTACTTTTTACTCGAGAATAGTATTTCCCGATCACAATGATATTTTGGGACGAGGTCACTCTTACCTGGAAGTACCGATTTATTCATATACGTATCAGTAAGCAGCATGAGCTCATCGCATCGTTTTATGTATGGGTTTTATGTTGTGTGTACTTAGCAAGAAGGTCAACAAAATCCACATACTCCGAAGCAATGGCAGAAACTATTTTTATTTTTAACAAAGGTAGATTCATGCACTTGTGAAATAATCAGTTGAATAAGTATGTTCAAGAAATCCTTCCTAAACACGACTTGTACCATAATAACGATCAACTACTAACAACGACAGAACACAACACACAAACAACCTGCAAGTCCTCATCGTCTGTATAGAAACTTCGAGAAGCGCAGGTTGTTTACTCTAAAATTGTGAGCCAATCCAATTATATCGATGCTGGGGCCCTCAAAAGAGCTGAAAGCAGAATGGCGGGGCTGTTTCCGCGCGGCGCACTTCGAGAACTGCACGGACGCAAACTAACAAGAACCCCCGCCTTTTTATTTATGTTACACTCCATTACGACGTGACTTCAGACTTGAGATTAATAGTACGTCAGACTGCCCGTTCCCCGTCAAAGGCAATGAAATGGATTCGCAAACAGACGCCTGGATGTAGCCGTTCGATATAATTTATGTTTACGAAACTCTCTGCGTGGATTCGACACAGAATAATGTCGTGAAGATGTGTCCCAGATACGACGAATATTCGTATTCCCGTTCGACCCGGCTCGTCCGCATATTATATTCAAGGTTTGAGAATGGTTCACATATTCCCAAACCCGAGAGCATCTCATTCCGTAAAATTATTTACGAGTATTAGAGTCGTCATATTTTCGTCGAGCTTTTTAATACAGTAATCAAGAACATACTTACTTTATAAGAATGTATTATTTATTTACTCTTTTATTACTTCCTAATTGTATATTCTGCTTTTTTAATCTCCGTGTAGTACAGAATAAGCTTCGAACTGTTGACAGAATTGTAAACGAAACAAAAAAGTTGAGTCCTTTTGAATGTATCTTGAACACCTTGTATAGATTAACCTGCCGTCTGTTTCTCTAGTACTTAGAGGAGAAAAGCCACAACGGACATCAAAACGATTAAAAATATGGTAAGATATCTTGACTTCCATTATGTTATTTTACAAAACATTACGGTAATAATCACTGTAGATACTATTCTGTTGTGCGAAGTGAAATCAAAATCTGATGTACAAAGGGCGGTTTCAAATTAGCGTATTTTTCTGCTTGTATACGGTCGTTTCAGCATACGCGCTTACACGCGCGCTACATAACGCGCTTCACAAAACCGGACTCGCGTAAACGGGCATATTTCGGCATGTTCGCTCGAAATGGTAGTGACATCGTGTCAGTGTCAACATGGGCTCTGACGGCTCAAGCTTATACCAAATCGATCAGATATTGTAAATCTGTATTCATTGCTTATACGAGCTTAGAAGCGCATCAACGCTCGTACGAGTTGCGCGTGTGCCAAAAGGCGCGCCTATACACGCCTACATGCGCTTCCAAAAAACGAGCTTATACGCGCGTATAAAACGCTAATCTGAAACCGTCCAAAGAGTTCGGCCGCCCTCACCTTGGCGTCAGCGTCAACGCAGCGACACCTCGGCGTAGACACCGCGTCTACGTCGCGTCAGCCGAGCGTTCTTTGAGAACGCTTTCATCTCTTGACGCCGAGGTGTCGCTCTGTTGACGCTGACGTCCAAGGTGTGGGCGGCGTTCATGCTCTTATAAAATATTTGAAATATAAACACTATAGACGCTTTTATATACAGCAAAAATATTCAGATCGGACAACTTTAAATACTTGTATCCAAATTATGCTTGTGCAAGCAAGAAAACGTTCGTTACTCTAGCAGGCGTTGATATGACAGCGCCTGCTAGAGCCAATCGCATACTTAAATAATATGCGAACTTACTAAGCAAAGGGAAACTGGCGACAACCCTTTCCAATCAAACATGATATCATTATATCATTCGCATATCGTTAATTCTGTCAAGTGAACCGCGAGCATAATTATTTGTTTGAGTTATAATTAATTAGTGAATTCAAATTAATGTCAGTCCGTGAGTCACGTTACGGAGGAGCGAGACGTAACGAGCGCCATTTTGTTGACGCTCATTATAAAATCTCGTAGAGGCGTGTCTATGTCTACCCTCACCTTGTGAGAGTTGAGAGGTACAGTCAGTAGCATAAGTAACTTTATATGTAGAAAACATCTGCGTTATATTCACCTGCTACGCGTCGAATATATACTCGCTGGAATACTATGTTTCAGTATAAATATTTACCTTTTTGGTGTACAGCCAATAGGTAAGCTTCTTAACTTGGGTTACCTATAACTAGGACTGTTATACAGGTACACTAAGATATTCTGTAAAAACAGTATGTCCATGAGTGAAATATACAACGGATTCCCGATTATCGGCGTGAGACTATAATTGTTTGTAATTCATTGACTAGCTGTACCCAGCCATGAGTGATGTCTTATTGCTCTAATTTTTACATCATTTTATCAAGTAAAAATTGTAATCTAAATGAGTATATCCAAAATCTAAGTGAATACTTACCAGATCAAAACACAATCATTGAGTGCAAGGATAGCGTAGAGGCTAAAGCGGCTGCCTAATCACTTGACACTGCTCCGACTGTAGTGGGTTCGATCCCCACACATGACAAGATTTTGTGATCCACAGAAGGTCGTTTCGAATTTGGGTATTCTTTAAGTCCGTTGATTGAATGTTTCTAAAATCCTCTACGATATAGAAATCAAACAGTGGAGCGGGAGCTTTCTTAAAATTATGAAAGGCTTATATAGAAGAAACTTATGTCGGAAACGCTCGAGTCAAAAAAACCTTGCATGAGAAACTCAATGAAACCATCTTACGAAACAAAACCTTAGTACAACTACATAGACGAAAGTCAAAGTCAAAATCATTTATTCATCTAGGCCACAAAGTGACGCTTATGAACGTCAATATTTAAGTTAATTACTTAATGATTCTACATTTACATTTACTGCCACGTTCGCAATGCAATAGGTAGAACCACGAGAAAGAACGGGCAATAAAACTCATGGCCACCCTTTCAATCAAATATAATGGTTGTACATTTTATTTTTGTAAGGAGCTGCAACTGCTTCACATTGTAGACATCTACTAGTAAAATTTTTAGTAACTATTGATATCATACTTAAACACTCAAGCAGTAAATGATGTTCATCTGGTAACGACGAATACAATAATAATTATATTGAAACCAAAAATTTACATTCGTACCGTAAATACAAGTAGGTACGTTACCACTTTACTCACAGTGTACAAACGAATAATAACAGGCTGAGCAATTAATTACACGCACGTAAAATTGGTAGGCGTGTCCTACATTATTATTACACATCTACGTCGTATTTTGTACTTCTTTAAGACTTTATATTTAGTTAATAATTACTCAGTATTATTGAATGTTACTCTATACATATTTGTAAAAATATCCGCGATCCATTAATTATTACTTTCGTTCGTCGTCCGTGTGGTGACGGATTAAGAATACGGAATGTCACCACCCCATATCATCCCATGGGTGTCGTAAGAGCCGACAAAGGGAGCATATTATGCAGAGAACAGCACTGTAAGAGAAGGAAAACTTGATACAAACCCTATACCAACCCGTTTGGCCAGCGTGGTATAGCAGGCCAATTCCTCCTAAAAGGAGAGGCCTAGTTCAGCCGTGTACTGTTAAAGGCTGATGATGATGATAATGATTAATTATTAATTGTGCAGACAGTCTACATTTGAGGCAAGAATATCCTAGCTTTGGCTCAGGACGTAGCTTTATAAAGTATGCTAACACTGTTCCGATCGAGTGGTGGAGTCCAGACGGCTCGCAAAGAGTTTAATTACGACGTCACCAAAAAGAACGATCTGTCTGGCTGTCGGAATTTCGGGCAAGGTTAAAAAAAGTAGAGCCATGCAATACTTATGGCGTGTTTCACCGCTGTGTGATGAGTTCTTGTTAAATGAATGTGTATCACATCATCAGCCCTTCATACTGTCCCACTGCTGGGCACGGGCCTCTTCTCACTTATGAGAAGGGTAAGGCTATAGTCCACCACGCTGGCCAAGTGCGGGTTGGCAGACTTCACATGTCTTTCGAGAATATCATGGAGAACTCTCAGACATGCAGGTTTCCTCACGATGTTTTCCTTCACCGATTAGCAAGCGATAATTAACATTTTAATACGCACATAACTCCGAAAAGTCATTGCGTTCCGTAGATTCGAACCCAAGACCCTCTGCATAGCAGTCTGTCGGTCTCTCCACTCGGCTATCGCTGCTTGTTATGAATATGTACACAAAGTACAAAAAAAAACGTGTATAACCGTAGGTTTGAACCCAAAACAATCAACGTGGCCGTCTGTTAGTCTCAGTACTAGGCTATCGCTACCTTTAGTGCATCCCACTGTATAAATATAGAAGCAACATTCTATGTTAATGGTCCATTCATAATATAACTTACAAAAACGTTCAGTATTATCAACTTGCGTGGGCGCTTAAGCTTTGCAGCTTTCATATTCCATAAATATTTCTGGAATACTTTGTCTGGTAAAATATTATGTGGGAGAGAAGATCTCGAACCCATGCCACGTATCAAGACACAGTATAACAGGTATAAAGGTATTAAAGTCTTATAATTGCAATTGTTTTTATTTCTATTTTTGTTTTTAGTTAAGGCCTAATATGTTTCATAAGCTCTTAAAAATAAATGTAATTCTTGTGTACCACAATTTCTGATACTCAGAAGGACAATAAGTTTTAGTTGCGGCGGTCAGAACGTTTTGATGAAAAGCTGATATTTCTCAAAAGTAGGGTTCGTAGTGCTAGTGATGCCTGGGCACTGGGCGCAGTCCTTGGAAGAAAGCAAAATTGGTGCAATCATCACATACCTATAAACACATTTCAAGTATAAGCAACTATTGAAGATTTCACTGTGCACATATAAGGTTAGCTACGGCGCTGGATAGGCAGTACCAATGATCTAAGTGCTTGGATTAGAGGCAAAATAGGTAATTTTCTATGGAGCGATGCGTTGTGGATACTCCGCATGCGGGCACAAACACGTGTGGATGCACATGCGACCTAAATAGCATTTGCATATTTAATGCCTGATAGTTGACTCGAAAAGTATGTTTGAAGCGACATCATCTGACTATCCAAATTCGGGTGAAATATGCATGACCGAACGAAATCTCGCATGACAGACACGATCTAACTGAGCGTTATGTACCTGTGTAATCTGAGCAAACACGAGCCGAAATCACAGAGGTACTGATCCTCACAAACAATAATTGAGAGAGAGAGAGAGTTGTGTGGAGTTTGAGTACTCTAATATATTATTATGGTGGTTTCCTGTGACTGTGCTTATAGCCAGTCCAAATCTTAATATATAAAATCCTTGCGTTACTGACTGACTGACAGACACGCTACAGCCGAAACTATTGGGCGCAGGAAGCTGAAATTTGGCATGTTTGTTCCTTGGGGACCGTAGGGGTGCACTAAGAAGGGATTTCCCGAAATTCCCACGGGATCGGCCAAAATGGGTAAATTTAAAAAAAAATGCAGGCGTAGCTGCTGGCGTCCTCTAGTTTGTATATATAAAAGCTAGATTCAACATCATCATTATCAGGCCTGTATATAAATCGGTCTCACTACCGGGTCCGCCTCCTTGAGAAAAGTTAGGCCATAGTCCACCACGCTGGCCAAGAGTGAGTTGGCAATCGACAAAACTGTATTTATTGTCACTGAAATCACTGACAAGCTTATTCTTCGCAATATTTTGTTCTGATAAGGCGAATACTTTTTTGTATGTTGTGTGTAATATTTTATTATTGTCGCCGCACGTAGGTAATATCATAACAGCCATTCATTATTAACATCTTGTCTATTTTGTTCCCACTTCACCCCATCCATTACAAGATTACTCAAAGCGCGCCCGGTTAAATTGAATCATGTCTCCGCCGCTGCCTTCAAATGCGACAGTTATGTTTTTTAGCTAGTCACCTTGGCATTAGGAAGATTGTGAGATATAAATAAAAATGTAGCAACAGGACGGAAGTAGGTGTCGCTACCGGCGGCGGCATTCTAGACTACATCCGGTGACATTCAAATAAAATTTACGGTACCATTTTATTTTATGGTACTTTGTAGATTCGCCACCAAGAAGTCCATTATTAATAGTGCATATATATCTAAAGCATCACGCGGTTTCAACCGCGCTATTGGGATTTCTTCTATGTATCAAAGTAGCAACCTCCAGATCAATGCAGTGTTAAACTGAAACGGCCAACTACCTGGGCACAAGTTTACCTATACACACGCGCTCTCTTTTCGCTCATAGATCGCCCAGAGAAATATTGTAAATTTCTTAACGCCGAGTTTCTAATCGATGGAAAAATGACACTTTTTGTTTGACCCAGGCATTGAACTCAACATCTCGTGTATTTTCCACAATCGCTCACACTGCCGAGGCAGTCTCGTGCAATCGATGACAAAAATATTTCTGCTTTATCATCGTCTCTCTAATATATTATTTAAACGGTATTTTACATTCTCCTACTATTTTACTGTTGAAAGCAGAAATAAAGGCGCAACTCTGCAATACATAAATATCAAAGAAACTGCAGAATACAAACTACAACAAATACATCGCAGCGAACACTGTACTCGAGAAAATAAAAAAAGAAATCTAAAATCAATTGGCAACATTTCATTGCTTGTACAACACAATCTATTTCGCAGTAAATGCAGTTCAAATAAAAATAAAAATCACGGCAGTGCAAACGTGCAATAGGTTCTAGCGAAGGCTGTGGCGTTCCGATCGTCCCTCTTCTAATAACGACTATTTCTTCTGTTGACCGAACAAATTGCAGGGATTAGAAACAAGCGCAACTATTTGTTTTTCATTACATTGTTTAAAACCAACGTTGTGGAGGGGACCTAGATTCTGAGTATTTGCTACTGGCTGTATATTATGTGTCCTGTGCCTCTATTTCCTATTATTATAACAGCAATATATGAAAACACGTTTTGAGATTTGTAAATTTCACCGTATCAGTTTTTTACTTAGACTAAGACTGCCTCCGTGGTCCAGTGGATAGCGTATCTGACTGCTGATTGGAGGTCCCGGGTACGATTCCCGGGTCGGGCAAGTGGTATACTTACTGGGTTTTTCCGAATTCTCAGTAGCAGCACGGAGTCTGCTGATGTGGCCGGTAACGGCAATAGGCTCGCCCCCTATTACGTGGTACTTAAAAAATCATGGCGGAATGTGGCTGTAATATTACACCTCTGCCTACCCCTTCGGGGATACAGGCGTGAGTCTATAATAAAAAAAGTATCTACCTATTATACTTGCATAGCACATCATATAGGTATTGTACTGACTAGCCTGTTGAAAGAATGACTGGCTTTTTCATTCGACTCATAATAGGTACTTACATCGAAATACTACAACTACTAACGTGCCACTCAATATACAAGAGCTAATATTAATAAAGTAACCATTAAACTAGCTAACACCGTAATACACAAATCGTGTTCTAGTCATTGCCGGATGACGTCATTCATAAACAGCTAATCTATATCCATTACTGCGAACGTGGCATTCACATCTCAAAGTATTTACGTACAAGATGACGAGACGTGACGTAAGCGACATGGCCGACGTATTACTTTACGTAAAGACATGCAAATTGCATATCATTATAAGTCACCTTGCTATTTTGCATGCATATTTGTTAAAAATCTAAGACGGTAAATTATTGTACATTGGTTTCGCATACAGACCTATACATAAACTCAAGGCTCCAATTCATAAGCTGCAAAAATCACAGCAGATTCGCGGTGTTCTTGGAAGCTTCACTGATACAGTTACCGCGCGTCACTGCCACCGTAACTAAACCGTAGCGCAATGTCTCGGCATGCTTGGTTTATTGCAATGTCCTAAGATGTTATCATCTGTGACTCGCTATATGTATAAAGGTATAACGTTAGCATAAATTATATTTATTTATTTATTAGACATTATATTAAGACAATAAGGTCCGGATCCGGTAAAGTGTGCTTATTGCACTTCATGCGAACTCGCCACGGGACTTAGAGGACACCGCGATGGGTTTAATGAATAGGCCTTAAACTTCATTAGGAAAGATTCTCACATACCTCCTCCTTCAGTCACAAACTCGTCCAGTAGGCGCATGTGTAGAAAAGTTAGTGATACGCGTCACCTAATTTCGCTCTATTTTGCGCTGCATGTATTTTACTCAGTAATAACAAATTTTCACTTTACGTACCAAAGATGATACCAAAGAGGTCTTACTGAAGTCAAAGAGCTCAAATATTTACATAGAGGCGCATTTCATATGGGCGCTTTAAAGACAAACTTTCTGCGACTCAAATTGCCGCTTGGCAGCGTGGCAGTCGCGCTACGGCAGCTGTCTCTCTCTCCTCCTGTGTATCTTAACTACGAGAGCGAGAGAGACAGCAAACGACGCCAGCCCCGCCAACAGCGCCAACTATAAACTAAACTGGAGACAGTCCCCACTTGGAATTGGCACACGTAATCCTTAAGAACTGCGCTTCTATGTAAATCTGTATTCATTGCTCAAGTTTTTAAACACCAACATTGACAGGCTTAACTTCACAACGTAGGACAGACAGGCAGCCGGCAGACTATTCTCCCCGTATATTATTAATTCCAGCCGCTCCAACATCGCGTCGTAGCTCACATTTCCAAGACTCCGTATAAAATTATAAACTTCATCTCGATGGAAATAAAAAATTGGGCAAGTGCGAGTCGGACTCGCGCACGATGGGTTCCGTACCATCATCTATAAAAGGAAATCACGTTCGTTGTATGTATACTTAAATACTTTTGAAGATTGATAAGATTGAGTAACGAATTGCTTAAAAATTACGTTTGTTGTATGGGAGCCCCCCTTTATTATTTACTTTTCTTTTATTTAATTATTTATTTTGAAAGGTAATATAAAACTACATATTCTGTGAAAATTTAAAGCGTCTACATGTTACAGTTAGTAATTTTGAGCAAAATATACGAAAAATAACACGTTTTTTGTATGGGATCCCCCCTTTACTATTTTTAGTATTTGTTGTTATAGCGGCAACCAAAATACATAATTTGTGAAAATTTCAGCTTTCTAGCTATCACGGTTTATGAGATACAGCCTGGTGACAAACAGACGGACAGACGGACAGACAGACAGACAGACAGCGGAGGCTTAGTAATAGGGTTCCGTTTTTTACCTTTTAGGTACGGAACCCTAAAAACGGGCAAAAAGCTAAGCTCAAAGAAAGAGTCTCTAGTCTCTTGTATTTTATTTTAGCTTCCGTTCCGTGTAAAATGTTCGAAAGTGCTCTATGTACGGTGCATGGCGTCTAGTACAGGGTAGAATTAATCAAAGACCGTGCCAGGAAGTGTGCTCGATCAAAGAGCACTAACGAACAAAGGCGATGATCGGCGCTACGTATGTTGTATGTGCTACTGTTACACTATGTTGCACGTACTCAGTTTTACCTACTCGTATACTGGGTGCATTATAAATTGTAATCATGTTAAATTGCGAATAAAGGATACAGTTAAATTCAAAATTATGGGTACTTCAATTTTTTTTTTATAGACTCACGCCTGTATCCCCGAAGGGGTAGGCAGAGGTGTAATATTACACCCACATGTCGCCTTGAATTTTTAGGTCCCACGTAATAGGGGGCGAGCTTATTGCCGTACCGGGCACATTACCAGACTCCGTGCTGCTACTGAGAATTTCCTAACGGAAAACTCAATAACACTTTGCCCGACCCGGGAATCGAACCCGAGACCTCCTAATCCCACGCGCACATTTATGCCGCGAGACCAACGAGGCAGTCACCAACGAGGCAGGCTATTTATAAGTTACTAATTAAGTTCATAAAGAAATTAAATAATTGTATGTTACTACACTTCAGAATGAGAATCACCCAAGCAATGGTATAGGCTATGGTATCCATAAAAGATCTTTGAGATAACTAGGCTATATACGGGCAAGCATCCAAAAGTAGAATACCTTTAAGTTCCTAACTTCGCATAACGCAAAAGATATCTATTACTACTACTACTGTCAGTGACTAGTGGATACTCAGCTTAAGTATTGTGTCCTCACACCTGACTCTTGCCCTATGCTCCGTCAATATGTGAGGTACCCCTTAAACAAGAACGTGAACCAATTCACAAATGGAGTATCTATTGATCGCCCTGTTGATGAAATTTTCATATTAAATATTCTATAGACCACCTGAGCTAAATAGAATAAGTTTGAAAAAAGCATATTCTAAATATTATATGGGAACGGTTTCTTTACAAAATGGAAGGCTCAATTTATTTTGGGCAGAAATACTTAGCTATTTCTAGATTTAATTATAAACTAAAGATGTATGTAAAATGGATATAAAGCAACAGTTAGTAATGTGTATTTTACGTTGAGCTTATTAGATATCATGGTACTAAGATGGTACTCAAATGTAAAAAAAATGACTGGCAATGTACTCAGTATCACTGTTAGTATAGGGCAAAATCATAGGGCGTGATGTTCACTTGTTATAAAGAACTTTTAATCTGAAACATTGCGATCATATCATTATCATCAGCCCTTTATAGGTATATAATATCCCACTGCTGAGCACGGGCCTCTTGTCACTATGAGAAGGGGTGTCAGACTTCACATGTCTGTCGAGAACATTATGGAGAACTGCCGCTTAGCAAGTGATAATTAACTATTTAATATGTACCGTACTTCGAAAAGTCATTGGCGCGTGCCTCGGATTTGAACCTCGGATTCGGTCTGTCCACGAGGATCAAATTTTGATTAAGGGCGATTCCATCAATGTACTGAATTGGTAGTTACAAATTCAGCAGAATATAAAGAGCAGGTTTACGATACACACTAAAGATGAAATCGGCTGTCCCTGATACTCTATCGTTCCAGACTCTACCGGTACTGAATTTTCAACGCACGTGCGAACCAGATACCTAACCGAAAAGTCGTACACCCAGAATGGTAACAACTATATGCTAATAAACATCCTTTTAATCGCTTTTAAAAAAGGAACTAGATCATAGTACGGTTATTTTATATTTGATACATACCTAAGAACTCTATCTGTCCATCCGCAGTTTTACACAAAAACTCGTTTCTAATCCCGCGAGATTTAAATCTGTCGATCGCGGTTTGAGATTGCATTTCTTTGGTAAAACTATTAAAGTTCCTCTAAAAATAAAGACATGATAAGCTCTTTTTGTAAATTATAATTTATGTAATCCTAAGAACTAATTGATACGCTTGATAATCCGGCAGGCATTTTTTTCGCCGATGCCGTATTATCGCAAATGCCGGATTATCGCATTTGTATGGGAAGTAAAAGCTTAATACATAAAATGTAAAATAAATCCTACATATCATAAATAGGTATCCACAATAAAAGCCTAGGCCGCTCTGTAATTCGGCTATATGAAATGCCGGATTATCAAGCGGGTTACCTGAGTCGCTGAGTGCCGGACTACTGAGCGTGCCGGATTGGCGAGCGCCGGATTACCAAGCGCCTACTGTACTTTCATGTACTCTATCAATACATCTTTCATTTGCGCATACCGCGTACACAACACTAAAAAAAAAACAAAAAAAAACAATCTCATCTAGCAGATTGTTGCTCAAGCAGTAAATGAGTATCTGAGTGCAAAAAAATCGTGACCACCGTAAGGTACACCCAGAAATCCGAATATGTTTGAAATAAATGCATGCATGCAACCCTTCCGTCCTTTTAGTAGACTGGTGAATTTAATATTATGTAACCCATTTTCAGACTTGGTCCCGGACGGTCCGGGCTTTTAAACTCGCTTCACTTTGCGTAAGAGCAAAAAGTTGCTTAATGATATTGCATCATACACTTAACCAATTATACGGCAGTCAAATAACTGGTCGACATTGGGTTTCAATTTTGCTGCAATTAGGTAAGTCACCCTCGAAATGTAACTTGATTTATTATCAAGAAATAAAATACATAATTTCTAAGAGATGTGCCTAATCAGTGAATTCGTCCTTACAAAGGTAATAAAAGGCACCCCACGTACTTTGGCTGCGTACACAAACGCTCGCCGCAATTTCAAACAAAAATATTTGCAGAAGCCGCGCGGCTGTATCAAACATACACGAAAAAGGTAATTACAAAAAAAATAAGAGCTCTCGCCAAAACAAACAAAGGCGCAAAGCGAAAAATATTTGAATTCTATCATTCGATATTTAAATCGGTCGGGCGGGTGGTGTAGAAGTTTCCTCGGGCGAGGGTGGGGTGAAGGGGGGGTGAGGTGCGGGGTTCGGGGGGTGCTCGCGGGGCGGAGGGTAATTAGGCGGCCCGGCGGAGGCTGTATTGATCGGTGCGTCTCCTAGCAACGCGCGAGATGGCAGCACAGCCTGCCCTCGCACCGGGAACAAGTTTTTTGTTCGAACTCTAGGTGAGACCGTTTTGATGTAATCTCGGAGGAGATGATTCAATTCGATTCAGCACTGTAGGTTTTCGCGGACGATTATGACGCTATTAGTATCGTTGCAGAGTGTTTTTATACCGACACGTAACGTAATAAGGGAAAGGGATGTCTAATTCTATATTACACCTTTGTTAGGCATGTCGACGCTGTCAAAATTCGGAACTCTTCTTGCTACAGGGCAGACTCCAAAAGGCTCTTCTGAGAACAATCATCATCTAATTGTAAGGTCACCAAAGTTATGTGTCGACCCAAATACCTGTCGAAAATTTTCAGCTAGTGCAATACGAAATTTCGTTTCAGAATCTAAAAGTGGATTCAGATTCAATAATTCAAATATTCTAGCAAGCGATCACTAATTGCCTATTTAGGTACAGTCAAATATTTTGCCTAATTCAGACGCAACAAGTAAAAAAGTTCATCATGAGAGTATAGAAGAAAATGGCCTTAAAAATTACGACGTACCTACGTCGTTCGAATAATATTCAGTGGCAATCCAAAAATTGACATTCACAGTTGGTGTTTGACCGTTTTCGAAACTTTTGGCAATAATCGCTAATAGTTTTCGAAGTAGTAACAATTTATTTTTTAAACTATATGACCATGAAGTCTTGGACTCAATCTCTATTTATCGTAAAAATTTCGTGAAAACCAAATCACCTTATAATTCGTCATTCAAACTGGTAGCTTAAATTTTCCTATCTCTACGGTAATACGGTTTCCATACAATTGCTTAATGGCTCGAAGCGTATACAAATCTGGAAGCGAAGCACTTCATCCACAAACTTCTTCACAATGCAGAAACTAGAACACAATTACGTAGTACGTCCTTACACTCGTATATTATAAGTAGACAGGGATGATCTCGGAGTGCTCGAAGCCAGGACTTCTACCCACGACTTGTATAACACGGAATTATTAAGCTCCGCTGAAGTGAACCCAAGTTTTTGATAGTCAAGCCTCAAGCGAGGAAGCGTTTGTGTTAAACAATTTGTGCTTTGTTTGAGTGCTTTAGGTAAAATGGAAGCATATAATTTGTAAACTATTGTTTAAGTTCGAGTTATTGGTACACTGCATTCATTGGTAAAAATGTGGTATGATCTTAAATCCAATTGACAATATGATTTATTTGAGTGTCATTTTATTTATATTTTGACGGTTTAGGTGCGATACTCGATATGTAGGTACATGGTTTATAGGTATTCTTAAAGAAAAATATTTGTAGTTTCCACTAAAAACATCTTATTCAATAAAAATTAGGTACAGATAAATACCAAAGTTCTTCAGACGCTCCAGAAAATATCTGTTGAGCGACAATATCAATAGCGAATACCTCACATAGCGTTCCGCTACATACTCCTAGAGGCTTCTGCCCGATAACTTGTACTGTTGCACATTTTTCAGATGCCGCCGTGCACTGAATGTAATAATATGCAGCACTCCCCTCCCTCCATAAAGAATATTGCACAGAATCGCGCCACATTTCTTCCGCACGTTTGAAATTGTTGAAAGTAATGGAAAACGATCCGGCTTCATATTTCAAATATTCTGCGAGAATACATAACACGTGTACGGACGCTTTTAGAAAACGTTGAGGGCACTTGTATTGTGATATTGGACGTCGCTGCGAATATTCTGGAATGAAATATTGCACTCAATTTTTACTAGATTTTGGTAGCGTTGTTTCCTGGTTGTTTACTTTGCTTTGCTTCATCGTAGAGGAAGAAAGAAGAATCGTACTTTCATAGTCCTAAGCAGCAACTAGCTGTCTACTCACCGGTAGAGTCATGGCATAGTGTACTATTTGCGTGGCTCCGCACTTCTGGACGTCGTCGGCCACCGCGGTGGTTTTAGTGGGTGGGCTCTGAAAAGCTGTAAGGGAAAGTCACACACCCCTCTACTTGCCCGAAAGGCTGAGCATAAGACCATAACTTGCATTTCCATGACAGAAAAAAAAGGAAGTTGTCTGGCTCAGCATGTGCCAGAACACTAGACACCAGTTCTGGTTTGAAGCTGGACCGGTCTAACAGGATACATATCTATGTAAATACATCTCTATTTGATTTCGACCAGTATGTTGTCTCCGTTATAGATATTGTGCTGTGACGGGTGCTAATATGCGTGAGCTTGAAGCCAATTATTGGAGAGGAATTGCGCAAGACCGACTGAACTGGAAATCTCTTGGTTCGTAGTCCTAGATTCGGTTCGGTTCACTGGGCCAAAAGAGTCAATTTTAGTTTTTAGTTTTTAAGACAATCTGGGAATAATTGTACTTCTTGGGCAAAAAACAGACTCGAAATAACTATATATTATATAGATCATTTAATAGCTCTTACGTCGGGACTTAATGTACATATTCTATACACATGGCACAGTACAAGGTAAACTTCAATCAATTTCACCAAATACATATACATTTCTGATTCATCATTAATGAGCAGGTTTTTATGTCTATAAAGTTTATCTGGTACATTGCCAGAGTCGAATTTTATGAAAATGGATCACGCATGGTCTACGCATCAAAACGTCTATCATCCAAGCTCAGACATAAGGTCTACTTATTCCTTTGAGAGTAAACAGAGGCTAAACATAAAAACCTTTGACAGGTAAAAGTCAGAAAATTTGCATTTCATATAAACCAATTATATTTTTCTTTTTTTTTTATAATAATATTTTACCACATTCACACAACTCCATCTAGTCCCAAACTAAGCAAAGCTTGTACTATGGGTACTAGACAATGGATAGACATACATATATACTTTTTTTTTGTAAATACATACATACATATTATACATAGAAACACCCAGACCAAGACAAACATTCATGTTCATGCACACAAATGTTTGACTTGAGCGGGAATCGAACCCGCGACCTTCGGGGTTGCAGTCGCTTACACTCCCGCTTCGCCAACCGGTCGTTAATTATTAAAATATTAAGAAATTAAAATGATAAACTGCCATCCTTCTAATTTTAGATAACCGAGAAACAAAGAAAGTCATCATCCCTGTGCATCATTCTAACCCACATAACTTATCACTGTCAGGTTACGCACACACACAAAGACACTACGCACACAAAGACGAAACGTAATACAAAAGTCAGAGATAGAAAACCTTTGATGTAAGAAAGAGGTCGATTAGAAAAGTTAGATTACCTGTCAGGAGAGGCCACATGACGGCTGCCAGTTAAAGATGAAACATCAAACAAGTACAAAGTACTACTGTAGTATTACAGGAACTCTCGAGATTAAATTTGGCTTTTCCGGTTTTGCCGCAGTAAAGAGAAGTTTCTTAAAACTTCCTGAATTGCTGAATTATTAATAACGTTTTGTATGTCACAAAACGTAGAATGGGTAACACGGGGTGAAAGTGGGGTACAAGTACATTTCTAGCTATCTGGAAATACTTTGACAGATTTTTTATCTTTTTTTTATATTTTTTAAGACAATCGCACTAGGAATAAATCCTGTGTCGAGGGGGACTTTACAAACATACAACGAACGGACACAATGAACACCCAGACTCGAAACAACAATTTATGGATCACACAAAGTGTTGTCTTGTGTGGGAATCGAACCCACAACACTCGGCGCAGTGTCAAGCGGCGAGGCGGCCAACCGTGCAGTCAAATTTCTTGCAGAGTTATAATATCCAAGTATCTTTGAAAAAAGAAGCACATAACTTTAGATTGTCCTTAGGGATGTATAACCAAATTTCATTTTTCAGGGCAACAACTTTGGCCACAAATGTCACAGAACATCTGTAATCTTGCAACTGTGGTTAAAACAAGGAATACTAGAGAAAATTAAGTAGTACAATTCCCGAAAAACGATATGAAATAAATTTTAATGACCACGAAAGTTCCTAATCCTTCATTCCAGTTACCTAGTTATTGGTCAAGCAGATAATTTTCAAAAAGAATGGATATTTCGTCATGCTTCCAAAATAAATTAAAGTTTGTATTAAATTCAAAAAAGTATTTATGAGCATTTTCTTGTAATAGATCAACTAGCTTTAGTATGCCATCCTTTATGAGTCGAACTTCAAACACTACACTCGACGTTTTGTAATTACCCGATTATACACATCGATTAACACATTGATGTAACATTTCATCGAGCAAAACACAGCACACGTGACTTGAAATCTCGAGATAACAGAGAAATATCACAAGTTAAAGATCATTCATCGTGAGAACACAGCGGCAAGAATACGCAGAAACTATTCATTACACAGAAATGCTTCCTTAAACTGAGCTATTCCCCGTGTTGAAGAATGTTACTCCCCATAAACCCAAAGAAACGCTCATTCACTTCACTCAAATTGGGCACATCCAACAGCGCTGCCAAAATAATATCTTAACTCCGCAACTCGTAATTGAATGACAACAATGTTCCTTAAAATATGCATTTCGCTACGATGACTTCGCAAGCAGCGAGTTATGTAATCCAGTTAAAAAACGAGACGGGACTCTTACACGTAACTTCTCGCTTGAAGCATCAGAAATGTTACGAAAATCTCAACTGAAACTTGCAATTTTCGTCAACGGGCGAATTTTAATACAATTGCAGCGTACGACTTGGTTGTTTGCGGAACGCTCTTGAACATGTTTCCCCTACAATATTAGGAAAGCTGCGAGGCATTATAAATTTCCTGGGAACGGAGATTCCTTTAGATTTTATTATACTTTCGAGTTCCGCTTTCATTATTGCTTTAATGATATATCTTGACTTGTTTCCACTGTGATACGTAGGAGTTTAAGTTTCTTGTAGAGTTTTCCTTTTTAGTTTTTCGACGCTTTGAATAGAACTTTAGTATGATTTTCTGGAACTTAAAATTGAATTTTATGTGAAGAAAACATATAATAAGTGCTTATTATATTTCCACTAAATTCGTAACATCAGCACCATTTATTTCTCACAAATGTAGATAATGGACATTATTCATCGTTTTCTAATTATGTATTGTTGCCTCGTAGCTCCATAAGACTAAATTATAAAAGCCGCTCGAATGAATACTAATGTAAATAACATTCTCTTACATTAAGATTATCAGACTTTTGGTACTTTCAAAGGCCTGAAAATGCTTAACAGAGAATTGCCAAACCCTGAAAATTATTACAAATGTTGTCTTACATATCTATAATAAATATTAACAAAAGATAAACCACAAATAGCCTACAAAATTGGTGTATTGCACACTCTGTATTTATAATATTGTTTAAGTTTGTCGAGGTAAAACGCTTAGGACAGCGCGTCATCGCGGGCGGCGATGCGGGGGCATGTCTTGGGCAGATTTATAACCCTCCCGGGAATGTTCGCCGGCAGATAACGGCGAGGCTTTAGGGAAGCGACGTTATCCCTTAAAAAAGTAACCCCTTCGCAGCGGGATGCTGGCGCGATTTATTAACCAACGTATTAAGTGTTTTGCTTTGAAATTAAAAGCTATATAAATACCTGTACACAGTCTGCATTCTCCGTGAGTTAGATTAGAGCTTAGTACTCTGGAATTTTCGCGTTGCGTTGGGTATGAAAATGTCCTACGCGATAAAATAGAGCCTATTGCCATACTGGGCACTGTTCCAGCTCCACACTATTACGGATGATGGCTAAATTAAACCTCTGAAGTATGTGTGGACTTAGACTTACAGACGTTTAGAGCACACTTAAGGCATTAAGTTTGTACAAGTCCGATAAGCAATATCGAAATGTATTGTTACGGATGAATGTAAAGTTCGTGTTCTTTTTTAATCGGCTCCTAAAGCATGATGTTACTAATCTACCTCAATAACTGAGCTGTCGACGAAATGATTTATTAAATCGTAGAGTTTATTTATTGCAAGGGTATAATAATAATAATAATAATATTCTACCACATTCACACAACACCATCTAGTCCCAAACTAAGCAGAAGCTTGTACTATGGGTACTAGATAATGGATAAACATACATATATACTTTTTTTAAGGGTATTTAAAATCGTAGAGTTATTGTTACTAGCGACTGTTTCTGTGACAGCATAAACATCACAATACGACTAAGCATTGAAAATATCCGAAATGAATCTTCACCAACAATTATAATCCAAGATATTACGATCGATAGTTGTTCTCATTTCTTGGGCAGAGAGTTAGTGTTTCCAGTAACGATACAAGTGATTCGGGTGCGACGAGGGTTTCGCGACCGTCGATGGCACATACACTCGTATACAATAATTATTTTTTTTCACACTGAAGCACAGAAATAGTGTTTTTGTATTATTGAGATTGGGTACGTAGCAATAAAAAAATGAAAATTCACTACCTTGTAGGTTGTTGCGGGTTACTCCCGAGTAGCCGATCGTCACCCCTGCATTGTTCGCCACTCCGGCTAACAACTGAGATGTTTGAAAAAATTCGTAACTCCCTGCAGTGAGTGATAATTTCCATGAATCAGTGTCCTAATTGAAGAACAGGATATTTAAAAATAAAATGGTCAGATGGTCATGGGTTAGTCCCGATCGCCACCAACATTGGGGCCTAATGAGCTACCAATTCTATTGGCGATCAGGACTAACTTAAATATTGATCAAGGCTCGAAGGCTCGCTGGCTCTGATATAACCAAACACCGTAAAATATGTTTGGAAGCTCCGTACAACCGTCTATAATGTAGTTATGTAGTATAATGTAGTCACCACAGTAGTCACAATCACCCAAGATAGTGTAAAAATATTCTAACGGTACCACTGTACCTGTAAATGTTTAAAGAATTTTAAAGTTATAGTGACAACACTGAATACATTATACCCCTTCTTCGGGAATGAATAAATAGCTAAGATATAATTAGAAACATAAAATAAGAAAATCATTTTTTGTATACGGTGACGCCACTAGCTTTGATCGCGTTACATGCATATAAAATCCTTTTCCTGAAGACAAACGAGAGAAAAGATTTTTCTCCTATATTATCAGTTTCCAATATATGGCCAACATTTATTGCTTCATAGAAGTAATATCTATCCATTGTTGTAGGTGTTATTTATGTTAACATAGGAGGAAGACTGCCTCGTTGGTCTCGCGGCATAAATGTGCGCGTGGGATCGGGAGGGTTCGATTCCTGGGTCGGGCAGTGTTATTGGGTTTTTCTGTCACGAAATTCTCAGTAGCAGCACGCAGTCTGGAAATGCGCCCGGTACGGCAATAGGCTCGCCCCTTATTACGTGGGACTAAAGTATATCTGGCGAAAAGTAGGTGTAGAAGTACGCCTCT
Source organism: Euclidia mi (assembly GCA_944739405.2). NCBI lineage: Eukaryota > Metazoa > Arthropoda > Insecta > Lepidoptera > Erebidae > Euclidia > Euclidia mi. The sequence goes on from OX123196.2 coordinate 8,564,844, forward strand.
GCCTACCGCTTCGGGGATAAAAGGCGTGACGTTATGTATGTATGTATGCATTGGAGGAAGTAACAAAGGATGGATGCTGGCATCGCGTAACTGCCGTCTGCGATCACTGAACGTTTTAGCTGCACGGGTTTATTGCAGGCGTTCATTGTCTTGTCCGCGGGTATATGGACCGTACAGACATGATGTAGTGCTACTAACAATAAATAGTATTTTAGGATTATTATTGGATGGATTGATTGGCTAGTTGAGTACCTACCTACGTATAAATTGGATATGAGTTATTGAAATGTATAAGGTACAAACCATTTCAATATAATAGGTAAACGGAGCGCCTTTGCTGTCATCATCAGTTGTCACCCGATTGTAGAGTTGTGGACTGGATTGTGAAAGCAATGGGACAGATTATAAGCACACTGGCTTTTTCTCATTTGAGGATATAGTCCACCACGCTGACCAAGTGCGGTTTGGTAGAGTTGTCATGTCTTTCAGCAACCCTAAGCAAATGAAAGTTTTCTATAGTGTCCCATAGTACCTGCACGTGTGACCCTAGTGTGAACTGCAGGATTCTTCGCGATGTTTTCCTTCACCTTGGTGGCTCGGGCTGTTTTCGCAACTCCACGTCCTGAAGTGTATTTTGCGTACTTTCCTTCACCATTTATCAAGCGATAATTAACTATTTAATACGCCCATAATGTTTCGAACTGGAGACCATCTGCGTTGCAATCTGTTCGTGTTTCTGCTAGGCGATCGCTGACTCTCCGCTACAATAACGTGGCTAATTTAAAATAATAAATTGAATAGGGCTAGTAGTCACTAACAAATGACCGCTTCCCATCGATTTCTGAGAACAATACTTTAGCAAAGTATTTCAGGTAGGTACAAGCAAAAACATATTATGTTCATTTCTCACAAAGAGCGGGGGTACATTAGGTTCACCTCGATAAATCCGCGGGTCTCGCCGGTAACAGAAGTGTGACGCGAAAGAGAAAATATTCAATCAAGTTTATAACGTCAATTTTTCACGACCGGCGCGAGACGTCAGTGACTTGAGCTTCAAGCCTCATTTACTTCAGTGCTGTGGCACCAGCTGAGATGTGCGGGGCAGATGAACTGTGTAAACCACTTGCTGAGCTGGGATATGAAACAAAGTTATCGAAATGTCTATTTGTTAAGCTTGTTCCCCTTGCCTACCGTTTAACTGCCCTCCCACAGCATGTGAAGTAAGAAAGGTGGATATATCACGCCCTTTATTGAGTGAAGCCAAGAAAATTAAAATATCATAACAGGCACACGCGCTCCTCACGACACGGTATATCAATACTTTATTTGCTTACACGAAACGAGACTATTTAAAAAAGGGCCTACACTTTCTACGGTGTGGCTTCTTATTACCTTTACATCGATGACTTTTTCACATTATCTGACGCACGAGCGCGTCTAGTAGTTCTCTTCATTTTTGACTTTTCTCTCAGGAATGAACGTGCTGTGTCTTTTTTAAAATCCATATTTGTTAGATAGTTACTTGGCCTATTAACTCCCCATCCCTGTCATCGCGCCCGTTGACGGCCAAGTTCGACTTAGAACTGTCGTAAACTCTAAATTGAGGTTTTTAAATTGGATAAATGGTTTGATTCAAAGTTTGGGCTTCTGTAGGATTTATTGAACGCAATTATTGGAACATCTAGAAGCGAGTCGCTGAAAACGACGCGGACTACCGACTTTTGTATTCAAACAAAGCATTTTATCACGTTCGACAAGTATAGCCGTGTCAAAATGTCGAGGTTACCTTGTAAAAATATATGGTTATGTAACTACAAAGTTATTTTATTTTAAGGTTGAAGGTACATGTCGAAACGTACTACAGTACTAGAAATTAAAAACCCATATTATGTATATTTATTTATGCTGACTACAAGATACTATAAGACAAGAGACTGAAGAGAAGAAAATTGTGTTTTAATAGCTATTTAGTTCCACAGCAGCTCTAAGGCAAGTGAAGTAAATTGTAGGTTTTTATCAGTCGTCTTTTCTTACACTTTGTGTGCTATAATTTATGTATATGTGAATTAGAAATAACAGTTTACGCTATTAAAATGAGTCTATTATTATTCATAGGTACAACGAAATTAATGACGGTAGCAATTTTTCGAAACATTCAAAGATTTATAGATTTGCCATATAAATCCGTTTGGTACATACGTAACATGTAGATCTCTAAAATACCGTAACCTGGCAACACCGCACTGCATAATTTAATCCGGGCAATAAGTGACAAGTGCTCGCGAAATTAACCCCCTCCCTTCACAGAGAATAGCTCGCGTTCACGGCGTTCTTGGAATAGTTCATACGGAGCTGCGATGTCGACATACTGGGCATGCATTCACACATGATCGCACAAAGCGATGCAGCTACAACTACGCGGCTTTATTGACACAAAGCAAGCATTTGGTTCACCGATTCATTGTGAGCATGTGGTATTCTCTTGAAGAAAATTAGGCAATTAATTTCTTTGATTTAAGTTCTACATAGTTATACTTGCGGTATCGGCATGTTTCATATGCACTGGGTAGTTATCGTAGACTACTCTAGGTAGAGTCATAACTACTGCCTTCTCGCTAATGTCGACAATTCATTATTGAATACATTTTTATGTTTTGTTTGAGGAAACGCTCCCACCCCCAGTCCCATTACTGCATTAGCTGTGTTGATAGTACATGTGGTAGTGTCATTTGAAGACACTCAATTTTAATACTTGCTACGTTTCCAGGAAAGTGACACTATCTTGGAACCCGCAACGTATTAAATAAAAGGTATGAAAAAGGGATTTGGTTTGGTACTTTTTTTAGAAGCTCAGCAATAATTGACATCTTTGGAAATAAATGCCATAACAGAGCCTTTATACAATTCACCCAGTGGTAGTATCCTAAAGAAAGAAAAGTTAAACATACATAAATAAATGTGTTATAAAGACATCAAGTCACCAGCTATGACTTTAAAATCCTCGTAACACTGTCGAGACTGTGGCTTTGCAATAGCTAGTCATAAAAATTGCTCGGTGGTATTCGGTTACGCTATATTTTTTCGCCTTATTAATCTCTTGCCCATATCGGCAAATTTTCACCGAACCAGGTAAACAATCCTACATATTAGAACGGTCCTTCATTAGCAAACTGAATCATAAATAAACATTATAAAGTCGCCCGCCCTTACATATTAAAATCTCACGTAGCACATCTCTTAAAATATTTTTGCCCGGGTACTATCAAATAATACCCATATATAAAATAATATCCTATTCAAAGCTTTGTCTCCAAGGATACCTGATGTGTTCAATCTCATCTTATTACATCAGTAACAAAGTAGCATAGTAACATCCAACTGAACCAAGGATCAGTACCATACTATTACTGTAATTTTAAAACATTCAAATCAAATGAACGCACTAGGCACACCGTACATAAGATTATTGATTTTTCCATCCCCAGGGATGGTCGGGAGCTAGCCATGCAATATAAATATTGCGAACATCCCTAGTCAAATATTAACTGAGTATAACGAATGTGTGGACTTTCGCGGTCCGAACGTTACCATTGGCAACCAACGAGCGAGCTTGCACTGCCTCTGCCCGGGCCGCGCTCCACACAACCAATTATCAGCTACAACACTATTACGCATAAGGTCTATTATCGCATGCTAAATGTTTGCTAACGTTTGTAGGTGAATTGCATCTCTCTGCCACCTGATTCTCGGTCTGAGTCCCGGGAGGGGGCCGGGGCTTAGCCACAGTAGGAAATATTGCGGTATGACAATGTTATATTACTGGGATATTCTTCTTTTATATCTCTAAGCTTTCGTAATTTGTAATCTCGTTGTTACGTTTGGCACATTTTATGAGTACTTTCCAGGATATATTACAACAAAATGGTCCTACAAATGCGCTTCTTCGCTTGGGTAACGATATGACGTGATCCATTGCAATGGCTAGGTTGCAGGTGTATGTGTAAGAAGTTAGACGAGCGCTTGTGGCTCTATCAGCTTTTGGCTAGTATAACACTTCTCTACATATATGCGATGGATATTCAAAAACTTTGTACAAATAATAAATGTTGTCATCCTCTATGTGTGCCTCCACAGCGTGTCTGTGCCCGCTTGCGATACAACATCGTTTCGTACATACTTTTTGTAATGCGTTCCACACGCATGCAGGTTCTACGTGGGCTACGGATGTTCTACGATTACATAGCACGCGTACGCATTATTGCGTAACAGAAAAAGTATTTTCTTACGCGACACGTGAACTGGTCATCCTACTTACACGATTAATACATGAATAATATACTCAACCGAAGAACGTAAAAATATACTAAATGGAACGAGGACAGTAGACATATTGACACATTCAGGAATGTAATATCCGCATCGCATTTAGATTTATTGAAACTTTACTGACGCAAGTAATATCCTGCCAAAATCTGTACGGAATATTTTGAAGAAATAATAAAACCTCGTACCTTTGTGCCAGAACAGTAATCAAACATTGCTTCATTCACTCTCAGTACCTACATTTCTTTATACACACGACATTTCAGCACACTTAACCTGGCAAAAAGCCAGCACATAAATCAATACACCGATACACTGGAATCACGTACATTTATAGTCTGTGGCCATCCACTGTAACATTTGAACAGCCCTTACAGCTTTGTACTCCATAAATAAGTACATTCAGTGTGCATATGATGTCGTTGACGAGTAATTACATTGGAAGTAGACACCTAACGTGTATACACACTCTCACACACACATGACACACGAGCTCATGTATCAAACAGGATTCAATATTGGATTCGTTAATTAATGCTACCTTTGTGATAGACGTGGCTTCGACAGACGGACAGACATGGTAACCAAACACTAATTAAGGGATTTCGAACGGTCTCGTGTAGTCTGGGAATAAAGGGAAGCTGTGATATATTCGTAATAAACAATTTGATGCCTACATGTACTCAGTATTTAGATATCGTGTTCAATTTTGAATAGGTTGGATTTCACAAAGGGTGGGCACCCCGTTTTAATATACTGTCGTTGTATTGATGGTGATGTTGTTCCGTGTTCACAAAGGATCAGATAGATTGCAATGTAATTTGTTTTAAATTCAGTCCATGTTAGCGATGGTGGTTATTATTTGGTGGGTTTTGAAGCGGTATGAAAGGTTCCATTAATTATGCTGTAGGCTGTTTTAGAGAGGAGATATATCGTGGTTTGTTATGGTCAACTGTGGACGTTCGCTGACCATTGAACTGGAAACTTATTGGCAAGTGGCCAAGTGAGTACGTACACTGACGAGCTAGCATGACGAATGAGATGGCATAGGACTGTGATAGTGGGTGTCGTGACCTCACACAGATGAGAGAGAAGTCGTATGATTGTGGATCACATGAGTTTACTAATTAATAATTATTTTTTTGAAGTTTGGATGTACTGGCCGACATTAGTAGGACGTTTCATGTTTAGAAAGTTGGTGGGTCTGAAATAATTCCAATTGCGGAAATGATTGTTAAAATAAAATATTTTCAAACTGAACGCGCCCACGATTTTCATAAGACTTTTGACTTGAATTTGATATTGTTTTCCTTTCTTCCTCCTACCCTTCTTCGATCGACTTCGGGTGGCTGGACAATTTTAAGCTGGGTCAGCGCCCAGTGCAAAACGTTTTCAGGGTAAACATACTCCCGGTAATACTCATGCCGTCAGTATCCATTACACGCACATTTTAACAGCAAACAGGGCTTTACTGGTTTCGCAGGACATAAAAACATGTTCATCTAAATCAAATGACTAATGACTAATTTTGGATAAATGAATTGCTTGGACAATTGCCACAACATCAGTGGTCCCAAACTAGGCCTATACTTTGGTTTAGCGTAGCCAGGTAACCGCCAAATATGTTCTCAAATACTTTTTAGTTTTACGATAAATTACACCCAGACACAAAACATATCATTGTGCTCATTACACTAATCTTATTTTGTTTTTTTTTTTGTAGACTCACGCCTGTATCCCCGAAGGAGTAGGCAGAGGTGTAAAATTACACCCACGTTACGCCATGAATTTTAGGTCCCACGTGATAGGGGCCGAGCCTATTGCCGTTACCGGGCACATCACCAGACTCTGTGCTGCTACTGAGAATTCGGAAAAACCCAGTAACACTTTTGCCCGAACCAGGAATCGAACCCGGAACCTCCGATCAGCAGTCGCATACGCTATCCCCTGGACCACGGAGGCAGTCATTTAAACTTATTACTGGGTGGAAATCGAACCCCTGACCTCCGAATTAGCCGTAAGTCACTAACCGCTCGATCAACAAGCCAGACAACAATAGTTGACTATATAATAACTTATAAACAGTTTAATATGTGATCATACAATCATATTAAGCTGTTTAAAAGTTATTTCTTCAAAAATTCACCACCATGTTATGGCCCAATCTACTTATTTATTGTTATAACAAACGCTGGTGTTCTTGCTAAATAAAAAAACAATATCCTTAATGACGAAGTTCATCATCTCGTCACAATTTTCTCGTCTCGTATATTTTCCTTTTGCAATTACGTCTTTTTGTGACGTGACGTTTCTCTCCGCAGGGGACGGGTATAACCAGAAGGCATGTTAAGTATGCAAATAAATAATGAGCAAGCGCTACTCCGTGATTCTGAAGGTAGAAGTAGAGTTGTTTCATAGTCACAATAGGAAATATTACGCAAAGCTCGGTGCAAATACGTGAAAACAATTCACATGCTAACTTAGTTTTCTGATAAAAAATAAAATAGCCCGATAAGCGGCAATAGGCTCGCCAACTATTACGTGGAATCAAAACTGGCGAAAAGTGGGCGTTTATTATGCCTCTGCCTACTCCTTCGGGGAAACAGGCGTGAGTCTATGTATGTATGTATAAAAAATACCAAGACCATACAGTAAAGACAGCACCCTTAATAAAATCGACGTTAATACCACTCGATGAAGGTACAAAATCGACTTATGATCCTATTATAAGTAGCGTAAATAAAAAGTGTGGTGATAATTTCGATTACTTTCTTTCTTTCAAATCATGCATTGTGTTAATGATTTTTGAAGTAATTCGTTTGTAAATATGTCTTAAAGTCAATTAGGTAGGTATGTTGTCTTCCATGTAGCTTAACTTAACCCAGGCATGATACTTTACTATTATACTTAGCAATATTTTGAACAAGTATGAAAACGACTGCCTCGTTGGTCTCGCGGCATAAATGTGCACTTGGGATTGGGAGGTCTCGGGCTCGATCCCCGGGTCGCGCAAAGTGTTATTGGGTTTTTCCGTTAGGAAATTCTCAGTAGCAGCATGGAGTCTGGTAATGTGCCCGGTAAGGCAATAGACTCGCCCTCTATTACGTGGGACTAAAATAAATCTGGTGAAAAGTGGGTGTAGCAATATACCTCTGCCTACCTCTTCGGGGATGAGGCGTGAGACTATGTATTTATGTATGAAAACGTAGCACAATATATCATACAAGTGACACGATGACGCCGGTGTTTTACGAGCGGCAGTATTTCATAGCAGATGCGACACAACACTGGCGTACGACGTGATGCGACGCGACGCGATGCGCCGCGACTTCAGCAGATATAATGGATTACCTACTCCGGTGACTTCCACCATGGCAACCTATTAGCATATTAGAGTCCTCACGGTGAATAAATGCGTAAAAAAATGAAATATCTTTGAAAAAAATACGCTTTGAGCTAGGACTTGTCAAAAAATGTTATTTTTGGCAAAAAATCTCACTGAATCACAGAATAAAGAATAGTACTAACGTAACTGAATGAAGGTATGGTGCCGTCGGTGCCGAGTATAATTTTGTTACTTTCTATTTAGCGAAGAACAGTAGGTACATCTTTCTGGTCAATATCTCTAAGTACCTACTTAACAAAAAGGTTCAAAATAATCCAGAACTCTAAAAAAATATTACTTCTCTACCTGTTAGAAAAATAGCGCTTACTTATAAATATGGTTTCGCTGATGATGTAGGCTAAGAGGAAGGCAGACCTTGAGGGTCTTTAGTTAACTGGACAGTGGACCGAGCTGAAGTAAGTAGTACCGCGGGTTCACTCAACTAAGCCACTAATGAATAGATCGTCTAGACCCAGTGCCCATTTAATTACGGCGTAGTACCTAAATCCGACAGCAGCACCGCTAATTTCAAGGTTTAGTAAGTTTTGCGGATGACCAAATCACAAATTTTGCCATTTTGTGATGACATTACAGTTATTTTGTGAAAATCCAGTTCGGTGCCGAGATCTTTATAGAAATGCACTTTAAGTCCAACGATGTTACAAGTAAAAATAAGTTTAAGTCTGTTGGAATAATTGGAAAATTCAGTTTATTATTTATATTAATACATTTTACCTGTGTCTTGCTGTGTCCTAGCATCTACTGATGTAAGTATAACATATATTACTGCAAGGTTTCTTTAAAATCCATTCATTTCTTTTTGCGTTAAAGAGCAACAAGCATCCACACATCCATCCAAATGTCCAACCTCATAAACTCTCGCACTTAGGTACACAACATAAATAACAATTCCTACATTTCTCCATTCAGGCATATTCAGGTTTATTTGAACAACCTAATGTCTGACGGTGAGTAAGGTCTCTGCTCTCTAAAGAATAAATAATGTATCAAAAGAAAGTGTTCTGGTTTCTTCCCGATCCCACTCCGATCAGGGTAAAAGGTCAGATCCAAACTTCGAAGTAAAAATGTCCATTATAGGAATTTAATCCAATCTTGTCACGGCTTCTCGTCCAGCTAGACACTTTAACCTTTGTAACGTTCTTAGAGCGTAGGTAAAAAGTGCTAAAATCGTAATGCAACTGCAAAACATGACTTGTTGCTGTGTGTAATTAATGTAATTATACATAATAATACCTATACCGTAAACCGTAAAGCATGGTCCGTGTGGTGACAGAAGAATACACAGTGTCACTACCTACCATTTCATTCCGTGTAGTCCAAGATCCCAGGGCCGCCAGACCTTACTTATTTTTTCAGAAACGAAATGTATAATATGTAAAAAAATCTATGTATAATATGTATTTACAAAAAAAAAGGATATATGTATGTTTATCCATTATCTAGTGCCCATAGTACAAGCTTCTGCTTAGTTTGGGACTAGATGGTGTAGTGTGAATGTGGTAGAATATTAGTATTAGTATAGAATAATCTAGTGTTAATATGTGTCATGAGTGTACACATACTTGTTAGCTTGGATAGTGTGGGCCAATTTTTAGGTACGAAGTGCTAAAGTTAGGTAAAAATAGTATCTACCTACTAACTTTTCTTAAATTCTCACTGCTGATTTTTATGTATGTTTTAGAAAATATTACGTATTAAAAATTTATAAATAATACTGTCGCACTCATTTCGGCGGCGGTAATTCTTACCAGACGCTTTAAAGTTTCCAAAATATCTAGCTATCGGTAGAGACCACGAGGGGTCGCATTTAGAAAATGTATGGAAATTGTTCCCGTCAACAACAAAAAAAATTGTCCACGATCCAAGCTAGCAAGTATGCATACTCATAGCAGATACTAACTCTACATTATTCTATACATTTCGTTTCTGAGAAAATAAGTAAGGTCTGGCGGCCCTGAGATCTTACTCTAGTGGGTGTTGTGCCAAATCCTCCCAATGACTCACTCACACTTACTATTGCTATTGTAACACAAATTAGAAGAGACGTAGGTGCAGTAGACTGCGAAAGGCTATACGGTGATGAAGGTGTCCTTAAATAGGTACTTACACATAATATAATAATATGGCTGTGCTAACCTCCGTTAATGACAGTGCTGAGTCAGTCAAAAGCGTCAGACGATACCATGCATTGTACCTACTTGCAAACTAGACCCATCTCATGTCAGGACTTTAAAAAAATAAGGAAAGATGAAAGAAATTGGAGTGACAAAAAAACAATGACTACGAGTTTGTTTCGGCCTTTCTTCTCAAGAAGTCATTTTGCTAGGACAAGCCAGCATCATCTAGAATAGGGTTTTGACTTGTATAAGTGTTGTAAACAACCAAAATGCAGAAATAAATATGTCTTTATGTCTCTTATGTATTTAATAAGTCATAAATAGCTACGCCAGCACCACTAATCTGTCATAAAATCATTTTAAAAGTAGTAAACGTGCCAATTCAGCTATCTCCATTTACCGGACAGTTACAAACAGAAAATTCAATCATAAGATAAGGCTTGGCAAGAGCGCGTAATAACCGCATGTATGTTAAATGTAGTGTTCATGTAAATAAGCTCCGTGCATTTGGCGAGACGCCGAGAAAAACAATTGTACCCAACCCAACATTTTGTTTAAAAAGCCGCGTACAGCATTGTAAATAAAATAAGATTACCGCCACTAAAGAGTGATGTATGGCTGGAGAAAGTGTAGCGTAGTATTTCGGTAAAATAGTTGTACGCTAGCGCCATTTATTTTGTAGGAAAGGTTTTGATAAAGATACATTCATCTCTCTTCTTTAATTTTTGTTTTGGAGTACATAACTCTGAAATAAATAGTGTAAGGCTAGATTGCGACTGCGGCTTTGGGTGTCGGCGATTGTCACAAAATGTTATTCTGATGTACCTATAGGAGGAGCTATATCTACTACCTACTGCAATATTCAGTTTAAATTCGGTCAGAAGATTTTTCGTAAAAGGAATAGGTAGAACATAGTAAGATGTTAGTTAGTTCGTAGGTAAGTATAATGTTATTCAAAATAATGGAGAACAATGCAACCATCAATCGCAGTTGCATTCTTCCCCATTGTTTTGTAAATATCATACATTTCTTTTATCTTATTTGACTGTGTTATCAGTTATCACTGAATACGGATTGTCATAACTATTTACGATACGGAGCTATTTAGATATTTTCAACAACGTTCCAGTGGCTCGAATGTCACCGAAAAAATTATGCTCTACATTCAAATAGAATTGTTGAGAAACACAAACTAAGTAGATGTTTTTTTCGTAAATAAATATCTATACATATTGCACCAAAATATAGCAGGACTAATAAATAAAACAGATGCTTTATCCGTATCATTGGCTGATCTCGAAGATAAAAAACAACCTGTAGATATAATTTGTATAACGGAACACTTTGTTATGTTGGGATATGAATCTCATGTTTATGTACCCAACTATAATTTGGCTGCTTTTTATGGTAGGACTGATAGCAAAAGAGGTGGTACATGTATACTTGTAAGAATGGGGCACATGTGGAGGGAATTACCCGAAGTAGCCCAATTATCTATAAATGGAATTCTGGAATGCTGTGCTATTGAATTACCTAATTATAAAATAATCATTGTATGTGTGTATAGGGTACCAAAATTGTCTAATTTAAACGTATTCTTCCAAAAACTGGAGCAGATTTTATTACAGATTGATAAAAAGAAATATGGCAATATAATAATAGCCGGCGACTTTAACATTGACATACTAAAAAATAATAATTTGACATTAGAATTTAAATGTTTATTAAGTAATTTTAATTTGTTACTAGCTTTAGAGCGTCCAACGAGGTTAGCACGGCAAACATGCATCGATAATTTTGCACACAACTTCCAAAAACTTTGGAAAGCTGATGTGGTTGACTTAGCTTTGTCTGACCATACGGCCCAAATTCTTAAATGTCCAGTAAATAACACATGTATCTTGAAGTACTGGTACAAGGAGCAAAATGATTATGCACCTGAAAATGTGCTGAAATTCAAAAACATCCTCGCAAGTTTAACATTTTCTGAAATCTACGAGATTGATGATGCTAACGCGGCATTTAATATATTCTTTGAACAATTTGACCTTTTTTACAGACTTTGTTTTCCGCGTAAGTTTATTGCTGTAAAAACTACTAAAAAACAGAAATGGATTTCGCGGGGCATAAAAATTTGTAGTAGGAAAAAGAGAAATCTTTTATGGCTTTCAAGAATGAAACCAACGGCACACAATAAGCAAAACTACACGAAATACGCTAAACTATTTAAAAAGGTTATTAATCTAACGAAACGTGTACAAAATAATTATAACATAACAAAATCTGACAACAAAATAAAAATGACATGGCAAATAATAAACAATAAAAAATTAAATATACCAAAAGAGACAATTCAAAAATTAAAAATTAATAATGAACTTGTAACTGACCCCAGACATATAGCTAATAGTTTTAATGATTATTATATAGATAAAATCGTACCAATTCCTGGAATAAAAACAAACACTACCTCATTAATAGCGCGTAGTCAACAGTCTATGTTTATGGCTCCTAGTACGCCCCAAGTTATATTGGCCATTATTAAAAACCTTAAAAACACTAATAGTTTTGGCTACGATGGCGTCTCAACGAAAATTATAAAATCAGTAGGTAGTCTTATCAGTGGGCATCTTAGCCACATACTCAATTTGTGTATATATAAGGGTGTATTCCCGGAACGTTTAAAAAAATCGATAATAAAGCCAGTCCATAAAAAGGGAGATAAAGACTCAATGCCAAACTACAGACCCATAGCCCTTATACCCATATTCTCTAAAATTGTTGAGAGGTACATATTTAAAGAACTTTATCGATACCTAGAGCTCAAAAAAATTATCTGTCATGAACAGAAGGGATTTAGGGAAAAAATGACAGTTAATATAGCAATTTTTGAATTTTTACATAGAACTATAGTAAATATAGATAAAAGAAATCCAGTTTGCGCAGTTTACTGCGACATGACGCAGGCATTTGACCATGTGGATCATAATATTTTAAAAAACAAGCTCGAGTGCTACGGTATTCGAGGAAATGTGTTAGATCTTCTACAGTCGTACATATCCAATAGAGTGCAGTACACGGACATAACCACAATAGATTTGAAAACAAAAAAAGTAACAACATTCTCTTCAAGTGAGCGTATAGTTATGTATGGTGTCCCACAGGGAAGCGTTTTAGGCCCCTTATTGTTCAATATATATATCAATGACCTTCCGAAATCCACTACTCAACCTATGACGCTCTTCGCGGATGACAGCACAATTACGGTAGCATGTAAATCATTGGACTTATACGAAAATGACATTAATCAATCACTAGCTCAAATTATTAAGTGGATGGAAAATAATAATTTAAAAATTAATATAAGCAAAACTCAAGTTATGCATTTTGGTCAAAATACTTCGCAACGTAACCTACCTTGTATTAAGTATAAAGGAACAAATATAGATGAAGTTGACAGTACTAAGTTTTTGGGTCTTTTTATAGATAGCAAACTGAACTGGAAAGCCCATATCTTACATTTAGCGAAAAAACTAAGTAGCCAAACCTATGCTCTATATAAGCTTGCTCCTGTGGTTAATACAACTGCCTTACTTTCGGCATACCATGGCCTTGTCGAATCTATACTTAGATATGGAATTATATTCTGGGGCAATTCAGTCGATAAGGATGTGGCCTTCAAACTCCAAAAGCGCTGTATCAGAGTCATGTTTGGGCTTCAAATAAAGGATAGCTGCAAACCATTTTTTCAAAAATATAAAATCTTAACGCTTCCATCTTTATACTTATACGAAACAGCAGTATTTGTGAAGACAAACCCACAACTATTTAATAAATTATCAGATGTTACTATCCGCAACCGTCGTGATAATCATAAACTGTGTATGCACGCCGCAAAGACAGCACTTTTGGGCAAAAGTATTTTTTGCATGGCGCCGAAAATATACAACAAAGTACCCAATATATACAAGAACCTTAATGTTAACCAATTTAAGCGTAATTTAAAAAAACTGTTGTTTCAGAAATGTTATTATAGTATTAATGATTTTTTATGTGATAATCTTTTGTAATTAATCTTGACATTTTTGACTTGACATTATGTTATCAGGATCTAATTTAATTTGACATGATTATTGAATTTTTTTTTTCCTATAATTTACTATTTCTATTATTATTTGACATTACATATTATTAATTAATTACTATATTGTTTTCTAAGTTAATATAATATTAATAGCATCATAATAACTTATAACTGACATGATGATAATTTAATTGGATCCATAATAATATTTCTTACATTATATTTGCAAGTCTGACCAGACAGAGCATGTTGATACTACAAAGCTGTAACACCTGATTGTACACATGTTCAGACAAATAAATTTATCTTTATCTTTATCTTTATCTTTATCTTTATCTTTATCTTTATCTTTATCTTTATCTTTATCTTTATCTTTATCTTTATCTTTATCTTTATCCCTCAAGTTTCGCTACAAGACTGACCCGATTTTGATTGAATTTGGCGAAGTGCGATTTACCTAGACTAAGTATCGCGAAAGGACATACGTAGGTACGTACCTAACTATTTTCATTCAGTTCTCCAGAGAACAGGGTCAATTGCCGCGCAGACAAAGCCAGAATTCACTTAGTCAATACCTAAACATTTGCAAAATTTTCTTTTATAAAAGATTTTAAAATACGTAATACAAAAGACGTGTATTTAAATAAAATTACGCAAAACACAGATGTTTTTAAGTAAACCCTCTTAATTCACAAACATTTATTAATTTAGGTCACAAAGTAAAACTTATGAATATGCAAGTTACCACATTTATGTAGGTTATTTAATGAATGAAGCCACATCTACAGCGGCCGGAGTAAAGCAAAGCCAGGGGATTACCATATGAGTTTATGTGGAATATAAAACTCAAGTCCTCTCTTTGTAACTTTTTGTACTTTGAATTGAATATTTTGCTTAGTTTCTGACGCATATTTTTTTTAACTCTACGTGGCGTAGCAGATTGTTTTATGAAAACTCCGAACATTTTCGAAGGAATAGTTCAACCGAAAATTTTAGGACTTTCCATATTCGAAAGACCCGTTTAACGATACCTCATAGGTAGGTATACCTTAATAGACGAGGCATTCAAAAGCCTTTCGCATTTAGGTAAAGGTAACAGTGCCAGCTATCCTTGGAAAATGGTTTGCAATTTCAGTTCTTACATACTTGCTTATCTCCATACTAATTTTCTAACCGTAGAACTTACGAAACTATAAAGAGTTAAACCCAAAATATAATACCAATGTTGTAGCATCTGTAATCCGTTGGAAGCTTGGTCTGCCATATGACTACAAAGTCTAAAACTACTTACTAGACCAAGCAAATTGTGTCTATGCAACCAGTATAATTATCACTATTTCACTTCTGCCAAAAGTAGATTGCATAAGCACGTCAATAAAACGCACAGCCTTTGTGCAGGTAGTGAAATGTTTAGAGCTAACAGGAATGTTAATGAGCTTTCAACGCTATTTAAAATCAGTGCAGCGCAAAGCTTTGTTCGAATACAAGACGCGGCAGCTCCACCGGCAAATATGTAGAACGTTGTAACAACAAAGAGCTGTATGTAACGTCGCTGAAAGTGGCATTAAAGGAAATAATTAAAAACCTTGTTAGTCTTAGCTGCGAGCAATAAGAGAGGCTGGCAAAGGAACGTCGACGAACAAAATAAAGCACGAACGCTACGGAGTGGCGGCGAGGCGGGAGCGTCTGAAACCTGTATAAATGCAGCACATTTCCAGGCGTCTACCTCTTTATTGCCTGCGCGAGCCGCGCGAGACAAAAGAACTAAAACTGCGCCTCGGGAATATTAATAAGAATTTATCTCGCGCCGCCGTAAGTATCTGCAGCCCGCCTTCATTTTAAAATTCATAAAGCTACGACGCGACGCACGTACCACAAGGAAACGTTAGGTAGGAAAACGATTTCGTTTTAAATACAATTTACTTATTCATCGCTAAGTAATCCTGACCCGCAAAGAAATGTTTAAGCTCGTACTGAGCAAACAGAGTTTTACGGGTACGAGAGAAAGTTTGCGCGCCCTCGCTCCCTGGACAAAGCAGTGGCTACCGGCGGCCCGGGGGCTCCGCACGACCCGGGGGAGTCTCGCCCCACATTACACTGCTACCTCGCAGCCGCTACTTGTAATGCGGAACCGTGCCACCAACTTATTTGGGTAATCGTTGGATCCACACATTTTGAACTCGTCACACAAACCTACATTTTCAAAAACCGACAATTTGTACCTACCTACCTAGATCCTAACTATCTAGTTTCAAAACTCATTTAAATTCTATCTAGTTATCGACTAGGATAACATAGAACGGGCAAGAATGCGCATTAACTACGTGGGTAGTTGAAATGTGAAT
The DNA here is from genome assembly GCA_944739405.2 of Euclidia mi. Taxonomy (NCBI): domain Eukaryota; kingdom Metazoa; phylum Arthropoda; class Insecta; order Lepidoptera; family Erebidae; genus Euclidia; species Euclidia mi. Next base: position 8,581,119 of record OX123196.2, read on the forward strand.
CGAGATGAAAATAACGCAGACGAGCGCGCGAGGCGAGGGCGCGACGTGAACGCACTCGATTTGTAATGGCGTCACGCGGTCTGCCAAGATGGCGGCGGCTACGAACTCTGGAAATGTACCACTATTACTCGCCAGCTATCTCGCTTTCTATCCCATCCACCTACTTCAGTGAACACAATTTCGATGCTACGAATAAATACTTCGTTATAACATTAATTTGAAAAGATTGATAAATTATTAAAAATGTTTTATGTTTAATTTTTTGCAAGCAGATTGTGTAACATTGGAGTAACATAAAACCATTAATAAGCCTCTTACCCTATCCGTCTAAGTCAACATCGGTGTTCTCGGAGATGCGGCGGGGTGGCTACAGCTCGGAGGGGACTCGGGCGCGTTGCCATGGAAACGCACGGGGGCGCGGACCCGAATTTTATCGATTCGGGTACAGACAGCAGCCGGGAGAGCTTTCGCCTACACTAACACGATTCAACGCCCGTGTTTGCAGATCTCAGAGGTTTATAAGGGCTTTGACATTTGGAAACACGTACGATGTTTGTACGTGTTCGTATACCAGCCACAGTAGTCGGCATACACCGCAAATCGTTTGTGCACCTACGTGCTCCAACGGATAAATGCCTTTCATCGTGTTTCGTCCTTCGTGCTCCACAGAAAATATTACGGATAGGTAACACATGTGTAACAGTACCCCGGATGACATAACCAAGCTATGAGACTGGTTATGGAGACTAAGTAGCTAGATGCTACATACATTACCTACCTACATACCTACGTGCTAAGGGTTCTATGTTGCCATTTTATTTGAACATGAAGTTTTAATTAATTATTTTAAAAAGGGTGGCTAATTATTCAGAGAACCTTATATCATCCGAGTTTAGGATCAATTGGATTACATATAACTCACCGGGCGAGTAACAACACTGGATACTTTTGGAACAAATCGTGTTACAAAGTTGTGGGAATAAATTAAATATAGCTAAGTAGGTACGTTTACGTAGAGACTCCACACGAACACAGTGGAAAATTTTACTGTTTACCGAACGCGAATTGTGATAAAAAAGTCTAGTATACTTTTTTATACAAAAATTCTTAACAATCTTATTCTTCTAGTTTGCCAATGCCTTTAATTGGAAATTTGAACGTAGGTATTGACGTTTATTGTGGATTTTTAAAGGAGGACTTTACAAACTATCAACGAAAAGACGCAAACCACTGCCAGACTCAATATAACAATTTGGGTTTGACCCATATCAAGTTGTTTTTCGGGGTGAAGATCGTACCAATACTACCTAGTAAAAGTTAACGGGCAAGGTGCTCGCTTTAACCACTACGCCATTCGTGCAATCAATATGGTTCACTTGTAATTGGTGCAAATACTTATGTAAAATTAAACTTATACTGATTGTATCTATTATGAATTTGATACGTTTAAAATGAATACGATATTAATTATTTTAACAAAGCTGATTTACATGTAGGTACAACTGTGCAAAAGCAGCGATAGCTGAGTGGAGAGACCGACAGACTGCTACGCAGAGAGTCTCGGGTTCGAATCCACGGCACGCACCAATGACTTGTCGGAGTTATGTGCGTATTAAATTGTTAATTATCGCATGCTAATCGGTGAAGGAAAACATCGTGAGGAAACCTGCATGTCTGAGAGTTCTCCATAATGTTCTCGAAAGACATGTGAAGTCTGCCAATCTACACTTGGCCAGCGTGGTGGATTATGCCCTTACCCTTCTCATAGTGAGAAGAGGCCCGTGCCCAGCAGTGGTACAGTATAAAGGGCTGATGATGAAAACTGTTGCCCTAGTGTTGCAATTTACCTACCTATAATACATCTACATCACTTACCATATTTTTTATTTATCAATATAAATCATTAAAAACATAAAAAATTAGATATTTGAATTAAAGAAAAATATAATCGAATCTAATACCAAGATATATTTGAATAGGTACTATCGACAGCAGCGACGGTTTACCACTCCTAAGGTTAAAATCGCATAGCACACGCCAACATTTGGTAGGCCACCCGAGACACGCCCCTTTGTTTTGTTTGAGTTTTTTTTACACTTTACATTTGTTTACTGATTCTAAGGCGATACAAACTCAACTGTGACCAGTTTGTATCGCCTTAGTTTTACTCTAGAGAGACCACCAAAACGAATTTAACCAAATAATAAGTCTATACAACACCGTACCCATACTTTCATGACAAAGAAAGACCTCAGCCGACAAAAGAACACCGGGATTGATTATTTATACTTAGTATAAACATTCTCAAATAGGAATCAGCAATTTAACATCGGTTATGTTCTGAAGTTGCTATGATCAAACGAATCAAAACGACTAGAAGGTTTCAAATATATTTTATTACTTACCTATTTATTTAGAGAACAATGATAATATTTGAATAGGCCGTAGGTCGGCTACATAATCTTTTATCTGAATGAGTTCAGTCCTTAAAAATATACCAACATGTGTGCAGTCCATTGTATAAAAAAGAGATGCGTCTTGTTAACAAATGTTTGTTTTATGTTTTCCGAAAAGGATATAGAACCACTAATGTTTATTTTAGTAATAAACAATTACATTTGTAGTTTTAGTTAAATGACACAGTTTCAAAATAATAAACAATAACATTGTAATATTTAACGTTGTATAATTTACTGTTAGGTAAATGAAAAAAGCTACCTTGCAATAAATAAATAAAACAACAATATAGTCATTATCTCAGTAAAATTGTAATTTAAAAGTTACCTACTAATACTAAATTAATAACTAGGTAGCTACGTTACATCTTTCTAAGCAAAAAAGACAAATTAAACCTACCTATTTCAATGATTAAGTATAGCAATGCTTAAACTAAATGACCTAACTAATTAATGACCGCTCAAGAGTATTCAAGTTCTTGTGGGCTCATGGTTGGAAGTTGGGTAAAAAAATTGTGTTTAAAAAGTTTGTTTCCTTGCAAGTGCTAGATAACAATTGTCCAAATATGATACCATCTGGCAAAAGTAAGAAAAGTCATAAAAACAAACGGTTAGTACACGTTTTTGTTCGAAGATTCGTCTTTGATTGGTTAACAAAATTAAGGGCGGAGTCACTTAAAGTCAACATGTCCAAGCGAAAATTTTCTAAAATGGTCAACCGTGGCTGCTGTCGATAGTACCTTACCCGCTTCTAAGTGGGTTAGTACTTAATAAGAACTAAACAGAGAAATATTTATTTATTTTGTATTCAAATAAAGCAACGTAACTAACAACACAATCCATTTCACCCCAAACAACAATTTGGCAAAAATGAGAGCAGTAGTTACTTCCCAACGAAAACATGTCTCCCGAAGCGATTTTTGAGTAGGGATAAAAAGGAAAGTGGGGTTACAAAGGGTTCTCCACGCGAGATATGAACTAGTGCACCCTTCTCGCCACCACCCCTATCAATTGTTACCAGTTGCGCATATTTTTACCCGCAAATACAACCCGCTGGGATCCGTGAGAGCGAGTCGTGTTTTGCGCTAACTCACACGAGAATTTTCGCTCTCAAGACTTATGTAACAGTGGAGCTGCTTTCAATAAATATTTATTAGTGTTATGGTTACGCACGAACTGCTGAACGCTCGCGTTAATTCTCACGTATCTCCGAACGACGCCGCGAGAATACCATCTATACGAACGTCATGAATATCAATGTGTGTAACATATTACGAAGACAAAATATTATCTCTTTGTGCCGCATAGCTGTGAGCCAGATGTCCAGAAATTACGAAAACGTCGAAAATAATTGTTTGCCTAGGTACCTACAGGCCAACTCAACAATGAAATACCGAACGGAAAAACTCCTTTGTAAATTCTAATAAAAACACTGAAAGGGAAGCACTTAAAAGTCCAATAAGAAGTAAGCGGTGGCAGCTTGAACAATAAACGTAAAATTCTCACATCGCGCCGGGACAAAGGATTTGCGATGGAATCTAGAATAATATTAAAATAAAAAGTCTAATGTAGGTAATCCCCGAGCAGGCAAACAACAATCAAAAGGAAACGAGGCCGGGAGAATACGAGAAAAAAATCAGTTTTTCCAGTCGACTTCCGTAGGCGGAATTCACAAAAAGTATCGCAGGGTCCGATTAACACAGTATCCTTGAAGATGTCGCTCGCAAAAAGGGGCATAAGGGGACAAAAGGGCCTGAAACATTTCTCATTGAGGCGCTCGGGCGGTGGGCGGGCGCGAAGGACCCCCGCCACGTACAGTCGCCACGGTGTCCATAATTTATGCTTTCGAGCGGACCACGAAAAATAAATGAGCACCAGTAACAAGATGAAATGGAAAAGTAACTCACGTCTTTGTAGAAACTGTTTACATGCACGTGTTTCATCAGCGAGCTAAATTAACACATTTATATTGTTACGTGTGACAAAATCTAGTTTGGTGGAGTTTTAAGTTAATAACGTCATCGTTTTAGCCTCAATTCTGGTTGGATCCATAACTTGGGACCGGTATCAGCTTTCTAGTGTACCTACCTACTAGCTTTTCCATGGAGTAAAATTATGGCTGCTTTAATTACTTACTATATTTTTTTTTCCTCGTCGGCGCATTGTTGATCCGAATACGAAAGTTATCTCTTTGTTTGTAGTATACCTATTCACAAACGTGATAAGGAGATAGTGTCTCGAGGAATGGATGGGAAAATCTGTTTCATATGCCGTTGATCTAGTGATTATTTATTGACATCGCCATAAAGACGTAGGTCACTAAAACTGTAACAGTAAAAGAAAAATAAATTAGCGGCAAAAATTGTATAATTTATGTTATCAGGTAAACTATCTTAATTTGTGAATGTTTAAAGACTGATAAAGTTAGGTACATACCTACCTGGCGGGGTCGCGAGAAAGTATGCTAATCGCGAATCGCGTGACCTCGCCAACATACGGGACCCGTAGGGACACCGCGGTGGTTTTTAGTGGGTATGCCCCGAACGCCTTTAGGGGAGAACCTCCACATACCTCCTCCGCCAGTCCCAAGCCCAGCCGTTCTAATGGCTGGGTTGGCGGAGTTGAGATGACTCATAAGGAGAGTTTTACCACCGTAGTGAACAAAAAAAAAAAAAAAAAGGTACATACCTACCTAAACGACTTATATAATAGTTCTCAAGTAAACGATTTAAAACTTTCGCAATTTCTATAAAGTTATAAATTCATTTAGTGGGTATTAATCGCGATAACTAATATTTTTATATATAAGATAATATTATAAAGATTAATTTAATTTAAGGCAAAAATGCCTTGGTTTATTCCGACGCTTCGACCTACTTGCAGCGGTCAGTACTTCCGCGGTCACGACCATTTCAAGTCAATCGAAACGTTGGAATAGTTTCCAGGTGTTAAGAACTATATGAATACGAATTTCTTTACTTCAGTAAATGATGCTATAATAACTTTGCTGGTGGCGTGGCCATTCCCAAATCACAACCCGCAGATAATAATCTCATTTGTCTCGTTTATTTGGTCTTCGGCTAAAGGGAAGGAGAGTTGTTTTACCTAGCAGTTAAGAAAAAAAAATTACAAATTATAATAAAATTATTCCAATAGGCAATTCCATTATTGTATTGGAACCAATATTTTGTATGGATACGGCGAAATTACGACCAGCGACATCTTACGGATTGATACGAAACTAAGAAGCTATTACCCAAACAGAGTGTCCACCCATGTTCCCGACAGGCCGCCAGGCAGTTGGATATTTCACGAAATCGTTTTATATCAATCATGACTAGTCCCAAAAAATCTTTCGTTAGAAAGCTCATTTATCGAGGAATGCTATAGGCTATATAACATCACGCTATGTGCGACGGGAGCAGAGCAGTAGCCTTAAATAACGCGGGTGAAACGGCGGGCATGGTCTATTTTAGTATAAAATTAAATATACACGCTGTTGAAGAAAATATCCAACTTGGAATTTGCGTTATACTCCAACGTGATACAAGGCAAGATCACGGTGTTTCCGGGTCGTTAGACAATATCCTCATACGGGTACTACCCGTGACTTCTTTATTGTTACGGTAAGTAGTAACACGGCGCTGACCATTGCTCACAAACACCGTTATGGGAACCCTTTTTCCCCTCTATAAGGTGGTTACGTTTGTTACATACAGCGGTATCTAAAATGATGAATATTGGTTAGTTTTAGAAGTCAGTACCTACTGGTCAGTGGTGTAGTACATTTTCTTTATTTATTTTATTTATAGAATCACGCCTGTATCCCCGAAGGGGTAAGCAGAGGTGTAATATTACACCTACATTTCGCCATGAATTTTAGGTCCCACGTAATAGGGAGCGAGCCTATTGCCGTTATCGGACAGACTCCGTGCTGCTACTGAGAATTCGTAAAAACGGGAATCAAACCCGGGACCTCGGAGGCAGTACATTTTCTAGTTTTCAATTAATTTAACACACCGACTTCTGAGAATTGACGATCGGATGAATCTAGTCACGGTGATTAGTGACTAGTTAACGGGAATAGATTCGATAGAATATGCATACTTTTTGTAAAAGCGACCTTAGCGGTTTGGAACTGTCAGTAGAGCCCACAAGGGGGCACATTTAGAAATGACCAGAATCACCGTGACAAACGAGTGCAAACTGGGCCTAGCCCACCAGGAGATCCAGAATCTCACTCGCTCCCCTATTTACAAGAAATTCGTGGGAATCTTGAGATTTTTTGTTTTTCGTGTGAGTGTGTGGCCAACTCTGGTGTCGGAGTTTTCAGACCGCCCAAAGGCCTCCGACATGGCCTAACGACCCTTATCCATAGACAAGAGCCGGGACCGACAGCTTTACGTGCCCTCCGAAGCACGGTAGCGCTCAGATGAAAATGCCACACATGGTCACCCATCCAAGTGGCAACCTGTACAAGCGTTGCTTAACTTTGCCAATCTGTTACGAACGACAAGCCAAGTCTCGCTATGAGCGCTATCTTGAGATAGCACAGTTGGTACGATTTTCTTACGAATTCGCCCACCACCACTGGTAAAGATATCTAAAGATTAAAACTGTATGCAATAGCAACGATACGTCAAAATGTTTGTTGCAACTCTGCATGACGAGATGCGTAACAAAATTCGGTATAGCATAACACGCGTTGTCAATTCTAGCTATCATAAGTCACCCTAATTTCGATTTGCAAGTGCAGAACTCAAAGTCGGTATAGGTGCTATGAGGGTAGCTTGCGGCATACCAGTATTGTACAGTATACAGCAACTTAAAAATATGTGGTCGTGTTTGTAGTTGTTGGAACAAACACAGAACATGACTTACCTACAGATAAAACGGATTTATAACGCTACGAAAGAAACCCGTTTTTATTTAGAGAGAAAGGTAGGTAATTAATTAGTGAAACCCATCGAGGTAACATTAACACTAGAGTAGCAAACTCCTACAATTGACGTTCAAAATAGCGTGGTGACCAGCCGAGATAGAAGACGTAGCTTTGAAACCAATAAGCATGTTAGAAAAAAACTATATTTATCTCTTTTGCACTCGTTAAAAGCAAGTTCCATAATGTCATTTCAAAAGTGATGATATTTGACCTTTCATCGAGAAATGCGGTGTTCTCCAGTTTAAAAATATTTTCCCATTTTTTATTATTAGTATTACTTAACAGAAAGGTTGTGTTTATGGGTATGTATAGTTTATTGTATGTATATTAATATGTGGGAATGTTCATTTGTGCCCTCGTTGCTACTTATATATTTATAAGCAGTGTCAGTAAATCCAGTATTGATCTATGCTTACAATTATTTTACATGATAACAAAATATTACTAATTATTGAGTTTCATAATATCTCGAGTGTATTTATTATTACCACCACGTTTCTTTAATACTACTAGATACTGCATAGTAGTAGTATTAAAGAAACGTGGTAATAGTCGGCTGAAAATTGGTTCAAAACATGAATTAATGTTTTGTCACTGCGGCAGTGTTCACATTTGCCGATGACTGGTTTCCAAGTAGCCGATAATCTATATCCATCCTCCCGGTTGAAATTGTTATATTTCTTAATTTCTACCGCTTCACATAATATCCTGGAGTAAAACTCCCACAAAAGTGGGAGATCCAAAATTTTATTACTTGGTATCATTGTAAATAAAAACGAATATGTGCGATTTTCTTTGTCATTTTCAACCAAATATCGTGAAAAACAATGATAAATACATGTGGAATGATATGCCGCCCTTATTCAAATTATTTTCATTACGAGTATTACAAGATTTCACAACGCATTTGCCCATTTCACGTTCGTATTATTTTCGTGTGCGGAAATTTTGACACAATAACATTGTTGTAACAGTATTAGGTCCAGACCCATAATAAACGGCAACACATATCATCGCTGTTTGCTTATCTAGTTGTAAGTAATAGATCAATGGTGAAACCCTTTCTAAAAACAGCACACTTCCGGCGAGATGACCTTTTCAGGGACGAAATTAAATAGCTTCTGAACGACCCTAATTACATCCACGCCACTTTAACCGGCCTTAACCGAAGCCTCTTTGACGATGTCATTATTATTTTGTTCAAATTGTTTTAAATGTGTATGAACAATGCGTAGTACGTAGATACTACTCTTGCATATTATAGAGAGTTAACTTATGACATGATAACCGTCGATAAATCATCAACGTTAAATAAAAAAAATATATTTATCAGCGCATTTTCAATTTAAATTGTAAGTAAACATAATAGTTGAAACCTTTTAGCCCTGCTAAGGTTAAACTTGTACAAAATAATGTTTGACATCTTACAAGTTTGATCTTTTTAGGCATGGTATTTTATCGTCTTTTAGCTTGATATTCAGTGATTTATGACCCATTGAATAACGCGGCCGCACGTAATGCTTACCAGAATCGATTTGTATTTTACTTGACCATAGATTTTCAATGGTTGAAGGTCAACTCAGATCGGCGTTATCTTGTTTCTATAGACGTAAGGCGATGACTACCGTCATGGACTAACTCCATAAATTATATTTTCAACCTTAAGTATGGCGTCCACATCTAGCGGCGAAATTTGGAAGTTGTCGAGGTACAACACTTTTGACAGCTTACAATATAACTTTGCTTCGAGATAATGGTGGTAATTGTATTGAAAGCTGTCAGAAGTAGAAGTGATCTGTGAGAGCTTTGTGAGAAAGTCGTACGAGTTGTACATGGACGACTTCTAAATTTTGCCGCTAGAGTCGCTAGTTAGAATCTTAGCATCGCCAATAAACTACCCTAGTGATGCAAGTAGCGGTGGCTACATTTAACTAACGCCATCTATCGGACAAGGGCGAAGACACAAGCTTTTGCCTGGTCCACTAATAGAACTCTCGCACTGTGATAGCCACAAACTATTACTATAAGACTGAAGATGAAAATGTAATAGGGGTGATTTAAATTAAAAACCAAAATATCATCACTTATTTTATTAAAATATAAAATGGTGGGATGTTATAAGTAGAGATTATAATTAATTATGAAACTATTTACAACATTCATTCTTCTTATGGCTTACCATAAAGTTGAACATCGATTTCTGAATCAATATAATTCTTGATTAAAAAGCAAGGTCGTGTCATGCAAAATTACCAGCATAAACAGAATTACCAACATTCTGTTTCACTGATACTAAGAAAATATATCACTACTAATTCCAGATTAAAGTAAACAGAAATTATAATCTTAATATATAGGTAAAATCCTTGCGTTACTGACTGACTGACAGACACGCGACAGCCGAAAATATTGGGCTCAGGAAGCTGAAATTTGGCATGTGTGTTCCTTGGGGACCGTAGGGGTGCACTAAGAAGGGATTACCCGAAATTCCCATGGGATCGGCTAAAATGGGCAAATTAAAAAAAAAAATGCAGGCGTAGCTGCTCGCGTCCTCTAGTGTTGTATAATATTATTGATAAATTTTTAGTTATTTACTTATGACTAAAACCTAATTTGTAGGAGCCAGAATCTTAAAAGTTGCCATTTTATTCTAAGCAGAATGACACTTTTACACTCATTCGTTTAAATTTATATCAAAATGTATGTTTCTAATCCTAAGATTAAAAGACATTCATTGATTGAAATAATAACTAATTTCTTACTGAGAACTTCACAAATATTCAAACAATAATAAACACAAAAATCTCAAGACCAATATTTCTATCCAACTGCATAATGTGAGAACCAAACAGCTAACACTGGACGCACTGTCATTGTTATTCAACTGTCACCGTTTGCACTTAACTCACTACTCATACAGTCATCAGTAATAGCATAGAGCATAGATATTTATATAGAGGCGCATTTCTTATGGGCGCTCTGTAGACAAACTTTCTGTGACCCAAATTGCCGCTTGGCGGCGTGGCAGTCGCGCTATGACAGCTGTCTCTATGAGTGCAAGAGAGACGAACTGACGACACCCGCCAACACGCCAATTGGAATCGGCACACGAAATCCTTAAGAAATGCGCTTCTATTATGTAAATCTGTATTCATTGGTAATAGGCTTGTGTCCCCTAAGAATAAATCGCTTTGATTGTAGAGATAGCATTACGTCACACAGTGCGTCCGCCATTGTTGTTATTGACGTTTTGGTAGTAAATACAACTAAAACGTCAAACTTTGTACCTGTCAAATCGAATTTAACAAAATAAAAGTGGGTACACCAGACCAGACATCATTCAGGGTTTGTTTTGTACTTCGTGACATCACTCAACCGCCATGATTTTTTGAGCGTTTTCGCCTCAAATTCAAAAAGGTTTTTTTAAAGCCGTAATTAGTAATGCTGCTGATCGATTTTTGAAGAAAAATTCATAAGTATATCGGTTTAACATCTAATAAAGGAACGAATCAATCACTTATGACATTTTAGGACACAAGCCTATCATATGTAAATATTTGAGACTTGCTTGAAGAAAAGCTGCTCTATCAATTATAACTACAATATACTGTCAAAGAGCTCAGATATTTACATAGAGGCGCATTTCTTAAGAGCGCTCTGAAGACAAACATTCTGTGACCCAAGTTGCCGCTTGGCGGCGTGGCAGTCGCGCTGTGACAGCTGTCTCTAGGAAAGCAAGAGAGACGGAGAACGACGCCAGCGTCGCCAACGGCGCCAACGGCGCCAACTACGAACTAAACTGGAGACAGTCCCCACTTGGAATCGGCACACGAAATCCTTAACAACTGCGCTTCTATATAAATTTGTATTCATTGATACTGTGTTAGAGAAACTGCCATGGATATGATGATGTTGAGATAAGCATTTACAGATAGTACAAAATATTTGAAACACTTTAGCGTGATTCCATCCTGTTTCTGATAGTATTCAACAGTGTCTATGTGACGAAGAATTTGAAGTACTAAAAAAGACTGAAAAGGCCACCCATAGTTGCAATTTCAACAATTTTAACATATGTGCTTAAAAAACCAATCTACATAGAGTATCCATAATTTATCCCATGTTTCGACATTCATAATTTTAAAGACGCTATCATACTAATCACAACATAATTCTGTCACAAATTCAAAAATCGATAAAACTAAATTCATTATAATTAATACAAAGATATAACATATCAAAAACATTTCGAAACCAGTCATTCATCATGATTAACCTAATTCTTAAAACTAAAGGCTCTTATCAAAATCTTAAAACTATAGACGTCGTAATTCAGGCAACGCTTTCTTCAAGAACCTACTAAGGTTCGTAAACTCTTGGTCTATGACAGCGCCGAACCAGAGTTTATTATTAGCATCTCTATAGTCTATAGCATCGAGTTGTATGTACGTATAAGGTGAAAAGGCTATACTATTTCTTATACTCAGTAAAGAATCGACATTAGGCATTAAAGAACCGAGTTTGCTTACAAGTTGCGGGTGTAACTTCTCGAACACAAGGCCCGTTTGCCTTTGGCTGAGGATTTCTTCACTATATAGGCAGTTGAGTAGGTCTGAGGTATATGCTTGCAGGATTTGCATCTGTTCTGAGTAGAGGGCGTCGTCTTTCTGAAGCTTGTTTGATGTCTTTAGTTGTGTGAATATTTTTCTGTACCTGTAATCAAAATTTGAAGTTGGATTATATTGTATAAGATATCTATGATCTGTCCAGGTGACGTGAAGGCGAAATCGTCGAACTCGAAAAGTGTGAGTGTGTATGTTTATCTTCATACCTGTAAATACATGCGGATTTGTTCTACTCCCAGAGGGAGAACGGCCTATAAACGCTGGAGACGCGACCTTCTAGCGTCCGGGTCTCCACCTAGATAAGTTGTCTGTTCTCACTACCTTGGCACAAGACACTGTGCCAACAATAAACCATGGCATTTAAGATTGGAGCGTCTGTTTTTCGATTTTCTTTTTCCGTTTGCCTTGTATTTATTTTTGACGACCCGACGGCGTAGCGGGAATGGAAATGACCGCCATGCCGAAGGTCGCGAGTTCGATTCCGGCTCAAGTCAAACATTTGTGTGCGTGAACATCGACGTTTGTTTTGGTTTGGGTGTTTCTATGTATGTATGTTTTACCCTTGTTTAGTCCTCATAGTATTAGTTTCTGCTTAGTTTGGGACTAGATGGTTTTGTGTGAATGTGGTGGAATTATAGAATATATTTTTTTGCACGTGTTCGCTAGTCACTGCTTCTCAAGCGCCTTACGAACTAAAGCATGACACAGTGTATTGTTATTTCCGGCTCATTTAACGTGTATAACATACACCCAGTACTCACAATATCATAAGCTCGGCCACGCTATCCACAAGCGTGGCGGACACAGAGATGAGTGGCAGCGCTAGGCAGAGTATAGCGACAGGCTCCACACCGCCTGCCGCTACACTGCGGACGGAGGCGCGGGCACGGCGCGCCGCGCTGAATACTGAGCTGTGTAGCACGCGGAGATCGTCTGTAACAGTAGATCAAATCTCTCAATCTTCTGCATACATAAAGTTATTGCGTTATTGACTGACTGACAGACAAACCACAGCATAAACTGCGTGAGATGCTGAAATTTGGCATGTAACGTGCCTTGAGGACTATAGGAGAGCACTGAAAAAAGATTTTCCGAAATTCCTAGCGGATCACAGAGAATTGATAGATAAAAAAATATGTGGACGTAGCTGCAGGCATCCTCTTGTCTTCTAATAAATAATAATAGTTTTACCTTGCCGTTCATCTAAACACCGAGAGTTGTGAGCTTGAGCCCACGACAAATGTTGTCATGTATAAGGATTGATAATATCAATTAAATGTAACTTAACCAACTAAACTTTATTAGTAACATTCACATTCATATTACTCAAAAACTCTATATAATCATACCCAACCGCATATATATTCATTCTCATAAAACATTATTCAACACATACCAGGATTAACTTGCAGCGCTTTATTGGACATGTCAGTGATGGCGGCAGCCACTTCAGGCAATACAAGCTCGTAGTTCTGCGGTGGTGCTGCGCCCATAAAATGCTGACGCGTTCGAGTACTGCCGTACATCTAGTGAAGAAATAAAAAATATATATTAAATGTAAATGAATCTACAATTTAACCATAGACAAAACGTAACCATGGATTATCTCTGTTCTTTTGAGTTGCATGGATCAGAGAGTAGCCGCTCTGTGGAGAAGCAAATTATTCACTAGTCTACGTAAGCAAACCCCAGGCTACAAGGTGAAAGTCTTGGACACAACTGGGTAACACTAGTAAGATTATACTGACTAACCAACCTATGAAAATACAATTCATAATCTCAGTTGTATTGAGAATGGCAAACTACAATTAACTGAGTTTGACTACACCCATAATCATCATCATCATATCAGCCAAATGACGTCCACTGCTGGACATAGGCCTCCCCCAAGGTTCTCCACACTGACCGGTCTTGAGCCGCCCGCATCCAACCGCCTCCCGCGATCTTGACGAGATCGTCGGTCCACCTTGCGGGGGGCCTACCTCTGCTGCGTCGTCCGGTACGTGGCCGCCACTCCAGAACCTTTCTGCCCCAACGGCCATCGGTTCTTCGAGCTATGTGCCCTGCCCACTGCCACTTCAGCTTGGCTATCCGGAGAGCTATGTCGGCGACTTTGGTTCTACTACGGATCTCCTCATTTCTGATTCGATCTCGCAGGGAAACTCCAAGCATAGCTCTCTCCATCGCCCTCTGAGTGACCTTGAGCCTTCTGATAAGGCCCATAGTGAGCGACCACGTCTCTGCTCCGTAAGTCATCACTGGCAACACACACTGGTCAAAGACTTTCGTCTTGAGACACTGCGGGATCTCGGACGAGAAGATATGTCGTAGCTTCCCGAACGCTGCCCAACCGAGTTGGATTCGACGATTGACCTCCTTCTTGAAGTTGGACCTACCTAATTGGACTACTTGTCCCAGGTAGATATACTTGTCGACAACTTCGAGCGTAGAATTCCCAACCTGAATAGGAGCAGGTACAACATGGACGTTCGACATGATTTTCGTCTTGTCCATGTTCATCTTAAGACCTATTTGTTGGGAGACTCTACAGAGGCCATCGAGCATTGTGCCTAGGTCTTCCATGGTCTCAGCCATGACTACGATATCGTCTGCGAATCGGAGGTGAGTGATGTACTCGCCGTTGATGTTGATGCCAAGTCCATTCCAGTCCAGAAGCTTGAAAACATCCTCCAGCGCAGTGGTAAACAGTTTCGGGGATATGACAAACCCCTGTCTCACCCCTCGCTGGAGTTGAATAGGTTTCGAACTCTGGTCCTGGAGGCGGACTGACATAGTGGCGTTTTCATACAAACACTTTAGCACTTCGATATATCGGTAGTCAATCCGGCACCGTTGGAGAGACTGTAGCACCGCCCAGGTTTCGATCGAATCGAAGACTTTCTCATAGTCCACAAACGCCAAGCATAGGGGCTGGTTATACTCCTCGGACTTCTGTATAACCTGCCGCAGCGTATGTATGTGGTCTATGGTACTATAGCCTTTACGGAAACCGGCTTGTTCGGGAGGCTGGAAGTCGTCTAGCTTGCTCTCGAGACGATTCGTGATGACCCTCGAAAACAGCTTGTAGACGTGGCTCAGAAGTGTGATGGGTCTGTAGTTCTTTAAGCGGGTTTTATCCCCTTTCTTAAAGAAAAGCACCACCACACCTCTATGCCACGCCTGTGGCGTTTTACCCTCGAGAATGACGGAATTAAATAGCTTCCGGAGGTCTTCTCTAGCGGGTGCACCGCCGGCCTTCAGAAGCTCGCTCGTAATTCCGTCATCACCCGGCGCCTTGTTGTTTTTGAGCTGTTTGAGAGCCACACTAATCTCGTGCATGCTTACGTCCGGGATATCTTCGGTATAGTGTCGGGTCAATCCAGCTCTAGGGTCTGACGCTGGAGTACTTGCGGGTTGTTGCGTTGTCGTGTGTAGCTGTCCATACAACCTTTCGACAGCTTTGTCAGCTGACTCTGCCCAACAGACAGATCCCTCTGGAGCACTTTGGATCCCTTATTCTGCTCGATCGCCTCACGAACACATTTTGTGTTGTATTGGCGGAGATCGCGAGTCAGAGACTTAGAGATCTGTCTGTTGAGGTGCCGATATTTCGGCATGTCGTCGGAGGATAACAAAACCATCTTGCGCCTTTCCTCTAACAGCTCGAGGGTCGGACCCGAGATCTTGCTGGTTCTCTTGCTTTTCTGGGGCTTAAAGAATTTAGCCCCTGTTGTATGGACAGCATCCACGAACCCGTTACTGTACTCGTCTACATCTACGCATTCGCCCAGGCATTCGAAGCGGTTCTTGAGTTCAAGCTGAAAGCTCTCGGGGTTTTGGATATGAAACGGTGCCGGTCGGAGCGTGGACTTTATTAACCTCGACCGTTCGAGGCTTGTACAGATATTCAATGTGCCTCTTACCATTCGGTGATCGCTCCCCACTTTAAGTGAATTGATCACGGAGACATGAATATCTGCCTCTTCGTCGACATGATAAAGTCGATCTCATTTTTGGTTGCACCGTCTGGACTTACCCAGGTCCACTTGCGGCATTCTCGCTTCTTGAAGAAGGAATTCATCATATAGAGGCCTTCCTTCTCCATAAAGCTAGCCAGCAAGTGACCCCGGGAATTCCGATGCCCATAACCAAATTGCCCCACTCTCAGCTCATCACCGTCGCGTTTGCCCAGTTTCGCGTTAAAATCTCCCATGACCACGGTGTAATGGGTTTTGTAGCCATGTATAGCTCGAGATATGTCCTCGTACATGGCTTCCACCTCCTCATCGAGGTGCATCGAGGTCGGAGCGTATACCTGTATGACCTTCAGCGAATACCGCTTGGATATTCTGAGTATAAGGTACGCTCTAGAGATTTGTAGACGATGAACCCGACACCACCTTGGGACTGTTGGTCGCCCTCCCGGTAGAAGAGCAAGTTACCGGAATTGAGAACTATCGAATCCTCCCCCTGTCTTCGGACTTCGGATAGGCCTATGATATCCCATCGCAACTTGCTCAATTCTACTTCCAGCTCGACAATCTTCTCGTCGGTCCGCAGTGTGCGCGTGTTCAGTGTTGCCAGGGC
This sequence comes from Euclidia mi, assembly GCA_944739405.2. Taxonomy (NCBI): domain Eukaryota; kingdom Metazoa; phylum Arthropoda; class Insecta; order Lepidoptera; family Erebidae; genus Euclidia; species Euclidia mi. Next base: position 8,597,729 of record OX123196.2, read on the forward strand.
CAATTGTCGTTGGTGGTGGTAGCCCGATCTCTTCCGGAGATTCTTCACACCCCTTGCCCCGCCGTTACCATGGCCGCTACCATAACCAGGACTAGCGGGGCCGCCGGGGACTAGGGGCCGGATTTTATTGGTGTGGTTCATATATGGGGGGATTTGCCATAATCGCCACGCTTGGCAGGCGTATTGGCGATCGCAGTGGCGGAAGTTTTTAGTGCTGGACGCTGCTGCCCATCTAGCATCTTGGGATTTACTTCCGCCTTACTTTGGATGGTTTGACCGCCATCTTTCGGTTGACTGCTTGCGCTGGGGGAGATACTATGACCAGTAGGTATCTACTCGCCAGAGTAACTCCTCCAGTGGGCGGTGGGGTCGTCACGTCCCGACGCCATAATATAGCTCGTCAAATCTACGCTCATCTATTGTACTAGCTCCTTTTTGATAAAACTGTGTATATTCTTATGTTACCCTAGACAGGTGGGAAGTGTTGCAGAAGGCTGTGGAAGCTAATTTACACCCACTTGACCAGGGCAAACAAGAGTCTGACATAATATATTGACTGAGTTACTCAGCGCTAAAAATCAAATACAATATGTACAGTTACCTGTATCTTCACTGGTGTCAGTCCTGGAACCAAGCTAAATAAACAAACAAAACTATAGTGGCCACTATAGATTGAATGATATATCTACTTAGCTGCTGGACACCAAACGTGATGTCTTCAAGGCACGAGGCACGATGTCACACAATTTTACAAAATGTCAATAGTTCCAATATAATATCACAAAGTTATCATCAAGGGCTGACTGAACCATGCCGGAAAAATCAAATAGCGGCAAATTTACAAGGGTTCTACAAAATTCACTTCGCGTAGCATGTGCTTTTCAACGGGTGAGTTCCAAACAGGGAAGAGGGTCATTTTCACAAAAAGTGTACAACTGTACATTCGGGTTTTGGGGGTGTCCCACAACTGTTGATAAATATTTAACGAATAATTTCCGCATTTAAGAACAACAACACTAAAAATACGGATCTATGGTTAGTTTTTAACAATCTTATATGTTGTTACTACATAAAATGTAATTTTCAAAAATACTAGTAGAAGGTACCGATTTTAGCGCTGTCCCAATACCTATTACAGTAAAATAACATAACTTTTATACATTTTGTCGACTTATTTATACTAATACTAGAGGACGCCAGCAGCTACGCCTGCATTTTTTTTAATTTACCCGTTTTGGCGGATCCCGTGGGCATTTCGGGAAATCCCTTCTTAGTGCACCCTTACGGTCCCCAAGGAACATACATGCCAAATTTCAGCCTTCTGCGCCCAATAGTTTCGGCTGTAGCGTGTCTGTCAGTCAGTCAATAACGCAAGGATTTTATATATTAAGATGATTGATTTTTCAGAAAGTATAGTTGTTTACGATCTTCTTCATCATTGCAGAAATAGTGTAACATTACACAAAATATTTAAATAATTGTATTTATGTGAGGACATAAATTAGCTAAAGTGGAAAATTCCCTTCCGAAACCCCATTTTTTACGAAAGATCGCAATTAAAACATCCACTTATACATATTTTTTATCGATTAGTAACATTTGTAAGGCTGTCATTGGTTGTATTACAATGATAAGTCCATTTTTACGGCGACCAGCGGACGATGAAACACGCACTTTAGTAACGGTCAGTTTTTGATATTCCACAACCGCAACCAATTACGAAGCAATTTTTCAATTTTATTTCTTGCAAATTATTTTGAAATCTTTATAAACTTTCAGTGAACCCAATTTAATACCAAGCTTGTTTGTCTGATGTGTTAGTTAAAAATAAATTAAACAAAAATTCCGATACTACCGTTTCGTTACCAAAACGCAGGCATGGGGTCTCATTCCTTAGAACGTTTTCCGTCATTCTTAACTCTCTCAACAGATGGCTTTACTAGTATCGATTGTCAATAACAATCGATACTGACTTTCATGCATATATGATAAATAAGAAAATAAAGTTCTAAAATATGATATTTATTAATTAAAAAATCCCTTTATTACGATTAAATAAAAAAATGAAACATTTAATTGAATATGAGTATTTTTGAAAAATATTATGTGCCCTTCGTTGCTCTGGTGGCCAAAATACGTACTAGCTTGTGGTAAAACGTTACAATGAGTTAACTTTCACTCGGCATTCATAGATGGCGCTTTTGCGTATGTATATATTTATTTTAATTTAGTTTGGTATTAATCTGTAGATGGTAAAATAAATAAATATTTATTAAATAAACATCAAATATTTGAAAAAGTAAGATTTTATGTTAACCAATGAACGGCCATGAGCATTTATTTTAAAAAGTACCTATATAGGTAGGTACCTAGTCGAGAGATTGCGTTTTGTTTTTACATTTAAGTACGTAAAAGTAGTGTAATTTAAATTTTATACATAATAAAAACTTACTCTGTGTTTGTAGTAGTATTATATAATAAATTTTCATAAATTATGTTAATCAATATGCGATTACATTTATAGGTACCTATAGTCTGTTCAAGATACGAAAAAATAAAATGTAAACAAACCATAAAATGGTTCTTTTAATGTCGCCTTCGCAACAAAAGTAGATTTAAGTTAAATACTCCAAGCGAAAGATTCAGTTAGTTTTACAAAAATACGCCTGTCCCTTCAATTCATAAATGATACAGCATATTTTTTATTTTTCCTGTATTGTTCATAATTATAATAACGAATATTATTTTTATGTATTAATTATGCTAATAAACTATTTTACACCATATAGAATCTAAATAGCCAATGATTCTAAAATGTCAATGTATTTGTTATCCTGTCAACTTATGCATTACACCCAAAGTAACCATTTCGCATGACAGGGGGCCATTATTAATTAGGTCAGGTTATCCCGATCAGTTATCGTGCTAACTTAAAGTTTGAAAATCATTTCTTTGTTTTTTTCGTATCTTGAACAGACAATAGCAACTAATAAATAGTTGATGTTGAGTATGTTGTAAATCAAGCTAATGAAAAAACAAAACGCATTTTTTAAATTTGATAGCCGACTTCTCTAGAAGTCTAGAACTCATTAGCTTGGTTCCCGATAGGTACCTATAGTATTTTTATCTATGCCGATAGTCATGAGTCGCACAATTGCAAAATCGCGTACCAAGTATACCAAGTGCGTCTCTATAAAAATACCAGGGTCGAAAACCAGGTATCAATATACTTGCAAGTTTTTGGGCACTCGAGTATAGAAAACTTCGTGTGACGCCCTGGTAATGCAAGTTTGTATTGAAAAATAAACCTTATCTTAATATGAGTAAGGATGTTTATCGCAAAATTAGGTAATGGACTTTACTAAATACTTTCATGGAAATTTATTCCTTACTACCATATATTTAAGGAACTTTGTCGCGCAAAATACTAAAATATTCGCTACACTTTCAAAGTATTTTTTACTTGAACGTACGCGAACACGTTTCGCGTATTACCGCCTCCCCCGACCGTAACGTAGTAGGGTAAATACGCTAAATGTCGGCATCCTTACGGTTTTTCTGTTTTGGAATTGGTCTGGCACCATCAATTTGCAACGAAAGGATAGCTTCCGATGCGGTTTTGGATAGTTTGATAAATCTATTTCATGTTTATGGGCATAAGGTTGACATTACAAGTAAAAGTACTCCGTTACGATCGGGGATCGGCAAAACGCGAGACGCGATCGCGTACGTTCAATTCAAGTAAGAAATACTTTGACAGTGTTGCAAGTATTTAAAATAAAATAGTTACAATCAGCTTCAAAATTACGAATCCTACAAAACAAATGATTTTATAATAGTTAAATTTAGTTTTTTTATCTAATTCTGTTTATCCACTTTGATGGAGGAAAAAAAATCTACCTAATTTTATCAATTTAAAAATATTAATTTGCCAACATCTGGATTTGAGTTAATTATCTAAATAACTAACTTGCACGTTTGCATAACTTGCTTGTAAGGCCGAATTAATAAACCAATTCTAATGACTAGCTTTTGCGCGCGACTTCGTTCCCGTGAAAGTTGAAGAGAAAAAATTCCAACGTTTTTGCAAGATTTTTTGTTAGTTGACGAGGTATCATGGTTTCATAAATAAAAAAATAAAATGAACTGTTGTTTCATTTCTACATTTTAATAGTTACCTATTCCCCTTTTGCAATCTCGACGTTCGCTTCGCCAGGGGTTTGCCATTTAAGTTACATTAATTTCGCCTGAATACCAATTTAATTAAGAATATAATAATATAAATTAAGAATAACAATTTTCACGAAGCAGAACTCAAAGGAAAGCACCACCTAGTATAGTAAGTACCTATTATATTATCTGTAGAATGCACCACATTGGGACTGGGACCACCGACCATCAAACCAAGGCAACCTCACAAGGTCATAGGTGTTGTCAAGTCTATTCAAACGAGCCCAAACACTACTAGTTTCTAATGTGTAGTTTAGGAGTTTCAGTGATCACCTGCCGGCTTCATCATCAGACCAAGGCAACCTCACAAGGTCATAGGTTTTGACAAATCTATTCAAACGAGCCCAAACACTAATAGTTTATCATGTGTAGTTTAGGAGTTCCTGTGACCACCTTCCGGCTTCATCATCAGACCAAGGCAACCTCACAAGGTCATAGGTTTTGTCAAGTCTATTCAAACGAGCCCAAACACTACTAGTTTCTCATGTGTAGTTTAGGAGTTTCAGTGACCACCTGCTGGCTTCATCATCAGACCAAGGCAACCTCATAAGGTCATAGGTTTTGTCAAATCTATTCAAACGAGCCTAAACACTATTAGTTTATCATGTGTAGTTTAGGAGTTCCTGTGACCACCTTCCGGCTTTATCATCAGACCAAGGCAACCTCACAAGCTCATAGGTTTTGTCAAGTCTTGTCAAACGAGCCCAAACACGACTAGTTTATCATGTGTAGTTTAGGTGTTCCTGTGACCACCTTCCGGCTTCATCATCAGACCAAGGCAACCTCACAAGGTCATAGGTTTTGTCAAGTTCATTCAAACGAGCCCAAACACTACTACTTTATCATGTGTAGTTTCGGAGTTCCTGTGACCACCTTCCGGCTTCATCATCAGACCAAGGCAACCTCACAAGGTCATAGGTTTTGTCAAATCTATTCAAACGAGCCCAAACACGACTAGTTTATCATGTGTAGTTTAGGAGTTCCTGTGACCACCTTCCGGCTTCATCATCAGACCAAGGCAACCTCACAAGGTCATAGGTTTTGTCAAATCTATTCAAACGAGCCCAAACACTAATAGTTTCTCATGTGTAGTTTTGGAGTTCCTGTGACCACCTTCCGGCTTCATCCTCAGACCAAGGCAACCTCACAAGCTCATAGGTTTTGTCAAGTCTATTCAAACGAGCCCAAACACGAGTAGTTTATCATATGTAGTTTAGAAGTTCCTGTAACCACCTTCCCGGCTTCATCATCAGACCAAGGTACATTCACAAGGTCATTCATCACTGCACCATTTCAATGTTACCGTAACATAGCCACCAAACTAACGTAAGTATGTCAAATATCAGCTTTATGGAACAGTGTACAAAGTGCATTCCAAATTTTGAACGGAAAGACACAAAGTCATAAAAATATCGCTAGATATTTTAACGCCACCGGTACATACTTAAAATAGGTACCTACTAGATCGGTTGATCGTGTTGTAACCTTGAAATGAGGCACACTTGGGTGACAAGGTGAAATATCATAACATTTTAGACAGAATGCTTTTTGATTATAGCGCCATCTCTTCTATTTAATTTAAAATAACATTGCTTACAAAATGAGACGTAAGATGTCGCTACCATCGACTCCCATTTTTTTTTCGTCGCTAGCGCCATCTGTTGTATTAATTACGGTATTAACAAGTACTCATAAAAATAGAGATCTAATAATAAGGACTTAACGTGGCCAAATTTTATGTTCGACTTGCGTCATCTGTACTGTATAGTATTATATTTATCTATGACGCAGGTAACGTAGAATTGGAACCAAAAGTTTCGGAATGGAATTCTTAGGAAAACGGTACATTATATTCATGTCACTCACTCTATTCCGTTACTGGAACAGTCAATTCCGTGACTGTCCTATTTAGATTTAAATATATTTTTTAGAACGAAATCCCATCTGATTGTTATCAAATTTTGATAATTTAGAGGGTAATAATTTGATGAATATAAATTAAAAAGGAGTTCCTATATTGTTTCCTAATTGAGTAAATTACGAAAAAGAATTTAACTAATTTCGTCCAAAGAGTAACGTAATGGAAAATAAATTGATAAAAATGTATGTTTTTATTAGTGATTTTATTTTTTCTTTATTTTATATTGAAGTACAAACCATTACTAATAAATAACACCAGTTGATTAAACCCAAGCGTGTTTTATTTTATTACTATAACCGAAAGCTTATAGTTACGGAATGGAAGAATTTTTGTTTCCCAAGTGCATTAAATAACCTATTTTTAATTAAACAGTTTTACTTAGCTTGACCTGTTTATTTGTTTGTTTGTTTATTTGTTTGTTTGGGTCAAATTTAGTAATTGGAATTTTACCCCCTTCCTGATGACAGATTGATCTGATATTTGGTACACACTCTTAATCTTGATGACAATACAACATAATATATTCCTTATGATTGTAAATCCAAGATGGCCGCCGATACAAAATGGCGGATCACATATTACTTCACAACAACCTCAATATGGGTATCAAATGAGAGGGCTTGATTGGTAGAATGCATCTCACTATGAAAAATCCAAGATGGCCGCCGGTACAAAATGGCGGATCACATATTTCTTCATAACAAACTCAATATTTTCTATCTATCTATCTATATCGTCACGCCTGTCTCCCATTGGGGTAGGCAGAGACTATAGAACGCCACATACTTCGGTTCAAACATACTTCTTTCGCTTCCTCGACATTCATTAACCTCATCATGCATGCGCGTCGGTTATGGGTACTTTTAATTTGGCCCTTTTTCAGTACGTCACCTATTTGGTCGGCGTACGTCCTCCTAGGGCGTCCCCTACCGACATTTCCATTCATTCTAGCACGATACACTCCTTTCGTATTCCTTCTTTCATCCATCCGTTCCAAATGTCCAAACCAACGCAACATTCCTTTTTCAACCTTTGTCACTACATCTTCTTTTAGACCACACTTCTCTCGTATCACACTGTTTTTCACTTTATCAATCAGCCTTACTCTCATCTCCACAGCATTGATTCTACTTTCATGCTTCTTCTGCCATACCCATGATTCACTACCATACATCAGTGTTGGCGCCAAAACTCCCTGCAGTATAGCAAGGCGAGCTTGCTTTGGGATAATATCATTGCTGATGATGGACTGTAAGGCGCCATTCACACAATTTCCTGCTTTCACTCTCCTTTCAATATCTCCCTCACATTTTCCATCTCTCGTAAACAAAGACCCTAAATACACAAACTCGTTCACTTGCTCCACTTTTTCATCTCCTATCATTACGTCACATTCAGTTACACTATCATCCCTCTCAATGACCATGACTTTGGTTTTGTTAACATTCACTTTCATACCTTTCTTCTTATACGCTTCATTCATCGTGGTGACCATCTGCTGCAAATCCAACGCTGACGATGCAAACAGAACCTGATCGTCAGCGTATAGCAGGGTCTTAAACACTGACCCACCCATTCTTAATCCACATTCAGACTCTTTCAGATCGGTCAAACAACTGTCCATGAACAGATTAAACAGCCAAGGAGACGCTACACATCCCTGTCTAACACCACGATCAATGTTAAACCAGTCCGTGTAGGCCCCGTTTATTCTGACACAGACACTCGAATTCCTATATAAGGATTCAAGTGCCCGTATCAGACTGCTGCTCACTCCATACACAGAAAGTGTTGACCAAAATTCATCACTCACCACTCGATCGTAAGCCTTTTTCAGGTCAATAAAGGCGCAGAAAACCTTCTGGTGTTTACTTAAGACTTTCTCTGCAATGCACCTTAAGGAAAAGACTTGATCCGTAAATCCCATTCCCTTTCTGAATCCCGCTTGCACATCCCAAATTTTACTGTCCGTTTCAGAAATCACTCTTTCAATCAGTATCTTTGCATACAATTTGCCAACAACACTCAGGAGGCTGATACCGCGATATTTTTTGCATTCCTGCTGTGACCCTTTGCCCTTGTACAGTGGCACAATAACGGCTTTGTTCCAGTCACCTGGTACACGACCGGACCGCCAACATTTATTAAACAGTAGATACAGCAGGCTTGCAGTGACGCCTTCGCCTACCTTGAGCATTTCAGCAGATATCCTGTCATATCCCGCAGCTTTACCCACCTTCATACTTTTCAATGCATATTGTATCTCTTCCATATTTATCCCACTTTCACAATTATCTTCCTCATTCGTTACTATATTCCTATTGTCGCTTCCTCCTCGTTCAAACAAATTCTCAAAATATACCTTCCACTGATTCAGAACTTCCCCATGCTCTCTAATAATACTTCCATTTATATCCCTCATCACACCAATTTTCGAAACCTCTGATTTGCCTCGGGCTGTTCTGACCAAGTGCCAGAATAATTTGATATTGGCCCGAAAATGTTGGGCAAATTTTCTATCAAATTTATCCTTGCATTCTTCTTTCTTTCTTCTCACTATCTCTTTTACTTTATATTTCAACCTGTCATACTTTTCTTTTACAATACTTTCATTGTCATTCACACCACCTTGTACTCTTTTGTTGGCTCTTAAGGCCAGCAAGTCCATCCAAGCTTTGCGCTTTTCCGCAACCACACCGCTTACTTCTTGATCCCACCATTCATTACAAATTTTCTTAACGTTCTTCCTCTTGCTTACGCCACATACTTGAGTGGCTGTCTCAATCATTCCATTCTTAAACTCTTTCCAAAATTCTTCTATTTCGCACTCTTCTTTCTCAAACAAATATTTTAACCTCACTTCCAATATCTCTTTATACTGATCGCGTATATCCTCTTCTGCCAGTATATCCTCTTCTGCCAATCTTTCAACTTTCACTCTTTCTATGGCAGGCGAGTGTATGCGAGGCCGATGGCGCCATTTAGTTGTTAGTCCCGCTAAGTATACGACTAACTACCAAAAAATGGTCAGTACCCACATTCAAGCCTCGGTACACTCTGGTATCTTTCACTTTTCCTTTTAAACGTTCATCTACCACAACAAAATCTATCATACTTCGTTCTGTCTGTCTTTGCCATGTATACATATGAATCATCTTGTGACCAAACAAAGTGTTAGTCACAACAAGTTTTCTCTCCATACAAATGTCCAGCAAACACTCACCATTTTCATTCACTCTCTCATCACCAAATCGCCCTAGAACCCTATCACATCCATCACGAGACACACCTACCCAGCCATTAAAGTCGCCTAACATAATTATTCTTTCATTATTCTCACACCTAGCAAGCACATCTCTGACCTTGTCCCAGAATTCCTCTCTGACATTCAATGGTTTGGACATGTCCGGAGCATAAACACATATAACAAAAACTTTCATTAAGCCAATCTTTAATCGCATCCAAAGAAGCCTGGAGTTGACATATTCATATTCTTTCACACACTCATTCATTCTATCTGACAAAATCATTCCAACTCCTCGGCTAGCCCTTTCAGACTCAACAACTCCAGACCAGTATGCACGATATTGGCCATGAGTGGTTGTTGAGCAACCTTTCTTCTTTGTTTCACTCACCCCCAGTATATCAATTTTCCTTACATCCATCGTATCACACAATTCATCGATCTTACTATCCACTCCTCCACAAACATTCACCGTTGCAAACAGGCATTCCCTAGCCCTCTTTTTGCCTCTGTTGGACGGGGAGACAAAACGTGACGTGTGGCAAAGCGCGTCGCCGTTGAGAATTTTGCCCCCCCCCCCCAGATACGATGGGGCAGTCTGAGCCACAATGCTCAGAGAGGGATTCTCCGGTAGAACCGGTACCCTCCTGGGGTAGAGTAATATTTAATCCCCTTAAAGCCATTGCGCCATCTTCTTCACCTCTACTACGGATAAGGAAAGGAAGGGAAATACAGGATAGGAAAGGGAATGTTAAAGGAGGTTGGTGTTTGGGAAAGGATGTCAAAGGTAACAAAGGATGCCGCAATCACGGAAGGGATATTGGTAGTGATTGCGACAGCTTGAGCAAGCCGGGAGCGTGGTGGAAAATAAAGGTCAGTGTGCAGAATTCAGTGGCGCAGTAGTGGAGAGTCCCACCTATCCATGAACGCTTAGCACGCCATTGTGGCTTGACCTGACACGATTTAACAGTGATGCGCATTGCTTTCTTATAACGGCATGAAAACCATATGTGTGAGCTTCCGCAAACATGCTCAACGCGCTACAAAATCGCGGCAGCCCCAATAGCACTCTAAACGCGTTGTTGTATTGGTCACGTAAGGCGCTGTACGCTCCCAATGTATTGTTAACCCACAGGCTGCATGTGTGTGTCAATATTGGTATCACATGAAAGGTTTTGATTGGTAGAATAGAGCTAACTATGAAAAATCCAAGATGGCCGCTGCCATAAAATGGCGGATTACCTACATATTTTCCACAAATACCTCAATATGGGTATCGAATGAAAGGGCTTGATTAATAGAAAAGCGCTCACTATGAACTAACAACAAAACTAAAACTTGAAAATAAAATAAATTAAAAACATTTTTTATGTTAAACAGTCTTATTACAATTAAAATATGAAGTTAGGTTATGTACTAAAAGCTAAAAAATAATTCGGTAAGTTCTAGCTACCAGATCGCACCAATCTTCTCATCAATCTGGGGTATTGATCAGATAAATATAAAATCGTTGGGCGCGTGAAATTTCTATCAAAATGTTTACTCTGGATATGCTACGCCCAACGATTTCCCCAGATTGATGAGAAGATTGGTGCGATCTGGTAGCTAGGACTTACCGAATTATTTTTTAGCTTTTAGTACATAACCTAACTACATATTTTTATCGTAATAAAACCGTTTAACATAATTAAATACTACATAATAAGGTATTCTTTTATTATTTTCATATATTGCAAGAAATACCACTTGTGAATGTAAAGAAAAAAACGAACTAAACAAAAAAATAAATTTCGACATATTTAAAACAGAGTACAGTTTTTGTGAAAATGACCCAAGAATGACTTATCAGTCCTTACAAACAAAAAAAAAACTTTGACCTTGTCAGTGTCAAAATTAATTACCATAGATAACAAATGTTACTAAACTGATATTCTTGTTCTATACTAATTCTCATAGACAATTTATCTATTTCAAACAGTGTACTTACAAGATTGTTGTACATGTTAGTGAGACTGTTGAGTATAGCACACTGTTCCATGGGCTGTGCTCTGTGGTTAATTCTTTAAGTGGTCTATGGTTACCTATCGTAAAAGCTCCTTTATAATAAAACTGTGTACTTACAAGGTTGTTATACATGTTAGTGAGACTGTTGAGTATAGCGCACTGTTCCATGGGCTGCGCTCTGTGGTAGATCTTCGTCAATGGCTCCACTACACACATGACGTGGTCTGTCGAATCTACGCTCACCCACTGTACCAGCTCCATTACCTGTAATGAATATCAGTCAATGGTTTATCAGTAATATCTGGCGATTATAATAAAATTTCCAGAGGAACCTCTAAATAAAGACCGTCACGACTTCCTAGCGTAATCATGGAGAAGTATGTTAACCGCAATTCATGGCTAAGGGACTTCATGGGACACCGCGTTGGCTTAGTGAGGGCTCACTAATTTTGTGTTGTTACAGGCAAATATTTGACTGACGTGTTTCATTCATTTAAAATTAAAGGTATGAAATACAATTTTATTATTCGCTACTAGAGGATGCCCGCGGCTTTGCCCGCAATATTTTTTAATTTACCCGGTTTGTCCCATCCCGTAGGCATTTCGGAAAATCCCTTCTTAGTGGACCCCTATGGTCCCCAAGAAACATACAAGCCAAATTTCAGCTTCTTGCCCCCAATAGTTTTGGCTGTAGCGTGTCTGTAAGTCAGTCAGTAACGCAAGGATTTTATATATTATACAGATTGCCCGATATTTCGGTTCCTTTGCAGCAGAGGTTCTTTTAATTTATTTTGTCCTCTTTGAGAACCACACCAAAAAAACGAAAAAGTATATATGAATTCCACAAATACTTAAATTCAAACCATGGTCATGTTAAAAGTGTTTAAGATGAATTACCTCAGGGAAGTAGTCCCTTTCGTTCCACAGTGGTAGGTACTGAGCGAGGAACCGGGTGATGACCGGTATGCCTTGCATCATGGTGTGCTGTAGCACCGCCAGTCTGTGCAGCAAGTCCTGCTTCTTAGCGTAGCTGTGCGGCGATACGTCTAGGAAACCTGTGGACAGATTCATGGAGGCAATCAGGGGCGGCTCCAGTAGAGGGCTAGGAAGCATTTGAGGTTAAATATATACTTTTAAGGAGAAGCCTGGAACAAGAATCTACCCGTCCCCTCAAAAACTTTCAGTTTTCAGCAACTCCGCTATGCAATGGTATACATAGGTCGCAAGTACAAAAACACGATCTCGTCAACTAAATCAGTTATAAGTCATGTCTCCACTAACGAAAAATTTTAATAGTTGTCATCTGATAAAATAGACAACTCGCATTAATATTTCTTGAAGGAGCTATATACATATACTTCTATTACAAAAGTTTGCAATGTTTATTCGGTAGAGACGCAGCTTTAGGCGACCAATATGAGAATGACAATTTGCGTCTGACCAACAGTGATAAATTTTAGTCGACACTTTCACCCTCCTTAAATGTAATCATATTATTGTGCAGTTGTTTTCTTAAATATAACGTTTTTGTGACGCAGAGCGGTCTGTCTATCAGTTAAGGAGAGTCTTGTCCAGTAGTTAAGGAAAGGCCTGTCTATCCGATAAGGATACTCTCTAACACTTAAGTGCGTAAGGCTATATTCTAAAAGTCCCACTCACAGCTGTTGAGCAGGTGATGCAGGTCGTGCGACAGGAAGGCCTGGTCGGCAGTAGAGGCCACCGCCAGCAGCGCCGCGCCCGTCGCGTTACACAGCAGCGCGCGGAGGCGAGCGGGCCGCGACGACGACTTCTGTAGCCCGCACTGTACCACTGACACTGGGCTGTGGAGGGTAAGGGACCGGTGACAATTTGTGTCCGTTGATTGCATGTTAAAAAACAGCAAAAAAATCACATAACACCAGAAATGGCAGTACTGTCATGTAGAGTCTTTCTTTTCGTGTGAGTGTGCGGCCAACTCTGGTGACGGTGCTTTCATACTGCCGTAGCAAACCGTTCACGACCAGCATTGGCGGCGGCATTAACTTCGATGTTCATGACACGTTGATCATTTGACGCAACATTGTCCCTGGCGGAGTAAAGCGCGCCATACCTATGCATGTTGGGTAATATTCGTGAACGGACCGTAAGGCCTCCGACATGACCTAACGATTCTTGTTCTGAGGTAGTAACAGGACTGACAGCTTTATGTGCCCTCCGAAGACGGTAAAGCTCGGAATATATATGCCACACGCGGTCACCCATCCCAGTGGAAACCAGTGCCGGCGTTGGTTAACTTTGCCGACCTATCAGGAACGGCAGGCCAAGACACGTTATAAGTATAATATGATACGAGCCTTACTCAGACGCACGCCTGTAATCCCCGAAGGGGTAGGCAAAGGCGTAATAGGTATTACATCAAAATTTCGCCATGAATTTTTAGATCCCACGTAATAGGGGGCGAGCCTATTGCCGTTACCGGGCACATCACCAGACTCCGTGCTGCTACTGAGAATTCGGAAAAACCCAGTAACACTTTTGCCCGACCCGGGAATCGAACCCGGGACCTCCGATCAGCAGTCGCATACGCTATCCACTGGACCATAAATACACTGAATCATAAAAAAGCAGAAAAATTAAACTAATTATTATCGTACACTATTTACTATTAACTATTGGTAACATTATGCACTGAAACATCATTATCATCGTCCTAGAATTATCCTAATCACTTCCAAGACTTTCGCATTGGAACGCTGGTCCATGCACTATTCCAGCCCGATTTAACAGAATATTATTTTTTTTCCCCAGAGTGACTGCGGTCTGACAACGCTACCTTTATCCAGGTTGTTTAACTTTGCTAAAAAATTTAAAGGATATTGCCAAAACAGTATTTTTATTGTTGGGTAATAGGACACTTACTCAGTAAAATCAAGGAAGTTCTTCTGCATTTCACTGTCAGCATTCTGCCTGGAGCCTATATTAAAGAACTCCATATTGGGCACTAGTGGGTCCACCTTAGCACTTCTGTCACGCTCCTGCAAGGGACATAAGACTCACACATATATGTATTTACTTAAACAAATAAGAAGAATTGTATTAACATTGCATTTCCATTAGGATATTAGCTTTTTACAATTCTCACAAATTATTATTACTATCTAATACTAATATGTAAACCTGAAGAATTTGTTTGTCTGTTTGGTTGAATGCACTAATCTCAGGGACTACCGGTCCGATTTGAAAAATTATTTCAGTGTTAGATAGGTAATTCATCAAGGAAGGCTATAGGCTATATAACATCACGCTATGAGCCACGAGAGCGTAGCAGTAGCCTTAAATAACGCGGGCGTAACCGCGGGCATCATCTAGTTCATTTATAAAGGAAACTTTCATACTATGCAGAAATCTTGTTTCACAGAGGACTTTACTAACATACCATTAACTGACATAAAAAACAATCAGATGCAAATATTAAATTTGTTTATGATACGGGGAAGGCATATCTCAGCAATATTTTAAGTCGTGAGGCAACCACTTATTCTGCTACAACATCCATACAGTATTACTAAGAACTTTGGCATTCCTAATAGAAAGTGCACTAACATTTATCCACAAAAACGAATATACCTAATACGATTTTTACTCTGATATCAGAGAGAAGTAATACTTTAACCCACTTCTGACAATTATTGTACTCCATAAAAGTGAAATACTTACCGAATTTATTGGATTTATCCATGTCAAATGAAGTTTCTCCTTACTAAGAACTTGTCGGCGTTGCTGAAAATTACATAAACAAAAATAAATTTATAAAAGAAAATAACAAAAAAATAATACAAAAAAAAATTTTGATTGCAAATATACAGTACTCGCCAATCTTTATGGCCGCTCTGAATGTAGCCATCGGTACGAACTTGCGCATGGTACAGTCGGGTGGACATTTCATAACCAAGAAAAAATATTTGTAATTATTGAAAATTAAAATCTTCAGTTACGTTGTTAGATTAGCTATATTATATTGTTTAATTACATAGTCAATCAAATTCGATAATATAAATTCAGTTAGGTGAAGGGACTTCTAAATAAAAAACACATTGGTTACGACAAAACAATTTTTTTTAAATCTTTATTTGTAATGGGGCTACACCTTCCATAAAAACATCTTCCATACTCGTAGAAGGTACCTCATCTGAAGAAATTTCTTCGTCACTTTCTTCACTTCGGCATCTCCATCCTCTTCCTCCAATTCATTTTCGCTCACGTGTATGATAAATTGATCGGTGAAGTCATCTATCACAACATCGCTCTTTTTATATTTCACCTCAATGTGTCTAACTTTGTCACATAACGCAATCCATTCATGTTCATCCATTGCATCGACCGTCGCCTCCACAAGTTTCATGACATTATTAATATTCCCGGTAACATTTTTCTTAGCTACGTAGCCTTTTATTGCTGCCCAAGCCATTTCTATTGGGTTTAGATCGGGATGGTAAGGTGGAAGGCGCAACAGACACACCTGTAGCTGCTGCAGTCCGCTCTTGGATTGACTTCAAGTTATACTGAAGGCCTTCCTTAGCATCCTTCTTTATAAACGTTAATACGTCAAACACCATTTTCCGTGTTTGGCGACGTAAAACATTAAAACGACCGCGACGCAGGTTCAAAGAAAATGGTAACTATATATTAGTTCATATAACAGTACCCTACGTGCTCTAAATCGCTTAAGAAACTTCCTCCCACCCAAGACTAAGACTATGCTTGTGCAAACTTTGGTTTTCCCGTTGATCGACTATGGTGATGTATGCTACTATGACCTGAATGCAGAACTTCTCAACAAACTGGATCGTCTTCTTAATAACTGCATTCGATTTATCTTTAACCTTCGCAAGTATGATCATGTATCTACTTATCGTTCTCAATTGAAGTGGCTTCCTGTTCGTCAAAGACGCAGTATGCGTACCCTCACTACTCTCTACTCTATCTTTTTGACTCCCAATACCCCAGAATACCTTAATTCTTATTTCCAATATTTGAGTTCCAACCATGATCGAAATCTTCGTTCTTCCAATAATTTTCTCCTGCTTTGTCCTTCACATAGTTCTGCTTTAATTCACTCGTCCTTTCCCATTCAAGCAATCCTTCTTTGGAATGCCCTCCCTCTAGAAATCAGGATGGCTACTACAAAGAATCGCTTTAAATCCCGAGTAAAACAGCTGTTGTTGGATAAGCTGGCAGAAGTAAGTATCCTAATTATATGTTTATGTACATTGGTATTTAGTGTATGTATATATTTAATATTATTAGAATTAGTTATGTATCCTTAGTTTATAATTGCTATGTATTTAAATTTTGTATACTTAATTATTTATATGTTCTTGTATTATCAAATGTATGTATTTTTAAACTATGTATATGTGTATTACGTTTATGCTACAAAAGTTCTTCTTCACTCACTTCTACAATACACCTACTTTTAATCTCTGCACCACTAAGAAAATACACGTAAGAAAATAGTTTCAATACAATAAATGAACCAAAAGAATTGTTTTTTCTTCAATAAGTATATAAGCATTTTACACCAAAATATTGCAGGTTTGTTAAATAAATCAAATGCACTTACAGTATGCTTAAATGAACTTTGTGATAAAAATATAAATGTGGATGTAGTATGTATTACCGAGCATTTCATCACGAAGGGACTCGAAACACAACTATGTATACCAAACTACAGTTTGGCTGCATGTTATAGTAGACCGGAGAAAAAGAGAGGGGGAGCATGTATATTAATAAATAATTGTCACCAATGGAAAGAAATACCTCAAATAGCTAGATTATCTTTACCAGGGGTTTTTGAGTGTTGTGCTGTTGAGCTAATTGATTATAAATTGATAGTCATATGTCTCTATAGAGTACCAAATACTAAAAATATTACTGATTTTTTTAATCAACTAGAATTGTTACTCAAAGATGTATCCAACCGGATAAATAAGAACCTTGTAATTGCAGGAGATTTTAATATCGATATTTTAAAACCGAATAGAAATTCAGTTGCACTGGAGTGTATGCTATTAAATTACAACTTAAAACTTGCTCTTAAACAACCGACTCGTATGGCTAGTAAGACATGCATAGATAATTTTGCGCATAATTTTAAAAAGTCTGTAAAAACAGATGTCTTGGAGTTTGCATTGTCAGACCATACAGCTCAGCTGCTTCAATGTCCAGTACCCACTGTATGTAGAATAAAATACTGGTATATAACTAGAAGGGATTATTGCAACGAAAATATAGCAAAATTTAAAAACTGTATAAACAGTCTCAAATTTTCGGAGATATATCATACTGAAGATCCTAATATGGCCTATAATGATTTTATCAACACGTTTAAATTGTTTTACGATCTATGCTTCCCGTTCAAGGAAATCAACACATTTAATAAACCTAAATGGTTATCAAATGGTGTTAAATAATGCAGTAAGAAAAAAATAAAACTCTTATGGCAGTCTAGATTGAATCCTAACCACGAAAATAAAAAGAAATTTGCTACTTATTCTAAATTGTATAGTAAAATTATAAATCTAACACAGAAAGCACAGAATAATTACAAATTACAACAATCAAAAAATAAATCAAAGACTACATGGCAAATAATCAATCAGACAAAGAACAATATCCCTAAACAGCAAATTGAAAAACTAAGAGTTAGTGATCGAACTATTTACAAACCTTTGGATATCGCTAATGCTTTTAATGACTTTTTTGTTGACAAAATTCATCCAAAATTAGATGCTGAATATAAACCAAAAACATCCATTACATCAAGAAATGCTAAATCAATGTTTATGGCTTCCAGCACACCAAACGACATACATAGAATAATAATGTCATTAAAAAACACTGGCAGTGTTGGTTTTGATGGGATCGCCACTAAAATAATAAAATCAGTATCAACCGAGATATGCAACCATCTGAGTCACTTAATCAACCTCAGTATATGTACGGGTATATATCCAGAGGCATTAAAAAAATCTATAGTTAAACCTCTATTTAAGAAAGTAAATAGGGAATTGATGGAATATTATAGACCCATCTCACTCATACCAGTCATCTCAAAGGTATTCGAAAAGTACATTTACAAACAGTTAGCCAACTTCATTGAAAAGAATAACATATTATGTGAAGAACAAAAAGGATTTAGGCAGCATAGAACCATCGATATGGCAATTTATGACTTTTTGTTTCCGATTATTAGAAATGTAGATAAACGACTCCCAATATGTGCAATATTTTGCGATATGACGCAGGCTTTTGACTATGTCCATTTTAATACGTTATTAAACAAGTTGGAAGCCTACGGTATAAGAGGCAACGTGCTCGAGCTAATGAAATCATATTTAGAAAATAGAACACAGATAACCGAAATTAGTCGCATCAATATAACTAATAAGCATGAAGAGATATCTCGATCCCGAGAACGCAAAATTACATTTGGTGTTCCACGGGGAAGCGTTGTGGGCCCTTTTGCATTTATATTATATATAAATGATATGCCCACTTCCATTGAGCATCCCTTAACTATGTTTGCTGATGATAGTACCATTACAATCCCATGTAGAAATGTAAATACATATGAAACGGACATAAATAATTCTCTTAACAATTTGATTAAATGGCTAGATAAAAATAATTTAAATATAAATTTAAGTAAGACTAAAATAATGCACTTTAGACAACGTATGCCTCGTGTACCTAACCTTCACATACATTACAAAAATGACG
Source organism: Euclidia mi (assembly GCA_944739405.2). Classification (NCBI taxonomy): domain Eukaryota; kingdom Metazoa; phylum Arthropoda; class Insecta; order Lepidoptera; family Erebidae; genus Euclidia; species Euclidia mi. Next base: position 8,616,889 of record OX123196.2, read on the forward strand.
ATATTGATGAAGTAACTGATACCAAATTTTTAGGATTACAAATAGACTGCAGTTTAAACTGGAAGGCACATATCGACATTTTGTGTAAAAAATTGAGTTCATCTGCATTTGCTTTACATAGATTATCCTCGATAGTAGACACGAAAACACTTCTAGCGGCTTACTACGGTATAGCTGAATCGCATTTACGCTATGGTGTCATTTTCTGGGCGAACTCGACCGATAAAGAGATAGCATTTAAGGCTCAAAAAAGATGTCTCCGGTCAATGTTTAGGCTAAAAACCACCGACAGTTGCAAGCCATATTTCCAACAGTACAACATATTGACACTTCCCTGTATATATGTTCTTGAAGTGGCTATGTTTGTGAAGAACAATCCACATCGTTTTGAACGTATGTCCGATGTATACCCAAGAAATAGACGTGACAATTCAAAATTAATTAAGGTACCGTGTCAAACCACTATGATGCGCAAAAGTATTTATTGCATGGCCCCAGTTGTTTACAATAAATTGCCAAGTGCTTGGAAAGATTTGAAAATGGTGCAATTCAAAAGTAGACTTCGTAAATTATTAATAGATAAAGCATACTACAGTGTAAATGAGTTTTTAACGGACAAATTTTATTAAACTAGGTACCTCGAATTTTTTATTAATTTATTATTATTTATTTACTTAGGGAATATAGTGTATGACCTGGAATAGTAATTTATGATTGTTTATTTAGCTACGGACCAAGATTTTTTTTTCATGTATTTAATTAACAATTTTATTTTATTTGTATGATGTATTATGTATAATTAAGTTGATATTTTAATGAAAATTTGAAATTTAATAATTTTATTTAATGAGAATGACATAATATTTTATATTGTAATAATTCAGTTGACATTTTAATGAAATTGGAAATTTAGAAATTTAATAATTTTATGTAATGAGAATGTCATAATTTATTTAATATTGTAATAATTAAGTTGACATTTTAATGAAATTTGAAATTTACTACTTTTATTTGTGAGAACGACATAATTTAAATTATATCAATAAGAATTTGCATGCCGAATGGTGAAATATGGCAGAACTGATGTAAACCTACTACCTTCTTATGTATTACCCATATTTGCAAATAAATGCTATTCTATTCTATTCTATTCTATTCACTCTAAGGTAGACTGGTAGAGAATGCCTTAGGCATTAAGTCCGCCTTTATACGCTTCAGTGTATATAAAGTTAAATAAATAAATAAAAAAATATATAACAACAAGAAACAATAACGATAGCAACGAGAAACAACAAAGAAGTAACACTATGAAACTATTCTGAACGCGACGATACTGTCAGAGCTCAGCGTATATGTGATTCGTGTATGAACGTAGCACTCACACTAACGCGCGGGAGGCGACAGGACGGTAGCGGGTGGAAGACAGCGCGCGCGGGCGTGCCCTGCCTCCACGCTCCGCGTACGTCCCGCTGATACCTGATTTTGTGTTCTGCGCAGCGTAATGCGGCTAGGTTCGGAGCGGCCATAAAGTTTGGCGAGTACTGTACTAGATAAATAAAAATGGTTAATGAAATACCTGAGTCCTTTTGAATCTCTCAAGGAGGTTGTTGTTGATCTTCTTGAAAGCTGTGTGGATGGATATAGCGGGTACGTCTTCCGGCACACACTCTGGTCTGTACGACTTGAACAGACCCAGCAGGACTTGCAACTGTCTGTACATGTTCTAAAAAATGACATATTAACAATATAGAGAATACTGTTACATTATTACCTTATGTACTTTTTAACTATTTTAAATAAATAAACAAATTAAGTTGTCATTAAATTTACATTGGTATGTCTTTCATTGGTGACGGACTAAGAATATGCAATGTCACCACCCCATATCATCCCATGGGTGTCGTAAGAGCCGACAGAGGGACCATACTATGCAGAGATCAGCATTGTAAGAGAAGGAAAACTTGATACAAACCCCATACCAACCCGTTTGGCCAGCGTGGTATAGTAGGCCAATTCCTCCTTTCAAAGGAGAGGCCTAGTCCAGCAGTGGACTGTAAGGGGCTGATGATGGATGTTTTTCATTCCCTTCTCTTTCTCACAATATGATAGTACCACTGTTTAAAATAACAGTGTAATAAATTGAAAATAACTGTTTGTAAGTGGCCAAAACATTTTGATTTTGAATATGATACAACTAGATATACAAATTAGTAACAGACTTTATCACATAACTGCTAAAACTTACTTTTTTAGCCTCCCGCTTCTTGGCATAGTCAAGCAGTTCTAGAACTCTTCTTCTGGTCACATCACTGGGTTTTGTCAGAGTATACACTAGCTTCATAGCATGAGGAGTCTGTAAGAAAACATACATTTTAAAAAATGCTGCATCTGTACAGAATAATAATTATACACAGAAAGACCAACATCATAACTAGTTTATAAAGTGAAAGTCAAAATCGTTTATTCATCTACGTCACAAGGTGACGCTTATGAATGTCAATTTTTAAATTGAATTACTTAATGCTTCTACATTTACTGCCTCGTTCGCAAAGCAATAGGTAGAACCACAAGAAAGAACAGGCAATAAAACTCATGGCCACTCTGTTGAATTGCCAATATTATGGTTGAATCGCCAATAGTATAAAATTAAAAACATACTTTGAACAAATGAAAGCTGTAAATTATAAATAAATAGATACTGTTACCACATGATACAGACTCTGCTTACTTACCCAAAATAAATGCACCCATAACAACATTTATACTAAATGTTTCATAATATTCTAAGGTAAACTGGGAGGGTATGCCTAAGGCATTAAGTCCGCCTTTATACACTTCCATGTATATAAAGTTATTAAATAAATAGTTTACTTCATTCAGGTGGTTATTAGGTACATTATTATTATATATATTTGCAATTAAATAAACAAATACTTACCAGGGCCTCATATGTCAGACCAACATAGAATACTTCATATCCAATGTCTAGTTTCTCCAGATCTACACATTCACATTCTAGTGCAGCTGAAAATTTAAGCAAAATATAAAAACTAAAATAAAAATATTTCTTACAGAAACAAACAATGCTTCAAATTGATAAAGTAGTTTGTTGATGGAATTATAATGGTAACTGTACCTGTAAGCCAGTCAAGCAAAAAGCTTATCCGCGAGAATGTCGATTGGTCTTGGTAATTTGAGAGAATCCAGCTCAGTGCATACTCCACAGTACGATCTTCGATGCTTTCTTGTGGTACCAAACATGCACCCAGCGTCACCCATTTGGTTATCGCTGGAATCACCAAATTGTCACATAAATTATATTATCACAACATAATTACACGATCACTCACTATAAAACACTTACGAATCGATAAATTAAGCCAAACTTTGAATAATGTATGAAAATCATTGTACTGTAAGCCAATACTATCCACTGCGTAAGCTAACTCATCAATTTTATTCTGAAATAAATCCTTATCGAAACCCTTCTTCAAGGATTTGATATAATCAATTATCTCATCCACATCTGCCATTTTATTACAACTTTTATCCACACAAACAACACAAATTTCGTAAGAAATTCAAAATCGAAATCCGTTGACGGTTGACCATTTGTTGACAACTGACAACCAATATAAATAGCAACAGACGCTAAATATACCACAGATGTAATAAAATCAGTACCCATATTCTTTGACTATTCGTTGAATGTATACTTGGGACTTAATTTTTTTATAATATTAAAATTAAATGCAGAAAGCGAATTATATAATATAATGGTACATATTACTATTTTTCTAATAATGTTAAAATTATTTTATTTAGAAAAACGTTTCAATTCAATTTCATTTTGATATGCCAACAAAATTTTAGATTTTTTTTAAATCATGTTTGATGATGAGATGAATATGAGGGGTCTGAATCAAAAAATTTGATTAGAAAATTATACAAATAGAAAAACGTGAACAAACATTTGAAACAATTTAAAGTTAATTATTCATTTTTTTTAATGATATTCCCTAGAAAATTATTCTCAATACTTGATTTGAGAATGTTTGAAAATAACTCACAAAATGACAAGCTTAGGGGCACTTAAGACCTACAAGAACTAAACAATACTTTCATCAAAGTTTCAATCTTTTCAATCAACATAGCATTTACGAAATGCGTTTGCACATTATGCATTTTGTGGTGTCGAATGTACAATTATCGAATTTTAATTTTAATGAATCAAAGAATCAAATCAGAACTACAAAAGTTATGTAAATTTTTACTCTCACGAAGTTAAATCATGATAATAAAAAATAAGAAATTATATTCATAACTTGCTTTAAAAACGATAACACACAGTATTTTTGTCTATGATAGAATAATGAAATGTTGCAACAAAAAGCAACTTCCCTGGCAATGGGTAATATCTAACTATTTACATCTAAACGTCAAAATATAAACATTGTTTGTAACAAACGTTGAGACAGCGATGAGAAATTTGATTATATTACTCAAAAACAACTGCTACATGCTTATTTTTGCAGTTTTTGAAAATATTCTCATAATGCTGTTTATCTAATAATATGTGAATTTCTGAAATTAAGGCAGCAGGAGACTAGTGGTTAAAAATCCGAGTGTGTGCGCGAAAGCGTTTCCATAATTATTGCTTTTACTGATCTACATGTGTAGTAGTAGCCGCGAGGTAGGGGCAAACTGGTGACACAGGTTTCTGATACATTTTCGTCTACAAGGCATATCTCCTATTAATTACGATATCTATAATCTGGCATAAAAATCTGCATTCAAATGTTTAATACAATAAAGCACATAATAAAGGTATTTTTAGGTCAAAATACCTTTATAGCACAAGCAGCGAATTCCATTGTTTTGTAACTCAACACAGGAACATTAAATTTCTTGCCCCACACACACAATATTACCTTTTCCACAGAGCTACTACCATTTGACCGGACAAACGGTAAGTAATATGCCACGATTTAGAACAGTGTCAGTATGCTTAAAAGTAATGACCCTCCATAACGACTGCCCAAGCTTTAAGTGACTATTTAAATCAAAACTTACAAAAAAATCAATTATGAACCTTATGCTATCGAACATAGCGTGTATTTACCAAGCAACGTTCAACTTACTCACACAAAAACATCGGCCACTATCGTCACGGTAATATAATCTAACAGTATTGTAACTCGGCCGCCTTCGTGAGTTATATACCTACCAGACACGCCGCATGCGAGCTGCGGCACGATCGCGGCTGTGGGTACTCTTGGCACAGTCCGCACAGTCTAATGGGTACTCTGCTCGAGGCGCGTAGGTATAACTCGAGTTTCGTGCGTTTGTATGGAGTTACAATACTGTTAGATATTATTACCGTGCTATCGTTGTGCTATGCAAAAGAACTGTACACTAATTCGTCGCTAGATGCAGCGGCGTGTACTACGCGATGCATTCCCTTAATAAAGTATCGTTCGGTCATGATTACATTGCTTGTCTAGTCACTTCGCAACAAATTTAGGTAGTAGTTAAAGAGCAATGTATTAATTGAAAAATAATATAGTCGTTGTGAGATTTGCAAACAATAATAACATTAATAACATAATAACAGCATGGAATATTTTACGATTTGTTGTTTTTCATGTTTTTAAAGACAAATATAGTAAAATACTTGTAGTTTCATATGGTAAGTGATTCCATTCTTCACAAAATTTTGGTTTGAGCTTCGGTTTTTACAGAAAACCACTGAACAAGACGGCATTCTTATAAATTGTTGCGATCAGGGTCGAAAGTGTACTAATTCGCAGCAACGGCCATTTGCTTGCGATATGTACTCTGCGTGCATTTCGCGCGGACACCGACACGCCCCCTTGGCACTTCTACTCTTATTTATTTTTCTAGGTGCCAGATCTTTCATAAATTAGTAAGGTGCAAAGAAAATTGTCGTTAACTCATCATCATCATCCTCCTAGCGCTGTCCCGGTTGCGATCCAAAACCTACGCCTTGGAGATCGGGGTCCGCTTTCCGCCTGTATCTCCTCCATAAAAAAATTGTCATTAACTACTATGCCTTGTGTGAGTGTGTTTTTCTATTAAACTCCGATTCTAGGTCAACTTTGACTAGAATGTGTATACACACTATAAAGTAAATTAACTGTTTTTTTTAGTATTTGACAATATCTTTATGGAATTAACAATGGATGCAAGAATTTATGAAACTAACTGCTCAAGTCTATTTGCTGTTATCAAATATCAAAAATTGTACAAGATTAATTTTATTAGTCCTTACTCGTTATCCCATTACTATATTCCACTCTATACGGCTAGTTCCGTTATTTGTTGTTTATTGGTATGGAAGTTAGCATATCAAGCGATAGCCTAGTGGAGATTCCAACGGACTGCCATGCAGAGGGTATCGGGTTCGAATCCACGGCGCACACCAATGACTTTTAAGAGTTATGTGCGTATTGAATTGTAAATTATAGCTACTCCCGTGCCTCGGAGAGCACGTTAAGCCGTCGGTCCCGGCTGTTATGAAAATCTTTGACAGTCGTTATAGGGCGTCAGTACCTCTGAAATAACTCACACTAGTCTTAACCATGGAATATCGCTATCCCCTCGGATTGTGGAGGTCAGATAGGCAGTCACTCTGTGGAAGAGCCAATATACAGCCAAATCTGGGGGGCGATTCAGAATCGTTCGATATCTCATTTGACATTCGATTCCGTTAATTGTCAAACGGGCTCCCTCATTTTTTGTCAAAACTATCGCATTTCCTATCAATTTTATGCATTCAGTATGAAGTAAATTAATAAATAAGCCGAATTCAATGAATATTTGTTCAAAATATCTCTGATAGGCGGCTAAAAGATGAGGACAATAATTTGACATATCGTACGATTACTTGTCGTGACATTCTGAATCGGCCTGCTGGTTAGATTAGTAAGCGGATCCCGTGTTAGAAATTAGGATAACGCTAGGAGGATGATAGAAGTTAACATAACATAACTTCACGCCTTTTTCCCCGAAGGGGTAGGCAGAGGTGTATTATTACACACCCATACTTCGCCAGTTATGTGTAGGTCCCAATGTAATAGGAGGCTAGCCTATTGCCATCTACCGGGCACAATATTAAGTGAGCGATAATTAACAGCTTCATGCAGACATAATTTCGAAAAGTCAGAGGTGTGTGCCCGGGGTAACTGAGGATCGAACCCGAAACCATCGTCTCGGCAGTCTTTATGTGGTAGGTGTTACGTACACCACTGGGTTATCGCCGGTATTAAATTTATGATTTTATATTATTGGTTTAACTTGAATTTATAATAATTTTTAAGGGTAATTTTGATTAAGAATTTGGTCCCCCTAATAAGCATAGACAAGACGCTGTATATTTTCGTTCCTCGTATTTGAAGTGTCAAAATGAACGAATTGTCGTTTGAAGTAAACAGTATGGATATTTGCCAATTGACTATTTTATAAAATATGTTCAAAATCATATAATCAAGAGTTAACTTTTAGTGTTCAGTAATAACGTTTAAAATGTGGCCGATGCTCCTTAACATGACACGCGACGAATGTCGCCTTACACTTCGTAGACTCGGTATATATTTAGTCCTATAAATGGCTTTCATTTTCCCTCCTATGGTTTTCTTAAATGATACCCAACGCGTCGTAGCTAATTTGTCGGCAATCGTGTTCTAAGTATGCATAGCATTTCATAGTTTATTCGTTTGTTTGTAGAATTAGAAGCCTACTCGAATATGATCAGTGTGTTCAGAGCACAAGGAGCATTGGAAGACAACAGAAAAAAGCTATTGGAGGAACTGCGCGCCGTTTTGCATATAAGCAATGATCGGCATAGCGCTGAGGCGCGCCGCGTGTCCAATGATGAATTATTAGCAACTATTGCAGAGCAGTAAGTTGATATTTTCAAATCTTCAGAGTAGGGTTGTTGATTTATTTTTAAACACTATTGCACAAAGTCAAAGATGGCTGAGAGTTACTGAAAGTCAAAGGTACTAGCATATTTGATTTGTTTATTAGCATTTATAATTGATTGTATGCACTATATTTTGAAAACATTGCTATAAAACTTGATGTTTTTAACTTCTTTTGGTGAATTCTATTGTTATATAGCCAGTCTTAGCCTTGTAGATATGAGTTTGTTTTGTCAATGTGATTTGACTACTTGTAAGTTTTAATAATTTTTAGCTGTTTTATTGTGGTTTTGTGCATTAGAAAGCAATGTTCATTATATGAAATTTTGACAGATAACCTAAACATTTTTGTAATGTCAAATTATTTTTTAATTTCTTTAAGAAACTTATTAAAAAGTTTTTTGAATTAATTTTATTGGTTTAATGTGTTAAATTTAGTGTTGTGGTAGTCCATAAATTTCAGTGAATTTTACAGACATATTATTACAACCCAATAAATTTATTAGTGCTTTTAAAAAATATCAATTATTTTTTATAGTTGTATAAATGCATGTTTTATTATTATGCAATGTTGTATTACATAATTTGTTTTAAATATTTTTTTTATATCAACAATAATATTATCGCTTATAAAATGTTGTTGTGTAATCAGTTATTATGTTGTAGTGATAAAACTAAGTTTATCTTTTATTAAATAGGTTATCAGGTCCAAATACAGGGCTGGGATGGATCTGCGAGGGTCGGAGAAAGGTTCCTCTGATGCCTCGTGGTATTGCACAGACTATGTACACAGAGATTGCGGATAAAGCTGCAGAGGCAGCAGCCGCTGAAAATAGAGAGCTTCAGAAAAGGCTAGAAGCTGAAAAGCTCGTAGCACCAAAATCTAATGAGGAGGAGATGCCTGATGCTGAAGGTCAGACGGCAGAGAGTGCCCTCAACACTAATGATGCTATGGATGACTCCATGTACCCACCTCTAGCTACAGAAGATCCGATTACTAAAGTAAGTGCTTCCCTTCAAGAATTCTAAATTAATATATTTTCTTGGCATGCAAATGTTAGGTTTGGTTGTTAAATGCCACACTTTACATAGTTACTTAATGCTACAGAAAAAAATACTAAATCAAATATATTTTAAAACCTTTATTTTTATACACATTTTGTTTGATTCTCTCTATAAAATATATTATTACATTTAAAAAAATATTAGTCAATTTAACTAGCTTACAATATGCAGAAATAAAGACTACGCAAATTAATGCCAGAGACTCATGTAATATTTTTTAGATTTGGGAGACAGAACTCATCAGTCGAAAGAGAAAAATCCCAGAAGGAGGTGCGATACCAGACGATACTACCACTCCAGTGAAAAACATGAGGAATATACCCGCCAACACCAACCAGAAACATCTCAACTTATCACAGATCTATTCTAAATTCTCACAGCCCGCCACAAGTAAGTACTACAAAACGTGTAATAAAATTAAAGGTGATTTATAAACCAACATTTTCATAAATCACCATTTATAATGAGTTGACCTTTACTCCGTGATGCAACCCAGTATGTTTATTGATCCATTTTAATTAAATGTTTCTGTACAGGTAAACCTTCCGGACAGTTGAAGCACTCATATAATCAAGTAAGCAAAGTATCAACTAGTAAACCGAGTCAAAGCCACCCACGGTCCACTCCACACAAGAGTCGGTCACACAGATCATCAAAGGGCTCACAAATCGTTCTATCTAAATCACAAATGAAAAAACAACAAGAAATGCCAATGTCTCCTAATAAACAGTACAATTCTGGTAACATACCGATGGAGTATTCCGGGCCTCCAAATACTTTCCAAGCTAGCTATGCTCAATCAATATTAGGTAATAAAACGAAGGGGGATTATATGGACGAGATGAAGCCTAAGGTGTTGTCGTCCCCGGGGATGGTGAGCGAGTCGCCCACGATGCAGCTGTTGACGCAGCCCGCGACTGTGCCGCACGACCTCGAGGTGTCGGAGAACGCGCATCCTGACGACCCCGCGTCCCTCCAGGCGCAGGGCACGCCTCACAACAAACAAACCATATCCGGAAAACCTTGCCAACTCATAATAAAGAACCGCGGCGACATAAGCACAGATAAAAAAGTACAAATGTCTGAACTCAAAATATTACAGAAGCCCTCGGAGGGCATCAAACTATTGTCTAATAGGCAGCTAGTCGTCGCACCGAGCTCCGCTCAGAAGGCGCTCAACACGCCCGCCAAACTTGTGACCACTAAAGTGATCGGCTCGATACCCAAGACCCGCACCCCTAGCACACCACTCATGGCTGAAAAAATGATCGTAGTCTCGAAACCGTCCTCGGAAAACAAAAACTTGTCAAATTCTAAAGTAATATTCACATCGACCGTCAGCACGCCCATCACACCCGGCACACCAGTCAGTACAAACAGCATATCAAACAAATTAACAGAAACTCTCACGCCGAAGGGTATTCCGGCGACGGACTTAAAAGTGTCGGCTAAGGCGGTAGTTTTAAATCCTAAATCGGGGCAAAAAATGGTCGTGTTACCGGCGAAGGCTCGAACGAAACAGGGGAACGAGGGACAAATACCGCTAATACATTTCAAGGGTATACCCACTGCGATGAAATTAGTGCCGGTCAGTTCTCAGTCTATGACCCAGATCAGTAAATCGCCCGCCATGACTGTGATGTCGAAACCCACGACAGTTAGTTCAATTCCATCCAATGCAAAAATAGTCGGCGTGGAGCCGATAAAAACCGCGAACTTAGCCGACATCGTCCCCGTCAAGGGCCTAGCGCCCGTGACGACACCTAAAATCACAAATCCTATCGTCCGACCGACTAGTGGGAAAGGCAGCGTTATAGTGGTGCAGAAGGGTACTACGATAGGTAAAGCTTTAACGTTCACTAAAAATGGTAATGATATGTCTAAAGTAATAATGGGAAAAAATGTTAATCAATTGTTACAAGCGTCGAAGTCTGACCAAGCAGACGGGTCCAAATGCGCCGGCAATGTTATCGTGTTGGAGCTCAATAACGAACAGTCGGGCCGCACCACCACCATGTCTGAGATATTGGACAGCCGCGGGACCAACGCACCTCGCGTGCCCGACGAAAGCAAAAAGCTATCACAAATCACACCAGACACACCCGTGTTGTTCGACAGTCAAATAACAGAAGAAACATGTAACGCCAGCAGCTTAGATTCCACCGCCGAGAGCATAGGAGAAATGGTTCCTATGGAAGATACTAGTTTATCATTGATAGAGAAAGACGACAGCAAGTCTAATTATAGGAAAGAAAGTGAGGGCGTGAAAGACTCGTCGAGTGTGACGGACTGGGAGATGGAACTGGACACGGTGTCGAGGAAAGGGAAGGACGAGGACAAACTGAACTCGTTACACCTCGACCTGGGCATGTCCAGCGACAGCGACAGTGAGTACATGTCCTCGAGCCACAAGTCCAAAAGCAAACACTCGGCGCAGGAGAGCATGCAGCGGGCGACACCAAGCGGTAAACTTTGTTTTTGATACAAACATTTATTTTATTTTGTTTTTGCCGGTTAGTTTGTAAGACAACCTAAATATTTGTACAGGTGAGGCCAGCGAAATGTACAGCAGCGCGAGCGCGATGTCCCTCGCGACGCGGACGCTGCTCAGTCAGCTGCAGGACGAGGGCTCCTCGAGCAACGACTCCTCCTTCGCGCTCAAAACTAAAATAGAGAAGCTAAAAGACGGCGACTCGAAATTGGACGGGTCGGAGTCGGACGCGCTGACGAAAGCGAAAGAGAAGTTGTCACAGAAAGTGGCGGACGCGAAGTCGCAGCAGAAGAGGATAGACATATACAGCACGGCGATCACGACGGCGGATATGAACCTGGACTCGTTCTCGTACCTGGAAGAGGGCATGATGGCGGGCGACGACGTGTTCGCGGCCGACGAGGCCAAGCGGCGCGCCGACGCGCTCACCGACCAGCTCACCCGCCTGCTCGCCGACGACTCGCATCACTCGCATCACTCGCATCACTCGCCCGACTCACACCCTGTAAGTGACACTATGCCTTTACATAAATAATGAGCAATATTATAGTTTTAATGACGGACACTGTCAAATAAATGTAATGAAATTAGATTAAGCGCGGACATATAATGTGAAGTGTAAAGTGGTGACTGTAGTCTCGAGTGGGACGTGTTCATAGTGTTGTTGCGTTCGTTCTGTTCACTATACAGTTTTTGTAAGGTGTTTGTATCCTATGTATATGTTACATATTTCCCTTCATAATAAAGAGGCTAACCGATTCCGACATCTTAATAATTTGGGGCCATTTAATTCTCATCTGTTAATGACTCATATCAGTAGTTTTATTCATTGTACATCCCTGAGAAGTTAGCTGATAACCTAAACAGCGAATATTTACTATGCCTTTAAAGTAATTGTGTTATTTTAATAATGTAGACAGTTCGATATATAAAATGATGCTCATTCAGGAGATTTTCAAGTGATAGTGTAGGCTTCATGAATAATAAATATATTTATGTAAAATAGATACTTGTTCACTTTTGCTTTGTTAAAAAGCAAAATCAAGGTAACTTAATATTTTGTAACTAGTAGTAAATTATTTTTATATGTGCGCCTGCGGGTCAATACTTGCAATAAAAATGTGCATGCATTAAAATATTTACGTAACTACAATGCATACTATATATACTAAGTTAAAACTGTTTATTATATCGTGTTCTTACGTAGTTTTTGAATGGGATTAAATAAGTAATAACTTCATACATTTAGGCGGCAAATGGGACCATGGTTGCTACCACAGACTTGCAATGGTTGGTCCCACAGGTTAGTATAGTAACGAAAACATCTCATAGATTTAGTTCATTAAGGCAACTTTGTCATGAAGTACCTACTTACAATATCGCACAAATTATTTGTAGACTTAAGTTACAGCATTATGGAGTTTATTTTTAAATAGATGTGACATGTTATAGAAAGGTGAGGACATATTTTTTGCCCTGGAATAAAGTAGAAAGTTCTACAGCAAAAAAGTGCGCTTCCATTTTAAGAACACAACGCTAACTTGGTTTGCCGTGCATACCCATAACGGATATGAGACGGAAAACGGATATGACATTTAAAAAAATATAATTATCTTGCAAGTTATTCAGAGAGCCAAAGTTTCACAAGTTTAGTTGTCATGCAGGGACATGTAACAGAATTATAGTCCTTTATGGTTCACGTGTAATTTTATGTATGATAGTAATTTATTACTTTTTTACTACTAGCTTTTGCTCCTGTAAGATGATGGTGTGGACAGAATAAACGCCATCTATCGTATCTTTCAACAAAACTTACCGCTGTGTAAGGAACTTTTGACGCAAGCAAACTGTGATCATTTTTTTTCATTTGTAGCTGTAAGCAGCGATAACTTAGTGGAGAAGGCAACAGACTGCCACGCAGTGTCTCGGGTTTAAACCCACGGCACGTACCAATGAATTTTCGAAGTTATTCGCGTATTCAATTGTTAGTTATCGTAAGCGACTGCTGATCGGACGTCCCGGGTTCGATGCCTGGGTCGGGCAAAGTGTTACTGAGTTTTTCCGAGTACTCAGTAGCAGCCCGGCGTCTGGTGATGTGCCCGGTAACGGCAATAGGCGACCTCTATTACGTGGGACCTAAAAATTCATGGCGAAATGTGGGTGTAATATTTACACGTCTGCCTATACCTTCGGGGATACAGGCGTGAGACTAAATAAATAAATTATCATTTGGTCCCGTGCATCGGAATCACATTAATGCCCTTAAAAGAGGGTAGCAAAAGTTTGGACGGTAAAGCTAATATTCTGTTAATCCGAACTTAGAGTTCTAAGGCAAAAAGTATTGGATGCAACTGGAATAACGCTGGGGTGATGATGATTAGATGATGGCAGCAATCTCTATCTGTGGTGTGGTGACTTATGATTAAGCATGCAGTGTTTCACTGACCCCGTTACATTTCGTGGGTGTCGTAAGAGACGCATTGACAAAAATATTGGAAGCAAATTGTATCTTTAGGAAGCTACGAAAACCAAGGCAGCGATAGCCTAGTGGAGATACCAACTGCCACGCAGAGGGTATCTGGTCCGAATGCACGGCACGCACCAATCACTTTTCGAAGTTATGCGCGTATTAAATTGTTAATTATTCCTTGCCCCGTGCCTCGTAGAGCACGTTAAACCGTCGGTCCCGGCTGTCATGAAGTTCTTTGACAGTCGTTATGGGGAGTGCCCTCAAATAAACTGACACTAAACCATATAAAAAAATAAACCATGGAATATCGCTATCCCTTTGGGTTGCGGAGGTCAGATGGCAGTTGCTCTGTGGAAAAGTTGATATTCTGTCATATCTGGTTAGACCAGTAAGCGGACCCCGGGCTTCAAGGCGTGTAAGTCTTGGATGCAACCGGGATAACACTAGGACGATGATGATGAGAAAGCTACGAAAACCTCGACATCAAATTCTATGCCAACCAGTCTGGCCAGCGTGCTATACCAAATCTTTCTAAAGACATAAAAACATTTCTGCATTTTGACAAGTCAAAACCCAATGCTAGATGATGCCGACTTTTCCTAGCTAATTGACTTCTTGAGAAGAAAGGCCGAAACAAACTCATTCATTGTTTTTTTTTGTCACTTCAATTTCTTTCATCCTTTCTTGATCTTTTAAAGTCCAGACAAAAAAGGGTTTAGTATGCAAGTGTAATGCAGGATATCGTCTGACGCTTTTGACTGACTCGGCCCATTGTTGGCCCGCATTCAACAGCAATCGTACGGCTCAACCTTGATTGAGGGAGCCAACACGATCTGTATCACTATGCGTCCACGCCATCAGAAGAAGGTGATCTATTGACTTACAATGCTGTTGGGAAGCAAATTTGGAGGGGCCTATGTCCCGAAGGCCTATCATCCTACAGATGATCTCTGCCTTCGGCTGTTTTGGCTGAAAAGAAGTGCTGTTGTTGTTTTGGAGAGATCTAGGGGTTATTTTGATTTTCATTATTGGGCTGGTCCCAGCCTAATTCACACTGCTGTATTATATTCAGTATGTATATTAGTTGAAATTATTTAATTAATTAACTACACCATCGCCACACTTGATTGCTTACATTACATCATTTCTGTCCATCCAAGGGTTGCCTGGAAGAGATTGCTTTTAGCGATAAGGCCGCCATTTGTACATGCTGTAGTATAAGCCAATTCACAAAATGTGTACTGTTCAACATTATTTGGTGTACAACAAAGAGTATATCTATCTATCTACCTATTAGCTATGTAGTTAGGTTCGGCACTAGTTACTATACAAGGTGTTCATATGTATTTGCAAAATATTTTAAGGGGTGAACATACTACTACGTACGTACTGTATAAGATTAAGAGTTTTGACAATCGTGAGGTCCTGTGGACGTTTAAACTGTCTAGTCTATACAAACCCCAAAAACGTAATCAGTACTATATTGGACGAGTTGGAAAATAATAAATTAATCGACTTTTCTTATTAGCAGAGCGGGCAACAAATAACGAAGTTACATAGTTACCTATAGTTAGACGAAATAGGGTTCTGATTTACACATTGTTTACTAATAAAATATCCTGCCTCCGTGGTCCAGCGTATACAACTGCTGATCGGAGGTCCCGGGTTCGATTCCCGGGTCGGGCAAAAGCGTTACTGGTTTTCCGAATTCTCAGTAGCAGCACGGAGTCTAATGATGTGCCCGGTAACGGCAATAGGCCCTATAACATGGGACCTAAATATTCATGGCGAAATGTGGGTGTAATATTACGCCTCTGCCTACCCCTTCGGGGATACAGGCGTGAGCCTATAAAAAATAAATCATTCAAGTTTTATTAAAATAATTTCTAATTTGACTGTGATGGACGATGGTACGTAATTTGCCTGTACAAAATAATTATATTTATGCTGTTAGTTTTGGTCCCGCATGTCAATGTTAGATTTGTGCTGGTTTTTAATGCATTGACTCTATAGCTTTCGAGAGTCCCAACATACTCCATCCACTGGGCTTCGAACTGAACTTTGGGTTGGATTGGGTTTGGAAGAGGGCGGACCCGCAACAAGGATCCTCATTAAAATGCTGTTCAATGTAGACATTTCCGTAAAGCATGGCAACTTAAAATTATTATGTTCTCACCTTCCTATACAAAGTTGTTAGACGTTACTTACCAATGATTCTAAATGCAATAACTCTGCAAATATCATCGTAATTATTTTTATTTTATTCTTTATAGTGTTGTTTATATCATTGTGTTTATTCTGATTTTATATTTAATCAGTTAAGAAATTTATTTAAAGAGTTATGTTGTGTATTATATACATTGCAATTCACAATAGCTGTATGAGTATGCCTATACCTATATATGTGTAATATTTCCGATAAGAATACTTATTTATTATCAAACTAGCTGTTTCCCGCGGTTTCACCCGCGTGCTGAGAGAACTACTGCGCGTACCCGGTTAATTTATAGCCTAAGTTACTCCTTGTGATATCAGCTATCCGTCAGTGAAAGTCCCGTCAAAATCGGTCCAGCCGTTCCAGAGATTAGCGAGAACAAAGAGACAGATTTTTTAAGGCACATTTTTTTTAACTGTTTCTTCCTGAGCCGGTGGGAATTTCGGCAAATCTCTCCTTAGTGCACTGCTACGCTTTCCAAGGCCATACAAGCCACATTTTCAGCTTCTTGCGCCTAGTAGTTTCGGCTATGACTTATTTGTCAATCAATTAATAACGCAAGAATTTTATATATACAGACTAGAGGACACCCGCAGCTACGCTCGCACATTTTATTTAATTTAACTGTTTCTGCACGATCCCGTGGGAATTTCAGGTAATCCCTTCTCAGTGCACCCCTGCAATTCCCAAGGAACATACATGCCAAATTTCAGCTTCCTGTGCCTTATAGTTTTGGCTGTAGCTTGTCTGTCAGTCAGTCAGTAACGCAAGGATTTTATATATACAGATTTCAAGCATCATTATTTTACTTTAGTTGGTTATTAAACTGCAATATTTTATTATTTACATTAAGCGTTTGATAGTGTTGTATATAGTTTGAATCGTCATGAATTATATCTCAATCTAATAGATTTAAATCTGAATTACTATGTTGCTTAGAGACCTTTGCCCTTGCCTCATTAAATAAATAAACAATGTCATATTATTATGCTATTTTCATACATAGTTACTATGCGAGCTAACTAAATATAGGACAGTATTTCATAAACTCATGTGAAAAATAACTAACGCCATGTGGCTACTCTTAGTTCATGTCCCAAATCATTGCCTTTAATGTAATAACACAGATTTATATATTGGAACCGCAGTTCTTGTGGATTTCGTTTGCCGATTCCAAATGGGGTCTGGCGCCAGTTTAGTTCGTAGTTGGCGCCGTTGGCGGCGCTGGCGTCGTTTTCCGTCTCTCTTGCTCTCGTAGTTAAGCAATCCGTCTCTCTTGCTCTTACACTGGGGGAAAGACTACCAGGCCGCCAGGCGGCAATTTGGGTCGCAGGTCGCAGAAAGTTTATCTTCAGAGCGCCCATAGCAATATATATCTGTATAATTAAGTATAATATATCAAATATATATCTGAGCTCTTTGGTAATAGTAAATGTACTTGAATGAATATGTTGCAACCCGAACGTTGCTGCGTTGCTAGAGCTGTTCGTAGTTTTCTATTCAGCAGCCTTATAAACTGCCACGCTTATTATTTGTATCATTGCATTTAGACGTGTGAATAGTAAAATTTAACACTGATGTAAAATAACTACGAGCCATCTGCATTTCATCCCGTCAAAAAAGAAAGTCCACACCATTTTTACAAGTTTATAGGTATTACTCCGGCAGGATCCGGCGTAAACGTTACACAGCGCCATCTCTTGATACTTTCTATAATGTTCAGTTAGTCAGAGTAAGACAGAATAATTATTAACTTTCAAGAATGAATACAGTTTTATACATAGAACCCCAGTCCGTAAGGATTTCGTGTGCCGATTGCAAGTGGGGACTGGCCCCTGTTTAGTTCGTAGTTGGCGCCGCGCTGGCGTCATTCTCCGTCTCTCTTGCTCTCGTCGTTAATATACACCATCACTCTTGCTCTTACACTGGGGAAACGACTGCCACGCTGCCAAGCGGCAATTTGGGTCGCAGAAAGTTTCGTATTCAGAGCGCCCATAGAAAATGCGCCTCTATGTAAATATCTGAGCTCTTTGCTTTTAATCTTAAACATTTATCTCGTGACATCAAAAATAAAAACAGTATAAATAATCTTAATTATCGAGCATTGTTGCTCTTGAACTTTACATGCTTGGTTAAATTTAAACTAAGGTTCTAATAAACCTGGCTGAATTATTGAAGAATTTTACGGTGGAAAATTTATCATACCCATAAATATATGGGTATTTTATCGGTAACGTGTTCTTCACAGCACTGCCATTTTAAACTATATAATAAAGTAACTTAGCGTAAGTAAATTCGCGACAATGTGGAATATTCTGAGTAAACTTACATTCAGAGAGTTCACTGTAATTTTGGAAAGTTGCCTTCTTTGGAGAACTTAAAGCTTACCTGTTTGTTTAACCCGTATAACTTGCAGCTAACCTAAGTTGCCGAAAATGGTAGATAGACAAACTCTTCGAACTATTTCATATATCAAAGTCTCAGAGGGCCTGAAACCTGACCGTTACTAATAGTACGAGATCCCGCGACAAATTAGTGCACTCATCGAGTTTTCGCTAAAAACCAATTTTTTATGTATATTTATGATTAGGAGAATATATAAAATGTGATTTTTCAGAATCTATATATTGCCGTGATGTAGTCGATATTTTATTTAAAAAACAATTGAACGAAACTTTTTCCCTAAAATCAATTACCAAAAAATTTGTTTAAGAATACTTGCGGCCACATAATAGGCAACCTAGTAAATATATATTCTCCTAATCATACATTTATATAAAAATTTGGTTTTTAGTGAAAACTCGATGAGTGCACTAATTTGTCGCGGGATCTTAGACTATAACCGCTAGGGGCAGTTTTAAAAAATGAATGTACAACGTTTCGATCGAATAAAGTTTGGATGATGATTTGGGGATTTTTCCATTCGTGTGCACGCTCGGACTAAGCTCGCAGTTTACATCAATCCTTGACTCTGTATCGAACTAGTCTTTCAATTCTTCTAGCAAATTGTTATATTTATATTAAATAGCTCAATTATATATTTACATAATTATATAGCGTAATTATTATATGTGCATAATATGTAAGTTGAAGTTTTTAGTTTTATCATAATTTTTTCCACCAGACTTGGCTCTAAGGGGCCAAAGACACCCACTGAGTGAGATGATGACGTACCTAATAATGTCAATATTAAATGTTTTTAATATAGCTGTTGTATTTAATCACTGAGCACGTTTTATTTATATATAAACTAGATATGCTTTGTGCGTAGCGTGAAAGTCTAGCCATATGTTCAGGTTGACATTTTATAAACGGAGACCAATAAACTGCCACACAGATTTTCAACTCGAGTGCAGAATGACCAGCTATTTTTGAAGTAACTGACTAGTGTTGAGTTGGTCTTTGTGGAAAACTTTGGGCGAGTCTAACAGAGAATGTATTTTGGCTGGAGTGATGACGAAATTACGATGAGTAAAAGCATCATGTGAATCATGTCTGAAGGTTATCTATGTGTTCGAAGATCTGTGAAATATGTGCCTTGTCGCCAACAAAAGTGGTCGTCGATATGGTGAACTAGCACCTTATAATCCTCCAATATAAAGTGCAACTATCAAATCGATTTATTGGTGTTGTTGTATGCTGAGTTTCAACCCTTAACTGACTTATTAAAATGGCTGCACTTTTTCAGAAGCATGATATTCTTACACTCCTGAGGGTTATTTTATAAGGTTATTTATAGGCCTAACTCCTTAAATTCGCTAAAATCTTGTCTCCTTGTGTAATTTATTCATACCGAATTATATTTTTACTGGATAACACCGGTTTTTTCGGAGCAATGTAGAAAGGTAGGTCAAAGTAGTGTGACATAGTGTTTTGGAGGGAATTTGTAGCCTCAAATACAGGTTGTTTTTATAAAGGGTGGTGCTACATGATACTAAAGCTTTCCGTTAGTTTTGAAGCACTTCGGTATTGTGTAAAAATGTTGTGTTGTTATAAATAATTGTTGTCTAGTGCCCTTCTGATAAAGGCACTATCTGAAGTATTAAAATACCCAAAACTTCGCACGTAAATGAATAAGCCCGCAATATTTCTTAGTAATATATTGTAAACTATTCGAGAAAATTCGATGAATCTTTACAGGATTTCTACCAGTGTTGCCAACTCTATTTTAATGTTGTAACCGTTATATTTTTAAATATGGAACGGAATTTAAACTAACTTGTTTATTAATTTCTGCAATTTATATTAGCGATATGCAGTGGTCAGATAATAAATTTTAAACATAACATGAACTAACCTAAATAGAGAGATGTGTTGTAAAAATTTAAAATCGGCAATAAACTAATGTTGGCAACACTGGGATTTGAGCCTCTATTGACGCGTGTAAATTAATATAATATGGTACATATTTCTTGCTTTAAACAGAATGATTTACATTCTAAAGAAATAGTGCCATGGGTAGCCGTTAGTTCTATGACAAATTTGTACATAATATAATGATAAACATTACTATTTTTATTGAAAATATCATTGAACTGTCAATGTATAAGAATGTATTTAGTATATTTTGTATCATAATAATGTACGAAAAAGCATTTTTTGGATGTCTTATGTATGTCCTACAATAACTGATTTAGTTTAGTGGAATGTTATTAGGTATAGGATGTTTTAGATGCAGGTGAATATGTTAAAGATTGTTACCACGATGCAAAAAGATTGTGGAAAAATGTGTTCCCTTATATTTAAGATGTGTCTCCTATAAGGATACACCTATTGTATAATAAAATTCTTGTTTAAATTTTTTAAGGCAATGTTAACGATTGACCTGCATCGGTTTTTTTATAAACCCTAGAGTAAGATGTTCATTTGTTTTTGTCAGCTGTAAATATTTTGCGTAGAAATACCTAGTACCGTGGTAGAATCAAAAACATGTTGATACAATTTTCTGTGTTTTCGCAAGTTTATTTTATCTACTTATTTTAACGAATAAAATTTAAAATCATAACTATGTTTGGTTTTTCTTTACTTGCTCTTCAGTGATAAAGGTAACCCTGGCTACACACAACATGCAAGCTGCGTAAATTGATGCATACTTTGGGTTTGGTCGATTTGACTGAATACAACTGGATTTGTGCGAATCTACCTTGTTTCGCCACAGAATAGATAGTTCTTACGAACAGAAGCACCACTTTGCAAACCAATTTATAGAAATGGCGACTCTTGCTACTAAGCAAGAAAGTGCAATTCAGCTCGCATAAGCACTCAGTACCTAACGCTATATTCACCTAACTGTTCCCGCTCTTTTCTAACACATAACGCTGTCGCTGTCTGGCGCGGAGCGGTGCGCTAGCTGTCGCGCTAGGGTTGTCGAATTGCCGCTGCTACTATAATATTTATTCATCGTCTATCTACCTACTTGACCACGTACCTAATAATATTTATACTATAAGTATCCTATCCCACTATTTGAGCTTGTAAAACAAAAACCACAAAAATTCTGGTGGTTTACATTTTCACTATACTAATTCTTAGTTATTTCCTAAACGCGTAGACCGATTTACATGATTCAAACAGATAAAATGGTTTTTGAACTAGATCTTTAATTTGACACCATAATCGTTGATATATCTCAAAAAATAAAAAGTACAATTTTCAAGTTGCTCTCGTAAAATAAATAAAATCAAAATTTCAAGTTGCTTTTGACACATCCGTTAAATGAGCAATACTTTGCACCAGACTTGTGATGAGACATTTTTGTTGTTCACTATTAAAATTCACGTTATTAGCGTCGCCCTGCGCGCGAGCGGTGACGCCGCGGCGTGGAAGCCGCGCCAAAGTGTAGGCACTTATCGCTGTAGGTACACACAAGTGAAGGAGGCCTGGTTTCGCGCTTTTTTTCAAGAAGTTCTTTCTGTACCTATATATTCTGAGCTTAATGCTAAGTGGAAATATAAAAAGAAAATCCATAGTACAAAAATTACTTTTAATGTTAAAATTAAAACAAATAGCACTGTACGCTATAAATATAAACATTGTAACATAATTAAATCACATTTTATGTTTTATCGTAAATACAATTTTTTTTTCGCTTAAAAGCAACAAGTTTCGATAAATACTGTGTTCTCGGTACACTGGCTCATTTTAAGAACAAGCTGGATGGCATGGACCCAAGGTTAAAAATGTGGGCACACCACTGAAAACATTTGAGTCTATTGACTTATAGTTTTTAGGCATGTAAAAAAATATAGTTTCTTGACTTATAGGTTTTTTTGGGCATGCCCATACTGCCAACTACGTTGGATCCACGCTTGCTTACGTTAGTTATGTTGGTAATGTTATGTGTGCGTTTACGAAGTGACCTTGTGCATGGCCTCGGCGAGGTATCCGACGTTCTTCGAGCTGATGCCGGCCACTGAGATGCGGCCGTCCTTGGTAAGGTAGATGTGGAACTCCTTGGTTAGACGCTCAACCTGGAAGTAACGAAAATATGACTAAGTAACAGATCTTTGATAATTAAGCACTTCAGTTTCTTTTCTTTTTTTTTCAAAGGAAACGAGGGATAAATCGCGGTCTTACCGCTAGTCCAAATGCGTGATCTATCCATGAGTTTGGAGATTAGAGATATTCACCTTAGACATATTTTGTATGTAGCTTTTCACTTGCGAATCAGGCAAAATTTTGTCTTGTGTGGGTGTCAAACCCACATCACCAGTTTTATATACTCGTCAAGTTCTTTTTTATAGACTCACGCCTGTATCCCCGAAGGGGTAGGCAGAGGAGTAATAGATATTACACCCACATTTCGCCATGGATTTTAAGGGCCCACGTAATAGTAGGCGAGCCTATTGCCGTGACCGGGCACATCACCAGACTCCGTGCTGCTACTGAGAATTCGGAAAAACCCAGTAACACTTTTGCCCGACCCGGGAATCGAACCCGGGACCTCCGATCAGCAGTCGCATACGCTATCCACTGGACCACGGAGGCAGTCAAGTTTCAGAAGAAAATTTACCATTCACGTCATTGTTGACGTCCATCTTCTTCCTACTCACAAAGGTCAACCACACAGTCACCTATGCAGTACTATAAGTGCTGGTAGAATTTGCAACATACATTTTGCATTATCCTGTCTTTCTATAAAGTTGGCAATACACGAGTGACCCCTGGCTTAACAAGGGTCTATTTAGTATGGATTAACACAGTGTTTGCAATTTATTTTGTAGTCAGAGCTCACTATAGCTTATTGAAATATGGACTCAGTACTAAATCCAGTATAATGTAAAGGCTGACCTGGTCAGGCTTGATGCCGGTGTAGCAGAACATGCCGATCTGGTCGGTGACGTGCTTCCACGAGTGCTTGGAGCCGAGCTGTTCCAGCCCGCTGCGGAGCTGCTGACGCATCGAGATGATGCGGTCCGCCATCGACTTTACGTCTTTCAACCTGCAATTGTATTTATATTGATTGATGAAACAAAAAAAGAAAGAAGAAAAAAAACTATTTATTTGTCGCAGACACAGAAAAAGAATAACATAAAAAAATCGCAAAGCATTTATTCTGGGACAGATAGGTACATACTCAGCTATTACTAACTACATAAACATTATAGGCGGGGGCCGAGTAGGCCGTGCCCAGTATGGTCTAGCCTCTTCTCCAGACTTTCGGTTACTGATTCGAAGTTCTTAGGCTGGATACCTAACAAACTTGACACCAGTGAATTATGAGGATGCAGACCCCCCTGCAAAATAATTCTAGATACGCCAATCAATGATCATCATCCAAGCGTTATAGGTTGCTGTTATTCAAGCCCGTCGCCAGCGCACCGCTAAATATATTCGATAACCCTAGTCTAGCACGGAGTCTTAACCTTTTCACCGCCCAGCCATACTAAACGCGATGTGTCGCTGTACGCCAACGTATAAATGTATAACAATTATATAGTACGAAAGCAGGGATGGCGGTAACGTCATATCGATAATGAAAAAAACAATACGTAAATTTAAATTGTTACTAAAATTTACAATTAAAAATACACACTGTTACATTATAATGGTAATTTGTTTTATTTCATGAGCATTTATAGTAAGAAAAATGGGTATCCATTATCGGAGACAAAGATACATGCATAGACTTGCTAGAGATAATAATATAATAGGCACAACACTATTTATTTCAAAACGTAGTCCGTTTACTTCATATCAAGTCGTTGGCGTTCGTGGCACGATAAATTTCATAAGAAATAGGGTTGTCTATTGTTTTCTTTCTGTGTATAGATTATTGTTAGTTTATACTAAAAACGCTTGAATGTTTTTAGTTTATATTTGAAATCTAACATGAACAGTCAGTCAGGAACATTGTTTGAAGTGATCACAAGTGGCAAAATAAGTGTAGTTTCGGAAAGGGATGGTAAGTGACTTTTTAATACTGATGTGCTAAATCTTTTCAGCTTATGTTTTATTCAATGCAAATGAAAAACTGGCTAGTTTGATTAAGGATATACGAATACCTAAATTCATAAAAAAGTAATTAAATTAGCTATTCAAAATTATTATTGCAATTATCAAATCAAACTCAGAAACATTACACTCCTTTTTTTGGGCATTCGTGTAAAAAGATAAAGGTGCGCGCGTCGCCCGGCACTATGACACAATGACCTTGACACCTATGCGCTTACGACGTCACAGGTTAAACTTCTATTGGAGTTGTCGGCGCTAGTGACACTGACATCTTGCCATTACGTAGAGAGGGGTGTAGCAATATCGAAAACCCTCGGTACATTTAATTAATTTTAATAAAGTGATTTGATACGTGCATAAATTTTAAAACGTATTATGTAATACGTTATTTACTGACCGGAATTACTTTTTAATCACAGAATTTAAGAACGATTGAATGGAAAAAGACATATAAATATAAAAGATTCTAATGAATGCAACTTTCGCGTCACATCACTGGCCTACTTGATATGAAGTCGTTGGCGTGCGGGACATAAAAATATTTGAGGCCTTTTATGTTTTTATCCATTTTAACACAGAAAAAAGCCTGTTTTGCCTGAGAAAATAATAAATAGGGCTTCATTCGTGTCCATCTACACAATTACAAAAGAAACAAAAGTGTATATGTATCGCAAATGTATTTTATTTATAGTGAACTTCTATAGAAGTCGTGGCGTGGACGGCACGAAAATCCTGAACTTCTATAGAAGTTGTTGGCGGTGAAAAGGTCTTAATTGACAGTAGACAGTAGTACAGTCAATGAATACAGATTTACATAAAAGCGCAGTTTTTAAGGATTTCGTGTGCCGATTCCAAGTGGGGACTGTCTCCAGTTTAGTTAATAGTTGGCGCCGTTGTCGGCGCTGGCGTCGTTCTCCGTTTCTCTTGCTCTCGTACTTAAGATACACAGGATGGACGTTCGTCTCTCTTGCTCTCGTAGACACAGCTGTCACAGCGCGACTGCCACGCCGCCAAGCGGCGATTTGGGTCACAAAAAGTTTGCCTTCAGAGCGCCCATAGCAAATGCGCTTTTATGTAATTATCTGAGCTCTTTGGTACAGCCATGCTGATTTCAGCATGAATGGGCCGACTCGACTGGAGAATTACTCCCCTCTTACAGAATGTCAACGTTTAGTAACAGTATTTATACTGTTGCGTTTCATTTGGTTAGTAAGAGCGCCGAAGTCCGCATCTCCTTTTCCCTCATTCCGTTTCTCCTCGTATTTCTTTACCCAACCCAAAAGACGGCAATACCGCCAATTACACAAATAAAGTAGTTATGGAAATCAGTGCGGTCAAAGAAAAATACTCGAACCATAGAATAAGACTGCTTTTGTTGTGATGTATGAATACTGACCACATAGCTCTAAGTTCTGGCGTGTTGAGGATGGTCTTGACGACCCTGGCGCCGAACAGCGGCGGGTTGGAGTACGACGTGCGGATCATGATCTTGGCCTGCGACATCATCTTGGCGGCCGTCTCTGGGTCGCCGCACAGGAAGGTTAGCGCGCCCGCGCGCTCGCCGTATAGTCCTGGAATTATCATTTATTTATGATAAGTAAGTAAACAGGAGTTCCAGCTTTTGGGGCTTTATTTATCTATATTTGATAGGGAACATAGCTCGAAGAACCGATGGCCATAGGAGCAGGAGGGTTCTGGAGCGCTGGAGCTGGAGCGACCACGTACCGGACGACGCAGCAGGAGTAGGCCCTTTACAAGATGGACCGACGATCTAGTTAAGATTAAGTTTAGTAAGTTGTTAGATGCGGGCTGCTCAAGATCGGTCTGTGTGGTTGCACTTTGGGGGAGGCCTATATCCAGCAATGGACGATGAGATGATGAATTATCTTCACCTACATATTAAAAAATTAAGCCCCCCGGCCTTAAATTTGACTGTATGAACACGATAACCGAAAAAAATTACAGACTACCGTCCTACTAGTGTGATTCCTGGGGAAGGTTTAGAGATGTGTAATTCAAACGGACGGAGCCGCGGCCGAAATCTAGTGTAGTGTAAACAGTAGGTGAACAGTTGCAGCTTCAGATCAGGGATGTTGCGGATGCAGATTTTTCCACATCCGCGGATGCGGATGCGGATTTTTGCAGACCCACATCCACGGAAGCGGATGCGGATGTGAACAAAATACCAATGCAAAGTTGGCATTTTTTTTATAGTAATAGGCGGCAAACGAGCAGAGGGATCGCCTGATGGTAAGCAATTACCGCCGCCCGTGGACACAAGCAACATCACAAGAGTGACTAGCCCGTTACCGCCCCTTGGGGATGGGAAAAGGGATAGGATGAGGAGTGGGATGACGGAGAAGGAATAGGCGATAGGGCCTCCGGCACTCTCACTCACCGAACGAAACGCAACACTTTAGGTACTGTTACTTTACATCGACTTTCTCCGTAGTAGAGATGGGTTACTCCACAACGGTTCGTATATTAATCCTACGCTGCAAAATAACTGTTCACTTGTAACACTAGCTGGTGGGCTGAGAAGAATTTGCATGCTATTTTAGATAAAAGCTTGAACTCGCTTCGATTAACACTCCACCACTTAAGTGGATTCTGATTTTAACCGATTCGCTTTTTATTACGGAAAGCAAGTAACTCCTTAGAATTGCGCCAGGGCTGACAATTTCTGATGTTTCTTGTGTCTCATCTTCACTTGATGAATCGAGCATCATGGCAAGATCACTCTTTAAGCAGGACTGATGTCCTGCACTGTGAGTGACATCCGCATTCGCTGATGCTAAGCATCGATTTATGCGGATGCGAATGCGAAAGCAGATGTCTGAATTGAAGCGGATGTTCCGCAATTGCGGATGCGGATGCGAATATTCGCAACAACCCTGCTTTAGATTATATATTAGGAGGGACTTAGGAACTCAGTTGTAGGCAGCGCTTATCAAGGCAATACTTTTAGTATATTTTAATTCAAGGTTTATCTGAAGAGTCTCACATGCTTTAAGATTAGAGGAGTGCATGAATCCTGATCTCTATTATCACATCCTTAATCCGACAGCAGGTAAATAAATGACAGTGGGCAAATGTGGTCCAAGCGTCGCCAAGGAGGCGTCAAAATCTGTTCGAGACCTTTCGAGAAACTAAAGCTCATAATAATATGCATATTTGATCAGTAGACTGGACCTACCCTTTCATTTGTTATAATTATGATTCATCCTTGGCAACGCTAGGAACAACACATTTGCCCACTGTCATTTGCTAAACGGAATGACCTCTTCCCCTTACTGACGTAATAACTGTACATGTACCAGTTAAATATATTATTGACGTAAATAACATAAAAAACACGGATAAGCTATCATAAGGTCAAAATATAGTTCACTTCATAAACAAACCATGACGACATTAGTAAGTGCACACGTAAAAACAAGTAATTAAGTAAATTCGAGTGACCTTAGGCGGTTTTAGGTCACCATCATTTCTGACATCAAAATAATCGCTTGATGAAAATATAATTTTTGTCACATTAAAAATTATTCGCTGCCTGCGTGGTCCAGTGGATAGTGTATGCGTCTACTGGGAGGTCCCGGGTTCGATTACCGGGTCGGAAAAAAATGTTACTGATCTTTTTCGAGGTCCCAGTCACATGAGTAAATAAACCGAACAGAGACAAAGCTTCTTAAGAACTATCCTATTTTGGTAGGGTTGTCACAACAGATTAAGAAAAATTAAACAAAACTTTTGTCAAATAATTTTATTATGTTAGAAACCTTTACAAATTATTAACTCTAATAATAATTTTCTTTTTACTATTTTTCGTTTTTAAAAATTTATTGTCTCTTAATGGTATGGTAAATTCTGAATCTTACATATAGTTTTTTTAAGTAATCCAACTGGAAACACTCACAAGGAATATCAAATTTACAATGTTCAATTAAATACGTTTAAGTATTTCGTTGCCAACATAGACAATATTTATTTCAAGATCGAAATATTCGCGAAACTTTTGCTCGAGCAATTCAACAAATGCGATAAAATTATCTGGAGGTATAATTAAAAAACGCAATTGTACGTTACCATCGTTAAAATCTCTGATAGTTAAAGTATGATTTATTTTTATTTCTTCTAGGATTATTCATACACAGTACAATAAACAACCATTATTAATAATAAAATAGCACGTTTTTACATTAAAATATTAAAACTTGCAACGTACAAAACAAACAACGTGCATCGTAATAACCCTGAGATTGTCAACTGCCTGTGCCTACGTAAACCGGTTCTTTCCACTCTCGCCGCGTACACGACAAGCGGCCAGTGGTCACGCACACATGCGCCGCGTGCTTGTAGTAGTGCAACCGATTCGCGCTGTTGTATGACGCGTTGTCTCTGTTCCGTTTATCTACTCATGTGGCCCCAGTAGCAGCACGGAGTCCGGTAATGTGCCCGGTAATCGCAATGGGCTCGACCCCTATTACGTGGGACCTAAAATTCATAAGGCGAAATGTTGGTGTGTAATAGTAGACCTCTGCCTACCACTTCGGGGATAAAGGCGTGATAATATTTTATAAGAAAAAAAACTCTCGCTAGATTTTTTTGATTAGTCCATTGTTCTAGCATTTTCCAGTTGCCTTTCTTTCGCCTTGTACCCTAGGGTCAGCTTTCTAGTCTAACCAGATTTGACTGAATAGGTATTAGCTTATGTTCATGATAAGTGTTACGCAAGTGCTGATAAAACTTCGCAATTTTCCGCTCAATAACATCTGAATCAATATTGCGTACTTGAATGAATTCACTACTACACACATGATAACAGACATACGACCGTTTCTTCAGTTACAACATCTGGTTAACTGGTATATGCGATAGATGGCGCTTACCGACGCTCAGTTACACTTTTACCAGGCCTCCTTCACTCGACCGTACCTACAGCGATAAGTGCCTACACTTTGGCGCGGCTTCCACGCCGCGTCGTCACCGCTCGCGCGCAGGGCGACGCTAATAACGTGAATTTTAATAGTGAACAACAAAAATGTTCACATCACAAGTCTGGTGCGAAGTATTGCTCATTTAACGGATGTGTGTCGGAAGCAACCTGAAATTTTGAGTTTATTTATTTTACGAGAGCAACTTGAAAATTGTACTTTTTATTTGTTGAGATATCTCAACGATTATGGTGTCAAATTAAAGGTCTAGTTCAAAAACCATTTTATCTGTTTGAGTCATGAAAATCGGTCTACGCGTTTAGGAAATAACTAAGAATTAGTATAGTGAAAATGTAAACCACCAGAATTTTTGTGGTTTTCGTTCTACGAGCTCAAATAGTGGGATAGGATACTTATAGTATAAATATTTATTATTAGGTACGTGGTCAAGTAGGTAGATAGACGATGAATAAATATTATAGTAGCAGCGGCAAGTCGACAACCCTAGCGCACCGCTCCGCGCCAGACAGCGACAGCGTTATGTGTTAGAAAAGAGCGGGAACAGTTAGGTCAATATCGCGTTAGGTACTGAATGCTCATGCGAGCTGAATTGCACTTTCTTGCTTAGTAGCAAGAGTCGCCATTTCTTTAAATTGGTTTGCGAAGTGGTGCTTCTGTTCGTAAGAACTATCTATTCTGTGCTTTTACTACATTGGTTTATTAGACAGTTCCGATGACAGATTACCGGGCCTGAAAGGCCAAATCGTACTTCATCTGCCCTTTTGGTACTTCGCTTCATATGTCATATTATGCCCTCAAGTTAACGACAAATGACAATTTTACTACTGCAAAAGAAAAATTAAGTATGGTAGAGTAACTTTGCCTCAAAGTTACTTTGCATGAAATCAAACGCCCTTTACATTTTGTTCCTTTTAAATTCTCTAGATAAAGAGGTTTAAAATGCTGCTTGGATTTTTTGTAACAACTTCCGCTTGTAATCCCCGTAGGTATAGGCCAAGGATAGGCAGATTCAGTCACATTTCGCCATGTTACGTGGTTTTCACGTTATTAAACCTAGAATTGGACTCATAAAACTATCTAAATATTGTTGAGTGCACTTACCCATATTCTTGGCGAAGCTCTGCGCGAGCATGACCTGGTGTCCCTCCTTGACGAACAGGCGCACGGCGGCCGCGTCGTTGTCCACGCTGCCCGTCGCGAACCCCTGGTACGCCATGTCGAAGAACGGCAGCAGCTTGCGGCATTTTATGGCCTGCAAATTATTGTCACCAATGTTTTGTAGTTGCCTCTTTTCCTAAGGCGCCATTTTTATAACTCTGCCGATCACTGCGCAATTCAAGATAGGATTCATTATTTCCAGCAGTGATCGAAGTGTCTTTTTCCTCTTTTATCCTCTTAATGGCTGGGTAGGAAGCATCGCAGTTAGCGTACTTTACCATCAGTCAAGCTGTGATGACTCACTTAAGATAAACGCACACGTCTTATCCGAGCCGAATGAGTCGAACGAAACAAATTTTAGAATTCTGTATGCAATGCACACTATCGATTCGGACGACTCGACGCGAAGTGTGCGAGGTTTCATGAGATTTCATATACAGAATTCTAAAATACGTTTCGTTCGACTCGCTCGACGCGTTCGGCTCGGATAAGTGTGCGTTCACCTTTATAAATGAGCATTTTAATACATAAAATACATGAACAACTAATTGAACATTTCATAGTACCTACAGATTTTTTATTTATCAAGATTTCCATAAATGATTGCTGCTCTGCGACCCAAATGTGATAAATGATTTTCAATATTTAATCTATTCAGTCTAATATAGTAAAAGATTCACCCTTCTCATAATAAGAAGAGGCCCGTGCCTAGCAGTGGGACAGAATAAAGGGCTGATGATGATGATAGTAAAAGGTGTGTATAACTTACATTGGATAATTGTTGCCACTCCTCAATCCTGGGGTCGACGCCAGTGGGGTTGTGCGCACACGCGTGCAACAGAATAATCGAGTGCTCAGGGATTTTCTGTAACATAAAACATGTACTATGTTAAAAAAAAAAACAAATAAGTAGGCAAGTCGACTTTTAGTTAGCTCAGATCAAATTAAAACTAAGCGTCGGAACATATCTGACGGAAGATGCGTCGAGCGTATCTGCATCGGTTGCGTCTATTCCATCAAATTAGACCTGCTACATTACGCGTCTAGTCAGTTTCTGCTTTCGCCAACTACAGTTTGGTTGCTTTGTATGACATTTAATTTTAAAACGTCGCCCAACGCGTCAGTATGTATACACGTGGTGCGTGGTGCGCGCAAAGTCGACCGACGATACTTTGACGGAAACGAAACAGACGCTGTACGCTCGACGCACTAACGCATCATCGGTTAGGTGTGAAAGGTTGAATGATTTATCATATATTTGGCTGTTTTGACGTTACGCGGCGGATGAAACTTCCCTATTCATGTCATTTTCGTGTTATCTATCTATTACTACTTAATAACATAAACCAGATCTATGTATTTTCATATACAAATATTTTGCATAGCATAACTTATAATCTTGTTTTTATCCGATTAGAGATGATAATTAGACGACTAGTTGATTGAATTTTAATACTGTTGTCAAACTTCGATTAGTCGAATAATGATAAATGTCGATTTCGAATAATTTTAGTAAATGTCTGTTTAGTAAATGTAAAAGTAAATGATATACGGTATAAAATATTTAAACGGTATAAAAGAAAATTCAATAAAAGTGCTTTCACGGCATAAGAATAGACGAAAGGAAAGGTCCGAAGCACCCAGAACCGGCGAGCATGTATGAAAAGAGTTATGAATGTAGACTTCTAGAGGAAGCGCGTGAGGTTTGTAACGATAGAAGCAAGTGGCGTTCCTATGTCTCTGCCTACCACGACGGGAAAAAGGCGTGAGTATATGTATGTATGTATGTATGTAAGAATAGACGACGTGAAAATGTATTTTAAGAATCTGGTCAAAACTTCATACAGCTAGCTATTTTATGTGGCCCATTTTAAAACATTCTATTTAGAGGACCCATTTTAAGACATTATGTGTAGCGAAAAGTATTTATATTTTTACTGCTGTAGGTTTGCGGTAGGCTTGAGATGACCTTTAAGTATATGTATATGAGAGGTTAGTATATACGTATGTAAGTCTAGCTTGACCTCTTTAAGTATATAAGAGGGTGCTATTTAATCTATTATCTTTTATATTATATTCTATTATACGTCTATTGATATAAACTGGGTCCATTATGTAACATAAGTCGGTCAGGGCCGGAGCGACATCCCGAGTCGTATCGTACAGCTTAGCGTGATAACGATACAATAACTGTTATTTGTCTTTGT
Source organism: Euclidia mi (assembly GCA_944739405.2). Lineage (NCBI taxonomy): Eukaryota > Metazoa > Arthropoda > Insecta > Lepidoptera > Erebidae > Euclidia > Euclidia mi. Next base: position 8,649,847 of record OX123196.2, read on the forward strand.
TTTCAAGTTTATGTGTATTATATCAATATTTTATAGGTAACAAGCATGCATGTCTTGTGTAATGTCAAGCGATAATGCTTTGTGATGGCTATAAATACTTGCAACGCTAAAATGGGTCTCCAATTTAACTAGCTTGTAAGTTTTGGCTTTGGAATCGATACGCACAAATTTGAACATCACTGTCTTTTGGAGACTTATTCAATGCAATCACGTTATAGTCTTTTATGTTACTACATTTCTAGATATTACGGTTACTATAATTTTTTGGTGAGAGTCGTAGTCATATTACTGTTGGGTAAGGTTAGGTCAGAGCCGAGCCGTCCCTGTGTGTAATGTGCGCGGCGCACACAGGCGCCAGGGTCATAGGGGCGCCGCGGGCCAGGATTTGCGCTAATTATTAACATTATTTTCGAAAAAGGATGACAAAAAGGCGCTTCATCGTTTCGCACACAGGCGCTTCATAGATTTCGCACACAGGCGCTGGATTGGGTCGGCGCGGCCCTGGGTTAGGTTAGAGGAGAGGATATTCTAAAACACTAACTACTTTGCCTGTTCGCAATATTGTTTGATTGTACGACAGGGGAATTGAACGAAAGGAGGGGTCACCTCGACAATTACCAATTGCACTCTAACGATCATGTTTTCGCATAAGTAGTAGGTAGCTACATAAAGGTTTGTATAGAGCAGTACCTACATGCCCACTGCAACTGTATGCGAACGACGACGGATGTTATGTTTCATCATCATCAGCCCTTATACTGTCCCACTGCTGGGCACGGGCCTCTTCTTACTAAGAGAAGGGTAAGGCCATAGTCCACCACGTTGATCAAGTGCGGGTTGGCAGACTTCACATGTCTTTCGCGAACATTTTTGGAGAACTCTCAGACATGTAGGTTTCCTGACGATGTTTTCCTTCACCGATAAGCAAGGGATAATTAACAATTTAATACGCACTTAACTTCGAAAAGTCTTCGGTGCGTGCCGTGGATTCGAACCCGAGACCCTCTGCGTAGCAGTCTGTCGGTCTCTCCACTCGGCTATCGCTGCTTAGGGATGTTATGTTTATTACGTAAGTATTTTATTTCGTGGGTCTTGGTAATGATGTAATCTTCTTCTAATGAATTTCAGAATTTGTATGATACTAATATTTTTGTCTTAACAGTTAAAATTAGATAGATAAAATATATTTTGGTACCATAATTCCTTAGTCAATCGTTATAATTAAGTATATCGTTCTTTCATCTGTTATCCTTAATTTGATTCACATGTTGATTTAATGTAAGTGGGTCTTTGTCTCTGGATGCTTAAGATTGATATATAACCTGGCAGGTGTCGCTATCGCCGAAAGCCTAAATGTAGCGGCGAAGAAACCACGAGTGTCTCTTTCTACTCTTAGTTTAATGCTCTGCACGCCTGCTTATAGTAGGGGAACCCACGATGCTGAATTAGGATTTACACGAGCGTCACTGAGACCTATCGGGTTGCAAAGCTAAGATGATAAAATGATAAAAACGTTAATAATGTTTTCCTGCCTTTTCATCAATGGGGTGAGCGGCTATTGAATTTCAAAAGTAAAAAAAAATTGTACTAATCCTTCCAGATAATCGTCAGATTATGAGAAAGCATGTCTAGGACGTTAGGATGAAAGCATATATATACCTCTTAATCTGACGCGCTTGAGTATCTCAAAATGGCGAATTCTTTTTGCACGTTCTAATTTATAGTGTCAACGAGTTTTCGTCACACTCAAATCGTCAGATTATTCAATGAGAGCCATTTTTTAGTTACACTTAACATCCCCTTGGAAAATCTGACACGCTCGAAAAATTTTCTTTTTTTTGCATTTTAAAATCTTTCGTACGACCACCTTTACTATGCAAACGAACAGATTAACATTCCTACTTTATTAAAAATACGTAGGACCAGTGGCGTAGCGTGGGTTTCTGCCGCCCGGGGCTGTTCGGTAATTTGCCGCCTCCTTTTTACCAATATGTTTCTGCAGAAGTGTAACGTTTTTCGGGTTTTGGTATGTTTGTATGTTTATAAGTATGTCTTAAAGAATAAAAAAAATGTTGCCATTTGATTCGCCTAAATTACACGAATATCATAGAGCATAGGGTATTACGACAAAACGTGGCAGCTCTCAGCGGTGTTAAAGAGTCGCACACGGCAGCGGCCGTTTCTCTGCTGCTATACATATATGTGTAGCTTAGTCTAGGCCTAGACGGGTTAAAGGATTATAATAAGTTAAATTTCGATGGATTTCCGTCATCACTATTAGTTGCTTTGTTGTTTTTAAGAGGTGAGGATGGCTTCGGTTTAGTGGTGCGTCAGTAGGACACTGTGGTCATAGTACTATGGTACTAATTCCAATTGTTCTGTCTGCCCGCGAGGTAAGCAAGAGTCGATAAAACCTTGAACGTCTTCGTGAATCTTGAAAGTTGAGTTGACAGTGCGGCTATCTGCCATCGTAGTGTCGTTTTTATTGTGTCGCCTCAACTGCATAGCGAAGACTTATGCTCACCGGGGTTTTCTCGATTGCAGCCTCGATGAGTCGAGTGTTAGAGCGTCGGAGGTCTTGTCGCGTAGGCTTTCGTATTTGTCGTTTTACAGTTCGTCCTTCCGGCGAAGATATCCGACAGGATGGCGTCTAGCGTCTTTTCTTCATCAGTTGGAGAGTCTCGGCAGGCAGTTTAGATTCCTTGTTTTTTTCAGTATGCGGAGCAGATCTTTTAAGACGAATTTCCTAGTATCGTGGCCACCGTGGCCGTCTTCTGCTTAATGCTGTCGGTGGGAGAGGCAATGTAGGCCGGAGAGTAGGCTTCATTGACTGGGTCCTTACAGTTCTGAGGTTTATATTAAGAGAGCGTCGTACTCGTCGGTGAACTCTTCAGGTGTTTATCGTATTGATCACCGTCTTTAAATGTGTGCTTTCGGTCCGACGTCCGTCGTGATGTAGTCTTTCAACGTTTGTCACATTATCGCGGTTTCACCAAATGTATTGCCTGTGAGGCTTCTTCTTACAAAAGGAGTTCATTAAGAAAATCCCCTCTGCTACGAGGAAGTTAACTAGCATTTGGTCCTATGATTCTCGTACCCCACGCCGTGGGCTCCGATTTTAGTTTCGCGTTCCTGTACTTCCACTTTCGCGTTGAAGTACTGAGCTTTAGTCTTAGGTACTAGGTATTGCCTTAACAGTGTCCTGGTACATGGCCTCAGCCATCTCGTCAGAGTCAGTTGAGATCGGCGCATGTAATTGTATCATCACCTTTAGGCTGCCCCTATTGTTGAGTTTAAGTACGAAGTACGCTACCCGGGTCGACACACAACCGTCTTCCACAAACTGTTCGTCCTGACCAGGAAACCGACACCACCTCAAGAGTAGTTTGCCTTCTCGATGGTAGCAAAAGTCACCTGATTCTAGAGTTACCATATCCTCCCCCTGTCTTCGGACTTATGATAACCCCAGTATATACCACTTTATGTGACCTAATTCTACCGCAAGCTCGGCGAGGTGTTCTTTTGCTTTAGATTACATTCGTTGTAGGTATACCGTATAATTGATTTTGGTAGCCTACCGAAGCCTGGTAGTACCTTTTGATGAAGGGAGCAGGCTTCTCGCACCGGTGACGTTGCTGCCCGTCACCGGTTAATAGCATTTACTCCTACTCCTTATTTTCGCAAAACTAAACAGCTGAGAGGCGCTATCTGTAAGTTTATGGAGAAAACCCGCGTCACGTCCGTCCAAAAAAATCACAGAAGGCGTTTGTAATATGTGAAATAATTGGCTTCGATTTTAACGCAATTAAAGTTCATAAACATTGGAGTCCAAATTCAGAGCTTAGCTTAGTTAGTAAGTAGTGTGACTATCTACATTATATCTTGGGAGACTGGTACCTGCCTTCTTCCCTATTGAACAATAAAGATCTTAGAAGCAAATCATAAATAATTTTAATAATTAACGCTGGCATTTCATCAGCACGTGGCGGCCTTATTGCCCTGGCGCCTGTGTACGCCGCACACATCGCACACAGGGGTGGCCTAGCCCCGATTTGGATTAATAAATTACTTATATCACGATCGCAGATCGGCAATCGACCGGAATATTACAACCCATTAAAGAATTGATAAAACTACGGATTACCGTGACAAAATAAAAAAAAACACCTATATCCGAAACAAGTCTTCACATAATGAAAATGAGGATGATTTTGTTTTCGATTATTGTTCTATTCGGGAAAGCTCGGTGCTTGCTGTGGAAATGCATTTGCGCACGTATGTGGGACTCGACGGCCACAACGTAGAAGGTGGTTGGGCTCCGCCGCCAAGACACCCAGCGGCCACAAAGGATAGGGAGGACGGCAACCTGACACCACCGCATCTACTCTTACTCTGCGGCCCCACCGCGACGCAACGATGGTGCGCCCCCATTTGGTCGCGGGAGATAGGGCGCGCGGCAACGCAACACCGACACGCCTCTCCTCCCGCGACCGCACCCGACTGCGAGGGACAGACAGAACTGTCCCCCGCACCCGCACCCTTGGACGCATCCTGCGCAGGCCCCCTCCAAGCCCACGCGGAGCGTCCACTCTCAGATCTTTCTTAGCTTCACCGCGGGTGTCCAAGCCACGGTTACTAAGCCCCCCCACCACGGCAAGGTGGAGATCTCATGGGGGGGACTCAACTTCACCCTGCCTGTGCCTAATTCCTACAACGCCCGCGCTGCCGCTCGGTCCTACTTGGATCGAGTCAGTGCGCGTGCATAGTATTTTTTTTTCTCGTCCCCTTTTGCCGCCCCCTTAAATGTGCCGCCCGGGGCCATGGCCCCCCCGGCCCCCCCCCACGCTACGCCACTGCGTAGGACATGAATGCTATCAATATCTGACGCGCTCTTGTAAATCCTGAAAACCCTTCATGGGTTTCCCCTACTACTATATTTTTTACAAAATTTATTATAACTCCACGTTTAGAAACCATTCGATAACATATCAGATATCGGTATTTATCCGAGTGATGTAATTCGCAGGCAGCCGCAGTTGATATTGAATTCTTGCCAATGTATATGGAAATATCTCAAACAGAACACTCGTTTACAAGTCACGATATTCTTGTCGAAATGCTTTGAATTCGTTACAATTGCGTCATAAATTCATAATAGATATTCATTGTTACTATTGCGTTACTTGTTTATTTTGATAAGATTTTTTTCATAATATACAATGATAGTCAAATTGTAACGCGATTTTTTTGACTGAAAGTCTTGCTTCAATTGAAGAAATTAATTAAAATTCAAGAATTTTGTAGTTTCAGGTTAGGTAGGTATTTATCCAAGAAATTGTCTTATAATGACATGTTTTAGAGTTTTAGAAGTTTCTAAGTGCTTTCGCCTCAGATAAGAATAGGTACATAGTTTAAAATGTAAGCACATAACCATCACTTTTTATGGAAGTATACACTCACATGTTTTCATTATTTTGATAAACGTATTGATGTGCTTATCTCTCATAACGACCAGTGTAAAGATAGTCTTATGCGTAAATTTGTCTATGACGTTCATTTTGACGGTCGGTGTGCTAGATAACGTATCTGGTCAAGTTTTAAGAGCCTGTATGTGCGGAAATGTAATTAATAGTTTCTGTGGCTGTTATAATATGATGCATTTTTGTGAAGGGCTAAAGGGCAAATTAAAGATATTTTGTGATTGATTAAAGGCTAGTCTGTCCAAGAGTTTGCCAGATCTTGTGCTATGATACAGTCTAGTCTGGAGCACGATCAGGAAACACAGACTCAGGCAAAGCGCGCCAAAGTTTCATACCATGACAATATGCATGAGAAAAACGGAACTACGCATGGATGGGATGTCCACCATGTGCCGGTGACCGGTGACGGTAATTCGTTTACTGGGTCATGCGACGGTTGAAAGAGGCGTAGGAATTTAATTATGTATCTGGGGCCCAATTCTGCTATTTTATATGACATTGAAATTATATTTTGAACGAAATTAGATTATATTTTGAACGAAATGAGATTATATTTTGAATTGACTGAGAATCGGTATTCTACTAACCTAATGTCATTATCGTATAACTGTTCGTCGTTGACATATATTTTGACACTTGTTTCAATTTACGATCTCATTACAATTTTATTCAAATATCTGTTAATTTACAAGAATACCATTTGTGACACTGACATTATATCGAAACTGTATTTTGAACAAATATATTTAGCAGAATTGGGCCCCAGCTTTGCGCGCTCCTCAAAATGTATCCTATATCAGATGCTCCAGGCTTTGGAACTTGCGTGAACCGCAAGTTCCAAAGCCTGGAGAACAACACTTATCAGCGATGATCAGCGATCATTGCTGATAAGTGAGAGACCTGGCCTTGTTCGAAGTTTGAAATCGTTACAGTAAGAAACGTTTCTTTTTAATCGTTTATGGCCTATGATTATATCATACCTACCTACTATGTGTAAAGAGTATCTAATCGAAAGATAAATAATAATAATTTGCTACTATCATGGTATTGCCACCAATTTCACAGTGTTATATATCATTCATGCCCCATGTGTTTTGCTCGTGATCATGAACGGTACGGTACATACGTACTATCAAACATTTTATCTAAAGATGAAATGTTTTTGCCAACAATATCTAGTTATGAGCAGAATTTATTAATGTTGATAACATCGTTCGATTTTAATCAAGGTTGCCTATGCTGTTGATGGTACCTATACCTAATTATTTTTCTCATTTCGCTGTTGGCTTATCAAACGGCTAGTACTAAATATACGCTGAAAAAACATGCATGTATGTAACTCTACTATATTTTAACATCGTCGTAATGCAGTTTGTGAACATCGCATGACAACAGTAACGGAATTAGAATGAGGGCTAGGCCTTAGTTTCCCGTTCACTTCAAACATTTACATGATAAATCCTCCTTAAATCATTAATCAGCAAAGTTAAGCCTTTTCTAAAGCGGACTCCTTGGTTCGCCGTTGGGCGCCATTTAGCAAATTTAATGATATTGTCAGATGGATTATAGAATTTATTATTAAGACATCAACTGGTGATTACTTTTTACTGTTCCTACGGGATATATACCACATACATTTGTTTTGAGTAACCGATATTTCGGCACTGTTTCAAGCACCATGTTCACGGATATACTGGTATAAATATACTTACAGTACGCAATACTTCAGTACATCCGTGAACATGGCGCTTGCAACAGTGCCGAAATATGGGTTAGGTACTCAAAACAAAGGTACGTGGTATAAGTATATCCCGTAGGAACAGTAAAAAGTAATTATAGTGACCACGAAAGTTTAAATTCCTATATCAACTGGTGATGTTCCAAAACTATGGCAAAATGCCGTTTCATAGCTGAATTAATAGTGACATAGTTAAAACTTAAATATTTTAATTAAATGTACCTACAATGTTTAACGATAGGCGTTTATTAAGCTCAGAGGTCGTTACCATAGTCGCTTTTGTGCAAATATAATTTAACAAATTAGGTCAGACAGCGTACCTATTCAATATTTTCGCGGCAACTACACAATGTGACAATAAACACGAAATAACTAGCTCTTCAAAGAACGATTGAATTTGCAATTTGATAGCAAATAACGATTTATTGTTGGTACTTTAGAGACCACATGATAATTTATTTAGTACCTATTGTGTGACCACATGAATAAATAAATATTACACATAATTTTGACACTAATTGATAATAAAGAGGCATGAAGTACGCGTGTTCGCCAGAAGGATAATAAAATAAATGTTTACATAAGTATACAATGATCCAGTCAAACTAAACGACATAGGCCTTAGTCATATTGAATAGCAAATGTCCGTAGTCTCAGTTTGACTTTTTATACAAATATAGAGGATGCCTGCGGTTACACTCGCGTTATGTAAGGCTTACTGCTCCGCTCTCGTCACTCATAGCGTGATGTTATATAGCCTTCCTTGATAAATGGGCTATCTAACACTGAAATAATTTTTCAAATCGGACCAGTAGTTCCTTTGATTAGCGCGTTCAACCAACCAAACAAACAAACTCTTCAGCTTTATATATTAGGTAGGTAGTATAAGATTTTTCTCGTGAAACTGTCTGTATGGTAAGGTCTTGCAGGCAAGGAAGATAAACTGGAAATTAGTTGGGTCAGATTATTTTTCATTTTCTGGTTATTTTTGGTACCAATTAGATAATTGGACTTGTAGTAGCGTTTCATCCGAGTTCACACTATTCACCATTGCAGAAGTTTTCCATGGAAAATGTGACTTATTTATCTACTTTCATCAGCATGAAGAAGCAAATTCCATCTTTCAAGTGACTACAAATACATCATGATATCAATGACAGCAGATATTTATTTTCTGTCATTCTAACCAGCTACAATTTTAAAACTCTTGTTTAAAGATTATATTCTCTTCGAAACCAAATTATCCAATTTTAGCAGTAGACGGTTTAAAAAACCTGAACCAGTAAGCAAACAAAAAATCGTAAATTTATATTTTTGGAGATCTTTGGAATATCTATGACAATAAAACGATGATATTAATTTCGATGACGATAATATCGAGATCATAAGAGTTCTTTACTGCTGTTTAGCTAGTTACAGACTAAGACTAACTACTGCTGACACTGAAGACAGTTAAAGGTCATGCACTGAACGAATATTTACATTTCAGATGCATTCTCCACAAACACCACAGAAGGTAAAGCACTGCGATAATTTTAGACGTATCTTTTATCTATTACATCACAAATGATAAGAGTCGATAATAAAATATAATACTTACGCAGATGTCTTCAAGAGCCCCGTTAAGGTCGAATCCATTGGTCTTGGGATCGAAGTAGCGGTATTTCTTGAAGGGCAAGCTGACCTGGTTGCAGATCTGAGGATGGTTACCCCACGTTGGGTTGGGTAGCCAGACCTCCCTTACTTTGTCGAAGTGTTTCGTGATGAACTCCAAGCCAAGGCGGAGAGCTCCAGTGCCAGACAATGTCTAGAGGGAGTAGAAACACCAATTAATTATTACGTAGTATTAGGCCCTTGGACTTTTGAATGTTAATAGTGGTGCGAGTTGTTTAATTAGGCTTTAAGCTACGACCTAACATTGGGTATTAACATTCGGCATGCGCCCGGTGTTTACTTTGTACTACAGAGTAACGGCCGTGCGAACGTCGACGCTCGAGGATCGCGCATTCCCAATGTGAGGCAGAGGGTTCTACAGGCATATTATAAAGCTAACACAATAATTACAGATGTCTTTCAAAACACTCAAAATTAAAAGGTATTTGACATGAGGATGCTGTATGTTTCGTATGTACCTGTAATTTATTGTATTTTGAGGTTATAATTAGAACAATAACATTGGTCGTTACAGTCCGTGTGGTGACGGATTAACAACACGGAATGTCACCACCCCATATCATCCCATGGGTGTCGTAAGAGCCGAAAGAGGTAGCATATTATGCAGTGAACAGCGCTTCAGGAGAAGTAAAACTTGATACAAACCCTGTACCAACCCGTTTGGCCAGCGTGGTATAGTAGGCCAATTTCTCCTTTCAAAGGAGTGGCCTAGTCCAGCAGTGGACTATTAAAGGCTGATGATGACAGAGCATCATTGCCAATAAGCCCGATAATTTTCATGAATTTCTTTGTTGACCGAACACACAACCGATTTCGGTAGCTTTAACCAAACAAAACCAAGGTTGAGTAAATACCAAAATTTTGAAAGTGTATCTCATCTCAGTAGATATTTTGGAAATACGGTGGGTATTACCAATAGGGTAAAACATTATCACGCGGTCGGAGCCGTGGCCGAAGTCTAGTATTATGATAAGCAACGACACTAACATACTAATCTGTTACATTACACAATGAAGATTTATCTCCTGTATATCTTCGTCTTTTGTTAAGAGAATACCTAATTTGGTCGTCGTGTTTAAAACCATAATTTGGCAAAACGATGAAAAGGAATACGATTGACATGTGATTTTGATTTTGGGCATTTTGATGCAAAATGCATGTATGGAGGGTAGCAAACACTTTTCTGTTAATTCATAGACACTTTCAGGTGTATTAAAAATCTGGTTAAGGGAGCCAAAGGCATCAAACAATGGGAGAAACCAAAAAGAAGAATAATGTTCCATTTACTCTCTAACACCATTTGGAGTAACAAATGGCTATACGGATTCCGTCCCGATTTTCAGCAGTGGGATACAAATCTCATGCCAACGTTACGTCCGATTTATTTGCAGCAGCGATTTGTCGTCCATTGTTCTGCCATTTGGGTAAGGCCTGACAGCATGAGGCGATAATTCATCCAAGATTTCTCCTGATTGTAGCCTCCGCCAACAACTAGAGGCAGTTAGAAATCTATTATAATATTACCCTATTAAATTATCGAGTGATATTGGCAGTGACATTGACCCAAGTCAGTCGCGATAAAAATATTACGCAGATCGTAAGCGACACACGTAGTTCTGTTTACGACAGCGATTCCCAAACTGTTATCTCACGCCTGTATCACTGAAGGGGTAGACAGAGGTGTAATATTACACCCACATTTCGCCAAGAACAGCTAGGTTCCATTCCACGTAATAGGGGGCGAGCCTATTGCCGTTACCGGGCACATCACCAGACTCCGTGCTGCTACTGAGAATTAGGAAAAACCCAGTAACACTTTTGGCCGCCCCGGGAATCGAACCCGGCACCTCCGATCAGCAATTCCCAAAGTGGTTCCGCAGAATGTTAAGGTTTCATGAGAAAAGCTTTCACGATATCACATTTATCATTACGTAGTAAAACTTTATTAGTCTCAAGATGTTGGGTGCCAAAAACAGATTCGTTGAAGGTGTAGCGCGTTTTCAAATTAAGGAACAACTCCATGGACAGAGCATGTCTCGCTTACGACTGGCATATACAATAGAGTAGTTTCCAGGGTCAAAATAATTACAATTTATTTAGTCCGTATTTTAAATTATAAAAAAATATTGGACACGTATTTTTTCTTTTTTTGATTAAATGAAAAATAACCAAGATATAGCCCATTAAAGTTACTGATGACGTCACCTAGTGCGAAAAAACGCAGCACGGCGTGACGTTATACGTAACTTTAATGAGCTATATCATGGTCATTTTTGGTTTAATTTACAAATAAAAAAATACGTATCGCTTATTTTTGAGTAATCTAAAGGACGGACTTATAAAATTGTTTTCATCAACTAGCCTATTGTCAAATTTAAACGGCTCACATTTAAGACCGACTTCATCATCTTAGCCTAGAAACGTCCACTGCAAAACATAGTCCTCCCCCAAGCCCAGGGCTCTCCATATAGACCAATTTTGAGCCACGCGCTTCCGGCAATCTTAACCAGGTCGTCGGTCCACCGTATCGGAGACCTACCCCTGTTGCGTGGTCCTCTCCTGACCCAACAGCCATCGGTTCTTCGAGCTATGTCCCCTACCTATTACGAACTCAGCTTCGCTATTCGAAGATCTATACCTAATTAATTCTAATAAAATCAAAGGAATCGTTTCCTTACCTGTACAGTGCAGTTGGTCTTGTTCTTGAGGACTTCGCTGTCTTCACCGAACGCTAGTTTAGCGACGGCTTCGGTGAAGTCAGACTCGCCGGCGATTGGCGCGTACTCGTGGTTTAGTTCAGCGCAGTGGATCAGTTGTTCAGCCTGATGACGGAAGAACAGTGTCAAGAAAAGAAGAGGGCAAGGGTCATATAAGGGGAAAATAATAAAGGAGATGTACCATTTGGCCATACATTATGGGCCTGGCACGGCCAAACACAACACCATGTGTGTTTTGAAGATAAATGACTACTCTATTAACCTGTATAATTTCTTTTTAAATAACTTTTGGTGGAAATAAGATACGAGATATTTGAAATGGAAATTATTCCGCAACTAAATATACCTCAAAATTGAATTTTAACATAAATATAATACCTAGATGTAAACAAAAGTATGTCTTTGCGTCTTAAAGAACAAAAACTACATAAAGAGTGGCCAATAATAATGAATAATCACCTGTGTACTAGGGAACCTCGTACTATGTATGCTCGTCCAAAAAAGCTAACCACAATCACAAACACTGCTACATATTCTTAGCATGGGTAGAAGGTACTGATCATTATTATTGAATTTATATTCAATTACATTACATTAAAACCGTACGAAAACACCAATAAATCAGAACAAAATATTTACGATACACAGTAGCAACACGAATGTCACGAATGACATAACAGATAAAAAAAGTGTTGCAAATGGTTTGAAAAAATATTTCTACTATCGATTAAAAAACAAAACGATTTTTACCGATTAATAATTATGGAATGTATAATTAATTATATATTTCTTGATTCTTTTTACAAATATACTTATAAAGTAAATAAAATATATTGTTTTCTAATATAGTAATAAAAATATTATTTCCTTAAAACAATTTCTGCCTACCATACTTCATTTTATTTTTAATGCTGGCAACATAAGACATTCATCCGCTATTACCATAGCTTATTCAAAATAATTAATCTTTAAAAACTAAATTCTTTCACCGATACTCTATCAAGAAACGAAAACGATGTAAAATTTTTAAAAATTATTTCTTTCACCGATACTCTATCAAGAAACGAAAACGATGTAAAATTTTTTAAAATTATATGTTTAATTTCAACGATTCACAACTCTCTGGCCGCTACAGGCCGTATTTGGTCTTTCTCCTTTATACAGGGGCTATAAAAAGTAGCATTAAAGAGACTGTTTGGTAAGTGAAAATGGCCGAGAGCTAATAATCTTTTACAAATTTCAAAACAATTCGGCGTTGGTTTCTTAGCAGCGTATAATATGTTTATGACGTAAGTCTTAAAAGTTAATAAAATATACCATTATACATCTGTTTATAGCCTCGAGTTATAGTCACGAGACATACATGTTCAAAATAAACCCCTAGACTCTATTTTAAATGCGAACAAATACTGAATGTTAAAATTTTTAAGCTGCAATGTTTTTCATCACCGTCTCTATTTTGTTAACATGCTAATGATGAATTCATTCGCTTTTGGCACCAAAATCATTGACCAAAGCCACAGAAATCTGGCATGGTAACACTGAATATTCTCAATCATAATATTTTTGGACTGACCTTCCTGACGCATGGCAGCACAAATGGTTTGCCATTGTCGTCTCTGTAGGCACCTACACCAAGATTGACCTTCTTGGGATCAGGGTCTCTCTTGAAAGCCTCAGAAATACCGAGGATTACATCAGGAGGACCCATTTTGACATTGCCCCACCACATACTGTATTGGAAAAAAAGGAAAACATAGTAAATATACCATCAAAAATACTGGTACAAAAACAGCATATCAAAAGAAAAAAATCCATAAGTTAACCTTCGCGATTCCCTTTCAAAACAAAGTACTCCATATCTAAAAGAGAAGTATAGTTGTGATTATTATTTTGATATTCACTCTATACTACTATAAAAATAGAAAATATGCAACTACATTTTATAATGACTTATTACTGCACAACATAAAATAATTAATCTTTCAACAGAACACAATAAGGAAAGATATATTCATTCAATGTACATATTTAATGCCCAGAATATCATAAATTCATGTATTTCAGGGACGTTAAAGACATCAAACAAGGTACACAAAATGCACTCGGACTCAGTACAAATATTGATGGGTAATAAATGTGTTCCTTTGTGGGAATACACCCAACATACAGACCAACACTGTTTATTATCAAGGATCGGAATTAAGAGAGCTAACATTGTCAAAAGTATGGATATGCCTAATATTCAAATGTGTTTCCGGAACTAGATTTATTATATTACATCTGATTATGAATATATCTTTCTAATAATGATTTACTTTCTTGCCTACTACAAAGTAACACAACTTTTAATTATTTCATGATGTTTACTGATTACAATAGTGTACTAGCTGTGTGCCCACACCTTTATAGTATTGGCATCAAATGTAATTTTTTTCATACAAACTTGTAAGCCATATTTTCCAACTTAGTGTAGGAGACCTCAAAAACATTTTTTTAGCTGGCACTTAGGTCATAAAAGGAAACCATTGTCCAAGTTTAATGTTACTGGATTCAATAGTTGAGGCTCTATATATAAATGATGATGATGAAAGTAATCAGCTGTGATAGCTATAAAAATATGTTCTATAATTTACATTATACTTATGTATAGTGGCATTATTGTATTAGTTGGTACCCTCAACTACCCTCAAATAGCTAATACTGGAAGGATCTTATTTTAAAAGAAGTACTACTCATAATACTTTACTCTTTTATAAGAAAGATTGTTATGAGAAAATCCTTTTATATGGATATTCATTGCAGCATAATGAATTACCATGAGGCACTTGAAAATAACTTGCCCAGGGAATGCTATCAGCGAAAATTGCTTATCAGGCAAACATAATTTAAGGCATTACTCTTTTAGACATTGTATACACTAACTTTCTTATTGGAATGTTTACACTGCTCTAAATAACACTAAGAGCATTAGTGTGAAGGATTCCAACAAGTATATAGAATTAATATCAGACTATAATTTTATAAATATTTCTTAAAAAGATGTGCAATATGAATAAAGAAATGTAATTTAGTGCCTTGTAAAATTGGAATTCCATTTGCTGTAAACATAATATCATATCAAATTAGAAGTAGTAAGAGTCACCAGGCTTGTAAGTTATGTCCAGCTGACATTTTTTCTTGTAAACAAGTGTACAATTTATCAATGTGTGTGTTCTCTGTGTGCATGTGTGGTTATACAGGTTTTTAAAGCTATGAATAGAAGTGATAGTACCTAATTATATTTCAACAGCTGTGCATAATTTTGTAATCAGTTAACATCACTAATGCCATAATGGTTAACTGGCTTTTCCTCTCTTTCAAGAAGAGTCCCCTCATGAACTAGAATCAGCTGTAAACCATTATTTCTCAAGGTTTGAATTTTGACAAAAATATTCCAACAAGACTAGACTGGTCAAGTTCTGATAACTTATTTCTCGCTAAGTATGACCCATATGCGAGAAATAAATAAAAACCACATTCTAAGTTACGTGGTTGCTTCTACTATCTACAATGTCAGCAGGTTTTATTGGCGATTACTATATATAATTTTATAGTTCATTAGTATATAATTAATGTAATATAAGCTCTATTACGTAAATGACAAATCTGCCGGTTTACCTGCTCGCTCTGACCATGGTGTTGGTGATAGCTTCCACATTGTTATTCTTTAACACTTGAACAGATATATTTTTCAACGTGTGAGCCATATTTAATACTGTCCGTCACCGGCTGCGTGAGATAACTAATAAATTAGAGCGCCGATCCGATCCACTGCAACACTACCTAGCGCTAGCACACCACTTTATTCTTATCTGTCAATAGATTAATGAGCTAAGTAACAAATTCAAAACTACCATCATGTGATATTTTCTTACATATAACTGCTAAAATACCTTACAAGCAGATAGTGAAAAATAAAAATTCAACCTAAAATTAAAACGAGCCGCTATAAATTCTGTACAATGCCTGATTATCCTAATTATAGAGTGGAAAAATATAAACGCATTGCCATAATTATGGGTAATTATCAGTTCATAGTAACACTACAGGAACAAACGTCATATTGCGACTCGCGTCACAAATACCAATGTCACGAAAGGTCACAGCACCCGGCCGGCACCTGTCGGTAACATCTAAATAAAATAAGATAGTGGAAAATATTTTATGAAACAGTAGGTACCCACTGAATCTTAATATGGAATATAATTTAAAACCCTCTGACTAATCATAATCTACGTTAAACACTATACATACTGTACACATACAATCAAATAGTTAGGTACTTTTACAGGGTGTTGCTGTTTTTATTTCAAGTCAGGTTTCGTCCTAATCGTCAACTTAATACTTTAAATTATGATATATTTTAGGATATTAGATAAGACTAATATAGGGTGCAACTTATATAGGTGAATTTGACTATAAATATTTTTATTAACCGACTTCAAAAAGGAGGAGGAGGATTAATTATGTTTTACTGCGGTGACGAAATGATAAGTCTTTATTGTTGTAATTGATGGCATCAACATTTGAAGT
The DNA here is from genome assembly GCA_944739405.2 of Euclidia mi. Classification (NCBI taxonomy): domain Eukaryota; kingdom Metazoa; phylum Arthropoda; class Insecta; order Lepidoptera; family Erebidae; genus Euclidia; species Euclidia mi. Next base: position 8,666,031 of record OX123196.2, read on the forward strand.
CAAAAAAAGTAAAATATTTTTTATAATTTTTTTTTGGAAGTTTTAATGTGGTACCTATATAATAAATTGAAATATTTTTTACTCCTGCATTATGGGTTGGTACCTTATGTCAGTATTAGTATACAGTTGAGTGTAACATTCTATCTCATACTTATTAGTTATTATTACAGACTAACCAATAAAAATAGGAAACTATGATTATTTCTGTGGAAACGTCTTATTCTCATTTTGAATCGTGACGATTTCGGAGCAGTTCAGAGCATTTTAGAATATTACTGTCATACTGTGGGCTCTAGTAGTTTGGCGATACACTTCACTGGCATGTGCTCAACTCTAGTGTTTAAGCTTAGGCTTATCTCAACACGAGACAAGGGCATAAGACCAGAAGGCAATTTGGGTTAACTATTGGTGTGGAACGCAAAGTTTGTGGATATTTTGCATCTTCATTTTGATATTCTACTTCAATCTAGCACAACGAAGAAAATCCCGGATGATTATGATGATTTATTTTATGTTTTTAAGTAAATAGGGACTCACAGATTCCAATATACACGAAATACCTGTAGTAAAATATTTGAGGAGATATATTTATTAAGTAATAAGTAGGTTTTGGTGAAACTGACTATTTTTTTACAATCTTATATTGCTTACCCGCAAAGGTAATGTAAGACCGCAGGCAAAGTGGAAAGGAAGTATCAATTTTCTCTCCCCGTAAAGTTCTCTTTTTTACACATCAACACTAAATCCAGACAACTCCTACTACGTAAATAAATCTATACTTACGTAAATCAGAGTAGAAGAATAGGTGCTAGGTTACATAATACGTCATAGTTACTTTTTAACTGACTTCCTTCCTTTTTTTTTTCTTTTTTTGGTATCGGGTTGGAAAATCCTCATGGAGTCCCTCCGCCCCGGGTGGGGGGGAAAGACGAAGGGGACTGTCAGACTCTTACTGACTAAAAACCAACCCGTGCTCCTCATGTACCCATGTGTCGGAGGGTAGGGTTTCACCAAAGCATTCCTCGCTACCCCCCGACGGGTATTGGCCCGCCAGATGGTCAGGCGGGCCCCGAACGAAACCCCCTTGGCGGCGGTGTTGGGCTCCGCCGCCAAAACACCCAGCGGCCGCAGAGGATAGGGAGGACGGCAACGGAACACCGCATCTCCTCTTCCTCTGCGGCCCCCCCCGCGACGCAACGATGGTGCGCCCCCATTTGGTCGCGGGAGATAGGGCGCGGGGCAACGCAACACCCACACGCCTCTCCTCCCGCGACCGTACCCGACTGCGAGGGACAGACAGAACTGTCCCCCGCACCCGCACCATGGGACGCATCCTACGCAGGCCTCTACCAAGCCCACGTGGAGCGTCCCCTCCCGGGATCCCGCTTAGCTTCACCGTGGGTGGCTTCTAACCCACGGTTACTGAGCCCCCCCACCACGACAAGGTGGAGATCCCACGGGGGGGAACTGACTTCCTTCCTGTCTAAATCACTCTAAGGTAGCCAAGGCGACATAATATATATACCCATGGCATTAAGTTCTGTAGATATGCGATGTGTTTTTGAAGGTTTATTTAATTAAATTAATACATTTTAGTTTTAGGTAGGTACTTATTGTTTGTGAAGTACCATCAGGATATCAGGAAGGTGGAGACTTTCTGAAAGTTTAGCAGTTCGACGACTACGAACAGCTTAACAGCTGGACTCTAAACATTCTATGATGCAACACTGATTTACATACCTTGGTAGTCTCTTATGATTATTTTAAGACTTCAAGATCTCGTTAGTAGGTATACGTACGATTTCGCTACACTTCAACAGGCTTTTATAATAATTGGCGGAAAAACGTCAGTTCTGACAGAAAAATGCTTCTTACGCCAATATTATGAGTTCAACAGAATATCTTAGCTTGCAGCAGTCCTAAGGTTATGAGCATTTTAATTTGCAGACCTATTAACACTTTCCATTACTATATGCATTTATATTATTAAACTGTTTAAAGGCATTATTCCGATCGGTCCATCTCTTTTTTTATTAAAGAGTGCTTGACAAAGGTACTCTGTGAGTGCTTGTTCACATGAATTTAACTTCGGTGGCATCTGTCAGCAGTTGAAGTTCTAAGATGCTTTTTTAATAAAATGCGGTTTTCTTATATATACTCACAGACCAGTAGGTTAGGTATAAAATATTATTATAATAGGCGCTATTAATAAGATCCTCCGGATCCTCTGGGTGTTCTCGAACACCCGTGTTTGGTGCCTCTGGTACTTAAAATAAGTATGTACCTAGTAGGTAATAATAATAATAATAATTAAGTAAGTATATTTATTGAAATAAAAACATGGCACAATTTAAAAATCCCACCAAACTGCATAACAGTTTGTCGGTGGGATTAGCGCTCGAATATTTTTACATATAATTAAAAATGACACAGTGACTTTATAGGCGATATAGAATAACTGACAGTAATCTATATCTATATAGTTATAATAAAACTGTAGAGAGGTCAATTCTGTACATTGAATATATATTCAAAATTAATATTGGAGGATGAATGGTGATCGATACTGATGCCAAAAATGCAATTAGTAAATTTTTTGTCTGTCTGTCTGTCTGTCTGTCTGTATGTGCACGCATGGGTAAAAAACTACTGAAGGGATTTTAACCAAACTTGGTACGATTGTAGTCCATACTCCTGGGCAGGTTATAGGCTATATAACATAACGCTAAGACACATAGGAGCGGAGCAGTGACGATAAATTTGAAGCAAGTCGGATGAAAATGCGCTTTCGAGCTGTTATCCTCGCATACGTTTATCATTCGCCAAAAGTATGTATTACAAAGATGGTCTTCAAAAGATCTACAAAAAAGTCCTTTATAGTATATAGGGTCATTTCGCCTGTTCGCGTCCATTTAGTGCAGTTGGCAAGTTTGAAGGAGAAAATAAAAATGTGCCAGCAAATTTATTCAATGAAAAATTTATGTAATGCGTTCATTATATAGTCTATTTTAATAATAACTTTCAGTTTTGTTCGAAACTTGTTGTTTTTTTTAAATAGACAAACTTCAAAATATGGCATTTTACCCAGTTTGCGTCCAAAAAATCCAAATTGCGTCCACCTGTGGACCAGTTCGCGTCCACCAGCTTAGTCTTAACAATATCAGCATTATAATCCTTCATATAAGGGTGATATTGTTAAGACAATCTAAAGAAAGATTGGCTTTTAACAATTTCTACATTTTCTTTCATTTCTAAAATCTACATTATTATCATTATTAAATCACTTTATAGAAACTATAAATAACTAATTATTGTTCTCAACATCGATGGAACTTAAAATCAAAGATAAAAAAATAACGATACATGTTGTCCAATATTGTGGTCTTCGGAAGAGCATAATTTTTACATAATTATGTACATATTTGTCTTATCGATTTCTTCTTCTCACGAATATCACAAAACGCTTTCTTTAATTAATCATCTTTTGTATTTTTTTCCTTCTTCTTTCTTGTCTCCTAAGAACTCATCTTGAATAGAAAAAATATAGAATAAAAGAAATTAAATGAAATAATTCAATTTTATACTCAGTCTTAATCAAAAATGCATTATAAATTATATAAAATATATATATAGAATGTATTTATGCGATCATTTCTATTTCATGAAAATATGGACGCAATTTGCTATAATATTATCCCTTGCAGGTATAGTTTGCGTCCACTTGTGATCGATTATTATATCGATTGTATCTTTTATTACAATCATAATAATGTGGACGCAAATTGGTCATTACAATTGCATACTATTACGAGGGTCAAACTGAAAGTTCTTAGAACTGGCCACTTATAAACAATATAATAAAAAAAATATTCTAAAATTTGAAAATTGAACTCTTTGCCAATATTACTGAGTATATATTTCATTCATTTGTCATTTGTTTTACGATTTGGCGGCAAATTGAAAATTGTCTGTGTCACGTCAACATGAATTTAACACGAGAAAATTTTCGTGCAATGATTTTTTATGACTTTCGATGTCATTTAAGTCAACAAGAAAGTTATGATAGACTACGATTGGCCTTTCACGATGAAGCCCCATCTCGTGCGACTGTTTACAACTGGTTTAATGAGTTTAAACGTGGTCGCACTAATCTGACTGATGATGTACGTGAGGGACGGCCTTCTACGGCGACGACTGAAAATAACATCTGTGTTGTGCGGCGTATGATAGAGACTGACAAAAGAGTGACCTATCAGCAGATTCGGACAAGCTTAGGCATCGGTATGAGTCAAGTGCACAAAATCCTCCACGAACATTTAGCGGTCAGGAAGCTTTGCGCCCGGTAGATACCTCATAATTTGACTAAGGCTCAAAAACTCCATCGTGTGGATTGGTGCCGTAAAATGATTGAAAGATTTAACGGAGGTGACTCAAATGCTGTGTTCGACATACTAACAGGTGACGAAAGCTGGATTTACTGTTATGATCCTGAAACCAAAAGACAATCTGCTCAGTGGGTGTTTCCTTTCGAGGAGTTGCCAACTAAAGTGAAGAGAGATCGAAGTGCGGGAAAAAAAATGGTGGCCTCGTTCTTTGGAAGGATAGGTCATTTCGCAACAATTGTGTTAGAGGATCAAAAAACAGTTTCTGCAGAATGGTACACTACCAATTGTTTGCCACTTGTCTTGGAAAAAGTTCGAGAGAAACGACCTCGCAGTAGGATCCTCCTTCACCACGACAACGCCTCGTCGCACACCGCCAAGCGAACGATCGACTATTTGGCGACATCAAACGTTGAATTACTGGGTCACCCGCCGTATAGCCCCGACCTCACGCCTTGTGATTTTTATTTATTTCCAAAAATTAAAGAAAAACTTAAAGGAAAGCGGTTTATGAATGCTGAAGAAGCGGTGGCTGCGTATCGCGATGCCATTGAAGAGACCCCTAAGGACGAGTGGGCAAAGTGCTTTTCCCAGTGGTTCCATCGCATGCAGCGGTGTATTGACGTCAATGGACAATATTTTGAAAAGATATAATAAAACTAATAACTGGCTAATGTAATCAGTTTTTGATTTTCTAAGAACTTTCAGTTTGACCCTCGTAATGTTAAAATAAACAAAATCCCAATTTCTCTCTCATATTTAAATCAGATAAAAATAAACAACTAAAGAAATCATAAATAGACGAGTTCGCGTCCATTGTGGACGCAAAGTGGAAGTTTTATAAATTCGGTGTTCTAATTCGCGTCCACCTTATTTTAATTGTTAACTATAAAAAAACAAGCTAATTTATAATTCATACTATTCGTCTTTTCATTATTAATGTCTAGAAACAGCTATGTATCCTAAAATTCACATAAAACAATAAAATACTTACCGTCAAACACGCCGCTGCACACTATTTTTTTATTTATATCCCGCGCATCTGCACTCTTTTGTTGAACAACCGAGATTAACTAATTTTTTTAAACAGGATAAGCTGGGCGTACGGCACTTTTGTCTATTTGTGCGTGTCTCTTATTCGTCGAGGTATTGGCGATACTGACTTTTCATTTTATTAGTGTGTTTGTATACTTATTTCCGAGCATTTTTAAAGGGAGGTCTGCAAAATGGACGCGAATAGGGGGATGGACGCGAACAGGCGAAATGACCCTATCTATCTTTTATAAATTAGCCACAATAACATTTAGGCATTTCTTCAAAGTGTATTAAATACATCAATAATTATATTGTATTTCACATAGATATATCTTTATCAAACTTCCATATTCAAAAAGACCACTGTAATATGTATTTTATAAAAAAAATATAGAAATCGGTTTATAAACACACAATATATAGATGGAATAAAACTTCCAAATCTCGCCGCGCCAGTATGGGTACTATGGGTACGGCTATACGGTTGATTTTTGTTTAACGTGCGAAACGGCCATCTATATACATGTAATAAATCTGTAAGTGATCGATGTCCGTACATGGAAGATATTCAGGAGAAATCTATTTTAAGGGGTCTACATTAAAGAAGAGAAGCCAAAAATATAATTAAGTATTACAATTTTTGTCTGTTTGTCTGTGCGTTTGTGCACGCTAATTTCAGAAACGGCTAATCGAATTGGAATGCTGTTTTCACTGATGTATTGTGGTAACTAGGTACTTAACATTTAATGGTGTGCATGAGGTGCATAGGGTTCCCACCAAGAACTTAGGGTCCCAAGCCAACCTCACCTGCAAGTGGTGCACCTGCCGATCAACGGACGAGGCTCTGGCGAACACAATATCCCGATAAGCGGCAATAGGCTCGCCACCTATTACGTGGGATCAAAACACTGGCGAAAAGTGGGAGTTAAATATGCCTCTGCCTACCCCTTCGGGGAAACAGGCGTGAGTCTATGTATGTATGTATGTATGTATGTAACATTTAATGTTTGTTTTATACGAATCGGTTCATAAATAAAAAAAGTTGTGTCAAATTAAACATTACGATGCATTTGTTCGTTAAAATTTGTTCTATAAAAGTAAGACCTCGCGAAGATTGAAGATTTGATCAAGTGCGCGCACTGCCATATAACTCTGTACTGATCCGACTGACCGATCAAACTATCGGCCAACTTTAATCGCTAGTGCGCGCGAGGCCTAACTCTTCAGCTGAATTGGTTGAAACTTAATATATTATGATCAGTCAAATGTAAAATTATGAGGGTAGTAACATTATAAATAGGATATTTTCGAACATTTGGATCTTCCAATTTAAATTGAGCTTAAATCTGTATGATTAATTATATTAAATAGGGTTCGGCTTAGGCTGGACGTATTCGCACATGTATATGTAAACAGCTTGCAGAGTGGCGAGTCATTTAATTTTACTGGGTGGGGATAAACACTGGGATGGCATTGTCTAAAGCAAGTATAACTAAAAGTCCTCATCGATTACGCAGTGGGTTTGACATGCTGCATAGTTATGGCAAATTGGCCGAGGACACTTTTAGGTTCCCACAACAATCTAATAAACCGTTGCTTGACAGTAGATATCCTATTACTAAATATGGCCTGCCCGAACCATCATTTGCTGGTGTAAAAATGATCTCTCGAGACTTACTGAAGAACAGCGTTCACTATAATTATGATCGTGTGTGGTCGTAGCGTGGATAGTGATTTGGGAAAAATACTATTTGTAGATGCTCAAGTATGTACCAGTCTTCCCGTGATCGACTTGGACCACGCAGAGTTCTGTTTGTTATATCTCTAAAAGCAGTGACAAAGCTAAGATTTAACGTTATTGTCATCTTATCATATGAGATCAATATACGATGGCAAACCATGAAGCGGTCTAAGCATGTAGATCGCAAACCAAGGGGAATCAAGCAAAATGACGAACCCATGGGCATGACAATACTTTTTCGTCGCGGTTTTCGTTAGGCTCTGTCTGTTATACCACCATACAATATGACACACGAGCTGATGAAATTAGAGCCTGTCTAAAGAGTTATAAACACTGAAAACACTGAAACACTAGAAACTAACTATGGGATTGTATTATCGCTATGCATTTGAAATTATATGCGAGCATGATTATGAGGCAACGAACATGCACAGGCATTCTCTGATCTTTTATTCGCGATTGGTAACTTCGCGGTGTGGACTTGCAGGAACAAGCAATTTTTAGGACATCTACACTATTCAATATAGGTATTATATGCAACTCAAAACATTTTGGGTATCAATTCTGTAGCCCAGTGAAAAGACAAATTCCGCGCGAACGGAGTCGCGGGCACAGCTAGTATCAAATAAAATTAAACATAAATAATAAAGTAGGTACTAACAATAATTCACAAGTTGAAATCTGTTTCACGCAGCAATACATTTTTCAGTTTTTTCAGAGTTGCTTTTCTCATTTTATTATCATTTGTTCTCAGCCAGTTATGTTTGTTATAGAATAAAGGGGTCAGATATTTACTAGTTCTTTTTCCATAATAGTTTCTTACTGAGGGTATTACAAATTTATGCTCTCTAACGCTCTTGGTATTATATGTATGTATTTGCCACACATATTTTGAACTTATCCTCATACAATTGATCCGTAACCACTAAGTATTCGACCCTTTTATTTATAGGCAGTACTTTACATACATACAGCGATTTCTCATTATCTTTGTGTTTAAGTTTTGTTTTTTTGTCAACTAAGTATTTCATGAAGCGAATTTACAGTGATTTTATCCTAAACTAGAGGACGCCAGCAGCTACGCCTGCATTTTTTTTAAATTTACCCGTTTTGGCTGATCCCGTGGGAATTTAGGGAAATCCCTTCTTAGTGCACCCCTACGGTCCTCGAGGAAAATACATGCCTAATTTCAGCTTCCTGCGCCCAATCAGTAGTTTCGGCTGTAGCGTGTCTGTCAGTCAGTCAGTAACGCAAGGATTTTATATATTAAGATAAATACGACTTAAATGAACGCCCATACGTACTTAATCCATAGTTAAGCAACGAATCAGCGAGAGCAAAGTAAATGACACGCAGCGTTTTCTTACTCAACGGCGCATTTAGAACGTAGAACTTACTTATCACCGCTCTGAGTCTGGTGCACACTGACTCTACATGCAAACTCCAGTTCATATTAGCGTCCACCCATAGACCCAGGTATTTGAATTTTTGAACTAGTTTTAGAACTAGTTTTTGGCAATTACAATTAGTATTATTTTATTTGCGTGCATGCATTCATACGTGTGTCCTACAATACTAATTTCTGAGTTATTGATGTTCCTAGCTATTCTATTTTAAGGTGAATAAATATGCATAACCTTAGTCTTATTTAGGTTGAGAATAATGCCATTGTCGTGAGCCCATTTCATTATGTTGTCAAAGTCTGCCTGCAGCACAGTTCTAGAATTCTAGCCTCTTGAATATTCTTTGACGAGTACAGCAGACACATGTCATCTGCATACATGTACACACGGCATTTATCTACCACATTACTTACACTATTGACGTGCATAATGTAGCCGACGGGTCCGAATACAGAGCCGGTTGGCACACCGAGGTTCACCACTGCTTCTTGTCCGGCCACTCCTGCAATGCAAGTCTGCAGGGTTCTGTCGCTCAGATAATTACGGAACCACCTGTTAGTCGGACCTCGTATCCCACACTCATTCATGGCTCTAAGCAACGTCTCATGTTATAGAGTATCAAACGCCTTTTTATAGTCAATAAATAGAGCCAAGACCTGATGACCCTGATCTAGGCTGCTATATATGTCATCTAAGAACTCAGACAATGCCGTGGCGGTACTGCGGCCATGTCTGAACCCGTGCTGCGCGTCTGATAGTATCCTGTGTTGTTCAAGAAAAGCACTGACCTGCCCGACCACTATCTTTTCTATTATTTTGTTAATTACTGATAAGATGGCAATCGGCCTGTAATTAGCGTATTCAGTGTGTTCTCCTGACTTGTATATAGGGCGTATCATAGCCTTCTTTAGGAGGTTTGGGTATTCTCCTGTAGTCAATGATGTATTAATAAAGTGTGCCAATACTGGTGAAATGTGTTTTTTTATTATTTTCAAATCTATAACTCGAATACCATCCACCCCTGGCGCCTTATCGCTGCTCTGGTCTATTTACTTTACAAACTGTGTTACTGCAAACTGGCTAAAACCGAAATGAAACATTACTGGCATTTACATATGTATTTCTATCTAAAAAGTTATACGACAATTATGCTTAATATTAATAATTTCTCTTGTAAATATATCTGTGAATTTATTAGGTACATATATTAAACATTGTTTCTTTATTTCCTAAGTATCTTTTAATTATATCGTCTATGTTAGCCTTCTTTCTACCTATCCAGCTATTTATTGTTGCCCAGATCTTCCTAGGGTCACCGCTACACTTTTTTATTTCTTCCTGTCTGTGTTTATTTTTGTCTTTAAATATTAATTTATTAACCTTATTACGAAATCTTGTATATTGCAATCATTTATTGTAGTCTCTGGGCGAGTCCTTCCATTCCCTAAACAGCTGGTCCCTACGCACTAACATATTTTTAAGAGTTTGACCTATCCACGGCTGAGAAACTCGTTTGTTGTTAGTCTTTGGTTTCGCAGGTATTTTACACTCGCTATAAATATCTTCAAAAATGAAATGTAACCTATCACATATAATTAATGGATTATCTAAACTTAACAACTGAGACCAATCATAATCACAGATTTGTTTACTTACTAACTTATTGCTAATTACATACCGAGTAGGTATGTTTCTGAATAATTTTGCATATCAACTTGCCTCCCCCCCAAGTCATCGGCTAGCGCCCTTGCCCCCTTTGGCATTTGGCTGGCGACGCGCTTGTATCAGTATGTACCTATTATGAATATCAAAGTTAGTAGGTAAGTAGGTAGGTATGCTTAGAGTAGAGTTTGATAGTGATAGATCAATCAGTTTGATACTGTAGGTACATACATACATAGACTCACGCCTGTTTCCCGGAGGCAGAGACTACCTACGGACCGCGATTGCAACGATCCTGAACATATGTTATCTCTCTTGCTTCATGCACTCCCATGAAGTTTCTCATGCATTGCATGCTCTTCTGTTTAGGGCACTTCTGATTTGTCCTTTTTTTAGGATGTCTCCGATTTGGTCAGAGAACGTCCGCCTAGGTCTTCCCCACAGAAATAGATAGTAATAGAACGGTGAATGTCACGTCATCGCGTACATTTCGCGCGTGCCACATTTTATCAAGCCCCGCCCACAGTGACGTATAGATAGTGAGGGGACACTAAGGAATTATTATCGATGTGAGAGCTATGGAAAATGAAATTATGTTATTGTTTATATAAAATGTTTTATTATGAATAGTTTGGTTATAGTATGCTGTTATAAAAATAAAACGTATTTATTTAGTTAAAAATCTGTATTGAAATCTTACAAAACTTTTGACTATATTATAAAATATCTATACTAATGTAATAAAGCGGAAGAGTTTGTTTGTTTGAACGCGTTAATCTCAGGAACTACCGGTCGGATCTGAAAAATTCTTTTTGTATACGGTAGCCTAGTTATTCCGGAAGGCTATAGGCTATATACATACATACATACATATCGTCACGCCTTTTATTCGACCCTTTGTGGCCGGGCAAAAGGCTAAAAAGGCTAAAAGATAATGTCGGCTAATCTCAGGAACTAGCAGTCGGCTTTTAAAAATTGATATTGCCTATGATAGCCCAATTATTCCGAAAGGCTATAGGCTATATAAAATTACGCCACAACTTTTAGGGGCCAGACAAAAATAATAAATTTGGTCAAACGAGAAGGGGGAGGGTTCAAAGGCAAAAAAAAGGCTTAACGAATAGGATACAATCTATATGGGTATCGTTTTCGAGATTTTCGGGATGCTGATTAAATAATATGAAATTTATTTAGTGATTCAAGATGGCGGACGGAATATCAAAGATGGCGGATGACAAAATTTTAAAAAACAATATGGGTATCGCCTTCTATATTTTAAGGGTTGGGGAATCGAAATACAACATCTATTTCGTGATCGAAGATGGCGGATGGGAAATCAAAGATGGCGGATGGGAAAATAAAAAAAATCTATATTGGTATCGTCTGCGATGTTAAAAGGGATGGAAAATTCAAATACAACATCTTTTTCGTGATTCAAGGTGGTGGATAGGAAATTAAAGATGGCGGACGGGATTGTTTTAAAGTCGATATGGGTATCGTCTCCGATATTTTAAGGAATGGGAAATTCAAAAACACCATCTATTTCGTGATCAAAGTTGGTGGAAGGGATTTTTTTTTTAAATCAATATGGGTATCGTCTCCGTGGATATACGGGATGGAGAATCCAAATACAACATCTATTTCGTGATCAAAGATGACGGATAGGAAATTAAAGATGGCGGACGGGATTTTTTTAAAAGTCGATATGGGTATCGTCTCCGATATTTTAAGGAATGGGAAATTCAAAAACACCATCTATTTCGTGATCAAAGATAGTGGATGGGATTTAAAAAAAAAACAATATGGGTATCGTCTCCGATGTTTAAAAGGATGGGTAATCCAACATCACCATCTATTTCGTGATCAAAGATGGCCCGTCCGCCAACTTGGATTCCCAAATGGATGTCATTTTCGTGATCAGAAAGCATGAAAACCCCAAAAATTATACCCAGATAAATTTTATAAAAAATGTCCCGTCCGCCATCTTAGATTCCCAAATAGATGTCATTTTCGTGACCAGAATCCATAAAAACCCCGAAAATGATACCCATACAAATTTTATTAAAAATGACCCGTACGCCATCTTGGATTCCCAAATAGATGTCATTTTCGTGACCAGAATCCATAAAAACCCCGAAAATGATACCCATATTAATTTTATTAAAAATGACCCGTCCGCCATCTTGGATTCCCAAATAGATGTCATTTTCGTGACCAGAATCCATAAAAACCCCGAAAATGATACCCATATTAATTTTATTAAAAATGACCCGTCCGCCATCTTGGATTCCCAAATAGATGTCATTTTCGTGACCAGAATCCATGAAAACCCCGAAAATGATACCCATATTAATTTTATTAAAAATGTCCTGTCCGCCATCTTGGATTCCCAAATAGATGTCATTTTCGTGACCAGAATCCATAAAAACCCCGAAAATGATACCCATACTAATTTTATTAAAAATGACCCGTCCGCCATCTTGGATTCCCAAATAGATGTCATTTTCGTGACCAGAATCCATGAAAATCCCGAAAATGATACCCATATTAATTTTATAAAAAATGTCCCGTCCGCCATCTTGGATTCCCAAATAGATGTCATTTTCGTGACCAGAATCCATGAAAACCCCGAAAATGATACCCATATTAATTTTATTAAAAATGTCCTGTCCGCCATCTTGGATTCCCAAATAGATGTCATTTTCGTGACCAGAATCCATAAAAACCCCGAAAATGATACCCATACTAATTTTATTAAAAATGACCCGTCCGCCATCTTGGATTCCCAAATAGATGTCATTTTCGTGACCAGAATCCATAAAAACCCCGAAAATGATACCCATATTAATTTTATTAAAAATGACCCGTCCGCCATCTTGGATTCCCAAATAGATGTCATTTTCGTGACCAGAATCCATGAAAACCCCGAAAATGATACCCATATTAATTTTATAAAAAATGTCCCGTCCGCCATCTTGGATTCCCAAATAGATGTCATTTTCGTGACCAGGATCCATGAAAACCCCGAAAATGATACCCATATTAATTTTATTAAAAATGTCCCGTCCGCCATCTTGGATTCCCAAATAGATGTCATTTTCGTGACCAGAATCCATAGAAACCCCGAAAATAATACCCATATTAATTTTATTAAAAATGTCCCGTCCGCCATCTTGGATTCCCAAATAGATGTCATTTTCGTGACTAGAATCCATAAAAACCCCTAAAATTATACCCACATTAATTTTATTAAAAATGTTTCGTTCGCCATCTTGGATTCCCAAATAGATGTCATTTTCGTGATCTGAAAGCATGAACATGATGCTTGCTTTCTTTATGAGAGAGAGAGAGACAGCCAGAGACATAATAATTAATTCGAATTAATATTCCTTTTATTTATCGATAAATTTAAAACGTAACCATAAACCGAACGTCAATCCCTAGCGGGCGCTGACCAATCACAGCTATTTATTTGACCCGTGGCCCCTGATTTGTTATTGTTTTTGGCATCTTGTGAATATCGCGTATCTCGCCGTACATTGCGTGTTTATTTCATAAATATGTCAACAAGTATCGTATAATTCAAGCAATGGAAATTTAACATAACGAAGAAATGAACGATGATGTTCTTATTAGACAAACATGGTAAAAGTAGCCCACTTGTTTTAAATCTCAATAATCTTAAGTTTTACTCAATTTAAATACTTACTTGTGATATGAAATGCCTCCCTTTTCCATATTTTTGCATCACTTTTAATTTTTACAATTGGAAACTGCACAATATGGCATATTCGTAACGAATTTAATGTTTTTTTACCTCCTGAGCGCGCGAAAGGGAGACGCGATGCGTAATGCGAATGCGTTCGAAAACACATGCACTATAGTGCAATAGTTTGGCACGCGCGCCACGCCCATGTCACCGTTCTATTACTATATATTTCTGTGGTCTTCCCCTTCGTCCTGTCCCATTCACACTTGCCTTATAGGCTTATATATCTTCTTGGTCTTTTTATACTGTATTGTAGATATTTCGGTATTTTACGATGCAGGAATAATAGTCTTGACCAGAGTAGGTACCACTATTTTTCACAAGTTTACCACAATTAATACGAATGTTTAACACGAGACCGAAATAAGCTCTTGGTGATTAGGTAGGTACATACATATTTAGTTCCTTGAGTAAAAATGGATCAAAAGAGATTTGGTCGAATGGACGATTGTTATTTCTTGCGATTACAGAACAATTAATTTGTTTATGATAAACGGTCAAATTAATTTCGGCCTCCAGTGGTAAACTCATTCTTGACTCGGGCTTACCCCAGTTTATAATAGGTACATAGGGGAGCGGGGGGTAGCCCCGGCCAGCGGGTAGCCTCGGCCACCGCTAATACTAGTGAATCGCGTGATGTTACCCACACGTACGTGTTATGTCTGTGTGTGTTTATTCGCCATTCGACAGATACTGACATTTGAAGTCACCTGACCGCGGCGCTCGCACGCAAATTGAGTTTATTTTGTTTTTGGCGGACTGGTTGCGCGGGATATCAATTGTTTCAGAGGCTATATTTATTGGATAAACGAAGGTAATAATTTATATTATATTTTTTACATATTTCAATACATTTCTATTTCATAAATTTAAGTTTATCTGAATGGGTAATAATATGCTTTTTAGTAAGATTTTTTTTTTTGATGAAATTCGTGGCGGATAAATCCGGCCATCGCTATTGTGGGTATCTCCGGCCACGGGAGCTGACGCTATTATTCCCCATAAATTTAAATCTAACACCTAATATTAATTTATTGCAGTGGTAAAATGCCTAAATTTAAAAATAGGACTACAATTCGTTGAGACTGGAGTGAAGAGAATATGAAAAAAGCAATTCAAGCCGTCCTTGATAAAAAATATTCTGAAAGAGCAGCCGCAGACCGATACGAAGTTCCACGTACTTCTCTGTTGCAAGATAGTATTAAAGGTAGCTGCGCCGTTAGCAGCTTTACAAGAAGCAGTACCAAGTGCAAGGGTTGATGTTGCGCTTCAGGATTTGTCACCTCTTCCGGATGCCTCAAAAAAACGACTGACAGCCCGGAGAAGAAGAACACAAAAAAAGTGAAATCTTGACGTCTTCGCCTTATAAAACGGAATTAATGAAGAATTCCAAAGACACCAAAGCTGCGGCAAAGGTCAAGATGAACATGAAAACGGGAGTAAAAGTTAAGAAGGTTTTATCTCAGCCAGATTCGCAACATCAGGAGACGGAATGCATTATTTGCGGTGAAACATTCGATGAGGACTGGATCCAATGCAAAATATGTGAGGACTGGGCTCACGAAGCATGTGTGGATATAAATCCATCTCATTTGTATTATTACTGTGATGTATGTGTCGCCAAAAAAGGATTAATCTTTAAATACGTAGGTGGCCGGGGCTACCGGGACTTTTAAGAGATACCAAAATTTGATTGATATTTCAAGTGGCTTTAATTACAGAGTTATTATGTTGTTGTCTAAGTTTTTGATTTTTATCTTAAATAAATATAATGATGATTATTTTTTATAGTTTTATTTATATCTTTCTTAATAAATATAGTCATAATATCGAAAACAAAAAAATGGCCGGGGCTACCCCCCTCTCCCCTACTATAAAGCTTTAAGTGCATGTTAGTTTAGTCCAACAGTGTAGCTTGGTAAAAAAATATTAACATTTAAAACAACAAAATATAGTGAAATGCGATAATAATGATAGGTACCTAACTTCTTTCTTTATATTTTTTGTCGTTGAAAATGATCTATAATAATAATAATGATCTATGGGCGTCGAAGGCTGGTCGCATACCAAAAACAAGGCAGTTTGATGACGGAGTATATGCAAGCTAGTTGATCCTATCTAAGATCCTAGCGCTATGCTAGTGACTAGTAGTGTTGCCGAACTATCGATATTAAAACAATCGATAGTTTACATCGCAAATCATGTACCCTATCGATAAGCCTATCGATAGTATCGATATTATCGATAGTATCGATACTATCGATAATATATAACAAGGCAATACTGTCGAATGGGTGCAATATTGTCGATACTATCGATAGTATTGCAGTTCGTTAATAACAAACTATTGATAGTATCGATACTGTCGATTTTATTTGTAACGATAGTATCGATAGTATCGATACTGTCGATAGTATCGATTATTTTGGACTATCATATACTATTGTAAATTTTTAAACAATCGATAGTCCAAAACAATCGACACAATCGACACGATCGTTGCAAATAAAATCGACAGTATCGATTCTATCGATAGTTTGTTATTGAGGAACTACAATACTATCGATAGTATCGATAGTATTGCACTCATTCGATAGTATTGCCTTGTTCTGTGCTATCGATAGTATCGATACTATCGATAATATCGATACTATCGATAGGCTGATCGATAGTCTTACGATTGGTTGGCAATCGATAGGCTATCGATTAATCATCGATAGTCGACTATCGATTGGCAACACTAGTGACTAGTCGCTATTGTTCAATACGTTTAAGGCGCTGTTATACCTCAGAAGCCGTGAAACACATAATTTTTCGTCGCGCATCTAGCCATAACGGTACATATTACAAACTAGCAAAAATTAAAGCTTAAAGTCAAAAGTCTGAACAAAAGACTTTTGAAAGAATTTTTCATGTACGTAAAATAGAATCACGATAAAAAAATCACAAAATCGAGGCAGAAAATAATCTTTCGTCTCACTGTTTGCAATATTTTGATCGTAAGCTGTCATATTTTTTTTGATAATATTGTAGGAAATCTAATGAACTAAAGAATTACCCTATTTATTTTCATATTATACGTGTATATTTTGTAAAATTAAATAAAATCTGCCAAACGTCTATGATTTTGACGCTCGGTAGATCCCATCAATATCAAACGCTTCAGCAATTTAAACCTTATTAGCATAAGCGGTGTACTGAGTGTCAGTTGCTAGTTTACGCCCCGCCCAGACCTCATCATTCGGCTATGAGCCCTGTGAGAGATAGGTCATGTCGCTTGCGTCTCCGCTGCACGAAATTTTACGTAAACCTGTTTGTTATTATAATATGCCGATTTGAGTTCGTAATTTCATGTTTTATGTTATAGACTGAATACTTTGAATCAAATAGGCTTTTCATGTAACTATGGGCACATATAATTAGGACCTAAGTTTATACTCTTGTTGCGTTTAATGTGTTATTGTTTCTGTGCTTATAAATCTATAATTAGAAGAATAAAATATGGACAATTAGAGAAATGAAGTTCTACGAAGGATTTGTACAAGAAAGCGTCGTAATAAAATAGAAATTCATCCATGGCCAAGTGATTATGAAATATGTAACATTTTTACAGAAATTATTTTCATAAGAGTCTTTTATGACTAACTATGTTACTTATATATTGATTATGCATAATATAATTATATAAATTATTCTCACAATACATAGCTGCCACAGTTTTCATTTTTTGAAAGAGTAATAACATAAAATCGAATCATTTTATGTACCTATATTTCAAATTCATTAGCTTGTCAGAGCGCCTGGAGCGCTAAGATGCCGCCACGGCGAACAATAATGATGACAGCGCTAATATGGCGCTCGGCAATCCGCACACAAGCGGTAACGAATGTTGTATTATTGTGTTTTGAACATAAACGTTTTTAGGTACATCGGGTAAAACTTTGATTATTCATAAACTATTAGGTAGGTATGTCTCAGTACATCTAATATCTTTTTAATTTCTAAAATCAATCATTTATAAGTAAGAAGGTAACTTCTCTGTTTGCTATAACACAAGATATAGTATTTTTTTAATAATAAAGTACGTAACTAATTATTATTATTGTAATTAGAGTGAAGTTAAAGATAACAGTTCTGCAACGTCTTACACACATTTGACTTCAGTCATTCCTAACACGATCTGTTCAAGAGCTAGCCAAGAAATGCCAAACAATTTTTTAACAAATTTGACTCAAATTCCGTAGTGATAAGCAAAAATTACAAGAGGGATAGCAGTGACTGGTTCGAATTGCGTAAGAATATGTTGACAGATTGAAATTTTTGTATAGTGGTAAAAAGAAGAGATAACAGTAGTAAAGCCAACTTAGTAAAAAATATTTTGTACAAATAAAATATTTGCAATGTAAAATCAGTTGCGCATGGAATCTAAAATGAACAACTGGCTTTGCAACAACTGGCGAAGCAAGAAAAAATACTATATCTTGTGTTAACAATCGAGCCTTGTGGATTATTCGATTATTGGTGCCACGCCAGATGGATTAATAGGTCCAAACACGATTGTGGAAATTTAATGTTCTAAAGTTGCCTATAAGAATGGCCTGGAGAATAGTATAAGAGCAAATAAAATACAAATATGGAAACATGATAAAAAGTGAACTGACTAGTCTAAACAAATATTGTAATTGTTATTACCAAATTCAGGGGCAACGCCACGTTACACGCAAACAAAAGTGTTTATTTGCTGTGTGGAGTGGCGAAAGTATACCACTAAAAATAGAAATTATAGAAAGAGATGATGTTTTCTGGGAGAAGCTTGTGGCGTTTTATATGAATTGGCAGTTGCCTGAAATTGTTGATTCTCGTCAAGCTCAAGGGATGGCATTGCGAGATCACGGAGAGGAAAATGTTTCATCAGTGCTTGAAATTTCTACAATACCAAGCCGTAAAAGGAAAGTAACTGAAACTGTGCCTCGTGAACAACAGCAAATAATAAGTATTGAAGCCTTATCACCTCACACACTGCCTTTAACATTCGATGAGAATAAAGAAAACCTGCCGGGTTGTAGCAGACAGCTAACTTTTGATGAGCTGTAAACTCTGTATTTCGTTAATAAATTATAAATGAATATAAATAAATATTGTAACGGATGCCAGGAATCGAACCTTTGCTAGTCCGCTACAGTGCGCTGGTAGTGTGTTGCTGACGTGTGCCTACGACGATGCGTGTTCTTCTATGTGTGTGGACTGTATGGCTTCGATGTGTAAGGGCTTCAGAAATGAAACATCTTCATACGTTGAGAGCGATGCTGTTCAGTGTTCAGGTGTGCGGTGCTTGATGGTTACAAGATGGTGGTTGAGACGGCAACAACTGCCCGAATTGGTGGTCGCTTAAGTACCTCGAAACTTTACCTTATCGACGACCATCGCACCGAACACGTGCACAGGGAATCTTTCCTTTATTTTTATTTACAAAACAGTACAAATGTTACGTATGTTTCGATCCTATTATGCATACATACATGTTCTATACATCGTTAGATAGGTCTCATTAAGTTCTATCTATTGGTATACAATACCTAAACCTAACTATTTGCGTCACTAAGTTATTCCATAAAAACTCCCAAAAAATGCTGCCACACAAGGGCCCGCCCACTATATTTTCTATTGAAAAACTATCGTATACTAAATTTATATATATAATTTTGGTAGGCCGTTGTGTGCAACTATATGGGGCATCTATTAAAACAAACACCATGAAAATATCTTTATTCAATTCGAACATATGACATGATAACTTTGAAGCATAAAAAATTTACAGAATTTCTTAAGTAAATACTATCGTAAGTAAACAAATTTTATAATAAACATACGAATGTTTGTTATTATGCTTATTTTAACTATATAAGGTAATAACTAGCAATAAAAAGGTATCTAGACATGTTTTCAAGTCTATATGAAGCTAAAAAACACTTATAAAACTATAATACGAATATGTAAACAAACAGCTGTTTTATGAAGCATTAACTCTTATCTGTCACTACTGATAACGCTATTTATGATTCGATATCTAAGGTCCCTACGGTTAGCACAAGTTTAAGACTAATGTTCATGTATTACATAGTTGTTATATATTAGCAATCTAACCATTTACACTATTTTAGCTATTTTTTAACGTTTTGACACGTCCGGGAACCGAACCCGGTGTACCGCACGATTAGATAACACTGATTTTATTCGATTTTCACTCGCGGTTTCGAATACACTATTCACTGTCATAGTTTTAATGTCTGTCGCGAACATCTCTCCCGCCGTGCAGCAACGCGCGTGACCCGTCGTGTGGCGGTGCTGCAGAGCACCCGGTGAGCGACACCTCGTCACTTGGGCAGGGGGACCAGCTTCTTAGTCGGCCGTTTGAGGACGCCTGCTGCTGTGCGCACCTCGACAGTGCGTATGGCGCCGTCGGCGCCCGGGTAGACAGCCACAACTCGACCGCGCGGCCAGGTATTGCGCGGGAGTTGGCCGTCGGCGATCAGGACGGGGTCGCCGACCTCGAGGTTGAGCCCAGACCCATGGGGCTCCCGCCGGTGTTGCAGCTCGGGTAGGTACTCGCGCACCCAACGGCGCCAGAACATGTTGGCGAGGATTTGGGCGCGCCGCCAGTGCTTGCTGCTGTTGAGGTCAGCCTCGCTGAACTCGCCCAGCGGAGGGAGGCGAGCAGAACCACCGAACAGGATGTGGTTCGGGGTGATGGCCTCGCTGTCTGCTGCGTTGACGGAGACATGTGTGAGGGGTCGACTGTTTACTGTGTACTCGACCTCACACAGTAGTGTAGCTAGGACTTCTTCGTGCGGATGGCGCTCATGAAGGACCGTATAGAGGGCGGTCTTCACGCACCTGACGAGGCGCTCCCATGCGCCCCCCATGAATGGCGCTGAGGGGGTGATGAAGCGCCATATGATGCCACGGCGACTCGCTTCCTCGGCGACGGCGTCTCTCATCTCTCGGTCGGCACCGCATGTTGGTGCCGTTGTCCGAGTAGATCTCTGCGGGGCAACCTCGGCGCGCTGCGAACCTGCGCAGCGCCAAGATTGCGGAGTCGGCGCTCAGGCTGGCGGCGACCTCCAGATGTACTGCCCTGGAAGTGAGACATGTAAACAGTGCCACATAACGTTTGTGACGCTGTCTACCGACGGTTACGGAGAGCGGCCCGAAATAATCAAGACCCGTGTAGGTGAAGGGCCTCTGATGGTGAGCAAGGCGCGTCTTTGGATGGTCCCCTGTGGCTGGCTCAGGCGGCTGCGTTTTTCTAATGCGGCATGGTAGACATCTATGTACTATTTTCTTTGTAGTCGGCCGCAGACGAAGAATCCAATAGTGTTGGCGTATTTCATTGATTACCAACTCTGTACCGCTGTGATGTAATTTTCTATGCGTACAATCTATGTACCTATAGCTGTGTAATACGATGATCGCCGTCTAAGATCGGCGGTCTCTTTGTTTGTTCGGAGATTTCTTCTGTAGCTATTATACGACTGCGTAGAGTGATAATTCCGTTGTTCATCTCCACGGGTAACGAATACAGGCGGCTGTCTCTGGCGACACCTCCTCCGCGCCGCAGCTCCCGAAGGTCGGCGCCGAAGGAGTCCTCTTGTACCGCCTTCACAAGAAGGTCCTCGGCGCCGCGGGTGTGTTCTGCGGAGAGAAGCACGAAGTTTCGGGAGTCGGCGGCTGGACGAGGTGCCGCTCTGCCCGACTTGATGTTGTGCTTCGTCTTCGTCACGTGACGCCAATCTGGATCCTTCTGTCTATTTTTCTGCGTTCTTTTATAGAGAACCTTCTCTGCGGTTTTCTTACATAATGCTATAAATTGTAGAACTCTTGCTGTCGCTCGTAAGAGCCTCTCCCATTTGGAAAATCTATACGGGTCCGGTACGGCTTCTATAATTCTATGTGTTTGACGTTTATCTACAGCTGTCAGTGTGCGCTCTTCGCCTGTCGCGTCAGGGGCGATGTGCTTCTCTACGGGCCATAGTGACGGGTCTTCGTACAGGAACGACGGTCCGGTGTACCATTCGTGTTCGGAGTTAAAGCTGTTTGGCACGTCGCGTGTAGCCGCATCCGCCGCGTTCAACTTCGTAGGTACCCAGCGCCAATCTTCAACTTTACTATGCTCTTCTATGGCGGCTAGGCGGTGCGCGACGAATGGTTTGTACGCCCGTGCTCCTTTTCTTATCCACGTTAGTACGGTCTTGCTGTCCGTCCAGTACACGACGGCCTCGGGTATGACGCGATGTTCTTCTATTACCGCTTGAGCGACTCGCGTACCCATGACGGCGGCTTGCAGTTCGAGTCTCGGGATTGACACCACCTTAAGCGGCGCCACTCTCGCCTTCGCCATAACGAGCGTCACGTGCACACGCCCATCTGGTGTAGTCGCTCGCCAGTACACCGCTGTTGCGTAGGCCACTTCACTGGCGTCCGTAAAGACATGTACTTGGAGTGTACAGGCGTCACTGTACCCGGGGTAACACCGCGGGATGCGTATCGACTTCAACTGTTCTAAATGCTGTATCCACGATGCCCATTGCTCTCTGAGGCTTTCGTCAAACTTCTCGTCCCAATTTGTACCGAGTCGCCAGGCTTCCTGTAGTATCTGTTTGGCTCGAACAGTCACGGGCGATGCGAGGCCGAGTGGGTCGTATAGCGACATAACTATTTTCAACGCTTCCCGTTTCGTAGGCGCTTCTGTGCCGATGAGTCCGTCTGGAAGCCGTGCGAGTGTAAGGTTGAAGCTCAGCTCGTCCGCGCTCGTTTTCCACATCAAGCCGAGAATTTTCTCTTCTTGCCCCTTGCTGGCGAGGCCGACTGTCTCCTGGCGATGTTGACTTGGTTCTATTGCTTCGATGACGTTTCTAGAGTTCGACACCCATTTCGTGAGGTGAAAGTGCGCTTGTCTGTGTATGTCTCGCACCCGTGACGCTATACTCGTCGCTTCCTGTTCGTTCCTGAAGCTGTCCAGATAGTCATCCATGTAATGATTATCTATGATGGCTTCTGTTGCTTCCGGGTACTCTTCTGCGTGCTTGCGAGCGTTCCAATTCTTCGCGAATATAGCTGTACACGGTGAGCTTGCCGCGCCGAAGATAATGGACTTCATACGGTATTCCTGGGGCGGTCCCTCCCGCCGGTCACCTCTCCACAGGTAGCGCAGCGCGTCTCGGTCTTCTGGGCGTACTCTCACCTGCATAAACATCTCTGTTATATCGGCTGAGACGGCGACGCGGTGTCGACGGAACCTCATCAACACCCCCGGCAACGATTGTAACAAGTCCGGCCCCGTGAGCAGGTAATCGTTGAGTGACATACCTCTGGTCTTCGCGGCGGCGTCGTGAACTATACGAATCTTCTCAGGCTTCATGGGGTTGTGTACATCGAAGTGAGGCAAGTACCAAGTCTTCCCTGGCGTACTATTCATGGGAGCTTCTTCTGCGTATCCCTTTTCTATCAGTGAGTTCATCTGTTCTGTATATCTTGTTTTCAACTCTATGTTTCTATCTAATTTTTTCTCTATGTGTGCGAGCCTCCTTGCCGCGTTCTCGTAACTATCTGGCATGACGATGTCTTCTTGTTTCCACAGAAGAACCGTCTCTATATGTCTATCTTCTAATTGTTTCGTATGTTTTTCTAACATATCTGTAGCCCGCTTCTCGGGGTCCGAGTTCGGTCGACGTGGGTTCACTATGAGCGATTCCAGTGCGAAATATTCTTTCAGTTGCGCTTCTATGTTTTCATCTATAGCGGAGAGACCGTTGACGAAGTGTACGGTGTTTCCCAAGGTGCGTGAGCGCGCGCCGTGCAGCACCCATCCCAGCGATGTAAGCGACGCCACCGGTTGATCGTTGGGTCCTCTTCGTACTGCGTTCGCTATGAGCAGGTGCCAGTTGTCTTGACCTATTAGCACCTTTGGCACGCCTATGTCATACACCAGCTTCTTCTTGATGCCTTCGAGGTGTTTGCAGTCTATCAGGTCCTCTTCGGCGATCTTCTGCGGCGACAGGTGTAGGCTGGCTACGGTGCGCGCACACAAAGGCACTTGTTTGCTGTCGGCGCCGGCTCCTCGTATTTGTATGTCTACGCGTCGCGACGTTGGCATGTCGATCGACGTATCGCCTATGGCACGGATCGTAAACGGGTCCAGGCTCCCTTCCGCGCCGACTTCCTTGGCTATGTCTTCGTCTATGAGCGATACGGTGCTTCCGTCGTCGAGTAGGGCGAACGTAGACGCCTCTCCCGCCGGTCCGACTATCTGCACGGGCACTATCTTTAAGTATGCTTGAGCCTTTGCACGTATGCACGAACTGGCGACCGTTTCTTGCTTTTCTATGTTCACGTCTTCGGTCCTATGGGCTCCTCTATCGTAGTGAAGCAACTGGTTGTGTGTAGCGCGACATCCCTCTACACCGCACTTCTTGGGCTTGCACGAGTGTTCTATTCGGCGTATGCGTAAGCAGCGAAAACACAATCCATGCTGCTTAGCTAGCTGCCATCTCTTCTCTGCGTTGGCGTTACGAAACGTGCTGCAGGCCGACGAGTAGTGTCCTTCGCGTTCACATATCCTGCACTTCGCGTTAGACGTGTCCGTATGCGTTCGCTTCTCCGTCGCCGTCGCCGTGTACGTCCTCTGCACGGTACGTCTGCTTGGCGGCCCATCGGTGATGTTCTCAGCCGGCGCGAACGCGCTACAGTAACGCGCGTACTCTGTCACGAAGTCACTGAATCGGCTGAGGTCCGGCTTCGACTGGCACTTCTCGGTATACGTCTTGTACCACTGCACACGTAGCGAGTTCGGTAGCTTCTCGGTCAACACGCGCACTAGCTCCGCATTGATGAGGTAGTGTTCCTTTTTCAACGCACGAAGTGTGACGACGCCGCTTCTAATCTTGCTCGCGAACGCGCATATGTCCTTAGGTGCTTCGCTACAGCGTGGCAGGGTCCTCAGCTTGTCCGTCTCTGCCTGTGCGATCGAGTCTGGTCGTCCGAACTGCAGCTCCAACTCCTTCATGATCTCATCTGGTCGCGCATGCCCAATCAGTTCAGAGCTAACTGTTTCTAACGCTCTTCCCTTGAGACTTCTTCTCAGTCTCGCTGTATTCTCCACGTCGTTGAAGAAATTCTTGGTGGTGTCGTATATCGCCTTGAACGACAGCCACTCGGTGTGCGCGCCGCCGAACGTCGGTAGCGTCATGATGACTTTCGAAACCGCCGGGTGTGGTGCAACTATCGATGTGTCCGGTGGCTTCCTGTCGGCGAGCGCGGCGATCGCGGAGGTGAGATCCGTGATGAACGGCTTCAGCGAATCACCTCCCTGTTGATGAACGTCCATCTTCTGTGAGGGCGGTCCATCTACTATCTTCTGTGCCCCGTCGACGTCCCTCTTCTTAGTGGGTGCCGATATCACTTCTATATCTTCGGGGCCGGGCTGGGGTTCCGGAGCCTCTTCCAACCACGAACGTACGTAGTCTTGTTTCGACTGTCCATCCTCGTCGTAGTCATCGGAGTCCGCCTCTTCTTCAGCCTTCTGTAGTGCTAACTGTGCTAACTGTAGTTTTATCTTCAAAACTTCTTCTCGAGCCAACATCACATTTCTATTGGAGCGTCCCGTAGCTGCTGAGCGTTGGTCGTGTTCCCTCGTTGGCTTCTTTCTATCTCTATTTTCTATTATACTATGTTGCGCTGTACAAACGCTCGATCTATCGGATGGTTGCAACGTCCTTTCCTTGCCATCTTCATTTTTCGACTGCACCTCTGCTCGCTCCCTTGCATCTTGAGTGATGTTTCGTTCGTCCCTCCCCGCGGGGCCGGGGGGGGCCGGCGGCGGCGCGTCGCTCCCGACTGTTGTCGACGGCGATCGCGGTGGCTCGTCGTGACGGACGACCGCGGCGGCTGGGTTGCGGGCAGCGGCGGCGCGGGCAGGGGTACTGGAACTAGGCCCGGCGCCGGCCGCTCCCCCGGCGACCTCGGGAGCACGACCTCTTGAACGCGTCGTAGGCATTCTTCTTCAATCCGGCTCGAAGGACCAACAAATGTAACGGATGCCAGGAATCGAACCTTTGCTAGTCCGCTACAGTGCGCTGGTAGTGTGTTGCTGACGTGTGCCTACGACGATGCGTGTTCTTCTATGTGTGTGGACTGTATGGCTTCGATGTGTAAGGGCTTCAGAAATGAAACATCTTCATACGTTGAGAGCGATGCTGTTCAGGTGTGCGGTGCTTGATGGTTACAAGATGGTGGTTGAGACGGCAACAACTGCCCGAATTGGTGGTCGCTTAAGTACCTCGAAACTTTACCTTATCGACGACCATCGCACCGAACACGTGCACAGGGAATCTTTCCTTTATTTTTATTTACAAAACAGTACAAATGTTACGTATGTTTCGATCCTATTATGCATACATACATGTTCTATACATCGTTAGATAGGTCTCATTAAGTTCTATCTATTGGTACCTATACAATACCTAAACCTAACTATTTGCGTCACTAAGTTATTCCATAAAAACTCCCAAAAAATGCTGCCACACAAGGGCCCGCCCACTATATTTTCTATTGAAAAACTATCGTATACTAAATTTATATATATAATTTTGGTAGGCCGTTGTGTGCAACTATATGGGGCATCTATTAAAACAAACACCATGAAAATATCTTTATTCAATTCGAACATATGACATGATAACTTTGAAGCATAAAAAATTTACAGAATTTCTTAAGTAAATACTATCGTAAGTAAACAAATTTTATAATAAACATACGAATGTTTGTTATTATGCTTATTTTAACTATATAAGGTAATAACTAGCAATAAAAAGGTATCTAGACATGTTTTCAAGTCTATATGAAGCTAAAAAACACTTATAAAACTATAATACGAATATGTAAACAAACAGCTGTTTTATGAAGCATTAACTCTTATCTGTCACTACTGATAACGCTATTTATGATTCGATATCTAAGGTCCCTACGGTTAGCACAAGTTTAAGACTAATGTTCATGTATTACATAGTTGTTATATATTAGCAATCTAACCATTTACACTATTTTAGCTATTTTTTAACGTTTTGACACGTCCGGGAACCGAACCCGGTGTACCGCACGATTAGATAACACTGATTTTATTCGATTTTCACTCGCGGTTTCGAATACACTATTCACTGTCATAGTTTTAATGTCTGTCGCGAACAAATATATTTTAATATTTATTTTCTTTGAAACAACACATATTTGAAGCGAAAGATTTTTTTTATATTTTTTTCCATACAAACATGTATGACGAGAGCTAACGAAAAAGCAGTAACTCAAATTCTAATTCTATAATTTTCTAAGCGACAAAGCAGTATCTCATGAATAAGGTATATCCACATATATTTTTGATGTTTCATCTATTTTGAAAAATAATAATGGGTTGGGTTTCGAAACGAGTCGCCTGAATTTGAGGGTATTGGTAGTGTAGGGGGCTTAAGGTAGTTCGTTTTAATCCCTTAAAAGTAATTTTGGCTGCCGGAGTTGCGTCTAAATATTTTTAAACAATTTCCAAAATTTCATAAATACTTCGGCAATTATGCAAAACGGAACATAGTTTTTATACTTTAGTACAGTTTTACAAATGTATTTTTTAGGTTTTATGTGAAAAACGTAAAACGAAACGCAATACTGCCATCTTGGAATGATCATATTGACAGCTAATGTCAAATTTGTGCGTCATTGCCTTCGAGTGCCTTGGGTTAGGTGCGACTGTAATAAGTAAATAAATAGGTTATGTTAGGTTCTCTTTTGACAATTAATCTGAAAATAGGAGCCCTTCGCAGGGCTTCGACAACCTTACTTTATTAAACTAGTGTGATGAATGTGGAAGTTGGCAGTGCCATAAACACCGATGTTTGGAGATTTTTTTTTCAGAGGAAACCAAGTATTTCCGGCAAGTGAAAATGGTGAGAGGGGTTTCAAGACCTCCCCTGCTCCTTCTCCAATCACTCACAACCCCTAAAACGGCGATGTATTTCGAAACCTTTGCCATAATAATTATACCTATAATAACAATAAACATCCATAAATAAATAAAAGAAATCAACTTTTAATAAACTTCAATTATCTCGTAACTCGCTTTAGTTGAGATACGGCTTTTGCGCTTAGTAGAGCAGTATTGTGTTTTTTAGGGTACCGTAGCCAAAAATTGTAAAAACGGAACCCTTATAGATTCGCAATGTCTGTCTGTCTGTCCGCCCGTATGTCACAGCCAATTTATTGCAAAACAGATTTGAAAACTGGCAGGAATGGAATTAGATGTAGGTATACTATGAACTGCTTCACTATTTTTATACAAAAACAAAACAAATATAATAATGGCCTCTCCATACATGGAACTGACTTAATTATTTTTATCATCTTACGGCACGTAGGTATTTACCTACTTTCGTCAACATTTAATACCTATAACGTCTAATGTAAACCAGTTTTGCTCATGGCTGCACTGAGAACAAAAATTGCGCTATGCCTATATTGTACAAACAGATTGATGTATGATATATAATAGAATATAAATTTTAATATCGATATATAATATAAATTTTAATATCAGTATCTCAATTCAATATGCTAAAACGTTTTGCTTGCGATTTTGAAATATTGGAATACGGATGTCGCCAGAATACGGCCGCACGCGACGAGAATGAAGGGGGGCGCCCCGCAGTAGACGGAGCTTTGCTCCCTTCACCTCCCCTGCTTCACCCCCTCATTTACCAAAACAGTCGCTTAGGACAGCGCCTTAATCACTTGAAAGTCAATCCTGATTTTATAGCATATTCGCTTATTTACATCGCGTCTCCCCAGGGCCGCGCTGACCTAATCCAGCGCCTGTGTGCGAAATCTATGAAGCGCCTGTGTGCGAAATCTGTGAAGCGCCTTTCTGTCACATCCTTTTTCGTGTCTCTTCTCAATCCTGTAGTTTAAAACTGTGTCAGAAGTTTAATTTTTTTAATTGAGTCATAAATTAGTGTTTGATAAAGTTGCTTACAATACATTTGTATAATTTACATACAAAATTCAGCATCGATCATTAAGCATAAATTGTTTTCCGTAAAGTTTTGGTACTATTACATTTCAAATAAACAAATCTTTGGTTTAGTAAAAAAAATTGAATTACTAAGTTTATCAAAGTATATGAACTTTTAAATTATTTAAGTCAATACTAAATTACTAAAAGCATATAATAGATATATTACTAAAAGGTAATAAATTTGCGATTATAAAGACACCAAGGCGCTTTATGTAAAAATTATAAAATGTTTGGATCATTTCGCCTGCGTAAAATGGATCTTATAGTTATGGGAGTCTATTCTCAAGTTCTCAACATCGAACCAAACAAAAATCATAATTTATATTATCATGCACGTTATTAAGATATAAAGCAACGTTTTTAATAGTTGCCAATTTCTATTGGTTGTGACTTTACTATTGTTTCTATAGGATAAATTGCAAAAATTTACAAAGTATTTAAAAAAACGGTCAAAAGTTTTAATTAATATGCTGATACACCCACTGTTTCTATAATAGCACCCTAACTTGACCCTAACCAAACCGAAATGTCAAAATTATTATGACGTTTTTCTTTTCGCTGAAAGAATTAGTGTCGAATAATCGTGTTTATTTAGAATTACTTCTGTTTAATATTTGAAATATGGCTGCTGAAATTAAACCCGCACCGAGAACACCCAACGATAGGTTTTCCACAACGAAAAAGCCTGCATTATTGAGTAAATTGGAAGGTTGTACCGACGATGTAAATGCAGCGGTCGTTATACCTGGCGAGGACGGTGTAATTAGCGTTTGTGATGATAAGTAAGACTTCTGACTCATATTTCGGCCATTGTTTGATAATAACACACAAATACATTTGCTTTATTCTGAAATTTTCATGCTAAATGTACCCTCAAAGAACTGTCAACATATTCGAAATCACCTCCTTCTACGTGGGACGTAAATACATATGGACCTTTAAGAAGTTTCTAATCCTGTTCTTAATGTTTATGGTACAATAAGACCGACTTAACAATTATATAAATACATTGTATGAAACAAAAATATGTCGCAATTAATTAAATTAATGCATGACATTAATATGCAAGGTGTTTGTTTTAGGACAGTAAGAGTATGGCTGAAGCGGGACTCTGGCCAATACTGGCCGTCTATCTGCCAGTACATGCCGTCTGGTTGCACCTCAATGTTCTACACACCAGAGACTAGGCAGTTGTTCATTGGACAAGAGAATGGCACAGTGTCGGAATTCACATTGGCACAAGATTGCAATAGAATAAATCCTGTAAGTCTTGTATTATTTATACAGGTTAAAATGGTGCTAGGTAATTTTAAACATCTAATAAGAATGTAGAAACCATAAAAACATTGAAATCATACTCAACAGGTTCAAATAACATGAAACAAGATATCCATATTAAACATTGGTAATAATCTGATCTGTGTATGCACAATTCTTGCGTTACTGACTGACTAACAGTCAAGCCAAAGCTATTGGGCATAATAAGCGGAAATTTGCCATGAATGATCCTTGGGGACGGTAATGGACACTAAGAAACAATTTCTCAAAATTCGCAAGGAATTGGGCAGAAAGGTGAAATAAAAAAAGTGTGTGGGTGTACCTGTGACCATCCTCTAGTAATAAATGGTAGGTGTGATGTACAGACTGCCTCTGTAGCATAATATATGTTTTTGCTGATTGCAAGGTCCCAGGTTTGATTCCTGGGTCAGGTAAGAGTGTTACTGAGTTCTCCTAATTCTCAATAGCAGCATGGAGTGACATATATTATGTACCCAGTAATGACAAAAGTCTTGCAATATTATGTGGTACCTAAAATTTCATAACATGGTAAAATGTATTATTACACCTCTGCTTATCATATGGATGACGAAAGATTGACCAAGCAGATATACAAGGCAAGTGTGAATGGGACAGGACAAAGTGGAAGACCTAGGCGGACGTTCTCTGACCAGATTGGAGACATCCTAAAAACAGGAGAGGTTGGAAGGAGCCTGAATTGAAGATCATGCATGAGGAATCTGATGGGAGTGAATGAAGCAAGAGAGATATGTCAGGATTGTTGCAAATGGCGTTCCGTAGTCTCTGCCTACCCCTCCGGGAAACAGGCGTGACTCTATGTATGTATGTATGCTTATCATACAGGGGATACAGGTGTGAGTCTCTAAAATAAACTTGTGTTGTATTATCATATATTGACACCTGACAAACATACCACTAATATATCCATATTCCATTTCCATGACTTATAAAGATATTTATTCTAAATGTCTCCAACAATACAGATAATGTTTTGAGCATATTTTGTGCTACTAAAATAGTTATGTTAAAACCATATCACCATGGCTTACATAGAAATGCTTTTACCAACTAATTGGCTGATGTAATTATTTTCCTCTATAGGGTGTTTTTTTAACATGGTGTGTTTGATCTCTGGGATCGGATCCCTTTGTTACATTGTATGATATTGGCATTATTTAAAGCCTCATCAATAAAATCTATCATAATCAATTTGGTGTGTTGTTATCAAAAATGTCATAAAAGACTTATGGTAATTTAATGTGAAAGTAATTTTCTAAATTATTGTATTAATTAATGGACTGAGTTCAAATGCTGATGAACACAAATCATAATCTATAGTCCATGCCACGAGAACATAGACTTTTTGTAAACAAAGAATTTCTACTAAGTGACTTAGCGATAGTTCTGTCAAAAACAAATAATGTCAAATCCATTGAGCGCAAAGGTACATAGACATCATAGAGATATAAAGGATAGACATAGTCTGTTTGTACTATGACATAGATACGTGTCATTGGAAACTAATATGTCAATGGATCGGGTTTTCATCGATATTGTGCGCTGTCAACAGGATCTTTTAATGGTTTGAGGTACTGGCGCCTAGAATGTCAACATTTGGCGTTAGTTCATTGAAATGTTACATTCTTGGGCTTAACATGAATTTATCAGAGGACAAAATATTTTGTTTAGTTATCAAGAAGGGGTAAATGTAAAGTTAAATACAAGTTTATAGGATCGCAACACTCTTCCTGCTTCTGGCATCCCGAAAAAGCGGGTGAGAATAGCAGATGGCAGAAAATTATTTATACCTAAAAAAGAAATATTTATACCGTAACTTTTATTAGATTTTGTTTAAGTTCATTCTGACGCTTTCATTAGCAGTAAACGTAAAATCTCCATGTCTAGAATTTTTTATGCAATGCACTAGTTAGTTATCTATAATATTATTCATTGTTGGTCAATAATGTAATATTTTATGATAGGTATGCTACATTGAGCAAATGATTTATTGTAAATTTGTTCAAAAAGTAAAACATCTAAAACAGAACTGTTTGAAAAAAGGTTGTGAAGTCCTGAATGTTTGTTTACAAAAAGTCTATCTTCTCGTGGCACCAACTATAAGTAATAATAATATCATCAACTAAATATAATTTGAAGTTTAGTTATAAAGTTATCATAAAAGTAATTGATTTCAAACTTTTGCTATTTGTATATTACTGTAAAAGCCCGAAGTACAGTAAATCTTAAAATTTATCAATAAATCTTTAGATTTACCAGCATGCGTTGCTGAATGTCCGAACTTTTAAATAAAAAAGAGTCCTGCTACGCAGGGCTCCTATTATTGGGTTAAGGGTCACGAGCCCTGCGAACCAGGGCTCCGTCAACTTATTTCTTTTTTTATTTAATAATTCGGACATTTAACAACTCATGCTGCTAAATCTTAGGATTTACTGGTAAATCGTAAGATTGACCGTACTGCGGGCTTTTACGGTAACATACTATGTACATCACACAATTTTATTCAAACGGGTCTTGTGCCGTTCGCCATATTTAATTAATTGATCTGCTGTACCGACGTTTCGGCTGTCTTACAACAGTCCCGCCGCGACCACGGCTGTTGTAAGACGACTGAGGTATGCTTAATAAAAGTCTTTATGAAGCAATTTCTAAGAGCAATTCATTCTGTAAAATCTACTTTAGCAAATGTTGTCAGTAATTTAAAAATATTGACAGGTACATACTTAAATTTTATTTGTATACAGAAAAGGTCTAATATAATTAAGATTTTAATTTTTTTGCTATTCGATATTTATGTACCTATTTGTGTCTTTTATTTTTCAAACAAAATCAACTATTACATAAAAAGCAACTTAATTATGTCTTAAAATTAAAATAAGCCTATTTAATATATACAAGACGAAAAATAAATTAAAATTAAATTTAGAAGGCGTCATGAAAGTCATGCGCATCGCAGTCAATCGGAAGCGTGCCCAGAAGACTGGCGGCATTGCCTCGTTGTATAGCAATGCTTATCTTTTGTGCTAAATACGTGCCAGCCCTCTGGTCACCCGAGGCGTCGATCAGTCTCTTTGCGAGATCCCTAAAAAGGGATCTCGCACTTGGACCCCATGGCCCCAAGGTTTCGACCCCAAACGGCTCAAATACATAATCTCCTACAAGATTTACGTATTTGCGCCGTTTGAGGGTCTCTGCTGAAGCAGCAGCAGCGCCCGCACAACTTGCTGTGCTGGAAAGATGAGATGGCGCAAGGGTATCGACACATGTCGCGTCACATACCAAAGGCCTACCCAGCTTCCACGGCAGTAAAGACATCCTGTCCAGTCTCTTGCCATCGTCGCGTGCCAAGCCGTGAGGTTTAAGCTGGGCTGGAACGCCAGCGGTGACAAGAGTACGGCGCAGAATGTCGTTGAGGTTGGCGTGTCGTGAAATACGACCTGCGCTCCTGCTGCATGACAGACCATGGTGACCAAGGCTATCGACAGCCTCTCCGCAGTGACAGCGATGCGGAGAGACACATGACGCGCCTAAACGAAGGCAAGTAGCAATGCGGAAGGTCGTATCGTCCAACATGGTACATATATTGGACGATGGCAGTGCCTGAAGCCAGAGGCCCGATTCCCATTCTCCCACAGCCAGCAGGCGAGCACGCTCCCCAGCGTTGACCGATGTATTGAGGAGTTTTTCTCGTACCACGCTGCAAAGCGGCCCATCCCATAATAATATAATTAAGTAATTTTTATCTCCTTCCCATACTCCAATCCAAGGGCTAGTTTGACTAGTTTCTTTTTCCTATACACATTAAAAAAGTGATTAAAATGCCTTTTAAACCATAGCAGTTCACAATTGCTACAGTAGATAATGCTTGCCATTTTTATTACTAACTTACCTCACTTGAATAATTGCCACTTACAACAACATTAACAATTCATTTTAGTCAGTATTGTCTGCAAAACATTTTCATACAACATTGTATGTCTCTAAATGTTATAACCAGTTATTACAATTGTTTGCATTTTAAAAATAAATGGTATGGTTTGAGATTAGTTGTAAATTTTTCGATTGCTTGGCATCGTTGGATTAAAATCTGCAACCTATGTATAGAACAGGGAATTTTAAATATGCAGTTAGAAGTATAATTTAATTTTAAAGGTTAGGTACTTTAGACATTTTAAGGTCAAATTTGCGTAGCGCGTTTTTTTAAGATGCTGTTTATAACAAAACTTTGGCTTTTGCCAGAAACATTTTTAAAGTCGTTTTATTCCTAAAAGTCGCCTTTTGACCTCTATATGTAAGGAGTAAAAATACTCTAAATCTAACGTACGGAATATGGGCAAATACAAGTGATCCTTTATAAATCCTGTTCTTTACATAAATTCATAACTAATGTTCACATATTGTTAATATAATTGTCAGATGTTACCATACTTAAAGTTACAAGCATAAGTAACTTGTGGAAACTGTTTTAGATTAAGTTGGAACTATGTATCTTTAACTGTATTCTCTTTTTGTGATATCTGTTTGTTTCCCAAATATAAATAAATAAATATATAAAACTCTGCCATGATGTACTGACTGACGAACTACGCACAATCGAAACTACTAGGCGCAAGAAGCTGTGCCCTGGAAATATAGGCTAAAAAAGACTGTCGGAGTTTGTAAGAAACTTATATTTCTTCAGGCGGGCGAAGCTGCGGACAAAAGCTAGCGTATTATATGTCTTGAATTACAATATAATTATATTTTTTTTGTTTCAGAGTCGCGAGTACCTAGCTCACACAGCCCGCGTGACCGCCGTGGTGTTCTCGCTAAGCTGCGAGTGGGTTCTGTCGGTCAGTCGCGACAAGCTGTTCTCGTACCACTGCAGCGAGACTGGCCGCAGGATCGGCGGCTACTCCTTCGAGGCTTGGTGTACGTCGTTGCAGTATCCTTTATAAAAACACACACCTGCTGCCTTCAGCAGGAATGGTCCGGCTCGACCGGGAAGTAGGGCAGTACTTTCCGGTGTCACAGAATATCGATTTCAAGTAACTGTATATCAACTGTTGCACTTCGTTCGGTGATTGAGAAGTGCTCTCCCATCCGGATCCTCCTCCTATTCCTTTGCCCATTCAGCTCTCTCTCTCGAGTTGCATTATCCAAGGGCGGCGGTAATTATTTACCATCAGGCAATCCGTCAGTTCGATTGCTTCCTCCATAAAAAAGAACTAATACGTATAATCATCATACTTTCGCCATTTAAATATTCTGGGCATAATGGCCTTATACAGCCCTACTTATAGTTGAGGTTTAAGCAAGGTGGATGCACAGAGCATCAGTCAGAAAAAATCCTTATCTAACTATTTCTTCTGAAAGCCTTAATCATGGAGTATCCCTCCATATGTCACCTCCTGGCTAAATAATATTGCCTGAACATGGCACCTTGTGAACAACCCTTTCACTGAACTAACCTAATATTGAATCAGTTTTATATCCTAAAGTAAACTTCTTTTTATGCATGAAGTAACTGAAGTAGACATAACAAATGTGTAACATATTCCTCGACATTCACCATTGATCGCGAACAATAGGGCTTTCATTGAGTACGTCACATACCGTAGCATAAGATTATTTTGTTAATATACTCGCACTGAAAGTATTACATTGTTGAACATTTCGTGAATTGAAATCACGTATACAACATCATGGTTTACTTAAATGCAGAATTGGCTCTGACTAGACTGTGTTCTATTATTGCGGTGTTGGATCTGAGTACCTAATAACTAAATGAAATATTTTTTTAATTCTTCGCGTTGATAAAATGGTGTGAACCTACCATTTTTAGGGCCAACTGTCAAAATACAATGAACACCTTGAATTCATTAGTAAATGTCAGACTATACCTTTTATTTCGGAATTTACTTTTATGATAGACTTAAGGGTCGGCGCAAACGGGCCACCGACCACAGCCACTTGTGGCCAGCGACAGCCACTTAACAAACTTTTTTCATATATTTTGTATAGACGCACCGCACACGTGTGGCCGGTGCCGGCCACTCGCTACAGAAGTAAAATATAGGGAAAATTGTGTTAAGTGGCTGTCGCTGGCCACCAGTGGCTGTGGTCGGTGGCCCGTTTGCGCCGACCCTTAATTAAGATTGTGGTAGTAGAATAAATTAAATAAACATGTATTAGCTATGATACATACACAAAATAGATCTTTTTCTATGTGACAATTTAGGTAGGAATCGAACCCATGACCTTCGCCATAGCAGTACTTATCACATCATTCATCTAATAATAATATACAACTTCATAATTAAAACCATTCACATCGTATAACACAGTGATTAGCGTACAAAAATAATGTTGTAGATAAGTGTGACACTATCGCTCTGTCGAATTTCCTGAACGTTTCGCTTTAGATTCGACTCGCAGTCCAAGTACGCGTTCGTGGGGGACTACAGCGGACAGATCACTATGCTCAAGCTAGATAATAATGGCGCCGCGCTAGTCACCACGCTTAAAGGACATACAGGGTAAGTTTACCAGTAAGTTACCATGAGTAAAATATATATTCACAAAACTAAACCATGTTGTCTCAAATTAAGCGGAACTTGTACTATGGGTACTAGGCAATGGATGAACATACATGTATACTTTTTGTGTAAATACATAACTACATTTTATACATAGAAACTCAAGGCCAAGACAAACGTCCATGCTTGCGCACAAAAATGTTTGAGCCGGTATCGAATCCGTTCCCTTCGGCATGGCAGTTGGTTACCCTCCCGTTAGAACACGCCACCGGGTCGTCATAAAAAAAGCAATGTATCATCATCATCTCACCCGAAGCCGTCCACTGCTGCACATAGACCTGCTCTCTACCTAGTCAGTTCTTGAGCCGCCCGCATTTATCCGCTTCCCGCGTTCCCAGGAAGATCGCCGGTCCATCTTGCCGGAGGCCTACCTTTGTAGCGAAGAACAATTTGGTTAAACCTCTGCGATAGAGGATTTATTCCTAGTGCGGGTTGTTTTGACAAGAAAGAAATGGGTAAAGACTAAAGACTGTCACAAGATATAGTGACATTGCTAAGGGGCTGAAGTTACGCTACTCTTTTACCTTGTTAGATAGAAATTGTCGGTACTAAGTTTGTTTATCTTTCAAACAACGGCAACGGTGTCAGTGTGCAGTTCTTACCTTGAAACAAAATGCATATCAGTTACTTACATAGGTACAATCTGTTGACTAAGAGTCAGACTGAATGTTTGTTGGAGAGATAGCATTGTGTAAAGACGGTAAATATATCATGGAATTTATTAAAAAGGTAGCTCATCAGTAAATACAGCATGGTAGGCACGTAAAGAAAAGTGGCTTTAGTTTTTAAGTGACCTTTTTTACTTGTTCTTAGAAATTAGCACCTGTGTTTTTTTGGGTCTCTCTTTTTTGGCTTCACCTCTATAAAGGGCGTAGTATATCTAAACATTTGACATGATCTGTGAAAAAGACAGTAAAAAATCTAGTACAATCCGTAAGTAGGCAGCGATAGCCTAGTGGAGATACCAACAGACTGCCATGCTGAGAGTATCGGGTTCGAATCCACGGCGCGCACCACTGACTTTTCGGAGTTATGTGCGTATTGAATTGTTAATTATCGCTCGTCCCGTGCCTCGGAGAGCACGTTAAGCCGTCGGTCCCGGTTGTCATGAAGATCTTTGACAGTCGTTACAGGGCGTCAGTACCTTCTAAATAAACTGACACTAGTCTAAACCATGGAATATCGCTATCCCTTCGGGTTGCGGAGGTCAGACAGCCAGTCGGTCCGTGGAAAAGCTAATATTCAGCCAAATCCGGTTAGACTAGAAAGCGGACCCCAGATTGAAACTGGGATAACGCTAAGAGGATGATGATGGAATGATCCGCCGCTGGACATAGGCCAGCTCTCCACATATGCCGTTCTTGAGTCGCTTGAATCCATGTGCTACCCGCAATCCCAACCAGACCGTCCGCGTCGCGTCGTCGGTCCACCTTGCGAGAAATGTAATGTGTAATTCACAAATTGTTGTTGGAATTGGGATGTTCCTTGTGTCCTTTGATTGCATGTTAGTAAAGTTTGCTACAATGTATTCCTGGTGAAAGTTCTTTTGAAAAGAAAAAATATTGTAAAGATTAAAGACATTATCACATAATATAGTGACATTGTTTTGACTTGCCGAAGCGGTGAAGCTAGGCGGCACTCTTTTACCTTGTTGATAGAAAATGTTGGCACCGAGTTTGTTTATCTTTTGAACGACGGCGACGGTGTCATTAATTATGATGCCTTTGCGCAGCTCTTACCTTGAAACAAATGCATATCAGTTGAATAGGTACGTCAACAGAAGAATGTTGACTAACAGAGTCAGAATTGATATTTGTGGAGAGATAGCATTGTGTAGTACTTGAATCTCAGTTCAAGTAAAAAATGTAATTATGTAATAGCATTTATGATGATCAAAGGCAAAAAAGGAAGATATCTTACGAAGGAGATCTTGAACGACGTCAAATTGTATAAACAATTGGGCATTTATAAATATTATCTATACATATAGTGATGTATCGATGGTGTAACTATTTCGATTAATATATCTATAAATACTGCCTCCGTGGTCCAGTGGATAGCGTATGCGACTGCTGGTCGGAGGTCCCGGGTTCGATTCCCGGGTCGGGCAAAAGTGTTACTGGGTTTTTACGAATTCTCAGTAGCAGCACGGAATCTGCTGATGTGCCCGATAACGGCAATAGGCTCGCCCCCTATTACGTGCGTCCTAAAAATTAATGACGAAATATGGGAGTAATATTTACACCTCTGCCTACCCCTTAGGGGATACAGGCGTGTGAGTCTATAAAAAAATATCTATAAATATTATTAAATGAAGATTTTTTCTGGGGCATGAGCTCGAATTTTTGTTTGGGTCTACCTTTTTTCGGGTTCACTCTCAATAAAGGCCGTGCTATAGGTATCTAAACTTTTAACTTGATCTGAGAAAGGACAGTAAAAATTCTAGTATATCCCGTAACTATGTAATGTATCGAGTTTTGTAAAACATTAATTGTTTTGTTTCCAGTTCCGTACGAGTACTTAACTGGGCGCCCCTACCTCAGCTGTTGTTCAGCGGATCGTTCGACCAGACGATCATAGTGTGGGACATAGGTGGGCAAAAGGGCACGGCCTACGAATTACAAGGACACAGGTAAGAT
This sequence comes from Euclidia mi, assembly GCA_944739405.2. Taxonomy (NCBI): domain Eukaryota; kingdom Metazoa; phylum Arthropoda; class Insecta; order Lepidoptera; family Erebidae; genus Euclidia; species Euclidia mi. The sequence goes on from OX123196.2 coordinate 8,705,669, forward strand.
ACTAGTGTTATTAAATAAATTTTTTGTTGATACTTCAAAACATACATAAATGTGATTCATACGAAACTTAGCTACGTGCTGCGCTCGTATTTTTTTTTATTGAACTCCTTTGCCGATCCATCCACGGGAGATTAATTTCTCAAAACTCTCTTCTCCCAATGAACATACATGCCAAATTTTAACTTAGGCTCAAAAGGTTTGGCCGCGCGGGATTCTAGTCAGTCTGTAGCGCAAGGATTTTATATGTGTATACAGATATGTTTGTTATTATTGTACTTAGCCCAGTAAATTAACATGTCTGTAGGTTTGCGAGTAATTTACCTATTTGATTGCATTGCTATTTATAACTTGGTTTGATGTGTAATTTGTTTAATCGAAGTGTAAAAATAAGTTGTTGACAGTAATTATTCTGTTAAAGATATGTGATGTGAGACACAAGTGAAACTAAACGTCTGTAGATACACTCTTTTATTTAATAATGATTACACAATATACAGGGTGTCACAAGACACATCACCAAGCCGAAGTCTTCTACTTATCCATGGGGTTGTAATCTAAAGTACATATTGGCGGGGTAAATGCATCGATTTTGTACCTAATTAGAAAAATTCCATACTACCTGTGAGCCTCAATATATCCTGAACCAGTAATTTCCCAGGTATGGTGCCGAAGTAAAAAATGTTCACAGTGATTGGTACAATATGGGATTTCAGTTGTCGTTAAGGGTCTTTTTACACCCTGTAATTGGGCAGGTGTCACTACACTACATCTGTAACAATCCATTACACTTTCCTATTATTGCTGCGGTACACATTCAAGTTATACTTTACTAATTCATAAATAACGTAGAACAATTAATATTTTTTAAACACCCTCTGTCATGTCCTTGCCACAGCACACAGTCATATTGTGAGAACCACCCCTCTCTCCGTGACGTGATGTCACATATTTTGTCAGTTTCTACAGAATGTTATTGTATTAAAACAGCAGTCCTGAAATTGGTTAATTTCCATTTGTATTGTTTTTTAATAAGGTCCAGTCCCTTCGTTTTGAAGTGTTATACTTAATGACTAATGTGGAGACATGCGGTCTCTAAACTAAGTCCTTGTAGGTCTACACTCCAGTCATATGTGTGTCTTAATTCGAATTAAGACACAATTACGATTAAATATAGTGTCTGTTTTCGACCCGAACACACTATTGTTATAATGTTCGGTAGCGACGACATTGCATGTTACTAATTATCACAGTCATGTGTTATATGGTTAGCGAGACACTGTAAGAAACAATATATGGAACTCGATACCTCTAACAGCATATTTTAATGATATCACTCAAAACTGACTATAACCTTAGAGATTTCAGTCGGTTTCTCGGTTTCAGATTAGCGTTTTATACGCGTGTATAAGCTCGTTTTTGGAAGCGCATGTAGACGCGCCTTTTGGCACACACGCAACTCGTACATACGAGCGTTGACGGTTGACGAGATTTTTAGCTCGTAAAAGCGCAAGCCGTCAGAATCCATGTTGACATTGGACAGGATGTCACTACCGATTGGAGCGAACACGCCGAAATATGCCAGTTTACGCGAGTCCGGTTTTTTGAGCGCGTAATGTAGCGCTCGTGGTAAGCGCGTATGCTGAAACGACCGTATATGCGCAGAAAAAGACGCTAATCTGAACCCTTAAGCATTCGGTCCCGGCTGTCATGAACATCTGTGACCGTCGTTCAAGGGACTCAGTACCTCTGAATAAACTGACACCAGTCTAAACCGTAGAAAATCACTATCAGTATGTCAGACAGGCAGTCGCTCGGGGAGAAAGCTAATATTCAGATCATTCAGGTTAGACAAGTAAGCGAAGCCTAGGTTGGAACTGGGATAACGCCAGACTATACATATGGCGTACAGGTCTAAGCTAAACGTGCCGAATGTTGTGGGTTTGATCGTCATGCGAGACAGCACTTTTTGTTCTGATTGTTCGTGAAATAGGGACCATCTTGTTATAACTATAGCTGTAGTATCATGTATTTGGTGACCGGCCACGAGTATGCAGTCTTGACATTCTTGAACTCTTCATACGACACGTGTTGACATGGCGTTAGGGTTCTAAATTGATTGGGTATCAAGTTTCATTAATTTGTTTTATGACTAAACAAATTGCATACGTGCTTATTGACGAAAATGTTTTTGTTCCGTAATAGACTAAGAAACCGTTGCCATGTCTGTCGGTCAGTGGTTTATCGTAAAGGTTCACCATGAGAAATTGCTTTAGGCATTAAGCCCACTCTATGCAATTTATTTAACGGGAAGTTTTAATAAAATATTAAAATAAATACCAAAGAGCCAAAACTTGTGATAATCTAGTATTAAAATATGCTCTTAAATAAAATGTGCCTACAATGTGTCTAAAATGTGTCTGTTGCAGTAACAAAGTAACAGGGCTGTGGTACGTGGGCAGCTGCGAGCGGCTGATCTCTGCGGGCGAGGACGGAGCGCTGGGCGTGTGGGAGATGGGCGTGCGGCGCCGCGAGACGCCCGCCTGGAAGGAGTCCGACCTCTGCCAGATCTGCCGCGCGCCCTTCATCTGGAACGTGCGCGCCATGATGGAGAAGAAACAACTAGGTGAGACGATAGCAAGTGTATGTGTGTGCTCGCCGCACCGCCTGCCGCTGCCCGTCATGCGCTTCGAGTTATCAAGTGTATGTGTGTGTCAGGTCTGCGGCAGCACCACTGCCGGTGGTGCGGCGCGGCGGTGTGCGCGGGGTGCTCGCCGCACCGCCTGCCGCTGCCCGTCATGCGCTTCGAGTTATCAAGTGTATGTGTGTGTCAGGTCTGCGGCAGCACCACTGCCGGTGGTGCGGCGCGGCGGTGTGCGCGGGGTGCTCGCCGCACCGCCTGCCGCTGCCCGTCATGCGCTTCGAGTTATCAAGTGTATGTGTGTGTCAGGTCTGCGGCAGCACCACTGCCGGTGGTGCGGCGCGGCGGTGTGCGCGGGGTGCTCGCCGCACCGCCTGCCGCTGCCCGTCATGCGCTTCGAGTTATCAAGTGTATGTGTGTGTCAGGTCTGCGGCAGCACCACTGCCGGTGGTGCGGCGCGGCGGTGTGCGCGGGGTGCTCGCCGCACCGCCTGCCGCTGCCCGTCATGCGCTTCGAGTTATCAAGTGTATGTGTGTGTCAGGTCTGCGGCAGCACCACTGCCGGTGGTGCGGCGCGGCGGTGTGCGCGGGGTGCTCGCCGCACCGCCTGCCGCTGCCCGTCATGCGCTTCGAGTTATCAAGTGTATGTGTGTGTCAGGTCTGCGGCAGCACCACTGCCGGTGGTGCGGCGCGGCGGTGTGCGCGGGGTGCTCGCCGCACCGCCTGCCGCTGCCCGTCATGCGCTTCGAGTTATCAAGTGTATGTGTGTGTCAGGTCTGCGGCAGCACCACTGCCGGTGGTGCGGCGCGGCGGTGTGCGCGGGGTGCTCGCCGCACCGCCTGCCGCTGCCCGTCATGCGCTTCGAGTTATCAAGTGTATGTGTGTGTCAGGTCTGCGGCAGCACCACTGCCGGTGGTGCGGCGCGGCGGTGTGCGCGGGGTGCTCGCCGCACCGCCTGCCGCTGCCCGTCATGCGCTTCGAGTTATCAAGTGTATGTGTGTGTCAGGTCTGCGGCAGCACCACTGCCGGTGGTGCGGCGCGGCGGTGTGCGCGGGGTGCTCGCCGCACCGCCTGCCGCTGCCCGTCATGCGCTTCGAGTTATCAAGTGTATGTGTGTGTCAGGTCTGCGGCAGCACCACTGCCGGTGGTGCGGCGCGGCGGTGTGCGCGGGGTGCTCGCCGCACCGCCTGCCGCTGCCCGTCATGGGCTTCGAGTTCCCGCAGCGCGTCTGCACCGCCTGCTACGACACGCTCAGGCATGAACCGTAAGTATAGCCTTTATTATTTCTGCCTATTCTTAAAATACTTGTGTCCGGTTCGAAGGACCAAAAAGATGTATGTTCTTATTGGTCCATGTATTTATATTTGTGATTAATTGAAACATGTATATTGAGATCATGGATGGATTCTGGATAATATAGAGAATTAAAATGACTTAAGTTGCTACGACGCGGTCTGATTGCGAATACATTGTAAAATGTATTGCAAAATTGATACTCATTATTATGTAATTAATGAGTATGCAAGAGAAGCGATGCATTGTTGCACCGTACACATAGAATCAAAATAATTATTTAGAATTTCTATGTCGACACATTCTCCTTTATTCTAAAAATTTCCTGCACTAGGAATAACTTTTACAGGGGTCTTTACAAACATTAAACTAAAGGACACAAAGAACATGAAGAGCCGAAACAATCGTTAGTTTACAAACTCAGGTTTAAGAAGCCACTTCAGTTCACTTCATGCCAGTTGCAGGCATCAAATGGTTTTTTATTGTTGATGTAATTTTTTATGAAGCTATTCAACACGCAGATTGCAACGTGAAATCATCGACATTTAAATTGCTATCCAATAATCTTACAAAAAAGCCACCGACGGTTTCGGTCTCAAATCTACGGGGCGCAACACTGGCTTTTCAGAGTTATGTTGTTAATTATCACGTATCTCGAAGAGCACGTTAGGCCAGTCGGTCCCGGCTGTCATAAAAATCTTTGACACTCAGTTTAGGGACCTCTTTAGTTTGCAGAGATTATTGGCCTAAATCTCGTTTTTTTTTGTTTAAAATGTAGGTACATATTATACAGATGGAACAAGGTAAAAACAGAGCCAGATACATTTTGTCATATTGTGACATGCAAATATTGGTAGATCTAATTTTATTAATACATAGAATCATCATTCATCAATTTTATTATTCGCAAATATTATTTGTATGTATAATCCCACAGATATGAGAATTATCAGATGTAACGCACGGCACAGTTGCGTGCGGCCACTAAAGCAAATACAAAATTGAAAAGCGAATACAAACTCGTCTCAGTGCGCTACGACGCATCGTACAGTTCACGCGTCACGATCACGTCAACTTTTAAATTCTCAAAATGCCGTCTTGTGTTCTTTAAACACTGTAAAAGTTGTTCCTAAAAACAAAAACAGGAAAATGGAATATCTTTTCACAGGTAACTATTGATAATTTGACTGTTTCCTAATTTAATTTCGATAAAATTCGTATTTGTGCAAGAAATATGTAAGTGTTGCCAGTTTTTGTCGACGCCGTTCTGCCTGAATTAGGGAAAATGCACTTGTCAATTGATTATGTGATAATGATTGTCATGTTAATGAAAAATACATTACCGTATTATAAAAGTATACTGTAGATATATCTTCTTTCTCATAAATATAGTAATAGAATTTCAATTTCCATTAGTATATACCTTACATAATATTGTTTTGAGTTCGATCCCCAAACGATCCAAATATTCGTGTACACCCTGCTACTCGTCAAGCTTATAAACTTTGACCTTTGCACCGTTCTTATGGCGTAAAGAATAAGTATCAAAATCGTACAGCATCTGTTTAGCTTGACTTGGCGCCCTGTGTACATACATACTAATGGCGTAGGGAATAAGTATCAAAATCGTACAGCAACTGTTTAGCTTGACTTGGTGCCGTGTGTACATACATACTTATGGCGTAGGGAATAAGTATCAAAATCGTACAGCAACTGTTTAGCTTGACTTGGTGCCGTGTGTACATACATACTATTTATTTCTCAACTAATCGACGCCAGCGGCTTCGCACGCACATATTTTCTTATTTCTCGTTTTGCCCGATCCCGTGGGAATTTCGAGAAATCCCGTCTTGGTGCACCCCTACGGTTCCCAAGAAACATACATGCTAAATTTCAGCTTCATGCGCCGAGTAGTTTCGGCTGTAGCTTGTCTGTCAGTCAGTCAGTAACGCAAGGATTTTATATATACAGATTTACGAAGTAGTTAAAACTTAACTCGGTACCTACATTTAAGAAATGTATTTATAAAAGCATTAATTAAATCCATGGTAAATTCTTCAAAACCGCAAATGAATATAAGAATATTACATAACTATATGCAAAATACTGGGAGATTATTCATAATCTGGCAACTTTTCACACACATAGACGCGCGTGTCCGTACAGTGCCAGTCGCCAAAGGTCACGCACACATAGCTGTCAACGTGCCACGCTTGGTTGGACGAATACGCTACATCTGATTCTTGTTAATAAATCTATGTATAATCCATTATTTGTGTATCTACAGTAATATTCAGTTATGTAATAAATTATGTTCTAATTGTTATTTAGGTATTCAGCTATTGAGTAGAAGGACTTATATAGTAACCACTTTTTTTTAAGTATATACAAAATCTACTTAAAGTTATGTTTTTCAAGTCATTTGGTAAAGCATTAAAAATACGCCCACACATTATTATGCTACTCTTTACATACATTGCATTGCAGTTCTTGGCACTTTTGGAAATACAATTCTGTCAGGGTGCCGAGTATTTCGCATATAAACATCTTTTGCCGTTTTAAATAGTGTAGGGTGCTGTTTGACAAATTTGGATGCTTCAAAGATGTACATACACGGCAGAGTGCGGATTTTGTACTGTCTAAATAATGGTCTGCAGGACTCCCATGGAGGTATATCTTTAATAGCACAAACACATTTTTTCTGTGCTATGACATTGAAATTATATTTTGAATGGACTCAGAAGCGGTATTCTGATAACCTAATGTCATTATCGTATAATTTGAAATAAACAGTTCGTCGTTGACACATATTTTGACACTTGTTTCAATTTACAGTCCGTTCACAGTTATTTTACCTCTGACAAATGTCAGTGTTTGTTTCCTTTATGTTGGAATCGAGGTTGGAATGGTACTCTGTGATGACAGGTATGTAAAATAGGGTTACCCGTACATAACATTTTACCCAATTTTAGTGGAAACTAGAATGTCCAACTATAACCACCATTTGACACAGGTACGGTTTCAGGAGTATTTAGTACAATAAATGCTGGCAAATAGAAAATGAAATGGTTGTCTTAAAAACGATTCCGTTGGTGCACGATGGATAGTTGTTCATGCGGGTGGTGAAATAGGGTTTATACCACTACACACGCTTTATTAATATTTAAATCCCAGTCAAAATCGGGTGACTACCATGAAGACATGAACAAAACAAATTAATTTCATGAAATGGCTTCAGGAAAGACTAATTCCTCATTTGCCGTCTAATAGTGTAGTTGTTATGAATTATGCCCCTTATCACACAGTCAAGTTAAACAAGGTACCTACCAACATTTAGTTCTACTAAAGCAGAAATGCAAAACTGGATCACAAATAAGGGGTTATCTTATCTGCCTACCACGGTGAAAGCTCAACTGTATGAAATTATAAAAGACCATAAAGAAGCTCCAATATATGAAACTGATCAAATGCTTGAAGCTCATGGCCACAAAATGGTTAGATTACCGCCATACCACTGCGAGCTAAACGCAATTAAATTTATGTGGAGTCTCATTAAAAGGAGAGTCACAAGCAAAAACGTAGGACAAGAGGCAACCAACATTGTCAATTTAGCTGAAGAAGCTTTTCAATCTATCACTGCAGAAGACTGGCAAAAACAATGCAAACATGTGCGCCACATTAAAGACAAGCTTCGTGAAACAGATGGGTCTACGGATGCTGAAATGGACAGGTTCATAATAGAATTAAATTATGAGTCTGATACAGAATCTGACAGCAGTTACGAATCGTCATTGGCAGTCCGAGAATCTGACAGCAGTTACGAATCATCATAACATGGATCATACTTATCAAAAAAATATATGAACATTAAATTTGCAGTTTTTGTATTTGATAATTAAAACCTCACATTGGCGTAATTATGATGCGTTTACCTATCTATATTAAATAGAAAAAAATATATTATAACTATTTATTCTTATTCTTATTTATCTTCATAGAAAATTAGTTATTTCGTTAGAAAATAAATATTCATGCGTATAGCCATGCCGATATCAAGAGGTTTTGTTACAAACATTACTTCCAAATATTTAATACCATCGCGTAGGCAATAAAAAATGAGTACATTTTTAGCAATACTGTATATTTAAAATGGGAGTATTATATACTAAATATAGCAACACAACGCCCAGGTTGGCCAATCTAACAGCTAGAGGTAAAATAACTGTGAACGGACTATACGATCTCATCAATTATCAGATAATTTAGAAGAATACGCTTTTTGTGACGTCAGTATGACACTGACATGATATCGAAACTACACTGGCGAGCAAAAAAATCGACTCACTTCATACTTTCACACTCAAAGTGTTCTAATTTTAAAATTAAGACCTAAATCTTAATTTAGGTCTTAATTTTTTTAAGTTCTAGATGTTAGCTTTAAAAAAAATAACAATTGTTACAGTGTTAACTTTTAGACATTGTCACAACAGTGGAGGAACAGTAACTGTATGATTTCGTACTCGTTAACTCAGTTAGCATTGCGCGACCTTAGGGCGTATAAAAGGTGACGTAACCCTTTACTAATGGTGGTTAATATAGCATATAGCACAATAGCACAGCACGCTAATTTTATTTCGCATCTAATAGCAAGTTCAGTCGGCTCTCGTTCGTGCTATAAAATAGCATATATAATCAAACACCGCGCCGACGCGACGGCATATCGCACTTCGCACGTTCGCAGCGCTGCGAATTGCGATATTTGCGATCAGTCTTCGCGTGCTAACGCGAGCAGCTAGACGTGAACTTGCGTAGCGCGTGAATTTTAGCTGTTCGTCGGCTCGCGCGATTTAAGTAGGCATATAAGTTCGCGAGTTATTTTACGTTCTCAAAAGTTAAGTGTTTTGTGTTTGATTAAAAAAATCTGTGATAGGACACGTAATACTGTGTATCTATGAATTATCCTATAATACATGTGTGTTAAAATGATTTAAATAACTCAATATAATTATATACAGTCCTAAGCCTGAAAAGTATGAAGGAAAATTAATTGACTTATTTATTATTAATAAGTTGGTTAATATTAGTTTGTTGTGCATAATGTATATGTATTGTTTATTCATGTTTAACATTATCGTTCACCATGTTATCTGCCCCACACCACGCGTTAAGTCTTCAGACTCGTTAGGCAAATAGCATGTTTGTCGACGCTATATTAACCTACGTTCAAATATAGATAGCGCGACAGCACGCTAAATCGTAAATACATGTGCTAAAACTAGCGGTCACACAAAGGGTGTTGACGCTTCGCACGATAGCATGATATATTATAGCATTTTTAATAGCATGCTAAAAAAATTTAGCATATAGTTCATAGCATGCGATTGATAAATAGCAGATTCGAACATCATTACCCTTTACCCTTATCAGTTTCGCCCGCTGCTGTCCTCCAGACTGCCGCTGAGAACCAAGCTGGCTCTCTACAAGACGTACATCAGGTCGCGCCTCACATACGCGGGGCCGGCCTGGTACAACCTAACAGCCGAGACCACGCGGCAGCGACTGTAGCGGGTGGAGAACAAGTGTCTTCGCCTGGCGGTGGACGCGCCCAGGTACCTCAGGAACGCGACCATATATCGGGACCTCAAATAGCTCCCATTTGAAGGAGATCGAGAGATTTGTGAGCGGGTTGGCCCGGGATATGTTCGAGCGTGCAGATCGCTCAGAATACCCCCACCTCGTCAACATCGCTCTCCTCCCCCATCCAGACTCAACAACCCTCATCCGGAGAAGAATGAAGCGCCCCGCTCGGGAACTGATCCCAGATCCCTCGAGCGGGGCTTCATCACCACTACCACCATACCAGCCAGACGACCAGCCGCCGCCCTCTCGCAGGCGACTAACTGGGCCTCTCCCAACGGAGAATCACCCGGCTGGTTAGCCTCGAGGGCGGCTAACCCAACGACCGGCCCATAGTAATGGGCCGCGATGACGACCACCTAAAGGAAGAGACTTCCGATAGGTTTCCCCACCACCCCCCCAGGGGAGGTGAGAAGAATACAACAGGCTACCCTTATCAGTTGACCGTAAAACGTCAACAGGTACACATCTCGTCAATCTCCAAGCAAGAAAATTTCCCGGAAATGGATACAACAGCGGAAGCAGCGGCTCAAGCAGTTATCCTATTGCAACAGGGCCTGAGTCAACGTCAAGTGGCTCGTACTTTGCAGATGAGCCAGTCAGCGGTATCAAGAATATACCGAAGGCACCGGGAGACTGGTGGCTTTCACCGACGAAGTTCCGGTAGAAATCGGTCCACTTCGGCGGCAGACGATCGCTTTATCGTCCGTACTTCGCTGAGGAATCGTTCTCTCACTGGGGTCCAAGTTCAACGGGAGCTCCGAGAAACACTTGGGGTAGCTGTAAGTTCTTGGACAGTGAGAAGAAGACTCAAGGCAGCAACCTTCACTCCAAGAAGACCAGCAAAGGGTCCCAAATTGACTGCAGGTCATCGAGCAGCCCGGCTACGTATTGCAAGAGAACACGTCGATTGGACTGAGGATCCATGGCGTTCTGTTCTCTTCTCGGATGAAAACAGAGTATGCCTACATGGTAGCGACAGAAGGAGAAGCCCGCACATCGGTATATTGAAGTTATCTTGGAAGACCACGTCATCCCATACGCTGGTTTTATTGGTGAAAACTTCATCCTGATGCAGGATAATGCCCGTCCACACAGCGCAAATGTCGTGCGGCAGTACCTACGAGAAGTGGGCATCGCTGTTATGGACTGGCCAGCTCGTAGTCCGGACTTGAATCCTATTGAACATTTATGGGATGACCTAAAGAGAAGAATCCGGGCTAGAGATCCTGCACCAGGTACAAGAGCTGACCTGCAAGCGGCTCTGACCGAGGAATAGGAGGGTATACCACAAGACAGAGTGAAGCACCTCATTGGGTCAATGAGGAACCGTTTAGAAGCTGTCATCAGAGCAAGAGGGGGTAACATTCGTTATTAAAGTGGTAATCATTATGTAAAAAAGTTTATTTAAAATGTTATGATGTCTTTTATTTTAAATTAATTTTTCAAGTTTTAGTACTCGCAAAGTTTAAATTATTTGGCAAAATCATCGATAAGCGATGAAGCCATTAAAAAAAAACTAATATTCTGTCATATTTGGTTAGACCGATCTTGGATGCAAACGGGATAACGCTAGGACGACGACGATGATATTTTGGCTGTAAGGTAAATTGTATAAACGTTTTCGTCTGTTTATTAATTGTAACATTTGTGATAAGGCACTTTTTACTGTGCGAAATTGTCACCTGTTTAATATCTGCAATCGGTCATTATCACACTGTAATCTCAGTAAACTTATATTCTTATCTATGCAAATATACAGATTAAATGATACTATCTTGCATGTACAATAGGCAGCGATAGCCTAGTGGAGATACCAACAGACTGCCATGCAGAGGGTATCGGGTTTGAATCCACGGCGCGCACCAATGACTTTTCGGAGTTATGTACATTGTGAATTGTTTGTCCCGTGCCTCGGAGAGCACGTTAAGCCGTCGGTCCCGGTTGTCATGAAGATCTTTGACAGTCGTTGCAGGGCGTCATTACCTTCTTAATAAACCTCACTAGTCTAAACCATGGAATATCGCTATCCCTTGGGGTTGCGGAGGTCAGACAGGCAGTCGCTCCGTGGATAAAGTAATATTCAGCCAAATCCGGCTAGACTAAAACTGAACTGAATCTGGGATAACGCTAACATGATGATCTTGCATGTACCTACAACATATCTGGACAATAAAAGGTATATTTGGAAACCATTTCAATGACCAATATGTATAATTAGCGAGTGGTATAGCCATATCCATAAGGCAGCTTTATTATGTATGTTCTTGGTTCTTGTTCTTCTTTCGTGTCAATGACGAGTCTTTTCCATCAAGTTTCATATCTTGTTCGCCCAGTACGTAGCTTACCCTTACTGCATTTTTCGGAGGCCTTAATTAGGTCTTGAAGGGAACATGCACTGATGCTACAAAAGTAAAAAGAAGTATATATGTTATAGGCGTACCAAAAGCAGGACGCTAAACATAAGCCAGTTGGCAAGTCTGACATATGTGTGTGTGACGGAGCGAACCGGCGTCAAAGTGAAACTGACACATCTTGTCAGCCAAAAATAAATTAAAATATGGAGTTATCGATGTGTGCGTTAGTGTACCGTTTCTACAGATTGATTACTACGCAGGTAACGTATCTAAAGTCCGTGCCACGAGAACATAGACTTTTTGTAAACAAAGAATTTCTACTAAGTGACTTAGCGATAGTTCTGTCAAAAACAAATAATGTCAAATCCAATATGCGCAACGGTACATAGATACGTGTCATTGGAAACTAATATGTCAATGGATCGGGTTTTTATCGATATTATGCGCTGTCAACAAAATCTTTTAGTGTTTTGAGGTACTGGCGCCTAGAATGTCAACATTTGGAGTTAGTTCATTGAAATGTTACATTCTTGGGCTTAACATGCATTTATCAAAGGACAAAATTATTTTTTTTAGTTGTCAAGAAGGGGTAGGAAAATGTAAAGTTAAATACAAGTTTATAAGTCGTAACGCTCCTCCCGCTGCCGCCATCTCGAAAAAGCGTGTGCAGAATAGCAGATGGCAAACTATTAGTCGCGCAGAAAATTATTTATACCTAAAAAAGAAATTGCGTTTTTAGACTACCGTAAGTTTTAATGGATTTTGTTTAAGTTCATTCTGACGATTTCAATCACAGACAACGTAAAATCTCCATGCCTAGAATTTTTTATGCAATGTACTAGCTAGTCATCTGTAATATTATTCATTGTTGGTCAATAATTTAATGTTTTAGGATAGGTAGGCTACTTTGAGCAAATGATTTATTGTCTATGATTAAAAAAAAATCATGTGAATAATAGAGTAACATGTATGTACTCTATCATTAACATACATGGTAATCTATATTTCTTTAATTTTCAGAATAAATTATGTGTAAAACGACAAAAAAATCGGCAAATTTATGAACATTCGACCATTCAAACACAAAATCAATTTTTTTTCAGTAAAATTTAACAATATAAATTTAAAAACATAAAGGCATATTAATTATGCATTAAAAAAAAGACTGTTCAAAAAGTATAAAATCTAAAACACAACTGTTTGAAAAAATGTTGTGGAGCCCTGAATGTTTGTTTACAAAAAGTCTATCTTCTCGTGGCACCAACTATAGTATCTACCTTTTTCTTGTAACATCATTGGGAACATGTCTCTGGGCAATTAGGGCACGATAGCAAGTGTTTCGTTAGCAGCAATAGTCTACAACTTTGCGTTTTGAGACAATTACGAAAGGCATTGGCGACTGTGCGGTTGGCGTAGTGACTAAAGCGGCACTTCCTATTCGTTGTAGGGTCGATGCCCACACGGGTAACTCTTTGCGTGATCCACTAAGTGCTTGGCCATAGCCGCGCGCGTCGTCATGTGTCCGTAGTGGCGCGTTTGCGGGTGCGGTGTACAGTGTTTGTCAAATTTAGGATCGCGGCTAGATTAATATGAGTTTTCTTTATTAGTTAGATGACGTTATTACTCACCATAGTAACACTATGTCAATTGTTCATCAAATTCGCAACTAACTGACAACAAGGCTGTAGCCGTGCGGATAATACAACCGCCTCACGGTCTGAGGGCGTGGGTTCTAATCACATTTATAACTGTTATAATAATTTTGGTTTTTATGATATTTGGAAAATCTTTATAAATAAGGCCGTGTGGTTGACGGCATAGAATACAGGTGTCACCACCCCCTATCTTCCCGTGGGTGTCGTAAGAGGCGACTAAGGGATAACACGATGCAAATACCATCTTTGCGTAGAGACGGAAAACTCGACATCAAACCCTATACGACTGCCTCGTTGGTCTCGCGGCATAAATGTGCGCGTGGGATCGGGTGGTCCCGGGTTCGATTCCTGGGTCGGGCAGTGTTATTGGGTTTTTCTGTCACGAAATTCTCAGTAGCAGCACGGAGTCTGGAAATGTGCCCGGTACGGCAATAGGCTCGCCCCTTATGACGTGGGACTAAAGTATATCTGGCGAAAAGTGGGTGTAGAATTGTAGATTGATTGATTGATTGAAATAAATAAAACAAATTAGAATTTATATAGATGCTTTGCATTTTAAGTTCATCATTATATATATAATACTAGCTTTTGCCCGCGGCTTCGCGCGCGTTGAAGTCGGGGTAACATTAATTTACTTTCAGTCTCAAGTTGTGTGAGACTCCTGATTAGTCTAAAGAGTTCAGAAATACTATAGAGTAGGTACAAAGTAATTCGGTCAGTATCCATGACATTATCTACCATTATATATACCGAATATATATAATATATACACTTTAGCATTTGCAATATTAGTAGAGTATTTCTGAAGATTGACTGATATGTAAGTAACCTATCTTTAGGGTTCCCTAGCCAAAGGTTAGGAGGCTTAAAACTGAACCCCTTATAGATTCGCCATGTCTGTCTATGCATCCGTTTCTATGTCACAGCCACTTTATGCCGAAACTATTAAGACTACAAATTTCAAAATTGGTAAGTAGATGTATGCTGTGCATCGCTTTATGATTTATAAACAAAAAAAAAAATATCTGTCCTATACTAGCGGGGGGGTGCCTATGGAGATTTTTAGAACTAAATTTGGAGATTTTTAGAATTAAATTTAAATTTTGCTTCTCAAAACCTTTGGTGCTCAATATCAATAAACAATAAACAATATCGATACACAAACACTACGGAAACCAAAGTTATTATTGCTGGCCAAAAATTGATAAGTAGTGATATTTGGCTAGGGGGCTACGTTATGCTTATGTTAAATAAATCCCTCTACTACGTTAACCTTGATGAGCGAGTTCGACTCGCACTTGATTTCATAATTACTCATAATATTATTGCTCATAAAAGTTTGAGATCCGCACGCTCCGCATTGTTTGCCGCTTGCCGCCCGCGCTTTCACTACGGACACTTGTATGAAAGTTCTATGGTTTGAGTTGCCCGCGTGCTCCCCGCGCTGCACCGCTCGCCGCCCCGCTCGCCCACTACGGACACTCCTATAGAGTTCCATATGTTTGAGTTCCCGCGTCGCGCCCGCACCCGCGCCCGCCTTCCACTGTGGCCGAGCAATAATTGTTGTTTCGGGTTTCAATGTTATTTTAACCTGTTGGTTATATGTTTAAAAAATCAGCCGCGTTGCAGAATTTCAGAATAACATTAAATATGATGATAAAATAAGACAAACGGAATGATACATCATGATTATAAGTACTGGGTATCTGACACTTATACGGATACCTACGTAAATTAATAGCTGTAGGAAATTATAAAGTATCCAACAGACGGATATAGCAGCAATAAAGATTGTTATATTCCTAATGGGAAGTAGGTACCTACTTCAAATTCAAAATTCAAATCTCTTTATTGTTCAAAATTTAGTACAATTATTATACACATTACATCAGTAGACTTATGCACTAACAAAAACAATATAATTACTATGTATCTCTGGGCCCCACACTAGGATTCCACGTGTCGTGGGGTCCAGTTCCTTCCGTAAGTGCAAAAATGTATATATTTGTATTTTTGTGTATAATATACTACCTACTGACAATTATTGATAATTTAACAAAAATGATATTTGTAAGCAAGATATACTGAAAAAAAGAAAACTACAAATGTGTGTGTGTGTTTGAGTGTGCATGCGTGTGTGTGCCTTAGTGTGTGTGTGTTTGCATGCGTGTGTGTGTGTGTATGTATGACAGTTAGTGCCCGCGTAATATTAAATACTAGTAGTTAATAGGTTTTCAGTGTAGTCATAGTCTTTGGGCGTTAACCATTTCTGGATAGTGGTTTTAAGACAAAATGATGATAGGTTTATTATTGTATTATTAACCTTAAACAATTTACTGTATAGATAAGGCCCCATGAAAGTAAAAGACTGACGAGCAAAAGCAGAATGGACTCTCGGTATGTCCCACTTTAGAGTTCTATAAGAGGTACGTGCTTTAATCTTTGCAACTTTATGGAAGCGGAGAAGAACTGAAGCAATATAAAGCTGTCTTACGCGAAGCAGGTTACTGTCTAAATACAGTGCATTTGTCGAATAACGCCATGGCTTTTTTAACGCTATTTTCAAAATAGCTCGCTGAGCGCGTTCGAGTTTCAGAAGATAGGTTTTTTTGGATGCTCCCCAGGCAATGACACAATAATCCAAAATGGATTGGCAAAGACAAAAGTATACGCTACGAATAAGTGGCGGCTCTGCTACAGATCTAATCTTCTTAAATATATGAGCTAGCTTCCTCACTCGTTTCGTAACTGCATCAATATGTGATTTCCACGACAGGTTTGCATCGATCATTATGCCTAAGTATTTTATGCATGAGACTTGTTCTATGATCGGGCATTTGCATTGTAATGAGATATGAAGCTTGGCAGACTCACATAAGTGCAGTTTTATGTTTAAGGGTTGCTTAGGAGCCGACCTTTTGGTGATACTTAAGGCTATGAGCTTTGTTTTGCTAGCGTTGAGCGTCAATAGGTTGTGTTTGAGCCAGTTGGCAGCATTCTGAAGACCCTCCTGAGCCACATCAACAACCTCTGTCCAAGTCTTTGCATGAAAAATGATTGCAGTATCATCTGCAAAAGTAAAGACATTTGCATGTGGTAGTTTAAGTAAGCAGAGATCGTTGATGTAGATCAAAAAGAGGGTGGGACCCAGGATACTACCGGGACGCCGTAAACAATATCTGCATAGTCGCTTGTGTGGTCACCTATTCGCACTCGCTGTTTCCGTTCGCTAAGGTAAGACTGAAACCATCGTAACGGTAGACCTCTAACTCCCAAAAGTTCCAGTTTTTTCAGTAGTATCGGTCGCGAGACAGTATCAAATGCTTTGGCCAGATCCAGGAAGACACCAACACACTTTTGTCCTTCATTAATTTTGCCAGTGACAAAATCAATCAGACCCGTGACGGCGTCCTCCGTAGATCTGGCAGAGCGAAATCCATATTGGGTGGGGGCTAGAAGGTTATTAGCCACTAGATATTTAATTAGCCTTGCATTAACTACCTTTTCAATCACTTTAGATACCGTACTCAACAGTGAGATTGGTCTATAGTTAGCTGGCTCGAATGAATCACCTGCTTTAAAGACAGGAATTACTTCTGCAGTTTTGAGGTTATTCGGCATTATGCCGGATGACATACTAAGGTTACATATATGAGTTAAGGGGGTCGCAATCACATGTTTGTTAAGCTTCAAAAAATCGTTACTAATATGATCGTGTCCTGTAGCTTGACTAGATTTTAGCGTACCTACAAGTTTAATAACCTCAATTTCATCTGTCGGTTGAAGAAACAGTGAATGGGCTGATTCGTTACGTTTACAGGTAATACCAATTTCATTTACAAAGTCAGTTTCCGTCACATCCAATCTCTCCAAAATTGTCTTAGCCAGGCGTTCCCCGACAGTACTAAAATAATTATTGATTGTATTTAAAGATTCCAAGGGATTGGTTTTTAATTTTAATAGGTGGTCATTATTATTTTCACATTTATTTAGATTACAAAAAGATTTAATAGAGCTCCATGTCTTTTTTAGGTTATTTTTGTTTTTTACTAGCACGTTGCGTTCATATTTAGTTTTTTGTTCGTGTAATAAGTTAACACACATATTTCTGTAATTCTTATATTTATTTTGTAATTCGAGGTCATTGGGATTTTTTCGAGCGTGCATGTGTAATTTGTCACGGAGTCTTATTGATTTTAACAGACCTGGCGTGATCCACTTTTTAACAATAGTATTAGAACTGCGACACCCTCTGGTTGTTTTATTTTTTTCAATAAGTTTATTAATTTGGGAAACAAAATATTGTGTCGCGTCAGTGACATCAGTTAATTGATAAAGTGGCAACCAATCAAAGTTTTTTAAGTCCTCATGTAAGCTTGCATAATTAATTTTAATAATAGTCATTTTCGGTTTATCATTGTGAAAATTAGAACCAAGGCTACATAGGACGCTACTATGATCTGTGATATCAGAATGACAGACAATGGTCATCGATGGTTGAGAGGATTTAATAAGACAATGGTCTAGGCAATTTTGTCCTCGTGTTGGTATATTATGCCCCGATACATAACCATAATGAGACATTAAGCTCAGGTACTCCTCTGCTCGGTTAACTTTAAGCTCGGGTAACTTATTAGTTGACATATCCGTATGAAGCATGGTCTTCTTCTTCTTCTTCACGCCTTTTATCCCCGAAGGGGTAGGCAGAGGTGTATTACACACCCACACTTCGCCAGATATGTTTCGGTCCCAATGTAATAGGGGGCGAGCCTATTGCCATCTACCGGGCACATTTTTAAGCGAGCGATAATTAATATTTTTATTTTAATACACACATAACTTCGAAAAGTCATAGGTGTGTGCCCGGGGTAACTGGGGATCGAACCCGAGACCATCGTCTCGGCAGTCCGTTACGTACACCACTGGGCTATCGTCGCTTTGATGAAGCATGGTATTAAATTATATGACATATTATATAATTAATTGATGTCATAACAGATTATATTTGAGCGCTTTTATAGCGCGATTACATTTTCTGTGATTGGAAACACTGGCAGATGGCACATTTGTTATAATGGTTACTTTGCTAGCTGATTGACATGGATGATCTTGGTGTTTTGTCAAAGTTTTTCTCATCATCATCAACATAGCGCTGTCCCGTTTGCGATCTAAGACCGGCCTTGGAGGCCGGGATCTGTTCTTCTCCTAATGTAGGTAGTATTTTTAGTACGAGAGTGGGTTTTATAAAGTCTCTCACGCCTTTTATCATCGAAGGGGTAGGCAGAGGTGTAATATTACACCCACATTTCGCCATGAATTTTTGGTCCCACGTAATAGGGGGCGAGCCTATTGCCGTTACCGGGCACATCACCAGACTCCGTGCTGCTACTGACAATTCGGAAAAACCCAGTAACACTTTTGCACGACCCGGGAATCGAACCCGGGACCTCCGATCAGCAGTCGCATACGCTATCCACTGGCCCACGGAGGCAGTGAGCAGTGGGTTTTATACATACTATAGTGGGTTTTATATATACCTACTATGATCTAAGTTGGTCTCATTTGAAACTGGTAATTAAAACTCATTACTATGATGAGTGATTGCTTTTAACATTCTGGATTTACATAGAAATTGCCTGCCACATCATTATCTACATCTAGAGCAAGCATTAAATCTTAAACACGTGTACCTATATGTCTTTACAACCTTCTATGGCTGTTATCAAGTTTTGACAACATAAACATTGCAAATTTCTTTTGATGATTACGCACCTTAATACTAGTACGTAAAAGTCCACCATTTCTAACAAAAACTTCTTCTTTGCAGCCGCGAATCTCTCGCCTCCTTCCACGACATGAAGCACGCGGTAGTTTCCCTCTACATGGACGAAGCCACCGGCCGCATGTGCACAGCGGGCAAGGACCGCGTCATCAAGGTATGGGACGTGGGAGTACTGCTAGCGCCACAACCGCAACCGGCCGCCTCCGACCAGTAGTTGTAGACAGGTAAAGGAAGCTGTCGGTACTTGTACTTTAGAAAATATGGTGTTATTGCTCTGTTTATCGGAACGAATATGGTGTTGTTACACTGTGGTGTTCAGAAGAAGTATAATATAAACTGGCCTCACTCTATGGTATTCAGAAAAAGACGTTACTTTTCAAATTTGAATTTCGAAACGCAATGTCGAGAGTATACAATACAAACTGTCACACTGCCCTCACTCTATGGTATTCAGAAAAAGACGTTATTTTACAAATTTGAATTTCGGAATGTGATGGCGACTAACTGACACGATAGATTTTATTTACAGATATTTATTAAGATGGCAGTATTGTAAATGAATTGTGTTTTAAATTCAAGTTCTTATGTCTTTACTAAAATAAATGTAAAGATAGACTTCAGTATAATATATCATTCGGGTACAGTAAGGTTCGTCAGCCAATGAATGTTTTCTTTGTTGTTCATGTGGCCTACGGTTGTCTAGTTTATAATGTAAATTCCGAGAATGTATCAAGCCTATAACACTAAAATATTCTGAGTACCATTTCATAGGAAATTGAAAACTATGATTATGATCGTTATAATCCATTAACAGCATCAGGTTATCAGCATCTGCCTTCAAAAATAATGCTTTCATTAAAAACTATTATTTCTAATTACTATTTATGTAAAAGACATACAAGCAAACCGTATTTTTATAATTTTATATTAGTCACCGTATACTAAGACAGCTTCCTACAAAGTAATGAATCGTAAATGTTTGAAGGGATGTACGTCATCGGGCTGTTTGCATTAAAGTTATAGTCGTTATATTATTTAATGTATCTAATATAATTATGTTGTTGATAATCCAACGAAAGTTTTGCTTTCTGTCACCAATTGTGAGGTAAGACTGAGACTTTCATTTTCACAAACAAATGGAGGCGTGTATCTGTATTGAAAAAGTACGCGCCACGAAAAAGTAAACGAGTGGCGCTAGTATCTGTGGCGATACACAAATTTTGTACTAAAATATTGTAGTTCAAATTTTCGCCGCCCTATATTTTTTCGCGGTGCGTATTTTTTACTGATTTTGTGTCATGATAATTAAATAAAAAGATTGAGATGAGGATCTCAGAGATATTTTATATGTGTGATCTATAGTTTTCATTGCACACTTTCAATGTACATAGTTTAAGTCTGTGGATTACATGGCAACAATGAGTACGACTGAAGTATTCAGCAGCTAGTTGTTTTAATATTTTCTCAGTAATATAACGACAAAAGCCTTATAATTAATATTTTGGGTATATATTTTGCCTTTGAATTATTTACGAAAATCAATCTTATTTCTTTCGCTCTAAAGTCCAAAATTGTGTACTTATAAGGTTACTTGTCAATGTATTGCTTCCTTTTGTATTCACAGACTAAAAATATATATTTTTTTGAGACGTCACTAGTATGGAACGGAGCTGTAGTCATGGGATGCGTGGTATATGCCTGTATGCCCGTAGTATAGGTTGATAGTTGTGTTCATGGTATATTCTGAATGCGACTAGGTGGCTGTAGGTATATCGAGAATTTTTACACGTTGCAACATTTGCTTATTCATTTCTAATTGCTTAAAATAAAAGATCTAGTCCTGAAACTTGCTCACAGTATGTTAAACTATGATTCCAAATACCTATAAAAACTTACAAGTATTCCATAAACTTTTGTTTGATAAGCCGAGGTTGAAAATACATTGCTAGTCCAAATTGAGTCGGCAAACAGTTACTTTTTAAAATCGATTTAATAATAATCGATTTTAAACTTTCGCGATTTGTGTACATCATACAAAATTATTTAGAAGTTTATGCTGGTAACAACTTATCCTCATTTTAATGTAGTTTATGTAGTTGCATTTAATTTTTTATGAGAATTATAATTTCTCTTTTGATAATGTTGCAACGTGTAAAAACAGAATTCACATTGCACCAAAGGTATAATATAATGTTTGGAGTTTTTAAATATGGCTTCATCCATCTGGTACACTAAAATATAAATTCTATAATAGTGGATAACTTATACAATCTGATAGAAAAGCTACCGAAATTCGTAGTAATTTTGTCCTGTAGCTGTAAACGGTTCTAGTATATTTAGTTATTATTGGGAGAACGTAGTGTTTCGAGCAGGCGATTTTTAATTATGTACGGCAACACAGAAGCTTGTCTCTGATTTTGTTTTTTAGGGCTGGCTACACTTAAGTAAGGGGGTTATTCGGGGAATACTTTAGTTCTGTTCCATCATTCTACACATTAGCATGTTTATTATTATATACCTTTGGTGTAAGGCCTGTATTTATTACAGCTTAAACGAATATTGTGTTATGCTATTAATTAAATGTAATTATTATAATATTAGCTGTGCTATGTAAACAGATTATTACATTTTTATATTCCAATAGTGGCAATGCCAAAAAACTTTGCTTCCAAGGCAAATAAATGTAAATGGATATAGCTTACATATTATGTTATATTATTTTAGTTTTATACTTATATTGCACTGTAATTCAAAATTATATTTATTTAATTAAAATATTCGGTCTAACAATTCAACATTTTAGTAAAATGAGCTAGTATTCAATTAAGTATTATAATAAAACACTGAAATTATTTTTTATTCTAACTTCAAATATAATTGCATATTGAATCTGACAATAAATATATTATCTATGATGTCTATTCCAATAGAATAGTGATGTCCATAATCACCTTTATCGACATTACGATAAAATCTCTCGATGTAATCGGGAACTTTGTGGTGTTGTTTTTTAAGGTGCTGTATCTAATGTCGATTCATCCTATGTAGAAAGCGTCTTGTCGATAATTTGCATTCTTGTCAACGAACAAATAAATCTATGCTTTGTAAGCCGCCGTAGAAGGCACCGATTGGCCGCGCCCGTATATACGAAGTCATTATTATCATTAACATTATTTATAAACGATAAATTGTAATATGACATTTCGGCGTGGACCAATGAAAAAATATAATGTTTATAAATTCTTGTATAAATGTAGGTTATCTGTCGTAACGTGTGTCCGTGTAGAACTAATTGTTTGTTTAAAGTTATATAATCAGATGTTGTATAAAATGTATAAATCAAAATTAGTCGTAATGGTCGATTTCTGTACGTAGGATAGAGTGGTGGATCTCCCAAAATATTTTACATTATTGAACAACTATGTTGTACTACCCGACTGGGTATAAGACATAGTTTTTTGTTGTTTTACTGAAGCTGACCGTTTCTCCCAATCCGCAAACATCGCGCCACGCTGTCATAAGTTCAGGGGTCGACTTATAAATAAAAATACACGGAAATTAATATACTTGGAGCGTTTATTAAATACGTAAATATATGTAAATTATTTAGACATGTCCTGCTTTACTAGTTATGAATAATGCCAAAATTGTTTAGAGGTTTGTATTGTCGATTAATATAAATATTTGCACGTTATTTGCGCATTACAATGGGCTGCAGTTTACTCATTTTTTTATATTACAAATTACAAACTTTTTCACCAGGATATATTCTTATAATGATGATATTTGTCATGTGTCACTATGAAGTCCAAGTTTCAATGTACTTCTATAGACTCACGTCTATCTCGTGGTAGAGTAGCAGAGACTATGGATGTATGATCGTAATTGTTTTATTTATATTCTATGACAAGTATTATCATAATTTTATTCAGTTGTGTGAACTGCTTTTCTTATTATTTGTATTAATTTAAGGTCGAGAAAATATTATCTATATTAATATAAATAAATAAATTAACTATTCTTTTATGTCGTTAAAAAGAGATTTTATTTTTCTATTCATGGAGCTTATTATTCATTTGTAAAGTAATACTGTAAGATATAGTCAATGTGTAATTACTATTAGAAAGTATAGGTCGCTTGAAAGTTTCTATGCCAATAAAATGTAAGAAGTATTCGTGTGTTATTGTGGTACAGGAGGTATATTATCGATATGTGGTGTCACAACACTAGAGTCACTATAGAGTATAGTTTAGTATCACAGCCTCTTATTGTGGTATGTAATCAGGTACGTCGTGTTTCTCCGGTGCTTCTCCGACAGTGTGGTACCCGCGGGAGTAAGTTCATTCACCTTGTTGTCGGTTGCTTTGTTCAGCCGGGGCAGGTGTACTGTTGCTTAGGTACGCAGACCTGTCCGTTGAACATCTGGTTGTGTGGACAGGTGAGGTAGGTTCTGGTGCCACTTACGCAGAAGTAGTACCGCTTGCATTCGGTACCTAGTTGTACGTAGAAGCCGTCTCGCTCGCACCGTTTCCCGCCGTTTTCGAACGTGTCCCGGGGTGGCCCGCCGCATTCGTACTGAGACCCTTTCATGCAGGTGCGCCCGTCGAATAACTTCCCGCCTTGACATGTAAGCGTTGTGAGACGGTCGCCGCGCTCGCAGTAGAAGTATCTGTAATGTAAAATAAAATTTTATAAAAATAAATCTTGTCATCCACAAGGAAAATACATGCGTATGGTACAAGGTAAATAAAAAGAATCGAAGAAGTTTCACACATGAAAAAGGAACAACCGAAATATTACCCCTTTCACCGGCTATACAATACTGTATAGCTGGTGAAAGGGGTAATATTTCGGTAAAATGGTTATAATTTTTATAAGAGTGGTTTATAAATAATTCTCATGTTAGTGACTATAGTTTTATCAGAGTTGGCTAGCAAATCAGTGGCCTATGATTATTGTCAAATTTCACAAGACCAATATTTTCGATTGCTTTTAAATGACTTGAATAAAGGTTTGTATATAAAATTACCTTCGACATCCAGATTCAATTTCGGGATGGTACCCGTCGCTGAGTCCCTGGCACGAGTAGTCGTCTCGCAGGCACAGGCCGGGTCCCGCGGGCACGCACGCCTCCCCGTCGAACACGCGGCGCACGGAGCACGCGTAGATCGCCTTCACGCCGCGCACGCACTCGTAGTACCCGCGGCACCCCGAGTCCGCCGCACGGTACCGACCGTCCGGGCGACCGTAGCACGACTCCCGGTCCAGACTCGGACACAAGTACTGCGAAGCTGGCGTGCACCGCACCCCGTCGAACACTCGCCCCGCCGGACACGCCAGCATCGTCCGCAGAGCTCCCTCACAGTGAAAATAACGCGTACAGTTTGACGCGAGGTCCTGGTACATCCCACTCGGTAGACCCTCGCACTCCACCGCCCTCGCCGGCCCGTCGCACAGAAACTGAGACGCCGGGACACAGTTGGCGCCGTCGAACGATAAACCCGGAGCGCAGGTGCCCCGGGTGACCACCCGCTCGCGGCGACACTCAAACCAGCTCGCACAGTCGCGCCAGTCGCGGTGGATGCCGTCGTGCCGGTTGAAGCACGGGCTCAGCGCCGGCGGTGGGCACGTAGTGCGCGCGGCCGGCTCGCACGCACCGTTGGAGAACAGCAGGCCCGGCTCGCACACCCCGCGCCGGATCACCCGCTGCGCCTCGCACACGTAGTACTCGCGACAGCCGGTGCTGCGGTCCGCGTATGCGCCGTCTATAGCATCCCGACACAACGAGGAGCACGCCTCGTCGGAGCAGAAGTCGGCGTCGCCCGCGGGCAGCGGCACGGCGGCGGCGCGCGGCGGCGGGCATGGCGCGGCACAGCCGGCGCCGCACGACGCGACGGCGCGCAGCTCGCCGCCGCGGCACCGCAGCACGCGCCGGCACTCGTGCGACGCGTCGGGGTAGTCGCCGTCCGGCAGCCCCGCGCACACCGGCTCGAAGCAGGTGCCGGCGCCGCGCGTGCACGCCTGCCGCTCCAGGTCGAACCACGCGCGCGGCGGACACGCGCGCTCCACCGCCGTGCCGTTCTCGCACCGGTAGTAGTGCCGGCACGCCGTGCCGGGGGCCGAGTACGCGAGCGTGTCGCTTAATCCACATTCCCGTCGGACGCAGGGCCGGCGCGTGCGAGGCACACAAGCTCCTTCAGCTTCACTGAACACCCTCTCCGCGGGGCACGAGTATCGGCCAACGATCGAACCCTCGCTGCATCGCACATACTCGCGACAATCTTTGTCATAGTCTGTGTGAAGTCCGTCCCTGTGGCAGACCAAGGAGTTTACACCTGAAAACACAAATTTTCCAAATTAATGTCATCCAGACGAAGTTCTTCTAACTTGCGGATGTAGACGTCAATTCTTGAATGTCTTGCATATTTTGCATTTACGCTATAACTATTTTGTATTGGATCCTGTATATTTTTCATTGCACAAGGTGGTGTAAAGCTCTTGCACTCATCCCTACCGGTTTATGCGGTTGTCTATTTATAATAGGTGGTGTAACTCACTTGCGATATGTCGCAAGAATACAAGCGCGCAGAGCGCGGTGGCGCGGGCTCGCGAGAGGTGCGCGCGCGCGGACATGTCGAACGCGAGTGGCGGCGGCGAGCGGCGCGAGTTCACTGAGGCTGCTCGCAGGGTTCCTTGACATTCGCACGTCCCCGCTGTAACTTGATCCCTGCGGTGGCCCGGATGCAGCCTCCGAGTTAACAATCTAGACACGCCTTGTTTATCGAGCGCCAGAGCGGCTGAGCGGCCGCTGCTCGAGTGAAAATGACCGACGATCGAGCTCGTTGGCCGTGAACTTTGTCTTCTTATGTAACGACAATGAGATATATTGGATGAATGAACAGAACCGCCGCGGACACAAAACTAGTACCTAGCGTGCACAGCTGACTCCTTGAAGGATCTTCGATACTGTCTTACGAGTAAGTATTAGGTCCAGGATTTGAATTAGCTAATTCAGCCAGATAGTAATGTTGATTGTTATTGACGAACATCTAAACAAAAACTGTCGTAGTTATTATTATAGGATATAGAAATAAAAATGACTCGTTTAGTTTGAAGGACAGTTGTGTTGACCTTATTCAATGTTTTGTTCACAAGGTCAATCATGTCTACTACGTAATCGGCGGCTGAATCGCCATTCTGCCGTTGTACCCGTGGGAAATTATGATAAAAACACGTCATAAAAAATAACATAGATCGTGTTGAAACGTAAATACTCGGTAGTGAGCCGGAATCTCTGAGAAGCCGCGTAGGCATATAGATGAGTCGTCATTGCATGCATCGAGGCTAACAAGCCATATCTAATATTTGAATTGCGAACATTATATGATTCGCGCGTTATGGTAATATTGGTAATGGAACGACTTAGTCAACATTGAAAGCACTTTACCCACATCTTATTAGGGTCAGCAAGTTTATTTTGTAGGAGTCTACAGCTGTTATTTTGTTTGATAACCGGATTCGTATGCTGAACAGTTTGCCATGTAAGTCACGGTGAGCATGCTTGGGTAATAGGTTCGTATCAATTTGAACGGCTATCCTGATTCCTGCAGTCTATGTGTTGCCAAGCCAGTCAATCCTCCTTTTGACTCACATGTTTAACAGCAGACTTCTAAAGGCTGTATGATTATTAAATAATAATAATAATTCATCCTACAATATTACACAAATAGGTACCTATTAAGAATTCCTCTTTCGTGAAATCGCGAACTAAGACGAATAAGGCTGTGTCAGTTAGGAATGTGCGGAATGCGCTCTATGAGTGTCGGGTGCGGGACTCCGTGGGTCGTCCACAGCAGGGGGCAACAATAACGAGCCTTGTACACTTAGCGATATGCTAGTACTATATATAGTATATACGATGAGACGTGTAAAAATACTTAAATGACTAATACTCTATTATACTACTAATACCTACCCAGATAGCAACAAACTTGCAGCAAGTTTAAATCAAACTTGCTAGTTTCACTGTGACAAACTTGCATCAAACTTGCATGAAGTTTGCTTTTGCAAAGGTTGCACAGGTACAAGGCACAGGTTGGTGGTCCGACAACAGCTGGTCGTCGAGCACCTCCTGCTGTATCTAGGAGGTCGACCGACCACCAACCTGTGCTCGTCGTCATCCAAATCCTTTGAAAAACCAACTTCATGCAAGTTTGTCACAGTGAAACTAGCAAGTTTGATTTAAACTTGCTGCAAGTTTGGCAAGTTTGCATTGTTATCTGGGTACCTACCCTATTAGGAAGAAGGAGAGAGAGAGAGAGAGATCTAAAAACTAAAGTCTTGTCTCTACAAGACTTAAGTTCCTAGATCTCTCCCTCCCTCTTCCTAGCTATAGGTAGGTATATCCTACATGGTGTTGGGGTCAACTTTCTTTATTTTCTCTTCCACTTCGGTCTAGTTATGACATCATTGTCGTCAGTAACCTTACATTCCCTCTTGTCCTTTAGAATACTAAAACAAGGTGGAGAGATGTAATAACATCTCTCCACCTTGTCTTGGGTCTTCCTCTAGACCTCCGACCTCCGCGTCAAGCTGAAGTGCTAAGTTTCCGACGTAGTCTAACATCGCAGCCTATTCTCCTGCATCTTGCCGATACACCGAGGCTTCCTCACACGTATTCGAGAAACTAAGTTTCTAGATCATTCGGTTGAAATGTATCTAATCTAAGTCAAATCAATATACCTATCGCGATAAAATCCGTAGGTAAACTGTAGTTTAACATTCACGTAAACCCAACAAGATATTATGTAAACGAGACAGTTTATTTCAACGGTACCTAAGTCTCAGAAAACAACACCGACAACACGACAATCACTTGAATCACTAATGATGTGCAACTAAAGTGATACTCGCCGTTGAGATTGCCATATTTGAATAAGTAGCTGTTAAATGCGAAAGTATTCACTGTATTCAGTAACCAACGAAGATGGACAACAGACATTAAGACACCACAATAACAATTTTTTTTTGTGAAAAGTTGTTTGATCACAAAGATTTGAAAGAAAGCAAGTAGCGCATTTGTGAATTTGTTAGTGCGCCAAAATTTTGGAATCGCAGCATATCAATGCATCTATGTATTAGATATTACCTAACTGAAGTCTGACAGCTAGCCGGACGAGTTCACTATTTTTGTGTTATTTCCTATTCTTAGGTGTAAGTAGGTAGGTAATTAAGCTGTTCTAATACTGCGTCTTAACTTTATGTATGATTATCGAAGTGTTGAATATATTCTGTGCTATATCTGAGTATTTACATTGGAACAACTATAAATTCAAAGACAAAATTATGCTGAAGAATCGAAGAAGAAAGGCCATGGCTAATTAAAAAATTACACAGTTTAAATTGTACCTACAAAACTTCCTTGTTTCAGAAAGAGACGAAAATGTTGACCGGTTTTGTAAGTTACATGAAAATGTAATCGAAATTATAAAAATCGCATTGATAATTTTCAGTTGTAAGACAAAGCAAATAAAACTCGTATGCAGGGTAACTTGTGTTACGGTGATTTTCTTCCTAAATCGCAACCAGATGGTAGCATTTAACGGTTTACTTCTTCGTTGATGTAGATCGCTTCTGGAGTCACTCAGGGTTCTTTATTAGGTCCGTTACTCTTGTCATCTTAAAATAACTTCATGTAAATCATACGTGGATACGCGTTAATTAAACGCAATAGTAGATACCTATATTATAGCTACTTTTGCTTCTTTACATCGATGTTTTGTAAAGTGATGGTACGCCCCAGTCGAGCCAATCCATTTGTGTGGTAAACAGCGTATTAGTCTAAATACTGCTACTACTTAGATTTTTTTTTAAGTGGGGGAATCTTCTTAGACTAGCTCTATGCGCGGATCGGCATAGGGGTGTGTCGGACTTCGATTGTATTCTAGTTTTCCTATGGCCGGAAATGCGGGATTCTGTGTATTTTCTTACATGTTATCATTCATTATTTGTGGTTATTACTAGAAGAAATGGATCCTGAAAAAGTATCAATCTAAGAGTCAATTAATCATTTGATTTGATTCTGCCTAATCACGGGATTCACCACAACCTTATTAAACGTAAACCGCACCTTTTTATAACAACAAAGTTACCTTTGTACAACAAAATCATTTGATAGGTGTGCGCGGTCTCTAATGAGTTACCTTCCAATCATTATCTTGGATCGAGCATCAATTAACTACAATACATATAGCCTCGAGCTCAGTTCCGTACAGCCAGCTTGTATGCATGATCAGCAATAGGTATTATCTTAAATCATGTTTATGTTATGACCAATTCCTTCCTCCTTTCCTGTCACCTTACTCAACTCGAACAATGGAGTTGCTAAAGCATATTCTGATATAGTTCTATACCTAGGTACCTATGTAGCTAGTAGTATTTTTTCTAGCCGCTCGCATTGGAATTAATTCCTTTAAACATTATGCCATGAGCACAAAGAGCTTCTTTCTATTAATTTTGTTCCGTTTTATCCACGACACTCTTTGCGCGGCAAGATGATCACTTGCCAAATTCAGCACACTGTAATCTTCAAATCTTATAGGACTGTTATAAGTCGAGATGTATCAGACATTTCTTTTAAACACTATTCCGACGACTCTATATTATTAAGCCCGAAAAGTTAAACAATAAGAAAGCTTTTGCAATAGTTAACATCTATGTACCTATACCTGTTCTATTTCTCGCTTGGTTTGTTAGTTTAGGCTTCAATGTGGAATGTATTTAATTTGCGTTTGATTCTATTTACTCGATAAAATTTACGTATAAGCAGGTACCTATTAGGTTGACGGTATACCTGATCTGAGTAAGCAACGGTAATGTCTTGGATGAGATTACGACGGGACGTCGTAATCTCAGTTACATAATAATAAATGGAGATAAAAGTTTATTTTATTTTACAAGTAAGTAAATTGCACTTCAATTCGCTTCAATCTTCTTAGATTTTCCAGTCTTCTTCTGAGTTCATCCATTAATCATTAGAAGGCAGTAAAGGTGTTTGTAATCTTTCGTAACGTCACGAAAGATTACAAATATACCTTCTAATGGTTAATTATGAAACTTATTACCTTACTGGTCATCGGTATGAGAAGCGGTCCCAAAATCCATGATCAGGCCAGTGTTCAGTGAAGGTATTCACTGAAGTCAACCAAGTCTAGACGTGGCTGGATCAAAGGACGTGCCCGATGCGATAGTACAGCCACAGAGTACAGCTACGGTCGGTAAAGCGGTTGTTACGATACTGCGCGCTGCGTCAAAAAAGACCGCGATGATCGAGATGGAATTGTTTACAAGTTGATCGCGGATCTAACCACGTTTTTCTATTAGTATTTAACGCAAGCATCAAGTCCTTGATACGAGCGAGAATGACACAAAAGCTGACGTATTCTAATTCACTATGTAATGTTTCGACATTTGCCTGGCAAATTCACAAACGATGTTTCATAGTAAGTATAAGGTAGGTACTGTGAAATAGTTTTAAGGCTTAGTAGCAAATACCTATCTGGAAGTATAGGCAGCGATAGCCTAGTGGAGGTACCAACGGACTGCCATGCAGAGGGTATCGGGTTCGAATCCACGGCACGCACCAATTAATTAAATTGTTAGTTATTGCTTGCCCCTTGCCTCGGAGAGCACGTTAAACCGTCGCGCGTCGGTCCCGACCGTCATCTGTATAGTATTGTCTTATCTGTGCCGTCTTGAAGATCTTTGACAGTCGTTACGTTCGTCCCAAATAAACTGATACTAGTCTAAACCATGGAATATCGCTATCCCTTTGGGTTGCGGAGGTCAGACGGCAGTCGCTTTGTGGAAAAGTTGATATTCTGTCATATCTTGTTAGTCCAGTAAGCGGACCTCGGGCTCCAAGGCGTGTAATGTCTTGAATGCAACCGGGATAACGCTTGGGCGATGATGATGACCTATCTGGAAGTATAGGTTTAGTACAGGGGTACCTAAGTTTTTATTATCTAGACTACTTAGAGGATGTTCGCAGCTACGTCCGCCCATTTTTTATTTTACTTGGTATGTCCGATCCCGTGGGAATTTCAGGAAATACCTTCGTAGTGCACCCCTAAGGTCTTCAAGGAATATAGATGCCAAATTTCAGGTTCCTGCGCCTAGTAGTTTTGGCTGTAGCTTGTCTGTCAGCCAGTCACTATATTTATGTACTTATATTTTGTACCCCTTGAAGCCTCTTAAAGTTTTTAATAGCCACTATAGACTGAAGAAGAATTTCCCGCCCACAGATGAGAGAATTAGTCTCAGATAGAGCGCATTCGTCCAACTAAGTGTGGCACGTTGACAGCTATGTGTGCGTGACCTTTGGCGACTGGCACTGTACGGACACGCGCGTCTATGTGTGTGTAAAGTTGCCAGATTATGAATAATCTCCCAGTATTTTGCATATAGTTATGTAATATTCTTATATTAATTTGCGGTTTTGAAGAATTTACCATGGATTTAATTAATGCTTTTATAAATACATTTCTTAAATGTAGGTACCGAGTTAAGTTTTAACTACTTCGTAAATCTTAAATCTGTATATATGTATAAAATCCTTGCGTTACTGACTGACTGACAGATAAGCTACAGCCGAAACTACTCGGCGCATGAAGCTGAAATTTAGCATGTATGTTTCTTGGGAACCGTAGGGGTGCACTAAGACGGGATTTCTCGAAATTCCCACGGGATCGGTCAAAACGAGAAATACGAAAATATGTGCGTGCGAAGCCGCTGGCGTCGATTAGTTGAGAAATAAATAGTATGTATGTACACACGGCACCAAGTCAAGCTAAACAGTTGCTGTACGATTTTGATACTTATTCCCTACGCCATAAGTATGTATGTACACACGGCGCCAAGTCAAGCTAAACAGTTGCTGTACGATTTTGATACTTATTCCCTACGCCATAAGTATGTATGTACACACGGCGCCAAGTCAAGCTAAACAGTTGCTGTACGATTTTGATACTTATTCCCTACGCCATAAGTATGTATGTACACACGGCGCCAAGTCAAGCTACACCGTTGCTGTACGATTTTGATACTTATTCCCTAAGCCATAAGTATGTATGTACACACGGCACCAAGTCAAGCTAAACAGTTGCTGTACGATTTTGATACTTATTCCCTACGCCATTAGTATATATGTATACAGGGCGCCAAGTCAAGCTAAACAGTTGCTGTACGATTTTGATACTTATTCCCTACGCCATAAGTATGTATGTACACACGGCGCCAAGTCAAGCTAAACATTTGCTGTACGATTTTGATACTTATTCTTTACGCCATAAGAACGGTGCAAAGGTCAAAGTGTATAAGCTTGACGAGTAGCAGGGTGTACACGAATATTTGGATCGTTTGGGGATCGAACTCAAAACAATATTATGTAAGGTATATACTAATGGAAATTGAAATTCTATTACTATATTTATGAGAAAGAAGATATATCTACAATATACTTTTATAATACGGTAATGTATTTTTCATTAACATGACAATCATTATCACATAATCAATTGACAAGTGCATTTTCCCTAATTCAGGCAGAACGGCGTCGACAAAAACTGGCAACACTTACATATTTCTTGCACAAATACGAATTTTATCGAAATTAAATTAGGAAACAGTCAAACTATCAATAGTTACCTGTGAAAAGATATTCCATTTTCCTGTTTTTGTTTTTAGGAACAACTTTTACAGTGTTTAAGAACGCAAGACGGCATTTTTAGAATTTAAAAGTTGAAGTGATCGTGACGCGTGAACTGTACGATGCGTCGTAGCGCACTGAGACGAGTTTGTATTCGCTTTTCAATTTTGTATTTGCTTTAGTGGCCGCACGCAACTGTGCCGTGCGTTCCATCTGATACTAATTCTCTCATCTATGTTCCCGCCACTCACGGATCTAGCACAAGCACTATACTCAAATATACTAGCTGTTCTCCGCGGTTTCACCCGCGTCATGAGGGAACTACTTCGCGTACCCGGTTAATTTATAGCCTAAGTTACTCCTTGCTACTTCAGCTATCCGCCAGTGAACGTCCCGTCAAAATCGGTCCAGCCGTTCCAGAGATTAGCGAAAACAAACAGATAGACAGATAGGCAGACAGACAGACAAAAATTGTAAAAAATGTCTATCTATAAAATGTATATCTATCTCTATCTATATCGTCACGCCTGTCTCTCATTGGGGTAGGCAGAGACTATGGAACGCCACATGCTTCGGTTCAAACATACCTCTTTCGCTTCCTCGACATTCATTAACCTCATCATGCATGCGCGTCGGTTATAGGTACTTTTAATTTGGCCCTTTTTTAGTACGTCACCTATTTGGTCGGCATACGCCCGCCTAGGGCGTCCCCTACCGACATTTCCATTCATTCTCGCACGATACACTCCTTTCGTATTTCTTCTTTCATCCATCCGTTCCAAATGTCCAAACCAACGCAAAATTCCTTTTTCAATCTTTGTCATTACATCTTCTTTTAGACCACACTTTTCCCGTATCACACTGTTACGCACTTTATCTATCATACTTACTCCGCACATACTCCTTAGGGCCTGTTCACGAGATCGGTCTAAGCGGCGCGCGTCGCGGCAGGCGGCGCGGCAGAGCGTCGTGCACGCCACGACCCTACAGCAGCGGTAAACGCAGCGGCAAATGTGGACGTATTTGGGCCGACGGAGTTACCCATAAATATGGCGATAACCAAAATATCTTTGTGTAACTATACGGTATACTTACCTACAAAATTGTCGACACTGGATCTTCATTTCTTACAAGTATTTTATATCAAAGGAATAATGCATATTCGCAATTAATGAGGCGTTGAATAGGTACCTACACAACGTAGATTACGTTAAGTAGGTAGGTAAATCACCTTTTAACTTTCATAGTAGCTGTGTCTGTACCTAAATAGGTACATATGTACATTACACAATGTTTTAATGTTTGCGATTTATATTAAAACCTACCATTATAATCTGTAAAACATTGTTTCATTACAACTCGCAACGTTTTATTAACATTTTTGTATTTATACAGCGGATGTGTTGCTATCCATACACGCGACCGTTTTAAAATTTCGACTTTAAATGTCTCCGTATTCATTACCGCCACAAAATATTTAACAAATAGTTTAACCGCCTAGTTCGTCCCTCGCGTAACGCTGTCTGTGCCGCTCGGAGTCGTGGCGTCGGACTCGGTCGCAGTACATTTGTTCCCGCCGCTCGCCGCACCGCCCGCCGCGCCGCTCGCCGCGCAGCCAATCGCGCCAAAAAAAACGCGCGCGTTATCGCTGTGCGCGGCGGCTCGTGGCGTGCTTCGAACGTTTTCATACATTTGATCTTACCGCTCGTCGCCCCGCGCAAAGCCGCCGCTCGGAGCGGCAAGGTCGTGACAGGGCCGTTAAAGCTCTCATCTCCACAGCATTGATTCTACTTTCATGCTTCTTCTGCCATACCCATGATTCGCTACCATACATCAGTGTTGGTGCCAAAACTCCCTGCAGTACAGCAAGGCGAGCCTTACTTGGGATAATTTCGCTACTGATGATGGACCATAAGGCGCCATTCACACTATTTCCTGCTTTCTCTCTCTTTTCAACATCTCCCTCACATTTTCCATTTCTCGTAAACAAAGAGCCTAAATACACAAACTCATTCACTTGTTCCACTTTTTCATCTCCTATCATTATGTTACATTCAATTATACAGTTTTCCCTCTCTATGACCATGACCTTGGTCTTGCTTACATTCACTTTCATGCCCTTCTTCTTATACGCCTCATTCATTACGGTGATCATATGCTGTAAATCAGACGCTGGCGATGCAAAAAGAACCTGGTCGTCAGCGTATAGCAAGGTCTTAAACACAGATAATTAATCAGATTTTTAATTCTTAATCCACATTCAGACCCTTTCAGAGCGGTCAAACAACTGTCCATTAATAGATTGAACAGCCAAGGAGACGCTACACATCCCTGTCTAACACCACGATCAATGTTAAATCAGTCCGTGTAGGCCCCGTTTACTCTGACACAGGCACTTGAATCCCTATATAAGGATTCAAGTGCCCGTATATTGCTGCCCACTCCATACACAGAAAGTGTTGACCAAAGTTCATCCCTCACCACTCGATCGTAAGCCTTTTCCAGGTCAATAAAGGCGCAGAAAACCTTCTGGTGTTTACTTAAGGTTTTTTCTGAAATGCACCTTAAGGAAAAGACTTGATCCGTACATCCCATTCCCTTTCTGAATCCCGCTTGCACATCCAAAATTTTACTGTCCGTTTCAGAGATCACTCTTTCAATCAGTATCTTTGCATAAAATTTGCCAACAACACTCAGGAGGCTTATACCGCGATAATTTTTGCATTCCTGCTATGATGACCCTTTTCCCTTGTATAATGGCACAATGACGGCCTTGTTCCAGTCACCTGGTACACGACCGGACCGCCAACATTTATTGAAAAGTAGGTACAGCAGGCTTGCGGTGACGCCTTCGCCTACCTTGAGCATTTCAGCAGATATCCTATCATATCCCGCAGCTTTACCCGTTTGCATACTTTTCATTGCATACCGTATCTCTTCCATACTTATATTACTTTCACAATTATCTTCCTCATTCGCTACTATATTCCTAGTGTCACTTTCTCCTCGTTCAAACAAATTCTCAAAATACACCTTCCACTGATCCAAAACTTCCCCATGCTCTCTTATAATATTTCCATTTACAACTTTCGAATCTCCTGCTTTGCCTCGGGTTGTTCTAACCAAGTGCCAGAATAATTTTATATTGGCCCGAAAATGCTGAGAAAACTTTCTATCAAATTTATCCTTACATTCTTCTTTCTTTCTTCTTACCGTCTCTTTTACTTTATATTTCAATCTGTCATACTTTTCTTTCACTATCCTCTCATTGTCAGTCACACTACCTTGTACCCTTTTGTTGACTCTTATGGCCAGCAAGTCCATCCATGCTTTGCGCTTTTCTGCGACCACACCACTTACTACCTGACTCCACCATTCATTACAAATCTTTTTAACATGCTTCCACTTGCTTACGCCACATACTTGTGTAGCTGTCCCTATTACTCCATTCTTAAACTCTTTCCAAAATTCTTCTATCTCGCAACCATCTTCCTCAAGCAACTTTTTAAACCTTTCTTCCAATGCCTCTTTATACTGACTACGTATGTACGTAGTCAGTATAAAGAGGC
This sequence comes from Euclidia mi, assembly GCA_944739405.2. NCBI lineage: Eukaryota > Metazoa > Arthropoda > Insecta > Lepidoptera > Erebidae > Euclidia > Euclidia mi. The sequence goes on from OX123196.2 coordinate 8,742,304, forward strand.
ATTGGAAGAGAAGGATGTCCTCTTCTTCAAATTTTTCAACTTTCACTCTTTCTATGGCAGGTGAGTGTATGCGAGGACGATGGCGCCATTTAGTGGTTAGTCCCGCTATGCGACTAACTACCAAAAAATGGTCAGTACCCACATTTAAGCCTCGGTACACTCTAGTATCTTTCACTTTTCCTTTCAAATGTTCATCTACCACCACAAAATCTATCATACTTCTTTCTGTCTGCCTTTGCCATGTATACATATTGTTACGAGCTGGGGTTCGACGATAAATTATAACTCACTATGCCAGAAAACTGAACTTTATTTACTACACAAACACTAAGTATAACACTAGATACACACACTTAATTTTCACTTCACTAGTAAAACACACTATTCACACCACTAGAACAACACTAATAAAACACCACTAAACACTTCCGAATTACTTCCTTCGCTTGATGTTGATCGCTTTCCGTATTCAATTGTTACTGTGTCCGGTCCGTTCGCTCCCGCTCTATTTATACTGGCCGGATAACATCACTAGGCTTTTCGAGACGACTCACGATATTTCTGGAAACGTGTAAGGTGTTTCTAGAATTGCGTAAATGTTCTATTTACACCTACGCCATCTATTAGAGGATAGATGAAACAGCCTTAAACAACCGATACATCTAATCTCATGTAGTTCTCCCATTCACTGATAGATGGCGTTATTTTCAATTCGTAACACGGCCTCCCTCTTAAACGTGTTCGTCTCGAACATCGTTAGACCCATAGTAACGAGCCAACCGGTCCACATGAACTATCTTCGGTGCACCTCGCGACCCCTTCTGGATTCGATAGGTGACGTCGTTCATCCTGGTAATTATGCGATATGGCCCGTCCCATCTGGATTGTAACTTAGGCGATTTTCCTTTGCTTCGTACTGGGTTATGAAGCCACACCAATGATCCCTCATCGAAGCCTTTGTTGTTTGCCTTCCGGTCGTAGCGAGTCTTCATCTTCTCAGACATCTGTTGTCCAGATTCCCTGATGTGCTCGTATACGTCGTTCATCCTGTTGCGTAGCTCGGTTGCGTAATCCGTTATATTGCGTGGAGATTCTGGTGGAATACCGGTGATAAGGTCTGCAGGTAAACGGAGCTCTCTACCGAAATTGGCAAAAGCTGGTGTTACTCCTGTAGTTTCGTGGACCGCACTGCGATATGACAGGAGAAATGGTTGGATGTGCTTGTCCCAATCTCTTTGTTTGCTCTCCACGACCTTCGCCAGGTACCTTTCCAGTGATTGGTTAAACCGTTCAACCATGCCATCTGATTGCGAATGATAAGCCGTGGTCCTGGTTTTATGTGCACCCATTACGCGACAAGTCTCCTTGAACACCTCAGATTCGAAGTTCCGGCCTTGATCGCTGTGGATTTCCAAGGGCACCCCGAACCGACAAAAGACTTCATGCACCAGCTTATCAGCCACTGTGGTAGCTTCTTGATTTGGGATTGCAAACACTTCAGGCCACTTCGTGAAGTAATCCATCACAACCAGGAAGTATTTGTTTCCGTCCTGGCTCTCAGGAAACGGCCCAGCGACATCCAACGCTATGCGCTCCCATGGAGCTCCCACATTGTACACCTTTAATGCACCTCTGCTTCGAGTATGTGGCCCCTTGACAGCCGCACAACTTGTGCATTTGCGGCACCAATCCTCGACGTCATCTCGACAGTGGAGCCAATAAAACCGCTCCCGGATCTTAGTAAGGGTCTTCTTAACTCCCATGTGACCTCCCGAAGCACCATTGTGATAGAGCTGCAAGACTTCCGGCACCTTAGTTTTGGGCACTACCATTTGCAAATGGCACTGGTTACCGCGAGCGTTTTCCCATTTGCGGCACAGAACTCCATCCTGGACGACCAAGCTTTCCCACTGTGCCCAATAACTCTTGGTGATGGGGCTCATTGCTGCGATATCACTCCATTTGGGCCTAGGCGCATCTGATTTCTTCCATTCAAGAATCGGCTGTACATCCTTGTCATCTCGCTGAGCACTCTGCAAAGCTTCTCTCCATTCGTCGCTTAGATCCGTCTTTAACATCCTCACTAGCGCTGCCTGCTTTGCTTCCTGTCGGCTACAGTGCTTGCACTGGTCGGGACACGGCCTACGCGATAGGGCATCTGCGTTACCATGGGACTTGCCGCTGCGATGTTGTATTACAAAATCAAACTCTTGCAGTAGTTCAATCCATCTAGCTACTTGTCCTTCTGGGTCCTTAAATTGAAGTAGCCATTTCAGCGCTGCATGGTCGGTTCGCAGGTGGAATTTACGGCCCAACAAGTATTTGTTGAAATGCTGCAACGTCTTTACTACAGCCAAGAGTTCCCGCCTGGTGACGCAGTAGTTTCTTTCGGGTTTGGATAAGGTCTTGCTGAAGTATGCTATAACAACTTCTTGATCACCCTTCTTCTGTGACAGCACGCCGCCAATTCCGGTGTTACTGGCATCTGTGTCAACTATGAATTCATGCTCATTGTCAGGGTAGCCTAGAATAGGTGCAGTACACAGATGTTCCTTAAGCTTCTGGAATGCAACGTCACAGCTCTCATTCCAACAGAACTGCACTCTGTCTTCGGTGAGCTTATGAAGAGGTCGAGCAATGTCAGCAAAGTTCTTCACAAACCGTCGATAGTAGGAGCATAATCCGAGGAATGCTCTGACCTGCGTTTTGTTCTCTGGAACTGGCCACTCCTTCACGGCAATGATCTTATCCGGGTCAGTTTGAATACCGTTCTCCGAGACCACATGTCCTAGAAAGTTCACTTGCCGTCTGAATAACGCGCATTTCTTCGGACTCAGCTTCAAATTAGCACCTCGTATTTTTGACAGCACTTGCTCCAAGTTTCGAAGGTGATCCTGGAAGGTGCGCCCCACGATGATGATGTCATCCAGGTAGACCAAGCAGGCGTCTCCAATCAGTCCCATAAGCACTCGCTCCATCAGTCTCTCAAAAGTAGCCGGAGCGTTGCACAATCCAAAGGGCATGACGTTAAATTGCCACAGTCCTTTGCCTGTGGAGAATGCCGTCTTCTCTTTGTCTCGAGGATCTATTTCCACCTGCCAGTAGCCACTTTTTAGGTCTAAGGTAGAAAACCACTTCATCCCCGTCAGCGTATCCAGTGTGTCATCGATCCTTGGCAGCGGGTAGCTGTCCTTCTTCGTCATGTCATTCAATCGGCGGTAGTCTACACAGAAGCGCATGCTGCCATCCTTCTTCTTAACTAGGACAACCGGAGAGCACCACGGGCTGGACGAAGGCTCGATTACGCCTTCGTTCACCATACCGTCGATCATAGCTTCCACTTCACGTTCCCGTGCTACTGGCACACGTCTTGGTCGCTGGCGAATCCCGTGTTTATTTTGTGCTGGACTAGTGCTGTCTTCCCTATGTCGGCATCACTGGTCGAGAAAATATCCGCGAACCGGTTCAACATCTTCTGAGCCTCGGTCTTCTCTTCCTCCGACAGGGTACTTTCGCAGTCCTCTAAAAGAGTAGACACGTCGAATCGTGCACCCTGAACCTTGGCGCTGGTAGGTTGCTCTTGACATCTACGCATCCAAGCCGCTCCTTCATAGGTGCCCAATTCCGTCCCTTTCTTGAGCGACACTTCCTTGTCACTTGCATTCAGTGCGCGTACTGATGAAACTTTTGTACCCCTTACCAAGGTTCGTGCAATCTTCCAGGAGGCCTCTTTCTCTAGACCTTCGATTAGTACGCAGCGGTTCCCTCGACCAGAATTTCCTGATAAACAAACTGGTACAACAGTTTCCGACCGCGGGTGAAGAATGAAATTCTTCAGGCAGTACACTTTTCCTGAAGTTGCACCTTCCATGAAGACTTCTTCCGAGCCACACTTCAACACTCCCTGGCTAACATCGATCTCGCAGCGATACTTCCGCATGAAGTCCAGGCCCAAGATGCAGTCGTCCACTATATCGGCCACGATGACTTTGTGACGGTAAATTTTGTTGCCTAGCTTCAGATCCACCTCCATTTCACCTCGGACGGTTATGTGCTGACCGGTAGCTGTTCTCAGATTCACACATTCATTGTTCCTGAAGCAGCCCCGAAGAACCCGTCTTGCCAGATGGAAACCGACGACTGTCCGAGAAGCACCCGTGTCCAATGTCAGCTTGCATGGTGTTCTGTTAATTTTGCCTTCGATGATCAGGCTGTTCCCGTCGCATGATTGCGAGATCGAGATACTTGGGGCTCTTCCATTACCAGCCAGCACCCGCCCCGCAGTCCTGGCTTCTACTCGTTTCCCTGCTCTCGCTGCCTGGCAGGCACATCAGGCGACCCCTTTGGTGGAGACAGGGTGTCACCAGGCTGCCTACGCTTTGGGCAGCTCAAACGGATATGGCCTCTTTCTCCGCAGTTGTAGCACCGAGGTGATGACAAGACTTCCCTGATGCGGTGACCTCGGTCGTCGCGTCGCACTGCTTCCACCTCCAGAGCGTGGGCTAAGGCGTCCTTGAGGTCCTTGAAGTGCCCAAGCCTCACTGCTGCTCTTACCTCCAGGTCCCGGATCCCATCCGTAAACGCCTGTACGAGGTTATTTATGCTCGAGAAGGTATACATTTTAAATAAAAATTAGCTTCGCCGTAGTCGGGTAAAAAAAAATATTGCCAAATTATGTACCGTATTATAGTAATACTATTATATATACTACTCCAACGGTTATCAGTTCTGCGACAGATGTGACCAGCCCACTGCCACTTCCACTTGCTAATTCTCTGAGCTATGACGATTACCTTGGTTCTCTGTTGGATCACTTCATTACGAATTCGATCCTTCAGAGAAACTTCGAGCATAGCCCTCTTCATTGCTCGTTGAGCGACCTTAAATTGTGGACTAGTCGCACCGTCAGTGTCCACATCTCGGCACCGTAAGTCATAACGGGTAGGCCGCACTCGTTGAAGACTTTTGTCTTAAGGCTATGCGATAGGGTTGACGAAAAGACTCGACGGAGTTTCCTATATGCTGCCCAGCCGAGCTGTATTCTTCTGCAAGTCTCCCTCTCGAAGTTGTTTCTACCCAACTGCAAGGTTTGCCCAAGGTAGACGTACTCCTGAACAACTGCTAGAGGGATACTCCCCCGTTACCCCATTTAGGATAATCGGTTCCAGAGAGACATGTTCATCTTGGTTTTATCCAAGTTCATCCGGAGACCGATGCGAGCAGAAGAATCAGTCAGGCTGCTCAGCATATACTGCAAGTCTTGCACGGTTTCAGCCACGATAACGATACCGTCTGCAAATCTTAAGTGTGAGAGGTACTCGCCGTTTATGTTAATACCGCGTTCTTTCCAGTGCAGCGTCTTGAAAATATCCTCTATTGCATTTGTGAACAATTTGAGGGAGATAACATCCCCTTGTCTCACCCCACAATGCAGGTGGATAGGTTTAGACTGCTGGTTTTGTACTTGGACAGTCAAAGTCGCGGCGTCATACAGACCTCTCAGTACTTGGACATATCGCCAATCGATTTGGTACCGTTGCAAAGAGTTCAGAACAGACCAGGTTTCAATGGAGTCAAAGGCCTTCTCATAGTCCACAAACGCTAAGCACAGGGGCTGATTATACTCCTCTGTCTTCTGTATAATCTGCCGCACTATGTGGATGTGGTCTATGGTGCCCTATCCTCCTCGAAAACCGGCCTGTTCGGGCGGCTGAAACTCGTCGAGTCTACGCGCGAGACGGTTCGTGATGATTCTGGAAAACAGTTTATAGACGTGGCTCAAGAGCGAGATAGGTCGATAGTTCTTCAAAAGAGTTTTGTCTCCCTTTTTGAAGAACAAATCGACAATGCTCTTGCTCCTCGCCCTTGGAGTTCTCCCCGAGAACAGAACAGAATTAAATATGCGTTAAGCTGCACAAGTATAGGTTTCCCACCTGCTTAGCAGCTCCATCGTAATTCCATCTTCCCCGGGGTCTTTTCCATTTGTAAGCTGCCTCAGGGCCACCACGATTTCGTCTTGGCTGACGTCTGGCAACTCTTCCGTGAAGTGGCGGGTTAAAGTGGATCTTCGGAGTCGGGTTGGGGACGGGACGCTTTCGAGGTGTACAGGTTGCCGTAGAAGCTCTGATATATAGTGATGTATAGTATTATAGTAATAATATCGACTAATAATAAAATCAAAAGATCGACTATCACGTCGAACTAATCGACAGTCAAAGTCGTTCGCTTGAAATTTTAAATTTATAATTATTTACACTCTGAGACATCGTGGCGTCTTGATTTTACAAAAACCAGATATTGACATTGATTCTTTAAATATCTAAAAATACAAGATAAGATATTGCTACGCTGAATATGTGTGGTACATAATATGAGCAGCTACACCTTGAGTTCATGTAGGTACTACACATCAAAACTGTCAAGAGCCAAGAACTGCTCTGCCTGCGTTACTTGCCTACAAGATTTTCAATGTTAAACAAATAATATTGGTGTTTACGCTGGGGATTTTCAACATGGGAAAACCTACTTGTGGTAAAATACAGTTTTTTGGTAAAACACAAAATGTTACTTGACGGCCATCATACATCAACTGCACGACACTGAAGAGATTTTTTTACGAGTCTACTTAAGTAATTAATACGATTAGAAAAACCAATACCCGCAGGTGAATATGAAGAAAAAATAATTTGATACAACCTATTTAGTATGAATTCCTATTAAAATTAAAGAATTTGTCGGTCGTTGATTTTAATGTAAGTATAATTTTATGTCTAAAATATTTGTTTATGGTATGCGAAATGTTTGTAAAGGTGCGTGTAGACGCAACAAGCGGATGTTCTGTTTTTAAACTAAATCGCCATTTTAATAGCATAGCATTATCATAATATTATTGCAAATTGCAATCGATGATTAAGCGAATAGCTCTACGTGTATTATTCTATTTATTATATTGATGGCTTTATTTATTTACTTTGTTATAAAATATGCAGACACGTGTACTTAGTAAATAGGTAGGTACAAAGCAACCACTTACTGCCTCAGCGAAGCAGTATCACAGAAATGATACCATACTAGCCAGTACCTACAATGTATTTCAAATCACGAAGAAAATAAAAATACTATAATTACGCAATATCTGAGTCAAATGCCAGTAGATATTGTATACGCGAGCTTGGTCTCCAAACAATATTAAACATAATTAGTAACCCGAGATGGCTATGGCGGATCTGATGTTTTGTACGCATTCCTAACGCATAATTAACGCGTTGATCGCGGTTTTGTGTTCGCTGTTGTTGCCTCATAGAGCAAAGAGTTTGCGGATACTGACGCTGAGGTACGGTTACAATAGCTGGGTAAGTATTTCGGTGGATGTCGACGAGAATTCTTTAGGTAAATTGGCGGTTGGCCTGTTGCTTGTTGGTCTCTTTGTTGGTAACAGTTCTAAGACAGAGATCGTTGGTTCAGTTCGACGAACGTAAGCACACAGCTGAGGACGAAGATTGGTCCGATGCCTGGGTGTGATTTATTTATAGTACCTATTACATATGTACGTATTTAGCCATAAGTATATATCTACCTAACAGTAGCGATAGCCGAGTGGAGAGACCGACACGGACCGCTACGCAGAGGATCTCGGGTTCGAATCCACGGCATGCACCAATGACTTTTCGAAGTTAAGTGCGTATTAAATTGTTAATTATCGCTTGCTTAACGGTGAAGGAAAACATCGTGAGGAAACCTGCATGTCTGAGAGTTGTACATAATGTTCTCGAAAGACATGGGAAGCCTGCCAACCCGCACTTGGCCAGCGTGGTGGACTATGGCCTTACCCTTCTCATAGTGAGAAGAGACCCGTGCCCAGCAGTGGGACAGTATATAGGGTTGTTGATGAATATACTTAGTACCTATGTTAATCAGTTGGCTGGTTACTATAATACCTACTAGGCAGGGACAGGCTCTGCCTTGTTGGGGATTAAATCACCGTGTATTTGGCAATTTTGAAAAAAATGTTTCAGACGTATATAGTTTGCCAGGGCTTGGGAAGCTTTTAAGTAATAATGATCTACTCAATAATTGCTAACTATCTATAGCGCTATCAGGTCTGCTGCAATCAGTTAGCGCAATGTGACGTCAGTTTAAAAGCCTAACTAAACTAATGCTAACACACTTATCCGGGTTAAAACTAGTAAAAGTGATCAAGGTCTCTTAAATATCATGCTGTTTATCTATCGATCCTGTTCATAAAGGACAGGCTGTGTACAAAGGTGCTTAGAACAATCGGTTATAAATTAAGTATTTCGCGACGACAGATGCTTATGTGCGCTTTCAATGTAATTTTATAAGAGGAGCAAATATCTTTTAGTTCTGAATGTTTTCTCTTTATGAAGCAGGTAGACCAAAATAGGTGTTTAAATAAACAAAGTTCTAAAGTACCTTTCTATACATTTACGTGCTAAACCACTTAATAATAAAACAAAAACATTACCGTGCCAAAACCTATAAATTTCGTAGATCTTAGAAACCTTTAAATTTATTCTCACTAGAAGTAGCTAAGTATTAGTTTATCCATGTAAAGCAACATTGGAAAGTAATAAATGTGAATATTGTTTTAGGTTTCCGTAATAAAGGATCCTTATACTCTTGTTTGCTTTTTAATTCCGAAAGATCTGTACTACACCTCCAACATTGTTAAAATATTTCCTAAAGTAAATGCGAGTATGAATTAAAGGCATTAGGTTTATCAAAAAGTTACAGCCGACTAAGTCAAAGAATTCTTTGTTGTTAAAATATAATTGTCAGTTTAAATGAAAGTAAACAAAAAGAAAATTGAATAGATGCTGTGCTTGAGGTTTTTGAAGGGTAGCTGCGGCATCCGGAATAGCCTTGTGTGTAAGACTGGCTTTTAAATCTTAGTGCTAGAATTAGCTGTCCCAGCGGGGCGTATTTACAGACTATACAAGGCCAAAACGCAGCCATAGGGAACTGCGCATTGCGTACTGCTCGTGTATAGTTCGTAACGTGAATACATGCGTCCTAGTCCCGGACTATACTAAATTAGTTACACCTGCCTGACAAGACAAGATATACACCGCTATTTTTTAATTAGAACAAAAAATTTAACACAGCACTAAGTATCTTTAACTGATCATATTTATGTAGTTAAAAAATAAAAACACTAAGTCCCAAAACTGTCCACAAAAAAACGTGATAATTGGTAAATGCAATACTAATACTATGACCGACCCGAGTACTACGAGTATCATAGTAAAATGAACCATTGATAAATTCCCCTTCCCCCGCCCCTCTGCGCCTGCGCCACGCCCCGACGATGCGACAAACAGTACTAGATTGCTAGCAAAAATGAGCGTATCTAATTTCTTTGCAAAAGTTAATTGTTTGTCTACGTTTGCCCGACGCGATGGCCTATCATATCAGTTCATATCACGGGAGTATGTAGCTATGCTTCGTGCGAACTTTTTGAGTGGAAAAATCGCGAGTGCAGCTGTGTACCCATGGACATCGTATTGTGAGTGTATAAAAGTGACCGGGTCAGTGTCAAACAATTAAAACAGTGCATATTGGATGCTTTTGACAACAGTGGTGGACATTTCGAAGGACAATGGAAATACTTCTAAGTTTAGTACCTAAATAATACGTACTTAAGGAAATAATAATTTGATGCGGGCGGCTCAAAATCGGTCTGTGTTCTCCACACACCTTGAGGAAGGCCTATGTCCAGCAGTGGACGTCTCTAGGCTGACATGATGATGATAAAATAATATTTGTAAATAGCAGATGATTCTAACTTCATAAATACGCCAAAATTACTCTTTTCTTTTAGTCCAGAACACCTTCTTTTATTTTGATATTTGTTTGCTTTCTAATTACATACCTCCGTATTTAATTACTTGTTAAACGATAAATTTTACCGGTCCTAAGCCCGAATGAAGTATGAAGGAGAGGGTAGAATTGACAAAATTAAAAAATAACCACCTACATGTATTATTTTTCTTCATTTTATTTTCTATGACTACCTACATCATAAGTGCGACAGAGAGAATGCGAATGAGCAGGATGTATCAATGAATTATTGAATGGATTGTAAAATATGACTATGATTTAAGTGAGATTTTCTACAATAAACAAATGATAATAACTTTGCTCTTTATTGATATTATGAAATTCTTACGTCACATATATGATAACAATATCTTCGCTAATCTGTCCTTAAAGTTTTTGTACTAATTAAAAAATAGCGGTGTATAGTTTAGTGAAATAATGGGTGCATATATGAAATAATATTTGAACTTTATTAGTGGAGGATTAAATTGTATGTAATTCAAGTAACTAAATAGGTTATGTTAGGTTCTCTTTTGACCCTTAACCCAAACATAGGAGCCCTGCGAAGCAGGGCTCCGTCAACTTAGTTTATTAAAAACTATTTAATTGGACATAATGTCTACTTACCTAAATATTATATTTGTGATATAATATAATGAATGCCTTACAAAATCCAGAATAATCTTCAGATCTATACACGATTAGTCCGTATGCGTACTGGCACTGTATATTATGGTATAAGCAAGTCAGTTAGATCACTACGAAGTATACTCGAGTATTTGCGAACTAATCGTGTAAGTATAGATTGGAAGAACTCAGCAAAAAAGTTATTTCCAATCTATACGCGATTAGTTTCACACCCCTGCGTTCTGGCCTTGTATATATAATGTAAATAGGTTTAAAGAACTTTATTCTCATAAAAAGATACAATATCCACTTACATGAGAACAATAAAATTATTTAAATAATGTAGGTAGGTAGGTACAAAACTCGTCAAATCACACAATACTAGTATAGTACCTACAGTCTGTAAATACGGCCCAGCGGGTGGTATACCTAAAGGGCATGCTTGACAGTTTACACCATTACACCGCCACGATTTGTGGAAATGTTACTTATTTTTACTAGCATTCTAATAAACGCAATAATGTACCTACATAATACATGTATCTACGTCCGTCCGTTTTAGTTACGCGTCAGATATGAACACCGGAGACCTTTGTATTTTAGAGTCATGATTGTAGCTTCGTTTGATAGTATTGATACGCATATGTTAACAAAGGTAGGTAGTAGAGCCTTGCTGAGTTCAACGCGAATGGGCTGATGTGACCGCGAAAAACAACCCTCAGACTCACGCCTGTATCCCCGAAGAGGTAGGCAGAGGTGTCATATCACACCTACATCTCGCCATGAATTTTTAGGTCCCACGTAATAGTGGGCGAGCCTATTGACGTTACCGGGCACATCACCAGACTTCGTGTTGCTACTGAGAATTCGGAAAAACCTAGTAACACTTTTGAAAAACAACTCTCTCACAGAATATCGACGTAAATTACTAAAAGTATCTTTTCTCTTGCGTTTTGTGCGCTGCGTGACAGTGCCGGGAGCCCTATCCATTTTTCCTTCTCCTTCATACCGCTTCTCTTTCTATACCTGTTCCAAAAAGGCTGACAACGCACTTGTCTCCTCTGGTGTCCATGGACGGCGGTAATGGTGTACCATCAGGCGATCTGTCTGCTCGTTTTCCTCCTAACCGACACAAACAATCTTTGCAACTAGGTATATTGGGTTTCAGGTGTTTGTGCTCTAAATAGTAAACTCAGACAGTTTTGGTGCCTCGAAACACAAATTATTGTATCCACGCCTTAACAACATAGACATAGACGAAACTTTCTCAGAAAAGCTTTACAATAATGATGACTAAGAAGTGCGGTAGAAATACTGTTGGCAGTTGCAGTTGTTCCCTTTCCTGACTTCTGAAAATACTTCAGATAGATTTGGCCCAAAAGTCGGCCACTCGTATGGCATTTGGATATATTTGCTCCATTGCCAGATAGGGGTGCATCAGAGGAGCCCCGAGCGACGTAGAAAACCGAACGAGAGTCCCGACGTCCAGTGCACCCTGGACACCTAGCACACGGTAACGCAGAGTCTAGGTGACAAATCCTCTCACCACGATGTTTCAACATAATTCTGCAAATGATAGTTAGCCAGAGATAATTAAATTACTTGATAATTTATACCACGGGTAAAACACAATAGAATTATTAATAAAATATAACTTGCATAATAAAATATTGAATAAGATAAAAATCGCTCTACTTTTTTATATAACTAGTAAGTAAATATTGGTACCCTTATTAGCAACCTTAGCCGTTTAAATTAGCATCTTTGTTTTTATAGTGTAATTGAATATTATATAATAATAGTAGCGGAGCCCACGATGCTAAATTGGGATTTACTCGAGCGTCATTGAGACCTATTGGGTTGCAAAGCTTAGATGATAAGAAGATAAAAATGTAAATAATGTATACCTTTTCATCAGTACTGCTACAGGCTACTGATTTTCAAAACTTAAAAATAAACAGTTAGATTATGAGAAAGCACATCTAGGACGCTAGGATGAAGCATATATATACCTCTTAATCTGACGCGCTTGAGTATCTCAAAATGGCGAATTCTTTTTGCACGTTCTAATGGTGACCATGAGTTTGCGTCACACCCAAATCGTCAGATTATTCAATGAAAGCCTTTTATTAAGTTCACTTAACATCCCCTTAGAGTCATTCGTACGACCACCTCCATTATGCAAACAATCAGATTAATATTCCTACTTTATTAAAAATACGTAGGACATGGATGCTATCAATATCTGACGCGCTCGAGTAAATACCGAAATCCCTTCATGGGCTCCCCTACTATAAATATAATAAACCACATAATACAACATCGTGTAAATAAATAAATATGCTCGTATACGTTTTATATATAGCTGCACTTGTAACATAAAAACAAACTGCCTCCGGGACAAGAGGATATCGTACGCGTCCGCGTCGATTCCCGGGTCAGGCCAGTGTTACTGAGTTTTTCAGAATTCTCAGTAACAGCAAGGAGTCTGGCAATCTGATAACATGACGAAATGTGAGTGTAGTATTACACCACTGTCCACTTTTTCAGAGATAGGTACGCGTGAGACTAACTAATAAAACATTGAACATAAAAAAATATCTTGTTTATAAAAATAAATTCTAATTGAAACTGACTCATGTAATGTTTCCGTAGTGCAACGAAGCCGGATACGACGACGACAACGTCAATAAAAAGTAACTAAAATGGACATTTGGCGGGAACGTATGTCGTACAATAATTTCGTTCGTTTTTAGCATAATTAGAAGATCACTACTAGCCGGAACTTGGATCGGCCGTTAAAGGTGTACACACATACGTTAATTAATGAATATTTAATTTATTTTTAACATTATTTTATTTATTCAGATTGGAATGTAGATAAATAGAAGGAACATTCAAATTCTTATTTTAATTTTACGATTGCTTTTTACGCCGAAATTTGAGCTGTTATAAGTTATTCAATTTGTAATTTATGACACCGAAATGCAGACACGAAACAAATGATGTACTTATTTATATTTTCCATGAAAGTAAAATGAAAAACTTACTAAATAACTACCTTTCTAGAACTGAAAATGGTTACATATTATTTGGTGTACCTACAAGCTTATATCTTCTTTCTAATTTAAAATGTTACCAGGTATTCTTTGCCGTTGTGAAATCATCAGGGCGTACCTAAGCGACAGGTCCATTACATATATGGGTCGGGATGGCTTAGAACATCGGAGGGAGGTTACATGTGGTGTTCCTCAGGGGTCAGTGTTAGGACCCCTGCTATGGTACCTCGCTTACGATGCGGTTTTGAGGACCAGTCTATCCGCTGGCGTGAGTGTCGTCTGCTATGCGGACGACACTCTGGTGTTAGCGACGGGGCACGGCTTCCAAGAAGTCTTTCGGCTCACCGAATTGGGTGTATCTTGCGTTATCGGACAGACAAGCAGGCTGGAGCTACAGGTAGCACCCCATAAGACAGAGGCGCTGTGGTTCCACAGGAAACGACAGAGTGTGGTTCCATCAAACTCACTTATTACAGTGGGTGGTGTGGAGGTCCGAGTAGGTCGGTATATTAAGTACCTCGGCCTCGCCCTGGACAATCGCTGGAGTAGCGAGGATCATTTTGAGCGGATGATTTCCCGAGCTCGCGGGACAGCGAGGGCGCTTCAAAGGCTGCTGCCGAACCTAGGGGGACCCAGGGAAGAAGTTCGCTGCCTTTATTGTACGGTCGTGCGATCCATGGCCCTCTACGGTGAGCCTATATGGGCCACACATCTAGCGTCCTCCTCCCGTTGCAGAGCTAAGCTCAATAGCGAGCAGCGAGTAGCAACCATTCGGACCGTACGAGGATACTGCACAATTTCATCAGAGGCGGCGACAGTTCTGGCACGTTTCCCGCCGTTTGATATTCTGGCGAACATGGACGCGAAGGTATATGACCAAACTCGCGCAGTTCGTCGGGAAGTGAACGGGGATGTCCAGGACGAGCTCGAAATGCGCCGCAACGCTCACCGACAGGCTCTGCAGCAATGGTGCGCGCGGCTGGAACTGCCGCAGAATGCGCGCCAACGCGCTGTCGGTGCCATTCTGCCAAGCCTCGATGCATGGATTGGGAGGAACACAGACGCGTCACCTACCGATTGACTCAGATACTCACCGGGCACGGGTGCTTCGGTGAGTATCTGAATAGAAGCGGACGCGAACGGACGGCACAGTGCCATCACTGTGCAGGCAACCTGGACTCCGCCCAGCATACGTTGGAGGATTGTCTAGCATGGGTGTCCGAGCGTGAAGTCCTAGTCGACCATATTGGACGGGATCTGTCCCCTCCAGCAGTTATTGCTGCCATGCTGGCACGCGAAGAGGCCTGGGACGCAGTAGCCTCCTTTTGCGAAGCTGTTATGCTCCAAAAAGAGGCTGCTGAGCGGGCTCGGGAGTCGGCTGATCCCGCCCGAAGACAAGGGCGGCGTCGCCGAGATCCGCCAACGGGGCCGTGGGCAGCCAGAGCATGGGGAGCGCTGGTTGCCGTTTAGGATTAGGTCGGTCCGGGAAGCTGCGAATAGGGGCCGGTGAGGGCTTGTAGCCTTCCCTGGAAATGGGTTAAGTTGAACATGGCGCCATGGGAAGAAGACCGGACAGCACCTGTTCCCTGTCTTCTTCCCGTAGGGCGTCTTTGGTCGTCAATCGAGGTGGTTTTTAGTGGTAACACCACACACTCCGGCTCGCATTTCCCCAAGAGCCGGAGATCCGAAGGGATTTTCCACCTCGAAAAAAAAAAAGTATTCTTTGCCGTCACGTAAGAAATATACATCATACTTCGTTATTTAACGTAACCTATTGCAAGTAGATTGATTGCAAATAATAACATGTTTTACAACCGATGAAGAAAACATGTTCTGTCTTCGAAAGAAATGCCACGCAACAGATGCATACTTCGGTCATACCAAAATTGAGGGAGGAAGCGATAGCCTAGTGGAAATCAACAAACTGCCCTCTGCATGGCAGTCTGAAGTATCGGGTTTAAATCCAGAGCTCGCACCACTGACTTTTCGTAGATCGCTGAAACGATAAAGTCTTGGAAGCAACTGCAGCGCTTAGATTGCTTCAATCTGTATAACATGAGACTCTTTAAGAAAGGCTTTTAAAATACAGACCACTACATTTTTGTCTTTTCGAGTTAAGGGTGTTAAATGTCGCTAACTAAACGGCAAAGGAAAAAATCGGGGAGAAACCTCCATGATGAGAGTTCTCCGGACTTTTTGACGACTTAGTGGCCTAGCGGGAGGGCAAGCTAATGCCATGCCTAAGGTCGCGGGTTCGATTCCCACTCAAGTCAAAGATTTGTGTGCGATGTACTGGAAAGATGTGCAATGACAGATTACAGACATAGCTGATGAGATGACAGGAATGAGATGATAGCCGCGGTATCTGATAGATGAAGTTATTGACGCGGTCTTTCGTCGTTGCGCGTATAATAATAAGCAGTATTTAGTCTGAAAGGAAGTTCGGTTGCTGCATTTCTTGATACTACTAGTGTATCATTTCTTGCTTCCACACCACAATCCTTCACTGCGAGAGTCCCACATAACAGGATGCACTCAGGGTCTTTTAAGCGCGTAAATATTAACTAAATAAATATTTGCCACTAATAACATGACTAACGCATAGTTTTACAGACGTTAAATATCGTCTATCAATATAAAAAATGTTGATGATTTAGGCGTAATTATTTGCGGTACCTTAAACCCATGTTTTTATCATCTCTATAGAAGGCGGTTTGACGTAAGACGTACCTAAATGATTTCTTTGAATTCAGATGTGACGAATGTGCGTATTTCAAGAAAATTAATAGTGCCTAGCAAAAAGTCTTTTAATATCTATATAGGAAATGGTAAAAATAAATGTTTGTAATGCTTTTTATCCGTTACACAGCTAAAAGCTAAATTAATAATAGACCAGACAATATTAAAACAGAGCGGTAAAAATCCTGGCCGGACATGACTTGAATTCTTTATATTTACGTACAAAAACTTGCTGTTCAAGAATCCCTTAGCAATTTAGACTAGGCGGGGCAACCGTCTTTACATGATTTATAAATACCGTTTTTAATCATTTTAAACCTAATCGATAAAGTTTTGATTTGTTTACAGTTTATATTTGTTTTTAAAATCGACCTGTCTTCCTTTGGAACATTTAGATTTAAAAACATATAGTTAATGTATCGTTTCTTTCATAAAGGCGGTTAACTGAGCCCGCGTTGTTTAAGGCTATTAATGCTCAACAGTGGCTCATAACATGATATTTCCTCTATATAGGCTATTAATCGCTCCTATATGGCAGCGAGAGCTGGCTAGCCCTGGACAAACACACTCAGGAGCTCCACGTCACCGAAATGAAGATGCTGCGATGGATGAACGGCGTTACAAGAGCCGACCGTATTCGTAACGTCTACATCCGTGGTAGCCTTGGCGTCCGTGACGTGGCGAATAAGCTACAGGAGAACCGCCTGAGATGGTATGGCCATCTAATGCGCAGACCGGAGAAGTATATAGGTCAAAGTTGTCTAGAGTGAGAAGTACCCGGAAATCGGCCTCGAGGACGCCACAAAAAGCGCTGGATCGACATCGTGAGTAGCGACATGAGTGCCAACGGACTGACTTTGGAGAATGTAAAAAACCGGGCAAAATGGAGAGAATTGAGTAGGAAGGTGTACCTTGGTATATACCGGGACTAATAATCGCCAGGCAGAAAGAAAGAAGGCTATTAATAGGTGTTCTCGGTAAAAGAGCTATCCAACACAGAAATAATTATCTGAATCGAACCAGTGTGGTGCCTGAAGAGCGTTCAACCAAACAAAAGAAATACGATCAGTTTTATACTCATAATATTAGTCTAGATATTATCTGTTTGATGTTCATAAGGAGTACGATATCTCTAGAATCCTTTTTTTATAGACTCAGGCCTGTATCCCCAAAGGGTTAAGCAGAGGTGTAATATTACACCCACATGGCGAAAGCCATGATTTTTTTGGTCCCACGTAATAGGTGGCGAGTCTATTGCCGTTACCGGGCACATCACCAGACTCCGTGCTGCGACTGAGAATTCAGAAAAACCCAGAAACACTTTTGCCCGACCCGGGAATCGAACCCGGGACTTCCGGTCAGTAGTCGCCTATGCTATCCACTGAACCACGGAGGCAGTCTAGTTTCCTTATGAGATACTATAATAATCTACACTTGTCCAGCTTTAAGGATCGCATTGTGGACAACGGGCTCATCCTTCCGTACAACGCTAAGACCTCATTTATTTAGTCCAGCATAGAAAGATAAGGCCCGTACCCAGCAGTGGGACAGTAATAGGTATGTACAGGACTGATGATCATCATCCCCTTAGCGTTATCCCAGTTTCAATCTGGGGTCCGCTTACTAGTCTAACCGGATTTGGCTGAAAATTAGCTTTTCCACAAAGCGGCTGCCTGTCTGACCTCCGCAACCCGAAGGGATAGCAATATTCCATGGTTTAGACTAGTGTCAGTTTATTTAGAAGGTACTGACGCCCTGTAACGTCTGTCAAAGATCTTCATGACAACCGGGACCAACGGCTTAACGTGCTCTCCGAGGCCCGGACAAGCGATAATTAACAATTTAATATCACATATACAGGGCTGATGATGATGATGATTTAACAGAGCGATTGCTTATAAAATATAGTAGTTATATAGAGCAAATCCTTGGATCTAAAATAAACAGTATGAAAATTATATGACTAATCGATAGTTATTAAATCATATAGACATATCAAGGCAATACGTAGGCTATTTAATTGTGTGACAGTAAAAGTTCAATATAACACTAGGTCATACATGTATTATGTAGTTCCGTTTTGTCACGTGATTGGCGCGACTGCATTCATACAAAGTTATGTATGATAAAAGCTAAGTATGCTCTTGACACTTTTGCGTGGCCTCAACCTAGTACCTATATGTCTCAAGACCCATCACCAAGCCGAAGTCTACTCGTTGTGGACATCATGCCAAGTCATACTAAGCAAAAATAATACCTGGGAAACTATATTTTTTTTAAGTTTTCACATTTTTTAAACCGCAATTAAAAGCGCGCGCGTGTAATGTTCGAAATACCTATTTATCCATGGGGTCATAGGCCATCTAAAGAACATATTGGCGGGGTAAATGTATCGATTTTGTACCTAATTAGAAAAAATCCATACTAACTTTGAGCCTCAATATCTCCTGAACCAGTAATTTCCCAGGTATGGTGCCGAAGTAAAAAATGTTCGTAGTGATTGGTACAACATGGGATTTCAGTTTTCGTTAAGGGTCTTTTTACACCCTGTATAACATTCTTGCGTTACTGACTGACTGACAGACACAACCAAAACCACAGAAATGAATCAATGTTTTGGGTCTGCAGGGGTGAACTAAGAAGGGATTAGCCGAAATTCCCACGGGGTCAGGAAGAAAAGATTAAATTAAAATAAATCATTCTACGGGAATGCCATAATACAACAAAACTGATCGAAAATTATTCCATAAATTTCTTCTTTTTTGTCTTATGACCAATCTACAAAGATCCTGTGAACTAATATAACATCCTTACATTTTTATTACTTTTTAAATCGACCAAAATTTATTACCCATGTTGACTAATCCCAGAGCAGCAAAAAACTGATAACCAGGTGACTTAGACTTGGTTTTATTTTTTCGTATATTAATTTAGTATTGCTGCTTAATATGCTAAATGTGTTGTTAGGTATATTAGTAATGTTTTATTATTAAAAATAAAGATGCTGCGAACAGGATTATAGATACAGTAAATGTTGTATTAATAAGTTTATGTCATATTTCGTCTTAATTATTTCCTTCTGACGCGGATGTTTCTAATAGATTTTATGAGTCCATTTTGGATTAGAGTTTGTCAATTCTAATAAAGGCATTGATAGTCTAGTGGAGATATCAACTGACTGCCATGCAGAGGGTATCGGGTTCACACCACGGCGCGCACCACTGACTTCGGAGTTATGTGCGTATTGAATAGGGAATATGCATGATTTTTTTTTATGACGTAAAATAATCATTTTCATCACTATAACACAGAAAAAAATATAAATAGGTTTAAAAGTATTCAAATTATTTTGCAAAGTGAAATTGAAAACATTGAATAAAATCGAGCCGCTCAAACGCCGCCATTTAACGCGCGCTTTCGATTACGTCACATGGCAGGTCACGTGGTGTGAACTCTAAGCGTTTCAGTTACTTCAGACGTATTTTAAGTTCTAATTGCGTTACAAATCATGGAAAAAGCTAAAAAACGTTCTTACTAGTATTGTATGGTACCGAAGTGCTAAAACACTAGTAAAAGTACAACCGATAAAGTGTTTTTTTCCTATTCCAACCGATGTGAATATTCGAAACCTTTAGTGTTGAGAAGGGATAATGTACCTCAATTATAGTGTTTATGTATATTTTTGTCTACTGCCTCGTTGGTATCGCAGCATAAATGTGCGCGTGGGATTGGGAGGTCTCGGGTTCGATTCCCGGGTCGGGCAAAGTGTTATTGGGTTTTTCCATTAGGAAATTCTCAGTAGCAGCACGGAGTCTGCTTATGTGCCCGGTACAGCAATAGGCTCGCCCCCTATTACGTGGGACGTAAAAATTCATGGCGAAATGTGGGTGTAATATTACACCTCTGCCTACCCCTTCGGGGATAGAGGCGTGAGTCTATAAATAAATAAATAAAATATATTTTTGTGAAGGTCATTTAGCATTCCTATTATGCTATGTTTATATACAACGAAGCGTGAATGAGTAGTATGTAAGTTTTAATTCAGTACAAAATTCGGTTTAAAACGAACCAAGCCTAGTTCCAAAAAGTTGAATTAAACTTTCTCTACAGACCTTTCTAAACTTATTCCTAATATAGTATCACACATCATATCATTTTCTGTGCAGCTGGCTAGTCTCATAAAAAGATAAACCGCCGTGGCCGGATTCGTTCGTAGGACAATATTATTATTACATAAAGTCATTAAGTATTTATCTACTTAATATGTGCTAAAAGTAAGAAAACTTATCGTACTTGTGTGTATAATCGTAAGTGTGAACTTTAATAATATCACGTACCAATTATTATGATATACCCGTTAAATAGGAGTTCTGCAGTGATGTTAATGACGAATGTTATGTATTGGTTATGTTTTAATATTTTTCTAACGCGCTGTGTTCAATTTATGTATAAAAATCAATGTGACGGACTAAAATATATAAAAAATAACATAATAATAGGTACCTTGCATGTTAAATTAAGATTTGATACAAAATATGCTGTCATCATAAATGTATCCATTTTCGGTAGGTTTTCGGATTGAGCTTTGACTTAATCAGATTCAGTCATAGTCCTAGATTTACTACAAACTCAGATTCACTAGAAATCACCACAGAAACACAGGTTTAAAGTATTTTTTTCGCAAATACCACTAAAACAGTATGAATATCGACGCGGATAAACAGCATGGCGTGCCAGCTGACGTCACTTTTCGTTTCGACCAATGGTGACGCGTTTTGTAAGTTTGAATTGCCCGCCTTTATTTTCCACTTTTAAAACAATATTTTATGGGTTTAAATTAGGGATGTTACGGATATGGAATTTCGGATCTAGATATGGATACGGATATTGCAAAAAAATTATATCGGTTTCGGTTTCGGATACGGATATAAAATTATTTCGGATTATCCGGTAGTTTCGGATAGTTTCGGTTACGGATATTAGATTTTAAGGAATATCAAAAGTAATAAATAAATATTTCACAGCACTTATTTTTCATTTTATCTAACTAAGTAAATATTCGTAATTTTTCATAAAACAGTTAGGTATCTTAACAGACAGTCAAAGTGCTAAAATTCATATCGCTTCTTGCGTGTCTGGTAGTAAAGGCACACCGATCGCGTATAAAATACTGGACATGATCATGAGCGCACAACGCAAGGGGATAATTGTTGCACTGCAATGGGTTCCGTCTCACATAGGGCTATCAGGAAATGAAGAGGCTGACAGACTAGCAAAGAGAACTATTGCGTTGATGAAGAAGCAAATGTTTTGCCTGTTTGGTCCGAAATTTTTGCGAAATGTAAATACAAATGTTATGTCGCTTTCAAGGAATACTTTGACGAGCGGTCTAAGCTCAAAGGAATTTGGTACTTCTTCTTCTTCTTCATCAGCCCTTAACAGTCCACTGCTGGACTAGGCCTCTCCTTTGAAAGGAGGAATTGGCCTACTATACCACGCTGGCCAAACGGGTTGGTATAGGGTTTGTATCAAGTTTTCCTTCTCTTACAGTGTTGTTCTCTGCATAATATGCTCCCTCTGTCGGCTCTTACGACACCCATGGGATGATATGGGGTGGTGACATTCCGTATTCTTAATCCGTCACCACATGGACGCTTACGACACCCATGGGATGATATAGGGTGGAATTTGGTACAAAAGTAGGTATTCAATGTGAGCCTCTTCATGTTCCGTGGTTTCTGAATGCTAAATTATGCAGAAAGCAAATTGTCACCGCATTTAGACTGCGTACCGGGCACATTCCTGGCAAAAGCTTTGGATTCTTAATGAAAAAGTAAGTTCACCTAATTATGACGTGTGCAATAAGCGAGATGATGTTTACCACATACTTATGGAATGTGTACGATATGCTGATAAAAGAGACCAATTATTTAAAAGACCTGATGGGTATTTTTCAAAGTATTTTAGCTGAACCAAACTCAGATACAGCTAGGATGCTATTTGACTTCAAATTTATGTAATGTTTATTGTCTGCAATTGATAACTTAACTCTGCAATTAAGTTGTTTAAAATTCAGAATAAGGTACGATGGGATTGACATCGTCATTTTTATGTAGGTACAAAAATGCCTTATATTCCAATAAAGGTTATAAAAAAAGTTTTCGCAATGTAATTAAATTGCTGACTAGTTATGACTTGAACAACAAAAGAAAACAATCAATACAAAGGACACGCGCGGCGTGTCACTGGGCCGATCAAAAACAAGTTATCGTAACGTGTCTCATTTACTACAGATTACAGATAGATTTTAGATTCATTTTTGACATAAGCTCCATACAAAATATGTCAAACACGAATAAAAAATCTACAGATCTATCTATAGGTCGAATATTGAAAATGGCCAATGGGCAATAGACTTCGGCACTATCCGAAATTATCCGAATCATTTATTTCGGATTCGGTTACGGATAGGGATATTTTTTTATTTCGGATATCCGATAGTTTCGGATACGGATATGGATATCCTTAACATCCCTGGTTTAAATAATAATTAAATGAAAAAAATACGTTTTGATTATAATCTGACGGTAATAAAGATTCGAAAAAAAAATATAGGAGACGAATTTAAATTTTATGCATATTCCCTATTGCTAACCATCACTTGCCCCGTGCCTCGGAGAGCACGTTATACTATCGGTCCCGGCTGTCATCATCATGTCAGACCATCACAGTCGTTGTAAGGAGTCAATACCTACCTCGGAATAAACGGACACTAGTCTAAACCATGGAATATCGCTATACCAATGGGTTGCGAAAGGCAGACAGGTAGTCGCCTATGGAAAAGCTAATATTCAGTCAAATCCGTTTAGACTAGTAACCGGATCTCGGGATGCAACTGTGATAACGCTAAACGGATGATGATTAATTCTGTCAATTCTGATAAAACTAGAAAGAAGACCCTGGGCTCTAAGGCAAACATAGCACGCTCTACACTAATCACGAAGTTACTTTGACGAAGTACTCGTCGAAGTTGACCGAAGTCCGAACTATGTGACTACACACTCGTCCAACCTTGCGAGGAGCTCAGTCGCCTGGCCACAGGAAACTATATTCTCACGAGAAGAACGACAGGTTCATATTGGATAGCACGGCATGGTTGTCAGACGCTTCGTATTCGAACTTGGCAACTTCGGACCCTTTGACTCGGGCGCAAAAACCGACAACGACCCGAAGTCGCCCGAGGCGAGGTAAAGTTTGACGAGGTAAGCCGAAGTGCCTCTCTACACTATCGTATTCGCTCAACTTCGATCAACTTCGCGAGTAGTGTAGAGCGTGCTTTGGATGCAACTGGGGTGACGCTGGATCGTCCTAGACTCCTAGTTATTCCGGTTGATGGTTATGTTGATGGAGTTCTTTTTTGTTTTGGACCATTCAAGGCTCATCATACGTGCGTTTAGCCTTCTTAAAAGACAGCAAGCCATTTGCAACCTACCACAAGTAAAATCCGCTTAAAATACTTATTCCCTGTACCATCTTCTAAGTCAATAAATTTCAAACTGAGTAATTATATAAAAAAATATACCGGTTTTTTAACAATTATGTCTACAACAAACATTTAATAATGTATTTAGCGATCAAAGTCAGTGTTTACATTAAATCGCTTATGTGTATGTATACCTGCTTAATTATATCGGCTACATCCTGTTTTGATTTTCTCGAAAGCTAGCTTCCATCGCGTGAACTCTTGTGACATTAGAAATAGCAACAAAGAAACGAGCTATATATCATCATCATTATTATATTAATTGGTCATATGTTTGGTCATGTGTCGTAAGTTCGCTTTTATGTTTGCGCCCCGTTGAGAGCTTCTGGTTATCGTTCCTGGAATGACCAGAGTATGTTTTGTTTGTTATACGCATGTGTTTTTCTAAGGCTAGAAGCCTTCTGCGACAGGCTTGCCACAGAGCTAGGTTTATTTGTTAGCAGATTGTTTTTAGCGGGGATCTAGAACCTTTCCGCGACTGAGTTTTCTTCTTTATTACGTAAGTAAGGTCTTTATTTTTGTTTTGCGATGGAAACTCATATTACGAGCCTGATGACTGATTTGGAGGCTGACGGAGGAGGTATGTGGGACTCTTATCTAACCATTTTTAGAAGGTGGTAGGTACGTTTTCTTGCTTAAGAGATGTAGATAATTATATATGCCTACAAGAAGCATTAAACAATTGGCTCTTATATGATATTCTACTGCTTTACATTTGTTCATTCAAGTATCATCCCAACACCCGATTTATTCGGGATAAGTAGTTTATCTTAGCCTTCGTTTGATTCGTATTGTCTAAAAATTGGCCTAATTTCATTTAAAACTCGGTTACGAAGTACTGATTTACTCGTATGAGTCCTTTAGTACGTCATTCAAAAGCTTCTGTTTCGAAGAAACCCTTTAAAACGTTTATAGTAAACATGGCATTATAAAACTTAAGCGTATAGTTAATATGTAATTAAATTTTTCGTGACCATGCCGCATAGTAATATTAGTTTACAGTCACGAAATCCGAGACAAAAATAGCCGAGTAGGTAAGTATTAATTGCCATATCCGTTTTTTGTATCAACAACTTTTACATGGCGATTGGCCGCTCCAGAATCGATTTTCCAAATAAGTAGTTACTATTCAGTTTATAAGTTACTATAAATATAACGTGTATTAGTGCCTAAATAATAAGCTGGTGATCGTTATGTACAGCTTTGAATAGCGGGCTGAGTCAGTAATAAGCCTCAGATATCCTGCATTGTACTCGCATCTAAACCTATTACCTATGTCTGGAGTTCAAAAGAATATAAACGAAGAGATGAAATATAATGAAATGACAAAAAAAAGTAATGACTCTGAGTTTGTTTCGGCCTTTCTTCTCAAGAAGTCATTTAGCTATGAAAAGCCGGCATCATTTAGAAAAGGGTTTTGACTTGTATAAGTGTTGTAAACAACCAAAATGCAGAAATAAATATGTCTTTGTCTTAATATCTATGTGTAGAGATTAAATCAAGACGGATTATTGACTTTGGCAAGCAAGGTAAATGATCTTGTTACTGACAAGGATCTGGTGTTGTGTGTTCGATCCCTGCAGGGAGTACGAGTTTAGGTGGTGCATTGAATGTTGACTTTGCTCTTTATTTGGAAGGTTTGGCTCATGCTATATGCATAAGTCTGACGGGTAGGTAACGTTGGTACAGGGTTTTGGTGTAGAGTTTTACGTCTCTTTCCAAATATACTTACTATTTTTTTTGTAGGTTCCTAGATTATATTTATTCGTTATCATAATCATACCATATTAAAAAAACCAGCCAAGTGCGTGTCGGGCCACGCACAATGTAGGGTCCCGTAGTTGCCCATAATGGCCATTATTGATAATAACTTCTGTTTCACATGGGACTAAAAACGGGCCCACATTGTACCCCGTAGTACATTACATACCAAAGTACGTATATCTTTAAGATTAAGCCAGCGCTCCCAATCTAAACTCACAGAAATAGGTACTTATTTATAAGTTAAACGACGACGATTACACGTAAACTAGTGATGTCTACTTAGCCGTGATAGTTTTCCTTTTAAATTCGTTATATGTACTACATTTGTGATTTTTTTACCTCTTCCAAATTAATAGTTTAGCCGGCAGAAGAGGGGGGAGGGGGGACACTTGAGTATAAAAATTTTTTCACTTCAAAGCTTGATATTTGACAAACCAATCACTTGATCGAAAAATGATTTGAGCAAGCTAATAATATTTTTTTAAAACCTATCCAATATTAGTGGATAGGTTTTAAAAAAATATTATTAGCCCACATAATGGGGTACTCAATCAAACAAAAACATTCAACCCAACTATATATGTATGGGAGATACCTTTAAAAAAATATTTTCTTAAATTTTATTCTACAGTTTTGTTGCAATATCTTATGTCTATATTCATGTCAAATATCAGCTTTCTAGCACTAGGCGTCTTTGAGCTAGGTTGCGGACGGACAGACGGACGGACATGACGAAACTATAAGGGTTCCTTGTGGACTACGGAACCCTAAAAATGGTGATATGTAAGTATTCATGGCATTGTTATTTGAACGCATTTTTTGTAATACACTGTTTAAAGGCAGCTATAGCCTGGCGGAGGCATCAATAGAGTCAGTAGAGTATAGACTGCCATGCACAATTGCAAAGCGTATCGGGTTAAAAATAATACACGGCGCAACACTGACTTGCCGAAGTTATTTGCTTATTAGATTGTTTATTATCCCTGTGTCAATGAATACAGATTTACATAGAAGCGTTTAAGGATTTCGTGTGCCGATTCCAAGTGGGGACTGTCTCCAGTTTAGTTCGTAGTTGGCGCCGTTGGCGGCGCTGGCGTCGCTCTCCATCTCTCTTGCTTTCGTAGTTTAGATACACAGGAGGAACGTTCGTCTCTCCTGCTCTTGTAGAGACAGCTGTCACAGCGCGACTGCCACGCCGCCAAGCGGCAATTTGGGTCACAAAAACTTTGTTTTCAGAGCGCCCATAGGAAATGCGCCTCTATGTAAATATCTGAGCTCTTTGCCCTTGCCTTGTAAAGGGCGTTAAGCTCTCGGTTCCGGCTCTCATGAAGATCTTTGACAGTTGTAATGGGTAGTCATTGATATCAAATATACTGACAGTGGTTAAGTCGTAGAATATCGCTATCCTTTTTGGTTGTGGAGGTCAGACGGCGGTCGCTCTGTGGATAAGCTCAAGACACACCCCGGACTGTAAGGCGAAAATCTTGGATTGACCCAGGATAACGTTGGGTCGATGATTATTGTTTAATACGCGTCCAAATAGCCATAGAGCTCGATAAAGGTACAATATCTCCATTCCTATATTTTAGGATCATACGGGCATCCAAAATATCCTAGCTAAGTAATCTTCTTTCTCTTAGCGTTATCCCAGTTTCAGTCTGGGGTCCGCTTTCTAGTCTAACCGGATTTAGCTGAATATAAGCTTTTCCACGGAGTGACTGCCTGTCTGACCCCCGCAACCCGTAGGGATAGCGATATTCCATGGTTTAGACTAGTGTCAGTTTATTTAGAAGGTACTGACGCCCTGTCAAAGACGACGACTGTCAAAGATCTCCATGACAACCGGGACCGACGGTTTAACGTGCTCTCCGAGGCACGGGACAAGCGATAATTAACAATTCAATACGCACATAACTCCGAAAAGTCATTGGTGCGCGCCGTGGATTCGAACCTGATACCCTCTGCATGGCAGTCTGTTGGTATATCCACTCGGCTATCGCTGCCTAATATCCTAGCTAAGTAATAAGGAAATTTTTCTGGAACTACAGAAAAATTGCCTTCGATTTCTTAAGCCCAACAAAGGCAGTATGCTATCGTTACCTTATAGCCATTGATCGAGAAGCATAATGATTACGATATTATTGTCATTGACTACGAGCGAGACAACATTTATGAATATTTATAGGAACAATTAATTTGAAGCATCAATAACAACTCATTGCGGATTAGCGGCATGAATGAATGTGTCTCTTGTTTGTGAACTTGAACTATAGTGCCGTGAGACTTGTAGAGCTGTTTAGTGTTATACATAGTGTAGAGGACACCTTGAACGTAAATGTGTGCGTAAGGCGTTAATGGTTGCGATTATGTTATTATTATAAACTCATTTTAATTTCTATGATATCTTATTAATATCACTGCTTTATGCGTCAGCAGAGGATGAAGACTTGTTATTTTATTTGAAGAAGGCAACTGCCGCATATTGGTAAAGTATCACAAATATTTAACGGATGAAACGTTGGTAGGTATATCCATCAACCCGAATCAAAAATAGGAATCATCTGAAATGTTGTACCATGTTGGAATTGAAGCCAAAACATGCGACGCAATGGCAGTTTTAAGACGACTACTTGTACTAGCCTACGTCTTATCAATAGTCAAAGTCTTTGTCAGTCTTTCTTTTCCCTAGTTTTCCTTCCACTGTAATCCTGAGTAAAAAAATATCATACTTATATCACCGATGCCCTTGTTGATCCTTTGTTGAGTTTCATCGTTGTGATTACGTTGGCTAATGGTAAGATAATGGATTTTAAGATAAAGGAAAACGAAGAAAAATCTTATGTTGTTGAAATGCATTGTATATGAGCAGAAGTTACCCTTCATCACCTTGTCGACCACTGGCAACAACGGATGCATTATAAAACAAAATTTAGAAATCTGAATCGTTATCATTATCGTCTTTGTTTACATTCTTAAACAGCGTATCTACGAGCTTAATCTCGTTCAAATCGCATCTCTTCTATCACATTTACACAGACCACTTCAGCATAAGTATTAACCCAGCAGTTAGTGTACGCCAATTGTGTGAAATGTGCCACCACAACATGCAACTGGCAATCATTCCAATTGCATTGTTATCATGGTTAAGTACAGTATTACATTCACGTTCAAAAGTTCACGGACCTACCCACCGCGTAGAGTCACGGTTGAGAGAGTTTGCATGAAATAAACACGAATGGAATGGTAGTAATGAGTGCTGTACTTTTCAGCACTCGACGTAATGTTTAATTTAGAATTCGTAGTACCTACAGTAGGTGAGAGTTGAATCTTCTGTCTCATGAAATGAGCACGAGTGCACATCATCTTTCTAGCGTTATCCCAGTCGCAACTCTGGGATCCACTTACTAGTCTAACCGGCTTTCACAAAATATTAGCTGTTCCATAGATCAACTGCTTGTCAGATCTCCGCAACCCAAAGGGATAGCGATATTCCATGTTTAGTAGTAGTGACAGTTTATTCACCTATAACCACGTGTGCAACAAAAAGTAAAAGAAGGCGTTGAAGCAATGGAGATCCGTGATCCGTAGCATTATCATGAGCCCGTTAGGTTCCCGGAACCCAACATTAATAAACTTAAGAGGGTTAGCTCCGTACTCTTTGGAAGGTTTACACCTCTTGACAGTTTCAAGAAATGCCAAGTAACACATCACCTTTACGGACATAACACTTCCAAGTAATTCATTAATTTCTTGAGTGGAAATAACCACGCCTGTTCCGTATTGATGAAAGTGCCGAATATTGGAATGTCTTTGCTAATGACATCACCTGATTTTACAGCATGAGGTATTTGTTTGGCAGAAAATATAATGCCTGCCGCATGACAACGGGCGCAAGTGCAATAAAGTCATTTGGATAAAGGGATCATCTCATCAGCCCATAGCCGTTCACTGCTGGACATAGACAAGGGCGTCGCCAGGGGGGGGGGGGGAAAGGGGAGCAGCTGCCTCCCCCCCTCTAGAGACTAAAAGGACCATACAATTCATACTTTTCTCAGTACTTTTCTCATTTTCCATAATAACTTGCTCTCCCCTAGGCCATCGGCTGGCGACTTCAAAGGCAATCGGCTGGCGACGCCCCTGGACACAGACCAACCCTTTGGATATATACCTATCCATGGGATTGGCCTACGTCCAGCAGAAAGAAGAGTGCATATATAAGTCTAAATAAAAATCTTTCACTAACTTTTCTTGCTCTCTATTCCGTCCAAAAGGTTAACTCTTTTTGAATTACAGATTCTTAGAAGTTTGGTATACACAACAAGAAATCTGATTCAAGTAGATAGTGATTCCAGAAAATATAATTCATTCAACATTTTTTGCGGTGTACTGTCGCCACCCGAAGAAAATCGTTGTTTTTTTTTTTAATCTTTATTTTTTTGGGGCTGTTATTCGTGCGCATACGCAAACCCCATCGTATCTTATCCTAATCATACATCAATATGAACCAGTCCAACACTGATTACATTCAGTCGGAAGTCGCTGATGAATGCTTCTCGCTCTTTTTTGTTAAGAAAATCATGTAGAATTCCCTATCAAATTAAAATCTAAGTTCTAACTGATCTAGTTTCACTTGTGTAATCTACCATCCTAGCGAGAAACATTGATGGTAATGGCGATATTTTATATAGTCTGCGTCATTTCAAGATTTGCGTTTTATCAATTTTATATTCATATACATAAAATTATACCTGTTTCGGAGTCATAACGGTCGCCGGGCGGTCTGACTCTGGCTATATTTATGACGCAACTTGATATGCGAATATTTTAGGTAGGTATGTGTATATTTATGAACATCCGTATTTAATTAATACTACGATTTACCTGCGGCTTCACATTGAATTAAAAAATAATAGAGTATCTTCTTAGGACTGTAAGTACTTTAAATGATAATCGTTGCACAAAGTTGCTTTTTAATGTAAGCAAGGACAAAGAGAAAATAAATGCCATGAAACATCCGGATATTGTCTCTACTAAACAACTGTCGTCTAGCTAGTTACAGCAATTTTTTTATTTGATGGAGACGCAAACGAACGAGGTAGTCTAAACGACGGAATTTCGCTGTCCCTTCGTGACACAAGCGATCATTACAATTAAGAGAAGTTTATAGTGACAATAATTATAAACAAAATGTTTTAAATATTGCTGTCGTGAAGATCATTGATAGTCGTTTTAGTACCCTTACATATATTAACAGTGAAAAGAAGAAAGTAAGCATGCAATATCGTTATCCTTTAGGGAAAGTTTGGGTTGTAGGTACCTATTGGTCCGGTGGCAGTTGCTCTGTGCTATGATAATATTCTGACTTCTGACATAATCTGGTTCGACTACAAAGCGGATCCCGGGTTCCAACGTGAAATTCTTGGATGCAACCGGGATAGAGCGAGTATGATGATGACGACAATGATAGAAAAGTCAAGCTGATGTTTTATATTTGCCTCTAAAAGGAGGGGTGACCGGGGCGGTCGCCCGGGGCGCCGGGATCCAGGGGCGCCGCAGGCGCCCGGGCCTTAGGCACATCTGGGACTATTCAAGTGCTGGGTTTAAAAGAAAGTTAATGATTTGGATAACGCTGGTGCCTGGAAATGTGTTTGCTGGCTTGTAATACCTTTTTAAAAAGCAAATTATATTAAAAACAATCAGTTTATAAAGTTCTTGACTTACCTAATTGAGAGAAAAGCCAGCTGTCTGTTGGCACAAATCTCCGTCTGAAGAACCGTTGCAGGATTGCTCAGTGCTCTAAGTGTTTTGCAGGATATATTTCAGGGAGTGTGCAGAGGAGCTTCATTGTTCAAATCTTACTTCCCCTTTCTACCATCAGATGACCAGGCAAACGCTTCAAGGTCAACGTTACTTTGTGGACATCCCATCACAACTTGCGAAGCGCTTTGCTTCCTCCTTTCTCATGCGTTCTACCAAGGTGTGGAACTCCTTGGTTGAGTCTGTGTTGCCCGATGAGTGCAATCTGGGTGTTTTCAAATGGCGGGTGAAAAAGGAACTTTCAAGCAGACGTGTTCCATCGTAGACTTTATCATCGCCTAAGATCAGCCGAGATCGTACCCAAACGTTAGCCGATAAACGATAAAATAATTAAGTCCGTGTCGAACTCGCTCATGAAGCGTTTCGTAGTATAGGTATCCATTTAACATTATATTGACCTAATCAAATACCAAAAATAATTTTGTTTCCATTGTGTTTCTATCTAAAACTGCAGACTACATATCGTTCAAACCAATTTTCGTCAAAAGTTTTCATTAAGATTTCTTTTGACATTACTTAGTTTTTCCAGATCGTCACTCTCTTATTTTAAAAGTTAGAGGGCAGACATATAGTTTACCACTTTACAAGCGCCTTTCTTTCAAACGATTGACTTTGAGAAACAATGGTATGAGGAACCCCAATGTGATTTTTAAATATCTATCTCTAGACTCTAGCATGTAAGTATATGACAGGCTTACAGAATACATCTATCTACCAATTTACAAATGTGTGGTCTCAATAGTTTCGGCATCAAGTGCCTATGACTTACGGACGGACAGACAGACAGACAGACATACATGGCAAATCTAGAAGGTTTCAGTGTTTTTGTAATTTTTGGCTACGGAACCCTAAAAACCTTTTTTGGGCGCCAAATGCGTGATTCGCCCGGGGCGCCAGGATTCAGGATGGCTAAGGCCGGCCCTGATCTTTTTCTGCATGTCTCGACGTGTCACCAATAACTGCGCAGAGCAATTCTGTGTAACTAAATTTATAAGATTACTCAGCTAGTGATCTTATAAATTTAGGCGAACTTCGTACCGCCATTTTTTTTATATTCGCAATTACTTTTTTGTGTATCTAAACCATTCTCAAGTCTGCTTGAACACACACAAATAATTTCATCAAAATCGGTCCAGTCGTTTAGGAGGAGTTCAGTGACATACACACGCTCACCAGAAATATATATAAAGATAAAGATAGATATTATTAGGTAGAATTCTGAAGTCGTTTTGTCAGTGCAGGAGTGTTATTGGAACCGAAAACTATTAAATAAATCTAATTTCAGTTAGCCGTATTTATGAAGTCACGCAAATATTTTAAATATGCACTATTCTCTCTTGTTTGCCAGTTCAACGATGATATCAGGTTAAATCAGTACACACCCTGATGTATTTCTTCATGATTCGTCTTTTATCTTATAAGTTACCCTCCCCAAAAAATTGGCACAAAATGTTACAGTATTTGAGCTCCTTGTAGAGTTTATTTATACCTGTGCCTTAATTAATTATGTGAAAGGAAAAATAAACACTTTTTCAGAGGAAAAATGGCCTCATTAAATAAATAAGTAGTATATCAACTTAGTAGTAGGTATTGACGGTTGCAAGGCGCCAGATTATGTCACGGATATAGCTCATTAGGTAGGAACTTAGATGATCTTGATTGATCGAAAAATATACCTTACATACTCATCATCATCAGGCCCTTACAGTCCACTGCTGGACTAGGCCTCTCCTTTGAAAGGAGGAAATGGCCTACTATACCACGCTGGCCAAACGGGTTGGGGTTTGTTTTAAGTTTTCCTTCTCTTTCAGTGCTGTTCTCTGCATAGTATGGTCCCTCTGCCGGCTCACCACACCCATGGGATGATAATATGGGGTGGTGACATTGCGTATTCTTAATCCGTCACCACACGGACATACTCATATTAGGTATATAGTATATTTTTAGATCAAACTCGTATTGCTTGGTTAAGGAATTATCCATATTGTACCATTTTTTTGTAGAGTTTTGGTGGTAAAGAGCGTCTTCAGGCTCCATAAGTGAATGCTGTGCTGTGATGATATTATAGTGAATTTTGTCCCTCCAGTATTCGTACGGTAATTCTACGTCAATTGACATTAAACATGAATTGCCGTAGTATTTGCACTCCTAAATCCATACAAAGATATTGTTTTCCATTTATATTACCTACTTAAGTTAGCTCTGTATGTTTGTCTATAAAATAAAGTCAGTTATTCTTAGTTCATTTTTGGCTGGTTAAGATTAGTACCTCCAAAATGGTCTGACAGAAAAATACCTACGCAGTGGTAATTAAGTGAAAATGAGTCTGAAGCCAGGTGAGGGATGATACTCGTAGGTATTTTGTAGGGTAGTGGGCAGGGACTTTAGGTGGAAAGCTGAAGACCGAGCTCATTGGCATGGCATGGGAGAAGCATACCGCCAGCAATGGACTGATGACACGATGATGAAACGCGAGTTTCTAATGATGACGCTGCAATTATCACCACTTATTAAAAGGT
This sequence comes from Euclidia mi, assembly GCA_944739405.2. Taxonomy (NCBI): domain Eukaryota; kingdom Metazoa; phylum Arthropoda; class Insecta; order Lepidoptera; family Erebidae; genus Euclidia; species Euclidia mi. The sequence continues at coordinate 8,776,212 of OX123196.2, forward strand.
TTGCTCCTTGTAAAGAGCACGGTGATCAAATTGAATATAAAAACGCTGGTCCATTGGCTTTGATTTTATAAATATATGTAGATATTGATGCGGTCTTAGATTTTAAAATGATGTTTACCATAATTAAAGTATAAAATTAGGCACACAGATTTTACTTAGAGCATCAATTCCAATAGTAGTTGTTTTATTGATGATTTACTGTATTATGAAATAAACAAAACGTTAAAACAACTTTTTCACCACAGCAGCTCAAACATGCCGCTTTTGCTGCGAGACAACAGTGAACAAAACGCGAAAAAAACGCGACACGATTGATTCGAGCGTGAGGCAAAGTAGCTTTTTAATTTTTCAATCTTCAGTGCCACGAATTGACATTGTTCAGCCACAAATTTGAAACATTCGAATTTTACTGTGCTCTGTCTCTTTCACATGCATATAAAAAGTGAGTGAAAAAACAAACCCCTTCGAATTCGAAATTCGATTTTGGAATTCGACCTCAAAGAAAACACCTACGGCAACGCAAAAAAAAAGAATTAAGAAATTACTTTTTTTTATAATTATGTTATTGTTTACATGTTTAATTTATTATTAGATTTTAATAAAAATAAGTCTAATTAATAGTATAAAATTAGTACTTAACCAATACATTTTTTTTAGAATTACAACAATGATACATTTGAAAAATAAACGTCAGGGACGCGGTATTAAAACGCGATTAAAAAAGTAGCGGGAATAAAAATTTCGCTGATGCTGATACAGTAGGTATAGCGTAACGTGTTAAATTTATATTAATATATAAAATAATCTAAAAAGATGAGTGAAACTAGCGATGATGACTGTACTTTAACACCAGAAAAGTTAAATCAACAAGTGATTATGCAGAATTCAATCTGAATAGATTGAATTCTGAAATATGATAGAAATGAACAGGAATCTGTTCATTTCTATGTCTCCTAAGTAATATGTGTTCTAACTGCTGTATGTACCTACCTACTACGGTGAAACGACAATTTTTTTTGCAGACTATGTTATGACATTAACAAAATCCTAATAGTTATTTGTGCAACAAGAGAGCAAAGTTTTTTGTATCTCGTGCTGTTGAGTCCCTCACCACGCTCAGGATTCTAACTTTGATTCACTCGCTATGCTCGTGAATCAGTCATAGAATCCTTCGCTTGCTCGGGACTCAAAATCAGCACTCGAAACAAAAAACAACTTTGCTCTCTTGTTGCACAAATAACTATTAGGATTTTGTTAATGTCATACTCATAACATAGTCTGCAAAAAAAATTGTGCGGTGCCAACCAAATAATGTCTGCGATCAATATTAAAATAATTTTATTTTGTAGTTTAGGTAGAGTAGGTACATACTTACCATATTTTTTTTTGTTTTATATTTAACATACATACATACATATACTCACGCCTTTTTCCCGTCGCGGTAGGCAGAGACAACAGAACGCCACTTGCTCCTATCCTTACAAACCTCACGCGCTTCCTCTACAGTGTTGAGTCTACACTCATTACTCTTTTCATACATGCTCGCCGGTTTCGGGTACATCGGACCTTTCCGTTATATGTGACTTTTATATTTAAAAGTGACCTAGTAAGAAGTTGTAGGTAATCTAGAAGAGTATGGAGACCAGGAAGGTATGTTTTTCTATCAGCCTAGTCTGGTTTGGCTAAATAACTTTTTATTCATGTAGATTTTTATTTTTATCTTCACCGTATGTACAAAACTTTATAGGTGAGTTTCTGTAATAAGCAGTATTTAGGCATGTAAGAAAATGCTGAGTTGCCAACGATAAGGTGCTATCTATTGAATTTAACTTCTGCTTACATCTTATCTAACTTTAAAATCATGATTTCTTGCGTAGATGAGAAAAATATCCAATGCCTCATATTCATCACAAATAGTAAGTAATCTAAGTACCTATGTATGTTTGTAAACACTGTCCAAGAAACAGAACCTGCGTTTTCGTAAACAATCAGCTGAAACGTTAGACAATATTATAGGATGCTCGAAGCCACACTTGCACATTTTTTTTGTGGCAATTCGGCAAATCCCTTCTTAGCGCACCCTTTCGATCCCCAGGGAACATGCAACGCCCAATAGTTTTGGCTGTGCCTTGTCTGTCGACAGTTTAAACCGTAAAGCAGCGATAGCCCAGAGTAGAGACCGACGGACTGCTACGCAGAGGGTCTCGGGTTCGTATCCATGGCGCGCACCAATGACTATTTGAAGTTAAGTGCGTATTAAATTCTTAATTATCGCTTGCTAAACGGTGAAGGAAAAACATCGTGAGAAATCCTGCATGTCTGAGAGAGTTCTCCATAATGTTCTCGAAAGACATGTGAAGTCTGCCAACACGCACTTGGCCAGCGTGGTGGACTATGGCTTTACCCTTCTCATAGTAAGAAGAGGCCCGTGCCCAGCAGTGGGACAGTTTATATACAGAGCTGATGATGATGATTGTCTGTCAGTCAGTAACGCGAGAATTTTATTTAAAGCTGTTTTCTATGCTCCCCTTAAAACGATGGGAAGAAAAATTAAACCAATTTTGAATCAATTTGCAAAGCCAGCTATGGTACATAGCAAATAGCAACACACATCCGATACTTTGTTTATGTTCTTGTTTCCGTGGCTTAAACCTTAATTCGCGAATAAGTTAGTCTATCGAAAACTGCACTGTGCAAGTAGCTACTACCAGCGAGTGTTTATCTGCTCCAGTCAAATTTTGTGTTGCTGTAAGCAACTCAGCTCCGTAAAGAGATTGCCAGCTCTTCTTAATTTCCCGGACTTTGTTAACCCTCCCGTATTCCTTTGCTAGCCATTAAACAGAGTATTTTAATAATTATATTTTCATATAATATTATTGTCTGAGGCGCCTCGGATTTTAAGTATGAAACTATTCAATCACCTCAATCATATCGTCGTACATTTGAGAAACGAGTTCGTATACTTACATAATATTGTCTGTAGATATTTCTCATAGTTATGAAGACCCGTATCCGGTAAACAAATATGAAGCCATATATGTGGAGCGAAGGCTATATGAGCCAAGTAGCTCCATCTGTGTTTAACTGGCCTAAATGCATCATACCTAATTATTATGTGCTCAACTATAGAAGTTTCTTCACCTGAAGTAACAACAGAATTTTTTTCCGTATCTAGCATATTTCTGGAGAATATTTTCACATTTAACTAGTTTAGTATAAATAATTTAATTTACACTACATGCCTTTGTTAATGTCTACAATGTCTCGTGATTTTAATGTCAATCTTATACAAAGAAGTTTACAATATAAACTGCAGATGGCGGCACCATCAGTCGATAAAGCAGATTAAGGCTTTTACGGCTATCTTTACAATGAATCCAAGATATTTATGGCGTAAAATAAAACGATGGCACTGCATTTGTGTTTTTGTTTGAGTTGATAGATAATTTGTATGAGAATATGAGGATTGAATGGTGGAAGAATGTTGAAAGGAGGTTGTATAAAACATGGCGGCGGTGTGTGTCGGTGTAGCAGGGGGGCCGGTCTGCGGGCGGCGGGTGACGAGCGACACGCAAGCGCAACAGGTAGGTTAAGATTCACGGTCCGTCGCATTTGCTGGTCCTATGCGCACGACGCGGCCCTCGCGTACAACATACGAACCGCGACCGACGAAATGTACGGCGACCATCGGTGATCGTGTGCAGTGATCATATTCTAGTGATAGTTCAACAACTAGTGCTTGTGTCTGTGATATGACGAGGGGCAGCCCCGGCGTCTGACCGAGAACAGCAGCGGATCTTAACGGTAAATTTCGTCAAACGTGACAATATGACCTGAGTGTTTACCAGTCAGGTGACGGTGTAACGTTTTATATTAATGTTATTTCTATAAACGGACGATGATTAATGAGAGTGCACACAGTCGTACGCGCATTGTTCTACATTTGGAACGCGAGAACTCGCTGGATTTCTTCCACGTAGTCGTAGCGGTGTTTACACGTGAATTATGACACCTGTATCCGATGAGTTCGCGTTGCCACCATCCCGCTTGTATATTAAACATTGTACGAAGAAAGTCTTGTTAGTTGTACAACATTTACTATACATTTTTACCGTTGCACTAGAACGCAGAATCAAAGAAAAATATTCTTTCCATCGTATCAAAGTATCCGCATTAGATTCTTATTGGATTAGTTAGACACTTAGTTACGAGTAGCGTTAATTAATAGTGTGTAATTGTCGTTTTATGCGTTAGAGATTCACATTCATCGCGAGACGTCTGCGTTTATAGATGACTTTTAAAATTTCTCAATCGTCATATTGCCGTTACTCCACCGACATAAATATTTAAGTTTGATAACTTGATTCTAAACGTCAAATGAGTTTTAGAACCGTTAGCATTTCGAAGGAGCTAGCAGCTCGGGTTAATGAATATTTTTATTTTGTTTTCGTGACTGAAACATTTCTCGATATAGCCTTCTGTAAAAGAGTAATACCTACTGTAATATATAGAAATATATAGTAACTAGTCGACGCCAGCGGCTTCACACGCACAAATTTTCGAATTTACCGTTTTGCCCGATCCCGTGGGAATTTCGGGAAATCCCGTCTTAGTGCACCCCTACGGTCCCCAAGGAACATACATGCTAAATTTCAGCTTCTTGCGTCGAGTACTTGCGGCTGTAGCTTGTCTGTCAGTCAGTCAGTAACGCAAGGATTTTATATATAAAGATGATGATTAAGATGTAATTTTAGCATAGTTAAAAACCCTTATGTATGGAATTGAAAATGAAACTTGTCACATAGTAATCGCGTGGATTACTTTTACGTGAAGTATTGTCAATAAAAGCTCCCAGAAGAACAATGGTGTACAGTTCCCATAGAAAGTAGTAAACAGTATTGATCTCTAATGCATCTGTTGTCTATTTACTGCGATGGCATAGCAACAACAAAGCCATGGGTAACAACAGGTGTCCGGATCTGCAACGATGTTATGAATAAACATTAACACCCTCGGTCATCATTAGAACGCCAACTTTGGCGATTTAGCTAATAAATTGAAGACGATCATTCAAGGGATGGATGTTACAAAACTTACAAATTATTGCGTAACATATTTGTCCCGAAGTTTCGCCATGGGTTACACTAGTCGTGGTCACCGCATGTCTTCGTTATAATCCTATAAGTAAGTACCTACTAGCTCTATATAATTTGGCAACATTTACAAGGTTCACCTTGAAGCGGTTGCTGCCGATTCCGAGAATATGAATTTCTGGGATGCTACTGGTCAAACGCGCGCTGTAGGGAAAAATGGCTAGATGGGGATTTATAGACCACTCACTGGTCCACTGCGACTGCGGAGCGCCATCACAATCCATGGCGCATTTGCTTTCTTGCCCTCTTTGCCCATCTACCTCCAGCAAACAAGACCTTAAAGTGGCTTCAGACAATGCCGTCACCGTGGCCAAGTTTTGGGGACAGAAAATTTAATTTGAACAATTGATACGAAGAAGAAGACTGGTCAAACATAAACTCAGCAATTTTAAAGTTTCTAAAGTCCGTTTCGAAGAATCTCCTTGTATCATCAGATATGACATCAGTTTTTGATATGTACAAACTAAAAGAAAGTTTATTCATCTCCGATCGTCTGTAAATACTTCGTCATCAGCCTTTTATACCGTCCCACTGCTGGGCACGGGCCTCTTCTCACTATGAGAAGGTTAAGGCCATAGTCAACCACGCTGGCCAAGTGCGGGTTGGCAGACTTCACATGTCTTACGAGAACATTATGGAGAACTCTCAGACATGCAGGTTTCCTCACGATGTTTTCCTTCACCGTTTAGCAAGCGATAATTAACAATTTAATACGCACATAACTCCGAAAAGTCATTGGTGCGCGCCGTGGATTCGAACCCGGACCCTCTACGTAGCAGTCTGTCGGTCTCTCCACTAGGCTATCCCTGCTTTTTGTAAATACTTAGAACGCCCTTACCTATTTTAAACCTGAATCCTTTAAAACGTAACATTAAAACATATTTTTAATACAGTACTAGTTACAAATTTATCGAAATACTACATCCATACTATCTATAGAGTAAGACGCTGAGTATCAAAACATTTACCTTATGATGACGTGCTCTATTGTATCTTAGTGATGATCAAATGTATGTTATGACTATAGTCCAGCGTTTAGTCAGATAGATGATAATAATAGATAGTTCACTTAGGCGAATTTGTTATCTATTAGCTATAGCAGTTTCGACTTGTATGTAAGCATAGCTGCTATAGCTTTGTAGTAGCTGTTTCTCCTGTAATATTGACTAAGTAGATCGCACTTACCTTCTATTGACCGACCATAAAGATAGATTATAAGTACATAACTGGATTTTCTAAGACATTATTTATGAGTAAGCTAAGCTAGCTAGCTAGGAAGAACTCATGACTACCTCCAAAAACGCAGTCTGCGTGGCAGGAGTTTGCTAACGAAATGCTGAAAAAAGTATGATGTCTGTCATAATTTGTCTGAACCATTGGCCTACTGCTCTAAACTGTTAGTAGATCATTCTAGAGTAAATCTATTTATTATGCTCAATGCTTTCATCGCATGGTGGATTCCGAATCGGAAGTGACTCACAAACGAAATGCCCAAACGCGATATTTGCACCACGCGGTATTTTGAATCAAATTTCCTGTAACTATATACTATACGATATTTAATTATTATCGCTGTGTTTCGTACAAGCTGTACAACAATAGCTAAATATTTAATGTTATGTATAAGATAATTTATTTTAGTATTTTCATCTATCAATATCAAAACTGGAAATTGCAGCATTTGTGGCATTTTCTACGATTAATCGGTGTTCAAGTAGCCATCGGCACTTGTTTTCGTGTTGGAATCACTCAACAAAAAATGGTATTACCTATATCTACCGTGTTTTCAAACACTCAATGAGACAATGATATTTTAAAAATGTCAAACACAATTAGGTACCCAGTCGGTGGCGATTGAGACGTGTCTCAGTAGACACATCTTAAGGACTTAAAAACTACATAGAAAATTATTTATCTGACGAAGATTAACATTTCATTCCCTTTCTGTCTAGATTTATATCACAGGCAGAAATCGACTAAATTAAGTTTATTTATGCACGCCAAAAATTGTGCCACTACTTGTCGAAAAAATCGATTCCATTACGGCATCGTGCATTCGTATTTGTGTGAAAAAGTTCAAACATAGTTTGCTTCCGAAAAAACACTAAAGAAATCGTCAATATGTGTATTGCGCCATCCGTCCCCTCAATTGTACTAACCACATAACTTTAAACATCATCTTTGAATATTTATTATTATTGTATAAGACGTCATATTCACGTGCTCAATAAATTCAGTGAACAAGACCACTTACAATGCTAAATAAATGATATATTGTTAGCAATTGAGTGCTAATGATACAAACATGAGATCTTGAATAATATTTTCTTTAACACTGCACTTACATTAAGTAGGTACTGTCTATTTTATCTATGAGTCCGTATAAATTAAATTGAAATGTCTGTCTGTGGTTTCAAAATAAGTAATTTATGCTTCATCGAGTGCTAGTATTTTCGTCTATATGTCTGTGCCTACCTCTTACTTTGTAGTAGGTATTTTTACGAGTGCCCGGGCTTATGTATGTATATACACTCTTGTCTTTTGGCTTGCGACTAAATAGATCTGTGATTCCGTATACATAATAACATATGTTTGATATGTACCGCGAGTGTCGAGAGTTGTCTGTCTATTCAAGGAAACTGAGCAGGTATGCTGTTTAAGACGTAAGAAGCTTTAAGAAAGTGGTTGCCTAACCTAACTTGCTAGATATTCACAGCATGATTTGAAAATGGTCTCAGCTTATAACGAGTGAACGAACATAAAAATGCGAATATAAAAAGTAAATATGCAAATATAAGCGATACTTATTTTCTTAAATGGGATTTTTATCTATTTAAAATTACATCTTCCCAAGAAAAAGTAAATGACGACAATCTTAAACATTATTTTATCGTAGACCCTTTTCTGATTTGAGTACCACTCTTCATAATTTAGAAAATTGTGTCATAGTTTGACCATAGATAAATATAATACTTTACAGTAGTTTGACTTCTAAAGACCTCGACCGGACATCGCTGCCTTACAAGTGGCAAACTTATCCGACAGCATCGCTTAGATTGTAACATATTACTTTCTAATCAAGAATTCAATAGCAATATTATAAAAAGAAAATTCATAAGTTAAAATATATTCAAGGTCAACCGCAACCTTTTTGCGTATTTAGTAAAGATTGTCGTGAAAATATTTTTCATAAGTATATTATTTACATATGCTCACGCATGTGTTCTGAAGGGGTAGGCCTTTGCCTACATCTTACACCTTTGTGTAATACATCCACGCTTCTCCATGTTATACATTTATAGGTAACAGGTAATAGAGGATGAGCCTATTTCTGTTCGAGGCTCTGCCCAACTCCGTGCTGCTACTGCAAATTCGGGAAAATTCAGTTACACTTTTCCTCGACCTGAGGAACGAACCCGGGTCCTCCCGATACGCATACGCATAGTCTGCACTGGTCCGCGGAGGCTGTAAATAAAAGTAATACTAAAGTGAAACAATAAGAAAGTCGTACTATATCGTAAAATATATGTTTACGATTTGTATAAAAGTTGATTCACATGGCTCGTATTACATAACATACGTGGGAAACAATATGACATTTGATTTCTGTTTATGATACGTTTTATGAGTACAATAATATGCTTTAAACACAACGAACGCGACGGTTGCTGTGTTTTTATCATTGTGCAGTTTAAAGTTTGAGGAGTTTGTATGAATATTTGGTATGTTGCTTAGTATAGTTGTACTTATTTTGCAGATGGTGTTGTTGACAGTTCGATTCCAAGATTTAACAAGACGGGACTATACCGCCCTTTGTCCAATCTAACTTTATAAGTATGATGTAGGTGGTTAGACTGCGAAATAAGAGCTACTTCGAATCACTCACGGTTTACATCTGAGATGCAAAAATGGTTTCGGAAGTAAAAGCATTTATTCACTTAAGTTCCCAACGTGACGCTTAAGGGCATTATGACCATGATTCTACATTACTTATTATCTACTTAGTCCCACGTTCGTAATCCAAGGACGTACACGTAGAACTATGGAAAATAACGGGTAATAAAACTGGGAGTCAGACTTTACTGTGTCCGTTTTCCTCCGCTACATAAGACTATGATATAAAGTGCGACAGCTGCCTTCGAAAAAACTAGTGTCGTGACCTCATCATCGTTCTTATGTAGATAAGCCTCTCGGGATCCGATAACTCTTTACTACATGGAAAACATACCTTGTAATATTATGTAACCTATGATAAACAAATAATTTTTAAAAATTACAAGACAACATTTTATTAAAATAAAATTGACGCGCATTGCAATGAGTCTAATCAATAAAAGACATCTTTCGAATAAGAACACTTTATAGATTCAAAGATACTAATATTTGTGCAACAGGACTTAACCACGGTTTATATAACACACTTCGAAACGTCGGGGCAAATAGAACGTGTTTAATTAAACACAGGAGGACAATGAGCTCCTATAGATAGACTTATAATAATATGGGCTAGTTTCACCGCCTATTGATGTGCCTGTAAATTTGGTACTAATTTTGAATTTACCTGGCGGATAAGGCCGTGTGGTGACGGATTAAGAATACGGACTGTAACCACCTCATATCATCCCATGGGTGACGTAAGAGCCGACATGGGGAGCATATTATGTAGAGAACAACACTGTAAGAGAAGGAAAACTTGATACAAACCCTATACCAACCAGTTTGGCCAGCGTGGTATAGTAGACCAATAATAATATATGTATGTATGTAGAACTCAATTTGCCGTTGTCACAATTCGTCAGTGTCCAACGTCAGCCATAGTCTACCACGACTGATTTCTAAGACGTGGTCATATATTTTCATTAATTGACACTACAATGTACTGAACGAAAACGAAACATTTTTGAACACCAGGAAGACTTGGACAACTTTCGTTTTTACTTGCTCGAACTGATAAATAACTGACATTTCATGTTACATGATACTTTTTTTTACGAAAGAAAATATTAAGTAATTTTACACTTACACTGGCTTTTTATTTCCTAGCGGTTTAGCTTATGAGTTAGACCTTTCCAGCTAGGTAACGAGTATAGTCTAAAAGTAAATGGTCGTTTAGTATTGCTCCGAGTGTTGTGGGTTTGATTCCCACTGAAGAAAAATCTTATGATATTCGAGTCTCGGCTTCTTTGCGTTCGTTGATTAATTTTATATTAATAGTGCTGTAGTATTCTATAATAGAAAACAATCGTTTGTTTGTTACTATCAATTAACTTCCATTGTACCTATATAGTATTTATATTGTAACGGAAAGAGAAACCCACCACGCATGAGCCGTTGCCCATCGCTCCTGAGGATGCCTCGTGCAGAGGCGAAACACGTGTCGAAGAATAGTCGGCGCATACAGCGGGATACTGCAAGTCAGGTATCTTACTGGAACCCATACCATTCCTATATCCCTTATCCTTTTAGAAGAGTTCGGTATTGTCAACCTTTTTCTATTGTAATAGTTGGGGTGGTCAATCCGAGGGTGCGTGGTGGGTTCCTCTTTCCTTCCATTAGGTTACAATGGAGTTCCGCCAAGTAACGCCTGATTCAATCAACTAGTCTTTATATTGTGTTGGACAGTATTCACGTCCAAGTAGGAACACTTGTTCAATCAATACCTATTTTTCAGCATCAGGATTACTATTTACTAACTTTATCTTTCCGACTGTGGTTATTTATTAAAACTAAATACCTATGCAAGTACTGTAGAAAAACACAATCTTATTTGATCTGATAGTAAGTAGGTATTATTACTTAGTACCAGTATTTCTCTAGGTCCACATATTCAAAAATTTATGTTCAAAATCCCAATAACACCAAATACAATAAATGATTTAAACACTTCATTTTCAAAATAAAATAACAACATGCGTAAAAAAGTTATCGGACTTCGAATTTACAGTTCATTTTATAAAGTTGTCTGTCGCTGATTACGTCACGTACAAAAGACTTCAACGAGTCATGATGTAACAGTTTTTTTTAAATAAAAATAACTTTTTATAATATTACGTTTGATGTTTGATAAATGATTAATAAAAAAGATTATAAGATTAGAAACGTTTTTTCTTGCCATTTAGTATTCAAATATGATTGTAATATTTATCATTTATGCGTTTTTGTTTATGGTTTCTGAACGAAATCGTGATTTTGTGTGCAAACTATTCAATAAAACGTAGGATACAATAATGAATTTCTCCTTGTTTAATTAAATATTCATATTTTGTTAATAATTTAAATCGATAAAATATTTATTATGTTGCAAATTCAACGATCAATTTATTGTTATGTGTAACTTATGCGTTAAAGAAAACGCATTAACTAATTGTTATTGAAAGTAAGTTATATTAAATGAATTTATAAATTTTCGAATGCTAGCTATCATCCACGGCAACCTGCGAGTTCGCTTTTAACGCAAAATTCTCTGGACAATAAATTTGACTACTTATACCAGTGGCAGGATTTTCTATACCGTTACAGCAATGGTTTGTATCATTATAAAAATATGACATGACATTGCACGATTGCCTTGTTAATTTAAAAATGAAAAAAAGGTGGAACTAAATTATATAATCACCGAGTGCACTTACCTATGCATTAATGGCTTTATAACAAAGAAAATTATGAATTAACTGAAATTAATATTGACTCGATTTCGCCTTATTGCTCAAATGTTAAGTAAAAATAGACTTTATATCTGAGCATGTAAGGATGCAAACGATAATCGCCATTGTAGTAAATTCAAAGCATGACAAATAAAAATTAAAAGATACAAAAATAAAATTTACACTGGAACCTATCACGATCGTCTGTATAAAATCCGATTATTTTCTTTAATACATATACATAAATTGTGTACCTTATCTTATAGTAGATAAGGTTTAAAATTGCATTTGTTGGATGTACTTTAATTATATCTGGCGCATAGCGTAAAATCGACTTGGTTGAACTTCGCATTTCGACTCGGAATACCGAGCCTATGACCGGCAATGAACTTGGGCATTGTATCATATTTCTTGAAATTTGCCATTTTATTTTGTCGTAATTGTATCATATTTAAAAAAAATGCTAGGTATTTTATTACGTCTGAATTGCTTGCTTTGAGATTCATTGATCGATGGGAAGTTCCGTTATTTTAAATGATTTCGTTTTTTTTTATAAATGGGACTAGTCCTACCCTCATTCCCACTACTGTGTCACCTGTGTAGCCAGGTTCAGCAGCAGTGACCATTGAAGACAACGAGTTTTGACACTCGTGAAGTCCCGGGGAAAGTTAAACTGTCTTGGAACCCGCAACGAACTTAATCAGAAGTATATTGGAGGAGTTGGAAAATGATTTCGTTTCTTAAATGATTTCTATAACGTGTATAAACATGATGCAGAAATACATGTTTTTGTGTCTTTAAAGCAATTTGTAAGTAGTGTGGTTAACCACACATTAAGATACGATCGATTAAACAAGGCTAAACTTATCATCGGTCAAATTTATTTTACACTGTTTCTTTTGTTTCATTGTTAATTAAAATCGTATTATATACAACCACAGACCATATAATAAGTGGTCAGTATATATGTATGATTGATAACTGTTGTATTACCTCAATTCAACTAAACACCAAACCATTGCCAGTTTTAGAACACAACCACATATTATCTTATCAAAAAAATAAATAATTTCTTCTTTTCTTTTCTACATAATAGAAACAGAACGGGCAGGTTGTACAGCCACAGGCAGTCATGTCTATTTTTCCGCGAAGTCGCCAGCCCAAAGCTACAAGCAACTTGAATACATAGTTTCTATAAAACTAATCACAACCGTGTGTCACTTGTACGTATGTAAATGACGACTTGGAAAGGTGTGTTTAAGATAACTATACCATATGAGGCAATTTTGCTTCAAGCTAGCATTGCTGGGGACTAATTGCTAGGAACAGCATACGACAAAGTAACTACAATCTCGGCAACCTGTTAAGCAACGATCTATTTTATAAAAGTCTACAGCATTCATTCCATCCATCGGATAATAAACTAAGGTTATTTAAAGCACGGTGACTTACTTAACTTACTTAATTCTCTTTTTGGAAATATGTCGCCATGTCCAAACATTTCCCTCCGTTCTTCAAATCACCAGCCATTAACTAAGTAGGTTATTGATGCTTGTTGTGTGATCGAACGCATACTGTCTGCCAAAGTTTGAGCACTGTCGATAAAGCCGCTAATCATATAATTTGAATGCAGTGATCTAACTTAGAAAGTTGCCAAAATACGTCTACTGCGGCTGCATAAATTGTCAATCAATCAGTCTTTATGTCTGACTGCACTATTCAGTTTAATAAACTTGCATAGTTTTGTGCTAGTACATGCAAATGCCTCCCAATCGTTGAATACGTACATAATCATAAACAACAAAAGGATATAGGCAGCTATTTATTTTTCATTTAACCGTTTCTGCCTGATCCTGTGGGAATTTCGAGAATTCTCTTTTTAGTGCACCCGTACGAGCCACAGGGACCAAACATGCCAAATTTTAGTTTAATGCGCCCAATACTCTTACCTGTGAATTTATGTAAACAGATTACTTCTCTTAGCTGACATTTCATCCTAAATTATTGAAGAAATATGAAATTTGAAGAGGGTTCCTTTTATCACGAAGGCACCCACTAAGGAAGGATATTTTTTAATGCGCCTTTTAATGGGTTAAACAGCAATTCAAAGATTGTTTGGCAAGCCGATATATTTAAACAATTTATCAACTGCCTCGCGAAGTTTCACCAAATCGTCACATGTCCTACCCATACACCCTAAGAGCGGTTCGTCATGAGCTGCATATATTCATACTTAATACATACATACATACATAGGCTCACGCCTGTTGCCCGGAGGGGTAGGCAGAGACTACAGACGCCATTTGCAACGATCCTGACAGATCTCTCTTGCTTCATTCACTCCCATCAAATTTCTCATGCATGAATCGATGATACGAAATAATTATAATAAATCTATGTGGAAGCCATCTAGTCTGATAGGTTTTCACAGCTGAACCGGTTTTGATGCAATTCAATATAGAGGTAGCAGTGAACTTTGAACCTATTAGAGAATATGTAAAAACACGGTTAGCAGCTACATGCTTATAAATATTAAACAGAATATTTTCTCGCATTTACCATGCTCTTAAGACTCATACTAGTGAGCAACAAATTATGGATATTTTTTCGGAGTGATTGACATGTTTTCTTCATAGTTGGACTGCACGGTTGGCGTAGTGGTTTAAGCGGCCGCTTTGCCGCTTGACACTGCGCCGAGTGTTGTGGGTTCGATTCCCACACGAGACAACACTTTGTGTCATTCATAAATTGTTGTTTCGAGTCTGGGTGTTCATTGTGTCCGTTGGTTGTATGTTTGTAAAGTCCCCCGCGACACAGGATTTATTCCTAGTGCGGGTAAAAAATTGTAACTAAGTACATCTTAGAGCCATTTGGCAATTGTTCTGCATAGTAATGGCAGTCTGTTGGTACCTCTACTAGACTATTGCTGCATCAACTATTCTGATCTATCTCTGTCACTTTATGTACATCGGTTAACATTTCGGTACTAACTGTTTCTGTATGCGGCATCAAAAACCTAATAGATTATATTCCATAGTATCTTCTTGGCTTTACGCGAATGTTACACATTGAAATTAAACTGCAATTTACTGATTTTATCACGATATATAATTGAAACCAAATATCGCGATAAAATGCGTAAATTGTAGTTTAATTTCAAGATTATATTCCAGTTCTAGTAGAACTCACCTATGACAAGGTAGGACTAACATATTAAACTAATAATAATTAATATTCACGACATCACATTGATGAAAGTAGCTTTGTTAGAACTATTTGGCAAGGCTCTGTTTAGTTGTTATTGCCTAGTATTTAAATTGACCTTTTTGAATAAACTTTCACTTAATCATAATAAATATGCGATCTTTGTGCGAAATTATAGATATAAAAAAAATCTATACTGCTGAAGTATTCATAACTGAGGATATAAGTACAAAATGTAAAAGACTAAATAGTTAGTGTTAAATAGTTAGTGGATGTAGCAATATACCTCTGCCTACCTCTTCGGGGATATAGGCGTGAGACTATGTATGTATGTATGTATATTAAATAAATTTATAAATTTTCGAATGCTAGCTATCATCCACGGCAACCAGCGAGTTCGCTTTTAACGCAAAATTCTCTGGACAATAAATTTGACTACTTATACCAGTGGCAGGATTTTCTATACCGTTACAGCAATGGTTTGTATCATTATAAAAATATGACATGACATTGCACGATTGCCTTGTTAATTTAAAAATGAAAAAAAGGTGGAACTAAATTATATAATCACCGAGTGCACTTACCTATGCATTAATGGTTTTATAACAAAGAAAATTATGAATTAACTGAAATTAATATTGACTCGATTTCGCCTTATTGCTCAAATGTTAAGTAAAAATAGACTTTATATCTGAGCATGTAAGGTTGCAAACGATAATCGCCATTGTAGTAAATTCAAAGCATGACAAATAAAAATTAAAAGTTACAAAAATAAAATTTACACTGGAACCTATCACGATCGTCCGTATGAAATCCGATTATTTTCTTTTATACATATACATAAATTGTGTACCTTATCTTATAGTAGATAAGGTTTAAAATTGCATTTGTTGGGTGTACTTTAATTATATCTGGCGCATAGCGTAAAATCGACTTGGATGAACTTCGCATTTCGACTCGGAATACCGAGCCTGTGACCGGCAATGAACTTGGGCATTGTATCATATTTCTTAAAAATTTGCCATTTTATATTGTTGTAATTGTATCATATTTAAAAAAAATGCTAGGTATTTTATTACGTCTGAATTGCTTGCTTTGAGATTCATTGATCGATGGGAAGTTCCGTTATTTTAAATGATTTCGTTTTTTTTTTAAATGGGAATAGTCCTACCCTCATTCCCACTACTGTGTCACCTGTGTAGCCCGGTTCAGCAGCAGTGATCATTGATGACAACGAGTTTTGACACTCGTGAAGTCCCGGGGAAAGTTAAACTGTCTTGGAACCCGCAACGAACTTAATCAGAAGTATATTGGAGGAGTTGGAAATTTCGTTTCTTAAATGATTTCTATAACGTATATAAGTGTTGTAAACGACCAAACAGCAGAAATACATGTTTTTGTGTCTTAAAAGCAAACTTGTAAGTGTGTGGTTAACCACACATTAAGATACGATTTAATAAACAAGACAAAACTTATCATAGGTCAAATTTATTTTATACTGTTTCTTTTGTTGCATTGTTAATTAAAAACGTATTATATACAACCACAGACCATATAATAAGTGGTCAGTATATATGTATGATTGATAACTGTTGTATTATCTCAATTCAACTAAACACCAAACCATTGCCAGTTTTAGAACACAACCACATATTATCTTATCTAAAAAATAAATAATTGCTTCTTTTCTTTTCTACATACTAGAAACAGAACGGGCAGGTTGTACAGCCACAGGCAGTCATGTCTATTTTTCCGCGAAGTCGCCAGCCCAAAGCTACAAGCAACTTGAATACATAGTTTCTATAAAACTAATAACAACCGTGTGTCACTTGTATGTATGTAAATGACGACTTGGAAAGGTGTGTTTAAGATAACTATACCATATGAGGCAATTTTGCTTCAGGCTAGCATTGCTGGGGACTAATTGCTAGGAACAGCATACGACAAAGTAACTACAATCTCGGCAACCTGTTAAGCAACGATCTATTTTATAAAAGTCTACAGCATTCATTCCATCCATCGGATAATAAACTAAAGGTATTTAAAGCACGGCGACTTACTTTATTCTCTTTTTGGAAATATGTCTTCTTCGTTCTTCGTTCGTTGTTGTTCTTCAAATCACCAGCCATTAACTAAGTAGATTATTGATGCTTGATGTATGATCGAACGCGTACTGTCTGCCAAAGTTTATGCAGAGTCGATAAAGCCGCTAATCATATAATTTGAATGCAGTGATCTAACTTAGAAAGTTGCCAAAATACGTCTACTGCGGCTGCATAAATTGCCAATCAATCAGTCTTTATGTCTGACTGCACACTTCAGTTCAATGAGCTTGCATACTTTTGTGCTACATGCAAATGCCTCCCAATCGCTGTATACATACATAATCATAAAAAACAAGAGGATACTTGCACATTTATTTTTCATTTAACCGTTTCAGCCTGAGCCTGTGGGAATTTCGAGAATTCTCTTCTTAGTGCACCCGTACGATACATAAGGAGCAAACATGCCAAATTAAAAAAAAAATTGCTTTATGCGCCCAATACTTTTGTCTGTGCGCCGTCTGTCAGTCAGTAACGGGAACTTGAATAGGGTTCGTCTTATCACGAAGGCACCCAATAAGGAAGGATATTTTTAATGCGTCATTAATGGGTTAAACAGAAGTTCAAAGATTTCATTGTTTGGCAAGCCGATATCTTCAAAAAATCCATCAACCGCCTCGCGAAGTTTCACCAAAGCGTTACATGTCCTACCCAACTATCTTAAGGACGGTTTGTCATGAGCTGCATATATTCATACTAAATACATACATACATAGACTCACGTCTGTTTCCCGGAGGGGTAGGCAGAGACTACGGAACGGCACTTGCAAGGATCCTGAATATCTCTCTTGTTTCATTCACTCCCATCAAATTTCTAATGCATGAATCTCTCATACTAAATAATTATAATAAATCTATGTGGAAGCCATCTAGTCTGATAGGTTTTCACAGCTGAACCGGTTTGGATGCAATTTAATATAGTAGTAGCTGTGAACTTTGAACCTATAGAGAATATGTAAAAACACGGTTAGCAGCATCATTAGTAACATCCTTATAAATATTTAACGGATTGCTTTCTTGCTTTTACCATGCTCCTAAGATTTTCTGTATATTTTTTTTTACCGAGTGATTGACATGACACCTTATAGATACAGCTTAGCGGCATTTGGAAATTCGTGGCAAACTTCAAATATCTTCTGCAGGGCAATGCCAGTCTGTTTGATTCTCCACTAGGCTTGAATTACCCTGATACTTCTTGTTCTGTGACTGGTATACCTCTATAGTTTTATTTACGTCAATCAAAATTTATGTACCAAAGTCTCAATATCCTGTATCAAGAGGCTAACAGATTGTACTCTACGACTATTAAGTACCTCCGAAAATGCAGAACTTACATACATTTTCATTCCACGTCATCACTTGATGAAAGTACTTAGATTTTAACCAGGCTCTGTTTGGTTGCTATTACCTCATGTTAAATTGACCTTTTTGAATAAACTTTCACTTGATCATAATAAATATACGATTTTTGTGAGAAAGCCTGTATATTTTTTAATATTATCCAAGTAGTTTAAGTGCTGATCACTGATGATATACGAAATGTGATAGACTGTCCACTACTACTATGTAAGTAGTATTTCTACTAGGTATACAAACTTAGAGATAAACCACAAGCTATTTTAAATTATTCATGCAATAAAAGTTCAAAACGATTTCTCATGATACAGATAATATTAGCTTTACTAATACATATTTATATAACGGGTATCTTTTAACAAGAAACGTGAAAAACCTTCTACCAGTTCCAAATTTCAGAGTAGGTCTGCCCGCCCTCTCCGTCATTCCCTAAGCCCATGCCCTACCGCAGTATTTGCAGGTACTTTATGATAACATTTGTAGGGGCTGCAGGTATATGACCCTATATTAATCAATGTATCTTGCCCCTGAACTTATCTCTTGGACTTAATACCTTTACATTTTTATTTTATTTTTTAATTGGTATTTACAGGTCATTTCGATTGACTGCAATTCTACAGAACCTTTCTAGGTTAGCATTTTTATTTTTCCTCAACAACTGGTTTTTATGTTTTGTGGTTAACGAGGAAAGTACGCGGCAACAATACTAGTTATGCGTATTAAAAGTAACTGACAACCATTAGATTATCTTGATAGCCTATACGTATGTACTACTGTGTAAACAAACACGACCAAATCTATTAATACACGTACCTATCTATAGACATTCTCAGAAATATAGTGGCCTATCCAACATTTTAGATTTTGAACCGAGAAGCACATTGAGCATCCACATTCACTTGTTTGAAGTGAGAAGAGACGTGTTAGTACTAGGTATGTGGTCTTTATAAAAACATATATGACAAACGTACCATAAACTTTAAAATTAACAAAAACGCAAAAAGTTATTCCAACGCGTTTTATATTTAAAGTCACCTCAGTGACTGCGGCGTTATATCTGTTAACTGCTTTTTTGTATGTCATTTATATATTAGATACTATCTGACCCGGCGAACTTCGTACCGCCTTATTCTTTTTTAATATTCGCAATTTTTTTGTGAATCAAAGCCATTCTCAGGTCCCCTTGAACATAAAAAATAAAAAACATAAAAAATTTCATCAATCGTTTCATCATCGGTCCAGTCGTTTAGGAGGAGTTCAGTGACATACATACGCACACAAGATATATATATATAAAGATTAATGATATATGTACAAAAACATACAGTTATTTTAAATTAGGCAGGTAAATTGAAAAAAATACATGTCACGAGTTGAGTATAAGCCACGCATACACATAAACCAAAATTAAATACCAAAATCAATTAACTACAGTTACAAGACATTTAAAATGTACAACTAACACAACATTTTCGCATGTTTTAATAATTGGTTATGTTACGAACAAACAATTTAATTTACAATGCAAGTGACGTGATCGAAATGCCAAGCCTTTGAAAGCTATACCAGTGGCATTGAAGACAGGAAACAGTAGCACGACCCGTAGGAATGTTGGTTGAAAATGTCCTAATTTACAAACAGACGAGTGGACGCGGCCGGCATCGTAAAATAAGTTTTTGTTTATAACATTTCGACTTTCACTGGCGGTCCATTGTGGCAGGATACAGGATAGAAAGAGACACATAGCATGTGCTTTCTCATTTTGGCCCCGTCGGTATTAAACTACCGAAATTATTGGCTGTTATGTTGTTGAAATTGACGATGATGATTGTTTGAATATGTCAAACCGAAGAATGACCATCCTTATATGCTAATAAGTAGATGCTTATTCTGTTTGCTGGCTAGTTTACCTAAGGCAGAATTGCAAGTTTTCCCGGGGAAAGCTAAAAAATGAAGTTGGGATATTACTATTCTCATGTTAACCATCAGGTCGACATTGCTTTAATATTGGCTTTATGCGTATCATCGTTTCGGCCGAAAATCAACCACTGCTGGAAATGAGATCTCCGCTTTAATTTTCAAACAAACCGATCTTGAAACTTTCGCTTTGATAAACGCGCAAAAAATGCGTGACTCACAAATAGTTGCATTTGGTCTGAGTTCGTTTGTCCGTTAAAGTATAATGTTCGTAAAATGCCACGCGGTGCAGGTAGGTAGGTAGGAAGGCATATTTATACGGATTGCAGCGAGTCATGCAAATTACATCCAAAACCTAACATTTAATTCTGCAAAAGATTCATTCAACGCCTAAGTATTCAATCACTTCGTTGCAATGAAGTGTCGTGACAACAATTAATAAACAATCTCAATAAACTTCTCAGAACCACTATAGACATGCTTCAAGGAAGCTTCATGGTCAGTAAATTTGACACATTGGTTTTATTGCTAAGGGAAATTCAACTGTATTGCCAACGCCTTAGAGATACACTAAGCAGTAAAATGCTCTAAATAGCTCCCATAAAGAGACATAAAGATATTTGTTAGAATGATGAAGAAATCCTTTTGAGGCAATATTTCTCTACATATTGGTCACTAGATAAACCCGCGGTTACACCCGCGTTATTTAAGGCTACTGCTCCGCTCCCGTGGCTCATAGCGTGATGTTATTTAGCTTATAGCCTTCCTCGATAAATGACCTATACAGAGTGTAACAAGACCCTTAACGAAAACTGAAATCCCATGTTGTACCAATCAGAACAAACATTTTTAACTTCGGCACCATACCTGGGAAATTACTGGTTCAGGAGATATTGAGGTTCAAAGTTAGTAAGGAATTTTTCTAATTAGGTACAAAATCGATGCATTTACTCTGCCAATATGTTCTTTAGATGCCCAATAACCCCATGGATAAGTAGGTATTTCGAGCATTGCACGCGCGCGCTTTAATTTCCGTTTAAAAAATGTGAAAACTCAAAAAAAAAAAAACGTTTCCCAGGTATTATTTTTGGTTAGTATGACTTGGCATGATGCCCACAACGAGTAGACTTTGGCTTGGTGATGGGTCTTGTGACACCCTGTATAACACTGAAAGAATTTTTCAAATCAAAAAACAAACAAACAAACTTTTCAGCTTTATATGTATATTAGTATAAGATGACTACTGCTGCTATGTTAGGTATGCACGTAAAGTGTGAATACATCAGAACGCAATCATCATATGTTTGACCCATCTAAATCGCTGCCTTACCTATTTTTTTAAATAGAAAATGGTGAACATGTTTTCATAAATTACACATTATCATCATCGGCCTGCCGTACTCCACTAGTAATATAGTCCTCTCCAATGGCATGCCACTGAGCCCGATTTTCGGCTTTTCGCGCCCAACTGCTACCAGCCACTTTGAAAATTATAAAGCAATTGTAAAAGATAAGCGATTCAAGTATGCCCATATATTTAAAACACGCACTTTCAAAGACATCGTATTCTTTTTCTTCATCGTGTCACTGGTTCAGATTTTCTGTTCCCAAAACTTAGCTACGATAACGCCATTGTCTGAGGCCACTTTAAGATCCTGTTTACTGCAGGTAGATGGGCAAAGAGGGCATGAAAGCAAATGCGCCATGGATTGTGATGGAGCTCCGCAGTCGCAGTGGACTTGTGAGTGTTCTATGAATCCCCACCTTGCCATGTTTTCCCTACAGCGCCCGACCTGAGTTCGCAAACGATTAAGCGATCTCCAGGTCGACCACTGCAAGTTATGACCAGGGGGCAGGCTTTCCTTTGCTTCAGGGAAGTTTGGGGGAGCCGGGTATTTAGTGGCCCACAGTTGCTCTCTTGCCAACTTTGGGGTGTTATTTGTGGCAGACATCGTATTAAACGATTGAATCATCTCTATGAGTAAACATACTGTTATCTACGCTCCAAGACGAAAGCATTATACAATTTTATTACGAGTGTTGTACAAAGTCAGGGTGAAACCTCAAGACTGCGGTGCTCAATAACTTGGCTAATGCTGTGAGCCTGATCGATAAGCTGGATGTACTATTGTTACGTTGTATTTTGTCATGGAGTGTGTATGCGCTTATTGTAAGACGATAAATCTCTTCAAGTACCTTACTTGGTATACAGGATGTAAAAATACCCTTAACGAAAAGTGAAATCCAATGTTGTACCAATCACTACGAACATTTTTTACTTCGGCACCATACCTGAGAAATGGTTCAGGAGATATTGAGGCTCAAAGTTAGTATAGAACTTTTCTAATTAAGTACAAAATCGATGCATTTACCCCGCCAATATGTTCTATAGATATATGACCCCATGACCCCGTGGATAAGTAGGTATTTCGCGCATTGCACGCGCGTGCTTTTAATTGCGGTTTAAAAAATGTGAAATCTTAAAAAAATAATCGTTTCCCAGGTATTACTTTTGGTTATTATGACTTGACATGATGTCTATAACGAGTAGACATCGGCTAGGAGCTGGGTCTTGTGACACCCTGTATATGTATCTACACTAAAGTACCTATTACAGAAGACGATTATTGACTTTGTATGTACAAACATATTGTGATGTATACTTATGCCTAATTAAACTATACTAGGATTTTCAAAGTATGGAATAAAATGCAATAATGTAGACCTGAATTGAATCCAATGATCGACTATAAGCGCAAAGGTGTGCCGCAGGACCAGCGAAGCAGTACAAAATCTTTCCAATTCTAATTAATGCCCAATTGCATTGCGTTGCTGATTCTCTTCCTTCATCATCAGCCTTTAACAGTCGACTGCTGGACTAGGCCTCACCTTTGAAAGGAGGAATTGGCCTACTATACCACGCTGGATTCTCTTCCTTACCACACCTATTTTATTGCTGACTACGAGTTTAACTATACTTACAAAGATCGAGCTCCATCAAATAGTAATTAAAAATATATTAAACGATATCGAACCTGACAGTTATCTTATCATAGACGTTTAACAATTTCCTTAGTTAGGACTTAATATAACGAGTACATTTACACTCAGGGTGCGAGGATGTCATAATGGTTTAATTGTCCACCATTAATAGCCAATGCAAGTGTTGAATGACACTTTGATCGCTACAGAGAACATTGTAAAACGTACATAAATCTAAGGTTTTCTATTAACTCTCGAAATATTTGTAAATTTTAAATTGTCTTTCAGGATATATACCACGTTCCTTTGTTTCAAGTTGTCTTGCAACAGTGCCGAAATATCGGTTACTCGAAATAAAGATCCATGCTATATAGCCCGAAAAACTATTTAATGGTAATGTATATGACCACGAAACTTTAAATGCATGTAAATATTATTATCTTATACTGCCTCGTTGGTCTCGCGGCATACATGTGCGCGTGGGTTTGAGAGGTCTCGGGTTCGATTCCCGGGTCGGGCAAAGTGATATTGGGTTTTATCGTTAGGAAATTCTCAGAAGCAGCACGGAGTCTCGTAATGTGCCCGATATGGCAATAGGCTCGCCCCCTATTATGTGAGACCTAAAAATTCATAGCGAAATGTGGGTGTAATATTAGACCTCTTCCTATGTGACGGCGTGAGTCTATAAAAAAAAGTAAAGTCTCCAATAATGCATACATGTAAAGATTCATTTTTTTTAATTATGAGAAGCCAAGTCTCAAAGGCTTCAGTCAACCTTTCTGTCGCTTAAATCCGCATAATTGCTACAAAGACGTAGGTTTCAAAGGTATACTCAGTCATTTCATGAGCGATGGGAAAACGTGTGTGGCACTTTTAACATTCGTCTCATAATACCTTTAGATGGGTTAGTCACGAGTATTCTGCGCTGCTTCTTGTGCGGTGACATTCTTATGGGATAATTACCCCGTCTCGTGTGGACGTTAGTCGCCATTTTAGGTAAAATTTGCGTCACAAAGTAATAAAAAATTGGGCAAGTGCGAGTCCGACTCGCGCACGAAGGGTTCCGTACCATCATCTATAAAAGAAAAATCACGTTCGTTGTATGTATACTTAAATACTTTTTAAGTTTCTACCTGTTTTTTTTTTTTATGGTATAAGGCGGCAAACGAGCAGACGGATTGCCTGATGGTAAGCAATTACCGCCACCCATGGACACAAGCACCACCACAGGAGTCACAAGTGCGTTGCCGCCCCTTGGGGTAGGGAAGGAAGGGATAGGATAAGGAGTGGGATCAGGGAGAAGGAATAGGGGATAGGGCCTCCGGCACTCTCACTCACCGAACGAAGCGCAACAGTTTAGGTACTGTTACTTTACGTCGATTATTAAGATCGAGTAATAGATACTGTTTATTAAGATCGAGTAACAAATTGCTTTATTATTTACTTTTTTTAATTTAATTATTTATTTTGGAAGGTAATATTTAACTACATATTCTGTGAAAATTTAAAGCGTCCACCTGTTAAAGTTAGTAATTTTGAGCAAAAATACGAAAAATAACACTGTTTTTTGTATAGGACCCCCCTTAATATTTTATTTTTTTTAATTTTTAGTATTTGTTGTTATAGCAGTAACCAAAATACATAATTTGAAATTTCAGCTTTCTAGCTATCACGGTTTATGAGATACAGCCTGGTGACAGACAGACAGACAGCGGAGGCTTAGTAATAGGGTCCCGTTTTTTACCTTTTAGGTACGAAACCCTAAAAAAGACTGCTATAATCTCTTAAGAGTGAAATGATTTCTGAGTATAAGGTAACAAATAGTTTTAGGCACCTCAAACCTTAAAATTTGCTGGTTTCAAAGTAAAAATGACTTGGATGGTACTAGGATAACGCTAGGATGATGGTGATAACCACTGATGACATAAGATCTTTCTGTTTGGATAGTGGTAACAATTAGATTGATTATATTTTTCCGTGATTGATTATTATTCCGTGTGGTGACGGATTAAGAATACAGAATGTCACCACCCCGTATTATTCCATGGGTGTCGTAAAAGCCGACAGAGGGACCATATTATGCAGAGAACAGCACTGTTAGAGAAGGAAAACTTGATACAAACCCTGTACCAACCCGTTTGGCCAGCATGGTATAGTAGGCCAATTCCTCTTTTCAAAGGAGGCCTAGTCCAGCAGTGGACTGTTAAAGGCTGATGATGATGAACAATTAAATTCATTAATTTTTTTCACATTTCATTTCACATTAAAAATAAATCTAAATTTTCTTGCCTATCTGAGAGACTGAGATGTAAGTACATCACTGTCTGACAGACTAAGATTTTACATCACAGCTTGTAATAGTGAGTTTACCGACGCCAGAGCCACGTCACCTGTCATCGAGACGTCTCCCTGAAGGCACGTACGCGCATTGTTGACAAAATCCATTCTCCGTATTTTGCCAGCGATAAGAAATGCTCACAGCGACTCGCTCACTGCGCGTTAACTACATGTTTATCTTTGTTGTTCGTAAATTGCCTTCGTTTTGTGGACGTGATGGGCGTTACAATTTTTGCACAGAATCGTTTTCACTTTAACGTCTTGCGTTGTAAACATCTTATTTCCATAGATGGGTGCTATCCACGGGTACTTATATTATAAATGCGAAAGTCTGTCGGTCTGTTGAGCCTTTACGGCTAAACATCACAACATTTTTCTTTTAATTTTGATGGAATATTGGAGATGGTAAAAATACCAGAAGGTAAACATAGGCTACATTACTTTTTATAAAAAAGGCAGTGCGTAGGGGCCTGAAATAAGGAATTAATGCTTGTATGAAATTTGTATTAGAGTAACTTTAAGCCCATCTAACATAAATACCTAGTAGTATTCATCTTAAGCAAATATGTAGAAATCGACCCAATTTTTTTGTTATTTTAATTACTACAATTTCGTACACGACTCATGTACAGATGAAAGTGAGAATAAGTAAGAAATAAAAGGATTATGCAAACGCAATTTGTAAACAAATGTTCTTGGCTGTTTTCCGGTCGTAAATTCAAAGGCTGTTGAGAAAAACAATTTACCTGAGGTTTTTGAACGCGATCACGTTTTAAATGTGGGTCAGGTAATGTGCACAGCATACAGAGCAAGGGTATTGTGACGCGTATCAAGTACTTTCTTCGACGAGCGCCGCTTTGGTATAGTTCGGCACTTTCGGCTGTCCGGCTTATCAGATTTAGGACCATGTGCAGTTTAGTTTTTGGACGGCCGAATCATACATTTATTTATGAGTCTTCTATATTTATGTGGAACTTTAATGTTGTACTTTTTACTGTTACATTTGTATTTTATTTTTGCTTGTTTGATACTTTTATGCGACGTGATTTTTATATGTGATATGATTTTGAAATGTAACCTGTCTTTATGAAATGTAGTTCTGATAACAATACCCACGCTTTTTGATAGCGAAGAGTGATACACATAAATCTTTTTCATTAATGCTTAGAGTTCACCATTTTTTTTATTTCTAGTCTCACGTCTGTATCCCCGAAGGGGTAGGCAGAGGTGTAAATATTACACCCACATTTCGCCATTAAATTTTAGGTCCCACGTAATAGAGGGCAAGCCTACTGCCGTTACCGGGCACATCACCAGACTCCGGGCTGCTACTGAGTATTCGGATAAACCCAGTAACACTTTTGCCCGACCCGGGAATCAAACCCTTGGGACCTCCGATCAGCAGTCGCATACGCTATCCACTAACGTCTTGCGTTTTTAATCGTACATAATGGCGAACTACCGTTCGCAATGGCGAACGGTAGTTCGCCATTATGTACGATTAAAAAAGTTTGCAATATAAACATTGCCTTTTCATTCCATCGTCATCATGTTCCTAGAGTTACCCAGTTACGTATAAAAGTGTCGCTTTGGAACCTGGTCCGCTTTCTAGGAGGGCGAAGATAAGTGGCATTCCCTCGTCATGTCCAATATCACAATCGTTTCGTTGCCTTAGTATGCATAATGCTGGTCGTTCTTTGTCGACATATCGTAGGCGAATTTCATACGTTTTTGCACTTAGCGAGTACCGACATAGGTAATCGAATGTTACTTTGTCTAGGCCCTACAGAATATTAAGCGGAATAGGTATTAGCTTGTCCTCAGAGCGATAATATAAAGCACAAAAATGTGTTATGTTTTATTTTACGCAAGTCTTGATTGCATTGCCAAAATTTACATTAACTTGTGTGATATACAGAATGACTGAGATCACGTCATGTTATAATACTCTTTTCTAGGGCAATAGGTAATACAGAACACGAATAATTGATAATATCAATAATAAAAATTACAACCGAACACGCAGAGTTAGATATATGTTCGGTTCTAGAAATAATTGTATTTAATTGTGAAATGTCTAGTTCAGTTTTGAGTTCATTGTCATTTCAAAATTTCAACAAGTTCAGATAGAGTCGATCGTTGTGTTATCCTGCCTTATATGGGGGACCGGGTATGGTTGTCATACTGATTGGTTGTCACAGAGGCCATATCAGACAATTAAACGGCGTGGTAGGAGCGAGGGAGTAGCACATCCATTTGTACCTCATGTCAGCTTACTCCGACATGCCGTTTAATGGACTTATTCGACCACTGGATATTCTATTATGACCTCTGTGACAACCAAACCGTGTGACAATCATACCCGGTCTCCCATACACCGTTGTAACCCAAATTTATCTGAAGGTACATTTGGTCTGTGACTATGTACTTATATGGAAGAGAAGTTTCAACATCTAAACATGAAATATATCAACATCAGACAGTTGGTGAAGTTTTTATTGTGACAACAATGTTATCATGATACACCTCAGTAAATATGCCTTGACGTACTTATCCTAACTTAGGTGAGCAATTATGAAGAGAACCTATTATCTGATTAGATAAGATTAAGTAGAATGTGGGTTGAGATGTACCGTTATCACGATCGAAAATGTAAGAATATAGTTTGAAGATTTACATCGTAAGTGAACACATGTTTTATATACATAACTAGAGGATGCCAGCAGCTACGCCTGCATTTTTTTTAAATTTACCCGTTTTGGCCGATCCCGTGGGAATTTCGGGCAATCCCTTCTTAGTGCACCCCTACGGTCCCCAAGGAACATACATGCCAAATTTCAGCTTCCTGCGCCCAATAGTTTCGGCTGTAGCGTGTCTGTCAGTCAGTCAGTAACGCAAGGATTTTATATATTAAGATTACATAATTTATTAAACCTACAATTTATTTTAGTTAAACACTTCCATGCTTAGAGAGATCAAGAACGTGGGAAAGAGTTAGGTACTCTTAAAATTTGGATTTCCCTCTTTCTATAAAATAAAGACAGCATGCGCAGTCACTCCTTTTATCTCTTTCTAAAGAATTACCCATTTTGTGCAGGTATCGCTAGTTTCATTTTCTTATAGCATGGTACGAAGCAATATTATAGGATTTTTAACGCACTTTTGGCTATGTAAATTTGTTACTTACATGCCGGTTTTCCTTGCCAAATAGAGCCTTAACCTATACACAGCCTTTAAAAAGTGGCAAAAATTATTTAAATATTGAAACTTGGCACTAAGTGTTTCCAATAACATAACATTTAATTACAGTCACGACTAGATGTGTTTTAAAATTTGTATTTAAATAATCGATGTGTCGTTCGTGTTTTAACGATTGGTTAACGGGCTTTTGGATTTCAAAGGAAGTTAACGCAGAATTAGCGGTTATTGTATCTAATAAATATGAATGTTCTAGATTTCGAGTTTGTACAATAATATTACCGTTCGTCAGAGATAGCGAATACATAATATTTGTCAGACTGGTTATTACCATAAACGTTTGTGAACACTTATATTGTAAAGTGAATTTTGTGTGTTGGCGTTTATGAGAAAATGTTTGTAATCAAATCTCGAAAGCCGTGTGAAGTCTGCTAATCCGCACTTGGCCAGCGTAGTGGACTGTGGTCTAAACCTTCTAAAGCCGTATACAGACTTTGCGAGGCATGCGCTGTGCGCCGTTCGTAGCGCATGCCTCGCAAAGTCTGTATCCACCTTTATAGTGAGAGAGCTGCTCAGTCTCTATACCTATTGGCTGATTTTGTAAAATGCAAAGAGCATATAGCAACATTTTTTTTCAGAGAGTATTTCAAAGACACTTATCAGCTTACGACGTTTCGATCACAAACACAATGACACTATTAAACAGTCACAACTTTGTAATGTACCTAATAAAAAGAACTGTTATCATGCTAACAAGCTATTGAAATAACTAACAGTACCCACACATACTTTCGTTCCATTCATTCATTAGTCGATCGATATTGTGGCCCGATCATTGCTACATAGCAGGGGTTCGGTACCGATCGCACGCATCAATGGCTGCATTTCCTCCGCTGACGGGAAGCATTGGCAGCGGACAGTAAATTCACTGTTACTGACGATTGACAATACAAATGTCATTGTTTACCCACCACATGCTCTTGTTAGCCGCCATCTTGAAATGGAATGTTGTTCGCAGTTCGAATTATGGCGTCACTCGATTGACGGTTTCTGTATTTGCATTTGGAATTCTGGGTTCTTTATTGTTGTTGTATTTCATGTTCTACATAATAATTTAACTCAGCAGTGGTACCTAAGTATTTAATTGATTTGAAGCCTTAGGAAATAGAATAATAAAATAAAGATCAAGTTAATAATCAATTGCTTGCTCGTTATTGAATTTCATACAATACACGAACATTATTAGTTACCTAATATTAATAGATTCGAGTAATTTGCAATGCAAAGGTATAATTATATATTGTCGTTAGGAAACATCAATTATTTGGCAAGAAACATTGAAGCAGCAAAGAAACATGATTACAATGTTTATTCAATACGCAACGACAATTGCCTATCCGTTCTCATAAGAAGCAACAATCGACTGTGAGGCTACCGAGTCTAAACACGGCAACACGCAGTAAAACATTTGAATTACATGGCAATACAGTAGAGTTTTTATTGATATCAGTTAGTGGCCGTCAACTGATAGCAAAAAGTGTCGTTGCTAATGCTAATAGTCAGGGCCGTGCTTTCTTAATATAACTTACTTTATTAGGCAATGTTACTAACATTCACTGAAGCTACTGGATGGCGATATATGTCAGAACTCCTCAAAGCCCTCTCTCTCGGTCTCTTTTCCAATGACAACGGCTAATTTAGTACTTTGCGCGTTGACAATCATAGAGAAGCAAAGGAGAAAAAGGCCTTACTTCGCAAAAGGACAGAGAATGTCAAGAGTAAAACAGGTTCCTCTCAACATCCTCAGAGTATGCAACGCAACAGTATAAATACTTATCTATTTTAAAAGTTAAGCATTTGTGGTAGCATAATCCTTCAACGGTAGAGATGGGCCAGTCATACTGTAGCTAAAATGGCTATACCATTCAATAAACTCTATTACGTAGGAGCTAAACATTCATGGCGAAATGTGGGTGTAATATTTACGCCTCTACCTACCCCTTCGGGGATACAGGCGTGAATCTATAAATAAGAAATAAATAAATTTTGCGTGAGGGTATTGGCGTATTTCGCCTACCCATTCTACACATTCGTGCTGAAACCAGCAAAGTTCAACTACGCTGTATTGTATACATTAATGTATAGTCACCCTAAGGTAATATTACCGCGTCGGTCACCCGTGACCGGCAGGTGGCGGGTCACGGCTCCGCCGGACATGGCTGTACGTAAACATACCGCGAATATTCGTGCCACTACAATACTACTTGCACAGCTTACTGTAAAGTATAAAACAAGGTCCGCCGCGATTGTCTGTTCGCGACAAACTCAAAAATTGCTGAACGGATTTTCATGCGGTTTTAACTAATTGACTGAGTGATTCTTGGGGTCAGTTTAGGTGTAAGTATAGTTAATAAAGGATTCGTGAAAATATATTAAGTATACTAGCTAATCCCGCGGGTTTACCTGCCTTGTACCTATAGGGCTACGGCTCCACACCCGTGTTATATCCATGTCATAAAGCCTGTGTCGCTAAATGGGCTAGAACTCGAACCCGAGCTAGTAGTTTCTGGGATTAGCGCTTTCAACCAAACAGACAAACAAATTCTCCAGCTTAATAATATAAGGATAGATTATCCGTGCGATGCCGGCAAAGGTCACTAGTATTGTATAAAGTCCCATTTACACGAAGATAGCTTCTTAAAGCTAGTATAGTGCTCTCCTTGTCATATAAGAAGGGTAAAACAGAGATGGCACCTAACTTGTTCAGCAATAATTGCCTAGTGTAAATCAGACTTAATTACTCATACATCTAGACTTTGTAGCGTTCATTAATTACATACGCATCTTGATGCGTATAAAATGATAATAAATTGACTGCAAATATGCATTATACATTTAAGTAAATGGAGTCCCGAGTTCTACATTGGCTAAGTAAAGATTTTGTTATGAGATGCCATTGTGAATTGTTACGGCATTTCTATGTAGATTTAACCGACTCTAACGCCAATACTAAAATGACTTAAACTCATACTATTGTCACAGAATAAACAGTACTTACGCTATTGTTTTGTAACTGATGTTATAAATTCGAAAGTGTCTTTGTAGGTTTGTACTTCTTTTAGACGAAACTACTCAACGGATATTGATGAAATTATGCTGCAGTGTAATTTATCCACCAGAGCAACACAGTCTCATTTTGTCAAGCCGGCTTTCCGTGGTGCATGGCTATAATACAAATAATCCATTCCATAGGAATTGACGTTTGAGGTAAAAACTAAATACCTACCTAATGTTGTGCAATTCATTTTTTGTGAAGCACAAGGCTCAAATTCTTTAGAAGAATACGTATCGTTTTTCAATTTAGCATGAGGAAAACCGCGCAATACTGTGGAATAATAGAAAACAAACAATAAGCAAGCAAGACGAAATGCTCACGCGCAAGTAGCCACAGAGCCGCACATTTCTTTGACTTAGGGCTGTCAGCTTTGTCAAATAGGTAAAGGAATGAAACATTTAGCTTCATTTTAAGTTTGTCGCTCTTTCGTAAAAGAAAATCTGCATGTTTATCCATGCCGTAAACTCCGTACTTAAAGGAATTCCATTTTCACAGTTTGTCTCCTACTTTTGTTGTCAATCCGCGACCACGATCCCTATGGGCCAGTTGAAACGTCGCCGCTTCGCCGTCGGTGAAAATAAGAGTATTTATGTCTGAAATATCATAATCAGCTTGATTCTAAGGTAGTAGAGTCTTGCTTATTTCAGCATGAATGGGCCAGCTCGATAGGAGAAGGTTATCCCCTCCCAGAATATCAATTTGATATCAAATTGAGTATCGTTCAGTAAGAGAGAGAGAGAGAGAGAGCCGGAAGCCTCATTCCCTTTTGCTTCTCCCTCATCCTGCTTCCCATTATTTTTCCCATCCCTAAGGGTGGCAACGCACTTGTAATTCCTCTTGTGTAACTCGTGTCAACGACATATCAAATTTGCCGCGTATTTAATGAAAAAATAAGATTAAGATTCGTTAATATTCATGACTTTTTCAGAGATATTACAAAAAGCTTCTTCTGCCAGAAGAAGCATGAAAGTAGGATTAATGCTGTAGAAATGAGAGCTTTGAGAAGTATGCGCGGAGTAAGTTTGATAGATAAAGTGCGTAACATTGTGATACGAGAAAAGTGTGGTCTAAAAGAAGATGTAGTGACAAAGATTGAAAAAAGAATGTTGCGTTGGTTTGGACATTTGGAACGGATGAATGAAAGACGAAATACGAAAGGAGTGTATCGTGCGATATTGAATGGAAATGTCGGTAGGGGATGCCCTAGGCGGACGTACGCCGACCAAATAAATGGGCGACGTAATGAAAAACGGCCAAATGAAATGTACCCATAACCGACGCGCATGCATGATGAGGTTAATGAATGTCGAGGAAGCAAAATAGGTATGTTTGAACCGAAGCATGTGGCGTTCCATAGTCTCTGCCTACCCCAATGGGAGACAGGCGAGACGATAAAGATAGATAGATTACAAAAAGACAGGTATTTTTAACATTAATTACAATGTCAACAATATAAGTATGCAGTAGTAGCCCTATTCTGGCAGAGCATCGACGAGTGACCCGCACTGAACCATAACACCGCGCTCACGTCTCGCGCCGCAGCTGTTGCCTCCACACAAAATTGTGCAAGTCGTAGAGAAGCCTTATCGGAATAACTCCACGTACGGTGCAGTGGTTTTGGTGAAGTCAAACCATGAAATGGTTGTAAGGGACTCTCGTATGGGATCAAAACGATTAAGGTTACAGTTTTCAATATAAATAAAAATAGTCCCCACATTTGGCCAGATCCGTTTTGAATATCTTCGGACTTTGTGTGCGCATCTTATCAGAATAGGGAAGTTTCCTGCAAGTGAAATAAATTATACAAGTATTTTTATCTAATGAACCATGTCAAAATAATATTAGTTTCATACTTACGTCAATTAATGTTAAAACTTTATTTAACATTTTTTATCGTCAATTTATTGACAATAAGTATTCTACTTGACAGCAGGGATTGAAAAGGGTTCCAAAATACTGGTATGGTACCGGTATTTAGCGGTTCTTGTACTCGCACCGAAACCGGAACCGGAACCTAAATGAGAACCTTTAAGAACCTTTATTTTACCGGTTCTTGAGCGAAGCGCCTTTGAACACGTTTGAATTGATGCAAAGCTCGTCGGCTCGCCGCTCGTGACAGGACGATAACGGATGTACCGCTCGCTTGAAGCTTAACCGCAAATATTGCAACGTCAACGTAACTTTTCTATGCTTCTATCCTTTTCTGTCACTTAGTACCCAACGTTATTTAAAGCAACAAGAAAGGACGCGGGAACGTTATCGCCTCATCGATTCTGCCGCGTGCTGTCACATTCCTCTACTCTTTCATTATGATAACATTTTTTTATTCTAATGGTACTTATTGTAGTGAAAACTTCATACATACATACATACATAGACTTATGCCTGTTTCCCGGAGGGATAGGTAGAGACTACGGAACGCCATTTGGAACGATCCTGACATATCTCTCTTGCTTCATTCACTCCCATCAAACTTCTCATGCATGCTCTTCGGTTAAGGGTACTTCTAACCTGTTCTTTTTTTAGGATGTCTCCAATCTGATCAGAGAACGTCCGTCTAGGTCTTCCCCTTCCTCCTGTATAACTTCTTGGTCAGTCTTACGTCATCCATCCTCTCCATGTGTCCAAACCATCTTAGCATAGATACCTTTCTCAATGGTTGTCACTACATCTTCTTTTACCCCACAACACTCTCTTATCACACAATTCTTTACTCTGTCGTTCAGAGACACTCCACGAATATTTCTCAGTGCTCTTATTTCTACGGCATTAATTCTACTTTCATGTCTATTCTGCCATACACAACTTTCACTACCATACATAAGTGTAGGTACTAACACCCCTCTATGCACAGCCAAACGTGCCTTTTTGGACACCTTTTGACTGTTCATAAAAGCCTTCAAAGCTCCATTCACCCTATTACCTGCATTACCTCTTCTTTCAATATCTTTTTTGCTTCTTCATTCTTACCATTCCTAGAAAACAGCGTACCTAAATATACAAAATCATTCACTTGCTCTACACGTTGTCCATCGATCATAACATTACAAGCCGTAACACATTCCTCCTTTTCAAAAACCATAACTTTCTTCTTGCTCACGTTCACTTTCATTTCTTTCCTCCCTAAAGCACCATGCATGATTGCCACCATCTCCTGCAACTCCTCCGCTGAAGACGCAAGTATTACTTGATCATCAGCATAAAGGAGGCATTTGACAAGTAACTCATTCATCCTTAATCCACAGTCAATATTTTTCAAATCTTGTAAACAACTGTCCTTGAAGAGGTTGAACAGCCACGGCGATGCTACACATCCCTGTCTAACACCTGTCTCGATGGTTAACCAATCAGTGTATGACCCATTTATCCTCACACAAGCTCTATAATCTTCATAAAGGGATTTCAGAGCTCGTATGAGGCTGCTGTTCACCCCATACATCGACAGTACCGACCACATTTCATTCCTCACCACTTGATCGTAAGCCTTTTCCAAATCCACGAATGCGCAGTATACCTTTTGACCTTTGGCCATGAATTTTTCGGCTATGCAGCGTAAGGAAAAGACTTGATCCGTGCACCCCATACGCTTTCGGAATCCTGTTTGTACATCCCATATTTTCCTTTTCCCTTATAAAGAGGCACCACCTACGCTGTGGCCCAGTCATCAGGTACTCGGCCGGTGCTCCAGCACAAGTTAAATAAGCGCTGTAGCTGACCAACTATGATGCCCTGTCCAGCCTACAGCATTTCAACTGTATCCTATCATATCCTGCAGCCTTACCTAATTTCATACTTCCCAGTGCCTTCACAATCTCATCCACACCAATGTCGCTTTCATAATTGCTATTATTACCATTCATTTCGTCGATCGATGTCTATATCGCCGTTCTTTCCAATAAAACTTCAAAATACTCCTTCCATCTCTTCAGCACGCATGATTCACCATTCAGTATCTTTCCATTCTTGTCTCTGATTGACGTGCATTCTGAGGATTCAGTTCTTCTTTGAACTGCACGAACGGATTTCCAGAAAAACTTAATGTTTCTCCGGAAATCTTCAGATAGTCTGCTATCAAACTCATCTTTCTTTTCCTCTTTTTTCCTTTTAACAATTTCTTTCACTATTATTTTTGACCTAACAAACTCCTTTCTTGCTTCGTCTATGTCATCAGTCGTTGCATTTCCCATTCTTTTATTTGCTTTGGCAGCCAACCAATCTAACCAAGCTTTCTTCTTCTCTGTCACTGCTGATTGTACATCCTGGTCCCACCACCATGTATTCTTAACCTTTCGTATTTTTCTTCTCTTGATCACACCACATACTTCAGACGCTACCCATACTATCTCTTCTTGAAAAGATTGCCATAATTCTTCCATATTATTTATACCATCGAACCTCTCAAAATTTTGCTATCAATCTTCGCTTATACTCATCTTTCTCGTCTTTCTCTTGCAGATTTTCTACTTTTATTCCTTCCAAGACCCTATTTTCATTATGTTTTCAGTGTTGCCATCCTTTAAAGAGCCCACTTATCCGGCTCATCACCAAGAAGTGGTCTGTGTGGAAGCCGATCCCTCGATACACCCTTGTATCTAACACATTCTTTCTCAAACGTTCATCTACAATTACAAAATCAATCATACTTCTTGTAACATTTTTAGCCTCACGTGTATACATGTGTATTCTTTTGTGATCAAACATGGTGTTTGTCACACAAAGGCTCCACTCTAAACAAACCTCAAGCAATACTTTTCCATTTTCATTCACACTCTCAACACCAAAACCACCTAAAACCCTTTCAAATCCATCTCGTTTTACTCCCACCCATCCATTGAAATCACCCAACAAGATCAATCTTTCGTTATCCTTACACTTCCTTAAAATCTCTCTTAAATTCTCCCAAAACCCGCTTTTCGTCTTGTTCTCGCTGTGACATACCCGCTACTATATCGACCGGGGCGTAAACCCCTACAATAAAGGGACGAGTAAGTCCTACTTTCATTCTCATCCACAATAGTCTAGCATTTATACATTCAAATGCCTTAACGCACTCATTCATTCGCGCAGACAGTATTAAACCAACTCCCTTGCAGGCTCTGGTGGTACTGTCTACCCCAGACCAATAAGCCGTGTTGCTGTCATGCTTGGTGGGGCCACAACCTTTCCTTTTTGTCTCATTCACACAAAGAACATCAATATTTCTATCATCCATCATCTGGCATACTTTATTCAATTTGCCATCTATTCCTCCTCCAACATTAAATGTTGCAAACCGGTTTTCCGTAGGCCGCTTTTCGCCCTCGCGGGAAACGAGACGTGATGGGTTGCAAACCGCGTCGCCGCCGTCTGAAGAAATATAATTTTCAGTTCCCATAGCGTTCCCACTAGCATTAGGGATTCACTTAGACAGACTTTTATCTTGTAGATATTTTTTATCAATTACTTTAAATTTGCTGATAAAATAACCTCCTCTGCGAAAAATATATCAAAACTAATTATTAGTAATAGGTAATAGTAACAAAATAATTTCGCCACAGTAAAATCTAAAATACACCTACCACACCTCTGCACCATTCTAGGTTGACTGGTAGAAAATGCCTAAGGTATTAAGTCCGCCTTATGTTTATTTTTTTTATTTTGTTTACGTTGGTTCACCAACAGTTGTTACAGTACAGGTAATAAAGTTAGGAAGATAATTACATGTATATCTTAAATCTAACTGCACAACTAGTTACAGGTAAACACTGCACGCAAATAATGTTTATACAAAAAGAAAACACTAAACATAATTCTATAATCATTCGCTTATAACGGCTGAAAATAATTATAAAATACAATAAATTTCACCGTTGTCCATTTTAATATTAAATGTAGAATAGAAACTATAATATTATTCACTTAACAAATACTTGCTTACTTATTTAATTACTAGCAGTATACAGTAATATACTGCGCCAATGTTACGATTACGAAATGCTTAATAGAAAAGGTTACGCAGCTATGTCGAAATATCTATCCATCTCTTAATCTGGTGACATGAAATCGGTATCCTGGGACCGGTATTTGGAACCGGTTCACCAGAACCGTAATGGAACAGGAACCGGAACCGGAACCGTACCGATAAATGGAACCTTAATGATGTACAGAAAAGTGGAACCGTACCGCTATTTGGAACCGGTTTTCAATCCCTGCTTGACAGCAAAACACTATGACGTCACTGCGTCATATTTCATACAAAACCGTTGGCAAAGGTCGTTTTTGACATTTCATTGATTTGACTAGTTGGAAACAACCCTATTATTTCACGTCATTTAACGAAAGTCCAAGAAAATTCTCTATAGCATTTGGCTGGCTCCTCCTTTATTATCTTAATCATAAAAGCCCAGGTATGCACTAGGGTTTCACACTTATCATAAAACCACACATTCGTATCGTCCCACAGCTGGGCACGAGCCTCTTCTCACTATGTGAGCGCCAAGGCCAGAATGTATTTATGATTAATATCAATTCCCACAGGCTGGGTTGTATTTGGCCCAGAAGGTAAGTATCGCCATACAACGTGGCAACGCTGCCAGCGTTCTGGGCACGCTGCCAGTTGACGGCGATGTGGATGAATTCATGACGCGCTCTAATTTTTTTTTTTTCTGTACTTATTTTTTTTGTATGTTCTGTATATATTTCTTTGTATAGTATTTTAAGACTTAGTTACGTTTCAATCTGATATATATATATATAAAGTTGATGGATTAATCACACCCATACACAAAACAAAATAAATCATGCTTCTCACAGACATATTTAGCTGGATAACAGAAATAAAACCTATTTTCTTACTCATAAAAAAAAACCCACAATATATTCTACACGCCCTATATAAACTGCTCTCAAACGACTACCGACGTAATATCCAATATTTGTCGATCACGGGACCACTCGACTCAACAATTAACAATCGAACGCTATCTCCGTGCTGATACCAATATATTATTACGTAGTATAGGCTATAGGAATCGCAGTCCACTCAATATGCTAGTAGTGGCAACTGGAGTCCACTTGTAGTACCCGTTATGTCGGTATAGCGGGCTATGGGACAGATACGGTGCACACAAATATTTTACTATACTTTGCTCTAGTACAACAGCTTCCAAGAACTAGATATGTGCGTCAACTGGTTTATAAAAGTGTGTATGTGTGTGTAGTGTTTAGCTGTGATCTGTGAAGTGAAATGCTGAGTAAATATTTTTTCTAATGTGACAGTTTTCGCATAGGTGTGTTAGGTTAGGTTAGTTTTTTATGTATATGATAATAAAAAGAAATTCAGTTTGACTGGTTTTGGGGTCATAGTACCTTTTCTGGTTATTTGGTGTATCTGATAAGAAATCGCCGGGAGTCTAAATTCAAATTAACTTTTAAAATATGCACTTTATAGTTTAACTAGAGGCCCCCAGCAGCTACGCCTGCAATTTTTTTAAAATTTACCCGTTTTGGTCGATCCCGTGGGAATTTCGGGAAATCCCTTCTTAGTGCACCCCTACGGTCCCCAAGGAACATAGTGTGCCAAATTTGAGCTTCCTGCGCCTCGGCTGTAGCGTGTCTGTCAGTCAGTAAGTAACGCAAGGATTTTATATATTAAGATTTAGTGTATCAGATATTTCGGAACGATTTAAAGAACTATAATCACGGATGTATATGATGTCCATGCCTTATTGGATTCGCATCCCTTATGTCGGTACTGTCGCCAGTACCGACATAAGGGTTTTCACGTGATTCATATCATAAGAGATAATTTAAAAGTATAGAGCCTGAGCAGCCTAGAAAAAGTATTTCTGTGTCCGAGAAATATGTTACAGGCGAGTATCAGAAAAGTCTTCAGCTGACTAACGACTGAAATTAATCATTAATAATCGCTTTCATGTTGTGCCACTTAACTACTGAAGTAGTTCGTTTTCAGTTTTACTGAATTCAGTCTGTTTGTGCGATTTGTAGATATTATATCATCCATCAGTGTTTCAATTCTTGATTATTGGTTAAAGTTAAAGGTTTCTTTCAATCCATTTTGGTGTCCTGTCTGAATTTTTTTTGTTGCAGGTCTCCCTCCACCTGCAAATAGTTTTGAGCCTGAGGGAGGGAATGTATTAAACATGAACTACGTATTAAACATGAACCTACCAGATTTTTTATGTTTCAATTAATTGGAATTTGATTGCACCATTTTTGTATATTTTTGTTAAAGCAATTTGCTGCAGAAATTTGTTGACAAACAAAAACAGAATAATAAATAAGATTTTTTTTCAGGCAGCAAATAAATAGTAATAGATCGCAATTTACCCAGTTTCGGCACAGTTTAACTCAGTAAACCGCAACACTAGCTTTGCGGTTTACGCAAATCTAACAATACGTTAAAACCGGTAACCAAATAAAGTACGAATATAACAAAAAAAAATGCCATGAATTACGGTTTACTTATTGCTCATTTGACTTCAGTCATTGTGGAGTGTTTAATGCACTAGTCTTGCTGTTTAGAAGCGCGAAAAGTGTGTGCAAAGTCTCTCCGCTACATACGGTGTCTTCCTATTGCGGGAGATGTTTTTAAAGGTGTCTAGTCTCTCTGAACGGTATGGTATAAATAATGGAATTTATCAAATTATGGTCCATGCCTCCTGATGAAAAATGCAATTTATTTTCTGTCAATATCTCTCTAATTGAAATAGAAATACCAATAATTGGGAAAGCTCGAAATATGCCTTATGAATTGCGGTAAATGCTTACCTAGAAAACCGTACATACTAGCAGCATGGAGTAGCATACTCGCATGGTGAAGTGGCGTGTACCCACCACATCAACAAAATGCCGTGTACATATTATACTAATATATTTCTTAAACTCGATTTTGTTTGCATATATCTGCCTACTTACTTACACTCGGTCTAAGCCCAAAGCCATGCCATATCGCTATCCCTTTGGGGTAACGGAGGTCAGACGGTAGACACTCTGTGGAAAAGCTGATATTCTATCATATCTGTTTGGACTTGTAAACAGACCCTGAGATCCATAGCGTAAGTCTTGGATGCAACTGGGATAACGTTAGGAGGATGATGATGATATCCGTCTACCCTATGAATGATATCCTTTTACTCACGATTTTTCCCGAAATTTCGATCACTCCGAAGCTTGGTGCGTCTGTCAACGGTATTGTCAGAAGAGATGAACGGCCGTGTATAGACTTCCGGCGTTTAGTTCCGCTGAACACTTGCACGTGCTGCCAGTATTACGATTAGATGTGAGAGCACGCACCGATTAGAGGCTAGTACTCACTGGCGACTTGTAACCGTAAATGCTGTTACGCACTTACCGTAACTAGATTCTAGGAGACGTTTTTTGCTTTCGGTGGCAGACGAGCCTGTTTACTTACGGCCGGTCCCAATATGTGATCTGTCATTATGTGTATGTGTAGCACACAAAACAGATTACAACCATTACTAAATTATAGAGAAAACATTACAATTATCAATCTGCAGGGCCGTTCCGACCCAATCCAGCGCCTGTGTGTGTGCGAAATCTATGAAGCGCCTGTGCAGTGGCGTAGGCTAGCTTGGGCACCCCCAGAAGTTGGCGGATGACCTTTTTTTTTTTTAGTCGATGGCTAACAATTCCGGGCTAACTGTCGATGTCGTTTTTAACGGCGCCTGTGTGCGAAATCTGTGAAGCGCCTTTTTTGGCATCCTTTTTCGAAAATAACTGTTATAATTAACGCATATCTCGGCGCGCGGCGCCCCTGTTACCCTGGCGCCTGTGTGCGCCGCGCACATTGCACATAGGGAAGGTTCGGCCCTGTCAATCTGGGTTGCAACCCACAAAAATGTGTGTTCATACAAAGTATATATTTACAAAATTTAACTAGTATGGTGTAAGTTAAGAATTAAGACTAGTTTTAGTTTTAAGCATGCAAAATATATATCGTCCGTGTGGTGACGGATTAAGAATACGGAATGTCACCACCCCATATTATCATCCCATGGGTGTCGTAAGAGCCGACAGAGGGAGCATATTATGCAGAGAACAGCAGTGTAAGAGAAGGAAAACTTGATACAAACCCTATACCAACCCGTTTGGCCAGCGTGGTATAGTAGGCTAATTCCTCCTTTCAAAGGAGAGGCCTAGTCCAGCAGTGGACTGTTAAAGGCTTATTATGATTATTATGATGATGATGATGATGATGCAAAATATAAGCTAGTTCTTAGATTTTTAGTTTATAGTAAAGGATATCCTTTAGTGGTTTAGTAAATGAATATGATAAGGATAGATGGGATATTGCAACCGGCAGTAAGTAAGGGTCATATATGGCTAAGTGATAACGTACATACCTTCTCCAGTAAACGATATGATTAATGTCAAGGCTATGCATAAATGCCAAAGCAGTTAAATTTTCACCGGGACCTAATTAGTGTCTTTCTGTTTATTGGTGGTTAGTTTGTAAAGTCAATAGCCGAGTGGAGATACCAACAGACTGCCATGCAGAGGGTATCGGGTTCGAATCCACGGCGCGCACCAATGACTTTTCGGAGTTATATGCGTATTGAATTGTTAATTATGACTTGTCCCGTGCCTCGGAGAGCACGCTAAGCCGTCGGGCCCGGTTGTCATGAAGATCTTTGACAGTCGTTACAGGGCGTCAGTACCTTCTAAATAAACTGACACTAGTTAAACCATGGCATTTCGCTATTCCTTCGGGTTGCGGAGGTCAGAGAGGCAGTCGCTCTGTGGAAAAGCTAATATTCAGCCAAATCCGGTTAGACTAGTAAGCGGACCCCAGATTGAAACTGGTATAACGCTAAGAGAAAGAAGAAGAAGAAGAGTTTGTAAAGTCAATCACAATTGGGTATAGTATATACATTGGGTATAAATCACCAATGGCAACTTGCTTCGTGTAACACTAAACATTCACATAAATAAATCTTTGCGTGGACTTTTTGCCTACACTTGCATGAGCGCCGAGACGTGCAAACATTATACATATTTCAATTTTATTTTAATTTCACATTTTAGGAAAACTTATTTAAATTAGTTTTGGTTACCTTAACTTTAAATGGTAACCATTACGGTTCGACAGTGAGTACTCGTCTTAATAAGCTGGGTAGAAGCCGATCACGAAGCGAATATTATAATGCCATCTTGGAGCTTTTATATTGTAATTATACTGTTATTTGTTTTGAAACTGATCTTTTTTTGTTACGCAACCTTCATAAAATATATTTGAAAATGAGGAAGATACAAAAATATTATGATACCTATTTACTCCGCCATCATCATTGCGTAGGATGCCGAATGGAAAGATTAAAATTTGTATTTTAATTTTTAGGAAAGTGTTATTAAGTTTTTTGTGCTTTTAATATTAATACATGTTTATTTAATGAGCTTTTTGTGCTTTTAGTAATACATGTTTGTTTATAACGTTAAAATATAGGGCATTTCGACTTTACCTAAATACTAAATGAGAGTACTTAAATACTAAAAGAATTTGACCATCCATTGGTTTTTCATGAAACTGGGCTATACTTTTTTTGTAGTTTAATC
Organism: Euclidia mi; assembly: GCA_944739405.2. Classification (NCBI taxonomy): domain Eukaryota; kingdom Metazoa; phylum Arthropoda; class Insecta; order Lepidoptera; family Erebidae; genus Euclidia; species Euclidia mi. Next base: position 8,819,794 of record OX123196.2, read on the forward strand.
AATCATTTTCGTCACACATTTTTATTTCACATACGTACTCGTATGGCCAAGAATATCAGACATATTGGTAGTAGGTAATAAAGATATAAATTTATTGATTTAAAGCATAGTGCTTACATGCATGCATACTTCATTAAATTGGGCTTCTAAGCCCTTACATTTTGTACCTCAATAAACCTTCAGTCAAATATTAACCGATGCATTCCCTAATTGTTCTTTCCTTACGAGCACAAACTGGTTTCGAACCGAGTATACCTCTTCAATTGACGTCTATAAACGTCAATAGTCCACTAGGACTTGTTAACAATACGTGAACTAATAATGGAACAATGGTCTACTTAACAACCCTCGAACGCTTTGGAATTATTTTCAATAATCCCTGAGATGTGAATTGTTTTACTCCTTTTGTTGTAGGTTCTGATTCGATGGAGAGATTTTATGATTGAGTATAGAATGAGGAAAAGCTTTGGATATAATATATTAATTGGTATTTTTGATTAGATAAGACCGCGAAGATTAGAGTGCGTTATTTATTAGACAAGGATATATTTTCTTTTTTAATTTGACGCTAAGGAAAATTTACGATAGATACCTACCGTGTAGTTCTCGTTAAATCTTACCGAATGGCCTTCTTGTTTAAGAATGGAAGTTAGTGGAAAATTATCTATGTATGAAAATATTTTAGTAAAAATCACTGTAAATTCTTAATATTTCAAAAATATCATAATGCCTTTAATCAATACAGGGTGAAACCCATAGCCTTAAAATGACGAGAAACACTTTAATAATAAATAAAGCAAAAAGGTATGTTTCCGCCCGGGATCGAACCGGGGGCCTTCTGCGTGTTAGGCAGATGTGATAACCGCTACACCACGGAAACGGTGACACAATATAAAAACAACATAATTAAAAATATATTGCGAAAAACACTTCGTTTTAATCGTGAGCCCACCGTGAGCCTATACAAAAGACGATAAAATAAAATTATATGAAAGGTAAATTATTTATTTAAAACTTAGGTATGCAATTAGTGTAAATTATACGATGGCGTCCAATCGTATCCATTACGGGCCTTTTTTATTTGGTCAATGGGAGCATCCGTATCTGAACAATTTCAGTATATTTTGCAATACGAGCACCTTTGACTTAAACAGATATTATATAGATTCATAATTAGGTACATGTTTCGACAGTCAGGTTTTTTATAGAAAATTGAATTTTGACCTCGAAAAGGTATAATAAGAATCATTTGATTTTTGTCATCATTTCACAAATGTTCCAGAACATAAGTTGTTCATAATAATGAGTGCAATCAACCACTAAGAGTAATGCACTTTACTAAAAAGAACCTTATACAACATACAATAAATACGAGCCTAGAAAATTGAATGACTATACCATGCACCCTCGAACCGGTCGTACAACCTTTGTCTGAATGACACCACTACATACACGCATGCAAAGTGCGCAGAACAATGAGTCCAATAAGAGCATCGGTCGAACAATGACCATCGTTGTGAAATAAAAGGGAATTCGAACATCGTGACTTAGTTGCGGATCTTTGATAAGAGACCTGTGCATAATGCAACGTGCAGTAAGGTCGTTCAGATCTATGCGTTTAGGTGTTTCTGCTATACCTACATACATACATGTCCTACATACATACATGTTACTGAAAACTGGTACAGCTATCAAGATCAAGAAGTCTTTAGCAGTTAAGTCCGTGGTGTATATATAAAGCTATCATATAAAAATACTAGTGCTGAATGACATAATTATCATTGCTGTCTCCAAAGCGCTGAAAATAAACACATGAAATTTGGACTGCCAGTCTGCCACTTTTAGGAGAAGGTACACATATACAAGGGCGTCGCCAGCCAATTGCCTAGGGGGGGGGGAGGGGCTAGTTGATATGAAAAATTAGAAAAGTATGGAGAAAAGTAAGAATTATAGAGATTTTTGAATCTCTAGGGGGGAGGGCAGCTGCCTATCTCTGCCCCCCCTCCTTGGCGACGTCCTTGCACATGTCAATGAAGGATTGTCTAACGGCCGGTTTCAGTATTCAATCTATCCATGGATTTTGAGATTCGAGATAAATAAGAGTACACGTTTGAACTTTGACATATTTTGTATGGAGTAGGTACAAGTTTGGAAAAAATTAGTTCAGCGGTAATTGGATAAAATGGAGGCTGAGAGTTTCATTTAGCTATCTAAGCAATTAAGCATTTAAAAATGCGTCTAAGAATAACATTACAAAATGAAGTTATAACTGCTCTGCACAGTGTAGTTTTACTTACTTCATTTTGATATTGTGTAGGTACTTTCTTGGATTTCATATCGAATAGGTATAAATTAACAATCTATGAAGAAATTAAGATGCTGAGTCGATCATCATCTGAAAAGAAATAAGAACCTACACATTGTAAAGACAAGTGTGAAATAATAAAAATCGTTTTAAAATTATACCTAACCAAGTCAGAGAGAAATAAAATCTTATAATATTATTTCTTAGTCAGCCGTGTCTCATGCCGTCATCAACCTTGGTTTTTGTATTCCGTTAAAGATCAAATTCAGTTACTTTTATAGTAAAGGTTAAACAAATTACAGTAATAAACACGTTTGCATGTAAAATTACAATCCCTTGGTAAAGGTTGATTGAATATATAATGCTTGTTGACATGTTTGAATTTGTTTAACATAGGGACATCAAGTTAAGTGATTTTCCAGTATATCTTTAGCTTTTAAACACATTCAGATTATATGCCTCGCAATAGTTTTTTGGCGGCACTGATGACGAATAAGGTTAAGCGGTCGCCTTTCCGTATACTGGGACGAATGTCGTGGACTCGATCACCACACGAGATAACATTTTGTGTGATCGTTGTAGTCTTACATCATCATCAGCCTTTGACAGTCCACTGCTGGTCTAGGCCTCTCCTTTGAAAGGAGGAATTGGCCTACTATACCACGCTGGCCAAACGGGTTGGTATAGGGTATGTATCAAGTTTTCCTTCTCTTACAGTGCTATTCTCTGCATAATATGCTCCCTCTGTCGGCTCTTACGACACCCATGGGATGATATGGGGTATTATCCGTATTCTTAATCCGTCACCACACGGACGTATTAGTAGTCTTAAGTCTGGGTGTAATCTGTGTCCGTTGTAAACTCCTCCGTGACACAAGATGTACTACTTCGGACGGCACATTGCCTTTAAAAAAAGTAACTTGAGACGCGCGAACGAGATGGTGTATCCCGCGAATTGGTATCACGGATTTCGGTGTTCCTTATGCCTATTGGTTGTCTTTACAAACACGCGATTAAGAATTTATACCAAGTGGAAGTATTTAAATGTAAGAGTAACACATACATACATACATACATAGACTCACGCCTGTTTCCCCGAAGGGGTAGGCAGAGGCATATTAAACGCCCACTTTTCGCCAGTGTTTTGATCCCACATAATAGGTGGCGAGCCTATTGCCGCTTATCGGGATATTTTGTTTGCCAGAGCCTCGTCCGTTGCACCACTTGCAGGTGAGGTTGATTTGGGACCCTAAGTTCTTGGTGGGAACCCTATGCACTATGAGAAAATTATCTGATTTTATCTAAAGCGTCGATAGAGTAAAACAAGAGTTTCACTTAAATTGGAGAGAACCATCTTAAATAGAGAGGAGGAGGCCCACTACGCTTAAGATTAAAGCAATTCAATTCAATTCAAAATCCTTTATTCATTTGGGTCACAATGTGACGCTTATGAACGTCAAAATAATAAATTTATAAAATAATTACTTATACTCAAATTAAAAACATTATTACTGTATGCTTCTACATTTACATTTACTGCCACGTTCGCAAAGCAATAGGTAGATAACCATGAGAAAGAACGGGCAATAAAACTCACAGTCACTCTTTTTCATCGCCAGGTTTTGCATAATACACAATTTACATTTTGTAAGGTGCTGCAACTGTTACACCTTATATCACAATAAACAGTACATATATATATTTGCAGAACAGAAAAGGATTACGATGCCGAATTAGTAATGTCATTACCAAAGCATTTATTGGATATAAACATATATAAAATTTGGAAATATTATTACAAATTTTAACATAATCTCAGTGATTTCGTGTCTGTTTCGATTTTATTATGTGCCCATTTTATCTAGTACGATTGCACAATAAATATGTTCACATATTGCAATTTCATAGACAACAGACCAGTGTAAGTCGGCCTTCATTGCATAATAACTAAAATGTCGTTTCTATAAATACAGGTGACTTCTATCTTGAAGAAGTATCGATAGTTTAGTTTTACTCATGTGGTTTAGTGACGCAACGGTCCGCTCGGTTGCATATGCGACTGCGAGTCATGCATTAATGCTGTAATTACCTACTAGCCGGCTGCCCAACGGAGGTGTTGCGTGCTTCCTACCTCGTACCTAATGGGTCAGAGGATGTGGTGTTGAGATTAGTATGTGCATGTTATCTGAGGATGTTGAGAAATTGTGTAATAGGCCCTTTCTTACGTACTGTTTATTTTCCTCTCGACATTTTTCCTTTTACGATTTCCCTCTTAAATGACACAGGACCAGGAGCAAAACCTGTTAGACTAGTTACCTGAAAAATTTCAGTTTCCTATACATTAAACATATTAAGAAATTTTCGAGATTTTGTCTCGTTGATTAATATGAAGATGACCTGATGACCATTAATATGAAGATGAGTTTTTATTTCATAAATCTAACTAGGTAAAATATATCGGATATCGCAATGTTACTCTATCCTTTCAAAACAAATAATAGCGATCGCAATAAAGTTAACAACCGTAGCCTACTTAGTAATAAAAAATCCTTGCTTTGCTTCCATTGTCAACTTATCAAAACGATAGATTATTTAAGATAACGTATTTTATTATTATGAACCTACTGCTGGTATTATTAATATATTCTTCAGAACTTCTTTTTGCTCAACTTTTTAGCTATTCGCACCAAATTATGATGTCATCGACACATCATCAATAGTTTTAAGATGAGTGGAGTTTTATTTAAATATTTATAAATGCAATTTTTATCACGTGTTTGGCTCTGAGACAAAAAAATGATCGCAACGAAGAACACTGCATTCAAAAATGTGAAAATCTTTATCACAGCCGGGACGACGCGACGTAAGAATGATGACAGTGTTAATGATGATTCTCCTCATGCATTATTATATCATCGTTTATTTTTATCAGTTACTTATCCTTCGACTGTCATTTCACAGGCACGTGGTATATGATATGATCAACGAAGACCGTCACTCCTAAGACACGTGGTTTATGATACGTTTGTGTTGTTACAGATCAGGCTGGTGACCACATGCCGCCGTCATCATGGTGATCGTTACCAGGGTACGTATTATTTTATAAAGGTGTACTTTCTGCTGCCAGAGTCGCCTTCTGTATTGGCCATAGACGAACAGAAGCATACATATTTAATCAGTGTCTCGCAGAAAATCGACGTAAAGTAACAGTACCTAAACTGTTGCGTTTCGTTCGGTGAGAGAGAGTGCCGGATGCCCTGTCCCCTATATATACCTTCTCCCTCATCCCACTCCTCATCCTATCCCTTTTCCCAACCCCAATGAGGCGGTAACGCACATGTGACTCCTGTAATGTTGCTCGTGTCCATGGGCGGCAGTACTTGCTTACCATCAGGCGATCCGCCTGCTCGTTTGCCGCCTATTCCATAAAAAAATAAAGTGTCATCTATCCTACAATGGAACACCAACTCGAACCTCTACAATAACATATACACCAGCTTACAAGTTTGTTGGATCAACAAAATGCAGTAAAGAGAGTCTGAAACCTGCAGACATTTTATTGTATTATATCAGTTAGTATTTGACTAAGATAACTAGGATCTACAACAGACAGTTCAACGTATGATAACAGTTTTATTACGTATCATCAACTGCTGTAGAAATGCTTATTACTAAACACTTCTTACTGAATTCAGTATCAAATCTTTTTTATAGCTATGCCTACTAGTTCTCTTTGAGGCACAAATCTTTTTATAACGCGGGTTATTGTTCAAGCCTTTATTCACAGACATCCATCACTGCTGCTCGATTTGTCGTCTTCGACAAGTCCGCGGAATATTTCTTAAGCGAATGGTTCGCTGATATGATGAGTGGTGTAGTTCGCGGAAAGGTTCTCGGTACAAAATCGAAACACGTGGGCGTGGCTCGGTGGTCTTGCTGCTTAAATATTGTCACTAACGCACTACTAATCCGTAGTAGTGTGTGTTTGTGTACGTATTTGTTCATAAACCTGGAACTGAAGAACTGGTGTCAAAGCCGACGACCTCACTTATCAATCAGCTTTAAACTGTATTGCGCAAACAAATTAATATAAGAAACTAGAGGATGGCCGCAGCTACGTCTGCACATTTTATTTTCTTTATTTTTTTTATAGACTCACGCCTGTATCTCCGAAGGGGTAGGCTGAGGTGTTACACCTACATTTCGCCATGAATTTTTAGGTCCCACGTAATAGGGAGCGAGCCTATTGCCGTTACCGGGCACATCACCAGACTCCGTGCTGCTACTGAGGATTCGGCACACACTACGCACTAACACTATTGCCCGACCCGGGCATCGAACCCGGGACCTCCGATCAGCAGTCGCATACGGAGGCAGTCTTATTTTTTTCATATACCTAACCTTTTCTTCCCGATCCCGTGGGACCTTCGGTTAATCTCGAAATATCTTCTAAGTGCACCCTTACGGTCCCAAAGGAACATAATGTCATTTCAGTTTCTTGCGTCCAACGCAAGGGTTTTTTATATAAATGTATAGATAGGTCTCTTCCAAAACATACTTAAATATTAGGTATCCTACATTGTTTGACTTGAACACAACAAAAAAATCTCAGCACAGATTTTCTCTGAGTAAACTTGTCATTAAAACGCAGCACCGCCTATGGTGTTCTCGGGTCGAAATCTTTAGAAAGCCGTCGATTGCTTGTTTAGTGGCTCACGTAAGTATGGGTGTCTGTTCAAACCGGATGCCGCTATATGACGACTGCGTAAATTTGCCGACGATAAGTTCAAGGTGTTTTTTTGACGAGAAATGTTTTAATGCACTTACGACTTACTTTGCTGCGAAATCTCTTCTTAACATTACCTACCTACAGATTCAATATGACAGTTTATTTTGGTTGTTTGTCCTGACAACTCCTGACTGACAAATCAACGCATAGCCTGAACTATTGAAGGTAGTCACTTTTATAACGTAAGCAAAGAAAGCAGGGCCGTTCCGAGTTTCCGACCCAATGCAGCGCCTGTGTGCGAAATCTACGAAGCGCCTGTGCAGTGGCGTAGGGCGGATGACCTTTTTTTTAGTCGTTACCTAACAATTCCGGCCTAAATTTAATTTTATATTTGCCCTTCCTACGCCACTGCGCCTGTGTGCAAAATCTGTGAAGCGCCTTTTTTGGCATCCTTTTTCGAAAATAAGTGTTATAATTAACGCATATCTCGGCGCGCGGCGCCCCTGTCACCCTGGCGCCTGTGTGCGCCGCGCACAGTGCACATAGGGAAGGTTCGGCCCTGAAAGAAAGGATTTATGATAGGTAAGCCACCCTTATTGTGAAGGTAAAAACCTATGATTTGAAACTTGTTGGTAAAAGCTAGTCGAAGTAAGAATAATGTTGTTAGTAGTTCTGTAACACATTATTCATTTTAAAAAGGCAGTTTTGTTTAATCCCTTTTCGTAAGGGGCGAGCTTATAGCCTCATAGGCACTTAAAAGGTATCTCTTCAAAGCGCATTAGTCGAATTTATTCAGTCGTTGTAAGCATGAAGACCAGAGACAATTATGGATGACCGAGTGTTGCATATAGGCCTTAAACTGTGTATTTGTCAGTTATTTTATAATTTATCTTCTAAGTTTGGTATTTTTTTCTTGGCTGTGAGCCCCAATGATTAATCTGTTTCTGTCAACCTAATTCGATATTTGTAATTTAACAGCAGTCAATACAGATTAAGCCATGCTTCGTTATAGACGTGATTGATTAGAAAAAGCGCGCTAATTCGCCTAGTCATTACAACTCATTCGGTTATGTAATATTGGGGTCAAAGCCATTCATACAAAATTATTTTTTTATCCAATATTGTGTCCAATATGTTGTATTATGTCTACGAAAGTTTAAAAGGCGAAGCGACCATGATCCAATTGAACATGCAAGTTTTTGCAACAAACGGAACCGATATCAATATTCAATAAACGGTGCAACTTCATTGCAGCTTAGTAAAAAGAGGTTAGCTGTCAAAAGCTGCGATTTCCGCGCAGGTACGTATTAAAAAAAATGTGTTGATTGTCTGTGACGTAGTGTGAGCTACCTACTTGTTCCCAAAGCGGTACATTCTCGCTGAGTTCCGATCAGTGCGTTTGGCAACACATTCCGTCAGCCCGCCACAGAATCCAGCACTCTGAGGGCATTCACCCCGCTGACCAATACATACCTGCATACACACCACACTACTACAATACCATTCGTGGGATTATAAAAGTTTCTCGTATTTTTGAAAATGTGAACCGAATTTGAATGTCTTAATTTTTAATCCGCCCAGTATAGGTAGGGACATCGTATAAGTCGGCTTAACATAATTTAAATTACAATGGGTTATGATACTAGAATCTAGAGACACGATAGGAATAAGCATTTCTAACCCCAAATCATAAAAAAACATTTGATAACAGCTCTAAATCCTCATATAGAAAATCAGTTTACAAATGACAACAAAATAATACCTATGATTTAAATGCATCCTTTCTGGCGCTCGCTGTAATTAAAAAACATAAATCATGTAACTATTTATTAAATGGAAGTTAATCTGGTCTATAGAGGTATAAATCGGTCTACGTTTATTAAATCAAGGCTTAAAAAACTCAATTTCAATTACTTAATACTCGATACAACTTTAAAAAGATTTTGCTAAACGAATTTCGGTTACCTAACATATTTGAATTAAGTGAATATGAATGCTCTAAGATTCTAGAACAAGATGTGAATAAAAATCATACATAGTTTTGAATACTATTTCCTACCTATAGTGGTAATATGGTGAATCAAAGAGGATACATGGAGGCTTTACCACTAAATTCAATATCTGATCTATACATGGATTTGAAGAGTAGAGATACATGTTTGACAAATTTGTATTAAGTTTATTTATTTATTTAATTCTTTATGAACATACATCGTGTACAATGGTGGACATAATGCCTTATGGCATTCTCCACCTGTCAACCTTAAGGTGGTGCAGAGATAAAAGTGATAGATGCATTTACCTATATAAATTTAAATACGGAATAGTTACAAGGTATAACATCATAATAATTATTATATCTAGTATGTATATAAATACATACAAAATATATTGTTCTATACATAGTATATATACATACTTATACATAAATCTATATACACCTAGATATACATACATACTATATACTTACATAAATACTTATAATAATGGATGAGAGTGATGTGCTGATTCCTTCAATCTCTCAAAAAGAAGCTCTCGAACTTTCATTTATGTCAAATATGTACCTATCTCAAATTTCAAAGCCATGGATAGATCGAATATCGAAACCGGCCGTTAGCCAATAGCAATCCATAGATAAGTCGTGTCCGCGATTGCCAAAATGAGAGCGAGAGTGGAAGCGTGCAACACCGAGTGTTAATAGGCGCGAGTAGGAGGGAAACTAGGCAGCCCATGGGTGGCCTAGCTAACTAGACATACGCCCATTGTTACGAGACATATAATTTGTTCGTTTACTCGTGAAACTATTACTTTTAAACACGTTTTTACCTTCGCAATTGCAATTGTTTGTTGACATACTAGAAAACCGGGTAATGCTACACTTTCGGGCCTAACTACGGAATTCAATATTATTCGAAATATAGATAGATCTGTAGATTTTAGATTCGTTTTTGACAGTTTTTGACATAAGCTCCATACAAAATATGTCAAACACGAATCTAAAATCTACAGATCTATCTATAGTTCGAATATTGAAAATGGCCGTATAACCATTGTACTTCCAACAACAGTTGGTTATTTATTATTCATTCTTATGTAAGTACGGCCGTTTCAATGCCATGGGGTGCCGACACAGGATTTTCCCAGTACGAACTTTAATCTCTCTCAACAGATCATTAATAATCTTAGATTTTATATCATCAGTTGTAGCATACCCATATAAGAACTATCTCAGAAATGTAAGTAAAATTATTTGTAAGTTGGTACTACATATGTATGCTGATGACCATGCCGTTTTTGCGTTGTGCTTTTAACCTTTTGTTCGCTACTGAGCTGTATAGTCAATTGTGGCAAACCAATAAGTAGCTAAGACACCATACTAGGTTCATTTTAATTTGTCACCTATATGTATGCCTTGTAACAGTTTCTATAGTGGCGCTGTTCGTTCTTTAACTGAAACGCCCCATCCCCTTTCTTTCTTCTACTTCATTCCGCTCTTCAAACTATTCCTTTCCTCTGGGATATCAGGTGTTCATGGGTGACGGTAATTACTTACCATCAGGCGATGCATCTGCTTGTTTGCCTCCTATGCCATTAATAAACTTGCCGTTTCGCACTCTATCTGTCATTGTTTTTATAATTTTGTTATTGCAATGTCAATGACATTCTCAGTAAAATATCTACCATTTTTTAATAACTTGTATTCCACTGCTCCGTCTAGTTCAAATTACGTTCCTGCTTCCCTTCAATAAACAAGTTGTCAAAGTCAAAGAAATAATCCAATCGGCTAGATCGTTACTGCGATAAGCGTACAAGCTACATACACGTCAGCTTTACATTTATTAATACGAAATAGAAAAATATAATATTAAGTCAGTATACTTAATAGATTGTCAGTCATCCGTCAAAGATTGGCAGTACATTGCTTCAGTATTTATCGGACAAAGAAAATGCAGTTTCGACTTCGACACAATGTGAACAATTCGCGGTTCAAAACGATACCGTAAGAGAAACTACAATAGATTGACGGAATATGATAGCTGCTTTTATGATTTCTTTAATTGTGTCTTTAAATGGTATCACCTTTCAATTGATGTATTTGTATAGTATGCATAGATTTATAAATTCATAGAATAGGCGAACTAAACTAAAGGTCGTCGCGTCGGTAGAGAGATAAAGAAAATTATTAAAATAAATTTTGTACCTACTCGTTAGCTAGATAAATATACTTAATTCTACACTAGCAAAAACACAAGATTACAATAACTAAAACAAGGAACTAGAATAATCTAGTGATTCAAGGGCGGTTTTATCGCAAAATGTAATTTCTTCTAGATAACCAAGAATGGAATAAATTATTTAATGATAACAAAATTGCTTAGGTTATGGTGTCCCTTATAAAATTGCTTCTTCTTTTAAAAGAAGGATGCACGGCAAAGAAATCTCATAAAGTCGACTGTTTTACCCAGTTGTAGATGCCAGCAGGAATAGAAGAAACCAATCAGATACGACGTCGGAAGGAAGATTACGTCTATATCTATCTATATCGTCACGCCTGTCTCCCATTGGGGTAGGCAGAGACTATGGAACGCCACATGCTTCCGTTCAAACATACCTCTTTCGCTTCCTCGACATTCATTAACCTCATCATGCCTGCGCGTCGGTTATGGGTACTTTTAATTTGGCCTTTTTTCAGTACGTCACCTATTTGGTCGGCGTACGTCCGCCTAGGGCGTCCCCTACCGACATTTCCATTCATTCTCGCACGATACACTCCTTTCGTATTTCTTCTTTCATCCATCCGTTCTAAATGTAGAAAAATTAAGATTACATAATACACAGAAGTCATTAAAGAGAAACACACATACCAAATATGAAGTTCCTTCTCTTTCTATCAACGCTGTATTATAAACTTGTCTGCTTTATTTATTTGATATGTCTATGATAGTATGTCGATAATATCGCAATGACATCGCATTAGTTCGGATTTAGAGATATGCCTTTTGTTTCTGCTTTCGCAAACGACATTCGATATAAAGGTAACTAGATTATTTCAAACTGGTTTCGAGTTTTGGATACGCCAGTGGGCGAACGAGAAATAAAAAGGTCCCACTTACTAATTAGGAGGTTTTATAGAACTGGATTTTTGCGATGTGTGACTAGGTTCTTTGATTGTGATATTAAATGAGCCTCGGCATACCGCTGATGGTTTCAACTGAGACTAGTTTTATCTGCTGTTAGGTACTCGCGTTATTTTCTGTTTCGCCTTACTCATTGCTTTAGAATTTAGATAGGTACGTAAATCAGAAGGTCCTTAATTTTCAAGGTTATTCGCGCTGGAATTTTTCTAGGGTAGCAGGTACTTGTTCTTTATCAGCCAGTAAAATCTCACTGTATTCATTTCATCAGTTAGAAAAGCTGATTATCCCGTACAAACAGAAAACCAGGCAGATACACAAAACTATGAAAAGGTTATCTCAGGCATCGTATTTTAAATTTTTCAAGTGCTTTTGGGTAAGTAATCATAGTTTTGAAATCACAGACAGACACGTCAGTTTTATATATACAGATATTATATAAATTGAAGAAATGCTATAAATCTAACTGGAGACAGATGAAGCAATGAAATAGATTTAAATCGGCGACGGTCATTAGTGACGTTAAGTGGTCACTTTGCGTTCCTAGAAGCGTAAACACTTAAAAAGCTTGCCTTTTTTATATAAATATCAGCATTATAGCTACTAGTTATGTCCACAGAACACGACAGTTAGTTTTAATAATTGTTTGTCTATATTAAACTTGTGACATTTTTCTAGTTAGACGTTTGCCAAGTCGGCAGTTGAAGAGACAAGCAAGGTTCAAGGTGCAGAAACGTTCGTGTATTTTCGTTTGTCGCCTTAACTCTTCAACTGCCGATGCACTGATCAGTGCGAGACATAATAGATTTTCTATTGTGTTATGTATCGCGGCGGTCAAGAGGTTAAGGATACCCACAGAATAAATGTGTTACTGACACTTTGTATTCATAATCTGTCACTACACGGAGGATCCACTATCATCATCATCAGCCCTGTATATAAACTGTCCCACTGCCGGGCCTCTTCTCACTATGAGAAGGGTAAGGCCATAGTCCACCACGCTGGCCAAGTGCGAGTTGGCAGACTTAACATGTCTTTCGAGAACATTATGGAGAACTCTCAGACATTCAGGTTTCCTCACGATGTGTGTCATTCTTCACCGTTTAGCAGGCGATAATTAACAATTTTATTTATTTATTTTATTTCTTTATGCACTAAAGAAGAGTACATAGGCGGACTCAATGCCTTATGGCATTATCTACCAGTCAACCTGGGTGGTGGAGAGATAAGTGTGGTAGGTGCATTTAACATAGTGTAGAAATGTTTTTAAAGTAAAAGGGAATTATACAATAATATAAGAGTACCTAAGTACGTAAAAACAAATGAAGCAATAATTTTAATACGCACATAACTCCGAAAAGTCAATGGTGCGTGCCGTTGATTCGAACCCGGACCCTCTGCGTAGCAGTCTGTCGGTCTCTCCACTAGGCTATCGCTGCTTCCAGGGTCCACTATACTAAGAATGAAATAAAGAATGCCAAAACACGTGTGTTGTGTTCCTACCATTTTACAGAGAGAGAGAGTACCTGCCTCTACCACGCCTCTATCTCTGCAAGCGTTTCTCTGCATCATAGGATCTATAAAAATAACTCTTCTTCTGCCAGAGCTAGGAGGCGCGGTCCGAACGGGGGGGTCACAGGGGACATGACCCCCCCAAAATCTACGGTAAAATTGAAAAATCTCAAAAATTTGCCAAATAATAAAAGGAAATTTTTAGCTATCCCCTAACAGAGATAAATTCGCGTCGATATCTGAATATACAGAAGAAAATCTTCTTATCGTCAAGAAAGTATCTGAATTCTATTGCCATTTTTTAAGTCCGATCAAGTCCGATCCGCAGCTGGCATCACAGCCAGATCCGATGTGGCCGTAGGCTTGCACCAACGGTCGGCGCTTAGCCCCTACCTCTTCCTGTTAATTATGGATGCTAGGTATATTATCAGACATACAGGAAGAGGCACCCAGGTGAATGTTGTTTGCCGATGACATCGTTCTGGTAGCAGTGAGTGGACAGAAGGTGCAGAGCAAGCTGGAGGAGTGGCGGCAGAAATTGGAGAATGTAGGCCTGAGAATAAGCAGAACCAAAACGGAATATATGGTCTGTGACTTTGGCGGTCTCTCCAGTCTCCAGTCCTATACCGGTTACACTCAGCGGTACACCGCTACCAGTATGCTCCGATTGCCGCTACCTAGGTTCACTCCTGCAAGATGACGGCGGAATTTATCGGGATGTTAGGCAAAGAATCAACGCAGGATGGATGAAATGGTGACAGGTCTCAGGCACAATATGCGACCACAAAATGCCTGTGAAATTAAAGGGCCGCATGTTTAAGTCGGTTATAAGGCCTGTCGTACTGTATGGAGCTGAGTGTTGGGCTGCAAAGAAGATGGATGATAAACAATTGTGGCAGAGATGAGAATGTTACGATGGATGTGTGGAGTGACAAGAATGGACAGAATTAGGAATGATTACGTTAGAGGTCAATTTAGAGGTTGTATGAAAGTGGCGCCCATTGATGAAAAGGTAAAAGGGAGTCGATTGGCCTGGTGGCCATGGACATGTTATGCGGAGAGATGAGATGTATGTAGATAAAAAGTGATGAATATGCATGTAGAAGGACGAAAAGGGAGAGGACGGCCAAGGAAAAGATGGATGGACTGTGTGAGGATGAAAGAAAGAAAGAATGAATTTATTTGCACCAACACAATGTTATGACAATAATTACAGTAATAAATAAGAGGTAAAGAACAAGAAAAACAAAAATCAAAGAAGTAAGACGCGCAAAATTCCTCGCTGGCTGGCGCCACTGCAGGCACGGCTTTATCTACTCATGTAGCTGGATGGATGGATATGAAAGAGAAAAGGGTAAGCGATCGGATGACTGGTGAGGTGATAGAGAAGTATGGAAGCGAAGGACATACTGCGCCGACCCCAAATAAATTAGGACCAGGGCAAGACAATGATGATGACCTATTTTTAGGGTTCCGTACCTGTTTACCTCACAAGATAAAAAAGGAACCCTTATAAGATCACTTTCTTGTCCGTCTGTCTGTCTGTTCGTGTGTCACCACCGATTTTCTCAGGAACGGGTGCACCTAGCAAATAAAATTGGTGGAAATTTATACCAGATACTGAGGTCTATGGTTCCTATTAGGTGTATAAAAATCAGGGTCCTGGGTCAACCCGATAAAAATATATGGTCAAAATTAGATTTTTGTGAAAACTTGTAAGTACCGAAATTGACCTTAACTTTCAACTTTTTTTAATTTTTAGAATTTTTCCTTTACTTGTGCTGTAAGACCTTGGTTTTAACCAAAATTGAGAATTCTAGGTCAACCGTAAGTACCCAATAGGTTTTGGGTCGAAAACCTATATGGTAGTTCCCGTTGAACTAGAATCACGAAATTTGGCCAAAAGCAGTGTCTTACAGCACAAATAAAGAAATCATTACAAAAAATAAAAAAGTGGAAAATTTAAGGGTGTCCCCATACATACATAGTAGACTCCATTTAAGATAGTCCTCTAAGTTGTATGGGCGCTCATACAGATTTAGAGGACTAGCGTATTTAGTACGAACAAATTCGTTCTTATCAAATAAGGTAAAATGCGTACAGAACCCTCAGTGCGCGAGTCAGACTCGCACTTGCCCGAATTTTTATTAGTGTAGTGAGTGACCCCCTCCAAAATTTCAGGCTGCGACCGCGCCTGGAGCTAGCTAGCTTCTGCTAAAAGTCAATATATATGTACCACTGTGGCCACTCATAAGACCATAATCTGGAAGGTTGTCTCTACCTGAAAACTTTCTAAGTACCTACCTACCGTAGTAGATATCTATAAGAGATTAACTCTTCAGCTTCCCTAGCCTAGCTAGCGTGAATAGCCTAAGAAAACTGTTCATTACAAAATATAAACAACAATAGTAAGAAACATGTTTGTAATGTAACCTTCGATCTCTTTATTCACACGGTAGACAAACCTTCAAATTTAAGTTTATGAATGAGTTGTTTTCTTTCGTCGCCGCTAAATATTAACATTAGAATCACTACGCTTTCATATAACAAGCATCGCGGGTATAAATTATTTAGAAAGCATTTATAACCGGTACAGAAAGTATCCCAAAATAAGAACGCGACAGTATAATTTTCGTTGGACGCAACTTTGTAGGTCTTGTTGAATTGCAAATTATTGTTTATGTAAATATTCGATAAGCTGATATATTATGTTATACAACACTCTTTATAAGTATGTATGTTGTGTGTGAATTTCACGAGATATCTTATTTATCTCATTCAGTGACTCCTGACTTGTGCCGCCATCTACGGTAGTATCACAGTATAAAGATATAAAGTAGTTTGATGCCTTTGATCTCGTAGAAAAAGCCGACAACGTCTAGACAAGGAGGGTAAGTAGGCTAGGGCTGCCACATGTAAACAATACCTACTTATTCAAACACTGTCTATTTATTTTAGAAAAATATTGCAATTGCTACGCTACATTAATATTATAGTGTAAATCACTTATCTATACATATAAATACATCTATACACATAAATAAAATTGGAGCGTCTGTTTGTAATATTAAAATAACCGCTTTTTACTAAATGCATATGGATGTATACTCGGTACATATACCGAAATGACATTTTTACCATTTTTGTCTGTCTGTTTGTTTTTACTAGTGTATGGAACGGCTGGACCAATTTTGACGAGACGTTGACTGGCGGATAGCTGATGTACCAAGGAGTATCTTAGGCTACAAATTAACTGGGTACGCGATGTAGTTCCCTCAGGACGCGAGTGAAACCGTGGGAAACAGCTAGTTTATTATATTACAATAATTAACAATAAATAATTATTATAAAACAGTTTGCATTTTTCGTGCGGTGACAGATTTGCATACAAAGTGTCAGTCAGCTTTTTCATCCCGCAGGTGTCGTGGGAGGCGGTTAAGAATATAAAGCATTTTTCAGATATCGTTAGCGTACAAACCATGTTAAAATAAAGCGATTGACATAGCGGTCGTTTAATGGATGGGTAACCATGGGATCAGCTTGCAGAGCCTATGTAATCGATATGAAGTATTTTGCAGATTTTTTCGTGCAAACTACGTTAAGGGAAAGCAATAGACATCACGGTAATTTTATGGATGGGTGACCGGGCTATGAGATTACGGAGAACATGTGTGGGGCTTATAAAAGGGCGCCAAAAATATGGTTATTTTCGAGCTAGGATGCGCCGTTAACAAGATACATAATAATATGTGATAGGTACCTACTTAACTAATACGAAGGTACCTACTAGGTACTTATTGCATGAAATTAAAATCACACTTGACTTACGTCTGCCATGTTGTTTACGTACAATAATTACTACTTTATTCTGTGATTTGACCCGACATCAAAGATATCTAAAAACTATTATAATACGTCATTGCCAGACATGAAATATTGAAAAACGTTAGTAGATTAGTAGGAACGTGCACATTATTTTAAGTGGTTATAGATACATACAATTCAAAATAATACAAATAATTATAATTAATTAAATTTTCTTTTTGGTTTAGGTAAATTGATGAAATCGCAGATTTTTTAAATCCTTATTTATTTATATCTTTAAACAGCATAAAGAATTTCAATGTCTCACAGCACAAGTCGTATGGATCATCTTAATTAATATTCATAAGCAAATAAATAAGTAACGAACAAAAAACAAGCACGTGCCAGCCCCCAAAAACATGTACCTAGTTACGAACTAAAGCGATATACGTAACTAGGTACCGCTCTTCCCGCGTCTCACCTCTTGCCCCCCGCACGATTGACCCGTCTAGACGCGTTCGTCGAACGACTGTATGGATTATTTGACTGTGGTAGTATCGTGAGCATCTCGTGCCATTTTAACTTTAGCTTTTTCATTATTTCTAAGTTAAATAAACTTTTTGACATTGATTTTAACAGTGAAAATGCAGTGACTTCTACGTTATCAGAAATATATTTGCTATAAGCTCAAACAGTCCTATTATATCTTCGAGTTGGCACCTGATTATACTTATGCATAATATTATGTATAAGCGGTGATTATATTATTTATGATGTATTGCGTCTTTTATAACAAATTCAAGCGCATTAAAATTACTTTCATATAGCGGCATCATTTGCAAAACGTCATTATTGTAGGTATATCAGACAGATCAAGTAGTTTTGGGCACCTAGTGCGAATCTGCATATGAATGGGTGGTATTCGACTCGTCCATAGAATCTTCAGAATAGATCTCCTTAATCATCATTCTCCTAGAGCTAAGGCAGTTTCAACCTGGGGTCCGCTGTTCTAACCAGATTTGGCTGAATATTAGCTTTTTCCACAGAGCGACTGCCTGTCTGACCTTCGCACCCGAAGGATAGCGATTACGCTCAGACTCGAAACTACAAAATCAGTATCATATTTTCTTTGTCTCGGGCGAGGATCGAACCCACAATACCTGCGCAGTCCTGGACTAAGCGACCACTTAAGCCATGTTTTAGCAGTCTCCTCAATCATTAAATATTATTTCAATTATAAATAATTATAATTAATTTAACTGCCTCCGTGGTCCAGTGGATAGCGTATGAGACTGCTGATTGGAGGTCTAGGGTTCGATTCGCAGGTCGGGCAAAAGTGTTACTGGGTTTTTCCGAATACTCAGTAGCAGCCCGGAGTCTGGTGATGTGCCCGGTAACGGAAATAGGCTCGCCCCCTATTACGTGGGACCTAAAAATTCATGGCGAAAGATGGGTGTAATATTTACACCTCTGCCTACCCCTTCGGGGATAAAGGCGTAAGATACATAAATAAAAATTAATAATTTATTTAATTTAATACTGCCAAATCTAAACGGAAATCGACATTGATCGGTGTTACATCAAAATATTTACTACTCTCACGACAAAAACTCTCACAAGGTTCATGTTCTGATACTGATACACGTTTAATAGCAAAACATATTACAATCACGTTACAAGACATTATAATTGAATGAACGTTTGATAAGCAAAACATTAGTGGCTCCGGACGACCTAAGTATTGCGTTGCGGTCACTACTTACGTACTGATAAAGGTATCAACTCACTCTCAGTTAAAGTTAAGGTTATTTTATTTCTACTCAGTTAAGTTTTTGTGATATTGTGATGTGTTGCCATGGAAACTATTTATTTTGAGGTAAATTCTTGTGAGTTATTTGCTTAATAAAGTGAATTGTTAAGTGTTGTGGCAGAAATTGTACTATCATTAAGTATTGTATCTCATTTAGTGCGGTTATTATTTGTTTTACTGGCATGAGTATGATGTTTATTTCATTCATATTAGTTCATTTAACCGGTTTTAATTGAGTAAATTGTATTATTACCTATGTTTTCTATTACGTTTCGACCGGATTGCAGCGGTGTGATCGCGGAGGGTTTTGGAGGTGTAGAGTCCGCCAAGGGTTCGTTAAATTACGTGACTCGTTAAAGAAACTGTGACATTGATATTATCGTTTATTTATTTGATTATTATGGTAAAAGTTACCACTTACATTAGCTAATCTGTTACGTCATTATTTGATTATCTACTTCATCTTCTTTCTTCGCGACTTATAGACAACATACTCTTTTATTTAGTGGTTCTTACTCGCGATCATCATCATCATCTCCCTAGCGTTATCCCGGTTGCATCCAAGACTTTCACGCATTGTAGCCCGAAGTCTGCTTACTAGTCTAACCAGATATGACAGAATATCAACTTTTCCACAGAGCGACTGCCGTCTGACCTCCGCAACCTAAATCGATAATTAACAATTTAATACACACTTAACTTCGAAAAGTCATTGATGCGTGCCGTGGATTCGAACCCGATACCCTCTGCTTGGCAGTCCGTTGGTATCTCCACTAGGCTATCGTTGCCTGCTCGCGATAATTAACAAATTTTCAGTTAAAAATACCTCTGTTACTCTCCCGACGTTTCGACCGGCTTATAACGATCGTGGGCGCTGTCTTCATCTTTTTCAATCATAACTAGACCGGGTCCTATTATAGTCAAACCTGGATGCTATTGAATTGTCACAATAACAAACTTGGAACTCCAGGACACGCTTGGGATACATTATGTAGCAACCGTACCGTACCTATGGCATGCAGATTCAGATGACCGCAATGAACCGCTTAAGATACATACCGACGTACCAAAAAAGTACACATGTACTTGTTCTCCTCAACCCAATCTTAATATATAAAATCCTTGCGTTACTGACTGACTGACAGACACGCTACAGCCGAAACTATTGGGCGCAGGAAGCTGAAATTTGACATGTATATTCCTTGGGGACCTTAGGGGTGCACTAAGAAGGGATTTCCCGAAATTCCCACGGGATCGGCCAAAACGGGCAAATAAAAAAAAATGCAGGCGTAGCTGCTGGCGTCCTCTAGTGTTAAATATTTGTCTAGTTGTTAAATAATAATTGGTTTTATGACTTTTCAATACGTAGTTTAGTTAAGTAGTTTGTTGTTCAAACTTATAATCTATATTATTTTGTTTACTTTCACGAGTTAAACATTGATATTACATTGGATAAGATAGGGCGAGGCCCGACTAACTTTCTTTACTCAATTTTACATCGTTGACCTACTAACATACCGTTGTAATAGCATTGTTTTTAATACATATACCTACTTAGCTATAATTATTGATGACTCGCAGTTTCGTCCGCGCTAAACTTGTTGTGTTTAAATATATATTATGTCTGTATATATCAACACGATGTATTGTATGATATACTAGCTACCACCTAAGGCTCCGCCTGAGATAGCGTTGGTTAGCGTGAATGAGTAGCCTATGTGTTATTCTGATTCAATAGAAAGCCTTACTGCCTAAGTAGTAATAAAAGCCGTGATATTATGTCATATTTAGAAGCTGGTTCTAGATATGACATAATATCATAAAAATATGAAATAACCAAACTTGTCCTACATTGTCATCTAAGTAGATTAGGATGTCAGTTTAGTTGTGTCGTATGTCTTCGAGTATATTAAACGTCGGCTCAATCCTCCATCTTAATTAGTATTATTTAAAATTAAAATAAAATTAAATAGGTAATAAATAAAAAGAAATAATGATCCAAATCGTAACCTAATTTTATGCCGATAAATAAAAAAAGAACGTTAGATGTGTCCGATTTCTGTCTGCACGTGTGACCACGAGCGATTAATTGATGATTGCAAATTAAAAAAAGAAAATTACAAACTCAAAAATGTGGATAACGAGAGCAGTGTTTTTTGTATCGAGTCGTGCAAAAAAAAAATCATTACTCATTAGTGTGCATTAACGGTAGCTACCTACTAAATATGGATCAATTCATGGTACATTTTATTTTGAAAATATTTAAATTCAAATTGCTAAAAAGACTCGGTCCCAATATGTATATGATCTATCCATGGATTTAGAGGATATTTTTTATAGGTATATTTTATACTGGCTTTTGCCCGCGGCTGCGCTCACTTTTAATTCGGGGTAACACAAAACTCCTTTATCGAGTCGCACTAATAAGAAATATAACTGCAAGAAGTATTTAAAACATTTCTGTAAACATTATTTTAGAGTGCCGTGGTAAATAATGGCTAAACACGGAATCCTTACAGACGCGCTATGTCTGTGAGTCTATCCGTATGTCACAGCCACTTTATGCCGAAACTATTCAGTTGACACATTTGAAAATTCTGTGAACCGCTTTACGACGTTATAGAAAATAAAAAATATTGAATATTAAGGGGGGCTCTTCATACATGGAACTGATGTGGAAAATGGGTCGTTAAAAATTACTTTGAGGTTCCTAAAACCATTGTTTCTCAAAGTCAATCGTTTGAAAGATATACGGTTCCAAAGTGGTAAAATGGGTGTGTGTGCCCCTTTAACTTTTAAAGTAAGAGAGTGACAAATTTAATAAAAATAAGTATATGCTGTAGATCGTTATAAAAACTTACAACGAAAATTTGTTTGAACGATATGAAGTCAGCAGTTTCTGAAATGAAGCACATCTTAAAAACCGCAAATATAGCTTTATAAGTCGAAGATAATACCTATGGTAAGTGGATACCTCCACTACGGAACCCTTCATGAGCGAGTCTGATTCGCAATAGCGAATAGCTGTTATAATGTTTCGTCCTAGGTGTTACTTGTAGCCGTTTGCCATTACAAAGCTTTGGTGCATTAAGATTGCGCATTAACAGGACCGGAACACCAACGTCCAGTCTCAAGTTGCGTGAAGATACTCCTGATAATTGTAAGGAGTTCAGAAACTATATGGGGTACGAAGTAACTTGGTCAGTATTCATGACATTATCTACCAAAATGTGCTCAACAACATCACTTTGCATACAGTCAAATGTCAAAGCAATGTTCCGATATATCTCTATACACACTTTCGCATTTATGAGTAGAGAATATTGGTTCAGGCGGTTTAGCGTGAAATCGGTACATACATACATACACATTTTCGCATTTATACCTAATAATAGTAGGGATTAGCCAAGGCCGTTACAATAATAATTATTAGTTTATATAACGTAAGCGAACGAAGTAATGACAGTGCACCATATGACAAAGTATAATGTGACAGTACTGACAGATATACGATAGCACATGCGCAGCATTCAATTATTCAGAGCATGCGTTCTTACTGTCAATAGGTAGTAGGTTTATCCCTACAAACTTCGACCCTCTCTAAAATCCCTCTCAGATTATTTTTTGCAACTAATTGTCCTATGTGTTTTTCCTAGTTCTAATCTGCCTCCCCACCAATTTTCAGCCAAATCGGTTCAGCCGTTCTTGAGTTACCTATAAAAACTAACTAAAAAATAACTAACACAACTTTCTTTTATATATATAGATACATACATACATAGACTCACGCCTGTTTCCCCGAAGGGGTAGGCAGAGGCATATTAAACGCCCACTTTTCGCCAGTGTTTTGATCCCACGTAATAGGTGGCGAGCCTATTGCCGCTTATCGGGATATTTTGTTTGCCAGAGCCTCGTCCGTTGATCGGCAGGTGCACCACTTGCAGGTGAGGTTGGCTTGGGACCCTAAGTTCTTGGTGGGAACCCTATGCACATATATATATAGATAATGCTGGATTATCATCTGATCTATCCGGGAAATCCATGGATAGATCGGATTTGAATAAGTAACGAGTCTTGATCAAGAGTTACTTCGAATGTGTTTCAAAATTATTTTTAAATTTCTCTGTGTTCCTATATTGGTACCTAAATTACATATGAGTTGACGAATTTAATATCGTTTTAATAACATAATAACATTAATATATACACAGATGTAATCAAATGTTCTTGTACATAATTGCGATAAGGTAAAAAGTCCCATTGTGTGCAGCGAACAATCTCACCAATTAATTAATGTTCTCATTTGAATTATCTACGTACTATCGGACGGGAGATCTACGCCAACTTTCTTTGACGTAATACGTTGCATCGTAAATTACTATATAAATATTTTCCAGAGTTTTCTAAACAAAGGCCAGGCTGCGTTACGAAGTTTAAATTTGCCTTATGCATCTTAATATATTGCATCTTAATATATAAAATCCTGGCGTTACTGACTGACTGACAGACACGCTACAGCCGAAACTATTGGGCGCAGGAAGCTGAAAATTGGCATGTATGTTCCTTGGGGACCGTAGGGGTGCACTAAGAATGGATTTCCCGAAATTGCCACGGGATCGGCCAAAACGGGTAAATTAAAAAAAAATGCAGGCGTAGCTGCTGGCGTCATCTAGTTTTTCTATATGACGACGCAGTTAGGGCTATATTTAGTCTAAATATAAAAATGTTAGAGCTGCGTAGTCAAACAGCACAAATCTTCCAGTTCTAAAACATCTTCCTGTCTTTTCTACCATTGAATTTTGGTACAAGAAGAGAAATAGAGTTATTGTCAATATAGAGCTCTGATCCTAACTCAGGTCTTATATTTAAATTCTATCTGTTTATTTTCTTTTGTATTTTCTCTATCATAAAATAGTTTTTGTAAAATTTTGTATATCGCCGCTGGCGGACACTGACAATACTGAGCGGTGCGAAACAGTAGGGGTACTTGTTGTACATGTATGGAAAAATGATTTTATCGACGAAAGACTCCAATGCGATCCATTCGTGTGCAAATTTAGACTAGGACCAAAAAAAAGATGCCCTGAACAATAAGATTGTCCCATCCACCTTTCCGACTTTACACATCTGAAAATCCCAAAACTAATCTGTGTACTGAAACTTAACCTTCGAATTTTTGTACCAAAAATTAACTTTCACAATTATATTTTCCAGGGCGATTACATATGGATCGAGCCGGTGTCGGGCCGCGAGTTCGACGTGGCGATCGGCGCCCGCGTGCTGGCCGCCGAGGGTCGCCGCATCAGGGTCCGAGACGACGACGGCCAGGAGCAATGGCTGCCACCCGAGCGCCGCATCAAGGCCATGCACGCCACCTCCGTGCATGGCGTCGAAGACATGATCTCGCTCGGGGACCTGCACGAAGCCGGCATACTGAGGAACCTGCTCATTAGATATAATGAGAATCTCATCTATGTAAGTTGGGATTTTATGCTTTTTTTTGTTTTTTGTTACCATCGAAATGAACTCCATGCCACCTGATATTATGAAGTTAATGGACTAGCACGATGAATGCCTTTATCTTAATAAACTAACAGTATGGTATGACGGCCACCACCGGAATAGCCATCATCGCCGTCAGGCTGGCAGAGATTTTCACGTCCCACTTAAAAGACCGATGATCGAATCGAGGACTTTTATGTAATAAGCTGCAGATAATCTACGTCTGCTATAAGAGAAAGACAAACTTATGAGCCAGTTTGACAACAAGTACCTATTTTGAATTCAGGTATTTGGAAGATAGTGCCCATCCAGAGATGGTATAACTGGGCCCTAAACAAGCATTATAAGGCATTTGGTAATTAAGATTCAGATATTTTTTTTTATTATGCCTTGGCACTGGGATAATAGGGTAATTTTTAACCGACTTCAAAAAAAGGAGGAGGTTCTCAATTCGTCGGAATCTTTTTTAGACTAGGCAATCTGGCCCTGTATTTTTCCGTTTGTAAAAAGCGATATTTTGAGCACTAGGAATTACCCAAATATTTTTATCAAGAACACTCAACAACTAATTTTATTTAAAATGCTCCGACCATTTATCTCCAGTAAAACTCGTTTCGATAAGGATGAACTAGTCTACCAAGAATTCATCAAAAATGCAAAAACATCAATATGTTTGATAAATGTGCCAGTCTTGAGGCATAATTTAGTATGTCATCTACATCTCTCTGTCTGCAATCCATCACTATGTATTAGTAGTATACTTGCTGAGACATATTTTTATTTCTGTAAGAAGTGTAACCAGCTGCTTGGAATTTGCTTTGAAACCACGCTGTTTACATTTTATTTGAGGCTATTGTTTCACTGTCTCTGTGTAATGGCATAAGAATGTTGAAACGGATTTCACAGTACAGTTTGGTCCCATCTGTAATCCAAAAAATGTTTTCAGTTCCTTGTTTGACATTTTCGAGTTTGTCGATTAAATGCATACAAACAAATCTGTAATCTCTAGATGATTACTTTTGATACCTAGCAACGCCTTTTTCGATCTGTATTATCGTCCTAGCGTAATACCGGTTGCATTCAATCCTTAGAGCTCGTGGTCCACTTACTAGTCTAACCAGATATGACAGAATATTATAATATTATATTATTATCCATTTAGATACACTCGACATCTTTAAAATTGTTCTAAATCAATTAGAACCTAATTTAAATTATGTATTTTGAACTTTACTTATATTTTCTCATATTCACTTTTATCATTTTCAGACTTACACCGGATCAATTTTAGTAGCGGTGAATCCGTATCAAATCCTGCCGATCTACACGGCGGACCAAATCAAATTATACAAAGAGAGGAAGATAGGAGAGTTGCCACCGCACATCTTCGCGATCGGCGACAATGCGTACGCACACATGCGTCGGTACAAGCAGGACCAGTGCATCGTCATCAGTGGAGAGTCGGGCGCTGGCAAGACTGAGTCCACCAAGCTCATTCTGCAGTACTTAGCCGCTATCAGTGGGAAGCATTCGTGGATTGAACAACAGGTTGGTATTTAAAACATACAAATCTATTAATATTTTTTGCAACCTATAAATCTATAAAAATATCCTGTATTTTAGCTACCTCACGCATCACTTCACAAACCCATTTAAGGTCTATCTTGGTATAATGGCTAATATTGGTTCATTACTTTACGAGGGTTGACCTACATTCATTTATTTCCCTTACACGGCTCCGCCAATATTTAGATTTTAGGCTTACATTAGTTGAAAATAAATAATGCCAGTGGTAAGCAAAAACTTAAGGACACATGAAGATAATTGTAATTTAAATAATTATGATGTTCACGGCAAAGAAGACCAGAATCCATTGCGGCTCCGACCGAAATCAGCCATAGTAGTTTTAGGAGATACTAAACAAAACAGATAATATAAGAATTAAAAAAGTACTTTGGCTTACCCAGGTACGATTAAGATCTACAAGAAAAACATAGTTTTAATAATTAATTAATTAAGATTAGATTCATAACATATATTTTAAAGGCGAACTGTTTATCTGTTGAAAACATGTTCATTTTATTGATTAGCATCTATGCACTTTACCTTAAAATGTTTGACGTCAATAAGAAGGCAGATATCAACTAAGCTTCAGGGTTCTTTGTGTTCTGTTCGTTGCTTGAAAATTAGTCATCTTCTGCACAGGATTTATTTCTAGTGCGAGAGTTGTCTGAAGGCTGCTACACACAGAGCTGACGGCACGGGCCGCCGGATTTTGCAGCGCGGCACGTGCCGCCGGCTTTTTCCGGGCGTCGGCGCTGCCGGCACTGTGTGTAGGAGCCTTGAGTTGTCTTTGATATAACCTACAGAATATACCGTATTTCATTTAGATAGACAAAGAAAGTAGCTATTAGATAGTGCATAATGTTCTTAAATCTCAAACATGTTTTACAAAAAAATGATAGGTATCTATTTTGTTGTTCAGTCAAAGAATGTGTTGTATAAAACTAAATCCACAACTTTCAGAAGTATTAGATACCAGTCGCCATTCAAAGTTACACTTAGTATTCTGCTCAAAACCTATATAAAGTAGATGCAAGACGATATTTATTTGACAAAACAAATTGACACAACGGTCAAACTATATTTGCCCTTACATTTTCAGATCCTAGAAGCAAACCCCATCCTTGAAGCGTTCGGCAATGCGAAAACAGTTAGAAATGACAACTCATCGCGTTTCGGCAAATACATCGACATACACTTCAACAACGGTGGCGTTATCGAAGGAGCCAAGATCGAACAGTATCTACTGGAGAAGTCCAGAATAGTATCTCAAGGTGCTGATGAAAGGAACTACCATGTCTTTTATTGTCTTTTGGCTGGATTGTCTAAGGAAGAGAAGAAGAAATTGGAGCTGACTGAGCCATCAGAATATCGGTATTTGTCTGGAGTAAGTATTATTTGCTAATCAATATATTTATTGTATTTCAAATGATAAAATGGCTTGGGTTGGGTAGTTCTTAACTTTTCACGGACCGCGTCTAATGTGTCTATAAGTTTGATGCCTGCCACTCGTCTATTTATTGTTACGTATCTTATCAACTCGAGGGCATTAGTAGATATGATAGTTCTATTTATTATTTATTCATATATCTTAATCCTTATTAATGTTGGTCAAATAGAAATGAATCTAAAATAATCAATTAGATTTCCGATTTATCACTCAAATCAAAGATAACGTAGCTTGCCTCTTATCTATTTTAGAGTCACCGTCGCACCATATCTAGACAGTTCAGAAAACAACTCCATAGTTATATAAATAAGATTCTAAATTGCATGTCTACTAGCAATAAAAACATCAATCAAATTATGTTCTATATTTTAATTTATTCTGACGAAGAGAATGCCTCTCCAGAGGCGGAAAGAACTATCATTGATAAGGTTCCATTTATTTTCAGGGTGGAAGTTTCACTTGTGAAGGAAGAGATGATGCTGCTGAATTTGCAGACATACGGTCGGCTATGAAAGTTTTGTTATTCACTGAACCAGAAATATGGGAGATATTAAAGTTATTGGCAGCAGTTTTACATTGTGGAAACATAAAATACGAAGCTACGGTGGTAGACAATTTAGACGCTACAGAAATTATAGAGCAGGCCAATGTCAGAAGAGTCGCAACTTTGCTCGGTGTTCCGATGCAGTCGCTTATAGACGCACTAACGAGAAAAACTTTGTTTGCTCATGGAGAAACTGTCATATCCACCCTAAGTAAAACTCAATCCGTGGACATCCGGGACGCATTTGTTAAGGGTATTTACGGAAGGCTTTTCGTCACTATCGTAAGGAAAATCAACTCTGCAATTTACAGACCAAAGTCCACAATGCGCACCGCTATAGGAGTTCTCGACATATTTGGCTTTGAAAACTTCGACCACAACAGCTTCGAACAGTTTTGTATAAACTTTGCAAACGAAAACCTGCAACAGTTCTTCGTTAGACATATCTTCAAATTGGAACAGGAAGAGTATAATCACGAAGGAATCAATTGGCAGCACATTGAATTCGTCGATAACCAAGACGCTTTAGATTTGATAGCGTTGAAGCAACTCAATATCATGGCATTGATAGATGAAGAGTCAAAGTTCCCTAAGGGCACAGATCAAACCATGTTAGCCAAACTGCACAAGACCCACGGTCTGCATAGAAATTACCTTAAACCAAAGTCTGATATAAACACTAGTTTCGGTTTGAACCATTTCGCTGGTGTCGTATTTTATGATACACGAGGATTTCTTGAGAAGAATCGTGATACTTTTAGTGCCGACTTATTACAACTTATCCATATCTCAACAAATAAATTCTTACAGCACATTTTCCAAGAGGACATAGCTATGGGATCTGAAACTCGGAAGCGTACTCCGACGCTTTCGACGCAATTCAAAAAATCTTTAGACTTACTCATGAGAACCTTAGGAACGTGCCAACCTTTCTTCATTAGGTGTATAAAACCAAACGAATTCAAGAAGCCAATGATGTTTGACCGGGGTCTTTGTTGTCGACAGCTCAGATACTCAGGAATGATGGAAACGATTAGAATTAGGAGAGCCGGGTATCCGATAAGACATAGCTTTAAAGAATTTGTAGAAAGATACAGATTTTTAATTCCTGGAGTTCCGCCGGCTCACAAGACAGATTGTCGGGCTGCCACTGCAAAGATTTGTGGACAAGTTCTGGGGAAATCTGATTATCAGTTAGGACACACCAAAGTTTTCCTGAAAGACGCTCATGATTTGTTCCTTGAGCAGGAACGAGACAGAGTTCTTACAAGGAAGATATTAATTCTCCAAAGATCTATTAGGGGCTGGGTCTACCGTAGAAGATTCTTGAAGATGCGTGCTGCTGCTATTCTGATCCAGCGTCACTGGCGAGGCAAGCTACAGAGAATAAGATACAATAAGATGAAAGTGGGTTACGCTCGATTGCAAGCCTTGATCCGCGCGAGAGTTTTGGCGCACAGGTTTAGGCACCTGCGTGGACATATCGTGGCGTTACAGGTAAAGTTAATTTCTTAAATGTCATGCGATGTGTAAGCACAACTTATGTCCATAGGTTGTATTTTTGTGCATTCCATATTTGATATTTGTATTAATATGTTCTAGTATTTTCGTTTATTATGAATGGAAACAAATTGCTAAGGAAGCTGCTGCCCTTCAGATATATGAAGAAGAGTAATTTTTTCATAGTACTCTCTCATAGAGCAACTCGGTTCGCCATTTTGTTATTTAACAATTTTAATACAAATAAAAATTAAGTGTCATAAGCACGTATTGGCTAAATCACGTTTCTGCCTCGTATTGAAGTGAGATTATTATATAAATTAACGTGGACCAAGGATTAGACCTTGTGGAACGCTAATTTAAACTGCCAACTGGAGATCATTCAAATCTTAGTTTTAGCTAGCAATGGCAGATTCATGATAACGATTTGAGAGAAATTTTAATTTACTGAAAGTAGAGTTTTTAAGGCGATATAATGACGTATATATGTAGAGTACGCATATAGAGGTCAAAAGCTTCTCACTTATCCACTTCACTCTGTGGATCCTTTACTGCTAGGTAAGTCTGTGAAGCAGTTGATAAGTGACTATTTGTGTGCAGGCTGCCGCGCGCGGGTACCTGGTCCGCCGATCGTACGGGCATAAGATGTGGGCCATCGTGAAGATCCAGGCGCACGTCCGTCGTCTGATCGCGGCGCGGCGCGTGCGGCGCCTGCGCAGTGAGGCGCGCGCCATCCGCGAGGCACTGCGCCTGCGCTCGCAGGAGGAGCTGCGCCTGCACCACCAGGGCAACGAGCGCGCCAAGGAGATCGCCGAGCAGAACTACCGGGTCAGTACCACAAAGAAAAGAAAGAAAGAAAACAGTTTATTTTCATAACAGACTTACTTACTTATCGTGTCGATGGCAACACTTTAATAGATTTGGCCCAAAACTCGGCCATTCGAATGGCAATGCATAACAGACGATAGGACGTGAAACAAACAAGAAGCTATAATAAAAAACACTACATACACTATTGTACTATGTGTTGTTGTACATTTTAAGTTCTCTCTCACGATTTGTACACATCCTTATGTTTATTTAACGGATCTTTATAATGAAATTTATTGAAAATAGAGGTTAAACACCTCTTAGCTCTTATTTGCCCCTACGTTTCGGCGAAGGTTACACCGGCCTAGGTCACGACTTGATGCCTTTATTTTATTTATTTGTTTATATTTTCAACCAGAATATTTCATTGCTGCTTTTCAGCATCCAAGTCTTTCGTCTTGTAGCCAGGGGTCCGCTAAATAGTTGAACCACATTTGACAGAATAGTTAGCTTTACCACAGCTGGCTTTTCCTTCAGTGATGCTTAGGCGAACACTGATCGAATTAATCTTTCGTCGTTGCGATAAAACAGTACCCGAGGCTGTTTCTGGCCAGAGTAGCCACTAAAGTATTATAGCCACGTATGGCATTCAAAATTACAGTGCAATTTTTAATTGAAATCACAACTTACTCAGACAGACTTTCGATGAGTATTAAGGCGCCGATAATATATGTGAAATGTAATGAAATCAAATAGAATTAATTTGTCAACCATTACTTCACGTTATTTTTATTTTGGATGTTTTAATCTTGTTTTTGATTTTATTTAGTTGTAGCTTAACTTAAAAGTAAATTATTTAAGGAAAGTAAGTAGTTGTTTACGTTAGTTGATTATGCACTAAGATTATAATTACTATTTGATTACTCATTGTTTTGCAATAATAATAATGCATTATTGACAATTGAAACGGCGGGCGGCCGTTAGTCTAGATTCTGATATTGTGAGTGAAAATAATAAAATTATCAAAATGCTTATCTAATTAGATTTGGTGATATCGTTTATTGCATTAGCGTGACTTAGGGCATTTTTTTGTCGCTTGTGTTGAATTTACTTTAGTAGTATTGCTGGGTTTGGATGACCCTTGAAATGTTTTGAAATTCGAAGAAAGAAGGCATTCGAAGTCCCTGATAGTGTCAAACACTCCATTATATTATAATTTTAGACTGGGCCTATCTTTGATGTCAAAAATATTCAGTCTCTCATTTGAATTTTTTTATTTATTTTAAATTGTCTTTCGGGATATATATACCACTTACCTTTGTTTGGAGTAACCCATATTTCGTCACTGTTGCAAGCGCCATGTTCACGGATGTACGACGTGTTTTTTGCGTACAACACCACTACCACTGTTTTCACTATCGCACTTTACCCGATCACGACTCTTAGTAGGTACATCCAGTTGAAATTACCACGAAAGTTTAAATTCCTATATTGAAATAATTATATTAATAACATGATGCAATTAACAAAATACACTCAAAGTTAGAGGAACTGCTGTAGAAGTTACCATACTTACCACTACCAATGCCACCTATTCTTTCTTAATTGCACTTTCGAATGAGCTTCTGAGAAGTTCAACCAGCACTCATTCTTCATCCATTAATGTTCTAAAAGCAACGTGACAGCTTAAAAATGTCTTACTCGTGTATGTAGTTCAACTAATGACAATTTATAGAAAATAGATTTTGTAGTTTCAATCATAGTCCAGTTATAATCTGGCGCCATGGCGCTTCGTTCTTATCGTTCGTATGTTTAACTTCGGCAGTCCGATAGTGGTTATACTCCAAACAAGGCGTAACGACCGGCTAAAATAGTTGTCCATACCTGACCTGGGAGGCATTTCTCCACAAACCCCTGTAAAAGTGTTTGTCTTTTTGACCGACCGTTTTGGATAATCAAGACACTATCATTTTAAAAGAGGAGCTTTTCTAATTCTGTCTAGATGTCAAGATCCTCCAATTCCAAGAACTAGCTAATCTCTTTATTTTTTTAATTATTTGTAGACTTCTACGAGAAAGGCTTGCGCCATATGTTCAGTCATGACTTAACTATTGCATTGTCGTGTAAGTATTACTACACTTTGTATTAGCGATAATTATTTCGTAGTCACTCTGTGACGTTCATAACTTATCACTTTAGGACAGTCAATTTTGTTCGGTAGCTTTCATATAGCTGCATTTCTTTGCTTATTTAAAGTATGTCGTAGTCAGTAGCTATATACATAAGTATACTTGCAGTACTTCCATGTAGAGTCAACATGGCTGGTTGGAAAGGTTCAGTTTTTTTGGTGCAATAGGTTCACAGTGTCAGTGCTATTAAAGGTTTTGTCAAGTATGTATTTATGTCTTTTATGATACGGTATTTCGTAAAGCAAATTATGTATCACCTCTGGAATAAAGATGTATAAACTACATAAATGGCGCCATACTTTAAAAAGTGATAACTATTGAAGTTATCAGTAAGCCGAAAATTGAGTGAGCCAATTTCTGGTATACTTTGTATACGTTTTGCGTAAATCGAGCTGTTGTTCTTTGAGTCAGTAGTTCTCATAATGATGTGTAATAGCCATTACTATAAAGCTCGGGCCAATCTTAAAACTACAGCTACTTAAATCAAATCGAGATCAATCACTAAATCACAAACATTTTGATAAGGTTTGGTTTGAATGTTTACTTTTTTCATTTAAACGTTATACTGCCTGCAAGATTTATCCGTTTAAATTATCAATAGAAAATGAGATTATGGGTGCAAATTTCATGATCTCATTCGTCGAAGAGTCACAATGATTTGATATAATTTTCTAGACTGAGAGGCAACTATTGTAACTTGATTTATTGACGATATAACAATTTCCTAATCTGTCCGATTAGCGTAACATCAACGTTATCAAACTGATGAAAGATAGCCAAATTAAAATACTTCAATAAATCATATTGAAATGCCGCTATTGTGCAATCAATGAAGATAATCAGTAAAAGTCAGAAATAATTTCAGGCAGATACAGTTCAGACGTAGATTGAAGGAGTTTTCAGGATAACCTGTTTTTTTTTTGAAAAATACATTAAAAACCGTTTTTAAGATATATGTGTTTTGAAATGTTAGGCATGTAGTTATGTACCTAGTGCTTGGTTTTAATCAACAATGACGAACAGTGAGAAGAAGAAGAAACTGACGGCCAGTGAATGCTTTATTCAATTTCTGTTCCTGCCAGTTGTTGACGAGCGACTGTCCCATCCGGTAATTTCGGATTTGCATTTTTGGTTCGGTAGTTCTAAACTTTCTTTATGTTGTGGAGCGTTGTGGGTAGTCGGTGAAATGCGTATTTACGCATAGCTGTCGGTGCCCAGCCAGGCTAGGTTAAAGATTTTGAACAGCTTAATTCAGCGATTTAGATCGCCCTAATTATATTTAAGGAAAATACCAACAGACAGCCCTGTAGAGGCACTCGGCTACTGAATGTCGAAGTTTGAAATGTCGACTTATGTTAGTTCTAAAGTACAGGATCTCGATGTACGGAAGCCTCGAAAGCTCACTGGAGCGAAGTATGCAAGGCCGACGTATCGTTCATATGAAAAAGTCTCGTTAACTCGAGAAACTTAATAGGTTATGTTAGGTTCCTTGAAACCCTCTATCCAAAAATAGGAGCAAGTTAGTTTCTCGAGTTACCGAGACTTTTTCATATGAACGATACGTCTGCCTTGCCTTGCATACTTCGACATTCAGTAGCGGAGTCCTGTAGGAATTGGGTTTCCGACTGTTTGAAGTTATTTGCGTATTATTATGAAATATTGCTTACCTATCTGACGGTTATGAAAATCTCTGATAATAGATATGTAGAATCAAGCTCCTGGTCTCAAATGTCGTGCCTTGCATTTAGCTATCGCTATACATTGCGGAGGTCAGATGGCACTCGCTTCCTTGGAAAAAAATAATATACCTATCGTCAAATCTAATTAGACTTAAAGCTAACCCTGGGCTCCAAGATGATAGTCTTGTATGCAACTGGTATATCTTTAGGACGGTGATAATGTTTCGAGATCTATCCAGTCCGATATCCAGCATTAGACGGCAGAATTTATTGAACAGCCTGTCCGAGATCTCCAGTTCGCCATAAATGTTAAAATCTCATCGTAATTTTCTGGCCGAGAGGATTTTTGAACAGGCTTAAAAATTTCAAATTAATGTGGGCATATCGATCATTTTGATTTATGATCCTCACGGTCCATTACCTAATTTCTGCGTGTTACATTAATAGTGATTTTTTCGTCCAAATGCTTCATATCGTCCAGTCGACCGTACATATTGCACAATGGCCTGCCGTCTATAGGTGCTACAATACTGCTTGGATAACTAGCCGATGTAACGCACTTGTTATACAGAGTGATTCTTTATAGTGGACAGACGTGTCTGAGTGTGTAGTTACGATAATATTACTATGATGAATATCTGGTTCGAGTGCGTTTGTAATAACTTTGTGTTGGATATGCGTTACATTGATCTTCAATATGTTGCTACTTTCAAAGTAAGTCATTACTTTGTCTTTTTTCCTGCACTGTATTTGGCGTCTTTGCGTGGTTTATCTGAAAAGGCACTGCTCAGCATGTACTGAGATGTGAAGATACGCATCTGCATTGGCAATCATTTGTATAAATGTTTGGTCCTAATTGTCAATACTTATTTTCAGTTTAAGCTTAAGATTTGTAGGCTATACAATAACGGGTATGTTACTCAGTCTGCTGATGCCTATAGGTGTACTCATTGGTCCCCTTCGTTATTTAAGTGTTGGATTAAAGTCCCTGTTTTATGCGTTCTATACCTTATAGGTTAGTCTATCAACTGATTCTTATATACTAAGTGATAGGATATAACATAGGTACTTGAATATTTTGTGATGCACTTGACAACGCATTCAAAATACACGATATTAAATAGACCTTACCAATTTTCATTCGCGATCATGATACTACGACATACGACGGTAAACAATTCATTGCCGGCTTGTTTAAGCAATACGTAATTAAGAAAGTATTATGAAAATACTACAAAAAGACTGTAATTTAACCGTGTAGTGCGTAGATCCGGTGTTTATATGTAAATACATGCATACTTTCATATATGCAACGGTTGCAAATGACAATAATTAAGTGTTGCAGTCATGTTAGCACACGGCGCCAGTGCGATATACGGCGCCGACGATATACGGCGCCTTATTCGAACTAAATGTATGAATAATAATGATTGATCGCTATCTTCCTTAAAATATTAGATTTAGGCATAATTATACCTAATGTCAAAACAAATAGATAATTTAGATTATCAGTTATCGCACAATATGATCATAATTTTAAGGTTGGGTTAGATATTTAAACCATGTATACATTATAATTATAGATAGTAATTTGATTATTTTTATGCAGGAACGCATGTATGAATTGGAACGAAAAGAAGCAGAATTGCAATTGCAAGAGAAGCAGCAGTTAGAAGCAAAGCGCACGCTTCTGCAAGAAGCGGCTCGGAAGCAAGACGAGCCAGTGGATGACAGTAAACTTGTTGAGGCCATGTTTGACTTCCTGCCCGACTCGAGCAGTGAAGCCCCTGCGCCTAAGGACACGTCTGTCTTCAGTGATCTACCACAAGCCAGAGGTGATCAACAAGAGGTAAAGTAACAGAATTATTCATAGATACGTAACTTAATGCCTTTAGATATACATTAAATTTATCCAGATGTGACATTTTACGAACGAGTCAATACAAGAAATCAAGCTAACTCAGTACCTGAATTTAAATCTGACTGCACAATATTTATACCGGTGTTTTTACAAATTGCAGTTTCTTACGCACATTAGTTTTGATTGCGCGTTTCAGGCACGCACTCAGTAACAAAAGAGTTTTATATTCATATATTAAAGGATAAGTGCTTATTTCTCTGTGTAAATACTAAATATTGTGATTTGTTAACTTCATTGGTAAGAAAATTTGTTTTTAAAAAGACTTTGATGTCAAATGACCGACAAATTGGAAATCAAATCTATTTTCAATATTTACCAACAGGTCATGTTTGTTTAAAATAGGATCGCCGGCGTCACCGCCTTTTACATATTGTTATTGTTTACCTTTGTCGGTCAGTCAATGTAACAAACTGTAAGCAGTAGGTTGTCGTGCAATTTCATTAAATAAATATGCTAATTACTTTACGTCATAGTCGCAAGGGTTATCTGATTGAACACTGATTATATCACGGACTGATCTATATCATGCTTGGTTTCTAGAGTTTTCAATGTTAAAGTGTTTTGAATTTTAATTATTACAATAACTTCTACATTAAGAAGAGTAACTTGTGCTATGTAAGGTAAAGTGATTTGAGGATTTGCTTTTTTATCATTATTATTTGCACGTAAGGCATTATAAGTGTCTTCGTTGGATGCTTTCTCTGGCCGTCTTTGTTTTTTTCGGCTAGTAAGACAAATACAAGCGTTCAGTGGTTTGAAGAGATTATGTTGAAATACGGGTTTCACCTTTGACTTAGACCATTGTTTAATTATAATTTGATTTCTGCTTAAAGTAGTATATTTAATGCATCGTATTGCACAAAACAAATTCACTGACGTGCAATTCAAGGCAACAAATACTGAGTTTGTGTAATATGATAATAGTTTTGTAGCACCTACTTGTCAGCAAATATTACGTATATCTAGCAAAAAATATAGTGCATTTCTACCTCAAACTTACAGTTATTAATTAAGTCTTTTTTTTTATTACGGTGCGTATAGGTACATATCCTTTTGTATTTTGTAGGTAGGTACAATCCAAAAACGTCGATCATAAACATGACTTACAAAATAAGATCATAAATTCTTAAACTACTTCGTATATACAGATGGTGACTCCAATGCAGACTACCTCAGAAGACGAGGAAGATTTGTCAGAGTTCAAGTTCCAGAAGTTCGCAGCCACGTACTTCCAAGGAAATGTCACTCATCAGTATTCCAGGAAGCCACTCAAACATCCACTACTGCCTCTACACACGCAAGGAGATCAGTTGGTAAGATAGCTTTATCATTCTCATTTGACTGAATGTTTGAAAACCACGCAACGATACATTTTAATGTAAGAATTTTATGGCATAAACGGAGATCAAACCAATCAACACTACGGCAGATAAATAAAAAAATAATCATGACTTCTTTCCCTCCGAGTAAAATTGGTTTAATGAAAATGCTTTGCTGCTTTAGATCACATATTTTTCAAAGTTATTTCTGTCAATTTGTTGTTTGGCTTATCGTTACTTTGACAATTTTCGTTAGCTCTAAAAATGTGTAGGTCATATTTCAGTCAACTCATTAATCATAATTAATATTCAAAAACCTTCACAAAGTAATTTATCAGCAATCGAAATAACAAATCCGCAATCCTGTTGAAGTAACGCAAAAATATTTAATAATCAAAAATGATTATCGGCGCCATTATCTGATGTTGCCAAGGTGTGGTGTACTAATTTGTTTATTGAAAATGCATTGCAGGCCGCGCAGGCGTTGTGGATCACAATACTTCGGTTTACTGGAGACCTACCTGAGCCAAGATACCAAACAATGGACAGAGACAATACATCAGTCATGTCCAAAGTGACTGCGACTCTTGGAAGGAACTTCATCAGATCCAAGGAGTTCCAAGAAGCTCAGATGATGGGAGTAGACCCAGATGCGTACCTCAAAACGCAGAAGCCGAGATCCATCAGACACAAACTTGTTTCTCTCACGTTGAAGAGAAAGAACAAGCTGGGAGAAGACGTTAGAAGAAAGCTGCAGGTTTGTTGCTATTTCTATGAAGGTATTCTAATATTAAGTACTAACTGTTTCCCGCGGTTTCACCCGCGTCCTAAGGGAACTACTTCACGTACTCGGATAACTTATAGCTTAAGTTATTCCTTGGTACATCAGCTATCCACCAGTGAACGTCCCGTCAAAATCGGTCCAGCCGTTCCAGACATTAGCGAGACCAAACAGACAGACAGACAAAAATTGTAAAAAAAAACATTTCGGTATATGTACCGTGTATTTAGTAAAAAGCGGTTATTTTAATATTACAAACAGACTATATTATGTATGTATAGATTAGATTCACAAGTAAATATTGCTGCAATCTTTTTGGTTGATTCATTATTACACACTTCGTTATCTATGTGTATAGTTGACAAGGTCGCCTCACAAGTTTTCTCGGATGCTCCAATGTGATAGCTTCTTGCTTTTAATGTCTTTTTTTGGCATTTCACCGATGACTCTTATTCCATTTTATTCTGACCATACTCTGCATAAAAGTGCAACGCAACGTAAAGTAATGATATAACATGATTGTCTTTTTCAGGATGAAGAATACACGGCTGACAGTTACCAGTCGTGGCTAGAATCACGTCCAACGTCAAACTTGGAGAAGTTACACTTCATCATTGGACACGGTATCCTGCGTGCTGAACTCAGAGATGAAATATATTGTCAGATTTGTAAACAACTGACTAACAATCCTTCCAAATCCTCTCACGCTAGAGGATGGATCTTGCTCTCGTTGTGTGTCGGGTGCTTCGCTCCCAGTGAAAAGTTTGTGAACTACTTACGTGCGTTTATAAGGGAGGGACCACCCGGCTACGCACCGTATTGCGAAGATCGTTTGAAACGGACTTTTAACAATGGCACTAGAAACCAACCGCCATCCTGGTTGGAACTTCAAGCAACAAAGTCTAAAAAACCAATAATGTTACCCATAACATTTATGGACGGTAACACAAAGACTTTGCTAGCAGATTCAGCAACTACTGCAAGAGAACTATGCAATCAGTTGTCAGACAAAATTGGGTTACGGGACCAATTCGGATTCTCGTTATACATTGCCTTATTTGATAAGGTCAGCTCGCTTGGCAGTGGAGGAGACCACGTCATGGATGCAATATCACAATGCGAGCAGTATGCTAAAGAACAAGGGGCTCAAGAGAGGAATGCTCCTTGGAGATTGTTCTTCAGGAAAGAAATATTCGCGCCTTGGCACGACCCGACTGAAGACCAAGTTGCCACTAATCTCATCTACCAACAAGTGGTCAGAGGTGTTAAGTTCGGTGAATATCGGTGTGACAAAGAAGAAGACTTAGCTATGATAGCCGCTCAGCAGTATTACATCGAATACGGTCAGGATATGAACGCAGAGCGACTGTACACTTTGTTGCCAAACTACATTCCAGATTATTGCTTAACTGGTGTTGAAAAGGCTGTTGATCGGTGGGGTGCTTTAGTGGTGCAAGCATATAAAAAGAGTTACTATGTAAAAGAAAAAGTTCCTGCTTACAGAGTGAAAGAAGATGTGGTGAGTTATGCAAAGTTCAAGTGGCCCCTATTATTCTCCAGATTCTACGAAGCATATAGAAACTCAGGGCCAAATTTGCCTAAGAATGACGTCATCATAGCGGTAAACTGGACAGGTGTGTATGTTGTAGATGACCAGGAACAGGTGCTGTTAGAATTATCGTTCCCAGAAATTACAACGGTCTCAAGTCAGAAAACCAACAAAGTCTTTACACAAACATTCAGTCTCTCCACTGTTCGGGGAGAAGAATTCACATTCCAAAGTCCGAATGCTGAAGACATTCGAGATTTAGTTGTATATTTCTTGGAAGGTCTGAAGAAGAGATCAAAATTTGTGATAGCACTTCAAGACTACAAAGCACCTGGAGAAGGATCTAGCTTCTTGACATTCCTAAAAGGAGATCTGATTATATTAGAAGAAGATAGTACAGGCGAGTCCGTGTTGAACAACGGTTGGTGCATCGGCCGTTGTGAAAGATCTATGGAGAGAGGTGACTTCCCAGCAGAGACGGTGTATGTGCTACCAGCGCTAACTAAACCACCGCCAGATATATTAGCTTTGTTCTGTCAAGAAGGAGCACAGCATGGTCGTCGAGCACCAACCACTACGTATAACGGCACAGAAACCCGAGATAAGCCACATACGCTATTAGAGTACGCTTTGGACCATTTCCGATTACCACCAAAACGCACTGTGTCTAAGGCATTAACTCTATCTACAGCTAAACGTGGAGGAACAGAAGAGCTATGGAGACATTCTAGAGAACCAATAAAACTACCACTATTAAAGAAGCTTCAGGCTAAGGAAGAATTGGCTGAGGAAGCATGTTTCGCATTTACTGCCATACTCAAATACATGGGAGATTTACCATCAAAGCGCCCTCGCATTGGTAACGAATACACAGACCACATTTTCGATGGACCGTTAAAGCATGAGATCTTACGAGACGAGATCTATTGCCAAGTAATGAAGCAGCTCACCGACAATAGGAACAGAATGTCAGAGGAAAGAGGATGGGAACTCATGTGGTTGGCAACAGGATTATTCGCGTGTAGTCAAGGTCTACTTCGGGAGTTAACATTATTCCTAAGGACTAGGAGATATCCAATAGCACAAGATTCGCTACAAAGACTGCAAAAGACTTTACGGAATGGTCAGAGAAAGTATCCACCACATCAAGTGGAGGTAGAAGCTATACAACATAAGACTACGCAGATATTCCATAAAGTGTATTTCCCTGACGATACGGATGAAGCTTTTGAAGTTGACTCGTCTACTCGTGCAAAGGACTTCTGTCAGAATATCGCTCAGAGACTGAATCTCAGATCTAGTGAAGGCTTTAGTTTATTCGTTAAGATAGCTGATAAGGTGATATCTGTCCCTGAGGGAGATTTCTTCTTCGACTTCGTGCGGCATCTCACAGACTGGATCAAGAAGGCGCGGCCGACTCGGGACGGCATTACTCCACAGTTCACTTACCAGGTTGGTTAATATTGATATTTTACTGCAATGGAATCATTCTAGAATTTTAATTTTAGTTTAAATAGATAAGTTTTTTTTTCGGCGGTAGGTGTCAAAAAAGTAACACATATTGTAAAGTGCAAAGATTTGATTTAATTAAATAAAAGTAATTTAGTGAAAATTTTTTGGTTACATTGTGTACAGTAAGCCATAAATACAGTGTACTTACATTGTCAAAAGTATTATTGCATATGTAATCTTAATCCTGCAAGATACACCACCTGCCAGCACTTCACAAATATTTGAGATTGCACACTAATTGAAAAACCACTTTAACTCATAATGTCTCAACTGGCTGACATCCGAACGGCACAGGATAATCTTGAAGAGTCCTTTTCAAGGAGGATGGCAGAACTCGAGGCACAGCTTCACATTGGTGGTCCGGCAAAGGAGACTGTGGCTAAGGTAGCAGAGGAGTTCCGCACGTTCCGGGAGCTTATGTTTTCAATGCTTGGCCTCCTGAGACGGCAAATCAACGAATGCGCCCATACACTCGACGCGATGGAGACGAGGCACAGGCGGAAGGCACTGATTTTTCTAGGGGTTTCAGAAGAAGAGAAGGAGGATTGTCGGGCCTCTGTGCTGCAAATAGTGCATAAGCTGGCGCTCCCTGAAGTAA
Source organism: Euclidia mi (assembly GCA_944739405.2). Lineage (NCBI taxonomy): Eukaryota > Metazoa > Arthropoda > Insecta > Lepidoptera > Erebidae > Euclidia > Euclidia mi. The sequence goes on from OX123196.2 coordinate 8,862,006, forward strand.
CATCGGCTGACATCAACAACTGCCACAGGATTGGAGCCTCCACCAGTGACCGTCGACGACCGATTCTGGTCTGGTTTGAGAAAGCGGATGTTAGATCGGCCGTTTGGAGAGCCAAGACCAAGCTGAAAGGTACAGCCGTGTCGATGAAGGAGTTCCTGACGAGATCACGACAAGCAGTGTTCGGAAAAGCTCGTCAGCACTTTGGAATGCGGGCCTGTTGGACTCAAGACGGCGTAATTGTGGCGAAATCGTCCGATGGTAGCCGCCATAAGTTCACTACAATGGAGCAGCTCAACTCCCTGACGGCGAAGTATCCCAGAGAAGTAGGCGGTTTGACATCAGCTGGCGAAAGTAGCGTCGCCGTGAGTACTGGTTCTTCAAACGCGAACTCCAAGGCGCGTAAATAACTGTGTCTGCCACTGGTATAGACTTGTCTAGTTGTTTTGGCATTCGGCTTTACAATGTTTATTTCATTTAATTGTATTATTATTTAGATGAGATCATAGTTATTTAGGTGTTATGCTATCTAGTTTATTTTACCCACATTTTTATTGTTTTACTCCAGAAAAGTCACTAGTTTGTTTACTTACTTCTGTCTTTTTACTTATGTCAAGTGTCGATGTCAATATTGTCAAACTGAAGTTTGCTTGAAAGAGTTGCGTTCGGAAACATTGTGTGTAGTATTACGTTTCGGTGTACATTGTGTCAGCAGTAATAACGTTTAGTTACATTTTCTTTCTGCTAAATACTTGTGTGAGCTGGCGGGTGGTGCAGAGATAGTATTATTTTATCTTTGTACCTTAATATTTTGTACCATACATTTAATTTAATAGTATAAGTTATATTTTATTTATTGTTATTTATATATTTTATTTGTAGTTTATGGATAATTTGTCTGATAGCGATGCTTATCTATCTGCTAATGAATCTGCTTCCAATTCCGATAACGAGAGCTTTTGTTCTGTTGATGGCACATTGGGGGACTGCTTACGACACACTTTTACGCAGAAATCGTGCTTAATGTTGAATGTTTGCCACATCAATGCGCAAAGCATACCTAGCCACCACAATGACTTGCTTGAAAGTTTTTCTGATGTAAATATTCACGCCGTCCTGATTTCAGAGAGTTGGCTTAAACCAGATCTTCCCTCTACATCTTACTCTCTCCCCGGCTACATCCTAATAAGGAATGATCGTGTCGGTAGGAGAGGGGGTGGTGTAGCAATATACCTCTGCAGTACTATACCCTATAAAATTCTTGCCTCTTCTTCACCTACTTCTTCACCTGCAGAGTACTTGTTCCTTGAGATTAATGTCAAAGGTGCCAAAGCTGTGCTTGGCGTCGTATATTGTCCACCAACCGTCGATTATTTCTCCAGTATCGAGCCGATACTGGAATCTTTAGGGTCAGAGTATGAACATCACCTCATCATGGGTGACCTTAATACCGATCTCCTTTCCAACCATTCCAGCCGTACCCGTAAACTCCTTAACATCATTGAGTCAGCCAGCCTCCACATTTTGCCATTACAGTCCACTCACCACAATGCTAATGGGGAGGACACATGGCTTGACTTAATGCTCACATCCGCTCCTACTTTAGTTTCCTTTCATGGTCAACATCCTGCTCCTGGATTTTCCCGTCACGACCTTATTTTCCTTTCTTATCGCCTAAAACCTCCTAAATCCTCTCCCAAAGTTCTGCACAAGCGTTGTTTTAGTCGTATGGATGTAACTAAACTCCTTCAGGATGCAGCCGACCTGAATTGGGAAGAGATGGAATCTGCGGCTACGGTAGATGAGAAAGTTAGCATCTTTAATACTGCTGTCTGCAAACTGTATGATGATCATGCTCCCGTACGGAAGGTAAAGGTGAAACGGCCACCTGCACCCTGGATTACGAGAGGGGTGCGCATGGCAATGAGGCGGAGGGATCGGGCATTCCGAAAATATAAGAGGGAGCGATGCGAAGACAACTGGCTTCTTTTTAAATCTGCAAGAAATCGGTGTAACCTGATGGTTCGCAACGCTAAACGCCAACATATTCTCCAAAATATTTCCTCGTCATCCCCCGCCGATATCTGGAAGTTCCTTGGAACTTTAGGTATCGGCAAACAACGACGTGCTGCCATCTGTGGGACGCTCGGTTTGGATGATATCAATAGACATTTCACCACTTCCTCTACATTGGATCACCAAACCTCGCGTCTCACGGTTGGCTACGTGGCTGCTTTACCTTGTCCCGATATTGAATCCTTCCACTTTTCTCCAGTAGCACCGGATGAGATCAAAAAGATTATCCTCTCCATCAAGTCCAATGCCGTAGGATGTGACAACATCAGCCGTCGCATGATTACCACCATCCTGGACCATCTCCTCCTTGCTATCTCCCACATCATCAACTTTTCCCTCGATTCTGGCACCTTCCCGTCCCTTTGGCGCAAGGCCTACGTTATTCCTTTGCCAAAAATCCAAAATGCTTCTCTTCCCAATCATTTTCGTCCCATCTCTATTTTGCCTTTTCTATCCAAAGTCCTCGAGTCCTGTGTCCAAAAACAACTGTCCCGATTCGTTTCCCTAAATAACCTGTTAAGTCCTTTCCAGTCTGGCTTCCGTCCTGGTCACAGTACTACCACCGCCCTCCTTAAAGTGACTGGCGATATTAGGGAGGGTATGGAGAATACCAAAGTCACGGTGTTGACTTTGATCGATTTCTCTAATGCCTTTAATACCGTCAGTCACGATGTCCTTCTATCCCTTCTTTCCCATCTTAAGATCTCATCCGATGCCTTGGATTGGTTCTCAAGTTATCTTCGAGGTCGTCAGCAGTCGGTCCGCCTCGATGATTCATCATCGGAGTGGTGTGACAATAGCTCTGGCGTTCCTCAAGGCGGTATTCTTTCTCCTCTTTTATTTTCTATGTTTATCAATCTCTTAACACCTAATCTTCAATGTGCTTATCATCTTTACGCCGATGACTTGCAGATATACTCTCAGGCTACAATCGATGACGTTTCGGTAGCAATAGACAAGGTTAACAGAGACCTAGCCGCCTTACAAACTTGGTCCGAAAAATTTGGCCTATCTGTTAACCCAAGCAAGTGTCAAGCAATTATATTAGGTAGTCAATGGTCTATCAGAAAACTTGACACTACATCTCTCCCGAAACTTACCTATAATAATGCTACTATTGAAATGTGTCCAGTTGTCAAGAACTTGGGATTATATATGGATAGCACTCTTAGTTGGCAATCTCAAGTGACGCAAGTGAGCCAAAAAATTACCGGTACCCTACGCACGCTCTATCGGTTGAGGAACTTTCTGCCGTCCACGACTAAGACATTGCTTGTGCAAGCTTTAATTTTTCCCTTGGTCGACTATGGTGATGTATGTTACTATGACCTGAATGCAGATCTTCTTAACAAACTTGACCGTCTTCTCAATAACTGCATTCGATTCGTATTCAATCTTCGCAAGTATGACCATGTGTCTACTTTTCGTTCTCAATTGAAGTGGCTTCCAATTCGTCAAAGACGCAGTTTGCGTGCCCTCACAACCCTCTATTCTATCCTTATGTCCCCTAATACCCCAAAGTACTTAAGTGAGCATTTTCCGTATCTTTGTTCAATTCACGACCGAAACCTTCGCTCATCTGATAATCTTCTCCTTCTTTGTCCTCCTCATACTACCAATTTCACTCACTCCTCTTTTTCTATACAAGCTATCCTTCTCTGGAATGCCCTCCCTCTCGAAGTCAGGACGTCGATTACCAGGTATGGCTTTAAATCTAAAGTTAAAGCAATGCTATTGGAAAAGTTAGCAGAAGTAGCATAGCATTCGTTCATATCAAGGTATTTGTTTTGTATTATTATATAATATGTATGCATAATATTTATTTATGTATAGTGTATATTTATGTATATTATATATTTATGTATAGTATGTATTTATGTATTTTGTATTATATTTAAGTAAAACTAAATCAGTATCAAATTAATTGTAAAATACACCTACCTTTAATCTCTGCACTACCCAAAGGTAGACTGGCGGAAAATGCCTAAGGCATTAAGTCCACCTTGTATACGCATTGTGTATATAAAGTTTTTAAATAAAAATAAATAAATAAATAAGTTGTAAAACTAAATTTTAGTACAATGACTGCAAGGTTGGCGTAGTGGTTTAAGCGACCGCCTCGCCGCTTGACACTGCGCCGAGTGTTGTGGGTTCGATCTCCACACGAGGCAACACTTTGTGTGATTTATAAATATTTGTCTCGAGTCTGGGTGTTCATTGTGTCCGTTAGTTGTATGTTTGTAAAGTACCCCGCGACACAGGATTTAGCGGGAGTTGTCTTATAAAAAAATAAGTTTTCTAAGAAACGTTATACATATAATATTCTACATTGTGCACATGTCCAAATTAGTCCGGTCAATTTAGACATAAAAATAGTGGTCAAATAACAAAAATTGCCGGAGAGCCAAATATTGGTGGAGAGCTAGAGTTTACCATTACAAATAAAGTCTTAAAAGACCCCATCGATCCTATGTGTGCTACAAAAGTTATTCGGGGTCAAACGTCAAAATTTGAGGTTTTTTGGATTTTTCTCGAAAACGGTAAGTTTTATCAAAATAAAACCTCAACCAAAGGTGTAGATCTTAAAATTTTCTACAAAAATGGTATGAATGTTTTTTTTTTTAAATCATGAATACCACTGAGATATCGCGATTCTAAGAGTCACATCATAGATGATATGCACACATTTCCACGCCACCTGTGAGGTAGTGTACTCAGCGCGTTTTTTACCGTGGTTTCCTCTGTAGGCCTACTCCACTAACTGTCATAACAATTTTGGGATGATTTAAGGGAACAATACCCGTCAAGTTCTAGATATTGCCTTATTATTGATTATTGATAATTCTATTGATTATTGGGTTAACTATTGTTTTGATTACTTTAGATATTTTAATCAGATTCATACTCTTGAAAGTCTACTATAACAGTCATGTCTTCTTCGATTTCTTGTTCTTCCTTTTCTTTTTGCTGGATGTTCATAAAGTGTTCAAATGTTTGGGTTTTTTGTTTTTCTTCTTGTATTTTTTTATTATTATTTCTTTAGTTTTATTGGTTTACTTTAGGATAGTTTAGTTACATAAGTAGTTTTATTCTGTTGTATATATGTATATATATAAAAATCACAGGAATTTTCCTCAACTGGACATTTGAATTTAAATTAGTCGAAAAAAAAGATAACCCAATAATCAATAGCAATATCAATAATCAATAACAATAATAAGGTAAAATCTAGAACTTGACGGGTATTGTTCCCTTAAATTATCCTAAAATTGTTAGTGGAGTAGGCCTACAGCGGAAACCACGATAAAAAAAAACGCGCCGAGTACACTACCTTACAGGTGGCGTGGAAATGTGTGCATATCATGTATGATGTGACTCTCAGAATCGCGATATCTCAGGAATGGTAACTCTTAGGAAAATACCATTTTTGTAGAGAATTTTAAGATCTACAACTTTGGTTGAGGTTTTATTTTGATAAAACTTACCATTTTCGAGAAAAATCCAAAAAACCTCCAATTTTGACGTTTGACCCCGAATAACTTTTGTAGCACACATAGGATCGATGGGGTCTTTTAGGCCTTTATTCGTAATGGTAAACCCTAGCTCTCCACCAATATTTGGCTCACCGGCAATTTTTGTTATTTCAAATGTCTATATTGACCGGAGTAAATGTGTTTTAACACATTCGGAACGGCTAATTTGCTTAGTAGGTACTTAGAACGAAGGCATCCGTATAGGTACCAAATCTTAACTAAAAATAATAAAAATGTTCTTCTGTAGGTGTTCTTCATGAAGAAACTGTGGACGAACACAGTGCCGGGCAAAGACCGCGCGGCGGACGTGATCTTCCACTTCCACCAGGAGCTGCCCAAGCTGCTGCGCGGGTACCACCGCTGCGGGAGGGACGAGGCGGCGAGGCTAGCGGCCCTGGCCTACAGAGCCAGGTTCGGGGAGAACAAGCAGGAACTGCAAGCTATACCGTGAGTGTTCTCTTGGATATAATTCCTTCAAAAAACTATTCTCGTGTAAATAGGCCTAGCATTACTTACACTACAGCTTATTTTTGTCAGCTGTTAGCCAGTTATCGTCTTATCGACTATACTGTTGATCCAAATTGAATACAAATTTTTGTGTGATTAGTACAAGAGCTACACCAGTCGCCCAGACTGTAAATACTGTAATATGTATGTATACAAAATATTTTAATTTATCAGTTGTCCGTTGTCTATGACTGCCTAATGTTGGTTATGTGGTACTTGCTCTGGCTTATCTGTAATCACATGCCCATGTGTAGATATTATCCCGGAATATCAACTATATCTCCTATAATTCTTTTTCAAGCCAAATGCTCCGCGAGCTGATCCCAGCAGACCTCATCAAGCTCCAAAGCTCGGCCGACTGGAAGCGAGCCATCGTAGCTTCTTACAACCAAGATGCTGGCATGACCCCCGAAGACGCCAAGATCACCTTCCTCAAGGTCATCTACCGGTGGCCCACGTTTGGCTCCGCGTTCTTCGAGGTCAAGCAGACTACGGAACCAAACTATCCTGAGCTATTGTTGATCGCGATCAACAAGCATGGAGTTAGTTTGATTCATCCTCAGTCGAAGGTAATCATTTTGAAGTTTATTTTTATAAAAGACTAGATGACTCGCGGTTATACCTGCGTTATTTAAGGCTACTGCTCCGCTCCCGTGGCTCATAGCGTGATGTTATATAGCATATAGGCTTCCTCGATAAATGGGCTATCTAACACTGAGATAATTTTTCAAACCGAACCAGTACTTCCTGAGATTAGCGCGTTCAAGCAAACAAACAAACAAACTCTTCAGTTTTATATGTTAGTATTCGATTCTACCCGTGGCTCTGCTTACATGAGTGTAGATTAAATATGCGACTATGCTTTATATTATTGTCATCATCATCATCTTAGTCGTAGCGTTATCCAAGACTGGCCTTGAATCACGGGATCCTCTTAGTAGTCTAACCTGATGACAGAATATCAGCTTTTCTTTCTATTATTATTGCAAAGTATCATCAAAATATCTGTACCTACTGTAGTTTTATCAGAAAGGATAACTTGGATCATCCATCTGTCCATAATTACAAACTTTTACGACGGATCCGATAATCATTCTACACCACGTTAAGAACAACAATTTAACTTTATTATAATACTTATATTTATAATTTCTCCATTGCAGGACATTCTAGTAACACATCCATTCACAAGAATATCAAACTGGTCATCAGGCAACACGTACTTCCACATGACGATCGGCAACCTAGTGCGGGGCTCCAAACTCCTCTGCGAGACCTCACTGGGATACAAAATGGACGACCTGCTGACGTCATACATCTCACTTATGCTCACAAACATGAACAAACAACGCTCGGTACGCGTCAAATGACCTTAGCTAACTTAGTCAAACGTATTATAGAGTTTAGGTAAACTATTGAACTTGGTTCTGGTTCCACTAGAAGACTTTACCACTTTTCTTTTCTAGCCGATGTAATGTCAAAATTAGAATGGTTATTTATTTCTCGTAAAACAGAGCACATGAATAATACATAATTACAGTTACATAATAGATTATCAATATTTTAACTGGCTTATGCATAGTCCTGCCTCAAGGAGGCAATATGGGCCCAAAACTCGTACATAATAATTAATATTATGTAAATACACGTTTTATAAACCTGAAATCTTTTTGTACTTTCGTGAGTATATTATACCAAGTTTTGCATGTAATGCAAACACATATGTTAGCTATATGTAAAATGTTGGCGATGTCAAACGCTGATGTAAAATCGATTGCCTTTATGAGTAGGTATTTTAATTTTTTAACTTTAGTAGATCCAAACCATATTCGATATTTTACGTAGATATTCTAATATTTCCTTAATAGAACCAATTATAATGAATTTTTATTTGCTTATTGTTAAGTTCGCACGCTTCTAAGTGGTATATTTAACTTAACATTTTGTATTTACGTGAAGTTTTTCAACAATAATGAGTTGAATTTTGTCATCACAAGTGCTCTGTAATGTGTAAACTTTATGCACAATAATGTCTGTGGTTGCGTTACCCTCACCCACCATGGTATGCATTAAAACTTGAAAATCTATGACGATTGCATGCTCGTTGAAGCACATTTTTTAAACTTACCATGGAATGTGTGCAGGGTATCATTTCTGCATCTGCGTCACAGTAAAAATAAAATTTATATTAGGTTAAATATATCTTTCCGTCCATTAAAATAGACGTTGAAAGCGTTTATAGATGTTAAATGTCAAAAGATGTTACTGCTATTCCAAATCTCCTGTTATAGTTATTAAGTACAACGATCTATGAATTTTATTAAAACTGTACTCTCCAGTGAATATTTGACCAATTAATACGTATTTTCTTAGAGCCTATCAAATAACCTAGTTGTAAGATATATTTATTAAAATGATATTTCATTCTCGTTTGGAAAATATTATATTTTCTTTAAATTTGGTTAAAACTTTAACAGCTAGTGTGGAAAAGATCTGTTATATGCTATTTTATAGTTAGGTGTTCGGTGAAATAACATGTTATAAAATAATATGTAATTAAAAATATTGCTATATTATGTTGCGTTTACAAGTGCCTACTGCTTGCTTGCAGTTCACGATAAGCAACAATTATTGATAGTGCGAGGTATTGCGCGTATGAGCAAAATTTTAGGCATACTTTATTTAATACCGGCAAATTGAAAATGCTTTAATATAAAAGCGAAATATTAATATAAGCTGAAAGTCTCTAGAATTGCTCGATTTTTATTGGCCATCGAAATAAAGAAAAATGTTTGGATCAAATGTTTTTCATTTAGTTATTTAACTCGCTGCGCGATATTTTAGACGTAAATAAAACTCGAGCAATCCGTGGATAGTTGTTTAAATTTTATATAAATAACCGTTTAGTATAACATCTATATAAAGATACAACACATAGGTAACATCTGTGTATTTATTGAGTAGATAAAGGAGTATATAAGTGTAATGATCGTCAGTAATGCCATGAGTTCGATGACAATTACATTATGTTTGTTTATTAATTTCGCTTTAAAGTTAAAAGTTGCATTTGTGAGTGGTTGTAAACATGAGTCACAATGAAAGTTTGTGTTTTATTTATATAACATTTTTTATGAACTTTTGACGAACGTTGGATATATTTTCGTAAGCCTGCGTGGTTGGAAAAGTGCGTTAACACTGATGAAGATTTGAACCTAAGAAGCTTGGCCAGTAAGTATGCCCCATTATGAGTGATTTAATGTTCTTAAGGGGGCACATTTTTTGTAGAGATTAAAAATCTTTAAATTTTGTAACACAACATTCCTCTGTGTCATCGACTCTATGTCACCACTGGTGATGACAGAGGAATGTTGTGTTACAAAATTTAAAGATTTTTAATCTCTACAAAAAATGTGCCCCCTTAAGAACATTAAATCACTCATAATGGGGCATACTTACTGGCCAAGCTAAGCTTGTTCGCTGTTTAACTGGTAAAAATTAGCATGTTTACTTCCTTCAGTCGTATCAATATGCTTCTTTCTTTGTCCTGCAATCTAAATGAGGCCGTCAATATTTAGACTATCATGATACCTGCAAAGTAATTACTGTGCAGCCTCCATATAACAAATTGGAAGGGACCAAAATTAAAATAGCGTTGTTATTTGGAATTAATAGTATGATGTATGATATATTATTAAATAGAGAGAATACCAAAGTAGTCTGCTAGTAGCGCCCATGCACTAAAAGGTTAGTATAATACAAACATCTTATTCGAAGAGATGATAATTATGTATTAAAGTAAACACTTGTTTACTTTAATACAGTAAATAGTAAGGGTAGAGAGGACAAAGGCGTGGGCGCCCAAATACAAGATAGAATGATCGTGTGAGAATAGATATGTAAGAAAAAGGGGAAATGAAGAAGTTCCCCTTTTTCTTACATATCTATTCTTACCAATCATCTGATCATTTCAAATTGTAACGTAATACTCCGTATTGCGTTATAATACCTCGCAGGCGCTTAACGCAGTGGGTGGAGCCAGCCTAGTCCGAAGAGCGCTTCGCTAGGGATTATTACCATATAAGGTCATAGACGGGCCACAGGCAGTCTGTGAGTCATTGGTCTATGACTATATAAGATGGGTGCGCGATCTAAATCGGTCGCTTTCCCTAGACGTCGCTATGCTGCTGGTTGTAATGAAAACCAAGTATTATTCTTCTATTCTCTATCTACTGTCCCGCTGGGGGTAAGCAAATTCTAGTTGCCTGTGTGCCTTTATGTTCTGTCTGTAGTATCTGTCTCTCCTAAGCATAATGGCGGCTCCACATTAGTGCCGTGAATTCACGCGTAAATTCACGCCGCGAATTCACGGCATAAGTTGTGTCGTCCACATTCATGGGATGTTCGCAATCTTTCGTGAAACCCGTCGCGAAATGGACGTAGAAGCTACTGCCGCAATAACTTTGCTTGCTGTTCTGTCTTTCATCTGTTACGTGTGAGTGTGTGGCCAACTCTGGTGTCGAAGTTTTCAGTCCGCCCAAAGGCCTCCGATATGACCTAACAATTCTTGTCCAGAGACAAGAACCGGGACCGACAGCTTTACGTACCCGCCGGAGCACGGTAACGCTCTGATGCAAATGTCACATGTGATCACCCATCCTAGTGGCAACCCGTGCAAACGTTGCTTAACTTTGCCGATCTACTACGAATGGCAAGCCAATTCTGCTATGACCGCTACTATGTTTGCTGTGGCAACAATTATGACTATTTACACGTACAAAACAAGAGAGTTATTAGAAATAACTGGGCAGCAAAGAGTATTTTTCTTTTTTAATTCTATGAATTCAATATCCATTTGAGTACTAATTCGCATCTAGGCATCATGACACTCCTTTTTATTCTTACGATGCGGGTTTTTTGCATCCCACAGTACGTTCTACGTGTGGTATTGCTCTAAAAAGCGCTTTTTAGTGTCGTTATCCCCAATGTTCAGACGCGACTCCATTTTATTAGCACGCGTGCAGCGACTGCACACGTCCATACGCCTATGAAGTCCGGAGAAAACTGGCACTGGGCCGCGAATGTGGATGTGTACGCGTGAATGCTGCGAAGGGGGCGCGAATCCTTTGTCGCGGGACAAAATACCGACTCTGGTCGGGGAACAGGCGTGAACGCGTGTGAACAAAGCGAAAACCGTCCACATTCACGTTCACGCCCGTTCACGGAGCTTCACGGCACTAATGTGGAGCCGCCATGACAGTCGATCTGGAGCCCAACGTGGGGCCACTGAGACGAGGGGTCATAGACCATGGGTCATAGGCAAGTCTTTCCTGTCCCAGCGCTCCACGCTTTTACAATCAAATATTATAATTAAAAACACATAGTTTACACTTCAGCCCAGAAATAGAGACAACTTGAACGATTCATAATATTTTTTTTGTTTTTACGTGCATTTATAAAAGCGTGTTTTTCTAGTGTTTTTTAAACTATTAATTTATTTTAGCTTCAATTTCGACCAGTAACTGGCGATGCGGCTCGCAATGTATTTTTGGTTAAAATTATTTTTTATTTAGGTACCTACTTTCTATCATAAAAGACATTTGATAAAGGATGGGCAGAGGGGTTAAGCCTTAAACGTAACCATATGTATCATCAAAGTCAAAGTCAAGTTAAAATCATTTATTCAGCTAGGCCATAAATTAAATAGTGACGCTTATGAACGTCAAAATTTAATTTAATTACTTAATGATTCTACATTTACATTTACTGCCACGTTCGCAATGCAATAGGTAGAACCACGAGAAAGAAAGGGCAATAAAACTCATGGCCACTCTTTTCAAACAAATATAATGGTGGTACATTTTATTTTTGTAAGGAGCTGCAACTGTTTCACATTGTAGACATCTACTAGTAAAATTTTTAGTAACTTTTGATATCATACTCAAGCAGTAAATGATGATCATATGGTAAGCCTCCCAAAGTAAATATGGTGAAACAGGAGCATCCACTTACGTCTTTTTTTATGTAGGCAACTCGCAAACATGGTCAGAACTATGGTAAAAGAGAAATAAGCTGCGCGTCCACCGGATCGGAATCGGAGCGTACGGAGCGGAAGGATTTGTTGCTTTGTATTAATTTCTATGAAACTGCGTGCACTGGATCGGCATTTCTGCGCCTGAGACCGGTATTTGTGCTGATGACGTCATCCGCAGTGAACGCATCATACGGATTCCGAGCGTTTCAAGTTCTGACGTGTTTGCGACGTTAAACTGTAGGCAAAAATACTTATTCACGATGAACGACGATGTTTTAATTAAGTATGTTAGTGGAAAGGTATGAAGAACTTTATAATCTAAAACATGAACATTAACATAATCAACTTAAGAGAGACAATATTTGGGACGAAATTGGGCAAATAAAATATATTTTCATCTTCTAATAAATCAGAATATAATGTATGATATTCTCCGAAAATTAATCTAATTACAACAATATCCTCGTCACTGTCCTCCTGCTTTAAAAATACCTAAATTGCCGATGCTGAATCCGAATGCAGTGGACGCACCCCATCGGCATTTTGTAAATGACGACGCTCCGTCCGCTCCGTACGCTCCGATTCCGATCCGGTGGACGCGCAGCTTTAAGCAGAAAGTAACGGTATATGAAACCAAAGCAATCGACAACCTATTAGTTAGCCCATGACCACGAGTTACCCACATTTTACAAATCCGCAAAGTTATAATGAAAGTGTGGAACATGAATGCAAAATATAGTATGAAATGAGAATATCGTAATTAACTACACTATAAAATAAAACTACTTACTAATTATTGACCTAGTCAAAAGCGAACAACTACTTCCAAGCGTTCCTGTCATCAAAATAATCCTTCAAACTGTAATATGCCTTATTTATAAGATAATTTTTAACTTCTGCCTGAAACGAACTTAATGGCAAGTTTAAAATATGAGTTGGTATTTTATTGTATATGCGAATACTGAGCCCAATAAAAGAGCTATGCGTTTTGTGCAAACGAAAATACGGAACACATAATTTATGTCTATTTCTAGTATTGATATTGTCTATGTCACTAAGTATTCATTTTATAAGAATTTATATTTAGTCTTACATGCATAACACTGGCATAAATATATTGTGACGCTACAGTAAGAATACCAAGTTTTAATTTTTTCTTTGAGTGAGACTCTTGTCTTTAACTGGTAAATGGCCCTAACTGCCCGTTTCTGCAATATAAAAATATTTTCGATATCAGCAGCTCTACCCCATAACAATATGCCATATGACATAACAATATGAAAATAACTAAAATACCTAAACCAATCTAGCCGTATCGACATCGGTCAACCTACGAACCTTCTTAACGCCATAAGCAGCTGAGCTAAGTTTCCCTGAGACATATTATGTAACATGCGCACCCCATTGTAACTTCGAATCAAGTGTTAATCCTAGAAATAATGTGGATTCAGTTGTTTCGAGTAGGTACATCGTCATTTAAAACTACCTACCTATGTTAGGACCAAGGTTTCTGACATTAGGCAGAGCAAACTTAACATTAATCGTCACAGTGTAAGTTTAAAATTTGCAAGACATAATATAACGTTATTAATGAACGAGTCCTATGTATTTATTATATGAAGTGTCAAATCGCTGCGATCGGCATCTTCCAGTGTAGGTACAGTGTAAGAATTTGGAAGCTGCATCTGGATGCTAAAAAACGACTAATAGCCTACAGGCCCATGTACAAAAATGGATGGGTCATATGAACCACCAGGTGACTTATATAGGACGATATAAGAGCATAAAATAATAAGATTCAGCACTATGCCGTCACTTGTAAGCTGTCCAACTGAGTGCTGGTGAGAATTCAAAAGTGCAGGTAGAGTAAGTACATATTGGTCATATATTTTTGTACGGCATTTTTACCATCGATAGTTCCATGAAAAATCATAAGAAAGTGCGCAGTGCCGTACAAAAATAGTGCGCCACCAAGTCGGTTTTTTTTTCTGACAATTTCCAGGGTAAATTTTGTCATTTCATTCTGTACGGCATCAGTTTGATACTGTTTTAATACAGCTTCTAATGCATTATTCCTCAACGCCGTACAAAAATCATGCGACAAGGGGGAAAAATTTTACTAATCAAATCTTCCCAAGGGGCCCCGACTGTGAGATGTTCTGTTCTGCATATTACTTAACAGAATTCTAATCTACTGGGCTTGTTTCTTTCTTTTTAGTTTTTATTTAAGTTATTTTTATTACGTATTTTTTAAAATTAGTTTTTACGCAGTCGGGTTTTTTGTTTTTCTTTAATTTATAATTCTATAAATTATTTTTTTTATTATATAAAATGGGTTGAGGGGTTTAGCTTTAAACCTAACCACGTATCATCATCACTGAGTAAGTTTAAAATTTGCAAGACATAAGTCACATAACTAATGGATGACCCCTATGTTATTATTTTAAGTGACAAGTCGCCGCGATCGGCATCTTCCAGTGTGCGGTGTAAGAATTTGGACGCTGCAGCTGGATGCTAAAAAGCGACCGAGTCGCCGGTCGCCGATGCTAAAAGGAAGCTAGTCTGCGGTGGCTCTAAAACGTTAAATTATTTGTGTATCCAACATTTAGGTACTATCAAAGTAATAACATGGTAATAACACAGTAGTATCTACAAAGTTTTGTAAGGCTTAATCTGTTGTCGCCTACGTACCTTTTGTAATAAAAATAAAATAAAATATTTGCGGAAATCACATCCTAACATTATCCCGCTTGCGATGATAGACCCTCACCTTGGAGCCCAGGGTTACCTTAGTTGTGGTGGCAATAGTCGAAATGGGAAATTGGAAATAAGTCTGCTAACCAAAAAGAACCAGAGCACTTCATTAAATTACGAAGATTGTTACAATTGAATGAAACCATTTAGCTTCTTATGCTACATCGAATACCACTTGATCGAATAATTTATACCTATCGAATTTCATTGTAGGTAGGTACCTACCTAATTCTCACGATCTCGAATCCGATTTTTGCTGCACAATTTATGAATATAATTATTATGTTTTAGATATGTGAGGCAGTACTGCCATGCAGAGGAAATAGACTTCAGAGCCTCGGCGCGTACCACAAAGTTTTCGAAGTTAGGTATTATCCTCCTAGCGTTATCCCAGATCCCAGGTTTCCTCCCGAGGTCCGCTTACTAGTTTTACCGCATTTGACTGAATATTAGCTTTAGCGCAGAGCGACTTATTTTTTCCTGTTCTTCTTCTCGACTGCACGCATCACCGCTTGGCACTGCGCCGAGTGTTATGGGTTCGATCCCCACACGAGGCAACACTTTGTGTCATTCACAATTTGTTGTTTGGAGTCTGGGTGTTTATTGTGTCCGTTAGTTGTATGTTTGTAAAGTCCCCCGCGACACAGGATTTAGTCCTAATGCGGGAATATCTATTAAAAAAATTCGGGCAAGTGCGAGTCTGACCCGCGCACCGAGGGTTCCGTGCGCATTTTACCTTATTTGAGGTTGGTGCTAATTATGCTAGTCCTCTAAATCTGCATGAGCGCCCATACAACTTGAGGACTATCTTAAATTGAGTCTACTATGTATGTATGGGGATAACCTTAAATTTTCCACATTTAAATGTTTTTGTAATTTTTCCTTTATTTGTGCTGTAAGACCTTGGTAATGGTAATGGTAGTCCGTTGGAGCAAGGTCTGGCGAATACGGAGGATGACGAATGGTTTCTAACTGCAGTTCCTGAAGGGTCAAAACGGTTTCTCATGCTGTATGAGGTCTCGCGTTGTCTTGGAGCAATAATGATGAAGATTGATTCATGAGTCAGGGCTGTTTTACTGCTAGTTTTGCCAACATTGTTCGGAGTTCGGTACAATAGACATCTGCCGTTATTGCTTGACCAGATCGGAGAAAACTATAGTGAATAACAGCATGCTGAGACCACCAAACAGTTACCATTAGGTAGGTACCTTTTTATTAGTAAGCTTTGCTTTAGGACACTGTTGTGGCGTTTGACCTGAGGTCAGCCATTGCATGTTTCTTTTACGGCTATCATAAAGAATCAACTTTTCAGCACATGTCGCAATTCGATCGAATATTCCTTCATTTCTGTACCGATTCAACAAGGCAACACAAGTTTCAACACGCGTTTCTTCCTGCAGTTCAGTCAAATCATGAGGCACCCATTTTTCGTATATTTTTATTTTATTGATTTGACGCAAATGAGTCAATATTGTGGGTAAGGTAACGTTAAACCATGCCGATAATTCCTGGGTAGTTTGACCAGGATCGGCTTCAACCATTTCTCTTAATTCATCGTTATTCACCTGTGTCTTCCTCGTGACTCGTTCTTCAAGTCGTAGTTTCCACCGTGAAAGCGTTTAAACCAAAATCGCACGGTGCGTTCATTAGCAAACCTCTCCAAACGCAACATTGATATTGCGGGCGTTTCTGCCGCGTTACTTCCGCGTTGGAACTCGTATTCAAAAATCACTCGAATTTTCGCAGTATCCATCTTTCTTGTCTAAGTTGAATAACAAAAACAGGTGAAAGTCGATATTCAAATGTTTCACATTTTTAAAAGAAGAACATCGTAGAAACCATGTGAAAAAAACTTTCATTCAAAAACCTCAAACCATGAAGATTCTATGTCAATTCAAAGTACCTATTACAATAAAACGGCAATTTCATACTTTAACCCCTATTGTAATAGCTTGTCCAGTGCCTCCGCCAGCACGTAAAGTATGTTATGCTCAACTCTTCTGCTTTCCTAATAATCTAGGATTCGGCGCATTAAGGCGAGTGTGCGCAGTGCGCACTCGCCTTACTTTGGTCTTACGTGATAAGTTGCGGTATTCTCAAGTTTAGACATAGCTGAATTTGACATTTTGAGTCTCCAAATTATCTCCTTTCCGCGGCCTCCCTCACTGCTCAGGAGGGAGCCAAGATACAGAGTGATCCACAAATTCCAGAATACAGATCTTTACTTACGTGGTTGCGCCACAATCCAGTACGTAGTTTCCACAGGACTTTGTTCATCCTTTCATGTGCCTTGGTACAAGTATGGATTCCTGCCAGTCACTGGGCCATTAACCTGTGCTCCGTATCTGATTGCATAGGCTTTGTAGGCAACGTACTTACTCCGGTCTCACCTATAAGTTTTAAGTTTTCTGCAAAGATACAGTCACCACCGATTTAAGTATGAACCTATGAACTATCACGCTGAAATAGCAAAATATTTTTATTATAAGTCGTCGTCGACCATCAAGTTCCGTTACTGATGACTATATCTAACAATGGACCTAAATTCGTAAGATAATAAGATTAAAATTGCTCCTAAGTGGGTAGCAGTATCGCTCACGCGGTTTATACTCGTTTTCATATGATAATTTTAAGACAGCAACATTTTTAATTACCTACCAGAATCGGCCAAAATTGGCCATGGTATCAACAAACATTAGTATAAAAGCAAACCATGACATAAGTTGAGAAAATACATATTTAAGTACATTGCAACATCTTAATTGTCTATTAATTAATACGGTGAGATTTAGGTTGTCGTCTGACGCCTAGAGGACCTATAAAGATATGGTAGTAAAATTAAATATTATCGGAGATACCTGTGCAGGTATCCTTGCGGTGTTAGTCTGCAACGTCTATTAGGACAGACCTGTGCCAAAATGTGCATTGGGCGGTATTATTTTAATCTGCCCAAATTACTGGAACAATTTTTTTTTAAAGTAAGTAATATGACGTGGCAGTGGGCAGGGCACATAGCTCGGAGAACCGATTGATTGCCGAAAGGAAAGGCAGAAAGATTCCGGAGAGGGTACGCACCAGAAGTCGCAACAGAGGTCTTCCACCGTCCAAGGTAGATCGGACGGTCTTATTAGGATCGCAGGGTACAGTTGGCGTAGGATTGTTCTATGTGCACAGCCCTGGGAGAGACCTATGTTCGGCAGTGGACGTCTTTCAGCTTTGTACCTACATGATGAAGATGATGAACTGTGCAAGCATGCTTGGCCTTATAGCTATTTTCTCAAGCGGATCCGACTAGCCTCAAATGGGTTTTAAATATTACAGGTCCTGCCACAGCATGTTTGGGATCATTTGATTTTTGCCAAAAGTATAACAATGAACTCATTCAATAATAATTAAGAGGATGTGGTCGAAAAAGTGCACGGAATAACACTTCTGGTAATCCTCCTCTTACAAACCTACGATTAGGTTTCCCCCAACATAAACGTAAATTTTCATTTCTTTAGAAACGAAAAGTAAATCCATAATTAACTAGCTACCAAACATCGCTAGATAGAAATTAATCAAGAGGAAAATCCTAAAGACAGTAAGTAAGGTGAGAGGATTAATAATATTCCCTTACTAATATATCCAGGTGCCTTAATAACCTACCAATGTAATGTTATTTCTTCAAGAAACTACATATTTCAAATGTGTTGACACTGAAGATTCGTCATTGCTTCCGAAATGAATTGACGTCGGCAGTTATAGTGTCGTTATAGTAAGTGTTTGACATCCTTACACGTGTGGATGGACAAAGAATGATCTTGACCCTAAACAACATTTGATTGAATCAAACTGTTACCTAGATATCTTCTGCAGACATATAACAACTCTATAATAACAGGCATTGGAATCAACTACCGTTTAATCCAATTGTTTTATAAGGATTTGTATGTTGTTTATATTATTGAGTACTCAATCAGCCCTCTTATTATAAATTGGACTCTTAAGTTGCAGAGAAAATAAGATTGCAAATACTTCCTTAGGCACCTCACACGTCTTCTAGAAATATATTATCTTTTGTTAATTTGTGTTAATGCCTACGAAATAGACCAAAATTTGCCAAGTTTCGAATAAAAATATGTTCGTAATACCATTTATCGAATGTATTCCACTTTGATGAGGCTATGTGTAACATTATCTATGTAAACTTCATATACCTACTGACTTTAATTTTAAGTGTTTACTATTTAGCGTCTAGTCTACCTACTAAAGAAAAAGAAATTGTAGAAATAGGAATGCTCCGGCCTAACCTTTGTAGGTGACGTGACTATTATCTTCACATTGAAGTCATCAACCAAATTACTTTAATGTATTATCTTGGCAACGTTGTTTGCAAATGGACAACTCTAATAACCAATGATCATGAGTAATTTTAATAATTACACCAAAAACAGCAGCCAAATAACAAAAACAGTACTTTGACTGTTAGTTGGCTGCTGGTCCATCCTCCATGATTAAGCGTTATAAATTCGCCGAAAATTGCTCAAAACACAGTTCTGAATGCGCAAGAACAATTAAAGTAAAAGCAGACTATTAAAAAAACTGTTAATTAGAACAAACAAAAAATATGTATCCGCAATAAAGTCGTGAGAGTCTCCCACGGCAGCGCGGCCTATTCACGGGGCTGGGGAATAATGATGCCTCCATTGTGCCACCAGCAGGAAGTCATTTATCTAACATCAAGAATATGAGTGTTTAGAGCAATTTCGTGTCTGATTTCTCATCCTAAAGTGTGCAATTTTGGCGACGCAGCGGTACCTACGAGAAATGTCAAACAACTCCACCGATGACTAAGCAGTGTTTGATTACTCGTTTTGGACGTTTCTGGTAGATGGTAAACGTTTTGTGTCTTTTGTTTAATAATTGACTACTATTTCGTTGAGACTTGAGGCACGAACACGTGTAATTTTGTTTGCACTCCTGTTCTTTTGTGTGCCTCCTCAACACTTGGTAGACCTACAGGTTAGGAGTAGGTATTTACTTTCAACGCATTCACCTTCTTCCGTGCTGTTATTTCCCATGCCTTTTGGTCCGGACCTGCCTGTCTTGTTACATCAGAGCAAAGTTGCGACATGCTGGGGACCGATCCAATTGTTTTCGTTTCCTTTGTCGTTGTTCTAATCTTGGTAAAGGTATACCTATATCGCTTAATTTAGGATAACATCGTATTTTTTACGGTGTTCAGCGGAGATATCAATGAGTATGTTGGGGCTTTCCACATATTTACTGATAATTTTCAACGTTGAGTACATTGGATTTTATTTCTCTTGCAAAATATAAACGCAAAATTTGGTACATTTTTGCTAACTTTTCGGTATTTTATCTTTCTTATCGTAAGAGCTCGACGATGAATTGGGCAAAACAGCGTTGTAAAATACGCTTGTAGAGAGCATTATACCTAACTAGAGGACGCCAGCAGCTACGCCTGCATTTTTTTTAAATTTACCCGTTTTGGCGGATCCCGTGGGAATTTCGGGAAATCCTTTCTTAGTGCACCCCTACGCTCCCCAAGGAACATACATGCCAAATTCCAGCTTCCTGTGCCCAATAGTTTCGGCTGTAGCGTGTCTGTCAGTCAGTCAGTAACGCAAGGATTTTATATATTATACTAGCTTTCGCCCGCGGCTTCGCCAGCATGATATTTTAATAAAGAGTGGCCTATGTACTTCCCCGGGTTTCAGATTATCCAGTATCCATGTCAAATTTCATCACAAACGGCTCTGTAGATTAGCCGTATAGCATACATATAAACAGATAATAATGAAAAATTACTTTTGTTTTCATAATTGTTCAACTTCAGGTAAAGATTAGTATGTAAGTATATTTTTGAAGTTATGAAGAGTTTATATACCTACTAAATATATCAGCAGCAAAAATAAAATCTGAAAGCATTAGGTACCACAAAGTACATATCAGACAATCAGACCGTCCCTCCGCCTCGCTGTGCTTAAGCGCACTAACTCATAGAAAGCGCTTTTAATGACGCTGCGCTTAGGTCAGATATATCGTGATAACTTTTAACTATTCGTCAAAATAAATCTATCAATTTTGAAAACAATTTGATAACTACTCTAGAATGAGCATTGTAAAAAACATATATATATTTATTGATGTTATACTGTTTTATTACAATAAAAAATTATGCAAGTAGTTAGATTATGTACTAAAAGTTAAAAAGTTATTCGGTAAGTTCTAGCTACCAGATCGCACCAATGTTCTCATCAATCTGGGGTATTGATCAGACAAATATAAAATCGTTGGGCAAGTGAAATTTCTATCATAATGTTTACTCTGGATACGCTACGCCCAAAATTATTTTTTTTAGTTAATTTTATTTTCAAGATTTTAGTTTTGTTGTTAGTTGATACTTCTCATTCTATTTTCATAGTGAGCCCTTTTCTACCAATCAAGCCCTGTCATTCGATACCCATATTGAGGTATTTGTGGAAAATAGGTAATTCGCCATTTTGTGGCGGCGGCCACCTTGGATTTTTCATAGTGAGCTCTAGTCTACTAATCAAGCCCTTTAATTTGATATCCATATTGAGGTATTTGTGGAAAATAGGTAATTCGCCATCTTGTGGCGGCGGCCATCTTGGATTTTTCATAGTGAGCTCTATTCTACCAATCAAGCCCTTTCATTTGATACCCATATTGAGGTATTTGTGGAAAATAAGTAATCCGCCATTTTGCGGTGACAGCCATCTTGAATTTTTCATAGTGAGCTCTATTCTACGAATCAAGCCCTTTCATTTGATACCCATATTGAGGTATTTGTGGCAAATAGGTAATCCGCCATTTTGAGGCGGCGGCCATCTTGGATTTTTCATAGTCAGCTCTATTCTACCAATCAGGCCCTTTTATTTGATACCCATATTGAGGTATTTGTGGCAAATATGTAATCCGCCATTTTGTGGCGGCAGCCATCTTGGATTTTTCATAGTGAGCTCTATTCTACGAATCAAGCCCTTTCATTTGATACCCATATTGAGGTATTTGCGGAAAATAGGTAATCCGCCATTTTGTGGCGGCGGCCATCTTGGATTTTTCATAGTAAGCTCTATTCTACCAATCAGGCCCTTTTATTTGATACCCATATTGAGGTATTTGTGGCAAATATGTAATTCGCCATTTTGTGGCGGCAGCCATCTTGGATTTTTCATAGTGAACCCTATTCTACCAATCAAGCCCTGTCATTCGATACCCATATTGAGGTATTTGTGGAAAATAGGTAATTCGCCATTTTGTGGTGGCGGCCACCTTGGATTTTTCATAGTGAGCTCTAGTCTACTAATCAAGCCCTTTAATTTGATATCCATATTTAGGTATTTGTGGAAAATAGGTAATTCGCCATCTTGTGGCGGCGGCCATATTGGATTTTTCATAGTGAGCTCTATTCTACCAATCAAGCCCTTTCATTTGATACCCATATTGAGGTATTTGTGGAAAATAAGTAATCCGCCATTTTGCGGTGACAGCCATCTTGAATTTTTCATAGTGAGCTCTATTCTACGAATCAAGCCCTTTCATTTGATACCCATATTGAGGTATTTGTGGCAAATAGGTAATCTGCCATTTTGAGGCGGCGGCCATCTTGGATTTTTCATAGTGAGCTCTATTCTACCAATCAAGCCCTTTCATTTGATACCCATATTGAGGTATTTGTGGAAAATAGGTAATTCGCCATCTTGTGGCGGCGGCCATCTTGGATTTTTCATAGTGAGCTCTATTCTACGAATCAAGCCCTTTCATTTGATACCCATATTGAGGTATTTGTGGAAAATAGGTAATCCGCCATTTCGTGGCGGCGGCCATCTTGGATTTTTCATAGTAAGCTCTATTCTACCAATCAGGCCCTTTTATTTGATACCCATATTGAGGTATTTGTGGCAAATATGTAATCCGCCATTTTGTGGCGGCAGCCATCTTGGATTTTTCATAGTGAACCCTATTCTACCAATCAAGCCCTTTTATTCGATACCCATATTGAGGTATTTGTGGAAAATATGTAATTCGCCATTTTACGGCGACAGCCATCTTGGATTTTTCATGGTGAGCTCTATTCTACGAATCAAGCACTTTCATTTGATACCCATATTGAGGTATTTGTGGAAAATAAGTAATCCGCCATTTTGTGGCGGCGCGGCGGCCATCTTGGATTTTTCATAGTGAGCTCTATTCTACCAATCAAGCCTTTTCATTTGATACCCATATTGAGGTTGTTGTGAAGTAATATAATATGATCCGCCATTTTGTATCCGCGGCCATCTTGAAATTACAATCATTTAAATATTATCTTTTATCTTGATGAAAATATGAGTGTATACCAAATATCAGATCAATCTGTCATCAGGAAAGGGGTAAAATTCCAATAAATTTAGCTTTCAGAGCTATGGATTTTTGCCGACTTAGTTTATACTTTTCCTTATATTATGGCAACATTATACAAAATCTTTATAAATTGTAGCCTATGTGTTATTCTGATGTATGAACTATATTATTGTAAAGTTTCATCCAAATCCGTTCAGTAGTTTTTGCGTGAAAGAGTAACAAACATCCATCCATCCATCCATCCATCCATCCATCCATCTTCACAAACTTTCACATTTATAATATTAGTAGGATTAAGATGAAGTATGACAGATTACCTACCAAAACAAATGAATAAATTGAACCCAAGAAGATTAAATTAAAGTCGGCCCTAAAATCATCATCATCCTCAGCCTTTAACAGTCCACTGCTGGTCTAAGCCTATCCTATGAAAGGAGGAATTGGCCTGCTATACCATGCTGGCCAAACGGGTTGGTAATTGGTATAGGGTTTGTATCAAGTTTTCCTTCTCTTACAGTGCTGTTCTCTGCACAATATGCTCCCTCTGTCGGCTCTTACGACACCCATGGGATGATATGGGGTGGTGACAATCCGTATTCTTTATCCGTCACCACACGGACCACGGCCTAAAATACCTACCTAAAACCCCCGATAGCACTGCAAGAAAGACTTTGCGACTCGAATCCACAAATAAACTTGCAGATATCTTACGTATAGGTAGGTACGTGACTGAAGCAAGTCTGCACCTAACTTAAAATTGAAGCGGGTATTTAAGCGAGGAATAGGGTATTTTATTCGACGTGCCTATTATTCAAGCGTGGTCTACATGGTTGAAGGGTGAAAGCAAACTTCATGCCTGAAAGTTCTTTCTGAAGTTTTCTAACTTGTGTAAAGTATCAACGTTAGGACGCTGTGGTAGTATCAATGAATATATTTTAGAAAGGTTTTCGTGATAGTTATACAAAGGTTTGTGGTACATATTCACCATGGTGTCAATGACAACTTATTTCATGAATAAAGCAAACATTAATAAAATAGGTACTTACATAGCTGCCCGTAGTTGCTGCTAGCATTCATTTTACTGTCAACAGATTATAATCCTAGCCGCGATTATCTGTTTCCTTTAGCTGAATGAGAGATCATTGTTATTGTAATTACGGCTACTTTATATGACGCAAATCTATATACAACCCGTGCTCACTACGGAAGTAGGTAACTATCATTTGTTGTAGCTGATCTTCAGAACAACAACTATGTGCATTATTTTGTCACTTTACAAGCAATGTTCTTCATATAATTTCATGTGGTCTAGTATTACATTACGTGGTCGGTATAAGGCTATATCTAAGTAGGTACCTATAAATATTATGATTTCTCTTTAACCTCAAACGAACGCTAAGCAGCGTTCCAAATAAAAGAATGATGTGGTTTTTCTCCAATTCATTATAACACAACATGTTGTCAATTAAACAAAAAGCAATGAATGAATGGTAAGTCCGATCTTCCAATCATGAAGGTTGCACTTTTTATAGGCTTAAGAGCAAATTTTAGCGGTTAAAAATCCTATTAAAACTATTTTAATCTTAACAGTGTGTTTCATTAATAATTAAACACAAACACACCTAATACGAAGATCATATTTTGTGTTTTTTAAAAAGTTCTGAACGTCCCGTCGTCTTCGCGCTTTTCTTTCTTATGTATACAATTCGACAGTGACAGCAACAGCTCAACTCAATAGGTGTAGGCGGGGAATTATCTAAGTCTTTATTTGATTTTTCTGTGATTATTAAAGTGATTATTTTAAAACTAATTTGGATATATTTAGATTAAGTATTTTGAATATTTTGAATGCTGTTGTAATATAAGTATCTAAATATACTCAGAAGTATAATTATATTCTTCATATTAATAAATCATTATATTATTTAATTGTTATGTATATTTTGTTTTATTTCAATATTTAGTCTTAAATAAAAGTTAATATGGTTATTCAATAAAAAAGTAAAGCAACTTTTTCATGACATATGTACATCCTCCTGCATTATTGTTTTTAAATTACATTGAACTTTCTAACTCGGCTTTGCAGTCTAACCAGATTTGCCTAATATTTTTTTATAAAAGGGAATTCAAGATTCTAAGGTTAACTAGATGTCAGATTATTTGAGGGTACTGACAATCTATACCAACTGTTATAGATGATAATGACAATCGAGACCGAATGATGGTTTAACGTACACTCCGAGACACGGACGATTTTTTTATATACGGTCACCCATCTATAATACATACGGTGGCGGAGTCGCTTACCTCTGTGTCGCGGCCTTTATTATGAAATCACCACGTTTAATAATTTAATGAATGAGGCGATTATGAACCTAACTGTACCTTTTATTGCAAAAAAACTGAGTTTGTCCAGTTGACGAAAACATTAAAGTGATTTAATTTAAGTTTCACCATGCGGACACGCGTAAAAATCATGGCGTGTCCACATGACGAAATAATTAGTAGTATTAATTTTGAATTTCACCAACTGGACACACGTGTGTCCAGTCTCGTGTGTCGAGTTGGTGAATAACCCTTGACGTAGACAAACAAACATCGATATACCTACCATATACCTACCTACCTGTATAAGAATAGACCGTACCTAGACCTAGACTGGGTATGGTTGTAACGGGGTATACAATCTTACAAGCTGTAACACACGCTCGAATTTGGTCCGGCGGACCTAATCCGCCGACTAAATCCGTTCTCGATCGGACAGTTGCTTCACGTACGCCTTCAAGTGCGGTTGCCATCATCATTCATTTCATCACCGCCATCACATAAAAAGCGGAAAATAGAAGAGAATGGGCGAAACAGTATTCAAGAGAACGTGACGAATTTAGTCACATAACATTTATAAACATTTTAGATGAATATGATTTTAAAATATATCTACGAATGAACCGGGAAACCTTTGAAAATTTATTACATTTAGTTAAACCTCTCATTACAAAAAAAGAAACTGTTATGAGAAAGTTTGTTTCTGCGGAAGATGATGATGCTGATGCAAGATACTTTAACATGGTAATAAGTCGCATTGCCACGTTAAAGTATCTTGCATCAGGAAGAGAATTTCATGGATTAAAGTTTAGTTCAAGTATATCGTCACAATTACTTGCCCAAATAATACCTGAAACTTGTGATGCTATCTACAAAGTGCTTAGTGATTACATTAAGGTATATGTATTTCTTTTATTTTTATCTCAAAACGAAACCTTACAGGATAATTTCGTCCATGAGACGGTACCCATTCTGAAGGGCCCATTCTTATAGCTCGTGAGATGTATCCCACAAACATGGAAAATCTTTGAATAATTGAAGAACTTCAATAAATACATCGCGTTTGTAATGATTTCCTCCATAAAGTAAAATGGGCGCACGCCCGGCTGTCCTTCTTGGCGTTCCAAACAAGACTAGTCGTCGTTTGTTCGGCCTAACCGTCCACACGTCCGGATGCGGTACGGAGCAAACCATATCCGATGTGCAAACTAGCGGACTGAGGCGGACTCAATTAATAATTATTATGTTCGCAGGACTACTCTACAGACAGTCAGATTTGGTTCGGATGCGAACCAAATTCGTGGTCTGTTCGAACCAAATTCGAGCGTGTGTTACAGCTTTAATGGCGGCTCTACATTAGTGGCGTGAAGCTCCGTGAACAGGCGTGAACGTGAATGTGGACGGTTTTCGCATTGTTCACGCGCGTTCGCGCCTGTTCCCCGACCGGAGTCGGTGTTTTGTCCCGCGACAAAGGATTCGCGCCCCCTTCGCGCAGGATTCACGCGTTTGCGTGAATCCTGCACGAAGGGGGCGCGAATTCGCGGCCCAGTGCCAGTTTTCTCCGGACTTCATAGGCGTATGGATGTGTGCAGTCGCTGCGCGCGTGCTAATAAATGGAGTCGGGTCTGAATATTTGAGATAACGAAGCTGAAATGCGCGTTTTAGAGCATTACCACACGTAAAAGATACTGTGGGATGCAAAAAACCCGCATCGTAAGAATAAAAAGGAGTGTCATGATGCCTGGACGGGAATTAGTACTTAAATGGATATTGAAATCAAAGACTGCCTCCGTGGTCCAGTGGATAGCGTATGCGATTGCTGATCGGATGTCCCGGGTTCGATTCCCGGGTCGGGCAAATGTGTTACTGGGTTTTTCCGAATACTCAGTAACAGCCCGGAGTCTGGTGATGTGCCCGGTAACGGCAATAGGCTCGCCCCCTATTACGCGTGGGACCTAAAAATTCATGGCGAAATGTGGGTGCAATATTTACACCTCTGCCTACCTCGTCGGGGATACAGGCGTGAGACTATAAATAAATATATAAAATGAAATCAAAGAATTAAAAATGAAAAAATACTCTTTGTTATTTCTAATAACTCTCTGGTTTTGTACGTATAAATAGAAATATGTTGCTACAGCAAACATACTTAGTAGCGATCATAGCGGAATTGGCTTGCCATCCGTAGTAGATCGGCAAAGTTAAGCAACGTTTGCACAGGTTGCCACTAGGATGGGTGACCACATGTATGTGGCATTTGCATCAGAGCATTACCGTGCTCCAGCGGTCACGTAAAGCTGTCGTTCCCGGTTCATGTCTCAGGACTAGGATTATTAGGCCATCTCGGAGGCCCTTGGGCGGACTGAAAACTCCGACACCAGCGTTGGCCACACACTCACACGAAACAGAAGAAAGAAAGAACAGCTTACATAGTTATTGCGACAGCAGCTTCTACGTCCATTTCGTGGCGGGTTTCATGAAAGATTGCGAGCATAATGGCGGCTCCACATTAGTGCCGTGAATTCACGCTCAAATTCACGCCGCGAATTCACGGCATAAGTTGTGTCAACCACATTCATGGGATGTTCGCACTTCGCAGTCTTTCGTGAGACTCGCCGCGAAATGGACGTAGAAGCTGCTGCCGCAATAACTATGTTTGCTGTTATTTCTTCTGTTTCGTGTGAGTGTGTGCCCAACTCTGGTGTCGGAGTTTTCAGTCCGCCCAAAGGCCTCCGAGTTGGCCTAAGATCCTTGTCCTGAGACAAGAACCGGGACCGACAGCTTTACGTGCCCACCGGAGCACGGTAACGCTCTGATACAAATGCCACATGTGGTCACCCATCCTAGTAGCAAGCTGTGCAAACGTTGACTAACTTTGCCGATCTACTACGAATGGCACGCCAATTCCACTATGACCGCTACTATGTTTGTTGTGGCAACATATTACTATTTACACGTACAAAACAAGAGAGTTATTAGAAATAACTGGACAGCAAGGAGTATTTTTTCTTTTTTAATTCCTTGATTTCAATATCCATTTATGTACTAATCCGCGTCCAGGCATCATGACACGCCTTTTTATTCCTACGATGCGGGTTTTTTTGCATCCCACAGTACATTCTACGTGTGGTAATGCTCTTAAAAGCGCATTTCAGTTTCGTTATCCTAAATCTTCCGACGCGGCTCTATTTTATTAGCACGCGCGCAGGGACTGCACACGTCTATACGCCAATGAAAACTGGCACTGGGCCGCGAATGTGGATGTGTACGCGTGAATCCTGCGTGAAAGAGGCGCGAATCCTTTGTCGCAGGACAAAATACCGACTCTGGTCGGGGAACAGGCGAGAACGCGCGTGAACGACGCGAAAACTGTCCACATTCACGTTCACGCCTGTTCACGGAGCTTCACGGCACTAATGTGGAGCCGCCATAACAATTCAAATATTCGCGGAACTATTCACCGTGCGAGGATGGGTAGGTACAAGGGGAGAGACACGTGGCTTACGTGTACGGACATGATTGCCAGTGCTGCCGGTCTGTCCGCGCGCTATATACATTTGCAGAGGGGCCTATTGTGTTTTTTCAACCAAAAGTAAGTATTTTTGATCAATTTCTTTCATAAATTGTGTTGTTAATAAAGTTTTCTAAGTTTTGTCTGTTTTATGGGTGATGAATAGACTTTAGACGTACGAATACTGTATTTATTTTTTGTGTAGGTTTTTTTTCCACTAACGAGATCTTTTTATTAGTAGAAGGGTAGGGTGGGTACAATTATAACACTTTTTGTGGGTACGGTTGTAACATCTTATACTAATATATAAAGCTGAAGAGTTTGTTTGTTTGTTTGGTTGAACGCGCTAATCTCTGGAACTACTGGTCCGATTTGAAAAATTATTTCAGTGTTAGATAGGTCATTTATCGAGAAAGGCTATAGGCTAAATAACATCACGCTATGAGCCACGGGAGCGGAGCAGTAGCCTTAAATAACGCGGGTGTAACCGCGGGAATCATCTAATTAGTTATATATGTATTTTTCATTGCAGATGCCTAGAAAACGTTTAAGAAAGACGTCAAGAGGTGATAGCGAGATATTTCGCTTTAGGGAAGCTTACAACGACGTTAAAACTGGGACTTCTTTAAAACAAGCCGCAGATAGCCATGGTATTAAATATGTCTCCCTGCTACGTTACATAAGAAAGAGAGATGCAGCGACCGAAGCTGAGGTGGAAAATATAATAATGGGGTAAACAGCTCATAACAGTACATAACATAACATACAATGAGTAATGATCCCGAATCTGCTGTAGTCAACCGGATGTAGAATTCGTCTAATCCGTGACAAAGTTCATTAGTTATTATGTATGTGTTCATTACTTATTATGTATGGATTCTGGAGTGGCGACCACGTACTGGACGACGCAGCAGGGGTAGGCCTCCCGCAAGGTGGACCGACGATCTGGTTAAGATCGCGGGAAGCGGTTGGATGCGGGCGGTTCAAAATCGGTCTGTGTGGAGAACCTTGGGGGAGGCCTATGTCCAGCAATGGACGTCTCTAGGCTGACATGATGATGTGTTCTTTTTATTTTTTATGGACAACTAACAAAGTACACACCTGAACATTAAGAACTTTATTACAAAACAAAGACTAATAATTAAAGTTGAACTTTCGACTTGAGGAGGGTGTCTGGAAGTGGCTGAAGGGAAAATGGCGAAAACGATGTCTGGTCTTGTGGCGTACCCTGGGGAAGTCAGCGACTAGCAACGGGCTATAAAAGGCTGATGTATGAAGTTTAGTTCTAACTTTAGTTGTGTCAAATGTAAAATACGGACAATTCGCGCATTTTTAGTTGGCCGGGATGGTGGATGATGGTTAGTAAAGGTACTAACCATCATCCTCCTAGCGTTATCCTAGTTTAAACCTGGGGTCCGCTTACCAGTCTAACCAAATTTGAAATGCCCCTTTGCGGAACTTTTTGGTAATGGGGGTCTGAAGGCGGGGACTACTGTTCATGCGTGAATTTAACATGGCGACTTACCTCAGGCCGGCCAACATAAAATGAGCAAGGTGTACCTAGACTTATGCTTTCTTTTGTCTGAAGTTTTTGTTTTTTAAATTCGTTGGAACAAATGTGAATTTGAAAAATAATGTCCAAGATTTAAGTATTTTTACCTCAACAACTAAATTAGTCTGGTGCTATTTTTTAATCAAATCAATCTTTATTACAGTAGGGGAGGAGTTAGGGGTGAGGCAGGGGGATGTAATATCCCCTAAGCTCTTCACCAACGCACTCGAAGACGTCTTTAAGACGCTGTACTGGACTGGACGAGGCATAAACATTAATGGCGAGTACATATTCCACCTTCGGTTTGCCGACGATATCGTCATTTATTTATTTATTTTATGGATCTTCAACAAGAATTACACAATGCTATACATAATAAAAAGGAAAAAACACAGATCTGGTGTATCCTTAATTATAGAAGACCACAACATGCACATAAGTCTAACAATAAGGAAAGAAGATAAATGTCAAGGCTTATTAAAATTAAAAACTAAATACGATTAAAAAAATATTAAAAATGAAGAAAAAGAGAAAAAAAGACACTAAATCAAATTCATGAGGTAAATTCAATTACAGTAACAAAATAATACATTAATAAATAACATTCTTTTGATCTACTTAGATTGACTAAATTCACTAAATTAAAGTCATGATTATATATACGTCAAATGAAATTAAATTATAATAAAATTGCAATAATTAATTAATTATAAATTGCATCGTGGCAGAGAGCCTGGAAGAGCTGAGCGAGATGCTGCACAGCTTAAATGGAGCCTCCTCCTCATGGGTCGGTCTCGGCATGAACTTGGATAAAACCAAGATTATGTTCAACGAACACATTGTGCCGGGACCGGTTTATGTCGACGGATCGATGCTCGAAGTTGTTCAAGAGTATGTCTACCTTGGGCAAGTAGTCCAGCTTGGTAGAAACAACTTCGAGTAAGAAATCGACGGCAGGATCCAGTTGGGTTTGGCAAGCTACGTCGAGTTTTCTCTTCGCCCCTACCGCAATGCCTGAAGACCAAAGTCTTCAACCAATGCGTCCTACCTGTTATGACGTACGGTGCCAAGACGTGGACACTCACAGTGGGACCAGTCCACAAACTAAGAGTCACGCAGCGAGCTATGGAACGGGCTATGCTTGGCGTCTCTTTGAAGGATCCGAAACAAAGTTATCCGACAAAGAACCAAAATTACTGACATAGCTCACAGTATCAGTAAGCTCAAGTGGCAGTGGGCTGGCCATATCTGTAGAAGGACTGATGGCCGTTGGAGCAAGCGTGTCCTAGAGTGGAGACCACGTCTCGGCAAGCGTAAGGTAGGGCGGCCCCCGGTTAGGTGGACCGACGACCTGAAAAAGGTGGCTGGGACAGACTGGATGCGGAAGGCTGAGGACCGTGTACTGTGGCGCGTGTTTTGGGAGAGGCCTATGTCCAGCAGTGGACTGCGATAGGCTGATGATGATTAACTACGAAATTGTGTACGAATGTAGATTTTAGATTCGTTTTTGACATAAGCTGCATACAAAATATGTCAAACACTATCCTTTCGTTCTTATCCTTACACGATTGTAAATTGATAGGTAGGTACCTACTTCTTACTTCTACTTTGGTAATCTTAATTGGTCTGAGATGCTTTTAGTAGTGTTAGTTTCGTTTTCACCTATTAAAATTGGAGTCAATTGGTAGGGAATGTATTCTATATTTTATACAGAAGTACCTATTTAATAAAACTTTACTGAATATTAAATTTTTTATTCGTTAAGAGTTCGCCATTCAGCAATTACCTAAGACAGTAAAAAAACAATGGAATATCGCAAGAGCGACATACCGTCAGGATTTGTTACGATTACAAAACTGACAAGAAAGTAAGCAGATAGGTATCTATTGAGTTTTTCTGCCTCGTAGATCTAGGCGTCTCTGAGATAAAAATCAAATTATTTTTATGCATATAGGTGACCTATGTGCCAAGTAGGTGCTCATGGAGCATGTTATAAAGAATTCATAGATAACGTGAATCGCTGGTACTAAGACAATCGATATCGCTTTCAACTCGAAGCTCCTTCAATAGGTTATACATATAATGACAACAAGTGTAAGCCAAGTTGAAGACGTGCTACCTAAATGGCAGTGGCGGATCCAGCATTTTGTTTTTTGGGCACAAATGAATGTTAATTCCAGTAAAACACTTAGATAATATTCACTTTTTGAGCCTTCCTCCTAACCGTCCTCCTGGCTCCGTCACTGCTAAGTGCCGAAAGTTTGTGATTACAATCAAGACGACCTACCGTCGGGCGTCGAGTAATAAAAACAAGGTGCCTAATGATTAAAGGAAAGATCGGATAGGGGTCCGATTACGCTTTAAAACATCTAACAGGCTTATCTACCCACGTCTCTCTAAGTCATGCCGAATACACGTGGAGGACTGTCCTCAAAGAACTAGAGGATAAAACTCTTTGCAGACACGACGAATAAAAAAGAGAATAAAACAAAACATGTTGTACTAAAGATCGTATAACATATAATCAGCGATAGATATTGTTAAGCAGAACCAACTGTTGCGAACCGTCCTATCCAACAAATGTATCGTAATGTTCATGTTAACTTCACTTAGCATAACAATGTTATCGAGAAAAGCAGGAAGCCACGCCAAGTGGATGAGTGCCAAGTCATAGTGATCACAGCATGTTATGCTAGCAATCTATGTGTAACGTTCAACTAGGCCTGTCACATGTGCGGTAATATTATAGCAAGATAAATATGTAAATCTTAAATTTGGAGGCAAGTGATACCCAGATAATGCACGAACATCAAATTCAGCGTGCTAGCGCTATCCCAGTTGAGTCCAAGACTTTGCCTTAGAGCTTGAGGTTCGTGTTGGTATTGGTACTTACTTAGTCTTCTTATGGACTTGGTAAGTAGACACTTCTAAGGTACCTGCTTACGTAAGTATACCTATGTATATTCTCGAGAAGAATGTTTTTCTGCCTATCAACATGATATTTTGTTCTCTGATGGTAATAAGCTGTCAGCCAGTAGGTAAAATTTTTGTCCTGCCATTCCTAACAAGGCGGTCGTCAGCGTGACGTCCTGCAGAGGCATTGTTCACTTAGGTTCAAAATGGCAAAGACGCACATGGGGTGGAATGAAGTTCGTTATGTTCAAGGTAAGACAAAGATCTTTTCTTGCCAATTAAACATATTAAGCTGCATCTGATGCTAATTATTTATCATTAGCTGACAGAAAAATACATATTATTTCATAAGGTAGTTTATTATATCATAAGGTATTTAAGTATGTATTATAGTGGATATATATATGTATATATTTATATACTTTTATATAAATATATATACACATTATATAATTATATATATCATCTTTTATAGTATCTATAATTTTATTAGTATAAGTATAGTATTAATTAAGTATGTTGTATTGAGTATATAGTATTTATGTTAAAGCTATTTAGTACGAAGATTATCTATACAAATAATTGCTAAATATTATGTAATACACCACTAGCTACCCGATTTCGCTTATTATAATTGAATATAGTCCATCAGATTGTCTGGAAGAAATCGCAACCTGCGATAAGACCGCCCATGTACAACTAGACCTAAGTTTGTAAATGTTTTTTCTGTAATTGTTTTGCCTCTGGTGTACAATAAAGCATTTTCTATCTATCTATCTATCTATATTATGAGGTTTTGATAACTTCCAGCAACTCTTTTTCTAGTTAGCAGTAGGTACTTACTTACTACCATTCACTCAAGGCCGAGTCCTAAAAAGAGGTCTGATATTGTCGGCACATGGCAAGACCCTTGAGAATCCCCAGAAGGCGATAGCAGCTGATGTTTTCAGCCACATGAACATAGGCTGTACTGGTCCACATGTTGCCTAAGATACAGGTAAACCTACCTATTATAAAAATCTGCTGTAGGTTTCAATCTCGGACTTATTCGCTATAGAATCGTTTCAACAAGAGTTTTTTGGATTTGTCTTATGTTCACTCAAAAAATAAAAAGGCTAAGGATTGCTTAGATAATTATATTTTCTTTATTTAGGAATTAATTCCCAAAGCAGAGTTCCGCAAGTAGTGGCAAATTGAAAATAATAATTGGCAGATAATATGTGATTGTGTTTAACTATCTGCAGGTTCTTTGTAGGAATGTTGCTATTGTTTGCTGGTTGATTAAAGAAAAGTAATAAAATTAAAACACGGCTTGTCAGCGTCTTATTGAAGCATGACTTCTTTTTGTTGCTTAAAATAAAACGGAGGGATACACTCATTTCTTTAATTAATTTATGCTTAAGCTTTAGTTTCACACGCTGCAGGAGAAAAGCTTTTTAAAAAACCATAGGTCCGTCGCATTTTTCAGCTTATATATAACTCAGCAATCACAGATTTGAATTTCTGTGTCAGCAATGTAAGTTTAAAGAGGAGACGATGGCCTGCACAAAAACTGTTTTAACCGCTAATACTTGTCGAGTTTCAAAGTACCTAGGTACCTACATACTTTTTGTTCGATTATCATAGTATGGACCAATCGGTAAATACCTACTTACGACTAAAATCGCGTGATGGAATCTGAATCCTAATGAGTTGGTCTGGTTTGCTCTCCATAGAATCGTACTTTACCTATCTTCATAGTTATTACACTACTACTTTTTGTAGAAACTTGCCAAATTATTAGCTGCTTCGTATCTTCCTAGAAATGTAGACAATTGTCTATTTTATAAAACATAACATCTTTGTCTATGGCCAGCACATATACTAGCTTTAAACAAAATAGGTACATTAGACTATCTGGTATATCTACGAATTATTTAAGTAAGTATAAGTATTTTATGCAACTTTGAAAATTGGCCTATAGGTAGGTACCTACCTGCTTATTAGGTACCTACCTATCTAATATATTTGGAGGTCCATCCATAACTTTTATATATTCTTTACTACGAGACAATGTTAGGCCCACTTAACTATGCTTTAAGTAAAATAAGTCTAAGTTTTATGTACCTATAGTACATCACAAGTACAATCACTAGCTAGGCTATAGCTTGTGGAAATACCAAATGTTAATAGATATTTGCTCCGTAACCACGGGCACTACAAAATGTTTGGCAGGCATTTTGTCAAATACCTAAGAATGTTTTTACTAGAAATCTGACCATGGGCTTCAAGACGAAGCTACTGTATGTGTATGGCATCCGGGATACAGCAAATGAAGAACACATTTACCTACATTCCTATTGACGTTGGGATCCATAAGTTTAACACGTTCGTCTCCGTCTCCGTAATATTCATAGAAGACCGGACAAAACTAGTGTGATGAGACCCTCTGTGATGAGAAGATGCCGCCCTCAGCAAATATACTGACACCAGTATCAAAGAATATGGCTATCCCTTTAGGTTGTGGAGTCGTAGTCTCTGCTGAAAAGCCAACATTCTGTCAAAGTTATTTTGAAAAAAAGACGCCGGCTGCAAGGCGGTCTGGCGGATTTGAGAACTTTTTAATACTTAGTGATGATGTTTCTATATTTCGTTTCTGAAGCACTTGAATAAGTTTATGGGGAATCTAAGTATAAGGGCCCGTTTTTTACCATTTTTGGTTAAGTACGGAACCTTAAAATGCTCTAGAATTTACATTCTCGAAAAAGTGAATAATGCAGAATATTAGTTTTGGCGATCTTAGATAATCATAAAGAAAGCGTTTCATCAGCGGCCTATCTTTATAGCTATCTAAGTCTTGCGCCATATCATGCCTACCTAAACTTTGGCCGTTTAGGAGGCACCTCATCATCAGCCCTGTATATATACTGTCCCACGGCCACTGCTGGGCACGGGCCTCTTCTCTCTATGAGAAGGGTAAGGCCATTGTCCACTACGCTGGCCAAGTGTGGGTTGGCAGACTTCGCATATCTTTCGAGAACATTATGGAGAACTCTCAGACATGCAGGTTTCCTCACGATGTTTTCCTGCACCGTTTAGCAAGCGACTATTAACAATTTAATATGCACATAACTTCGAAAAGTCACTGGTGCGTGCCGTGGATTCGAAAACGAGACCCTCTGCGTAGCAGTCTGTCGGTCTCTTCACTCGACTATCGCTGCTAAAGGAGGCACCTGCCTTGTTAGAATAGCCAAAGCCTACCTACCTATTAGGTAGGTATTAAGATTTTATTAATGCAAAAAGTTAGTTAACTTCACCCAATTCATTTGAACCACTTAGGCTTGAAATCTATCAATAACATCTACTTATATACCTACCTCATCAAACAACTAAATGAATAGACACCGGCCTATACTTTGCAAGCCACCGTGCGCGCTCAGCGCCCTGATTCATTCCACCATCTAAAATGATTTAAGCCTAAAGCGAATCAATCTGTGCGTCAAACACCGTGTAATATTTTATCGACCGGCGATGGTTGAAATCTATCTATCCAATTAAATAAAGCTTTCGGGCCAACACATATACTTACCTATTTTCGAAAGCACATGCTGAATCTAGAGCAGAAAAATAGATTTTAGATTTTAAGGGCAAACTAAAGGAAAAAATGATCCGTGTAGGTACAAATTATTAACATTAAAATCTGAAAACACCAACGTAAGAGATAATTGAATTCATGACGACCCCGTTGTTATCTTTTTGTGTCTCAACAATATCTAATTTAAATTAATTATCCCAAAACTACGTCAAGCATTACTTTTTATAAGCACTTGATTCAAGACAATTGAGAATTAAAATATAATTTTTATTGTAATAAAATTCGTCGGAGTCGTTCCCACGCTCGGGGATGACATGTTGGAAAACACTCGAACAGCGGTACCGGTGAACAATTCTCACACTCTGCATATCTTGGCACCATAGATCAACCTGGCAGAATGTAAAAACGCAGACAATGATTCAATTGTGTGCACACAGATTTCTCACAGTCCCCGCATAGATATAATCGTCATACGGTTAATTGGTGCAGGTAAATGACCAACCAATCTTCCGGCTAGCTGTGCACCGAAATAGGATGCAGATGAGGGAAATCCTGAGAAAATGCATGTGTGTCCCCTGATTAGCTACCAGGATGCGCAGACGATATTTTTAAATACAATGACAGTTTCTTTTTGCAAACACGAATGAATGGTTACGTGCGTGTAATTTATAACGTCATAATTTCTTGCGCACGTCACCGATTGGGAAATAAGCGTCTGCAATCACGCGATACAATGTGCTTACTTATTAGCAGGGCGAAGAAATCGAATGTTTGTGAAGTAAAGCCGAGTAGATGATATTTATTTTTCCATCCGTGACGATAAATGTCATTAGGCTCCCACTTCGCGAAATGATTCACTTTTTCGAGAAATGCTTTTTGCTGATTCCTTTCGACTTTTTTTGTTAGCTGATTAGTAGGTATGCTTATAATGTTTGCTCTTGGGTTGATGTATTTTTGCCTGTAGGTAGGTTTATCTACCTAATGCTTTTAATCTTTAAACAATACACTACTGTATAATAGATATAAAAGAATGATTAATTGAATTACCAAGATCCTGCTTGATACTATGATAATAATTATTAAGATAATCTGTCGTAGATAATATTAGCGTCTCTATTATCAGTGGCAATTAAAAGACGGAAACTAAGAGCATGTGGGTAAAACCAGTGATTACATTGAAATCATGAATTAGTTCGTTTTTCATTCAGTTTTTTTCGTGATTAGACGATTATGTAAAGCGATCAACCATTACGTCAAACTAACGTCACACATTGCATGCAATCGTTTTATTGGAATAGAAAATTATCATGTTTCTCCGACAGGTTATGATAAAAATAGATCTGTATGTAGTAGCCGAGGTGCCCTTTGAATCGAAGATCAATTGCCTCAATTACCTTCCAATTGATACAGTGACAGTGGCAGTGGGGCCACATGTCATAAATACGAGGCGATACAAGGAGAATCTGTGCATCAGACAATGGCGGAATGTATATAAACTTGTGATAATTATCTGAGGTCAGAGTCAGCGTTGCGGAACGGTATGTAGGGGAAGACGCTTATTATCATGTGAAGAGTTTTTGAAGACGTTCCCACAGCTGGGCGAGGCACTGATTCCTCGATTAACACTGATTCATAAGTAGATAATTACACTTGACCCCTCGCGTTAATTAAAACAATGAGAATAAACGCAATGAGATCAACTTTGCGCAAAGCGGTCGACTGTGAGAAATTGTTCAACGCTCGGCTTAGACTAGCCGTGTACAGTTTGTTATGATTTTGTATGTTAATTGAATAAAGATCGACATGATAATTTTTACTTTGGGTTTTGGCATTTAATGCTTAATTTTATATATGCGCGAAATACCTACAAACGACAATGTCGTGTATAGTTTTTGGAAACATAGGTACTTAAAATAGAGCAATGCTTATTAACCAATATTTTTCGTATATTTTCTGCTTAATATACAGAACTAACAATATTATGTATGGTAGTGTGTGTGTGTGTGATGGAATAAAAAACTTTATTTATTATTTAAATTCAATTTTATTAAAAAATATTTACTCATATTTCAGGATCACTGCCCCGAATATAATTTACAAAGTTGTGCGTGTCGCCACATTGTGTCCAGAGCAGTCACCACATCAATATGATCATTTCCAAATGTACAAATACCAAATGTAAAATGATAAAAACGAGTAAACAGTTTTTAAAATGACAAATCATTTTTTTTATCGACGTTTTTCTTTACAAAAATTGACAACACTAGTAGTGCTTTCACATCGCGTTTAATACTAAATTCCTTGTAATACTGTAACTTTACCAATTCCATTAAGATTATATCGTAATTCAACGATTGCTACAAAAATATTGTTATTTTTTGTACTTCTTATTACACCTTCCACATGGAATGTTCGAAATCACACGTTTTTATTAAAAATACACATCAAATCCATGTTTAAAACAATACATTTTTCCAAATATTATAAATTGGCATTAAATAAATAAGAAAATTAAAATTTATAATTTCGGTTTCTCTACCAGTTATTTTTAAGGATATCCGCACAGCGAATGCAATGCGATAAGGTAGCTATGTAGTAGCCATCTTTGTTACTCCTTCACTTTGTAAATATCTCACGCAGTAAATATAGTTTTCTGTTTACTTTCGATCTTTGAAATAGCAAGTCAGCATAATAAGTAGAAATATATAATTTTATGACAAATTATTACTTCGTTGTTCAACGTTGTTCTGACGGCAGTGTAAACCTCTTAGTTGACAATCAGCTGTTCCGTACATTGTGAAAGGTAGGTTCAATTTAGTACAGAACTGCTAACATTTTTGCACGACTTCCGTAATGTTTTACCTACGCCAAATGTTGTTCTCAATAACGAGGACAATCATCTCCCAAGAGGTTGGCAGTATACCAAGAATATCCTTGTATATATAATTATTTATACTTTGAGGGACAGTAAAAGATTATGTGTCATTATGTGATTATGTGTGTGAATAAAAAACTTCTATTATTTATATTTTACTGTCCTTCAGTATTAATCTTAAGGTGACTTTACACTTGGCTGCGTTATCGCATTTGTATCGCATAGCATTCGCTGTGAAGAGTTCCTAAACTGCTCTATGGACTAATCTAGCTACAAACTACGTGTATTGTTCGATAATCTCCGTAAATATACATACGTACAGTGACAACTACGTGTCAATAGATTTAATTATCATTACCAAGTCAAGTGTGGCGATTAGATAAACTGTGCAAACACATTGAGACCGATTCACTTTCACTTACAGAAGCAAATAAAATATTACTTATACAAACACTTATGTAAGTTATAAGAAAAAATCACTACAAGTATCTCATGATAAAATGGACTTATTTGGCTCAACTCCAACACGATTGTAAAACTAATTCACTATTTATACTTATTTTATACAAACCAATTTATATCATAAAATAATCATTCCTAACACAATCTCATAGAGTTCATTTTCCTTTACCCAAATTCAAACTTATTTATTAAGAATAGTATTTATATAGTATATAAACGCAATGACTTGTCATGGATATTACAACTATTTGGCCCCAAAGAAACAAATCTAAGAGCAGAGAGATCTCATTTTATGACGAATGATATATGAGCAAACTATTTTCGTATTCATGTGTATATTAAATGCCGGAGTAGGAACTACCTCCCTGTATATCTATATTAGTATACAAATATTTGAAAAACAATATAATAAATTCTTATAGCAGCAATTCATTAACCGATTTGTCGATTAACATGTTTGACAGTGAACAGTCAGCTTTATAAACATTGTTGGCATATTGCAAGTAGTAAAAACTTATGTGTGGTGCATATAAGGTTTTATAGACGTATAATTATTTTGAGAATGTGTAAAACCATAATTATGGACTAGGATTACGTAGGGTAATTAAAAGTATACACATGTAGGGTGTAACACGAGTAAGCTGGTTTTAAGTAAATGATATATTACTATATTGATCACTAAATCTTTGTTTGTCTTTCATAAATATGAGTAATAACTCGATAATAAAAAGTGCAGCAATGAGGATTTAAAAAAAATCTTTGTTATTTGGTAAACTCTAAAATAAATAATATGCATGTTAAGCCGATCAACGCAACTGGGTGTCTCGCTCTCAATTGGCATAACCCACCCTTTCTTAATTTATATTTTGGCAAACTTTTTGAAAATCTTAGTAGTCAAAGACTTATTCAGTACGACCTTGTTATAGCCTTGACAAGCTGTTTTATTTTTAAACCTGTTATTTACGTAGTCCTTTAAACACTTTTGAATACCTTTACCAGGTTTCTTCATTCCATTAGACATAAAACACTGTCCAATTTATCGATTTCTTCATATATAATTCACTCAGAACCGGCTAACTGTGTCACCCACTCATAATTAAATACAGTGCAGGAAGAAATAGACATCGATACTTAAGGTACAGCCCTACCGTGCTTTGAAAAATATAATCTCAATATGTACTTAACATGTATCACAATTAATTCTCATAACGTGAACTGGAAACCGATTAATTTTCTCGATTTGTGTTTAAAGAATATTTTCTTTTGATACAAACCGACAAGAGTGAACCGAGTAAGTCTTATCGATTTCCCGAACACATAATTCGCTAAATTTAATAAATCAATTCCATCAAAAAGCAATAGGGCTGTCTCTTACCTATCGCAGACTATTTAGTCATTTACAAACAATTAGTCTTGTATTTGTTGTCACAACATGCTTTTTATTGCTGTAAATTTTTAATCTTAATTATAGTTTTGGTGTCATAATCTCGTAGATATACAATCATATATTTTAGATACATAATATATTTAGGCACGCGTTTCCGTGCCTACAGCGCCCGCGGTCGCAAGCTTTAGCAAAGCGTTCGACTCCCTCACTGGCACTTTCTTTATAATAAAGCTTTCTATAATCTATGGATCCTAACATGATCTTTTAAACGTCAGAAACTGTCAAAATATAATAATGGCAGCATTTGCACAAATGAGAATAGCTCACTTTAAATATTATTTAGACTACCGTCAACTCACAAATGTTGGCTTTTTATATTGCACAAAGTAATATATAATGCGTAGCGCGAACCATTTCCCTCATGTGAAAATACAGCTGGCATAGTTTCTGTGCAGTGCACAGATCATTTAATACGCTTTTCAATGGCGCTTCTGTCTTACATAACTAATTATATAGTTGCAAAAATATCCGCTGGAATCTGCAGCGACACCGCCAGAGATCATGCTACGATGAATAGACATTAGGCACTATCGAAATTATACAAATTCAATGTCTTTCCACTCACCAAATGCTAGTGTTTTTAACTTGAAAGTGAGACGGCTTCTTTGGAGTCACACACACAAAGTTTATAGGTGTTACTGCAGACTGTCGTCCAGCCTGCAGTCCATGGGCTATTGGAGGGTGTTGTCTGGCAGCCGATGTGCGTTGTGATCGTGGTGCCAGGAGGTCGGCTGGTCGGGTCTCATGACGTCATCGACCGGGGGGCACACGGGCCGCGGCCCGGGCTCCGGCGTGTACGTGAACGTGAGCCCCGTCGCGTAGATGATGCCGTCGTTCCGAACTAGCGACACCGGCACCTGAAGTGGGGGAGAAAACTATTTAAATTG
This sequence comes from Euclidia mi, assembly GCA_944739405.2. Classification (NCBI taxonomy): domain Eukaryota; kingdom Metazoa; phylum Arthropoda; class Insecta; order Lepidoptera; family Erebidae; genus Euclidia; species Euclidia mi. Next base: position 8,904,823 of record OX123196.2, read on the forward strand.
AATTATGTATTTGATCGCTTTGTGAATTATGTTTGCTGAATAAATTTATTTTTAAGAACATTTGCGCCGCAGAGATTTTAGTATTCGCAATATAAATCGCTTTCAAATCGAAGCGGTACCTATAAGTTGGATACTAAGTTATAAGGTATAAGCTAAAATCAGCGTAAATGTTCCTAAAACATATTCTTACTAAATGTTTTCTTAAGACCACAGTCTAACTAAAGGGTTAGTTTGACTACAATCACGCCAAACTTATTTTACCATCATCTCAGCCAAAAAACGCAAACTGCTGAAAATAAGCTGCCCCAAAAGCTCTCCCTCTCCCCATTTAGAACGATTTTGAGCCACCCACATTCCTCCGCTTCCCTCGCTCCTAACAAAATCGTTGGTATATCTTGCGGGAGGCTTACCTCTGTTAAGTTCTTCTATTTAGGTACTATGGCAAAAATATTGCTGATAAAATATGGATGACATGACATCTTATCTACGCCTTCATCTGTGTTATGAATAGGATACCAAAGACAATATATCTAATCACCAGTAATATAAAAAAAAAACAACAATAATCCGACATAATAAGCTAAAAATATCCATTTGCAATGAGTAATCCCTTGCCTTAACAATGCCCGAGTTGTCTGCTAGGTAATTATAGGCCGTCGGTGAATGAAATCGCCTAGTATATAGTTAGTGGATACATAATAAAAAGGGTTGTATCATTTTGTATAACGCAACTGGTATTACCACTACCACAACTGTATTGCCTGAATAAATTATTGATAGATCGATGCTACTGTAGCACGTGCAATGAAGGGTGGTAAAAGCATATAAGTTATTTTATCCTACTACTTTACTACTATTTGATTGGTTTTCTTTTTCGTGTGACTGTTAGGGAGTGCAATCTCGTTTCGGGAATGCATTCTCGCTAAAAAAGGCCGAGATCTCGCGAGATTTACGAGATTGCACTCGAACATAAAAACGTCTTATTCGAAGCGCGAACTGACGGACGGAGTTGCAATCTGTCGGTATCGGTATTAATAAAAAATGAAATGAATTTATACGTCCGGAGGGTCAAAAGGCAAAGTTTTGCAGTTCGTGGATGTCTGCCCGAGAACTGCGGTTTCAATTAGCGTTGAATCCGAAAGGGCCTTCTCAGCGGCTGGTTATATGGCCAACAGAAAAGGAAGCCGTTTAGCAGACATTTTTTGTATTTTACAAAATAATTCGTAATAATGGCTTGTGATTTAAACTGAACCAATCTTTCCTTTGATTGGTATATTTTGTTAATTAGGATCTGTAATTTCTAATAGACGGTCTTATTAGTATATTTTGTTAATTTTATTAATCTGTAATATCTAAAAGGTCTACTGAGTAGATATAGTTTTATTTACCTAATTGATAATAATACCTCAGTTTAGTAACATAGATGATAAGTAAGTTTTTTTTGACATCTCGTTGTTTTGTTTATTATAAAAGAAATGTTTTATTACTTAAAGATTTTTGTTCGATATTAGAAGCGAAGACTGGTTGTTTCTTTCATCTATTTTTGACAGATCCGTCCGTAAAAGTTTACTTCATAAAAGTTTATTAAAAAAATATAGACAGATAGGTACCTACGTCAAACAAAGTTTGAAGCATAAAAGACAAAAGTCTATTGAAAAATTCGTGAAAAATAATGTTTATCTTATAATGGGTATTGTTAATGTTTGTAACACAAATAGTAATTCAGTTATTTTAATATTATTTGAAAATAAATACAACAATAATTTAATTCAATTTCCATTAAATTAATTCAAATATGTATATGTACACTATGTATTTGTGAGGTAATAATTATGTGCTATGGACTCTGTCTGATAATAAATGATTTTTATTTTATTTATTATGATACTTAAAATGGTTATTATTTTTGTCCTAATTTATTCAAATATTGCGATTATTTACAGGAAAAACATACAAAACTGCCAATCTCGCGAGATCTCGCCAATTTCGATTGGCTTCATAAACTCGCGAGATCTCGCTTGAGCCCAAATCTCGCGAGATTTGCATTCCCTAGTGAGTGTGTGGCCAACTCTGGTATCAGAGCTTTTAGACCGCCCGAAGACCTCCGACGTGTCCTGAGACAAGAACTGGGACCGACTGTTTTACGTGCCCTCCGAAGCACGGTAGTGCTCTGTGTCCAAGTAGTGTCCTGTGCGAGCGTTGCTTAACTTTGCCGACCTATTGCTATATATATACTCATATTATAAAGATGTTTGTTAAATTTCACGTAGAAATACTAAATGGCTTTTGATTAAACTTACAGTAAAAGGTATAGCTTACACATCAGAATAGAGCATGAGCTACCTTTTATTGCAATAACCGACAAGCACAAAAATTGGGCAAGTGCGAGTCGGACTCGCGCACGGAGGGATCGGTAAAATCATCTATAAAAGAAAATCACGTATGTTGTATGTAAACTTAAATATCTTTTAGGTTTCTACCTGATTATTAAGATCAAGTAACAAATTGCTTAAAAAATACTTTTATTGTATGAGATCCGCCTTAATATTTATTTTTTGATTTTAGTAATTGTTCTTATAGCGGCAACGCAAATACATAATTTGTGAAAATTTTAACTTTCTAGCTATCACGGTTTATGAGATAGGTACAGCCTGGTGACAGACAGACAGACAGACACAGCGGAGGCTTAGTAATAGGGTCCCGTTTTTACCTTTTAGGTACGGAACCCTAAAAACTAGTCAAAAACATCGCGAACTACACACGATGTATGAAAAGAGGTGGAAATGTAATGATGCCCGCCCGCCAGTGCAGAGAGGCGTGACCTGCGTCCGACTAAAAAACTAACTCTAAAAGAACAAGTTATACTTACAAAATTATGAGACTCTGAGCACCTCATAACAAAACAAAGTCTAAATATGTATAACAGCAGGTTAAGTCCTTGATGCGGAATTTGTAAAAAGACTTCTACAAAATAGTTATTTCTTTATTCGACGTTTGTTCCAACGAATTTAAGTGATAATAGTTTCACAAAAATGTGTCCATAGTCCACGTATAATTAATTTTACGCAGGCGTAACTAAACTCTTATGACTTATGTTTAGAATATGTCTACTGTAGGCATCGGTATATGGCCTGTTTCGAAAAAAGAGCATCAGCAATAATAAGGGTTATTTGAATTTTGAAGGCAACGTACCTATGGCCTGCTGTCGTAAAACGTATTTTAATAAGGAAAATCTGTCTCCTTTCACCAGCCTCTTTTATTCTTTCCTTAGTAACTGTTATGTTTATTTTCAAAATATTTATCAAGGAGCGACATTGATATCCTAAACTCCCTCTCTCTCTCTCTCTCTACAGTATTTCGCAGTCCACTGCTGGACTTGACGTGTGAGGAGGATTTGCCCTATTATATCACGCTGGCCAGACGGGTTGGTATAGATTTTAATGTCGAGTTGCCGACTTTTGTCACATATTTATTTGCTTCGTATATAATAGCGGCGATAGCTCAGTGGTGTACGTAACGACTGCCGAGACTGGTCACGGGTTCGATCTCCAGGTAACCCGGACACACACCTCTAACTTTTCGAAGTTATGTGTGTATTAAAAATGTTAATTATCTTTCGCTTAAATGTTAATTATCGGTAGATGGCAATAGGCTCGCCCCCTATTAAATTGGGACCGAAACATAACTGGCGAAGTGTGGGTGTGTAATACACCTCTGCCGGGATAACAAGCGTGCAGTTATGTTATGCTTCGTATATTTTTCTTACGACATCCACGTGAAGGAAGGAAATCGTGTGATACTTTGTATTCAACTATAACTTTGTATACCTTCATACTAAACTTTATAACGATAAGGCATACCTATTTGGACGTCTATTATAGTTCTTAACAATCGTCTGAATGCCATTTATGTACCACGAAAAAGTCTCACAGCTTTAGAGCATTCGTAATGTTCAAGAATCTGCGAGTTAGCGAATAGCTAAGAATACTTACGTCGCATATCAAATGTCATAGATGTTCATAACAGCCGGGACTGGCGGCTTTCCTAGTTGCTATTTACTTATAATAATTAACTGCACGGTTCCGGTTGGCGTAGTGGTTTAAAACGCCACCTCGCCGCTTGACACTGCGCGAGTGTTGTGGGTTCGATTCCCACACGAGACAACACTTTGTGCGATTCAAAAATTGTTGTTTTGAGTCTGGGTGTTCATTGTGTCCGTTAGTTGTAGGTATGTTTGTAAAGTCCCCCGCGACACAGGATTTAGTCCTAATGCGGAGATTGTATTTAAAAAAAAGAAAGAAAATTGTCTATAATATTATAAATAAATGCGAAAGTCTATCTGTTAAACTTTTACGGTTAAACCGCTGAAACAATTTTGATGTTTAGCTAAAGCTATACTAATATTATAAAGCTGTCTGCTGATTTTGTCTGTTTGGTTGAACGCGCTAATCGCAGAATTTAATTTTCGCAAAAAGTATTGTGTTGGATAATCAATTTATCGAGGGAGGATAGCTATATGACATCAAGCTATGAGAAACGGGTACGGAGCAGTCGTCCCAAAATAACGTATGTGTAACTGCGGGCGGATCAGCTAGTATTTGGAAATTTTTCTGTGTATCTATGTAATAATAATGTAGTGGTAAGCAGCGATAGCCTAGTGGAGAGAACGACAGACTGCTACGCAGAGGGTCCGGGTTCGAATCCACGGCGCGCACCAATGACTTTTCGGAGTTATGTGCGTATTACATTGTTAATTATCGCTTTCTAAACGGTGAAGGAAAAAATCGTGAGGAAACCTGACCGATGACTAAGAGTTTTCCGTAATGTTCTCGAAAGGCGTGTGAAGTCTGCCAACCCGCACTTGGCCAGCGTGGTGGACTATGGCCTTCCTCTTCTCATAATGGGAAGAGGCCTGTGCCCAGCAGTGAGACAGTAAAAAGGGCTGATGATGAATAATGTAGTGAAAGGTTTGTAAGTAAAATTGAGTTTAAGTCAATACGGTGACTAAATTAAGTACTGCTTTTAGTAGCAGGTTGGTAGATATATGTAGTATCGGCAGTGGAAGTAACGCGATTCGAGGAGAGATTTGTAGGAAAGAGGCGATTTCATATATGCCGTATAAGACCTTATATTTGCAAAGATATTCACTTTGATAGCAAACCTAAATAACCTACTGTAACTAAGCTCATTGCACTAAGCACTTTGAATTTCCACCCTGATATTCCATCACCGACGCTTAGTGATCGTAGGAGAAAAATCAGGCCGACTAAAGTGGGACGGACTCATGCACCCAGAAAGGTGGACTTATGCAGTTACCAAGTGGGTACCAGGCGGTCAGCGGGGACCCGGATGTCAAAAACAGAGATGGCGGGATGACCTAGACGCTTTTGAGGGCTAAGGCCGGCCAGAGATTACAAAGAACAGACAACATTTTATGGACACTACAGATAACAAAAAAAAGGAAAAATCTAGCACCATAGCATTTAAGGGGGCACTTGTATATGTGTGTACGAGCTAATCTCGCGAGTGTATCGATGTACGTCCCACGTCACGGCCCCTCAAATATTCGCATGTTCCGGACACAGTCGTTATCACTGTAATGTAGTGATAGCTGAAACATATCGTGCGACTTACATGTATCTGCGTCCGTTCGCACGGTACGTTTGTCATGGGCGCCGTGGAAAGCACGGCGTTGTAGAACAAACGAACTATTATAAGTTGGATTGGATGGACACGAAATTAAATAAATGAGATGCAGAGGTCGTCTTGGTATACCTACTACTAGACGCCTCCGGCAAGGCCCGTACATTGCTCTTTGATTTAACGGTTTCTGCCTGATCCCGTAAGAATGACAGGAAATCCCTACTTAGAACGTCTCGAATTTCAGCTTTTTGCGCCCAATAGGTTTGGCTGTACGTTACGGCAGCGACAGCCTAGTGGAGATACCAACGGACTGCCATGCAGAGGGTATCGGGTTCAAATCCACGGCGCGCACCACTGACTTATCGGAGTTATGTGCGTATTGGATTGTTAATTATCGCTTGTCTCGTGCCTCGGAGAGCACGTTAAGCCGTCGGTCCCGGTTGTCATTAAGATCTTTGACAGTCGTTATAGGGCGTCAGTACCTCTAAAATTAACTGACACTGACACACTGGTTGCGGAGGTCAGACAGGCAGTCGCTCCGTGGAAAAGCTAATATTCCGCCAAATCCGGTTAGACTAGAAAGCGCACCCCAGTTTGAGACTGGGATAACGCTAGGAGGAAGATGAGTTTTGGCTGTACTCAGTTAGTCAGTAACGCAAGAACTCTACGTAGAAGAACAGACAGATAGGCGGCAAACGAGCAGACGGACAGGCATCACCTGATGGTGATCGGTTAACGCCGCCCATGATTACAAGCAACACGAAAATGAGGTGGAGCGGCATGAGAGAACGAAGAAGGGGATGGGGCAACAGTATAGATAGGTAGGTACTCAGGCGCGGTCCGAAGGGTGGGGTCACAGGGGACATGACCCCCCCCAAAATCTAAGGTCAAATTGAAAAATCTCAAAAATTTTCCAAATAATAAAAGGAAATTTCTAGCTATCCCCTAACAGCGATAAATTTATAGTTTGCTGAATCTATCTAGTGGTGTTTTTATGAACTACGTACAATGGCCAAAATAACTTGGAAATTACATCTTGTTTAGAAACAAGGAACCGAACTACGTACGTAGTTTTGGTAATCCTAGCAAAATCGATATGCGTCGTTATGATAAAGATTGTTTTACAATATTCTAATTATGTAATTTGTCGGTTTATTGTAAAGATTCAAGGTAAAGGCTGTATACTCAGTTGTGAATTCTGATTCTTGTTGTTTTGTGATTGAGGAAAAATTAAAATATAACTTAATTGTCGAATACTTACTACATATAATGTAATTTGAAGAACAGTGCTTCATTTAATGATAATTTTATAATAATGATAAGTCATTGTAAGTAATATCGAGCCTTTCCCGCCATTTTAGCGCAACCGACAAAACTAAATTTTATAGGTTTTTTTAATTTTTTTATACAGAAATGTGCTAGTAAAGTTTTGATGTACATTAATGATTTTTAGACATTTACATGTATAATTAAAAAACTACAAATATAATAAGTATTTTGGGTTGGATTTTAAAACGAGTCGCCTGAATTTGAGGAAATTGGTGGTGTAGGGGGCTTAAGGGAGTTAGTCTTAATCCCTTCAAAGTAATTTTGGCTGCCGGAGTTGCGTCTTAATATTTTTGAAAATTTTCCAAAAATTATTAAATTCTTTGGCAATTATGCAAAACGGGACGTAATTTCTATGCTTTAGTACAGTTTTTCAAATGTAGTTTTTAGGTTTTATGATAAAAACGTGAATCGAAACGCAACCCGCCATCTTGGATAGATGATATTGACAGCTAATGTCAAATTTGTGCATCATTCCTTTGCTTTCGAGTGCCTAGGGTTAGGTTAGGTGCGACTGTAAATGAAGTAACTAAATAGGTTATGTAAGGTTCTCTTTTGACCCTTGATCCGAAATTAGGAGCCCTGCGAAGCAGGTCTCCGTCAACCTCAGTTTATTAAACTAGTGTGAAGGATGTGGAAGTTGGCACCACCATACACACTGATGGTTGGAGAGCATATTATAATTTTTATTTTTTTCTAAAGGAACCAAGTATTTCCGGCGGGTGAAAATTGTGTGACCCGAGCCCTCCCCACTACTCCCCCCAACCACTCACAATCCCTTAAAATGGCGACGTATTTCGAAATTTTTACTAGTATTTACGCTATTAGTGGCGATCCAGATACCTATTTTGTATTAGTGTAGTGAGTGACCCCCTCCAAAATTTCAGGCTGCGACCGCGCCTGTAGGTACTGTTACTTTACGGTGATATTTTGGACCATTCATGCAAGCATGTGAATCAGCAAGGCTCTACTACCTACTAGAGATTCTTATGATTGGGAACTCGATAACATAATTTTATTATGATATAAACAGTAAGTATGAGATCACGTTCAGTATTGTTAATAGAAAACTTTTAATTCACGTGCTGCTAGCCTATTACGTGCTAGAAAATATAGTATTAGAGGACGCCAGCAGCTACGCCTGCTTTTTTTTTTAATTTACCCGTTTTGGCCGATCGCGTAGGAATTTCGGGAAATCCCTTCTTAGTGCACCCCTACGGTCCCCAAGGAACATACATGCCAAATTTCAGCTTCCTGCGCCCAATAGTTTCGGCTGTAGCGTGTCTGTCAGTCAGTCAGTAACGCAAGGATTTTATATTATTAAGATTAGACTTCGCCTGCGGGCTGCGTGGTAGGCGGTTATCGCTCAATGCCACTTAAAAGGACAAACAAATGGACAACACTTTATTATGTACCTATCCCTAACATTTATTTTATTTTTATTTATAGTCTCACGCCTGTATCCCCGAAAGGGTAGGCAGAGGTGTAAATATTACACCCACATTTCGCCATGAATTGTTAGGTCCCACGTAATAGGGGGCGAGCCTATTGCCGTTACTGGGCCCATTACCAGACTTCGTGCTGCTACTGAGAATTTCCTAACGGGAAAACCTAATAACACTTTGCCCGACCCGGGAATCGAACTTAAGACCTCCCAATCCCACGCGCACATTTATGCCGCGAGACCAACCAGAATACATAAATATGAATTTTAATGTTTGCAAACAAGACATCATAGACAGATACACCTAGGCGACTCTCCATGCAAGACACTGGCTGATAAAGCCTATTTTTCCACAACAAACAAACCATTTTTTCCATACGCTATCCCCTCCTATACGACATGTAATCTGAATTAGTGTGGGAACATCGCCGGGACAGTCACAGTACGCACGTGCCCCGCAGTCTGGCTCGCATGAATAACATATACCGTCTGAAGGACATTGTGTGCAAACATTATAAATATATTGTTGTTATTTCACACAACATATTTGTACTACAAGGAATTCGTACAAGGTCGTCTGGAAAAGCGGGTCTAAAGGTTGAAATTTGCGCGCAAAAATCTGTAGGTACAGATTAGGTCCTTTTATTCTAACTCTGTGGTCCTGTAGGAGGATATGTGACTGCGGATCATGAGGTCTTGGATTCGATTGCCGTGTCAAATAAAAGGTGATATGTGGTTTTTCTTTTACGATTTAGGTACCCAATAAAAGTTTGGAGTCAGGGAGTTGGAGGTGTAACACCCTGGTGATTCTGAAAGCACGATAAGCCGTTAGTCCTGCACACATAACACCCTGGTGATTCTGAAAGCACGATAAGCCGTTAGTCCTGCACACAATCTCTCACCGGCAGTGTCGCATATGCCGTCCTATCAGACTATGGGAGTGAGGGAATAGCGAGTGCCTAACGTCCGGCGTAGTTGGCTAATCTCATACAACACTGACCGCAGTATCCGAAATTCGGTCGGAGGACATTTTTATAGGGTAAATGCAAAAGTTTGTGAGAAAAGATGACTGGATGGATATATTGATGTCTCTTACCTACTCTCTCATACAAACCTACTGATTGGATTTAAAAGTAACTTTGATGGGTGGGTGGTTACGAACACATAGAAAGGTTAATTATTGTTGTATGATATATTAGGCGTCATGGCGAAACAGATTACTTGGAGCCTTGAATAGTTGACCATTATGTAGAAAGGAAGAACACATTGTTTCTTTTGTGCCATGATTTTCAGAAATCTAGTGAGAGAAGAATTTAGAAGGGTATCTCTTTCGCACGCTCAGGACATATAATTATGTCTAGAATTCTAGATATATCAGATTGAATTCCTATCTATAAAGTAGTTGGAGCTGTATTTTGGTTCGTTATTTACATTAGTGTATTATTGTGCCAATTTTTTTCGTAACTTTAAAACCCTCCGACGAACTTTTTAAACAAGGCAATTCGAAAATATTATTATGACGAGAACTCTACATAAGTTCTTTTAAAATGTTCTGTGATCATAACACAGACAAATCTCTTTGAGAATTTTCAGAATGAATTTTATAAATTTAAACCGACTATTCCTTCGGTAGGCACTGTTTTTACCAGGTGGTTCATTGCAAACAACTGACGACTGTGTCCGGTTACCGTCACCGGACACTGTAACCACGATGCTATGTCTATAGGATCATATGTCAGGAATCGGTCGGGAATTAAAAGCAACCACAGCTCTCTAACGTTTTGAATCGTTGGTATACTCAGAAAATATTTTCACCTCTAGCAAATGGAAAAGCGGATGGTTGCGGCGGCCATGGGGGAGGCCTATGTCTAGCAGTGGACGTCTTTCGGATGATATGATGATGATCATAATAAATGGGCATTCTTGCAGTGCAGTGCAGCGATTTTGCAATTGTGGAGAATCTATATGTATAGTTCGAGTTGTATCTCAGTAAATAACAGGATACAGAATACATTAATAAAATGATGCAGAAGTTAACCATGTCTGTATGTAAACATAGTCCAACACCTTTAAGTCTACATAGCCATGCGCCTTTAATTCTATACCAAACGTCTACGTACGACGTAAAGTTATAATTCATCCACATTTCGCCGGCTGCTCTAAAGCCCTACGAGAAAATGGCAATACCAGATACAATGTCAGAATCATATGGACTCTCTTATTGTGTAACCAAATTTGTCAAACGAAATTATCTGGTAAAAGTTTATGCGTTAAAAATCTATCTTTTAAGTCTTATTGCGTCACATTCTATGAACGTCATAAAGTATCCAAAAGCACAAAAGTGCCGTTACTAGGGCTGAGCTAGCAATGCCTAGGCATAGGGCGTAGACTCTGGAATGGCCAAAAGTAGACCAACTATCACTATAACGTTTGTCACGGGCGCAGCTATTAAAAATTGCACCAAGCTCGCACAGCACGGGGCGTATAGCTAGTAACGGCACTGTAACAGTAACACAACATCTTCCACTCTTCCAGCAAATTTACACACAAAACTGTCTCCAAAATCCTACCTGCGTAGGCTGCCGCACCCAAAGCCACTGTCCCCTGAACTGCGATATGTCGGGCACGACGCACAGCATGGACTCAGCGCACCGGTACATTGTCTCCGCCTCCACATCTCCGAACCACACTTGCAGGGAAGGCGTGAAGTTGTCTCCTGCCAGCTCTAGCATCGCTACGTCACCGCCGCCGTTCAGGTTTAACGAGTGGACTAAGGGCACAGGTGTTACTGGCGACCTGGGGGACAAGGGTTGTGCTGAAATGGTTTGTTTTTAAACTAGAAATCAGTGGCGGATTTTGTATTGAGCAGGCTTGAAGCTGGTGGTTTTTTAAAGGGAATCAATAACTTTTTATTCGAGCAGAGCGAGAACGAGCAGTCCTTTTATTCTAGCCTTTCGCGCCTACTACAAATCGTCTTCTAATAATATTTAGCATTCGTTCTAGCGTTATGGCGGTTACAAACAAGACTCTTCGTCTTGGAGACCCGGGATCCGCTTTTTGCTTTAACTAGATTTGCGACTGAGGTCTAACCACCGCAACCCATAGGGGTACCGAAATTCTATAGTTAAGATCAGTGTCAGTATATTGTACCTACGGTTGGTTTACAAACGCAAAGGTTTGGGAGGACGGGAGGGTGTGCTTTACTCTTTCACGCGAATGATACTGAAGGAATTTTGATAAAACTTTGCAGAATAATAGATATACCTACATCACATTAGCAAGTAGGCAAATTTTGTCGCGATAACTAAGACCCACGCGGGGAAAACCACAGGCAAGCTCGTATAGCTCTTATAATTTTGCGATTGAAACGAATGCCATGAGTTTTTTCATGTAATTATTACGCGATTGAGAGGCATTACATTTTTTATTATTAGTATATTTTCGCTATACTTAGCGAAAATGATTTTAAGTTAGTCGAAGTCCACTAGGATATTTTTTTGGCATTTTGCTTTGTACTTAGGTATTGTGGCATAGTGTAGACGTGCGTTAGTATCTCGCGTCCATAATACGCAGGGTCGGAATAAGCTCAACAATTACGGTTTATCGAGTGTATTCACGTCACTCCAGGACCTAAAAGTCGGCTATGGTCGAGTCAAGACCAAGAGTCAAGTTTGTGACATAGACTTTGACAGTACACTAATCTTAATATATAAAATCCTTGCGTTACTGACTGACTGACAGACACGCTACAGCCGAAACTATTGGGCGCAGGGAGCTGAAATTTGGCATGTATGTTCCTTGGGAACCGTAGGGGAGCACTAAGAAGGGATTTCCCGAAATTCCCACGGGATCGGCCAAAACGGGTAAATTAAAAAAAAATGCAGGCGTAGCTGCTGGCGTCCTCTAGTCTCTTTATAAGGCTTACTTAAACAAGGACCAAATATAACATCAAAGTCAGTCAGATTTATAGTACTTTATTTCATATAATATCAAAGAAAAGTCCCTATCGCAATTCGAAACTTGTTTTGACGAATCTCAAAGACAAACACAAAAGTATTTAATTGTTTACATCCTTTTAAGCAGACTAGGCCAACATAACCATTTTAGTCCATGACTTATAATAAAGAGGCATGTGATAACTAGCATGGTTATCATATTGAAAACTAATAATATGATGCAGACGTTTTACAATGAAATATTTTATTATTTTTATAAAATACTCAGTACTTATTTACGTATTTAATTTCTTTGAGTATTCGATACGCATCTAACAAATAACAATGCAATGGGGCGACTACTAATAGTATGATTATAGAAGAGGGATAGATGAATGATCGGGCGATCGTAACACATGGCGTTCTATTTGATTAAGAATTTAGAAGGGTCAACAGAGTAATAAAATTGTAGCAATTCATACTGGATGTTATTTGTTGCTAGCCCGACAAATATCACCTATTGCTCTTATATCAAATTGGTCGTATTTTATAATTTTTACAAATATTGTTCATACTTTTTATAGGTAGCTACAAATAATATAAAATAGTCAGTCTCAAGTTTATAAGGTATAACAAAGTTATCATGTAGACGCAAAAACAAATTAGGTAAGTAAATAGAAGAGCTAATGTTAAAATAACTCATTTTTGCTTTGAGTATAAACGAGTTATTATAACATCTTAATATATAAAATCCTTGCGTTACTGACTGACTGACAGACACGCTACAGCCGAAACTATTGGGCGCAGGAAGCTGAAATTTGGCATGTATGTTCCTTGGAGCAAGGCTCGGAACCGGTTTAAAAAATACCGGTTAACACCGGTTTATTACGGTTTTCCTCCGAACTTTTCTTAAGAACGTGAACGATTTTGAACTTTATTTTAACCTAAATTAACTGGTTTATTCGAGGAACGGCATGTCGGTAAACACGTTGCGAAACAAAAAAATCTTACTACTGAATAAAATCGTAACAGCGCGCCGCGTTTCTTTATGGTGCGTCCGTATTAACCGGTTTTTAATGCTCTAAACCGTTTAATCCGAAAAAACCTTTATGTAAATACTGTTCCAAATATCGGTTTAAAAAAACCGGTTTATGCGAACGAAACCAAATGTAAAGGTTTTGCGGCAAGTACATAATAACGGTTTGAAAATTTTACCGGTATCCGAGCCCTGCCTTGGAGACCGTAGGGGTGCACTAAGAAGGGATTTCCCGAAATTCCCACGGGATCGGCCAAAACGGGAAATTCGAAAATATCTGCGTGCGAAGCCGCTGGCGTCGACTAGTTAGAACATATAAATGTTTCTATTAAAATTCTGACTGAGATGTTTGTTATTCTTTACAGCTTAAAATAGTTAGTAGTAGGTATAAATGTTCAATTGAAAACATAAATTGTACTACAATTTGTGTGGTATTGTGCTCATTATATTTTACACTAGCCGTTTCCCGCGGTTTCACCCGCATCCTGAGGGAACTACTTCGCGAACCCGAAAAACCCAAATATCTTACGGACCCCTATTTTTTCTAAAATATAATATAGCCTATGTTACTCGCAGTTAATGTAGCTTTCTAATGGTAAAAGAATTTTTAAAATCGGTCCAGTAGTTTTTGAGTTTATCCATTACAAACAAAAATACAAATTCTTCCTCTTTATAATAGTAGTAGTAGTGTAGATTATTAAAACTAGCGACAATTATACACACTGGTAGAAAACTCAAAAAGTTTTGTAAACTGTAGAGATAAATAATTAATAAAATAAGATTTTATTTACCTGACGGGTCCCATTCCCTCGTAAAACTGATATTCAGCCTTATCAGTAGATATAATAGTCCAGCATGCACCATCATTGATCATCTCTTTGTTAGGCTCTTTGGGACAAGGTGTCGCTTGGAACTGTATGATGCGTTCTTGGGACAGGCAGAGATACATGCGTTCCGTATCTTTCATGTAGAATGCACATTTGTGCAGTTGGGATACTGGATCGTCTGCCTCTAGGAGTGCCATTTGCTTGTCCACCTGTTGGAAAAGCAGATTTAAATACTTAGGTATTATTAAAATTTTAACTGATTTATAAAATCTTTACTCAAACATGGAAGGGACAGAATGGAATTCCAAAAAACTTAATATTTAGTGGTAAAGCATATATCTAGTTAAGCAGTTACCAAATGATTTTGTTTTGAGTTAAATAACATAAAATAAATACCACTGAATATGAGAATCTTGCTTTTTTACAGTTATTTTATGATGTGGACGGTTAAAAATGTATTTGGGTATTAATAATTAGTTCAATACAAAAAATCTTCAGTCTCTTTGCTTAATATAAGTAGTTACTATGTTCAATACTATTATGTTTTAAGTCTTTGTTTAATGAATGATGTTTTGTTTTGAAATAACTACATTGAAATTATGATACTAGTAAGAATTTGTTAGCTTAGATGTGGGAACTGATTTGAATTTGTATTGAAACAAAAATATTTATGTAATGCAGTGCTATTGAATTGAGGATATTAAAAGACAGCTCTTGTATGTTTTAAATCATAAAGAAATTCTCATTTTAGATTATGATTATGATTTTTTAATTAATTTTATAAAATTGTAAGTATTATTCAAATAATCCCTTATTCAAATATACCTACTTACTATGCATATTGTTTAAAATAATATCAGTTTTAAAAATAAAAGTGTACCAAACATTGATAACTTTTCTAATACCACTTATTTATGTATGACCTCTCATAGGTTTACAGAACTTTAAATAAATAAATAGAATATTAGATTCTATTAGAATAGATCTTACCTTTCTTATTATAAGCCTGGGTAGTGCCATGCCCGTCACTGAGCAAACAAGTTTCACAGTGGATCCATAATGGACATATCCATCTCTTACGGCAAATTCTTCTGATTCACTCTCATTGTCATCTAACAGGTGTATGGTAAACGCTCCCCACTGAGTTGACGAAGCATGAAAGTTACCATTCTCTACGTGAAGGTATCTTGTGGATACAGTCTGTGACCTCAGCCTGTTAAACAGAGCTACCTTTGTTCCACTAGCTATACACAAGTCAGCATTCTTCAGAGACTGCTTTTTCTTGGAGGGTTTAGATATCACTTTTATTCTTTTACTATTGAAAATACCAATATCATGACCGTTACCATAGAACATCTTAACGGATAGCATGAAATGCTTTCTCTTATCAGAATCAGATATGTACAAGGTTTTGGCGGCACAGTACTGCTTGCCATTGTTGAGGTCGAGCTGCTGCATGTCCTGGTCGGAGTTGCCGATGCCGATGAAGGCGCACAGCTGCGCCGCCTGCTCCGTCTCGCCCTCGCGCAGCATGCGCTCGCGCCGCAGCCGCCAGCCGTCGCCGAACAGGTAGATGCACGGCGGCGGGCAGAAGAACCTCTTCTCGTTACCGTAGGACTTCTGCGCGACCTTCGCGTGCAGGATAACCACCACCATGTCGCTGCGGTCCCGCAGGTAGCGCTCCATGGCTTCGCGCGTGAGGCGGCGCTCGTCGGGGCGGTAGGCGCCGGCGCCGGGGCCCGCCGCGCCCGCGTAGCGCGGGAACAGCGCCGCGTGCTGCGCCGGCGGCGACGCGCCGCCCGCCAGCGCGCCCGCGCCTCCCCCCGCCGCGCCGCCGAACTGGTGCGGCATGCTCGCCACGGCGCAGCCTCACCGCGCCGTCGCCCGCATGCTCCCGGGGCCCGCGCTGTCCTAGCTGCCGCCGCGGGCCCGCTGGGGCATCGCCGGCCGTGCCGAGCGAGGGGTTCCCGAGCGGCGGGCGCGCGCCCCCCGTGCCACTATCGACGTGGAATCGTCGCCCCCTGGTCCGATTATCTCGGGGATCGATACACTTTTGTATTATTCACGCCCCTCGTCGGTTAATTACGCTGGGAACTGGCACACATTTCGTTCGAAACACCTGTTCGTCGACGGAATTTTCGGATGGGACCCGGCACCGTTCCGTCGAATGCTCCTTGCGTCCGGGCGACACTCGTTTTCGTCCTCGTCTCAGTGATTTTCAGCTTTTGATTTAATTTGGTAAAACGTAAACGAAACTTCTGTTTATTCGAGTATAAATACGACAATACGACAACGCCAGATGCGCGAGCTGTCAAAGATTGACCATAGACACGGAGCCGTTTGCAGGCGTGTTGTCGACTACACGCGCGCGAATCGACAGAATCGAGTCGAGTCGATGAGGGATCGCTCGACCCGCGACGCACCGACTGACAGACGGCCGGTCATAGGATGTGGGGTTACGCATGGGGCGTGAGAAAATAAAGTGTGGGAAAGAGTGGGCGTTCGCGGCGTAGTAAAACATTTGATATGTTGTAGTGAACCGAACACATATTTACGTACGCAGTGTGCCAGTAGCAGACGTTTCGGTTTATGAATGTGTGCGTCGTGAGTACATTGAGTTCATGAAGCAAAATGGTTGCGATGTGTGAGGAAGAGACCGACGATTGACCGGAGATCTCGTGGGAAACGACCTTTGTTATGTACACTGATATATACATTAGTATAAACAAAAAATCTATTCTGGAATTTAATCGCACGCGATGGGAGTCACTGGACTGTGGCGGCTAATAGAGCCGGCAGGCAAACCAGTGCCGGTCGAGACTTTAGAGAACAAAGTGTTGGCTGTTGGTGAGATAATTGATGACAATGATTGAACATTAATTACCCCAATGTTTGTAACTTTGATACTAATGTCTCACGATTTTGTCAGATATTTCAATATGGTTGCATCAGATGGTGAAAGGTTATCAAGATGCAAAAGGAGCACCACTTCCCAATGCTCATCTCATGGGACTCTTCCAGCGCCTTTGCAAATTATTATATTTTAGAATCAAACCAGTATTTGTCTTTGATGGTGCCTTCCCAGAACTTAAAAAGGAAACTATTGTAAGCTACTTTTCATACTTAAGATTTTGAACTTACAAAGTTAGCAATCAAATTAGTGTTTGTTGAGTACATACCTAGTTCCAACAAATGATATAAACTTTATTTTAGGCTAAACGTCAAGATCATAAAGCCAAATACAACTCTGAATCGGAAAGAATAAAGAGAGAATTAGCATTGTTGCTTAGTAAGAAGACAGCTGTTAGTAGTTTATTGGGTAAACAAATATCCCCAAGTAAACAACAAGCTGCAAACTCTTCAAATGATGACCTGTTTAAGTTGCCCGCCTTGCCTGAAAGGGAAGACGAAGAGAGTGATTCAGAGTAAGTCTGTTATAGATGACAGTTGGAAAATAAAGAATTGTCATAATAATAATTATTATAACACTACAATTATTGTAGTTTTCTTTTTTATTGTGTAATAAATATAACAAGCTTTGTAGTGTCTAGCCAGCCCAGTACTTAGCAATACTCATGTTATGAAAGATGTTACTTGCAGATATTTTTTTATCATAGCCATATTTATTGTCCTACTTCAATGTTTTTTCCTGATCAGACATGTTCTAATTCAATTTCTTTACACGCATTTATCCTTTGGTTATTTTGTGCTTACTAAAAAGGTAAAAAGTATTAGATACCCAATACATTCAACATTGCAATATTTGAAAATCTTTTCTTTCTTATTTACATCAAAATGTTTGTGTACCTTTACCTTCTTTGAAAAATGATTTGGACTTATAAACTGATATTTTAGGTCTGAAGATGAAAGAACTTCCAGCAGTTCTAGCATAGATCTTCATTCAGTTGATCTAGAATCTGAAAAATTTAGAAACTTACCAGTCAAAGAAAAGTATGATATTCTATTAGATCTAAAAGAAACAAGGAAACAAAATTCATGGGGTAAACTAGCAGAACTACCTAAAAAGAGTGATAACTTTTCTGATTTTCAAGTAAGTTTGGTTGATATATGGAGCAGATTTCTTTTTATATTTTAAATAAACATTGAGTGGTTTTCACTTTGCACCTTTATTAAAATTATCTTACAGATGCAAAGGCTACTTAAAAGGCGGAAGGTCCAAGAATGCTTAGAAGAGACTGAAAAAGAAATGGGAGATACTGGCATGTCTCTAAATGACCTAGAAAATTTGTTAAATGAAGAGGGTATTGATACTAAAATAGAAACATTACCTACTAAGAGAATTGCATCTAATGTTACTTCACGCTTTTTACTTATAAAAGATGTTAAACAAGCACTAGCTGATGCTAAAAAGAAACAAGACAAGGAAGAAAATAAACCAGGCACTAGTAATGTAACAATTAAGGAAATTACAGAAGTTGAAGAGAAACCAAAGGCTGATGAACTTGAAGATGATTTACAAAAAGCAATAAAAATGTCTCTTGAATGTGTTGATGAACCTAACACCAGTAATGTATCTAAAACTGATGACTCGTGGACATCATGTATGACAGATACAGATTCAGAATATTCAGGCACAGATTCTGAAGAAGATGATGGTTTTGAAGAACCAGATATATCTTGTGCCAAATCTTACATCATGCAATATAGTGATTTTACTCATAGAGCTATAGATGAACTTATATCTGATAGAAGGAAGGTTAAAAATAAACAAAAGTTACCAAAAGTGGATGAGATAATAGAGGAAATTAATAAAGAGAAATCAATAATTGCAGATAATGTTGAATTAACTTCTAGTGACGATGAATCTTCTCGTGAAGAAATCGTACAGGAAAGTCGCGAAATAAATAACGATCATATTTCTGTTGATATAACTAAAAGTACAATATCCAATGACTGTGAGAAACCTGATGATGTTATGGATGCTACTCAGGCATCCGTCATTTGTGTTGAGAATACTCAACCAGATATCATTAACCTTGATACCAGCACAGAAGACATTGAAAACGAAAAGGACATAGAATCGCAAAAAGTTGAGGTAAAAAAGGAACTTGAATTTAGTGATCATGAATTTGAAGAAGTTTCAAATGTCAAAGCCAATGATGAATCTGAATCCAGCGACAGTGATTTTGAAGAAGTACCTGATGAAGAATCCAAAGTATCTAAACCTGTGGTTGAATTAACATTAAATATGGATGATACACCTGCTGAAGACGATATATTTGCAGATGTTTTTGCCGATAAGAATATAATGCAGACTGTAGATGTTAAGCATGAAGAAAAGCATACTGTGGTTGAAACTACCACTCTTAAGCCTGATATAGAGTTTAAGGTACCACAAGTGCCAGTACCCAAACCTTCTATAAAAAATGTGGTAAGTGATAGTCCAAGTAAGTCACAAAATGTGATAACAAACAAAACAGATAATGCACATGACATAATTATTCCTGATGCAAATCTACAAAATAGTGATCCTATGGATAATAAAAAGTCTAATATTGAAGAAAACAGGAATGTCAATGCAATCACCACAAATAGATTGTCCTTAGAGTCGATAAATGCTGCTAAAAACAATGTAGTTCCTAAAGAGGTCCTTAGTAATGAACAGTTGAATACTATGGTTGAAGAAATGCACAATAAAGAGCTAGATTTAATTCAAGAAAAAGGACGTCTAGATCGGGTTGGTCGCAATATTACTGAACAAATGACTAAGGAAGCACAAGAATTACTTCAGATATTTGGCATCCCATACATTGTTGCTCCAATGGAGGCCGAAGCTCAATGTGCTTTTCTTGAAAGTGCGAAATTAACCGACGGCACAATAACGGATGATAGTGATATTTGGCTGTTCGGCGGCAGGACTGTGTATAAAAACTTTTTTAATCAAAAGAAGCATGTGTTACAGTTCCAGGCGGAAAGGATTGAGACCTCTTTTAGTAAGTATCAGTTTCAAACAATTATTATACTTTTACCCCACAGATTCGCATCTTTTTTTGCTAATAATAAATTTTCTTAATCTTGCAAAGCAATTCTTACCATAGTCTACAATTACAGATCTAAGTCGGGAAAAACTAGTATTATTAGCTTTACTAGTCGGCAGTGATTATACAACAGGAGTAACAGGTGTCGGCCCTGTAACAGCTATGGAAATTCTTGCCTCTTTCCCATTCAACAAAAGGCAACTTCTCTCTGAAACTTCAAAGCAAGCTCAATATACTCAAATTATAAAGGGTCTGCAAGAATTCAAGCAATGGGTTAAAGCTGGCAAGAGGACTGATAACACTAATCTAAAGAAAAAGTTGAAGAATGTTGCACTGACGGAAGACTTTCCAAGCGTTCGCGTAAGTATTACAATTGTAGAGTGTGGCATGGTGGGTAGCTCAGCAATAGAGTAAGCTAAATAATCGCAAAATTTTCAGGTTGTTCAAGCTTACTTAGAACCAAATGTAGAAAAAAGTGAAGATAAATTCACTTGGGGCGAATTAGACATCACAGTTCTAAGAGATTATACCAAAGCAAAATTTGGTTGGTCGCAAAACAAATTAGATGAAATTATAAAACCGGTATTAAAACGCATGGTTGAGCGTAAATCACAAAGGTCAATGCAAGACTTTTTCAAAAGGAAAATTGAATTCCAAGATTTAGAGGATCAAATGAGTAAAAGAGTTAAGGCTGCTGTACAGAAAATGGGTCCTGGAACCTCTAACACCGATGGTATTGAGATGCCAAGTGAAAATACTGAGGTAAAAGCCAAACCACCTCCAAAAAGAAAACCAGCAAAATCGGGTACTAAGAATAAGGCAGGCCCATCTACTTCTAAGCAGATAAAAACTGATGAAGATCGTGTACTTATAAATCAAGGTGTTAAGGTTGTGTCTCTTGTGAAAGAAGATGGTAAAGCAGAAATTGATATCAAAATTAATAAAACGGATCGTTTCCAAGAAATTATTCCTCAGAGAGAGAAAGACAAGAGAGGTCTGCTTGAAAACAAACTGAAGGCTATTGAAGTCTTCAGGAAAACACAATTAGATACAAAACGGAAGACCTTTAAGCGAAAGGCCCTGAAACCAAAAGAAAAGGCTGAATTGTCAGAAAGTGACAGTGATTAATTTATTACTTAGTTTTTTATAATAAAATAAAATGCACTTATAAAATAATAATTTTATTATTTACATTCAACTGTTTCCATTAACTAAGCACAGTT
Organism: Euclidia mi; assembly: GCA_944739405.2. NCBI lineage: Eukaryota > Metazoa > Arthropoda > Insecta > Lepidoptera > Erebidae > Euclidia > Euclidia mi. Next base: position 8,926,256 of record OX123196.2, read on the forward strand.
TCAAAATAATGTTAAAATCAAATTACAATAAAGTTAGGTATGTATAACATGCGCACGATACATTATGTATTTTAAGGAGAGTACTAAAATTAAAAAGTAATATAATAATAATGTCAAAAGTTGTTGAATGAAAACGGAGCTTTTTACCTAGAGAATTACTTATTCGAAGTGATTATATCGAGGTGTTGCCAATAAACTATAGTTTGGTATAGAAAAAGTTTATATACCCATAGTCCATAGTGCTGACGCCGCGACGACGGTAGGAGTAGAAGAATTTCAAAATCTTATTTTTTTACCGCCATTTTATCCATAGATACTCTATAGAGCAGTATTTCTCCTAAAGGCAATGCATATAGCAAAAAGTTGCAAGTGTGGGAAAAACTTTAATACAAGAGTAGGTTTCAGTGTGTAACATAATTTCACACAAGAAGAAAATGATAAAATACTTCAGTAACGAGATCCGAAACACCAATACATAAATATAAAAATTTAATTCTTTTATTTTAAAATGCATAAGTCTCACTTGATTTCAAATCATACAAATTGCACATATGATACACAAACAGTATCGGATCACTCTATATCACATTATATAACTTTTGCTATTTCGTTTCAGATGCGATTAGGATAATTTAAGTACTAATGTATAGGTAGCCAATCTTTATTTTACAGTACATGTTTATCTAACGCTAGTTGTGCAGGATGGTGTTTAGCCACAAACAATAAATAAACAAAAGCAAGCGAATTCTTTTCATTCACAAAAAACGACTTACACAGCTAGCGACTAAAGACGCATACACATTGAAGGAAACGTCGCGAATTGTTGTTATTTTTATTATTAAATGTAACCACACGACCTCCAGCTGCCGTGGTATGTTCCAATCAATATGTATACAGCCTAACCATAAAATTAATGTCTAAAAATAAACAAATGATTAAAAAGACGCATAGTAGACTATTAATTTATTTGCGTTATAAACTTTTATACAATCAATCACTTTGTGTACAGCAGTCTCTTTGCCGCACTGCGATGGCGTTTCAATCGGGAAACGCCAACCTTACACGCGATTCTGTTTGGTACAAAAGGTACAAAGCTATATGGCTTTTGCGAATTGCGTAACGAGATTTGCGAGAGGCGGGTTTCTTCCGGAAGGCCAACTCTCGTAATTATAATTGTTCAAATTGATTTTCATCGTCCCAGCACTTATCCCGCTTGCATCCAAGACCTTTACTTTATTATTCTGGGATCCTCAGATTTGACTGAATTAATAATTTCGATAAACGGTATCCTTAAAATGCTTCAATGAAGTTCAGACTGAATTGATATTTGAACAAAGTGCACCATTTTATAGTAAACCCGAGAAATGGCCTTCAGGCAATCGAACTGGGAAATATTTTGATTCGCAAGTAAAAGTTTTGCATTACGTAATATGCATACAAAAACGGCACGCGCAAACTGAAACCATATCAACATGTAGTGATGATCTCACTATAGAGAAACGTCAGTACACACACAAGTTTATACTAAGGGTAGTTTCTGTAACCTCCCTGATCAAATATTTATGATATCTCAGATGTTTTATGCTCTAGCATAGAAGCATAATAATAGGTTTGAGATGCCCCCTACATACGGCATTAGTTCAGTTTGCGCGCCGTTTTAACAGTACAATACGGTTTTATACATTTTATATCAAAGCGGAGATGTAGAGCAATTTTTGGTTTCTTAAGCCCAGAGTACATATCGGCACGCTTTGGCAAGGAATCCTACGGCAGTCCGAGGTGTGCTTAGGATTGTCACCTGCCATGCCCTGTCGACAGTGAGTATTGGACCTTAGAGCAAGCAAACTTTGCGTACAAAAGTCATGTTTTACGGCCAGTTTCATATTTGGTAATGCACTTTTCCATTTCGTTTAGATAAATAGCGTAAATGCTTTATTTCCATAACATTTGTCTTGCGAAGTTCACGCAGCTAATAATTTATTATAGTCCGATGTGATACAATTAATTTGAAAATCTACTGCATTACTGACTATATTTGTATAGCAGAGATTTGTGGCATCATGTGGCTTGAGCATGTAAAATTGTAGTATCATCATCAGCCTTAAACAGTCCACTGCTGGACTAGGCCAAATTGTAGTATAGCCTCATGTAATATGCACAAGGTTAAAAATGCAAAGCCAATTTTAAAATTCGGGCGGTGCCGCAGTGCAGGTAGATTTTGTAGAGAGCCTTTCTGTTAGACCGTCTCCCAATTGTAGACGTTTGAATATTATGAGATGATATTATCTGTGCAAACGTCACAAAACTATCTTAATTTTCACCGTATTTATTTTTTTATCCGTAGGGTAGAATCGAAAATAGTATTTACGATACTACCCTCAAAACTTACATGAAAGCCCCAAATCGCCGCTACACAACAAACCGCGCTTACAAACCTCACATGTAACTAGGCGTCACCCAACAAAGCTTTCGGTGTAACAATTCAATCGTCCTACATAACAATAGCCGAACGGACAATCGCTGTACCAACTTACACTAAAATAAACTAGTCTACTTTCACGACACTGTAGATTTTCCTTACAAACCAGAAGCACGCCATGAAGCCAATGGTACCGGTTAGAAGAAAGAATAAGAAAACCATGATTAAAGTATAACCGAAATACAAAAATGTTGACGCGACTCCTTCGATATTGAGTTTAGTGACGAAGTAATGGCAGCAGTAGATGAATAGATAGCCGGCAGTGGAGCCAGAACTGAGGAATGCTCTCCACCACCAGTGGTAGTCTTCGGCGCAAAGGTGGAAGTAGCACAACAGGATCGTTGTCTCGGAACATGTGATCACCAGGATCACAAATACGAGGAACAGGAAACCGAACATGTAGTACATCTGTGGATAAAAGGTTTAGTGTTATTTTATAATTATACTCAATTGAGAAACTGATTTTCACTAAAGTTTTATGAGATAACCAAAACAAGATCGAAATCTTAGAGTTTTCCATCTCCATCCCAAGGTAAGATCTTAAACTGGTCGCCTTCCATGGAGTTTTATCGAATAACCGTGTGAGAACTTACAAGCGTGATTAAAGACTTGCATTACATTATTATTCGCTAGATGTTACTTGAACTTGATGAATCTAGTGATGGATAAAAGAGAGCTCTTCTTGCGTGATTCACGATAGCATTATGCCGTAGTTCACTAGATGTCGCTAGTTGCACGTAACCGGTAATACATAAGATTCACTTCTACTGCTACGTTACCTGACTAGACCAGAGCGAGTTGAGTATAAAGAAGAGCTGAATGAAGATACAGCCGAAGGGCAGCACGCCTCCCATGATGATGCCGGGGATGGGCTGCGTGTATAGTGACTGCTCCGGGATCTGACGAGGGATCTGGTTCGTGCGTACTGGGTGGTCGAGGATCTGGAACAATATTATCAATATAATAAACGAAGATAAATATGGCCTATTAGCGTCTTAAATATGGAGGACTTTTCTGAGAATGTCAACCAGTAGAAGTAGTATATGTATATGAAAAAGAAAACATTCTACTTTTCCAAAAAATCTCGGGTCGCTGCGCTAACTTTTAGAGAGCGCTTACGGCCCGGTCACGGCCTACAGCGGCGGGCGTTTTCGATGTACATGGCGCGTTTACTGCGACGCGGCGCGCGGCCGCCTGAGAGTAAACGCGCCATGTACATCGCCCCTGCTGCGCCGTGAGCCGCTTAGACCGATCTCGTGACCAGGCCGTTAGAGATAACTACTAACTAGTGTGATACACCATTGACAAGATTTTTTATTCCTTTTCATACGTGCAAAAAAGCGTTTAAAATTTAATAAAAATATTTTTTTTAACCGTTAAAGCTTCGCCACTGAAATGTTGTAGATAAATAATCACAGATATTGTATAGATTTCAGCACCATATATCAACGATTTTAACGAATAATCACATACCCGTTTCCTAAATCCGAAGTAAGCGCCAATAAAAGTAAGAGGTACGGAAACGCCGAACCACAGAGCCAGGAGCGCTACTAGGGTGGAGAAAGGCACCGACGCGGACGAGCCCTTGCCCCACAGAACCAGGTTCATCACGAAGAAAAGACTGAACACCACACTGGAAACAAATAAAAAAAATTAAAAAAGATACAATAGAAAATATATGTCAATTTTATTTTGCACATAGATTGGAATGTTTTAGTATGTGATCATGCTAAGTCCCACCCTTTAGGCATACAATAATAAGGTCTTTACGACAACAATGTATAACTTCTAAAAGATTTTATATTTACTGCTAACATGGATCTTGATAAATTATAGCTAAGAACCTCGATTACGTCAGCTTTCAAACAGAAAAATCCGCATCATAATTTTATTGGTCTCTTCGTTTAAGAGTAACAATGCCACAAATGGAAACGTCAGACATATAAAAGACGCTAAAAGAAGGCCCAACTACATCAAATAGCGAAAAACAACATTGAAATCGCCACATCTTCGGCCGTACTTACAAGCATTTTAATACCAATATTTCACAAAAATGGCAATGGGAAGCGATTACGTAGCTTCTTTATCTATTTCAAACGGCCTCCTAAAAATTCGTTTGATTTTGACCGTTTTAACAAATTATATCGAGTTAGACGAACAACAACTGTATTATAGTTACTGGCATTTTATCAGTTGAATTATATTATTTAGTTTGTAATTATCAGTTCAACGAGATCATTAGGCCTTATCATAAACAAGGATAAAATATACCTATTACTCGAAATAGTCGCAGATTTAAACAATTTTAGACCAACTTTAAAAAATATATTCGGAATTTGTTCAATAAGACAATAAATTGACACTAGTCTAAATCATGTTGCGGAAGTCAGACAGGCAGACACTCTGTGGAAAAGCCTAGTAAGCGGACCCTGGTTTGCAACTGGGATAGCGCTTTAAAGCAGTACCTGACCAGACACAGCACCCTGAGAGAAGCAGTGGGCAACATGAAGAGCCTGCTGGCTTTCCTCGAAGGACTAGGGTGTCACGAGTGACAACAGTTATTCCTAACCGTACGCAAAATACACGCCAGGACGAGCAGTTGGGCAAACAGCCCTTACTACCATACCATACCAATGCTGGGAAGATAATGATGAATTAAATGTGTAGCTGGGGCCGTATTACAAACTTTTATAAAACTTGACAAGTTCCAGGCAGTTCAATTACCTGCCTGGTTTTGATTCGTATTATGATGTGTAAAAAGGTGACCGTCTTCAAGCTGGCTAGTTAAACGCTGACCGGATTGTCACTTGAGAGTGAGTCGTTCAAAAACATGACTAACTCGTTTATCGGTAAGTATCGGTTTTAATTGTAATGTTTTAATCTGGGAAAATAAAGTCAAACTAATATTAAATGGACAATAATGTAATTACTTTAGCTGAACGTTATTATATCATGAATTTTAGATCGTGTAACAGATTTATTTGTCAGCACATAGAAATGAGTTCCATACAATTTCAGAACGTTACTTAATTCTTCATATTTCTTATGCCTTAGTAAGGCGATATCTTGCAATGAATTCTTGTTAGGATATAATTATTAAAAGGATCGCTCTCGTCACGAACTCGTCTTTGCTTGTTTTCATTTTCAGCATTTTGCTGAGCAGCGTCAGCTTCCAAAAACTCAAATAACACTAATTCGTCGTCACACATATTGAATATTATCTAAAAATGTTCTTAAATTCACAAATAGAGATGATAAATATAATAGCAATTCAAAAAAAGTTACTCCGGCACACCGTAAACTGAATGGTTTGCATTGTTTACAAAATGGCGTCCCAAACATGAAACGAAATGTAATATGAAAGCTCGTAATACGGAATTTGCCAGCCAATATACGGTCAGATGTCACGTGACCACTGACTGGCTGGCGTTAGTATGTTCGTAATACGAGATTCGCAAGGCAGCTCTCTTTACGGCGTAAATTGGCTGGAATTAAGAGATTGTAATACGGCCCCTGGTCTTACCCCGGGCACACCATGGACGTGAGCAGTATATTGCTCTTCCAGCGCCTGCCGCCGAAGCTCTTGTATATCCTGGCGCTGACGTATGTAGAATCATGTATGTAGCTGGTCTTACCCGGGGCACACCATGGACGTGAGCAGTATATTGCTCTTCCAGCGCCTGCCGCCGAAGCTCTTGTATATCCTGGCGCTGACGTATGTATAATCATGTATGTAGCTGGTCTTACCCCGGGCACACCATGGACGTGAGCAGTATATTGCTCTTCCAGCGCCTGCCGCCGAAGCTCTTGTATATCCTGGCGCTGACGTATGTATAATCATGTATGTAGCTGGTCTTACCCCGGGCACACCATGGACGTGAGCAGTATATTGCTCTTCCAGCGCCTGCCGCCGAAGCTCTTGTATATCCTGGCGCTGACGTATGTATAATCATGTATGTAGCTGGTCTTACCCCGGGCACACCATGGACGTGAGCAGTATATTGCTCTTCCAGCGCCTGCCGCCGAAGCTCTTGTATATCCTGGCGCTGACGTATGTATAATCATGAATGTAGCTGGTCTTACCCCGGGCACACCATGGACGTGAGCAGTATATTGCTCTTCCAGCGTCTGCCGCCGAAGCTCTTGTATATCCTGGCGCTGACGTATGTATAATCATGTATGTAGCTGGTCTTACCCCGGGCACACCATGGACGTGAGCAGTATATTGCTCTTCCAGCGCGTGCCGCCGAAGCTCTTGTATATCCTGGCGCTGACGTATGTATAATCATGTATGTAGCTGGTCTTACCCCGGGCACACCATGGACGTGAGCAGTATATTGCTCTTCCAGCGCCTGCCGCCGAAGCTCTTGTATATCCTGGCGCTGACGTATGTATAATCATGTATGTAGCTGGTCTTACCCCGGGCACACCATGGACGTGAGCAGTATATTGCTCTTCCAGCGCCTGCCGCCGAAGCTCTTGTATATCCTGGCGCTGACGTATGTATAATCATGTATGTAGCTGGTCTTACCCCGGGCACACCATGGACGTGAGCAGTATATTGCTCTTCCAGCGCCTGCCGCCGAAGCTCTTGTATATCCTGGCGCTGACGTATGTATAATCATGTATGTAGCTGGTCTTACCCCGGGCACACCATGGACGTGAGCAGTATATTGCTCTTCCAGCGCCTGCCGCCGAAGCTCTTGTATATCCTGGCGCTGACGTATGTATAATCATGTATGTAGCTGGTCTTACCCCGGGCACACCATAGACGTGAGCAGTATATTGCTCTTCCAGCGCCTGCCGCCGAAGCTCTTGTATATCCTGGCGCTGACGTATGTATAATCATGTATGTAGCTGGTCTTACCCCGGGCACACCATGGACGTGAGCAGTATATTGCTCTTCCAGCGCCTGCCGCCGAAGCTCTTGTATATCCTGGCGCTGACGTATGTATAATCATGTATGTAGCTGGTCTTACCCCGGGCACACCATGGACGTGAGCAGTATATTGCTCTTCCAGCGCCTGCCGCCGAAGCTCTTGTATATCCTGGCGCTGACGTATGTATAATCATGTATGTAGCTGGTCTTACCCCGGGCACACCATGGACGTGAGCAGTATATTGCTCTTCCAGCGCCTGCCGCCGAAGCTCTTGTATATCCTGGCGCTGACGTATGTATAATCATGTATGTAGCTGGTCTTACCCCGGGCACACCATGGACGTGAGCAGTATATTGCTCTTCCAGCGCCTGCCGCCGAAGCTCTTGTATATCCTGGCGCTGACGTATGTATAATCATGTATGTAGCTGGTCTTACCCCGGGCACACCATGGACGTGAGCAGTATATTGCTCTTCCAGCGCCTGCCGCCGAAGCTCTTGTATATCCTGGCGCTGACGTATGTATAATCATGTATGTAGCTGGTCTTACCCCGGGCACACCATGGACGTGAGCAGTATATTGCTCTTCCAGCGCCTGCCGCCGAAGCTCTTGTATATCCTGGCGCTGACGTATGTATAATCATGTATGTAGCTGGTCTTACCCCGGGCACACCATGGACGTGAGCAGTATATTGCTCTTCCAGCGCCTGCCGCCGAAGCTCTTGTATATCCTGGCGCTGACGTATGTATAATCATGTATGTAGCTGGTCTTACCCCGGGCACACCATGGACGTGAGCAGTATATTGCTCTTCCAGCGCCTGCCGCCGAAGCTCTTGTATATCCTGGCGCTGACGTATGTATAATCATGTATGTAGCTGGTCTTACCCCGGGCACACCATGGACGTGAGCAGTATATTGCTCTTCCAGCGCCTGCCGCCGAAGCTCTTGTATATCCTGGCGCTGACGTAGCCGGCCGCGGCGCCCAGCAGTACCCAGGCCACCAGCGCGCACGTCATCAGCGCGCCGCGGTTCGCGGGGGATAGGAAGCCGAGGCACGCGAATGCTAGCGTCACCAGGGTCATGCCGAACACCTGGAATAGGTATAACATAACGGTATAGATCTACAAGGTTTCTGTTTATCAAAGCTGCCTATATTTAAGAAAAGAAGCCGTTCAGTTGCCATTAATCGCAGAAGAAGCCACTCCCTTCTAAAATCAAGACACCTTTTCAGAGCTTTTTAAACTATGCTCGATTACTTGGCCGAAATAGAGATTGCGACCAACAGGGTTCATTCATTTCATAAAAATTTTCTATGAAAATCATCTAAGCAGAATATATTAGATATTCTTATGCACATTTGATTGGAACTTAGATATAATTTTTAAATAATACGCTATGCTTACCTGAGATCCAGACCCAAGGAATACTGCCAGTAGCATACCGCGGCGAGGAGGGCGGAACACGTCACCGTGAACCAACTTCCAACCGAACTCCTCCTGGAAATATAACTCAATATTTAGCACCAAACTTGTCATTCAGTTCAGAAATAGATCGGAATTTGTAAAATGTCATCTGCTTCTAAACTTTCGACTTAATAAATACATCGCAGCATCATCTGTATTCAAAAATTCTTTCCTTACTGACTAACAGACATCCCCAGCCGAAATTACTGGGTCAAGAAGCTGAAATTTGGCATGTATATGTTCTTTGGGACCGTAGGGGTGCACTAAGAGGGAATTACCCGCAATTCCCACAGCACCGAGCTGATGCGGTTTAAAAGTGCGGGCTTCTTGATTAAAAATAAATATGAAATACTTAATTGCTTATGAATGGACTCTACTCCTCACCTGTGCATCTTCCCCGCACTCCATCTGATTATACCTCGCGATATCCTTATACAGCGTCCTCAACAGTATCATAGCGACCATACCGCTCAAAAACAGCACGATAACCAAAGAGTTCAGTATAGAGAACCATTGTATATTCGTCTGAGGCATAGACTCGAGGATATAGTCCCATCGAGAAGACCATTTGATAGTGTTGTTCTTTATGAAGGTCACTCTGTATGTGTAAGTGATGTTGAATGTTTTGTCTCCTTCGAGGACTGTTGGTATTTCGAGGTCGACGCCTCGAGCGTTGCAGTCTGGGTTGCTTGGATTCGTGTGACGAATACTGGCTGGTTTGACCTGTGAATAAAAAGAAAGCAGGTATTGTAAAGTAGATACAAACGGTAAGAGGTCATTTTTGTAAGAGCGGCAACGTCGCAATTGACTGTCCCTATTCTATGGTATTTCTAATATTACAGTAATAGATTTTGATTGTACTGATTAGTTATATCGTGGTACTTATTAGTATACTAATTTATTTCCACTAATCAGTATTAATTACTAAAACTATTTTAATATTTTCTCTGTAGGTATTTTTACAGCCTTCCGCAGTACACTACTGGACTTAAGCCTCCCCTCATTTGCGTCGCAGTAATGCTGGGGCCACACTAACGAGAAATGCCATTAATTATTGCGATAATGTACGTTAACCGTAGGTGTAGCCACGACTTAACGCGATAATTTGACAACGTCATTAACATTGCCGTTTGGCTTTTTTATGGCCAATGATGGGCATTCACGTTGACATTGCAAGTGTAGCCACCTACTTTAGCGCGTTAAAAATTATCGCGATAATTATCGCAATAATTCGCTATCGCTAGACGACGTTCGGAGACGTCAAGTTTTCCGTCTCTTCGCAAAGATACTAACTACATACTCGCTTCGTGTGGTTTCTTTAGTAGTCTCTTACGACACCCGCGGAATGTAATGGGGTAGTGACTACATATTTTTAATCCATCACCGGACATAAAGCCAGTGTAAATAATATTAATTTACTGAAAGTCAGCAAAGTAAATAAACGACCTTCTTTTTTAAGATGGTTACGGTTTTTATTTTTTTATTTTTCTACCAATAAATTCAGATTAGATCAGCACTAACCTCTATGGTTATACCTATTGACGATTAGTAAATAGCGTTCATAATTGATATTTCACGTTTGAGTCTACCTACCTAGTGGAGATATACTCAGGAATTACAAATAGCTTTTAGCGATAAGCCAATCTACCTATACCTATCTTAGAAGTATAATACCGATAATAAAATGACATAACGAACAGAACTCAATTATTTTCTTCTATGGTCTTTAATCGCCGATCGACTAATTATAACCCAAAAATGTGCGGTAGGTTCTCTTTTTAGAATTTTGAAAATCGAGCTGAAAAGGTGAGATAGCATATCTTTTGGTTTGTCTCTGTCATAAGAGATCGGTAAAAGAACAACAGCTAATTATTATTTTGTTATCTCTTTCTTGAATGTTTAATGCCCGGTTTCTGAAGTTACCAGATATACTCTCAACGTTATTGATTCATTACAGTCATGGAAAGGATAAACTTTGGTTAACTGACACTGCGTTTCTGAATGCGCACTGGAGCGTTCAATAACTATTGAACACTGTAAAGTATTATATTATCTGTGATTGAACCAATACGTAGGTCTTTTTTCTGCCACTAGATGACTCTGTTTTAAAAAAAACGAGTTGTAAACTTATTTAAATATTTTAATTTGTCTGTTTAACTAGTTGTTTAGTCATATATTGCTTTTTTAGGAGTAAACGACTAGTTGCTCGTTATTTTACTAAAAAAAATATGATAATGCCTCATTCGTAATGGCTGTACGCCTGCTAACTTATATACTTTAAAAAAATAAAATCTCAAATCAGGCCTCGCTGTCAGAAGATTTGACATTTTATGATGATGATGATTTGTGCTTCAATGCATAGACTAATATATTATACCTGGAAACTTCAATGTAGAGCTTTTCTGCAGTTGTATTAGGATTCAAAAATGGTGTCTTTATGTACTTGCCACAAGGATAGGCACTGTCTCCTAGGATGTGACCATCTAGGTATCTCATGGTTATGCAGGCGAGCTCGTAGAAACGAATTATGGTACACTGTACTGTCATGAGTAGATCCATGCCAACGAGCATCTAAATCTCTGATGTATAATTTTGCATCACATACAACTTGCACATTGACACAAGAGAAATCTTTTCTGTTCCTAAAAAGTTCTGGTTGCTCTCCTCCAGGAGATTGAATTGGAATATGAGATCCATCTACACAACCGATAAAATTTGGAACACCAGCTATATTAAAATATTGCGCTTTAACTTCTCCCAGATCTTCAGAGTTTGGCATTCGTATATATCTTCTAGCTAGTTTTGCTATCTCTTACTTACTTTATAAACCACTCTTGACACAGTGGTTTTATGAACATTAATATCATCACCAATCACTACTTGAATTGTGCCTGTGGCGTAAAATCGTAATATGATGAAAATTTGTTCCAACATAGACAATGTATATTTGCGATACATAACTGGAGCTAAACTAATGCTGATCATATCACTTATGTGTAACACGGTGTCCTTATCAGAACGATATCTCATTTTAAATTCTTCATCCGTAAACATTTCAAAAGGATTTCTCCTAGATCTTAGGTTTCTAGGAACTGATTTATTAGCAATAAACTCCAGCACTTCAAAATCAAACTCTCTGAGGGTATAGTACGAGTTTTACACGGTGACGATAGCCTACTCGACGGGAACAATTTTCATACATTTTCTAAATGCGCCCCCTAGCGGACTCTATCCATCGCTACTGTCCGTTACGGGCGCTTTAAGAAAATGTATGGAAATTGTTCCCATCGCCTAGGCTATCGTCACCGTGACGATCGAGTGCAAAACTCATACTAGACCCTCTGCTCACTGCAGAACTGCTCGAATACGACATTTTGTATCGGTTATGTAAAAGTTATAAACACAAACCTATCATATGAAAACTTTCCAGTTATTATATATTAGTCTATGATCAAAACCTTAAAATCTTAAAAAAGGTAACACGTTTGACAGAAGTTAAACTTCAAATAAAGTTATGGAACCGATAAACGGCGAACATTGGTCGGTTAAGTTAAACTAATGATAACTGGAGTTTATGTTGTGACGCGTTGTTCAGAAACGCATTTTCTTGAGTTATCGAACCAATAACGCTAACGGATAGATAAACCACCGATAAAAGTACCTCAGAAACCGGGCATGAAAGTCATAGAATAAAAAGAGACAGCTGTAGCTGAGGTAGTCTATCGTACAATGGCGAAAACAATAAACAACGACACGACAGCACTAGACCTTGCATCGCGCAATTCAAGTTCTCGCCAACGATTACAGTCTATACAAGTTCTGAACTACTTCCATTGGACTACAGTTCACCGGGCACGATCACACCTAGTCTTTTTTTTTTTACTCATGATGGAAACCAAACAATTTACGGGCTTACTTACCCCCCCCGGGCAAGGCTCCTAAAGAGGCTCAGCCTACGGAGAGTGTGGTGACTCTCCGACGAGAAGCGCCGGGACTACCCACTAAAACCACCATGGTGTTCCTCTATTCGATCCCATTGAATGCCGGGGTCACGGGAACTACGTTACGGCCCGGTCACGACCTACAGCGGCGGGCGGCAGCGGTGAGCGTTTTCGATGTACATGGCGCGTTTACTCTCGCGGTGCGCGGCCGCAACGTAGTAAAACGCGTCATGTATATCGAAAACACTCGCCGCTGCCGCCCGCCACCGTAGGCCGTGAGTGTGACCGAGCCGTTAGCATTACTACCGCGACACGATCTCCTAGCCTGGTCAGAGGATCCTCCCTCTATTTGGCGGAACTTTATTCCTCCACACCTAAACGCGTTTAGTGTCCTTCAAAGTGGTAATAATATCGAAAATTATAAAGAGCCATACCTTAGCTCACACCTCCTTTTCTGCCGTTCAAAGTGATATTATTATAATCGATCTTAAGTTTATAAGGAGTATACCTTAGCAGATATAATCCTGCCGCCGTTTTCTCCAAAGGCCACTCCCCACTCCTCCTCCCCGCCGCTGTGGTATGTGATCTCCAAGTCCACGTGGTTGAACAGGTAGTAGGCGCCGATACGACTGGTGTGACCGTTCACGATGGGAGTGCATGTGTCCTGGAAGAAAATAGAGAGTTTATATCATCATTATCTTAATGCTTCACCGGTTACATTGAAAGGAACTTGCCACGGCAAATACGGTCTGCTCCAAAAATAGGGTAAATATCCTAATTGGCGATACAGGCGTGCGGTTATAAAAAAAGGTTAATCTTTTTTTATAGACTAACGCTACAGGCACATAACGCTACATAAAAAAAAAGATTTACTTTTTTATCCTGATGGGGTAGGGAAAGGTGTTATATTACACCCACATTTCGCCATTTTATGAATTTGTACGTCCCACGTAATAGGGGGCGAACCTATTGCTGTTACCGGGCACTTTGGCAGACTTCGTGCTGCTACTGAGAATTGGAAAAAGTAACATTTTTGCCCGACCCGGCAAAAACCGAAACGAAACCTCCTGATCAGTGCACGCATACGCTATTCACTGGACCTAGGAGGCTACGATGAAGAAACTCGCCATGGAGAATTTAGAACGTTTAAAAAGTGTGGTATATAGGTAATACTTTGAGCATTATATGCGATAGAAAATAATTGACGTTCATAAGCGTCGCGTTATCACCTAGTGACTAAATAATTTGGACTCTCTATAGAAATGGTCTGGAAATTCTAGATTTTACCTCTCAAGGTTATCGTAGTGAGCGTCATAATTTGGTGTTACATAAAGTAATCATAGATTGATTCCTTGAAAGTCAGGGAAATTGTTGTAATTTCAGTTTTTTAAGTCATATCATATAATACATGCATAAGTATTTCGTAATATGACATTTTGCAAACTATCACTTATAGAATAACCGTATCTATTGACCGAGAACTATCTGCTACTGACGCGTTTAGAAAATGTATGGAAATTTTCCCATCCGTAGTCGACTCAAAAAGTGCAAGCTCGGACTATGTCCTCTGAAACATTGTCCGCTCAGTTTAAGCATGTTTATTTTAACGCTTCTGATCATCATCCTCCTAGCGTTATCCCAGTTAGAATCCGAGATCCGCTTTCTAGTCTAAACAGATTAAACTGAATATTAGCTTTTCCACACAGTCACTACCTGTTTGACCTCCGTAACCCAAAGGGGATATCCCTTTGGATTGCGTAGGTACTGACTGCCTATAACGACTGTCAAAGATCTTCATGACACCCGGGACCGACGTCTTAACGTGCTCTCTGAGACACGGCTTTTACAATTCAATACGCACATAACTCCCGAAAAGTCATTGCTGCGCCATTCGAGGCCGATACCTTCTACATGGCAGTCTGTTAGTATCTCCACTAGGCTATCGCTGCCTTCTGATGTAGTTTAAACAATTTGCACGGTATCATTTATTTATAGTTAAACCAGCGACTGGCCGGACAGCACAGGACAGCGATGGAGCGCCATATTCAAGGATGAGCCATGCCTTTGCCCAGCAGTTACTTTGATAGGTTGATTAAAAATATGCCACACATTACGAACTCAGAGCACGTGGTGCTGAAAAAATGTTTGATTATTTCAAATAGATTGTACCTCATTTATTACATTATTTTCGTTTATGATTTAGTAGAATTAACCGGAACTGGTAATAATTTTAACGCCTATATTTGTGAACATCCAAAGAATAACATGATTTTTTTGTCCACATACACATTAACACCATCTAAGCAGAATGTTTTTTTTTGTAAATACATTATACCATAGATATAATAAACAAGGAGATATGCCCTGTAGACGAAAATTAATCGGATACTTGTGTCGCCAGTTTGCTCCTTCCACGTGGCTCCTACCACACATGCAGTTTAGTAAAAGCAATATAAAAACACACTCACATTTTTAAATCAAACTTACAAAAAAATCTATTATAGACTTTATCCTATCAAACATTGCATATGTATATTTACCAAGCAACTTTCAACTTACTAACACAAAAACATCGGCCACTATCCTTGTGCTGTGCAAAAATACTTAGTACGTAGTCTTGTACACTAATTCGTTGCAAGAACCAGCGGCCGTACTACGCGATGCATTCCCTTAATAAAGTATCGTTTGGTCATGATTACATTTCTTGTCCAGTTACTTCGCGACAAATTTAGGTAGTAGTTAAAGAGTAATGTTTTTATTGAAAATTGATACTGTCGTTGTGATATTTGAAAACAATAATAACATAATAAAAGCAATGAATATTTTACGATTTTTTGTTTTTCATGTTTTTAAACACAAATATAGTAAAATACTTGTAGTTTCATACGTAGTAAGTGATTATGATTTCATTCCACATGTGGTTTGAAGTTCTATTTTTACAACACACTACTGAACAAGACGGTATTCCTATAAGTTGTCGCAATCACGGTCAAAACAGTACTAATTCTTGGAAACAGCCATTTTCTTGCGATATGACCACTTTAAGCATATGGCGCGGACACCGACACGTCCCCTTGGCACTTATCCTCTTCTTTATATTTCTATGATTCATACATATTATACACCCGTCACCCAGAGCAAGAAAACCTCCATGTTCAATATGTTCATGTATACAAATTTTTGACTTGAGAGGGAAACGAACTAGTGACTTTTCTTACAGTATGTTCGTCTTTTGACTTCGCTAGGCCTTAAATTAAACCGTAGTTTGATTTCAATATCATGGTAATGTGTATTCTGTTGGAGAACCAATAAATAAATATTATAAATGCAGAATTATGTTCGTTTGTTGTTCATTTACGCTATAACTGCTTCACGGATTTTTATGAAAATCTGCAGCAATATTTTACTTCTTCAATATGTTCTAGTTAAAAGCTGTTGGTTACCAGTACTGGTAACACGATTGAAGTATAGTTATTCAAATGATTATAATATAAATACAACGACCTACAAACAGGCCTGATTCACCAATAGGCTATGAATATGCACTAATTTATGCAGCATATTGACATAAACCAGCAAACAACTAGCCGAGAAGAGAATACAAACTATATCTGCAATTCTGCATACCATAATATGTATTTTGATGCATAGCCGAAATACATTTGAAATTCTTAAGAAGTCTACTACGCCTAATTGTTTGTTTGTTTGTTTTTCGTGTGAGTGTGTGGCTAACTCTGGTGTCGGAGTTTTCAGACCGCCCGAAGGCCTCCGACATGGCCTAACGACCCTTATCTTTAGACAAGAGCCGGGACCGACAGCTTTACGTGCCCTCCGAAGCACTACGCCTAATGCCTGATTGAGTCAATATTACTTGAATAAATAAATTCATTATTGATAAGGCAGTTTTATCTGAGCTGTAATGGATCAAAAAGCCAGTCATTCATGCCCTTCTCAAACCATCATCATCATCCTGGTGTTATCCCGGTTGCATTCAAGAAGACCCTGGAGTCTGATTTCTAGTCTAAACTAAATTTAACTGAATATTTAGCTATAACACAAAGCGACTGCCGTCTGACGTCCGCAACCCAAAATGATAGCGATATTCTATAGTTTGACAGAAACAGTTTATTTGAGAGTACTGACTCTGTCTGTCAAAAATCTTCATGACGTGACATTGGACGTGTACTCCGAGGCACGAGGCAAGCAATAGTTAACAATTCACATTACTGCGAGAAGACAGTAGTGGATTCGAAGTATTCTAACCCTATACCCTCTGCATGGCAGTTCGTTGGTATCTCCACTAGGAATACTAGGATATCGCTGGCTAAAGTAATTTGCGAAATTCGATTTAAGTAAAAAAAATGTGTTAATTATGCTAAGCGTCCACAGGTCGGCATCGTGCGCATCGCATCAATCGCATTATTTTTTCATACTGCGTCCACTGTATCGGCAGCGATCGGACTGCCGAGGCAAGTACCAGTGATCGTACGTGTATATTTTGTGAGAATGGAAAAAAGCGAAGAACAATTTGTCATTATTGCTTGTTTGTTAGTAGCAGAGGAAGAAAATGCAAAAACATCTAAAAAAGAAAACAATGTCTGGATACACGACATTCCGTATGACGTCATCGGCACGCATCGCAAAAGATACCTCTCGGAGCACCCGTGTCGGCATTGTTGATGTGCGATCCGTACGATGCGGATCAGTGGACGAAATTGTGTGGACTTTCTATACAAAGAATACTATGATCCGTTAAATGCGATGCGTACGATGCCGGGCTGTGGACGCTTAGCATTAGCTGTCTAATTATATTACTTTAATGAAATTAAATATTTACACTACAAATTAATATTTCGCAAGTTAACAACTTGGACTTAAGACAGTAGACACTGAGTCATAATGGCTGTTAGTGAGTCATATAATGCCTCTCCCCTTTTCACCCCTGTGTGGTCGAACCCACAAATGTTATCACTTTGTTTTGCAATAGACCCAAAAAAACGTAGAGATGACTAAATAAGTATAAAGTTCACAAAAAGGTGTCCAAAGTATTGAATGATTCATATAATATGACTAACTGCTGAGGTTAATACACAAATAACTGGTAACACATGCTTCAAGATGGCAGGAAATTATGATTTAAGAATGGTACTTTCTGATTTTTACTGCTAAAAGATAAGAGGGAATGCAGAATAACTGGTGATGATGTTGTAGATAGAGCGAAGTGGAGGCGAAAAATAAGAACGTAAGCTAACCCCCCTACCTTGTGGGATATATAAGAGCTAGCTTATTTCCAAATGTAAATAAAATAGCCAGGTGTATTTGGTTAAGTATGTATGTATTATATTCGCTCTTTCATATCTAGATTTTTAGTGGTACTTTTATTAGGCCTTCTAAACCAACCTTGAAGTGTAAAGTTATGAAATTGGAACACATAACCAGCCATAAGCAATCAAACATTCGAATCGATAGTTCATCATCATTAGAGTTAATACCGCTAATGGTTATACTGTCTAATTACCGGATAAACATAAAACCATCCACTAGTGACTAGCGCATAAAATAATTTTATCGTAATTTTTTGTATTTTGCCTCATTATTGGCTAGTAGCACCGACAAACGTAGCCTACATCATTTATATTTGTACAGTCGCACTAGGAGTGCCCAAACAACAATTTGAAGATCACGAAAAGTGTTGTCGTATGTGGGGATCAAAGTCACAACACGTGGCACAGTATTAAGCAGCGAGGCGGGTATTTAAACTGCTACATCATCCATCATCGCCGATTTAGATTTGACTGCATAATTGGCGTAGTGGTTTAAGAGGCCGCGCCGCGCGCACAGTGCGCCGAGCGCACTACTACTTTGAAACTGTTGTTTCTACTCTGGGTGGTCCTCGTCTCTGTTGGCTGTATGTGTGTAAAGTATAAAGCTGAAGAGTTTGTTTGGTTGAACACGCTAATCTCAGGAACTACTGGGCCGATTTGAAAAATTATTTCACTGTTAGATAGCCCATTTATCGAGGAAGGCTAAAGGCTATATAACATCACGCTATAAGCGACGGGAGCGGAGCAGTAGCCTTTAATAACGCGGGTGTAACTGCGGGCATCCTTTAGTAATAGTATAATTCCAAATAAGTGAGGCAGGACAGAGTTCAGGAAATAAATTAAAAGCATATCAAAGTATAGCATATTTAGGTCTCAGTATTTGTACAAATTTGGTGCTGAAAGATATTCTATCATCTATTTCCATTGGGTGAGTCAGAGGTCTAGTTTTGACATAATATACGAGATTTCCATGTGTATGTACCGCAACAGAGAATAGCTTGACAGAAAAAGACAACACAATGAAATCATTTCCTACCATGAACTTGTTATAGTCAAATAGTAACACTGCTTTGTAAAGGAATCGCATAAAGTTAATGTTACTAGATAATTAGCACAAATTTTATCAGTTACAGCCTACATATTACTATTACACGAGTCGATATCTCTATACTTCCTGTAGCTACAATAAATGTTTAGATTAAATGTACTAAATATATATTTATGGCGTACAGATTAAATCATTTTAAATTAAGATACATTCACCATTAGTAATAAATTAGTTTATTGCTTAGGAGGCCCTAGGTGTTCAAAATAGTTTTCCTTTTTTGAATTTTATTATATGCAAGAAAATTAAGTACCGGTACTATAGCCCGCTATATACTTACTTAAAAGTTAGCATTTAGTCAATGGTATAGCTCTTTCTGGTGTATTTAACATTAATTTTATGTATTTAAGTAGTTTTACTCTGACATTTCAGCCAATCTAAGCGGATAAATGTTACCCATAACAATAAGTAACTATATGATTAAGATCCTTCACGAAATTTTGAATAATGCATGTGTAACATTTTAGCAAGAGTTGAAAAGGATATATTCATACATTCGGGAATTGCATCCGACTGCGGAAAGTGGTTGGACACAAGCAGCTTAGGATTGGTCTGTGTGGAGAGCCTCGGGGGTGGCTTATTGGCTTATGTCCATCAGTGGACTGAGATGATCTCCAAGCTGAGATGATGATACATTTGGAAAAGACTTCTTGTGCAAATAAATTATCAATACGACGACGACCGGTTGGCGCACCACCGAAGGTCGGGGGTTCGATTCCCGCTCAAGTCAAACATTTGTGTGCATGAACATGGATGTTTGTCTTGGTGGGGGTGTTTCTATGTATAATATGTATGTATTTACAAAAAAAAAGTATATTTGTATGTTTATCCATTATCTAGTACCCATAACACAAGCTCTGCTTAGCTTGGGACTAGATGGTGATGTGTGTATGTGGTAGAATATTATTATTATTAATATAAACATTATTTTTAGATAAACACTAGAAATACCGTATATAATATGTCAAGCAATTCACATCAACTTAAATATTATCTGCTTTCACTTCTTAGTGCAGAATATGACATATCTTTATCTTATCCAAACTTGTCAACATGTCATCCATATTAAAATTAGCATAAAATACAAATAACTAGAGCCAATTTAGCCATTATCTTAATGGGTCAAGATGCTGAATTATATTTGTTAATTTATTATAGTGTATTATATAATCAGTGTATGTTATAATCAATGCAGTGGATTTACCCAATACTTATTTACAATATTGACATTAAAATTTGATAGTTTTAGCCAACATGATTAGAATTTTGATATTAAGCATATCTTGTTGCTTAGACAATTTCTATGAAATCCTCATTTTATTAATCTTGTAAACTTTATTTAACATCAGAGTTCTATACTCACATTACTAAAGTTAGAAACATGACATTTATAGCAGCTAGTTAGATTTCACTAGATAAGGAATTTGTAATATTTCACCCATTAGAAAGTAAAATAGAAGTTGAAAGTTTGAAAAACTGCAGATTTTTTTTAAACAATCCAAATATGATATCAAACAGAATTCAAACAGCAATCATTCAGTATACAGAAAAAACAACTTCACCTTTTAAATGGGGAAATATTCACATAATGGTTAATGTATGATTAATTACTGATAAGTACATTTTTACTTAAATGTCCTAGAAAATTCAACCAAGAACTTGCTCATAAAATCAGTCACTTCTGCCATGTAATAGTTGTGTTATAAGGGATATAAATAAGTATAGAAACTTACCATGTCCTTTCGCACTTGACAGCCCATAGGGAACCCAGTACTGCAGTATGTCTTTCCGCCCTCATTAACCAAGTAACACCAAGTCACGGGCATGTTGTCCAGAATCCAATGGTGCTGATAAGAGAGTGCCATGCCCATTCTCAACAAATTCAACTTTTTCTGCGAATCAGTATTCGATCCTTGGTATGACTTCGTACATACTGTCTGACAGTCCACATTCTTGAGGAATTCGAGTTTGTACCGACTCGGTCGTATTCTTTCGCCGAACACGACTTGGCCAAGATTTTCGACTGGAGATTGGCTTTCATCAGTGGTGCAGAAGTCAAAGTGATGGTACTCAAATGGTATGACCGATTCTTCAGAGTTCAGTCTATTTACATATAGTGGGATTTCCGTCTGAAATTCAGTAAAAAGAGCTATACACAATTGCCCCGGCAAATCATAATTAGGTACAGATACGTTATCGTACTTTACGAGTTTTTAATTGTTTATACTATTGCAAATACCGTGAGGCAGATTTTGTCGAATTGCGGTACCATAGGCTTGCTAACAATCGCACTGTTTATTCGTTATTCCTTGTGTTTGCGGATTCGTAATAGTTTCTAAGAATCACTCAACTTCAATGTCGGTGGAAAGCAGAAGCATGTCGGCACCGCATAAATATGAACATAAACAACAAATTATTGCACAATAACGGCGTGTATTACCTTGCACGACTTGCTTGTGTCATCGTTGGCTATACAATAGTTCACGGGAGCTAAGCCGGGTAAATAAAACGCATAAATAGGCGTCAACACCAGCAATGCGCAAACCACATACAACTGAAACGACATGACGTTGTTGTTCCACGACTTCCGTTGATAATGTGCTATAGAAATGTAGTCGTAAAGTATCAAAGCGGTAACTTGAAACTACATAATCATGTCTAAAATAAACACTTCAACATTAAAGGAATGTTTTATTAGTTATTTCCAATTTTTATTTCCTTCAGTATTCCTTTTGCCTGCGCACTCGGAAACGTCACCACTAACAATGTTGTCATGACACAAAATCATATCTAGTGTTGTCTAAGTAGTAAGTACTTTATAATACCGGGTACGAGGCTAACATAAGCCCTAAATAAATAAAAATAACTCGTGTACGTTGACTCCAAATCCAGTAAAAAGACATTAGTGAATTTTCAAGATATCACAGTATTATATTTCAAGGAAAGGACAATGGCAGATCTCCATACATCAAAATGTCTGAAAGCAAATTAAAGCGTACAGTAATAAATAATATATCAAAAAACTTGACGTAAGTAACAGAGTCTATAAATGATTCTATTGTCACTCGGGAAATAAGGAAAAAGAAGATATCGGTGTTTTAATTTTTAGTTAAGAATGAACAATGTAGGTTTGAATGACGTTTGAATTATCAAATGACATATGTATGTCAGATTGACAGCAAAACGCAAAAGAATAGGGAACATTACCAGTGACAATACTAATAATATAGACTTGGCATACCTACAAAAAAAAACGTGTATACCTACACATTATTGAGAGGAAAAAATGGCGGCCAATAGAGCTGCCCATATCGATATTTCTCTACAATAAGATCGATAAAAGATTATAGGAATGTTTTCATATAGTCACCACGGTACTATGCGTTTTGACTAAGAATAGGATCGACTTGGCGCCATATTGGATACGAATTATGACTTTAATCAAATATTAATATTATTTAATGAACTAATACTTATTTAACGCTTTTATTTAAATTTGATGTAAAACTTATTGATTTGCAAATAAGCTTCTTTGCAAATCGTACTTTTCAAGTGAAATTTAACAGATAGCGGTCATTGACATTCCTATTCTTATTTGAAACGCATAGTACCTACAATATCAATGGGTAGGTATTTTAAACATAGGTACATTTCTTAGCTTCACTTATAGGTATATATACTGTAAAAGTCCGAACTGCGGTCAATCTAAGAATTTACCGGTAAATCCTAATGGGAGAAAAGAATGGACATAATGTATTTTTAAATAAAATGTGTTTTTTTACGTCATAGTCATTTATTTCATTTCATCATCATCATTATCACCATCATTCAGCCAATTGCCATCCACTGCTGAACGTAGGCCTCCCACAAAGAGCGTTAAACATCCCGGTCTTGAGCAGCCCGCATCCATCCGCTGCCAACCGCCCTCTTCAAATCGTCGGTCCATCGTGCCGCATCGTTTGCCCATACACAGTCTCCACTCCAACACATGTCTGGCTCTATCTACCGACTATTTGTCTACAGACATGGCCGGCCCCGGGCCCACTACCATTTCAGCATGCTGATTCTACGTGCAGTGTCAGTGATTTATTTTATTTATTTATGATCGGGTCTAAAATTTAAATTTGTTAATACCTAATCAAATAGTTTTGAGTAATAAGTATGTGGTGTTGATACACTGAATATAGTGTTTATACTCACATCAGCTGTGGCCACAAAAGTTGAATTAAATAATGTACCTTGATAAGATACATCATTTAATTCAACTTAAATATGATTAAAACCAAAGAAGTTGCCAAATATCTTTTATATTTTTATTTAGCTAGTAACTACTGGAGCTCTCAAAAGCCAGGGAAGGATATGTTCTCCCCAATAAAAACTTTCCTGCTTTTTTACCAGCCTGCCAAGGAAAGGTTATGTTTTGCGCGCTTTTCCTGTAGGTATGTAATATTCTTTATATCCTCATATCTCCCAGATTCGCTGAACGGATTTACATGTGTTCTTAGATAGGCGATGTTAAAAAATCAAACATGGTGGCTGTGCGATGCGAAGCCATTGTAGTTAAAGAAACAATTTTTATTGTTTTTGAATACTTACTTTATTATGGGCATAAAATTAAAGGGTACAAAAGTTTTAAAAAAATTACGTAATAATAATAAAAAATACAACGAGAAAGTTTCTTAACCGCCTCCTAGGCGACGATCAATTTCAGGGTGTAGCCTTTCCAATAAAAAAGAGAATAATCAAATTTGGACTACTCTATAAAAAGTTATACATGGTCAAACAAAGAAAAAACATTGGTAATCAACTAAAAGTATAAAATAAAAAAATATTCAATAAATAAAGACATTTGTTCACATTTGTCCTTTAATTTTGTAATCATTTTAATTGCGTGTACCTGAAATCAAATGAAATAAAAGTAAGTTTTAATAGATCCATCTTACAACCCAAATAATGTGTCCTTTATCTATTATGTGAATAACCTTTGTTGAGGATTCAAAATAAACAGATATTAAAAAACTAGCGAGAGATATCTCCCACCCAATCTCAATTCAGTTGATGAGTTGTTATCATGGAGATCAAATGTGCAAACAATGATGACAGGAAAAACAGAAGGTAGTCATAGCGATAAATGTGGCGCAGCGGAGGTGATAGCGGTCAAATCTGGCGCAGCGGATGCGCTAGCGGCCAAATCGGGCGCAGCGGATGTGCTAGCGGCCAAATCGGGTGCAGCGTAGGTGCTAGCGACTAATCCTGGTGCAGCGTAGGTGATAGCGGCCAAATCGGGCGCAGTAGATGTGCTGGCGGCCAAATCGGGCGCATCGTAGGTGCTAGCTTCTAATCCTGGTGCATCGTAGGTTGTAGCGGCTAAATCGGGCGCAGTGGAGGGGCTGGTGACTCAGCTTATTAAAGTATTTGGTTGTTGAGTAATACTAAAATATGAATTGCTTCTTATTCATTGAAAGGATTACTTTTATAATTACAGATTTTCAACGGTCAATAAACAGGTGTTCTTTATGAAATATTTTAGTGAGTATATTTTGGTGTGCAATTAGTATTTTGGTGAAATAAAGGAATATTGTTTGGCAGACATCAGAGATATATTGAGGAAGAGTTAAATACTACCCAAAAAAAATTACCTTATTATGAGCACTACATCCAGATATTGATTGTGCTTGTCTGATTTTGGTCATTTTCCATTAAAATGCCAGGCACATTTAATGGAGTCACGGGCTGTAAACAAGCAATAAAATTGTTAACGTTTTTTATATTTCTTGATTTTATTAATAGGTTTATAGGTCATTTGCAATTGGTGGGTTGAGAAGAATCTACCAACTGTAACCTACTGTATTAATACTTTTTCAAAGTAAACTGTAAAGTACTATTCAAAAACAAGAGTATGGGTGACATTATTTTGTTTTCAAAACATTTATAAGTTCCTTATAAAAGGAATATCATAAATGTACTATCATAAACATTTATTTTTTGTAACTAATTAGTGTGTTCCTCTGTGGCCGGACCACAGTTTAGTACTCAGATGCTATAGTTTGAAATAATACCTACCTAAAGTCTACTTTCATCGGAATATATATGTATATATTTTGAGTACCTCAAGAGATATCTTTCAAATCAACTACTTATGTGGTCCGGCCGCCAAGCAGTGCTCTCTGGCCGAGCCACCTCAAATTAAATAGAGTATAATGAAATATTAATAAATCTATACCCCGAAAAAACTACTTAAAGAGTACCTTGCATACGACAAATATGGTCCAATAAACCCCTTTAGTTAAGGAGTTATTGGTTGTAGGTTGTGGACCACTGGAAGGTATACTCTGCAGCAAGTCAATTCTGCAATATTTAAAATTAACTATCCATAAATCAATTTATATAATAGGCAGTACCTTTTCTCTACTCTTCGTTGATACTTTTCTCTCAAGAAACTATTAATTTTGATTAATTCATCTTAAAAGTACATGTGTATCGCTAGGGAGGATTACTTTCAGCAAATATAACGAAATATTCTTTATTTCTTTATGCCAAGAAAAACTGCATTATAAGTACTTTATAAAATGACCTGGACTTTATCTATAAACTTTTATTTATATAGCCAACAATGATTTTGAAAAAAAAGCACTTTTTAGGTTTTGTTTACCTATCTACCTAAGAATAGGTAGTTAATTTGACGAAGTAAGTGATCACGAGTTATCTTCATCTTACAGTACAGTAAATTTTAATAAAATTAGTGAAACAACAATGCAAATGTAAATGTAGTAAGTGGAATGACCTACTTATAATAAACGAATAATAATTTAAAAGAACTAGAAATGTTATGTTATATAATAATAAACTGAAAAATGCTAAGTATCTATATAAATTCTAAATAAGTAGTAGATCATGAGTTGTCTAATGTAAGTGACCATCTATCCTTATCACTGAAATAATCATTAACAGTATAATAACCTTTCCTAGTAAGGCAGTCTTTTATCTTACTTTTAAACATATTAAATGGTAATTCTAAAAGACTAATTGGTATTTTATTGTAAATACGAATACCTAGCCCTACAAAAGAATTGTTAACTTTATGTAATCAATGATAAGGAGCATATAACTTATGTCTGTTCCTAGTATTTATATTATGTATGTCACTTTTTGTAGTAAATAAACCTATATTTTGCCTAATATACCTTGCCTTGCCTAATTGCCTTATATTAGCAAATAAGAACTGCGAGGCTACTGTTAGAATTCCTATAGACTTAAAGCGTTCCCTAAGAGTATCTTTTGCACCTACCTAACATGTATATTGCTTGTACCGCTTGTTTCTGTAGAACAAAGATATTCTGAATATCCACAGTGTTGCCCCATAACAAGTTGCCGTAGAACTTGACACTATGAAAATAGCTAAAATAAACTAGACAACCTATGTCGACATCAGCAAGTTGTCTAATTTTTCTGGCAGCATACGCTGCAGAGCTGAGCTTACCTGCAAGACATGCTATATGTG
This sequence comes from Euclidia mi, assembly GCA_944739405.2. Lineage (NCBI taxonomy): Eukaryota > Metazoa > Arthropoda > Insecta > Lepidoptera > Erebidae > Euclidia > Euclidia mi. The sequence goes on from OX123196.2 coordinate 8,952,947, forward strand.
CACCCCATTGTAACTTATTATCTAATATAATGCCTAGAAACACTGTGGAGTCAACTGTCTATATATATTATATATGAATATATATATTATATATGAATATATATATATTCCGATGAAAGAAGTCTTTAGGTAGGTATTATTTCAAACATTAGCATCTGAGTACTAAACTGTGGTCCGGCCACGGAGCAACACACAACCAATTAAGCACATGTTCAGTTTTATTTTGGCAATTAATCTAACCACTTTAGCCCCAGCGGCTCAAATTTGAGCCAGACACTATAACAATAAAATTCTGTTGTGTCTGCTAATTAGGTTCTCGAGTAGCTACGGACCACACTCAAACACATTCTTTTTCACATCACTATTTGTGCCCATTAGACAAAAGTTGCAATGAGGATATCACCATTATAGCAGCCAATACTCAATCATGTTGAACAAATTTATAATAAGTAATGTTACTTACCAATAAGGTCCGTGATGGTATACGCAATGTTACTTTATTTAGAGTCCGGTTGAAACAAGATTCTTCAAAGTGAAGAGAACAAATATGAATTGTTTTTGTTGACATCCTTAAATTTTCAACACCGATTGTTTCCAGCCAAATTTTCTTTTTTCCTTTGTTGGCAGGCAGCCTTGAAAGTAAAAAAATCAATAAGTAACCATAATACAGTACTATCGATAAATATAAAATATCATACATGCAGTACTCTATTCCTATAATAACAACAAAATAATTTCATAAAGTTTATCGTGGATAATAAAGGCAAAAAGGGAAAATATGAATGCGTAACTGTTGATACTCTTAAAAAAATGCAGTATCTTTTATTCATTATCTAAATCCAAAGATATTTCAGCTGAAATTAAGTACTTACTGGTGCAAGGTTATATTCGGGTGATATCTGCTTCTTTTCATGCCACAACCGATTATATTGCAATTGGGCATCTTGCAATTGAAGGTTTACCACTACCACTGTACCACTACCGCGTTAAAACCCAATAACACAGCAAAATTACTCCAAAATTCACAAAATATATGAATAGCTCAAGAGCATTTGACAGTCGACGTACCCCAACTTGTTGACAAACAGCAAGCGGATAAAATGGCGACCCGGCCGCATCTAGGTATTTGAAAGACGCTAGGAATGAAGGGTTGCCATTATAATAACTGTCAAAAAGCATGTTATCTCTTTTCACTTATGCAACATTATGTAAGTTAAACAGAGATGACAGTATTTTTATGACTTCGGTGTCGATATGCCTCATATTTGTATAAGTGTATTTTCTATAGTCAAACATTTCAGGTCTATATTATTAGTATTGTCACTGAACATTACGCAAAGCTCAACGCAGATGGCAGCACAAGCAACTACAGTAAACAAACTTTTGTAGCGCGCTTTTCAAATATTGTCATCAACAAGACAACGATATAGGTATAGTATACTTATTTATAGAGGCAAAATATTTCTCATATAATTATGTAATTAACAATAATAGTAAAAATGGTACAATGTTTCTGTTTTAGTGACTTGTTTGAGACATAGAGATATAAAGGATAGAGTGGCAGAACAGTACCTAACTCAATACTGTGTCGTGTCCGTCGGTGCGAGAGAGAACGCAACATTAAAGGCCCTCTGCATCTCTCTCTAACAATACATGCACAACATCAACATTACGCAGTGGCGTGCTACTTGTAACTATTATTTATATCAGTTTATTACTGATAAACTGATATAAATAATAGTTACAAGTATATAAACAATAGTATAATTATAATCTAAAATCTAAAAAAATTACAAGTATATAATCAATAGTTTAAAAATATATAAACTTTTTTGTCACTTCAAACTATCGTGTATCAATAAAAACAACTTTTCAACTATTGATTACTAATAAACTGATTTAAATAATAGTTACGCCACTGCGTAATGTTGATGTTGTGCATGTATTGTTAGAGAGAGATGCAGGGGGCCTTTAATGTTGCGTTCTCTCTCCCACCGGCGGACTCGAATAGGCCCCACTCTGCCACTCTATTCTTTATATCTCTATGGTTTGAGATGAGATCAGATGAGATAATGAGATCGCGCATCCAAAGTTTGAAGTCTAAACGAGTTGTCAAGTTGTCACTCAAATGTCATAGTTGCCAAAATTCATTGCTTACTGTAGTCGGTGATACCGCCATCTGGTGATTTAACTTGGCAGTAATCTTCCCTATTCTGTAGTTTTTAACATAGAGATACCTATAAATATCTCTATGGTTTTTAACTATCACAGCCAAAGAAAAAAAGAGAAAAAAGAGCTGCACATTTAATTCGATTTTATGTAAAATCGATACAACATTAAAACGATGCTGTGACGTTTTGTTCCATTTTTATTTGATTTAAAAGTTGTTTTGCTTCAAAAATATTAGCTTATTTATATTATGTTGATTAAAGATTAAATGACTGCATTTTAATAATTATATTTTAAACCAAACCAACCCTATAAAGGTCGACCGTATCGATTACTTATCTAATAATCGATACGGATCAATAGCACTCGCGTCTATTCCTGTCACACCATTTTCTATGGCAACAATAAAATAATAAAGAGGTACAAGTAGGTACTTTTCGTAATCAATTGAAATGCTTTTTATCATCATAAAATACTCCAGCTTTAACGAGACAAAGTGAAAATATTATAAATTGTAAAAAATAATTTATTTTTGTTCATAATTATGAAGTTTAAGGTCGCCATAACAAACCCAGACCAATTTCTGCCATTGTTCTTTTATCTTACTAAATAAGAACAAGACAGGAGAATATTTTACTAGATCCAAGTTTATAAAAAAGGTATAAAAAAGGCTGCGTGTTAGACGCTCGTTAGACGTAAACAATTACAGGCCTATCACTCACACACCCATATTATCAAAGATATATGAAAGAGTTATGTATTCTAGGATGAATGAGTTTCTTAATAATCATGAAATAATCAAAGAGGAACAGAACGGGTTCCAAAAAGGTAAATCGACGACACTTGCTGCATACTCGTTAATAAACTCCATAACGGAAAACGTAAATAAAAAACAACCAGTTACTGTCGTTGTTCTTGATATGAGAAAGGCGTTCGATCAAGTAAATTATGAAATCTTACTCAATAAATGTGAGCGTTACGGCATTCGTGGCACATGAGTAAATATGTGTTCGTGGTACTGCTCTGGGTTGGATAAGTAGCTATCTCTATGGACGACGCCAATGCGTCGAAGTGTCGCGCATTGATGATAACCTAGTGTCAACAAGCTACAGATCATGCTTTAGGTGTAACAAAGTCGGAGTACCACAAGGAAGCATATTAGGCCCACAAGGTACTGTTTCTCTTGTACATAAATGACCTTCCAAGTGCCGCATGTCACAAGTGCGTACTCTTTGCCGGTAACGTGTCAGTAATCGTGCCTCAAGTCAAGACCGAGGATCACGAAGTAACGGTTCGTATGACATTGATTCATATTTTGAACTGGCTCTCTTACAACAAATTAAAAATAAACATCTCCAAAACCCAATACATACATTTCTCGAACTGCAAACAAATACCGGTACAAATTAACATTACACTTGACGAAATAAAATAAAATAAAGTTGATAATATAAAATTTCTTGGACTTACTTTAGAGTTTAGACTCGAATATTGTAACTGGAAAATACATATAGATGAGTCTTTATGTAGATGAGTCTGTGTGTATGCAAAAGAATTAGTAGGTTTACATATTGTTACGAATGGCAATATTTGAAAAGAAAGCCATCTATCGGTGAATGAGAGAACTAGAAGAGAGTGGATGTATCGGTGGTTTAACACGTTCGCGTGAGCAACCTCATTTCTGAATGTTGGTACTCAGGCGCACCATTTTCCCATACAAAGTTAAGCAACGTCTAAAGACGTCGCGCCGTAATACGTACGTCTTAGAAGTATGTTACGTGGCCCAACGTTATTTGACGTCCGACGTCTATATACGCTGCCGCCATCACGTAGGTCTGACATACTATGCTAAATGACAGAACGTTCATAGGCGTCAACTTAAATTAAGTAAATTGAAATGATACAAATGGATATAAAGGAACAAAAGTTTAATCAAAAGCTCTTAACATTGTTATTTTTACGAGTCTATTGATGTAGAATCGAAATTGAAGTCTGGGATATCTAATTCTGTGTGTCCCAATTTACAGTTGTTGTGGTGTAACGGGCCTGTTATGCCTTTCCGGTACATTGCTTGGGTCTGGTTCTGGGTCTTGCATTGGTACATTCGAACTATAATCACGCTCCTGTTGCTCTTCGACCGTTTGGGTAGTACACCGGAGTATTGATTCCGATTGCACAGATTCACACGAAGTAATAGAATCATCGTCACTTCGTGGACCATTTTAATTAAGGTCACATCTTGACATTCGTCAGAATCAGTCTGTAGATATGCAGTTCGGTTCACATCAGATGATGACGATGAGCTCGAACTAGACGTACGATTATGCATTGGAGCTGTACTTACGGGTTGAGATCTATTAGAAGAACTATTGCGACGACATAACCTACTTCCCTTTACAGACTGTGTCTGCTGTCACTACTAACTTCATCATTACAAGGATTATAGTCTCCGTCAGATCCATATTCATCATCACCACTAACACTAAATGGATCTGGTATCGTGCTTCCCGTCGATGACGCTTCTTCGAAAAGTTTCATGATACGTTCTTCTTCCTTGCAATATTACATCTTTACACAAGCAAATAGCAGTGTAACTATATGTTACGTTAATATAAAAACCATAACACCATTTATTTTATGATTATTACCATATTCTCACCGTTCAAAATAAGCAAATGCAAAAAAAAAAAACAGAAAAACCGTTACGAACTTCTGATTTGAAATTGAATAAATTCATGTTAGTTATGACATTATTTGTTCCTCAAAAACATGCGGATACTTATACCAAGTAAGTGTAATAAAGAAATTTATAATATTTACTAACCTTTTATGATAAAATATTACGTAATCCAGATAAGTTGGATGGCCTTCACAATACACACACGTTAGGTCGTCTCGAGATAAGAAGGGCTCTAAACAGGGCAATGAACACAAGCGCGGACGTAGATTGGGACGCTTATAAAGCGGCCAAATCAAGCTACAAGAAATGCCTCAGATTCAGACGCACCATGGGATGGCGAAAATTCTGTGGGAGTATTGAATCTTGCCAACAAGCAAACCGGGTAAGGAAACTACTGGCTCAGCAACCGATGGTTGCACCAGGTACTCTCCGTAAACCGGATAACACATACACCACACCGGAGGAGGAGACAAGACGCGTCCTACTAGAAACACACTTCCCAGGCTGCGTCCTCACCCCGGTAATAACGTGGCACGATACACCAACAGTGGCGACCGAACACGAGTGGAGACACGCAAACACCGTGGTCACAGAAGAAAACTTCGATGGGCCATCGATAGCTTCCATCCCTTCAAAGCAGCCGGACTGGACGGCATCTTCCCAGGGTTATTACAATGGGGGGATGAGCCTGTCCGCAAAATACTTCTGGCAATCATGAGGGCTAGCCTGGCCCTTAGATATGTATCGAAGAATTGGAGGGATGTCTAACTAATTTTCATACCAAAACCAGGCAAAACAGACTACACCAATGCAAAGTCCTTCAGACCAATAAGCCTGACCTCCTTCATGCTTAAAGCCTTGGAAAGGCTATGCGAGAGGGAATTAAGAAGTGGGGCACTTAAACACCTACCCCTACATGCCAATCGACATGCTGTGACGTCACATCGCGCTCCTGCGCCGCGAGCCTCGCTACGAGTGACGCACAGCAATGGGTCGTTCCCTCGCGCCCCTCCGCGCCGGCCCTATAAATACAGCGGACACGAGGCTTCGTCCCTTTTCCTCCGGCCAGCACCGCCAGTTGAGTACTACCATCATCCGAAGACCTGTGAAGTGCCAACGTCGCCCACGCCCTGGATAATTGTCTCATCTGTTAATCTTAATTGTCAGTTCTTTTTTTTGTATAACTAAAGCCATGGAATAACTGGAATTATAACGCGAGTTTAAACTTTCTTGGTGATATTTTTTATTTATTTCCCGTAAGTCAACCTAATTATCTCTCTTTAATTGCTCGGCGAGTGATCGATCCCGGCTACCACGTGGAAATCAATCACCCGTGAGACATTGGCGCCCAATAGAATTTTTAATTATATTATATATATAATTTTTAAAACGTAAGTTGGCACTTTACAGGTGAGTGAAATAATTTCTTTTTCTCTTGTATATTTTTCTCCTGTGTGTGCATATATTCTGGTGTGGTGAATTGCGTACAGGTACAGTTTCTATCTATTTTTGTTGGCCATAAGCAATTTAACTGTGTAAATAACATAACGGTGATTTAATTAACGTCTGTCTAAAATCACGTTTCCACCGCGGGCAGCGTGTTGAGCCGCCAACCGGTTCTAACCGCTTAGCCGTTGAACTAACGAGCCACGTATTCGCGAAAAATATTGTAATTCAACCTTTGAGTGACCTTTAAGAAATTTTTTCTTCCTTGACCAATCATCACACCATTGTATAATTTAGTGTACTTCAGCTTTTTTTAGCACGGTATTCGATTTTCTGGCGATATTTAATTTTTTTTCTAGTGCCGGCGTAAATACTTAGATTTTCTATTATTGTTTTGTCATAATGGTGTACATTATAAATTTTTCATTATTAACTAAAGCGGAATTAGAATATGAGACCACAATACGCGGCGTTTCAAAGCCTGACGATCCCCGCAAACAAATCGCTAAACTTTCAGTTAAAACTCCCTCAGAGGATATATTATCTTCACCCTTCCCACCAGAGGAGGATGTGGCAGAAGTGGAAAAGTCGCTATTAAGATCAACTAAACACTTATCTATGTTGGAAGCAAACTATACTTCCGAGCTTCAACAGAAGGTCGAAACCGTGCTGCACCATTGTTTTCATCGACTGAATAGGGTGGATACCGGCAGTCTTGATATTAAAAAAATTGAGTCTGTGTGGAATAAATTTAATGACTTATATGCGAAATTACAATTAATCACGAGACGTAATTCGCGGTCGGATTGCTCAGTGGCAGAGGGAAACACTTCCTATAATTACGACCGTAAGCTTTTTTCGGAATTAGGTAAATTCAAATTTAACGGTAAATCATGTGGTAGATCCCTTATTGAAAAAATTGCTGAATTTATGTCCTGTAGATCTATTCCTCACGACAAGATGTTGTCTTTCGCTTTTGAAATATTTTCGGGTGACGCATTAGTTTGGTATCGTTCTGTTAAAAATAATGTAAAGACTTGGTTAGAACTTTGCGAACTTTTGAAACGAGATTTTAGTCCGCATAACTACGATTATCGGCTTATGACGGAGATTCGTCAGCGCTCACAGAACGAAAACGAATCACTAACTATTTACGTGGCAAAAATGCACGGTCTGTTTTCGCGACTTAGTTCTCCTATCGCTGATTCGGAGAAGCTAGAAATTTTGCTAAATAATATTAGACCTTGTTACACTAATTGTCTGCTCACTGCAAAGGTTGTTGATGTTGATAGTCTGGTCGAAGTTTGTCGTCTTTTCGAAAATTACCAAAGTCGACGTAAGCAATTTTCTGAACCACCTAAAGTTTCAAAGAATACTGTAGCACCTGATCTAGCGTATAATTATCCGTTTTCTAATTTTTCTTCAAACAAAAATGTTTACAATCATAATCACTTCAATAAATATAACTCTGTCGCTGATACATCGAGATACAAGTCTGTACCACAAGTTAACGCCGTATCGAGTACTTCTAATATAAATAAAAAAAATTGCGTGCGTTGTAGATGCAATTCGCACTCATTACGTAATTGCCGTCAACCACACTACCTAATCTGTTTTAAGTGTGGTACAAAGGGTTTCAAGGTGTCAGACTGCCCCAATTGTAAATCTAAGTCGACCCCTACAGTTTCAAAAAACTAGTTAACAAGGATTGTGGAAAATCAAATTATACAACTAATTGTAATAAAACAGAGTGGAATAATTGGTTGGACTTTTTAAAAAAATTCTTTAGTAGCTATCATATATCCTCAATCCGTAATTCTAAAGTAGAATATTTACCTTACGTTACTCTAAAATTAAACGGAATACCTACCACTGGTCTTTTAGATTCTGGATCTTGCGTTACAATTTTAGGTAATAATTTGCATAACTTATTTTTGAAAGACGATGTTTTGGATAAATCGAAACCTTTAAGGTTAATAACAGCTGGCGGCGAACGATTTGAGTCTTTGGGATCGGTGTTTCTACCCTTTGAGTTTCAGGATAAATTGATTAACTTAGAAGTTCATGTTGTACCTGGGATTCAAAATTCCCTTATCCTTGGCATGGATTTTTGGCGAAGCTTTGGCCTATTTCCTAACAAATTAGGGTCTGTTTTGATTGTGAACAAGTTTGACGCTCAAGTAATGGAGTTGCAGGCAGTTCCCCCTACACATCTTGTTTCTTATGATCATCTTACAGTCGACCAGAGAGCTACCGCTGACAACATTATTTCTAAATTTACCGATATTTCATACGAGAAGCGGGGTCTCGGTTGCACAAATATTATTTCTCATTCAATTGATACAGGTGATTGCCCCCCTATTCGGCAAAGATTTTATCGCATGTCTCCCGATAAACAAAGAATTTTAATAAAGCATCTTGACGACATGCTCTCAGAGGATGTTGTTGAACGATCTGAAAGCCCGTGGTCAAACCCTGTCATTTTGACCCCTAAGAAGAATGGTGAACTGCGTTTCTGTTTGGACAGTCGTAAATTAAATTCCGTTACAAAAAAAGATGCTTATAGCTTGCCTTATATTTCGGAAATTTTAGATAATCTGAGAGATGCTAAATACTTGTCTAGTTTAGATTTGTCTAAATCTTTTTGGCAAACATTAATTAAAGAAGAGGACCGTTGCAAAACAGCCTTTTATATTCCTACGCGTGGCACATTTCAGTTCAAAAGAATGCCCTTCGGTCTTACGAATGCGCCAGCTACTCAACAACGATTAGTTGATATTTTATTTTATGGTCCAGAATTTGAAAATAAGGTTTTCTGTTTTATCGATGACATAATCTGTATCACTTCCAGTTTCAACGAGCATATTACTCTTTTATTACGCATTCTTGATAAACTAAAAAGCGCTAATTTAACAATTAATCTCGAAAAATGACAATTTTTTAGAGATAAACTAAAATATTTAGGCTATGTTGTCGACTCTAGTGGATTGCATCCCGATCCGGATAAAGTAAATTCAATGAAAAATTATCCCACTCCTTCTAATAGAAAAGAAGTACGTCGTTTTTTAGGCGCAGCCTCGTGGTACAGGCGTTTTATACCGAATTTTAGCTCTATTGCTGCACCCTTAAATAAGTTAACATCTCAAAGTAAAAACGCACCTCCATTCTGTTGGACGACAGAGGCTAATGAGGCGTTTAATAACCTAAAGAATTGTTTGATTTCCTCCTCGGTGTTGGCTTGTCCTGACTACTCGCAACCTTTTGAAATACACTCAGATGCTAGCGATTTTGGACTTGGCGCGATCCTCTGTCAAAGGTTAAATGGTGAGGAAAGAGTCATAGCGTACTATAGCAAATCACTCACTAAGCAAGAAAAAAATTACAGTGCCACAGAGCGCGAAGCCCTGGCTGTTCTATCTGCTATAGAACACTGGCGTTGTTATGTTGAAAATGGTAAAAAGTTTATTGTTTACACAGATCACGCTGCTTTGAAATGGTTCTTGACCTTAAATAACCCTACTGACCGGTTAGCCAGATGGGGAGTTCGCTTATCTTCCTATAATTTCGAAATACGTCATCGTCGGGGTTCCGATAACGTTTTACCTGATTTTCTGTCTCGCTCTTTACCCGTTTCTGCTATTGCTAATGATATAAATATAGATATTAATTCTAATCAGAATTTACCAGTTTCTACTAATGATCCTTGGTATTTAACCTTTTGAACGCCAGAGCGTAAACACATCGGCGCCCCTTCTACGCCAAGCCACAAATTCAGTACAAAAACCTACAAAAAAAAATAGTGATTCCAACATCTTAACGAAAAGTTATCGATAACCAATGAATCCGTGCTTTTCGTTCTATATTTTTAAATAAATATTATTCGTTGCATTGGTCTTTTATTTAACTTGACCCTATTTGGTATCATACTATCATTAAACAGCAGTTACTAAGTTCTAAGCAACCTAAAAGCAAACATTAGAACTACAAACGAATAAATCAATAATAAGGTACATCACTAATCTGGTTCGTGACGTCATCCGCCGACGTGAAGACACGTCTCTGGCGTGGCTGGCACGACTTTTGAAAACTTTCTCGCATGCGAGTAGGGATGTGATCATGTGATATTGTGGTACATAAAAAATAATAATATTTTATTATTTAAAACAATTTAATCATTTTACATATAATTATTAGTCGGATTCTTCGAAACTTGGCAAACTTATGTCATCCAAGTCCTTTTGCTGTCTTACTTTTCTTATTACGTTCAGTATATTGACATATGTGACTGACCGTTTTTCTTCTGGCACTCGATCCAATTCAAAAGCGACCAGTCTTGCGAACGCCGCATTTCGTGGGTCGCTAGGTCCTGGTTGGGCAAAATCCAACGGAGGTAAATTAGAAACGTCACACCTTAATTCATTTGCGTCCCATACGCTCCGTTGATAAGTGTTTGCAGTCGTTATATCTTCTGCAGAAACTTGTATTTTTATAGTTTTCTTTGTCGTTTCTTCATTTGAAGATGCCTTCCTTTTGCGACTTAGGTCACTTATTATGCTTGGTGAGGAAGGTCCAGCTATATCCTCAGGAGAAGACATAATTATCACTTTTATAAACTTAACAAACTTTTTAACTTGTCGTAACTTGTAATTACGGCAACTACCTACTTTATGATTACTCTATGATCAAAACTTTTCTAGTATTCTATCTTTTTTAGTGTTGCCAACCAAAATGAAAAAAATATAATGAACGAATGAAATCACTACATAATATAATTTATGGAAAGGATCTGCTGCAGATGTAAGCTAGTATGCAATAAGTTTCATTCAATTAAGATTTTCCTGAATCTGAAATTAAACTAGTTAGTAAACGAAAAAAAAATACAAGTAAATAATCAGTCTTTTAATTGTGTTATTCTCGGAATTACTAATAATATTATTTAAAAAAATAAAGCATCAGTAGTGAGTGCTAATCTCTATGGATACTGTTTTGTGCCAGCACGACCTTAGCGTCGAAACTAGTCACAGGTAATCAAAACACTTAAGGTGATAACGTCAGGGTAGCCCGCGAAATTCAAATTTTCTTTGTTTTTTTGTAATTTGCCGGTCAGTGTTAGGATATATATTAACCAAAATATGATTCGCGATCGTAACACGTATGCCTTTATATGATTATAACATTAGAATCTTCAAAAAAACCTTCTTAACCCAATGATGGTCCGATTCATAATATTTTCATGAATCGGACTATCATTGGGCTTAAGAACTAGGAGGGTTGTATTTATGATTTTAATTCTTTAAATGCGTACGTGTTACGCTCGCGAATCATATTTTGGTTAATAAATAGACTGACATTGTCCGGCAAATTACAAAAAACGTAGAAAATTTGAATTTCGCGGGCTACAACTGAGTCTTCACCTTAATATTATACTGTAATATTGTAAATTATACAGGGTGTAACACCAACGCGAAAACGCTTACCACATACTCAGTCCATAATAATTCTGAACCCCACATAATAAATTTAAAAAAAAAACAGCTTTTCCCTACAAAACTGCAAAACAACATTTATGGTCAAAATTTATGGGACAGCTGTTTTTTTTTAAATTGCTGACGACAATTTTCTGTTGTTCGGGTTGATGGACTGAGTATGTGGTAAGCGTTTTCGCATCGGTGTCCCTTACATCCTATATGACGACAGTTTTTATAATTGAGTAGATAAGTATACAAACATCATTAGTCTTAAAATATCACAATAAAGTCAACAACTCTTCAAAATTATAATACTTAAAACGGTTTTAATAATAATTATAATATGCACCTACGTAATTGTTAATTAGTCTTAAAATATCACAGCAAAATCAAAAACTCTTCAAAATTATAATAATTAAAACAAAGGTTTTTATAATATAATATTTACTTACGTAATTGGTCTTTAAATATCACAGCAAATCAACAAAACATTGGTAAATATAAAATGTAACATTGATATAAACATACAATTTTGTAATATACCTACAAACTTAAAATAAAAATATAAAAAAGTATTGAAAAAATTGTCATTTATAAATAAAAAAATCATATGAAAAAAAATCAACACCATTATTTAAATTAACAGTGATATTTTACAAATGTACTTTTTACTACAAAAAGTACATTGGTCAATTATCACTCGAGTGATATTTTTCAAAACATGGCGCAGCACACAAATAGACCTTGCATATTTTACAAGCGTACTTTGTTTCTTTTCTTTTTTTTATAACTGCGCATTGTCTACAACGTCGGTATTTGCCCATAAGGGTCGGCATGTGATCATTGTTATTTTTCGACAGTATACGAAGTGGGTTATGACTACTGCTTATGGACTGAGGTAGTGTATTGTGACTATGAAAATTTTCTATAATTTGGCGAATAAGAGACAGATGAAATTTTGCAAAATGTAAATTTGGCATGTTATTTATTTCCTTATAACAGAAAAAAGAATTAAATACGTGCATATCAATTATGTGGAGAAACAACTTTTTATACCATTTTATGGTTTTTCTTATGCACTGTATTGAAGACAGTAACATGTCAGCCGTATCAACGCTTCCCATATTTTTGGAATAGTCCAAAACTGCTTGTGGCTTCATAACTGGTAGCCCCGTCGCTCTATCCTCTTTCAACGATGGCGCCATGATATCACTATGAATTGTTGACAAAATAAATATATCTTTTTTGTCTCGCCATTTTAGAGCTGTCATTGGAGGACAATATTTAGCTTGGATTTCACCACGCGAGAGTCGGTATGCCACGCTTTAATAATACTATTAAAGTATTATTAAAGCGTGGCATACCGACTCTGTTTTTTTTTACAGTACCACACGCGTATATATTATTCCTGTGCAGGTAATCCAACAATACCGGGCTAGTGTACCAGTTGTCAACATATAAATGACGGTTTGAACCGAAAAAATCCCTAATTAAAGTTGAAACAACAGCGCCTCCGACACCTAAATTACAAGGATCTATTATTTCAGTAGCTGCGCCACAGTAAACAATAAAATCTATGATAATGCCGGTTTGTACATCACACATTACAAATAACTTTATTCCAAAACGATTCCTTTTGTTTGGCAAATATTGCCTTATTGATAATCGCCCCTTGAAGGGAACGATGCTCTCGTCTATGCACAGATTTTTATAGGGTGTCATAAGCTTTTTATACTTTTCCCTAGCGTGATTAATGCAAGTGTCGACTTTTGATAATACGTTAGTCTCTTCACTATGCCGAGAAAAATGTAGCATGCTTAGAATTGTGCAAAAGCGATTTCTAGGCATTAGTTTGGAAAAAATCGGCGATGATAACAACACATCCGTACTCCAGTGCTCTTCTAAAGTCAAATGTCGATTTCGAGTCATTAACATTAATAAAGCAAAAAATATGTACAATTCTGGAATGGATACATCGTGCCACCGTTGTAGGCGAGAATGCATACGAAGGTCTACGTTTAGTACAAAGCGTGAGTGAAATAAATTTGTCATATCTACAATGAACGACATAAAGTCTAAATCTAAAAATTTTTGAAATATATCGAATTCAGTAATATTTTCTGTTACTTCTAAATGGAGACCTGACGTAAACTCATCAAAGCTAGTTAATGCAGGCACGTGTGGTACTGAAGTCCACTGGTAGGACGGCTCCGTTTGTCTTCGACGGGGGTCACGGCGGGATGTTGATGCTGATGCAGATGTCGAGGCCCAATTGTTGTCAGGTGTTTCTTGAGTAGTGTGAGATGTTGAGGGCAAAACAGGTGAGTCATTGACTTGTTCTTGACGATCTGTGATAGACTGTAAACAAAAGCGAAGTGCTTATTACTATTTACGACGACAGAGGCACATAATATAATATTTTGGCTAAATTTATTTACAAATAGGTACTTATACTTGTTATAGTTATCGCTCATTACAAGCTCTCTAGTCCAACTCAATAAATAACTATTATAACATGATTAAAATAAAAATAATAAAACGTGTCAGCTGCCTCCCCACGGCTTAGGTAGCGGTTTCTGTGTTACAATAAACATATACCTACTAAAATGTACATACCTACCATATCAGATGTGTTTGAAACAAGCAATAGTTAAACTTAGTTTTTGTAATTTTTTTGAGTTGACAGTATTCATTGTTCTAAATGAAAAAAAAAATACATGCATATTCCCCTTTTTACTGTGCCTTAGGTGCCGGTTTCATATTTATTAGTGTACCTACCTATAATACTTACTTTGTATAAGTATACCTACTTTTTTTAGCTAAATTCGAAATGGAATTAAAAGAGAAAATATACAAAATAAATGTAAGTAGGTATAATAATTTGTATCGTTAAAAGTAATAGACGGAACCATTTACCTTTTTAATATTTTATATTCGCTTTTGTTTTCCTAACGCATCATTTAATATTAAACAAAAACTACGTACCTATCTATATATGAAAAGTTTGATCATAAATAAAACTTACCTCTAAATCGTCCTCGTATAGAGATATTGCTTCGGAAAATTCGTCATCCTCTTCTACATTTCCTAACACACGAAGGAGTTCTTCAGTAGTCATTTGACTGTCAGCCATTTTTAATATAGCCTCGCACAATAATAATGCTTCAAATTTTAATATTACCACCGATCATAATTATAAATGTAGTAAAGCACTAGCAGACTCCCGTAGCGCTAATGACGTCACCGCTTGACGTCCATTCCCGTCTGTGGCGTACAGGTAACTGTCTATGAGCTCTTACATAGGGATGCGCGAGAGTGGACAGTAAACTATCGATTTAAGGATATCAATTATAAGTTCTTTTCCACATTTTTTTAAATATTATACATTAGGAATATTCAGATACGAATATTTGTCAGTAAAAAGTAATTGTCAAAGTAATAGTAAGCTACTTTCAATAAAATATTTCATAAATTTGGAATATAAGTTACCTTACCTACCCATCACTAGCTGACGTGTCTTGACGTCTGTGGCGTGGGGAAATACACAATTTTACGGATTTCGATTAGCAATATTTGACGATTGTTTTTTCTTGTGAATTCAAATAATGAATATATCTTTGTGTCAATTTACAATATTTCACTAAAGTAGTTTGAAATAATAGGAAAAAGAAACACAGAAAACTTAATTTAGTATATTTATTTTGTATTTAAAAAATGTCGTTTTCTTGACGTCTATAGACGTCGGTGGCGTGTTTGGCACGATTCCGTTAGACGTCTATAAACGTCCGTGGCGTTCAAAAGGTTAAATATCTATAAAGGCTGTTTAAGTTCTCCAACTTCCTTTGTTAACTATCAAGTAATAAACAATAAATTGTATTGTTTTAAAAAAACATTAAACCCTCTCACTAGAGAATTTCAATGGAAAGAGGTTATTCCGTCTGACCAAAGAAATGACATTCTAAGGGAGAATCATTCTTCGCCCACTGCTGGACATCTGGGTATTTTTAAGACATACAAACGTCTCGCACTTAATTACTTTTGGCCTGGTATGTACACTGATGTTGTCAAGTTCGTCAGTTCATGTGAACCTTACCTTGTATCACCCATAAACACCAAAATCACCCAAATTTAGGTCTAATGGGAAAACCCAAATCATGTCAAAAGCCCTTTCAGACGATTAGTATTGATTTGATTGGTCCATTGCCTCCCAGCAGGAAACAAAACACTTCTATATTTGTGGTCAGTTGTTGTTTCTCTAAATATTGTTTACTTTTCCCCATTAAACGGGCAACTGCAGAAGTGATAACAAAAATTCTTGAGGAAAAAGTATTTTTGGTGCATGGAATTCCATCTACTATTGTTTTGGATAACGGTAAACAATTTATTAGCGCAACCTTTAAAAGTATGTTGCCAAAATATAAAATTCCAAATTTGCATTTTACACAGTTGTATACTCCCCACGTTAACTCAGTTGAACGTTACAACAAAACCATTATGACAGCTATTTCAACTTTCATAGAATCTGATCATCGAATCTGGGACACTCTAATCACTAAAGTTCAATTCGCCCTTAACTGCGCAGTTAGTGAGGTTACTGGTTATTCTCCTAATTTCCTTGTTTTTGGTAGGAGGTCATAACATGTGGTTCTCAGTATATTGATAAGGAATTTAATTCCGATATGGTGCTTTAACCACGGGACGGCTATGCCGAAACTTTAGGCTATTTATCTTCTATTTTCGAGAAGGTAGGTACATTCAGCTCTGTTGTCGGCCCACCAACGAAATTGTTCATCTTATAATCTTCGCCGTAAACAGGCAGAATTCAATGTCGGTGATATAGTTTGGCGCAGAACGTTTCTTCTTAGTGATAAGGATAAATACATATAGCAAGAAATTGGCGCCTAAATTTATTAAATGTAAGATTGCCTCAAGAACATCACCTCTAGTATACAAACTTAACGACATGGCTGGAAAACCTTTAGGCGATTGGCACATCAAGCATTTAAAGTTGATTAATTACAAAGAATAATAAAAGTATAAAAACAACAATAAGAATACCTTCTACCTATTCATTGTTTAATTTTTTCAAACGAACGTTTCTAATTTATATTACCGTTTGTAGTAGTGCCTACTATAAATTGATATTTTCTGTGGTGGGTAGCAAATATTTTTTTCTCGTAAACAATACTATTTTTCAAATTGCTGCGCAATTGTGTACTCAAATGTTATGTTGAATATTGTTTTAAAAAATACTAACCATAAACTAAATATATTGTTTTTTTTACCCTGTTGATCAGTGGTTAAAAGGTCGCTATTAGCTGAGCATACAAGTTCGATTCTCGCATGTGTATTTTCTTTCCGCAAATCTATTTGTTGAAATGCATCTGGATTGGCGTATTGTTTTTCGCCGTGCCTTGTTCTGAAGTTCTGTTGTTATTCTTAATCTATACATATAAATAAAATTGAAGTGTCTGTCTGTGATTTCAAAATAACTATGTTTTTTCAAGTGCATATAGTTAAACTTAAGTTACACGATTCTAAGTCCAAAACAACCCTTTTTAACATTTTTGTCTTTCTGTCTGTCCGTCTGTCTGTCTGTCTGTCTTTCTGTTTGTCCGGGGTAATCTCTGGAACGGCTGAACCGATTCAAATGAGACTTTCACTGCAAGGTAGAGGACTTTATAGCGCTACATATAGGCTACAATTTGACCCGGAAGTTGGCGCTGTTGTCGCGATAACAAGTCTTTACTTCTTCTGCTTATCTATACATCTATACATATAAATAAAATTGAAGTGTCTGTCTGTGATTTCAAAATAACTATGTTTTTTTAAGTGCATATAGTAAGTTACACGATTCTAAGTCCAAAACAACCGTTCTTAACATTTTTGTCTGTCTGTCTGTCTGTTTTTCTGTTTGTCCGGGGTAATCTCTGGAACGGCTGAACCGATTCAAATGAGACTTTCACTGCAAGGTAGAGGACAATATAGCGCTACATATAGGCTACAATTTGATTCGGTAGTTTGCGCTGTTGTCGCGATAACAAGTCTTTACTTCTTCTGTTCATCTATACATATAAATACAATTGAAGTGTCTGTCTGTGATTTCAAAATAACTATGTTTTTCAAGTGCATATAGTAAGTTACACGATTCTAAGTCCAAAACAACCCATTTTAACATTTTTGTCTGTCTGTCTGTCCGTCTGTCTGTCTGTCTGTCTGTCTGTTTTTCTGTTTGTCCGGGGTAATCTCTGGAACGGCTGAACCGATTCAAATGAGACTTTCACTGCAAGGTAGAGGACTATATAGCGCTACATATAGGCTACAATTTGACTCGGTAGTTTGGGCTGTTGTCGCGATAACAAGTCTTTACTTCTTCTGTTCATCTATACATATAAATACAATTGAAGTGTCTGTCTGTGATTTCAAAATAACTATGTTTTTCAAGTGCATATAGTAAGTTACACGATTCTAAGTCCAAAACAACCCATTTTAACATTTTTGTCTGTCTGTCTATCCGTCTGTCGGTCTGTCTGTCTGTCTGTCTGTCTTTCTGTTTGTCCGGGGTAATCTCTGGAACGGCTGAACCGATTCAAATGAGACTTTCACTGCAAGGTAGAGGACTTTATAGCGCTATATATAGGCTACAATTTGACCCGGTAGTTGGCGCTGTTGTCGCGATAACAAGTTTTTACTTCTTCTGCTCATCTATACGTATAAATAAAATTGAAGTGTCTGTCTGTGATTTCAAAATAACTATGTTTTTTCAAGTGCATATAGTAAGTTACACGATTCTAAGTCCAAAACAACCCTTCTTAACATTTTTGTCTGTCTGTCTGTCTGTTTTTCTGTTTGTCCGGGGTAATCTCTGGAACGGCTGAACCGATTCAAATGAGACTTTCACTGCAAGGTAGAGGACTATATAGCGCTACATATAGGCTACAATTTGACTCGGTAGTTTGCGCTGTTGTCGCGATAACAAGTCTTTACTTCTTCTGTTCATCTATACATATAAATACAATTGAAGTGTCTGTCTATGATTTCAAAATAACTATGTTTTTCAAGTGCATATAGTAAGTTACACGATTCTAAGTCCAAAACAACCCATTTTAACATTTTTGTCTGTCTGTCTGTCCGTCTGTCTGTCTGTCTGTCTGTCTGTCTTTCTGTTTGTCCGGGGTAATCTCTGGAACGGCTGAACCGATTCAAATGAGACTTTCACTGCAAGGTAGAGGACTTTATAGCGCTATATATAGGCTACAATTTGACCCGGTAGTTGGCGCTGTTGTCGCGATAACAAGTTTTTACTTCTTCTGCTCATCTATACGTATAAATAAAATTGAAGTGTCTGTCTGTGATTTCAAAATAACTATGTTTTTTCAAGTGCATATAGTAAGTTACACGATTCTAAGTCCAAAACAACCCTTCTTAACATTTTTGTCTGTCTGTCTGTCCGTCTGTCTGTCTGTCTGTCTGTCTGTTTTTCTGTTTGTCCGGGGTAATCTCTGGAACGGCTGAACCGATTCAAATGAGACTTTCACTGCAAGGTAGAGGACTATATAGCGCTACATATAGGCTACAATTTGACTCGGTAGTTTGGGCTGTTGTCGCGATAACAAGTCTTTACTTCTTCTGTTCATCTATACATATAAATACAATTGAAGTGTCTGTCTGTGATTTCAAAATAACTATGTTTTTCAAGTGCATATAGTAAGTTACACGATTCTAAGTCCAAAACAACCCATTTTAACATTTTTGTCTGTCTGTCTATCCGTCTGTCGGTCTGTCTGTCTGTCTGTCTGTCTTTCTGTTTGTCCGGGGTAATCTCTGGAACGGCTGAACCGATTCAAATGAGACTTTCACTGCAAGGTAGAGGACTTTATAGCGCTATATATAGGCTACAATTTGACCCGGTAGTTGGCGCTGTTGTCGCGATAACAAGTTTTTACTTCTTCTGCTCATCTATACGTATAAATAAAATTGAAGTGTCTGTCTGTGATTTCAAAATAACTATGTTTTTTCAAGTGCATATAGTAAGTTACACGATTCTAAGTCCAAAACAACCCTTCTTAACATTTTTGTCTGTCTGTCTGTCCGTCTGTCTGTCTGTCTGTCTGTCTGTTTTTCTGTTTGTCCGGGGTAATCTCTGGAACGGCTGAACCGATTCAAATGAGACTTTCACTGCAAGGTAGAGGACTATATAGCGCTACATATAGGCTACAATTTGACTCGGTAGTTTGGGCTGTTGTCGCGATAACAAGTCTTTACTTCTTCTGTTCATCTATACATATAAATACAATTGAAGTGTCTGTCTGTGATTTCAAAATAACTATGTTTTTCAAGTGCATATAGTAAGTTACACGATTCTAAGTCCAAAACAACCCATTTTAACATTTTTGTCTGTCTGTCTATCCGTCTGTCGGTCTGTCTGTCTGTCTGTCTGTCTTTCTGTTTGTCCGGGGTAATCTCTGGAACGGCTGAACCGATTCAAATGAGACTTTCACTGCAAGGTAGAGGACTTTATAGCGCTATATATAGGCTACAATTTGACCCGGTAGTTGGCGCTGTTGTCGCGATAACAAGTTTTTACTTCTTCTGCTCATCTATACGTATAAATAAAATTGAAGTGTCTGTCTGTGATTTCAAAATAACTATGTTTTTTCAAGTGCATATAGTAAGTTACACGATTCTAAGTCCAAAACAACCCTTCTTAACATTTTTGTCTGTCTGTCTGTCTGTTTTTCTGTTTGTCCGGGGTAATCTCTGGAACGGCTGAACCGATTCAAATGAGACTTTCACTGCAAGGTAGAGGACTATATAGCGCTACATATAGGCTACAATTTGACTCGGTAGTTTGCGCTGTTGTCGCGATAACAAGTCTTTACTTCTTCTGTTCATCTATACATATAAATACAATTGAAGTGTCTGTCTATGATTTCAAAATAACTATGTTTTTCAAGTGCATATAGTAAGTTACACGATTCTAAGTCCAAAACAACCCATTTTAACATTTTTGTCTGTCTGTCTGTCCGTCTGTCTGTCTGTCTGTCTGTCTGTCTTTCTGTTTGTCCGGGGTAATCTCTGGAACGGCTGAACCGATTCAAATGAGACTTTCACTGCAAGGTAGAGGACTTTATAGCGCTATATATAGGCTACAATTTGACCCGGTAGTTGGCGCTGTTGTCGCGATAACAAGTTTTTACTTCTTCTGCTCATCTATACGTATAAATAAAATTGAAGTGTCTGTCTGTGATTTCAAAATAACTATGTTTTTTCAAGTGCATATAGTAAGTTACACGATTCTAAGTCCAAAACAACCCTTTTTAACATTTTTGTCTGTCTGTCTGTCTGTCCGTCTGTCTGTCTGTCTGTCTTTCTGTTTGTCCGGGGTAATCTCTGGAACGGCTGAACCGATTAAAATCAAAATCAAAAAATGTTCCGCGTGCGAAGCCGCGGGTACCAGCTAGTTCTGTATAAATTCCATAATCAAATTGTTATTATAGGTACTTTATAAACGATCATGGTGATTAACCGTGCGTCGCGAGCTCGGAACAGTCGAATAGTACCTACCATTTAGATCGTACCTAGTTGTCGTTATGACGCACGCGCGTTCACTCAGCGACGCGCCGATAAATAAATGCCTAACTAATGACTCACCATTGTTTACATTCAAAAGGTGGTTACTGGTCGTGTTCTAGTTATTAATTAGAGCAAAATATTTATTAATTTCTTTCCTTTGACATTGAGCGGTCCGGTCGTGTCTGCGGCTTGTATTATTTTTGTTCATCTTTACGAAAAATCTGTTGTTATACCTAACTATATTCAAAAAGTTTACTTATCTAGTGGCAAAGGCCGAACCCAAGATTTATAAGTCGTAGGGCTAGATCAAGTTTCTTATATCTACAAATCATTATTACCTAATAATTACCCTAAGCGCTTCTCCATAGATTGTTATCTTTAATATTAGGCTATTACACTGGCCTCGGCATTTACATGTAGGTATGTGTGATGAATTATGAATGATAAATGTTTATGTTCAAATTCAGACTGCCGTTGTACGCGTGAAGAATGCAAGCGTGGGTCATTATTATTTAGGTATCCTCATTAGCGTATAGGGTTGTCACTTGTTCAAGGTACTCATACCCTTGTTTTCTCTAATTTCAGGGAGTATCTTCAGGGTTGCTACGCCCGTCGGGCTAGGGAATTTTCCTTAGGGAAAATCCCGGCCTAACGGGGGGGGAGGGTGTGACGTCACATCGCGCTCCTGCGCCGCGAGCCTCGCTACGAGTGACGCACAGCAATGGGCCGTTCCCTCGCGCCCCTCCGCGCCGGCCCTATAAATACAGCGGACACGAGGCTTCGTCCCTTTTTCTCCGGCCAGCACCGCCAGTTGAGTACTACCATCATCCGAAGACCTGTGAAGTGCCAACGTCGCCCACGCCCTGGATAATTGTCTCATCTGTTAATCTTAATTGTCAGTTCTTTTTTTGTATAACTAAAGCCATGGAATAACTGGAATTATAACGCGAGTTTAAACTTTCCTGGTGATATTTTTTATTTATTTCCCGTAAGTCAACCTAATTATCTCTCTTTAATTGCTCGGCGAGTGATCGATCCCGGCTACCACGTGGAAATCAATCACCCGTGAGACAATGCATACAGCTCAGGGAAATCGACGGAATCGGTCTTACATCAGGTCGTGAACCAGATAGAAGCTGCTATACAACAAAAAAGCATCTGTCTGGGCACCTTCATTGACATAGAAGGAGCCTTTGACAAGACAAACTTCTCCAGCATAAGCAACGCCCTAGCCAGACATGGTGTGCATCCGATGCTCATTCAGTGGATCCAAAACATGCTCAGCAAAAGGGTAGTGCGCCTGCACGGCGATTCCCAGACAGCCTCGATAACTAAAGGTTGCCCGCAGGGCGGTGTTCTCTCCCCGCTATTGTGGAACTTAGTCATCAATGAACTCATAAACAAACTCAACGCGAGATGTTTTTACACAATTGGATATGCAGATGATCTGACCATTCTCACCTCAGGTAAGGTAACTAGTACAGTGCACGACCTTACTCAACAGGCTCTACGCATAGTAGAGTGGTGGTGTAATGAGTACGAATTATCAGTAAACCCGACCAAGACCGAACTAGTTATGTTCACACACAAACGCGCGCTGGGTACTTACCGACTGCCCAGGCTATTCAACACAGAGCTCAAGCTGTCTACCGAGGTAAAGTACCTGGGTGTCACTCTTGACAGCAAATTGACATGGAACAGCCACATGGAAAATAAGCTCAATAAAGCCAGCATCGTCTTCTGGCAGTGCAAGAAGATGATAGGTAAACGATGGGGCCTATCCTCCAAAATTGTCTTATGGCTCTATAAGACAATAATACGTCCGATGATAAGCTACGGCGCAGTAGTGTGGTGGCCTCGGACCAACCTAACAACGGCCGCCAACAAGCTTCAAAACCTTCAAAGACTTGCATGCCTAGCGGCCACGGGCTGCATGAAAACTACACCTACAGCGGCACTTGAAGTGTTGCTAGACTTGCCTCCATTGCACCTGTTCATACAACAGGAGGCAACGATGTCGGCGATCCGGCTAAGAGCTCTGAAGCTCTGGAAAGAAACTAACACACCGCACACTAGCAACTTAAACACAATCTTTAAAGAAGTTCCTCTCTCACAAGCCATTGGCGACCGAATACCGAAACAATTTGTTTTCGACAAGAAATACAAAATCCAACTGTACGAGGATCTACACGAGGGAGCGGTTGGCCACAACGAGCTCACGATCTTCACAGATGGGTCTAAGACGGATACAGGTACGGGTTCAGGAGTATTCTCCGAGGACCTAAACATCAACATCGCAGCACCGCTGGGAGCCTACAACACGGTCTATCAGGCCGAATGTTTTGGCATAATCCTAGCTGCCACAGCAATCGTGGCACGTGAGGTAAGGGAACGATCCATTAGGATCCTTTCAGATAGTAAGGCTGTCCTCTCAGCCCTCAAAAGCCATACTATCACCTCGGCACTCACGCTTGAATGCCACCAGAAACTAACAGAGGTAGGTAAACAAAACAAATTAACACTGCAATGGATCAAGGGCCACAGTGGCTCAAGAGGGAATGACGCAGCCGACGTACTTGCCAGAAGAGGGGCCACTTTAGAGGTGGTGGGACCCGAGCCCATTATTCCCCTCCCTTCTGGTTTTTATCGCAACCTGGTAAGGAATAGGACCAGGACCCAACACAACCAGTCCTGGATTGGTATTGAAACATGTAGGCAGGCCAAGGAGGCTCTTCCCGCAGTAGACGGTAAGATAGCCAAACAAATCCTTCGGCGCTGTCCAAACAACAACTGCGGACAGTCACGGCCGCCAACACAGGACACGGATTCTTTAATAAACACCTATTTACTATAGGTATCACCGATAGCCCGCTGTGCAGGGCCTGTATGGCAGCAGACGAGACGGCAGCCCACCTGCTCCTCGACTGCCCTGAGGTCGCACAGTACAGGCAGCAGTACGTGACGAGATACAGCACCCTGAGGGAAGCAGTGGGCCACATCAAGAGTCTGCTGGCCTTCCTCGAAGAGCTGGGGTGGCTCGAATGAAGACACCATTCCCACCCGCACGCAAAATACACGCCAAGACGTGGAATTGCGGAAACAGCACGTGCCATCAAGTATCAAGGGAGCGTTGCTTAAGAAAGGGACGGAATTGGGCACCTATGAAGGAGCGCCTTGGATGCGTAGATGTCAAGAGCAACCTACCAGCGCCGAGGTTCAAGGTGCATGATTCCACATGTCTTCACTTTTGGAGGACTGCCAAAGTACCCTATCAGAAGAAGAGAAGACCAAGGCTGAGAAGATGTTAAACCGGTTCGCCGATATTTTCTCGACCAGTGATGCCGACATAGGGAAGACAGCACTAGTCCAGCACAAAATAAACACGTGAAGTGAAGCACCGATTCGCCAGCGGCCAAGACGTGTGCCAGTGGCACGAGAACGTGAAGTGGAAGCTATGATCGACGGTATGGTGAAAGAAGGCGTAATCGAGCCTTCATCCAGCCCGTGGTGCTCTCCGGTGGTGCTAGTTGAGAAGAAAGATGGCAGCATGCGCTTCTGTGTCGACTACCGGCGATTAAACGACATCACGAAGAAGGACAGCTACCCACCGCTAAGGATCGATGACACACTGGATACGCTGACGGGGATGAAGTGGTTTTCTACCTTAGATCTAAAAAGTGGCTACTGGCAGGTGGAAATAGATCCTCGCCACAAGGAGAAGACGGCATTCTCCACAGGGAAAGGATTATGGCAATTTAACGTTATGCCCTTTGGATTGTGCAACGCTCCGGCTACATTGAGAGACTGATGGAGCGAGTGCTTATGGGATTGATTGGAGACGCCTGTCTGATCTACTTGGATGACATCATCATCGTGTGGCGCACCTTCCAGGATCACCTTCGAAACTTGGAGCAAGTGCTGTCAAAAATACGAGGCGCTAATTTCAAGCTGAATGCGAAGAAATGCGCGTTATTCAGACGGTAAGTGAACTTTCTAGGACATGTGGTCTCGCAGGAAGGTATCCAAACCGATCCGGATAAGATCATTGCCGTGAAGGAATGGCCAGTTCCAGAGAACAAAACGCAGGTCAGAGCATTCCTCGGATTATGCTCCTACTATCGACGGTTTGTGAAGAACTTTGCTGACATTGCTCGACCTCTTCATAAGCTCACCGAAGACAGAGTACAGTTCTGTTGGAATGAGAGCTGTGACGTTACATTCCAAAAGCTCAAGGAACATCTGTGTACTGCACCTATTCTAGGCTACCTTGACAATGAGCATGAATTCATAGTTGACACAGATGCCAGTAACACTGGAATTGGCGGCGTGCTGTCACAAAAGAAAGGTGATCAAGAAGTTGTTATAGCATACTTCAGCAAAGCCTTATCCAAACCCGAAAGAAACTACTGCGTCACCCGGCGGGAACTCTTGGCTGTAGTAAAGACACTGCAGCATTTCAATAAATATTTGTTGGGGCGTAAATTCCACCTGCGAACCGACCACGCTCCGCGATTGGCTACTTCAATTTAAGAACCCTGAAGGACAAGTAGCCAGACGGATTAAACTGCTGCAAGAGTTTGATTTTGAAATACAACATCGCAGCGGTAAGTCCCATGGTAACGCAGATGCTCTATCGCGTAGGCCGTGTCCCGACCAGTGCTAGCACTGTGCCCGACAGGAAGCGAAGCAGGCAGCATTAGTGAGGATGTTGAAGACGGATCTGAGTGATGAATGGAAGAAGCTTTGCAGGGTGCTCAGCAAGACGACAAGGATATACAGCCGATTCTCGAATGGAAGAAATCAGGCGCCCCTAAGCTCAAATGGAGTGATATTGCAGCAATGAGCCCTATCACCAAGAGTTATTGGGCACAGTGGGAAAGCTTGGTTGTCCAGGATGGAGTTCTGTGCCGCAAATGGGAAAACGCTCGCGGTAACCAGTGCCATTTGCAAATGGTAGTGCCCAAAACTAAGGTGCCGGAAGTCTTGCAGCTCTACCACAATGGTGCTTCGGGAGGTCATATGGGAGTTAAGAAGTCCCTTACTAAGATCCGAAAGCGGTTTTATTTGCTCCACTGCCGGGATGACGTCGAGGATTGGTGCCGCAAATGCACAATATGTGCGGCTGTAAAGGGGCACATACTCGTAGCAGAAGTGCATTAAAGGTGTACAATGTGGGAGCCCCATGGGAGCGCATAGCGTTGGCTGTCGCTGGGCCGTTTCCTGAGAGCCAGGACGGAAACAAATACTTCTTGGTTGTGATGGATTACTTCACGAAATGGCCTGAAGTGTTTGCAATCCCAAATCAAGAAGCTACCACAGGGGCCGATAAGCTGGCATGAAGTCTTTTGTCGGTTCGGGGAGCCCTTGGAAATCCACAGCGATCAAGGCCGGAACTTCGAATCTGAGGTGTTCAAGGAGACTTGTCGTGTGATGGGTGCGCATAAAACCAGGACCACGGCTTATCATTCGCAATCAGATGGCATGGTTGAATGGTTTAACCAATCACTGGAAAGGTACCTGGCGAAGATCGTGGAGAGCAAATAAAGAGATTGGGACAAGCACATCCAACCATTACTCCTGTCATATCGCAGTGCGGTCCACGAAACCACAGGAATAACACCAGTTTTTGCTAATTTTGGAAGAGAACTTCGTTTACCAGCAGACTTAATCACCGGTATTTCGCCAGAATCTCCAAGAACAAGATGAACGATGTATATTTCGGCGTCATGGCACCATCATCAGGACACCCCCAGAGGATCCACAAATGAAACCACACAATTAACTGAAAACTGCATTATATTTTGGGCAGAAACCTCACGATACCAAAGTCCGATCAAAAGTGTCATGGCCGCCCGCCGTCGCATCAGCTTACTCGGTATCAAAACATTATACATTTAATTGCAAGATTTATCTTATCGTATGTATGAACTTTCAATTAATCTTTATAATTAAGAAACAATATAGAATTCCAGTTACTTTAGCTAAAACGTCGAAATACGTCTTGATAAATTTAATTAGTTATAATATTAATTACCAAAATGTGTTGGCGGGCGACTAACTATTTAAAGACAATATAAACCAATACAGCGTCAAGAAATATATGTAAATACAGAAATGTAACACAATTTATATAATATTAATTACAAGCAAATTTAATTAATATTTTACTGGTTATTTAGTTAAAATTACATTAAAATAATATTAACTTCCGGGTTAGTTATCATTTAGCCACCTAGATGGCTCTGCTCTACGTTTATGCTTTAACAAACCATCTCAGTGCGCCCATACGGCCATACTGACAACAAGCGCGCTCTCTGCGCTTGCAAAATTACAAATTATAAAGTTTTTATGACTCTACATTCAGGTGGGTAATTGATAAATTACTGGTGTGCTTCTTTAAGATGTGTAGTTATAATCTTAACCAGTCACATGCTAGAGCAAGCACCAAGTTACTATCACAATAAAATCTTATCCAGTCACATCATGCTAGAGCAAGCAACAAGTTATTATCACAATAACAACCTCATACAATGACAATACAAAAATGAATTACAGGTTGTACAAAAGTATAGAATAAACGAAAAAGTAAACAGTTTAGACATCAACACACAGTTATTAGGTATCAGTGAACTGTTATCAGCAGACAGTTACTGGCAGTTACCAATGTGGTATCAGTAAACAATACAAAATCAGCAATAGTTCTCTAGATTTAAACAGTAAACTTCCAAGTTAATATAGTGATCACAATAAACAAATAAAGTATTGCAGCTTTAACAAAGTACTTTATAAACAAAATGTAAACAATTTTATCATCAGCAGACAGTACAATATTATCAAATAGTTATCTCAGTTGCAATTATATGTTTACACACACATAATAACGAAAGTTAAAAATTATAGCTTGCATAAAATTAACAAACAGAGATGGTAACAACTGAACCACAAGGGACAGTTCAATTCTCAAACAGATTCTCACATTAATAAACATTCAAACAAATAGTTTACAACATTAATAACAGGCAATCGCTCATCTTGAGTCTAGCCTTCCAAACTACAGGCATCATCCACCTCGGATCTAGCCTTACAAACATCAGGCATCACCCATGGCTAAGCCAACTTGTGGCATCACCGACATAGGGATCTAGCCCACAAACGGCATCACCCATTACGGGATCTAGCCAACACACGGCATCACCCATCACGGGATCTAGCCAACACACGGCATCACCCATCACGGGTTCTAGCCAACACACGGCATCACCCATCACGGGATCTAGCCAACACACGGCATCACCCATCACGGGTTCTAGCCAACACACGGCATCACCCATCACGGGTTCTAGCCAACACACGGCATCACCCATCACGGGATCTAGCCAACACACGGCATCACCCATCACGGGTTCTAGCCAACACACGGCATCACCCATTACGGGATCTAGCCAACACACGGCATCACCCATCACGGGATCTAGCCAACACACGGCATCACCCATCACGGGTTCTAGCCAACACACGGCATCACCCATCACGGGATCTAGCCAACACACGGCATCACCCATCACGGGATCTAGCCAACACACGGCATCACCCATCACGGGTTCTAGCCAACACACGGCACCCAAACATCAGGCATCACCCATGGCTAAGCCAACTTGTGGCATCACCAACATAGGGATCTAGCCCACAAACGGCATCACCCATTCTGGGATATAGCCCTCAACAAAATGACAATATCACAATTAAAAGAGCACAGAAAAATAACACAAATACAATAACACTGTCATAAAATCAGTTTCAAAAACACAGTTACGGAGAACACAGTTCTATAAAACATTATTTTATATTAAAAAAAACATTTATATAAAACACATTTATATAAAACACATTTATAGAAACCACAGTTATAGAAAACACGGTTATATAGAGCAGTTATATAAAACTCAGTAACTTATATAAAACATAGTCATATGAAACAGTTACAAAAAATACAGTTTAGTCATTATACGCCCATACGGTCGACTGCTCAGTCAGTTGTTGATGTTGATCAGCAACAAAGGTTAGCAAGCAATGCTGGGGTCCAGCTTAGTACAGACAGCGTTCAAGTGGCATGTGTGCGCGTAGCCCACAGACGAAACCACCGACGTCATAGGGGTGGGCCACCGTCATCCATACATATTAATCAGTAAAGGACCGCTCGTCCATCCTCTCTTCACGCTAAGTCCAAAACCCAGGTCATCTGCCAGGATGTCATCTTCAACCTGTAACACTCAAAAGGCAGGTGGTGGCCAACAATTCCCACCCAAGTATTAGTTCCATGAACCTTTGTAACTGTAGATGAAATAAACTTCTACTCTTGCAAAGTGGTGCAGCCTATTAAGCTGTATCTATACATATATCAGGCATGTTCAACCCGTTGGTCTGTATTGGTCTGTAAGTTAGCTTTGCTACAACAGTGTTGGAGGCCATATTTTACACCTAAGATAAATACAAAAGACAGTAGACACTGAATTTTCTCAGGTTCTGTCTGACAGTGCCATTTTAGATAATCAAATATTAAAGTTATCAGGATACCCATTTGTAGTTTTGATAAAACAGTTATAACTTAATATATTCAAAATAAGTTTTATCCACATCAAACAAGAAAACAATATGGCAAGAACAAGGAGAGGCTTATGTTCAGCCGTGAACAGTCAGACTGTGGATGATGATCATAAATATGAAATGATTTCAAACTATGTTGCAGATTCAAGGATTTCGAAAATACTAGTGCTATAATTATTACTTTCATGTAAGAACCAGTCGAATCCAATATTGAATATGTTTAGGCATAATGCATGCTGTAAAATTGTTGAACTGTTTGCCAATTGAGCCATAAAAGAGAAATTTACAAGCTACCGGTATTTCAGAGCAAGAGTGCTTTCTTATATCTTTTTTTTATGATTCCACTCAGTTAAGGAATTTACTATAATAAACCATAATATAAAAGTTAATAAAGACATTCAAATATTGGTATTTTATAATGAATTCAACATTTTATTTATTTAATATATAAATAAACCTTTATTTTCTGAAATACATGTTTTTATTTATGATTTCTCTACACATGAACTCTTTCATTAGGTAATTCAATTAATAATTGTTTATCTGAATAAATAAACTCAAACTGACTCTAATCATAACTGACTTGGAAATAAAGCATGAGTAGTCCATACAACTACTTTTATTTTCTCAGAATAAATACTGCTAAACATGAAAGAGATATGGATTTTCACATGTTCTTTAAACCCACTTATCACTATTGTAATAATTATATTCCTAACTGTCTTGTATCCCACAAGAGCTAAGCAATAAGGTTGGCAGTAAATTTTATTGGTTTATTAGTTTATCACTGATTGTCATCTTGAATATATGTAGATATGCCACTATCTTTGCAAATGAACTCACAAATAATATAAATTGTATTTACCAAGTATAACACTAAGGCTTGGTATTTGTAAAAGATTAGCAGTTACCTGCCTTAAGACTTTCAATCTAAAATGCTCAGAGGTGGACAATTATAGGAGCTAAGTGAGTGCCCATGTCCATAAAGGAATCTACTGTCTGTTTCTAGCTTCAATAGTTTGGGTTAAGCAAGGACTTATCATCATTGTTGGGACAAATCATTCTATATGGGTATAAAGGGTATAAAATTAAGCAACAGATGTTTAGATAGGTAATTATGTTGGGTTCCATTGTCTGTTATTATGTTAACTTAACTTGAGCTCCAAGTTGACATAGCAATTTCAACATTATGTTAAAAGGGAATCATGTAGGCACCTACAGAGTCCACAAATATTTATTACAACCTATTTTGTAACTTTACAAATATTAGTTTTAATGTTTTACCACTGAGATAACCTATTGGCTACCAATTGAATGCATATTCAGCGCATCAATTAGCTTAGACTGAAAGCAAATCAGGTAATTTATACAATGGATCTATATCAGAGCTTCAACTTGAAAAGGGCAGTATACTGTTCTTTACTAATAATTAAGTACATTAGTAGAACCACATAACAACAAAGTTATTTTCTCTTTCTTGTGTAGGTAAGTAGGTAATAACTTAATAAGTGTGTGACCATCTCTGATGTCGAGTTATACAGAAACTTTCCGACATGGTCGACGGCATAAAATGACTATAAGCACAGTAGCACTGTTAAGTACCAAACGTGGATTAACTATGGTTACTTAATTTTTACTGTATGTTTATCTGGTAATCCTTACTGGGGCAATAGGTAATCATGTAAACAAACAGCACCATAATTTATAAAATGTTAAAGGATGTTTCTCAAAAACTCTAATCATATCAGCTCTGGATAAATACCTCTGTCAGTGCATCAACAACCCGCATCTGCAACCTCTGGTAGAGCTCAAAGCAGAACAGCGTTCGCGCCACAGCACACCCTCACCCCGGTGACCGGCGTAGTCGCTCTCGCTCGTACGATAACTCCGACACACCGTGCGGTCTCCGAACAGGGTTGACAAGCGCCAAACAAGGCTTCCAAGTGCTTGTCGCACCAGTTTTCAGGGCATCATTGGAATTGGCGGCCAAGCCAAGAGATGAGATCCATTACTTTCTGTTGGTTTTTATTAACTGAATATAATAAATTAAATACAATATTAATTTATTTACGATCACAATGTTTTTCTTTTGACAATAGAAATTATGACAGAACATTTGAAAAATGTTCTTTATAAAAATATTGTTGAATTTCGTGTCCAAAGAGTTTCACATCTTCAAACTCTTTTCAACACTCCGCCTCACGAAATTAGACGATATTCAACTTTGTCCTAAGTTGGATAAATTTTGGGGCTGGCAAAGCTTTTGTTAGAATGTCTGCCTCCATGTCTTCTGTAGGACGATATTTGACATCTACATGTCCATTTTTGACTGCACTTTCGCGCCAAATGTATTTCCTTCTCGATGTCTCTTAGGGGGCGCTGATCCCACCGCTGCTTTCGGCGTCATCATAGACTAATATATATTATAACTGGAGATAGACTGGCAACTGTCAATTTTATCAGATCTTAACGTTGAGCGCCACCTGAATGCCACTCAAGGAACTAAACGAAATATTTTTTTTTTAGCTATCGCTGCGTAACGTACGTAATTGTATTATAAGTCAAATGTTCGTGATATTTCTCATGTAACGTTTTCCCAAAAGAAAAACGTTATTACATGGGAAATATCACGAACACTTGACTTTTAATACAATTTCAAAGTTCACGAAATATCATTTCGACTTATTTACATTAAGAAATTAAACACTTTACTAGAGAAAATAAAGATGTTAATTCCTAATCTGAATCGGCCAAATCAGTTACAATGGGTTCGGATTAGAGGTCCTGCTGTATAGGTTTATTTAGTTAGGAAAAAATAAGGCAAAAATATAATATCAAATGTATTTATTTAGCTATACATTAATTTTTACACCAGTTTGTGTTTCTCTTTTTCTGCTCTTTCCTTTAATATATTGATTTCGAGCCTGTTGTATAATAGGATGCATTTGATCATGGTCTGCTGTACCATAATAATAAAAGCTCTTGCCAGTAAAATGAGCAGAACACTACACTTAGATATATGGTCCAAACTCCTTTAGGAGGGCCTATCTTAAGTACCTATGTCACAAACACTTACTTACACAAACAACACAGGTAATGCTGAAATAGATATTCCTGAATATTATACGTAGGAACTGAAGCTCAACTCTACGTAAATACCAATCAAATACCAAGAATCACAAGAAAAAAGTATGTAAACACACAGCCGGCAAATTTTCTTGTGACAATGACGTTACTGACATTTATTGTTTGTTTTTAATTTATGTAACGGTTTCCATTGTTTGCCAACAAAAAATATTTGTGGTCATGCAAAATTGTTTCAAACTAGTAAAATAATATAATAATAATGGTAATAAAAGTAAGTTTTTTTTATAAATAAATTCTTATTAAACTTTGGATTTATTGAAGAAAATATCAATTTTGACAATTTGTGTAGAGTACCATGGCAACACTGACAAAAAAGTTCCCTAGATTGGCAATAGGATGGCCTTATTCACAAAAAAAAAGTTGTTCGTCAGTTACCAGGGCATGGGCGTCATGGCACCATCATCAGGACACCCCCAGAGGATCCACAAATGAAACCACACAATTAACTGAAAACTGCATTATATTTTGGGCAGAAACCTCACGATACCAAAGTCCGATCAAAAGTGTCATGGCCGCCCGCCGTCGCATCAGCTTACTCGGTATCAAAACATTATACATTTAATTGCAAGATTTATCTTATCGTATGTATGAACTTTCAATTAATCTTTATAATTAAGAAACAATATAGAATTCCAGTTACTTTAGCTAAAACGTCGAAATACGTCTTGATAAATTTAATTAGTTATAAAATATTAATTTCCAAAATGTGTTGGCGGGCGACTAACTATTTAAAGACAATATAAACCAATACAGCGTCAAGAAATATATGTAAATACAGAAATGTAACACAATTTATATAATATTAATTACAAGCAAATTTAATTAATATTTTACTGGTTATTTAGTTAAAATTACATTAAAATAATATTAACTTCCGGGTTAGTTATCATTTAGCCACCTAGATGGCTCTGCTCTACGTTTATGCTTTAACAAACCATCTCAGTGCGCCCATATATACGAGCACATCAGGGAGTCCGGATAACAGATGTCTGAAAAGATGAAGACTTGTTATGGCTTCCTAACCCAGTACGAAGCAAAGGTAAATCGCCTAAGTTACAAGCCAGATGGGACGGGCCATATCGCATAATTACCAGGATGAACGACGTCACCTTTCGAATCCAGAAGGGGCCGCGAGGTGCACCGAAGATAGTTCATGTGGACCGGTTGGCTCGTTACTATGGGTCCAACGATGTTCGAGACGAACACGTCTAAGAGGGAGGCAGTGTTACAAATGGCGATATTTGAAAATAACGCCATCTATTGGTGAATGAGAGAACTAAAAGAGAGTGGATGTATCGGTGGTTCAAAAGTGTTTCATCTACTCTCTACTAGATGGCGTTACTGCTTGTTTACTCGAAGTATCGATTATGTTTCCGACTGTTATGAGAACATTCTCGGGAAGACTAGAAATTAGTTTGTTATCCGGCCGGTATAAATAGCGCGTGGACGAGCGGACCGGACACAGTTCAGTTATAATAACGGAGTGATCAAGATCAGCGAAGGATCTGAAGAGACGGAAGTGTATGTGTGAAGTAGAGTTTTTATAGTGTGAATTAAGTGTTTTTGTTCGTAAAATAAAGTGCAGTTTTAGTGGCATAGGAGTTTAATTTGTCACCGAACCCCAGCTCGTAACAATATGCTCTAAGAGAATTAAAGAGAACCACAAATGAAGCAGCCACTCTTACAGCCTACCATGGTCATGTGGGTTCTCTTTTGAGGTACGGTCTGCTGTTGTGGGGTAACTCAACTCACATTGAAACATTTTTTTTTCTTCTCTTAGGATCCTGGTATTTTTACCTTGCTATCAATTTATATCCTAGAAATAGGAAGTTTGTGAGAACCCATGAACACATGTTTACCAGTGCGCGTGAAGACTGTAGGTTCCAATCAAGGGACCCCACTAAATTGAAAATTAGGGCATGTAGAAGCACATATCATAAAAATAATTGTTTCATAACGTGCATAAAAGTATAATAATCATATCCTACGTGTTTTCAGAGAACTTCCCATAGCCCAATTCAAACGAAAATTAAAGGCATGGTTAATTGAAAACTATTTTTACACCATTAATGAATACCTAAATTATAAATAAATATAAATTAATTTAAGATTAAATGTTTCATCATCAGCCCTTCACAGTCCACTGCTGGACTAGGCCTCTCATTTGAACGGATGAATTAGCCTACTATACCACGCTGCGCGCTGGCCAGACGGGTTGGCATAGGGTTTATATCAAGTTTTCCTTCTCTTACAGTGTTGTTCTCTGCATAATATGCTCCCTCTGTCGGCTCTTACGTCACCCACGGGATGATATGGGGTGGTGACATTCCGTATTCTTAATCCGTCACCACACGGATTATATGTAGGTATGCTTATTGTGGTCAATTTGTTATTATAAGAAAATATAATTTAGTATTTAAGTATTTGTATAATTTAAATGTCTTTAATTTTCACATGCCTATTGCAGGTGAGATGTCATGTACTTTTAATTGTTATGTAACAACTTGTAATACCATCTCATGTGAATAAATGACTGATTCTGATTCTGTTTAACTATTTTTTATTTTTTTTTGCCTCTCTACGTGTCCCACTGCTAGGCAAAGGCCCTTGGACCGCCATCGCCATGCATCCCTGTCTTGTGTCAAATTCGGCCAGTCGCTCTAGAATGCATCCAGGTCATCCCGCCATCTTCGTTTGGGTCTACCACGTCGTCGTCGACTGTCTTGCGGCACCCAAGTGGTAGCTAAATGGGCCCACCTTTCTGGGTGCATACGACAGACGTGTCCAGCCCAGTCCCACTTCAGTCTAGCAGATTTTAATCCAACGTCGGCTATGCGTGTTTTGGAACGTAGCGAAGTGTTTCGGACATGATCTGTCCTTTTTATACCAAGAATGAAATTAACTAAAATATCTGTACGTAATTGGTATGATGTCTTCATAATCATGTATCTCAGACGTGTAAAGAACAATTGTTATCAAGATTACTTTATGTATCTATTTAAATTTGGTTATCCGTGATCCAATAGGCATAAGGCTAACACCAGTTAAATCACTGCTGTAAACATTAATTTGCTATTGCTGGCTTTCATCTACACGTACCTACCTACCTATGGCGTAGCGATTTTAAGGCGCTGTTATACCTCAGAAGCCGTGAAACACCTAATTTTTCGTCGCGCATCTAGACATAACGGTACATATTACAACCTAGCAAAAAATAGAGCTTAAAGTCGAAAGTCTGAACAAAAGACTTTTGAAATAATTTTTCATGTATGTAAAATAGAATCATGGTAAAAAAATCACAAAAGCGAGGCAGAAAATAATCTTTCGTCTCACTGTTTGCAATATTTTGATCGTAAGCTGACATATGTTTTTTAATAATATTGTAGGAAACCTAATGAACTAAAGAATTACCTAATTTATTTTCATATTATACGTGTATATTTTGTAAAATTAAATAAAATCTGCCAAACGTCTATGATTTTGACGCTCGGTAGATCCCATCAATATCAAACGCTTTAGAAATTTAAACCTTAATAGCATAAGCGGTGTACTGAGTGTCAGTTGCTAGTTTACGCCCCGCCCAGAACTCATCATTCGGCTATGAGCCCTGTGAGAGATAGGTCATGTCGCTTGCGTCTCCGCTGCACGAAATTTTACGTAAACCTGTTTGTTATTGTAATACGCCGATTTGAGTTCGTAATTTCATGTTTTATGTTAGACTGAATACTTTGAATCAAATAGGCTTTTCATGTAAGTATGGGCACATATAATTAGGACCTAAGTTTATACTCTTGGTGCGTTTAATGTGTTATTGTTTCTGTGCTTATAAATATATAATTAGAAGAATTAAATATGGACAATTAAAGAAATAAAGTTCTACGAAGGATTTGTACAAGAAAGTGTGTGACAACAAGTGATTATGAAATACCTATGTAACATTTTTACACAAATTATTTTCATAAGAGTCTTATATGACTGACTATGTTATAGATTATCGATTATGCATAATATAATAATATAAATTATTCTCACAATACATAGCTGCCACAGTTTTCAATTTTTGAAAGAGTAATAACATAAAATCGAATCATTTTATGTACTTATATCACATGAGTAGATAAACGGAACAGAGACACAGCTTCATACAACAGCGCGAATCGGTTGCACTACTACGAGCACGCGGCTTATGTGTGCGTGACCACTGGCCGCTTGTCGAGTACGCGGCGAGACTGGAAAAAACCGGTTTACGTAGGCACAGGCAGTTGACAATCTTAGGGTTATAACGACGCACGTTGTTTGTTTTGTACATTGCAAGTTTTAATACTTTAATGTAAAAACGTGGTGTTTTATTATTAAAATGGTTAATTATTGTACTGTGTGTATGAATAATAGGTACTAGATGAAATAATTCAGTCATTATAAAGATTGTAACGATGGTAACGTACAATTGGGTTTTTAATTAGGTATACCTCCTGATAATTTTGTCGCATTTGTTGAATTGCTCGAAGCAAAAGTTTCGCGAATATTTCGATCTTGAAATAAATATTGTCAATGTTGGCAACGAAATACTTAACATGTTTGCATGTTGTCCACCAGGATCTCCTAGCCCGATCCCCCAGAGGATTCTCATGAACTCATTAGTTGTGAATTTGTGTAAAAGCAATTAATGTTTACAAAACCAGTGACTATCAGTAAAGTGATCAGCCATCGATAGGGATTACAAATAAAAGGTGCATGCGATTTTCGACCTTATTGACGTAACTCAGAATTTATAATTTTACTAACGTATCAAT
This sequence comes from Euclidia mi, assembly GCA_944739405.2. Taxonomy (NCBI): domain Eukaryota; kingdom Metazoa; phylum Arthropoda; class Insecta; order Lepidoptera; family Erebidae; genus Euclidia; species Euclidia mi. The sequence continues at coordinate 8,990,830 of OX123196.2, forward strand.
GTCAGAAAGCAAGAAAATAACAAAAAAAGGTCTGTCATGAATTGTCAATAAGGTCGAAAATCACATGCACCTGTTTTTTGTAAGCCCTATCGATGGTTGATCATTTTAATCATTGGTCATTTGTTTTGTAGACGTTCATTTGTCTTACACAATTTATTTTTAAACTTATTTTAGATACCTATCCCCGTGGTAAAACTAGTGGCACATAATAGCTAAAGGAGATTCCTATGTTTATTAGCAAAATAGAGCATATTACCAGAAATATTCAACACTATTAGTGGTATCGTTGGGAATGTCAAATAAATCACGTCGTCACGTCGTGTACTGGGTAACAAATGTATATTTTTTTCCGTGCTTTTAAAAGTTTCAGGTGCATGCCTTTTTTGGTTCCACTCGCTATTTTATTTACAACTTTACTTCTGCCGTATAGCGAATCCGTCTAGTCCAAGAATCTGCCCAATCCACGAATCTGTCGAGTTGGGAATCTGCCAAATCACGAATCTGTCCAATCCAGAATCTGTCGTATATAGAGCAAGCGATTTGTCTTAACCTACTGTGACAACCCTACCAAAATAGGTAACAAATTTACAAGCTCTTAAGAAGCTGTCTCTCTGTTCGGTTTATTTACTCATGTGCTTATATTCCAAATTCATTAGCTTGTCAGAGCGCCTGGAGCGCTAAGATGCTGCCACGGCGAACAATAAACAGCGCTAATATGGCGCTCCGCAATCCGCACACAAGCGGTAACGAATGTTGTATTATTGTGTTTTGAACATAAACCTATTTAGGTACATCGGGTAAAACTTTGATTATTCATAAACTATTAGGTATGTATCAGTACATCTAATATCTTTTTGATTCAATTTTTCTTTCTAAAATCAATCATTTATAAGTAAGAAAGTGACTTCTCTGTTTGCTATGCCTATAACAAAAGATATAGTATTTCTTTAAATAATAAAGTACCTAACTAATTATCTTTATTGTAATTACAGTGAAGTTAAAGATAAAAGTTCTGCAACGTCTTACACACATTTGGCTGCAGTCATTCCTAACACGATTTGTTCAAGAGCTAGCCAAGAAATGCCAAACAATTTTTTTTTACAAATATTTTAACTTTGACTCAAATTCCGTAGTGATAAGCAAAAATTACAAGAGGGATAGCAGTGACTGGCTCAAATTGCGTAAGTATAGGTATATGTTGACAGATATATATATGTTGACAGTGTATATGTTGACAGATTGAAAATTTGGTATAGTGGTAAAAAGAAGAGATAACAGCAGTAAAGCCAACTAGTAAAAATTATTTTGTACAAATAAAATATTTGCAATGTAACAATCGAGCCTTGTGGATTATCCGTTTATTGGTGCCACGCCAGATGGATTAATAGGTCTAAACACGATTGTGGAAATGTAATGTTCTACAGTTGCCTATAAGAATGGCCTGGAGAATAGTATAAGAACAAATAAAAGACAAATATGGAAAAATGATAAAAAAGTTCTGACTAGTCTAAACAAATATTGTACTTAATTGTTATTACCAAATTCAGGGGCAACGCCACCTTACACGCAAACAAAATTGTTTATTTGCTGTGTGGAGTGGCGAAAGTATAAAATAGAAATTATAGAAAGAGATGATGTTTTCTGGGAGAAGAAAATGTAAGAAAAGGTTGTGGCGTTTTATATGAATTTGCAGTTGCATGAAATTGTTGATTCTCGTCAACCTCAAGGGATGCCATTGTGAGATCACGGAGAGGCAAATGTTTCATCAGTGCTTGAAATTTCTACAATACCAAGCTGTAAAAGGAAAGTAAATGAAACTGTGCCTCGTGAACAACAGCAAATAATAAGTATTGAAGCCTTATCACCTCACACACTGCCTTTAACTTTCGATGAGAATAAAGAAAACCTGCCGGGTTGTAGCAGACAGCTAACTTTTGATGAGCTGTAAACTCTGTATTTCGTTAATAAATGATAAATGAATATATATAAATATCTTTTAATATTTATTTTCTTTGAAACAACACATATTTGATGCGAAAGAAAATGTTTATATTTTTTCATACAAACATGTATGAGGAATATACGACGATACGACTTTCCGTATTGCTTCTTGCCTTCGTTTAGGTGCGCAATGTGTCTCTCCGCATCGCTGTCACTGTGGAGAGGCCGTCGACAGCCTTGGTCACCATGGTCTGTCATGCTGCAGGAGCGCAGGTCGTATTTCACGACACGCCAACCTCAATGACATACTTCGCCGGGCTCTTGTCACCGCTGGCGTTTCAGCCCAACTTGAACCTCAGGGCTTGGCACGCGCCGATGGCAAAAGACCAGACGGTATGTCTTTACTGCCGTGGAAGCTGGGTAGGCCTTTGGTGTGGGACGCAACTTGTGTCGACACCCTTGCGCCATCTCATCTTCCTAGCACAGTGGGTTGTGCGGGCGCTGCTGCAGCTACAGCGGAGACTCTCAAACGGCGCAAATACATAAATCTAATAGGAGATTATGTATTTGAGCCGTTTGGAGTCGAAACATTGGGACCATGGGGTCCAAGTGCGCGATCTCTTTTTAGAGATCTCTCAAAGAGACTGGTCGACGCCTCGCGTGACCAGAAGGCTGGCCTGTATTTGGCGCAAAAGATCAGCATTGCCATACAACGTGGCAATGCTGCCAGCATTCTTGGCACGCTCCCAATTGACGGCGATGTGGAGGATTTCCATGACGCCCTCTAAATTTAATTTTCCTTTCTTTTTTATTTTTCTTTTAATGTATTTTAAGTTATTTAAGTATATAAATTATTGTTTTATTTTATGTGTAAATAGTCATTTAGCTGGTAAAGTTATTGCAATTATAAAAATATAATTGTATGAGGAAAGCTAACGAAAAAGCAGTAACTCAAATTCTAATTCAATAATTTTCTAAGCGACGCAGCAGTATCTCATGAATAAGGTATATCCACATATATTTTTGATACTTCATCTATTTTGAAAAATAATAATGGGTTGGGTTTCGAAACGAGTCGCCTGAATTTGAGGGTATTGGTAGTGTAGGGGGCTTAAGGGAGTTCGTTTTAATCCCCTAAAAGTAATTTTGGCTGCCGGAGTTGCGTCTAAATATTTTTAAACAATTTCCAAAATTTCATAAATACTTCGGCAATTATGTAAAACGGAACGTAGTTTTTATACTTTAGTACAGTTTTACAAATGTCAATTTTAGGTTTTATGTGAAAAACGTGAAACGAAACGCAAAACCGCCATCTTGGAATGATCATATTGACAGCTAATGTCAAATTTGTGCGTCATTGATTTCGAGTGCCTAGGGTTAGGTGCGACTGTAATAAGTAACTAAATAGGTTATGTTAGGTTTTCTTCTGACCCTTAATCCGAAAATAGGAGCCCTTCGCAGGGCTCCGTCAACCTTAGTTTATTAAACTAGTGTGATGCATGTGGAAGTTGGCAGTGTCATACACACCGATGTTTGCAGATATTTTTTTTCAGAGGATACCAAGTATTTCCGGCAAGTGAAAATGGTGAGTGGGGGTTTTCGAGACCTCCCCCCCTCCTCCCCAATCACTCACAACCCCTAAAAACGGCGACGTATTTCGAAACCTTTACCATAATAATTATACCTATAATAAAAATAAAACATCATAAATAAAATAAATCAACTTTTACTAAACTTCAATTATCTCGTAACTCGCTTTAGTTGAGGTACGGCTTTTGCGCTTAGTAGGGCAGTATTGTGGTTTTTAGGGTACCGTAGCCAAAAATTAAAAAAAACGGAACCCTTGTAGATTCGCCATGTCTGTCTGTCTGTCTGTCTGCCGGTATGTCACAGCCAATTTATAGCAAAGCAGATTTGAAAACTGGCAGGAATGGAATTAGATATAGGTATTCTATGAACTGCTTCACTATTTTTATACAAAAATAATAATGGCCTCTCCATACATGGAACTGACTTAATTATTTTAATCATCTTACGGCACGTAGGTATTTACCTACTTTCGTCAACTATTAATACCTATAACGTCTAATGTAAACCAGTTTTGCTCATGGCTGCACTGAGAACAAAAATTGCGCTATGCCTATATTGTACAAACAGATTGATGTATGTAATATAAATTTTAATATCAGTATCTCAATTCAATATGCTAAAACGTTTTGCTTGCGATTTTGAAGTATTGGAATACGGATGTCGCCAGAATACGGCCGCACGCGACGAGAATGAAGGGGGGCGCCCCGCAGTAGACGGAGCTATGCTCCCTTCACCTCCCCTGCTTCACCCCCTCATTTACCAAAACAGTCGCTTAGGACAACGCCTTAAGCAGTTGCCTCGCTGTTTACCACTGCATATTGTTGTGGCAGTGGCGTAGCGTCGGGGCCATGGCCCCGGGCGGCACATTTAAGGGGGCGGCAAAAGCCGCTGCGAAAAATAAAATAAAAACAAACAAATTTTAAAATACTTGGCGCGCGCACTGACACGATCCCAGAAGGACCGTGCGGCGCGGCGGCGCGGCCGCAGTAGAACGAACAACAATCGAAAACAAATCATCCTTATTGTCATTACGTGAAGACTTGATTGTGTCCGTAGTCCGGGTTTATTAGTTCTCAAATAGGATGCAATATTCCGGTGATCTGCGAGCCTGTTATGAGTAATTTATTAATCCATATATCAGGGCCGAACTGCCCTTGTGTGTGATGTGTGCCGCCCCTATTGCCGTGGCGCACTGGCGCACATAGGCGCCAGGGCAATAGGGGCGTCGCCTGTCAGATGATATGCCAGCGTTAATTATTGAAATTATTTTTCATTTGCTTCAAAATATAACATAATCTTTATAGTTTAATAGGGAAAAAAACAGGTACAGGTCTCCTAAGACAATAGTCACACCAGCTGCGGTTTAACTATACGATAATTGAACTTTGACCCCAATATTTATGATATTTGCGTTAAAATCAAAGCCGATTATTTCACATACTACAAACTTCTTCTGCTAATTTTTGGGCGCAATCCTGTGGGTCGAGACGCGGGATATGTCCATAAACTTACAGATTTCGCCTATCAACTCCTTATTTTTGCGAGAACAAGGAGTCGGTAAATGCCGTATACCGGTGACGAGCAGCAACGTCACCGGTGCGAGAATCTACGCCCTTCATAACGCACACGAATGCTGTTTTTATCTCTGACTACGGACTGCTATGGTATATACCTCCAAAATTAATTGCCATTCAGTTCCCGGCAGCTACGTTATTCCTGGCCAAGGACGCGGTGCGGTGGCGGTAACGGTGATGCTAGGGGTCAGAAACATCACCGGGCTACGATAAGCTACCAAAATCAATTATACCTCGCCACCTACAGCGAACGCAGTCTACGACTAAATGAACAGAAGCCTCGCCGAGCCCGGGGCAGAATTAAGTCTCACACTGGTGTTATCAGAAGATCGAGACAGGAGGAGAACATGCAGGGCCGAACCTTCCCTATGTGCAATGTGTGCGGCGCACACAGGCGCCAGGGAGGGGCGCCGCGCGCCGAGATATGCGTTAATTATAACACTTATTTTCGAAAAAGGATGCCAAAAAAGGCGCTTCACAGATTTCGCACACAGGCGCATTGGCGTAGGAAGGGCAGGGGTTGTTAGGTAACGACTAAAAAAAAAAAAGGTCATCCGCCCTACAGCGCCACAGGCGCTGCATTGGGTCGGAACGGCCCTGAGAACATGGTAACTCTATAGTCAGGTGACTTAATTGTTCTAACTTCAGGAAGGCGACCTACATTCTTGAGTGGTGTCGGGTTCCTGGTCAGGAGGAAACTTGTCAACAACGTTGTGGAAGTCGGTATATATGTAGTGTGTCGACCCAGGTAGCGTAACTACCACGTACTAAACTCAGCAATAGGCGTTGCCTAAAGGTAATACAGGTATATGCGCCGACCTCAACTCACCCAGACGAGATAGCTGAGGCCATGTACGAGTGCATTGCTAAGGCAATACACAGTATGACCAAAGCTCAGTACAATTTGTCATGAGTGACTTTAATGCCAAAGTGGAAGAAGGACACAGTGAAACGAAAATCGGAGCATACGGTATGTCGGCATAAACTGGGATCCAACAAAAATAAATTCACACGAAGCGTAAGAGTTAAATGTTAGTTTCCTTGAAGCAGGCGCTCTTTTTAATAAAATCCTTTTTCAAGAAGAAGGCCTCACAGGCAGAGGACCGAAAACACATAGAGACATCTCGGTGATCAATAGGCTAAACATCGGATTCGTTCACCAACTAGTACGAAGCTCTCTAAATATCACATTAGGTATAACTGAAAGAGCCTAGTCAATGAAGTCTACACTGCAGTACCAGCTAGACTGCAGAATCCTTTTAATCAGTTAGAAACCACCGACAGCATTAATCAGAAGACAGATACAGTGGTCACGGTACTAGGAGATCAGTCACAAAATGTCCTCCGCCTTCAAAAAAACAAGGAGCGTAAACTTTCAGCCGAGACTCTCGGACTGATGAGGAAAGGACGCGAGTTGCCATCCTGTCAGCTATCTTCGCCGGGTGGGAGGGCCGTAAACCAACAAATACGGAAACTAATGCGACGTGACTTTCAACACTAACACCCACACCATGGAGGCTGGGATCGAGGAAAACCAGGGATCATAAGTCGTCGCTCTGCGGTTTAGGCGGCCCGATCAACTCAAAATTCGAGATTATCGAGGAGGTTGAAAGTTTTTATGCACAATTGTGTACCTCGCGCGAAAACAGACCAATTGGCTCTAGTCCTCACGACCACAGAGCTTCACTGATGCGCCACTACACCGAAGACATCCCGGATGTCGACTATACCACCATAGGACTTTAAACATTTTTGGTCTTTACGATTTTTACATTTTTCTTTGGGGTATATTATTATACCACGAACGTTTGTATTGAGTAAGTAACCGATATTTCGGCACTGCTACAAGCGGTATGTTCACGAATGTAGGTACTCTACAAACTCTACAAAGTTACGTGGTATATTATATCCCGTAGAAGAATGTAATAGTAACACACTCGGTGATGATGGATATCTACATTTTTAATCGATTAAAACCCATACAAATTTTATTTACGAAAGTCCTAAGAGCCGTCAAAACCTAGACTAAGCTATACATATACTTTTTGCAGCCGAGAAACGGCCGCGACCCTGCGCGACATACATATAAATACCGCTCAGAGCCCCCAGATTTCTCCCTTAAAAATATTAAACCAAATGTTTTATAATATTACAATTGAGATGGATCAAATGATAATTTGTTTAAATCCATCAGGCTGTTTGGGGTGTAAAGCCAAACTAATGAACATACAAACATACCTACACCCGAAAAACGTTACACTTCTGGCAGATGTAGTGGGATACCTAAAAGAGGAGGAAGCGGCAAATTTCCAACCGGCCCCGGGCGGCGATGCATATAAAAAGTGAGTGAAAAAACAAACCCCTTCGAATTCGAAATTCGATTTTGGAATTCGACCTCAAAGAAAACATCTACGGCTACGCAAAAAAAAAGATATTTGTGATAAAGAAATTACATTTTTTATATGTTAATATGTTGTTTACATCTTTTTTAATTTATTATTGGATTTTAATAAAAGTAAGTCTAATTAATAGTATAAAATTAGTGTTTAACCAATACATTTTTATTTAGAATTACAACAATGATACATTTGAAAAATAAACATCAGGGACGCGGTATTAAAACGCGATTTAAAAAAGTAGCGGGAATAAAAATTTCGCTGATGCTGATACAGTAGGTATAGCGTAACGTGTTAAATTTATATTAATATATAAAATAATCTAAAAAGATGAGTGAAACTAGCGATGATGACTGTACTTTAACACCAGAAGAGTTAAATCAACAAGTGATTATGCAGAATTCAATCTATTCCTGTTCATTTCTATGTCTCCTAAGTAATATGTGTTCTCACTGCTGTGGTGAAAAGTTATGTGTGCTACACGAGAGCAAAGTTTTTTGTATCTCGTGCTGTTGAGTCCCTCACCACGCTCAGGATTCTAACTTTGATTCACTCGCTACGCTCGTGAATCAATCATAGAATCCTTCGCTTGCTCGGGACTCAAAATCAGCACTCGAAACAAAAAACAACTTTGCTCTCTTGTTGCACAAATAACTATTTCATGAGAATTTTATAAGAACTGTTGGTTTTGGTTTTGGGAATTAACAGGTAAGGAACAAAAAAAAAACGATATACTTATAGAGTATGTAATTTAGTCATCCGGTATAGTGTGGGTATTGCCTTCATGAACATTAATATGTTGAAGTTTTCGTTTGAAAGCGAAGCTCGTTTTGGCGTTAAAATATCTTTGCCCGTGGAAAAAAGACTTTCAACTGCAGAGCTTGAGGGTATAGCAGTATAAAACTGACGGACACTAAAGGTGAACGCAGACTTGGCCGCACCGCAGTCTCCGCAGTCCCCGCAGTCATCGCTTTTTGTTAATGGCCTCGCACATCTATCCGCACCGCAGTCACTGCAGTCGATCCCGTCGCCGCACGCATCGCACTTGATTTCTTTCACAGCGTTGCCAACTCTACGTCTATTTATGTAGATCTACGTATTTTGGACCCTTCTCGCGAACCTACGTACTTCTGGCCCAGAATCTACGTATTTTGCAGCAAATTACCAAATTAGCAAAATAACGGAGTTTTACTAAGAAATAAGCATTATTAAACACAAACCACACGTAATAATGGACGTAGCTAATAATTTTTTTGCATGTTTATTCGTACCCAATTAGTTTAACAAGTACACACTTAAAACAGATCGATCAATTTAAGTCAATAATATTTGCTTACAGGCTCGAATCGATGTTTGAAACACTCGTTTTACAATTTTTTACTCCCTTTATCTAGGATATTATTAAAAGTACGTAGATCTACGTACTTTTTAATTCTGATCTACGTATTTTTGAAAATCAGTGTTGGCAACACTGTTCTTTCATTCAGCGTCATCCGCGCCGCGCTAGCCGCAGCGTCCGCTGCGTGCGGGCCGGTATTGGTGACGTCATCAGCTGCGGCTTGGGGAGTCCGGTCGTTTCAGCGACTGCGGCGACTGCGGCGCGGGTGGGTGTGCGAGGTTGCATAGAACTTCATATAAATAATTCGAATGCGAATACTGCGGCGCGTGCGGTGCGGCCAAGTCGGCGTTCACCTCTAAACTGCATCAAAGTTCAGGATTACTTTGAAATGGTTTTTTTTAATAAGTATGCAAACCTTTTAGATTAAATTATATAAATATGGTGAGACTGGCTCTTAATCTTAAAAAAAAGCAAAATTTAAAAATAGAACTGCAGTAAAACAAACGAATATAGCCAGGAAAATAAAATTTACTCGTAGTATCAGACTTTTGTAAATTGAATTATTGTTACCAGCAGTTGGGTTAGTTTTTTTACTCATCGAGAGTTTTTGAACCATAATATGGATACTTCGTCCGAACAAGCGGCTCAAATTGTAGCACTGGTGCGGGAGGGCTTGGATCAACGAACGATTGGTAGAAATTTAAACATTTACCCAATGAAAGGGCTTAATTCGTAGAATAGAGCTCACTATGAAAAATCCAAGATGGCTGTCGCCGCAAAATGGCGGATTACATATTTTCCACAAATAACTCAATATGGGTATCAAATGAAAGGGTTTGATTGGTAGAATGGAGCTCACTATGAAAAATCCAAGATGGCCGCCACTACAAAATGGCAAATTACTTATTTTCCACAAATACCTCAATATGGGTATCAAATGAAAGGGCTTGATTCGTAGAATAGAGCTCACTATGAAAAATCCAAGATGGCGGTCGCCGCAAAATGGCGGATTACATTTTTCCACAAATAAATCAATATGGGTATCAAATGAAAGGGTTTGATTGGTAGAATGGAGCTCACTATGAAAAATCCAAGATGGCCGCCGCCACAAAATGGCGAATTACTTATTTTTACTTTGCTCGGTTGACATCATATAATATCATAGGCAATATTTTTATATGATTACATTGTAAACTTACTAATTATGATTAACACTTACTAATTATTACAGTATGAACTAAAATTAAAATATAAGTAATTTAATAAAAACTTCCTAAATGTGTGCTATAGCATTTATATTTATGTAATCTCTGTTATTAAATTAGGTTTGTGAAGTTATCCGTTGACAACATTACGGTAACGTTATTTAGGTCAATAGAACAATCACGACAAATGTACAAAGAGTGTTTCAGTGGAATCATAGGACAAAGAGATGAGCCATTTTGTAATTTTTACTTTTGCCTCCAGCACTGAGCACTGTTTAATGTCGCACGCATTATTTGTTTTATTATATACGGAGTAATCCATGTATGGACTAAAACGCCTGGCGAAGCTTGTGTTAACTTTTGGCACTGGTAGTTTGTACACGCGGCGTTTCAGGAGATCTGAGTAGCTCTCTGAGTTAGTCACTCTTCTGTGCACTCTAAGGACAGTTTTCAAGATAAATAGCTGACGCACATTTAGCAGCTTACTATCGCGGTAGAGTTTTGATGTAGGGTACCTAAATGGCTTTCTAAGCATTGTCTTTATATCGGAGCGTTGTGCTCTTTCCACTTCATCACTGTTTTATGAGGCACTTCCCCAGCAACTTAGACAGTATAAAATTAATGATTGACTCAAGGCGAAGTATACAGCTTTTAAGATATCAGTTGATGCTGATGAACGAAGTAGTTTTATAATATTTGCTGATTTACGCACCCTTTTTGACAGAGCATTTATGTGCGCTTTAAAGTTTAGTTTGTGATCTACCACGACGCCCAGGTATTTAACAGAGTCTGTTTTAGTCAATGTCTCACAATTACAGAGCTCCCCTTGATCTGTACACTTATGTAATCGTATGCTAAGAGTGTTTTTTGGAGCTGATACCGTGGTCTTATGGAAGCATATATACATTGTCTTGTTAGCATTAAGACTAAGTAAGTTGGTTTCTAGCCATGTACTCACTTTAGTTATTCCCTTCTCGGCATTCAAGAACGCCTCATCCCAGGTGGAGCCATGAAATATCACGGCAGTGTCATCTGCATAACATATCATGTCAGCCTCTAAGGTGTCATGTATATCGTTTATATACATAATGAACAGAGTTGGCCCCAAGATACTGCCCTGTGGAACGCCGAAATTAATTGCTTGTAGTTCGCTTTCACAGTTTCCTACTCTAACGCATTGTTTTCTCCCTGTCAGATAGCTCTCAAACCAGTGTAAGGCCACACCCCTAATCCCAAAGTGATTTTCAAGTTTTCTTGCTAATATTTGTGCCGATACAGTATCGAAGGCTTTCGCCAAATCTAGAAAAACACCTATGCTAGCCTTATTTTTATCTAGATGACCTGCTACTGTCGATGTTAATAGTGTAACTGCTTCTTCTGTTGACTTGCCTTTCCTAAAACCAAATTGTCTGGAGGAGATTAGATTGTTTGATTCTATGTATCTTACAAGTCTTTTGTTTACGATCTTCTCCAGTAGTTTTGAAAAGGCTGTAAGGAGGGAGATTGGGCGGTAGTTTTCCACCAGTTCCTTGGATCCGTCTTTGTGAATGGGTATAATAGTTGCTGTTTTCCAATGGTCAGGAAAAATACCCAATTCCATGCTGGTATTAAATAAAATGGTTAGAGGTTGTACAATGGCATTCCTGATTTCTTTCAAAATAGCATTTGTAAGTCCATCAATTCCTGGTGACTTATCGCTTTGTAGGGACAGTATCAGTGACTCAACTTCCTGTTCATCTGTAGGCTGTAAAAAGAAAGAGTTTAAAATTTGTCTACGGTCAATATTGGATGCTAATGTCGTTTCCGTTACCTGTAGTCTTTTAAGGATACTGTCCGCCAGCCTCTTCCCTACAGTGGAAAAGTATGTGTTGCATATGTCAAGGGATTGTTTGGCACTCGTACTACCACGCAAAGTTAAAAGTTCTCTAGGCTTATTATTTATTTTCCACTAATACCTCAATATGGGTATCAAATAAAAGGGCTTGATTCGTAGAATAGAGCTCACTATCAAATATCCAAAATGGCTGTCGCCGCAAAATGGCGGATTACTTATTTTCCACAAATAACTCAATATGGGTATCGAATGAAAGGACTTGATTAGTAGAATAGGACTCACCATGAAAAATCCAAGATGGCTGCCGCCACAAACTGGCGGATTACATATTTCCACAAGTACCTCAATATGGGTATCTAATGAAAGGGTTTGATTGGTAGAATGGAGCTCACTATGAAAAATCCAAGATGGCCGCCGCCGCAAAATGGCGAATTACTTATTTTCCACAAATACCTCAATATGGGTATCAAATGAAAGGGCTTGATTCGTAGGATAGGGCTCACTATGAAAAATCCAAGATGGCTGCTGCCACAAAATGGCGGATTATTTATTTTCCACTAATACCTCAATATGGGTATCAAATAAAAGGGCTTGATTCGTAGAATAGAGCTCACTATCAAAAATCCAAAATGGCTGTCGCCGCAAAATGGCGGATTACTTATTTTCCACAAATAACTCAATATTAATCATATCATAGTTATTGTAATATCCATTTGGATAATAGTAGTGCCTATACCTGTATTTTTGGAGACTTTAATTTGGGCGCAATCAATTGGACAGTGGCAAATCAATCAAATCATATCAACCATCCTGTTGATAGAAATAGTCTTGGCGAAATGTTAATGGATTTCGCCACGGTAAACAATCTCCGTCAATGTAATGCAATTGCAAACAAAAATGGCAAATTGCTCGATTTAGTACTAGTTAACGCACCCGAATGTAATATTTATGAGACGACCCCGCTGAGTCCCATGGATCCTCATCATCCCTCCCTTTGCGTAGAATTAACCTTGAATAGCATAGCTAGACTTAAATCTAATGCTGAAACTAGAAAACGTAATTTTTTCAAAGCTGACTACGTATCAGTTAATGAGTATTTAAAGACTTGCGATTGGCTGGATTTACTCAATAACTGTGAAAGTGTCAGTAAAATGGTGGATGTTTTGTATGAAAAAATTAACGCTGCGATAGACATGTTTGTACCATTGCGTCGGGTCAAAAAACACAAATATCCAATCTGGTTCAACAACAGCTTGATTAAATTATTAAAAGAAAAGAACCAGCTTCGATTGAAGTATAAAAAATATAAAAACCCGCTGGATTCTATTTCGCTCAAACTAATTAGCAGATGCTGTGACTCTTTGGCAAAGGTGTGCTATAATATTTACATGCAAAGTACGGAAGAGGCTATTGCTTCGAATCCCAAGCTATTTTGGAGCTATGTTAAAAGCAAACGTGGCGGTGAGAGCTGTTACCCAGCCCGTATGACTAATGAAAACCGCGTTTGCCTCGAATGGAACGGAGATCTGTAATCTTTTTGCTTCTACTTTTTCCCTGGCATATGGCAATTATCTTAAACCTGCTGACAGTGGCACTGAAAATGTATTACCCCTGACAACTGAAACATACCATGATAATTTATCCTCCTTAACACTGGGTGATGACGAAATTTTTAAGAAATTAACCAGTCTTGATCAATCTAAAGGTTCTGGCCCTGATGGGATTCCCTCAGTATTTATTGTTAAATGCGCTTTTAGCTTGGTCATTCCTCTAAAAGTTATTTTTAATGCATCTTTAAGCACTGGAAATTTCCCCACACAATGGAAATTGGCCAAAGTCGTACCCATATTAAAAAATGGCGACATCAATGTAGTGAATAACTACAGGCCAATATCCATTCTATCTATATTTGGCAAAGTTCTTGAATCCCTGATTTGTCCGTGCATGCAGCGTTATTTCGCGAGGATCTTACATGAACAGCAACATGGATTTGTCAAATTACGGTCGACATGTACTAATTTGGCTACATATGTATGTTGAAATGTTGTTCGAAGCTTTAGATCAGGGCATGCAGATAGACGCTGTATACACGGACTTCAGCAAGGCATTTGACAGAGTCTCACACAGACTATTAGTAAATAAGCTAAATATGTATGGCGTGTCAGGTTCGATCTTAAAGTGGTTCCAGTCCTATCTCGACGGCAGGAAATTTTATGTTGTAGTGAATGGCTACCAATCGACACTATATAAGATATCATCAGGCGTTCCACAAGGTTCACATCTAGGACCTATCTTATTCAACGTATTTATAAATGACGTCATTCGATGCTTCAAGCACACCACTCCATTCCTTTTTGCAGATGACATCAAGATTGCAAAAACTATTTCTTCATATCACGATGCCATACTTATGCAAGAAGACGTTAATAGACTATCTATGTGGTGCTCCCAAAATGGAATTATGCTAAATTGCCAGAAATGTAATCACATTAAGTTTAGCCGTAAAGCGCAAAACACAAACACTTCTTATAGTATAAACGGAAGTGTTTTAACAGAAGTTAAAGAGATTCGTGATTTAGGTGTCACATTGGACGGCAAATTAACTTTCATACCGCATGTGGACAATATTGTAAAAAAAGCTCTCCGTAGCTTGGGGTTCGTTCTTCGCAATAGCAAAAAGTTTCGCAAACTATCTACTAAAAAGATGCTCTACTATAGCTTAGTTCGCAGCGTTCTTGATTACTGTAGTGTCGTTTGGAGGCCTCATTATGCGGTTCACTCACTTAGAATTGAACGCGTCCAGAAACGGTTTATATATCATCTGGGTTATGCAGCTGGGATTAACAAAAAAATAAAGAGCTACAATGAAAAGCTTATATTTTTTTAAATGATCAGTCTCGAAAAGCGAAGGGATATGTTAGACCTAAGGTTTATACATAAATTATTTACAAACAAAATTTACTACCCTCTGCTGTTAAATAAGTTCTCCTTCAGAGTACCCCGAAAACCTCCCCGTCACCCCATTACCCCTTTGGCTCCACCATTTCGACGAACTGCATTTGGCGCGAACTCTCCAATTCCACGCTTATGCAGGCTGGTCAATTCGCGAAGCGACTTATGCGACCTTCACGCGGATAATCTGTCAGTTTTCTCGCAGCCTACAAATAACTGTGCAGTTGATCGTGCTTGATTTTTTGTCGTTAAACTTTTAAGTGTGTCCATATTTTTGGTAACTTGTTTTTATTTTTATATATATTTTTTTAAAATTTATTTAGATGCACAAAACACATTACAATCATTTTACAAAAAATACAAATTAAACTAGAGTTTTCAGTTCTGGATTGCAACGTAACAACAGTGAATACATCAAAAACTATGTTACAAATACTACAGGGGCTCAATTATGGAAAATGGAACAACGAATCGAATCTAATTGGACGCTACATTCATTTTTAATGTTATGCATATAGATATCAAACTAGCATTAGATGCCCCTGACATCTTCGAAGTCTGAAGCATCCAAGCTCAATCTACCTTACTATGGAGGATGTCTTTAATGTTATTAATAAATATGTTGAGATTGGGATTAAAAATGTCTAACTCTTTCATCTTATTTTTTATCATATCGTTATACTGCCGGGCCATCCTTGTTAATGGGTTGTAATACGATATATTATTTTTATAAATTTGAAGGGCAAATAGATTAGTCTCGTTAGACCTACGAGCACTAAATTTAATATTGAAGTTGATTTGAGAGATTAGTTCTGGTGAGTCTATAATAGCATGTATGATTTTATAGAGATAAACTAAATCGAAGTATACCCGTCGAGTTTCTAGTGCCTGAATTTTAAATTTGGAAAGTCTATCTTGATAATTTAAGCTAGAAGGACCAGGGTTTTGGCGATAATTAAGTATTCTGAGAAATTTCTTTTGCATTCTTTCAATTTCGTTGATATAAATCTTGTAATTAGGCGACCATATGGGACTACCGTACTTCAGTATGCTCCTCACAAGGGCAAGATAAAGATACAAGGTACTACGCGACGTTTTAAAGTCTTTCGTTGACCTTAAAACAAAACCAAGGATTTGGTTGGCTTTGGATATCATATGTGTGAAATGAGATCGAATCGAAAGGCTTTTATCAAATATAATGCCTAGGTCTTTTGCGATCTGTGAACGATTAATTACTTGGCCATCAATTTCATAGCCCCATGTGATTTTTTTACGCTTATTAGTAAATGAAATAACAAAGCATTTATTAATATTCAGATACATGTAATTATTTTTACACCACTTAGATAGGGTATTCAAATCTTTTTGAAGATCCAGGCAATCGTTTGGCTCAGAAATAACTTTAAATATCTTTAAGTCGTCAGCATATAAAAGACTTTTACAAGATAGGTGCTGGATCAAGTCGTTAACGAAGACGACGAAAAATAAGGGACCTAAATGGGAGCCTTGGGGCACCCCCGATGTTAGGATTGTAGGTGAGGAAACATAGCCTTTTAGTGCTACTAATTGCGTTCGGCTTTCGAGATAAGAACATATTCATCGGTATAGGTTCCCATGAATACCATATGACTCAAGTTTGCGACAAAGCAAGTTATGATTGAGCTTATCAAAGGCTTTAGAAAAGTCTGTATAAACAGAGTCAACTTGGCCACCAATCGCAAACGCCTGACAAAGGTAGTTTTTGTAAGCCAGCAGATTAGTAACTGTCGATCTACCTTTTACAAAACCATGTTGTTCATCAGAGAGCAGTGGTTTGAAATGGTTGTAGAGGTGATCATACACCAAAGATTCCAATATTTTAGCAAAACAGGATAAAATGCTTATCGGTCGATAATTAGCACAATTTGATCTATCGCCACTTTTATATATAGGGATGATGTGTGCGGTCTTCCAGCGATCGGGGAAGATGCCACTACGCAACGATTTATTATAAATAATACATAAGGGAAGGGTTAATTCTTTGCTACAACGTTTAACAAAATAGGGTGGCAGAAGATCAGGGCCAGGTCCTTTATTGATATCTAATTCTTTTAATTTAGTTAAAATAGATTTTTCATCAAATAATATATGTGACAGTGAATTAATAAGATATCCGCTTAAATAATCTAAGTTGGTTTTATCACCCGTGCAGTCATTATTTCCCTCGAAAACTGATCCAAAATAACGTGAAAAAAGGTCACAGATTCCCTGACCAGTAGATGATGAAATGTTTTCAAATGTCATAGTGCTCGGTACTGAAGTTTGACCCTTTCTATTATTAACAAATCTCCAAAAGGATTTTATGTTGTTCTTTAAAGAATCTTCAGTAGCCGCGACATATTTATCATAACATCTTTTAGTGAGCATTTTACATCTACTCCTAAGCATTGAGAAAACATCGTAATCACGAGGATTACCAAACTTTTTGTATAATCTATGGTATTTATTTTTTTCCTTGTTACATTTAATCAGAGACTTGCTATACCAGATAGGATAACCTGAGGTTTTAGGAGAAGTTAACGGAGTGTGTTTATTTATTATATTAAATAGTATATCGTAGAAAGCGTCAGTGCACAGATCAACATTATTAGAAGATAAGAAGGTTTGCCATTTCGTAGAACTCAGTTCAGTCACAATTGCTTCATAGTTACATTTTGAAAAGTTAAGCCGTTTAATATTGCTTCGTTGAAGCCCTTTTGTGATGTGAAACGAGGATATGCTTATCATGATAGCAGGATGGTGTTTGTCTAATAGACTTAATTCCAAAGTTTCTTCGCCAGTTAAAGAATCAATATTAGACAGAACCAAGTCAAGCAAACGACCATTGACATTCGTGACATAATTATATTGTTTGAGGTTACATAACGCTAATAACTCGTTTAACAACTGAAGCTTACTGGAGTGCGTCAATGGAGCCATTGATGCCTGGGAACAATTTAGAGAAGCGTAGTACTGAGGGGTGTTAAAATCGCCAATTAATAAAAACATATCAGAGGGAGAAGCATTAAGTATCAACTTTTGGCAATGAGAGTAGAAGCGTTCTAAGCTATTATAGTTTATATCGGGAGGCAGATAGCAAACACATATATGCAGGCGGGTTATCTCAAGCGAGTCAATTATAATAGTCACCCAGACATCCTCCATACCGCTGTCCCATGATGCTTGCCGGATAACCTGATACTTTTTCTGAATAGCTAATAAGACACCACCCCCTTCAACTTTGGTAGATGAAGTTTCATCGCGATCCTTTCTAAAAACATCGTAACGTGCGTCAACAATTTCACCATCAAACACGCTGCGATTTAGATTCGTTTCCGTCAAGCATATGATATCAAAACTAGTACCTATTCAATAAACTTAAACTAAACTGTGTCAACTTACTACGCATTCTGTTTACATTTTGATAGTAATACATTGAGCTAAACATATAAAAATATAATTTATTATATTTTAAATAGAAAAAAAGTAGGAAATAGTATTTTTAATGTATTTTGTTTAATGATTCAAAATTTTTAATAAGTATGGCGGGGTAAGTATCTTCCTTACGGATATAAATTTGACCAAAACGTACCCAGACATATTTAAAATTATTTTCCTTACAGTATTTACGAGCTGCGCTATGTAATTCTTTAGTCTCAGGCGATAAATGTTCAGATAAATATATTCTGTTGCTTGATCCACTTAAACCAATGTGGGTAGTACATAGCTTATCATCGGAATGTGACTTATTAAATCGAGTGACCGCTGACAGGAGAGTATCACGCTGGCGCGGCGATATTTGTTAGGTTCATAGTATTATATACATATTTTATCGTCCTATTGCGGAGGTAAACACTTAGCATGTTGTGTTTGCCTATAATTAGTTGTGCAGTATTAAGATAAGTATATTTGTAAGTTAATTTAGCACAAACCACTGTAACAACTGTTGGCAGACCTTAATAAATAAATAATAATATGGGTATCGAATGAAAGGACTTGATTAGTAGAATAGGACTCACCATGAAAAATCCAAGATGGCTGCCGCCACAAACTGGCGGATTACATATTTCCACAAGTACCTCAATATGGGTATCTAATGAAAAGGTTTGATTGGTAGAATGGAGCTCACTATGAAAAATCCAAGATGGCTGCCGCCGCAAAATGGCGAATGACTTATTTTCCACAAATACCTCAATATGGGTATTTAATGAAAGGGCTTGATTCGTAGAATAGGGCTCACTATGAAAAATCCAAGATGGCTGCCGCCACAAACTGGCGGATTACATATTTCCACAAATACCTCAATATGGGCATCTAATGAAAGGGTTTGATTGGTAGAATGGAGCTCACTATGAAAAATCCAAGATGGCCGCCGCCACAAAATGGCGAATTACTTATTTTCCACAAATACCTCAATATGGGTATCAAATGACAGGGCTTGATTGGTAGAAAAGGGCTCACTATGAAAAAATCAACTAACAACAGAACTAAAAGCGCGCTGAAGGGCAGCGGGGCGGAGGGGCGGTCTGATTTTGTACTTTGTGGTAATGCTTTCATCGGCTTTTATTTTTGCTGCAATTCTATTCCGTAGGTATATAAGCTCTTCAATAACTTTAATAATATACACTACATACTAATCTTTACCTGAAGTTTGACGACAATGCAAACAAAAGTAATTTTAAGTATTATCTGTTTATAATATATGTATGCTACACGGCTAATGTGCAGATCCACTTGTAATGAAATTTGATATGGATAGTCTGAAACCTGGGGAAGTACAAAGGCTACTCTTTATTAAAATTTCATGCGGGCGAAGCCGCGGGCGAAAGCTAGTAGACAATAAATAATTTGCTCAAAGTAGCCTACCTATCCTAAAATATTAAATTACTGACCAACAATGAATAATATTACAGATAACTAGCTAGTACCTTGCATAAAAATTTCTAGGCATGAAGATTTTACGTTGTCTGTGAATGAAATCATCAGAATGAACTTAAACAAAATCCATTAAAAGTTACGGTAGTCTGAAAACGCAATTTCTTTCTTAGGTACTTATAAATAATTTTCTGCGCGACTAATAGTTTGCACTCTGCTATTCTGCACCCGCTTTTTCCAGATGCCGGCAGCTGGAAGAGCGTTGCGATCCTATAAACTTGTATTTAACTTCAACATTTACCCCTTCTTGATAACTAAAAAATAATAATTTTGTCCTCTGATAAATGCACGTTTTTTTATTTTATTATGGCCCCATCGTACAATTATCGATGATTTTGCAAATGTCAAGGTGGAGGAAGAGATCAGATAGGTATATTATATTTTAAATAAGAACAGCCTATTGTAAATGCATGTTAAACCCAAGAATGTAATATTTAAATGAATTAACGCCATATGTTGACATGCTAGGCGTCAGTACCTAAAAACATTAGATGATCCTGTTTACAGCGCATAATATTGATAAAAACCCGATCCATTGACATACTAGTTTCCAATAACACGTATCTATGTATCGTTGCGCTCATTGGATTTGACATTATTTGTTTTTGACAGAACTATCGCTAAGTCCCTTAGTAGAAATTCTTTGTTTACAAAAAGTCTATGTTCTCGTGGCACGGACTATAGAGGTTTCACTTTAAATCTGCATAGAAAGTTTGCATAATTGCTTAAAATATTTATTTCAAAGTCGTCTATTACTTTTATGCAGTTTATGAGTCCGTCAGTGTATATTTAATAAACAGACTTATGAATATCTGTTCCCCGAGAAATGCCGCATCGTCGAACGAGTCTTTTGATTTTATGTCTCTCGATCTGGATACAAAATTAACATAATAACTCAAGTGTGGCCACGGATTTTCGTCTGTAGTGGATCTGGAATCCAACTCAATGTTGTGGTTTTTATTTGCCCAATAGGTACATTGTTTAATATACACACTGCACAGACGTAAACTATAAGTACTATAACGGACTATAAAATCTAAAAACTACACAGTATTTGTATACATAACAAACAAAACACTCGTTACCTACTCTAAACGCCGAACGCTAAACAAACGAATTCCACACATGTGTCATGAAACTCATGAATCAAATTTCTTCGCAGTATTCTTTTCTCAGTTACACGCGCCGGCAAGGCATATAGTTTCATTTCACTTGCGGCACGCGCCGTGCCACACTTGTCGACCGACCCGAACAAATTAGTCAGAACACGTTTTGCACGGCGGTGCGACACGGTGCGGTAAAAAGTAGGTAACGGATTAACGGACTTGGAAAAATTTAACGGAAGTTAACAAGTCCATTAACACTTTTTTTAAGTTAACTTAAAAGTTAATCCGTTAGTGAAAATCTTAACTTCGTTAATTAACGATTAACGGATTAACGAGTTAATGCCCAGCTATGGAATCTAGGCTGAGCCAAACCACTACTTATTTGTTTGTAACGTTGGTAAACGGGCATTGCAACCACCAGTAAAATGGTGTTGGAAATATTGCATTCTTGGAGATAAACAACAATAAAAACCAAAAACTTTAAGTGTACTTATTTATTTAGGTACTAAATAGCCATCGTACAAACATCATTCCAATCAGAACACAAACGTTAAGTAAATATAAATTCTGGTTGATTATTCTAGCGGCAATTGACGTCGTCGCACTGAGTTTTTTTCTGGATCCACGAGGCTGCCGGTGTCGTCGTCGAGTGGGATCCCTCGAGCGAACGCTGAGATAAGGCCTAGAGACGCAGCGGGCTTGTCAGCGGGCACCATATGACCTGCTCCTCGGATCATCACCTCTGTGAGATTTGCTGCTACCCTGTAGTATCTATAAAAATATAAGGGAGTTAGTAAAATCAGCCAGACGAATGGAGTAGTGATTTAAGCGACCTCCTCTATGTTTGTCACTCGATCTCCACGCGGTACAATTAATTACTGTTTCGAGTTTGATAATCAATTAAATTAGTTGAATTTGTTCTTAAATTTAGATTGATTAATTCTTAGTGAAAGGGTCGAAAATAATTAAGTATTTGTCGTGACGCTTACCCAGCCAATTTGCCATCATGGTACCACGGTGATCTTTTCGCCGACTTGAAATCAGTCGTGCCACTGAATGACAGGGAGTCGTAAGTGTTGACTGAGGGATGGTACGCCACAATGATGTCCAGATGACCACTGAAACAATTGGACACTTGCTTATTATCTCTCTAGTTATACACGATGTTTCTGTACTTAATTGACAATTTTACTCATAATAAAAATAATTCATCATCCTCCTAGCGTTATCCCCGTCTCAACTTACAACAACATCAAGAATATTAGCTTTTCCACGGAGCGACTGCCTGTCTGACCTCCGCAACCCGAAGGGATAGCGATATTCCATGGTTTAGACTAGTGTCAGTTTATTTTTAGAGATACTGACGCCCTATAACGACTGTCAAAGATCTTCATGACAACCGGGACCGACGACTTAACGTGCTCTCCGAGGCACGGGACAAGCGATAATTAACTATTCAATACGCACATAACTCCTAAAAGTCAGTGTTGCGCGCCGTGGATTCGAACCCGATACCCTCTGCATGGCAGTCCGCTGGTATCTCCACTAGGCTATCGCTGCCTAGTCATAATATAATTATGTTCTTTTATGTGTGCCTACTCAGTAACTGGACACTGTGTAGGCACTGGTCCAAGGAACGATAATAGAACATTCATGCAACTTAGCTCAACTTTTATCAATCTCACTTACTTGTAAAGCATTACCCTGTAGTTTTCAAGCAGTTCCTCAAGCCACGCTTTAGCACTGCCCATGAAGTCAGGCACAAGCTTTCTATACACAACTCCAATTGACGTGAAGTTGGTGTTGCCAACGTGCAAAGCTTTCCGGACTTCGTTGCTTTGGAGGTAGTCCATGTAGGCTCCGTCCAGACTGATATCATCATTCAAATAGTTGTACAAGTTTGAAAGATGAGATTGTGATAGGAACAGCTGGAGTAAGTAGTTGTAATACTGGAAATAGAAAATTATGAGTCGCTTTGTGTAGGTATCTTAAGACTAGGTACATATTATTATATTTTGACAAAAATAGGGTCTGTTGCTAACTTATTTTAATCCAAAACTATCCAACAACATCCTATAGTAAAACAGCATGATATTTAGTTACTTTCATATTGAGCTAAATTAGACCGTTATGGCTAGATAGCCATATGGGACGTCAGTAGCTATAAAGTTTAACACGCAAACAAATCACGCGTTCCTTCCTGACTTCAAAAGTCTGTAAGCTCTCTAATCGTATTTATTTTTAAATCTCTATTACGTAGATTTTTTTTATCTAATTGAGAAAGTCCTAATCATTTATTATTTTGATTGTAAAAATAAAATATTTACTTACTGCATAAGCCTTGACCATTTCGCCATTATTTATAAACTGCGTGATAGCAGTCTCCAGGTGGTTCATGGAGTTAGCGACCATGTCGTCTACCAGCCCCGTCTCTCTCACGAAGTAGCTGTACTTCTGCAGCGACAGTGGGTCGATGAAACCGTTGCCGATAGCTATGCTCTGGAAATTAATTAAACATTTTATGCTGATTTGTCTTTTGGTGCATTGCATGCACACCGCAGTTATTTTTCATTGAGCGACATTTCACAATGTTAGAACACAGTATTCTTTATCAAAATACTTCAGATAACTTCATCTATTGTTGCTAAAAGTGATTTAATTTAATTGCTGTGTATCCCAATATTGCACAGCAAAAAGGAACTGCGGTTTGAATGTAGATACCATTAAGAGTTCTGCGTGCAATAGAATATTGGTGCCTGCTGTTTTTTAAAGGAATATCTTTGATCAGCGTTACATGAAATTCCGATAAGAGACTATAGTTTTACTTATTAACTAATGTCAATAAATGCAGTTCAAGAATGAAAAAGAAGTTACTTAGGTACCTATAGTTAGATCACCAATAAGTAAATTGTTCGCAATTGCGTTTCTGTAACTATTTAAAAGAGTGGCCATGAATGGCCATGAATTTTATTGCCCGTTCTTTCTCGTGGTTCTCTAATTATTGCATTGCGAATGTGGCAGTTAATGTATAATCATCTAGTAATTATTTTAACTTAATTTTGACGTTCCTCGGCGTCACTTTGTGGCCCAAATGCATAGGTAAATAATTTTGACTATAATTTTATCGACAAAAACGTCCAAAGGGGCAGCAGAAGTTAGGTACTTTTGGCTTATAAACCCAATATTAAATCAAATATAATATAATTATTTTTTATAGGCGTTTACCTGGAAATTAATGGGCTCATCGTGTTCTCTGTTCCAAAGTATTTGGACACCGAGTGAAGGTATGTGTTTGCCCGCGTATGACTCTCCAGCGATTGTCAGAGGTGCCTTGCGAAGCTCAGGGAACAATGTTAGAAACTGTTGTAAAGCTGTGTAAAGGTTCTCTCCAATCTGAAATAAAAAGTTTAAGGTTGTCGAAGTTAATCTAGATTGTTTTAAAAACATCTCTAGCGTCCCTAGTTTAATAACAGTTTCTAGCGTCTGCTAGTTCGCCGCTTTTAGAATAGGTAAGTATGTATGGAAAATGTTTCCATTGATTCTAAATTCCACAGAGGAACTACCCTTTGACCTTTGCAACTTTTATGTTGTAGGCTAGTGACAGAATATTAACTAAGTATACAGATTCCTATGCATGGACTGTCATGGATCTTTATGATAGCCAGGACTGGCGGCATCAGATGCTTTCCGAGAAAGGAAGAGTGTTATTTCATGTGACCGGAAGATGGCTGCGCTGAAGCTAGCAAATCGTTCTTTGTATCTTATCGTCGGTACTTTTCTTCGAGTCGTTTTATATCGTTCACGACCTTGTATAAACTAAATGAAGTAAGTATTACCGTAGTTTGGTTTGTGGCGTATCCTCTGTCGTCATCGGTGAAACTGAAGCCAGTGCCCACAGGGTTGTCGATGAACAAAAGCGAATGGTTTTTACCCCATGAGTATTGAATTTCTGAAAGTGCAATAAGTACAGTTAAGTAAGTATTAAAAAGTCTTAACTCTCAAGCGAATCGGATGGATAAACGAAGTTGTCTGAACAAGTATATAATTATTTTATTTGTTAGGTACGCTTTTTAGTACTTACTTACTTATTTATTTCTAACACTAAGTATCTAAACACACTATGCCGAAGTTACCCGACCGAAGTTCCGCGGCCGAATTTACGTTCCGCGGCCGAATTTACGTTCCACGGCCGAATTTACGTTCCGATGTATTCGGCTGATATGACACACCATAAGTGCCGAACTTACGCTCGTGCTACAAACTACGCTTGTGCGCTACTACTAGAAAAATTGCCGCTTAACTTACGCCCGACCGAAGTTACGCTGTACGCAGTGTTGCCAACTCTGATTTTCAAAAATACGTAGACCAGAGTTAAAAAATACGTAGATCTACGTACTTTTTATCTCCGAAAGTACGTAGATCTACGTACTTTTCATAATATATCTAAAATAAAGAGAGTAAAAAAGTTTTCTTTTTTTTTTTTTATTTCATGACCTGGACACAGCGTCCTTCAGTCGAAATATTAAATGTTAGTTCTGAGTTAGTAAAAATGAGTAAAACGAGTGTTTCCAACATCGATCCGAGTGTGTAAGTAAATATTATTGACTTAAATTGGTCGAAACGGTTTTTAGTTTGTACCTGTTAAACTAATGCTAAACTCGGTAGGAATAAACATGAACTGAAATATTATATACCTACGCTCATTTTTACGTGTGTTTTGTGTATAATAATGCTTACTTCTCAGTTAAATCTCGTTATTTTGCTAATTTGGATATTTTTGAAAAATACGTAGATTCTGGGCCTGAAGTACGTAGGTTCGCAGGAAGGGTCCGAAATACGTAGATCTACGTAAAAAGACGTAGAGTTGGCAACGCTGGCTGTACGCCAGTGATTCAATTAGCATTGCAAGCGTAATTATGGTGAACTTCGGGCGCGTAATTTCAGCATAATCTGTTTAGACACTAACAATGTTATTCCGTGAAAATTAATAGATATGCAAGCAATCAAAAGTTAAAACACATACCTAGACATCATTTGAGTAAGACGAAAGTAACTTTTCTGAATCAAAATAAATTAAATAAAAATACCTAGTTGAGAGCTATCTGAACCCTTGTTCAATTGTGGGCTGTCATAATGTCAATTTCAACTATGTTCATGGCCTTACCTTCCAAAGTCTTGTCTTCAGTGACAAATAACGGTCCTATTTCTGTAAACAGCCCGTACAACGAAGATGCCCCGGGTCCGCCTTGCAGCCAGATGATCCATGGAGTATCTTCCACGGATTTCCCTGATACTGGGAAGTACCAGAACCAAAGATTGGCGTTGTATTCTTTGTTTACCTGAACAAGGGAGAAAATTGGTTAACCCTTTGACGACCAAGGGACATAATATGTGTCCCTAGCTCATAATTTAAAAATATATTAATAATTAAGAAGCCTATTACCAATTATGATATTTTTGTGTGTTATCAAACATATTATTAATATTTTTTTCATTGACGGTACAAACTAGGTAGTACGATATATTTTCTATAAAAATTGTAATATGACTATTTCTCAAAAGTTTATAGGAACTTCAAAATGTTTTATATTGTTTTTTGTTGTTCTATAATCATTGCTTGGTAAGTAAATTTATATTATAAAACCAGTATTTATGTTTTTATAGTTATAAGACATCATAAACATAAAGGGACACCAGTGTCCCGGTGGTTCGGAAGGTACACTATTTGTAATAAATTGTTAACTTATTCAACTGATGATTTTGTGAATTATCTTAATTTGTATTGATATTGTGGCAGATTATCTTAGCTATTTGAATTCAAGGATGATGTAGGTACTTCTATAAATTTTGATGGGTAATAATAGTGATGAAGAAGATGATTTACACCTTGACGACAAAGTTCAAAGGAGTTTGATACAGGATCAAGGGGTTTCTGATGTTTCTGATGATGAAATTGAAGATGTGCCTGTACAATTTCAGGTATCAATAAGTCTGGCACCTTGAACATCGACGTCTACAACTCTTTTACCCATAACTGGAGCACAAAGTAATCAAAAACCAGTTTTCAAGTGGAACTCCGGAACATACGTGCCAAATAATTTTCGTGAATTTTGTGATGTGAAATATAATGGCTGCGAAATACAGATTTTTCAAATAGTTGATGCTGATGTATTGACTCTCTTTGGCATATGGAATCGTTCGAACAAATCGAAAACATCTTCCGAAAACAGCATTGACATTTATGTCCTTATAAGGAGAGGGACATGTACACCACAAGTTTTGGGGCATATCGTGCGTAAAATTGATGGAAAATAAAGGAATATACTTATTGTTCAACTTTCTTAAACCTTTAGACATAGCCACTGGAAGACGACGCAAACCTGGATCAGCGAAAAAAAGTGGAATGCCCTTAAATTTTAGGTATCACATATTACAAAAATATGGGAGAAGTAGATTATATACGTACGTGTTGATCTCATAGTGTTATGAAATATATTGCTGATTGAAAATAAAATACTATCTTCGATAATTTTTTAATCTCTTAGAATGCGTCTACTCAAAGCTTCACGATGAAATCAAAACTAGCCTGCAGTTTAGACAAGTTCAAGTTCGAAAAACGGTTTCTCTGTCAGGCAGCATGATGTTCCTACTTCAAAATCAAGTTCAGTTCCCAGATCTGTCAGATGAAGACAGTTTCCAACGCACCACATTGATAAAAAAACTTCTGGAAGAGATGTGCCAGTTTATTCAATGTATAATAGAAATCCGGAAAAATAGTAATTGTGTTGCAAAGTACACCTTTTCTAGACTAATGAATGGAAATGTTTCACTGAATTCTACCTTATTACTACTGGCCATCTACTAGCTTATTACTTTAAATTGTATACCTATCGATAAACAAACAATTTTTCTATAATAATTTTGCAGTTTTGTATATACGATACCTCAAAAACTGATAAAATCTCTAAAACGTATAATATAATTTACTAGAACAAAAGGTACCACCAACCACAGATTTAACAAACAAGAACGTTCTGTAGTCTTAGCCACCAACGACCATGGGCCATATGTGTTCCAAAGAATTCCAAAAAATCCAAAACATTTTATGATATTTTAAGTTAAAATTATGTTTATTTGATGCCTAATTAACTGTTTCGTATAGTTTTTATCATAATATATAGTTCCATATCCTTATGGTCCTGAAAGGGTTAAAAAGGAATACAAAAGGCGCTATAACATCCAAACATCAACATCACGAGCAACAGAGCCACGTTGATTACAGATCCTATTGTATGTCTAGTGCTTAGATTTCGTTGGGTAACTAAGGAAGAGCGAAATTTTTCAAACCCTTTTACCGAATACCATTGACATATACTCTAACGATAGACGGAGCATTCCCTATAAATATTTTGTTCAAATTGTCAACGTATGACGTCTAATCGTACTAGCGCAACACGCAGGCGCAAGCAGCGCCAATGACTTACAGTGTCTAGTTATTATTATAGCCAATCAACAACAACCAGTCTTGACATCTTACCAATGAGTATCCAATAGTTCTCTAACGCTACTGGCTGCTTATTGCCCTTTGCAAAGACTATTTACATCACAGAAGAGATGTTTTCTGAATCCGAATTAATTGCTGGGGGTTTATTTAAGTAAAAAAATTGAATCTATAAACATATTCAGATGTTTTTATTACAAAATAGAAAAATGTATTCGTGGGCGTAAGTTCAAGACTTGCCTTAGTTGCCTCAGGAATAATTCTAATTTTTAAACTTTATATTTATCTTACTATGAGAATTGCTCCTTATATATAAGGCAGGATTGTTTGTCATTCTGTAAAGATGCCCTTGCTGACCACAGAGTTCTAAACCTACACATGTGGCAGATGGCATTATGTGCTACCATGAAGAAACCAACTATTAAAAAAAATCTATGACAAAGTGGCCTGAGTAGCTTAGTCGGTACGGTATCGGCGTGGACGCGGGTTGAAGTCCTGCCTAAAAAAATATTTTAAATTGCAGATAAAACTCTAGCAAGAAATGCTCAAAAATATATTTTAATAACTATTCAATTGCCACCAAACACAATTAATTTTGTGGTTTTTTGTCTATTGGTCGGATAATGGAAATCAGGATCTGTTCGGCCTCATGGTTCAATATTAGTTTTGCGTATTTTTCTATAACTGCAAATGTGTACATACTATGATGAAGTGTTGAAATATTCGTTAATACGGTTATTACGATCAATATACCAAAAAATAAAAAGAACACAGAATTAGTGTTATACAACGTCAAATTGGTTTTATAACATTAATCAAACCTAAAAACCTTTTAAAACCAATACCTTCACGAAGTCTGGTCTTAGTCATATATTTTACCTACAATCACTTTCCATGTATTTCTGCATAGTAGTTAGTCTATGATCGTAAATGACGTCACATAAAAATAAAGAAATACATTTTAATGTGGTATTATGATACATTTAACTTTTTTATTTACATAAATAATTAAAAATATTGACTAACGCTACTACAGATACAAGTTCTGATTCAAATTAATCGATATATCGTCCCCACACCGTCAATAAACGAAGCGGACCCACACCGCAGGAAAGTCAAAGTGACACTAGATTGCTTTGCCGGTATGTTCATGCAAAGCATTTGAACAAAGTAAATGTTCTGAATGCTACATCTAGTACTTTAGTACATATAATTATATCGATGCCGAATACCGAATTTAGACCGAATTTTATTCAGAATGGGAGTGAGAACTAGTTTGAAGTAAGATCTTCAGAGAGGAGAACCGAAGATATTTTATGGTATATTATCACGGTATGTACTGATACTTGTATGTAAGTACTGTCATTCGCTCTCTTTACAGTGTCACTGATCCCCGGTAGGCATCGCAGACACCTTAAGGACGCGTTTACGCTTGTATCAAAAAACCACATATTTCCGGTACATTTTACGACAATTTTAGATAATAACTAATAAAACTAATGATTACGATAAATTGATTACTTTTTTATCTATAAATCAATTTGAAAAGAAATAAAAAATATTTAATTAATATTAATGTAAAATCGATTCGAAACGGTCTCTCAAAACAAAAATAGGCATTCATCATCAGCCTTTAACAGTCCACTGCTGGACTAGGCCTCTCCTTTGAAAGGAGGAATTGGCCTACTATACCACGCTGGCCAAACGGGTTGGTATAGGGTTTGTATCAAGTTTTCCTTCTTACAGTGCTGTTCTCTGCATAATATGCTCCCTCTGTCGGCTCTTACGACACCCATGGGATGATATGGGGTGGTGACAATCTGTATTCTTAATCCGTCACCAGTGGTAGGGTCACTTATGTACAAACAAAATGAGCCCAAACTCGGCATGCCTAGCTCTACTCACATATGAGACCCAACAAGAGTCATTGAATAACCCTGGAAGGTTACTTCATAAGTTGCAGTGGTTGGGTCTCTTATGTACAAACAAAATGAGCCCAAACTCGGCATGCCTAGCTCTACTCACACATGAGTACCAGCAAGAGTCATTGAATAACCCTGGAAGGTTACTTGGTTACTTCATAAGTTCCAGTGGTAGGGTCTCTTATGTACAAACAAAATGAGCCCAAACTCGGCATGCCTAGCTCTACTCACATATGAGTACCAGCAAGAGTCATTGAATAACCCTGAAAGGTTACTTCATAAGTTGCAGTGGTTGGGTCTCTTATGTTCAAATAAAATGAGCCCAAACTCGGCATGCCTAGCTCTACTCACATATAAAAACCAGCAAGTGTCATCGAATAACCCTGGAAGTTTACTTCATAAGTTTCAGTGGTAGGGTCTCTTATGTATAAACAAAATGAGCCCAAACTCGGCATGCCTAGCTCTACTCACATATGAGTACCAGCAAGAGTCATTGAATAACCCTGGAAGGTTACTTCATAAGTTGCAGTGGTTGGGTCTCTTATGTACAAACAAAATGAGCCCAAACTCGGCATGCCTAGCTCTACTCACATATAAGAACCAATAAGAGTCATCGAATAACCCTGGAAGGTTACTTCATAAGTTCCAGTGGTAGGGTCTTTTATGTACAAACAAAATGAGCCCAAACTCGGCATGCCTAGCTCTACTCACATAAGAGTACCAGTAAGACTCATCGAATAACCTTGGAAGGTTACTTCACTAGTACCAGTGGTAGGGTCTCACTAAAACAAATAAAGTGAGCCCCAACCTGGCATAACTAGGTCTACTCTTTTATGAGTTCCAGTCGCAACACTTGAATGGGATGGTATACCATCAGTCCACATAATCTTACCAGATTTCAACGCAAGAAACAAAATAATATCTAAATACCGAAATATATCCTGAATCAACATAATGGAAAAAATAAAGTAATAATGTCCATTTAGGTATATAAAAATAAGAAACTTATTTGTACGTAATTTGCACAGCCAGGCCTATAACACATAGATACATATCACAAAAAATTCTAAGTCTCAAAGTTATTTAGTTGAACTACATTTCCGCAAGTTACCGTACGTAGTACGTACTGTTGCCGCCGTGTCGCTGTAGTGACGCGATTTTGTACCTACTAATTTTGTAAACGCGTCCTTGCGCGTCCATTGGATCGGAATCGGAGCGTACGGAGCGGACAGAGCGTCGTCATTTACAAAATGCCGATGGGGTGCGTCCACTGCATTCGGATTCAGCATCGGCAATTTAGGTATTTTTAAAGCAGGAGGATAGTGACGAGGATATTGTTGTAATTAGATTAATTTTCAGAGACTATCATACATTATATTCTGATTTATTAGAAGATCAAAAAAGATTTTATTTGCCCAATTTCGTCCCAAATATTGTCTCTCCTAAGTTGATTATGTTAATGTTTATGTTTTAGATTATAAAGTTCTTCATACCTTTCCACTAAAATAATTAAAAAATCGTCGTTCATCGTGAATAAGTATTTTTGCCTACAGTTTAACGTCGCAAACACGTCAGAACTTGAAACGCTCGGAATCCGTATAGGTGGATACAGACTTTGCGAGGCATGCGCTACGAACGGCGCACAACGAATGCCTCTGTTTGAGGCGTGCGTGTTGAAAAATTATACCAACATATGCTCGGGTCGAGCCATCGCGTACGAAGCAAACGCCTCGTTTGTCTGTCTTCATGTTTGCTTTGAGGCATGTGCTACGCACAGAAGCGCGCGTGCGAGCCGCGCGTGTGCGCCGGCTCATTGCGAGCAGTGCGTTGCGTTTGGACGGTTGTGTCCGCATCGCTGTGATGTTTGCACGCATTATGAACGAAAAATTTGAATTATACGAAAATAGCCGATTCCGACCGAAAAAAAAAACAAAAGGGAAGACATATGGCATTTAATTGCGAATGAAGTAATGTAACCGTCGCTGAGCTGAAAAAAAAAATATCTTCTAGGATCTTATAGAAGGAAAAATCTCGAGAAAATAAAATATATTATAAAAGCAGCAGCGGATACGCGCACGCGATGTAAAGGTGCCATCTTGACTGCTGCTGTGTGGGTTGGATCGGCCCGAGCATGCGCTGCGCGCTGTTTGGCCCGAACAAACGCAGTTTCATTTTCGCAGTCGAGGCGTACGTGGATATTGTACGCGGCGCACACCTCGAACGTGCATGCGCGGCACCGTCCACAACTAATGTAATGCTCGCACTGAGGCACTTTGATCTTGTAGCATTTGCCGACATTCGTTGGCTCGCCCTCGCACGTGCGTAGCACATGCCGCGCCACGAATATAAAGGTACACACCTTGCGAGGCATGCGCTGTGCGCCGTGCGCAGCGCATGCCTCGCAAAGTCTGTATACGGCTTATGATGCGTTCACTGCGGATGACGTCATCAGCACAAATACCGGTCTAAAGGCCTTGCCACACGGCACGATTTTACGTCCAACTTGACTAAATCACTTGATGAAATCGTGACGTGTAGACGCCAGTCGTCCAACTCAAGTTCATCGGGTGGGCGGTACCACCAGATTTTAATCAATCGGGTGGACGGAATGAAAATCAGAGATTTGATTGTGTCGTGTAGGCGGGCAAAGCCAATTCGATTGAAAATTTGATCAGTGGTAAAATTGTGCCGTGTGGCAAGGCCTTCAGGCGCAGAAATGCCGATCCAGTGCACGCAGTTTCATAGAAATTAATACAAAGCAACAAATCCTTCCGCTCCGTACGCTCCGATTCCGATCCAGTGGACGCGCAGCTTTAGGCTACGGGCACAGATAAGATAATACTATACAGTCTACGGGTAACCACTAAACATCACGCACGTTATAGCTCGTGTGCCGACCTTGTATAAAAAATAGAAGCGGATGACCAACTTAAAAACAAAATACCAACCATGGGACCAGGAAATGTCTTCGGCTGGTTCACACGCTAGATCTATCGTTTTATTAAGTAGCCGCACACAAAGGATTAGATAAGTAACAATCAAATCACGTAAATCGGTCGATTTTTCCAGAGCACTAACTTTGTACGCGGAATAAATAATTAAATGACCTGCGGTTGGTATTCGATGATTCACTTCAAAAATAATCCAGCTCATTTAAAATCAGATGATCACCCATTTATGTCAAATGATATCATAGGTTTTGATTGATGATATTGCAAATTTAACCACCATATTAGCTTGCTTGTTTTGGTTCCATTCCAATGATGACCATAGTGGTTTTAGGTTCAATCCTTTCTACCAAAGCTCGAACATAAATAACTACATAATATTGTTTAAAACACTCCGAATGGTATCATAAATTTGGAAATTACGAGTATCTTTATTTTATGACGCTTGTGTGATCTCTTTGTTAATGATTCCATCTATATTCAGAAAGTGTCTGTTTAAATCAATGTATTGTGATAACACACTAAGGATTTATTTTTTTTATTTTTTAAAAAGACACCGTTCGCATTAGGACTAAATCCTGTGTCGCGGGGAACTTTACAAACATACAACTAACGGACACAATGAACACCCAGACTCGAAACAACAATTTATGAATCACACAAAGTGTTTTCTCGTGTGGGAATGGAATCCACAACACTTCGGCACAGTGTCAAGTGGTGAGGCGGCTGTTTAAACCACTGCGCCAACCGTGCAGTCAGATTGTAGTAAGTATTTATGAAAACATTGAATTCTGTTTGATAAAAAAATATCTGTATCGGTAGGTAGGTATAGCATGCCGCGATGGCGCTATTTTTTCTGCAAACGGTAAAATTAATGACCGTGTATTATTCTAGTTTGTTAATTGAAAAACTGGTTCTTAACCAGATTTGATGCGATATTTATTTTCTAAGACATTCCTTTTGTCATTTTTTGTCTAAGAATGGGTTAATAATATTTTTATAGACTGGCCTGGCGCCAGGATCTAATTAAAAGTAATGGTAAGAATGTTTTTACTGCTCGGCGCCAACTTTTTGTTTATTTTGAAAAGAGAGCCTTGATATTTTTTATGATATATTCTATGAGAGGTTGTTGAAAGGAGCCACTCCTTTCAACAACCTCTCATAGAAAATTGCTAAGTATTATATTATCTGTGCCTTCGTGTTTCTTTCGTAAGGTAAAAGGTCCGAGGTTCCCAAACCAGCGAACTGTAGCTCGTTTGCTGCCCTTATTCAAACATGCATCGCTTTACTTTATTAAGTAACAAAAATACGACCTGTGACTTTATAAAAATAATAAAATATAATAAAAAGCAGTGATAGCCTACTGGAGAGACCAACGGACTGCTACGCAGAGGGTCTCGGGTTCGAATCCACGGCGCGCACCAATGACTCTTCGTAGTTATGTGCCGTATGTGCGTATCAAATTGTTAATTATCGCTTACTAAACGGTGAAGGAGCACATCGTGATGAAACCTGCATATCTGAGAGTTTTCCATAATGTTCTTGAAAGACATGCAAAGTCTGCCAACCCGCACTTGGCCAGCGTGGTAGTGAGAAGAGGCCCGTGCCCAGCACTGGATTAGTTTATATACCTACAGCGCCGATAATGATGATGACTTCAATACATATTTAAGTCACAGGAAATTCGTCTATTTGTTATTTCTCCTAGAACCTAGGTGCTAAAAGTATATCTTAATATATAAAATCCTTGCGTTACTGACTGACTGACAGACACGCTACAGCCGAAACTATTGGGCGCAGGAAGCTGAAATTTGGCATGTATGTTCCTTGGAGACCATAGGGGTGCACTAAGAAGGGATTTCCCGAAATTCCCACATGATCGGTCAAAACGGGTAAATTTAAAAAAAATGCAGGCGTAGCTGCTGGCGTCCTCTAGTATGTATATAAACACTTTTGAACCAAAAAGAATCAGCCTACATGATCCAGGACAGAACTATTTGATAAAGTACTACGGATATAAGACAAAATCAGTGATGGAAATGATTTCGTTCCAACCTAAATCTTGCCTTGGGCCGGCAGGGCCCCATTATTTTTATCCGTAGCCAGGTTAGTGATAGTTATAAATTAATGACCCGTTGCAGTCTTCCCTGAGCTTAAAGCTAATTACAAGATGTTGTATAAAGGCTTACCGTTAAATAACCGGCATAGCTCTCCATATCAGGCAGTAAATAAACGGGATCCACCAATGCTGCTTTCCTGGCTTCTTCCAACTTGTTTTCTTCTATGAACGGTGTAAGGAGTAGCGGTGAACCAGCATCAACGCTGGTTCTTGCTCGGCCAGTCTTATAAGTCTTCTCCATGAAGGTGAGGATTGGCTCTGGGGCTTCTCCCGGTGGAAGGTCTGGGAGAGGCGACCGCTCTGAACTTAGGGCGCCGTGGCTGCATCTGGGTCGAGGATATGAAAGATTTAAAGTAGGCATTGGATTTATAAATTGTTATAACAATAGGCATCTAAATGCCTACGGATTTTAGTAATGTTACTTCCATTAACCTCTTGTATGCCGGAATGCCAGACACAATGAAAAAGCTATTGTGTCTCGCGTAGATCTGCGTTCCGGCATACAAGGGGTTAAGTTACTTGTGATAGCTAAAAGCCAATGTCAAGTCCCTAGCATACCGCAAGTATAATTTTATTATGCTTGGTGATATTTACATGTTCTGCAGTAGTAACTTATACTGTGCTGTTCGTGTTGCGATTTTTTTACAACCTTGCGAAATTTATTTCAGGTTTTGCTTCACAGGAGGACTATGAGTCGATAAGAGGAGTTGGCCTTCTCTAACAATCTGGCCAGACGGTCTGGTATGGGGTTTGATTTCAAGATCCGTCTCTTCGCGAAAATAAATCAAATTAAATAAGGTGACATTTTGTACCTATTCTTAAACCGTCACCACGTGGAATATGCGTACCTAACAGTATACCACCGGTGTTTTTAACCACTAAATTGAAAAGCACTTCATTTAAATTAACGCATGCACTAAATAGTCACCACTTACCACCGCAGTAGTCTATTTGTGCCACCCACAGAGTCTTATCTACGCTATACCTAACGCTTTACCCCCCATCGCGACACGTGTTTCCAAAAGGCCTTATTGTAATTAATTAGACAGCTCTTCCGCCTAGAATCTCTACTATACTATAACTAATTATATTCAATGTGTAGTTCTATCACGACGTAAAACACCTAGCCTCGAAAGAACTATTTCATTTAGGTACTTGGCCACACAAAGTGTAGTCCCATGTAGAGATGGAACCCTGACCAATATTAAACGGCGCGGCGAGGCGTCTGCTTTAGCCATTTCAACATAAGTGCAGTCAACTTTTAATCACAGCATCCAGTTTAAACTCTTTCGTGGTGGATAACATTACATTTATAAATAACCTACAATTTAATTTTTAAAACATCTGCGACATTGAAGCGTCCTTAAACCTACTTAGAAGGATAACGTCTCCAGAAAATCGTCATGTGGAAAGCCAAGTTATAATAATGACGTCAGAAGACTCTTGTAAGTCATCATGTCAGGAAAATTTACTTTAACGTTTATACCGTAGGTACCTTAGACAAATGATTGGTATCGCTTCGCTATACATTAGTCTATGGTAGGTACCTATGTTTTACTAAGGTTGGTATAGTCAGGGACAAATTGTTTAGGGCCTTTGGACCATTGATTTTTTTACAAAAATATTTTGAAGCAGTGAACATTACAAAATAAATAATTAATTTATCATTTTATCTATGTCTCGTTGCCGCATTAAATGTCAATATTATTGTATTGGTTTTGGATTACATATCTCAATGTTTATAGTACTATAATCAAACTATCGATGGCCCATTATTTATTTTTGGCAATGTTTTAACCAAATAGTGCATTAGCATAGGGTGTTATCGTAAAGCTATTAAAAACTATGGATTGTTCGATATAAACAGTTAATTCCAATTAGGGCATTTATAATAGTTTCTTTTTTAATTTTTGAGTGCATAGCTAAACTTATGTTGCATCTAGCAGGTAAATAGGTTTTACTTAAAAGGAAAACAATATGTTTCTGCACGATTGTTTGCTTTTATTTTAAAGCGAAGCCTACCTTTATTATTTTTATTATTTAATTTGATATTTTGAGACATAGATATGTATATACCAATATGTTTTCATCAATTTCCTTTTTCAGAGATGGATGCCTCACATTTTTTTTTTTTGGAAAACATCCACGATCACTAAAATCTCACCTTACACTCAAATAAAATTTTCACCACAGCTTTCGACAGCAAACAAGCGAAAAGGCAACTTACGCAAATAAAATTAAGGTCCAAATCCCAATCATGTTGTACACTAGTGCTTCACGTATGGTCTCCCACAACCGACTGGGCGTTGGGTCCTAGTCAGGAACCTTGTATAGTGAGCCACCAGCGTCTTCGCCGTGCACTTGCGTCTTCAACTTGGATTTATCTCGATCTAGTTCACAGGGTGCTCCAGTTTGTTGTTTACAGGTAAATACGGTAACGATTTAGTTGGTAGATTTTGTTGATTTTATCAAAAGTTAACATTTTTATTTATCGAGCACAAGTACCTCTAGGTATGTATCTATTTATGTTTTCAGGTAGGTAAAGAACTAAGTAGCTGATAAGTTTTATTATTTTTTGATCATTTTAATTACGTTTTATATAATAAATATATGTTTTATATATTCTACTGGCTTCTGATATAAATTCAAAGTGTTTGAAGAAATATTAACTTTTATTTATTTAATTTTTATATTCTTATTATTTATTTCTTATTTCCCAGTAAATATTTCACTGCGCAGTTTATTTCTGAATGGTATTGTCTTAAGTCATATTGCCTGCTCTACTGTACACATTAAGGAGCTCGCTGTCATTCGAACTGATTAGGTTAGATCGTTGTAGAACAAACTAAACCAAACCCGAAATAATCGACCTATCTTTCCTGGGGCACTACTGTAAGGAGAATTGCACAGCTGCTTTATGTCTTCTAAAAATATATGAGATTTACTTAGTTGAAAAAAAAATCCTATTAAGTAGATATCAAAGGTGTTCAATCTGGATGACTGCAAAATAAACTGTATCTTTACTCTAAGTTACTTTCTGTCATGTTTGCTTAGTTCTAGATACTTCTAAATAGTCTTTGCCTTAAGAAGGATTTAGGAAGGAAATAGGAAAGCCCAATGCGATTTTCCTATTTATTGAATAATATTGTAATAACAAAGAAGTTAATCCCACTGTGACGCTACGAGGAAAACAAACATAAGAAAAGAAAGTGGATATAAGGAAATTGGCAAACCATCGTCATGTGTACCCCAGTTGAGATGGCATCGTTACTTTTATACTAATTAGAGTATTTAATTAGAAAGATTTATTACTTCACGTATTC
The DNA here is from genome assembly GCA_944739405.2 of Euclidia mi. NCBI lineage: Eukaryota > Metazoa > Arthropoda > Insecta > Lepidoptera > Erebidae > Euclidia > Euclidia mi. The sequence goes on from OX123196.2 coordinate 9,029,533, forward strand.
TTCCAGATTAATAATATGAATTATGTAAATAAAAAAAGCAGCGATAGCCTAGTGGAGAGACCGACAGACTGCTACGCAGAGGGTCCGGGTTCGAATCCACGGCGCGCACCGATGACTTTTCGGAGTTAGTATTAAATTGTTAATTATCGCTTGCAAAACGGTGAAGAAAACATCGTGAGGAAACCTGCATGTCTGAGAGTGAGAGCTTTCCATAATGTTCTCGAAAGACATATGAAGTCTGCCAACCCGCACTTGGCCAGCGTGGTGGTATATGGCCTTACCATTCTCATAATTGAGAAGAGGCCCGTGCCCAGCATGGGACAGTATATATAGGGCTGATGATGATGATGTAAATTATAATGCATTGATCAATCGTAGTAGCCTAATGAAAGCCATCCTGTAAGTCATTGAATACATAGAGTGCTAAAAAACCGCAAAAAAGATAATTATAGGTAATCAGAGGCCTCATGTAGAGCTTTTGGTTATCTATGATTCAGTTTTTTATTGAACCTAATTCAGGAACTAGACTCTCAAAGCTCTCCAAAAAAGCTCTATGCAGTAAGCTAGCCGTTGCTAAGAAAGTATTGTGAGAATGAGTTGATTTTTTATTATTTGATACTCGCCTACTCGGCTTCACGATAGCTTAGTCTAGATACCTACATACGGCCAGGCAGCTCTATTGATTTAATGTTGACAAGAGGACGCCAGCAGCTACGCCTGCAATTTTTTTAAATTTACCCGTTTTGGCCGATCCCGTGGGGGAATTTCGGGAAATCCCTTCTTAGTGCACCCCTACGGTCCCCAAGGAACATAAATGCCAAATTTCAGCTTCCTGCGCCCAATAGTTTCGGCTGCAGCGTGTCTGTCAGTCAGTAAGTACGCAAGGATAATGATAATACAAATACATAAACTTATTGCGAAGAAATCTTCGATAATTTAGTGTTTTGTCTTGTCTCTCTTTTGTCTTTAACTTGTCTTTCGTATACCACCCTTTTACGAAAATATTACGGGTAGTGGGGCTTTGGGATGCAAAGCAATGAAATATAATCAGGTAAATAAGTCCAATGTTATTGTTCCGCATGCGAATCGGAACTGCCTGTATATAGAGCGTACCAGTGCTGGGTACCAATGACCTGTTTAGCATAAAGCCGATCCCACGGTCGGATGTTCGCGATAGATTCTTGCACGCTCTCCGCAGTGATTTGCTCTATATTTAGGATGTTAGTAGTAAAACAAACATCGATACGATACATTTAAAAACGTGAATATCATACGTAATAGCGTATTACGAGTAACCTGATACGATTCACTGATAACTGATATTCCCACGGTCGTAAAATTGGTTGCGTTTCGCAGGGTTTTTTCCCCACACTATTAATTTTGTGCGCGCTCCTTATTGTAAAAAACTCTTAGTTTATTAAGCCTACGTTAATGTATTCGGTTGTTGTGGTGGCTGAGTCATCGACGGATCGGGCTGCTGGTTATAATTGAGTTGATCATCCAAAACAACTAGTTCCCAGGCCCTCGTTGTAGAAGTTAATTTACATTCCGTTTGCCTAATGGAAAAGTTCACACGTAATTGTGAATTTACTCTTACTTGTTTTTATTTTGCGACTTATAATCGAATTGAAATTAAGTAATCCTTTGTTTGTGTACTTAAGTTCTTTGAATTTTTCGATAATTAGATACGCTAGTTCAGGAAAGTCCTAAACTGGCGCGTAGGGGAGACCGGGTATGGTTGTCACACTGGTTGGTTGTCACAGAGGCCATAACAGACAATTAAACGGCGTGGTAGGAGCGAGGGAGTAGCACATCCATTTGCACCTCATGCCAGCGTACTCCAACATGCCGTTTAATGGACTTAATCGACCACTCGATATTCTGTTATGACCTCTGTGACAACCAACCCGTGTGACAACCATACCCGGTCTCCCATACTAGCAGTAGTAGCAGTGAGTAAAATCATGGCCGTACCAGGCCCTTTGCTAGGGTGGAGCGAATCAGATTTTTAAGTCGTTTCCCGTTTTAACTTCTGGTCCTTTTTCACTCACCACATATCACAGTATAGATACCCACTGTTATTTTACTACGATACAATTGAGAGGGTGAAACTTCCCCGATTGGACCTCCTAGAAAAGACTTTCTCAGTTCACGACGATACCTTTTGATCTGTCTTCGATCATACATGATCTAGTCCGAGAGCTGGCATCAATTTTGGATAGGTATTTGAGCAAGCTGAAAACTTGCCTCATACCTCTCCTATTATACACACGGCACTGCAGACCTGGCTGGCGAGTAGCGGGAAAATTATGAAAAAAAACTTTCTTTCCAAAAATGTATTTGAGGTGACGTGCAATTTTTACATGTTGTAGTTTATTGTTTAAAGAATAAAAAAAATAACTAATACAAAAGATTTAGTCGGGGCTTTACATTGCCAGGCGTTTTTTTATATTGGTTTGCAAAATATTTTTCTATATCCCCGCTACTCGCCAGCTAGGTCTGCAGTTCCGTGTTATCTTACCAATCTTAAACACGTTTTTGTGCATGTCAGTGTGCTATCAGTGAAATTTCTAGGTCTAACTTTAATATTCTTAGGTAAAGAGATTCTGCTACTTCTATAAAGTCCTTTATTCAATAGTTTCAAAGTCCTGCTGCTTATTTAAGAAGTGCTGATGGCTGGTGATTGGTCTTACGGCTGATATGAACCTCAATAGGGCACGCATAGAGCACCTGGTGAGTAGAACTTATAGGTATGTACTAGATAATGCAATCTCGTTGGCCAAAGGTCGAGCGATTAGCGAGATTAATCTCGGTCGAAAAAAGGGCGAGATCTCGCGAGATTTACGAGATTGCACTCGGGCATAAAAACGTCTTAATCGAAGCGCGAACTGACACGGACGGAGTTGCAATCTGTCGGTATTGGCATTAATAAAAAACCGGCCAAGTGCGTGTCGGGCCACGCGCAATGTAGGGTTCCGTAGTTGCCCATAATGACTTGCTGCAAAGGCTATTAATGTACAACAAATCCGACTGATTATTTTGATGAAAAAATAATTTTAATAACACTATTATAAGAACCTAAGTTTTGTTTAGAAAAATATTAGGTATGTATCCAGTTATGTATTGTAAACATAAAATGTGGTTTCCAAGATATACTACTACTATACATACGTAGTACCGTAGTACATTTAGTGTTGCCCAAATTCAGTCTTGGTCTTGCAGTCTTGGTCTTGTTCTTGCGTTTTTGCAAGACCAAGACCAAGAACAAGACCGCGTATTTTTAGCAAGACCAAGACCAAGACTGATCGTGCAAGACTTGAGCAAGAACAAGACTAAGCCTGCAAGACTCTTGCGTCTTGCAGCTAGGACTTAGCGCTATTTCACGGAGTAGTTAGGTGTAACAGTTCGGTGTATAGGTACGCTTAGGAATTCTATGAGACGCAAAAAACTGTATCAAAGAATATGAAAAACTGGACCTATGCGCATTACTTTGTATTAATTCTTGGTCAAAAGAATTGATATAAAGTAACATAACCTAATGATAAAGCTGTTGTGTACTGTTATGTTTGATTTGTGTTGTATTTTATTTTTTATTGAAATAAATGATAAATCGTAAAACTCTTTTATTAAATTTCATATAAGTTGAGGGTTCAATCTCTTTCTAGACAGATATTGTTCTTTAATATCTATAATACAGTCAAGTTATTGTAATTAATTTGTTTTTTTACATGTTTTAGCAAATGTAAGCTTATAAATCATAAATGTTTATTAAGAAACAGTTACTTCCATGGAAAACGACATATAGGTCAGTTGATTTTTCGAATTTCTTATCAAATCTTCAGTTATTTATTAATCTGCTTGATCTTTACTATGGCTGTGTTAATTCAAGCTCACAATGTTCCAATTCTAATACGTTTTTCTAAGATTTAAAAACTTTAATAAATAGTAATAGACTGATAGGTAATTGCAAGACTTGCAAGACTCTTGCTGCAAGACCAAGACCAAGACCAAGACTGGGAGCGCAATACCAAGACCAAGACCAAGACCAGGTGTATTGGCGCAAGACCAAGACCAAGACTGGCTAAGTCTCGTCTTGTTCTTGCATTTGGGCAACACTAAGTACATTACATACCAAAGTACGTATATCTTTAAGATTAAGCCAGCGCGCCCAATGTAAACTCACAGCAATAGGTATTTATAAGTTAACCGACGATTACTCGTAAACTATCTACTTAGCCGTGATAGGTAGTTTTCCTTTTAACCCTTAAGAGCGTTTAATCCGTCGGAGGCGATTTTGCGGGTTTTTATTGTTCTATTACGTTACGGATAAATAACAATTAATGGAAAATATATAGAAAATATGAAAGTTCAGTTCTTTATCAAGAGAGTGCTAAAGAAAAATATATGGGTTACTATAGTAAATATTTTAAAACGGATGAATTTAAAAAAGTCATTTTCGTCATTTCTGTAGTTTAGGCCAGCATTAATGGTCGCTAGAGCTATGAAAACTTATTCTGTAAATGTAAACTGTACGAGCAAAAGTTATACAAGCGAGTCTTTAAAAAAGAAATTGTACATACTTTCATTCATAATTTTTAAGAAAATCGGAGATCAAAACAGTGCATTTTGCTTAATTTTAGCCCGCAAATTTGCATTTATATCTAAAAAACTACTGTGATTATTAAAAAGATATATACATATTTAGAAACCTTAAGATTCATTTTAAGTCATATAAAAAAATTGGAATCTAAACTTTTCGTTTGTAATTAATATGATTTTTTTTAAAAGACCTATAAAGCTCGAAGCGCGATGCTGTTGCTATGTCCGCCATTCAGCGCTGAGCGCTCTCAGAGGACGGACCTGTCGCTCGCGTCGGCGTCCGCCATTTTACGTAAATATTGCATTCCACAACGTTTATAGCGCGACTAAAGCCTCTTGATCCTTATTTTTTTCTCAACGTATTTTTTTTATAAATATGTAAAGTTGATGTACTTAACTTTATTTATGTATTACGTATTAAACTAGTGTGTTAGTTATTTCAATTCAATTATTTTACAACTAATTACATTTTTACTAACTATTACTTAATTACTATTTACAGCTAAAACTATACTTATAAACCTATAACTAAATTAAAAAGTGTGTTAGTCAAGACATCTGGAGTCTAGTGGTTACTGGTTGGAGACTGACAGAAACGGACCGTTAGATATAATACCTTGCTGCAAAAATCAAGTGGCAATATACAGTATAAACAGGTCAGTAGTTAGACGCATTTGATCTTTGATGGGTGACCATGGGATTGGCTTGCAGAGCCTATATTGCAGGTTTATTTTCGTACAAACTACATAAGTTAAGGTAAAGTAATTGACATCACGGTCATAGTATGGATGGGTGACCGGCCGATGAATTTACAGAGCCCATGTATGAGGTTCTTAAGGGGGGCAAAATTATGGTTATTTTTAAGCTAGGACGCGCCGCTGTTAGCATGATACCAATGTAATAGGTATTTACCTAATACGTACTATGCAATGCAATTAAAAGCACACTTGAATCGAATATTATCTTACAAACCGCCGCAGCTCAGCTGATCCCCACGAGCTCGCATTGCAGGTACCTAACACACACAAGCACACGTACCTACCGTGCAGTCTTATTCTGCACCAGTTAACAGTTTATTTTGAGACTCAATTCTTCTAACTATATTTGTTCAAAATGCAGTTTCGATCTAATGTCAGTGTCATACTCATGTCACAAATGGTATTCTTCTAAATAAACTGATATTGGAATGTTATCGTGACTAGATCGTTAATTGAAAAATGTCATCATCATCATTCTAGCATACCGTGGATTCAAACCCGATACCCTCTGCATAGCAGTCCGTTGGTATCTCCAGTAGGCTATCGCTGCCTGTTGTTAATTAAACAATGTGTCAACGTCGAACAATACAAGTCAAATTATTGTTGGTGCCACGAGAAGATAGACTTTTTGTAAACAAACATTCAGGGCTTCAAAATCTTTTTTCAAACAGTTGCGTTTTAGATTTTATGCTTTTGAACAGTCTTTTGTTTTTCAATGCCTAATTTTGACACTATGTTTTTAAATTTATATTGTTAAATTTTACTAAAATAAAAAAAAAATGATTTTGTGTTTTAATGGTCAATTGTTCATAAATTTGCCGACTTTTTTGTTTTACACGTAATAATCTGTAAATTAATGAAAAGTAGAGTACCATGTTTGTTAATTATAGAGTACATACATGTTACTTTATTATTGACACGATTTTTTTAAAATCAATACGCAATAAATAATTTTGCTCAAAGTAGCATATCTATTCTAAAATATTAAATTATTGACCAACAATGAATAATATAACAGATAACTAGCTAATACATTGCATAAACATTTCTAGGCATAGAGATTTTACGTTGTCTGTGAATGAAATCATCAGAATGAACTTAAACAAAAAACATTAAACGTTACGGTAGTCTCAAAACGCAATTTCTTTTTTAGGTATAAACAATTTTCTGTCATCTGATATTCTGCACGCGCTTTTTCGAGATGCCGGCAGGAAGAGCGTTGCGATCCTATAAACTTGTATTTAACTTTACACCAACCCTTTCTTGATAACTAAAATTTAATTTTGTCCTCTGATAAAAAGTTGTTTAGCCCAAGAATGTATCATTTCAATGAACTAACGCCAAATGTTGACACTCTAGGCGTCAGTACCTCAAAATATTAAAAGATCCTGTTGACAGCGCATAATATCGATGAAACCCCGATCCATTGACATTTTAGTTTCCAATGACACGTATCTATGTACCGTTGCGCTCATTGGATTTGAAATTATTTGTTTTTGACAGAACTATCGCTAAGTCACTTAGTAAAAATTCTTTATTTACAAAAAGTCTATGTTGTCGTGGCACGGACTCTAGATGATAATGACATTTAAATTAGAAGAATACAAATTCTGAGTCAATTTAAAATCTAATCTCATTTCGTTCAAAATATAATTACAATGTCATATAAAATACGAGAATTAGGCAGCGATAGCCGAGTGGAGATACCAACAGACTGCCATGCAGAGGGTATCGGGTTCGAATCCACGGCGCGCACCAATGACTTTTCGGAGTTATGTGCGTATTTAATTATTAATTATCGCTTGTCCCGTGCCTCGGAGAGCACGTTAAGCCGTCGGTCCCGGTTGTCATGAAGATCTTTGACAGTCGTTACAGGGCGTCAGTACTTTCTAAATAAACTGACACTAGTCTAAACCATAGAATATCGCTATCCTTTCGGGTTGCGGAGGTCTGACAGGCAGTCGCTCTGTGGAAAAGCTAATATTCAGCCAAATCCGGTTAGACTAGTAAGCGGACCCCAGATTGAAACTGGGATAACGCTAAGAGGAGGATAAAATACGAGAATTGGCCTTATTTACTATCTATGTAAAATTTTATAAAAAGAGGGATTTATTTTCATCGCACACTGTGTGAAATAATTTTAGGTGAATATATATTGTATAATTACAATATTTTGTAAATGCAGATCAACATATTGTATATTTTTTTCTTTCTTTTAATTAATTAAGTATTTTCTTTTACCCGACTCTTTTACGATCTTGTATTTAGTGTCATTCGTGGGTTTTCATGCATTAATAACGAAATAGATGTATATTAATTGAAATGTGACAATTCTATAGATGACAATTATAAATTATTTCTATCATATAATAAAACTGCGCCAAATTATTATAAATAGTCGTTGTTATCCTGAGGAACATCATCCTACTAAACAATTGTATTTGATACCTTTAAATGCATGTGCATTAAAAATAATAAATTTGAATACTTTCATATCATAATCGACGTACTACCTAAACGAATACTGTTCATGTATGGCAAGAAGGATCAAGATTATTATTCCACGCGACACCGTCATAGTGTGCCGGGTCTCGCATCCGCGGTGCGCGGGCGACCGCGGTACTATAAAAACCTAAACTCGAGCCGCCGCTCGAGGCGTATACGCTCTTAATTGGGCGCGCCTAAATAGTTGCATACATAAGTGGTCGCGTGGGGCGTGCGGCACCCCAAATAAGTTTCTTTTTTAAATAATATACAAAATAAATGCAAGATCAGACGTTTATTAATCAGAACATTTGATCATACATTTTAAGCAAAATTTAAACCTACATACATATATACATAACGTCACGCCTTTTATCCCCGAAGGGGTAGACAGAGATGTATTTCTACACCCACTTTTCGCCAGATATACTTTAGTCCCACGTAATAAGGGGCGAGCCTATTGCCGTACCGGGCACATTTCCAGACTCCGTGCTGCTACTGAGAATTTCGTAACAGAAAAACTCAATAACACTGCCCGACCCAGGAATCGAACCCGGGACCTCCCGATACCACGCGCACATTTATGCCGCGAGACCAACGAGGCAGTCTAATTTAAACCTCTTTTTAATAAAGTAATAAAAAAAAATAACAAGATATGTGACTTTTATAAATATTAGTTTTCCTCGTTACAATTTTGGCACATTATAATGATATGGTCATTGCACACATTTTTATGGCACTTAGAGCATTCAGTCTTTGTTTTCCTGTCCTTGGTTCTCGGACATATATTACACCTTATGTATGAAGGCGATCGGCCTACTCCAGAAACCCGTAATTTATACCAGACAAACAGTCACCTGTCTTACACCCCAAACACGCTCTTCAAGGCCAACCGTTCAAGACCGAGCGCCGCTCGCAGCTGAATTGTGTATGTCACACGTGTTGATGAAGCTACCAGGAAGATCAGCACGCTCAATATTATTTGTTTTAAGTTATTAGCCTGGAAACATGCGTTGGGGTGTCTGACACCCCACGCGACCAATTAAGGGTTAAATTCGTTATATGTACTACATTTGTGATTTTTTTCACCTCCGACATGGACACTTGAGTCTATCAATTTTTTTTTCACTTCAAAGCTTGATATTTGACAAACCAATCACTTGATCGAAAAATGATCTGGACAATCGAACAACTTCCCGCTAGACCACCATAAGGGCGAGAATCGCTCAGCAAGAAATCGTCGTTTCCAGTGCTACTTTACACCCACATTGACCCTCGTATACAAAACCAGTTTCTAGTGTGCCTCGACTCTATGAGCGGGCCAAGGGATTGTTTTCAAACTGGTCCACCTCCGACTTGTTTGACTGTACATGACTCGATAATCAATGTGCTACATTTCCGCCAAACCATTTCTACTGACGGACAAGGATGATAGATAATGAGTAATTTAAACGGAAGGTAAATAATTTGATAATTAATGGGAGGAACATCTTGGTTTTCCATATGAAATCATACTTGTGAAAGATCGGCAGAAAATGGATTAACCGTGACTTGAGAGGCGGATAATGTAGATGTGGGTATCTTTAGCAGCGGCGGTAGCCCAGTGGTGTACGTAACGGACTGCCGAGACGATGGTCTCGGGTTCGATCCCCAGTTACCCCGGGCACACACCTCTGACTTTTCGAAGTTATGTGTGTATTAAAATGTTAATTATCGCTCGCTTAACAATGTGCCCGGTAGATGGCAATAGGCCCGCCCCCTATTAGGTACATTGGGACCGAAACATAACTGGGGAAGTGTAGGTGTGTAATACACCTCTGCCTACCCCTGCGGCGATAAAACGCGTGAACTTATGTTAGGTATCTTTAGACAAACGTCGTTTTAATAATGGCAGCTACCTATAGCTAACAGTGGCTTGTCGTTCCTAATAGATCGGCAAAGCTAAAGCAACGCTTACACAGGCACGTAAAGTTGTCGATCACGGTTCTGTCTCAGGACAAGAATCGTCAGGGCATGTTAGAGGGCCTTGGGCGGTCTGAAAACTCTGAAACCAGAGTTGGCCACATACTCACACTATAAAGAAAAAAAACATCTATTAGAGCAATCATGGCGCAAGAATAAATGTATACTTATTCGAGATGCAAAATGGCTGCGAAAGCCTACCGGAGTGGCGAGTAGACTACTACTCAGAAGGTCATCAAAACCACAGCGAACACAGTTTACCAGTGCGTTATTGGGCATCTAAATTCAACTAAGTAGTTGTTTTACTGCAGTTTTATTACAATCAGTGATTGCATGTCATCATCTTCATCATCGCCTTAGCGTTATCCCGGTTGCATCCAAGACTTACACGCCTTGGAGCCCGAGGTCTGGGTCTACTGGGTTACTGGTCTAACCAGATATGAGAGAATATCAACTTTTCCACAGAGCGACTGCCGTCTGACCTCCGCGACCCAAAGGGATAGCGATATTCCATGGTTTAGACCAGTATCAGTTTATTTGAGGGTACTAACTACCCGTTACGATTGTCAAAGATGTTCATGACAGCCGGGACCGACGGTTTAACGCGCTGTCCGAGGCATGGGACAAGCGATAATTAACAATTTAATACGCACTTAACTTCGAAAAGTCATTGGTGCGTGCCGTGGATTCGAACCCGATACCCTCTGCATGGCAGTCCGTTGGTTTCTCCACTAGGCTATCGCTGCATCGACAATCAGTGATTGCATGTATTGTGTATTTTTATCTCTTATCACGAAATCGAACACTTTCCTCCAACTTTTGTAATACATCCTCTAACTTGTAAAAAAAAGAATGTAAAATAAAAAATATTCACAATTGATTCACTCTCTTGCAATATTTATCGCATAAGTACATTTTTTATAAAGATTATCTGTTTTGTATGAAAATGTCGGTCTTACGGATTGTGTAAGTGAAGTCTTGATGGTTGTGACACAGTATAAATACATAGTAGTGATTACCATATAAATATTAATACCTTACGACACTGTCAAACCATAAGGAAAATGAAACGAGACTAGATTTTCCCATTCATTAGATGAAACTCAAATTTTCTTGAGATTAGTGAAATATTAGATTTACAGTTACTTTGTCCTTAGGGATAGGTATACTTCGTACCAAATCTTGATGACGAAAGTTTAAACGTCGGAGTGAAATCCTTTAAAGTCGTTCCGTGAGCACGGCTGGTTGAATCCCTACTGTATACTTTGGTAAAACTATGTTCTTTCTCATGGTTCTACGCCCTTACATTGCGGACGTGTCCCTAAATGTACAATCAAACAAGTCGACGGTGGACCAGTTTGAAAAAAAATCCCTTGGCTTGCTCATAGAGTCGAGGCACTCTAGAAACTGGTTTTGTATTCGAGTGTCAATGTTTGTGTAAAGTAGCACTGGAAGCGACGATGTCTTGCTGAGCGATTCTCACCCTTACGGTGGTCTAGCGGGAAGTTGTTCGACTGTACCTAAATGTCGTTTTTTTCATATTCGTCAAATTGTGACCTAAGTGAATACCTAAAGGATTTAACTTTGACGTAAAACCTAAAGGATTTAACTGAAACGTCGTGAAGAAATACATAAGTTACGTCACCTTTTTTTAATATAATTACACAATTCACATGCATAAATAGTGAGTGAATTGTCTAATTAATTCATCATCATCAGCCTTTAAAAGTCCACTGCTGGACTAGGCCTCTCCTTTGAAGGGAGGAATTGGCCTACTATACCACGCTGGCCAAACGGGTTGGTATAGGGTTTGTATCAAGTTTTCCTTCTCTTACAGTGCTCTTCTCTCCATAATATGCTCCCTCTGTCGGCTCTTACGACACCCATGGGATGATATGGGGTGGTGACATTCCGTATTCTCAATCCGTCACCACGCGGATGTGTTACAGTCTAATTAATTATCTGATTATAAACGTAATCGAACGATAGTTGTACAATTATCTCAGTCGGCGAGTGTTTGTATTCAGTTGTATGCAAGTATGTACTTGTTAAGTCATCAATTCGTCATCAATTTTATACGCATTTTGTTATAAGTAAGAGCGCCACGGTTGTTACAGCTAGTTCATTTCCAAAGTACCAGTGCCATCGGCGTCAAATATGTATCGATTTTACATTACTCTTGTACTATGGTTCGTAATAATTTCTATGAAATTTTAAATATTTTATTAATTGTGAAAGAAGTAATTTGTAGTTATTGTAAATGTATTTTGATGTGTCGGTTTTATATGAAGTGTGATAAGGAAATTTATTACAAGTATAATTATATCAATTAAGCGAAAATCGCCGTGTTTGGCAAGAAAAACCAATTACATTCAAAGTGCGTGACTAGTGTATTTTGATTAGTTTGATTATTTCATGTGATGAAGTGTATTTTGTGTTAGAACAGAATACTTATCTAACTAATTTAAATGTTTATACCGACCAAATATTAGGTAGGGTAGGGGTGTGCAAGATTGCGCAGTGTATAAGATTGCGCAGAGCGATTATCCAATCAGGAAGCAGTTGTTGGCGGCCATCTTCAGTTGACAGGGTCCTACCGACATTCTAACTGTACCGGCACAAAAATTTACGTGTTTAATACAATTTCCTTAAATTTATTTGAAAATAACTAAATTTGATACCAGTCTTACATAATTTAGGTCTTTTATAAACGTGGTTGCAGTAAATATAAACCAGATAAGCTGTTCTTATCTGTTTATTTCTATCAAATTACTCTCGAAGTGTGTTTCGCCTGAGCCAGTACGACATTCAAGTCAATAGATGGCACTTGTGGTATTTTAAAGCTGTTTATTACCCATTGTGCAAAAATGCGCATAGCTATCGTGTACAAGACTGCGCGCGAATTCTTGTACACTGAATCATATTTTATTTGCAATTCGTTTTTCATTAGCTATATGTAAGCTGTTAAGCTTATTAATAGCTAAAAAGAAAAGTGTAAAGCCTTTACCTAAAAAGAATAAGACTGTTAAGCCAAAGAAGCCAGCCAATGAACTCAAGAAAAAAATATGGTCATGTCCAGGTTGCTCAGAAGGATACATTGAGCCAATTACCGAAGACTGGATTGAGTGTATTTGTTGCAAAGAATGGTGGCACGACAAATGCACAGCATACTTGGGTCACGGGAACTTCCAATGTGATGTTTGTGAGTAGGTAATGCGCATTGACCAATATGCGCAAACTTGCACACCGGGGCCGCGCACTCTTGTCCGCATACTTTGTGCAAGAGTGCGCATTTAGGACGCAGCAATTTTTTGAAATATTTCCTAAAATATTACCTTTATATTTTTTATAATATTTTTTCTTAATAGGCAGATAACCTAAATAAACGAATAAAGACTGAAGTTTATTCTAAACTGCTGCGTATTTTTTGTAGAAATCATAGTAGCTAAAGTGCGCAGTCCTGCACACCCCTACCCTATTTACCAAGCCGGTCAAGTGAGATACGTGCAATGTAGGACCCCTAATGAGTAATGAAATGACCCTTAGAAGGAAATTTAACGCATTTTTACTGCTGCCTCCGAGGTCCAGTGGATAGCGTATGCGACTGCTGATCGGAGGACCCGGGTTCGATTCCCGGGTCGGGCAAAAGTGTTCTGGGTTTTTCCGAATACTCAGTAGCAGAGCAGCTCGGAGTCTGGTAAAGTGCCCTGTAACGGCAATAGGCTCGTCCCCTATTACGTGGGACCTAGAAATTCATGGAGAAATGTGGGTGTTACATAACACCTCTGCCTACCCCTTCGGGGATTACAGGCGTGAGTCTATAAAAAATATATTTTAACGTTATTATTATATTTATTATTTTCGGGTCCGCTAAAATTTGTTTCACTTATACGACTAGGTATCTTTCGTTAACTTATTACACGTACCTACATATTTACTTGGAATAATTCTGCTTGCACGTCAATTATAATAATTTGCTACTTTTCACCATCGCCCTAGCGTTGCCCCAGTTGCATCCAGGAATGGAGCCGATCAGGGTCCACTTACCAGTCTAGCCAGATATGACAGAATATTAGCTTAATGTGCTACTTTAATAATTGTTTACACTTAGCGGAATACTACGGTTTTGTTGTAATAATTCGTAATTATTTGATTTTGTTATATGATTCATTTCTAATGAATAGAATAATTCAAAGTCAAAGTCAAAATCCTTTATTCATTTGGGTCACAATGTGACGCTCATGAACGTCAAAATAATAAATTTTTAAATAATTACTTTAAGATTCTACATTTACATTTACTGCCACGTTCGCAAAGCAAAAACCATCCAAGATTTTACTAAAACTTAAACTAAGTATTATTCATATGTAAATAATATATATTTTGTTCGCAGCGCCTACACACAGTTCGCAAAAGCCGAGAGCTCCTGCAAAGACTGTCTCATCCTCACATCACACATAGAAAACGGCAACGCTTCTTACGCGAAGAAGCTTGCTGAAGTCAATTCCTCATCATACTTCGGTTACGACAGTTATGCTGGTTTCATAACAGTGAAGAAGGAATACAACAATAATATGTTCTTCTGGTTCTTCCCTGTCGAGACGACCCCTTTGGCTGAAACTCCGTGGATAATATGGCTGCAAGGTGGACCAGGAGTCTCCTCAATGCTGGGCCTATTCGAATTGGTTGGACCTGTGCAGTATAAGAATGGAACACGTATGTATGAATTTCGTTATATTATAATTATTAGACTGCCTCCGTGGTCCAGTGGATAGCGTATGCGACTGCTGATCGGAGGCCCCGGATTCAATTCCCGGGTCGGGCAAAAGTGTTACTGGGTTTGCCGAATTCTCAGTAGCAGCACGTAGTCTGGTGATGTGCCCGGTAGCGGCAATAGACTCGCCCCCTATTACGTGGGACCTAAAAATTCGTGGCGAAATGTGGGTGTAGGTAATATTACACCTCTGCCTACCCTTTAGGGGATACAGGCGTGAGCCCATAAAAAAACTTTGCGTTTATTACAGCATTCCGAAGTCCAGGACCTAAGCCTCTCCTAATTTGTTTTTATAAGTAGCTTTGTGAGTTAATGGGAGGATTTGGCATGTTATGCCATGTTCGTACCGAGTTTCTTGTGGAGTTTTCCGACTTTTGCATTAGTTTGTGATTATTCTATAAATATTAAAATGCTCTTCTGGTTCAACGGTGAATCTTGGTGCACGGTATGGTATGGTATATGGTAGGTAGAGTAGAGTAGAGTAGCCAAGCAGCGATAGCCTAGTGGAGATACCAACAGACTGCCATGCAGAGGGTATCGGTTTCGAATCCACGGCGCGGACCAATCACTTTTCGGAGTTATGTGCGTATTGAATTGTTAATTATTGCTTGTCCCGTGCCTCGGAGAGCACGTTAAGCCGTCGGTCTCGGTTGTCATGCAGATCTTTGACAATCGTTACAGGGCGTCAGTACCTTCTAAAATAAACTGACACTAGTCTAAACCATGGAATCTCGCTACCCCTTCGGGTTGCGGAGGGCAGACAGGCAGTCGCTCCGTGGAAAAGCTAATAAAGACATAAAGACATATTTATTTCTGCATTTTGGTTGTTTACAACACTTATACATGTCAAAACCCTATTCTAGATGATGCCGGCTTTTCCTAGCTAAATGACTTCTTGAGAAGAAAGGCCGAAACAAACTCAGAGTCATTTTTTTTTGTCACTTCATTTTGTTTAGTATATATATTCAACCAAATCCGGTTAGACTAGTAAGCGGACCCCAGATTCAAACTGGGATAACGCTAAGAGGATGATGATGAGAGTAGAGTAGAGTAGGTAGAGTATGGTATAGGGTATGACATCTCCATGGGGTATCATAGATAATATAATATGAATCTGTACTCCTTGGGTATGGTATGGTATACGGTAGGTAGAGTAGAGTTGGTAGATTATGGTATATGGTAGGGTGTGGTATTGTATATGGGTTTGGTAGGTAGAGTTAGAGTACAAATGTGCAGAATCTAGCCAATATAATTGTTTTAGAAAAATACTGAGGCAAATGTAGGACTATGATCTCAACCTTTCGTCGTATTCCTCTACTACTATCGCGACTGCCTCTCTGACCTCCGCAGCCCGAAGGGATAGATCTTACTCTTTATGTATAACAATAGGTATAGGATCGCTGTAGCCCTGGGGTTCAGGCTATGTTAAGAGCATTTAGCTTTATAGTCATTAGTACTCTAAAAAGCAATTATCTTAAAAATATCCTTAAACTGTAGTACGGATCTGAAGTAGCCGGATTTAACAAAGCCCATCGGATTTTAAATAGATAATTAATATTTTGTAATTATTTAACTTTATTGCTGATTCGCGTCTGCACCTGTACCTGTACCAACTAGTTCAACAAATCTGCTGAGTTCGTTTCCGATGCGCTCAGTTCTAAAAATAATGTGCATTGGTTACGATACATTAGGTTGTATTTACGCTTTATATTCGACGAATATTGTTCTGTTTCCGCGTGGGTACTATCCTTCATTTTTTTATAGGAATAAAAGTATCATAGTTTTCACCATCATTCTTATTGCCATATTCTTACATACATACATAGACTCATGCCTGTTTCCCGGAGGGGTGGGCAGAGTACGGAACGCCAATTGCAACGATTCTGAGATATCTCTCTTGCTTCTGTTTAGGGTAATTCTAACCTTTCCTGTTTTTAACCGACTTCAAAAAAAGGAGGTTCTCAGTTTGACCTGTATGTATGTAGGTATGTTTGTCCGCGATTATCTCGTGTTTGGCTGAACCGATTTTGATGCGGTTTTCAGAAAAGTATTTGTTACACTTAGAAAAAGGTTTTAGGCTCTTAACCGACCTCAAAAAAGAAGGTTCTGAGTTTGACCCGTATATATGTAAGTTTGCCCACGATTAACTCGAGTTTGGCTGAACGGATTTTTATGCGGTTTTCAGAAAAAAGTATTTGTTACACTTAGGAGAAAGTTTTTGTATTTTAACCGACTTCAAAAAAAGAAGGTTCTCAGTTTGACCCGTATACATATATTGGTTCTTAGTATGTATTATGTGTGTGTTTTTGTACGTGTGTACATGTGTGTGCGCGCGTGCGCGTAGGTATGTATATTTGTATGTGTACGTGTGTATGTGTGTGTGTGTGTGTGTGTGTGTGTGTGTGTGTGTGTGTGTGTGTGTGTACGAGTGTGTGTGTGTAGGTCTGTGTGTCTATGTCTCTGCGATTAACAAAAACAAAAAAAGTCGGTGAAAGAATGTAATGCTAGAGCATATTTCTCATTCTTGTCATTTCGGATAAGGCTCTGTTGTCGTGGGGATGGTTGAGTAATTTGTTCGAGTCAATATCACTTAAAGCCAGGCCTTTTAGGGATTTGACCCGACTCAAGGCAACATAGCATTGGCCTTTAGCAAAGCTTTTAGGCCCAAGGTCGATTACCGCGGAACTAAGTGTACATCCTTGCAACTTGTGTACCGTCACAGCCCAACTCAATATGACTGGCACCATCCGCCTCTCGATATCACCATAACCCCGATTGCCTTGATATGTCACTGTCACTGGAGCTATGGAAATGTATCCATCATCATCTTTAGACGCAATGCTATTGATGGATTATCAAATAATATCAAAATGGCATCGGGCATTTCAGCTGGCTCAAGTTGATCTTTTCTTAGTGCCGGCCATTTAAATCCTTTAGGAACACCCATTGCCTCGTTCGCTAAGCCATCCGTTATTGACATATTTCTTCGGAGCATAATACGAGAGCTCACAGTCAATTCAATAGTATGTACAAGTCCGCCGCATTTGTTTGGATCAGCCGGAGCAGCATTTGCGGAGGGCGTCCTTCCGTATGTAGCTGATTCCCTAGACTCATCTCTCTCTTGCAGCATCAAGCCTAAGCCCATAGGCACACATAATAAAAGTAGGTACCTATGTCAAAGTCATGATTACAGACTGATACTATCAGAAAACTTATCATTAAAATAATTGAAGAATCTAACTATAAACAAACTATTAATTAGCCCAAAACTGAAAGTAAATGGAGTACCTATCACTATACAGTATGAAATAAATAAAAGAGTAGTTAACACTAAACCTGAAGTAAACGAGCGAAGTACCTAACACTAAAAAGTATGAAATAAAAATAATAATAAAAAAAACAAAACGAAAATGAAAACTTAAAAACCGCAACAAAAATGTTAACGCTTAGTTTCTTTTTTAAAAAAAGAGAAACGCCTTCAAAAAATCGACCCACTGAAAAGTACGAAATAATTTTTACATACGCTATCCCTAAACCTCTCAAATTTCCTTTCGAATTTCACCCAAAAACTATTTACTAAATTAAACTAAATACTTAGTTTTTGAAGTCGGTGCCAAACCAACAAAAACAAAAAAGAATACTGGCAAACAGTGAAAATAATACGACGAATGTATCAAATCAATAAAGCCTCAAAAAATATCTGAACAAATAAAATTTAAAATAATCTACCTATATACTCTAAAAAGCGGTTCTCTTTTTTTTTAAAAGAAACTAAATGCGTTGTTAACATTTTTGTTGCGGTTTTTAAGTTTTCATTTTCGTTTTGTTTTTTTTTTAACCTTTCCTTTTATATTCTTAAAGCAAAAAAAAAAATATCATAAACTATGGCTTACGCGATCATCTTACCGTTTAAAATCCGTCTTATAATTTATCTGAATGATGATGACAATCCAGAGGATTCGATGGCATTCAAATATAGAAGTATATGATAATCTTAAATCTCAATGTATATGTACACATGACTGTATATGAGAACAATGGGCTATCACTGTCAAATAATATAATTGTTGTGAAAGCGTTTTTCCATGAACGTATATTAATAAAATACTAGTGTATACAGATAACTATAGATAAATCATACAAAATATATCGTATTGTACTACTCTGTCAAAAAAGTATCGAGAAAATATCAATAATACACAAACCATTTGTTATTCATGCAAATTTATTTTCACCTTTAAAGTATGCTCCTTCAGAAACGATACACTTACGCCAACGAATAATCTGATCATCAAAACATTTTTTAAACGCTGTTTCCGGAACTGAGTTCAGTTCTCGCCGCGAATTCTCCTTTATGTCTTCTACCGATTGAAAACGGGTGCCACGAAGTGGTAATTTGAGTTTAAGAAAAACAAAAAAGTCGGCTGGAGCCATATCTGGTGAATATAGGTAGTGGTTACCCGATGGCATTCGTTGAGTGTTTGGTCAAAACTTCGTTCACAATGATGGCCTTGTGCGAAGGCGCATTATCGTGGTGCAAAATTATTTTGGGACTAGCCGCGCGGCAACATATATGTTTCATACTCAAATGATTAGTTAAAATGGTACGGATCGACTCGTGAGATATAGAAAGTTCGGCGGCTATCTCTCTCAAAGTTGAATGAGGATTCTCATTCACTGTTACCTTCACTTTTGCGATGTTAACTTCCGTTGCAGACGTTGATGGACTACCAGAGCGAGGCAAATCTTCCCTCACATATCGACCGCTTTTGAACGATTTATACCACTCGTAAGCTTTCTGTAACATTTTCATTGACTCCGAACACGAAATTCCATTGGCGATGCAAAATTTAAGATAAACTCTTTGTTCGATGTTTTTGTCCATTATGAAATTCGCAATACATACTAGATATGATAATTAAAACAGCACTGTATTTAATATAAATAACAGATAATCCAGTTGAAATAGACATTTCACTTAGACATAATTCGCCTGAAAATTGCCAGAGACGTTAAATACATAATTACAAATAAAATGTTAAAAATCCCGAACGATCCTACTTCTGCATTTTTTATCCAATGTCAAACATACCAAATTTAGGTTTTCTTAATTTTTCTCGAAAACGGTGAATTTTATCGTGAAAATAGGTTAGACAAAGTTGTAGATCATACAATTTTGTACAAAAACGGCTAGACACTTTCTCGTACGACTCACCATTCGTGAGATATCGATGTTTTAACAATACAAAATTCATATTTTACATAATACGCACACATTTCCGCTATTGACTGAAAGAATGAATATTAATTGATAATGGTTAAAGTGGAATAGGTTACAGGAAGCGATAGCCTAGTGTAGATACCAACGGTCTGCTATGCAGAGGGTATCGGGTTCGAATCCACGGCGCACACTACCGACTTTTCGAAGTGATGTGCGTATTAAATTGTTAATTATCGCTTGTCCCGTGCTTCGGGGAGCACGTTAAATTGTCGGTCTCGGCTGTCATGAAGATCTTTGACAGTCGTTACAGGGAGTCAGTACCCTAGAACAAACTGATACTGGTCTAAGCCATGCAATATCGCTATCCCTTCGGGTTGCGGAGGTCAGACGGCAGTCGCTCTGTGGCAAAGCCAGAAATTCTGTCAAATCTGGTTAGACTAGTAGACAAGCGGATCCCGAGCTCCAAGGCATGTAAGTCTTGGAAGCACCTGTGACTTACTGGCATAACGCTAGGACGATGATGATGATGATCTAAGTGGAATAGGTTGTTTCCTTCTAAATGTTATTATCTTAATATATAAAATCCTTGCGTTACTTACTGACTGACAGACACGCTACAGCCGAAGCTATTGGGCGCAGGAAGCTGAAATTTGGCACGTATGTTCCTTGGGGACCGAACCGTAGGGGTGCACTAAGAGGGGATTTCTCAAAATTCCAACGGGATCGGCCAAAACGGGTAAATTAAAAAAGAATGCAGGCGTAGCTGCTGGCGTCCTCTAGTACATTATATAACGTAAGAGTACTTAGTAATTTAGTACCATGACACTAAATTACGTTATCAATGAGACAGATTTATCAATCAAGGATGATATCACATCTTTCCGTGACTTGTTGTAAACATCGCACATCTAATACTAGTCATACAATAGGTGATGTTGCCATGTGTTTATGTTTGTAAGTAAATGTGTTTTATTAGCCATTACCGTTACAACCGTTATGATTTAATCGATGTTCACGCACTTCGTATTATGACACTGATCAATTAGGTTTCAGTGATTTATTTTCACTGGGTTTTACCTTACTTTGAATGATTGAACGTGTGGCTTAGATAAAGATTGAACATGTACAATTTATATAACTACTAGAGGATACCCACAGCTACATTACAGAACTATCCTTTTTTTTTGTTTCCGTACTGTAAAATGTAAAGTTTTCCCGACTCTGTGGGAATTTCGGGAATTCCCTTCTTAGTGCAACCTTATCACAAATTTTCGACCTTACTGGTATGGCTTGACAGTCTCAATGGAGATAAAGGAAATTATATTAGTCGGCACAAACACAAATAGGTACATTCTTAATTCCCTCATTCCGATAGTCCGACGGAGCAGCATTACGACACCACTGGAAAGAGATTTGGGTGCCGACTTTCTGACCCCGAACTACAGTTGGATAATTCTTGTCAAAATCCCACTAATACTTTTTTGTTCGACCCCGGAATGGAACCTGCGTCCTAATGGTTATCCCTGATCACTACTGGGGCAGACCATAAAATCCTACCAACCAACCAAGTAACTGAACGATCTTGCCATGTTTTAGTGAAGGAGAGGAACCTAACGTGGGCGTCTGACTACTCGCTGTTGTTCGTGGACAACCCAGTCGGTGCTGGCTACAGCTTCACTGATGATGAACGGGGATACCCGGACAATGAAGACGATGTGAGTATATAGCTTCCGTTTAGTTTCACTAGTTTTTTGTTTGTTTGTTTTTCGGTAAGTGTGTGGCCAACTCTAGTGTCGGAGTTTTCAGACCGCCCAAAGGCCTCCGACATGGCCTAACGGTTCTTATCCTGAGACAAGAACCGGGACCGACAGCTTTACGTGCCCTCCGACGCACGGTAGCGCTCAGAAGTAAATGCCACACTTGATCACCCATCGAAGTGTCGACCTATGCAAGTGTTGCTTAACTTTGCCGATCTGTTACGAACGGCAAGCCAAGTCTTGCTATGAGTTTCACTAGTGGCAGGGCTTACTGGTGATGAATGAGGTAGGTAACACTGACAATGAAGATGATGTGTGTATATATGTATTATTAGTGGTAGAGCTGTACTGGTTGTGCATGGTCAATGATTCAGATCGACCAGGGTATTACCATCTTCTCACAGAATAGCTAAGAGACGCAAATTAGCGGCATTCATATTGTCGCGTTTCCGTTTTTGCTCAGTGTGTGAAATCACGGAAGCGTCGGAATCCTAGTTTGAACTCTCTCTTTCTGTCTGCTAATAGTTGTTTGCAAATAAATGTTCTTTTTTCTAAATTTTCTATAGCCCCGCTACTCGCCACTAGAGATGTAAGTGCGGTATTATACCATTTGTATTGAAATGTATTAAACGAAAAATACCGTATAATACGGTATTATACCATTTAATACGGTATTTTATGTATTAATCAATTGTTCTATATTTTTGAAGTAAATGATCATAGTATCCATTAAAAACCTGAATGCGGTGGAATTGCACAGGAATAAAACCTGAAATTATATTTTAAGTTTGTATTATTATTAATTGCTATTAGCTACAACGACATTACCATAAAAATAGGGTTGGGTTTCGAAACGAGTCGCCCGAATTTGAGGGTATTGTTGGTGTAGGGGGCTTAAGGGAGTTAGTTTTAATCCCCTAAAAGTAATTTTGGCTGCCGGAGTTGCGTCTAAATATATTTAATCAATTTGCTAAAATTCTTAAATACTTCGGCAATTATGCAAAACGGAACGTAGTTTTTATACTTTAGTTCAGTTTTACAAATAGCATTTTTAGGTTTTATGTGAAAAACGTGTAACGAAACGCAAACCCGCCATCTTGGAATGATGATATTGACAGCTAAGGTCAAATTTGTGCGTCATTGCTTTCGAGTGCCTAGGGTTAGGTGCGCCTGTAATAAGTAACTAAATATATTCTTTTAGGTTCTCTTTTGACCCTTAACCCAAAAATAGGAGCCCTGCAACCTTATTTTATTAAACTAGTGTGAAGAATGTGAAAGTTGGCAGTGCCATACACACCGATGTTTGGAGAATATTTTTTTCAGAGGAAACCAATTATTTCCGGCAAGTGAAAATGGTGAGGGGGGCTTCTGAGACCTCCCCTCCTCCCCCTCCAATCACTCACAACCCCTAAAAACGGCGACGTATTTGGAAACTTTTACCTATAAATACGCTAAAAACAGTCAAAATATTATTTAAAGAAGAACACGTAACATTTTTAGTTACAGCAAAGGTGTCCTCAAACTTATTTAAAAAACCCGAGATTAAGAGGATCTTCATCCTCAAATAAAATTCCTCTTGTGTTGCTACGTTCTCGGTAGATGACGACGCAGTACTTAATGTATTCTAGCATCGTACTTTCAGCTGAATCATCTTCATCACCACTTTCTTTAACTTCGAATGTGCTGTCACGAAGACGAAGATTCGCGTAAATCGAGACCAATTTAGAAACACGTGATGTGTCTAAGCGATTTCGGACTTTGCAATGAATTCTTCCAAAAGTTAAAATTCCAAAATTAAAAAAATTGTGATTCTAAAACAAAGAATACGATCGTAACTTAAAATATATTTAATGGTTTAAACTAGAACTTGTCGCAATATCGCAGGGTCTTAAAATCTAAATCAGAATATAAAATACATAAAATACCAATAATACCGTAAGTTATAATAAAATACCCGTTTAATACATAGCCTTTTGGTATTATACGGTATTTTTACAACACTACTCGCCACCTAGGTCTGCAGTTCCGTGTTGGGGTATACCTAATAGGAGAGGTATGAGGCAAGTTTTCAGCTTGCCTAAAATACCTACACAAAATTTATGCCAGCTGTCGGACCATAATGAGGAATGGATAAAATAGAATGATAGGAACATAGGTAAAGCGAACAAGATTAAACATACTTTGCAAAGGCATCAACGCCTGCGAACCGAGACGTTGTAGGTACCTTGAAACTAACAAGCTTTTCTTGCCACAAACAAAATTGATAGTTACTTTGTAAATGTAGCGCTATGCTATTAATTTAAATCGTTATATGCTAATCTGATGACCAGTAGGTACAGTCTATTAGAATCACTGTTTATGCAAACCTGTTTAAATTTTAATCTCCAACTAGCGATGCTCGTTCAGTTGTCGATAAAAATATAGCTTCGGACTGAGCGAAACACTAAATTAATTGGAAAGTATTCGTATTAGGTAAAGGCTAGGTATTCGTCGCGTAATCGTAACTTTAAACGCGGAAGCTTCAAGGACCTTCGGCTTGGGCCCTATGAAGGCTGCAGCACCATAGCGACGCGACAGGACGTCGTCGGGATATCGCGTGGTTTTAGTGAGAACATTTTTAGAGGAGAGCCACATGACTGTTGCGCCTGACGACGCAGCAAGGGACGGAGTGGGCGGCCTGCAATATGGTTCATCATCATCAGCCTGTTTCAGTCCTCTACTGGACGTAGGCTTTTCCTATGGCACGCCAATGAGGCTGCCAAAGAGGAAAAGAACCTTGATTCGGTTTTCTTGACCAACCAGATTACACAGATTGTTAGCTTTTTTGTTTACCGACTGCCTCCTCACCTTAGCAAAAGAGCACTGATACCTCGTAACTACTGATATCTGTACTGAACCTCGTAACTACTGTTATGACAGTCGAGCTCGACGCCTTTAGCTGCTCTCCGAGGCGTGGATGTTTTTAACTTTGACAATAGAGTTTTTGAAAATATTGCACTTCTAAACGTACTTCAAATACCTACGTTATGAATTATTTATTTATCCAACTACTGTGTAATATTATGAATACTATTAAATTTTACGTAATTCTACTAAATTTTAAACGATTTCGATAATTTCGTAACATACGTGCAACGCTACGCTCCAGCTATTTTGTTTATAATTCCACATTTCGCCGAGAGTTGAGTGCAGTTTTAGAAAGGTCACGGTGCAATGCCCCCACTTCACTACGTAACACTTTTATCAACGTGAAGAGCTTGGATCCATTCATACCATAAAGTGCCAACATATTTGTCAATCGTGTCGATTGGTGAATTTAAGTGATTGAAAGCATATTAAATATTGCTGTTATTGTCAAGATTTAGGGTCACAAATTTAGGGTCTTAGGTAATATTCTACACATAGCCTTCGATTTTCATCACTTTATGCAGAGCAATAATTTTGGTGTTCTTCTTTGGTAGGTCCTGCTTCTACTTATTATGTTCTTCAGAATGTTCACATACTTATATCAAAGAAACAGCCATGTCCTCTTGGATGGGTGACTTCGGCGAGCACGTAAAGCGGTCGTTCTATTTTTTTGTCTCAGCACTCCGATCGCTAGGTTATGTCGGAGGCCCTTGGGTGGACTGAAAATTCCGACAGATAAGGCAAATATAAACGAATAAAAAGAAAATTACGTCTTCGAATTAATATTGTATAGGAATTTGCTTAGCTTGGTACATTTTGACATAAGCAAATCCACTTTAACTATGATGAGCATAATGCGTTTACAGGTTCTCTGTGATAGGAATGTTGATAATGGTTTCTTAAGGTTATGCACCCAATAATGTAGTGTTAGGTTATGCCTGTCTGACCGGTTTATTCGCATTTCTATGCATATTTTTGTATTAGAATCTGGTAAACAAAAATAATCGTATCCTCGTAGGGGTGCTTAAGAGTGTATTTTACAGGTACGTTTAGATGTAATTATAATAAATTTTTCAAAAACTCATAATGTCAACATTACAAACATCCACAACTCGGAGAGCAACTTAAGTCGTCAAACTCGACTGTCATAAAGATATCAGTAGTTACGAGGAGTCAGTGCTCTCTTGCTAAGGTGAGGAGGCAGTCGGTAAACAAAAAAGCTAGCAATCTGTGTAGTCTGGTTGGCCAAGAAAACGAATCAAGGTTCTTTTCCTTTTTACTTACAAAGTTAGTACTAAATAGCGGGCGAATTTTAGGTCGCGTCATAGCTGTCCAACTTTCAGGCAGTGATAATCTGGTGGTTGAAACCAATGCTTAACGGTACGCACTACGCACCACTAACTTCTAGAAGTTATTTGCGTATTAAGTAAATTGTAAATTATCGCTTCCCATATGTCTCGGAGAACAGGTTGAGCCGTCGGTCCCGGCTGTCATGAAGAGCTTTGACTTTATATATTTACATATAGGATGTATACGGTCTTAACTTTAAACCGGAAAATATCACTGTCTGTGAAAAATATATATCTAATATACGGGTTGCGAAGGTCAGACGGCTGTCGATCTGGTAAAACCAATAAGCGAACCACAGGGTCCAATAGGAAAACTCTTGGATTTCACCGGGATAACGCTGTAACGATGATGATTTCAAAGGTGTAGGTAATATATGTATAGGTACCTATCTACTGCAGAGCTACACACCCTAAG
Source organism: Euclidia mi (assembly GCA_944739405.2). Lineage (NCBI taxonomy): Eukaryota > Metazoa > Arthropoda > Insecta > Lepidoptera > Erebidae > Euclidia > Euclidia mi. The sequence continues at coordinate 9,055,759 of OX123196.2, forward strand.
TTATACCACAGATAATATAATGCTTTTCTAAGTTCTACTAAGTATCCAAGCGTATTTTTTAAGATTTGCTAGACTTTATTCAAGTTCTTTTTATATAACTTACAGGTCGGTGCTCAACTTTTAGAGTTGGTCCAACAGTTCCTCCAGATGTTTCCAGAGCTTCGCAAAGCGCCTTTGTTCATTGCTGGACAGTCGTACGCCGGGAAGTACGTGCCAGCTCTTGGCATTCAGATACACAGATACAACAACCAAACGGGGAGCAACCCTATTAATTTCCGAGTAAGTAACAAACAGCTCAACTCACTTAAACCTAAAACTTACGGATGGTCCCATTCATTATCTTCTCATTCTTCAGACAGTGTCACACCTCGTTGATTCCTTCTCTATATGTGTGACGTAATTAATGGAAGGTCCTATAACTATTTCGCTGCAGAAGCTAGTGCCTCTAACAGTCCGTCCGTGGTTTGGACGAGCAATGGGACAAAATCACGAAAATCGTGTCATAATGTATGGATGGTCCTTATTCTGCTGTTTCGTATTGCTGTAAAGTTAATAAAGAATCAATCCTATAGCTTAAGTTCAAATCCTGCCATCAATTACAACATCACTTTAAAAGTTGTAAAGTTGTGCTCCACGATTTCACCAGCTGGTTCTTTTCGGTTCGAGTTCTTATTATTTTTGTTCGTAGCATAGATGATGCCATATTTGAGAATTAGTTTGCCAATTCCTAATACATTTTGAAATCTGGCACTGTATTGGAAACTTTAGACCTTTTTGCCGTAGATTCGCTAATTTGAAGAAACTCACACATGAAAGCATTCTCGACAGCTCCAGTCCAAAAATACCATTTGACGAAACCAGAGGGTATATTTTTTTAATTTGCAGGGTATCGCAGTGGGCAATGGTCTGATAGAACTGCGAAATGTGATGCACTATTCTAACCTGTGTCGTCAGCTCGGGTTGCTCGACGGCCCGCAGCTTGACAAAGTGAAGGCTCTAGAAGAAGAGACGGTTCAACTCATCGATAGTAAAAAGATGGTGGATGCTGCTCATGTGAGTGTATCGGTGTAGTCATTATGAGTCCTGACGATTTTGAGCGATGAAAAAATTCGCAACTACCAGTTCGATATAAAAATGTACATCAGTGGCCACTTTGCACCTAGTTGTTTTTCAGGGGTATAACTGGCCCAGTCATAAAAATACATTCGGGCGACTGCCGCCGCAACATCTGATCAAACGGTGAAATGCCATATAGTACCATTTATTATGAAATTTTTTTGCTTCTTTATCATACCTGGGAAATTACTGGTTCAGGAGAAATTGAGGCTCAAAGTCACCATACAATTTTTTTAATTAGGTACAAAATCTATGAATTTACCCCGCCAGTATGTCCTACTGATGTCCTATGGATAACTAGGTATTTCGAGGATTGCACGCGCGCTCTTTTAATTGGCTTAAAAAAAGTGTCTGCTTTAAAAAAAATTGTTGTTGCATACATACATAACATCATGCCAAGTCATACTAAGCGAAAATAATACCTGGGAATCGTTTTCGCTTAGTATGACTTGGCATGATGTCCAAAACGAGTAGACTTCGGCTTGGTGATGGTTCTTTTGACACCCTGTGCCAACTGCCACCACGTGCTAGATATTTCGTAAATAATATCATACACACTTTTATAATTTTACTATGCAGTTAGTAAACTCTGATATTTTGATATTACAAACCGGCTCTTCAATTTAATTCACTTGTGCTTTGTTAACGAAGATCTTTGAGAGAAGGCATATTTAAAACCATGTTCCAGAAATTCAACGAAACCATAGAATACATAAAGAAACAGAGTGGCGTGAACATATACAACTTCATAAAGGACCCGTCGTCATCAGCGCCAGAGTTCGAGGCTTACATCACCAGCCCCGAGGTCCGGCAACAGATCCACGTGGGGAATGCTAGCTATGACTATAATAACCAGCATGTTTATAACAAGATGCTGCCCGACTTTGCGAATAGCACGAAACCGTTCGTTGAAGTGCTGTTGGAGCATTATGGAGTGTTGTTTTACTGGTAAGAAATGTTTGTGTTTTTTATTATTTGGATGAATTTCAACAGGTCTAATAAAATCTTCATTTCCGTGGATTTTTTATTCTTCAACTTTAGAACAATAAAAAATAGTGTATACTCAAGTTTTTGATAATATATGTAATCTTGCTTAATATCTAGCAGATAGCTTAAAAAACTAACGAGATATACAAGATTAAAAATTTCGTACCACGGCGATGAAACATGCATGAACGGCAATGAAACATGCGTCCACGGCAATGAAAGAACTGTCCCACGGGAATGATAGAATCAATCCACGGTAATGAAAAAATCCAACAACACATGATATTTATTATATAATATACTTACCTGAAATAGATACATTCCTGGCTCTGAGAGAAAAAAGGCATACACAACACACACATACGCTCTTTACCCTCTTCTTAATAACCTTCTCGCATCGGAGTAAAATTTAACAAAAAGTTAATAGAATCAAAGCAACACAATCATTTATTTTAAGTTCCTTCACACAAAAATTAACAGAATAAAAATTAACAAATAATGAGATACTTTTCTAAAGTATGCAATAGCTATTGCCAACAATATATAGGTACTAAACTTTATATAATATAACAGGGTCGCTTCTTAATTTTTCGTCGCTTTTGTTCCGCCAATCTTTTCTTTCCTTTCTCTCCTCTTCCGATAGTTTCGGTTTAGGCATCTTGGCTTTCTAAAAATAAACAATCCATTATTATGTTTATAATTAGACTGTAGTATAATATAAGTAAGTGAGTGTGTGTGTGCGTGTGTGTGTGAGTCGGTGTGCGTGTGTGTGTGCGAATGTTTCAATGTCTGTCGTGTGATGGAGTCCCAAATATATACCACTATTTTTTAATTAGTACAAAAACTTTAAGGATAGATTAGCGAAGACATTATTATCATATATGTGACGTAAGAATTGCATAATATCTATAAAGAGCAAAGTTATTATCATTTGTTTATTGTAGAAAAGCTCACTAAAATCATAGTCATACTTAACAATCCATTCACTAATTCATTGATAATATTCCATCCTGCTCATTCGCATTCTCTCTGTCCCACTTATGATGTAGGTAGCCCCAGACAATAAAATGAAGCAAAATAATAAGTGTAGGTAGTAACTTTTTAATTTTCTTAATTCTACCCTCTCTTTCATACTTCATCCGGGTTTAGGACCGGCAAAATTTACCGTTTTACAAGTAATTAAATACGGTAAAAAAGGTATTCTGAAAAGAAGGTATTCTGGACGAAAAGAAAATAGTAATTTTGGCGTATTTATGAAGTTAGAATCAGCTATTTACAAATTTCATCATCATCATGTCAGCCTAGAGACATCCACTGCTGGACATAGGGCTCCCCTAAGGTTCTCCACACAGACCGATTTTGTTCCACCCGCATCAAATTATTGTTTACGTAGGGACAGGCCGGGCGCACTTCGCATTTTAGGTACAAACTTACAAGTACCTCGGCCGACCATGTCGACATGGTTGGATTTAGTAGGTTGCCGCGCGTCGCTCACATTAGACGTCACGCAACGAGTGCGACCGCTCCGTATTCTCACGCGCCGTGTTCATACACTATTCAAATTATATACCTACTTAAACGCCTTTAACAACAAAAATATCATCACAAGTCTAATGTAAAGTATTGCTTAATTAACTGTGTGTCGAAAGCGACTTGAAAATTTGATTTTATTTATATTACGAGAGCAACTTGAAAATTTGATTTTTCGTTTGTTGAGATATCTCAACGATTATGGTGTCAAATTAAAGATCTAGTTCAAAAACCATTTTATCTGTTTGAATCATGTAAATCGGTCCTCGCGTTTAGGAAATAACTAAGAATTTGTATAGTAAAAATGTAAACGACCAGAATTTTTGTGCTTTTGTTCTACTAGCTCAAATAGTGGGATAGGATACTTATAGGATAATTATTTATTATTAGGTACGTGGTCAAGTAGGTAGATAGACGATGAATAAATATAGTAGCAGCGCCAAGTCGACAACCCTAGCGCGCCACTCCGCGCCAGACAGCGACAGCGTTATGAGTTAGAAAAGGACGGGAACTGTTAGGTTAATATCGCATTAGGCACTGAGTGCTTATGCGAGCTGAATTGAACTTTATTGCTTAGTACCAAGAGTCGCAATTTCAATAAATTGGTTTGAAAAGTGAAGCTTCTGTACGTTAGTACTATTAATTATTCTGTGGTAGGGAGGTAATTTTTACTTACAAGTATTTCAATTGTCCTTCGAAATGTCCACCACTATTGTCAATACACAGACCGGCAAGTTTAATTAAAGTGTTTTTAACGAGAAAAGTACGCTTCTGTCTTTTCACTTCGTCATAAGCGTCCAATATGCGCTGTTTTAATTGTTCGACACTAACCGGCTCACTTTTGTACACCCACAAAAAGAAGTCCATGGCCGTGAGGTCAGGACATGGAGGCCAAGCTACGGGGCCGCCTCGACCGATCCACTGGCTTCCAAAATCTTCCCTGTACAAACGCACAGCTGCACTCGCGTTTTATCCACTCAAAAAGTACGCACGAAGCATGGCTACATACTCTCGTGATGTCAACTGATAAGCCATCGAAAAAACGATGCGCTCACTATCGGTTACAATTTAGCACTGTTTGTCGCATCGGGCGGGGCGCAGCGCGGGCGCAGAGGGACAGAGGGGAATTTATCAATGGAATAGTTTACTACTACTACTAATTTACTACTCATAGTTTTAGTTATGCATTTACCAATTATTACGTATTTTTGTGGACAGTTTTGAGAAAGTTTTGGGACTCAGTGTTTGTATTTTTGACCTACACAAATATGATCAGTTAAAGGTACTTAGAGCCCTGTTAATTTTTTGTACTAATAAACAAATAGTGGTGTATATCATTTTGTAAGGTTAACGTGGAATGTCTTTTTGCAGTTGATTGTACAGTACAGATTTATTTTTTCTTAATCATGCCGTGGCGATGAAAACATAAGTCACGGAAATGAAACAACTGGTCATGGCAATGAAACTAAATTGTCTTAAAAGGCATGGCAATTAAATTTTGTTTCATCGCCGTGTCTTTTTGTCATTGCCATAGCAAATCTTGCCCACGGAAACCACGGCAATGAGAGCACCGTTATGAAAATCAGGGCAAAAACATCAAGTAACCAAAAATCTATTAATAATTTACAGTCATTAACACGTTACAAGTAAACATACGATAAATGGCATTCTATGGAATGCTTAATCAAAAGGACAAACTTATTCAAATAGAAGTTAGACTTATCCAGGGCGATGAAAGAAAAAATGTCCAGTAATATAAAAATCGAATACTTACATTTATGGCGCAAAAACTCAGGCAATAATATTTAGCACACGGCGATGAAAGCTAGGTCTAGGAGAAATGCATTTTTACTAACCATTCGTCGTATTGTTTAAATATATGAATAAATGTATTCCGTTACGATACTTTAACAATTCACGTATCAAATAAAACTAGGTTTTTATATAAGTAACCAATAGATTTTTATCAATAACGTATAATACACATCAAGGTGATGTGTGGACAAACACGGCAATGAAAGATTTCGAGGTTTAATGTTTTTTTGGAGTATTTATTAATCCTATTTAATGAAATATTTAGTGCTACACATAGATTACTATTTCACCTAACCAGAAAAAAATGTTAGAACATTATAACTATATTTTATAGTACCGATTTCATTGATGCCACGTAATTTTTGGGCTCGGGGAATTCACCCATTTAAGTGACTGCGTCCGTGGTCCAGTGGATAGCGTATGCGACTACTGATCGGAGGTCCCGTGTTCGATTCCCGGGTCGAGCAAAAGTGTTACTGGGTTTTGCCGAATACTCAGTAGCAGCCCGGAGTCTGGTGATGTGCCTGTAACGGCAATAGGCTCGCCCCCTATTACGTGGGACCTAAAAATTCATGGCGAAATGTGGGTGTAATACCTCTGCCTACACCTTCAGGGATACAGGCGTGAGACTATATATAAAACTAGCTGCTGCCCGCGACGTCGTCTGCGTGAACGCTATACAGCACCAAATTATTAAATAAATAGCTACCTACGATTATACCTTCTAAAATAACATTCATTTAAGGCCTGTTCAGTCCTAAGCGGTATTCGCTATCCTTGTGGGTAGAATAACGCGCGGTAGTCGAGTTTCGCTCAGAGAGGTAAGAAATTTAGGTCGCTCTAGCCGCGGTACTTGAATAGCAAATACCTGAGCGAAACCCGCGCGGTATGTACCTACCTCTACCCACAGCGGCAGCGAATATCGTTCAGGTCGCTCTAGCCGCGGTACTTGATACTAAATACCTGAGCGAAACCCGCGAGGTATGTACCTCTACCCACAGCGGCAGCGAATATCGCTCAGGTTTGAATCCCGTTTCTTCTTTATATTTCATATCTGCAGAAAGTGCAGATAGAGGTAGACTGTCTTTTGTAAAATTGACCTTCAAAAAGTGCTGATTTTCAGCCTGCTTTGAATAAATGACTTTATGGTGGTTCTGCTGAACGTCTTAAGTTGTGACTGAGCAGATGGAGAAAATAAGGAATACAGAATAGGGTAAAAATACATACTTATAGGAAATCTCGATAAACAACATTAGTGGTTTGGCTCTTCACAGCTACGTACAGCTGCCCGTGCGAGAAGCAGCACGTCCTGAGGTCGACACCCGCTGCCCTCTGTCTGTCTGCCCCTGAGACTTATTGAGGGTCATCGCGAAGCAAACACTCACGGGGAACTGTACGTACTTGAACGGGGAGGGGGAGGGGAATGCGTGGTATAAATACTGCCTCGCCGACGCAACAACTCGTAAGAATTTCCGCCTCAATGGTGTGTCTATTTAGCAAGATGACTTTAAGGCAGAAGTTCAGTCAGGAAGTTCACTTACTGACAGGGAATTTAGAAACTCCACGGGATAATGTGTGGCATCATCTTGCTGGACGACAGTGTTAACAAAGGTGTAGATCACTTCATTTCCCTCTATATCCGAGAGAATGCATTCGTTAATTGCTACAGCTTGGTCTTTTTTGGGGTTGGGTTAGCCCGCTCACACATTAAAGAATTCTGCTATTACGGTATTCAACAGATGTCCCCGTACCCACAGGGATTGAGTTCTTCTAAGCTGGATACAACTCTACTGAAAGACTCTAGAAGCACCACCTGTCCACCTCTCTCCTCTAGTAGAGTGCCTTCGCCAACACTTAGAAGGACATCAGAGAATTGTTGAGCACGTGCATTGACGCCGCGTACGAACTCGTGACCACAAAGAAGATCGTTTCAACGAAGCACTCACCTTATAAGCCCTCGATCCCCGCGTCACCACGGGAAGCGTTTGTCGGAAATCGCCAATGAACAGAACTGTGACCACACATCAAATGCTCGCTGCGGATGTCCTGCAGAGTTCTGTCCACGGCCTCAACTGCCTTCTTATTGGCCATCGTACGCTCATCCTATACGATCAGAGAGCAATCCTTTAGCATGTGTCCCTTATCACTGTTACATGACACACCACAAACGGGCGTTTCGGCGCTCTCTAAATCGATGGGAATTTTAAACATGGCATGTGCCGTCTTGCCACCCGGAAGCAGTGTGGCAGCGATTCCCAACAACGCTACAGCAATGGCAATTTAGCCTTCCTTCTTGACCTCTGCAAGTATGCCAGTGGTAACAAATATTTTTCGTGTTCCACCAGGAGCATCCCAAGAAAAACTTTTTATCCTGGCTTTGCCCAACGCTTTCAAAGACGGTGTCATGAATTTCGTATGGTGGTCATTTCACCCGGATCGTAAACTGTCTTAGCGTTATACTCCCAATTGCCACGGTCTTGATGCGGTGATGATTGGGAAGATGGTAACCCATACTCGACCAGTGGATTGCCGCTGATAGAAATGACCACGTCTTGAAGTGAACTGAGACAGGTGTACAGTACGCGTTCATCAGTTACTTCGACTTTGTCTCCAGTAGCACGCCTCAAAGCTCGGAGAAAATCTTCAGACAGATGATGGCCATACTTTTCCCACCAAACTACCGTGTTCACGAATCTACAAAACACCAAGATGACGTCAAACAGATGACCGGTCCCAGCAGCCCAGTCACTGACGCTCGCCTCCGCGAGGGTGTCATCCCAGTTTTGGTCACCGTCGAGAAAGTGACGTACTACGCAGGCTGTGCGATAAGTGGGATACTCAACGCCATCAAATGTCCTCAGAAAGGCGAAAGACGTTGGGTCTCGGACCGTGTGAAATAACATCCGCAGAAAATAGCATTCGCCATTATTCGTGTGTACGGTATAAACTCTACAAAATGCGGCGTCCATGAAACTTCCCGGAAAACTTTCCACAGCACCTCCTCGTCGACGTCGGTTAAATATAACCTTTTGCTTGTCGTCCGTATAATGTGAAGGCATCTCGTCATACGTAAGGGATCTCCCAAACTGGTCGAATTTACAGAGCCTGAAAAATGCCAAGAGAATTGTTTGGCGCGGATTTTCCAAGCGCTCAGCAACGCCGTCGAGATCAAAATATATGCGCTGGCCGTTCTCTAGGATGACGTGTAAATGCATGACGGTAGGATGCCTGTCATGTATAGAGAACACCAATATCAGCCAAACCGCTTCAGACGTAACAATAAAATAAATGGCTGTGTGTGAGTAAAAAAATCTAGCTAGTTCCACATCTCACTAAAAATGATATGCGACATGAATATATATTAACTAGAGGACGCCAGCAGCTACGCCTGCATTTTTTTTTTAAATACCCGTTTTGGCGGATCCCGTGGGAATTTCGAGAAATCCCTTCTTAGTGCACCCCTACGGTCCCCAAGGAACATACATGCCAAATTTCAGCTTCTTGCGCCCAATAGTTTCGGCTGTAGCGTGTCTGTCAGTCAGTCAGTAACGCAAGGATTTTATATATTGAGATTAAGAAGCAATAATTGCACCAATGTGGCCAACATGTTTATTTTTTACTAAATCTATTACTATTTATTCTGTACTGTAAAAAATAAGCATCTCTTATCTTTAAGATGCTCATTATTTTCCTCTTACTTCGTTATTTAGCTCAAATTGCTTACAGCAATAGCGTGCCGTTTTCGAGTTTAACTTTTGTTAGAAATCTATGCAGTTCTTTTTGAGTTCTGTTTGTATTTACAAACAGACAAACTTGATGAATTTCATAAGACATAGATGAAGCAGCTTAAAATTTATATGAACACATTTTTAATTGCCTTGCTAAACGAATTATCGATACAATTTTAAAGAAGAAAATGCTCAACTCCATCTATGACTTTTGAAAACAACTATTAACCTTGCCAACATGATCAAATTTAAATTATTTTTATTGAAAAAGGGCTTACACATTTAATTCAACTTGATGTTTTTGAACTCTCATAGATGGCGCTGCTTTAAAATTGTCTTGATACTATTTATATTCATTTAATTATGTTTATCACCCTAATTTACTTATATTGCGTTATTTTTATATTGTGAAGCTAGCTTATTGCTTGGTTAACATAATAACAAATTCATTCTAATAATATTCGTGCCAAATTTGAAGTAAATCCATGCAGTACTTTTTGAGTTTATCTCGGATATACAAACAGACATAAATTCTAAAAACTATATTTTGGATTCGATATCGATTGTAGATCACACCCAAAGTATTCTTAAAAAAAAAATTAAATGTACAGATTTGACTTTCCTACCATTTTATTATATGTAGATACATAAAAATATACTGACGAAATTAAGAATCGCCTCCTTTTTTAAAGTCCAGTTAATACCCGTAAAACACTTTGAAGGTACCTATTTAGACTAACTATACTTTTACTAACAAACTTATAATGATTATAGATGGCACCACATATATATCCAGTTTTGAATGATCCCTGTTTTGTTTGGGACTACGTACAAAAAAGAGGTCAAGCTGTACACCGAAAACCACTCAACTGATTGTGATGTAACATATACTATTTTATAGGTTTGAGTATCCTTTGTACATGAGTGTAAGTTTTATTGAAATCAATTTCGCTATTTTAGAGATCTTTAGCAATATAGGGAAAGACGTCGGACAGACAGACAGACATAAATTCTAAAAATGATCAAGTATTGCTTTTTAGCATTTTCCTAAATTTTTTAGCTAATTTTCCTCAAAATATCTTTAATGTACAGACGTTTTCACCTCTACAGTTTTATTATAGTATAGATTAGAGGACGCCAGCAGCTACGCCTGCATTTTTTTTTAATTTACCCGTTTTGGCCGATCCCGTGGGAATTTCGGGAAATCCCTTCTTAGTGCACCTCAACGGTCCCCAAGGAACATACATGCCAAATTTCAGCTTCCTGCGCCCAATAGTTTCGGCTGTAGCGTGTCTGTCAGTCAGTCAGTAACGCAAGGATTTTATATATTAAAAAAATATATAAATAAAATTATTTAAGTAGGTACTTATAAAGTAGTAATTCTTACTGGCAAAAGGCCTAACTGGGCATAAGTTAAGCCTATTGCCAGTCCAATTCCGTTTGATGGGTCCAGCCGTTTTGAAAATTAGCCGGGGTAAACTGAGAGATAGACAGACAGATCGACAGATAGAAATTTAACTTTGGACATGAGCTGGTTCTTAACAGAATTCAGTAGTACATAGTTCTAGTCAAGGGGCGCACTTTATATTTTCCCATGACTTATGGTCATTATTGGTCATGCCACCACGACACATTACACCGCTTAAATGTATTTTTTTGTTATTAATTGCCTTATAGGCTTAATTTCTGTGTGTAGCTGAGGTATCTTGGGAGATTTAACAGTTCATCCACCCTTCTTCGTCGTGCGCTGACAGACTTAGAATACGACGGGTAAAGAAATAATAATAATTAAGTGATAAAGAAATAGCGGCAAAGTTTGTCACAGCATTAGCTGAGGCAGGCTCCAATTTTGGCCTCACTAATGCTGTTCCTTCTAATTTCTTGACTTCAGTATTATTTTATTTTTATTATATTTTCTGTCATTTATTGCTGTGAGTCACAAAATAAACATTTTCTATCTTTCTTTCTTTGAAACCCTTTTTCGTTCCGTGGGTGTCGTAAGAGGCGACGAACGAAAACCCACGAAGCAAATAGCATCTTTGGAATTAAACGGCAATCTCGACATCAAACCTTGTTGTAGCGCTCATAGCGAGACTTAGCTTGTCGGTCGTAACAGATCGGCAAAGTTAAGCAACGCTTGCACAGGTCACCACTTGGATGGGTAACCACGTGTGTCATTTACATCTGAGCGCTACCGTGCTTCGGAGGGCACGTAAAGCTGTCGGTCTCGGTTCTTGTCTAAGGATAAGAGTCGTTAGGCCATGTCGGAGGCCTTTGGGCGGTCTGAAAAACTCCGACACTAGAGTTGGCCACGCACTCACACGAAAAACAAAACAAACAAACAAACCTTGTTGCAACCCACCTGGTCAGCATGTTAGTAGGCCAAGTCCTCCTATTGAATCACAATGCTACTGTTACGCAAATCAGGAGAGGCCTGTTTAGCAGTGGACGGCAAAATGCTGTATAACGATACAAGTACATCCACTTCTCATTATATTATGACTTATCTTCGTTGTATTTCAGTGGACAGTTGGACGTGATACTACCGTATAGCCTGGCTAAGAATATGTACGCTACGCTGAACTGGTCGCGCCGTGAAGAGTACACGAAGGCTACTCGCCGGCGACTGCGCAGATATGCCAATGGAGGAGTTGTCGGGTAAGACAACCTTTTACCTTTCGTTTATTGTAATACTGGATGAAAAAGCCTGCTTTAGAGGTGATCACTTGGATGGGTGATCGCTTGTGTGGAATTTACATCTGAGCGCTACCGTGCTTCGGAACGCACGTAAAGCCGTCGGTCCCGGTTTTTGTCTCAGGATAAGAATCGTTAGACCATGAGGGAAGCCAAGTCCTAAAACTCCGACACCAGAGCAACTCAGAACAGTAGGCTATTCTTAATAGCAGTAATGATTGTAGCAATGTGTTCCATGCAATTATAACCTCGCATGCTTCTTTTCGGTTCCGTAGGTGAAAAATAATAGAACAATTTAATAAGTCGTGTCGGATGACTTTGTCAAGGATCCCGGCGGGACCCAGTTTGGGAACCGCTGATGTAGACTTACAACGTACACGTGTAACTTAAAATTCGCGAATTAGTTGCTTCTGTTTATCCTTTTCGGTACCTCTTGATAACTTTGCAATATTATTTCAGGTACAAAAAGGCGGGAGGCAATTTCGTCGAGATACTGATCCGCGGCGCCGGCCATTCGGTGCCCATCGATCAGCCCGATGTGGCCAAGTTTATCATTGACACATTTATTGAAAATTATAAGTAGAAAATAAACAATTTTTGTTTTTTGGAAATTAAGTGTTAATAAAATAACGTTGATTATAAGAAAATTATATATTTAAGTATTAAATTTTGTTGTATATTTACAAAAGGCACTTTTTTACAATTCCTTCGGCTTGTAATCGAATACTTAGAACTTAGCCATGAATACGTAAGGCCATGAATCAGACTAGTATTTTGATAATCAATCCATAATTTGGCATTAAGTAAATTTCAAATAATAAAATACGTAGGTACATACAAATAATCATCTTAATTGTAAAAGTATACAAATATAATTAGGTATCTTACAACAAAGTATTCGGCTGTTTGATACTGACTCCAAGATCGCTTTGGGAGCCAGCAGCCAGCACCACATTTTCTAAATTCATTCGTTCTACAGATATACAAGTATCCTGCCGCATTAATCGTTTTTTTTTTTAATTGTATTCAGACAAGTTATCTGAGATTTTACTTACCTACTTATCTTACCTGTTAAATAGCATTAAAATACAGGGCACTAAAACAGCCCCAAACTTCATATCAAATAAAATGTCTGTATGCGTGCTTTACACACACATGCATCCAAAAGAAAGCCATACCTACTACGAGTACCTATTACAAGTAGACACACACACCTGTATGTTACGTTAGGTTATAATGGCAAGTTATGTTCCTATAGATGCATGTATGCGTGCGTGTGAGCGTGAATTTAGTAGTAATGGGCAGGGCCGAACCTTCCCTATGAGCAATGTGTGCGGCGCACACAGGCGCCAGGGTGACAGGGGCGCCGCACGCCGAGATATGCGTTAAAAAAAAAAGGTCATCCACCCTACGCCACTGCAAAGGCGCTTCATAGATTGCGCACACAGGCGCTGCATTGGGTCGGAACGGCCCTGGTAATGGGTATCCCTTTTTTGGCTTCATACGTAATAAAATCCGTGTGGTTCTTTTTTACACGATCTCTCACGGACACATCGAGCATAGTCGATAGAATACTTATCACTGCATTCGATCGATTGTCTCTTTGTTCCTAAATTGTCATTTACTAGTTATTTAATGACTACATTCCTTTTCTTGCATTGAAATTTGCTTTTCTATCATAGTTGCTTGTAACTCAAAGTTAATAGGCTTACGTACATCTAGACTAGGCACATGTTGACTATGAGATACAAGAGCTTTATATTATAGCAGAGTCCAGGCTAGTTTCTTCCATAGTCAATAACCATTGACTCCTTCTTCTCCACCTCAGAGCATAGTATGCTCCACCGACTATAACTACGGCAAACAGTACATTTATTACTATGCTAGCTATGGTCCCAGGACTCAGGCCAGGTTTTCCTGTAAGGGGAGAAGGTGCTTGGGAGGGAACGGTCTCCTCAGAGTAATCGGGAGTGTCTCCGGCTTTTACTGTGTAGCCGGGAGGCATCGGCAGGTCCTTGCCCTGGATGAAGTAGGTGATGAGGTTCGTGACCTCCTCCGGCTTGTCCATGGGAGCTAAATGACCGGCGCCCCGGACTAACACTTCTGTGAAGCCGCCACCGCTTTTCACGTATCTGTAAAAGGCATAGTAACGCTTAATAGCTTATACGAGATGGAACATTTCTCCAAGTCTGGAGTTTCACTTCTATTGGAGCAGCTCGAATGCTCTTTAGAAGTTGACAACTTTATATTAAGGAGCGAATCGGCAGAACTGATACCAAGTGATCTAGAAGCCGAACAAAAGGGGAAAACGCTAAGCCGGAAGGACGGGTGTGTAAAGTAAAGCCAGGGGGCACGACTAGAATGCTATGTGACTTTCTCCACATCGCGTGGGCTTTATGTTGCCATTAGTTAGACGAGTGCTAAATATTTTCACATAAAAGATTAGTACCACGTTAAACTATTTTCCATTATTTTTATTTTATTTATAGACTCACGCCTGTATCCCCGAAGGGGTAGGCAGAGGTGTATATTACACCCTCATTTCACCATGAATTTTTAGGTCCCACGTAATAGGGGGCGAGCCTATTGCCGCTACCGGGCACATCACCAGACTCCGTGCTGTTACTGAGAATTCGCAAAAACCCAGTAACACTTTTACCCGACCCGGGAATCGAACCCGGGACATCCGATCAGCAGTCGCATACGCTATCCACTGGACCACGGAGGCAGTCCAGTTTTTTCCATTAATCATGTAAAAAACAATCTTTGTAGAAAAATCTACAGGTCTTAAATATCTGGAATATCACAATTGCTTCTATGGCATGTCCACACCACTTTCATTCAATAACGCCATTGATTATCGACAGTCAAATAAAATTATTTTCAGCCTTTGTTTTTGTTCTGTCCCCAGATGTTTCGTCCTATGGATCAAAAACGACCCGTAGCGGCAGGCTCTTTCCTTTTACTTTCAGCCGCACCGCGACTATAACGTAAGAGTTTGAGATCCTGGTTAAGTTAATTTTCACAGGCTATGGATGTAATGATGATAGTTACCCAGCCACACTATTGTTGTACCACCAGGGCGTCCGAGGTGCGTTGAGGAACTGCGAGCGGCCGTTCCACTGCCAGTACTTCCGACGAGCCTCGGCGTTCGACACGCAAGGTGCCGTCAGGTCCAGTTGACCGCTATAATGACACAATGGTCAAATCAGTGGATAATCAACCTAATTAGATAATTATGTGTAAGGTGGCAAGCAGGTTTATCACAGCAAATGTTATGTCTTTCTCCCACTTCGCTAAGGTAAAAGTATTCTTACTCTAACCTAAGCAGGACAAAGTTATTCAATTGTACAATACTCTATTCGGGCTGTTACATACATACATAGACTCACGCCTGTTTCCCGGAGGGGTAGGCAGAGACTACGGAACGCCATTTGCAACGATCCTGACATACCTCTCTTGTTTCATTCACTCCCATCAAGTTTCTCATACATGCTCTTCTGTCAGGGCCGTGCCGACCCAATCCAGCGCCTGTGTGCGAAATCTATGAAGCGCCTGTGCAACCTGTGCAGTGGCGTAGGGCGGATGACCTTTTTTTTTTTAGTCGATACGTAACAATTCCGGCCTAAATTTAATTTTATATTTTCCCTTCCTACGCCACTGCGCCTGTGTGCGAAATCTGTGAAGCGCCTTTTTTGGCTTCATTTTTCGAAAGTAACTGTTATAATTAACGCATATCTCGGCGCGCGCGCCCCTGTCACCCTGGCGCCTGTGTGCGCCGCGCACATTGCACATAGGGACGGTTCGGCCCTGTCTTCTGTTAAGGGTACTTCTGACCTGTCCTTTTTCAGGATGTCTCCAATCTGGGGGGCGATTCAGAATCTTTCGATATCTCATTTGACATTCGATTCCGTTAATTGTCAAACGGGCTACCTCATTTTTTGTCAAACCTATCGAATTTCCTATTAATTTTATGCATTCAGTATGAAGTAAATTAATAAATAAACCGAATTCAATGAATATTTGCTCAAAATATCTCTGATAGACGTCTAAAAGACGAGGACAATAATTTGACATATCGTACGATTACTTGTCGTAACATTCTGAATCGGCCTGCAGGTCTTCCCCTTTGTCCTGTCCCATTCACACTTGCCTTATATATCTTCTTTGTCAGTCTGTCGTCATCCATCCTCTCCATGTGCCCAAACCATCTTAACATGCCTTTTTCAATGCTTGTCACTACATCTTCTTTTACCCCACACCACTCTCGTATCACACAGTTCTTTACTCTGTCGGTCAAAGACACACCACACATACTTCTCAGTGCTCTCATTTCTACAGCATTTATTTTACTTTCAAATCTCTTCTGCCATACCCAACTTTCACTACCATACATAAGGGTAGGCACTAACACACCTCTATGTACAGCCAAACGTGCCCTTTTGGACACGTTTTGACTGTTCATAAACGCTTTCAGAGCTCCATTCACACTATTACCTGCATTAACTCTCCTTTCAATATCTTCTTCATTCTTGCCATCTCTTGTAAACAACGTACCTAAGTAAACAAACTCATTCACTTGTTCCACTCGCTGTCCATCGATCAAAACATTACAAGCCGTAACGCATTCCTCCTTTTCAAAAACCATAACTTTCGTTTTTCTTACATTCACTTTCATTCCTTTCCTCTCTAACGCACCATGCATGATTGCTACCATCTCCTGCAACTCCTCCGCTGAAGATGCAAGTATTACCTGATCATCAGCTTAAAGGAGGGGTTTGACGAGTAACCCATTCATTCTTAATCCGCAGTCACTATGTTTTAAATCTTGCAAACAACTATCCATGAAGAGGTTAAACAGCCACGGCGACGCTACACATCCCTGTCTAACACCTTTCTCGATGGTAAACCAGTCAGTGTATGCCCCGTTTACCCTCACATAAGCTCTAGAATCCTCATAAAGGGATTTCAGAGCTCGAATGAGGCTGCTGTCCACCCCATTCATTGACAGCACCGACCACATTTCATTCCTCACCACTTTATCGTAAACCTTTTCCAAATCCTTTTGACCTTTGGCCAAAAACTTTTCGGCTATGCTTCGCAAGGAAAAGCCTGATCCGTACATCCCATACCCTTTCGGAATCCCGCTTGTACATCCCATATTTTCTTGTCGGTTACTTCCATAACTCTTTCAATAAGTACCTTTGCATAAAATTCGCCAACAATGCTGAGAAGGCTAATGCCTCTATAGTTTTTGCAATCTTGTTGCGACCCTTTTCCTTTATAAAGAGGCACAACTACAGCTGTGGCCCAGTCATTAGGTACTCGGCCGGTGCTCCAGCACAAGTTATATAACCGCTGCAACTGATCAACTATGATGCCCTGTCCAGCCTTCAGCATTTCGACTGTAATCCTATCATATCCTGCAGCCTTACCTACTTTCATACTTCCCAGTGCCTTCACGATCTCATCCACGCCAATAACGCTTTCATCATTGCTATCGTTACCATTCATTTCAGCTATCGGTGTCTCTATCGCCGATCTTTCAAATAAACTTTCAAAATACTCTTTCCATCTTTTCAGCACGCACGATTCATCATTTACTATCTTTCCATTCTCGTCTCTGATGGATGTGTGTTCTGAGGATTGAGTTCTTCCTCGAACTGCACGAACGGATTTCCAGAAAAACTTAATGTTCCTCTGGAAATCGTCAGATAATCTGCTATCAAACTCATCTTTCTTTTCCTCTTTTTCCTTTTAACCATTTCTTTCACTATTCTTTTTGACCTAACAAACTCCTTTCTTGCTTCATCTATGTCTACACTCGTTGCTTTTCCCATTCTTTCATTTGCTCTGGCAGCCAACCAATCTGACCAAGCTTTTTTCTTCTCTGACACTGCTGATTGTACATCCTTGTCCCACCATGTATTCTTAACCTTTCGTATTTTCCTTCTCTTGATCACACCACATACTTCAGATGCTACACATACTACCTCTTCATTAAAGGCCTGCCATAATTCTTCCATATCATTTATGCAATCGAACCTCTCAAATTTTGCTATCAATCTTCGTTTATACTCATCTTTCACATCTTTCTCTTGTAGATTTTCTACCTTAATTCTTTCCAAGACCCTATTTTCATTACGCTCTCGGTGTCGCCATCCTTTAAAGAGCCCACTTATCCGGCTCAACACCAAGAAGTGGTCTGTGTGGATGCTGATCCCTCGATATGCTCTTGTATCCAACACATTCTTTCTCAATCGTTCATCTACTATCACAAAATCAATCATACTTCTTCTAACATTTTTCGCCTCTCGCGTATACATATGTATCCTTTTATGATCAAACATGGTGTTTGTCACACAAAGGCTCCACTCCAAACAAATCTCAAGCAGTACTTTTCCATTTTCGTTCACCACCAAATGCACCTAACACCCTTTCAAATCCATCTCGCTTTACTCCCACCCATCCATTGAAATCCCCTAACAAGATCAAATGCATACCAATTGCTAGATTAAATTCTTACCAATAAATAAGCACTCTATAATGATGATCGAGCAGTTCCTCCACTTTCGCTCTAGCGTCGAACAAGAACTCTGATGCTAATTTCCCGCCTGCTATCTGTCCGGAGAAGTAGAACGACCTACTGCCAACGTGTAAGGCGTCCTTCACTGGGCTCAGGGACAGGAAATCGGCGAAGTCACCTAAATGGTCTAAACGATCTAGTAATACGTTGTAATCGTTCTGCTGTTTCGCCAATTCGTCCAGTTTGTCCAGAAGGTTGTTGCGATCCTGAAATTAAATTGGACTGCCTTAAAAGAAAGAAAGAAAGAAAAAAAGAAAGAAAATACATTTATTTGCAGCAGATTATGCAATTCACAAAACATTGATTACGGTGATGAAAAAAAAACTATTTGTAAAAGTGCTCATGCAGTTGAGTATTTACTGGAAATGGGCATTTCTGCTAATGTTACACTACAGTAAAACAAACGAGGGCGTTTTAGCGACCGTTCTATCAAGCGTGCTGACGTGCAGTTTAGCGAATGGACAGTAATGTTGCTTAGAGCTCTTTGCCAATTAGAGTGTTCGCTAGAAAGATCGTGAAAATTCTTGTAGCGATGTTTGGCTCTGTTCGTTGTTCAGATCGGCAAATTTAAAATGGCGAATGCTCGAAGTTCTGTTACAAGTGAGTGCTCCAATCTGTCAGCACCTTATTAATAATATTTTAGGACTATTGAGGCCAGACCATCTGAAACCAAACTAGGCGTAGACAACTTAGAAACATCATCATCATCAGCCTTTAACAGTCCACTGCTGGACTAGGCCTCTCCTTTCAAAAGAGGAATTTGCCTACTATACCACGCTGGCCAAACGGGTTGGTATAGGGTTTGTATCATTATATAGGTATATTTTCCTTCTCTTACAGTGCTGTTCTCTGCATAATATGCTCCCTCTGTCGACTCTTACGACACCCTTGAGATGATATGGGGTGGTGACAATCCGTATTCTTAGAAACATACTAAACTAAAAAATTTATCCGGTTGGTATCATAAGCATGCTTAGTAACAAGGAACTTCTGAGCTTAACACGTTCAAAAGCTCTGTAATCCTTTGAAACACTTAGATCTCTTGTTTTAATACTCACTGAAAACTAGAATCAACTTTATATATTCATTTAATGTTACTCACATCGATAGCAGCACTAGCATCGCCGGACTTGATCGCTTTCACGTAGGTATCTTGCAGAGGTTTGACGGCTTGTAGCCCTTGGGCGTCTATCAGACCCCAGTGGTAGTAGACTGCGGCGTAGTCCAGCACACTGTCGCGGTTTATCACTGGATTGCCCATTATTATGCCCTGGAGACGAAAGAACAAAATCATTAGACAACAGAGCAATACTTAATCGATTTTAAACTTTCGCGATTTGTATACATCATACAAAATAAATTAGCGGGTAATAATAGTAATTTTATTTAAGGTATAAATACCTACTTGGAATCCAGTCATCAGCAAATATAAACACCGCCCCAGTAATAAATCTCAACAGTGTGTAGACGTCAATAGTGTACCTAGTGTGTCGGAGTACCGACAGTGCGAACTTAAATAAAGACCAAGTGAGGGTAGGTGCCGAAACCCGCACTTCTACAAGACGGCGCGGCGCTGAGCTCTCATCAGTCTCTCCGCGACCACGCTCGGTGCAAGACGAGCGAAACGTCGGAAACAAATAGGAGTTTATACCATAAATAAATTAATTGTACGCGATTAAGACCCGCTAATTTATTTTATGAGAACAATACTTCATTATCTCATTTAGAAGACGTCCGCTTCTGAGCCTAGCCAACTACTGAAGTATTGCGTGGCTTGACAAGTCGGTCCGTGCAGATAGATGAAGTATGAGCTGCATATTTAACTTAAAAATATAAAGAACATGGACTGAACCTTTTTTCGAAATCTGTCAAATAATTTAGTAAGACCAAAGCCTTGTTAGAGTAGATCTAGGTAGATTGGTGGTAAAAGAACGAGAAGGCAAAATTGTCTACAAAATGGCAATTTTCTGAGGGCCAGTCTCTATGTTGGCACCTATCCTATCCAGCTGTAAAATGAAACAACAAAATAAAGAAGTATGTCACTCTTGCCAAGGTATTGTAGGTTGCTTATATGCTTGGTGCTATATGATATGTGTAAAGAATCGTTTAAGCCACCTCACATCTTATGAAATAAAATTATTTAACGATATTTTACAAACTTACAGACCATGTCAGAATATTGTACTAGGTATGAAGTAGACGAAAGTGGAAGATTGCCTATGTTCGGTCAATTTATTAAAACCAAGACTATATCATAGTACAAAAGGAATAGTAGGATAGCTTCATACAAATCAGCAGCCGCCGCCGATTTAAATGTAGGTACGCGTGACTCGCCGGCGCCGTCTACGCACGGACTTTTCACGCACACAATCTCATAGACGAGCGCGGCCCGGCGCGGCCTCAGTACGGGATGCGCCGCGCGTCTGAGGACGCAAGAGTAGGTAATTAACTCGCCGATCGGCCTTAGCTAACCTACTATTATTTTTTTACTATGAACATATTGAAAATGCCTACCTTACAGCTTGTGCTTAAGTTTAACGTGAGAATTATTACCTGGAAGTTGACGTCCAAAGAGCCTATGCTAGGGTCTTGCTCCAAGATCTTGACTCCTAGCGCGGGGACATATCGGCCCGCGTAAGATTCTCCAGCGATATACAGCGGTGCCTTGCGGAGTTCTGGGAACACCATGACCAGCTGTCTCACTGCGTTGTATAGATGCTGAGCACACTGAAAAAGCAATATGCACTTTTTTATTAATGTGTCATTCCTAAATGTTTGTGACGTCAATCGTCGTCGCATCTCTTGGCCGGCCGTCTCCACCTCCCGCGCCCCCTCCAACGGACTATAAATACCGTGGCGCGGAGTGACCGGTCCCCTTTCACCGGCTGTGCGGCGACCAATCTAAGTCTTCTCTTCTTCCCTGAGCAACGCCGGAGACGCATTCCCAAAGATCTACCCCGAATCACGCGAACCTGCTTCTATCTTTGTAACTAGTCAAATTGTTTAGAATCACTATTTTCCATTAACTTTCTTTGCTAAAGGCTGTATAGATTCTTTTACAGAAATATATAAATTTTCTTTTGTAACCGAAATATAGATTTTTATTTTACGTCACATGTTCTTTAAAATCTTTTTCCTTCGCATAATTAGTAAAGGAAAGGTCCGAACTGTCCGAAATACCCGAAACCGGCGAGCATGTATGAAAAGAGTAATGTTTGTAGACGAAGCGTGTGGGCTTTGTACGGATAGAAGCAAGTGGCGTTCTGTTTTCTTTGCCTACCCCGACGGGAAAAAGGCGTAAGTATATGTATGCTCAGCGAGCTATGGAGAGGGCTATGCTCGGAGTTTCTCTGAAGGATCGGATTCGTAATGAAGTGATCCGACAGAGAACCAAGGTAATCGACATAGCTCAAAGAATTAGCAAGCTGAAGTGGCAGTGGGCCGGCCACATTTGTCAAAGAACCGATAACCGTTGGAGTAGTCGTGTTCTAGAGTGGAGACCGCGCCTTGGCAAACGTAGTGTAGGACGCCCTCCGGCTAGGTGGAGTGACGATATACGCAAAGTGCCTGGCAGCGGCTGGACACGATAAGCCGAAACTCGGGCTCAGTGGCGTGCCAGTGGAGAGGCCTATATCCAGCAGTGGACTCTTGCAGGCTGATGATGACGATGATGATGATATGTATGTATGTATGAAATTAGTAAAGGCCTCTCAAAACAGTCGCTTTTGGAACTAGTCTCAAAAACCGATAGGTTTAACAACAGTGACAATTAATGGCAACGAAGTGAAGTCCTAGGAAAAGTTTCACTGGCTTGGAGTGGCACCTGCAATCAATTTAATCAAAATAGGAGGAGTTGGAAAGTTATCCATTTACCCACTTTCCAGCGAATTGTTTCATGAGAAGGATTCTATCGTAAAACCGAATATTAACGGTAATTTATATCGGCGAACAAGAAATCAGTTATGTTCTTTCTATCCTTCTTATGTTTTTCTGCAATTCTAAAGAACTGAGCTCTCTCTTTCAAATAAACCAGAAAGCTATCGTGAGAGAAATAAAATCTATATATTTTTATTTAATAACCACACATATTTATTAATTGTTTATATTGCAATATCCCTCGAAACCTACAAGGAAAATATAGGTACCGTAACTTGTGAATGAGCTTAGCCGCTGGGTATTTATAACCACTAACAAATAAAACAATGGCAGCTGACCTCAATACATTCACGCAGTTCGTAATTCGTAATAATAAAGTACGCACGACACATTGGATTTTACATGTTGTGTTGTTTTCATGAGACAGCCACCATATTTTCCTACACGATTTCACATGGACGAAAACTTGTACTAAAATATGGTGGCTGACAATATCTTTTAGAGTACCTACCTAGGTACCTATTGTTTAATAAGCGACACAGCGAATAAAAAAGAACAACTCATCATTGCTTTCATTGAACCCAGCTTCCTTAGGTTTGATTCGCCCCGGAATCTGCCAAATAGAAAATGAGATATAAACCAGGAGAAGCGGAAGGCCGATATCGACCTGAACCGCACTAGAAGGTATTTTTAGCAGTGATGGGACATACCAAAATAAAGGAATATCGAAAATAAAACAGAATTATCGTACATAAAAGAAATGAAGATTTTTATTTAATTGTGGCTGTTTTGAAAACGTGACACGCAAAGATTCATGTTGCATTGCCTGCAATATTTAAAAAAAAAACATTCTTTTTTTGCTTCGTCGCTACTGAAGGTTCTCCGCAGTCTTTCGTATCACCCTTCACAATTTATCCGCTTAGCGCCCATCTCAAGGACATGATCCATTACATTGTCCTTCGGTTTTACTTCATTTTCTGAAATTATATATTTTTTTAACTACGTTAAATACCTTGTGATTTATTTCATTTATAAGTTTTAACAGGGGACTCATTGTTGGAAACTAATAAAAAGGTTTTCAAATGTAATTAAAAGGTAATATATAATGCTTTGAACTATAAAGTGAGGCAGTTTTTGGTAAACACTGTGTTACGTCGCCATAGTGTAACACCGCAATTTGATTGTATGTGTGTGTGTTTACTTGTGAATATACACGAAAGTCGCAGTACGTTTTTTTTTGCTTAAACTTCTTGTCCGCAGAGTCCTATCATAACTTTTTTATTTCATCTGTAAATTATTTTGAAGCTTTTAAATCACCTTTCAAGCAAAAAACACTAGATCGAAATCGTTTTAGCACCGCTCTGTTTACGACGGGGCGGGGTTAAAAAGCGCATATCACTGCACTTTTGCAGGTAAGCGTAAATTTCCAAATATTATAAGTAGGTACCTACTACTATAAAATTAAATATACATGTAGGTAGTAAACAAAACTTACCGCTTTTACTTTGTTTTCCATGATGTTTTGTTCCTAAATACTTTTTATTTTTCTTAATTGGAAATATTTCATCACTACTGTCACTATCAGTTATAATTGCAGGGCGAATCACTGTATCTTCCAAAATTTGTATTTTTCTTTTATTGTTTGCCATCGTCAATTTTATCGACAGAACACACGCAGATAAGCTAGATAGCTCAACACTAACTGGCGGCGCGTGCGTTCTGTGCGGTATCGGGTCGCCGGCGGTCTGTTGGGTTGGCGGGCTGAAATACATAAACCTACTGCCGCACTGAGCGGATATATTTCACCGCTAGTGCGTGGTAGGCCGAAAAAGGCCTGCCGTGAGGTTTTTATGGGGAATACCTACAAATAATAAGTATTATTTTTTTCGAATAATTGCATTTTTGTGGCGTTATTTTATTTTATTCGAATTTTTTTTGTGTATTTTTTGGCTCTATTTTCAAATTTCACGTAGAGTTACTATCTTTGTTTTATTTTAAAAGATGGGCCATTTAATTTTCCATTAAATAAGACCCAATTTGCTACCAGTTATAGTCAAAATATTTTTTTAGAAGATGTTTATAATAAAAATTTGGAATTTGCTCAAAAAATCTTAAAACCCGTTTTATTCCAAAATGGTGCATTTTGGACCCCCATATGTAGGGGGTAAAAATACTCCACTATGGCCCTAGAATCACCCCCCGAAGGGAATACGAACAATTACAAATCACCCTGTATATACCATCTACTTATTGGGATCGCTATAAAATATGATATGAAAGGAATACAACTTTATGTAATAAACAAAAATATTCATTATTCACATTCCCTTACTTTTTTTTCTATAACAATACATTCGCAACAAAATAGGTGGATGTCTCATAAAGGCAGAAGGCTAGAGAGACTGAATAATATATACACTTTCACATTCGTTAATAGCTAACACGTTAATTGGTTGACGATATCAATTTGTTGGTCGAACTGTTATCGAACAACAAATTAACTTTTAAAACCGATAGAAAACTAACATTGTAGAAGAACCATATCGCCTCCGTTATGTTTCGTGGTAGTTTAATTCTATAATAGTTTGTTACGGAACACAAACCAATTTTGCAGACCCGAACTTCAGAGTTTAAAGTTCGGAACAAGTCGTATACAACTAGACTCAAGTATGTCTAAGATCAGTCGGTTCAAAGAAACTGTTCAATATTACAATACAACAATAACAAATTGTAATGTTTAGTAATAAGTTAATAACTTATTTTATTAGCAACGTATTTCTTCAAAAATTATAATCGAGTGGCATACGCAGTAGGTATGGCAAAAAATATGCCTAAACTGGGCACCGTGTTAAAATTGAAAAAGATTTTGTTTGTATATTTAGTTATCTGCAACAGAGGCTCATTATTATTAGTAACGTATTTCTTCACCTTTTCTATACTGTCTGCGTAGCCGCGGTTGTCCGTCGTGTAGCTGTAGCCGGTTCCAATCGGGTTGTCGATGAACACCAGCGAGTGGTCCTTCGCCCACGTCCACTGGCGAGCTGAAACTGTAACCATACGAGTACATACATTAATTACACATAAATAGAGTACTTTTGTAAATTCATTGAATGTTTATAGAGTCCCTCGCGGCAGTTGCGACATAAGATGTATTCCTATAGCGGGAAGAAGTGTCTTTTTTCAGAAAAGAGGGAAGAACAGAGGCATATTTTTGTTTCCTAGCGGAATTTACCAGAATAACGGCAAGAATGGCACTACGCCTAACTTTGCAAAATTCTTCATGAGTGGGCCAAGTAGTCTGGAGAGTGCGACTTTCTTACAAGACTGCAAAGAAGGTGCAATACTCCCTGTACTCGAACACCACAAGGGTTTATCTTTGTGTCATAATATAAAATTTTTATTGATTGATTGATTAATGATCGTACAAATTATTTTTTCACTACAGCAGCTCAAACATGCCGCCTTTGCTGCGAGACAACAGTGAACAAAACGCGATTTTGATTCGAGCGTGAGTAAAAGTAGCTTTTTAAATTTTCTATCTTCAGTGCCACGAATTGACATTGTTCAGCCACAAATTTGAAACATTCAAATTTTACTGTGCTCTGTCTCTTTCACATGCATATAAAAAGTGAGTGAAAAAACAAACCCCTTCGAATTCGAAATTCGATTTTGGAATTCGACCTCAAAGAACACCTACGGCAACGCAAAAAAAAAAGATTTTTGTAACAAAGAAATTACTTTTTTTTATATGTTATTGTTTACATGTTTAATTTATTATTGGATTTTAATAAAAATAAGTCTAATTAATAGTATAAAATTAGTATTTAACCAATACATTTTTATGTAGAATTACAACAATGATACATTTGAAAAATAAACACCAGGGACGCGGTATTAAAACGCGATTTAAAAAAGTAGCGGGAATAAAAATTTCGCTGATGCTGATACAGTAGGTACCTATAGCGTAACGTGTTAAATTATATTAATATATAAAATAATCTAAAAAGATGAGTGAAACTAGCGATGATGACTGTACTTTAACACCAGAAGAGTTATCAACAAGTGATTATGCAGAATTCAATCTATTCCTGTTCATTTCTATGTCTCCTAAGTAATATGTGTTCTCACTGCTGTGGTGAAAAGTTATGTGTGCTACACGAGAGCAAAGTTTTTTGTATCTCGTGCTGTTGAGTCCCTCACCACGCTCAGGATTCTAACTTTGATTCACTCGCTACGCTCGTGAATCATAGAATCCTTCGCTTGCTCGGGACTCAAAATCAGCACTCGAAACAAAAAACAACTTTGCTCTCTTGTTGCACAAACAACTACTTCATTCGACGGGTAAAAGCATTGGAGTCCCAGGTACCCCTTCCGATCCTCTATTCTTTTCTCACAAAGAAAGAACAATGAGAAGGGGATTTTGGATTTATTCTAACTGACAAAAAGGTCGAACAATTTTAAACAAAACTATAATAATAAGTATAAGCACAGGTATAAGCCTGTTAGTGTTTTAACAAACCGGTCTACCTACATAAACAGCTGATGATTACCTACGAAGCTGAATGTAAATAAACGAATACGAAATCTATAGTTCAAGGTCAGTGAGCCAGTATTAATTTGAACTCTTTGGTATTCATTGCATTCACTGCAATGGGAACGCACGCTCACACATAGAGACGTGTGGATGTGTAGAGTCGGTCGAGTTGACGCCATGTAAGTAACCTATATTATTAATATTATTATGTATGTCCTTGTGTGAATTCGGTCGAGGTACGGGACCGACTGGCTGGCTCTGGCATACCATCTGCCTGCCCTTTGCAGCTGCAGTTAGTAGGTACGTACTAAGTTATGATAGAGTACCTGTTTAATAATGTGTTTACCTTAAATAGAGTACCTACTAAAAAAATATATGTTTAATCAATCATAACAGTAGTAAGTACTTAATAGTGCATTGACGGAGACTACTTAGGTGTACCATAACAAGCTGGATAAAAACTCTAGAGTCCTCAGCGCGTTGGACTCATGTTTCCGTGTTAGAACAATGCGCATGGTAGAGAAACAAATAATAAAATTATGTAAAGTAAAGATTATTTATTTATTTATAGACTTACGCCTGTATCCCCGAAAGGGTAGGCAGAGGTGTGATAATAACACCCACATTTCGCCATGAATTTTTAGGTGTCACGTAATAGGGGGCGAGCTTATTGCCGTACCGGGCACAGTAAAGATTATTTTTCTCTAATTTATAACAATAGTCAATAGACCTACATGTGCTGTGGGTACGCAATAATATTATGGAGCTCTGCGACATAATTATGTCTCATTCCAGTTAAGATTAAAACACTTTATCTCAATCTCCCAAAGGACCCAGTATTGTTTCTACAAGCAAAATTACAATCATACACATGAAACAAAGAAGAGAAGCATAGAAGTTATAAGTGATGATGCTATTACAGTATTGCTGGCAGGCGCTGTCTATCGTTAAAGCTTTAAAATTATTAGCACCCCATTAAGTACCCGTCCTCAGAAACCAGATCGACGAGTTCTACAAATATTTAGTTCCATTAGTCCTACACCTGCCGTAGACAGGCAAGTCCGGGGCTGTATTCAATAGTGCATTTCTTTTATACCAGGTCACATCAGAGTTGATTCAAATTCTTAAAAGGACAGGGCATTTTGAACACATGTTTTTAAGCCGCTAATATGGCCCGTTCTGCCTATAAGTTTGAAATTTTCACAACTGCAGTCTACTGACTGTTTTTACAACTTCACTGATATGAATTAAAGTGTGGATTCATTCTACACATAATCTATAAAAACACATAATATAATAGGAAACAGATACCTCCTATTAAACAAAGACTTCCAAACGATTTATCTATTATTTTATTGCATATTGAGTATGAGCGTTGAGTTTATAAAATGTGTGCGTTGTAGTCAGAGCAATGCGCAATCAATATGACAATAAAAATCAACATATGTTAGCGACAGTGCCGTGACACGAGAAAGCAACAACTGCCGTGCTGGCGACCTGATAAAATGTGAGAAATATTGCGAATCATATTTAAAAGCATTACTTTTGCCAGAAAAGTTTTTTTAATATGACACTTTTCTACTAATTATTAACATCCGTATAAGGTCAAACGACAAATGGATTAAAATAACCAAACCACATTCCGGTAATTCTAGGGGAAGTTGGTGGAACAACTTGGACTTCTTTCTTTGATAACAAGTGGTCCCAAAAGGCTAAAATAGAAATAGATGCAGTGTGGAGAGGCCTTTGACCTTCAAGGCTGTTACAGGCATATCATAATTAATTAATAACACCTTAAGTAGGTAACTAGGTATAGATATGTAGGAATGCATGTCATCAGCTGTGAAATCATAAAAATGAAAGTAGTGTAGTACCGCCACCAGTCCGCTATGACTTGCGCAGGCAAATAGTAGCGAAACGGGCTGTTCTGACACGCAGATTTGATAACTATTCCATCTCTTTTTTTTTTTGACAAAGCGGTTTATTGGCAACGGTGTCCTATGGCCATGAAAGTATCGTGAAAAGCCAACGTTAGCTATAATTTGCAGGTCGTTTTTCCTCTTTTCATTTAATATACCTACTTACACGTAATTTGCCTATGGCTTTTCCAAGTAGAATGTGGTAGGCCGCGCTGAAATAATTATTTTCCTCGAATAAATAAACCAAAATTATATTGAATACAATAATTCGTGTTAAATAGCTTAGTGCTATTACTATATTATGTTTTGGCCCATAAATTACCCGTTAAAGTTTCCAGGAATGTTTACGTTACGTATAAGGACGTAAATGTTAATAAATTAACATGACAACAATTCATGTTCTAATAAATCATTGTGGTATATTTATATATAATGTACTTGTTATAAGTAAATTTGCCATCACAGTATGAATTTAAACATTGTGTACGTTTGCAAAACACCGTTTGAAAAGTTGTCTCAGTCCTTATTCCTAAGGAGGATTTTACTTTAAGGAATGCGGTACTACAAACAATTAATTATTCTTGTTTGCCAATACTATTTCAATTCCAAGATAGTCTGGTAGAAGAAGCCCTTAACGATAAAGTCGCGTTATTTGCCTACTCTACGTTTATTCTACGACTAGAGGATGCCCGCGGTTACACCCGCGTTATTTAAGGCTACTGCTCTACTCCAGTTGCTAATAGCGCGATGTTATATAGCCTATAGCCTTTCTCGATAAATGGGCTATCCAACGCTGAAAGAATTTTTCAAATCGGACCAGTAGTTCCTGAGATTAGCGCGTTCAAATTTCGCGTTTACTATAAGGTATTTTTGTACAGACTTAGTTTCTGTTAACGCTCGATCTAGATCTAGTCGAAATATCGCGTCTGGGAATAAAGTATTAGGTCTGGTTGAGGTGATAAGGACTCGTTTAAAAAAACTTCTATTATTATTAATGCACTTATTGCGTAGTAGTTAAAACACTCGCCTATCCACCAAACACAAAGCAAAGTGTAATTAATTCGACTCTTACATGATTTTGTGATATCCACCAACAGTTTTTTGGAGTCTATGTGTGCTGTGTCCGTTGGTTGAATATTTATAACGCAATCATCATCATCATCAGCCCTTTATACTGTCCCACTGCTGGGCACGGGCCTCTTCTCACTATGAGAAGGGTAAGGCAATAGTCCACCACGCTGGCCAAGTGCGGATTGGAAGACTTCACATGTCTTTCGAGAACATTATGGAGAACTCTCAGACATGCATGTTTCCCCACGATGTTTTCCTTCACCGATAAGCAAGCGAGAATTAACAATTTAATACGCACTTAACTCCGAAAAGTCATTGGTGCGTGCCGTAGATACGAACGCGAGACCCTCTGCGTAGCAGTCTGTAGGTCTCTCCACTCAGCTATCGCTGCTAACGCAATATTTATATATTTTTTTTCGGAATTCAATTTTTAATGAGATAATACTTATACTTACTTTAATTTATCATGAGTATAAATGATCAGTGATACTCATCACAATCTGAATCATCCGAAGCACTCGAAGCAGGCATCAAATTCAATTAGCAAGGGTCAAGTATACGTCAATGGCAAGGCCTTCTTGTGGTTACCTTGTGACTAGCAAGTTTATTGGTGTAAACTTTACTTATTTGGCCTTCTTTTGTCTACGTAATCTGAATTACAGCCGGCGACGCAATAGCGAGGGTGTTATAGTCAAACATGTGAATTTGGTTAAGTTATCGGAGACTGCCTCGTTGGTCTCGCGGCATAAATGTGCGCGTGGGATTGGGAGGTCTCGGGTTCGATTCCCGGGTCGGGCAAACTGTTATTGGGTTTTTCCGTTAGGAAATTCTCAGTAGCAGCACGGAGTCTGATAATGTGCCTGGTACGGCAATAGGCTCGCCCTCTATTACGTGGGACCTAAAAATTCATGGCGAAATATGGGTGTAATATTCCACCTCTGCCTACCCCTTCGGGGATAAAAGCGTGGGTCTATATATATCGGCAAAACTAATGAACTGTTTTGAGCGCGAAGTATTTTTGTGGCGACCGATTTCATCTGTCCCAGTCTTCTAAAGTACGCATGGGATTTTGATACGGCATATATATACGTTATTTAGAGAATTTATTTAGATAGGTGATTCTTAGAGATATGTCAACTTGTATGTTATATTCACAGAAATTATAAAAAAGCAATAAATTATGGCCTGGCGCTAAAATCTCTCTTATTATAATAATTGCTGTTTCCCGCAGTTTCACCCGCGTCCTGAGGGAAGTGCTTCGCGTACCCAGCTAACTTACAGCTTAAGTTACTCCTTGGTACATCAGCTACCTGCCTTTAAAAGTCCCGTCAAATTGGTCCAGCCGTTCCAGAGATTAGCGAGAACAAACAGACGGATAAACAGACAAAAATTTAAAAAATGACATTTCGTTATATGTACCGAGTATACATCCATATGAATTTAGTAAATAGTTGTTATTTTAATATTACAAACAGACACTACAATTTTATTTATATGTATAGAGTATAGATGTATAGATTTACGAGTGTAGAACTCAACGTAGATAAGAGCTGAGCAAAAAAATCTTACCATACAAGTCATACAACCCACCTCGGAATTCACACAGTAAAATTCTCTCAAATATGAAACGTTTGTGGTGAGCAATATAGCAATTACAAAACACAGTCATTAATATGCCATGAACAATAATAACCTTCCAAGCAAAATGTTTAACTTGTTGAATCACATAGAATATAACTGATGGAATTTCAAACAAACGCACTTTTTAAGTCATAACACTGCTGTTTGAGGTATTGCAGGCCTCGGTTACACACAGCAGTTACTAAGCAACTCTATAAAACGGAGACGAATAGGGGCAAATTTTCTCAAAATAAAAAAGAGAGTTTAAGGGTTGAGCTACACCTATCAGCACCGCATCGCACTTTCCTATGCTTCTATCCTTTTCTGTCACTTAGGACCGTAATATACTAGAGCGAGAAAGAGAGAGGGAACGCGTCAGCACGATCGATTCCGCGGCGTACCCTAACTGGTATATCCATTGTGTCTAGGGCGAGGATAATGGTCTCACGTGAATATTCAGCAAGAGTTTAGTCTTACAGAACATAGCGACAGTCCAAAGGCGTTCAGCAATAATTTATCAAAATAAATTCTCACTTACTATTCAGTCTATCACTATCAGTCTTGAACGGCCCGATCTCATCGAACAGGCCCGCGAGGCTGGAGACTCCAGGCCCTCCTTGCAGCCAGATAATCCACGGAGTATCTGACGTACGCGATTCTGCTTCGATGAACCAGAAGAAAGTATTGGAGTCATACGTCTCGTCTACTGTTAAGAAGCCGGAGTAACTGCTTCGATGGAAGAAGAGTGTGGGATCTACTGCTGCCAGGTCCCGCGCTTGTTCAGTCTTGTTTTCCTTGATAAGTTTGGTAAGTATGAGTTCTTCGGCACCCGCTAGGACTGAAGATGCACTGGAAAAGGACAAGTTTGTTTAAAAGCCAAATCCAATAATATTTATTAACTTAGGTCTCGATGAGGCATATGATCGTCAATTTTACAGTTAATTACTTAATGAATCTATATTTACATTTAGTGCCTCATTCACAAAGCAAGGGTGTAGAACCACAAGAAAGAACAGGCAATAATTCGATTGAACCAACGTTAGTAGTTGCCTCTATGCAAAAACTTACTTAGTATTGTGTCAGTTATATCATAACTCATATCTTTATTATCATAACAGATTTCAGCATGAATGGGCCGGCTCGACCGGGGAAGTACTACCCTCTCAAAGAAAATCGACGTTAAGTAACAGTACTTAAAATGTTGCGTTTCGTTCGGTGAGTGAGAGTGCCGGTGGCCCTATCCCCTATTCCTTCTCCCTCATCCCACGCCTCATCCTATCCCTTTTCCCAACCCCAGGGGGCGACAACGCACTTGTGACTCTTGTGGGGTTGCTTGTGTCCATGGGCGGCGGTAACTGCTTAACATCAGGCGATCCGTCTTCTCGTTTGCCGCCTATTACTATAAAAAAAAAACATAACTACTGCTGGTTTAACCCATAGATTATACACTTATACTGGTGTAACCCACGCCGATACGTCGGTGTTGCGGCAAATAAAAAAAAGGTCAAATATCTTATTTGACTTTTATTGAGACCTGTTAAGTAAATATTAATATTGTATTGTTGATTCCGTTGTCAACAGTCGTGAAATTGTATGAGCTGAGGTTGTTTTGTATCCAAGTGTTTTTTTTGTTGGTACCTATATCGTGTTTGTAAGCCTAATCAACTAAGACGTTGTACATGGCAACGGACATGACATAGAGTCCCTGCAGGCCTGCAATCTGCAGTAGTTGTAATAAGCTGATAGTTAATTCGGCAAATTAATCAGAATGAAGATGTATGACAGTGCGTAAACTACGATAACAATTTAAATTGGGTAACATAAATTTCGGTTTCTTCGCACATCAAATCGATCAATCTATAGCATGACTGCGGAAGCTCATAAAATATCGTATATAAATGAAATCAGCAGTCTATAAATGAAAAAGCAGAATGTTGTCCTCGGTGCAGTGTCGTTGAGTACTGTCGGGCCGAAATATGGAGAAAGGGCCATAGACATACCAAATGCGTAAATTTTATTGACCGGAACATTTGTGTTATCGTCGAAAACAATGATATTCAAAATCTAGTAGCATAATCTATAGATAGGCATAGTTTTATATCCCTGTATCTAAATGATAGATAGGTATTGATGTTAGTTCTCAGTGCTTGTCCCTTATGTAATAAGCACTTATAGATAGGACGATAAACCATTCACATTTTTTAAACTTATTGATGTTGTTTTATGTATCTGCATGATAAACTTGGCAATAGAGCAGGTGTACATAAATACCCGGAGCCACACAACTACCTTGCAGCGAAAGCAAGCCTTGCAGTAGTCGACTTCGAGATCGCAACTTAGGTCGGGCGCTGTAGGGAATACATGGCGACATGCGGATTCATAGACCACTCACAGGTCCACTGCGACTGTGGAACTCCATCTCAATCCATGGCGCATTTGCTTTCTTGTCCTCTTTGCCCGTCTATCTGAAGCAAGCGAGACCTTAAAGAGGCCTCAGACAATGCCTTCACCGTAGCAAAGATTTTTGAACAGAAAATCTGAACCATTGACACGATGAAGAAGAAGAAGCTGATGTTGAAGTAGACGTTACAAACAGACATCAGTTCTTGGAAATAATTAACTGTCTGTTCTCTACGGCTCTTCACAGTCCACTGCTGGACTTGAGCCTCCATTATTTTGCTTCTCGGTAACACTGTGAGGCAATGGAAAATTTGGCTTACTATATCATCCCGACCAGATGGGTTGGTTTAGGGTTTGATGTAGAGTTTTCGGTCTCTTCGTATATTACAAATTGTTTCGTGTATTTTGATGACAGCCACGGCATGTAATGAAAATATTGTTTATTCCTAATTTCCTAATAATCAGTCGACACTCGGAGTACCTAGTTAACGATCTATCTGGTACTATTTGACCTCTCTACCCGCAACCTGCAGCCGTGCTGTATGTAAGCCAGACAAAACTTCGCGTCAAAAAATAAAGTATTACGTCCGGTCAATGCGACTAAGACCCGTTTAAAAAAAAATATTATTAACATGCATGTTTTGCGTATTAATTTAAACGGTCCTTCGCCACTAAACTCGGTGCTGAGTGTAATGGATTCAACTCTTACACAACATTTTGTAGTACAACACAAATGTTTGGTTTGAGACAAGGTTTTTTTGTGTTAGTTTGTTTTAACACATAGACTTATTCCTAGTGCTGCAGTTGGCTCTAATAAAACAGTACTGTATTTATGTTCGTCATGTTTTATGCCTGTAGTTTCCAATCATTTGATAAACAGACTGTAATAATAAATATGACAGATCATGAATACGGAAAAAAAACGTATAAACCGGTCTAGATTTACACTATACAGACGACCTAAAGGAGGAGACTACGAGGTCGAAAATAATTACAAACAATCAAAATAGCTAGTCTGAATGACGTGATTTGAATCTCAAGGGCACTACCAAGCTTTTCTAGAAGTGAATCTTTTTTTTAACTCTTATAATTACTCGCATTTTGGTTATACTGGAAAATTTAATCCACAGGTTATGATGCCGATGATGGTCAAAATCTTAATATATAAAATCCTTGCGTTACTGACTGACTGACAGACAAGCTAGAGCCGAAACTATTGGGCGCAGGAAGCTGAAATTTGGCATGTATGTTCCTTGGGGACCGTAGGGGTGCACTAAGAAGGGATTTCCCGAAATTCCCACGGGATCGGCCAAAACGGGTAAATTTAAATAAAAATGCAGGCGTAGCTGCTGACAACCTCTAGTAAAATATAAAGATAAAGCTTCCGTTGCATACCTCTAATTGAGATTCTATTGTTAACTACAAAACCGATATAGTCACTGAGTCATTGTCTTCATGATTATCAAAATATTTAAGGACTTCCACAAGTCCTAGAAAGCTCATATTTCATGTGTCTATCTCCTATGTCTACATAAAATCTGATAACTTTTTGGCAGTCCAAGTCATTCTCGTCATGGCAACGTTTTACATGATTATGTTTTAGTGATCTTTATGAATTGAAGTCAATCTTGCAACAATCTTAAATGCAAATCATTAAAACATTTTGGGGAACAGTGTGAATGGAGTGCTGCATGCCTTTATGAACGGCCAAACTGTGTCTAAAAAGGCGCGACTGGCGGTTCACAATGGATTACTGGTACCTTGATGTATGGAAGTGAGTGTTGGGTATGGCAGAAAAACCATGAAAGCAGAATTAACGCAGTTGAGATGCGATCACTGCTATGTGTGGGGTGAGACTGGTTGATAGAATACCGAATGCAGTAATACGAGAGCGATGTGGCCTGAAAGAAGATAGGTAGATCCTAGGTAGTAGAGCCTTGCTGATTTCAGCATGA
Organism: Euclidia mi; assembly: GCA_944739405.2. NCBI lineage: Eukaryota > Metazoa > Arthropoda > Insecta > Lepidoptera > Erebidae > Euclidia > Euclidia mi. Next base: position 9,091,590 of record OX123196.2, read on the forward strand.
ATGGGCCGGCTCGACCGGGTTAGTACTACCCTCTCACAGAAAATCGACGTAAAGTAACAGTACTTAAACTGTTGCGTTTCGTTCGGTGAGTGAGAGTGCCGGAGGCCCTATCCCCTATTCCTTCTCCCTCATCCCACTCCTCAATCCTCATCCTATCCCTTTTCCCAGCCCCAAGGGGTGGCAACGCACTTGTGACTCCAATGGTGTTGCTTGTGTCCATGGGCGGCGGTAATTGCTTACCATCAGGCGATCCGTCTGCTCGTTTGCCGCCTATTGCCATAAAAAATAATTAAAAAAAAAAAAGATGTCGTGACAAGGATTGAGAAAGGAATGCTCAAATGGTTTGGACACGTGGAGCGAATGAGTGAAGAACCGACCGAATGTCGAAAGTCGACCAAATTGGGGACGTCTTGAAAAACGGAAAAGTCCGAAGCACCCGTAACCGGCATGTATGAAGAGAGTAATGAATGTAGAGGAAGCGCGTGAGGTTTGCAAGGATAGAGGCAAGTGGCGTTCTGCTGTCTCTGCCTACCCCGACGGGAAAAAGGCGTGAGCATAATTATGTACTTATGTATGTATGTAAAGCATTTTCATGTAAATTGCCATGACGAGATGCATGTCGATTGACGTATTAACCTATATTCTTACTTACTAGAGGATAACTTACTACAACTATTACAGCGTTTCATATTCAATGTGTCAACAGGAGGATCTAGTCTACTATATGTTTTGAACTTCTTTGTGGCGACATCGCGTAGGTAGAAAGTACCCCATGGATTTCAGGATGAGAACCTCTATACTAGTGATTTTCCTGTTTTGGCTTTACATATTCGCTAACTTCTTAAGGGGGTAATAAGTAGTAAGTGTACAAATGCAAATCCAAAAATTGCAATACAGATCGACCGAAGTTCGAACCGAAACATCTGATCTCTTATAACAAACGAGTTTTAGCATACCCTTTATAAACCTGCCCTCACCAGAGTCAAGCTATACCTCGCCCACTCCTCCTCAAATAAGCCCCTCATAACACAATCCTGATTCAGCCAACATATCGACCTTATCTCTTCTTTCCCCTCCTAACCTGAGATACCATTGGTGGGTGACGATAACGGCCTTGTCTGTATGTCAACAAAAGTAAACGTGTTGTGAAGTAAGTAACTTAACGGTAAATCTACTGTATAAGCGTCTGTTTATAAAACAGATATAGGTACCTACCGAGTATATTATTTATTTAAGTATCCTCCTTATAATGTTTAATTTATTGTATTATTTTATAGTGTTTAGTTTGATGTTTGCGTGAGTCAATCAAGGGCATAGTTGAAAATCAGCGTTAGGCATCTGCCTGACAAATGCTAACCTATGCCCTGTTCTGACACGCCACACTTTAGTTTTTTATTGTTTTCTTCTACTGTTTTTGTTTTTATTGAAATTAAATGAAATGATTTATTTTCGCAGAAAACACTGTTACAATGATGTTAACAAGTACATATCTAAGTCTCAAGTGTTTCGGCCTGGTGGCATGCAAAATTGTTATGGATTTAACATGTACTAAGAATATAAAATAAATTTAATTAATTACATATTTAGAAATACCTAACACTTCATTAAAACAAATTCATTACCTACATATTTAAAAACACAATACTAAAATAAATTCGTTCAACACATTATTAATTTATTGTGATCTTTATTTGTGTGCGTGTTGAGATTTTTTTTTTCAAATTAATTTTCTTTTTTCTTTTCTTTTCCACCGTAACAACAGTATACATAGATAAGTTTAGTACAAAAGTCGCTACACGCCTGAAAATCTCTGCCGAGACTTTATTAGATCAAAAGTACTCGATTATTAAGAATTTTATTAGTAAATTATGATTAAGTTATATTGCGATAAAATCCGTAACCTGTAGTTTTATTTCAATGTGTAACACACAGGTACACACTCAAAAAATACTAAGAACCCTTTGCCTTAAAATCCTAAAAGATATCTATACATAGGTATACCTAAATATAATTGGAGTGTCTGTTTGCAATATTAAAATAACCGCTTGCTACTAAATGCATATGGATATATACACGGTACATATACCAAATGACATTTTATACAATTTTTTCTGTCTGTCTGTTTGTTTTCGCTAATTTCTGGAACGGCTGTACCGATTTTGACGGGACGTTGAATAGCTGATGTACCAAGGAGTAACTTAGGCTATAAATTGACCGGGTACGCCAATTAGTTCCTTCAGGACGCGGGTGAAACCGCGGGAAACAGCTAGTTGAGAATAATAATTATTTGGGACTAATAAAATACCATCCAAAATCACGTAAAGGAAAATGGAATTATGTAGCAGACCGTACATACGAAATTGTTGAAGTTAAAAAAGAAGGCAATGGAATAATCTTATCGTATATAGGCATTTAAATATTATTTAAGACATGTTGTGGTGAAAATAGAATTAAAGTAGAAACAATATGACTTATTTCTTTCTGTGTTTTAATTCAGCAGCTGTTCCTATATAAATATCAGAGGTTAAGGCTGTACAAATATTGTTACAAAAGAACACCATAAGTCGAAAGAACAATACAGCATTTTATGGCCGAATTTATTTTCGAACTAGCTGTTTCCCGCGGTTTCACCCGCGTCATGAGGGAACTATTTCGCGTACCCGGTTAATTTATAGCCTAAGTTACTCCTTGGTACATCAGCTATCCGCCAGTGAAAATCGATCCAGCCGTTCCAAAGATTAGCGAGAACAAACAGACAGACAAACAAAAATTGTAAAAAATGTCATTTCGGTATATGTACCGTATATACATCCATATGCATTAAGTAAAAAGCGGTTATTTTAATATTACAAACAGACACTCCAATTTTATTTATGTGTATAGACTACACGAATTCGAGGTTACACCTGCGCTTTTTAGGGCTACTGTCACAGAATAAACAGTACTTACGTACAGAAGCACCACTTCTCAAACCAATTCATTGAAATTGCGACTCTTGCTACTAAGCAACAAAGTGCAATTCAGCTCGCATAAGCACTCAGTGCCTAATGCGTTATTTACCTAACCGTTCCCGCTCTTTTCTAACATATAACGCTGTCGCTGTCTGGCGCGGAGTGACGCGCTAGCTGTCGCGCTAGGGTTGTCGACTGGCCGCTGCTACTATAATATTTATTCATCGTCTATCTACCTACTTGACCACGTACCTAATAATAAATAATCATCCTATAAGTATATATCCAACTATTTGAGCTTGTAGAACAAAAACCGCAAAAATCTGGTCGTTTACATTTTCACTATACTAATTCTTAGTTATTTCCTAAACGCATGGATCGATTTACATGATTCAAACAGATAAAATGGTTTTTGAACTAGATCTTTAATTTGACACCATAATCGTTGGGATATCTCAACAAACAAAAACCTAATTTTCAAGTCGCTCTCGTAAAATAAATAAAATCAAATTTTCAAGTCAACAACCCTTGCGCGGCGCGTCGGACGCCGGGCTTGGAAGCCGCGCGAATGTGTAGGCACTTATCGCTGTAGGTACGGCCGAGTGAAGGAGGCCTGCTACTGTTCCGTACCAGTGGTTTATAGTGTGATGTTATAATATAGTATATTCGCCTTCCTCGATAAATAGGCTACCCAACACAAAAGGAATTATTCAAACCGAAGCAGTAGTTCCTGAGATTAGCACGTTCAACCAAACAAACAAACTCTTCAATTTTATACCCACATAATATATTAGTATAGATTCACCATACCCGGCGTTCTGGCAAATTATGCGATACCACTTATTAATTTACCCTCAATTCTATATGACCATCACACTGAATAAAACTAAAAACACATGTTATTAACATATTTTATACATATTAACAAGATGGATTTTTTTATTGTTATTTGTTATTAATTATTAAAAGATACCAAGATTATATTTCTTACGATTGCAACACCGGCACAAGTGCATTGACATCGATGGAAAGACCTCGGAACATGGGCATAAAATACTATAAATAAACTTCTCTGCACGCATTTTTAAGCATGGTTACCGAGAACGACATAAACACCACATTACAAGAATTTTATAACATAGTCTAACCTATTAAATGCATTATTAAACATCAATGATTTCTTGCATAATATTTTTAAATAAATAAACAACACTTTCACTGAAAAAAGTAAAAGGAATAACCTACCTTAGTATCAGTAAGAGCAATCCAGTAAACACATCCATTTTGAACCACATACCACTTTTTCACAGACCTATATCTACTACGTAATATTAAAACTAATATTTTATCACTTTTTTGCATATACACTAAATGGAGCGTCGACATGCATCACTCACGGGCGCTCGAAACAGACTGCTCGATGCGCTCTCACCACGTGGTCTGCGAAATAACGTTCCAGGAAAATAAAGAACAGACACAGTAGTTTGTACACAAGGTAAAACCCACGCCACACATGCCAACATAACATGAGCTTTGTTTATTCAGAAAGCATATAAGTTGCTAAGTCAGACTATGCTGGAAATCCACTTCGTGTTTTACCGTACATACTGGATCGGGGTAATTAATATCGATAACAGAAAGTACGCTGGCCTCCATCTAAATTAACATACCGGGAAAATACAACGAAATGTGTTAAATTAAGACTTGGTTATAAGTGATTGGAAAGTACGGTGATAGGTACGGTGTGTTCATATTTTGTGCTCATTCTGAATGACAAGCGGATTCAAGGAATGGTGAATTATTGTACCCAAGATTCCATTCTAGCCAATTTCAACCACGCTGTTTCGATGCAACGGTGCATACTGCTAGAACACTTATGCACATGACAGCATTCAAATCTTAATATATAAAATCCTTGCGTTACTGACTGACTGACAGACACGCTACAGCCGAAACTATTGGGCGCAGGAGGCTGAAATTTGACATGTATGTTCCTTGGGGACCGTAGGAGTGCACTAAGAAGGGATTTCCCGAAATTCCCACGGGATCGGCCAAAACGGGTAAATTAAAAAAAAAATGCAGGCGTAGCTGCTGGCGTCCTCTAGTGATAAATAAGTCGAGTTCGGCTCTTGTCTCAGGACAAGAATCCTTAGGCCATTTCGAAAGTCTTGAAGGCCACCTCAAGGCTTTCGAAATGGCCTAAGGATTCTTGGAGTTTTACTTTATAGGCCACTATAAATTAAAACTCCAATGCGAGACAAAACATGTCTCACGAAAAGGAGAAGAATCATCATTATCATCATCACCTTGCCAAAGGCCACTGCTGGATATAGGAGTCTCCAATATCACGCCACTGAGCCCGATTTTCGGCTTATAAAAAGCAGAATATTCCCCGAAAATAAAAGTGTATAGTATGTAGTCATTTGTCTGTTCATTATGACGTTTCTTCCAATATTCGTAAGCGTTCTATGATACAGAGATCCCTCAGTTCTTTATATTGCTTATTATGGAATGTTATCTACTTATCTTTCCGTGGGTGTCGTAAGAGGCGACTAAGGGATAACACGATGCAAATACCATCTTTGCGTAGAGACGGAAAACTCGACATCAAACCCTATACGACTACCTCGTTGGTGTCGCGGCATAAATGTGCGCGTGGGATCGGGAGGTCCCGGGTTCGATTCCTGGGTCAGGCAGTGTTATTGGGTTTTTCTGTCACGAAATTCCCAGTAGCAGCACGGAGTCTGGAAATGTCCCCGGTACGGCAATAGGCTCGCCCCTTATTACGTGGGACTAAGGTATATCTGGCGAAAAGTGGGTGTAGAAATACACCTCTGCCTACCCCTTCGGGGATAAAAGGCGTGACGTTGTGTATGTGTGTGTGTGTATCTACTTATATAATGAGCTGACATACTTATTGCTAACACCAAACGATCTTACCATCGTCAGTTTCTGTTACATATCGGATTAGATTTTCGCCTAAAGAGTATTTTCTTGTATCGCCTTCGCATCCAAAGATGAATCTTCATCATCAGCCTGCACCAATCGACTGCTCAACGTAGACGTCGTATACGACTATACGGATAGTGTAAGTTCTTTGAAATACCCTTTTAAGAATCAAATGTAGATTTTCACTACATTTTTTCATTTCAGTTTTATAAATTAAAACATTGATACGGAAGATATGACAGTCTAGGCATTCGGCTCATGGTACGAAGGCACTGGGTTCGAACCCTTCTCATTGCCATCGATTCTGTAAAACCTAATATAAACATACATACATACATACATAGACTCACGCCTGTTTCCCGGAGGGGTAGGCAGAGACTACAGAACGCCATTTGCAACAATCCTGACATATATCTCTTGCTTCATTCACTCCCATCAGATTCCTCATGCATACCTAATATAAACCTACACATAACAATTTTATTAAAGTTCTTCCTAAAGGATTTTTGACTGTAGTAGTCAGAAAACTTCAATGTATCTGTTTATCCGATTCGAGGTGATGCATCCAAACAACATTTCAATTATTTTATTCTATACGAGATCTAGGCGATCGATTACAACTGATTACGCCAATCAGTTGGGAAATTAAAGCCATGTGGTCATCATTCATCGATCACGTCATTCTATGACTGTTTTGTTCACGTGGTCAACGAGTCAGCCGTGAACGTGAGCATATGCCTCGTGTTTAATTCCTTTATCAGGATAAGCATTGCCTGAAAGGCTTCATTACAAAACAAGTGCGCTGGCTAACCATAGTGCGTTGTTACTTTGTAGCCAGCATAGCTATACAAAGGCAGTTATTCAAAGCGTCCAATGTACTTCTGACTAAATTCGTTGCGGGTTCCACGACTGTTTAACGTTCCCCGGGACTTCACGAGTGTCAAAACTTGTTGTCGTTACTGGTCACTGCTGCTGAACCTGGCTAAATAGTAGTGGGAATGAGGGTGGGCCAATATAAAAAAGTTCTTCAAGGAAGACAGTTCGGCGCATTTATTGGCTCGCTCCGATTTCTACAACAACCATACCTAAAAGAGGGCTTATCAGCGGAAGGCTCACGATGCGTCATGTCATAAAGCGGCTATTACATGTATATGAAAATAGCATTTCTAAGACGTTATTATAAATAGGTACGCCTGTAGACCCGTTTCGCACTACATCCAAGCCAAATACGTCAAAATATGGTGCGAAGAAGTTGTAGACCAAATTCTATGGTACTTTTCGCACTACATGCGACATCCGTCGATTTCTGACAAATACCGTGCCTGATTTCTAGAACTGTATTTTCACGTATTCCGATCTTACTTAGTGCGAAACCGCGCCTAGTCTATCTTGTGATAGAACAAAGGCTTGTCTGCCGCCAATGGCAGCAAAAGGACAACACACTCAGGGACATGTCTATTGAAATTAAAATCCAGCTTTTATAAAAAATGTTTATTATTCCTACCTATAATTAAACTTAATTTTATATTTACAAGAGGCTTGAATCTCATATCTACCTAAACTTCTATAAATTAGACTAGTCTTTTGTGTCTGGTCCCTGACACTACTTTTTATACTTAGCTTAGCAGTATTGAAAGTCCCCGTCAAGCAAAAGAAAATTTAAAAAAATACAAACATCGAAAGTCAGTTTAAAAATATCATGAAGTACCTGATAGCATTGATAGTTCTATAAATGGTGTCAAACTTTATGTTGTGCAGCCTTCATTCGGCAATACAAGTTATTTTTACTTTTAACTGAATATTGGTTAGGTCTTTCGTGATACAAGAGCCATAGTTATATTTATTCAACGGATCTATGTGGCGTAATTTTTTGAAAATTTAGGTATCTTATATTTTCCTTGACGTTTCGGCTTGGGTTACACCAGCCGGGGACACGAGATGACTCATTATGGTACTACGTTACATACTATGTGTACAAGTAGCGAAATATTAAAAGTATTCACATTCGAGCCACTCACGCTACTGGGGCAGAATAAGGCAAATCAAATAAGAACAAAACAGACAAACAGACTAACATTTAGCATCATAAAACATTGATGACTTCGGATTCGTCCTAATTGACTTCATATTCGAAAACTTGAACAGAATGCAATCGTTGACAGTTTGCAAATTGTATTGAACTAGCGCACACACATTTCAATCGTTTAAACGTTAACTATGCAAAAAGGATCATGTCCAAAAGGCACAATAAGGATGAATAAACACAATAGGTACACGTCTGCTCCTAAAAATAGTACGTGTATATTTGTACTTCCACAATCATAGTTAATAAAACTATCGCGATCGAAATGCTGAGCACAAAAATAACAAGATCAGAAATCAAAAACTCATACAAAAATCCAGCAGCCGAGTAGGGACTTCATTTTCTCACGCTAGCTTTAAAATGTAGTAGAGTCTACATTAGTAGGGTCTTCCATATTATTGTACAAAAACAAATCAGTCCGTCTCTTCCACTTTAGAGCATAGACGACTCCACAAAGTATCGCGAAGATCAACAGAACATTTAACACTATGCTCACAACCATTCCTGCTTTCGTCCCAGAAGAAGAATCTCCGGGGAATTGGTAAATTGTTTTGGCGATTCCATTGAAAGCATCGTCTATGTACTTAGGAGTATCTTGAGCTAACACTTGGTAGTTTGGCGGCAGTTCAAGGTCGAAGCCTTTGATGAAGTAAGTGACGAGATGCTTCGCTTCTGCAGGCTTGTCCATCGGCACCAGATGGCCAGCACCACGGATTAAAACTTCCGTGAGGCCACCTCCTTGCTTGATGTATCTAAAATACCAAAGAATAATTTTAATGACTTATTTTTTCTACCATTTGATAATGCTAAAATACTTGTGCCAAATAACATGGTGAGACGACTAACGGGCTTGAGAGAGATAGTATTGTTCCTTACGACGGAAATTAAATTCGATGTGATTCGAAAATTAAAAACGTCAAAAAGGAAACCCGTCATGTTATGTAAAAAGACTTCCTAGGTTTTTTTTACAAATACTTCATTGCCTTGTCTGATGGTTTATGATAATACTAGAGGACGCCAGCAGCTACGCCTGCATTTTTTTTTAATTTACCCGTTTTGGCCGATCCCGTGGGAATTTCGGGAAATCCCTTCTTAGTGCACCCCTACGGTCCCCAAGGAACATACATGCCAAATTTCAGCTTCTTGCGCCCAATAGTTTCGGCTGTAGCGTGTCTGTCAGTCAGTCAGTAACGCAAGGATTTTATATATTAAGATAAGCGGTGATGCTAACGTAGTGTCCGAGCTGCTTTATTCTAGACAATGCTCTTAAAAAGCTTGTAAATTACCATCCGTTTTCGGAGATACTATCGGAGCAGTGATATGTTAACTGTGTGAAGAAACTGCCCATATTAAATCGTAAGGCCTCTCTCACATTGGGCTTGCGCGTTAATGCCCAATGTGAGAGAGGCCTTACGATTTAATACGCGCAAGCCCAATGTGAGGGACACCTTACAACTATTGGTTAGGCCGATTTCACATTGGGCGTACGCTTGAGAAACGCGCATGCCGAATGTGTGGCTAACCTTAGCTACTTTAAAATTAAATAACATCATCATAGAAACCCATCTTCTAATACGAATGGTAGGTAGCTTACCCAGCGACCCTGTCGTCGTACCACCAGGGGGTGCGGGAGGCGTTGAGGAATTGTTGGCGGCCGTTCCAGTGCCAGTGCTTGCGACGAGCCACCGCATTCGGCACACATGGCGCCGTCAGGTCCATTTGACCACTAGAATAAAACATTACACTTCGATATACCTAGTTTTGTACGGATAGAATAGAAATTGTTAGTTATGAAGGACAGGGGAAGTTTAACGTATAGGTTCCTATTCATATTTGGCTGGGTGAGTGCAAATAATTTTCAAGGGCGTACTTATTGAAGCTCGCAACGGGTGCACAACAAGCTTGTTACGGCATCGATTGACACTTTGTGATTAAATAGCAGGCGCTTTATCAACTAATATCTTGAAGCGGTACGTTGCTAAAACGCCTGTTAAAATGTGTACAAATGTACTGTCAAGAACTTATTGTAGAAATTATAATTAGATCAATATATCATATTGTCAAATAAAAACTGCTTCGAATGTTCTCTTTCATCATCATATTCATCTTAACATCAGTAGCGTAGTCCCAGTTGTGATGCAAGTCACTCGCGTTGGAGCCTGGGGTACGCTTTTTTTTATTCCTCAAATTATTTGATTGGAAAAAGGCTTATTTTGAAAAAAATAACTTAATATTGCATCGGTTCGACATGTGGATGCCGAGCTCTAAAGCGAAAGCCTCGGAACAACCGAGCAACCCAGAAATCGCCGAGATGATGGTGGTGATGACCAACATAAGTAAATTTGTCTAGTCTTTGACAGAAACTGACACGGACATAAATCTAAACTCACCAATAAATAAGCACTTTATAATGGTTAAGCAGCATCTCAATCTTGGATTTGATTTCGCTCAAGAAGTCGGGCGTCAGTTTGGCATGCACGGTGCTGTTAAAGAAGTTGAACTTCAAGTCGCCGACATGCAGTGCTTGTCTCACTTCAGAACTGTCGATGTAAGTTATGAACTCGTCCAGATTGTAGGCTTGGTCCATCAGGACGTTGAACGTTTGCTGCTGCATCGACATGTCGTCCAATCTGTTCAAGAGCTCTTCTCGAAGCTGAAAGAAAGAAACGTTATAAGTTTAGTTATGCGTTGTGATGGTCATAATCATATAGGTACATAGATGCAGCATTTCTACGCAACAAAAAGCCATTGGCTATTCTGAAAAGCTGAAGAATTTGTTTATTTGTTTGTTTGATTGAAGGCGCTAATTTCAAGAACTAGCAGGCTTAGCTTAGCCAAGACGTCTTTCTGCAAACGTTAACGCAAAAAATGTATGGAGTGAACCAAAAGTCACGTGATCTAATCAAACAAATAGAAAAGTCGTAGCCAAATATACCAAATATAACGCATAAAAAGCATTCGCGTTTTTGATTTTCTTGATTTCCTTGAATATAAAGAAGAAACTCATCGTTCCTGTGATGTCAAACTGCAAAATGTTAGCCAAGTTGCCAATTTCGGTCAAAACTGACGCTTGTCTAGTTATGTTTGCGTTTGAAATCGGAAAATGCGATGGAAACGATACGTTTAAGGTTTGGCTAAGCCTGCTGGTCCGGTTTGAACAATTCTTATTTATTGGTTAGCTTATCTATCGAGGAAGGCTATAGGCTATATTGCAGGGCAGTAGCCCTAAGTGCGGGTATAACGGAGTGCTCGTTTAGTAAGTGATATTACTGCAAAGTTTCATCAAAACCCGTTTAATAGTTCTGTGTGAAAGCACAATCTAATAAACGAATTATTTGAACTTGAGCCCCACCCTTACATCCTACTGGATCTATCGTTGAATATTAATAGTCCATTATCAGCAGTATCATCGCTTAGCATCAAAAGATTGTGGCTAATGTTAGCTGGCAATAAAAGGGTATTTTTTACCAATCAATAAACCAATTTACACATATCTGCCTATGTGTATGTATAGTAGAATGTTGTAGCAGAAGATTATAGTAGGTACTATATTATTTATGGAACTATAAAAGCGGCAGACATGTGAGGGCAGACATCAGTCTCGCCGTCAATCATGTCAATGATCTTGCGTCTGATAAAATGAAGCCTGTTAACGTTCAGATATGGTTCATAGATTGTAGATAGGCATACATATTGCATAGTGGACATGTTTATTGAAGCGTTGTGACAATCAATGCACCATGTCCTATATATATAGTTTTCTTGCAAGTTTTTTTTTAATAGAAGATGCATGTTTACTAGGTTACGTTTACTTACGTTACAATAACGTTTGTTTAACAGACAGTTCATCATCAGCCTTTAACAGTCCACTGCTGGACTAGGCCTCTCCTTTGAAAGGAGGAATTGGCCTACTATACCACGCTGGCCAGCGGGTTGTTATAGGGTTTGTATCCAGATTTCCTTCTTCTACAGTGCTGTTCTCTGCATAATATGCTCCCTCTGTCGGCTCTTGCGACACCCATGGGATGATATGGGGTGGTGATATTCCGTATTCTTAATCCGTCACCACACGGATAACAGACAGTTAATGAACAATGAATAAAGTTTTCGCCTTACGCCCATGTGACAATCGCTAAACGACCTCCTTTTAGTCCTGTCCGTCTGTATAATCGCGATAAACTCAAAAACTATCGATCGGATTTTTGTACGGTTTTGAAAAATGTGTGAAAAGTGTGATTCCTGAATGTTTAGATGTACATTTCACGGTCGAACCCGCGGGAGAAGTTTAGTTTTGACTGAAATGTAGGTAGAGTTTGTGAGGTGAGGGATTGTAGCTAAGCTGTGCTCAACAAGAGGTCTGATGACTTTTTGTTGACAGTATGATCGTCTTGTCAACTTTGCCTACATGCAAGTGCTTTCTTTTATAGTAATAGGCGGCAAACGAGCAGCAAGACCACAGGAGTCACAAGTGCGTTGCCGCCCCTTGGGGTTGGGAAAACAGATAGGATGAGGAGTGGGATGAGGGAGAAGGAATAGGGGATAGGGCCTCCGGCACTCTCACTCACCGAACGAAACGCAACAGTTTAAGTACCTACTTACTGTTACTTTATGTCGATTTTCTGTGAGAGCGTAGTACTTCCCCGGTCGAGGCAGCCCATTCATGCTGAAATCAGCAAGGCTCTACTGCCTATAACCTGTTTCGGTGGTATATACCTAATACTTGTTCCCTGTGTTGCGGGGAACTTTGCAAAGCATTAAATCATCGGACATTAGCAGTCTGATCGGTGTTGCTAATTTGCTATATTTGGAACATCGGCTCTTGAGTGCTGTCAGACCTTTGATGAAACGAAATTGAGCTATACGTTTTTCTCCGCGTGCAGGTGTTTTACGCTTGACACATGCAGAGCAGCAGATGACTTAAACCACATTCCTTATTATTTTGAAATAAATAAGACTCTACACATACTCTAGACTTTTTATTTTATCCTCGACGGCTGTACCACATCTCGTTTGCAACCAGTTAAACAACCAGCGAGAATAAAAATAAGATGTGTTCTTTAGCATATCGATCTTAAACAGGTCGAAGTGTGCATCTGTATGATGAAGCGACTTTTAGTTATATTCATTATACAAATATTACATACGTAAGCAAATAAAGTAAATAAATATAATTCAACCGACAAAGATAAAAAAAAAACCAGGTCATATAACAGTTTTATAAAACGTTTTGTTCACTAGTGAAACTTGTCTTGAGTGATATTTGTATTGTTGGCAATCATCTTAGTATCCACAACCCACAATGGATCTTACTAGCCACTAAGCTCCATGAAGTGTGGTCGGCTGGCGACAGTCAAAATTACCAATGACCATTTGACCACCCATACCGTTATTTTATTTATACAAAGTTTATATACAAAGTTTAAATAAACTGCCTCGTTGGTCTCGCGGCATAAATGTGCGCGTGGGATTGTGAGGTCTCGGGTTCGATTCCAGGGTCGGGCAAAGTGTTATTGGCGTTTTCCGTTAGGAAATTCTCAGTAGCAGCACGGAGTCTGGTAATGTGCCCAGTAGGGCAATAGGCTCACCCCCTATAACGTGGGACCTAAAAGTTCATGGCGAAATGTGGGTGTAATATTACACCTCTGCCTACCCCTTCGGGGATGCAGGCGTGAGTCTATGATGACAAAGTTTATGTAAAATACTTACAATTAATGCCTTCGAAGAGTCTTCAGACTCTAGCGCCTTGTTGTAGGCTTCCTGCAGCGGTTTGACAGCGAGTAGACCCTGACTGTCTATCAGACCCCACTGGAAATAGATAGCGCTGTAGTCTGCTATGCTCTCGCGGCTCAGCACTGGATTGCCCATAATTATACCCTGGAAATAGAAAGACAGATTTATAGGAATGTTAGCTTTATAATATGATAGCGAAGTTATAGGAAAATAGGATGCTCCGTCAAATTGCCGGAGGCCCTATCCCCTATTCCTTCTCCATCATTTCCCCTTATCCCTTTTCCCATCCCCAAATGGCGGGCAACGCACTTGTGACTCCTATGGTGTTGCTTGTGTTCTTGGCCCGCCGCCCATGCTTACCATCAGGCGATCCGTCTGCTCGTCTGCCGCCTACTACTATAAAAAAAAATCCTTTCGTCACCCATACCGTTGAGCCTTAAGACGACTAAGTCTTCAACGAGTGCATGATCCCGAAACGTGGGACACTGACGAAAGACAATGTACGACTGGTTCAACATTTTATTAAGGTCATACGGCAGGTTATGCCTTCTGTACTTGATCATGGCTCTATAAAGAGCTAAGCACCTAAATATCTCGCAAAGTGTTATTAAAATCTATTCGTATGATGGATTTCTAATTTCTATTTCCATAATAATAGCAATTTTAAATGATGTACATTTGCAAGTCATGTCCAGAGGTCAAATCGCTGGCTGAAGAGAGAGATGGTGACACCGCCAACTCCCTGACTCAGAACTTTCTATTCGATAATTCTTAACAGAAAAATTCAATATCACTTTTTGTTCGACCCGGGAATCGAACCCGAGACCTCATGATCCGCTGTAGCTAACACTACCGCAGGACCACAGAGGCAGTCACAAGCACAGAGAGAAAAGTTATATTATATAGAGGAATAATAAACAATACATTTAGTGATGATTAGCTAATTTTCATCCCTACTATCTATGAGAACAAAGCAGGATAGGCACTGCAACAGTACTACAGTAGCTAAAATATAAAACCTATTATAAACTAAGGAAACGCATCAAACATATCACAATAAAACAATTTTTAAAGTAGAGAAATAAATAAATATTTCCGCAGATTTATTTTGGTACTCTGTTTTTAGATACTTTTTTTCTTATTCTGGGTATTCTTTTAATGTATATTTTTCATCTTGTTTTGGTCGCACTGGTTTGGGCACCTCCACAACAATTTCTTCTATTATAGTCTCTCATATTTATCCCATAACTTCATGTCTGTGTTTCTCCAAAGGCTAGGTAGAGGCGTATTGTACACTATTTGCAAAATGTATGAAAATTATAAATGAATTAATATGCATATATGGGTGAAATAACAACATAACCATACCTACCAAAATATTCAGTTGCTTCATCGTATAGCTTTGCATCTGGTCTGATTTGATTATATATTGATATGATCTGGTGATCAGTATCGAAAAATATTGGAGTAAATGAACCTCCACTATTTTTAGGGTTCCGTGCCTCAAGGTAAAAAAAGGAACCCTTTCTTGTCCGTCTGTCTGTCTGTCTGTCCGTGTGTCACCACCGATTTTCTCAGGAACGGGTGGACCTAGCAAATTGAAATTTATACCAGATACTGAGGTCTATGGTTGCTATTAGGTGTATGAAAATCAGGGTCCTGGGTCAACCCAATAAAAAGATATGGTCAAAATTAGATTTTTGCGAAAACTTGTAAGTACCAAAATTAACATTAATTTTTTTTTTTTAATTTTCGGAATTTTTCCTTTATTTGTGTTGGTGTCCCCATACATACATACATAGTAGACTCCAT
The DNA here is from genome assembly GCA_944739405.2 of Euclidia mi. NCBI lineage: Eukaryota > Metazoa > Arthropoda > Insecta > Lepidoptera > Erebidae > Euclidia > Euclidia mi. Next base: position 9,107,115 of record OX123196.2, read on the forward strand.
TTAAGATAGTCCTCTAAGTTGTATGGGCGCTCATACAGATTTAGAGGACTAGCGTAATTCAACCTCAAATAAGGTAAAATGCGTACGGAACCCTCGATGCGCGGGTCAGACTCGCACTTCCCCGATTTTTTTTTTGGTTTCTCATCTTGAGTGTAATTGAAGATCTCTGCTTCACCTCTTTCATTATAAATATAAATAAGAGTTTTCCGAGTTAAATCAATCCAAATAATTTCGCTGTGACCGCCATGGATTATACCCTTATGGAAAAGGCTGCACCGATAAAAGCTCAGCTCTTAAATAAAAACATACATACATACGAGTACATAGACTCAAGCCTGTTTCCCAGAGGGGTAGGCAGAGACTATGGAACGCCATTTGCTACGATCCTGACGCTCTTGCTTCATTCACTCCCATCAAGTTTCTCATGCATGCTCTTCTGTTTAGGGTACTTCTGACTGTACTTAAAAAACTACACGTATTTTTATGTAGGTACCTAATACCTATACATATAAAGGTGGATACAGACTTTGCGAGGCATGCGCTACGAACGGCGCACAACGAATGCCTCTGTTTGAGGCGTGCGTGTTGAAAAACTATACCAACATATGCTCAGGTAAAGCCAGCGCGTACGAAGCAAACGCCTCGTTTGTCTGTCTTCATGTTTGCTGCGAGGTATGTGCTACGCACAGATGCGCGCGTGCGAGCCGCGCGTGTGCGCCGGCTCATTGCGAGCAGTGCGTTGCGTTTGGACGGTTGTGTCCGCATAGCTGTGATGTTTGCACGCATTATGAACGAAAAATTTGAATTATACGAAAATAACCGATTATCCAAAACATCATTATTATTATAATAAAAACAAAAGAGAAGACATATGGCATTTAATTGCGAATGAAGTAATGTAACCGTCGCTGAGCTGAAAAAAAAATTATCTTCTAGGATCTTACAGAAGGAAAAATCTCGAGAAAATAAAATATATTATAAAAGCAGCAGCGGATACGCGCACGCGATGCAAAGGTGCCATCTTGACTGCTGCTGTGTGGGTTGGATCGGCCCGAGCATGCGCTGCGCGCTGTTTGGCCCGAACAAACGCAGTTTCATTTTCGCAGTCGAGGCGTACGTGGATATTGTACGCGGTGCACGCCTCGAACGTGCATGCGCGGCACTGTCCACAACTAATGTAATGCTCGCACTGAGGCACTTTGATCTTGTAGCATTTGCCGACATTCGTTGGCTCGCCCTCGCAAGTGCGTAGCACATGCCTCGCCACGAATATAAAGGTACACACCTTGCGAGGCATGCGCTGTGCGCCGTGCGCAGCGCATGCCTCGCAAAGTCTGTATACGGCTTAATAGTAAATCAAAAGTAGGTCCTCAATACAAAATTATAAGTCCACGTCAATTAAAATATTAAATTATACTGAAGGTCATAGACACGTCGACCTTTGCTACCATTTCTACGGCTCTCGATCTTGGAACAACTTGTCATGTGTCATATGTGTCAGAACCAGAAGGTGGCTCAACATATATGGGCAGACAATATATGCGAAACTGTTTTTAGTCATGTTTTCATGTATACCGACTTGCTGTAGCACCTAGATATTAATTTATTTTATCAGCTGCATAATGGTTAAGCAGATGTCACTGCAAATATTAATATAAGTGCGACTATTTAAAAATGCTATATTTTTTCATGGTAGGTACTTGTTTATACAGGGTCTATAATTTCCAGTCGAACTTTTTATAACATCACTCAATCGATGACGATACTAAAGATAAGACAACGAAGAGATTTTTTGCCACAAATTGGGTCCCCGAAGGTGCCAAGCGGCAACGCGGAACACGGACACGACCTTTGTATCTGCTCTGTGGACACGACGATGGCGGGGCGAAGTGGACGCGTATAGGAAGGACTGGGCTGTGCTATCACAAAGCATAGATGTATGGAAGAAGGCGAGGTAGGCCCTCGCCCTGCAGTGGGAAGTTTCAGGCTGAAAATGAAAAATAAATGATAATCTATAAAGGATCTAAGTCTGAATCTTAGATTATATGTATATTCCATATTCTTAGGTCCGAATTACTTTGCGAGAAGACGATAAGGGATCATGCGTATGGAGAGAGATGCACCGCCATTTTGGGGTACCTACGCCTGTACCTAACTCAAGATGGCGATTGGGTAGGTACCTTCTTCACGTAGGTACTCCCATAAAAATAACGACTACGATATAGACAAATTTTGTATAATTTGTACACCATTCTAGCTAATTATTATTATATAATATTTCAATATTGTCCCTTGTTATTTAAAATTATAAATTCATAATAGTTATTAGTTAACCCATATCTTACGCGGTTGGTCGTTATGCCTTTATGGGCAATAAAAATGGCCGCAATTCAAAAGTTATGACCATGTTTAATACATAAAGAATTGTTAATAAAATTACTATGGTAGTATTACGAGTTATTAAAGCAATTTACAAATAAGGACAAACTGTCTATTGTGTAGATAGCCATTTTGAGGTTATAAGTCTAATTCCATAACTTATCTTCTAGCGTAGCCATAGTCTAAGTATCATATTATAAGAATACCAATAAGAAAATACCTAACTAGTAAGAAACCAAGGCATAAAATCGAATGAAAAGGATTTATTATGTTATTATTTATATGTTAACAATTCATCTTCTTTGCTGCTTCGATTATAAGTATCATCAAAACTTGTTATTTATTTCATACCACAAAAAATATACCTAGTTAGCGCGGTTTATAGGAACAAATTGAATTTAAAATTACCTTGTAGTTCCAGGACTTTTTATATTTAAAACCGTGCGGAACATCTAAGGCATAATTTTCACGCATATTCTAATCCTATTTTTCTCACGTGTGATGGTAAATTTAGGATTTATTTACTCAGTACAATTGAGCCAGTACTAGATAATTTAAAGTACTGCAACATATACTTAACAGCACATATATGTATAATCAAGACCAATTTCACGGATCGAAACCACAAAATTATTGCTTTGATGACCTTGTCAATCTGTGCAAACATTATGTGGTTGCAAATGAATGTATCGTTACGTATGATTCAAAATAGTGAAATAAGATAACTAATATTTATGTTGGACCTAAAAAATCATGGCGAAGTGTGGGTGTAATATTACACCTCTGCCTACTCCTTCGGGGATACAGGCGTGAGACTGTAACCCCCCTGTGAGATCTCCACCTTGTTGTGGTGGGGGGCTCAGTAACCGTGCTTAGGTCACCCACGGTGAAGCCATATGAAGCTAAGCGAGATCCCGGGAGTGGACGCTCCGCGTGGGCTTGACTGAGTCCTGCGCAGGATGCGTCCAATGGTGCGGGTGCAAGGGACAATTCTGTCTGTCCCTCGCAGTCGGGCGCGGTCGCGGGAGGAGAGGCGTGTCGGTGTTGCGTTGCCGCGCGCCTTATCTCCCGCGACCAAATGGGAGCGCACCATTGATGCGCCGCGGTAGGGCTGCAGAGGAAGTCGAGATGCGGTATTGTGTTGCCGTCCTCCCTATCCTCTGCGGCCGCTGGGTGTTTTGGCGGCGGAGCCCAACACCTTCATCCGCCGCCAATGGGGTTTTGATTGGGGCCCGCCTGACCATCTGGCGGGTCAATACCCGTCGGAGGGTAGCGAGGAATGCTTCGGCGATACCGGTTGTTTTTAGTCAGTAAGAGTCTGACAGTCTGACTAAAAAAACAAAAAAAAGGCGTAAGACTATTAAAACGAAAAAAAATATTTATGTAAAGGGTCTCAATCGCGTAAATCAACCTTCTGTGATCAATTGATCATTGCTCAATTAATTGATCATCCCATGACCACAGTTAGTGTAGGCTGAAATGACGGGTTAAATAAAAGGTATTTCGCCTTCAGTGGTCGACTATGGCCTTTCCCTTCTCAAAGTATGCAGTCTTCACATGTCTTCCAATAACGTTATGGAAAACTCTCAGACATGAGCAGGATTTCTCGCGGCATTTTTCTTCATCGTCACTTTTAAAAGTCAGTGGTGCGCGCCGCGTATTTCAACTTGAGACTCTGCGTAGAAGACTGTTAGTCTCTGCCTCTGCCCTAGGTTACAGCTGTCTAGAATATAAAAATACGACACGTACCTGTAAATTAACATCTAAGGTGCCAATGTTCCGGTCTTGCTCCAGTATCTTGACTCCAAGTGCGGGGATGTATCGGCCCGCGTATGATTCGCCTGCTATATACAGCGGCGCTTTGCGGAGTTCAGGGAACACCATCATAAACTGTCTTAAAGCGCTGTAGAGATGGCTTGAACACTGGAACAAAACATTGCCTTAATTATTATACTTACATCATGCCCACTTTCTTATTTTATTTATTTATTGTATTTTTTTGTGTGCTTGGAATAATTTTTGTATCGCTTGGGAGTTTACATGGAGAAGAACTGGTCATAGTGGCCATCTTGTAATTATCACGTCATTAGAAGTAATTTGCAAAGCTCTTGCTGAATGAGTGTACTCGTTATTTAGAACAACTTTTCTTCTGGGCTTTTGCCCATATCGTGAAAAAGAACTTTTTCCACACAAAATTGAATAACATGTATGGAAGCCATAGTATGAAAGCCAACAGAAGGGATTTGTTTCGTAGATCAGTTTAGGAACAAACTGACATATTAGTCATATTATTGTTTTACCCGTGAAGTCTTCAGTTCTTCACATAATAATTAGTAGCCAAGCCACTAATAGGTAGTAAGAAAATAAATAATTATGCAAAGATCCCTTCAAACTTAACTGAAGCTAATGACGAAAAACTAGGTAATATATTTTTGGTAGATAACATTACTATTTATAGAATAAATGGTAAGGATTTCGCGCTGCCTTCTATTGTAAACTCGAAACAATAGTTGTAAGTTCTTGTTCCCATGAGAGCATTGTTTGAAATTGAGTAACTGCGAAATACTGAGACAAAATAATTAAATAGGCAAATAAACGTGCCACACAAAACTTCAAACAAAACTTCTAAGTAAGAGTAAATTTAGAAAACGAGCAAGATACACAAAATGTGTCAACAAAATAAGATGCTGCTAAACATTGGTGCTTAAACTTTCCTTATCTCAAATTGTTATACCTACTTTAAAATACATACGGTGAATTTTATTATAAAACCGATTTCAACAATGTCCTGGGTATGTCACAAGCACAAAACATGTCCTTATTTCAAGATGAGGAAATACTGCGACAAACCTTTAATTTCGACATCATTCACAAGGACTGCAGTACAAAGACCTCAAAGGAGTGTAGACAGCGGGCCTTTCCAACAATTCTGAGAACTGCCATCAAACTTAATGTAGTTTAAGGAAAATGCACAACATGGTTACACATTAAATTGTATTTTTCAAGTTTTTCTAGCGGCGATAGTCCAGTGGTGTACGTAACGGACTGCCGAGACGATGGTCTCGGGTTCGTTCCCCGGGTATCCCGGGCAGACACTTCTGACATTTCGAAGTTATGTGTGTATTAAAATGTTAATTATTGCTCGCTTAATCATGTGCCCGGAAGATGGCAATTGGCTCGCCCTATTACATTGGGACCGAAACAAAACTGGCGAAGTGTGTGTGTGTGTAATACACCTCTGCCTTCACCTTCGGGGATAAAGGCGTGAAGTTATGTATATAGTTCAGACAAAGATCTAATGAAGGATGAAATGATCGTAGCGATGTTTGGCTCTGTTCATGGTTCAGTTCGACAAAAAAAACGGCTAATGATCGATGTTCTGTTACTGTATCTACTAACGGCCATTTTCAATATTCGATCCACACATGGATTTTGAGATTCGAAATTCATGTTTGACATATTTTGTACGGAGCTTATGTCAAAAACGAATCTAAAATCTACAGATCTATCTATAGTTCGAATATTGAATTTCGTAGTTAGTCTATCACATTGTGAGTAATCACTGTTGCCTACCACCTAGCTACCATCAGGCGCCCGCAAGATAAATCATTCCTTCGTTTGTCTGTCAATGACCTAAGGAAACCAGACAGAGTGAATATGCGCTCGAACATTCATTGCTTTTATTGATTGTGTTTCACTTTAACAGACGCATATTAACCTTCGTTGCCCTTGACACGACTTGCAACGTTTTTATTCCTATATATTACAAGTAAGTATCGAAAATAAAGCACTGTAATACTGCGAAAACCGGCCCGGCGACTGTGAACCTTCTGTGATTAAAAATAAATACAGTGCGTATGATACTTTCAAAAATACGAACCTATCTGGTGAAATAGTTCTTGGTCAAACTTGGTGCTCTTATAAAATGACGCAGGGGCCCAAGCAGTCACCCTGCTACCTAAAACGGCGCTGACTGTAATAGGTTTGATGCCTGCACGGGAAAGTTTTTGTGATCCATAGACTGCTGTATGGAGTGTGGGTATTCTTTGTGTACATTTATTGAATATTTGTAAATGCCCCACGATACACAATTCACCAATTCCTTCAGCACGTTTAAAATAATATGACCTCTATTGATTTGCTAGAATTCGCTACTTAATAAATGAATGTGCAGTCACGTGTCTGATCTATTTTTTATACGTTGCAATATCAAAAGACTGAACAGTAGGTAACTTGTTCGAACCCGGATGTTTTATAATTTAGCATGCATAATGTTTAGCAAAAACCGACACTAAAAAATAGCTGATAAAAGAGTTTTCGTAGAAAATTTTGACCTTTATCATAAAGCACCTTTGTTCAAATTTCACCTAGCGTGTCAGTTGACATTCGTAACTCGTAACAGACCGGCAAAGTGAAGAAATGGTGGCAGAGGTTACCACTTGGATGGACAGCCGCTTGTTTTGTAGTTTACATAGTAGCACTACCACTCTTCAGAGTAGGTACACGTAAAGCTATGAGACCTTATCTCAGGTCAGCAGGGATGTAGCTACAGTCGAATTTAAGGTAGGGCAGCATTGGTTACAGGCAGGGCGGAAGTAAAAAAAATATTGAAATTGATCTGCTCCGAAGCACTTTCTTCAAAATTTTGGTATTTTTAAGGTAGGGCATTGTGATTTCAAGGTAGGGCATTGCCCCATAATGCACCGCCCTCCAGCTACGGCCATGCAGGTCAGTCATGGCCGTTGGCTTCGGTAGCCAGCTCTCCGACATCAGAGTTGGCCACACATTCTCACAAAAATAATGTATTTGCTTTTACGAATTCATACGAAATTAGAATTACTTATTAATTACTAGAATTCTTTTGAAATTATCATAATCCCATTTTATTCCCAGTTCCATGCAAATCAGGCTAGCTGGTACCGAGTTTTTCAAAAATCATTTCTTCTAATGGGTTTTTTTCGATGGCAATACAACAATGTCATTCTACCACAATTCTATTACGAGACCACTGATCGATTATCGAACGACCATTATGAATTAGCAGACTACGAACTTTAAGCAAAATGACAATGGGATCGTGTTGGAATGACAAATGTGTTTAAAATAGCAGAGTTGAGGCCCAGACCATGTCAAATTCAAATTAAAACTTATTTATTCATATAGGTTACAAAAGCAACACTTATGAACGTCATTTCTTTTTTTTTACAACCAGGTTCGGGATGGTAGGGCTATGAGAAGAGCCAGGAAGAAACTCATGCCACTAGTTTTTTTATCAGAATCTCAATCTTACAATTTGTGGTACCATGATTGCTGTCTATCGTTACTCTAAAATATTCATATGTTTATCAATTAGAAGAAAGGTCATTGTCATCAAAAGAAAACGGTACTTACTCTGAGAAGCATATAAAATAATTTGCATTTTACATACGAGATGAATGTCCAAAAGAAAAAGTCGTGACCTCGAATATCTAACAGTATTATCAATTAATCTTATACAGATAATCTTACAATACAAACTAGGTCGCCATTTTTTTAATAATATTTATCATACAGCTATTCACCATAGGCCTCTCCTAATTTTTGTCACAATGGTGTAATTTGGCCTACTATTACCTACTATACCACGCTGGCTAGACAGTTTCATATTGAGTTTTCCGTCTTTACCCAAAGTTAATAATTGCCTCCTGTATTTTCTTTGGGCGGTATGACGAAACCCAGCCGCGGAATGACATGAGGTGGTGACAGTTTGTATTCTTAATACGTCACCACACCGATATTGCCTGGTACCTATGCGCTGATAGAAACTTTAAAAACCGGTCACATGCGAATGGGACTCGCGCACGAAGGGCTCCCTACTATTGTCCGAAATTCGGTTTTTGTTTTTAAATATTTTGTTGTTATTATAGCGTCAATAGAAGAACACACTTTGTTGCATTTCTGTTACGGAGAGACATACAGACGGAGAAAAGGCTGAAAAACGACCCCGAGTGGCGTATTTTGGGTACAGAAGCCTAAAAATAAAATTAACAATTGCTTTCTCGTAACACAGATATTCATAAGAATGAATTATCGTATTATAACAATTGTCTCGATCCCGTCAGCTTTCAAACAAAAATCAAATCACAATTGGCAATAGACCGTTCATTTAGGAGCTCAATGCCAACAAAAACCTACAAACAGAAAAGTCAAACTTAAAATCACTTCTCTCGCGTCGGGATCTAAAAAAGCGACACCAATAAAATCTTCCAACGCTATGATGTAGAAATTGAGAGAAGATACCATGCTGTTACGAGACCTGACATATTATGCTGTTACACCGTTATCTTGACAAAATAGTGTTCTCACCGTAGCCATGTCCTGTATGTAGCCTTCCGGACTGTCGGTAAAGCTGAACCCGGTGCCCACCGGGTTGTCGATGAACAGCAGTGAGTGCTCTCTGGACCATGTGTGAGTACGAGCTGTAAACAAACAATATTTTAGTAGAGTTTATAAAGACACTTACGGTAAGCAATCTACACTAAAAACATTAATCATTAACTCTTGAATAGGTAAAGTCCGATGGAATTAGATACGTACCTACGTACGGAAAAGACCATAGAGAGTCCCTTTTACAGGAGAGCAAAGCAGGGAGCAACTGCTTCTAAAATTCATAGTAGTTATCGTTAAAATATAATTGAAGCTAATTCGAAGAAGTCTGGCATTTTGTAAGCATTTATTAATGTAAAAACACGACAATGATCAAACATCAGAAAAAAAACTGAAAGCAAACAAGAGATAATGTTTGCATGACACTCGATAATTGATCTTTCTAATTGCTTTATCTTACAATCAGTTTTACTTTTTCACTGTTCTGCATGTCTTAAAAAGTTTCTTAAACTGACAAATATTTTTTCTCACACGATTAAATTAATTAAGGTCACGTAATACTAACCAAGGCAAAAATAAAAACGTGTACACCATTTTTATTTATACCTTCGCGAGTTACGATCTATAATTAAATTTTTCAGAACAGGAATTGTGGGGCAACAACCGTGTCTGGCTAGCTAGTTGGAGGCTGCATTGACAAGGTTACCTGGTCTATCAACTTCGATGCAATTTTACCAGCAAGGCTTTAAGAGCGTATTGCGAGTAAGCTCTTAATGTATGCCTACGCTGTCTTTATGGCGCAGTTTATAAGATTAAGCTTAGTAATTAATTTAAAGTAATTATTGTTAAATAATTGCATATCTGAAGATGTCTGTGTGATTTTACGCAATAACAACTGAACGGATTATGATGAAACTTTGCTATAATATAACTTACTAAACTCCCATAATTTGAGGGTCGGTTATCGAGGTAAGTAAATAAATTAATTAATAAACTGTTAATTATTGTCCTTTGATTTTTATTTTTTTTCTATTTATATACTCAAGCCTGAATCCTTGAAGGGGTAGGCAGAGGTGTAGTATTACATCCACATTTCGCCATGAATTTTAGGTCCCACGTTATAGGGGGCGAGGCACCAGACTCCGTGCTGCTACTGAGATTTCTGAAAAACCCAGTAACACTATTGCCCGACCCGGGAATCGAACCCGGGACCGTCGATCAGCAGTCGCATACGCTATCCACTGGACCACGGAGGAATGTTTGTAAAGTCCAGAAATACCTACAGATTTACTGCTAGTACTAGCAGTAAATCTGTAGGTATTTCTGGACTATCTGGATATGCTAAGTAAAGAAAAAAAACCGCAATTGACAACAATTGACCTATAATATCGTATAATGATTTCGAAACTTCGCCAGATAACGGACAAGCAGATTAGTCACAAGAAACGTGATGTATCAAACCAGTTTGTCAATAACAATCAGTTTTATGAATATTTAGCTTGATATACATGAACCGGTACTTGGTTAAAACATTCACCTTGAATTTAGAATACGGTGAAACTAAATACCGAAATATTATCTATTGATATTTAAAGTGACCAAGATAGGAAATGATGGAATCCTTGGTTGATTATTTTAAAAGCCTGCTTTGTTGCTATAAAGCTAACGCTAAGAGCTTAAACGCACTAGCAGCTGGCCGTAATAGCTGCAAGCCAAGGCGTCTACATCGGGTGTTTTCATATAAAAATCGAAGTGCAGTCACCGGCATGCGGTGCGCCGTATTACCGCTGGCCACTAGTGCGTTCGCTCTAAACTATACATATAACATGCTAGAGGATGCCCGCAGTTACACCTGCACATTTTTTCCTTTAACGGTTTCTGCCTTTCTCGTAGGAATTTCGGGAAATCCCTTTTTAGTGCACGCTTACGATTCCCAAGGAAATTGCGCTAATAGTTTTGGCTGTGCGGTGTCTGTCTGTCAGTCAGTAATGGAAGAATTTTATATACACAGAACATATGCATGTTCAGCTGGTCAGAAAGTTTAAAATTTAAGGCTTGTGTGATTTGTGTCTGAGACATCGTGGCGTAAACTAAAAAAGCATTTTTTTCAGCTAGTAGAGATTTTTTTTATCGTAATAGGCGGCAAATGAGCAGACGGATCGCCTGATGGTAAGCAATGACCGCCGCCCATGGACACAAGCAACACCACAGTAGTCATAAGTGCGTTGCAGCCCCTTGGGGGTGGGCAAAGGGATAGGATGAGGAGTGGGAAGAGGGGAAAAGGAATAGGGGATAAGGCCTCCGGCACTCTCACTCACTGAACGAAACGCAACAGTTTAAGTACTGTAACTTTACGTCGATTTTCTGTGAGAGGGTAGTACTTCCCCGGTCGAGCCGGCCCATTCATGCTGAAATCAGCAAGGCTCTACTACCTTAAAACTCGATTCGCAATAACTTGTGCCTCTTTTCCAATTTCTTTGATGTCTCTAGCGACACAGACATTTTATTTCGGCAGTTGCCTTCTGTAAAGAACAAAACAGGATTTTGGCTAGAGCTTGAACGAACAGTCGAAAATGAGATCTCATTAAAGTCAACCGGGGGAAACCCAATGCAAGAATCTTTAGGAAGAAACAGGAAAAATGACAATTTTAGGCACATACAACATTCATTTTATTTTCTGGTGTGAGTGTCTCATTGTATACTTACTATACATTATCTTGCACTTAGTGACTGTAAATTTTAATCTCGACTTTCGGATTCAAATTTAATTATTATATTTTGCCTTTTACAGCTATTACAACGCAAATAAAACCTGAAAAGATTTGTTGTGTTATAAGCTAAGCATTATTAGCGTCTGTTAGCGATAATCTTAAAACCGACTGACCAAATGTTGATGCAGTTTTCACCAATAGGTATATATTTAGAATATGTAATGATGAAGGTGTAGGCGTAAGTGCATAGTGTGATAAGAAACCTACTACTCAAACTAACCTGGGACTGATACCTACACATACATATTTTTTTATTACATACATCCATTCAATAGACTGAAGCTAGTCTGATGTGCCTGAGAGAGCCCTAGGCTGACAAGTAATTTTTAACTTCTGTTTAAATAGTACCTGTCAACTTGATGGATACAATAACTAAATCATAAGGCTCCCTTACATTAGGCGTTCCTCGAACGGGCTGCCGGCGTGCGGCCGGGGTTCACTCTGCAGTACAAAGTGATATATTTTTTAAAGACATCTCCCGCACTAAGAATAAATCTTGTGGCTCGGGGGACTTTACAAACATAAAACAAACGGACCCAATAAACCCCCACGCTCTAAACAACAATTTATGGATCACACAAACTGGTTACTTGCTTACTTGTGTGAGGATCGAAAACACAACGAGATGGCCTAATAAACCACTGCGCCAACCGTGCATAATTTTCCCCACAAGCCTCTTTTCACTATGGGATTGGGCTGCCAGGGAGGCAAAATGCGGGTTGTTATACTTCACATGTCTTGAAAAAACTGTTTACTGGTCAAGACACCTTGTTCTAATCTACTTTTTAATTATGCTGCCCGAGGGTTTCTTTAGTACTAGCTAAGCCGGTTACACCCGCGTTATTTATGGATGCCGCTCCGCTCCCCTAGCTCAAAGCTTGATGTGATATAGCCTATAGCTTTCCTCGATAAATGTGCTATCCAACAAAAATAAAGCGCGCTCATAGCGAGACTTGGCTTGTCGTTCGTAACAGATCGGCAAAGTTAAGCAACGCTTGCACAGGATGGGTCACCGTGTGTGGAATTGTCATCTGAGCGCTACAGTGCTTCGGAGGGCACTTAAAGCTGTCGACCCCGATTCTTGTCTCAGGATAAGAGTCAGGCTATGTCGGAGGCCTTCGGGCGGTCTAAAAAATCCGACACCAGAATTGGCCACACACTCACACGAAAAACAAAACAAACATACAAAAATAATAGGGTAGTTTCCAGGATCAAAATAATTACATTTTATTTAGTCCGTATTTTAGATTATAAAAAAATATTGGACACGTATTTTTTCTTTTTTCGATTAAATAAAAAATAACAAAGATATAGCCCATTAAAGTTACGTGTGACGTCATCTAGTGCGAAAAAATGCAGCACGGCGGTGGCGTGACGTTATACGTAACTTTAATGAGCTATATCTTGGTCATTTTTGGTTTAATTTACAAAAAAAAATACGTATCGCTTATTTTTGAATAATCTAAAGGACGGACTTATAATTTTTTTTTGTCAACTTGCCTATTATCTAAATCGGACCCCTAGTTCAACCAAACAAACAAATTCTTCAGAGTTAAAATATTAGAATAGGTTTTTTTTAGCACAGAGCTCATGATATACAGAATTCACAAAAATGACGATGATTTTGATGATTTGGTTTTATATAAATAATTCATTTTATAACGGAAAATTTCTTACTTAAAATATGTTCATCTTGGAAGTCGTGATTCTTTTATAATCTTAATTATCGAGAATCGATTTCAATTAAGTGCTACGTGTCATTAAATGTTTATTACATTTAATTAACTGTTTCATCATTATTTTTTGTGCGAACGTTAATTACTCTCCGTTGCCTCGTTTGGTTTTCATGATTTTAATGACCGAGCCATTCTACATCGAAAGATTTTTTTTATTAAATTATACAATTCAATTTTTCTTTGTCTGAGCCAAAACAACAATTTGTGGATTACACTAAGAGGTAACTCGTGTAAGAATCAAACACACAACACTCGTTTGTTGTTATGGTTACTACCATAGACACGTGGATACGAATCCTTTTGAACATACACACAGGCGTAGTTTATTTTATAAATACCTACAAATAAACACATACACCCTTGACTTCAGTATCATAAAACTCATCATACCTAAAACCTTTACTTAGATTCATCGTATTCAAAGGCATGTACACAACACCTCATTTCAAAGCATAACAATAGGCCATGCCGGATTTCCCCAACACCCCACAACCTAGCCTTACGTTGAAAAATACCACAGAGAAAATACTCTACACATAAAAGTTGCAACAATCACATCTATTTTCGGCACAAATGTATAAATTAATCAGTTACAAAGAAATACTGTTACAAGGATAAACCTGACTTTTTCGTTACATAACTCTGAGTTATTATAACGAACGTGCTTGAAATACCGTGTCAGTCTAGAATTCTAGATAATTATCTCGTACAAATAAATATGATTATATTTATGGAATGTTTTTATTTCTGCACTAATGGCAAACAAACAACTCCTAGTTGATGGTATCAATAAAACAGCCTTTTGGTCCACTGCGAAACATAGTCTGCTCCTTATTATCCTCACAATAGCATTGTGCATCAGTAAAAGATTTGACCTATTATATCGAGCTGACCAGAGGCTTTGTTATATGTAGGTTTGATGACGAATCTTCAGTCTCTTCCTATAGTGACTGATTGCACACTTGGTATTCTTAAGAAATCCGTAGTCGCACGATTGATTACTGATTGTGAAAAGTCATCAGACGACCGGTTTGCGCAGCGGGAGTGTAAGCGACTGCTACGCCGAAGGTCGCGAGTTCGATTCCCGCCCAAGTCAAACATTTGTGTGCATGAACATGGATGTTTGTCTTGGTTTGGGTGTTTCTTAGGCATGGGCGTTTTCGGATTTTTACGCAAACCGATAAATATCCGATTTCAGATTTTGAAATCGATTTCAAAAACCGATTTTAGAAATCGATTTCAGTAGCGGATGTTGGAGCGTAGCGTACCTACGACAAACGTAAACAATCGAAATCTCTTTGTATTTTAGGCATGAGACCAATCAAATAAAACTCTCTCCAAACATAAATTCCTAATAACTATTTGCAATTTTCAAAATAAACATTAAATAGTTGCAATCTGAATTAGATATTATCGCCTCGATATTTAGTTTTTTTTTATCTATTCAATCTGGAATTCATAAAACCGCCAAAATCGAAAACGATTTGCTTGCTTGGCGACAATAAAATTCGCTTCATCTCTTTCGCTCTTTACGGATCAGTAAGTTAGAAAGAAAGGGAAATGAAATTCGCTCTCTCTCATTCTAACTAACTAGTCATTTGGTAGTGAACGAAAACGAATGAATATGAAAACTATCGAAAACGTAAGCTTTAGATATACTTTGTAGTTTGGTTGCGCTTGCACCGTTTGGTTCGGATTTGTGTAGTTTGCGTTATCGTGGTATTGTTTTGCGTTTTCTAAAATCGGTTTTTCACATTGGAATATCGATACGATACGATTTCTGACTGCAATCAGATTTCAGATTCGTTTTGATATGTCGGTCTCATGCCTAGTGTTTCTATGTATATGTAGAGAGAATACCAGAGAGAGTTCAGAATATGCCAAAATTTTGAAATTTTGTGCAATAATATTTATTTCGGATGTAATCCACAATTTGTACCTTTACTCTACAAAAAAATATTTTGTACTATTCGCGGTGCTTATAAGGCAATATAAGGAACGTATTCCATAATTGGTATCTACCTTTCCTCTATGTATTTACAAAAAAAAAGTATTTATCCATTATTTAGTAGTACCCATAGTACAAGCTCTGCTTAGTTTGGGACTAGATGGTGTTGTGTGAATGTGGTAGAATATTATTATTATTTTATTATTATCACCATCATCTCGTTTACTAATCCTAGCATTATCTCGGTTGCATCCAAGACTTAATTAAGTAGCTATTTCACAGAGTGACTTTTTCCGAACTGTGATCTGCACATATCACTTCAAAAAGTCGGTCGCGTGCACCACTAAGCTCATCATAATAGCCTGTCAGCCTGCCATAGTCTACTGCTGGATATAAGCCTCTACAATGGCGTGTCATTGGAGAGGCTTAGATGCCACTGAGCCCGATTTTCGGCTCTTTGTGTCCAGCCGCTGCCAGCCACTTTGCGTGTATATTGTCAGTCCAGTACCACTAAGCTATCGCTGATCAATAATAATAGTGTTTTCACACTATTCCATAGTATACAACGACAACCCAGCATACTAGACAGCAGACGTAAAGTGAACATTTTCTGACAACACGTTAGACTTACACGTCTTACATAAATAAGACCAATCCTAACACTAGTTATGAATTATGACTTTATGACGTACCGCAAATTTGAACCGGCCAATTAGAAGGCATTTTTGTAGCCCCCTTCGCCCCGCATACCTCATCGCTTTGACAGAATTGTTTGTTTGTAGAAATGAAAACATTAGGTGTCTAGTAGGCTGGGTTGTCGTTGATAGTATATTAGTAACATAGTCTCTCTTGCAATATAAAACAGTCTTATGTTTCCTCGTATTTACCCTTTATTTACATTGAATACTAACTAACTAAGGTCATGGTAAGAAAATAGTAATTTTACGTATTCATTGCAAATTAAATCATAGAGCGTCTTAATTAGTGCAATAGATAAGGAAACATCAGCTAAAGAACAAAGTAAGTAAGTAGCACTATTTACTCCACTCTGTATTTAATTACTATGTTTAATAAGGTTATTAATTTGCGATATAATTGTAACGTCAAGTCAACAAGTCGTGAAGGATGTACTGAGTATAATCATATATAAAAAATCATTTACATAATAATTATGCATAACGGCGTAATACACACTTATACAATAAACAATTATTCTGTCAAATGTGGTTACTGAAAACGGATCGTGGGAGCCGAGGTGGAAAGTTTTGGATGCTATCGGTATATCTTTGCAGACTTCCGTAGTCTTAAACCTCTCATAATTTGTGTTTCACAGTAGCATTGTAAATCCACGCGTTTTAATATAAGGCCACGAGTTGCCCGTTCTTTCTCGTGTTTCTACCTATTGTTTCGCGAACGAAGCAGTAAATGTAAATGTAGAAGCATTAAATAATTTAATTAAAAAAAAATACGTTCATAAGCGTCTCCTTGTGACCTAGATGAATAAATGAATTTGACTTTGACTTTGAATCAATACGAGGATTTGGCCTACTATACCACTTTGGCATTGGGTTTGCTGTCGAGTATTCCATCTCTTCGCAAAGACACTATTTGCTTCATTTCATATGGGGCGACTAAGAAAAATACCCTTAGGTAGTTGTCCCTTATTAAACACACGGGATGAAATGGGGTAGTAACATTTTTTATTCTTAATCCGTCACCAAACACTCACGGGATATCGCTAGAACAAATGATTGTAACACATATCGATTTGCCGCGATTTGGCGGTTTCAGATCAGCGTATTTTTCGCTTACACGCGCGCTACATTAAGCGCTTCAAAATACCGTACTCGCGTAAACGGACATATTTCGGCGTGTTCGCTCGAAACGGTAGTGACATCTTGTCAGTATCAACATGGATTCTGCTTTAAAAACTGGACTTGCGTAAACACGCGAGTCCAGTTTTTTGAAGCGCGTAATGTATCGCGCATGTAAGCGCGTTTGCTAAAACGACCTTAACGCGCAGAAAAATACGCTAATCTGAAACCGCCCAAGAGTGTATCACTGAATTATGATACATTTTACAAGAGAATAGGGACGACATGAGTAGAGTTGTAAACCAATTTTGGCGCTTCGTAGCGAAGCTAAAACTACCGTTAGCCTAACGAAGAAACGTATCTACGTAATTAATACTCACATTTGAGGTTAGAGATCCGACATACGTGAGAAAAAATTTATCAACTGTCAAGTTTAATTTTTCATTTCACGTTCTCCTCACGTTACAACAACTTTTTGGAACGGATAACGAAATAAATAAAAAAGGCGTCTAAATTCGTCACGATTAACGATAAGTCATCATCAACAGCCCTATGTACTGTCCCACAGCTGGGCACGGGCCTCTTCGTACTATGAAAAGGTTAAGGCCATAATCCACCACGCTGGCCAAGTGCAGGTGGGCAGACTTCACATGTCTTTCGAGAACATTATGGAGAACTCTCAGAGATGCAGGTTACTTCAACATGTTTTCCTTCACCGATAAGCAAGCGATAATTTACAATTTAATACGCACTTAACTCCGAAAAGTCATTGGTGCGTGCCGTGGATTCGAAGCCGAGATCCGCTGCGTAGCAGTCTGTTGGTCTCTCCACTCGGCTATCGCTGCTTTTTAACGAACGATAAGTATATTAACATAATCTTTTTTGTGAAGATTGTCTTGCTCCGACTTGCGCTATAGAAAGTTAATCATGGCTTATAAGATATAATCCTCATTCCCACTACTGTGTCACCTGTGTAGCCAGGTTCAGCAGCAGTGACCATTGATGACAACGAGTTTTGATACTCGTGACGTCCCGGAGAAAGTTAAAGTGTCTTGGAACCCGCAATTATTTTAATCAGTAGTACCTATATTGGAGGAGTTGGAATATAAATAATTAGTTTCATCTCTTACCACCGGTTTATCAAAATTCTTTACTAATTGGTCCAAACATTATCATCATCTTCGTCCGAGCGTAATCCCGTTGCATCTAAGATTTTCACCAAGGAGACTGGGGCTCATTTTCTAGTCTAATCATTTACGACTGAATTTATGCTTTTTCATATTGGTCTTTAATTGTTTCTATGCAACATGCTGCATATCACCGTCATCACCGATATCTTAAATAAAGTTACCTCCATCGAAAATGTAGAATGCAGCGAATTTATGCTTATCTCTTGACAATGGTTGGTGTTACACCAACCGTTGTGAAGTCGAAAGCATGTCGAAATGTCGATAAAAATATAAGGTATTTCACCTATATTTTCAAATAATAGGCTAGTTGACGAAAGACATTTTATAAGTCCGTCCTTTAGATTATTCAAAAATAAGCGATACGTATTTTTTTATTTGTAAATTAAACCAAAAATTACCAAGATATAGCTCATTAAAGTTACTATAACGTCACACCGTGCTGCATTTTTTCGCACGGGGTGACGTCACACGTAATTTTAATGGGCTATATCTTTGTTATTTTTTATATAATCGAAAAAAGAAAAAATACTTGTCCAATATTTTTTTATAATCTAAAATACGGACTAAATAAAATGTAATTATTTTGACCCTGGAAACTACCCTATTATGCCATGTAGACCCGTTACATCAATATTACCATGAAAAAGTCGAAAAAGCTTAAAAGAATTAGTATTATATGGATAAAGACGAACATGTGTCCTAAATAAAGAAAGCAAGTTTCCGATTCCGAAGGCCATTCATCAACTTCCACACCTTGGAACTACTTGATAGCCGTCTACTCATCTTCACGATTGACGCTACAAAACATACGCACACGTTTACATAATATATGTTAATTCATCTTAATATCATACATAATTCATAAAGCAGATTATGATGGCAAAATTATGGTTTTATAAATTGCTGGTTGTTTATTTATTACTGGATATACAGGTAATCTATAACTCAGTGTAGTATTGTTTGTTAGGCCTCTCATCGGGGTTGCGGTAAAATTTCTAAGCTGCAATTCGTGTGACTTCGTTAATACGAGATGCCAAGGACACCGCGGTGGTTTTAGTGCGTAGGCTTTGGAAGCCTGTAGGGAACACTTCTCTTCAGGCCGTCGAGACCTTCTCTGCCTACCCCAAGAGGCGGGGAATTACTTTGAGTTTCCATTGTGAAGACAAGAATAGACGTTTAATATAATGAGTTTGGACTAACAGGTTATAACAATCTTTTAATTATTGTATTCATATCTGTTCACTAATCGCCACTATACAATAATGGCTTCATTAAATTGGAACAGTGGCAATTTTTTATAAAATATTTAAGCCGTTATCCTAATGGACCTGCCAGAATACAAACGCTGCGGCAAAGTTTGTCGCAGCATTAGCTGAGGCAGGCTACAATTTTGGCCTCACTAATGCTGTTCCTTCTAATTTCTTATTTGACTTCAGTATTATTTTATTTTGATTGTGTTTTCTGTAATTTATTGCTGTGAGGCACAAAATAAACATTCTTCTTCGTTCTTTCTTTCTTTTCTTTCATTGCGTCCGAAATGATCTTAGTTGACATCCTAAGAGCATTTATGTGGACGTATGCTGATTTTATTAACTTAACCCATGCAGTCTGGTCCTTCCACTTTTGCCAAGGCCAAACGCTCTGCGGAGTCATTGTCCGCATGGCCAAAGAACTTGAAATATGTTAACAATGATAAACGCCGCTTATGCACTAATAATAATAGGGGTTAAAGTTTGAAATTTTTGAATAAAACTTTTTTCCCATGGTTTCTATGATGTTCGTCTTTTAAAAATGTGAAACATTTGAATATCGACTTTCAATTGTTTTTGTTATTCAACTTAGGCAAGAAAGATGGATACTGTGAAAATTCGAGTGATTTTTGAATACGAGTTCCGTCGCGGAAGTAACGCTGCAGAAACAGCCCGCAATTTCAATGTTGCGTTTCAAGAGGGGTCTGCTAATGAACGCACGTGCGATTTTGGTTTAAACGCTTTCGGGATGGAAACTTCAACTTGAAGTACGAGCCACGAGGAAGACCGCCCACACAGGTGAATAACGATGAATTAAGATAGTTGGTGGAAGCCGATCCTGGTCAAACTGCCGAGGAATTAGCAGCATGGTTTAACATTACCTTACGTACGATATTGACTCATTTGCGCCAAATCAATAACATAAAAATTCCTGGCGAAATGTGGGTGTAATATTACACCTCTGCCTACCCCTTCGGGGATACAGGCGTGAGTCAATAAAAATAAAATAAAAATAGGTTAAAAATAAAAAAATAAATTATATTTCTGTACAAATCGGCAATTTCGTACTTTAACCCCTAATATTATCAACCTATGTATAAACGTCCAATAGGCCTTCTCCAAGGCTCTCCACACAGACCGATCTTGGGCCGATAGGCTGGATTTATTCGATTTATTGTAACCCTGGAGACAGAAGAAATAGCAAGCCCAGCGACGAGCGACTCCGTTGGCCGGTTTGTTTCCATTTGGCTAAATATATGAGGACGACGGATAATACTGCTTATTTCTGATTCATGTAGGTAATACACACAATAACATTACATAATTTTAGTCCTTACATGACTAGTGCGTTGCAATAGTTAAACGTGACGAATTGTAACCAATTTTCGCGTCTTACAGCTCTTACATAGTGGTGACGTCATATTCCTATTTTATGGCCGGTTTCAATTTGCAATATATCCATAGATTAGTCTACTAGAGATACATATTTGACATAAACTCCAAACAAAATACAGGGTGTAAGGGACCGTGTGCCGAAAACCGACACCGCCATGGCCCCAGTATCATGTACTGACTCACTAGTATCAGTTTTCAGTACGCCCGTTCCTTACACCCAGTATGTCAAATTTGTATCTCTAGTAGACAAATCCATGGATAGATCGAATATTGAAACCGGGCGATAGATAAGTTTCTTCATCTTCAATCTGTATTATTGTGGCTATTCCACCACCTATGGGGAAACCTCACTATTCACTTGTAAATAGTACTTAAGGAGATCTCGACAAGGAAAAATATACTTTACGTTATTATAGCCTGAAGGCTTTCACGCAGAGCCGTCAATGTAAAATGATCGCATCGATCCGGGTCGTTAAATGACGTTGTTTGCGTGCTCTGTATAGATGGGTGATAAGTGATAATTTACAGATACTTTTTAGCGTGGTAGAGTTTGCTAGGAACCAGAGGAAGCCAACATTTTATTGTGGGTTCTTTTCTATTGTGCCTAGGGCAAGATTGTAAGTTCATTTACTTTAAGCCAAATCAACGATAGTTTTTATGTCGTAATTCATGCATCTTTCGCTGAATTAAGGCAGGCCTCCTTCACTCGGCCGTACCCATAGATTATAGCCGTACCTACAGCGATAAGTGCCTACACTATCGCACAGCTTCCAAGCCCGCGTCGTTAGTCGGCTGTCATGGTTGTCACCGCTAGCGCGCAGAGCGATTTTTGCTAATAACGTGAATTTTAATAGTGAACAACAAAAATGTCTCATCACAAGTCTGGTGCAAAGTATTGCTCATTTCACGGATGTGTGTCGAAAACGGGAGATAAAATTGTGTCATTTTTTACATTACCTACAGATGCGGAAAGGTAAGCTAAACTAATTAATACCAAATTACGTACTAATAGGGTAAATGATGTTGACAATAGTACAGAATCCTAGTTTTATGATTTGATGTTCGAAAAGATAGTTTTTAAAAGAATTGTTACGCGGTATATACTTCATAGTTACATACCTATAAGTATTAGATAATTACGAGAACAACTTGAAAATTTGTTTTTTTGTTTGTTGAGATATCCCAACGATTATGGTGTCAAATTAAAGATCTAGTTCAAAAACCATTTTAGCGGTTTGAATCATGTTAATCGGTCCACGCGTTTTTTTTATTTATTTACAACATAATAACAATACACAATTCACTTTAAATACTTGTGATGCAAACACAAACTAATTCGAGTTTTACCGTGCATCCTAATAATATGATCGACGGCGACATAGCCACGGTAATATAATCTAACAGTATTGCAACTCGGCCGCCTTCGTGAGTTATATACCTACCAGACGCGCCGCATGCGAGCTACGGCACGATCGCGGCTGTGGGTACTCTTGGCACAGTTCGCACAGTCTAATGGGTACTCTGCTCGAGGCGCGTAGGTATAACTCGAGTTTCGTGCGTTTGTATGGAGTTACAATACTGTTAGATATTATTACCGTGACATAGCCATGTGTGATCATGCTTTTATCACAATAAACAAGAAATCCACACAAATCATACAATTCACATGAAAATGATAGTTATATTATTAGATTTTTTCTGTATCGCACATAATGTCATAAATGTAAGGTAGTTGCAAACTGTTCTCGACGAGCGTTGAGCTCACGTCACCTCACTGGGTGTCCCTTGCATGAAGTTGTTGTTTACGTGGGTATATAAAGAAGTGTGATCCATTTAATTCGAATATAGAAAAACATGTATCTTTTTGCCGTGTATGGTAAAAGCTATACTGGGTCTGTACAATATTATACTCTATTATGAAAATGAATTTTGTATTGATTGGGCAATGATGATTTCTTGTAAAGTTACACTTATTATATCAAACGGGTATAATATGACGTAACCAAAAATAGGAATATAAGGAAATAGTAGGAAATAACTAAGAATTAGTATAGTGAAAATGTAAACGACCAGAATTTTTGTGGTTTTTGTTCTAGCGAAAAGAAGAAAAATACTTCCTAAGAATTCGTCAAGCCAACTAGAAGTAAGTCATCAAAAATATCACTAACCATTAAACAAGGATATATCTAGGTTTGTTTTAATTTAGTAAAATTTACCGTGTAACCATACGCTTTAAACATAGGATAATTATTTATTATTAGGTGGTCAAGTAGGTAGATAGACAGCATTATATAGTAGCAGCGGCAAGTCGACAACCCTAGCGCGACAGCTAGTGCGTCACTCCGCGCTAGACAGCGACAGCGTTATGTGTTAGAAAAGAGCGGGAACGGTTAGGTGAATATTGCGGTAGGCACTGAGTGCTAATGCAAGCTGAATTGCACTTTGTTGCTTAGTAGCAAGAGTCGCAATTTCTTTAAATTGGTTTGCGAAGTGATGCTTCTGTACGTATGTAGGTACCTACTATCTATTCTGTGATTAAGGGCAAACTCGCGAGGGCACTTTTGAGCGCGCCTTTGAATTTGTCAGTACGAACCAAATCGAACCAGCCATGGTCGGTCTTGCCAATTTGAAACATCTGATATTTTTTGCCTATAAGAATACCCAAACTTCGAGATCCATATCCAAGGCATTCTCAAACTCGAAAAAACTTTACGCAGAGTTGTGGTGATAAGGATAACTCAGGATTAAACTTAAAAGATAAGCCTTCTTACAATATGAAATATTGAAAATCAGGCGACATATTTCTTATGTACATCACTTACCTTTCAACTGAGAATTTGAATACTCGAACGGTCCAATTTCATCGAACAAGCCAGCGAGGCTGGTTGCTCCCGGCCCTCCTTGCAGCCACACTATCCACGGAGTATCAGGTCTATGGTCCTCCGCTTCGATATACCAGAAGAACAGGTTGGAATTGTGCTTCTCATCCACATTGAAGAAGCCGGAGTAACTGGTTCGGTTCAGGAAGAGTTTTGGATCAACTGCTGACAGTTGTTTTGCGTGCTCCGAGAGGTTCTTCTTGATGAGGTTTGTCAGGATCAGTGCTGGTGCAACGGCCAGGGTTGATGTTAGGCTGTAATAGAAACACTATTTGTATATGTATATTCAGTAAGTTAGGCTTATATAACTAGATGTTTTCTAGCTTATGCTGAAATTGAGGCATTCCTACAATAAACATATTAAATGAGATTGTTAAAGTGACATAGCCATACATACATTTATGTGTCATTTCTCTTAGGACTCACAAGGGCTCACTACGGCTACTAGTTACTATATAATTATATTTATTTATTTATTTATTTGGGACAAACAAACAGTAACACATTATATCTGCGCACATAATGTAAACAAAGATATTATTATAAATGTGAAACCCACACCGTTAGCCACAGCATATACAATTCATATGACTATATTATACTATAGTATACTATACCATACTATACTAATGAACAATCTATGCGACTAAGACTACAAGAATGTTCAAATAACTATACATCGGAATCCTTAAGTTTATTTAACAAAGCAGAACGAAATCTATTTGCTGACACTGAGAATAAATCTAATTCTGTAGTTTCTGAACAAAAGTCGTTATAGTTTTTGCACAAGCGACGTAGAGGCGCCCGCAGACCAGCATTGGTGCGGCAATGGGACACAGCAAAAAGAGGACGTGCGCACATCTCTCGTCTAATAACAGTTTTTGGGACACAGTAGCATATTTTATTAGTAATCTCAGAACAGTTATACCTGTTATAGCATAAGTCGAAAAGAAACATAATTTCTAGATATAAACGTCTAGACTTCAGGCTCATTAGATTGTAATTATCAAGAAGATTTTTATAGGTTGGGAAATTGGTTGGGAAATTGTGGCAGCACCTATAGTGCATCGATCTAAGGAATTTGCATTGCACTCTTTCTAGCATCTCAACGTATTTATTATAAAAAGGGTTCCACACCACTACCGCATATTCGAGTTGAGATCTAACTAGTGCTTTATAGAGATGACAATAAGTGCTTGCGTGTTTAAATTCAGTAGCTGATCTCATAACGAACCCGTACATACGGTAAGCCTTTTTGATGATGTTGTCAATATGTTGATCAAGGTGAAGTTTGTTATCTAGCAGTACCCCTAGGTCTTGCACGGATAGAGCTTTCAATAGAGGTACATTGTTTAGATTATAATTATGATTTAAAACGTTTTTGTTCTTTGTAAATGATATAGTTAAACATTTAGAAATACTAAGGTAAAGTTTGTTTTGAATACAGTATTTAGAGAGTCGATTTAAGTCTTCTTGTAACTGAAAACAATCTGCTGGTTTTCTTATAGCTTTAAAGATTTTTAGATCGTCAGCATAGAGCAAAAATTTTGAGTGTCTGAAACAATTTCCAATATCATTTATGAACAAAATGAATAAAAGAGGCCCTAAAATTGAGCCCTGGGGTACGCCAGATGTTACGATAGAAGTCGCCGAGTGGGATCCCTTTGTGATCTATTACTAACATATGATGCAAACCTGCGAAGCAAATCTCCTCGTATGCCGTTAAATGCAATTTTGGTAAGAAGCAAATTGTGGTCTACCTTGTCGAACGCTTTTTCAAAGTCTGTGTACACTGCGTCAACTTGTACTTGTTGATCCATATTATTAAAGAGAAAGTCGGTAAATAATAATAGATTAGTAGTTGTAGATTTACTTTTAACAAATCCATGTTGTTGTTCTATTATAATTCTGTAAATTATCTTATGTATTTCCTGATAAACGAGCTTTTCAAAAAGCTTCGACAAAGCAGACAGAATAGATATGGGGCGATAATTGTCGACTTCTTGTTTGGACCCTGATTTATATACAGGAGTTATATTAGCCCTTTTAAATTGTTCAGGGAAGGTGCCGTCTGATATAAACATATTAAATATAATTTGCAGGGGTCTGTATATACTCTTAGCAGTCCTTTTAAGGAAATAAGGGGGTAGTTGATCCGGTCCAGGACCTTTAGTGGAATCTAAAGCTTGTAATGACTTCAAGACCTGATGCTCGCTAAATGTAATGCTAGTAATATGAGTGCAGTTGTCACTACTCTCTTCAGGGGGTAGCCATTCGTTCAAATTTAGGTTTGAGGGAACATAAACCGATTGAAAGTAGTCCATGAACATATTGCAAATCTCATCCGGATCACTGGATGTCCGATTTTTAAAAAACATAGTGGAAGGAATGCCGACATTACCCCTACGGTTATTGACATAGCTCCATAGGTATTTTACGTTCTTTTGAACATTGTCCTCAACAGAATTCAGGTAGTCAGCGTAATTTGACTTGCATAAGACCTGAAATCTATGCCGTAGATGCGAAAACTGTTCATAATCCGAAATATTATTATATGTTTTCCATTTTACCCAGACTCTGTTCTTATTTTTGAAAATGCGAATCAGTGATTTAGAGAACCACACAGGGAATTTCGATGAACGCGAGTTAGAAAAGGGTGTATAAGTTCTTATAACATTGAAAATAACATCGTAAAAAGTATTTAGACAATCCTCCGATGACAACCCCTGCAAACGATTAGTCCAATCTATATCGGCCAATTTTTTGTTTATGAGTTCGTAATTAGCTTTATAATAGTTATACTTTACAATTTTTACAGGATTGATTGTCTGTAACGTCGTTTTATATGTTATATCGGCGCAAAAGGGTGGATGATTTATATCGGGAGGTAATAAATTACATGAAGGTGCATAAGTCGCGCACTCGCTATTTGATATTAGTAGATCCAGAATAATAATAATAATAATTTATTTATTTCAGGTAACTAGACCCATAAAAGTTAACAAATTTCACACATCATACAATTTAAAAATAATACAATAGAATTCCAATAATATTACATGTCAACAATGAATAAATATAAAATTATTAAAATCTGTTAAAATTCAATTTATAATAAATGTCAAAAGAATACGCCCCTTATAATTTTTTAAACTATTGTATTGATAAGCGCTAAGCAAAGATAAGAAATTACTCATATGTCTACAAACAAATGATGAGCCAGTATATATAGCCTTTATATCCGTAGTGTGATAATAGTTTTAGTCGCGCAATGTTTTGTAGCAAATACATTAGTACCGGGAAAACCCACTATTGTATGCGCTTCTGTTAAAAGCTGATGCGGCTGAAAGCCGTAGTTTGGCCTTAGGCTTAAGTGAATAGGTACCCAATTCCAGAGGGAACCTAGGGTTGTAGCTCGACTAAGTAGTAATTTTAATACACTGCATGACTCCAGCGAGACTTGGTCATACCTTTTTTATTGATTAGGTACTTACTTAAAAGCTTACATAGTTGCTAGCATAATTTTTTATTTTAAATAATATTGTTAACGTTATATTTTGATTAAACGTTACTCAAATATGAAGTAGCACTTGTAGCTAAATTAGTTACATTATGAAATACACAATTTTCTTTTGGTCTCAAAGAGGATTGCCCTGAGGGTAATCCCTGTATGTCGAGGTAGTTAACAAATATTGATAAAACGGACACGAGAACACCCAGACTCCGAACAACAATTACTTATTTGTGAATCACGATCAAACATTTGTTTCAAGTACGAATCAAACCCACGATACGTAACGCACCAGTTTACAGATGCCTTGGCCATACGTTTCATGTATCAAGAAGATTGTAAACCGCAAGTTGAATATTTTAGGAGACCAGTTTTTTGCAAACGCTACATGTGATTGCAAAAAACTAGCTCACTTTAAAAATATAAATATTTCGTAGCTAGGTATCTACGCCATAAATTCAGCAAACTCTGAATCTTAAATATGTTATTCAGTGTTGCCAGAAGGTTACATTTCTTCCATTTTTCGTAACTTTTGACCCCTTCGCGTAACATGTAAGTAATTTTTATATTTAAGGTAATTTTGGTAACTTTTGAGAACAGTGAGACTATTTTACTGCAAACAGTTTACGAACGTATTTCAGTTCAATGCATCCAAATTGAACGCACCTAAAACTGACGCGTCTAAGAAAAAGCATTTCACTTGTAGTAGTAATCTGTGTATGGCACTCAGAGATAGTTCTGAGTGGAAAGCTCCAATACAAAATTAAATGTATCGTGGATATTTTAAAACTTGATTTTCTTGAGTGTGTGCGCGAACACTTGGTACAATAAGTACGATAAAAGGTATCGAATAGGTACTAGTTGTTAATATCAGATGCACTACCTCGTAGTTTTGGTTCAAACTAATAGAATAAGTTAGGTGCTAGACTAGATAGCAGCAACAGTGTTTTAGCCTAAGATTCAATACACCATGAGGCATAGATTTCATTATATTTCGCCATCTTTCCTTTACTTTTCACCTTAAAAACCGGTAAATAAAAAAAAAGAACAAAAATGTAACTTTTGCAGCTAAAATGTAACATTTCAGGAAACGAAATGTAACTTACGGATTAAGGCCCTGGCAACACTGATGTTATTGGTATAATTAATGAAAAGTAAAAGTTGTGTGGGTTCTTAATTAATACAATCATTTTTTTATCTGTGTTATTCGTTGCATCATAACAAAGTAATAAATGCGCTCATTGAAAATGTCACAGAATTGGTTGTGTATTATGTTTAAGAAGCAGCATAGATTGACCAATGGGACCGCTAAGAAAAGGGTCTGGGGTTAAATTGTTAATTATCGCTTAGGAAAATATCGTGATGCAACCTAGGTTTTAAAGTTATGTACAATGTTCTTGGAAGAGATATGAAATCTGTCAAACAGCACTGGGCCAGCGTGGTGGACTACGGCCCAACCTTTCTCATAGAAAGAAAAAACCCGTGCTCAGATGTGCGACTGTTTATATACAGAGCAAATATTAGATAAAGATAAGTACATTTATTGCTGCCAATGAAACACAAGTCACAACAGATACAGTTAAATTCAATCAAGAAAACAGTAAAAGTTCTACGTACCTATACTAGACAAAAAGAAAAACAAATAAAAGCAAACAATAGCGTGAAATATCATGTACATATAGAGAATAATTTTACAGCTGATATTGTGTCTCACGAAGCAACAACCAGGTGCTCATCTCGACATATGCCAGGTCACTAAGGTCTGGCGCCGGTTTTCAGACGAGCAGTATTATTATATACAATTATGTATTATACAATAACCATGGCAAATATGCATACGTTTCTGCCTGACTGACATCGCAGAGCTCAAAGTATAGTATATGCAATTGACACTCCGGAACACAGCTACATTTATTGAAAAGCTTATACCATGATAATATAAATTATACTAGTTTTTCCCGGTGCATCATACTTATTTGATATTCAAAGCGGCTTAGACATAAGGATGTGACATAAATGTATACGATTATTTGCGTAATAAATTTCCCTTCAACAACATAAAATGACTATAAGTATTTCCCATTTGATACGTGATGAAGATACAAATTAATACTAATTAAAACAAAAAAACTGCTATTTTAGTTTTTTGTACACATTTGTTTGCAAATGTCCGTGAGAGGATTTTACTAACTCAAGAGCTCACTAGACGTAATAGTCTCTGTTATACCCTATTCTTTTCAGTATTTTTTATTTTATCGTCATCCTCGAAGCGTTATCCCCGTCCAAGACTTTCTGCCAAAGAACCAACACTGCGCTTACTGCTCAATCCAGATTTGAAAGAATTTGTGCTTATCCAAGTAGCCACATAGTATCCTTTGCAAGTTCCGCAGCCCATATTCCGTGGCTTATGTGAGATGTAGATAATGTCAATCAAGGCCCAAGGGTACTGACTTCCCATAAATACTGTCAAAGACCTTCATATCAACCGGAACCAAGGCCAAGGCACTGGGAAGCGATTAAAAAATGTAATACGCACATAAAGTGCACCGCGTCGAGGGTTTGAACCGCATTTGCTTTGCTTAGCAGTCTGTTGGTATCTTACTAGGCTTTCTCTGCCAAAAAGTACCTAAGTTTTAAAGGTATTCACTGCTCAAGAGAACATTAATTATATGTATAATGTCACCGGAAAATAATAAGAACCGTAAGTTTATCAATTCCCTAGGAAATTTATAAACTTTTGTAGCATTCTAAACGAAAGATAAATTGTATTACTTTACCCAAACATTTCCGTAAATTTATCAATTTGCGACTTCTCATCGTAAATGTATAAACTGACGGAAATCCATTCGTAAGATTCTACATGGTTCGACCAATCACAGAAGGGCTTTAAAGAGCCCAAAAGTTCCGGTTTATTCGTAAAAGTGGCGAAGAATGGTAGTTGCGCGGAAGGAAATAGAACACGTGACTTATTCAACTAATCAGAGCGCACATGGCGTTCGGTTATTGCTTACTTATTATTTTACGAATGAATTCGGTAAGTTTATCAATTTACGAAAATATGGGCGTAAAATAATACAATTTGTCTCTCGTTTAGAATCCTACGAAAGTTTATAATTTTCCTAGGAAATTTATAAATTTACGGTTCTTGTTATTTTCCGGTGATATACATCTCACGACCAGTGCCAAACTTGAAAGTGACTATTTAAAGGGCAACGACTTCGTGCCCAAAAATCAGCACGAATAACTTGTTTTATTTGACTTCAGATCAGGTTTTATTTTATCTTGATTAAGCACTTTCCTAGTACATATAACATACTACTTGACATTAGACTGGCCTGTGGTCTAGCGGTTAATGATCTTGAGTGCTAAGTCGGTGGTTTTGGGTTTAATTCCCACCTAGAATAGATCTTTGTGTGATGAGCGCAACTTTTTTGTTTTGTTTGGCGGTTCATCATCTTCACCAGCCTTGTATATAAACTGTCCCACTGCTGGGCACGGGCCTCTTCTCACTATGAGAAGGGTAAGGCCATAGTCCACCACACTGGCCTAGTGCGGGTTGGCAGACTTCACATGTCTTTCGAGAACATTATGGAGAACTCTCAGACATGCAGGTTTCCTCACGATGTTTTCCTTCACCGTTTAGCAAGCGATAATTAACAATTTAATACGCACATAACTTCGAAAAGTCATTGGTGCGTGAAGTGGATTCGAACCCGGACCTTCTGCGTAGCAGTCTGTCGGTGTCTCCACCAGGCTATCACTGCGGCTATCGCCGTTTGGCGGATATTTCTCAATAATATGTATATATATTGTTGGTGGTGTCACTCCATCGCAGGAGAAGGGAAATATGGGCTATGAATTCATTGCTCTCAAAGCATTTGAGTCCGCCCAAGACTTTTGAATAATTTTCTGTATAAAGCACTCGTTACTCATCTCAAAAAAGGGAAAAAGGCCTATCTAGCTTAATAAAATCGACAGTAAAAATGCGTTACTGACAAATCTCGCTTCTAAATTCAAAGTGCAAGTGCAGTGACATAAGAACCATCGGTCTCAGCATTTTAAATGTTTATTAATCATGCATGGCGTGTGCGTTTCACCGTTGTTGTTTTATTGTATTGTTTCTGGTGTACAGTGGTATAGGTCGTTTGATGTTAACGTTACTAATATTGTGAGGAATACTATATTATAAAGATGCATGTTTGTTACTGTTGCATGCAGTAACAATAGTGGAGATACCAACGGACTGCCATACAGAGGTTATCGGGTTCGAATCCATGGCGCGTACCAATGACTTTTCGGAGTTGTGTGCGTATTGAATTGTTAATTATCGCTTATCTCGTGCCTCGGAGAGCACGTTAAGCCGTCAGTCGCGGTTGTCATGAAGATCTTTGACAGTCGGTATAGGGAGTCACTACCTATAAACAAACTGACACTAGTCTAAGCCATGGAATATCGCTATCCCTTCGGGTTGCGGAGGTCAGACAGGCAGTCGCTCCGTGGAAAAGCTTAATATTCAGCCAAATCCGGTTAGACTAGTAAGCGGACCCCAGGTTGAAACTTGGATAACGCTAGGAAGATGATGATATAGTTACTTAACCATACTAATATTGTAAAGCAAAAGAGTTTGTTTATTCGGTTGAACGTAACCTATCTCAGGAACTACTGGTTCAAATTTGAATAATATTTTTTTGTGTTGGATAGCCTAATTATGGAAGGAGGCTATAGACTATACGAGATAACATCACGCTATGAGTGACGGGTGCAAGGCAGTACTGAGACCAAATCGCGGATACAGTAGGTATACAATAATAGAGCTTGTAAAGAAACTCGGTCAGTGTTTACTTGTGCCATTGCAATTAAAAGAAGTGATGAGTGAGTGTTCCTATTCAGATCATTGCTCAAGCAATTAATTTTTGTTCATGTCTTTCATCTGATAGAAATAACCGCTTTTTCCTTCTTTCTTTCTTTCAATTGTTAAGCTAGTAATTATATTGCAAATTTAATGTTAATAAACGTCACATTGAGAACTTCGAGAAAAAATTATTTTGATTTGACTTTACTGAACTTGAGCTCCTTGGGTGGAAAAGACGCTTTATATAACCATAACACTGATCTTACACCATAACATTTCAGCTATTTGGCCAAGTTACCAGTCGTCATCAATAAAATGATTTTTTTTTACGCCGAAACCTGTTTATAAATATGACCTTACTTTTCTGTGCATATTAAACTTTATTTTATCTATACACATAAATAAAATTGGAGTGTCTGTTTGTAATATTAAAATAACCGCTTTTTACTAAAGGCATCTGGATGTATACACGGCACATATACCGAAATGTCATTTTTTTTAATTTTTGTCTGTCGGTTTGTTCTCGCTAATCACTGGAACGGCTGGACCGATATTGACGGGACTTTCACTGGCGGATAGCTGATGTACCAAGGAGTAACTTAGGCTATGAATTAACAGGACTCAGGACGCGGGTGAAACCGCGGGAAACCGCTTGTAATTGTAGATATTCTAAGTATGTAGAAATTATTTAAGTTATATTTGCTTTGATATCTAAAACGTGTTTTCATGCTATCTTAATCTTCTAAAGCAATTACAGGACATTAACTCATTCTTATTACGCAAATCATAAAATCACTTAATTGGCAATATCTAGGATAGTTATTTTTATATTTCTGTGAAGATTAAGGTGCAAAATGTGGGTCGAACAAAGTTTAAAAAGATTTTCAGTTTCTTCAATCAGTAGTAGCTTTTCGCGGACCGAGGAAAGTACAATAGGTCTACGTTACGTTACGATACTTATCTCTGTGACATCTTCCGAAATGATACACCTAGCTGTGTTTAGGTATCCTCTTGTATTATGTATCCAGTGCTACACCTTCAGCAATACTGAGTGATAGGAAGTTACTGGACTGCCTCTGTGGTCCAGTGGATAGCGTATGCGACTGCTGATCGGAGGTCCCGGGTTCGATTCCCGGGTCGGGCAAAAGTGTTACTGGGTTTTGCTGAATTCTCAGTAGCAGCACGGAGTCTGGTGATGTGCCCGGTAACAGCAATAGGCTCGCCCCCTATTACGTGGGACCCAAAATTTCATGACGAAATGTAGGTATAATATTTACACTTCTGCCTACCCCTTCGGGGATACAGGCGTGAGTCTATAAAAAAAATAAGAGGTTGCCTGGTAAGGCAAGAATATGCATGGCGATAAAATAACAAAATAACACAAAACTATGAAAAACAGAGTAGGTATGATTAAAAGTTAAATAACAAAAAATATATTACCTGATAGTAAAGAACAATCCAACAATCACTTTCATATTGATACACTAAATAACTTGTATTTTAATTCATAAAGTTACATGCAATTTATTTTTTTATATTTATTTTTAAATTATTCGTATAGGAACTTTTTTACGGCGCGGGCGTGCGCGCTGCGTCGAGATCACTGGTCGGACTGAGAGAGTAGGAGCACCGAGTTATGAGGCAAGGCGCTGTATCAGCACCATTGCGAAAGGTATGACGTCAACAAAATATTGATGACGACTGACTGACTTTGCAAAGGCTATGCACATACGCTATTTTTAACGCCACGCCGCTTCACGCCGGTGAACGGCAATTTGAATTATTTTGTGGCAGTTTCAATCCCTACAACAATGATGTTGCATGATTATACAGTGTATGGATTGAAGCTAGCTATGTGCCCTGAACCCTGAACATTGCCATGTTCAGTGGAAAAACCAAGAGTTCTGGAAAAACCAAAGGCCGTTTGGCAGGTGTCGGCCACGTTCCAGATGATGTAACAAGGGTAACTCTCCTGCAAGGACCGACGATTTGGTTAAGATCGCTGACGTTGTTGAACGTCAGCCTCAAGATTGGTCTATATGGAGAAATTGGTGGGGACCTATGAAGAACAGTGGACGTCTCTAGGCTGATATGATGATGATGTATGATCATCATCATCTTAGCGATATTCCCGCTACGATCGAAGCGCTTGGAGCTTGAGGTCTGCTTTCCGGCAATATCTTCTCCCTTTCGCACAGTCTTCAGCATCCCTAGTCGTGAATCGATGAACCGGAGATCTTCTACGTAACAGTCAGCTAATTTCTTCAGTCTATTCACTTATAAAATGCAAATTGATGCTTTGTATGCAGTATGTTATTGAAATGTCGTTTGTAAGCTTGCTTATATTTGATATCTATATTATTAAAATCGTGTCAAAAAGCTACTTGATTGCTTTGACTATCATATGCGTACTTACCTTTATGTAGAGTGAAAGCTTCAATTTGCATTTAAATAAATGAATAGACTGACGGGGATCGAGCCAAAGCTTCATGTCGCCGATAGCTTAGACAAAATTACTATATCGCTGTATAGCGTGTGTACATCGACCCTAAGTAATATAAAAAGTCTTCCTAAAGTTTCAGTTCCCGACTTCAAAAAATTCGGGCAAGTGCGAGTCTGACCCGCTCACCGAGGGTTCAGTACGCATTTTACCTTATTTGAGGTTGGTGCTCCTCTAAATCTGTATGAGCGCCCATACAACTTAGAGGACTATCTTAAATGGAGTCTACTATGTATGGGGACACCCTTAAATTTTCCACTATTTTAATTTTTGTAATTTTTCCTTTATTTGTGCTGTAAGACCCTGCTTTTGGCCAAATTTCGTGATTCTAGTTCAACGGGAACTACCATGTAGGTTTTCGACCCAAAACCAATAGGGTACCTACTCACGGTTGACCTAGAATTGTCAATTTTGGTTAAAACCAAGGACTTACAGCACAAGTAAAGGAAAAAATCCGAAAATAAAAAAAAGTTGAAAATTAAGTTAATTTTGGTACTTACAAGTTTTCACAAAAATCTAATTTTGGCCATATCTTTTTATCGGGTTGACCCAGGACCCTGATTTTTTTACACCTAATAGGAACCATAGACCTCAGTATTTGGTATACATTTCAATTTGCTAGGTCCACCCGTTCCTGAAAAAATCGGTGGTGACACACGGACGGACAGACAGACAGACAGACGGACAAGAAAGTGATCTTATAAGGGTTCCTTTTTTTACCTAGTGAGGTACGGAACCCTAAAATTGAAGAAAGATCTCAATTCGTTTGTTGTTTTTTTATGTTCGATACCGTAATTGGGAAAATCCTTCCTTGTTTTGAAGAATATACTTCAAATTTTATCCCATTAATGATAAAAGAAGCGACCATTATTTTCTGGAAGATTTTCGATAAAGATATATCCTTCTACATTTAAGACTTACGTATAGTACATGTAGCACTACGAGATTCGAAAGGAAAAATAAATCAAATGTCATTTATTTCTGCCTCCAATAAAAAAGGTTTAATTGCCAATTTTCTTAACAGCCGACTTCAGTTGGCAACAATCAAATCCATCAATTGGTGTAGTACTGGTTACGATTGTACCTACCTACTTAGGTATAGGTATGTTATAAATATATTATTTATTATTGTTATAGATATTTATATGGACCTACGACCGGCATGACAGTTCTTGATGGTTTAAAATAAAAGCTAAAGAAACAAAATGTTAGGTATTTAAGTCCAATAAAATTACACTAGTATTTAGTTCTGTTAATAGACCCCGTCACTTTGGGTTATTCTCTTTGAGCCCCGATGCCCGATGTACCCGTACCGGAGAGTCCTTATTTATTTATGTCTTGTTTAACTCAATTAAATTTGTTTATAAAATATTATTATTTACTAAAAATAAATACTTTACTTTAAGAATCAGGAAAAATGATAGCGTTTTGCTTGGTTATGGTAAATATTATAAATAATTAAAGAATACAAACTAGAGTTTCTTAGGGCGATCATAGCCTGTTTTAATTTTTGTCACAATTGTGTCTTTTTCTATACACAAAATCATAATATCTAGACTAAATGGGAAATTAACATAATTTAAAAACATACATACAAAACTGGACTTCGGCATTTTAGTTTGCTTTTTCATATTTCTTTTACAATATAAAATGTAATATTCTTTCCATTCAAATATATCTATGTTTTGGTGTTGTACAAAATTTTACATTAAATACTTTCGTCTTATATATTTAAGACAAATACATTTATGCACTTTTTATGTCGACGATACAAGTCTAAATTAATAGAAAAAACTAAACAAGATAAAATAATGTGATCAAATTTATCGCTTTCGGGGCTCTCCGGAACGTGTACCTCGAGGAACGGGGTTCCAAGGGAATAACCCGTCACATTTGCTATTTCCTTAAAACTAAAGTAGATATGTTTCTATTTTAGTAATTTTAAGTAGCATTCCACGAAATGGCAAACTGCGATAATTTATTCATTCATTTATACAAAAACAAATAAAAGTTTAGTATGCATATTATGCAGAATAAAATATACAAATAAGCAAATGTTTTATATTTTCATTCTTCAAAAAGAACAAAATAAATAAGAGTAGAGCTGTCAACACCACTCTCTATCGCAATTTTTAAATAACTTTATCATCGACTAGAGGATGCCCGCGGTTACACCCGCGTTATTTAAGGCTACTGCTCCGCTTCCGTCGCTCATAGCGTGATGTTATATAGCCTTCCTCGATAAATGGGCTATCTAACAGTGAAATAATTTTTCAAATCGGACCAGTAGTTCCTGAGATTAGCGCGTTCAACCAAACAAACGCTTCAGCTTTATATATTAGTATAAGATATAAGATAGTACGGTGTACTATCGATGTGACTGCCTCTGTGGTCCAGTGGATAGCGTATGCGACTGCTGATCGGAGGTCCCCGGTCGGGCAAAAAGTGTTACTGGGTTTTTCCGAATTCTCAGGCTCACCCCTATTACGTGGGACCTACAAATTCATGGTGAAATGTGGGTGTAATATTACATCTCTGCCTACCCCTTCGGGGATGCAGGCGTGAGTCTATAAATAAAATAAAAAGTAAGGTGTAGGTATTAAATTACCATACTGATAGATACTTAAAACAACTTTGGGAAAAATAACAGAATGAACTGCACTCATCCTTTTCTTATGACTTGCCTATTAATTATTGAATAAAGCCTTATATTATCCCGCATTTCCAAAATATTCAGATAAGTGCACATCACATATTTATAACATAAAGTTTGTAGCAAATGCAATTGTATTCTTAGTTGGCTTGTGTAGTTATTTACTAAGAATTTTTATTCGAACCTGTACGTTTGCTCTAGACAATCACATTTTTATACGTTAATAAAAAGCTTTGACTATTTAACAATGCCAAAATGAAAAAATACGTAAATAAACTTCAACGGCTTAATGTTACTATTGTTATTTTTCAGCGTCCATAAGTTGATACAAGTTTTACTTCGTTTTTTTATGTTGTGTCTTATAATTTTATTATTAAACATAAAATACTTGATAGAGTTACTAAACACATAATATGTTAAAAAACAAGAAACACAGCTTCCTAAAAACTATTATAAACGCGAAAATTTGTTAACAATGTAAGGATGGCTGGATGGATGGATGGACGTTTGTAAGTTTGATTCATAAGTACTGCAACCACTCACGAAAGCATAATACCAAAAAATACAATACCACAGAATAATTAATAGTACTAACGTAACAATACTCTCTTTCATATAGAATAGGCATGAGAACTTTTGTCACGATAACTAATATCACCCACACGAACAGAGTCGCGGGCGTAGAGTATACAGGCCGCGGGCCCAAACTATAGTCGTATTTTTAATTAGACGAAGCCAACTGACAGTAGCTAATGTCACTTTGTAAAATAATGTTGTCATATTTAAAGTAATAGTGATGCGTTTAGTTCTCGTTTAATCATATGAACGAACATTGAGTGTGAATAGTTATTCATTTCAAACTATAAAAGAATATTATTTCTATATTACAATAAAAGTGCTCTGATATAGTAAGTTACTAGTAGTTATGTAAGTAGTATAAGTTGTTATATTTTAAACATCTACATATAGTTTCAACTACATGATGTTGAAAATAGAACAGTCGTACAAGTTTCCTAGCAATGTTTTCCTTAATGTTTAAAACACTCGGTATTCAGTATAGGTAAATACTATAGGAACATAGTCGAAAAAATAAGTAAATCAAAAACTCGAATACCGTACCCGATATCGGCCGTTCAGCACACTAACTATTCACTAGACAATCGATGCAATTTCATTCATTCAACGGTTTTTCAATCATTCACTTTGTCACAACACTATTTTTATTTCATCATAAACTGACAACACAGTAAACGTCA
This sequence comes from Euclidia mi, assembly GCA_944739405.2. Taxonomy (NCBI): domain Eukaryota; kingdom Metazoa; phylum Arthropoda; class Insecta; order Lepidoptera; family Erebidae; genus Euclidia; species Euclidia mi. The sequence goes on from OX123196.2 coordinate 9,145,615, forward strand.
GTGGACTTCGTCTAATAAAAAATACGACTATAGTATTTTTTATAAAATTACCTCGAATAATGTTCTTTGTAGGTACCAACACGATTTAAATGTTAACAATTAGCGACATAGTCCTTGAGTTTGTTGCCATAGTCTCACATTAAAAATTCGCGACTGAAACCGGTTTTTATTTAATTTTCTTTATAATTTAATCTACGGGTGTGTCCAAATATGGTAATATTAATTTACGTAAATTTAACTTTTATGAATATTCATCAATCTGTATAATATGTGTATGCAAAATTCTTGCGTTGCTGATTGACTGACGGACATGCTACACTCAAAACCATTAGGCTCAGCGCAGACCGCAGAACGGAGCGCAGCAGAAAGGATTTTATTAACACACTTGAAAATAAACTATACAATTATTAAAATATAGTGTCGAGTCGGCGCCCGCGTCGTACGCGTACTTTCAGTGTCACACACTAAAGTCCTTGAGGTCGTCTGAAGATCTTGCTGGAGATGCCGAAGCGTTCCACTAACTACTTCGATAAATCTTTCACTGCTCAGGCTGTGCGCCTGTGGAATGCTTTACCATTAGAAACTTGTAGAGCAAATTCCTTGAATATATTCAAAGGAATGACAAAAAACACTATCTAAATCAGTAACTTATTATGTAGGTATATTTATATATTTTTGCTCACAGGTGTCTTTCTGGATATTTTAAAAGGTGCACTTGTACACCCTATTCATAAGAATGGTGACAGAGGCAGTGTTGGGAACTATAGACCTATATCGGTACTAAGTGTTATATCAAAAATATTGGAAAAGCTTATAAATTATAGGTTAGTTAATTTTCTAAACAAAAAAACCATCAAAGCTGAAAATCAATTTTGTTTTATTAACGGTAAATCTACTTAAGATGCTACTTTATTACTTACAGAAACCATCAGTAAACATCTTGATAAGAGAGAAAAAGCCATAGGTGTATTTTTAGATCTCTCAAAGGCCTTCGACACTGTCTCTGTCCCTCTACTGCTCTCTAAATTGGAGTCGATTGGTATTCGTGGTGTTGCACTGAAATTGTTTCGTTCGTACCTCTCAAATAGAACCCAGTGTGTCAGAGTCGGTAACTTTACAAGTTCTCTACAATCACTTTCATTTGGCGTCCCGCAGAGTAGCGTGCTTGGACCTTCTCTCTTTTTATTTACGATAACAGTTTATGTACGATGTCGCTACCAAACTGTAACATCATCACTTACTCTGATGATACAGCGTTAATCGTGCATGGTAGGGATTTGATTGAGGCTAAACACCATACAGAGGATGCACTGAGAGAGGTGATGAAGTGGTTGAGAGAACATGTATTAACTTTAAATACAAATAAAACAAAGTACGTGACATTTTCACCCCGTTCAAACTACTTCAAAGACACAGCCGCTTCCCGACTTTGAAATAACTGCACATACCTGTGACCAACAAAATGGATGCGCTTGCCCACTGCTAACTCGTACTTCAAACATAAAGTATCTTGGACTTATAATAGATTGCTCCCTAAATTGGTTACCTCACATAAACCTACTAACTACCCGTGTAAGGAGATTGATTCCAATTTTTCGTAAACTCAGACCGTCGTCTGCCGATATCGAAACACTTCTATGTGTTTATCAGCTCTTGCACAGTGTTTGCTTCAATACTGTATCACAGTATGGGGTGGTACTGGCAAGACCACACTACTAGGGAATGCAAATCTCGCGAAATTTGGGCTCAAGCGAGATTATGAAGCCAATCTCGCGAGATCTCGCCAATTTTGAGATCTCGCGAGATTGACAGTTTTGTATGTTTTTTTGTAAATAATCGCAATATTTGAATAAATTATGACATAAATAATAACCATTTTAAGTATTATAAGATAAACATTACTTTTCACGAACTTTTCAATAGACTTTTATGCTTCAAAAATTGTTTGACGTACCTATCTGTCTATAATGTTTAATAAACTTTTGTGAAGTATACTTTTACGGACGGATCTGTCAAATAAGAGATGAAAAAAACAACAAGTATTCGCTAATATCAAACAAAAATCTTTTAATAATAAAACATTTCTTTTATAATAAACAAAACAACGAGAGGTTAAAAAAAAATTACTTATCATCTATGTTGCTAAACTGAGGTATTATTATCAATTAGGTAAATAAAACTATATCTACTCAGTAGACTTGTTAGATATTACAGATTAATTAACAAAATATACCAATAAGGCAGACTATTAGAAATTACAGAACCTATTTAAGGCGCTGTTATACCTCAGAAGCCGTGAAACACCTAATTTTTCGTCGCGCATCTAGCCATAACGGTACATATTACAAACTAGCAAAAATTAGAGCTTAAAGTCAAAAGTCTGAACAAAAGACTTTTGAAAGAATTTTTCATGTACGTAAAATAGAATGACGGTAAAAAAATCACAAAATCGAGGCAGAAAATAATCTTTCGTCTCACTGTTTGCAATATTTTGATCGTAAGCTGTCATATTTTTTTTTATAATATTGTAGGAAATCTAATGAACTAAAGAATTACCCTATTTATTTTCATATTATACGTGTATATTTTGTAAAATTAAACAAAATCTGCCAAACGTCTATGTTTTTGACGCTCGGTAGATCCCATCAATATCAAACGCTTCAGCAATTTAAACCTTAATAGCATAAGCGGTGTACTGAGTGTCAGTTGCTAGTTTACGCCCCGCCCAAACCTCATCATTCGGCTATGAGCCCTGTGAGAGATAGGTCATGTCGCTTGCGTCTCCGCTGCACGAAATTTTACGTAAACCTGTTTGTTATTGTGATACGCCGATTTGAGTTCGTAATTTCATGTTTTATGTTATAGACTGAATAATTTGAATCAAATAGGCTTTTCATGTAACTATGGGCACATATAATTAGGACCTAAGTTTATACTCTTGTTGCGTTTAATGTGTTATTGTTTCTGTGCTTATAAATATATAATTAGAAGAATAAAATATGGACTATTAGAGAAATGAAGTTCTACGAAGGATTTGTACAAGAAAGCGTCGTAATAAAATAGAATTTCATCCATGGCCAAGTGATTATGAAATATGTAACATTTTTACACAAATTCTTTTCATAAGAGTTTTATGACTAACTATGTTACTTATATATTATCGATTATGCATAATATAATTATATAAATTATTCTCACAATACATAGCTGCCACAGTTTTCAATTTTTGAAAGAGTAATAACATAAAATTGAATCATTTTATGTACCTATATTTCAAATTCATTAGCTTGTCAGAGCGCCTGGAGCGCTAAGATGCCGCCACGGCGAACAATAATGATGACAGCGCTAATATGGCGCTCCGCAATCCGCACACAAGCGGTAACGAATGTTGTATTATTGTGTTTTGAACATAAACCTTTTTAGGTACATCGGGTAAAACTTTGATTATTCATAAACTATTAGGCGTAGACAGAGAATCCTATAGACTAAGTGATATTTTTGTCACACTCACACAGGAAAAAGAGCAACTTATGCCGATGTAATGGGAAGAAATGAAACAGCATGATAAGATTTTTTGTTTCACCTAGCGTGCCACTTTTTTGTAGGTATGCTAACTACTTAGATAAACAAACTTTGACAGCTGACATGTAGGCAGCTGTCGTCTCCATAAAAAATACAGTATTTATGTGCTACAATAAAGTAATTCGAGCTATATTGTGTTGTGAACTATTGAGACTTGTGTTATATTTTGTGTTATTATTATTACGGTTTTATGTTATAGGGTGTAAAAGTGATAGTGGAATGAAAACACCAGGATTGTCTTTTCATTCGTAAGTATTCCATTCTTTACCTTTTACTAGGCATTCAGTAACATTATATTATATTCAGAATTGTGTATAATGTATTCTAGATGTTAATTTATCCTTGAAAAAAGCACTAAAATAACAAATCTTTAGTGTTGCCAACTTTTCTTTATATAATTACCCTCTTTTGAGGGTAATTAAAAATAGGGTATAATATTTTGAGATTTGCAGTGCATATTAAAAAAGTATTTCAAAGTTTGAATGGCTTGTTTCAGTTTTCCTGAACATGAGGAGTTACGTCGCGATTGGATTATCGCTACAGGGCGATCAGATTGGACACAAAAACTGTCATCAAAAATTTGCAGCCTACATTTTGAGAAGACAATGTTAATTAAAAAGAAGAAACTTACGCTGCTATTTCCTAATGCTGTGCCTATTCTGGTAAATATTCAGTACTTAAATGACATATTAAGTATTGAGCCAGATTTTATGAGATTTTTATCCACATTTAGTGTATTTAAAAGTTTAGTGCTGACCATCGTGTTATTAGTTGCAAACATTATCTTGTGCATTTTTTCGCTATCCCTTCGGGTTGCGGATGTCAGATTAGGCAGTCGCTCTGTGGAAAAGCTAATATTCAGCCAAATCCGGTTAGACTAGTAAGCGGACCCCATATTGAAACTGGGATAAACGCAAAGAGAAAGAAGAATATGAATCTTGTTCAGAATATTAGAATACAAAATAACGAAAAGAAAAAAATCCGTAAACATCAGCTTCCTACTACTGGTTTGTAATGATTAATGCCTTAAAGATGATTAACTTCTTTAGGAAACCAAGTCCTATATTCCAACATCTTCCTCCACCAGTATACAAGGCGAAATAGATATTGAAATGGAAGATAATTTAAATATTCATGTAAGTACACAATTTCCAATAACATAATGTTGTTTCCCACGAATCAATACAATTTGCAACGTATTTTCACTATTAAAATATTAAATAACTTGTTTGTTTTGTACTGTAATATAATCATAATGTCAAAATAACTTACAAGTTTAGTGTAAAATGAAAATATATGTTAATTAATAATAATAAATTGTTTTTTATTTATATATCCCACGGATTTAAGTAAAAACAGGATTTTAATCAAGTAGTGGATACTTAAGGTACACATTGGCATCAGTTCCATGTGTGTTGGTATATGGGGACGGAGCCCATACAATTTTGCCCTTTATATTAAAGGACTATCCTTTAATATATATAAAAATTAATCATAAATAATGTTGTACTATTTGCTTACAAATCCAGTACCTACATAATTAACCACCTACGAAATGCCAGTTTAACTATCGACAACGAAATGTCACAAACGATACTTTTCTATAAATTTTGCATTGAAATGGCAACATATGACGTCATCACATTTTTGCGTCAAATAGCATACCTACTAATTTTATGTATATTAGTTAGAACAATTCGAAAATTAAGTATATCATCAAAATAATGAATGAAAGTGGGATTGTATTTGAATATTTTATTGTAGGTATTGAAAAGTCGAGATAATTTATTTTTGACCGAGTATTAGTTGAAAAGTCCAAATTAGTTTGCGTTTGACAGCATAATAATATCATCCCCGTATGTTATACTAGTCGACCAAGCCAACTAGACGAATGTCATCGTGACAAAATTCAACATAATTCAACAATTATAATCCAGAAATTATTTATCGTAACGTGCGAACGCGGCGTGTGAACGTACAATGCGCCTGCAATCGGTACTAGGAATTTTTGGATTATAATTATTGAATTATGTTGAATTTTGTCACGTTGACATTCGTCTAGTTGGCTTGGTCGACTAGTATCTATTCTATGCCGATAAAATCAATAAGGCAACGTTACTTTTCGGACTACATATTATTTTTTAATTGTATCTATAAATAGGGGTAATTTTTGCCTTACTCGGTAACCTTGAATAAAGAGTGACGTACTATGTTTGTCCCTTTCTGCGACACGTTTTGCCGGTGTCTATAGGATTCTCTGTCTACGCCGTAGACAGAGAATCCTATAGACTAAGTGATATTTTTGTCGCACTCACACAGGAAAGAGAGCAACTTATGCCGATGTAATGTAAAGAAATGAAACAGCACGATAAGATTTTTTGTTTCACCGAGCGTGCCACTTTTTTGTACGTATGCTAACTACTTAGCTAAAGAAAATTTGACAGCTAACGTGTAGACAGCTATCATCTCCATAAAAAATACAGTTTTTACGTGCTACAATAAAGTAATTCGAGTTGTATTGTGTTGTGAACTATTGAGACTTGTGTTAAAAAGCACTAAAATAACAATAATAAATTCTAAATAATTAAATAAATTAAATCTTTGGTGTTGCCAACTTTTCTTTAAATAATTACCCTCTTTTGAGGGTAATTGAAAATAGGGTATAATATTTTGAGATTTGCAATGCCTATCAAAAAAGTATTTCAAAGTTTGAATGGCTTGTTTCAGTTTTTCCTGAACATGAGGATTTATTTAGATGTGTACAATCAAATGTATATAAAAATCATAAATGAATATGTTGTATTATTTATATAATTATATAACCACCTATAAAATGGCATTTTAACTACCGACAACGAAATGTCAAAAACTATACTTTTCTATGAATGTTGCATTGAAATAGCAACATATTACGTCATCACATTTTTGTGTCAAATAGCATAGCTACATATTTTATATAAATAAGTTAGAAGAATTCGAAAATTAAGTAAGTCATCAAAATAATGAATGTAAGTGGGATTTTATTTGAATATTTCATTGTATTGAAAAGTTGAGATAATTTATTTTTGACTGAGGAAACTACCAAATTAGTTTGCATTTGACAGCATAATAATATCATCCCCGTATCTTACCTATATCTATCCTATGCCGATAAAATTAATAAGGCAGTATTACTTTTCGGGCTACATATTATTTTCTAATTGTATCAATAAATAGGGTAATTTTTGTCTTACGCGGTAACCCTGAATATAGAGTGACGTACTATGTTTGTCTCTTTCTGCGACACGCTTTGCCGGTGTCTATAGGATTCTCTGTCTACGCTATTAGGTATGTCTCAGTACATCTAATATCTTTTTAATTTCTAAAATCAATCATTTATAAGTAAGAAGGTAACTTCTCTGTTTGCTATAACACAAGATATAGTATTTTTTTAATAATAAAGTACGTAACTAATTATCATTATTGTAATTACAGTGAAGTTAAAGATAAAAGTTCTGCAACGTCTTACACACATTTGACTTCAGTCATTCCTAACACGATCTGTTCAAGAGCTAGCCAAGAAATGCCAAACAAATTTTTTAACAAATTTGACTCAAATTCCGTAGTGATAAGCAAAAATTACAAGAGGGATAGCAGTGACTGGTTCGAATTGCGTAAGAATATGTTGACAGATTGAAATTTTTGTATAGTGGTAAAAAGAAGAGATAACAGCAGTAAAGCCAACTTAGTAAAAAATATTTTGTACAAATAAAATATTTGCAATGTAAAATCAGTTGCGCATGGAATCTAAAATGAACAACTGGCTTTGCAACAACTGGCGAAGCAAGAAAATGTAACAATCGAGCCTTGTGGATTATTCGATTATTGGTGCCACGCCAGATGGATTAATAGGTCCAAACACGATTGTGGAAATTTAATGTTCTAAAGTTCCTATAAGAATGGCCTGGAGAATAGTATAAGAGCAAATAAAATACAAATATGGAAACATGATAAAAAAGTGAACTGACTAGTCTAAACAAATATTGTAATTGTTATTACCAAATTCAGGGGCAACGCCACGTTACACGTGTTTATTTGCTGTGTGGAGTGGCGAAAGTATACCACTTAAAATAGAAATTATAGAAAGAGATGATGTTTTCTGGGAGAAGCTTGTGGCGTTTTATATGAATTGGCAGTTGCCTGAAATTGTTGGTTCTCGTCAAGCTCAAGGGATGGCATTGCGAGATCACGGAGAGGAAAATGTTTCATCAGTGCTTGAAATTTCTACAATACCAAGCCGTAAAAGGAAAGTAAATGAAACTGTGCCTCGTGAACAACAGCAAATAATAAGTATTGAAGCCTTATCACCTCACACACTGCCTTTAACATTCGATGAGAATAAAGAAAACCTGCCGGGTTGTAGCAGACAGCTAACTTTTGATGAGCTGTAAACTCTGTATTTCGTTAATAAATTATAAATGAATATAAATCAATATCTTTTAATATTTATTTTCTTTGAAACAACACATATTTGAAGCGAAAGAATTTTTTTATATTTTTCCATACAAACATGTATGACGAGAGCTAACGAAAAAGCAGTAACTCAAATTCTAATTCTATAATTTTCTAAGCGACATAGCAGTATCTCATGATTTCATGAATAAGGTATATCCACATATATTTTTGATGTTTCATCTATTTTGAAAAATAATAATGGGTTGGGTTTCGAAACGAGTCGCCTGAATTTGAGGGTATTGGTAGTGTAGGGGGCTTAAGGTAGTTCGTTTTAATCCCCTTAAAGTAATTTTGGCTGCCGGAGTTGCGTCTAAATATTTTTAAACAATTTCCAAAACTTCATCAATACTTCGGCAATTATGCAAAACGGAACATAGTTTTTATACTTTAGTACAGTTTTACAAATGTAATTTTTAGGTTTTATGTGAAAAACGTGAAACGAAACGCAAAACTGCCATCTTGCAATGATCATATTGACAGCTAATGTCAAATTTGTGCGTCATTGCTTTCGAGAGCCTTAGGTTAGGTGCGACTGTAATAAGTAAATAAATAGGTTATGTTAGGTTCTCTTTTGACCCTTAATCCGAAAATAGGAGCCCTTCGCAGGGCTCCGACAACCTTAGTTTATTAAACTAGTGTGATGAATGTGGAAGTTGGCAGTGCCATACACACCGATGTTTGGAGATTTTTTTTTCAGAGGAAACCAAGTACTTCCGGCAAGTGAAAATGGTGAGGGGGGTTTCAAAACCTCCCCTGCTCCCTCTCCAATCACTCACAACCCCTAAAAACGGCGACGTATTTCGAAACCTTTGCCACAATAATTATACCTATAATAACAATAAACATCCATAAATAAATAAAAGAAATCAACTTTTACTAAACTTCAATTATCTCGTAACTCGCTTTAGTTGAGATACGGCTTTTGCGCTTAGTAGAGCAGTATTGTGTTTTTTAGGGTACCGTAGCCAAAAATTGTAAAAACGGAACCCTTATAGATTCGCAATGTCTGTCTGTCTGTCCGCCCGTATGTCACAGCCAATTTATTGCAAAACAGATTTGAAAACTGGCAGGAATGGAATTAGATGTAGGTATTCTATGAACTGCTTCACTATTTTTATACAAAAACAAAACAAACATAATAAGGGCCTCTCCATACATGGAAGTGACTTAATTATTTTTATCATCTTACGGCACGTAGGTCACTTTCGTCAACATTTAATACCTATAGCGTCTAATGTAAACCAGTTTTGCTCATGGCTGCACTGAGAACAAAAATTGCGCTATGCCTATATTGTACAAACAGATTGATGAATGTAATATAAATTTTAATATCAGTATCTCAATTCAATATGCTAAAACGTTTTGCTTGCGATTTTGAAATATTGGAATTCGGATGTCGCTAGAATACGGCCGCACGCGACGAGAATGAAAGGGGGCGCCCCGCAGTAGACGGAGCTAAGCTCCCTTCACCTCCCCTGCTTCACCCCCTCATTTACCAAAACAGTCGCTTAGACAGCGCCTTAACAAAATATACCAATCAAAGGGACGATTAACCAATCGTAGTTCAAATCACAAGCCATTAGTACGAATTATTTTCAAAGGAGCTCCTTCAGAAGCACAAAATGTCCAAAGAATCGTCTGCTAACAGCTTCCTTTTCTGTTGGCCAGATAACCAGCCGCTGAGAAGGCCTTTTCGGATTCAACGCAAAATGAAACCGCAGTTCTCAGGCAGACATCCACGAACTGCAAAATTTTGCCTTTTGACCCCCGGACTCGTATAAATTCATTTCATTTTTTATTAATGCCGGTACCGACAGAATGCGATCCGTCCTTGTCAGTTCGCGCTTCGAATAAGACGTTTTTATGCTCAAATGCAATCTCGTAAATCTCGCGAGATCTCGCCCATTTTTCGACCGAGATTAATCTCGCTAAAAAAGGCCGAGATCTCGCGAGATCGAGATTGCATTCCCTACCCACTACTTCCGTTGGAACGTGCACAGAGGCCGATATTGAACACACACACACACACACACACACACACACACTCACACACACACACGCGCACACACACACACACACACACACACACACACACACACACACACACACACACACACACACACACAAACGCGCGCGCGCGCGCGCGCGCACGCACGCACGCACGCACGCACACACAAAAACGCACATGCTCTACATCATCAATACGAGTGGTAACAGTTTTCTTTAAGTTTAAGTATCATATTATAATTAAACACTAGACTACCTTATCATGTAATTTTATAGCATAAGTCTAAACAAAACGTTTTTTTGTTTAATTTGTAATTGTTTAATTTGTTCTTTCTTTTTTCTCTTTTTCATGTGACAAAATCTAATAAGTGCCGTGTGGTTGACGGCATAGAATACAAGTGTCACCACCCCCTATCTTCCCGTGGGTGTCGTAAAAGGCGACTAAGGGATAACACGATGCAAATACCATCTTCGCGTAGAGACGGAAAACTCGACATCAAACCCTATACGACTGCCTCGTTGGTCTCGCGGCATAAATGTGCGCGTGGGATCGGGAGGTCCCGGGTTCGATTCATGGGTCGGGCAGTGTTATTGGGTTTTTCTGTCACGAAATTCTCAGTAGCAGCACGGAGTCTGGAAATGTGCCCGGTGCGGCAATAGACTCGCCCCTTATTACGTGGGACTAAAGTATATCTGGCGAAAAGTGGGTGTAGAAATACACCTCTGCCTACCCCTTCGGGGATAAAAGGCGTGACGATATGTATGTATGTAAAATCTAATAACTTTTTGTACCAAGCTGAGAGATGAAGGCGCTGGCGACTGTAGCACAGTTTATACTAGTACGGTCGTCATCGAATTCTCTTATAATATTTAAAACGCAAAACATACATGTACTTGCTTCTAGTAGATTAAGAGAAAATTGTAAAACCTAGTGATGGAAAATAAATTATTTCATTTAATTTCATTTCATATTTATGTAGTAATCGTCTATCTTTCACACTTATATTCGCAGCTGTATCTGTATTATTTAGTATATTGATATTTATTGTATGTGCATAAAGTATGTATTTATTTGTACTGTCTCTAGGTAGGAGTAACCATTATTTATACTGGTATATATATACATACATACATACATAGACTCACGCCTGCTTCCCCGAAGGGGTAGGCAGAGGCATATAAAACGCCCACTGTTCGCCAGTGTTTTGATCCCACGTAATAGGTGGCGAGCCTATTGCCGCTTATCGGGATATTTTGTTTGCTAGAGCCTCGTCCGTTGATCGGCAGGTGCACCACTTGCAGGTGAGGTTGGCTTGGGACCCTATGTTCTTGGTGGGAACTACTATGCTTTATATATATTTATGTATATACTTGTATATATAGGTATATGTATGATTAATAACTGTATATGTGTATTTTAAGTATTTTATTGAAATATTTAGTTACTAGACGATGCCCGCGGTTACACCCACATTATTTAAGGCTACTGCTCCGCTCCCGTCGCTCATAGCGTGATGTTATACAGCCTATAGCCTTCCTCGATAAATGGGCTATCTAACACTGAAAGAATTTTCCAAATCGGACCCAGAACAACAAACCCAGAACGGTTTACTCGCGCAGGCTTGCGAGGTCGCGCGCAAGCTCGAGCATAGGCGATCCGTAAAGAAAATGCCCGAGACCGCGCGGGGATTATTCCTCTCTGTCTGCGCTGACCCTTAGGCGCAAGAAGCTGAAATTTGGTATGCATGTTCCTTGGGGACCGTAGAGCTGGACTGAAGGCATTGCCCGAAATTGCCATGATATTGAGATAAATGTGTGGGCCTAGCTGCGGGAATCCTCTAGTTAAATATTAAGTGACTGAACAGCCTGTAAATCTAGTGTTTAGTGAAATCGACACAATGGCTACCGCTCCCTTAAATCATAAGACATCTATCTAGTCATACAATATCGCTGATCCTTGAGTTACGTATCTCATCCACTATTCCTCAATATTAAATAGAAGACGGTGCTCCGTATCATAGATAAGATGCGTTCAAATACAAAACAGCTAGAGCCTGGCTCGGCTTCTATTCTGCTTGCCTTGGCTTGGAACCAGGTCACGCTAGAATTTTGATAATTATTACTGCTTACCTTCCATGGATTCTAGAATATTCAGCAGCTAGTCGGCGAGCTGTCAAATGCATCTACCAAATAGATCTTAGGGCGCTTGTACACGCTAAGAAAATCCACCGTGTACGCTTCAGATAAGACCGAATCATCATGTAATCGACAAGAATTATTTCGGATCTAGGCACGAACATTTTTAGGTCAAACAAGATTTTTTTCTTATTCAGCGCTGATGTAGTGTACATGGGTCCGGTGTAGAGACGACACGAATTCTTACTTAGACCCGGCGACTTTTCTTAGCGTATACAAGCGCTCTTATGATCTGATAGGGCCAGACACTTACATCTCACACAGGCAGCTATCACAATCAGCATTATCATAATCAGTCTGCCGTGCTCCACTGCTGGTTAGAGGCCTCTTCGATGGTACGCCACTGAGCTCGATTTCATTTAGGCCAGCCGCCGCCACCCTCTTTGTGTATTCCTATCATATTTATAGTATAATAAAGAGCTAATAAAACCACAAATCAAATACATATAATATAATTTACTGCAACAATCATAGGTAGTAAGTCAGAGAGTTGTTCCTGACGTACTCCTGTAGGAAGGAGCCGTCGTGCAGGCCGTAGCGGACGCTCAGGGGCTTCTCATGCGTCCACCGCGCTATCAGGTTCTGTGTGGGAGCCGGAGCGTCCAGGGGCACCATGTGACCCGCACCACGGATCACCACCTCCGTGAAGCGACCGCCGGTCTTGTGGTAGCTGCGGACAAATAAAAATATTTTTAAAAGATGTGTGTAGACTGAATTGTTGTTCGTTTTCATGCCGTCTTGGTGTGGTGAGTTGCAAACTCAGATTGTGTCTTAGTTTTCGTGGTATCTTGGTACGTATCGAAAGCTTGATGCCGTCTACGTAAATGTTGCTATGTTCAGGACTCTTCAGGAGTTCTTTTTTTAGGTAGTAGTACCGTAATTCGTGGACTTCGTTTATTAAACGAAGTTCCTGAATTACGAGTTTTACATGAATTCAAGATTATTCTCGCCCTTTACCTCTTTTGAAGAACCGGCCGGCTATCATTCTTTAATCTTTCTTGTAGCTAGAATGCGGACAGCCGTCCGGCTTACCGTAAGCGCAACCGTGTCCTGCAGTTAGTCGGACAGCTGGACGCATTGCGGCTAACCGCATAATGCGTAGGAGCTTTTACCCTCAAATAGCAAACACATAAAGATCAAATATGGTTGTGGTATAAAAGATGGTATTTCGTTGTCATTAATATTACATTTATAGTGTATTTCGGAGTAGGTACCATTAATGCACCTTAGTTTCGAATCAGTGCCCAATATTTGGTTCTGTTGCAACAATGCTGAAATAGCGGATAATGTATGTACATGAGTCGGAAAAAAACAAAACAAACGTTTTTTACTCTTTGATTATTTTTAATAGTCTTCAATAAATAATGCTCGATATCATGAACCGGTATCAACGGTGCATTATTCGCGACTTTAAAAAGTAATGCTATTGTTTAAACGACGAGCGACTGTATATCAAAGCTGTGCTTGTATAATTACTATGACGTGTCTTGCACTCCTTAAACAAATGGAATCGTTCATACTGGGAATACATAAGTCGGAATATCTACTTGATGATGCACTTACTGGGGCCATATTTGAGGGTTTACACATACATACCTATATGTATGTATGTGTAAACCCTTATGTACAATATACCTTTATTTATTTCAAACATTTTGCACAAGACGAAATAAATGTACAAAGACGGTCTTAATACCTAAAGCATTCGCTGCCAGTCCTTTGGGTGGCGCACCTGATAGTATGATGGTAAAAAATATACGTGCGTATGAGGATATACAATGTACTGCCAACTACTATTACGTTGAAAATTTATGTTCGACTAGAAAACACGGAGAACATAGGCGTAACGTTAGGGAGACACGCGCATCTAATTAAAGATAAAGTTTTGTAAATGAAACCTGAAACCTTAAATCTGATCATTTTATGCTTAAAACAGCAATTAACGCCAATATGTTGTATGTCCCAGAATTGTAAGTAAAAGACAAACTGCGGATGGCATAATAGTTTAAACTGCCTCATTGCTTAGCGCTCCGCAGTGTCATGGGTTCGATCCTCACTTCAGTCAAACAATATTCTACGTGTCTTTATAAAACACTAAATGTACGCTTTAGTCTTCTTTAGTCCTCATCATCGTCATAGCGTCATCCCAGTTGAGTCCAAGACTTCTCGCCTTGGAGCCCGAGGTCCGATTACTAGACTAACCAGATTAATTATGATTTAAAAAAATTAACATTTTCTTTTCTTTCTTTATTTGACAGAATATCAGCTTTTCTACAGAGTGACTGTCGTCTGACCTCCGCAACCCAACGGGTTGGGTTTGGTTTTTCCTTTAGGAAATTCTCAGTAGCAGCTCGGAGTCTGGTAATGTGACCGGTACGGCAATAGGCTCGCCCCCTATTACGTGGGACCTAAAAATTCATGGCGAAATGTGGGTGTAACATTACACCTCTGCCTACCCCTTCGGGGATACAGGCGTGAGTCTATACAATAAAAATATAAATAATATACTATCCGTAAAGCTACAAAAATGAATGTAGCTACGTGGATAGTAGCGCCTAATTACCGATGGGAAAGACCGTACGGTGAATCTAATAAGCGCTTTGAACTAGCTGTGAAAACGCCGAACTTTCCTGCCCGAAAATACCCCAGTGATTCCCAAATTTTCATCGAAGACACCTTGGGATTTCACATATGACATCATCAACACAATTAATTGAGTACGATCCTCGCAACTCGTGGAGAATATTAATCTTACTAGTTTTAGAATTTTATTATATAGCGTGTAAAATTAAGCAATGTTTTAAGATTTCACTACACATCGATTGATGAGGTAAATCCAGTTTTGTAGGAAAACCCGTTATCTGTCTCCCACATATTGATAGCATGGATCTTAAAAAGTAACCCTTATACAGACAGACAATAATATCCAATAGACAGCGATGCCGAGGAATTCTACGACGCCTAAACCTGTCTTGTTAATATGAACTTTGTATTTTTCCCTCCTTTTTTGTACATATTTCATTTTTATGTATGTAAATAAATTCCATTGTATTATATAATTTTATCTGACATATGTATGTATAAAAGTGTAATAAAGTGACCCTTTTTAGATATATGTAAAGATTTGTAATGATGACGAAAATGGCAGCCATAAAACTTTGGAAATGAGAGGCACGGAGTGTAATTTAGTAATTATAAGGTGTAGTTTGTTTTTCTGTTTTTTGAAATGTCAAAAATATCAACGCGTTATTATTAAAGATTAGACGGGACACTTAGATCCCAATACCGTATATTTAAATTTAAGTGGAATGGAGGAGTTAGTGTAAGAAAGGATGCAATAAAAGAAGCTTGCAGATTTATTGTAGAACTTACGAAACATTTGGTTGAATGTGGTTTTGGTAAGAAAGTAAAGGAACATGCCAGAACAGAACAGCAAAGCAAGCGTGTGACAAGCCACGGACAAGCCTATTCTATTGGGTATAATATGGTCAGTGTCAGAGAGACTGAAGTGACGGGAAAATGTAAAGGCTTAATTCTTGAGAAGAAAAGCCGAGCCATTACATTAATTTAGCTAGGAAAAGCCAGCATCATCTAGAATAGGGTTCTGACTTGTATAATTGTTGTAAATAACCACAATGCAGAAATAAATGCCTTTACTTATAACATTGAATCCGTAGGTACCAGAAAGTAACCCAGCTCTTTCTGATCTAACTATATGATCTAGCTTTTATTAGCTTACATCTACAGTATTCTATAGCAAAGAATATAAAAAAGAATTATAAAAAAATACCTATGGTTCTGTCTAGTTTGGTCCGAAATGACCTTGTGTGATATTTGTCTCAGGTTATTATCATGTACAGGGTTGTCAAAGATCTAAAGAAATGGGAGTGTCCGACGGGTCAAGTGTGGCACAAAACAGAAAAAAATGGTGCAACTTAATCTCGGAGACCAAGATCTACTTCGGGTCGCTGAGCCACTGAGTAAGGAAGTATTATCATTTATCATTTACAAGTAGCTGGAGCTAAAGGATTTTTTTTTTTGTTCACTACGGTGGTAAACTCTCCTTATGAGTCGTCTCAACTCCGCCAACCCAGCCATTAAAACGGCTGGGCTTGGGACTGGCGGAGGAGGTATGTGGAGGCTCTCCCCTACAGGCGTTCGGGGCATACCCACTAAAAACCACCGCGGTGTCCCTGCGGGTACCGTGTGTTGGCGGGGTCACGCGATTCGCGATTAGCATACTTTCTCGCGACCCCGCCCGGGATTGGCCCGCCGTTGGTGTTGGCGGGCCCCGTCTCGTCATGATCTCGCAATCATCCTTCAAACTTCTTGCATCCATCAAACTTCTCGCATCCATCACCTCACAAAGCTACTTGGGAGGCAGCGAGGACACGCGCCGCCTCCCGCCTTTTGGCGGACAGGGAGCAGCCCCAGCGCTCACCGTCCGCAGGCACTGAATTCAGGGTGGTCGGAGGTCGTCTCTTGTTCGACGTCCCCGACGCCCGGACCTACGGTTGGGGAGAGGGCGATGTATTTCCCTCTCCCGCTCCGCCGCCTCCTTGCTCAGCATGACTGCTTCGCAGAAGGAGGCGACGGCGTTCTAAGACCTCTCACTCCGGACCATAGACAGAACTACGGCCGGGAGCGAGAGGACAACCGTATTCAGAGCCGCGACCAGATCACGGCGCTGCGATGCCCAAGCTGGGCATTCCGCCAAAGTATGCAACGCCGTGTCTTCGACAGGGTCGCGGCTGCTGCCACAATGGTGGCATCCGGGCGTTTCCTCCCGGCCTATCCTCCACAAATACCGGCCAAAACAACCATGGCCGGTAAGGATTTGAGTCAACCGGAAGGTGAGGACGCCGTGACGTCTCTCCAACCACTCATCAACCACGGGACTTACCGCCACTATCGTGGCGTGCCCGTGGAGCTAAAGGATAAAAATCTATACATATAATAAAATGATAGGAAAGTCAAAACTGTACATTGAATATTTTTTTAAAGAATACTTGGGGTGTGTTCTACTATCGATACCGAGGCCAAAAATACACCGCTATTTTTTAATTAGTACAAAAAATTTAATGGGGCTCTAGGCATCTTTAACTAATCATACATATGTATGTAAAAAATAAAAATACTAAGTTCCAAAACTGTCCCAAAACTGTCCACAAAAATACGTAATGTTTGGTAAATGCATAACTAAATACTATGTTGTCGTAGTAATTTTACGCGCCACTACTCCATTGATAAATTTGTGCAAACTCGAAGCTCGCCACCCCCTGTCCCTCTGCGCGCGCGCCGCAGTGCTAAATTGAAGGCGATAGCGAGCGGATGTTTTTTCGTGGAAACAATTATTTTTTGTTTACGTTTGCCCAACGGGATGGCTTATTAGTTCACATCACGCGAGTGCAGCTATGCGTTTGTACAGGGAAGTGTTTGATCGCCAGTGGATCGGTCGAGGCGGGTCGTAGCTTGGCCTCCATGCTCACCACTGTGTACAAAAGTGAGCCGTTGTGAGTGTGAGTGTCGAATAATTTAAACAGTGCATATTGGACGCTTTTGACGCAGTGAAAAGTCAGAGAAGCTTACTTATCTCGTTAAAAAACAATTAAATAAAACGTGCTGTGTATTGACAATAGTGATGGATATTTCGAAGAACAATTGAAATACTTGTAAGTAAAGTAAATATTACCTACTTAACTAAATAATAATTTGATGCGGGCGGCTCAAAATCGGTCTGTGTGGAGAACCTTGAGGGAGGCCTATGTCCAGCAGTGGACGTCTCTAGGCTGACGTGATGACGATTTAATAGTAATTGTAAATAGCAGCCGATTCTAACTTCATAAATACGCCAAAATTACTCTTGTCTTTTATTACAGAATACTTTCTTTTATTTTGATATGACGTGTTTGCTTTCTAATTACATACCTACCTCCGTATTTAATTACTTGTAAAACGGTAAATTTTGCCGGTCCTAAGACAGGATGAAGTATGAAGGAGTGGGTAGAATTAAAAAAAATAAAAAATATCTACCTACACTGATTATTTTGCTTCATTTTATTGTCTACGGCTATCTGCATTATAAGTGCGACGGAAAGAATGCGTAAGAGTAGGACGGAAAGTAAGTACTATCAATGAAGTAGTGAATGGATTGTAAAATATGTCTATGATTTGGGTGAGATTTTCTACAAAAAACAAATGATTATAACTTTGTTATTTATAGATAGTATGAAATTCTTACGTCACTTATATGATAATAATGTCTTCGCTAATATGTCCTTAAAGTTTTTGTACTAATTAAAAAATAACGGTGTATAGTTTTTAGAATTTTTGTCTGTTTGTCTGTTTATCTGTTTATCTGTTTATCTGTTTATCTGTTTGTCCTTATATCCGGGATAAAGTAAAAAAGTACTGCATGGATTTACTTCAAATTTGGCACAAATATATATTATTATTAACTATATTATTTAATATATAATTAACTATACTATAAGCTAGCTTCACACTATAAAAATCACGCAATATAACTTGGGCTGATAAAAATAATTAATTGAACATAAGTAGAATTAAGACAATTTTAGTGCAGCGCCATCTAAGAGTGTTCAAAAACATCAAGTCGAACTACATGTGTAAGCCCTTTTTGGATATAAATAATTTAAATTTGAACATGTTGGCGACGTTAATAGTTGCTTTCAAAAGTCATAGATAGAGTTGTACATTTTCTTCTTAAAAAATTGTATTTTTAATTCGCTTCAGAGATGAGCAAGACTATTAGTTGAAGTTATTTAATTGATTAACTACACCATCGCCACACTTGATTGCTTATATCATTTCTGTCAGAATAAATAGTAATAGAGTTAGTACAAAATAAACATTTTGGTCACATTGGTGTAATTATTGCTTCTTAATTAATATATTTTCATGTCGCATGTAAACTTGTTTTAAATTGTCTTCCGGGATATACATATAGCACGTACCTTTGTTTGGATTAACTGTATATAAACATTAGTGAGATGTGGAACTAGCTAGATTATTTTTACTCACACACAGCCATTTATTTATTGTTACGTCTGAAGCGGTTTGGCGGGTACTGGTGTTCTCTATATATGAGAAGCATCCTACCGTAATGCATTTACACGACCACCTAGAGAACGGCCAGCGCATATATTTTGATCCCGACAGCGTTGCTGAGCACTTGGAAAATCCGCGTCAAACAACTCTCTTGGCATTTTTCAGGCTCTGTAAAATCGATCAGTTTGGGAGGTCCCTTACGTATGACGAGATGCCTTCATATTACACGTACGACAAGCAAAAGGGTGTATTTAACCGACGTTGACGAGGAGGTGCTGTGGAAGGTTTTCCGGAAAGTTTCAAGGACACCGCATTTTGTAGAGTTTATACCGTACACACAAATATTGCCGAATGCTATTTTCTGCGGTTGTTACTTCACACGGTCCGAGGCCTAACGTTTTTCGCCTTTCTGAGGACATTTGATAGCTTGGAGTATCCCACTTACCGCACAGCGCAGGCTGTAGTACGTCACTTTCTCGACGGTGACCAATACTGGGATGACAACCTCGCGGAGGCGTGCGTCAGTGACAGTCCCAGCCGCATGCGTCATCTGTTTGACGTCATCTTGGTGTTTTGTGGAGTCGCGAACGCGCTAGCTTTCTGGGAGAAGTATCGCCATCATCTGTCTGAAGATTTTCTACGAGCTTTGAGGCGTGTTACTAGAGACGAAGTCGAAGTAACTGATGACCGCTTGCTGAACACCTGTCTCAGTTCACTTCAAGACGTGGTCATTTCTATCAGCGGCAATCCACTGGTCAAATATTTGTTACCAGCTTCCCAATCATCACCGCATCAAGACCGTGAAAATTGGGAGTATAACCCTGAGACAATTTGAAATGAGCACCTTACGAATTTTACGACACCGTCCTTGAAAGCGTTGGGCAAAGCCAGGCTAAAATGTTTTTCTTGGATGCTCCTGGTGGAACAGGAAAAACATTTGTTACTACTGGCATACTTGCAGAGGTCAGGAGGCAAGGCAAAATTGTCATTGCTGTAGCGTCGCCGGCAATCGCTGCCACACTTCTTCCGGGTGGCAAGACAGCATATACCATGTTTAAATTTCTCATCGATTTAGAGAGCGCCGTAATACCCGTTTGTGGTGTGTCACGTAACAGTGATAAGGGACACGTGCTCAAGGATTGCTCTCTGATCGTATGGGATGAGCGTACGATGGCCAATAGGAAGGCAGTTCAGGCCATGGACAGAACCCTGCAGGACATCCGCAGGAACGAGCATTTAATGGGTGGTCACAGTTCTGTTCAGTGACGATTCCCGACAAACGCTTCCCGTGTTGACGCGGGGATCGAGGGCTGACGAGGTGAGTCATCATCATCATCATCATCAGCCTTTAACAGTCCACTGCTGGACTAGGCCTCTCCTTTGAAAGGAGGAATTGGCCTACTATACCACGCTGGCCAAACGGGTTGGTATAGGGTTTGTATCAAGTTTTCCTTCTCTTACAGTGCTGTTCTTGCTCCCTCTGTCGCCTCTTACGACACCCATGGGATGATATGGGGTGGTGACATTCCGTATTCTTAATCCGTCACCACACGGACAAGGTGAGTGCTTCGTTGAAATTATCTTTGTTGTGGTCACGAGTTCGTATGCTGCGCTTGACTATTAATATGAGAGCTCAGCTTGGCGTCAATGCACGTGCTCAACAATTCTAAGATGTCTTTCTAAGTCTTGGCGAAGACACTCTCCCAGAGGAGAGAGGTGGACAGGTGGCGCTTCCAGAGTCTCTCAGTAGAGTTGTATCCAGCTTAGAATTATACAGCTGTATACCGTAATAGCAGAATTCGTGAGTGTGTGAGTGGCCTATTTTGACGTCCAAAAATGATCAGGCTGTAGCAATTAACGAATGCATTCTCTCGGAAATTGAGAGGAATGAAGTGGTCTACACCTCTATAAACACTGTCGTCGAGCAAGAAAACGCCACACATTTCACGTGGAATTTCTGAACTCCCAGTCAGCAAGTGAACTTCCAGCGCATAGCATCAAGCTGAAGGTCGGTTTCCGACAATTACAAATTATCGGGACACCGACCTTCAGCTCCGAAGTTGTGTAACTTGACCCGCCTGAAAGTAATCTCGCTCCACAGACACACCATTTAGGAAATTCCTACAGGTTGTAGCGTCAGCGAGGCAGTATTTATACCACGCATTCCTCTCATACCTCATAATTTCTATGTATAATATGTATGTATTTACAAAAAAAAATATATACGTATGTTTATCCATTATCTGGTACCCATAACACAAGCTCTGCTTAGCTTGGGACTAGATGGTGATGTGTGAATGTGGTAAAATATTATTATTATTATAATTCAAGCGCATACAGTGCCCCGTGAGTGTTTGCTTCGCGATGACCATCAATAAGTCGCAGAGGCAGACATTGAGGGCAGCGGGTGTCCTGTATGTCGCTTGCTCCCGCGTCGCCAGTCCTGACTCTCTTTACATATTGGCTGCGGAGAGCCAAACCACTAATGTATATCGAGAAGTCCTATAAGTATGTATTTTACCCTGTTATGTATTCCTTATTTTCTCCATCTGCTTCAGTCACAACTTATGACTTAATTCAGCAAAATCACCATAAAGTCATTTATTCAAAGCAGGCTGAAAATCAGCAGTTTTTGAAGGTCAATTATACAAAAGACAGTCTCCCTCTATTACTACACTTTCTGCAAGTATGAAATAGAAAGAAGAAACGGGTAAATGAATGTTATTTTAAAAGGTATATCTTCTCATATCTTCACGCCTTTTATCCCCGAAGGGGTAGGCAGAGGTAGGTGTATTACACACCCACACTTCGCCAGATATGTTTCGGTCCTAATGTAATAGGGGGCGAGCCTATTGCCATCTACCGGGCACATTGTTAAGCGAGCGATAATTAATTAATATTTTTTAATGCACACATAACTTCGAAAAGTCATAGGTGTGCGCCCGGGGTAGCTGGGGATCGAACCCAAGACCATCGTCTCGGCAGTCCGTTACATACACCACTGGGCTATCGCCGCCGCGTATTTTTTAAAAGGTATAATCGTAGGTATTTATTTAATAGTTAGGTGCTGTATAGCGTTCACGCAGACGACGTCGCGGGCAGCAGCTAGTGTTAAATAAAAACATAATTACTATGACCAACGTCATCTCAGTGACAAAATAAGTAGTAGATAAAATAAATATTTTTATTTCCTCGTAATCTCGGTTTAAAAATGCATGATTATGTACAAGTATTTATTCAATGTATTTTCCCGTGGTTTCACGTCACACATATAGGTAATCAACAAGTAAATACAATACATTTTCGAATAATTTTATCTCTTAGGTATAGATTTATTATATTTATACGCATCAATAGACTAGCGGAGAGGCTAAACCCCGTTTCCAATCTATACTAGAGATAGATATTTGACATATTTAAATGTCGAGTATGTCGAGTTGACTGCACAGTTGGCGTAGTGGTTTAAGCGGCCGCCTCCCTGCTTGACACCACGCTGATGTGTTGTGG
Organism: Euclidia mi; assembly: GCA_944739405.2. NCBI lineage: Eukaryota > Metazoa > Arthropoda > Insecta > Lepidoptera > Erebidae > Euclidia > Euclidia mi. The sequence goes on from OX123196.2 coordinate 9,168,472, forward strand.
GTTCGATCCTCACACCAGACAACACTTTGTCTGACTCATAAATTGTTGTTTCGGGTCTGGGTGTTCATTGTGTCCGTTAGTTGTATGTTTGTAAAGTCCGCCGCGACACAGGATTCAGTCCTAATGCGGGAGTTGTCTGTTTAAAAAAAAAAACTATCGATAGATAGAATATTGAAAACGGGTGTAACTCACTGCTATGCAAGTGATCTCGAGTCGTAGAGAAAGCCAAATTATTTACATAGAAAACAGTTCTTAAAATAAAGCCTAGATATAATTTACGAAGATAATTGTTATCTCAAATTCTGTCGTGGTTTTATATCACAAATAACTTATCAACCAACTTATAGTTATCCCAAATACCTAACTTACAGGGCCGTTTGCGCAAATTTGGAGCACCCATGACGCCAATATACTATATTTTTTGAGCTTTAAAAATGCTCTGAATTCACAAATACCTACCTACTAATTAGCAGCAGATATGAGGTTCATGCAACCACTTGCGTACTTAATTTTATTGTGTCCTACGCATTACTTAATACTAGACATAATAAGCAACTCGCTACGGATTACTTAATCAATGTTAATTATTATTGGTGTTTTAAAGAGACATCGAGACCACGATCCAGCAATATACACTGTGACCAGACTTGTTTTCGACATATATTTGATTTTCTATTTTTTTTCATTTGTTCCAACATACCACAGTTTAAGAGAATGATGCTTCACAAATATTCAGCCTTGGCCTATAGGTATAGGTCTACACTTGAAACATCTAAGACTAGCTAAGTACAGTTAAATTTCTATACAGCTAAACCTTGTTTTATTGTAATGATTTTTAATAAGCTTCTTGTCTAATTTTCTATTTATAGCTATTCCAAGTGGCTGCAAACAAAGCAAGGGATATATTTTACTTTCAAAATATCATTTACAAACACCAGTCGGATATATCATACAATTTTATTTGGCGGGTCTTACTCGCGATAATTGACTTATTGAAAGGTAGGTATAAATACCTCTGTTATTTTCCCACGTTTCAACCGCCTTGCAACGGTCGTAGTCGTGGAGGGACCACGACCGTTGCAAGTTGCGTAAATAATTATCGCGAATAAGACCCGCTAAATAATATTGTATGATGTATACAAATCGCGAAAGTTTAAAATCAATCAGTCGGATATAGTATACGAAAAGATATAGAAGATATAGAAGTTTGAGCTGTCCTATACTAGTAGGTATACCATATATAAAGGAAATATTTCTCAAAGAATTCTAAGGTACAACTTTATGTTAAAATATAAAATGAACGAAGCATTTACCATAAATTCTGTTAATATAAGTGAAGATTGCAAAGTGCTTTTCTGTCAATCTGTAGTTAAAACTTTTGTGCGACAAGATAAGAAAGTTATAAGATATCATATAATGTAAACATTCTGCCTGTGATTCATTACATTATGTTATTGAGAACATATCTTGCAAATGTTAATTTATGACTGTTGACATGTGCAATATGTGCATCTATCAGATTTGCGCGCCACGTGTTTGGAAATCCTTTTCTACTATCAGCGTCATGTGTATAAATACACTTACCCTGCGGCTCCACCCGCGTGAATAGTATAACTAAACCCTCAAGAATCACACTTTCTATACATATGGTGTAAACCAAAAACTACCGAACGGTAGTTTTTGAATTTAACGCCTTCATACAGACAGGAAGAAAAGAAAACTTCGTTTTGTACAATGGCCAAACTTACAAGTACTAACGTACAGAAGCTTCACTTTTCAAACCAATTTATTGAAATTGCTACTCCTGGGACTAAGCAATAAAGTTCAATTCAGCTCGCATAAGCACTCAGTGCCTAATGCGATATTAACCTAACAGTTCCCGTTCTTTTCTAACACATAACGCTGTCGCTGTCTGGCGCGGAGTGGCGCGGTAGGGTTGTCGACTTGGCGCTGCTACTATATTTATTCATCGTCTATCTACCTACTTCACCACGTACCTAATAATAAATAATTATCCTATAAGTATCCTATCCCACTATTTGAGCTAGTAGAACAAAAGCACAAAAATTCTGGTCGTTTACATTTTTACTATACAAATTCTTAGTTATTTCCTAAACGCGTGGACCGATTTACATGATTCAAACAGATAAAATGGTTTTTGAACTAGATCTTTAATTAGACACCATTATCGTTGAGATATCTCAACAAACAAAAAATAAAATTTTCAATTTGCTCTCGTAATATAAATAAAATCAAATTTTCAAGTCGCTTTCGACACACAGTTAATTAAGCAATACTTTGCATTAGACTTGTGATGATACATTTTTGTTGTTAAAGGCGTTTAAGTTGAACATCGAATTATTTGATCAGTGTATGAACACGGCGCGTGAGAATACGGAGCGGTCGCACTCGTTGCGTGACGTCTAATGCCGCGTTTCCACGCTTGCCAAGCCTCGACAAGCTTCCACAAGCACAAGCGTGTAAACAGGCCGTTTGGCTTGGCTTGCGTGAGCTTGTGGACGCTTGTACAGGATCCGGTCTAGTGTCGGTTTTTGGACACAGATCAAAGGGCGCTTGCGGCAAGCGCTTGCGACGCGTTCACACGTTGGCGCTTGCTTAGTAGTCGCTGTGATCTCGAAACGAACGCACGTCTAGTTCTGTCTCAAAATGAGTGGCTGGTCGAACTTCTTTTGCTTGTTTGTATGATTATGCACTATATCGCTCCCAGAGGAATGTCACGAGGGAACATATTAATAATATGCAGATGTATTGACATATCTAATGCCGTAACCTATATGGCACCAGTAATATTTCGAGGCTATGTAGGTAAGGTTTTCCGTAGAGGGTAAGGAAGAGGCCCTGTCAATCTACATCATACAAAATAATTAGTTTTGCTTCTCTTTAAGTGTATTTCAAATAAAAGTAGGTTAAACCAAAGTTTATAGTCGATACAAGTTCGGTGTCCGCCATGCTTGGATGTACAAAGCATACTGACGCATCCACAAGCGTGTAAACGGCTCCCAAACGCCAAGCGAGATTTGTGGACGCTTGGAGCTTGTGAAAGCTTGTCGAGGCTTGGCAAGCGTGGAAACGCGGCATAATAATAATCTATGTGAGCGGCGCGCGGCAACCTACTAAATCCAACCATGTCGACATGGTCGGCCGAGGTACTTGTAAGTTTGTACCTAAAATGCGAAGTGCGCCCGGCCTGACACTAGTACACCATAAAGGCGAAAATCGCTCAGCAAGACATGGTCGCGTCCAGTTCCCTAGTCAAACGTAAAATGGGGGAGTGGTTTTGAATTTTTTTGGGTGTGCCTCCACTCTATGAGCGAGACGAAGGATTTTTTTTTAAAACTGATCGACCACGAACTTGTTTGATTGTACCTAATATGTAGATATACACACACATGCCACACTTACCCAGCTAGTCTGTTATTGAAGATGTAAGGGAACCTGGAAGCTTTGATGAACTCCTCCGTAGCGTTCCACTTCCACGTTCTGTAGTTCTCTGACGTGAAGACACACGGTAACATCTGGTCTAGCTGCCCACTGGAATGAGAAAATAAGTTATTATTTTTTTATCTCTTGGCTGTTGCAATACCAGATACAATAAAAATATTTAATCCCTCGCACTGATCAGTGCATCGGCAGTCAACGGGTTAATAGACTGCCTTCGTGGTCCAGTGGATAGCGTATCTTCGATTCCCGGGTCGTGCAAAAGTGTTACTGAGTTTTCACGAATTATCGGTAGCAGCACGGAGTCTGGCAATGCGCTTGGTAACGGCAATAGGCTCGTCCCCTATTACGTGGGACTTCAAAATGTATAAAATGGTGAAATGTGGGTGATATATATGCCTACCCCTTCGGGAATGTTAAAGTTGACATTTTGTTTGAGGTTGCCTTAAAAAAAGCCCTTCTCATAGAGATAGAAAAAAAACGAGTTTTTGATTCTTGTAGATCGTAATGTCAGCATCTCAAATATCTAAAACAACCATAAACGCAGTAAGTGGTACTTAATGAGGTTATAAATTGTGCGGCAGAATATACTTGTGACTGTATATAAATAGTTTTAATGTGATAATTACTCCCACGCGCTTATTAAGACTAGCTTTCCACGAAGTGCAACAATGTAAGGCTTATTACGTACATTCACTGTTTTCCAACGACACCATAGAAAGTGGCAAAGACCGTATCAGTTTAATGTCATTATCACTATTGACGAGTACCTGCTGTGAACATCAGCAAGCGTACACGTTCTATCTTCTTATCGTCAAATCGTTTTAGTGAATCAGATATTATGAATATGTGCATATAGGAGAAATAACTTCCAGTACTGATCACTGGCCATCATTTTATAGATGCCGTAGGCAACTCATTGTTGCCTGTCATGTCCACATACATGTTTGTACAGTCGAACAACTTCCCGCTAGACCACCATAAGGCCGAGAATCGCTCAGCAAGACATCGTCACTTCCAGTGCTACTTTACACACACATTGACACGCGTATACAAAACCAGTTTCTAGTGTGCCTCGACTCTATGAGCGAGCCAAGGGATTTTTTTTCAATTTGGCCACCGCCGACTTGTTTGATTGTACTTACCTTCATATTTTGACTGCGTGGCACATTGGTTAGTAGCGTCGCAGTGAAGCCTGACAAACAAATTTTAGCTTCTTTTCTTCGATTCGCAAAACAAGTTTTCGAAGCGGGAGTTCTAACTTTCCGTTGTTTCACCTTTATTTAGTCAACAGTAACTCAAAGACATCATTGATATCATGATCATTAATAAGAGCACGATATTGAAAGTGAACTTACCAGTAAGCGAGCACTCTGTAATGCTCCAATAGTCTCTCAAACATCGGCTTGGTCGTGCTCAAGAAATCTGGCGCCAATTTCGAGTTGACAGTCATATTTACGAAGCCAAACTGGATGTCTCCTACGTGGATAGCCCTCTTTACCTCTGACTTCTTCAGGAAGCTTATGTACCGACCTACGTTTAGATCGTCGCGGAGGAAATTGTAGGCGTGCTTCTGATGCGACAAGAACAGCAGCACTGTGATCAGGCTGTTCCATTTCTGAGGAGAAATAAAGAAAAATGACATTTTGTTATTTATTTCCTTAATTATGGACGCTGGGAAGAGGGTGCAAAAGGGTGTACTTGCACCCTGAGGCAAGTATAGTTAAACTAGTCTACTCTCTCCCCTCAAAATAAGTTTCTGCCTGCGACCTTGCACCCTCCTGAAAAGAATTATGCCAGTGCTCATCTGTATAATGGTTCTACATTGTTATTGAAAATAAAAACAGTTTTCGTTCACTTAGTTGGTCCAGCTTGTCGAATTAATTCATAAATGATTTTAATTATGTAGTGTATCCTTTACCAGGTGGACTGCCACTTAAAATAGATTCATAAAAAGTTATCCTTACGTTCTTAGCTTCAACACTTCTGTTATTCTGGATGTCTTGTTGGAAGGAATCGACCAGAGGCTTGACGATCTCAATCTGTTCCTTCGCCAGTAGACCGAAGTAGTAGAACGGCCACGCCAGGTGAGATATCATGTCCGGGTCCACGTATGCATTGCCGATTATCATGCCCTAGAAAGACAAAGCGATATAACAACGAATATAACATTTTTTTCTACACAAAGGTATGCACTGCTAAACTGTCGATTATTTTTCAACTTTAATCTCAAAGCTTGTTTTGGCCGAAATTGACCTTTCGCCCTTCTAAACAAAACCACCTAGATTCTCTTTAGTGTCACCTGCATTCATGACTCATTACTTGTAGAAAATTATTAACATTTTCTGGTGTTTTTTTTTACTGATCCACATTCATTATTATGAAGTTATGTAATTTGGTGTGTTCTATAATTACCCATGCATTACCTACCTCAACTCGGATTTTTTGTTGAATTAAGATAAAAGTTAAAAAAAAATACCTGAAGGTTAACAATAGGAGCTGGCAGCTTCTGGTTTCTCTTGTGGATCTCCATAGCCATTGCGGGCACGTACTTGCCGGCGTAAGACTCCCCAGCGATGTACAGAGGCGCTGTCTTCAGCTCAGGGTACACGTAAAGGAACTGCTTTAGTGTGCTGTATAAATGATTGGCGTACTGCAAAACAAAAATAAATATTTCAATGTTCAAGTGTATTGTGAAACTGTTCATTATACGTTGCTTAATGGTGAAAAAAACATCGTGAGGAAACCGGCATGTCTCAGAGTTCTGAATAATGTTCTCGAAAGACATGTGACGTCCGCCAACCCGCACTTGGCCAGCTGGGGATAGTCCCCAGCTGGCCAAGTACGGGTTGGCCTTATGGCCTATGGCACATACGGCCCATAGTGAAAAGAGGTAAGTGCTGAGCAGTGGGAGAGTATAAATATAGGGCTGGCGATGATGAAGTGTATTGCCTTGACTGGGCAGTAGCACAACAGAGCATGAAAATATGTAGTACCTAACATTTGCCTTACAGTCGTGTTCTTAAGAGAGTCGATTGCCCAATCTTCTTCATCGGTACTGACTAGCACTTGGCCACCGTGGTGAACTATGGCCTAGACCTTCTTATAGCTGTGCACAGCAGCAGGACATAATATAAAACAAGGCTGATGATAATGGTATAGCCATCACAAGGGCAACATCATGATACTTGCATACAAGCGAGTCACAGATTATCATGAGATTGACCGTTGAAGGGTCTGCTACTACGTGCTCGCTAGGTGATACCAATCTGTATAATAATGTACAAAATCCTTGCGTTACTGACTGACTGGCAGACAAGCAACAGCCAAAACTATTGGCACAGCAAGCTGAAATTTGGCATATGTATGTTCCTTGGGGTCCGTAAGGGTGCGCTAAGAAGGGTTTGCCTGAAATTCCCACAGAATCGGGAAGAAGCTTTTCAATTTAAAGAAAGTACGAGCGTAGCTTCGGGCATCCTCTAGTAAGACATATATTAAAAATAGATAACTTACTCCGTGGTCCAGTGGTTAGCGTAAGCGACTGCTGATCGGAGGTCCCGGGTCGGGCAAAAGTTTTACTGGGTTTTTCCGAATTCTCAGTAGCAGCACAAAGTCTGGTGATGTGCGCGGTAACGGCAATAGGCTCGCCCGCCCTTACGTGGGAACTAAAAATTCATGGCGAAATGTGGGTGTAATATTGCACCTCTGCGTACCCCTTCGGGGATAAAGGCGATAAGTCTATAAAAAAATAAATAAGATAACTTACCGAAGCCATATCTGAGACGTATCCATCTTCATGTTCCGTGTAGCTGTAGCCGGTCCCTACCGGATTGTCGATGAACACCAGCGAGTGGTTCTGCAGCCATGTGTAAGGATTCCCTGGAATTTACTATATTATCATTTGTGTCATTTGACTGGAGTATTGGGACCTTAATAGTAAAGTTATCTGCGTAGTGCAAAGCTCCTCGAATTCACTTTTGTTCTGAGTCTCGTGTAATGACGTACCAACGTACCAACTTAAATTTTGCATGATCAATAACTCAATTGTCATTGGCTTGTTATGAGTGATACACTTGTATAGACAGTGTGAATATTAAGCAAAGAGAGCAACTTTCCTATGTGCCAGTTTTTTTTATTATACCTATAATAGTAGTGGCTCCCGAAGAGCTGAGTAAGTTAGGAGACATAAAATCGCATTATATTTCACTGATACCATTTTGACTGGTTCTGGGTTATCAGTGAAACTGATGATTCACTGATAACCCAGAACCCACTTCGGCCTTAACTAGCTTTAATTAATTTGAGTCTAACTTACTTCGAGTATAATCCTGCAACCATCACTGCAGCTTTGCATTGTTTTGGCCAATTGGCTATAATACCTAAACTTTTAATGAATCCCACAATTTCTGTTTTCCTACGTTGGTCGATTAATTATAAAATAGACAAGTCGGCTTCAGAATATCTTTATTAGCGAAGATTCATGCTGAAATCAGCAAGGCTCTACTACCGTGATGCACTGGGCGCATTTAAGGCTATTTTAGTATGGACACTAGGTACCCTAAATAAATTGTGTCGCGGACACAGGATTTCTTTCTACTATTGGAGTTGATTGATTGATTATTCTTTATTGTACACCTTATTGTACAAAATGTTACATTATAGAACAAAAGATATACAAAACACAAACAGAATGTACAAATGGCGGCCTTATCGCTAAAAAGCAATCTCTGCCAGGCAACCTTAGGATGGATGGACCCGATGGACAGATGGTAAATAAGTCTAGTGCGATAAATGGTGTAATTTTTAAGACAACCAGAATAGTATACAAGTAGTTCATAGATATACACAAACATATATTATATTCATACACATATACATATACATACACTTACAGATATATAATATATACATATAACATAAACATACTATAACTACAGTGAAAGATGTCATATGGATCAAAGATAGTGCGCTTTTAACAAACCTTTAAATATACCAGGTGATTTTGCTCTACGAATGTCTAGAGGCAATGCATTCCACAGACGCACAGCTTGTACAGTAAAAGATTTGTCAAAATAAATAGTGGAATGGATTGGTATCACCAGCTTCAAGTCTACAGACGACCTCAAGGACCTTGAATGTGTGTCATGAAGGAACTTAAAACTTTATTGAAGATAAGAGAGACTATCGGGATTAAACAGGATATTATACAGTAATGTAAGAATGTGAGTATTTCTGCGAAGTTGAATCGGAGGCCACTTGAGTCTGTTGCGGAATTCTGAAATAATATGATCATATTTGCGTAAACCAAATATAAAACGTATGCAGAAGTTTTGGAGACGCTCAAGTTTGTTGAGTTACTCTTCGGTGGGGTCAAGATAGCTGACGTCAGCGTAGTCAAGGATCGGCAGAAGCAAAGGCAAGCACAATCTTAGTAGCAGTTGGAAGAAAATTGCGTAATTTTCGTATTGATGCGGCTGAAGCAAACAGTTTTCGACTTATTGTTTCTTGTATCTGAAGTCGCCAAGACATTGATTCATCAATATGGATACCCAAATTTTTAACGGTTTTCCTAAATGATAGATCTTTGTTATTAAGACGGATTCGTGGTAGATCTTGGGCTGCCAATGACAATCAGTTGGGTTGTTTCGGGGTTCACTAAGAGTCCATACTTCTGAGTCCATTCACAGATCCTCTCGAGGTTCCAGTTTATAGTCTTACAGGCTTCTGCCAGCTTGTCAAAGGGAGCTTGCGTGTAAATTTGTAAATCATCTGCGTAAAGGTGGTAGGATGAAAGTAATTGGTTTGAAATAGGATTAATAAATATTGCGAAGAATATGGGGGATAGCACGCCACCCTGTGGTACACCTGCATTCTTGTTAGACCAAGTGGAATAACTATCTTGCTTGCCGGCGACTAAACAGGTAACTTTGAAACCAGTCAAGTTAAGAGAGCCGAGGATGATGTGGAAATCCACGGTGTTGAACGCATTACTAAAGCCAAGTAACGATAGCACCGTTACATTGCCACTGTCCATCCCTTGCCTAATGTTATTTGTAACGCAAACTAAAGCCGTGGTGGTACTGTGTCCAGGTCGGCTACCTGATTGGTATTGATTTAGGAGGGAATTTTCACAGAGGAAGGAACTAAGTTGTTCATGGATGGGACGTTCTAGGACTTTTGATAGGAATGGTAATATGGATATAGGAAGGTAATCTGCTAAAGTATACGGTTTAGATTTTTTAGGCAGGCGAATAATCAGTGCTTCTTTCCACGCTGAGGGAAAGATGCCGTAGGCAATGTACTGATTTAAAATGTTACATAGGACTAGGAAAATTTCATCGAGGATGACAAGGAGTTGCCTTGTAAGAATAAACAAAAAGAAAGATAAACAATAATAACAGGTGTGATTTTAGTGTTGACTGCAATAAAACGTGAGTATTTATTAAGTAATCGCTAGATGTACCTAAGCGATAACGCTTATCCATTGTATATTTAGTACTTTGCACGAAACAGCAACGTGTGACCCGACATGACCTTGTTTATTAATAAAGTAAAGCAATATAAATTATTATCTATTGTACTTATTGTTTTATAGAGTGTAGACAGGTGACATACTCTATGTATTGTACCTATATATTATGTAAGTTTAAAAAAACAAGAATTGATGAATGCTTTCATTTTGTGCATTGAGTTTTAAAGTCCCAACACAGGACATTTTCCTATTTCATTACCATTATAAGTCAAACCTTGAAATTATGTTTATATATCATAAATAGGTAATTAAAAATATTGAAAAGAGAGAGTCTGTTTAATTATACCAGAGACTAGTAATACTAAATTCTAGAAATCAATGTTACTGACTTCGATAAAACTTTATAATGATCAATGCCTCAATCTCTGCTAACACACTTTTAGAAAACTCAATACAGTCAATGTACTGGAAAGTAAAAACCTTAAAACCACAATCACGTCCGTGTAGCTAACAAAAAATCTAGTAAAACCAAGTTAAAGATTTTAACAATAGGTTTGAAATGACCTTTCAACAACAATAACAATCCCGTTGAATGCAAATAGAATGCTAATGATATACTTTTTTATCAGATTCAATGCACACGTTGTAATGGAATACTAAATACTTCACAAATGATCTGAGCCTGTTCCTGCTCGATAATTACCTGGAAATACTCCTGAGTATAATCTGTGGCAAGTAAAAAAAACTGGCTTAATTACTTTGTGGTTCTGGCAATAATTACCAAATTGTTCGGTAACAACATCTTTTTTATTTAATACGATTCATAAAGCACAGCTGCTTTGGGCACAAGGTCGACTCTACCATTAGGATTGGCAGTAACTGTTTCCTTAGAATAACGTATTTTTTTCTTAAAATGGTAAGAAGAGTACAACTTAAAACTCAAACATTAAATCTGAAGATATTATTATTATAATGGTTACCTAAGTTGCGGTTTCAAATGTAGACTAGCTTTAGACCACAAAGAGATGACTCGATTTCATCATAGATAAGCAGACAACATAGAGCAGTTGAGCATGCTACATTAGCATGGCTTAAATGCAACCGATTAATTGGTTGTTTTCAAGCAATAGGAGGCAAACAAGCAGAGGATTACCGCCGCCCATGGACACACCCGCACTAAAGGAGTCACAAGGGCGTGCCAGCCTGGCAGTTATTGTAGCTAAATATCCATAACCCCTTCGTTCCTGGTGTCCATCTCAATGGACCTAACTTTATATTTAATGTAACATGAAACGTTGTTAACAAAAGCTGTATTTAAACGTTGTAAGGCACGCGGGGCTTATCTAAAAACGTCGGTATAAACAAAATACAATCGTCCTTTGTGTGGGTAGATCATAATATCCAGTCAAGTAATGACTTTTGCCATGGCTCAGTGCAAGGCAGGTAAGCCTTCAGATTGTATCATATTTTTTTATTGAAATAAGGCGTATTGCTCAATATATATTTTTTTTCTCGTAGATTAGGTATTTATTAAGGGTACAATTTACACGTAAACACAATTCAATAATATAATATTACAAAAATGCAATTACTTATTGTGTCCATTTCAATGGACATCAGGTCTCAAATGTCGACAAGCTGTAAAGTATAGACATACAGTTTTTATTGATAATAATGTGATATTTATACTTTGTTTTAGGTTTTAATCGTACAAACTTTCAAATTGTTAACTTATTACTTGATGTATTAGAAAACGGATTAAGGACGCGTTTACAAAATTAGTAGGTACAAAATCGCGTCACTACAGCGACACGGCGGCAACAGTACGTACTACGTACGGTAACTTGCGGAAATGTAGTTCAACTAAATAACTTTGAGACTTAGAATTTTTTGTGATATGTATCTATGTGTTATAGGCCTGGCTGTGCGAATTACGTACAAATAAGTTTCTTATTTTTATATACCTAAATGGACATTATTACTTTATTTTTTCCATTATGTTGATTCAGGATATATTTCGGTATTTAGATATTATTTTGTTTCTTGCGTTGAAATCTGGTAAGATTATGTGGACTGATGGTATACCATCCCATTCAAGTGTTGCGACTGGAACTCATAAAAGAGTAGACCTAGTTATGCCAGGTTGAGGCTCATTTTATTTATTTTAGTGAGACCCTACCACTGGTACTAGTGAAGTAACCTTCCAAGGTTATTCGATGAGTCTTACTGGTACATGAGAGACCCTACCACTGAAACTTATGAAGTAACCTTCCAGGGTTATTAGATGACTCTTGCTGGTACTCATATGTGAGTAGAGCTAGGCATGCCGAGTTTGGGCTCATTTTGTTTGTACATACAAGACCCAACCACTGCAACTTATGAAGTAACCTTCCAGGGTTATTCGATGACTATTGCTGGTTGTTATATGTGAGTAGAGCTAGGTATGTTCCAGTGGTAGGGTCTCTGATGTTCATACAAAATGAGTCCAAACTCGGTATGCCTAGCTCTACTCACATATGAGTACCAGCAAGAGTGATCGAATAACCCTGGAAGGTTACTTCATAAGTTCCAGTGGTAGGGTCTCTTATGTACAAATAAAATGAGCCCAAACTCGGCATGCCTAGCTCTACTCACATAGGAGTACCAGCAAGAGTCATCGAATAACCCTGGAAGGTTACTTCATAAGTTCTAGTGGTAGGGTTACTTATGTACAAACAAAATGAACCCAAACTCGGCATGCCTAGCTCTACTGACATATGAGTACCAGTAAGAGTCATTGAATAACCCTGGAAGGTTACTTCATAAGTTCCAGTGGTAGGGTCTCTTATGTACAAACAAAATGAGCCCAAACTCGCCATGCCTAGCTCTACTCACATATGAGTACCAGCAAGATTCATCGAATAACCCTGGAAGGTTACTTTATAAGTTCCAGTGGTAGGGTCACTTATGTACAAACAAAATGAACCCAAACTCGGCATGCCTAGCTGTACTGACATATGAGTACCAGTAAGAGTCATTGAATAACCCTGGAAGGTTACTTCATAAAATGCAGTGGTAGGGTCTCTTATGTACAAACAAAATGAGCCCAAACTTGGCATGTCTAGCTCTACTCACACATGAGTACCAGCAAGAGTCATTGAATAACCCTGGAAGGTTACTTCATAAGTTCCAGTGGTAGGGTCTCTTATGTACAAAAAAAATTAGCCCAAACTCGGCATGCCTAGCTCTACTCACACATGAGTACCAGTAAGAGTCATTGAATAACCCTGGAAGGTTACTTCATAAAATGCAGTGGTAGGGTCTCTTATGTACAAACAAAATGAGCCCAAACTCGGCATGTCTAGCTCTACTCACACATGAGTACCAGCAAGAGTCATTGAATAACCCTGGAAGGTTACTTCATAAGTTCCAGTGGTAGGGTCTCTTATGTACAAACAAAATGCGCCCAAACTCGGCATGCCTAGCTCTACTCACATAAGAGTACCAGTAAGAGTAATCGAATAACCCTGGAAGGTTACTTCATAAGCTCCAGAGGTAGGGTCTCTTATGTACAAACAAAATGAGCCCTAACTCGGCATGTCTAGCTCTACTCACACATGTGTACCAGCAAGAGTCATTGAATAACCCTGGAAGGTTACTTCATAAGTTCCAGTGGTAGGGTCTCTTATGTACAAACAAAATGAGCCCAAACTCGGCATGCCTAGCTCTACTCACATATGAGTACCAGTAAGAGTCATCGGATAACCCTGGAAGGTTACTTCATAAGTTCCAGTGGTAGGGTCTCTTATGTACAAACAAAATGAGCCCAAACTCGGCATGCGTAGCTTTACTCACATATGAGTACCAGTAAGACTCATCGAATAACCTTGGAAGGTTACTTCACTAGTACCAGTGGTAGGGTCTCACCAAAACAAATAAAATGAGCCCCAACCTGGCATAACTAGGTCTACTCTTTTATGAGTTCCAGTCGCAACACTTGAACGGGATGGTATACCATCAGTCCAGATAATCTTACCAGATTTCAACGCAAGAAACAAAATAATATCTAAATACCGAAATATATCCTGACTCTACCTATCATGCCGAGTTTGGGTTCATTTTGTTTGTACATAACCTATCTGGTAATTACGTTTTTGAGCCGTTTGGGGTCGAAACGCTGGGGCCATGGGGGCCTAGTGCACGCGCTCTGTACAAAGAAATCGCTAAAAGGCTGATCGACGCTTCCCGTGACCAGAGGGCTGGTTTATATATTGCAGAGAGAATAAGCATTGCCATACAACGTGGCAATGCTGCCAGCCTTCTGGGCACGCTACCGGCCGACAGCGTTGCGGAGGAATTTTTTGACGCCGCGTAGTTTCTATTTTGTTATTTTTATTTATTTAGTTTTATTGGTTTAGTTTAGGATAGTTTAGTTGCATAAGTAGTTTTATTCTGTTGTATATATGTTATTTCTATTTGTTACTTCAATAAAGTCCTGACTCAACATAACGGAGAAAATAAAGTAAATAATGTCCATTTATACAAAAGAAATTTACTTGTACGTAATTCGCACAGAATACGAGAAGTATCAAATTGATTTTAGCGAATATTTTGTATTCCTATATTGCTTTTTTCGTCTTCGGGCTGCAGCGACAAGCGACATAGAGTCCACTCCCGACGGCGCTCAAGCGCGGACTGAGATCTCATTGCAGAATTTGGATATATAAATCAAGAAAGTGGCTAAATAAAACGAACCTTATTGCCACACATTAAGACACACGTAAGCGAGCAAAATAGAAGAAAAATGTAAGATGATTTTTTGCTTTTTTTGAGTCAATTTACAATATTTTGAAAAAAAAAACAAACTGTTTTTGAGTTGACTATATTTACTACCCTATTCTATCTTTGAAAATCTAAATAAATGTTAAAATAGAGAGAAAATTGTACCCAAAAATAGCAGTATATGCCTATTTTTGATTTAAGAGGCCGTTTCGAATCGATTTTACATTAATATTAATTAAATATTTTTTATTTATATTCAAATTGATTTATAGATAAAAAAGTAATCAATTTATCGTAATCATTAGTTTTATTAGTTATTATCTAAAATTGTCGTAAAATGTACCGGAAATATGTGGTTTTTTGATACAAGCGTAAACGCGTCCTTAATATCAGATGTATTAGAGGAAAGTGACGGTGAAGTTATAAGAGGTATGGCTACATGGCAAAACTTAGTATGTTTGGGTAGTGATGATGTACACCTAATTGAAACTACAAAAATGATTGATTGTTTTGACGAAGAAAAAGCAATTCAAGTTGAAGAACCTACAGCTCAACCTGGATCAAGCAATAAAAAAACAAGTAACATCATATCGCTAAAATATATAGAACTGGATACAACCCAATTTACTTGGTCAGCCCCATCGCTTCTCAAGAGGGTATACCGATCGAAAAACTAAAAATACCAAAGATGTGGTTGTAATAAAGTAGGTGGGCAACAAGGATTCAGGTTCTTGCTTCACATTGTGCTAGAATAGGAGAACAAGATGATGTAATAAGATGGAACTAATTGTCCCAACAATATATACCTATAACCATTCCAGGCCCTGAACTTGTGCGTTTGTATAAACATGGAATGGAGGGACTAGATCAAACCGACCGTCTTATTAATTTGTACGGCATCTTCATAAGATCTAAAAAAATTGAGATTACGGATGATATTCCACGCCATTGACTTTGCACTGAGTTATAGTTGGATTGAATATCAAGAGGATCGCAAAACTTGCAACATTCAAAAAAAGGATAAGTATTCTAGATTTGTTGCACTTCAGACAGCGAACTGCTGAAAAACTAGGTCAGCCATTCATTGTAAGAAAACGAGGAGGGTCTTCCTATGATTTCAGAAGTCCAGTAAATACCCTAACCAATTCAACGAAATAACGTCTTTGTGCAGAAGCTAAAATAAGGCCTGCGAATGAAATTCAATATGATACTGTGGACTATTTGCCCATTATGATAAAAAAGAAGCTAGAAGATGCAAAAAACCGGAGTGGAACGGTAAACAATATGTGGACTTCATCAATCCATTTGTGTTTTGCTGATGAGCGCAATCGCTTTCGAGATTGCCATAAAAAACAATAATTGTTTTTTTGTATTTTTTTAGTTGTTACAAAGAATTATATATAATAGGTATGTATTAAAGTAAAAAATAAAATTATCATTAGTAAGCTTTTTATCTCATTATCTTATACTATATAAATATGAAGGTGACTGAAATAGTCCTGCCGCCGTTTAATACTCGAGACCCGCTGTCCATGTGGATGGACATAAAATTTCCAAAAAATCTAAAAGTCCAAAATATTATTTTTATATGACAATTCATTATTTACTATACTAATAACAAGAAAAACAGCTTAAAACATTTTTCCACCTCTTTTTATAAAATCAGGTTCGAAGGGGATAAATTATTTCAGTGTGATGGAAAACTTGGCACACATTGAAACAAAGTCGCAAATAGTGTCTAGACCCGGAAAGATGTATGATGCCAACAAATTGCACTGTTTGATTAAATCTTAACACACGATGCACAAGCAATGACAATGTGGCAGCCTCAGACAACTCCCACCTTCATTCCTCCTAAGTTTCACCTGTGTTGCCAGATTTAGCCGCAGTTCCTCTAGAAGACACCGAGTTGATTCGTAAAGTCCCACGGAAAGTTGAACTGTCTTGGTACGCGCATCAAATTTAGGGGCGCAGTTGTAAATTAAATGACGATTCCAGCTGACGATGCTCACGAACTAAGAATATAGGTATCTGACTTCTTACATTTTTATACAGACTGCTGGTAAAGCTGTCGTTACTATCCTCAAAATATTCATTGAACAATCTGCCAATATTACGCAGTAAATACGTATACGCATGCCGCTTCTCAAAGTACGTCAAAATAGTCTTAAATACCACAAAATCTCGTAATCAATGAGAGGCCTTGTGAGGAGTATACGCGTACTTAATCATCGTATCGCGACCTCTGAACTGAGATTGTAAATAAATATTGCCGTTCATAAACTCAATGTTTATTTAAAAACGAAGTCAAGTGCTTCATATCACTTGTGCTGATATGGTAAACGTGATTCTTTATAATTTTAGAAGGAATTCCCAAAAAGTAATTCATTTAGCAACGCCCATCGAAGAACGCCTATAATGTATATAAAAATGCTTGAATAGGTGAAAATATTCATAAATTTTCTCTTTTTGCATGTGTCACTGTATTGTACATCTAGCGGTTCGGTCTTAATGTACCTAACTTGACTCCCAGCGGAAGCACCGCACAGCATGCTGATTCGCGTGGTTCTATGGGACGTTGATGGACAATGCAGTGAACTAATGAGCAGCACTCCGGGAGGGTAGGGTAAGCAACAAATACTTCCTCCGCCCGCTCCAAGAAGTGGGACATGAACAGCTCGTGATTTGGGTTTGTACTGTTAAGGGATAAGGTGTCCTGCCACCTTGCTTTGCGTCTGACACATCGCTGACCAGGGCGGCGGCTCCACAAAAACTTTTGACACTTCCTAATGCTTGTTAGTTAGTCTGATTAAGGTGCCGAATGACGTGGGACAGTATTATGTTAACCAACAGCATCCTATCCGCCGCTTGACGGTCCGCAATGTGTTTCATATAGCATACCCCTACTAGACAAATGACTTCGTTTGGTACCTTCTACAAATAAAGTAGGTAAAACGAGACGGTTTGAAGACTGAATTCGGAAAATTGACACTCTATCGTGCTCTACAATAATAAGCACATTATAATAATGGAAGCCCTATAAATACTTACGTTTCAAAGTATTATTCACCACAGTGAACGGTCCAAGTTCATCAAAAAGACCCGTCAAGCTTGATGCGCCTGGTCCTCCTTGTAGCCAGATAATCCATGGAGTCTCATTCACAGGTTTATCTAACACAGGGAAATACCAGAAGAAGATATTTGAGTTATGAGTAGCATTTACAGTAAAGAACCCAGCATAACTTTTGACTCCCAGGAACAGGCTTGGATCTACTTTAGATGCTACTCTTGCTTCTTTTAGTTTTCCTTCTGTGATGTACTTCGTTAGAAGTAGTGCTGTACCATTGTCAACTTTACAAATATCTAATTTTGCATTTATGAGATTATCTTGTTCATCTTTCCTTTCCAAACATGGGTCCTTAGCTTTACTAAGTACTTCGTTGTCTGTTTCGTTTGTAACACTACCGTTTTCTTGTATGTTTGGATTAATGAGGTTGTCACTTATCACATTAGTCCTTTCACTTGTTGTGCTAGTAACAGTCTCTGTTGTGGTTGTCACTGGTTCAGTACTATCTATTGCTTTACTAATGTCTACTGGATTTTTACTATTATCTACTATTAAATTACTGACTTCATCTTTATGTTCGTTTACGGCTACTCTGGCATGTGTGCTGGAAAGGAACGGTTATGTTAATTATGTACAAAAAAGGAAGGCTATTAGCCTTACCTCTTTGGACATACTATGGTTAAATACATAAGTAACATAGGTGTTTAGCCAAAAAGAGCTGAGTAGTAAATTAAAACAAGGTTGAGTCTAGTGCGTCCTGAGACAAGCAGGAGAGTCTCTTCAAACAGTTTTCTTAGTTCTTCTCAGAAGTTTTTCTATACCACAAAAATGTAAAAGTGTGGCAATGTCAGATTTATCAAGATTTAATAATTATTGGTTTTATAATGATTCTATTTGAAATCCAATGTGTGAATCTGTTCACAACAAATGGCAATAAACTCATATCGTATTTAAATTATTGACACGTGATTATGCTAGGTACATGTGTTTAAATGCTGTAAAAAACGTAGAGGCGTGACCCGATGTTATGTATGGCACAAGGTCTGTTTCATTAATTAGATACCGTTACTAACACGATAATTAAACGAAAACAATTATAAAGGTTAGGTTACGTTTTATAAAGTGACGATGAAACATGAATTACTTTTTAAATACCTATTGTGTAATTGGATTTAAATTGTGTGTTATCTTATGCTGAGGATCTATTTGGTCAAAGGCCAGATTCTACTATTACAGTTACCAGTCCACCCAGATTTTGCTAAATATCTGAGATCCACAGAGCGACTACCATAAATAACTAACGTAAGACTAACCCAACGCCCAAAATATTCAAGCTAATCGTGGAAGCTTTCGTCTATGTCAACATAATGCCAACATGAATAATATTATAATCGATAGTTGTTTATAAGATTCTAAAAATACAGCCAGTAAGAAGTTAAGAAATATAGGTAACTGATGTCTTGTAACTAACAAGATATGTAAACGCAACGCAGATTTAACATAGTCTAAACACTGGGCGTAGGTAACTTTAATCTATTAAGCCATTTTTTAATTGCCTTGCCAATCTTCTTCTATTATGTAAAATTGTTTGATCTGATTGACATAACATCGCAGAGTCTACAGCTAAGAAAGCTAGGAAACCTACGGAAGCTACTACAAACATGAGCAGAAATGAATGTATATTTTACCATAAGCGTTCACTGAAGTAGGATTTTTTTATATTCTTCATATAAAGGGAGCAAAAAAGAGGTTGAAATTTGCCGCGACTAGTACCTAAACTAGCACTATGAGATTGCAATAAGGTACGATGGCGCTAAACTTATGTTATAGTAAAAATACTTACCTGGCCAAGCACAAAGTAATAATACACACAAACTTCATAGCCACAAACTAAATGAACTAGTACGTGATATGTGATGCCATGAACACATGGCCCGAAGTACTGAACTGCGCGCCTGTTTCGACACCAACCCTGTGCTGTTATCATTTGAACTATTTGATCCCGCAATGTTGATACGATTAAGGAAATTCGCTTGTCCAGTCGCGTCGCACATCTTAAACTTATCAATGAGTACTAGACGTAGTTTAAATAGCGACTCCTGTAATGTGTATCTTTACAGGCAATAGAGAAAGTTATTAAAACATTCTCAATTTTAGGTGCCAGGCAGATTATGCAGAAGACCCTATCCGTTCGGTTGATATCTTCCTACTAAGCTCCAAATTCGAGGCCTCCATGGTGTAGTAGAGACCCATGATAGAGAACCAAACACGAACATCATGGTCGAGTTTGTTAGTGTATCTGCAGATAAATACTGGTGTACCCCAAGGGTCCCTCCTAGGCCCCACGATTCTACATGTCATTTGTATAATCACCTGCTGTTACATACATACATACTACTCAGATGGCAGTAACTACGTACCGCGCGCGGACAGCAATTCGTAAGTAATGTGATGAAGGCGGCTGAAATTGTTGACAATTATCTGAGCTTAAGAATTTAAAATTTGGTTAAGCTCAAGTAGAGCTCAACCAAATTTTGAACTGTAGGGATATATATTATGCCGCAAATGGTCAAATTTGTAAAACAAAACATTTATTCGACGTGTCGACGAGCCATCCAAATTCGATGCCCTGTTCCATCAAATGCTATCTTCAAATCAACAAATCATCCTTATCGTCGATTACTCTGGTCTCTAATTTTACGTCGTAGTTCATGTATGGAAAAAAGTCTCAGTACTACACTTAGATTAGCAACCAAACTAAGTATCGGGCAGGTTTCATCCTTCAGGCGGTTTAATCGAACTTTGGCGAATGCCTTTCAGGCTGGAGTACGCATTGTAACGTGGTAGGAATACGCAGTGGACACAGTCGCTGTTGTTTTTTTAAAGACTTTTAAATCAACTGAGACTCAAACAAATTACTACTTTCAACATTCACGTACGGGTAACAAGTGACGAGTCAGGGTGGACATATATGTCGTCAAGGCAAGTCCTCACTAGGGACATTATAATGTCCCTAGTGAGGCCTTGCCTTGACGACAGTATTCCCTGAAAGGGAAAGTCCAGTGAGCCATCTTCAAGTCAGCGGACCGCCTCCATTAATCCCTATGTAACGATCTATGGTGGTGTAATTCCGTGTGGTAACGGATTAAGAATACGGAATGTCACCACCCCATATCATCCCATGAGTGTCGTAAGAGCCGACAAAGGGAGCTTATTATGCAGAGAAGAGAGGGAAAATGTGATACAAACCCTATACCAACCCGTTTGGCCAGCGTGGTATAGTAGGCCAATTCCTCCTTTCAAAGGAGAGGCCTAGTGTAGCAGTGGACTGTTAAAGGCTAATGATGAACGATCTATGTCGTCTAACAAACAACTTGCGCAATTATTTACATCATAAAGTCTCGAAAGATGTGTAATAATTTTATCACTTGGGTAAGATTATATAGGTACCTACATTGTACCTACTTATTTATGGAAGATAGGTTTCCTCATTATTACAGAAGTAACATAAACACTTCAACAATTGTACCATCCCTAGTGTGAGGGTGGTACGACGACCTAAAAATGGTGGCAGGGGCGGGCTGGATGCGGAACGCAGAGGATCGGTAATTGTGGCGCATGATAGAAGAGGCCAATAAAGACAAACCAAATCTTATCTTAAAAGACCTTCGAGTCCAAAATCCGCTTTCTTGTCTAACCAGAAAACAATCATCATCGCCCTAGCGTTATCCCGGTTGCATCCAAGACTAACACGCGTTGGAGCCCGAGGTCCGCTTACTGGTCTAACCAGATATGAGAGAATATCAACTTTTCCACAGAACGAATGCCGTCTGACCTCCGCAACTCAAAGGGATAGCGATATTTCATGGTTTAGACCAGTATCAGTTTATTTGAGGGTAGGTACCTACTGACTCCCCGTAACTCCATCAAAGATCTTCATGACAGCCAAGATTAACGGTTTAACGTGCTCTCCGAGGCAGGGGCAAGCGATAATTAACAATTTAATATACAATTAACTTCGAAAAGTCAATGGTGTGCGCCGTAGATTAATTGGAACCCGATACCCTCTGCATGGCAGTTCGTTAGTATCTCCACTAGGCTCAGGGCCGAACCGTCCCTATGTGCAATGTGCGCGGCGCACACAGGCGCCAGGGTGACAGAGGCGCCGCGCGCCGAGATATGCGTTAATTATAACAGTTATTTTCGAAAAAGGATGCAAAAAAAGGTGCTTCACAGATTTCGCACACAAGCGCAGTGGCGTAGGAAGGGCAAATAGGAATTGTCAGGTAAAGACAAAAAAAAAACAAACTGGCGCTTCAGAGATTTCGCACACAGGCGCTGGATTGGGTCGGCACGGCCCTGACTAGGCTATCACTGTCTAACCAGAAAATGATACCATCAAGCGGGGAAATTCGCTCCTGTCGCTGAAACTTAAAACAAAAGTGTTCCTATTATCTATTTCTGCTTTTTAATTAAAAGGATCTTAAAGTGGAAATTAAATAAAGCAATCACTAATAAATTCGCATCTGCCGTAATTCGGTCCAAACCATGAAGAATATGACCCAATAAATATTTTTCCAGAATATATATTAGTAACCTTTTCCCTGTCCTATGAATCACATATGATTAATTACAATTGTTTTTTTTTTCAGACATGGGCGTGTAATTAATAGTATGTCTGATTTAGCTAAAACATTAAAATCACAGCAAACGAGACTAGCCCGGTTGAAAGCCACAATTAATACCATTTGTAGAATGTAGAAAATGTTAAATTTTTGAATGAATGAATCATTTATTTCACTTAGAATTTCTTATACCTAATCTACTTAAATACATTGCCCCACAAAACTGCTTACGCAGTTTAACTGTGAGATCGGTGAGCCTCACTTACGGTAACATAATATCAGGTACATCAATACCTATATATACTTAATACCTACATTTACTTAGCATCTAGTAAATATCTCTTAACCTTACCTACATGCAAATTTTGATTTATTATCTTCCTGTCTGATGTCAGCAGGCAAAGTATTTAATAGATAGGGAACGCGTTTTCTTAAGGTTCTGTCGCCATAGTAATTCCAAACCAAACTCTGGGTAGGTACATCACCAGGACCTGGTAGTATACCTGTTAGATACCAATGAGTCACTATCTCGACTGCCATGGCTATTGACCAATAATAGGTACCTATTTATGTTTAAGGCTAACTGGTAAAATTTTACATATTTTGAATAACTTATTATAAGTACCTAGTCTCCTCAGTGGCGTATGAAGGGGGGGCGGCGGGGGCGGTCCGCCCCGGGTGCCACCATTAAAAAAAAAAAGGTTATCTGCCAACTACCGCCCCGGGTGCCACCCATGCTAGCTACGCCACTGAGTCTCCTTTACAACTGCTTTTAGTTTTTTGTTAACTAGTCATTTTAAAAATTTAATTTGAATTGCTTCTATCTTGTGTAGGTATATTATTTTTAAAAGTAAAAGTATATAAAAGTAATAGGTATTCCACTGCGTTACCGCAATCAAACAGTGCGCGGTCGAAAGCGTCCATATTTAACAATAGTTGGAACTCTTGATTTACCAGAACCCAATTGTGTGACGACCCTGAATATATTTAAACTATTCCATGTAGAATTAACATACGTAGGTACAGTACAAGAGAATGGTCTCGGGGATTCTCAGAATTGATTAATAAAGCATGCGAACGAACGCGATATTCCACAGCTGCACTTTTGTCATTATAGCCGACTCCTTGCTCGGCTATTCTGCTTCGCAAATGACGATGGCAATGTTTCAGACCATTGGAGATGCTGCTACCACCGTCCGAAGCGCGACCTCATCCATGCCGCTGTTGCGAAGGCACTGCCACCTTTGACTAGGCATTGCATGCGGACAAGGTAGGCAGTATTATCGACAACGTCAGGATAACTCTTGTCAAGTCTTGTCCAATCCTATGCAAGAACCGGCCGAAAAATAAGGTGCCTACTTTTGCGGTTGGTCGATTATTGGTGACAACTTCTGTCGGTTTCAATATTCGATCTAGGCATGGATTTGGAGACTAGAGATACTTATTTGACATAAGCTCCATACAAAATATGTCAAACATTTACCTACCTATCGACATTTTCAAATCTATGGATAGATCGGATATTGAATTTATCGGTTAAGAATCTATAATAACTAATACATACATACATAGTCTCACGCCTATATCCCCGAAGAGGTAGGCAGAGACGTATATTGCTAGGTACACTCACTTTTCGCCAGATTTATTTTAGTCCCACGTAATAGGGGGCGAGCCTATTGCCGTACCGGACACATTACCAGACTCCGTGCTGCTACTGAGAATTTCCTAACGGAAAACCCAATAACACTTTGCCCGACCCAGGGATCGAACCCAAGACCTCCCAATCCCACGTGCACATTTATGCCGCGAGACCAACGAGGCAGTCTAATAAAAACTAATAAGTAACGTTAAAATAAATTACTTGTTCCATTATGAACGTGTAACAATTAGATACAAATGTAGGTATCATTTACTTAGAAATATTACAATAACAACATTCTGAGATAAATGACGCGTGATTAAAGGCTTGGGTCAAACGGCACACGATAGTAAGTCTGATGCGTAATAATAATAATAGGATATTTAACTTATGTAACTGAACTAAAAATATTTATAACGGTTCTAATTTTTTAGACTCATGCCTTTATCGCCCAAATGGTAAGCAAAGAGGTAATATTACACCCACATTTCGTCATGAATTTTAGGTTCCATGTACCTAATAGTGGGCGAGCCTATTGCCGTTACCGCGCACATTACCAGACTCCGAGCTGCTACTGAGAATTCGGAAAAACTCAGTAACTCTTTGCTTGACCCGAGAATCGAACCCGGGATCTCTGACCGATCAGCAGACGCTTATGCTATCTATTGGCCCACGGAGGTATGTGTACGAAAAATAAACCAAATAAAATTGTAACGCTAGGCGACTTTGTGCGTAATACATTCAACAACAATCTAAATAAATTACTGAATGTGTTTCACATTAATGCTCAAAGTGTGGCAAGTCACTATAGTGATCTCCTTGAAGAGTTCTCTGACGTAGATGTTCATGCCGTCCTAATTTCAGAGAGCTGGCTCCAGGCTCAAATCTCAACTTCTATCAACTACATACCCTCTGCCAGGATATACTATTATTCGGAGCGATCGTATAGGTAAACGGGGTGGTGGTGTCGCAATTTATTTCTGGAGCGGCTACTCTTATAAAATTCTTGCTTCTTCTTCTTCTTGTAGGTAATACTGTCAGTTCTGCTGAATTTCTTTTCTTAGAGCCTTGGGTAAGTAGGACCAAGATTGTCCGTGGAGTAGAGTATTATCCCCTGCAGTTAATAATTTCACCGATTTGGAAAATGGTATTAGAATCTTTAGCGTCTGAGTATGAACGCCATGTCATGGGTGATTTCAACACCAATCTCCTATCTCTCTAGTCTCCTCGCAGACAAAAACAAAACTCCTTCACATCCTGAAGTCAGCCAACCTTAATGTTTTGCCGCTTCAAGCTACTCACCATAACATCTTCTTCATCATGGCTCGACTTGATGTGAACCTCCAATGCCTCTCTAGTTGGTTCCCATGGTTAATATCCCGCTCCCGGCTTTTCCCACCACAACCTTATTTTCCTTACATACGCCCTTAAACCCCCTAAACCTCAACCTAGTGTTGCACACGCATTGCTTTGGTAGGATGAATGTGGAGAGGCTCCTCTCGGATGCTTCATCTATCGACTGGGCACCTTTGATGGCTGCAGTTTCCATCTACATATAATAAATTTGATATATTCATACATACATATCGTCACGCCTTTTATCCCCGAAGGGGTAGGAAGAGGTGTATTTCTACACCCACTTTTCGCCAGATATACTTTAGTCCCACGTAATAAGGGGCGAGCCTATTGCCGTACCGGGCACATTTCCAGACTCCGTGCTGCTTCTGAGAATTTTGTGACAGAAAAACCCAATAACACTGCCCGACCCAGGAATCGAACCCAGGACCTCCCGGTCCCACGCGCACATTTATGCCGCGAGACCCACGAGGCAGTCGTATAGGGTTTGATGTCGAGTTTTCCGTCTCTACGCAAAGATGGTATTTGCATCGTGTTATCCCTTACGACACCCACGGGAAGATAGGGGGTGGTGACACTTGTATTCTATGCCGTCAACCACACGGCAATGATACATTCAATAAAGCTGTTGTACAGCTTTACGGTAATCACGACCCCATAAGGAAAATAAAATTAAAACGTCCACCAGCATCATGGATGTCCAGATTAGTACTGATGGCGATGAGGAGAAGAGATCGTGCTTACCGAACATTTAAAAGAAATCATTCGGATGACAACTGGTCTTATTACAAGGCTCCAAGAAACCGCTGCAATCAGATGATACGCAATGCCAAACGCCGACATATCATTAGTAGGTAATATTGCCTCCGGATCGCCAGGTGATATCTGGAGATTTCTGGGGACTCTGGGAAAGGCAGGTCGAAGCAGTGCAAACTTCCGCCGGCTATTGGGTTGGATGATATGAATAAACATTTCACCACCTCGAATACTTTAGATCGTCTAACACTGCGTCAAACGGTTGACTTCATTGCGCGATTGCCTTCTCTAAATATTAATTCCTTCAATTTTTCTCCTGTTACCTCAGATGAAGTTAAAAATCTATACTATCCATCAAGTCAAAGGCAGTGAGCTACGATAAGATCAGTGGTCGTATGATCACCACTGTCCTCGCCCAACTCTTTCCCGCTATCTCTCATATCATCAACTTCTCCTTGTCCTCCTGGCAATATCCCAACGTGTGGCGAAAAGCTTACGTTCGTCCTCTTCCCAAAGTCTCCAATCCCACTATGCCGAGCCACTATAGACCCATATCCATCCTTCCATTCCTATCTAAAATCCTAGAGGCTTGTGTTCAAAAGCAGCTTACCAGATTTATCCTTTCCAGCAATATCCTTAGTCCTCTCCAATCCGGGTTTCGGCCTAGGCACAGTACTGGGTCCGCTCTACTCAAAGTGACTGGCGATATTAGGGCGGGCGTGGAGAAAGCTGAGTTAACCGTGTTAGCTTTGGTTGACTTCTCAAACGCCTTTAATACCGTTAGTCACGATGTTCTCCAGGCTATCCTTTCACACCTTAATATTTAATCTGAGGCTCGGGATTTATTCTCTTAATTTATTCGTGGACGCCAGCACTCACTCGGTTCGCACTGATGAAATATCGTCGATTTGATCTGGATGCTGAGGTTCCACAAGGCGGAATTCTCTCTCCACTTCTTTTTTCATTGTTTATTAATCTCATAACTCGTGAACTTCAGTGTGCATATCACCTGTATGCTGACGACTTGCAGCTTTACTCTCAGGCACGGGTGGACAAGCTGTCAGCTGCAATCGACATTAACCAGGACTTACAAGCAATAAAGATGTGGTCTGATCGATTCGGTCTTTGCCTGAATCTATCCAAATGCTAGCTATTTGGGAAGCTCGCGCATGATTGCTAGAGTTGACTACACGAGTCTGCCACCTGTCATCTTCAAGGGATGTGTAATAACCATTTACCACAACCGTAAAAAATCTTAGTTTGCATATAGATGCTACCCTTGACTGGCGGACTCAAATTGCAGTAGTAAGCCAGAAAGTTTTCGGGACTCTTCGCCCGCTTTATGGCCTGAAGAACTTTCTCCCTTCAAAAACTAAAGCAATGCTAGTGCAAACTTTAATCTTCCCCATAATTAACTATGGTGATGTGTGTTATCTCGACCTGAATGCAGACCTGCTCAATAAACTTGACCGACTTCTCAGTTATTGCATTCGGTTCGTTTACAATCTTCGTAAGTTCGATCATGTCGAAATTCCGTAGTGAATTAAAATGGTTACCAATTCTTCAGCGACGAAATTTGCGTACGTTGACTTCATTATACCTACTCACTTCTCCACTCCGCAAATACACCGTCTTAGGCTGGTTTCAGAGTGACGCGCGCGGCACGCGCCGTCGGCCAGCGCGTCTCAACAGCGCGTTTGGCGCGCGGACCACTGTGAAACGAGTTCGCGTTTCTCATTGCAATGTATGAAGCTTCGGCAGTGCGGCCGGCGCGCGCGTCTCACACGCGGCGCGTTTGAACTGCGTGACTATGAAACGCTACTACTAATCTAGTGTAATTGTAAGCGCGCGCGTGTGGCCTGCGCCGGTCAAACGCGTGACTCTGAAACCAGCCTTATCTGATTCCTTGTTTTCAGTACCTTTGCTCCAACCACGTTAAGAACTTACGATCATCTAATAACCTTCTTCTTTGTCCATTCCACACTTCTAATCTAGTTCATTCTTCTTTTTATCTCCAATCTATCCTACTTTGGAATGTTCTCCCTGCTGAAATTAGGATGACCAAATACACGTGACACGTTCAAGAACAAGGTTCGTCAGTTATATTGTAGACAATCGGAAACTAAATAATATTTATATATATATATATATATATATATATATATATATATATATATATATATATATATATATATATATATATATATATATATATAAATATTATATTATAACCATACTGCCTACATAAATATGTATATTACAAAAATGAAATCTGCTAATACATGATAATAAATGAGATTGCTACTGAGCAATCTCTTAATTAAATATAAATAAATATATATTTATTTATATTTAATTAAATATATTTAACCATGCACATATATTTATTCATATGTTGTATGTTATATGTATGTATATATAGGGAGTTTCTATTCGCAAATATTTATTACCTTGCATATTCTATTGTTATATTTAGTTCTCTTGTTTTTAGTCTCTAAAACACACCTGCCACTATCATCTCTGCATCACCTTTTGGTTGACTGGTAGAAAATGCCTTTGGCATTAAGTCCGCCTTGTGCAAATCGTATTGCAGGAAATTTAAATAAATAAAATAAAATAAAAAAGACGTGTGGCACTCGGAGACTGCCGCGGTAAAGCTATAGCATAGCATTTTTTAGCAACTTATGCAATTATAATTATATCTTTATTTTATTTATGTAGTATTTTATTTTATTTTTATGCAGTATTTTTTTTCTTAGAAAATTTTGAAGAAAAATGAAGAAAAAAAAGTAAAACACTTTATTGTAAACTAAACCAGTGAAGTAAAGTAAGCAGTAAAGTTCATAATACATATTATCAACTTGGCGCTTACGCCAAGTTGATTAATATGTGAAGGGTGTTAGGTTTTTTCGTTACAGAATTTCTGGATTCGGTCGCCGCGCTCAAGCCAGCGATAAAAGCTATGAATTAATAAAAATTACCATCTCACATAGACACTGCAGAAGACTCAAGTTCTGCAAATGTGCTCCTGAAACAGGACAATAAATGCCGAACGTCGATCAAATAAAATTGACGCAAAATAAAGCTAAAGTAAATATATTATAATAGTGAGTTTCCAGCTCACAATTCTAAGCTCAATAAAACAAAAGTGTCATATCTATAAATTTATTCTGTTATTGCCTAATATATCTCTAATGTGTCCCATAATGTCAGCTAGCCTCGTGATCTCCGATCTTATTGTCTGTAAGGACTCCACCACTCTTCTACTGTTGTCTAGTTTTTCTCTCTCCAATCGCAGGAACTCTGAGGCCTCGTCGTCACGATCTGTAAATAAGATGTAAGTAGGTAAGTGTTAGAAAATTGGTTTCATAACCTGAAAAATAAGACAAATAATATAGAATTACGACAACAGTGGCTAGTCTCAAAAGGGACTGATCAAATATATTATGACTGCACAGTTAGCGTCGTGGTTTAAGGTGCACGTCCGAGATGGGCTGCAGACCGCAAACTGCAACAGCAGACTGCAAGCGATACCACTAGTTTCTATGAATCTCTATGAAATTGATCCGAGCGCGGCAACACTGCGGCCTGCAGTCGCGGCACGCAGCGACTGCACGCTACAGGTCCAGTGATGTCGCGGACTGCAGACAGTTCACAACTTCACACGTACAAAAATGACCACTTTTCAGAGGACGATGAAGAAAAATTAATTAACTTTGTTGCTGGTCATCCAGTCATTTATGACACATAGAATCCAAAATATCGGAATAATTCGGTGAAAGATAATAGTTCTATAACTCGTGCAGTCGCGGCATGCCGCCGCGCTTGGAATAGAAGCAACTGCGACATGAACGCATCCACTAGCCGCAGTGTCGCCTGCGGTTGCAGTCTGCAGCCCAACTCGGAATCGTACCTTTAAGGTGCATTTCCGAGATGGGCTGCAGACCGCAAACTGCAAGCGACACCACTAGTTTCTATGAATCTCTATGAAATTGATTCCGAGCGCGGCAACACTGCGGCCTGCAGTCGCGGTACGCAGCGATCGCACGCTACAGGTCCAGTGATGTCGCGAACTGCAGACAATTCACAGTTTCACACGTACAAAAGTGTCGACTTTTTCAGAGGATGATGAAGAAAAATTGATTAACTTTGTTGCTGGTCATCCATCCATTTGTGACACATCCAATCCAAGTTATCGCAATAATTTGGTGAAAGATAAGGTGTGGAAAGCAATAGGAAAGGATTTGGATTGGTTCTATAACTCGTGCAGTCGCGGCATGTCGCTGCGCTTGGAATAGAAGCAACCACAACCGCAGGCAGCACTGCGGTCGACCAGAGCCGCTAGCCGCAGTGTCGCCTGCGGTTGCAGTCTGCAGCCCATCTCGGAATTGCACCTTGAGTCTATGTATGTATGTATGTAGAACAACGTTTGCCGCTTCAGCTAGTTAAAATACAACTATGTATAAAATACCTGAGTCATCAAAATGTCCATTCTTGTCGTTTGTTCGATGTTTCTTCTCTAGCGGACTGCTGTGCCCGCCGGGGTCGTCCAAGTCAGAGCCGCGGTCTTTCGACGACAGCCGCCTTTTGTGTCTACTCGACTGACCCACTGGTTGAGCTCCTGTAACCATTAAACATGAAAGAACATTCGACTTATCTTTATTTATTATTTTATTTAATTTAGCCTTATTATTAAATCTGGAGTTAATGAATATTTTATTTTATTTTTTATTTATAGACTCACGCCTGTATCCCCGAAGGGGTAGGCAGAGGTGTAAATATTACACCCACATTTCGCCTTGAATTTTTAGGTCCCACGTAATAGTAGGCGAGCCTATTGCCGTTACCGGGCACATCACCAGACTCCGGGCTGCTACTAAGTATTCGGAAAAACCCATAGTAACACTTTTGCCCGACCCGGGAATCGAACCCGGGACCGATCAGCAGTCGCATACGCTATCCACTGGACCACGGAGGCAGTCAAAGTAGTAATGAATATGTAAATAAGTATTAAAAAAAAGAAATATCATATTTCGTCTGTCAGTCGGTCTGTTCAGGCTAATCGTCGAAGCGGCTGATCAGATTATGATGAGACCTTTACTAGCTGATAACATTTGTCATTCTATTAAGTAAATTAAACTTTTATTTTAGAAGAGGAATCTGATCAATTTATGATCGGGTGGGCAAAGCTGCATGCACAATTAGCCATAAGGTAAGACTTCTTGAATTTAACACTTTAACGAATTTATAACATGAACATACCATAATACTGATTGATGGAGGCATCATCCTGGTGGTCTCCATTGTCTTGATCCTCTTCTTCTGAATCCTGGAAAATTAAATCATGTTATTTTAAGACACCTCACACATGTTCATCTAGTCTCAAACTAAATAGGACCTGTACTATTGGAACCAAATGCAAATAAAAAAGAGAATTAAATAAATACACATTATAGATATTTTACAGCCGGATTAAAATCAATTGATTATTGTAATGATTACACAAAGTTTTGCCCCAGGCTGGAATCAAACTTTCCACCTCTGGTTTAAAAGTCAGACCATCATTAGATAGCTACACTTTTCATTAAAGAAAGAAAAAGAACCATAAAACTGGAATTTGGTAACATTCTTATAGAAATTCAATATTTTACTTTCTACAAGAACCATTAAGGCTTTTCTCTTACTAGCTTCAAGCATTAAGAAGCATCATTGAAAACTTTTCAAAAAGTCTACATAATACATTTCTAAGAAGAAAAATAACCATATTTCTTGAAATAGTAAAGTACTTAAGTAAGGATAATCTAACCTACCCCAGCTCCCAGCGGATCACTCTTAATCACTACCCCATCAAGAGCATTGTCTCCTATAATGCTCAGTATACTTTCTTCCATAGCTGACAGCGGCAGGACTCCATCAGGCACGGGCCTGTTGCTGTCTTTGGCCGCTTTCAGCTCTAAGGCACGTCTCTTGACTCTGTACTTCCAGTCACACCAATACTGGAAATTAAGGTGGAGTATATCAATAATAATAATAAAGCCTTTTATTTCTTGCGTGTAAGACATTCTATCAAAGTTTGATAACATTATTGTTGAGTCGCAAGAACGCCTTCTCGGGCGAAGGCCTCCTCCAAAGCAGCCCATTCAACTCTATCAAGAGCTACTTCTGTCCACCTCAAGCCTGCAATCCTGGTGATATCGTCCTGCCATCTTGCATGAGGTCTACCTCTGTATCTCTTTCCTAATGGACCATTCCACAAGGAAACTGTTCTTGTCCACCTGTCATCCTTTAATCTTGCTACATGGCCAGCCCGTTTCCACTTTAGTTTTTTCGCATGTTTTAAGGCATCTGTGGCTTTGGATATCTTACATGTATAGGAGTATATCAATACAATATGCAAATAGTCAAGTTGAACTGCAGGAGACAGGGCACATAGCCAAAATAATTTACAGCCATTAAGGCAGAAGGATTTTGCAGCAGAGGTAGGCAAGGCTGATGGGATTGCAGAAAGCAAATG
Source organism: Euclidia mi (assembly GCA_944739405.2). Classification (NCBI taxonomy): domain Eukaryota; kingdom Metazoa; phylum Arthropoda; class Insecta; order Lepidoptera; family Erebidae; genus Euclidia; species Euclidia mi. Next base: position 9,201,121 of record OX123196.2, read on the forward strand.
GATGCAGATGGCTTAAGATCAGTCTATGTGAAGATATTTGAAAAATTCATAAAGGAAAAAATAAAAATAAATCATACCATATAGAACCTGCAAGAAGAAGAATTTGAAAATAAATTTTGTTATGAAATGCAATTTTAAATGAAACCTTGGAATATTTTAACACTGACAATAGTACCTACGGTACCTACTTTTGAAATAATATTAGAAATAAACAAGATGTTTACTAATTTATTAGACATCAATTATTAGTTTCCTTACTTCACAATATCTGTATTCATTGACATTACTATTCATGTGTTTATGCGAACAACTAGAACTCTTAACATAGACTGATCTATGTGAAGAGTACTAGTGAGGTTTATGCCCAGCAATGGACGTCTTTCAGCTGAGTACAGCTGAGGCACAAATGGTTTCTCCATTGTACCTTCCTATACAAATTTAGTAATGATTCCCATTATTTTCATTTTGATAATAATAATATAAAGGGTGAAAAGAGGTAAATTATGTGAGTGCTGCGTTGATGAGCTAAAGACGATAGCTGGCAGTTAGTGGAGTAGGATGACCAAAAGTAGGAATAATTGGAAACAATTTGGAGCTTGGCATCCACTTTCTAATCACCAGATTTTATATTGATGGAATGTGACACATATTTAGTATATTTAAATAATTATTATAGGAAACATTTTTGCCTCAGCTCAAGACATCAAATAATTTGTTAATTTATGTAGGTATATTATTCAGAGAATTTTCCCATGTTTTTATCTATTCAAATAAAAATTGTTACTTATATAAAAAGAACTGAAGTTTCTTTATGTGATATCAAAATTTGAATCTCTGATGATCTTATTGGAACAGAAAACAATAATATAGGTAGTAAAAAATTTGCCTACTGTGGCTAAGCTATAAAAGAACAAAATTCTCGAACTTTTGGATTCATCCTCTTCATATTTTTTTTTGTATTACTTAGTTATTTCTATTTTTATTATTATACTTATAAAACATTTTTTTGTGTTAGTTATTTCAGAATTAATTACCTTAGACCAACCCTTCCCATCTTTAGAAGCTCCGTCCTTGATAGTATTGAGTTTCTTAGCACAGAGGCTCCAAGTCTTGAGTGTATGGAACTTGCCCCGTCTGCCTCTGGTCAGCCCTTTGGCTAAGTCTTGGTGCTCCTTGAGAAATGCAATCAATGCAGTCAGCTGTTCATAATTCACTTGTTTCCTGATTTTGATATCTGAAAAATTAACAAAGGAAAAATAAAAATAAATCATACATAGAACCTGCAAGAAGAATTTAAAAATAAATTTTGTTATGAAATGCAATTTTAATTGAGATTTTTTATGGAATATTTTAACACTGACAATAGATTAGGTACATACCTACTTTTGAAATAATATTAGATAATAAACAAGATGTTTACTAATTTACTATTAGACATCAATAAAGTTTCCTTGCTTCCTTCATGTGTTTATGCGAACAAACGATAAAAATAAAAACAAAAGTCCTCACCCGAGTCCATTTTGAATAAGATTCCTATTGGTGTTACATTGTATTTCAATAGATAATGGAGCCAAATTACGCCTTATTTCCAGTGATTAATTAAACACAGCGGCTCATATTTTAACCAAAACACTCTAGTTTACCTATTATCAATATCGTTATAATGTCGTCTCGGATATCAACCTCATATCGATCAGCGAAATAGTCTTCGTTGCAATTGCCAGACAAAATACTGTTTTACCGACAGGTCATGGTAACACATGCGCGCGTAATGTAATGCGCGCGCATTTCAATAGATTTATTTAGTTTCACCACCTTTCAGACTTTCAGCGCTTTGTAAACTGAAGCCTGAAGCATATTTAGCGTATATTTAATTTATTTCGTTTGTAAATACTATTGTTTACTTTTTGTGCTAAATAAAAATGACAGTGACAGAACATACTAATGTTGTTACAGTATTTTTTTTCTAATTGCCACTGCAAAAATCTTTTATCAATGTAAGATATCGGTTACCTACCCTTTCCCACAGCCCTTTCCTTTTTACTTCTGAGGCAGTTACACACATAAGAAAGATAAGATTTTTTCATTTTTAATTTGATTAACTACTTACGGCATATTAAAAGGAATGATAAAAATAGAATAATCAAAGAACAAACGCGCCCTAGAATTTAGTTCATTACTGAAGCAAACGCTTTTGTGGGAAAAGCGCTGGAAAAGCTGTGCCTTTAGGAACACACTGTCATCTAGATAAATATTTACATCCTGCCCAAATACATGGTTATGCGGACAAATTGAAGATGTATTGCAATTTACTAGCGCACTCAGAAATAGCACAGAGTACTTTTTATACTAGTGATGTATTTAAATTGATCGTATATAAATCTTTCAGGTCGTAAAATTGACAAGTGATTGGTGTATCGACGAAGGTTTCCGTATTTTCCGATTTCACTCATCTCTAATCTTTTGAAACGTTTTGAAGGCTCAATCTGTAATGAAAAAAGTAATAAAATTTATATTGTGCCTACATTAAACAGTGATTACTGTCCTCAAGATGGTACTGGCGAGCTTCAAGTTCCCGAGAAGGGTAAGTTCTTTTTTCAAATAAGCTACATTAGATTGATAAGTTTCTTTACAATTATTTTATGTTTTAGTTATCCACTAGGTTTCATATAAAATACATTTTACATACCTATCTACCTACTTACTTAGAGGTTTTGCTATGGAAATAGGGCCGGGCAATACAATCTCAGTGTCGTGTACGTACATATTTTGACCGAGGTACCGGCATAGGTACTAAACACTAAACAAATGGCAACAGCGTAATTTTGTGTCATAATATTTGTGACTTTTTAGGGTTCCGTAGTCCACAAGGAACCCTTTTAGTTTCGTCATGTCCGTCCGTCTGTCCGTCCGCAGCCTAGCTCAAAGACGCCTGGTGCTAGAAAGCTGATATTTGACATGAATATAGACATAAGATATTGCAACTAAACTGTACAATAAAATTTAGAAAAATATTTTTTTTAAGGGTATCTCCCCTACATGGGGTTGAATTTTTTTTTGGTTGAATACCCCATCATGTGGGGTATCATTGGATAGGTTTAAAAAAAATATTATTAGTTTGCTCAAATCATTTTTCGATCAAGTGATTGGTTAGTCAAATATCAAGCTTTGAAGTGAAAAAAATTGTTAGACTCAAGTGTCCCCCCCTCTGCCGGCTAAACTATTAATTTGGAAGAGGTGAAAAAAATCACAAATGTAGTACATATAAAGAATTTAAAAGGAAAACTATCACGGCTAAGTAGATATCACCAGTTTACGAGTAATCGTCGGTTAACTTATACCTATTTCTGTGAGTTTACATTGGGCGCGCTGGCTTAATCTTAAAGATATTCGTACTTTGGTAGGTATGTAATGTACTACGGTAGGTACTACGTATATATAGTAGTTGTATATCTTGGAAACCACATTTTATGTTTACAATACATAACTGGATACATACCTAGTATTTTTCTAAACAAAACTTAGGTTCTTATAATAGTGTCATTAAAATTATTTTTTCAGCAAAATAAACAGTCGGATTTGTTGTACCTACATTAATACCCTTTGCAACAAGTCATTATGGGCAACTATGGAACCCTACATTGCGCGTAGCCCGACACGCACTTGGCCGGTTTTTAACATTTCTAACTAAGTAATGATTTAAGCTGCGCGTCCATCGGATCGGAATCGGAGCGTACGGAGCGGACGGAGCGTCGGCATTTACAAAATGCCGATGGGGTGCGTCCACTGCATTCGGATTCAGCATCGGCATTTTTAAAGCAGGAGAATAGTGACGAGGATATTGTTGTAGATTAATTTTCGGAGAATATTATACATTTGATGAATATCATAAAAAATGAATATCATAGATTTTTGGGTACATTCATATGACTCTACTAAAGTAATTAAAACATCGTCGTTCATCGTGAATAAGTATTTTTGCCTACAGCTTAATGCCGCAAACACGTCAGAACTTGAAACGCTCGGAATCCGAATGATGCGTTCACTGCGGATGACGTCATCAGCACAAATACCGGTCTCAGGCGCAGAAATGCCGATCCAGTGCACGCAGTTTCATAGAAATTAATACAAAGCAACAAATCCTTCCGCTCCGTACGCTCCGATTCCGATCCTGTGGACGCACAGCTTAAAGCTGCGCGTCCACAGGATCGGAATCGGAGCGTACGGAGCGGACGGAGCGTTGTCATTTACAAAATGCCGATGGGGTGCGTCCACTGCATTCGGATTCAGCATCGGCAATTTAGGTATTTTTAAAGCAGGAGGACAGTGACGAGGATATTGTTGTAATTAGATTAATTTTCGGAGAATATCATACATTATATTCTCATTTATTAGAAGATGAAAATAGATTTTATTTGCCCAATTTCGTCCCAAATATTGTCTCTCCTAAGTTGATTATGTTAATGTTCATGTTTTAGATTATAAAGTTCTTCATACCTTTCCACTAACATAATTAACACATCGTCGTTCATCGTGAATAAGTATTTTTGCCTACAGTTTAACGTCGTAAACACGTCAGAGGCCCTAGCCAAACGCCATTCGCTTTGATATCTACTTTCGCTAACGCTTGGTTACCATGGCAACATAAGGAATTCCTTCTACGTTGACCACGTGATATACCGAATGCTTATGTCAGTTCCATACATTTTTGCACTAAGCGATTATCGATGTCGTTGATCGAATGCCATTTGGCTAAGGGGGCACAACTTGAAACGCTCGGAATCTGTATGATGCGTTCACTGCGGATGACGTCATCAGCACAAATACCGGTCTTCAGGCGCAGAAATGCCGATCCAGTGCACGCAGTTTCATAGAAATTAATACAAAGCAACAAATCCTTCCGCTCCGTACGCTCCGATTCCGATCCGGTGGACGCGCAGCTTTAGGCTTAGATTTATTTACCGAAAAATTTAAGCAGATAGGTAGTTAGAATGTTTGAAGATCTTTAATTATCTATATATTACTAGCTTTTGCCCGCTACTTCGCACGCGTAAATTTCGTTTCGATAAAATGTCTTGAACAAACTCCCCTACACTCCTCAAGGAACATACATGTAGTACAGTAAGTTTCGGCTGTAGCGTGTCTGTCAGTCAGTCGGTAACGCAAGGATTTTATATAGACAGATTAAAGTGATTCAATTGAAAAATAAAGGGTTTTACACAAACTCTGACTCTCTTTTCTACCTTTTTAGGGGAAGATTTTACAAAATAAATAAATCTGTGTTCACTAACGTCATTTAAGGCAATAATAAGCAACGTATGAAGTTAATCCCTTGAAGTATTCAAAAGGTTTCATACAAATTTTGACCCCCCTTTTTATACCCAGAGGGTAAGAATTTCCAAAAAGATTTCCTAAGTGTTTACTAACATCATTTAAGGAACCAACATATACAAAGTTTGAAGTAAATCCGGCCGTTGAAGGAATAAAAAGTTTCATACATGTTTCATACAAACTCTGACAACGTATTCGTATTTGACCCCCTTAGGAGAGGAATTGCCAACAATCCTTTCTTAGTGCGCCCCTACACACCTCAAGGAACATACATGCCAAATTTCACGTACTTCCGGCCAGTAGTTTCGGCTGTAGCGTGTCTATAACGCAAGGATTTTATAAATATAGATAACAAAATATTTTTCTCAAGTCTATCGCAGCAACAACTATCGGAAAGGACTAAAATTAAATTAGAATCATTTTATATTTTTTTTTTATATTTGGTACAAATCTCCTTTATTGCGCGGATACTTCCATAAATTTACTGTCGTTTTAACTATAGAAATATAGCTGCAAAAAGTATACAAACTATAGTTGGTGCCACGAGAAGATAGACTTTTTGTAAACAAACATTCAGGGCTTCACAACCTTTTTTCAAATAGTAGTGTTTTAGATTTTATACTTTTTGAACAGTCTTTTTCTTCAATGCCTAATTATGCCACTATGTTGTTAAATTTGTATTGTAAAATTTAACTGAAATAAAAATATCTGATTTTGTTTGAATGTTCATAAATTTGCCGATTTTTTGTCGTTTTACACGTAATTTATTCTGTAAATGGCGAAAGGTGAAAAGTGGGCGTTTAATATGCCTCTGCCTACCCCTTCGGGGAAACAGGCGTGAGTCTATGTATGTATGTATGTATATTATTCTGTAAATTAAGGAAAAATAAAGTACCATGTATGTAAATGATAGAATACACAAATGTGACTCTATTATTGACATGTTTTTTTTAATCATAGACAATAAATCATTTGCTCAAAGTAGCCTACCTATCCTAAAATATTAAATTATTGACCAACAATGAATAATATTACAGATAACCAGCTACTGTGTACTTCTGCGCGAATAATAGTTTGCCATCTGCGATTCTGCACCCGCTTTTTCGAGATGCCGGCAGCGGGAAAAGCGTTGCGATACTATAAACTTGTATTTAACTTTACATTCTTGATAACTACAAAAAATATTTTTTTCCTCTGATAAATGCAAGCCCAAGAATGCAACATTTCAATGAAGTAACGCCAAATGTTGACATTCTAGGCGTCAGTACCTCAAAACATCAGAAAATCTTCTTGACAGCGCATAATATCGATAAAAACCCGATCCATTGACATATTAGTTTCCAATGACATGTATCTATGTACCGTTGCGGTCATTGGATTTGACATTATTTGTTTTTGACAGGACTGTCGCTAAGTCACTCAGTAGAAATTCTTTGTTTACAAAAAGTCTATGTTCTCGTGGCACGGACTATACTTATTACGAAGACTTAGTAGTACCTCTTTGGTAGTACTCAAAATGTTATCCGGTATCTGTGACGTTTCGCTAGAGTGGCCAATATGGCGACTGTGATTTGTCTGTCAGAACCATTATAATTTAACAAAATACTTGAAAATCCGAATTTTGCGGATATAATTTATGTTGTCGACTCGCAATCTTTATTTTTTAATGTTTTATTATTCAGGTAAGGTTTCGAGGTACTCCTTGACGAAATTATTACTATAAGATTTGACACTGCGATAGCAGCGCAGTTCGTCGGTTCCAATGTGAGACATTCCAAAAGCCACAACTACTAAAAAATTAAAAATTAAGTAAAAAATATAAATTAAAAATTGTGAATCTAAACCATTCTCAACTCCCCTTGAACACACACAAAAATTTTCATCAAGATCGGTCCAGTCGTTTAGGTGGAGTTCAGTGACATACACACGCACACAAGAAATATATATATTAAGATGTAGCTACTACTTTTTATACTAAGTAAAACAAAAAAGTATTAATTAATAACTTCGTTAGGTATACATACACGATTCTCTGACGAACTACTGTAGCTTTTACTAAGTTTCGTTTCGAGGTCTATTTATATGAGAACTGTGCAAGAAGGCCGCTACTGCTTACTTACTACTAACCTAAAATAACCGTCTCTTCAAGGCAAAGATTTGCGATTTAGGCAGGTATTAGTACCTAGGTACTTACAGGGTGTCGCCGTCGTCGGATGGTTACCTATATCTTGGAGTAGATACATTATCAACTAAAATTATAATGATCCTGCTACACCTGCGCCTTAACGCGTCAATAGCGCGTTAATTTAGGCGCTACGTAGATGTGGCCAACGTTTTAACGCGTTAAATTACAAATTGTCAACGCGAATTTTTAACGCATTAGTTAACGCGTTTTTGGCCATTTGCCATTAACGCTAACGCTAACGCAGCTGTAGCAGTAGCATTACACGGATTATATCTCTTAATAGTCGCCGTAATCGGGCGATCGGGTAAACCAGAATGGCTTGAAGGCTTCAAATCACCAACTATATTCTCAATGCGAATTCAACAGTCGCATAAAGTTAAATAACAACTCATAAATATATCATAATTTAAAGAATAATTCTTTTCAGCATCCCGAAGTGATAAATTAGTTTTTTCCGTATCCAGTTAGCTAAAAGTTTGGATTTTACCTTCAATAAGTTTTCAGAAATGGATTTATGGCTAGACAATGCCCTATTCAGACTTTTGATATGGTTGGTTGCCTGATCTATTACCTACTTTTGTTCACCATCTCGAAGCATCCTTAATCATCCTTTATTCAAGCAACCAGCTCATTTCAAATTGGGGCCAAATGGGGCGCACCATTGCATGTTGCGTCTCGGTGGGCCGCAGAGGAAGAGGAGATGCGGTGTTGCCAGGTTGCCGTCCTCCCTATCCTCTGCGGCCGCTGGGTGTTTTGGCGGCGGAGCCCAACACCTTCATCCGCCGCCAAGGGGGTTTGTTCGGGCCCCGCCTGACCATCTGGCGGGCCAATACCCGTCGGGGGGTAGGTAGCGACGAATGCTTCGGCGATACCCGACCCTCCGACACACGTGTACATCAGGAACACGGGTTGGTTTTTAGTTAGTAAGAGTCTGACAGTCCCCTTCGCCCTTCCCCTAGGGCGGAGGGACTCCATGAGGATATTCCAAACCGACACCAAAAAAAAGGATGATGTTGGCAGTTAAGTGTAATTTTAGGTTTCTATTTTGCAATGAAACTATATTTCCAAACAATTACCTAAACAATGTAGTATCGTAACTTATAGTCACAGTGTTAGGTTAGGTTAGGTTACCCATTTGGTTTTTCCTTCGCAAAAGATTTCACAAGTTATAGACGTTACGTCAATACCAAAGTAGTACCTACCTACTTAACAAGATTTTATAATTGATTTGAAATTAGCAAATAATATTATATAAGTATTGCAGCACGTACAGTCGAACAACTTCCCGCTAGAACACCATAAAGGCGAGAATCGGTCAGCAAGACATCGTCTCTGCCAGTGCTACTTTACACACACATTGACACTCGTATACAAAACCAGTTTCTAGTGTGCCTCGACTCTATGAGCGGCCAAGGGATTTTTTTAACTGGTCCACCGCCGACTTTTTTGATTGTACCTAGTAATCACTAATAAAAGTTGGTAACAGGTATTAAAATACGTCTGCATCATTTACCGAAGTACGGTAGCGCTGTGACATAAATGACTCACCGAGCGGCCACCCATCCAAATGCAGAGCTGTCCAAGCAACTACACCGATCTATTACGAACTGGCAACTGCTAAGGCACGCTATGAGAACCTGCTAATATGTGCATGCGATGAAACAATGCAAAATCTTAATATATAAAATCCTTGCGTTACTTACTGACTGACAGACACGCTACAGCCGAAACTATTGGGCGCAGGAAGCTGAAATTTAGCATGTATGTTCCTTGGGGACCGTAGGGGTGCACTAAGAAGGGATTTCCCGAAATTCCCACGGGATCGGCCAAAACGGGTAAATTAAAAAAAATGCAGGCGTAGCTGCTGGCGTCCTCTAGTATTTAACTATTTAATAAAAATATTCGCTTATTGTGCTGCCTGTACTTAGTCCACCTACACGGCAAAAATGATAATAAATTAGACGTCTATTATTATTAGCGGGACTTTAATTTGGTAATAACTTACTAGTAGGTATTAGTAGCATAGAAGCTCATAAATTAAAACCATTAAGTGTATAAAACCAGTTTTTAAGCTAGCTAGCTACATATAACGAGTAAATAGCTTCATACGAATTCAACACTAAATACTGAGTACTGCTGGAAAATTAATCCATATTTCATATTTGTAAGTAGTATTTTTTGTATTAGTACTTATTGAAATGGATGACAGCTTAGTAGCCTAATAGGGAGACTAGCAAAGTAACGCAGTGTGTCTATGGTTTTTTTTTATGGTAATAGGCGGCAAACGAGCAGACGGATTGCCTGATGGTAAGCAATTACCACCGCCCATGGACACAAGCATCACCACAGGAGTCACAAGTGCGTTGCCGCCCCTTGGGGTTGGGAAAAGGGATAGGATGAGGAGTGGGATCAGGGAGAAGGAATAGGGGATAGGGCCTCCGGCACTCTCACTCACCAAACGAAACGCAACAGTTTAGGTACTGTTACTTCACGTAGATTTTCTGTGAGAGGGTAGTACTTCCCCGGTCGAGCCGGTCCATTCATGCTAAAATCAGCAAGGCTCTACTACCTAGTTGTAACTCACGGCGCGTACCACTGATTTTTCGAAATGAAAGCAGCCTGGTGTACATCATCATCATCCTAGCGCTGTCCCGGTTGCGTTCCAAAACCTACGCCTTGGAGCCCGGGGTCCGCTTTCCGGTTGTGCCTCCTCCACTTCGCACGGTTTTCAACATCCCTGGTGGTTAGTTGGTTGGTACGCATATCATCCCTTACGACGTCAAGCCAGCATTTCTTTGGCCTTCCCCGTTTACCGGGGCCCGGCGGAGGTAGCATGGCAAGACATTTGTTACCCACGTAAGATGCCGGTTGACGTAAGACGTGGCCACACTAGCGTAGCCGACACTCTTGCAGTTTGTCAGCAATGTCACGGACATGAAGGCTACCCCGGATGCGGGAGTTCCTAATGCGGTCCTTCCTGGTGTGCATTTTAAATTGTATCTTATTGTCACGGTGAAGGAAAACATCATAAGCAAAGCATTGCCTACAATACGTACTGAGAGTTTTTAGAAATGTTGTCAAAAGAAGTGTAACGTCTGACAACGAGCATTTGGCCAGCGTGGTGGAGCCTAACCCTTCATTCATTGAAAAGAAGCCCAATTCCAGCAGTAGCAATGTGTGAGAGATTACAAATGGGGCAGACATTATTTTATACTTAGGTAGACTGCCTCCGTGGTACAGTGGATAGCGTATGCGCCTGCTGATCGGAGGCCCCAGGTTCGATTCCCGGGTCGGGCAAAACGTGTTAATGGGTTTTGCTGAATCTCATTAGCAGCCCGGAGTCAGGTGATGTGCCCGGTAACGGCAATAGGCTCGCCCTCTATTACGTGGGACCTAAAAATGCATGGCGAAATGTGGGTGTAATATTACACCGCTGCCTACCCCTACTGCATACATTTTAAAACGGCTTTCGTTTTGATTTACCTGAAGAGCTAAAAATAGCAAGAACGTCTTCAGCGTAAATAAGTAAAAGTTTTTATTGCAAGTATTCAATTTCCTGTAGCACTACTACCTACCTACCTCTTCGAGGATACAGGCGTGAGCCTATAAATAAAAATAAATAAGCTTCGCTTATATTGAATGATGTCTTAATATGTTATATTTCTGTACAATAAAGCATAAATAAATAAAAATAAGTACTGCTTTAGTGAAAGCATCACATCTCTCTACAGCCTTTCGCAGGCCACTGTTGAACTTCTAGTTTCTCCCAATTAGCTTCACAGTAGCACTGTTGACTCAATAGCAGGATTTGATCTACTATACCACGCGACGCTGGCCACACGGTTTTAATGTCGAGTTTTCCGTCCTTTCGCTTCATGTATTTTCCATAGAGGCCACTTCCGACACCCACGGATTGAAATAGGCTGATGACAATTTGTATTTTTAATCCGTCACCACACGGACATCACAGGATCACGTATGTGAATTACTTTACTATTCGTTAAATATTAATAGAATGAAGATATTGAGTTTTAATAAAAATTGTATTGAGTGTTACTGAGATTTATAGAATTTGGAGTCCCACAAGGTAGCGTGCTCGGGCCGTTGTTATTTTTGTTATACATTAATGATCTTCCCCTTCAAACTCCACATTCCATGGTATTATTTGCAGATGATAGCACTTTATGAGGAGAATGCCGTAACAAAGAAACATATGAACATGAAATCAGTAATGCGCTCTATTCCGTTGTAAATTGGTTAAATAATAACCTAATTATTAATATTCAAAAAACTATAATCATGCATTTCCACCAAAAAATTCGCCCTACTAGTATAAATATTAATTATAATGGTGGATATGTTAACACAAAAAACGTAACTAAATTTCTAGGCATTCTAATAGATGATCAATTATACTGGAAAGCACAAGCCAAGAGCATCTGTAAAAAAATCAGTACATCTGCTTACGCGCTATTTAACTTGTCAAAAAAGGTTAACGCTGAAACATTACTAATGGCTTACCATGGCTTTTGTATCGGTTTTAAGATATGGGTTAATATTTTGGGGAAATTGTAGCGAAAGAGAAAGCATTTTCAAAGCTCAGAAGCGATGCCTTCGAGCCATGTTTGGATTAAAAGTTACACTCCTATTTTCAAGGAACATCATTTATTAACATTTCCATGTACTTACGTATGTATATTTTTGAGTCATCCATATTCGTTAAAACTAATAAACAGTTGTTTCCTTCAATTAACGACACAAGGAAAAGATCTACAAACATGAGATGTCAATACCAAAATTTGCTTCACACAGGCTTCTATATGACAGCATTATTAAAGAAAAGTGTAATCTGCATGGCACCTCGTTTATAACAAAATACCTGATAGTATTAAAACCAAACTACTGCAAAGTTTCAAAAAAGAACTAGTAAATTTGTTAATATATAAGTGTTATTATTCTGTAAACGATTTTCTTATTGATAATTCTTTATGAAAGAACCTTATGTACAATTTAGATTAAGACTCGTTTTAATTTTTGCATGCTTTTCTGACAGAATGTACAAGGATACACCATTTATATTGTTACATCACATTGTAATACCTACATTAATGGCAAATATGAGTCTATTCTATTCTATTATGATTCATAGGCTATCAAATTTTGACTCATCGTGGACGTCCTTGTTTATGAATTTTCAAATAATTACCTTGTCGACATCTATTCATTTAATTAATTTACAAACAAACCGTTTCGAGTGCAAAAATACTCGACGAAAATATTCTACAAAGTCAAGGGGCTCCGTAGCACAGGGCACGTAGATTGTCGTAGATATTCTATAGAAAAGCCAATATTCTTTCAAAAGTGGTTGTACTAGATAGACTATGACAGACTAGATACTGTTCTGACTGCCGTGGCTGGTAGTTACGTATATCTGGTATATAGGTACATAATATGAAAGGCTTTTTATATGTAAATTATAGAAAAGCCGCCCAAAGCATTGGCGGGTGGATAATTTAGTTTAAAACATAGTAACAGGTAGGTAGGTATTCATTATGGAAAAATAAAGTGTGTTGGGCCATGTTCCTTCAAGTAAATGTATCTATCTACACTTCTACGGAATAAATAATTTTCCTGCAACATCAAACCAAAAGTAGGATGTATCGGACGGAAGTTGTTTGGCGTTGCCCCATTGCCTTAATATCGCTTTCCCATAGTGGTTATTGTTTTAATACGAACTACGACCGCCGGCCACCAACAAGCCGGCGTATTTGAACAGTCGCTTAAACGCTTTCGCGGTGATCGCGTGTCGCGTTGACCGGAAAATTCCTTTCGATTTACCTACGTTCATTCTACGAAACATTAATTTTTCATGAGTTTTACATTGCCTTTCGGGATATGTACTGCGTACATTTGTTTTTAAAACTCATGTTTATGGACACGACAGCTTAAAAAAGAATATACATTTTCAAATTTGGAATGAATTTACTTTTAAAAATGTGTGCTGTTCTTTGTGGCTAGTGTTTGTTATGACTGCATGATGGAAATTAAAGTTGATGTGGTAAGTTATTGCAGGTTATTACCTAGTGTACTTAGGTACCTACCTACCAGTATTTATGTGTTTGAAACTAAGGTTTGAAAGTAAAATGAAAGATAATCGAATTGTATTTTGACAGTTAAAAAAGTAGTTTTGCATATCCGGACAAGTGGGAGTCGGATTTGTACACGAGGGTTCCATACCGTCACACAGCGTGTATGACGGTATAGTAAATTTTGACTCTATCAGTTATGGTATGGTTCATGAGGCTTAGTAATATATAGAGTTCCATTCTTTTAAAATATATACCTACCTTTTTGGAAAAAAAACTAGGTAATTGAATATTATAACTAAATACAAAAAATAAAACTTTTGAATATTTTGTACGAAATGTACGATGCTGCAAGATTTTGAGCGGGAATCGGTCACTTTAAGTAGGTAAGTATCACAACTTTTGCACTTTTTATAAGGGCGGGCTGACATTAGCGGTGCTTGACCTAAAGAGCTGGCCGAAGTCAAAAGTTTGATAATTACTATTTACCGACGTTAGCTTACAAAGTAGCTACCACTATATTTAATTATATCTCCATGAGGCAGCGTCTCGATCCGATCCCCAGGCTACCAAAGAGCTCAGTTTCATTTTTAAGTTTTTTAAAAATACATCTGCCACACTAGGTGTAAATCCTGTGTCGCAGGGGACTTTATAAACATTCTATCAACGGACACAAAGTACACCAAGTTCAAACAATAATTTGTGGACACACAAAGTGTTGCCACTTGTATAAATATTTAGTAAACAAAGCAAGTCTATTAGTCTATCTACCTAGTTTATAGCCACTGTTGTAGTCCGAAAAGCATTGTGAATGGAAAGAAATTACATATGTTTGATACATGTAGGGTCGGTCACATTTCCACGGCGTATGTAATTACTGACCGTTCATCGCGTCGTCGCGTATGTCTAATGAATAGCTCTGTTTACCCACCCACTTGTAGGGTTGCCAGGTGTAAGCTCTATATTTACCGGACAAACATTGTACAATTTCGATGCTCTGCCTCTCGTTACAGCCTTGGTGCTTTTAGCATGAATTTATAGTTCAGTAAGTAGTTATTACAGGTCAATTATTTTTGTCTAATACGGAAAGTGCAATAATTTTATTTCAAACTAGAGGACGCCAGCAGCTACGCCTGCATTTTTTTTAAATTTACCCGTTTTGGCCGATCCCGTGGGAATTTCGGGAAATCCCTTCTTAGTGCACCCCTGCGGTCCCCAAGGAACATAAATGCCAAAGGACAATGGCAGATCTCCATACATCAAAATGTCTGAAATTAAATTGAAGCGCTCAGTAATAAAAAATATATCAAAAAATTCGGCGAAGTCACAGAGTCTATAAATTATTCTATTTTCACTCGGGAAAGCCGGAAAAAGAAGATATCGGTGTTTAATGTTTAGTTAAGAATGAACAATGTGGGTACGTTTGAATTATCAAAGGCATTATGTCAGATTGACATCTAAACGCAGAACTATTCTGTAGCATCTACCTGTCACAGCCAAAGACAAAAGCAGAGCTGTACATTTTAAATCGATTTTATGTGAAATCGATATAACGTTAAAACGATGCTGTGACGTTTTTATTTGATTTAAAAGTTGTTTTGCTACAAAAGAATAAGCTTATTGATATAATGTTGGTTAACAATTAATTAACTGCATTTTAATTATTATATTTTAAACCAAACCAACCCTATAAAGGTCGATCATATCGATTACTTATTTAATAATCGATACGCATAAATGTCAAACGTCTATTCCTGTCACACCATTGTCTATGGCAACAATCAAATAATAAAGTAAGCACCTAGTTCGTAATCAATTGGAATTCTTTTTATCATCATAAAATAATCCGGCTTTATCGAGACAAAGTGAAAATATAAAAAATATTAGAAAAAATAAACAATTTGTTTTGTTCATATGAAGTTTAAGCTCGCCACAACAAACCCAGACCTAATTCTGCCATTGTTCTTTCAGCTTCCTGCGCCCAATAGTTTCGGCTGTAGCGTGTCTGTCAGTCAGTCGGTAACGCAAGGATTTTATATATTAAGATTGCCAAAGAGGCATCTAAATCTGTTTCTGTGGACATTTCAACCTTGAATTTGCAGTCAGTTTACCTTATTATTACCCGCCGTTCGTCATCTTATAGATAGAAAAAGATAGCACTCTACCATTATGTATTTTCCTTGTTTTACGTGTAATACGCTCAAATATATTGACATTGGTCGTATCTGCCGAATCTGAAGGTATAGCCCTAAAGATTCTTCGAGATTTGGCAGCAGTGCGAGTCTGTTGACAGACTCGCACTGCTGCCAAATCTCGAGGTGTAAATGTGAAAGTGTACCTCAGGGTCTGAGACAAAAGTCTTAGGAACAAGCAATATAACACTAAGATGATGCACCTGATGTAGTGTCCATAACGTTTGCGGCAGTGGTACATGGTAATATAATGTCATCATTGTCATGACGTATTGGCGATGCAAAGATTACACTGCACAACAGCATTTTTGTTGCATGGAATGTTTTTTATGGATTTAACTGCATTTTCTACCCTGATTCCAATTCTGTACTCAGATCTTTGCCAGCAGCTCTACTTTTTGAGATACGAATGGTAGCTATTTTTGAAAGAAAATCATGAATTCCAGTCATATAACAATTTATTTAACTATCTAATTAGAACAAAACTTTATTTTATGAGACTTTCTTGAATGGATTGGATTGGATTCTGGATAATCCAACAGTAGTCAGCCATCATACTTTCACTCCAATAGCCCTAGTAGCGCTCCTCCATAGTGCGAATATCCTGATGGAAGCGTTGTCTATGCCCCTCGCTTAAATATTCAAGATTTTCAAGAAATCGATTGAGGTAGCTATGAAGGAAATGTATCTTTAAGCCGGGTCTCCACTAGGCAACATTCGGCGCGCGACACGTGACGCTCAACATGTACGGCAACGCTGCACAACAGCGCGCGACGTTGCCAGCTGGCGCGCAACATGACGCGCAACATGATGCGCGGCTTGTTTGTTATAGAGCATCAATTGTTGTCGAGTGGAGACGTGACGCGCAACAATGTCAGTAGTGTGGTGTAACGAACGAGTGCTCAAATTAATCGAGCTGTACCAAAACCATGAATGTTTATGGGATATTGCTCACAGAGACTATAAAAATTGATTAAAAAATCTTTTCTTTTAATGCATATTTAGATAAAACCTCTGGCGCCATGTTGTCGACGACTGACGTAAAGTAGTAGATGTGTAGACAGACAATGTTGTTCAACAAAAGTTCCGCGCTGACTTTCAACATGTTGGGAAACATGTTGGGCAACTTGCTGTGCAACATGTCGCGCCCCAAATGTTGCTTAGTGGAGACCCGGCTTTATGCTCAAGTTGCATCCAAGTTGCTGACAATTTAATAGTAAGTTAGTAACTGCTTGACGTGGTCAGGAAAGTCGACAGGGTTCTTATTTCATAAAAAGATTTTTACGAGCTAAACAATATAATTCTCGGCATTTTTTTCATACTTATAGTAAAATCTACATCGTTTATTAATTTTCTAATTTATGGTCCATCGAAAATTAAAGCTTTTAACTTATTAGCAGTTACTTTTGGGAACGATCTTTGCAGCTTGTGTCACTTTGCTCCATTCGTTGAACAATTTCGAGCGGACATACCCGAGATGTACTTGGTTGGGGTTCTAATATATCAGTTGAAGGCAGGACAGGTCTTAGTAACTGACAGCACAGTATGATAAACCCATTTGGACTGATTTTGGGAGTGTTAGGTTCTCTTTTTTTTTCCAGTTTAGTAGACTTTATTGAAGTAACAAATAACATATATACAACAGAATAAAACTACTTATGCAACTAAACTATCCTAAACTAAACCAATTAAACTAAATAAATTACAAAAAAATAGAAACTACGCGGCGTCAAAAAATTCCTCCGCAACGCTGTAGCGTGGCTGGTAGCGTGCCCAGAAGGTTGGCAGCATTGCCACGTTTTATGGCAATGCTTATTCTCTCTGCAAAATATAAACCAGCCCTCTGGTCACGGGAAGCGTCGATCAGCCTTTTAGCGATTTCTTTGTACAGAGCGCGTGCACTAGGCCCCCATGGCCCCAGAGTTTCGACCCCAAACGGCTCAAAAACGTAATTACCAGATAGGTTTGCGTATTTGCGCCGTTTGAGGGTCTCCGCTGATGCAGCAGCAGCGCCAGCCGATCCAGCTGTGCTTGGAAGATGTGATGGCGCAAGGGTATCGACGCATGTCGCGTCCCATACCAGAGGCCTGCCCATCTTCCAAGGTAATAAGGACATACCGTCTGGTCTCTTCCCATCGTCGCGTACCAACCCATTCGGTTCAAGATGAGCTGGTACTCCGGCGGTGACAAGAGCTCGACGGATTATGTCGTTAATGTGGGCATGTCGGGAAAAACGCCCAGCACTCTTGCTGCACGATAGGCCATGGTGGCCAAGACTGTCGACGGCTTCACCGCAGTGACAGCGATGCGGAGAATTGCAAACAGCTCCCAAGCGTAGGCAAGAAGCGATGCGGAAAGTTGTGTCGTCCAACATAGTTCCTATGTTGGACGATGGAAGTGCTTGAAGCCATAGCCCCGATTCCCACTCTCCCACAGCCAACAAACGGGCGCGCTCTACAACACTGGATGCAGTACTTAAAAGATATTCTCTCATCTTGCTACAGAGCGGCCCGTCCCATTGCTTCTGAGAGGATAGATATCGGGGTAAGTCAGAGCTCGGGCAAGCCATTTTCCAAGCGTTAATGGCATCAGTCTTGCACGGCACCTCAGAATTAACCAGTGTGGGTTCTAGAATTTTCATGGTCAATTCCTCAGTGCCGTGGACCGAGGCCAAAAACGCTGGGAGGCTTACATCGGTAATTTTGCGAACGCCGAGGCCGCCCAAACGAACTGGTAAAGTCGCTTGAAGCCACACTCGGTCATTCATGTCAAGTTTTAGAATTTTGCTCAAGGTGTGCCGAATAATATTATCAATGTTTTCCAATAGGGATAAATGTTTCCAAAAAGGAGAGGACCGCAAGTAATATGTAAATTTTGGAACAAAAAGGCAGTGCCGAATAATCGTGAAAGCCGAATGAATATTAATTTTGTAAAGCCGTTCTGAAGTTTCACAGAAATTTTGTAGTTTTTCGTCTATAAAAGATCCAAAAGCGTCGTCGAAAATAGGGGACCCAAGGAGGCGGAAGGAAAATTTATTGATGATTTTAATATTTGGCGCCAAAGAATTAAATTTTGTTAAGATCGAAAGGTTATCCAAATTGTCATTAATAAAAATTTCACATTTGTCTGAATTTAGTTCCAAACCAATTGCTTTAAATTTAGTTTTTATTAGCTCTAAGTCTTGTAAGACAGTGTTAACGTCCCCTGCCAGGGTCCCGTCGTCCAAATACCAGACGTTAAATTTAGAATTTATAATTTTTATTTTTGGGAGTTAATTCCTTAGTTATGTTTACAACGCAGAAATAACAATCGCCGTGGTTCCACGGTTCACGCCAAATCATAGGACTAATGAGATTCAAGAGATCCCTCTTGTTATTTTTCCATAACTGTAAAGATTCCACACACGTTTTACACACTATATTCGGTATCCAGGGCTTATTGTTTGTTTCCCATGGACGTTGAAAATACTCCATGCAGGCATTTTTTACGAAGTCTGACACATTTACACAGATTTTTTGAATGTAACAAAGTCTATTTGGATTGTTTACACAGATCCTTCTAGACGAAACCATTGCAAAAAGGAAACAAAATCTAGTAAGACGTTGATGATAGCGATTTCAACACTCAAACGGAGAGTACCTACATTTTAAGGGGGTACCTGTATCTCCTAAACTAGAGCTGCTAGAAAAAATCTGAGAGTAGATTTAAAATAAGCGAGCCTAAATTAGTAAACAACAGGTAAAAAAATCTCATACAACAAAAAAAGAAGTTCAATTTTGTAGCATTGTGTTATCCGCGCGCCTCTAGCGGCGAATTTGGAAGTTGTCCGGGTACGATACTTTTGACAGCTTTCAATACAACTTTGCTTCGAGGTTATAGTGGTAATTGTATTGAGAGCTGTCAAAGTGTCGTAACCGGACAAGTTCCAAATTCGCCGCTAGAGTCGCTAGTTAGAATCTTAGCATCGCCAATCAGACGCACATGCCGAGACATTCCTGGCATTCCGGACAGTCTGGCAACACTAGCTGGTTGTAAACTTTTATACTTGCATACATAGTTACGGACTGATGGCAGTATTGGAAACTAATTGTTAGTTATGGAGAAAGTTGTAATTTGTAGCGATAGCGCGCTGCATAACTTGAAAACGCAATTTTATCAAAGTTGACAGAAAACTTAGATTATGTACTTTCAGAGAGTGATGAGTTCCTTTAGGTAAATCGAATTTTTGACGGAACTTATTTTTCGATGGCAACAAGAATGTTTACCGCATTATAAAATATATGAAGCAGGTACAATTCTACAGCCTTCCGCGGTCTACTGATGGACTTAATTCTCTCCTAATTTTCTCCACAGTAGTAATGAGATGCCACATGTCCGTGGTACTTATCTTTTCTCATCATTATATCTCTTCGTTGCTTGTCTCCCGCTTTGTTAAGGAGGCAAGTGGATTGTTTATTTTCCAACTCCTCCAATATACTTCTGATTAAGTTCGTTGCGGGTTCCAAGACAGTTTAACTTTCCCCGGGACTTCACGAGTGTCAAAACTCGTTGTCATCAATGGCCACTGCTGCTGAACCAGGCAACACAGGTGACACAGTAGTGGGAATGAGGGTGGGACTAGTCCCTTAAAAAAAAGTAGTAATGTGAATCAATAGGAGGATTTTGCCCACATATGTCTCTTACTCATCTTTCTATCTGAATTATTAAAAACTAGAGCATGCTCGCAGCTACGCCCGCTCATTTTTTTTTGTTTAATCGTTTCTGCCCGATCCCGTGGAAATTTCGGGAAATCCCTTCTTAGTGCGCCTTAGTACGGCCCCCAAGGAACATTCATGCCAAATTCCAGCTTCTTGCGTCTAGTAGTTTTGGCTGTAGCTTGTCTGTCAGTCAGTCAGTAACACAAGAATTTTATATATACAGATTATTATATTTCCTGACTGGAACTGACAGAGGATTTGTACCAACAAGTTCAACCATTTTAGCATTATGTTACATACATACATACATAGACTCACGCCTGTTTCCCGGAGGGGTAGGCAGAGACTACGGAACGCCATTTGCAACGATCCTGACATATCTCTCTTGCTTCATTCACTCCCATCAGATTACTCATGCATGCTCTTCTGTTCAGGGTACTTCTCACCTGTCCTGTTTTTAGGATGTCTCCAATCTGGTCAGAGAACGTCCGCCTAGGTCTTCCCCTTCGTGCTGTCCCTTCCACACTTGCCTTATATATCTGCTTGATCAGTCTTTCGTCATCCATCCTCTCCACGTGCCCAAACCATCTTAGCATACCTTTCTCGATGCTTGTCACTATATCTTCTTTTACCCCACAACACTCTCTTATCACCCAATTCTTAATTCTGTCAGTCAGAGAAACACCACACATACTTCTCAGTGCTCTTATTTCTACAGCATTTATTCTACTTTCATGACTCTTCTGCCATACCCAACTATCACTACCATACATAAGAGTAGGTACTAACACCCCTCTATGCACAGCCAAACGTGCCTTTTTGGACACATTTTGGCTATTCATAAACGCCTTCAGAGCTCCATTCACTCTATTACCTGCATTAACTCTTCTTTCAATCTTCTACATTCTTACCATCTCTTGTAAACAGCGTACCTAAATATACAAACTCATTCACTTGCTCCACTCGCTGTCCATCGATCATAATATTACAAGCCGTAACGCATTCCTCCTTTTCAAAAACCATAACTTTCGTTTTACTTACATTCACTTTCATTCCTTTCCTCTCTAACGCACCATGCATGATTGTTACCATCTCCTGCAACTCCTCCGCTGAAGACGCAAGCATAACCTGATCATCAGCATAAAGGAGGCATTTGACAAGTAACTCATTCATCCTTAATCCATTATATAATATTATAATTATATCATAATTAGCATTATGTACACGTACTTAATCATGTATGTCCAATGTGTTCCTACTGTTAGGCTCGTGACCTTAGCAATATCGGTATTATAGATGACTTGGCTGTTCCACGCCTTCAGCAATTACTTTAACTGCCTGCCACCCTCTATTTTTGATCAGTGTTGCAGAAACGATACTATATATACGCTACTCGCCTGTTTTATGTGAAATAGACCTATTTTATACGTTATTGTTTCAGTTTTGGTGCACATTTGGAATTATTGAAAGATGGCTGGTCGTGTTTTCTCTTGTTGTTAGAAACTATGGATTGGTTATTTCAGGATTCTGTATCTTGAAAGCTACGAGGATAGCTTTTTTGTCCGTCTAGGTAACATCTGTCTGTCATGATTGCCGTAATAAAGGTTGCTTTAGCAGTGCTAACACTCGCAAAAATTACTCAACTATGTATTCATCATCATCAGCCCTATATACTGTACCACTGCTGGGCACGGTCCTCTTCCCACTATGAGAAGGGTAAGGCCATAGTCCACCACGCTGGCCAAGTGCGGGTTGGCGGACTTTGCAGTCATGTCTTTCGAGAACATTATGAAGAATTCTCAAACATGCAGGTTTCCTCACGATGTTTCCCTTCACCAATAAGCAAGCGATAATTAACAATTTAATACGCATTTAACTTCGGAAAGTCTTTGGTGCGTGCCGTGGATTCGAACCCAAGACCCTTTGCTAAGCAGTCAGTCGGTCTCTCCACTCGGCTATCGCTGCTATTAAACTATGTAGGTATTACTTAATTAAAAGACCAATTCTGTCAACCAAGATAACCCAGCCTGGTTTAGATTAGTGATTAAATAAAGAACTCTTTTGATTATTAAATTTATTCTACATCGATTCGAATTTCTTGGCCAAAATTTGGCTTAGTTACTATGGTCGATCCATTTACGTCGGTTAAAGAATCTTATGTGATATCAAAACTTAGATCTCTACTGCCTCTACCTATGATTTATAATGCTGAACACACAGACTTGATGACAAATCGTTGGCACCACAGATAATTAATATAAAAATAGCCGTAATATTAGTGTGTTTGTACTAGAGTAACTGTACTTCTACTCCAAGAGCTTCAGGACTTTTCCTAGATGCCTAGGTAATTTGAATTTTTACAATACATTATACCATGTAGTGATTGTTACAATTTTGTCTGTCTGTCTGTTAGTGCCCGCTAATCTCTGGTACTGCTGGACCGATTTTGACGGGACTTTCACTGGCGGATAGCTTATGTACCTAACCTAACTTAACTTAGGCTATAAATTAACCAGGTACGCGAAGTAGTTCCCTCAGGGCGCGGGTGAAACCGCGGGAAACAGCTAGTAAAATAATATATCTGATTGCACGTGTTAGTGCAGTGGACGGCCTCGCCGCTTGATTCTTGAAGCCGAATGCTTTGAGTTATTCGGTCCCCACAGGAAACACACAACACACTTTGAGTGATTCATAAATCTTTTTTTTTTAGTTTGAGTGCACTTTGTGCCCCTTGGTTGCATGTTTTTAAAGTCCTCCACGAAACAAGATAATTCCTAAATTGGGAGTTGTCTTCAAAAAATAATCATTTGCAACTCAAAAAATACGGCTACAGTAAAATTGTCTTCGTCCACAGAACCCTTCTTATTACAAGTGGAACCCGAGATTCCGAAATCTTATATTGCTACTAAAAGTGCAGTCAACATTGTCCAGGTTATAGAGTAATACTTAGGTATAAATATCATATTACGCTTTTGTTAAGGTATGAAAAGAAATTAAATCGCCAAATGATCGAGCAGTTACCTTGGTTGACCTTAGTAAGTTAAAACTCAACGCCCGCATTATTCAGATCTGTTGTCGATAGATGTATCGAGCAGCCGGTGAAGCGAGGCCGCAGCCATTATCCTCGCTCCTCACTGTGATTTGAATACAAAAAAGCCATTAAGTGCTTTCTTAGGCGATGTACTCATTGATGACTCAGGTGGCTCGAGAAACATTTTTCTAAAGAGGAAGACTACTTTTTTGACTAGCACCTTCGTTTTTTACTAGTAGTAGAGTCACTTTGATTGCTGTGTAAATAGACTGCCATAAAAGGGCTCTTAAATTTATGGGTCGGCTAAAATAGTGTTACTGGGTTTTTCCGAATTCTCAGTAGCAGCAGTCTTGTGATGTGCCCGGTAACGGCAATAGGCTCGCCCCCTATTACGTGGGACCTAAAAATTCATGGCAAAATGTGGGTGTACTGCTACTAATGTTACACCTTACACCATACAGGCTGTGATACAGGCGTGAGTAGTAAGAGGTAGGTAGGTAGGTACTCTGTGACCACGGCAGGTCGTCAACGGGGAAAATTAAAGTATTCCACAGTTCTAATCTGTTAGATAGGTACCTATTACATTTAAGCAATTAGGACAATGTGTATGATTTCAACAAAATGGGAAAGTTTTAAAGTATTGACCCAAACTAAATTCATTTCTTTGACTCTTGCCTCCCTGTAAGAGATGCGAAGAAGAATTAGTAATGGAACAGGGTGTGAGAGAAGAGCAGCTAGCAGTCAGAAGAAGTAACTGTTTCCTAATCCAACAGTTTCCACAACGCTGACAGCACTGCACTCTTGGGATATGTGGATTACGTTTGCCATCAAGCGGGCTTGTGACGCATCCGACTGTAGTGTTAAAAACATAATCTTAAAGCTAATAATAGTAAACAAAAATTCGTACGTGATAACGAGGCATTACCAAACCGAGGCGAGCAAATTTCAAACTTATTTCTATACAGTTAAGTTTTATTCCTACTTGTTGCAAATAATTCGCTTGTCGTCCATGAGCGCAGCGCCTTACTGCGCCGCTAAACAATGACATATTACTGTCGAGACGCTCACCGTAATGAATTGATAGCTTTATTGTATACTAGCTATTAATTGCAGACGGCTTAACGATGACCTGTCGTAAATGGCGCTTGCCCATTACTACTGTAGGAAGTAGGTATGTAATTATATGTAGGTTTTAAGACTCAGTTGAAATATTACAATTACAATGAAAACTACAACGGCCTCGTACTAATCGTAAAAAAACTCGTAATACTTATACCGTGTGGTTGACGGCATAGAATACAATTGTCACCAGCCCCTATCTTCCCGTGGGTGTCGTAAGAGGCGACTAAGGGATAACACGATGCAAATACCATCTTTGCGTAGAGACGGAAAACTCGATATCAAACCCTATACGACTGCCTCGTTGGTCTCGCGGCATAAATGTGCGTGTGGGATCGGGAGGTCCCGGGTTCGATTCCTGGGTCGGACAGTGTTATTGGGTTTTTCTGTCACGAAATTCTCAGTAGCAGCACGGAGTCTGGAAATGTGCCCGGTACGGCAATAGGCTCGCCCGTTATTACGTGGGACTAAAGTATATCTGGCGAAAAGTGGGTGTAGAAATACACCTCTGCCTACCTCTTCGGGGTTATAGGCGTGAGACTATGTATGTATATGTATGTACCTATTATTTAAGCCAATACTTTTACGTAATGAAGGGTTAAGGAAATGTCTCATTTTTTGGTCCTTTTGTACTGTTTCCATTTAGCCTGTAAGTATTTATCTATCAGCCATAGATAGCCTTGTGGACATACCATGCCATGCAAAGGGAACCTGGTTGAAACGCACCGCAGGTAACTGATTTTTTACCGCAGATTGATTGATTGATGTATTCTTTATTGCACACCAAAGTAAAGTACATTTTATACAGTGACTTAAAACATAGTAAAAACAGAATAGTAGGTTAGCTAAGGCCGCTCGGTGAGTTAATTGCCTACTCTTGCGTTGACGCACGGGTTGTCACTTGTTTACACCGCGGCGCCGCCGGCTTTGTCGGCACTCGCGCTTTTTCGCCGCTTTTTTAAGTGATCGCGCTGAATACTTCACAATTTAAGCTTGAATTTATTTTTCCTAAATACCTACTGACTACCTAAGCGTTATATAACTATCTAAATGCCTTTTTTAATGAGAAAAAGTAACAAGTTAAATTTACTGTCGTTTAACACATTGTATATTATTAAAAACTTTTATTACAAAACTGAATGTATATAAACAATTCAAGCGGGCGAGCAGTGAAGTACCTACATGAATGCGCTCGATCAGACGCGCGGCGCATCCCGTACTGAATCCGCGCCGAGCTTACCGCGCTCGTGAGATTGTGTGCGTGAAAAGTGCGTGCGTACACGCCGCCGGCGACTCATGCGTACATTCAAATCAGCGCGGCAGCGCGGCGGCCGATTTGTATGAAGCTATCTTACTATTCTGTTTTTACTATGCTTAAAAGCTAAATTTTATGTACCTACCTACAAACGGCGGCCTTATCGCCAGGGGTGATCTCTGCCAGGCAACCTTGGGATGGACAGGAATGATTAAAGCATTTTTGTGGGGATGGTGTAGCTTTGAAATGGAATTACATTAACATAAATAAGTAAATAAATATACCTTATACCTACATACATAAAATACATACATAATTTATACAAATACAATTAAATACATATCAATACGAGTATACTAAATAATATAGATACAGTTTTTGTTTTTTGTGTGAGTGTGTGGCCAATAACTCTGGTGTCGGAGTTTTCAGACCGCCCAAAGGCCTTCGACATGGCCTAACGATGCTTATCCTTAGACAAGAACCGGGACCGGCCAGCTTTACGTGCCGTCCGAAGCACGGTAGCGCTCAGATGTAAATGCCACAAACGGTCACCCATGCAAGTGGTGGTCTGTGCAAGCGTTGCATAACTTTGCCGATCTGTTACGAACGGCAAGCTAAGTCTCGCTATGAGCGCTACGGTCAATTATCGTCTGAGGGGTGAACTCAGACGATAATTGACCGTAGTTATGATGAGGAGTCATTGATGAAAGATTCGATGATGATGAGATAGGCGCACTGATTGCTTCGCTCTGAATTCTACTACTGCTGACATTGAAGTGGGCCAACTAGCGCAGTCTCGCCGTAGACGGTAGACTCGACGCAAAGGGTGTCGTTGCGTACTCCGAAAATAAAGTGTTTAAAAGATAATGCTCATATGTCCTCAAGCCGATCGAGATTTTGTTGTTTAGTCATACCTATCACAAATAGAACAGTGATGCCATTCAAGAGTCGACATTAAATAGTTACTTAACTCGAACGTAATATCACGCTTAACGAATTAGTGGTAACTTCTGGAGTAGTGTACTATACGGATCTTGTGGCAAGTAGGACGAATTTCCGTGCGTTTAGGCGTTTCTGCCATACATATTTCTGGAAACAAGTATAGTTCACAATTTAGGCCCCCTTAGGACCCCTTAATGCTCATGTCCGTGGTGCTTATCTTTTCTCGTCATTATATCTCTTCGTTGCTTGTCTCCCGCTTTGTTCAGGAGTTGGAAAATAAACAATCCATTTCCCGGATTGTTTATTTTCCACCTCCTCCAATATACTTCTGATTAAGTTCGTTGTGGGTTCCAAGGCAGTTTAACCTTCTCCGGCACTTCACGAGTGTCAAAACTCGTTGTCATCAATGGTCACTGCTGCTGAACCTGGCTACACAGGTGACACAGTAGTGGGAATGAGGGTGGGACTAGACACATTAAAAAAAAATGGACACTCAAAATTATTACATCAACACACTTAACAATTTGCAACCATCTAAGGTCTCTTTACATCGCACTCTACGTCTCATTTTAAATTAAAATAATACGAATATTAGATACATTAATTTTATCACGCAGTCTGGCTTCCTCATTTATTACCGAAGTGTGTTCAAACCTTTGAAGTGTAATTTAAAATAACAATATTCCTTAATGAAATCTGTTAACGCAGTCGTATAGGTATTTGATATGCGGTTGTACTTGAACATCCGTCTTCACATCAGCTAATCAATATCCAAATAGATGCTTAGCTATGATGTATGTTAAAGCTTTCTGCACAAAGTTACATCTAAATTCGTTCAGCAGTTTCCGCGTGGCAGGGTAGCAAACAAACTTAAATCCATCAAACCTAACAAACATTCTTTGTGTAATGACTGGTTAGACTAGTATACGGAGCCCCAGTTCCGCTTATAAGTCTCAGATGCAACTATTGGATAACGCTAGGATGATGATGATGATGATGATGAGTAGTTTATAGATAGCATAAAAAATAAAAATTCATCTCGAGCCGCCATTTGTCGAAAACCGCAGGGGGCATAAGAAGTGGACATGTCTGGACGGCGTTTACGAGTTATAAGTTTACGATCATACTAAACTTGACCGTTAAATTCCACCATCACGATACTGCTGTATAACATTTACGAAATTAGGAGACATTAATGCTTCTAATACCTAGGAGTAGCAGCCGGGGATAAATAGATTTTTATGTGCAAGCAAGATGGAAAGAGGGCTATATAGTTAGCGGTTATTGGATACTTTAGGGCAATTTAATACTAGCGTTTTCCAGCGTGGGCATGATCGTATGCGCAGCGAAGACGACACTGGTAGCGTACAATTTACTGCAGTGACAACGCTTGTGTAGAAGACGTTTTTAAAGTCATTTACACACTTTGTTGCCATTGTCTCTAAAACTAATTCCGTGACATTGGCGCCCAACGTGGGACTAGAACCCATCACCCTGAGATTTACAGTCTAATGCTCTCGCTAGCCTAATCTACTGGAGGAAAAGAGACGAAATCATTAACTTTGAGGCATAATATTGTATTGCCTCAAATGCGTTGAAAAGGCTAACGGCTCACGAACATGCAAGGCTCTATTCCGCCGGGGCCAATAAAAAATCAGAGTTATTCGTGAACGGGCCGTATGAACCTCCTATTATTAAATCAGTCATTTACTCACTTGTTACTTTTTACTTAGAAGAACATAGTAATATCTGTTTGCTACTTTGAGCGAAACTCGAATTCATTGTTAAACATTTTTTAGATTTCGTTGTTTGGTTCATCATATTTATAAAAAAAACTGGCAATCGCATATTTATAAAATTGCTTTGCTTCCGCCTCAGCTAGTTTTATTCTGTGACGTAAACTTGTAGGTAGTAGGTACTATTAAAAGTGATATTGTCAAACCAATACAGCTAAAGTAATTGACTCCTCCACAAGGTGTGACCATTCATCGATCTTGAACTGTGTAAATATGTCCCCGGTCGTGTCACTGTTTACTTATCAACGTAGAATATAGACTATATCATCGTCATCATATCTGTCTGTGAATATTAATTTCTTGCGTTACTGACTAACTAACAGACAGCCCTATACTATTGAACGCATGAAGCTGAAATTTGGCACGTATGTTCCTTGATGGCATAAAAAAGGTTGCACTAAGAAAGGTTTTTCCGGAAAACCCACGTGTTCGGACAGAAACGGTTAAATTAAAATAAAATTTTGGGCGTAGCTGCGGGCATCCTATAGTTAAAATTATGAAATCACTTGTCCTGAACTGTTCGTTTCGATCGCTGAGTGAGAGTGAGAGAGAAAGTGTTGGAATCATCATCCCCTTTTCTTTTTCCTACTTTCTCATCCCGCTCGTCGACCCGTTCCTTTTCCCATCCTCGTGATATGTAGTGGCTTGGTTGTGTTTTTCCGCACAGCCAGGCCGGGCGCACTTCGCATTTTAGGTACAAACTTACAAGTAGGTACCTTGGCCGACCATGTCGACATGGTTGGATTTAGTAGGTTGCCGCGCGCCGTTCACATTAGACGTCACGCAACGAGTGCGACCGCTCCGTATTCTCACGCGCCGTGTTCATACACTGTTCAAATTATATACTTAAACGCCTTTAACAACAAAAATGTATGATCACAAGTCTAATGCAAAGTATTGCTTAATTAACTGTGTGTCGAAAGCGACTTGAAAATTTGAATTTATTTATATTACGAGAGCAACTTGAAAATTTGATTTTTTGTATGTTGAGATATCTCAACGATTATGGTGTGAAATTAAAGATCTAGTTCAAAAACCATTTTATCTGTTTGAATCATGTATATCGGTCCACGCGTTTAGGAAATAACTAAGAATTTGTATAGTAAAAATGTAAACGACCAGAATTTTTGTGCTTTTGTTCTACTAGCTCAAATAATGGGATAGGATACTTATAGGATAATTATTTATTATTAGGTTCGTGGTCAAGTAGGTAGATAGACGATGAATAAATATAGTAGCAGCGCCAAGTCGATAACCCTAGCGCGCCACTCCGCGCCAGACAGCGACAGCGTTATGTGTTAGAAAAGAACGGGAACTGTTAGGTTAATATCGCATTAGGCACTGAGTGCTTATGCGAGCTGAATTGAACTTTATTACTTAGTACCAAGAGTCGCAATTTCAATAAATTGGTTTGAAAAGTGAAACTTCTGTACATTTGTAATATTAATTATTCTGTGGCACAGCCACGTGTGTGAGCCGCTTTTATCATATAAGGCCGGTTTCAATATTCGATCTATCCATAGTTTTGGCTACTAGAGATACGGTTTTGAAATAAGGACCATACAAATAAATATGTCAATTTTGTATCTCTCGAATTGATAGATCGAACAATAAAACCGGCCGTTATGTAACTAAATAGGTGGGCCACTGGCTCGTCGTTGTATTGCCAGCAATAAAAAAAAAGTTTTACATACTTAATTCAAATTGTACTTATCCTTGTTGCAGCACACGGTTCATCCAACGGCTTCCGCCGAGAGGAATGTAAGGAAGACTCCATTGGCTAAGGGAAGCTGTGGCTCGTGGTGTACTCCTGAAGCTACGCCGGCTCACAATGTGTAAGAACAGAAAACATTAAGAAGCAATTCACAGTTACCAGTGTTACCACAACCAAACCATACCGTCGCGATTAATTACGGTCAAGCTGCGGTAACAAAGTATCAGTAATGACTGCAAAATATGGGTGGTCGTACGGTTGAACTTTACTTATACACAAATTGATGTGGTTGCTGAGGGGTTGTGACTTTTGGTACGTGTGAATTACTTCTTTGGCTAAAATATCATAACATTGTGGTCGATTTCGCCTTAGCACACACAGTCTTATTCCAAATTATACAAGACCTATGAAGCTCTATTATTAAACTCTATTATTATTTCAGATTAACCCAAACGAACTCGAATATTGAAACTAAAACTCAGATGCAAGATGATGCTAGACAAAAGGAGCAGTACGTATTTATTTTAAAACTATTTACTTCTATTTCTAACTATGAGCTAAGTAAACAAGCTTGTCTTTCAAGTAATATTTTTCTGCATTTTTTAGTTCTATTTGGAATTTACCTGTCTCCTACTACTGCATAATGCTTTACAAGCAGAGGCAGGAGAATGTGTGGCACAAGGGTCTCAAGTCCCCTGCAAAAGCAATTGCAGTAAACAATTCCTTCCAAAGACTTTTTAGTATATTATTATGTGTATGTTAAACTTCCTTCACCAGCTTCAAGCCCTTGCCAAATCAAAATCTTCGATCCACCATTGGTACACCTGATGAAAATAATTACAGATTGATTACTAAAATCATCATCATCATCATCAGCCCTTATACTGTACCACTGCTGGGCACGGGCCTCTTCTCACTATGAGAAGGATAAGGCCATAATTCACCACGCTGCGCTGGCCAAATGCGGGTTGGCAGACTTCACATATCTTTCGAGAACATTATGGAGAACTCTTAAGATTACTAAAATACTATCCGAAAATATTAGTTATACCATTTTTTTTCTTATCATCATCAGACCTGCATATATACTGTTCAACTACTGAGCACGGGCCTCTTCTTACTATGGGAAGCGTATTAAAATAAATTTGTAATATTGTTTTTAGGATACTCATGCAACTGCAGAAAATTCGGCTTTTCGCAGCCAGCCCGCCCCCTCAGTACAGCTCCAGTGATGACATACGGGAAGCCGATACCGAACTTAAAGACTTTAAGACAAAGTCGGGGGACAACTCACCTGACAGGTAAGATGAAGATACTTATATAAACCTACAAACCATGCATCTAAGTATAATTCATTAGCGGATGCACCTGCACATTTTTTTTTATTCAACCTTTTCTGGAATTTTCGGGAAATCCCTTCATAGTGCACTCCTACGGTCCCCAAGAAACATACATGGCAAGTTTTAGTTTCCTGCGCCTAGTAGTTGCGGCTGTGCGTTGTCTGTCAGTTAGTCAGTAACGCAAGAATTTTATATAATTACTAGAGGACGCCAGCAGCTACGCCTGCATTTTTTTTTTATTTACCCGTTTTGGGCGATCCCGTGGGAATTTCGGGAAATCCCTTCTTAGTGCACCCCTACGGTCCCCAAGGAACTTTTATGCCAAATTTCAGCTTCCTGCGCCCAATAGTTTCGGCTGTAGCGTGTCTGTCAGTCAGTCAGTAACGCAAGGATTTTATATATTAAGAATACAGAGAAGCAGAAACTCCTACATGCAAGAAACAGTCTTAAGTGTGGTCAGAGGATTGTTGTACGAGTTCAACCATTTCTTTATTTTGTGTTAGCCACTATACATGTGTTGCCGTTACTGCTGTTTCATACAATGACATATTCTTACCAGATAACCTTACGTAATATTAATACCTTTTTCCGCCGTGTAGGTAGTCACGTATAACACGACACAAGCAGTTTATATTTTCATTAAATTATTTCCCCCAGCCGTTCGCCAACACCATCAGAGAAAGATGAGTCGATAATCGAGACTCCGCAGAGCCCAGTACCTGTTTCGCCCTCTCATGGTAAAAAATGCGAAGGTTTTCTAAGATTCGCATCTTTTTTCGACCCGTTCATGCCAATAGATCCCCAAGGTGAGTGCTTTTAATTTTCTTCTCTGTCTAATTGCTTATAAATTGTCTTAATAGTCGGTCCCAGTTGGGCGCCAATTAGGTAAGCGTCCAAGCTATCGCTGAAAACTATTACGCTTGTTGTAATCTAATAAAGCCAGGATTGGTTTCAATTGGTTTAAGTGTACTTATTTTCTAATGGTAGTTTGGTATTTAAGTATTTTCTCGTAGCAAAACACCATTTAATACTTCTATTCAACTTTTTTTAAAAGCTATCATAAATGTGTTGGCAGATAATGAATTAACAAAAAGATTGAATTTTTTTTGCATGCACTTTAAATTATCTTCCATCACTCGATTTGCTGACGTTTTTCGATAAAAATTTTGGATTTTGAATTTGAGAATAACAAAGCAAGTTTTATAACTCTATGGCCACAGATATGAGAAGTAGTATCAGATGGAACGCGCGGCACAGTTGCGTGCGGCCACTAAAGCAAATACAAAATTGAAAAGCGAATACAAACTCGTCTCAGTGCGCTACGAAGCATCGTACAGTTCACGCGTCACGATCACTTCAACTTTTAAATTCTCAAAATGCCGTCTTGTGTTCTTAAACACTGTAAAAGTTGTTCCTAAAAACAAAAACAGGAAAATGGAATATCTTTTCACAGGTAACTATTGATAATTTGACTGTTTCCTAATTTAATTTCGATAAAATTCGTATTTGTGCAAGAAATATGTAAGTGTTGCCAGTTTTTGTCGACGCCGTTCTGCCTGAATTAGGGAAAATGCACTTGTCAATTGATTATGTGATAATGATTGTCATGTTAATGAAAAATACATTACCGTATTATAAAAGTATATTGTAGATATATCTTCTTTCTCATAAATATAGTAATAGAATTTCAATTTCCATTAGTATATACCTTACATAATATTGTTTTGAGTTCGATCCCCAAACGATCCTAATATTCGTGTACACTTTGCTACTCGTCAAGCTTATACACTTTGTCCTTTGCACCGTTCTTATGGCGTAAAGAATAAGTATCAAAATCGTACAGCAACTGTTTAGCTTGACTTGGCGCCGTGTGTACATACATACTTATGGCGTAGGGAATAAGTATCAAAATCGTACAGCAACTGTTTAGCTTGACTTGGCGCCGTGTGTACATACATACTTATGGCGTAGGGAATAAGTATCAAAATCGTACAGCAACTGTTTAGCTTGACTTGGCGCCGTGTGTACATACATACTTATGGCGTAGGGAATAAGTATCAAAATCGTACAGCAACTGTTTAGCTTGACTTGGTGCCGTGTGTACATACATACTTATGGCGTAGGGAATAAGTATCAAAATCGTACAGCAACTGTTTAGCTTGACTTGGTGCCGTGTGTACATACATACTATTTATTTCTCAACTAATCGACGCCAGCGGCTTCGCACGCACATATTTTCGTATTTCTCGTTTTGCCCGACCCCGTGGGAATTTCGAGAAATCCCGTCTTGGTGCACCCCTACGGTTCCCAAGAAACATACATGCTAAATTTCAGCTTCATGCGCCGAGTAGTTTCGGCTGTAGCTTGTCTGTCAGTCAGTCAGTAACGCAAGGATTTTATATATACAGATTTACGAAGTAGTTAAAACTTAACTCGGTACCTACATTTAAGAAATGTATTTATAAAAGCATTAATTAAATCCATGGTAAATTCTTCAAAACCGCAAATGAATATAAGAATATTACATAACTATATGCAAAATACTGGGAGATTATTCATAATCTGGCAACTTTTCACACACATAGACGCGCGTGTCCGTACAGTGCCAGTCGCCAAAGGTCACGCACACATAGCTGTCAACGTGCCACGCTTAGTTGGACGAATGCGCTCTATCTGATACTATTCTCATATCTGTGTCTATGGCAATATGGCTTACTACAGTTCGTTCACAGTTATTTTACCTCTGACAGATGTCGGTGTTTATTTTCCTTATGTTGGAATTGTACTCTGTGATGACAGGAATGTAAAATAGAGTTACCCGTGCATAACATTTTACCCAATATTAGTGGAAATGCTTCAAAAATTCAAACGCTTGAAGCTCATGGCCGCAGAGTGGTTAGATTACCGCCATACCACTGCGAGCTAAACGCATTTAAACTTATGTGGAGTCTCATTATAAGGCGAGTCACAAGCAAAAATTTAGGACAAGAGGCAACCAACTTGGTGAATTTAGCTGAAGAAGCTTTTCAATCTATCACTGCAGAAGGCTGACAAAAACAATGCAATCATGAGCGCCACATTGAAGACAAGCTTCGTGAAACAGATGGGTCTACGGATGCAGAAAAGGACAGGTTCATAATAAAATTAAATTCTGAGTCTGATACAGAATCTGTCAGCAGTTACCGCAGTCCACATGGATCATTCTTATAGACTCACGAATACGATTATATCATTAATACGATCGCTTAGGCAATAAAATAAATAAGTACATTTTAGCAATAATGTACACACATCAACAAAGTCTAGGGATATCTTAATCCTAAATTATTTACGAGTTTATAGTTTAGAACCTTGTTAGTTTCCACAAAAAGTTTATATACAGATTAAAACCTCTTTTATTCTATTTTCAAAATTTGAACATGGAAAGAAAAAAAACAAAATAATAAACAAAATATGGCGGCAAATTTGCTAGTAATTCGTTACATTAAAGAAAGTTAAAACTGTTTTATTATAATTATTAATGAAAAGGGTTTTTAATTGTTTTTCTTTTTTAATTTAACGTGACGTACGAACTTTAAAAGTCATGTCACGTCGTCATTTGAGTCGAGATGAAATGTTACGAGCCGTGGGCATGTTAGAAAATGGTGCAATTCAACGCGTCGTTGCTGAGGCCCTACATACCAGTCAAAATGTGATATCAAGGTTGTGGTCACGTTATCGCAGTACTGGAGATGTGGCCGAACAGCACACAGGTAGATATCGTGTTACTACGCAGAGACAGGATCGATTTCTCCAAATGACCTCCAGAAGACAACCCAATATCACAGCGCTGCAACTAGTGCAAAGGCTCCAGGAGGACCACCAGCTGCTGGTAAGCGACCAAACCGTGCGAAGAAGGTTACATGAAGTTGATCTTCATGCTCGAAGACCATTGCGTGTTCCAGCATTGCGACGTGGCAATCGCGGTCGGCAGCTTTCGTGGGCTCGGGAGCATTTACCATGGAGTGACGAACAATGGTCTTTGGTGCTGTTCACCGATGAGTCCCGGTTTGGGTTTCACCCGGATTCACGAAGAACACGCGTTTGGAGAGCTCCAGGGAGAGTTAGCCGTCTACGGCACCCTCAGGAGGTCCACCCATACCAAGGCGGGACAATCATGGTGTGGGCAGGAATTCGTCTTGGCGGACGAACCCAACTCGTTTGGATCCAAGGCAGCATGACTGCACAAAAATACCACGAGGAGGTAGTAGAGCCCGTTATTGTCCCACACAGAACTCAAATAGGCCATGAATTTCTACTCATGCACGATAATGCTCCTTGCCATACGGCGCGGCTGGTATCGACCGCTCTCCGAGAGCACGATATTCAAGTTTTGGATTGGCCTGCACAGTCGCCCGACTTAAATCCTATCGAGCATGCCTGGGACATGTTACAACGAAAAGCTTTGAGAGATTTTCCACCAAATTTGACGACTGAACAACAACTTTACGAACACTTGCAAAGGACATGGGACCTCATACCGCAGCAAGACATTGACAATTTAATTTTAAGTATTAACAATCGATGTCGATGTGTAATCAATGTAAGAGGTGGCAACACTGATTATTAATGATTAGATTTTACAAGATTTTTTCCATTTTTATTAAAATTAATAGTTTTTTAAGAAGAAATGTTTGTTGTTATCATACTAATTTTCCATGATGATTAAAAAAATTTTTTTTTTTAAATAAAACAAAAAAAAACACGAAATGTTTTTTATTTTTATTAAAGACCTTAAAATAATCTATGATTCTTCTATTTACTGTATCAGAAAATTCTTCATAGATTTTTAGATATTTGATGAAATATAAAATATCCCTAGACTTTGTTGATGTGTGTATATTTAAAATGGGAGTATTATATACCAAATATAGCAACACAACGCCCAGGTTGGCCAATCTAACAGCTAGAGGTAAAATAACTGTGAACGGATTATAGTCACAAGACAAGCAATATTATCTTTCGGAATTAATAAAGGTTTGTCACCTTAGTGTCAATATAGGGTAAACAGTATAATGATTGGCACCCTAAGCGGTTTCTACCACTAAGTAACAAATTCTCAGGAAAATACAAATTCAATAATATTTTCTATGGTTTTGTCCGAATTGTGTTTACATGGGCATTAATAAAAATAAAACATCGTATTTAATAAAGCCGTTTAATTAGCATAAAAATGAGCTCAAACTTATTTCTTAAGAAAAGTACAATAATTGGCACCCTGGTATAGTTATTTGCAGTACCCAAAAGGTACAATCATTGGCACTGTTGGCCTAAGGAGATGATACCCAGACAGTCTTTTGATATTTGGATCTTTATACATGTATTCTACGTATATTTATGAATGTTTATGTAACCTTCTAATATTTCTAACATAAGTCTATACTGGAGAGAAGTTTAGTTCATTTACCACGTTTTATATCTTTCTTTCGGGATATTTTTCTAATGTAGCTCATTTTGTCTCTTAGATACATTGTAGCAAATGAGCCCTTGTAACGGGTTCTGGTATTAAAAACGCAGTAGAGGTTCTAGATGCGTTTATTGCAGAGTATTGTCTCACTTCCCTTGCCGAGTATGACCGACCAACAACACGACACTGGCCTGAACACTAAGGGCTGCAGTCTCCCACGCTGTTCCCTCCGGTAGTGTGTAGGCAGGCTGCTCGAAGGCTGCGCGTAGCGGTACAGGCCCTCGCTGACGTTGGCTCAGCTGGCAGACGCCGGCGGTGTGTGTACGATGAGCAGGGCAGGCAAGACTCTTCGCCAGAGGTGAAGCCGAAGGCGATGCAGGAAAGTGTAGCGGTCTAGGAGCGTAGCCGGAGTCTTAACGTGAACCTGGAACCTGAAGGAAAGCAGCATTAGGAGAGCCACAACCAATAGAGTCAGGCAGGCGGCGTCAGCCGGCCTCAGCTAGCAGGTAGAGAGATGGGCAGTACGTTAACGCAGTAAATGTAGTGCTTACCCGTAGCTGGGACCAGGATACACGTAAATACGACGTAGGGTCAGTAGGTACGCTTAGTTATAGTAGAAGCGACGTTAGAGTAGCGGTGCCGGCCTCTCTGTCGGCCCCTTTATATACCGGGCCCTCCATCAGGCTGAGAGTCCGTTTATGACCATATTTGGTCAGGCTTTGCGAGTGCGGACGATGGCTTTCTCTGATTGGCCGAGCGTATGGGCGGTACTGTGACGCAACGCGGTAAGTACCGGACTATACGTTACAATACCGCCCGCCTTAGGAGAGGATTTTACGTGGCTAACAAGGAAAATCCGACTAGCTGCGTTAGGTCTATGAGTCCGCTACTGTCCAAGCTAAGACGGCATATAGAGAGAAGGAAGGGAAAGTCTTCTACGGTTTGTAACAAATAGTTAGGCACCATAGTGTATAAGTTTTAGGTCCTTAATGTGCCAAAACCCAATAGAATTTCCAGACGCGTCCGACAACTCGTAAACGAGAGGCGACTTTTTATTAATCACTGTGCACTTCACGAATTTAGGGTCTAGTTTCTTACAGAAGGACTTATCCTTGTCGCTCTGATAAAAAGTCCGTTTCCACACAGTGTCTCCCACATTAAACTCAGCTGGTTTACGGCGTAAATTATACGTTTGGGAATTCCTAGCATGAGCTTGAATGAGGAGTGCCTGAACTTTGTCAAATATGCCTGATAAGTGACCTATGTTTTCTGCGTAATCGTCCCTAGGTATGTATACTATATTCTGTTCTGTTTCAGATTCTCACAAGCATTTTGTGCGTAATATTTTTGTCTATAGGTACTAAGTTCTTTGTTTTAAGCGATATCTGTCCTGATTTCTGGGTAC
This sequence comes from Euclidia mi, assembly GCA_944739405.2. NCBI lineage: Eukaryota > Metazoa > Arthropoda > Insecta > Lepidoptera > Erebidae > Euclidia > Euclidia mi. The sequence continues at coordinate 9,239,660 of OX123196.2, forward strand.
TTTGTAGATAAAGGTTGCTATCTCTGTACGACCGTACCATAGTAAGTTGGGTGTAAATGCGAAGAAATATACAACCTAAAGTTGTTTGTATGCGAATTTGACGGAAAACAAACAAAAATCTGAAAATAATATGATTCTAAAATGTGCCAATGACTATGTTGTTGAACAATTTTTAAGTATAGTCATTGGCACTATCGAAAAAGACGATCCATCTATTTAATAGCGCAAAACTAACGTTTATTAAGCTTTAATGAAGATAACAGATACAAATAAATAGTTAGGTAGTTTTGTGTAAAATTAATAAAAAATATATTTTTCCCCTTCGGAAAGTAACTACCTAACCTAAACATTTCATTAATTTTTTAGGCAATTTTCCTAAACTTTTTTTAAAATAGTTGTTAAAGAAAAATGGTTCATTGTTAAGATTTAAATATTTGTTTTGTGTATCAAAAATAGGTTAAGCCTGCTTATGAATGTATTTCTGTGACATAATAATATAAGATTTTCCTAATATTCAGGATAATTCAGCAGAGTGCCAATCATTGGGAGGGTGCCAACATTACTATAGTTTACCCTAGATTCTAATCAGTATGTAAATATTGCCAAACGAATTATTTTTTGGAATCTGAAACTTATTTGTTTACGATCACAATAATTGAACTATCCATAAATTTAGCTATAAGAGATGAATATTTGACATAAGCCCCATACAACGTAAGTCAATCTCTAGTCTCTAAATCAATGGATAGGTGGAACATTGTAACCAGCAGTTATTCGGAGTTCAATATATCTCAGGTCGCCGCTACATCAGCTGGCTCCTGCTAGTAACCGCGTGCTACAGCTACAACGCGTGGTGCATCGCTCTCCGGGCCACGTTTCCCTACCAGACGCCCGCCAACACCCCGCTGTGGATGACGGCTGACTATCTCTGCGACATCGTCTATATACTGGACGTGGCGTTCGTCAAGCCTCGGCTCATGTTCCTGCATGAGGGGTTCTGGGTCGATGACCCGACGGAGACGAGGAAGAATTATCGGAAGAAGCTGCAGTATAAGGTAAGGCTGATCCGATTACTCTTTCGGGAAATCATGCAATTTCCTCTTTCATCAAGGGATTTTAAATGGCCGTGACTTGCATACATTGTACAATATTGTTGAGGAGCCTTAATAGCGTAGATGCTAATTTTATCGTAGATAGAAATTATATACACATTTTTGTCCTAAGTTTTGATATGCTTAGGATAGTTTGCCTGTAATTACGCCCGATATTAACTGCCCAAACGGTGCATATTAATAATATAAACGTTAAAGACCCGTCAACAAATATAATGTTTGTAGAGATCACGCAGGGTTTTCTTTTATATTATTTTGAAGGTCATAGGTATACTACGAAGCAATGTTTAGAAACATTCAATAACACACACCAAATGAACTACGACAACGTGCCCAGTGGACAGCATTAGATAGGTACCTATAGCCCTTAATAAGTTTATCATGCAAATAAGTGCTATACGCAAGGCTATCACCTGCCATCTATTTGTTTTGTATCTAAGTAGTATCAAGCTCTGTTCCAATTGTTACAGTTCGACGTGGTGTCCCTACTGCCTCTGGACATCTTGTACTTCTACTTCGGTCCACAAATGGTAATCCTCCGCTGGCCCAGGCTCTTGAAGCTGCAGACCTTCTGGGAGTTCCACCAAGCTATGGACAGAGTACTGTCGTCTCCTTATGTTGTAAGTATGCATACCTTAAACATGACCTCTCTATAATCCGTATTGTCCTTTCTTACTAGCTAAACTTGTGTGTGAGGATACAGAAACCAAAGCGTGCAAGGAGCCCGTCTGGTTATTGCTTTTTGTATCAAATTATATGTGAACCGATTCAGTGTCTAGCACGCGAGTTTCATATTTGCATGGACTCAATATAATTGTCAATTTATTTTGTACTTCTTATTATACAGGGTGTAAAAAGGCCCTTTAAGAAGACTGAAATCCCATATTCTACAAATCATTATGAACCTTTTTCACTTCGGCACCATACCTGAGAAGTTACTGGTTCAGGAGATATTGAGGCTCAAAGTTACTATAATTTTTTTCTAATCTATACTATAATAAAACTGTAGAGGTGAAAAAGTCTGTACATTAAAGATATTTTGACGAAAATTAGCTAAAAAATCCAGGAAAATACCAAAAAGCAATACTTGATCATTTTTAGAATTTATGTCTGTCTGTCTGTCCGACGTCTTTCCCTATATTGCTAAAGATCTCTTAAATGGCGAAATTGATTTCAATAAAACTTACACTCATGTACAAAGGATACTCAAACCTATAGAATAGTATATGTTACATCACAATCGGTTGAGTGGTTTTCGGTAAACAGCTTGACCTCTCCTTTGTACGTAGTCCCAAACAAAACAGGGATCATCCAAAACTGGTTATTAATTATGTGGTGCCATCTATGATCATTACAAGTTTGTTAGTAAAAGTATAGTTAGTCTAAATAGGTACCTTCAAAGTGTTTTATGGCTATTTACCCGACTTTAAAAAAGGAGGCGATTCTTAATTTCGTCAGTATATTTTTATGTATTTTCGATAAATAAATTACTGGAACCTAGCATATTTATAGTTATCCTTCCAACCGATAGATGTCACTATTAAAAAAAATTCTAGCAAAATAAATGTTTCTTGCCAAAAAGACAATAATTAAGTGTAATCTTTCTGTTATTAAAAAAATAATAGAGTATAATATTCGGCACTTTCATGAACAAAGTTTCCGTGTCAAAATTTATTACAATGTCCACTTAATTTAAACGGTCAATCTCATTTATTTCAAATTATTATGTTTATATAATAGTTATATAATAATTTCGTTTTATTTTAAATGTTAAAAACAATGACTATAGATCCTTTTTTCAATAAATTGTCGATTAGTCCATATTATTTTCTATCTCGGTCGGTTGAGCAAATGACGTCATTTTCTGAATGGCGGTGTTAAGATTCTCCGTGAATTGATGAGTTTCTCGGTTAATTTTCGTTCGTTTCGTTCGCGGCCGGTATCACAGCCAGATTCGATGTAGCCGTAGGCTTGCACCAGGGGTCGGCCTTAAGCCCCTATCTCTTCCTGTTAATTATAGATGCTATATCATTAGATATACAGGAAGAGGCACCCTGGTGCATGCTGTTTGCCGATGACATCGTACTGGTAGCAGAGAGTATACAAAAGGTGCAGAGCAAGCTGGAGGAGTGGCGGCAGAGATTGGAGAATATAGGCCCGAGAATAAGCAGAACCATGACAGAGTGTATGTTCTGTGACTTTGGCGGTCTCTCCAGTCCTATACCGGTTACGCTCGGCGGTACACCTCTACCAGTATGCTCCGATTTTCGCTACCTAGGTTCACTCTTACAAGATGACGGCGAAATTGATCGGGATATTAGGCAATGAATCAACGCAGGTAGGATGAAATGGCGACAGGTCTCAGGCACAATATGCGATCACAAAATGCCTGTGAAGTTAAAAGGCCGCATGTATAAGACGGTTATAAGGCCTGTCGTACTGTATGGAGCTGAGTGTTGGGCTACAAAGAAGATGGATGAGAAACGATTGCATGTTGCTGAGATGAGAATGTTACGATGGATGTGCGGAGTGACAAGAATGGACAGAATTAGGAATGATTACATTAGAGGTAGTATGAAAGTGGCGCCCATTGATGAAAAGGTAAAAGGGAGTCGATTGGCCTGGTATGGACATGTTTTGCGAAGAGATGAGATGTACGTAGTAAGAAAGTGATGAATATGCACGTATAAGGACGAAAAGGGAGAGGGCGGCCAAGGAAAAGATGGATGGACTGTGTGAGGATGGATATGAAAGAGAAAGGGATATAAACAATCAGATGACTGGTGACAGATAAGTATGGAAGCGAAGGACATACTGCGCCGACCCCAAATAAATTGGGACCAGGGCAAGACAATGACGATGGTGTCTTTGTCGTTACTTTTGAATAATGAATGTGGTTGCGTTTCTTTGATGTCTATCGTTCGTTCGTGTTCTGTACTTATACAGGTGTCTCATTATTCCCAAATTCCCACACCGCACGTACGTGGGAATCCGTGGGTCAAGAGCTATCTGAATTCAGGCCTCAGCCTCCCGAGGCCTGAATTCAGATACCTCTTGAGTTACTCAACGGGGCTATCTTACTTTCGGCAGGGCTGGATATTCCTAGCCCTGTGTGTATTTTCTAAATAAATCGCAGGGACAGACTTGAAACAGCTGGAATCGACCCGCGAACATGTTGTTTTTCACATGGTCAGTTATATGTGGCATGTTCACGAGTAAGCGGTAAAAATAATTTATATGTTCTATGTGAAGGTGGTAAAACAGATAATGTTGTGTATAAAGAAATTCTCTAATGATATGTATTATATAATATACATATGAAAGTTATAAATATTGTATACTTTTCGCATAAATATCATGCTAATTAATTTCCAACATTTACGCGAACGAAGTCGCGGGCACAGCTAGTTAGGTATAAAATCGATGAATTTACCCTGACAATGTGTTCTATAGATGTCCTATGCACCCATGGATACTTATCCATGGGTGCATAGGACATCTATAGAAGGTATTCCGAGCATTGCACGCGTGCACTTATAATTGCTTAAAAAATGTACCAGCTTAAAAAAAAAGTTCATTTCCCAGGTATTATTTTTGCTTAGTATGACTTGGGATGATGTCCAAATTGAGTAGGTAGACTTCGGTTTTGTGATAGGTCTTTTGACACCCTGTATTAAGTCCATAATATCCAACAAGCCTGAATTAGTGGAGTAAAATTTATTGGAACAAATTGCTAATTAAAGGAAACAACAAACTTCTTAGTAATATGATCCAAAAAAGAGTAACTCCAGGATTAAGTCTGTTGATAAATTTAGTTTGTTTTTAAGAAGGTCACGTTTTCTTGTAGGTACGCATCGGCAAGACTCTGTTCTACATCTTCTACTTGATCCATCTGAACGCCTGTGCATATTATGCTATGAGCGCCTACATCGGCCTAGGCAAGAACGGCTGGGTATACGACAACCAGGGTTCCGCCTACATTCGTTGCTTCTACTTCGCGACCAAGACTGCAACTTCTATCGGCAAGAACCCGAAACCCGAGGATACAATGGAGTATCTGTTCATGACGGCGGCTTGGCTTATGGGAGTGTTTGTTTTCGCGTTGCTGATTGGACAGATCAGGGATATTATTGCGACCGCTACACGAGCTAGGGTGAGTTAAGTTTATGGGAGCATTTCCATTGTTTGTTTGTTTGAAAAAACCTATACAGTACAAGCCAGTTTCATAACCTTCACCAAAAATAAGTTATCGATCCTCACAAGTGCAGTGTTAATAAATTGCCTAAGCCGGCGTGTCGGCGTGATCCGAACAATGATTATTCCTCATCACAAAACCATCAAATAAGATATGAATACAAATATACATTTTCCACGAACACTCCTTCGTTGCAAATATCTGATGGATTACTTATAAAAGTAATCCATCAGATAGGCAACTAACTAAGGAAGGCGGCTATTATGCCGCCTTCCTTAGTTAGTTGCTTAAAATCAACCAACTGCACAACTCAAAGTCCAAAAAGAAGATTTTAAATTATGTTTAATATCACCTCAATATCCTTGTCCAGACCGAGTACCGCAAGACCCTGGACGGTTGCACGCGGTACCTGCGGCGCCTGAACATGCCTCACGCGCTGCAGCGCCGCGTCACGCTGTGGTTCAACTACACGTGGAGCAAGCAGAGGTGCTTCGGTACGTACACACTGTGAACATGCCTCACGCGCTGCAGCGCCGCGTCACGCTGTGGTTCAACTACACGTGGAGCAAGCAGAGGTGCTTCGGTACGTACACACTGTGAACATGCCTCACGCGCTGCAGCGCCGCGTCACGCTGTGGTTCAACTACACGTGGAGCAAGCAGAGGGGCTTCGGTACGTACACACTGTGAACATGCCTCACGCGCTGCAGCGCCGCGTCACGCTGTGGTTCAACTACACGTGGAGCAAGCAGAGGTGCTTCGGTACGTACACACTGTGAACATGCCTCACGCGCTGCAGCGCCGCGTCACGCTGTGGTTCAACTACACGTGGAGCAAGCAGAGGTGCTTCGGTACGTACACACTGTGAACATGCCTCACGCGCTGCAGCGCCGCGTCACGCTGTGGTTCAACTACACGTGGAGCAAGCAGAGGTGCTTCGGTACGTACACACTGTGAACATGCCTCACGCGCTGCAGCGCCGCGTCACGCTGTGGTTCAACTACACGTGGAGCAAGCAGAGGGGCTTCGGTACGTACACACTGTGAACATGCCTCACGCGCTGCAGCGCCGCGTCACGCTGTGGTTCAACTACACGTGGAGCAAGCAGAGGTGCTTCGGTACGTACACACTGTGAACATGCCTCACGCGCTGCAGCGCCGCGTCACGCTGTGGTTCAACTACACGTGGAGCAAGCAGAGGTGCTTCGGTACGTACACACTGTGAACATGCCTCACGCGCTGCAGCGCCGCGTCACGCTGTGGTTCAACTACACGTGGAGCAAGCAGAGGTGCTTCGGTACGTACACACTGTGAACATGCCTCACGCGCTGCAGCGCCGCGTCACGCTGTGGTTCAACTACACGTGGAGCAAGCAGAGGTGCTTCGGTACGTACACACTGTGAACATGCCTCACGCGCTGCAGCGCCGCGTCACGCTGTGGTTCAACTACACGTGGAGCAAGCAGAGGTGCTTCGGTACGTACACACTGTGAACATGCCTCACGCGCTGCAGCGCCGCGTCACGCTGTGGTTCAACTACACGTGGAGCAAGCAGAGGTGCTTCGGTACGTACACACTGTGAACATGCCTCACGCGCTGCAGCGCCGCGTCACGCTGTGGTTCAACTACACGTGGAGCAAGCAGAGGTGCTTCGGTACGTACACACTGTGAACATGCCTCACGCGCTGCAGCGCCGCGTCACGCTGTGGTTCAACTACACGTGGAGCAAGCAGAGGTGCTTCGGTACGTACACACTGTGAACATGCCTCACGCGCTGCAGCGCCGCGTCACGCTGTGGTTCAACTACACGTGGAGCAAGCAGAGGTGCTTCGGTACGTACACACTGTGAACATGCCTCACGCGCTGCAGCGCCGCGTCACGCTGTGGTTCAACTACACGTGGAGCAAGCAGAGGTGCTTCGGTACGTACACACTGTGAACATGCCTCACGCGCTGCAGCGCCGCGTCACGCTGTGGTTCAACTACACGTGGAGCAAGCAGAGGGGCTTCGGTACGTACACACTGTGAACATGCCTCACGCGCTGCAGCGCCGCGTCACGCTGTGGTTCAACTACACGTGGAGCAAGCAGAGGTGCTTCGGTACGTACACACTGTGAACATGCCTCACGCGCTGCAGCGCCGCGTCACGCTGTGGTTCAACTACACGTGGAGCAAGCAGAGGTGCTTCGGTACGTACACACTGTGAACATGCCTCACGCGCTGCAGCGCCGCGTCACGCTGTGGTTCAACTACACGTGGAGCAAGCAGAGGTGCTTCGGTACGTACACACTGTGAACATGCCTCACGCGCTGCAGCGCCGCGTCACGCTGTGGTTCAACTACACGTGGAGCAAGCAGAGGTGCTTCGGTACGTACACACTGTGAACATGCCTCACGCGCTGCAGCGCCGCGTCACGCTGTGGTTCAACTACACGTGGAGCAAGCAGAGGTGCTTCGGTACGTACACACTGTGAACATGCCTCACGCGCTGCAGCGCCGCGTCACGCTGTGGTTCAACTACACGTGGAGCAAGCAGAGGTGCTTCGGTACGTACACACTGTGAACATGCCTCACGCGCTGCAGCGCCGCGTCACGCTGTGGTTCAACTACACGTGGAGCAAGCAGAGGTGCTTCGGTACGTACACACTGTGAACATGCCTCACGCGCTGCAGCACCGCGTCACGCTGTGGCTCAACTACACGTGGAGCAAGCAGAGGTGCTTCGGTACGTACATGCTGTGAACATGCCTCACGCGCTGCAGCGCCGCGTCACGCTGTGGTTCAACTACACGTGGAGCAAGCAGAGGTGCTTCGGTACGTACACACTGTGAACATGCCTCACGCGCTGCAGCGCCGCGTCACGCTGTGGTTCAACTACACGTGGAGCAAGCAGAGGGGCTTCGGTACGTACACACTGTGAACATGCCTCACGCGCTGCAGCGCCGCGTCACGCTGTGGTTCAACTACACGTGGAGCAAGCAGAGGTGCTTCGGTACGTACACACTGTGAACATGCCTCACGCGCTGCAGCGCCGCGTCACGCTGTGGTTCAACTACACGTGGAGCAAGCAGAGGTGCTTCGGTACGTACACACTGTGAACATGCCTCACGCGCTGCAGCGCCGCGTCACGCTGTGGTTCAACTACACGTGGAGCAAGCAGAGGTGCTTCGGTACGTACACACTGTGAACATGCCTCACGCGCTGCAGCGCCGCGTCACGCTGTGGTTCAACTACACGTGGAGCAAGCAGAGGTGCCTCGGTACGTACACACTGTGAACATGCCTCACGCGCTGCAGCGCCGCGTCACGCTGTGGTTCAACTACACGTGGAGCAAGCAGAGGTGCTTCGGTACGTACACACTGTGAACATGCCTCACGCGCTGCAGCACCGCGTCACGCTGTGGCTCAACTACACGTGGAGCAAGCAGAGGTGCTTCGGTACGTACATGCTGTTGCACCACAACATTCAGTGCTGACACCATGAGTTTAGCCATTGTCTGACGTCGAATTGATAGACGCTCGGCGTTCTGATTGGTCTGCTATGTCGTCGTATTGTCCAAACACAAGCCAAACAATGCTTAGAAGGTCTATCGAATCGAGTTGTAACGTATAGTTGGTAAACTTATGCTTGAGGCTCAGGGTCATCTAAAAATTGCGTTATAATTAGCCAATATACGTAGTCACCACGTCTCTGATGGTGGTGCAAGGCTTCTGTCTTTGAAGAAGACTAATAAAATGATAAAAAAGTGGTTATATACTGATAATCTGTGGCAATGAGTAATTACAAAATGTATGTAATGTTATTTTTGGATGACCCTTTTTCCATATTCTAGAAAATATAGTCAAACCTACGATTACAAGGACCAAACTCGTCGCAATATGAATCGTATTCACCAGACCAATAGAAGTCTATTTCGAACAGTAGGTATACGATATTTTTATGTTGGTTTCATAAGGCAAAATTACATATCTGAAGACATCCGTGCCTTATTCACTTATTTTTTTGTGAGGCGTTCTCGAATATACAATTATTGAAGCAGTGCCAACCATATAAGTAACAAGAATCAATAAAAAAATAATAACTTAAGAGCGTTTAATCCGTCGGAGGCGATTTTGCGGGTTTTTATTGTTCTATTACGTTACGGATAAATATCAATTAATGGAAAATATATAGAAAATATGAAAGTTCAGTTCTTTATCAAGAGAGTGCTAAAGAAAAATATATGGGTTACTATAGTAAATATTTTAAAACGGATGAATTTAAAAAAGTCATTTTCGTAATTTCTGTAGTTTAGGCCAGCATTAATGGTCGCTAGTGCTACGAAAACTTATCGTTCTATAATTCTGTAAATGTAAACTGTACGAGCAAAAGCTATACAAACGAGTCCCTAAAAAAGAAATCGTACTTTCATTCATAATTTTCAAGAAAATCGGAGAACAAAACAGTGCATTTTGCTTAATTTTAGCCCGCAAATTTGCATTTATATCTAAAAAACTACTGTGATTATTAAAAAGATATATACATATTTACCTTAAGATTCATTTTAAGTCATATAAAAAAAATTGGAATCTAAGCTTTTCGTTTGTAATTAATATGATTTTTTTAAAAAGACCTCTAAAACTCGAAGCGCGATGCTATGTCCGCCATTCAGCGCTGAGCGCTCTCAGAGGACGGACCTGTCGCTCGCGTCCGCGTCCGCCATTTTACGTAAATATTGCATTCCAAAACGTTTATAGCGCGGCTGAAGCTTCTTGATCCTTATTTTTTTTCTCAACGTATTTTTTTTTTATAAATATGAAAAGTTGATGTACTTAACTTTATTTATGTATTACGTATTAAACTAGTGTGTTAGTCGAGACATCTGGAGTCTAGTGGTTACTGGTTAGTATAGTAGCGCGGTCAACTAGGGGCTGGGCGAGACTGACAGAAACGAACCGTTAGATATAATACCTTGCTGCAAAAATCAAGTGGCAATATACAGTATAAACAGGTACAGTAGTTAGACGCATTTGATCTTTGATGGGTGACCACGGGATTGGCTTGCAGAGCGTATATCGCAGGTTTATTTTCGTACAAACTACATAAGTTAAGGTAAAGTAATTGACATCACGGTCATAGTATGGATGGGTGAACCGACCGATGAATTTACAGAGCCCATGTGTGAGGTACTTAATGGGGGCAAAATTATGGTTATTTTTAAGCTAGGACGCGCCGTCGTTAGCATGATACCAATGTAATAGGTATTTACCTAAAACGAACTATGCAATGCAATTAAAAGCACACTTGAATCGAATATTATCTTACCGCAGCTCAGCTGATCCCCACCAACTCGCATTGCAGGTACCTAACACACACAAGCCCACCTACCTACTGAACAGTCTTATTCTGCACCAGTTAACAGTTTATTTTGACTCAATTCTTCTAACTATATTTGTTCAAAATGCAGTTTCGATCTAATGTCAGTGTCATACTCATATCACAAATGGTATTCTCCTAAATAAACTGATATTGGAATGTTATCGTGACTAGATCGTTAATTGAACAATGTCATCATCATCGTTCTAGCATACCGTGGATTCGAACCCGATACCTTCTGCATAGCAGTCCGTTGGTATCTCCAGTAGGCTATCGCTGCCTGTTGTTAATTAAACAATGTGTCAACGTCAGTGAGAACAATAGAAGTCAAATTATAGTTGGTGCCACGAGAACATAGACTTTTTGTAAACAAACATTCAGAGCTTCACAACCTTTTTTCGAACAGTTGTGTTTTAGATTTTATGCTTTTGAACAGTCTTTTTTTTTCAATGCCTAATTATGCCACTATGTTTTTAAATTTATATTGTTAAATTTTACTAAAATAAAAATATTTGATTTTGTGTTTTAGTGGTCGAATGTTAATAAATTGGCCGATTTTTTTGTTGTTTTACACGTAATAATCTGTAAATTAATGAAAAATAGAGTACCATGTATGTTAATTATAGAGTACATACATGTTACTTTATTATTGACACGATTTTTAAAATACACTACGCAATAAATAATATTGCTCAAAGTAGTATATCTATTCTAAAATATTCAATTATTGACCAACAATGAATAATATAACAGATAACTAGCTAATACATTGCATAAATATTTCTAGGCATAGAGATTTTACGTTGTCTGTGAATGAAATCGCCAGAATGAACTTAAACAAAAACCATTAAACGTTACGGTAGTCTGAAAACGCAATTTCTTTTTTAGGTATAAATAATTTTCTGCCATCTGATATTCTGCACGCGCTTTTTCGAGATGCCGGCAGCGAGAAGAGCGTTGCAATCCTATAAACTTGTATTTAACTTAACACCAACCCCTTCCTGATAGGTAATTAAAAATTTAATTTTCTTTCTCTTAGCGTTATCCCAGTTTTAGTCTGGGGTCCGCTTTCTAGTCTAACCGGATTTGGCTGAATATTAGCTTTTCCACGGAGCGACTGCCTATCTGACCTCCGCAACCCGAAGGGATAGCGATATTCCATGGTTTAGACTAGTGTCAGTTTATTTAGAAGGTACTGACGCCCTGTAACGACTGTCAAAGATCTTCATGACAACCGGGACCGACGGCTTAACGTGCTCTCCGAGGCACGGGACAAACGATAATTTACAATTTATTACGCACATAACTCCGAAAAGTCATTGGTGCGCGCCGTGGATTCGAACCTGATACCCTCTGCATGGCAGTCTGTTGGTATATCCACTCGGCTATCGCTGCCTTAAATTTAATTTTGTCCTCTGATAAAAAGATGTTAAGCCCAAGAATGTATCATTTCAATGAACTAACGCCAAATGTTGACACTCTAGGCGTCAGTACCTCAAAACATTAAAAGATCCGGTTGACAGCGCATAATATCGATAAAAACCCGATCCATTGACATATTAGTTTCCAATGACACGTATCTATGTATAGGTCGGTTCACGAAAGTTGACCAGAAATGGCGGCCGTCGCGCATATGTACATTCGTGCACCAATGGCGTGGCTCCATTCTTGACGCATTTAGGGAATGCGTCAAGAACGGAGCCACACCATTGGCATTCCACCCGCGCCTCACCCCGCACCTCCACGGAGACCTAAAAAATGATTTCTGCGCAGTGGTCATCTTTCGTGAACCCGACCTATACCGTTGCGCTCATTGATTTGAAATTATTTGTTTTTGACAGAACTATCGCTAAGTAACTTAGTAAAAATTATTTGTTTACAAAATTTGTTCTCGTGACACGGACTCTAGATGATAATGACATTTAAATTAGAAGAATACCAATTCTGAGTCAATTTAAAATCTAATCTCATTTCGTTCAAAATATAATTTCAATGTCATATAAAATACGAGAATTGGCCTTATCTATGTAAAATTTTATAAAAACTGGGATTTATATCATCGCACACTGTGTAAAATAATTTTAGGTGAATATGTATTGTACAATTACAATATTTTGTAAATACAAATCAACATATTGTATATTTTTTTCTTTCTTTTAATTAATTAAGTATTTTCTTTTACCCGACTCTTTTGGTTTTGTATTTAATGTCATTCGTGGGTTTTCATGCATTGATAACAAAATAGATGTATATTTGAAATGTAACAATTATGTAGATGACAATTATAAATTATTTCTATCATATAATAAAACTGCGCCAAATTATTATAAATAGTCGTTGTTATCCTGAGAAACATCATCCTACTAAACAAATATGTAATATCTATCCTTATTTGATACCTTTAAATGCATGTGCATTGAAAATTATTAAAAATATTAATTTGAATACTTTCATATCATAATCGACGTATTACATAAACGAATACTGTTCATGTATGGCAAGAAGGATCAAGATTATTATTCCACGCGATACCGTCATAGTGCGCCGGGTCTCGCATGCGCGGTGTGCGGGCGACCGCGGTACTATAAAAACCTAAACTCGAGCCGCCGCTCGAGGCGTATACGCTCTTAATAATAACCTGGTCTTGTGCTAAAAGGCGGAGTTCAGACAGGCAGTCGCTCTGTAGAAAAGCTAATAAGTAATAACTATTCAGTCAAATCCAGTTAGACGAGAAAGCGAACCTCGGGTTCAAACTGAGACAATGCTAGGAAAATAATGACCTCTTGTGCTAAAAGGCAATTTATTTTAAGTATGGTGTTCATAGAAGACCCCTTACTTACAACGTTTCTTGTTTTTTATTGCTAAGATATCAAAACATACGGCTTGAATAAAGGTAAATCTTCAAACATGGCTTTATTCGTCGAAAACTCATTGAACGACGCTTGCATGGTATATTTTTATCGCTAGCAATTCATAAAATCTTCAGTGGAAGTATATTCTTTCTACCTTTTCATAGTCTTCTTTTTCATTTTTTGTACTCTGACATTACTTTTATTGTTTTTAAAGCCATTTTCTCTTGTCAGAAGTGTGGAAATAGGCAGAAATTTGATTCTTTCATTATCTTTTTCGCATGTTACCAAGTATAACAGTGTGTTAAATGGAGATCTGTATGCTTTACAATGTTTTTGACCGCCTGTGTTAAATGCTTAAACTATATTTAATTAATACAATTCTACACGGACTTACTGATGATACTTTTAAAATGACTTGTGTGAATATTTATTGTGCCGTTAACCTCTTCCTACATGCTTCAATGTTACTGATTGTTTTTCAGACGAATCAAGAATCCTGAACTCGTTGCCGTTCAATATGAAGCGCGATGTGGCTCTCGCCGTACACATGACTACACTCAGCAAGGTAATGCTTGCATCATAATAAAAGTATGAAACTTTAGATAGGCGACTTGCTATAGAAATATAAAAATAAACATATCACAACTGAAACTGAACTTTAAGCTCCAATTAATAGATAAATTTCGTTAGACCTGCTGAATTCTGCCGGGCCATGATAAAATACCTACTGTGATGTACATGTTAAATTCCTATTAAATACTGTAGGTATGTGATAAAGACTCAATTTTCAGAAATTAATATTTTCTAGGATGATGAATATACATAAACTCACGCTTTTTTCCCGTCGGGGTAGGCAGAGACAACGGAACGCCACTTGCTTCTATCCTTACAGACCTCACGCGCTTCCTCTACACTCATTACTCTTTTCATACATGCTCGCCGGTTTCGGGTACTTCGGACCTTGCCGTTTTTTAGGACGTCCCCAATTTGGTCGAGGAATGTCCGACGAGGTCTGCCGCGACCGACTTGCCCACACACATTTGCCTTATAGATCGATTCGTCATTCTTTCTTCACTCATTCACACATACTACGCAGTGATCGCATCTGAACTGCGTTAATTCTACTTTCATGCTTCTTCTGCCATACCCAACTCTCACTTCCATACATCAACGTGGGGACAAGCACTGGGATGATGAATATCTGTTTCAAAAAAGGATACCCACAGCTCATTTGTAAATTTTAAATTTAAAGTCGACCTTTTCTGACCCTACGGTCCTCTAGAAACATACATACCAAATTTCAGCTTCGGGCGCCCAGTAGTTTCATCTGTGCGTTGTCTATCAAACAGTAAGGCAATAATTTTATATATTATACAGATTAAAAATTTCCTCCCTCAATCTAATGTCGTATAACTTCCTCCAGGTGCAACTATTCCGTGACTGTTCCGCCTCTCTGCTTCGAGACCTGGTGTTGCAGCTTCGTCCTGTGTCGTTCCTGCCTGGCGACCTGGTAGTGAGGAGTGGTGATGTTGGACATCACATGTATATCATCAGCTCTGGCGAGTGCTGTGTACGTATTACAAATTGTATAGCATCTACTACTAAAGAGATTTTTGTGGTGATAGATTATAAAATTTTGACACCACTCTGGATTGTTGGACATAAGAATATCAAACGACTACGTATTTTTTTATTTAAGATTATAACTTATTCATGCAAACATTGCCCTGGAGTGCTAAACGTTAATCGTCTACCTCAAGATCATTTACCCAGCATAAAAAATAATGGATGGAAGTAACATGCAGTGATAAATTTAGCCACCAAAATTGAAGGCATTTTTCATGTCATGTAGTCTCATAATCAATCAAATTTTAATACTCTTATTCAAATATTTGATTTATTTAGGTATTTGTATTGAAATATCGATCAGTCCAATAAAATAACAATTATATTTTGCCTGTATTTGTCTACAATATTGTTAACCTCTGACTATGGCTGGACTATCATTTTTTTATTATTTTCATCAAAGGTGATGTCTCAAGACGAGAGCGAGGTGCTGGCCACGTTGAGGGAGGGCTCTGTGTTCGGAGAGATCAGTCTGCTCGGCATCGAGGGACTGCGCCGACGAACTGCTACTGTTAGGTAACGACTACCTGAAGGCCTATCCTCGTATTTTATCTGACACTATATTTTGAACAAAATGCGATTAAATTTTGAATGACTCCCCAGATAGCAATATAAACTTGTTTCAAACTTGCAACAAGTTTGATACATCAAAAAAGCAAGCTTGCATAAAGTTTGACATGGCAAGTTTGCAAACTTGCAACAAGTTTAAATCAAACTTGCTAGTTTCACGGTGACAAACTTGCATGAAGTTTGTTTTTGCAAAGGTTGTGCAAACTTGATATATCAAACTTGCATTAAGTTTGTTTTTGCAAAGGTTGTGCAAACTTGATATAACAAACTTGCTTAAGGTTTGTTTTGACATACTACCTACAATTTTGTTACGACAAACTTGCCCTACCTGTGCTACGGCAGTAATAATAATTCTCCTAGGTTAAAATTTCCAAAATGTAACCTTTAACATTTTGGAAATTTTAACCTGGAATTAGAATTGTAGATTTTAAAGAAACCTGAACATTTGGGGGCTAGTATGTGGTCAAATAGACATCCTGCGACCACAGATTAATATAATAAGTGTCATATTGTCCGAAACAAAACTGAGTACAGTTCGACTTATGTATGCAGTGTATTAGATGTAGCATGCACTACCGTACTTCCAACATCTGTGGTGTATTCTGTTGCCTATAACCTGCACAGATATGTTTAACCTAAGAAACCATAAAACTTCACATAAAATATTATTGCTGTGACTTCGTGAATACAACAACGTGAATAAAAAATACACAATTTTTTTATCATGACTATTTATTTTTTAAATCGGTCAATAATTTCTAATTATAATAAATTGACATAATGTATGTCGTAAAAATATGACATTAAAATATACATAGCGTCATAAAGGCCGGCGCCGACTGATGGCACGGCATGTTTCGGTAGCCCGAAGGACGCTTCGGCATGACGCGAGGCGTCCAATTGACTGGTATTTAGTATCAATAGCACTTCTTGCTGAAGATGAAGGATGACAAATACAAACTGATAGGTCGAAGAGAAAACAATTCTGGATACATTATTTATGGAGAACAAGATTTACTACGTCGTGGCATACCGTGGCGTCCCGAAGTATGCCGCGACGTCCCGCGGTATGCCATGACGTGCCACGGCGGGCCGCGGTACGATTGTATCGAAATAAAGTAATATGAATTCTAAACTCATAGAAATAAGAATAAAAATGACTTGATCAATGAATTCTAAACTCATAAAAAATAAGAATAAAAAAGACTTGATCAGTAATAAAATCCTTTGCCATGCCGCGACGTCAGTGCGCGCCGGCCTAAAGACGTATTCCCAGGGGCCGTCGAAAATGCCACAACATAGTATAGACTTACTTTGTCTTTATCGTAATAAAAAAATCACAAACTTAAATTTAAAGTGTTTCTTGATATTCTCACTGGACCAAAAGTACTGTGTTACAGTTACCTAGAGCCTTTCAACTAATTTTTTTCTTCACCAGTAAAAAATTCAGTTACTGGACATATTACAAACAAAACACAAATCTCTCAGATTAGATATTATATCTAAATCACAGAAATATTTGTACTAAACAGGATATACAGGGTTATTTGTAAAACAACGTTAACCTCTTAGGGGGTGGTTATATTCATCATTATGAACAACTTTTGTTCTGGAACTTTTGCGAAATCGCGAAAAATGATCAAATGAATCAGCTGTTAAATACATTTTGTCGGGGTCAAAGTTCAACTTTGTATGAAACGCTGATATTTTATCGCGATTTCGCAGAAGTTCTAGAATAAAAGTTGTTCATAACGATGAAATATATAACCACCCCCTAAGAGGATAATGGTGTTTTACAAATAACCCTGTATAGACTATATCTAGCTAACAACATTCATTATCATCAGCCTAGAGTAGGCTTTCTAGTCTACCTAGTTTTATTCTTTCTAGTCTATAGAAAATAACAAATGTTATATTTTTAAAGAAAAACATCACACACAAAATTCACTTAGTATTTAAAATCATTATCTAAAATTATTCATTACAGCCCAGTTTATACCCGCTAGCTTCAGATTCCCATGCTTTAGTTTGTCTAGCAGCTCTGAAACAAATAAAAGAAATTGTTATAAACTTAAATTGTTATTAACTCTTATTGTACAAACAGGATTCAACTGCTATTAAAATGGGTAAAAACATGTTAAATTAACAATCTTGCAATGAAACCTAAAACTATGTAGTCATGTACACATGGTGCATGGACATGGAAAGTCATAGGACCCAATTTGATATGTGATTCAAATTAAAAAATCAATGCCCACCTAGAATAATATAAAATAATGTTTATTATATTTCAGAACCTTACCTCCTTCTTATTCTAACTTTTGCTTGATTCAGCCAGTCACTAATAATTTCCTTAAGATGTTCATTGGATACATAGATTATTTTGCAGATTTCTGAAAAAAGAAAAATTATAATTATAAATTAATCATAACCATTCTGTTTAACAGGTAAGTAGGTAATACAAACAAAAGGGGTAATGCCTACAGCTGGGTTAGTTTTATTTTCATTGCGAGGTTTATTTTCATTTGAGGTTTGCTTTATATGCTTATTATCTCACAATATGGTTTTTTATAAAGCCATACAATCATGATGTTTGAATTATAAATGATAAATGCTTACGAAAGATTAATTTACATGTTTCTGTTGTGAGAAATGATTTTTGTTTGAATTTTTCATTTGTTTTCTTGCTAATGAATAGAATTCTGCTACTTCATCAAGCAATATTCGTCTAAGAATGTTCGTAGTAAGGCTACGATACATATATATATAAAATAAAGAAGAAAGTGGAAGTCAGCACTGTCTTTAATTGCCCACACTCTGTCAGCAGTTAATTGTTAATTCGAGAACATTATTTATAATTTTGTCAACTAAGTTTTGTGTTATTAATAGAATGTTTGTGCAAACCCAAAGAAAGTCATTAAATTGAATTATAAACTTACAAGAGACTGTTTTTTGTGGCTATTCTTCAACTGCTCATTCAAATTACAAAGACTTGTGTCATTCTTTACTGGAAGATTGGCCAGAAAGTCAGGAACTATTAAAGTATCTTCTCTATGATTTATTTGTAGTAAAGATGCCCGTGCTAATAGTAAGTCCAATTATCTATCAACTTCATTCATCTGTACAGATAAGTCTGTGACCACCTGGATAAGATGGCTTTGTGGTATTGAAAACGGCTTGCTCAGAAGACTGCCTGTAATAAAAAGCAAGTTACATCTGAATGGCCCATGTAAAAGAAAATATTTAAAAAAAAATTGTTAAAATCTTTACCAGAAGGACAATTTATTGTAGGATTTGGGCCAGTATTGGTGCTGTTTGTTACAACTGAAATTTCAATAGCATCTTCATCTTCACCAGTAAATAAGGTGTTTCTTGTATAAGTACATTCAAGAGAAGCTGCGTTTCTTAAATTTGGCTGATATTTGCTTTGAATACGACCTGTAATAAGAAAAAATATAAGACCCATATTATAGAATGATACTCAAGCGGAGATCTCTGCATAGTTGGAAAGGGATGAACGTATCTGTTGAATTTATTTGCATCCCTTTTTAACTGTACTTCAGATGAGATCTTGACTTGAGTGTTGTCCTATAATACCGGCCTAAGTCTCTACAGCTCATATTAAGTACTAGAGGATGCCCGTGGTCAGTGGTGTTACCCACGTTTTTTAAGGCTCCTGCTCTGCTCCTGTCGCTCATAGTGTGATGTTATATAGCCTATAGCCTCTCAATAAATAGGCTATCTAACACTGAAAACAATTGTCAAATCAGACCAGTAGTTCCTGAGATTAGCGCGTTCAACCAAACAAACAAACCAACTCTTCAGCTTTATATATATTAGTATAAGATTATAATAAAAAATAAGCTAAGAACTTTACCAGGTGTATGAATTACTACATTATTTGGAACTATCTCGACTGTCTGTTTCTTGTAAGTAACCACTTCTGTCAATTTTTCCACCTCTCTCTTAATTCTTTATAATCTTCCTTGTTTGGACATTAGTAAAAAGGGTTTTCGAGCCATGTTTACTCCTTCCTGAAGAAAATAAATTAAAAACCTACATAAATATTACTAAAAACTGAAGCTATGATATGATTGCATTCAGAATTGTTAGATAATCATTAATAACATTATCATTCTGAGTCACAGTCAAAAATAAGTATAGGCAAATTTTAATAAACGAACAAAAATCGACCTTAGTATAACCGACATATCTAATGTATGATAACTTGATAGGCCAATTGTGTGCGGCACCTTCACCTACCTGTACGCCACTCATTGGGTGGAAAGAATTTCATATGGCTGTCAATGTTACTTATTCTCTTGTCTTGTTTATTACGTACACTCAACAGCGAGCGCAACGTTGTTTTATTTTATGAATGTACTGATTATTATGTAACGGCTTCAGCCGGCTAACGCAATGGCATCTTCAACATCTTGCTTGACAGCTGACACTTTTGACAGAACAATAATTAAAGTAGTGACAATAGGCTGGAAGCGTTCGGAAACGCGCTATAAATGTGTTATGATTGCCTGTCTGAAATGATAAACAACAATATGTCAACTAAAGTTTTTAGTACATATACCTAATTTATATTTATTTATTTACATAAATAATATAAATGTGTATATATTATATATGTTGTCGTATATATTTTAATTAACATTTAAATAGCATTTTATACAAAATATTTATTATTTAAGTGTATACGTAGGGTCTTTTCGCCTGTTCGCGTCCATTTAGTGCAGTTGGCAAGTTTGAAGGAGAAAATAAAAATGTTCCAGCAAATTGATTCAATGAAAAACTTATGTAATGCGTTAGTATACTTATAGATATAATATGAAGTAAATCTAAATCGTGTTAATAAAATATGAAGAAAAGACAGAGTGGCAATAATTGAATTGAATTTTAGACTAAAATAATAGATAATAAGCGTGCAATATCACTAAGACAGTAAATTTTTGAGGTTAACCAACTAGATAGGTACATCATCTAAAACCCTATGAGGCTATAAATAACATTAAACATGGACTTATTATTACTGATTGTATGAGAATACTGTTAGGTTTAATGCTTACCTGTCCTCGTCTAAAGGAAATTTAGACATGAAATTTCGCTTTTGTCCATCTGACCGGCCACATCTCGTACCACATATTTCACAGCTTTTGTAATGCATTGCAATTCTCACCCATTCACATAAACACTTTATTTCGCTGAATACATAGAATCAATCACAAAATCATGTTTATAATACTTTTTACTTTTTTATCAAAACCGCCTCTAAGCTACAACCAAATTCACAACTAAACAAGAATCAAGATGGCGAACTAGAAGCCGCGAGTATCGCGCGCGCATCATAGTAGCGGTGAAGTTTGCATCAAGCTTGCCTGAGACTTGAAATATCATATTTGTCATAACAATATTTGAGCAATATTGTCGCAAACTTGAAACTTCATATTTGACTTAACAATATTGCAGCTATATTGTCACAAACTTGCCTCGTCATATTTGACGCGGCAAGTTAGAATCAAAGAAAAAACAAACTTGCCGCAAGTTTGTCTGCTATCTGGGTCATAATTCTCAGAGACTCAATCGTTTATGACATTCTCTAAGACAAGCATGACATTGACATCAGATCGAATCTGCATTTGAACAAATATAAGCACGAGAGTAAAATTGCCCCTCTGTGTTCCGAATAATTTGATGATTTTGGCGCCCACCGTGGGGCATTCGGTATTTTACAAGTGTTGAACAAGTATGAAGTAGAAATATTTATTGGTACCTAATTCAGAGCCATCACGTAATTCACGGCCAAATCGACTGAAATTAACGGGAATCAGTAATTTATTTTGGCGCCCAAAGTGGGGCATGACACGCAAAGAAAAGTATTTACTTATACAGTTTTATAATAAAGTGTTAAGTACCAAAAAATGCAAGAGCTTCATGATTACATACAGTAAAAATAGGGTATTACACCATTTTTTGAAAAGTGTCTCAAGATGATCCTATGACTTTAAGAAAGTAGTAGAAAAATTACAAAAAATATATTCAGTTGATAAGTATTTTTTAAACAACTTTTAAATTTACATTTTAAATGTTCGCGGTTTATCAGACAAAAACGTTGGAAGCCATCTTGCTTACGCAACATTATTAGCAAACAACGTAGTTACCATGGTTACTTGTTGATGCTTGCTTTTCTTTGACGTTTAGTTGTTTAAAATTCTACTAAGTTTATGACGTCATTTGACGTTAATGACATTCGTCATGGCGGCTGCCGTTTCGCGTAATTAAATCACAGATAATAAAACGGCATTTTTTAAAATGGTTTTAAAATTCTATTTATTCATTTTATGAGCTGTAACTAATATATTCCGTATGTTTTCTGGTAATACTATCTTAAATATACGTTATTATATTTTTTTTCACATGGGGTAAAATACCCTATTGCGTTTATAAGACACCTAATTTTAATAGAAATATACGTATGACACGAAAAATGTAGGCAATCTGATGCCATAATTTCAACTACAAAATAAAAACTCGTTAAGTATTTGAACTGCAATTCACATTGGATTTTGTTGAAATTGACCAAAAATAATGCCGACGTTTTACAACGAAATAAATGCGCAATCGTGTATGTGTAAATTAAGCACTTCTAATTATTTCTAGGTCCCGCGGCTACTCTAGTCTCTTCGCTCTTTCTAAGAACGATCTGGATGCTGCCTTGAAACACCACAAGCAAGCGGCTCAAGTACTCCGTATCAGGGCCGACCAAATCATTCGCGAAAACGCCGCCCGCTCTGCTAAACAACGGATGAAATTGGAGGAACAGCAATTGTGTCTCCAGGATGACAGTCCGCCGTCAGTGAGGAGGAGACTGTCGTCCGCTTCCAGCGTCGGTTTGACAGCGGAGGGAAAACGACAGCGGTCAGCCAGCGCGATGTCGAAGAGACGACTGTCTGCTGTCTCCGAGATTCACAAGGTATAGGATGATCATGAACTTACAGTTTTTGCAGGTTGCCTAACCGCTTGACCGCGCACAAGTGACTATTCTCCCTTTTTCGAAATTCCGTAGACCGCGCACAAGTGACTATTTTCCCTTTTTGGTTACAGCACTATATTCGGTCTGAATTTACTGTTTCTTTCTAATAAGTAATGTTTTAAATCCTTTGTCTCTGTTCTATTCAAATCATTGAATATTTCTTCATGCTAAAAATACGAAGCGAGTCTTAGAATCGCTAACCCGGAACGAAAAAATAATGTCCAATGCCACTATTTGTTTCGCGAGCTCCGTGATTACGTGCTAATCGTATGCGTGTAATTAATTATTTTTATACTATGATACATGTTTTTTTTTATTTAATTCGGTGTAGATAGAACCCCTCTACAGTGAAAACTCATAAAATATGTATGTCGTCGATTTACTTTTTAAAATAATCCTGTTTAAAATACACACAGTGTGTTTTTCAACGATAGTCAATGTTCGCTGCTAAGTATAATAAATTAGAAACTAAATGTCAACAAAGAATTCATACGACTTGAACGAGTCTTTTATAAGGTTGATGAAAAACATACTTCAACTTACTCATGTTACCGACTTATCAACAATAAATGTTTATGTTAGCGCGCCCATCTGGCGAGCGGCGGCGCGACATTTTGTTTAGAACGTGAGCGGTCGAGTGAATTCGGCGAATTGGCGCTAGCGGTCAAGCGGCTAATATGTTTCCTTTATGATCTGTCTTACTGATTTATCTGAACCTAAATAATAAAAACAAAAGGAGTCAAAATTTGTGAATCTGGTCACGCCCTATTTCGGATTCTGTAGTTGCCTTTTTTTGTGTAGTTGCCTTAAGGTTTTTGTTTTAGGTCTCTATATGAACACTTGATTTATGCGCAGTACAAATAATATTGATTTGAAGATTGTATGGACGAGAGTGTCTTAAGAGTGAGAGTGTCTTTCCGCCTCACAATATTACAAAGTGGCGAGAGATGAGGATCCTCCCACGCGAGACAACACTATGTGTAACTCACAGATTGTTGTTTCGAGTCAGGGTCTTTTTGGTGTCCGTTGTTTAAATGTTAAAATGCCTCGCGATTCAGAATTTATTCCAAATGTGAGGATTTTATTTAAAAAAGAGAGATCAGAATTACATTATAATAATATTTATCTTACTTATTTTTATGTCCCAGCCGTCGGCGGAGTACAGACAGTCGTTTAAATCAACCTGCTCCGGAATTCGAACCCCACTACCGACGATTGTGCTGTCTGGCGACTGAATCAACGGCGACGATGACTTTAAGCATTTACATTAAAAGTATACGGCATTATAATCGTACTCATTCAATAAAAAGTATTCTGCATTTAATCAATATAACAAGAACCATATTAAACTTTCGTCATAAATAGATATTGGACAAATGGACAGAATTAGATAAAATTTTTAAATATTGATGTTGTAGAATTTAAAATGTTAATTAAATGATACCAATTTGAACACATAAATATTGAGACCCATATTAATATTATGCATATTAAAATTTTATTGATACCTAAATAAACACAGGCAGCGATAGCCTAGTGGAGATACCAACAGACTGCCATGCAGAGGGTATCGGGTTCGAATCCACGGCGCGCACCAATGACTTTTCGGAGTTATGTGCGTATTGAATTGTTAATTATCGCTTGTCCCGTGCCTCGGAGAGCACGTTAAGCCGTCGGTCCCGGTTGTCATGAAGATCTTTGACAATCGTTACAGGGCGTCAGAACCTTCTAATAAACTGACACTAGTCTAAACCAAGGAATATCGCTATCCCTTCGGGTTGCGGAGGTCAGACAGGCAGTCGCTCCGTGGAAAAGCTAATATTCAGCCAAATCCGGTTAGACTAGAAAGCGGACCCCAGATTGAAACTGGGATAACGCTAAGAGGATGATGATGATACCTAAATAAACAAAAAGAAATCTGTCGTCAACTGCCAAAACAGTTTTAAAATAATTATGATATCCGATTTTCCATACATGCATAGATGTTCTACAGACTTACTAATAGAACTTAAATGTAATTTTATAATAATTATAAAATTGATGTTAGCAATTTACATTTAATAGTATTGATACCTTTATAAAGCAGAAGACCGATTCTCGAATTCACTGGCATTGAGGCTGAATTTTGACATATACTTAACAATGACGTTAGATTGACACTCCATATTGAACAAGATTTGGGTAGGTACAAGAATTGGCCTTAAGAAACTTTGAATGTGTCGCGTCGTTTTAACTGTCCATGTTCGAAGTTTTTTTCCTAAACATACTTGTCCAGAACGTTGTAATTCTGTTCCCCTACAACCCCACCTATATCATCTCCGATAGGGTTGTTTCCAACTAGTAAAATCAAGGACTTTTAATGAAATGTCAAAAACGACCTTTGCCGCGGGTTTTGTATGAAATATGACGTAGTGACGTCATTGTGTTTTGCTGTAAAGTAGAATACTTATTATCAATACATTGACGATAAAAATGTTTAATAAAGTTTTAACATTAATTGATGAATTAAACTATTATTATTTTGACATGTTTCACTAGATCAAAATACTTCTATAATTTATTTCACTTGCAGGAAACTTCCCTATTGTCCTTCCAAAAAAGAAGTATTTCTGGTAAACCTTCCAAAGCTAGTTCCATTACGATTAATTCCTCGTATACCTTTTTTTAGGTTTATACATCCAACCGAATTATATGGAAATTATATACATATGTACATCCAATCCTATATTTCACTGCTCCACATCTAAACTATTATAAGAACAGCAGATTACCACCTAGTATTTTATAATGTAATGTAAACATTCCATTTATCTTGATGTTTATGACATAAATGTCTCCATCAATCACTCTTACTTCATTCATTCTATTTAAGAATAAGTGTTAAATGTCAAATTGGCTCAAAATATACCTACTTGAATTGTTAGGCAATATTTTTTAGAAATTTAAATATTTTGGAAATATTATATATATCCTATGTGCATATCTATATTTATTTAATATAAATGTGTCAAATAAAAATAAATAATATATAACAATAAAGGAGGATGCTGTTTTTCTGTATCCCAATTCCTTTAATTACAAAATGACTGTGATTTCTTAGATGGCCAGAGGGTCTAGTACGAGTTTGCACTGGATCGTCACGATGCGTTGCGCCCCCTAGCGGTCTCTACCGATCGCTATTCTCCGTAAGGGGCGCTTTTACAAAATGTATGGAAATTGTTCCCGTCGACTAGGCCATCGTCCACCGTGACGATCGAGTGCAAACTCGTACTAGACCCTCTGTTAAACCGAATGTCACTCGACTTGTAGCAAGCCAACTAAACTATGAAACTGCTAAAGAATGGACGAAAAGCTGCTTTTTTTTGCAACATAATATGTAGAAGTAAAGGCTTAAGACTAAAGATACGATTCGAGGTTACCGTAAAAAATAATATGAAAGTCAAACTACCAAAAAAATTTAGAAAATAGACTCGAAACCTGCGCAAAACTTCTTAAAAGTTTGCAGCATGAATCAAACAGATATTGGGGACCTATTGAACCTAACATTGGATTGATAACCTCTCAAGGGTCTATCTAAAGTGTACACAACCAAGCCACCCGCCATGTAAACAGGCTGTGGCTCTACCTACAGGAACTTTGCGTACGTATGCCCGACGGGGTACGGCAGTGGCTGATCCAGAATTATGGTGGTGCTCTTGTCTGGGAGGGACTTCATCCCGATGTGAGGCGGTTTATCAAGGAAAAGCCTTAAATGCAAGCAAAAGTACATTTATACATTACCACCAGTTCAAAACGTGGCTTCCTTCCTAGAAGAACTAAAAAGGAGGTTCGGCTCTTCGATTTACGACAAAGACCTAACTTTATGCCTATTATACCTACCTACGTGATAGCTGGTGATAGTTAAGCACTCAAGGGACTGAAAACGAAACTTAACTTGGAAACAATACCTCAATGTATTTAGCAATATAATTATGCTTAGGTACCAGTCATTCAGTAATATAATTATATGAACAACTGTGAATCACCATTTCGCAGTCAAAACCACATTGCATGCTATTCCTTTAGGTAGGGTAAATACGCTAAATGTCGGCCACCTTACGGTTTTTCTGTTTTGGGATCGGTCTGGCACCATCAATTTGCAACAAAAGGACAGCTTCCGATGCGGTTTTGGATAGTTTGATAAATCTATTTCATGTTTATGGGCATAAGATTGACATTTCTACTACAAGGAAAAAGTTCTAAGGTTTAGTTGCGTCGAGAACGAAAAAACCCTAAAGTCGGCCATTCACGGCCCATGGTCGGTCGCGTTTTTCCCAAATGTCGGCCGGGTATAGGATGTTTTAAATTAAGACTGACAAATATTATTAATATGATTTATTTTGGCAGGTGTCTCACTAAGTATACGTTATTAATCGTTATTGGTTTAATAGTAGGTAAAGTATTTTTTTATTTGCACTTAAATAATGTTAGGTATTACAATTTTTATCAAAGTAAACATCACAATAATTATAATTAGTTCTGTATGTCTTTTCAAAAATAATTCATACCATTTTTGGCCCGGAGTATCATCATTGAATAGATTTTGCCTGATTTCGGCTTTCATTTTTTTTTTACACTATTAATTAAATCTGTTTTTTTTTCTTGGGAAACCGCACTTTGCGAGTTGTATTAGCCATTGAACTAGTATTTCTTCTTTGGCTGGATTCAAAACCAGCTGTCTATGCGACCAGCCAATCTATCCTGCAACGTCGTCGTTCGCGGGACGCCAAATAGTTTAGAAGCTGCACGAATGGGCATTCCATTATTTATTGCCTCAAGTGCTTCCTTTATTTTTGTGCGATCGTAACTGCATAATTTTCTTTGTTTTCGTGAAGGCCCTGGATCTCCCTGCTGTCATTGTAGTACCTTAAATTAAAAGCATTAATTCTAAGGGCAGCTTTTTGTGACATGCAGGTTAATTAATGAATGAAATATTCACGACTAACCATTTATATTTTTTAAGCTAATTACCATGGGTTAAGGTAGCAAGTTCCAAAGAGCAATGTATATCTTATATTCCCATACCATAATAAGCTACCATAAATG
This sequence comes from Euclidia mi, assembly GCA_944739405.2. NCBI lineage: Eukaryota > Metazoa > Arthropoda > Insecta > Lepidoptera > Erebidae > Euclidia > Euclidia mi. The sequence continues at coordinate 9,267,491 of OX123196.2, forward strand.
TTTTCAATAATATCAACTCCTACATTTAAACTTAACTCTTTATATTATTAATAAATCAATGTATAATAAATATTTTATTTTGAAAATAAGAAAAAGTAATCAGCCTGTATAGTTGGGCTCGAATTCGAGGCTGGTCGACATTACGATCTTTAATGTTTCTAAAGCCGGCCCCTATTTCGGGTACATTATTTCTCGAGATTCAACTAATATCACCCCGGCCGGTATTTGGCGATTAAACGTAAAATAGATTTATTTGCCTATATGCGTTGCAAATTCTCTTATTAAGCCAATGGAATAAGTACAATTTGAATTTATAAAACAGACTGCATTTACTTTAAGTCGACCACGGCCGAGAATCCGGTTTTAATTCAAAATTGGTACTCTATTGGCGGCCTCCTATTTTCCCTTTAAAACAATATGTAAAACATTGGAAAAACTATCTCAAAATATAGTAAAAAACACTAATTACTGATAATAAAGCTTAAAACAAAAAAAAGGAATGTCTGACCGTTCTAATATCAATCCCCGAAGTGTGGGTATTCACAGCAAGTAAGGTACTTTTAATATAAAATTGACGCTTCGACGGCGCAATCGCTACTGACGCTCAGTGTGCGAAGAGTGAGTGGCGTAATCGGAAAGTAACGGTTTGTACATATAGAGCATGAACTAAGGTTGTAATTCGAGTGGCATATTTGTCACTTCATTGCGTTTTAAATGAACGCAAGCTAAAAATGTGCAGACGGCCGAAGTTTGGGGGGGGGCCGACGTTTAGCGTATTTACCCTACTAACTATAAAATTGATCGATATAATTGCCTGTTCCTTATCTACCTACAATTCGTATTTTTCACCCAGCAAGCAATCATTAACTCAACGTTGACTTCCTTGACAAACTGATTAACTTTATTATGTCGGGTTTGCGTGCATCAAGCTCGGTGACAAGGGAATGACCTACCATTAACCAAATACGATTAAAATACAGGAATTTCGACTTTATAACCTGGAAATAAGGGGTTGTGGACTGCAAGATAAGTTTGTAAGAAAGTTAATAGAAGGTAACGATGGTTGGTGCAGTTTTTCAGTATTGCTCCGAGGTTTTATTTCCCTTTGGCAATGAATACAGATTTACATAATAGAAGCGTATTTCTTAAAGATTTCGTGTGCCGATTCCAATTGGCGTATTGGCGTCAAGTCAGTGTAGTTGGTAGTTGGCGCCGTTGGCGGCGCTGGCGTCGTTCTCCGTCTCTCTTGCACTCGTAGAGACAGCTGTCACAGCGCGACTGCCACGCCGCCAAGCGACAATATGGGCCACATGGGTCACAGAAAGTTTGTCTACAGAGCGCCCATATGAAATGCGCCTCTATATAAATATCTATGCTCTATGCCTTTGGATAGTACCTAAGCATTTTATCAATTTTACAAATTGGGAGTAGATTCTGTTTTGGATTTGTGATCATTGAAATATACAATAATATCTCTGTAACACGTTGCGCGTCGTGCAGAGAATTTATTCCTATAGGGGAAGGTTGCTATGAATGAACCACCTAACTTTACGACGTCATATCTTAAAAAATATAAGTGATAAAATGAAAGCAGTTTATTATTTTTATTCCATAGCACCTTTATTTACATTTACAAACAATTCGAACTTATACTTTTTGGTATAAACGAAGAAAGCTAAATCATCGACTGTTACCTTCTTCGGACCATGGGCACCATCGTTGAACCACCAGGTTGCCGTCAATGGACTTCAAGAAATCCGGCATGGACTCGTTTATACTAGCGACGACCGGTTGGCGCAGCGGGAGTGTAAGCGACTGTCAAACATTTGTGTGCATGAACATGGATGGTTGTCTTGGTCTGGGTGTTTCTATGTATAATATATTTACAAAAATAAGTATATATGTTTATCCATTACCTAGTACCTACCCATAATACAAGCTCTGCTTAGTTTGGGACTAGATGGTGATGTGTGTATGTGGTGATGTGTGTGTATGTGGTAGTTTGGGTGTTGCTAGCTTGAACAGTTTTAGAAATACCTTGGTGGTCCAATGAAAACGCTAGTCCAAAGATCGCAACTCTCTAAATTAGAGAGTTGCGATCTTTGGACTAGCGTTTTCTAGCTCTAATATAGGTCTAATATGTAAATATTAAATCATACCTATTTACTGTCCTAATGCTAAAAGGCATTCGCTGCAATATTAAAACCGGCCAAGTGCGTGTCGGGCCACGCGCAATGTAGGGTTCCGTAGTTGCCCATAAAGACTTGCTGCAAAGGGTATTAATGTACAAAAAATCCGACTGTTTAATTTGCTGAAAAAATAATTTTAATAACACTATTATAAGAACCTAAGTTTTGTTTAGAAAAATACTAGGTATGTATCCAGTTATGTATTGTAAACATAAAATGTGGTTTCCAAGATATACTACTACTATACATACGTAGTACCGTAGTACATTACATACCAAAGTACGTATATCTTTAAGATTAAGCCAGCGCGCCCAATGTAAACTCACAGAAATAGGTATTTAAAGTTAATCGACGATTACTCGTAAACTAGTGATATCTACTTAGCCGTGATAGTTTTCCTTTTAAATTCGTTATATGTACTACATTTATGATTTTTTTCACCTCTTCCAAATTAATAGTTTAGCCGGCAGAGGGGGGGGGACACTTGAGTCTAACAATTTTTTTCACTTCAAAGCTTGATATTTGACAAACCAATCACTTGATCGAAAAATGATTTGAGCAAACTAATAATATTTTTATAAAACCTATCCAATGATGGGGTACTCAACCAAAAAAAAATTCAATCCCACTGTATATGTAGGGGAGATACCCTTAATAAAAATATTTTCCTAAATTTTATTCTACAGTTTTGTTGCAATATCTTATGTCTATATTCATGTCAAATATCAGCTTTCTAGCACCAGGCGTCTTTGAGCTAGGCTGCGGACGGACAGACGGACGGACATGACGAAACTATAAGGGTTCCTTGTGGACTACGGAACCCTAAAAATTGCCTTATTTATTTGTCCAAAGTCGGTATAGAAATATAACATAACAATAATGACTTTATATTAGGTACAATCGACCAGGAAAGTTATTCATAACATCTACCTATTTAGGTACCTAGTGGAAAGGTACTAATTATGGAATATGTTCTTAATACGGAAAGCGTTATACCTACCTACAGGCAAATGCAAAGTAGGTACACACAAGGAAAGCATGAACATTTAATTGTTGATTCTCTTTTCATTTTAGACGAATCACATTGTTGTTTATTGCTTGAAGAAGAAACCCTTTTCTTATAAATATATACTGTCTATGTTTTATTATTAAAATATTTTGCAAATGCAAATCAACATTCTGTATTTGGGAGACTAAGCGCCGCGATCATTCCAAAATACGTTTTAGTAGAGTAAAAGTAAATTATGGATTAGGTACATCCAAAATAAATTTAATCTTAACAAATACCTACCAAAATTTTGGAATATTCTGGGCACTTAGACTTGGACTGCCTCCGTGGTCGAGAGGATAGCGTATGCGACTGCGCTGATCGGAGGTTCCGGGTTTGATTCCCGGGTCGGGCAAAAGTGTAACTGGGTTTTTCCGAAAAGTCACTAGCAGCCCGGAGTCTGGTGATGTGCCCGGTAACGGCACGCACGGCGGCATTACGTGAGACCTGAAAATTAATGGCGAAATGTGGGTGTAAAACTTACACCTCTGCCTACGCCTTCGGGGATACAGGCGTGAGACTATAAATAAAATAAACTTAGACTTGATAATATAATGGTATTCCATATGGGCGACGTATTTCATAATTGGTACTTTTCCTCTACATATCATACAGTCCTTTGTAGTCCGCTCCACAGCAGCAAGATGAAGTCTCTAACTCTGCTCTCTTTATACAAATAATCTTACTTACTTAAAACCTAAAAGTTTAATCCAAATAATTTTATTCCAAAACTGACATACTTTACGAGAATTTCCACTGTTAAAAATATGAAATATCTACAATAAATAATGTGACTATAACCCAGAAGCAGCGACTATAACACGGAAATACAGTTAATTTAGATATAAATCTACTTGCGCTTAGACGAGGCCTAGGCAAAGTTTCACATTGTCACATAACTCAGTTGCGCGCCCGCCCCGCCACGCAACCTGGAACGTAGATCGCTGATTACTTACTTACACCTAGACGTAGCTCTAAGCTTTTAATTTACTCGCATTATGTACAGGTCAAGGTTGCACTTGCTTTGTTATTAAATATATAAGAGAATCGAATCTTGCAAGAAAATTCTGTTTCCAAAATGATAATCTTAGATCTGATAGAATCTATTTAATTTTGAGAGGGGCAGGCCCTGATACAGCAGAAGTAGGTACCTACTTATTGTTTGGAGAGGATATTGACGTTAACAGTGGCGAATCCAGGGAGAGTTAGAAGCTTAAGTCCCGTCCCCTCTTCCTACTTGAAGATACAGTTTTTTCCATTACTAGATCCGCTATTGAACTGAACTATTGTTTTGTAATCTTTGTGATCAAAACTATTGTTCCGGAAGTGATAACTATATCCACCATTCTATTGACTTAAAGCATTGTTCCTTTATTGAGACCTTATGAAAGTGACTGTGAGCAAGACGAAAGTTATGGTTTCTGAAAAGGTTTTTTTTTTTTATTTAGGATCTCCAACAAAGAATATACACTGCCCTTTACAAAGATTTTTTCACATATGGATCATGGATGTGTACTCCTTCAATTATAGGAAACCACAGCATGCAAAAAAGGGAACTTAACTAAGTAAAATTAAAATTATAACCTTAAGACTAAAATTAAAAGATTGGACTAAAATTAAAAGTTTAGACTAAAATTAAAAGTGCACGTACATATCACATTTACAAACGAAACAGCGCATATAAAGTGCAATACATTAAGTTCAACACATTATTCGACGAAGATCATTTAAAACATAAAACGAGATAATTAAAGGTATTCATTTAACTGCTTCTTAAATTTACATAGGTGTTCACAAATGTCAGGTTTTAGATATGGTGTTGTACTGCCTACAGAGTCTTGGTACAGCAGCAAAATGACCTAAATTTGTTTTTGAAGTAGGTACATCAAAGAGATTATACATATTCTTTCTTGGTATTCGAGAGGGTATTTTAATGGGAAGAGAACTCAAAAGTTGACTGCATTCTATGGTGCCATTAATCACCTTGTGCAAGAAGATATAATCGGTGCAGCTAGTGCATGTTCTTACTAAGTGATCCGCATAACACAGGTGATAGAGAAAACGCTTCTGTACACTTTCTAGGCGTTTTTTGTACACTTCGTAATGTGGATTCCAAATTACGGAGCCATATTCAAGTATCGGACGAACTAGAGTGTTAAAAAGTTTTATCTTTAAAACCTAGTATTCAAGATATGTGTATCAAACCTCAATGCATTGTCCAAGTGAACTCCGAGATCGCGAATGATATTAACATTTTTTATTTGAACTCCTTCTATGTAGTAAGCATTATTGACTGCAGTTTTATTTCGAGAAAATTGGATATGGTAACATTTATTATATTTAACATCATTTTATTTTATTTGCACCAATCTGTAAAACTGTTTATATCGTCTTGTAGTTTTTTTTTTATCTTCTTTGCTTTGAATGGGCATCATTAGCTTTAGATCGTCCGCAAATAAGTAAACATTAGAATTTTTGAAACAACAGACAACATCATCGATAAACACGTTGAATAAAATTGGCCCAAGATGCGATCCCTGCGGAATTCCAGATGTTGCTACATAATCAATTGAACAGAAGCCATTTAACACTACTTTAGATGTTCTATTAACTAAATATGATTTTAACAATTTGACTAAAGCTCCGTCTATACCAAGATTTTCCAATTATTTAATCAGGCGGCAGTGGTCCACTTTATCAAATGCTTTACTAAAATCAGTATAAACCGCATCTACTGGAATTCGTTTGTCAAGGCATTTAGATATGGTGGATGTAAAACATAGTAAGTTCGTATTTGTGGACCTGGATTTGACGAATCCGTGCTGGTGTTGGTGGATCGTGCGGTTTGCGATCCGTGGAGTGATGTGTTGCTTCAAATACCAACTTAGACGTTTGCTTATCAGTTTTTCGAATACCTTGCCAAAAGTAACCAATATTGAGATTGGTCTATAATTCGAGACCAAGTGTTTTTCTCCCGATTTAAATAATGGTATGACTAGAGCTTCTTTCCACTTGGTTGGGAATGTACCTTCGTAAACAGATGTATCTATTGTAGATAATTCTAAGCGGCTTGACGAGCGCCTCTGCACAGCGTTTTATAAAAATTGGAGGAATAGGGTCACTTCCTGCACCTTTCGTTTCATCTAGCAATTTTAGATTTTTATATATTTCTTCATTATCAAACGTCAATGTACTTAGAGTTCTGGTTGTTGTAAGAGTGTTTGTAGTTGTGAGACTTGGATTACTTGACATATTGAAGACCACAGCAAAGTTATCTCTAAAGAGGTTACATAATTATGTCTACACCATTCACCGCTACCCTATTATAATAAGGCATTTGTGCCGGATATGTACTACTGGATTTCCTCTTACCTTTTATAAACGACCAAAAAATTTTTGGGCATTTTGTTATTCCGTTTTCTATCTTATAGACATAATCTTTACAACATGAAACTCGAAGGGAATTGCAGCTGTCCCTTAATCTCTCAAAAGACAATAAATCCACTGGGTTATTATATTTTTTAAAGCGAGCATGGTATTTACATTTTTCTCTTAACAGTCGTATAAGATCTCGAGTGTGCCATGGCGGATATTTCTTGGCATTAGACTTTTTTAAGGGAATTGTTAGAAAGATAACACGCCGTAATATGTCATAGAAAATGTCAACCATATCATTCACTGAATCTGAATCACATGCTTCAAATTCTGACTCCCATTTAACTGCTAACAACTCGTTTAATACTTTATCGTAGTCGGCTCGAAAAAAGCCAGGTTTAAGTGAAGTTTTAGATTCCAATTGATGATCAGATAGTAACGGTACGTTGAATTCCATTGGAGGATGTAAGGGGTCTTCTTTTGACAAACAGTATAAACATCGTTTCAAGTTCTCTATAGGTGTATTACTCAATATGAGATCTAAAGTTTTGAGTTTGTTGTTTAAAATATTATTGTGCTGATTTAACGCATTGAGAGATAAAAAATCAGTAAATATCGAGCAACGGTTTGAATTACTACATTCAGGGTGTAAGTAATCATCCTTTAAAATCCATGAGATATCGCTGAGGTTAAAATCTCCTAAGATTAACAGATGTTTATTTCTTTCTGCAATGCGCTGAACATTATTTGTATATAAAGATAACGATTCGGCACTCACACGTGGTGGTAAATATAAGCCGCCAATATATATTGTGTTTTTACTATTTTTTGCGTTATCTAGATCTACGCTTACCCATAAGTCCTCAAGCTCCGTCTCAAAGCAAGTCAACCTACGAGATTTAAGGTATTTTGATACGGCTATTGCAACTCCACCTCCGTCTTTCCGGTAACCGTATCTGCTAGACTCGCGATCACGTCTGTAAACAATGTATCCATCGTCGAAAATTTCAGAATCATAGACGCCACTGTGTAACCAAGTCTCTGTAAGCACTATCACATCATAGTTATGTATAGATATATTGTGATGCATATTAATAGTTTTTGTTTTTAAACCACGTACATTTTGGTAATAAATATTAATTGGACCATTGAATGTAAACAGAATTAGCTTTAGAAGCTTGCAACAATTTATATAAGTGTTACGCCATCTATCGGTGAATGGGGGTACTAGAAGAGATTGAATGTATCGGTGGTTTAAAGGTAATTCAGCTACTCTGTACTAGATGGCGTTGCTGTATCGAGCATAGGCTGTTCGCGATTATTCGACAGTTTTGTGGAAGTATCTAGATTGCGCTAGTGATGTTATCCGGCCAGTATAAATAGAGTGCGAGCGAACGGAACGGACAGTTCAATTGAATACGGAAAGCGATCAACAAGAAGCGAAGAAATAAGTCGGAAGTGTTTAGTGTTGTAGTGGTGTGAAAAGTGTGTTTTATTAGTGTTGGAAAATTAAGTGTGTGTATCTAGTGTTATTTGTTAGAGAATAAAGTGCAGTTTTTCTGGCATAGTGTATATAATTTATCACGAACCCCAGCTCGTAACATAACAAAAAGAAAAATAATATTACGTTTAGGATTAATGTGTTACGGCTTGTAATGCTATGATCAATGGACAACTAGTGGAGCAAGTGAATGATTTTGTATACTTAGGTACGCCGTTTTCTAGGAATGGTAAGGATTAAGGAAATAATGAAAGAAGAGGTGAATGAAGCTTTGAAGGCTTTTATAAACAGTCAAAACGTATCCAAAAAGGCACGTTTGGCTGCGCATAGAGGAGTGTTAGTGCCTACACTTATGTATGGTAGTGCAAGTTGGGTATGGCAGAAGAGACATGAAAGTGGAATAAATGCTGCAGAAATGAGAGCACTGAGAAGTATGTGTGTTGTGTTTTTGAACGACAGAGTAAAAAAATGTGTGATTGATAAGAGAGTGTTGTGGGGTAAAAGAAGATGTAGAGGCAACCATCGAGAAAAGTACACTAAGATGGTTTGAACACATGGATAGGATGGATGACGAAAGACTGACCAAGAAGATCTATCGGGCAAGTGTGAATGCGACAGGAGGAAGGGGAAGACATGCTAAAAAAGAAAGGTTAGAAGTACCCTTAACCAAAGAGCATGCATGAAAAATTTGATGAGAGTTAATGAAGCAAGAGTGATATGTCAGGATCGTTACAAATGGCGTTCCGTAGTCTCTGCCTAACCCTTCGAGAAACAGGCGTGAGTCTATTGAAGTATGTAGATCGCCATTGACCTGAAGTACTGGCACTGATGCTCTTGTTTAAATTTTATGATACTCTAGTTTAAGTAATGTAAGTCCCTGTTGCCTCTATTTTACAGTATTCAGTACGCTGCTTAACTTGCTACAGGCTCTTGCAGGCAGTAGTAGCAGTAGCCTTTGGATAAGTTTAAATTGTAAAACTAAACGCATCACTCGCACGTATACTCATGTAGATACGTATAATAGGAAACCACGGCAGCGTTCTCATTTTACTGATGTCTATTATTCCTTTCTCTGTCTACCTTATCATAAACTGACAAACCACGGCAGCGTTCTCATTTTACTGATGTCTATTATTCCTTTCTCTTTCTACCTTATCATAAACTGACAAAGTGGCGGCAAACCACAGACATGAGTACAATATATTAGTCGATAAATAATCTTTAATCTAAACACTAGAAATAACCCATAGTCTTCTTGATATAGATATTTTATCGAGCACACCGTGTAATTTTATTTGCGCAAACAGAAACTTTTTCATGAGAAATTCTGAAGGTAACAAATTACAGAGTTCATTATCGGGGTTGCGTGTTCTCCATCATTTCTTTATTGAAATAAACACGTAGCGAACTAACTCGTAATGTAACAAAAAATAAACAAAGACCACATTCTGGGCAACTTCATAAATTACGCTTCGATTATTTCAGGTAAAAGGTTTTAAAGAAACATTATGTAAAACTTTCAACTTATTTCATTAAGCTATTATTATTTGCTACAGTATCCACGTTTTAAGAATGCGAAAAGAGCTCCGTTGTTTTGTTCGTTTCTCGGATAAACCGCTGAGCCGATTTCCTTAGAAGAAACGTTTAGATGGAGCATTTGGTTTCTGTAAGTAAATTCTTAAAAGCTTGATGGAGTAGCAATGCTCGGCAGAAGTGTGTAGGTCCCTAACTTTGATTTCTAGAAGAATATATCTAGCTCTTGAATAAAAGAGAACGGTATGGTCGCATTTTTACGATGACTCGACAATTCTGAAACACCTAGATAGAGCTATAAGCGAAAATCCTTTACTAGTAATATTAGCATTAATTATCTTAACAGCATTGCCCTATACCACTAGTATTATCCCAGTTACATCCAAAACTTTTCACATTGTACGGGTTACAAGGTGAAAAGTTCAAGGGTTCACTTACTAGTCCAACCAGATTTGATAAAATATTAGCATAATATTGCTTTCCTTCTAACAGAATCCTTGAAATATAAACAGGGATAAGGCTATAGTCCATTGAAATGTAACATTTTTTTGGGCTTAGCTTGCATTTGTCAGAGGACGCAATTTTATTTTATAGGCGACAAGAGGTGGTTAGTGTGAAGTCCAAGATTGTGGGGTCGCAGCCCTTGTCCTGCGGCCGCCATCTTGAAAAGAGTGTTACAAATGGGCTTTCTAGTTTATCTGGAAAACTATTGGCCGTACAAAACAATTTTAAAACGTGTTTGGTTGCAAATTAAATTCTCCACAACTTTAGTCTCTTAGCTTTATGAAAAAAGTTTCTGGACCAAAGTTATAGAGAAAATTAGCAACAAAAAACTCTTTCACGTATTCTTTGTACGGCACATAGTTTACCAGAAAATCAAGAAAAACTATCTGCCCCTGCTCTCTTTGCAATATGGCGGCCGAGGGACAAGAGCCCAAGAGGTACGACCCAACAGGATGAAGCTTTACAAGCCCTTTCTACACATCTGTAAAATTAAATCGCGTCCTCTGATAAATGCAACCGCAAATGTAACTTTTCAATGGACTTCTATGTATGTGTGAAAGTAGTTTCTAAAATGAAATAAGAACAACAATATAACAACGACGATGCATTTTTAACTATGTCTATTACTTTACTTGAATTTTGTAACAAAATCAAATATGCAGAGACTCATATAATATTAAAATTACTAGATACAATTCAATTACATTGGTAATTGTACCTATGTTAAAATTAATCAATCAAGAACAATGGCTTCCCGAGCCACGTTTGGTACTAAAAGTGGAGCCCAAAAAAACTATAAAATAACACATCGACTGCAAAGAAGCGAAGTAGTCGTGCATCGTATCGTGCAGTGAAAACAACCCTTTCATTAGGGGTGAGCCGCGGAATCAACTAGTGGCCCCAGCTCAGTCCGCTATCAACTGTGATCCACTGTGGTTCATTCCGGGGACTGTGCATCATTACAGGGGACTGTGCTTCATCCTTGTTAAAGTTCTTTTGAAGTTGGTTTAAAGTTATTGGATTAAAACAATCTGTGAATTAATGTGATCGGATATCTATTGAGGAAAGGTATAACGATTTCTTTGTGATTGCGTTTTTCATTTAGGTAATTAATGGATGTTACAATCATAATTTCGTGATCAGCAATTGTAAGAAGTATGGATGTTGATGAAGAATTAACGACAAACTTTTTTTAAATTAAGAGGCTGTGATATGCATGTGGCAAAGATTATATTAGGTATGCAGATGGCTTGCTGGGAGAACATTGTCTTCTTAAGATATAAACTATCTGAATATCGCTGCTAAATTACTGCCTTCAAATCTAAGGAGGATAGGTATATGTTGTGCTCATATGTTCGGGGAATGCATTCGATCAGAAGGTAATTAGTCATAATCAGAAAGTATCTACGTACGTATATTGCTCTACTTGTCAAAACTAGACCTATTCTCACATTTACACTCGCCTAATTCTTTAAACGGTCCATCAATTTTGTCCGCCAATGTCAAGAGGATATTGTTAGAAGGACCTATATATCGCAAAAAACATGTCATATTGTTGGACAAAAATTCTCAATACCTACGTCGATACCTATGTATATATCCCGTCGCATGAGTCAAAAATAAAAGAGCTGATCATGATTTTACTTTGCTAATGTAAGTATAGCATCAATCAAATGACAAATGAGCTTTCTCTATCTGTAGAGTTCTCTCAAACATGGCTCTACGGCGTAGAACGACTGGAATCTGAATCATAGACATCTTTCTCAGTTGCATTAGTATAATTGAATTTCAACTCCTACTGAGAAATTATATCTACATGTACACTCACGCCTTTTCTCCATCGGGGTAGGCTGAGTCAACAGAACGCACCTTGCTTTTATCCTTACAAATCTTGTGCGTACCATCACTTACATTCATTACTCTTTTCATACTCGCTTTCGGTTTCGGATGCTTCGGATCTTTCCGTTTTTCAAAACGTCCTCAATTTGGTCGACGAATGTCCTACGAGGTCTATTGTGACCTAATTGCTCACACACATATGGTCAACAATAATTGTTGACGAAAAAATTATTTTTTGGAAAACAGAAAATTTATTAAGTATGAGATGATTAGGCGAATTCCCAATTCAGAAACGGGCCGCTTAGGTATGCTATGTATTTGATTCGTCATTCTTTCTTCACTCATTCACTGCACGTGTCCAAACCATTTCAGTATTTCTTTCTCAATCAGTGTTACGACATCTTATTTCGGACCACAGCGCTCTCGTATAACGGCATTTGAATTTCTATCAAGTCACAGCCCACACATACTACGCAGTGATCGCATCTCAAGTGCGTTAATTCTGCATTCTTGCTTTTCAGCCATGGATCTCCCACATCCTTACATAAACCTGGGTCTTCTTTGGGACAGTCTGATCGTTCATAAAAACTTGCAGCGCTTCATTCACACAGTTTACCGCAGTCACTCTCCTTTCAATATCTGCTTATCATATTACGTCAAACACTATCACTTTCATTTTCAAACCTTTCGCTTTATAGCAATCGTTTAGGTATGCGGTCCATCATTTGTTGCAACTCAGATGATGCAAGAATGACTTGATCATCGGCGTAGAAGAGGCACTTAACACCATTGCACCCTACCATGTCGATCCCACATTCAATTTCTTATATATCATTCATGCAGCTATCAATGAATAAGATGAACAATCATTTGCTTTACTTTCAGTTTAAATTGCAAACCAAACATGACTATAGAATAAAAAGATAGTACCTATGACTTAAATCCACAAATAAATACATAACCATGCCGTTGCGTATCTGTTATCTACGACAGATATCTAAGTTCGCTCCGTTGTTCGGCGGCGGACGCGGACGTAGTAAACTCGTTTACAGGCCGAATAATCTCTAATTTCATTATTCTTGTGCTCGTAAAACGATTTACATCGTGGGATTGCGTGCTCACTCGCCTAGATAGCATAGAGCTATGCAATCATGGCCCTAATGATCCTTCGAAACGGTGATATCCAATTTCGGATTTTGATTTAGATATAAAAATGTAGGGTGAAAATGTTAAAGAGCTTCGATTTGTTTTTCAAAGCAAGGCCCTTACAAAGAATACAACACGAAAGAGAGCAGCCAAACAAACTTAAATTTCGTGCATTTCTTCTGTGAGTCGGAAGTGAGGCCCTTTGTGACTGTTCTTACCGTTATTTATTTCGCTATGACCTGCACTGGCTACTGTTAGCCTTCTTCTAAAGTGTGGAACTGTGGAGAACGAGTGATGCTATAAAGCAAACGTGTAGATCAGTAGCTATAGTTAGATATTATAAGTAGTACCGATATTAGACGTATCAGTAATAATGACACATGCCAACCATCAGGCATCAATGCCTTGTGTATAAAAGCAATTTAATAACGATGATTGTTGGTTGTACGTGTCAAACTATACGCTCTTTCATACATTGGACGCAACGTAGTAGGTAGGTACACAGTTTTCAATCATTTATTCAACGATACAAGCGTTATCACGCTTGTTGCCTGAAGGCTATATGAGCCTTCAGTCTTCAAACCGCATGCAAATCTTGCCAAAGCTTAACAACACCCAATACAACCTACATCCACAAAAAGAGCCAATTAGCGGTTAACTATCTCTAGTTACGGTATCATTGCATCATTCCCCTGCATTATGATATGATACAGCATATCGTGACCTAAGCTTGCATGAATAATTTCCCCAGTAATGAGCAACCGATGCCAAAGTTACGACGGCAAGCTCGCTCGTTTCACAATTATTTACGAGTTTCCTCATATAAATATCGTGACGAGTCTATTATTTGCCAATAATTTTATTGATAATAGGGTTGTTTCTGGGATAATTTGAAACCAAATTGTAAGAATGCACGCTAGCTCACGCATTTTTTTTACTTTAAATACCTAATAAAAGTGTAGTCGACACGGCTGCCGATTAAAAACAAAAAGATTCTTCGAAAATCAGTTTGAAAACATACCTTACGTATCCAAAGTAAAAGTCATAGGCAATACTAGCAAATGATGACACTTATGGAAGCGAGTTTTCTTCAATTTGTTTGGTATTAGGTATACACTAGTCTTTTTTAAACTTTCGCAATTTGTATACATCATACAAAATAATTTACCGAGTCTTAATCACGTTAACCCAACTTATTTAACTAGGTCTGTCCGCGACCACGCTCGGTAGGTACAAGATGAGTGAAACGTCGGAAACAAATAGGTATTTATACCTTAAATAAGTTGAGTATAGTAATACAAAATAATTTAGCGGGTCAATTATTTTGTATGATATACTTATCGCATTCATGCCAATTTTAAAAATGTACCTAGGTAACGGTGGTAACTACCTCTTATGCTTATTTATAATAAGTCAATGCAAGGATGTCTTTAAAACCTATACTTAAACAAAAGTAACGGCCACGCGCCGACGATACTTTCATTTAACAATAAATTACTAGAAATAGTTCTACTTTGCAAATATTTGAAATATTCAATGCGCGATGTCGGTTAACCTTACAAATCAAATTCTTGGCAACAAACACTAAATATTAACTTAACTTACATCTAAACTTAGTGCAGGTTGCCTGTCTAACTTTGTGCAAGCTTGCCGATGAAAGAAATACATTAAAATTTACTCAGCTCCACAAAAAATGGTTTATGTCGGTACCTAGTCTGATGGATAATTGGAAAGTATCACGCTAATTCCATTTAAAAAGACTGACGTAAATGAACGGATTGTTTGCTGGCAGAATAAGTGTTTTTAGGGTTCCGTAGTCCACAAGGAACCCTTATAGTTTCGTCATGTCCGTCCGTCTGTCCGTCCGCAGCCTAGCTCAAAGCCGCCTGGTGCTAGAAAGCTGATATTTGACATGAATATAGACATAAGATATTGCAACAAAACTGTAGAATAAAATTTAGGGAAATATTTTTTTAAGGGTATCTCCCCTACATAATATATATAGTGGGGTTGAATTTTTTTTTGGTTGAGTACCCCATCATGCGGGGTATCATTGGATAGGTTTAAAAAAAATATTATTGGTTTGCGCAAATCATTTTTCGATCAAGTGATTGGTTTGTCAAATATCAAGCTTTGAAGTGAAAAAAATTGTTAGACTCAAGTGTCCCCCCCCCCCTCCCCCCCTCTGCCGGCTAAACTATTAATTTGGAAGAGGTGAAAAAAATCACAAATGTAGTACATATAACGAATTTAAAAGGAAAACTATCACGGCTAAGTAGATATCACTAGTTTATGAGTAATCGTCGGTTAACTTATAAATACCTATTTCTGTGAGTTTACATTGGGCGCGCTGGCTTAAGGCCTTGCCACACGGCACAATTTACGTCCAACTTGACTAAATCACTTGATGAAATCGTGACGTGTAGACGCCAGTCGTCCAACTCTAGTACATCGGGTGGGCGGTACCACCAGATTTTAACCAATCGGGTGGACAGAATGAAAATCAGTGATTTGATTGTGTCGTGTAGACGGGCAAAGCCAATTCGATTGAAAATTTGATCAGTGGTAAAATTGTGCCGTGTGGCAAGGCCTTTAATCTTAAAGATAGGTATACGTACTTTGGTATGTACCTAATGTACTACGGTACTACGTATTTATAGTAGTAGTATATCTTAGAAACCACATTTTATGTTTACAATACATAACTGGATACATACCTAGTATTGTTCTAAACAAAACTTAGGTTCTTATAATAGTGTTATTAAAATTATTTTTTTAGCAAAATAAACAGTCGGCTTTGTTGTACATTAATACCCTTTGCAGCAAGTCATTATGGGCAACTACGGAACTCTACTACATTGCGCGTGGCCCGACACGCACTTGGCCGGTTTTTACTTTTTCTTTAGTGCCACGCTAGGAGCTCATTGCTGAGTTTAAAGTTTGAGTCCTTTTTTGTTTATTTTAGAAAGAAACCGCTGAGAGAGGACCTATGTTCGCGCTCTTTCCGTAGGTACCTACCCATCCGTCCAGAAAAGGAATGATTGATCAATTTCTTATTAACAGCACAGTGCACTGTGCTGTTAATAAGAAATTGATCAATCATTCCTTTTCTGGACGGATGGGTAGGTACCTACGGAAAGAGCGCGAACATAGGTCCTCTCTCAGCGGTTTCTTGGTAGTGGCACAGAATAATTAATACTGGTAGTGGCTGCGCGCATGTGATAGTTCGTAGGCAGGTTATTTTCAAGTCCTGTCGACTTTTCCTTATCAAAACGACTTATCGTACCTATTGTAAAGTTCAGCAATGACCTGGTTATGGTAACTTCTTCTGGAAATCTTATTACCTACTTGATAGACTTAGACGTGATAGACGTCATGTTCATATTTCATTCTAGAAGAAAAGATAAGGTAACTCTCCTTTTTTTGTAAATTTAAGATCAGCGCACCAGTGTCGCTTTACAGTATAAATACACGACTATTTGTTTAGAAAGTTTGCGTTCATCGTGGGCGTCCGCAGAATTACTATTTGTCGCACTGTTTAGTAGGTAGATATCAAAATCGCAATCCAATTTTAATTAATTGGTAATTAGATATACCTACTCACATAATAGTTACAATAACCATCATCACAACTGTTGATCCGGTTAGCCAGACCTCACATTTCATAAGAATTAAGTTTATCTTGGAAAAAACAAACGCTACTTATTTAGGTAGCTACTCTTCAGTAAGTCATTTCAATGACTTACTGAAATGTATATTTACATATCAACAATGTTACTGAATCAGGCACGTCTATTATTTATAACAAGCCATCGAGCCAAAGGAAAATCTCGATAAGTCCGTATATTTACCGAGCTTTGGGGAATGATAAAACGGAATATTAATGCACCCCAGGTTAACCCAATAACGTTGGTAAATGGCAATGATGACATTGAAAGGGAGATGGCGCGATAAGCAGAGAGAAATAGTTGTTTATCACGGAATGTTCGATACCATACCTACAGGCCAGAGATATTTCCCCTTTATGGGAGGATGCAGGCCAAGGGTATAATAGAGTGTAGTCGTAGAGTAGTAGCGTTATAGAGCATGGACTTGCCAAGACAGTTTTTCAGGAGGGCACCTCCTATTGTGGTTAATGTACTTAGCTTGAATCAATTATTGAAAATTATGCATTCGACGGATTAAGAATACGGAATGTCACCACCCCATATCATCCCATGGGTGTCGTACGAGCCGATAGAGGGAGTATAGTGCTGTTCGCTGCATAATAATGCAGAGAACAGCACTATAAGAGAAACTTGATACAAACCCTATACCAACCCGTTTGGCCGGAGTGGTATAGTAGGCCAATTCCTCCTTTCAAAGAAGAGGCCTAGTCCAGCAGTGGACTGTTAAAGGCTGATATGATGATGCATTCGATTTGAGACAATGCCTCGCATGAAAAATGATTCTACAAATACCAAACCCTTTTTGGGCCCTTCAAAACATAGAGACCCGAGGAGGCACACCTAAATGTACTCGTCATAGAGAATCATTTAAAACCAGTAGAGCTGGATAGGGTAAATCCTACATTTTTGGATTTATTATGACAGACAACAGATTTCAAAAGGAAATTTATCAAATATTTAGATTAATTATCTAATTTGGTGTTGACTGTTGAGTTGTCAAAAGTCGCTTGCCCCGTGCCTCGGAGAGCATGTTGAAGCCATTGTCCCAGCTGTTGTGAAGATCTTTGAAAATTGTTATGGGGCGTCAATGCCTCTGAATAAAATGAAAGTACTTAGTCTAAACCATGGCATATCGCTATCCTTTCGGGTTGCGGAGGTCAGACAGACAGTAGGTAGCTCTGTGAAAAAGCTAATTTTCAGACAAATCCGGTTAGACTAGTACCTAAGTGGACCCCGGGTTGCAAATGGGATGACACTAGGATGATGATTATGATGATCTAACTTGGTGTTGCGATCATCGAGTTTCAGTCCACATTTTACCAAAATGTCAACAATCGTAACGCTATAACCATCGGTTTCTATCTCTAGCAATGTACTCGTAGTTAGTAGATAGGTTAGTTTTAATCACAGTTAATATTAAAACTATTTCTACACAAAAACAAAATTTGTCTGGAAATGTTGGAATCCAGTTCTATTTAATTTTCAGCACACCGGTACGCCGAATACCTACCTTTGCAAACCAGTTCGTGATTAGTACGAATACGCTGAATGTAAAATCAAAACACCTAGACCGCGCACCGCTGAACCGAACATTAGGTACCTATCCGATTGTAATCTAAAACGAACCCAAACAAACAGAGGGTAGTAATACAACGATTTATTACTCAATGCCGTCTGGCCGGCCTCAACATCCATCATGTCCTCCTTCGACAAACAGTTGCTAAAACATTTACCTTATTACGTAAACTATCACGGCAGTTTGTAAATATTTGGCGAGTACTTAAGTCTAATATATTATGGGTAAACCGATACGTCTTTGTTACCTTTGTGGATACAGGAAAGCTGACGTTAGATAAACTAATCTATCGCTGTACCAATTTGACGTTAATTGCCTAGGTGTGCATCTGACAATTTTACAAAATTCGTTCGCCGATGTAAAGTCCTTCACTACATTGGTGAACAGGATGATAGACTCTGCTTTAGATGTCAAGATGTATGTGGATGAGCGATGCGAACATTAATAGAGTTTTTTTTTTACTTTTAAGAGGACAACTCCCGCACTAGGAATACCTAAATCCTGTGTCGCGGGGAACTTTACAAACATACAACCAACGGACACAATGGACATCCAGACTCAAAACAACAATTTATGGATCACACAAAGTGTTGTCTCGTGTGGGGATCGAACCCACAAGACTCGGCGCAGTGTCAAGCGCCGAGGCAACCACTTAAACCACTACGCCAACCGTGCAGTATATTATTTATGCACAAATATAAGCTATTTCATATTATTTCTCTTTTCGATCATTCGTTCAGAATTTTAAAGCTGGAGCGTTAATCCAGCAAGAATAGCTATTTTTTTTTTCAAACTATAACTGGCACGATTTCTTGATGACAGGTTAGGTACCTATGCGTTCCACTCTAACGGACACTTTATTGCTGAACTAACGTACTTACACATAAATATGATCCCAAAACTATACGATGCAAAAACAAGACAATTATTGAGCTTCTCAATTAACTCCCCGTTTTCATGAGTAGCTATAAATGCCAAAATCAGACTACCAACTTCTTAAATAACTCTGCTATCAGTGTAGGTATCGACTTCTCTGAAAGCTAGAAATTCCTAGTTAGTAAAAATTTTAAAGGCACATATTCCGTAGGAGATGCAGCTTTTCCAGATGGTCCAATACACGTAGTTGATGAAGTAATAGGTAACTAATTTAATCTCTTGATTTGGCAGTAATCAACATAACGTGGCAGTATGGGACGAGGTAAAGAACCGGAACTACCAATAACAAACCCAGTAGAAGCGAAAAAACACCGGGATGAGGCCGCGGGTCATTTCAAGAACGGCAACTACGACCGAGCACTGAATTCACTTGTTAAGGTAATCGATCGACTCTTAAAAGAATTTAGTCATTGAACTTTTGTAGCGAGCTTTTCACACAGTGGCGGCGCATTTAAAGCTAACAATCAAATGAAGATACCTTATTACAGGCAGCGATAGCTCAGTGGAGAGACCGACAGACAGCTGCGCAGAGGGTCTCGGGTTCGAATCCACGGCACGCACCAATGACTTTTCGGAGTTAAGTGCGTATTAAATTGTTAATTATCGCTTGCTAAACGGTGAAGGAAAATATCGTGAGGAAACCTGCATGTCTGAGAGTTCTCCATAATGTTCTCGAAAGACATGTGAAGTCTGCCAACCCACACTTGGCCAGCGTGATGGATTATGGCTTTACCCTTCTCATAGTGAGAAGAGGCCCGTGCCCAGCAATGGGACAGTATAAAGGGCTAATGATGATGATTACTTTATTACACGATCTGCTGTTGAAAAGGTCAACAATATACTTAATTATGGAAAATTTGGCGAATGATATGAAAAGGTTTGACGAATAATACGTGGAGCTGAAACTTGGTCCATGCCATGCGCTATGACGATCGGCGAAAATGGAATACCTTTGAGATGAGCTGTTGGACACGTACGCTGAAGATCACTTGGGCTGCTGCCCTTCTTATAATTCTATTTGGAAGGAACTTAGGTGAAGAGGCTGACTGTTCTATTGCAAATATTAAAATCATTTGGTGACTGAGAATGCTAAAACTCTAAAAGCAAAATGCAAAAATAGATAACTTAAATATTATTTGATAACATAACTTATACCTACCATAAATATTTGATAGTAGGAACCATTGAGGTAAAATAATGGTAGGAACAAAAAGCTACAATTTCTTTATATGTAGATTATTTTGTGAATCAAACCGGAAAGAATGAGTTACGCCCACAAAATAGAAGGTTGCAATCGCAATATCGTCGTTATTTGAGCTATGCCTCAACTCTATACCTGTCATTAAGAAACATTTCCTGGAAAAACTAGTCAGCGAAATGTTGGCACGTTTCACAAAATGTACCTATACCTACCTACCTAGGGAAGTGCGAGTAGGTAGGTAGGTAGGTAGCTGCTGACAGTGTTAAGTAGTTTTTATACTGAACTATTGACCTACTTTCAAGTTTTTAATGGTTATAGGTAATTTAATTCGTTAAGGAAAAGTAAAGTTGTCACGGAGGTTATCGAAATTAGCATAATTATATCCTCCACGATGTTTATGCTGCCGGGATAGCTCCTACCTATTTAAATCAAAACTTCTACCTTCGTTATTAAAACCGATTTAACTTTGTTATGCTTTACCGGACTACGACCCACATATTCAAAAAATATCATATTATAATCATAAAGACTGGGGGTAGGTACCTACATTTAAATATGGCTAGTTTTACCGCTGATAATTATGTTCCTGCCCATTAATTTTTTAGATAGGTAACTCATATATACTTTATTGCAAATTTGAATTTCCGTGCAAGTCCAGAAGTGGTGACACGGGACTATATTTCGGCACTGTTGCAAGCGCCACGGATGTGCTATAATTATGTCAGTACCTACTGACGGTGTAGGTACATCCGTGAACCGAATCGTGAACTGAATCCGGTGGTATACCTACCTACATCCCGTAGAAATAGTAAAAAGTAGTGATAATGACCACAAAAGCTCAAATTCCTAAATACGTTTTTAGTTGTTCTCGCAAAGAGACGATATAAAGTAGGGGGTTATCCTTAGTTGATGAGCCGAACTAGGGTATAAATTTTCTGTGGCCGAACTAATGAGCAATAGCTGTAGATTTTTTGTCAAAAAAATCAGAAAAAAAGAATCCATAATAAAATAATAACATAACATACCTACCTAATTCACGCCTTTTATTCCCGAAGGGGTAGGCAGAGGTGTAGTTCAGCCATATCATCAACAATATTTTTTTCGCTAGTTATGTTTCGCTCCCAAAGTAATAGGGGGCGAGCCTATTGCCATCTATCGGGCACATTATTAAGCGAGCGATAAGTACCTACGTAATATTTTTAATACACACAACTTGAAAAGTCAGAGGTGTGTGCCTGGGGTACCTGGGATCGAACCCGAGGCCATCGTCTCAGCAGTCCGTTACGTACACCACTGGGCTATCGCCGCTTTTTCTCTACAGACTTTTCACACTATACGAAGTTATAAACAAAACATCGTACAACTGAATTATCGACAGACCGTATTCGATAAAATGAAATTCGTATCATCAACTTTCGAAATAGCGATTGCGAACCCAAATTAAGGTCCTATACCTACTTATAATTATGAAATATCTACAACATACCTATACGAATAATATTATTCTTCTTTGGTTTGTCTCTAAACCTCTAACTTTAAATAGGTAAAACTAAATTATGTAAAACATGCACATGGTGGATGTATGCATTAAAGCGAGGCCTTGAATAAGTACTTGCAATTTCCAATGTCATCAAGGACTTTATTTGTATTATTTTACATTTACATTTGACCTAGGTAAGAATTGTTTGCATTGTGTAAACAGAGAATATGTGCACGACCCTTAATCATAAGTAACCTGGCGCTGATCATAAATATGATTTTATGTAAGTATGTATGTAAATAAGCGAATCATCCATATGGAACCAGCCGCAAAATTAGGTTCATTATTAGGTATCTACCGCCGCTAAAATTCGTGTTTATTCACGAAGTGCTGTAAAGTCGTGGCGTTTGATTCGGCACACCGCCGTTTGGCGGAACGACCTACACGCCACTAGTGTGTCAGAAGAGGGTGCGAAAACACATTGAGTCACCATGACGACGACAGCCGAGGCGTCGATATTGACGCCTTCCCACACACCTCCACATTACATAACCACCACGGTATTCCTACTTCAACTACGATGGACATCCAAGCACAAGCTCGCTCCATTCTTGGACCAACTAAAGATTCTGAATTCTTAGCGAGCTTCGTTCGCGTCGGTGTAGGCGATGAAGAAGAGGAAACACCGGTGCAAAAAGCGTCGATCAGCAAGAGAGCACCGCAGTCCGCTGGTAAGGAACGCGAACCAGACGTTGAAGATAAAAAAACCACTGCTAAAGAGAGAAAGGAGTCCGCTAAACCGAAAAAGAAATGGAAACGGAAGCCGAAGCGGGAAAGAAGGAGAAGGGAAGAAGAATTGTACACGGATAAGGATCGAGCTGCTGCCGTAGTGATGGGTTCGAAAGACATCAAACAATCGCTGAACCTAAAGGATAAAGCTGAGAGAAGTAGTGCTCTGCAGTTGCCGGTTGAAGCGGATGCTGGAACACTGCTGGCGTTGGCAAGAGCTGAGATGATGAGGGAAAGATACCGTACTGCTGTGTTGTTTGTCAATAAGGTATGAAGGCAGCATTTACAAAGCATAACTATTTCACCCCTATGTATGCGTTTCTACGATCTCATTCTCTTGGAACCTCAGACAGGTTTTCGGTGTTGCCAGCACCTAAATTTAATATTAACCCAGAGTTTTTCTCCTTAATTTCAGGCTATAGAACTTGCTCCTGATGAGAAGCAAGCGTATGTCGCCCGCAGCAAGTGCTACCTGCTCCTCGGTGAACCACGTTCGGCGTTGGTAGATGCAGAACAAGCTCTGAGGCTTGACCCCAAAGACGCGAAGGCTCTGCTTCGCAAGGCTGAAGCATTGTACTATTGCGGCGAATTTGAGATGAGCCTCGTACATTACCACCGAGGACTACGAGCTAGACCTGATCTGAATGACTTCAGACTTGGAGTACAAAAGGCCCAGGTAAATCTAGAATTATTTTGACTTGAGCGTATTCCTTACAAAAATAATCTGCCCAAAATATCTACTGCAACATTCGAAAGAAACTACAATAAGGGAAACTTCTATAGTTCTGAGGTTTTTAAACTCTTCTATTCCTCATCTCTAAACTGTGCATTATTTTAGCGCGATTATTTGTTCAATGTACAATCGAACAACTTACTGCTAGACCACCATAAGGGTGAAAATCGCTCAGCAAGACATCGTCGCTTCAAATGATACTTTACAGAAACATTGACGTATAGAAAACCAGTTTCATGTGTGCCTCGATTCTATGAGCAAGCCAAGGGATTTTTTTTCAAACTGGTCCACCGCCGACTTGTTTGATTGTACCTACGAAAGCTACCTATCTACCTACTAAACTGTATACGTAGACCCATGAAATTAACACACTTCTTGCCCTTTTCAGGAAGCTATAGAGAACACTATCGGCGCTGTGAAGGTAGTGAAAAAACAAAACGGGAAACGGAGATCTAAATCCGCCAGGCCTGTCTTGGGTCAATTGAATTCTGACAAGATCTACCTAGAAAACCTGCTGAAGAATCCAGATCTTGCTATAGCTGATAAGAAAAATGACATAGTGCTAAGACAAGCTGAGGAGGCTATTAGGTTTTTGGAGAATAGGGAGGAGTTTTGGAGACAGCAGCAAACGTCAGGAGGTGGCACATAAATGTGGAACTATAGCTATAGTTATAGCACATACGTTGCCTCAAAATGTACATTCGGTTTAAAGTTGGTGAGCTCAAATATAAGGAAAATGGGCGAAAGCTGTGCGCAGATGGCGCCTCAAGCCACTGCAGTAGGTATTGTCAAAAACTCGTTAAACATATGGCGCTAGCAGCGCATACAAAGCAGTGTCATGGCGCGTTTTCTTTCAAATGTTCTGAAAATTATTTTCTGAGAAAAACTTGGTCAAGAGTTCGTTTCTGTCTGTCTGAACAATCTGTTTGCCCAAATACTGACCACTGGTGTAAAAACATTGCAGTAATAATTACTATAGAAATAGTTTCTTGTTCAGCTACCCACGCCAACTTTAGGTAGAATAAACTTATGCTTAGTTTTATTTTAGGTAGATTACTCTGCACATTTGTGTTATAATCGATTTTAAACTTTGGCGATTTGTATACATCATACAATATTATTTAGCGCGTCTTAGTCGCGATAATTTACTTATTTTAAGGCATAAATACCTCTGTTATTTTCCTACGTTTCTACCGGCTTGCAACGGTCGTGGTCGAGGAGGGACTCATGTCAGCCAGTCAACATTTGTGTTATACCTCAAATCAAGTAGAGAAGTATGTATAACATAATAGTGTTTTCGTTAATAATAAGTAGGTATCTAATCTAGTACAAATACTTATTCGTAGATTTTAACACCCAATAAAATCATAAATTATACTTTTGTTTTATTGTGCTTCTAATTGATTGTTTCTAAATACCCTGAAGATGTAATTGTTATGATCAGGAGCATGGAGCAGTGTCGTTCTATAATAATTAAAGGAGATGTACCATTTGGCCATACGTTATGGGCCTGGCACGGCCAAACACGACATCATGTGTGTTTTGAAGATCAATGACTACTCTATTAACCTGTATAATTTCTTTTTAAATAACTTTTGGTGGAAATAAGATACGAGATATTTGAAATGGAAATTATTCCGCAACTAAATATACCTCAAAATTGAATTTTAACATAAATATAATACCTAGATGTAAATAAAGGTATGTCTTTGCGTCTTAAAGAACAAAAACTACATAAAGAGTGGCCAATAATAATGAATAATCACCTGTGTACTAGGGAACCTCGTACTATGTATGCTCGTCCAAAAAAGCTAACCACAATCACAAACACCGCTGCATATTCTTAGCATGGGTAGAAGGTACTGATCATTATTATTGAATTTATATTCAATTAAATTACATTAAAACCGTACGAAAAACCCAATAAATCAGAGCAAAATATTTACGATACACAGTAGCAACACGAATGACATAACAGATAAAAAAAGTGTTTATTTATTTATTATATATAAATTGCAAATACAGGTACATGGGTTGGTATGATAAAAGTATAATTAAGTATCACTGTACTTAACCTTGCGGCATGCAATATAAAACTAAAGAAACTTAATCCTAAAAATCTTTAAAATATTTTTAATTAGTGTTACAATTTATCCCTTAAAAAGTCTTCTACTGTGTAATAGCACTTTTGCAGCAAAATTTGCTTTAATTTTTTCTTTACTCTATTGACATTTTCCTCTTCAAGAAGTGACTTAGGCAAGTGATTATATATTCTAGGCGCCATACAAAATATACTTTTGTTGAAGTATGCTGTTGTGTTAGAAGGAACGCTTATTTTTAATTGATGTCTTTTACATTTTAATTTTTCAAAAATATTTATATTCTTTTTTACAAACAGCACAGTTTCTAAAATGTAAACAGATGGTAGGGTGAGAATGTTAAGTTTAATGAAAAAGGGTTGACAACTTTCTGTTGGTTTAATTTTACAAATAGCCCTTACACATTTCTTTTGGGATATGAATGCATGTTGTACATCTGTTGAATGCCCCCAGAATATGATACCATAGCGTATGATTGGAGCCACATGTCCATGATATGCGGTCAATAACGTGGCTATGGACGCTTTTTTTTCCAGCATATAAAGAGCATAGGAGTACTGATTTATTTTGGTGCATAAACTGTCAATGTGACTCTTCCAGTTAAAACCATCGTCTATATTTATACCCAAAAATTTTGTAGTTTGTACCTGTGAAATGCTTATGTTGTCGTAGTGTATATCTAAATTATCTAGTTTATTTATTCTATTTTTAAAAATCATAATTTTGGTCTTTTGGATGTTTATTTTAAGATTATTAATATTAAGCCACGTAATGCTATTTTTTAAAGTATCATTAATTTCATGTTCTACCGTTGGTTTGTTGTTCCCCTTAAATATAATAGTGCTATCGTCCGCAAAGAGAATCGATTCATGGCCTATCGCTTTGGGAAAGTCGTTGATATAAATTATGAACAGCAATGGTCCTAAAACGCTACCCTGCGGTACTCCAAATTTAACGATTTGCTGGTCAGAGTAGTGATTCACAATCTTTTTATCATTAGTGCATAACCTAGAGATTTGAGTAAACTGTTTTCTATCACTTAGGTATGATTTTGACGTGACAACGTCTTATAAATTGGTTTGCCGGGTGACACTTCAAGAAACTGCGTTACGCTCCGCTCACGTTATGCGCTCACAATGAGAGCGAGTGAGAGGCACGCGTCCCGCCTAAGAGCGAGAGAGACAGACATAAAAAGTGAAAGGCACGCGTCTTTCATCCTTCTTCCTACTATACGAATGAATATTCACATTAAAATTATTATTTATTATATAAGTCGTTGTCACGTAAAACTTTCGCCCGTATACCGACTTTACAGGCAACCAATTTTTTATTAGATTAAGTACGTTTCCTCTAATACCGTAAGCGCTCAATTTATTAAGCAGTGTTTGATGATCGACATAATCGAAAGCCTTCGATAAATCCATATATAAAGCACAGGCCTGATTCTTATTGTCTATTTCCGTCATGACGGTTTCATCATTCGGTTTTAAGAAATTTAAAAACTGCTATATTAATATCTTTATTCTTTCGAAATCCTATCTGTTCGTCAACTAGTAAATATTTTGATTCAAAATAATTGGACAGACAATTATGAATCACTTTCTCAAAAATTTTTGATACTACTGGAACCAAAGCCACAGGTCTATAACAAGACATATCATGCTTATTATCTTTTTTAAAAAGCGGCATTATCTTTGTTATTTTAAGCTCTGCTGGAAATGCGCCATGACTAATGCATAGATTGATTAGTAGTAGTAGTAGTAGTGTTGCAAATGGTTTGAAAAAATATTTCTACTATCGATTAAAAAACAAAACGATTTTGACCGATTAATAATTATGGAATGTATAATAAATTATATATTTCTTGATTCTTTTTACAAATAGACTTATAAAGTAAATAAAATATATTGTTTTCTAATACAATAATAAAAATATTATTTCCTTAAAACAATTTCTGCCTACCATACTTCATTTTATTTTTAATGCTGGCAACATAAGACATTCATCCGCTATTACCATAGCCTATTCAAAATAATTAATCTTTAAAAACTAAATTCGTTCACCGATACTCTACGAGGGGAGTTCAATGTATTCTCGGTATAGGTATGAAGGAAAAGGCGAAAAATTCTAAATAAATTTTATTTTTCAATATACTCCCCTAACATCTCAATACATTTATTTGTTCGTGAAAGTAACTTTTCAATTCCCTCTGAAAAATATTTTTCTTCATGGCCCGAAAAATGTTCGTTTATTGCTCCCTTCAACTCTTCATCGTCTGAAAAATGCTTTCCACGAAGGTCTTTTTTAAGATTAGGGAATAGATAATAATCACTAGGGGCCAGGTCCGGACTGTAGGGTGGATGATTGATTTCTTCAAATCCGTACTCCCGCACAGCAGCCTGGGCAAGGCGCGCCTTGTGAACCGGCGCGTTGTCGTGAAGCAGCAACACACCTGCGGTTAATTTTCCACGTCTTTTTTCTTAAATTGCCTCCTTTAAATTACGCAGGGTGGTTGCGTATGATGCAGCAGTAATACTTTGACCTTTTTTTGTGTACTCGATTAGCAAGATTCCCTTAGAATCCCAAAACACCGTAGCCATGAGCTTTCCTGCGGACGGAGTGAATTTGAACTTCTTCGGCGGGTCTGATCCTTTTTTGTGCCACTGCATAGACTCTTGCTTGCTCTCAGGGTCATAGTGATGAACCCACGTTTCATCACCAGTAACAATCCGATCGAAAATACTTTGCGGATTTTCACCACAGAGGTCCAAAAACTCCTTACAACAGTCAACTCGCACTTGTTTCTGTAGCGCGGTGAGCATTCGCGGCACCCATCTTGCACTGACCTTTGACAAATTCAAGCGCTCATGAAGGATTGTGTGAATGGTACCCACGGATAGCTTAGTCATTTCTGCTAATGTTTTCACTCTTACACGGGCATCTTCAAGTACAAGTTTTTCGACTAATTTGACGTTTTCTTTAGTAGCGGCACAAATTGGCCCACCAGCGCGGGGGCCGTCTTCAATGCTCTCTCTACCGCGTTTGAATTCACTTGACCACTTCTGAATTGTAGATAATGAAGGCGCAGAATCTTGGCAAACAGCCACCATTTCTTCATGGATATTTTTTTTAGTTTTTCCTTGTTTTGTGAGGAATTTCATCACTGCACGATGCTCGATTTTTTTCATCATTGTCGAATCAGTCATCATAGTTGTCTTTTCGCAATGATATCTTGAATACTAATGGTGGCAATTAAATGAAATTTTGTATTTATACCCTCAAAAATTGTCATTAACTAATGAGATAATTAAATTACCCTTATCATTAGTATATCACCTCGATACCGAGAATACATTGAACTCCCCTCGTATCAAGAAACGAAAACGATGTAAAAATTTTAAAAATTATATGTTTAATTTCAACGATTCACAACTTTCTGGCCGCTACAGGCCGTATTTGGTATTTCTCCTTTTGGTACTTGCACTGCTAGGATTACCTATAAACAAGTCTTTTATTATTTTTGCTAGCTATTTTGTGACAATGTTCCACGAAGGTATTTTGAAACGTCTTGTGGGACTTCAGGTTAGTGAACCCTTGCGGCCCGGCCACGGCCTACAGCGGCGGCGGCAGCGGCGAGCAATTTCGATGTTAGTACATGGCGCGTTAACTCTGAGGCGACATCGGTCGCCGCAGCGTAGCTAAGCGCGCCATGTACATCGAAAACGCTTGCCGCTGTCGCCGCCGCTATAGGCTGTGGCGGGGCGTTAGAGACTTAGAAGTTAGAACTAAGCATTGCCCCAAAGGTCGACTCTTAATCTTACACAAGGATTGATTAAATCTGCAAGAATTAACAAAAATACAGAGAGTTATAGTACGAGTTTGCACTCGAACGTCACGGTGGACGATAGCCTAGTCGTCGGGAACAATTTCCATAGGTACATTTTCTAAATGCGCCCCCTAGCGGACTCTATCGATCGCTACTCTAGAAAATGTATGGAAATTATTCCCGTCGACTAGGCTATCGTCCACCGTGACGATCGAGTGCAAACTCGTACTAGACCCTCTGAATACTAATGATCAGAAAAATGTATATCACATCAATGTATTAAAATCTTAAACAAATTAAGGAGTTGATTCCGATGAACGAATTAAGGGTTAATAGGAATAAAACTATGAATTAAAAGAAATAACATTTTATTTGTTCCGACGGCTTCGATCTGATCGCCAAGTATGAAACACGTCACCGTTGACATCACCGCACAGTTGCACAACTACCGCACAAAAATAAAATCGCTCACTTTATCAACTCGAACAGCCAACTAGCTATAGGTCACACTATTTACATATATTTACACTCATCACATAAAATCATCTCAAAATCGGAGATTTATACAAACATAATTTCATATCAGCTTACTTAGGGATCAAACAGTTTGGTTTGGTACTGCGGATGCGCTTTACCCAGTTACATATTTACGCAATTACACATCTGCGTATAATTTTTTATTTCTTATTTTTATTTATTTATAGACTTACGCCTGTATACCCGAAGGTGTAGGCAGAGATGTAATATTACACCCACATCTGCGTATTACAGCAAATAAATAACGTATTTACTTATCCGTGTTTTTGCGTAAATACACAGCTGCGCATTTTCACAAATAAACAGTGCATAAACTTATTTATGTCTATGCGTAATTGCGCAGTTACGTCTTGCGCAGTTGCGCTGTGAGTTTACGCTTACTTACGTCATCTACTATTCAGGAAAAATATTATTTTGCACTGCAAAAGCACTTACAAGCGAAAGCGTCAACTACATACAACTGAGTTTGCTGTTCGTGTCAGCTCAACTGTAATATTCATTGACTCAGTTTAAATACCATACGAGTGTATATAAATCTAATTGATTGACTCATTACATAATCAAGTCTACAAATTATTTGATAACAGGAAAATGTGGTTGAAATCTAAGAATTAGTAAATTTTTTTAGGTCCATCATTTTATACTGATTTTGAATTTTGCATTTTCTACTGATTTTGATGTCAGTTAATTATTAGAACGCACACATAGTTCTGATAAAACAAGGAGCAAAATATAACGGATAAGTAGCAAATAACTTGCATTAAAAATTAAGAAACGCATATTGTCTTTTCTTTAAAATATTCAAAGATTTCAGCCTCACTATAAACATCAAACTTAATTCCAAAATCATACAAGCTCGTTTAGATCAAAATACAAATGAAGCAATAGATTTCCGACAAATTGTTCTGTACCTTACTCAGATATCAATAGGTAAAAAAACTGCTCAAACGATAAAATATATTTATAATACTGTGTACTTTAACTTGCAGTTCATATTCGAGGAACAATCGGTCATCAGAAACTATCTAGAGATCATTGATAGTATGACAATAAATACTTTACGTTACCCCGAATTTTTGGGTTATTCCCGTTTGCCCCCAGGACATTCTGCTAGGGGCAGGCAGGAAAAATATTCCTGTATGCCACAGTAGGGTCGGCCTAGTGGCAGACAGGAATAACCCGAATTTTCTAACTTAATCTTGTCTAGAGAAAGTCAAATCTTCTATTAAAATACATTAGCCTAAAGAGGAGTGACTTATAAAGAGCTATAAACTTATAACTATATTTACAAATAAGTTTTGTTTTAAACTCTCAACCTGAAGTTTACTTCATCAAATAGTGTTACTGCATAACTGTCTTATATATAATATTGGTATATTGTAGGACCGCAGTTTAGTACATAATATTCTTGAAGCTAGACTAATTATTTTTATACAGAAACGAGGTCTGTGCATAAGGCTGTGTTTTCACGAAATGTTAAAGGCAGCGTGCCGAAGTGCAAGGAAAACATCCACCAATCAACTGCGCTAAAAGGCAGGGATAGTAATGCCCGGTTTAGTACGCAACCGATCGCCAATGTCCATGTGGCATACGCTTTTTACCGAATGTTTAGAGCTTCGCCGCCAGCTGAATTCGAAGATCGTATAGTTGTGAAAGCATGTATTACTTTCGAAGAAATTAAGTAAGAGAATCGTACATGGTAAAAGAAGCGGGTGCCCAATAGTCACAGACCGAGTGAATCATCATCCTCCTAGCGTTATCCCAGTTTCAATCTGGGTTCCGCTTACTAGTCTAACCGGATTTTGCTGAATATTAGCTTTTCCACAGAGCGACTGCCTGTCTGACCTCCGCAACCCGAAGGGATAGCGATATTCCATGGTTTAGACTAGTGTCTAAACTGACACTAGTCTCACTTTAGAAGGTACTGACGCCCTATAACGACTGTCAAAGATTTTCATGACAACCGGGACCGACGGCTTAACGTGCTCTCCGAGGCACGGGGCTAGCGATAATAGGCTAGTTGACAAAAAAAATTTAGATTATTCAAAAATAAGCGATACGTATTTTTTTATTTGTAAATTAAACCAAAAATGACCAAGATATAGCTCATCAAAGTTACGTATAACGTCACGCCGTGCTGCATTTTTTCGCACTAGGTGACGTCACGCGTAACTTTAATGGGCTATATCTTTGTTTTGTTTTATTTTATCGAAAAAAGAAAAAAATACGTGTCCAATATTTTTTTTATAATCTAAAATACGGACTAAATAAAATGTAATTATTTTGACCCTGGAAACTACCCTATTAACAATTCAATACGCACATAACTCTTACTAGTTATAGACCGAGTGAATGTAAGAGAATAATTTTGTATAATCGCTGATAGCGGCAGTTTTCTTCGCAATATCGCAAGACGCGCATAGGGTTTACTGTACAATGAGCGTCACGATAAAATGCCCGCGTATACTGACGTAGCGCCGCAGTATGACGGACGAGATAAACCGTCGCTTTGCTTTTTGTCAGCGCGACGTGACTTTACCAAAGCACGTAGTAGTTAATGAGTACTGTATTGGATCGCTCAGGTATAACTACTGTTTAAGCTGACTGCGCCGCACTGGGTTCGTATCAACGATTATTTTAATGGGCGGACCTGGGTCTTCATAAAACAATGGCTTGAAGTTCCTGACGTGTCCAGGCTAGAATTTAAAATCGGTACTTACCTAACATAAGTTCTGGGGTGAGCACGGACCCTCCCTACTATTTACGCCTATACTGCGCCGTACTTTAAAATACAGCCTTTTGTCAGAAGTTTTCTTTGCACATCGATACCTGCCTCTCATTTATCTGACAAGTAAAAATAAATATTGCAAACAACTCTGAATACGACTTACAAACTAACCAGTGTCAAATGCTAGTCCGCTTCACATTATACCCCTACAACAAAACGTACGCGAACGTCCAACACGTTAAAACTTGCACATTCACAGAACACACACTATACATCTATCTTTAACAGGCTTTTGTAAGAGTAACATGGGGCCAGTAACGCCCTTTAATAAAGCGTATTTATTGTGGTACTTCTGAAAGACATTAAGGTTAGTATCGGTTTAAAACGCACTTTTAATTTAACTATTGTGGTACTTTTAACAAGCTTTGCGAGAGTTTCATGTAACAATATATTTCACTTAGTAAATCGTATTTTATAGGTATTTTTAGGTGTGTAGAATTTTAAAACTCACTGTAACTATTGTGGTTCCTTAGAATTGAGTGTTTAACAAAGTTTCATACAGCGAAATAGTCCACTTATTAAACGTATTTATTCTGGTACTTCTAGGTTTTAAACGCACTGCAACTATTTTAGTACTTTCGAGTTTAGCGTCTATGTGTTCAGTAAGACTCGCACACGGTCTAGGAGAGTTTTCTTCCGCTAGGAGCGCGTGGAGCCAGGAAGCAGGTGCTAGTCGGCTTCCTCAGGCGGTCGCTTGTACACAGGGCCGAACTTCGCCATGTACTTCTTGACAAACATCTTCGCCTTAGATCGAACAGAGTCGGTGACTACCAGCTCGTCGACAGAACGACAATGCTTTAGCTCTTTTAACATCACGAAGTGTGTGAGCTGTGGAGGAAAAACAATGAATGAGAATTATCTAAAATTTCAAAATACTTAATTTAAAAAAAAAACATATATCTGAAAGACGTTATATTTCTTTGGTTTACATTGTTATAAATTGGAATGTTGCACTACTGTTAATGTAAATATTTTAAAGATATAACAAGGGCGCTTTATTATCAAAGTGGAAAAACTGGCGTAATGAAATTACTGGTAAGCTTCTAGACATCATGTTTATCCGAAAAATTAGACACACATTACTAAAAGATAGACTAATGATTTACCAGACAAGCAGTTTTTGGCGGCATCAACAAACTACACTATAAGTAGAATAGGTAGTTGTATGTTTATACAACCACCAACATCCATGGTATGTCCCAAATATTATCCATAATAAAGCTCCAAAATCGATCGTAATATTTGGAGTAACGTTTCAAATAAGTTTGACAAATACCTCATACGTATTATATAATATATTTTATTGAAAGAAAAGTTGACTAGTACAATAAATACCTTATTGAGAGAAAAATAAATACCATACCTTTCTAGCCAGATGCTTAAAATCAGCCGTCGAAGTGATCCTAGCGGCGGGCGCACTGGAACTCCTATACGGGTTAAGGTGCTGCACCATGACCCGCGCCATGCTGCACCGGAACTGCTCCTTGATGCGGCGCGCCGTCTCCTCCGTGCTGATGGGGTCTTCCACCACCTCGGGCTCCGGAGTGGGCTCGGGACTAGGGGGCTTCTCGATCGGAGTTTCGTCTGCAGAATCGTCTTCTGAGTCCGTCTCTGAGTCTACCAGTTCTACCATTTGCTGTAATGAGAGTTCATATATTATTATGGATTATGGATACTATTTGCTGTAAATGCAGGATAGTTTATTTATTTTTATGGATACTATCTGCTTTAAGTGTAAGATAAGTTGATATATTTTATGGATAAAATTTGCTGTAAGTGTAGGATAGTTGGTATGTGAAAAGGAAGCTGATATTCTGTCATATGTGATTAGACAAGTAAGCGGACCCCGGCGTAAGGCGTCAGTTGTGGATGCGACCGGGTAATTGCTAGGACGATAATAATGACTGAGGCTCAATTACACCTTCTGCATAGGCCTTATCTATACTAATAATATAATGCTAAAGAGCTTGTTAGAACGCGCTTATCTTAGGAACTATTGTTTCGAAATGAATAGGTAATATTTTTTCTGTTACATATCGCATTTATCGACGAAGGCTATAGGCTATATAATAACACGCTTTAAGTCCCGAAAGCCGAGCCTAGCTTAGCCTTAACTAACGCGGATCTTTCAGATAATATCAGAATTGGAATGATCATTGTAAGATTTAACTTACAAATAAATATGGAGGAACTTATGAGTCTGCAGTGAAACTGGGCATAAAACTTATATGGATTCCGTACTTATTTAATTGCCTCTACAACTATGACACTGTTACATTCAAATATAAATATATTTACTTAAATCTAAAAGTCTACCTACTTATAAAGAACACTGCATGCACTAAATTAAGCTCAAATACGTATAGATGCACACTAAAGTACTTACAAAACTTGGTATTTTATATACTTACAAAACTTGGTATTTTATATACTACTAACTGCGATTTACACTATAATACCATAAACAACATTTTTCTGTCTCCTTAGCACAACTCTAAGGGGATAATTTTACTAGTTATTATGATGTTGTGTGTGGTGTTTCTTTGACTGACAGAGTAAAGAATTGTGTGATAAGAGAGTGTTGTGGGGTAAAAGAAGATGTAGTGACAAGCATCGAGAAAGGTATGCTAAGATGGTTTGGGCACGTGGAGAGGATGGATGACGAAAGATTGACCAATCAGATATACAAGGCAAGTGTGAATGGGACAGGACGAAGAGGAAGACCTAGGCGGACGTTCTCTGACCAGATTGGAGACATCCTAAAAACAGGACAGGTTAGAAGTACCCTGAACAGAATAGCGTGCATGAGGAATCTGATGGGAGTGAATGAAGCAAGAGAGATATGTCAGGATCGTTGCAAATGGCGTTCTGTAGTCTCTGCCTACCCTTCCGGAGACCGAGAAAGGCGTGAGTCTATGTATGTATGTATGTATTACGAATAAATTCAATTCTGTGACATTACGAAAAAAATCAGCTGTTAATACATAACATTTCATGCAAGTATAAACACTACTACAAAATTAAAAAAGAACACAAAAACAACACAACTTGAGCATCAATGAATTGTGATACGTTCTCGAGAAAAGTTGGAAGCTTGCAAGGCAACTCTATACAAACACAACTTTTTACACGAGTAAATTCGCCGCTAATAGCGTGTACTGTACTACTAAAATATTTCACTCATAATAGAATACCAGTACATACTTCCTCTTTTTTCTCTTTAGGGTCTTCGATTTTCTTTTCCTTCGAGAGCATGGTAAACAAATAAACGTTTAGACAACATATAAAATGTTAATAAAATCACTACAGTCTTTAAATACGATTCATAAATCTCAGAATTGCAGTGACAGAATTTTAAATCGGGTAAAATTCTTGGTGAGTATTTATTTGGGCGGGTTTTAGATAACGAGTTTATTCGATATTGATACATCGTATTCGGCGAATTGTCGATATCGACAAGTATAAATATTTAAGATTCATTATATCGATATTTATCACATTTTCTATATATCGTTTCATCTCTAGGTAAGACCGAGATGCGACATAAGATGATGGTTTATTGTCCCTTCGTGATCACGACCGTTGTAAGGCTATCGAAAAGTTGAAGGAAAACGAGAGGTATGTATACCTTAAATAAG
Organism: Euclidia mi; assembly: GCA_944739405.2. Taxonomy (NCBI): domain Eukaryota; kingdom Metazoa; phylum Arthropoda; class Insecta; order Lepidoptera; family Erebidae; genus Euclidia; species Euclidia mi. Next base: position 9,303,897 of record OX123196.2, read on the forward strand.
TTAGTAAAAGCGATTAATTCTCGAATGTCGCATGCACCTCATAGGTGCATAAGAGAAATCGATCCAAATGTCATTTGCACTAAAAAGGTGTTGGCATAATTGTGACGGCGTTAAATAAACTTGTACTTATGAAGATCATGGGTATTACCAGAGGGCAGAGGAAAGTGGCATTCGATTCTTATTTCTAGTTTTCGATAACGTTTGGTTGTCATGGTAACATAAGAAATTTGTTCTTCGTTGACCACGTGACCTATGAATACAGATTTACATAGAAGCGCAGTTCTTAAGGATTTCGTGTGCCGATTCCACGTGGGGACTGCCTCTCCAGTTTAGTTTGTAGTTGGCGCCGTTGGCGGCGCTGGCGTCGTTCTCTGTCTCTCTTGCTCTCGTAGTTAAGATACACAGGAGGAACGTTAGTCTTGCTCTCGTAGAGACAACCTTGGAGACAACTGTTATAGCGCGACTGCCACGCCGCCAAGCGGCAATTTGGGTTACATTAAGTTTGTCTTCAGAGGCGTGAAGATATGTTATGTTATGTTATGTGTCTTCAGAGCGCCCATAAGAAATGCGCCTATATGTAAATATCTGAGCTCTTAGCTAATAGCATTATCTCGAATCGAATGCCACTTGGCTACAGGTTCAGAGCTACTTATACCTTAAATAAGTTAGTAAAAAACGATTAACACCCGTTAAACAAACTTGTACTACTTATGAAAATCATGGATGTTACCAAGCTTGCAGTATACCACTTTTAATTTTAAAATCTTCTGAAATCATTTACCTTAAGATCCAGTACGCTGCCCTTAATCCTGTGTTGTTTGTTAGCGGCGAGCAGTCGCACTTTCTGTATGAGTTTCTCTCTCCGTCGCCGTAGCTTTTCCTTCGTCTGCTTATACCGTTTCACTTCTAGCCTGCCCGCCAATTTGTCTTCTTCGGTACGCGGCTAAAATGTAATGATTCATTACTTACATGTTGAAATATTAAGTTACGTTATACAAAGTTTACGTTCACGAGATATTTCAACATATTTAAGAGTTATGGTTTTACAAAAAATGTGTTCCTAGTTTTCGTTTAATAAATTTTACACCGATAAGGCAAAGACTAAATCACTAAATCTCGATTTAAATTAATTGAGTCCATAATCTTAATATATAAAATCCTTGCGTTACTGACTGACTGACAGACACGCCACAGCCGCAACTATTGGGCACAGGAAGCTGAAATTTGGCATGTATGTTCCTAGGGGACCGTAGCGTAGGCGTGCACTAAGAACGGATTTCCCGAAATTTTCACGGGATCGGCCAAAACGGGTAAATTAAATAAAAATGCAGGCGTAGCTGCTGGCGTCGTCTAGTGTATGTATATTGAGGCTCATTGGGCTTTATTACAAAACAAAGTCTAAATATTATACCAGGTGTAGTACTTGTGAGATAATAAAAAAGAAACCTTTTCGATTTTATTCGACATTTGTTCCACCGAATTTTACTGCTATCAGTTGTACAAAAATGCGTCTATAATGTATGTATAATCAAATTTACGCAGATAAGTCTAGACTTATTGGCGTAAAACTAGGAGGACTAAACCTCGATTTACATTTAAAAAGTTGGGATTAGTTAAAGACTGTAAAACCGTAAGAAGAATGTCATTATTAATGTTATTAACTTACGCTAATAGGTCGTTCCTCCACCAAGCCTGGTCGGCGTTTCCTTGGCTTCATGTTGACGAGTGCGTGGTCAGGTATCAAACCGTTGTGACCCTCTTCTTTTATAACTGTCAATACAACCCATGACGTTATTATTATTATAGTTACACTATTTTATTAATATTATAGTCTTTTAAATTAGCAGGTAATAACATACAACTTAATTTTAGGATATCACCTTACAAAGGACAAATTCAGTGATGATTTTTTGTATACCTATCTATAGTCCGAAAGGTTCTATGGACACCTATACACGACAAGGCAACAACCCGCAAGTACTCCAGCGTCAGGCCCTAGAGCTGGATTGACCCGACACTATACCGAAGATATCCCGGACGTCAGCATGCACGAGATTAGTGTGGCTCTCAAACAGCTCAAAAACAACAAGGCGCCGGGTGATGACGGAATTACGAGCGAGCTTCTGAAGGCCGGCGGTACACCCGCTGTAGAAGCCCTTCGGAAGCTATTTAATTCCGTCATTTTCGAGGGTAAAACGCCATAGGCGTGGCATAGAGGTGTGGTGGTGCTTTTTTTTAAGAAAGGGGATAAAACCCTCTTAAAGAACTACAGACCCATCACACTTCTGAGCCACGTCTACAAGCTGTTTTCGAGGGTCATCACGAATCGTCTCGAGAGCAAGCTAGACGACTTCCAGCCTCCCGTACAAGCCGGTTTCCGTAAAGGCTATAGTACCATAGACCACAAACATACACTGCGGTAGGTTATATAGAAGTCCGAGGAGTATAACTAGCCTCTATGCTTGGTGTTTGTGGACTATGAGAAAGCCTTCGATTCGATCGAAACCTGGGCGGTGCTACAGTCTCTCCAACGGTGCCGGATTGACTACCGATATATCGAAGTGCTGAAGTGTTTGTATGAAAAAGCCACTATGTCAGTCCGCCTCCAGGACCAGAGTTCGAAACCTATTCAACTCCAGCGAGGGGTGAGACAGGGGGATGTCTTATCCCCGAAACTGTTTACCACTGCGCTGGAGGATGTTTTCAAGCTTTTGGACTGGAATGGACTCGGCATCAACATCAACGGCGAGTACATCACTCACCTTCGATCGGCAGACGATATCGTAGTCATGGCTGAGACCATGGAAGACCTAGGCACAACGCTCGATGGCCTCTGTAGAATCTCCCAACAAGTAGGTCTCAATATGAAAATGGACAAGACGAAAATCATGTCGAACGTCCATGTTGTACCTGCTCCTATTCAGGTTGGGAACTCTACGCTCGAAGTTGCCGACAAGTATATCTACCTGGGACAAGTAGTCCAATTAGGTAGGTCCAACTTCGAGAAGGAGGTCAATCGTCGAATCCAACTCGGTTGGGCAGCGTTCGGGAAGCTACGACATTTATCTTCACGTCCGATATCCCGCAGTGTCTCAAGACGAAAGTCTTTGACCAGTGTGTGTTGCCAGTGACGACTTACGGATCAGAGATGTGGTCGCTCACTATGGGCCTTATCAGAAGGCTCAAGGTCACTCAGAGGGCGATGGACAGAGCTATGCTTGGAGTTTCCCTGCGAGATCGAATCAGAAATGAGGAGATCCGCAGTAGAACTAAAGTCGCCGACATAGCTCTCCGGATAGCCAAGCTGAAGTGGCAGTGGGCAGGGCACATAGCTCGAAGAACCGATGGCCGTTGGGGCAGAAAGGTTCTGGAGTGGCGGCCACGTAGCGGACGACGCAGCAGAGGTAGGCCCCCCGCAAGGTGGACCGACGACCTCGTCAAGATCGCGGGAGGCGGTTGGATGCGGGCGGCTCAAGACCCCTCTGTGTGGAGAACCTTGGGGGGAGGCCTATGTCCAGCAGTGGACGTCGTTTGGCTGATATGATGATGATGATGATGATCTATTGTCCCAATAGTTCATCAGCTCATGGTTCATGGCTGACCCCATTGTTTCCTGCGACACGCAACTGTTTAGTAGTCTTGAATGCAACTGGAAGAACACCAGCATAATGATGACTAGTATTTATGTAAGATACATAAATACCCTTCAAGGAAGGAAATTTAAAGTAAAACATACCTTCATAAATACCGTTGACGCCCTCGACAAGCTTGCCTTTCGTCTGCCGCCTGATCAGGGGACTGTCCAGACCTGGGTTCATTGGCTCGTCTTCTTCCTCCGATGAACTCTCTTCTGCAATCATTATATTGACGAAGTGCATTTTGAGGACCATATTAAATTAAATTACCATACCTAACACAACCTAAGAGTGCCATACTATATTTTTAAGCTTATAAAGACTTAGCCGTAATCATGAAAAAAAAAGCTGATTAAAATAACACTGTAAATTAATTTTGTCTGTGTGGTGACGGATTAAGAATAAGGAATTTCACCACCCCATCCCATCCCATGGGTGACGTAAGAGCCGACAGAGGGACCATACTATGCAGAGAACAGCACTGTAAGAGAAGGATAACTTGATACAAACCCTATACCAATCCGTTTGGCCAGCGTGGTATAGTAGGCCAATTCCTCCTTTCAAAGGAGAGGCCTAGTTCAGCAGTGGACTGTTAAAGGCTGATAATGCTAATTTAACCTAAGTTTCGAGTATTTTCATTTATTGAAATGCAGATAATGAAATGCGACATTGCAGAGTTTACTTCTGCGTACTCGCCTATAAATAAAATCTGTTACGAGCCACTTCAAAACTCATAGAGCGGCGATACTCATGTCTTTAACTACTCCATAATGGAGGAATATCTAGTCTAGACCGACGATCTGGGTAAGGGCTTCTACGCACTACGCGGTCAGCCGCACGGCTAGCCGCATTTCAGCTAACCGCATAGTGCGTAGGAACCCTAAGATCGCAGGAAGCGGTTGGACGCGGGCGGCTCAAGATTTGTCTGTGTGGGGAACCTTGAGGGAGGCCTATGTCCAGCACTGGACGTCTCGAGGCTGACATGATGATATATTATAATTATATTTGGCTAACCCGCAGGAGGCGGTGGTGGCGGCGTCCACTGCGGCTGTCGCAGCTTAACGTGGTAGTAGTACGTGCGACCACGCGCGTCCGTCGCACTCCTCCATAGAGATGGTAGTACTACCTCCACCGTACTGCTGGTAGGAGCTACCGGCGCCTGCAAACATTTTTAAATTATAATATTATATTTTCGGTGTTTCTGTTTCTAATATAAGGGTAAGCGCCAATAAGCGTCTTATAATTGTGAACAAAAATAAAAATGATAGCTATCAGAGAGTCTACACCGAGTTTCGAATCTATCCTTGACCATAAATAAAATCGATGGAATACAGATGATTTGTGACTAAATCTATCCAGGTAACAAATATAAAAAACGACTTTTCGTAAATTGAACTTAATTGAAGATGTAGGATCCTCAGTATTCGTCTACCTTGTCTAGCTACTTCAAGAAAACTGACAATCCTTTCACCCAAAAAATAAAACATAAGCAATTTTATACAAAAGATACTTATAATAACAATACATACCGGCTGCTGTGCATTGTCCATAGGTGGCTGCGGATGAGGGAAGGGCGGCCCGCCCGGCACTTGCTGACCGAACATGAAACCTCCCATACCGAAACCGCTCATACCCAACAGACTGGAAACAATATACCAGGGTCAGAATTGACTGAAGAGTCAGACGACAGTCGCTCTGTAGAAAAGCATTAGCAAAATCTGGTGAGGTTGGTAAGCGGACCCCGGGCTTCAAGGCGTGAAGTCTTGGATGCAACCAGGATACCGCTCGGATGATGATGACGGAGTATCGATTGAAAGAGTATTATCATGACGTAAACGCCAATATTCTGTCAAATCTGCTTACACTCGGAATAATGCTATGATGATGTATACAATAAGCAGCAAAGTCCAAAGTTTTGTTGGTAGTAGAGCCTTGCTGATTTCAGCATGAATGGTCCGGCTCGACCGTGGAATTACTACCCTCTCACAGAAAATCATTGTAAAGTAACAGTACCTAAACTGTTGCGTTTCGTTCGGTGAGTGAGAGTGCCGGAAGCCCTATCCCCTATTCTTTCTCCCTCATCCCACTCCTCATTCTATCCCTTTTCGAAACCCTAAGGGGCGGCAACGCACTTGTGACTCCTGTGGTGTTGCTTGTGTCCATGGGCGGCGGTAATTGTTTACCATCAGGCGATCCGTCTGCTCGTTTGCCGCCTATTACTACATAAAAAAGTCTAGTTACGCAGAGAGTGTCGAATTCACATCCACGGCGTGCCCCGCTGACCTTTCGATGTTGATTATTGCTTGCTAAATGATGAAACATTGTGGGAAAATCCCTATGTTCATAACCATAATGGTGTCTAAAACATTTGCAATCTGCACATAATTTCAAAATTCATTGGGTATGAACCCGAGATTCCGTTCAGTAACTTTGGTCTTCCGGAACCCCAGCACTGATGAGTCCATAGCTCTTAGAGTGACCTGCCTGTTTCGTCTAAGTAAATCATGACTTACAGGATAATGGATCAAATACTTTGAACTTCAGGCATTGTAGTAAAGATGACTCGAAGATATGACGCAACTTCCTAAATGCCTAGCTTCTCATGATTTTGTGATGATTTGACTCTCTAACAGCCGGTTCCAATATACGATCTAGAAATGCATATTTGACACAAGCTCCATACTAAATAATATATATCAATTAATATGTAAATATCTCTTTCTCCAAACCCATGGATAAGTCGGATATTTAATTCGGTGGTTAGTTATCTTAGCTGCAGTTATATGTTATCCTGGACAATTTCGACGGCTACAACGGTGGGCAGAAATAAAGCCTTGGTATATTCATACAAGAGATTAGACTCACTTAGGCTGCGGCATAAAGAAGGGCTGCGGTCCGGGGAAGGGCGGGCAGAACGGCGGCGCCTGGAAGTCGTGCGGCGGCCACTCCGCGGGCACGTCGGGGAGGAGCCCCGGCACGCCGCCAACCATACCTCCAGGGAACATTTGCTGTGGGGACACCGACAATGTTGTAAATGTTTACAATAAATACATACATACATACACAACGTCACGCCTTTTATCCCCGAAGGGGTAGGCAGAGGTGTATTTCTACACCCAATTTTCGCCAGATATAATTTAGTCCCTTGTAATAAGGGGCGAGCCTATTGCCGTACCGGGCACATTTCCAGACTCCGTGCTGCTACTGAGAATTTCGTGACAGAAAAACCCAATAACACTGCCCGACCCAGGAATCGAACCCGGGACCTCCCGATCCCACGCGCACATTTATGCCGCGAGACCAACGAGGCAGTCGTATAGGGTTTGATGTCGATTTTTCCGTCTCTACGCAAAGATGGTATTTGCATCGTGTTTTCCCTTAGTCGCCTCTTACGACACCCACGGGAAGATAGGGGTGGTGACACTTGTATTCTATGCCGTCAACAACACGGCTTTTACTTACAATAAATATTTTAGTGATAAATTAATATAATGTTACAATAATCATATTATAATAAAAATGAATATTTTAGTTATTAATTAACATAAAAATAACAATAATATCAACTCCCAATAACATACAAAATTAAAGTAATTGAATATCCAATTACATTTGTTTTAAATATTTCTTTTTTTATACATAAATAATTACAGCAAAAATACATACATGATTAAATAACAGATACATATAATACGTACAATAAACCAAAGCATATTAATTAATATTAAACAGTATATAGCAAACTACATAATATCAACAGATAATGACTTTAGCTTAGCCTAACCTATTGAATACAGCGCGCTTCCTCCTCTCTCCTACACTTTGCTGTGCCCAACAGGGTCCACAATTGAAACACTGTACTGCCTAACTTACCATCTAGTATAACAGCATTGTGGAATGCAATAAAGTATTGAGTATTGAGTACAAATTGTCACGATTTGTACACATTTGTGTAAATCGCATGCGACAGCTACCAACCCTGTGTAAATCTGCCTTTACACTTGGGCACAGAATAATTAATAGTACTAACGTACAGAAGCTTCACTTTTCAAACCAATTTATTGAAATTACGACTCATGGTACTAAGCAATAAAGTTCAATTCAGCTCGCATAAGCACTCAGTGCCTAATGCGATATTAACCTAACAGTTCCCGTTCTTTTCTAACACATAACGCTGTCGCTGTCTGGCGCGGAGTGGCGCGCTAGGGTTGTCGACTTGGCGCTGCTACTATATTTATTCATCGTCTATCTACCTACTTGACCACGTACCTAATAATAAATAATTATCCTATAAGTATCCTATCCCACTATCGGAGCTAGTAGAACAAAAGCACAAAAATTCTGGTCGTTTACATTTTTACTATACAAATTCTTAGTTATTTCCTAAACGCGTGGACTGATTTACATGATTCAAACAGATAAAATGGTTTTTGAACTAAATCTTTAATTTGACACCATAATCGTTGAGATATCTCAACAAACAAAAAATCAAATTTTCAAGTTGCTCTCGTAATATAAATAAAATCAAATTTTCAAGTCGCTTCCGACACACAGTTAATTAAGCAATACTTTGCATTAGTTAGACTTGTGAGGATACATTTTTGTTGTTAAAGGCGTTTAAGCTTATAATTTGAACAGTGTATGAATACGGCGCGTGAGAATACGGAGCGGTCGCACTCGTTGCGTGACGTCTAATGTGAGCGGCGCGCGGCAACCTACTAAATCCAACCACGTCGACGTGGTCGGCCGAGGTACTTGTAAGTTTGTACCTAAAATGCGAAGTGCGCCCGGCCTGACTTGGGCTTGAGTCATTTTTGGGAGTTCACTTAGAATCCTTAGCGCAGCGAGGGGTTCAAAACACATTGCCCGAGGGTAAAATAATTCGCTCTCGAGTCATATACTCTACTTTTCATCCCCTTTCTATGAGAAAATAATAATAGACATTTTTGTGGGACAACATGTGTATAGAGTACTAGCAGGCGGATTGTCATACAGATCGTGATACAGATCGTGCTGGCTCCCTCAATTAAGGTTGAGCCGTACGATTGCTGTTGAATGCGGGCCATCAGTGGGCCGAGTCAGTCAAAAGCGTCAGATAATTTCCTGCATTGTACTTGCATACTAAACCCTTTTTTGTCTGGACTTTAAAAGATGAAGAAAAGACTAAAGAAATTGAAGTGACAAAAAAAACAATGACTCTGAGTTTGTTTCGGCCTTTCTTCTCAAGAAGTCATTTAGCTAGGAAAAGCCAGCTTCATCTAGAATAGGGTTTTGACATGTATAAGTGTTGTAAACAACCAAAATGCAGAAATAAATATGTCTTTATGTCAGAACTGGACGCACCCTTGGATACAACCGAGACAATGCTATGATGTGATGATTATGATCAATTTTTAATATTTCCGTGACATCCCCATACATAAATTCCTTGAGTTGGGTCAGGCTAAAATGTTCACTATGCTTGTTCAATGGTATTGTATAGTCTATTTTCTTGATTTATATGTTCAATGGTGTGCTATTTAATTCATTTTGCTTTCTATGATACATTAAAATATGTATATTACTGTATAGGTACGTACATATTTTGATATTTACGTCGTTGAGAAGTAAAGTTTCTCCAACCAGAGGGGCCTCTAACCAGGCTATAGTCTGTACAAGTTAGCTTGATCTTTTTGACAGATGTACATTTTTGTGATCGACATAACTTTACAATGACGAATATAATATTTTCGTAATTTAATTATTTAAAAAATTTAAAATATATTTAAAAAAATACATATAACACAAAAGTCCCTAAAGTTTCAAGCGTTATCCGAAATTTTAAGACGTTTTGTTGCTTCAAAGTAAAATTTAAATAGGAACACTAAAAATAATAGACGCTTGTACAATGTTACATCGGTCGGACGGATGGGGCACGAATAACAGGCAGTAACTGTTACAAATACCGATTACAAAAAATCTTTATTACAGATCATTGTTAAGTTATTGTTACGAACTTGTCCTTTTGGTTGGGCTCTCTTTGGCTAGTGGTTAATAATAAAAAAAATCGACCTTCCCATAGAAAACTGCTACGTGGTCGATTTCGTATGGAAGGTCCGAATTTTTTTTTCACCTTTCGGCCCGTGTTTCTTTTGGAAAGTGGTTTTGCTTTCATGGTCTGCACCACCTATTTAAATTTGGCGGGTGGTCCAAAAATAACCCTGTAATATTAAATAGGTAGGTAATTACTTATTATGAATATTGACCCACCGTCGCTTATCTACCCAATGTTTTATATGTCTAGTGCAATAAAGAATTTTACACATAATACTCCCAAACCATCTCGTTACAGTTACAAGTATTTTAAAACGTGAATTTTTGGACTACTAGATATTTCCTGTTTCCCATCACTAGCCGTAGCGTCTGTCAAAAAGATCAAGCTAACTTGTACAGGTATAGGTGCTTCGTATCCAACCAGAGTATTTTATATAGTAATAAGCGCATGTGAAATCTGTTTGCGCGATCTAGGTATTTAAATGCGTCGTGACCGGTAGATGTCGCTATGTCAATTGTTTTCATTGTCGTGCAATAGATGGCTTTTGTATTATTTAGCTACCAGTACATAAGTATTGAAACACAATATAAAATTGTTATTGAATAGCCGCTTGAATTCCAATACCAGACACAATAGATAATCTATTCGTATCTATGTCTTAAAGTAAGAATTTGACTGACCTGTGGGAACGAGTCGTGCTGGTGCCAGTAAGGCCAGGCTCTGACGTCGCGGGCCCGCGCGCGCCGCGACTCGTCGGCGGCGGCGGCGGCCTCGGCGAACGCGCGCCGCCGCTCCTCCTTGCTCATCGGGGGAACCGCTGCTAGCACGCGCTCGCTTAACCTGCCAAATATAATACTACTAGAGGACGCCAGCAGCTACGGTTGCATTTTTTTTTAATTTACCCGTTTTAGCCGATCCCGTGGGAATTTCGGGAAATCCCTTCTTAGTCCTCAAGAAACATACATAGCAAATTTCAGCTTCCTGCGCCCAATAGTTTCGGCTGTAGCGTGTCTGTCAGTCAGTCGTCAGTCAGTAACGCAAGGATCTTATATATTAAGATTGAAAGTGAGAATCACGAATGGCACCGATTTGGGACGGAGAGACTCGGCGAGATGAAGAGTAGCAACCAAATGTCGCAAAGTGCTATTTGTGCCGTCGCACAACTTCAGAATGGGACAAAAATACAGTTACAGGGTCAATCATGAAAATTTGTTAGATGACAAACAAGTAAGTCTGCGGATGAAAGAACGCACTGTAAGACCATAAAGGCTCAAACACACCGGATGCGTATGCGTAGACGTAAGCGTAAACGTGCACGTACCACTGGGTTGTAATGTATGGAACTGTATGAGACAGGAGTAGGACACACTGCTTGCGTAACGTAGACGTCCGCGTCGACGTAATGCGTAGCCCTACGCAATGCAGCTCCCAAGACACAAACATGCTGCGTGACTTACGCCGTACCTTACGCAGAGCAGAACGGCAACGTCGCGTTGAGGACGTTGTATTCAATGGCGCGTCCTATTAGACGTCACACCGAACAAATTTCAACACGCACGTACCTTTGCTGTGCGTTGCCCTACGCGCGTAACTGCAGTCAGTTGTATTTTATTACAAAGTGGTGTTTTGTTTTGGTTTGATAGTAATAATGAATAGCGATAAGAAAGAAAAACTTATCGAAATTGTGCGTAGATATGACTGTATCTACAACCCAAAAAATAAAGATTACAAAAAATATATCATATAAATGTTTATTATGGGAGAAAATTGGAGCTGAACTGGAAATACAAGGTTTGTACTTATTTAGTTATTAAAATATGTAACAAACTTTTCTCTGATAGCAATTGCATCATTAGGTAACCTTGTGTTTGTGCGTCTTAGAGGTGTTAATGCACTTTCTTCCAAGTTTGTTTGCCTTGTTTCAGTTTCATGGCCTGCGTTGCGTACTCAGCTCGATTGCGTAAGCGTAAGCGTAGACTTATACGTAACCCGGTGTGACATCGGGTTACGCCGTAACTATGTGCGTGGTTACGTCGTAGTCACGCATACGCATCCGGTGTGTTTGAGCCTTAATTATGAGTAGACAGAAAACCAGTTTACTATTGTTTGACAAAAAAGTATGACAAAATATCAGTTTACAAACAACGTTTGAAAAACTAATCATTTGACAAACTTTCATTTCGCAAACATAATTATTACTTTAAAAACTATCATTTGACATAATACAGGTAACGCAAATGTTTTACTTAGAAAATAATTAAAATGTTAAATAATTATTTTAAAAATAATCATTTGATTAATGCCCAGTTTCTGAGGTACTTTTATCGGTGGTTTATCTATCCGTTAGCGTTATTGGTTCGATAACTCAAGAAAATGCGTTTCTGAACAACGCGTCACAACATAAACTCCAGTTATCCTTAGTTTAACTTAACCGACCAATGTTCGCCGTTTATCGGTTCCATAACTTTATTTGACGTTTAACTTTTGTCAAACGTGTTAGCTTTTTTAAGAGTTTAAGGTTTTGATCATAGACTAATATATTATAACTGGAAAGTTTTGATATGATAGGTTTGTGTTTACAACTTTTACATAATCGATACAAAATGTCGTATTCGAGCAGTTCTGCAGTGAGCAGAGAGTTTGATTTTGAAGTGCTGGAGTTTATTGCTAATAAATCAGTTCCTAGAATCCTAAGATCTAGGAGAAATGCTTTTGAAATGTTTACGGATGAAGAATTTAAAATGAGATATCGTTTTGATAAGGACACCATGTTACACATAAGTGATATGATCAGCATTAGTTTAGCTCCAGTTATGTCACAAATATGCATTGTCTATGTTGGAACAAATTTTCATCATATTACGATTTTACGCCACAGGCACATTTCAAGTAGTGATTGGTGGTGATATTAATGTTCATGGCCGTTGGTTGACGGCATAGAATACAAGTGTCACCACCCCCTATCTTCCCGTGGGTGTCGTAAGAGGCGACTAAGGGATAATACTATGCAAATACCATCTTTGCGTAGAGACGGAAAACTCGACATCAAACCCTATACGACTGCCTCGTTGGTCTCGCGGCATAAATGTGCGCGTGGGATCGGGAGGTCCTGGGTTCGATTCCTGGGTCGGGCAGTGTTATTGGGTTTTTCTGACACGAAATTCTCAGTAGCAGCACGGAGTCTGGAACTGTGCCCGGTACGGCAATAGGCTCGCCCCTTATTACGTGGGACTAAAGTATATCTGGCGAAAAGTGGGTGTAGAAATACACCTCTGCATACCCCTTCGGGAATAAAAGGCGTGACGATATGTATGTACATACATACATATCGTCACGCCTTTTATTTACATACATATGTATTAATGTTCATAAAACCACTGGATCAAGAGTGGTTTATAAAGTAAGTAGAGAAATAGCAAAACTAGCTAGAAGATATATACGAATGCCAAACTCTGAAGATCTGGGAGAAGTTAAAGCGCATTTTTTTAATATAGCTGGTTGTCCAAATGTTATCGGTTGTGTAGATGGATCTCATATTCCAATTCAATCTCCTGGAGGAGAGCAACCATAACTTTTTAGGAACAGAAAAGATTTCTTTTCTGTCAATGTACAAGTTGTATGTGATGCAAAATTATACATCAGAGATTTAGATGCTCGTTGGCATGGATCTACTCATGACAGTACAGTGTACCATAATTCGTTTCTACGAGCTTGCCTGCATCACAATGAGATACCTAGATGGTCACATCCTAGGAGACAGTGCCTATCCTTGTGGCAAGTACATAATGACACCATTTTCGAATCCTAATACAACTGCAGAAAAGCTCTACAATGAAGCACAAATCATCATCATCATAAAATGTCAAAACTTCTGACAGCGAGGCCTGATTTGACATTTTATTTTTTTAAAGTATATAAGTTAGCAGGCGTACAGCCATTACGAATGAGGCATTATCATATTTTTTTTAGTAAAATAACGAGCAACCAGTGGTTTACTCCTAAAAAAGCAATATATGATTAAACAACTAGTTAAACAGACAAATAAAAATATACTCGTTTTTTTAAAACAGAGTCATCTAGTGGCAGAAAAAAGGACTACGTATTGGTTCAATCACAGATAATATAATACTTTACAGTGTTCAATAGTTATTGAACGCTCCAGTGCGCATTCAGAAACGCAGTGTCAGTTAACCAACGTTTATCCTTTCCATAACTTTAATGAATCAATAACTGTTGAGAGTATATCTGGTAACTTCAGAAACCGGGCATAAATAATTCGTTTGCCAAATTGGTGATTGTACAAAAAGTCAGAAGAAAATTTTTAGTTTTTAAAACTAACTAATTTCTAACCAACATTTTGAAAATATTTAAATTGCATAGTTGCAATTTTCATCTTGGACTGATTATTTATAGGCAAGTAATAATTTTGTATTAATACTAATTCCATATAACTTAAGTCTTTTAAAAATATACATTCTGCCTGAATTAAGTGAAATAAGTAGAATTCGGTTCTGACGTTGTGGTCGCAGTTTTGACCTAACCTAACCAGCCATTGTTTCAGTTGACGCTACACAAAGATTGTTGTATTAACGTAGATTTTGGTTAATAAAATATTTACCAAGCAATGCATTTTGTCAAATGTTATTTATGCTTTACGTTGTTTTGCCAAATAACATGTTTAAGAATTAATCAATTTGAAAATTAATGTTTTAGCATAATAACTTTTTTATAGTAAATATATTGTCTAATGAGTAGTTTATTAAACAATAGTTTGTAAAATAATAAATTTATCAAGTATAATTTTGTCAAATGTTATTTGTCAAATGAAAATTTTCCATTTGTTTTTTGTCAAATGATTGGACACCCAGAAAACCGTATGAGCTTGTATACAAACTGGAATGATTTAAGTTGAACGTTTATATTATCATCAAAATACAGTGAAGCCTACAGTACTGGCGTCATAAAAATATGCGTCCACTCATAAAACTTTTTCCTCATTTCGGAAAATTAACGTCCACTACGGACATAGGCTACCCTCAAGACGTACCAAACATAATATATCAATGAGCTTGATATATTATGTTTGGTAGCATGAGCTGCATCCAACCACAACTAAAATATTCATAAAAGCATTATATGTCGTAGGCGCATCTAATAATATGCTACCCATCAACATCTTCTTGGGATTATAATTAGGAGCATTTAATTCCCACGGCCATTGATTGGGTAATCTATATGATCTGCCAATTTCTGCTTAAATTTGACTATTAAGTAAAGTAAAAAATATCAGCAATCTCGTTGTTCCTATGGATCTTCTCATCTCTGATTAGATCTCGCAAGAAAAATCTGTATCTATATCTTTCTCCAGCGTCCTCTGGGCTATGGTTGTTGACTATCCTTCGTCCTATGAAGCCCATAGTCAACAACCACATCTTCGATCCCCATATATTATGTTCTTTTTCCGATATTGACAACACATATTGGCCGCTCACAATTGATTTGTTGTAAAGTTATAGTTTCTCGAACTGAACCGAACACAATTCACTGATAGACCTCTTTCTCTGAGTTAGGAGGTTATTATAGCTAGAATACTTCCCATTCATGGATCCACCACAGGACTACAGTTTACTGCCACCTACCCTTGGACAAAAAATTCGAAAAGCCTATATTAAGCAGTGAACATCTTTCAGTTGAAATCATTTTCGAAATCGTATCCAAAGGTAACAAACATAAAAAGACACAACCGAACTGTGAACCTTTTTAAATGCATTGACAAAAATAGCGTGCAGTTCTTACTATTTTTTTAATAAGGTCACATTTTTTTAATAGTCATAAAACATTAAATAATTACACCTCACCTGATACTCCGCCTTCCTTCAGGACTACTCCTTCTTTTCCTCCTGTCTCTGTCATCCCTATCCCTGTCCCGATCCCTATCTCTATCCCGCTCTCTATATCTATCCCTATCCCTTTCCCCACGATCACGGTCTCGATCTCGGTCGCGGTCCCGTTCCCTATCTCGCTCTTTCTCCCGCTCGCGGTCCCTGTCGCGCTCCTCTCTTCTCTCTCGCTCCTCCCGTCTATCTCTGTCCCTGTCCCGTGACCCACTGGAGTCCGCTGCCCGTCTCTCAACGTTCGCTTGTCTTTCGTGCTCTTTCATTTGTTGTATCCGCTCCTTTTTTGGGATTTTGAATACCTCCTGGAAAATAAAACGTAAAAATTTAACACTAGAACTCAAAAATGAAAGTCTCTCTCTATGGTCAATGGTTTACCTTCAGACTGGACCATCTTTCTAATAGTTGGCTGGACAAATCCTTTATTTTCTCCACCATAGACGCAGTTTCTTTAGCCTTCTCTGGACTGGGCACTTCCTGGTTACCACTATTGGGCAACTCTACCGGCAAGCCTATGAAAAAAACATACATGCATATTTTTATTGCAAAAAACAATTTCGGCACCATTTTTATTGCTAGAAATAATTTCAGCACCAGGAAAAAATTTGAGTCACTTAAAAATTTACTCATCATGAAAAATATGAGATATACAAAACTAAAATTGCATTTCGTGCGCGGGATAGAATCCACAACGCAACACTCGACGCAGCGGGGTGGCTGAAACCCACGTACAATGTACTTTGACAGAAAAAATAAACTGTTCTTTTGGTTGTTAATTTTAGTGTGAAGGTAACAAGGCCCTGTGGCGCAACGGATAACGCGTCTGACTACGGATCAGAAGATTCCAGGTTCGAATCCTGGCAGGGTCGCAATTTCCTTTTTGTGAAAAAATATATTTTACGCACAGACATGTAGATTTTTACAAAGTTATTTGTTAAAAGTAATGAGAATGTGGTACATATTATACTAAAATTATCGAATTTATTTCCTAAAATATTTACCTATAAAATTATATATTCAAAGATAACCTCAAATACAGACTGCCATGAACAGTATAAAGTACTCAGATGTTTAATCACAGCTCTTGAAGAACCAACTGGAGTACCATCATCGTCATATCCGTCCTGGATATGTCGAATGCACTTAATTTTGTGAATGTAATAGTTGTAATGCTGAATGTAGTTTAATTTTATTTATAACATACGCTGTATAAAAGGCAGCGATAGCTGAGGGGAGAGACCGACAGACTGCTACGCAGAGGGTCTCGGGTTCGAACCCACGGCACGCGCCAATGAGTTTTCGGAGTTAAGTGCCTATGTTGTTAATTATCGCTTGCTAAACGGTGAAGGAAAACATCGTGAGGAAACCTGCATGTCTGAGAGTTCTCCATATTGTTCTCGAAAGACATGTGAAGTCTGCCAACCCGCACTTGGCCAGCATGGTGGACTATGGCCTTACCCTACTCATAGTGAGAAGAGGCCCGTGCCCAGCAGTGGGACAGTATAAAGGGCTGATGATGATATGCTGTATTCTTTGCATGTTTTATCTTAGAACAAAATGTAGACAGCATATAATATATGATGGGAAAGTCCTAAATTCTCACGGGAACAGGTAGAAACGGTTGAGTTAAATCAAAATGTGCGAGCGTGTAATTAGCAAATAGCATGTTGACCTATTTGCTAATATTTTGTTATTTTGTCTGTATATTCTAGCTGTAAGCTTTCTGAAAATGTATGTATAATATATAGGGTGTCAAAAGACCCATCATCAAGTTGAAGTCTACTCGTTTAGCACATCATTCAAAGTCATACTAAGCAAAACGAATTATTTTATAACCCTCAATGTAAAGCGTGCGGCGCGCGCAATGCTCGCGATACCTACCCATCCATAGGTGCATAGGACATGTATAGGACCAATTGGTGCCAGAAATGCTTTGATTGATTGATTTCCCAGATATGGTCAGGCCGGGCGCACTTCGTATTTTAGGTACAAACTTACGCGTACCTCGGCCGACCATGTCTACATGGTTGGATTAGTGGGTTGCCGCGCGCCGCTCACATTAGACGTCACGCAACGAGTGCGACCGAAACGTATGAACCACGCGCCGTGTTCATACACTGTTAATAGAGCAACTTGAAAATTTGATTTTTTGTTTGTTGAGATATCTCAACGATTATGGTGTCAAATTAAAGATCTAATTCAAAAACCATTTTATCTGTTTGAATCATGTAAATCGGTCCACACGTTTAGGAAATAACTAAGAATCAGTATAGTAAAAATGTAAACGACCAGAATTTTTATGATTTTTGTTCTACGAGCTCAAATAGTGGGATAGGATACTTATAGGATAATTATTTAATATTAGGTACGTGGTCAAGTAGGTAGATAGACGATGAATAAATATTATAGCAAGACTACTTCACGGCAAGTCGACAACCCTAGCGCGCCACTCCGCGCCAAACAGCGACAGCGTTATGTGTTAGAAAAGAACGGGAACGGTTAGGTGAATATCGCATTAGCACTGAGTGCCTAATGCGAGCTGAATTGCACTTTGTTGCTTAGTAGCAAGAGTCGCAATTTCAATAAATTGGTTTGACAAGTGAATCTTCTGTACTTTAGTACTTGTATATATTCTGTGATATGGTGCCGAGGTAAAAAAATTTCGTAACGATTGATACAATATTGACTACACGATTGGCGTAGTGGTTTAAGCGGCCGCCTCGTCACATGACACTGCGCCGAGTGTTGTGTGTTCGATCCCCACACGAGGCAACACTTTGTGTGATCCATAAATTGTTGTTTCGAGTCTGGGTGTTCATTGTGTCCGTTAGTTGTATGTTTGTAAAGTCCCCCGCGGCACAAGATTTAGTCCTAGTGCGGGAGATGTCTTGCTAAAAAAATGGGCTTTTAGTTTTCGTTAAGGGTGTTTTTACGTCGTGTCTACTTACCAGTAGCCTCATCAATGAACACGCTATCTGTCGGTGTGGGCACGTCGGCGGCGCTGAGCCACCGCTCCACGATCGTAAAGAACCGGCTCTCCTGCACCATCGTCTTGTTGGGAATCGGCAGGCGGTCTACTGTTAGCAGCATCTCGAGTCTGGGGAAGTTAACATTTAAATTTAGCATTTATTTATAACATCGTATTTGACATTTCGCCTTGTGAATTTTTGGTCCCACGTAATAGGGAGAGAGCCTATTGCCGAGGTCCTGCGTAATAGGGGGCTGACCCAATATTTTCTTCTTTTAATGTGTTGTTCACACTCTTCTTCCTTTCGTCAAGGAAAGCTACGATAAGAATATCCCAGTCAACTATTGTAAACTAGCTTTTGAACTACAAGTTACAAACACTAACTAATATACAACCCGCGACGAGCGTCCTCAAGAGCCATATGTACAGTGGCGCGGATGCGCTCGGAGTGTAACGGCGACGACAGTGAGCTTCGCGACCTATAAACTGCACTTCGCCCGTCCGTCGGTCGACTTACTGTTACTTAATGTTGATTTGCTGTAATGGGGTAGTACTTTCCCGGACGAGCCGGCCTATTCATGCCAAAATCAGCAAGGCCTTACTGGGGTATGGGTATTGAGTACGTACTTAAAGTGTAGGCTAGCGTCGCTACACCAGGGGGCCAGCAGGCGCAGGCCGCGGTAGTCGAGGAACAGGCGGCGGCACGGCAGGTCCGAGTCACGTAGCAGCCGCAACAGCGCCACCTGTGCCCGGCGGGACTTCGCGCGAACTACTGTCCGGGATAGACGCAGAGTGTGGCTCTGGTTCTTCACGCCAGTGCGACTGAGCGCTTCCAGATCTTCCTCGATCTGAAACGAAAAAGTTTTTGTTACTAAACAGAAAAAATGAACCTAAAATTGCAAGTCCGAGAGGGGCTGCGGACCGCTGCAACCACAGACTGCAAGTGACACCACTAGTTTGCATGAAATTGATTCCAACCGAAATTCAGGCAATACTATAAAATAATATACTACGGCAATACTACTATGGCTGTGAGATATTGATTTTGACGAAAATTATAAAATTAAAAAAAAAATAAAAAACAAAATATTTGTTTATAAAAGTGCTACAGGAAACTTCTATATCATGGCCTGAGAACATACTATTCGGGAAAACACTGACTTATGATACACGGTTTATTTTCAAAGTACATGTATAAAAGTAGAACCCGAGGTCTGCTTTCTACTGTAACGCCCCCACCGGACTTCATTATCTCTGGTGGTAAATCGATTCTTCGAATGTTTAATCTGTCGCAAATTTTTAACGTTATCGTCGGTGTATGAAAATGACTTACATCAGCATCTTGCACCAAGTCGGGTGCCTTCGGCTTGTAGGTGCGTTCCTTCTTGGGCCGGCGTATTCTTGGTCTCGGGGTCTCCGTCGGAGTTGTAAGGGACTCCTCCGTAGATTCTGTGCTGCCCGCCTTCGATGTGGACACGTCTTCTTCCTCCTGACGAATTAAACACATAAGTACATTTTTTATGCTACTCATACAATAAATTAAGTGAACAAAAAAATCTTAGCGAATAAAATGGACATTGTAAAATTCCGGCAATTCGGTACTGTTGCAAGCGCCATCTTAACGGATGTACCTACTGAGTACGCTTGCAACAGTGTCCAAATAACGGTTACTCGTAACAAATTTCTGTGGTATATATTCCGAGAGAAAATGCAAAAATAACTTTAATAACTACGAAAGTTTAAAGTCCAATAATGAGGATTAATACCTCTTCATCATCCTCGTCCTCGCTGTCTGGTTCGCCGCCGATCCAGCCGCGGCAGTTGCTCGCCCCGCAGTAGCAACGTTGAGCTACCTTACTGTAAAGCATATGGATGAACTTGTTTAGAGAATTAGAATAACTGACATACCCCTTAAATTAAAGGGCAAAATCTACAAATATGTGAAGGTTATTAATTTCCACTTGACATTCGTTGTAACAAATTTAAGAGACCCCGAAGGCGTGCTTCTGCTGCATGTAACAATTAATCCAAAACAAAATGTTTTGCTTTAAGGTATATTCGTGACAGTAGTAGTACAATAGATTATTATCAGTAGTCAAGTAACTTTTAGACTGGCCAAGACTATACTCCTATGTCTGGTCCATGTTTTAAATTGACTTTATATCAAAAGGCCGGATTACACTTGTGAATTTGAACAAGGTTGGTGTATTTAAGGCCTCCCTCACTTTGTTCATGAGCGTTCCTCGAGCGTACGCTCGGCGTCCGTACGACGTGCGCCCGGCGTTCACTTTGAACTACAGAGTGAACGCCGAGCGCACGCCGGGCGTACGCTCGAGGTACGCTGTCGCCCAATGTTAGGTCGGCCTAAGCTTATATTACGCAAAGTAACTTACCCAAATCTCTGGAACTGGTAGTCAAACGTGATTTCCTCTCCTACCACAATATCCCGTTTGCTAAAGAACCCTATCCTCAGCTCGCCATTGACGGTCCACTTCTGTGTCTCAGCGTTGGGGTCGCACGAATGGTTGATGAATCTTGAGATGTTTCCTTTGAGAGTCGCATCGATAACGGTGTCGCCTTTTAGCGACATGAAGTAGTGGTGTAGGTTGTTATCGTCGGAGTACGCTTGGGCACGCTTGTAGAATTGCTCGTAGTCGAGAACTTCTCCAACGTACTCCATCAGGAATTCGCCCCTGGAAAATGAATACACTATTCAGTAATGGTCTGCTTCAATTCAATATGGTCTTTATCATAAAGGGCCAAGGTCGCTCTCCCAATGGAAGGAGGAAGAAAGCTCCTTCTTGTCACAGCTGGTCTCATAATATTCTGATCTCAATCTTCGTACAGTGTCACACTTCATCGACTCCCTAACCCCGTCTATATGTGTGACGTATAATGTGCGCGATTCCGGGCACGGCGGCTTGTCTATATATGAGACTTGCCATCTGCGCGGGACATATTATAGTGCACAAGTGTGTGCGCAGACACAAGTGCACCCTCTATTCCCTCACTCTCATAGTCCGGTGGGACGCCACAAGCGACACGACTGGAGAGAGATTGGGCGCAGGACCAACGGCTTAACGTGCTTTCCGAGGCACGGGGGTGTGACTCCGAACTTCTATTGGATAATTCCTAACAGAAAAACCCAATATCACTTTTTGTTCGACCCGGGAATCGAACCCGAGACCTCATGATCTGCTGTCGCTAACACTACCGCAGAACCACAGAGGCAGTCAACGTGACGTAATTTGTGTGTGGCCCCTAATTAGGGTACTACTTAATTTGTGTCAATTATGTTTTGTCACTCATTATTATTGTGTGCCTAAGGCCCCCAATTATTTTATGCTTAAGCCCCCATATGGCCTAAGACGGCTCTGGGCCAGATTATGAATTACTTCATGACGTTGATTGGTCGTTGTCACTGTAGTACCTAATATTGAATAACAAATGAAGAAAATCCTTTGATTGAAGGCGATCGTGGTAAATTAGCAGCGAAAACAACATCGCCTCTGTTCATCATCCACAAAGTAATATGTTATTTTGTTATTTTAAAGAGACAACGCCCGCACTAGGACTAAATCCTGTGTCGCGAGGGACTTTACAAACATACAACTAACGGACACAATGAACACCCAGACTCAAAACAACAATTTATGAATCACACAAAGTGTTGTCTCGTGTGGGGATCGAACCCACAACACTCGGTGCAGTGTCAAGCGGCGAGGCGGCCGCTTAAATCACTACATCAACCATGCAGTCACAGTATATTTAACGTTCGTATCATTCATAAAGAAAAATACCAAGTCTACGCAAAATATATAACAATTGACGCCATTTATATTGTACAAATCTATTTGTGCCATCTTTAGCACACAGCCAATTTGCACTTCACATCTAACTACTGGCTTGAAGGCTAAACTAATGAACCTACTATGTATTACAGTCGAACAACTTCCCGCTAGACCACCTTAAGGGCGAGAATCGCTTAGCAAGACATCGTCGCTTCCAGTGCTACTTTACACGCACATCGACAGTCGTATACAAAACGCCTCGACTCTATGAGCGAGCCAAGGGATTTTTTTCAAACTGTTCCAGCGCCGAATTGTATGATTGTACACTTTTACCAATTGCACATTTTACAACAAACTGAAAATTCTATATCCAGACATGATTTTCGCTCTCTGCGACCTTGACAAGAGAGAATCTCTAGACAAGATCGTATATCATCGCATTCATTTGTAAGGACACATGCCGTCGATCGTGCAAAACCAGATTTGATTCCCATTCAGACCGTTTTACAGTAGTGTTGTTTCGTTTGGGAATCGAATCCACGACAATCACCACAAAGACACAGTAAAGTTAACACCACTATGCTGTCCATGCCGAACAAAATTAGTTTTTTAGTTTCTCTTTATAACATCTGTTACACACAGTATATAAAATATGAATTTTACAACCAAATAAGATTATTATGCATCAATAATAATTGATAAATTGACTATGCAATCTTTATAATCATAGTTCAAGGTTTGGCACATGTAACATATACGCAGCGCTAGTATAATTTACAATATTTTTTATAGAAAATGACAGGTTTATGTATTTCTGTATGTCTCACGCTATATTCCATCGTCAAGGAAACTAAATCTTAGGTATAAAGATCATCATCATCATCTTAGCACTGTCCTGGATGCGATCCAAGCCCCACGTCTTGGAGCCTGAGGTCCGCTTAGGTATAATAGATAATATGTAAAGATATTTAAAAAGAAAGAATGCGGTTCTATGCAAACTTATTAAAGAAAATCGTCCCCATGTACAGAACTAGATATTTATTTAATTTTTCTTTCATATAAAAATAGATGCCTTGTAATATGTTGATACAAGTGTAGATCTAGATAGTATTCCGGCCCGCGGTTCCCCATTGCCTCAGTCACGTACAGCGGCTGCGTGCAGTTTGCCACAGCTGCTCAACTGGTTTGTATGTATTTATATGATTTCCAAACAGCGCGGCAGTACCTCGTGTGGTCGACGGAACTAATACATGTAGCGATGCGCGCCGCTGCACGTGCCGTCAGCAGTTGCAGTCGACAGCTCCGGAATAGGAATACTACCTTTTATAATCATGCCAAAGGCTATGGGCTACGTATTATCACTCTAGCGAGCTGAACAAGAGGACCGCTTGAAGCGTGTATAACGCGGGCGAGTGATGCGATATGAGGGGTCAATGCAACGATGTTACAAGTAAAAATGAGTAGATACGTTAAAGGCACAGATATGATAAGTAGTATCAGATAGAGCGCATTTGTCCAACTAAGCGTGGCACGTTGACAGCTATGTGTGCGTGACCTTTGGCGACTGGCACTGTACGGACACGCGCGTCTATGTGTATGAAAAGTTGCCAGATTATAAATAATCTCCCAGTATTTTGCATATAGTTATGTAATATTCTTATATTCATTTGCGGTTTTGAAGAATTTACCATGGATTTAATTAATGCTTTTATAAATACATTTCTTAAATGTAGGTACCGAGTTAAGTTTTAACTACTTCGTAAATCTGTATATATAAAATCCTTGCGTTACTGACTGACTGACAGACAAGCTACAGCCGAAACTACTCGGCGCATGAAGCTGAAATTTAGCATGTATGTTTCTTGGGAACCGTAGAGGTGCACCAAGACGGGATTTCTCGAAATTCCCACGGGATCGGGCAAAACGAGAAATAAGAAAATATGTGCGTGCGAAGCCGCTGGCGTCGATTAGTTGAGAAATAAATAGTATGTATGTACACACGGCACCAAGTCAAGCTAAACAGTTGCTGTACGATTTTGATACTTATTCCCTACGCCATAAGTATGTATGTACACACGGCGCCAAGTCAAGCTAAACAGTTGCTGTACGATTTTGATACTTATTCCCTACGCCATAAGTATGTATGTACACACGGCACCAAGTCAAGCTAAACAGTTGCTGTACGATTTTGATACTTATTCCCTACGCCATAAGTATGTATGTACACACGGCGCCAAGTCAAGCTAAACAGTTGCTGTACGATTTTGATACTTATTCCCTACGCCATAAGTATGTATGTACACACGGCATCAAGTCAAGCTAAACAGTTGCTGTACGATTTTGATACTTATTCCTTACGCCATAAGTATGTATGTACACACGGCGCCAAGTTAAGCTAAACAGTTGCTGTACGATTTTGATACTTATTCCCTACGCCATAAGTATGTATGTACACACGGCGCCAAGTCAAGCTAAACAGTTACTGTACGATTTTGATACTTATTCTTTACGCCATAAGAACGGTGCAAAGGACAAAGTGTATAAGCTTGACGAGTAGCAGGATGTACACGAATATTAGGATCGTTTGGGGATAGAACTCAAAACAATATAATGTAAGGTATATACTAATGGAAATTGAAATTCTATTACTATATTTATGAGAAAGAAGATATATCTACAATATACTTTTATAATACGGTAATGTATTTTTCATTAACATGACAATCATTATCACATAATCAATTGACAAGTGCATTTTCCCTAATTCAGGCAGAACGGCGTCGACAAAAACTGGCAACACTTACATATTTCTTGCACAAATACGAATTTTATCGAAATTAAATTAGGAAACAGTCAAATTATTAATAGTTACCTGTGAAAAGATATTCCATTTTCCTGTTTTTGTTTTTAGGAACAACTTTTACAGTGTTTAAGAACACAAGACGGCATTTTGAGAATTTAAAAGTTGAAGTGATCGTGACGCGTGAACTGTACGATGCTTCGTAGCGCACTGAGACGTGTTTGTATTCGCTTTTCAATTTTGTATTTGCTTTAGTGGCCGCACGCAACTGTGCCGCGCGTTCCATCTGATACTATTCTCATATCTGTGCGTTTAAAGGCGTGCCCAAAAGCAGGACGCTACACATAAGGCAGTTGGCAAGTCTGACATATGTGTGTGTGACGTCGCGAGCCGGCGTCACAGTGAAACTGACACATCTTGTCAACCGAAATTAAAATAAAATATGGAGTTATCGATGTGTGCTTTAGTTTACCGTTTCTACTAACGTATCTACGACTTTTCTAATATCATTGGGTCAATGTGTTAGGCATAGCTGGTAAATCCGCGGGGTAAAAGCTACTTTTAATATATATTTAATAGAGTAACGGTATCATACTATATTTATAAAATACATAGCCGGCATTACAAACGTTATATAACGCGGGAAACCGCAGAACATTACAATAATTACATTCAGTGTTAAGGCCATTTAAATTCCGACTATAATTGACTACAAATTATTTGTATAATTGTTTAACACATAATTACTGAGTGTGCTTATGTATGTTATTTCTGAATGTCAAATTGATATTTCTTTTTCATCAGAGGCCGAGCTACGTTTCGTAAGCGAATAACTGACGGTTTAAATATTCGACCTATCCATGGAATTTGCTACTAGAGATAATTAATTGACATATTTTCTGTGAAGTTTATGTCAAATATGTATCTCTAGTGATTTAAAAATCATGGCCACTCTGTACAAAGCGCACGCACTGCACCTTTCTCAGCGCCCATGAATAAGGAGAATCTTTTTAAACAATCTGGTGGTCAGTGTTTACTCTATATAAGTCTAAGTAAAGCCGAAGTAGGCCAAAAACAAATCTTTACTGGTATTATAAAAGTTTGTTTGCTTGATTGGATGAATATGGTAATCTCTTTTAGTCACATTTGAATATTTATTTTTGCTTTGGATGACCCAATTATTGGCAGAGGGCTATTATGTAACATTATATAACATTATGAGCTATCAGTGTGTACTGAGTAGTACTCCTATATAATGCGAGCGTAACACAGCCTCAATTATAAATAGTAAATTTCTTTTGAGAG
The DNA here is from genome assembly GCA_944739405.2 of Euclidia mi. Classification (NCBI taxonomy): domain Eukaryota; kingdom Metazoa; phylum Arthropoda; class Insecta; order Lepidoptera; family Erebidae; genus Euclidia; species Euclidia mi. The sequence goes on from OX123196.2 coordinate 9,330,324, forward strand.
CTACAATGTGTCCTAATTCATATTAATATTACAATTGCTCGGAAGTGTGCAGATATAAGAGCGACACAATAGACAGAATGCGATAACTGCATATATTTTAAAAACCATTTTATTATGAGTAAATAAATGTTGGGTTTGACTTAGCATTATCTTCTTAAGTTTATTATTATTGTTGAATAGTAGGTGAATAATTAAAATTCCCATTAATAAATACTATTGTTAAAGTTGACACTAAATTGCGAATTGCCATTTATCTCATAGTGTAGATTTATCTGATATATATCTATATCTCCTAGTGTAGGTTATAAAATATCAAATTGGAATACTACTGGGCTAACAAATTATAAAATGAAAAATAAATGTTCAATCTATAAATTGTTGAATAATCTGGGTTCTATTTATCTGTTGATTTGTTGATTGTGGTTGATTGAATGTTAAGATAGCTCCCTTCTAAGAACTTATTACTATTGTAAGAAATATATAAAAAGATAATTAATAAAAAAAAGAAATTTCAGACAGCAATCTATGTACTATATTATGTTTAAAATACATTCGCTTAGCTACAACACCACATGCTACAAACCCACCACCAATTGGGGTATTACAGTACTTACGCTGTAATATCCTCACTGGCTTCCACTCCACAGCCTTTCTTGTCTGCATAGAACACCTTGAGGGGACCATTCTCTCTCTTCTGGAACCTTCTGTTGGTACAGCGGTCACCTACTGGACATCGGGAATTACTGGAACACAACAACAATCAGTGTAATAATAATTTTATCACAAAATAAAGACAAATTAAAACAAATTTCATTTTTGTTCCTAGCTTAATTAAATCTCTGATTATTCGGGAAATTGTATTGAATAGCAAAGGCTAATATGAATGCCAATTGCCAATGTCACTACATTGGCAATTGGCATTCATAAAACAATGAACAATAGAACTTTGCAAGAATCCTAAAAATATTGCTATACTGCCTGACCAGCCAAAACTAAATACTACTATAGGAAAGTAGGAATTAATTCAACAAATAAAAAGCACAAAAAAACAAATAAATGAGTGTACCATTCAATCATAAGCAGTCTATTGAGACAGTCCTCCCCACAGGCCAGCTCTCCTCTCTCCAACTCCTCTTTGGTCATAAAGCAGTCACAGGTCATCTTCTTTGTTTCTTTACTTATCATTCTCTCACACAAGTACTCATTCTCATCCAAGTGTTGAAATTGATTCATCCTTTCCTCAATTATCTTATCATATGCCTCCTTACTCAATGGAGTCTGTTCTTCCTCAGGAAGACTTGGACTTTCAGCAACAGGTGGTAAACGCTGCTGAGGCAGGCTTGGACTAGCTAATGGAGAATTAGCTGGTGAGTTTGCACCCATCTCTAATTCTGATGACCGCCTCCAACGAGATTTCACTTTCACAGGCATCTCAGAAGGCACAGGAAAAGATGGAGAGTTTGGTGTTGTACTTGGCAAAGATTCTGTCAACTTTTCCTGACTGTCAGATCCTATTTCCTCAAGTTTTAATTTAGTCTGTGTGATCAAAGCCTTTTTCAATGGGGTCTTGACTAATCCATATCCTTTTGTCTTTTGTTTCAAGTTGCTTATTGTTTTTATTCTGCTAGATCTACGTACACCAGTAGGTGAAGACCCAGCAGAATCAGAGTTATTCTGGTTTTGTTCAGTTATTCTTGATGAGTTGCTATCATCAGACAGTGTGGAACTGGGTGTGATGCTTGGATCTGGCCTTGTTAAAGTATCAGTGACATTGTCCTTAATAAATTGTAGATCAGGTGTACCACAAGGTGGAGTGATGACATCATTTGACTCAGAACAATCCATTGGAGAGCGAGGTTCAACTGTGGAAGTCAGATTTAGCTTCTCAAAGTGTGACTGGAAATCACTATTTTGAGAATCATTCTGGCATTCATCTATTTCTTGTTGATCAGATGTATTGTCTTTTGGGCTGTCTATTTTAATATTGTAATACAGTTCTGGGTTATCATCCTCAACAATTTGAACAACTGTGATGACCTCATCATCATCACCACCAAAATCTAACTGCTCAGGGTCATATGGAATGTCATGAATGGTAATATCATCCTTTTTTGACTCTTTTGAGATTTGTTCAACAATACTTGGCTCTTCTTTACTCTCAAGTGTTTCCTTAGTGTGTGACTCACTAGGTTTACTATTATTTTCAATTACATTAGTATTTTTCAGTGCTATTGACTTGTCATCAACAATTTTATCTTTACTTGGCATTGGAATTTCACTACAAGGTAGTACTTCATTTGTAAGTATTGCTGGTGATATGTCTCTGGAACTGCTCCTGGTATTTATTCTACTATTCCTAAGACTAAATTTTGCTCTGTTGTTGCTGTCAGCATGTGTCTCTAAAGCGGCATTTGAATCTGATTCAGAACTTGCACATGGATCTACAACTCTTATTTCTACACTACTATTAGTTTCACTGTCACTCCCTAAGTCATATTTTCTAGTGAATGTTTCATCATTGTTAAACAAGCAGCGATATTTGCCGAACTTTTTGTGCAACGCTACAACAGGTTGTAATGGCTTGGTTGGTTCAATGTTTTCTGATGATTGAGGGTCAGGCGTACTTGGTCCTTCGGTTGGACCATTCTCAGTGGCATTTTGATTATCTTCAGAGACAGTGGGCTGTGCAGCAACGGAAGTCTCGCCTTCCACGGACACAGAGGCCTCGGTTTCTGCCTGCTGCTTGGCGCGTCGTGTTGTTCGACGCGTTGCCGGAGGTTTTGCTGCTGCCTTCTTTCTTTTCGCCATTGTACTGTTTTAAAGCAGCAGCATTCAACCTAGAAACATAACAGTCTTTACATCACAAATACAGAACATGGTTGTGCTACAGTGACCTCTTTCGATCCTTGTTGTTTCTCGTTACTGTCAATGCCACATGGTTATAATTAAAAAATAATACGTACACTTCATGAAATTGTATCAGGCTACATTAAATTGATGTTTATAGATGAACAAAACTATTGTTTCGGTTATTATCATGATGATAAATGTGAAGCCACCGGTTGGTGTTGATGGTACAGTAATAACATTGCATGACTACATACCATTACTTTTTGTTTTTAATAATATTCCTTGCATTTGTTCGAATATAACATTTTATACAAAACCATTAGAATGTTTCACAAAATAAATTAAACTTTTATCAAGCATAATTTCATTTTCTCAATATTTCATTGCTTTTTTGTTGGGATCGTTCCAAAGACAATACATAGACTTATCAAGACAAAACAGATAATAAATATTAATATCTCTATGTTCTAGACCGTTAATTAGGTAGGAACTTTCATTGATACTCTAACTTGTAATAACTATTTTATTTAGGAATATTTTTCGAATAATATCGTGATAAACAAAAAATTATCTGTTCCTTATTTTATTATTTGTGTATTATTGAGTTATTGACAGCAAATCGTAGGACTGCCTTTGAAAGTAAATATATTATTCACACAGATAATTATTCAGAAATTATAAATCCCTAAATAGTAAACTTTTAAAACACACATAATTATTTTAAATGTAATTTAATTTCTGTGCTCATAAAAATTACTTGACGACTGGCATCTACATTCTACACGTCACGATTTCATCAAGTGATTTAGATTTTAGTCAAGTTGGACGTAAATTCGTGTCGTGTGAATAGGCCTTAAAACCTTTTTTTTTCTATTGTACCTATTCAATAAATATTCCATATATTCATGTCTGTTTTCCATTAATCTTTTTTCTATTTCTTTGTATTTTATAAACCTAGGCAGGTTTTATAAAATTATTTGGGAACGCTACTATGTGACGTTACAGCAATCTCACAGCCACAACACAACGTCAAACTTCGCAAATGTCAAATTTAACCAAGCAAGTTGAATACTCGAGCCGAAAAAAGATATAAAACAGAATAAATATTTGAATTAAGTTTATTTTATACATACAAACAGCAACATTTCAGAATGACTGAAACACCTGAGGTAAATTTGTATACAGATTCATTTATTTGGTATTTATATAAGAAGCTACAGTATTACCAGTCTCGGAAAGACACGTCACGTTTTAGAGAATATTTTTCTTCGTTTATTTCGAATTGTATGCTATTTGTAACAATTTATTAGTAATAGCCAACGGTAATTAATCATTCGATATTTTACTTAATGGCTATCAGAAAGATTATTTGACTAAGAGTGAAGTTGTTTGTTACAGAATGTGAAGATCAATAAATGGGACGGTGCTGCCGCTAAAAATGCTATTGATGATGCTATCAGAGAGGTAAAAAAATATTTCTTACGTGTATTTTCCATTAATATAACTAACATGGCTATAGTACTTGTTCAGTAGTATTCAAAACATAGTTTCCTTGTTACAATAAGTAAATACATTTATTTGGTTTCAATTTTACACTACTCACTGCCTTTTTACTACACATACTATATATTTTATCTTTGCCTTGCTAAATATATAGAAACAGAGAGATTTGTAATATGTAGTCAATGTTATAAATTAAATTTCTTTCTTATACTTATATACTAACTTAGCATTCAATCTGTAATTTTTTGTTTGACAATTACAAACACAACAGTTATTCAAACAAATCCTCACATTTTGTCTAGTATAGCTTTCAAGTATTGTGAAATAGTAAAAAAAATTAAGCAAGCCAAAGTTCCCAAACTTTTGAGGGAATAGAATCCTCAACTTAAACTTTTTATTCTAAAGAGCCCTTCAATATTTTTAGGGTTCCGTACCTCAAGGTAAAAAAAGGAACCCTTATAAGATCACTTTCTAGTCCGTCTGTCTGTCTGTCTGTCCATGTGTCACCACCGATTTTCTCAAGAATGGGTGGACCTAGCAAATTGAAATTTATACCAGATATGGAGGTCTATGGTTGCTATTAGGTGTATGAAAATCAGGGTCCTGGGTCAACCCAATAAAAAGATATGGTCAAAATTCGATTTTTTCGAAAACTTGTAAGTACCAAAATTAACCTTAATTTTCAACTTTTTTTAATTTTCGGAATTTTTCCTTTACTTGTGCTGTAAGACCTTGGTTTTGACCAAAATTGACAATTCTGTCAGCCGTAAGTACCCTATAGGTTTTGGGTCAAAAACCTATATGGTAGTTCCCGTTGAACTAGAATCACGAAATTTGGCCAAAAGCAGGGTCTTACAGCACAAATAAAGGAAAAATTACAAAAAATAAAAAAAGTGGAAAATTTAAGGGTGTCCCCATACATACATAGTAGACTCCATTTAAGATAGTACTCTAAGTTGTATGGTCGCTCATACAGATTTAGAGGTCTAGCGTAATTCAACCTCAAATAAGGTAAAATGCGTACGGAACCCTCGGTGCGCGAGTCAGACTCGCACTTGCCCGAATTTTTTTTTAATTCCAAATAGTATATAAAATAATTCAGAATAAGTGTGGTTTTGCAGATGACTGATGACTGCCAGTATAAGATTCTCTTCACTTTGTTATTTGTATTTTGCTGATCTAAGGCCTTATTTCGTCTACAACTCTACATGCATTGCAAACATTCATCATGATAATATTTATAGTGTATTAATAAATATTACAAAGTTTATACTACCATAATTTTAAAATTTCTTGCTTCAGGTACTAACAGGTGACCTAAAATGTAAAGAGAGCTTTGCACTGATTGATGGCAGACTGTTCCTCTGTGCCTTAGCTGTTGGAGTAGCGCTCTATGCTCTGCTCTGGGATTATCTATACCCATTCCCACAGTCCAGGTAAGATATAAGAAGTGCAAGATGTTGTATTAAAACTAGAAAGGTATTCTACTGTATAGTACATATATATGAGGTAGAGCTAGAATACAGTATTATTTTTAAAATATTTAGTGGTTGACGATCTGCGTTAATTAGGACTACTGCTCTGAACCCAATAAGAAGTAAATTATTTCTGCACTCTTGCCTGTTTGCTCCTTGACATAGGCCTCTTCCAGTTGACGCCATCTATCCCTGCTTCTCGCTGTCCTGGTCCAAGAACTGCCTACTGTTGTCCTAATCCCAAAAGCAAAAGTAGAAAACGAGGCAGACTTGGTGCTCATTGCAAATATTCATTTATGATTTCAAACAATTTACATCCTAGCATAACAAAGTAATTTTTCCTTAAATCGAAACAGTGATAATAATTACAAGCCTGCTGTTATTTTATTTCAGATTAGTTCTCATCATCTGTGTGTCTTCATATTTCATCCTGATGGGCATTCTCACACTGTACACAACATTCAAAGAAAAGGGTGTGTTTGTGGTGGCTAAAGAAAAGGTTGGCAACAACACAAGAGTTTGGGAAGCAAGCTCCTATGTCAAAAAGTAAGTATTACTCTGAAATAAACACAAAAGATTTTAGATTTTACCCTAAGACCACATTTGCAGTTGCAACCACATCAGTTTGTAACAATTTCAACAAGCTGTTGATCAATACAAGCGAACATAGTGGCAATGATTTGCCGTGGCTGAAACAATCGTAAGATAAAATAAAAAGTCGTGTGGTTGTAACAGTAGTTGTGGCCGTAAGGTCTCAGCCCACTTCACGACTGCGCTGCCACCCAACACAAAGAATTTCATTAAAATATGGGCTTTAAGTATTGCTCTTTAGATATTGTTTACATTGGCAACATATGTATAATAAGCAGATAGCTTGTTGTGTGCTAAATTTTTTGTGGCGATTAAAGGCGATTTTTAGTGTAGAGCCTAAAGGTTTTGTGACCTAGGATTTGTCTTGGGCAAGATGAAATTCAATGATTTTTATGGCCATGTGTTGCGAATAACAAATTTTAATCTAGTTTGATTGTTGTTAAATTTGTTTCTTGAGAAATAAGTGAGAGGATATATCATATAGGAATTTAAAAATTGTATCAGTAGTATCGATTGTTTAGTGTAACGATTATTGATTGTCAAGACATCAAGACTATCGTAATTGTTTACAAATCTGATAGTATGGTCGAGATAAGAACTGTCGACGTCCCCAAAATTATAGATAGTTCAGCATCACTAAGTAAGCGTCTCATCCCATTTCAAAATATTTTTTTGCTTTGGGACGCATAATTGACTCGTCAACTACAAGGATAAACTATTGTGTGCGTCCGTATCGGCCTGTTTGAGATCCCGCACCTTCGAGATCGGAGTCCACATAGTTATGTGAAAGGACAAACAGCTATTTCAACTTCGGGTCACCGTTACAGGCTTGCAGCTCGTTCCTATTACGGCGGACCGGCTCTTTTCTCGTTCCGTCTAAATGTGTACAGTGTCATACAAGTTGTACCGCCACTGGCACTTGCGTTTCTTTCGACGGACCGGAAAACTGCCTCTCGAAAAAAACTCTTATATCAACAACAATATCAATGTCTTTCAGAACGAGATGCAGTAGCTATTCTTGTTTCTAAAGAGTTTTTTTTTTACCAACAGACACGACGACAAATACAACCTGGTCCTAGTGATGCGCGACTCCACCGGCAAGTCCCGCGAAGCCTCCATCACCAAGTCGTTCGCCAACTTTATCGACACCAACGGCACCATTGTCCAGAGTCTCGTTCTCAGCGAAATCAACAAACTATACAACTCGCTCTCTTCGGAGAAGAAAGAGAAGTGAACAATGTCTCTCTCGCACTAATATCTTAAGGTCTGACATTACTTGTAATTTGGCTTAATAAAATGATGTCGTATTATTTGATTCTTGTTATTTAAATTACTAATATAGGACAGGTCCTGCTTTATATAAAACTAATTGCCTACTACTTTGGTGTCGCGTGTTCATAGACCGCTCCAACGCCCAGAGGTCTCCGACGTGGCCTTAGTTAGTTAGTTGGTCGTGGATTTTCCGCACTTAGCCACTTATTTGGGCCATTGTGCGTAAGTGGTGACTAGATCGACGCCGACTACTCATACCAACTTAGCTCCTTCCAGAAAGCCATTAGTTGGCTAGTGTCGTTCAAAGCCTTACTCATGGTTCTGGGGTTGTTCAGCAGCTTTGTCCGTTGATCGCTCACACTTGTGCAGTGCAGAATGACGTGAGCGGGTGTTTCTTCAGTTTCCATCCGACATGGCCTAATTAATTGTTGTCCTGTGATACGAGAACTGGGACCGACGGCTTTCGTGCCTTTCGAAACATGTCAGTGATGTAAATGCCTTATCAACCGGTCATCTATCCGCATCGAGGCGTATGTAAACGTTTTGCTTAAGTTTGCTTTACGAACGGCAAGTTAGACACCGCAATTAGCTCTTATTACTTTACTCTTTGTAGATTGTAAATACTTCATAGATTTCCTGAATTTAATTTCTGGCTAACTAAGATAGTAATGGTCCATGAAACTAAAATTTGACATATACAGCAGCAGCGTGTTTAGATACCGCCGATAACTAATATCCCAAAGGTCAATAGCAAAATTTGGCCTACCATATCACACTGGCCAGGTGGATTGGTATAGGGTTTGGTGTCGGGCTTTAAGGCTCTTCACAAGGACACTACTGGCAAAGAGCTCAGATATTTATATAGAGGCGCATTTCTTATGCGCGCTCTGAAGACAAACTTTCTGGGACACAAATTGCCGCTTGGCGGCGTGGTAGTCGTTACCTTAGTGTAAGGGCCTTATCATACTAGCGGTTTGGAAGCGGTTGCGGGGCGGAGCGGACGCGCAGCGAATGCGTCGCGAACACGCCGCGGCTGCGCAGCGAAGACGCCGCGGCTGCGCAGCGAAGACGCCGCGGACGCGTGGCGAATACGTTACGTTTTTGTCGCGTGTTTGTAGCAAATTATCGACGTACAGTACATCCAGTTAGGCTTCGTTCACACGACATTATCCTGCACGTTTTCTTTGTATTCGTTTTTTTAACGTACAATCACCCGGGTGTTCACACGGTAGATTTTCCTTCGTGTAAAAAACGAATAGCCGCAGTCTTCACATAGTTGTGATTGCGAAAAGACGTCAGTGATGGATCCACTCTTGGTTGTTCTTTTATATTGGTACAATCGAAGGCGCAAATGGTTTCGCCGCCGACAGAGCAGAAGGTTTTGGGTACCTACATCCTATGAAGAAACAGTGCGTACTAAACTATTTGAGAAGTTATACGATAAACTTAGAAACGATGAAAATAAGTTTTTTAATTACTTTCGGATGTCTATTGAAAGTTTCTTCGCGCGACTTCTCCAAAAGACGGATAGCTACTAAACGCTTGTTCGGTTGCTATTCGATAAAAAACGTATGAACATTGTGCCGTGTGAACGAGGCAGAACTATACTATGTGCCACTGCAAGCCGAATACGTTAAAGTTCATTCGATTTGCTTGACAAGTCCGTTGAGTATTCGTTTAAACGTATAAACGGTGTACGATTTTTTGCAGTACAAACGTCATGTGAATGGTTCTATAGAGAATGTAGGTATGTGCCACTATTTATACGTTAAGACGTATACTGCAAAAAAAACGTGCAGTACAATGCCGTGTGAACGAAGCCTTACTGGACATACACTGTACAGCTACAAACACGCGACAAAAACGTAACGTATTCGCCACGCGTCCGCGGCGTCTTTGCTGCGCAGCCGCGGCGTGTTCGCGACGCATTCGCTGCGTATCCGCTCCGCCCCGCAACCGCTCCCAAACCGCTAGTATGATAAGGCCCTAAGAGCAAAAGAGACGCTGTATCTTAACTACGAGAGCAAGAGAGACGGAGAACGACGCCAGCGCCGTCAACGGCGCCAACTACGAACTAAACTGGAGCCAGTCCCCACTTGGAATCGGCAAAAGAAATCCTATAGAACTGCGGTTCTATGTATAAATCTGTATTCATTGCTACTGGCTTCGTATTATTTTCTCAGTCGCGTCTTATGACATCCACGGAATGGAATGTGGTCGTGGCACTTTGTACCTATTCTTAATTCGGCACCACACTGCACTGAGATTAGAGTGGTGAGACATACTTATCTTTAAATTTAACCTGCAGCAACAGTCCTTCGCTTAATTATAATATCCTAAACCTAAGTAGGTACTGAACATAGAATATCTCCCTTTTGGATCCAATCCAAACCTCAGTATTTATCAATCCATCAATGACCCTTATGGTAGGACAATTCTTAGCCAGGGGATGTACCTTTGTGTTGCCGACGTTTCGTCCGTCTTGCTTAGATCGTGGTCGTGAAGGGACAGTCTCTCATTTATTTAGACGACCAGAGTCCTGTGACCAATTCATTATTATTTGCGTTCGCATGACGTTGACTCAGAGAAGCAAATGAATTGCGTTCTAACTTCAGGGTGCATGCTCTGAAAAATACTTAAAAGTAGATACGAAAGAATTCGAAAGCACGCAGCCACTTCAAATACTTACTTACAGGTCGAAATAACTCGAAAGCGGGAGAGCACATTGATCTACGGATAAGGTAGAGGCTCTTAATAGCCATCGGCGTTGCGAGCAGTATGATTTACAACATCAATATGTTGGGGTTGCAAGTCTGGTCTCATGAGGAATGATTCTGTGGTTATTAAGTAGGTTATATTATGACAAATATTGTGAAAGATGTTGCCGCTATCATATCTGAACCATTGAGCTACATCGTTAATCTATCCATAGAACACGGTATCTATCCGGATAAACTAAAAATATCGGTTATAAAACCAGTGTACAAAAAAGGTGATAAAACAAATGTGAATAATTATAGGCCAATAGCTCTAATATCTGTCTTTGCGAAGATTTTCGAAAAACTTTTGTTTAAGTGCATGTATGAATTTCTTGAAAGCCATAATATTCTTACGCCTAGCCAATATGGCTTTAGAAAAAAGAAATCTATAAATATCGCAATATACAACTTTTTACAAAAAGTATTAAATAATTTAGACAAAGGATTCCCGGCTGTAGCTTTATATATGGACATGTCAAAAGCATTTGACCGCGTCGAGCATAGTACCCTCTTAAGAAAAATGTACGCATACGGTATCAGAGGCAACGTGTATGAACTCGTAAAATCATATCTCTCAAATAGACAACAATACACAGAGATTCGTCAGTTAAACCCACAATCAATGACTGAAGAAATTTATACATCTGAACCTGGAACAACTCAATTTGGTGTCCCACAAGGGAGTATTTTGGGCCCCTTGTTCTTTCTAGTTTATATTAATGACATGCCTTCAATAATAAAACACGACATCACATTATTTGCTGATGATAGCACGGTACTATTCAACAATGATAATACAATTAATTTAGAACTTGACATCAATCAATCCTTATTTACAATTATAGACTGGCTTAATATGAATAATTTAATGATCAACATCGACAAAACAAAAATAATGAATTTTAAAATACGTGCAAATCGCACGCCTCACTTAAAAATCCGATATATTGACAGTGACATAGAAGAAACTGAAGTAACAAAATTTTTAGGAGTACATATCGATAACAAAGTCAATTGGAAATCACATGTTGACTTTGTGTGTAAAAGACTAAGCCAGTTTTCATATGCCCTGAATCGGTTAAGAAAAATATCAAATAAAGAAACACTTTTGACAGCATACCATGGCTACGTAAGTTCAACCCTAAGGTTCGGTGTAATATTTTGGGGCAATAGTACAGATAAAGGCCGGGCATTTATAGCACAGAAACGCTGTATACGGGCTATGTTTAATCTGCACCAAACCGACTCGTGTGTACCACATTTTAAAGAATTTAAAATCTTACCTTTGCCAAGTCTATACATTTTGGAAGTGGCTCTATTTGTAAAAAATAATTCTGAGCTATTCGACTTTCGAAAACGTGTAAGACATGAGGATAAACTATACGTAGTCGCTTCTAAGACACATTTTATGCACGAAAGTATATTCTGTACAGCTCCACGCATATTCAACAATATTCCGAAAGAAATTAGAACGATAACAAACATAAAAACATTTAAAAATAAACTACATGACTTGCTAGTAAACAAATGTTACTATACAGTAACAGAGTACCTATCTGACAAATCTCTACTCAGTTACTCTGTGCCTTAGTCATGATGTGTTCAGTATTATCTACTTTTATATGAATTATTATTATTGCCTGTATACAATTTTGTGACACTTTTATCCGTATTCCAAAATGAATGTACCTATACGCCATTGATTGCAACCATTGTATGCCCAATGGGCGGGACATAGCTGAACTAGAATTATTGAAACTATAACATCTGTATTATGTACCAACCTATGATCCACAATAAAGATTATTATTATTATTATTTGGTTTTCTTTTGTTTTTTCTCAGCTCTTGGCTGGTTTTACTACATTTACGGGTAGACACCAAGTAAATGTAGTCTGTGTGTGTTACATTGAGGCTGTGGCTTGAGGTGTTTCATTTTCGTCAAGTGACATGAATTTACGGACAATTCTGCAAGTATTTAATATGGCAGCTTTCTGTAGGGTTACGTAAAGGCTTCCTTTAAGATCTATTAATTTGAGGCTATGATGAAGGTGCTTAGGGATAACACCAGTAGTAGAAATAACAATAGGTACTACATAAACTTTACTTTGGCGCCAAATTCTGGATACTTCTTCTTTTAGTTCAGAATATTTGCTTATTTTCTCGGTAATAGTTTTTTGTAAATTGTGTGTGTTGGGAACAGCAATGTCTATAAGATAAGTAGTTTTATTTTGTTTATCAACTAGAGTTGTGTCAGGTCTTTTAAAATGTATTGTTCGGTCTGTTAGGATGGCGCGATCAAAATAAAGTTTATGAGTGGTGTTTTCGAGAATAGTTTGAGGTGTGTACTTATAATAAGGTGTATAATTGTCTTGAATGAGGTTATGCTTAAGTGCTAAATTTTGATGGATGATGTTCGCTATTTGGTTATGACGGTGTGTGTAATCTGTTTGTGTGAGGGTAGTACAAGCTCCTGTTATGTGTTGGATGGTTTCGGGTTGAGTATGACACTTGCGGCATTTATCGTTTGTAAGGGTAGGGTCTTTTATAATAAATTTTCTATAGTTTTTCGTGTTGATTATTTGGTCTTGTATAGCTATTATGAATCCTTCTGTTTCTGGGAATAAATATCCTATCTTTAACCATTTATTTGATGCTACTGGGTCTATGTGACTTTTCTCTAAATCATGTGGGTGACGTCCATGAAGTGATAAGATTATTATTTGTTTCTCTTTCACGCGTACTTTTCTAACATATGATGTAAAAAAAAAGTACACGGCCCTTTGGCAGGCGTACACGGAGACATAGGTCCAACGCGCAGAGGCCCCTTGAGAATTTTAATATAGGATGTGGTGGGACACCTACTGAGGAGCCTCCATAACTGCACTATGAAGTACAGCCACGGATTAGCCGCAGCAGGTGTAGGACTATTGCTACTTGTATGGAAACTACTTATTCCGGGCTATTGTGATGGGTGTTCAATGGATTAGTGAATATGGAAACTATGGATGACAAACGGCGTCTGCCCTAAGTACTCTTATAGTACGTCGAAAAGGGGCAGACGGTGACTCGCCAACTCACTAGATGGGCCCTCTCTAAATAGCCACCATGGTAAACGAAGTCTGCCATAAAGGCAGCCAGAGGGCAACACCGGTGCCAGTGGCTAGGGGTGTAGAGCGGTGCGGCACCGGTTTCGCCATCGCGGGTCGTGACCCGGAGCGGGTTTCCCCGTAATTACGCCCTTGAAAATGACACTTCCACCCCCGAGCAAATAGCTCTTGCGACTTCCCTCTGGCCGGCCAACCAAGGCAAGCCAGAGTTGAGAGTCCTACGGGCGCTCTTGGGCATCAACTCCAACCAGCCAATAAAGGCAAGCCGGAGACGAGGCCCTGACCGACTCTCTGAAGTATTCGGGACCGCAGTGTCGCCACACACATTCAGCTCGCCACAAAGCTGCCCTACGGTTTGTAAGCTTTCTATTCATCTTGCAATACATTTTTTGTTTATATCCCAAGATGAAGGTGATGTTTGAAAGCTGTTAATCTGCCCTCCGAGATTGCGTTAGTCTCATGATGAGATAACGGCTGCCCCAGAGGGGTAATATTATTATTATTATTATTATAGGTATTTCGTGCGTATTACGGTCTAACTTTATACAAATATTGTAAACAGATCATTGTTGATACGGCAGGGCTGATCTTCATGGCGGTTTATTCAGCTCGGCGAGCTGCTGCTGTGTTTATGAGAAGTACCTAAACATAAGGTAAGGAGGTGTTGACTTCTGTTAGACACCTGTAAATAATAGGTAGGTATCTCTATCTGTAAGTATCTAATAGTAATATTTGTCCAAGTACCTACTTATTGGATGTAGTGTAAGTAATAAGAGGCACCTGACCTACTTAGGTATGTGAGGAAAACATACACCATAACACCAGCAATATCAGTCACTGAGAGACTAGGGAAATCAAGTGGTAATATCAGTGACATTTTTCCTCACATTGCTCGGTAGCTCAGTTGTATCGAATATGTAGTATATATTATTATTATAGGCTATATACTAAAACATATTTACCTAATAATGGCTATAATGTACCTATAGCCATTATTAGGTAGGATGTTTTAGTTTAGTTTGGTTTAGTATCTAGTAGTTCATGGCCGCCACTAGGTGACACTGTTATCAAAACAGGCTAAAACTTCTCAAAGTATCAACATCGTATCCACAATCGTATCACTAAAGAGCTACTAAAAGGAATCGTAGTTTCCTCACTTTTGAACAGATGGCACTACAGTATAATGCTACCAAAATAGATAAGAGCGGCCATGTTGCGGCATTTTCACGAACTAATGCCGGTGAACGATATAGAGTTGCTAATCTCACCGTTCTACAAACAGCTTCACCGTCGCGGATGTTTTTAATTTAGCCGCGTTTATCACAGACTCGGCGTGAAGTTGTGTTCTTTCAATGTCAAGAGAACAATGACTCACGCAGACAAGATCGAATGTGCTACGGTCAGTCAGTAGGTCGCTCGCCGTCAGTAGCGAGCCGTGGGTGTATACTCACGATTAGATAATATTATTATGTTCTAGGGTTAAGTAACATCTTAGTGGTAATAGTTTTAAATAAAACTCGTATTAAAAAAGTGATGTGAAACTGGAATTTAAAGTGACGAATTCGCTCATAATTTTTTATATTAATACATTATTCCAAGCAAATTGCACGCTAAATCTATCTAAAATAGATTACATGCATTCATCGTAGTTTCCCTTGGACCTACTTTTTCTAAGGTAAGTTGAATTATTTATAATTTTTTTGTAATAAACTGTGTCCAGTCTAGTTAGAACTTTATAAAATAAATAATATATCTCATGATTGCACAAACTGTTACGTATTTATATTTTGTGACTGATTTATATGGGGTTTCACCCTAATGTTTTGACGGCGCTCTTATTCATGATGTAGGTAGGTACAAATCAATAGTCTGGTTGTAGCAAAGATTTGAGTTTAAAAGCTTTGCAGGAACTGGTAAGGTTATGACATCATCGTAACAACCTTAGCCAAGGACTTTTGTTTATGGTGTCTCCACAAATATTATTGTTTTAAAGGCTCCTGCTTAAATTTTGTTTTTACAGCGTGCGTTAATATATTTCTGTACACTGATTTATTACGCGTCATAGTATGTTTCTGTTATTAATTAATGTACCTAAATAATTAATTAGATCTCTTTTAAGTGTGCGAAATTTAAAATAGCGTCAGATTTTTTGTGCAATTAAATAGGTTGTGACGCCAGTAGAGCTAGCAAAGTACTTTGTTTGAGTAGCTATTTAAATAATTAATGTCTGCGTAGATTCGCTTTGATGTACATTCACAGCATAATAATGTCGTAGCAATTAGTACAATTAACACCGCTGTGTGCAGTCACAACGTCGAATATAATTATATTGTTTCTTAATATAAAATTGCATGCTCCGGCCGGGTGTAGGAGTCACCTGACTTCACGTGTTAAACTATTAAACCATACGACAACGATTATTTCACAAGCCGATGCTATTTTAGTTCTGGCTAGAGTATCAACGCGTGGCATACATGCCGCACCTAATCTATACAAAGTATACACGGTGCAAAATTCAGTAGAGCAAGTCGTGACCGCCCTTGAAATGCCGTCCGAATATTGCGAAACACGCGTCTGGCAGGTCATCGAACTCTCACAGCTGGAAATGCGCCCTCGCTTTTACCCGCGATATGTGTTCCCCATTTTCAGATGACAATTATCGAAAGCTGTTGATTGCTGTGTTTACTTTGTGCGTATATACAGCCCTATGGTACCTATAAGTACCTACTATGCGTAGGTGGTTAATGAGAGTAATTCTTGCTTCATTTATATTTGGATCGATATTCTACGCACATCAGACCTTTGCCAACTTTAACAACAACCTGTCAGTCCACGCATACCACAATCTACATTGTAAATGTTTATTCTTATCTTGTATTTGTTTGTTTATAATGGTATGCATTGTATGCAGGTACTCAACGTTTAGAATGCCTTCTATAATTTTTGCCCGTCATTTCATCTCTGTAAACAACAAATTAAACATTCTAAGAGCATTTTCCTAAATAAAATCGATGTTAAGAAAAATTTTGCCAAGATTCATACACTCGGAGAATACTTCTTAAGGAAAAGCAATTCAATAAAATGGACGTCTTGCTGTGATATGTTACTTGAGGACTTACCTCCGAACGAATAATTTATAAGTAAAGAGTAATAAGCTCTACTTTTCCGCAAGCAACTAAGCAATAGAAGTATCCTTAATAGATATGAACGTAGCCTGATATTCTAGCGAATACAACATTGGAATATTATATTTCATTGTTAGCGATTGTGTTGCGTAATTTCTATCTAGTGCTCAGATTCTTATATAACGCCAACGGACTGAAACAAAAAATATCTGGGTAATTTTTACACGTTCTATACAAACATTGAATTATTCTATACTATCTGCATATATAAAATCCTTGCGTTAGGTACTGACTGACTGATAGGCAAGCTACAGCCAAAACTATTGGGCGCAGGATGCTGAAATTTGGCATGTATGTTCTTTGGGGACCGTAGGGGTGCACTAAAGAAGCGATTTCCCGAAATACCCACGGGATCGCGCAAAACGGGCAAATTAAAAAAATGTGTGGGCGTAGCCGCTGGCATCCTCTATTATAGTATATTGCATTGTAAGCAAAGGTAATTAAGTAATTGATTTTACCTATGACGTCTTTGACGATGTCTTTACAAAGCATACATGAAAATATGAAGATATTTGAGCGTGAACAGTAGGGAGGCAGATTGGTTGAGCAAGAATATAATGAAAGTCAAGTTCTGTAGTACCTACCCGCGCTTCAAGTGATCATTCATCATCATTGATGCCGTACATTTTCTAATATCGACCCTAGCGGACACATAATTTTAGTAGGCACCTACCTTATTTATTACTTATTAATTATTACTTAATTTTGACATTTCTTATGATTTCGTGGTATTAATTATTCTATTTATTTATTTTTTTGTGTGATTTTTCTGTCAATTTATTTAGAATTATCGATATTGTAATTTATTGTTCCCAATTAATTTTGTAATTATTATTATTGTACGCCTTAAATGGCAGAGCAGTGAGTTCGCACTCTATGCTTCAATGTTATACAACACCTTGTAATAACCACTGTCTCACATTAAAAAATACTTTGACTTTGACAAACCGTTATACTAATCGTTAAAAGCCGCTGACAAAAGTTCCCACCGACGAATGACTCGCATGTGATCCATTCGTCTGCAGATTCGGACTATGCTAGACTCCCTGAACTGCAATAAACCTGTCTGCTTAGTGCTTTGGGAAGGCGCCTAGCGAGAGCGGTATTTAAATATTTGTTTGCACTTTGAACAAGGTACCTACCTTTAATGTTGTACTTAATAAATGCATTAATTTTCTTAGCAAGATGTAGGGGTATTTGCAACTCTAAGTATTCCATCACGGGAGACGATCTTTCAAATTCTTCAAAATGTTTTGCCAGCCTTAAAAACTGACAATTCTAGTAACAGAATATAAAAATTGTTACCCCAGTTCTCATGAGATCTTAATAACCTAGTTACACAGTTGCCGTCTCTACTAGGTAGTCACTCCATTATTTAGTTTCATTCATCGATATATAGGTATGTACCTACTAAAGTACGTTTCATCTCATTTTCCGTTATAAAAACACTAAAAAGCCATAAAGACCATCGCACACCGTAGTCACAGTGACGTTAAAAATGGCGGGAACCAATCTAGTTACGCAAATATTAAGTAGGTAAACAGATAAAGCAAACACGTGCGTGACCTTGCGGCGTCTCGTTAATCGTTATCACTCGGTGCAACAGACAACAGAAAGCGATCATCTATCTATTTAATTACAACTGATAATTTTTATTTTGTGTTGAGTGACGGGCTACTTTGGCTTGGCGACAGATAGGTCCAATAACATTGATGAATATCGATTTATTATGACTGGCAAGCTTATTCGTTCCGCACACAAGCCGACACAAAAATCTTTGTAAGGATGTGGTGGTAACGTCCGCGTTAGAAATCAGCCGTATACCTATGGCAAGGGACTTGACAAACATATTTGAATCAATGGGCATAAAGGAAAATGAGAAACGAAACAAGAATATATCAATTAGGTAGTACATCAAACGCAACCCTCGGAACAGAGTTAGCGGCAATGGGGTTGCTTACTTTACGGAGAGGGCGCTGTAGGAAATCAGTCATCTCGTGACCAGGGCTGGTGTAAGTATAAAGTATTTTGCCTTTTCTTTCCAAACTAGCTGAGCCTGCGGCTACAACCGGCTAACTATTTGGGGCTACTACGCCGCACCCATCGCTTAAAGCGTTATGTTTTATAGCCTTTCTCAATAAATGGGCTACTCAAAACAAAAACAATAATTCAAATCGGACTAGTAGTTTTTGAGGTTAGCACGTTTTACCAAAATAAACATACAAACAATCAAACATACTAAATACCTATTATTAGTTAGATATTATTAGTTTAGATATTATTAGTTTTATTCAATCGCGATTAAACCAAAACGATGGTTGTAGATTATACCAGGTTACTTAGCGAGTCTTACGCGCGATAAATAACTAAGATATTTATGGCATTAGTACGTCGGTATTTTCTGACGTTTCGGCCGACTTGCTCAGGTCGTGGTCGCGGAGGGACTGATGTGAGCTCAACGCCGTGGTGCCTTTGGAACAGGCATCGCATCAACCTCTCGATACTGAAGGAGCTTATAGGTAATTAGTAAGAGGCCATTCTCAACTGTGCGATTACGAATCCTCAAGTTCTTTGCAAAGAACTGTGTGCTATGTGCCCGGGCACATCATCCATAACGACGACTCCGTGGAGTCGAGGAAAAAGATTTCGCGTGTGTTCTCCGACACAGTGGACAGATCTCATTAAAAACTGTGACCTAGTCAACCGTAAAAGATATATCTCTTACTTTGGCATATATATATTTTTAAATTAACTATCCGTTCGAGAAGATTAAGTAAAAAAATATTTATTTTAGATGATTTTAATATCGATATACTTTCCCCAAGTACAAAAACTAAACAATTTATAAACACTGTGGAAAAATATAACTTAACTTTAACTTTAAATAAACCTACAGGAATAACTACATATTCGGCAATTTGCATAGACAATATTATACATACATACATATCGTCACGCCTTTTATCCCCGAAGGGGTAGGCAGAGGTGTATTTCTACACCCACTTTTCGCCAGATATACTTTAGTCCCACGTAATAAGGGGCGAGCCTATTGCCGTACCGGGCACATTTCCAGACTCCGTGCTGCTACTGAGAATTTCGTGACAGAAAAACCCAATAACACTGCCCGACCCAGGAATCGAACCCGGGACCTCCCGATCCCACGCGCACATTGATGCCGCGAGACCCAGGAGGCAGTCGTATAGGGTTTGATGTCGAGTTTTCCGTCTCTACGCAAAATAGTTATTTGTGCAACAAGAGAGCAAAGCTGTTTTTTGTTTCGAGTGCTAATTTTGAGTCCCGAGCAAGCGAAGGATTCTATGATTGATTCACGAGCGTAGCGAGTGAATCAAAGTTAGAATCCTGAGCGTGGTGAGGGACTCAACAGCACGAGATACAAAAAACTTTGCTCTCGTGTAGCACACATAACTTTTCACCACAGCAGTGAGAACACATTTTACTTAGGATACATAGAAATGAACAGGAATATATTGAATTCTGCATAATCACTTGTTCATTTAACTCTTCTGGTGTTAAAGTACAGTCATCATCGCTAGTTTCACTCATCTTTTTAGATTATTTTATATATTAATATAATTTAACACGTTACGCTATACCTACTGTATCAGCGAAATTTTTACTCCCGCTACTTTTTTAAATCGCGTTTTAAAACCGCGTCATGTTTATTTTTCAAATGTATAATTGTTGTAATTCTAAATAAAAATGTATTGGTTAAATACTAATTGTATTCTAGTTAGTTAGACTTATTTTTATTAAAATCCAGTAATAAATTAAATATGTAAACAATAAAATATAAAAAAAGGTAATTTCTTTATTACAAATATCTTTTTTTTTTGCGTTGCCGTAGGTGTTTTCTTTGAGGTCGAATTCCAAAATCGAATTTCGAATTCGAAGGGGTTTGTTTTTTCACTCACTTTTTATATGCATGTGAAAGAGACAGAGCACAGTAAAATTCGAATGTTTCAAATTTATGGCTGAACAATGTCAATTCGCGACACTAAAGATTGAAAAATTAAAAAGCTACTTTTACTCACGCTCGAATCAAAATCGCGTTTTGTTCACTGTTGTCTCGCAGCAAAAGCGGCATGTTTGAGCTGCTGTGGTGAAAATGGTATTTGCATCGTCTTATCCCTTAGTCACAGTAGACAATATTATTACAAATCATAAAAAATATAAAACTGAGATTCTGGACTTAGGGATCTCAGATCATACTGGTCAACTTATTGAAATACCCTGCAGCTTGAGTTTCAAAGAAAAAATTTGGTTTATCTATAAACGAAACCTAAAAGGCAATAAAGAAATATTTCTAAAATATATATCTCAAATACCATTTCATGAAGTATACAGCGAAACTGATGTTAATAAAGCATACATTATATTCATTGAATCATTTTCCTTAATTTTTAACTAGTGTTTTCCCACGAATAAATTAAAAATTACATACGAAAAAAGGAAATCCTGGCCAACTAAAGGTATTGTTGCCTCTAGTAAAAATAAAAGGCTGTTGTACTTACAATCTAAAAAATATAATTGTAAAGACAGTAAGTTGGTATACAAGAAATATTGTAATATAATGAAGCGCGTTATAAAGGAATCAAAAAAGGATATCAAACATAAAATATATTCAAAATAGTGATAATACCTCTAAAGCTACATGGACATTAATAAAACAACAAACTCAAGCCGTAAATACGTTAAAACCTACTATTGACTACATTATACAAAATAATAAAGAAATAAAATCACCTACCGAAATAGCACTTCTATTTAATAACTTTTATATTACCCAAAATTTCAACTCAACCATTAACAGTACGCAAAACATTATAAATATTAAAAATGTTAGCTTAATCTTTCTTTTTCCTGTTGATAGAACCGAAATACTAAATGTCACAAAAAAAACTAAAAAATAAAACATGTCATGGGGTTGATAATATTCCAGTAAACTTAGTAAAAGATAGCATAGAATACACTGCAGACGCCCTCGTACACATTATAAACCTCATGCTTGAAACAGGCTTATTTCCAGATGACTTAAAAATAGCAATAATCAAACCAATACATAAAAAAGGTTCTAAACATGAACTGAATAACTACAGACCCATAGCTCTGTTACCGAGTTTTTCAAAAATATTTGAAAACGTTATACATACTAGGCTAACAAAATTTCTTTATCATTATAATATACTGAGTGCAAATCAATTTGGTTTTCAAAAAAATAAAACTACATCATTGGCCATATTTAAACTATTCCAAAGTATTTGGGAAAATATGAACAAAAAGAAGAGATGCACTGCTTTATTTCTCGACATGTCAAAAGCTTTTGACTGTGTGCATTTTGATATTTTATTAAACCAATTAGAAAATATAGGTATTAGAGGCGTGGCGAAAGAGCTAATAAAAGCATATCTAGAAAATAGGAAGCAAGCCACTGTCATCTAAACTTTCGACAGGACCACTAAAACATTAGTGCCTATTCAATCAAGGTTCGAAAAGGTATTACCAGGTGTTCCACAAGGCAGTATATTGGGCCCATTGTTATTTTTAATTTACGTAAATAACCTGCCTAACTTAACTAACCATCTGTGCATTATGCATGCAGATGATGCTACAATTTTTATATGTAATGATAACTTAAATGACATTGAATATGAAATTGAAATAAATAATACATTAAATAGTGTTACTAGCTGGCTAAAATCAATAAACTTAAAAGTAAAGGAGAAGTTGCAACTTCCATATAAAATTACCCCACGTCCGACAGCTGTGAAAAATATCTCAAATAATAGGTAAAATTGAGTATTAATAAATTGCACACCTCTGATTGTCATCCTTACTGGCTATCATACTTAGAAATTGTTCCAAATATTGTTTCAGGCGCAGTATTAAGTACTTATCTTAAAAATATTTTACTTTCAATCATGCAATATCTACTACTCTAACGACCATAAACAAGTGGAAAAAAGATTAAAGAAATGAACATATTTTTTTATAGTTTGTAAAAAAATTGCGCCTGTATCCCCGAACACATTTTCTAAAAGCGCCCCTAACGGAGAGTAGCGATAGATAGAGTCCGCTAAGGGGCGCATTTAGAAAATGTATGGAAATTGTTCCCGACGACAAGGCTATCGTCCACCGTGACGATCGAGTGCAAACTCGTACTAGACCCTCTGATATCATAATTAATTCCTCATGTGTCTCGGAATATCATTT
The DNA here is from genome assembly GCA_944739405.2 of Euclidia mi. NCBI lineage: Eukaryota > Metazoa > Arthropoda > Insecta > Lepidoptera > Erebidae > Euclidia > Euclidia mi. Next base: position 9,353,299 of record OX123196.2, read on the forward strand.
TAACTTCTTCCCTAGTTGCTTCCAACCTCGCAAAGGGAACTCTGCTGGTTTAGATTATGTTCTTCGACATAATCTGCTAACAAGTTTGGTTTAAGCATGTTTAGTCTTATTGTTTGACAAAAATTTTAAGTATATGTGCTTTATTACTAACCTAGTATAATAACTATTATCAAATGTGAGTTATTACAGTGTTTAATTGCTTTTTAATCCTATTCTAAAACTAAAATCAGAAGTTAGTATATTACAGGTTTTCTACTCCTGAATTAATATTTAGAGCAATTTTTTTATGTGCTAGCCAGTAAAGATGATTACCGGAAGTATATAATTTTTTTATACTGATTTTTAGCGATTTTTTGAGATACTTATCTTCGCAGTCGGAAGTGGGGCATTTTTGCTACTTCTTCTTTGACAAAAACAAAATTGATGCAATTTCAAAATTATAAAAATAAGCCATCATCGTTTAATATATGTGAATCGGATACATTTATAGAAGAGGTAAAGCAAATAGATTTCCTTGGAGTTACAATAGACCATACATTGAAAAAATAAACAAAAGGTTATCGAAATACAGTTATACCCTATCTATACTTGTCGAAACAACTTCTGTCAATACTGCAAAATTAGCCTATTTTGGTTATGTATATCCATTGTTAACCTACGGAGTGATATACTGGGGCAACTCATGTGATGATCTACATTTGTTCTACAAAAAAAGTGTCTCCGCAATATTTATAATATGCAAAGTATGGACTTTCTTAGATCTGTCTTTAGTGAAAAGGGATTCCTTACACTTACCGGTATCTATATATTAGAATTGTTTATTTGTTAAAAATAAAATCAATTTTTTTAATCTTAAGTGCACTTCTAAGCCTAACGTGCGAAATAAATATAAATACAATTTAAAGTTACCACTTATAAACAATGTTATATATTACAAAAGCACGTATGTAACTGCAATCCGAGTTTTTAACCACTTACCCGTAGATATTAAGCAACTAGAAGGACAATTGTTTAAAGGGGCCTTAAAACTTTGGCTAATTAAAAAAGATTTTTACAATATGAATGAATATTTTCAAAATAAATGTTAGTCTTAAGTAGTAGTAGTATGTAATTATTTATAAGAATAATATTACAATGCCCGTTTGGGTAGGCTGTTGAAACTATATATTTTATGTAAACACCTATGTATGCATGCACACAGTTTCAGTAATAAATGTCTTTGTCTTTGTCTTTGAGCTCCATGGGGCTGCGCTGGGCGAATCGATCCCAACATGACCACTACCACTCTGGCAACTGCACGACTTGGGGAAAGACATTGTTATGGAAACTGATTAAGAACGCATAAAACAAAATAGGTGCCCTTTGGATATAAGCCTGTCTACAACTGAATATGATTTCTACCTAGTTTGCCACGACGATAAGTTATGGAACTCCCTTAATATTTTTTTAAAAGACTGCACAACCTGTACTCTGTGGTGGGGAACTTTAAGTGCTGCCTTTTCTGCGTGTGTGTGTTCCATGTTTCATTAGGCTGGCTGGCTTTTCTTTTGTGTGTGTGTGTGTTAGTAGTATATATATTATAGCTAACTTTCTCATACCCAATTACAAAACACTCTGTAGGATTGAACACGTTAGGTACACGTGCATTAGTAGTGATCCCCAGAAACACGAGTCGGAGTTCAGACAGTCAGACAGTGTTTTATCTATTTTTATAGTTCCGTAGAAAAAACTAACCTTGAAGACATTCCAAATACAAAACAAAAAATATTCTTTTTTTCACAGTTACTTTTTTAAAGCATGCGAGCAACGATGTTATGAGATTCAAACGATGTGCCTAACTGCCTAGTACCCATTTACAGGATGTTGTATGGATACAAGTAATAAATCAAAATGTAGAGACGGCCTAGCGACATGAATAACAAATGGCTGTAAACGATACCATTCTGTTATTATGAGGTCAAGGACTTAACGGTGCTGTAGCGGTATGTTTTAAACAGGGTTCGAGGATATATATCAATGGATATATATCAAGATATATATCCGATATATATCAACCTCGATTCGACGATATATATCAAATGTTTTTTTGTGATATATTGCAATACAAAAATAGTTTAAAAAGAATATTATTTTTGCGTTTGTTACTGTATTTCTACTTCCCAAATGTAGATTGCATGGGAGTAGAGTAAAAATGGCAACATTTCTGCCGGTATTAATGGCATCAGTCCGTCAGTGGTGTCAGAAAAAATTCGTTACGAAAAAGTAAATAAATTTTTGTGTTTATTGATTATTTTATTATTTATATAGTAGTATTCATAAATAATAAAATAGTATTCATAAATAATACAATGAAATAATAATATGACATTCATACAAAATTGATATATATCAAACTTGATATATATCCGATATATATCGTAAATATCCGATATTTTGATATTTATAATAAATATCGGATATTTTCGAACCCTGGTTTTAAACTATAATACCTACCTACCGATTTTATTAAAGATTATTTGTACTTACCTATTAAATTATGAAAGTAAAAATTGGTTGTAAGTAGGCTTTCTTCATTATGCTAGGGAAAACGCCAGTTAGCAGCATCGGCCAAAACTGGAGTAGGTAGACACCTAACTCTTGTCTAGGAAGGTACCATGACTACCATGGCAACAATTATACCTAATCATAATCACTGAAGATATTACAGTATTAGTTATTGGCTGCTGAATACTACATTTTAATTTCCGTTTGGGTTCCGGAGTTCTGACAGGCTGACGCTCCGTGGAAAAGCTAATACCTATTCATTCAAATCGGGTTAGACTAGTAAGGGGACGCCGGGTTGCATCTGGGATAACGCTTGAGAGAGGACTGTTGAATAGATAGGTATTACATTTTATGAGCAACTAGGAAGCACAGGGCACACCAAAACTACGTAGGTAGGTTTCTTCAAACATAATGCAAAATATAAGTAAATAAATCAGTTCTGACCACAAATCACTAAGGCATAATTATTTTACAGGATGATTGTACCTAGTTTTCAACTTGTTTACGGAAATCCGAATCAAGTTGGCTTCATTAAAAGTATTAAAACTGAGTAGGTAAGCGCTACAAGAACGCATTATACCGTCCACAATGACCGTGACCGACTTCTTATCCTTTTGTGAAAACTTGCTTGTTCATGGGGTTCATAATAAAATATAAGTAGACACTCACTAAGGTACTATAATTTATTTATTTATTTTATTTATTTACTTATTTTAGACACGCCAACAGTATACATATACAGCATTACACACAACGGATTACCTTAAAAAACTAGTTCTTATATATACACTAAAATAGGCATGTACATTATGCACCGAGATGTTGACTATACATTTAGGTAAGTATCTGAAGTTGTAGACATCTTATACAATTAACAAAATGAACTTAATATAATAGGTATATGAAAAAAAAAACGAAAATAGAACAAACTATTTTAAACAAAACATAAAACATACAAATTGAAATCAGTTATGCAAAGGATTGCAGTTTCTTTTTCTTTAAATTTACTAGGGAATCGTGAAAAATATCCAACTGGTTCACATTATCATTGAACACATTATATTCACTGCAAGCACGAACTATTGGTGAATTAAGACCGAAATTAGTTCGTATAGACGGTCGGCAGAAGAATTTAGTTATGGGATGGCGAGGTGGCCTACTAGGTATTGATAACCGAATACGGTTCATTAAATCACTGCTATTGATGTTGTTGTTGAGTAATTTATGTAAAAAGAGCTCATCGTGTAGCTTGCGTCGATTGAATAAGGAGGACATCCCGAAATATGCCAGCCGTTGGGTATAACTACATCTACGTGTGATGCCTTGCGAGATAAAAGCTAGGTGACGTGTGAATGCGCGTTGAACACTTTCCAGTCGCTGGGAATTTACGGCATAAGACGGGCTCCAGATTATGCATCCGTATTCTAAGTGACTGCGAACTAGTGCATTAAACAACGTTATCCGGGTTTGTGCATGCCTAAAACCCCTTGTGTTGCGCTTCAGAAAATCAAGCATTTGGGCCGCTTTTCCTACTACCGCGTCAATATGATATGTGAAACGAAGCTCCCCGTCCATTATTACACCAAGATCTTTAATTTTAGAGACTGTTTGTAAATCAGTTGTTCCTATTCTGTACTTAGATTCTGTTGGACTTCTCTTTATGGAGAATCTAAGGTGATAACATTTATCCACATTAAGACGCATGTGGTTAATGGTGCACCATGTCTCTATTCGAGTGTAATCGTCTTGAGTAAGAACGTTATCAATTTGTGAGACAAGAGGTCTATACTCTATAGAGCTTAAAATCATCTGCGAATAGTAAACATTTGCAGTTCTGTATTATAGACGCTATATCATTTACGAATACAGAGAACAGAACAGGCCCTAGAAGGGACCCCTATGGCACTCCAGAAGCCGCATAATATGAATATGAGTTATAGCCGTTGACAGAAACTGTTTGAAGTCTTTTTGCTAAATATGACTGGAACCAGTGAAGTAGGGAGCCTGTTACGCCAAAGTGCTTTAATTTTTGTATGGGGATCTTATGGTTCACCTTATCGAATGCGCTGGCAAAATCTGTGTAAATCACATCAACTTCTAGACCCTTATCAAGGTATTCAGTTACGTCAGATATAAAACAGCTTTCCTGAACCGCAGCAGATTTCCTGACCTTTCAGTCAAGTGCGTATGAAATTGTTAATCGATGGCTAAATGGCGAAAGGAAATATCATGAGAAAGTTTGCATGTCTACGAGTTCTCCGTAAAGTTCTGTAAAGAAATGTGAATATTGGTAGATTTGGTAGTTGTGACTATTCTTTTTTAGCGCGTATAAAAAGCAAACTCTTCAGATTTATTCTGCTAAGTACCTTCCAGTCTTCTCCCTTGGCTCCAACCGTGTAAGTTATACACTTAAACCTCTTCTGAATGTGGTAGAATATTATTATTATTATTATTATTATTCTGAAACTTAAAAATGAGACTAGGTATCTATTGAAAAAAAGCCTTACAAAAACCTGTTCGGTACTATTTTATAATTAGTATAGAAGTATATACCGTACAGATACATAAGTGTAGTGAGTAACCTTAGCGGTTAGACTATATATAGTTTAGAGTCAGTGCACTTGAAATGACTAGTCTGATAATATTAGCACGAAATATGATAATAATGAATAACATGCCGGCAATTACATTTCATAAGTGCCACACGAGAAGAGGCAGTGCCAAAAAGTTTTATGTAGATAAAATAATATGTACCTATATGATCTCAGATCTTCGATCATCAAGTCTCAGATACATGGGATCAATGTTCTCTGTGTCATGTAGGTACCTACTTATACTTTTGTGCATAATTTATGTATGTATTGTCTATATGCACACGCATGTCGGCACATACGCATACCATTTTATCACAATATAAAGAGGTATTTATCATATAATTTGCCCTGTGTCGGAGAGGACGGGGTCCGGGTTATCATGAAGATACCTTTGATGTCGTTATGGAGTATCAACCCTTAAATATACCTTTGATTATAGACAAGTTTATAATCAAAGGAATATATTATCTCTGGCCCAAGCCATGGCCATGGAATACCGCCGTCCCTATGGGTTGCGAAGGTCAGAAGGCAGTTTCTCAGTAGAAAATCTAAATATTCTGTTATATCTGGTTAGGCTAGAAAAAGGACCCTGAGCTCCGAGACGAGAAGCCTGGTGGCACCAGGATGACCTTTAGGACTTTATGCACGTAGGTTTACATAACTAAAAATTTTTGTACGTACCTAACTATTTTATTTAATTTCAATTCAATTTAAGAACTGCAACATCGTTACACATAACTGGTATCATAATGTCTGTTCATCCCAAAATTTCCTGGTTACCATCACTCTTTATGATAAGGCTATCGATTGTACATAAGGCGTTTCTGCTTAGTTCTCAAGTCCATGTATAGTTTTGTTTTTATTTGAGTGTACAACATTATTTCAGGGCGATAAAGCGGTAGCAGATCCACTAGAATCCTACCCATTCATTCCAAAGTACCTATACTCAGCCTACGTGGGTACTTTGGATTGGGATTATTTTGAAGGGGGATCCTTTAGGTAAGTATAGGTGTCGGTGGAGGGAAGACTGTTAGGAAATTATACGTTGACAAAATTTGCGACCGGGGCTGATATGGATTCGGCTATGACACCTTTGCCGAAATTAAAAATATAGCGCAATTAAAACTTTAGGAAACAGTTAGTTTTCACTTAAATTCACGTGACTAGTCTCCATACGATGTTAATTAGAAGTCTGACATTCAACTTAACGATTGATCGAGTACGATTTATTAAATAAATAAATTGTCGATAATAAGTAGGTACCTACAAGTATTTTTTTTTGTTACAAGGCTCTACCTACCTATTTACATTAAGAGCTCGTTTCTAGTTCAATACAGTAACTAAGGCAAACATGCCTTAGATTTATACCACACGACCGTCACAAATGTAATAACAATCGCAATAATACACAGACCTAAAAGTAAATTGCTCTACTTAGTGTAAAATTTACATAAAATTATCTGCCAAAAATGTTTTTCACGGATATCAGCCAAATGTAGCGCTACTAGCATGACATGGCTTGCCGTTCGTCTTGTCGACTAAGAGGCGAAGTTGAGCAACGCTTGCAAAGGTCACCACATGGATGGGCGTGCGGCATTTACATCAGACCACTGTGCTTCGGAGAGCACGTAAAAAATTCGGTCACCGTTCTTGTCTCCGGACAAGAATCTTTAGGCCGAAGGTGTTTAGGCGGTCTGAAAACACCAACCCCAAAGTCAAATAATTTATAACACATGGTACCTACACAAACTGATTTCCATCCTGCGCATGAGGATAATTAAATTATTATCCTCACATAACTATCGTGCTGCTCTACGATAAAATTGTATAAACACTAGAGGACGCCAGCAGCTACGCCTGCATTTTTTTAAATTTACCCGTTTTGGCCGACCCCGTGGGAATTTCGGGAAATCCCTTCTTAGTGCACCTCTACGGTCCCCAAGGAACATACATGCCAAATTTAGGCTTCCTGCGCCCAATAGTTTCGGCTGTAGCGTGTCTGTCAGTCAGTCAGTAACGCAAGGTTTGTATATATTAAGATTACTGCTAGGTAACGAAACATTATATCCAATGAAGTAGGTACAGTTGATGAAAACATATTGCCTCGTGAATATATTATGATCCCAAAAACGTCATATGAGATTGAGCATATATTTTTAAATTGAGAGCTGTAGGTAAGTGCGCCGCGCGCGTAACGTACGCCATTTCGAATCGAGAAGAAACATGTGGCGCTAAACTTGGATCAAGCTCCTAAAATATACGTATGTACGATGACAACGTTGTCTTTCGGCTAAATTATAGACTATTCAGTATATAACATTGGGAAAAGGAAATGGTAAATATTTCAAATAGCTTTAATAATCCGATCATACGTCTCTACTAACTGACCGTTACTATCCGCTAGGGATGCTTATAAATATGAAAATTATTGCCTTTGACGATCGACTTCAATCGAGTCAAAAATCGGACTTGCCCCCCAGATCGTTTCATAATTCGAAGCGAGCTAATCGATTCGAAGAATTGATCTCTCTGCAGTCTGCACGCGCTGACTACGGCTTATAGCCGTGTAGCCGTACCTACGCGGAAGCCCGATCGAATTGTGTGATAACCCCACGCGGTTTAACTCCTACTTAACTTACAGATCTTGATGATAAGGATCAACTTTTATTCTAATGTATCAATATTGATACCTATGCTTAGTGAAAGCCTAGTGGAGATGCCAACATTGCCAACAGACTGCCATGGGTTTGGGTTCAGATCCACGCCGCGCGCCACTGACATTTCGGAGTTATATGTGCGTATTGAATTGTTAGGGCTTCTTCACACAGTGGCGGCGCCAGGGACCGCCGGCTTTTGCCTGGTGTCGATGCCGTCGGCATCTGCCGTAGAAAGCCGCTGAGCAGCATTCCAACTGTGACAGTAGTGTAGAACGATCACACACAAGTAGCAAGTTGCAACCCGCGCGGCACGCCGCCGTCGCCATACCAGGTCGGCCATGCCGGCGGCTCCTCCGTGCGGCAAAGCCGGCAGCTTTGTATGCCGTCGGCACTGTGTGTAAGAGCCTTTAATAATCGCTTCCCTCGTGTCTCGGAGAGCACTGTGATGTGAGCCGTCGGTTTCGGCTGATATGAAGATCTTTGACAGTCGTTATAGTAGTCGGTACTTCTGAATAAACTGACATTACCTAGTCTAAACCATGGAAGAATCGCTATACTTTTGGGTTCGGCAGTCAGATAGGAAGTTACTCTGTGGAAAAGCTGATACTTATTCAGTGAAATGCGGTTAGACTAGTAAGCGACCTCTGGGGTGAAACAGAACTAGTATAGCGCTAAGAAAGATGAATATTGATATGCCTTTAGTTTCATAAGTAAAATAATCTCTTCTTATGGAATAGGACATTGAAATTGACGGTCGGTAGCTCAGATTATAGATGAGGTCGGTAGTATCGAGAACTCAAGGTGCTTTTTTTTACTACAAGACCTTAGGTATTAGCCTATCGCGTTCAATAGGTACCAACTGTTACTAAGCTATCAATAACGACTAAATAACCTAGACTTGACGTAGACAAATGGATATAATATATAGGTACTTGTCAGTCTAGATGTTTTTTTGTTAAGATAACCACAAGGAATAAATTATGTGTCGCGGGGACTTAACAAATATTCATTCACCAGACAGAAAGAACATCAAGACAAAATATCTCGTGTCGGGGTCGGGAGTCGGGATAAAAACCTTTCACTTGTTTTTTAAATAAAATATCCTCTACATCACGGCAATTTATATAAAGATTCTGAAAAATCGCACGCGCTCCCTAGCTCTATCGATCACTACCTACTGTCCGCTAGGAGCGCATTTAGAAAATGTATGGAAATTGTTACCGTCCACTAGTCTATCGTCACAGTGCAAAACTCGTGGTAGACCCTCTGTCCTCTGCGGTATTGCCAGACCAATAAGACCTACAGGAGAAGAGCGCTCTCATTGTGCAAAACTTGTGATAGACGCTCTGTCCTCTGCGGTATTGCCAGACCAATAAGACCTACAGGAGAAGAGCGCTCTCATTGTGCAAAACTTGTGGTAGACGCTCTGTCCTCTGCGGTATTGCCAGACCAATAAGACCTACAGGAGAAGAGCGCTCTCATTGTGCAAAACTTGTGATAGACGCTCTGTCCTCTGCGGTATTGCCAGACCAATAAGACCTACAGGAGAAGAGCGCTCTCATTGTGCAAAACTTGTGGTAGACGCTCTGTCCTCTGCGGTATTGCCAGACCAATAAGACCTACAGGAGAAGAGCGCTCTCATTGTGCAAAACTCGTGGTAGACCCTCTGTCCTCTGCGGTATTGCCAGACCAATAAGACCTACAGGAGAAGAGCGCTCTCATTGTGCAAAACTTGTGGTAGACGCTCTGTCCTCTGCGGTATTGCCAGACCAATAAGACCTACAGGAGAAGAGCGCTCTCATTGTGCAAAACTTGTGATAGACGCTCTGTCCTCTGCGGTATTGCCAGACCAATAAGACCTACAGGAGAAGAGCGCTCTCATTGTGCAAAACTCGTGGTAGACCCTCTGTCCTCTACGGTATTGCCAGACCAATAAGACCTACAGGAGAAGAGCGCTCTCATTGTGCAAAACTCGTGGTAGACCCTCTGTCCTCTGCGGTATTGCCAGACCAATAAGACCTACAGGAGAAGAGCGCTCTCATTGTGCAAAACTTGTGGTAGACGCTCTGTCCTCTGCGGTATTGCCAGACCAATAAGACCTACAGGAGAAGAGCGCTCTCATTGTGCAAAACTTGTGATAGACGCTCTGTCCTCTGCGGTATTGCCAGACCAATAAGACCTACAGGAGAAGAGCGCTCTCATTGTGCAAAACTCGTGGTAGACCCTCTGTCCTCTACGGTATTGCCAGACCAATAAGACCTACAGGAGAAGAGCGCTCTCATTGTGCAAAACTTGTGGTAGACGCTGTCCTCTGCGGTAATGCCAGACCAATAAGACCTACAGGAGAAGAGCGCTCTCATTGTGCGAAACTCGTGGTAGACCCTCTGTCCTCTGCGGTATTGCCAGACCAATACAACCTAGAGGAGAAGAGCGTTCTCCTTTTAAAAAAAGATTAAAATTATATAAAAAGAAAAAAACATTTAAAAATGTAAATACACAAAAAACATAGGTACTGAAATAATGCTTTTGGTACTATTGTGAAGTCAACCTTGGCATATTTTACACTCTTTACATTGTTGTGATGTGCATTCATAGATCAGTAGAATATTGCATTCAACCGTGCCTAGATACCAGTCTGCAATTATTTGACAAAGCAAACTATGCTGATGCTTTGCACAATAGCTGTGGTCCTGTAACTATAAAAGGCATAAAACTACTTCAATAAAATATTTAGTGTAATTATTTGTTTCCATTCGCATGTTCGTTAATTTTAAATTTACTTTTCGTGTTCTACGTTTTCTGGTTACTAAGTAACCAGCCATTTCCATCCTTTGTGATCTTTCGGGCTCCAGCATGAGGACAAAATGTGATAATGCACTAAGTTAACATTTTGTGTCTGATCCTTAATTTCGCCCTTGCATGGTTACGCATATTTGGTTGTGCGTTGACGACTCACTCACTACAGAGCACAGACAGATCTCCCCAGAATCGTCATAATTATTGTAATCTATACTCTATACATATACTTACATAAAATTGGAGTGTCTGATGGTAATATAAAAATAACCGCTTTTTACTAAATGTATATGGATGTATACACGGTACATAATAATATACTTACCGAAATTACATTTTTTACAATTTTTGTCTGTCTGTCTGCTTGTTCTCGCTAATCTCTGGAACGGCTGGACCGATTTTGACGGGACCTTCACTGGCGGATAGCTGATGTACCAAGGAGTAACTTAGGCTGTAAATTAACGGGTACGCGAAGTAGTTCCCTCAGGACGCGGGTGAAACTGCGGTAAACAGGTAGTATTCTATATAATATACTGAATTTTACCTACAGTCCACGAAGTTCAATTAGACAGAACACAGAACTATTCGTTATTGTATAAAAGCTCGCTTTTTTAGTACCTACTAAAATTATATGTTTTATGAACATGTATGACATTCAGCAACGAATATAATAAATTTTACTTATGTACCTACCCTAGTTTAAGAACAGGTAATGTATAAATGGTGTGTTGCCTGCGGAAATGTGGATTAGAAGTGTATTATGGGCAGTGCCAACTTTCAAAAACTCGTTATGGCTAGACCACGAGAAAAAAGTTAAGCGCCAGATAGTACTTTTAACAAGTGGTTAAATTATTCTGCTCATGTAAATTCTCCAATCTTAGTGCCTGCTTCCAATTTTAGTAAAGTCTTATGTCGTAACATATTTTAATTTTAGAACATCTATGGGATTTTATCTTATCCGGAACATATTAGATAACATGTGTTAATAATAGCTCTAACTATAGAAGACTGTATTATCAGAAGAAACCTTGGTGTTTATAATTAGATAAGACGCCAAATGCGCACGGTCTGCCGAGGCATTTGAACGTGAAACTCATTGCACTCACCGCGTGTTAACTTCGTGACAGATTAGGTATTAGATAAGTCTTAGATAGATATAATACTACAACTACGTAAAAATATAGGTATACCTAATTGGTGATGAGCAACTTAGTTCGTTAAAAATTAAAGAAAATTGACTGCATTTTAAAATCAGTTGTGTTTGTGTCTAAAGAGAAGATATTTTATGGTAGGTAAATAAGTGAAATAAGTTAATAGGTATAAATAAGTTAATTAGGGTTGCTAGTATTTATATTTTAAATATTATTTTACTCTATTTATTTTTGTATTTAAATTTATTTTTTATATGAATTACAGTAATACACACACACACACACAACGTCACGCCTTTTATCCCCGAAGGGGTAGGCAGAGGTGTATTTCTACACCCACTTTTCGCCAGATATACTTTGGTCCCACGTAATAAGGGGCGAGCCTATTGCCGTACCGGGCACATTTCCAGACTCCGTGCTGCTACTGAGAATTTCATGACAGAAAAACCCAATAACACTGCCCGACCCAGGAATCGAACCCGGGACCTCCCGATCCCACGCGCACATTTATGCCGCGAGACCAACGAGGCAGTCGTATAGGGTTTGATGGCGAGTTTTCCGTCTCTACGCAAAGATGGTATTTGCATCGTGTTATCCCTCAGTCGCCTCTTACGACACCCACGGGAAGATAGGGGGTGGTGACACTTGTATTCTATGCCGTCAACCACACGGCAGTTACAGTAATAAAAATAATTAAAATGTTTTGGTTGACATCCTACATTATGGAAAATAACTTCCCGTTGCGTGTTTTCGTTTCAAATGCTGTAAAGTGTAATACGGTGTAATAACTAATTACTCTTCTTAAATTTAATTCACTTGACAACATGTACTTAGGTACTTTTATATAGTAGATACTTTGCCCAATTTCAGACCGGGAGTGGCGAGAAACTTTTCTTGTTTAGCGTGAAAACGGCCAGGAAACAGGCACGAAGACGACCGGCGAACTACCGGCGTCTTTTTTGTCCTAGTTTTCATGGGTGCTACGGATGTTTTATTGATGTTGAAAGGTGAACTAAGGTACGAAAGGTCGGATGCGAAATGGGATTTCTGATCATGAAGAAGTAAGAATGCATAATTGCAGTGGTTCTATATTTATTTTTAAGAGCAAGTAAGTAGGTACTGTAGTTAACGAAGCTTTATTTAGGTTAGTTCTGTGATAAAATAATAAAATACATAGTTCCATGAAAACTGCATTACTTATGTATATTCCGCGGCACATTTTAATTATGAACCATTCTAATGAAATTAGGTAACTTTGAAGTTTTTGCTGCCGTTTAATATTAACAGCTTTCTATTTATAAAAAAATATTGGTATCTTCTTTGACTTTCATTTCAAAGTTTTGTACCTATTACAAAAATGTCCTTAAATTTAATATTCCTTTATTAAATAAAATTAAACTACCTACGACTAAAGGATTTCTACAGATTATTTCGAATACTGTAATCATATAAAAGTGAAAAATCTATTATTAAGTACCTATTCAATGTGTAGCTTTCTTTTGTCCATCTTCCTAATCCCTCATTATGTGAAATAAAACTTTTCTATTAGGTACTAGCATCACACTTTGGCTAACGACAGCGGTCACTTTTCTTAACGCAAGGGAATAGAGGCCCTGGCGAATAGGTAGGTAATAACGGTCATTAGAGGCTGCCAGAGGCGGTTTCTGAAATCATTCCCAATCAAAATATAAAATTAATAAGCTTCCGAATAATTGGGTGTATAGGGTACTACCAAGAACTTAGGGTCCCAAGCCAACCTCACCTGCAAGTGGTGCACCTGCCGATCAACGGACGAGGCTCTGGCAAACAAAATATCCCGATAAGCGGCAATAGGCTCGCCACCTATTACGTGGGATCAAAACACTGGCGAAAAGTGGGCGTTTAATATGCCTCTGCCTACCCCTTCGGGGAAACAGGCGTGAGTCTATGTATGTAATAATTGACCCCCTAACTGCCCGACCTATATCAGTTGAACCATAATTAATTTATAACCGACGTCGGCATCGTCTCTAGAAATCGCGGATTCTAGCATTCACAGCTAGCTTGATCTTCACCATTTCTTAATTTAAACCGTTTGTAGTTGCATACTTTTGACACAATCGCGAAACCCCTTTCGCAACGTGAACTAATAAAAGCAATCACATAAGCCTAACAGATAGTACTGATAACATCTACATGTTTAATGTTATCATTGCGAAGATGATAATAGATTTTCCGCATGATAAGCATGTGGCCTTTGATGAAGCCTCTTTATAATTATAATGATAAAATTGAGAGGAGATATTATTTAATTACGATATACGCAGTGGCTGGCAGCGGCTGGACACGAAAAGCCGAAAATCGGGCTCAGTGGGGTGCCATTGGAGAGGCCTATATCCAGCAGAGGACGCTTGCAGGTTGATGATGATAATGATTATTTAATTACACCTATAAATTAATAGCATGGGGTTAGAATATTGACAACATTTTGTGCCGTTGCTCACTCTTTGTAAAGTCTTCCGCGTCGCATTAATTCCTTGTGGTTCCTACGTACAAGTTTTATATTTGGGCTGCCAATTCTACTTGGGCTGTCAGCTCTACAACGCAAATGGTTAGACGGCAGTCGTTCTGTGGAAAAGCTAATACTTATTCTTTCAAATCTGGTTAGACCAGTAAGCGGAGCCCGGGCTTCGAGGCGAAAAGTCTTGGATGCAACTGGGATAACGCTAGGACGATGATGACTGTGTATCGCGACCGATCGCAGCCGCGTGGAACTGCCGCATGAAATCGAATGATGAGAAAGTATGACGTTATGAGGTCTGCGACAGTCTTAAATTCGGAACCAGCCCCATACAGCAACATGAAATGAAATGAAGTAAATAAACATACATATACATATACCCTCTCCTGCTGCCTCCATGGTCCAGTGGATAGCGTATGCGACTGCTGATCGGAGGTCCCGGGCTCGATTCCCAGGTCGGGCAAAAGTGTTACTGGGTTTTCCGAATTCTCAGTAGAGTCAGTAGCAGCACAGAGTTTGGTGATATGCCCGGTAACGGCAATAGGCTCGCCCCCTATTACGTGGGACCTAAAAATCCATGGCGAAATGCGGGTGTAATATTACACCTCTGCCTACCCCTTCAAACATATATACTCATTTACTCATACTTTGCCTTATTGTCGCAACAGCCATTTGCGTCTATCGCACTAGTCACTAGATCGATCGCGCCCAAGCCTAGGGGAAATGTGCTTGTGCTGACATGCACTGACTTTTATATTATAGTGATAGAGGCGTTTATCGTATCGAAGCCAAATATCTATTAGCTCTGTCATAGCTAAAAACCATTTAATAATATTATGCCTCACCAAGTGCCCAAAAGACAAATACAGAACGAGAGACATTTTACTTCATAACTAAGCATCAAGCACATGCTTCCGACGCACGTAGTAGGTAGGTACCTCAATCCTCCACAACGGCAGGTCGGAGTATATTGGCAAGTTAATGCGTATTAACAATAGCCCGTAACCTGTAGGTTTTATTGGGTATATATAAAACAAGCCAGACAGGAGAACGATGATCGCGTGCGGCACGTCTCGTTTAAGTCGTAGCGTGCGATTATACAATGAACTTTTGCCATCGGTACCTATCTACATTTTGTACCATAAAATGTAATAATAATCGTTAGTAATTTTTCTTTTTTGTTTTCTTTTTATATGAGGTTAGTTAACATTTTTGAGTGAAGACTGTTTAGAGCAACACAGGAAATATTTTTAGCCCTCTAATTGCTCTCTGCCTATAAATACGGAGCAATTAGAGAGGATTTTTGGCAATTCCTACCCTAAGGAGATTAAAACGTCCCACGCGGTCGGAGTCGCGGGGGAAGACTACGGAGGTATCATTTGTTGTAGTTGTAAGTACCTACCTGGGGGCCTACTCCCAACCAGCGATCATTTGATCGGATTCGAGTCGATCGGCGATGGGAAGTCAGTTTCTATTTTTGCAAAAAAGCCTACGAGTAGGCAGCAGTACCCGCTACGAAAAAAAATTGTATTGAATTTGTTCCCACGGACGAACCACTCGTAATGTTAAATGCTATGACATGGCAGTTATCAGTAGAGGATCGATATTATAATCAGTCAGTAATTAGTTCCGAAGAGTTCGATAAATCCATCGATCTTCCTGCACTTATAAATATAATTCCCGTAAATTTCTCTATCGGTAAAGACATTTATAACGGTCATCCATATTTTAAAAGATGGCATGATTATTACATTATGGTTCATTTCAGTTACCTAGTGTGCCACCTGTTTGGTGTGCGTTCGCGCAGCGGAATGTTGTTGAATTTAAAGATTTTAATTATGCAGATATTTTGTGTATGACGTCGTATAATTGTGTATGGTAAAAAAAAAATTGTGCACGCAGCCATTGTGGAGAAATTCAGCAAAAACTGATTCAGCTGGGCGAACGTTGTCCTGGCGGAACTTTTTTTAATCCCTTGACTTTAGAAGAAAAGAGATGTGTCCAAAAATTAGTGTGTATTTGTGTGTAATTGTGTATGTATGAATAAAATTAGTGCATGCATAAACCTCGGCGAAATTCAAGTTTCCGCTACGCGAACGTTTGGCCATTAGCTAGTTTTCATATAAAGCGCTTACATAGAGAGCTGTAGATTTTTACATACGTTGTTTTGAATTTGTTTATATTTGTTTAAAAAACAGATTTAGAAAAAATCGTAGGGCTTAAAAGATAAAAATATAAACGTAAAATACGCTTATTAGGTCTTAGTTCTTAAAGTATGCACTTTGGGGTCTAGATTTTCACATTTATACAAACCTTGTAAATGTCTGCAATATGTTGCCAAGTATCAATGATGTTCCGTTAGTAATTAAAGAATTATAGGACAATTTACCATGAATAGATCACTGTTTACAAAACAGTCAAATATCACGACGTTCTAAAGGAATTGCATGGTAAAATGTATGTTAATAATTAGTGTATTCATTCAACTATTCACATGCAAAATTTCATGTCATTAAATTCAGTAATTAAAGAAAAACAATTATAATACTGACGAAGCATCGAAAACCTACATAACCCGACCAAGTTTGGATGGCTACAAAAAAGCGGCCGTGCCATATGTCTAAGAAACGTTCTTAACCTTCCAATATAGTATTTATTAATATGGTACAGTTGCGTACACAAGCGTTAGGAAAAAATAAAACAACTGCATTACTTGAATTAAAAATATTTTTTAAATAATAACGCCACTATCTACGGTAAAAATAAATCTTCAATTAACAAGTAAGTATTTAAATATCCGTGTACAAAAATATTTTTAATTACATATTACATAATTATGTAATTATAATAACGTTAACAAACGCTTGCAACGACAGCAATGGACTTAAATGTGTTTTAACTAAAACAGGTTTAATAAACATATTGCCCTCTCTTTTCTTCAAGGATGGAAGTACCGTTTCAAGCGGGAAGCCGCCTATCGCTCGTTGCGCGCAGCGCGTTGTCTATTTTTTCACAATAGAATATTTTTGATCAATTCATAACTACAATACTTAGACTATTTAACCAAAGGACTAGCGTACCGCTTCGAACAAAATAATTCTGCATATTTTGGTGGGCTGCGGGGGAACACGCTCACATACATAAGTCACTACCAGTACCACGGTATACATCAATTAAAAAATCGATTCAAGAAGTACTTAGTCTTTTTAAGTTATTAAATTGTTTGATCCACTAAAGTTGCAAAGGGGAACGCTCGTGCATACCTAGTCCATTGGTGAAATAGTGTAATAAGCTACAATATGATAAATATTTACCTAAACAGTAGTATTTACATGTGGTAATTATTTAATTTCCCTAAGAGGTCTATAGTTAGAATTCTGATCCGTGAACTCTTCAATAGAAATTAGCCGTATGAATTTTATTTGTCTTAAATTTTAATAATATATCTAGATTATATCTCAAGTCTCAAGCACATACATAAATAAAGACCGACGTAAATAGTACCTACTTTCTGTCATAGTCAAATACATTTAAAAAAGTAGGTGTACAAAAGTAAATGACCTATAAATTATATCGAAACAACAATTGTGTTATCACCTATACCAATTCAATACCGGTATTATACTGTAAATTTTGGGATGTTCCCTAAATATATTGCACGGCCGCTTTTTTGTAGCTATCCGAACTTGGTCGGGTTATGTAGGTTTTCGATGCTTCGTCAGTATTATAATTGTTTTTCTTTAATTACTGAATTTAATGACATGAAATTTTGCATGTGAATAGTTGAATGAATACACTAATTATTGGCATACATTTTACCATGAAATTCCTTTAGAACGTCGTGATATTTGACTGCTTTGTAAACAGTGATCTATTCATGGTAAATTGTCCTATAACTCTTTAATTACTAACGGAACATCACTGATACTTGGCAACATGTTGCAGACACTTACAAGGTTTGTATAAACGTGAAAATCTAGACCCCAAAGTGCATACTTTAAGAACTAAGACCTAATAAGCGTATTTTACGTTTATATTTTTATCTTTTAAGCCCTACGATTTTTTCTAAATCTGTTTTTTAAACAAATATAAACAAATTCAAAACAACGTATGTAAAAATCTACAGCTCTCTATGTAAGGGCTTTATATGAAAACTAGCTAATGGCCAAACGTTCGCGTAGCGGAAACTTGAATTTCTCCGAAGTTTATGCATGCACTAATTTTATTCATACATACACAATTACACACAAATACACACTAATTTTTGGACACATCTCTTTTCTTCTAAAGTCAAGGGATTAAAAAAAGTTCCGCCAGGACAACGTTCGCCCAGCGGAATCAGTTTTTGCTGAATTTCTCCACAATGGCTGCGTGCACAAATTTTTTTTTACCATACACAATTATACGACGTCATACACTAAATATCTGCATAATTAAAATCTTTAAATTCAACAACATTCCGCTGCGCGAACGCACACACCTGTTTGATCGGTCTTCTTTTTATTTTAATTCTTCTTGCCACTTCACTCTGTCTTCCGTATCTGTCCTACTGTCTAGGTGACCAGCTAATATAAGACCTAAACCCACTAAGGTGGTTTTACAAAGTTATAAAAGGTCAACATGTGATAGCTTACTATTTTACCCACGATTAGATTATTACACCGTGAGGATGTAGTCAAATACTCTTGCTCGCTCGCTCTTAAAACTCAGAATCCTTTGTCATGAAGCTTTATATTTAAGTCAGTGAAATACACGTATTACAATTCAATTTTATCAGGGGCCTGGTTTCTGCAAATTACAGCTGACCTACATGCTCTTTTTCAGCAATTTCCTCCGCATCATTTCCATTTTATAATGCACTGAAAGCAGGCCTGAGTCGCCCCTATGCAACCCACACAGCGTATGTGGCGTACCTAATACGGGGGGCTGCGCACCGGATGAAATGCGTTAATTGTTTATTAAAATTGCTGACGAAAAAGTCTGACAAAAAGGCGCTTCATAGGTTTCGCACACAGGCGCTGGATTGGGTCGGCGTGGCCCTGACTGAAGGTGTAGGTACTAAAAAAATACATTTAAGCGTGGGAACAAAAGAAAAATATTAAATTGTAATTTCTATAAAAGTAGAGTCACCAAAATAATGATACACTAGCCAACCAGCTCTTTGATGAGAGTTTTATTTCGCATACGGAGATTGCAATTCTTCAGTTCAGCAACGTTACTATTTTTTTTATCATTTATTTTACTATTTTTTTTACTCTTCACTATGACTGACGTGACTATACAAGTTTCTGACTAAACATTTTCTTTTTCAGAAACATGTCTCGCAGAAGATTGTTAATCGGCGGAGCGGCAGGTGTCGCGGGCGCTGCGGTAGCGGCTTGGGCAATAGCGGCAGATGACTCACCAGTGGTACGTATACGTACACACACGATTGCCTATCGTATCTATATCAGTCGAGGAAGCCCTTGATTATCGGTAAGGGGACACCGCTCACGCCACTCACCGTATAGCTACGTTGACAACGATTTCCCTCCTCACCTCGCACCTTGAATGACATTACATGTACCGATTTATTTCCGTCATTATCACAGAATGGTGTAAACGTTATCGAGTTTATGACAAAAAATGAATGATCGCGTGGAATTTGCATGATTGCGTTGTGTTAGCGTGAGAATGGAACATATGACGTCACTTGGCGACAATCGGCGGTATGAGGGTAATTAGGTACTCGAATGTTATCGTAGTAAAAGTACTTATGAGGATATTTCAATCATGATGATAAATCTTGTGTCACATTATGAGCATTTTGTGCAAGTTTTCCGCCTTTGTTGATATTGGATTTGAATTGTCTGGTTATTTGAGATATCTTAATTACATTTTTCAACAAAGGAGCGACTTATCTTGTTTTATTAATGTTTGCATAAAGCATAACTTACCTTGTCTTTCGGGATGATTTTAGATATTCAGAAAGGGGGCTCCTTTAGAATTAAATCACCGGTTTGGTATCCAGAAAAGAGAACGAATTCCCTTTAACAAAACTTCAGACAGTCATGTCAATCCCCAATTGGTAGAGTGAAAGAAAACGTTGTTGTTCTGACACCATGTGCCATTATTTCATAACGGCTCTTGAGTTTTTGTGCGATTGTTTTCTTACTTTGAAGAATTTGGTAGGAAGTAGCCAAAAGAGCATTAAGTTTATTTAGCAAGAGGATTAATAAGTAGTCAAGTGATTTATGTAGAAGTGTTTACCATTAGTACCTACCTAGGTAGCTAGATACTGTCACTTGCCTGTCGAACGAGTCAAACTTTATGTGGGTTTTATTGATCTATAATTCTATAGTTATGTTACCTACCTGGTGGGTTTGGTTTGTGGGTTCCCTATCCATATTTTATATTGCTCATAAGGCATGTGGGTATTGGTAAAAAAGCAAATTTGTGGTAGGTTGAGCGTCAGCAAGGCTGTTTTTGCTGCTCAATTAGATTAAGCAATTGCTTAATTTGCTTGTAATCTAAAACGGCACTGTTTCGTCAAAAAATAAATTAGGTACCTACATATTATGTCTAAGTAGCAAGCCGAACGCATAGTTCTGTTAGTAATTAATTATCTACCTTCATCATTGGTGCAAACACGTAGTAGGTATCTATTTCACCTAGAGCTACTAGGGCTGCAATATAGGTACAGCAGATAATCATGATTAAGCTTTTACTAGAAACCAGGGTTTAACTTTTACAACAATGAAAGTAAGTACTTATCGCATGTTTTTTTCGGCAGCTATGGTACAAACCAGCAACAGTGTCAGCCAAAACAGAGCGCAAGAAGCGCCCTCTGCCGTCGAGAGCGGACCAAGTAGCAACCTTACAAGCTGGACATGTATACGATATTCTCATCGTGGGAGGTGGCGCCACTGGTGCAGGATGTGCGCTAGACGCGTGCACAAGAGGTTTGTACTACCCTCCAAGATTATTTTTGTCTCTTTTTTGCAAAGATTATCATTATATTATTTGTATATGTATGTATTTTTTTGACTTATCAGCTGTTTCTTACCCAATAAAATATTCAATATTTTGCAAACCTAGCAACCGATATTTGGTTATTTCCACAAAGAATAACATAAAATAACTTCACGCCTTTATCCCCGAAGAGGTAGGCAAAGGTGTATTACACACCCAGACTTCATTCATAATTCCATTCCAGAAAGAACTAGGTACCTAGTAATCTTCTTGCCTTGCGATCACAGTATGGCAACAAGTGTTAATTAGTTATAGCGACCACTTAACAGGTAGATAGGGCTATACTCATTTGCCATGCACTCTAAAGTTATTAAATCCGCGTGACCGCGTACTGATTGCTAATATTGCGTTGAAGTGCTAAACTAGATTATTCTACCCAGGTCTCCGCACCGCTATGGTGGAAGCTGACGACTTCGCCAGCGGTACTTCTAGCCGCAGCACAAAGTTGATTCACGGCGGCGTCCGCTACCTCCAGAAGGCTATCATGCAGCTTGACTATGACCAGTACAAAATGGTGAAGGAAGCCTTACATGAAAGAGCCAATATGCTGGAGGTGGCGCCACATTTAACACGACCCCTGCCTATTCTTTTGCCTGTTTATAAGTAAGTTGAGGTTATATTTTGGTATTTCCCTTTTGAATACTTTTAGGCTTGAGTGTGGTTATGAGGAAATATCTGGCTCAGCTGTTAGTAAGCTGGACAACGTTGCGCTGGAAATTTCAAAGTAATAATAAACCACAGACGTGGTTCGTGTCTGCTTGTTATCAGGAGTAGTGTCGTTAGCCATGTTAATATATAGTACCTACGTATTATTTTTGTTTTCCCAGAAACGGAAAAAAATGCTTCTGGTGTACACGGCATAAAGCATCCATTTACAGTTTAAGCTTCAAGGAATACCTATTCAGTACTGGCCACGTAATATCCATATTAAGGGCTTGTCTGTTTGCAGGTGGTGGCAAGTTCCTTACTACTGGTTCGGTATCAAGATGTACGATGTGGTCGCGGGCGATAGGAACGTGAAGAGTTCGTACTACCTGTCCAAGAAGAATACCCTCGAATTGTTCCCTATGTTAAAGTCTGACAATCTGTGCGGAGGCATCGTGTACTATGATGGTAAGTAGTGAAGTTGCTAGCTATAAAAAACCCGGCCAAGTGCGTGTCGGGCCACGCACAATGTAGGGTTCCGGTTCCGTAGTAGCCCATAATGGCCATTATTGATAATAAATTCTGTTTCACATGGGACTAAAAACGGGCATCTTTAAGATTAAGCCAGCGCTCCCATTGTAAACTCACAGAAATAGGTATTTATAAGTTAACCGACGCTTATTCGTAAACTAGTGATGTCTACTTAGCCGTGATAGTTTTCCTTTTAAATTCGTTATATGTACTATATTTGTGATTTTTTTCACCTCTTCCAAATTAATAGTTTAGCCGGCAGAGACACTTGAGCCTAACAATTTTTTTCACTTCAAAGCTTGATATTTGAGAAACCAATCACTTGATCGAAAAATGATTTGAGCAAACTAATAATATTTTTTTAAAACCTATCCAATGATACCCCACACAATGGGGTACTCAACCAAAAAGAAATTCAACCCCACTATAATATGCAGGGGAGATACTCTGAAAAAAAATATTTTCCTAAATTTTATTCTACAGTTTTGTTGCAATATTGTATGTCTATATTCACGTCAAATATCAGCTTTCTAGAACCAGGCGTCTTTGAGCTAGGCTGCGGACGGACAGACGGACGGACATGACGAAACTATAAGGGTTCATTGTGGACTACGGAACCCTAAAAAGTACGATGTGTTGCCTGTAAGTGCATTTCAAGAAAATAAGATATTGATCGGTCTTGAATTCATAAAGAGATTACTTTTTTAGATATTTTTATTTCTTGTCGTGTGACTTTAAAAGACGACTAATCAGAACTTTGTCTCATATACGAGTATGCCACTGATGGTGGCCCAGTATGTACAGCTTGGTCGTGGATATTCGTTGGGTCATAGGTAAACGTCGTTGGGGCAAGATAGGAAGTGCGTCATAAAAGATGTAACTGCCGTTGTGTAATGTAACTGTCGATCGCTTTTCAGGTGTAGGTACCAGGGTAGGTCCTGCCTTGGAGGGTTACAGAAAAGGGATGCCTTGAACTCTTTTAGAAATTTAGATAGGAAAAGCTAAATTAACGGAAAAGTAACCAGTGTCTGGAACCTGGTAATGTAATGAATCGAATTGAAGTTGCACAGATAAATAAAATTATCAGAGAGGCAAACCGTGCTAGGCTTTGCACACCGAAAATGTGTGTCATCTAAACAAAGTGAGAGCAATGATGTCTATCCCGTATGTCCCAATTAGTTGGGCACGGTTCCAATACTAGATGCCAAGTTTTTGACCAAATACAGTATATTAGTGGGTAGCCATAAAACTATGCGGCTAAAGTTATGAAGTAGGTAAACAATAAAAAGATATTTCCCATTCAGATTGATTTGCATTTGTGTAAAAAATGTAGGCATAGTAAGCTATTATGTTGCCGGTATCGAATGGCCCTGAACTTTGGTTTTCCTTAATCTAATTCAATAACAACAATATTTTACCTAGTAGATATGCCTAGCCTTAGAAAAGCTAATATTTTTTCTTTTAATTTTTTTTGATACATGATAAGAATGCAACCAGGATAGCTAACATTAGGACGATGACGATGATCATTGGCCCTATCTAAAATCAAGGTACCTATCGATAGTTTACCAACTTCAAAGTCATCGTAAAGTGTGTTAGATACATACTTAGGTATCTAGATATACACATACAATGCTTTGAGTTCTGAATTAGACACGCACGAGTGCCCTCGTAAGTATGACTCGATCGTAAATAGTTGTTTGTTAACGGTGTAAATCATCATAAATACTGATAGTATCTTACAACATCAACACTCTTATGTGATATTATCACCATCGTAAAAGCTGTGAAATAGAGTTATATTCAATCACGGCTTACCGCAGGAAGCATAAACGAATGCGAATCTGTATGATTGCGGAAAAGTAAGCATAACACATTGTTTGTTTGTTTGTTTGAAAGAATCTACACTTTTAAGAAAATAAACCCTTAATCGGAGTAACAACAGGTATGTACTAGATACCCACTTTGTACGTTCACGTGAGCAGCCGCTCAGGCGGCGACGGTCAGAAGGCGCTCCAGCCGAGCGGACAGTTTTTAGGGGATGCGACGTAAGCCCTGCCGGAATATGATTTTGTTCTAACCCGATCTAGCACTGGCTTGGCGAATAGTGGTAGATCACGAAAGTTTAAAATTAAGAATTCTTTGTTTCTAAACTTAGCGTTGATGACAATATTTTGCTGCAGGTCAGCAAGACGACGCTCGTATGAACTTGGCCATCGCACTCACAGCCGCCAGGCACGGCGCCACTATCGCCAACCACGTCAAAGTACTCAAGCTGCACAAAACTGCCGGCAAACTGAGTGGAGCCAGGCTACGGGTATGTTTGATTTTCAAATCTTAAAATGTATCTATTCAATTCGCATTTTCGACGTCCACAACTATATTTACTAAATTTACGCCCATTCTCCCTGAAAACAGGTCTAGCGTAAAAAGTCTTAATAAAATGTGTTCCTTGTGTGATTTCGTAACGATAACGGAGGGTGTATGCCACGCCAGTCGATTCTTTCTAGAGTGGCTACAATGTTATTGACTTTAGGGAGAAGTAAAATGCAACGTGGCCCGGGTAACATGGTCAGTGCCTTAACTAGGTTTATGCTAGCGTTGTCCTATACAGAGCGTAGACTCTGGAGGAGCGCAAACATGTCATAATTTCACAATTCACAAGCAAGGATAATTTTCAACGGCCCAGTTGTACAAGCTAGTACCGCGCGCATAAGGCTAATGACAACACTGAATACCTATATAATTTACAGCACTCTTTATCACGGATTGTTGTAGATACGTCTAAACTCTGTCTAATCTAAGAAGGTACATCTTCTATGTTTTCTTTGTACCCCAGGACGAACTTTCCGGCAAGGAATGGGACATTAAAGCGAAGTGCATCATCAACGCGACCGGTCCCTTCACCGACAGCATCAGAAAGATGGACGACCCCTCCATCAAAGAGATCTGCTGCCCCTCGTCCGGTGTACACATTGTGTTGCCTGGATATTACAGGTAACTATAGTAACATACAATTTTTTTCAGCTTCTTTTTTTAGGGTTCGTAAAAAACGGAACCCTATTACTAAGCCTCCGCTGTCTGTCTGTCTGTCACCAGGCTGTATCTCATAAACCATGATAGCTAGAAAGCTGAAATTTTCACAAATTATGTATTTCGGTTGCCGCTATAACAACAAATACTAAAAAAAAAATGAAAATATTAAGGGGGGGTCCCATACAAAAAACGTGTTTTTTTTTGTTTTTTTTTTGCTCAAAATTACTAACTGTAACAGGTAGACGCTTAAAATTTTGACAGAATATGTAGTTGTACCTATATTACCTTTCAAAATAAATAATTAAATTTAAAAAAAGTAAATAATAAAGGGGGGCTCCCATAGAACAAACGTAATTTTTAAGCAATTTGTTACTCGATCTTAGTAAACAGGTAGAAACTTATAAAGTATTTAAGTATACATACAACGAACGTGATTTTCTTTTATAGATGATGGTACGGAACCCTTCGTGCGCGAGTCCGACTCGCACTTGCCCAATTTTTTCTAATTTGACCTATTGCTGACGACATATTTTCTTGCCAGTTAGTAGTTAATAATTTATTCTACTACATGCACACACGACCATCTAGTCCCAAACTAAGCAGAGCTTAAGTTAGTAGGGTATTTCAGGATTCCGTACCCGAAGTGTGCCAAAGGGATCCTGTAAGTCTGGCTGTCTGTCAGCCTATATCTTAAGTAATTAAGGCAAATAGCATAAAGTGGGTGTTTCTATTGCCACTGTAACGGGTAACGACAAACATAAAATAAATCAGAATGGCGAATATAGTAGATATGCCTATTTTTAATATACCTACTTATGACTTACACTTCTATATTTTACTATCTCTAATATTTTACAGCGATTCATACCGACTTGTATACCGATTTGTAAGCAACAGAAAATTAAATCGTATTAAAATCTGAGAAACAATTTTATTTTAGTAGTCAGTATTTGCAGTGTAGGTATATTATTTTCCACGTGTTTTAAGTATTTAATTTACCACACATGAGTACACAGTGGCAGCCATGTCGCAGCAGTAGCTAATGAACCGTCACGATAAAGCTACTCTGTTCCTCGCATTATTTAATCTATGCTAGTATCATTCAATGTCACGGCCGGTCCGTAATGCCTACACGCTCATATCCATTAGGCAAGTTATATAATAACTTGACGCCTCTTTTTGTACACACAATAATATACCCGCGCTTACTACATCGGAAACCTGTTTTATAATCGCATATCGCCGTGGCTACATTACATAAAATAACTGATTATAACAAAACCCATATTTTTATCCCTAACTTAAAAAATGATATTTTCCCTGCACTCATTTGCACTGCAGCAAGTTTTCATCTACATCGTTTTTTCTATCTACTTAGGTATTAGCAACAATTCATCAAATTCGGTTCAACTGTTTTGACGTTCAAATGGAACGGAATACCTATCCGATATAATAATTATTATCTAGCCCACCAGATTTGAGTCCAGAAATAATACTTAATTTGACTACGTATTGGTGTTTCTATATAATGGCCGACCTCGAAGAGGAGGTTCTCAATTCCATGGTATTCTTTTGTGCTACCTACTTCAGAACTTTGCTACTAGGTGAAACTAGGTGGATCGATATAATGGTTATTTTTTAGTCGAATGCTGAAGCAAGATTTTATACTTAGTTTCTAATTTATCCTTAGCTTTTGAACTATTTTTGGTAGCTAGGATATATTTTCCATCTGACCCTATCCAATGAACACTTAAACTTGCACGACTTGTACAAATAGTAATGTATTTTTTTATTTTCCCTCGACGTTTCGGCAAGGATTACACACACAGTGGTCACGAGATGACTGATTATGAGTCAACGAATGAACAAACCTCGATGATGCACATCACTGTGTTCAAGTGTGTTCCTATCCATTTGAGGAATAAAATATCTGAATGTTTATGCTAACCACGTCCGTTTTCTTTCTAGTCCCGAACACATGGGTCTACTCGACCCGGCCACATCGGACGGGCGCGTGATCTTCTTCCTGCCGTGGCTGAAGGGCACCATCGCCGGCACGACCGACATGCCCTGCAAAGTGACACACAACCCCAAGCCCACTGAGGACGAGATCCTCTTCATCCTCACCGAAGTTAAGAATTATTTGAATCCGGATGTTGAAGGTTAGTAATGAGATTACTTGGCTATAGACTTTAACACTGTTATGGTGGCACAATTTTAAATTATGCAGGTACTCGTATAAAATCACTTGTCCATCACATTTTATAAGCTATTGAATCTAAAGAAACTCTTTTGAAATTCCAAAAGAAAAGCTGTTAATTCTATTAAAATCATCAGTGTGCTGCAGTCCAATACAAGATGTAGGGCCCTTCAATGGTACTCCACTGAGCTCAATGTCCGGTTCTTCGTGCTGTAGTCCAATACAAGATGTAGGCCCCTTCAATGGTACTCCACTGAGCTTAATGTCCGGTTCTTCGTGCTGTAGTCCAATACTAGATGTAGGCCCCTTCAATGGTACTCCACTGAGCTTATTGTCCGGTTCTTCGTGCTGTAGTCCGATACTAGATGTAGGCTCTTTCAATGGTACTCCACTGAGCTTGATGTCCGGTTCTTCGTGCTGTAGTCCAATACTAGTTGTAGGCCCCTTCAATGGTACTCCACTGAGCTTGATGTCCGATTTTTTGTGCTGTAGTCCAATACTAGATGTAGGCCCCTTCAATGGTACTCCACTAAGCTTGATGTCCGGTTCTTCGTGCTGTAGTCCAATACTAGATGTAGGCCCCTTCAATGGTACTCCACTGAGCTTGATGTCCGGTTCTTCATGCTGTAGTCCAATACTAGATGTAGGCCCCTTCAATGGTACTCCACTGAGCTTGATGTCCGGTTCTTCATGCTGTAGTCCAATACTAGATGTAGGCCCCTTCAATGGTACTCCACTGAGCTTGATGTCCGGTTCTTCATGCTGTAGTCCAATACTAGATGTAGGCGCCTTCAATGGTACTCCACTGAGCTTGATGTCCGGTTCTTTGTGTGCAACCACTATTGAGTAAATCGTCACTTCAGCTAAGGGCGTGTAACGCTACGTTCTACGCACGTTAATAAAAATAATAATGTTTAATAATGAAAAAAAAAAAAACTTTCCAGTCCGTCGTGGTGACGTACTCTCAGCGTGGTCCGGTATCAGACCGCTGGTCTCAGACCCCAACAAGCCCGACACACAGTCGCTGGCTCGTAACCACATCGTGCACGTTTCGCCCTCTGGTCTCGTCACCATCGCGGGCGGCAAGTGGACCACCTACAGGTCTATGGCTGCTGAGACTATTGATGCTGCTATTGAGAGTGAGTATTCTTTATAAGTTTAAATGTTAAATAGTATAGCAGCTAAGATATGCAAGTAAACCGAAAATGAAGAACACATTTTTTTTTGTTGCACGCTTTTCGTTTAACTCACCATTTTTTATCTAAAAAATATCGTTATAGCAACATCTTGTTTAATTTGCTACCGAGGACTACGTTATTTATTGTTAAAAAATAAATTACTTTTATTTTGGAGGAATTGAAAGATAGAATGTTGAAATGTGGGGTGAATGTAAAAAATTGTTGAGGTGGAGGAATAAAACAGAATATAGAAAAGTTGGGTCCAAAGAAACTTGTTGTAATATAATATTATCTCTTGTTTTTCAGGCGCAAACTTGAAGCCTCTGTTCCGTGAGTGCCAGACCGACGGATTCCTAATAGAAGGAGCCCATGGCTGGACACCCACTATGTATATTAGATTAGTGCAAGATTTTGGTCTTGAGATGGAGGTAAGTTAGTTCTCATTTTATGTCGTACTTCACTCGAGTGGGCTTTTCTCAATGCAAGTTAATCAATTTATTTCGCCATTATTCGGATGTAAGAAGTTTCTTCTAGTGGTATGCATTAAAAAATATAACTTCGTATAGGTATCGTGGTATTTGCTATATGGCACACTTAAATGGGAAGTAAATAATAGGTACTTCTAAATTTTACCGAACACAGTTGATATAGCTAAGGGTTACCCTTACCTACTTAATTATTCCAAACAACTAGTTAATCCAAATACCAAGTTAGCAGTACCAAAGTACCTAGCAGTAAAGATGTCATCTCATACCATATCATTATATTATTTCAGGTAGCCCAGCACTTGGCAAAGTCTTACGGCGACCGCGCGTTCGCTGTCGCCAAGATGGCGTCCATGACCGGCAAGCGGTGGCCCATCATTGGCAAGAAAGTGCACCCTGAGTTCCCATACATCGACGCTGAGATTAGGTATTGTATTGTTATTTTATCTTGATGAGTACAGGAAAAGTAAGACAAATGACTTTTTGGCGGCAAAATATGCACATCAATGGGACTGTGTTTACAATTAAATCCTTCTCCAAATTGATAATATTTCGCTAGATATTAAGGGAAATGTAGGGTTCTTCTTGTCGTCGTCAATACTAAGAATAGAGTTATTCATCTGAAATTACGTAGGTTTCGTAATCTTAGTATATGTGTATGACATGTGCATGTGCGTAGGTACGGCGTGCGCGAGTACGCGTGCACGGCGGTGGACATGATCGCGCGGCGGCTGCGGCTGGCGTTCCTCAACGTGCAGGCGGCGGCCGAGGCGCTGCCCACCATCGTCGACATCATGGCCGAGGAGCTCAAGTGGAGCGACGCCGAGAAGAAGGTATTAACTACTCTATATACTTGTCCGATCTCACGCTTAGGGCGTGCACGTTCCTCGAGCGGACGAGGAACGCGCACACCCAATGTAAGGGCCCTTAGAGTTGAGCCGCATGGTCAGTTTGCAATCCCGTAGTGGACACCGTTATTTTACCGGTCGAATAACTGCAAACCAAGAGAATTTTCCTTTTTTTTTTGGCGCAATGTCACAAAATTAGTAGTTTCGGCTGTACCTTGTCTGTCAGTCAGTGAGTAACGCAAGAATTTTATATATACAGATAGTTACCTCACATGAAATCTTGGTCTGTAACTCTGTAATCTAATGGTATTTCTTTCTATAATAAAATTTTGACTTATGGGGCATTTCGGTTAACACGTTCAATGCCGCCGACACGCCTAGCGTGTTCTTGCTAATTTCTATAACTACGCCTCGAACACGCCAGGCGTGTTCTAAATGTTTTAGAGATATTACGAATATTTGCCTAAATTGCCTTTTGAAATTCACAGTACATTATCCTCTAGCAATAACCTAATTATAAGTGAGGTGGCCCCCGGAAAAACCCTTTAAATTTTTGCATTAAAAAAAAAGTGATTATGTAATGCCGAGAACACGCCAAGCGTGTCCACCTTATCAATTTATCAGAAGTTGTCAACAGTTTCTTTCGTTTTACTACTTCCGCTATATTAGGTGTATTCCCACAAATGTAAACACGCGTAAAGTGTATGGTATATGATATCACTGTCGTAAATAGGGAGATCTTGTGTTCCCAGTTAGTGCGACTAAAATCATTAAAAGAGATGTATCATTGCCGCACAACTCGTTATCGTTACAGAGATGCCGCTCGGTTGCAAAGTATTGTGCATAACTAAGTTATTCCTTAATAAACTGTTATTGACTTACAACAAATTCCTTCTTTGTATTACACACAATACTTGAAGTGCGAACGAGTTCCGTTATGCCTACAAGTGTGAACGAGAGATCTGATAACAATGATTTATGAAGCAATTCGCACATTTGTAAAGGATTTAAATCCTTAAACAAAAAGTTGCCGACACACATTGTGTGTGTCGGCAACTTTTTGTAGTTTGGGAAAAATATTTTTAGAAAATTAAGCCAACCATTACTTCAATATTGTGTCAGCGTGTGGGGCAGTGCCGCTAAAACTCACATGATGGAACTAGAACGAGCACAGCACACATTAGAATTAGAATCCCACTTCCAAAATCAAAGACAGCTTTCGCTGCTAGGCTGTCTTCGTTCATGTCAATCCGAATATTTAATAACATAAGTAAAACTTTAAAAATTCCTAGCAATCCATTTGAGGCGAAGAAAATTTTAAAGCACTGGCTACTAAAGCTAAGTTATAACGAGACGGAAATTCTCCTTTGCTCAGCTTGTTAATTTCTTATCACATCTAATGCTTAGGCTCTTAATTATATACACACTCTCTCTCTCTCTCACGCATGCACGTATACACATTCTCACGCACACACACACATACAAACATATCATACGCACACACACACACATGTGCAAATGAGTTAGTATTTTAGCCTTTTAAATATCAATTACAATGTTTACATATTCATTTTTATTTTTCACTTATGTAAAATATTATAGTCTAAAATTGCGTACACTGTCAGGGCTAACGGAAAATAACTGGATTAGATATAAATCATTTATTTTAGGCCACCAAGATATAGGCTGCGCCTAGTTTGCGGCTCATCGCTAATCTTAAATTGTAATCTTTAGAATAAGTCTGCCTGTTAATATGATTGTATATAGTCGTATTAACAGGCAGACATACAGACAGATTGTATAAATATAATAATAATAATAATAATAATAGCATTTATTTCCATTAAGTTACACAATTGTTACATTGACTATGATAGCCACACTAGGCACAGCCTGTGTCGTGGTTATCAAAAAGATACGTTTAACTTATGCCTAGAACTTAAAAATTACAAAATATGAAAAATATATAAAAAATATTCACTGAATATTATTTTCATATATATTATTATTATTAATTAAGTGCAGAAAATCATAAATTATAAAAAAACAACAAAACAATGATAGAGCGAGTACGCGAGATACGCATGCTAAGTGTGTTAGAAAGGATCAGAGGATTCAACAAAACAGCGGGATCGCCACGTGTTGTTATTGTTAACTTAGCTTTGGCTAGAGTTTTTGAATTTGAACTTTAAAATAAGAGAAATAAGTAACATTTTTGTCATTTGATGTGTATAGCTTTTGTTAACAAATATTTTCTTACGATGGCACTTGTTTAGTGCAGTGTTCGAAGCTTTCGACATCGCGTGTGTGTGACGGTTCCTTCCGTAACTTACGATTTACTAAGTATTGTTTGATCGCTCTATTGACGACTTCGGCTAGTGTTCCTGGACTTTTGATTACTCTCTTGACAACTCCGGCTCGTATTTTAGGACTGTTTGATTGCTCTTACGAAGACATCGGCTAATGTTTCTGGATTTCTCCATAACTTAATCAAATCCAGTGAACTCTACAAACTGGGTGATTACAATTTATTTCAAGCATTGTTACAAAATCATGATTTACAAGTGTAAATGAGGCAATAGAAAAAGTGGAAGTTGGTTGTGCATAGGTCTGGTCACTAGTTCGCCAGTGATAAAAGATAACATAATTTATCAATAATTAGATATGTATGTATATTCAAATCATATATATCAATGGTGGTTGTTACTACAAGTCGTATAAGTAAGTGTGTGATTTGAAAAACGTTTAAGACCTATAAGATTATAAAACTAAATAATTATATTGACCAGTCACCTAAACTTTTATTCAGCTACTTTTGAGAAGATATTTTTATGATAGTGCACTCAGAACCTTGAATAAGAAATTAAGAGAATTAATTCATTATATTTTAATTAAAAAAATATTAAGAGCAATTTAGTTTTGTTTTTTAAGGCAAAAGTAAACTAATGTGCCTCCAAAACCATTAAAATAGAGCGTGCTATATTGAATACTTTGGTGCATAGATTATACACTTATACTGGTATAGATGCGCAACTCTCAGTTCGAAATTGAAGTTCAATAGGCATCCTCGACTGACCTCGACTCTAGATGGCGTACAAATCAATTATATTTTTATTCGATCGTATAGATGGCGTTAGTAGTGGATTCATTTTTCAGAATAAAATAAATGTTTAATTTCGGTGTTAATAAATAAGTAAATGACAACTGATATGTAAAATATGCAATTTAAAAGTAAAAAAATATAAAAATCACAAAATGTAGTTCGTGGAAAGCGTGGATTCGATCCACGGACTTCTCAGATATGAGCCCAGCACGCTTTCCACTGCACCACGGAGTTCTTAAGAGAGTTGGCGAAATTACCGTTCAGTTGTTGCTTTTTCTTTAGTTCTTACAATCATTGGTAGATGGTGCTGATTTATATGAAATTTACCCATGTAGGGAACTTTCACGGCCCTGCTTTGGTGGCTTAGCCACGATAAAATATTGTGCTAGCTGGGTAGGGAATACCGGCCTTTTGTGGTTTCAGTCACACAACGTGGAGCAAATATTTGTGTGATGAACTGGGGAGCACAAGTCCTTGTATGTACCGCGTCTGGGTGTAAATTATACTATTCTGTGTGTGTTATCGTCCGGCGTAAGATCTAACGAACGTTGCACCAGAGAGCAAACTTTTGGGGAAACTCGACAGAAAGAGAACAAATTTTCTTGCATATTTTTTTATCGTACGGTAATTGTGCTGGTTTGCCGACCACTGGCAGTTCACGAACATTTCGAAACACTTTTAGAAAATGCCTATAATAGGATCGCAATTGTTCCAGGCTATTTTTTATGTATTTATTTATTTACTTTATTAGGCAAACTTAACAGTTATTACATCTGTATTGCATTTGAATATAAAAGACTTATATAGTCTGACAAATTACAATTTACAAGACGATAAGCTGGCTAAATATAAATAAGATATATTCTAGATAATTATAACACAGTCCAATTAGTCATTTTTAATAAAAAAAAAATGAAATTGACGTATTAGTGACAAAATGAAGTTAATGATACATATGTGAATTGTGTGTGTAAGAGGGTGTGTGTAAGGTATGTGTGTATGTGTGGTGTTTGCTCTGTTAAATGATAAATTAGATTGATACTTATTTTTTATTTTATATGGTATAGGGCTTTTACACAAGATCAATGCTTACTGAAAATCCACTAACAATCTTGCTCTTGGGAAAGCCCCACTTGGGATTTCCCTGGGATCGAAGAAACTCTAGGAGCCATGGAATCTTTGAATTCAACTCCGCCTTTACACCAGCCAACTTTAGCTTTAACTGACTCCGAGCTTTTGGGTATTCTGTCTGAAAATTTGTTAGACGAGATGGATACAGATAACGAAGATGACGACGACGACTGCGAAATAAATTTAGATGAGCCAGAAGAAATGGTACCTGTCGACACATTTATTGACGAATGGCAACCAGGGAATCCTGATCAGTTTATGGAGCTACCTTTTACCAGGACAACAGGTCTTCAAGAAGACATAGCTGACACACCTATAAGTTATTTTAATGAACGAAAAAAAAAAGGGTCGCAACATTGTTAGCTTGCGAGGACTGTTTCCAACATCCAGGCTTGTGCATAGAATGCTTCAGGGCATATCACAAATATTAATTACTAAGTTTTAATTTCAAAGTATGTTTAATGAAAAAGACCAGTTAAAGTTTTATAAATGTTCACTACATAAATCAGTCTAATTATTTTGTAGTGGACCACAACATGATTTGTGATAATGTCAATAAATGTGTTTGTAACGCAAATCAGTTTGATTATTATGTAGTGGACCACAATATGATTGTTGATAATGTTAATAAAAGTTGACTTGAAACGAACACATTTATTAATACAACCAAAAATCATATACACAACAATTACAAATATTGTAAATTAATTCCTAAATAAAAATAATGTTAATCACAGCCTATACTCGCATATCTGATTGTCATTTCTACCTATTAGCTACATGATTATGAATCAATAAAAATGATTTGGCCTTAATCTTTGTGTGTTTTTTAACATCTTCATACAGCCGTATTGTGCGAATTAATTTTTGTAGCATTCTAATCGCCTGCTTGCGTGCACATTTCTGAGTCTAAAAGCAAGCATAATACCCAAATCATGCTCGAACTGGGCGTAGATTGAAGGTAGTTCGTCTTCTGTACTTAGTTCGCTTCTTAAATCTTTTGCAAATAATGCGTTAAAATATTTTTTGGCGGCACAACATACACCACTCGTTTTGGTTTCACTTAAAGTTTCATTATTTTGTGCCGTTGGCAACTTGTTTATTATAATTTTCTTTGCGACAAGTTCATCAGTATCAGTAATTTCTTCAAGGCTACTGTCTGTTGATTCTGTGTCTAGACAGGTACGTGAATCTTCAAATTTCCTTTTCAATGGAATGTTTTGTAATATTGATTGACTGCATTCAGCATTATCGTCATATTCCTGTCGGTTATCTTCCAGTCGTTCATCTATGTCCGTAAATAGCGCTTGACTACATTCAGGATAGTTATCATTGCATTGTTTTTGATTACCTGCAGTAAAACAAATAATTATACTATTACGATTAAATAAATTACCATTTGGGTCTTATTTGCCATAACATCGTTTATACTAATATCGTTTGTCATATGACTTCTTTGTCCTTTGTCAATTGTCCAATGTCAACTGATTCTAGGCACAAGTTACTATTTTAACTTGTGTCATTGGTTTCTATAAGTAACACATAAAGAAACATTTAAATTTAGGTTAGGCTAAGTTAGAACAATAACCATAAACGCGCGAAAACGAGCGAGTGAAGCGCGCGTGTTCGGCAAGCGGCAATCGAGAGCCAGATTTCCTCTTGCTCAAAAATTCGTCGTCATTATAATTTATTATTTATTTGCATCCTTACAACTATCATTACAGGATATACCTAATTGGACAGTGTGATTTATATTTATTAATTGAAAAATTTAATTATTGTTATTTTAAAAACAAGAAATTCCACATATTATTATATACCTACATTCAATGTTATTTCTAAAATAATCATTATATAAAAATAAAACCAAAGACAATAAAAATGAAAATCATAATACATTTAATGTAATGATTGCGAATTCGTTCATATTACACGCAAATAAATCTATCCTTTCGTGAACTTCATTAATAACACGATTTGTTTCATTATGTATAAAAAATATTAAAAATATAGCAAATAACTTTATTAATTATACTAAATTCTACTAATTACTAGAAATACCTATATAAGACATAATAATACTTATACTAACATATTTTGGATTATGTAGGTACATAGGTAGATTATTGTTTTACGACACCCGCAGGGTATGTAGGTATCTACTCATATTTATTTAATTCTTAAATCACTGTGTATGTATTAAAACATTAAATATATAAAATTAGTGCCTACATTAGTAAACAATTTGGTATTTGTAGTAAATAAATACGATAACATCAACAAAAAAGGTATCGTTAATGTTATGTATAATCTATTTCAAAATGACAACATGTTTACGATCTCTGATAAAATTACGATAATTACTTACCTAAAAATCTATTTCCAGCCATAATTCCAGGTTAAATCTCACTACCGTATTAGAATCACCTTTATTCTTGCGAAGCGAAATGCAAACTAACTGATATTCAACGTTGAAACCGAGAATTAGACAAATTTAGAATTTAACTCTATCGAGGTGCCACTGAACACGCCTAGCGTGTCAATGTTTAACTAGATGCAGTACCGCCGACACGCCTGGCGTGTTCGCGTGCATTTATAGGGCGGCATCGCTATGAACTTCAAAAAAATTGTGGTGGCAGTGAACGTGTTAAACTTGTTCAACTCATTATTTCTAGCTTAGCTCCATATTTAGCTGCAATATTCAACAGATGCGTAGATACAGGGGTATTTCCTGATCTAATGAAACACAGTAAAGTGATACCCTTATTCAAAAAGGGATCCAAGAGCGACCCTAGTAATTTTCGGCCAATTTCTATCTTGCCTGCTATTAGTAAAATTTTTGAAAAGATTATTTTGCATCAATTAGAGAGCCACTTTCACACAAATAATTTATTTCACAGTGAGCAGTATGGCTTCACTAAGGTTCGCTCCACCGTTGATGCCGGTGTAACTTTGTTAAAGCATATTTTTAATGCTTGGGAAAACTCGAAGGATGCCATTGGTGTTTTTTGTGACCTGTCAAAGGCGTTTAATTGTGTAGAACATAATACACTTTTACGTAAATTGAAACTTTATGGTATTAGAGATACCGCACTCAATCTTGTTGCCAGCTACCTTAGAGATAGAATTCAGTATGTAGATGTTAATGGGAGTAGGTCTCTAGGTTTGCCAGTGGGAATGGGCGTTCCACAGGGCTCTATTCTCGGTCCATTTCTTTTTTTAATATATATTAATGATTTGCCGTTCTTTGTTCAAAATTTATGTGATATTGTTTTGTTTGCCGACGATACGTCACTAATTTTTAAAGTTGATCGCAACTCAAGTAACTTTGATACCGTCAATAACACTCTTGCACAAGTATTAGATAGGTTTTCGACAAATAATTTGGTACTAAATGCTAGCAAAACGAAATGTGTTAAATTCTCTTTGCCTAATGTCAAAAGTGTTCCTACTAATATAATTTTAAATAAGGAAACAATTCAACTAGTCGAATCAACCGTATTCTTAGGTCTAACTTTAAATAGTAAGCTTCAGTGGGGCGCCCAAATATCCTGTCTCGCAGAAAAACTTAGTTCTGCAGCGTTTGCAGTTAGAAAAGTTAGGGAATTCACAGATATAGATACTGCTAGACTAGTTTACTTTAGTTATTTTCACAGCGTAATGTCTTACGGAATAATGTTATGGCGTACAGCTGCTGATATACAGACTATTTTTGTCATTCAAATGAGGGCAATACGTGCAATTTATAAGTTAGGTGCTAGAGATTCTTTACGTGATAAATTTAAAGAAGTAGATATATTGACAGTTGCATCGCAATATATACACCGCTATTTTTTAATTAGTACAAAAAATTTAACAGGGCACTAAGTATCTTTAACTGATCATAATTATGTAGTTGAAAAATAAAAACACTAAGTCCCAAAACTGTCTCAAAACTGTCCACAAAAATACGTGATAATTGGTAAATGCAATACTAATACTATGACCGACCCGTGTACTATCATACCATTGATAAATTAGCCCCCCCCGCCCCTCTGCGCCTGCGCCACGCCCCGACGATGCGACAAACAGTACTAAATTACTAGTGAAAGTCAGGGTATCTAAGGAGATGTTTCCTTTTTGTATGGAACTCTGGCTACAACATGTACCATATTAAAAATCCTAGGCAATTAACCCATAAACATAATTAAACTAAAAATATCCACTTTAAAATAGTTTTGAAGATGTAGAAAATAAAATAAAAAAATATTTGACGTCTAACTCAACTATCATGGCGGAATATTGTGACACGTGCAAATGACGTTTTATGAAAACATTAACATTATAAGTGTATAATCTATGACATTGACATAAAATAATTGTCAAGTGTTAACATCAAAATGTCAAAAGGAATATCTCGTTCCGAAATGCACAGGACCTGTAAGAGCAGTGCAGTTTAACAATTATTTACCTTAGGATAGGTTCATAACGATTATTCTAAATTATTTTTATTGTAGTTGCAATATGCTGCAATTGAGGTATACATAACTATTTTTATTTTACATCTTTGTGTTATTTACCTTCTATCATTTCATCTCGTACAATTTCTGAACGCATTAGGTATCATTCTACAACCATATTGAATATGGCAAGAACGGAGAATTATTTTGATTTTCTATGATCTCAAATATGAGTAAATTCTTGAAATAATATTTTTCCCTAATTTCTGATATTTTTCTCTATTTTTTAAGGTATGGTACATTTTGTAGCCAAAAATGAAACATCTCCTTTCGTTGCAAAACTTAATTGTTTGTCTACGTTTGCCCGACGCGATGGCCTATCATATCAGTTCATATCACGGGAGTATGTAGCTATGCTTCGTGCGTACTTTTTGAGTGGAAAAATCGCGAGTGCAGCTGTGTACCCATGGACATCGTATTGTGAGTGTACAAAAGTGACCGGGTCAGTGTCAAACAATTAAAACAGTGCATATTGGATGCTTTTGACAACGGTGGTAGACATTTCGAAGGACAATGGAAATACTTGTAAGTTTAGTAAATAATACGTACTTAAGTAAATAATAATTTGATGCAGGCGCCTCAAAATCGGTCGGTGTTCTCCACACACCTTGAGGAAGGCCTATGTCCAACAGTGGACGTCTCTAGGCTGACATGATGATGATAAAATAATTTGTTAATAGCAGATGATTCTAACTTCATAAATACGCCAAAATTACTCTTTTCTTTTAGTCCAGAACACCATCTTTTATTTTAATATTTGTTTGCTTTCTAATTACATAACTCCGTATTTAATTACTTGTTAAACGATAAATGTTACCGGTCCTACGCCCGAATGAAGCATGAAGGAGACCCTCTCCTTCATGCTTCATTCCTTCCATCGTTCATCATTCATGAACTAACAAAATTAAAAAATAACTACCTACATTTATTATTTTTCTTCATTTTATTTTCTATTGCTACCTACATCATAAGTGCGACAGAGAGAATGCGAATGAGCAGGATGGAATATTATCAATGAATTAGTGAATGGACTGTAAAATATGACTATGATTTAAGTGAGATTTTCTACAATAAACAAATGATAATAACTTTGCTTTTTATTGATATTATGAAATTCTTACGTCACATATATGATAATAATATCTTCGCTAATCTGTCCTTAAAGCTTTTGTACTAATTAAAAAATAGCGGTGTATATGCTAACTTAATGTACATCAAGAAAAACTTAATTCTATACCGCAAAAATAGTGATTTGCACAAAGTGAACACAAGGAATAAGCATAAACTGGTGGGAACTAACTACCGTCTACATAAAGTTCAGAACTCATTTGCGGGGATTGGTATACGTTTTTTCAACAAATTGCCTCTTGAAATAATGAATTTACCCATGCACAAATACAAACGGACAATTAGGAACTTTCTTTTACAAAGGGGTTATTACACTATTAAGGAATTTTTAAATGACAAGACACCGTGGGGATAGGCTTAGGCTTGTTTAACTCACAATTATTTTATTTACATGTTAAGTGGAGGTGCCTCGTGAACACATGATTTTTGCAGGATTTGGATATTTTTATGATTTGTTGAATGTAGTTTAACCCATTCACTGCCTACCTGAAAATTAACGTCATTACCCAGGTGCCGCCATAGTATGATATACAGCCCGCCCATCGGCGGGTCCGGCATCTCGATTAAGTATCCTTGCCCGCCCATCGGCGTTTTCGGCATGAAGCTCTAGATTTCGACATGAACCGTTTGATATGATCAGTTTACATGTACTGTATCGTGTTTAAAGCGTGTATGTGAAGTTTCCTGTGATATTTGTGGTAAAATTGTGACAGTTTTATTGGTTATTAGCTGAAATAGTAATGGAGCATGAAGGTAAGGCAGAACTGTCACTTAATTAATCTAAGATGAATCAAAATCATACAAAACCGTCTTTCAGATAAAATTAAGCTAATACATATGTAAAGAAATCAAAAATATCTTTAAAAAATTCACATCTATGTGCATTTTTCAATAGTCAGGTGTCGTCAACCCCTACACTCAATTAGTAAATAAAATACATAATGTTAATTTGCTTACAATTTCATTTTTATCTTTCCACTTTACTATAGGTAATAATGTAATATTTTCTTTCTTTTGTTCAGGCAATAAAACTGAATTTGGTAAAGACGACAATATGCAAGAAATCAAACGACTTTTTCAAAGAATCACGTAAAGAGCGAGATGCACCGGCGCATCCTTTTGTTATGTTTTAGCTAGCCACAAAGATGTCTACAAAGTACAATATATTATGTCCTTGTATATACGGTTCATTTGGCTTAGGATAACACGGACGCATAAAAAATAGTTTACTACTGT
Source organism: Euclidia mi (assembly GCA_944739405.2). NCBI lineage: Eukaryota > Metazoa > Arthropoda > Insecta > Lepidoptera > Erebidae > Euclidia > Euclidia mi. The sequence continues at coordinate 9,394,572 of OX123196.2, forward strand.
TTACCTATTGTCTACTGACCGGCCGGCCAGCTCCTTTTGCATATTATTATACTTTTTGCAATAATATACTCTATGTCCGAGGCATACGGTTGACTAGATGACGCCCGCGGTTAGGCCCGCGTTATTTTTCAAATCGGACCGGTAGTTCCTGAGATTAGTGCGTTCAACCAAACAAACAAACAAACTCTTCAGCTTTATATATTACATAGTATCAGATACTACAATCGAGAAAGTATATAATATTTTCCTGAAGCCTATTATTAATAGTATTAAAACATAATAATTTTAACTAAAATTATCATGTTTCACAAAAGGTTGGTAAAGCCTGAATAATTGTTATGCCCGCCCATGGGCGGGTTCGGCATGAAAGGTCGGAATCAACATTTTTCCAAACCTGAGATATCTGCAGGCCGTTTTAGTAACGAATAAATTTTAGTAAAACGAATCGTTTCACAAAATCTTCCTTTTTTCTAATTGTTATTGGCTTAGATATCGGAGGTTGAAATCCAACCGCCCATGGGCGGGCTTGGCGTGTCAGTTAAGACGTTTTGCCCGCCGATGGGCGGGCACGGCACTGAATGGGTTAATATTATTTATCCTTGTTCATATAATTGTTCACTTGTCACCTTCACAAAATTCTTTCTACATTTGCATTCCTTCACGCGTTTCACTAATTTATGTTAATAATAACGATCTGGAAAATGGAGGTAATTGGCGGTCATGGTCAGTATACCAATAGATTGTTTCTTACTGCTGGTTCGTATACCGTTGTCGTCATGCTCACTAAAATGTCATTTCTTGTGGTGGCGTCGTGTGTCGGGTCATCCCTGTCCCTCTAATATGGCGAGAGGGATGATGGCTGGCACATGCGTCATACTCGTGAACGGGTGCTACTTGCGATGACTGGTCGATGACGGTCTTGCGGGCTGGTATTAGATTTTAATATTTAACTGCATCATTTCCATCATGGTTCTGATCACTTTCGCGGATTGCCTGCATTATTAGGTATATATAATGTAAGTGGATGCTCCTGTTTCACCATGTCTATTCTGAGGAGGCTAACCAAATGAACATCAAAAGTATTATGCTTGAGTATTATTATGTACAGTAAATATATACAAGTGATATAGAAGGTGTAACAGTTGCAGCACCTTACAAAATGTAAATTATGTGTATTATGCAAAACCTGGCGATGAAAAAGAGTGACCGTGAGTTTTATTGCCCGTTCTTTCTCATGGTTCTACCTATTGCTTTGCGAACGTGGCGGTAAATGTAAATGTAGAGTCTATAAGTAATTATTTTATAAATTTATTATTTTGACGTTCATAAGCGTCACATTGTGACCCAAATGAATAAAGGATTTTGAATTTGAATTTAATATTACAGAAACAAATCAAAGAAGCCGGTGACTTCTTAGCCAACGAGATGGGTCAAATGGTGAACCGAGCCAGTCGCGACAAGATTCCTATCAACCTGAGCAAGGAGGAGATCCAGACGTACATCAAACGGTTCCAGATCATCGACAAGGACAGGAAAGGATTTGTTTCTATCAACGATATTAGGAGGAGTCTCAAGGTATGGATGGGGCTTCAATACTTCTTATGTTTAAGAGATTTGTAGTCTTTTCTATAGATGATATCTATGCTGATGATCCTATATCCGAGAAAAAGTCAGAAAATATTGTTTCTAATTACAGCAATTTGACTAACGGCCGATCCCAATATGTGATCCATCCATGAATTTGGCTAGTAGAGATACATATTCCTCATAAGTTCGAAACAAAATATGTCAAATATGAAAGTTATAGCACCTAAATCTATGGATAGATCAAATATTGGATTGTCCCTAAGAGGTCAATGATACGAGCTAAAACCTTCTATTAGACTGACACGTTGCTTTTGAAGGTCATTGTATAAATAATAATACAATGGATCCTAAAAGGAGTACATACATTTTATATGAATTGGGGCTGTTCGGAGGCCAGTTGTCATGGGACTGAAATGGTCTTGGGTTCGACACCCAAGTAAAAAAAATATATGTTATCGATTCAGTCAATAAACTTAGTCATGTAATTGATCTCGACTATGTAATAGATATATGTATAATGCCTACTTTTGGCGTCTAATATTGTCTTAAGTAGAAAAAGAAATTAAGTCCAATCTACAAAGACAAAACCCTAAAAAAGTTCCTGGCTGCATCTTCTATCCTTAGGATTTATAATATAATCTATATAAGTTTTAAATTGTCACTGCCGATTCTAGACTATGGGTGTGAAACCTACGGAGGACGAAATACGCTCAATATTGTCTGAGATTGACGTCACATACCATGGCCAGATGGAAATTCAGGACTACCTACAGGTAGACAATATGGGTATTAGAATATGGGACTTGTAACATGGCTGGGATAAGTGTCACGCACTAGTGGTCTACGTACGGTACACGGGAATGTAGATTCAATATTATGCATAAAAAGGGTAGTTTTGGATTTCGTTAATAGCTACTCGTTTGAAAACCAATTGGCAGTCAAAAAGTATGATACTAGTAGCACGTAACAAAATTTAAATTAAGTTTACAAAAGTGGCAGATTTTATAATGTGCATAATATTGAAATGTTCTGGAGCAGTTTGGGTTTTCCGCTATGAATCTACCCTCAATTTTCTTTTGTAGTAAACCCATCTTCTATGAAATGTTGTATAGCAGTAACAGCACTTTTCAGAGGTAAAAGTAAAGTAGGTTTATCTAGTTGAAATGCCCAAACAGCTCCATTTATGTCATGTCCATTGTGAACGCTTGTTGAAGTCGGAGTTTTCCACAGAACTACGGCGAGGAGGTGACCGGTGAACAGTTGCACGAAATATTGAAAGAGATCGACACTAACATGAACGGACAAGTCGAACTCGACGAGTATCTCCAGGTCTATACTTTGTCATGTGTGGCTCTAGTTAATGCCTCTAGCTAGTGTGTTATTTTGTATTTTAAGCTTTGGTTTGGATATGAATGGCGAAAATGCTTTGCAAACAGGGCGTTTTGTCAAAGTTTGTGCACTAACGTATCGCGTTTCAGGCATTCGTATGAATGGAAAAATGTTCCCATCGGCAAGTGACTAATGTGATCTATTAATGCCCTAACTGGGAATGTCAGAAGTTATGGGGCTAATATCTTGTGTCGGTGCTTTTATTCGTTATTTTTAAGCAAAGCATATACCTAAAAGTTCATCTTTGTACAGTCCGGTTAAATCCCAAGCAAAAAAGTCATCATGGTAAACATGGTTGAAAGATAGAAATATCTATAGAGGACAAATAGTACACACAGACATTGTCGTGTCAAAAACATTATTCTCAATATTTTGGCGCCAACTAGGTTAAAAAAAGTCTCAACTAGACTTTTGGTTTGGCACCATGTCAAATAAAGTGTCGCCAAGTTCTGAGAGTTGTAGGCGTCGAGACAGTAATTGAGTCGGTAAACTAGAATCTATTTTTAGATTATTGTTTCGTTGCTCTTATATAAATGAGTTAGGGTCGTAGCACACGTATCAACTTGGAAAGGGATTGTCACCGCATCAACTGGAGCCGTTCAGTATTATTTGTAAGGAACTCCCTACTGCAACGCACACTAATTGGAATCGTAACGTAATAGCCTCGCCTCGGAACAAGCTCACGTACGGCGCGCGGCGGTGCGGTGCGTGGTCGACTTGCAGTTCCCGCGCTTACGGTCTCCGTACCCTAGCTTTTACGGCTCTCCGTAGCCTAGCTTACGTCTCTTCGTCCACGCCCCTCCCGCGGTCTGCGTTGCCGAATATGCTTTCATTGGCTGTCACTCACAAGGCAGCTTCTAGTCGTGTTCTTTTGCCTCTTCATCAAGTGCTATGGCAATGATAGCCAACGCACGTATTGTGAACCGAGACATAACCGTCCGCTACACTTAACGTTCGGATTCAAAATGATTGAAGTAGTGCCGCCTAGTCGTCAATCAGCGGTCGGCGAGCCGTAAGCACGGCGTCGCCTAGCTGTAGCCGAGTCGACGTGCCGGAGCTTCTGATCCGCTTACGTTACGTGGTTACGTCAGGTTGACGCCTGTTTGACGGCGAGGCGAAAGGCGATACGGTGACGATCCCTTTCCGAGTTGATATGTGTGCTACGACCCTAATTGTCCTCGTTACAAATATTTTACGCGCCAAAAGTAGTTAGTCATTTTTAAATTATGAATGAATTGAAGCGTAAAGATTCCGTTTATTATGATAAAATGTTATCATATGATAAATTGCGATGATACGGCGCTCATTAATGATAATTTAGTTGCGGGAAATCAGCATTTAAATTTAAAAAATAGATTGAACCCGTTAAATAAACTTGCTTAAGCTTAAAACGCTTCATCTGCTATATTATAATTACGCAAATTTGAATCATATTTTTTATGACTTGTACCTATATTTGGCTGTCTAACTTCTACTTAATGCCTTTATATACAGAATGTCACAAGACCCATCATCAAGCCGAAGTCTACTCGTTTTGGACATCATGCCAACCCATACTAATGAGAAATAAATCCTATGAAACAATTTTTTTAAGGAGACACATTTTTTAAGCCACAATTAAAAGTGCTCACGTGCAATTTTCGAAATACCTACTCATGCATGGGTGCATAGGACATCTATAGAACAGATTGATGGGGTAAATACTTCGAATTTGTACCTAATTACAAAAATTGCATGGTAACTTTGAGCCACAATATCTCCTGAACCAGTAATTTCCCAGGTATGGTGCCGAAGTAAAATGTTCGTAATGATTGGTTACAAGATGGGGTTTCAGTTTTCGTTAAGGGTCTTCTTACACCCTGTATATATAAAGGCATTAAGTAGACATTCTTTGATGAAATCTAATAGGGTTTTCTATATAAGAGTGCATTAACTACAGCCAATGATTTTGATCGCCTGCATGTCGTTCGTTTTTATTTTGTTTCGAGTTTATGACGTTCTTTCGTTCTGCCGCTTTATTAATTTTATTTTCACTCATATAATCCACATCTCATTTATCCTCGCTTTTTGTATATGTATTGTTTATGCTATGTATGTTGGTTTATTATCTATTACTTTGTCTAACTGCTTTAAGGTAAGTCTTTACGAGTATTTTTTGTTTTTAAAATATTATCATAGTTATCATACTTATTATAAGTATTTGAATATTGATCTCAATGTTAGATACTGAAAGCCCTGCGACGAACGAACCTGAATTTTAGACAGTATAAAAGTGTATCAATTCTGTTTAGAAAAGGCACAAATGTACCTATATTTGGCCGTCTAACTTATTTTAATTGAACAATGAGACGCATGCATCTGTGTCCGAAAAGTTTGTAGATTAAACTATAGCTAAAAATGGTCCTGGTCAGCACACAAAAAGTGACAAGCAAATTGCAAAGCAGGTCTCGAGTTATTGTTCAAGGCACGCACCTCTTAGAAAGGCGTATTAATTTGAGAAGTATGAGAAGTATCTTAAAAGATATACCCAGGAGTGGCACAGTGTGACGTCATAAAACAAGTGATATTAGGACTTTCAAAAGTATCACTTTATGGCTTTGGCAGACTTACACACAGACACTATCAAATATAGGTTCACGTAAAATTGTAATACCCCTGTGTGTCTTGTCTTATGGGTTAATATACCAAAAATAAAATTCATTTAAATGAATAGGACTGTGTCTCAAGTCTTGCTACACCAAAACTGAATAGGTTTTATTAAAAGCAGGTTCGTTCGTCTTCTTAGCAATTTAGACTTGCACGTAGCCTCAGATATTCTATACTTTCTTAGATCCCTTTGGCATGTCTGAACTCTGAAGCCTTTAATTTTTTTATCCATGCTTTCATAAATATCGTTTTGAAAAAAGAACATATTATGACGGCACTATTGAGCACGTTGTATCTAACTACCGTCTTTTCACAATAACAAGATATTCTTTCAATTTCTAATTATAACGCGTACTGATTTTATTCGTGTTGTTCAGATGATGTCTGCGATCAAGTCTGGCCACGTGGCGTATTCACGCTTCGCCCGCATGGCCGAGATGGAGGAGGAGCATCATGAGCGCGAGACCCTCGCCAAGAAGATCTCCGTCGAGAGGAGTGGCGGCGGCTTGTAGATACTACACGATACGGTAATAACGAATGTAACAATTGAAGTAGTATAAGTAAAAAAAAAAACATAATATATATGAAAAAGTGGTAGTACCAGGCCTCCTTCACTCGGCTGTACCTACAGGGATAAGTGCCTACACTTTCGCGCGGCTTCCAAGCCGCGTCGTTAGTCGGTTGTCGCTCGCGCGCAGGGCTTGCTAATAACGTGAATTTTAATAGTGAACAACAAAAATGTCTCATCACAAGTCTGGTGCAAAGTATTGCTCATTTAATGGATGTGTATCGAAAGCAACTTGAAAATTTGATTTTATTTATTTTACGTGAGCAACTTGAAAATTTGATTTTTGTTTGTTGAGATATCTCAACGATTATGTAAAATTAAAGATCTAGTTCAAAAACCATTTTATCTCTTTGAATCATGTAAATCGGTCCACGCCTTTAGGAAATAACTAAGAATTAGTATAGTGAAAATGACCAGAATTTTTGTGTTTTTTGTTCTACGAGCTCAAATAGTGGGAAAAGATACTTATACGATAATAATTTATTATTACCTGGTCAAGTAGGTAGATAGACGATAAATAAATATTATAGTAGCAGCGGCAAGTCGACAACCCTAGCGCGACAGCCAGCGCGCCACTCCACGCCAGACAGCGACATGTGTTAGAAAAGTACGAGAACGGTTAGGTGAATATCGCGTTAGGCACTGAGTGCTTAAGCGAGATGAATTGCACTTTGTTGCTTAGTAGCAAGAGTCGCCATTTCTATAAATTGGTTTGCGAAGTGATCCTTCTGTACGTTAGTACTATCTATTCTGTGGTAGTACACTTGAGCATTCACTGGCAATGAGCATTCTTGCGAAAGTTACAAAACAGGAAAACAAACGAGTGTGTTTTAGCAAACATTCTGGCAACCATTCTCACGATATTTTCACTAGAAAGATTGTGAAAATATTCGTGGCGATGGCTCTGTTCGTTCGGCAGATTTAAAACCGGTGAATGCTCGATGTTCTGTGTAAATGCTCAAATGTATCAACACCATAACGGAAATAACAACTGTTGTATGATATAATAATATTAATTGCAATGATCGTCAATGTCACCATTCCCCATAACAAGAATCTCGTTAAAACCGAGAAAGATGAACAGATAAAATATCTGCATTTGGCTCGCGAGATTGTCAACATGTGGGATGTGGACTCAGCGTTCATTGTACCTACCGATAGTCGTGTCAGTATTCTACCACACACACAACACAATCTAAAGAACAACAAGATTTGTATTTGAGATCATGACCAACCCTTAACATATCGTCAACAAAAACAAAAGTTATCGGCCAAACGCTATCAAAAAGAGCATGTAAAATAAAATTCTCCGTTATTGCTTTCTTTTATAAATGTGGGTTTGTGTTTATATCCTACATAAGGCTCGCAGGCTGCATCAGCCTCGATACATTTTCGAGTCCCGGGAAAAAATTGCGAGACTCAGCCCGGTCTCGATATTCCCGGGAAAAATGAGACTTTCGAGACTCTTTAGAAAAAGGTTTTAAACTCATAGGTTAGGCATTTAGGTAATTCATAGATACAATGAGTTTAATTAATAATGTAAATACATACAAGTATTTTATTTGTAATAGGCACGTAGGAAGCAAAATACATCCAATGTGTTTACAGATAGAAAGGATCTGATGATAGCCTAAGATCCGTAGAAGAGCGACATTCACCGATCTGGTTAACGGATGAGTTGGAAAAAATCCTGCCCAGACTAGGAAAAGTATAAAAAAAAATTACTTTTCATTTAACATACGACTTTAATGACTAAAACATTATTCGCAACGATAGTCCATACAAGAATGGGCATTCTCCTTTAGTACTAACCGAATATATGTACCCTAAAGAAATGGTACGTAAACATTGGGTTGTCTATTTTTCTAGCGTATTTATACGGTTGGCAGGTATTAACACTTCGACAGTTAAGTTAATACTAAGTAGTTATATTTATCAATTTGTTTAATCAATCAATGAGCCTATCGCAGTCTGTCCCAGCCACCTTTTTCAGGTAGTCGGTCCACCTAGCCGGAGGCTGCCCTACCATACGCTTGCCGAGGCGTGGTCTCCACTCTAGAACACGCTTGCTCGGCCATCAGTCCTTCTACAGATATGGCCAGCCCACTGCCACTTGAGCTTACTGATTCTGTGAGCTATGTCGGTAATTTTGGTTCTTTGTCGGATAACTTCATTTCGGATTTTATCCTTCAAAGGGACGCCAAGCATAGCCCCTTCCATAGCTCGCTGCGTGACTTTTAGTTTGTGGACTAGTCCCACGGTGAGTGTCCACGTCTCGGCACCGTACGTCATAACAGTTAGGACGCATTGGTTGAAGACTTTGGTCTTCAGGCATTGTGGTAGGGCCGAAGAGAAAACTCGACGTAGCTTGCCAAACGCTGCCCAACACAACTGGATCCAGCGGTCGATTTCTTTCTCGAAGTTGTTTCTACCAAGCTGGACTACTTGCCCAAGGTAGACATACTCTTGAACAACTTCGAGCTATCCGTCGACATAAACCGGTCCCGGCACAATGTTTTCGTTGCACATAATCTTGGTTTTATCCAAGTTCATGCCGAGACCGACCCGTCGAGAGGCTCCATTTAGGCTGTGCAGCATCTCGCTCAGCTCTTCCAGGCTCTCTGCCACGATGACGATATCGTCGGCAAACCGAAGGTGGAATATGTCCTAGCCATTAATGTTTATGCCCCGTCCAGCCCAGTCCAGCGTCTTAAAGACGTCTTCGAGTGCGTTGGTGAAGAGCTTAGGGGATATTACATCCCCTTGCCTCACCCCAAGATTTGAAAAACAGAACCACCGCACTCCCACTCCACGACAAGTTCTTTTTATCCTGGACGTTCTTTTTTTTGCCAACCACGGTAATTCACGAGATTTTTTAATAATGGTTATTATTTGACTTAAGTCTCAAAAGTCTCGATAGTCTCGAAAACTGGAGGCAGCAGTCTCGAGTCTCGAAAACACCGCAAATCGTCGAGACTCTCGAAATTTTCGAGACCGAGACTCGCGGAATGAAAGCCTTAACCTACATGAGCGACTGCACATGGCGTCGTGCAATTCGATCCAAAATAACTGTCAATTTGTGTTTATCACATATCCCCGCAGCACCGTTTCTTTGCCCCTGTAAGATATGGAAGGATTTTTGATTTTCACATTTTTATATAGGTAAGCTTACAGTTATTTAATGTCGCTTTACTGTAGGTAAAAAATTATTGATCAATAAAGTTAAATACAACTGCCTCCTTTCCCAAAAACATGTAAGCATACCATATCAAATAAAAGTGAATTCAAATACATTACACCTAATTGTGCTGATACACTTGAGCATTAAACTGTAACGAGCATAATTACGAATTTTACATATCAGAAAAACAAAAGAATGCATTAGCGAACATTTTATGCAGCGTTCTGGCGAGCATTCTAGCGAATTGAAGGTTGTTGTTCTGCTAGTTAAAGTTTTTTTTTTAAATGGATTAAAATATTTGGGATATTACCTTTATCATACAAAATAAATTAGCGGGTCTTAATCGCGTACAATTAGTCTCTCCGCGACCACGCTCGGTGCAAGACGAGCGAAACGTCGGAAACAAATAGGTATTTATACCTATTGTTTCCGACGTTTTGTATTTAAATAAGTTAATTGCACGCGATCAAGACCCGCTAATTTATTTTGTATGATGTATACCTACAAATCGCGAAAGTTTAAAATCGAATATAATATACCTTTATATTTTTATCTAAATACTAAGTCCTCTAGGCTTGGTTTCGTCGAGTGCCGGCCGTGTCAATGTTGCTAGTAAATAGGTGGATTCGGCATGCGGGATAGTAGGCTCTAATAATTGGACACGGGACAAGACACAAAACTCCGCGACAAACCCGGACGTCCAAAATTTACCCCATACCATTCGTCTTGATAAATACTGCCTTGATAGTTACACAAACTACTAGTGCCATCTAGCTAACCAGTATGGAATGAACAAAGCATCTCGTTACGTAGAAACGTATAAATAATTACAGTCATGAATCGATGGAACCTTGACTTTGAGGCTTCGACACAGTCGATACCATGACTCACTTAACAATATCTACTCTATTTGCATATTTCCAATATATTCACGTGTCTCGTTTTTCTTTCAGATGTATCATATCTTCGCAACAAAGTAGGCGCTAAGCAGACACAAGTATTAATTCTCAAATCTAGATTACAATTTATTGCGATTACGTAATACTACCTTATTGATAACAAATTTAACATCAATTGTTAATAATTCGTCCAATTTACTATCATTCTAGAAAACGTAAGTTTCAAAAACAAGATGATTTTTTAATCATTTTTCTTTTTTGACAACACTATGTTAAACATTTTGATTCGTGTACCCTAATTTTAAGAAAATGGATTTGATATGTGATTGATTTAATTTTAAGACAATTTATTTATTTGAGAAATGCTTTGTTATTATATTATATACAACTGTTTACAGTTCAATTATACCGTTGGATTATAATTTACTTATTACAATGTTATTGTTACAGTTCAGTTTTTGCATATTCCATTGTTCCATATTTAAAAAAGACCTAGTCATAAAAATAAATATTCTTTATGGTATGACCAAGCTTAAAATTCAGAGGTTGTTTTTTTTCTGTCGCCTGAGCTTGGCCTCACGACACTCACGTGTTATGCCTCTGCTTCATTTTCGTAAACAATTTTTCGAGGGCGCGGCCCTCAAGGATATCGAATCTCCGAAGAGTGGGCAAGACATTTGCCAGCAGCTTTTTGCAGCACGCAGGAAGCTAATGGTTATCGAACGATTAAATAATTTACAATGTATTTTGAAGTTCTTGATGTGTTTATTGTGCAATAAATTGATTTTGAATAATTTCGAGCGTTTTATTTGTAATGTGTATTAGATATAACTGATATAAATGATACCTACCTACCTACCTAATGTTACGTACATTTAAATAAAATCACCTTAATAAGAATATTCAAACTAAGTACTCGTACAAAGTCATTACTCTTGTGACTCAGCTAAGTTGAAGTTAACGAGTTAATAATGATACTCTGTAACATTTTAAAGGGTAATAATCACTCAACTAGTCCGATTTAAAATTTCTACATACCTAATATAAAGAACCTGATTGGCAAAGCATACCTATTTACAGTATCTAACTATCTACTAAAGAAAATCTAGACGAGAAAACGCAGATCTATCCACCAAAAATTCGTCACTTATAAAATTGTGTGGTTGACGGCATAGAATACAAGTGTCACCACCCCCTATCTTCTCGTGGGTGTCGTAAGAAGCGACTAAGGGATAACACAATGCAAATACCATCTTTGCGTAGAGACGGAAAACTCGACATCAAACCCTATACGACTGCCTCGTTGGTCGCGCGGCATAAATGTGCGCGTGGGATCGGGAGGTCCCGGGTTCGATTCCTGGGTCGGGCGGTATTATTGGGTTTTTCTGTCAAGAAACTCAGTAGCAGCATGGAGTCTGGAAATGTGCCCGGTACGGCAATAGGCTCGCCCCTTATTACGTGGGACTAAAGTATATCTGGCGAAAAGTGGATGTAGAAATACACCTCTGCCTACCCCTTCGGGGATAAAAGGCGTGACGATATGTATGTATGTATAAAATATATTTTAGCCTGTTTGTAGGTACAGATGACAGGCATTAGAATGAGAAATAAAATTTCACTATTGTAAAATTGTAAATGACAACAATATTCGTGGCTCACATTGATCACAATGATCACATAACCAAGGAAATATGAATCTTCTGTAAATAGAGATAGAGTCGAATTTGAATAGTACGTTAGCATTATTTTCTTTTGTAGCGTACTATTGAAGTACGTCGTCGCACATTAATCCGGGACAGGGGCAATCGATTTTTGTGATAGAGGGTAAGCGGGTGTAAGTTCATGTTACTGGCAGGTGCTGAACTTTACGGGCATATTTTAAGTTTCGAACTGTTTAGTAGGTTGAAAAAGCGGTTTTAGTACAGTACCTATTTACGAAAACCTTTTTTTTTAATTTATACAACAGGTTCATTAAACTTTTTTATTTGCAGGAAAAAGTTTAAAAGTAAAGTTTTGTCTCTGGGTAGAGGTGTGTAAATTTTAGTTGGCGGGAAAAAGTTTGGCTGGCCCCGGGCGCGGCGTAGGGCGGCGGTTACGCCCCCGCGGCCGTTGTCGCGGGCGGGCGGTGGGTGGGCACGTCTCTTCCGCATTCTTATGAATCTTTAAACCAAGGGCTCGAGGGAAGTTTGTTTGATTGACTCGCGGGGATGTCCGGTCAAGGATCTGTTTACGTTCGGTAATAATTAGAGGTTATTTCTGTACCGTGACGTTCGGCTCGCATATTTTTTTATTAATGGGCAGTGTGTTTACAAACTTGCGTTGTAATGGACTCTGGGAATGTTTTTATTAAAATCACCGTAGATACCGTTTTGAAGTCTATATATGTACCTACTTAAGCCAATATTATTAGATAGGTTTTCTTAAGATGTCTAAGAAGACATTTGATTTTCTTAAGATGTTTAAGAAGACATCTTAAGAAAATCAAAACTTAAGAAAAGACTTAGGCTACTGATTTATTTTTAGGTAGATTGTTAAAATACACTGATTCTTATTCTATTTTCTACTTATAGGTATTAACAGCTAGTACCTACTGTATACCTGATTTCTATTTAAAATAAATAATTAATTGTTTCCGGGTAGGTTTATGACACGTAGATAGAAATTATTCGATACGGAGGAGCCGTTCAAGCGAATTCTCATAATTATAAAACTCTGCTCGATTCGCGAAAAAATTGTCTCATCTCATAGCTAGAGGCACAAATCTTAAAACCAAGAAAATGATCTACCCAAATAAAGCGACGTTAAAATAATACTTAATACAATATACCTAGAGGTATAAATATAAAAAAGAACAATTGGCCTTAAAGCAACAACTTCAAAAGCAGTTCAAACAACGCCTCCGTTATTAGTTTTAGACATATTGCATCAAAATAAGTACTTATCGTCGTTCAAATACACACCGCAATGATTAATGGTAATAAGTACATTGAGTCATTGAACCATCGAGTGGGTGGGTAGTTACGCGCCTACGCGGTTTTTTCACATCTACCTACCCATATTAGCAAAGTGACGAAATACTTGAGTGTGACGTATTACTAGTTCACCCCACGACGTTGACCTGTCCGAATTAAATCAATTAAAAAAAAAAAAGAATCATTTTGAGGAAAACACTCATGCACATTTTCTCTCGTCTCTTTATCTCTCCCTACATTTCCAAAACTCCTTTCTTAGCAGATGTTTAAGGTTCCAAATTTCAGCTTCGTTAGATCTAGTGCCAAATATTGTCTGAATATTGAGAAATCGGACAGGATAAATGATTTTATATAATTATTTAGATAGGAGTGTTAATTAACGCAAGATGCAGTTGAGTCATGAGAGCTAGGGCGTGTCTGCGCGGGGGCGGGTGGCGCGGGCGGGCCGGACCGCCCACCGTCACTTCCGCTTCCGTATGCTCATCTACCCTAAGGTCCTTACACGTAACGTGAACACAACCTTGGAGGTGCGTAATAATCTTAAACGCTCCAGCTCCCCAAAAACGATAGTCTCTCCCGTTCAAATCTCAATGGTCTATTACATCGATGACTATCATTTGTACAGAAATTGGTGAAACAACAAGTTGTGTTTGGACTACAGAACTATTGGAGCAGTAAGTATAAGTGGATAAGTATAAATCGGTCGATTTACTTGGTAGTAATATACTACGTGCTCGTACGACATAAAAGTAAGAACCTCCTCTTTTTTGAGGTCGGATGAAAAGAAGGGAAGTAATACAAGCCAAGTTGTGAATAGTTGACTCGAATACATCCATACTACGAATAATGAAGGTGGCATTCAGATTTTATATAAAAATATAATTACTGAAAATTTCGTGATTCCAATACACTTAATTTTGTTTTAACAATAAAAATACCTAGGTTTCTAGAAAAGTATAAGTAAGTAAGTATATCAAAATTATGCCCAGGTTGCATTGCATCCAACACATTGCGATTACCTAATCTGAATACAGAATCCGCACTGTACATTGTGTTCTTAAACATTAAAGCAACCGTAATTATTGTTTTTCGAAGTCAAATTTAATTCGATATGTTTAACGATACAATTAGCTATAAATCTATCCACCGATCAATTTGCCACAAACTGACTGAACATGCAGATGAGAAGCACGTTCATATAGACGACCGTATGATATTGGATGTAAGATTTGAATATACTTGACGTGTAAACAGTGATTAATGTCAATTTAATGCTAATGCTATGGAGGAAAAGTATCTGAACCTGAATAGATGGTAGGTAAGTACTTCAATATAAGCGCGAGTCTATCAATTATTAGTTATTATCTTATTATATATGGATATGCATTTGGATTGCTTGATCCAATATAGCTATATCTATGCTATGTCCAGTATGAGTGAGTTTATATATATAGTGTCTAGGACTTGGAAAACCAAAGTCTTATAGGTATCTCTTAAAAATGTTGAGAGTTTATTTATTGATCTTGCAGGAGTTTTAACTGAGGCAGTCACGATTTATTTTGCTGACGAATGCTGATGCATTGCAATATGAATAATGCTATATGACTATGGAATGCTTTACAAGCTAATCATTATTACAAATTAGACAGAACTTGAACAAGTAGCCAGTAGTTAGCCAATAAGACTGGATCTACATCCTTGACCGTATTCCTCAGATCTGAAAAGGCTTAGGGTATTATTGCAGCAATACTGGACAGAGCTAGTAGGTAGATTTATATGTGAAGAAATAACTAGACCGCACTAAAGAATTGTAATTTGTTAAAACGAGTTGTCCAACTGATCAATGACAAGTACAGGGCTGCAAGCCTTTCTCGAAAGCTTGCGTAATGCAATATGTAGTGCAACCAAATGATTGCAGTAGTTAGTCACCGAAATCTTGCTTATGACACAGATAATATAATACTATAGGTACTAGAACTTATGACAACACTTAGAATGATGCCCGACAGCTATACCAGTTACCTGCCTAAGCCATTATTTGTCATTGTACGTACGTTACGACGAGCTACTCTTAAACGGCCGTTTCTAATCCTTTCTATCGATGTATTCGGTTACTGGAGATATGTATTTGGCATATTTTGTATGGAACTTATGTCAAATAGTGTCTAGTAGCCAAATTCATATTGGAGACTCGGTCCTCTTGGCTCTTCAAGATAGGTCGTCGTGTCACTCGAATTAAAACAATTAGTGCGTCGAACGCTGTATGACGTTCGTATACTTTAACCCTGCAATTCTGTGCTGTGTCTATGGTTGTTTCTTAAAAGAACATGGCTCTTCTTCACATAGTACGATTGCGATTTCAAGACAAAATTTTATGTTTGCGGGTCACCTATGAGTCTAGGGTGCTATATAGCAATAAACACTTAACCTGACCGTAAAGTTATGGGAAAAGAAAGGCTGTAAGAAAATTACTCATTGATAATTTATGAGTACCTAAATATGACAAAGAGTATGGAAATTATGACTATGAGCGAGCAACAGTTACGAGCATCCATATTGTGAAATCAATAGCTAGCAGCTAACTAGCAGGAGGGGTATAATTATAACTGGCGTTGTATGGTCCATTCTTAGCTCGATGTCTACTACAATTAGGTACGAGTTTGGGTATGATAATATGTCAGTTGTACCTCTGTACTGGGCTGTAGCCATTATCAGTAGGTACCTATGCATTTCGACTATGAAGTACCTTTAAGATAGCCTAGATGTTACAGGCATAGGGATCCAATACAAACGACTTTTTAATGTTTCTCTGGAAAACCGTCCTTCACCGGCTTTAAACTTCCAGCCCTCTAAGCAAACTCCTGGGCTTGCAACTGGGATGAAATATTACTAATACATACGAAAACAAAATATTGGAAAATATTCTACTCTGCAAAGTAGTTAATTTATAATATATTTCCATTGTAAACGATTGCCGATATAACAAAGTAATTTAGATCTCAGTCAAGTGGTTCTAACCGAATTAATTTCATTGTCCCCGTTATGGGAAAAGGGCTGGGGAGATTGAGCAATCCTTAACGGTTCACCCGGTAGCAGCATTTAAACGAAATTAAACAAGTCACCAACCTTGGTTTCTGATGTGATTTAACATTTTTAATGTGATTTAATATTTGGTTACGGATATAGTGTAGAGTATTAGTTTACTTTAAGGAAACGTGAACCTAAAATTTTCTAGTTTCAAATCAATAATTTTGAACTTCTAATATTTATATAGCTAAATGGATAAACTATAGATATAACTAAATTTCGCTTAAGAGCTTTTGATATTACGGGGTTCGCTTTCCGTACCTACGATGCAAAGTCCTAATATTTTTTTTATTCGAGAATTGATTCAGAATATATTATAGGTTTGCCCTGTAGGCTTCATTGCAAGAAATCATTCATTATTTTTTAATATCTGCCCAATGTAGCCGTGATTCTATTCATAGGCATTACATGACCAACGCATTGCAATTTTCGGATGAAGTAGAAATTTTACAAGCATTTTTTTCATGCTTCGGCAATTTATTGAGGCTCGTCGTAAAATAGTGTTTACGCTTCGTAACACTGGACATGGGCGTAACCGGGAGAAGTAGGGGGGGTGGGGTTTCATGTTACATACATCATGAAAATATCTTCCCCATTTGGGCGTACTGAACTGACGCACATTTTAAAGGCTATATTCGATTTTATGGTAAACACAAAGCTGAGACCTGAATATCGAGATATAAAGATAGGTCCCACAGAAAATGATCTAGATGGAAACTAGGTACCTACTTGTAATATCTAAAAAATTATCAACAGGAATTTAGATACCTAAAAGAAGCTCATTTCATCAAGGACAAAAACACCGCTGCTTAATACTTAACTTAAATTGCATGAACACTGCAGTTATCCCTGTTTTAAAACCCTTTTAAGCAACTTGCAGTTACCCATTTTAGTGAGAAGAGGCCTATGCCCAGCAGTGGGACAATTTATGCACAGGTGTGACGGTGATAATATGGACTCGATTTCTACATTCGATAAAACTTTTGTAATCCTCAATAACTGTTTCGAGTTTGGGTGTGCTATGTCTATTATGTTTGTAGTTTACCCCGACGATAGGATAATGCCTAGACAGGGTGCAGGTAATAGTAAAATCAAAGCATGCAATGCATAGAAAACAGTCCTGTCTAACGATATGCAAATCATGCAAGCTCACTTATATTCCGTAATGTTAAACACAGTCATGTTAAGTTGATTCGGTCAAGGGGCATTTTATGACATTAATCCCCGTGTATAACGCATTAATATTGCATTGGCTATTAGTCGCATCATCAAACAACATATGGGTTCGATTCCCAGACAGGCCCATACCTATTATTATTTCGCATTTGGATGTTTTTTATGTTTTAAATAGTCTCACGATGTAAGAATTATTTTAAGCGAGGGTGACATTTTGAAAGAATATTGGAAAAACCATACGAAATCACGCAAGCTCACTAAACATAGGTATATTCTGTAGGTACAGGATAAAAGTTATGCGCTCTACGCAGATGTTGAGACTGTTCAGTTATGGGGCATCAAAATTACATTAGTCAAATGATGCATAAATATTGCGTTGGATGTTAAAGTCACCTTATAAAACTTGCAGTAGGTATACAGATTGCACATTCGGTAACTATTTTGGAATCAAGAAAAAATATGCTTAGGGTTGGTGGTCTATCTGTTCCATAATTATTATATATAATATGACCGTGACATTGTAAGATTTGTAAGTATCCATGGCGAGGCTGTCATTCTGAGCTAGGAGGGTCGCGGCAAAGTATGCTGAACTGCGTTTCGCGAGACCTCACCCGAAGGGACGCCCAGGACACCGCGGTGGTTCTAGTGAATTAACCCGAATGACTTCCAAGGAATGCGATCAGTAAAAGTGGTGGAGGGGAATTTTCTTTTGCTTAAAGCGAAAGCAAAAAAAACATTAGTTGTCATTCCCAGAAAAGCCAACAAGGCGAAGAATCGCCTTGTTGGCATTTCTCGAAAATTATTCAAACCGTACTTAACTTTTTCTCTTGATCTAACTTACTTAATTGGACACCTTTTCATCTTATGGGTGACTTTTCGTATAGCTCGTCTCTCTCTTTCATTTCTTTCGTATGATGTCGCGGGGTATAAATGCGATTAGTGAATCATGCACTCAGACTATAACCGAGGGTGAAACACGCTGCCCGCAGTGTATATTAATAAACCACCTGCTTGCTTCGTGCATCAAGTCATAAGTTTGACTCCTTGTTACGTGATGAACATTTTAATTATAGACGACAGGTTACCTAATTAACGCAACGCACGCGTGATCGAATGGTCGCGGTTACCTTCGTTTTATGGATATTCGTGTGAAGGGTTTTATCATGGTCATTTTGCTATGTTTAACAAGAAATTTATTTCTATAATGATATATATTTACTTGACGAAAGATCTCATTATGTAGGTACACAATGATCATTTAACGTCTTATATCAAAACAAAGACCAAATGGAATCTTAATATATAAAATCCTTGCGTTACTGACTGACTGACAGACAAGCTACAGCCAAAACTACTGGGCGCAGGAAGCTGAAATTTGGCATGTATGTTCGCACTAAGAAGGGATTTCCCGAAATACCCACGGGATCGGTCAAAACAGATAAATTTAAAAAAATGTGCAGGCTTAGCTGCTGGCGTCCTCTAGTATCACAATAAATTATTCCTAAATGATCTATTTGACTAAAGATAGTTGTAATTTATTACAATTCGAAATTTCCTAATTAATTTTAGAAATAGATTCTTATAAATAAAGCACAATTGTATGATTTATTTATACTACGTACATACATGTATAATTTTTGAACGGATAAAGCCACAATTAAATTTCCTAGGTACTGTATTTAGGTGATCCATGATTAATGAAAAGGTCATACGGCCCACGTGAATAAAATTACAGCAACGTACGTACAAGTGAAATGCCATCCATAATCCCACACATGTATATTTCTGTAGGAGTTAGTAGGGTATTAGTAGGCGTGCTACACCCACATTCTATTCAGGCCCTTTGAAATTTTTAGATTCCACGAAACTGTACAACTGTAGGCGAGGAGGTTTGGTTTTGTACTAAATACTTTTAACCCTTCGCGTTCTTACAAATACTAAGTACGTACTATTTATGGAACAGGTCTCAATCACACGAGGAGTTGTCCATGCCATGAGCAGAAAGTATTTCATATATTTTAAATAATATCCGTTACAAAAATATTCATAAATATAAGAACTATTTGTTGAAGACCTTATTGTAAAATCATTGTATCAACGATTTTGAACCCAAGACCCCTACAGAACTACGAAGTTATGTCGCGGAACCAACGAGTTACAATAATTATGCAAAAAACCTGTGCTGTTATGGACGTCAAAGTCACAATACGAGGGGAGAACGGACCGTTCGCAACGCCTTCACATTCCACGCATACTGACTACAATTTGATTAAATACACCGTGACATTGAACTAACAGGTAGTGGGTTTTAATAACAGTTAAGTATACAGTGATGGAATCAAGTGATTTACACCAATTGACTCATGTTGATGGAACTACTTCAGCCTTTGCACTTCTGTTTTAGTATTCCACTAGCAAACAATTCTTCGTTACGGAAGACAATGAATCATTAAAACCGTTAGACGTATAAAAAGGTTTCGTGTGACAAAATCGAGAGAGAGAGTCCAAAGAATAAATCGAATAAATTTAAACTTACGAGGACTAAACATCTAACATCGAAAAGTTTATTGAAGCGATCAATTTCACTAGCAATATGTTTATAGACATGTATGAGTTAAAAAGGCAAAAAATGACAGACAACGCCGTCTCTATAGCGCAATGGGTAAGATGATCGCTCCACCAAATAGCGGCAAATTTAGTGGATACAATCCTCAAACAGATTAAACAATAGTGAAAACCACAAATAGATATTTGAAGTGTAGGTCTATTCTGTGTTGATTGCTTCACGATTATAAACTGTTTACTTCATAGGAATAACCTAAGAATTCCCAAAACGACCAATGAAAAATATCAGCAACTATGACTGTAAGGAAAAAATACATGCAAAATGCACTATCACCGGGCCTATAAATTCACGTAATACAGACATTATCAGTCGTCAATAAGGGATCATTCATCCCCTGCGAACGAGATGCAGGGATCGGGGGCACACACGTTACCATGGTGAGAGTTAGGGGACCACCCTCCTTTGATTGAGGGCTAGACACAATTTAATCTAGAACACCGAATCACAAAGCTTGGTCATCGATTTTTTAGTTCTCAGTGTTTATGCAAGTAGCCTAAATTTAAAATGAAATTTTGAGGGTAAGACCAGTGATTTCGCAGTCATATAAAATGGGATCAGTTAAAGACTAGGATGCATAGATGGATAAGAACTTAGTGTTTATTTACGTATCCTAATTTGGAAACGGAATTTAAGGAGTACAAATGACGTCGTTCAGTGTAACGAAATATAATGACTCACTGACTAAATTGTATTAATTGAATCTGCAAATCCATATGATTATTCACAATTATTCCGTGTGGTGACGGATTAAGAATACAAATTGTCACCCTTTATATTTATGGCTGTCGTAAGAGGCGACTGAGGTAACTATACGAAGCGAATGATATCTTTGTGAAGAGACGGAAAACTCGACGACAAACCCTAGACCAATTCGACTGGTCAGCATGGTAAAGCAGGTCAAAGCCTACTATTGATTCATTGTTCTATTGTGAAGCAAATTAATATTCTATAATATTCTACCACATACACGCATCATCATCTAGTCCCAAGCTAGTGTGCGTTCGCGCAGCGGAATGTTGTTGAATTTAAAGATTTTAATTATGCAGATATTTAGTGTATGACGTCGTATAATTGTGTATGGTAAAAAAAAATTTGTGCACGCAGCCATTGTGGAGAAATTCACCAAAAACTGATTCCGCTGGGCGAACGTTGTCCTGGCGGAACTTTTTTTAATCCATTGACTTTAGAAGAAAAGAGATGTGTCCAAAAATTAGTGTGTATTTGTGTGTAATTGTGTATGTATGAATAAAATTATTGCATGCATAAACTTCGGAGAAATTCAAGTTTCCGCTACGCGAACGTTTGGCCATTAGCTAGTTTTCATATAAAGCGCTTACATAGAGAGCTGTAGATTTTTACATACGTTGTTTTGAATTTGTTTATATTTGTTTAAAAAACAGATTTAGAAAAAATCGAAGGGCTTAAAAGATAAAAATATAAACGTAAAATACGCTTATTAGGTCTTAGTTCTTAAAGTATGCACTTTGGGGTCTAGATTTTCACGTTTATACAAACCTTGTAAGTGTCAGCAACATGTTGCCAAGTATCAATGATGTTCCGTTAGTATTTAAAGAGTTATAGGACAATTTACCATGAATAGATCACTGTTTACAAAGCAGTCAAATATCATGACGTTCTAAAGGAATTGCATGGTAAAATGTATGCCAATAATTAGTGTATTCATTCAACTATTCACATGCAAAATTTAATGTCATTAAATTCAGTAATTAAAGAAAAACAATCATAATACTGACGAAGCATCGAAAACCTACATAACCCGACAAAGTTCGGATAGCTACAAAAAAGCGGCCGTGCAATATATTTAGGTAACATCCCAAAATTTACAGTATAATACCGGTATTGAATTGGTATAGGTGATAACACAATTGTTGTTTCGATATAATTTATAGGTCATTTACTTGGTCATTTACTTTTGTACACCTACTTTTTTAAATGTATTTGACTATGACAGAAAGTAGGTAGGTACTATTTACGTAAATAGGTACTTTATTGCATGCGCTTGAGACTTGAGATATATTATTTAAGACAAATAAAATTCATACAGCTAATTTCTATTGAAGATATCACGGATCAGGATTCTAACTATAGACCCCTTAAGGAAATTAATAGTTACCACATGTAAGTACTACTGTTTAGGTAAATATTTATCATATTGTAGCTTATTACACTATTTAACCAATGGACTAGGCATGCACGAGCGTTCCCCTTTGCAACTTTAGTGGATCAAACAATCTAATAACTTAAAAAAAAAAACTATTTCTTGAATCGAGATCTTAATTGATGTATACCGTTGTACTGATAGTGACTTATGTATGTGAGCGTGTTCCCCCTCACCCCACCAAAATATGCAGAATTATTTTGTTCGAAGCGGTACGCTAGTCCTTTGGTTAAATAGTCTAAGTATTGTAGTTATGAATTGATCAAAAATATTCTAGTATGAAAAAATAGACAACGCGCAACGAACGATAGGCGGCTTCCCGCTTGAAACGGTACTTCCATCCTTGAAGAAAAGAGAGGGCAATATGTTTATTAAACCAGTTTTAGTTAAAACACATTTAAGTCCATTGTTGTCGTTGTAAGCGTTTGTTAACGTTATTATAATTACTTACATAATTAAGTATTATATAAGTATTATACGGATATTTAAAAAGAGAAGTACTTGTTAATTGAAGATTTATTTTATCGTAGATAGTGGCGTTATTATTAAAAAAATATTTTTGATTCAAGTAATGCAATTGTTTTATTTTATCTTAACGCTTGTATACGCAACTGTACCATATTAATAAATACTATATTGGAAGGTTAAGAACGTTTCTTAGATATATGGCACGGCCGCTTTTTTGTAGCCATCCGAACTTGGTCGGGTTATGTAGGTTTTCGATGCTTCGTCACTATTATAATTGTTTTTCTTTAATTACTGAATTTAATGACATGAAATTTTGCATGTGAATAGTTGAATGAATACACTAATTATTGGCATACATTTTACCATGCAATTCCTTTAGAACGTCGTGATATTTGACTGCTTTGTAAACAGTGATCTATTCATGGTAAATTGTCCTATAACTCTTTAATTACTAACGGAACATCATTGATACTTGGCAACATGTTGCAGACACTTACAAGGTTTGTATAAACGTGAAAATCTAGACCCCAAAGTGCATACTTTAAGAACTAAGACCTAATAAGCGTATTTTACGTTTATATTTTTATCTTTTAAGTCCTACGACTTTTTCTAAATCTGTTTTTTAAACAAATATAAACAAATTCAAAACAACGTATGTAAAAATCTACAGCTCTCTATGTAAGCGCTTTATATGAAAACTAGCTAATGGCCAAACGTTCGCGTAGCGGAAACTTGAATTTCTCCGAAGTTTATGCATGCACTAATTTTATTCATACATACACAATTACACACAAATACACACTAATTTTTGGACACATCTCTTGTCTTCTAAAGTCAATGGATTAAAAAAAGTTCCGCCAGGACAACGTTCGCCCAGCGGAATCAGTTTTTGGTGAATTTCTCCACAATGGCTGCGTGCACAAATTTTTTTTTACCATACACAATTATACGACGTCATACACTAAATATCTGCATAATTAAAATCTTTAAATTCAACAACATTCCGCTGCGCGAACGCACACCCAAGCTAAGCAAAGCTTGTGTTATGGGTACTAGATAATGGATAAACATACATATATATATTTTTTGTAAATTAGGAGATGCTTATGTCGAACATGGTACTGCGTATGACTGTATGATGTAAAGATAAGTTTTGCGTGTAAGAGTTATTACTCTTTCTCTACTACAACATCCATCGATCCCCACACACGTTCGCAATTACATGTTGTACTTATTATTGTGGCTACTAAGCTATATAGACGATATTGTAACCTGCAGCATATCGATCGAAAAGCCGTGACTTCAAACACAGTACCGTAAAGGGTTGGCTTTAGCACTTTTAATATAAACCTACGTATCCATAATTTTGTATTGGTATAGTGGATATCAGTATTTACGACATTATTCGCAGTGAAGCCTCGCTGTGATTTCACAATAACTATGTTTTTTCAAGTGCAAGTATTTACCCCATACCCAGGCATATTTATATTTATTTTTGTCAGCATAGGTATGTTTCTGTTTGTCCGTAGCAATCTCTGGAATGGCTGAACCGAGTACCGAGAAACTTTCACTGGGAGATGGAGAACTTTGCAGCGTTACATATAGGCTGTATTTGAACCAGTAGGTGGCGTTGTTGTCGTATTAAAAAAAATGCCATATCTGATTGCTGTATCTCAGGCAATGCTTAGTTTGGAATCAGATAATTGAATTGAATTAAAGATGGGCATGTGTAAGTAAAGACTAATTATATTACAATAAAACATCGTTCATGAATACAAGCAAGTGAACTATGAGTGGGACATTTTCACTTCGGTACTTTCACGAAGTACGACAGATGTCGAGGACACCATGGTGGTTTTAGAGGGTAAGCTCTGAACGACTTTAGGGAAGAGTATCACACCTTTAATTGCCCTAAACTCGCACTAAAAACTTAGATGAGACATAGTGGATAGTAATATGGATGTAACAGTAATGTACTTTATACTATAGCGCAGTGATATAACCCGCTACGATGTAACACAATAGCTAGGACGAATAGTAGCAAGGTTCAATATGTGTATAAAACAATGTAGGCCACATTGTTTTTTATACGACAGCTAACCGAGCTGCGCACCAGGCTGAAATCTCGTAACACAACTTTACAAATATCTAATTTGACTGCACAGTTGGCGTAGTGGTTAGAGTATTGTGAAACAAAACTTTGTGTGATGCACAAATTGTTGTTATGCGTCAGGACTGCTTTGTGTCTAATGGTTGTTTGTTTGTGAAGGCCCCCGCAGCACAGAATGATTGCTAGTGCGGGAGTTGTAAAAAATCTAATGAACTGACACAGAGAATACCCAGACTCGAAATAACAATTTGTAGATCCCACAAAGTGTTGTTTCGTTTGGGGATCGAACCCACGATACTCGACACAGTGTTAAACGATGAGGCGACCGTATAAGCTACTACGTTTAGCAAAGCAATGTTTTGAATCTGAAAGCAAATTGGGGGCGGGGGCGTTATTACAATGCTAGTGAAGTTCCACATATCTGTAAAGTGGGCGCTGACGATATATTTATATTTAGAGATAGAAAACGAGAAATCGGACTTTTATATTTCCTGCGTTGAAGGTTGCTGCTTAAGTAAATGTCAGTAGTGTTCTTATTAGTTTCTAGATAGGTATTTATTTGTGTTAGGAGGGAATTTACATCTGGAATATACACACATAACATAACTTCACGTCTTTACCCCCGTAGGGGTAGGCAGTATTTCACACCCACACTTCGCCAGTTATGTTTCTGTCTCAATGTGATATATCATAAACGACATTTCCGTCCCATTTTCGCAAGTTACTTTAGTAGCTACTTGATCGTCTATCACCTAGAGGGAAAGCAATATTGAAGCTGCTTGTTTGTTCGGGGTAATCACACAAACAGCTGAACCGATTTTGATGAGACTGCCATGCAATTATTAAAGTTGCGCAGACGCAGTCGCGGGGTCAACTAGTGTAAAATAAATGTTTGTGTGATTGCGATTGTGCAATAATTACGTAAAGTAATTGGCTAGTTAGTCATCAATAACGGTATTATGCAGATGACTTGGTGTGGAGAGTGCGGCCTTGGCAGCCGAGAGGAAGCTATTAATCTTGATTACAATCTTTAGGATAAAGTTACGTGCCATGAACTCGTTTCGAGTTCCTTTAAAGAGAAACTGAATGCGTTGAGAGTCTTAGCGTCCGATCCTAAAAGCGGCATAAATTTTATCTACCAATTTGAATCTGGAGATATCGGACAAGCTATCGACGCTTGCATGTTTGTATATGTAACTTCTAAGAACGGTAGATGTCTCTGAAATATAATGAGTACCATATTTATATATAGGTCAAATGTCTTATAGCGAGTCTCTTTTTGGCTTACAGATAACATTTTATATCTAATCTTATTAAAAAAATTCACAACAAAAACTGAGAGATAACAATTCAAAATAATGGTTGCTATTCGCGTTACTAATTACCTATGCCTGTTTGTAACACAGTTGCCGAACCGAACAATCGACCGAAAACAATGAGTGCCGATGATTTCATCAACACTATTCATCGACTAATTAAATGGTTGTACGCAAACAGCATCACGTCACTCTGCTACCGCATGCCGCGCCACGCCGACAAGGTACACCCATAATAGAATTAAACTAATCCAACAATGACCTATCTCAACCAACTTATTTACACAAATATCAACCTTATCTTCAACAATTTAAAGCACAAAATATAACATCATCCAAATAGAAAACTGCGTAGTCCGAATGCACGCTTTTGAGTGTGTTTGTGTACAAGTTTCAGCTCTAAGTCATAAAAGATTAGGTTCCTAATAGTCCGCTAGTTGTGTGAGATAATTAAGCTGGAGACACACGCTCTCTCGGGGCGGTTGCTCATTCGTGCATAATGGACTCAGGGCAACGCGACGCGGCTGACGCTTGACAAAACGCGGCTCGACTTTCACTCTCGCTCCAAACCAGTCTAAGCCTATAAATAATGGGGACGTCATAACAGAATTTCGGACAAGCAATTAGATGATTCCTAATGATAATACTAATGAACCATTTGCCATATTGGATGAGAACTTAATGCAGACTCTGTATGCTTGCATGCTTCAATATATTTTGGATAAATATACATAATAATACCTATAGTAAAGAAAAATGAAATGACATAGGTACTTCAAGACCCACTATTATCTTTTTGATGTATGACTAGGTTGACTTTAGTACCTGTGCCCGATAAATATAAATAAGTAATCAGATCCGGTATCAAGAACATTGTAGTCTCGTATTTGATACCAAGAAGGTACACGTGAGGAATGGTATTCTTGCAATAACTATACGCTAAACTTGATCCAACACTGATAAGAGTTTCTCAGACACGAGTGTTGTAATCTAACATGCGGCAGGGAGTCAAATGAACAAAGACTCGTAAGTGCAACGGTGCGGGGTATGCTTATCGTTTGTTTACAGGCCACGTCTTGTTAGACGACGCTGCTAGTGCGCCGACCGGCACGACATGTGTGCATTTTTTGCCCGCCCAAGGAGGCCGCGGGCGCGAGGTTATACACCCATTATTACGTCCTTCCTACTTTCAATTATTATTATCGGGCGGCGGCGCCGCACCCGCGACGGGGAGGAGGAGAGAGGCGCAGCTGCTGCCTACCAATAATCAAGACCTGTCTCCGAAAGAGCGAGACGGAGATAGTGGCGGCTAACTTGAAATATCTGCATATTTTTACTTTTAACTGAGCAACAATTGATACGAGCAGATAAAACAATACTTGATGAATTATCTGACTCCTGTAATGACATCGAAATCCTTGAGACATTCAAATTTTGGATAAAATAGTGCAAAAACGAAGTAAATCCGAACGCGATAGGAGGCGGATCTCCGAAAATTCCCGAGCGCACACGACGCAGCTCGCCAGTTCGCTCGCCGCAGTTTGGCGGCCGGTCGTGAGGATGGTGCTTTCTGTACGTGAACAAAGGGAAATAATTGTTTGCCAGTGTAAAGTAGATAATGTCGTCTGAGCCTACAAAAGTGAAGGTGGAATACATAAACGAGGACAAAACTAGCAAGGTAAAGAGTGCAAAGTGAAAGGATGCAGTGTTATTGTGTAACAGATCGGACGCCAGCGGGCAGCGGTCTCGTGTCGGCCGCGCAGGGGGAGGGCGGGGCGAGTGCGGCCCCGGCCGTGTGGGGCCCGCCAGGCCACACGCAGGAGGTTGTGACCGTGTTGCAAGCAACTCCCTTGCCGAAATAGCATCAACGTCCTCCTCCGGCTACGCTTCCCATGCATTCCCACCCATTTCTATTTTCACAACTAAATACCGAGCTGACGACACAAGTGATACTTTCAACAAGAAGCTATTAACATAGAAAGCTACTAATGGAATAATTTTAGAGGTTTCTACAGGTAGCCATTTTACAGAACGGAAAATAAAAAGCCGTTCTACACATTAATAGACTAAACGTGTAAAAGGAAACTTGTGCACATACCTAAAATTAGCGTGTTCGATATGTTGTTGTGATAGCCTACTTAGCAGCTGCATAAAAATCAGTCACGCGATTTGAGGTGGGTGGATCAAAGGGCGGCGGCGGCCTTGCGTGCGACGACTCCCGGCACTTGTTAGGAAAAGGCGTGTCGACTCACAACTATTACGATGAATAAACTGGAACTGTTGCAATGTCAAAACTTTACAAACTCACATAAAAGCAACTTTGTATAAAAATCATCGGTCATATGAAACTAAGTAATAAATAGGCACTAATAAAATAATTGATCAAATCAACATAAAAAGAACTCATTTACGCAGAGAAAAGAAGAATACGCAATGAGTATCAAATTGGCCAATAATAAGCTAGGATTTGTCTATTCCCATTCGTTCCACTTTTTAAATAGCACAGATAAAATAATTTAAAAATGACTATCTATCGATTTTATTATAAAAAATACTACGTAGGTATGTACGAATAGTAAAATAATATAACCGATTAGAATTCAGACATAAATAATAAAAAGGGTTCGATTGTCGGTCGGCCCTTCCCAAAGTAACAAAGGGCTTGGGTGACGTGAGAGACATATTCCCCTCTTTATTTCATCGTCTTTCCGCTGTTATGCGTAACACAGTCGTGTCTTTACGACAACGATATATATTTAAACGTACAAAGAACTTTGTAGAAAACAGCAAAAAATTATGATATTTATTTCTAAAGCAATAGAATATTGTAACTTGTCGTTACCTTATCCACGAATTAATAAAGAATTCTATTAAAATTCCTCTGCTAACAACTATAGGAACTGAATCTGCGCGCTACATTTCAAGAATAATGCTATTTCGGGCATAAAAAACTAAATTAATATTATTAATATTTGGATATCTAATAATTACTTACTTACTCCTTGTTCAGTTCAGTTGGTTCAGTGGCAGTGCTAAAATCGAATAAATATTTAATTTGAAGCTGCCTGTCAAAAGTTTCTAAAAAAGTTATTTTTCTACTTTTGTCTAATTCTTGAAATATCTGCCAAAAAAAAAAGAACTGTCTCTGTCAAGTGTCAATATTTGTTTGTTTTTGTTTGATTGTCAATTATTTATTTACAGTTTTCGTCCACATGATGTAAATAGTATTCTTTGTAAGCCAGGTTTTTCAGTAAATATTTAAATTCCGAACTCATTAGTTAAAAGTGTTTAATAATTAAATCAAAGATTGGTAAACTCGATAGTGGCACAATAACTGTTATAAGTTTACAATGTTTTAACACCTGTTTGCGTACTGTGTGCGTAATAAAATCGTGTGACTCACGACAGCAATCGAAGTAGCACTGGCACCTATTAACTGATAAGTCAAGAAACTTCTAATTGTCTAAAAAAGTTAATTAGCTTAGATAATTAATACACTACTTTGGAGTTTAGAAGTCATTTACTAATGGTACTTACTAAGTTACAAGGTACTGCTGACCAATATAATGTTTTAAATCTAGCATGTAGAAGACCTACACAGATCCCAAAATCTACCAAGTATTTCTTATTTTAAATGTTAACAGATCCTTCCATAGAAATTCAAATTATTTGAGGCAAACACTTAATATTATTGTTCTACCCTAGCAGCCAATTCTAAATAATTTATTTAAAACCATGCAGAAATGGCAAAGACATTTTGTAAGAAATGTTCAGAATATGCTGCAGTTGTGTGGCAGTTTGTGCCATTGTCAGTAAATATTATGCTTTTATGCAAATTAATGTGACAAAGCAACCTGCATGGTATAATGTAACATGTCTTACTGCTGGCAAATTGCAACACTATAAATATATGTTTGTGTGATACAATGAAGTATTCATGTGTCTTACATATGAATCATTTGTAACTCACTAGTAAATATATTTGCACAATCATTAAAAAGCGGCACTGTTCTGGGATTAGATATTGGGACAGATTTATTGTCTTGTATGAATTCAGTTTTTTTCATTACAAGATGTTTTAGTTTTCAATTTTCCCTAGGTACTTATTGTTTGAAATAGAATGCTAGTGATTTATTTAATTGACATGTTGGCTTATTTTCTATTAACTCGAGTAATACACTAGCTTATATACTATGTTTATGTATATGCTGCGTATCACCCCAGCATATAACTTTAGAGAAATACAAAATTATATACCTAACTGATATTCATTTGCATAGGGGTTAAATAATATTTTTGTAAGTTATTTTAGTCATGGAGATATGATTATTTTGCCATATCATACTTGAGATATAAGGTTGTTTAGCCAGAAATGATACCAACTGCAAATGTTTAAAATATTTGTAGTTGAAAGTATACCTTGCCATCTGCTAATAAAACTGTATATTCCAATCAAAATTATCATCTACTACCTAATAATATCTTCATCACATCTATCTTATTGCTACCAAGTATCAGCAATTCCTGAACTATGTGCTGATTGTTTACCTGGAGTAATGGCTAGTTTTCCAAGCAATCACATTTGTTGCTGAATCATGGTATAGTCTATGTCACTGAACAATTTAATTTGCATCGGGCTTATGGTTTCAATAAATGGTCAGGTATATTAATTTAAGGAACTGCTAACTTAGCCTCATTATACCGGTATTTTCATGTACAGTACCAATTATCTTAAGAATATTTTCAACCAACTTCAAATAAAATGAGGAAGTTTTCAATGCACTTGTATTTTTTAAAGTTCAGTTTCCCAGAACTCAGTCATTTATTAACCAACTAGACAATGCCCACAGTTACACCCGCGTTATTTAAGGCCACTGCTCTGCTCCTGTCGGCCATAGTGTGATGTTATATAGCCTATAGCCTTCCTCGATAAATGGGCTATCTACTTGATACTTGATGGCACGGGCTGTTTCCGCAACTCCACGTCTTGGCGTGTATTTTGCGTGCGGGTGGGAATGGTGTCGTCACTCGAGCCACCCCAGCTCTTCGAGGAAGGCCAGCAGACTCTTGATGTGGCCCACGGCCTCCCTCAGGGTGCTGTATCTGCTCAGGTACTGCTGCCTGTACTGTGCAACCTCAGGGCAGTCGAGGAGCAGGTGGGCTGCCGTCTCGTCTGCTGCCATACAGGCCCTGCACAGCGGGCTGTCGGTGATACCTATAGTAAATAGGTGTTTATTAAAGAATCCGTGTCCTGTGTAGGCGGCCGTGACTGTCCGTAGTTGTTGTTTGGACAGCCGGAGGATTTGTTTAGCTATCTTACCGTCTACTGCGGGAAGAGCCTCCTTGGCCTGCCTACATGTTTCAATACCAATCCAGGACTGGTTGTGTTTGGTCCTGGTCCTATTTCTTACCAGGTTGCGATAAAAACCAGAAGGTAGGGGAATAATGGGCTCGGGTCCCACCACCTCTAAAGTGGCCCCTCTTCTGGCAAGTACGTCGGCTGCGTCATTCCCTCTTGAGCCACTGTGGCCCTTAATCCATTGCAGTGTTAATTTGTTTAGTTTACCTACCTCTGTTAGTTTCTGGTGGCATTCAAGCGTGAGCGCCGAGGTGACAGTATGGCTTTTGAGGGCTGAGAGGACAGCCTTACTATCTGAGAGGATCCTAATGGACCGTTCCCTTACCTCACGTGCCATGATTGCTGTGGCAGCTAGGATTATGCCAAAACATTCGGCCTGGTAGACCGTGTTGTAGGCTCCCAGCGGTGCTGCGATGTTGATGTTTAGGTCCTCGGAGAATACTCCTGAACCCGTACCTGTATCTGTTTTAGACCCATCTGTGAAGATCGTGAGCTCGTTGTGGTTAACTGCTCCTTCGTGTATGTCCTCGTACAGTTGGATTTTGTATTTCTTGTCGAAAACAAATTGTTTCGGTATACGGTCGCCAATGGCTTGTGTAATAGGAACTTCTTTAAAGAGTGTATTTAAGTTGTTAGTGTGCGGCGTGTTGGTGTCTTTCCAGAGCTTCAGGGCTCTTAGCCGGACTGCCGACATCGTTGCTTCCTGTTGTATGAACAGGTGCAATGGAGGCAGGTCCAGCAACACTTCAAGTGCCGCTGTTGGCGTTGTTTTCATACAGCCCGTGGCCGCTAGGCATGCAAGTCTTTGAAGCTTCTGAAGCTTGTTGGCGGCCGTTATTAGGTTGGTCCGAGGCCACCACACTACTGCGCCGTAGCTTACCATCGGACGTATTATTGTCTTATAGAGCCATAAGACAATTTTGGGGGATAGGCCCCATCGTTTACCTATCATCTTCTTGCACTGCCAGAAGATGATGCTGGCTTTATTGAGCTTATTTTCCATGTGGCTGTTCCATGTCAATTTGCTGTCGAGAGTGACGCCCAGGTACTTGACCTCGGTAGACAGCTTAAGCTCTGTATCAAATAGCCTGGGCAATCGGTAAGTACCCAGCGCGCGCTTGTGTGTGAACATAACTAGTTCGGTCTTGGTCAGGTTTACAGATAATTCGTACTCATTACACCACCACTCTACTATGCGTAGGGCTTGTTGGGTTAGGTCGTACACTGTACTGGTTACCTTACCTGAGGTGAGTATGGTTAGATCATCTGCATAACCTATTGTAAAGAAGTATCTCGCGTTGAGTTTGTCTATGAGTTCATTGATGACTAAGTTCCACAATAGCGGGGAGAGTACACCTCCCTGCGGGCACCCTTTAGTTATCAAGGCTGTCTGAGTGTCGCCTTGCAGGCGCACTACCCTTTTGCTGAGCATGTTTTGGATCCACTGTATGAGCATCTGGTCCACACCATGCCTGGCTAGGGCGTTGCTTATGCTGGAAAAGTTTGTCTTGTCGAAGGCTCCTTCTATGTCGATGAAGGTGCCCAGGCAGATGCTTTTTTGTTGTATAGCAGCTTCTATCTGGTTCACGACCTGATGTAAGGCCGATTCCGTCGATTTCCCTGAGCTGTATGCATGTTGGTTGGCATGTAAGGGTAGGTGCTTAAGAGCCCCACTTCTTAGTTCCCTCTCGCAAAGCCTTTCCAAGGCTTTAAGCATGAAGGAGGTGAGGCTTATTGGTCTAAAGGACTTTGCATGGGTATAGTCTGTTTTGCCTGGTTTTGGTATGAAGATTAGTTTAACTTCCCTCCACCTCTTCGGTATATATCTGAGGGCCAGGCTAGCCCTCATAATTGCCAGGAGTCTTTTAAGGACAGGTTCTCCTCCCCATTGTAATAACCCTGGGAAGATGCCATCCAGTCCGGCTGCTTTGAAGGGGTGGAAGCTATCGATGGCCCATCGGAGTTTTTCTTCTGTGACCACGTTGTTTGCGTGTCTCCATTCGTGTTCGGTCGCCACTGTTGGTGTATCGTGCCACGTTATTACCGGGGTGAGGACGCAGCCTGGGAAGTGTGTTTCGAGTAGGACGCGTCTTGTCTCCTCCTCCGATGTGGTGTATGTGTTATCCGGTTTACGGAGAGTACCTGGTGCAACCGTCGGTTGCTGGGCCAGTAGTTTCCTTACCCGGTTTGCTTGTTGGCAGGATTCAATGCTCCCACAGAATTTTCTCCATCCCATGGTGCGTCTGAATCTGAGGCATTTCCTGTAGTCTGATTTGGCCGCTTTATAAGCGTCCCAATCTGCGTCCGCGCTTGTGTTCATTGCCCTATTTAGAGACTTCCTTACCTTCTTGCGCTTACGTTCAAGTTCAGCGCCCCACCAGGGTTGTTTCCCCGGGGTTGAAGGCGGGGTGGTTTCCGGGCAAGCTGCATAATAGCTGTCAAGCATCGACTGCGTCAGTATACATACCTGATCGTCGATCTGTACAGTGTCACCCAGTACCGGCGGCGTGGCCGTAAGGGTAAGTTTCTCTTTAAGTAGTAGGACATACTTGGGCTATCTAACACTGAAAGAATTTTTCAAATTGGACCAGTAGTTCCTGAGATTAGCGTGTTCAACTAAACAAACAAACTCTTCAGCTTTATATATTAGTATAAGATTAGTATAAGATTCCAAAACCGACAAATATTTGCAGAATTTTTCTGTTTCAGGTGTCTTGTAATTTTTTTTATTGACGAACTAGAGTTTGCTTTTTGTTACGTCTGCTATTTTGTTTAAACTAACTGTTTCTTCAAAATCCTGTGGGAATTTTGAGACATCCCTTCTTACTGCATACCTATGGTGTCCAAGGAACATACATACCAAGGTTTAGCTTCTTGCGCTCAATTCCGTCCTTTTTGAAGTTGCTCACATATAGATAATTTTTAAGCGACTTCATAAAAGAGGAGGTTCTCAATGTACGGACTATATATTTATTTCTATGTATGTCTGTCGATTTCTCTGTCAATATTGAGATTAGATTATATTTAGCAGATAGTGATTTAACAGATTCTTTTTAATGTAAATGTATACCACAACTAATAATTTCTGTCTTTTTCTTTATGTTTAAGGAGGGCAGCGGCTCCCAGTCGCCGTTAGCACTTTTGGCGGCGACGTGCAGTCGGCTCGGCGCCGCCACCATGGGTCCCGAGCAGCAGCAGCAGGACAACAAGGAACAGCAGCAGCATTTCAGTCAGTATACCAAGTGGATTAATGACTCTGTGCAACAAAATAGGAAATATCCAGTAGTTTTTAAAGGGAGTAATCCTCTTGGACTTCCTCTGCGCGGGGATCGGCATTCTGTGTTGGACTTCTACCGGCTAAACCTTTATTGTGTTTCACTTTTTGCTTATGGCCAGGAGTGTCGATTAAGTATTCACTGCCCCCCACCTAATTGGCTTGCTACACCAGTCGACACAAAAACCTTTTTCAACAGTTTGAATTGAAAGACTGTTGTTATTTTTTTTAAATAGAAATGGATATAGAGTTTATTATCAGACGCAGTGAAGTTATTTATATATAAAAAAGATAACGTAAGAAACATCCACAAAAAAATTGAACAGTTAGTCCTATTCAGAAGCAAGGTATACCCAGTTGCTTTTCGATGAGGAGACATATTAGAATATTGATCTAGCCAGAACTTACACTTGTAATCGTCTACCAAAGCATTAATAATTGAAGAGAAGTGATCATTATTATACTTTAAAAGTTTTTGTGAGCAAAGCAGATAACTGTTTACAAGCTTACCAATATTAAGCAGTTTTTCTAATTCGTCTTCTCCAATTCCAGGCCCACAACAGCAGCAACAGGCGCAGCAGCAAGCGCAACAGCAACAACAGGCGCAACAACAAGCGCAACAGCAACAGCAGGCGCAACAACAGGCGCAACAACAAGCGCAACAACAACAACAAGCGCAGCAGCAACAGGCGCAACTGATACAGCAACAAGTACAGGGTGCGGACGCCGCCACTATCGCCGCGATACAGCAACAGTACCTGCAACAGCAGCAGCAACAGCCGCAACTTAGGGTCATTAGTTCTGCTGTTGTGCAACAATTGAGAGCTCAAGGATTATCTGTAAGTATAATTTCTACAAAGCTGTTTCCTGTATAGCAGATCAGTAAATTGAAATAAGAATGAAAATGAATTTAAAAAACATCTTAAACAGTCTAACTAAAGAAAAGTTCTAAAACAAAGTACTCCTGTTGTTTCGATATCATGAATGTGTTTTAGCAAAAGATTTATGGAGACTATTTACAGTTTCAATACTATAGTAAAAAATAATGTGTTCTTCTTAATAACTTATAATACTTTCTTTTTAACGTTTCAGGGAAATGAGCTATCAGCAGCTATCATTAACGCAGCTAACACAGTACCTAATGGCATCCAAGTGCAGCAACCACAGGTAAATACATCAATGATATTTATAGTTGCTTTGTACAATGATCGCACCTCTGTTGCAATGGTTGAATTAGTTACCTTGATATTATCATCTTCATTGAGTGCGGCGTGTCGACTTCCAAGTGGAACTAAAAGGGGTTTCAAAACACTACAGAACACAATGATATTAGAAAAGTCGTAGATACGTAGTAATCAATCCGTAGAAACGGTGCACTAACGCACACATCAATAACTCCATATTTTATTTTATTTTCGCTTGACAAGATGAGTCAGTTTCACTTTGACGCCGGCTCGCGACGTCACACACACATATGTCAGACTTGCCAACTGTCTTATGTTTAGCGTCCTGCTTTTGGTACGCCTATAACATATCTACTTCTTTTTACTTGTAACATCGTTGACAGAACGGCAGTTAGGGCATGGCAGTGTTATAGTTCTCTTGTTATTGTACACTAGTACCAATAATAACCCTTTTTTAATTTATTTTACTTCACTACTTTGTAGACATGGTATTTTTTTAGTTATAAGCATTGGTTTCTAAGCCTTATAGCTCCTGAGTAAATCCGCGGACGGAATGGTGGAATTATAAGATTTCTTTGGAACTGTCTTTACCTTGTTCTACAATGGATGCCTTATATGCGTAGAGCAACTAATAATCATAGTTAAAATACAACAAATCAAGATCAAAGTTGACTGTAAGACCGCTAGCAGAAGCTGATCAAAATAGATTTTTTTACGTCTGTATCTTAGTTCCGAGTTATTATAATAATAATAATATTCTACCACATTCACACAACACCATCTAGTCCCAAACTAAGCATAGCTTGTACTATGGGTAGGTACTAGACAATGGATAAACATACATATATACTTTCTTTTTTGTAAATACATACATATTATACATAGAAACACCCAGACCAAGACAAACATCCATGTTCATGCACACAAATGTTTGACTTGAGCGGGAATCGAACCCGCGACCTTCGGCGTAGCAGTCGCTTACACTCCCATTGCGCCAACCGGTCGTCGTCCATTATGGCTGGCTTCCAGGGTACCTTTGCATATAATTAATAGTATTTTCACGGCCGCTGACCTAGATCCGCGAGTCAGTAGTAACTTCGTAGTAAGTAATTAATTCCGCACGCATTTTTGCCTTGGACAACTACTTCCTTCAATGTTGATGGTTGAATGGATTAACAAATTTTGAAGTAGGTATTGTTCATTACGGCGCAAACTATAGAAAAGAAAAGAAAGAAAAGAAAAGAAAAAAATATTTTGTAACAGCACATAGGACACACAATAGAAAACAAGTAGGAAGGTACATATACAATAAATAGTAGTAGGTATTAGAACATTTATATAAAAGAAAATAAAAAATACAATTGCAATAGAATAAGGTGAGGATGTGTCCCATCGCTGGCCAAAAAAGGTGGCTGGATCAGCACTATGTCCAGTGATGCTAGTGCATACCGGACGCCGGTATTCTTCCAGCCCCTTCTAGACATCCCGGATGTGCAACCATCGCGGTGCCGATCACAACATGCAATCAGTGTGAGGTGTATCAGAAAGGTCAATGTCCTTTATTTTAACAGATAACTCCACTTCTGGTATTAAATCTTGTGTACCAGTTACTTTACACACATTCAACAGACACAAATAGGTATCACCCTGACTCGCAACAACTGTTTGTGGATTGTAGAAAGTGTTGTCTCGCGTGCTTGGCTGTTTCGACAAATCTGGTAAGGCTAGGGCGGCTGGCGCCAGGACTCGAAGGCGGATTCTTGGATGAAACCGAGATAACGCTTGGATGATGATGATGATCAATCTATATATAGCATTGTGTTAGGAACTCTTAGCACTGGTGAGCCATGGGTCGATTACATTATGATCATAAAATTAAATATATATGTAATGCAGTATTTATCTTTCTTTTCGTGTGAGTGTGGGCAAACCTTGATATCAAGTTGACTATAATCTTCCAGAGACCTTGAGCATGGCCTAACGATTCTTATCCTGAGACAACCGGGTCCGATGGCTTAATTGCCCGTACTTGTGTTAATGTTGCATGCATGCATGGGTCTGTGTGGTGACGGATTAAGAATACGGAATGTCACCACCCACTATCATCCCATGGGTGTCGTAAGAGCCGACAAACGGAGCATATTATGCAGAGAACAGCACTGTTAGAGAAGGAAAACTTGATACAAACCCTATACCAACCCGTTTGGCCAGCGTGGTATAGTAGGCCAATTCCTCCTTTCAAAGGAGAGGCCTAGTCCAGCAGTGGACTTAAAGGCTGATGATGTGTGTTAATGTTCTTTACGGCTTATCCTTCGAACCACGGCAGAGCTTTGATGTAAACGTCTCAACTACTGGTCTTATAAGTGATGACCGGTATAAACGATGCTTAACTTTGTCGGTTCATTACAAACGACCCGTAGTCACCATAAAGCGTGTAAGTAAACCAGTATGTAATCTGTTTGTTGTTCCAGGTGATATCGATGCAACAGCTGCAGTCGTTACTCGGCGGCGGCGTAGTGTCGGGCGAGGGCGCAACATACCAGAACTCGCCGCAGCAACTGTTGCAGATACACCCGCAGCTGTTGCAGGCAAGTATTTACTATAAAATGACTTCATGTTGCTTGGAACAATTTCCTTTCTTTTTTTTGTGTTTGTTGCCAACTTGGGTCTCGAGTTTTTAATCATCCGAATGCCTCCAACATGGGCCAACGCTTCTCTTGGGACAAAAACCGGTATCGACCACTTTACGTACTCCCCGAAGCACGGTAACGTTCTGTTATGTAAATGCAATAAGTGATCACCCATGCAAATGGTGATCTGTGCGAGCAATGTTTAACTGTTTTGATGTTTCCTAAAATCAAGTCAAGGCACGCTATGAGCACTACAGCGATCACTCACTTACTACGGAATTCAATATTCGATCTATCTATTCTTTTGAGATGTTAGATTCGTTTTTGACATAAGCTCCATACTGATGAAATGAAATGAAATGACAAAAAAAGCAATGACTGAGTTTGTTTCGGCCTTTCTTCTCAAGAAGTCATTTAGCTAGGAAAAGCCGGCTTCATCTAGAATAGGGTTTTGACATGTATAAGTGTTGTAAACAACCAAAATGCAGAAATAAATATGTCTTTGTCTTTATACAAAATATGTCAAACACGAATCTCGAATCTCAAAATCCATGGATAGATCAAATGTTGAAACCGGCCGCAAAGGCCCCTTCACACCAGCGTTTTAAATATACAGCATAATTTTACCGGGACAGGTAAAACAGTTATCCTAACTGACCCGTTAACTTACTAGTTTATTAAGAATAACCGGTCAGTCACGAAATAGAATAAATGAAGTATGTGTATGCGTGTTGGTAATGTGAGTGTATCGTGTTGCAGCAACAAGCGGGCGGTGTGTACGGCAGCTGTCTAGTGGGCGGCGTGGGGGGCGTGGGAGGCGTGGCGCCCATGCAGGCCGTCACCGTGGACGGGCAGGACGCGCTCTTTATACCCGCGCAGCATGCACAGGTACGTGCTAATACATTTTAGATTTTATGTGATAGAGAATAAGGTTCAATTTAGTGTTTGTACTTGCTCAGCATGCGCCGTTTCGTAAATAGAATGAAAAAATACAAAAGTTATCTTTGGTAAAAATTGTTATTGGCCATAACTATGTTATGGTTGTATTGTTATCAATTGTATTATCTGTAACTTTTCCAGTGAAAAATAAGATAAATATATACTAACTTTTACAGATATGTAATTACCTATCAGTTGTGGTTATTTTACGACATTTATAGTCACTAAAGGACTCATCATCAGATCTGTATGTATCTGTCTCATTATTGGACACGAGCCTCTATTCACTTTGAGAATGATTAGGCCATTATCCAACATACTGGGCAAGTACGGGTTGGTATCCTTCACGTCATGTCTGACTAGAACTGTATGGAGAACTCATACAAGTTTCCTCACGCTGTTTTACTTTGAAAAGTCATTGGTGTGCATCGCGCATTAGACGTTTAAATTCAAAGCCCTCCATTAATCCCTCTCTCCTCCTCTATTAATATCTGCTCTGTGCTATTGCTGCCTTTTCACAGTAGTTAGGCAGGAAATAAATCTAATAATTTTATTTTATTTTATTTATAGACTCACCTTTGTAATCCCCGAAGGGGGTAGGCAGGGGTGTTATATTACACCCACACGGTGGGTGTAAATCTAATAATATACTATGATTTTTCAGAATTTCTCCGGCATGGGTCAAGTGAGCCTAGTTAACGGACAGCTAGTCCGGACGCCGGTGCTGCCAGCCGGCTTCCTACAGAACGTCATGCATCTACCCGCCGGTAAGTAATTACTGGGAATTACTACTTAATTTACTATTTTTATACTTTTTTGGTATTTACTGCAAAAGGAAAATGCATTTTTAAGTACCTGAACATTTAAATTTTTTATTAAAATTTACTGTACATAAAATTAAAATAATGTCATGTCGTATATATTCGGTATAAATAATATATTCGGTACCATGGGACGAACAAAAGGCTTTAATATACTTTATTTCTAAAATATTCTTCGTAAAACCCAAATGTAAAGGCATTTATTTTTATTATCAGGGATCACTCGTAAAATTTCAATGTTAATACATTCTACTCATTTATTTTTGTTATTAAATAATTACAGTTGTAATCAAAAGTTATCTTTTATTGAACTTGAAAAGCATTTTATAGAATACAAAATAAAAGCATTTTATAGAATACAAAATAAAAGCATTTTATAGAATACAAAGTAAAAACATTTTATAGAATAAAAAACAATAGAACCCCAGTATTTCTCCCATGAGCACTCCTTTCCAAATAGTGTTCTGGTTCAAATGGTGTAAATTTTTTGCCACAACAATACTCATACATAAAGCATCATACACCTTTTGTGGACCATAAGCCTTAAGGTCAACGCTCATTAGAGCCACCCGGCACCCACTCCGCACCGCCTCGCCTCGTGCGGTTAGTATTCTTTATATGGATTTGTATGGGTATGCGCTCACTACATCAACTCCGTAGCGTCACCGGATCGTGCGTGCTGCGGGTGGTCCACCCGCCGTCCGCGCGTGGACGGCTCGGTGGCAGCTCGCTGCTCGCATACTTGCCGCGCGTTGACTGCTCGTCGCCGCGTTGACCGCGCGGCGTTCACTCGTTGACGGCGCGCGGTCCGCTGGTTGACCGCGGCGCGTTCACTCGTTGACGGCGCGCGATCCGCTGGTTGACCGCGCGGCGTTCACTCGTTGACGGCGCGCGGTCCGCTGGTTGACCGCGGCGCGTTCACTCGTTGACGGCGCGCGATCCGCTGGTTGACCGCGCGGCGTTCACTCGTTGACGGCGCGCGGTCCGCTGGTTGACCGCGGCGCGTTCACTCGTTGACGGCGCGCGATCCGCTGGTTGACCGCGCGGCGTTCACTCGTTGACGGCGCGCGGTCCGCTGGTTGACCGCGGCGCGTTCACTCGTTGACGGCGCGCGATCCGCTGGTTGACCGCGCGGCGTTCACTCGTTGACGGCGCGCGATCCGCTGGTTGACCGCGCGGCGTTCACTCGTTGACGGCGCGCGATCCGCTGGTTGACCGCGCGGCGTTCACTCGTTGACGGCGCGCGATCCGCTGGTTGACCGCGCGGCGTTCACTCGTTGACGGCGCGCGATCCGCTGGTTGACCGCGTGGCGTTCACTCGTTGACGGCGCGCGATCCGCTGGTTGACCGCGCGGCGTTCACTCGTTGACGGCGCGCGGAGTGGGTGCCGGGTGGCTCTAATGAGCGTTGACCTTAATACAAGAAATTAAAGGCTTTTAATATACCGCCATCGTTAAATAAATAAAATCAAAAATCGCGATCAGTTTTTTTCCATCTTGTCAGTTTGTCTTCATCAAAATGCCTCGCATTTTCCTTCTGCAGTAAATACCTATAACAATAAGTTTATATCCTCTCTGTAGGTAGGTAGGACTATTAGGTACATAGGTTTCCTAAGCTTCGTTCACTCAACTCACATTCAGCTTCGGGATTGCTTTGGGATTAATTTTCCTCACAACAGCTTGCTTAAGAACTAAAATAACGTCGATTTCTGTCTCCTATTCAAAATTCAGATATTTGCGAAATTTCAAAATATATATTTTGTTTTATAGTATAATTTTATTTTTATTTTTGAGACTGTTTAGTTGTCAAAATGCATGATTAGACTAAGTTCACTTGACAAGCGTTAAACCATGTTTTAAACCATATCTCCACGAAACTTAACTTGAACTTACCGCTTTCCTATTTACATCGTACTTTTGGAAAATAGTCGAGTTCTTAGTTTTTTTCCGGAAAATTTCGACCGGCAATGGCCTCAGTATCATGTACTGAATCACTGGTATCGGTTTTCGGTACACCGTCCCTTACACCCCGTATATTTTTTTAATTAGATCTCATCATCATATTATCATAACAAACATCATATTATGCTATGATGATAGTTTTACGTCATGGCTTAAAAATATGCCTCAATCGTACAGTCACTTACGAATATTACGTCATCAAAACAAGAGTCTTGGGCTATGAGTCTTGTCATAACAGATCATTGTAATCATACAAAGTACTTTTAACTCGGCCATACAGGCCAACGAAGTAACAAAAAATATAAGCTATAAATACCCCTAACGCTTGTCATCTGAGCCTAGCATTCAAGTAGAACAATTAAATTAGTAAATCAAAGTAATAGTCACAAACCCAACGAATAAAAAGTTGTTGTAATGACCAAACCTCATATCAAGTGTAAGGCCTCCCTCGCATTGGTCATGAGCGTTCCTCGAATGACGGTCGGCGTCCGTTCGAGGAACGCTGACGCCCAATGTGAGTTCGGCCTAAGTCATCGCAACATCCCGCTCATCATCGCATGTGTTACTTTGCTTCTAACTCGTACTATTCTCATACTAATCTGTGTTTTTCCGCCTCCCCCCCTCA
Source organism: Euclidia mi (assembly GCA_944739405.2). Taxonomy (NCBI): domain Eukaryota; kingdom Metazoa; phylum Arthropoda; class Insecta; order Lepidoptera; family Erebidae; genus Euclidia; species Euclidia mi. The sequence goes on from OX123196.2 coordinate 9,437,569, forward strand.
ATCACTGACCCCGCTAACAGAACAACAGGCCAGCGTGACCATCCCGGGCACTAACCTATCCATCCCTCTGAGCGCTTTCACTGGGAACCAAATGCTCACAATACCGGGGACAAACATAACGATCCCGGCCGGGATACAAGTCCCGACTAGCCAGGCGATCTCGATCCCGTGTAGCTCGTCAGGCGTGGCCGCGACCCTGGCGGGAACTGAATCTAAGACCGCCGCCGCCAAAGAGAACAAGCAGCCGGCCAGCCCGCAGGGACAAGGTTGGTCACGGTCGCTCTAACGCTTTTACCACCACCTCCAAATGTTGTAATTAATCGTTTCTTGTGGATTTTGTTGCGGTTTATCTCGTTTATGGCTTTAACGAGACCAGAATCTTGATGGGTGGCTTTTTTTTCAATCTTTGTATAAGTTTATTTTATTATTTTTCATGTTTTGTTTTGACTGACTACGCCAACATTTTTGCGCAATAATTGCACAAGCATAAACGAAATGAACTTCTATAGAACCACAAAAAAGGTTTGTGTAAGGTATTTTAAAAATTTTCTTGATATGCACACATGCTTATATTAAATTTATACAACGGCTCATAAGCCGTATTTTTTGTAATAAAATTGTGAAAAACCTTATATTTGCCCCGATGTTTCGGCATGGGTTACACATGGTCATGGACTGACTGACTACCAGTCGTGGTCAGACCACGGCCAATAGAAGGCCATCTTTATCTTCAAATAATAACGCGATTAAGGCCCGTTATATAAATATTAGTATTATGAATTTGTGTATATTTTTTGTGTAAGGCCCCTAATAATTGGGATCTTAAATCATTATCCAAAATCATGCCATTCCTGGTATATCATGTCCTATGCTTCAATAATTACTTTGCTCTGTATATTTTTGTTGCTTCTTGGTGTTCATTTATTGCACTGCAGTCACAATCACTTATATGTTAGTTTAGTACGTAATAATATTATTTTCAATTATCGATTTTCGGTTATTATAATAAAACATATCTAACTTTCAATATTATAACTATTATAGTGATATTGAAGGTTAGAAAATTTCTTTTGCCATCTGTTAAGAATTGATTTGGCCAACTGTTTGATAGAATTTACTGCGCCATTGCCCTTAAGCAAGTAATATTTTGGATAAAATAAAGATTTTTTTTTTATTGAGTAAAGGGGTATCCTATTAAATAGTGAGATCAGATTGTAAACAGAACAAGATAAAACATACATTCTTGAGATATATATCTTTTTTGCCTTGTAACCATTTCGAAGCTATAGTTGTATTTGGAATTGTAAGCATTACCAACATTTTTTGATCCGTTATAAAATATTGGTATTCACTAGTTAACGCACTAAGATTAGATTTAGTTTGCACCTTTCATTTTCGCAAACACCTTGTATTCTTTTAGTGATTCTTATCTATAGGTTTGGGCGTACTAATCTTGCACTAGCAAGGTGAAAAACATATTCAGCAATTAGTATGTATTCAGAAATTAGTAAGTCTGCTATTTGGACACTTCGGAATATTTCACGAAATTAATAATTAAGAAATCGGCTTGTAAGTCAAGAAGGTAGGCTATTTAAAAGATAAAAATCAGCACTCTTTCTAAAAAGTAAATACCTCTTTCTATGGTAGAGCCAAAAATGTAGAGTTTTTATAAACTGTCTATTTAATTGTATTGAACCTAAATGGTCTCTTATTTTAAATTGTCTTTCGGGATATATACCACGTGCCTTTGTTTGGAGTAACCGATATTTCGCGCTGTTGCAAGCGCCATGTTCACGGATGTACTGAGGGTATTGCGGGTGGATGAGTCAGAATGGCAATTTAAAATAAGTTTAAATGACCACTAAAGTTTAAATTCAAATGATCACGAAAGTTTAAATTCCTATAAATGGTCTCTATTAATTTTATTTATGATTTCATTTTTATGGCCGTTTTTTCAGTTTTTCGTTTTTCAGCTTTATAAATAGAAAAATTATAACTAGAACAATTATGTAATTTATAATAAGAAAAAAGTATACAGTAAAAAAATATTAAATGCCTTTAACAATTTTAATAGAAAAGAACTTTTAAATAATAATTATATTTTTTTGTTTATAAACATTCTACCTATCTTGGCTTCGCTATACACAATTCATTCTCTGTTATACCATTATTTGAAGCCGTAACATATTTCTCCTTCATGTTAAGGTGGCGGCGTAGCAGTTAGGGGAGGAGTTGGAGGAATGGGGATGGTCCCAGTCCAAGTGCCTGTTAGCGTGGCCAACGGACACACCGTCTACCAGACAGTGCACCTCCCCGTCCACGCGCCGCAACACTTGCAGATCATACCGCAGCTGCAACAGGTAACGCAACATGTTCTAGCAACATCTCTGTCTCTAGTACAAAGGACACACCGTCTACCAGACAGTGCACCTTCCTGTCCACGCGCCGCAACACTTGCAGATCATACCGCAGCTGCAACAGGTAACGCAACATGTTCTAGCAACATCTCTGTCTCTAGTACAAAGGTCACACCGTCTACCAGACAGTGCACCTTCCTGTCCAAGCGCCGCAACACTTGCAGATTATACCGCAGCTGCAACAGGTAACGCAACATGTTCTAGCAACATCTCTGTCTCTAGTACAACGGACACACCGTCTACCAGACAGTGCACCTCCCCGTACACGCGCCGCAACACTTGCAGATCATACCGCAGCTGCAACAGGTAACGCAGCATGTTCTAGCAACATCTCTGTCTCTAGTACAACGGACACACCGTCTACCAGACAGTGCACCTCCCCGTCCACGCGCCGCAACACTTTCAGATCATACCGCAGCTGCAACAGGTAACGCAACATGTTCTAGCAACATATCTGTCTCTAGTACAACGGACACACCGTCTACCAGACAGTGCACCTCCCTGTCCACGCGCCGCAACACTTGCAGATCATACCGCAGCTGCAACAGGTAACGCAACATGTTCTAGCAACATCTCTGTCTCTAGTACAAAGGACACGCCGTCTACCAGACAGTGTACCTTCCTGTCCACGCGCCGCAAAATTTGCAGATCATACCGCAGCTGCAACAGGTAACGCAATATGTTCTAGCAACATCTCTGTCTCTCTCTAGTACAAAGGACACACCGTCTACCAGACAGTGCACCTCCCTGTCCACGCGCCGCAACACTTGCAGATCATGCCGCAGTTGCAACAGGTAACGCAACATGTTCTAGCAACATCTCTGTCTCTAGTACAACGGACACACCGTCAACCAGACAGTGCACCTCCCTTTCCACGCGCCGCAACACTTGCAGATCATATCGCAGCTGCAACAGATAACGCAACATGTTCTAGCAACATCTCTGTCTCTAGTACAAAGGACACACCGTCTACCAGACAGTGCACCTCCCTGTCCACGCGCCGCAACACTTGCAGATCATACCGCAGCTGCAACAGGTAACGCAACATGTTCTAGCAACATCTCTGTCTCTAGTACAACGGACACACCGTCTACCAGACAGTGCACCTCCCTGTCCACGAGTCGCAACAGTTGCAGATCATACCGCAGCTGCAACAGGTAACGCAACATGTTCTAGCAACATCTCTGTCTCTAGTACAAAGGACACACCGTCTACCAGACAGTGCACCTCCCTGTCCACGCGCCGCAACACTTGCAGATCACACCGCAGCTGCAACAGGTAACGCAACATGTTCTAGTAACGTTTCTGTCTAGTAGGTAAAAACGAGTGTAAGGGACACACCATCTACTAGATAATACCACTCAACACTAGTAGATAAACAGGTTCTAATACCATGATGGGATTGAATAAATAATTATGTTACGTTTGTCTGCAGGCAGCTACACGACTATACATAACATTATAGATTTCAAAGATAAACTGGTCTACCGAAATGTGTTCGATGTCAAGTCAGTTACATATGGCAATGTGTAACTATGTTCTTACAGAATGTCAACTTAAAGTATTATTACAGTTGTCTCTTTCAACGAGTGCGTGTATTAGCTTCCCGATTCCATTGGTCAGTTCTTGCTTTGGCTGTCTGACTAGCCTTTTTGACATCATATCAAATATAGGGGTTCGCCAAAGTTCACCTAAATTTTCAACGCCGATAATTGTAAATCCGAAAATGTTCTTCCTAACATTTTTCATCCTAACAACCACAATTCCTAACTACTCTGTCTCTAATGTTCATAATTCCGAAGCATTTAACTTCATAATGTCAGTAGCAATACACATCAATTATACTTTTATTTGTTTTCCTATATTTTCTCAACATAACCGTCTTTTACACTATTATTCAAAGTCATATCTTTTTTGTTTTTGTTTAGATTTCATTTTATTCATAATAATCAGTATTAATTATACATACATTTTTCGTAACTTTATTTTCACATAACATGTATAACATATAAGGATAATAGTACCATGGTACAAATACACAATAGTACAATGGTCAAGTGTCAGAAACGAATCGGTCCTATTCATAATTATTGGTTTAGGTTAGGTTAGAACTGTGACCACAACGCACGAATCGAGCGAGCGAAGCGAACGTGCCGCGGCATGGCGGGCGCTACGGCGCGAGGACAGAATTTTTTTGCCAAAAAAGTGCTATTTTTGCAAATTGTTTATTTTCTCGATTCTATCGTATAAAACACCAAAATATAAGGCTAAAAGCGTCTTGCTAAAAGTGTCATATATTTTTTATTAAACTTGGTAAATGTTTCTTTCCGAGTATGAGTGAAAATATTATGGTAATTATGTCTAGGGATAAAAGCGTTATGATAAAAACAGTAGGAGTTTAAATATATTTACATTAATGATATTATTAATTACAATTTTCGGAAACATGAGTGTTATGAACATCGCCGGTTGCACTACAAATAGTATGAATGAAAATTTTAGGATGAAAAATTTTAGGAAGAGTGATCATTCGGATTACAAATCATTAGGAAGAACAATTTCGGGTAAAGAACTTTAGTTGAGCCAATATGGACCCCAAATACAGAAGTATATTACAGTTAGAATATAATTAACTATACGTATTATAACACTTTATTAACTGTCTAATATTGTTATAGATGCAAGCGCAGCCACAAGTAGCGAATGTGCTGACTCCGTCCGGACAAATACAGCAAATACAGATCGCTTCGTTGGCCAACGTGCAGGTAAGATTATAGACGATTACCACTACCTTATTATCGACTATCACTACCTATAATTACTCTGCTTTAGACTTTAAATCAGGAACATTATGGTAAAAATCTCTTTTAGCTTTTGACCGCCGTAGTCTCGTATAGGTATCAAGCCAAAGTCAAAGGAAATTCATGTATTCATTTAGGCCACAAAGTGACGCTTCTGAACGTCAAAATTGGAGTACATTACTTAATGATTCAACATTTAAATTTACTGCCACGTTCGCAATGCAATAGAAACCACGAAAAAGAATGGGCAATAAAACTTATGGCCACTCTTTTCAGCCAAAATGAACCTGGCGCACTATTGTGTTGGGTACACTTTGGTTTGTCACAAATGTCATCTATACTGAAGTGGCGTCCAAAACGCTAAATAACTTGAGAGTATAAATAAACATCTTTATTTCATAAGACCAAAAAGAAGAAAGACCAAAACGAAAAAATCTGTAGTCGGCTTTGACAATTCTTTTGCGATATGTACCACGACTTTCCTTCAAGTATACGGTTTATGAACACCGTTGCATAGGACTATGTTAACGTCAATCATAATAGTTAATTTCAGCCAAAGACACGTATTAAATAGTCACATATCGTCAGCTAAATTTTATTTACATCGAAGCCATTCTCACACGAAATAATATCTTATGCCGTTTACTTAGATAACTTGTACCATTCTACTTTATCGCATATCGTCAACTATTTTTAATGCATCTTGCAACAAAGGACGGCAATTTTTTTTTTATCCATAGATAGCTGTTTATCCGTCTTATTGTTATATATCTGTATCCATATACTATCCTCATAGCTATCCTGTGTAAAATATGTACCAATTGTGAACAATTGTATCCTATTTTATCACGAGTATAACGCATGTTTTAAAAAGTTATTTAACAGTGCCTTAGGACTCATATCTATTACTGAAGATTCCAAAATGGCAACTCATTCATTACGCAAGTAATTTTTTTTAAATTATTAATAATCTCAGGGGATCTGGTGAAAAAATGTACCAGCCCTTAAACCACTAATAAATCATTTATTTATTATTTAGTATGTTTATTACCCTGGTATAATTTAATTATAATATACAATTTTCACTTCTACTTTCTTGTCTTTATATATCTTTTGTTAAGCCATTGCAACGGCGCGTTGTATAATTTATCCATATTTCACTACTCAACTCCATTATATTCATAGACAAAATAATCTTGTAACAAATAATAATCGACTCAGTCATCTCACTATAGATAATGTTATGTAATTATTTTTTTCATGTCTGTGCTGGTACGACACTGCCACGCGCGTTGACTATAGATGTGAAATATGAATGGAACACAGAGTATCTATCGGAATAAATAAAATTCGTTATTATATTATAAATTAATAAAAGATTTTTATATAATATGATATATTATTCATTTGGTTTTAAGGGTTTTATTTCGTTATAACTCTCTCTTTGTTAGTAAGACTATCCGTTACTTATTAACTTACCTTACCTATTTAATTATTTTGCCATAAATTATATATTTTTACCCTGGTTGGATTATATGCGGTTTTTACACAGTCCTTTACCGAGACTCTTTAGACAGTCCTTTCAGCCATAGAGCAACTGCTAACAGACCACCAAAAGGATAGAGATTATATTTAGCTCAGAAAATGTCTAACTAATAGTATTAAGTACTATTTAAGGGCGATCATTTATAGACCATCCTTTGACACCATTTCCATAAAAATAGGCCTTAGTGTTCCGCTATGTAAAATGATTTTTTATTATATGTAGGCATGTATAGATGATTATGATTTATTGTGCAAATACACTGTTTGGCACAAATGTGGCATAAATAACTTAAAATATACATACATAGCAAATGTACAAGTGTGGCCTTATCGCAAAGTGCGATTTGTATAAGGATATAATTATTTTCTAAGGAAACTTTTAACACTGTTGTGAAGTCTGGCAATAAGTATGGTAGATGGTCAGAGCTAGATATAGAAACAAATAGTTGACGATTTGCGCTAAATACAGCTAGCAACCATTAGTCAATATTATGTGAGCCTAAGTTGGTAAAAATTTGTCTTGAAAATCTTGTTTATTAACTTTCTGATATTTCTTTGACACAGGACACTTATTTTCATTTACGTGTCCGCAGTATTTTTGTAACATATTAACTAGTTTTATTTTAAACTAGAGGGCGCCCGCGGTTACACACGCGTTATTTAAGGCTACTGCTCCGCTCCCGTCGCTCATAGCGCGATGTTATATAGCCTTATAGCCTTCCTCGATAAATTGCCTATCTAACACTGAAAGAATTTTTCAAATCGGACCAGACTAGTTCCTGAGATTAGCGCGTTCAACCAAACAAACAAACAAACAAACTCTTCAGCTTTATATATTAGTATAAGATCAGCAATGCAAAGTGCTTTGGGTTATCAAGTGCCATGTCTAATTTTAAATCATAAATGTGCGATTTAAAATATTGTTGTGACATTATTTTTATTACTTACCACTACTATGAATACGAACCCGGGTGACAAAATTATTTTGAAGTTCCTAGGTGTGTGTAACTTTGTGACTGAAATAAAATGTAAATAATAGTCTAGTATTTTTACTTGCATATGAGTGGTATGGCGGCTGTAATCTTTATTTATACCAGTAAATTCACCAAGGGCTCTCACTCTTTTAGTAGCCCTTCCGCGTATTAACAAGGAGACCGGCTTCACGGGCTATTGTCATTCTACTCAACTTGCTACCCCATTGTTACATCTCTATACCGTACAGGTTGCATCCAATTTTTGTCTCCACCTGAAATCATAGAGTATGGAAAATATAGAAATGTTTACGAACAAGGAGCAAATTTACGAAGGTCGGCTCTTGTCAGAGTGATCATAAAGTTTGATGCGACTGTTATCAACGTGTATAAACAAAGGTTGTATGTACGGTCAGCCAAGGTTCACCAGATTAGACAAAGCTTTCATCGTTAATGTTAAAGTCATAACTGTCAGAATATTACTTTAAAGTAAAATCAACCTTGTTGTTTAACGTGCAAATAAATTTAGACCGTACATGGTAGACCATATTTTTGTCTGACCGTACCTACAATGTGTAGGTAGGTAGGTATTTTAGTAGTAAGATGCTAGTTAAGTTAGTACATAATGGCTGTATATATAAGCTGGGTTTGGTTTGGTAGCAGGGCGGCGGCGGGCAGACGGCGGCGAGCGGCGCGCCTACTCCCGCCACCATCACGCTACAGGTGAGGATGTAGGCTGTGCGGTTTATATGTCCATATTGTACTTATTTAGACGAAAATACAAATTCCATTTTCAAGTTTGTTTTCTGAAGTAGGTAAATGAGGTACCTTTATGTAGCTTCTATAATTATGATAGTCTGAGTACATTATTTTTGGGAAAACACTGACTTATGCTACACGGTGTAATAGAATATAACATAACTTCATGCCTCTACCTATCCCCGAAAGGGTAGGCAGACGTGATTACACACCCACACTTCGCGCCAGTTATGTTTAGTTAGTTTAGTTGCAGTATTTTTTAAGCAGGTGTATAGTTCGAAACGTCAGACTCATACCCAAGCTAGGGTGCAAGCTTAGGGTGGTGTAGTTGGTTAAAAAGGCAGCAGCACCCGACCATGCGGGGTGATTCGTTAAATGATATATGGGGGAATTATCGCGACATGATAAGATATTATTTTAATTTTGTTTTAGGTAGGACCGACGGATGAGTTAAAAAAAAACAAAACACAGGACTGACCAGGGAGGTAGTTAGGCTGGGCGCATACGCTCGGTTTCCTGATTAGGTTTCCTGATCAGGAATTCAGATTCGGAAACCTGAATGCTTCATTTACATACAAAATGTTAAACAAGGCGCACACGTCCTTACTATTTCCGAACGGAAAAAAACCCGTCGTTCGTTTCGGAATTCATTCCGTGCGTTCGGGTTGTAAGAACGGAAAAAACCTAATGACGTCACCCCGAACGGAGTGCTTGTCATACATTTCGTATCGTTCGCCGCACACGAACGGAAATTTCCGTTCGGAAGCGCGCCAAAACCGTAGCACGGATATACCCAGTAACGACGTTTTTCTCTTCTTCTTCATGTCTAGCGCCAGTAAAAGTGCAATAGCAGTCAATTCATCGTCGTCGTCCATTTGTGTTTTCACAGAAGCGTCTCTATTCGAACTGACAGTATAAATTCCTAATACAAAAAACCGTTTATTTGCGCTAGGCACACGGAATTCCGAATCTGAATTCCTGATCAGGAAACCTAATCAGGAAACCGAGCGTATGCGTCCAGCCTTAATCCAAAATTTAGGTGTTTAAAAATGAAGATTATATTTCAGTGTTACCAAACTTTTTCTTTACCCGGTACTTGTGGGAGATTTATTAAGTAAATGGGGATGTAAAGATTGCTTCATTATTTGATACACTTTTTCTAAGAAGTATTATCTGTCGACGACTCATTTGAACTAAAGCTACAAAATAAATTACTTTGCAGCTTTTAATCAAAAATGTCAAGTCGTTAATTTACTGTCAGGGCATTTATTAAACAACTTTCGTGGATAGTGCAACTCATTTCGCGGTTAGTTAAAAAAAGGTGCATGAAATATATGTATATGCCACCGAAAAATAATAAGAAGCGTAAATTTATAAATTTCCTAGGAAATTTATATACTTTCCTATGATTCTAAACTAGAGATACTTAAATTGTATTACTTTACGCCAACATTTCCGTAAATTTATCAATTTGCAACGTCTCTTCGTAAATGCATAAACTGACGGAAATCCATTCGTAAGATTCTACACGGTTCGACAAATCACATAAGAGCTTTCAATTTTACGCTTCTTTAAAATACGGCAAATCACATATTGCTCTCTGATTGGTCGGTCAGTGATAATATAGGTCGGCATCAGTTCAACTTAATAGGTTTTGTTAGGTTTTCTTGTGACCCTGAACACACAAATAGTTAACGTGGCGAAGAAGGGCGGTGGCGCAGAAGGAAATGGAACATGTGACTTATACAACCAATCAGAGCGCTCATGGCGTTCGGTTACTGCTTACGTATTATTTTACGCGTGAATTCGATAAGTTTATCAATTTACGAAAATATGGGCGTAAAATAATACAATTTATTTGTCGTTTAGAATCCTACGAAAGTTTATAAATTTCCTAGGTAATTTATAAATTTACGGTTCTTGTTATTTTAGGGTGACAAATATAATTTTTCTTCATGTTCAATTTAAGCGGTATCAATCATAATAAAATTAATGCATGCCTAGTAACTATAGGTAGGTACTTACAATATACTTTAACTACATCCATAGTGTCCCTGTTCCTAACTTTCATATTGTGTTGATGTATCCAGTGTGCGAATTCTATGAAGTAAAAAGCTGTCGCACAAGTCTACACAGATTAATATAGCTTACCATTTCATAACAATAAGACACAGATCAAAAACCCATGAAAACAGCTTATGGCTCCTTCACACCAGTGTTTATTGAGCGTACTCACGTGCCCCAACAGAGACGCCGTGGCAAACGTTAGGGCCTTAATTGCTAATACACCACAAATTACACTGGACACATCACATCTCCTCTTTATCTAATATATACCTACCATTATTTATACCGTACTTGTATCTATCACGCTGCTTGGATAAGGCGGTATCGAATCCCATGCAAGCGGACTCGAACAATATGCAACAACAACAACAACAACAGCAGCAGCAGACGATTATAACAAGCACTCCGGGCGGACAGCAAGTCACTGTCATACCCGCGTCCAATGTACGCGTTGCGAATATTTCACAGGTATTGCGTTCGGCAATCTTCGGCACCACACGAATATTACCGAAACGTTACCTTCATGATTGTTGTTCGTCATGTGTTTAGATTTTAAGTTTTGATTTTGTTGTTGTTATTTTTAGTCAGTTGAAATTAAGAAATTATTGCCGGATGTATCGTGGCCTGTCAAAACATTATAGTGGTTTCGGATAAAGTCACTAAAATAATGCAGCTATTCATAAAACCTAAACGCACTTAATAATAATATACGTTGGGCGACTTGATCTGAAATCGCTTTATGCTATTGACTGTGACATGAAAGCTGATGGTACTATTGGTTATAAAAAAAGCCGAAGGCATTATTAGAAAACATGCATTAGGTATAGACAGATACATTTGATAGGGTGATTTATGTGCTTGCTACGATATATTTGTATATAAATCACAGAGATTTTTGCAAAAAAACGATTCTATATCCGTACTTTTTATTCAGATGAATAAGACCATAACATGGACATCAAAGTGAAGATGAATCATCATCATCAGCCTTAAACAGTCCACTGCTGGACTAGGCCTCTCCTTTGAAAGGAGGAATTGGCCTACTATACCACGCTGGCCAAACGGGTTGGTATAGGGTTTGTATCAAGTTTTCCTTCTCTTACAGTGTGGTTCTCTGCATGATACGCTCCCTCTGTCGGTTCTTACGACACCCATGGGATGATATGGGGTGGTGACATTTCGTATTCTTAATCCGTCACCACACGGACAGATGAATACCTTTCAAATATTCCTATTGGGTCATGCGTACGCCTTAATATCCTACCATAGTATAATTTCAGCAATATCTTTCATTTTCTTTTCATCAATGAAATCGTAGCAACTACACAAATCACTACGAGCTTTTATTCCTGACTTACAAAATATGTACCAGTTTTTGTACCTACCTAGGATGGCAGGTAGCTAGTTAAGTACTAGCATAAAAAACTTAACAAAGGTACATTTTTATTATTAGGAATGTATATATAACGTTTATATCAATTAAAAACTTTTTAAGTGACTCTAGTAATTGTCTACAGGTACCAACTCTGGGTGTGGGTGGGTTAGGCGGTGCGGTGCAACTGGTCCCAGCGCTGGGATTACCAGGCGTGCAGTTAGCACAGCTGCAACAACCACAGCAGCAGGCTGCCCAACCACTTATTGGTAAGTATTATCTATATTTGTCAAATATCTGTTTTTTGATTAAATTCTATTCATATTATACCTGAGTTTATAATCAGAATTACACGGTAGATAGAGTAATGAATGTATAGGAAGCGCGGTTTTGTGAGGATAGGAGCAAGTGGCGTTCTGTTGTCTCTGTCTACCCCGACGGGAAAAAGGCGTGAGCATATGTATGTATGTAGGCGGTCACCTCGCCACACATAGTTGGTCTGATTTAGGGTGTCCTTTGTATTCATCGTTTGAATGTTTGTCGCTCGCGACCCGACACAGAATTAGTTTCTAGTGCCGGAGTTCCCTATATAAATCGTCATCAGCCCTATTTATACAGGGTGTAAAAAGACCCTTAACGAAAACTGAAACCCCATATAGTACCAATTATTATGATCATTTTTTACTTCGGCACCATACCTGGGAAATTACTGGTTCAGGAGATATTGAGGCTCAAAGTCACAAAGTTTTTTTTCGAATTATTCCAAAATCGTGTTTTTAATTTTGTGTGATTAATTAAAAACAAAATTTTCAATAGGGTAAAACGACCAAATATCGGCCATGTCAACATTATTCGGCACTTAACTAAATGTGGTTTCGATATGCTTAGGAGTGTATGACCTTTTATGATATTTTTAGGTTACCCAATAATCAATTATTCTTTATTTAATCTTCGTTTGTATAATTCCTTCCTATATTTGTTTCTATAACACTATATATCCAGAAGTCACCAATATTCCTTATATCGGCCTTGAATGCCACAAATTTGTCCATTTTACAGCCTTATATCGGCATACACATCTCAGAGGGTAGGAAGCAGTAAATCTTAATGTATTCTTCTGAAACTATTGCTCTAGTTTGACTTATAACTTCAGTGGTTCTTTCGCTAAGGATTGGGTGTCTCCTCATAAATAAGTTGTACCACTTACTTCGAGGACGTCCATCTTTAATAGAGTTTGGTCTACCATCTTCTTTAACTATATTAGCAACGGTATTGATCAAATCACTCCGTTTTCTAGGAAAACCACACTTGGCTAGTTGTATTAGCCATTGGACTAAAACATCCTCTTCATTTTCATTGAGAACTGTTTCTCTCCCGATTCTAATGGTTTCTTCGTCAATCCTTCCATGTACTCAATCTTGAAGAGTAGTACTTGGTATTTTAAATACCCGGCTTGCCTCTCTAATGCCCATGTTTTCATGCTTCACAGCATGTATTGCGTCTTTAATTTTATTTCTGTCATAATTGATCCGTTTCTTACGTAAGGATTCCTTGTCATTTTTATAAAGTTCTGATTTTGGGGCTGGCATGGTTTGAGCATATTTTGAACTTAAAAATAGTCAAATATAAGTAAAGTATGTAGATTACGACAATTAGTATATCATTGACTACTAGAAAAAAAGCTTCACTCCGCACATTTTGTTAAAATACAAATATTTGGCCTGTCTTAAAAGTTCACAAACTTTTTAAATCGGCTACCGTGGCCGGAAATTGGTATAAGTTGTTCCTCCTATCGGCCGTAGCTGGGTAGTTTTTAAATGAGACGGCCGAAGTTAGGCAGGGATTGATTTAAATTACCTACCTTTTATCGGCCGCTTGGCCGAAATTGGAATTTGACCATATATTGAAACCCTAACCTCGGCCAGGCCAAAATGTTGCGAAATAAATAAGAAAACAATAATATCCCTATCTTAAATGTTAGTTTACTTAATAAATTAATAATATAAACATTTATGAATAAAGAATATCGCAAAGTATAGGTATAAATCTTACCTCTGCGTACAGCTGATTCCGTGAACCCGTGCACGAAATATCACCAAATTCAACACGCGCGTACGGGTCTAAGAACAATTTGACACTGAGCAGTTAGCGATGGGCGTTCAATGAACGAACTAGTTAATTTGACCGTCGACATACGATGAACGAATCGACGGTTCACCATCGAGCGATAGACTAGTTGAATTCGTAGACGATAAAATTGAAAATAACTAAACGTGCTTTAGAACTGACAACGCGAAGACGACGCTTGAACATAGACGGGTAATACACGTTGATACGTCCATCGTTCATAGAAACAAATTTGAACTTTAAAAGTGCATCTATAAGTTATTATTAATTTTTTTTGAATATGGACTAGAACATAGACGATTAATACACGTTGATACGTCCATCGTTCATACAAACAAATTTGAAATTTAATGGTGCAGCTATAAGTTGATATTAAATTTCTTTGAATATGGACTAGAACATAGACGAGTAATACACGTTGATACGTCCATCGTTCATACAAACAAATTTGAACTTTAAAGGTGCAGCTATAAGTTGTTATTAAATTTCTTTGAATATGGACTAGAACATAAACGAGTAATACACGTTGATACGTCCATCGTTCATACAAACAAATTTGAACTTTAAATTTGGAGCTATAAGTTGATATTTCTTTGAATATGGAGTAGATTGCGTCAAATAGACGTGATGTTTATATAGACCATCTATGTAATGAAGTTTACGTAGATGACGTAGACCGGTCCACGAATTCAACTAGTCCATCGACGCGTTGACGAACGAGAATGGACGGTCTAGTTTCGTTAACGATAAAAGCGTCGACGACCCATCACTAGTTCCAGTGACGTATGACAGCGGCCATATTTTGTGAAACCTTAGTCAATAAAATAAGGTATAATTTCGTGCAAAAATTCGGCTCATATAGTTGTTGTGTTTGTAATTATTGTGGAAAGCACGTAAAAGGCCGATACAAGGCAGGGGCCGGTATTAGGTGGTGTTACCCTATTTCCCTAAAATAAACGGCTTTAAAGTTCCCGACGCGTAGTGGATGCCTACCAGCAATCAGCTGCGAGGTCATTCCCCTCGGCCGCGCGACCACATGATCATAAACTGCCGCCACCGCGGCGCACGGTGTAGGTAGATACGGCCGGCGTAGGTACGATGTCTGCAAGTGCGTGCTAAACATTGCCGGTAATAAAAGTTGTAAATTTTTTTAAGCTTAAGTTTTTTTTTATTTCCCAGGTATTATTTTCGCGTAGTATGACTTGGCATGATGTGCAAAACGAGTAGACTTCGGCTTGGTGATGGGTCTTGTGACACCCTGTATATCAAAGTTATCTAGCCGTCCAATTAATACCATCTTTCTAAAAAATTGTCTCTTTGTAAAACGGCGCTGTTCAACTAGCGGTCTAAAATATAGAAAAACGTAGCATCTAATACAACGTTTAATAAACTGGCTGGCAGATTGACAGATTTTTGATATAAAAGAGTGACCGTGAGACAAAAAATATAAAAGATTGTTTGTATAGGTTAATAGACTTTTGGTGCAAGTCGTGGATTTGAACCCAAAACCCTAAGCGTACTAGTATGTCAGTCTCTCAGTCAATGTCAAAATTATTATACACACAGTAACAATGTGATGCTCATGAACGCCTTACAAAGTAATTACTTGCTTAAAAATTCTACATTTACATTTAAGAGGCCGTTCCAAAATTCACGGACTGCGTGAATAGGTATTTTACGCCAAGCGCGCGGGCAACGCGATCGAGGTGTCAATGTGTGCGTCTGTGTAGCCCAACAAAATCTACCTTGCAGTGAACTCATGGAGACAAAACAAATTGATACTTTGACCAATAAATTTTATGATCGTAATACAGAATTATTTTGGCTAACGTATTTTGATGTTTAAATGTAATAGGTAATTCCAGGTAGATTCCATTGTTGTTGTTAAAAAAAAGCCGACTTCAAACAGTCGTAGAAACATGCAATCTCATTTACGTACTTAAATTACAATAACTACTAATTCTAGTTATTCTGTTATAAAATCCAAAATACAGAACCGATTTCGGAAAACTTTCTATGAGACCAAGCTGGAAGTAATATCATTATATCCTATGAAATAAAAATAAATCCAAATCGGTCCATAAATGACGCATTAGTGAGGTAACAAACATTAAAAAATATGAAAAAATAATTCAACTGAATTGTGAACCGCCTCCGTTTTGAAGTCGGTTGAAAATATTAATATACAATATAAATGAGATGTTACTTGAGCTGAAAAAGTAGCCGAAATTTTTCTGGGGTATCCATCTCCTCATTTATTGTACTATTACAAATCAACTGACAGCCATCATCGCCGCTATACATAGCGGCGAATACATAGCAAACAGTACACTGTTTGCTAAAATAAATAAGAAAAATTGGGCAAGTGCGAGTCAGACTCGCGCACGAAGGGTTCCGTACCAACATTGATAAAAGAAAATTACGTTTGTTTTATGTATACTTAAATACTTTTTAAGTTTCTACCTGTTTATTAAGATCGAGTAACAAATTGCTTAAAAATTACGTTTGTTGTATGGGAGCCCCCCTTTATTATTTACTTTTTTTAGTAATATACAATTACATATTCTGTGAAAATTAAAAGCGTCTACCTATTACAGTTAGTAATTTTGAGCAAAAAATACGAAAAAGAACACGTTTTTTGTATGGGACCCCGCTTAATATTTTCATTATTTTTATTTTTAGTATTTGTTGTTATAGCGGCAACCAAAATACATAATTTGTGAAAATTTTAGCTTTCTAGCTATCACGGTTAAAGGCCTTGCCACACGGCAACCACTGTTTACCACTGATCAAATTTTCAATCGAATTTGCTTTGCCCGTCTACACGACACAATCAAATCACTGATTTTCATTCCATCCACCCGATTGGTTAAAATCTGGTGGTACCGCCCACCCGATGAACTTGAGTTGGACGACTGGCGTCTACACGTCACGACTTCATCAAGTGATTTAGTCAAGTTGGACGTAAAATTGTGCCGTGTGGCAAGGCCTTTATGAGATACAGCCTGGTGACAGACAGACAGACAGACAGACAGATGGACGGACAGACAGACAGCGGAGGCTTAGTAATAGGGTTCCGAATTTTACCTTTTAGGTACGGAACCCTAAAAAGTAACGTCTTAATGTTTTGTCACATGTTGTTTTCAATACCATGCTGTCACCATTTATAACTAGTGATCGATGTTTATAACACAAGAATCATATAACTACGTACCAACATTTCAATTTTTTTTCTGGCAGGAAGTATTTAATAATCAAACCTTATAGTACAAACCTCTTAGACGGTGATTGAGTCATTATTAAAAACAAATTTTTTGCTGGAACTTTATAAAAATGTTGCAAAGGAAATCAGCTGTTCCATACAAAATTTAACTTTGACATTGACAAAATGAATGGAACAGCTGCTTTTTGCCGCGGTTTCGGCTGTCTGTGCTATATATTCCTAAGAGGTTTACACAAAGTATACAAATAAGTAACGTTATATACAGTATGTAAAAAGACCCTTAACGAAAACTGAAATCCCATGTTGTACCAATCACTACGAACATTTTTACTTCGGCACCATACCTGGGAAATTACTGGTTCAGGAGATATTGAGGCTCAAAGTTAGTATGGATTTTTTCTAATTAGGTACAAAATCGATGCATTTACTTCACCAATATGTTGTTTAGACGCCCTATGACCCCATGGATAGTAGGTATTTCGAGCATAGCACGCACGCGCTTTTAATTACGGTTTAGAAAATGTGAAAACTTAAAAATATTCTTTTCTCAGGTATCATTCTTGGTAAGTATGACTTGGCAGTCATGTACACAACCAGTAGACTTCGGCTTGGTGATTACACAATATTCTTAACTAATCTGCCATAAGGCGCTAAAACTATCGAGCCATTGGGTGAATAGCCTGTCGTGGGTTGTAATTAAAGACTTGCTCCAGTCATTAACCACATATGTGACAATGTCTGAACGCACCATCGATCTATCTTGTGTTCCGTACATTAAATAAGAGAGAGCACGAAACAAACATGCACCGTCACTAACAATAGGGACGACAGTACATTCTTCAACTTCTCCATTAACCTTCAGATTTTCATTAGCCATTTTAAAAAAGTCTAACCGACAAAACCTACGCTCAAACTAAACGAAAACAAAATAAATACCAAATACAAAGCTGAGTCTATAACCAAAACTACTTAACCGAAACAAAGCAAATGCAATCCAATGCAATCCAATACATTCCAATAAAAGAACAGCCAAAATTGTCAAATATAATCCGCTAGAAATATTTAGGTATGGTATGTGCTATACAGCAACCAAAACGATTTAACGACCAACAACATCCAACCAACTGTGTACAACTAACCTACCTGACGATGAAGGTTAAATAATAAGTGGAGAGGGTCATTAATCCACAAAAAATCTTAACACCTCGATTAAAAAAATGACGTAACTGACCAACGCTATCTATTGTCAACATTTATAACTAAAATTATTTTGTTCGTCTTAATTTATTCGTTCGACTAGGTACAGATAGTTCAAACTAATACATTTACATCCTCCATCATCCCTTTATATATCCCCATGGGGGTTGAATTTATCAAAATCATATTTAAGCGGACGTCTTCATCATAGTAGCTCCAATCTTTAATTTCAGTTCAATCAGTCGAAAGTCTATGAAAATTTATACAAACTTTCATCCCCTATTTTATCCCCTTAGGGGTGGAATGTATCAAAATCCTTTATTAGGGGATGCCTACGTCATAGAAGCTATTCAGCCCGATCAGTTTAAAATTGACAAAGTTTCATACAAACTTTCATCCCCTATTTTATCCCCTTGGCGGTAGAATTTATCAAAACCCTTTCTTAGCGGATGCCTACGTCATGATATCTACCTGCATGCCAAATTTCAGTCCGATCCCTCCAGTGGTTTGGGCTGTGCGATGATAGATCACTATGTCAGTCAGTCACCTTTTAGTTTTATATATATTTAGATACAATTTCTGACATTCATAAGAGTCACCTTGTGACCTAAGTGAATATAGTATTTTTGAATTTTGTGGTATTTATTTTATAAGAGCATCTATTTCGTTACCATTATTTTATTATACATATTCAACAATAATAATCAATATTCGCAGTCTAGTGTTCATTTTCTCGAACATACTCGGCATCAAGAAGGGTTTGTCGCGCTATAAATACAGTGGTGTTTACAAGGCACGCACACAGACGCAGTGACAACGGCGAACGGCACACGTCCTACCTCGATGAGCGCTCAGCGCGGTCTAAAGTTCTGTAGACGCGTACAGGATTTATATAACGATTTCTAGCTTCGTTTAAAAATTAATTTAAAATATTTGTAATCACATTCAGAAGCTGATTTTTTTTTCCTAGCAAGGTATTGTATCAAATCTTATTAGAGACTATTTGTTTTCTTGTTTCTTAGTGTATTTTACGTGATAAAAAATAATCCATTTAGACGTAAACTGTCAATTTAATGACATTTTACGTAACATTTTTTGGTTTATTTCTGAATGAAACCTAACATTCTGGCACAATCATACCAAGGGCCAGGATCTTGTTATGTCGTAGATGCATTTAAAAGTTAATTACTCACATTATTTTAGATGTCATGAACCATCGCGTAATGCTCATAAAATGATTTCTTCAAAACATGCTTTGCGGAAACTTGATTTTTCTGTTGTAGGTAATTAAACACTTATTTTTACTACAGTCATACAATAGTCAACGAAGTGATCTAATAGTATCAACGTTAATTTCTTAATTTGTTGATATATCTGAGTCACAATCACGTATCTCCCCGCGTGTTCATCGCCAAAATGGCTTAAAAAACGGGAACGGCCTCTTAACGCCACGAAAGAACGGGCCATTATGCACACGTTTCTACAGGCCACAGACTAATATTGTATTATTGTACTAGCGTACTACGGGCAATCGCTGCTTGCCCTATTTAAAATAGAAAAATAAGTTGAGCCTCATATGCAGTAGCAGGAAACTATTATTTAAAAAGTAATTTTACTTTTTATGCGCAGTAGGTACATTACTTAAAATTAATAACTAACTTTTAAACACGTACTAAATCTATTTATTTCATTGGTATTTCGAAGTTCGAGAAGAGCAATACCAAAAAAGTTGTGTCAAATCTGTCAAAATCCAAATGTCATTACTGTCATTAGTGCAAGGTGTGAACGTCAAGATGGCTTGATTTTTTATACTTTCCTCAATTTTATGATTATCGGCTAATTCGTGTTTGTTGTGTTTACGTAAAAATGAAGACTGAAGGTGAGATTATAATGTAAAACCATAAATACACTGCATAATAGAAAGTTCTTACTGTATATAGGTTGTTGTAAATAAGTAAATTTGAAGAAATTAATAGTTAATTTGTGTTAACTTAGCGTAAACAAAACATAACCTTAAACTTGATTTAACAACTTGCCTGTCAGTTGACAATCTTAATATATAAAATCCTTGCGTTACTGACTGACTGACAGACACGCTACAGCCGAAACTATTTGGCACAGGAAGCTGAAATTTGGCATGTATGTTCCTTGGAGACTGTAGGGGTGCACTAAGAAGGGATTGCCCGAAATTCCCACGGGATCGGCCAAAACGGGTAAATTTAAAAAAAATGCAGGCGTAGCTGCTGGCGTCCTCTAGTAATAAATAAGTATAGGATGTTATCTTTGAAAAGCAAGTATTACATAATCTTCATAAACATAATATTTACTTGTAATTTTGCTTTAGATCGTATAAAATATCACATAAAACTACTTACTTGAACTGGAATTTCACAGTACTTAATTGCATTATAAAGTAGGATTTGGCATGCAAGTGTTTTATAAAATATAATTTTCTGCTACATACACACAACACCATCTAGTCCCAAACCAAGCAGAGCTTGTACTTTGGATACTAGACAATGGATAAACATGCATATTATACACTTTTATTGTATATAGTAATTTATATAATAAAATATTTGAAACCTACTTTTAAAACTTTATCTCTTCGACTGTCATGCACAGATCTGTGCGAGGCACACTTGATTTTCTATTGTGTCTGGTATTGGGCCATTCAAGAGGTTAATCGTGAACAATCTGCTTGTAATGATTGTTAATTCTTAGGCGGTACTTTTGTCTTAGCAGCATATATTTATACTCTTTTATGAATGTTAAATTAAAAGTAATATTATTTCACTTTGTTTGAGCATTTAAAGTAGGTTTTAGGCCTTTATCCTTATTTATATAATAATATAGGTATCAACTTCTATAAATAGGACTTTATGAAACAATGTCCTGTAATTATCTGGCATGCAAACTATTGTCCCATAGTATGAGCTATTAACAGAACTCATAATAAGTAATGTGTAGATAGCTATCTATTCACCAAAAGAGATAGCATTAGCCCTGTTTGTCCTACTGCTGGTTATGACCATAGTTCTACTTTATATGCCTTTTGAGAATATTGTAGAGTACTCCCAGGCATATAGATTTACTCATGATGTATACCTTCACCATTTAGCAAGGGTAACAGTCTGTTAGGCTTTCCACTAAGCTGTTGCTGACCACAAGTATATTTTGTACTAAAACATAAGTGTTGACTGCGATTTAACTGCTAGCATGATTTATGTGTAAAGCTGTGTACTGTGAATCTAATAGATCTCATATTGCATCATAGACAAAACAAGTTCAGTTATAGGCTAACTATTTCACTTGTTGTGGCATCATGGAAATTGAATTTTGACAAAGTTTGTTAGGTTTAGTCATTGTGTAGCATCCTGGCTCGATTTACAATTACTTCAAGAACCAATTATATGAAAGTAACAAACATCCATCAAACCTCCACGAGCCTTCTAACAGTTTGTAACATAATAAATAACTGAACCATACATTGCTTACAGGCCAGCAAATCCAACAAGACCCCAACGAGCCTGGGAAATGGCAGGTCGTGAGTGTGAGCACATCCAACGGCAACGGCACCACATCAACAACCCCCGTGCCTCAGGAGTGTGAAGCGGCGAAGCTGAGGCCCGCTAGTCCAAGTGGAAAGAGGTTGATGAAGAGAGTAGCTTGTACCTGTCCAAACTGTGATCAGGGAGAAAAGTCAGTTCCATTTTATTGGTTGTTTCTAAAAATTCTATGCATGTACCATAGTACTCGGTATTTTGTGGCTGTGGCAGTGTTAGATTTTTATAATTGCAATTTAAATTTTGCAAATGGTAGCAACTTTTTGAGACAAATCAATTCCAGTAATTAGCTTTCTATAGAATTTTATTCATAATAGACTAACTTCCTACCTTCATGCAGACACTGCATGCTTAAAATCTTAATGCATATTTTTATACAGCTTTAATTAATTTTCTAACATGTTTGACTTTGAATACGAGTCTTTAACTCATCCACAATTTATAATTATGTGATGATACTTATGAACTTTAAAACACATTGCGCAAACGCGCCGTGGATAATTTAAGGAATATCGGGTTGTGAATTGCTTTTCCCCTGTCACATTAGAAATAGAAAATTTGCATGTAATAAAGTCTATTTTTCTGTACTTTAATTAATTATTACAAATAATAATATTGCATCCATGCAATTTTACATGCAAATTTATTGTAATTTAATATACAAATTTGTTACGATTTTGCACCCATATTTATAGCAATTTTGTATTCACATTTATTGCAATATAGCATCCTAATTTATTGCAATTTTGCTCATAAATTTATTGCAATTTTCACGCAAATTTATCGCAATCTTGAACCATTAATTACTGCAGGTTTTCACCCAAATTTATCGCAACCTTGCACCCAAGTTTATATCTCATTTTGCACCAGTTATAACGCTTTGCTAAGCTCTTAAGCTTGCTTCTAATGTAGTTAGTCTCCGGTCATGGGTCAAGGCATATAAATTAAAGTGTTCTTACGTGGCGTCTATCCAGTAGACTGCTGGACCGCAAGAAGCAGCACGTGTGCCACATCCCGGGCTGCAACAAGGTGTATGGGAAGACGTCTCACCTGCGAGCACATCTACGGTGGCACTCCGGTGAGAGGCCCTTCCTCTGCAACTGGCTCTTCTGTGGGAAGAGGTATGTCCTTATCTATACATATTGTAAGATACAAATCCTCTTTTCGTCCTGTGTGTCTGTGTAAACATTTTCATCAATGAACATTTTTATTAATAGTGATTCCTGAGGACCTTTTAGGTGTACAATTCTCGACCTTTTTAATAAAATTGGGAAAATGTATTTAAATTTGTTATAGTAGGTTTGTAAACAATGGTGTTGACACAGAATTTATTCTTAGTGCGGGAATAAAAGTAATAAACTTCATAAAACAAGTCATAATACTGTGTGGACAGGTTCACCCGTTCGGACGAGTTGCAGCGCCACCGGCGCACGCACACGGGCGAGAAGCGCTTCGAGTGTCCCGAGTGCAGGAAGCGGTTCATGCGCTCCGACCACCTCGCCAAGCACGTGCGCATACACACCAAGAACAGGATCACGGTATGTTGGACTTTCAAAAATAATCAATATTTCAAATTAGCAAAAAAAAGAATTTGCAATGAAGTAAAAAAAAAAATTGCAATGAATTAAAAAAAAAATCAAAAAAAATATTAAGGCTAAAATTTCGCAACTTATAGACACTCACACTTATGTAGATCATCTATATAAAAACGTTATAACTTTAACGGACTTAACGCCATCAATTGCTTCAAGTTCAGATATTTTTATTTCGAATTTTAGGCCCCAATACTCTCATGCCATATCGCTTAAAATTCAGTTTCAAAAATAG
Organism: Euclidia mi; assembly: GCA_944739405.2. Taxonomy (NCBI): domain Eukaryota; kingdom Metazoa; phylum Arthropoda; class Insecta; order Lepidoptera; family Erebidae; genus Euclidia; species Euclidia mi. Next base: position 9,461,441 of record OX123196.2, read on the forward strand.
CGAGCTATTAAAAATATTGGCGCTAAAATACCTTGTGCAGAATTCTGCCTATTTAGATAACCTTTCTTATGTTACTTGATAGGTTGTAGTCCATATTCTGATATAGAAATATGATTTTCTTTCGTCCAAATGCTATATTTAGACTTACCTAATTGGCATATATAATTTTAATATACCTGTGTCCAGCACGGCCGTTAAAGGCTTTATATGTACATATGTTACCATAACAAAATATTTATATAATTCCAGGAAGTAGCAACATCAACTCAATCGATGTACTCAGATTCGGGGGACGACAGCTGCGACGAGAAAATGATGCTGACGATAGAGACAGTCCACGCAGAGGCCGACAGCGATGACAAGATGATGAGGCCGAGCCCTAAGATGGAGCCGGACCACATAGACAGCTAGGACGAAGACAGCGACGAATAACGTCGCTTGAATGTGCTTTAATACGGTAAGAAGCGTTGACGCTTCGATTACTTAGCGTATAAGACCATGCTTGTGCGCGATATTAGGTACAATTTGATCATGCCACATGTTATGAGAGTGAATGACTTGTTAAGTGTTGTCTTACTAGGTACAACTCGGTCATACGAAGTCATGCTCGATTGAAACAGTGAATGATTAATGTGTATGTTACTAGGTACAACTACTATACGGTATAATACTCGCATGAAAGAGTCATGTTCGAATGTCATGAATGAAACATTAATTGACTAGTGTTGTGCCCATTATAAAGTACATCTTGATCATGTCCCCGTCATGCACTGATTTATGCGTAAATATCTGTCATAAATGAAAAAGTTATTGATTAATATTGTACCTGTTATAAGATACTGCTGTCTACATACATGTCTGTCATGAATGAAGTAGTGAATAACCTGTAATATTGTAAGGTACAACTTGATAATGCACACTAATATCATGCTCGAATGTCTGCCATGAGTGGAACAGTGAATGACTAGTGTTGTGCCGATTGTACGGTACATTTGTTCATGTCACCTTACCAGAACGCGACTGTAAATGCCGGGATTGGAGGAAGTTGAATTTAATTACCAGTGTTGTTATCGTTAGGGTCAAAACTATCATGTCAACTTAGGATAAAATAAGTATTTTATTAAAGGACTCTTACAAAATCATTACTTTAAACGAAAGTGAATATCATAAGTTTCTACCCTTAGTTTCCATAATTAAATCGTTAAATCGTCCATTTCCAAAACCATTTCAATGTTTTTTGTGATATATCATATGAATTTAAATGATATAACGCAGTTTGATTTCACAATAATTTAACGTTTACCAAAATAACGCGTCCAATCAATACATTCTTACGAGATTATTATTTTTCTGCATAGATTACAATATAACATTATTTCTGGTGTAAGGTACTCTTTAATTGTATAACTATAGGGCATTAGGTTATTTGAAACCGCCTGTATACGTGTAAATATATCACTTTGTAGATATTATATTATTATTTATATGTAGAAATCAGTTGTGAAATATATTTAAACTATTTAAGGCGTTGTTCCACTCGACTGATTTCTTGACTGAATAAAAGTTCTTTGGTAAAATGCCATGTCATCAAATTTATAATTATAACACCCTTCACTTCGTGGCATCAATGAACATACTATGACGATTGTTATAATTTTTTATTCGAATTGTTATCCAATTCTCATGTTAGGCTGCATCCCTTCTCGTAACGATAAATTATCGTGTCCTTAAAACCTCGTAGTTTGTATATTCATACGGAGCTGTTTCCATATGCTTTTATAGTAGGGACAACTAGAGATGAGATTCGTTCAACGATAAATTGATCATCACGACAAACTGGAAGCGCACCCTTAGTAACTTCTTTGACAATAATATCTGTGAACTGACATATTACTATAGAACTTTTAAGAAGTCATCATATTGGTGACAATGCTAAGATAATGTCGCGTGGTACTACCAATAGTATAAATTAAAATGTAAAAAATGAAATATAGTTCTTATAAGTCTAAATGTTTCTCTAAATACTTCTCATAACATAATTCAGGATGTTATTTTTCACTGATCACTAAGTATTTATGGTTGTAACCTTTGTGATTAATTTGTAAAATAAAGGTATCTCTCCACCGTACCGTAACATTATTGTACGGCATATTACTGTGAGACAGTTGCAAACACATTGTTATTCAAAAAACAAAAACTATATTTTGATCAGTTCTATAATGTTACAATGTGTTTTCTTGTAGCAGTTTCACTATTTCCTCGATATATTTTTTTCACCACTAAAATGAAAGTACAAAATGCAATATTGTTCAATATATACGGTTAGGCTGTTCAAGCCTATTCGGAAAATCTCAAAAACATGATAGTAGTATAGTACGTTACGGTATAGTAGATTGAGACCTTAAATCATAAAGACGTTGAATTATGTTTATTATAAATAAAATGTATACCTATACATTCACTACTTAATTGTTAGGCGAAAATTGTTTTGTATAAAATTTAATGTTAAACATTTCGTTTAGTTTTTGGAAGAAATTAGATAAATCGTGTCATGATTAAAAAGATATTAAAATTGATCTGTGATCAACATTTCTCTGTAATATTGTTTTTCTAAATATAAGAGTTAAATTAATGTTTTACGCATAATATGTACTTACTTGTAAATTGTAATTTTTTTGTGTAAAAAATAAATCGTAGTATGTAACAAAATTAATGGTTGGTTTAAGAATATATTTTTGTACATACACTAGATCGGACTTTGCCATATTTTAGTTAATAAGTCATTCCATATGTATACAATGGCATTATATAAAACAACACATTTTATGATACAAGGAACCCTAGCATGGGTTAACTTTTGTAAAATATGAATGTCACATAGAAATTAGCTGACTATGTCTAATGTGTAAGTTATTTCCGTCTGTTTTCATGGGTGAAACCTATGCTAGGTTCACTGTATAATAACTGTAGATGCGCACAATTACTTGCTACCTAGGGCACCAATTTAATCTTTAACCTCTAAATTATTTTATAATAAAATTATAACGATGATACATAAATTCAAGCTATCTGTAAGGCGGATTTAGCCGCAAAATCATATGTCCAAACAAAATATTTTGTTTATATTTATTTCATTATAAAAATTATATTATCGAGGAATTGTTCAGAATTGTGCAAATATAGGTTGAGAAACGAATTTGATCGGTTTTTAAAAAAGTATTGCAAACATAACACCTATTATAACAAATAACAAAGTTATAAAGATAACAATGATTCGTTGCGTTGTATAAATATTTGAGCAGCCATTTGTCACTAATCTCAATGAATTGATTTTCAGCGCATTCAACAGTAACGCTCATAATTCGTGCCGCAACCTGTCACTTTTTCGTTGCGAAAATATTTCATTAACATTTCTGTATTTTGGTATAAAATTGTGCGCAATTTCTGTGGCCTGAATAGTTCGATGAATACGTACAAATAAATTAAAACATCGACATAGAAGCTGGGTCCAATAACATCGCTTCTCATTAAAATTATCTGTAAATAGTATGTCTATAATAAGTTATAAATGTGTAGTTGTATATTGTAAGTTTGTAAATAATTTCATTGTTGAACTGGTTAAATAAAATATTTTTTATATTACATTTTTGGGCTTTTATTTTTAAGTGGAAGATGGAAGAGGTCGGCTTTGGCTCCTGTGTATTCCCCACACGAGACAACACTGTGTCACCAGTCATCCATATTTTGTTGTTTTGTATGTGTATTCTTTGTACTTGACTGATTGAACATTTGTACTGTACTTCGCAACTCGCTTTATTTGTAATGCTCGGGATGTCTTTTATAATGTTTTTTTGGTCTATCTTTGCACAACATTATGGAAAAAAGCAATGAATGATTACTGTCTTGTCGAGTACACTGAAAGACATTTGTTTTAAATAAAGCTTTGATGTCCGCTTTATATCGGGCCTATAGCGCAAAATATTAGACTAGTTTTTTTGAAATACCTACATAGTACATCTAGGCGGTCGAAGACTTCCAAAGCGACAATTTCTCTTCGTAATTACAAAATCTCAATAGTGTTTCTGGTGTAAAATACTCAGATGGCAGTAATACCTATCATAGGTACTAACATCTTATGGAAGAAAGCACAATTTTTTTAATTATTTTTAGGAGTCGAAAGTGCAGTCAATGCTTCGCATTTCCTAGCGCAAATATGATGACACCCACATGACGTACAGTCAGCAAAAAAATAATATGCACATCATTAAACAGCAGAGTTGATTTACTTGTGGAAAAATAGTCTTACAGAACTAACCTTAGCGTTACTTTGATGACGCTGAATAGGTTGTCAAAACTGGTAGACCACTTTCTTTGCTGATCGTACCTACCTTGTCTGTATGGTCGAGATGCGGCGACTACCCGTACCAAAATATTGAGTGCAGGTAGTAAGAGCCTTGCTGATTTCAGCATGAATGGACCGGCTCGACCGGGGAAGTACTACCCTCTCACAGAAAATCGACGTCAAGTAACAGTACTTAAAACTGTTGCGTTTCGTTCGGTGAGTGAGAGTGCCGGAGGCCCTATCCCCTATTCCTTCTCCCTCATCCCACTCCTCATTCTATCCCTGTTCCGATCCCAAGGGGTGGCAACGCACTTGTGACTTCTGTGGTGTTGCTTGTGTCTATGGGCGGCGGTAATTGCTTACCAACAGGCGATCCGTCTGCTCGTTTGCCGCCTATTACTATAAAAAAAAGAGATTTAACTAGTATCGGTAGCAGAATGTTCAGAGGAATCCGCACACCTTTTTAGGGTTCCGTAGTCCACTAGGAACCCTTATAGTTTCGTCATGTCCGTCCGTCTGTCCGCAGCCTAGCTCAAAGACGCCTGGTGCTAGAAAGCTGATATTTGACATGAATATAGACATAAGATATTGCAACAAAACTGTAGAATAAAATTTAGGAAAATATTTTTTTCACTACAGCAGCTCAAACATGCCGCTTTTGCTGCGAGACAACAGTGAACAAAACGCGATTTTGATTCGAGCGGGAGTAAAAGTAGCTTTTTAATTTTTGAATCTTCAGTGTCACGAATTGACATTGTTCAGCCATAAATTTGAAACATTCGAATTTTACTGTGCTCTGTCTCTTTCACATGCATATAAAAAGTGAGTGAAAAACAAATCCCTTCGAATTCGAAATTCGACCTCAAAGAAAACACCTTCGGAAACGCAAATAAAAAAAAATATATTTGTAAAAAAGAAATTACTTTTTTTTATATGTTACTATTTATATGTTTAATTTATTATTGGCTTTAAATAAAAATAAGTCTAATTAATAGTATAAAATTAGTATTTAACCAATACATTTTTATTTGGAATTACAACAATGATACATTTGAAAAATAAACATCAGGGACGCGGTATTAAAACGCGATTTAAAAAAGTAGCGGGAATAAAAATTTCGCTGATGCTGATACAGTATAGCGTAACGTGTTAGATTATATTAATATATAAAATAATCTAAATAGATGAGTGAAACTAGTGGTGATGACTGTACTTTAACACCAGAAGAGTTAGGTAAATCAACAAGTGATTAATGCATAATTCAATATATTCCTGTTCATTTTTATGTCTCCTAAGTAATATGTGTTCTCACTGCTGTGGTGAAAAGTTATGTGTGCTACACGAGAGCAAAGTTTTTTGCATCTCGTGCTGTTGAGTCCCTCACTACGCTCAGGATTCTAACTTTGATTCACTCGCTACGCTCGTGAATCAATCATAGAATCCTTCGCTTGTTCGGGACTCAAAATCAGCACTCGAAACAAAAAACAACTTTGCTCTCTTGTTGCACAAATAACTATTTTAAGGGTATCTCCCCTACATATATAGTGGGGTTGAATTTTTTTTTGGTTGAGTACACCATCATGTGGGGTATCATTGGATAGGTTTTAAAAAATATTATTAGTTTGCTCAAATCATTTTTCGATCAAGTGATTGGTTTGTCAAATATCAAGCTTTGAAGTGAAAAAAATTGTTAGACTCAAGTGTCCGCCCCATCTGCCGGCTAAACTATTAATTTGGAAGAGGTGAAAAAAATCACAAATGTAGTACATATAACGAATTTAAAAGGAAAACTATCACGGCTAAGTAGATATCACTAGTTTACGAGTAATCGTCGGTTAACTTATAAATACCTATTTTTGTGAGTTTACATTGGGCGCGCTGGCTTCATCTTAGAGATATTATACGTACTTTGGTATGTAATGTACTACGGTACTACGTATGTATAGTAGTAGTATATCTTGGAAACCACATTTTATGTTTACAATACATAACTGGATGCATACCTAGTATTTTTCTAAACAAAACTTAGGTTCTTATAATAGTGTTACTAAAATTATTCTTCAGCAAAATAAACAGTCGGATTTGTTGTACATTAATACTCTTTGTAGCAAGTCATTATGGGCAATTACGGAACCCTACATTGCGCGTGGCCCGACACGCACTTGGCCGGTTTTTTTTATACCTACTCCTAAGAGATAAAGATCAGGCAGATCGCCTGATGGTAAGCGATTGCCACCGCGCGGCCTATGGACACCCGCAATATCAGAGAAGTCACAAGTGCATTGCTAGCCTTTGAAAAAGGAAAACCTACGCTCTTTTCTTGAAGGTTGTAGTGGCCAGGAAGGCAAGACAGTACTTTCCACAGTTTTTTGTACGGTCAGAATATGTCTAAAGAAACGCACAGTTGTGGACTGCAAATTATCTTAATGATGGGATGGAATTGCTGTCTTAAAGGTACCAAGGAAAATATATTATCGTATACTTATTGTTTATTTTAAACCAAAATTTTCGCTTACTCCGTCAAATTAACTACCTATTCTTAGGTAGATAGGTAAACAAAAACTAAAATGTGCACCTTTTTCAAAATCATTGTTGGTGATAAAAATAAATGTTTATAGATGAAGTCCAGGTCTTTTTATAAAGTACTTATTATGCAGTTATCGTTGGCATAAAGAAATAAAGCATATTTCGTTATATTTGCTAAAAATTAATTGATCAAAATGAATAGTTTCTTGAGAGAAAAAAGTATCAACGAAGAGTAGAGAAAAGGTACTATTCTATAAATTGCTTTATGTATAGTTAATATTAAATATTGCAAAATTGACTTGCTGCAGAGTATACCTTCCAGCCGGACCACACCCTACGACCAATAACTCCTTAACTAAAGGGGTTTATTAGACCATATTTGTCGTATGCAAGGTACTCTTTAGGTAGTTTTTTTTGGATATTGATTTATTAATAGTTCATTATACTCTATTTAACTTGAGGTGGCGCGGCCAGAGAGCACTGCCTGGCGGCCGGACCACATAAATTGTGAATTAAAAAGATATCTCCTTGAGGTACTAAATATATGTATATATTCCGATGAAAGTAGACTTTAGGTAGGTATTATTTCGAACTATAGCATCTGTGTACTAAAATGTGGTGCGGCCACAGAGGAACACACAAGAATGAAGCTGTAATGGGGCACCCCTGCCCAAAGATCATCATCCTCCTAGCGATATGCCAGGTTCAACCCGGGGTCTGCTTACTAGTCTAACCCGATTTGGCTGAATATTAGCTTTTCCACAGAGCGACTGTCTGTCTGACCTCCGCAACGCGAAGCGATAGCAATATTCCATGGTATAGACTAGCGCAGTTTATTCAGAGGTGTTGACGCCCTGTAACGACTGTCAGATGACACACGGGACCGACGGGTTAACGTGCTCTTCGAGACACGGGGCAAGCGATAATTAAGAATTTTATTCAATACGCACATTGAAAAGTCAGTGGTGCGCGCCGTGGATTCGAACCCAATACCTACCATCTGTATGGCAGTCTGTTAGTATCCACCACTAGGCTATCGCTCTCCTGCCCAAAGATAACAGTTTAGTTTGTAGGCGGTGTTGCTATGAATGTTGTCTCGATCTGTTGAGTAAGTAGTAGAGCCTTGCTGATTTCAGCATGAATGGGCCGGCTCGACCGGGGAAGTACTACCCTCTCACACAGAAAATCGACGTAAAGTAACAGTACCTACCTAGACTGTTGCGTTTCGTTCGATGAGTGATAGTGCCGGAGGCCCTATCCCCTATTCCATCTCCCTCATCCTATTCCTCATCCCATCCCTTTTCTAACCCCAAGGGGCGGCAACGCACTTGTGACTCCTGTGGTGTCGCTTGTGTCCATGGGCGGCGGTAATTGCTTACCATCAAGCGATCCGTCTGCTCGTTTGCCGCCTATTACTATAAAAAAAAGCACCGCACACCAAGTTTCTTCAATAATTTATAATTAAAGCTTACCCTGTAAATGGCTGCGAAACTGGACTACGACGACTATCGGCCGGTTTCAATATTCGAGCCATCCAAGGATTTTGAGATTCGAGATACGTGTTTGACATATTTTGTTATGGATATGTCAAAAACGAATCTAAAATCTCAAAAAAATGGACAAATCGATTATTGAATTCCATTCTATTGACGACCGGTTGGCGCAGCGCGAGTGTAAGCGACTGCTACGCCGAAGGTCGCGGGTTCGATTCCCGCTCAAATCAAACATTTGTGTGCATGAGCATGGGTGTTTGTCTTGGTCTGGGTGTTTGTATGTATAATATGTAAGTATGTATTTTACAAAAAAGTATATATGTATGTTTATCCATTATCTAATACCCATAGTTACAAGCTTCTGCTTAGTTTGGGACTAGATGATGTTGTGTGAATGTGGTAGAATATTATTAGGTATTATTATTATTATTTGTTTCTCTATCACGGCTATTCTTTGAACCTATTATTATTATTATTCTATACTAGAGGACGCCAGCAGCTACGCCTGCATTTTTTTTAAATTAACCCGTTTTGGCCGATCCCGTGGGTATTTCGGGAAATCTCTTCTTAGTGCACCCCTACGGTCCCCAAGGAACATACATGCCAAATTTCAGCTTCCTGAACCCAATAGTTTCGGCTGTAGCGTGTCTGTCAGTCAGTCAGTAACGCAAGGATTTTATATATTTTTTTTTTAATTTACCCGTTTTGGCGATCCCGTGGGAATTTCGGGAAATCCCTTCTTAGTGCACTTCTACGGTCCCCAAGGAATATACATGCCAAATTTCAGCTTCCTGCGCCGAATAGTTTCGGCTGTAGCGTGTCTGTCAGTCAGTCAGTAAGTAACGCAAGGATTTAAGATTATTATTCTATATTATGAAGTATTCCGTTATCGGCTGTGACAGCTATAGGGAAGTACACAAAACGAAAGATAAGGTGGGAATTGTGGGGTTAATTCAGATTCAGACCAAATGAGTTCTGCTCTAATCCGGGACTTACTGTTAGGAGGTCTCAATTTCTGACACAAGCTCTCAATGATGTTTTCCCTGGAAATGATAGTGCGGCCTAAATACAGAATATCGCACCTGTTTTTTGTAGCATTGACCTCTCATCGCACACGTTCTAAGCACCAGGCGTAGTCAAAAAGTTGGTGAAGCACAGACACAAGACCCTGTCTCTTAGAGAGTGGAGTAACATTTTCACCACAGCAGCTCAAACATGCCGCTTTTGCTGCGAGACAACAGTGAACAAAACGCGATTTTGATTCGAGCGTGAGTAAAAGTAGCTTTTTAATTTTTCAATCTTCAGTGTCACGAATTGACATTGTTCAGCCATAAATTTGAAACATTCGAATTTTACTGTGCTCTGTCTCTTTCACATGCATATAAAAAGTGAGTGAAAAAACAAACCCCTTCGAATTCGAAATTCGATTTTGGAATTCGACCTCAAAGAAAACACCTACGGCAACGCAAAAAAAAAAGATATTTGAGTTAGGTAGGTACTTTTTTATATGTTATTGTTTACATGTTTAATTTATTATTGGATTTTAATAAAAATAAGTCTAATTAATAGTATAAAATTAGCATTTAACCAATACATTTTTATTTAGAATTACAACAATGATACATTTGAAAAATAAACATCAGGGACGCGGTATTAAAACGCGATTAAAAAAGTAGCGGGAATAAAAAATTCGCTGATACAGTAGGTATAGCGTAATATGTTATATATAAAATAATCTAAAAAGATGAGTGAAACTAGCGATGATGACTGTACTTTATCACCAGAAGAGTTAAATCAACAAGTGATTATGCAGAATTCAATCTATTCCTGTTCATTTCTATGTCTCCTAAGTAATATGTGTTCTCACTGCGGTGGTGAAAAGTTATGTGTGCTACACGAGAGCAAAGTTTTTTGTATCTCGTGCTGTTGAGTCTCTCACCACACGCTCAGGATTCTAACTTTAATTCACTCGCTACGCTCGTGAATCAATCATAGAATCCTTCGCTTGCTCGGGACTCAAAATCAGCACTCGAAACAAAAAACAACTTTGCTCTCTTGTTGCACAAATAACTATTGTGTTCTAGAGTGGAGACCGCGCCTTGGCAAACGTAGTGTAGGATACCCTCCGGCTAGGTGGAGTCGGGGCCGTTCCGACCCAATGCAGCGCCTGTGTGCGAAATCTATGAAGCGCCTGTGCAGTGGCGTAGGGCGGATGACCGTTTTTTTTTTTTTTAGTCGTTACCTAACAATTCCGGCCTAAATTATTTGCCCCTCCTACGCCACTGCGCCTGTGTGCGAAATCTGTGAAGCGCCTTTTTTGGCATCCTTTTTCGAAAATAAGTGTTATAATTAACGCATATCTCGGCGCGCGGCGCCACTGTCACCCTGGCGCCTGTGTGCGCCGCGCACATTGCACGTAGGGAAGGTTCGGCCCTGGGTGGAGTGACGATATACGCAAAGTGGCTGGCAGCGGCTGGACACGAAAAGCCGAAAATCGGGCTCAGTGGCGTGCCATTGAAGAGGCCTATATCCAGCAGTGGACTCTTGCAGGCTGATGATGATGATGAAAACATTTGTGCTATGTAGGTATTCCTACGTGTAATGCGATTTAACAAAATGTTCAATTGGCATATGGTAGGAAAATTCGTAACTTTCACAAGGACCCGACTGATGCAAAAGTCTACGAATTACTTAATTACTGTACCACACATTATTGCTTTTTACAAAATGGATTTTTAAAAACCCTTTTAGGGCCACCAATAATAATCCATTGGGTTCTATCCGAATGCACTGTTAATCCAATTACATTCACTTTTAGATTTCTGCGGGTTTTATCTGGATTTACAGTAAATCCTACTTCTGTATTCATTATAGATACCCGCCAAGTCCGTAACAATATTTGCACAGTGTGGCAGCTGGTGTAAAAGTCATCTGCGAGTGCGATGGCAGGATGAAAGTAAGTAATTAGTTTGACATCGAATTAATCAATATTACGAAGAATAAAAGGTGTCTGGGGCGGGCTGCATGTGGAAGGCAGAGGACCGGTAATTGTGGCGCATGTTGGGAGAGGCCTACGAGTATGTCTAGCATTGAATTGCAATAGGCTGATTGATTGACGAAGAGTACAGGAGATAACACGCAGCCCTGTGTTACGCCTGCATTTGTTTTAGATCAAGCGGAATAGGTTTTCTCCATGCGTACCCGTCGTAGGCGAATAAACAGGTGCCTAAATTTAAAAACCAATCTATTACCGATGTAGAGTGATAAGAGAGCGGAGGGCGCCAAGTACCTATGATGTGCAGGTCGTTCGACGTTGAAAACATTGCTTGAGTCGAGAACCTAAGGATAGAACATTGGGTTTCTACATTTATAATTTCAGATATGATTGAAGCTTTCACTTGGTCCAAATACTAGTATGATCTACTTATTAGGTATATGTGGATAATGAGTACCTACCTCGCATTTGTATACTTTAAATATGAAATAATTGCCTTTGGTATGTGGTATGTTTATTCAAAAGCCTAGCAATTTGTTACAAATGTAATTGAGTTGATGGTTTGCATCCTAATGAACGGACATACAATGTTAGGTAGCGAGATACTGTCTCTTAAGTGTAATTATCATTAAGTATATTACCTATTAGCTACTTTATGTTCAGTACAGCGTAATTCTGGTGCTGTTCTATTTACGGCAAATTACTTTTAGAAACAAGTGCTAAGAGAAAGTATTAACAAGTTACTTTATCATTCGTATAATCTCCTGCCTTTATGAATAACTAGAGGATGCCAGCAGCTACGCCTGCATTTTTTTTTAAATTTACCCGTTTTGGCCGATCCCGTGGGAATTTCGGGAAATCCCTTCTTAGTGCACCCCTACGGTCCCCAAGGAACATACATGGCAAATTTCAGCTTCCTGCGCCCAATAGTTTCGGCTGTAGCGTGTCTGTCAATCAGTCAGTAACGCAAGGATTTTATATATTAAGATTGAAGCAACAGATATGAAGAATATTCAGACTCAAAATGAGAAAAATATTGATCACATTGAATTAATAATTCAATGATTGATCACATAGTCTCTTGTTGTATCTTGTAGAAATCATAACCATTAATCGTCACGTGCCGTCAGTGGCAAGATGACAACTTAAACCATTATGCTATTCGTGTAGTTCTATTGCAGGGATCATGAAAAGGCTTTATGAAGGTTACCGAAGTTTGAGTGGTCCAGTGATCAGCTAGATGATCAAGGCGCTCTGTGCTGTGGGGTCAATATTCAGGACCTACCTAGGTATATAATATAACCAAAATTGGGTGATAATAATAAAGCAACCACCAAACGTTGTTGATTTTATTGCAATGTCAGTGCTTTGACAAACAATAGCAACGACACGACATACCTACCACTGTCTTGTGTCACTTGTGTCTTGTGTACTTTTTCCATCATTGAACAACTTGTACCAGTTCTGTTGCCAGAGCATCATCACGAAAAGTACGTCCCTAAGTAACACGACTATTTTGATCATAATCTGTTCAGTGATTTAGCGAGATGCTGCACAAAATAAAATAAAAAACAGCTTTGAAGGCATAATCATTGCTACGGGTCCAGAAGCCCGTCTGAAAAATGTCTATAGCATTTCTTAGTAGTAGCTCTACACTCATTAGGTATCTCTCTCCTTATCTAATGGTTCTAGATGTGAAGTTCTTAGACGAATGCCGATTTCTAAGTACTTTGTAATCCTTCTATTTAACACTTCGTACCTAAGTAAGTAGGTACAAGTAAAACTCATGTTATAAAATGTTTTAATTGCCGCATTTATTCACGAGAGATCAGAGTTTAATATGCAGGTAGTTACCGACAATCATGCAAAGTCACCATAACGAATGTCGGGATGTCACTGACCGTAATCGTCCATTTCCTGAACATCCGCTGAAAACCAACCTGTTCGAAATTCAAATGGCATCTTGGTTACGACAGATCGCGTTGGGTCGTCGGCCGCCATGTTCCGTGTCGCTACGCGTCTAATGGCGGCTATTACCGCGTCCGTGAAATCGTGATGCCGACCGCTGCCCACAAACTTAATGCTCCATTTTTCTTTTATTCCTAAATGCCGGTGCCACTGCCTGAGATTTTATAACTGTGCGTGATATTCTTTATTGAATGTTTAGTAGACTAGATGTCGTTATTTCTGTTTAAGATTGCAATAAAGTAATAGGGTATAGAAGCTCAGGCAGTAACTATGAAAAATCAAAAATTACCTATCATTGTTAGTAGTTTTGCTCATCTCAACAAAGTAACCCTGTATATAAGTGATATTTACGCCGTGCCTTGGTGTAGAATAATTAGCAATGTAACCAGCGAGTATAACAGTGATTCGCTCATTCGCTTGCTTATTATACAATTAGACGCTAAGTAGGTATAAGATGTGAGAGATGGGTACTCCGAGTTCCTTATTTTACTTTTATCTCATTACAGCGACGTGGAAAGATGGTTATTTGATAAATTGAACAGTATGGTGGCAAGATTTACCGTTGATAGTGAATGTAAAAGCCGCGGTGCAAGAAAGCAAGACAAAGCTACGCGGTCCGCTGGTTCGCCACGCCGTGTGCCCAAGCTTCTAATGAAAGACATGATAAATTTTAATTATATCTAGCTGACTAATTACTGAGGCCGGTGCACGGTGCCGGTGCGTTGTTGTAAAAATGTTATTATGCACATCCAGTTCGTCGTAAGTCATTGACTAGTTATGCACAATTTGATCGGATATTATGCATAGCTGCGATCGTTTCATGGTCGCCGGATATACTGGTTACCCGGCTACCGGCCGCCGCCTCGCCTGCCGTCTTGTTAGTCTGCTCATATTGGAAAGATTGAATTATTCGTAATTGTATGGTAATTTGTGGTGTCTTTAATCACCATTGCATGATTTATATCGATTTTATGTTTAACTTAGAGATTACAGGCAACAGGTATAATAATAAGGCCAATAATAATAATAATTTATGAAGTCAAATGAAAAGTGCCTGCTTTGGGCACTAGAACTGGTCTTTTGCATTGTAAGAAGTTACCAAAATATTATATTACGAGAGGATTCATTTGTCCACATAATTATATATACCCGCAAAACAACATAAGTCTATGTACGAACCACGAAAATGTTGAGGTATCAAATCGTTGTAGGTGTGTCAATACTCTAAGTAAGCTTGCTCTTAGCTCCCTTTTGGCTATCCAAAAGGGAAGTCTTGGTGGTCAACCTAATAGTAGTCCCCTACAAAATAATAAAATTAATCCAATCCTGCATGAGAACTTAAACAAAACAGCAAAATATGTTTGTCATACAAGGCTGTATATCTTTTCAGGGCAATCCAACAGAGAAATGTTGAAATCAAAATACTTCACCACCATCCGCCTTTAACAGTCCCCTGCTGGACTGGGCCTCTCCTTTGAAAGGAGGAATTGGCCTACTATACCACGCTGGCCAAATGGGTTGGCATAGGGTTTGTATCAAGTTTTCCTTCTCTTACAGTGCTGTTCTCTGCATAATATGCTTCCTCTGTCGGCTCTTACGACACCCATGGGATGATATGGGGTGGTGACAATCCGTATTCTTAATCCGTCACCACACGGACGACAAAATACTTATAACCCGATTAAAAATTCGATAGTTCTTGTCCAAAACATTACTTTACATATTCAAAGAGTCTGTTGCCCGACCACCAGTGACTTTTTAAGATTGCTTCGTAAGCGCACTTTAAACAGGTTGGACCATTCAACTTGGTAATTTTGTTATAATGTCATTGGCGTACGTAATGGCTGCGTTGAACACTTAACACGCTATATCGTCTTGTCTACACGAAACCTTTACAGCTTGAGTAACAATTCTGTTAGCGCAATGTCATGGATATTCTGTTGGCACGGTTGGCGTAGTAATCGCCTCATCGCTTGGCACTGCGCCGAGTGTTGTGGGTTAAATTCCCACACGAGACAATACTTTGTGTGATCCACAAAATGTTGTTTCAGGTCTGGGTGTTCATTGTATCCGTTGGTTGTATGTTTGTAAATGCGGGAGTTGTCTCTTTTAGGAGAAAAGAAGAAGAAGAAATACTCTCTAGTTGGTGAATAGTTTACGGCTTGGGTGATGGTAAGCGTATGCCTTGTCTTACAAATGGCTGTATGTAACATGAGGACTATAGTATGTTCTCATCTCTTCAAAAGAAATTCATTAATTTGGCCTACGGCTATCTGTTATACAGGAAAAGACATTGTATATTCATGTCTTTAAAAAAAGGAGAGTCTTTGTGCTACTAGTAGTATCTAACATTTAACACTGATTTCCAGCTCGCAGTAAACTGATCGTCTCTTTACTAGAAATCAGTATGTCTGTGTTAAGATTTATGCTCTACAAAAATGCTATTTAATTGGCTATAAGTGGCTTACTAGAATCTTAAGCTCATTGGTATTTTCTATATGCTTGTTTTATATATTTAGTTTTGGAAATTAAACTGTTATGCCCTGTTGCTGCTAAGAGTTTTTTTTTACTCTAGGTGGCAATGTGTGAAATAGTGAGGTTCAGGGTAAGTTAGATAATAAGATTACAGAGAGTCAGGAATGCCATTTACGGTTTGAATGACAGCTTACGAATAATCTCTATCATCGCCCTGGCATTGTCTCGGTTGCATTAAACCACACCGCCTCCGCCAGCCTCCAACTCGGTCGATCACACTACAGGTGTTGATATGCATTTGCAAAATATTTGCAGGGGTGAATACACTACTATAACCGAATACAAATATTGCAAAAAATTATTAACTAAAACTTAATTTTTTTTTCGTAATCATATTTTTAGGGTTCCGTACCTCGAAAGGAAAAAACGGAACCCTTATAGGATCACTTCGTTGTCCGTCCGTCTGTCAAGACCCTTTTTCTCAGGAATGCGTAGAGGTATAAAACTGAAATTTATACTAAATACTCGAAACTACGGTTCCATAGAGCTGTAAAAAAATCAAACTTCTAATCCAACGCAATCAAAAGATACAGCCGTATATGCTGCAAATTGCAGCATATTTTCAAACTCGCATTGGAATTAAAACCTACAGGATACTTCCCGTGAACTCAGGATCTTGAAATTTGCTACGAAGCAACGTCTTATATCACTCATAAGGGAAAAATTGCGAAAACTGTAAATTTTTAGTTACAGCATATAAAAAAATATTTTAATAAATTTAAAGTTACTACCCTTTTCACTTGAACGCGTGGTGGTATTAAATTGAAATTCATATCAAATACTCAGGTATATAACACAGTTACGCTGCAACAAAATCAAGCTTCTATGTCAACGCAACCAAAAGAAAGAGCAAGACAAGCATATTTTCAAACTCGCGCCTACTCGCAAGTGAATCAAAACCTACAGGGTACTTTCCGTGAGCTCAGAATCTTGAAATTTGGTACGAAGCAACGCCTTATAGCACATATAAAGGAAAAATTGCGAAAACCATAAATTTTTAGTTACATCATATAAGAAAAATAATTTTAATAAATTTAAAGTTACTACCCCTTTCTCTTGAACGCGAGGAGGTATTAAATTGAAATTCATATCAAATACTCAGGTATATAACACCGTTAGGCTGCAACAAAATCAAGCTTCTATGTCAATGCAATCAAAAGAAAGAGCAATATAAGCATATTTTCAAACTCGCGCCTACTCGCAAGTGAATCAAAACCTACAGGGTACTTTCCGTGAGCTCAGAATCTTGAAATTTGGTACGAAGCAACGCCTTATAGCACATATAAAGGAAAAATTGCGAAATCCATAAATTTTTAGTTACATCATATAAGAAAAATATTTTTAATAAATTTAAAGTTACTACCCCTTTCTCTTGAACGCGAGGAGGTATTAAATTGAAATTCATATCAAATACTCAGGTATATAACACCGTTAGGCTGCAACAAAATCAAGCTTCTATGTCAACGCAATCAAAAGAAAGAGCAATATAAGCATATTTTCAAACTCGCGCCTACTCGCAAGTGAATCAAAACCTACAGGGTACTTTCCGTGAGCTCAGAATCTTGAAATTTGGTACGAAGCAACGTCTTATATCACTTATAAAGGAAAACATGCGAAAACCGTATTTTTTAGTTACAGCATATAAAAAAATATTTTTAATAAATTTAAAGTTACTACCCCTTACTCTTGAACGCGTAGAGGTATTAAATTGAAATTCATAGCAAATACTCAGGTATATAACACCTTTAGGCTGTAACAAAATCAAACTTCTATGTCTACGCAATCAAAAGAAAGAGCAATATAATCATATTTTCAAACTCGCGACTACTCGCAAGGGAATCAAAACCTACAGGGTACTTCCCGTGAACTCAAAATCTAGAAATTTGGTACGAAGCAACGTCTTATGGTGAACGCACACTTATCCGAGCCGAACGCGTCGGACGCGTCGAACGAAACGAATTTTAGAATTCTTTATATGAAATCTCATGAAACCTCGCACACTTGTCCGCGTCGAATCGTCCGAATCTGGAAGAACCTCAGAAATCCTAGAAGAATTCGAATGACGTCATCAGATTCGGCGCGGTTAGTGCGGTAGATTCGTCCGATGCGCTCGCATTCTATCAGTTGGGTATGACAGAGCAACGCGCGAGTACTATTTCCGCATTGTTTCTTCATCTTCCATTAATAAAGCACTGACAAATAAAAACCTCGTCAAGATCCATCACAATTCACATGTAATAACAGTGCGACAGGCGTAAAGGAAATGGAAACTATTTGTTCGATGCGCTCGATTCTTTCGGCGCGGTCGATTCTTTCGGCGCGGTCGATTCTTGCTAATGTGCGAGGCCTCCTTGACTTCAATTCGTTCGATGCGTTCGGCTCGGATAGGTGTGCGTCCACCTTTATAGCCAAGATAAAGAATGCGGAAGGCTGAGGACCGTGTGCTGTGGTGCGTGTTGGGAGAGGCCTATGTCCAGCCGTGGACTGCGATAGGCTGATTGAGATTGATATTTCAAATAATTACATAGTCTTCAAACCTTTTTGCTAATTATTCTGTACTTTATAAGTATTTTTGTAACAGATTTCTAATAGTCAGTAAAAACTTTGTAAATCAATAACTGTGATAAAAAATCTTACCATCATTCATCAGCAGACTTTTGCAAGGCTGCTGCAAGGCTGGTATAGGTATTTAAATTATATTATAAAATAAGCGATATATGTTAATATAAAATAAAGGATGACTGATTAGCTGATTACAAACGACAAAGACCCCTTTTTCTTTTATTTAAGGCCTGTTCAGACCTAAGCGGTATTCGCTACCGTCTGCGGCAGAGAAAACCCAGTGGGTATGCGGTAATATGACTGTTCAGACCTAAGCGGTATTCGCTATCCTTGTGGGTAGAATAACGCGCGGTAGTCGAGTTTCGCTCAGAGCGGTAAGAAATTTAGGTCGCTCTAGCCGCGGTACTTGATACCAAATACCTGAGCGAAACCCGCGCGGTATGTACCTCTACCCACAGCGGCAGCGAATATCGCTCAGGTCGCTCTAGCCGCGGTACTTGATACTAAATAACTGAGCGAAACCCGCTCGATATGTACCTCTACCCACAGCGGCAGCGAATATCGCTCAGGTTTGAATAGGCCTTTATGCTCCTCCAGCTTTCCATACTGTAATGTTATGGATTTCATTTGGCAATAAAAGTACCATGACTATGACTGGTGAACTTTTACTTATATACCTACAGGTTTTTACAGAACCCTCGGTGCGCGAGTCCGACTCGCACTTGACCGGTTTTGTTTTAAATCAACTTAGCCTATTGACCGCTGCGGCCGTTCAGCTGATCGCCGCGAGCTCGTGTTTCAGGTACCTAATACACACAAGCACACGTACCTATCGTGCAGTCTTATTCTGCACCACTCAACAGTTTGATCTGATTTCCTATCTAAGTAACATTTAATGAAAATAGGGTCATATATCATCGCACACTGTTTGAAATAATTTTAGGTGAATAAGTATACTTTGTATGTATATTGTATTATTAAAATACATATGATTATTGTAAAGAGTTTCCACCGCGTCACAAAAAAAAAGCCAATATCTCTCACTTTTCTGAACTGGTAAATAAATAGTATGTAATTATTCTTCGCATAAAAAATAAACCTAACCTAACTGTATCAGTAGATAAAGTCAAAAGCTAGTTCCACAAACTTATTCGATATTTAGTTATGTAACCTGCGTTATTAGCATAGGAGCGTAGGGTTAACCTCCGGACATTATGCTAAACAATCAGAGGGACTGAATTCATTTGTGTAATACAACTGGCTTACTGAGCGGTGTTCTAGTCTATGAGATTGGTGTAGGGTATATGTTTAAGTGGATTAAAGCTTCTTAGAATTGAGGAGAATTATGGTTTAAACACTTTATTATGTAATAAGCAGCAAATGTGACTGATAGTAAGTGATTACTACCGCCCATGGACACAAACAACACCTAAGGATTCTCAAGTGTTTTTCTTTATGATGAGAAAGGAGTAGGCGGAGAAACAGGATGAAAGGGACGGAGACGGAGATACGGCCTATCGGCAGTCTCACTCACCGAACGAAACGCAGCAGTTTAGGTACCTGTACATAACTTTGATATTTTGTGGAGGAGTAGTCGGCTGACTCTACCCTGGAAGTCCTTGGTAGAGTCAACCCATTCATGCAGAAATGATGAAATGAATGAATGAAATAACTAACGGAAATGATGATGTACTTACTCATAAATAATTTAAAGTAATGTGTCTTTCGTGTACTCAGAATAAGCAGAGATGCTATTTAATAGGTATATTTTTAAATCTAGGAATTTGATTAGGTTCTGAGTGCTTATTTACTCAAAAGTTGCCCCAGCCTTTCTTACCAATGCTTTTGGAGTACCTGCTATGGATTTATGCCATGCATTGTTAAAATATTGAGTTCAAATTAATGTAGTTATGTCGTCTTTGTGTTCGCCTTGTCCTTAATAATGAAACTTACTATTTAAGACTTAACACGTGCAAAAATAAAATAATTTTCTGATTAGTAAATTTTTAATTTTCAGCAATAACGATCTCTGTTTCCAGATTACAATAAGTATTTTTGGTCACGATAACTTATTTAGGGAGCAGTGAACACTGGGCTAAAACCCTGTGACTATAAGTCATCGACATCAGAAGAAGATGAATTTATTGTACCAATGTTGATTTAATATAAGTATGCATATTCACTAGCAACCCGATCTGCCTTCACACGGGAGCAAAGTTATATATTACCTGCGTAAATCACGACCTTTAGGCCGTGCTTTTAATTAACCCGCGACTTCACAATTGCTTATATGAAATATCTAAACTCGATGGTCTTTGAGAGACGGGACCGAGTAAAAGAATGAATAATAATGGCTAAGTAACCAAAAACTACCTACCTACACAATCCTACAGAAAATCAAATCTTTTGAGAAAAAATAAGAAGCGTTGATATCTGAAAGTAGAGACAAAATTGAAAAGTTTCCAAACTTCCAAAGTCAGTGTATTTAGCGCCCACATACATTCAGTGCAAAATACCTACATAATACTGAGATTACAAAACATCATAAAATTAAACAAGAGAGCTAAGGATAATTAAACATAAGTAATAATGCTAAGGATGACGCGCGCGCCGAGCAGGATCGTCGACCTGACACGCGCGAGCGCCGACGCGTCATGCCGTCATGCCACCATGCCGTCATGGCGACGACCATGCGGGTCCTCGACACTGCAGGTGCCGCCACACCTGCCCACTGACTGACCTTTGTGATGCTTCCTTACGTCAGAGCCGTTGCTACCAGCTGATTCTTGGAATGTGTTTGAGCATAGTTGTCATATGTAGGTAGGTATGACTTTTTCGCGTATGCACATTCTTTCACAATTATTATGCTCTTATTGTTCAACCCAATGGTATAATGACATTTACTAGAACTCCATGGCTGCTTAAGATCAGGCGGCATAGAGTCAATTTGATAGGCAACAGTAAAAAAATAGCGAAGCCAAAAGTTCATATTCCGAATGGCTCTTTACAGGTGAAAAATATTTTATGACTTCATATGTCTGACAGACCTGATTGCAGTGATTGCAGCTCTTTAATTTGAAACGTGATATTAGTTATTTTTGTTGAGGGTGCCAAATTATTAATTATAAAGCCCAGTCTAACAAACTCTCAGTTTAATATAAAGGATTTATTTATATAGGCTTGTGCGTATATTATTTTTTGAGCGCACATATAATTTTTAAATAGAATAAATGGAAATCGTTTGGCTTTAAAGGACATGTTATGCGAAGGGATGTGTGTGAGTTAACAAGTGGTGGATATCCACCGCTATCAGCTACCTTTTCGTCTCTACCTAGAGACGAAAAGGTAGCGGGAAGCAAGAAAAAGATGAGAGGACTTTCTGTCTGATGGATACGAAGAAAAAAATGGGGTAAAAGATCGGATGGTTTGCGTCAGAGAAGTTTGGAGGCGACGACGCGGCGACGGACATATTGCACGGACCCAATTAAATCGGGACCTGAACAAGAGGATAGAACTAAATAAAAAAAAAAAAGTATTTTGAATAAACATAATTGAAATATATTCACCGAACAATGACGTGGTTGCTCTCACCATCTACATTATTATGCTTTTAGTCAACCTAATAAGATTTCACCAACAAATAGTCGTATGAGTTTAACTTCCGCTGTGTAGGATTTCTTACCGTCTAAGGTTCCGAAGAAAGGTTGGTTATTATTGAGGCAACCTCAATAGAAATGGCTCAACCGAAATATTACTGTAATACAGTGTAAAGTATTAGTAGTATTACCAAAGAACTATCTATTCTGTGGTATTACTGTAATAGCAGTTGGGCTAAACGGTCCGAGCGATCGAGGGTACTAAGAAGCTGGAAGTCTAATTAAGTATTTTTATTGATATTGAGTTTCAATTATTAAAATATTACCTACTTTATTTCTGTACATATATATTTTGTGACGAATTAAAGCAGCATAATCCGCCACAGATTTTAAGAAGGCGTAACTTAACTGAAAGTTTTCCATGAAGGTATTCAGCAACGGTTCAATATGTTCAAAGAAGCAGTATAGAACCAGTTTCTGTGCCTGGCTACCATCATAAAGGTTATACTTAATTACTGCACAAGAGGGTGCATAATAAGTTTCACTCCGCTGACTCCAGCGCCATCTCCAAGGTTATTGGCATTTCCCCACAAATGGCATTGCACACTTCTTACAATACTAAATTGGCAATATATCTATTTTAATATGTCATTCCTATTTCATTAAAGAAATGTTAGAGTTGTTACAGTAACTCTATAAAAAGAAAATAAATGGCTTTTGTTGACATTTATGATGATGGGAGATTAATAGAATATGTGCATGAGTTGTTCATGTTTGTTTTATGGAAAATAGACCGCCGAGGGGTCACATATAACTTTAATTCGATAGTTTTATGAAGTGTGACCATAATATTTCTTTTGATTATCTTCTTAATATATAAAATCCTTGCGTTACTGACTTACTGACAGACACGCTACAGCCGAAACTATTGGGCGCAGGAAGCTGAAATTTGGCGTCTATGTTCCTTAGGGACCGTAGGGGTGCACTAAGAAGGGATTTCCCGAAATTCCAAAAATGGAATCGGCCAAAATAGGTAAATTTAAAAAAAAAATGCAGGCGTAGCTGCTGGCGTCCTCTAGTTCTTTATATTTCTGAACACAAACTTCATGTCGACTGCAAATAATTTATTACTTATAAGAACGTTATTTGTAATCTTGAAACTAAACACATTTTTTTTTCTGTTGAGGCAGGTGTTTATTTCAACACATAATTTTTCCTGGTTATTTTCTTTCTAAGGACCAGCAAAGCTAATAGGTATGATCACCTATTTACTTACAACATAATTGGGTATGATATAGGTACCTATTAGTAAATAATAGGGGCGAACCTGTTGCTGTGTTTCGAATAGGTATCTTCTACGAGTTGCAACTGAGAATTTCAAATATAAAAGAAAACTACGGCCAAGCCTGAAGGCTGTGTCAAATTTAACTGCTTAGGTGAAGCCTATACAGCCTTTCTTAATAGTCCAAGATCCGAGTTACTTATTTTCTCAGAAACGAAATGTATAGAATAATGTAGTGTTAGTATGTGCCATGAGTGTACACATATAATTGTTAGCTAGGATCGAGGGCCAATTTTTAGGTACGAAGTGCTAAAGTTAGGTGAAAATAGTACTTAGCTTTCTTAAATTGTCAGTGCTGACTTTTATGAGTTTTTTATTTTCTTTATTAAAAATTAAAAAATAATACTGCCGGACTCTTTTCAGGGCGGTAATTTTTACCAGACGCTTCCAAAATAATTGTTATCTAGCGATTGGTAGAGACCGCTAGGGGGGTCGCGGCAGTCATGCTAATGTAGATCCCGTGACCCCGCCATTCAATGGGATCGGATAGAGGAACACCATGGTGGTTTTAGTGGGTAGTCCCGGCGCTTCTCGTCGGGGAGTCACCACACTCTCCCTAGACTGAGCCCCTTTAGGGGCCCAGCCTGGGGGGGTCAGCCCGTAAATTGTTTGGTTTCCACCATGAGTCAAAAAAAAGAGACCGCGAGTAGGGAACCCTTCGTGCGCGAGTCCCACTCGCACTTGCCCAATTTTTAAATAATTATCTTATTGCCATCGATCCTTGATGTGTGGAGTGGAGAGTGTACAAAGTTTCATTTCAATCCGTTGTCATAGGTACGTTTTAATGTGCTAGATTCGTAAATACATACCTAACTAAAAGAGTGTTAAAAATTTAAAGAACCGATGATTTAGAATGTCTTACGCTTGTGTTTAAACCAAGTAAGTATAATATGATACAGCGTTCGATTGCATTATTTTAATGCTCCAAGAGTTATTAATTTCATCTAATGGATTTGATAAAATTTTGGTTATAATCTGCAATATTCATCGCTACCGAACACCTATTTCGTCCACAGTATTGTTATTTCCTATTCCCAAGAATGCAGTACTACCCCTAACTGAGGATCAACAGCATTACTACAACATGACTACAGCTACTGTGTCGCTATTAGTAGCCGACCATGATTCTAATCAGACTAAGTAGGGAGTATTAATTCTGACTAAAAATATAGTTTCATGAGCGTCGGCCGGCATTTGCTTGCTACAACAACCAAGCAACAATTTGAACAGAAACATTCCAACTTATTAAAACAATCGCATAGTACATAACGTAATTCCTGCAGCAACGAAGCATTAATTAAAAGAAATCCGGTTTCTACATATCCTTAATCCACAAAAATGAATTATAATGTATCATAACGCGGTGTTTCATGACCAGAGAGCAGGAGTGGTGGTCACTCGCCCGTGACGATGCTCGGTTGTTGACCGCAGACGGTCCACGATCAAACCAAAGAAGTTTTATGTAAAAAATAAAAAAAATGTATATATAGTTCGCTTCCAGTAAAAACCTAAAATTCAAAGCATTTGTTTTATAATATACTGTTGAGATTACGTGATTTTAGCGTTATGGTTGTCTAAAATACTTGTTTTGTTTTCAGGTCATTCATCATATCAATTAGACCACTGGCTTGTATAACATCCAAACTTGGTATAATGTTAGTGTTTTTTAGACATTTATATTTCCTCTCCCCAAGAACCCATCCCAACCCACTATCCGAAGCGTACAGGTAACGGTAGGTGATCAAAAATCTAGAGTCACGTTGCTACATTAGCCGCCAAAAACCGCGCATCAAAGCAAAACGCGCCTTTATATGAGTAATTTTTAATTATTATATTAAAATGGGCTCCCGCGATTATGATCTAGCAAAACAATATAAGTAAATTTCCTTTTCAACCCTAACTTCTTACGGTAAAAATGACTTAATCGTTGATGGAGGTTAGGGAACGTTTCGGTGAATAATTGGGAATGCTTTTTTGATATCAAAAGTATTGCAGTCAACGTAGACTACAATCACAATTTTATATTGAGATCCTACTGCACTTTAAAAAAACTGATTGAATATACGGTGAATTCAAAACCTACTGTCTCGTTAAAAGAGTTTCGGAGTCACTGAAAACTTTACCACCAACTTGTTACTGTAATCTTGTCTGTGATCATTGAACACAAAGCTAGATCTACTTCTTGTTTCAAAAGAAAAAGGTTTCATTTGCTTAGTAAATCGGTGCGCCAGTACATATCAAATATAGTCTATAAAAACTTGCTTAGATACCCATTCAATGAATAGTAAGATGTTTGGCCATTGTTGTAAGATAATTATACTCCGCAAAAAACTGCTAAATAGCGTTTTGCTTACGACAGATTAAAGTTGGTTAAAAACATCGAGTCTTTGGAAAACAGACTATTTATTTCAAACAGATTAAATAAAATCCCGTAAATGCTACATTTGTGTTAATAAGATCGTGCTTGAAACGGGAGCACATTAGAGAGCGATCTGTCAAAATAGCGTCGCAGACATCAAAGCCCTTCGTGGAAAGAAGTGATTCGAACCATTGGGATTACGGACAAATTTCTATGCATTTAGCTGTCGCCTGATGGAGGCAATTTATTTGTGGCCGCTGAAGTACACCAAAACCAACATACAAGCCCTTCACCTAAACAACACGGTCACTCTTATCTCATCTACATAGGTTTCAAATTTCAACGGATCTAAGGTTTTTAAATGGTAAATAAGTTGTGTATTAGAAGCAATTTTGCCGACACGAGTTTTCGTGATTTCGTAAGCGGTGGCTTTTATTCATTTTGACTTTTTCTTGAGTTGTCGAAAAAACTGTCGCCGAGGTCTATGGCCGATCCGCGAAGCGTAACGGGCTCTACCCAGAGAGCCTCGGCGTCGGAACGAGATTATCGTTGGAAAATTATAATTATGAGCCATGTAACAGACGGTGAGTTGGACGTGCTTCTATAAAATGAGAGTGATGAATGATGTTTATTTTAAGAAACTCGCGAATACGGCAAGAATTGCGCGTTATAACGTGCATGACTTTATTGTTTGTCCAAAGGTTGCTAGAAATTGCTTTTAGTAACGTGGTCTTATAATAGTCGCGTCAGATTTTATTCTCGCTCCCAAGTCTGTGGGTATACGTTGGATAATACCTAGGTATGCAAAGTATGAAAAGTAAGGTTTGAATTAATTTTTCTCGCATTGAGTTAGTGAAAAAGTAGGTAAGTCAAGTTTCACGCGACCTGTAATAATGTTTGACATGTTTATAAAACACAGCGCATTCTCAATAGCTTAAATCTGGTAATTAAGTGTTTGCAGGAAGGTGAGTTCGAAATATAGAGTCAAAGAAAGTATCTAAGATACATGTTTTATTCAATTAAAATAAATGTAAAATATTGTGGTAAGCTATACTAAAATAAAAAAGCCTGTTAGGTTTACCTTTGGATTTAAGTAATTTTCAGATTTTTGTCAATAACTTTTTCAAGTTCGAACAATGAACCGCGAATACATGCTCGATATTATCACAATCGATCGATATTAATTGCTACTCGGGCGTTTTTTAGGGAATAGCACACCAGTATGTTCCTTTAAAGACATAGTTTTATATTTAGTGCAGCTATCAAGAACAGATGAACAAAAATCATTAATTAACACGAGTACAGACAACATTTACTTCTTATTTTAGGTACTGCTACGAGTTCGGGGACTACCACGAAATACGACATTATATTTTATTAACTACGATTTATTTACTCTGTTTTTTAAATTTGACTAACAGAGCACAATTTTTTATTTTATTTTATAGACTCACGCTTTTAGCCACCAAGGGTTAGGGCAGAGGTGTAGTATTAAACCCACATTTCGCCATGAATTTTTAGGTCCCACGTAATAGGGGGCGAGCCTATTGCCGTTACCGGGCGCATGGGATGGTTCTGCCAAGTATCAATAAGTTACATTGGAGTCAATTGAGAGAAAAGCTAGAAGAATCATCGGCGATAACCAATTGGTTGACGCAGGACTCCAAAGCCTGGAGCATCGCCGTAGTGTCGCCAGTCTATCAGTCAGATACATTTTGGACAGTGCGCAGAGGAACTACACAATCTGATTCCTCCTTCCCCTTTCTTCCATCGGACGACCAGACTAACGAGTCAGCGTCACCGTTACATGGTGGATATCCCGCTTATACGCATGAAGCGCTTTGCTTCTTCCTTTCTTATGCGTACCGCCAAGGTGTGGAACTCTTGACCCGAGTCTGTGTTTCCTGATGACTACAACCTGGGTGTTTTCAAGTCGCAAGTGAATAGGTACCTTCTAGGTAAGCGTGCTCCATCTTAGACCATATCATCGCTTAACATTAGGTGAGATCATGGTCAAACGCTAGCCTATGAGTAATAAAAAAATAAAAAAACACCAGACTCCGTGCTGTTACTGAGAATTCGGAAAAACCCAGTTACACATTTGCTCGACTCGGGAATCGAACCCGGGACCTCCGATCAGCAGTCGCATACGCTATCCACTGGACCACGGAGGCAGAGTACAAATATGTACTATTTATAATATCGTGAGGAAACCTGCATGTCAGGGAGTTCTCTTTAATGTTCTCGAAAGACATGTGAAGTCTGCCAACCCGCACGTGGCCAGCTTGGTGGAGGACCACCAAGCTTGGCCACCAAGTCTTCTCATGGTAAGAAGAGGCTCGTGCCCAGCAGTGGGACAGTTAATATATAGGGCCAATGATGAAAATGATGTACTATTTGTATCTCGTAGGGAAATAACATTTTCACCACAGCAGCTCAAACATGCCGCTTTTGCTGCGAGACAACAGTGAACAAAACGCGATTTTGATTCGAGCGTGAGGCAAAGTAACTTTTTAATTTTTCAATGATCAGTGCCACGAATTGACATTGTTCGGCCATAAATTTGAAACATTCGAATTTTACTGTGCTCTGTCTCTTTCACATGAGTATAAAAAGTGAGTGAAAAACCAAACCCCTTCGAATTCGAAATTCGATTTTGGAATTCGACCTCAAAGAAAACACCTACGGCAACGCAAAAAAAAAAAGATATTTGTAATAAAGAAATTACTTTTTTTATATGTTATTGTTTATATGTTTAATTTATTATTGGATTTTAATAAAAATACGTCTAATTAATAGTATAAAATTAGTATTTAACCAATACATTTTTTTTTGAATTACAACAATGATACATTTGAAAAATAAACATCAAGGACGCGGTATTAAAACGCGATTTAAAAAAGTAGCGGGAATAAAAATTTCGATGATGCTGATACAGTATAGCGTAACGTGTTAAATTATATTAATATATAAAATAATCTAAAAAGATGAGTGAAACTAGCGATGATGACTGTACTTTAACACCAGAAGAGTTAAATCAACAAGTGATTATGCAGAATTCAATCTATTCCTGTTCATTTCTATGTCTCCTAAGTAATATGTGTTCTCACTGCTGTGGTGAAAAGTTATGTGTGCTACACGAGAGCAAAGCTTTTTGTATCTCGTGCTGTTGAGTCCCTCACCACGCTCAGGATTCTAACTTTGATTCACTCGCTACGCTCGTGAATCAATCATAGAATCCTTCGCTTGCTCGGGACTCAAAATCAGCACTCGAAACAAAAAACAACTTTGCTCTCTTGTTGCACAAATAACTATTTCCCTAAGTCTTAATCACCAGCGAGATACAGCGTATTTAGTGGTTTACAGGAAGGGAATGTAATTTCCTTTCAACTAATTTAGGATTACCAATTAACGAGGTTGGAGTTGTACAGTTTCTACTATACGTTGCTAAGTACTACTGTTGCTACTAGCAACTTATTAAAATGAGAAGGTTTACACCACGCGATTCAAGTACGGATGGGCAGACTATATGTAGTTCACACATCTCTGGTAACATAACATAACTTCACGCCTTTTATCCCCGAAGGGGTAGGCAGAGGTGCATTACACACCCACGTTTCGCCAGTTATGTTTAGGTAGGTCCCAATGTAAGTAGCCTATTGCCATCTACCGGGCACATTATTAAGCTAGCGATAATTAACATTTCTAATACACACATAACTTCGAAAAGTCAGAGGTGTGTGCCCGGGGTAACTGGGGATCGAACCCGAGACCATCGTCTCGGCAGTCCGTTACGTACACCACTGGGCTATCACCGGTTCTCTGGCAACTTTTGTTTCGTATTCATAGTTGACTAGTGGCAATAAATTAAGTAACTTAAAGGATGCGCGTCATGGTTTTAAACCCGACATCCTCTACAGGCAGCCTATCTGAGCCTCGAAAATAAATCTCGTCGAACTGAGATTTTCTTTTGACTTGACATTGATCGTAAAAAGTGGTACATGCACCAATAGGTATCCTAACAATATAAAGTATAATATTTAATCTAGTCTGACATTCCTTATTATTGCTTTTCTGAGAAATTCAAATTGGTGAATAAAAAGCTTTATTGAAATCTTATTTCAAGTTAGTGTCTGCTTTTTCTTGATGTTAGACTCAATTATCTCGCATATTGTGATTGTGACGTTAAGGCGCGGTATTGTTCCATTCACATCAAATAAAAATCCAGTAGCTGATAGTTTTTATATACCATCTGTAAAATAAGTGGTTTTGAAATGAAATTTCTTAGTACCTGTGCACAAGGAAAACGGTTGCTCACACTTTTAAAAGCCGATCCATCATAGAAACGTTCCAAACTTGAATTTAGAATAAGAAATTCCAAATACAAATTGAAAAAGATTGCCCATTATTTGTGGGACGTTTACCGATGTGGGTAATTTTGTGGGCAGAGGTAATTCAAGTATTGTTGACAGTGAAGCCCATAGAGATAGACCATAGAGCATTGACATAGTTCTGTACGCGGTCGAGTGCGGCCGGAAAGCTGCGGTTACCGCCATGCACCGCCAGTGACGGTTTCTTTTCCTTTAATTGTTTGTTATCAACTCAAAAAGCGTGTCTAACATTTCTTGAGTAAGTACGCGGAGATATGTATATTGTGTCAGAGCTCTTGTTGATAGCAGTTATGTTTTGACAATCATCGTCATCAATAAAGTCAGCATACAAGAAATACCTTTGCCTGAGGCAAAACCTGGCTGAATTCATTCTGCTCTCAAAAGAACATCGACTCTAGACTATTCTGGAATAACGCGGAGCATCTTATTTAAGATGTTTACTCACGTAAATCAAATTGCCAATAATTACAAGGCGTCTGGGCTGAGTAAAGTTTTGCTTAAAATAACAATTTGAGCCAAATATGGCTTTCAAATCGTTGTTGTGTAAAGCTACATCTGATCGTACTAATCACCCGTAATCTTTTAGTAGCCTATAAACCGTGTTAGTGAGTACTTCTGCAAAGAATATCAGCCCTGCTGCCCTGAGTCTGAAAGTATACTCGGAGGCCATAACAACCTATTCTCCTATTGCTTTATCCCTGAATACATTTAAACTTATGTATACCACTGACAGCTACTACTCGTAAAACAAGCATTTGTGTATGGTTATGAAATAGTACAAAAGGTGTAAAACAGTTCAAACGTAAAAACAGACAATTATAAAAGGAATGAAAGGTCGGAAAAGCAATTTAGCACGCAGGTGTCACCGATTGTGACCAACCATTGACAAGAACGGTCGCGCTGGTTGGACAAACCAACCAACCTCGACCAACAAGAAACTATAACTGGATAAATCATAGTGCCATGCCCTTTTCACGCCACTGACTTCTTCTAATACGAGTACCAATCATTTTGGTCGCAGTTTTTTAATGTTTGTACGGTGTTCGGCTTGAATGAATAATTGTTACAAATTGTTATTTTTGTCATTTGTGTTACAACAATGCTGAATTTCAAACACTTTCGTGACTTGTACACAAGCTAGTTTATGTAACAAGTCGCGGTATTATAAAAAAAAAACCGTAATTATTTATTTTTCTTCAGTGGAAAGAAATCAGGTCCTGTAATTAACAACCTTTTTTGTATCGCGATTGAAAACCCTAGTTGCGGTTGCCCACCATGAGTTGCTTGGTGGTGAGAGTATAATTTACGACTCCCGAAAGACGTTCGGCCTACGCACTAAAAATCACCAATGTGTCGACAATCTACCAAAATGGCAGGCCACGTGAATCCACCACAATTCGGCATAGCATGCGCAACTTCGGTTCGGTCCTGATGCGAAGAAGTGTTAATAAAGTATAGAGTCGATAAAAATAGCAGATTACTCTGTTCTGGGGCTAGGAGAATATAACTTTCTCTACAGAAGACCTCGATTGCCATAACTCAGTGTCTTCTATGGTCACTGCGGCGGCGGGCAATAGGCGGCAATGAGCAGACGAATCGCCTGATGGTAAGCGATTACCGTCGGCTATGATTTATTTTATTCATCATCATGTCAGCCTAGAGACGTCCACTGCTAGGCCTCCCCCAAGGTTCTCCATACAGACCGATATTGAGCCGCCCACATCCAACCGCTTCCTGCGATCTTAACCAGATCGTCGGCCCACCTTGCGGGAGGCCTACCCCTGCTGCGTCGTCCGGTACGTGGTCGCCACTCCAGAGCCCGCCTGCCCCAACGGCCATCGGTTCTTCGCGCTATGTGCCCTGCCCATTGCCACTTCGGCCTAGCTATTCGGAGAGCTATGTCGGTGACTTTGGTTCTCCTGCGGGTCTCCTCATTACTGATTCGATCTCGCAGGGAAACTCCGAGCATAGCTCTCTCCATCGCCCTCTGAGTGACCCTGAGTTTTCGGATGAGGCCTATAGTTAGCAACCACGTCTCAGCGCCGTAGATCATCACTGGCAACACACACTGGTCAAAGACTTTCGTCTTGAGACACTGCGGGATATCGGACGTGAAGATATGCCGTAACTGGCCGAATGCCGCCCAACCGAGTTGGATTTGACAAATGACCTCTTTTTCGAAGATGGACCTACCCAATTGGATCATTTGTCCCAGGTAGACGTACTTGTCGACCAACTTCGAGTGTAGAGTTCCCAACCTGGATAGGAGTAGGTACGACATTGACGTTAGACATGATTTGCGTCTTGTCGATGTTCATCTTAAGACGTACTTGTTGGGAGACTCTACAGAGGCCATCGAGCATTGTGCTGAGGTCTTCCATGGTCTCAGTCATGACTACGATGTCATCAGCAAATCGAAGGTGTGTGATGTACTCACCGTTGATATTGATGCCGAGTCTTTCCCAGTCCAGAAACTTGAAAACGTCTTCCACCTCAGCGGTGAAGAGTTTCGGAGAAATAACATCTCCCTGCCTCACCCCTCGTTGTAGCCGAATAGGTTTTGAGCTCTGGTCCTGGAGGCGGACTGACATGGTGGCGTTTTCGTACAAACACTTCAGCACTTCGACATATCGATAGTCAATTTGGCACCGTTGGAGAGACTGCAGCACTGCCCAGGTTTCGATCGAATCAAAGGCTTTCTCATAGACCACAAACGCCAAGCTAGAGGCCGCAGCGCATGTAGGTGGTCTATGGTACTATAGCCTTTACGGAATCCGACTTGTTCGGGAGGCTGGAAGTCGTCTAGCTTGCTCTCGAGACGATTCGTTGTGACCCTAGAAAACAACTTATAGACATGACTCAAAAGTGAGATGGGTCTGTAGTTCTTCAAAAGGGTTTTGTCGCCCTTCTTGAAGAAAAGCACCACCACACTTCTGTGCCATGCCTGTGGCATTTTGCCCTCGAGGTGTGCCGCCAGCTTTCAGAAGCTCTGTAGTTATTACGTCATCACCCGGTGCCTTGTTGTTTTTTAGTTGTTCTAGGGCTACACTAATCTCGTGCATGGTGACGTCCGGGATATCTTCGGTATAGTGTCGGGTCAATCCAGCTCTAGGGTCAGTGGTTGGAGTAGTTACACGCTCGCTGGCCAAACGAAACACAACAGTTTAGATACTGTGACTTTACGTCGATATTCCGTGAGAGCGTAGCATTCCTCATTCATGCTGAATTTAGCTAGAGTCTACCTACCTACTATCTAAGCTTTGAAATTGAAACTTATTTATTTATTCAGAGAAATTCTTCTTCTTCTGCTTGACGTTTATTAATCCCGGTCTATGCCAGGGTCCGCCTTCCTGCTCAAATCTCTCCATTTTGCCCGGTCTTCTACATCCTCAAAAGTCAATCCGTTGGCACTCATATCGCTCCTTACGATGTCCATCCAGCGCTTTTTGGGGCGGCCCCTAGGTCGACTACCAGGTACTTCCCACTCAAGGCACCTCCGACCAACACAACCTTCCGGTCTGCGCATCAGATGGCCATACCACCTCAAGCGGCTCTCCTGGAGCTTATCTGCCACGTCACGGACGCCGAGGCTCCCACGGATATAGACGTTACGGACACGATCCGCCATTATAACGCCGCTCATCCACCTCAGCATCTTCATTTCGGTGACGTGCAGTTCCTGAATGTGTTTGTCTAAGGTTGGCCAACTTTCGCTACCATAAAGAAGTACAGGCCGGATGATACACCTGTAAACCAGCCCCTTCAGCTTGGGGGGCATGCGAGGGTCACACACCACACCTGTAACCTCGCGCCATTTTGCCCAAGCTGCGCTAGTACGAGCACGAACATCATGGTCAATATTGCCGGACTCATGCAGCACAGATCCTAGGTACCTGAACTGGGTGGTTTTAACAGCATTTTCAGTACCTATTTGGATAGTAGTGGAATCTACACTACCGCAGGCCATGTATTCCGTCTTCGCCACGTTCAACCGTAGACCGCCGCTTTCCAAAGTTCCCTTCCAAAGGTTTACTCTGCGCTCTAAGTTCTCCCTACTCTCGTCAACGAGCGCTATGTCGTCGGCATACATCATCAGCCAAGGGGGCTGTTCCTGGATGTCCGCCGTTATGACATCGAGAACCACTGTAAAGAGGAAGGGACTCAGAGCAGAGCCCTGATGCACTCCAGCTGTTATGGGGAAGGAAGAGGTATCTCCAACGGCGGTCCGCACAATAGATACAGAGTTATTGTACATGTCCCTGATAATGTCTATATATGCTTTTGGTACATTTTTGAGGCCCAATGCCCACCAGATAGCATGACGAGGAACGCAGTCAAAGGCCTTCTGCAAATCTAGGAAAGCTATATGCAGAGGTCTCCTTTTTTCCCTGTAGTTTTCGATCAACGTTCTTAAGGCGAAAATGGGATCTATAGTACCAACTCCTGGACGGAAGCCATACTGACACTCAGAGACAGCACACTCGTTACGGAGCCTGAAATCAATCACACGCTCAAAAAGCTTCATGGTGTGACACATGATCTTTATACCACGATAGTTGCCGCATTCCTGTACACTCCCTTTGCCCTTGTGTACTGGCACTATAATACTAAGCCTCCACTGGTTTGGCATTTTTCCGTTCATGAGGATGCGGTTGAAAAGATCGGTTAGAAGATATACACAACAGGAGCCCAATGCTTTCCATACTTCGATCGGTATATTATCAGGACCCACAGATTTTCTGTTTTTCATGCGGCGAAGACTGTTCTCCACTTCGTCCGGTGTTATGGGGGTAATAAGTCCTAGGTTAGGAGGAAGCTCAGCGGAAAGATTGTTGGCATGCTGCTTGTTGAATAATTCTGCGAAGTAGGCCTGCCATCTTTCCTTCACGGAAGTTTCACTATAGAGCAGCGCTCCGCAGGCATCTTTTACGCAGAGGCATTTAGTAATGTCCTGGGATGCCTTTTCTCGGGCTCGCGCCAGTTTAAATATGACCTTTTTCTTATTTATTCAGAGAAATTATTCAAAGAAATTAACCTAATACAAGTAAAATTAACCTAACCCAGAAAAAAACAGCAATATCAATGCAAATTAATGTACATATATAAGTGCAAATTAATGTTGTCTAGTCCTTTACTCGTTTACATTGTGGGAAACGTTTGCTCTAGTGACGTCATAAGTTAACAATCCGAGGGAAATTATGTAGACACTCAGGTTTACTTTAATGCTTTTATTTATTAAGTGAAACAACCAGTTTGTTACAATTTTATGTCAAAGACTTTTCCTAGAATAATGGTGAATCTTAATAATTTTGCAGTCCATTTAAAACTGGATTATTTGCATTAACTTCGCGTGAGGTACTTTACTGACTACTGGTATGGACGTAGCCAGGATTATAAGTAAAACCTTGTGAGAACTTTTTAAGAGATATTGTGGTTCAAAAAGGGTTCAAAACCACCTATGTACCTACATATTAAACCTATCTACACATTAAATTGCTTATTATTGTTTGCTAAGTGCTTGGAAAACATCCTGGAGAAACTTTAATGTATAACAGTTTTTATTAATGTTTACGAAAAATTCACACGAAGTGTGCCAACCTACACTTAGCCAGTGTAGTTGACTATTATTCACACAATGAGAAAGGCCATGTAGTGTTTTCCTAAGGATTAGGCAGGTGAGGGTAACTCGTGGTCATGAACTGCTAACTAATAGATTGTAAATTGCTGCAGGTTCATATACCATTACTTTTTGGAACATATTGTTCCACCATAGATCTGAACAGTCATGTTCGCGAGTTGCTTACATCAAAAGACGAAAGTGGATGCTCCTGTTTCACTATATTCACTTTGGGAGGCTTACTAAATGAACATAATTTGTTGCTTGAGTATGATATCGATAACTATTAACTTTTGCAATAGTAGATAACTCACAATGTGAAACAGTTGCAGCTCCTTACAAAGATAACATGTAAAACCATTATACTAGCAGTTAAAAAGAGTGGCCACGAGTTTTATTGCTCGTTCTTTCTCGTGGTTCTACCTATTGCATTGCGAACGTGGCAGTAAATGTAAATGTAGAATCATTTAGTAATTAACTTAATTTTTGACGTTCATAAGCGTCACTTTGTGGTCTAAATGAATAAATGATTTTGACTTTGACTTTGAAAAAAGGTTTTTGAGAATTCTAAAGGGTAGTGTGTATTTAACTGAAGTTAAAGACATGAAACGATACTTATTTTGTGTGATTTCATACAATATTAATTAGCGGGTCTTAGTCGCGATAATTTACATATTACAAGGCATAAATACCTCTGTTATTCTCCTACGTGTCTACCGGCTTGCAACGGTCGTGGTCGCGGAGGGACTGTCACAAGTCGGTAAATGTCGGAAAAATTGCCGGACTGAAAATATTCTACATAGGCAAGCGAAAGCCCTCATACTCATATATTGCAGGTTTGGCTGTTCTACGTATAGGTAAATTTACATGGCATGCCATAATACACTCACACAAATCTCAAAAAAAAACGTGAACCATCTTATTCATCGTTTAGGTAATGTCAATATAATACGCGCATTATCTCGTCAGCAGACAGACTTCATGCTCGGTCCCGCTCGTTTGCCGAGCAGCCGCGCGTTCGCGTCATGCTACAGTGAGCGAGATAGCTGCCACGATGGCTCATGCTATCTTGAGTGACGACCACTGAGCATTCAGAACGAACGTTATGAGGGAACAAGTTTTAAGATCTTTAGTAGAGTTATGAATGATATGAGTTTCTTTTAGGATTACAATTCATACCCATACAATCTATCCATATCAGGATGTAAAATGTTGACCTTCAGAAGGGTTGTTCTGCAGTCTAAATGAAATGACTTTGTATCTTTGATAAGGTGAGGTTTCGCGAGTGGCATTACTTAGGATAACATTTTGGAAGTGCCATTTGTGTAGCGAAAAACGGCGATCGACGTCGCTGTGCAGTGCAGTTTGTGTATTTTTTTTTGTGCCTGTGTGTATATTGAGTCTGTTACCTGTAGGTACATATGTTTGTAAAGACCCACGAGATTACAGGATTTATTCCTAATGCGGAAATTGTCTTCGATTTATTATTGCTTAATTAGATTGGCCTTTCTTATTTAGGCAATAAAATAATCAATGTTGTACGTATAACTTCATATTTGATATATTACAATAGACAATTTGATTTCCATTAAATTCGTTTCTTACAAAATAGTTACTATAAATTAGAATTTTACCATCTAGCCAAAAGACCATATAGTAATCTGCAATCTAGCCTTATTCCCAAGGCTATAACACATACGGTACTTACATGTACATTATTCCTATAAAGACAACAAGCTGTCGTTTTACTCCCATCAATATGAATAACGACATCGAAAAGTCAATGGCTCTATTGTAAGAAAGACATTTCAATCCTACGTTATAATTTGTTTTACGGAACGCGGGGCATGGCTCTCATCTAATATGGTACATGTATCATCCATCATCACATTTTAAGCTTTCAACACATTAGGGATCGCATTTCCCGCCACATACCATCTGTAATGGTGGTGGCGACCGCTCGGAGATGTTCTAAGATCACTGGTGCCCGCGCACCGCGCATTCCGCTAACTGAACAATGTTGCACAGATGAAGCTATGCTATAAATTATCGTTTATATTTTTAACATTTCACGATTTGTACACGTACTACGTACTTGCGATTAAGATCCAGACTGCTTAGCAAGGGGTTGTGGGTTGATTCCTAGCCAAGGAAAATCTTTGTGGTGAGCATACGAAGTATGAAGAAGAAGCTTTCTATGTCTATTTCGCATTTACTATGCGATTTTTCATGAATAATAAGTAAATTGTTGGGCTGCGTTTGACTTCTATAACTACGTCTACACAAAGTTTAGTGAAATAAGAATAAAAACAGCCGGCAAAGCTTAACGTGTGGTTCAGCAGTAGTGAATATTGAAAACAGCCAGCTTTATACCATCAATTTTCACTACTTAAAGGTCTGTAGTACCTAAGTGTGGACACTACTGTACATAATGAATTAAAAAAAAATATATTTTAAATTCGGTGTCGTAGCTAGCTTCTATCGCATACGCAGCTGATACAGTATATTATAGTTCGATGAGGCACAATCTTTACTTGGTAAGCGGTGAAGCTGTCATCAGCGTCGATATGGATCGATCATTGGCTGCATTGTTGCGGGGCCTGCTAATAAAAGTGACATACTATATTAGCCACAAGAGCACATTCCAGCAATTTGTAGAACGGAACTGATCAAACCAATTTGTCTAATGGCCGTAATTTGTACAAATACTCGTATGATAGCTGAAGGCGGGTCTGTCAGTTATTATGTCTACTGAGTCCATTTTCTGGCTTTATTTTGGTTTTGGAAAATGAATCCTGCAGTGGCGTAGCTAACTCGGGTGGCACCCGGGGCGGAAGTTGGTGGACGACCTTTTTTTTTTTAGTCTTTACCTTAAGAATTTCGTGCTAACTCTCCTAGTGCTGAGCTAGCGCCTTTGTTGTTTTATATTTTTGTACATTGTTCTTAAAATTGAGTTTTGGGTGTCACCCCTTTTTTTGGATGGGTGCCACCCCAAAAAGGGTGGCAACCGGGGCAGACCGCCCCCACCGCCCCTTCCTACGCCACTGAATGAATCCACTTGTTAAGTGTCTACTTTAGTAATAATTTTGTGACAATTGGCTCCACGCTAACTCGACGATTCTTGGAACTGTCACTTTAACCTTGCAGGATTGAGTATGCTGTTTTATTTTTCTGGGCTATCATGTTTTTCAAGGATGGCTCCGACTAACATTATTACATTTATTCACGTACATTCTCAACTTAATTTCAGCCTCTTTATTCCGCTTCTTCGATTTCAGTACTCCGCTCCGGTTGCGCAGAAGCATTGACTTAAAATACGGTATTTAAATTTGTTTCTGAATATAACAGAGAAACGTGTTAGAATTCAGTAAAATTTAATAGATATCGAAACACAATGATATAAAAAAGTTATTCTAAATATTTCTAAATTAACATCGTATCATCCCGATTCGCGTCGAATCGATCTGTACGACGACTATTCGACTCTGAATCAATTCGTTGAGGAGTCGAGACGAGGCACCATCTTGGGTTCATTGACCCGACTGAATGAATACCTAACACCTAGGAGTTTTTGCCGCTAAGATACTCTGAGGCTCCACGACTCAAGTTTCGATTAAGTAAATATTTTTATGGCATTATAAGGTCAAACGGTGTAATCACATTGTAACTGGTTAATGTGTTTTTTTAGATCGTACTTGATGTAAAAACTGTCTATTTTCCTTTCATGCATGCTTAGCGTACGGCGCATATGAATAGTCAATAAAGTTTTTTCAACTGCAGAAAAGTGGTTGCTAGTGTTTATCCTCAAGCGTCGTGGAGAATTTCTTTGTATTTGAGAGCTTTTGTCAAAATATTGTCACTTAAGTTTGTGTTCAATTCTAAAGCCACTTTTTTGACTCGTGGTTGATGTACCTATTAGGTGATTTTTGTTTAGTTCGCAGTGTGAAATTGTGGTCGTTATACAAAATACCTACTCCAGTGGTCTACTGGATCGTTTATAATGTGGGTAAAATATACTTCTGCTTGTTAGGACACAAGCAGAAGTATATTTTACCCAAGTTATTATAATAACACACTGTAGTAATTTATTTGCAACTTTTGCTCGATCATGCGCAGCGCATGAATATGAAGATGTTATCAAAGAATTACACAATTCACACACTTTATTATTTACCCACTATTCTACCTGCGTTGTATTTAGTTTATTGACAACTTTTCGGGTTGGTTTGTATTTATTTTGTATGAGAGTTGTTGAATTTGTTAATATTTATAGCTAACTAGAGGATGCCCGAGGTTACACTCGCGGTTATTTTTTGCTACTGCTCCGCTCCCGTCGCTCATAGCGTGTTGTTATATAGCCTGAAGCCTTCGTCGATAAATAGGCTATCTAACAGTGAAAGAATTTTTCAAATCGGACCAGTAGTTCCTGAGATTAGCGCGTTCAACCAAACAAACAAAGAAACTCTTCAGCTTTATATATTAGTACTAGACGATGCCTGCGGTTACACCCGCGATATTTAAGGCTACTTCTCCGCTGCTGCTGCCAACCAAACAAACAAACAAACTCTTCAGCTTTATATATTAGTATAAGATAAGATGTAACACTCCTCGTATTTGTCTCAGTGGCATGTTTTATAGACTAGAACTCTGTAGAAATAACGAAAACTTATTGGTGTACGGTGTGGCTTTGAACCAGTTGCCATGTGTAAAGCAGTCTGAAGTTATCTTCCCTAGCTACTTTCAGAATTATGCTAATGCCGTTAGCCTCCTAAACGTATCCTAGTTGTAAACCGGGGTCCCCTTATTAGTCTAACCATATGACTGAATATTATCTTTCCACAGAGCGATTGCCTATCTGATCTCCGCAATCCAAAGGCACTGAGATATTCCATGGTTTAGACAAGTGTCCGTTTATTCAGATATATTGACTCCTAATACCACAGCCATAGTATATTGAAGACAACGAGGACCGATGGCTTGTCGTGCTGTCCAAGGCACGGGCCTGGCGATAATTACTAGGTATTCTATAACTCCGAAAAGTTAATGGTGCGCGCCGTGGATTCGAACCTGATGCTTTCTACGTGGCAGTCTATTGGTATTCACTGGGTTATCAGCGTTGCCTTTGGATACGTAAAAGCAGTAATAATAATATCTATAACAAAATATTGTTTTCTCAACTAACCAAACTTGTACCTTCCATACTCATACCAAATCATATCCATTTATTTCTAATCAGTGTCGCGAAGTTTTGTCTGTGTCAGCAATCATGGTACCACAAATTGTAAGATTAAGATTCTGATTTAAAAAAGAGTGTCATGAGTTTCTTCCAGGCTCTTCTCATAGCCCTACCATCTCGAAACTGGTTGTAAAAAAAAGAATTGACGTTCATAAGTGTTGCTTTTGTAACCTGTATGAATAAATGAGTTTGAATTTGAATTTGAATCAAGACGTTGTATTCTCTAAGTGAGTTGTGAGATCTATTCGATTAAGTAATAATAACTCTCGGAGTCTTGAATGGACCGTGTTGTTCGCTGCATCTAATTCATCTAGATTTCCTCCGTGTCTCGGCCGCACCGCCGTTAGTCGCGCTTGTCATAACAGTTATTAAGATTTAAAAGCCTGAAATTTATAACAACTTAGATTTAGGTTACCGGTATATCTGCTAGTTGGATTTCGAAGTGACTCATAGACAAACTCTATGGGTGGTTTGTTTTGTCTTTGAATTACTGAAACCTATAACAATTAGTTTATAATATACTTTACCGTCTTTGTTTGTCAATTACATAATATATATTTTTTTCTTGTTTGGTAAAGATTGCGTGCTAGGGATGCCAAAATACATATTTTGGATAACTGAAAAAAGAGAAAATAAATGATTTTGTATTTTTATCAGTCATATAAATCGTCTTATCAGCACTTTTATAGATAGCGCTATATTTTGAGAAAGCAATTTCCTATTTATTTATATTTGCTTCTTCAAAGAGAATTATATAATTAATATCTTATTTTCCTTAGCACTTTTGTAAAATCAAGTTAATGACGAGGCATAAAGGAGAATAAAAAACAAAGTTCATTCGTAAATATTTGATTAACGATAGTCATCAGTCGTTTTCCTAAGGAATCATTCGCCTGCTAACGAACGCAATCAATCAGTCATACAAAGAGTAAAACCTTTTACTTTTATTGGCCATAAACAGTTAGGTAGGTACTGGACAAAAATAAGTGTTAACTATGTCCTTATCTTGCGATTAATTAGCTCGTTGTAAATCTTCTAAAAAGCAATTTGATGACTTTTGATTGAGCCAGAGCTCTTCATTTTGTTATGTAGATCATTTGACGTAATCCCATGTAGCGGCCATCGCGACGGTAGCCATCTTGAATTAATTCATCAGGTGACAGCGCGTGATTCGAAAATTAAACTATTTGTTCGAAGTTCAAATTAAAATGTGTTGCCAGTAATGTTAATGCAATTTATGAGAGATCATATTGATAGATTGTGCTAGTGATATTTCGATTAGCTTCGTCCAGGCTGTACGAAAGTCTAACTGTATTATTAAACCACAAATCGTAGGCTAAATTAATAAATATTTATTTGTGGGAATTTGAGTTGTGTTAAACTTTACAACAAGTGTTGTTGGCCTATCAACGTGATCGCTAAATGATGGTCAATAAAACAGAATATCTACTATAAATAGTAGTGCCACCAATATTCCGCACGCGAAATATTTCTGTAAGAGTTACAGAAACCAGATTTCTCTTCGATTCAAAATATCTTTTGACTGTAGCCTCTTGATAGTTTTCGTCAGTAAGTAATACAGTCTTTAGTTTTTTCTTGGACCGTATATATAGGCTGGCAGTGCTGGCACCATATCGAGATTTATCATATTAAATACTACAGAGCCCTAATTTTCTTAATTATATTTGTTCCAAATGCAGTTTCGGTCTAATATCAGTGTCATATTCATATCACAAATGGTATTCTCCTAAATGTGTCAACGTCGAACTATAGAAGTCAAATTAGATGATCAGGACATTAAATAAGCAAAATACCGATTCTGAGTCAATTCAAAATCTAATCTCATTTTGTTCAAAATATAGTTTCAATGTCATATAAAATACGAGAATTGGCCTTCTGATTGTGAGCAGCATTACATTAAAATAAAGTGTATATCATACAGATTTTGAAATACTTTCAAAACTAAGATTGGATAAAAATTAAGATTACCCTTTTCACTGGCTATCTGCAGGTCAAATTTTAATGAGGTTCCACCAAAGATTTTTTGATCCGTGCCTCCTGAGTCAGCAATCAAACTCTTCCCCCTAAATTACTACATAGGGTGTTAAGTCAAAGTAAAAATCATTAATTCAACTAAGTCACAATG
Source organism: Euclidia mi (assembly GCA_944739405.2). Lineage (NCBI taxonomy): Eukaryota > Metazoa > Arthropoda > Insecta > Lepidoptera > Erebidae > Euclidia > Euclidia mi. The sequence goes on from OX123196.2 coordinate 9,504,549, forward strand.
TAAATTTACAGTCTTAATTACAGTAGAATGATCATCTTCGACTGCCTCGTTGATCTCGCGGCATAAATGTGCGCGTGGGATTGGGAGGTCTCGGGTTCGATTCCCGGGTCGGGCAAAGTGTTATTGGGTTTTCCGTTAGGAAATTCCCAGTAACAGCATGGAGTCTGGTAATGTGCCCGGTACGGCAATAGGCTCGCCCCCTATTACGTGTGACCTAAAAATTCATGGCGAAATGTGGGTGTAATATTACACCTCTGCCTACCCCTTAGGGGATACAGTCGTGAGTCTATAAAAAAAAAAAATGATCATCTTGGATTTCATCTCGCGGTGGAAACTGATTTCCCTCGGTCACTCGATATTTTGGGCTTGATGGTATGTGACGCTTTCCTGCAAGGCGATGGGGCCTACATATTAAAACATCGTAGAGTCTTTGACTTTCCTTTGTGTTGGAGTTACCAGAAACTTACAAACTACTTTATTTTGATGTCGCGGTGGAAAAACGATTCTTGCGGACTTGCCGGTTTTAAATGTAATAAAATAAATTTGGAGATAATATGTGCGAATCCCGAAAGATTTGGCTTATGCAGTAAAAACATTGCGCCACATTTGAACTCCCTTGCCTTGCGTTGGTCACAATTATGTGCATGCATTGTAGTAGATTTGCGTGACCCTCTAAAATTCCCTCGCAAATTATAACATCGCTGCTACACCTCCAACCAATATAACCACACAAAAATATAAATAAATGGTCACGTAGGCTGTAAATTACTTTGGAATTTTAATTTAATAAATAAAATCCACATCAAAAATTGGCCACTCGTGAGAAAGCGTACCGTGTCGCTAATACCGCGAGACGTGTCAATATCGCGATACTATTATGCTGTAGTTACGCTGTGTCGGACGAAATAAGGATGCCATTCCATTAGAGATGAACGAGAGAACATCCGTCAATATATAACTTTATTTTCCTAGCCTCCCTCTGCGTCGTATTATAACTTTTTTTAAGTGATGTAATAATGAAAGGTTTTTTATTGTTATTAAGTAAGACTCGAGTCAAGCTCATCCCGTCATCTTCGTTTAGACCTGCCGTGGTGTTCGTCATGTAAAGAGCACCATTTGCTATAATGGGTATTTTAGCACATTTATTGTTGGATATACAACATACCTGTATTTTCCAAGTTTTCAAGCTTGTCAAGTTGCATTTGCAACTTTTTTGATTGAATGGATTGTTAATGTATTTAAAGTCTACGTCCTTCATTAGGTCCTTTCATGGTACAACACTCTATTTACTTATTTTTTGTGTGTCTTATAACTTCTTTGTTTTGTTTTAATTTGTTCAATCTTGCCTGTAAAGTAGGGTTTATAAAATATTGTATTGAAGAACGTGCAAGGAAATGTAGATGTAGTATCATTAAGTGATTAACTTAAATTTCAATGTGCATAAGCGTCACATCGTGACCTAAGTGAATAAATGACTTTGACTTTTGACGTTATCCGTAGCACCGCTTAGCTGTCTCGCTCATCTTTATAGGAAACGCGGCCTTATGCTGTAGTTATATTGGCGTTGGACGAAATGAGTTCGAGATCGATTCACGCGCACCGTGAGACTCAGCAGCACCTCATTTACTCCTCATACGTTCGAAAGTTTTGTGAGAACTTCTAACTGGAGCACTCCTGGAATGGTTTTGAGAAAGTGTCTCTGTGATTTTAGACCACATTAGAGATATTTTTATGTTTGGTGTGGAATTTGTAGAGTTTGTGAAAGTGTGTTTCTGATGAAGTCTTGTGGAGAGGACTAGACACTAGAGCCTTAGCCGTAATTAATATAGGTATTAAGATGGTAATTAAGATTATCACGCATAAGAATGTTTCAAAAGAAGTAGTAAAATCTTCGATAGCAAAAGAAGAAACTAAACTATTGTAATGTTGAAAGTACATGGTACAAAAGCTTCAATTTAGTTTTATACTTAGCACTGGAACTATGTTCAAAATATCTTATGAGGCCATGAATCAATCACGAAGTTTAACTGCACAGTACATTTTTCTTCTATCCTTGAATCATAATAACATATTTTACATTATCACAATTACGTATATCAGTATACAGTAGTAATTGGAGGAAGAGAGTAATTTGCTATTTAACGGCTCAGCAGTTTAGTCTGACACCTCGACCAACGGGTCTTACCTCTGTATCAAATAGCTTGATGTCTCTGCCATTCTCCTTTGTTTAATATCGTGAGGTACAATGCCATGCATTAGATATAGTAGAAATTCCATCAGCAATTGGCTAAGCTTTTCACAATAGGGCTGTCTGTAAATGACTGTACCTGCCTGTATTTTGTTGGTAAAAAATATTTCTCAGAATTCGCAAGTTTATGGAATGTCATGAGACGTGTTCGCTTTGAAGTTTAAATTAAATTTGGAAAGATCACAATTTAAATTTAACTTGGGTTCGTCAAACGTATTTCGAAGATCTTGTATTTTTTATTAATTGTCGGGTATTCGAGTGACACGTGTTACGTTATTTATTTATTCTTAAGTATAATATTTTCGTTTGTGTTAGTCCATTTTAGTTAAGAATGATCGATTCACGGCATTTAATTACTTTTGAATTAAGAATATATAGATATTATATTATATAACATATTTTTATTTAACCGTATCTATATTTTTATTACATAATTTTTTATCATTATTCCCAAGGAATATATGTACATAATAAAAATGTGACTTAATTTTTAATAATTAAAGTAACTTTTTCTGATGATTTAGAAATATGTAACGTATGAAACTTTCAACTGTAAGTAGATCTTTAGCATCATCTAAGACGTTTGTCCCTATCAATTACTGCCACCCCTACAGACGTTCGGAACGGCACCGGTTGCGTAAATGACATTCCTACGTACCGTCGAGGTGTTTTTTGGAGACGACGGCGAGCGGAACGGATCACTGGTATTCCCATCTGGAGCAGCGATGTGAAGAAACTAATGAAGTATTCCGGAGGAATCTGACGAGCGGTCACGGCTTGCCTCGGATTAACCGGCGTTTTGGTGCAAGTAGCACTGTAGGTTGGGAAGGAGTGATTAGGAGATTAGCTGGTGTGATCGTTTTGGTGCAAGTGGACCATACGTGGGCAGATAATGAATGGAACTTGTCTTCATTTGTAGGTGTGAATACTGAGGCTCACCGTCAATAAACCGAGCGAAATTACCTTTGATGTTAAAAAGGAGTGGTCCGTCAGTTTGCTGTTGCGAGTTTTGGACTCGGTTCCCACATGGGACACTTTGTGCCTATGATCCGCGAATTGTTGTTTTTAAAGTCTGAGTGCTTTTGTGTCTGTTACTTGAATGAGTGTGTGTCTAACGCGATCCAGGTTTTGTACTTATATAGGGAAGACGTTACATATAAATATTGTATACTATGCTTGTAGACAGTAGACCCCTTTGTAAACATAAAACGACACGAAATGATCCGGATTCGGAACAATAATCTGAGATTCTTACACATTGTCTGGTGCAAGAGCTATTTTGTGCTAAGTAATCTACGTATATAATATGTTAGAGCCAAAGTGATTTATTTAGTTAGAGACTATGTAATAAAATCACACGAATTTCTTTCCCTACCACTTCGATTGAGTCTGATACAGCATGGCGTAATCACCCAGACACGCCGTAATGAAATGTGGAGGCAGAGAACGATGTTTAATATGCTAAGTCGACGGAGCCCTATATTTGGATGTAGGGTCAGAAGAAAACCGAACATAACCTGTAAGAATGGTTTTCCCGGTTAATCGGCCAATTAACATATCATCGATATCCAGTGTGGAAATGATTAAAATGAAACTTTATATGCTTCATTTACACTGGTTTTATTACTTCATCCAAGACTATCAAGATGTTATATAAAATTGCTAGTTTATGTGATTAATTCTGTCTCAATTATTACTTTGTCCAAATTGAGTAGATATTATAAATAGCTGGATAGTATAAATAATATCTGTATTTATTACTTTGGCTGTAACATATACATTCTAAAGCGAGGTAATTTACCTAATATCGAAATTTTATGTTATGTATTTGCTTTCTTGTGTTATTTTATGTAGTATATTAAATAAGTAGATAACGTTGTCCAAATTGATTTCTAAATACGTATAACGCCATTTTGTGTTTTTGGCGCTTTGGACCTTTTTGTCTGTGGTGACTGACACTACTTTTTAAGATCTTGTAGGTACTATCTTGTCAACCATCACTATAGTCCGTGCCACGAGAAGATAGACTTTTTGTAAACAAAGAATTTCTACTAAGTGACTTAGCGATAGTTCTGTCAAAAACAAATAATGTCAAATCCATTGAGCGCAACGGTACATAGATACGTGTCATTGGAGACTAATATGTCAACGGATCGGGTTTTTATCGATATTGTGCGCTGTCAACAAGATCTTTTAATGTTTTGAGGTACTGGCGCCTAGAATGTCAACATTTGGCGTTAGTTCATTGAAATGTTACATTCTTGGGCTTAACATGCATTTATCAGAGGACAAAATATTTTTTTTAATTATCAAGAAGGGTTAAATGTAAAGTTAAATACAAGTTTATAGGATCGCAACTCTTTCCGCTGTTGGCATCTCGAAAAAGCGGGTAAGAATAGCAGATGACAGAAAATTATTTATACCTAAAAAAGAAATTGCGTTTTCAGACTACCGTAACTTGTTAGATTTTGTTTAAGTTCATTCTGACGATTTCATTCACAGAAAACGTAAAATCTCCATGCCTAGAATTTTTTATGCAATGTACTAGCTAGTTCTCTATAATATTATTCATTGTTGGTCAATAATTTAATATTTTAGGATAGGTATGCTACATTGAGCAAATGATTTATTGTCTATGATTTTCAAAAAAATCGTGTCAATAATAGAGTAACATGAATGTACTCTATAATTAACATATATGGTACTCTATTTTTCCTTAATTTACATAATAAATTACGTGTAAAACTACAAAAAAATCGGCAAATTTATGAAAATTCGACCATTCAAACACAAAATCAAATATTTTTATTTCAGTAAAATTTAACAATATAAACTAAAAAAAACATAGTGACATAATTAGGCCTTAAAAAAATTGTTCAAAAAGTATAAAATCTATAGTTGTGTCTATAGATTTTATACTTTTTGAACAATTTTTTTTGTTTGAAAAAAGGTTGTGAAGCCCTGAATGTTTGTTTACAAAAAGTCTATCTTCTCGTGGCACCAACTATACGTATCATTCGACACTTTCATTTCCTCACTCTTCTTATTTCTATCTTGCTTTCAAAACGGGAAACTTCTTGATCGATGTTGTCCTTAGTCCTAAAAAGGAAGATTAGAAATTAATATCCAGAACCCCAGTTAGATTAAAATAGAACAATACTTATATGATTTTATCTGCCAAGCTTTTCATAGTACCTAAACATTTCTGAGAGAGGTGAAATTGGCCCATATTATTTCAAATTCTATGATGTTCTTCAGATTGTTTGTTTGAAGGCAATACGTTTAGGAGCAGATCGATCTGTACAGACTTTGCATTCAGTGCAGTTGCTTGACTTGACAATTTTAGAACCAAATGCAAACTATTTTCATTAAGTACGTAATTAGTATGAAAATGCATAGGTACTACAATTAATAACCTGTATGATTATTACAATTATTAAGAGACTACCTGTACCTCGAAAGTCAAAAAACCGTCAGAGGTCATCGCTAAGTGTTAGCCGTAAAGTTGAATATCGCACGATTTCTATCATTGCGTGCAAGCCCGAAAATGTCTGAAAATGGATTTTGTACATAACTCAAGTAATAATCGTTTTAGAGAAAATTTGTCTATGCATTTCCTATTAAACTAAGCTCTTCTTTCAGTGAGTAGCAATTTTAAGGTGAAAAGTTAAGTATTTTTAGAAATAACCATAATAATACTTAGAGAAAGTATGTTTTTCAAATTAAAATTCTATCGAGCGAAAATCTTCCAATCATATATCTGTCTATGGATTACTAGATAAGGACCTGATAAATAATATACAACAATTTTACTTTGCTAGTGTGTCTCACTATAAGACAGTCCGTGTGGTGACGGATTAAGAATACGTAATGTCACCACCCCATATCTTCCCATGGGTGTCGTAAGAGCCGACAGAGGGAGCATATTATGCAGAGAACAGCACAGTAAGAGAAGGAAAACTTGATAAAAACCCTATACCAACATGTTTGGCCAGCGTGGTATAGTAGGCCAATTCCTCCTTTCAAAGGAGAGGCCTAGTCCAGCAGTGGACTGTTAGAGGCTGATGGTGATGATGTGTCTCACTCACTGCTTCAAAATCGGTAAGCAAAATGGCATAAATTTTCGAGGTTGTCAAATGTGAGTATACTGTGAGTAAGTAGACAATAATATATACTCTTTTATTTTTTATAATTAATTTCATTTGCTCAAAAAGATTGTATAGTAGATAGTAGAATATTGTTTCACATCCGTTTTGTGAGAAATTACGTTTCGGAATTACAAAAATAAACCTTTTCACAATCGCATGCTGTCTTAATGTATTTTAACTAAGTCTTCTAATTCCGATGAGGGTTCTGGTAGTTCGGCAAGATGCAAGTGAATGTCTAAGGTGCCTGTCGGGATCTGTGCTCGTGGGAACGACCAGGCGACGCCTTTCTGGCAATTAATCCCGACTGCGACCGTTCCAACTTGTTTGCTTTTATTTTGACGCTGACACTACGAATGGATAGGGCTGGGATGCAAGGTTATCGTTGAATGGGATATTATTTTATAAAAAATCATGAGTTTCATTTTCATGTTCTTTTGCTGTTTTTGATGCTAATTTTATACTGCTTGAAACATAATGGAGCACGATAGAGTCAATCAGTTCAGTTTATGGTTTCTAAGTCTTAGAAAATATAAAGATCTTAGTCGTTTAATAAAGAGATATTTTATAAAAAGAACATTGGCTTGATTTGTATGCCCTATTGCTGTGTTGGCTATTAATTACATACTGCTTGCAACATAACGAAGCAGGATGTAGGAACCATCGTGGCTCAGATACTGTTTTAAGGTCAGTTAGCTAGGCCAAGGTAAAGATACTTTTGCCACTTATACCCAGAAGCATTGATTAAAAGACTAAATATGAAATTAGGTATAGAATAACTCAGACCTGAGTTAAGTTACATAAAATATATTCCACGCTTGCAGCAACTCGAACGCAGCTCAGCATAATATGCCAGGCCACTAGATTCAAATTCAAACTCATTTATATATCATATAGATTACAAAAGCAACACTCATGATCCTCATTTTTTTTTTACAATCAGGTTCGGGATGGTAGGGCTATGAGAAGAGCCTGGAAGAAACTCATGCCACTCTTTTTTTAAATCAGAATCTTAATCTTACAATTTGTGGTTCCATAATTGCTACACAGCCAAAACACTTCGCGACACTGATTAGAAATAACTGATTATGAAAAAAATATATGAATAGTACAACAACAAAACTCTATAGCGACAGTAGTATAGATGTATCAGCAACCAATAAGTTAAAGTATTTTGTAAAGGTGACAAGTGAACAATAATTTGTTCAGGGATAAAAAATGATATACTAGATTCAACAAATCATAAAACATATACAAACCCTGCTAACATCATGAGTGTTCACGAGGCACCTCCACTTAACATGTCACTAATAAAGAAGAGAGTTTAATAAATATATCACAGTCATAAAAAGGACAATAATAGTGAATTTAAAAAACAACTAGCCCCGTGATGTCTTGTCATCTAGAATAATTAATAGTGTAATAACTCCTTTTTTAAAGAAAATTCCTAATAGTGGTTTTAAATGTGTGCATTGCTAGAGAAGGAGTTTTCAGCTGGATTGGTCATCCCCCCCGTAGGATCTCCACCTTGTCGTGGTGGGGGGGCTCAGTAACCGTGGGTGAGGTCCAACACCTACGGTGAAGCTAAGCGGGATCCCGGGAGGGGACGCTCCACGTGGGCTTGCGTGGGGCCTGCGTAGGATGCGTCCCAGGGTGCGGGTGCGGGGGACAGGTCTGTCTGTCCCTCGCAGTCGGGTGCGGTCTCGGGAGGAGAGGTGTGTCGGTGTTGCTTTGCCGCGCGCCCTATCTCCCGCGACCAAATGGGGGCGCACCATCGTTGCGTCGCGGTGAGGCCGCAGAGGAAGAGGAGATGCGGTGTTGAGTTGCGGTCCTCCCTATCCTCTGCGGCCGCTGGGTGTTTTGGCGGCGGAGCCCAACACCTTCATCCGCCGCCAAGGGGGTTTCGTTCGGGGCCCGCCTGACCATCTGGCGGGCCAATACCCGTCGGGGGGTAGCGAGGAATGCTCCGGTGAAACCCTCCCTCCGACACATGGGTACATGAGGAGCACGGGTTGGTTTTTAGTCAGTAAGAGTCTGACAGTCCCCTTCGTTCTTTCCCCCAGGGCGGAGGGACTCCATGAGGATTTTCCAACCCGACACCAAAAAAAAACCTGGATTGGTCATGAAATTTGTGCAGTTGCAGTTATCAAAGATTTTGTGCATAGCTACACAATGTTTGATATCTTATGACCCATAATAGTTAAAATTATCAGAAACTGATAAGTTACCATTTCTGATAAGTTTTGCCAATTGATATTTGTATTTGATTTTTTCCTAGGTATTTTATTCTAAGTAAGAAGACAATTAAATGTTTCGCTCAGCCCTACATTGAAGTCACACCATTTAAAACACCTCTATTGTTATAACAACGTGTGAACCATACCTCATTACTCCGAAAATGTATAATTATTATTTAAAAATATAATATTTGTCTTTGCGAAGGGATGTGCGTCGTTTTGTACATTTATATTCTTTTAAGACGTTACATAGCCCTAAATGTGTCATATTTTTATTGCGATATTAGTAATACAATTTACATCAATACATTAAGTAATTATTATATAAGGCAGCGATAGCCGAGTGGATATACCAACAGACTGCCATGCAGAGGGTATCAGGTTCGAATCCACGGCGCGCACCAATGACTTTTCGGAGTTATGTGCGTATTGAACTGTTAATTATCGCTTGTCCCGTGCCTCGGAGAGCACGTTAAGCCGTCGGTCCCGGTTGTCATGAAGATCTTTGACAGTCGTTACAGGGCGTCAGTACCTTCTAAATAAACTGACACTAGTCTAAACCATGGAATATCGCTATTCCTTTGGGTTGCGGAGGTCAGACAGGCAGTCGCTCCGTGGAAAAGCTAATATTCAGCCAAATCCGGTTAGACTTGAAAGCGGACCCCAGACTGAAACTGGGATAACGCTAAGAGAAAGAAGAAGACATTAAGTAAATTATTCAATTGTTATTTATTACTTGCTCCATGCATTGAAGAGGACGTTAAGCCTTCAGCCCTGATTGTCATGAAGATATTTTACAGTCATTATTGGGAGTCACTAGCTTTGAATAAAGACGTCAGTAGCTTTGTCATCATCATCATCAGCCTGCAAGAGTCCACTGCTGGACATAGGCTGGCACGCCACTGAGCCCGATTTTCGTCTTTTCGTGTCCAGCCCCTGCCAGCCACTTTGCGTATATCGTCACTCCACCTAGCCGGAGGGCGTCCTACACTACGTTTGCCAAGGCGCGGTCTCCACTCTAGAACACGACTACTCCAACGGTTATTGGTTCTTCGACAAATGTGGCCGGCCCACTGCCACTTCAGCTTGCTTATTCTTTGAGCTATGTCGATTACCTTGGTTCTCCGTCGGATCACTTCAAACCGAATTCGGTCCTTCAGAAAGATTCCGAGCATAGCCCTCTCCATAGCTCACTGAGCGACTTTAAACTGGTGGACCAGTCGCACCGTCAGTGTCCACGCTCGCCTCCGTAAGTCATAACGGGTAGGACGCACTCATTGAAGACCTTTGTCTTAAGGCTTTGCGGTAGGGGTGACAAAAAGACTTGACGAAGTTTCCCATGTGCCGCCCAGCCCAGCCGTATTCTTCTGCCAGCCTCCTTCGCGAAGTTGTTTCTACCCAACTGCAAGGTTTGTCCAAGGTAGACGTACTCCTGAACAACTTCGAGAGGGTAATTTAGGCTAATCGATTCCGGAGAGACATGTTCATTGAACATTATCTTGTTTTTACAAGTTCCAGTTTTTCCAGTAGCTCTATGGCAATGCTAAAATATTTTATGAGAATATGGTTTGACTAGGAAGCGGTACTGTAGTAACTCTAGGACGATGATAATGAAATAAAACTGTTAAGTCATCAGAGATCTAAGCTATTATTAGAGTCGTCATCAGCCTTTACCAGTCCACTGCTGGACTAAGCCTCTCCTTTGAAAGGAGGAATTGGCCTACTATACTATGTCACGCTGGTCAAACGGGTTGGTATAGGGTTTGTATCAAGTTTTCCTTCTCTTACAGTGCTGTTCTCTGCATAAAATGCTCCCTCTGTCGGCTCTTACGACTCCCATGGGGTGGTGACAATCCGTATTCTTAATCCGTCACCACACGGACAATTATTAGAGTAGTACCCATGAAATAAACTCGTATCATCATTGATTGTATTTGAATTATAAGTAAAGAAAATAAATTATTCGAGTCTTAAGTTTAAGGCTTCTTTGTTCGACAGTTTTGTCGCATAAATCATCTGGCTAGTCTGATTCCTGGGCTCGGTTTATTTATTTATTTAGACCAGTGTCAGTATTAATGAGTAGTGAATCTCGATAATAATATATAATCTTAATAAATAAAATCCTTGCGTTACTGACTGACTGACAGACACGCTACAGCCGAAGCTATTGGGCGCAGGAAGCTGAAATTTGGCATGTATGTTCCTTGGGGACCGTAGGGGTGCACTAAGAAGGGATTTCCGGGAATTCCCACGGGATCGGCCAAAACGGGTAAATTAAAAAAAAAATGCAGGCGTAGCTGCTGGCGTCCTCTAGTATAATATAATATTCTACCACGTACACACATCACCATCTAGTCCCAAGCTAAGCAGAGCTTGTGTTATGGGTACTAGATAATGGATAAACATACATATATACCAACTTTTTCTTGTAAATAGATGCATATACATATAAACAACCAGACCAAGACAAAAAAGACAGCGATAGACGAGTGGAGATACCAACAGACTGCCATGCAGAGGGTATCGGGTTCGATTCCACGGCGCGCACCAATGACTTTTCGGAGTTATGTGCGTATTGAATGATTAATTATCGCTTGTCCCGTGCCTCGGAGAGCACGTTAAGCCGTCGGTCCCGGTTGTCATGCAGATCTTTGACAATCGTTACAGGGCGTCAGTACCTTCTAAAATAAACTGACACTAGTCTAAACCATGGAATATCGCTATCCCTTCGGGTTGCGGAGGTCAGACAGGCAGTCGCTCCGTGGAAAAGCTGATATTCAGTCAAATCCGGTGAGACTAGGAAGCGGACCCCAGATTGAAACTGGGATAACGCTAAGAGGATGATGATGAGACCAGTGTCAGTATAAATGAGTACTGAATCTCGTTAATGATTGTCTAGAATCTTCATGACAGTAGCTCCGAGGCATGGCGCAAGCGATAATTAACAATTTAATACACACATAACCTTGAAAAGCCATACATACATATTATATACATAGACTCACGCCTGTTTCCCCGAAGGGGTAGGCAGAGGCATATTAAACGCCCACTTGAAAAGCCAGTGCTGCATGTATGGCAGTCTGAGGATATCTCTACTAGGCTATGCTACCTTTTAAATTCTAATAGTTCTATCTCTCTTACGAGATAAGATATCAAATACAAAGTGATAGCTGTCAATATCTTAATGTATTTGACTGTTTTATGACCGTAATCGCCAATGTGATGTGTCCGATTGTATTTTTTATGGAGTTTCATTTTGAGGTTATCATAAAATCTCTATTACAGAGTGAAGATTTAAGTACCTACATGCTGTTGAGTTTTAAGAATAATGTTTTGTGTGATAAATTTAGAAACATAGTCGTAACGTAAAGTTAAGAGTTATTGAGTAAAATAATAATATACTGTCTGTAGATGTTATGACGTATAGTGGTTGATTCAAGTGCTTCATAATTGTTATATATGTGCAAATGGCTGTTCCAAGTCTGGATGCACTTTGGGTCCGTTGTTTAACGCTTTGTAATGTTCTCTATGCCGCGAGCAGCGATAGCCGAGTGAAGAGAGCGACAGACTGCGACGGTCTCGGAAGGAAAACATCGTGAGGAAACCTGCATGTCTGAGAGTTCCCCATTATGTTCTCGAAAGACATGTTAAGTCTGCCAACAAGCACTTGGCCAGCGTGGTGGCCTTACCCCTTCTCATAGTGAGAAGAGGCCCGTGCCCAGCAGTAGGACAGTATAAAGGGCTGATGATGAATGTTCTCTATTACAAATTAAGGAATATTAGCGCAGGAATTAATAAAAAAATCACATATTTCTGCACGAGTTTCGTAATCCTACACTTATCTCAAACGAATTACACCGCTAAAATACATCTTTTATCATAAGATTTCCAATGCTTTTTGGCAAAAAGAAATGCCAGACGCAACCTGTGTATGAAAGAGATATATACAATACGTATGTAATACGTTAGACTGCTTGTTTCAGCTACACTCTTTAGAAGCAGTCAATCCTTAAGCAAAATTGTTCGTATCATTGTAATCTAGGTATTCAAATTCTCAAAGCTACAGTGATCGTAATGTGAGCTTGTGAAGCCAAGTGTCAGCCACTAAGTGCAACGACCGCACGATTTTTATCTTTTACGCCACATTTTGACGGTTAAACGCTTTCGGCACGGATTGAAATTTTAATCAGTTTTCGAATTCGTGATGATGTTTTTGTTCTCAATACTTGTGAACTTTTTATTCAGTACTAATTGATGAAAGTTGTGTTGGAAGGCTCGATGGCTTTGGACAATCGAGGTCACTAGTTCGTGTGTTCGGTAATGGATATTGTGGATATTTCGTGGTTATCGGTGACGTTAATTATGCATTAAACAGCTGTTATCTAAATGGAATCATATAAAGTTGTATTGTTTTCCCGTTCAGATTTTTTTGGATATTTATTGTTGTGAATACCTAGTAGATAATTATCAACTGATAATTTGATAGATTTTTGGTAAAGCTTTTCTAGTAGGTAACTGCCTTCAATCGTTGATTTAAGACTTTAATAAATTTGATCCAAATGTGTCAAATTCAGCCTATTTCATCTTGAATGGACCGACCAGGAAACCATTTGCTAGAAAATGTACAGAATATTATCTGATTTATGTCTGTCTGATGATTTCTGTCCGGTGTGTGCACCAGGCATCAGAAATACTCCGACTACAATGGGCCAATATTGATTAAACTACATATATTAGCAGCAGAGAGAAAGTCTGTAGTCTGTGGATGTTTTGATGATGTTTTTTTTTTACTGCAGTTGAGCTGTAGAGCTTGTAATCGACTGTCATCGTTATAGTCCTAACAGTCATCTGTACCCAGCTGCAGCCGGGTACAAGACATTAGCCTTGGAGTTCGGGATCCGCTTTCTAGTCTTACTAGATTTACAGAGCTTTCCATAGAGCGACTGCCGTCAGGCCACCACAACTCAAAATGATATCAATGTTACATGACATCGCTATCGCTGTCTCTATTGGCTAAACGACAGTGTCTATGGCTACGAGATTCATTTATCGCACTTAAAATCATTCTAGTTGATTTTAAACACTTAATCGTCTTCATCATCATCATCAGCCTTTAACAGTCCACTGCTGGACTAGGTCTCTCCTTTGAAAGGAGGAATTGGCCTACTACACAATGCTGGCCAAACGGGTTGGTATAGGGTTTATATCAAGTTTTCCTTCTCTTACAGTGCTGTTCTCTGCATAATATGCTCCCTCTGTCGGCTCTTACGACACCCATGGGATGATATGGGGTGGTGACAATCCGTATTCTTATTCCGTCACCACACGGACAATCTCTTACTATGACGATAAAATGCATTCAGACTCAACAAGACATCAACAGAAAGACACGTTCGTTGTATTGAATTCTCTCATCGACAATTTGATAAAACTGGTAAACTAACTGCATAATTGCTACAAAGAAGTAGCTATTGTATGAAGCTAATTTGTTTTGTATCCTTCAGTGTGAGTTGTTTATTGGTTAGAGCCCGGGTCGCGGGGTCAAACACCCCGGTTAGCGTCGTGAATTCACTTAGAAATGTGAGATTCGCGTTTAAATCTCATGGTTATTCCGTAATGAGGATAGAAACTATTAAATTGTGAATAACTAGATATTCGACGAATTTTTTTTTGTCTAATTTATTTTGTAAGACTAGCTCTTGGAAGTTAGGTACTTTATACCTTAAAGACTTTATAAAAATATCAATGACATACAAAGATACTGGAACTATAATTACCTATCAAATTTGTGAAGCAATAATTTGTGGATGCCTGAAAAATTGCCTGTACTTAAGTGTTTAATGCGGTAACACCAGCAAAATCCGTATTATCAGTGATGACTGTCGAAGTTAAGGATGTCGGCAGCGTCTTGAAGATGCGTCACAAATACCTAAATTGCATTCTATCAACATATAATAACTTTAATATAAATAAGGCCCAGACTAAATAAAACTTAAAACTTTATTACGTGATCTCTCTATAAGTACCTACTTATTTAAAAGGACATACCCTGACTGAGAAATCACAGAGCCTGTACTACTGAAGTTAGAAATGTATACAGCGGGATTTTCATGACACCCACCAAAGAAGAATGAACTTTGAAATATTCCACCGTGAAGTGGTTAAATTATGGCTGATAGTGTCTGAAAAGTGTCTCAAATTTTGAAGGTAACATACGAAAAGTCGGGCAACAACTATTGTTTTATATAAGGCTGCATAAAACCGAAGCGCCTTAATCATTACAATACCGCTTGTTCGTGACACATCGCATTTCGTGAAACAATCCTTAGTGCCGAATCGACGCGAAATGGACAATTTCTAACGAGTCGGTGTGAACGACCCGGTGATGCAACCTGCACACAATTAGTGACGGTGTTGTAACTATATTGTTGTAACTTATAAGTTTTGAGTTATTGTTGCGCAATCTTTAGGTGAAATATTTGGGTGGGACATGCCTGGTTGACTTGGTTTTGGGAAGTAGCTACTCATGAGTTATTTTAATGCTGAGAGATAAAAAATGGCTATATTTTTATCATTAACATAAAACAATGTTTTAGCTGTGTAGGGATTTAAATCTTCAAACAGACTCGCATCTTAATATATAAAATCCTTGCGTTACTGACTGACTGACAGACAAGCTACAGCCAAAACGACTGGGCGCAGGAAGCTGAAATTTGGCATGTGTGTTCCTTGGGGACCGTAGGGGTGCACTAATAAGGGATTTCCCGAAATACCCACGGGATCGGTCAAAACAGATAAAATTCAAAAAATGTGCAGGCGTAGCTGCCGGCGTCCTCTAGTTAGGAAATAAATCTGTATCGCAGAGGATTTTGAAAAAAACCAACTAATGCGATCAGGAACATCCAAACCCTGAGCATCCAATTGCAGACCATCCAAAGTGTTGTCTCGGGCAGGGATCGAACCAGTGACCACTCTTCTCCACTCTGCAACAGTATAATAACATCCAAGGAGTTTTCCTAGTCCTAGTTGCAGAGTGTACCAGTTCTCACATACTCATCTGATCTCTAATTAAGCAGATAGCTGAATACACTGTGTAGTTGACATCATGACATCAAATCTGTATTTAGCAAGTTTTCTTTGAACCAACGTTGCCAGAAGTATATGAAGCTTTGGTTTTACATACATACATACATACATACATACATAGACTCACGCATGTTTCCCGGAGGGGTAGGCAGAGACTACGGAACGCCATTTGCAACGATCCTGACATACCTCACTTGCTTCACTCACTCCCATCAAGTTTCTCATGCATGCTCTTCTGTTAAGGGTACTTCTGACTTGTCCTTTTTTCAGGATGTCTCCAATCTGGTCAGAGAACGTCCACCTAGGTCTTCCCCTTTGGTTTTAATAAACGTCTAACTTTTCTTGTCTTAGTGTTTCATTCCGTAACACAAATATGTTATTTACATAAAAAGAAACTACAAATTACAAGAAACTTATTGTTTCAAAATCTTTGTATTTCATATTCCAAACATTACAAAGGACCAGAGCACATTTTCCTGTTACTCGTATACACTGACGTCAATTCGTCAACTTATGATCATCAATCATTACTCCACGAAGATCACAGTCATCAGCTGCCATTGAAAGAATTAATTAACTTCGTCGGAACCGTAACATTAATTAACATTAAATTATATTGATTATTATTACCAACAGCGTTAATAAGGGATCATCCACCTATCACGTATTCTCACATAATGTTTACTTATGATGTCGGAAGGCATGGTGTGTGGCAGCAAGTTTATAGTCATAATAAAAGGTAAAGAATCTAAGAAAATGTTATAATTAAGGACCGTGAATGATGTATAAGGTTCTTGTAATGGAATCTCGAACGCACGCACTTTGTTATCATTAAAATATTATGTTGAATTAGTTGGCTATTAACTTTAACAAAGGTATAGTATTTTTATTTGTTGTTTTACGGCAAGAGAAAAATACTGAAACGATTGGACCACGGCTCTACCATTTCACCACCGTGTATTTCATAAGTCTTATTACTTAATAATAAGGTATAATAATAATTCCTGATTTGGTTTAGCTGTACCTATTCTATTTTGTACCATCACATCGACACTCACTATTTTTTTTTTATAAATATTCTACCACATACACACATAACCATCTAGTCCCAAGCTAAGCAGAGCTTGTGTTATGGGTACTAGATAATGGATAAACATACATATATATACCTTTTTTTTTTGTAAATACATACATATTATACATAGAAACAACCAGACCAACACAAACATCCATGTTCATGCACACAAATATTTGACTCGAGCGGGAATCGAACCCGCGACCTTCGGCGTAGCAGTCGCTTGCACTACCGCTTCGCCAACCGGCCGTAATTTATTTTATTAATTTGATATTTGTCCCAACTCAGGGTATATGTAATACTGTGACCCTGCAGCGCTGTGGCAGCGAAAATGCTAAAATGAACTACATTAAGTTACTAGTAGTTCATCAATACGTAAAATACATATATAGTCTCACGCCTGTTTCCTGCCTACCGATCCTGACATCCTACGATCTTGATTTTCTCTCACCAAATTTTTCACGCTTTTCGCCCTTCAGTTTAGAGTAATTTAAACATTTCCCTTTTGGGATGTCTCTAATCTGGTTAGAGACCGCCCGCCTAGGTCTTACCCTTCCTCTTGGATCAATACACCGAAAATGAACAAAAGTGTCCACCTAGTCATGGTGAATCGTAGAACAATATTTTAAGCCAGTTCTTAACACTGCTGTGGTGTAAAGTTATAAAACATAGAAAACATGACAGGAGACACTATTAATGGTAAGGAATATTTGTATTGTTTCTTTTGGTTTGTAAAATCTGAAGGTTTGCTTGTAAGAAATGGTGCACTGCACCGTAACTAGGTGCACCTGAATTTTGCTCGCGTTGGTCTTTCTACTGCAGAATTCATCACGTTGGTGCTTATGCACTTTGTAGTGTATCCTCTATGTAGTTTCCATATCCCTCCATGTAGTTCTACTCTGCTTGTTTAAGTTTTTTTTCCACATTCACACTACATCATCTAGTCCCAAACTAAGCAGAGCTTGTACTATGGGTAGGTACTAGACAATGGATAAACATACATTTACTTTTTTTTCTTTTTTTTTGTTGCCGTGTTTTTGTTTCGTGTAAGTGTCTGGCCACCTTTGGTGACGGTGGTTTTAGACCGCCCGAAGGCCTCCGATATGACCTAACGATTCTTTTCCTGAGACAAGAACCGGGACCGACAGCATTACGTGCTCTCCAAAGCACGGTAGCGATCTAATAGAAACCTACTCGCGGTCACCCATCTAAGTTGCTTAACTTTACCGTCCTATTACGATCGGCAAACCAAGCCACGCTATGGATGCTACATGGAACATGACATGTTGCTGTAGATACACTTATGATAAAACGTCGTAAAAAAAGGTGTAAACTACTTCTTTCTCACAGAACAGTAGTTAAAAAAAGAAAATTGTTAAATAAGACAAATATTTGTCGCATGTCAGATGACAAATGGGCCAAATTAACAACTCTATGGACCCCCGTAAACGACAGACGACATCGCGGCATGCCGAGACGGCGATGGCGGGAATAACTAGACTCCTTTAAAAAGGATTGGTTCCAGGAGGGAGAAGATAGGGACTTGTGGAAGAAGAGTGGGAACGCCTTTGCTCTGCAGTGGGACGTTACAGGCTCATAAAAAGACAAATATTATAATCATAGGAACCAGGACACAGGAAGCGTTCTGTTTAACAATCAGCCTATCACTTAAATAAGTTTCCCTAATGGCACAAATACAGGAAGCCATGATAATTACAATAAGGCTCTATAAATGTAAATTATATAATTATTTTAACACTATTTGCAGTAAACTCAGTGATTGCGAACTGTTTAATTTGATCTGATAGTGCTAATAAAGTTAAACATGCGGTACAGGAAGAGCTTGTTTCAAACGCGATCAGTCAAATCTATTCCTACGTAGTTTGATGAGTAATTTAACCTGCGTCGTTGGTACACTATTGAAATTATTTTCATCGAAGGAAAACAAAATAAGCTAAATAGTTCTGTATATATTAAAATGATAAAATCTGCCTCCGAGGTCCAGTGGATACCGTATGCGTCTGTTGATCGGAAGTCCCGGGTTTGATTCCCGGGTCGGGCAAAAGTGTTACTGGCTTTTTCCGAATTCTCAGTAGCAGCACGGAGTCTGGTGACGTGCCCGGTAACGGCAACAGGCTCGCCCCTTATTACGTGGGACCTAATAAACTTCATGACGAAATTTGGGTGTAATATTATACCTCTGCCCACTCCTTCAGGGATACAGGCGTGAGTCTACAAAAAAAAAGAACTATATAAAAAAACCTTGCGTTACTGAGTGACTGACAAACAGCGCATAGCAAAAACAACCGGGCGCAAGATGCTGAAATTTGGCATACCTACCTATATATTCCTTGACGAACGTAAGGGTAGATTAGGAAAGAATTTCGATTTTTTTTTTTTTTTTTTTTTTGCCGAACAAATTGACTCCATGCTGCCTGATGTTAAGCAGTCAGTGAAGTCCCATAGTGATGGCCATCGCCCCGGCAGCCAACATGGCATTATGCTATGATGACCCTCAGCTTGACGGCCTTGAGTAATACTTTTTCACGCCCCGCTTAAAGCACCCAGGATCATAAGTGGAGGGAAACACGTGGGCTGGTAAAGAGTTCCACATCTTAATGGTACGGCAGAGATAAGAGGCGCCGAACCGTTTGGTGCGTGACGGTTGGTATCTGTTCTACCGTGCAAGAGTGCCACCTTAACCCAGCACGTGTCGTTCGGGATAGGAAAGGAGAGGGTGGGATTAGTTGAAAGAGCTCTTCGGAGCACTCACCGTGATAAATGCGATAGAAGACAGCCATTGAGGCCACGTCTCTGCGTAATTGCAGTGACTCAAGAGTCTTAGTGGCCTGTGGATCCCCTGAAATTACCAAGGGATCGGAAAGAAACGGTAAAATGTTAATATTTTTTTTAAAGACATTAGGACTAAAGCCTGTGTCGCGGGGGACTTTACAAACATACAACTAACGGACACAATCAACACCCAGACTCGAAACAACAATTTGTGAATTACACAAAGTGTTGCCTCGTGTGGGGATCGAACCCACAACACTCGGTGCAGTGTCAAGCAGCGAGGCGGCCGCTTAAACCACTACGCCAACCGTGCAGTCAAAATGTACGGGCTTAGCTGCTGCCATCCTCTAGGAAAGTATATGGGTAATTTGAGAGCGAGTATACTTTTAAAATGTAATACCGCTAAGTTTTAAATATCTCTTTTATTTCACTCTTTACAGTAACATAGCTAAGCTCAGCACATGTATATGTACTCGTATGGGGCCTTTCTTCTGTAATATAATATTGTGTTGTCATCATACCATGTATTTTACAGTCTTTCGCAGTGTACTGCTGAACATAAGCCTCGATAATACACTGGTCAGACAGTGGGTTCTTTCTTCGTTCCTTGGCAAAGAACTTTTTTAACACTTACGTGAAAAAGGGTAGTGAAACTTTAATTTTTAATCCGTTACCACACGGAGCGCAATATTGTGTAAATGGACATTTTCCGTAGCTGCATTGGCCCGTATGGATCCGTTAGATAAGAATCCTATAAAGAGTTTAATGTATCGTCTACATTTCTCTACAGTTTCCTTTGTTTAATAAAATTCAAGACTTATTTAATATGTGTTTTAGTCCGTCTCCGTGGTCAAGTAGAAGTCTAGTGATCAGGAGGTACCGGCTTCGATTCCGGGCCTAACAGGGGTTATGGAGTATTCCCGTTTTCTCAGTAGCAGCTCGGAGTCTAGCAAAGTGCCCGTTAAAGGCAAAAGGCTCGCCGTCTATTAAATGTGACCTAAGAATTCAAAACATGGCTAAATGTGGGTGTCAGTAATATTACATCTCTGCCAACCCCTGCGGGGATACAGGCGGGAGTCTATTTAAAAATAAAGATCGGGATGTGCCTTCTAATCTGAAGAAATCTTACAAACTATTAGTCCAATGTCAGGTGGTATTTCAGGATTTTGACTTTGCGAGAGCCGGGACCATTGTTCAACATGCTATCTGAAGCAGGTCATCATCATTATTAGCCTGTATTAGTCCACTGCTGGACATAGGTCTCTCCTATGGCATGCCAATGAGCTCGGTCTTCAACTTTTCTCTCCCGTCCCTGCCCGCTGCTCAGTGCAGGTGATATCAGAAGCAGGTGCACAAGCCCTAATTCATAAATTAGTACGCAGTGGATTTAAAGAAGTTTACTTTGATACATTTTTATAACGTATGTATACTATCTTGACCTTTAGCTATTTCATTTGTGATTATAGTATGTGATTGTGCCCGGTACGGCAACAGGCTGGCGCCTTATTACGTGGGACTAAAGTATATCTGGCGAAAAGTGGGTGTAGAAATACACCTCTGCCTACCTCTTCGGGGTTATAGGCGTGTGACTATGTATGTATGTATGTGTATGTAGCTATTTAATCTGCTGAAGGTAAAAGCCTAGTATTAAACAGTTTCTTGTAAGTACATGATAATTTCCACAGAACATTAAGTTTCATATTTACGACGTAATACAGAGAGCACAATATATTCTGCTCTGTTTATTTTTGTTTAGAACGTATTACAGAATAAATGCCTACGTATAATTATTTGTCAGTAAGCAGATTATCTGACTACTTTATGCTATCGTTTATTTTTAAAGTTTAGTATATGGCTATGGCATTAGACGGAGAACCATAATATAAGTAAACTAGTTGAGCCCGCGGTTACACCCGCGTTATTTAAGGCTACTGCTCCGCTCCCGTGGCTCATAGCGTGATGTTATATAGCCTATAGCCTTCCTCAATAAATTGGCTATCTAACACTGAAATAATTTTTGAAATCGTCGCAGTAGTTCCTGAGATGAGAGCGTTCAACCAAACAAACAAACACTTCAGCTTTATAAATTAGTTTAAGATATGCTTAGACTAGCTGAGTTAGGCGTTGCCTCGATGGAGTTAGCAGTTAAAAACACGAGTGTTTTTAGGGCTACTGATCCACACGTGTGGCTCATAGAGTGACACTATGTAGCCTATAGACTTCTTCGATACATACACAAAAGTATTTATTCAAATAACTATTATATTTCTTTTGTAAGTATATTCACTTACTTACTTACTTACTCCGATGGCTCAGCGACCCAAAGTGTGTCTTGGCCTCCGATATGAGAGCTCGCCACTTCACCCGATCCTTCGCAGTTTCTTGCCAGTTATTCACAAGTAAACTAATTTTGTTTTTCTTGCCTACATGTAAAATATTTTGTTAATTATAAGTTTGATTTGTTAATTATAAGTTGGGTGCATAGGGTTCCCACCAAGAACTTAGGGTCCCAAGCCAACCTCACCTGCAAGTGGTGCACCTGCCGATCAACGGACGAGGCTCTGGCAAACAAAATGTCCCAATAAGCGGCAATAGGCTCGCCACCTATTACGTGGGATCAAAACACTGGCGAAAAGTGGGCGTTTAATATGCCTCTGCCTACCCCTTCGGGGAAACAGGCGTGAGTCTATGTATGTATGTAATTATAAGTTTCATTTAGGTACGTTAATTTAAACAGTTCCTTACCATGCCAACTTGTAAGTGAAACAACACTTAGCATGCAATTGTAAACATGTTTGTGAATTTTATATTAGTGTATGTTTTGTTAGTTGTCCAAATAAATAAATGGAACCAGTAGTGCCTGAGATTAGCGCGTTCAACCAAACATTAACTTTAGCTTTTTATTATAAAAAAAAATATTTAGATAGGAGGCCGATCGATAAAGCCGTTAACGAGGATAACAGTTACAAATATATTCTCTAATACCGAGTGTATTAGAGAATATATTTGTAACTGTTATCCTCGTTAACGGCTTTATCATTTTTGATGATAGTCACATCACCAGAATGATTTTACTTAGCTGCTGTCTTCAAATACATAGGCAGTAACGCTGTTGTAGATTATAGATTTTTTATTTTTTTTATTTTATGTCTAAAATGGAAATGTCTGTTTACTATCCGTTAGTAAAGTTACAGATACAATTGTTATTGCCATGTTCTTTATCATTCCGTATTTTTTACTTAAGTGTAAATAGAACCCTCCTGTTTGCACTCAAGTGAAGCCAATTAAACATAGTACCTAGTATCTGTATATATAAAATCCTTGCGTTACTGACTGACAGACAAGCTACAATCAAAACTATTAGGCGCAGGAAGCTGAAATTTGGCATGTATTTTCTTGGGAACTGTATGGGTGCTGGTGCCCCTAAAGTGAAATCTCTTCTAGCGCACCCCTTCTAGGTGCTAGCGTACCCCTACGGTTGAAGAAGGGATTTCCAGAAATTGCCACGAAGAAAGAGAAGAAAAAGTTAAATTATAGAAATGTGCATGCATAGCTGCGGGCATCCTCTATTATTTTTACCCTACTGCGCGACGCAAAGGAGGGTAATTATATTATCTGTGGTAGTACTTAATTAACTATGACAAATAGGTCTTACACCAAGTCTTACACTTAAGCTATTTCTCTTTTATTACTGGGGTGGCAAAAAAATAATACACTTGCCTGATGGTTGACGATGATATTAAGTTATGACAGCTTGCAATCACTGAGTTTACTGCAAATAGTGTTAAAATAATTATATAATTTACATTTATAGAGGCGTGTTGTAATTATTATGTCTGCCTGTATTTGCACCATTATTAGAGTAAACTTATCTAAGTAATAGGCTGATTGCTGACAGAGCGCGCCTTGCATCCTGATTCCTATGATTATATATATATGTATAGGGACGAGAGTGTGACACCGCCAACTCTCTGACTCCGAACTCCTATTTGATAATTCCTAACAAAAAAACCCAATATCACTTTTTGTTCAGCCCGGGAATTGAACCCGAAACCTCATGATCCGCAGTCGCTAACACTACCGCAGGACCACAGAGGCAGTCATGATTATAAATTTTTATCTTATTTTATTTTAATTTCTTTGAACTACTGTTTGGTGAGAAATAAATAGTTCACACCTTTTCTTACAACGTTTTATCATAAGTGTATCTTTAATGACAACATGTGATGTAGCGACTATAGGTTGACTTGGCTTGTCGTTCGTAATAGCTCAGTTTGTATTAATAAACAGCAAATGACTCTAGCGTAGTAGCGCTTGCCTAAAGACATAAAAATATAAAGTCATATTTATTTATGAATTTTGGTTGTTTACAACATCTATACAAATCGAAACCCAATTCTAGACGAAGCTGGCTTTTCCTAGCTAAATGACCTCTTAAATAGAAAATACATTTTTTCCTGTCATTGAAGATATGAAGATTCGATCCCCATCGCATAATATATATTTTTGGTCGAATCTCTTTCCGAAATAAATCCTGTAATACAGTAGACTTTGCATCAAAAAACACCCCGGTTCTGAACAATATATCTTTCGGTAAATAAAGGTAAGTAACTTAGCTTTGTTTCGAGTATCTGATATTTCGTTACTGTTGCAGATGGCACGAGTTCACGAATGTAGGTACATAGGTATGTGGTACATACACCGAAAGACAATTTAAAAGTAACGTTTTTCTCTTGATCACACGCAGAGACATAATGCAGTCAAGCCACGGGGCCAAAAACGCTTTATATTTTAGTTTTCATCTATACCTACTCCAAAACTCTTACACACAATGCATATAAATTCCAGTCTTTGAGTTTTTGTTCTAAAATAATTTAAATAAAAAGGATCCATTAAATAAAATCCTAATTAAGATCTTATCTGTATTTAATTCAGGTTTTTGTTCGAGAAGCTTCGTTTATTAAAATACCATGTCATACATAGAAATAAAAATGCTAATTCGTACTATTTCGTAGTTACCATAGAGCACTGGGCTTGATGTAATTAAGTGTGGCCACGCTCCGTGAAGACTCGGGATCGTTCACCTCAACAACGCGGTAATTATACTTTACAGAATACAAGACAGTGGTATAGAGCTTTATTTAATGTATGAGCTACTTTACTTTTTTTAAGATTTGTAATTCCTCTGTAGCGGGGTACGATACAATCATTCCAACAACGGACACGAATTATAGATATCCCAAACTGGGACACAATAATTGGGACACACAAAATTTGCTCCGTTTAGGAATCAAACCCACGACACGCACTGGTAACGGCGGACGCCTACAAAGTCAAAGTCAAAGTCAAAATCCTTTATTCATTTGGGTCACAATGTGACGCTTATGAACGTCAAAATAATAAATTTATAAAATAATTACTTAAATACTCTACATTTACATTTACTGCCACTATGTAAGCTACTCCGCTATGCATGTTCTTTAGTTTGTATTTTATTTTAAGTAAACCTATAGATTTATTTCAATACGCCATTTCATAGCCCCTGTACACTAAAATCTTACGAGAAGGTATCGTACAAATTCCTATCTGTATACAAATTTTAGAAAGCTTCCGATATCAATGGTTTGTAATTTGTATAACTCTTGACAGTTGCTGTTACCCAGCCAGATCAGCGTACTTCTCTCCGGCAAGGGGCTCCAACCCCTGTTCTTTCTCCTTTATCCTGTACTTTATGCTATTACATCTCCCGTCCTGGTGACGGGAGCTTGGTTGTGATTTCTCACACAGCTATATGTAAGTATAAAGCTTAATTCATACTTAATATATAAAGCCTTTACATTGCATAGTATAAATATGTAGATATTACGTTTATCACGTATATAATTTCCCCGCAAATGAAAACTACATACATACACAAAATACATGTAGGTATTTCAAAAAACCTCAGAACACAAATCGAAATCAGCGTTTTCATAAAAAGTTGTACAATGGTTATTGAGTCGCATTAAAAACGTAATTACCGCGGGTATCATAGCAGGTATTCGTGTATTGAATAACTTAATAAATAATGTAGCGTTACACTTTATTTACGAACACTTTCCTGCGTGCCGGCTGCGATTGAATCACACATTATTGTAGTTAGGACGTCCGTTTATTTGGCAATGAGTGAATTTATGACTGCACGGTTGGCGTAGTGGTTTAAGCGGCCGCCTCGCCGCTTGACACTGCGCCGAGTGTTGTGGGTTCGATCCCCACACGAGGCAACACTTTGTGTGATTCATAAATTGTTGTCTCGAGTCTGGGTGTTCATTGTGTCCGTTAGTTGTATGTTTGTAAAGTCCCCCGCGACACAGGGTTTAGTCCTAGTGCGGGAGTTGTCTTTAAAAAAAAAAAAATCGGCACTTTAAGGAGCGTGCAGACTTGGTCTCAAAATCGTGCACGCTATCAAATGTCTAGTCCTCTGCAGACAGTTTTGCAGCTTTTGGTTACTTCAAACCTGAAATAATCATACTTGTTTTTATCCTTGTATGTATGTAATATTAGGGAAGCACCGATTTCCTTGTAGATGCTATAAACGTATTATCAGCCCTGCAAGTAGTTCACCACGCTGGCCAAGTGCGGGTGACATTATGGAGTACTTTAAGCGTTTAAGCAAGTGATAGTTAAGACTTTAAAACGCACCTAACTTTAAAAAGTCTTTGGTGCGCGCTGTGGATTCGAACCTGGGATACCCTCTACACAGCAGTCAGTTGAAATCTCCTCAAGGCTGTATATAGATGCCTCGATATTGCCGCGAACCCAATATTGACGACAATATTCTGTGAAACTAAGAAATCTTATTGAAACCATTTTCACATGAAAGTGGTAGTACAAATCAACCCACAATTTTTCACATAGCAATTTTGTAAAACGTGTAGTAGGTTCATCGTTTATGCTACTTAAGTCAACTGATTATTGAATGCTTTACTATTTCCTTTCACAATTTTACTGCTAATCAATAATTTAAAAAGACGTAACTCATAACTTTGCAATTTTAAATGCGCCGTATAAATAACTAGAGGACGCCAGCAGCTACGCCTGCATTTTTTTAATTTACCCGTTTTGGACGATCCCGTGGGAATTTCGGGAAATCCCTTCTTAGTGCACCCCTACGGTCCCCAAGGAACATACATGCCAAATTTCAGCTTCCTACGCCCAATAGTTTCGGCTGTAGCGTGTCTGTCAGTCAGTCAGTAACGCAAGGATTTTATATATTAAGATAACACTAATAATATAATTACAATAGCTATCAATACAAACGGCGGATGCAAAAAATATGGTTCTGTAACATAGACATCAATTGCACTTCTTAGCTTTCGAAGAACCAATAAAATAATCTAACCACAATTAGAAAGTTAATTACATTGATTTTCTTCAGCTTGAGCGTTTTAGTTTCTAATTGGATTACGAATACAATTGATTGTTCAATTATTCTACTTATTTATACGAGTATATAAAAGGACTTTTCCTAAAAGCCCTCTTAGCCGAATGGCATTCGATTAACGATATCGCTAATCGCTAAGTGCATGAATGTATGGAACTGACATAGGCCTTCGATATATCACGTGGTCAACGAAGAAGAAATTATTTATGTTGAAAACAGAAGCGAATGCTATTTAGCTAGGGCTTCTGATGTACCTTCGATTAGCAAGCTACTGAAACTAGGAACATTAAATTAGGACAGCATCATCATCATCATCATCATCAGCCTGCAAGAGTGCACTGCTGGATATAGGCCTCTCCAATGGCACGCCACTGAGCCCGATTTTCGGCTTTTCGCGTCCAGCCGCTGCCAGGCACTTTGCGTATATCGTCACACCACCTAGCCGGAGGGCGTCCTACACTACGTATGCCAAAGCGCGTTCTCTACTCTACTCCAACGGGTATCGGTTCTTCGACAAATGTGGCCGGCCCACTGCCACTTCAGCTTGCTAATTCTTTGAGCTATGTCGATTACCTTGGTTCTCTGTCGGATTAGGACAGCGAGTTCCTTTTATGAGGTAAGTACTTAAGTAGCGTTTTTTTTAAAAGGTAAGAACATGGGCAGTCTTTTTTAAATATTCTACACTAAAGGGGGTAAAATAGGTTCTCAAGAAATTATACCTGCTTCCTTTTATAAAGTAGGTAGGGTTTTCAGGCAGGCACAAAGTAAGGACTTTTTAATACTTATTCTTACTCATAAGGGGGTAAAAAAGGTGTTAAGATTATGTCAGAAAATCCATAATCTTCAAGTTAGCACTAACTAATATGCGCAATTACTCAAACAGCATATAAAACAGTCACCGTTTTAACCGTACATCTTGTTTATAATGTTATTTTTTCAACGTGTTGTCCTTTTAACCGTTTCGATGGTACATCTTGCGTCCGGCGCGTGCGCGGGCCAGCTGCGCGCGCAGATGTGCCCACGCGCATGCGCAGTCGACTCCTGCACAACTTGGCCGCCATGTTGGAGTCGCGGGGATTATTGACATAATAAAGCCTTAGTCCCATCGGAGAATGGACTTAAGAGTAATTTATTGTGAAGCCGTTGTGGTGCGAGAATATATCATGGTTGTAAGCTTTTTGTGATGCTGTGGTATTTGGATTGTATATGAGTATGTTATGTTATTCTGCGATAGAATGTTGCTTTAGATAGTTAATGATGATATTAATTCGATATCAGTTACGTATATGGTTCAGTGTCTTTATAATCATAATATTAACAACTTAAATAAGTTACTTATGGTTTATGACCTGAAAATTATTATTCAGTGACTTTTTGACGCATCTGCAGTTATATTTAAGTAGTTTCGTTTCGTATGGTGAGTGAGAGTACCGGAGCCCCTATCCCCTATTCCTTCTCCCTCATGCCACTCCTCATCCTATCCCTTTTCCCAACCCTAAGGGGCGGCAACGCACTTGTGACTCCTGTGGTATTGCTTGTGTCCATGTGCGGCGGTAATTGCTTACCATCAGGCAATCCGTCTGCTCGTTTGCCGCCTATTAACATACAAAATGTAGGTATAGTTTGTACTTTTATGCCTAATCTAATAGACTTAACGGTCGCCTCGCCTCGCCGCTTGGTACTGCGCCGCGTGTCGTGGGTTCGATTCCCTCACGAGACAACACTTTGTGTGATCTACAAATTGTTGTCTCGAGTCTGGCTGTTGTGTCCGTTGATTGAATGTTTGTAAAGTCTCCCGCGACACAGGAATTTCTTCCTAGTGCGGGAGCTGACTTAAAAAAAAACAACAGTACCGAATGCAAAACGATTCACAGTGAAATAAAATGTTATAAAACAGGAGATAGTTTGCTTTAAAATCGTTTTGAGGAGTTATTAAAGTGTTTCACGTTTAGTTACAAAGTGAACGTGAAGGGCTTTACACCTTTTATAATGATTCGTGGACCGTAACATTTGTAGTATGCTTTCTAAACATTTTAGACTCTGTTGGTGTTCCATGTTTTGTTAAGAAAGTTATATTGCCCGTTCTTTCTCGTGGTTCTACCTATTGCTTTGCGAACGAGGCAGTAAATGTAAATGTAGAAGCAATAAGTAATTTACTTTAAAATTTGACGTTCATAAGGGTCACCGTGACCTAAATGAATAAATGATTTTGACTTGACTTTGACTTTATAATAATTGTACCAGTAGGTACTTCAGCTTTATCTCATTGGTAAAATATGTTGAGCATAAATAGACTAAATGAAGGAAATTGAGCTTTCGCCTTCTTTCATAATCTATTGTCCGGGATTTAAATAACATCTTATTTTTATATTTTCTTAGTACCCCCTTTAGTCTCACTAATGTACCACGTGTATAGTGAGGTTTAGCAGCAATGATCATAGGAACCATCGAGTTTTAATATTCACGAACTTTAACTTTAATGGAACATACATACATACATAGACTCACGCCTGTTTCCCGGAGGGGTAGGCAGAGACTACGGAACGCCATTTGCAACGATCCTGACATATCTCTATCTATATTGCTTCATTCACTCCCATCAGATTCCTCACGCATGCTCTTCTGTTCAGGGTACTTCTAACCTGTCCTGTTTTTAGGATGTCTCCAATCTGGTCAGAGAACGTCCGCCTAGGTCTTCCCCTTCGTCCTGTCCCATCCATACTTGCCTTATATATCTGCTTGGTCAGTCTTTTGTCATCCATCCTCTCCACGTGCCCGTTTAATGGAACCTGCAATTAATTCAATCAGAATTATATTGGAGGAGTTAGAAAATAAGTAAATTGAGGAGTTAGAAAATAAATAACTTACGTCCTCCCTTAGCAAAGCCGAAGACAAACAAAAGGGGATGCAAATAGGATCTATGAAATTTCACAAAATGGGATATTTTGTGAATATGGTCTCAAGCTCCCCAAACGCATAAGTATATTAAACTAATAGTTCTCATAAACCTACCGGCTGGCTCTTCGGCTCGACTTTCATATATAATGTTTTCACATTCCTGGGTCTGCAGCACTTGTTGTGTCATTCATACTCCTACAGTTATCTCAATATTCGGTTTGAGATCTCTAACGGAGACTTTCGTATATCTCACCTTTATTTTTTTATTACTTGTACTGAACCCTATAAAAGGCTCAATTCTCAATGTATAACTAAATGCCGTCTGCTGCTGCGCCCGCATGGGTGTCAGTCATCGCAACAAAAGGTAGGCGATATTATGTTTTTCTGAGGTATAAGCTATATAAACTGCAAAGTTTCATCAAAATCGAATTGATAGTTATGGTACTAAAGAAGGTCAAACAAACAAACACACTTTCGCGTTTATAATATTTTTTTTATAGACTCACGCCTTTATCTCCGAAAGGGTAGGCAGAGGTGTAATATTACACCCACATTTCGCCATTATTTTTTTAGGTCCCACGTAATAGGTGGCGAGGCTATTGCCGTACCGGGCACATTACCTGACTCCGTGCTGCTACCGAGAATTTCCTAACAGAAAAACCCAATAACACTTTGCCGGACCCGGGAATCGAACCCGACACCTCCCAATCCCACGCGCACATTTATACCACGAGACCAACGAGGCAACAAACAACGGGGAAAACAAACACACTTTCGCATTTATAATATTAGTATGGAAGTACGGATTATTTAGGCAGAGATACTACATACTTTTATAGGCATTAAGCCTTGTTATCTGTTCCAGAGACCTTTTAAAAGAAAAAGAAAACGATACACCTTTTTAGAATTCATTTTATCTTGTAGTAACAATGTAAATATGTGCAAGAATTCTTTTAATAACGTGCAGCGGTACTGCGGGTGGCAGATGTGTATTTTTCTATCGGGTAGGATGGGGTAGAGGCGTAGAGGACACTTGTTTCAGTTGTAATTGTACTGGATACCTGCCCTTATACTCGTAGTTATTGCGCAAGGTGTGCGCCGCAATGCCGTCAAGGTTCACTGAATTTAAATTAGACACGTCTGTTGCTCTTTGGTATAATATTTCGCTTAATGTTTAAAGAGGAAAAATATATGATACTGAAATAAGTAACAAGTAGTGTTGTCATTATTGGAATATCAGCTAAGTGGGAAACAGTTTTCTATTACATTTTTTAAATGTTATATGAGGCAAAGGAGCATACGGATTGCCTGAATGGTAAGACATTATCGCCGACCATGGACACCTGCAGACCCAGAGGACTCACAAGTGCGTTGCCAACCTGGATGGAGAAAAGGATTAGAAGGAGGAACGGGATGAGGGAGAAGGAAAAGAGGGTGAGGACTCCGGAATTCTCACTCACCGAACAGAACGCAGCAATATGATACTGTTACTTTATGTCGACATTTCCATTCATGCCGAAACCAACAAGGCTGTACTACCACTAACGTTTACTACGTTTAGTTTCCTCTTCAGAGAATTTCCAAGTTCGGTTTATCAACACAGACTGTAGGTAAGTATATGTGGTAAACAAAGTTGCCGACATGTTCGAAATTCTGCAAACATTGCTTAGAGTACATCTGTGGCGAACGATGCGTCATTGCTTTGGTTCCAAAATGTTAGTGTTTCAAAATGACTGCGATCTAAAATTCAGTTTTCTATAAAAGCAAGTAAAGTTAACATTTGAATGGTACAATTATTAAACCTGAGACTGCAGAACTGACAGTAAACAGTAAAGGAGCAGTTTTCAATTAATAATTAATTATTATGGTTGCAATTTCCACTAATTTAATTATAGTTATTGCATTGAAACGACTGAAGTAATGAAGGCTTAAAGTGACATTATTATCATTATTTAATTAGGTTCTCTAACTGTCTTGTAACTGTATTCAAGATTGTTTGATATAAAATGGATTACGACTTATAAAAAATAATTACCTATCTTATTATAAATTACTACGGAAAGGGTGCATGATTATAATAGTCTGCCGCTATTAGAGATTTCCGTGTCGAGAAAAGTAGGTATGGTCAAATAGTGTACAGATTCTATGGTATATTCTATTCTTTTTTATTGTATGCAGACTGTCAAACCTGGTGGGGCTAGTAGGCAGACTTCAGGCAGAACGGGGTCTGTCTCAGCGGGCCAGCTCAGGCAGGATCACGGAAGTAATGCTAACGCAGTTCCCGCTATTCAATGAGATCGGATAGATTAACACCATGGTGGTTTTAGTGTGTGGTCCCGACGGTTTGTTGGGGTCTGGGGAGTCTCACAGCCCCTTGGGCCGAGCCCCCTAATTCCGGCCTAGCGAGCCCCGCAAACAGAGGTCACCAATACATACATACATACATAGACTCACGCCTGTTTCCCGGAGGGGTAGGCAGAGACTACGGAACGCCATTTGCAACGATCCAGACATATCTCTCTTGCTTCATTCACTCCCATGAGATTCCTCATGCATGCTCTTCTGTTCAGGGTACTTCTTACCTGTCCTGTTTTTAGGATGTCTCCAATCTGGTCAGAGAACGTCCGCCTAGGTCTTCCCCTTCGTCCTGTCCCTTCCACACTTGCCTTATATATCTGCTTGGTCAGTCTTTCGTCATCCATCCTCTCCACGTGCCCAAACCATCTTAGCATACCTTTCTCGGTGCTTGTCACTACATCATCTTTTACCCCACAACACTCTCTTATCACACAATTCTTTACTCTGTCAGTCAGAGAGACACCACACATACTTTTCAGGGCTCTCATTTCTACAGCATTTATTCTACTTTTATGACTTTTCTGCCATACTCAACTATCACTACCATACATAAGAGTAGGTACTAACACCCCTCTATGAGTCAAAAAAAGTTGACCTCGGGCTCTAACATGAAAGGTCTTGGAAGCAACTGGGATAGCGCTAGGACGATGGTGATGATGATGAATGTGGATGCTGAATTCTAAATCGGAAATATCGGCTATCAAATAAAAGTCGGCTTATGGCTTAGGCAACTGTTTTTGCCTCTTTCTCTTCTTTATTTACTATCACATACGGTTAATTGCCGGCAATGAAGTGCCTGATACAGTTCGCGTGTTTTAGCTATTATAACCGTTTTACCATAAAGTAGAAGATATTAATGTCAGACGCCATATAAACAATAAAAAACAACGTATCACATAGACAACCTATTCAGTTTTGAGTACAATTTTCCAAGTGTAGAAACATGTATTCTTTACGTATGACATGTGATTGTGTGGCGTTTTCCCACGTTATGAACACGACGCGCCGCCACAATGTGTTCTTTATCGCTTCTACATTAGTATGTATGTATGTACATGTGTATGTTGTATGTATGTAGAGACGGATGCCAGAGGCGTTGATGGAAAGACATCCTTCAATTTGTTAGCCACTGGCTCGTGTAGGGGTCCTAACTCGAAAGGTATGGTGTGTCCTTACCAGTATCATCTTAATATATAAAATCCTTGCGTTACTGACTGACTGACAGACACGCTACAGCCGAAACTATTGGGCGCAGGAAGCTGAAATTTGACATGCATATTCCTTGGTGACCGTATGGTTGCACTAAGAAGGGATATCCCGAAATACCCACGAGATCGGTCAAAATAGATAACTTAAAAAAAATGTGCATGTGTAGCTGCTGGCGTCCTCTAGTTCCTGATAAAATAACATCCTTAAATATACGAGCTACTAGCTTTTATTTAAAGTGTTGATGTTAGAAGACGGTACGTCCCCTATATCTATTTCAGTATCGATCGAGGCTTGTTAGGTCCCCGAGTTTACCAGCAGAGAGACAGACATAAGAACTTATTTCATAAGTGTGGCTCTATTGTTTAACCCAGATACTCCTGAAACTATTTTGCACCTCCGAGAAGTAAGCCTAAACAGCAAAAGATTCACGGGATTTAAGAGTGGACGGGGATTGGAGGTGTAAGATGGTAGCTACGTAGTAGCGTAAGGAATGGAACTTTACGCAATAATAGGTTATTGTTCGGAAATACTTTGTGGTAGGATATCACTACTACGGTTAACCCAACGCATTCATATACAAACTATGTAGTAACTAAGCACTAACGTGTAGTTCAGCCATATAGCCTTTTGTTGCGTACTACAAGCATTTTCATACTACAAAAATAACCCGTCTCACGGTGTCACTTCAAAGGTGCATCGGGCGTCCATAAGCAAAATCACGCACCATGGGAAGCGTGCTAAAGAGTTGCTTGACATGAATAAGATATAAATAATTTTAGCAATCGGTTACGCTCGCATAGTATGCTGATAACAGTGTACTATGCGTTCATCTAGGAGATAAACTTTCAGTATGCCAAATTTAATCTAAATGTGTGTATGTGTATGTTACATTTCTTGTGGATTTTCCATCATGACGTATAGCCTATTATGAAACGCGATGAATCATGTTTTCACCTTTGCTCTGATAGTGTGAAGTGCTTCTAGGTGTGTGTAGCGGGAAAAACACTGGAAATGAATACAAATGAATAGTGATAAGTTTACTAGAAAATAAAATGTTTTATCGCTGTTTGGTTCTTGAATTTCTTCATTCTTGAAGTTTAACAATACGAAGCGTTTTGTACCCCATTTCTTCCAGCTTAGTAATGTTAGGTTCGCCTCCTATTACATTGGGACGTAAACATAACTGAAATGTGGGTGTGTAATACACCTCCACAAAAGTTATGTAATTCCAGTAGGTGTAGTAAAAGGCGTAGAGGTGGATACAGACATTGCGAGGCATGCGCTGCGCACGGCGCACAGCGCATGCCTCGCAAGGTGTGTATACGGCTTAAGAGGCAAGCCAGAATACACGAAGCAAAAAGTAGATATGTTTGGGAAGTAGCGGAATACTGCAGATACAACCTAGCTAAATGGGGTATGATTGACTTAGCCTACACCCAGTGCGACTGTGGCGCTCCAGACCAGACTATGAGTCACCTATTGGAGTGTCCTAATTGTCCGCATAGATGTTCGATGGCGGATCTATGCCAAGCCACCGACAATGCTGTTGCCGTGGCCACATACTGGGCTGGCGCGATTTGATACCAGTTCTGTACTAACGACTCGAGAAGAAGAAGAAGCGGAATACTTGGTATAAAACCCTATATCAATTCGTCTAGCCAGCGTGATATATCATCATCATCATCAGCCCCATATACTGTCCCACTGCTGCCTCTTCTCGCTATGAGAAAGGTAAGGCCATAGTCCACCACGCTGGCCTAGTGCGGGTTGGCAGACTTCACATGTCTTTCGAGAATATTATGGAGGTATTATAGAGCGTGATATATAGATTAAATAAAAAAATCTAACAGATATAAAAACAGTTCAATTCTAACAAATTGTGAAACACAAAGACAAACTGATTTAAACTTTGATTAACACTGCTGTTGTGACGGTAATTAGCCGAAGCCTATGTCCAGCAGTGGGCAGCAGTTAAGGCACATAATTATTGCAATGATATTACAAGAAAAAGGTAGATATGTTACCTACGTAGTAATCAATCCGTAGAAACGGTACACTAACGCAAACATCGATAACTCCATATATTATTTTAATTTCGGTTGTCAGTGTCACTTTGACGCTGGCTCGCGACGTCACACACACATATGTCAGACTTGCCAACTGGCTTATGTTTAGCGTCCTGCTTTTGGTACGATATATCTACTTCTTTTTACTTTTGTAACATCATTGACAGATTGTGATTATGTTTCAACCAGAAGTCCATTCGGTCTGTTTGTGGGGTTGCTGTTGCACAAGAGTCTCTCTGTCATATACGAC
This sequence comes from Euclidia mi, assembly GCA_944739405.2. NCBI lineage: Eukaryota > Metazoa > Arthropoda > Insecta > Lepidoptera > Erebidae > Euclidia > Euclidia mi. The sequence continues at coordinate 9,540,337 of OX123196.2, forward strand.
AAAGTGAAGACGAAGTTAGCATATCATGCCATTCATGACTGATCAACGGCACGTCAGGGCCGCGTCACGCCAATATCACGTCATGCTGCATCATGACACGCATGCGTCTAGTCGCGCTTACATCACATACCTATACGTATTTATCTATCTTAGGTGATAAGTAGTGCAAATTTCAGTGTAAACAGGTCTTGACAATCGACGCAATATTTGGTTACAGAATATCTGACAATAGTAAAAAGTGTAATGATGACAACAAAATGAAAAAACAACGTCATGACCTGTTAACTTCTTTGAGGTAGATTACGTTGGTGATTGTTCTGCACTGATTCTGAAATGATAAAAGTTGTTTTAGTAAAACTGTCTTACTGAAGACTAAAGTTAAAAGTTTAGCCAGGATCTGTGTATGAGATAGACGCAGTATGAGTTAATTTTTGAGTTTTGGTTGTTAGGCAACTCTATGAAACGGTAGCTAGGGTCCAATGCGTTTTACGCTAGCAAAGACAAAGTGAGATATGCAATTATGCATACCTAGCAGGTAAGTAGTTTCCTTTTAGATTTGATTTTGCAAAATGGTATAATAAACCAGTTCAGCCATAGACATATTTCAGATATTTTGTGCTCGAGGTAAGTGACTGACACTATTGCAAAGCGCATGCTTTGGCCTATTGAAGAGCGAACTAAAGAAAGTATAAACGTAAAGAAAAATAAGAAGAAAGAAAGTTTATTGTCGCAGCATAACATGTCTATAGTGTGTACAATATTAGAAACAATGATGAATCCCAGAAAAAGATTCTACTGATCTCAGAAAAGGCATCGCAGCTTAGATAATTATATGAACTAAGCACACAGAAGGCGCTTAATGCAAAACTCCAAATAATATGTAAAGAATCTTCCTAGTAAGGACGTGGCCGATTATTTCCCCGGTAATATCGAGTAATATCGAGTATCCCGGAGGCTGCGAGTGGTTTTTGTGTTGCCCCGGACGGACGCATCCTGCTCGAGGGAATTGTACGATGGGTGAGCATTGTGGGCTAAAAACAAGTCGGATATGCAAGGATAGGAAATCAGTTTTGAATGAGCTGAACTGTTGAGTAATTGCTGTTTAATGGGATGTACAGTTGCTTTGGAGTGTTTTACTTGGTTTTAGAAAATAGAGATGATTTTATGTGTGTTTAATTATGTGAATAATTCTACTACGCCCGAATTATAATATGCACGATTCGAATGGGGCAAAAGATTTGCAAAGATGCAAGTAGAGATTGATCGGACAATTTTATCAGTGGTGCAGTGGTTTAAGCGATCGCCTCACCGTCATATTTTGTGGGCTCAAACTCCACATGGGATGACATTTGTGATCAACAAATAGTACTTTGAGTATACTTTATGTTCGTAGCTTCAATGTTTGGAAAATTCTTCTGCAGTACAGGATACTGCCTCCGTGGTCCAGTGGTTAGCGTATGCGACTGCTGATTGGAGGTCCCGGGTTCGATTCCCGGGTCAGGCAAAAGTGTTACTGGGTTTTTCCGAATAAGTACCTACTCAGTAGCAGCCCGGAGTCTCGCCCCCTATTACGTGGGACATAAAAATTCATGGTGAAATGTGAGTGTAATATTTACACCTCTGCCGGTGGTCTTCGGGGATACAGGCGTGAGACTATAAATAGAATAAAAAAAAGTACAGGATATATTTCTATTGCGAGAGTTGTAATTTAAAGTGAATTGATTTCATTTGATTTCAAATCAGAGGTAACTTATCTCTACAGATATGGTCCATTTCTTCAGAGTAGGACTTACGTTTCAGAGTAGGCCTATATTTTTCAAATTTGGTCAGAAAACTAAGTTTTACTCAATAAAGAAGTTTCATATATTTACAGGACGGTAGTATATTGTAAGGAGCTCGCGTAAAATTCAGTTGCAATATTGTTATCAGCAATTATGTGACGTAGGCTATCGGCGGCCGGTTATCGGCCGGTGCATATTCACTGAATTACTTCTAATCCCCAAGCGAAATATTGTTTATAATGCGTTTACTCGGTACTCTGTGGTGCAAAGTCTAAATACGGTAATGTATTAGTTGGCACATTGTTCGCTTTGGTGATAATGTTTTGTGGTATTTTACTTGCATATACTGTTTTTGGTATCTTACAATGCTTATTGATGGAGATGCTTTTAAATAGTACTATGTCTTGAAGAAGAAGGCTATTTTGAAGGTTTTACGGCAACAAATAGATTTTCAGCATCAACAAAAATCGCCTAATAAGCAATCCAAATATGAATTTGAAAGTAAATAGCAGTTTAGATATTCAATAGAATATGCCATTTCAATAAATTAATGAAAAAATACAAGTTTCTGAATCTAGATATTGCGTAATCCACATGTCATTTCTGATGAAAACTTATTTCTTTTTTTCAAAATTGATGATACTTCTCGTATTATAAAGGATCATACGCAATAGCGACTTTGTTACGATAGGATAAGCAAACACCGTTTCTTAGTCATAATACACTTACAGTCCCGTTGTCCCTACCGTTGCAAACTCATAGAAAAAGCAGCGATAGCCGAGCGGAGAGACCAACAGACTGCTACGTAGAGGGTCTAAGGTTCGAATCCACGGCGCGCACCAATGACTTTTCGGAGTTAAGTGCGTATTTAATTGTTAATTATCGCTTGCTCATCGGTAAAGGAAAACATCGTGAGGAAACCTGCATGCCTGAGAGTTCTCCATAATGTTCTCGAAAGACATGTAAAGTCTGCCAACCCACATTTGGCCAGTGTGGTGGTCTTTGGCCTTACCCTTCTCGTAGTGAGATGAGGCCCGTGCCCAGCATTGAGACGGTATACAGGGCTGATGATGAAAATTCTATTCTTCTGTCGAAGTTTACATTCTAATGAATGCCAGCCAAGTAAAAATAATTTAGTCCACTTTGAAGCAGTGCATTTAAATAATAATAAAAAGAAATGTAGTGTCTATTAAGCAAGTGTGTCGTGTATAGTAATTATGGGACAAAATCGTCGGGGTCACATGCCTACACGCTGCATGACAACAAGAAAAAAGAAAGATGATGAGAATTTAATGGCTCCGTGCTAGAATTTAGATCACAGGCAAATAACGGTAACCGCAAAGCATTCAATTTTAAATTGATGACGTGGATTTTTTGGTTGTATTGACTCTACGATGAATGCACTTTGATAATATCTTGTGTGATTTAGAAAAGGTCCTTGATTGTGGTCTTATGTATTTTTCTATCGACTCTATTTTCAGTACAGAGAGCCTGATACTTTATACCTGTTATGTCTTAGTCAATTTGCACACGAAAAGTTAAACAACGTCTTGAATTGTTTCTAGTCTGGATGTTACTCTTTCAATATTTGAGTGAAAAGAGAGCAATGATGAGGTAAAGAAAAGTTATGTAAATTTGTGGATTATTCATACCTTTGGTTGTAAATTATACTCATTTCAACTACCCTAGGTATCTAGTATTGTTAGAGTAGTTGAAAGCAGTATTGCATGGTTCAGAAATAGGACTAGGTTACGAACAAATTCACGATTTCTTAATCGCAAGTCAAACGACTCAATCATTTACTACGGGTGCGTTTTGGCAGGTATTTTTTTTATCAGAAATGCAAAGGAAACGTAACAATTTGATAAGGACACCGACACACAGGACTTGATTGGGTATGCTGTTATCAAACGAGTCACAGATACAATAGATAAGGCAGAAACGTGAGCGATACAATATACAATAACAGGAACCAACTTGTAAATATATCAATATAACCAAATGAATGTCAACGAAATCGACCTCAAATGTCCGTCCGTTGTAAAAACAATTGTTTGTGTTTACCAGTACTTCGGTCAGTTGAGCAATCATTCGGATTGTGTAAATTCAGCAGGTGACTGCACATCGTTTCGTGTTACAGTAATTTCTTTTCGTTATACTTTAGTTGCAATTTTAACATCACCTTTGTTTAGCAACGAAGACCTTGTACATGTATCGGGGAGCATCGTCCGATCGTAAATCAGGCGTCTGATCGACGGGTGGGTTTCGGCGCGTGAGTCAGGTGGGTTTAGTAAACAGTCGCAGGGCTGGGTCGAGCCCCCGTCCCTCGATATATGGAGCGGTGGCGCGAACATTCGCGGCACGTCCTTTGTTGGCCGTTTTGTTTTGGAGTACCATCCGGTTCCTGGTGGTGGGGAGGTACGAGGAGACCGGGGGGCCAAGGGGGCAGGGGGACAGGTGGGCCGTGGGCGCAGGTAGCGCGCGCGGCGGTACTCAGTCCACCTCGGCGCGCCGCGCTGCGCGAGCGCCTCTACGTTCATAAATACTATCTAATATGGAAATGGCCAGTCATTCCGCGACAGGTGCGCGCCCGCGGCGATCGTGCACGTGTGCTGTTGAGTGTGTGCCGGTGCTAGCCCTCCATCATCACCACGGTAAGTCTAACACTAGCTTGGTTACTTCTACACGTACTCACAAACTGGCTGCCGCTTTTTGTCGTTTCTATAATAACAGCGTCGGTTGCTCCCGCGCATCTGCCGTTCCGTTTCGGTGCAGCTGTTGGCCGGTGAATAGGTAGGTATGATATTTTTTATTGGTACGTTTAGTTGAATGAGTTTGCCCTTTGAGCGGCGTGTAAGGGCTGTAAGTAGTGTAGTGTGAGAGTTGGGTGTGTTCACACGGTGTTTCGCGTTCGTCTGTTACCTGAACAAATATTGATTCGATATCGGCCGCGAGTCCGCGAGTGCGTGCGTGTACACTACTACTGTTATCGATTCCACACATGCGTCATTTCGATGGTTATCTTTGACGGATCTGGGTCATTGTTCTTTTGTATTTCGTGCACTGTTGTTTCATAATTGTACACTGAACGCATTCTCTTCATCTGTAGCGTTAGGTACGTCTAGAATTGGTAAAATTACGTTTTTAAGTATCTGACTCTATGTGCTACACGAAACTGTAAAAAAACGTATCATTATGATTATTTATTTAAAGTTTTGAATAGTTTCATCATTGTCGCTACCGGCCGTGTAGCAAAAAGTAACAAAAACTCGGATACTTGAATGTTAGAGCAAAAACGTATTTGTCAAGTCGTACTTAACGCACCTGGTAAGAAAAACAATTAAGTAAAGTATTTATTTATACAGAACATTCTAAGTGAACAATGCTTCATGAAATTTATTCTTATCGATGCTCGTAAAAGTAAAAAACACGTAGAACCGTATTTAGGCACCATTTAGAGAAATATTTATGGAGAATCGATACAGGTGTTAAAACTCGGTTCTGAATCGTAGCAAATCGATTATATCGTGTACGGGAACGAATCACCAAAAACCCGAGGTAAATGGGAGGTAACCATGGCAACGGGAGAGTGGGCGTCGAATGGTCTTGACGTTACGAAGGCTTAGGGAAATTGAATGAAATTTCTAAATTCATAAAAAGCCACTAGGCTGAGACCAAGCGCAGTTGACGGAGGCTAAGTGGAATATAATAGCCCCGGAAATAATGGGAACCCGTTGAATTTTCTTCTCATCCGACGAATACAGTTAGCTGAACTTTATGAACAGCTCAACAGTGATGCTTGGTTGAATACTAACTGAAGCGGGAATAAAACACCAACGTTAATTTGAATGTATAATTCCTTTTCTTCACGTAAACCTAGTCGAGAACACGTGGCGAAAATCATATTACAGCCACATTATGTGTGCACGCCGGTATGTTCATTATTTTATTACTTACTTACTAGCTTTTGTATGTCGATCAAATTATAATATTTATAAACCAGAAAACAAATGAATATGTGAAAATGTTTATCCAAAATTTTAGCCCCATGTGTTGACTTTTGTTAAAAAAAATCGATCGTATATTTAACCGTCTCTAACTCTATGCAAAATGTTGTCAAAATAAGTTCAGCGGTTCAGCCATAAAAGAGTAACAGACAGACAAATTTTCACAATTATAATAATGAGTATGAACTTTGCAACGTGTCGTTTCCAAAGCGAAAACGTTTTTTCCTGCCGCCACGGTCTGTTGCCCACGGATTCTGTAACAACGAAATTTGGTAAAATTAAGTTTAAACATTCGTTTTCGGCGTGAACACCGCTTAATGTATGTATCAACCATGTTTTTTACAGTATCACTTTTGTGTTTTTGCTCACGCAAACGTCTGAATCAGAAATCTATTTTGGTAATAGGAAGTACCTACTCATACTTCTCTGTCGAATATATTGCTATCTATAAAGGTGTAAATTTAATTCACAATTCAAATGACAAGTTTAAGTTAGAACCAACTCTTATTGTATTTTGTTCTTTTTGTTATTCAGCGACGTCACAATCTTATTAGATACTAGATTCTGCTTCGGTTCTGCCTGTGTAGCATAAGCTATATTACCGCAAGGGCGCATCAAAACCTGTTCAGACGTTTTTGCGTGAAAAAGTTACAAGCATACATTCATATCCACAATGTTTACGTTTATATATCTAATACTACCTTATATATAAAGCTGAAGAGTTTGTTTGTTTGGTTGAACGCGCTAATCTCTACCGCTCCGATTTGAAAATTCTTTCAGTGTTAGATACCCCATTTATCAAGGAAAGCTATAGGCTATATACAATCGCTATGAGCCACAGGAGCGGAGCAGTAGCCTTAAATAACGCGGGTGTAACCGCGGGCATCTTCTAGTATATTATAAAAGCGAAAATTGTAAGGATGGATGCAGTAGGATGATTAAGAGATACTTTATCGCCTCTGTGGAATGGCGTCTCCTGCTGAAAATTGACTTCCCCCAAGGCTCTCCACATAGACCAATCTTCGGCCACCCGTATCCAAGCGTTTCCCGCCATCCCAGCAATATCGTCGGTCGGTAGGTAGAGCCCAACCTAGAGAACAAGTACTTAGTAGAGAATGAAAACACAATAAATTATTCATTCATTTAAAGATTCACACACATATACATCTGTGTTTCGTCCAACTACTTAGAATTCTTGAATTGTTTCGACCTTGCGAATATACGAAACTTTGAACTCGAGAATTTTCAATGCCAAGGCTGCCTCTGTTTTAAATTTAAAATATACAAATTCTTAATAGGATTAATAAACTACTACTTAATTATAAATGATAAATGCTTATTTAAATCTCTTCGACGTCAATATTTTAATAGCTTCAAGTTATATAAAAAAAAAATTATTTAAAGTTTTGTGTTTCGACGCAGTCTAAAAGATTTTAGACATAATTAAGGCCTAATAAAAAAAAAAATGCTGCCAAACATGTCCCTCTTTCCACCTCTCTCTATCTAGAGCTGTTGTAACCCCTTTTTATTATAATCTTCATAATCATCAAAGAATTATAAAGCCTATCATAAGAGTTATTTCAGGACTCAACCCCACTAAACAGCTAAAACTAGCACTAAATTTTTAAACATATATGACTATGTTTTATAATAAGGTAGGAAATGGAGTAGGTAGTCTAAATTGCTCTAGCTGTGTCCAAGACGAAGCGTAGTTAGAATTATCAAAAAAAACTGTATCAAACCATCCAATGGGAGCACGCTGAGTTAATAGAGACCAATCGGCAGCGCCGCTATCCGAGACGAGATTTCTAATTGTTCTCGTCACGCGTGGTACCCCAGCTGGAACGAATTGTACTGATAATCATCGTCGAGCTGTTGCCACAACTAATTGGAAGAAAATAGCCGAAATCAGATCTCGGACTCACTTGAACTTCATGTTCAACAACCTCTTGATTGCTACTTTATGTAGATTTTCATTGGCGTAAAGCCTGTTAGAGGTAAAACAATGGCTGACGAATACTGCGATTTGGATTAGTTGAAGTTGAATACAGTGATGTAATTGGGCTTTGTGATTTGGGTAGGTGGTTTGGCTTATTTATGTAGAGATATTTTATTAATGTACTTATATACTTAACAATGAATATGTATTCATCTATTGAGTAGAGACATCACGACATAACGAGAAATTCTCAGCAACAAGGTGTAGCATGTTCATTTAATAACAATTACCGCATAGCGTTGATATCCTTTTTGACAGCGCACCGTATCCTTAAAGGATCTTAATTGCTGTCCAATACATAAACAACCCGGATTAGAAAATCGTGGCATAATACAAAACTTCCCAATCGCAAATAATAACAAATGTATCGTGAAACCTATTATTGATAATGAAATGCAGCGGCTACTCGATAACAGTAACTGCTGCGTCATTAATGTCCAAGAAAATTAGACCAATGAATTTACATATAAAACAGCACGCACTTTAATTCAAAATAGAACAGCATGCCTTAATACACCAGAGACTTAGTGGTTGCGACACTAGACAAAATGACAATATTATAACACTTTGTTAGGGCTCATAACAGTAGCAGATAACTGTTAAAATTCAAGTTTATGACCTAGTCTGTAGGCCTGTCTTGGTGTCCATAAAAACAGTTCATAGGGTGATATCGAGTGACAGCAAAAACAAGGTTTGTCAACGAAGTATTTTATCACATTCTTGATACAAATCTAAATCGAGGTGCGGTGTCAACATAAACTAACTCATAATAAAACGGACAGTCACAAATTACCTAACTCAGGTAGAAAATGGGTAGAAATGACAACTTGTGAATTGATCGTGATGACGTAGATGATGGAATGATGACTTGACAACCGCGTTCTTTGTTCGTTTGATCGACACCACGCGTGCCAACTTCATATTAAAAATAAACTATTAAATAATCTACATGCAGTTTTTCAAATTTTATTGAACACGTTAATGTAATCGCGGATGTACGTAATCTTCAGAAAATCCAATGGCACTAAGGTTACAAAGTAAAGACACTCATTAAGAGACGGGAAATGAACTAATAAGAGAGGTGTCTGTCCTCGATGCTCGCGGAGGCGCAGGCGATGCGTCGCGTTCTCATAACCTCACGATGAGCCTAATGCGCCGCCAAGATCACTGTCAGTGCCATAATGCCTCTCGCCGTCATGATAGATGTCGACAAAAACACCAATTAGAACAATACAATTGAATGAAACCTCGTTCGCGTAGAGAACGATCCAATGTTTTTTACCGACACGCATTAAACAGTCATTAGCTTTAGATTTTGAACTATTAATTAATTGAATCTGTGGCAGCTTTGCGTCAGAATCGAGTTTCGTGTGCTCGCATTGTTACTGGAAATATGACGAATCTAGACTGTTCGTTGAGAAGTCGGAGCATGAAATTGTGTGCACGAGGCGTATCGGCAATTTGCGTCAGTTTTTTTTATCACAGTCACGACAGGCCGGATTCCTCGTGGAGCGGCCAATCGCTGGCTAGAGACGATGTAATTGGGAGAAACTACTCGGCCACCACAAATGCTTGAGATTCGTTCTGGTCCAGCCGACGTAGACCTATGTAAAATCATCTATTTGCGTCTCCGGGGTCTTAATCCGAGCATCTCCGAGAGGCGTGGAGGGTCAGATTGAAATTGTTGCTCCGTAATGACATGCTCGTTGTTCGGTCTGTTGCAACACATAGTGTAACTGTTTCGGCCCTTTTGTCTGCCGATGATTGTTCGGCCAATGGTCGATATTTCCTTGGCGGATATTGCGTCCACCACTTTCGCGGGTAACAATTATATTTTTGATAGCGCTCTATTCAACAGTGAGTATTGTTGGACAGTGCACATGTGCTCGAAATTCGGTCAATATGCTGTATCTCATCATCTATAATGACGGCAATTGTGGCTATCGGTTATGAAAGTGCTTTGTGAAATGGTCAATGCTTTGATATTTTTATTTTGTGGTATGAAGTAGCCGGTCGCACTTAAAATAAGTACGTCTTGTGAAAACTAGTTGCAAAGTAGTGGGAGTGCTTAGAAATAAAAAGTATCGTATGAAATGGAGGTAACAGTGAGATGTTGAGCGGTTACTTGTTCGGTTGCGGTATCACTGATCTTATCAATTTATATTTATGATGAGTTGGAAACTCTTACTGCTGGACCACGACTGAGTCGAGCTTGAGCCGATATTTACTATCAACTATAAAGGTTTATCTGTTGAAATTTATTGGATATTATAGATCACTTGAAGTTTACGGTTAGTGTGTACTATAGTAGTATTTTGTAGACAAACTGCTCTTTACAATGAATGTGGAGACAAGACATAAAATTAAACTTAAACAAATATGCACATATACCTATTTTATTAAGCTAGCCAGTAGTAAGTTATACTTGTTTGAAGTTCGACTGAGAGTTTCTAAGTAGCGGGAACATCTTATGACCATGCGTCATCAATAATTATCATTAGATTTGAATTGTGCCTCTACATTTTATAATTAATTACACAATTTGCTGGCTCATCTTATAATTAACTGCGTTTCTGATAGAGGTTATGCTTGTGATCAACAAGTGACAAAAAACTGTGATTAACTTCACTTCAGCAAACCTAACGAAATAATTAATTGGTTTCGATAAACGATCATCGTTTTACCAGTGTTGCCAGCTTTCTAATCACGCGAACAATAAAATGGCAGCACTGCGGCCACATTTTATTTAACAGCGGACTCGGACGCAACAAACTGGAACGGCTGTAGTCGTAAATGTTCTGCAACGAAATTAATTAGAAAACCTCGAATTCACAGTTATTACATTGCGAGATCGTTTAAGAAATAACACTTCTAGTTCGAAATATGAACAATTTATCGCTATACTTAGTCTTTTGTTGCCAGGTTTTTGACAAAAACTCTATTCAAATTTTAGTAGATTAGATTTTTACACTTTGGTAATATTTTTTTAGCATTCCATTCTATTTTTAAACTGGCAATTGTGCATCCTTGAAAGATTAGAAATTGGGTCGAGGGGATTTTGGGACCGGGACCGCGGTCCCGGATTCCCCTTTTCAATTAAATATTTTCTTTTAGTGGTATTTTGGGACCACAAATAAAAAAGTTAAGTAAGTCTTACGACGAAAGTACGGTCAACCAAATAATTTGAATTAGTATAAATAAAACTATTTTTATTCAATGATAAATTGTCGTTTATTTCTAAATCACAGCTTTCTATTCGAATAAAAAAATATGTAGTTAGGTACTCATAAAGAAATATAATTATAAAACTTAAGAAATATAATATGTTTTAAAATTAAATAAGTACAACAGTTTAATTTAAAAACATTTATGTTTTTATTGTTACATCTACGCAATTGCACGTAACAACCTCTTACCTAAATTTAACGTTCAAAATAAACAGTATCTTAGTAAGCACATGGCAGCAGTAATAAAAATCTCTACACTTACATATTAAAAACAATTAAGTACCTACTATTAAAAGCCAAAAGACTGACAAAAATATGAAAGTTCTTATACACCTAATCTTATATATAAAATTCTCGTATCACAATATTCGTTCCCATACTCCTCCGAAACGGCTAGACCGATTCTTGTGAAATTTTGTATGCATATTCTGAGAATCGGCTACTATCTATTTTTCACACTCCTAAGTGAAATGATTTCCACACGAGCAGAGCCGCGGGCGACAGCTAGTAATAAGTAAAATCAGTCTCACAACAATTTTTATAAAATTATAAAATATGTCTTCTATTTTTAAAATCACAGCCTTCTTATTAGAAAAGTCTCTCTAAATAAAATATCAAAAATAATCAACTCACAGCCTTGGTTAGCACTCGGAAGCAGTGTTTTAAATTTTTACTCTAATAAAATAATGACAATAGTCTTAACTTAAAAATAATCAACAGCATAATAAACAACAAAAACCGCTATACCTATTAATATGTATATAAAATCAGTCTTGCATACATGCTAATAATTACTTAAATATAATCAACAGCCTCTTATAAAATAATTTCGCATCAGTCTCATAAGTATTGACAATTGTGTTACTTATTAGCTCTAAAATCTTAATTTTTCAAGACAGTGACCAACACTTATCTTGTCATTTAACAATTCCTGTACTGTCAGTGTGATCTTTTCTTTAATCATTCTACTTTCCGGAGATCTTTTGGAAATATTTGTTGATGTTTGAAGCTTTTTCCAGTAAAATATACTGTCTTTTCTAATACCCTCCAAAAATTGCACTATATTTGGTTTTGGTTTTAAAAATTTTTTTACGTGGTTGTTCCATGCTTCAACAATATTATTAGTTGTGTGTTCTTCGCCATAACTACACCATAATGTTGAAAAAATATTATTTTCTAACCACGTGTTGACGAAATAGTCATTAAATGCTGTTAGTTCTTTCGTTCTCGGACAATCTTCCATGATGTAAAGCCATCCTTCAGCGGTTAAATGTTGCGGGAGATGTGAAAGTGCTGAGCACAGCTTTACATGTACTTTTCCAAGTTTAGATTTGGTTACACCCAACTCTTTCGCTTTTCGCCATAAACATCGTGTGAAATGGAAAAAACAACCTAGTATCTTCACACCTGGGATAATGCTTTGCAGTGCTAATATAGCGGATACTTCAAAATCCATACTAATTTTCGATGGGTTCCACTGAGGTACACGAGCCTTGATCAATGAAAAAAGAATCTCGTAAGTTGCACGGGTTTTGTCCGGTAAAAGTATGTATAGTATTGGAACTACATTGACAAAAGAATCGTTACTTCCTATATCTGCATGCATTGTGTACAGCTGATAAAAATTTTTCTGACACAGCTTAAAAGTGCCATCAATAAAAAAGTGCCTAGATTCGGATAGGTACTTTAACATTTCTTCATTGCATAAAATCAAAATTCTTTTATTTTTGTGTTTATAATCCGCGAATAATAAATTTTCATATTTTTTTGGAATATCGATATCCACTGCCTTTTGAAACTCTATCTTTTTGGCTCCCAATGCCAAGTTTCTTTTCTTATATAATGTTTTCTTGCGATTTTCAAATAATGGAATTGTTGTGACGAGATCCAATCCTTTATCTTTTATTCTGTCGATGCTTTCTTCAAAAATAGTTGACACTGGTGCTGTAACATTCTGCTGTATATTTTTTAAACATAGTTTCATCTCAGATTCTATTGTGAGTTCTGATATATTTTTTGGAGGGTGAGTGTGGTTGTTACTTTCGTGGACAATTGATTGGTTTAATATTTTTACAGTGGCGTTGCACATATTCATTTTTCGACACCTCCATAAGTCTGATCCATCTTTGTTAGTTCTCTTATGTAAATATTCATAATCATTTCTAAGCAAAATTTGATCTTTGATTTCGTATGAGATGTTTCTGTGATAATCTTTCGATGTCGATGGCTGATTTTCATCCATATTGAATGAGTGGATAACTAAAATAAACAAAAATTTATTATTATAAATTATATTAATATATATTTATATATATTATATATATAGTATAGTTATTACTTTGACATGTCAATTAACCAAAATCAAAATATTAATCATAATATACTGTTTGTTTTTAAATTATTTTGTTTATTTACTTATTTAATATATATGAAATTAAGACCCGTTTTTTATTGGCTCGGGAAAACGTATCATAACTTGCAATCACAGAACAGAAGAAGTGTTAAACAAAAACGTTCTATTAACGTTTTTTTTTGTCTTGCAAATTAAATGAAATAAGTTGTTTCAATTATGTCAAATAAATCAAGTAAAAGTAATTTGTTAAATCTGTTTATTCAAAACCTACCGTATAATAATCTTTTTTACTAAAGTGTCTGGCTTTTTATCTCAATAAATAAATATATCGTATACAGTTGATAATATTCTTATAAAATATTTTTTAATTAGCAATTTAACATTAAGTAATTTAATAAAAAGAGTAGCGAGCGTACACAGCGCCTTTATGGGCGAGTAGCTTGAATTAGCTAGTATTTTTCTTATTGTTAAACGTCATAAGTACGTTCTGCTGCAGTGTAAATTGAATCGTGCGTAAATGACTTAAGGTATTTATTTGTCTGATTTAGGTGTAATGACTTAAATAATTTTGATAAAATAAAAATGACCAATAATGCGCAGTGTCTATTTGTAGTGTAATGTAAGACTATTAACTTATTTGTGTGAGTTTGGAGTTCGGCGACCACTTTTTCCTTACAAATTTTGTCATATACCACTACTACACTTTTTTTTGTTCTGTGCTTGCAATAAACATCGTCATCGACGATTCGATAACAATTAGCATGAGATTCGTGATGGCGCTTCTATCGAACGTAAAATGAAACTAATTTTGGTAGAGCGAGTACCTACTTTCGTATGGCAAACGTATCGTCATGTAAAAGTAAAATCAACCTTAAAATACATTATTTTTGACGTATAATGTCTCAGATTGGCCAAAATAGTTGCCGAAGGCCATGAATAGTTTTGGCTATTTTTTAGGTACTATTTTATAGGAACCAAAACAGATTATATTATTATTATCTTTAAATAACAGTTAAATATCACAAGATGTATTAAAGGTTCGCATTTATAGTAATTCAAAAGGTAATTAATATAATATATTAAACACTGTTACAGTGGTAATATCTCAATATGTTTACGTTACGAATTCAATACATTTTCATCAGATACTGTGCACTGAGTGAGCTCTAGTAATAAATAAATATACCTGACTTTTACAAATTGACAAATAAGTATATATTTATGTATTTATATTTAGACGTCACTTAATGCACACCCACAGACAATAATTTAATTCTAAATTAAAAAGAAATGACATACACTTACCTTTTTTTATGAAAACACACAACAAATGTTTGTCACCTCACACTTCACACTTAAAGATGCATCGCGAAGACTGCTCATTTAGATAAGCATTCGAGTTAGTTAACCCTGACAAAGGGGTGTGATTGGTCAAATAGCAACCCGTGACGCTCTACTGTGAAGCGAGATAGTATAGATGTGTGGGAGAGAGATAGCACTACCTGCCTGCCTTAGAGTATTTATTGTATGTATACTCTAAGCTGCCTGCAAATATTACTAGGTATGCACACTTGTCTTTTTCTGTCCTATTAAATAATTATGAAAATACATACTTATTTTGTTTATTATTAAAGAATTTGTTTTGTGAACTGTACTTTAACTTCTTTTTTTTACGTGGTCCCAAAATACCACTAAAAAAAAAATATTTAATTGAAAAGGGGAATCCGGGACCGCGGTCCCGGTCCCAAAATCCCCTCGACCCAGAAATTGCAGATGCAGCAGATAAAAATGTAAAAAAAATGGCGTCTGCCGTTTTCAATTTCAATAAATAAGTATGTTTATGGCATATTTATTGAAATTGAAAATGTGATGCTGTAGCATCATATTTTTCTTCATAAACTATTATTGGATTAAAACATATTTTTGAAGGGTTTTTTATTCTTATTCTACGCAATATTTGTAACCGTTAATATTATATTAATAATACGTTTTTTTTTGTTTTTGCTGCTGTAAATTAATTACAAATTAATTTAAGTACAGTTAGTTGTTTGAATAATGTTAATTAATTTCATGTTTTAAAGGGTACTTAGATAATGTGTATTTTATTTCCTATTTTACTGGTATACATCTTGTAGAAGGAATCCTTCTACTACTTAGGACGCAAAATTTGCGAGGATGTTTGTTAATCTTTCATGCACTTTTCAAACTTTCGGAACATCCAAGGATTCGATGTACCTAACTTAGTAGTTACAAGTTTGATGAAATTAGAATTTCAGATATCATGTATTATTTTTAAATACTGATGCCACCTGCCTGATCATTATATTAATATGTAAAATTTAATGTAGTCACACATAAAAATCGCCGTCATTGTGCACTGAAAATCAAAACGAAATAGACTTATCTTATCGAAACGCAAAACAAATAATCGAATAATCTTATCTATATGATTCACTAACTACATAGGATTCCGTCACAATATTGCAGTATATATTATAAGTGTGTGTGTATAATGTATGTATACTCACCTATTCAAAATTATATGCGTGTATGCTATTATGTAGAAATTTTTGCTCTTGCTTAAGTGTTGACGTACGTAGTATGTATGTGTGCTCTTCTAATCTATGAAACCTCAAATAAATTGGAGACAACAAGTCTTACGATGAACATGTTGCTAGCAATATGTTACTGCCGGCATGGTACGCAACATGTTGTCTCGTTGCAATTGTCTACTGATGTCTCTTAATTTTTTTTTTATTTATTTATAGACTCACGCTTGTATCCCCGAAGGGGTAGGCAGAGGTGTAATATTACACCCACATTTCGACAGGATTTTTTTGTAAAATGTTTCTTTAATATTTAATCAATACTTTTGAACTATGAAAGAAATCACTGACGAGTATCTCAATGAAGGTACAGTATTAGGATATGGAATAATAGGTAGGATACGGGATCTGGAAATAAGCCTAATAAGTAAAAATGGGCTCATTCTCAATTATAGCAGACTTACGCACATGCCTATCGATACTTTTATAGATATTTTCTTCTTTTCTGCGTGTGAGTGTGTGGTCAACTCTGGTCGAAGACTTTAGACTGCTCGAGGGCCTCCGACATGGTCTGACGATTCTTGTCCTGAAACAATAACCAGGACCGACGGCTTAACAGGGCCCCGAAGCTCGGATCATCACGGTCACTCATCCAAATGAAAGCCTCTGTCAGTTTTCATACCTTTGTTGATCTAATACGAACGGCAAATCAAGTCTCGCAATGAGATCTACACTCAAATGCCTAGGTTTAAAAAATACATATTTGGGCAGAAGCTTGACAACTAACTACGCATACCCAACTAGATTTGATGTAATTATGCTTAATCTGGATTGAGAAAATACACAAATGCGGATTACTAAATGTTTATTACGTATGCGTGTGCCGATGGAATGTCAGCAAAACCGGGCAGTTGTTTTTTCAATATGCAAAGACCGTTCTACTTATGTTCGATACACACAAACTAAGCGATAATGGAACGAGTTAACTTGCACCGTAGCAAATTTTATGACTCCATTAGGCTTGTGGCTTTGCCGTGCCGCGCTTCGAAGAAACAAACTCGCTAGCTCGCTACATGGAAGCAGTATTAACTACGCATACTCTATCTGATATTACCAAACTTAGGTGTCGGTAGAGCAGTACATTTTTTAAAGTAAATCATGGTAAAAAAAAATATAGTCATGCCTGTCAAAGTTATCGTCTTTTTATTGGCGATGCAAAGATTATCCGCGCGCCTCAACCGGCGAATTTGGAAGTTGTCCGGGTACGACACTTTCAACAGCTTTCAATACAACTTTGCTTCGAGATTATAGTGGTAATTGTATTGAGCTGTCAAAAGTGTCGTACCCGGACAACTTCCGAATTCGCCGCTAGAGTCTCTAGTTAGAATCTTAGCATTGCCACTAATAAGAGCGACTTTTGAGTTTTCTCTTAGGAAGAAGTAAAGATTGTAATTAAAATCTGGGGTATGGTTTTGTAGAAGAATTCTGAACCCTATTCTCCGTTTCCTAATTGTCAGGCGAGCACGTAGAGCCTTACCATCAGATTGGTCGTAGTTTGTTTCCTACTACCTAATCTGCCGGAGACTTAGGAACCGTAGGGGTACACTAAGGATAGATTTTGGTAAAATTCCCGTAGGACCGGGAAGAAAAGGTTCAATTCAAAAAATGTGCTCGCGTCCTTTAATTTTAGTATATATACTGCATAGTGCTTGATTAGAAAATTTACCTAATCAGCCTTTTAACAGTCCACTGATGGACTAGGCCTCTCCTTTGAAAGAAGGAATTGGCCTACTATACCACGCTGGCCAAACGGGTTGGTATAGGGTTTGTATCAAGTTTTCCTTCTCTTACAGTGCTGTTCTCTGCATAATATGCTCCCTCTGTCGGCTCTTACGACACCCATGGGATGACATGGGGTGATGACATTCCGTATTCTTAATCCGTCACCACACGGACAGAGAACTTTTACCATCAAGTAAATTTTACTTGCTAGCTATGTTATGATCAATAAACACATCATGATACCTTGTAATTAATGAGTAAATTTGACGTAGATGTAATTAGTTAGCTGTAGGACTTTGTTACATGTTCACGCACTGTAATATATGATATGGAAACTAGTAGTGTTCCTAATCAGCCTTTTAACAGTCCACTGCTGGACTAGGCCTCTCCTTTGAAAGGAGGAATTGGCCTACTATACCACGCTGGCCAAACGGGTTGGTATAGGGTTTGTATCAAGTTTTCCTTCTCTTACAGTGCTGTTCTCTGCATAATATGCTCCCTCTGTCGGCTCTTACGACACCCATGGGATGATATGGGGTGGTGACATTCCGTATTCTTAATCCGTCACCACACGGACAAGTGAAAGTAGTGTTACAATGTCTGAATTAATTCCTAGTTAGAGGCAATTTATGGGCTATTCTGTTGATAATTGCGGAGTATAAGGTTATGTTTATGAAGATGGAGGATTTCAATTTCTGGGTTGCATGAAGTGTTATTTAATGTTTCTTGTAGGATATATTTTAAGAAGTGGCATAATTGTTTGAAAGTCGAACTTATTATAAAAGTCTCTCTCTCTACATTTTCTATTCGATATTATATTTCAATAAAAAACATACACAGTCTCTGGATTTATTCAGTGGGTCTTAATCGATAACTAAGATATATAGGCATTAATACTTCAGTAATTTCCGACGTTTCGAGAGACATGTGACGGTCGTGTTTACGGAGGCCTTAGGCTTAATAAACTTGTATTATGTATACAAATCGCGACAAAAGATATCGTTTAAACGCGTTTATTGTTTATCACGCTTTTACTTCTCAATTACCTAACCGATTATCATTAAACGATTCACATTCTCAAGAGTACAGCAAAGGCCTTTTATCCGAAGCCACAAGCAAGACAACGTTACGTATGCAAATCAAACTACTATTTAAAGAGCTTCATGATACTATGTTATCGTCACCATCACATGCCGTTTACAGAAAGTATTACTAAGCGCGTAAGCATGCGGAGCAGGTGCCGAGTATGACCTGCAAAGTAATGAAAGCGTAGGAAGGAACTAAGATGCAGAGATAGGCAGATATCAGATACCGAAGTAACTGGCTCAACGGATACTGAAGCTAGATGTGGAATTATAATAAATATACGTGTGTGAAGAATGTTCTTAATTGAATACGCAAGTGTTGTGATTTCAGTCGTTATATGTAATAGTCTCTTCCTACGTATCTTGATAGTTTGGTTGCAGTGGTAATATTGTAATGTGAAAGGATTAAGGATAAATATTTATTTATTATGATTAGTCATAATTTGTAGAATCTAAAAATAATATAAATTTAATGCATATTTTGTTTGTTGTGTTAACGTACAATTTTATTAAGGGCATGAAATTTTTTTAAGAGCCTTCCAGGGCATAAACCTTTATTCAGCCTAAAATAACGGGCAACATACACTACCGAAAATATTATTGCTCACCCTATAGATACTTAGGTACTAATAGTACCGATTAGAATTCACGTAATTGTCAATTAGTTAAATTGATATATACTTTTAAAGTAATTACAGCGTACTGCAATTCTAATAGATTTACCTAAATTAAATATCGCTTTCAATTTAGTTTACATTTGACAGGAGGACATTTTGACCAACAGCCAATTTCGCCGCTATATCCAATAAATCTAAAATATAATAGAGTAACACTACACGTCGAATAGAAATCGCCTACTCGACTCGACTAAACCATAGATATTACGAGCGCGTGCGATCATAAATCACTATCGGGGTCTCGATAGGACGTTTAAACTTTTAATACGATGTCAACAGTGAATGTCAACACATAGATGCATTAGAACAGATACTTAGTCGAGTCTTTATAGAGTGTAACGGAGATTTATAGTCCTACTAGCCTTTGACTGTACATAAAGTTCCCTTCAGGATATAAGTGTAATCTATACTTTATAAACAGTGTAATCTTTTAACCAGTTTCCTTGTAACCTTATGTGCAAATAAATTATAATTCTTATAAAATTAGCGGCTTCTTATGGCGACTCTTCAATTAAGTATATTATGTTAGTAAGTATAAGTGGTGTATCGGTTACTATGTCAGGAGTAGGATAATTTTGGCGTACTCTTTTAACATACACTGTATAGATGATAAGCGGAATATGCTTTAAAAAATACAGTGTGGGGTCCCGTAAGAGTCTCACCGATCGACCACGCATATCGCAGTACCGTGCATCGAAACTGTTAGTTCGACCGTTTTAACGGCGTCGGTAACTGCCTGCAGCGCGTGTGCGCACGGCCTAATTGTAATTACATGTGCCTTTGCAACATAGGTGATCAATTCATAAAAAGTATACATCTGTTTTAGTTGGTCAAACTCGGCATCAATTCTCTAATCTCTTTGGATTAGAGAATTGATGCCGAGTTTGACCAACTCAGCAAAACAATCGAATGCTACCTAAGAGATTTAAGTTAGCGCTAAAACAATGAAGGTATACCTATGTTCAAACTGTATTATGAAAATTTACCTTAATTTCCAATCAAAGATGTTACAAGAGTTTCTACACCTATTCTACGGCTAATGTTATACCGAAACTCTACTCTAGAAAAGAATTTATTTGCTTTATTTATATTTCCTTTAAAATACATTTATGAAGATGTTCCTGACAAAGCAGACGGTCTCTCCTAGCCAAAATAAAACTTAAAAAGGAATCTGTTTCTTTGGGCCATTTGGTCATTCTGAGTAGTATATTTGTAGTAGTACCATCATATGGTAGCTATCTAGCACTCCCGCTACAAAACTACCATTTGACCGTATTTCAAGTAATATTTCTCTACAATTCTACATTACAATATCAAAGACCACACATGTATTATAAACGTTGGTGGTAACTCAAACGTTATCGTAATCGTATATAATTATCACAACTTTATATTAAGTTTTACTGCGTCGCCCCGCGCGAGAGCGACGCATATTTCATATTATAACACCACTGTGGCGTAAACGAGTTTGTATTATTAGTTTTTTATAGGCGGCTAGGGTTGAGTGTCTTATATGTGTGGCAACAGAAGTATTAAATGTAGCAAGGCAAGAAAAAGAAAACATTTTCTACACTTACTTGCGCGTTTTACATTTAGACTGAGGTATTACTGAGGTAGTTCCTTTTTTCTGAAAATGTCACACACACAGTCTGACTGTTGAATAAGATATACATAAGATAGTTCTGTGTACAGAAATTTAATCTGCAGTCTTTGGTTTTAGAAAGCCGAGTAAATCTATCTCTAAGCATAATTGCTGAAGTGTTTAGGGTGTTACTATTGTAGAGTATCAATTTTGACGAAATTGCTTGTTTAGGAATTGGCAACTGCGATTACTGTTTCGGAAATTCAATAAAAATTTCCTGGACCTCAATATCACGGTAAGAATAGCTTTTTTCTACTTGTTGTGGTTGCTGCAGGTATTTTTTGAGTTCTTCTTAGAGTCGTAGTCAGAGAATATCTATACGAAACTTTTTTTTTTTCTCCGAGGTGGAAAATCCCTTCGGATCTCCGGCTCCGGGGGAAATGCGAGCCGGAGTATGTGGTGTTTCCACTAAAAACCACCTCGACTGCCGACCGAAGACGCCCTACGGGAAGAAGACAGGGTACAGGTGCTGTCCAGTCTTCCTCCCATGGCGCCATGTTCAACTCAACCCATTCCCAGGGAAGGCTACAAGCCCTCACCGGCACCTACTGGCAGCTTCCCGGACCGAATCTATACGAACCTGGATATAAAACTTGTTTTGACGTTCATAAGTGTTTGGGTACCGAGAAACCTAAAATGACTTTGCATTTGAAAACTCGGTAAATGAAGAATACTTCTCGAAAACAACCAACTTTGTTCCACGCCCAATAATGACTTTGAATTCAGTTTTCCAAGTCATGATTCAGCATATTACTCGGCTAAATCGCGGTGGTGTTTGTCTATGAGCATGAATTTAAATAACAGTGGTCGTTCGACGCGGTCGGGTTAACCAACCTTGACTGTGACCGGACGGAAACGAACAGCTCTCACGCTGTTATACAATACTTCAGTTGATTCTAAACAGGTTCTTTTTAGTCGCCAGTTACATTAAACATGACTGGTGGAAGCTAATCGTTTTCGTATGAAAATGTCCGTTCAAGTATCCTGGCTGGAAAATACCTATTCATAGACATTATGTTTTATTTTTATTTTATCTGTGGTGTTAGTTTTCAAGTTTTCAAAATGAAGTGTGATATATTCAATTTATTTTTGCAGTTTTCTGTTGACAACACTATAACACAAATAGCTGTTTCGAGTTTAGGTTTACTTAGGGTCCTTTGATTGAATGTTTATAAAGATATCAGTGACTAAAGACTTGTAGGTACTTAAGGCGGTGAAGTCGTGCTTATGCTTTGTCATAGAGATTTATAAAATGATCTGCTAAATATTAGATGTCTATCAAAGTCAACTTGTTGGATATACATTTAATGCCTCGTAAATAAAATTAAGTTTTATGAATACAGCTGATGCTAAACATCATTAAATCAAAGTGTTTGAAACTGTATATTAATTATTTCAATGATGGATTATGCTAATATAAAATGTAGGTAATATTAGTTTACAGTGGATATGATAACTTTACCCACTAACTAGCTGAATTACTTTAAAAGTAGTGATGTGAAATCTAACATCGGTTAGCAATCGCTTTTCGTAAATATATTTCAAACTGCATTATTAAGTATGTTGTATGCATGTTATCACTATGAACGAGTCACAAAGCAACAATTATCCATAACTGTTTTAACTCTATACGTATTTAAAGCGAAAATTCAAAATTTGAGTCATGTTCCAATTTTTAAACACATTTTACAATAAAAAACAAATGATAGTGAAAACTTGACAATGTTTAATCTATGGTAATTGCAGTCTACTGTTTTGAAATCGATGACAGCTTTTAATAAAAAAACAACATTATTAAATTAAATGATTTCTGTTTTAGAATTCACATGTACCAGTAGTATGAATGTAAAGAGATGACAGTAACGTTTACATAATTAAACTAAGATATGGAAGAAAACTTGCTTGAAAGGCGTATCGTATCTTGATTTAAAAGGAAGGCTTTAAATCTACAACAAAGTAGGAGACAGTAATTATAGAAAATGTTGATAATTTGTTTAGAAACACAGTAAAACTCATTATCAAGTGGACGATTAAGATGATTACGAGTTATGTCAAGCTGGAGCTAATAAAACTGATTAATAAACATAAAGGTTCTACATTAACGTCTAGTTAGTTTATGGGATGTTCTTTGAAAGCGGTAGAACTACATCAACATTACTCTTTTACGGCATTCGCTGTGTCCTGTGCCATTTTATTGGCGTACTACAGGTTGTCCTGGGTTTTATTGGCTGTTTTAACATTTAAGAGGGTTTTCACCTTACTTTTACTATTATATTATCTGTGCTTTTACTGTGAGCACATCGGTGATCAGTCTTTAGAGACGCTTTAGTGGTTAGGTAAATTATGGCAATATGTGTTTACCATTTGTCGTTACATGTGTATTTACGTAGGTTCAGTATAATTAAAAGTTTATTGGGATAGGTATAATATGTTATATATCAGTACTTATACCTAGGGTATCTAATTGTAATCTTAAAACAACGGTACGTGCTTTGTATCCTAATTAACGTGTAAATTGTATTGCAATAAATGGCTTATGTACTTTTTGGGCGGAATATTTAGTATCAGTTTCTAACAAGCAATATTTTTGAGTACTGACTTATTATATCTAGGTTATCGAAATATAAGCTAACCATTGCCAAATGGTATACTTTTTTCAAAAAGCACCTATTTGATTCGAAAGCCTTTTTCAGTAAAAATAATCTGACAAATTATTTTTTTTTTATAACGCACCAATATTTTTCAAAATATATTTTGTAATAGCTAGAACAGTAAACAATATATGTATGTTTTGGTAGTCCAATGGTACATACTTGAAAATATATTATTATTATCGATAATGTTTCTCGTGAGGTTTTAAACTAAATTGTACACGACAGCGAGTACTTGCGTTAGAGTGGATCTCAATTATAAAAGAATCATGCACAGTCATAGTACCTATTCGGAGTACCGTTAGACCAATGACAGTGCGTCTGTGGTACTCACATCACAGCGCTCCGTAGTCTATGAAATTTAAACATAAATGGAACGGCGGGAATTTATTGTGATCTTGTTTAGTATTAGATTTATTTAGTTATAAACAAAACAATTTTCGTGAATCTTATTGTGTGAAGCACTAAGTAATTTACTTTAAAAATTTGACGTTCATATGCCTCATCTTGTGACCTGGATGAATAAATGATATTGACTTTGACTACCTCTGAAGTCATTTACTTTGTAAGCATTACTTTGCAAAGAAATTATAATAAAATTATGATTCAATGTCTGAGAGCTCTACATATTGTTTTGGAAAGACATTTGAAATCTGCCAACCCGCACTTAGCCGGCGTGGCGGTCTATGTCCTAAAGCTTCTCATTATGAGAAGAATGGATATGTTCTGTACGTAAAAAGCCGCAAAATCTTTTTGCGATATACTGAGGCTAGTCAAGATCATCCGATTTGTTTAAGAAAAAAAATATGGCATGAGACAGTTCCATCCCCTGCGAACTATGTGGAAGCCAAAGAACATCTACCCCCCGGAAGTAATCTGCAGTGGCCCATATGGAGATCCTTGAATCGTTTACGAAGCCAGGTTGGACGCTGCAGACACAACCTAACGAAATGGGGTATGATTGACTCGGCTTCCACGCAGTGCGACAATGGCGCTCCCGAACAGACCATGAGTCACCTGCTAGAGTGTCCTAAGTGTCCGCACAGATGTTCGAGGGCCGATCTATGTCAAGCCACTGACAATGCCGTTGCTGTGGCCACATACTGGGCTGGTGCCATTTAAGTTCTGTACCAACGACTCGAGAAGAAGAAGAATATGAGAAGAAACTTGTGACCAGTAGACTATGGCCTTACGTTTCTCACTGTGAGAAGACGCCCATGCTCATCAGTGGTACTTAACACCCAAGGATGATAATAATAAAGATAAAAATGTAGACTTGTCTCTGATCACGTGTCAGCACATGCACATTACACATACGACATTACGTATAATCACTGCAATTTTGGTAACAAACCTCTTTGGTCACACAAAATTTCCATGCAATTAAATGTTCATTACATATTCAGCCCGCGGTGGCCGTCATTAAGTACACAAGATATTTAGACGTTTTAAAGTCGTCAGATATGAGTCATATGAGTGGCTTCAGGCGAAGACAAGAAATATTAGTGGATTTTAGTTTTAATGTGTGTTCTAGGTTCACAAGCCACAAGATGTTATATAGTAACAAAAAAATAGTAACTTAGATAAGGTTCTATGTCGTAATTACTTTAAGGCCTAGATACTTATAAGTATACGTACATTTTACCTTGACTGTAAAAGTCACAAGCGCTGTTTTCAATAAATTATTGGCAAGTCGAAGACGGAGGGAAATCCCTGCAACAGGGTTGCCACCGCAGCTAAAAAAGAGTATTTATCACCTCATCGTCTTTGACCTAGCGTTATCCCGATTACATCCACGTATTTTGTCTTGAAGTCCGAGGTCCCCTTTCTAATCTTAACAGATTTGATAGAATATTAGTTTCTAATTATAATACTGTACCTTCTATTCTTAATAAAATACACAAGAGAAGCCGCAATACCTAATTACAAAAACAGCTAATCAACATCTCATCTCAGTTCAATTGAACCGTAATCTATCAGTCTTTATTAAAAACTTTCCCACGTGTCTATGGGACTGACGTCAACACATGCTAATACACTGTACAATAGATTATATCCCACATAATAATCGCCGTAATAAGCGCCACAATCAAACTGAATTACAAGCGATTTGATCGCCGTGGCGTTTTTATCGCCGCAATGAACGGTAGCTACCGTCACCTACCGTCGATAGCCAATCAACTTTTGTATATTTTAGTCCATACTAATATTCTAAAGCTGACGAGTTTGTTTGCTTGAACGCGGTAATCTCAGGAACTGCTGGTCCGATTTGAAAAACGCTTTCAGTAATAAATAGCCCATTTATCGAGGAAGGCTGGACGGGAGCGGAGCAGTACCCTTAAAAGCGCGGGTGTAATCGTGGTCTCATCTAGTTCGTTAATGTTGTTGATTGGTGTACAATAGGTTTGTGATTGTTTTTCGATATGTCGTGTGAAGTTTGTTGAGCGTAAAACGATGCGAAGATTAGCATATTTGATAATGAGTTCTACGAAATATATAATATATAAGTAGGTATATTTATTTTGTCCTTTTGAATTTAGTCAGAAATACCTTTGCTTACTAAGACCAATGAATGAAAGAGCAGTAAAGTGTGACTTAGTTATGTAGATATAAGAAGTCAACAGGTCATGTGAACCTGCCTTTAATTCAGTTTAAATTCAGTTGGAGCGACTCGGAAGAATTCTCACTTCTACAAATATTAGTAACATATTTGGGTAATAATTATGATGATTTAAATGAGGAATCGCTAATTCCAACTCTATCCAAGGAACTAGGAAGTGCCTGCTTTATTCCAAGCTTTAGCTCAACTAGAATGGTACACTGCAAAACTCAACTAGAATGGTAAACTGCAAATTTGAATTTAGAACTGGAACTCTCCGTAGAGAGTACCAGTTCTAAATTCAAATTTGCAGTTTACTAGTGAATACTCTGAAGAAAAATTTATTTTTAAAATGTCATCAGTTCTCAAAGAGCCGTTGACTTATTTTTTGACCCGTGCGTGTTTTTTTGTTACGTTGGCGTCATCCATTGCCATTTTATCTAAGGGATACCCATTACGATCTACAGTATAAAAGTAATAGAATGTTTGTTTTGTTTTGGAGCAATGACCTCTAGTTGTGTTTATTATCGGTCGCAGGTTTTCTACCGAATCGATGCTAATGTTATACATAGTGGAACATGATTGCACTTTATGAAATTTCGTGTAGTCTAATTAGGTACATATTGCATTAAAACTACAAAGCTGCATAGTCAAATATAAATAGTTTTTCAACGGCAATAAAAGTCGAATTCATCATAATTATACTTAGTACAGAACGTGGGAGACAATGCGTGTGCGACTGGCCTTATAAAAAAAATCCTCAAAAAACTAAACTGCTCTGTCGGTGACGGCATCTGTTGACGGATAGCGAAGGCTTTGCGGTCAATGACCTCGCCCCACCATCTTCCTAATTATCCTATCCCCACTTTACTGCTAGCTTACTGCGGTTTAGACTATTTTCATGAAAAAACTTACCAACTTAAAGATTATTCTCGTCATTTATTTTGCTTCTGTGTAAAGATTTTTAGGGTAAATGGCAAGATTATCGTGTTTTATAATAGATTTGGATAAATATCGATGCGGCTCTTATCATTCTGCCGTTTTGAATATCCGCTGACGGTATTAATACGATAGTGGCAATGCTCTAAAATTCCAAGCAGTTTAGTTTTGAGGAACTAATTATGACAGTAAATAAACATAGATATTAACATCAAGAACTATTATGACAGTTCTTCTAAAAATATTATCAATATCTCATCAACAAATATGTTTTAAATTAAATATGTATAATTTATAACAATATAAACAACACAAAATGCATTTAAAGATAACAAGGCGCGTCATTTTGATTCACTTCCCATGGCATCTGGCGTGAGAAAGATTTCTATCCTCCGTCGCCATTCATTTTTGTGCAAAAACCCGGCCGTTCGTTCGGAAGCAGCCACGGAAAGGTCACACGAGAACTCGCGCCTTATAATTAAAAAAAAAAAAGAAATGGCGCGAATCACTTTACTGCTTCCTGATAAATTCCTTTTTTAAATTAAGTAGGTACCTACGTAGGATACCTACCTATGTGTGAGGTGGAGTAATTAATGAATATTTATTTGTAGCCTTTGACACGGTAATAATACCGTGCCTTTGAGTAGGTTAACTTTGTTTCTAACATTATGTATATTTGCGGCCAGTACCTTTGTATAATAATGTATTTATTTGACCTACGCGAGTGGTCACTGAACTCCTAATTAGCCGGACGAATTTCAATAAAACCTTTTGTTGTATGTATTTGCGAGCGTCTCTGAATAAAATTTGAACTTCATTATGTGGTGTTGAGATCCACAAATAACTAACTGAATAAATTATTTAATATGCAGCCTGTTTGTATGTTACTACTTTTAACGTTAGGTAACTTAAATAAAGTTTAACGATCGTCTGAAAGCTTAGGTATAAAATGTATGGTTTATTTTTGCATGCTCTTAATTTGTTTTGGTATATGAACAGCACCAAATACAAACACTAACCATACCTATAGGTATACCTAAAAGACTCACTAACTAAGTAACATGATGTAAAATTAAACTGCAATTGCAGATTTATCCAACGACTTACTAATTTTATATTAATAGCAGTTGAAAATTTACGATTAGACCGTCTATAAAACAGTTAGTTCATAATACAATGCGTTATCAGTTATAGGAATCTTAGCATATGCCTCGGGACAAAGCTTTCAAAGCATAACCGCGAACAGCGCTGCACTATCCATAGATTATTGAATGGAAGCGATCGTAATGAACCGCTGATTTGTTAGGCTGAATGTATCGCTACCTTTGCTCATGTTAATAAATAATAAGACTCGTTCTATTTATAAATGCCAGCGGATTTATTTATATGTTACGATTTGTATCACCTTTGGTTTAATGTGTTCATTATAATTAAACGGTATTGTGTTTTTTTTTAGTGGTGCAATATTTGATACCTTTCCTACAAATGACACTGACCTCGGTGCATATACTCTAAAACCATTAAATGCAAGAACAAATTCTTTAATTTAACGGTTTTAGAGTATTTCGGTTAATATGGAGCACAGTAAAGCCCAAAAATAATTGAGAAACTAGTCTTTACGCTTTTTTCACGAAGGAACTTGTAAAGCTCTTCGGCAAATTTATTTTGCTTTGCAATAAAAAATAGAAAATCGAATATCTAGCTAGACAATGCAGCGCTCTAGACTACACGCTTAAAACTTTTGCGGACAGATATCAGATGTGCACAATAGGCTGTATGAGGTGGCGACTGCATCACAATAGAGCCTACCGTCAGACAAGCGCCGATAATGGAGCGATAAATTCCAATTTTGAATTAATGACGTTTAACTAGCGGTTTCGCGCCTTTGTTCGGAATTCGAAATTATTAGATGGTTCACAGATAGTCAATGGCTATGTTGACCATTGTTTACATGTTGAGCATGTTCGCAGTTATAATATTAACATAAAATTGAAATAGAATACTGCAATTTCTATTCAATATATCACACTAAAATTGGTTCTATTGTTTGAGAACGGAAATGCGGTGTACCCGAAACTTATAAAAGATTCAACTCAAAAATTTCTATCAGGCAATTTTTGAACACCAAGGGAGATCGTAATTGCCAAGCGCAATAAAATATCAAGTATAAACGAACAAGCATCACAAATTAATAGCACAGACAAGAAACGGTAAACTGACGAAAATAATGCATTTACATAGGTAAATTATAATCATGAACTCTGCTTGAAACACAGTTTATTATTATTTCTAAACTTTACAAATTGACCTTAGGTTCATTGATTTAATTTAATACAGGTACCTAATTCCAAATCCACGTTGTGTCGTGATAGCAACTTACGTAAATAAAAAGTGGTCGCTCTCATACAATGTTTCGTACAATGTCTCTCCACGCCGGTTGGACATTTACAT
This sequence comes from Euclidia mi, assembly GCA_944739405.2. NCBI lineage: Eukaryota > Metazoa > Arthropoda > Insecta > Lepidoptera > Erebidae > Euclidia > Euclidia mi. The sequence goes on from OX123196.2 coordinate 9,570,076, forward strand.
AACTATTTCAATGGATTTATAAAACAATGAACGTTTAACTACAATATTTACATAGAGACGCGTGGCACTATCGTTACAACGGAACACAACTAGCATTACGCTTGTTATCCTTTGAACACTTAGATATGTATCACACTTACAAATCCTTTCGAGGTCTTTACGAGAAAGGAACAGCGGAATTCCAGCTTAAAATTGGGATCACACTGGAACTGACTACAACTAAGAGATTAAAACAAGGTTTCAAAATTAATGTCTATCTACTATCTCTGTACTTTATTATAAGTCTGTAGAGTCACTAAACAAATATATTTTCTTATTTGTTACAGATGAAGCAGGATAGTAAAATCACCAGGAAAATGTCACCAGTTTAATAGGTAAGGTTAGCCCTAGCCTATTCCTCCTTCTGTCCTTCATAATGCATAGAACAGGACACGTCATTTGAACTCATTACATTTATTTTTTGTAACACCGGCCACTAACAATAAAAATAATGTTGTCATACGATTTAAAATGAGAACACAAAATTGCTGGCCATTTTGATTTATTAAAAAAAACTACCTATTGTCAATGTTTGGTTCAAACTTCAAATAACGTTGATATGTCATCAAAAATAAGCAGCTCAAACGTTGCTTGCAAAATAATAGATACTGTTGTGGTATGGAATATTTTTTAAGTTTACCACGAGGAAAGTTTAATACCATTGTGCTAAAGATGATTCGTGAAGGTTGCCAAGATCATTCAGATAGCCACATTCATTAATTTTATGTTTAAAGAATGGAATCAAGTTTAAGACCGAAAATGCTCAGTAGACGAATAACGCTTCGCCAAGAATGATAATCGAGGGACATGGTAATTACCGTGACGTGTAGGTATCCGAACGTACCTAGTCGTCACGCAACGATGCTTGCCCCTACCACGACACTTTCAAGTTACATTCCGAGGCGATTTCGTTTCCTTCTACACTGTACATCGCCGAGGTCAGTCGTTGTTGCCAGTGCATAGTGTTAACTCGTGCCGTAATGGATTGCAATGTATCTTGAACTATGTTTTGTGGACACAGTGCTGGTTATGGCAGTCTAATCGAAGTCCAAGGTCTCTGAGCTGTTTATTTCGGTCTATGTAAGTAATTTTTAAAGTATAGTTTTTAAAACAATTCAGTTAGTTTACTTTTTACGATAATTTTTAATATTGTCCGCTTTATATGGAAATGTATTTATTTATTTTTATTAAGGTATTTAGTATACTTTTAAAAAGCAACCTCAGTTTATATGTCTTTCCAAATTAATAGAGATATAATTTATTGAAGTCTAATAAAAAATAATCTGAATAAAATTAAATACCGATGACGGGATAACGTGGATCATTTTTCTCGTAGCAGCAATGCTACGAGATGCGTAGACCCATAAACTGTGTTATTTTTTCAAGCCATGAAATGAAAAAATGTATTTTAATTATTTTCCTCAGCAACCGTTTAGTGACTAGCGCTAGTTTTAATTACCCGTGTTGCCATTGTTTTATTGTGATATAGTGCTGCCCTGTGGCTTCGCTCATGTGGGTGTAATAAAAGATTACCCGTACTTGTAACTCATTTACATAATTCGCTATTAAATAAACTTGTTGTTCTTTGAAAATGTACTTATATGCAGTAAAATATATTAGTTTGTCTGGGACTCTAGTTGTACGTTGGTAAAGGCTGGTTGGTTGGTTGGTAAAGAAAGAACAATAGTTTCCTTCATTTGATTACAAGGCAATACTATGTTATGACTATAGAAATTATTTTAATATTGACTGTTTAATCAAGGTAAAGTAAAATACATAATTATATGGCTCTACATAGAGTAAGTACCTATATTAGTTAAGTTTTGGGATTGCACTCTGAGTTCAAATGGAATATTTATAAGTTATGTGGCAAATTTTACACATTTGCCACATAACTTATAAATAATTAATATTTTACTTGCCTACATTTGCATTGAGAACCTTCATGTTATACAGGTGCCTCTATGCCATACAATATACACGTGGCGACGGGACTTGTACCACTGAACATTCGATTAACTTTTTATCGTTATATCTACTTCAAACCTTGGTCCCATCGAAGATTCCATTGGACCCATCTAAGTTTAAGGAATTAAATTTAAAGAAATCAAATATATTTTTATTTTAATTCATCGCATTCTTTTATTTTACCTTCTATGGTGAATATGCGTAAAAAAAATTAGTTTAAATTTCTTTATTATACGTTGTTTTGAAATCTGCTTGAAGATAATTACGTTTACTTAAAGAAGTTCTTCCAAAATGAGATTAAGTGCCACACGTTTTACAGTACAGTAGTCATTGACTGGAGACAACTTTAAAGAGTCACAAAGTGGGCTACAGCTCCCCGTCGCTCATAGCGATTTTATATAGCCTTTCTCTAAGTATAAATGGGGTATTCAACACAAAATAATATGATGAATCATATTCTTTATTTATCAAACCAATAGATTCTGAGATAGGCGCGTTAAACCAAACAAACAAACTCTTAACCTTCATTATATTAAGTAAGTATAGATATGCATTGAAATTTTCATCAGCCCTTTATACTGTCCTACTGCTGGACACTGGGCCTCTTCCCATTATGAGAAATGTAAGGCCATAGTCCACCACGCTGGCCAAGTGCGGGTTGGCATACTTCACATGTCTTTCGAGAACATTATGGAGAACTCTCAGACATGCAGGTTTCCTCACGATGTTTTCCTTCACCGTTTAGCAAGCGATAATTAACAATTTAATACGCACATAACTCCGAAAGGTCATCGGTGCGCGCCGTGGATTCGAACCCGGACCCTCTGCGTAGCAGTCTGTCGGTCATTCCACTAGGCTATCAATGCTTAAAAATTTTGATAAATCGCTGATAATTTTTGTTGGTCATTAACCTAAAGTAAACTGCTGTCCACGGATTTCATTAGAAATGCTGTAGTTTCATTATATATTTTCGAACTAATTATTATGAGTCAGTCATATAACTGCGAACTCTGCAAATTATTTAATCGTATGCCGTACAAAGTTCAATTTCAAAATTAGGGCCATATGAACAATTTGTTAATTTTGCAGAATTATTTTATAATAAGTACTAATAATAATTTCGTTTGCCTTGCAGTTTTGATTTGGACTTTATTTGCATTCTTTGCTAATAAAGGTCTTCGACATAATTTTTATCGTAACTGAAATGGATTTAGAATACTTGGGATAAGTTGTGCATGTAGGATACAGTTAGTTTAATCCTATTTTGACTATTATAACTAGGTATGTTTATTTAAATGTTTGTAATCTAGAAACGGGATAAATAAGTCTTCCATCGAATATCAAAGTTTTGCGCTTGAGAAACGTTATGGCCAGTAGGTATTCGAAAAAGTATTGCCATTACCTAATATAAAATTTATTTTATAAAAATAAATAATTATAAACTTACAAAATACAGTTAACTGGCGTATAATCTTAATATATAAAATCCTTGCGTTACTGACTGACTGACAGACACGCTACAGCCGAAACTATTGGGCGCAGGAAGCTGAAATTTGGCATGTATGTTCCTTGGGGACCATAGGGGTGCACTAAGAAGGGATTTCCCGAAATTCCCACGGGATCGGCCAAAACGGGAAAATTAAAAAAAAATGCAGGCGTAGCTGCTGGCGTCCTCTAGTGTATTATAAATTGCTAATGAAGAAAATCATTGACAGCTTGTCTCAGCTGGGGGCAAAGTCTTCCAATCAATATGTATTATTTATTGAAATTTCTTCTTTATGTAATTAGAATGTTTGTCTCGATACCTAATGTTGCGAATATTGTAAAATTAAACAGTTGGAAGTTTTATGATTGAATCCTACTTACTACAAGTTATTATAGATGCAAAAGTTTGTTAGGAAGAATGTTTGTTAATCTTTTTGCTGTAATATAGCTTATTCATCAGACTCGTACATAGGCTACCTTTGTTTAGTTATGATACTATCACGTGGGCAGAGCCACGGGAAAAATTGTACGTTATAAAATTCTGCATCTCTTCTTCTTTCGAATGTTGACTATTTACGTTGAAGGTTACCTAAGTTCTTGAAAACTATGTAGATGTCCCTGGTAGAAAATATTATTATTTCTGGTTCTATAAAATATTTCACGCTCGTTATAACATTTTCTTTAACTTACTATTGATACCCGGAATTTCTACATAAGTAAGTGAGAGTATACCTACATAAACTTACCATAATAATTGAATCAACGTATACGGTAGTTATTCCATTTAATAACAATAATCTTATACACATAACGTTGTCAATATTAAAATCTGAAACACATTAACGTCCCATAAAAGTGTTTAACTTTTTAATTTTATATTCTGTGTTCATTTTAAGCCACCACAGAGGTTATATAATACCCAAGTAAAGTTAATAAGGAAAGCTTAAAAGTAAATTAATATCTTCGACCGGCATCGAACTCTGCCGACATTCGATATTTGAATCCCGTTCTCGGATTGGCCCGCGTGAGGTCGTTGGCTCATCTATAAATGCCTGTTATCTCTATTATTTTAGAAAGGCAACCCTACAGGTATAAGTATATCACATAATCGAATTGTATTACAATGTTGCAATACGAATAGTATCTTGTTGGTGCAGTGGCTCGTGCTTCAGCGCCATTTATGTAATGTCATAGATAATGTCATAGGTAATAACACAATGTATTTTTTCTACTGCGTGTTTTCTTTGTTCAAGCGACTAAAGAGTTTGGGCTTCAGTGCAAACCATCACATGCTTTGTAATCAAGATCAGTTATCATCTCTAGAAAGTTATATGAGCCATATAAACTGTAAGCCACGACCATCACTGCCTGACCTTTAAATATCATGCAGTCGTGATTTTATATAAATAAGCAATAACAATAAAATAGTTTTATGCCTATGGATATATTATGTTTCTGAATGTAATTACTTGTCTCCTGTTGTGAATGAAACAACTGTATGGCCACGAGGTTGATATGACAGCAAGTAAGCAACGGTACCCCCCCACCGCAAAGCGACTGTAGGTAGGCAGCAATTTCAGTAATCGATTTGAAACTTTCGGTATTTGTATCACATCATCAGCCTTTAACAGTATACTAGGCCTCTCCTTTGAAAGGAGGAATTGGCCTACTATACCACGCTGGCCAAACGGGTTAGTATAGGGTTTGTATCAAGTTTACCTTCTCTTACAGTGCTGTTCTCTGCATAATATACTCTCTCTGTCGGCTCTTACGACCCCCATGGGATGATATGGGGTGGTGATATTCCATATTCTTAATCCGTCACCACACGGACGGTATTTGTATACATCATACAATATTATTTAGCGGGTTCTACTCGCGATAACATCTTTATTAAAGGTATAAATACATCTGTTATTCACCATACAGTCAATTATCGCGAGTATATAAAAGTAGTAATATAATATTGTATGGAGCAATTTCAATGTTCTATTTTAATTCGAAATTTAAAATTAATTAGTTTCTTTTTTTGTCTTTTAAGGCATCCAACAGTATTCTTACACATTCATAATGTTTACATAAATAAAATAATATTCACAATGACATTTTGAATGTACTTATAATTTTGCTAATTTTACAAGCTACAGAGGTGGTTACGATGTTCGGTTTATTATTATTTTATTAAAGTGTGAAAGTTTTCTGTGCAGGTAACACCCTATTATGAATTTTTAAACGACGTCAGAAAGTTGTAATGCGTGTATAAATTGTTATGTACCTATAACGACTACTGTATTATAAGTATACGCTTTCTGAGATCGTTGACCGTCGCTTTCATGTGATGATATTATAAAAGGCTTAGTTTTTAATTGGATAATGTAAGCCTAGCATCGCAAATGACTTTGCCATAACAGTCAATACAAGACCGGACGCGAGTAAAAGTAATTAAGTATTTTTCACGTCAATCAATTCATTTATAATACTCTGTAGTACCCTGTGATAGCCTGTAGAGTCTTTTGAGTCTCTATATACCCTGTAACTAAATTAATTATTTTTACTCCATAGCTAGTGCATAGTTTATAATATCTGCGAGTTTGCTAATCTACAGCCAAAATAATAACTTATATATAATAGCAGATAAACTGTACCAAGTCGCACATAACCTTAAAATATTCTACATCAGGATACACCCACAATAAATAACCATACAGGTTTTATGCCGATAGCTCTGAATCGTGCATCATTAGATGGATATGTTTTGTCAGCGCATGCTTGTAAACATATCAATCATTCCATCATCAAGCACCGTTATAGTGGCACTTGGCAGACATGACGGACGGGGTGCCTGCATCAATCAGCATTAGCATTAGGAATAGACGCCATTAATATTCTGCTAATAGCTGCTAATTATCGTTGCAGTAAGTTACTTTGCGGGAAGCCTTTGCTTCTGGCAAAAAGGTGAAAAAATATTCTGTACTCATTGGTTATAGAATAAAAATATTTCTATGAAGGCTCGCTACACTAGTGTTCATAATATTTAAAAAGTTAGGTAATGAAGAAAAGTATGAAAGTAGGTATTGAACTTTGTTCTGTATGTTGGAATTTTTTTTTTTATTTCCATTGATCATATTTTATTTTAGTCCGTAGCTAGCTGTAGTGGCAAAGATGCTATTGGGACTGATTGTAAGCGGTTATTCAAAAACATTTACATACACATATTATAAAATTAAATAAAACATTTATACAAATATCCTTGGAGCAGTGCCGACAGTATTAAACCATAAATATTCAAAGGTTAACCTTGGAAGACCCTTTAAATAATTTAGTTGGCAACACCGCGCACCGTAGATATAAACACGTGTGTCTTAAACTCAAACTTATACGTGCGAAGTAACATATACATATAGTACAGGCACTATAGTCACTAACAATTAAAAAAAGTAAAATAGAGACAAACAGCTGACACTCAAAAAAGAATCTTTAATCTACTATTTGACATTCCAAATCGAATTTAAAAAGATGATATTGAAAAAAGAATCGCCCAAAAGTTCAGCTGGATACAGATACAGGATGCGCCGGATCCGTTATGAATAAAAAAGTGTAAAAAAGAGTCATTGTGTGGAGCGCGCGTGCGCAACTGGCGGGACGCGACATGTGATAGTGCACCTGCGAGCCAACTGCTCCCTGTCCCTCGCACGGTCGCCCTTTACTTAAAAGGTCGATATTATAATAAAAATTTGGAACCAAAATCTAGATATATTATATAGATAGAAAAATGTAAAGTACACCAGAATCAAGCTTACAATAAAAAGTAATATTCGGAATAAAATTCAGAAATAAAAGCGACTTTATCGCTAATAGGAATTTCATCCAGACAATCTTTCTCTTTACTATAATTGTCAGTCTGCAATGATATTATAGTTAAGTATAGATATTATAGTAGCAAGCAATAACCCAGTTAACCTGTTTTCGGACTGCCAGTTCTATATCAATTTTTATATGTTCTATAACATAAAAATATCCCAAAATTAAGTAAGGTGTTGCGAAGACAACATGGCGACAAATTAAAATTTATTTTCCACATAACGAATGTCCTGATTGACATGAATGACAGAGGCATTTTAAAAATAAGTACTAGAAGTCAATATGCTAAATATATTGTTGATTGTAACTTCTGTATTACGTACTGAAATATGCAGTTTCGCTTGTAAATTCATGGCAGTTTTGTTACGTAACTTATATTGATATGCTCAGCCGGAAATTCTGCCAATGTGCATAAAGAACGCAATAATAAAGTAGGTAAACAAATTACACTTTCTGCGTTTTATTAATTTATTTATAATAAGTATATTTATTCTTTATGAAACAAACTTATACGCAGGATCTGTCCGATCATGATACTAGGTATCTGAAATCTGAATCTTTTGCTTCTAAGATGTGTCAAATATCCATCCTATTTCTTAGATTGCTCTGAAATAGAGATGAAATATCTAAATGTTTCCAAATTAGATTTTATAGTGTTTTAGACGTACGACGTGGACACATGGACTTAATTCAACAAATAAATTATCAACTTGTCTTCTATCTTTCACCACTTTTAGTAAGAGGTACCTGTGCATGATTTATTGGAGAAAGGCAAATAACCTGTACTGAAGTATTAAAACAAGCTGTAACTATTTATTTACTATTGGAAATTAATAGTTAACCATAATTTTCTAATATTTACATTGAAAGGAGGCTAAGATGGTAAATAGGCTTACGGCTTGTTGCCTTGGTCTGCCCAAGATGGCCGAATCGGCGGCAGAATGTAAATATGATATGCTTTATAACTTAGTTTGCATGATTACCAATATCTATACTTATAATTGATTATAAGTGCAAAAATGTGTTTATTTGTTGTCACGCTAAAAATTTGTGAACGGCTTTTAATGAAAACTTGCAGCAATATAGCTTTATACACCAGAATGCTAATTTTTTAATTCATTATTTAATTATTTACTGCCAAAATAAAATCCAGTGATATTATGTACAATATTTCAGAAACAACTTTTGAGTTTGTTTGAAGTCATCATCAGTTATTAATTTTATATAAGGTATCGAGATTCGATCTCGGTCCAGTTAAATACATTTAAGCGCTTAATTAACTCCAACCTCAGTCCAGTTACGTCAGTGCTTAATCGAACTTGAATCTTCGCCGGTTTAATGATATTAAATGCCTAATTAAAATTTTGGTTAAGTATTAATTCTGGTTATATTACAGTTCGCTTGTTTATGGTCGCATTATGGTTGGACCGGTTCAAAATTGTATAGACTGAAGCGCGTTTTCTTATAAGCTAATATGTGTCAGTAAATGGGTTCGGCAAATGGCCTCTTCTCCTTCCCTCCAGTCATATGTCTGTTCCCTACTTTCTTGGCTTCACCACCGATCTTGCCACTAGATTTTTTATTATAAATGCTAGGTTTACGACACTTCAAAAAGTGTAAATAGGTATCATGAGAGATATGATAGGATAGACCTAATTCAAATTATGTTTTATTTTGAAAGGTGACGAGACTGGCACTGCTTTTTTTAAACTACCTTATGGTTGTGTTCAAAAAACGTATGTGAACCAAGCTCTATTAAATAACTGTTTTCTCGTCTGTCAGTGATAGGCAAAACAAGGAAAGCAGCAGAAAACATTTTTATAGAGAGATATGTTTATCGTAATCCTTACTCTCGCTTGAAATTTCTAAACGTTTGTGTAATAAAATCAGTTGAAATGGCGGCTGATTGTCAATATTGAAGTTGTTCGTGTTGCCCATGATGTCATGGCGACGTAATTGATACGTCATGAGAACCGTTGTGGAGCTTTGTTTAAAGTCTTGTTACGTCACAGAATGGACATTTTATTTAACCAAATTTTGGACATTTTATTTAATCTAGATATAAAAATGCTTGTACTGGTTGCCATCATCGCATCGTAGATCCCAAAGTGCTCAAGCTAGAATTTTAATATCCCCTTAATGGCTAACTTAATACCCTTATGGGGGAAGAATGAAGGTGGTTAGTTTAAGACAGGTGTGCTAGTAATCAATAAATAAGTAACAATTTTAGATTCAATATACTATGGCCGTTCCTAACTCACATCTGCATAATGTAGTTGCTTTTGTTCAAATACCAACTCGTAACGAAATATTTCATAGAACACCGATCACAAGAAATAACTGTCCAATATTATAACATAGTATTCCAGTATATCAGTGTGGATGCTACGTGATGAGACTGAGAAACGACTGAGACCACCTGAACGTCGCGCGGTTCACAATTAACAACGCGAACCTGTTAGAAATTGTCCTCACATACCGGATTATAGGGGACTCAATGTATTCCATAGTAAGTTGCCAAACAATTTGGACTTTGCAGACTTATTGATACTAAGAAAGGAAAGGGATTTCTTGGTTCTAAGGATTTACCCAAGCAATACCGTTAAAGTCGTATCGACAGAATTATTGATTTAATTGTAAATTGTCTTTCAGTAATCCAGAGATGGGAATCCAGGGGCTATATTCTGACTTCTTGCAACCAAAGTTAGTTCGGTATTTTAATGCCTTTGGTGAAATAAAACATGAGATATTTACTGCTATCCTAATAATAATTCCCCAAAATTGAAAAATGCGCTCTATTTGAAAATGGTTGCAACAACAAGAATACGTTAATGTGGGAACCAAGTTGATTATGCTAGGAATGCGTCCGAGGATCTCCCACATAAACATGCATACAATAGTTTTTTTGTGGTGCAATGTGCACCAAATATTTGGGCTAAATACCGCGCATAGCCCGCGGATGGTTATGTTTGGACCAAACGACTACAATGCTTATTTGCTTTCCAATTCTGGTTAATAATGGACGGAATGTAAACTCCAGTTTACATACGAAACTGTCTTTTCATCCTCTGTAATAAGATTGAAATTCGCTTGAATGTTGAAAGGACTATTCGATTTTTCTTTGATCAAAGTTTGGAGAACGGTTAGCACTGTTATCAGCTACCTCTTTAATGTTGACCGATGTTTGCGTTACGATTCTGGTATCTTTATCGGAAGATTCTTAAACAGTATTTATGTTCAAGTCTCTAGTATTCCATCGAACAGTATTAATTTGGTTATTTGTTTAAAAATTAACGAATATATCGTATTTGTCGCGGTCATGTGTTATCCTTGTCGAGGCGTTATGACGCTCTTTGCCTGCCTCGCATATTATGAAGACAGCACGTCACATAATATGTGTTCCTAAGATATGTGTTAGACTACGACTTTTGGGGAATACTTTTATTCTTAGTGAATAGTTATTGTTTTATAAAATATCTAGGAAAAATAATTTATAAAAAAGCAGTTGATTACAATTTACTTTTTGTTTGATCTTTGGCTCAAACTTCAGGTCTCACGGTCGATCAGTAGTTTAGTATTATATTTCATAATTTATGTAGTCTCCTGTTCAAATGACGTAGAAAATTGTCTCAATTACAATGCTAACAGTGGACAAACCAATCTTGATAAAATAAGGAAATAAAAAATTTATGACTACCTTTATTTATAGAACATTTATATAGGCATACTAACTTCCTATGTATAGAGAACTGTTCTTAGTAAGTATTTATCTTATTTTGAACTATAGATTGATATATTTTTTCAGTATCTACCTACATAGCTACCTATTGTGAATACGATTTGAATCTACAATTACGACGCTACAAAATAGAGTATTGTCCTGTCTAATTACTTGCTATAGATGGTGTATATAAAAATCAAAAAGAAAACCATTCGATCAATTCTTATGCTCGCCTGCGAATTATAAAAACTCATGTTACCTAATCTACTACATAATTAAATCAATCAAGTTTGTGGGGTATTATTATAATTAAAAAAGAGAATACGTAATTGTGATGTATAATAATAAAATAATTCATTTCGTGCGGTTATTAGTTTTCACGTGTAGCGAGACTATGGGAAAAGTTCACAATGGGGAGAGCGTTCCCCGCTATACGAACTACGTGCGAGAAACCGTGGGACTCGCATGCATGTTACTACACGCTGTCAACATAGTTTGAATTTTCGCTGTTGTTCTAGAACACAGGAATTTTAAAAAAGATTCTGTTTTCAAACATTGATATAACCGTCACACTATGATATGTGTAGAGAGAAGCTGATACCGCCAACTGTGCTAAATTTACGTTAGTTTAATTTTTTACGACTGACGTTAACGATTATAATTTTCTTTACCAAGAAACACGCATAGGTTATTGTGATAGGTTAAACACACATTCAATACAATTTATTCTCATAAGCAATGAAAGTTCGTAGGGTTCACAAACATTGATTGGGAATTTATGACACACCATACGAACACACATTATACGAAAGTGATTAGTGTTTATGTGCGATTTCCGGTGAGATGCTATCTCGAAATTGTTATTTGTTTATGCTTTTAACTATTTACCGACATTAAAGGCCAACGAAGGCAATAAATACTATCGTTATCAAATAACTTGATGCGATCCGTTGTTAGCTTCGTGTTAAAAGATTACTCAGGTGCGGCAGTTAGTGCTGTCTAACCTGGTGGGTCACGCATGCTATAGCTTAATGTAGTAGCTCCGCTTGACTTCTCCACTAAAGGAAGGCTAGGACAACGCGAGGATTGTAATGAGCAGGTTCGATACGCCTTCAGAGGAGTCACACGGACCTATTTCACAATGCCCGCATTTAGGAGACTTGCTCAATTCTTTCAAGCGTCAAACTCAAATATCGAATGGCGAAGGAGAGTTGTTACGAACTAGGTTTTTATTGCAAGACAAAAATATGCAAAGTCTAGTTTGACTTGAAATTGATCCTCACGCAATAGTAATAGCATGCTTTGAAAAGAAAGGAGAAGTATGTTTATAGATTTTATGTGCTTTGGATATTACCTAAAAGTATACCTAATTCGCGAAATCAGCGCTTTCTTTGCTTACCCAAAAGTCGGAATTTCTCATTAATCTTAAAATATAAAATCCTTGCGTTACTGACTGACTGACAGACACGCTACAGCCGAAACTATTGGGCGCAGGAAGCTGAAATTCGGCATGTATGTTCCTTGGGGACCATAAAGGTGCACTAAGAAGGGATTTCCCGAAATTCCCACGGGATCGGCCAAAAGGGTAAAATAAAAAAAAATGCATGCGTAGCTGCAGGCGTCCTCTAGTTAATTATGTGAAAACGGGACAATTTATTTGAAAGCGATTAAATCACAGTTGGTATAAAAATTTATTCACATACACGTATCGGATCGTTTAACACGTTCGATTGGTCGAGACGTGACGATATTCGGTAATGACGGGTACTTACGTAAATGTAATGGGTCTGCTACTGGTACTACCCACATTAGCATATTTTGTGGGTGATGTAGTGCATAATATTAATGGGTGTACGCATGAATTGGGGACCAATTAGAACGACCGCGGTGCAGGCTGCTTCACGGAGTTTTCGACATTAATTTAAGTTCAAAATAAGTTACCTAGTAGTATTTTGGCGTTTAAATTACTATGTACATAGTATTATTATTGACGACTTGTAGTAGCCAAAAACGTAAAATACTTACAGTAGAACTCGAGTGCAGTGGCAGTTCAAGGCTCAGTATTTTTACTAGATTGAAGCGATATTTTAATATACAACATGAATAACAACTCTAGAAACATACAAAAATAATGTTTGCTTTTCCGAAAATAGACATGAATGGGAATATTTTTACTCTTTAAGCAGATATCTGGGTTATTCACTATTCTTCACAGTACTTGTATCTTCACAAACTAAGCAGATTCTGAATAAATTTATTTCAAGCACGTGTCTTATAAAAGGAAAAATTCAATAGTAATTTCAAATTAAACTCCATGATATTCCTTATCAACACCTAAAAACATTTACAAATAGGCATTAATTAGGATTTTAATATTACACGTATTTGATAAATAATTCCTGTTCAAATAGAGATTTTAGGCAATTTTTTATCTTCAATCCTTTTCCTCTTGACTCTACCTCTTGTTATTCATACAACGATAATGTATTTTTATAAACATAAAGTTTACCATGAGTTTGCCTACTTTGACACGAAAATTACTAACTGGATTGGGTGCCTATTTTAAAAGACTTAATTTGAAAGCATCTGTATTTAGAACCATTTATAACTATTGATAACTTAATTAGCAACTAAGTTCATGGATTCTGAAGTAACAAACCAATTAAGAACATACAAATAACACACAAATGACTATATATAAATCTCAACCATCGTACATTAGAGTCCTAGGCTGTGCCACTCGACCGTGAACTTATGCTGTGTTAACGACCTCATTTAGGAGTCAAAATGCTCTCTCAATCGCGTTTGCTCGCTCGTTCGTCTATGGACGTGACTGCCAGGGCCGCATTGGGACGTGCGAGAGGTGCATGCCGGATGCAACCTGAATGATGACGTTGCAACGCTACTTAATGTCCTCCGACGGCAGAATGGACAGGCCCATTTAGAACAGCTTAGGTGGTTATTATACATATATTTCTTGCATTAGGAGTCGGAAGGTGCGATATTCACATTAAGATACGTGAAAGTGAAAATCTATGCAAGTGCGTTTATATTTTTCTATTCATTCCTTTTCAATATTCATTATACTTTTGGTCAAGAATCAAGTAAAACGGGTATTTAGAAAGTTAATGTATTCAACTATTCTTATAAGGTTTATATAGCTGTCAAATGAAATATATTGACTATCGCCACCTAAAGGCGTACTGAGGATTGATGTAACGAATGCACCTCTTACCAATTCAAATACGTTCCTGTGTATGCAGAGCTCGCGTGTTGGCTGTAGTATTTTCTCGCCTCGCGTCATATATCCATGTTGGACAGACCAGTACATCAGCCGGCATGGCTCGGCCCGGCCGGGACGAGACTTGGCACGCAGACCTTACGAGAAATCCCACCATTCACAAACGTCCAATAAACCATTAAAAGCCACGCTCATTTGACAAATGACCCATCCATTTATCAACCTGTATACTTACGCTGTTTAAGCTTTTGAATTTGTAAACGCTGATCAATTTTGTGTGAATTGACAGCGCCGTGCCGCCGCCTCTGTCGTCTGCTGTCGGCTTTATTATTCAACAGCTATTTAGCACCTCATATAAATAAGCATAATTTTATAACTGTAGCATTTCCATATTAAAAGTGTAGCATAAAACATTTTTATTATTTGTTGCTTCAGTGCGCGGATGTGGCCGTAACATCCTGCTTATTGCATGCCGGCCTCAGAAAACAATTTCGAATGGACATTAACAGCCTTTAATTTGATGTAATTGGGACAAATAAATAATTTATATCGATTACTTCTGTTTGACTCGTTAAAGTTGGTTTGATTTACAGCCGAGTTACCGGTAAGTAGCATTCCTGTATAAGGAGTCGATTAATGTAATTAGTTTACCAAAATTACCTTTTCCGATGAGTAGTTTAATCATCTTTATATTTGCAGATGTTAATAGTACGCTACGATTCGTCCCTGTATTATTAATAACTTTTATAGGCGGATAAATAAATTCGCATGGAAGAGGTTGCCAGTATTTACGTCCTGATCGATTAATTTACATTATTAACTTAAGTGCTTATAGGAAATTTGTTTTACTATCAGTAATTTTAGTACAAGCATGTAGTTGACCGGTAATACGCGACGGGTTCGTATACTATTACATTGGAAGGTAAAATATTACTAAGAAAATATAGGTATCGAGGCTATACCGAGGCGTAGGCCTTCAGGGTTATAAAGCTATAAAGTGGTGGGAAAACACAAATGGCGATATAGATTTATTACTCATTATGTATCCAGTGAGCTGTAACAACTTGTAACTTTATAGTCTTATCCCTAAGGCCACAATTCAAAAACGGTTAAAATCTAATTTGAAATTAGAATGAGCAAACGTTCTAATCATTCATCGTTTTGGTACGTTTCCCATAGAGTTGCAACACAGTCCATAAAATATAGAGTGCCTCCAAGCAACATCGTGACCGCATTCACACGGTGCCGGGAAGATTACCGCCAAGTGGTTTCAAGTCGCGTGATTGATTGTCAGAATGCGCACGGAACTCGAAATGAACGGATTATACTTTTGTCTTTCTTATATGTTGTCTTTTAGCGCTAACAAAATTATTTATTTCATTGTGTGAGCTGCCAGAACTACCAAGCATCGCTAGGATCTTAATACTTCATTCTTCGCACAAATCATCTCTTCATGAAGAGAGATGTGAATCTTGTCATTTGAAAAAGGAATGTGCGAAACAAATGAGTTACAATTTTATACTTGACAACCCAGATGATCTATATTCAACAGGGTTAATCTTCTTGCCACAGATTAACAAACGTATATGCATAAATTAAAATAATCGTTATTGTTGAAGAATTTCCCAACATTATTCCAGTAACAGTTATAACGTTGTGCATACAGTGTAATTGAGGTTTCATGTATGTAGGTACTCATTCAACGCCTACGTGAGATAACGTTTTTGTCAAATAACTTGTGTAGGTATAGGCGTCGCAAAAACTTGATATCAATGAACTTTACTGAATTGCGGATATTATGTAAGATGCAAATTTTAATAACCGGCTTCCAATAAACGAATGTACTTACATGTTTTTGTATGTGACAATATCATCCTTAAGCTTGCAAATCAAAAAAAAAAATTAGGTACTATATGCTGGCAGCATCCAGATCAAAAAGGAAAAATGAAATTGAAATAAAAAAGTTGGCAAAGGTTTTATTTTGCCAAAGGTCTTGCCTGAATCTTTTATACCTAAGTTTCTGAAGAGACCAGTTTTCATGCTATCAGTCATGCAGTTTATTAGCTTCCACTACCAACAAAATTAGTTGTACTTAAGGTGCCGTTAAATAAATAAATCCGTCAAAATAAGTTATTAATCTTGTTTTTCATTAACAATTTCACGAGCAAACAGAATAAAAAAACAGTTTACAAAGGTTACCTATTTCATAATAAACCGGCATAATATTTTAATCGTGGCTGTATCGATGCGTTCCTTCGCCGACAGATGTTTAATTAATAAAATTAATTGGCGTTTGCTTGTACCGTAAGTTATTTAGTGAGTGTGTGTTGAGATGGAAGATCCCATAATCGAGATAGCGTGTCAATCTCTGCTTGATGTTCGGTATATAAATAATGGCTTTCAATGAAGGTTTAAAACTCTTTCAAAGAAAGTAATAAGTACTTTACTATCTTTAGCTACAACGCCGAAAGAAAAAGGAATTTCGTCAGCAATTTTGCCATAATGAATTCATTCTATCTATACACGTAAGTAATTAAATAGAATATCTGACGCAAACCCGTAAATTTATTTCTGTATACCTATTCATTCAGTTTTAGTTTTGTTTTTATCTAAACAAACATGTCAATCGTTAATTACCGTCTACTTGATAATAATTTTATTTATACATTAACCTAAAACACAATACCGCTCAAAATCCACTTCTTCAATGTATAGTTAAATCCAATCATTTCAAATATCATGCATTATCTACAAATAAAATAGTACAAAATTCTTCACACTCATGTCAGTCTTATCCACACCCAATACAATCTATGCAACATCGCTTAGCATAAAATACTATCGAAAAGTTCACGACCCTCATTTGCATTAAGGTAAGCAGTACTCCGTGACTTGACAGTGACAGGTGTTGTGATGACCGATCGAGTAATGAGGCGACTTGAACAACGTGAATTAATTTGATAGCTTAATCCGATGTGAGCTCATTTTTTTTTATAGGAAGCTCTTAATAGGTTTAGTGGGGCGTAAAAACATGTGTATCGACAACGTCGAGTTTGTTATAAATTGGATTACACGTTACTTAAAGTGAAAACAATGTTTGGATCCGATAGATCTGAATATTTACTATTTTGGGACAGTTCGTTTCGATTATTTTTTTTTAAACACGTTTTTATGGTTCATGGTGTCTTGCAGCCTTCAGAGCTCCTTCTAATATTGAAACTTTACAATACCGAGTGGTGTGGATACGACCTTCACCGGGACAAGTATTTTTTTTGAACCACAAATTCCCGTTGAAGATATAAGACATAACTAAACCATATACGCCGAAGGAATAATAGTAACCAGACACACCATTCAACGTAGGTATATAAAACTTTGGAATCGCCAGTTCACAAAAATTTACGGATTTATTCCACTTTGCGTTTAATGTATTTGAAAGTGTTGGAACACGTAAAACATTTCTAATAATAGTTAGAAATGTAATATTTCGTATCAAATAAACGTCGTATACTTGACGCTTTCTTTTAATATCTTGCAATGATTGCTGCGAAACTATTGATGTATTGGAGAAAACCTCAACTGCAACTAATTTTGTGTTGGGACGAGTGAAAGTAGTATCGTATGCAATCGTTTGATAAATCGGAAAATTTCCAATTGTACACGTGATTTAGGTTAAACAGGTTTATTCGATACGTGGTAATCGATGATTATACGAAAGTTGATGAGGCTGTTAAGTATAGTAGTTGCGGTTTTATTATTTGTTTTCTATTTTTATTTTATAGTAGTAGCTTAGTAAATGATATTCCCGTGTGAAATTATGCTTTATTTTTATTGCGTTGGTTTTTATATTGGACATTTTCTCAAAAATGTGTACTCTTAAGTGCAAATGGGTTTAAACATTTTAAAACAACTTACCTACTATCTGAAAACAGATGATTTTACGTGAATAGGGAAAATATCAGAGGCATCAAAAGAGGGCAGATCTTCTTGACCAGGTTAAGATCATGCTGCCCAATTTATATGAAGAAAGTGTAATGAGGCTAGCTATTACTAGGCAGTTGGCTGCAACACTGTCTTACTTATTTGTTAAATTTCTTTGTTATATTTGTTGTAGCTATTTATTATCCCTCAATAAAAAAATAAAAAAACATAAAAAATACTTTCTCGAAACTGGCTGGCATAGAGCTCTTATTAAGCTATTGCATAGATTTTATCGCGGGCCTAGAGCGTGGAGACCGAATCCAGAAATTCCGTAACGAAAAAAACCTGACACCCCCACTCCGACCGGCACAGCGGTGATACTTTTTTGTGTTATTATTTTAATGAACTAGAAATAATTTTTGTTGGTCAATAAATTCATGATAAAAAGTGCATAAAGTGTTCTATTACATATTGCCACTTATTCTAATTTAAAATTATTTTGTTTCAGATTATGAGATTACCAGATCATGACCACCAGCAGAAAAAGCATGAAGTAAGTATTGTCTGAGTCCTAAATTTTTTTTTGTTTATGCCATGAACCATCTGTTTTGTAATACATAAAAATAGATTATGAGACAATGCAGTTCGCTTGATTGCATTTTTGAAGATGATCCGAAAGTCAATGTATTCATATTTGTTTAGCTGGTAAGAGGCACGTGACAATGTATTTTCTCGCATACAAATTTACCAGACATATAACCATTTCGCGACTATGCAAAATAAAGCCTTTTGATATTGTCAATCTCCAAGACTTACAATGGCAGACCTTACACAATCATTTGTGTAATAAGATTTATATTTTAAAGCTTACGTATCCGAATTAAATACTTAGCTTCTGTCGGCTATTATCAGGACAAGTAAGTGTCGGATGTACCTATAAGTTATTTGACAGCAAAGTTTCATCTAAATCCGTTTAGTATTTTGGTTAGAAATAATAACAAATATCCATCATCCATCTTTCACGTTTATAGTAGTAAGATTGATTCAACACATCATGCGAAGACAACATCTAGTATACAAGCTCCAACGGTTCTTCACAAACTCATTACTGCGCCATGCATTAGGCTGGGAACGTATAATACATTTGTCGCTAAAGCTACACGCATAAATATAGTACCGCTAGTGCAAGTGTGTCGGTGGCGCGGGTTCACGACCCGGCGTTTTTATGTATGCACTCGCGCACGTGGGAATACCGACCAACTCTAGCGTTACCTTCCAGGAAACGTATTATAAACGTAATCAGGTTTATCGTAGCACTGTATAACTTCATCTTACATATTATATATTTTTTTTATAAAATGAATTGTAGTGCTTTTAATTGTCTATGACCTAAGAACGAATAAAAAAGATCATACTGTTAGTAAAAAAACCTATAGTACCTACTGTAAAATTATGGCTGCTGTGTTTTGGGGAGAAAGAATTGAAGATTACAGCGTGCAAGGACCCATTACACTATCATTATCTGTATTGTATTGATCATAATATTTTTGATGATCAATTAATTCCTGTAATTCTATTTGTTCAGATTGCAGTTTCGATCTTCTCTCAGTGTCATAAATGCTATTCTCATAAATTAGCTTACACTGGAATTATATCGCGAATATATGGAAAATTTAATAAATTGACAAAGTATGTGCCAATCTCGATCTTTGTTTTAAAATATAAAACTAAAATTTTCTTACGTGTAGCAGAGCACTAAATAAGTCGACACAAAATTATATCGCGTTTAGTTCAAAACACGCAGTGTCGGTTTTGTTTGTTATTCAACTATGAGAATCGGCCCTCCAGTAACCGTTGTCCAACTCAAAAGGTCGATTCTATGTTCAACATAGACCTCTGACATTTTGAGGTTATGTACGTATTAAAAAGTTATCGCTCGTTTCAATGTGTCTACGTTTCAATGGCTACACCTAAATACCGTAGAGTTCACAATTTCTCAAAGATGAGTGAAGTACCTACGTCTAGCTGCGTTATGCGTTTGTGAACAAATATGTTTAAATATTATGAAGATTTATGATGGAGCTTTGTTTAGTAAGAAACTAACATTTTGTAGTGCTGATTAAATTTGACTTTACTCATGATTGATTACCAAATTATTAATGTTCATTAAGAAACGAAAAGAACGACACTGACTGTCTAATTTATGTAAGTAGGTGATCACTTCGCCAGTTGATAAAGAAAAAAAGAAACAAAGAGATGTTCTAATTCTAGTAACTTAACCTATGCAGCTAAATCAATAGTGTTATAATCATCATCCTATTAGGCATGGGCGTTTTCGGATTTATACGCAAATCGATAAAAATCCGATTTCAGATTTTGAAACCGATTTCAAAAACCGATTTTAGAAATCGATTTCAGTAGCGGATGTTGGAGCGTAGCGTACGACAAACGCAAATAATCGAAATCTTATTGTATTTTAGGCCTCTATTCAAGTCAAATAAAACTCTCTAAACATAAATTTTTAATAATTATTTGCAATTTTCAAAATAAACATTAAATAGTTGCAATCTGAATTAGATATTATCGCCTCGATATTTAGTTTTATTTTTTCTATTCAATCTGCAATTCATAAAACCGCCAAAATCCAAAACGATTCGCTTGCTTGGCGACAATTCGCTTCATCTCTTTCGCTCTTTTAACGTAGGTATCACTAAATTAGTAAGCTTTCTCGTTCGCTGTTCGCCCTCTCTCATTCTAACTAACTAGCCGTTTGGTAGTGTGAAAGAGAACGAATGAATATGAAAACTATCGAAAAGGTAAGCTTTAGATTTACTTACTTTGTAGTTTGGTTGCGATTGCACCGTTTGGTTCGGAATTAGATTGTTTTCGTTTTCTAAAATCGGTTTTCTCACATTGGAATATCGATGTGATACGATTTCTGACTGCAATCGGATTTCAGATTCGTTTTGATATATCGGTCTCATGCCTATATCCTATCATTTTCATCCTAGAATGGTATTGCTCATCACTACTAGGACAACGTTCAGTTATTCCAAGTTCCAACGATTAAAGATTGTCCTTCTAAATCTCGGGGTCCGCTTTTCGAATTATTGGCTTCCTTTTAACACCTCTACTCGTAAAACGGCTACATCATTACATCAATAAAGTATGTTATAGCTTTTTCAAATATGTTTATCAAAAATATACCGTAACTTCCAGTAGCTGTGTTTCAATAATCGATCATTAGTTACCGTTAGGAATACTATTAAGTTGTAAAATACTATTTAGATGTTTAAAGTCTAAGTTATTAGGTGTGAAAGTTTATATATTTGCTGCTACTGGTTTTTATTCATGTTGCTTTATTCTCGAAACATATAATTATTACGGTTTTTCTAATCTGAATACGGATGCCTTTTCTAATTAGTTTATTACTACGCAAAGAGTAATAAATCAAATAAAAGACAGCTAAGCAAAGATTGCAACAGTGTCAAATATTTATTCTGGATACATTTTTGTTTAATTGTGGCCTATGTTGTTATGGTTCCCTGCGAGTGCCTCTTTTAGATTATGTAAAGTTTACTTATGAGAATTAAATTTGATATGAATTCTTCAATGGAATTTTGTGATCTAAACACAAATCTCAATCTTAAAAGAGTAATCATATTTAGTGTGCGTATAAACAAACTCGTTCTAAATTTTTATATTTTTATTCCCATGAACTCAAAATGTAGATAATGTTAAGAACTTATTTAATTGACTATTGACACGTCAACAAACATTTTAATGAACAAAACGCCAGTTAATTTAACCTTATTTGCCAATAATGTTGCCATGCATAATAAACAAGATGTATTTAATTTTGTCGTTGGTAAGAAAGGTCGGGTCACACAAATAAAAAAGGCGTGGGCACAGGCACACCAATTATTCAGCCTACACCGTCGTAATCATAATCATATGGCCGTGTGAACATAAGATGACGAGTCCGACATGGTGATCATACCATAAAAATGTAGGAAGTACGCTTTGAAAATTGATTTATAAATAATTTGATGAGTACATATTATTATTTACTTGTGAGATTATGAAGTATTAATTTTCCATGTTTGAAGTAGTGTTGACTCATTCCACACATTATATTATTTTTTAAATCCTACGCAAGTTTTAAGACTGCAAAAATTTTGAGCTTAATGATTGCTTCTTATGTACTTAGGCCGAAGCAATGCGTGATCTAATCGATGTTATTTCAGGCAGATAATAACTATTTTTGGAAAGCTGACATATACTTCAAAGCTTAATATTTGATAAGACCAGCGATTGTCCAGCGATTGTCATTTCAATACATGCCAAAAACTCGCAACTCCTGTTCTCAATTCCACTCTCACGATATAAATGAAGGAAGATTAGGGCCGACCTATATGCATTAAAGTGACTAAAATCAAATTAAAAAGATTGTGTGGAAAAAAGGATTTATGTGAGCTTAAATGCATATCCTATTAGATACTTATTAGTACATCTAAACTAAGTATGTGAAGTAGTGTCAATGTACTCGTAAATAAGTGCTAACTCATATTAACACATAGCACTTTTTATTTGGGTTTTCCGAATTATTTGGACATGTGTTTTATCTTCAAATATTGTAGTTGCTTCAAATAACTTGGTATTAGCTAAGACCTGTTTTCGAAATAATACAGAGAGTCTATGGTGCACTTGTCATTTCACACTTTAAAATGTTAATAAGTTCCTTATTCGATTACACGATATTTTAAAATGATGTCGCTCACTGAGTTCAATATAATAGAGATCACGTTATTCATTGTCTACGACATTTTTCTTACAAATAGCTTGAATTTTATTATTCTTCTTCTTTGTGAGTGTATGGCCAACTCTAGTGTCGGAGTTTTCAGACCGCACGAAGGCCTAACATGGCCTAACAATTCTTATCGAGAGACAAGAACTGTGACCGACAGCTTTACGTGCCCTCCGAAGCACGCTAGCACTCAGATGTAAATGCCCCACATGGTCACCCATCCATTTGCCGATCTGTTACGAACGGCAAGCCATGTCTCGCTATGAGCGCTACAATTTTATTGAATGCTCGTAAAGAAATCATCTGGCGTCTTTGTTATTTACACCGAGTTTATAATGAAGGATTATTAGAATCAATACCGTGAAATCATTATACATTATGATAAGCCTATAATCACAAATTATTAGAAATACAAAAATAAAGAAAATTATCTGTAAATTAAAAGAGACTTTCCATGAGTAGGCGGGCTTCAGCGACAGTAACAAATATTATTAATTTAATTATTTATTCACAATCCACTCGCTATCCATGCCAAGCTTTATATTTAGTGACGTGATCGAACGAGTAAATCTAGTCTATATCGATACCGGGCGTTCGAAATTGGTTGTTCCGTTTGGAAACGGGCGAGTCGTCCTGCCACACCGGTACATACACCGGTCACACTTGTCTTCAAGTTCATGGTTTCCGGAGCGGGCTTTCGAAGCACGCCTCTTGCTTATACTAGACTAATGTAGGGAAATAGATAATAATATTACCATTTAGCATGCGCCATTGCAGAAATTAAATTGACGAGTTCCTGCGAACGTGTTCGACATTCAAAATGCAGTTGCCGTTGACTTAGTTTTTTAATTTGCGTGTTCGGAGGCGTCAAAATAAGTTTTGTTAGTTCCATGTTTAAAGAAATGTATTTGTTTTTCTATCTGATTAACATGAAATGATATAACACAATATTTTTTGAAGTTTTTATATGTACTAAGTAGGTACTCGTATCATATAAATATCACAGACGCACAGTAGAAATATTTGTCTGGTGTAAGTGGTAATAATGACTAAGTTGTTATGAGAAAAATAAATTCAAACAAACGCTGTTAACAACGTAATACGAGTATAACAATGCATTACGCATACCTACGGCATATTCCAGACGACTAATATATATAAGTAGCTGTTTACCGCGATTTCACCTGTGGCCTGAGGGAACTACTTTGCGTACCCGATTAATTTATAGCCTAAGTTAGTCCTTGCTATCTGTCAGTGAAAGTCTCGTCAAAATCAGTCCAGCCTTTCCAGAGATTTGCGAGAACAAACAGACAGACAAAAATTGTAAAAAATTTCATTTCGGTATATGTACCGTGTATATATCCATGTGCATTTAGTAAAATGCGGTTATTTTAACACTCCAATTTTATTTATGTGTATAGATGTACTATTAAAAGGTTGGTTACATTCCATTTATTCCTCAGTGTGCGCGTTGTGCAAATGTTAAGTCAGCGAAAACAAATTACCGGATACTAATTGCAAATTGGTAATTTGGAAGTTAGGTACCTACCTACACAAATTACGAGCCATTTCACTTCTAACGTGGAAAATATTGAATGTAAACACGTTTATTTTCATAGGTAAATCGTGTTTTCATAGTTAGTTACTAAGTTGGACAGGTGTTTTCCGCACTTAGCCACTTAATTGGGCCATTGTGCGTTATAATATATATAAGAAAAGAGCATTGAGTATCATTTTAGATCTGATCATAATTTATATTTAATTATCCCAACATGGCCAGATGATGAATACCAATCGTGATTTTAATCATAACTCTTGGTTAGCAAAGCCCATGTATTTCATGACAACTATGAGCGAAAGCCGAAAAATTACAAATTCTCTACGAATCTGTAGATTAGATATTTTATCTATAGCATCTTTGGGATCTCAGATATATCAATTGATACAAAAATATTCAAAGAAGCTTTACTCGGGCAACTAACCTCACATTTACTCAAACGTACGCCACTGTCCTTCCCAAAGTCACAGTTAGGAGCTATTTACTGCTGACGTTCTAATTATCGTATAAATCGAGACCTTAGTTGAACTTGGAAGGAGCTCGCTAAATAAAGGCCAGCGAATAATGTGTCTATAAAGTTTAACTAAACAAGAATCACATTCAACCCATTTATTTGTTCGCCATTCACCGCTGCTTACGCGAAAATTAATTAAGAAGTAACAGTTCCAATAAGTTTTATACTTAAGTGCCTATTATTCAAGCAAATGAGCTATCAAAAAGCCATTGTTATAACATGAAAGTAGCCGATATCACTTAAAGTTTATTTTAAATTAATTGTGGGTAAAAATAAAATGTGAACGAGGCATTAATGCTCTGTAGATAATCAGTAATGTGTCTGTTGGCGGTTATTCTCACGCCTCGCGCCGAGGCCATTACCATTACGTGCATTCGGCCAATGTGTTCCCCAAAAACGCTAATGTTTCAGTTCATTAGAGCCAACATTACGGCAAGTGCGTTAGTTTTATTGGACGGGTCTCGTGGGCCGACAGGCGGCTGTGGCCAACTTGATGTTTGCACGTGTCAAGAGCGCGCGGGAAAATGTAGATTTCCATTTTTGAAATATGCTGTTGGTTAGGTTGAGGTTGGCAACGTCAGTCGTGCATTCAGCCTACTTTTAAAAGAGGTCTTATATTATTTACTTAATAGGTCCTTCTTTAACATCACTGACAATATTGCTAAAATGTGAATATAGCTACTCTACCTACGATATAAGTTAGGGTACTTCAACTCAAGAGGTAAAAAAAACCATAGATACATAACGGTTACCGCTTTTATTCATGCGGGTTAGTCTGCCTAAGACAGTGTACAGTATTTTCTTTGTTGTATGTCGCACTATTATTCACATTATTGTGTGCTGTAAGCTCGTCTGCAAGCACTGTCCTTTTTTCTAAGGTCGACAGTACACGAATCCCTGCATCATAAGTAAAATATGAGCACTAGAACTCAATAAAAGGAAACATCACTAAGACCAAACAGGTTTATACCAATCGGACACAGCGTAGGCAGCGACACCCGCCCACAGAAAGCCCTGTCAAACTGTCTACGAACAATTATCTGGTTGCGTCAGAAAAATATTGACGTCGCGCTGACTTCTGACCCCGCGACGTTTTATGACGCTGACGTCGCTATGCACGCGTGAATAACCCTTTTGTATGTGTGTGAAAGAGTAGCAAGATGTTTTCTTTGTGTTGCTAATGCAAGAAGTTCTCAGTAAGAAGATTAGTCATGCCCGTTTTGTCAATTTGTGGTTGTTGCATCATAAGTATATTTAGTAGCGGTTAGAAGACACAGATGATTAATACCGGCAGAATCTCTTTGAATTATTATCAACCGAACTGGTTAAGATACGGAAAGCCTATATAAATCTATATGAAAATATGCGATGTCACTTGCATTATTTTCTGTATTTCTTCGATGTCGTCATCAACCGGGTTTGTTAATCCTTCACGAGCCCCACAAACAAAAAATAAATCAAATCAATGCAGCTACTTAACGACGAGTCTAAATAAAATTTAACGAGGAGAAAACGGTGTGAAAAGCTAGTGAAATAATAAGCTGAAATTAATCACTTCAATGACCAAAGCTGAACATTTTCTAACGCATAATATCTATTACTAGACGATGCCCGCGGTTACACCCCCGTTATTTAAGGCTATTGCTCTGCTCCCGTCGCTCATAGCGTAATGTTATATAGCCTATAACCTTCCTCGATAAATGGGCTATCTAACACTGAAAGAATTTTTCAAATCGGACCAGTAGTTCCTGATATTAGCGCGTTCAACCAAACAAACAAACTCTTCAGCTTTATATATTAGTACGTTAGTACTATTAATTATTCTGTGATATTAGTATAAGATGTTAGATTAATAGCCCCTCAATATGGATAGACATTAATCTATACATTTGTCCCGATTTGGTAACTTACTCACAATATTGTCAATATCGGCGATCATTCATACCCGTCGAAATGGAATACATGGAAATGTTTTGCAGCTAATAGAATCTTCATGTAGAGATGATTGATGGCGCATTAACTGCTGATGATACTGGCTTGTGAAATCGACCTTAAGTGCCAGCTTCCGTGCCTTGGGCGCTCGGGAAGAGAAAACTTAAAACTTTGAGTCCATGAGTCTGTGCTTTCCGGGTCAGTGTGATGAGGACTGTTTATGCATATGATCGGGAAATATTTATGTTATTTATCAAATATAAAAGTAATATTAGAAAAATCGAATGTATTAATCGAGAAAACCCTCAAACAACAACCAAAATAAAAATGTACTCGTACACTAATCTAAATACAAATTATGCATGCTATGCTTAATCCTGGCTGAAAAATAATTAAAGTAAGCGGTCAGTTTATGGAATCAGTTCGAAGAAAAAGTTTCGAAGTCTCTATGGAAATATTCTCCAACGCTGTCACCAATCTCGATGGTAATGAGAAAATTAGTTTGCACTTTCATAACTGAGCAATTTAGTTATTTTATTAGAAACTAATTACCTCAACTATCTACTGTTCATTTCGTCTTACGTGAGTAATTATAATTATTTTTATCGGTTAGACTAGAAAGCGGACCCCAGGTTCTAAATAGGATAACGCTAGGAGGATGATTAGATTTCGTCTTTCGAATTGAATATTTATCTTTATAATAATGAGTCAATGAGGCAATAAGAATATACCTTCATCTTATACAACAGAAGTTTCACTGGTGGCTTAAGAAGTCTGAACTGCAGATATATGCCCTGCCGGTGCATTTTGTCCCTTGCTAAGACAGTAGTGACTTTATCAAACAGTCTTTGCCAGTTTCATCCACATGTTTATCAATAACCATTTCTACGATGTGCATTTAAAGAATATACTATTACCTAAGTCAATACGAAAGAATATTTCATGATAAATTTTATATTTCTCAGTATCATGTTCTTACTACAAAGCAAAATAAATCATACCCTAGTACGTTTGATAACTAGAGTCGTAAAAAATCGTGTCACATAATGTGTTTGGTCCTGACTTTATCTATTCAATTAAGTCAATTACTAATTACCGATTGTCGTTTACATGGACGATTTATTAAAAGCGATCGTCAGGTTTACGAGTCCAGATTACACTGGCTTTGTGACAGCGGGTTCCGTTGGCTGAATTATTCGTTTATTGTAGTTAAATAGATGTTGGTATGCCATGGAATATCGCTATCGCTTTAGGTTGCTTGCGGAGGTCAGACGGCAGCTTGCTGCTCTGTTGAAAAGCTAGTATTATGTCAAATCTGGTTAGACCAGTAAACGTCTCCAGGACTCTAAAGCCAGGATCAAACCAACGCGTTCAGCTTGCGTGTGTGTGCGGTGTTCACATCTACGCGTCCTCGGATTGCACGCGGCGTCCGGTGCAGCGTCTGCACGCGGCCGTGGCGATCAGATCGCGCTTGTTGCGTTAGGACGCTGCACGCAGCAATTATTTGTTGAGGAAACTGTGTTTTTGTAGATTTTAAGTATGGTTGAAACGGAAGAAATTATAAATTAATTCCACAAATACCCATTGTTGTATGATACGTCTCATTCTGATAAGGCGTTATCGAATGATGGTAGGTATTTACTTCACTGGCACTGTATAATTATCATACCCACCTCAAGTTCACTTCTTTCAATAATAGCAGACAGAAGTAAAACTTCTTCATTTTCACTATCTGTATTAGACAGCATTTTAGTGACGCGACTACAGCCTGGTGAACGCCTGAACGAACGCGACAGTGTGCACAACTTTTGCACGCGCAATAATCGCCACCGCGCACGCCACCGCGGACGCGAGCTGAACGCGTTGGTTTGATCCTGGCTTTACGCAAACGTCTCGGGTGCATCCGGGATAAAGCTAGGACGATGATTATGGTGCATAGTAGAAAAGACGAGTCGAGGTCGTTATAATAGGATCATATTATGACTCCTATACCTATACAAGATAGACATGACTATATAGTGTACATACTGTGTGTTTGTAAGTTATACCATGTTTCTATAGAAATACACACATCACGGTATCACATTTTCTTAGTCAGCCAATACCTTAGTTATGAAAAATGTTATTACGACGTTAGCAACAACCTTCAAGTCATATAAACGCGTTGTTTTACGTCCCGCCGCTGTCGTTGTTATCAAACACCCGTATACATTGGCATTTTTATCGTCACACCAACTATGTTTTTTACGCCACGGCTAGAATAATTATACCTACGACCGCGATTTCAATTCAGACAGGAGCCGACTACAGCAAAAAGTTAAAAAAGAAACATTATTCTAACTGTACAAAACTTTCACCTATCAAAAACCAAGTCTGGCAATGCTATAAACGTAAAAAATATAAAAACAATAATTCCCACGACAGTAATATTTTAGTATGGTTGAAGAATCGGCCATTCATCCGACATTTGTTCTGACACCAATATTATAGGATTATGCTAATAAATGTATCATAAAAAAACATCTCGCGATTTGTTTACAAAAATGCAGGAATGTGGTCAACTCGTTCATATCTTTAGGCATATTATCTACCAATCATCTTTGAAATTCCAACAATGCTTTTGAATATTCTGACGACTAGCTATCTATTTAAACAATAAAATAAAATTAATGGTTTTTTAATAGGAAATAATAATAAATAATCGGTCAGAGGTTATACTATTAACTGAACTCTTTTAATATATGCCATAAAATTTTAATGAAGTTGCTTTCTCGCTAGTTTATTATAAAATAGTTTTAAAATTTATCTTGATATCCATTGAGTTTTACTGTAGTTTGATAGGATGGCAACACAGCATGTTTGACATGTTGCAATAGACTGAAAAACCATCCAATTTTTTTGTGAAAGTAATAAACAAGATCTTTCGATCGTTAACCATTATTACTATATTTTGTCATTTCAATTGTGCGTTTGGCATAGGTATGTTCTTTCTGGTCAGGATGCCGAGCTCTTGATGAAGAATACTTTGGCATGTTTTACGTCAACCGTGGACAAAGTTTACGTAATTGTGTGCAAAAACGCGAATGTTTGGAAATGCTTATACATTTGTGCACATGAAGAAGTAACAAGCAACTGTGCACATGACGCAGTAACAAACAACACTAAAGTAAACATGAAAATACTTATTACATATATTACACATTAGATTTCCTCTTATCGTATAACCCGTCTTCAATATACTGTACATTGTATTCCGATAGAGTTGCTAATCATTTGGCTCGTTTTTGCTAGATGTTGAAGGAACCCTAAACCGACTCGTTTGGCGTCCGGGAGGGAAACGAACTCGTATAACCTGTCGCGACAGCTTACTGACTTATAACTCCACCGACGCCATCTGACAATATTATTTGTGTGCTTTTATTATATATATAAATAAAAATATATCACCGAAATGTTTACACGCATAACTTTTAAACAACTGCACCAAATTTGATAAAAATTTGTTTTAATATGTTCGCTATAGTCAGGAGAAGGCCTGTACGAAAAAAATATTTAAAATAGAAATAAAAAGAAAATGAAATAAGGTGGTACGCATTTTGCCGGGTCAGCTACTTTTTAATCAGTTTTCCTCGGCAGCCATTTGTAACTGGAGTAGACAGTAGTAAGTTATTGTTTGCTTGCTAGCTGACGTTGACACTTTGTAGAATACACTTGTCTCGGTTTTATTGTTGTAGTATGACAAATATGTCTTAAGTTACGGTGTGACACTGCACCTGCAAAAATGTAATAATATATGGGCTTTTATATCAGGTACTATAGTAAGATGAGCCATTTGCCTTGTTAGAAGAACTGTGAGTAATAATTTATGGACTAATTGCTAAATCGAATGTGGTTATTTTCGTATTCAATTTGATTTGGTATTCGTAAAGCACTATGATGAACGATGCCAGATGCATATTGTCATCATGATTACTTTACAGGGTAAATATAACATGGGGGTGCATAGGGTTCCCACCAAGAACTGAGGGTCCCAAGTCAACCTCACCTGCAAGTGGTGCACCTGCCGATCAACGGACGAGGCTCTGGCAAACAAAATATCCCGATAAGCGTCAATAGGCTCGCCACCTATTACGTGGGATCAAAACACTGGCGAAAAGTGGGCGTTTAATATGCCTCTGCCTACCCCTTCGGGGAAACAGGCGTGAGTCTATGTATGTATGTATGGATTACTTTACATACATGATAGTTTGCGTACCTTGAGTAGCAATTGCAATGCGAGTTTGTATATTATGATGCCAAAACAACATTTTAATTATCATTTCTATGCCATTAAAACGATTTATTTGGTATTATTGCTAACAAACTTATATATCGAGGAGTAGGTATAAATAGTCATTCATCAATTCATTCGTGTAGATTCACGATTACTTTAAGTTCTTAGAACCATCTCGGTACGTGAACAAACACTAATATCCTATCTAGATTGATGAATCCAGACTAATAATGTTTTAATTACCTATGTAAGTTAATTTATTTAACAGTTATAAAGCGTTTCATTTAGAAATTGAATAATTAATTATCATTAAGACTTAAATTAGCGTGTGCATATTTTATATAATACCTATTAAATGAATTTGAGATTTTAAGTTTATTTAAATAAATTGCACCGGTTTTTGGCTGTAAACCGTTCGGCACTCCGCATAAAATAAAAAAAAAGAAATAAGTTGTCACTAGAAGTAAAGTTTCTGAAAATTACCGGGCATTCTCTAAATTGCTCGCAATTAAAACTTCACAAGTTGACGAGTCCTTGATCTTGATAAAGAGCATAATTTACTTAAGTCCGAATTTGTTCGTTCGTAGTACCGGCCATGTGCGCATGAGTCATGTGCCCGCACATCCACACTCGTGTGTTTTCGCGAAACTGGTCCACACCGACACAGGGCGATGAAAAACGAAGCCCTCCGATGCGGCAATTAATTCTTTTTTTAATTAATTTTATATAATGACACAAAAACTTCACCGAAAACCGCCATGTTTCTTGTTTATTTTTATTAATTATCAACTTGAGTGTTATTGCCTACGTAGTTACAGGTGACGGCGACGCCTTCTGTTTTCCGTCAAATTAGCTTTGACATTGATCGTATTATTTAATGATCATCCATTAAAACGAGACCAAACGAGTTTGACGGAATTAAACCGAGTTTATATACACATATTTTTGTCGGTTATTGATAAATAAAGTTGTGATTGACGCCGAAAAATAATGAAAGAGATCATCGTCCTACTAATGTTTTTGTCCTCATTATGTTGACATTTAAGTTCGTATGTTTGTGTCCTGACAGCTTGGATTTGTACATGACATGTCTGTGTGCACAATTAAGTTAAATGACTGCAGGTGTATGCTTGCATTCAGACAGTGACGATGTCGCTTGGTAATAATAATTGCCATGATAGGCTTATCTTAAGTTTAGCAAACATGGAAAAAAATATATAGATATACAAGACATATATCTATGAATTTAAAACTCACTGGAAATATGCAAAACAAATGTATGATAACGTGATATTTACTATGTTAATCTCGTTCATATCAATTTAAAACCAATAGAAAATAATAAATTGCCATTGTTGCAAATTAAGATATCACCTGGCTTCTGAAATCTATAAAATTAACGAACATAAATATGGCATTGAGGAGTCTCGGCTCTTGATCACAACAATTGTCGTCGAATGGCTCCAATAAATCTATTCGGGGTCCATTATGTCATCGGCATAGTGGTCCGGCCGTTGGCTCTCGTACTCTATGAATATTCAAACCAGTTTCATACAACCTGTGGAACCCGTCTGTACGAGTTGCGCGCGCGCCGCTAGAAAGAAGTTCCGCGCGTGGATGCGACAACGCGACTGATGAAATGCGACTTGTCGGCTTGTGACGTGCGTTTGTGTTTTTCGACGAATTTAGTGTTACAGATAAGTGTGGGATAGTGTTTTGTCGTCAGAATATACTTTTGTTTTCCCGGTAAACTTATCAGTGATATGTATGAGATTGTACTTTTACACCGGGAGTAAGTCTAATAATAGTACCTACTTGTTCTGTATATAAACTGTCCCACTGTTGGATACGGATCTGTCCTCGTTATGGGAAAGGTTAGTTCGCTTCACTGGCCAAGTGCCGGTTGCCAAACTTCTTGTGTCTTCGGAAAAGACGAAGCAGAATTGCTAATACCTATAAGAGGGATAGGTATTGAATGAAATTTTATTAATATGAGTCTCCCTTCTTTCTTATTACATTAGGACCTTAGGTGTCTATATGTGCATTAACAAGAATCAAATGTTGACTATTTATGTAGGCTCATGTTTGAAATAGTGAACAATTTGTTGTATACCATCCAAGTGGCTGTAAACCATTGTCCGCTTTGAATGTTAAGTGGTACATGTGATGGGATAGCAGTGTACCAAACAGGATTTACGCCTCACGTTTGGATATGTTTGTTTGGTTGTTGTTTATACCAGAAGTTGAGGATATTTGATTGCTGCTATGTTATTCTTTTGGGGAATGACGTTGTTTGACTACTTTTACAGAGGAGATAGTTCCTTTGTCGTACCTTATTTCTGGGGGCCAATTCTGCTATTTTTACATATGACATTGATATTATATATTGAATGGATTTAAAAGCGGTATTCTGATAATCTAATGTCATTATTGTATAATTTAAAATAAACAGTTCGTCGTTGACACACACGATCTCGTTACAATTTCATTCATATATCAGATAATTTAGAAGAATACGCTTTTTGTGACGTAAGTATGGCACTGACATGATATCGAGACTATATTAATTTAGCAGAATTGGGCCCCGGATATGCCCAGGTTTCATCATAATTATGTGAAGTTTGTATCTTTGCAATTGCGAGATTTTCTTTTATTATGTTAAGGTCTTTACACTTTGTCGTAAACAAATGAAATATAGAAAATTCTTGCTCTAGGTCTGGGTGATTCGCATACAAGTTGCGATATGGTTAATTTTGTTCCGTGTGAAATAATCGCGTAATCGCTAGACAGGTGTCTCGATTCAACCATAGGTCTGTAATCATTCATAGCATTTCATCACGTAACATTTAGATTTTTTTTATCTCTAAACATAGTTGCGATTTGTCAGTTAGTAGATAATTTGACAGTAAATACAAGCAAATTGACGATTAAATTAATACCTAACATAGTACAGATAAAGTGGCAGACGCGTGAAAACTATTGATATGCATTTGTAAAACACTCAACTAATGGCCCGTCGGCAGGTTTAAATATTCAAATATCGATCAGTCGTCTACATAATATGCATTTTATGGTCCACTGTATAACTAAATACCCTTTGGACGGTGCTCAAAGTATTAATGGTTTTATTAATTGCCTCTTGATGTTGTCTTTGGCCATCAATATACTATTTTATTGTTCTTAGAATCTTGTGATTACATTCTACATAACAAACAAAAGTAAAGGCATTTGTTGATAAGTTGATCGCTTAGACAGTTTGTCTCGTAGTATTTGAGAAATGAATGGAGATTGTAGTCCATTTTCACACCTTTTCGAGATATGTTTTATGTGAATACTTACTTTGAATGAGTTTGCCAGTGAGTCACGAGTGTGGAAGCCCAGATAAAGTGATTTTTTATGTAAACTAGTTCACATTCCACGCATTTTCGTTATCACGTATTTGTCAAACAACTTTATACACCTGCTATAGTAATAACTTTAGCCTAGGTAATACCTACTAATTCTCTTTTCTTTGTTTTAGGAACAGACGTGTACAAGTGCGAAGACTGTAGAACTGACTTGGAGAGGCTACAGGAAGCGTTTCAGGATTTTCAAAGTAAAATGCGTAAGTAACTATGCAATAATTTATCATAGCTCTTTTCCCTTTAAATCTGTAATGCCATATTGATAGTGAATTGTTGCTTTGTTACCTATAGATTTTTAACTGATAATGAATTTTGTTACATTTGCAAAGTTTACTTATACTTATCAATTCTGTCTTACTAATTGCTTGGTTAATTGATATAATACTTACCGATCGCAACGTTGAGACAAAAAAATTACGTGTACCTCTAAAATAAGAAAGTTTTGAGTCATCGAATGTGATTTTTAAAGGGTAGTGGTTAAAGTAAACTTACTTACAGCAAGGGGTAACAATAATAACAACAGCCTCGCATTTCTGTCTGTATCCTATAAAAGCCTTATGTTGGCCAAGCGACCAAGTTTGCAAGCGGTGCCAGTACATAATACATACTAGTATTAGATCGATCTGCTACTAGGTACTCTATATTTATTATCTAATTGAATATTCCTCGTTTATGCTACCGCAACTTGTTATACCCAGTATTGCTATCTCGCCAATACGAATTCAGCGCGAATAAATCATGATTGTTTGATAAATGATAAACTTAGTATCTGACAATATATTACACTACAATTATTATAAGATTTGAATATTATTTAGATTAGCCTGTTTTGCGTCATATTATATGCCGTGTGGTTGACGGCATATAATACAAGTGTCACCACCTATCTTCCCGTGGGTGTCGTAAGAGGCGACTAAGGGATAACACGATGCAAATACCATCTTTGCGTAGAGACGGAAAACTCGACATCAAACCCTATACGACTGCCTCGTTAGTCTTGCGGCATAAATGTGCGCGTGGGATCGGGAGGTCCCGGGTTCGATCCCTGGGTCGGGCAGTGTTATTGGGTTTTTCTGTCACGAAATTCTCAGTAGCCGCACGGAGTATGGAAATGTGCCCGGTACGGCAATAGGCTCGCCCCGTATTACGTGGGACTAAAATATATCTGGCGAAAAGTGGGTGTAGAAATACACCTCTGCCTACCCCTTCGGGGATAAAAGGCGTGACGATATGTATGTATGTATGTATGCGTCATATTTAAGCAGCTTAGAGTGGCAACAATTTATACTTAGTTTCATTCTAGTAAATTATTCATTGAACTCTTAAAATACCGTTTTATAAATGTTTTGGGTAAGTCAATAAAGTCATATTTCTGTTAAAATTTTGTGCTGACGAAGAAGCCTAAAAGAAACTACCATTTCCTTTCCTTTTACTTCGTTGAAACCAATTTTGATCCGCTTTATTAAGTAATTACTTATCCATATATAGAATACAGTAAAACATAGTAAGTGACAGTAATACGTTTTAAGTGGTTTGTAAGTTGTCGATGGTATATGTTTACTGTCTTTAATGATGTAGAAGTGTCAGGTTTTACAACCGGCTCTTGAAATATATGGTAGGTAAGTAAATTCGTAGTATTCACATTCAGGTTAGTAGACGGGAACAGAATCACTGATTTTACGTTTGACTTAAAACATCGGCTGTTGAAGTATAAATATTCCAAGCATACGCTTACATTTCCGAAAGCACAGGTGACTACGGAAAAGTCAGAAATGAAATCAAAGGTAGGCAGGCCAAATCTTAGCACCTTTGGTATCTTTAAAAACTACATTGCAGAAAAACTCATCAATGAAGATTAAGTTACCATCATGAATTGTATACTTCCAGTTCTACTTCCCTTCCTTCCTACTCATGACTCACGGACACAGATCTTATAAATAACACTTGTTCATGAGTGTAACACATGACCGACTGTCGTCACTATACCGTCAGCATTAGTGTCATTATATTATGTGATTTTTACCAAAGATTTTACCTTAGAAACCACGTGTCAACCTGAATGGAAATGTACTAAAGGTAAAGGTATCTACAAGATTTATGTCTTAGTTATATGACTTCCACCATTAGACAATAATAGGGAAGTTTTCTGCAAGTGAAATAAATTATACAAGTATTTTTATCTTGTCAAACATGTCAAAATAATAGTAGTTTCATTCATCAATTAATTTTAAAACTTAATTTTACATTTTTTATCGCCAATTTACTGATAATAAGTATTCTATTTGACAGCAAAACACTATGACGTCGCTACGTCATATTTCATACAAAACCCTTGGCAAAGGTCGTTTTTGACATTTCATTAAAAGTGCTTGATTTGACTAGTTGGAAACAACCCTATTGTTGAAATGACTCTACAGATACAGTAGTAAAGCAATTCCTAAATGGCGCTGACGTGTAAGGGCAAATTTTGCGTATTAATATTGGTTGTTAACGGACGACCCGTAAGACATACCTATACACAGTATACACTGATATCGACGTGAACGGTGCAATGGTACTGTGCAGTTTATATTTTTGTTCAAACTAAGTCACACCTCATGGTACTTGTCAGGCTTCTGCCGTATCTTTCTGCTGTCTATAGATGACTTTTGATCTATGTGCTTTTAATGGACGGGCCTTAAAGACAAAACGATGATACATCATTCAGTGCCACTTCTATTCACTGCTTAATAATAAATTGATTCGCTGTTAATGTTGAGTATCACTCACAAACCATAATCCAAAACACAAGTATGTCATATAAACTCATTTGAATTTCGTTAGTTCGTCAGTTGAAACTGTTCACACAATACTTGTCTACGCTTTGTCCGACTCTCGACCCAGTCCTTAATATTATGTTTGAAGGTCACAAACCAAGCTTTATAAATCGTTGCCATCTTTCATAACTAAGATTTCGACCACAAATAAATATAAAAGGCAATAATACCAAGCAGGTGTTTCCAAGGATGGGCGTTTGTCCGATGGGGATAATTAATTCGAGAGGCCCCGCCGTGCGGTCAGCTCCCGGCCTACGCAAGCGCGCTTATGAGCTAACGTTAGCGACAGTTTTTTATGGTCGCCTGGTAATTTGTCTCTTTAGTACTTATTTTAGACTAAGGGCATGATATATGCCTTTATTTATTTGGATTTAACGGTTTTTATAAACCTTTGGAAAGACCATGTTCAATCGGTTGAAATGATGTTGACTATGGCTTTAGGCTATAAAGCCGGTTAAATGGATTAATGACGCTTCTATTGCTTACGTAACCCATTTTATTGTTAATATGTTTGCAAATATGTTTTCTTCTGTATGTACTACTAGCCGTTTCCCGCGGTTTCACCCGCGTCCTAAGGGAACTACTTCGCGTACCCGAAAAACCCAAATATCTTACGGACCTCAATTTTTTCTAAAATAAAATAGTTAGCCTATGTTACTCGCAG
This sequence comes from Euclidia mi, assembly GCA_944739405.2. Lineage (NCBI taxonomy): Eukaryota > Metazoa > Arthropoda > Insecta > Lepidoptera > Erebidae > Euclidia > Euclidia mi. The sequence continues at coordinate 9,608,280 of OX123196.2, forward strand.
ATAATGTAGCTTTCTAATGGTGAAAGAATTTTTAAAATCGGTTCAGTAGTTTTTGAGTTTATCCATTACAAACAAACAAACATAAAAACAAAAATACAAATTTTTCCTCTTTATAATATTAGTGTAGATGTGGGTCTCTGTTATAGGTTAATTTTTACTTTGAACAGTGTGTGAAGACAAAACTCATGCATATACTTTGTACAGATGAATATGATCTTTTTATCAGAGACGTTTAGTGACAAGGTCATCTAAAATATTAGATCATGAAGAGTCCTTCGTCAAGGAACAGGTGGAATATAAAATGTTCACCAGTTTGCATAACTTGCGTAATCCCTTTAAATAAAATAAATAGCTAGTCCTCGTAACTCATATATGAGTAAAATAACATGACTGTTTTATAATTAGGCAGATGTAAATAACATCTTCTTCGGCTACGTGCGGGGCTGTACCTGTTTTACTTACTAACTAGGCACAGACGGATTATCCAAATAAATCACGGGGTTAGACTAATGGGAGAGGCTGGTCGGTTCCTTACCTTAAGGGGACTCAAAGGAATCGTTATACCCGGGGTCCAGAAGCCAGTCATTCATAATTCAGTTTTATGGCCGCGCCGTCCTGAGGCTAATAGTTATGTGCTTTGATTGAAAAATATGGAGGCACAAAGCTGCGGTCATTTGTACGTATAATATAACAAGAGGCTTATTAACAAGGTGCAATTGAGAATTTGTGTGGGGGATGTTTGTTTCGTCAAACTACGCTGGATATAAAGGTCTTCTGACAAACTAGATAGAACTACAAAGAACTTTTGTGGGTGTAGGCTATGATGAACGATAGCATAAGATTTATCCTGATCCATAAGCTAAATTACTGCAAAATTGTATCAAAATCCGTTTAGCAGTTCTTGCCAGAAAGGGTAACATACAACCATTTATCCTAAGAATCGCATAGGTCAATCCTCACTGAATTTCTTTACAAATCCGTCGTATTTATTCTTAGTGCCACAGTTTCTTCTGCTGTATTTGTAAAACAATTGTATAAAATGTTTTGAAGACTCACAACTAAGTAACGGTATCGGGGTACGTATCATTGGGGACAGGGCAAACCCTCACGATTGTTAGGCAAGCTTTCGACGAACACATTACACTCCTTTTTGCGCAGTCGTGTAATGAGAGGTCACGAACCAACTTAAGGCAATAAACAAGGGAATGTGGTGGAAGGATTTCGCAATCATAAATATATGATAACATCTTGTATAATTATCTTATGAAGAGGTTTTCTTTTTGGGTAAAATATGATTAAGTGGTTATTTATGTAGGTTTTCTCTGAATCACGCATCATTATATTTGATGAATTCGGTTTTGTAGTGAAGTAATGGCATCCAATTTTTCAAGGTATTAATTAGATTGTTGATTGCCATAAACTTATTCCTGAAACAATACTGAAGTCAGGTGAAGGTAGTTTTATTGTTGAGGTAGAAACTATGTCACAGGCTGCCAGGTACCTACATCAGGTGTTTACTAACGTACTTCTTAGTCTAAGTATCGAATTCCTTCAGTACTAAGGAGTACTAAGGAGAACTAGTATTTAAGGAGAATGTTTAAAATAAAATTATCTTAGCGCAAGAAATACTCGAACATGACGTAAAACAATGTGACGTTATACCTACAATCTTTTGTTTTTGAATCCGTCTGGATGATAATGCCAAACCGAAGGTGCGCGAGACTGCGCTTAAAATAAGAATGAAAAACTCAACCAAAATAACTGTACGGCACTTTACCGTTTCATAATTTGCATCTAGATTTCTAAAGAGCATCAATCCGTTGTATACTAATTTGAAGCGCATTTGATTTGCTCACATCGTATGCTGTTTCGTAAGCAAACCTCCCGCTGTGCGTGTGCAATTTCGCTTAAACTTTATAACATTACACTGCATATAATTTACTTGCCTATCAGGAAACGGAGGGTATACAATGGAAATATTTTAGCTCCGTGACAACCGCTGTCGGGAACAGTTTAGCCTGTAATGAGATAAATCTATTGTTGGGTGGTGAGTCGGAGTATTAGTGGGCTCTGGGCTAAGTTGTGGACAGTTGGACTTGTAGCTATTCGTGTACAATGTTGAGAGTATATACGTTTAGATTCGATTAATATAAATCAGGATGACGTTCTAATAAAGAACTTGTAGAGATTTAGCTGGTACCTACTTGGTTAAGCGTAGCCTAGCTTTTGATTTTAAGATATGTTTGGATTAGTGTAGGTACTTTAAAAATCTGGAAGTGATAAACACTGAATGCATTATTTGTATGTAAATCACCACCTAAATATCTTAGGCTTTTTATTTTAATCGAAATATTTAAAGCGCTGAATGAATAAATTGAATATTGTTAGCATCTACAAGATATTTTTTACCGGCAATAATCAAAACCTGCAAGCGATGTATGAAATGATGACCCTACAAACACGACGTTGATATGTCGTAATACTCATGCTGTTTAGGTCAACAGGTACAACTACAAATATGTGTGACGCCCTTTTATCACAGCGCGGGTGAATGATTCACACAATGAATGATAGATATGATTTATACGTAGATAAATAAGCCGCTTTATCTGATATGCCGAGATTTATCGCCGTCCGCTTAACGATAAGATAAAACGTTTATTTATTGCCATAGATCTATTTATAACGATCGGAGACAACCCGCTACGGACAATGCAAATTCGCACTTAGTTATTGCTATTCAATTCACTGCCAATTTTCTTTTCCCAGCGCTCGTTAGTCCCGTAACAATTTTGCATCTCGACTGTTCACGTTTGCGTTCGAATGTCGTGTTGTAGTCTGTTAGAACGTAACTTGAACGTGTCGGTGTGTGTTAGTGACTCGGGTTTGCGGTTCGTGAGTCTCTAGTCGTAAGCAGAGCATTAAATCTCAGCATGACTGTTACCCGCCAAGTATACCGAGTGTAGTCTGCGGAGCGAGGAGCTAATCCGCTGGGAAATGCATCCACGATTCCCATGGCATCGATTTAAATTGCTTTAATCTATATCATTTGTTTTAATTGGAATGATATATAATTGTTGATGATCGATTTGCGCTCAGTACACCTATGATGGAATCTCGGTTATAATTTATAAGATAACACTAATCGTTCTCATTACTCCGCAAATGTTAAATTATCGATAGATAATGCTTACTTACAAAGGCTTTAGAAGCTATCTAGGAAGCAATTAATCTACTTATTCATTTATCCTTCTTTAGCTATTACGAATTTAAAGTAAACATTTATGGAGAAACAGTTGCCGATGTAAGTTCTAAATTTCTCGATGAATTGGCTAAGTCATTAGGTTTTCATTTGTGACTGCAGGCTGCGGGTTTGTTCACGTCCATATCTGCGATGTTGTCGGCGGAAATAGAGGCGTATTATTAAATAAATATAGTAAAGAGAGACCCAATTACAGACTGCAGAGATCCATTGACGGATACGGCGGGTACTCAACACTAATTCAGTACAGATTTATTGATAACCAGAAGCTGGGCACCGACATAGTCGATATTTGTACCAATCTATGTATCGATAGTTTGTGCAATAGATTATCGACGTTGCCTTATCATTGGTCTAATTATTCTGAGTACAGCAGTAGATTTATACTTAACAAAGATTTGTTGTCTAACGTTGATACATACAATCGATTCAGTTTAGATTGTTCAATGCCAGTTATATATTGCACATTGTTCTTACACCACCAATAAATTAATAGAAATATTTTATACTTACGCCATTATTGATATTATTTTTGGGTCGGCAATACAGAGTTGTTATGTTACTCGAGTTTAATTGTTGGTAAACTTACCTATTTATACCAATCACGGTGAATGTCGCTTATGCTTATCCATTATTATAAGCTGATATTGGTCACTTTTACAAGTTTAACACCACATCCTTGTAGAGTTGCGTAGGCCCTGAATCTGCTAATGCTATGCTAAACTGTGAGAAAATCAAGGCATATCTCTCGGATTTTAAGGGCGAACATACATAATTATTATTTTACACATTTTGCTGTCGTTTGATGACGTATGTCTTAGTGTAAATAAGGACTCCATCATGGCATCAATTTACTAAAATATAGAAGATTAATCTAAGGAGCTTCTGAGAGGAAGCAAGTCACGCTCAATATAATATCTGGTAATCAACATCAGCATTTGTGCGCTCAAGCAGGAACTGGAGACATAAATCTAAATGAGTAATATACAACTGTTAGATATCTAGATTCAATTTAGATCCAACATGAATCCACTGATATGAAACTTTCTGTTCGCGTGTCGGCATTTTAAGTATCGACGATGCCATCTATCGCTTTTGCATCGGTTTCTCTGAATACACCTGCTGGATTTTCTTATTTCTATGAGCGGTTTGGTTTATTTATTTTTTGTGTGTTTTTCGAAACGTCCCTCTAATACACCAATATATATTTATTGGGATATTACGTAAGAGTGGCAGTATAAGACGTGGTTTTATCGCTAAAAACCATTTCTGCGATGGACCCTTTTAATGGCGAAATGAATGGTAGGAAATAATGTTAGTTGTAGTTATAAAAAGATATATTAAAAAAAAACATGTCCGGTCTTCTTTATTTATTGTTCAGAAGCAGCAATTTCTGACACAAATAATTATGGTAATGTATGGTAACATTACCATAATTATTTGTATCGGAAATTAAGATGATAATTATTTTATAATTTATTTCCACTTGCTGTCGAGTAAAGATTTATTTGAATGTCCGAAGATTTCCTCTAGCTAAACGCGAGATTATTATGAGCTAACCATGTCATATTATTCAAGACAGGTCTATTTCCTGCATAGATTTATTGTTGTCTCACAGTTACAAACAGATACTATCGGACAATAATTAATTCGTCATCTCTAGGTATATGATTGCTTCGGTGAATCACGTAGAACAGATGCATGTATTCAACTTGGCTGCTTAAAGACTTGGCTAATTGAAGTCTTGGAGACTTGGCTACTTTTCTAACCACGGGCTAGCTTACCTGCGGCGACACTGGTACCATTCATTTATTTTAATTGCAACTGCGCGAGCCCGATAGCCATCTGTAAGGCTTAGTACACAGTACATGAGTGTTGTGATTCCAAATGTACGTGCGTTGGAAACATTATTTTTGGTTACTCGCAGTCACTATATTTTATTTGTTAAAATTTGATTTGTAGTTGGCCTTTTATCTGCAAATAATAATGAATGTATAGGTATATATTGAGCGTTTCTTGATGTTTTAGAATGCAGAATAAATAAATAAATAAATAGTATTTCTCTTTTATTATGTACACCAATTAAAATGTTGTTATAGTCTGAACTTACATCTGCGAATTTACTAATTCAAAAACGACAAGAAAGCCCATTTATCCCTCAGATCTTGTTTCAACTTTTTCTTGACAAAACTTAAACAACAATTCTCTAAATAAATTATTTGAAAAGAAAAAGTGCGTATTGGCGTGTCTATACGTAGAGTCCCTTAACTTAACCGCAGTTACACAGACGCCACGTCACACAGTCCAACCGCTCGTAAATAAAACTGTTAATGTTATTTTATTGAACTTCCACTACCAGTAGCTAGTAGCTAACTGCTTTGTTCATTGAATTTTACTCTCAAGTTTAACTCTCAGAGTTAAGTTAAAATTAAGGCCCAAGAGATTAGCCGTGTTAGTAGCAATCTGGGGCCCAATTCCGCTAAATAAATATAGTCGCAATATCATGTCAGTGTCATACTTACGTCACAAAAAGCGTATTCTTCTAAATTATATGATATTTGAATGAAATTGTAACGAGATCGTATGTGTCAACGACGAACTGTTTATTTTAAATTATACGATAATGACATTAGCTTATCAGAATACCGCTTTTAAATCCATTCAAAATATGTATAATATCAATGTCATAAAAATAGCAGAATTGGCCCCCCAGATTAAATGAGATTCTATCAAACGCTGGCAGTGTTTGATAAAATCTTATACAGATTATGACAAAACACATGTTCTTTTAAATTCAATTTCAAAACATGTATAGCTTTTTATTCATCATGTACAAGTTGCAGTCAAAACAAATAAAAAACTGAGATCAAGATCATAATAAGATGTAATCTCATCACCTTTGGGAGGTGTTTTGATTTCAGATTAATTTGCTACTCGACAGCCTAAATCTGTATTTAATATAATTATTTTTTAACCTCCGACGCAGACAGAAGGGATGCTGTGAGTTTGAGGTGACTGTGTTTGTGGTTTCGTAGCTTCTAAACGAATGAACCGATTATGATGTTTTTGTTAGAAGGCTGATTTGGTTGAGATGATAATTAGCTAGATTTTATGTAGATATTTATATGTGTTACTTATTTTTTGTATAGTTTTATATTAGGTTCATAACGTGGTGTTAGGTATGTATTTTGTAAATAGGTATGTCTCTTACTGTTAATCAAATGAAGACGAAGAAAGACAATAGAATAAAGAAGAAGCGGGAAAAAGAAGAGAAGAGTTCGCTCCATGCACAGGCAATGGCACTGGAAGAATTCACGGGTTACATTATGTCAGTCCCGTGGTCTCTTAGTGGCATCACTGGTGCTGGGCGATACATCAGTATCTGTCTCCGACCTAAAACGTAAAAGAAGAAGGAAGAAGTAAGAAGGCTATTTGAAGATGAAGAAATTGGAATTATTGATATTTTGTTGTATTTATGTGTTTAAGGATCATTGTTTGAAATTAATGTATAATTTAGAGGAAAAAAAACGAGAGCTTATTTAAATAATAACAAATTGTCATAAGTTGTTCGTATTAATGAGCGAATATGCTGTTTTAACGAACTTGACCAGAATAGTGTCTTTATCCTATTTCACAACGATCATTCTCATGACATGTGTACCAAGTAGATAATAGTCAGGTCATCAACAGATTGTATTGATATCAATAATCTTGGGCCAATTCTTCTATTTTTATATGACATTGATACTTATTTGAATTTGAATTGACTCAGAAGTTGTATTCTGATAAACTAATGTCACTATCGTAAGGTATAATTTGAAATAAATAGAACTTTGTTCAATTATCAGATAGTTTAGAAGAGTACGCTTTTTGTGACGTACGTATGACACTGACATGGTATCGAAACTATATTTATTTAGGAGAATTGGGCCCCTTATCAGCCACAGTTGATACACTGCTGCAAATCATAAGACCAAAATAATATTTGAAAATAATTGTAACTGTCCATAATGTATATGTATTTTTTTTAAGTGAAATATTTCTTGTAAACTATTAATATTCATGCATTATGCACTATTGGGACTGCACTTAGGTAGTAGTAGCAGTAGTTTATTTGGTCACCTGTCAAATTTGATAACACGCTGTGTGTCGGATTCAAGTATATTTTCTAACCAACCGCAAACGCACGTATCAGAGGCCCAATTCTCCTCAGTAAATTATGTCAGTGCCATACTTACGTTACTAATGGTATTCTCCTTAATTAACTGATATTTGAATTAAATTGTAACTAGATCGTAAATTGAAACAAGTGTCAAAATATGTGGACACGACGAACTGTTTATTTCAAATTATAGGATAATGACATTAGGTTAGCAGAATACCTACCGATTCTGAGTCAATTCAAAACATAATCCTATTTCGTTCAAAATATAATTTCAATGTCATATGAAATACGAAAGTCATAATTGGCCTTCAGAATAAACATACACAAAATTTCATCCAAATTTGTTACGGGAAAAGAGACGTACAGTATATAAATAATTTGACGTGCTGGTCAACCATTTTTATAAATAAGTCTCTCAAATAAAAAAATATTCATAAAATAATTCACTAAGCACAATCTCTTAATTTCTGCAAGACAAGCACAGTGGTTTCAAGCAGTAATTTCTTGTTACTACTAGCAAAGCATTATTTATGGCATTATTGCCGCTTTACGACTAATTGAGGCATATCTATAAAAGAGAAGACCATTAGTATTATTTCTAGGCTAACTAAGTAGGAGCGGTAAATAGTCATAAAGTGTAATTATTTACCGCGTTTACTGTGAGAAACTGCTATTATATTGTGTGTAATGGTAGTTTTACAGGTGCAGGAGGTACTTGGCTTAATGATGGGTATACTTAATCAAAAATAGCGTGAATGCCTACTTAATTTGATTACAACTTAGGTAATTGTTATTTAAACAAATGAGTACTAACCCACACGTATGAAAAATATAGGGAGTATTGTATCGCTTATTATATTATATATATACAGGGTGTGAAAAGACCCTTAACGAAAAATGAAATCCCACGTTCTACCAATCACTACGAACATTTTTTACTTTGGCACCATACCTGGGAAATTACTGGTTCAAGAGATTTGATTGAGGCTCAAAGTTAGTATGGAATTTTTCTAATTAGGTACAAAATCGATGCATTTACCCCGCCAATATGTTCTTTAGATGCACTATGACCCCATGGATAAGTAAGTATTTCGAGCAATGCACGCGCGCGCTTTTAATTGCGCTTTAAAAAATGTGAAAACTTAGAAAAAGTTTCGTTTCCCAGGTATTATTTTTAGTTAGTATGACTTGGCCTGATGTCCACAACGAGTAGACTTCGGCTTTGTGATGGGTCTTGTGACAACCTGTATATTAAATAATTAGAAAATTCAGAATAGTTACATAAAGTACATATACGTAAGTTTGAAAAAATATCTAAGTATTATCAAACTATACGAGAAAAAATGAAGCCCCTAGCCTTCCCGTCTGTCTGTATAAACGCAATAAACCTAAAAATTACCGTACATATTTTCATACGGTTTTTATCAATAGATACTGTGATTCCTTAAGAAGCCTTAAGAGTATAATTCTCGCGGGCAGGGCCACGAGCAAAGTCTAGTTTATCGCAAAGCAAATTCAGTGCCAACAGCCGTTGTCTCCCACGGCCACTCTCGCGCAGACCTCAGACGCAATTGTTGCGGTTGTACAGATTTCTTCAATTACACCCACTATTATAGCTATCACTGCTCACGTCTGTTGCTAGAAAGCTATGACGTTTTTATCTACTGGCATCGTGATTTTACAGTAAAAACATTATACTTTTTTACTTACTTTCTTGTTACTGTAGCTGTAGAACGTTTTTCTTTTATACTTCAAACTAAGGATGCCAACAGCTTCGCCCGTATTTCTTTTTTAATATATCCGTTTCTTCCAAAGCCCGTAAGAATTTCAGGAAACCACTTCTTAGTGCACCCGTACGGTCCGCGAAGAACATACATGCCAAATTTCAGCTTCTGACGCTTGTTTTGGCTGCGCGATGTCTTTAGTCAGTAACGGTAGAATCTGAATATATAATAATAATAATAATAAGCACCTGCCACGCGGACGGATGCTATAGGAGTATCACTTGCAGGTGCCGTTTGTTATTCATAGTATCATTATTACCAGTCCATTTAACACCCATCCCCATAAACCAGTAATTTAAGACTCCACATCATTGCCATAGTCCTACATTTGCTGCGGCTAGTCCATAGCTGTACTCAGTAGTGCAGTTGTGGAGGCTCCGCGGCATGTGTCTCATCCCATTTTAGATTGAAAATCTCTAAGGGCCTCTGCACGTTGGACCCATGTCCCCGTGTAAGCCTTCCAAAGGACCGGGTATTGTTTTGACGACGTAGTTAGAACAATACCCGTGGAAAAGAGAAACAATAATAATATAATATTCTACCACATTCACACAACACCATCTAGTCCCAAACTAAGCAGAGCTTGTACTATGGGTACTAGCCAATGGATAAACATACTTATATACTTTCTTTTTTTTGTAAATACATACATATATACATAGAAACACCCAGCCCAATATAAAATCTATAAGCAGCAGAAACAGTTAAATTAAAAAAACGTGTGCAAGCGTAGCTGCGGACATCCTGTAGTTTTATATTTATGTATAATTAACAGGTCTTTAACTATTAACTACAGGATTTAACAGTTTGTTAATTGGTTAATTTCAATATCACTTGTGGATGAGTCGGAGTGTAAGGTTGTATTAACTTAAGTAGTAATTACTAATTCAATTGGCAATACCATCATTGATTAAAATAGTTATGGCTTTAAAACTAATGATGTCTTTATTAGTGAATGTATAGTGGCGAATTTATGAATTCTATCTCCATTATTTATTTTATTATCTTTTCAAATGGTTGCAATAAAAGACTAGATGTTAATGGCTGCGTTTTGAAAGTATTTGTGTATCGTGTAGACAAGGAAAAATGGATGCTAAATAATTCATACAAAATAATTTAGCGGATCTTGATCGCGTAAACTTAACTTACTTAAGGTATAAATACCTATTTGTTTCCGACGTTTCGATCGTCTCGGACCGATCGTGGTCACGCAGAGGCTAAAACTAACTGCAAAATAATTGTTAGTGCTGATGACGAAATAGTTGTCGTGGCTACTTCAATATTCCGCTCCGAGTAATGTGAGGTATTATGTTGTTCGCGCAATGACAGGCTAAACGAAAATGTCTGTGGTTTCGTGCTTTCCTAGATACTCAATCACAAATCCTTGTGTAAGAAAATGTCTTCCAAATAATTTCCGATTTTAAAACATTTTAGTAATTCATGTCAAGTTCTGTTAACATAAGGGTGTTCATCGTCTTAAATCACTTAAGCCGTAGTTGTGTATTATATTGTGCTTTAAGGACATATGTATTGTGTCGGTATTTCTTTCAAATTTTGTGATGGAACTATTAGTAGTATTGTTTTATAATTTAGTACTACATACAAATGTGGTACTAAATTATAACTAAAACAAAATATTGTTTTCTAAGGAAGCGATTTACAAAATGTATACAAATGACAAGTATTCAGGTCTAGATATAGAAACGAGGTTTACAGTCAATCTCTTTGTTGGAGTCAAGTAGCGAAGCAGTATTTTATTTCAACTGAACTGCTGTAATTGCTCCCAAAAACGTAAATACTTAGAAAAAATAACACTTTTGAGTCACACAGTACCGTAATGATTTCACTTTATATTTCTTTTTGACATTTACCAAGCTTAACGACGCGAAGCACGACAAAAGTGAGACGATTTTTTCGCTGACTCGATTATTTTTTGTGTGTCAGAGAAATCGATACGAAAAAGATCTTTCTTAAGATCAACACGATTCAATGATACGGTTGATTTTTAGTTTTTAGACACCGTTACTCGCTTTGTTAACATTCGGTTAACAAGACGACGGTTTGATGTTGTTTTTGTGATTGTACCGAGCAACCGATTTCTTTTGTGGTTGAAATTGCTCGCTTATAGTAGCTGTGTCGCAATCGCCAATGGATGTAAGCATAGTCTATTTAACATTTGTATGAAGCCTATCATGATATTATTGGTCGAGACGATTACAATTTGCTTCAAAGCTTTGAAAATAGAAGAAAGTTGTCTCGTTCTGTAACGGTTGTTGGGTTGATTGTAATAACTTTTTGTGTAGTTTCGTGGTCACAATTTAGCGACAAATTATAGCGCATTCATGAAAGTTTTGCATTGAGTATAATTCTGTTGCCTGTATAAATCCAGTTTAAGTAGACCGCGCTGAATCTAGCTAAGCTTGTTTGTGTAGGCCCCAGTACTAAATATTTGAAGTTAGTTAGCGGGTTTGGTAATTCAAAAGGCTATTAAATTAATTTACCTGATAGTTTTCGTCCTAAGAAATATTCTGGGCTTGTAACATTATTATATGAATGGCTTGACTTTCCCAATTTTTTTTTTAATTATTTACTTGTTAGTTTTGGTACTTATAGTCTTTAATTGGCTCAAAACCTACTTAGAAAATAGGTATCAGTGTGTTGAAGTATCACAACTAACCTCAAAAAATTGTGTTGAAATAAATAGGTCTAATTATGCTATGAATGAATTCGGTGTCCCCCAAGGCAGTGTATTGGGCCCGATTCTCTTCTTAGTATATATCAATGATTTACCTGATGCTATTCATCACAACACTATACTATTTGCGGACGATGTATCTGTTGTTGTGACTACAAACAAAAATAATACAATCAGACAACACGAAACTGACATAAACAATACCTTGACATCAATAATAGAGTGGATGAATAATAATAATTTACAAGCAAATTTAACTAAGACACATATAATTAATTTCAATAATTTTAAAAATAATGACATACATATAAATTATAACGGACAAAATCTATTGACGGCTAATAATAGTACATTTCTAGGTATAATAATTAACAATAAACTGAACTGGAAAGAGCAAATAGAAAAGGTTACAAACAAAGTAAATGGGTTTTCTTTTGCTCTGTACAAACTGGCAAAAATTTCTGACCAAAATACGGCATGCTCAGCCTACTATGCGTACGTCGAATCCATACTGCGTTATGGGTTGTTACTCTGGGGAAACGGTACGGATGTAGAAAAGGCCTTTATTGCACAAAAAAGATGCATACGATCCATATGCGGCATTGCCCCGGATGTATCATGCAGTCCATACTTTAAAAACTTAAAAATACTCACTTTACCGAGTTTGTACATCCTAGAGGTTTGTAAATTTGTAAAGCAACACCCAAACACATTTAAACAAGCAAAAGACGTTACTATGAGAAATAACATCAGAAATCCAAATAGATTAGTATTGGGCTTAATACCTAGAACAAGCCGCAAGAAAAATAGTCTTTCGATGTGCGTTAAAGTTTTTAACAAAATTCCGGAATGTTTCAAAACATTGCCGGTACATAAATTTAATCGAGTGCTAAAAAAATGGAGAAAATGCGTTTTACTCGGTTCAAGAGTTTTTAAATCAGTAGAAACATTTATCAGAAGTATTCAATACACAGAATACCTATTATAAATATTGTGATGGATGATGTACTTAATATATGCGTTTGTTAATATTTGCATGCTGTTTTTATAGCTAAATAGGCTTGTTCTCCTCAATTTTTATACACCACATTATGTATCACCCTGTTTAAAGCAAATAAATAATTTGAATTTGAATTTAAAAAAAGTCGTACCTATTTTGCTTGGTAATTGCCAATTTAGAAATTAAGGCGTTTATTCATTCATTTTGCCCGTTTTTCACGTTAATTTATCAGATATATAAGATAAATTTATATTTCCTAAACAAAACCTTTCAAAACGCCTTATCTATTTCTCAGATGTCAGAGTTAAATCTATCTTAAGTAAGTGAAACGAAAGCTGAACTTATAAATACCCCATAAACTAGGGAGCAAGTACTTCAGCACCTCCATTTTAAGCTCTTAATTCCTATCCTCCTTACCATACGGTACATGTGTAGCCGTCACATAAACACCATGTCTGCGTGTCTAGGGTCGAATAAATCGTTTTCCATGTCGCTGAGATGCTTACATTGCCGTGTTCTTATAAGGCATAGGCTAGGTCCTAGATAACAGTGTCTGACATCAGTTCTACGGCTGCGGGGGTTAGGACAAGCTTACGATTGGGTGAGACAACCAATTCTTAGTCGGAGATGTTTATTGGAATAAGCGTTTTCTCACGGCTCGGGATTTCAGGATTACGGATTTACGGTGATGTTGCTAAGGGAGTGAAATGTTGCTGTTAAAGGAGCTATAAGAATTTAAGTAATTTTGATATTGGCATGTTTTACAAGTGATATTGGATGGCGGTGTATATTATTAAATTTTCTGGACTATTTCATGATTTTTGTACTCATCTCTGGCAAAGCTTTTAGAATTTAATCAAATTGCAAACGGCGTGCATTTTTGGCTGACGTGTTACTTATTTTACTTAGTTGGTCATAAAATATGTCATAATATATTTTTTACCTTTGTATTTTGACTAAGACTGATTTATTAATAATCGAATAGGATACCTATAGATATTCTGTGCTTTATATTCAAGTGCGTGTAAATTGAATTTTTGTTCACTTTTTGCCATCATCTTAGGACGATGACGAAGATAATCCTGCTTTACATTCGCTTCGATGAAGCTTTAGGGTAAAGAAACAAATGTTAGAGATTATACAAAAATATAACGAATACAATAAATGAGGATTCAACATTAATCAGGAGATAACTTATTTGCCTTTAAACCCAGAATTATGAATTGAATTAATGTCCAAATTACTGTTACATTATTAAGAGGAAAAATATTGAATAAAACAGAACCCTAGATGTTGTGTGCCTCCATTTATTGGTCAATTATAGGAAACCGATAGTATTGAATATTTTAGTTGATGTGCGATCAATGGGAACTTTTTTATAGCAGTTTAATGTATACACACAATCATTATGTAAGTATACCAACTTTCAGTAGTGTAAGCTTAGCAGTATTTCTGTTGATAATTTTACCGTTATACAAAAGTAAATTTAACTAAGTCTTGAGTAGAAGCTACTTTGAAACATGGTTGATAATTATATAAGGACTTAAAGATAAAATAAAATGCAAAATAATCTATGCTTCAATTACTTACTAAACTAATCATAATTTCTAAGAATATATATGTACATAAATCTAAAAATAAAAAGTGAAAATATATATGTACAGGTGTGTTTAGGCGTCGTAGAATGCCTCCGCGTCAATATCATCGGGTAACGTGCCCAGAAGTCTGGCAGCATTGCCACGTTGGCTGGCAATGCTGATTCTTTGAGCAAAGAATAAACCAGCTTTCTGGTCATGTGAGACGTCGACTAACCGTTTAGATATTTCTCGGTATAAAGAACGAGCGCTCGGACCCCATGAGCCTAGCGTTTCCACCCCAAACGGCTCAAATACGTAATTAGCTACTAGATTATATATACTGTATTTGCGCCGTTTGAGGGTTTCGCAGATGCAGCAGCAGCGCCAGCATGGCCTCCCGAGCTTGGAACATGGAATGGCGCGAGGGTGTCTACGCAGGTTGCGTTCCACGTCTTACTAAACTATGTCAGCGAGTATAGAGCTGTGTCTTCGTTCTCTACCAAATAAATATAATTGACTTTTGAGTTGGCAAAAATGGAATGAATGTTTATGATTTTAAATTTATATAGTTTGGTTCCCAGATCAGTAGCAGTTTGTTTACTATTTATTATATCATCCATGTTTAAAAAGATCCAGTTTATTTTTACTCCTTCGTTTATCAACATGTTTTATTTATATATTGTTTGGAAGCTATTGACGTATTGAGATTCATTAAGATTATAAAAATGTTTTAGTCACATTTTGCTACTAAGGTAATAAATACTATTTAGCTGTTAATATTTGTTTTATTTTCATTAAAACCCATAAATATTAGATTCCAACTAACCAACAATTTCCCACGAAGTGTATCTAATTATCGCAAACACAAGCACACACACACAGTTTCCCGCAGTAAATATCCACCTAACCCATGTTTACAAATCGATAAACAATACACACAAAAGCTATTAGTTAACCCTTATTAAGTACAATCAGTGACAGCGGGACTCGAACGATTGACGTATCGAACGACACGGGTTAGAAAGCCCCGGTGGGATTCGACTCCGGCTTACCTCGACTTTGACTACGGCTTTCGCGTACGTCCCTATCGATCAGCGGCTTATCGATCGTTAAGACACGTGTTAACAAGTAGGCCTGCGCTTGCGACGATTGATAAGGCTTTATTTATGGTGTGTCTGTGGTAACTTTGGCTGTGTTGTTTATTAAGATAGCTAAGTTAGTAAATCGTTTTGTTGGATCACGGTGTGGTCTTTGGTTAATTTAGGCAGTGTTTTGTTAATTTGTAGGATTTATGATTGTTAAGAAGGTAAGAATCAAAATTGAAATTGCAGATTTTTTAACTGAATCAATTATGGCTATCTTACGATCTTACTCGGCTCAATTAATAGTTTAATCGAGATAGAGCTAAAAAGCAGAACATTTCAGTTCTGTCACTTTGATTTATTTGTCCATTTGATGTTAAATTTAATGGATTTATGCCAACCAATATGCAGGGTGATTTTTGAGCGGAATTTGAAGTGGAATTTTGTACCACGGAATTTGTAAGACAGCGTTTTTAAATTAAAAATAGGTGCCAAGACCCACAGTTGGTAAATATTTTTATAAATCGTCAAATTGCTTTTTTTCTGGGTCAGCTGGTATAGTTGACTTTTTTGTAAAGCACTATTTGACGATTGACGAGTTCAATATATCAATTTTCCTAAAATATGACCTGAGTTAAAATATTAGGCTGAATTGTTCCAAAGAATTTAATAAGCTTGACAGGACACATTTTCATTTTACTCGAGAAATCTCGGTTAATAGTTGGCAATCTATAATTACTACATCTTATTATAATAGCATTCCTTCCACCCTATATGCGTAGCCCATCCGCAGGGCCCGCACCTGTAAGGTATAGTACCCATATGTATGACGCGCGGTTTTCTCTCCAAAATAAGACCAGCTTCCTTTCTATCCCCATGGCCCGGTGTCTCGGGGGATTGACAAATATAGCATACAATGAATAGGTAGCCATGATCGGATGTGCGGCCCAAAGAGGTGGTCACATGGTTGCCGGTGTTACACTACTTATGTCTCGTATAATGCAAGGAACTTTTGCAATATTGCGATTTTATAGCATGTCACCATGCTCAGTCCAGGCGTTATTTTCGCCCAGGTTATATTTTCTACTCAAAACAAGCGATGTCAACACGATGAGGGTTAAGAAACAGATAGATGATGGGAAGCTAGCGGATGGCTCTGGATGGACCTAGAGTAAGTACTTCCCCTCGCTGCACGAAACACCGTTATAAAATAAGGCAGTATTTTACATAGATATTTTTTCTGTGAATGGATAATATTTTTTGTCGACCTGATTTCTTTTATTCTCATTGATATTTAGACAGGTTATTCTACTCTAAAAAGAATAATCGGCAGTGGCGAATTTTCTAAACTCAGAACCATAACTGGCCGAAAACACCGCAGACTGATGTAATTGTCTAATTTACATTACACTTAGCAGATACATATCGATAACAAGACCACCTACTGCGTCATGCCTGCCGCCATTAGTACACCTGTTGATGACGTGACACGTTCGGGGAAGCCACCTGGAGATTCTTATCGTATTTACTATTGATGGATGCTTAAATAACGCCTCTTTTAAAATAATAACATGGTATGCTTAGGCATAAAATTACGTTAATAAAAGGCGCTGACAGCTGTCAGCTATACTTATTAGACGATTTTTGCAATGTTTATTAAGTTTTTTGGTTGCATAAACTTGAGATGCAGAATTACTATGACTAGGCCGATATTCTGGAACATAATAATGAGCTATTAAAACTGAGAATGTTATCCTAAGTAGGCGATCTTAATGTTATGCATTCATAAACTGTTTCTGACGAACAATAAAAATTTCTTGATCGGACCGAATATTTGACATCTTAATTTTTCTGCACTAACTGAATGAAGGCAAAGTTGATTGTTGGTGCCGGCGTCTTCACCAGGCAAATAAAAAAACAGATCTGTATTACGAACGACAAATCAAAACACTCTGAAATTACTTAAAAGTATGTGTACGTAAATCATTGCAGGCATTTTTCTCTTCTTGCTAATCATTACTTTTCATTATCTTCGTCACAGTAAAGAAATACTCCATTTTCTTGAATCCAGTCGTAAAAATAGCCGGTGTCGGTGTAGACGATCAGGTTTCGGCTCACGGACGGCTTCTTGTAAGACACGATGCCTAGTTGGACGTAGCCACGGACAACCAAGGCACCACCAGAATCGCCGCTGTAAAGAAAATGTAATTTGAGGTTTTATTGTATATTGTCATGTCACTTTAATCCAATTTTCAATGTCCAATTTTTTATCGAGAACATGTAAAACATACAAGCAAAGCTTTGCATTTTTATATAAAAAAGAAGTCTAATCAAATGTGAATGAGTGAATTTGTTATTTAGCTTATGCTATTAGCATTATGTTTAAAATAAAGGAGAAGAAGACATCTACAGCATAATTGAGCCTTCATCAAACTATGTAGTCGATGCTTAATGCAAATTATTTGATTTTGTTGCGAAAATCTACAAGTTGTAAAATGTCGTCTTAAAACTTATTCTAATTGACTCCATCATCAAAAAGCTTGGTAAATTCATCATATCTAATGATATAGAGCATGAGCAAATACGCAAAGCCGTTCCCATCAATTACTTGAGAGTTTTATAACTTTATTAGTTACTAACTTCAGATGTTAATACCCTGTGAAGGCAGCGATAGCCTAGTGGAGATACCCACACACTGTCATGCAGAAGGTTCGAATCCAAAGCGCGCAAATATTCAGTAAAATTCGATTAGACACGTAAGCGAACTCTGAGTGGCAACTGGGATAACGCGAGGACGATGATAAGATGTTAATATAATTTGTCTTACATAGAAGCGTAATCTTCTTCGCTCCCGCTTGACGCACAAATTGTGCCCTCTGGCATGCCGTTCAATGCTTCTTCACATTCTTTCTTCGGCCACACGTACTGATCCACGAATTTGAGTTGATCGCCGCATATCCTCTCAACTTCCTGGAAAAGGTCAACCATAAAAAAGTACCTTCAAAATATTTGTGGACTATTTCGGACTAGAATAGGATCTGAGTTTCATCGTTCAGGATAGATTCCTGACACGTTGAAATCTATGATCCAATTTCACTGTTATATTTTCGGAGAGAGATTTAAATAAGACATATTTGAAACTAGCTGACCCAGCGAACTTCGTTCCGCCTACAGCTGATTCTTGAATTTTGTTTTACTTTAATTTTTCTCTCCGTAAGAACCATCCACGTACTTCAAGGAATATTATAAAAAAAGAATTAGCGAAATCGGTTCAGCTGCTCTCGAGATTTGAGCTTAGCAACACATTCAGCGATTCATTTTTATATTATAGAAGATAAGATGGAACCGCTTTATACTGCACCGAGAGTTGTGGTTCAATTTTCTATAATTCACAAATTGTTGTTTTGAACGTTAATTACCCAACTGCGTCAGAAAATGGGTTATCTTCTTCATAGGAAAGTTATACTATAAAAATATTATAAGTTGAAAGCTGAAAAATACTTACAGAGATAGCTCCCCAGCCAGCTACTCGGGCTCTCTCCTTGTACGGTGGCTTTTTCATCAGCGCTACCCGACCAACAGTCGCGCTAAACTTTATCGGCATTCGGAGCTTTACCAACGCAATGTCATTTTCACTCCGACCATGATGGTAGTCATCATGTACGAGGTAACTGTGCCCGGTGTATCTATTCCCATGCTTATGGTTACAATGGCCGACTGCTATGAGAATACTGGAGTCTTCCATACAGTCATGCATGCAGTGCGCAGCGGTCAGCAGGAAACCCTGATTCACAATCGACGCACCGCAAGCATAATACGTAGCTCCGTCTTCGTCCACACATTTGAATTCAAGTGAAGCGGAATGTGGAAACTGAGTGATATTCGGATAGTCTCCGCCGACGATTTTCGGCGACATTTCTGAACAGAAGACTGTGAACTGTAACAAAATACAAATTCTCAGAACTACTAGCATATTAGCTGTTATAAAAACAATAATTCCTTTGAGTCGATTGGTTTTTCTGTTAATGAGGCGTGGTGGTTTTAATGAGCGCGTTGAGGAGGCACGTTATTGAAGAGTTATGTTTGGTCGTAATGTTTTATGAACGAATCATTTTTGAGGTTATAAATGCTTGGGCATGTTTAAGAAGAGATTCTAGGTCTATATTGCGTATTGAAGAAATTAATGCGTATTTGTATCTTCAGAAATACCTTCTTTAAATAATGCAAATGTCAAAAAATTACCATATTATTCATGCGCAAAACAATCCATCGTAAAGTGTAGTTTAACTAAGGTTTTAAAACAAATATACCTAATATTATTAAGAACCACTCATCGTGTAAATGTAAATAAATTTCATGAATAGCTGAACTGAATTCGATGGGTTCTTGTAAAACACGAAACTAGTTTTCAATAAGATGTACTTGAAGAAAACAAAGTCAATCTAAAAATTCACATATACCAAGTTTCTTTCAGTTACAGACTCGAATATGGCGTATGTAAAAACATGAATGTTCTTACATTAGACAACGTTTCGCCTGTATGTTGAAAGAACAACTAACATAAAGAATTCTCAATATAGAGAAATTCATTTTTTATGGTATTGCCTAAAGAATTCTCAATATAGTGAAATTATTTTTTATGGTACCTATTGCCGTTTATACATTTTTCATGTTCTTAAATAATACTCGTTTTAACTGTGTATCATCCTCATACATGATTTGTGTGTGCCACTATATGCTATGTAAGTATTTATCTGCTGCTCGATACAAATGAACAAGTCATTGTCATTGTTTGCACATCACACCGGTCGTTGCACATCTCACACTTCACTTGGGGACCGAAGTATTGCTTTCGAAGTCATCTTGTTGATCGCCAAAGAATTATTGGACCACCGCAGTCGTTACCTTCAATTGACCTAATAAATCACTCTGAGAATTCCTTTAAACAATGATGGGCTTTTTGTTTCTGCAAGGGAACACTTTCATAATCATCATCCTGCCTTGTTGCAACCTATTCGGCATCGCGAAGTCCGTGAACTGATCAAGCCAGATTGACCAGACTGACCTCCAGAACCCAACGAGAATTACGCCAAATATTCCATAGCTTACACCACTGTCAGTTTATTCAGATGTAGTGACTCTATGTAACGACTGTCAAAGATCTGCATGATGGCTCGGCACGAGGCAAGCGATAATTAGCAATTTAATACGCACATAAGTTCATAAAGTCAGTGGTTTAAATTCGTTACCTTCTGCATAGTAGTCTACATCTGCGGAACTATTACAGAAGCGAAACATCCGCGGAACGTTCGAACAGTGCAGATTTGTCGCAAGAAATGTTATTGTAGTTTTGGTAATATGTGGGTGTAAACATGTTTATGTACAGCTTTATTATCAACGTGTCCAACCGCATACGTTTGGATTGGCTTCCAAAATGCGAATATTTGTCCGTCTAGCACAGAATACTTGGTGACGTATAACGATGCAAAATACCACTGGCGAAACGTCTGCGTCGGCGTAACGACCATTTCGCAGTTATCTGCAGAACTGTAGCAACAAGGATGTGACTTATTAATCTCGCTGTGTAAATAATAGAACATAGCACATACAAAACGCTCCCATACATCTGACAGATGTTCTTAGTTTCGCCACTCCACACAAATGTGTCAGTGGAGCTAGTATTGATAGGTAAATAAAACGACCAAGTTATCCTATGTGACAAACAATTTTCTTAACGTTTGCTTCTATCCAGTTGGCGAAATATCCCACATCAGTGTAGACGGTCAAACTTGAGCTTCGTGTAGCCGACTTGGATGAGACGATTCCTATTTGTATGAAGCCACGAACCACAAGCGGACTGCCGGAATCACCTCTGTAAATAGGAAAGAACATAATTAAATTATTTCTTTTCTTTTTCGTGTCAGTGTGTGGTCAAGTCTGGTGACGGAGTTTTTAGACTGCCCTAAGGCCTCCGACATGTCTTAATGATTCTTATCCTTAGACAAGAACCGGGACCGACAGCTTTACGTGTAATCCGAAGCATTGTAATATTCTCATATAAATGCCACACAAGCGATCACCAATATGCTGAACTGGCCTCCTATTTTTATGCAAACGACAATTGTTGAAGATTTATACCGATATATTGTAATCTTTTTTCACATTGCCTTTTTTGTTTATGTCTTTCGTCTGATAGAAATAAACACTTTTTATTTCTTTCTTCTTTCTTTCTTTCTTTCACCCGTCCAAGCAATTGACCTTCCTCTGTAGTCGTTCCTGAATCTTTGCCGATCTATTACGATCAGCAAGTCACGCTACGAGTACAATTACACGCTGATTTTTAATTGGTTTTGGAGCGAAAGCCATCTTATTACTTATCGTTAACAGAACCTAACCAGCTAATAAAATTTGAAATCTAAGCTATAAAAATCGTAACAAAAATATTAAATTATTGGTACGAGAGTTCGTAGTTATGAAAGAAATCGCGCGCGCCGATGTATGTTCGATCGTGCCACACACATACCTACACAAATAGATATTAAACATACGACACACACAGATAAACATTGCACTGTAGGTACAGACCCCGCCCCCGGCGTACGCGCACAGCAACGCGGGGCGACAGGGGTAAGGGCGGGGGTCGGTTGCAATTTGCCGCTCGTCCGTCACTCCGACGACCGACAGCATAGATTATACAGATATACTGGACCGACAGTCTCGCGAAATTAGGTCAACGGGACGCCCGTACGTCACGTTCGACCCCGTCACTGTACCCGTGTTACGTGTGTACAAGAAATTCGGCATCGTAATTAATTGGTGTTTTTCTAATTAGCTATCATTAACAAAAGACAATGTGTGAAAGTTGTAAATTGATTGTGATGTACGAGTACCTAGGCAGCAAACAGCAAAGGTATTTGGTTTATTCATTATTGAATACCTACTGTGATTGGACAAACCAAGAGAAGCATAGGCATTCGACTAAAGGAACATATAGCTGACATTAAACACAAACGCTCGACGAAGTCTGCTGTGTGTGAACATGTAGAACAAGGAACCAACCATTACCTGCGATTTGATAAACCACAGATACTCGCAAAAGAACACCGCTTTATTCCAAGAATGAGACGTGAAGCTATTGAAATTAAAAAACATCCTAATTTCAATAGGGAATATGGTTGGAATGTACCTCCAGCTTGGGACCCTGTTATCAGGCTAATGAAACCCAAAAAGGACAAAGTCACCAGAAGACATCAAGACACAGTGAGCACATTCTGCGTAGATAGTAACACCAATAGTTGAAAAATATTCGGGTACTTTGAGATAACTTTTAAATTCAAGACAAAGACAAATATCACCTCAGTGTGCCGTGAACATGAATCCTGTAAAGAATTCGAAACGTCGGCTAGTAATAAAAATGTAGTTTCTAGATCTTTCGGTTTAAATGTAATAACAAATAACAAGTGAAAGTAATATAACGCGATAAAATTCGTAAACTGTAGTTTAATTTCAATGTGTAACATTCGCGTAAACCCAAGAAAATATTATGTTAACCAGTACGGACTGGAAACAGCAACCAAAATACGCCGGCTAGAAGATCTACAAACCAAGCGCGCAAGATACATAACATCTTTAAATTTCTTGAAGAGATGCCGTGATCACGATCTCATCCCTACATGCTGCAAAATATCAGCCAAGAAGGACATACGTGGGAGCGCTAAGATCTTAAAACAGGCAAGTCAAAAGTTAGTCATTCAAAAGATACACGAACACCGCGCTGACTTACGCAGAATAAATAGAAATGTTGAGAATTTGTCTAACGAAATATACAGATTGATAACTCCATTTGATTTTGAAAAATGCATCAATGCAATAAATAACAGAGAAACATCAAAATATTACGCGTGTAAACGTAACAAAATAGAAAAATTTGAAAAATTACAACAAAAATCAAATGACCAGTACAAAATGAAACAGAACGTTTTTGCACGGACCAATATCACACGCTACCGTCCGCCGATCATAGACAAACAGTTGTCAATCTGTCAAAACACACGTTAGATCAAAACACCGAAAAATTATTAAGCAGAGGTTTAAATTATGCGATAACTCCATCCAGAATACCGTATGAGACCATTATTTGCAACGTTGAGGATTGTCTGGTCAAGAACAATGTGTGTAAGGAAGATTTCGAGGCCATACGTCAGGACGTTTCTGCTGTATTGCGTCAGTCGACAGTGCCGAGAAGGAATCTACCAAAACCAGAGTATTTCGCACTGAAGAACCTACGGGCTAGACCTGAACTAACAGTACTTCGAGCAGATAAAGGAAATGCAACGGTAGTGATGGACACGTCCAATTATAAACGAAAAATGGAAAATCTTTTATCGGATGAAAGTACATATAAATTGGTTAAGACAGACCCTACCAACAAAATACTCAAGCAAACGAGTGACATTGTGAAGAAATACTCCGAACAACTGAATCTGGACGTGAAATACTTAATACCATCGTGTGCAAAACCTCCTCAATTGTATGGTCTACCAAAAATACACAAAGAAAATGCTCCACTGCGCCCTATAGTCAGTCAAATAGGGGCACCAACCTACAGATTGGTTCAACACATTGCGAAGATTCTCTCGCCACTCAGAGGCAAAACGAGAGCGCATGTAAAGGATTCCTACCATTTTGTCAGTGAAATAAAACACCTACGTCTCTCTGACAAGGAAACTATGGTTAGTTTTGATGTACAGTCATTATTTACATGCTTACCAGCACATGACTGTATTGAAATAACTAGAAGGAAGCTAATAGATAACACATGCCCGAGAAATATGCAGAAATATTAAAACACTGCTTAACAACCGGCTATCTGCTATGGGATGAGAAATACTACATACAAGTAGATGGTGTGGCAATGGGCTCTCCAGTATCGCCTGTTGTTGCTGACATCTTCATGGAGGACTTCGAGGCGCGAGCCCTGCAGACTGCCACCATCACACCGAGGTTCTACAAGCGGTATGTAGATGACACTTTTACAATTTTACCAACAGATAGTGTTAATGTATTCCTAGACCATCTTAATTCTATTCATAACAACATCAAATTTACAATGGAATAGAGGCAAACAATTCTTTAGCTTTCCTAGATGTACTTGTTATCAGGAACAAAAACAACTCTTTGAGCCACACTGTGTATAGGAAAAGGACACATACAAATAGGTACTTAAACGGTGAATCTCACCACCATCCTAAACAGTTAGCTACCGTAGGAATGTCTTTGTTTCAAAGAGCCCGGGGGATCTGTGACAAGAAACACCTGGACGCCGAGCTTCAACATGTCAAGCAAGTTCTGCAAGACAACAAGCTCCGACCATCGCGCCAACGTCACAGATCCCCGAAGAACAAGCCAGCCACAGTAGAGAGACAACCTGCTGTCCTCCCATACATCAAGGGCGTGACCGACAAGATTGGCTACATCTTGAAGCAAGCTTCAATCAAAACTTTCTACAAGCCGCCAACGAAGATAAGCCAATTATTACCATCTGTCAAGAGTCAGTTACCCTTACAAGAGGCCGGGGTTTACAAGATAGACTGTGAGTGTGGGCTCTCATACATTGGACAAACAAAGAGAAGCATAGGCATTCGACTGAAGGAACATATAGCTGACATTAAACACAAACGCTCGACGAAGTCTGCTGTGTGTGAACATGTAGAACAAGGAACCAACCATTACCTGCGATTTGATAAACCACAGATACTGGCAAAAGAACACCGCTTTATTCCAAGAATGAGACGTGAAGCTATTGAAATTAAAAAACATCCTAATTTCAATAGGGAAGATGGTTGGAATGTACCTCCAGCTTGGGACCCTGTTATCAGACTAATGAAACCCAAAAAGGACAAAGTCACCAGAAGACATCAAGACACAGTGAGCACATTCTGCGTAGATAGTAACACCAATAGTTGAAAAATATTCGGGTACTTTGAGATAACTTTTAAATTCAAGACAAAGACAAATATCACCTCAGTCTGCCGTGAACATGAATCCTGTAAAGAATTCGAAACGTCGGCTAGTAATAAAAATGTAGTTTCTAGATCTTTCGGTTTAAATGTAATAACAAATAACTAGTGAAAGTAATATAACGCGATAAAATCCGTAAACTGTAGTTTAATTACAAGAAGCATTTGCAGAATTTCACAGCATATTTAAATTATTCTTCGATCTGTGTTTTCCAAAACATACAATCAAAATGTCTACAAATAAGGGATGCAATAGATGGTTAACGAAAGGAATAAAGAGATCATGTGTGAGGAAAAGATGTCTTTACCTTAGCCAACAGTACAGTAATACAAAAGGAAAAATAAGTCATAATAAATACAAATCCTATATTTATATACTCAAAAAATGCATATACAAATCTAAACAATTACAAAATAAAAAATACATAGATAACAATAAAAATAAGTGTAGAGCTACGTGGAATATTATTTATGAAAATGTAAATGACCAAAACATGAAAACGCAGATTCATAAGATAATTAAAGATAATGAGACGTATGACGATCCTAAGGATATGAGTGACATGTTTAACGAATTTTATATAAATCTGACAAACAAAAATAACTTCAAATACTAACCTAATGAAATAAATAAATCTATTAGTATAAGCAACCGTGAAACAATTTTCCTTGAGCCTACTGATGCGATGGAAATATATGGAACAAACATTACTAAACACAAAACAATCCTTTTTGCTGACGATACTACTCTTATTGTGAAAGGTGAAAACAAAGACACATATGAAACAGAAATTAATGAGGCAATACATAATACAATAGACTGGCTCCAATCAAATAACCTACAGATAAATATGGCAAAGACAAAAATGATACAATTCCAGACACACAAACGAAATCCAATAATGTTAAATATTAAGTATGCTAATACTGCGATAGAACAAGTAGCAAACACAACATTTTTAGGCATAAGAGTAGACCAACACTGCGATTGGAAGGCGCACATCGATCACGTCTGTGATAAGCTCGACAGATTCGTGTATGCAATAAAAAGACTTCGTATCACGGTTTCTACAGAAGCAGCTATGTGTGCATATCACGGATATGTGTCATCCGTACTTTCATATGGTCTTTTATTATGGGGTAACTCAGTAGATATAATAAAGGTATTTAGAGTGCAAAAAAAATGTGTTCGTGCAATCTGTGGAGCCTCGTTTACAGAGAGTTGCAAGCCACTGTTTAAAAAATTTAATATTTTGCCACTGCCATGTATGTACATCAGAGAACTATGCCTCTTTGTACAACACCATCCAACATATTTTACTAAGCACATTGATGTAACCAAACGAACTGTAACTCCAAGAAATAAATATAAACTTTGTATACCGTTATGTAGACTTGAATTGTATAGAAGAAATTCTTACGTGACTGCTATAAAGGTCTATAACAAATTGGACAATTCCTTTACATGTTTACCTTTAAATTTATTTAAGAAAAATTAACGCAACGGTTAAAAGAAAAGTGCTTTTATGATTTAAGGGAATTTATGTCATATCATGAGGAAAGAATGGCATACCTCAATATTGAATGAACTAATTGACAATATTATATATTAAATAATTAATGCTTTGACATAAAATAATTACGGACGCTCACCCTAATTATAATAAATGCCATATATCAAATAATAGAAATAATGACTTAAGATAATACATAATTATATACATTTAATTTGGCATAATTTATTAGATCACAGTATACATAAAAATATTATATTAAAAATCAGCTTAGAATTTTATAGACTTTATTGAAGTAACAAATAACATAGGTATATACAACAGAATAAAACTACTTATGCAACTAAACTATCCTAAACTAAGGGCCGATTTTTCAATCGTCAGATAAAGAGATGAATAACTATTCCACTGATAAATTTATTGGGCTGTATAACAGTCCATTAAAATTGTGTCAATTTTTCAATAGTCTTTTATTCCCTGGGCAACTATCTGACCGAATAACATCATCGTACCCGTCACTAACTTCAGAGAGGTGAAACAAATATATCAGAAAAGTGCATGTAAGAACAGAACAGGAAATTAGAGCAGGACAGGAAACAGAAGCTTCATTGCCTGTCCTACTCTAACTGTCAAAATGATGGTTGTCATCTGTGGTTGTCATTATTTCAGGGTTCTGTTTATTTATGTATGTTTGGACTGTGGTATTTTCGCGGAATTTGTGAGTTTTGTGCTGTTCGTTTTCAATCAAATTATATTGTAATAACAATGCCAGCGTTCCTCAATGGGAAATGAAAGACATTCAACTACTAGTAGTTTAATAGAAAATACAAGTATATATGTTATAGAAATTAAAACGACTGATGCGGTAACTAATCAGGACAAGGAATGTGCGTGGAAAGATAGAAAGTGCTTCTAATTCATGTGGTGTGTCTACAAATAACCTTTTAGTGCCAAAAATTAAAGCTTAAATACGAGAGTATAAAAATCGTCTCTTCAAATACTAGCCAGCGCTCCCAGATTGACCAAAGAAAGAATTTTGTGCATCTGTTTTAACATAACAGGACACCTTTACATTTAAGGACGCGTTTACGCTTGTATCAAAAAACCACATATTTCCGGTACATTTTACAGCAATTTTAGATAATAACTAATAAAACTAATGATTACGATAAATTGATTACTTTTTTATCTATAAATCAATTTGAAAATAAATAAAAAATATTTAATTAATATTAATGTAAAATCGATTCGAAACGGCCTCTTAAATCAAAAATAGGCATATACTGCTATTTTTGGGTACAATTTTCTCTCTATTTTAACATTTATTTAGATTTTCAAAGATAGAATAGGGTAGTAAATATAGTCAACTCAAAAACAATTTGATTTTTTTTTCAAAATATTGTAAATTGACTCAAAAAGAGCAAAAAATCATCTTACATTTTTCTTCTATTTTGCTCGCATACGTGTGTCTTAATGTGTGGCAATAAGGTTCGTTTTATTTAGCCACTTTCTTGATTTATATATCCAAATTCTGCAATGAGATCTCAGTCTGCGCTTGAGCGCCGTCGGGAGTGGACTCTATGTCGCTTGTCGCTGCAGCCTGAAGACGAAAAAAGCAATATACGAATACAAAATATTCGCTAAAATCAATTTGATACATCTCGTATTCTGTGCGAATTACGTACAAGTAAATTTCTTTTGTATAAATGGACATTATTACTTTATTTTCTCCGTTATGTTGAGTCAGGATATATTTCGGTATTTAGATATTATTTTGTTTCTTGCCTTGAAATCTGGTAAGATTATCTGGACTGATGGTATACCATCCCGTTCAAGTGTTGCGACTGGAACTCATAAAAGAGTAGACCTAGTTATGCCAGGTTGGGTCTCATTTTATTTGTTTTGGTGAGACCCTACCACTGGTACTAGTGAAGTAACCTTCCAAGGTTATTCGATGAGTCTTGCTGGTACTCATATGTGAGTAAAGCTACGCATGCCGAGTTTGGGCTCATTTTGTTTGTACATAAGAGACCCTACCACTGGAACTTATGAAGTAACCTTCCAGGGTTATTCGATGACTCTTACTGGTACTCATATGTGAGTAGAGCTAGGCATGCCGAGTTTGGGCTCATTTATTTTGTACATAAGAGACCCTACCACTGAAACTTATGAAGTAACCTTCCAGGGTTATTCAATGACTCTTACTGGTACTCATATGTCAGTAGAGCTAGGCACGCCGAGTTTGGATTCATT
Organism: Euclidia mi; assembly: GCA_944739405.2. NCBI lineage: Eukaryota > Metazoa > Arthropoda > Insecta > Lepidoptera > Erebidae > Euclidia > Euclidia mi. The sequence continues at coordinate 9,637,631 of OX123196.2, forward strand.
TTGTTTGTACATAAGTAACCCTACCACTGGAACTTATGAAGTAACCTTCCAGGGTTATTCGATGACTCTTGCTGGTACTCATATGTGAGTAGAGCTAGGCATGCCGAGTTTGGGCTCATTTTGTTTGTACATAAGAGACCCTACCACTGGAACTTATGAAGTAACCTTCCAGGATTATTCAATGACTCTTGCTGGTACTCATGTGTGAGTAGAGCTAGGCATGCCGAGTTTGGGCTCATTTTGTTTGTACATAAGAGACCCTACCACTGCATTTTATAAAGTAACCTTCCAGGGTTATTCAATGACTCTTACTGGTACTCATATGTCAGTACAGCTAGGCATGCCGAGTTTGGGTTCATTTTGTTTGTACATAAGTGACCCTACCACTGGAACTTATAAAGTAACCTTCCAGGGTTATTCGATGACTCTTGCTGGTACTCATATGTGAGTAGAGCTAGGCATGCCGAGTTTGGGCTCATTTTGTTTGTACATAAGAGACCCTACCACTGGAACTTATGAAGTAACCTTCCAGGGTTATTCAATGACTCTTACTGGTACTCATATGTCAGTAGAGCTAGGCATGCCGAGTTTGGGTTCATTTTGTTTGTACATAAGTAACCCTACCACTGGAACTTATGAAGTAACCTTCCAGGGTTATTCGATTACTCTTGCTGGTACTCATATGTGAGTAGAGCTAGGCATGCCGAGTTTGGGCTCATTTTGTTTGTACATAAGAGACCCTACCACTGGAACTTATGAAGTAACCTTCCAGGGTTATTCGATGACTCTTACTGGTACTCATATGTGAGTAGAGCTAGGCATGCCGAGTTCGGGCTCATTTTGTTTGTACATAAGAGACCCTACCACTGGAACTTATGAAGTAACCTTCCAGGGTTATTCAATGACTCTTGCTGGTACTCATGTGTGAGTAGAGCTAGGCATGCCGAGTTTGGGCTCATTTTGTTTGTACATAAGAGACCCTACCACTGCATTTTATAAAGTAACCTTCCAGGGTTATTCAATGACTCTTACTGGTACTCATATGTCAGTACAGCTAGGCATGCCGAGTTTGGGTTCATTTTGTTTGAACATAAGTGACCCTACCACTGGAACTTATAAAGTAACCTTCCAGAGTTATTCGAGTACTCTTGCTGGTACTCATATGTGAGTAGAGCTAGGCATGCCGAGTTTGGGCTCATTTTGTTTGTGCATAAGAGACCCTACCACTGGAACTTATGAAGTAACCTTCCAGGGTTATTCAATGACTCTTACTGGTACTCATATGTCAGTAGAGCTAGGCATGCCGAGTTTGGGTTCATTTTGTTTGTACATAAGTAACCCTACCACTGGAACTTATGAAGTAACCTTCCAGGGTTACTCGATGACTCTTGCTGGTACTCATATGTGAGTAGAGCTAGGCATGCCGAGTTTGGGCTCATTTTGTTTGTACATAAGAGACCCTACCACTGGAACTTATGAAGTAACCTTCCAGGGTTATTCAATGACTCTTGCTGGTACTCATGTGTGAGTAGAGCTGGGCATGCCGAGTTTGGGCTCATTTTGTTTGTACATAAGAGACCCTACCACTGGAACTTATGAGGTAACCTTCCAGGGTTATTCAATGACTCTTGCTGGTACTCATGTGTGAGTAGAGCTGGGCATGCCGAGTTTGGGCTCATTTTCTTGGTACATAAGAGACCCTACCACTGGAACTTATGAAGTAACCTTCCAGGGTTATTCAATGACTCTTGCTGGTACTCATGTGTGAGTAGAGCTAGGCATGCCGAGTTTGGGCTCATTTTGTTTGTACATAAGAGACCCTACCACTGCATTTTATAAAGTAACCTTCCAGGGTTATTCAATGACTCTTACTGGTACTCATATGTCAGTACAGCTAGGCATGCAGAGTTTGGGTTCATTTTGTTTTTACATAAGTGACCCTACCACTGGAACTTAAAAAGTAACCTTCCAGGGTTATTCGATGACTCTTGCTGGTACTCATATGTGAGTAGAGCTAGGCATGCCGAGTTTGGGCTCATTTCGTTTGTACATACGAGACCCAACCATTGCAACTTATGAAGTAACCTTCCAGGGTTATTCAATGACTCTTGCTGGTACTCATGTGTGAGTAGAGCTAGGCATGCCGAGTTTGGGCTCATTTTGTTTGTACATAAGAGACCCTACCACTGGAACTTATGAAGTAACCTTCCAGGGTTATTCGATGACTCTTACTGGTACTCATATGTCAGTAGAGCTAGGCATGCCGAGTTTGGGTTCATTTTGTTTGTACATAAGTAACCCTACCACTGGAACTTATGAAGTAACCTTCCAGGGTTACTCGATGACTCTTGCTGGTACTCATATGTGAGTAGAGCTAGACATGCCGAGTTTGGGCTCATTTTGTTTGTACATAAGAGACCCTACCACTGGAACTTATGAAGTAACCTTCCAGGGTTATTCGATGACTCTTACTGGTACTCATATGTCAGTAGAGCTAGGCATGCCGAGTTTGGGTTCATTTTGTTTGTACATAAGAGACCCTACCACTGGAACTTATGAAGTAACCTTCCAGGGTTATTCAATGACTCTTACTGGTACTCATATGTCAGTAGAGCTAGGCATGCCGAGTTTGGGTTCATTTTGTTTGTACATAAGTAACCCTACCACTGGAACTTATGAAGTAACCTTCCAGGGTTACTCGATGACTCTTGCTGGTACTCATATGTGAGTAGAGCTAGGCATGCCGAGTTTGGGCTCATTTTGTTTGTACATAAGAGACCCTACCACTGGAACTTATGAAGTAACCTTCCAGGGTTATTCGATGACTCTTACTGGTACTCATATGTCAGTAGAGCTAGGCATGCCGAGTTTGGGTTCATTTTGTTTGTACATAAGAGACCCTACCACTGGAACTTATGAAGTAACCTTCCAGGGTTATTCAATGACTCTTACTGGTACTCATATGTCAGTAGAGCTAGGCATGCCGAGTTTGGGTTCATTTTGTTTGTACATAAGTAACCCTACCACTGGAACTTATGAAGTAACCTTCCAGGGTTATTCGATGACTCTTGCTGGTACTCATATGTGAGTAGAGCTAGGCATGCCGAGTTTGGGTTCATTTTGTTTGTACATAAGAGACCCTACCACTGGAACTTATGAAGTAACCTTCCAGGGTTATTCAATGACTCTTACTGGTACTCATATGTCAGTAGAGCTAGGCATGCCGAGTTTGGGTTCATTTTGTTTGTACATAAGTAACCCTACCACTGGAACTTATGAAGTAACCTTCCAGGGTTACTCGATGACTCTTGCTGGTACTCATATGTGAGTAGAGCTAGGCATGCCGAGTTTGGGCTCATTTTGTTTGTACATAAGAGACCCTACCACTGGAACTTACAAAGTTACCTTTCAGGTTTATTCGAAGACTCTTAGTGGTTCTCATATGTGAGTAGAGCTAGGTATGTTCCAGTGGTAGGGTCTCTGATGTTCATACAAAATGAGTTCAAACTCGGTATGCTTAGCTCTACTCACATATGAGTACCAGCAAGAGTGATCGAATAACCCTGGAAGGTTACTTCATAAGTTCCAGTGGTAGGGTCTCTTATGTACAAATAAAATGAGCCCAAACTCGGCATGCCTAGCTTTACTTCCATATGTGTACCAGCAAGAGTCATCGAATAACCCTGGAAGGTTACTTCATAAGTTCCATTGGTAGGGTCACTTATGTACAAACAAAATGAGCCCAAACTCAGCATGCCTAGCTCTACTCACATATGAGAACCAGCAAGAGTCATTGAATAACCCTGAAAGGTTACTTCATAAGTTGCAGTGGTTGGGTCTCTTATGTACAAACAAAATGAGCCCAAACTCGGCATGCCTAGCTCTACTCACATATAAGAACCAGCAATTGTCATCGAATAACCCTGGAAGGTTACTTCATTAGTTGCAGTGGTTGGGTCTCTTATGTACAAACAAAATGAGCCCAAACTCGGCATGCCTAGCTCTACTCACATATAAGAACCAGCAATAGTCATCGAATAAGCCTGGAAGGTTACTTCATAAGTTGCAGTGGTTGCGTCTCGTATGTACAAACAAAATGAGCCCAAACTCGGCATGCCTAGCTCTACTCACATATGAGTACCAGCAAGAGTCATCTAATATAAACCCTGGAAGGTTACTTCATAAGTTTCAGTGGTAGGGTCTCTCATGTACAAACAAAATGAGCCCAAACTCGGCATGCCTAGCTCTACTCACATATGAGTACCAGCAAGAGTACTCGAATAACCCTGGAAGGTTACTTCGTAAGTTCCAGTGGTAGGGTTACTTATGTACAAACAAAATGAACCCAAACTCGGCATGCCTAGCTCTACTGACATATGAGTACCAGTAAGAGTCATCGAATAACCCTGGAAGGTTACTTCATAAGTTGCAGTGGTTGCGTCTCGTATGTACAAACAAACTGAGCCCAAACTCGGCATGCCTAGCTCTACTCACATATGAGTACCAGCAAGAGTCATCGAATAACCCTGGAAGGTTACTTCATAAGTTCCAGTGGTAGGGTTACTTATGTACAAATAAAATTAACCCAAACTCGGCATGCCTAGCTCTACTGACATATGAGTACCAGTAAGAGTCATCGAATAACCCTGGAAGGTTACTTCATAAGTTGCAGTGGTTGCTTCTCGTATGTACAAACAAAATGAGCCCAAACTCGGCATGCCTAACTCTACTCACATATGAGTACCAGCAAGAGTCATCTAATAACCCTGGAAGGTTACTTCATAAGTTTCAGTGGTAGGGTCTCTCATGTACAAACAAAATGAGCCCAAACTCGGCATGCCTAGCTCTACTCACATATGAGTACCAGCAAGAGTCATCTAATAACCCTGGAAGGTTACTTCACAAGTTTCAGTGGTAAGGTCTCTTATGTACAAACAAAGTGAGCCCAAACTCGGCATGCCTAGCTCTACTCACATAAGAGTACCAGTAAGACTCATCGAAAAACCTTGGAAGGTTACTTCACTAGTACCAGTGGTAGGGTCTCACTAAAACAAATAAAATGAGCCCCAACCTGGCATAACTAGGTCTACTCTTTTATGAGTTCCAGTCGCAACACTTGAATGGGATGGTATACCATCAGTCCTCATAATCTTACCAGATTTCAACGCAAGAAACAAAATTATATCTAAATACCGAAATATATCCTGAATCAACATAATGGAAAAACATATCTTCACGCCTTTTATCCCCGAAGGGGTAGGCAGAGGTGGAAAAAATATAATGGAAAAAATAAAGTAATAATGTCCATTTAGGTATATAAAAATAAGAAACTTATTTGTACGTGATTCGCACAGCCAGGCCTATAACACATAGATACATATCACAAAAAATTCTAAGTCTCAAAGTTATTTAGTTGAACTACATTTCCGCAAGTTACCGTACGTAGTACGTACTGTTGCCGCCGTGTCGCTGTAGTGACGCGATTTTGTACCTACTAATTTTGTAAACGCGTCCTTAAGTACCATTTAAGACTTATGAACGTAATAATATATTGCTGTTAAATAGTACTATGTGCCCTAAATTTTGGTAGTTGAATAATTGTAAACTAGTCTTTAGTGAAAAAATGAGTTAGTACCTAGGTATTTAAGTTGTAATTCGTTTTTGAAAATGAAGTCTGTATTTTTATGCCATAAATGTGTGTATTAGGTATAATAAATGATTGAAATACATGCTATCTGATTTGTTTCACTATTTCATAATATCAGCTCTTCATTGAATCCAATATAGGTATTAAAATGATGCCCCGCGGTCTTACAATTCTTTGTCACCTTCTAGGTTGATTTAAATATACCTATTCGTTTATAAAAGACTCCTCTTCGATTGTTGCGTCGTCAAAAATATGAAAGATGACCATATTTTCCATATTTCGTAATATTTACCACGCCCCAAATCCAACCAAATGTATCTCAACGTCAACTTAACAGTCAAATAAGCGGTTATCTGACACAGGATCGGGCAGTTAAATTTATTCCTTAGTTTGGTGATTTATTCGACGAATAAACCCTATCTGACCATTGAAAAACGCAATATTACGCTATCCTCAGAATAAATACTATCTGGTTGTTTATCTGAGGATTGAAAAATCGGCCCTTAACCAATTAAACTAAATAAATAAAATTAAAAAAATAGAAACTACGCGGCGTCAAAAAATTCCTCCGCAACGCTGTCGGCTGGTAGCGTGCCCAGAAGGCTGGCAGCATTGCCACGTTGTATGGCAATGCTTATTCTCTCTGCAAAATATAAACCAGCCCTCTGGTCACGGGAAGCGTCGATCAGCCTTTTAGCGATTTCTTTGTACAGAGCGCGTGCACTAGGCCCCCATGGCCCCAGAGTTTCGACCCCAAATGGCTCAAAAACGTAATTACCAGATAGGTTTGCGTATTTGCGCCGTTTGAGGGTCTCCGCTGATGCAGCAGCAGCGCCAGCCGATCCAGCTGTGCTTGGAAGATGTGATGGCGCAAGGGTATCGACGCATGTCGCGTCCCATACCAGAGGCCTGCCCATCTTCCAAGGTAATAAGGACATACCGTCTGGTCTCTTCCCATCGTCGCGTACCAACCCATTCGGTTCAAGATGAGCTGGTACTCCGGCGGTGACAAGAGCTCGACGGATTATGTCGTTAATGTGGGCATGTCGGGAAAAACGCCCAGCACTCTTGCTGCACGATAGGCCATGGTGGCCAAGACTGTCGATAGCTTCACCGCAGTGACAGCGATGCGGAGAATTGCTTAGAATTTATTAAGGATCTACCCGTACTTTTTTTATGTCCAAAATATTATAGAAATAAGTAAAACATTTGCACACCATATGTTATGGTAGAATGTAATAGACTACAACAGAATCAACACCATACTATGTACAACTACATTCTGGCAAATAAACGATTATTATTATTATTATTATTATTATTATTATTATTATTCACTTCATTTATTATTCTTCACTTGGCACACTTTTATATTATTAAAGTACAATTAGAAAAATACATTTAAAAATATAAAAGGGACCACGGAGACCCACCAGTGTCGGGTACAGGGACCAAGCCACCGGTGGTTAGGGCCTCAGAGACAGGAACTTCCTCACGATGCGTGCCGTGTCGAGAAGAACTGCCTTCTGAATCAAAGACTTGATCCAGCTGTCTAGTGTGAGCCTCTTTAGGTGTTGGTCGAGGCTCTTGGCGATTAATCCATTCACCGACACGACTATCGGCACAATGATCGCCGAATCCACATCCCACATGTCAACAATCTCGTGAGCTAGGTCCAAATATTTAATCTCTTTCTCTTTTTCTGCTTTCACGAGATTGCTGTCATGCGGTATGGTGATATCGATTATCATTGCGAGTCGCTCTGCTCGGTCTATCACTACAATATCAGGCTTATTGGCTACAATAGTCCTGTCTGTAATGATAGACCGATCCCAGTACAACAATGCACGACCATTTTCGAGAACTGGGTCGGGCACATATCTGTGGTACGGTACCTCAGAACCAATGAGATCATATTTAAGGGCTAGTTGCTGATGGATTATCCTGGCCACTTGGTTGTGTCTGTGCAAATACTGACCATTGGCAAGACTCGAACAACCGGATACTATATGCCTGAGAGATTCCCCGGGCCGGTGACACGCCCGACATATGTCAACCGTACCATCCCTCAGTATATACTTTCGGTAGTTGTTTGTCATGACAACTTCGTCCATAATTGCAAAGACAAAACCTTCGGTTTCTCCGAAGAGATCACCGAAACGTAACCAGGCTATAGAAGCTTTAAAATTGACGTCTGAGTCATGTAAAGCTCTATAGAACCGTCCATGCAGCTCCTTGCCCTTCCATATTTCTCTTCGGTCGTCAGTACTAAGTACTGCAGGTTTGTGCCAGTTCTCTTTAGCCAGAGCGAGCGGGGTAAGTCCTGTATCAACGGCAACTACATCGCGATGCACATCCACGTTCATTCCCAGAAAATATTCTCTGAGGTTGTACAGCTCGCGGTTATGGAGGGTCTTTGCACATAAAAAGCCTCGACCCCCACATTTCCGCGGGATGTACAACCTCATCACCGACGAGCGTGGATGATGCATCCGAGATGCAGTCAACATTGAACGGACTTTTCTATCCAGGGCATCGAGTTCCGTCTGGGTCCACCTGAGTATGCCGAAGGAATACATTAGGACTGGCATGGCCCACCCGTTGCAGGCCCGCACCTTGTTGCCACCTGATAAAAGACTGTTAAGTACTTTTTTCAGGCGGCCAAAGAAACGAGCCTGCAACGTCTGTTTCATGTCAGTCTCAGCAATATTCAAAGACTGCGACATACCCAGGTATTTGTAGGTCTCGGTTAGGGAGAGGGATCTAAGTTGTATGGAATCTGAGAGTTGTATCCCTGCAGATTCCATAATCCTGCCTCTCTTCACATGCATGACCGCACATTTATCCACACCAAATTCCATCCTGATAGAATTACTAAAGGTTTCGGTTACCTTAAGTAATGCTGTCAGTTGGAAATTGTTGGGGGCAAATAATTTCAGGTCATCCATGAAAAGGAGGTGGGATGTAACATGACCTCCTCTCCTTAACCGATAGCCTAGCCCTGAAGCCTCTAACAAGGTACTTAGGGGGTTCAGGGCCAGACAAAACCACAAAGGACTCAAACTATCGCCCTGGAATATACCTCGCTCGATCCTTATTGGAGCACCGCAACCCAAACTCGATCGACACCCTGGATAGCACAGTACGGTCCTCCATTGCCCCATACATGACCTTAAAAAGGTGCATAGAGTTGTATCTACTTTATACAACTCCAGCACCCTCAAAAGCCATGTATGTGGCACGGAGTCGTAAGCCTTCTTGTAATCTATCCAGCATGTCGATAGATTCTTTCGGTTACGGCGCACCTGCTGGCTAATGGCCATGTCTATCAGCAGGAGTTCTTTAGTGCCACGGGCCCCACTCCTACATCCATTTTGAGAAACAGATAAAATAGAATTATCAGCTATATGTTTCGACAATTTCGTTCTCAAAATGGATGTAAGGAGTTTATATATCGTTGGCAAACAGGTTATCGGCCTGTAATTCTTAGGGTCCGTGGCACTACCAGACTTATGGAGTAGGTGAGTGACGCCAGATGTTAGAAAATCTGGTAGCGACCCCGATTCCAGTGATGATTGGAATTGAGATGCTAAGCAAGTATGCGAACTACGGAGCCATTTGAGCCAAAAATTGTGCAGCCCGTCCGGTCCCGCTGATTTCCAGTTTGGTAACGAACGGACTGCACTGGCTATATCATCATATGTTATTGATATTGGCTCCATTGTTGGTATTTGTTCGCATACTCGCTCAACAGTCCCAATCCAATCACTCTCCGTGTGGCTGACAGGCGTCGACCAGATGCTGCGCCAAAATGTATTAGTAGCATCATCATCCGGTCGACCCCCATCAGCGTCACCGGCCGTGGACTCGGGTCGCTCCCATCTTCTGTACACCCACCTCTCGTCTCTCTGGAATGTGCGATTCAGGCAATACCGATCCACTCTTTTTTTGTATCGCCTTATACGGTTTGCCCATGCATAGAGTTTTTGTTTTAGGGAGTCGATGCGCTCTGTAACCCGAGATAAATAATCTTGGGAACTGATATTAGTTCCCGCAAAGGCTCGAGTTACAAAGCGCATCACTCTCGGTCGGGTATTGCCCATCCTAAAACAAGACAGCTTGCCAATGAGTGCCCTAGTCTCAGCGATACGACGCTCAATCCTACGTTGCCAACCTGGCACAGCAGCGGTCTGTCGAATAGCGGTATTATTTACATTAAATTTAACCCCCGCTACTCGACACGCCGCAACCGCCGCACAATACAGGATTGAGTGTGTATCGCCGAGATTTTCACTATTCTCTATAGGGCACTCACCAGCGCTATATTTTTCTTATGCATGGGCAAACGAGGCAAACGAGGCCGAACATTTGGGTCCATGGATCGGTATTCCGCAATAGCACATTCCAAAGCACTCCTTAACTGATCGTTGCACTGGGTACTTACATGAGAAGTCTCGCCATCTATCTCTTCATCGGCGACATCAACCTGTTGCAGTTGTGCAACCGCCGTCCGAGTTCGCGATGGAGAAGTGATGGGGAGACTTCTCTGCACGTCAGAGCGAAGTCTCTCAAGCACAGTGTCATCCAACAGACGACACCGTTGGATGGCCCGCACTTGATCCGATAGCCGTTGTGTTGACACGTTGACAGCTGGCTCAAGCGCCTGAAACAAAGGCAGCATTCGATCACGGTACGCACTGAGGTTAGTTCCTCCCTCTGTGGCCACAAAATATGCCCGCATGACGTTTTCATTCATTGAAGTAGTCCATCTCATGCGGTGCACATCACCACCGGTAGCGGGGGCCCTGATCGAGACCGGTGGGTCTCGGGGTCCCAAGCGTGTCGGTGGCCGGCCTCTCCCTCGCCGACGTACAGGTGGTGGCGACGTCGGCGGAGAGAAATACTCGTCGCTCGATGAGCTCGACGCCTCAACACTCGCCGACGACGCTGGTGCAGGTGCCGGCGGCTGCGAGGCGGAGCTGAGCGACAAGTCCGGGGATCTCAGGCGTGCAGCAGCTGCTCTCGTCAACATTTTCTAGTTATTTTATTTGTTTATATCTCTTGTTTATAAATGTTTTGTTTGGGTTTGTTTTGACACTAGATGTCATCTTCACAATATTTTTGCAGATAAGTTTCTTAAATATATTTTATGGTTTCTGTATTTATTATAATATTTATCATAAAAGGAGTTCTTGTACTATTGGAAATATAATATATTGACTCAAAACAATGATATAAAATACAAATAAAATGGTCCAAGAGAAAATTTTGGTTGTCTTGTTGACGGTTATTATTATTTTTTTTTTTTTTTTTTTTTTATTATTATTATTATTATAATACGCAAGTACTAAACGTTTCCATTGTTAAAATCTTTGTCTAGTTATTCAAAAGACAATGTAGGTACCTATGTCTAATAACGTAACGAATAATTCTTAGTTTATCGTTTTTCTTCTACTAGTTCATCATGATTTCGTAAACCCACAGCTTGTTTCGACGAAATTCTAAGTCCGAGTAATGTTCCAAGAAATTATTGAATAGGTATAGCTATTTAATTACATACGTTTATTATTTTAATTATTTATTACTGCACTTCATGGTTGGCGTATTTAAGCGATGTTTGATACAACACTTTGTGTGATTCATAAATTGTTGTTTCGACTGCTGTGTCCGTTATTGTTAGGTTTGTAATGTCCCTCGTGAGACAGGATTTAGTAGTAGGATGCGGGAGGGGTTCTTAAAAAGAGAACAAAATAAGAAAACAAATGTGTTTAAAATTGTTGGCATCGTAATTACCTAAATCGTGTTTTCTAAGTAAATTACGTATCATTATCAGTCCGCACTAACTACCTACAACCTACAACCGCTGTAGGTAAACAACAGCTGACGGCAGCGCCCGGCTCGCGCGGCGAGGTCATGACCGCGCGGCGCTCGAACACTACCTACTCATAAACAACCGTGTTTTACTACGTATTTCCAGCAGTTACTGACTTTTATAACATTTTGTTTTAGGTGCTAGGTGAATTTTGATTTTGAATATGAATAGAGTATTTTATTTCGGACATGAGGTTTCTTTTTCCTAAACCAATAAAAAATCAGCGTGTATATTTCAAAATATAGCATTAGTTTGTATATTTATGTTCGGTAGCAGATATGAAAGTGTACATGTACATAAACGATTTTAAACTTTCGCGATTAGTATACATTATACAAGTAAATATATTATTTATCGCGAGTAAGACCCGCTATACATATAACCTTGTATAATGTACATGTACATGATTAGATATCTATAATCATTGCTATCTTATAACTAGTCGCAAAAATTTTTACAACGGGGTTCCACTTGGTATACCTAATGCTTTGCAGTAACTTAAACTTCTGCATAGCGCTGATTTACCGAAGGAACCCTCAGACCACCAGAAAGAAATGGTTACCTATATCATTATGGGTGTCAGTATCTATGCATCGCATCCTGAGATCGCATCGGTAGTATACATTTTCTATAAGGTATTTTTTGTTAGTCTATACACTGTATACACAAATGTATGTGTATGTAACCTTACACTTAGTTCGTAATTTGTAAATGGTAAGAGGCAATTTCAATTTATAAGTATAGATATACACGCAACACCATCTATTCCGAAACTAATCAGGTAGTAATGGACCTGTAGGTATTTATTATTTGATTAAACGTGGTTACTCACGCTGATGCGTAACCAGAACCGTTTCGGTCCCCAGCACAAAAAGTACCTGCCGGCAGTCTTTTCAATACATCCAGGCAATCCTGAGTTTCCCACACATGTTGTTTGATGAATTGAAGCAGATGTGTCGATTGTATCGGCTTTTCCTATAGATATAAAATATGCAATATAGCAATGACATACTTTTAAGTCGTAAATGATTACACCCTTATATTATTATTAAATTAAACAAAGAAGCATGATGCAATTTTTGTATTCATTATCTAATTCTTTGTTTTAATATTTTATCAATAACTAGAGGGCGCCAGCAGCTACGCCTGCATTTTTTTTTAATTTACCCGTTTTGGCCGATCCCGTGTGAATTTCGGGAAAACCCTTCTTAGTGCACACCTACGGTCCCCAAGGAACATACATGCCAAATTTCAGCTTCCTGCGCCCAATAGTTTCGGCTGTAGCGTGTCTGTCAGTCAGTAAGTAACGCAAGGATTTTATATATTAAGATGTCTGTTTTGACAAATATTTTCACTTTTTACGACCATCACATTCTTTTAACACTTCCGATTACTACACATTCTTCTGGATAAAGTAAGTGCGAAAAATACTCACATTGATTACTCCCCAGCCAGCTAGCTTTGCTTCCTCTTTATACGGTGGATCCCTCATCACTGCCACACGACTTATGCTCTTACTGAGGGTGAGCGGCGTCCTCAGCTTCACCAATGCAATATCATTAGCCAACCAAGTGTGACTGTAATGTTCATGAATAAGGAAACTATGGGCCGTCGCTATAACACCCTCCATTATATTCTCGTGACCAACGTATATGACAACCAGGCTGTGTTTAGAGCAACCAAATAGGCAATGTCCTGCAGTCATCAGCACATTCTGGTTGAGTACCGAAGAGCCACAAATCCAGGATTCTAGTTTAGCTGATTTTTTAGCAACACATTCTACACCAAGGTACGCAACGTACGGAAAGTCAAAAATCTTTGCATCCTCGCCACCGATAACAAACGGTTCCATAGCACTTTCTGTAAGAAATACTAAACACGTTAAAGTCAAAATAAACCAAGATACAATCATATTAGTCGTTTTATACGACTGAGTTGACGTCAAACAGCATAATGCCTTAATTAAAATTTGGTCTAACGTGTTTTATAGAGTAATAAACGTTTAAAATTAAAAAAGAAGCCTTATTTCTGAAGTTCTTGACAACCAAGTCTAATTTTTCACTATCCAAGTCTAATATCAAAGTTACTCACGATTGCTGCCATACGAAGTACGTAAGTAAACGACTGAAAAGACGGTGTTCGTACAGTTACGACCTGCTTAATAATCATCACTAAAAAGCATAGGCAGTGCACTTCGACTTGGCAACGCTTTAAGTAATTCAGACCGATTCAGGAATTGCAAAAGTTCTTCTGTTTGTAAGATAGTAAGCACATTATAAGAGGGTCTACACTCGAAGGGGACCACGGGATTACGTGACAAACAAATATTTTCCATACAACCTTCACCAGATAGCGGTAAACCGTGTACGCTTACAAAAATCTGGCTTAATATCGTAAAGGATGACATATTTTAATTGCCAATCGTCTCACACTTGCTGCTAAGGCTAGTGCAAAATGATGGCGAATAATTCGAACAAGGGCAAGGCGCCAAGGCTAAGATTGGTGTGGTTGGATGTCGATGTCGTTGGATATTTGGAAATTAAAAGCGTCTACTCATATACAGCTACACTTTGGCAACTTGCTCTAAGATGAGAATAGTTAAGAATAAATCAAAGAGCCTGGTGTAAGTTCAGTCAAAGATCTGTCAATCAAATATTGATAATTTTATTGATCATACTAGAGGATGCCAGCAGCAACGCCTGCATTTTTTTAAATTTACCAGTTGTGTCCGATCCCGTGGGAATTTTGGGAAATCCCTTCTTAGTGCACCCCTACGGTCCCCAAGTAACATGCATGCCAAATTTCAGCTTCCTGCGCCCAATAGTTTCGGCTGCAGCGTGTCTGTCAGTCAGTCAGTAACGCAAGGATTTTATATATTAAGATAACATAAGTATGTAAAATAAGTACTTCTAATTAAAAAAACGTAAGGTACGTTCCTGTCTAACTGTCCTGGCTGCTCCTTGTAAATGGGCCGCCTATCCAAGCTAACGACTCTGCATACAGAGTACCTACTACTTAAGCACATATAGAAGAAACCATTCCGTTTTTCCTTTAGGTACTTCAAAAATAGGTAAGGTCTGGCTTAATTAAAAGGTTCTCAAAATTACAAAAGGTTTATTTTTGTTCACATAATAAAGCTTCAGTATTTTGTTCTATCCATTGGTAGTAATACCCCGTGTCGGTGTAGAAGACCAAGCGATCCTCAGTGGAGCGTAGCTCACGGGTGAAAGATACGAGGCCTAATTGAACGTAGTCGCGGACAACTAAAGCGCTGCCTGAATCCCCTCTGCGAACAAAAATTATGAATATACATAATTATACATATGGGACAAGTAAGAAATATTGCCTCTTGTTTACAAGTAAGACTACGCGATGAGTCTACATGCAAACAATTTAAACACAAGTTTAAAATATGACGCAGCAGAAAGTTTAAAAATATAAGAAGCGGTTGGATATGCAGATGGAGGCAAAAAGGGGTAAAAGTAGGTAGTAAGCTCTAGGATAGTAAACAGGCTACCTTATTGATACCAATAAGTGTAACTATTAATAGCTAGAAAATAGAAAAAGTACTATCAATTTGTGCTATCGTGAAAACTTTACCGAGCAACGTAGCCTTCCTTATGAGTGGCACAGATAGTGCCTGCATGTCCTGCGTGCTTTCGACAGTAGTCGTTACTTTTCACGTACTGTGCTGCGTACTGCAGTGCATCGGGATATGTTTTACTGACCTCCTAGAACCAGAATATAGTGTAAGAACAATGAAATGTAGATCTGTCTGTATCGAACATCGCACACTTCGTCATAACGACTAAGTCGGGCGAAACGTCGGCGAATACCGAGATATTTATGCCTTTATAAATCCCTAAATATTTTTTTAGTAATCGTGATTAGGACCCCTTAAAGAACTTAAATTATTATCTATACCTGTCAATAAATATATGAAATAAACTAAACTGGCAATGGGCCTGTGAACCTAAAATATTTCTATTCCTTCTAATTTAGTAGCACTTGTATTAAAGGAAAGCTAGTAAATTCATCTATTTATCTATCGTCACACCTGTCTCCCATTGGGGTAGGCAGAGACTAAGGAACGCCAAATGCTCCGGTTCTCGATATTCATTAACCTCATCATGCATGCTCGTCTATTATGTGAACTATTAAATTGGCCCTTTTTTAGCACGTCACCTGTTCGGTCGGCGTACGTCCGTCTAGGGCGTCCCCCTACCGACATCTCCATTCATTCTTACACGATACACTTCTCTCATTTCTCTCGTATCACACTGTTTTTCACGTTATCTATCAGCCTTACTCCGCACATACTCCTCAAAGCTCTCATTTCTACTGCATTGATCCTACTTACATGCTTCTTCTGCCACACTCATGATTCGCTACCATATATTATATGTGTGTAAGTGGTAGAATATATTATTATTATTATATCAGTGTTGGCGCCAAAACTCCCTGCTGTAGGTACAGCAAGGATGAGCCTTACTTGGGATAATTTTGTTACTGATGATGAACTGTAAGGTGCCATTCACACTATATCCTCCTTTCACTCTCCTTTCAACATCTCCCTCACATTTTCCATCTCTCATAAACAAAGACCGTACACAAACTCATTCACTTGTTCCACTTTTTCATCTGCTAACAATAAGTTACATTCAGTTATACTATCACTAGTCGACGCCAGCGGCTTTGCACGCACACATTTTTGAATTCCCCGTTTTGCCCGATCCCGTGAGAATTTCGGGAAATCCCCTCTTAGTGCACCTTAACGTGCCCAAGGAACATACATGCTAAATTTCAGCTTCCTGCGCCCAATAGTTTAGGCTGTAGCGTGTCTGTCAGTCAGTCAGTAACGCAAGGATTTTATATATTAAGATAACTCTCTATGACCATAACTTTGGTTTTGTTAACATTCACTTTCATACTTTTCTTCTTCTAGTCAATTCAATAAGAAATAAACCTTTAACTTTTGAACACCTTATACATAATTACCAAAACAAACAAAAATACTTACTCACATCGATCATCCCCCATCCAGCCACCATGGCCTGTTCTTCATACGGTGGGTTTTCCATCAGTGCAACGCGGTTCACATTTGTACTAAACACTAATGGACTACTGAGCTTCACAAGACAGATATCATTCCGGAGCTTCCGACTATGGTAATATTCATGCTGAACAAAACTATGCGCAGTAAACGAAGCTCCGGAGAACCATTCTTCATGGCCTACGTATACTGTGATCGAAGTATGCTCGGTACATTCGTCAGTACAGTGTGCGGCAGTCAGAGTCAAGTACTGGTTTATAATGGACGAACCACATACGTAACTCATAGTTCGTACCTCATGTTCCACACATTTAATACTTAGATATGCTATGTAAGGGAATTTACTTATACTTGCATTTTGGCCCTCAACTATGTACGGCTCCATTCGACACTGTCCGACACTTGTACAGCAAATCAGTATTAATGCAAGTGAAGTCACTTGCATATTAACCGACAGGCGTAGAGGAAATTGATTGATATCGAATTTACGTACTTATCGTCTAATTACTAACGGTCATTATAGTTTAATGGTGGAATATAATTTTCGCGTTTTATGACGCTGTTTGTAAATGACACGCGTTTATTTTAATTAAATATTCACTTTATAGCGGTAGCTACATATAACTGGTGTCATATATCGAACAAAAACAATAAAAGACAATCAACACTGTTGACATCTAAGGGACACCAATGTAACTACGAGGAAAGAAGATCCTAAATCGGAGAATCGGACTATTAAAGTTTCGCATACATTCGCATTCTTAACAGCTTTAGGCAACATTCGTCATCCATCAGAAGATCCAGACCTCTGATCGAACAACCAAACCATTAGGTGACGACAAACATTCGAGCAAGTACATCATCAGTCTGTTGCAGTCTACTGTTGGTTATACGTCTGTCCCACCACTGAGCCCAATATTTGAAAAATGTAACAAACCTAAAAATTGAGATCAACATTTCTTACAGTTATGTAGTCATTAATGAAATGCATAAAACACGTTAAAGTTTTTAATTTTTAAATAATTTAACAATTAAGCTTGATAAGTTCACAACGTACAAACACTCCACGAATTATTAAGGCGGAAGGACCTAGAATTCCACGCAAGCGACAAATGCAACAAAACTACAAGACGCGCACATTTAGTACACGTAAAAGCGAAAATATCAAATAGTAGTGTTTGTTACATTTGCCTCACATTCTCACGTTCATCAGTTTGTCAGTGCGTCCATCGCATCAAATCGGCTCATCGCTTCTTGTCGCTCATGTTCGCTGCGTAAAGAGATGGCAAGATCTATGTTTTCTTTTCTTCGTCGCACTCGACTCCTTCTCGCCCCGTGGCCATTGCACACACAATATCAGTGCTGGGCGGGTCTGGAGCGCCACCACTGCCTGTAAAAAAGACAGCAGTAGTAATGTACTAAATATCTGTATTATCTTAATATATAAAATCCTTGCGTTACTGACTGACTGACAGATACGCTACAGCCGAAACTATTGGGCGCAGGAAGCTGAAAATTGGCATGTATGTTCCTTGGGGACCGTAGGGGTGCACTAAGAAGGGACTTCCCGAAATTCCCACGGGATCGGCCAAAACGGGTAAATTTAAAAAAAATGCAGGCGTAGCTGCTGGCGTCCTCTAGTACATATATAAAATCCTTGCGTTTCTAACTGATTGACAAAGTACAACCAAAAATTTTAGGCAACAAAAGCTTTGATTTGCATCGAGTGCTCCGAAGAGCTCTTTCAACTAATCCAACCCTCATCTTCCTATCCCGAACGACACGTGCTGGGTTGAGGTGCCACTCTTACACGGTAGAACAGATACCGTCACGCACCAAACGGTTCGGCGCCTCTTATCTCTGCCGTGCCATTAAGATGTGGAACTCTTTACCAGTCCACGTGTTTCCCTCCCCTTATGATCCCGGGTCTTTTAAGTGGGGCGTGAAAAAGCTTTACTCAAGGCCGTCAAGGTGAGGGCCATCACTATGGGACTTCACTGACTGCTTAACATCAGGCAGCATGGAGTCAATTTGTTCGGCAGAAAAAAAAAAGTATATTCTAGGAGTGCACTAAGCAAGGATTTCCTGAAATTCCCACGTTATCAAGCAGAAACGGTTTAATCTAAAAATATGTGCGGGCATAGCTGCTGACAGGATATTCTTTGGTATAAATAAACTTTCAAAGGAAAATAGGTACTTAGTTGCCGTAATATGTCGTTATAAATATATATATGTCGTTATAAATATATATATGTATAATATGATATATGTCGTTACCCCAACTAGCGTTTCGACGACGGCCAAATCGAAATACAGGGACTTCGTAAGTCGGTTGAAGTAATATTCATTACACATAAACAAAGTATTATTACAAGAAATTTTAAACGTATGATAAGAATCTAAAATGATAAAAGTTTTGAGAATATCACAACACATACACAGTATCACAGCCGACTTTTGCACAATCCAATCATAGTGATATCCAGTATCGGTGAAGAAAGAGTATCTTTCAGGCATTGAAATACCATATGAGACGATGCCTATTTGGATATACTTTTGTACAATAAGAGCGCTGCCCGAGTCACCCCTGAAAAATAAAAATAGCAAATTGAAACATACATCAAAATAGTAAATTCTAAAATCTTGGCTCTCTACACGCGCATGAGCGTACATTTGTCCACACCAAAGTCCACTCTCATTGAAAAGGTTTCAGTTACCTTAAGCAAGGCAATGAGTTTTAAATTGTTCAGTTGCAAATTCAAGTCGTCCATGCAAAAGAGACGAGATGTAGCATAATCTTTGCCCAACTGAATTGCCCAGCCTAGAAAATTGGTAAAATTAAAAGGGACTCTTCATCAACAAGGGGTACAGCTCACTCGTTACCTATCTAAGCACCATAACTCAAGAACAGCAGTGTCCTCCATTGCTCCTTAAATGCCCTTAAGATACTATACACAGTTGTATTCACTTTCTAAAACTGCAGTATCCTCAAAAGTCTATGTGTCAAGGCATCGTAAGTCTTTGTAATCCATACAGAATGTTGATAGCTGTTTCAGTTACACCGCTCCTGTTTAATCTGAAGAAGATTCTTTAGTCCCTCTATGATTTCATTCTTAGTTATGTTTTGATAATTTCGTCCTCACAATACAGTTAGTCAAAGTATTTACTAAGAAGATACTTCTATTTTTATATCTTTTTTTTAAATACCGAGGTATTTAACAAAAGGATAGGTATAAAGGAAAATATTCATTAAAAGTTTTAAGATAACATTACTTAAATGTGTGACCTTCCTTAGACGTAGTGCACAATACGCCTTCGTCCATAGATATCCATGGACATTTGTCTCGTTCCTGCACGTATTGTGTCACGGATTTGAGCACGTCCGATACTTCTAAAATGGAAACCTAAAAATAAGAAGCATTAAGTAGCACCAAAGTATGTGTACAATGTATTCTCATGTTCGGCATGGCTTCTCAATTATTGCAAAAATTAATTTCATCATAATCATCAGCATTTAACAGTCCACTGCTGGACTAGGCTTCTCCTTTGACCTTTCAAAGGATAGAGAGCGTACTACAGTAGGGCAATTCCTCTTTAGGAATTGGCCTACTATACTACGCTGGCCAAACGGGTTGCTATAGAGTTTGTATCAAGTTTTCCTTCTCTTACAGTGCTGTTCTCTGCATAATATGCTCCCTCTGTCAGCTCTTACGACACCCATGGGATGATATGGGGTGGTGACATTCCGTATTCTTAATCCGTCACCACACGGACTAAAAAAAATAATTTATCTTAAATTAAAGATTCACGTGCCATTTACAATTACCATCACTTGTGACCCTGCCAATTCACGTAATTATATTTGTTCAAAATTCAGTTTATCGATCTATCTAGTCATGCTCCAGACGCTATCCCAGTTAGAAACCGGGGTCCGTTTTCTATTCCATCCGGATTTGACTGATTATTAGCTTTTGCATAGAGCGACTGCCTGTCTGACCTCCGCAACCCAAATTAATAAATACATTCTATGATTTAGGTTCAATTTCGATCTAGTGTCGGTGTTTAAATACTTATATCCTAAATTAACTGACACTTTAATGATAGCGCTACTAAATCAAAGAATGTGTTAAATTATAACGACACTAAATGTAGCATTATACCAATTGTAAGTCAATTCAAAATCAAATCGCAGTTCATTCAAAATACCGTTTCAGGTGTCAGGTAAAAAACGAGAATCAGCCTTCTGGTGTAACTTATTTTTTCAGAAATTTGCTATACAAGTAACGCCTTTGCTCAGCATTGCTTGGTTACTTGGGTTGATAAGACTTCAGCTCTTAATGCACTCTCCAAAACAAAGAGCCCAAATAAAAGTAAACTATCGAAACAAAATATCTACTTACATTGTACCTCCCCCATCCAGCTACTATAGCATCTTCTTGATATGGTGGTGACTTCATAAGCGCCACACGATTTACTTTTGGGCTGAACTTTATCTGTGTCTTAAGCCTCACTAGGCAGATGTCGTTAATAAATAATTGCCTACTAAATTTTTCATGCTCAAGATAACTGTGTGCTGTTGAAGAGGCGCCCATGTACCACGAGTCATGGCCGACGTACGCCGTAATCGTGGTGTTTGATGTACATTTGTCTGTACAATGTGCTGCAGTCAACAGCAAATGCTGGTTCACAATTGAAGAGCCACACATACTGGCGCTGTAAATTCCGTCCTTTTCACATACGATATAAAGGAATGCACTGTGCGGAAACTGGAGTATACTTGTTGCTTGACCACCTATGATGAATGGTTCCATCTTGCACTGTCCAAAATTTATCAAATAGGGTGTAATTAGAATGAGTTGGGTAACTCGCATCTTAACCAAAACGCTGACGGAAAATTAACTGATGTCAAAATTGCGTTCTTATCAACTAATTAAAATTGGCTCATAACATTTTATAGTGTAAGTTTTAATTGACGTAACTATTGTTGGCTAAGTCATAAAAATATCCATATGCTGTAATATTAGAACAGGTTTGGTCAAATCGGGGCATTTTGGATTAAGTGGGAGTAAGGTAAAAATAAAGAGGGTCTTAAATTAACTATACTAGTATTGGCGAAGTCCTACTGTATCTGCACTGCAGTAGGTAGATGGAACTATCTTTTTTGCTTCTCAACTTACAACGTTACCGGTAGAGATGATCAGAATACAAATTCCATTTAGTTATTTATTTAGCTCGATATATTCAGTAATTTCGCTCTAGTTAATCAGTAATTAATTTATGAAGTAGTTCTGTGTTAACATTACCCTACGTATGTCATAAAATACTACAGTTATATTCCATCGTAAAATCTTGATCATCATTTAGACCTAAATGAAATTGGCTGATAAAGCTTTGGTGTAATCAACATGTTCGATGCGTGTGGTCTAACATGAAATTAACTGAGCTTATTTTAATAGTAACACATACGATAAGTGCCAGGCAATGTCAGATGGAACCATATATTATAAATGGGCATAATGCCAGTATAGCTAAGTTTCCATACAGTGCATACTTATATATAAACTGTGTAAATAAATATGAGAATGTGACGGTTCACATATGCGGCTCGTCTATTGTGAACCAGGACTTGACGCTTACTGCTGCGCATTGTACTTATAAGTGTATGAAGCATACTAGTATCACCGTTTATGTAGGACATGATATATGGCACAAAGGTGCGGCTTCTACAGCTCGTAGTTTCCTTCGACATGATCGTTTCCATGCTGTAGACCTAACCAATGACATTAGTCTTGTAAGACTGAAGATACCGTTAGTATTTAGTTCGAATGTTAACCGCGTGGCGCTGATGCAGAATCCACCGTATCATGAAAAAGCATTCGTAGCTGGCTGGGGAAGATTTCTAGTGAGTACTTAGCATTTTTTTTTGTCTACTTTTATACAAGTCATTGGATATATTAGCAGTTATTTTCTTATTATTAAACTTTCAATTTATTTTGTTTGGGTTTCTTAAAACCTTTTACTCAATGTTGAAGCTTATGACGATTTTCTCTTTTCATTTCATTAGGAAACAGGTCGAAATATTTCAGAAACGCTTCAATACGCCACTCAGTATGTGATGAGACGAGAAGATTGTCCAAAACATAATGACGTAGATCATCCTGGATATTTTTGTACACGATCGGTGGAGGGTGACGCCGCTAAGTAAGTTTATGTACTTTTTCCTCAACTTCCTCATTATTTTTAACACACTTTGATTAGGTCAAGCTGTATGTAACTAACTATGTAATATTATCTAAGGTAACTAATTTAACCATCTTCTAAGAGTCATAGCGTAATGAAAATTGGCAGCTGTATTTAGTTCTGATGACAATATAATAAAATGGTACTGTCGAACTGATCTGATGATGGAGTCGGAAGATATGAACTAAGGTCGACCTGTATGTAACTAACTATGTAATATTATCTAAGGTAGGTAATTTAACCATCTTCCAAGAGTCATAGCGTAATGAAAATTGGCAGCTGTATGTAGTTCTGATGACAATATAATAAAATGGTACTGTCGAACTGATCTGATGATGGAGTCGGAAGATATGAACTAAGGTCGACCTGTATGTAACTAACTATGTAATATTATCTAAGGTAACTAATTTAACCATGTTCCAAGAGTCATAGCGTAATGAAAATTGGCAGCTGTATGTAGTTCTGATGACAATATAATAATATGGTACTGTCGAACTGGTCTGATGATGGAGTCGGAAGATATGAACTGAGATCGACCTGTATGAAAGTAAAATGTAATATTATCTAAGGTTACTAATTTAACTATCTTCCAAGGGTCGTAGCGTAATGAAAATAGGCAGCTGTTTTTAAGGTTTATTTAGGCATTAGGTTTCAAGGTAATAACAAACCTAGCCCTTCCCGGCCAAGTATAGCTACGGTACGGTGGAAAGGCGCATACTCCAAGTGATTTTTAGTAGACCATGCAGTGGTGTACTAAGGGTCCCGTACTTTTGTGGTTGGACAGACATATTTGGCTGTAAGTAGAGTAAAATCACTTAGTGGTCTTAAGATTGAAGAGCTAGATTGTTCTAACCTGAAAGATAAAACACCATGCAATACAGATGCACTGGCGCAGATGGAAAGGATGTGGGCTCATTCGCCTACTTAAAATAACATAAATAATAATAATAAATTCAAAGATTCAAAGATGTTTATTTGCAAACTAAGTGTACAGTTTATGGTCTTAATTGGTATACATTATGTGCTTACAACTTAGCAACCTTTTACAGGTATAGCAAAAATTGAGGACAAATCACAATACCTACTTATTAATTTTTACAAACATGTACAATTTATTAGATGTACATATTATTCATGTTAGCTCTGTAGATCTCTTTATTAATATATATTATTTTTCAGTTATAGTTTTTACCTATTGCCAAGAATTGCATAAATGTTAAAAAGAATTCGTTATCAAAGATCAAAAAGTATAAAATACATTAATAGTTTAAAAAACACAAAAAACACGCTTTTATAAATGCTCGTAAAAACAAAAAATAAGTTATATGTATTGTTCAAGTTGTCTCTAGTCCTGGGCTGAAGTGTAAACTATGTGCTTTTAATTATAAACCAGCAGCGAGGAGAGACGACATTCACCGACATTACTAACGCCTCTTCTTTTAGGAAATTAAGTTCATAAGGGTAATGGGTCAACAGTGGCAAAATGTAGAGCTCTTGTTCGTGGACGAGACATCTTTGGTTCCCTTTGGTAAACCTTTGGCGGCATAAAAGTTATGCAATTATGCGACCTCATGCAGCTTCCGCCAGGAAGTTAGTATTAGTATTTGTTAACAAGAACGTCTTTCCTGTTGCAGCGCCCACGCTTTTACAATCAAATATTATAATTTAAAAGCACATAGTTTACACTTCAGCCCAGAAATAGAGACAACTTGAATGATCCATTATGTTTTGGTTTTATGTGCATTTATAAAAGCGTGTTTTTCTAGTGTTTTTTAAACTATACATTTATTTAAACCATCAAACATTTCGGCTAATAACATCTCGGTATTACATTACTAGATGACCAAGTCTCGTATTTGTCAGTCACCGAAACTGTATTTTGAACAAAGTGCGATTTGATTTTAAATTGACTCACAATTGGTATTCTCTGAGAATATGGAATATGGTATTCTGCTTAGATTATATACTTAATTTAAGGTATTCTGCAGAGAGGTTGGACTAGGTTTAGTAATAAGGTTATATTTCTTTGGTATTCTGCTTCATTTATCGTCTAATTTGACACATAAAGTTCGAAGTTGACAAAGAGCTCAGATATTTACATAGAGGCGCATTTCCTATGGGCGCTCTGAAGACAAACTTCCTGTGACCCAAATTGCCACTTGGCAGCGTGGCAGTCGCGCTGTGACAGCTGTCTCTACGAGAGCAAGAGAGACTTTCCTCCTGTGTATCTTAGCTACGAGAACAAGAGAGACGGAGAACGACGCCAGCGCCGCCAACGGCGCCCTCTACGAACTAAACTGGAGCCAGTCGCCACTTGGAATCGGCACACGAAATCTTTAAGAACTGCGCTTCTATGTAAATCTGTATTCATTGACGTTGACACATAGTATGACACTATATAACTTACGATGAAGTTGCGAAATAGTTATTTGTGCAACAAGAGAGCAAAGTTGTTTTTTGTTTCGAGTGCTGATTTGGAGTCCCGAGCAAGCGAAGGATTCTATGATTGATTCACGAGCGTAGCGAGTGCTACAAAAAGCTTTGCTCTCGTGTAGCACACATAACTTTTCACCACAGCAGTGAGAACACATATTACTTAGGAGACATAGAAATAAACAGGAATAGATTGAATTCTGCATTAATCACTTGTTGATTTAACTCTTCTGGTGTTAAAGTACAGTCATCATCGCTAGTTTCACTCATCTTTTTAGATTATTTTATCTTCTTACCTAATATATACAATACTTGCGTTACTGACTGACTGACAGACACGCTACAGCCGAAACTACTCGGAGCAAGAAGCTGAAATTTGGCATGTATGTACCTTGGGGACCTTAGGGGTGCACTAAGACGGGATTTCCCAAAATTCCCACGGGATCGGGCAAAACGGGAAATTCGAAAATATGTGCGTGCGAAGCCGCTGGCGTCGACTAGTATATTAATATATAATTTAACACGTTACGCTGTACTGTATCAGCATCAGCGAACTTTTTATTTCCGCTACTTTTTTATCGCGTTTTAATACCGCGTCCCTGATGTTTATTTTTCAAATGTATCGTTGTTGTAACTTTTACTCACGCTCGAATCAAAATCACGTTTTGTTCACTGCTGTTGTCTCGCTGCAAAAGCAGCATGTTTGAGTTGCTGAGGTGAAAATACAATTTTTGGCGTAAGTATGACACCGAGACCACCCGAGACTAGACCGAAACTGCATTTTCAACAAATATAATTACGAGAAATATTATTAGCCCTCAGGTTGCTGTTTTATCACATAAATAAGGTGTTTTTTTTTTACAGAGGTGACTCTGGCAGCGCTCTCGTTGTAAACAACTACATTCAAATAGGCCTCGTTTCGCATGCCATGAGAACGGCTCACAATCGCACTGTATTCTATACTGACACAGGATTCTACTATAAATGGATAAAGAGAAACTCAAAAAGGATTATATGTAAGTGCCTAAACTTACTGTTAACAGTAGATTTACTGTTTTCGCCCTGGCATCGCTGTTTTTCGGTGTTGCATCCAAACAAAATAGTTTTGCCCAAATCGTATTATTTCACATGTCAAACCAGAATAACATAAATATTAAATTAAAGCAATAAACATTGTTTTTTTATACGTAGGTCGGCGGTAAGGCGTCTTCTTACATTGCACAGTATGAAAAAAGGCCTTTTAACTTACCTCAATGTAAGTATTAACGTATTATTTTTAAAGCAAGAGTAAAACTCCCAAAAGTTAATTCAACTTGGAATTTAAGTTATGATTATAGTCCGACAATGTTGAAGACCGTGAAATTGAAAATCTAAATCTTTGATTTTGTCTTTATTTACTTTACAATTCCCAAAAAAACCATAATGGCAGTTTGTGGTAAATGTAGCAGTAGTTGTATGACTATTTATCAATTCTATGAATGTTATGTCGAATAGTATATTTGCTGTTTTGAAATTACTATTTTACTGTTTTCTGCTGTTTTTACGGTTCGATACCAATGGTCAAAAACGGGACCCTATTACTAAGCCTCCACTGTCTATCTGTCCGTCTGTCATCAGGCTGTGTATCATAAACCGTGATAGCTAGAAAGCTAAAATTTTCACAAATTATATATTTGCTTTGTCGCTATAACAACAAGTACTAAAAATAAAAAGAACAAAAACATAAACAGGGTGGGGGGAGATTCTGGTGATGCCCGGTAACGGCAATAGGCTCGCCCCCTATTATATATATTATACCTACGTGAGACCTAACTAAACTAAACTAACTAACTTTCTTTTATAAATGATGGTACTGAACCCTCCGTGCGCGAGTCCTACTCGCACTATAAAATAAAGTAAATATAAAATTAGGTATATTACTATTTACTTTATTTTTAATTAATTACTAGCTTTTGCCCGCGGCTTCGCTCGCGTGTAATTATTAAAATAAAGGATAATTATGTACATTTTCACAGAAGTATGAAATTTTATTTCTGGTAAGGAAAAGCATAACACAGCGTTTTTTTTTTAATTTAAGATTGATTATTTGTTTGAAATAGAAATATTATTTGTGATAGGTCAAGTCGATTATATCGATTTAGTAACGTTTAGTTTAGTCTATTGTAAATTTTGACTATGGTCACACTGAACTGTCATTCATTTTGGTTCATTGTCGTTTCCCGCGGTCAGCGAAAAAACCTAGTTTTTGGTTCGCTCTGGAAGATTCCGTTTTGTGAGCGCGTTTTTGATCTTGTATTTGGTTGTAAAACCAAAACCCCAGTGTATTGCCGCTAATTGGTCAGCTGGCATCAGTTTATTTGTGATAAAAGATAAGTTATATCATATTTGAACATTTGCGAAAATTGTGTGAATCCGGTATCGACGTCCACGTGCCATCGTGTCTTGAAAACGTCGCGTTTGCAGCCTAATAGCTAATATAAGATACTTCATTCATCCATTTTGGCCAATATATTTGTATGAATGTGTCTAATTTAGCTCAAGCCTGACATCAGTGAAGTTATTTGGTAAGCAATCAATAATGTAATTTGGATTTCAATTCATCACTGTGCAACACAGTACAGTTATGTCTGAGATTTGTTGTGGCTGACAAGGACTGATGAATATAATCACGCTTCCACCAATCTGCTGCAAATAATACCAGTCCTTTCTAGCCAAACTCTAGACATAAATATTAAAAGGACCTAAGTGAATAATTGTTGTTTGTCGACAGAATTACTCTAGCACTTCTTTGCAAACGACGTTTGCAGTGGTTCTTAGTTATTTTAGCCCCAATGGCTAAAATAACTAAGCTACTCGATAGATAGAGCTCACTCTGGAGCAAGCTACATAAAACTGTCCATATGAGAAACAGTCTTCACTTAAATCAATGCCGGCCATTTTAAATGACTGGCCTTGGGACTTATTGATTGTCATGACGAAGCACACTTTAAGAGGAAACTGTATTCGTTTAAATTCGAAAGCATATTCTGATGGAATTTATGGTACGAGGGTCAAACTGAAAGTTCTTAGAACTGGCCACTTATAAACAATATAATAAAAAAAATATTCTAAAATTTGAAAATAGAACTCTTTGCCAATATTACTGAGTATATATTTCATTCATTTGTCATTTGTTTCACGATTTGGCGGCAAATTGAAAATTGTCTGTGTCACGTCAACATGAATTTAACACGAGAAAATTTTCGTGCAATGATTTTTTATGACTTTCGATGTCATTTAAGTCAACAAGAAAGTTATGATAGACTACGATTGGCCTTTCACGATGAAGCCCCATCTCGTGCGACTGTTTACAACTGGTTTAATGAGTTTAAACGTGGTCGCACTAATCTCACTGATGATGTACGTGAGGGACGGCCTTCTACGGCGACGACTGAAAATAACATCTGTGTTGTGCGGCGTATGATAGAGACTGACAAAAGAGTGACCTATCAGCAGATTCGGACAAGCTTAGGCATCGGTATGAGTCAAGTGCACAAAATCCTCCACGAACATTTAGCGGTCAGGAAGCTTTGCGCCCGGTGGATACCTCATAATTTGACTAAGGCTCAAAAACTCCATCGTGTGGATTGGTGCCGTAAAATGATCGAAAGATTTAACGGAGGTGACTCAAATGCTGTGTTCGACATACTAACAGGTGACGAAAGCTGGATTTACTGTTATGATCCTGAAACCAAAAGGCAATCTGCTCAGTGGGTGTTTCCTTTCGAGGAGTTGCCAACTAAAGTGAAGAGAGATCGAAGTGCGGGAAAAAAAATGGTGGCCTCGTTCTTTGGAAGGATAGGTCATTTCGCAACAATTGTGTTAGAGGATCAAAAAACAGTTTCTGCAGAATGGTACACTACCAATTGTTTGCCACTTGTCTTGGAAAAAGTTCGAGAGAAACGACCTCGCAGTAGGATCCTCCTTCACCACGACAACGCCTCGTCGCACACCGCCAAGCGAACGATCGACTATTTGGCGACATCAAACGTTGAATTACTGGGTCACCCGCCGTATAGCCCCGACCTCGCGCCTTGTGATTTTATTTATTTCCAAAAATTAAAGAAAAACTTAAAGGAAAGCGGTTTATGAATGCTGAAGAAGCGGTGGCTGCGTATCGCGATGCCATTGAAGAGACCCCTAAGGACGAGTGGGCAAAGTGCTTTTCCCAGTGGTTCCATCGCATGCAGCGGTGTATTGACGTCAATGGACAATATTTTGAAAAGATATAATAAAACTAATAACTGGCTAATGTAATCAGTTTTTGATTTTCTAAGAACTTTCAGTTTGACCCTCGTATCCTTGGTATGAAAACTACTTCTCCTCGAGCGCATCCCGTAATAACTGTTGCTTCTATGATGTTTTGTGTAGAACTTTAATTTGTAATCTGGTGCCTTTCCACAATTTAGGCCGATTGAGATTTCTCAATAGCATCACTGGAGCTCCGATTTTAAGGCTAAGTTTATGGGATGGCAAACCAGAAGGATTTAGACTGTTGAGAAATTCTATAGGGTAATGGACGGCATTATGTTTCAATCACAGAATCGAAAGGATTTGTATTCAACTTCTTGTTCTTTAAATGCTTTTATCAAAAGGTCGTTAATTAAAGCTGCTCCATGTGTTAGGATAGCACGCTTGCATAGCCATTTAATTTGGCTTTTCCTTTATGCTACTGATGTTGGGATATATTTTAGCTGTTAAATCGGATAGGCTAACTGACTAACTCGCATAATCCTCTATATGTATGTACATATGTATGGATATTGACATATCAGCGAAGTACTCGGCGGAACTATTATAGTTATTACCATCAGAATCATGAGAGATGATGGCAAATTTATCCCAGTGAGTTGCCACGTGAGCAACTATCTCTTCTTGCACCTCTCTGGCCATGACTTGAGTATCACACAGTAGATAAGATATAGCCTTAAATAGGCAAGCTCCGTCACCAATGCTAGGAACGATGGTATGGGGCGTCATAACGCCATTGATATTCAAAATTTCAATAGCCATAATACTGCTTTATTTAAAACAAATGTTAAATGTATAGAATGCACGTATGTATATTTATTTATAACCAGTAGTTTGTATATGAAATGTCATGCTTAACATTCAATGACGGACTGCGCATATAAACTTTCAACCCCCATTTCACCCTTTCCAAAGTAGATATTCAAAAACGCTAAAACACGTGTTTGTTTATTTCTAACCAATTTATAACCAATCTTTGAAAATGACGGACCTACCATACAAAATTTCAACCCTTATTTCTCACTCTTAGAGGGTAGATTTGCAAAATTTACATTTTCATTTAGAAACTTACATATGAAGTTTCATGTACCTAACTATAAAAATGACGGATTTCCATACAATCATTCATCCCTTATTTCACCCCTTTAGGGGTGGAATTTCCAAAAATCCTTACTTAGTGAGTGCTTACGTCATAAAGTGCATCAACTGTCAAAATTTCAAGTCTCTATAGCCCAAGCAATTTTATATATATAGATTTATTTTGAAAGGTAATATACAACTACTTATTCTGTGAAAATTTTAAGCATCTACATACCTGTTACCGTTAGTAATATTGAGCAAAAAATACGAAGAAAAGCTTTAATTGTATGGGAAGTTAGTATTTGTTGTTATAGCGGCCACGGAAATACATCATTTGTGAAAATTTCAGCTTTCTAGCTATCACGGTTTATGAGATACAGCCTGGTGACAGACAGACAGCGGAGGCTTAGTAATAGGATCCCGTTTTTTACCTTTTGGGTACGGAAGCCTAAAAAAGATTTTGTGTGAAATTTTCACAATCAAAAGGAATTACTGAAATCTTAATCTCCCGCGCGTGTTCTGAATTCAAACCTTTTTCGACAATGCACTGTGCAATTATATATTTTTCCACGGATATCAATTTTGTGATTTTACACTTTGTCAGGAATGTATAATGTCAATCTAAAAATTTATTATGCATAATACGTGTACGTAAATATTTAATTGATAAATAAAGATATGCCTAGGTAAATTTAATGTCAAATATAAAATCTATTAGGCAGAATAAAAGAAACCTTAAACTAAAGAAAATAAAATATTTTATCTCTTTCCAGTTTGAGAGTAGAGTAATACCAGGCCTCCTTCACTCGGCCGTACCTACAGCGATAAGTGCCTACACATTGGCGCGGCTTCCAAGCCCGACGCGCCGCGCAAGGGTTGTTGACTTGAAAATTTGATTTTATTTATTTTACGAGAGCAACTTGAAAATTTGATTTTTTGTTTGTTGAGATATCCCAACGATTATGGTGTCAAATTAAAGATCTAGTTCAAAAACTATTTTATCTGTTTGAATCATGTAAATCGGTCCACGCGTTTAGGAAATAACTAAGAATTAGTATAGTGAAAATGTAAACGACCAGATTTTTGCGGTTTTTGTTCTACGAGCTCAAATAGTTGGATATATACTTATAGGATGATTATTTATTATTAGGTACGTGTTCAAGTAGGTAGATAGACGATGAATATATAGCGTCACTCCGCGCCAGACAGCGACAGCGTTATATGTTAGAAAAGAGCGGGAACGATTAGGTGAATATCGCATTAGGCACTGAGTGCTTATGCGAGCTGAATTGCACTTTGTTGCTTAGTAGCAAGAGTCGCAATTTCAATGAATTGATTTGAGAAGTGGTGCTTCTGTACGTAAGTACTGTTTATTCTGTGGTAATACGTAACGTTTATTTTCCTTAAAATCATATATGTCTAATGCATATTTTATAAAAAATATGTATTCTGTAAACAATAAGTGTGCCAAATTTCTTAATCCTCCGTTCTCGCATTTCTTATAAAAAGGGATCACAAAATTTTGCTTCACGTATTTATATGTATATAGATGTGCGGGTGTGGCTTCGGGTATCCATACAGTATCATAGCCATAGTTTAACATGAAGGTTGAAATTCTTCTTTATGTAAGAATAGTTTTTAGACGACACAAAGGCCTCCAACGTAGCTTAACGATGCTATGGGACAAGAACTGGGACCGACGACTTCACGTGCCCCCGTAGCATGGCCTTCTGAATCTTCTGAAGTTGAAAGAAACACATATTGCCTACCTTTCTTTCTACTTAAGTTCTTAAACTATAAGCACTTATGTTGAACTAGAGGTAGCCCGCAGCTACGCCCACACATTTTACTTGAATTTTTTTTATGGTAATAGGCGGCAAACGAGCAGACGGATCGCCTGATGGTGAGCAATTACCGCCGCCCATGGACACAAGCAACACCACAGGAGTCGCAAGTGCGTTGCCGCCCCTTGGGGTTGGGAAAAGGGATAGGATGAGGAGTGGGATGAGGGAGAAGGAATAGGGGATAGGGCCTCCGGTACTCTCACTCACCGAACGAAACACAACAGTTTAGGTACTGTTACTTTACGTCGATTTTCTGTGAGAGGGTAGTACTTCCCCGGTCGAGCCGGCCCATTCATGCTGATATCAGCAAGGCTCTACTACCTGCAAAATTAAACTGTTTCTTCCCTTTCTTATTACCTCCACCCCAACAATCCCCAAGGAACTTACATGCCAAATTTCAGCTGCCTGCGCCCTAGTCTATCTGTCAGTCAGTCAGTAATGCAAGAATTTTATATATGCTTTGGCAGCGGCAAGTGTACCATACTGTCTGATAGTTACAAAATACTTCGTTTAGTGTACGGAACTAAATATTCTGACAACTCTTGTAGGTGACGCGTACCAGAAGAAAATGTGCGTATGAAATAGACATGAAAAATATTATCTTTTTGAAAAACATCTTCTGACTGTTATATCACCGCGGAGCGATTATATAGTAACGATTTCACTCTTCAATAAAATAAAAAGATATTAAAGTCAGATTTTGAGGTTGCCACAGCATTTGAAAATTTCTTCACAGACATTCCAGTCTCAACCACTAAATCCCTCAACTCGTCCCCTAATGACGCCGAATCTCTATTGAAACAAAATGTCAATAGGTGTAACATTGAATTTAGTTTTAGTTATGTCACTGACGGAGATATTGTAAAAACTTTTAATACCCTGGGTTCAGTGGTCACAATGGGAGTGCCGCAAGGTTCAATTCTTGGTCCATTCCTTTTCCTTGTATATATTAATGATTTGCCATACATTATGCAAAATAATGAAGAGATAGTGTTATTTGCTGATGATACATCACTTATTTTTAAACTAAGACGACAACAATCAAATAATGACGATGTAAATAACGCTCTCTCTAAAGTAGTTAAATGGTTTACAGCTAACAATTTACTGTTAAATGAAAGAAAAACAAAATGTATACGATTTTCAAGACCGAATGTAAAACAAGTTAAACCTAACATATGTTTGAATGGAGAAGAGTTGGATCTTATAGATAACACCGTATTCTTAGGCATAACCTTAGATTCTAAGCTACAGTGGGGCCCACATATAGGTTAGTTGTCGAATAGACTTAGCTCTGCAGCATACGCGGTTTACAAAATTCGTCAGTTAACTGATATAGATACGGCCAGATTAGTATATTTTAGTTATTTCCACAGCATAATGTCATATGGCATTTTATTATGGGGCAACGCAGCTGACATTCAAACTGTGTTTGTACTGCAGAAGCGGGCTATTCGTGCAATCTACAGTCTTGGTTCAAGGCATTCACTGAGGGAAAAATTTAAAGAAATTAAGATAATGACTGTCGCATCTCAATACATTTATGAAAACTTGTTATATGTCAGGAAAAATATAAATATGTTTTCTAAATTCAGCGACATTCATAATTTAAACACACGAAATAAAAACAAACTTGTTCTACCTTCAACTAGACTACAAAAAATAAGTAACTCATACAAGTGTCAAAGCATACGTTTTTACAACAAAATTCCAGGCAATATTCAGGAACTAAGTATTAATAAATTCAAAGTATTTATTATACAGAGCTTGTGTTCAAAAGCTTATTACACAGTTAAAGATTATTTAGCAGACAAAAATGCCTGGAATTGAGTTTAAAAATTATGAATTTTGACATTTTGAAATTAGTGACATGATATTTTTATTTACATTTGTAATACTTATATTTTTACATTTTGACATTTTTAATTTGACATTTGTAATTTTATTTATTTTGTTTTGACATTGTTTGATTTGACATTGTTATTTTATTTATTTTCCTTTGACATTTAAAATTACTTAAGTAATATATTATTATTCATAAATTGACATTCAATAATATTTTCTGACATTTAATAATATTTTCCGACATTTTAAATATATGACATTTTATTGTTTAAATTTTTATTATTTTTACTTATTGTTTGCAACATGTATTTTACTGTGTATTAGCATGTAAAGTTGTGAGTACGATGTGGGCATTATTAAACATATAAACAAATAGTTGTGGCAACCTGTCTGATGGCTTAGGCTGACATGCTTATGCATACACCTTCTGACGGCGCGGCGTGGAGGCATAGTGATACAGATCGTGCTGGCTCCCTCAATTAAGGTTGAGCCGTACGATTGCTGTTGAATGCGGGCCATCAGTGGGCCGAGTCAGTCAAAAGCGTCAGATAATTTCCTGCATTGTACTTGCATACTAAACCCTTTTTTGTCTGGACTTTAAAAGATGAAGAAAAGACTAAAGAAATTGAAGTGACAAAAAAAAAACAATGACGTTTCGGCCTTTCTTCTCAAGAAGTCATTTAGCTAGGAAAAGCCGGCTTCATCTAGAATAGGGTATTGACATGTATAAGTGTTGTAAACAACCAAAATGCAGAAATAAATATGTCTTTATGTCTTTATGTCTGAGCCCAACCTAGAAGACAGAGACCGACGTGTGAATATGCGTGTGATTCAGATATAAGCAAATAAATTTTTATGATATTATTTATCGGCAAAGAAAGACACCTCTAACATTATTTTATATTTAAACATTTTAATTAATTAATAAAAGGTGGAAAATTTACGCGTGACATTTAAAATGTCGAAACAACGCTATTGCCATTGTCTAGACACCAACATGACGAAACGGTTCGCAGAGGATATGTCAAAAGTGTCAAAACAGTACCAGACATTTGACAGAGTTGACAGTTAACAACTCAAAAGTTGAGAACGCTGACGTCACCACCAAGCGCGCTAAAATGGGGGTGTTTAAACTAGCGTTATGTCATTGCAATTCTCAACATTTAATTTAAAATAAATGTTAACTTCTCCACGACTAATATTTTTGTTTCGGTATCATGTTAACATAAATCAACGATAGCAACAATAAAAAAATCATGCATTTTCCCTGTTGGTATTCTGCTACATGCTACACTTAATGGCAATATAGACTACTTTGAAACATATAGATGGATGTTGTCACGTATAGTTTGACACTATGTAAAATTTTCGATATGTTACGATTTTTTTTCTTTTGACACTGACATTTCTATTATAATATTGACATTGATACTGTATTGACTTTAATTTATTGACAATTATTATTGTATATTGACATTATATTAATTATAACCGCTAAGTACAGTTATTTTTTAATTGTATCACAAAGTGTAGTAATGTTAAATGTTATTAATTCTCATAATTTTTTGCAATGTCTAAATATAAGAATCTTCACTTTTTAACAAAAATTTGCCTGTGATTGCTTATCTTTTATTATACTATGTATGCTTAATATTTGCATGTCACTGAATGGCTAAAGTTGTTGGAATTTATTGCTATTTTTAAGAACAAATGTACATACCAACTTTTAAGCAAATAAAATAAATGATTATTATTATTATTCCCTTTATTTACATAATTCTCCTATTTTTACATTATTATTATTATTGTCGAATTGCATTCAGAACGATAATAGAAGTTGTTTAAAAGTCCGCTAATTGTGAAACTACACTATAAAAATGCTTATAATTAAGTATATTATAATATTATTATTATTGTATACTAATATATTGCCAGCGCCCTGGTTTGCGCTACGGGGTTAACAAAATTAGTTTGTTGTTTAACTCCAGTTCGGGATAACAATTACCTCCAAAAATTACCACAAGTGCCTAAGTCTTTACCGTAAGGTACTTTTACATATTCTGTGGTCTTACCTATCTTGAGTACCACCGTTTGAAGATTATTTAACTTAGACTATAATTATAATTTATACTTCGTTTATGAGTTATACGTTATAATTTTATATTAACCACGTTTGATAAGGTTAATAAAATTTATTAAACCATTACTGTTATATTAAAATGATTTTTATTATTTAACATTATACATGTAAGCTTCTTTATGTATTGTATGAACAAAATTATCCTCGTAGCAAGTTCTTTTTTATTTATCTTTTATCTGATTAACGGCATTATACGTCTTACGTCACTATAGTATCTTCTTGAGTTTACACGAATGTTTCCCATTGAAATCAAACTACAGTTTACGGATTCTATCGCGTTATATTGCTTTTATGATCTCTCTAGATCTAGGTTTAAATGTAATTTAACTAAAACCAATTTATTGCGATAGGATCCGTTAACCGTAGTTTGATTTCAATTTCACTAGTTAGATGATTGCGTAGAAATCATATAAAAGCTAAGAAAGGATTTTTTTGAATTTTCCTCAATGAGATGGTAAAAAGTTTCATACAATCTGATAAGTGTTTATTATCAGATTGTATGAAATCTTTTACCCAAGTGACATAAACGTAGGCAAAGCGGTAAATAGCTAGTCTTAAGTTATCATCATCCTCTTAGCGTTATCCCAGTTTCAATCTGGGGTCTGCTTACTAGTCTAATTGGATTTGGCTGAATATAAGCTTTTCCACAGAGCGACTGCATATCTGTCCTCCACAACCCGAAGGGATAGCGATATTCCATGGTTTAGACTAGTGTCAGTTTATTTAGAAGGTACTGACGCCCTGTAACGACTGTCAAAGATCTTCATCACAACCGGGACCGACGGCTTAACGTGCTCTCCGAGGCACGGGACAAGCGATAATTAAACTAGTCTTAAGTTATAATGGGATATTATTTAAAATTCAACGAAATTCAAATCTATAGTCCTAGTATTTAGTCCAATATTTATTCGTTTCATTCATTTTGATTTCTTAGGACTTAGGCATAACAGTAACATCAAATAATACATAGATCATAAAATGTTACGACCAGATTTGTAATTAGTCGATAAGAGCAATATTTTGCCAGTAGCCAATTTTCTTGAAAAGTTTAAGTTAAAATGGGATTTACTCAACTCATTCTGATAACACTCTATTTGATAAATTTTGGAGAATGTATAATGGAACCATTCGTGGTCGGTGGTCAAGAAGTCAGTGTAGTTCAGTTTCCACACAGTGCATTCCTCTATATCAGATGTGTTAGAAATGAGGGACCTTACAGCTCCAGTGTATGCGGCTCTTCGATCGTGAACCAGTATCTGATGCTGACTGCAGCACATTGCACAGACAAATGTACATCAAAGACCTCGATCACAGCGTATGTTGGTAATGAATTGTGGTACTTGGGGGCTTCTTCATCTGCTCACAGTTTTCTTCAACATGAAGGTTATGGAAGACAGCAAATTATAAACGACATCTGCCTTGTGAGGCTAAAAACTCCGCTAAAGTTCACTTCAATGGTGAATCGTGTAGCGCTCATGAAGGCACCACCGTATAATGAAGGCGCTTTAGCAGCAGGATGGGGGAGGTATAATGTAAGTGTATCTAGTGCGTTTTCATTTAACTATAACTCTTTGTTTTGGGTTAGTACAACGGCAGCATCTTAAAATACACTGAACTTATATTAGTCTAAGTAACCGAACAATGTTGTGCTACAGTGTTATTCGTAGTAGCGATGAGCAAGTTATAAATCTTAGCATAGCAGCTTTACCATGTGGTGACCCTTGAGTAAGCTCTACAGTACTATCGTAAGCACTCACAAGTTCCTATAATTGTTAGCAGCATGTGAATCACTTCAAGAAATATAGAAACTAGAGGCTGTCGAATTTCATTTGATAAACACTCTATTATTATTCGTGTGGTGACGGATTAAGAATACGAAATGTCACCACCCCATATCATCCCATGGGTGTCGTAAGAGCCGACAGAGAAGAGCCGACATATTATGCAGCGAACAGCACTGTAAGAGAAGGAAAACTTGATACAAACCCTAAAAGTACCAACCCGTTTGGCCAGCGTGGTATAGTCGGCCAATTCCTTATTCCAAAGGAGAGGCCTAGTCCAGCAGTGGACTTAAAGGCTGATGATGAAACACTCTATTATATACCTAAGCCACTGCATGACGAAGTTTATTTTTGAACATATCCTAATTGCATGTAGCGTTAATGTGACTTCATTTATGTTTTAGTTGACAATTATAGGAGGTACGGATGCGCTCAAATCCGTGACTCAATACGTGAGGAGAGACGACGATTGTCCAGGAGACAAGGACCCGGGCTTTTTCTGCACTTTGTCTACGGAAGGTCACCCAGCTAAGTAATGTTTCAAGAATACTCTAATTACATTTTTCTCCACGAAACTAATTTTATTATTAGTCGAATAGTTTTACAATTATTCTAGCTATTTATTTCGTGAAATCAGAGGTCAAGATTTTCCCCCCCGTGGGATCTCCACCTTGTCGTGGTGGGGGGGCTCAGTAACCGTGGGTTAGAAGCCACCCACGGTGAAGCTAAGCGGGATCCCGGGAGGGGACGCTCCACGTGGGCTTAGTAGAGGCCTGCGTAGGATGCGTCCCATGGTGCGGGTGCGGGGGACATTTCTGTCTGTCCCTCGCAGTCGGGTGCGGTCGCGGGAGGAGAGGCGTGTCGGTGTTGCGTTGCCCCGCGCCCTATCTCCCGCGACCAAATGGGGGCGCACCATCGTTGCGTCGCGGTGGGGCCGCAGAGGAAGAGGAGATGCGGTGTTGCGTTGCCGTCCTCCCTATCCTCTGCGGCCGCTGGGTGTTTTGGCGGCGGAGCCCAACACCTTCATCCGCCGCCAAGGGGGTTTCGTTCGGGGCCCACCTGACCATCTGGCGGGCCAATACCCGTCGGGGGGTAGCGAGGAATGCTTTGGTGAAACCCTACCCTCCGACACATGGGTACATAAGGAGCACGGGTTGGTTTTTAGTCAGTAAGAGTCTGACAGTCCCCTTCGTCCTTCCCCCCCGGGGCGGAGGGACTCCATGAGGATTTTCCAACCCGATACCAAAAAAAAAAAAAGAGGTCAAGATTTTGCTGACTCTTGCTTATTTCGCACTTTATATATGGAAGGTCACCGGCTAAGTAAAGTTAAATGTAAACTTAATTTCATTTTTCTCTAAGAAACTCATTTTATTATTAGTCTTATTGTTTTACAATTCTTCTAGGGATTTATTTGGTTAACTCAGAGAGCAAGATTCTGCAATAATCATCATATCAGCCGAAAGACGTCCTCTGCTAGACATAGCGCTACCCCAAGACTCTCCACATTGACCGGTCTTGAGCCACCCTGATTTTTCATAGTTAGACAAAATTCAATATTCATAGTGTAGACACCGGCTTTTCACGGTCATCATTGTCTGTTTCAATGGAAGTGAAATTTAAATAATGATAATAATTATGTGTTTTTTTTTTCAGAGGAGACTCAGGGAGTGCTCTCGTCGTGCGCAAGTACATACAAATAGGCATAGTCTCTCACGCCCTTATATTTTCTAACAATCGTACAATTTTCTACACTGACACTGGATATTATTACGACTGGATACAGAAAAACTCCGCTCAATTACTTTGTAAGTATTTTGATACTATCCAAATTTTCAACTTTTTAAGAAGCTTAAATTCTGAGTTTACTATATTATTTCTTTGTTAATAAATGCAAATTAATCTTGAGTCACTATACTAAAAATGTTATAACGAAATTTAGTAAAGATTTATTTAAGGTAGCTGCGTAACGAGCTCAACATTTGAAAAATTATCTTACTAATAAAAATTCGGAGCACAACAAAATTAAGTAAACTCAAAAAATATTTTAACAAAAAAGCGAATGCTTCTGATGAAATTATTACTTATCTACTACTTTCGTCAGAGCTAATGCGCATTCACAGTGACCACTCGTATGTACACATGTATTGATAATAAAATTTCAGGCATTTTATTTAGACTAGATGCTAATACGGAGAGAGAAACATCATTATATTAACGAAGCCAAGTAGATGCCATTTGATTATAAAATTTACCCCTTGTGTGAACTGTCAATATGTCCTATCCCAATTTTTTGAGCATTTTACGTTTTTTGTCGATTGCTTCTATGTAGCACTGCAAATAAGTATATTTAAGTCATGTCTTTCTTCTTTCTTTTATTGCCTGTAATTTAACTTTCTGGCTATAAAAGAGCCTGAAAGAAACTCATACCACATGAACTT
This sequence comes from Euclidia mi, assembly GCA_944739405.2. Lineage (NCBI taxonomy): Eukaryota > Metazoa > Arthropoda > Insecta > Lepidoptera > Erebidae > Euclidia > Euclidia mi. The sequence continues at coordinate 9,678,294 of OX123196.2, forward strand.
TCTTCAAGCTCTTCTCACAGCCGTACCATTTTGGTATTATATTAAATTTATATTTTGGTATGTTTCTTTGCATTGACAAAAAGGGCCTGGCTGTAAAAAAATGTAATTTAGAAGTTTTGCCTTATGTCCTACTTATATATAATAAGTTAATTATGAAATTGTCTTTTATTTCACGTAAGAAAAATAGTTTCTTAGTTCTTATCATCTAGTACATTTACGTATAGGTACCTTTTTACGTCCTTTACGTCTACAGGCAGCGATGGCGGTCCAGACCCTCCCAGCAGTGACAATCCTCTGTGCGCTATGGCCATCGGACGACAGGGAGGCGAGTAATAAGAAAGATAAAAAACTTAGTACTTGTTATTGTTGTGCATGAGGGACAGGGAACAAAACGTCGTGATACGTTGCGAGACATACCAACTATGAAACCGATATTTATTTATTTAACTTTTTGCACAACATAAACAATCTGGTACATAGGTGGACTTAATGCCTTAGGCATTCTCTACCAGTCAACCTAGGGCGGTGCAGAGATAATTGATGGTAGGTGCGTGATTATTATAATTTAATTATTTACATAATAATTACTACATAAGATAATTATTACTTATAATTAAATATATATCTATAGTTTAACTATAGATATATAGTTAAATATAATATAATGAGTAAATACAATCAATGTGAGTTTATTCTGTCATTTTGCACCGTAAAAAATCTCGAGCTTTTAGTTTAAAAGTGAACCAATGTTCTAATGTACAACGAATTACTTTTGTATTTTGTTTACTCCTCCGAATACTTCGAGACTTCGACGCGACGTCCTACTTTGTACTGTTTCCCTCGCTCAATTGAGACTCTATATTAATGATGTATTAATTCTAAGAATGTGCTTCTATCGTTGCCTTATTTGTTATCAGAATTTTAGGTTTTTGTTAATGTGAAATATAAATTATAATTATTTTGTTATACAATCGAATTTTATTCATGCCCTAAAACTAAACAGACATTTAACTTTTCTCAACACATGAGGACGCTCAAAAACTATTATTTATTTTAGCCATCGGTGGCATAAAAGACAGGGACCACCGGATGGTAAGTTGTAGCCCTGACTCATAAGTGGTGTATTCCGTTACAAAGTCTATGAAACTCATGCAAAGGCAGCGGCTTGGTGTGAACAAAATAGACCGAACTGTTACGCAATTTTCTTAAAGATCCCGAAAGTCGATCTCACTTTCCTTTCCTCTTCTAGGCAATTCTATACGCTGGATTTTTGATGTATAGGACTACAGGATGCTGACTGCGAACAGGTAGAGATTTGTGAAGGCGTTATTTCTCATCAACTGAAATCCATCTACAGTTTTTCTTTCATGCATTTTGGTTTTTTACAACACTTATATTAGTCAAAACCCTATTCTAGATGATTCCGGCTTTTTCTAGCTAAATGACTTCTTGAGACGAAAGCCGAAACAAGAGTAAAATAAAACCACAACTGCATGTCGCCATGATTTTTTTGGTCTGGTTGTGGAACCTCTTCTGCGAGTTTTCCTTCACCTCTCGATATTTAAGTTCTTAGTGAAGACAAGACAAGGAGTTTAAGACTCTCTTAAAGTGTTCGCGCGGTAAACTTGTGGTGACTTCCGCAAGGCAAATTAATCTGTTTGACTGACTGACAGCACAACGCACAGTACAACAAAACTATTGGCTTAACTTACAACCGGTAAAATAAAAATAAAATGTGAGGGTGTAGCGAGCATTCTCTGATCTTTACTAAAAACATTATGTCGTTGGTCTACTTGGCCACATACAGAGATAAGCATACATCTTTTTGGTACATAAGAACATATTATTTTATAAATGTATGCATGAGTGTATACAACAATGTTATATTTGTGTAAGTCACATCAAACTTTTTGCTTAATTTGAATTTAAGCGTTACCTATCCCTACATAAAAAACAGCACACAGAAGGTAAGCTTTAAAGTAATTTACGTGCGTGCATACGACGTCTTTATACAAAGCATAAAGTTAGACACCACTTGTACCCTTTAAAAATAACGAAGATACAACTTTATTAAAGGCACATAATTCTTCTTGAAGTATTTTGTATCCATTCGTAATAATATCCAGTGTCGGTGTACACAGCCACGTTTTTATTCGTCTTCGTTGTATGTTTCAACTTGTAGGAGACCAAGCCTATCTGTATGTAGTTCCTTACGACTAAGGCGCTGCCGGAGTCTCCTCTGCAAATAAATAGTTATTACTATTGTATAAAGTTAAATTGTTAACTGTCCCTTGCTCTGTCCCTCGGTTGCGGTTGTCATGAAAATGTTTACAGTCGTTATGGGTAGACCGGTGACAATTTATTCAGGGGTACTCCTATGATTAAACTGACACTGGTGACAGAAGAATTAATTTTATCAGGGGAATAGACTTGCAGAAAAAAAAACGAAGAGGAATTATCTTCTTACTTTGCTGCGTATCCATGCCTGTTACTTGCGCAAAATGTGCCGTCTTTTGGATGATTTAAACTTTGGAGTAATCGGCTGCAAACATCTTTGTCCTTCACGTGCTGTTTTGTATATTGTAGACCCTTGGGAAACTTTTTATGCTCTTCCTAAGAAGGTCGAAATAAAGAATATATAGAGTTAGTTGTACAGTTTGCATAACACGAGACATGACTGAGACTGAGCTAAAGACTGAATAAGAACTGGCTTAAAATATCGAAAAGAATAAAAGAGAAGTAGACAAGCCCACTTAGTGCTCGCGAAACACACGGGTGTTCGAGAATTCATTGTGTCTCATATTCATAGGTCGATAACACGGGTGTTCAAGTGAAACTCAGGAGGCAAACACAGTGAATGCAGGCGTCATACGCGTGCGAAAGAAGAAGCACCCGCAACATTCATTATCCCACTAAGACGCTAAAATACTTACATCCCATAGTCCCCAACCAGCTATCATTGCGTCTTCTTCATACGGTGGATTCGCCATCAGAGCCACTCGACTGACTTTCGCGCTAAAATTCAACGGAGTTTTCAGCCTAACTAGGCTAATGTCAAAAACTATCGCGGGTGGGTTAAATTCCTTATGACTGATGAAACTATGGGCTGACGATACAGCCCCTTTTGACTTCATTGCTTGCCCAGCAGACACTACAATATCAGTCTCGGTTGTACAGCCTTCATTGCAATGCGCTGCTGTCAACGTCAAATGCTGGTTGATAATAGATGCACCACATACGTAGTAAATTTTATTTGCATCATCCGACACACAAGATATACTTAAACTAGCACAGTAAGGAAACTTTTTTATATCAGCATCATGGCCGTCAACTACAAAAGGCTCCATATTCTTACAATAGCATAATTTTATCGAGTGTAGTATAAGTATAATAAGTGCAGTTACTCGCATAGTAGTCGTAACGCAAAAGATAAATTGGTTGGTTGACAAATGGCGTTCTTATCGACTAATTGCAAATTGGTCGTAACTGTTTTATGATGCAATATTTTTTGTCTTATGGCACCTATAAAGGTTTTAAATAAACTGAGTTCAGTTTCAGAGTTCATTTGACAAGAAAGGAATAAGAGAAGAAACCTAATTTTGTTTCAGTGCATAATGTAATAAAATGTGAGTATCTAAGCACCAAAATATTTAAATTGGTGGCATTTGTTATTCAAAACTACGCGCATTCTATATTATCATAGAATTTACTTGAGTTATGGAAAGTACTTGAGTTATCGAAAAACATTCTGATTTAAATAGCTACTGTAATTACAAGTTGCAAGTAAGTTGAACCGTATATTTATTATGGATGGTCTCGTCTTGAAAAGCGATGCCATTAATTAGAGAGCTTAAGCAAAATTGTCCAATTGTCCATTAACAGTTTTCGATCTATCCGTGGATTTGGAGATAAGATATACATATTTGACATACTTTGCAACTGACAAATACGTATCCCAAAATAATACTTTACCCGAAGTAACTTTCACCCACTATTCCAACTCCTCGAAGCTTACAAGTAGCCTAGGTATATCCGTCTCCAATACCTAACCTATATATATAAACTAGAGGACGCCCGCAGCTACGCTCGCACTTTTTTAATTTTACCATTTTCTTCCCGATCCCGTGGGAATTTCGGAAAATCCTTTCTTAGTGCACCCCTACGATCCCCAAGGAACAGCTTTTTGCGCTCAGTAGTTTTAGCTGTAGCTTGTCTGTCAGTCAGTCAGTAACGCAAGGATATTATATATACAGAAGATTATCCAACAAGACAGGTTCAACAAAAATCAAAACTACTACTCTAAACATATTATTAAGTTATTATAAGGGTGTTTACTTTAAGTATGGTACTTAAATCTAGGGCTTGAGGCGGCCGATAGTGGCCTTATAAATCTGTAGCGTATCGTGTAATCTTAAATAACCACCAGGAGAACACCGAGACCGTTAGTTCGAAGATGGACGATAGCGTTAAAATAATTGTGAACTAACATTATTACCTACGGCGTACTGCCTACTGCCAGGCTGAAGATAAACTGTCAAAAATCATTGTAACAAAATTATGGTAAATGGCTGCAAATTAAAAGATATGCGTTATTTGATGAATATATAATAAAATGAAAAATGCTTGACGTACAAAGGATCACTTTTAGCCATCTGCACATGAAATCTGAAATAAGTCAAATTCTCAAAAAACATCGTACCTACATGAATCTGCAAGAATAGTCCACAAGGCTGTCGAGTCTATATTCATCATCACCATCGTCCTAGCATTATCCCGATTGCATTCAAGACTTTTTAGCCAGACTTGATAGAATGTAATGTAGCTGGTCGCTACAGTAGCTTTTTCACAGAGCGAATGTCATCTGACCTTCGCTACCATGTTCGCTACCGAATGAGACAGCGAAATTCCATGGTGTAGACCAGTGTCTATATTTATGGTCTATATCAAGAGGACTGACACGAAAGATTGTCATGACAGCCGGGACCGACTGTTGATCGTGTTCTCGAAGCAAGTGGCAATTAGCAATTTTAGTAGAGTAGCTGTAGAGTCTACAGTATCGCGTAAACATAATTCAAAAACCAATTTACCAAAGAAATCTGAGTCTTTTTCTCTCAATACAGATATAGTTACTACAAAAAATTGTCATCAAACTTCGAAAACGATTTAAGTAGAACGTAATCTAAAATAACTAAACACTAAATAGGTACAGAAGCGAAATGGTGAATGCACTCGGACCGCTACCACCGTGTTGTCACTCACTTCACGCTTTCTAACTCACAGGCGCGAGAAACGATCAAAGTCAAACGTTATTTGTGGCACTTCTTTCTTGTTATTTATTTACTTCTACAAAAGTAAATGTCAAAATGCAATTTCATTACGGTCTTAGTCTAAAAATGTGTGTTTGATTACTAATAAAATTCGCCAAAAATTTGTCAACGATGAAACGAGTAAGTTGTAAACGTATAAAAAGTGATATAAAAATGTGATAACTATGTTCCTAGGAAAACCATGTCCATGTAGATTTTTGTGCTTTGTATGAACGATGGGAAGAGAATAATAATTTCTGTATGAAACTGCTGTATTAACCTATTAAATCAATTTGTAAATATTGCATTATTTATATACCTTATATTTATGAAAAACACAAATTATTTGTTTGTTAAATATATTATTGTAAATGATGGGCAGGTATTATGATTCATTTGCCCTATGGTACCATGTTTTGTAAAATACGTTTGTATGTGGTTTTAATTTGTTTAATTATGTTTTTATTTATTGTAAAGTAGCATTTGTATATGCATGTATCTCTTACAGTAGTTTAGATTCAGAGCCGTTAATAGTTTAAATTAAAATACATACACCATCGGTTGTGATCCGCTTGCATCGTTTTTAGGGTTCCGTACCTCAAGGTAAAAAAAGGAACCCTTATAAGATCACTTTCTTGTCCGTCTGTTTGTCTGTCTGTCGGTCTGTCTGTCTGTCTGTCCGTGTGTCACCACCGATTTTCTCAGGAACGGGTGGACCTAGCAAATTGAAATTTATACCAGATACTGAGGTCTATGGTTGCTATTAGGTGTATGAAAATCAGGGTCCAGGGTCAACCCAATAAAAAGATATGGTCAAAATTAGATTTTTGCGAAAACTTGTAAGTACCAAAATTAACCTTTATTTTCAACTTTTTTTAATTTTTGGAATTTTTCCTTTACTTGTGCTATAAGACCTTGGTTTTGACCAAAATTGACAATTCTAGGTCAACCGTAAGTACCCTATAGGTTTTGGGTCGAAAACCTATATGGTAGTTCCCGTTGAACTAGAATCACGAAATTTGGCCAAAAGCAGGGTCTTACAGCACAAATAAAGGAAAAATTACAAAAAATTAAAAAAGTGGAAAATTTAAGGGTGTCCCCATACATACATAGCAGACTCCATTTAAGATAGTCCTCTAAGTTGTATGGGCGCTCACACAGATTTAGAGGACTAGCGTAATTAGCACCAACCTCAAATAAGGTAAAATGCGTACGGAACCCTCGGTGCGCGGGTCAGACCCGCACTTGCCCGATTTTTTTTTAAAATCTGGTGCCCAATTCTACTAAATAAATATAGTTTTGATATCATGTCAGTGTCATACTGACGTCACAAAAAGCGTATTCTTCTAAATTATCTGATAATTGAACGAAGTTGTAACGAGATCGTAAATTGAAACAAGTGTCAAAATATGTGTCAACGACGAACTGTTTATTTCAAATTATACGATAATGACATTAGGTTATCAGGATCCCGCTTCTGAGTCCATTCAAAATATAATATCAATGTCATATAAAAATAGGAGAATTGACCGCCAATGCCTCAAAATTAACGAGAAAAAATGATAAACCAATTTTAACAGACTTAATTACTAATTGTTCCAATCTCCTACTAGTTGCAGATAAAAATATTAATTACAAGCTAACATGGCAGACGTTCATTTGCTTAGTCAAATACTCGTATCTGGGGAACGTAAATTATTTTTTATGTATATGGTATAAAAATAACTTATGAACCCCAAATAAAAAGTGCCTGCGATCTATCCTCAAATTCATAAAAATCTAACAAAAAAGCTGTTACAGAGGAGGTCGATAACAAACACTGTGATTCATGTGATTCAAGATTATTATTTGTTGAATTTTATACGAACATTCAACAAATATTAATATTAAAACAATGTCGTCTATCCTATATTCCATTCAGCTTATGTTGAACGACCATCAGAAATCAGAATCGAGAATGAAGTGACTAAAGGCAGTTCCATAGTAAGGCTATCGGTAGTCGAGCACAAAGAAAAAGTACTGCAAATGGTGGGACCGTTATATAGAGAAGAACGGAATAACTGTCGTGTTCCGGTTCCTAGCGTTTTCTTGCAAGCTTTGATTACTTCACCGTTCAAAACTTGGCCTCTCATTGTCTTCACGCGGCATTTACATCAAAATATCGCTCACACGCTTCGTGATGCTATCTGTTCTGAATAACCGAATAATTGGTTAGTTTTAAGTGTTAATATAATGCGTATGTAATAATTTCAGTGTTTCAGCATATTTTTAAAAATACGCCTGGGTACGATAACAGTGATGTTAGAAAATGAATCTAGAATTATTTTGAGTAAAGAATGTTGATGTCAATATAACTAACACTCAGCGTGGCATAGTAGCATTCATCATAGGTAGGCCTCACTACCTCAATAGTAGATGATTTAAACAGCATCAAAAGAGTTATCACACTGTTTTTGGTAAGTATACAGACAGATACGGGAGCGACTGCAACGACCGCACCGTTGGCAAACCATGCCCTGAGTTACTGGGAGAGGCAGTAGCATTAGTAGCGTAATAATCAACCATTTTGCTTTAGGAGTCCCTCGTCTACTATTAACTACTTACTAGTCTATGGGTATTGCAAAACCAGAGGTATTGGTGGCATAATGCCGTTCTCGGAAATGACGTCGCTAAGTCGTTTCACAGCAAAATCGGAATTGATTATTGATCGCTTGGTAGTACCGATGACTTGCAGATCATAATCTGTAATCGACTTTGATGACTTTCAAAATGACTGGGCTTCCAAATTATTCAGACTTGATGACACCAACTTTTTTACTGAAAAACAAACTAAGATGCAACAAGAGGGGCATTAGATATGTTCTTTATTACAGGGACACAGATAAACAGTTGCTCGACTGCAATTTATTAAACAGAGAAAGATAATTGGTAGAGGATGAGTATATCCTCGTTCCTATCGAGTCTCGTCATCAGAATACCTGCTAGTTTGACCTCCGCAACCCAAAGATATATATACTCCATAGTTTAGACCAGTGTTAGTTTTAAGCACGGATACAGACTCCATAACGACTGTCAAAGACCTTCACGACAGCTGTGATCGACGGCTTGACATACTCTCCGAGGCACGAAACGCATGTATATAATATGTCCAATAGCAAACATCTTTTATCTCAAATAATGAACATCTAGTTTTCATTTCATTGATTTGTTTGTGTAATTGATTACGCAAGGCAACCAAATACCAAAATTTAAAGCTTCACGTGGGAAAACGAGGAACTATATAGAGCAACTCATACATTCTCGCAGTGAGCCTAAAACTCGTAGATACGACTACCTATTAATTATATTATTATGATCTTGTATCTAGAACAAGTTATTATATATTTTGGACCACACACGATGATTTTGTGTGACTTCCGGATTATATTACTACAGCTTTTACAACTAAGTATAGCAGATATAAAGTATGGAAAATTCTTTCATTCCCGTCGATGAAATACATATTTGCAGAGCTCACGCGATTTAAGATTCTACTATGAGTACTTTAATAAACGCGAAAGTTTGTGAGGATGTACAGACGTTTGTTATTTTTTTTTATAGTCTCACGCCTGTATCCCCGCAGGGGTAGGCATAGGTTTAAATATTACACCCACATTTCGCCCTGAATTTTTAGGTCCCACGCAACAGGGGGCGAGCCTATTGCTCTTACCGTGCATATCACCAGACTCCGGGCTGCTACTGAGTATTCGGAAAACCCAGTAGGTAACACTTTTGCCCGACCCGGGAATCGAAACCGGGACCTACAATCAGCAGTCGCATACGCTATCCACTGGACCACGGAGGCACGGTTATTTTTCTTATATTATAAAAAGTACTGAAAGAATATAATATTGATGAACCTTAGCTTATTGATCAGAATAGCACACAAACTTTTGTTTTGTACCGACCTGAACAGTTGCAGTATGATTTCATTACTTATTTCCTACGTCATAAGAACGGTACAAAGGTCAAAAATGTTTCACTTGACGTGTTGCTGTGTGTACATAATTATGACATACCTGATAAGTAACCTCTGCCAAGCCTCTGCCTCTGGTTCCCGGACGTAGACTGGTGACGCGTGAATGTTCACGCAAGAACAATGTCAAGAAAACATCTTGGTAAATCGTCATTTCCTCAGTGTGTCTAATCTGTATCCTTTAAGGAACAGATGAGGGAGAAAGATTGACAAAGCTGGAGATGAGTTGATTGTGAGTGATTTTATATTTAAAAACATTATTATTATATAATTATTTATTTGTTTAAATTCGCTATTCTTGAGAACACAATTAGTAAATTATGTATGTTGAGATTTTCTAAACGTACAGGGTTACTTACAAGCTATGCAACATCTTATGAGGTAACGAAAATTACTCTTAACACGAAGAAGCATCAAAACCATATGGCACGGCTAGTCATCCATACCTATTCCATAATAATCTTTTCATTCGATACAGTTACGTTTATACTAAGTTCAAAATAATACTAATATAATGAGTACATTAGTCACGAGAAGAGTTCATCTTATTTGCGTGGTAATTGCGTATTTGTAATGGACATTTAGATTCATAATAAAAATAATAACTTGATTATATATTTGGGAAATAAACTCTTATTGTCCATTGTGAGTAGCCATTGTAACGAATTGTGTAGATCAACTTTCATCGCATTTAAAATACAGTATAAATTATGTTGTTTCGCATAAGATTGGTTTCGGTATTCATACCGAAAAATTAAGATATTACAAAACGTTTTCTCAGGTTCTATCACGTGTTTTTTTCTAACATGATAATATTGCGTTAGGAAATATCCGGCCCATTGGCAGACTTACATGAAGACAGGTGTACAACGAGCAGAGACGCTTTGAGGGTTTCAATCTAGAGTGTTATGAGACACCTAATAGGGAGTATCTGTTGCTGCACCGTACCATTAAGTACAGTAACGAATTACCGTAGTAGGTGCTATTGCTTCTTGTTTGTGACGACGACTCTTCACCACACTAGAAGATCCATGCCACGCCATACATGCACGCAGTAAGCTCGCGTCATTTGTCGAGAAATATTGTTCAACTTGGTCACGACAGCCACACGAGGCTCCTCATAAAATCATGTTATACACTTCAGCAATCGCCTAATAAGATGAGTCATCATTCAAAATGTTCAATTATTTCACATGTATACAGATTGAAGACTAGACGCTTCTCACAGTAAACATCTCAACAAAGAGTAAGTTATTGATGCCGCTCACTTTCGCCACCGCCGGCGCTAGTGTTACACCATGCAAATTGTTTGAACATCCCTCGACCTCCTTACAAGGTTTGGGGCCGATCAGGATGTACGAAAGCAAATGTTTTGATGGAGGCTTTTCTATTTTTGATTTTTATTCCAAAACCAAAAAAAAACTAAATCCAAAACTTAGTAGGTACTACCGGAAAAGTCTAAAAATATTGTTGTGGCTTCAATATATAGAAGTATAATATAGATACCTATCCCAAATCTGGCTTTTTTATTTGTATTTACGTTGTTTCACACTCTCAATGTCAAAGGATTTTATCGTCCTGAGTTACTGATGCTGTCATCAGGGGTGATAGAAACTAAATATTTAGATGATCCACTTCAGATGTCTTGAAGTTAGGACTGTGTTACTCAGGGTTAACAAGACTTTGCACCCACGTCAACATTGAAGCAACTTGTTATACCGTTCAGCTGATGGTGTTACTTCTTTTTTAACAAAACGTGATAAGTATAGGTATGTCAGATCATACATATATTCTTCGGTATAGCAAATCCGGAACGAATGCATTGTCTGCATTTTGAAACGTTGTATGTACTAGCATAGATTCATTCAACATCCTTCTACCGGCAAGTTGTCCAGTAATTTACAAGCAGATATAAGTAAAAAATAAAACCATCAGCTATCCCTGTCAATAGCTGCAGTACGTACATTGATACAGACGTATCTCCAACCTGTTCCTACATAGCTATCTAATAAAAGTTTTTACACCATAGGACCAGTTTCCTAGCTCCGCAGTTGTGTAACCGAAGGGCGGTGCTCGCAATGATTTGTGTCCTGCGGCCGCTCCGCTTTCTAACCCAACACACGGTGATGTTGTCTGCTAAGTTACGACTTCAGACGAGAAATAGGCCGCCAACTTTATTAGAATTATGACTTATTACTAGCACAGTTTTGAGATTTTAGTTCGAATGGTTGGACTGTAGCATTATTAGTTATAGGCATTTCAAAATATTATGTCATAATTTCGTTATGAAGCGTTTTATATCACATCTCAACAAAAGATAAATACAGCAGGTCATATTACAGCTAAGCCAAAAAGAAAGACCTATCTGTAAATAAACGCTTAAACACGGTACGGCTCGACACACCGACCGCGACACTTCATTCACTTGCACATATCTAAGAAAGTGGCTTTAATTTTTATTTATGTTTTTATCTGCCTTTACTTGATTGGATGACATTGGTAATGGCCTACGTATAGATCGCGGTGCTAATATACGAGCTGACCTTGAATGATTGAAATACATTCATGTCCATTAGCGGAGAATGATGATGATGAAAAACTCGCCATTGGTCAGTGAGTATGGTCGAATTTAACCATACGGCAAAATACGGATGACGTTTAAGTGAACACTTCTTTGTTCAACAGTGCGTCAAGTGCTGAGTTTGATCGAAGAAGTGCTGAAGTGTGTGTGCATATGGTGCTTTCGAGCCCGCGTAATAAGTAAGTTTTAATACAGGTTGCTGTAAAAAATGTGTCTTATGCATAAATCTCACAGAAACTTTCTTTATTTCAGCCATAGACAAATTACTGTTTAGTGTTTCCTTGCATGAAACATTCTTCACCAGTCTCAAACCAAAAGCACTAACTCTCCTAGAATGCGCCAAATCATCCCGTTACAACAGGTGGTGTGTATTGTATATTGATGCCGATTACATAAATATAGTATTTTTACGCTTCATAATAATATGGCACCCACTCCATATTTACTCTTGACTTATATTGTACACCTGAATCCTAAACAGGTGCGTTTGCCGCGTAAACTTGTCGTCGTTTACTGTATATTTCGACCACGTGTCGTTAAGACTTCGACCACGTGACAGTAGACTACGACTCGCCGACGCACAAGACCGCCGGGCGCCATGTTGTCACAGATTTATGGCGACATAGCGACCCAATGCGCACCGCATTATCATAATACTATGTAACTGTGTTTTGGAAGATTTATAAATGGAAGATTTATTTTAAAATAATGATTGTTAAAATGTATTTAAATAAATAATTTTATTAGGTTTACATAATTTACATTAAAAAATCACGTTATTAGTAAGTTAGTATTTAAGTTGTAATTACCTATTTACATTTCTTTTATGTAAATGTTTCTGTCCACTCGCCAATATGTTTTGCTTGGTTTTTAGATGGCCGCCATAAGGTAATCTTACGTTGTGTAACCCATGCCGAAACGTCGATGCAATGTAGGTATATGGTTTTCAACGCATTTTAAATAATTACGCGATATAGACCCGTTAGATAAATACAAGTAATCTTACGTGTTTCTAGAAGTGGATATTCGATGGGAATCGGCCACTAAGCAGGGAAATAGTATGAAGATTGATGTAACTTACAACCATCTCAAAATGAGTATGGAAAGTGAGAAATGTGGAAAAAGTTGTGATTATTTTGTCATCATCATGTCAGCTTAGAGACGTCCACTGCTGGACATAGATCTCCCCCAAGGTTCTCCACACAGACCGATTTTGAGCCTTCCGCACGTCGGCCCACCTTGCGGGAGGCCTACCCCTGCTGCGTCGTCCGGTACGTGGTCGCCACTCCAGAACCCGCCTGCCATGTTTTGTCATACTTCTTAGTGAATAAGAAGTCTTCCATGACCATGGTTCCTGTAAAGTAATAGAAACGCCGCATAATAAGAAATAATGTACAGTCCATTCACAGTTATTTTACCTCTGACAGATGTCGGTGTTTATTTTCTTTATGTTGGAATTGTACTCTGTGATGACAGGAATGTAATATAGGGTTACCCGTGCATAACATTTTACCCAATATTAGTGGAAATGCTTCAAAAATTCAAATGCTTGAAGTTCATGGCCGCAAAGTGATTAGATTACCGCCGTACCACTGCGAGCTAAACGCAATTGAACTTATGTGGAGTCTCATTAAAAGGCGAGTCACAAGCAAAAATTTAGGACAAGAGGCAACCAACATTGTGAATTTAGCTGAAGAAGCTTTTCAATCTATCACTGCAGAAGACTGGCAAAAACAATGCAAACATGAGCGCCACATTGAAGACAAGCTTCGTGAAACAGATGGGTCAACGGATGCTGAAATGGACAGGTTCATAATAGAATTAAATTCTGAGTCTGATACAGGATATGACAGCAGTTACGAATCATCATAACATTGGCAGTCCACATGGATCATTCTTATAGACTCACGCCTGTTTCCATGCAGGGGTAGGCAGAGGTGTAATATTACATCCACATCATTCTTATTCAAAATAAATATGAAAATTAAATTTGCAGTTTTTGTATTTGATAATTAGAACCTCACGTTGGCGTAATTATGATGCTTTTACCTTTATGTATTAAATAAACATTTTTATTATAACTACTTATCTTCATAGGAAATTAGTTATTTCGTAAGAAAATAAATGTACATGCATATAGCCATGCCAATATCAAGGGGTTTTGTTACAAACATCACTTCCAAATATTTAATACGATCGCTTAGGCAATAAAAAAATAAGTACATTTTTAGCAATAATGTATATTTAAAATGGGAGTATTATATGCCAAATATAGCAACACAACGCCCAGGTTGGCCAATCTAACAGCTAGAGGTAAAATAACTGTGAACGGACTATAGTTTTAAGATCATTCGATTTTAGTGTAACGTCAGTAAAACCAAGGTAACACGATAAAATCCGTAAATAGTAGTTAAAAAAAGTAACATTCGCGTAAACCCAAGAAAATAGTATTAATACGAAGAGTTAAATATTTCTTAATACATATTAAGTATTGCACACGTAAAATCTAGATAATGATTAGGCACTCACTGATAAAAAGACTTCAATATTGGTATGTTCCATTTAGATTACATTTCCCGGAATATAAGAATTTATAAAGAATTTTATAACCGAACCGTTCTTCGAAAAGTGTATTTTTACTTAAGTGTATCTTTGCCAAACATTATTTCTACGCGCATATATATTTTACTAGGCTTCGCTCACTCTGAATTATAAATAATTACATTGAAACCTTCTACGGGAATCGCCCTACATATTGGTGAAAACCATACAAAAATGCGTTTGGTAGTTTTTGAATTTATTACGTTTCTACAGACAGAATGAAATGGAGACTTCATTTTATAATATGTAGATAGAGATATTAGTAATCTGTGATATAATGTCAGTAATTTTTGCCTGTAACCCTAAAGAGGTAGGCAAAAGTGTAATATTAAGTACAGTAAGTAGGTTTCACCGATTACCATATAATAGGGGGGCGAGCATATTGCCGGTACCGGGTACAACTATTAAGTACCTAAAACTAATTTTGCCCGACTCAGAAATCGAACCCGGTACCTACTCATCAGCAGACTACGGTCCAATGACCACGGAGGCAGTGTATATTACATTTAAATTGAAGAGAACATAGCCTGCACAATTCTGAGAGCACACTAAATCATTCGTGGCGTACTCGCCAGTACAAGACAGTTGCGCGCCTGTCGCCTCCTCTGTCCAATGCCTCGCTTTATTAAGTGACGTTTAGATCTTAGTGCGAAGGCGTATTCAGGTCTCAGTTTGTGCAGACAAGATGCCTCTATAGAGCTCAGGTAAATTAGATTTGTATCATGACGGATGACTAATTTTACGGATTTTATTATGGTTTGGCTATGGTATTCCTTAAAAACTCTACTTTATGTCTATTTTATTAAACGACTAACCATAATCTTTAGACGCCAAAGATCGACCGACATCTTCCAAACTTCTTCCTAATTTACATTCGAAGTACATTCTATATGCAAAGAAAGATACTTAACAAGATATTGTGACCATATATGTAGATATGGCGAGGTTGGGAATTCACTTTGGTCTTCTATGAGTGGTATTGCACCGATCAGCTCGGCACTTTCATGCTATATCAGAGTGGATCTACCACTTCTCATAGTTTGCTGAAAGTTGTAGCTTTACAGTAACCTGGATCATAGGGACATCACAACTGTGAAATGCCATATAATATCAAAGTAAGAAAGTAAGTTTAATTGAGGTTATATCATATCGGTTTTAACCCAAATTTCAGTCTGAATATGTAGACTGCCGAGAAAACTAATGGTATAATATTTTATTTTTATTGAATCACACGTTTTATTTGGAAATTCTGTAAGACAATTACCAATCATTATCCTCCTAGCGTTATCCCAGTTAGAACCTGGGGTCCGCTTTCTAGTCTAATCGGATTTCACTGAATATTAGCTCTTCCACAGAGCGACTGCCTGTCTGACCTCCGCTACCTAAAGGGATAGCTATATTCCATGGTTTAGACTAGCGTCAGTTTTTTCATAGGCACTGACTTCCATTAACGACTGTCAACGATCTTCATGACAGCCGGGGCCGATGGCTTAACGTGCTCTCCGCGGCACGGGGCAAGCAATAACTTACAATTTAATACGCACATAACTCCGAAAAGTCATTGGTGCGTGCCATGGATACGAACCCGATACCCTCTGCATGACAGTCTGTTGGTATCTCCACTAGGCTATCGCTGCCGTTTGTTGTCAGACAATTTCCAATCAGTGTCTGTAATAGTCCTCTAATGTGCCATATTAGTACAAAATTTACGAGACTGTGATTTCTGTTAGGTGAAACGAATAGGCAAGTTTCCTGCAAGTGAAATAAATTATTCAAGTATTTTTATCGAGTGAAACATATCAAAATAATGGTAGTTTCATTCATCAATTAATGTTAAAACTTTGTTTAACATTTTTTATCGATAATTTATTGATAATAAGTATTCTACTTGACAGCAAAAAGCTTTGACGTCATTAAGTCATAGTCATATTTCATACTTGACAAACGCCGTAGCCTAGGCCGTAGCAAAGGTCGTTTTTGACATTTCATTAAAAGTGTTTGATTTGACTAGTTGGAAACAACCCTATTATAGCTGACGAAATGTGTCTATCACATTCAAAGCGGGCGTTTAGACATGTGTCTCTAATGTAGACAGAAATGTACCTAGATAACATTGATAAAGAATAAAAACAAACTGTTGGTCATTCAGTAGGTAATGTCATTAAGAACGTCTATAACTAATTGTTAACGTTACAAACGTAAGAATCATACTGTTTAGCGAAATTTTGCGTATAATATTTTGATTCATGCATTTATGCATCTTTGTATATAATTTTATTTTTATACCACTAGGCTGGCAGACGAGCACACGGCCCACCTGATGGTAAGTGGTTACCGTAGCCCATGAACGCTTGCAACACCAAGGGTACCTATTACTAGCGCGCTACCAACTCTCACGAAGGATAGAGGAAAGAGGAGGAAAAAGGGATGGGATTGGGAACAGGGGTTGGGCTTCTGGCACTCTCACTCACCGAACGAAACGCAACAGTAGGATACTGTTACTTGCCGTCGGTCTTCTGTGAGATGGTGGTGCTTCCCCGTTCGAGCCGGCTCATTCATGCTGTTGCCAGCGTGGCTTTACCACCTTGAATTGATTGCGAAATTGTATGCGTTACTACATACAGCACACAGCTAAAACTCTCTGGACGCAAGGAGCTTAAATTTGGCATGTACATATACTCCTTAGGGAGTGTAGGGGAATACTTAGGATTTCAGAAATTCCCACTATAAGATGGTTAGACGAGAGCTCGGCTCCCGTGGCTGAAGTCAAGTGAGTCAAGTGACTTTCATAAGTGCAAAAGAAAGAGCAGCGATGTTTAGCGATCATTTTTTAACATAACTTAGTACAAGACACGCCGTCAAATTAAGGTTGTCGTATACCGATGCTGGCTTTTTATGTGCATAAAATATAGGAAGCAGAGGGAAAGTCACAGTCAGCATTTCATAAATTAGACAGCGGATTATGCTGCACCTATCATAATGAGGTAGTCGGTCCAAGCTTACTCAGTGAGACCGGCATCAGCATCATGCGGTATCTAAGGCGCGGTCATTACAAATGGATTCATAGATAAGTTGTAAGTACCATTCAACTCGATGTATGCCGTAGAACATAGATTATATAGACATACTTGTACCGTAGAAGCTGACATTTTCAAATTGCCCGCAGCGTTAGAAGGCACTGATTGTACCGGGTTGAATAACTGGCTAATAATACTAAAAGAGATAGTACTGTCTATATTTTGCTCTGTTAAAACGTCGTATGTTCGTTTTCGTTTACATTAGGTAATATTAGAAAATTCTGGTATTTAAATTTTAGTGTTAAAAGCCCTTACAATGTCAAAGTATAAAGAATGTTGACAAACTTAAGTCTCATTCTTATCTTTTCCGTCACTACTAATCCTAAACAGATCAGGCTTTGCATTGTTAACAAAGCCCTTAAAACAATAAACATTAATATTGCCTTTCAAACCATTACAGCATCATCTTGAAGCCACAGAGTATTACATAAAGCGATTTATAAGGCACACACTAAATTAAGTAATTCTAGAATACTATTGATGAAATAATTGATCAGAAGCGGACTTTCGGTGCTTAAAGGATAATATTGTTGTGAATATTCCTGGATAGCGAACAATTTGCTTTAGTGACCCGCCAATCATAAATTACGGCGTATTGTTAGCATATCGGATTTGTTTGTCAATGTTATTGATTTAATTGCGATATAATTTTTGCTTTGTCTGTGATATGTTGGCATGTACGTGTACCTTTTGAGATTTTAATATTTTTCTGTTTGATATGAATTTGATGATAGCTTGATGATAATAAGTAGCTCTTTATTTTCTTGTAATTTGCCAGAGTACTAAATTTTGGTTAAAAATCATACTGAGAATGATGCAATAAAGTAAATCTTGATGTTTTAGTGTAGTAAATTTGCACTGGTGCTTGCCTATCACAAGATACCGAGAACCTTTCGGCAAAAGTTACCTATTGTATTTTTCTGTAAGAAACATTTACCTAGTAGCAGAATTACGAATACTATATGAAAGATGAACGAAGCAGTTAGACAACCTCGAGATTCGTCCACCATTGTATTATGTATTACCTATGTGAAGTAATACGAATAACTACGAGTATTACCTAATACCACGTACAGTAATCCCTGTAAGCATAAATGCATACAAATTACAAAGTTTGCTCTATTGTCTATCTATCTGCGCACTTGCCAAGCCTTTATTACTATTTCAAATAATCGACGTTCAAATTATAATCTTCCGGATGAGACCCTTGATCAGAGATCGCACACATGCGGACCATTAACACTTTAATAACAGGGGCTTTTTGCTCCGATCAGATTACATTTTATAGTGTACACATTGTAATTAACTTCTAATCTGGACTACGTACGCATGAGAGCGCCGTTTTATCAAGGTGGTCCAATATTCAGAACTGCGCACACGGGCTGCTGATCGACGCTTTGAATACCAATATCTGGAGGTTTCAGCTGTATATAAAAAAAATCTTCGTTACTGACTGATTGACGGACAACGCCCAGCCAAAATTATTGGGCACAGAAAGCTGAAATTTGGCACTTATGTTTCTTGGGGACTGTAGGGGTGTGTTTTATTGCAGAGAAGTTTTCTTGCTGTTCAGCTCCGCTGCAGAAAGAATGGTATGCCTGTCTGCCACTAAAGTGTGTAATATTAACTCTTAAGGTCTGAAACTGTGTTATCAGGACGTCTATAACGAATAAGCTGCATGGGCTTCTTGGAAACCACGTTATTATGATGAGATCTTTATTAGAATTCTCATTCATCGCATTAATTGTCATATAATAATATGTGTAGTATCTATGTTGCCCGATAGATGTCCGCTATTTGATCTATTATATTATTATATTTTACATATTTTGTAAGGAGCTTATGTCAAATACGTATCCGAGTAGCCCAATCCATAAAAATATCAAATATTCGGACCGGCCGAGTCTTGCTCGCCCGTATGTGCGTAGCCTTATGGGATACGAAAACACGGCATTATAATAGATAATGTTTCTCAGTGGGCGTTATGCCTGTGTTATTGTTAAGAAGAAATAGATCTTGTTGGGATTTTATTATTATATGTGCTCTTGAACTTTATTACAAGAAAGTTATAAATAAGTATGTACTTTTATCGGTCCAATAGCTGTACAAATTAATGAGCACTGATGGGCATTGTCCTTTTAATCAATTACTGTATACATAATGACAAACACTGAGATATCAATGTGTACCTACTTAACAACTCTCATGAAATTACTACTTTTAGTGACATATAATCGTGCTTATGATTACTACTAGCTGTTTCCCGCGGTTTCACCCGCGTCCTGAGGGAACTACTTCGCTTACCCGGTTACTTTATAGCCCAAGTTACTCCTTGGTACATCAGCTATCCGCCAGTGAAAGTCCCGTCAAAATCGATCCAGCCGTTCCAGAGATTAGCGAGAACAAACAGATAGACAGACAGACAGACCGACAGACAGACTAAAATTGTACCGTATGTACAATGTATACATTTATATTATGCACTAGATGAGCCCGCAGTTACACCCGCGTTATTTAAGGCTACTGCTCCGCTCCCGTGGCTCATAGCGTGATGTCCTATAGCCTTCCTCGATAAATGGGCTACCTAACACTGAAATAATTTTTAAATCGGTCCAGCAGGCTTAGCCAAGACGTCTTTCTGCAAACGTTAACGCAAAAAAATGTATGGAATGAACGCAAAGTCACGTGATATAATCGAACAAATAGAAAAGTCGTAGCCAAATACACAACGCATAAAAAGCATTCGCATCGATAGAATAAACTCATCGTTTCTGCGATGTCAACCGCAAAATGGTAGCCAAGTTACCAATTTCGGCCAAAACTAACGCTATTAGCGTCGATTGCGTACGGATAACAATCGAATGATAGAACCCTGCAGAAAACGCAAAAAGGAATCCCACAGACGGTCAGCCTGTACTCGGCCTTGAGCTCCTTGTTAGGGCCTCGCTAAATCACTATGCCTAAAACATTGTTTAGCTATTTCAGACGCAAAGGGCCCATTTAATACAGCAAGGGGCCACTTAAGTGTTCTCCAAGTAAGTTGATTATCGCGATTCACGTCATTGTTTATGTTTCAAATTCCTTAGAGAGTCAAAGTTTTTAAGTAATAAATATTATTTAAGCTTTAAAAAACTCTAAATGTTTAAGATTATATATGATTATATAAAACTTAAAACGAATAAACAAATCTTCTGGTTCGAACGTTTGTTTGACTCGCATAAATATTTACATTACCTTGATATTTGACGCGCTTGACGCTTCAAACAACGCAAGGCATGTACTAATAACCATGTTGTGTCGCAGAATGTGCGTGTGACACTAACGCGTGGTGTTGGCTACCAATTTTGCGTTTTCTTCGATTGCAAACGCGTTTGCGTTTGAAATCGGAGAAAGGCGAAGGAAACGATACCTTTGAGTTTTGGCTAAGCCGGCAGTAGTTTCAGAGATTAGCGCGTTCAACCAAAAAAACAAACAAACAAACTCTGCAGCTTTATATATTAGTATCATCATCAGCCTTTAACAGTCCACTGCTGGACTAGGCCTCTCCTTTGAAAGGAGGAATTGGCCTACTATACCACGCTGACCAAACGGGTTGGTATAGGGTTTGTATCAAGTTTTCCGTCTCTTACAGTGCTGTTCTCTGCATAATATGCTCCCTCTGTCGGCTCTTACGACACCCATGGGATGATACCTATGGGGTGGTGACATTCCGTATTCTTAATCCATCACCACACACATATATATATATTAGTATAAGATTTAGTAAAAAGCGGTTATTTTAATATTACAAACAGACACTTTAATTTTATTTATGTGTATAGATGATGATGATACTTATCCCGGCTTTCAAGGAGGTATTTTTGGGTCATAGAAATTGGTAAACATGAAGATGCCAAAATTCTGTAACAGAGCAGAGATCTAGATCCCTGTACTTTAATTTGAATAAGCATTGACTCACAAGTATATCACAAAATATAATTTAAGTAGAACGTAATGTAATGATTGTTCGATAAATTTTCTCTCGATTTAAATGCCAAATGAAATCGATAGCTAGTATTCGCGTGAGTCATATGCCATGCTAATGGGCATGGCATTAACTGCAAATATTTACTCTACAAAGCTTCAATATAATATCTACTAACCAGTTTACGTCTCTCGTAACCTAGGGCAATTCTGGTAACAGTATTTCTAGATTTTGTAGTATAGTTTACTGATAACCCCAAGGAATCAACTTTTGAGCAATATTTTGTGCCAGAGGGCCAAGACTATTCAATCCTCATTTCTTATATCGCTAAGGTTTGCCATAGTATCATAAACTTGCATTGTATGCCATTGCTGTACATTTTTGCATGTAGCGATTTCTGGAACCAAATGCCGCTTGTCTAAGACCTCTGATTATGCTAATATTGCGTCAAATTGAGGCTTAGACTATGGACCCCAGAGCCAAGAAGAAAGTTTTGGATGTAATCATTTGGATAGAATCAGGATCGCGCTAGAACCATGATGATTTCTAGTCAGATAGTACTTTTGCCACCAGCCCATTCATCAAAATCAAGACCGTAAGTCGCCGTAAATGCTCATCAATCTCAATACTTTAAAGTCGCTCAGGCTGAGGCAGTGATAGGGATACCACTGTGATGCAGAGGTTTTCGGGTTCAGACCCGCAGCTCGCATATCATCATCATCAGCCCTTTATACTGTCCCACTGCTGGGCACGGGCCTCTTCTCACTATGAGAAGGGTAAGGCCATAGTCCACCACGCTGGCCAAGTGCGGGTTGGCAGACTTCACATGTCTTTCGAGAACATTATGGAGAACTCTGAGACATGCAGGTTTCCTCACGGTGTTTTCCTTCACCGATAAGCAAGCGAAAATTAACAATTTAATACGCACTTAAATTCGAAAAGTCATTGGTGCCTGCCGAGGATTCGAACTCGAAACCCTCTGCGTAGCAGTCTGGTCTGTTGGTCTCTCCACTCGGCTATCACGGCTCAAAGAAGCTGTGTACCTATACTTTTGATAATTATCGCTTGCTCAGAGTCAAAGTTCATTAAAGTCTTAGCTTTTGTGAAGATATTTGACAGTCGTAAACAGTCGCTCTGTGGAAAAATTTATATTATTTTGTATTCACGTTCGGAAGCTTACCTACTAAGGGCCACATCCACTCCCACTCTATGGTTGGAGCTTGGTGCTGGCGAAGGAGGAGTATGAAACTAGTTGGGGTCTACTCATTAAAACCACCTCGACATCCCGAAGCGAATAGAATCCTGCTTTTAAAGCGAGCAAACAATTATCGTATGCTATTTATGAAGTGGTATTATGATTATGGGTTTCAATTTTCTTTCTATAAGTTTCAAATTTCAACAGTCAAAACTCTTATTCATAACTAGCTGCTGCTCGCGACGTCGTCTGCGTGAACGCTATACAGCACCAAATTATTAAATAAATAGCTACCTACGATTATACCTTCTAAAATAACATTCATTTAAGGCCTGTTCAGTCCTAAGCGGTATTCGCTACCGTCTGCGGCAGAGAAAACCCAGTGGGTATGCGGTAATATTACTGTTCAGAACTAAGCGGTATTCGCTATCCTTGTGGGTAGAATAACGCGCGGTAGTCGAGTTTCGCTCAGAGAGGTAAGAAATTTAGGTCGCTCTAGCCGCGGTACTTGAATAGCAAATACCTGAGCGAAACCCGCGCGGTATGTACCTACCTCTACCCACAGCGGCAGCGAATATCGCTCAGGTCGCTCTAGCCGCGGTACTTGATACTAAATACCTGAGCGAAACCCGCGAGGTATGTACCTCTAACCACAGCGGCAGCGAATATCGCTCAGGTTTGAATCCCGTTTCTTCTTTATATTTCATATCTGCAGAAAGTGCAGATAGAGGTAGACTGTCTTTTGTAAAATTGACCTTCAAAAAGTGCTGATTTTCAGCCTGCTTTGAATAAATGACTTTATGGTGGTTCTGCTGAACGTCTTAAGTTGTGACTGAGCAGATGGAGAAAATAAGGAATATAGAATAGGGTAAAAATACATACTTATAGGAAATCTCGATAAACAACATTAGTGGTTTGGCTCTTCACAGCTACGTACAGCTGCCCGTGCGAGAAGCTGCACGTCCTGAGGTCGACACCCGCTGCCCTCTGTCTGTCTGCCCCTGAGACTTATTGAGGGTCATCGCAAAGCAAACACTCACGGGGAACTGTACGTACTTGAACGGGGAGGGGGAGGGGAATGCGAGGTATAAATACTGCCTCGCCGACGCAACAACTCGTAAGAATTTCCGCCTCAATGGTGTGTCTATTTAGCAAGATGACTTTAAGGCCGAAGTTCAGTCAGGAAGTTCACTTACTGACAGGGAATTTAGAAACTCCACGGGATAATGTGTGGCATCATCTTGCTGGACGACAGTGTTAACAAAGGTGTAGATCACTTAATTTCCCTCTATATCCGAGAGAATGCATTCGTTAATTGCTACAGCTTGGTCTTTTTTGGGCCTCAAAATAGCCCGCTCACACATCCAAGAATTCTGCTATTGCGGTATTCAACTGATGTCCCCGTACCCACAGGGGTTGAGTTCTTCTAAGCTGGATACAACTCTACTGAAAGACTCTAGAAGCACCACCTGTCCACCTCTCTCCTCTGGTAGAGTGCCTTCGCCAACACTTAGAAGGACATCGGAGAATTGTTGAGCACGTGCATTGACGCCGCGTACGAACTCGTGACCACAAGGAAGATCGTTTCAACGAAGCACTCACCTTATAAGCCCTCGATCCCCGCGTCACCACGGGAAGCGTTTGTCGGAAATCGCCAATGAACAGAACTGTGACCACACATCAAATGCTCGCTGCGGATGTCCTGCAGAGTTCTGTCCACGGTCTCAACTGCCTTCCTATTGGCCATCGTACGCTCATCCCATACGATCAGAGAGCAATCCTTTAGCATGTGTCCCTTATCACTGTTACATGACACACCACAAACGGGCGTTTCGGCGCTCTCTAAATCGATGGGAATTTTAAACATGGCATGTGCCGTCTTGCCACCCGGAAGCAGTGTGGCAGCGATTCCCAACAACGCTACAGCAATGGCAATTTAGCCTTCCTTCTTGACCTCTGCAAGTATGCCAGTGGTAACAAATATTTTTCGTGTTCCACCAGGAGCATCCCAAGAAAAACATTTTACCCTGGCTTTGCCCAACGCTTTCAAAGACGGTGTCATGAATTTCGTATGGTGGTCATTTCACCCGGATCGTAAACTGTCTTAGCGTTATACTCCCAATTGCCACGGTCTTGATGCGGTGATGATTGGGAAGATGGTAACCCATACTCGACCAGTGGATTGCCGCTGATAGAAATGACCACGTCTTGAAGTGAACTGAGACAGGTGTACAGTACGCGTTCATCAGTTACTTCGACTTTGTCTCCAGTAGCACGCCTCAAAGCTCGGAGAAAATCTTCAGACAGATGATGACCATACTTTTCCCACCAACAAACTACCGTGTTCACGAATCTACAAAACACCAAGATGACGTCAAACAGATGACCGGTCCCAGCAGCCCAGTCACTGACGCTCGCCTCCGCGAGGGTGTCATCCCAGTTTTGGTCACCGTCGAGAAAGTGACGTACTACGCAGGCTGTGCGATAAGTGGGATACTCAACGCCATCAAATGTCCTCAGAAAGGCGAAAGACGTTGGGTCTCGGACCGTGTGAAATAACATCCGCAGAAAATAGCATTCGCCATTATTCGTGTGTACGGTATTAACTCTACAAAATGCGGCGTCCATGAAACTTCCCGGAAAACTTTCCACAGCACCTCCTCGTCGACGTCGGTTAAATATACCCTTTTGCTTGTCGTCCGTATAATGTGAAGGCATCTCGTCATACGTAAGGGACCTCCCAAACTGGTCGAATTTACAGAGCCTGAAAAATGCCAAGAGAATTGTTTGGCGCGGATTTTCCAAGCGCTCAGCAACGCCGTCGAGATCAAAATATATGCGCTGGCCGTTCTCTAGGATGACGTGTAAATGCATGACGGTAGGATGCCTGTCATGTATAGAGAACACCAGTATCAGCCAAACCGCTTCAGACGTAACAATAAAATAAATGGCTGTGTGTGAGTAAAAAAATCTAGCTAGTTCCACATCTCACTTAAAAATGATATGCGACATGAGGAGCAATAATTGCACCAATGTGGCCAACATGTTTATTTTTTACTAAATCTATTACTATTTATTCTGTACTGTAAAAAATAAGCATCTCTTATCTTTAAGATGCTTATTATTTTCCTCTTACTTCGTTATTTAGCTCAAATTGCTTACAGCAATAGCGTGCCGTTTTCGAGTTTAACTTTTGTTAGAAATCTATGCAGTTCTTTTTGAGTTCTGTTTGTATTTACAAACAGACAAACTTGATGAATTTTATAAGACATAGATGAAGCAGCTTAAAATTTATATGAACACATTTTTAATTGCCTTGCTAAACGAATTATCGATACAATTTTAAAGAAGAAAATGCTCAACTCCATCTATGACTTTTGAAAACAACTATTAACCTTGCCAACATGATCAAATTTAAATTATTTTTATTGAAAAAGGGCTTACGCATTTAATTCAACTTGATGTTTTTGAACTCTCATAGATGGCGCTGCTTTAAAATTGTCTTGATACTATTTATATTCATTTAATTATGTTTATCACCCTAATTTACTTATATTGCGTTATTTTTATAGTGTGAAGCTAGCTTATTGCTTGGTTAACATAATAACATTAATAACAAATTCATTCTAATAATATTCGTGCCAAATTTGAAGTAAATCCATGCAGTACTTTTTGAGTTTATCTCGGATATACAAACAGACATAAATTCTAAAAACTATATTTTGGATTCGATATCGATTGTAGATCACACCCCAAGTATTCTTTTAAAAAAAAATTAAATGTACAGATTTGACTTTCCTACCATTTTATTATATGTAGATACATAAAAATATACTGACGAAATTAAGAATCGCCTCCTTTTTTAAAGTCGAGTTAATACCCGTAAAACACTTTGAAGGTACCTATTTAGACTAACTATACTTTTACTAACAAACTTATAATGATTATAGATGGCACCACATATATATCCAGTTTTGGATGATCCCTGTTTTGTTTGGGACTACGTACAAAAAAGAAGTCAAGCTGTACACCGAAAACCACTCAACTGATTGTGATGTAACATATACTATTTTATAGGTTTGAGTATCCTTTGTACATGAGTGTAAGTTTTATTGAAATCAATTTCGCTATTTTAGAGATCTTTAGCAATATAGGGAAAGACGTCGTCGGACAGACAGACATAAATTCTAAAAATGATCAAGTATTGCTTTTTAGAATTTTCCTAAATTTTTTAGCTAATTTTCCTCAAAATATCTTTAATGTACAGACGTTTTCACCTCTACAGTTTTATTATAGTATAGATGGTTTCTATTGTTGAACCTAGCTGAACAGATGCTGCAATAGTGGAAATAGATCACCAGTCCAAATATAAAAAGCACAACTTATCCGATTTATCTGCCACGTTGCGGCCAGCCGCTAGTACGCTCAGGCTCTAAGGCTCAACTCACACTGGACCAAAGTCGACGCGTCATATTTTTCCGCCTAAAGCGTATTCATCTCTTGTTCTATTATTTAAGTACAAATAATTTGTGCTATGTAAATATAGAAACGCGCGTCGACGCGCTGGAGTCGAGTGAATTCGCGAATCGCGTCGTTTCGACTCTGCGCCAGTGTGAGTTGAGCCTAAGATCGATTGCTATAGGAATGCACATGCAACGTTATGTGACAAAGATAATGACATTTAACCGCAGATAGCTGAAGTAAACTAGAGCTATGCAGGTGCGCCAACCTATCTATAGATAGGTACTTTGAGAATACTTAGGCTAAACACAGTCATTACTTTAAGCACCTGCACTGTCATTTCTCTAGCAGTAGTTACCGTTGATCTTACCGGCTTTAGAAAATTATTAATCAATCAGTACCTAGCTAAAGACTACATTCTAACATTATGTAAGATTTTTCGTCACACACAGAATATTTACAAAAAAATTAAATTAAACTAGGTTTTACTGAATTATTACATTTAAAAGGAATGATCTAGAAACAATTTTTTTTTATTTATTACTAGCCACATATCACCTAACCTTTTTTATAAAAAGACAAATATCACCTCATTCTGTCGTGACCATGCCGTGACCATGAATCCTGTAAAGAATTCGGAGAGTCGTCGGCTAGTAATAAAAAAAGAAATTTTTAGATCATTCCTCTTAAATGTAATAACTCAGTGTAACCAACATAACACGATAAAATCCGTAAACTGTAGTAATTTCAATGTGTATTCGCGTAAAGCCAAGAAGATATCACATAAAAATGTCATACAGCCGACTGCTGTTTCAGTAGAGTTCCAAGGACAAACGCGTCTTCAAACCCTAAACCCGTCCGGCCAGCGTGGTATAGTGGGCAATCGTCCTACTGAGTTACAATGCTATCGTGATTTATCTTAGAAGAGGCCTGTCCAGCAGTACTGCTTATCCTAAGGCCTCCCTCACATTGTTCATGAGCGTTCCTCGAGCGTTCGGCGTTCGGCGTGCGCCCGGCGTTCACTTTGTACTACAGAGTGAACGCCGAGCGCACGCCGGGCGTACGCTCGAGAAACGCTGTCGCCCAATGTGAGGTCGGCCTAAGAACTACATATGTTCAGCGGCCCAATTCCGCTAAATAAATCGTGGGTATAATGGAAGAACTAAATAACTCAAAATTTCAAGTTTCGAGATAATCGCGATTTACTGTTTTTTTTACATCACTAAGAAATGGAGAACAATTTTACCGTCGGCGATTTTATATGCTTTAAGCATGTTTGCTGTCGATTCTATGCTTGATAAAACTAGCTTTTATCATGAACCAAAAAAATATTAAAAATAAAAAACCAAGTTATCCAATTTTGCCACAAGAAGATATTGCAAACATACCGTAGTTAGCTAATTCTATAATGTAGTTATTCAGTTTTCCCACACATTAAATGAACGTGAATACATGAATTTGGGTCAACTAAGTACACTTATTGAGTTTTAAACCTAAAGAAATATTTAAACACGAAAGTTAGGCATTCTTAGTGAAAGTTTATTTAAATTATTTATTTAAATTTAAAATAAAATATTTATTTATTTAAATTTAAAATAAAATAAACGTAAAATTACAATATAAAAAATTAACAGAATTAGGTATGACAACAAAATATTATAATTATGTAATAAAATCAACTAAATGACTTATTATAAATCTTCAAAAATCAACTAAAACAAAAATAACTTGCCTTTGCATTAAACATACTAGGGTGGTCTGAAAAGTTTCCGACCTCAACCAGAAGGAAGCAGCACTCGTCAAAAAAAGTGTTGTGGATGTAATTTTACTTCTTGTGGCAGTTACCCACTAACATTTCAGCTATTTTGTAGCAGTAGTTGCTATTTGACAGCCATACGATTAAGTCGATGTGAGTATGTTTTGTGAAAATGGGAAATGTTGTATCGGGCTGGCATTAAATTCTTGTTTTTAAAAGGCACTACGCCGACGCCATTCAAGTTTGATTAAAACTCTGTGAGACTCTCTGCTCCATCATGATCGCGCTAGCCTTATCCCGGTTGCATCCAAGAGTCTTAGAGCCCGAGGTCCGCTTATTGATCTAATCAAGTATGACAGAATATCAACTTTTCCACAGAGCGACCACCGTTTGATCTCCGCAACCCAAAGAGATAGCGATATTCCATGGTTTAGACCAGTATCAGTTTATTTGAGGGTATGGAATCCCCGTAACGACTGTCAAAGATCTTCCAGACAGCCAGGACCGACAGTTTAACGTGCTCCGAGGCCCGGGGCAAGCGATAAAATTAACAATTTAATACGCACTTTGAAAAGTCATTGGTGCGTGCCGTGGATTCGAACCCGATACCCCCTGCATGGACAACTATTAGTACCTCCACTAGGCTATCGCTGCCTCACTGCTCCATCATTTACTACAATGAAATTTTGGGCAGCTGAATTTAAACCTGGTCGTAAGAGCTAGGGAGCTAAGGTCCAGGACGTCCAAACACTGCAACCACTGAAGATAACCTCGCAAAATTTCACCAAATGGTGCTAGACGACCGCTGAATTGAGTAAGAGATATAATAGCAGAGGGTGTTAAAATGACCAACAAATGAATTAGTTACATATTAAATGAAGATTTAAGCATGAGCAAGCTCCCAGTGCAGCAAACGAAGCACCCATCGTGCTTCGTTTGCTCACGTTAAGACCAAAACCGCGTTGACCCGTCGAATGAAAATTTTTTTAAAGCTCTGTTTGCGTAGTTAAGGCCTAATAAATCCAAGTTTTGGTCCAAATAAAGACTGTAAATGAAACGTGGATACACCATGATACGCCCAAATAAATAATACATTCCAAACAGTAAATTGCTAAGGAGGAACCGACTCCAAAGGACAAAGGCCGTTTATTCTGCTGGGAAAGTGATGCTGACTGCTTTTTGAGATCTTCTGGAGAGAGATCAAAAGGGATAACTATTACTGCAGCATACTATGCTTAATTACTAGACAAATTGAAGGAAGAAGTTGAGCAAAAAGGTCCACATTTATAGAAAAGACTATATTACTGACATAAATCTTCGTATATTTTATATTTATTTTGTCGCTGATTGCCTCCATGGCACAGTAAATAACCTATACGTCTGTTGATCGAGAGGTCTTGGGTAGATTCCCGGGTTAGACAAGAGTGTATGTAACAGATTTTTCTGAATTCTCAGTAGTAGAACGAAATCTGGCAATGTGCCCGGCAACGTCAATAGACCCCTTATTTACGTAGGACCTAAAAATGCATGATATGGCCAAATGTGGGTGTAATAATTACAACTTCTGTCTACCTTTTCGGAGTATCGGTTTGCCACGTCTCGCCTTGGTCGCTATCTCGCGACGTATTTTCTCACCTTTAGGCTTTCATAATAGGAAGGGGGCGTATAATGGTCAAACAAGTATATTAACTACTTCTTCTCATTTAGCTCATTTCATCAGCCTATCACTCCTAGAGGTGAGCCTCCCCAGGGTATGCCACAAGACCCATTCTGGTGGCAAACACTACGCTTGCAGGCGTGGCTTTCATTTAAGAACCTGCTTTTTAAACGACTGGCCATAAGTTCCCCCATTCAATTTGCTATAACTCTGATCTATGTCAGTTTCTTTGGTCTTCTGCCGGATAATCTCGTTCTGGAAATTATCCACCAGCGAAATCCTATTATGCTTTATCCATTGTCCTTTTCATAGCTCTCTGAGAGACATGTAGTGTAGGCAGTGCATTGCAGTACAGCCCAGTTCCAATGGGGTTGGAGGCATTTTCGTAATTCACAAGAGCCAATCACAGCGGCCGGGTTTACTCTTCGGATTTCTAAATAACCTCTGAAAATTATGCTCTGTATAGATTTGGCCCACGGTACTAAAGCCCTTAAGAAACCTAGCCTGCACCGATGGCTGGAAGACATCAAATCTTGATGTCAGAAAAAAGTAGGGAGGAGTGTCCACACCGCCCAGTCTTAAAGAGCTCGCAGGCGGCGGGGGAGCGAGCACGAGGCAAGCCATAATTAACAATTGAAACACATTACTTCGAAAATTTACTGCCTAGAATTCTAACCCGAGCCCTGTGAATGGCAGTCTGTTGATTTCTCCACTAGGCTATCGCTTCCAACCTTAGGAACATAACATGTCTAATAATAGTATATCTGTTTATAATATAATTATCCGATTGTAATAAAGCGCCGGTAAGAACATAGCATATTGCACGTACTACTACTTTAAGTTGCAGTGAGTTTAGAATCTAAATCGATCATTTTGCTGTATTCTGCTACCTAGTGATTTAGTTATATTTAAGTAATTTTATTTTCGCAAAATTTTCGTGGAGCCTCTAGAGATGCTTCGTGGAGCCCTGGCGCTCCGCGGAGCACACTTTGAGAATGGTTGGTCTATAGGTTTACATTATTTCGCGCTAATTTGTACTACTGAATTGCACGATAACTTTGCTTACGTGCGTATACTATAAATAGAAATATTAAATAACATGACATTTATTTGATTGGAATCTCTTATAAATTTACATTTTCTCGAAGAAGAAATAAATAAAAATACTTATTTAAAAACCGAATGAATGCTCATTAATGCCCGAATTAAATAACTCATGTTGTTTAGTTTTTCTTCAACTTACTAGTTTCATTAAAATATTTTCGTGCGCGGAAGAACTAAATAACTCAATTTAGCTAATTTATTTCATACTCAAGTGATCAGAAGTCACAGTTGTTCATTTATTTATAGAGTTATTCTTTTTTTCTACTAACATTTAATGTTCATTTATACTTATCTATTTCTATAATTGAAACACAAAAATGGCTTTATTTTTGGACTGGGTTAAGATATAAGAATGTTTGTTAGACCAAAAGATGCGGCACATTTTGGGGTTCACGAAAATGGTAAAAGGTCAATTTGGCCAAAATCTGAGTTATTTAGTTCTTCCATTATACCCACGAAATATAGTCGCGATATGATGTCAGTGTCATACTTACGTCACAAAAAGCGTATTCTTCTAAATTATAAGATATTTGAATGAAATTGTAACGAGATCGTATGTGTCAACGACGAACTGTTTATTTTTAATTATACGATAATGACATAAGGTATTCAGAATACCGCTTTTAAATCCATTCAAAATATGATATCAATGTCATATAAAAATAGCAGAATTGGCCCCCCGGTTTCGCGTTATTTCGTGACAACATCAAACCTTGTATAACTCATCAATGAGTAAATTACCCTTGTCTCTCCTGGATTTACATGATGACCAGTTAGTTCTTGCATGAAATAAACTGAATACTTCATCATCAGCCTTCAACAGTCCACTGCTGGACTAGGCCTCTCCTTTGAAAGGAGGAATTGGCCTACTATACCACGCTGGCCAAACGGGTAGGTAAAGGGTTTGTATCAAGTTTTCCTTCACTTACAGTGCTGTTCTCTGCATAATATGCTCCCTCTGTCGGCTCTTACGACACTCATGGGATGATATGGGGTGGTGACATTCCGTATTCTTATTCCGTCACCACACGGAAAATCAAATCTACAATCAGATAAATACAATTCAGGATCATATACGACCATGATAGGATCGACCGGCCCGTGCTATAAAGTTCTGTCTCCCAGAAATCACGCTATTACAAACTAGGCAAGGCTACTAATTTATTAAACCACGAAGCTTAAAATACGGTAAAATGACAAAGCTGGCATAGAACAAATTATCGTGCTTATCATCTAACAATTTGTTTAAATCAGTCTTGCTAGCCGCAGCTTAGCAGTCACTACACTAGCACTCTAGACTAACAGGTCAGTCGATTAGGAATATTGTGAAAATATGGAGATGTTTAAAAACCTATCACACATTATATATATATAGCTATAGTGAACAGCGT
This sequence comes from Euclidia mi, assembly GCA_944739405.2. Taxonomy (NCBI): domain Eukaryota; kingdom Metazoa; phylum Arthropoda; class Insecta; order Lepidoptera; family Erebidae; genus Euclidia; species Euclidia mi. The sequence continues at coordinate 9,711,402 of OX123196.2, forward strand.
GTCCCGATCACGATTATCATCACTGCACCGTCCAGTGATGACTCCATATATTTTAAAGATGGTATTAAAAGTCAGCACAAGTGAAGAGTATAATTTATACCACCCCAATTCAATACAACATTCGTAATAGTCATCAAATCGATATATCGATTATGCAAAGTAATCTATGGCAGCGGTGTAAATGAAGGTGGCTGAATGTGTAGTCGAAGTTTGGGTATCCAGCAAAGATGTGCTAGGAAGCTAAGCGTAGTAAACGGAAATAATAATGACTTCGATGTCACGTAACCCGTAATCGCAAAACTGGTGCCGCGTGGCTCGACATCCCTTACAGTCTTACCATTCACACACTGGTATTACAATCTTATTGCGTATTGGAAAACCTAGTCTTTTGCCTCAGGGTATGTTTAATGATTCCACGAATTACTCTTTGTGTTTTTCTTAGAAGATACTGTAAGTTGAAATACAAACAGGCAGAGTAAACTCGTACACACAAATAGTTGACCCTGAGTAGGCATCATACGACCTCCGGCATAGCAACCAGGGTAACTAGCCAATAACCAAAAGGGAGTCAATATTATCACTACTTTATATCTGTTTACATCATACAATATTATTTAGCGGGTTTACTTATTTAAAAGTATAAAAGTACCTTTAAATGACTCAATTATCGCGAGTAAAACCCACTAAATAATCTTGTATGATGTATACAATCGCGAACGGTTAAAATCGATTAGTATCTGTTTGTAGATGCTTGCGTACACCGCTCAGCACGTAATTGCTCGCTCATCTCTGCTGGGTCCGCAGCACAAGACGCGTGGTATTAGGCCGGCTCGTATATATGGGCGGCTCATTACTTGGCCCTAACGAGCGCAGCACGTGCTACTATATATTAACATGGCCACGTTTACACCGAACCGTAGCATTGTTACGGGAACGAGTCGTGAACTTGTGAGAGTTCGCTTGCACTCTTGCGCTGAGTACGTTCGTTACTTTATAGGTAGCAATAGCCTAGATTGTAAGCCATAGATGGTCTCTCCACTTTGAGATACCAACATACTGCTACGCAGAAACTTCGAAACCACGGTTTCTGCGCCGTGGTTTCGATCTTTTTCACTGAGTATTCGTAGTTGTTTGCGTATTAATTTGTTTGTCATCGTTTGCAAAGGGTAAAGAAACACATCGTGAAACCTGCATGTCAGTGCGTTCTCCACAATGTTCTCGAATGACATGTGAAGTCTGCCAACCCGCACTTGGCCAGCGTGTTAGACTAGGACCGTACCCTTCTCATATTGAGAAGTGGCCCCTGCCCGGCAGTGGGACAGTATATACATGGCTGATGATGATGATGATTGTGTGTACTTACTCTCGCAGCGCAGTGAACCAACAGAAATGGAGGTGACAGATATGGACGCCAAGGAAAGAATTCAGGTCGGGAATCGAAGGATGACGGACCAATACGCAAAGCCACCACGATCACTCTCTCAAGAGTGTACGAATCAGAAAATCTATACTCATTCGATCTGATTTATAGTACGGGAGGCGCTCATGAAAGGTTCTGTAATAGAGGGATTCACTTAACATACCCATTAAATTCACCTTCACCTGATGCAACTTCTTTTTAGCGAGCAAATAATAATAATATAATAATAAATCATTTTATTTCGCGTGACAAAGACGCATAGATAAATACCTTACAGGCTAACATACATACAGTGGTTGTTAGTATAAATATACTTATAAACTATGTTAGTATCACTCCACTTGCACGATGTTGATGTGTGCTCATGTGGCACTTGTCCGCGGAAGCGACGGAACACCACTCCCTTCGGCCATAAGTCTTTTCATGACAACAGGTAGAAAGCACGTCGGGACCCGCACCACAAACGCCTTGAAGTCGACGTTGCGACGCGGCTCCAGCAGCTGTACTCTCAACGTGTATTTGGTCTTTTGGCGCACGTACTCAACGATGTCCTTCACCTTAGTGGTGTAGTGTAGGCAAGAGACATAGACGGGTGTGTTCGGTGCGGCGGCGCGCAGATTCGCACCCAGCTCCACAGGAGCCGTACCGCAGCAGTTCTTGTTGTTTTTCTGACGACGCTTTCTCCTCTGCACCGTCACAAAACCATCATCTGCTTCCTCGTCGGGAATATCCGATATTTTTGTCACTGTTGCAAGCGAAATGATCACAATTTTCATATACATAGCCATAATCTGAAAGCCAAAAGACAATAAAAAAAAATATTCTTAAACTTAAACATTATTTAATTATAAGTGTTAATAAAGGTCACCAACTCACCACCTTACATCAGACAAATGCTTTTTTTTTTTTCAAAATGTGCTTTTGAGAATATATGTTTTCACTACCGTTTGTCATTTCATCGACTACACTTGTTTTCTTATTTAAAAACTAGCTGTGCTCGCGACTCTGTTCGCACAGAATTTATCTTTTCATTAGGCTTCAGAAGTGTTACCCAAAATGTTTTAAGTTGCATATAATACCTATATTGAACAGTGTAGATGTAGATATTCTGAAAATTACTCAAATGAGATTTAATAAGTGTACAAATATTATAGCAAAATGTTCTCATGTCATCTTAACAATAAATATTAAGTGTAACGTCATTGGTGAAATATTAATAAATTACTATTCAATTTATTATCTAATAAAAATCTACAGTAAAACTTCTTCGTACACTATATTAGACGCATAGACCTCGGAGATGAAAACATAAAGGTTCCTAGGATCGCTAACACGTGACAGAGCCAGATAAATCTGACCATGCGCAAAACAGCTATTACTTAGATCCACACCCGCTACTTTTAGCGTTTGGCCTTAGGCTTACTGGAAACTAGACTCGTTTGAAACTAAACGGAAAATTGTATGCAATTAGAAGAATCAAATCTCGGGTATATAAACACTATCACCTGCTCCGCACCCTTTCAAAATCTCTGCTTTGATCAGGTTTCGTTGTAAATTGGTCACTTTTAATCAGGCACCATTACAAAGCTTTGGTGGGATTAAATTTCCAAGAACTGTAATAGGTACGCCGTCTTTTAAATTTGTCTTTCAAGTTGGCACTCTAGGAGTACTGATAGATTCTATAATTCCACTGACAGCGAAGCTTAAGATTTCGGCGTTGATTGCTGCTGCTTGGTCGTTTCTCGGTATCAAAATAGCTCTTTCGCAAAACCAGGAATTATCGTAAGTTGCTTTTTGAGTTGCGTTGCCGATGAAAATGTGCAGCATAGTTTTTCATGTAGAATGATTTTCCCTTGTTTGTGCGAGTACACATCGCGAACTTACCAATCGCGAGTAAAAGATCAGAGAATGCCTGTGCATGTTCGTTGCCTCCTAATCGCGCTTCCATATTTAATGTCAAATGCATAGCAATAACACGTAATAATACAATCCCATAGTTAAGAACTCTTTAGACAGGCTTTTATTTCATCAGCTCTTATCTCATATTGTATGGTGATATAACAGAATGAGTCTAACGAAAATCGCCACAAAAAAGTACTGCCGGCTTAGCCAAAACTCAAAGGTATCGTTTCCTTCGCCTTTCTCCGATTTCAAACGCAAACGCGTTTGCAATCGAAGAAAACGCAAAATTGGTAGCCAACACCACGCGTTAGTGTCACACGCACATTCTGCGACACAACATGGTTATTAGTACATGCCTTGCGTTGTTTGAAGCGTCAAGCGCGTCAAATATCAAGGTAATGTAAATATTTATGCGAGTCAAACAAACGTTCGAACCAGAAGATTTGTTTATTCGTTTTAAGTTTTATATAATCATATATAATCTTAAACATTTAGAGTTTTTTAAAGCTTAAATAATATTTATTACTTAAAAACTTTGACTCTCTAAGGAATTTGAAACATAAACAATGACGTGAATCGCGATAATCAACTTACTTGGAGAACACTTAAGTGGCCCCTTGCTGTATTAAATGGGCCCTTTGCGTCTGAAATAGCTAAACAATGTTTTAGGCATAGTGATTTAGCGAGGCCCTAACAAGGAGCTCAAGGCCGAGTACAGGCTGACCGTCTGTGGGATTCCTTTTTGCGTTTTCTGCAGGGTTCTATCATTCGATTGTTATCCGTACGCAATCGACGCTAATAGCGTTAGTTTTGGCCGAAATTGGTAACTTGGCTACCATTTTGCGGTTGACATCGCAGAAACGATGAGTTTATTCTATCGATGCGAATGCTTTTTATGCGTTGTGTATTTGGCTACGACTTTTCTATTTGTTCGATTATATCACGTGACTTTGCGTTCATTCCATACATTTTTTTGCGTTAACGTTTGCAGAAAGACGTCTTGGCTAAGCCTGCTGTTATACCGCCCATGGGTTCGTAATTTTGCTTGGTTTCCGAGTTTGCGATTTACATGCTTAGACCACTTCACGATTTGCCATCGTGCATTCATCTCATATGATAAGATGACAATTACATAAAATCTTAGCTTTGTTGCTGCTTTTAGATACATAACAAACAGAACGCGTGGTCCAAGTCGATCGGAATTTTAAACATTGTAGACAGTTCTTAGGATTCTTTATCCAAACGTGGCAAAAATCGGCACTCTGGCAATAGATTCGCCAGTCTGTCTGTCTGTCTATCCTTCCGTATGTCACGGCCATTTTATTCCGGAACTATTAAGATTACACTTTTGAATATTTTTAGGTAGATGTACTTATTCTGTGAACCGCTTCCCTATTATTATACAAACATAAAAAAGGAATGAAAATCAAGGGGTCTTTTTCATACATGGAGCCGGCGTGAAATATATTTTTACAATGCGGCATGTCTAGGTCTTTAAAATAATGTTGGGGTTCCTAAAATCATAGTTTCTCAAAGTCAATCGTTTGAAAGATAGATGCTTCCAAAGTGATAAAATGAGTGTCGTTTCCCCGCCCCTCGGCCCTCAAACTTTTAAAGTAAGAGAATGACAAATATAAAAAAAAATATGCTGTAGATCGTGATGAAGGCTTCCAAATAAAATTAGTTTGAACGATATGTGGTCGTCGAGTTTTTGAGATATAACACATATTCAAAAACCGCAAATATAACTTGGTCGTTAATAAGAATACTATGAAAAACAAAGTTATTTGTACTGGTGAAAAAGTGATAGCTATGGTATATGGTTAGGTGAAGATAGTGGGTATGTTTTGTACATAACTCTACCACGGAACCCTTCATGGGCGAGTCCGACTTGCTCTTGATTTAATTATTCATCCTGGCAACAATGTGGCTGTTTCCTGTCTTCTGTGAAATATTAAATTATTGCGTTATTGATTGACTGACAGATAACGCGTAGCCAAAACAATTGGTTGCAAGAAGATGAAATTTGGCATGTATGTTGCTTGGGGACCGGCCGATTGTACTGTGAAGGGATTTCTCAAAATTCCCATGAAATCGGTAAGAAATTGCAAAATTAATAAAAATGGGCGGGTATAGCTGCGGTCATCCTCTAGTTCCCGATGCGACAGCAAGCGGAATCTTACTTTAGTTACGTTCCATTGCCAAAATCACCTTGGTAGGAAAAGTCTTTCCGTTCCACCCGGAGCATCAACAAATAGTATGTTTCCCAAAGCACTATCCACGCTACGACACACACGATCATAATTATATAAAATGCTGTTCTTCATTAAATCTCGAGACATAATTTTGCAGGCTTTCGGCTAGTTCTAATGGGCAATAGTTTATTTCCATCGTACGTACGCGTAATCTTTATTCATATGTACGTGCAGATCGTATTGAGTAATAGGATAGATATAACTATCTATATATCGATATATAGTCTTGAATAGTAAGCAAACAACGATTCATTATTATTTGTTGTGTCAACCTAACAATGTCCTCGGCCAATTTGTCTTCATATTTATGCCACAACTATGCAGCATCTGAAAGTGTGCAGAACTCCAGCATGACTGCAAACACATGGCGTAATCGAAGAGGACTTTCACTAATACTTGCTTCAGACAAAGCGTCATCCCAGTGATTTTTTTTTTGTTTTCCGTGTGAGTGTGTGGCCAACTCTGGTGTTGGAGTTTTCAGACCGCCCGAAGGCCTCCGACATGGCCTAACGATCCTTATCCTTAGATAAGAACCGGGACCGACAGCTTTACGTGCCCTCCAAAGCACGGTAGCGCTCAGATGTAAATGCCACACATGGTCACCCATCCAAATGGCGACCTGTGCAAGCGTTGCTTAACTTCGCCGATCTGTTACGAACCGCAAGCCAAGTCTCGCTATGAGCGCTACAATGATGATCCCCATGCAATAAATGACGCGCCACTCTGCGAGCTTTATATTCATGTGCGAATAAGTCCAACCTAAGTTGAACCATATTTAATTTAATTTATCATACAGATTTAATCTCAATTTAAATTGGAAGCAGACTGCCTCGTTGGTCTCGCGGCATAAATGTGCGCGTGGTATTGGGAGGTTTCGGGTTCGATTCCCGGGTCAGGCAAAGTGTTATTGGGTTTTCCGTTAGGAAATTCTCAGTAGCAGCACGGAGTCTGGTAATGTGCCCGGTACGGCAATAGGCTCGCCCCCTATTACGTGGGACCTAAAAATTCATGGCGAAATGTGGGTGTAATATTACACCTCTGCCTACCCCTTCGGGGATACAGGCGTGGGTCTATAAAAAAAAATTGGAAATTACCAAATCCTAGTAATTTTACATTTTATGATCATAATTTATAAAGTTTCGACCAATTCAACTAAAGAGTTACTTATTTTCATTATCATAGAAATAAAATAAAACAATATTTAATTTGACACAACTTTTTATGTATGAACCGATTCGTATAAAATAAACACTAAATGTTAAGTGAGGCTTACCACAATACATCAGTTAAAACCGTATTCACATCCGATTAGCCGTTTCTGAAATTAGCGTGCACAAACGCACAGACAAACAGATAAACAGACAAAATTTCTTAGAGTTATATTTTTGGCTTCTCTTCATTAATAAAGACCCTTTAAAATAGTTTTCTCCTAAATATCTTCCATGTACAGACATCGATCACCTACAGACTTATTATATGTATAGAAGATAAGTTCGTGATTTCATTACGCGTCGGTGTAAGTAGCGGTTAATTTAAGTGCACCCTTCATTGAGTAGATACACGTGCAATTGTGGTCAGCATCGGGGTAATTATTGATTTTCTTCTGCGAAACATTCCCATGGTAATAGGGGAAATGTTAGATTAGTCGTTTATACCAAGATCTTGTTGGTTTCACTGTTCGACCGGTGTTTAGTTTATGATGTGACGTTTCTGGTTGCTGTGCCACAGACTATATTTGTGTGACGGATGTCGTTGTGGCGACAGTGTTAAGTACATATATTACAGACATTTTAATGGTTTTAATGTTACATCATTGGAGGATGGAGAGGGATATTTTAAGTGAATTAAGGCGAAATTACTTTGGCTTTATACATAACTTGTGCTATGGAATAATCGGAAAAGTATATTTTAAAATTGTATTAAAAGCAACAGCTGCAAATTTCGTTCTACCTCCACTTCAAAAGGAGTGTGTACGTATGCTATAACCTACTCATCCGTTCCGACAAGGCCTAAAGTTATGCTGATTTTAGAAATGTATTGTTTTTAGGTTTCGACTTGCGGACCATGTTTGCAAAGACTCATTTACTGTAAAGTTAAAGTCTTAAGCCCTGGGCTATCGGAGATGGCGCACGCTCTGCAGGCATATTATTGTGGAAAGACTTTAATTCAGCCTGATTCTGTGGCAATTGCAGTGACAGGCGCTAGCACCGCACCAGGTACCAACACGAGGGCATCAAACAGCACAATGCGTCAAGGCAAACGATCTATAGAAACTGTGTCTAAAATACTTCTTGAAAAACAGGAGTTTTATATTTAGTCTTAATTAGTAGTTTTCGAAAAGCTTTATAAATGTCCATTGTAGATTCGTCTTTATAGATATAGAAGATAGATAAAGATATTGGTCATGCGTCATAATTATTGTAAATTTACCGCTTAACCTGCTTCCCGGATGGGCCGGCACGAGGCTAAGGATATCCTACATCCACAGCCCACAGTAAAACATACACTTTCACGGATAAATACCGGCTTTCGTAGCCCCAATGGGCTCAATGAACTGGATATTATTATCGTCCGGAATAAATAATTATGAGGATGTCATTGTGGTTTGCTGTTAATTGTAATGAATGGCGGTCATACAGGGACATCTATCGAAATAATAGAGGGATTGCTAAAATGGTCTTTGATATGGAATTGTGCAAGCAAAGTTCTCACGTGCTTACAATGCAAGTAAGGTTTTATTATTAAGTTGGCAAGCGCAAGCCATAAGGCTAGATCAGACGGTCTGGAAGATCCACCTTTTCGCCTCGTTGTTCAATACTTTTAGGTCACTGAAATACCTCATCATTGCAAAAGGTGTTTCGTGTTTGAAAGTGAAATTGATTATCAGAATGAAAATGATATTTCATTTCCAAATCAGGCTTTGTTTACAGTTGCAATTCCATTTTCTTCTTAACCCAAATTATAGAAATCATTCGGACCGTAAAACCCATCGAACGATTTTAATGTGGAATAACTGATCTCAGGAACCACGTGCATATTTAATTAGAATATAAGTAGTGAAATAGATGCTTGACGTTAATCCATTGTCAAGTTCCCACGACTATCGCGAGTACTTGTAGGGACTATTTTCAATGGATGACTCGCTGTTTTATGATGCACATCCTATTCAAGAATAAGCAGGACTAATCTAGAATTACTTCGTATAAAGTTTTCTACATTGCCGTACTCATTTAGGCTGGACACATGGCATTATGGATGTCCATCGCTACGCAGCGTCAAGTCCTGTGTGTCAAGTCCTTTCGCCGAATTATGGGTCTCACGTAATAGGGGCCACCACTTTTGCCATTACCGGGAACAACACTAGACTCGGTGCTGCTACTAAGCATTCGGGAAAGCCCATTAACAGTTTTGCCCAACACGGGAACCGAACCTGGAATCTCGGGATCAGCAGACGCACACGCTATCCACTGGACCACGGAAGCAGTCAATTCTAGTCCGTGTATACAGATGATATCTTGAATGGCCTGTTGATTTAATGGTTATTGACTCTGTGTCGTGGGTCCGATTTCTTTATAATAAGTGGCCTCGTAGTGTTGCGTTTCGTTTTCTGAAGAGAGCACCTGCGGTTTAGCATCTCCTCCAAAACATAAAATAGATTGTTCTCCTGCTAGATTTCTTCTGTGCAGACAACAGACCAGCTTACCCTCGCAACTCTATTCTTCCGACGGCACCAAAGAGAGCAATAAAGCCGTAACAAAACTGCGTTTATCTTGATCTAAATTTCCGAAAAACTCCGTAATCACTAACAATACGTACGTAAGTCCTTTAAGTAACCCTTTATTTTTTAGTAATGCACCAAATTATCCGCAACGTGCAGCTTATACAGCTTAATTAAGTAATTATGAACCTTATGAGCTCTTTTAGACCGTTTAATGCTGTAGGTAAATACTTTATGTGGGTTTTAATGCAGGAGTTGCAGTGTTTTATTGAATTGAATCCTTTATTGTAATTGAGTCATTGGTTACGCTGCAAGTACGTATTTAAAACATACATAGTTATTTCCTAACTAGCTATTTCCCGCGGTTTCACCCGCGACCTGAGGGAACTACTTCGCGTAGCGGTTAATTTATAGCCTCCTTGGTACATAAGCTATCCGCCAGTGAAAGTCCCGTCAACATCGGTCCAGCCGTTCCAGAGATTAGCGAGAACAAACAGACAGACACTCAGACAAAAATTGAAAAAAATATCATTTCGGTATATGTACCGTGTATACATCCATATAAAGTTTGTAAAAAGCGGTTATTTTAATATCACAGACAGACACTCCAATTTTATTTATGTGTATAGATAACTATGAATGTCCTAAATCTGATGTTAGCCTTTTTTGGCTATTATTCTGTAAGAGTTTTCCTTTTAGCTGCGCTTTATCCACGGTATTAAGCTTGCTCTGCTCTATTTACCTCTAAACATCTTTTATCAATTTGTCCATATTTATTTTCTGGAGTCACAAACATTATCGATTATTTCCAAATATTTGAGTTTCAATGGGCTTTTGTACTTGATAACTAATCAGCTTTCCAGAGGGATCTGTCTGTTGGGCAGAGTCAGCTGACAAAGCTGAAGACGGAAGATGGCAGAATCGTATCGTCCAAGCCTGAGCTCTTGGAGGAGATCGAAAGGTTCTATGGACAGCTATACACGACAACGCAACAACCCGCAAGCACTCCAGCGTCAGACCCTAGAGCTGGATTGACCCGACACTATACCGAAGATATCCCGGACGTCAGCATGCACGAGATTAGTGTGGCTCTCAAACAGCTCAAAAACAACAAGGCGCCGGGTGATGACGGAATTACGAGCGAGCTTCTGAAGGCCGGCGGTGCACCCGCTAGAGAAGCCCTCCGGAAGCTATTTAATTCCGTCATTCTCGAGGGTAAAACGCCACAGGCGTGGCACAGAGGTGTGGTGGTACTTTTCTTTAAGAAAGGGGATAAAACCCTCTTAAAGAACTACAGACCCATCACACTTCTGAGCCACGTCTACAAGATGTTTTCGAGGGTCATCACGAATCGTCTCGAGAGCAAGCTAGACGACTTCCAGCCTCCCGAACAAGCCGGTTTCCGTAAAGGCTATAGTACCATAGACCACATACATACGCTGCGGCAGGTTATACAGAAGTCCGAGGAGTATAACCAGCCCCTATGCTTGGCGTTTGTGGACTATGAGAAAGCCTTCGATTCGATCGAAACCTGGGCGGTGCTACAGTCTCTCCAACGGTGCCGGATTGACTACCGATATATCGAAGTGCTAAAGTGTTTGTATGAAAACGCCACTATGTCAGTCCGCCTCTAGGACCAGAGTTCGAAACCTATTCAACTCCAGCGAGGGGTGAGACAGGGGGATGTCATATCCCCGAAACTGTTTACCACTGCGCTGGAGGATGTTTTCAAGCTTCTGGACTGGAATGGGCTCGGCATCAACATCAACGGCGAGTACATCACTCACCTTCGATTCGCAGACGATATCGTAGTCATGGCTGAGACCATGGAAGGACCTAGGCACAATGCTCGATGGCCTCTGTAGAGTCTCTCAACAAGTAGGTCTTAAGATGAACATGGTGTAACGGGTTCTGGTATTAAAACGCAGAAAAGGTTCTATGCGTTTATTTGCCGAGTATTGTCTCACTTCCCTTGCCACGAGTATGACCGACCAACAACACGACACTGGCCTGAACACTAAGGGCTGCAGTCTCCCACGCTGTTCCCTCCGGTAGTGTGTAGGCAGGCTGCTCGAAGGCTGCGCGTAGCGGTAGATCCTCGCAGGCCGTTGGTTCAGCGGGCAGACGCTGGCGGTGCAAGTACGAGGAGCAGGGCAGGCCAGACTCTTCGGCAGAAGTGACGCCGAAGGCGATGCAGGAAGTGTAGCGGTCTAGGAGCGTAGCCGAAGTCTTAAGGTGAACCTGGAACCTGAAGGAAAGCAGCATTAGGAGAGCCACAACCAATAGAGTCAGGCAGGCGGCGTCAGCCGGCCTCAGCTAGCAGGTAGAGAGATGGGCAGTACGCTAACGCAGTAAATGTAGTGCTTACCCGTAGCTGGGAGCAGGATACACGTAAATACGACGTAGGGTCAGTAGGTACGCTTAGTTATAGTAGAAGCGACGTTAGAGTAGCGGTGCCGGCCTCTCTGTCGGCCCCTTTATATACCGGGCCCTCCATCAGGCTGAGAGTCCGTTTATGACCATATTTGGTCAGGCTTTGCGAGTGCGGACGATGGCTTTCTCTGATTGGCCGAGCGTATGGGCGGTACTGTGACGCAACGCGGTAAGTACCGGACATACGTTACAATACCGCCCGCCTTAGGAGAGGATTTTACGTGGCTAACAAGGAAAATCCGACTAGCTGCGTTAGGTCTATGAGTCCGCTACTGTCCAAGCTAAGACGGCATAAAGAGAGAAGGAAGGGAAAGTCTTCTATGGTTTGTAACAAATAGTTAGGCACCATAGTGTATAAGTTTTAGGTCCTTAATGTGCCAAAACCCAATAGAATTTCCAGACGCGTCCGACAACTCGTAAACGAGAGGCGACTTTTTATTAATCACTGTGCACTTCACGAATTTAGGGGCTAGTTTCTTACAGAAGGACTTATCCTTGTCGCTCTGATAAAAAGTCCGTTTCCACACAGTGTCTCCCACATTAAACTCAGCTGGTTTACGGCGTAAATTATACGTTTGGGAATTCCTAGCATGAGCTTGAATGAGGAGTGCCTGAACTTTGTCAAATATGCCTGATAAGTGACCTATGTTTTCTGCGTAATCGTCCCTAGGTATGTATACTATATCATCAGCGTCTGTGTCGACATAGTGTGAGCCGCATGGAACTAGTTCACGTCCATAGACTAAAAAACTAGGTGTATAGCCCGTGACTTCATTAACTGCAGTATTTAATGCAAACTGCACCTTAGGTACGAGAGTGTCCCATAATCTCTGGTCATTTCCTACAAACGCCGCTAAGGTAGAACCAATGGTTTTATTATAGCGTTCGACCGTATTGACATGTGGGGAATCTTTAGGAGTATAATGAAGATTAGGGATTTTGTACTTGCGCAACATAGCTTTTAAAGTAGCACTGACAAACTGTTTACCATTGTCCAATATAATTGTAGATGGTATACCATGAACTAAAAATATTTTTTCTTCCAAAATATTAGTTATTATTTCAGCAGTTTTTAGTTATTATTTCCATTGGTAAAGGTTAAAATTAATGCGAATAGGGCTGCACCTAAATGGGTAACTAGAGGCATTAAGATTTGTTGTAAATATAAAAGGACGCTCAAAGCATTATGTTATCAAGGTAAAAATGAGGACACCAAGTTAAGATATATAAAATACAATAAGTTACTTAGAAAATGCATTAATACATCAAAGCAGTTAACAAATCAAATATACATACAAAAATCTAAAAGTAAAAGTAAAGCTACATGGAATATTATTAAAAATAAAGCGGATACAGCCAAGAATCATTGTGTGCTAGACTCACTTATATCAGGCAATGAGGTCATAACAGATCCAGTAAAAATTGCAAATGCGTTTAATGATTTTTTCATCTCAGTATCAGATACAGGGAGCACAACTAATTTGCCCCATTCACAACTTAGTAGAAACATAAATAGCATTTTTCTACGACCTTGCACAACAAATGAAGTTTTGAAAATAATACATTCACTGAACAACACAAGATCCGTGGGCTACGATGAAATCTCCACCCTTATAATAAAATCTAGTGCAACGGCATTAGCATCTGTTTTAGGCCACTTGATAAACTTGTCTTTTACCACCGGAATATTTCCTGACAGGTTAAAGATCTCAATTGTAAAACCTCTGCATAAAAAAATAGCACATTGCAAATTAATAACTATAGACCCATTACCCTCATACCAATACTGTCGAAAATTTTTGAAAGGGCTATGCATATAAGAATAGTAGAATTTTTAGATAAACATGACATCATAAAAGAAGAGCAAAATGGTTTCCGGAAGGGCAAATCAACTACATTAGCAGCTTTCTCATTAGTCAAATCCATCACTAAGCGCATAGACAAAAAGCAGTTAGTTACGGTACTTTTCCTAGATATGAGTAAAGCCTTTGATCTAGTAAATTTTACAAATCTACTTGATAAATGCGAGCGCTATGGCATAAGGGGTACAGCGTTAGAATGGTTACGTAGTTATCTTCATGGTCGATCTCAATGTGTAGAAGTTACTCAAATGGACGATAAATTAGCCTTAAGTTCGTATAGATCTAAATTTCAATATAGTAGGGCAGGAGTACCACAAGGTAGCATTTTAGGTCCACTCCTGTTCTTAATATACATCAATGATCTACCGAAAAGCACTACACATAGATGTGTATTATTTGCTGACGACATATCTGTAATTATTCCATCAAGTAAAAATCATGAGGAAGAATTAAAGCTAACACTAAAAAACATAATATGTTGGCTAACACAAAATCATTTAAAAGTCAATTTGTCTAAAACCAAATATGTTCAATTTTGCAATTACCAACAAAAACCACAAGATATCAATCTTACATTTGAAAATGAAAAGATTAGCAAGGACACCGACATTAAATTTCTCGGACTTACACTAGATGAAAACTGTAATTGGAAACTGCACATAGACTCATTATGTAAAAAGTTAAATAGGTTTGTCTATGCTCTAAGCCAATTACGAAAATCGGCGAATGAAGAGACGGCACTTACAGCTTATTATGGTCACGTAGGATCCATTTTAAATTATGGTATACTATTGTGGGGAAATTCAACGCATATATCAAGAGCATTTCTAGTTCAAAAAAAATGTATCCGGGCAATTTGTAAAGCTGGGCCATTAGAATCATGTCGCCCACTTTTCAAGAAATTACGTGTTTTGACTTTGGCATCTATGTATATACTAGAAATTGGCATGTTTGTTAAGAAGCAGCAAAAATTATTTCCCAAAGTCAGTGAGAATTATAAATATAGTACAAGGGATCCTACAAAACTACAGACGGAGTTGTGTAGAAGCACTTTTCATCATCAAGATTGCCAAATTATGACTATTAAAGTATACAACCATATTCCTCGATCTTTCAGAGAGTTGCCAATTTGCCAGTTTAAATCCAAATTAAGACAATGGCTGATCGAAATGTGTTTTTATACGATTAAGGAATTTTTTGACTATAAAATCAATTCACATTATTATTGACAATTTAAGTAACATTCTATATTAATTTTATACCTATTATTATTATCTTATTATTATGTTTTAATTATTATTATTATTGTTTTAACATTGTATGACATTAATTATTTCCCTTATGACATTGTCTCCATATAAATTAATGATTTCGTATTATAATTGAAATAATTGTATAATCATAAGTAATTAATCATAAAATTTAGCTGTGATGCTTGTTATTTAAACTTTCGCATGCCTGAAAAGTGCGAGATGTGCAAAGAGCCTTATTATTATTATTTACCACCTAAGTAATGTAAACCACATCTCTGGCGAAATAAAATTTTCATTTTCATTTTCATTTTCATTTTCAGTTGCGCGCCTGATAGGAAAAAGTAGACAGTATTTACTAAAACAACAAGTTACTACGAAGATGTAGGCGTTTTGTTTTCTTGTGACGGGTAGTGGCCCCACCAAATCTACACTAATGGTTTGGAAGGGTCGTGAACACACTTTGGGTCGTCCCATGGTTCCCAATGGTGCGTGGTTCTGATGTTTGTGCGCGATACAAGTGTCGCAAGAATTTATGAACTTAACTACGTCATCGCGCATTTTGGGCCAATAGTAACGCAGTGCTAAGCGCTTGTAAGTTTTAAATATACCGAAATGCCCCGAAGTGGGTTCGGCATGGTTCTCTAATATGGCATTATTTCGATCAGAAGAAGATAGTACTTCTTTCCATTCGAACTCCTTACGTAGCATACACCTAGATTTAATCAAACGATATAATTTATTATTTTTAATAGAATAGTCTGGATAGTCATTAGGCGAAGATAAACAACCATTGTAGGTGGCTGAATACCATTGATCAGTGTTAACATTAGGGTCATTCACGTTATTATTATTCGCGTTAATTATATTTACAGGTAGGGATCGTGATAACGCATCGGCTATAATATTATCCGCACCGCGCCGATGCTTTATTTCGAAGTTGAAGGCTGACAGACGAACCGACCACCGAGCTAATCTACCAGTCGGGTTGCTCAAGTTTAGGAACCATTTCAGTGCGGAATGGTCAGTATACACAACAAACTTTAACCCGTTATCTAAATAACAGCGCCAATATTCGAGGGCTGTTAGAACTGCTAATGTCTCCCGTTCTGTTATACTGTAGTTTTGTTCCTGTGCATTTAGTGACCTACTCATGTAAGCGATAGGTAGTTCCACGCCATCTATTTCTTGTGTAAGTAACCCACCGATGCCGCTCGCACTCGCATCTGTGTGAACTTGAAAAGGTTTCTCGTAATCGGGACACGATAATATTGGTGCGGAGCTTAACAATTGTTTTAGTTTACAAAACGAGTCATCAGCTTCCACCGACCACTGAAATGGTGCGGCTTTCTTACCGGTAGAGGTAAGTTTGTTCAGCGGACCGGCAATAGTACTAAAATTAGGTATAAATCGCCGATACCATGATGCAATGCCTAAGAACCTTTTGACTTCTTTTTTATTCTTAGGCGTAGCATATTGAAGAATGGCTTCCACCTTACATGGGTCTACTTGTAATCCTTTAGAGTTTACTACGTAGCCCAAGTACTTCAATTCATCACGGAAGAATTTAGATTTTTCCAAGTTGATGGTAAGGTTGGCCGATTTTAATTTTTCGTATACTTTATTTAATAGTGACACATGAGCATTAAAGGATGGCGATATAAGCACGATATCATCTAAAAAAACGAATACAGAGTTTTCGAACTCAGGACTGTTCGTAAACAAGTGATCCACCAAACGCTGTTGTGTCGCAGGCGCATTCGTTAAACCAAACGGCATAGTCACAAATCTAAATGTTCCTCTAGTAGGCACATAGAACGCAGTCTTATCACGATCACATTCGCGAAGAGGCGTCTGCCAAAAGGACTTAGATAAGTCTATACTACTTAGATATCTAGCGTTCCTAAGGTTGTCTAAAATTTCGGATACGTAAGGTAGTTTGTACGCGTCTTTTTTAGTAATAGAATTAAGTTTCCGACTATCTAAACAAAACCTTAGTTTACCGTCTTTCTTAGGCGTTAGTAAAATCGGTGACGACCACGGACTTTCGCATTTTTCTACCACTCCCAATGCAAGCATTTCGTCTAATTCGTCAATAATTATTTTTAATTTCGCCGGCGGTAACCTATAATATCTTTGGCGTATCGGCGCAGAATCGCCAGTGTCTATTGCATGTTCTATTAAGTGAGTTCGTCCTAAACCGGTTTTTTCAGTAGAAATCGACTCGTATTGCTTTATAATTAACTTAGCCGTTCTCTGTTGTGACTCACTCAACTCACTAAAAGATTGCAATACGTTCGTGTTACTTAGCTTATTTTCACCTAACACACTACACGGCAATGTTTTAGACATGCATACGGATGCGATATGGTTAGGCAGTAATTTAAATAGTTTCCAGAA
Source organism: Euclidia mi (assembly GCA_944739405.2). Lineage (NCBI taxonomy): Eukaryota > Metazoa > Arthropoda > Insecta > Lepidoptera > Erebidae > Euclidia > Euclidia mi. The sequence goes on from OX123196.2 coordinate 9,728,642, forward strand.
ATCGATGCCTAAAATTAAATTACTTGTAACTTCTGGAATAATATAAGCTTTCAATAAGTGGGTTTGATTATTAAAAGTAGTGGGTAAGTTGATAAAACCGCGCGGCAACAATATATTTCCACCTGCGGACCGAATGGAATTAGTGTTGTGACACTGCTGTATTTCTAACCCGGTTTTAGTAATTACCTCCAGATGGGAGTTGTTACCTAGAATTGTAATGGCTGAACCGGAATCAAGCAATCCACAAATAGGTAAACTGTTAATCGTTACGTTAACATAGGGCCGTAGGTCATTTTTAGGTTTATTATCCAGGATCGAGGCGACGGAATAACTAGAGAAATACACTTTTAGAGTGTTTAGCCAATTTCTCCAATCATCTTTGTCAAAATTGGTTGAATAGGTTGTAGAACCTAATTTAGATTTTGACACGCCCCGACCCTGACCAACTAGTTTTTTGGTTTCGTCGATTTACAGTTCGGGCAGTTAGGGAATGTCACATCCCTACAGCCGCACTTGAAGCAAATTGCGAAGCGATCGCGTTTGCATTCATTCAAACTGTGATCATTGATTCGGCAGCGCGGGCAGTACTTGGACGTGACTAGAGCGACAGAGCTAGGTTTAGACTTAGGTTTGCTAGGTTCGTTGTTCACAGTGTATTCGGACGTACCCTCTATAGTAGCAACGGGATAATTATTGTAGGAATTATTACGCGCTCGGTTATTAGGTTTGTGACTGTAAGCTAGATCTGGTGCCAACGTGTCGTTATTATAATACGGTTCGCGGAATTGAGAGTTCAAACATTTCATCCGTTCGTAGTTTAAACATAACGTCTGCAGTGTTGCTATACTGTCTATTGAAGATATTGACGGAGCTAGCACTAGTGAGTAGCATGGACGTATGTTATGCAATAGGATGTCTAACTTTTCGCGTTCGGACAATCGCTTTGACAGAGACAGCCTAGCGAACAGCTGATTCATTATCGAGAGATAAATAATTATAGTTTCGGTAGCACCTTGAGTACGTCGGCGGATTTCATTTAATAACCGGTAGTCATAATCGTACGGTGTGAAATCGTCTATTAATTTAGTGGTGAGTTCTTCCCATGTAGTGAAATATTCTTTTAGGCCGCGGTACCAGTGAAGTGCGTTACCGGTGAAAATTTCGGAGGCATATGATAAAATTTTAGTGGAAGGTAGATTACGCGCGGTTTGGAATTCGGTTACGCGTTGTAGGAACGCTCGGACGCATCCCGTACCGTCGTATTTTAGCTTAGACAGTTCGCTAACTCTCAAATGCTCGCAATGCAATACTGGGGCTAACCCTGCCTGCGTCGAGGTAGACGGCGCAGGTTGGACCTCTGCCACAGCATCGGCTGTGCGAACAGCTGATTGCTCAATGACGGACAGCTCCGCCGAGAGCTTGTCGAACCGGCTGCACAATTCGGTAATCCGTTTTGAAAACGCCGTAGGACGTTCCATCCTGCGGAGTCTATGGTATAAGTGGTTGTGCAGTGCGGTAGACCTCTTAGCTAGGTTCGCGTCGTAAGAGGCAGATAACGAATTTAGTCGCTTGGCCAGCTCAGAGACGGCCTCGCTAGCGCCCTCGAAGTCCACCGCTATGGCTAGACCCGACTCCAAAATGTCATCATTTGGAATGGCTTCCAGTAACTTAGGGAGCTGCTTCCGCAGACCTAGGACAGAGGTAGCCGGCTCCTCACCTCTAATCGCGACCTCGTAAGCTAACTCGTTCTTGTTTAGCAGGAAGTATTTTATGGGGTGTGAGCCCATTGTGTATGAAGGAGTACCGCGTAAGTATAACACTACACACTACACTTAGTGCGCAAGCGTTCCGCCCTTACAAATGGCCTACTTTACGATTAGGCGTAAAAGTTCGACCGTTAGGACTAATTAGAAAAACGTTAGATTCAAATTTGCGAACTAGTACGTAGTAGGTAGTTACACTAAAAGGTAGGCAATTAGTACAACAATACGTACCGGTTCGCTGTAGCCGCACCTGCTCGCTTACAATGATGGAGACCTGCTAGATGAGAACTCGAGCACGGAAAGCGAGACAATAACCCACGTAGGCGCCACTGTAACGGGTTCTGGTATTAAAACGCAGAAAAGGTTCTATGCGTTTATTTGCCGAGTATTGTCTCACTTCCCTTGCCACGAGTATGACCGACCAACAACACGACACTGGCCTGAACACTAAGGGCTGCAGTCTCCCACGCTGTTCCCTCCGGTAGTGTGTAGGCAGGCTGCTCGAAGGCTGCGCGTAGCGGTAGATCCTCGCAGGCCGTTGGTTCAGCGGGCAGACGCCGGCGGTGCAAGTACGAGGAGCAGGGCAGGCCAGACTCTTCGGCAGAAGTGACGCCGAAGGCGATGCAGGAAGTGTAGCGGTCTAGGAGCGTAGCCGAAGTCTTAAGGTGAACCTGGAACCTGAAGGAAAGCAGCATTAGGAGAGCCACAACCAATAGAGTCAGGCAGGCGGCGTCAGCCGGCCTCAGCTAGCAGGTAGAGAGATGGGCAGTACGCTAACGCAGTAAATGTAGTGCTTACCCGTAGCTGGGAGCAGGATACACGTAAATACGACGTAGGGTCAGTAGGTACGCTTAGTTATAGTAGAAGCGACGTTAGAGTAGCGGTGCCGGCCTCTCTGTCGGCCCCTTTATATACCGGGCCCTCCATCAGGCTGAGAGTCCGTTTATGACCATATTTGGTCAGGCTTTGCGAGTGCGGACAATGGCTTTCTCTGATTGGCCGAGCGTATGGGCGGTACTGTGACGCAACGCGGTAAGTACCGGACATACGTTACAATGGACAAGACGAAAATCACGTCGAACGTCCATGTTGTACCTGCTCCTATTCAGGTTGGGAACTCTACGCTCGAAGTTGTCGACAAGTATACCTACCTGGGACAAGTAGTCCAAATAGGTAGGTCCAACTTCGAGAAGGAGGTCAATCGTCGAATCCAACTCGGTTGGGCAGCGTTCGGGAAGCTACGACATATCTTCTCGTCCGATATCCCGCAGTGTCTCAAGACGAAAGTCTTTGACCAGTGTGTATTGCCAGTGATGACTTACGGATCAGAGACGTGGTCGCTCGCGAGATCGAATCAGATATGAGGAGATCCGCAGTAGAACCAAAGTCGCCGACATAGCTCTCCGGATAGCCAAGCTGAAGTGGCAGTGGGCAGGGCACATAGCTCGAAGAACCGATGGCCGTTGGGGCAGAAAGGTTCTGGAGTGGCGGCCACGTACCGGACGACGCAGCAGAGGTAGGCCCCCCGCAAGGTGGACCGACGACCTCGTCAAGATCGCGGGAGGCGGTTGGATGCGGGCGTTTCAAGACCGGTCTGTGTGGAGAACCTTGGGGGAGGCCTATGTCCAGCAGTGGACGTCGTTTGGCTGATATGATGAACTAATCAGCTTATGGAGTGTACATTGGAATTGAAAAAATATTAGGAACATTTTAATGAAACTAGATTGTCTTATGCCTAAGATGCAGCTATGCATTAAAGTGTAAATGGGTTTAAAGACTTTATTACTCATACAAACATAAATTCACTTATAATGAGATACAGAATTACTAAAATTGAAAAACATTTTCTCTGGGGCCTAGACTAAGTGCAAATAATCAACTCAATGAACTTACATTAATAGGGCAATCAACGGAAATGAACTCATGAATGTGTCATTTAATTATGTCATGTGTAGGTTTATCATTTATCTGGTTACCACACAGGCTCTGACTAGTTCGAGATCAGGTGATCGTGTGTGCGTTGTCCTAGGATACTAATGGTCTCATCGTGACGTAACACGGTGCTATATTCTTCATTTAAGAGCACACAAGCTTGTCGTATATGTATATTGTACTAGAGGATGCCCGCGGTTACACCCGCATTATTTAAGGCTACTGCTCCACTCCCGTCGCTCATAGCGCGATGTTATATAGCCTATAACCTTCCTCGATAGATGGGCTATCTAACACTGAAATATTTTTTCAAATCGGACCAGTAGTTCCTGAGATTAGCGCGTTCAACCAAACAAACAAACAAACTCTTTAGCTTTATGTATTAGTATAAGATGTGTGTATGTATATGTACCATGCAATTTTTATGATTGTGTCGTCCGCTAAAACGCATGCAACTTTGTATATGTTGATCGAAAATTTAGATATTGATTGTTTTGCGTATTGCTTAGTGTTGCTTAGTGGAAGGAGTCCAGATCTTTAAGGCTCCTATTATTGGGTTAAGTTACCTATCATAATCTACTTAATATTTAACAAGGCGGGCAAGAGTTTTCATAAGCTTTTCATTGACACCGATGACTTTTTGACAAATTTTCTCGACATATTAAACAAGTATTATGCTGACGCTGATGATAATTAGAGACAGAAGATTCCGTTGGTACACAATGCCGTATTAAACGAAACGCGGGCGTAAATCGAATATAATTATGAATATATAGTTTAAAGGTAGACAACGCGCTTGTGATCTTTCGGGCATTGCAGGTGTCTATGGGCGGCAGTGATTAAGTACTTACTATCAGGTGACCCGCTTGTTCGTTTGTGTTTCAATGCTATAGAAAAAAATGTCATTGGCTTAAATACTTATACCTAATCTCACTTTATCACACATTATTTTCAATCTCCGGTAGGTACATCCGAAAGGTAACTCAATACATGGATTAAATTGGTCCAGTGACGCATAGGATTGGACTAAATGCTGTCGAGTGGGTGGCCATCTGACTAATGGGTACTTCTCGCCCACCGAGGCGACTTCTAAGTCAGACCCTCATTATAGATGCAAGTAGGTGTTGTTTTAACTACCGTATGCAATAAATGTAACTGAAATGTCTTATTTCTCCTCTGTTGTAATGCCAGATTTAGTGATGATTTTAAAGGCATGTGTTTGGTTAGGTAGTGACTTTTTTCAGCATAGTGCGGTGGTATGCTAATTCTCTATGTTTTAAAGATGTCCCTAAAGAAGTTGAGTTTAAAGCCCGACCCTGCTTGTCTTGAGTTTGGAAAGCGTGAGGTTCAACTTACATGAGTTCCACGCAATCCTTTGATTCTAGGAGGATCTAGGAGGTGTGTTGATATTTCGAAGCAGATTCGAGGCAATCGGTCAAAAGCTCCTGGTTGTCCTACCGCTACTTGTGTCGCGTGGCCTCGAGAATTTACCAGAAAGCCTGGTTTTCGATCGCGAGCCACGAGCCTTTTTGACAATGGAAAACAGAGATAACCTGTCCGATTAATTGAACGGATTAAATCACCATTAAGAATACGGTCAACCAAACCTTAAAAATCCACACTAAGAATAAACCACAATTACAACATACAACGTCTTTAATAAAGCCACGAGCCGAGCATTAACCACTTGCCGTCATAAAATGTCATAAAACAATTATTGTATCATACAATTGAGGGCTCAAGTTCATACGTCAAGCAGTAAGTAATGAGCAATTATGAAGTGGCTATAGCAAGTATTGCACATGTTCACTGTGGCACGCTTCGTCAAGCGTGGCGACTAGCCAGCCGGGACGTTCTTATAAAATACATAGTAAATTGGCCTGTTTGGATTTTGAAATTATATTGTAGGATATTGTACGGAAGGCCTAGATGTCTAGCTATTATTTGATTTAGTTTAATGAATAGGAAATGAAGGAGGTAATCGTAGTGTGTGTAATAGCTAATGTTGTGTAAAATCTGCTTGCTGTTACACTGGCAAGCAGACCTCTGGCTTTAGGCATAGCCGATACGTGCTTCTTAGTTGAGTTAAACAAATTTGATGAAAAACATGAACAGACAAGTCTACAGATTTTATATTTGAACTAACAGCCGCCCATTTAGTCGTCCAGAAAAGCATTGACTTCACAATAGAGTAATACCTAATATATTCAATTGAATATATAGAACTCCTTGGAACTGTCATCATGGGCCTATTTATATATACATACATAGTCTCACGCCTATATCCCCGAAGTGGTAGGCAGAGGTAGGTATATTGCTACACCCACTTTTCGCCAGATATATTTTAGTCCCAGGTAACAGGGGACGTGCATATTGCCGTACCGGGCACATTACCAGAATCCGTGCTGCTACTGAGAATTTCCTAACGGAAAAACCCAATAACACTTTGCCCGACCCGGGAATCGAACCCGAGACCTCCCAATCCCACGCGCACATCTATGCCGCGAGACCAACGAGGCCTATTTATTTGTAAACCAAAAACATTATTTGGACTTGCTATGATGACGGATTAAGAAACAAAGTGTCACACCCCTGTTTCATTACGTGGCTGTCATAAGAGTCGACTTAGGAAAATACACAAAGCATCTTTGCGAAGAGACGGAAAACTCGACATCAGAGCCTATACCGACCTGTCTGGCCAGCGTGCTACAGTAGGCCAAATGCTCTCACTGATTCACAACGATATGATCATGAAAATAAGGAGACTGCAAAAGGCTGTATGATAATACCTATTTTACGAAAAACTTTTTTTTTATACACTGACGCCTGTATCCCCGAAGGGGTAGGCAGGGGTGTAACTTTAGGTGCCACGTAATAGGGGGCAAGCTTCTTGCCGTTACCGAGCACATTCTCAGACTCCGTGCTGCTGCTGAGAAATAGGAAAACTAAGTAACACTTTTGCTCGACCCGGAATTCTAACCCGGGACCCGATCAGCAGACATATACGCTATCCACTGGACCACGGAGACAGTCAACAAAAAAGTATTATCTTAGAAAATCCCAAATACGTAAATATATATCCATCTACATGGGTGTGAGGTAAAAATATGAAGTAATTATAATTAAGATTAACTGCGTAATTCTTGTTTATAAAGTTGCGTCCATCGTTATATTCTTAATTATAAGTTATAGCGATCGTTGACCTCAAATATTCAACATTATTAACTACCAAATATTTTTTCATTAGGCGTTATTTATAGGCAAGATCCTTCAAAATATAATAAATTATTAAAATATTTATCAATATTTTAATTATTATTTTTTGTCAAGATTAGCATAATCCAGAAATAAATTACTAATTAAATAAGAAAGATAGTATACGCAAATATTTTTGCAAAGTTGGCCTTCGCTTTCATAGCAGTTGGAGATAGAAAGATGAGATCTTTTGCTCTGCGTCTTTGTCGATACAGAGATTATTACCTCCAAATGCGAGGATGATATTTATTAAATAAAAAACATTAGACAACATAGCATAGACAACATAGAGCAAGAATAGCCTAGCGGAGAGACCAACAGACTGCTGCGTGGCTCTCCTCCTCTCAGGTACAAATCCACGGCGTGCTCGACCTGCAGAAATTATACATACACATACATACATACATAGACTCACGCCTGTTTCCCGGAGGAGTAGGCAGAGACTACGAAACGCCATTTGCAACGATCCTGACATATCTCTCTTGCTTCATTCACTCCCATCAAATTTCTCATGCATGCACTTCTAACCTGTCCTTTTTTTAGGATGTCTCAAATCTGGTCAGAGAACGTCTGTCTAGGTCTTCCCCTTCCAATGGGACAAGAGTCCCATTCACACTTGCCTTATATAACTTCTTGGTCAGTCTTTCGTCATCCATCCTCTCCATGTGTCCAAACCATCTTAGCATACCTTTCTCAATGGCAGAAATTATGTGCGCTTAAAATTGTGAATACATACTGAGCGTTTGCTAAACGCTGAAGGAAGATATCCTGAAAATACGTGCATGTCGCATATTTCTCTACGATGTTTACCAGAGAGTCCGAGAGACCTTTACCAATTCGCACTTGGTCAGTGTGATTGACTATGGCCTAACCCTTCTCATAGTGTGAAGAGGCTCGTGCAACGTAGTGGGACAGTTTATATAGGACGATGATGATGATGATAATGATGCTACGTTACAATGATTATGTCAAGTGCGGGAATAATATTAATTTATGCACAATTCATTCAAAATTAAATTGCATCTCCAAAGTTATTACCTACTATAATAAAACAGGTTTTGCCAGCCGATTTCAGTGTAAGGAAAACAAAATTAAGTTTGATTTAAAACTGTTAAAATATATTTCATATAAAAATCAACCTTGTTGCACGTCTTTAAAAGATGTGAAAATAAATTTCGGCCGTAAGGTCGTAGACACTTTTTTGGCCGACTGTACCTACCACTCCACCTTTGAATCCACACTAGCCAACGAAACTCTACCATTTACAAGCTAAACCCCCAAGTACCTAGCTCACTTTTCTCGCAATCTCCCATGGCTCACAAGAAGAATAAACCTCCCGCCATTCACAAGCAAAACCCACAAGTTACGGAGTTTATCTTTTCCAGCCTTGGGCCACAAGTAGCTCACTTAGAATCAGTCGGTAGCATCTTCCTCCGGGGTGGGTGACCGAGGAAGCGGAGCGGAGCGGAGGGCTTCACGCGTCGCCGCCTACACCTCAGGATAATGACATCGCATCTTGGGCCAATCATATCTCACTGTACGCTTTAATTAGAGCCGTGGTGATCATCACCCGTGGTTTTGAGGGGCAGGTTATAGTACCTGTTTCGAGCTGTTTCGTTATGTTTGGTACCTGTGTGTTGTACATAAATATTACAAAATAAAGTACCCAGACCGCGTCTGTCTGTTTGAAGGCAATAAACTCAAAAAGTACCGATCAGCTTTTTGTTAGGTTTTCACCATTAGATTGAGTGATTACTGGGCAAGGCGTAGAAAAATTGGCGCAAGGTTTCGTAATAGTGGCATTTTATTAAACTAAAACAAACATGCGCGAATTATGCTTGTTCCCAGAGAAAAGACCTGGCAGCCGCCCAATAATAAGATAGGTACTAGCTACTGACGTCACATGCCTGTCTGGCTGTCTTATTAATAATTTCAATATAAAAGATACTTACAAGTAACCTCAATATAAAAGTGAATGCTACGTTGTTTTGACAATCCGTTGCAGTTTTTAATCTTTTTTATCCTGTTGACATAAAACCCAATTAAAATATCCTATTTGATAGTGAAATTCGTGACGATGACGCCCAAATCAATCTGGTGAAATTTGGACAAACTAATGCTAACTGAAAGTTTACTAGGTTTCAGTATTTATTTTTGGAAGAGCGATATTCTACATTTATGATAGACATTGTGGTGTGATTGTGGTTATAATAATGTTCTATACCGGGTATTCCCTGCTAAAGATACAAAAATGACGCAACAGAGACAGATGAACTGTGGCTTGATAAGAGTTACATGTTTACATATAAAAGCTGTTAACAGGAGTTGTACATATACTTTTAATAAGTACAGTGATTGTTGTTGTAAATATGAAATAATTGCAATTTTATACGGCGTTGCCTCAAACCATATATTTTTTTAATGTCATGCGTTTTTTATTATCTCTGGAGCTAAAAAAGTAGTGCCCAGTATTATTACCTGTATCATCTTTTTTTTTTTAAGTAAATAAAACATTAACTGCCGTATGTTAGGGTAGACTCTGAAACTTGAAAGATGACAATAAATTCAAAATAGTGTCCTCATTTTCGTTTAAGTATTTTGAAAATATTTTTTGCATAGAGGCTCTCTGCTTGTGTTCAGTAATTTCACCAATAGCTACAATATGTGGAAATCAACCAACGAATAGTGTATCTGAGTGTATCACATTTCCAAATGCAACTTCTTCAACGTCAAAATCCAGGATATCAATGATCCTGCAATAATATAGGCACATGTCTGTCATGTCTGCAATAATAAAATCATGCACCAAAATGAAGTCTACCTCCTCCTGTCGAAGTATAAGCATTCAAATCATACATCACAAATGAAGCCTAAAATCTGAACATTCGAATCATACATCAAAATAAATTTTGGCTTATCTATCAAGCTGTGCATTCAAATAATACGTCATATCGAAGTCTGTCATCTGTCAAATTAATAGCATAATAAATGACACAATAACATAACTAAACCATAGTGTTCAATAGATTAACCTTGGATTAACCTGTGTAGAACACTATAACACCTGCCTCGGTAGTCATCTACTGGCTCGTTACACGGAGTGATGACTGATAGACGAAATAGCCACAAAATATACAGATACAGAAGGACTTTAGATAACCTATAATACAACATGGTGATGTTATTATGTTGAGTTTGAGTTAAAATGAAAAACGTAAGATATTACGTACAATTGGTAAAAATAAAATTAATAACATTGGTACACTAACCTCATAAATGTCCAGAAAAATGTAAGCTACGTCTTTTGTGACACGTGTAGTTTCCCCTTTGTTTATTGAATAGCCTCATCGTCATCATTATCGTTCTAACGTTATCCCGGTTGCATCCGAGAATTACACACCTTGGGACCCGGAGTGCACTTACTAGCCTAACTGACCCTTTTCTTGGGGGCGCGGCCTAATCGTCGCCGGTGGTCTAGTCATAATTGTGGCGTGATTTTACAAGGCCCAATATAATGACTTTTGCGATGATCTGTATGGTAGCGGATTCGGGTCGCTACACCAGGTATGGCCAAATATCAGCTTTTTAATAGAGAAACTGCCGTCTGCCCTCCACAACCCAAAGGGATAGCGATATTCTATGGTTTATATCAGTATCCATTATATTTGAGGGTACTGAATCCCCGTAACCACTGTCAAATATCTGCATGACAGCCTGATGTGAAGTTAACCAAGTCTCTGAAGCACGGTGTAAGCGTCAGTGGAGCGGATACGCACGCGATACTTACCCTGTGGATGGCAGTTTATTGGTCTCCACTGGGCTATTGCTGCCTTGGTATATTAAATAGTCTTTCTGTACCTTGATATTTTGTGGTAGCTACGTACTGGGTAGTTACCAAAAGTGACAGTTGACGGAGCATTGGAAGTAACAGAGCGGAACTAGAGGGCACACGCACCGGTGCGCCCGCGCGCGCCTCCACTCTAAAGTCTATAACGCTTGTGGTAATTACGGTTTTTATATTATCTGCAAGAAGGTACCAACTTATGTTAATATCTCAACGTTCTAAAGCTACCTAAATCATCAAGAAGACTGGCAACTGGCTTGCTTATGACAGCCACACCATTGAAATATAGCGCGGTTACCATTCATTACAAACTAGCTACAGAACGTTGTTACTCTTTGAGACGGAAAACGGAACAGCCGGAGAAATGAGATACGGCTCTACCGCCGGTCTCGGAACAGGGGATGGGGCATTCGCCAATGTCGCTCGTCGAATGAAACGCAACAGTATAGAGGCTGTTACTTTACTTCGATATTCTATAGAGATTGAATCCACTACTATCAGTACGATGTTACACATTGGAGAGATTGAATCAACTACACTACACTGTTACAAGACGTTTGAACTACTACGCCAAACGTGCAAAGTTCAGAAAACATACAAGAGTGGAAATAGTTCCACCCACTTCGCTCAACTAATAGAGATGATGATGTAAACATGATGAATTGATATTGCATTGTCTGCTCTGTATATCTATTTTTACAGTTCCACGTGCCATGATGTTTGCATGCACTTCTGTTTGTGACTTGTGACCTAACGCTAGATCTAGAGATATTAGCCGGAGCTAGATAGAAGCAATATTTTTCTTGTAAGGAATGCTTAAATGTTGAAGTAAAGGTCAACACTATGACGCATAATTTCCACGATGACGCCTTTTTTAATGCTGATATTTTCTAAAAATAAAAGTGTGTTAAAAAAGCAGGATTTGGAGGATCGGTTCCTCGTGCTATGCCACACTGTGGCCGCTACTAAGGGAGTCGCCATGAGGCCAGAGGGGCCATCGCAAGGGGATGGGACTCCCACATACTCCCTCTACCAGGCTCCAAACTCAATTTGTGGGGCTTGAAGCTAGGTGGAAGGTTACTTCGGCTTTCCTTTTTACAGTATTTGGAAGGATTAACTCTTCGGTAACGCAATCATCTGAAGTGCGAAACTCGTATTAAAAATTGCAAATTACAACTAGGGTAGTGAAAAAAGTTAATGAAAAAGACGTTAACTATTAATCTGATTAAAATTATAATATTGTAATAAAAGTAAAGAGCTTTCCAGTCTCGTTTGATTAATCAAGCAGGCGCCATAATTGCTGGCCACCTGTTCACGGCCGTAGCGCATATACAGGGTGTGACATAAAAAAATGTGCTGATTTCTAAGCGCCAATGTGAGACAAAAATTATTCAAAATATTGAAGTAAAACAAGTTGAATATTATTTTTCTTTTATCCTGCTTGTCTCTAAGACAAAAGTATGTTACTCGAATCTCGAATGATGGACATTTCATCAACAATCATATAAAGTTTAGTTGAGATTTCAGAGAATTCATTAGATGCATATTTGTTTCATGATAGATTTCAGAGAGCTCATTTAAGCTAGGCCTTCATTACATTTTATAGTGACCGTAGTAACTTGTGGGACAGATCCTAGATAGAAGGAGTGACATGGGGGACGCACATGGCCCTGTTTTCCGAGCCATAAGCAAAGAGTGGAACATAGTGGTGGATTAGCTGGTTTGATTGATTAACAGTTGCAGCACCTTACAAAAATTTAATTGTTATGTTATTATGTATTATTAAAAACCTGGCGATAAAAAGAGTGACCGTGAGTTTTATTGCCCGTTCTTTCTCATGGTTCTACGCCATTGCTTTGCGAACGTGGCAGTAAATGTAAATGTAGAAGCATACAGTAATAATGTTTTAAATTTGACGTTCATAAGTGTCACTTTGTGATATAAATGAATAAAGGATTTTGACTTTGACTTTGGTGGTATACCGGCACAACGCTCTTCTGATCTCCAGGCAGTGCTATTCCACGAGGTTGTCGCACATAGAAAATAAGAGGGAATGTAACTCTCAAGCCCAACAAAGTGACATTGTGGTATTCCTAAAGTAATAAATGATTATATAGGTACATCTCTTTTTTTTAGATTTATTGTATTTCGTGTTATTGCCGAAAAATACAAACCAATGAAACCAGGCGTCAGGAAATCAAATATGAAATATGACAACCTCCTATATACTTAGGTGTAGGTAGGTTAGTCCAAAGTACTTTCTTATGTAACCATTGGCGCAATTAATCCAATCTTAAGACAATTTATGCTAAGCAGAGTATCTAGTTAAATAATAAGGAAGCTCCAATTGAATTAGCGACGACTAACCGCTCTAGCTTTAGGGCTGTCAAATCATACTTTATTATCATGATCTTGTTACTAAGCGTGGTGATATTTTAGTTTAGTGGATGGTTAAGTTGTTTCAGTGGTTACTTTACCAATGCTATGGTTTTGCGAGTTCGATTCGTTATTTGAACAAGTTTTGTATGGACATGGTTTTTAATTTGATATTTATTAAAGTAAAATGCAATTTTCTAAAAAGTACCTACCAATATAGAAAAAAAATATTTCGCAATCTTCGCATGATATGTTACCATTCTAGTGTATGTTTACTAGTGTAAATAAAATTGTATTTTATAAACTAGGCTATGACGAAAAAATATAATGTAAAACAATAACTAATCTTATCATATTCTATGAATAGACAATAAATCATGAATACAATGATCTGATAAATCTGCAAAAAAGATAACTTTTATTGTGAGTTTAAACAAGCGGCGACCCTAATTATTTTATCTTTGGTAATAGAACAATAATGTGTGTCATGCAGGTCGCAGGTCGCGTAATCAACACATTGACGTTGACCGCGACGCACGGTGCGTGTCACAGCCACCGACTCCCGCGCGCAACTAAATTCAAATTAAAAGTTAGCTTCCAAATTAGATATTTTTGTCTGTTAGTTGCCAGTGTTTTTTGACGTTTATTTGACAGTTAAGTTAAAATTGCCAGTTCTTTTTTTTGGTGATAAGAAAAGAGGTTGTATATCGCGTGGATGTGGTACTTCTTGGCAAAGAACAAGCAAGCGGGGGCTATGCTGGGGTTACTGTCCGTAGCGGCGCTGGTGACGATCATTCTCACCTCTAAGGGCGTCTCAAATGCGAAGGCTGATGATGGATTGGAGGAGACCGAAGACATCAGCCCTGCGGCTCATATTTACTCGACGTACAGGTAGGTCTTATTGGTATTTATTTTGCCAGGTAACATTATGCATCTAGGAACCCAGCTCATTATTCATTTAGGCTAGGGAAAGCCGGCATCTTTTAGAATAAAAATTTGGCTTATATAAGTGTTGTAAGCAACTAAAATTCAGAAATAAAGATGTTCTTATGACAAGCCTCTTGTTCTAGTTAGTGATGACTGTTGTGGGTTCGATCCCCATCCGGGACAAATCCTTGTGTGATACTTACTTATTTACTTTCTCCGGTGCTACAACCCTTTGTGGATCTTGGCCTCTTCAACAATGGTTTACCATTCGCGATGGTCCTTAGCTTTCCTTCTCGTTGTTATGTCTTTTCATAGCCTTGAGGTCTACTTCGATTGTCACACATCTCTTCCGTGGCCTCCCTCTGCCCTCTAGGTCTCTTCTGCTGCGGTTTTCACTCCGTCATGATTTTTGGCGCTCTGCATCCTCTCAACGTGTCCCCCCTATCTCAGTCGTTGTGACATGACGTATTTAACAATGATTGCCGGGTTGATCAACGCATCTAACTCATGAATCATTTTCTTTGATAGGGCCAAACGCTTTTCTCAACACCTTCTTTTCGGACATTGACATTTTCTGCATCTCCTTTGTCGTTATTGACCACGTCTCGCACCCGTATGTGGCAACAGGGCTGATTATAGTTTTATAGAGCTTAATCTAGGCGTTCCTACTGAGGTTTTTAGATTGGAGAAGCTTGTTGAGAGAATAGAAACATATATTACCGGCCATAATCCTGGCGCATACTTCCACTTCCACTCTGTTTTCGCTGCTTACTGTAGAGCCTAGGTATTTAAAGCTGCTGACTATCTCGATGTTTTCGGTGCCCACAGTTACCTTTTGAAGTGGACATAGCTGACGCGAGCTAACGAAATATTTCGTATTGCTAGCCCTCACCATTAGTCTATACTCAGCCGCTTCTTCCTGTAGCTTCATCGAATTCCGGATCATGCTGCTTCGTGTTAGAACTGTTACTAGTACCTATGTCATCTACGTAGACTGCCAGCTGACTGGTGTTGTAGTATATAGTTTCCTTTTACTCTCACATTTCGAATCGTTGCCTCCATTGTAGGTTTAACACTATCGTAAATAGTGAGTCTCCTTGTCTCACTCCGGAGAGCACTTCAAATGGATCCGAGAATTCATTTTGAACTACAACTACAACTACTGATTTTGAGCCTACATCGCTGCTTCCATCAGACGCACCAACTTACCGGGATCACCGAGCATCCTCATTGCCTCGATAATCTTCTGCCTGTTTACACTGTCAAAGGCTCGTTTGAAGTCTATTTAGAAACATATGAGGCAGGTTAATGTTATACTCCCAAGCCTTTTCTATAGTTTGTCTTTGTGCGATAACCACGATTATTTGTTTTGTGTCTGGATGGAATTTGTCTACAATATGTTTGTATTTATAAAAAATATATATTATGTTCATCACTTATCGTGTTGCGAGCTCTGCATAATTTAGGATCAGATGACAGTATGTGAGTTGTCCTGGGATAATAATATATTGATTATTATGACATTAAAAACAAAGTAGACGTATCATATCACATATATGGTAATAAAGAGCAATGACTGCATAACTGCAAGCGATTCAGGTCAACACGATATCAAATTACTTCATAATATCACAACAATCTATTTTTATTACAATGACATTAAGCGCCTGATATAAATATAATAGCATCGGTATCAAAGAGTATAGAATGCACGTTACTTTATGTAGTGGCGTTCTCTTTCAATGCTTGCGTTACTGACTGACTGACAGGCATCGCACAGCCAAAACAACTAGGTGCAAAAAGCTGGCATTTGACATGTTCTGTAGGGACCGTAGGGGTGCATTGAAACGATTAAAATTAAAATTAAATGTGCTGGCGAGTTGCAGGCATCTATAATTACGGTGTAGGAATAGTGTAAGTGACAGGGGAGAAGAGATTATTTTGGCTTGAGACAGGCTTGACCCTTGTGAAAGCAGGTAGGTCCCAAGACAAATATTTAAAAAAGTTATTTGTCTTTGTAAGAAAATAGACATTTTGGGAGGACCCTGAGTCCCTACTAGCTCCGTCTGGATACAGCCCTGGACATAGCTTTGCATGAAAGCAGAGCTTTGTTGAATATAGTGCATTTGACTTAAGATTTAGGTACGTGAATTAAACGAGCTCTGTGATAACGACTTTATTAAAATATTTGTAATTAACACATAAACTATGGCAAATCGCGTGATTAAAAATATAACGACCTGGAATATAGATATGTGAAAGTCGGTACTAACCATTAAAACAGACGTTAAGATGGCATTTAATAAAGAAATATAAGCCCTGTGAGCAATTATGAAGCTGGGTTGAGCAGTGTTAATTACGTGTTTATCGAATGTTTAATATACCTTTTTTATAGCCTTTATCTCCTGCGGGGTAGGCAGATATCAAAACTAAGTTGGGTTCATAACACTTTTTACGATTAGGTACTTTAAGGGAGATTTTTAATATCTATATTTATTTTTTATTTTTTTATAGACACACGCCTGTATCCCCGAAGGGGTAGGCAGAGGTGTAATATTACACCCACATTTTGTCATGAATTTTTAGGTCCCACGTAATAGGGGACGAGCCTATTGCCGTACCGGGCACATTACCAGACTCCGTGCTGCTGCTGAGAATTTCCTAACGGAAAACCCAATAACACTTTGCCCGACCCGGGAATCGAACCAGAGACCTCCTAATCCCACGCGCACATTTATGCCGCGAGACCAACGAGGCAGTGTTTTTAATATTTATTTTATATGTTCATAGTAGAAAGTGTGTAAGAAAAAGGCAGCGATAGTCTAGCGCAGATACCACCAGACTGCCAGCGGAGGGAATCGGGTTGCAACCCACGGCGCGCATCACTGACCTTTCGAAGTCAGATTGGTATTAAATTGTTAATTATCCCGTGCCTGGTTAGCACGTTAAACCGTCGGTCCTGAAATGTTATAGGAACTCAGTACCTCTGAATCAACTGACCCTAAACCATGGTAGAACTCAGTACCTCTGAATCAACTGACCCTAAACCATGGTTTAGGGTCAGTTGATTCAACTGTTGGTAGAACTCAGTACCTCTGAATCAACTGACCCTAAACCATGGTTTAGGGTCAGTTGATTCAGAGGTACTGAGTTCCTATAACATTTCAGGACCGACGGTTTAACGTGCTAACCAGGCACGGGATAATTAACAATTTAATACCAATCTGACTTCGAAAGGTCAGTGATGCGCGCCGTGGGTTGCAACCCGATTAATATGCCATGGCATATCGCCATCACTTTCAGCCTTATTACAAAAGACGGTTTAAGGCTAATACCAAGCTTAAAGCAGCAAAAACGATAGTTTAGACCACAGTGTTATTACAAAATGAGGTTTATCGTAAAACTATGGATCACTTCACGATTTAAACCTAAACCATCCCGACCCCTAGTTTATTACGATAAACCAATGTTGCTACTATCACTAATGTCAAATACTTTGTGTATATTGTAACTGTTTTAGTGAAAAAGCTTGCTAAAATCAACATAAATATTATTGACTCAGTCGGTATCAAATATATTGAAGATTTGAAGCTATTTAGGCAAAAGTACAGATTCACAAAAACTTTTGCAATGAAAATTTTCGACATGTCTGAACCTGCCCATTTTCGTTTTTGTTCTTCCATCGTAGCAGTACTTCAACAAATAATATTATAGATAATTTAAATAGAAGTTTTACGTCTTTGTAAACTAAACTTTGATGTAGCGTAAGTACTTTCGCTCTAAAGCGCGAGAGTGCACTCCGTTTCATTACACGCTCATAGCTGTTGTTCAGGTGACATTACAAAATATAAGCCTCGAATAAGAAATTGGCACCAAGATAGTAGTGATTATAAATATTTATTGTAAAAAATCAAATTTCTAGTACTTTTGGACCTTTTCTATAATTCGGAATCATTATCCATTAAAGTAGGTAAACATCTTTTTTTTATAAAAATACGGAACATAAAGAGTGAATGATGTCATGATGAACGAATAAGAATTGTTTTTATCTGTGGTTGATATTTTGAGCTTAGTTTATAACGCGGTATCATAAAAGCCGAGGCTCAAATATGTTTTGTAATAAGAACAAGTTTACACCGTTGCTCACCTATAAGACTTGGCCTTTAAAGTTCTGGCTGAAGCTAAGGTTTATTCAGTTTTTTGTAATAAGGCCGTTTGGGTTTCAGAGTTCAGACAGGCAGCCGCTCTGTGGAAAAGCTTATAGGTATGCAATCATATCCGCTTACTCAGCGGAGCCCGGATTGCAACTGAGCTAAACTCTAGCGTTATCTTCCGCTAGAGGATGATGAGTAGTAAGTTTGTAAGAAAATAGATGGACAAGACAATCGCAACGTATTATGACTATGAGGAATATAAAAAAATTACATTTTTTGATAAAAAATCGTTTATTGCATAACTGTGTACATTCATGGTGTTAATATAAATAATTAATTGTTTTAACAGTTTACCCGATTCGGATGTGCAACCTTAACATATAGGTACATTATTTTGATTATTATTGCTAATTTAAGTTTTATGCATATCAGAAAGTTTACTATTACTTACAAAACATGTTTTTTCTCAAAGTACTCTTTCAATTGACCGTGTGGTTGACGGCATAGAATACAAGTGTCACCACCCCCTATCTTCCCGTGGGTGTCGTAAGAAGCGACTAAGGGATAACACGATGCAAATACCATCTTTGCGTAGAGACGAAAAACTCGACATCAAACCCTATACGACTGCCTCGTTGGTCTCGCGGCATAAATGTGCGCGTGGGATCGGGAGGTCCCGGGTTCGATTCCTGGGTCGGGCAGTGTTATTGGGTTTTTCTGTCATGAAATTCTCAGTAACAGCACTGAGTCTGGAAATGTGCCCGGTACTGCCGGTACGGCAATAGGCTCGCCCCTTATTACGTGGGACTAAAGTATATCTGGCGAAAAGTGGGTGTAGAAATACACCTCTGCCTACCCCTTCGGGGATAAAAGGCGTGACGATATGTATGTATGTATGTATGTACTCTTTCAAATTATAAAATACATTTTCCATTAACCATTTTTTAAGGTGAGTTTTGATCAATTTTCCTTGTAGTTCTTTAAGAGCAACTGTTTGATGATTAAAGACTCGTATAGCGATATCGATATAAGTGCTGTTGTAGACTTGTAGTACACTGTATTTTTGATATTTGGTAGGTTAATGTTATATTTATACATGCTACGAATGTTTGATTTGGTGTTACACTTGAAATCAAAGTATTGCATATGATCTTCTTATTATATTCTTATTATATTATATTCTTACAAACAAACACAATGCCAATAAATATAGGTATAGCAGTTAAGGTGAGATTTTCTTTCTCTTTAAATACATTTCTTAAGGAATTCATAAGAAATTAATAATAAATAATCAATGATATCAATGGATCTTATAACACCTGTAATACTAGATATCCCCTCTGGTAAAGCCACCTAAGTAACCATGGAGAATTGTGCTTAACACGGGTTTGATGTTTCTAAAGCCAGTTATTTAGTAAAATTAGCAGGGATCTCAACATTGTTTATTTTATTAAGGTAGAAAATCTCATAAGTACCTAAATAAATCGTGATCATGATACCTACATGAGCAGTCTTATCGCAAAATGCCTCTAGACAATCATAACATAAATGGAAGAAATTTAATACTAAAGAAAAGGTAGGATTGGTATTCCTAACATTCTCAGTTGAGTCTGAAACCACGGCCATCTTTTCTAGTCTTACCAGATTATCGACTGCCGTCTCAAAGTCAAAGTCAAAATCGTTTAAATTCATCTAGGTCACAAGGTGACGCTTATAAACGTATTTTTTTAAATCGAATTACTTAATGCTTCTACATTTACATTTACCTACTGCCTCGCCCACGAAAAAGAACGGGCAATAAAACTCGTGGCCACTCTTTTGAATCGCCAATATTATGGTACATATGTATTTTATTTTTGTAAGGAGCTGCAACTGTTTCACATTGTACTAAATTATTTGTAAATAGTAATTAGTTACAGACATAATACTTAAGAAATTAATGCAGTTACTAAATGAAGTGCCTTAGTTAGCCTTACAATGTGAATATTGTGTAACAGGAGTGAACTCCACAGCCCACACGGATAGTGTTTTCTATGGTATTATATTGAGTCGAGGTATTTTTAAGTACCATTTGATTCTTCGTAACTATTTTAATAGGTCTTTATGACAACCGGGACCAAGCTATAGCATATCGCTATCCCTTTGTGTTGTGCAGAATTCAAACGTTAGTCGTTCCGTGGAAAAGCTTTGAAAATTTGGTTAGACTAGTTAGCAGATCCAGGACTCCGAGGCAAAAGCCTTGGTCGCAACCGAAATAAAGCGTCGAGGATGCTGATGATGACTGCATAATTGCTTAAATCATTATACTAGACGAGCCCGCGGTTACACCTGCGTTATTTAAGGCTACTGCTCCGCTCCTGTCATTCATAGCGCGATGTTATATAGTCTATAGTCTTCCTCGATAAATGGGCTAACACGGAAATAATTTTTCAAAGCGGACCAGTAGTTCCTGAAATTAGCGCGTTAAACCAATCAAAAAAACAAACTCTTCAGCTTTATATATTAGTATAAGATTATCATAACATACTTTACGTTTATTACGTCACTGACGTCACTTGGGGCAGGCATTAAAAACCAGCAAGTCGTATCGGGGCTAGCGTCACGAACGGCGCAACGCTGAATGCCTGCCTCATTGTCACATCGGCGGCGTACAGTTGGTTATATTATTAAATGTGGGTATGGCAGAAAATTGTGTATACTGAGGCTTTCATCCCGGGAATCTAGTTCTCGAAAATTTCGAGAGTCTCGACGATTTTGCGGTGTTTTCAAGACTCGAGACTGTTGCCTCCATTTTCGAGACTATCGAGACTTTTGAGACTTAAGTCAAATAACAACCATTATTAAAAAATCTCATGAATTACCGTGGTTAGCAAAAAAAAAGACGTCCAGGCTAAAAAAGAACTTGCCAACAGCTTTTCCTGACAGGGTTTTCGCAGCCAACCCTATATCATCGTCTTCGCAGTGAAGTAACGCTCATTTGTATATAAGATTTGTCTATTAAACAAATGCCGTTATCCACCAAGGCCTAACACCTCAGGCGTGGAGTGGGAGTGCGGTGGTTCTGTTTTTGAAAAAAAGGTGACAAAACCTTGCTGAAAAACTATAGACCCATTTCACTTCTGAGCCACGTCTACAAGTTGTTCTCCAGAGTCCTAACAAACCGCCTCGCCAGAAAACTCGACGATTTCCAGCCTCCGGAACAAGCCGGGTTTCGAAAAGGCTACAGCACCGTAGACCACATCCATACTGTTCGGCAGATTGTACAGAAGACCAACGAGTGCAGTCAGCCGCTGTGTATGGCTTTCGTGGACTACGAGAAAGCCTTCGACTCCATCGAAACCTGGGTGGTTCTGGATGCTCTGCAGCAGTGTCGCATCGATTGGCGCTACATCGAGGTATTGAGATGCTTGTATGACACGGCCACTATGACCGTCTAGCTCCAAGACAGTAAAACCAGCCCCATCGACTTGCGAAGAGGGGTGAGGCAGGGCGATGTAATATCCCCTAAGCTCTTCACCAACGCACTCGAAGACGTCTTTAAGACGCTGGACTGGGCTGGACGGGGCGTAAACATTAATGGCGAGTACACATCCCAGCTTCGGTTTGCCGACGATATCGTCATCATTGCAGAGAGCCTAGAAAAGTTGAGCGAGATGCTGCACAGCCTAAATGGAGCCTCTCGACGGGTCGGTCTCGGAATGAACTTGGATAAAACCAAGATTATGTTCAACGAACACATTGTGCCGGGACCGGTTTATGTCGACGGATCGATGCTCGAATTTGTTCCAGAGTATCTCTACCTTGGGCAAGTAGTCCAGCTTGGTAGAAACAACTTCGAGAAAGAAATCGACCGCAGGATCCAGTTGGGTTGGGCAGCCTTTGGCAAGCTACGTCGAGTTTTCTCTTCGTCCCTATCGCAATGTCGTTAGTCGTATCTTAAATGAAAAGTCTAATATATTTTATACTTTTCCTAGTCTGGGTCTAGTATTTATAATAATACTTTATAATACTTTTCATCCGTTAACCAGATCGGTGAATGTCGCTCTTCTACGGCTCTTAGGCTATCATCAGATCCTTTCTATCTGAAAACACATTGGATGTATTTTGCTTCCTACGCGCCTATTATAAAAAAAAATACTTGTACCTATGTATTTACATTATATAAACTCATTGTATTAACTACCTAAATGCCTAACCTATGAGTTTAAAACCTTTTTTCTAAAGAGTCTCGAAAGTCTCATTTTTCCCGGGAATGTCGAGACCGGGCTGAGTCTCGAAATTTTTTCCCGGGACCCGAAAATGTATCAAGACTGAAAGCCTTAGTGTATACAGTTTGGATGCGCCAAAGTTCACCAAAATTTTCTACTCCGATAATTGGAAATCCGAAAATGTTCTTCCTAACATTTTTCATCCTAACAATCACAATTCCTAACTACTCTGTTTCTCATCATCCTCTTAGCGTTATCCCAGTTTCAATCTGGGGTCCGCTTACTGGTCTAACCGGATTTGGCTGAATATTAGCTTTTCCACGGAGCGACTGCCTGTCTGACCTCCGTAACCCGAACTACTCTGTCTCTAATGTTCATAATTCCGAAGCATTCTACTTTATAATGTCAGTAGCAATCAATATCTATTATCTATACTTTTATTTGTTTTCCTATATTTTCTCAACATACCTAACCATCTTTTACACTATTATTCAAAGTCATACCTTTTTTGTTTAGATTTCTTTTTATTCATAATAATCAGTATTATATTATATACATTAATTTAGCATTCATAATTATTAGTTTAGGTTAGGTAAGAACTGTGACCACAACGCACAAGCCGAGCGAGCGAAGCGAGCGTGCCGCGGCAGCGGCCGGCGAAGTATAATATATATATAGTTATTGGTTTAGGTACGGTTAAAACTGCGGTATAAAGTCCCAGGCCATAAACATAACCGTAAATGAGTCGCGTTTTATGAATTTCGGTTGAAGTGTAGCCTTGGAGTCGCTACGGCGCGCGAGGACTTAGAAAAGTTTAGCCAAAAAAGTGTTATTTTTGCAAATCGTTTATTTTCGTAAATGTTTCTTTCTGAGTATGAGTGAAAATATTATGGTAATTATGTTTAGGGATAATAGCGTTATGATAAAAAACAGTAGGAGTTTAAATATTAATCATATTAATAATTACAATTTTTGGAAATATGAGTGTTATGATTATGAACATCGCCGGTTGCACTACAAATTGTATAAATAAAAAATTTAGGATGAAAAATTTTAGGACGAACAATTTCGGGTAAAGAACTTTAGGTGAGCCAATATGGACCCATAGTGCCCATACCCCGTATTGAGATTGTGTACCTACCTACTATATTAATATGTACCTATTTATTTATTATGTAAATAATAATTGTGCGCTGTTGTGATGTGATAATAAACGAATTCTATTCTATTCTATTCAATTATTATTCTTGACTTTGACTTTCCAGCCTTCCATCGAACGACAAATTCATGGCATCCATCGGGAACGGCCATGTAGCAACCAATATCTTCAGCGATACAGTCTATATGAACGGGCTATACAACGGGCAGGCCGGCTACAGCCACCGGGCAAGAATACCCGCGTGGGCAAACATCAGGCTGAACTCCACCATCACACATCACCCGTATAGCCCAGTGTACAGTCTAGATACGAGAGAAGGAGTGTTCAAAGTGAGGGTTGATAGAGACAGGTCCGTCGTCACTCAGAGGATCTACGCTCACAGGTTTTATACAAGAGCAATCGTCAATCAGATTCAAGTGGATTCTAAGCAGCATTACGGTACGTAGTAGGTACACTTCATACTTGTTTCCTAATTATATATATAATAATATATACTAGCAAAAATCCCAAGATTACACATATATTTGTGTAATCTTGGGATTTTTGCTAGCTGTATAAATAATTTTTAAAATTGTTATTCATGTCAAATATTATTTTATAGTTGTTATACCTACTGCTCATTGCTTTTGACGTCCGCTTCTACTGAGGAGCCAGTTGAAAACCAGCGCCGGGCACATATGTGTCCGGCAATATACTGAACTGGCCTCCTATTTTTATGCAGGCGACAGGCGTGTACAGATTTGTACCGTTATACTGTAATCTTTTTTTTTTCTTTTTCAACATTGTCGTTATTGTACATGTCTTTCGTCTAATAGAAATAAACGCATTTTCTTTATTTCTTCTTTCTTTCTTTCTTTCAATTCAGTCATATTCTTTTTACCTTAAACCTTTTCAGTCTTATTAATAAACTAGTATTAGCGTCAGAACAACTTTACTCCAAGACTTAAGCCAAGATTAGGCAATTATGGTATTAATAAACTAGGAGTAAGGACGGAGTTAACTATTCATAATTTACTCCGGGAATAAAAGTTACTCCGCGGAGACCCATGGTTTAACGCTGGAGTAAGCAAGGAGTGAGCATCTATTTGTCACGGGGTACGGTAGACTAGATCGAAACTTTACCTGAATACTAAAACATAAAAAATAAAGATTTCGAGTCGACAACATATATCCGCAAAATTCGGATTGTCGAGTATTTTGTTAATTTCTAATGCTTCTGACAGTATTAGAAATTATAATAATAAAAAAAGACAGAAAAGTCACTGTCACCGAATAACAGTCATGTTGAGTATCTACTATGTAGTTTGTATACCATGTGTAAATACTTCTTGCAGTTAGATATATTTCTTATCGGTATAAACTGTTTGTTTAAACGACAATGATTATTAAAGTATCCGTCTAATATGA
The DNA here is from genome assembly GCA_944739405.2 of Euclidia mi. Classification (NCBI taxonomy): domain Eukaryota; kingdom Metazoa; phylum Arthropoda; class Insecta; order Lepidoptera; family Erebidae; genus Euclidia; species Euclidia mi. Next base: position 9,753,667 of record OX123196.2, read on the forward strand.
GAGAATTGTGTTACTTCGAATTTACGCGAGCGAAGCCGCGGGCAAAAGCTCGTAGATTTATATTGTATATCCAACTTTCATTGAGATTTATATACATAACCCAAATATATTTTCATATTTGTTTGGTGTTCGTTAGAGTACCTACTAACTAGTATCTGATTTTGTAATTTTATTATTGTGGGTTAAAATTAATAGAGATTATTTCATTGAAGATTGCCAACCAACACAAACGCTTGCCCTTGCAAAGGGTAGAAGTTTGTACGGCACAAATTTACCTCTTGGAAGTAAGAACGCATGCGCTATGATAATTGAGTGCGCTGTGCGTATATCTGTCAGTACTGACACATCATACATTATAATGTCATATTGTGCACGGTGATTACATTATTCGCATATATAAACTAATAATTATATAAGTACTACGCTTAAACGGCTGAAACAGTTTTCTCTACTAATATTATAAACGTGAAAGTGTTAATAGATATTATTTATTAGATATTATATTGGACTTGTATTGGAACATGGCTTTGACATTTGACTGTATGCAAGGCGATGTTATTATTTAGATATAATACTAGGTATATTATAGTGTCATGAATACCTACTGACCGAGCTACTTTGTACCCAATAGTTTCTGAAGTCTTTAGAATAATCAGGAGTGTCTTCCCACAACTTGAGACTAAAAGTAGATTTGTGTTACCCCAAATTTAACGCGCGCGAAGCCGCGGGCAAAAGCTAGTTGTCAAATAAAAGTGTTTAGTAAAAAGTTTTTATTTGACCAGGTCATTTTGTTCATTCTTTTTACTTTTAATATCAGTGGGTTGCCATAACGTATACCTTAATCTCAGGGTAAGAATAGTATTGTTACTCCGAACTTACTTCGTATTTATTAATACCGTTATTAACACGTAGCTATTCCATAATTAATCTTGAATTAACTACCCCCAGTTTTACTTTGGAGTAAGAGAAGAATAAGCATTTTTTATTAATAAGACCGTTTAGGTTTTAGCCATACCAATATGTTTGTAACTCATTTGCCAAAATTACTTTTACAAAAAGTGAAACGATTTCTTCCAACCGTGGTCACAGGAAGAATAATCGCGGTAGGTCATCAAGGTACCTACTGTTTGCCTCTGTAGAAAAATAGAAATATAGCTAACCATTAGTAGTCGTGGTAGACACATAAATACTTATTGTTGTAAACCTAAGAATAAAACAAATGACCTTCACTTCACGCGGTCTGTAGCAACAAACGGAATTAAAATTTGCTAAACTGCATTCTGTAGGCGTTAAGAACATTATTTTAACTCTTCAGACGGACGCATCAAACAACATAATTATTACTTAAACTGGCTTGGAATTGTCAAATATAATGTTGTCGTCATTTTGCTTGCACTAATATATTGTGTCCAATGTGCAAAATGTAGAGTTCTTGTTAGTGGACGAGATATCTTTGATTCCCTTTGGTAACTCTTTGGCGGCTTATATGGTTTGCTGTTTGCTCTTGTGCGACCTCATGCAGCTTCCGCCAGGAAGTTACTATTAGTATTTGTTAACAATAAAGTATTTCCTGTTCCAGCGCCCCACGCTTTTACAATCAAATATTATAATTAAAAGCACATAGTTTACACTTCAGCCCAGAAATAGAGACAACTTGAACGATCCATAATTTATTTTTTGTTTTTACGTGCATTTATAAAATCGTGTTTTCTAGTATTTTTAAACTATTAATTTATTTATCACTAAGAAGTAAACACTGAAAAACTAAATATTATTCTATTATACTAGTAAGTTTAAAACCTGGTGTGTCAAAAATATTGTTATAATTTAGAAATCACGTTAAATTTTTTTTGATTTATTATGCTTTTTATGATTTATTGACACGAATGCAGAAATATCAATAACATAAAATTAAATATATATAAATATCAATAACATTAACTGCACGGTTGGTGTAGTGGTTTAAGCGGCCACCTCGCCGCTTGACACGGCGTCGAGTGTTGTGGGTTCGATCCCCACACGAAACAACACTTTGTGTGATCCATAAATTGTTGTTTCGAGTCTGGGTGTTCATTGTGTCCTTTGGTTGTATGTTTGTAAAGTCCCCCGCGACGTAGTGCGGGAGTTGTCTTTTAAAAATAAAAATAAAAATGATTTATCATTTTTCCAGACCCGAACTTTGTAAACCAAGAAATCTGGATAGCTGTAAAGTTGATGCCAGGCGAGAGCAGCAAAGACATCGAATTTGAGGAGCCAATTCCTGAGATCATTGACGGCAGGATGATCTGGCATTCTTGCGGACAGACCAGGGAGTCTGAGGATCTATCTTACCAGCCGCTTCCAGTTGAAGTTTGTGCTTACTGGACGTCGGTGCCTGACCATTTGGTGGTGCCACAACATGGCTCCAGGGTTTTCACCTTCGCGATGACTGCTGATAAAAACAAGACGGTGGCTAGAGAGGAGTTGGTTAAAGGTTATTTATTATTGATACCTATTTGCATAACTACATTACACAGACTTTAGTAGTCCACTGTTGGGTATAGGCATCTTCTTATTTCCGTCACAATAGCACTGAGACTCAATGGAAGGATTTGGGCTACCTACTACACCACGCTGGACAGTCAAAGCTTAAATTTAGAATCTAAATATATAAAATCCTTGCGTTTCTTACTGACTGACAGACACGCTACATCCGAAACTATTGGGCGCAGGAAGAAGCTGAAATTTGGCATGTATGTTCCTTGGGGACCGTAGGGGTGCACTAAGAAGGGATTTCCCGAAATTCCCACAGGATCGGCCCAAACGGGTAAATTTAATAATTTGCAGGCGTAGCTGCTGTCGTCCTCTAGTATCATATAAGACTACAGAAAGAGGCCTCGTGGCACACATTAAGTAAGGTGGCAAAATGAGTCCCAATTTTATTATAAAGAGTGGCTAACTAACAGCTCTGGATAGAGAGATGGAAAGAGGAAAGGGAGGGTTTTGCTCTACAGTGGAACGCTGCTAATAATAATATTTTTAATACTTTCCATATATTTGAGGCAGCGATAGCCGAGTGGATATACCAACAGACTGCCATGCAGAGGGTATCAGGTTCGAATCCACGGCGCGCACCAATGACTTTTCGGAGTTATATGCGTATTGAATTGTTAATTATCGCTTGTCCCGTGCCTCGGAGAGCACGTTAAGCCGTAGGTCCCGGTTGTCATGAAGATCTTTGACAGTCGTTACAGGGCGTCAGTACCTTCTCAGTAAACTGACACTGGTCTTAACCATGGAATCTCGCTATCCCTTCGGGTTGCGGAGGTCAGACAGGCAGTCGCTCTGTGGAAAAGCTAATATTCAGCCAAATCCGGTTAGACTAGAAAGCGGACCCCAGACTGAAACTGGGATAACGCTAAGAGAACGAAGACTTTCCATATATTTAACGATCCTGGTTGTGTTCTTCTAATGAGTCTTCTTCATCTGACAGATAAACACTCATAGATCTTGTTGCTATTGTGGATAATGTTGCTGAACAGTCACTATGGTGTTTCTTAACCCCCTAGATTTATTTAGTTACGTACATACTGATAAGATAGTTATAAATGAAGGTACTCTTAAATAGAAAGGTGATACAGCTTTTCCATTAGAAAATGTACTACAAAATGTGTGGTTGTACCTCGTATGGTAAAGTTACACGGTTACATAGTATTGCAGGAGGACGGTGAGGAACTGTTCCAGAGACATGTGAACGAATGGCGCAAGCTCTACTATCAAGGAGGCATTGATATCGAAGGGAACTTGGATTTGGTACGTATTGACCTGTAGTCTTAGTTTTCCATTTAGCTGCGGCATCTTAAGGCACCGAAGTTCGTATAAAATAACCACTAATAACCAGGTTTTATAGTATCCCCGAACGAGTAGGCAGGGATGTAGTATTACACCTACATTTCGCCACGTTATGAATTTGTTGGTCCCACGTAATAGGTGGCGAGCGTATTCCCGATACCAGGATACCGGGAAACCGGGAACTTTGCCAAACTCCAAGCTACTGAGAATTCAGCAAACCCAGTAACAATGTGCCCGACCGAGGAATCTAATCGGGGACCTCCTGATCAGCAGACGCGTACGCTATCCACTTGACCATGGAGACAGTCATAATCAGTTCTGTATTCTAAATTACTCTCTAATGGAAGACAAAGACCCTCCACGCACCCTCGGATTGACCACCCCAACTATTGCAATAGAAAAAGGTTGACAATACCGAACTCCTCTAAAAGGATAAGGGATATAGGAATGGTATGGGTTCCTGGAAGATACCTGACTTGCAATATCCCGCTGTATACGCCGACTATTCTTCGACACGTGTATCGCCTCTGCACTAGGCATCCTCAGGAGCGATGGGTAACGACGCAAACGACTGAGTCGTTGCCCATCGCTCCTGAGAATAGTCCAATAGTTCCGCCAAGTAACGCTTGATTCCATCAACTATAAATTACTCTTTTCAATATTTTGCCACTGTAAAATAGCAGTGTTCCTATTATTACATCGTGTATGCCTCTAAATGATATCTGGTTGGCAACACTGGCGTCATAGTGGCTACGGTGCTACCACAGAATATCTAATCGTACTATGTATCTATCTACCTACCTCTTAGTGTAAAAATTAAAACCGATGTGTCTAATTTCCTTAACAAATTACCTTTTTCAGGCGAAGATAGTGAATGGTATCTGGTATTACTTCCTGAGCTCACTGCCATCTGAAGACTCACATCAACCTCTCGACCGATTCTACGGGTTGAGTCCTACTGGTTTAGCTAGAGGTGGCACCTTTGAAGACTATGAAGGTATCGTTCTTACCTAAGTAAGCAAGTGATTATAAACCAAGAGAGACGCAGATGCACGTAAATTGCTTAAATCTCCCTCCAAAACGTATCACGTTGCTCTTACAAGCCTGACCATTATGTACTCAAGTCACACCAAAAAATTATGATTTTGTTTTAAGTTTCCAATATCATCATCTTGCATCCGCCAATGTTCTGATACACATGTAAGATAGAAAAGTGAGAAGATACACTAATAACGACTTTATAGCACTTCAATGAAACGTGTATTCTAAATATGGGTTTTTTTTAAAGCTAAAATGCGCGTAGTCCTTAGTGTGGAAAGCGGGCACGGCTTTATGCTTTGATTTACTTGAAAAATTAATTTTAATTGCTTTTCAGGTCACAACTTCTGGGACACAGAAACGTGGATGTTCCCCTCCATACTGTTGCTGTACCCGCGATATGCGAATAAGCTGTTGCAGTATCGCCTGGATATGGCGTACGTCGCCGCAGAGCTTGCTAAAAACACTGGACATAAAGGCTATAGGTAAGTAATGATCAATCAAGTTCGAAAAAGTTAAGATCTTTAATCTTCCAATTCAATTTTCTTGCCTTTGTATTTCTGGAAACCAGCTTAGGGGCCATTGAGTGGATTTTACTGTTATATGCGGCTCCATGGGGATGAATGTCATAATCTTATTAAGGTTTTCATTTTTGGAGGGTTTGTAATCAACACGCTTGGTAGGCGGATTGGCGATCGCAGTGGTGGCAGTCTTTGATGCTAAACCCTGCTATCTAGCTTTTCCTCCTAACTATAGAAGGTTTGACCGCTATCTTACGGTCGACTGCCTGCATTGCATCGGATATCTGTTGGTGACGACATTCCGATCCCTTTAAAGAAGATAAGTAACTAATCAACAAGCAATATATGATGATAATTTACTTACTTCCAGGTTCCCATGGGAGAGCGCCTACACAGGTGTGGAAGTGACTCAGCCTTGCTGTCCAGACGTGGCGTTCTACGAGCAGCACATCAGCGGGTGCATATCCTTCGCGGCGAGGCAGTACCTCGCTACCACCAGGGACGAGGAGTGGCTAAAGGTTCATATTTTTGTGACTTTATTTGTCGTCCGAGCTTCATCTTGATTATGACATTGACTAGTCGCAAAATGTCCTGTTGTCTCGGTGCCCTAAACAGCATACGAAGTTCGGTCTCAGCTGTCATGAACATCTATGACAATCGTTACAAATTAGTTATCTCTTCATGTTACGACGGTCAAAATACAGTCACCCCGTGCAAAAAATAATGTACTTACTACATTTGATAGTATAGGTATGGTCTTTAAGGCTAAGTTTTTACATTTAGCACGGCCTACAATGTGAACATTTTGGATGAAACCGAGAAAATGCTACTAATTCGAAACTAAAAAAAAATCGAATCGCATACTAATCGAATAAAATTATTAATCTAACCCAACGTTAAGTGAATCAAATGATATAAATAAACAAAAATACTTTAGAGTGACCCATACAGTTTCCTATAGGGGGGAATCTAAGGGAGACTAAGAAGCTGAATCCTGTTTTTTTACATTTACAGCATGGTGGCTGCGATATAGTGACAAACATAGCAGACTTCTGGGCGTCTCGTGCTGTTATCAACTACAACACAGGATTATACGATATATCAAGTAAGATTTATTCCGTTGTATCAAAAATGGTTTTTTAAATTAGAATGAGATAAGAGCGAAGATTTTTACATTAGAGATAGATCGAATCAGAAATGAGGAGATTCGCAGGCGAACCAAAGTCACCGACATAGCTCTCCGAATAGTCAGGCTGAAGTGGCAGTGGACAGGGCACATAGCCAGAAGAACCGATGGCCGTTGGAGCAGAAAGGTTCTGGAGTAGCGGCCACGCACAGGACGTTGTAGCATAGGTGGCTCAGGATCGGTCTGTGTGGAGAGCCTTGGGAGAGGCCTATCCAGCAGTCCAGCAGTCTGGTCTTTCGGCTGATATGATGATGATGATGATGATGAGATAAGATCAATAACAACAGCAATCGCAACCGGTCTGGAAATTGGGTTGTGCACTACAAAGCTAAATTTTGATATTATATTGTTTTTGATAAAACCAGAAAGAAATGAAAACAAATAAAATTAATTATATTAAATTTACTTTCACAAAATGTTCTACGTAGAGACAAATTGAGACTTACTTGGGTACGAAATCAATTTAAATGCCTCTTCAACATCACCTTGCTTTTTCTCGCAAAGTACTTTTAGTACCTATCACTAGGTACATAGTATAAAGCAAAGTCTGTCGTCTGTCTGTCTGTCCCTATGTATGCTTAAATCTTAAAAACTACGCAACGGATTTTAATTTTTAATAGATAGAATGATTCAAGAGGAAGGTTTATACCTATGTATAATTGACGGGCGAAGCCGCTGGTGACGTCTAGTAGGGAATTAGAACGTGATAATAAATTGTGATAACGTTATTTTATTGCGAAGTCCTAAAATGTATTTACTTATTGCAGATGTGATGGGTCCAGATGAAGATCACAGGAACGTCAACAATTCTGTGTTTACAAATGTGGTGGCGGGTTATTCACTTTATCTAGCACAGTAAGTAGCCTAGCAACTCTACTAAGCCATATTTACGTTACTAAAGAATGGAGAGATCGACGTACAGGAAAGGTCTTCGAATATGTTTATCTCTGTCTAAAACTGCGCGACATGAAATCTTGGTATTTTTACGAAACTTTCTTTGGATCATCTCATTTTCATGGTCGACAATCCTACATTTATACGTGTTTGAAGGCGGTCCGTTTTGAGAAAAATGTCATGGAAATGAATAATTTTTTGGTAATGCAATTACAGGTACGTTGCTTGCCTTTGTAAATCGTACTACATGGCGAACGACCCGGACCACTGGGCAGACATAGCGTGGAGCCTCAATTTGCCTTACGATGAGGAACATGATTATCATCCGCAGTTTACTGGCTACAAGAGAGGTGAGGAGATCAAACAGGCTGATGCCGTGCTGCTGGGATTTCCTCTGCAGTATAAAATGGATGAGTAAGTATATTTCTGTTTTGTTTGAATTATTGTTGAGGTCAATAAATACAATGATCCTGATTGAACTTTGGAGCAGATTGTTTTGTTATGTGTATGGGATGTTTAGTTGCAAGGTTTGGGTTGAAGTTGAATGGACTGAAGATAAAGTATTACGCGCTTGCGATGTATCATTACAAAAACGGATGGCTCCTAACTCAGAGATCCTGCAATCAGGACCAAGCTGTCCCTATGTGCAATGTGCGCGGCGCACACAGGCGCCAGGGCGATAGGGGTGCCGCCAGCCTGAATATGCGTTAATTATGAACATTATTTTCGAAAAAAGACGACAAAAAGGCGCTTTCGCATCGATTTCGCACACAGGCGCTTCATAGATTTCGAACACAGGCGCTTGGGATCAGCGCGGCCCTGCCTGCAATTACTATGAAAAAGATATATAAACTGTCACAAATGATAATATCCTTCTTAATTTATTTTTATGATACCTATCCTACTCTTTAAAAACAGTTGCGTAAAAACCGTAAAATATTATAGAGAAAGTAGTAAATACTAAATCATTGACGAAAATTTGACATGATGTTTTTTTAACATTACTGGAATCGGTTGGATGCGAATGGCTTGAGATCGGTCTGTGTGGAGAATCTTGGGGGAGGCCTATGTCCAGCAGCGGACGTGTCTAAGCTGACATGATAATGATGACTAGAAGATTGTTATCAGTTTGCACATATTCGTGATTATTGATAAGTAGGTTAAGATATTCGTATTCACACTTACTTATTTGATATTTCAGTACTACACGAAAGAACGATCTAACGTATTACGAATCAGTGACCCGGGCGAACGGTCCAGCTATGACATGGAGCATGCACACAATAGGACATTTGCACATGTCCGACGGCAAAGCTGATGCCATGTTCAACAAAAGTTACCAAGGATTCGTCAGGGAGCCTTTTAAGGTAAGAAACATAGACCTACCTTACGGGGAGCTCAGAAGGAAGGGTTACAGGCTTCAAGCCACGAAAGCATCTCAGTGCCACCATGATAAAAGGCTTTTTAATATTCCCAGGATTTAATAATCAGGCTTAAAATAACCCTCCCCCTCAAAACAAAACCCTTGAACACGTGGTTGCGCCACTGGACTGGTCTGGTTCACGTACCACTAACTAAACTAAAAGAACCAAACCAAAACGTAGAGGATATGAACTACCCTGGATGCAATGATAATTAAGTGATAAACAAGATCATTCTTAGGAGTGTTGGCACCATTAACTTACAGTAATCGTTTACACAGGTGTGGACAGAACTCCGTCGTCCAGACGTTGGCGCTGCGAACTTCTTCACGGGAATGGGTGGATTCCTGCAGTCACTGATCTTCGGCTACGCTGGTGTCAGCATACACATGGACCGGCTGGAAATCAATAAGCCTCAGCTTCCGCCAAATGCAACTAAGATTACTATAAGAGGTAAATAATTAAATTACGTTTCAAAATAGCTAAGCTTTGAAGTCCGTGTGGTGACGGATTAAGAATACGGAATGTCACCACCCCATAATATCATCCCATGGGTGTCGTAAGAGCCGACAGAGGAGGAGCATATTATGCAGAGAACAGCACTGTTAGAGAAGGAAAATTTGATACAAACCCTACACCAACCCGTTTGGCCAGCGTGGTATAGTAGGCCAATTTCTCCTTTCAAAGGAGAGGCCTAGTCCAGCAGTGGACTGTTAAAGGCTGATGATGAAGCTTTGAAGAGCGGCAGGGGCAATTACCCCAAAATAGTTTGTTGGCATAGAAACCTTTACTCTTCGTCTCCATTGCGTCACAAAAACTAGCATCATGCTTCTTGCTTAAAAATGAGGTTTAACTTAAATAGTGTCCTGGTTGCAATTCAAGAGCCACTCCTTGGAGCGCGGGGTCCGCTGCTAAAAAGTATAGGTATGTTAGTTAGAGTTTTGATATTAGAAGTGTATGTTAAACTATTATTAAACTGGCTTGGATATACCTAAAAATCACAACTGTTTCTGAAGATTCTACCAAAAGTCCTTGGTTGTCACAGGTATAAAGTACTTAGGCGCCAACATAACGCTGGAGGTCCAGGCGAACAGCACCAAGTTAATCGTGACGTCTATAGACGACAACTGGCGTCTAGTCCTGAACGACGGCAAGTACAACATCACGATGGCTCCGGGCATTACAGGTGAGGACTGCATCGGTCTATCAGTACCTAATACAGTAGTTTGACTCTAGTTATTCCTCCTTCTTCTGGATTTCGTTGTGAAGTCTGACTTCGTCCTTATTATAGTTGGCGTTATTGGCGGAACTCTATTGTATCCAAATGGAAATAAAGAGGATCCTCTTTCCTTCTATTAGTAATAAATGGTCCTTATTGCTAATTATTTGTATGATATCAAGTTATCAACCCTCAATATCGTCCCATCGGATGGTTGACGACTACATCTCTCGTAACGGCGAATCGAAGATGCTCGCGTCTGCGACAGCCCTCGGAGACGGCGCCACTCATTCTCATACTCTGACTATTGATGTAACAGCCGTGCGCGATCTTGTGGCGTAGTAGGTACACATCATCCTCTTAGAGTTATCTCGGTTAGAACCCGTGGTCCACTTTTCTAGTCTAACCGGATTTGCCTGAATATTAGCTTTTACACAGAGCGACTGCCTGACTGACTCATCCGTAACCCAAAGGGATAGCCATATTCCATGGTTAAGACTAGTGTCAAGTTATTCATAGATACCTACTGACTGCCTACTGTCAAAGATCTTCATCACAGGCGGGCCCGACGGTTGAACGTGCTCTCCGGGGCACGAGGCAAGCGATAATTTATACATTAAATTTATAAATACGCACAAAGCTCCGAAAAGTGCGCGCCGTGGATTCGAACCCGATATCTTCTGCATGGCAGTCTGTTGGTATCTCCACTAGACTATGGCTGCCATGTGCCGTACTTAGTACTATTATATTCTATACTTGTGCAGCAGACGCGCGCGGCCACGATCAGCTGCGATGCACAAAAATCCACACCGTCTTCACGTCTAAATAAAAAAAAAGACTATAGAATTCTGTTGCTCTTGCAATATTGTAGTTTACGATTTTCAATGCTAGCTAGTATAGAAAATCGTGTAATCTATAATAAGAATAAAATTATAAGTTTCTTAAGAATCCTGTAGAGCGTTCTTCTCTTAAAGTTTACTTACCTTTATTTCAGTACTTCTGCCTGGCACCGGTCCATTCACAATCCGCTCGGAACCTTGGAAGAGCTGCAAGTTGCCCGCCGACATCATTGGACAAAATTATCTTAGACCAATAGGCACGTAATATAGCAAGCCTAAATTATTTATTCAGATCTCTTACAAATTCATCATAATTTATGTGAAATTCTAAATTTGTTTCGATTGTTGAGGGCCTAAGGGTCCTAAGGACTTATATTTCTGGCAAATATATTTTCTTCTTCTTATTATCTGTCGCACACATAATTATTTATCTCCTCAGAAACGCCTCGCTATCGCCTTTACTTGGCCCGATATCAGTATTCTTTGTATGAAATTCCCCTTTGCCACGTATCGGCACCGGAACAGCATCGTCTTAAGCGAGCTGCCTACCAAGTAGAAAGCGCGTTGCGAGGCGAGGCGATACTGTTTGAATTACTAGGAGTTATGTGTAAAGAGTCATCCACAAATTACGTGACACGTGTAGAGGGGTCGGGGATCGATGGAGTGTGAGTGTGACATTGTATGATAAATGAGATGGTCATGTATGAAACCAACTGTGACAAGGACGGGGTAGCAAAACATCATGAAATGTTACTTAATTTATGAATGGCTCCAACTCGTGCCACATATTTTCACACAGCGTTAGAAAATGCCTAAATTAGTAGGTATCAGAGATAAGAGAACCTAAATCATAATATCATTAAGCACTAGTGAAATACGTTAAAGTTATATCACTTGGTGTACCTACCTACCTTTTTAAGTGGATGGTGGCTCAGTGGTTAAGAAATCGTGGTATAAGTTTGCGCACATCATTGAGGGTTCGATTTCTGTTTAGTGCAAGGTTTTATCGGTCACAACACCAGCCCGTAAAATAGGTACTTGCTAATCAGGCAATGTGTCTACCACTTATCGTATATTTAATATCGTAAAATTTTCAAATAGCGACTTATCATGGGCTAGTTGCATACCTGTTATACATTCTGTGTAAATATTATGATAATATATGTTAACGAAATCTAAATATGTTATTTTGGAATAAATTGGATTATTTTGGTATGTTTGTATTATTATTTGTTAATACACGGTCATCGGATCTCGGTTATATTATCTATGGAACTGAACCCAGGAGGGACGTGCAAGGCAACTTTTTGTCGTCCTCATCCATCCGCCAAACCACGCAATATGGGCAGCCGGCTTTCAATACAGACATGGCTTACTCTAGAATATAACAGCAATTACTATAACTATTCAATGCTCTGACAAATAACTACACATACTAAATCACATTGTGGTTTACCTACCTACATATTATCTTAATTATGGGTGGCATCCTGTGGTGGCATCTGAATTATGTATTTTTGAATTAGTTTACCAATGCCTATGTTTACTCTGTAAATATGCCTCAAATAAATAAAATATGTCAAAATCTATTATCATTTCAAATCAATTCGTTTTTGCATCTTCGTCAAAATCCATTAATAAATGATACCACGTGTAGACAAAGAGCTGAAGTGCACAAAAACGTTAAGTAGTCCAAGTAAACAAAATAAATTTAGTCCATCTTACTCCAAAAATACTACTAATATTTGATTGCACATCGAATAAATATCACTTGTCTTATTTTCAACTGCGGAAATGATGATACAGTAAGCATGTAATTCATTAATTATTTTTTGACTATCTATGCATTAAAATAGACATATGGACTCGTTTCTATAATTATTAGGTATATGATAATCGTCAAATCTCAAATGTAGGTGCGCAAAATTTTACTTTGTCTGTAAAAGTACCTGCATTATTATGACTGTAATCGTAGAGTCCTGTGCCACTATTTACAAAAGCGAGTCAGGTCAGGTGTAGCAAATTGTATCAGATTGTTTAAAAATTATGTATTGGGGAGGGAAAAATTTCATGGCAAATACGAAAGGGAGATAGATATTCATCAGGGAAGACTATTATTATTATTTGGGCGATGTTTCAAAATCCAAGTGGTGGTCAACTGTGGACAATTGCACAGACAGTTGTCCTGTGTATGAATCGAACCCATAGCATTAAAACGACGAGGCAACCACTCTCATCATTATTCTATACGTGTATCACATGGTGTGGCCGATTTTGTATTATAAACTACGGCAACAATCAAATTGCTGCTACTATTATACCAATAATATAATTAACAGAGGGTCAAACTTATCACGTCCGTGTGGTGACGGATTAAGAATAAAGATTGTCAACAGCCTATATCATCCCATGGGTGTCGTAAGAGCCGACAGAGGGAGCATATTATGTAGAGAACAGCACTGTAAGAGATTAAGGAAAACTTGATACAAAGTAAACCCTATACCAACCCGTTCGGCCAGCGTGGTACAGTAGGCCGATTCCTCTTTTTAAAGGAGATGCCTAGTCCAGCAGTGGACTGTTAAAGGCTGATGATGCCAAACTTATCAAGAAATAAAAAACATGTCTAAATCACACAAAATATATTTTATATTCAGATCAAAGGCACTAAGACATCGAGAATGGCATTAACATTAAACATAATAATACATATTTATAATAACATACATAACTGCACCAGACAGCACATTATAAATAACATTTATTAAAATTACAGCACCTATACGTTAATATACTACTGTGAAAATAATAATATTTACATAAAAATCACCCGATACAGATAAATGGTTATCGTTACGAAAATAACGATAAACAGTTTTTGTAACACGCTGTATCTAATTATTATTACATGTAACAATTAATTAATAACACTGGAAAGTACGATAAAACTTGATAAAACATTTATCAAAACTATGTAATATGTTATTAAAAAGCGTTATCGTTATAATTAACAGCTACTGCATCAATTATCACAGGGAGCTTTGGAATATCATTATGGAATGTTTATTAACTATGTTTTTAATTAATGAATTAATGTACTCCCTAAAACCCCTAATTATAGAGTAGCGAAGGCATCCTAAAGTTAAGTATATTATACATAACGATTTTGACAAAAATGTAATTCCACAAATGCTATAACTTTAGTTATAACCGTTGAATTTTAGTTATATTTACTTTGCGAGGTTTAGTTTAGGCATAAACAATATACGGTTTGCAATAATTAATCTTAGTGTTACTACAAAAGGATCATATTACTATTTAAATACACGTGAAAACTTTTTTTTTATCTGAAGTCTAACTCCAGTCCAGCTACTTAACCAGAATAACGTTAAATACTTTAAAGTAACGATATCATATATCATTACTCTTTTGTGTAGTTTATACTATACATGATTAAAATATTCATAGATACAGGTACATATCACCTAGCACTTTGTTCGATGCTGTTGCCGACTATCGATACATATATCGGATCACAAATCTACGGTCTTTACCGATACAAAAAAATATAGAATATGTACCGTGCAAAAATATGTGCCTATTTTGTTATTTGTATCAGTGTCCACCGGTTAAGATATTTAACATTCCTAAAATTACATTGACTTAAATCTTGTAATGATTACTCGTTGTAGAGTTAAGAAATGTGATTTGAAAACACAGTACAGTGCAACAACAACCTATCAATATATTCTTTGCAAAGTTACATAATTATGGCTTAAGGATTTAGATTCACAAATGATAAGGTAGAAATATGCTGTAATAATAACATCAATTAAAGCAAACGCTGCAGGCAAATCTTATAAGATTTTATTACAAAATAGGGTCCAAAAATAATATTTGACTAAGTCCTACATTAACATTTAAAAATACATACTAGCTTTGTGCCAACGAGTTTTGCAGATACGAGACTTACAAATGAATTGCAAAACATACATTTTAAATAACAACTTTGACACACTAGTTACTGTCAAGGCATTGTCAGTAAAACAATTAGGATTTTTATTACTAACATTTAATATTGGACCTGAGGTTTATACTTATAATGACTGCCTTGTAAAATTTCACTTCATGTTCAGCGGCGGTAGGTACACTTAATTTAAAGCAGTAGAAATAAGTACACAAAATTATATTAAGAGATACGAATTGTACGCATCGTGGTTATCAATTTATCATTGAGCATTCACCAAAGATTAACTTATCAATATTCTTTATAGCGAAAGATTATTATTAGGTCATCAGATGCCGGACAAAATATTCCTACCGATCACGTAAAATCCAACTGACTCACAAAAATTTCACAATCACACAATCTTTAAAGTGTACCCTTGTACGATTAATAAATTTGATCGAATTGCCCGAATTTCAGGTTGAGCTTAAACATATTTACTGGGTTGCTAAGAATATGATTATAAAGTCCACTGTGTATAGTAAGTATGTATAATTAATTCATTAATAATGTATTTTCAAAAATAATATGTGTTCATCATCATCTTAGCGTTATCCCAGTTTCAATCTGGCGTCCGCTTACTAGTCTAACCGGATTTGGCTGAATATTAGCTTTTCCACGGAGCGACTGCCTGTCTGACATCCGCAACCCGAAGGGATAGCGATATTCCATGGTTTAGACTAGTGTCAGTTTATTGAGAAGGTACTGATGCCCCCCTGTAACGACTGTCAAAGATCTTCATGACAACCGGGACCGACGGCTTAACGTGCTCTCCGAGGCACGGGATAAGCGATAATTAACAACTCGCAAAACGCAACATAACAACGCACATAACTCCGAAAAGTCATTGGTGCGCGCCGTGGATTCGAACCCGATACCCTGCATGGCAGTCTGTTGGTATCTCCACTAGGCTATCGCTGCCTGTTTTGCATGTGTTGCACCTTACAAAAATTGGTCACTATTAAACTTTGATATTTAGACTATTACATAGATAACATATCGGGCGTTACATTCGTATTTACATGATACACGTTTTAAAAGTACGAATACTTTGAAGAAGATGACTCTTGACAGTGAGAATTTGTGCATGTTACATCTAGTTATTAAAAAACGTATAGCAAATTGGAACTTGTGCTTAGATTTTGACGTAACACAATTATGTACAGTTTAAAGCGATGAATATTTTTGTCAAAAAACTCTTCAATGGTGATCAAGATATTTTACTGTGTACTTTGACGACTTTTACCTATACACATTTAGACATTTATACTTAGAGCTATATAGGCCGAAAACATATAGGCCGAATCTATTGAAATATACGCAGTTTAGTTCATTGTACTTTATTGTTTTGTACTAGAAATACGCCAGTGAACATAAATCATATTGTAATTATTAAGAAAGTCGACCGTATTACCACGGTCTTCAAATAATCGTAAAATTGCATTTATGCCTTATACAGTAATCGCCCTTTGGGACTTACAGTAGAAGAGTCACAAAACAACTGCTTTATCTCCGACATCCTGTTAAGTATATGTACATAATATGTACCTATTTACTTATTGGTTTTCGACATGCAAGATGTTATTTCTAATTCTGTTCAATTATTGCGACAGATCTTGATAGTACGCAGATAAGTTATCTAAAACTTGCTTAAATGATTACTTACTTAAAGATAATATACTATTATTTATGGATAATACGTACTTAAGTTTTTATAAAGTATTGTTGGTATTATACACGATGTATTAGACACGTGTATTATATATCTACTGTTTATAAACAGCTGTGTGGAAGACGACGTGCTGCGCAAAATAAAGTTTCTATAAAAATGTACCTGTAGATGGGCAAACCCGTCGATATACATAGGTATGTACTCAATATAATTAAACGGTCGTTCAATATCAAAAAATATATAGAACGACCAGCAAAATATGGAATCAATTCTGTACATTTTTTACAGATTTCGCATAAAAAATAATTCATTCAATCTCTTACATTGGATGATATATTCAGTTACATAACAACTAAAATGCAAAGCTAGCAACATTGTGCCAATGTATAGGGGCACTGAGCGACAAAAAACCCACAAAATTGCAATTCATTCAATATTTGATTTAAAAAATCTTGACACATTTTACAAAAATAGTAACTGCCTAATTGCCTATTGCTGAGTGGTGAGTTTTTAAGCTGAACTGTTCAGTGACTTGTTGTTGACATACTTATGATACACAATAGCACGTGTATGATTGCGCCATTGTGATTTGTGTGCTATCACTACTTCCCGTTTTGCAGCTGTGCATCTCATGGAATATAATATTTTAAGGACTCGCTTCGTAAGGTCAATGAACTAAGCCGGTCTATGAACTTGGTAGAGGGGAAAGTACGGTGAGATAAATAGGTTTATAGGAAACTGACCCGGCGAACTTCATGCCGCCATATTTGTGCAATATATTTTTTCTTTTCCTACAAAACTTCTCCCGACAATAACGAACATATAAAAGAAAGATTAATCCATTTTGGTGCAGTCGCTTGGAGTTATGTGCGTACCCACATTTCAGTCATATTTTTTTATATAGATGATCTTGGATGACGGTTTTGTGATGTAATTAAAAGTTTTATGTTCCTCGTCACGACTAGGCCAGTGTGCCTTTTCATTAAGGTTGAAATTCTGATAAACTTTATCGATAACTTATCGGGCGTTACGTACATCCGTGACACCTGTTTTAATATTGGTCAACAAGTACATGTGTATAGCGTTAGCGCGTTTATCTCAACACTCAATTTGAATACAGAGTGGTAGAGCGATTTAAACACAGCAGCTCATGACACCATTAAGGGCTGGCTCATACCCCCCGATAGTAACATCTAATATACTCCCTCACAGAAGTTTTCTTTGGGGAGGTAGATCTCAGGGCCACGGTTAGACACTCATAACTCGAGGCGGATCCAAGCTGATCATTTAACAAGAGCAAGTACAAATATCAAACTATGCCTGAATTTTATCCCGATCAATCACGCAGAAAGTGCCCATTTTGCTAGTTTAACTATACATCAAGTTGGACGAGACCTATAATATTGTACTAAATGTTAGTAAAATGAAACAGGTCTATATTGTAATTATTTAAAAGCTAAAGGTGACATACCTCCCGACGTTTCAGCTTGACCGTGGTCATGGGACGACTATCTTATAGTCAGATCTTTTAAAACTATAAATAATAGGTTTTCTACAAGTAAAAAAAAACGTGCGATCATCGCATTGTAAATGTACATTAGTGTTATATGTACTTATAATAAAATAGTGACTTATCATTTAAATAATTACATTTATGTACCTAATTGTTTTATGTTACAAATACCTATATATGTATATAGAATATAACAAATATTTAATAGGATATATTCTAATATGATAATATCATTGTTTTATACCAAGGCAGACGAGGTAATAGACATATAATATTTTTAACGAATTGCATTGCACCGATAGGCTAGTGGGAAGGTTATCATGAGTATCTTAGAGCACCCATCTTTGATTCATGAAATTATATATAGGTACATGATCATAACCTTGTAAGACAAATAAAATTGAGAATGTGACTTTCCTTCTAAATTATAAAAGAAAAGTGTTAACTGAAGACAAAATTCCAAGAGCCTTTGCTCTGAACTGCTTGGTAACTGAATCAATTAGATCGAGATACAATTTATTTCAATATTTTTGTTTGCGCGTAATTCTCAAGGACCTCAACTTATTTATTCATAATGAATATTAATTTGTAAAATTTCTTACAACGCAGTAAGAGTATTTTGAGGAATGGTTTACTCATATAAGATTCTATCCCGATCCAATTCTGAAGCAAATTCACCTCGATGCCTTCACACTCAAAGAAAAAAGTAAACCCATTGAAGACTATTACCCTAAATCAAACCCAACGATATTGTCTAGATCGTAGTTAAATATTCTGTAGTCATGCTTGTACAGTTTGTAGAGCTTCCTGATGAGGGGCAGGTCGAGCTGAGAGAAGTACCTGTGGAGTTTCTCTGCTGTGCCTGACGTGTGTGACAGCCGGGGAAACTCGATGTGTGATGCGTTAATCGTGTTCAGTGCTAGTAATGAGTCGTCTAGTAGAGTTTCGTATTTACCTGGAACGAGATAGAAGATTGGTTTAGCAGGATAGTATTTTTATTTAATTGCCCCCATAAGGCACAAGATTCTATTCCAATTTAATTGTCCTTTTAAGGAAACTCCAAATGAAAACTTTACAATGGACGCAAAAAAGATACAGATTCGAAAAAACTATTTGTAGATCACACAAATTATTGACCCGTGCCTCGGGAAGTATGTAAAGCCATTCCGTAAGTCCCAGTTGTAATGAAGAATGGATGGGTACATTTATACGAACTTGTTAACACGGCCGTGAAGGTGCCACTGGACATCCATGTATCGGACGTGGCTAGACTATGTGGATTTTCACATCTATCACTTGTTTACCTTACAAGCTTGCAAGTATTTAAGTTCTTACTTATCACACATCTAGCCTGGTCACAAGAACCTCCTCTACTTAGAGGAACACCACAGCTTTTCCCTTAGTTTGTAATTTTTTTCGCGTCAAAGTTAGTTCATGTTAAAAGAATTCTTGCCCGTGGAACTGATTCGTAAACAAGATAAAGTTAATGTCGACTGAGAGTGTCTGCATTTTAAACCGTTATTTTTGGTGTGTTTCGCTTAGACAGGTACCTACAGTTTCTAAGAATCCTATGGCTAACACATGCCCGTGTTTCTGAGAACAGGAAATCGTCTATTCTTATAAGCTATACTTCAAGGCAGATGGAGATAAATGACTTATAGCAGACATAAGTGTAGATCAAATTAAACGCTTTGCTCGAGATGAAAGACAAATCTTTCACGTAGAGGTGTCTAATTTGATCTTCGAGCACGTAATTCTGTGTAAAATTATATTGTGCTTTTAAACTCCTTGGTTAATTAATATACACTCTAGTTAAAGAACGTGACGAATGTAAATCATAATGACCTTAATGAGGTAAGGGGTTATGAGAAACGGCTTAACTTTTTTAGCACGGAGAATCTGAACAAATCTTTAGAAAACCAATAAATAGTTTTTTTACAGTTGCTTCTTTCAATGATTCATGTGTTTTGCCTAGCAGGTGTATGTCTCTAGAGGCTACTGGGGGTTTTGGGTACTTTACTCTCACTATAATTCATCCTATTTTACTTTATCTAATGTTTGGTACAAATATCCAATTATTGGCCAAATTATCAGTAGGTGACAATCTTCCGCGACTACGGCCGTTGCCAGACGGTCGAAATGTTGGAAAATACAGGTTAAATTAGTTAATTTAGATTTAAAATGTACAATAGTTAGCGAGAAGAACCAAGTCTTGACACATAGTGACGCTTCGATAAATCTACCGTTGGCTGACAAATCGGACCCTTGGCAAGAGTGGCATACCTACCTCGATTCGACGGTGTGAACCCATTCATACGTAACTACTAGGTTAGTAGTAAAAAGTTACGAAATCTCATGTCACGATATTCAAGTTGCAATTTATAATCGGTTTTTCGCACGTGTCATATTTACTAAGCTTCACGTCTCGTTAGAAACTATTAAACTTGTAGAGCATAAAATTCTGTACAAATTTGGTCTGCAGCAATGTTTTAATAGTAACCGTTATGAGGATATAGAGCAGAGAATTATTGAGATAAGTTGCAACCAGTTCATTCGTATGTAGGATAACACTTTAGTATACCTAATGGTAAATAAGTTTATTATAGAAAGGTGCCAAGTGCTAAGACTAGTTAGTTATGTTGACCTATGGTTGCGCCGGTCGCAATAAGATCTGATTAGACATCATTTAACACTTTCACGGACAGTAAACGCCTATTGGCGTGATAAAGATAAAACTTCAATTGTGTCTCGTTTACTGTCCGTGAAAGTGTTAAGTATATGGCGCTTACGTCAATTTTGATCTCTTGTAACCAAAGCCATAGATGGATCAACAATTGAGACCGGCCATAAGAGCCACCTACTCTCCTCGCAAATTACGGAGTTTCAGTCAATCGATCATTTGATCGCATTAAACTACTAATAGGTGCAGTCGCAACCATCGCCGATGAGAAAGCGCAACAGCTCATAATCACCTAAATTCAAGAAAAAGATTATTCAAATATTCTTTTAAACATTAATTTTACTGCCCGCAATATAATCTATCTAACAGAACTAGGTACGTAATTTATGCGAATTATAATAAATTGCCGCTATATACCGAAGAATTCGCTTTAGTACTTTTTTACATTATACACTTATCTAAAATTTAAACATATGCAAAAATAATTACACATCATTAATTTATTTAATTACTACTTCAGTTGACACTGACTTTGTTCTGCCGCGGCTACTGCCATCCTTATCTTTCTCGTGTATGACACATCGCTCTATCTTTATCTTACTTCCCGAAATACTTGTTAGGCATTCGCCGCTACGCCTAAAAATGTTCCTAGAAGTAGTCACGCGATATCGTCGTCACAAATTCGTCGACCTACTTAAAGTGGTTACAAAGATATTATATAAAACTACAAACATTTTTTTTCTTTAATAATAGGTATTCACATGCGATAAACGTAATATTACAAATTTTGGCAACTATTACTAATTTTTTTACACAGTTTCACACGCGGTTGAAAGGTTGGCGCAGTGGGAGTGTAAGCGACTGTTACGCCGAAGGTCGCGGGTTCGATTCCCGCTCAAGTCAAACATTTGTGCGCATGAACATGGTTTTTTGTCGTGGTCTGGGTGTTTCTATGTATAATATGTATGTATAAATTACAAAAAAAGTATATATGTATGTTCATCCATTATCTAGCACCCATAGTACAAGCTCTGCTTAGTTTGGGACTAGATGTTGATGTGTGTATGTGAAAAAAAAAGGTCGGTATCATATCAAAGAGACAAATTTTAGGTATATAAAAAGGCACAAATATTAATATTTGTATAGTTTGCCCTGTAGTATGCACCACAGACATTTTGGAGAGCAAGTGAAGCCGCCGGTCCTGGTTGTAATGAATATCTTTGACAATTTTTATGCGAGACTCATACCTTTAATATACTGACACTGAAAAATATCGTTATTCCTAATGGTTGTAAAGGTCAGACGGCAGTCGCTCCGTGGAAAGGCTAATCTTCTAAGCTAAATGGTCTGTACATAGTCCATGAGATACAGACAGACAGTAGAGGCTTTGTTAGTTATAGAATACCGTTAGCACCCATCGAGTATTTATGGTAATATTATTGTCTGGACTTTAAAAGAATACGAATAGAAAAAAAGATGAAAGCGTATGAAATGACAGAAAAAAAAAAGCAATGACTGACTTATTGTCTTTATCTCTTAATATACTTACATATTTCTTGTGTGCGTGTGTATGTCACGGAACTATTCCTAAACGACTGGACCGATCTTGATAAAAAATTTTGTGTGTGTTCAAGGGGACTTGAGAATGGTTTAGATTCACAATTTAGTCCACTGGAAAATGTTTATTTACTAAATTTTTAATTTTTATGTAGTTGGGGATTTTGGAATGTTTCACATTGGAACCGACGGACTACGATGCTATCGCAGTGTCAAATCTTATATTGATAATTTCTTCAAGGAGTACATCGAAACCTTACCTGAATAATAAAACATTAAAAAATAAAGATTTCGAGTCGACAACATATATCCGCAAAATTGTCGAATATTTTGTTAAATTCTAATGGTTCTGACAGACAAATCGCAGTCGCCATATTGACCACTCTAGCGAAACGTCACTGATACCGGATAACATTTTGAGTATAGGTAAATTCACGAAAGTTGACCACAAATGGCAGCCGTCGCGCATATGTACATTCGTGCACCAATGGCGTTGCTCCATTCTTGACGCATTTAGGGAATGCGTCAAGAACGGAGCCACGCCATTGGCACTCCACCCGCGCCTCACCCCGCACCTCCACGGGGACCTAAAAAATGATTTCTGCGCAGTGGTCATCTTTCGTGAATTTACCTATACTACTACAGTCCGTTCACAGTTATTTTACCTCTGACAGATGTCGGTGTTTATTTTCTTTATGTTGGAATTGTACTCTGTGATGACAGGAATGTAAAATAGGGTTACCCGTGCATAACGTTTTACCCAATATTAGTGGAAATGCTTCAAAAATTCCAATGCTTGAAACTCATGGCCGCAAAGTGGTTAGATTACCGCCATACAACTGCGAGCTAAACGCAATTGAACTTATGTGGAGTCTCATTAAAAGGCGAGTCACAAGCAAAAATTTAGGATAAGAGGCAACCAACGTTGTGAAATTAGCTGAAGAAGCTTTTCAATCTATCACTGCAGAAGACTGACAAAAACAATGCAAACATGAGCGCCACATTGAAGACAAGCTTCATGAAACAGATGGGTCTACGGATGCTGAAATGGACAGGTTCATAATATAATTAAATTCTGAGTCTGATACAGAATATGACAGCAGTTACGAATCATCATAACATTCGCAGTCCACATGGGTCATTCTTATAGACTCACGCCTGTTTCCATGCAGGGGTAGGCAAAGGTGTAATATTACACCCACATCATTCTTATTCAAAATAAATATGAAAATTAAATTTGCAGTTTTTGTATTTGATAATTAGAACCTCTCGTTGGCGTAATTATGATGTGTTTACCTTTATATATTAAATAGAAAACATTTTTATTATAACTACTTATCTTCATAGGAAATTAGTTATTTCGTAAGAAAATAAATGTACATGCATATAGCCATGCCAATATTAAGAGGTTTTGTTACAAACATTACTTCCAAATATTTAATACGATCGCTTAGGCAATAAAAAAATAAGTACATTTTTAGCAATAATGTATATTTAAAATGGGAGTATTATATACCAAATATAGCAACACAACGCCCAGGTTGGCCAATCTAACAGCTAGAGGTAAAATAACTGTGAATGGACTATAGGTCTTAGTACTAAGTAGTTTGTATGTGTAAATACTTTTTGCAGTTATATTTCTTAAACAGTTAAAACGACAATTATAGAAGTATCCGCCCAATAAAGGAGGTTTGTGTTACCCCGAACATAGATGATATATAGGTACTATAATTAAATAACCCCGAATTAACGCGCGCAAAGCCGCGGGCAAAACCTACTTATGTATAAATATTTGCCTTAGTCGGCGATCCACAGTTTCACCAAAACCTTTAAGCAGCTAATTTTGAGACCAATTATAAAGGGTATCAAAATAAATATAGGAACAATGGTGTCTGCAGTCCTTGGTTAACATTCATAAAATTAAACACAGCTGTACGTACAAGTGTTTCTCTATTGGCGCGGACATTGAAGGTAATAAGATATACCTATCATTCAATACAAATATGGAAAATTATAGCGAATATACATAACTTTTCCAAAGATATTGATGATACTAAAAGTGTTTATTATATGAATGCAATAACAGTCTACGTATACTTAAATTGCTTTCCGTCGAATACATACCCATAATAATAAATATAAAGTTATCTAGTTTTCCATAACTAACAGTTAAAAGATATTTTATAAGATCCTTCAAATTTGTGTATACGAATTGATAAATCGTAAATCCTAATCACAGAAGTCTACAAGTTTCATTTAATTAAAAAATCTGGTTACACCAGATAAACCAGTCGAATCAATAAATCATAGACAATCCATCCACCTATGGCCTCTAGACGTAGAGCAAAAACTAAAATTATACTCATATACGTGTCTCCATCGTTATATAATAAAATAATAAATATTTCTTGGTAATTTAAACTTTAAGTCACTACAAATCTTAAGACAATAAAAATAGATATATAAAATTCGTCCCTTAGTGTTAGACACAACGATCAAAAACACCCGTAATTAGGACGCGTTAGGGCTATTTTCACCCCTTATATAATCAATTACAGTTAAATTGATTGACATAAATTGTACAAATTAGGTCCTAATGGAAAATAATGCCTACTCAGAGGTGGTGACTGAGGTAAATCTAGCTCTTAAAATATTCTATTGTGAAAAAGGTACCTATAGACACCAACCAGGTTATTATGATATTATATTTTGAAATATGCGATTATAAAATACATCACGTTACCACCTTTATTGCGATTTGGTACTTGCATTAGCTCCAAAAATACCATTCAAAAAGGTAACATTTATGTGATATGATTTTCTAGAATCCTACCTATATTGATACGAAAACTTCATAATCTTAATATATAAAATCCTTGCGTTACTGACTGACTGACAGACACGCTACAGCCAAAACTATTGGACGCAGGTAGCTGAAATTTGGCATGTATGTTCCTTGGGGACCGTAGGGGTGCACTAAGAAGGGATTTCTCGAAATTCCCACGGGATCGGCCAAACGGGTAAATTAAAAATAAATGCAGGCGTAGCTGCTGGCGTCCTCTAATCTGGTAATAAAAAAATAACATTATTAATAAGATCTAAATGACGTAGTTCGAGGTATTATAAAGGCGAGTTCAAGGCGATCGCTATTCGCTATTAAAGAGTGGTCTGACACTCGTCATAATTACGTTAGAAGGCTACATCGTAAAAGCAATTCCATTGATGTCATGAGTAAATACGACTTATCTTACTTTATGGTTTATTTTATCTCCACTGCTAGACGTAAACAATAATTATTTAATTCTGGATATAAAGCATTCAAGGCTATTTAATAAGCTTTTGACATCGCTGAGAATGGCTCCATGGCAATTAAAGTTATAATAACGATATGGTCTCTACAGAGTGACTTCAACTTTGGTAGTCTACTTAAGGAGAACATATCCATTAGTAATCAAAATAAATGTTGGTGGCAGTTCTAATTAGCTTCACTAAGAGTACCACAGGGATACAAGCTGAATCCTGACCTAATATTAAGTACCCAGAATAATTGTTAACAGTGATTATTTCTAAATTAATTCTTACAATTGAATATTTACTAATATTGAAGTAACAGGATGCTTATTGGGATATAAAGGTTAAATAAAGCTTTTATTATTATTTGCCCTAGCGTTTCGGTGAGGATTATACAACCGTGATGACAGTGTTATTGATGGACTGCGATTTGAATGTAACCAATATGTTTTGTATTTTTATCGATTTATAATTGTGCCTCAAACCCAAACCACAAAATCAAATCCCGCTTTAGTAATATAGCATAGACCATAGAGTATTGCTTATTTAGTGAAACATCAAATCCGTTGACAACTTAGATAAAATTTTGATAAGGATATGAGAGTTATTAGTATGATTAGCATGTATTTATGCAAATATGCATACATACATATTAAATAGTGAGAAAGTCATAAAGTTGTGTATACATATACTGAAATCCAATATAAACGAAATGATTAATTTAAGTTATTGATAAAATATGTTAATTATTACTAAAATACGATAATATTGTATTATAATCAAGCTCATGGTAATTTTATCAATGTGACGTAGTGTTAGATAAGATATAAATTATTATTATTTGGCCTCAATATCAATTTGTTAATAAGTTTTTCGTTAATGATAACGCGTATGGAAACAAAATAAAAAATAATAATAGTTACAAACAACCAAACTTTTATTATCAAGTGTTCATTTTACTCTAACATGATATTATTTACTACGTATTAAGCAAATTTTAGGTATGTTGTCGTAAATTAAATATATAATATGGACAAATGCACTAAACTTCTCTCATTTAAAGAACTAACTAAATTGCTTTTAATTATTCCCAAGTGTTTTAAGATATCAATTGTTGTTTTTAATATATCTAAAATCAAGCCATGGAAAATTACGTTAATTATATTATTTGTAAATATGTGTTATATTACTTAAATATTTGAATAATACTAAAATGTGTTAATAAAGTCGCCCTTTCAGATGAGGTGTAATTAGTATTTGTTTTAGCTTAAAGTTTCGGTGAATAATTGAGTCCTTATTTTATTATCGTCTATACGTATTATTGAATTTACTAAATTAATAAGATCAGTTTTATTAGCCTTGATCTGACCGTCTTGCCGTCTGACCTCCGCTCCCCAAATCGATAGCGATATTCCATGCCTTAGACCAGTGACAGGTACAGCCCTTTCACGACTATGAGTGATCCTCATGGGAGCCGGGGCACGGGAGCGCGCAGTGGAATCGAACCCGATGCTTTCCGCCGGGCAGTCTGTGTTGTCAAACTTAAAAATCGTACTGTCCTTAATGCTATATCAACATATGCAAATTAAGACTAACACTGCATATCAACTATAGTTTGATAATCTTAAATCACTTGCTTATTACATACTTCAAGTTTTTGCGATCTGAACACGATTATAAATAATGGTTCTTTTTGTTTGTACCGGCTGAGCAAAAACATTTCAAGTTTGAATCTGCGCTGTTAAAACGTTGCGTGGATACCTACATAAGAAACTGCGAATTGTGGAGTTCCGTAGAATTTGGTTCATTGCTTCTGTGTCTGCTTATGAAAGGCGACTTCCGAAATCAAAATTCTGAATAGAGGTAAGTTACATATAGCTAGCTAGGTTTGAAAGCAAATACCGAGTATACATAATTATAAAAGACGACATCCGGGACATCCGGAACTAAAACTCTAACTCGATTTCGGAATAGAGATGAATTAGATGTAACTAGCTCAATGTGAAAGTATGTAGTTTCTTATTTCTATTTGCTATTTGCTTTTACTTCATATTTCTGTCAAAAAATGCATTCATATACTCAGGCCTTTTTCCCGTCGGGGTAGGCAGAGACAACAGAAAGCCACTTACTTCTATCCTTATAAACCTCACGCGCTTCCTCTACACTCATTACTCTTTTCATACATGCTCGCCGGTTTCGGGTACTTCGGACCTTGCCGTTTTTAGGACGTCCCCAATTTGATCGAGGAATGCCCGACGAGGTCTGCCGCGACCGACTTGCCCACACACATTTGCCATATAAATCTGATTCGTTCATTTCATCATTCAGTTTTCACTTATTCGCTCCACGTGTCCAAACCACTTCAGCATTCCCTTCTCAATCCTAGTCACGACATCTTCTTTTAGACCACTGTTCTCTCGTATTATACATTATACATTCGGAATTCTATCAATCAGTCTCACCCCACACATACTACGCAGTGATCGCATCTCAACTGCGTTAATTCTACTTTCATGCCTTTTCTGCCATACCTAACTCTCACCTCCATAGATCAACGTGGGGATAAGCACTCTATTATGAAACGCCAATCGCAGCTCTTTTGGCACAGTCTGGCCGTTCATAAAGGCATACAGTGCTCCATTTACACGATTGCCCGCAGTCACTCTCCTTTCAATATCTTCCTCACATCTTCCGTCTCTTGTAAACACGCTACCCAAATATACAAATTCTTTTACTGAGAAAAATATGATATAAAAATCATTTATACGTATAGGCTTTTAAGATATTGAGCAATAATACTTGATTATCCAGGTATCTTAAGAAAACCTGGACATTACTATTCCTTTACTATTCCTTAAGATGTTTTGATATAACTAAACAATATGTTAATAATCTGAAATACTTTAAAAAAATAAATGAGCGTACCTGAGTAAATTTTCAATTATTATGCAATTTAAATGCATTTGCAAATGTTAAGTCAGTTATGCAATATATCAGAATTCTGGTAGTTCATGGTTCATGACGCAGTGACTCAAAAAATGAAAGTCACGCAGGTGGTCCGAGGTTTATCAAAATTGAGATCAACACCTTAAAAGAGCATTTTTTATTTATTTAAACGTATAAAGCTAGCCACACTCGTGTGTAACCTATAGAACTGCGTAAAGTGCCATAAAAACCTATTCAGTAGTTTTTGCCATTGTAATCATAATATACAGGGCGTAAAAAGACCCTTAACGAAAACTGAAATCCCATGTTGTACCAATCACTACGAACATTTTTTTACTTCGGCACCATACCTGGGAAATTACTGTTTCAGGAGATATTGCGACTCAAAGTTAGTATGGAATTTTTCTAATTAGGTACAAAATCAATGCATTTACCCCGCCAATATGTTCTTTAGATGCCCTTTGACCCCATGCTTAAGTATGTATTTCGAGGATTGCACGCACGCGCTTTTAATTGCGGTTTTAAATATGTGAAAACTTAAAAAAGAAAGTCGTTTCCCAGGTATTATTTTTGGTTAGTATGACTTGGCATGATGTCCACAACGAGTAGACTTCGGCTTGGTGATGGGTCTTGTGACACCCTGTATATCCATCCTCACAAACTTTAAAACTTGTCATAGTAATGGGATGACTTGATGATGCAATCTTATCGCATAAATAAGACTAATTCTTCAATTTTCTTCGATTGGACCACTGTAGGTTCTCTAAAATACATGAACAAAAATACCGTAACTCTTATGAATGACATGACCCAAACAATTTTTGAAATTCATACATTCTGACGGAAACTAGCTAACAGTTATACTTACATATTGCATAATTCAAAACATTCAGGATCATTGAACCGCAGAACCCGACTCGTAAGTTGAAATTCATTTGTAATATTAGAAGCTATGACGTAATCGACGGAGCGGGTCGTCGGCGAGTCACAAAAACTATGAAAAAAAAAATACGATACGTTTGCAATAATACTTGTCTCGAAAGATTTCATCAACTCTATAGGATTATACGATGTTGGTATGCCTTATATTATATATATATATATATATATATATATATATATATATATATATATATATATATATATATATATAAATATACCTTATGTTCGCATATACGCATACATTCCAAATACATGGCCGATGTATTTATGTATGTAGCTATCAAGCTTAGGCGATGTTTATCAATACATCATCTCGTAATTATCGTACACGTGATACGTAGTACAATACTATTTGGCAAGTCATTGTTTCATTTTAAATAAGATTTACGTATATTCTATTCATGTAGCCGGATACTTTACAAACATCAATTAGGTACTAAACACGACAATCTTAGAACAGAGAAATTATGACCAAAGAGCTTGCCTTTTTCTTCAAATTTTGCTCTTTACACGTCGTTCTTCACCATCAGAAGGTCAGAACAGACGACCAATAGTCACAAATAAAAATGAAAATAACGTATTTATACTTATATATTGCTTCAACATTCAGATCCAAACCGAATTTATGCAGGAAGCTTGTGATAGACCAGAGATACCCTCTAAAAGTGCTTGCCAAGAGTCTTGAGAGGTCTTATCCTTATCCTACAAGCTTTTATCGATAAATTCTAAAAGAATGCATTTAAACTTCTTTGAGATAAAGACGTATAATAGAAAGTAATTTATATAGACAATATCTTATTGTGTGGTTCTCGTTCGGACAAGCCAAGTACAGTTATAATCTTTAGGCCCGTTTCCGCTACAAGTACTGTACACACCGTTGCTCTTACAAGGTAAAAATATACTACCAGCAAATATTTTACTGGGAATATTTCGACGCTTTTGAATGCCAGTAAAGTCTCAGATGTTATAAAGTGCTAATAGTTTGTTAGAACAACGAATATAATAGAACAATGAGCAGAATTCTCAGAACGTTAATACGTGGACAAAAATAAATGGATTCTTGTAAGTTTTTTTTTGTTTTAAGACCGCAGCCGGTCCTGGTCAAGTGGTCAAGGTCGTGGTTGAAATTTGTTATTTAGATTTTGATGGCGTCTTTATTGGCAAATTCACAGTCAGATTGCCAAACCAAAAAGATACTAAGACATAATACGAATCCCTCACATGAGTAGATCTTTGAAGATTTACTGACTAGCAAAGGATTTGACGATGTCCTTTCGGCATCACGATAAAGGATAGTCGAAGGACTCCACTGTGCTTTTAATAAGCAGACTCCACACACACTTTCGAGGCCCAAAATCGAACTATTGAATGACAGAGGTGACCGTGACGGACGCAAAAGTGGAATAAAATACCTACGTGCTCTAAACCGACGTCGTGAAGCATCGCTTTTGATCACCGTTTAGCAAAAAACTTGCCACAAGTTGTTTACGTTTCTTTATCATAGTAGGCAGAAGAGTAAAAACCACCGCAAATTTCAATAAAAACAGTTGTTGCTGTTTTGACAGGCAATAGGTACTTCGGCCCTCTAGTCTAAGGTATAAATATAGAATTGTCTACCGTGCTTAAGCCAAAGAACTTGTTATTTCTATAGTAGTAAAATTGGCTCTGAGGTCTTTATTTGAAAATAACAATTTGAACAACTTGGTAAACAATAAGCTTATTTTGGCTCGATAGCAACAGGCAACGGCAGAGCGACAACTGGAATATTAATTTATAATACTTATCGCCTATCGCCGAGTAGCCCTTTTTATGAATATGACGTTGGCTTCGGTACTCAACGTGTATATTTCTTATTCTCCAGTTCTGCTTTGCCTAAAGAAGCAACCGGGGCTTAATTCAAAAGGTTCAGTTCTGGAGAGCAAAGCACCTCGAGTAATTGCCCGTACTATAGATGAAACTTGGACATGTGAAACGAATGCCGGCTACAAACACACAGGTAATTGATTGCAAAAATAAAATCAGCGATTATTTACTGTCCTAATTTTAACCTTGTACGGTTTTCTAATGGCCGGTTTTAATATTCGATCTAACCAAGGAGCATATATATTTGCTCCTTGGATCTAACCAGGGATATGGCTACTAGAGAAAAATATTTGGCATAGCTCCAAGCAAAATATGTCAAATAAGTAGCTAGTAAGTTGCTTGGACGACGCAAGTGGCCGTTTTCAAAGAAATCATATCCAGACCACTAATTAGTCAAATGCTGAGAACCTCAAGCACTTACAGTCCAAGATAGAAATATAATGTGTTAATGGCTACTAAATCAAAGATTTTATTGCATGTGAAATCTCTAACAAAACAGACCCACTCAGATTTCATAATTGCGTTGCCAAAGTGTTATACTGGGTTTTAATGTTAATGATCCGGGCACAGGTATTTTAGACTGCGCTTTTCTAAGCGGTTTGAGTCACACACATAATTACAGGTAGTATACTCAGTAGCGCTTTCAGGTAATAAATACATTAAAAAGTATGTATTCTATTATTACAGGTTACTAGGTTCATAGCTGGAGTAACGCATGCAAAAATATCGGAGTAAATAAAAGGTTACTTATATACTTATCGGAAACTATAACTAAAGGTAGAATTCCGTGCATCGCGATCGATCGCAGCCGCGCGCGGCCTACGACTGTCGTCGATCGCTCGCGACAATAGTCAAAGTATGAAAATGTATGGCACCGCTGCCGAGGCCCGCGACTGACGCGCGCGGCCGACGAAAGTCGTGAGCCGCGCGCGGCAGTGTCTTGAAATTAGTAGTAATGAAAAAAAAAATCGGAAGTTTTGCCGACTATACAGGGTGTAAAAATACCCTTAACGAAAACTGAAATCCCATGTTGTACCAATCACTACGAACATTTTCTACTTCGGCACCATACCAGGGAAATTACTGGCTCAGAAGATATTGAAGCTCAAAGTTAGTATGGATTTTTTCTAATTCGGTACAAAATCGATGCATTTACCCCGCTAATATGTTCTTTAGATGCCCTGTAAGCCCATGGATAAGTAGGGTTTTCGAGCATTGCACGCGCGCGCTTTTAATTGCGGTTTAAAAAATGAGAAAACTTTAAAAAAATAAAACGTTTCCCAGGTATTATTTTTGGTTAGTATGACTTGGCATGATGTCCACAACGAGTAGACTTCGGCTTGGTGATGGGTCTTGTGACACTCTGTATAAAAACAATTCAATTTTGTATTATCGTTCCAAACTTCCAACATTTTTTTTCATTAGGTACAATATAATTGCTTTTGAATCAATATTTGCTAGTATCCTTTTTCATTTCTGCTTTTAAAGATAGGGTCGATTGGTACTCTAATTTCATAATATAGCAACAGCAGCTCGTCATTCTCCTCTTCTTCTTCAAGGATGTCAATTAGCATTTCGACCATGATTTTGACTTCGCTAGACACACGTCTAGAGGGAACTGACGAACAACATCTACTAATTTCAAGACACTGCCGCGCGCGGCTCACGACATTCGTCGGCCGCGCGCGTCAGTCGCGGGCCTCGGCAGCGGTGTCATACATTTTCATACTTTGACTATTGTCGCGAGCGATCGAGGACAGTCGTAGGCCGCGCGCGGCTGCGATCGATCGCGATGCACGGAATTCTACCTTGAGTACTTTCACTTGGTTTGGTTTAGTGGAAAAGTAGAATTAGTCCTTAACTACTCAATTTAATATCATGATTAACCCATTTCAACTATCGCATTCACTAAGAAATAATGTCAGAAATACCCAAAAAGGAATAACGATATCCAAACCATGACGATAACAATAACCCAATAGTGAGGGAATTTTCATAGCATAATAAATTTAAGTTTATTAAAAATAACACGGGATTGTCCCACAAAAACATACGACAACTTTATAAATAATGACTAGACAAAATGATTCAAAAACTGGACAAGATAGACTAAACATTATACAAAATGTGTCATGCTCCAATTTAATTAGCATTCAATATTAACATAATTATTTGTCAGGTGCGTTTGGGTAATACGAAAGCAAGTCGAAACTGCTTGGCCTTTTTATGACTAAATCCAACGATATTTTTTTGTTTTATTCAATTGTGTATTAGCAATTAGGTGGTATAATGAATGGCTAAAGCATCTGTATCCATAATTAATCCTGTGAAATATATTAGAAATCGTATGCAACTCCTTCAAGTTTAGTCTTAAGCAGATTTCGTTTGAATACTACTCAAAGATAAAGAAAGGTGAAATGATAATTTATGTAATGATGAGGGGTAATTTTAAAGGCAACGCTGACAGGCATTTAGCGAGTAGCTTATCAACGGCAAACACGACTATCCATTTATGAAAGATTTTCGATCATAAGTCGCTTCGAGTAGAATAAGAAAAATTGGTAGGCAATTCATATAACTGAATCAGGCTTTAAATCAGATTCAGTATGCACAATTGGAGTCCACGAAAGATTTCTAACAATGTTTCTGCTCTCTTACTATAATAATTACACCAACTACCATCTGCTAAAACATTGTAGAGATTACGTGCTAGTAATTAAAAACTTAATCCAATTAACAGAACGTAGTAATCGCTTTGCGTCGCTACAAAGCTAGAGACCCTGATAACTGACTAGTTGTCATAATATAAAAGAGAGTCAAGCCTTTTGTTAGCTATGTTTGGATCTTGATGGCTACAATGGAGCGGTGTGAATGAACGCTGCCATGAGCCTAAAGACACGCTTTTGTAATATGCCAAATTTGACTTTAATGTCTACGTATGAAATACACGTGCTGCCTTTGTAAATATTGGATGTTTGGTTCTCACGATACTTATGGTAAGTTTCATAGAAAATTTTAACGTATAATGCTCATTTTTGATTAAAAGCCATTATTTTTCTATTTTTACAATTATAAGAATTATTTTTAACCGCCTATTGGTCTGCCAGTTGTGTGTCCGACTGCTTAAGGTTTTTCACCCAGGACAACGAATGAAGAGCTCATTACACGCTAATATTTAACTAAGTTTCTGATGAACTTAGTCTGATTATACATTAGGCTCTGCCCAGATGGCGATCACACGTCTGACTATAGATTTGCCCGTTATATTTTAATAATTTATTAATTTAGAATGGTTGTGCGTTCAATTATCATTCACGTTACATAACTATTGCATGGTGAACAAAATTTTAATTCTTTTACTAGTTGCACAACCACTAAAGTTCAACGTCAAGTAAACAGGATGTTTTAATATATGTATTCCTTTTCGAATATACGTAATTTTAGACTTTATTATTATTAGGTCCATTTTGTGGCCTTGTATAGTTTAAATTCTAGATAAAACAAATGCCAAATTCAGACACCTTAAATGTAATATTGTGATGTTATGACGTCATAGGAAACTCAACGGACGTAGATCGATTCCTTAAAAATTTACTACAGACCGATAAGTTTTTAATTCTAAGTACCTACCTATACTATATGGGCAGATAAGTCTAATATTTTTCCTGTTGTAAGAAATCCAAATACGCGAGGTCGAAATACGTCAGAGATGTGACAACATTACTAACAACATTTTTATGCAATATTGCAAAGTGTCTAAGTGAATATGCGTGGGTGCAGTCCTCGTAATGTGTCGCCTAATGACGAATTCACTAGTGTTCATCTGTGATTTTCTTTAGAGATTTCAAATATATTTGTAGTCAGCAATTCTGAGTATTTTTTAGTCTTTCGTTTCCATAGGGTCATAATGTCATATGTTGCTTGGGAAAAAACTTAGGTCGTCTAAAGCCAAATAGAAATAATTTGGTATTTTTATCTAAAGGTCATTAGTCGTAGCTCATTTAGGACCATATTACTTAAAATAAAAAATAAAATTTATTTATGATTTATGAAGTAGGTATGTTTATTAATCATTTGTATAAATATAACAGGCCATAGTAGGTACAGTTAACTTATTGTTATTTTTATATAGTTGTTGTTTATACTACAGTCACAGTTAACTATTGTATATTTTATTCATAGTTTATATAAAAATATACAAAAGTAACTTTTAAAGTCGCCGATTTATTCTAATTAATGGTCCCTGATTTATTTCTTACACGCCGCTCGTCGTAGACAGTAGTAACTTGAGTAACTATTGTCTTCGCAAATTTAAAACACGCTGACGATATTTCGATGGTTTTCATTGACCCACAATATGTCTTTCCTCGAATATTTAAGAAATTTACAGAAGAAAAACAGGCAGTCTCACCAACTTTGTAGAGCGATTGAAACAAATTCGTAAATGGAACAAAATTTGTAGGCTGTATGCCCAGCTAGGTACAAAGCGTTTCCGGTCAATGGAAACAATTTGAATTAATTCATAAATTATCCATAAAAGATTTTGAACTGTGTGCCGGTTTATCCCGGCCATCCCTCCCGAGTCGTCCTACAGATTATTAAGCCACCAAGTTTCTATTAAGTACTTTCAAATATAAATGTTTAACTTTATCTTAACCCGAGCAAGGTAATCTGATTCGCAATATCATTGCTGAATCAGATTACCTGTCTGTGATTACCAGTCTGTTGTAAAACACGGTAACAATCATACATCCAATTAAAGCAAATATTTTAATAATTAACCAAATATGACAATGGCATGACATTTTCGTCGTTTTGGTGTAGTTCTCGTCATAGTATCGTGTGACTAGAGACATTTTAATCTGTCTGGAGGCAATGAAATACCTACTAACATTTTCATTTTGTTTTAAACTGTTTATTATTGTATATTATTCATTCATAACAATATAAATTTAAATATATGTAAGTAATTGGATGGCTTCATGTTAATTAGTTATAATCAGACTAAAATATAGGAAATAACATTGACTATAACAAGTTACTTGAAATAACATTGTAATATCATTCATTATTTTTAACATTCCGTTTGTTTAGATCCGGCGCGAACCTATTACTTGGGACGAAACGAAACTGAAATGACTAACTACTTACTACTACATTTCGGCAAACTTTTCGACTGGCAAATTAAACACACCTAAAGCTAGTTTTAGTTCAATTGTAGCAAATTGGGTTTCATGCTCTGTATTTTATTTTTCATGGCTACCTTCTTAACTAGTAGAGGATGCCTATGCTAAGACAAAGACAGCACCAACTCCGTACAAATCATCACTTAACCTCTTTAATGCCGAAATACCAGAGACAATAGAAAATCCATTGTGCAAAACTATACCATGAAAATACAATATATACGCCTGCCCCAACTATTTTTTAAACTAGCGGCTGTTTATAATGAAGCTTTTATAAATATACCTAATTGGCATTTCAGTGATAGGTACTGATAAAACTACATAAATTAGTGGAAATTCCATAAATGTATTTAGTAGGTACAATTAACACGGCTTTACTAATTAACATCATTAAAAAAAGCTGTGACGGTGGCCAAAAATAATTATGTTACCTACTAAAAATTTGTTCACCGCAGAAATAATTACAATATCTGATAAGAATAGTTTTGTTATAATTTTCCTGTTTGGTTTTTATAGGAATCGAGTCCCAAAATATTCAACGGTGGTTATACTATCCTACTACAGCTACTTGAAATTATAGCAGAATATACGGCATGGAAATTAAATAATTCTAAAGGGCTTATTACATAAAAGTTTAGACTAAATAGAACATCAAACTTAGTCCTAGATTTAAAGCGGAGTCCAGTCCATTCAAAGCAGTCGTTATCTCGGTTGCATCCCTGCGTCGGAGCCTCAGTTCCGCTTTCTAGTTTAACTAGATATGACAGAATATTAGTTTAATTCTTTCTTCGGCTTAACCTCAGTGTCTTA
Organism: Euclidia mi; assembly: GCA_944739405.2. Lineage (NCBI taxonomy): Eukaryota > Metazoa > Arthropoda > Insecta > Lepidoptera > Erebidae > Euclidia > Euclidia mi. Next base: position 9,791,079 of record OX123196.2, read on the forward strand.
AATAAAGTAAACGTTTGCATATTACTTTCATTAACAAATAAGGTACCCATTTTCATGGGCGTCGTGGAGATACAAAAAGCTCTACAATTAAAAAAAAAGTCGTACTTTTCTCATTCTCCTTATCAACGGCTTGCGACGCCTTGCCCATTTTAATCCTAATACGGAACAACTGTAGTCTAAACTGCTTGCAGGATACGTAATTGTCTAAAATTAATAACACGCAGGGCGGTAAAAACACTTAGTTTACTCTTTAATAAAGTGTAGAGTTCTTTATGTGCGCAAATTATATCTTATAGTCGATTTCTATTCGTTATAATGGATCAGGCTTTTGCAAATTATAATGACGATTTAAAAATAAACTTTTTGTCTGTAGATCAACGAAACTGGTATGATAGACGCTTTTGACGTCAGTTACATATAAAAAGGTCTTTGCAGATGTTTTGCTGTTTAAATAGGATACCAAATGTATAAAAATAAAAATAGTTATTTGTGCAACAAGAGAGCAAAGTTGTTTTTTGTTTCGAGTGCTGATTTTGAGTCCCGAGCAAGCGAAGGATTCTATGATTGATTCACGAGCGTAGCGAGTGAATCAAAGTTAGAATCCTGAGCGTGGTGAGGGACTCAACAGCACGAGATACAAAAAATTTTGCTCTCGTGTAGCACACATAACTTTTCACCACAGCAGTGAGAACACATATTACTTAGGAGACATAGAAATGAACAGGAATAGATTGAATTCTGCATAATCAATTGTTGATTTAACTCTTCTGGTGTTAAAGTACAGTCATCATTGCTGGTTTCACTCATCTTTTTAGATTATTTTATATATTAATATAAGAACACGTTACGCTATACTGTATCAGCATCAGCGAAATTTTTATTCCCGCTACTTTTTTAAATCGCGTTTTAATACAGCGTCCCTGATGTTTATTGTTGTAATTCTAAATAAAAATGTATTGGTTAAATACTAATTTTATACTATTAATTAGACTTATTTTTATTAAAATCCAATAATAAATTAAACATGTAAACAATAACATATAAAAAAAAGTAATTTGTTTATTACAAATATCTTTTTTTTTTTGCGTTGCCGTAGGTGTTTTCTTTGAGGTCGAATTCCAAAAACGAATTTCGAATTCGAAGAGGTTTGTTTTTTCACTCACTTTTTATATGCATGTGAAAGAGACAGAGCACAGTAAAATTCGAATATTTCAAATTTGTGGCTGAATAATGTCAATTCGTGGCACTGAAGATTAAAAAATTAAAAAGCTACTTTGCCTCACGCTCGAATCAAAATCGCGTTTTGTTCACTGTTGTCTCGCAGCAAAAGCGGCATGTTTGAGCTGCTGTGGTGAAAATAAATATTTATTTATTGCAGGAGGTTTTACCGCATCGGCATGTCCTTAAATATCTCATCCATCATCATCCACAGCCCGACTGTGTCCACTGCTGAACATAGGCCTGTCTTTGTTCTTGCCATTTCTCTCTATCTTGTGGTATAATCTAAATAAAAAATATATTATAAAATAATACTCTCATACCTAGATAAAATTTTATAAATATTGTGAAGTCTAAACAAAAATGCAAGGAATTATATTGTGTTTATTTAAAATGGTTACAAAGTTTATAATATTTATTATACCTACAAGGATTATTCAAACTGCCTAAATATAACCTATCTTCCCTCAAACCTAAGACGAAAACAATTTCACTACAGAAGATGGAGTTTGCAATTAGCACACATAAAAACTCAAAAAAATGTTGTTATGGTCGTCGTAGTTACGTCAAAGGCGTTTTGTAAAAAAACGTTAAAGTTGAAACTTCAACACAGTGATAGAGATATCGGTAGAGTATCAATCTTTACGAATGCAAACAAGTCTGCTAACAGACTCTATTATAGACAAAAATTTGTCTTTTACTATGGACAACATGTTGAATAATAATATATTAGATATATATCGCCCGGATCATCAAAAGAAATCTTCAGAACGATAACTAAGTTTTACTCACATTTTCTAGTCTATGATTCCATAGATATAGTCTTGTAAATCTAATGACCAGCTTTATAAAAAATCAAAATATAATCTTTCGACGTCTTTACAACGTAATTGTTATAGTCGTACGTCTATAAAAAAAACTGTAGAATCCTTAAACGCGTGCGAACTGCGTTGATCGTGTGATGTGGTCGGGCCAATCACACCATCACTTCGGTGCGTCGAATGATGTAACGTAAATCGCTTTTATAACGGTGCACAACACCATTTTGCTATCTGTAATTATCTCTATGAGCTGGATGGAAACGCGTAATTTTTAAAAAACATGCAGCTACCTTTTGAAGTTGGAATAGTTGACATGACATAAGACAGTGTTTTATCGTTTTGGTTTATACTTTTACTTTGCATTAGGCTTTAACTGTAGTGCCCGGAAGCTCCTTTTGAACACCCTGGTATTATCAACGCATCTTATCGAACTGGTTGTGGCGTAGCGTCGGTGTAAACGACTGCCACATCGAAGGTCGCCGATTTGATTCCCGCTCAACTCAAACATCTCTCCTGTTCTCTCAGAATACGAATATGATATTTCAAAAATAATATGTTTTCAGACTCTCATCAATGCCAAACCATGACAACAACGATACAACTGAAGTCTGTTAGCATTTGCTTTGCATACATATTGCTTTTTATTTGATTTTAGCTTAATTTGTTTCTTCTAATAATACGCATTGAAATGGGTCTGTTATCAAAACTTAAATGTTGAGAGTAATTAATTCAATAGCTTTTCCAAAACAATGCGCTACCATATCGTACCTAATGTTAATAGTAGGTTAAAATTTCGCCTATATAATAAAATATATATAATAATATTCTACCACATTCACACAACACCATCTAGTCCCAAACTAAGCAGAGCTTGTACTACATGGGTAGGTACTAGACAATGGATAAAGATACATATATACTTTTTTTGTAAATACATACATATTATACATAGAAACACCCAGACCATGACAAACATCCATGTTCACGCACACATGTTTGACTTGAGCGGGAATCGAACCCGCGACCTTCGGCGTGGCAGTCGCTTACACTACCGCTATGTAGTTTTAGTTTATGGTATTACCATCTCGGTAGGTATTCCCAAGAACAATAGAGGTTTCAGTATAGGCTCCATTGCTCACAGTAAGTCCTTATCATAAAACCGATATGCAACTACTACAAGTATCAAAGTAAATCTAACCTCAAATGCAGAAGGAAATACTATAGGAAATCCGTAAGTAATAATTCAAAACCACAAGATCCGTTCGCGTACATTTTACAGACAAGTAAGTGCTCATTAATACAATAACAAGTCGTAGGACAGCAATAACAATTTGGTTGAATTGACTAGAGGCCAAAGATGGCCCGCAATGATTCCGTATCATATAAATTTGCCTTGGTGCTTCAATGACGTCAGATCGTACTCAATTGCCTGGTTGACGTCTGTTAGCTTTCACGTGCAGCTTAGTTTTAGTAGGTACCTGGTATACAGCTACTTGTATTGAGAATTGGCCTGATTGGTTTTGTAAGTATAATTATGAAAGGCCTAGCGATCTTCCGACCATGAACAGATAACGGACTTTTTTACTTTAGTATGATTGCCGTTTCGTATCGTTCCGAGCATGACAAAAGATTGTGAAACACAAAAATTTTGGCAGAAGCCTAGCCAAATATCATCACCTATCAACGCGGAATGGAGAGGCGCATGGGTTAAAGGTAGAGGAATTAGACAAGATACGATACACAATGAAATCTGTTATATGTCTTTTCCAGTCGAGCCAGCCTACGTGATTTACTGTAAATAAATAAATCTGGCAGCATTTGAATTAGACAGCCTACGGCTTCTATCATTTATTTGGCCCTGGTACGTTTCAATGAACGCTTAAGAAGCTACGCAGATGTTAAACATATACCTAACCTTGCAGAGAGTTAGACGTCATGACATAATAAATTCTAAAATTCTAGTATCTTCATCAATTGACACATCAATAAAATTGTCGTCAGCCATTACAAGCAATTCTTGTGACCGCAAGGTTAAGAACATAAATCTTGGTTCACAGAACCAGTTGTGCAAGTTGACGCATTAAGCTTTTCACAATTAAATTAATGTGATGTAATAGTGAACATTTGTAGGAACAGCTAAATGTGTTGTGACATCATGTTATCGAATTGAACAGATATAAGACGATTACCGCCAAGCTGTTGCCGAAGTACAGACAAAAACTCACTTGAAGCGCTTCCGAAGAATTTTAAGAACATGTACAAAACATCAGATGCGATGCCTTTGGTATAGTAAATATACACCTTATGCAGAAGTAGGTATATGCAAAAACTTTAAAGCACAGGTCTTCATAGAACTTTAAATCCCGTAAGTCGCCTCAGACAGTCGTGTCATATATGAATCAAGACGGAATTTTACGCAAACTGCCGATAGAATCGAATCATACGAAAAACCATACGACGTAACTTCGCAAACAAAAAATCTTTACAGATGATTAGTGAAGATTACATTCAAATATTTACGTACTAATTGCCCAACAAACATAAGCAAATACACAAAATAGTGCTATTTGCGTCCATACCTTCCTGTTTATTTAAGAAATTAGACGTACTGCGTGCTTACGATTACTCAGTACTATTAATGTTTGCCTATTAGTTTTGAGTAAATTGTGGTCTTTTGTCTTCAGAAGTTGTGATATCTGATGAATCGTGGAGAGTACAAAGAGCGTAATGGTTTAAGCACGTGATGATATGCCTCAGTTATGTGAATTATCGTCAAAGAGGCGACAAATCCAAAGAAAAGAAAGGAAGAGCGGAGAAAAAGTTATTCTATTTATAAAAACTGAGAACAAAACAAAACACTACTACCATTACTTCAAACGTCTTGTTTTAATTCGGTATAGGTACGATTTTTTTTCAATATGTTTCTTTAACTTTTTTAATCGCCGGTTTTATAAATTTTATTTATTTTAGAATTATTAGACTTTCGCTTTTTACTCGGCTACTTCTTCATTTCAGACAAATTGACGCCGAATATTTTGCTGAAGAATTTTTATTGAGATAATAACATATTAAATAAATCATACGCGATATAAGTGAAACACGTAGGAAATGCAATTTGGAAATATAACCTGTCAGGTAGTTTATTAGGCACAAACGCAGTGGAGCGGCAATACATAATTATAGTTGCAATTTACGCTTAAGACGTAATGCTAGTAGTTTAATTATACTACGCTCGAGTCTCGAACCATTTTGCACAGAACATTCACTTTACTTTCCTTGTGTAGCATCTCCTTGGCTGTACAATCTGTTCATGGACAGTTGTTTGGCCGATTTGAAAGATTCTGAATGTGGATTAAGAATGAGTGAGTCAGTGTTTAAGACCCTGCTATACGCTGACGATCAGGTTCTATTTGCATTGTCAGCGTCGGAATTGCAGCAGATGGTCACCACGATGAATGAGGCGTATAAGAAGAAAGGTATGAAAGTGAATGTAAACAAAACCAAAGTCATGGTCATAGAGAGGGACGATAGTGTAACTGAATGTGACGTAATGATAGAAGATGAAAAAGTGGAGCAAGTGAACGAGTTTTTGTATTTAGGGTCTTTGTTTACGAGAGATGGAAAATGTGAGGGAGATATTGAAAGGAGAGTGAAAGCAGGAAATAGTGTGAATAGCGCCTTACAGTCCATCATCAGCAATGGTATTATCCCAGGGCAAGCTCGCCTTGCTATACTGCAGGGAGTTTTGGCGCCAACGCTGATGTATGGTAGTGAATCATGGGTATGGCAGAAGAAGCATGAAAGTAGAATCAATGCTGTGGAGATGAGAGCTTTGAGAAGTATGTGCGGAATAAGGCTGATAGATAAAGTGAAAAACAGTGTGATACGAGAGAAGTGTGGTCTAAAAGAAGATGTTGTGACAAAGATTGAAAAAGGAATGTTGCGTTGGTTTGGACATTTGGAACTGATGGATGAAAGAAGATATACGAAAGGAGTGTATCGTGCGAGAATGAATGGAAATATCGGTAGGGGACGCCCTAGGCGGACGTACGCCGACCAAATAGGTGACGTATTGAAAAAGGGCCAAATCAAAAGTACCCATAACCGACGCGCATGCATGATGAGGTTAATGAATGTCGAGGAAGCGAAAGAGGTATGTTTGAACCGAAGCATGTGGCGTTCCATAGTCTCTGCCTATCCCAATGGGAGACAGGCGTGACGATATAGATAGAAAGATAGATCATATATAGATGAAAATAAGACAAGAAATAAATATATTTCATCAACTCAGCGATATCCCTGGAGCACGGAGTGCGCTAAAAATAAAAATGCAGAAAGAACATCCCTATATTCTTTATGGCTGCAACGGCATGGTTACAACCTTCATGGCAGCAGTCGGAATTTATGATTTTTTAATAAAATGTATGTGTCTGTCTCACAGAAGAATAACTGAAGCATGGAAGGAACGATATTTTTAAGAACAAATTGAATATAGCTACACTCTTCACTTATATGATAAATTAGAGTTGCCAGAAGAAGATGGCACTATGTTTGTCAGTTAGGGCTAAAGACAATTTGAACACATATATCGTAACTTTTTAATTTAATAGTGACTAGCAAATCCGCTATCGATATCGATTAAAGTTTCAATATAGGTTCAAAATCAAACGGACTTGTAAAGTATATTATTTATATGTTATACATTTTAAATTCCGTAACTTTATGTCTACAGCAGTCAGAACGCTAGTTGATGGACAGTCTTTAAATAATTATTACACAAACTTGCATTTTTAAACTGAACTTATATATTTTTGTTTCAAATGGGTACTCAGTAGCACATAATCTTTCGAGGCGTTATTTTCTAATTTTCATGGTATTTTTCTTTACGCATCAACAGCCTTTTCAAGTCCACAGCTGGTCTTTAACCTTCCGTGGTGGAGGTTTGGCCTACTATAATACCACACTAGCCAGAAGTATTCGTATAGGGTTTTATTTCGAGATTTCCTTCTCTTGTTTCTCTTAGTCGCCTCATACGACACCTTCGGCATAAATGTTTATTTATACTTATTTATAGTTAGTTTTTCAGCTGTAATGAAAGCTGTAAGTGGGATTAATAAATATTAAATAAATAAATCATCACCCCCTACTCTCTCTCTAACCTCAATAACATATTTTTATTAGAGAAAGCAAATAATTAAGATAAAAGCAAAACTCATAGCTTAAGCATTATGATAACTGAGAATGGCATATCCAAATTAATTCTTTACAAGGATAGGAGATAGTCAACATGGATTTTATCAAGCAAAAAACATAAAAATTTACTTAAAATAGATAAATCAGACAAAACCTTGAATAGTGCCCAAAGGTTTGTTATTAACAATAATCACTTTATTGAAAATTTCTCATTACATAGTGTAGGTAATACAAATCTATGTGTAAAAAATGTATGTGCGGGATCGGACACTTTTCGGTCATACATGTGACACACAGAATATTTAGAGAGAAAAAAATTGTGGCTAGACTAGCCCTTCGATTTTATCTTGGGATCGGCACATTATTAGTCCACTAGTCGAACAAGAACAACCAAGTTTTGGTCTCTGGGTAGATGACATTTAACAAAATTTCTTTAAAATGAAGATTCCCTTATTTTGATGCATATCCACTCAGTAGTCGTGACTATGAAAGCAGAAAATTCTTATCAAACCTTCAAATTACTGTCCTTTAAATATTACTGTCTTTGTAAATTGCATTTATTTGCATAATTTTTTTTTGTAATATGATGGATTCTAACAAGCTTCGGAAGCTTCGGAATTAATTACTGTTGCTGATAGTTTAAATAATAGCAAGTAATTATTTAAGCACTCACACTGATATGTTTAGAAGGGAGGAGCAGATGGCTCCTCCCTTCTAAACATTCATTGTCATTACTATAAAAATATTCCGCAGTAAAATGCTTGGAACAAATTCTATGGTGCTTTCTAGGCACCCAATTTTCTCCACGACATACTGCAGCAATCCACTTATTTTATAAATCTTTATCACGTGCACATATAATCTAAAAAATAAAGAGGTAAAAATATACGTGGATAGACATATCGATAAGATTTTTTACAACACTTGAAAAGTCGATATAAATATTACACGACTAAATTCAAAATCATGATAGAACTGTTATAAAAGACAAAATCACTAAGGTTATATAATTTGATGGCATAATATTGTCTAAATTGTATCTTACACGTCAGTTGACTGTGTTCAATTTGGGAGTACTAGGACGGTCTCTATGTATATTATCCAATCTCTTTGGTCTGTCTAGAATATTAAAATTAATATTATTATATATTATTAGACTATCTGACTCATTGTCTGAATGTTGGTTTCGAAAAGTTTCTGTAAAAGGTTTTAAGAACTAAAACAGATGATTTTCTTAATTCTTCATAAAACCTTTTCTTACCTTTTAATACCTATTATAAATCTATTCTTAAAAATTCAAAGTTACTACTTTCGCTTATTTTGTCATGAAATTTTATTCACAAATCTAATCAAGATTGCTGGAGATTAAGTCCACTAATAATTGTATTGATTGAAGTCTTGATTGATTGACGAGATTAATAAAGTTTCTGACAGTTCAGTCATGTATTGGCTTTTATCCATATTACCCATAATATTGATGACACATATATTTTTGACGGAAATGTGGAAAAGTATATTGGCTTAAGTAGATAAACACATTGATTATATTTACGAGTATGTGTGAGTCATCTAGCGAGATGATATCGCAACTTTGTCAGGTGTTGCGTGTTACTAATATTGTATATTGCTTCAATCAATAGGCTTTATTGCCAAATCTAAATTATAGCTTTAGAATTGACTGTGTTAGTAATAGCAGTGATTTTTACTTAGCTTGGGTGGCTGGTAACTCCATTTTATTCTTTTTATTTAGCAAAACACAGTGGCAGTATGTAAATTTTTATTCCTATTTTCGACAGACATTTTCTAGGCGTACTTTGTCCTCAAGCAGTCTTAAAGCTGAATTTGTTAATGATTTCATAGAAGGAACAAAATGTAAGTTCTTGGTACCTATCAATTTTCTGCTGCTGAAGGCTGATCTTGAGACCAATGTTGCATCGCCCGCATCTAACCGCAGTATATGCAGTGCACTTCTTAACTTTATGAAACCATTTCTGTATAGGTATATAAAATTCTTGCGTTACTAACTGACTGACAACGCACAGCCAAAACTACTGGGCGGATGAACCTGACATTTGGCATGGATGTTCCCTCCGCAGGGGTGCACTATGGGATTTACCGCAATTCCCACGAGATCGAGAAGAAATGCTTAAGAGGCCACCTCGAAGGTCAAAAAATCGTGCAGAGGCCATCGCTAAGTGTTAGCTATAAAGTTGAATGTCGCACGGTTTTCGACATGGCATGCCATCACGAAACTGTCTGAAATCTTATTTCGTTCATAACTCAAGGAATAATCGTTTTAGAAAAAAATCGTTGGACCAGTCCCTAATAAACTAGCTCTTCTTTCGGTGAGTAGCAATTTCAAGGCGAAAAGTTAACTATTTTTTTAAATATCCGTAAAAATATTTAGAGAAAGCATGTTTTTCAAATTGAAATTCTCTCGGGCGAAAATCTTCCAATCGTGTATCTGTCTGAGCAGTCCCTAGATAAAGACCTGATAAATAATATATAAAAAATTCACTTTGCTTGTGTGTCTCACTGCTTCAAAATCTGTAGGTAATCAAAAAGGGCATACATTTTCGAGCATTATTCATACATTCTCTAGCGTATTTATATAAAGTCCCCGTGGCCTTCAAAGTAAATTAAAAGTGTGTCATACTCATCACACATATCGATAACAATCTTCTTAAACATCCCGGGAAATACCCGAACTGACGTAAATTCAAATGTTTGTACGTCTGAGTTTGTCTATGGCTAATACCGGTTTCTTTTTCTATAAGAATCTAGTTTCCAACTAGGAAGTAGATGTGATTCGGGTCGGCCACAATTATTTGTCACATGAGCAAACAGGTTGGACTCGTAAGTGTATAATTTGTTTGCACCATAAACGAGACTTGCTTACTAGTAATGTTGATAGTTGATTAGGTGAGGTTCTATTTTACATAGAAATCGTTACATGAATGTGTAGGAATATAATTATGACACCTCAATACCTTTAGGGTGCTTGTACACGGTGCATGTAGCTGGAGCAAGTAAAGGTGCGGGTTATACGCGTGAGTAATATGCGCAAGCTACTTATTCAAGTTACTCGATTGTACTTGTACGTGGTGCAAATAACTGGAGCAAGTAAAGACGCGGGCTACTTGCGCAAGCTGTGTGTACAAGTTATTTGTTCGTGATCAAGAGCTAGGTACATGTGCATGCTATTCGCGCGGTAGCTTTATGACTTGAATCGCGTCAAAATATCTCGACGAACGAAAATTCTTTTAAAATCATAATTATGTTAAAAATGTAATTTCAACAAGTAACATGCGCGAGTGACCCGCGCGCGCCGCAGAGCACGCGAATTACTTGCGCGGGTGGCTCGCATTGGTACATGCTCGAGTCGCTTGACCCGCACATTTTTTAAACGATATGTTTACGGTGCATATAACCCGCGCAAGTGCCTCAACATGCTGAAGCTACATGCGCCGTGTACAAGCACCCTTAAAGTAGGTTGCAATTATGTATGAAGGTTCAATGTAGAGCAATGTGTTTACTCCTAAATACTTATATGAATGCAGTTCTTCTGATTAAAATTACTGGTTAGGGTTCATGCCCGGGAATTTTATTGTCGAGCCGAGACTTCCCGGGTAATCGATCGGCTTGGTTTTTGGGAAATTGAGCTCGAGAAGTCATATTGGATTCTATGAAATCTATACTAATATAATAAAGCGGAAGAGTTTGTTTGTTTGTTTGAACGCGCTAATCTCAGGAACTACCGGTCGGATCTGGAAAATTCTTTTTGTATGCGATAGATATCTGGAAGGCTATAGGCTATATAACATAACGCTTCGACCCTTTGGGGCCGGGCAAAAGGCTAAAAAGCTAAAAGATAATGTCGGCTAATCTCAGGAACTAGCAGTCGGATTTTAAAAATTGTTCTTGCCTATGATAGTCCAATTATTCCGAAAGGCTATAGGCTATATAAAATAACGCCACAACTTTTTTTAGGGGCCAGACAAAAATAATAAAATGGTCAAACGAGAAGGGGGAGGGTTGGGTCAAAGGCAAAAAAAGGCTAAACGAATAGGATACAATCTAAGTATATGGGTATCGTTTTCGAGATTTTCGGGACGCTGATTAATAATATAAAATTTATTTAGTGATCCAAGATGGCGGACGGGAAATCAAAGCTGGCGGATGAGAAAATTTTAAAAATCAATATGGGTATCACCTTCGATATTTTAAGGGGTGGGGAATCCAAATACAACATCTGTTTCGTGATTCAAGATAGTGGATGGGAAATCCAAATACAACATCTACTTCGCGATCAAAGATGGCGGATAGGAAATCAAAGATGGCGGACGGGATTTTTTTTAAAGTCTATATGGGTATCGTCTCCGATGTTTAAAGGGATGGGGAATCCAAATACAATATCTATTTCGTGATTCAAGATGGCGGATGGGAAATCAAAGATGGCGGATGGCAAAAATTTCAAAAATCAATATGGGTATCGTCTCTGATGATTTAAGGGATGGGGAATCCAAATACAACATCTATTTCGTGATCAAAGATGGCGGATAGGAAATCAAAGATGGCGGACCGGTTTTTTTTTTAAAGTTGATATGGGTATAGTCACCGATATTTTAAGGAATGGGGAATTCAAAAACACCATCTATTTCGTCATCAAAGATTTTTTATTTATATACACCTATACGACATATCAGTGATATCAGTTGATATTAATCTGATTTAATTACGTTTGATGATGTTTTGAAACGAAGTTAGCTTGAAATAGCGTAGGGTAGTAGGTATTAAATAATTCTGATAAAATCGTTAGTAATTCGTGACGAATATGCCGACAAGAACGAATACCTGCTTACAAACTTCGCTAACTGAAATGTTGTCTATTTGCGGCCGAGTTGGCTTGTTAAATAACGCGCAATTGGGCGTGGAATATTATTTCCTGAGCATGCCCAAAATACACATTAGGATTAACGGATTTTGCAAACAAATTCATTAGCATACATAGGAATTATTAAAAACAATAATCATTTTCTTTCATTGTAAGGGAAGTTGTTTAAATGACCTTTTAGCAGTGTCTACTGGTTTTCAAGCCCCACACTGAAAAATCTTGAGTGATTTGTTTTGAGTGTGTTCTTTGCAGCCAGTTCTTGATGTTTAGATTTATGTCGGCATAAGATACTGCTAATGCCATATTATTATATCTACTGTCGAACATTACAAATGTTACTGCCGTGTATGAATGTATTTTAATAAATTTCTATTCGCCTGTATCATTCGTTCACATGATTTACTCTACATTACCAAGTGTATTTATTTCTAGTGCAGCAAATATAAGGGTAGTTTCCAGGGTCAAAATAATTACATTTTATTTAGTCCGTATTTTAGATTATAAAAAAATATTGGACACGTATTTTTTCTTTTTTCGATTAAATAAAAAATAACAAAGATATAGCCCATTAAAGTTACGTATGACGTCATCTAGTGAGGAAAAATGCAGCACGGCGTGACGTTATACGTAACTTTAATAAGCTATATCTTGGTCATTTTTGGTTTAATTTACAAATAAAAAATACGTATCGCTTATTTTTGAATAATCTAAAAGACGGACTCATAATTTTTTTGTCAACTAGCCTATTATTGCATTATTGGCTGACTGCGGGACAACGCACAGCCAAAACTATTAGGCGCAAGAAGCTCAATTTTGGCATACATTTTCGGGAATTCTCACGGGATCGGGATTTGGGCAGCAACGGTTAAAATAAATTCTGCAGGCATACCTACGGGCAGCCACTTGTTTTAAGTATTCCTCTATATCTAATTAAATAGTTGTCCAGCAATATATCTGTTGCAAAACTGTTAACTAAAATACATTAGGTAACTCATCGCCCTCCACACCCTACCTATTTCGTGCCAGTCTTGACAATATCTTGTAAGATGATATATGGGATACGCAACCTCATTCATATCTTTAAGACGGCTCAAGGCTTTAAAATATTTGATTTATGGTTTCAGTATTTCATCATGTAAGTATTATAATGGTTATAAATAGATTAGTGGAAAGATATTACACGATAAAAACCTCATAACAACAACAGATAAAGATCACGCATGCGGTATAAAAAGGCTCAAGGTGCCTTGCATGACAAATTCGTCAGTCTAGCTAGGGTCCAAAAAGCAACAACCTGTTTCGAGACAAAATATTCCAAAAATAAATCAATATATATATTTGGGACATACCTATTCATAGTGAATAACAACTTCTTCCTTGCATAGTGACAATGTTTTAGGGTACACAAATGGCTTTTATCATGTAGGTAGGCACCAGACGCATTATGTGGCTTTGCACTGCTACTGAAAATTTTACTAAAAAGAATATCAAATTGAATAACAATAACCGAAAAATACTTCAAGCAAGTTCCAACTTTTGTTACGAGGTCTATCAGACATCGAAATTACAATTATTAGGTAAGTCTTTTAATTATATAAACAAATATCCGGAGCAAGCATTATACTAAACAAATAAAGAATCGTTGAATGTACGTCCCACGTGGGGAACTGAGACCGCCGACATCCGCTGAGACCGACCCGGCGTGCCACGCAAATCGATGAACGTCCTACATCTCAATGAATGGATAATATATATGGGTTGTATTTAACTGTTAGTCAAAAATACTAATTTTCCATCAAAAATACTAATTGCACCGCTAAGCTAAGTTGACGGAGCCCTGCTTCGCAGGACTCCTATTTTTGAGAGAAGGGTCACAAGAGAACCTAACATAACCTATTAAGTTTTCTGAGTGGATAAGTTTCCCGAGCGGACGAAACTTTTCATATCAAATGATATTTTGTAAAAAGATCATCATATTTGGTGTACAAATAGTAGGTATTTTTGCTGTGCAAGTCAGTATTTTAGTGAAATAATAAAGCTTTTTTGCGTAACTCACTTTAGTGTGTTACATAACATTTTTGATGCGCTGTTAAAAATATCCCAATATACATATATTAGGTATGTATGTGAATATTTCAGACTTTGAAGAAACTATATTTAGCGCAACGTTTTGATCGCAACCGCTGCAGCGCTAGATGATGATACGGGATCCTGCCGTTTTGCCGAAAAGATTTTGACAAAATTTCATTACCCAAACAAATTTAGCAACCTTTTTTTATACCATTGCAATATTTCAAATGATTTTAATACGCCTATTTTTTATTTGGTCAAATTTTTACTTGGCTAAATATTACCAAGTATAATGTCATTATGGCATTTGGTCTTTAATCAAATGATTTATTACAGCAAACAATCTTCAGACAATAAACGTTTGGTGATATTAGTTTATTTATGGACGTAGTTAGAGTAGGTTAATTATTAAAAAAATGGCTAGGTTAGGTCAGAACTGTGACCTCCTACGCACGAGCCGAGCGAGCGAAGCGAGCGGTGCTGCGGTAGCGGCCGGCGAGTGCCAGAAACGACTTGCATTAATAGAAAAAAGAGATTTTTTTTAGCAGGTTACCCGGAACTGAACTATTCAGATTAGGATAATTATTGATTTTGCGTAAAAACTGTTATTCCAACTGAAATATATTACTAAATAAAATGTTAAAAGTACTAGTTGGTAAACAAGTTATAGTTTAAACGTTAACTTCCCAAACATTAGGTTTGCGTTTCAATTTTTTATGAATAGCTTTTTTGCTTAGTAATAATTTGGCAATTGAAATTATGCGAATAATTTTTTGGGAAGTGAAAATTTGTCCAATTCCTTTCGGTCAAACAAGGGAGACCAGATGATACAAAGAAACCATATCATGGCAACGCGACCCTATATTAAGTGAGTGTAATAACGCCTACATACTAAGACGCTACGCCTACATTCATCAGCTGTGTAGTCAAGTTTGAAAGCAGTGACTAGTGTAGACACCGAGTTGTAACATATGTGAAGTCTCAGTAAAAGTTACATCCATGTTTTTTTTTCATTGCATAGGAAGATAAACGAGCAAGTGGGTCCCTGATGGTAAGTGATCACCGCCGCAAATAGCCACCTGATATTTGAACCAACTAAAAACTGCACATACTTCTAGCATCACTACTGCAATGTTCACAAAGAAGCTGTTCTGTACAATATAACTAAGCTTGCCGAAATTCGCTGCGACTGTTGAACCAGGCAAGCGATAGGTAAACATCCTGTGTCCCATTTAGTGGATTATTTTACGGGTGTGCAGCAAATATTGCAGAACTGTGCGTCAAAACCTTTAGTCATAAGAATACTTAGTAAATGGCTACTATTCGCGGGTCACATAACATGTTACATAATGTTGAATGTCTAGAGGTCCTCCTCACGCTTTGGTGGCAAAGACATTCTCTACACGGTGGTTCAGGGATACATTTAGGTATGCACTAAACCTTGGATTTTAAATTTTGTGCTAGAAGCATCGCAGTAGACAAAACAAAATTATTTATCTGTTTTAACAATTAACAAAAAAGTTCCGTACCCTACTATGTATGTATAGGGACACCCTTAAATTTTCCACTTTTTTATTTTTTGTAATTTTTTCTTTATTTGTGCTGTAAGACCCCGCTTTGGATCGAATTTCGTGATTCTAGTTCAAAACCTATAAGGTACTTACTGTTGACCTAGAATTGTCAATTTTGGTTAAAACCAAGGTCTAACAGCACAAGTAAAGGAAAAAAAACGAAAATTAAAAAAGTTGAAGATTAAGGTTAATTTTGGTACTTACAAGTTTTCGCAAAAATCTTATTTTGACTATATCTTTTTATCGGGTTGACCCAGGACCCTGATTTTTATACACCTAATAGGAACCATATACCTCAGTATCTGGTATAAATTTTAATGCTGAAAAATGCTAGGTCCACCCGTTCCTGAGAAAATCGGTGGTGACCCATGGACAGACAGACAGACAGACGGACAAGAAAGTGATCTTTTTTACCTTGTGAGGTACGGAACCCTAAAAATGACAAACTTTACGATTTTGGCAAAACTTATATCCTGTGTCTGTATTATGTTAAGAATGTCGCCAGTTTTCGCTTGCCTTAAACAAGCGAATACTGGAAAGACTGGTAAGCAAATATTTAAAAAAATTTGGCCAAACGAACTTAAACATAAATTGTGGTTTGCAATCTTCGTATGACAATAATGCACGGAAGTCGACATAATTCATTCAGTCTGGCTACGTATCGAATGACTCATGACAAAAATACCGCTACAGGGATTTATTATATAATTAAAGAAGATATATGGGCTTGCTACCCATATATGTACTTCAATTAAGTTTCAAATCTCTTCTAAGCATTAAAACTTTATATTTTTGTATCCAGTGTTCATAAGCTGAATCTACTTTTCGCATGAAATTTATAAAACTAGAAAATACAAGTCCGTACATTTTATTTTAACCGTTTCTTTGCGATCCTTTGGGTATTTCATGCATGCATGCACTCCTACGATCCCCAAGAAACATACATGGCAAATTTCAGCTACTTACTAGTTTTTTTTATGTGCTTTTTATGTCAGTAACAGTAACGGAAGAAAAACTCGGGCAATTCTTGAAAACTGACAGAAATAATGAAATGTAGACTCACAGGAAACATACCAACAACAATATTACTTTTTCACCTCATAGCACAGAAGTAAATTCAACAGCACCCATCACTTTTACACCTACGCGCGGGAACGCCCTGGGACCGCTATTTTTAAGTTCATTGACAAACATTTTGTATTCTGTTCTTCTATTGTGTCATTTCTGATGTCTAATGTTGATTTCGATTCGTTTTTGGTTTGCTTAAAGAACGATTATTTGGTATAAATTGAAGAATTTGATGTAGCTATTCAGTGCTTAGTGACATTGACTAATATAATACTACAAAACAAGTTTTCAACTGAAATTTATCTAATATCGATGAGGTCATTTCATTCATTAAGTAGGTATTTTGGTTTAGGGTTTATACATGTTTAATTTACCTACGATACAAAAGGCGTAAATATAACAAAATCGATCATTAGGGGTTCGATATCGGCTACATTGTAAACATCTAAACATAATGTCAATTTCATTTGCTCTTTAGCCGTTGCGTCCTGTTTGGAATTTGAATCATTTTTGCTTGGCGTCTAAGTGTTAAATGCCAAAACAGTAAAATCCAATCAAATATTATAGAACTAGAGGACGCCAGCAGCTACGCCTGCATTTTTTTGAATTTACCCGTTTTGGCCGATCCCGTGGGAATTTCGGGAAATCCCTTCTTTGTGCACCCCTACGGTCCCCAAGGAACATACATGCCAAATTTCAGCTTCCTGCGCCCAATAGTTTCGGCTGTAGCGTGTCTGTCAGTCAGTCAGTAACGCAAGGATTTTATATATTAAGATTTCTACTAGACATATGTCTATAAATAAATATTATACTTCTAGCATAATGTAATAAAAAATATAATATACGAATAGCTATAAATCATTAGGATTCTATAATTGCGTCGTAGCAATTAACATACCAAATTATATACTACTGTTAGTTACGATTGACATAGAGAAATGACGTGGGTAGACAACGCGTGTTGTGACTTGTGACGCATCAACGACCCGACTAGGCGAGTAGACAGCCAATAGAAAAAAAATAGAATGTTTGCAAAATTATATTTAACTAGAGAAAAGAGGGGTCACAGAATAGTGATGAAAGAATGAGAGATGGAATAAGATTTGAAGAGATGAGCAGATGAAAGAAATAAATCCGGTTTTTGTTTCTCTGTTCATTCTCATTTCTGTGACAGCATCTTCTGAAAGTTCTGATCTTTATTATCTAATCAGTCACCGGGACAACGGTCGGAGGCTGGACATTGACAGGTCAAAACTGGGCAATCACGATCCTTAGAAATGTGGGTGAGGGAACGACTGAAGATATATTGCAAATATGTTCCGCATACTTGACATAATTATATTTTTCAGTGACAGCAGAAACAAAATTAGAACAAAGAATAATTATTTCATTCAAAAAGCAATGTGTTCACTAATGAGCACTAATGAGCTGCCCCAGAAAACTATACATACAAAAGATTTAAATTGTTTTTCGAGATTAGTACAATATTCGTTACGAGTATCCGATATTTCGGCAATACTGCAAGCGCCATGACATGTACCCAATCGAAAAATATCGAGCTTCCATCCCAAAAGACAATATAAAACTAATATTAATTACCGCAAAAGTACAAATTGGATACAGGTTACATAAATACATACATAGACTCACGCCTGTTTCCCCGAAGGGGTAGGCAGAGTCATATTAAACGCCCACTTTTCGCCAGTGTTTTGATCCTACGTAATAGGTGGCGAGCCTATTGCCGCTTATCGGGATATTTTGTTTGCCAGAGCCTCGTCCGTTGATCGGCAGGTGCACCACTTGCAGGTGAGGTTGGCTTGGGACCCTAAGTTCTTGGCGGGAGTACTAGGTATATGGATTATAAAAGTTTGAACGTGTAACGTTCAAACTTTTATCTTCTTAATATATAAAATCCTTGCGTTACTTACTGACTGACAGACACGCTACTGCCGAAACTATTGGGCGCAGGAAGCTGAAACTAGGCATGTATGTTCCTTGGGGACCGTAGGGGTGCACTAAGAAGGGATTTCCCGAAATACCCACGGGATCGGTCAAAACGGGTAAATTTAAAAAAATGCAGGCGTAGCTGCTGGCGTCCTCTAGTACTCCATATACCTACATCTCCTTAAGTTCATTTACATTTGATTAGCCTGACTCAGAAAGTCGTACAGCACTTGTCGCGATCACTTATGCAATATTCCGATGGCGTGATCCGGTGCAACGTACGTATGCACTAGACACAATTTGTCCAATCGAACTCAGAATTAGGGTCAATAAGCACGTGCTACGACTATGCAATCAATTCAAAGTTGAACTGCACTTTACACTGACGGTCTCCAATTACAGCTGGGACGCTGACGCATTGCTTTTTGTGCATACTGACGCATTGCTATAGGCAATTTGGTACAATTGGGTGACGTTTTAGAATGTTATCAATTGGTTTATTTAAAGTGAGTAAACTATATTTGTAAAGCAATGGACATTTTATTGGACACTTAGATGGGAGTCATGTAATTTCCAAAAAATAAGCAACATATCGGCATACTTTAGAGTTTTCTTCCAGCGTTTTGTATATCGTATTTCGCCTCTACTACATTCGTTCGTTTTCATAGTAAAAAACAGTAAACATTTATTTTTGCTTAATTAATTATATAAAAAAAAATATTTCTAGATCATTCGGTTTAAATGTAAATTAACTAAAACCAATATATCACGATAGAATCCGTAGCTTGATTTCAATGTGCAACAGTCGCGTTAACCCAAGAAGATACTAATTATTTGATTTTCAAACAGAAAATTTTTTACATTTCAAAATTGACGAGGATCTTCCACGCCTTATATGATAAACATAAAAGCAAATCCAGAAGAATGGCTTTACACTAAATAAGTATCATTCAACTTAAGCACAAGCACATTTTGTGCACCGCGAAGAATACTCGTAAAAAGAAACTAAATAATTTGCCGTACGACCTCGTGACTTCAATTCTTATGCCAGAGCGTCATTGTCAACGACGCGCAGCTAAAACCACGCAAAAACATGTTTTGGTTTACTTAATTTCAATTACACATTTTCAGTTACACATTCAAGAAAACTACTTAAAAAAAGATCAAAAAGATCCTGCCATCTGGCACCAAAAGTAGGTCACTAATTCATTCAAAGATTAATTTTTCACCGTCGTCTTATTTTGACCAAGACCGCGAAGACACGGTAAGTATTTATAAAAAAGTCTACTTACCAACTAAAGTATATTTGATGAGGCACGGATGGCACAGGTTGGTGATCGGCTGCCAGTGTTCATTGTTGACTACGTCCAGCATTTCTTCAGATCTATTCGTGAGGAACAGCGCAAACTCCTTGAAAGTCACGTCGTGTCCGTACTCCAGGGATTCGTTCGATGGGTTCTCGCGGTATGCCTTGATTATACGTCTTCCTACGCGGTCCTAGAAGAGAAGAGGTCATGAAAATCATCTGTAGGTATATAAATAAAAAAATTCTTCCGTTACTGACTGGCTGACGAACAAGCTACGGCCAAAACTATTAGACGCAAGAAGCTGAAATTTGGCATGTATGTTCCTTGAGGACCGTGGGGGAGTACTAAGAAGGCTTGCCCGAAAAGCCCACGGGATCGGGTGGCAACGGTCAAATTAAAAAAAATAGCGGGCGTTGCTGCGGCCATTCTCTAGTTTTATTAAGAGAATCAAGTGGCACTATTCGTAAACGCTTATCTCTGAAACGATCTACTATCTAACTAATTCCAATGAGGTTTCGATAATCGGGCACAGATATAACATTAAGCGAATTTCATTTTGATATGTGATGTATATTTTTGAGTTATGTCAATTGAAAAGGCAACAATAAAACATTTTGTTGTACTGTCATACGGTTATTCATAGAAATAATTAAGGCACATTTTATCGTGGTTTAATTTAGGTTTTGAAAAGACTCAATGCCGATAAATTGTTATAAATGATCCCAGAAAACTTTATAATCAATATATGTATTATTGACAAAAATACAAAATCACATCTGTCCGTATATTTGTTCTGAGCGCTTAGGGTTGCCAAGCGTCAGTTATTAGGCTTTAAGGGCTCGTTTGACAAAATTTGACATAAACATTTGTGTTGGTTTCTTGCGGTGGTACCTATTACTGTTTATTTTATGTATTTACTTTTTAAATTCTGCTGAATGCTGTATACATACATAAACTCAGGCCTGTTTCCCGGAGGGGTAGGCAGAGACTACGGAACGCCATTTGCAACGATCCTGACATACCTCTCTTGCTTCATTCACTCCTATGCATGCTCTTCTGTTTAGGGTACTTCTGACCTGAATGCTGTATGATATTTAGATATTCATATCTTTAGCACCTATTCAATGTCTGACTACCAAAAGTCAGGCTGAAATATGTCTTAAGCCCACTTTTCTAACGTTTTACACCCGGCAGTTATGTTATGCGCAAATAACACATGAGAGTTCTGCAGTCGTATAAAGACGATATTTACCATTAGACGAATCGTATGTTTGTATATCATTCAATTTGCATAAAGATCAAGTTCTAAGTGTAATCAGGCGACAAGAATTGGCTACTATAACGGTGTAAGTAAATATAGTTTGCAAACGTGCTTTGCGAGTGCGCGTCGTAATTTAAATAAGTTTGCGTGTTATTGTAGTGCCAACTGGCAGTGAAGGCTTTTACCAGAATATGCGTTAACAGAATAACCTTCTTCCTCAAATGTTCTACCTTACTAACACAAGCCAGATGATAAAGTAGCCGGCAACAGAGTTCTTCAGTCAGTACCTACTTAGGTGGGATGTGTAAAAAAAAATATGCATTGCATTTTGTCTATTTGTTTGTTGCAAGAATGCCATGGTTTTTCTGGTCGACTCGAAATTTGGATCACTCACCACCAAAATAGACATATATTTACACACTAGATATATATACACGCGTTATTTAAGGCTACTACT
Organism: Euclidia mi; assembly: GCA_944739405.2. Lineage (NCBI taxonomy): Eukaryota > Metazoa > Arthropoda > Insecta > Lepidoptera > Erebidae > Euclidia > Euclidia mi. The sequence goes on from OX123196.2 coordinate 9,812,883, forward strand.
CCTCTTCCGTGGCTCATAGCGTGATGTTATAACATAGCCTATAGCCTTCCTCGATAAATGGGCTATCTAACACTGAAAGAAGTTTTCAAATCCGTGCGGTAGTTCCTGAGATTAGCGCGTTCAACCAAACAAACAAACAAACTCTTCAGATTTATATATTAGTATAACATTTTAAAGCCTCATCAAATTGGTATAGGCATTACAAGTTCATATTCAGCCGAGAGGCTCCATTCAGGCTAAGCAGCATCCCATTCGCATTTCTATCCTATTCAGTACAATCATCAGCCAGGCGTGACCCGAAGCTTTGTAGCTACTAATCAAAACTATTAAAACACGTAATTGTCCAGCAGTGTACATACGCGGACCACTCCTACACACCGTTACAATGTACAGCCATAATTGCTGTTATTTATTACACGTTTGGCAGCCAGTTGCTAAACGGATACGATGCGCACTGTTCGACGTTCATAAAGCCACGTTGTTACAACGTAAGTGTCAAAAAGATTACCATTTTCAAAAAAAAAACAATATATTTGATTTGATTTGAAGCCAGCGGCAGATGATGCTAGATTGCAGCATTTCTGTGTCACGCATAAAAAATAGGACCAAAAGTACTGTAGTAACTAACTATATCGAATAGAGCGCGCGAGGTTTTAAAAAGGGGAATCTCGTACAAAACATTGATTATTACGCATTGATTTTTGTGCTCTGAAATTAAAAATATCTCCATCACAAAATTAAATAAGACTAAAAGCGATCTATGTTATATGGAGCAGAGAGCATGAACACGGAATAAGATTAAAGACGTTAAAGAAAAGAGCCTGAACAGTTTTTTTCGCTAGAAGATAAACATCACTCAGTAATCGTGACATTGTGATTAATATTTTTAAGTCAACAATTGCACTATGACTAGAGATGGGCGGGTGGGTAAAAATTGGGAAGGTAAAAATTGGAAGGAAAGGGTAAAATAGGTAAAAATGAAAAAATACCCATTTTTACCGGGTATTCATAAAAAATACCGGGTAAAAATTTGTTATATCTTTATATTATTTAAAAGCCTTCGCCATGAAATGAATACTGTTCATATATAATGTTATTGGCTTCGTCATCAATACAACGATCTACCTTGTTAATTTTGACCTTGACCATTGAAGATAAAATATTGATTTTAAGTAAAACGAAGTTAAATATCTTTTAAATCTTTAATCAACATACATTTTCTATTAAAATAAACTGTTTAGAAACTAAACAAATATAATAGATTGCACATGATTGAAATTTAACTGAATGCTGCACACTACCTCATAGAATATATAAATAAGTAACATAATTATACACATGGGATGTGGACGACTTCAGTGACAGGTTCGTGGATGCCGTCCATACAACGGGCTTGAAGTTCTTTAAGCCCAAAACGAAGAAAAGAGGCAATAAAATCTCGGGTTCGACCCTCGAGCTCATAGAGGAAAGGCGTAGGATGCTTCTGCTATCCTCCGACGACATGCCAAAATATCGGCGTCTCAATAGGCGGATCTCTAAGTCTCTGACTCGCGATTTCCGCCAATACAACACTAAATGTATTCGAGAGGCGATCGAGCGGAATAAAGGTTCCAAAGTGTTCCAAAGAGATCTTTCTTTCTGGCAGAGTCAGCTGACAAAGCTGTAGACGGAGGATGGCGCAATTGTCTCGTCCAAACCTCAGCTCCTGGAGTAGATCGAACAGTTCTATGGACACTACACGCCTACACGAACACTTGTTACTACTCCAGCCACAGACCCTAGAGCTGGATTGATCCGACACTATACCGAAGACATCCCGGACGTCAGCATGCACGAGATAAGTGTAGCCCTAGAACAACTAAAAAACAACAAGGCACCGGGTGATGACAGCATAACTACAGATCTTCTAAAAGCTGGCGGCACGCCTGCCGTGGAAATGCTTCGGAAGCTATTCAATTCCGACATACTCGAGGGCAAAACGCCACAAGCATGGCACAGAAGGGTGGTGGTGCTTTTCTTCAAAAAGGGCGACAAAACCCTTTTGAAGAACTACAGACCCAGTCCCAGACTAAACTACACTTCTGAGTCGAGAGCAAGCTAGACGACTTCCAGCCTCCCGCCAACAACAAGCCGGATTCCGTAAATGCTATAGTACCATATACCACATACATACGCTGCGGCAGGTTATACAGAAGTCCGAAGAGTATAACCAGCCTCTATGCTTAGCGTTTGTGGACTATGAGAAAGTCTTTGATTTGATCGAAACCTGGGCAGTGCTGCAGTTTCTCCAACGGTGCCAAATTGACCATCGATATTTCGGAGTGCTGAAGTGTTTGAACGAAAACGCCACCATATCAGTCCGCCTCCAGGACCAGAGCTCAAAACCTATTCAGCTACAGCGAGGGGTGAGGCAGGGAGATGTTATATCTCCGAAACTCCTCACCACTGCGCTGGAAGACGTTTTCAAGCTTCTGGACTGGGAAGAGCTCGGCATCAACATCAACGGCAAGTACATCACTCACCTTCGATTTGCTGATGATATCGTAGTCATAGCAGAGACCATGGAAAACGTCAGCACAACGCTCGATGGCCTCTGTAGAGTCTCCCAACAAGTAGGTCTTAAGATGAACATGCACAAGACGAAAATCATGTCTAACGTCCATGTCTTACCTGCTCCTATCCAGGTTGGGAACTCCACACACGAAGTTGTCGACAAGTACGTCTACCATGGACAAATGATTCAATTAGGTAGGTCCAACTTCGAGAAAGAGGTCATTCGTCGAATCCAACTCAGTTGGGCGGCGCTTGAGAAGTTACGGCATACGGCTGAAGTGGCAGTGAGCAGGGCATATAGCACGAAGAACCGATGGCCGTTGGAGCAGGTGGATCCTGGAGTGGCGACCACGTACCGGAGCAGGCAGCAGGGGTAGGCCTCCCGCAACGTGAACCGACGATCTGGTTAAGATCGCGGTGCGCGGTTGGATGCGGGCGGCTCAACATCGGTCTGTGTGGAGAACCTTAGGGGAGATCTATGTCCAGCAGTGTCTCCATGCTGACATGATGACACATAGGTATATCTTGAAAACATTTCAAAACTAATAAATGACTATCAATTACTTAGACTTTTCATTTCAGTTCAATAATTACAATGCAACCTAGACAGTAAAAATAAAATATTAAAACTGCACAATTCGTTTGAATCCCTCATTGGACAGTTATAGTGCTATAATTCTTCTCTTGTTCTAATGAGAAAACAATTTCCGCGTATGTTGCTCTGACGACGGTCGCAAATAAAATAAATTATAAAATAATTGTTGTATTTTTGTATACAGGTCAGTATTTATTAAAAAATACAACAATTATTTTAAATTAAACTGATTTTAATTTTTACCCGGTATAAATTAAAAATGGGTAGGTAAAAATGGGTATAAATGGGTATTTACCCAAAGTCTGGGTTTTTACCGGGTATATGCCCATCTCTAACTATGACCCGTTACGTAATCTCAATTATTATATCTTGACTAGAGGACGCCAGCAGCTACGCCTGCATTTTTTTTAAATTTACCCTTTTTGGCCGATCCCGTGGGAATTTCGGGAAATCCCTTCTTAGTGCACCCCTACGGTCCCCAAGGAACATACATGCCAAATTTCAGCTTCCTGCGCCCAATAGTTACGGCTGTAGCGTGTCTGTCAGCCAGTAAATAACGCTAGGATTTTATATATTAAGATTAGTTCTATGCTTAACTAGGATACTTATTTATGCAGGTTTACATAAAATTCATGAGGATATAGAATACAATTTGATAGTCTGACCTAAAAGAGCTCTATGATCAGTCCAAAGTAAACATATTTTCGTTAAATGTAGGACACACTTTTTTATTACAGTTGATAGCAAATTATCATCAAAATATATATAATCATCAATCATCTGTGATACAGTTGAATAGGCAGACTGAAACAAAGGGTACATTTAAAAAATACAAAATAACTAAAGCCACACAGCTTTCAGTAACACTACGCGTAATATTAGAAATTTACTTTAATGTCACGCGTAATATGATCTAAAATTACGAAGCAAATTATCCCACACATCCATCAGGTTTATTACAATCTCGAGACACAAGCCTATTACTCATAACTACGAGCAATTGAATCGCACCTGTCTGAGACAATCCTTTTGTGGCACTGCAGTTGATTGATTTGTTTGTGGGGACAGGATAAACCTGTATTCCGGCTGCAAAATTCTCAGCTATAGTAGAATTATTAGACTCATTTACTTTTTACTGGTGAAAACATCTCTGCTATAAAAATGCTTGAAATACCAAAATGCATGATCATGCATCTTGTATTTCTTTTGTAGATTTTCAGGTCTAATATATCTACTCAGATCAATTTGTGACCTAATTTTTAACTTAAAAGTTAATAAAAATCTCAACGATCAAAAGTCAATTTAGAGCGTTGTTCGGTTATAAATATACCGCCGCCATAATTATACTTCTTTTAGTCTTAGGTAAAAAACCTCTCGATAAAAACATGATGAGGAAAATCAAATAAATAACTTGCGTATTGTGACTTAGCTTAGAGAAGTTGTGCACCGAACATATGATTATCTTCTTAATATATAAAATCCTTGCGTTACTGACTGACTGACAGACACGCTACAGCCGAAACTATTGGGTGCAGGAAGCTGAAATTTGGCATGTATGTTCCTTGGGGACCGTAGGGGTGCACTAAGAAGGGATTTCCCGAAATTCCCACGGGATCACCCAAAACGGGTAAATTTAAAAAAATGCAGGCGTAGCTGCTGGCGTCCTCTAGTCTACAATTAACTCACAAAATAAATGAGTACCGAGTCTCACTTTATGTCAACTAAATTTTATTCTCAGTACTATTGATTTAAAAATATTATTATGCCTATAATCGGCAATAAAATCTGGTAGATAGTATCGTAAGTGTATATTCCACAGATCACACCAAACTTTAAAGTCAATCTAAAGTTGCTAAGTTTTCAAAATGACTTCTGTATCGGAAAATTTCGAACGAGCATAATGTTACACGAGATCTTAGTTCTAATTCTAAAATAAATCTTTAGTTAGTTACCATATTTTTGACTATCCTAAAAACATAGAAACATGACCATTCGGACACTTTATTTAAAATATGATTGTTAATGGTCGTTTGTCGAACTGGAAAGAAAAGGCCCACCGAGGTTACGCTAAGTTGACGCTGACGCCAATGCGAGGGCGGCCAAACATCGTGAGCAAACCTGAAAGTCTGAGAGTTCTTTATAATGTTCTTGGCAGACATGTGACATCTGCTAACTAACTAAGGCTGCAGTTCCACTGAGACGGAGCGGAGCAGAGCGGAGCAGAGCGGAGACGAGCTGTGCCGCGATTCACCAATCACATGGCTTGTCCTCCACATCTCTTCTATTTCAAGCCATGTGATTGGTGAATCGCGGCACAGCTCGTCTCCACTCTGCTCCGCTTCGCCTCAGTGGAACCGCAGCCTAACTCTGCTGTTCTAGCTTAGTGTGGTAACCTATACTATGGTCTAATCTATCTCGGTTATGCGTATCCTTGTCATTGAGCGAGAATAAGCCCATGCCCAGCTGTGGGGCAGTTTATAAACAAAGCTGATACTATTACTACGAGTAGTAGATCAGATACATCAACTACACATTGGACGACATGAGTAAACAATCGCTTTATAGTTTCGATTATCTTTATCAAGTAGCGCAGTCAAAAGTCAACCAGCACTGACAACTAAAAATTCTTATCAATTAAAAAAGACAAATACAAGGCCAGCGGAATATTTAGGTAGACACGTCTTGAGTGGCTTATGAACATTGTATAATCTTGAGTTAAAGTGGTTATATATAAACAGAACATCGTATTAACTGTATAAATAATGACATAATTATAATAATAATGACATAGTTGCTACCACAGTTTTATTTTTATTATTGGTTTGTTGTTTATTTGTCCTTTGCGCTTGGGAAGTACCGCCGGCTTTCAGAACCAGATTGGCACGTGTAGACATTTCTACCTACTTCACAAATCTTTACTAAAATATGACAATCTGAGGGATCTAAGATCAGTAACTATTTCTATTGCTAGAGCTTTTGAGAGGCTGTAGAAGCATAAAATTACTAACATAAATAATACCCAGACCAGAACCAGAATATATGAATTTAGTAAAAGTTGTTATTTTAAAAAATACGAAATCAAATCAATTCCATACAGTTCGAGTTATTTTTGGAACGGACGGAGTCATCATTTGCAAACACAATATATTATTATCAATATCCGTAGGTTTGCCACACTAAAGTTCTTATTAATTCATATATGCATACGATTTTATTGAAACAGGTCGTCCTCGCGATATTTAATTATTTAAGTAGGTACCTGTTTTAAATAACGACGTTTCGGCCGTCTTACAACAGCCATGGTCCCGGCGGTACAGTTTTAAGACCCGTTTTAATAAAATGGTATGATGTATACAAATCGCGAAAGTTTAAAATGGGTTTCATCATCTAGAAGAGATTAAAAATATTCAATGCGGTAATATCGTGATCAAAATACCACGAAAGTCAAAACTGTGGTCTAAAAAAAGCTCATTTAATTTGCGTGTTAGCAAAATCGTTATCAGCTTAAGTTTCACCGCCTGCCAGGACTCAAATAAAAGGAATGTTCGTGCATCTAAGTGGCAACCACCGCGGGTGCTCCTTTAAATTGGTCCACAATAACATTAAATTGATTCCAAATAGCTGCTCAAATTCTTCTTGAATACCTCTACACAGTGATTTTTATTCGTATGCATGATATCTTCAAGCGTTAAGTAATATTAGGTACATAATGATGCTCTCACATAATTTTTATTTAAGGTTCTATTTTATAATATGCTCTAATTCTTAGTACTTCAAAAATTCGGATTTCATTCGCAAATATCGGATTCATTCATTCGTGATGGCGCAGAGACCCAAATTTAGTCTTGGCCCCCGACACGAGATATGTCCATCTTTTCCTATCGTGAATAAAGTCCTACCATTTCGCTTTAGGAAGCCCTATTATGTCTTTTAAGACTCCGTCGTGCCATGCCAATGCGAGCGATATCGAGGACGACCCACCGGGCGTATACCGCTAGCTCGACTCAAATATGCAATCACCGGATAGTCAAATCGTAGCATAGTAAAAATCTTATACATAGGTCAGGCAACAAACTAAAAATAAGACAAAAGTTCAATCGGGTTTTTCGTTCCATAATATCTTTGGGTCATTCCGTATTAATATTAACAGGAGAATATAGGTACGACGCCAACGGTAGTCAAAACCAAATCACGTGTTTATAAAACGAATACCTAGAAGAATTGATAACAAGATGTTATTCCCGATAATTTTGTTTTTTTCTTGAATCTAAAAATTTAATAGTAGGATTTTCTTGTTTTTAAATGAGACCAATTCCATCTGCATTCGCAGACAGCCTTTGTTGGCCACGATTGCAAGCAGAGAAATTTGAAGTCACACAGTTTTGATAATCACTGAAGTGCCGAGGATATTGAAACTACTTCGAGCTCGCATGGAAGAGAAAAAAGGGAAGGAGAGAAAATGAAAGTGCAAAGAAAAATTTACTAAGTATGCATTTCACTTTACAAAAATATTGCCCTTTCAATACTTTTTTAAGTAAATGCTCTTAATTGGAAGTCCACTTCAAAAATGTTTATGGTAGAATCGCCAAAATAATATACCATTCGCAACTAGGTATCCGTAAAGTACCTACTTACATCATATATTATGATCAGTTTATCAAGAACGCCACTCATAAAAAACGGGGTATTCCTGAAAGCGCAACTATTTTTGAGCGCAACTAAAAAAGCGCAACTACTTTATTCCACAAAGCGCAACTAAATATCAAGATGCAATAGTGCTGGTTAATAACAAATGGAAAATATCGATAGTTAATAAGACAGGACATTTTAGTATACTTTAGCTGTTGCTGTGCGCCTGAGTTTTACCTATACCATCCAGTGCTTTATTTCTGATTCATAACCATAAAACCTGGTTTTTATTAGGCTACTAACTTCTGTTAATTTATGTTACCCTGGTACTTTTCAAAACATTTTACTGATTGATAATTGTTACCAGATTCTATAAACACTTCTAACCTCTGTTCATTTCTGTTATCCTGGTACTTTTAAAAATGGTCACCATAATATAATAAATAAAATATGGGCAGACGATTTATAAATCCTATCGATAGTAAATAGTCCTTTAAGAATCTGTTATGCCCTTTCACTATTTTTCGACATGGTTGCGCTTTGTGGAATAAAGTAGTTGCGCTTTTTTAGTTGCGCTCAAAAATAGTTGCGCTTTCAGGAATACCCCTTAAATGGGAACGATTTTTATCGAATCTGCTACGAAATTATAAATATTGTAATGTAATTTTACATCCGATGGCCGTAAGACCGGCCTCAGCTTTTGGCCGCCGGAAACGGAAACCATGGTAAAAAAAGACTTTTAAACTTTATTAAAGTAAGCTGAATATGGAAAGTAATTGAAAGAACCTTGATAGTTCTAATATTCAGCACGAAAAAGGCGACAATGCAGAGAACGTTTTATCGATGTAACGCGACATTTACAATTACAGCAATATTCAATTCAATCAAAGGTAATCCAAGTGTAATGAAACTAACTCCGCATGTTTATCACCTGACTTGTGACCTCATTAGAAATCATTATCCGTATCAGTAAAACCGATTTGTTTAACTACGCCGATACCGGTAGAAATGAGAAAGATAGCTTATTTTTTAATTTGAGGAAATACTTAAATAAGATCGTCCGGAAATTCCCATGGATACTGGGGGATATATTGTGCTTCGGAGAGCATGTTGACGTTGATCTATGTCATAAAGATCTTTGGCGGTAGTAAGGGGTAATCAGTAATCCTGAATATACTGATACTGTTTGTTTTTCTTGTGAGTGTGTGGCCAACTCTGGTGTCGGAGTTTTCAGACCGCCCGAAGGCCTCCGACATGGCCTAACGATCCTTATCCTTAGACAAGAACCGGGACCGGCAGCTTTACGTGCTCTCCGAAGCACGGTAGCTGATGGTAGGCTGGTAGATGAAAATGCCACACACGGTCACCCATCCAAGTGGCGACCTGTGCAAGCGTTGCTTAACTTTGCCGATCTGTTACGGACGGCAAGACAAGTCTCGCTATGAGCGCTACACTGGTCTGAACCATGGTAAGTATATCGCTATTCTTTTGTATTATGGAGGTCAGACGGCATTCGCACGGAAAAACTAATATTCTGCCAAATCTGGGAAAACTAGTAAACGGAGCCCGGGCTGCAACTGGGATATCGCTAGGACGATGGTGATGATACGGGTATACCTATATGGCTTGCCTGCGTACCCTCCACGGCTTAATAGAGTTGCTTAGCAACTTAGTTCTGTTTTTTCTGAGCGTCACATATTTCTATGCGACTTTATTAGCTACTCAGCTTATCGACGTTTATAAATGTGGCTGAAAGGCTATCGCTTGTAATTTACTTTAAATAAAGCGAAGATGTAAGCAAGCCGTCACTTGCTTTATCAATGTTAGTACAAATGTTAGTACCTATGTAAAAATTAAATACCAGTTAAAATATAGGTATATTCGCGCTCTCCGTCCGTATCTATCATGTCGCCACTTACTTTTTCTATATCACACATCGAATTTTTATACGCTTTGGGATGCAAATTAAAAAATTCCGAAAGATTTAATTACATGTGATAAATAAATACATGCAGCTTTTTTACACCGACGCTTACTTCGGACTGAATTTTAACTGCAGGGTTAGAGACTTAAGGGTGCAGGCAGTCACGTAATTATCAAATCGAGCGTGGAACCGGGAGTCTAGTTTAGTATCGCCAGGGGCACTTTTACGTACCGGACAACGCAGCAGGGATAGGGCTCCCGCAAGTTGGACACATAAACTAGTTAAGATCAAGGTAAGCGGTTGGATGCGGGCGGCTCGAGATCGGTCTGTGTGGAGAACTTTAGGGGAGGCCTATGTCCAACAGCGGACGTCTCTAGGCTGAACTGATAGATGATTGAGGAAAATGTTCAGATCGGTAACAACTCGAATGCGATCCATTGGAGTTCGAAGTCAGACTAGGCCCCTAGCAGAACTTACGATAAGCCGCGAAGATTATAAGTAACTTGGGATCCCCAGTATGTCTAAGTAATAATATTATATGTGAGTATCATTAGTAATAATGTTAGTGCTCTGTTCACGAGTCGTGAAGCAGTGAAAGTTTGGACACTGTTACTTGTAACTCATTACAGCTGCTAAGTACATGGAGATAGTTAAAAGTATATTAATTGTATACTTATGCATTCTGTGGCACAAATGTTTATATTAACTGTATTGTATGTCTGAACTCAGTAATTAAGATTATTCTATCCAAATTGTTTTTTTTTAAGAATTATGGATTTAATCTAATTATGCAGTAAGTAAGTATATTTCCAAGGACTGTTTTTAAATGGGTACAAAAATAAACATACACAAAAATTTTAGAAATAAAAAAAGAGATTTTTAAGCAAGTACTTGTTTAAAAATGAACAACTACTTATATATTTTTATTCCTTATGAATAAGGAGTTCTAAGTTCTTCCTACTAAGTTATTATTTTGCTACTGATAAACTTTTGAAATTGGCTCTGTATACAGTGCTTAATGGAATTCAAACAAAATAGTATTTCTTTTAATAAAATTCTTAGATAAATTTGTGACTTACTTGAAAATATCTTGCACTCTGAGTATTTCCCTCCAGCTTATTTCTAAACGCCGACAGCAATCTTTCAAATGGGTTTCTGACTATGATCATCTTGTGATAGTTCTCTAACATGTAATCTCTTTCCGGACGGCTTACTGTGCTGAGATTCCGGAACATTCCAGGAGTGTGGGCCAAACTGCCTGGAATTGATAGAACATCTGTGTTGTTCCACTTTCCAGCCAGTATCATTAATATTCTTTTCCAGTTTGTGCATGCTACCTAAGAAAGAAATAAAATATTTCAAACTTAATATGGAACATTTGAAAATATGGTTAGCAAGTAAATAAAGTTCATAATTATTACCTACATAATCAAAATGTATAATGATATTTTAAATATAACATTTATGCTGTAAAAAATTATAAAAATATCTTAATGATGTCTCTATTTATACATATAAATAAAATTTAAGTGTCTGAAAATAACTAAGTTCCTAGCTATAAGTTTCAAAATAACTAAGTACCTATAATTTTACAAGTGCCTGTAGTTAGTTAGGTACATGATACCAAGTCATAATCAACCTTTTTTATTTTTTGTCTGTCTGTCTTTCTGTTAGTGCAGGATACACTCTCTGAAATGGCTGAACAGATTTTCATGAGACTAATACCTACTAATGTAGTTAGACCTGTTTGGGTAGGTGCTGTCGACAAGATACCAAACAGGTGATGGTTTCACCAGGGGACAGCTAGTAAAAACTAAATAAACTGTTCCTTAGTGTTAAGCAATATATTAAATTTATACAAATAAGTATGTTTATTGTGTGTAGTGCCTCATTAAACCTTCAAATAAATAACACCTTGAATAATATACCTTCTCAAGTTATGTTTTGATAAATGATATGACTACATCAATAAAATCAAATTTCAAATAAGTAGGTATTATACCAATTCTTAGTTAGGTATTTATTTGATTACCTAGGCAAATAAATACCCCAAAGCTGCAGTTCATTAATTGAAGGTTAGCATACGAATTTACATATTTTAAAATTATGTAAGTACCTAATCACCTCATTATGGGAGAATGTTACGAAATCAAGTTCATCTTCAGGAAGTAATTAGAATAATAATTAATTCCACGAGGAAACATTCGATCAAAAGGAGAATAATATTCGAAAAACTGTGCCACGGACGTTTTACCGAGAATATGTGCCTATATTTTAAAATTATCATTAGACACTTAGGTAACGTAAATTCGGCGCAACAATCCGGTTTACCTTGACGCATGAAGACTCACCTTTGGCACGTAGCAATAAAGAAGCTTGTGCTTCTCGTCTATCAATACATGTTCCAGTTGACTCCGAGGCAAATCGTCCAAACCGAACCTCGGCGGGAAACGTCTACATTTCTCTTGTATCAACTCTTGTCTCGCCAAGTTCAGGGACTGGGTCAACTCCAACGAATGCTCACTGACGTCGTTATTGTACACATCTCCACTTACTAACAACAAGTTCAAAACCAACACTAATTCCACCCTCAAAACATTCATTTTCCACATTTCACATCACACAACAAAACAAACTTTCTTTCGAAAATCGGTAACCTATGTTTTTAATGTAGGGCAAGCGCCTGCATGCATAACTATGTGAGAAAGTCACTTAACACCGATTCAAAATAGTAAATTTTATTTACTTTTAGTAATGGTAATTACTTTTCTTGCGAAAATATGATGTAGAATATTTTTGTATCGAAGTTAATTACGGCATAGCTATACACATAGCACACGTTCAACGCGCCACACGGTGACAGATACACTGACTGAATGAATGAACAGTTGAACCTGTTGAGAGTGTTGAGTGTTGAACACGAAAACGAAATATTTTCGAACTCGCTCGATCAAGGAGCTTGAAAACGAACGAATGAAGATCTTCGCCAAACAATTTATTGAAATAGGGCTGGGACGTGTTAGCAAAAATAATAAATTAATAATTATAATTTCTAGTGTTTTACTTTTTTGATACATTAGGTATCGATACCTACCTACAAGGCTCGGAACCGGTTTAAAAAATACCGGTTAACACCGGTTTATTACGGTTTTCCTCCGAACTTTTCTTAAGAACGTGAACGTTTTTGAACTTTATTTTAACCTAAATTAACCGGTTTATTCGACGAACGGCATGTCGGTAAACACGTTGCCAAACAAAAAAATCTTACTACTGAATAAAATCGTAAGAGCGCGCCGCGTTTCTTTATGGTGCGTCCGTATTAACCGGTTTTTATTGGTCTAAACCGATTAATCCGAAAAAACCTTTATGTAAATACTGTTCCAAATATCGGTTTAAAAAAACCGGTTTATGCGTACGAAACCAAATGTAAAGGTTTTGCGGCAAGTACATAATAACGGTTTGAAAATTTTACCGGTATCCGAGCCCTGCCTACCTACGTTACATAGATTGTAGGGAATAACCAAAATCGTTTAAGTAGGAAGCTTCACCATTTTTGATTTATATGATAATCGTTAATATTTACAAATAAAATAATTGAGAAACAATTATTTTATGATTATAAATAAAACCGCTTTTGTTAAATTGGAATATTTTTTGAAGTAACTTCGTGTTAGCTCGCCCCTATAGGAGAACGACTGTTTGGTCTGCTCGTTTAGATCACAGTGAAATATCAGAGTCGATAAACATTGGTAATTTAAATAATGATAAACATGATTGTTTTAATATATATTTATTTACGTAATTAAAATGCAACCATTATTAACACGATACAATCTAATTAGTTTCTGAATCCGTTAACAATTTACGCTGCCAGCTTTTCTGGTATGTTGCTCTGAAACAATAAAAATATATTTATAATAATGACATAGGTAAGTCATTATGCAGGTAAGATAGATATATAACAACATTCATCATTTTAATTCCTGACAATTAAAGTGCCAGATGCCGAAAGCAAATATTTAGCTAAATCAGGTTAGACTAGTACCTTAGCGGACCCCGGGTGGAAACTGGAATAACGTTAGAAGGATGGGCATGAGTGGCTGATCCAGGTTTTTTTTTTGGAGCGGGTAAGGCTTATCTTGGTCTGGGGTAGACTTGATACTAGAGAGGGAGCAATCAGATGGTTATGAGGGAAGTTTGAGCCCTAAGAAAAAACTAGTACCCACTCACCCTTAGATGTTGTATGTAGTAAACTTGGTGGTACTGTCGTATTAAAGCAAAGGCTTCCTCAGCAACAGACAACTGGTGGTGTTGCCACGCCAGAACCGCAAGGCAAGCCCATAACGTCTCATCTTCTACCGTGCGGCAGAGCTGGAAGAAAACACTAGATATCATTAAGTATAAGGTAGGTACAATATCAAACAAACAAGGTTATTTTTAGATAAGTGTGCCGTAACACCGAGCACTTTTGTAACTGAAATTGCAAAAAAAGCAGCTCATACTAAAATTAACTTAAATCTCGACAAAATGTAAGGAACGGCTAATTATTCGTCGCGCTTCCTGCAGTTTGGACTGTTTTTAGGTTCACAGGTTCTTCTAAGTTTAGGTAGGTATCTATTTTTGAGTCTGTTGTTAGAACGTTCATAAAGTCTCATGCAACATCGTCATGATCTATTTTCCTAGCACCCAAAATTTCCACATATAAAAAAGAGGGATCCATAACAATTTTTTCAGCACTGCTGACTGACAAACTTGATACATAAAGGCCTTGCCACACGGCACAATTTTACGTCCAACTTGACTAGATCACTTGATGAAATCGTGACGTGTAGACGCCAGTCGTCCAACTCAAGTTCATCGGGTGGGCGGTACCACCAGATTTTAACCAATCGGGTGGACGGGATGAAAATGAAAATCAGTGATTTGATTGTGTCGTGTAGACGGGCAAAGCCAATTCGATTGAAAATTTGATCAGTTGTAAAATTGTGCCGTGTGGCAAGGCCTTTAAGTGTCTTTCTTTCTGTCCATTGCTTCGCTTATCATTTTTTTCATACATTATGCTAACAATAGGTACCTACGCCTTTACACATGAAAAAACTACGAAAAGCTATTATTAGAACGAATGCTTGATTTGCTTACAGGTATTTTAGTTGTTTATTAGCAACAATGCTTTACTTGCAGTATTTCAACATTACGCAATATTGCGAAGGCACTTTGCTGGATAGTTAATTGAGATTGAGTTAAATTGAGACTCAACTATCAAGTATGTTGCTTGCTGGAGGAACATCAGAGTCATCACGATCTACCGGCTTTTGGTAACTGGCTATGGATATAAGTATTGATTCTCGCACGAGATGCTGCACAATAGTAGCTGACCAGGGTCTGTGGAGAGGAAGCTTTGAGCGGCTCTTGATCAGAATTGGTCAAAAATAAAACGCTCAGCTGTTATCAGTGCCAACACTGCCTCGACTATCTGAAGAAGCTGTTTACTTTGGCGAACTACCCAGTCAAGGCTCAGAAATCGGGACGGATGAACTTTCACTACGGACATTGCTTGCTATGAGCCAATGCCGCAATGAGAAATCCTGCAATGTCTTCTAAGATGTCTTATATTACGAGGTAGAGATGCTGAGCGTCAAAGGCGGCGAGGGACACCGTGTGATTATTTTTGTTTAAGCTATTGAGACAAAAGTAAATACCTGAAGAGCAGCCTGCCACATGTTAGCAGCTACGTGCTTGAGCAGTTTCTCAGGGAACGCAGCTATAGTCAGATGTAGTATGGAGCCGTTGCCTCTGCACACTCGAGCCACACCGTCCTCCATAGCCAAAACTGTTGGGTTCCTGCCTAGGTCCCTAAAAGATACAAAAATCAACAGATCTAAGTATTATATGTTTTATCTTCGTAATGGGTAGAATAGTTATCATATTCGTTCAGCTATTTTTCCAATATATTCCAGGTAAACTAGTAGGTTCCGTTTTGCTATACTGAAAATTGATGGCTATGGGTGTAACAACTAGGGTTGTGCGTGAGTGGCACTGGAGTTCGGTTGTCTGAACTTTCAAGCAAATCTAATAGATTACATTTACTGTTCCTACGGGATATATACCACGTACCTTTGTTTTGAGTAACCGATATTTCGACACTGTTCACTGGTCAGTACATCCGTGAACATGGCGCTTGCAACAGTGCCGAAATATCGGTTACTCAAGACAAAAGTACATTGTGTATAATATCCCGTCGGAACAGTAAAAAGTAATTATATTAGTGACCACGTAAGTTTAAAATCTAATAGACATACATACATACATACATACATAGACTCACGCCTGTTTCCCCGAAGGGGTAGGCAGAGGCATATTAAACGCCCACTATTCGCCAGTGTTTTGATGCCACGTAATAGGTGTCGAGCCTATTGCCGCTTATTGTAATCTACGAAAATCTAATAGATTCTACGAAAAATACTCACGCCACATCTTTGCTGACTGTAGTCAAAGCTAGCCAGTCTGGTTGTAAAGCCGCTCTGGGGCAACACCACGCCACCACAGAGTTAGCTCGCAACCCCACTAACAACTCGGTCTCACAGCTCCATGCCACGCTCAGAATTTGCGACCCTAGGAAAGTAAGTAGGTTGGCTAAAAGACATTTATGAAAATTCTAGGTCGCTGTCTTCGTGGTTTAGTGGATATGCGTCTGCTGATCTGGACGTCCGGGTTCGATTCCCGGGTCGGGCAAAAGTGTTACTGCGTGTTTTCGAATTCTCAGTAACAGCATAGAGTCTAGCAAAGGGCAAATTACCTGTTACCAGTTATAAAATAACAACGCTGTGCTATTTTAAACTTCATATTTCGGTTCGCCTGTTTAGTTAATTACTTTGCTTTTTTAATATTTAGAATATTTAGCTTTCAGCTTGAAACAATGCAAAAAATTACTTGAAAGCCTTGGGAATTGGTATCCCTATGTCCAGTAGTGGATGTTTCTATACTGAGATGAGAATTAATTCCATGCAAAACCAATATCCAATTCATGAACAATACTGACCTAATTTAACAAACTTTGGCTTGCTATCCTTCACAGTAACGACGTACAGGTCCCTGTTATAGTCCAACAGCGCCAGTTGTCTCTCATTGATGGGTCCTGTCGGGCTGAGTGCGATGCTGGACACGGTCATCTTGTGAGACATCTTGGTCACCGCATAGTCAGGGATGGACGATGTTTGTCAGTCAGTCAGTAACGCTAGAATTTTACATATAGGTACAGATTCATGATACTGACCTAATTTAACGAACTTCGGCTTGCTATCCTTCACAGTAACGACATACAGGTCCCTGTTATAGTCCAACAGCGCCAGTTGCCGCTCATTGATAGGTCCTGTTTGACTGAGAGCGATGCTGGACACAGTCATTTTGTGAGACAACTTGGTCACCGTGTTGTCTGCTGAGCTTCGGACGATTAGGCCAGTGGGTAGGTCGAATACGTGGATCACTGTTGAAGCAAAGTAGAATTTTGATCAACTTCTGATGTGATTGGTAGTTTAATTTTTCCAGCATAAACAGGTAAGCTGGCTATCGGCAGAAGCAGTAAAAATAATACTGTACTATTTAATTTAATCGATGGATGTTTATTTAACATTCAGTTACTCTACAACTCTTTTTCTCTTCATGCCTTCTTTTCTGCCGATATAAATCTTCTAGCTAGGATGTGTTTCTTTAGCAAAGCTATATATCGAAATTACTAATTATTTGAAGCAGTTTCCGATTCCTACACCATCAATATCATTCATGACCTTAATTTTTACTTAGAAGGTGGTTAGGGCTATGTTTAGATCATTGTAAAGATTATAAAATTACTACTAAGTGTCTATACATACATTTACGATCACTCTGATCGATGGCAGCCAAGGCATCAGGCCCCAAGGACACAGCGGCTCTTCCCAAAGACTCCGGTCTTGCTCCCCACCGAGGGCTCGCTAGTAAACGTCCCATGTAGCTGTATACAGATACTCCAGCACGCTCTACTATACAAAGACACCTAAAAGCATTTGATAGGCAGTAATAGTAATTTGAGAGTTTCAAATACAGCAACAATTACTATAGAAAAGCTTTATTTTTTCGTTTTAGTAGTTGTGTAATTACAACGTAATAACATCAGTGTAGGGCAAAAGACTAGCATGAAACAGCATCTTATAAATAGAGATCCAGAATAACCACTCTTTAGACGGTAAAAAAACGGGAGAGATTGCGTGTTTGTTTTTATTTAGTAATTATATTAAAAAATTATGTACAAGCGACCATTTACTATCACATAACTATATAGGTACTATAATATTTTGGAAAATACTAAATATAATATATTTTCAAAAAAATCTGCAATTTTATTTTTATAATGAGTGATCTGTTCTATCTAACTCAATCTAAGTTGCGAGCCTGTATCTTACCTTTCAGCCAGCAATATCATACTAATAGTGCCTTCCTTCAAATCGAACGTGACTGGAGTGTTCCACGAAGTCAGTTTATGAATAAAGCACTGCTTCACAGTGGCGATGACTAGGTGGTTGAATCCCAGGGCTATTTGTATGACTCTGTCCGGATAGTCTAATTGGTCGCTCTGTTCGGTGAGTATATCTTTTATGGCGATCACTTTACGACCAATTTGGTTGCATGCGTAGCTCTTCCATGTGTATTCACTGTAAAGAAAATTTGCAAAATGAATAATCAATGCCTAATTTAAAACGTTCACTACAATGTAAATTCACTCATAAAAGAAGCGTTAAAACACAGACACCAGCAGACAACAACAGAGAAAGCAACTCAGAACAATATTCTAAAAGAATCCCACAATTTTCCAAGTATAATGAACATAGGTATAAAGACCGATCTTGAGGCACCTCACCCAATCATTTCCATCCAAGTCAGTTCACTTCGGAGGGACCTACCTCTGCTGCGTTGTCAGGTATACTAATAGTGGCTAGCGAAACACTAAAACAATCTGCTACGCCATACTGCAGTTATGAATGGATTTTCCAGCGTATCAAAAGCTTGTCCACGATTCTAAAAGATCCTAGTTGATATTGCTGTCAAAAGTCACTTACCGGTCAATAATATGAGCAAACAGGACATGTCCGTTGGCACACGCCGCTGCCAGTTGTGTGCCATCTGAAGACCACGCCACGTTGTAAATACTGCCCGTCGATGGACGATCGAGACAGTGAGACCACTGGGACAAAAAATTTATTATACATTCCTGGCAAGTAACTGAATTATAGGTAGTAGAGCCTTGCTGATTTCAGTAAGAATGGGCCGGCTTGACCGGGGAAGTACTACCCTCTCACAGAAAATCGACGTAAAGTAACAGTACTTAAACTGTTGCGTTTCGTTCGTTGAGTGAGAGTGCCGGAGGCCATATCCCCTTTTCCTTCTCCCTCATCCCATCCCATCTCTTTTCCCAACCCCAAGGGGCGGCAACGCACTTGTGACTCCTTTGGTGTTGCTTGTATCCATGGGCGGCGGTAATTGCTTACCATCAGGCGATCCGTCTGCTCTTTTGCCGCCTATTACTATAAAAAAAAATTGCCTCGTAAGTTTTATGCGCTTAAGTCTGAATGCATTCTTGGCTAAAACAAAGTTACGGGGAACGTCACTAGTTATGGGCCGCGAAACATTTTTCACAGAAGACTATTGTTTGGTTTCTGCAATCCAGAACGAGTCACATATAAGGTACGGTAGGTGCTTTACAAACATCGCCAAGTTTCGTATTCTGCTAGTATTTCATTATAATTATTTTGTCAGCGGTGGTCATAGAATCATACATTTGGGATCTGTTACATAAATATTAGTACATACTACATACCTATATTAATCGCACTAATCACAGTAGTTTATTGTTTATAGGCAAATCTCACTAATATTTTTCGATTTCGATCCGAGACCGCTGTCGATCCGAATCTGCGGCTTACCAACTAGCGCTAAACTAACGAGACAGCCATTACATAGGAAAAAAATTAATTGATATATTTAGCAGGTAAACAATATTTACTTACGCCATTAGAGTTACACAGTCGTATGAGGTTGTAGCTGCCTATAACGAACATGTCTCCCGCCGGAGACCAGCTAACGCTGGTAATCGGCTGATCGTGTTTCACGCTCACTGATATTTGCTGACCAAATGTGTCCCAGATCTAAAATACAATAAATGTTTACTTACCAGGTGCTTTGTATGTATTGTAAAAAAACATTGAACGGATGGGCATTTTTGCGTAATAAATTATTATATCCAGTTATCCCAAAATCGCTTAGAGTATGGACCAGATATTTATATTTGTCATTATACAGTATAAGAGTGAGATTGATAAGCACAAATTCATTTTTATTCTTTATAAAAGGCATCTGAAAAGTAGGCTACAAAACTGATGCAATTCATTATTAAATACTCACGTCTGGACGTTACACCACGCGCTTTGGTGTCGGTTATCGTGCCTTTCTTACAATCAAACAAGTCGGCGCTGGCACAGTTTGAAAAAAAAATCCTTGGCTCGCTCATAGAGTCGAGGCAAACTAGAAACTGGTTTTATATACGAGTGTCAATGTGCGTGTAAAGTAGCACTGGAAGCGACGATGTCTTGCTGAGCGATTCTCGCCCTTATGGTGGTCTAGCGGGAAGTTGTTCGACTGTACCTATCTTAATACAGTTTCATCAAAACCTGGTCTGTAATTTTTGCGAAAAAGTGTAACTAGAGGAACTAATGTTCATTGATCTTCTTAACTTTTAGTTTATAATAGTAATCTCAATATATAAAATCCTTGCGTTACTGACTGACTGACAGACACGCTACAGACGAAACTATTGGGTGCAGGAAGCTGAAATTTGGCATGTATATTCCTTGGGGACCGTAGGGGCGCACTAAGAAGGGATTTCCCGAAATTCCCACGGGATCGGGCAAAACGGAAAATTCGAAAATATATGCGTGCGAAGCCGCTAGCGTCGACTACTAGGATATATACTTAAGGCAAAGTGAGCAAATATGTGTAAAACAAACAAACCTTTGAGAATCCATCTTCGGAACCAGATAAAATTAAGTTGTTATTAGCATTCCAGGCGATACACAAGATGAGACCTTCATGAGCTTTCCACTGAAGAAAAGAATATTTTTTACTTATTTGATCATATTTTACTGATTTGGCTAGAAGACAATAATTAATAATCTTACTTTCGTCACTTTGTTACTGGAATTCAAATTCTTTATAACCAAAGAGCTGCCCTTGGTGTGTAAGATTGCGCTGCTATCTGGACTCCATACAGCATTGAAACACGGCACGTCCGATTGGACGATAGTAGAACGTAGCAGGCCGTTTCGAGACCAGACCTTGACAAAGCCATCTTCGCCAGCTAAAAGATAAGAAAAGATAAATAGGAAAAGTAAATTAAGTATTGAATTTAACCCAGAAAAAGGGATTGTTTTTCAAAACTGAAGCTACTAAATTCAACATCTGCAGAAATGAAATCCTTGCGTTACTGACTGACTGACAGACAAGCTACAGCCGAAACTATTTGGCGCAAGAAGCTGAAATTTAGCATATATATTCCTTGGGGAGCGTAGGGGTGTACTAAGACGGGATTTCCCGAAATTCGCACGGGATTGGGCAAAACGGGAAATTCGAAAATATGTGCGTGCGAAGCCGCTGGCGTCGACTAGTTTATCATAATATCTATACTTAATATTATAAAGCTGAAGAATTTGTTCGGTTGAACGCGCTAATCTCAGGAACTACTTGTACGATTTGAAAAATTTAGTGTTACATAGCCCATTTATCGAGGAAGGCTATGTGCAGCTGGAACACCACGCTATGAGCCACGGGAGCGGAGCAGTAGCCTGAAACAACGTGGGTGTAACCGCGGGCATCCCCTAGTCTAATATAATTATACAATAACTTGACTTGACTGACATCACTGCAGAGCCTTCCTACTGAAGGTGTAAGTACATGAAATTCGGACAACGGCTTTCTTATACCTAATTATGTATAACGTACATAACATAACTTCACGCCTTTATCCGCGAAGGGTTAAGCAGAGGTGTACTAAACACCTACACTTCGCCATTTATGATTCGATCCTAAATCCCAATGTAAAAGGGGGCGAGCCTATTGCCATATACCGGGCACATAATTAAGCGAGCGATAATTATCATTTTTTCATACACACATAACTTCGAAAAGTCAGAGGTGTGTACCCGAGGTACCTACTAGGGATCGAACCCGAGACCATATTATAATAGGGGTTTCATATGGAAGTAGTTTTTAATATTTCGTCCCTCAGGGGTAGATAAAATAGGAGTAGAAAGTTTGAAAAGAGCGCAGCCGCGGTCGACTGCTAGTTTTTTTATGTAATGCTGTTAACTTTACCGATACCTTAGTACCTACCTGTTAACAATCCGGCTCCATCAGGACTCCATTGTGCCGCAAGACAAGCGCCTTGGTGTGCGTTTACTGTTTTCTCTATGCGACCATTGTGATTCACTATGTGAAATCTACAAATAAAATACGTCGTAAGAAAAACTGTATTAAAGTAATGTAAATAAATGAAATTATGAAGGTGGTTCCTGAAAATTTAATCGATACCTAATATAGTACCTACTCGTACCAATAGCACATCACTAGTTTCACCGTGAAATTTATTAGTCCACTCAATCAAGATAATCCACTCATACAATATCGTGGTTAAGAAACAGTAGTCGCCCATGCGAGCGCCGAAGGTTCCTTTTCTGTTACCATTACTTTCCTCAGGGGCAGACAGCAGCTTGATTGTGCTTATATAATGTTATGATAACAAAGCCTTGTCTACGACAGAAATGTCACCACTCACCTACGGATGTAGGCATAGCTGTATGGACTACTGTCTCTATAATCCTGCGTCCGCCTGACCTCGCCAGCTCCCTAATTTTGTTCCTCAATCAGGTACCTACGCATGGAGTGCGGGGACTACCTACACTTCGCTTGATTGTTGTGATAGAACAGATGTAAATGATACAATTTGTATTTTTTTACATATCCAGTCAATTTATGACTAACTAGAGGACGCCAGCAGCTACGCCTGCATTTTTTTAAATTTACCCGTTTTGGCCGATCCCGTGGGAATTTCGCGAAATCCCTTCTTAGTGCACCCCTACGGTCCTCAAGAAACATACATGCCAAATTTCTGCTTCCTGCGCCCAATAGTTTCGGCTGTAGCGTGTCTGTAAGTCAGTCAGTAACGCAAGGATTTTATATATTATTAAGAAGATGATAGAACAATTATATAAATGATACAATTTATATAAATGTTGGGATTACTAACTTGCCATCAGCAGTGGATATCAAAATAACATCATGCTGGTGTTTGTTGCCGCTCACATTGAGCTTCGGGAACAGATGCATGCTCGTTGGGTAAAAGTCATCCGGGAACGTTGTCACTACTATGCATTCGCTGTTCACGAGATTCCATTTCAGAAGTTTGTGGTCGTCACTGAAAAATCAAAAACAACTCCTGCACTAATATGATACCTTGGCTACGATGAATTACTTACTTTAGAAAGAAAGAAGAAAGAAAGCCTACGTATATAATTTTATTGTCATAGACACAGAAAAAAGTATAACTCGATTTACTATACTTTACTAGCATGAAATTGTAATACTATCCTAGGACAACTGGTATACGGTTCATCATCATCATCATTGCAGCCTTTCACTCCCTACCTACTCACGTCCACTGCTGGACATAGGCCTCTCGTAATTTGCGTCACAATAGTATTGTAGTAGGGCAAGCCCTCCTAGGCTTGCCCTACTATACCACGCTGGCCAGACGGGTTGGTATAGGGTTTGATGTCGAGTTTTCCGTCTCTACGTGCAAAGACGGTATTTGCATCGTATTATCCCTTTGTCGCCTCTTACGACACCTACGGGAAGATAGGTGGTGGCGACACTCGTATTCTATGCCGTCAACCACACGGCGAGTATACGGTTATCTCATCCCAAATTATGCAGAGCTTGTCACTTTTGTCTTGTCACTTATCACTTTGCTCTCACACAGCGACAAATCAAGCGTTACGGTTGAAGTAGGTACGATTTCAATCTTTATTTTCTACGGCAGAAGAACGGCACAAAGGAGAAATTGTCTAGCTTGGCGAGCAACCGTGTGTAGGTACTATGACAACCAGATAATTAATAAAGATACTTAATATGCTTATTTATAAATACATACAACACAATGTTAATAGAGACACTCAAAATACATAAAAATAAATAAATTAATCGTGCTCATCACACAGAAAATTGTCTTTGCTTTCAATCGATGCCATGATATCAGGCTTAGCAGTCAGAGTTTCTAAGCACTAGACCTAGTCATAGATCATTGATAAAAAACTTTTGCCTCGTTTACCTACCTAGAAAGAAATCCATAATATTGGTGCCAGATCGAAGCATTCCTATTTATAATTTGTGGTAATTTTTCAAGTTTATTAGCTGCCCATAAGCGAGAACAGGCAGAATAATAAAAGACACCCTTGTAAAGTAATTATTACATTTATTACTCAAAAAAATATTTTTATTTACTCCAATACTTACCCACAAGAAAATACGTCTTCTGTATTATTCCAATTAACACAGATAACAACTCCAACATGTTTGGGCTCTTTAAATGTTGATATTTTTAATTTCATTATATTTTTAAATATTGCTGTATGTTGACAAAATGTTATGTTACGGTTGACATAGCAACAGAATTACAAATATTCGCGCCTCAAGTTTTTTTTTTTTTTTTTTTTTTTTTTCTTCTCTCCCGTTCCAGTCGAGAGTATTTGGCTCGCACTTTGTGCATTCGCCAGTTTCAAGTATATTTGTAATAGACGTTGTAAGTAATGGGGCTTTATATATTTCAGGGTCGTAATTGTTTTTATTTTGTGGTTAAGGTAGGGAAACTTTTACCGTATAAATTTATAAATCGGAATTTGGGAAAAGGATCAGAAAAGTAGGATAATAATAACAAATTAAGTACAAATATAAATATGAGTAGGAAGGAAATCAATCTATGTCTACAACAAAAGACTTATTTTCACATACTTATTTACACTTGAATATTGTTGCTATAAATATAATCAGAAAGTATATTATAAATGGAAGGGATACAAGCAAATATAAGACATTTAATGGAGGACGGGAAAGGGACGCGTAATGAAATTAAGCTATTTAAAAAGGAAGTACGATCATATTTAGGACAAGAAAAGAATATATGGTCCAAATCTCCAGAGTCATTACCACATTCACATTGTGGACTATCTATTATATGAAAACGTGCAAGATGGGCTGGACAAGTAGTATGTCCTAAACGTATTCTTATTAAAATTGTTGTTGCAATTTTGCCAAGCTTTATAACAGAGAACCAGGGCTTACAGCGAATTTCCGGCTGTATACTAAAGTAGTGTTTGCCTTTAAATTTGCTGCTTTCTGACCAAAGTTGGTTCCAGGAATTAGCTAGGTAACGTCTGGGAAGAACAGTCAAGTCCTGTATATAATTCTTAAAAGGAAATTTGTCCCCACACAATACAGCCTCATTTGCAAGCTTATCAGCTTTTTCGTTGCCACTAATACCGCAATGGCTCGGAATCCAGACAAGAATTATAGAAATATCTTCCGCAACACATTCGTATAGTTTTCGTCTAATATCTGCAATAAGAGGAAATAGCGGTTTTGATTTAAATGGATATTTCAGTATTGCTCGTAAGGCGCTCATAGAGTCTGTTAAAATTAAACTATTTTTAAGTTTTAGAAGTAGAATGTATTCTACAGCTTTAAGAATGCCAAGGCATTCGCCGGTAAATACTGTTGTCTCTGGAGGGCATTTAACTTTCTGAACAATGTTGAATTGAGCATGATAAATTCCTACACCCACATAATCATCAATGTTCTTTTTAGACGCATCAGTGAAAATATGATGCGATTTAGGCCAATTTTCTTCCACGATGGAATTAAAATAGGTGTCAGCATTTTTTTTGTCAATGTCTATAATGTATTTTACATTCGGTTTATAGACCAAAGCTTCATATTCACAATTAAATAAGTCAAGCTTCGGAGATCGGTGTGTAGGGGCAGTAAACGATTTGAAATTGATGTAACTTTTAAGTAAGCAAGGGAGCGATTTGTGAGTCCAGTAATTTGAAGAATCTATGGTATCGACAAGAATTTGCAGTTTATCAATTAAAAGGCTATTAGAAAATTGGAGAGCTCGAAAAAATTGCCGATCGGCTAAAAATTGGCGTCTTAAACTAAGCGGAGGTTCATTACATTCAACTTGTAATGCGTTTATAGGGCTGGATTTCATTGCTCCTGTAATTATTCTCAATGCCCTTGATTGGATAGAATCCAATTTCTTAAGACCAGCCATACCACAAGGCTCCAATATGAAAATTCCATAATCTAGAATACTTCTTATCAGAGCATTATAAAGAAGCTTCAAGGAAAACGGATGAGCACCCCACCAAACACCCGAGAGACATCTCATTAAATTAAGAAGTTTCTCACATTTATTTACGGTATAATCACAATGAGGAACACCTGTAAGTTTCGAGTCCAAAATAACACCCAAAAATTGTACCTGATTTTTAACAGGTATTTTATTATTTTCAAAATCAATAGCTATTGGAGGTTGGATTCGTTGACGTGAAAAGAAGACCAAAGAACTCTTAATTGGTGATATGTGAAGGCCATTTCTATACATCCAGACTTTTAAATAATCTAAAGAATTTGATAAATTTTTACAGAGTGAACTTGGTGATTTTCCCACGGTATAAAGAACGATATCGTCAGCGTATTGCAGTATAGAAGATGAATTTTGAAGGGAATTTTCTAAATCAAATGTATATAAGTTGAATAATAAAGGGCTGAGAACTGATCCCTGAGGAAGACCTTTCCATAAAATTCTACTCTGGTCGTTTGCTTGATAGGTTTGGTCTAATTGAATTTTCCTACCAGACAGAAGATTTATAATAAAACAAGAGAGTATTTCAGGGATTGCAAGCTTATCTAATTTTTCTTTAAGGACATTCAAAAGTACACTGTCGTACGCCGATTCTAAATCCAAAAATAAAGCTAGAACAGATTCATTTTTAGTAAACGCAATTCTTATATCTGTTATAATTGTAGCCACACTATCCAGTGTACTTCTGCCTTTCCTGAATCCAAATTGTGATTCAGGCAAAATATGTCGGTTTTCAATTAGCCATTCAAGACGAGTTTTAACTAAATTCTCAGCTACTTTTGTTATGACTGGTGATAAGGCTATAGGGCGATAAGAAGTTGATTCAGTTGGTAATTTGCCAGGTTTTAGTATAGGTATGATGGTTTGAGATTTCCAAGATGGAGGAATACTACCTAAAAACATTACATTATTTATTAGGTCTAAATAATACTGTAGTGATGATTGACTCATGTTGGTTAAAAACGAATAGGGGATGCCATCTTCACCTGGTGCTGAATCTTTTACTGTGGATAAAACACCCTGTAACTCTTCCATTGTGAATGAGGAATTAAGAAAATTTTTACCATGGGAGACAGAAGAAGGGATATTGTTATGGACGAGTTCTGATTGTGGAACTGATGGAGACGCTAGACTATTTAAGAATGAGTTGCTGATATTAAGAGGTATGCCAGGAACATGTGAATCAGAAGTACCATTTCTAAATTTTCTTATGTTTTGCCAAACTATAGAAGGTTTGATATGGGGAGAGATGGAAAGGCAGAAATTTCTCCAACCTAGAAGTTTTTTGTCTTTCAATAATTTACGTGTTTTAGCTATTGCATCACACACTAGTTTAAAATTAACCTCTGTCATATTATTGTTATACCGTTTCTCAGCTGTTTTCCTCTCTTTAATTATTTGAGTACATTCTTCATCCCACCAAGGAGGAGAAGGAATGAAAGGATTGGCTGATTTCTTTAATGGGAATGTTTCATCAGCAGCTTGTATGATGGCATTAACAAACACATTAGTACAATCAATTACATTATCAGAAATATCACTCTGTAAATTAGAAAGGTTTTGTTGAACTGCAAATTTGAATTTATCCCATAATTTGTCATTAGTCAGTTTATACTTTATACGCGGTTTTCTCGGTAAAGTAGGAGAGCTGTGTAAATTTTTTATAGGAAAAGTGATATAAATGGGGAAGTGGTCACTTCCATAAGTCGACAACAGGGTACGCCATGTTAGACATGAAGCCAAATTTGGTGTGCAAACTGACAGATCTATTGCACTAACATTTTTATTTGGACTAGAACGCCGAGTCAGAGAACCTGAATTTATTATACAGATATTATGAGCGTCAAATATATCTAATAGTGTGTCACCAGAGTGAGAAGAATAACTGCAACCCCAAGAAGTATGATGGCAGTTAAAATCACCCAAGATCAAGAAAGGGCGAGGGAGGAGGGATATAAGATTGGTAAGTCGTTGAAGGGCAGAAGAAGAAGGAGTAGGAATGTATATAGAAACAACACAAATATTATTTATTTGTGCTGCTACTACAGAAAAATCATTATATACAGGAAGGGGTATATGACCATAAGAGATGGAATTTCTGATGAGTAGGGCGGCACCACCATAGCCATCAGACCTATCATCTCGTAGACAATAAAAGCCGTGTATTTTAAAAAATGAACCGGGTTTTAACCAGGTTTCTGATAGTGCAAATAAGCAAGCTTGGTATTTATTTATTAAGTGAATAATTTCACTTTTTTTTGATACAGCGCTTCTACAGTTCCACTGTAGAACGTTTTGAATTTGAACTGCCATTATTAACAGCTTTTGAAGACAGGTACATATTAACTAGTGGGGCAACGTCGGGCGGTAATTTAATGTTGGATTGAGTTAAAGTTTGAATAAGGATTGCAATTATTTCTGATGTAGACATTATTGAAGGATCTTTCGGTTTTGTGTTTAAGGCGCTGCCATTCTGAGAATTAGGAATGCTAAACTCGTTAATTATGTTTTGGTGAGCTTGTCGGTCATAACCTTTACCTGGTTGGGGAGGGAGTCGACGGTTGGCAAATACAGTTTTTTTATGTGAACTATGATATGGTGAGATTTCAATATGTGATGAATGTGCTGATCGAGAATGTGTTTTACTGAAATTGGGGCTAGCAACACGAGTATTTGTAACTTCAGCATAAGATTTAGAGACAGTAGGTACCAATTTAGCAGCTTCACCATAGGAAATGTTTTTTTCTGCCATGGTAATTTTAATTTGTTTTTGGCGCAGAAATTCAGGGCATGATTTAGACGTAGCAAAATGAAAACCTGAACAATTACAACAATAAATATACTCATCTTCAACGTCACATGAATCGCCAGAATGATCTTGACCACACTTAAAACATTTTGATTTCGAACGACATTGAACCTTAGTATGACCAAAGCGACAACAATTGTAACATTGGATAGTAGGATATACATAGAGCTCTGTCGGCAATGAATTGTAACAAATAAAAATTCGAGGGGGCAAGATCTGACCATCTAGTGTAATCACAATACTCTGTGTTGGTTTCCATACAGGTGAACCATCTTCAATAGTTTTATAATTTATTCTTCTAACTTTTAATATTTTACCACACTCATTTGGCACTGAAGCATTTTCAATTATTTCTTCAGGTGACCAATCAGATGGAACGCCGCGCACAAGACACATTCTTGTTATTTGAAATGTTGGTATGAATGCTTTTAGATTGTTTTCTGTCAGTATTATGCTATTACTAATAAATGAATTGGCTTCCCGATAGTCTGAGAATGCCATCGAAATTCTGTTTCGCCCTATTTTTTTAATAGACCCATCGACAATGTTGCGGATGGTATTTCTTTTAAGGAACCGCCCAAACGCGACTGGATGGAGAGTAGTGCCATCATCAGGTGTCTTTGTTTCTTTTTGAACATGGACAACAAATGGAGCGATATCGGTAGGCTGGTATTGGATCCTGGATATGCCAGAGGTAAAACCCTGGGGACCTGGACCATTAGTTGTTGTCATAGATTTATTTGTAACAATATTATTATTATCAACCGATATAAATGTTTCGTTACTTGCAGTAGTAGCAGAGTCACTATTTTCGCTGTCAGCACAGCGACAGCCGGTTTTGCCGTCAACAGCCTGAGCGTGCTTCCGTTTTTTCTTATTACAAGTTTTGCAAATATTAATCCTATTTCTTTTGCGTCCGTTTCGTTGTGCAACAGAATTATCTGTATCCATGCCAGACTCATTAGATAAAACCGAAGGAACAGTTACAAAACTTACAGCCGGGGGAGCTATTTCCCCCGGATACGTCAGGTCAGGCGGCTTATTCATAATAATTTACAAAAAAAACTTACCTAAACTGCAAAATGTACACTTAAACTACTAGAAATACACTAAATACTAATAATATTTACACAAAGATACTAATCTGATCCACAAATGTACAAAAAATTAAATTTAAAATTTTTAACAAGAAAAAATGCCACCGTTCAACTCGAAGTTTCCCGCGCTTTCTCGCGCCTCAAGTTACGTACAATAGTGCTTAGTCTTAGGGTGGCGGTAGTAAAAATGAACGAATGAATGAGCTTTTTGGAAGTAAGTAAATATAAAATGAAATAAATAGACATTACAATATGTTATTCGATAAAAATTATGAAACAATTTACAAGAAAGCTGTTAGCTATATTTTTAATATAATTTAATCAAAAGTTTGATATCACATTACAGAACGATTACAGCAAATCACGTTTTAATTGACATTTGGATTTATCTATTTCTGAACCAAACGTCACTTGTCAAATCCTCACATGTTCGTATTTTGCGGATCACGATATTTTATGTTTTCTCTGTAAATAACAGTAGTATATATCAAGTGTCTATAAATATCACAATAATGTCTGATGTGCCTGACCTCAGCAGTGATGAGGAGCATTTCGAGGAGGAAGAATGGCAGGAAATGGAAACAAGCAATACGATGGTAACATGCTTATTTTGCTCCAACACTTTATCAAATATAGAGGATGGATTTACACATTGTAAGAGTGTACATAAGTTTGATTTGAACAAATTGAAGATAAAATTCAATATGGACTGTTATTCCTACATAAAAATGATAAATTTCATTAAAACGCACAAGCCTAGTCCAGAGGTTATAACAAACACTGCAGAGGCTCTTTGGGAGGATGAAAAGTATTTAAAGCCTGTAGAAAACGACGAATGGTTGATGTACGACTTTGACTCGCTAACAGACAAGCCTAGCTCTCCGACAACTTACCATGCTAATGTAGAAAATGGCTTAGTAACTTTATCACAAGCACATTTCATAGAACTTCAAAGAACAATACAGACATTGACACAGCAACTAAATGAGAACCAGACACATCTAAACATGGCAAAGGAGGACATCAACAAAATGCAGCAGTCAATGAAAACTATAGTTGAAGGTGGAAATTCTAGTAGTAGTAATGATGGACCGTCAATGATTGTAAATTGTGTATCCAGTGTTCCTTTAGAGAGTGATGAAGGATATTTTAGCACTTATGCTCATTTTGGAATACATCATGACATGCTCTCTGATAAGGTTCGCACTGAAACATACAGAGATGCAATATTGAATAATAAGGAAACTATAAAAGACAAAGTCGTCCTAGACCTTGGTTGTGGTACAGGAATCCTGTCAATGTTCTCGGCAACAGCAGGAGCAAAGAGGGTTTATGCCTTAGACCAATCTGAAATTATTTACCATGCTATGGATATTATAAGAGAAAATAATTTGCATGATGTTATAAAAACAGTTAAAGGAAGACTTGAAGACACAAAATTGGATGAAAAGGTTGATATTATTGTATCAGAATGGATGGGATACTTTTTGTTATTTGAAGGCATGTTGGATAGTGTTATTTATGCAAGAGACCATTGTTTAAAACCTGGTGGATTACTGTTACCAAATAGGTGTAATATAAGTTTGGTTGCAAATGGTGACATAGATACACACAAAAGGTTAATAGACTTCTGGTCTGATGTTTATGGTTATAAAATGAATTGTATGAAATCTGAGGTTGTAAGAGAAGCTAGTATAGATATTGTTGCATCAAAAAATATTATATCAGAGCCATATGTAGTAAAAGAAATTGATATTAACACTTGTAATATTGACGTAATGGACTTTACTTCCGATTTTAAACTTCCAATTGTTAAAGATGGTGTGTTGACGTCACTTGTAGGTTATTTTGATACATTTTTTGATTTGCCTAATCCAATAGAGTTTACTACTAGTCCCCACAAGACTCCTACACATTGGAAACAAACAGTTTTTTACTTAAGAGATTGTAAAGAGGTGAAACAAGGAGATGTGATTCAGGGCAAAATAATTTGTAGTAGACAGAAAACCGATGTGCGAGCTCTGGCTGTCCAAATAAATATATTTGGTAAATGTCATAAGTATATTCTTAGTTAATTAATAAGAGGTTTTATGAGTATTACTCCAGATTTGTGACTGGTTCTTAGGGAGTAAATAATTTATTTCTTAATCATTCTAGAATGATATAATACATTTTGAATGTATTTTGTAAAAGAATATCTTCTAAAATCTTTATAGACTTTACTGTTAAGGATTAAATTGACCATGAAAGCAGTACTCTATCAATCCATCTCTCATTATAATCTTCCTATATAAATGGCAGAATATAACTAGTTTATATATTGAGTATTTAATTATATTTCGTAAGTATTTTAACACAGAGATGGTGGAATGGACTTTGTAATCACAGTCTCTGATCTGAAGTAATATTTGTGTTATAAATTATAATTGTAAGTAGTAGGTATAAGCTGCTTGATGGTGCCTTTAGATCATTAAATTTGCAATGCAATCAATGCAAAAAATATAGCCCTTATATTTCAATACAATGTTTATATATCTAAGAGATAGAAAAATAATTCAGACTAGTAAAGTAGGGACTTTTGTTTAATTACAAAAATATATTTAGGAAAACTGAGATACTTAATCAGTCGGAAGTTGTGTTCAACACTCGAAATAATATTAGAAATATGCTTACTTATAAGATCTGTATAACATCATTGTATCAAGTGTGCTACACTATTATGCAATAAATGTATCACCACGTTAGGGATGTGAACTCTTTCAAATCAAATTAATATTATGTCAGACAACATACTAGATTTATACATATTTAGTTGTACCTCACCCAAGTCTCATTCTTAATTTAATTTTATTACAATTTGTAAAATATTCTTGACTTCATTGGCACTGATCTAAGCCATATTATATCACATCCCTTCAGGGCCGTTCCGACCCAATGCAGCGCATGTGTGCGAAATCTATGAAGCGCCTGTGCAGTGCCGTAGGGCGGATGACCTTTTTTTTCGTCGTTACCTAACGATTCCGGCCTAAATTTAATTTTATATTTGCCCTTCCTACGCCACTGCACCTGTGTGCGAAATCTGTGAAGCGCCTTTTTTGGCTTCCTTTTTCGAAAATAAGTGTTATAATTAACGCATATCTCGGCGCGCGGCGCCCCTGTCACCCTGGCGCCTGTGTGCGCCGCGCACATTGCACATAGGGAAGGTTCGGCCCTGCATCCCTTTGTATTGTAGAGGTCGGACAACAGTTACTTTGTGAAAAACTTAATATTCTGTTATATCTAGTTACACTAGAAAGTAGACTTCAGGCTCCAAGTCAAGGAAAGTCATAGATAATGCTAGAACAATGATGATGGTTTTATCAGTCATATTAGGTAACTTGATAGTAAGCTCTTAATTATGTGTGTGGAAGTTCAGTCCAGTCACAGAATTTTTAAATGTAGTGTTAGTGGAATTGATGCAAGTTGAACCAGGTCACTGTGATTTGATCAACTTCTGGCACACTGATTTGTCAGCTTAAAGGTCAAATTGTTGTTGTCCTGTGGGTGAACTAATGGTTTGTATCTATGAGTTGGCTGTACTCACACCACGCCCAAGATCCTGCAAGCACTGTTCTATGAATGTATTAGTTTATATTTCGTATATAAAATAGTTTATAATTAATTTTACCTACAGTATAAATGTGCAAAAGTGAGTATCACAAAACATAAAATGTTTTGGTAGCAAATGTCAGCAATATAGTTGAGAAAGAATCTTTTAGAACTTAGTTGTCTATTTCTTAGATATAAGAACATGCTTTTAGCCTTGTAAAGAATTTTATTATCAGTGAAACAGATACTTGCGTGTAAAATGAAGACGGTAAGGCTAGGCTGGCTGTCTAACAGAGATAATTATGTGAAACAGCTGAGTAAAGGCTGCTACACACAGTGCCGGTGGCGCAGGCCGCCGCCTTTAGCGCGCGGCCCGTACCGCCGGCTTTTGGCGGGCGCCGGTACCGTCGGCATCTACCACAGAAAGCAACTGGGCATAATTCCAGTTGTATAGAACGACCACAAACAAGTAGCAATTTGGAACCTGCGCGGCCCGCCGGCCCACCCGGGCGGCCATGCCGGCGGCTCCTTCGTGCGGCAAAGCCGGCGGCTTTGTATGCCGCCGGGTTCACGTGGCTTGGCACTGTGTGTAGGAGCCTTAATGTGTAACTACTATCTCAATAGAAACCTGCTCCACATATTGTTTTATTGTAAAGTGGTACAATTCAATGTAAGCTATACATTGAATTTTGCTAGTTTCCAGTAAAACCTTATATGAAGGAGCTTTTTTCAGAATGGCAACAAAGGTTTCACTCAGCCCAAGTATAGATGGCAGTATAATGCTCAGTTGCCTGGTATGTCTCTGATATATACAGATATTAGCTTGGTTGTTGTGGCTTAGTTTGCCATGTGTCCGTTTGTGTATATGAACGCAGGTTACTATACATAGCTTATGTAGACGTAATTGTTGTCAACTATTTGTGTGTTGTTATACTGTCTCTCTGACACGCCTCATGTAAACAGTTTATTATGTGATAAGGGTATTAAAGTAAACATATTTTCTACGAAAATCTTTATTTTATTTTACATATAATTTACACATAACTAAAAGGTGTTTTATATCTATTTACACAGGTAGAAAAAGAATGTCAAGTTGGTAAAAAAACATACGATTTTGAGATTTCGTTTTATTAGAGAGAAAATGCAGGTTCATACAAAGATCTTTGTGATGTTACATAAATTATTGTGATTTAGATAAAACATGGGTAAATCCATAATGCTTGCACTTATATTTTACTAGAAAATTTTACTTAGCATTTTTCATGTTACCTTTAGTAGGCGTGATAATAATAGAAAATGTTAAAGGGTTTGCAATTATTACAAATAAGATTTACTTATAGGTACATGTAATACTTAGTTTTGAATGAATTTGTATATTTGCTCTTTAATGAGGTGATATATCGGTGACATTTACGTAAAGCAAGACATTGTGAGAAAATATATTTTATAACATGGTGGACAATATTACGTACATCTTTATTATTTAAAAACGCAGCAGTGACAGTTGTTCAATAAGCTAAATTACATCCATAATTCAAAACTTAATACATTCGGAATGTTGTACTTAATATGTCACATTTAAAAGCATTAGGTATCGTGTACAAAAGTGTAGTAAGTTGTTGCTGAGATAGATTACATCATTAAAGGTGGCCTATGTTGCCTCAAGCTATAATACAGAAACAACAATTAATAATCATTTACATAAGGCTCAGTAATGCTAAATTCTACCATTTATAAAGCTATATCCCCAATCTGAATGGCATTACTAGACTACATTTCAAATTAAGTAGGTTCCTATGTTGATTAATCTTAATATTTAGTACCTATGAACTATCAATAGGTACACTAAATGCACAATATACAGAATTTCATAAATCTCTAATAATTAAAATAGATGATAAATATATAAAAAAATCTATTGTTAAATTTGTCTACAATAAGCGTCACCAGTTGGTTTATATTCTATCCCTACCATCCCCGAAATCAAATAGGGACCTAAATTATCAATGATTATGGTTTCTTTTGATTTGATATTCAATGAGAATGGTCCCACGTACCTACCAGGAAAACTAGGCCTCTGATATACTTCCGAAATATGACTGAGATTTACACAAATTTTGTATGGTTTTGATAAATCCTATTATAAACGGTTTCAGTTCAGATTTAACATGAATATTTGGCATCGGTGAGTAAACACTTGGCCTAAAATCTTTTAATATCTTTCACAATAATAAATTCAATTGTTTTCTCCACCGTCAATAGATATTCTAGTTGAAGGACGGTACATTTACTTTGGGTCCTCCACAAGCTTGTTATGTTCATTTCTAAGTTCTACCTAAGTATTTCCTGTTCGTCCTTAGGCTGTGACGCCCTTGCCGTTCAGTCTAATAGATCTAATAGGTAGTTGGTTTCACAGAAAGCTGATCGACTCCATCTGATTTGAGCACGAGCTTTAAGTTTCAATAAATATTTGAGACGTTCTACAATATCCTTAGCTATGTTGTATATAAGTTATATAACAGAGACAAAAATCTTAATTTGTATCATGAAGTCTACTAATATACTATCTACATATTTACTAGAATTTGAGATGCCGTTTATCATTTAGAAAATAATTTCATATTAAATAACATTTGGTCAAGAATATCAAGACTCCAATTTAATCGGAAACATTAAAATTAATAAGCGTATTCATCATATGGGTTAAGTTTACCACTAATATTAAGCTACATTTAAGTTATAGTTAAGTGTTTGATTGAAGTGAAGTGCATATGTGTTTATGATTAGGTTTATAAAGTAATGTTGTTGCTCCGTCACCAGCATTTGATAGTTACTTACATATACATTTAGCTCTTAACGACTAAATTTGAAATGAGTTCAGTACAGTTTTACACAATAATTTTTTTCAGTTACGAGTAGAAAATAGTGTCATCTATCGATACATTCTTAAATATACATCCTAGAATTCATTGCGAGTAATTTGCTGTAGGTGTCCCTCAAGGAACAATGCTGGCACCATGTCCAAATGTCTTTGAAACGTTGTCTCGCAATTGACTCTTGGTGGGTAACACGAGATATATTCAAGCTTAAGGACTTAAATTTAGGCTAGGTTAAAATCTTAGCAGCGAATAATAATGAATCATTTACACTACTGGCGTACCGCTGAGCGGTGGATCGCCTATTCGAATTAGCTCACTATGTTGTCTTCCACATAGAGAAACTTTATACATCCAGGCTTTTCGCATTGTGCTTCCAAGTCATATATTTGTGCGTTACACACATCATTTTTATAAATTAGCAACGTATATGAAGCTGACACACTTATATATATACCGTATCGTATGCTTTAGCTTTTTTTCAACAGTGAATAGAACATGTTGGAACATCTAGATCTAACGCTATTTACAAATGAGGCTAAATATTATTCCTCTGTAGTTGGTGGCACGATGTTGTTCTCCTCTTCTTGCTTAGCTCGTGCCTCAGCGTCTGAAAAGTAGAAAGTATAGGTATATTATTCAAAATATTATTAGGAAAATTAATAGGCATAATGTAGTTTAATTATTCATAGTGTTATTCTTGGTCCAGTGATCGCCATAGTAAAGTCGAAATCCAAGTGAGCAGCTTGATACCAGTGAAATGTCCCAATTACTGTAAAACCTAAATCAACTACAAAATTCCGTAAATAGTAGTGGTAATTTTAAGGTTTTCACCCATTTTTCAAAGATTCTCTATTTGCTTCGTGTTTTTTCCTATGCTGCCTCTTACGACACCAACGGATCAAAACGGGGTGGTGTCAATTTGTTTTCTTTGTCCATCCCCAGAGAAATATATTTAATTTAGTTCATTATGCGTTTCATCATCAGCCCTATATACTGTCCCGCTGCTGGGCATGGGCCCTCTTCTCACTATGTGAAGGGTAAGGCCATATTATAGTCTACCACGCTAGCCAAGTTTAGTGCAGGTTGCCAGACTTCACATGTCTTTCGAGAACATTATGGAGAAATCTTGGACATGGGGGTTTCCTCACGATGTCTTCGTTCACCGATAAGCAAGCGTTAATTATGTAACAATTTTATTCGCACTTAACTTCGAACCCGAGACCCTCTGCGTAGCAGTCTGTCGGTCTCTCCACTCGGCTATCGCTGCTTTCATTCATTATGCATCATTTCTTCATTATGCATTATGTGAAAAAATTACAACATTATGCATACCCTTCGCGGCTTGTTCTTTCCATATCTTCTTGTTGTCGCTGAGGCACGCCACCCAAGGCTTACGAATCTTGAACTTGTTGCTAACTTCATGTCCTGGACCATTATGGAAAATAAAATATATTATTTTATTGTACTTGTGCATACGATTTCTACTTTTCATGTGACCACTTGAGTGTTATTTCATTTGTATATAGTGTACTTTATATATATTTTTTAATTTGAATGCATCTTCCTTAGGTAGGTACATATTATTCAAATGTATATCTAATACATGTTTTTCCTAAGATTTAGAATACTCACCTGTGCTCTCTTCATTGATAGGTGCCGCTGAACTATTAGAACTCTTGCCGCTGGAATGTAGAGGTCCCAATATGCACTCGAGCATATCAGCACACACTCCCATGCTGGGTTCCACGATGAATTCTATGAAGCCGATCTGGGATTCCGCCACCAGGGTATTGTTTCGGTCGCACAGTGGGCTAAATGGGAGTCCCAGGTCTCGCTCCTTGTCTCCCTGGAGGAAGAACTCGTCAAGAAGGCTCATTGTCCACCTGTGATGCAGATCCCATCTCTGAAACAATTTTGTGATCCAGATTTAGATCTAATAGATCCAGTTATATCGCTTTGGGATCTAGATTTATCTATAAGGTCATCAGTTTTCTAGTTAGCTGATAGAAGTCTTTTCCGTTGTTCAAGTCCTTTAGTATTTTTGACTCTATGAATGAATATGGGCCGAATTAAACAAAATTCGTACAATCGTATTTTTATTTAAAAGGTATCTGAATTTATAGAATCCAATCAAAAGGGTAGGCTAATTCGTAGGAAATTGCAATTGTGTAAAATTGCACTTTTACCACAAACAAGCACAAACAAGAGATTTTAGAAAGATAATGAGAACCTACGGAATATCATGAAGGAAAAC
The DNA here is from genome assembly GCA_944739405.2 of Euclidia mi. NCBI lineage: Eukaryota > Metazoa > Arthropoda > Insecta > Lepidoptera > Erebidae > Euclidia > Euclidia mi. The sequence continues at coordinate 9,851,712 of OX123196.2, forward strand.
ACTGTATTCAGTGACGTAATTTCTATACTTAAATAACTAACAAATCAAAGCTATTGCTTTGATTCGTTAGTTATTATCCTTTTTTTCATGTATTCATAAAAAAAGGAAAAGCAAAAGCCACTAAGTACCTATATTTATTTCAACTGCAATTAAATTTCAGTATTTATGATGTAACATGTAGCCTACAATTGGTTACTTAAAGCCAAGGTAACGGCTAAAACTAATTAAAGTAATGAAGACGGTGAAGAAACAGTTATGAAGACATACCTTGGCAGGGTGTGAGATGTCACAGCAGTGTAGTATCAAAGACGCTGCCTTAGACTTGTCCACAGTGGGCTCGGCGAGGGTCAGCAGCGACCTCATGTTCTTCAGCTGCTGGAAGTGGAACGACATGTCGGTGGCCAGCACCATGTCGATGACTAGTGTGCGGAATTCACGGAACTCTTCTCTGGACAGATTCTGCAGGATATTGCATTCTTCGTCGCGCATCAACCTGAAATCAAGAAAATTAAACATGAGTAAAAACTCTCGTGGAAGAATGTCCATTAAACTAGTGCTGAAGGCCTTGTAGCGGTATTCTCTCAAACAGAATAGCAATGGTGAATGATTTTCGACTAGGTACCCAATTGCGAATACCACGTCCCAAGTTAATTGTTGTACCAATTCCTTCCGCCCCGCTATGATTTCTTCGTTCTTAATATAAAAGAGTAGGTATACCTGCTAGTGTAGCTGAATAAAGGCGAGCCGCAGCCACTTACATAGATACTAGATATATATCCCTAGATACTAGATAAATTTAAGTGACCAACCAATGTATTCATAGAATATGGTCGAAGGAAACAGCCCTATATTTTATGAGAAGAAATGGATTCGGGCACGGTTCACTTACGTAAGAATATTTTCTATGCTTTAAACATTATGTACCCGGAAGACTCTAGAAAATTACCGGGCCATGGCAGAACAATGTTTGGGAAACACTGTTTTCAACTATTGGCAACATTAGTAAAGATCGCGGTAAGTCGACAGATTTACATTTCTAATATTTTACTACACTTAATTTTTGCTTGTAATTCAGTCTAAATATTGCTCTAGATTCCTCTTAGGTCTTAATGTGACATTTATGGTTGATATTGTACTTATACCTACTTATCTGTTTACTTGGGACCTAGCAGACTAAACTGATCGGCCTTAAACTATGTCAATGGTATAATTAGGTACCTACGCCATAAAAATGTTAATATTGCTGATACTTGTGTCCCAATTACATGAAATTGTTAGTTCTCCGCGTTGAAACTAGTTGTTATAGGTTATAAACATTCCGATCTAAGCGATTAGACTTTATAAGTGTATTATCAGATAATTATGGCAATACAGACATCTATATAACAGTTGGTACCTAAACATAAATTCGTAACTATATGATGTTCCTTAGTCTCACATGAGTTTGTAATCCTGGTATAGTTTGAATACTTCATACCTACTTTTCTTTTGTGAGGCCCGCCTACATATTGAGTCGCAACGGGTATTTTTTAATAGGAATCGTCACTTTGGTCGATTTTGTTTCCCTTTCAAGATTTATCAAAGAAAATAAGAAAGCAATAGAATTTTAGAGGTATATAGTCCTTACTAACAGAATCCCTAGTACCGTCGTACAGAATTGTTGGTTTATAAAAAACCTTTTATAATAAGATTTAATTTGGGTCGTACGGTTTATGATAATCTCTGCGTTCATCGAGTCAAGTATGAATAGAACTCCTGTTTTCAAGAAACCGTTAAGTACAAAACAAAATGTCAAGAAACACTTGACATTATATTTGGTAATATTTGACATTTTCAATGGAATTGTTCACCCAAAGCCACTCACACCGGTGTGACCCGCTCACGAGTGGATCTTAATAGTAAACCTTACTTGCCTTGGATGGCTTTATAGAGGATTCATCTAGATTCTAGTGAACTGTAGTGGGTGGTACCTACTCGAATCGATTATGAAATTCCCATCCTCGTTACCTGAAATTGTAAGGATATATGGCCATCAATAGTCCTATACCGATTAGGGCTTTTATGTTTGCACTTCAAAGTGCAGTTAACCCATCCCAACCTTTTTATTAAATTTCTGGAAAGGTCCACCACTCATACAAAAAGAAACATGCTTTGTAAAATTTTAAAGTCTTCCCAGTTACACAAACTATTACATTGCGACCTTAAAAGTAGGAATCTTACTTTAATACTGTAGAAAATCTTTTGTATTTTTACCGTCTCTTTTATTGGCTGCGATTTGAATCACAATTTTATCAAATCCCATTGCGTATGAACGATCACGTACTACTAAATGGAGCGAACAATAAAATATCTTTCCTGAATAATAATATGTTTTAACGAATATTCTATGATTTTTTGGGATAAATCCGATTGACCATGACGGATAGAAGGATCAGGTAGTCTTTACTATCCGTCGCGATGAGTATTGTATTTCGGCCTTTATAATGAAGTATCTACTTGAGAACTAGGTCATTTGTACAATGAACAAAACTTACAGCTTCTTATTGAAAAGTGTTCAAATAGTCCAGTAGCGAGTAAAAGGCCTGTTTTTTTACGTTGAGTCTAAAAATAAGGAGTGGAATATCTACCATCTACAGATTTCACATAACCGTCGCCATGTCAGAATTGAACATAACCTTACTGAGCAAATCCATTACTTTCTCCTTAAAGATTCAAGACTTTTCTCTTTAGAAGACTTAGTTAATATTAAAACCTTGGATCACTTAAACAGTCTCATAATATTTAAGAGCAAAAAGTACCTACGCACTGACATTTTTGCATCATAGACTCACGCCTGTTTCCCGGAGGGGTAGGCAGAGACTACGGAATGCTATTTGCAACGATCCTGACATATCTTTCTAGCTTCATTCACTCCCATCAAATTTCTCATGCACGCTCTTCTGTTAAGGGTACTTCTAACCTTTCCTGTTTTAAGGATGTCTCCAATCTGGTCATAGAACGTCCGTCTAGGTCTTCCCCTTCTTACTGTCCCATTCACACTTGCCTTATATATCTGCTTGGTCAGTGTTTCGTCATCCATCTTCTCCATGTGTGTAAACCAACTTAGCATACCTTTCTCGATGCTTGCCACTACATCTTCTTATACACCACAACACTCTCTTATCACACAATTCTTAACTCTGTCGTTCAAAGATACACCACACATACTTCTCAGTGCTCTCATTTCTACAGCGTTTATTCTACTTTCATGACTCTTCTGCCATACCCAACTTTCACTACTGTACATAGGTAAGTGTAGGTTAGGACCTACAAAATGTGCACAGCAAATCGTGCCTTTTTGGACAAGTTTTGACTGTTCATATACGCCTTCAGTGCTCCATTCACTCTATTACCTACATTTACTCTGCTTTCAATACCTTCTTCATTCTTACCATCTCTTGTAATCTGCGTAAGTACCTAAACATACAAACTCATTCTCTTGTTCCACTTGTTGTCAATCGATCATAACATTGCAAGCCGTAACACATTCCTCCTTTTCAAAAACCATAACTTTCGTTTTACTTACACTCACTTTCATTCATCCTTAATCCACAATCACTATGTTTAAGATCTTGAAAAGAACTGTCCATGAATAGGTCAAACAGCCACGGCGACGGTACACATCCCTATCTAACACCTGTGTCGATGGTAAACCAGTTAGTGTATGACCCGTTTATCCTCACACAAGCTCTAGAATCCTCATAAAGGGATTTGAGAGCTCGAATGAGGCTGCTGTTTACCCCCATTCATCGACAGTACCGATTACATTTCATTCCTCACCACTTTATCGTAAGCCTTTCCCAAATCCACGAATGCGCAATAGACCTCTTGACCTTTGGTCAAGAATTTTACGGCTATGTATCGCAAGGAAAAGACTTGATCTGTACACCCCATACCCTTTCGAAATCCCGCTTGTACATCCCATATTTTCTTGTCGGTTACTTTCATTACTCTTTCAATCATTACCTTTGCATACAATTTGCCAACGATGCTGAGACGGCTAATGTCTCTATAGTTTTTGCAGTCTTGCTGCGAGCCTTTTAATACATAATGAGGCACAACTCAGTAGTTATGCCTGATCATCAAACATCAGGCCCTGATGTACCTGATGACCAGTCATCAGGTACATGTCACACTTCGTGGACACAAAGTTTTGTCCACGAGGCGCTGCAGCTGACTAACTATGATGACCTGTCCAGCCTTCAGCATTTCGACTGTAATCTTATCATATCCTGCAGCCTTACCTAATATCATACTACCCAGTGCCTTCAAAATCTCATCCACGCCAATATCGCTTTCATCATTGCTATCATTACTATTTATTTCAGTTGCCGGTATCTCTATCGCCGGTATCTCAAATAATCCTTAGAATACTCTTTCCATCTCTTCAGCACGCACGCTTCACCATTCCGTATCTTACCATTCAATATCCAAACCACAATTCGCTAAATGTCTTCAGACAAACCTCATCTCTAAACATTCATGCCCATCATATCCATACTATCCATCAATCCGTGACGTCACTCTATGACCTAAGGCTAGGTATATCACAATAGGCCTATTAATATACAGGGTGTGAACAATAGACTCAAACGTAAACATAGCTACAGCATGAAGTTAGCATAGACTGAATTCTCGTACAGTATGCAGATTAAAAAAGTTTTGTCATTTACGTAAGCTTCTTGCGTTGGATACTACGGGTATTTTACTTTTAGTAGGGCTTTTTTTAGTAGCTTGCAAAAATACACATTTGACAAACTACTTAAGTTTATCAAATGTGTATTTTTTCTGCAAACTACTTTTACCTTTTTACCTTGCAAACTATTGAACCTGAAAAGTTGGTTTGTGTTAGCTAGGCTAGGCATTATCAGAAGACTCCAAATAAAAATCCTACTAATTAATATCTTCGAGAATAATAATATAAAGTTGGTATTTAAACTTAGTTCGACTTTGAAGTGATGACGTAAAACATAATTACAAACATGAACCGACTTTCCTACACTGACCCACTACCTGACATGACTTACATACATACGAATGGCGTAGTGATTTAAGCGGTCGGGTCTCCGTTTAGAACTGCGTTTAATGTTCTTTGTTTGATCCCCACACGAAACATATTGAAAGAAAGAAAGAAAGAAAAATATTTTATTTGTTTCTCCTTACATAATTTTCAAAAAAAGACAAGATAAAATTAACAAGTTGATACAAGAGAACAAATAGGGCACCTGCGTCAGCAATAGTTGTGGGGGAATCTACAACGCTGGTATTCTCGCAGGGCCTAGTATAGGTACTTAAACATAAGTTTTACTCATGACATTAATTTATAATTTATATAGCTACTTGTATGATAACAAATAGTTAAGAACCTTTTAAATATAATATATTATAAGTGAATATTATATCAATAAATATATATAATATCAACAGATACAAATATATATAAACATATACACATATTCATATATAAGTATAACAATATGCTTCAGCAGTGTAGGTACCATTCAATACAATTAAGTAAGTAACCGTATTTTTACAATCATGTAGATATTTTTTGTTTGTTTATCAAGATTTGTTTAAACTTAGTATGGAATGTATGTACCGTTTTTAGGTTACGCAGGGGTGGCGGAAGGTCATTCCAACATCGAGTAGCGGCATATCTGAAACTGCCCTTAAATGCAGTCGTTCTATGCTTCGCAGTGACTAAAATATATGTAGCGGCCCTTGTACAGTATGGGTTGATATCTCGAGACCATGACAACTTCTCAAACTCTTCTGTGTGATCTACAAATTATTGTTACACGAATGGATGTCCTTTGCGCCACAAGTAAATTCCTACGCGTCACAGGATTTATTCCTAGTGTGGAAGTTATCTCTCTCTAAACAAATACATGCATAAATTAATGTAGTCATTTTGTCTTTTTGCTTGTTTCAATCACAAAAATAAGTTATTATCACTGTCGCTTGTAAAAGAGCACGTTGGGCGTTGTTTGTGATCTTTAACTCAAATGTCAAAGTAATTCAGCGCATACGTAGGTCTTTATTTTGCTATACCTGCCTACAATGTAGTTAATCAATCCAAAATAAAATGAGGGTTCTAGCTGAGACTCATTCAAGCACTAAGTACATATACCTATTAAATATATATATATATATATATATATATATATATATATATATATATATATATATATATATATATTAGCCGTGTGGTTGACGGCATAGAATACAAGTGTCACCACCCCCTATCTTCCCGTGGGTGTCGTAAGAGGCGACTAAGGGATAACACGATGCAAATACCATCTTTGCGTAGAGACGGAAAACTCGACATCAAACCCTATACGACTGCCTCGTTGGTCTCGCGGCATAAATGTGCGTGTGGGATCGGGAGGTCCCGGGTTCGATTCCTGGGTCGGGCAGTGTTATTGGGTTTTTCTGTCACGAAATTCTCAGTAGCAGCACGGAGTCTGCAAATGTGCCCGGCACGGCAATAGGCTCGCTCCTTATTACGTGGGACTAAAGTATATCTGGCGAAAAGTGGGTGTAGAAATACACCTCTGCCTACCCCTTCGGGGATAAAAGGCGTGACGATATGTATATATATATATATATATATATATATATATATATATATATATATATATATATATATTGTGTATACGTATATAATATGTATATAATATATACTGTAATCTAGATTAAATTTAATTTGAAATACATTTATTGCATAAGTTTCAATTTCAAACTCAAATGTAAATTCAGTAGGGGTATTTGAAAAAGCTTTTTATAAATTTTATTTTAATGGACTAATCCCACCCTAGGACTAGTCCGTGTGGTGACGGATTCAGAATACAGAATGTCTCCACCCCATATATAATAGGCCAATTCCTCCTTTCAAAAGAGAGGCCTAGTCCAGCAGTGGACTGTTAAAGGCTGATGATGAATCCTACCATCATTCCCACTAGGTACTGTATCACCTGTGTAGCCAGGTTTAGAAGCGAGTGAGTGACCATAGGCGAAGCCATAGGTTGTAGACGCTAGCAATACCATAAGATTGCCAGGGGAGACCGGGATAATTGAAGATAGTTCCCCTATCCTATCCTATTTTCACAGATAGTAGAGCCTTGCTGATTTCAGCATGAATGGGCCGGCTCGATCGGGGAAGTACTACCCTCTCACAGAAAATTGACGTAAAGTAACGGTACATTTGTTTAAATTATTTGCTTTAGTGTTTTATTTTTATGTTTTGTTTTTTATTTTATTACTAAGGCTCTTTTACTACGGTTTTTTTAATATTTAGTTTTGTACCTATTTTTTTTGTCAAACATTTTTAGTGTGTGCCATTTGTAGCAAAATAAATATTTCATTTCATTTTCTTTACCTAAACTGTTGTGTTTCGTTCGATGAGTGAGAGTGCCGCAGGCCCTATCTCCTTTCCTTCTCCCTCATCCCACTCCTCATCCTATCCCTTTTCTCAACTGCAAGGGGCGGCAACGCGGGCGGTAGATAATTGCTTACCATCAGGTGATCCATCTGCTCGTTTGCCGCCTATTACTATAAAAAAAACCTTTAACTCAACGAACGAAATGCCCATTAGCAGGAATACCGCTACCTTATAAAATACGATCGAGACTACACGACGTATAGACTTACTATGTTATGTCGAAACTGTTTGGAACTATATTTTTAGACGAATATTGACTGATTTTATTAAAATCAAAAATATTTATTACTAGATGAGCCCGCGAGTACACCCGCATTATTTAAGGCTGCTGCTCTGCTCCCGTGACTTATAGCGTGATGTTATATAGTCTATAGCCTTCCTCGATAAATGGGCTATCTAAAACTGAATGATTTTTCAAATCGGATCAGTAGGTCCTGAGATTAGCGCGTTCAAACAAACAAACAAACAAACAAACTCTTCCGCTTTATTATATTAGTACTAGCTGTCCCGGCGAACTCCGTCTCGCTTTTTTTAAGTATTTTTCTTTTTCATTTTCTTACTTAACTCTTCTCCAAAGAATTCAGAACAAAGTTACCAAGAAGATCAGTGTTTAATCTATTAATTGCCAGGCAAAGTTGTTTTGCCGTATAAATTATTTCTAGGGTAGAAAAACTAACTGAAGATGCGGACGTGGTATATGAGTGATAGGGGCAGATAACTGATCTAGTGATATGATAAAATTACTCATTGGGATATTAAATAATTAAATAAATTGCAAGTCTGGCTCGCCCATGAAGGATCTGCATCGAATATCAAATACCTAATAATAATTTCAATAAAATAATATATTGATTTTCCATCTGCCATATTTGATCAAGAAACAGATGTTATATACGAATGCCACATGCATTATTACGGCGGAGCCGATACGCATATTGATTTAATAGAATTTTCCCATCCGGCACCTTTGATTTTCCATCCGCCATCTTCGATTTCCCATTTACCATCTTTGATTACGAAGTAGATGTTGTATTCGCATTCCTCATAGCTTAAAACATCGCAGAGGATACCCATATTGACTTAAAATTTTTTTTTTCATCCGCCATCTTTGATTTCCCGTCCGCCATCTTTGATCACGAAATAGATGTTTTAATTGGAGTCGCCATCCCTTAAAACATCGGAGACGATTACCATATTGATTTTTTAAAACTTTCCCATCCGCCATCTTTGATTTCCCATCCGCCATATTTGATCACGAAATAGATGATGGATTTGGATTCCCCATCCCTTTAAATATTGGAGACGATACCCATATTGATTTTTAAAATTTTCTCATCCGCCATCTTTGACTTTCCGACCGCCATCTTTGATCACGAAATAGGTGGTGTTTTTGAATTCCCCATTCCTTAAAATATCGGAGACGATAGCCATATCGACTTTAAAAAAATCCCGTCCGCCATCTTTGATTTCCTATCCGCCATCTTTGATCACGAAATAGATGTTGTATTTAGATTCTCCATCCCTTAAATCATCAGAAACGATACCCATTTTGATTTTTAAATTTTTTCCTATCCGCCATCTTTGATTTCCCATCCACCATCTTGAATCACGAAACAGATGTTGTATTTGGATTCCACATCCCTTTAAACATCGGAGACGATACCCATATTGATTTTTTTTAAATTTTCTATCCGCCATCTTTGATTTCCATTCCGCCATCTTTCATCACGATGGTGTAATTCGGTTCCCCACCCCTTAAAATATCGAAGGCGATACCCATATAGATTTTTAAAATTTTCTCATCCGCCATCTTTGATTTCCCGTCCGCCATCTTGGATCACTAAATAAATTTCATAATATTATTAATCAGCGTCCCGAAAATCTCGAAAACGATACCCATATAGATTGTATCCTATTCGTTTAGCCTTTTTTTGCCTTTGACCCAACCCTCCCCCTTCTCGTTTGACCATTTTATTATTTTTGTCTGGCCCATAAAAGTTGTGGCGTAATTTTATATAGCCTATAGCCTTTCGGAATAATTGGGCTATCATAGGCAATAACAATTTTCAAAATCCGACTGCTAGTTCCTGAGATTATCCGACATTATCTTTTAGCCTTTTTAGCCTTTTGCCCGTCCCCAAAGGGTTGAAGCGTTATGTTATATAGCCTATAGCCTTCCGGAATAACTAAGCTATCGTATACAAAAATAATTTTTCAGATCCGACCAGTAGTTCCTGAGATTAGCGCGTTCAAACAAACAAACAAACAAATAAACAAACAAACAAACAAACAAACTCTTCCGCTTTATTATATTAGTATAGATAGATTACCTATTAGAAAAGTAAGCCTAATGACTTTTTAAATGTTCTATATAACTGATAACATAGACCTAAACTACGCACCCAAGGTCGATCTTGCGCAAACGTCAAAACGCAAGATAGCTTGCGTTTTGACGTTTTTGCACATATCAGCATCTCCTACGATAAGACTATAGAGGTCTTATCGTAGAAGTATATAGTAGGTACCTAAATATCACAAGCTATTCGCTTGCACTCTATCTATAAAGAGTCTGTTTATAACGATTCCTTGTTCTCATAAATTACGTGCCCCGGGTGCCACCATGGTGTTTTTCCCAATGATTGGCAGTAATTGACAGCGGTGTGCGCTGTGAATTTTAACCGGCTAAAGAATGTTCTAGATATTTCACCGTCAATGTAACGACCTGGACGAGTTAATCTAGAGAATGTGTTATTTATTTGCGCAATTATTTTCTTGACGAATAAATGCGTAGTGTGGAACAATTATAACAAGGTTCGGAAAGTAACTTGTGACGATGTTTACCTATAAATAGGTATACAATTCTTCCGTTGTTGACTGACAGACAGGCAATGCACAGCCGAAACGAATAAGCGCAAGGAGCTGAATGTATGTTCATTAGAGAGAGGGTGCACTCAGAAGAGAGTTCCCAAAATTTCGACGGGATAGGGCAGAAACGAAAAGAAAATGCGCGGTTGGAAAATCCTCTGCTTTTTATTTAAAAGTATTGATGTGGACGCGCGTTTTTAAGATTTTGTAATTTTTGTAGTTAATATTTTCAAACATATTGGCATAAAGCTTATAAATAAATGGAAAAACAGACAAAGGAACTTTTTATCTATAATTCAATATAGGCACCCAAAATAGTTTTAGAAACATTATCTTTGCCAATCGAATCACGTATTTTCCTTATTTTATCAATGTGAACGGTACATGTGGAGCCCCGCATAAATCTGAAGGACTAGGAATTCTTGAGTCCCTGTATAATATTCTATAGGGTCGAGTGCCTCGTTTAGTCCTTGGTAACGATCCAATATGATTTGGTTGTAATCCCCCAAGTCTCCTTGGATGAGTAGTGAGGCCGTCAGTGAGTAGGGTCAAATATAGGTAGACTTCTATCTATACATCTATACATACATATAAATAAAATTGGAGTGTCTGTTTGTAATATTAAAATAATCGCTTTTTACAAAATGCATATGGATGTATACACGGTACATATGCCGAAATGTCATTTTTTACTATTTTTGTCTGTCTGTTTGTCTGTCTGTTTGTTCTCGCTAATCTCTGAAGCGGCTGGACCGATTTTCATTGGCGGATAGCTGATGTACCAAGGAGTAACTTAGGCTATAAATTAACCGAGTAAGCGAAGTAGTCCCCTCAGGACGCGGGTGAAACCGCGGGAAACAGCTAGTACATAATATAAAAATTGAAGTTCCCGTCGCGTCTTGCCTGTCTGTATGAACGAGATAAACTCAAAATGTACCGAACGGGTTTTTGTACGGTTTTACTAATAGGTATACTTTATGCGAGTGCTGATCGGAGGTCCCGGGTTCGATTCCCGGGTCGGGCAAGAGTGTTACTGAGTCTTCCGAATTCTCAGTAACAGCTCGGAGTCTAGTGATGTGCCCGGTAACGGCAATAGGCTCGCCCCCTATTACGTGGGCCCTAAAAATCCATGGCCAAATGTGGGTGTAATATTACACCTCTGCCTACCCCTTCGGGGATACAGTCTACTAATAGGTAGTGTGATGCCTGCGAGAGGTTTACGCGTATTATTCACGCGAGCGGAGCCGCGAGCGAAGTTTAGTGTGAAATTATCGCCAAGTATTTAATCACTTGGCCTGGTATAAGGATACTTTTGCATAGAGGAACTTCCAAAGGGAATATATTTCTTTTCTTTCTAATAATTTTCTACTAAGTAGTTCTTTTCTACATTATTTTATGGGTCAGTAAATTCCATGCGTGAAGTTGTTATATCTTTTTTTTTATAGTATAAGGCGGCAAACGAGCAGACGGTACGGCAGGCGATCCTGATGGTAAGCAATTACCGCCGCCCATGGACACAAACAACACCACAGGAGCCACGAGTGCGTTGCCGCCCCTTGGTATTGGGAAAAGGGATAGGATGAGGAGTGGGAGGAGGGAGAAGGAATAGGGTATATGGCCTCCGGAACTCTCACTCACCGAACGAAACGCAACAGTTTGGGTACAGTTACTTTACGCCGATTTTCTGTGAGAGGGTAGTACTTCCCCGGTCGAGCCGGCCCATTCGTGCTGAAATCAGCAAGGCTACTCGGATTTTACAAATACTTACATAAAGATAATTAGTTAGCTTGCATTAGTGAGCGGTATTACTGATTTCCCTGTAATATTTTTCTACCAAAAAATAAATACCTAAATACTGTATTTTTGATATAAAGTAAACCAATGTTCATATTTATATTGTGAAAGGAGTAAGTCTAATAAAAATAGAATTCCAACAAAGAATAAATGTTGTATCAAACAAAATTAAGTTTTCTCCACGATTTGAAGAGACGCTTTCACCGAATATTAGAAATGAAACACTCAAAGGAAAAATAATAATTATGTTAAGCTCTCGCAAAAGCAATACACGCTCTCCTAAAATGTAAAATTTAGTTTAAGGCAGAGCACTTTACAACAAATATTTTCATAAATATGTACTTGTATACTTAATACAATAAAGTTGAAGAGTTTGTTTGGTTAAACGCGCTAGTCTTAGGAATTACTAGGCAATACTAGGCCTGGCTGGCTTTTTGTGTTAGATAGCCCATTTATCCAGAAAGGCTATAAGCTATATATCATCACGCTATGGGCCACGGGTGCAGAGCAGTAGCCTCAAATAACGTGCGTGTTACCGTGGGCATAGCTAGTGCTTGTACATACATACATACATAGACTCACGCCTGTTTCCCGGAGGGGTAGGCAGAGACTACGGAACGCCTTTTGCAACGATCCTGACTTACCTCTTGCTTCATTCACTTCCATCAAGTTTCTCATGCATGTTCTTCTGTTAAGGGTACTTCTGACCTGTCCTTTTTTCAGGATGTCTCCAATCTGGTCACGGTCCGCCTAGGTCTTCCCCTTTGTCCTGTCCCATTCACACTTGCCTTATATATCTTCTTTGTCAGTCTATCGTCATCCATCCTCTCCATGTGCCCAAACCATCTTAACATGCCTTTCTCAGTGCTTGTATAACCTTTATAATCAGGTTATGATGACTATAAAGTAGTACGGAGCTTGTCTAGCGCCAATTCTATTTGACAGACGTATGAATAATATCAAAAATAAAAATCTATTGATTTGAATACCATATTATTATGATCTTGTGTATGAAGGTAGAGGTTTCTTTATAGTAAAAAAAAAAATCATCGGTATAGTAAAATAAATATAACAAGGGGTGTTTAACTTGTTAGTAGAATGACGAGTCACTTGCTCGTGCATACCTAATTTTAATTGACTTTCGAGATTTGTGTCATATATATTCATTTTGATTATACTATATAGCGCTGCTTTTGCAACCGAGATGACTCAACTGAGATTATGACGGTTGCAGATAGTACACAACTACATATAGAGATTGAAAGACAATACAAGAGTAATGATATGACTGATGATGATGATGGTGACTACATACCTAAGATTTAAATTATCAAGTTTCAAACAATGCAAGAAAATATTGTAGATGCCAATATAAAAAACATTGACTAAACTAAGAATTTGAAAATCAATTATTATAATCAAAATCACCTTGCAATAATCGTGCAAATAAAGTATCAATAACCTAAAGCTATTTAGATTACCGTTAAGAGCATTTAATCTTTATGGATGTATTGCCGGTTGGTAATTACTGCGCTACGAAATTAAATTAATACAGTCATTAACCCAAAGTTAGAATACAGTGTAAAGCATATCTATAAAATTTTAAATTATAATGAGTTTATGGCAATTATTTGAGTTTCATTGATGAAATATTAAGCGTCTCATTTGCGTTCCAGGTGCTATTAATGATTTTGTTTAGAAGTTACGTAGCTCTGAAATTGTTCGAATTGCTTTGGCTATATGGAGCGGAAATGCCAACTGAAAACATGTGGGTCTTAAACTCTTAATTAAGAAATACATAGTTTTAAGAAGATTGTTAGAAGACATTGCGCGTCATAATGGTTTCTGATCGTCCTAGCATTATTCCACAAGCATATTATCCTTGGTGCATCCAAAAAAAAACCATAGAGCCCAGCGTCGGCTTTCTAGTCTAACCAAATATGACAATTAATTATTCATATTAATTATGAGGATTTCCTCAAAGTCATAATTAAATTAACAAGCAGAATTGAAAGCCAATCAGTACACTGAAGAGTTTAGAGTTCAAAAACCTTACTCCCAGGATTAGGGAAAAACCCTGGGAACGATATTAGTTAATTACTACAATATGCAGGACCTAGATACCTGTGCTTATCCACACATGGGGCATATGCCCGAGACACTTTCAGAGGTAATCGTCTGAATGCCCACGACGCTGTGAATATATCTGCAAACTTTGTTAAATAGGTGAAACTTTCTATCCGTAATATGAATATTGTAACCAATCCTGTGAGAGCAAAGAGATTAAAACACAAACTAGGTGAGATATAATTTTATATCTACGGTCTAGTGTCGCATATGATCGTTTTGAGGATGACAAAAATTAGAAGGATATCATCGAGTTTCAAGACGCGCGCAGAGAAACAATTAACATTTACTTGACACGAGAGAGCTCAGCCCTGTCCTATCCTGTATCCGCCTCTGTATTACGTTGAATCCAACAAGTAGGTCTTAAGATGAACATGGACAAGACAAAAATCATATCTAACGTCCATGTCGTACCTGCTCCTACACAGGTTGGGAACTCTACAATTGAAGTTGTCGACAAGTACGTCTACCTGGGACAAATGATGCAATTGGGTAGGTCTAACTTCGAGAAAGAGGTCATTCGTCGAATCCAACTCGGTGGGGCGGCGTTCGGGAAGTTACGGCACATCTTCCCGTCCGATATCCCGCAGTGTCTCAAGACGAAAGTCTTTGACCAGTGTGTGTTACCAGTGATGATCTACGGCGCTGAGACGTGGTCGCTAACTATGGACCTCATCCGAAAATTCAGGGTCACTCAGAGGGCGATGGAGAGAGCTATGCTCGGAGTTTCCTTGCGAGATCGAATCAGAAATGAGGAGATCCGCAGGAGAACCAAAGTCACCGACATAGCTCTCCGAATAGCCAGGCTGAAGTGGCAATAGGCATTGTCTATGCCTATTGCCACTTCGAGCGCGAAGAACCGATGGCCGTTGGGGCAGGCGGGTTCTGGAGTGGCGGCCACGTACCGGACGACGTAGCAGGGGTAGGCCTCCCGCAAGGTGGACCGACGATCTGGTTAAGATCGCGGGAAGCGGTTGGATGCGGGCGGCTCAAAATCGGTCTGTGTGGAGAACCTTAGGGATGGAGGTCTATGGCCAGCAGTGGACGTCTCTAGGCTGACATGATGATGATGATTACGTTATATATAAAAATATTTGATATAATGTTTAAAATATATCTTACTTACTACTCATACCTGAAATACCTGTAGGTTAGTCCTTGAATAGAAAATCCAAAGAAAATGTTTAATGGCAAAGCTACAATGAGCAACCACTTACAACCCCCAGGAGAAATTAAAAAAATCTCGTTTACTAGTCTGCCAACTATATTTATCCAAGACGGATTAAGTAGAAAAAAATATCGATTGTATGCTTCGCGCGTAGGACGCACTATTTGCGAGGTTAGATAAAGTAATTAAGAATAGCCTTGAGATTAACCTTAAGATTTTGCACCGTTATAAAATCCACTTTTATTATTAAACGTAGGACTTTAGAAACATAATAATATAGCAAATTATTATTAGTATTAGCCAATTAGTATTTTCAGGCACAATTGAGCAATAAGGGGGCCAATTCTGCTATTTTTATGTGACATTGATATCATATTTTGAATGGATTTAAAAGCGGTGTTCTGTTAACCTTATGTCATTATCGTATAATTTAAAATAAACAGTTCGTCGTTGAAACATACGATCTCGTTACAATTTCATTCAAATATCATATAATTTAGAAGAATACGCTTTTTGTGACATAAGTATGACACTGACATCATATCGCGACTATATTTATTTAGCGGAATTGGGCCCCTGATTATAATTATCCTAGCGCTATCCCGTTGCATTGGAGTCCGAGGTTATTATACATATACTAGCTGACCCGGCGAACTACGTATCGCCTTTTTAAAGTACCTTTCTTAAGACGGCGGATGGGTAATCAAAGATGGCAGATGGGAAATTTCAATAAAATAATATATTGATTTTCCGTCTGCCATATTTGATCACGAAACAGATGTTATATACGAATGCCACATCCGTTATAACGGCGGAGCCGATACTCATATTGATTTAATAGAATTTTCCCATCCGCCACCTTTGATTTTCCATCCGCCATCTTCGATTGCCCATTTGGCATCTTTGATCACGAAATATATGTTGTATTTGCATTCCTCATAGCTTAAAACATCGGAGAGGATACCCATATTGACTTTAAATATTTTTTCATCCGCCATCTTTGATCACGAAATAGATGGTGTATTTGGATTCGCCATCCCTTAAAACATCGGAGACGATAACCATATTGATTTTTTAAAACTTTCCCATCCGCAATCTTTGATTTCCCATCCGCCATCTTTGATCACGAAATAGATGTCGGATTTGGATCCCCCATCCCTTTAAATATTGGAGACGATACCCATATTGATTTAAAAAAAAAACCCATCCGCCATCTATGATCACGAAATAGATGGTATTTTTGAATTCCCCATTCTTTAAAATATCGGACACGAAACCCATATCGACTTTAAAAAGAAATCCTGTCCGCCATCTTTGATTTCCTATCCGCCATCTTTGATCACGAAATAGATGTTGTATTTGGATTCACCATCCCTTAAATCATCGGAGACGATAACCATATTGATTTTTTTAAACTTTCCCATCCGCAATCTTTGATTTCCCATCCGCCATGTTTGATCACGAAATAGATGTTGGATTTGGATTCCCCATCCCCTTAAATATTGGAGACGATACCCATATTGATTTAAAAAAAAATCCTATCCGCCATCTTTGATCACGAAATAGATGGTATTTTTGAATTCCCCATTCCTTAAAATATCGGACACGAAACCCATATCGACTTTAAAAAGAAATCCCGTCCGCCATCTTTGATTTCCTATCCGCCATCTTTGATCACGAAATAGATGTTGTATTTGGATTCACCATCCCTTAAATCATCAGAGACGATACGCATATTGATTTTTAAAATTTTTCCCATCCGTCATCTTTTATTTCCCATCCGCCATCTTGAATCACGAAATAGATGTTGTATTTGGATTCTCCATCCCTTTAAACATCGGAGACGATACCCATATTGATTTAAAAAAAAATCCCATCCGCCATCTTTGATCACGAAATAGATGTTGTTTTTGAATTCCTCATTTCTTAAAATATCGGAGACGATACCCATATCGACTTTAAAAGAAATCCCGTCCGCCATCTTTGATTTCCTATCCGCCATCAATGTTGTATTTGGATTCTCCATCCCTTAAATCATCAGAGATGATTATTTGGATTCTCCATCCCTTAAATCATCAGACGATACCCATATTGATTTTTTAAATTTTTCCCATTCGCCATCTTTGATTTCCCATCCACCATCTTGAATCACGAAACAGATGTTATATTTGGATTCCCCATCCCTTTTAACATTGCAGATGATACCAATATTAATTTTTTTTAAATTTCCTATCCACCATCTTTGATTTCACATCCGCCATCTTTGATCACGAAATAGATGTTGTATTTCGATTCCCCACCCCTTAAAATATCGAAGGCGATATCCATTTTGATTTTTAAAATTTTCTCATCCGCCATCTTTGATTTCCCGTCCGCCATCTTGTATCACTAAATAAATTTCATATTATTAATCAGCGTCCCGAAAATCTCAAAAACGATACCCATATAGATTGTATCCTATTCGTTTAGCCTTTTTTTGCCTTTGACCCAACCCTCTCCCCCTTCTCGTTTGACCATTTTAATATTTTTGTCTGGCCCTTAAAAGTTGTGGCGAAATTTTATATAGCCTATAGCCTTTCGGAATAATTGGGCTATCATAGACAATAACAATTTTTAAAATCCGACTGCTAGTTCCTGAGATTAGCCGACATTATCTTTTAGCCTTTTGCCCAGCCCCAAAGGGTCGAAGCGTTATGTTATATAGCCTATAGCCTTCCGGAATAACTGGGCTATCGTATACAAAAAGATTTTTTCAGATCCGACTGGTAGTTCCTGAGATTAGCGCGTTCAAACAAACAAACAAACAAACTCTTCCGCTTTATTATATTGGTATAGATAGTATAGATATATATTCGGGGTAATACAAATCTCCTTTATTGGGCGGATACTATATAACTGTAAAAAGTATTTACACATACAAACTACTTAGTACAAAGCAAACTTGGGCCAATATCATAGAGCCAATATGGCGACTGTGATTTGTCTGTCAGAACTCAGAACCATTAGAATTTAACAAAATACTCGACAATCCGAATTTTGCGGATATATCTTGTCGACTCGAAATCTTTATTTTTAAATGTTTTATTATTCAGGTAAGGTTTCGATGTACTCCTTGACGACATTATTAATATAAGAATATCGACAGCTGTGAGAATCTTGAGTTAACAGATAATTGTGACTGTCAATTAATTATAGACAAATAATTTGCAATAAAATAAAATTGCGACTATAATTAAAGATCTAAGCTATCCTATCTCTCAAGTTGGACCAGAATGCTCACGGTGTGCCAATTTAATTTAAAATCGGTTAAGTAGTTTAGGAATCCATCGCGAACAAACATCGTGACAGGAGATTTATATATATTAAGATTGGGCGATCTGATGGTACGCAGCAAATACCTCTAACATTTTTGAAAGTATCGCCAGATACAGAAAATTTTAATACTAGTTTTAAATCGAAGGCTATCTATCTCTAAGTGCCGCTCTACCTCTCTACGCAAAAAAAAAACTAAATAAATCGCTACCAAAGCTTTACAAAATAAATCATACCAATCATACATTTCGCTCCGTAAAAAAATTATATTACATACAAGTAAAGAACCTACGGAACGTTCAAATAAAGTGTCAAGTATCAGTTTATTCGATATAGCTTTCATATGCCTTACAAAATAAAAACAACGTGGCGTAATATATTCAGGAAAGCTTCGCTCTGCTTACAGAGTACTTATAGCGAGCTATTTTCATAGAAATAGGATACTTTATCTTTGCGCGTCACCATGATTGATGAATGATGACGTCAACATGCAAATTTTTTATACGACGCTCTGTTGGCTACGTAAACATCTGTCTTAATGGATTTGTAAGAGATTTCAGATGAAAAGTCGCGAGGGCATGTCGCTAATGATGTTATTATGGTTACTTGAATGTATGTCCTGACTTTCATGTATTTTCGGCTCCCAATTCATCAATTACGGATACGCCAGATTAGCAAGAATATGGCTCATTTACCTATATGGCTGTGTACTCGTAGTTTCACAGAAGCAATAGCCAAGAACACTCTTACATATATCTCGGCTGTGAGTAAGAGAGGAACAAAAAAGCAGAATACTGACGGAGGAGGAACCTTGATTGGTCCTCCAATAAGAGGGAACTCCTCATCAAAAAACCAGTACAAACATATAAAATTGCTATCCTAGATATAGGGTTGGTACTTCCTCGCTAGAGCGGGCTTATAATTGCTGAAACCCGAATTCTCTACTACTATAAAATTAGTAAGTCAAAACTGCACGTATGGCATAGAGCTTAAGCGGCCACCTGCAGCGAGGGTTGTAGGTTTTATTTCTACACGGTACAATTTTAATTTCGTGTCTTTGAGAATTTCTATCTATACTTTTTTTTTATTGTAATAGGCGGCAAACTAGCTGACGGATCGCCTGATGGTAAGCAATTACCGCCGCCCATGGACACAAGCAACACCACAGAAGTCACAAGTGCGTTGCCGCCCCTTGGGGTCGGGAAAAGGGATAGGAGGAGGAGTGGGATGAGGGAGAAGGAATAGGGGATGGGGCCTCCGGCACTACACTCACCGAACGGAACGCAACAGTTTAGGTACTGTTACTTTATACCGATTTTCTGTGAGAGGGTAGTACTTCCCCGGTCGAGCCGGTCCATTCATGCTGAAATCAGCAAGGCTCTACTACCTCTAAGCAAGGCTCTACTACCTCTATGCTAAGGAATGCTACCCTCCCACGGAATATCGACGTAAAGTCACTATATCTAAACTGCTGCGTTTCGTTTGGCCAGCGAGAGTGCCGAAGGACTTATTTTACTTTTCCTTCTCCCTTATCCCGTTCCTCCTCTAATTATTTTTTTATTATATATGGCAAGCGACGATAGCCCAGTGTTGTACGTAACGGACTGCCGAGACTATGGTCTCGGGTTCAATCCCCAGGTACCCCGGGCACACACCTCTGACTTTTCGTAGTTATGTGTGTATTATTGATGTTAATTATCGCTCGCTTAATAATGTGCCCGTGGCAATAGGCTCGCCTCCTATTACATTGGGACCTAAACATAACTGGCGAAATGTGGATGTGTAATACACCTCTGCCTACCCCTTCTGAGATAAAAGGCGTGAAGTTATGTTATAGGTATATGTAATAAAATAAACCATGGCCGACGGTAATCGCTTACCATCAGGCAATTTGTCTACTTATTGCCGCCTATTGCCCGCCGCAGCAGTGACCACAGAAGACACTAAGTTATGGCAATCGAGGTCTTCTGTAGAGAAATTTATTTTCTCCTAGCCCCTAGAACAGGGTATCCGTTATTTTTATCGACTCTATACTTTATGAACATGAGCTGAAATCAGCAAGGCTCTATTACTTGTAAAAATACTAGCTTTTTCCCACGGCTTTGACCTTTGGAGGTCGATTATTAGTGTAAGAGGCAACCCATGTACTATTCATGTATACTAAAGCTATATTACGTCAATATCGTTGACGTTGTCATGGGAACACGAAAAAACAATAGCTCTTAGCAATAATTTTAATAATATATTTTAAGTTGTTTAATATCGTTCAAAGTTTAACAAGTGTACTCCAAATAACTTAAGACTATAGTGATATTGTTTTCCACTGGTTTAATCTCCGTTTAATACACTTACAAGTAAAATATATATTGCTGTGAAAGTGACATTTCTGTTTGCTGTTGGATTTCCATTCTACATATTCTTGCACTAAATTATAATATTCCGATCACCCGATAAGAAGCACTCTAATCCAGATATTGCTAGCTCACTTGAGATTGTGGAAAACGTCACTCAGAGAAAGCGTAAACAACCTGAGTCAGAGTTTGCCAAGGCCATAAGGACATTGTCACAAGACATTAACAAAAAGTTAGATGACTGGCGTGATGAGTTGGACTGCGCAATATCTAAAATAACTGACAGTGTAAAAGCTATTAAAGCTGATCTAGCCACCGTAACCCAAGTTACTTGCGATATCAAAACCGACTTAAACAGTTTGCGCTGCGAACACACTGGCTTAGATAATAAGGTGTGTAGCCTAGACGCTAAACACAATGGGCTGGTGAAGGACGTGGAAACTCTCAGGAATTCTATTCAGTATACTATGGACGAACAGGACAACTTTCAGAAAAAGATGGAACTCATTCGGTCTGTAAACACAGAAATTATTGCTGATACGATTACTATTCTTGAAGCAAAGATCGATTCTCTTGAACAACAAGCCCGCCAGTGTAACCTGGAGCTATGCAATGTTCCGGAAATGCGTAATGAAAATTTGATTACTCTTATGGAAAATATTTGCACAAAAATAAAGTTTACATTATGTCCTAAGGATATCCTTGCTATACATAGGGTGCCACACGCACACACAGGTATTAAAAAGCCGAAAAATATCATCGTAAAACTGAGCTCGCGCATCTTAAGGGATAATTTATTAAGCGCTTACCGGCTAGCAAAAGGACTAGATACTAATCAACTGCAACTTACTGGACCTTCTAATCCCATTTATATGCATGAACACTTAACTCTCAAAAAGAAGCAATTATTTCGACAATGTAAGGATGCCGCCGTCAAGAACAACTTTAAATATGTGTGGGTTAAGCATGCTACTATTCTCGTGCGCGAAAGTGACTCCGAGCCAGCATTTGCCATACGATCCGAGAAAGACATTTCTAAAATCAAGCCCAAAATGGCAAAATTCAAACCCGGTACCGATCATGTTTAGAATTGATTTTTATACATGCTTTAGCTGTTTAGTATTTCACAACTTTATTATTAAGTATATTTTTGGTTATTTGCTTTGCTCTGTTAAACACATATTCAGGCTCATATTATGTCTTAACATTTTATTTAATAACTTTATAGAATCTAAGTATTTTTTTGTTTATTTGCTTTACTCTGTTAAACAGCATTTAATGCTCATATTTTGTCTTCATATTTTATTTTTACATAGTGTAATTCTTAAACAAAGGCATAGTAGCTTTTTTAAAAACATGTTATACTTGTTGTCATCACTTTTTATAATAATAGTAATTTTAATCTTATATATTATACATAATCTGGACTTCCGTCTCATAACGGTTACGTGCATGTTAACTACTGATTTATTCTTAGTATTGTTTCACTTTCACCGTGTTAGATAAGTTAACAGTATACTACCAAAATTGTACGGGTACTCGTTCTAAACTGAATCTCTTGTACATGAACATATTATCAAATTGCTATGACATAATTATATTAACAGAGACCTGGCAAACCCCAGAAATATTTGATGATGAGTTTATTGATTTGCGCTACGTAGTTTACAGAAATGATCGCGATCGTATTGCTACCAATAAGAAGGATGGGGGAGGTGTTCTTATAGCTGTATTAAAAACGTTACAGTCCACCTGTGTACCATACAATTCCCAGGCTAGTTCTCATGTTGAAGATGTTTTTATACAACTACCGTTTGCTGGACGCGAAAAATTTCTAATTAACGCGGTATATATTCCAACCAATACGGTCAAAGAAGTATATGTTGATTATTTTGAGACATTAGAAAATCTGATTGACAAATTCGGCTTTAATCATTTTCATATTTTCGGAGATTTTAATCTCCCGCATATTGAGTGGCTCCCAGCTACAAACAATAACATGACTGCACTTATTAGTACTGGTTCATCATTTGTTTGTAGACATATGAGTAATTTCTTATCTTTGCTTAACGCTTATCAATACAATAGTTTAAAAAATTATAAGGGGCGTATTCTGGATCTACTAATATCAAATAGCGAGTGCGCGACTTATGCACCTTCATGTAATTTATTACCTCCCGATATAAATCATCCACCCTTTTGCGCCGATATAAGATATAAAACGACGTTACAGACAATAAATCCTGTAAAAATTGTAAAGTATAACTATTATAAAGCTAATTACGAACTCATAAACAAAAAATTGGCCGATATAGATTGGACTAATCGTTTGCAGGGGTTGTCATCGGAGGATTGTCTGAATACTTTTTACGATGTTATTTTCAATGTTATAAGAACTTATACACCCTTTTCTAACTCGCGTTCGCGAAATTCCCTCTGTGGTTCTCTAAATCACTGATTCGCATTTTCAAAAATAAGAACAGAGTCTGGGTGAAATGGAAAACATATAATAATATTTCGGATTATGAACAGTTTTCGCATCTACGGCATAGATTTCAGGTCCTATGCAAGTCAAATTACGCTGACTACCTGAATTCTGTTGAGGACAATGTTCAAAAGAACGTAAAATACCTATGGAGCTATGTCAATAATCGTAGGGGTAATGTCGGCATTCCTTCCACTATGTTTTTTAAAAATCGGACATCCAGTGATCCGGATGAGATTTGCAATATGTTCATGGACTACTTTCAATCGGTTTATGTTCCCTCAAACCTAAATTTGAATGAATGGCTACCCCCTGAAGAGAGTAGTGACAACTGCACTCATATTACTAGCATAACGTTTAGCGAGCATCTGGTCTTGAAGTCTTTACAAGCTTTAGATTCCACTAAAGGTCCTGGACCGGATCAACTACCCCCTTATTTCCTTAAAAGGACTGCTAAGAGTATATACAGACCCCTGCAAATTATATTTAATATGTTTATATCAGACGGCACCTTCCCTGAACAATTTAAAAGGGCTAATATAACTCCTGTATATAAATCAGGGTCCAAACAAGAAGTCGAAAATTATCGCCCCATATCTATTCTGTCTGCTTTGTCGAAGCTTTTTGAAAAGCTCGTTTATCAGGAAATACATAAGATAATTTACAGAATTATAATAGAACAACAACATGGATTTGTTAAAAGTAAATCTACAACTACTAATCTATTATTATTTACCGACTTTCTCTTTAATAATATGGATCAACAAGTACAAGTTGACGCAGTGTACACAGACTTTCAAAAAGCGTTCGACAAGGTAGACCACAATTTGCTTCTTACCAAAATTGCATTTAACGGCATACGAGGAGATTTGCTTCGCTGGTTTGCATCATATGTAAGTAATAGATCACAAAGGGTTGTTATCAAGGGATCCCACTCGGCGACTTCTATCGTAACATCTGGCGTACCCCAGGGCTCAATTTTAGGGCCTCTTTTATTCATTTTGTTCATAAATGATATTGGAAATTGTTTCAGACACTCAAAATTTTTTGCTCTATGCTGACGATCTAAAAATCTTTAAAGCTATAAGAAAACCAGCAGATTGTTTTCAGTTACAAGAAGACTTAAATCGACTCTCTGAATACTGTATTCAAAACAAACTTTACCTTAGTATTTCTAAATGTTTAACTATATCATTTACAAAGAACAAAAACGTTTTAAATCATAATTATAATCTAAACAATGTACCTCTATTGAAAGCTCTATCCGTGCGAGACCTAGGAGTACTGCTAGATAACAAACTTCACCTTGATCAACATATTGACAACATCATCAAAAAGGCTTATCGTATGTACGGCTTCGTTATGAGATCAGCTACTGAATTTAAACACGCAAGCACTTATTGTCATCTCTATAAAGCACTAGTTAGATCTCAACTCGAATATGCGGTGGTGGTGTGGAACCCTTTTTATAATAAATACGTTGAGATGCTAGAAAGAGTGCAATGCAAATTCCTTAGATCGATGCACATCGGTGCTGCCACAATTTCCCAACCAATTTCCCAACCTATAAAAATCTTCTTGATAATTACAATCTAATGAGCCTGAAGTCTAGACGTTTATATCTAGAAATTATGTTTCTTTTCGACTTATGCTATAACAGGTATAACTGTTCTGAGATTACTAATAAAATATGCTACTGTGTCCCAAGAACTGTTATTAGACGAGAGATGTGCGCACGTCCTCTTTTTGCTGTGTCCCATTGCCGCACCAATGCTGGTCTGCGGGCGCCTCTACGTCGCTTGTGCAAAAACTATAACGACTTTTGTTCAGAAACTACAGAATTAGATTTATTCTCAGTGTCAGCAAATAGATTTCGTTCTGCTTTGTTAAATAAACTTAAGGATTCCGATGTATAGTTATTTGAACATTCTGGTAGTCTTACTCGCATAGATTGTTCATTAGTATAGTATGGTATAGTATAGTATAGTATAATATAGTCATATGAATTGTATATGCTGTGGCCAACGGTGTGGGTTTCACATTTATAATAATATGTTTGTTTACATTATGTGCGCAGATATAATGTGTTACTGTTTGTTTGTCCCAAATAAATAAATATTGCTGCAAAGATTCATCAAAATCTGTTGGGTAGTTTTGCGTAAAATAAAAAAGCAACTAACTCCATCTATCAATCCTCAAACTTTCGCCATTATAATCGTATTTTTATCTAAACACGAGTGCATTCTCAAGGCATGTGTGGCTTGCAGCAGGCGACATACCTACGTATATAGTGCACATAAAGCCTCCATTACTATGATTGACGTTAGATTAAGTGATCTAGCGAGCGCCGCACGCTATATTGATGGGGCCTGTATTATCGACGGGAATAATGTCATGAATTTTATTAACATACTTTTCAAACTTGACTTGTATTGCCTTGTTTGTGAATATATTAGTGCAAAATAATTTAGAAATATTGGGAAATTTGTTAGAGTGAATGAGTTGTCTCAGCTACGGAATAAATATAAGGTATTTATTGCATTTAAACAATTAAATCAAAATGAAACGTTTTTTACCTACATATATCAGCAGAGGTGTAAATACACCTCTGCCTACCCCTTCGGGGATAAAAGGCGTGACGATATGTATGTATGTATATATATAACAGCCTAGTAATTGAACTTTTTCTGACAGGCAATAAATATAATATGAAGTTTTGGTTATATATACTTTTCAGGGTAACTGATTTGTTCAGAAAGATTTAAAGCATTTTTCTATAACTTCACGGGGCAAAGCCCGCATCTTCTTACGCATGAAGATGTACCTACATGTTAATACTTAGTTAGAAAACTTTTTATTCGGCAAGATACGTCATTTTTTTCAATATAATATGACAACCCAGAATAGGTTTTAATACATTTTTGGCTACTTATTTTAGGAGCTATATAAAATCCATATAAAACATATAATCCATATAATCCATATAAAATAGTCATTTGTTTTAAGAGTGCGCGAAATCGCGTTCATGTCCGTACATTTTTGGCGAGATAGGATAAAATGCTCGCATTCACTACGCGTTGCAGTTAGTACAAGTTGGATGAAGCGAATTCTGGCGCTAAATTTTTATGAAAGCTGAATCGTGTAAAAACGGTTATAAGGAGTTAAGGTAAGGTAGAATCCCGATGTGAAACCCTGAGTTTGATGGTTTTCCACAAATGGCATACTACAATTTAATATTATGTCGTATGTTTAAAGTCACACAAAATGTTGCGTATATCTGTGTTCCTTCACTTATATTTTTAGTTCCTTTAAAACTAAAAAGCTCTCAGAAAAATATCTTAGGAGACTTCTTGGCAAAGTATGTTAAGTTAAAAAGGTTGCGGAAGTAAAGGTTTCGTTCTAGTTTTCTAACTTTTTAAATTGTTCAGCTGACTCCGTGGACTTGACCTTTGTCACTACTACACTGGGAGGAAACACAGCTGTTACTCTGTGTAAGATAGAACTTTGTGCACAATGAACTCTTTCTAAGAAATGTTTCAAAAAGACATTCTATGTAAATCGTTTAGTGTAAATGAAACATTCAGTAAATGGACCAATCAATCGATTCGTGTCATCATCTGATTTTTAGATGGGATGTGTGACTAATTATGTTAAACTACTGTTGAATTTTACGAAAACTTTTTCGGAAAGTGACTATCTATAAGCATTGTCTCACTATAGCTACATAATATATCCCTTTGGATAGCACCTGACAGAAGGCAATCACTCTGTGATAAAACTTCATAATTATAATGTCACTTTTGATGAGACTGGCAAGATGGTCTTTGGTCTTATGTAATGTTGCATGAGGTGTTTACCTATAATTGTTTAATACACTACTGTACTTATTTGTGTTATTCGAATATTGTGCTGCACCAGTGTAATTAAATGTTGGTAAACCAAATAAATAAATAAAATAATGAAAGAGTTACTAAAAAGTAAGTCTTACATTATTAAGCAAACGGTTTTTTAAGCCATTGTATACGGGCCCAAGATCTCGTTTTAGTAGAGTATGGCATTAAGGTTAAATACAATACTGTTTTATCTACCACAAGATTATTTACCCCTAAATGGTATTGTTCTCTTTCCTTTATGCTAACCTGTTTATTTCGAATTGCCGTAATAGACTCTTCATTTTAATGTCTAATTGTTTGACGGTTATCGTTAACCATCTTGTAAATACATTTATATTTATGGAGGAGGCAGCGATAGCCTAGTGGAGATACCAACAGACTGCCATGCAGAGGGTATCGGGTTCGAATCTACGGCGCGCACCAATTACTTTTCGGAGTTATGTGCGTACTGATTGGTTAATTATCGCTTGTCCCGTGCCTCGGAGAGCACATTAAGCCGTCGGTCCCGGTTGTCATGAAGATCTTTGACAGTCGTTACAGGGAGTCAGTACCTTCTAAATAAACTGACACTAGTCTAAACCATGGAATATCGCTATCCCTTCGGGTTGCGGAGGTCAGACAGGCAGTCTCTCTGTGGAAAAGCTAATATTCAGCCGAATCCGGTTAGACCCATATCATCCCATGGATGTCGTAAGAGCCGACAGAGGGAGCATATTATGCAGAGAACAGCACTGTAAGAGAAGGTAAACTTGATATAAACCCTAAACCAACCCGTTTGGCCAGCATGGTATAGTAGGCCGATTCCTCCTTTCAAAGGAGAGGCCTAGTCCAGTAGTGGACTGTTAAAGGCTGATGATAATGATGAAAGCTAATAGTAGCTAGTACAGTAAATAAATAAACATATTGATCCTATGTAGCATAAAGAATGTAGTGACAATATATTCCCCAACTTAACACATGGAAAAATTCACTTTGATGAATGTTTTTGTACTTTTATCAATCTTAAAGGCCTATCCACACGACACGATTTTACGTCCAACTTGACTAAATCACTTGATGAAATCGTGACGTGTAGACGCCAGTCGTCCATCTCAAGTTCATCGGGTGGGCGGTACCACCAGATTTTAACCAATCTGGCGGACGGAATGAAAATCAGTGATTTGATTGTGTCGTGTAGACGGGCAAAGCCAATTCGATTGAAAATTTGATCAGTGGTAAAATTGTGCCGTGTGGATGGGCCTTTACATTATACAAGCAGGTATAGGTATATTCCGTAATGTCCTAGCAAGGTGACCATTGAAGCAATTTTGACTTCTTAGATTCTAGCTTCAAGACTACTAATAATGCAGCCAGTTGGGTGTAATAAAACCCGTTGATTGTATGTTTGTAAAGTCCTCCACAATTCAGGATTAATTCCTAGTGCGGGAGTGGTCTTTCAAATCTGTATACTAAAAAAATCTTGCGTTACCGACTGACAGACAACGCCCAACCAAAACTGTTGGGCACAAGAAGCTGAAATTTGGCATGTTGCTTGGAGTGCGTAAGGTAGTACTAAGAAGGGATTTCCCGAAATTCCTACAGGATCGAGCAGAAACTCATCAGGCATCCTCTAAATAAAATAAATAAGAACTTTGAACTTATTACTACGAATAAAAAATAAAAAAAGTTCATTAAAGATCGGTCATTTATTTTAAAATACAGTGATTGTATTCCTTCTTAGGCTTCAGGCTTTCAAAGGACTACTTTATTCTTATACTTTGAAATATTTAAAATAACAAAGACGGGATTGATGGGAACTGCCAAATCGAACAAAAGACGCGGCGCGAACTGACTTCTCGTTAAAATTCAATATATAATTTCTCTTGGGAACTCAATGTAGGCTATTTTTCACGCGTACGAGGGTCAAACTGAAAGTTCTTAGAAAATCAAAAACTGATTACATTAGCCAGTTATTAGTTTTATTATATCTTTTCAAAATATTGTCCATTGACGTCAATACACCGCTGCATGCGATGGAACCACTGGGAAAAGCACTTTGCCCACTCGTCCTTAGGGGTCTCTTCAATGGCATCGCGATACGCAGCCACCGCTTCTTCAGCATTCATAAACTGCTTTCCTTTAAGTTTTTCTTTAATTTTTGGAAATAAATAAAAATCACAAGGCGCGAGGTCGGGGCTATACGGCGGGTGACCCAGTAATTCAACGTTTGATGTCGCCAAATAGTCGATCGTTCGCTTGGCGGTGTGCGACGAGGCGTTGTCGTGGTGAAGGAGGATCCTACTGCGAGGTCGTTTCTCTCGAACTTTTTCCAAGACAAGTGGCAAACAATTGGTAGTGTACCATTCTGCAGAAACTGTATTTTGATCCTCTAACACAATTGTTGCGAAATGACCTATCCTTCCAAAGAACGAGGCCACCATTTTTTTTTCCCGCACTTCGATCTCTCTTCACTTTAGTTGGCAACTCCTCGAAAGGAAACACCCACTGAGCAGATTGTCTTTTGGTTTCAGGATCATAACAGTAAATCCAGCTTTCGTCACCTGTTAGTATGTCGAACACAGCATTTGAGTCACCTCCGTTAAATCTTTCAATCATTTTACGGCACCAATCCACACGATGGAGTTTTTGAGCCTTAGTCAAATTATGAGGTATCCACCGGGCGCAAAGCTTCCTGACCGCTAAATGTTCGTGGAGGATTTTGTGCACTTGACTCATACCGATGCCTAAGCTTGTCCGAATCTGCTGATAGGTCACTCTTTTGTCAGTCTCTATCATACGCCGCACAACACAGATGTTATTTTCAGTCGTCGCCGTAGAAGGCCGTCCCTCACGTACATCATCAGTGAGATTAGTGCGACCACGTTTAAACTCATTAAACCAGTTGTAAACAGTCGCACGAGATGGGGCTTCATCGTGAAAGGCCAATCGTAGTCTATCATAACTTTCTTGTTGACTTAAATGACATCGAAAGTCATAAAAAATCATTGCACGAAAATTTTCTCGTGTTAAATTCATGTTGACGTGACACAGACAATTTTCAATTTGCTGCCAAATCGTAAAACAAATGACAAATGAATGGAATATATACTCAGTAATATTGGCAAAGAGTTCTACGAGGGTCAAACTGAAAGTTCTTAGAACTGGCCACTTATAAACAATATAATAAAAAAAATATTCTAAAATTTGAAAATAGAACTCTTTAATAGAAATAGAATCTAAAATGTTCTAAATTGTTTGCCACTTGTCTTGGAAAAATTTCGAGAGAAACGACCTCGCAGTAGGATCCTCCTTCACCACGACAACGCCTCGTCGCACACCGCCAAGCGAACGATCGACTATTTGGCGACATCAAACGTTGAATTACTGGGTCACCCGCCGTATAGCCCCGACCTCGCGCCTTGTGATTTTTATTTATTTCCAAAAATTAAAGAAAAACTTAAAGGAAAGCGGTTTATGAATGCTGAAGAAGCGGTGGCTGCGTATCGCGATGCCATTGAAGAGACCCCTAAGGACGAGTGGGCAAAGCGCTTTTCCCAGTGGTTCCATCGCATGCAGCGGTGTATTGACGTCAATGGACAATATTTTGAAAAGATATAATAAAACTAATAACTGGCTAATGTAATCAGTTTTTGATTTTCTAAGAACTTTCAGTTTGACCCTCGTAGAATACTCAAAGCGTATCAAATGAGTACGTGGCACGCTATTAAATAATTATATGTAGGTATATTAGCTTGTAATCAAGTATTGTTTTATAAACAATCTATCAAACCTTTTTATTCTTTAGTTGTAGAAGATGTTAATTAAACATATTTAAAAATAACTGGACTGTATTGTGCAGTGGTTTAAGCGGCCACCGTTCCGTTTAACACGTTACCTGTTCCGAGTATGGTGTGTCCACACGAGACAACTGTGATCTACAAAGTATTTTCGAATTTTGCTGTTCATTGTGACTATTTAAATTTTTGTATATTCCTCGTGATATGTAGTTTGTTCCTAGTGGGAGTTGCCTTTAAAAATAAGCAAATTATAAATATTTCTAATATTTCTCATACATTTTATTGAAACTATTACTATTGCTTTAGCAGAGCTTTAACTTAGTTTAAATGACATGTCCCTACATGATATTTATTTCATTACATACATACATATGCTCACGCCTTTTTCCCGTCGGGGTAGGCAGAGACAACAGGACGCCACTTGCTTCTATCCTTGCAAACCTCACGCGCTTCCTCTACATTAATTACTCTCATTTATTTCATTACAATCAACGTTATTATCATTATTATAGGATAGGAGCACATCTATAAATTCGTTTTTTTTTCACCTGTTGCTGATTAAACTTCTACAAACTACAATATCTAGACGGTAACAGTCATTTCACAAAGTAGACTAGATATTAACTTCAAACGACGGCGAAGGCAATATAGTCGGCTCTGACAATTGCTTCATATTGGTTATCCCATCCAGCGTCTAATAGCTTGGACACCAGACTAATAAAATAGTTCATTGAACCCATTTACTTTTGTTAAGAACCTAGTCTGTACGAGTAAGTCGAGTCTGTTATATTTTATTAAATATTCCTCATATTCCTATTAATATTAAAACAAATGTGTGCTGTTTTTTTTCAAAACGTCTCAACCAAATGTCTTAATTTAAGAAAAAAACGTATGTATAGATAGGCAATATTTTTTTAGAAATTAGAAAATTGAAGGGTTTGAAAAAGTGAGGAAAATGAGAAACGTCGATGGTATAATTTCTTTTGTAGATAAGTAGTAGTAGTACAAGAGCTTTATTTTTATACTAGCTGTCGCCCACGGCTCCGCCCGCGTCTTGGATGTCGATTATCGATGTCGGTCTTTAATTGATCGAAGAATTATAAATATTGATCTCTCAACAAATAATCCTCATCAAATAATCCTCAACTACTGCTAAGCCGTCAAGTCTGTATATGATATAGAGCAGATGGGCTCTTATAGTTCTTCATCAGAAGTATCAGATCTTGGATTTTTATAAATCAACAAAAAATGCCCATGAGACTGAACAACTTTTGCAAAAATGTCAAGTCTGTATCTATATGTTATAGTGAAGCTGGGCTCTTGGAGTTCCACATCAGATGTTCAAGATCATCAAATTTTAATCTCTCATCAGAAAATGGCCATCAGGCGTAATGTTTTTTGCTAAACCGCAATTTTGTAAGTATGTCTTATAGTTTCGCTGGGCTGTTGTGGTTCTGCATCAGGTGTTCCACTTTCCAATATCAATTATAGCCTATATGTTGTCATTGTTGATATAACAAAAGAAGTTTTATGCAAATCTTGCTTCGGCGATTAGCGTGTACAAACAGACAAACATTTTTTTTACATTCTTGCTCTTTTACTGTTTCTTAACCTCCCTGAGTTTCTTTTTTAGAAATATATTCAATGTACAGAAATACTTTTTTTACTGTCTTATTATATGTACATATATTATACATTTGAAAAGCTGTAAAATCAGGGAATTTTCAAACGTAAATCAGTAAATTATTAAACGATCCTTCATTAACGTTCACATAGCAATCCAAACATGTTTCTAGCTTCAGTAGTTTAGAACTTTAGACTCTCCCATAATAAATAATTAACTGCACGGTTGGCATAGTGGTTTAAGCGGCCGCCTCGTCGCTTGACACTGCGCTGAGTGTTGTGGGTTCGATCCCCACACGAGACAACACTTTGGGTGATCCATAAATTGTTGTTGTGAGTCTGGGTGTTCGTTGTGTCCGTTGGTTGTATGTCCTGTAAAGTGCCCAGCGACACAGGATTTATTTCTAGCGCGAGAGTTGTCTTTTTAAAAAAGAAAAGAAAATGTCAGTCAGGAAAAGTGATTTGAATTTACGACGATAATCTGATATATAATGTTACTTTATATGTATATATATATTTTTTATAGACTCACGCTTGTTCCCCGAAGGGGTAGGCAGAGGTGTCTTACTACACTCTCATTTAGCCATGTATTTTTAGGTCCCACGCAATAGGGGGCGAGCCTACTGCCGTTACCGTGCACATCACAAGACTCAGTGCTGCTATGAGATTTCGGGAAAACCCTGTAACACTTTTGCCCGATCCGGGAATCGAACCCGGGACCTCCGATCAGTAGTCGCATACGCTAATTACTGGACCATGGAGGCAGTAATTTTCATATGCTTACAAAGCCGCAGTTACTTTTCATATGCTTGCAAAGCCGCGGGCAAAATAGCTATGTATCAAACTCGTATATAAAAAATAACGGAGCTAATAACATTTCAAAATTAGAATCGTGTGTTGTAAGCATAGAAAATGCAATTTTTCCCGTCGAATGGACGTCCCGTACAATATCCAAGCAAGCTTGTATTTGATTAAAATGTAAATCGTTTGAGAATCGCTTTCACAATATTTTCTTTACAAAGGAAAATGGTTTTATTTTTATATTTTTATATTGACACAGTATTGTACTTTCATCATCATCATCGGCCCTTTATAATGTCCCACTGCAGGGCACGGGCCTCTTCTCACTATGAGAAGGGTAAGGCCATAGTCCACCACGTAGTGTTTTACAAGAACATTATGGTGAGCTCTCAGACATGCAGGTTTCCTCACGATGTTTTCCTTCACCGCGAGCGATAATTAACAATTTAATGTATTGTACTTTAGCGAGATAAAATTGTGAAGATTATGTTATGAATTATGTTAGTAATGGAAATGTGACGTGATGGTTTTAAGGTCT
This sequence comes from Euclidia mi, assembly GCA_944739405.2. Classification (NCBI taxonomy): domain Eukaryota; kingdom Metazoa; phylum Arthropoda; class Insecta; order Lepidoptera; family Erebidae; genus Euclidia; species Euclidia mi. The sequence goes on from OX123196.2 coordinate 9,885,925, forward strand.
TTTTATTATCCGATGTCATTGCTCGTCTTAATAGCGCATCGTTCGAAGCAATGCAGACTGGGTTGGATACCCGTGTACACGGCTGATTTTACCTACGCCAAAACTAAGGTGAGGTATTTTATCTTTATTTTCAATCAATTACACGATATTGATCCGTTAAATAAACATTAGATAGTATGTGAACAAATCGAGAAAGCTTGAAAATATTTAGAAGGTTAAGGTTTTATTTAATGTTTCTTATAATCTAAGAGCCCACCGCAAGATTTTAATATTTTTTATTTAATAAGTTTTTTTTAAGTTCTTAAATAGGATAGTTGCCTGCAAATGAAATAAATTATACAAGTATTTTTATCTAGTGAAACATGTCAAAATAATAGTAGTTTCATTCATCAATTAATGTTAAAACTTTATTTAACAATTTTCATCGTCAATTTATTGATAATAAGTATTCTACTTGACAGCAAAATACTATGACGTCACTAGGTCATATTTCATACAAAACCCTTAACAATAAGTATTTTACTTGACAGCAAAATACTATGACGTCACTAGGTCATATTTCATACAAAACCCTTAGCAAAGGTCGTTTTTGACATTTCATTAAAAGTGCTTGATTTGACTAGTTGGAAACAACCCGATTGATGCCCTACCTATATTCTGGCCAATCAGCTTTGAATTAATGACGTGCTTATACATTAGGTCAATATGCATTATTGGAGACGAAGTAGCAACTAGCCAACACTTACCTGAAGGCGGCACTTATATGATGATTCTCGAGCACAGCTCTATCGTTATACAGCAGCGCGGTGTCCGATCCAGACATGACGTGGAAGTTGTTCGTGGTGCCGGTGTGCTCGTAGTCGTGGACCACCGCCGCTACCAGGGTTGCGAAGATCTCCAGGTCTGACAGCCAGTTCTGCGGAAAGATTGTTGTGTTGAAGGTACTGTTTAAGGTAATTTTGATCAGGGTCACTAACTAAACGACACGTTAAATCAGGGATCCTGCCGTTTTGCCGAAAAGATTTTGACAAAATTTCATTACCCAAACAAATTTTAGCATCTTTTTTTATACCATTGCAACATTTCGAATGATTTTAGTACGCATATTTTTATTTGGTCAAATTTCACTTGGCAAAATATTACTAAGTATAATGTCATTATGGCATTTGGTCTTTAATCAAATGATTTATTACAGCAAACAATCTTCAGACAATAAACGTTTGGTGATATTAGTTTATTTATGGAAGTAGTTAAAGTAGGTTAGTTATTAACAAAATAGTAAGGTTAGGTTAGGTTAGAACTGTGACCTCCTACGCACGAGCCGAGCGAGCAAAGCGAGCGGTGCCGCGGCAGCGGCCGGCGACTGCCAGAAACGGTTTGCATTAATATAAAAAATTGGGCAAGTGCGAATCGGACTCGCGCACAAAGGGTTCCGTACCATCATCTATAAAAGGAAATCACGTTCGTTGTATGTATACTTAAATACTTTATAAGTTTCTACTTGTTTATTAAGATCGAGTAACAAATTGCTTAAAAATTACGTTTGTTGTATGGGAGCCCCCCTTTATGATTTACTTTTTTTTAAATTAATTATTTATTTTGAAAGGTAATATACAACTACATATTCTGTGAAAATTTAAAGCGTCTACCTGTTACAGTTAGTAATTTTGAGCAAGAAATACGAAAAAAAACACGTTTTTTGTATGGGACCCCCCCTTAATATTTAATTTTTTTTATTTTTAGTATTTGTTGTTATAGCGGCAACCAAAATACATAATGTGTGAAAATTTCAGCTTTCTAGCTATCATGGTTTATGAGATACAGCCTGGTGACAGACAGACAAGACAGACAGACAGACAGACAGACAGACAGACAGACAGACAGACAGACAGACAGACAGCGGAGGCTTAGTAATAGGGTTCCGTTTTTTACCTTTTAGGTACGGAACCCTAAAAAGAGATTGTTTTTAGTAGGTTACCCGGAACTGAACTATTAAGATTAGGATAATTATTGATTTTGCGTAAAAACTGTTATTCCAACTGAAATATTTGACTAAATAAAAAATGTCAAAAGTACTAGTTGGCAAACAAGTTATAGTTTAAACGTTCATTTTCCAAACATTAGGTTTGCGTTACAATTTTTTGTGAATAGATTTTTTGCTAAGTAATAATTTGGCAAATGAAATTATGCGAAAAATTTTTTGGGAAGTGAAAATTTGTCAAATTCCTTTCGGTCAAACAAGGGAGACCCGTTAAATCATCATCGCCCTAGCTAGTAGTCCACCTTGGACCTCGGAGTCCGCTTACTAGTTAAGCGAGATTTCTCTGCGATGAACGACTGCCGTCTGACTACCGCAACCCAAAGAGATAAAAATACTACGTGGCGTAGACCAGGCTGTAAGTACACGTATGATAGGGTACTATATCACTATATTAAAATAAGAGAGTAATAGAAGATATTACTGCTATTTTATGATAACCAGTTTCAACACGTTATTATTTTAAAATATCAGGTCCTGGATTTTATATTTAGACTTGTCTTCTTTATCGCATTATATCTGTTTTAAAAAAAAAAAACAAATAGAATAAAACACTTTAGAGCTCTAGAAATCCTTAGCGTCTACCCAAAGATTGTATTATAAAGCTTTAAAAACATTTTTGTGGAGTCCCATCACGCTTTCTCGTGACGACTAAAAATAGAAACACGACGTAACTCTGAATAATTTTGTAGCAGCTTTTGCGCAGTACTAACTCAGACCAAACTCGGGGGCGGTATTTGTGCAATTTATTGGCAATTATATATTATTACATCCACGGTTTGTTAAGTTATGCTTTAATATTTAGAGAGCATTTTTTGATATCTGCCGTTTAAATACATCGAAATGCCATGTAACTGATGTAACTAAATAGGTACATTGCTTTATAAAGCTCTAACTAAATAATATTTTAGTCGATTTCAGATATTAATTATGGTCGACCACAATTATAATTATAAATTAAAGCTATGCTGGACAGACGACAATTATAACTATACCACAATTATAATTATTTTACATAGCTGTGTAAACTTGTTCAAAATATACAACTCCTCAAATCCTTAGTGCTTATAGTAGGTATCTGTGTAAAACCACGGACGGATGTTACGTCCATCCGTATCCGATGAAACTTTCCTAGTAGTTTACCACGGAACTCTGCTTTTTACCCGACTACGGCGAAGGTAAAAAGAAGGGTAATGTTTTTGGCAGTCTATGTATGTATGTTTGTATGTTCCACCGTAGCGCCTAAACTACTAAACCGATTTTAATAAATGGGGTGTCAATAGATTCGTAATAATGGCCCGGGTGACATAGGCTATATAAATTTTATCACAACTGTATATTACATAATTTATACCTCGGAATTCAACCTCAAAAAAAATTAAACAGAGATTAACATTACATGTTTGGTATCAAAAGAAAGATATTGGTGCGCACATTACAAATATGTACATATATTATAATGTTTGAGTCAAAATATGACTTTAAAACGCGGTTGTACTTACAATTCACGCAGTTCAGACGCTTTGAGTAACCTATTTTTCTTTCTTTATATGTGGCAATGTAAATGTCGGACGGTTGGTTTACATGCCCATCGGGATACGGAAAAGGATTAAATAAAAAATAAGTTTAAAAACTATAGCCCGACTACGTAAAAAGGGGGTCTAAAAAAGACGAAACAAGAAAATAGCTCTGAGCCGTGGTCGCACCTATTGTATACCTTATGTGGGTGCCATGTCATGTAAATAATGTAATGTGTGACATTGGAAAAGGAAAATAATGATAAATAAATAGATAATGTAATAAAATATAAGACAATTGATATTAGTAACTGTTATTTAATAATAATAATAATAAAATAAATAAAATCATTTATTTCGAGCATACACTCATAATTTCATAACACAATTACAATAATTAAACATATGGACACTTTAAATATCATAGAAACATAATACAATAAATAATATAATCATTCGCAATAAAACACATTACTAAATAAATACATTTAAAATCACTACAGACAATCGAAGCATTACATTAGTCATTAATATAAAAAAAACCTAAAGTACCTATTAAACATTATTATTACAAACAAAAAAGAAATCCTACACATTATCTTATTATGTCAAAAACAAAAACAAAAATTGAAAATTCGCGGCTTATAATTTTCAATTGATCACAGTTTTATTTCTTGTTCGCGTCGCGATGCAAAGACAACCAGTACCTTAGAATAGGATTATCCCAGTACTCAGACATCGTACCAAGAATTGAATTCTGTGTTGTGCGTATCCGATCCCAGAAAGATGCTACCCGGGTTCTCATTATTGCAAAGAAATCAGGGACTCCAGCCGAGGCGAACATGCTCGACGCACTGTAGTATCGCGGTAATCTCACTAGTATACGAAAAGCGTCATTATATTGTATTCTTATCGTACTATACGCTTTCCTAGTGAAGTTAGTCCAAAGCTGGCATGTATAAAAATTTTGGCAATATGCCCTGAACAACGTAATTTTGACCTCCTCACTGCACCGCGCAAATCTACGCGCAAGCATGTTACACCTAACAGCCAAAGCCCTGCGCTCACGTTCTATGTCATTATCATCCTTTAGAGTATCGGTTAAAATATGACCTAAGTACTTAAACTCTCCTACTCTAGCGACGGGTGTGCCGTGTAACAGCACGGGTGGGACATTCTCCGGACCTTTGCGATACTTGAAAACCAGTAATTTTGTTTTGTCAACGTTATATCTAAGACCATGGTCTTTCGCGTACTGCTCGCATATGCTTATTAATTTCCGCATTCCAGTAATCGAGGGGCTAAGCAGAACCATGTCATCACAGTAACTTAGGTTATTGACACACGTGTTACCAATGTGACAGCCCACTCTGGTTCTTCTCAGTTCCTCGATCAGGTCGTTAACATAAAGGTTGAAGAGATCCGGAGAGGTTAGCCCTCCCTGCCTCACACCACACTCTAGTCGGTATTCACTAGACAGAGCATCATGCCATCTGACAGTGTTAGTTTGGTTTCCATACCAGTACCTCAACAGATCCACAATCTTTCTTGGTGCACCTGACCTCAACAACTTTTCCCAGAGTAGCTGGTAATTTACCAAGTCGAACGCGCTTTTGAGGTCGAGGAAACACGCATAAACTGATGTCTGACGGTTAACATAGTAATTAACTGTGCTTTTTAAAGTAAATATTGCCGAATCCGTTGAGAGACCGGGCCGGAAACCAAACTGGGCATCCTCAATTTTAATATTCTGAATAAGAAGGGGGTGTATTAATTTTTCAAGTATTTTACCAATCACAGTGCCTAAAGATATTGGTCGGTAGTTCTTACTACTAGAAAGGTCCCCCTTTTTATTCTTAGGTACAGGTACCACTACGGTCTTCATCAGGTTGCCAGGCAGATATCCAAAATTTAAACACAAATTAAACAAACCTGCAAGCACACGATATATCTCGTGACCCGCATAAATAATATGCTCAATGCTCAGGCCATCAATGCCCGGCGACTTCCCTCTGGTCATTCGTTGCACTACATTCTGAATATCCTGAGATGAGTAAGTGTATGTCTCACAGGTGAAGCCGCCGTCACATTGAAATGCCTGGGCCGGCCTACCATCTAAGGGTTTTACCTTGAAATGACGCGCAAAAAGATTCGCAATTGTGTACGGGTCCTGTTCATTATCTACACTAAGAGACGTACTCGGATTATTTTGTAACCGTTTTGTAGCCTCCCAAAACTTTTTAAAGTTCTTATTTTTTTGATGAGCAGCTAGTATATTCATTTTTATAGTGTCTTGGTTGTTCTGACACCATCTCAGTTTGTTCTTAAATATCTTTTTACTTTGTGTCATTTGTTCAAAAATATAACCGGACGAAGGCTTACCCGCTGTTACCCAATTCCGGAAATGTAACCTGGCAACCTGGTGACTCTCTTTTACATGGTAATTCCAGCCGGTAACCTGAGTTCTCCGCACAACGCGACGCGAACTAGCACACCTAATAGCACCACATTGCAATATACGCACAACATCATCGTATAAGTTATCAATGCGAGATAAATGTTTTTTACACGTAAACAAATCACAGTTATTACAATTCTGAGCAGACAATGTTATTTCTTTTAAATTATTACAACAGTATTTAGCGTATTCATTAATTACCTCAATGTCACGGTTCCCCCAACGTATCCTATTATCTAATTTATTAGAGTAATACTTGTTACCTTTCACTGTTTTCATAATTCCGTTTCTAAAGGCACATTCTATCTCTAATGGCATATGATCCGACCAGTAGACATCATACAACACTCTCACTGACGTAACACTATCACTTGCAGCCCTCGTAGCTACACAGTGGTCTAGCCACGACCCGGTACCGTACACATCACTCACATACGTATAGGGTGGAATGTCGCCTGTCAACACTTCCATATCTACACACGCTAGGTCATGGTCTTGACAAAACGCTAACAACTGACGCCCGAAACGCGATTCAGGGGCCGCGTTGAAGTCTCCAAGGGCATAAATGGCCTCGATGTCGCTATCCTCCATAATCGCAGCAATCTGAGCGAGACACGTAGTAAAGTCCACAATGTTATCCTCGCAATCCGTTGGTAAGTACACGCACATAACGATAAACTGACAGTTCTCCATCGTGACTTGAACGGCAGCTAGTCTATTGTTATCCATCTCCACGATAGTTACGTCTGAGAAACTTGATCTGCGCCAGAGGATGGCAATTCCACCGTAAGGACGCCCACGTAGTATGCCGGCACCGGTATCGATGGATGACTTCGCACAGAAAGCAAAATCATGATCTGTATTGCTCACAAATGTTAACTCATTGGGTAGCAGCCAGGTTTCTTGCAATAAAACAATGTCAGCATTTTTGCAAAGTGTTTTAACTTGTTCTGCCGATCTCTTTAATGATCTACAGTTAAAAGTAACCATAGTTATTTTCCTGTAAGTATCTCCACTAGCCATCAACGTTTGTGAGCAAAGCGTTCTTTGTAGCGACGGTATACTAATCCCTCTGGCCAGAATTCACTATTTAAGAAGGTATCAATTTTGCCACTTTCAATTACTATCTTAAAAGAATTGAACGACGTTTCATTCTTTTGCTTGAGCAGCTCAACGCTGACACATTGTTCTCCCATATCGGTAATATGTTCCTTGATGTCATTTTCCGTTATGGATTTTTGCGTTCTAGAAACATAAATGGAACACCAGGAAGGGGCCACCTGTATGCGATCTTTTCCTTGCAAAGTGCCACGCATATTCACTACTTTCCTATGTTTCTTGTTCGTCACTAATTGGAATCCATCGCTAGTATCTCTCGCATTAGAATCATGACTTTGTCGCGTTAACGCGCCTGCGACTTCGCTATAGGTAGGTGTGGTCGTTATAGCCTTTATCGGTGCGATCAGCTGTGCGGGCTCCGCTGTGCCACAGTTAACTTTTTTGCTTGGCGGTAAGCGACTAATTTCCACTGCTGTCGTTCTAGAAATATCGTTCGAATTATTTGGCAATGAGCTCGTTTGGGTCATATTTTGTACCTCACTGCTGGTAACGGTTGTATGATGTTTTACTGATGTTCGTAATTCTGTTATTTCATTTCTTATGGTAGCTTCCATCCTTAAAAATTCTGATTTAGATGCCGTGTCCGATCTTATTAAACTTATCTCATTTTTTAAATAAGCCAAGTCTTTCAACAGGCGCGAAACATCGATGTGATCGAAAGATACGGGGGGTAGTCGGTTCAGGTCTCGTGCTGCAAAAATTGGCAAGTCATTGGTCTCCGTCTCCTTCAAAGTTTTAATAACATCTTTTTCACCACAGCAGCTCAAACATGCCGCTTTTGCTGCGAGACAACAGTGAACAAAACGCGATTTTGATTCGAGCGTGAGTAAAAGTAGCTTTTTAATTTTTCAATCTTCAGTGTCACGAATTGACATTGTTCAGCCATAAATTTGAAACATTCGAATTTTATTGTGCTCTGTCTCTTTCACATGCATATAAAAAGTGAGTGAAAAAACAAACCCCTTCGAATTCGAAATTCGATTTTGGAATTCGACCTCAAAGAAAACACCTACGGCAACGCAAAAAAAAAAAAGATATTTATCATAAAGAAATTACTTTTTTTATATGTTATTGTTTACATGTTTAATTTATTATTGGATTTTAATAAAAATAAGTCTAAATAATAGTATAAAATTAGTATTTAACCAATACATTTTTATTTAGAATTAGGTACAACAATGATACATTTGAAAAATAAACATCAGGGACGCGGTATTAAAACGCGATTTAAAAAAGTAGCGGGAATAAAAATTTCACTGATGCTGATACAGTAGGTATAGTGTAACGTGTTAAAGTATATTAATATATAAAATAATCTAAGAAGATGAGTGAAACTAGCGATGATGACTGTACTTTAACACCAGAAGAGTTAAATCAACAAGTGATTATGCAGAATTCAATCTATTCCTGTTCATTTCTATGTCTCCTAAGTAATATGTGTTCTCACTGCTATGGTGAAAAGTTATGTGTGCTACACGAGAGCAAAGTTTTTTGTATCTCGTGCTTTTGAGTCCCTCACCACGCTCAGGATTCTAACTTTGATTCACTCGCTACGCTCGTGAATCAATAATAGAATCCTTCGCTTGCTCGGGACTCAAAATCAGCACTCGAAACAAAAAACAACTTTGCTCTCTTGTTGCACAAATAACTATTATATTCTTTTTGCTTTTGTCCTCCCCCTTACGGCGGATACTGTGTTGACCCACGCTAAGTGCACCGAACAATTCAGCCTTGCCTGCTTCAATCTCCGCATCCGAGTAATTAGAGGCACATATTTGCACAATACTCAGCTCATCCAGAACATCAATCTTGTTTTGCACAAACGTTAGAAACTCATTGATAATTATTTTGCGTTCAGACATCGTAAATATATTTAACTACAGCGCGTTTGTAACTATATCACTGCGCACGCGTCGGTCGCGCATACTTTCGTTTGAAGGACAAATCGGTGAAGGCCGCGTCCTCGCGCGCGGGCGACCCGACACTGACTACTTATATAATATTTAATGTATACTTATATAATATTAAAGTAATTAATCCAATAATAAGTCAATAAAATTGTACATAAGATATTTGCACGTCATGAGAAATGACAGACATGTCATGAGCCACTTTTAGTAATTAAGATCTTGCATACATGTACACACATCAACAAAGTCTAGGGATATCTTAATCCTAAATTATTTACGAGTTTATAGTTTAGAACCTTGTTAGTTTCCACAAAAAGTTTATATACAGATTAAAACCTCTTTTATTCTATTTTCAAAATTTGAACATGGAAAGAAAAAAAAAACAAAATAATAAACAAAATATGGCGGCAAATTTGCTAGTAATTCGTTACATTAACCTTTCAAATACCGCGCCCTCTAAAACGTCAATTTGGCTATACGACCGCGCCGTACGACATCATCGCGCGCGCGCTACTAGACATTGAATGTTACCGCTCTGAGAGGTCTTTGTTTATGTTTTCAAGAGTTCGAGTTATAATTTCTTGAAACCCACTTATATAGCCAATATTAAAAAAATATAATATTAACATTTGAGTGTATATTTAGTTTTGTATAGCTCTCTGTTTTGAACGGATCTTAGAATACCGGTTCTATCGACAATTGTAGCGTATTATAATAAAAAATAAAATATTTTTTTGTTTATTTTTGTATTTTTATATTCTGTATAATATGGGTTTTCCAATTAAAACTAAAAATATGCATGTATCCATTTTAATAATTCCCCTTTTTCAATAGCAAACATTTGCTAAAATTCACAGTTTCGCGCGCATTGAAATGAAATGTCCTTTTACTTTTTAATTTGACATCAAATTGCATCAGAAGAAGGTTTCATAGCTATCTATGATTCGTAAAAATGCAATGCCATTTGAAATAATTGATAAAATGTACTAGGCCAGTGTAAAAAACGTCATAGATTGAAGACGGAATCTGGACATGAATTCATGTCGTCGGTAAACAAGGGGACTTTTTTGTAGGACATGAATTCATGTCCTCGGTCGTCGAAAGGTTAAAGAAAGTTAAAACTGTTTTATTATAATTATTAATGAAAAGGGTTTTTAATTGTTTTTCTTTTTTAATTTAACGTGACGTACGAACTTTAAAAGTCATGTCACGTCGTCATTTGAGTCGAGATGAAATGTTACGAGCCGTGGGCATGTTAGAAAATGGTGCAATTCAACGCGTCGTTGCTGAGGCCCTACATACCAGTCAAAATGTGATATCAAGGTTGTGGTCACGTTATCGCAGTACTGGAGATGTGGCCGAACAGCACACAGGTAGATATCGTGTTACTACGCAGAGACAGGATCGATTTCTCCAAATGACCGCCAGAAGACAACCCAATATCACAGCGCTGCAACTAGTGCAAAGGCTCCAGGAGGACCACCAGCTGCTGGTAAGCGACCAAACCGTGCGAAGAAGGTTACATGAAGTTGATCTTCATGCTCGAAGACCATTGCGTGTTCCAGCATTGCGACGTGGCAATCGCGGTCGGCGGCTTTCGTGGGCTCGGGAGCATTTACCATGGAGTGACGAACAATGGTCTTTGGTGCTGTTCACCGATGAGTCCCGGTTTGGGTTTCACCCGGATTCACGAAGAACACGCGTTTGGAGAGCTCCAGGGAGAGTTAGCCGTCTACGGCACCCTCAGGAGGTCCACCCATACCAAGGCGGGACAATCATGGTGTGGGCAGGAATTCGTCTTGGCGGACGAACCCAACTCGTTTGGATCCAAGGCAGCATGACTGCACAAAAATACCACGAGGAGGTAGTAGAGCCCGTTATTGTCCCACACAGAACTCAAATAGGCCATGAATTTCTACTCATGCACGATAATGCTCCTTGCCATACGGCGCGGCTGGTATCTACCGCTCTCCGAGAGCACGATATTCAAGTTTTGGATTGGCCTGCACAGTCGCCCGACTTAAATCCTATCGAGCATGCCTGGGACATGTTACAACGAAAAGCTTTGAGAGATTTTCCACCAAATTTCACGACTGAACAACAACTTTACGAACACTTGCAAAGGACATGGGACCTCATACCGCAGCAAGACATTGACAATTTAATTTTAAGTATTAACAATCGATGTCGATGTGTAATCAATGTAAGAGGTGGCAACACTGATTATTAATGATTAGATTTTACAAGATTTTTTCCATTTTTATTAAAATTAATAGTTTTTTAAGAAGAAATGTTTGTTGTTATCATACTAATTTTCCATGATGATTAAAAAAATTTTTTTTTTTATTTAAAACAAAAAAAAACACGAAATGTTTTTTATTTTTATTAAAGACCTTAAAATAATCTATGATTCTTCTATTTACTGTATCAGAAAATTCTTCATAGATTTTTAGATATTTGATGAAATATAAAATATCCCTAGACTTTGTTGATGTGTGTATATCTAATTCTGTATGTCATACACATGTCTGAGCAAATAAAATTTCTTATTCTTATTCTTATTCTAAACTAATTGTATATAATAGGCGAGACCACGGCTCTGAGCTATTTTCTTGTTTCGTCTTTTTTAGACCACCTTTTTACGTAGTCGGGTTATAGATTTTAAACTATTTCTTTTTATATTTATCGTCAAATAGAGATTGGTCATGAATATGATATTCGTGCTAGTGATGATTGATTATTGTAAATAATACATTAAGGTTTCATTAAGTCTAATTCATATTTTATATTTCTGTTCGACAATTTGTTAATTAAGTTTCATCTGAACAATCTGTGATAACGTCTATTCAACTCACAGGTAGCAAATCGTCAAAGATTATTCAATTAGAACTTCATTTAAGTTTAATAAATTCTAAATTAGGTTACAAGTTGTGACCAAATTATGTTGAATGTGAGAAGTTTTTGGGACAACGAACTTTCTGGTGAAACCCGTAGTAATAATAAACATTGGTTAAACTTTTAAAGGCAATTGCTATTTGTTTGTTTAAAGTTGGGGTAGTGTCTATAAAGTCTGAATTTATTCTCACAAGCCTGCATAATGAAGATTCCGGCATGGTTATACTTAGATTAGCATGTGGTGCCAGCTTTCATCGTTTATTGATAATATTTGATCACCAATAATTTATCACAGCCTTTAATTTAAGTATATTACAAGCATAGCATGTTTGTTAATACTATACAATATCATACTATATACAACTAAATTATATGTCGTATACGATGCGTCAAATATTCCTCCGGAACGCTGTCGACCGGTAGCGTGACCAGAAGGCTGGCAGTATTGCCACGTTGAATGCTTATTCTCTCACAGCACTAATTATTTATTCTACTAGATGAGCCCGCGGTTACACCCGCGTTATTTAAGGCTACTGATCCGCTCCCGTAGGTCATAGCGTGATGTTATATAGCCTATAGCATTCCTCGATAAATGGGCTAACACTGAAAGAATTTTTCAAATCGTTCTTTCGATCAGCGCGTTCAACCAAACAAACAAACAAACTCTTCAGCTTTATATATTAGTATAAGATTAGATTCAGGTTTTTCAGTGTGGTTGTCATAGTACTTGTCCTGATTTTTTTGGGTTGGGTAATTTATCAGCATATTATTATTAATAACTACAGCAATATGGGAGTGAGTGAAGCAAGTGAGGTATGTCAAGATCGTTGCAAATGGCGTTCCGTAGTCTCTGCCTACCCCTCCGGGTAACAGGCGTGAGTCTATGTATGTATGTATGTATAACTACAGCTGAGTTAAATGCGTGTGTCGTGCTTGTGATTGCCACGGATATAGGTATATAAAAGTATCCTTTGCCTAATGCTTTAACTGGACAATGAGGTTCGTCAAGATGAAAAGTTTTGCTTTAAAATGAAAAAAAGTTTTGATGTATCTTACTCACCATCAATCCTGTCTGACACAGCATATAATGCACCGTCTGCGCCACGTCAGCCGCGTGAAGGTTGTTGTGGTAAGGGTTATTGAACTTGCAGTACCCGTCCTCTATTCTGCTGAGGAAGTTCTCCAGAATTGTTGGCGGTACCTGGTGACAGAGAAGAGATGGTCAGTCATTGATATCATTATCAAAGTAGCTTTCCGTTTGCGATACCAAATCTTCAACTTGGTATTATGGATTCGCTGACACAACTTTAAATTACACGAAAATTAAACTTTGAAACCTTATTCATGATGCTTTGGTAGCCAGGTCTTTATGGCAGATGTGATTATTATTATCGCTTGAGAATATTATCATTAAAAGCTAGTCATCAAGTAAGTGATATTTTTTTATAAAACTATTTACTGTAATTGGCTAGGAAAGGGTCACGGTCAAAATGGGCGTAAAACCAACAGCTATAAAATATATTTTTTGTGAAAGCTAATGACCATTACTTAATTTTAACCCTTCGTCTGTGGCGCAGCCGCTACGCTGCCTTTATAATTTGGCGCCATCTGTGACGGAGCAGCTCAGCGGTCGCCTCACCGACAGAGTTACAGAGCTTACTTTTGCGCCTATTTCGGCATCTATTAAGTGCGTATTCGTTCGCACTTATGACGAATCGTATTAGGATGAATTTGCTCTCCCTCTCGCATATAAACAATAAAATGTATGGAACGAAAACAGCAAATATTCGATGTTTTAAATCTGTCATTAGGTTCATTCAGTTCCGTGATTTGTTGGCTCTCTTTGTACCGTGTGTTTGAGTGTATAATTCAAGATTATTCATCTTATTCATATCAAAAACTGGAAGATATGTTCATTTGGTTTTTATTTTATCATATATATATTATTGTATAAAAAGAATAACCGAAAAGTTGTTTCATTTTTCATAAATCGGAAATTACACAAAATGTTCTAGGTAACCTATATTAATTCTTTTGGTACATTTGCAATACACTTCAAAGTCCATTATGAGTAATATAGAAATCTACATAATGTATTTGTAATCATAAATCTTATTGGCAACATGCAAAATTCCAATTAGATTTAAAGAAAATCAGGTTTTACTGAACCGTGGGCAAGTTCAAACCCCTATCTGTGGCAAGGCAGCTCAGCTGCTTCACAGATAACCATAAGCTGTCATTATGACACTCACAGACGAAGGGTTATACTATGACGGCAATTACCCAAACAACCGGAGAGCAGAGATATTCAGTGATATTCAAACGTATTTTTTTATAGAATCCAAAACAATCTAGAATCTAATACAACGGAGATAACACGACACTATGTTGTGCAGAGCTAGGCCAAAGAAACCAATCTATTGGTTGGTAACCACGGAATTACTACATTCCACCCCTTTCTAACTTCTCTTTTACTCAGGCGCCGACCAAAAAAAAAGCGTGCGGGCAGGCCAAATATGAATAGCAGACAAATATGAATAAACACTCATATATTCATATTTTGTTATTTGCTCACGTTTTGCTATCATTGGTTTATGTTTCTTCACGACTTCTGACCCCTGCCATCGCTTTCTAGACCTGTTATCGCTTTCTGATTGGACTGTTGTTATATAACTGAACTTTTCGCAACTTGTGTTCTGCTGTTTTTGTTAAGTGCAATGGTCCGCGATGGTGTTTATTTAATTGAATTATATAGAGAGGATTCATTAGATGATTTAAACAGATGTAATATCCTGCAAACTTATGTGTGGTTGCTTCGAATTAAAATACAGTCGCGGCATATCAGATTGCGCATGCGCACATATAGTACTTACATTTTGATCGATAGAGACCAAATCGGTAGAAATGCGATAGTTGAGCATTACTGCACTTGCTTAACAGGCAGAAGAACAGTAGAAAGTTGTGCCCACATAGTTTCAGTTTTGTGGTTTTTAGGGTTAGGATGGCACGAGCCTTTCATTGCACAGAACATTTATTAGATGTTATAGTTGATGATAACCATTGATATTTAAATAAAATGTATCAATATGTAGAAGTTTTTAACAAATATGTGTGTTTTATTTAACCAATCTTTGGGATTTTTTTGCAATGATACCCGGTCGATATCGGGGTTAAAAAGTATTTAGGGGGCATATAGAAGTACATTAAAGTAAATTACAACACATTTTATTTCTGTTGGTTTTACGCCCAACTCTCATACAAAAATGCCCATGATCCTTTATTTTAACCTTCGAGTGCTTTTAGCTAAAGCTAACCTGACATAAAAATAAGATATTTTTTTGGCGAACAAAGTTCTAAATCTCTAATGTTATTTTAATGTTAAGGGATCATTTCTCTTATACGGCGAACATTTTCATTTATCACATACATTTATAAACATGAAAAATATGCGTCACTCTACAGGCCGTCTCGCACCGAATTTCATTATAAAAACATCATACACTGAGCCGTTCGTCGGGCCGGTGAAGATTTTCTTTCAGAAGGGGAAATTTTCACAAGTTTTACCGGTTTTATTGTCGCTTGGGAGTTAACAGCGTTAAGGCAGCTGAGAATGGCAATGGAAAATGATCCCTAAGTATCAAGTAATGAGTTGCTCGCAGTTTGTATTATCCTTTGTGGCAGTTTGAGTTGAGCGACGATTGTCAATTGATGGTATAATAATTGTGTAAGTGGCAGTGATGGATATTCGGAAGATCTTTTACTTGTCACCTTGTTGAGGTTTTGAGTTGAAAGTGGCTTTAACAAAAACCTCGGATGAGTCGACAAAAGCGTGAAGTGTCGAAGATGACTTAGGCCTAGTTTTACCAGCTCTCAATAGACTTCAATCAAATCAAAACTATGTTTTAATTAAACCTATAGATCAATAAAAATTAGAACAAAGTATGTGATAAGGACCCTTTGTTGCTGTGAATTTATTCACTATATGGGATCAAGAAGTGCTGTATCATCCACAAAAATGGTATATTTACTGCTAGTATGAGTGTTTTGTTCATTGTTGTTCAAATGTCGAGTCCAGGAAATGTCCTATACAAATGTAATTAAACCACCTACACCAAACGCCGCCCGTGAGCCTACTATCGGAAAAGTTTATCAGTAATAAAATCTAATTTTTCATTCTTTTGATAGTCTTACCATGTTATCGATTGTTTAGAAGTTGTCACTGCCGCGAATATAAAACAACAGGTTGTACAGATTGATTGTAATTACGAAGATTGTGCCAAGCTATTAAGGCGCTGTGCTAAGCGACTGTTTTGGTAAATGAGGGGGTGAAGCAGGGGAGGTGAAGGGAGCTTAGCTCCGTCTACTGCGGGGCGCCCCCCTTCATTCTCGTCGCGTGCGGCCGTATTCTGGCGACATCCGTATTTCAATATTTCAAAATCGCAAGCAAAACGTTTTAGCATATTGAATTGAGATACTGATATTAAAATTTATATTACATACATCAATCTGTTTGTACAAAATAGGCATAGCGCAATTTTTGTTCTCAGTGCAGCCATGAGCAAAACTGGTTTACATTAGACGTTATAGGTATTAATAGTTGACGTATACGGCACGTAGGTAAATACCTACGTGCCGTAAGATGTTCAAAATAATTAAGTCAGTTCCATGTATGGAGAGGCCATTATTATGTTTGTTTTGTTTTTGTATAAAAATAGTAAAGCAGTTCATATAATACCTACATCTAATTCCATTCCTGCCAGTTTCCAAATCTGTTTTGCAATAAATTGGCTGTTACATACGGGCGGACAGACAGACAGACATTGCGAATCTATAAGGGTTCCGTTTTTACAATTTTTGGCTACGGTACCCTAAAAAACACAATACTGCTCTACTAAGCGCAAAAGCCGTATCTCAACTAAAGCGAGTTACGAGATAATTGAAGTTTAGTAAAAGTTGTTTTATTTATTTATTGATGTTTATTGTCATTATAGGTATAAGTATTATGGTAAAGGTTTCGAAATACGTCGCCGTTTTTAGGGGTTGTGAGTGATTGCAGAGAGAGGAGGGGAGTTCTTGAAACCCCCCTCACCATTTTCACTTGCCGGAAATACTTGGTTTCCTCTGAAAAAAAAAATCTCCAAACATCGGTATCATGGCACTGCCAACTTCCACATTCATCACACTAGTGTGATGAATGTGGAAGTTGGCAGTGCTTAGTTTATTAAGCTAGTTTAATAAACTAAGGTTGACGGAGCCCTGCGAAGGGCTCCTATTTTCGGATTAAGGGTCAAAAGAGAACCTAACATAACCTATTTAGTTACTTATTACAGTCGCACCTAACCCTAGGCACTCGAAAGCAATGACGCACAAATTTGACATTAGCTGTCAATATGATCATTCCAAGATGGCAGTTTTGCGTTTCGTTTCACGTTTTTCACATAAAACATAAAATAGACATTTGTAAAACTGTACTAAAGTATTAAAACTACGTCCCGTTTTGCATAATTGCCGAAGTATTAATGAAATTTTGGAAATTGTTTTAAAATATTTAGACGCAACTCCGGCAGCCAAAATTACTATTAGGTGATTAAAACGAACTCCCTTAAGCCTCCTACACTACCAATACCCTCAAATTCAGGCGACTTGTTTCGAAACCCAACCCATTATTATTTTTCAAAATAGATGAAACATCAAAAATATATGTGGATATACCTTATTCATGAGATACTGCTATGTCGCTTAGAAAATTATAGAATTAGAATTTGAGTTACTGCTTTTTCGTTAGCTCTCTTCATACATGTTTGTATGGAAAAATATAAAAAAATTCTTTCGCTTCAAATATGTGTTATTTCAATGAAAATGAATATTAAAAGATATTTATTTATATTCATTTATAATTTATTAACGAAATACAGAGTTTACAGCTCATCAAAAGTTAGCTGTCTGCTACAACCCGGCAGGTTTTCTTTATTCTCATCAAATGTTAAAGGCAGTGTGTGAGGTGATAAGACTTATTATTTGCTGTTGCTCCGAGGCACAGTTTCATTTACTTTCCTTTTACGGCTTGGTATTGTAGAAATTTCAAGCACTGATGAAACATTTTCCTCTCCGTGATCTCGCAATGCCATCCCTTGAGCTTGACGAGAATCAACAATTTCAGGCAACTGCCAATTCATATAAAACGCCACAAGCTTCTCCCAGAAAACATCATCTCTTTCTATAATTTCTATTTTTAGTGATATACTTTCGCCACTCCCCACAGCAAACTTTTGTTTGCGTGTAACGTGGCATTGCCCCTGAATTTGGTAATAACAATTACAATATTTGTTTAGACTAGTCAGTTCACTTTTTTATCATGTTTCCATATTTGTATTTTATTTGCTCTTATACTATTCTCCAGGCCATTCTTATATGCAACTTTAGAACATTAAATTTCCACAATCGTGTTTGGACCTATTAATCCATCTGGCGTGGCACCAATAATCGAATAATCCACAAGGCTCGATTGTTACATTTTCTTGCTTCGCCAGTTGTTGCAAAGCCAGTTGTTCATTTTAGATTCCATGCGCAACTGATTTTACATTGCAAATATTTTATTTGTACAAAATAATTTTTACTAAGTTGGCTTTGCTGCTGTTATCTCTTCTTTTTACAACTATACAAAAATTTTAATCTGCCAACATATTCTTACGCAATTCGAACCAGTCACTGCTATCCCTCTTGTAAGTTTTGCTTATCACTACGGAATTTGAGTCAAATTTGTTAAAAAAATTGTTAGGCATTTCTTGGCTAGCTCTTGAACAGATCGTGTTAGGAATGACTGAAGTCAAATATGTGTAAGACGTTGCAGAACTGTTATCTTTAACTTCACTGTAATTACAATAATGATAATTAGTTACGTACTTTATTATTAAAAAATACTATATCTTGTGTTATAGCAAACAGAGAAGTCACCTTCTTACTTATAAATGATTGATTTTAGAAATTAAAAAGATATTAGATGTACTGAGACATACCTAATAGTTTATGAATAATCAAAGTTTTACCCGATGTACCTAAAAAGGTTTATGTTCAAAACACAATAATACAACATTCGTTACCGCTTGTGTGCGGATTGCGGAGCGCCATATTAGCGCTGTCATCATTATTGTTCGCCGTGGCGGCATCTTAGCGCTCCAGGCGCTCTGACAAGCTAATGAATTTGAAATATAGGTACATAAAATGATTCGATTTCATGTTATTACTCTTTCAAAAATTGAAAACTGTGGCAGCTATGTATTGTGAGAATAATTTATATAATTATATTATGCATAATCGATAGTATATAAGTAACATAGTTAGTCATAAAAGACTCTTATGAAAATAATTTGTGTAAAAATGTTACATATTTCATAATCACTTGGCCATGGATGAATTTCTATTTTATTACGACGCTTTCTTGTACAAATCCTTCGTAGAACTTCATTTCTCTAATTGTCCATATTTTATTCTTCTAATTATATATTTATAAGCACAGAAACAATAACACATTAAACGCAACAGGAGTATAAACTTAGGTCCTAATTATATGTGCCCATAGTTATATGAAAAGCCTATTTGATTCAAAGTATTCAGTCTATAACATAAAACATGAAATTACGAACTCAAATCGGCGTATTATAATAACAAACAGGTTTACGTAAAATTTCGTGCAGCGGAGACGCAAGCGACATGACCTATCTCTCACAGGGCTCATAGCCGAATGATGAGGTCTGGGCGGGGCGTAAACTAGCAACTGATACTCAGTACACCGCTTATGCTAATAAGGTTTAAATTGCTGAAGCGTTTGATATTGATGGGATCTACCGAGCGTCAAAATCCTAGACGTTTGGCAGATTTTATTTAATTTTACAAAATATACAGGTATAATATTAAAATAAATAGGGTAATTCTTTAGTTCATTAGATTTCCTACAATATTATCAAAAAAAATACGACAGCTTACGATCAAAATATTGCAAACAGTGAGACGAAAGATTATTTTCTGCCTCGATTTTGTGATTTTTTTACCGTGATTCTATTTTATGTACATGAAAAATTCTTTCAAAAGTCTTTTGTTCAGACTTTTGACTTTAAGCTCAAATTTTTGCTAGTTTGTATTATGTACCGTTATGGCTAGATGCGCGACGAAAAATTAGGTGTTTCACGGCTTCTGAGGTATAACAGCGCCTTAAGCTGATTGATTAAGTTGGTTAAGTAAGTCTGTGTCGCCACTGTATATACACTAACGCTCAAAAGTATTTGGCCACCTTGATTTGAGGTAGTTTGAAGAAAAATGTTATTCTAATTGTACTAATTTTATTGTGATAATTCATTGCCGTATATTGTTAAATCTAATATAGCTGTCTATATTAGATTTTCCCTATCATGAGTTAATTAAAAAAACTTAAACAACCAAAAAACAGGCAGCGATAGCCTAGTGGATATGCCAACAGGCTGCCGTGCAGAGGGGTTTGAATCCACGGCGTGCACCACTGACTTTTCGAAGTTATGGGGTATTAAATTGTTAATTATTATCGCTCGCCTCGTGTCTCGGCGAGCATGTTAAACCATCAGTCTTGCCTCTCGTGAACAGTAGTTGACAGTCGTTACGCGTAGTCAGTACCCTTAAATAAACTGTTAGATAAGCGGACACCGGGCGTTGCATGCCTTGGCGACCGGTGTCCGCTTACTACTCTAACCAGATGTGACTAAATATCAGCTTTTCCACAGAGCGACTGCCATATTTTGATCTCGGCAATCCAAAGGGATAGCGAAATTCATGACTTAGACCAGTATCAGTTTATTTAAGGGTACTGACTCCGCGTAACGACTGTCAACAACTGTTCACGAGAGGCAATTCAATATGCTCGCCGAAACACGGAAATACCACATAACTTCGAAAAGTCAGTGGTGCGCGCCGTTGATTCGAACCCCTCTGCACTGCAGTCTGTTGGTATATCCACTAATCGCTGCCTGCTTTTTGGTTAAGTTTTTTTAGTTAACTCATGATAACTGTCTTTATTATATTTAATAACATACAGCAATGAATGTCATGATAAAATTAGTACAATTAGAAGAAGATGATTGTTCTTCAAACATCCTCAAATCAAGGTGGGCAAATACTTTTGAGCGGTAGTGTACTTTGCCACTTCTTGGTTTGGTTGGCGAAATATCATCGATCTCCGTTGTCTCAACGTTTTAAACACTTTGAATATTCTGAAGTATCTCTTGCGAAGTTTCGCGGCTGAATTCTGTCTGAAAACTTTAGTAGATTATACTTAATGATCTTGTAGTGGGTAGTTATCTTCGTAACTATCTGTTTTAGAAAATCTACTACAAAGTATGCAAATCATGTAAAGATAAATAATAATAATAAATGTGTATAGAGTCATGCATTTTAAGTTCCTTCTCTTTAATTCGGCTGTACCATGCTTGCTGTAGAAATTGTATGCTGTTCAAAGAAAATGAAGGACATTATCGCACGCCAATAACCTATAGTTCCAGTTGTCCAGTTTGAAGAGGGAGGCTGATAGTGACTGAATGGCGATAACGGGTTAGCGGGCTTAGCGGCATACCCTACGGAGGCCTACGCCCAGGAAGGGAACGCAATTGGGCGACAAGCTAATGAGATAAACAAGCTGACACAGTGTCAAACACATGGGTATAAGAGCATATACTTAACAAAAATCTCGACCTCCCAAGTATGGGATTGTGCCCTGTCAAAATCTTGTCAAAAATGTTAGCGTTAATGCTATAGTATGGTGTCATGACATTCCAGTAATCTTTCCTTTCAGAAATATCTACATTCAGTACATTTCCCTCTATTCTCGAAAACTTAAATATACTCTACTAATATTCTAAGTAATCATGCAACGAAACTAAATTCCAAGTCACACCATCAAAGAAAACTTCTTCATACAAGATTTCTAACAGTATGATAAGATGTTCCTAAGTATTTCTATCTATATACGCTGGACGGTGCAACACGGTGCAAACTTCGGGCACTTATTTTATTTCCTCCTCACCAGTATGCATGATTGAGTACTGAGCACCAAAGTTTAGAGGATACGGTTGCATACTGAAAACTTTGTGAGAAGTTTTCGAATAAATATACTTGTTGCACTTAAAGGTAGAAGTTATAAGATTTAGAATTATTTTGAAGGAAATATTTGTTGGAATATCTTGTTGGCTTTGCAGATAGTAGTTCACCGTGGCTCGTTTCCTGCATTAGACATAAAAGGATAGACTTTAATGAGACACCTATGTATATATTAGTTGACAAATGGCGTGCAAATCGCTTTCTTTGGAAGAAAACCAGTTAGAATTTTATTCTTAGAAAAAATCCTTTTACTGAAAATACCAATAAAATATGAAATAAGTGAAAAGTATTTACAGGTAATATGTAGGTCAGAAAACATTGCGTAAACTCATCTCCGCCTTGATGGTGCGGTGAGCGTGTATCATTGTCAGCGTCGCCACGTCATAACGATGACGTAACAACGTTGATCGTGTTATGTCATGCGTTAATACTCGACTGGACGATAATTAAGTTTATGGGGGTAAGGGTGTATGATTTTCGAAGAGGTTGTCAGGTATGCAAGGTACCTACTAAGTAATATAAATGAAACGTGGAGTCGGTGAAATGGCATGTGCCGCTACCTGGTGACGAATAACAAAAAAGTATTTAAAGCAATACAAAATCGGTTAGTGCTTAGTTACCCTAACGAGGACTTTGTTCGTTTAAACAGTCGTAAAAAAATCAATTTAGGCTACTTAAGTAGTAGCAACCAATATTCAGTAACGTTCAATTAGTAATTAGTAATTACTAATTGAACGTTAATGTAATAGCACAATAATTTGTAAGTTTATGTTTAATGTAAAATAAACATTTGTACGCCGGTGACGGCAGAATACTATGGATTTAAATAATTAGTGTTAACATCTTGTATACAGTATTCCAACAAATAAATTATTATTATTATTTGTTTCTCTATCACGGCAATTCTTTTAACCTTTGATGTTAGAAGAATAACCGGCCCTTTGGCAGGCGTACACGGAGACATAGGTCCAACGCGTAGAGGCCCTTTGAAAGTTTTAATCTAGAATGTGATGGGACACCCACTGAGGCGCCTCCATTACTGCACTATTAAGTGCAGTCACGGATTAGGCGCAGCAGGTGCAAGACTATTGCTACTTGTATGGAATCTAATTAATCTGGGCTATTGGGATGGGTGTTAAGTGGATTGGTCTAGGTGAACACTATGGGTGAAAAACGGCACCTGCCCTAAATACTCTTATAGTATGTCGAAAAGGGACAGGCGGTGACTCGCCAACTCACTGGATGGGCCCTCTCTAGATAGCCGCCAAGGCAAACAAACTCTACCATAAAGGCAACAAGAGGGCAACACCGGTGTATTGTTATAATTATAAACTGTGGTAATTTTTCTTTGAACTTCATTATATTATGTAGCATAGGTATAAATAGTGAAATTTCATAGTTTAAACTAGTGTCAGTGTATTTAGATGTATTACTATGTTCATTGTCTTTTAACGGAAAAATAAACGAAAATTACACATCATAACGACTGTTAAAGATCTTCATGACTGCTGATACCGACGGCGTTACGTGCTCTCTGAGGCACGAGGCCAGGATAATTAATAATACGATAACGCAACGTATTATTTCCAAATTTCCTTACGTCCTAATAAACCATAATAACATGATGTTTATATCGCGGTAGTTTGCTGAAACATAATCAAAAAATTGGGCAAGTGCGAGTCGGACTCGCGCAGGAAGGGTTCCGTACCATCATCTATAAAAGAAAATCACGTTCGTTGTATGTATATTTAAATACTTTATAAGTTTCTACCTGTTTATTAAGATCGAGTAACAAATTGCTTAAAAATTACGTTTGTTGTATAGGAGCCCCCCTTTATTATTAACTTTTTTAAAATTTAATTATTTATTTTGAAAGGTAATATACAACTACATATTCTGTGAAAATTTAAAGCGTCTACCTGTTACAGTTAGTAATTTTGAGCAAAAATACGAAAAAAAAACACGTTTTTTGTATGGGACCCCCCCTTAATATTTTCATTTTTTTTATTTTTAGTATTTGTTGTTATAGCGGCAACCGAAATACATAATTTCAGCTTTCTAGCTATCATGGTTTATGAGATACAGCCTGGTGACAGACAGACAGACAGACAGACAGACAGCGGAGGCTTAGTAATAGGGTTCCATTTTTTACCTTTTAGGTACGGAACCCTAAAAACGACTTAAAATGTTAATTCCCGTTATTATCACATTATTTCTCAACCCACAAAAGTACGCACGCCATTTCAGTATTCTATCGGCGGACAATTCCAAACTTTTTAAGTTATCGCCGACAGTCTATTTAAACTTCCAAGAATGGCTGCTGACATTTTTTTTCGAAGCACATCGTTAAATATTTAGGTTAAGAACAATTTTGTATATGGATTTTTAGCTTAAGATTATTTTATATCTGATGTCTACTAATATTACAAAGCTGAAGAGTGAAGTGTCGGTGTGGTGACGGATTAAGAATACGGAATGTCACCACCCCATATCATCCCATGGGTGTCGTAAGAGCCGACAGAGGGAGCATATTATGCAGAGAACAGCAATGTTAGAGAAGGAAAACTTGATTCAAACCCTATACCAACCCGGCCAGCGTGGCCAATTCCTCATTTCAAACGAGAGGCCTAGTCTAGCTGTGGACTGTTAAAGGCTGATGATGATGAAGAGTGAAGAGCTTGTTTGTTTGTAGTTATGTATGTTTGGTTGAACCCGTCGTTTGGACTACTGGTTCAATTTGAATTATTATTTTAGTGTTGTATAGCCTATCTATCTATTCTATGTATTTTTAAAAAGACAACTCCCGCACTAGGACTAAATCCTGTGTCGCGGGGGACTTTACAAACATACAACTAACAGACACAATGAACTCCCAGACTCGAAACAACAATTTATGAATCACACAAAGTGTTGTCTCGTGTCATATCGAGGCTATAAATTATATAACATCACGTTATGAGCCATGGGCGTAGAGTAGTAGCCACAGACAAAGCGTTAGTAACCACAGGCTCATCTAGTTATAAATAAAGATTGAACTAAAACGCTTGTTAAGCTAACTAGGATTATATTTCTTTAGTTCTCAAGTTAAAGAAGAAATGAATATAAAAATTCCCTTTACGTACCTTGAGTCGCTTGGATTTATTAAATAAACAAGAAAATGAAAGAACTGTAGGTAGTGCTTTGTTGTGTACCTATAACAAGTAGATAAATTGGCTTAAGGACTTATAGAACGAAAATAGGTATCATTTATCCTACAAGCATTTGTTATTGTACAGTTGGAAACATATAAACGAGATTTTATGCCATATGTAAAGGCACCTGGGCTCTAAAGATTATCCTTATATTAGGTTTGCAAACATTGAAACGAAAAAAATTTTGCCCGGCCGAGCGCAACGTAGGGTTCCGCAGTAGCCCTTACTATAAGTGTCTAAACACACTATGCCGAACTTACGCAGCCGAAGTTCCGCGGCTGAATTTATGTTCCGACCTATTCAGCTGATATGACATACCATAAGTGCCGAACTTACGCGGCCGAAATTGCGCGGCCGAATGTACGTTCTGACGTATTCGGCTGATATGACACACCATAAGTGCCGAACTGACGCGGCCGAAATTGCGTTGCGGAACTTTGTGTAGTATCTTCGTCGGCAATGGAACCGAACTTCGGTAACGTATAAAGTGTGCACTACTACTAGTATCTTCGTCGGCAATCGAACCGAACTGCGGTCGCGTTTAATGTGTCCTCTACTACGAGAAAAGTTGCTGCCCAACTTACGCGATTATGCCGGACCGAAATTACGCTGTACGCTATAAAGCAACGTAATTTCGGTAAAGTGTGTCGTCTGTAATTCAAATAGCATTGCAGGCGTACCTAATCATGCCGAACTTTGGTCGCGTAAGTTTGGCATAGTGTGTTTAGACACGAGTTCCTTGTAAGTAGAGGATTCGAACCCGGTCGATTTTTCTAGTCCCGGGTTTTCGGGATTATCAACAGTTAATACCGGGATCCCGGGATAGTCCCGGGATTGTATTGGTAATAGAAAGTGGTAGCAAAAAGAGAGTAAAACATATCAAAATCAACCTTTTATTTTAAATCTTTACTTAAATCTTCAAAAACAAAACAAAATTATAATTTCTTCTAATAAAATTAACAAACTAGGGCCTTATAAAATAGTTTAATAAATTATTGCTTAGTTTGTTTATTTTATTTTACAATAATTAAAAAAAAAACAGCTTCTTAAAATTTGTCAAAAGAGATCAATGTTAATTAATAGGACTCATATTTTAAATCAAATAGACCAGAAACTATTATTTACTTATTTACTACACACATACTTAATCCGACACCAGTCGTTAGCAGAAACAAACGCAATCAGTTGTGTAAATAAGATGGCCTGCAAATTTTGAAGTTTAACGTCAAATGAAAGTAAGTGCGTTTCGTTTCACGCACATTTTTATTGACTTATATAAAAATATATTAGTCCCGAAAATCCCGGGATTCATTGAATTTAATCCCGAAAATTTCGGGACTAAAATATGATCGGGATCCCGGGATCCCGGTCTTCGGGATCCCGGGACTGAATCCTCTACTTGTAAGTGACTACGGCACACAAAAAATACCATACGTGGATTTATTTCTCATATTATTTTGTTTTGCCATGTATGAACAGAAGATATTACTGCAAAGCTACATACTAGAGTGCAGCACTAATAGATTAGTGACAAGTCTTGATAGAATAACACCTTTATGCAGTTAGACGATTTTAACTTTTCTCATTCTACATTATATTTATATGTATGTAAATTTTAATATTGTATACTTATTTGTATGTATATATTAACAACTACCGTTTATTTCCGACCAATAATATCCATCCAAAGGTTGCCTGGTAGAAATCACGCGATAAGGCCGCCTTTTGTACTAACTTGTTCATAAAATTTCTTCAAATGTATGTATTAGTGTACAATAAAGTATAAATAAATAAATAAAATAAATAATATTCGAAGTTACGCCAGGATAGTTTGTTGCCTGTATCCGGTAGTAGTAGCGCCTTAGGTTCAACAGTTACAGACATTATGTAGTTACCCGAACATCAATTGTTTTTTGCACTGCCTAATGAGTAAGTGAAGTCAGCATAGATATGAGAATACTTCTCACATTTGTGGAAGTCAGTATTCAAAATATGACCTCTGTCATCACGGTTTAAGGCTCAAACACACCGGATGCGTATGCGTAGACGTAAGCGTAGACGTGCACGTACCACTGGGTTGTAATGTATGGAACTGTATGAGACAGGACAGGACACACTGCTTGCGTAGCGTAGACGTGCGCGTCGACGTAATGCGTAGCCCTACGCAATGCAGCCCCCAAAACACAAACATGCTGCGTGACTTACGCCTTATCCTTCAATGCAATAGCAAACTTAATTATGCCAAATAGTCAATTAATAACTCTTAGTTTGGTCACGGTAATGTTATCTATGCATTATTTTAACTTCATAAAAATGTCGGAACGCGAATCACACTTTACAGACTTTGAGATCGACACCAAGTCTGTACCGAACTCGAAGCACGTCACGTAGATCACTCGCATATCGACTATTTGTATTAAGTTAAAATACAGTTAATATAGCACCATGGTTTATTCTCAGAGTCCACTTTATTTAAGTCATACCCTCTTCCATTATAAAACAACACTTGTCTATTACAATATACAGACTGCAACATACACAAGGAGTTTATTTGACAATAAAGTAAAAAAGGTCAACATAATAAAAGGCAGTGTGCTCTTGTGACGGAAACAGGTCATTCTCATTTCTCTCATATCCTTATTTCTTTACAACCGGAAAGGATCTCGAGAAAGACCGTTATTAATTGTTGCCGTCAGATTCAAAATGAAAAGGTCATGACACAACCTACTTAATTGTAACATTGTAAAAAAAATTAAATTTAATTTTGTTGGAATTAAATTAAGACTCACAGGTACAGCTTAAAAATATGATGTGTCACCATTGTGTCACGTACATACTTACGTTTAAAAGATTTAAAAAAATCATACAGGTATTTTTCGGTTACACAATTTTTTTAATACTTAACTGAAAATTAAAATTATTATCTGACTTTACTATAGAAATGTTTTTATAAGACAGTTTCGTAAAATATACGGTATTTTTCTCACGTGGTTTAAATATTATGTTATAATATTACATAAAACATACAATGATGGGGGCTAAATTGATTGATTACAGCGCAAACACTGATGTGATTGATTCGCTAGCGGGATTACAAAAGTATGTCTTCTTATATTGTGATTAATGATAACGTTCTGCGATTACACGTGCTAAGGACATGCCAGAAAAAGTAATAGCATAATTTCTTGTCAAATCAAAGCATGTTGCCTAAAAATAGCAATAATGCCAATAGGCAAGTGGCCAGTCCCGTTAAAAGATGTGACGCGACTCGTTTTATTATGTTAAAAAATATCAAATAATATATTTTCATCCATTTGTATCATCTTATCATATATAATATGTAGTATACCTTATTATAAAATATTATTTTAAAATCTGTCAACTTTATTCACTCTTTCACGTTCAATTTCATTTCATCTTTGTCGTAAATTAAAATAGTTGATGGTGTTTATGTTGCAATGATCAACCCACTTCGTGTTTGAGACATAGATAGTGGCCGGTGCTTGCCATAAATAAATAGCTTTTTGGAATGAAAACTTTTAATACTTTCGTGGATGGAAGAAAAACGAAACATCGACGAGTCTTCTGTTTAAACTTTATCGAAAAAAGTTTTAGAATCAATTACCGAATTAAGACTTAATTTGTTTTTTTTATGGTTTTAGCATGAAGTGTGCCTCGGCTTTGCTCAAATGGCTATAATCTTGTTCTTTTACGAGAGATCTTTATAAGATATGACGTTAAACGTTTCGATTTTTTTTTGTAACGCTTATAGACTGACTTCAGTTTCTGTTTACGTTGCATTCTTAATCGCCAAAATAAAGCAACCTTTGCAGATAACACCACTTTTGACACATGACTTTTTATTGGCATTCACACCAGAGTGCTATCCTTCTACTGAAGGAGAGTTGGCCGTACTTTGAAAAGAAGAAGAAATATTCTTATTAGCTGTAAGCTCAGTAGAAGAAGAATTTTCTTACATGGCTATGGATGATTACATAATTTCGTACTCCGCAAGGTCGACGATCTTGTTGGGTTCGCGGGTAGCGGTTAGATACGAGCTCCTCAAGATCTGTGTGGCAACCCTTGAGATTCCTACATAAGTCTGGCAGTCAACGTTGTCAAGCTAAGGCGATGACAATTATCCCGTATATACTATGAATACATTGCTATTAACTCATTCTCTGTCCAACAAGAGACACAATACAAAATCAATTATTATGAATCATAATATTCATAATATATGATAGTAATCTATTGTAACGCTCATAGTGAGATTTGCCTGGCCATTTGTAATAGATCAATAAGGTTAAACAACGTTCACAGAGGTAACCATTTGGATGGGCTTAAGTTTGGTTGCATTTGTATAAGAATCGTTAGGCCATGTCGGGTGCCTTAGGGCCGGTAGCAAACTCTGTCACCAGTGTTGGCCACATACACACACGAACAAAAATCGTGTTTTTTTATAGGCTCACGCCTGTACCCCCGAAGGGGTAGGCAGAGGTGTAAATTATACACCCACCTTTTGCCATGAATTTTTGGGTCCCACGTAATAGGGGGCGAGCCTATTGCCGTTACCGGGCACATCACCAGACTCCGTGATGCTACTGAGAATTTGGAAAAACCCAGTAACACTTTTGCCCGACCCGGAAATCAAACCTAAGACCTCCGATCAGCAGTCGCATACGCTATCCATTGGACCACGGAAGCGGTCCGTGGTCTAGGATAGTGGATAGGGTATGCGTGAAATAAGTGATTTCTTCTTACCTTGAATTTATGTATCATGCCGTATCTGTTGAGTAGCTCGTACCCGAGGTACTTGACGGGGGCGCCACTCGATGCTTCGTGCAGCGCGAACACGTCGAACGACCATTCATCCAGAGTCTGAAACACAAGAAGCTCATTTAGTTGACTGCCGGATGTCGTGCTTTTAGCGGTCGAATTGTGAGTTCAATCACCACCTAAGACATGACTTTATGTGATCAGTCAAGTCAAGTTAAAATCTTTTATTTATTTAAATCACAAAGTGACACTTATGAACGTCAAATTTAAAAAAATACTTAGGTAGGTAAGTACTTAAAGTTTCTACATTTACATTTACTGCCACGTTCGCAAAACAAGGGCGTAAAACCATGAGAAAGAACGGGCGATAAAACTCACGGTCACTCTTTTTCATCACCAGTTTTTGCATAAACCATAACAATTTCAATTTTGTAAGGTGCTGCAACTGTTACACCTTTTCTATCTCACTTGTATCTATTTACTCTACATAATACCCAAGCATAATTCAGTTAAATTTTGATGTTCATTTTATTTAGCCTTCTGAAAATAGACATGGTGAAACAACACTTACATTAAGCTTCTGCTTCTTATTGTTTCGAATCTGGCTATTCTTTTCATCCGTTGCCGCGTTGTTTCAATTTTCGTAAAGTCTCCCGTGGTACAGGATTTATTTCTAGAGCGGCAGTTGTCTCACAAAAAATGTCTGGACTGCCTAGATGCGTACCTAGACTGTTATGCCTGACATTACAAATTGCAAGTCCATGCTGATTTTGTTCTCTGTAGCTATGTCTATGTATATTATTTTTTATTTTTGGTTCTCTATTTGTAGGTAAGGTTAGTTGTTTTAGACGTAAACTAGTTAGTTGTAATCTAATTAGTTCAAATTTAAATCAAATCATCAGTTCTCTATATAAACTGTCTCACGATTGGGCACGGGCCTCATCTCATATTAAGTACATACATAGTCTCACGCCTATATCCCCGAAGAGGTAGGTAGAGGTATATTACTAAACCCACTTTTCGTCAGATTTATTTTAGTCCCACGTAATAGGGAGCGAGCCTATTACCGTACCGGCCACATTACCAGACTCCGTGCTGCTACTAAGAATTTCCTAACGGAAAAACCAATAACACCTAGCCCGACCCGGGGATCGAACCCGAGACCTCCCAATCCCACGTGCACATTTATGCCGCGAGACCAACGAGGCAAAAGTTAGGCAGAAGTTAATATTATGTAAATATAAAAAAAGGTTAAAAATAACCTGTTAAGTTCCTTTTGGTTCATTGGTGCGAAATGGCTATGCGATTACGCTCGCTTCTGATTGTGAAGTTCCGCTATTGAAAACGTATTAGAAAAATTCTTAGAGCAAACAAAGAGTCTGGCAACTTGCCAGAGAAATGGTAATCGGTTCACTCCTGTTAGATTTAAGCGAAGCTGGCAAAGTTGTAAGTGGCTGTAGTAGAGAAAAATAAAGGCTTTGAAATTCAACGATTTCTATTTTCTTTGCAAAAATGAGTGTAATTCAAGTTATTTCTGTTAACAATATAACGAAGATAAGTCTATGTAGCGTCATATCTGCCTGGAGGTTGTAGGTTTTTTCTTTTTTTTGACGCATGATGGAAACCAAACTATCCAGGCTGGACCCCTAAAGTGGATCAGGCTAGGGAGAGTGTGGTGACTCCCCGACGAGAAGCGCCGGGACTACCCGCTAAAATCACCATGGTGTTACTCTATCCGATTCCATAAAATGGCGGGATCACGGGAACTACGTTAGCATTACTGCCGCGACCCCAGACTGTAGAGTGCTGCAACCTCCTAAATAGACACAAAAACCATTCTAAGATTTTGTATCTTTCTTTTTTTGTGTATATTATAATATTTTTCCATCGCGATTTTATTTTTTTTTGGTTTAAGGAAGGAGGATCAAACAAACAATTATTAGGTATGGATTTTGTTTACAAAATTGAAAAGAAATCCAATAAGTACCAAAGTCCTATTCATACTATATCAGAATGTGAATTGTGAATTTGAGCAGTCATACAAATTTTAATTAACCCTACAGCTACGTTAGTCATTCGAAATCTATACTTATAATATACTAAAATTGAAGAGTTTGTTTGTTTGGTTGAATGCGTAATCTCAGGAACTACTGGTCCGATTTGGATAATTTCTTTTATTTTGGATAGTCCATTTTTCTGGGAAGGCTATGTAACATTACGCTATGAGTCATGAGTGTAGCCCTAAATAACGCGAGTGTAACTGCGGGCGATCATCTAGTGACGTATTATTTATAAAGTATGACTTAATTTCATTAACCGCTTTAGGCTATTCAAGAGAAACCTCAATTTAAGTCGAGTGCACCGAAAACAAAGGGAAACAAAGGAGGACCTCATTTCGGTGTAAGCCAACGTAACAAAAGGTTAACTAAATAATTAGAGCAACAAAGGGCGAATGGAAAGTGCCGGATACTGTATAACTTATATTTTTGTCTACATTATATGTTGACAGGTTAGAGGTGAGTGATCCTTAGTGATATGTTGCAGGTCGTCGATTAGATTTTACATCTAGGATACCTATATTTTTTCTGATGAGTATGGTGTAGCTTATCTGTATTTAATATGCGTAATTCATGGCTATAATCTTTATAATTTGTTTTTAAATGTAAAAGCGGCATATTAAACTTAAACCTGATTATCAGTATTTCACTTTGGCTAGTGGTAATGTAATGGCCTAGGGCCTAGAGTCTGGCTCGATTAAATTAGAATTATATTTTCTGTTACCGAATAAATTTACATCCTGTAACGTTTTTTTCTACAATTAATAAGCCCAAGTACTATTTCGTAATTAATGTAGCCTAAATGGAGTCAAACGAACGTAGGTAGAAATTAATCTAGCTCTTGGCACAGGTTAATTTACTAGACCTTCGTTATTCGGACATGAGCGTGAATGTTTGATAGCCCAATGTAGGATGAACGCTTCCCTTATTTGATTAACCTGTGACATACAGGTTAAGTTGGTTTTCCTTCGTTTGGTGGATAAATTTTCTTTTAATCTAGTGGAAATACCAACAGACTGCCATGCAGAGGTTTCGGGTCATGGCGCGAACTACTGGCTTTTAGTAGTTGAAGTTATGTGCTTATTAAATAGGTAATCATCATTTGTTTTGTGACTCGTAGAGCACTTTGATCGTCGGTTCTCAGCTGACGTGAAGGTTTTTACAGTTGTTATTGGGAGTCAGTATCCTTGAATATAATATACTGATACTGCTCTAAACCATGGAATATTGCGGAGGTTAGACAGCATTGTGGGAAAGTAAATTTCAGTCAATTCTGGCAAGACTAGTAAGCGTACCCTGGACTGATACTGGGATAATGCTAGGAGATTAACGATTTTATAAACTCAGATTGCGCAATCTTTCACGTGACCGAGTCTTTGCCATAACCA
Organism: Euclidia mi; assembly: GCA_944739405.2. Taxonomy (NCBI): domain Eukaryota; kingdom Metazoa; phylum Arthropoda; class Insecta; order Lepidoptera; family Erebidae; genus Euclidia; species Euclidia mi. Next base: position 9,919,396 of record OX123196.2, read on the forward strand.
TTTCTTCCGAAGTTAAAGTTTTGCAAGATAATAGCAGGCTCTTCACCAGTGATAAGACAATACAACACTTAAAACTTAAAGGAACTTTGAACAAAGTAATGGCAGCAAAATAATTGCGATAAGGCCAAAATGGGAGGCTTAACGGGTGCGATTCAGAGCCACTAGCTAATATTAGTGACAAGTAGTACAAAGTAGTAAAAGCTTTTAGAAATTAATTGGTTGTAATAAGATGTATAATCTTCCAGATGTAAGCACGAAAGCTCACGTAAATACATTTGCTTCAAGAACTGAGCTGGTGTAACCCATGTCGAAACGTCAGGACAAGAAAAAGGTATTTCAAATTATTTTTAGATAGTAAATTACGCGACTAAGGTCTTTTACATAAATATTAATTTTGGTACAATTATATCAACGTATCCTGCATGTATTTTCAACAAATTATTACTTTGCTTTGTAATGTGGAAAATGATATCGGTACACATACCTACCGATATCTATGTAACGAGTCCTGCTTGCGTAGTTATCTATACTAATCTATACTAATATAATAAAGCGGAAGAGTTTGTTTGTTTGTTTGTTTGAACGCGCTAATCTCAGGAACTACCGGTCGGATATTAAAAATTCTTTTTGCATACGATAGCCCAGTTATTCCGGAAGGCTATAGGCTATATAACATAACGCTTCGACCCTTTGGGGCCGGGCAAAAGGCTAAAAAGGCTAAAACATTATGTTGGCTAATCTCAGGAACTAGCAGTCGGATTTTAAAATTTGTTATTGCCTATGATAGCCCAATTATTCCGAAAGGCTATAGGCTATATAAAATTACGCGTTATATAAAAGTATATAAAGTCGCTATATAAAAGTACGCGTACGCGTACCTGTATGGTACGGGTTCAGGAGTATTCTCCGAGGACCTTAACATCAACATCGCAGCACCGCTGGGAGCCTACAACACGGTCTACCAGGCCGAATGTTTTGGAATAATCCTAGCTGCCACAGCAATCATGGCACGTGAGGTAAGGGAACGATCCATTAGGATCCTCTCAGATAGTAAGGCTGTCCTCTCAGCCCTCAAAAGCCATACTATCACCTCGGCACTCACGCTTGAATGCCACCAGAAACTAACAGAGGTAGGTAAACAAAACAAATTAACACTGCAATGGATCAAGGGCCACAGTGGCTCAAGAGGGAATGACGCAGCCGACTTGCCAGAAGAGGGGCCACTTTAGAGGTGGTGGGACCCGAGCCCATTATTCCCCTCCCTTCTGGTTTCTATCGCAACCTGGTAAGGAATAGGACCAGGACCCAACACAACCAGTCCTGGATTGGTATTGAAACATGTAGGCAGGCCAAGGAGGCTCTTCCCGCAGTAGACGGTAAGATAGCCAAACAAATCCTCCGGCTGTCCAAACAACAACTGCGGACAGTCACGGCCGCCTACACAGGACACGGATTCTTTAATAAACACCTATTTACTATAGGTATCACCGACAGCCCGCTGTGCAGGGCCTGTATGGCAGCGGACGAGACGGCAGCCCACCTGCTCCTCGACTGCCCTGAGGTCGCACAGTACAGGCAGCAGTACCTGACGAGATACAGCACCCTGAGGGAGGCAGTGGGCCACATCAAGAGTCTGCTGGCCTTCCTCGAAGAGCTGGGGTGGCTCGAATGAAGACACCATTCCCACCTGCACGCAAAATACACGCCAAGACGTGGAGTTGCGGAAACAGCCCGTGCCATCAAGTATCAAGTAATAAAATTACGCCACAACTTTTAGGGGCCAGACAAAAATAATAAAATGGGCAAACGAGAAGGGGGAGGATTGGGTCAAAAACAAAAAATTGGGCAAGTGCGAGTCGGACTCGCGCACAAAGGGTTCCGTACCATCATCTATAAAAAAAAATCACGTTCGTTGTATGTATACTTAAATACTTTATAAGTTTCTACCTGTTTATTAAGATCGAGTAACAAATTGCTTAAAAATTACGTTTGTTGTATGGGAGCCCCCCTTTATTATTTACTTTTTTTAAATTTAATTATTTATGTTGAAAGGTAATATACAATTACATATTCTGTAAAAATGTAAAGCGTCTACCTGTAACAGTTAGTAATTTTGAGCAAAATATACGAAAAAAAAACACGTTTTTTGTATGGGACCCCCCCTTAATTTTTTATTTTTTTTTATTTTTAGTATTTGTTGTTATAGCGGCAACCGAAATACATAATTTGTGAAAATTTCAGCTATCTAGCTATCATGGTTTATGAGATACAGCCTGGTGACAGACAGACAGACAGACAGACAGACAGACAGACGACGGAGGCTTAGTAATAGGGTTCCGTTTTTTACCTTTTAGGTACGGAACCCTAAAAAAGGCTAAACGAATAGGATACAATCTATATGGGTATCGTTTTCGAGATTTTTGGGACGCTGATTAATAATATGAAATTTATTTAGTGATCCAAAATGGCGGACGGGAAATCAAAGATGGCGGATGAGAAAATTTTAAATATAAATATGGGTATCGCCTTCGATATTTTAAGGGGTGGAGAATCGAAATACAACATCTATTTCGTGATCAAAGATGGCGGATGGGAAAATTAAAAAAAATCAATATTGGTATCGTCTCCGATGTTTAAAGGGATGGGGAATCCAAATACTACATCTTTTTCGTGAATTATGATGGCGGATGGGAAATCAAAAATGGCGGATGGGAAAAATTTAAAAAATCAATATGGGTATCATCTCCGATATTTACAGGAATGGGGAATTCAAAACCACCATCTATTTCGTGATCAAAGATGGCGGATGGGATTTTTTTTTAAATCAATGTGGGTGTCATCTCCAATATTTAAAGGGATGGGGAATCCAAATCCGACATCTTTTTCGTGATCAAAGATCGTGGATGAGAAATCAAAGATGGCGGATGGGAAAGTTTAAAAAAATCGATATGGTTATCGTCTCCGATGTTTTAAGGGATGGGGAATCCAAATACAACATCTGTTTCGTGATTCAAGATGGCGGATGGGAAATCAAAAATGGCGGATGGGAAAAATTTAAAAAATCAAGATGGGTATCGTCTCCGATATTTTAAGGAATGGGGAATTCAAAACCACCATCTATTTCGTGATCAAAGATGGCGGATGGGATTTTTTTAAAAATCAATATGGGTGTCATCTCTAATATTTAAAGGGATGGGGAATCCAAATCCGACATCTATTTCTTGATGAAAGATGGCGGATGAGAAATAAAAGATGGTGGATGGGAAAGCTTAAAAAAATCAATATGGTTATCGTCTCCGATGTTTTAAGGGATGGCGAATCTAAATACAACATCTATTTCGTGATCAAAGATGGCGGATAGGAAATCAAAGATGGCGGACGGGATTTTTTTAAAGTCGATATGGGTATCGTCTCCGATATTTTAAGAAATGGGGAATTCAAAAACACCATCTATTTCGTGATCAAAGATGGCGGATGGAACTTTTTTGAAAAATCAATATTGGTATCGTCTCCGATGATTGAAGGGATGGGGGATCTAAATACAACATCTATTTCGTGATTCAAGATGGCGGATGGGAAATCAAAGATGGCGGATGGGAAAGTTAAAAAAAATCAATATGGTTATCGTCTCCGATGTTTTAAGGGATGGCGAATCTAAATACAACATCAATTTCCTGATCAAAGATGGTGTATAGGAAATCAAAGATGGCGGACGGGATTTTTTTAAAAGTCGATATGTGTATCGTCTCCGATATTTTAAGGAATGGGAAATTCAAAAACACCATCTATTTCGTGATCAAAGATGGCGGATGGGATTTTTTTTAAATCAATATGGGTATCGTCTCCGATGTTTAAAGGGATGGAGAATCCAAATACAACATCTATTTCGTGATTCAAGATGGCGGATGGGAAATCAAAGATGGCGGATGGGAAAAATGTTAAAAATCAGTATGGGTATCGTCTCTCATGATTTAAGGGATGGTGAATCCAAATACAACATCTATTTCGTGATCAAAGATGGCGGAAAGGAATTCAAAGATGGCGGACGCGATGTTTTTTAAAGTCGATATATAAGGAATGGGGAATTCAATATTATATAAAAATCTATGTTTGTTTGTTCATCATTTATAGACTCTGAAATAATAAGAGATTAAGCGCTAAGTCAATGGTAACTTTGGAAAAGGGGCTTGGAAAAAAGGGAATTAAATAAAAACTCTTAAAAAGCGATACGGAGTTCGCTGGGTCAGCTAGTTCGATGATAAAGTTGAAGTTTTACACCAGTCATGGTCATGGGTTGAGTATATTTAATAATATAGTAATAATATAGAAAATAATTTATCTCTATCTGTATACAGGTTGCCACAAGACCCATCACCAAGCCAAAGTCTACTCGTTGTGGACATCATGCCAAGTCATACTAACCAAAAATAATTCCTGGGAAACGACTTTTTTTTTATTTTTCACTTTTTTCAAGCCGCTATAAAAATGCGCGCGTGCAATTTTCGAAATACCTACTAATCCATGGATGCATAGGACATCTATAGAACAGGTTGGCGGGGTTAAATGCATCGATTTTGTACCTAATTACAAAAATTCCATAGTAACTTTGAGCCTCAATATCTCCTGAACCAGTAACTTCCCAGGTATGATGCCGAAGCAAAAAAATTTCGTAATGATTGGTACAATATGGGGTTTCAGTTTTCGTTAAGGGTCTTTTTACACCCTGTATATGTTTAAAATTCTTGTGTTTCTGACTGACAGACAAGCTACAGAGTTACAGACAAAATTATTGGGCGTACAAATCTGAGGCATGTATGTTCCTTGGGGACCGTAGGGGTGCACGAAATGCTACGAAGAGATTTCTCGAAATTCCCACGGGATCAGAAAAATCCATTCAATTAATATAATAATGTGCGAGCGTGGCATCTTAAGAGATATTCTAAGCTTCGACAAAAACAGGCGTACAACTGATTTTGATAACTTTTGATTGGCCTAGTCTGAGCATAAAAGCTATTTAATATGTAACGAAAACAGAGTTATAGTCGAATATTAATATAGGCAAGGTATTAGGTATTAAAACCGAAACACTTCTTACACTATCTACCAAGCGAGACTTTAATATTACATCAACTAAATGTAACATCTCTCACATAGAAACAAGCTAATAACACAGGCTTAAAATAATAACATTTTGCAAGGGGAGTATTAGTATTCTCAGTAGTGTTGACAGGTGGATTAGTAGGTATCATGTATAGTTTGCAGGGTTATCAGAACAAACAGAGACTGTCGTCCCAACGGTGTAGTAATCCCTTAGACGTGGATACTGGACCTATTCTTAGCTGGGAATTGGGAGCACGCATTATGTGGATTAAATACTTAAATGTTTTTAATCTCGTATGTAAGTAAGTTTACTCACTTACTTATCATTTATTGACACACCAAATACAACGCACAATACAATAAATACAATACAAACAGCTAGGTATATAATTCACAATACAACAAATACAATACAACTAATACACATTATCATCCAAGCACAGCTATTACATATAATTATATGTCACATCATCATCATCATCATCATCATCAGCCTTTAACAGTCCACTGCTGGACTAGGCCTCTCTTTTGAAAGGAGGAATTGGCCTACTATACCGTGCTGGCCAAACGGGTTGGTATAGGGTTTGTATCAAGTTTTCCTTCTCTTAAAGTGCTGCTCCCTCTGTCGGCTCTTACGACACCCATGGGATGATATGGGGTGGTGACATTCCGTATTCTTAATCCGTCACCACGCGTATATGTCACAGCCAAAGTAATAAAGCTAGATGTTTTGTATATTATCCAGCCAGCTGTATATATCAAATTGTTGCGTTTCTGACTGACTGACATATCTGTCAGTGTCTGTGTTATCACACAGAGCCAAAATTATTGGACGCAGAAAGCTGGAAGTTGGCATGTTACTTGGGGACCGCGTAGGTGCACTTAGAAGGGATTTTCCGATATTTCGACAAAATCGGAAAGAAACGTATAAATTAAAATAAATTGTGCCGGCGCAGCTGGGTATCTTATAGTTTTATATAATATCTTGGTAGACTTGGATGAAGTAATAAAATAACTGTAATTGAAGATTTTATAGCTTTATTTCAATCGGTTCCGTAAAATCGAAATGTCAACTGGTCGTTTAACTGCCATTTCCCATTCGACAACTGGCCGAAGAAACGACTTAACTCTGAACAATTCGTCGAATTATCCACCGATCTCTTTACAGATCGAATGTATAATTTAGCGATAAAGCTACTTATTCAGTAAGTATGAAGAACATCTCGTCTTTTTGGGAAACTTAGCATTTGTTAGATTTTCTTGCGAGCCTGAACTCAAAAGTAGGCGCCCTGCAAAGCTCCGCCAACTTAGCTTAAACATCGTCGCCGCACTGTAACGCAGTAAGGTAACGTAGGCTGGAAAAATCTGACTCTTTACTAATTCGACTAACGGCCATTTTCAATATTCGATCTATATATGGATTTTGAGATTCGAGATTCGTGTTTGACATATTTTGTATGGAGATTATGTCAAAAACGAATCTAAAATCTACAGTATAAATAATATATATAATAATTTGGCCTGTTACTATGAATAACATTAAAGTAATTATTGATTTATCAAATTCTCGGGGCAATTTAGATATTTTGTTCCACATACAACACATCACCATCTAGTCCCAAGCAAAGCAGAGCATGTGTTATGGGTACTAGATAATGGATAAACATACATATATACTTTTTTTTGTAAATACATGAATACTATACATAGAAACACCCAGACCAAGACAAACATCCATGTTCATGCACACAATGTTTGACTTGAGCGGGAATCGAACCCGCCACCATCAGCGTAGCAGTCATTTACCTACACTCCCGCTGCGTCCACCGGTCGTCATTATATATATTATATAAAAGCAATTTAATCACTAAGGCTGTAACATTTATAAGATTATTGCGATATTGACTGACTGAGAGACAACCTACCTTTGGGAGTGAGGGGGAGCACTAAGAGAGGATTTTTTTATTTACTCACCTCAGAGGAGGTAAAATAGTCCCACGCGGGCGGAACCGTGGATAATGTCTAGTCTAAGAATAAATTCTTTGTGTATCTGAAGAATTTTATATATTTACTGACTAAAATTATGTCACCGATCTCAATCATGTAATTATTTTATTAGTTGTATAAACGTCGAGTTTGAAAACTAAATGAAACACTGAACCTTGTAATAAGTGCTCTGAACAAATGGAATAATATAACGTTCAATTTGTAGTTCCAACATCGCGATGTGGTTCTAGCAATAATGCAGTTTTCTTGTTAAAACGGGGCGCCGAGTAATCCAAGAGTATAATATGTTCATAGCTATTTTAATGAAAAAAAGCTAATTTTTACTTTAAGGTTTGTGATTTTCTCTGTCTGCTCGGCGTAACTATTGGAATGGCTCAACCGATTCTAATGGTACTCGCACTGGAAGAAAGTTATGCTAGATTTTTTTCCAGAAATATAAAATACAGCATTAAAATAAAAAATAAAAACAATTGAAATTACACAAACTTAGAATTTACGTATCTAAACCTAAACAGCCAACCAATCTGTTTTTGCGTTTTGAGTGGACCCGATAGACAGCAGTGTGATTGAGAAAACATGGCTGGTGTCACCGCAGAGCTTACCTAGAATTTATTATACATTTACGTATGAAAGTCAAGGTGCTTAAAAATATTTGACTAAACACTTTATTTTGATGCCTGGCAGAAAGAAAATTTAATAAAATGATTACAATATAGTTTATTGAATTAAAAAATATGGTTTCGTTGTAGAGTTATTACATAATATATTTTGTACAACGCATTTTTTTCGACGCCATCACATCTAAGGCGCAGGGCGCCGGGGCTGTCAAAATCGTGCTGAAATAGGGCTGAAAGGTTAAAATTGCAATTTGTGTGATTCCGAGAAGTGGTATGCGTGTCAAATAAAGGTTGCCAACTTCTAATGTTCGTGGTAAACGCATGAGATTTCTTGGTATTGAAATGCATCGAAGGCCTTTGATGAATCATTAATGCTGATCGAATAGATTAATTGGATTGTTGTGTTGGCTATTGAATTTGGTGTTTATGTTTGTTTTTATAATGTTTAGAATAATAAATTTATTTCATGTGCTTTTTAGTTATTTGCTTTCCAAATAGTACGCGATCCCACTGCAAGCTTTTGATGTTCATATATCCTTTAATCAAAATAGGTAGCGATAGACTAGTGGAGATACCAACGGACTGCCATGCAGAGGGTATCGGGTTCGAATCCACGGCACGCACCAATAACTTTTCGAAGTTAGTGCGTATTAAATTGTTAATTATCGCTTGCCCCGTGCCTAAGAGAGCACGTTAAACCGTCGCGTCGGTCCCGGCCGTCATGAACATCTTTGACAGTCGTTATGGGGAGTCAGTACCCTCAAATAAACTGATACTGGTCTAAACCATGCAACGCTATCCCTTTTGGTTGCGGAGGTCAGACGGCAGTCGCTCTGTGGAAAAGTTGATATTCTGTCATATCGGGTTAGACTAGTAAGCGGACCTCGGGCTCCAAGGCATATAATGTCTTGGATGCAACCGGGATAACACTAGAGCGATAATGAGCGATGATGATATCCTATAATCAAAATGAAAAATGTTTCCACACCATCGTCACCACTTGCCACCCTAGCGGTTGCCCGTTTGCATTCAGGCTTTCACCTTGGAATTTGGGATAAATTATTTTATCATTGACATCAGCACAAGTTTGTGCAGGGACACAAGAAAACCTAACATAACCTATGATGTTAACTTGACATAATCTAATGGTGCTGATACTCCTGAGCATTCAGTTGTAACAGAACAGCGAGTATTCGCCGCTCTTACGGCCCGGCCTCGGGGACCGGCGACGCGACCTGCGACAAGCGATTTCGATGTACATGGCGCGCTTAACTACGCCGCGGCGACCGATGTCGCCTCACAGTAAACGCGCCATGTACATCGAAATCGCTTGTCGCAGGTCGCGTCGCCGGTCCCCGTGGCCAAGCGGTTAGGATTCCGTAGCCAAAAATGGCAAAAAAGGAACTCTTATAGATTCGCCATGTCTGTCTGTCCGTTGTATGTCACAGCCTCTTTATGCCGAAACTATTGAGACTACACTTTGGAAATTGGTAGGTAGATGTATTTTGTGGACCGCTTTACGATGTGTTGAACAATTTTAGTTAACGAACCTTTAGACGCAACGATCTACATCGTTTTTGCACGAGGACTCAATGGGTATTGCGAGCTTTGCTTAGCTTTTGTATAATATAATAACAAGCTTACTTTTACCTAATTATACGTATAAACAAATATATAAATTCTCGCCTCTCGTTCGTATATATTCTAAAAGGCACAGATAATATAATACTATAGGTACTAGTATAAAAGGCGAATGTCAAAATATGACTTATGTAGGGATTGTATTATATTCATAACTTTTTATTCCTCAGATATAAAGCTAAATAAGAACTGAAACGACAGAACTGTTTCCTTGAAAATGTTAAATATCTAATACGTTTAAGGAAAGCATGGTGATATATATATTTTTAGGACACACAAGTATTGTTACGAAAAACGGTTTGACGTGTATTTATAAATCGAGGCCTACCCGCAATATTATCCGATCTTAAGTACATATAGTGATATTTTTGTACATTTTACTGCGTTTTCTATTCTCGGATAAGCGGATATTGTCATCTTGCCTAAACCCCTTCTTAAATAAGGTTTGCTCCAATATGATTTTCTAAATAAAGTTATTCATAAATAAATGCTATAAACGCCAGGATGTGTTCAATCTTTTGCTTACACTCATTTTATGTTGAATTTGTACTGATACTTTTTGTAAAATTTATTCTACATAGTCGGTTTTATTGTAGAGAAATTTTGGTATATGCCGAACAGTAATCCAAAAAGTGTCTTGCTGCTTGCAGTCGTCACAAATAACAGTAACATATTGATCACAACTGCCTGTGCCACAATAAACAATATATTACCAGCCTTCATTAGATAACTAGGTGAAACCGATACACAGTACTTACGGTCTTATGCAGGGACTAAATTTCACTATCAACCATAAAAAAAATTATAACATAACATAGCATATCTTCACGCCTTTTATCCCCGTAGGGGTAGGCAGAGGTGTATTACACACCCACACTTCACCAGATATGTTTCGGTCCCAATGTAATAGGGGGCGAGCCTATTGCCATCTACCGGGCACATTTTTAAGCGAGCGATAATTAATATTTTTATTTTAATACACACATAACTTCGAAAAGTCATAGGTGTGTGCCCGGGGTAACTGGGGATCGAACCCGAGACCATCGTCTCGGCAGTCCGTTACGTACACCACTGGGCTAAAAAAATTATGTTCGTTTTTATCTAAACTGAACGGAAGGTCGTGATCAAAATCAAAAAAAAATCTTACCTTGAGCACTCTAATGACATCTTGAGGGAACTGCATAAGCGCGGTACTGGTGACCCGCCTGTAGATTCTGTCGACGAATATCCCCGCGCGGATGGCGTGCGCCACCGACCGGAACTTCGGCTTTTCGTCTGACTTTCGCTTCGCCGTCGCCAGCTGCCTCGTGAACGTCGAAGCCAGCCACTCGCGGACCTCAGGCGGCACCGCGTCAGGTTGCACCTCTGACAGCTCGTCATCCTCATCCGCCAGCCTCCTGTACACAACCCAAACATATATTAGAGCCTGTAGACTCCCCGAGCGTAAGCGTAAGCTTCGTCTTAATCAAATCAGCATAAACTTCTCTTGCATTCATTTCATTTTCAAACCAATTGCCATCGAAAGCTGCGAAGCTATTGATCTGAAATATCAATCAACGCTGCAATTCAAATAACTTAGCAATTTCTCCCATTATTGTCGGCTGCTTTCATATCCAAGAAGTTCCAGACTAACTTCTGAACACTATGAATTAAAAATCATCTAACATTACATTAAAACTTTGGATAATTCAAAACAAGTTACCTTCTCATCCTATTGTACAAAATCTTGTTAACAAACTTTTAACATTATAATAATACTTGTTTCAAGTTTTTTAAACTTTTAATTTCATACAACTATATCTAGGCAAACTTTAGTTTCTAATAATTAATATTATCTATGTAACTAATTCTGTACATTGTTAGTCTATAAAAGTTATATAATTTCAATTAATCCACTAACATCTACAACTAGGTATTCGTAATTCTATCTCGTTAGTATGAAAATGTGAAATTTAATAAACTGACTGAATGAAACTACGTATAAAGTTATTAAAGATAAAAAGGTGATTTTCTTTGCAATATTTTCAAACGGTACAAAACTTTTTGTGATCAAAATATGGTGAATACAAATTCCCACTTAAAAGATGCCAATGTAGACACGATTTAAGTAACAAATAAGTACAATTTTGGTGATCCTGTAGGTGGGGCTTTGTAGAACAATATTTCACTGTAACCTTTCGTGTATTATGAAATATTTCTTTTGTTGAAGACAAAAAAAGTTCAAACAAAACATAACAAATCCTGAAATAAATTGAGAAAATTATTCTTTTCAGATATTGGGTGTTGGAAACCGATGTGTAAATTTCATTTGTGAATCAGTACAAGGGTGATAAAGTACATAACTATGTAGTTGGAAGATGTCAGAGCATGCTATTTTGGGTACGAGTACCTACATTCACTAGGGGATGCCTTTGTTGCATGCAGCGTGCTCAAGAATGCCTAATGCTGGAACATTGCTTTCCATTAGCTTTTTAATAACATAAATCTCCAAACGTTACGATCGAATAAAAATTTCCACCCCTTATTGGCCTTATTTTATAATCAGAGTAACTTCTCATTCACGAAGGATGTTAACCTTTTCAACCCTTATTTAGCAATGCCCTTAAATTGTTTTATTTATTCCAAATTTTCCTTCCATCGTTTATGTTTCCCTTTCAGCATTTTGTAGAAAAGATTTTACGTAAAAGCTTTCACGTCTTTAGATATTCTATTGGATCTGATATTTAAGTATACAGCGCCCGAGAAAAATTATTCAGAAAAATGAAGTGCAAATTCTTATAAATTCTAGGACACAATCTCTAATCAAGTTATCATGGATCAAAAAATGAAAGCGTTGGCTAACAAAAGTTTATTTGCTATATTGAACGTCATGATTTTCATTTAAACATTGCTAAAAAGGAATAACCCTCAACATTTCATTATGCTTCTGTGGACAAATGCAAAAAATATCTGACATCAAGATTATTTGCTTGTGAATGCCTGAAAATGAATATCGATTTTATACTACGTTTTAGAATAAAGCTTCTGAAACAATGGAAAGCAATACAGCACACAAAACAGTAAGACGACAAAACAAGCATGTCTCTGGGGATGCTGTAGGTTAATTCGGGTTCGTACCATCATTATAACTTGAATGAAACGAGAATCGTGAAAATGTCAAAAGTAATTACAATGAAGGTGCTTGAGTTTGATAATGATAATTCTGGTTTGATTCAAGTGTTGTGAGTGGTATAATAAGTGATAACATCGACACACCTAAACACCAGGGTTGGGGCCGACTGCTGGCGCGCCACTGCCGGTCTAAAATAAAACACGCCGTCATTGGGACAGAGTCAGGGAGCAATACAAGGAGCGGGACAATCGCGAATGAATTATGCTTCAAGACAACCGGTTGTCCATTATTTCAATAATGACCTTCAAAACTCAATCAAAAATTTAAATATAAGTTTGTCACAAGAAAATATTTTACTAAAGTATAATACATATTTATTTCGAAATGATGAACACGCCGGCTTACTGTTTAACAACAAGAAACCTGTAAGGTACACAATATACACATTTAAAATCATAAATACATTATTTAAGTACAAAATTGTAACAATAATAAGCTATTCATCAAAATACCTAGAATAAAGAAACCCAAAGAATTATATAAAAGATATTGAAAGCGGTGGTGGTAGCTATATAATAAACATTGTGTAGGTACAAAAACTAATTATAAAAGGTTTCACGGAGGACAAAACCGCAGGTATATTTTAAAGAAAATAATTATATGAAAACGTAAAGATAAGCTTAATCGAATGACGCTACACAGGGGTCACCCAGACACAAGAATGGAATGAACATGCCTAAGGAAGAACAAACATAGACGGAGACGGAAGTGTAGACAGGACGATCACACAGAACGAGTCACAAAGGGTCCAAACAGCACACGGGGCTAAATTCCAGTTCTAATCTAAATGTAATCTAGACGCAGATAAAATGCTATACTACCTGGAAACAAATTACGTTACACTCATGATTCTACTAAACATTTAGCAAGTATTGTATCACGTAATTTGTTAGCCGAAATTTGTTTAAAATAGAAACAATTAACCTATAAAACCTAAAATAGAAAATATCAATCTGGATAATTATCCAAACTGATACAACACAGCAAAATAATTTGTATGGAAAGTCTAAACTAACAGGAGGATAGGTAGCTGAGGAAGAACGATATAAGTGAAGCTTGAACAGAACAGAAAGACCTAATCGCACAGATTGGACAGAAGGGAGGCGCGACTACTTGGCCATTGTCGGCGGTGTTGTAACGGTATTAACTTTGCTTCGTTCGGTTTCTCTACTGAGCACCTCGCCCAGCACGGGGTGCGCAGTCGTCGCATGTGGAGCGTGCTCTGCTGCGCTCGCGGCTGCTCCACCACTCTCCTATCCCTGCGTTAGACATAATCACTGGCGGCGCGACGATATATCCAGCCACCCAGCTATAGTTATACACATCCTAGAATTGTTAGTCTTTCGAAAAACATGATCACGATGGTTGACGGTAAATGAAAAAGCATTTAACGTATCAGTGTCGGAACGTTTTTGTTTATTTAAAAGTAAAAGAATCAATTTAATGTCAATAACGTTTACTTGGTTTCAAGTTAATTTTGTTTGAATCGAACATTAGTATGGATTCCCATCGAGCGTGAACATTTAAGATGTTGAAACCTTTAAAGATTTCATTTGCTTCTTAATTTTAAATCTAGTATAACTAAAGAACGGAATTCGTGACATTTCTTGAGAAGTAAGCTCTGCAAATATCGTAAAGGTCTTGTAGATTTTAAAATTGCAGTTGGAAAGTAGGATTTAGAATTCCTCTGGGGGAACTATTTTTGCCGGTGCAATCCAATGAAAAGTCAATTTAAATTTAAAATGGGATAAATATGCAAAATGTTACATTCATATGCAAATGGCTTCACGGTTTTCATATATCATTTAGTAGTATGGGAGAGTTGGTATGTGTAAGTAATCACCTGTTTCGAGAATATTTCTGCATGCTAAGAACTTTAAATTGCTCTTGAACGCTACAGGTAAATTGTACTGATTACAGGCAATAGTAATTTTTTTTATAACGATATGAGCTTTTACTTCTTTGATTCGAGATATGATATTCTTTATTGCTTTTCAGAACCTTTGATTTATTTTAGTCATATAATTTTAGTTTATTGGAGACTTAATATTTCAAATCCTTTCTTCTTAAAATTTGTTATAGCTACTTAAAATATTATATTTCAAGGGAGCTTTGTCATAAAGCAAAATTAATAAAATTCCAAGATATTCACTGGCTTCGGGTCGCAGACGGTCATTGTTTCGGTTCTAGTTAGTCTTTTCATGGCGAAAAGATCAAGTGGGCTATCAGCTGGTAATAATGGGAATAAGTACCTACGCAAATAATGGCATTTTTTCTATTTTTAAAGGCTCAGAAGTCATTTAGAACATTATTAATTTATAATAATGTATAATAGGGTGCATAGGGTTCCCACCAAGAACTTAGGGTCCCAAGCCAACCTCACCTGCAAGTCGTGCACCTGCCGATCAACGGACGAGTGGACGAGGATCGGGATATTTTGTTTGCCAGAGGCAAACAAAATATCCCGATAAGCGGCAATAGGCTCGCCACCTATTACGTGGGATCTAAACAATGGCGAAAAGTGGGCGTTTAATATGCCTCTGCCTACCCCTTCGGGGAAACAGGCGTGAGTCTATGCATGTATGTATTAATTTATAAACACAATTTTGCTAGCTAAAATTAATCGAGTTACATGAATTTGATACTTGAATGACTATCTCCAATGTATAAAATTTTGTTCTACTTCGCAATTACTTTGTCTCCAGTATCTGATATTTTGATCTGTCGCCATGATCAAGGATGTATCATGGATATTCGAAACAAAGGCACGTGGTAAAATAATATCCCACAAAACAATTCAAAAATAAAGTTCTGGTTCCCAACTTAAATAATTGAGTAGAATATACACTCTGTTAAATAGTTTTCTACTAACTTCGCCCTAAACAGACCCTACGCTATTGCCAAGCGGGGTGGTAAACTGATTACGCAATGATATTAAATCCAATAGAACACGGTGTGCAAGTTGGCACCAATTCAGCACTTTGACCACATGTGTTTGCCAGTGTATTCAGGTTGCTATTTCTTCTTTCGCTTGAAATTTCAAAAGTATTTATCTATTTGCATTCTGGAGTGCGTTATTCTTAACCGATTACCGAATTTCTTAATTATTTTCATTTCAACTTATTATTGATGAATTTTGAACTGTGTTCCTTCTACATCACTCTCAGCAGAGACACAGAATTATGTGTAGGTCCATCGTTGGCTGAATCTATGTTTAAGAAGAAACCTTTTGCGGTTTCACTTAAGTTTTCAGTGGCATGCGTTCATTGTCCTAGCGTTAATAGTGTTCGTGCATGTCATCCCTACTAATATTATAAATTCGAAAGTGTGTATGTATGTCCCGTTTTCAGGCGAAAACGGCTGAACAGCTTTTGTTGAAATTTAATATAGAGATATATTGGACCATGGAGACGGACATAGGCTACCATACGTTGCAAAAATTAAACTGGGAGGGATTGTAGGGAGGATAGAAGTTTGTACGGCAGAAATTTTCCTCTTGGAAGTAAGAACGCATGCACAAATAATTGAGTGCTGCGCATGTGCTATCTGTCAGTACTGTCACATCATACATATTGTCATGTATTGTCATATTGTGCACGGTGATTTCATTGTTCGCATATCTAAACTAATAATTATACACTACGCTCAAACGGCTGAAACGATTTTCTCTACCTACTAAAATTATAAATGCGAAAATGTTTATAGATATATATTGGACATGTATTGAAACATGGCTTTGACATTTGTCATGGATAATGACCAAGTTACTTTGCACCCTATAGAGCTTCTGACTCTTTAGCATAATCAGGAGTGTCTTCACACAACTTGAGACTGGAAGTAGATATGTGTTACCCCGAATTTAACGCGCGCGAAGCCGCGGGCAAAAGCTAGTTGACTTATATATTACTGCATGTACGGACATTATTTAATGCGACGGATCAATAATTAGATTCATTCGGCATATTGAAGTCAAATTTTCAGAAAATAATTCACAAGGATAACGCACGCGGCCCATCCGCCCGTGACCCTTATTCCGGTAAAAATATTAATTCAAGTTTGCTGTGCCAATCTCCAGCCTTCTAATATACAAAAAAAAATACTTTCCTCTAGACTGCCTCCGTGATCCAGTGGATAGCGTATGCGCCTGCTGATCGGAGGTTCCGGGTTCGATTCTCGGGTCGGGCAAAAGTGTTACTGAGTTTTTCCGAATTCGGAGTCTGGTGATGTGCCCGGTAGCGGCAATAGACTCGCCCCCTATTATTACGTGGGACCTAAAAAATCAAGGCGAAATGTGGGTGTAACATTACCCCTGCCTGCCACTTCGGGGATAGAGGCGCGAGTCTATAAGAAAAATCTTCCCTCTATACATAAAAATAATAGTATCGACCTGTCGCGACATCAAATCACAAACACAAAACAAACACTTTCACGATTATAATATATGTATGGATTTACATCATTAGCATCTACAAAACGTATTCAAAACCATGTAGTGAAAAAATATGATTGCATTCAGCTACTTAAAAACAAAACATAATATATTCACCCAAGTTCAATAACTTGTTCATATAATTTCAATTTTATGTGTTGTTTTCTTTTTATTCGGGTATTTTTAGCTTTACGATGTAATTTTTGTTATAGTTGTATACCTCCCTTTTTCTATTAATTACGAATAAATATACCTATGTTAGGTGCTGTTGTATTGTGTGTAAAAATATTGTTATACTCTCTTAGTATTTTTATTCTCTTACGCTTGTATCTACGACGGGTTAGGCCGAGGTTTAATATTATATCCAAATTTGGCCATGTTATGAATTTTAGATCCCACGTCATAGGGGGCGAGCCTATTATCGTTACCACGGGCACATTGCCAGACACCGCGCAGCTACTGTGATATTCGGAAAAAAACTCCTTAGTATTTAAGTGATTTATTTATTGTACCTTAAGTGTAGCTTAACAATTGTTGGTTGGCCAATCTAATATATAAAATTCTCGTGTCACAGTTTTCGTTCCCATACTCCTCCGAAACGGCTTGACCGATTTTGATGAAATTTTTTGTGCTTATCCGGTATCTATGAGAATAGGCCAACATCTATTTTTCAAAAAAAGAAAAAAAAATATTTTGCAAAACAACGTTTGCCGGGTCAGCTAGTAAATAAATAAAGTTCTTCGAAAAACAACTAAATGAAAACGGAGTATCGAGTCACTAACCGCAATCGCATGCGAAATAACAATTAATTAAAGCTAACTGCAATTCCCAGTAGTAAAATACGTACCTAAAGCAAATAAACCAATAGTTGTATCAGTTATGGTAGCTACGCGGAATCCTAGTACTATCTACAAAACACACGGTAACAAAGTTTATATTTCAAAACAAAGGCAAAACAAATGTTTGCAATTTTATTGTTCAGCTTGGTTCATGCAATTCATATTGTTGTTTATAAGTTCAATTCAATGAGGGTGTTTGTTATTTCTTCTACCACCAGACGGCGCTTAGTATGCGTCAGGTCCAAGCTGACGTCAGATATGTACAGACGCGTACACACACATAATACAAACAAACACAGATGTACGAAAATATAGGGGCTTTGACACTTTTGACAGGTTTTTGGACCTGATGCCTCAGTGCTGCCGCATAGTGAGCGTTATTTCAGAAGACCCTCATTAGTTGCGTCTATAGCGTGATTTGCCGTGCGTAATAAATCGGCAAAGTTAAGCAACGTTTGCTTAGGTCACCATTTGGAAAGGTGAGCACTTATTGTAGTATATGAGATTCAGTATAAGCGTTTCCGTATAAACTTGAATGACTGATTGTCAACGATTCAGAAATTTTTGGCCCAACAAAGGTAATGTCATTGTAAATTTTCGCATAATTGGCTTGAAAGACTTAACATTTTCAATTTCAATATCTCTGCAGCAGCCATGATAAAAATCTTCGCTCTGCCATCTTCTTCTCTGTCCTTCTCATATCTCTAATCTTGTTCATTCGTCTTTCTACATCCAGGCTATTCTTCTGTGGAATGCACTCCCTCTTGAAATTAAGATGTCCTCTTCTCGTGAACTTTTTAAATCTAGCTTACGACGGCAGTTATTCCAACAATTGACAGAATCATCATCCTAGTATATATTTTATGTATTTGTATTTAAGTATATAAGTAGATATATTAATGTATTGTGGATTTGTATGATATTTATTTTATTAGCTTAAATATAAACGAAATGTTTATATGTAATATTTTATGTATAGTATAGTATAATTAGTCCTTTATCTTTCAAACAGTTTTAGCACCCACCTTGATTTGTCTCTGCACTACCCAAAGGTTGACTGGTAGAGAATGCCTTGGGCATGAAGTCTGCCTTTGTCCAAATTATTTGTTTTGTGCAAGAAATCTTAAATAAATAAATAAACATTTCTTGGAAATAAACCGTAAGCGCGTCGCTGCGCTTGTGTGAAATCAAGTTTAAGATTCATTCTATTTAAAGGTGTAAAGTTGATAAATATATAATGTGCTTACGTTATTTATATTTAAAAGGCGAGTCTCAAACGCGTTAATATTATGTGAAATAAATATGAAATACTTTCTGTCTTCCTGAACTTTCGGGTCGAATTGACATCAAACTACGGTTTACGGATTCTATCGCGATATACTGATTTTACTGACATTACATTTAAATCGAATGATCTAGAAACTAAATGATTTATTACTATCCGACGTTTCGATTACCTCACAGGAATCGTGGTCACGGAAGACTAAAACAATTTTAGCTTGATAGACGGTCTACAACAGTGCAAATCTAGAATTAAGTCTGGCATTGTATAAATAAGTTCCAGTTCTCTAATAACGCATTTTAAGTTTATGATTCTCTCAATCTTATTTTCAGTTAATTTTGCCGTCATAATTGATGCTTAAAATTCCAAAAAAAAATTTACGCTAACGCTTAATTATCTATTTATAATAATTTACCAGAGAAAGATTTTTTTTTTAAATACTGCTCCCGCAATAGGAATCAATCCTGTGTCGCGGAGGACTCAGGAAACATACAAATAAAGGCCATAATGAACACCCAGACTCGAAACAACAATTTATGAATCTAACAAAGTGTTGTCTCGTGTGGGAATCGAACCCACAACACTCGGCGCAGTGTCAAGCGGTGGGGCGGCCGCTTTAACCACAACGCCAACCGTGCAGTCAAACAGTATTGTAAAATGTAAGTTAATTATTTTGTAACATCATTGGTTAATTACGTAATACGTAACGTAAAATATGCTATTAATTAATTTGCACTAATAAGTTCCTCATACATATACCTAGCTAATTTAACAGGATTAACATGTACTAAATGCATCCCAAGATAATTTATAATTCTCTCGTGAAAGCATAATTATCGAAGACCACTGGTGGATTTAATGTTGAGTGTCAATAACAATTGTATTCTAACTTTTATTTTCAATTAATTACGCGATACCCGTTATATAAATATTACTAACTAGACTGCCTCCGTGGTCCAGTGCATAGCGTATGCGACTGCTGATCGGGGTTGCCGGGTTTTATTCCCGGGTCGGGCAAAGTGTAACTGGGTTTTTCCGAATTCTCAGTAGCAGCACGGAGTGTGGTGATGTGCCCGGTAACGGCAATAGGCTCGCCCCCTATTACGTGGGACCTAAAAAATCATGGCGTAATGTGGGTGTAATATTACACCTCTGCCTACCCCTTCTGGGATATAGGTGTGAATCTATAAATAAAAAAAATACTAATTAGAAGATACCTGCAGCTACGCAGCTACACCAGCATATTTTTTTAAATTTAATTGATTCTACCCAATCCCGTTTCTGTCAGTCAGTCAGTAACGCATGAATTTTATTTATATAGATAGCAATTGTGAACAAAGAGTATCAGATTTATTGTCAAACTAGAGAAACCCGCGGTTACCCTCACGTTATTTAAGGCTACTGCTTCGCTCCCGTTGCTCATAGCGCGTTGTTATATAGCCTATATATAGCCTTCCTCGATAAATGGGCTATCTAACACTGAAATAATTTTTCAAATCGGATCAGTAGTGCATGAGGTTAGCGCGTTCAACCAAACCAAACCTTTATATATTAGTATAAGATTTGAGAGGTCAGAGAGAAGTACATTACATCTATCACGCTTTTTATATGCAACTTGAACTTTTAAATATTTTCGGTAGCTAGCTAATCGCCATGATCTTGACCGTGTTTAATATGATTTTGCACTAGATTAATAAATCAATTCGCAATAGGAATACTCTCATGTGAATATTTACCCAGGAGATTTTCTTCACAAAACCTCAATCGACAAAATAATACCTACGCTACGTTAGTACTATCTATTCTGTGCCTACGCACTTAATTTCGAAATGTTGATGTGCGTGTATAAATCTGAGACTCTCAGCCTGGCAGTCTGTTTGTCTCTCCACCAAGCTATAGCAGCACAAACAACAACCAACGAAGAAATAAATATTAACCAGCAACCTACAGACTTAATACCTGTTATAATAAAGTATAAACTTAAAAACTGCCTCGTTGATCTCGCGGCATAAATGTGCGCGTGGAATTTGGGTCTTGGGTTTGATTCCCGGGTCGGACAAAGTGTTATTGGGTTTTTCCGTTAGGAAATTCTCAGTAGCAGCACGGACGGCCACGGAGTCTGGTAATGTGCCCGGTACGGTAATAGGTTCGCCCCTATTACGTGGGACCTAAAAATCATGGCGAAATGTGAGTGTAATATTACACCTCTGCCTACCCCTTCGGGGATACAGGCGTGAGTCTATAAATAAAAAAATAACAAACTTAAAATACGAGTAGCCTAACAAACATCTACCTAGGCTGTTCAAAATAAAGTGTTCCAGAAAATTCTGCGAAATGAAAATGAGACGAGTAGTCAAGTTTTAAGTACCATTAGAAAGTAAAATTTGCAAATGGTAATATCTATTTTCCGCAGCATTTACAGAGGTAATAACGTCGGGAATATAATTTAAAGTACTTATTGTAAATATTCTATATTACTGAAGTGCCAAAGCTCCTCAGATATTTCAATTCCCGTTTCATGATCTTTATCTTTTTATAACTCAATGTTCTCTTACGTTTTTATAACTGCGTACAAGTACTTTAGTATTTGAGAGGAGTTGTTATTATGTAAGGAGCTTGGCGTTGGCGTTTTATATTTGGCCGAGGGTTAGGGAATTCATATTTTGAATGACGCGGTTTTATTTTTGGCGGGGACACGTGTTTGAGAATTCGGTCCTTTGTCGTATGGCTTGGTGAGTAGACTGTACAATATATTCTAAATATAGTATAAGTACGTGATTGCATCACGCTACAGGTTCTATAAAGGAACTCATTTATCTATAAGCGCTACTCTATTTCCCAAAAATAAATAGCCTACCTATTTACCTACATATATTTAAGATACCGAGATCGGTATAGCGGTTGTGAAAAGTGATCTGATTGTTTATGTTCTGACGTTCATTTAAATCGTATAGTCAGTAATGCCCTTCCGTCATTGAACTTCCTTTCAGGACTACACAGATTGACATAAGTAGGTATATATATAATACAAATACATATATACAATACGTAAACATAGAAACCCTTCTAATAGACAACACCATTCCCGCAAGGTGAGGCAGCCATGTAACCACAATTTTCAATCTGCGCTACAACGTCACGACGTCAGTCGTCACTACTGTTGTGTTTAAACTCCTTCAGAAATACGCGAGATTCACTGTTCATAGCGGAAACTGAGTGGGTAGGAACGCCAACTATCTGTACGGTTCAGGTGGCGAGTAGGAGTATATTATACATTTACTAATTGTTATGTATTTGAATTTAAAGGTCAAATACCTTATATTTGCTCAGAAATTTCGGCATGGGTCACGGAAAGAATGACTGTGAAATGTTTTAAATGCACACGTTTAATCATTCTTGTGCGAATCAAATACCACTCTTCACTCAGCAAAATGTTTACTGATGAAGTTCTGCATAAAACCTAAACTGTAAGATATTTTTCATTTCTATCTTGAGAACTCCTACTCCTCCTACTCCTGGCTACGAAGAAAACATAGACGCAGGCTTATGTTCTATAATAAGATATTCATTAGGTAAGAACAATCTTCTTCTTCTTCTCGAGTCGTTGGTACAGATATCAAATGGTGCCAGCCCAGTATGTGGCCACAGCAACGGCATTGTCGGTGGCTTGGCATAGATCGGCCGCGCAACATCTGTGCGGACACTTAGGATACGCCAGTAGGTCACAGGTAGGTACATTAAATTCCTTCGATTTTAGTTTCCAACGATGCATGCCCATGAACGAACCTCTATGAATCTGTATCGTGGCAGTCAAAGGACACTAAAATTGGAGGGGGCGGCGACTTGTGACGTCTTGAAGGGAATTTCACAAGTTTTATAAACTACTTTTAACTTTTATGTGAATCTTTTCTAAAGTTGCTGAATAAGTCGAGTCCAAGAGTAGGTTGTTGGCATTATATTCGACTGTTAAATACCAAAAATCTGTTGACGCAAGTAGGTACTTTAAACGGAGACAATAAAGTAAATTGTTCTCATGGGCCTATTGAATCTGTACGTGACAATGTCCTCTCTGCGAAGATTCGATTTTTATGCAGGTGATACTGTGTGTCTTATATGTGACAAGATAAAGAAAAATGTATATTAGAATGTAGATATCAGTGCGGTCCATTTAAATAATTATTACATAATGTTTAAATGTTTTTTCCAGTAATAGCACTCTTGTCAACTTAACATGACCAACCAGCCAACAGACCTTGCATAAAGTGCTCTAATTTCTGCTATTAAAACTACGTATACTGTAATGCCACCTGTTAAAACATGGTTAGTGATGTATGACAATGCCAACAATTGTAGCTTAATAACTATTTACTGACGTTGTGAGCTGAGATTACAATTTGGCTTAGAGATTTGCTCCTAGAAAACAAATTCAACACATTGAAATCATCTGGGTCAAATAAACAACACAGGCAGTTAAAACAATACGCTCTTTAAAAGAAAATACATTTAATTTGAACCAATCAATTAATTATTTTGAACTCAACATGTAAATGGTGAGAATAAAATTAAAATGTTGAACACGAAGAACATCGAAGCCATAGCGAGTCCAACTATGGTAAGAGATATTCTCCTTCTAAGTAACACCTCTTACAGTCATATTGACCCTAAGAGACTCTGTTTTCTATTCTTTCGTGTAAGTATAAGAAATATTAAAAAAAAATTGGCTGAAGATTCCAAACTAAAGAATATCGTGAGCTAATTGAATGTACTACAAACATAACTAATATAGTACGTATATGCTGTTTCTCTAACGAACTATCAGACTTTAATTAACGGCTCTCAAATGATAAATCCTTTGATTAATCTCCCGTCATTGGTGATACGACCAAGCGCGGTAATGCATATACAGGAACATGATTACACAGAGCCATTCCACGGAGAGCGACAAATAATGATCACTTGATACAACCTATTGGTCTACAACATTTCGGAACGTACACAAAGCTCTGAATAACGTTCCGAAATGTTGTATCGACATTTTGAATTAAAATATTCTTACATTACAAATGCTTTATTGGCGTCCTTAATGCTGCTTCTTTCGTTTTTTTTTTGAACGTGTGGCCACCTTCGGTGTTGGATTTTTGAAACCTCCGAAGACCTCCGACATGGCCTAACGATTCTTGTTCGGCGTCAAGAACCAGAACCGACAGCATTACGTTTCCTGCGAAGCACGGTAGCGGTCTGATGTAAATAAATGCTACAAGCGGTCCCCCATCTAAGTGGTGACCAGTGCAATGGTTGCTTAACTTTGCTGGTCTACCTTTTAGTCTTTTATTTTGTTGTTTAACATTGTTCCCACGTATTAGTTGTAGGTACAGCAAAAAATGTTTATTTCTTTTATATTCACACTAGACGACGCCAGCGGCTTCGCACGCACATATTTTCGAATTTCCAGTTTAGCCCGATCCCGTGGGAATTTCGGGAAATCCCGTCTTAGTGCACCCCTACGGTGCCCAATGAACATACATGCCAAATTTCATCTTCTTACGACCAGTAGTTTCGGCTGTAGCGTGTCTGTCAGTCAGTCAGTAACGCAAGGATTTTATATATTAAGATTGCGTACTGTCTATGATTCTATTCAAAATAACCAATATCGTTACGTAGATTCGTATGTTGACACTAACCAGACGTCGCCGTCGCCTTGAAGTGGCAAACACTTAGTCGCCGACAATTTTCCGTTTTGTTTAGTGAACATACGTGCGTGGAATAAGCCGACTGTTTTGAGAAAATGAAAAAAACATTTTCTGTTATGAAAAATAATATTAGTAACGTTTTCTCTGTTAAAAAATATCTATAATGTTTGCTGAATAGTACATTGTTTTGTTATGAGAAAATGTTAAGAAAATATTTGTTACTTGTCTTTGACTGTTACAATTTCAGTTTCGGATTTTGCGAGTATTGTAAGACGGCAATTACATTATATATACGGGTTATACCTATTATCGTCCCAGCGCCATCTTGGTTACATTTAATACTTATACACTAACTGGATATGACAAAATATAAGCTTTTCCACAAAGCGATAGCTGTCTGACCTCAGAAAAATCCAAAGGGATTGAGATAATTCAGTGTATTCAAGGCCGATGGCTCTCCAACGACTGTCAAAGATCTACATGACAGCCGGCACCTTGATATGCTCTCCGAGGCACGATGCGAGCGACAATTAACAATTTAATGCTAAAGGTTTCAAAAACTTTGTGAACCGCGCCGTGTGTTTGTACCTGGTATCCTCTGCATGGTAGTCTGTTTGTGTATCCACTAAGCTATCGCTGCATTAGTTTAATTCAAGAGATGAAGAGAGCAACAGTATAAATTTACTTTAGTCGCCCACAACAGAATCGCCAGCATTTTCTGGAAAATGTTCCGTGAATAAAGCTACCTAGTTCTAGACTAGTCTATTAGAGCGAGCTCACAACGCGGTTAATTTTGTTATATACATACAAATAACCTTTTAGTTGGAAAGTAATAGTTTTGAGCTGATATTACTCGAAGTTTGAAGGTTTTAGATTTTTTGTAGATGAAGAGATTAATAATAATAACATTCTGTCACATACACACAACACCGTGTTATCCCAAACCAAGCAAAGCTTGTCCTGTTGGTGCTAGGGAATGGAAAAACATATATTATACATCCATGTCTACGCACACAAATATTTCACTTGAGCGGGAATCGAACCCGCGACCTTCGGCGTGGCAGTAAGTTTACACCACTTCTACGCCACCCGGTCGTGAAAATTTAGTTTATTATACAAATAACGTTATCTATTTTCAAATCATGAAATTTCATCTCAGTGAATGGCTTTGATTTGAGATAGATCACACCAAGCTTATCATCGTCAGCCTGCCATAGTCCACTTCTCCAATGGCACGCCACTGAGCCCGATTTTCGGCTTTTCATGTCCAGCCGCTGCCAACCATTTTGCGCATACCAACATTAATAGGTATCCTTACCCTCCACAGTGACGTACAGGTAGCTCTCAAATATTAACAAAGCTATCGCGTGCCAGGCTCAAAGAAAATGGCCTGTTAAAAATACAAACCGAAGCGAGCAAATGGCATGAAACGGTAGCTATTCAAACATTAGATGACACATTTTAAAGGCCGACGTAAAAGGTGGCTTATAAATATTACAATGCATAGACGTTAGTTCGTACGTCAAACCGACATTATAAGGCTACGAACGCGGGGAACTGAATATGCCAACGTGTATTCAGTTTCTTGTAGTGTTAGGTATGGTATTCAAGTAGTAGATGGTCACATTATATTGATTTTAGCTGGTAAATTAGTCTGTTATTGGTAAATAGTAAAATACAGGGTGTACCCCTTATTAACAGTGCCTTTTTTCACCTATGTATTTGACGAGTATCACACTGAATCTTGTCTCTGTGAATCTTTCACATGGATTAAACCTTAGATGAGAGACCGTTTATGGCACAGCTACATATAATCATGGCTTGCACTATTATTTCAAAACAAGCTGCTACCCGAACGGATTCGAAACGGTACGGACGGTTCGAAATCAGGTACTAAAGTAATTACCGTCATGAGCCATGACTGACTGCATTCCCTTTTACATATTAATCCTATCCGGGCTGTAATTAATAACCGAACACCCAAACCACATTAAAATGCATGTATAAACTTTAATTTCAACAATATGGCTATTATTTTCACCGGCCTGTCCACAGTGGAGGGTTGTAGTGGCTACAATATTGGGCAATATATAATACCATATGCCACGACTCGACAAAGGACAACCCGCATATAAAAACATGAGAAAACGTATGCGTGGGCAAATTGTATTACATTGCATGCACCGAAATAAATTACTTAGCTTGGTTTAAATTCATTTCGGCACAATTTGAAGTAAGAAGATTAAAATTTAAGATACATAAAGATATGTGTGGTCAAGACGGTTGCGGAGGACTTCGAAGGACATTCATTGACCAAATTGGGGATGTTTTGAAAAACGGATAGGTCTAAAGCCAACTAAAGCTCACGAAAACGGCAAGCATGTATGAAAAGAGTAATAAATGTAGAGGGAACGCATGAGTAAGGATGACGTGAGACGCAAGTGACGTCTATTGTTTTTCCCTACTCCGACGCGAAAAGGCGTGAATAATGATTATATATGTATTTGTATGTATAATCCTTTTCATCGATAATATTTTCTAAGGCTATGCAATAGGCACGCGATATTGACCCACCCATACTTCACGAGCTTGGTGATGTGCTCAATTTTACCACAGTTTTCCCTTAGTACGGCCAGCAGACGTGCGGTAGTAAACACGTGTGACATTGTCTGCGACATATCCTACACACGGTGAAATGCAATAAAATTCTACGATTATTTGTAGCACTTGAGCTCGTTTTGATGTGGGTCATAAATCTCGGTGTAATGTATTTGTTATAAATCTTGGTTAGTAATAATTTTAAAACAAAATCAGTGTTCATAGGTTAAAACAAACTTTCAAAGTCTAAAATGCAATACTAATGTAAGGTCATTCACGAAAAAACACTATCCCTGGGTGGTACTGCTATGGCTACGATGCTGCGCTTGAGTAAACAACATCGCAGTCACTAGAGAATTCTCACTGATATTAAATCTCAAATAAGCTGATACTAAGTAGAGAACTCAGCATGTATAACGCGTGCAAAATTTAATACACGAACTGCTTTCATGTGTTAGGAATATTTTATAACTATTGATGTAAGCTGTCGTTTCTATATGGCTTCTGAGAATGAGCTTTAGCGTGTATAGAAGTGAATTTTATTAGCGTGTATAGAGTTTGTCTTTGATTTTGAAAGTTTCAATTGAACTAGATCCGGTTAAGAAGTGCAAACCAACTCATGAATTAGTTTGGTATTAGTTTCATGAAGCATTTATGAAGTCAGAAGCAAATACCTCAGAAACGACTTCACTATGGTGTATTTAAAGGTCTGTCTACAAGTAACCTATCCGGTTATACGTAGATAGACGTTGTCCGGTACGTTGACGGGCCGCGGCTCTGTCGGAACTTAGCTGGCATGTGTCTCTGACGGACACGGACATGTGCGAACGAGTGTATATAAAATATACGCACCGATATTTATTTTTGCTTCTGTATGTGTGGATAGATCTTGTTTGGTCGCCTCGTTGCTTGATACTGCGTCGAACGTTAGAACACCTTTTAAAATCCTATTCAGCACGATGGCAAAAGCAGCGACAGCTGAGTGGAGAG
Source organism: Euclidia mi (assembly GCA_944739405.2). Taxonomy (NCBI): domain Eukaryota; kingdom Metazoa; phylum Arthropoda; class Insecta; order Lepidoptera; family Erebidae; genus Euclidia; species Euclidia mi. Next base: position 9,947,761 of record OX123196.2, read on the forward strand.
ACCAAAAGACTGCTACGCAGAGGGTCTCGGGTTCGGATCCACTCCACGCACCAATGTCTTTTTGGAGTTAAGTGCGTATTAAATTGCTAATTATCGCTTGCTAATCAGTGAAGGAAAACATCGTGAGGAAACCTGCATGTCCGACAGTTCTCCATAATGTTCTCGAAAGACGTGTGAAGTCTGCCAACCCGCACTTGGCCAACGTGGTGGACTACGGTCCTACCCTTCTCATAGTAAGAAGAGGCCCGTGGCCAGCATTGGGACAGTATAAAGGGCTGATGATGATGGTGGTCAAAATGCAATTATTGATTTTCGATTGTTTTGTAGATACAAAACAATCGAAAATCAATAATTGCAACAGTTATATATAATATTTCATAAAAATATATTATTTGCTCTCAGATGAGAGCAAATAATATATTTTTATGAAATATCGAACGACGTTTAAGCTCGTGTTTTATTTGAGAGTTCAACAATTGAGCTTAATGCGCGCAGGAAGTGCAAACCAACTCATGAATTAGTTTGGTAATAGTTTCATGAAGGGTTTTTAGAAAGTCAACCATTGCAAGGATGGTATAATGAAAAGTCTGTCTACATACTGGTTTTTATTAAAAAGCAAATATAATATATATATTTTTTTATGGTAATAGGCGGCAAACGAGCAGACGGATTGCCTGATGGTAAGCAATTACCATCCGCCCATGGACACAAGCAACACCACAGGAGTCACAAGTGCGTTGCCGCCCTTTGGGGTTGGGAAAAGGGATAGGATGAGGAGTGGGATCAGGGAGAAGGGATAGGGGATAGGGCCTCCGGCACTCTCACTCACCGAACGAAACTCAACAGTTTAGGTACTGTTACTTTACGTCGATTTTCTGTGAGAGGGTAGTACTTCCCCGGTCGAGCCGGCCCATTCATGCTGAAATCAGCAAGGCTCTACTACCTTGAAAATTGTTTTTAGTTTTAAATGTTGACTTTGTAATAAGATCTTCAGGAGCAAAGAACGTATCAAAATCCGCAAATACTTTAAACAAAGAGTTGTTACCACTTTTAATGTATACCTATTATATACTGATATAATGAGATCTACGATGAAGACATTGTCTCTACAAGCGAAGATACCGAACAGGCAATATTTTTCTTACAGCATTTTATTATTGCAGTCGGTTTACGAGATGATAAAGTGTAATCCTAGCATATTGACCTTGACTCGTCTGCCTTGAGGAAGAAACGAAGCAAGAATAAGAAAGTTAGAGGAATTGAGTGGGTAAGGCCTTGGGTATTAACAATGGAATGAAACTTCTAGATTGTGAATACTTCATAATATTACACGAAGTGGGCCGATCCATGAATGGCGAAAATAGTGAGGCTCTGCCATTTTCTGCAACTGATACTCCTAAGTAATTATTGTCAAAGTAATGCCCCGCCTCAAAACTGGTGCAGTGCCCACTGTCCTCCTTTAGTAGTGTCATATTTGTTTTATGTCGTGGACTTTCCTATGTCTACACTTATATTGGACTTCAGGTAATAAAAATGTTTATTTTGTCAAATAGATGACGCTCGCTCGTAAATCTTAAGTCGAAGAAGATTTGACCACCATTCGTTGAAATTAAACAAAGAATATTCAGATTCTGATAGTTGGGTATGGCAGAAGAGTCATGAAAGTAGAATAAATGCTGTAGAAATGAGAGCACTGAGAAGTATGTGTAGTGTTTCTCTGACTGACAAAATAAAGAATTGTGTGATAAGAGAGTGTTGTGGGGTAAAAGAAGATATAGTGACAAGCATCGAGAAAGGTATGCTAAGATGGTTTGGGCACGTGGAGAGGATGGATGACGAAAGACTGACCAAGCAGATATATAAGGCAAGTGTGGAAGGGACAGCACGAAGGGGAAGACCTAGGCGGACGTTCTCTGACCAGATTGGAGACATCCTAGAAACAGGACAGGTTAGAAGTACCCTGAACAGAAGAGCATGCATGAGGAATCTGATGGGAGTGAATGAAGCAAGAGAGATATGTCAGGATCGTTGCAAATGGCGTTCCGTAGTCTCTGCCTACCCCTCCGGGAAACAGGCGTGAGTCTATGTATGTATGTATGTATATTCAGATTCGGAAAGGAACAACAGCACTTAAACTGCTGTCCTGTGTGGGGATCGAACCCATAATACTCGGAGCATATGGCGCTGATACATCTGAGCATTCACTTGTGTTGTGTTTTATCTAACTGAACAACAAACAGAGCCGAACATTGCTACGAATTATTATTTTCATGATCTTTCTCACGCATTCTCTTATCAGCAAAAAGGTCAAGGCAAATTTACTGTCCTTTCTCTTCTTGAGAATGGATAGCAAATTGGCCCGCCAAAACATTAGTTGGAAAGCTCGCTAAAATACTCTCGTTTGTTTTATAACATTTCCAATAATGCTAATTACATGTGAATCATCCAGTGTATCAGGACCATTAAGCAATGCGGCCTCTTAAACTGACAGTATTTTGACAGTGCCCTTCAAGTTAAACTTTTATAAAACTCATTAAAAAATATTGAGAACTGCATGTATAGTAATTTTCCAAGCTCTGCCCCTACAACACTATTCATATAAAGCCAAACCAGGGATTGGAGCAAAAGTATACATTGGTTGACTTTCATATGCAACGTCAGATTGTGTTTTTAAAAACAATACTTTATTTGTGCTAGTCTAAAGGGAAATATATTTCCCGTTTTTGTACAATCTAAATAAGTGCCCGCCTACATATCTTTGACAGCGCGCAACGTGGGCAGAGAATTAGTTCTCTACCAGATACACCTACATTTGGTTGACTTTATGCTATGGCGAGTTCTGAGAATTTCTTAACTGAGCAAAGCAATATAACTTGGCTCGAATTAGGTATTCAGATAGAATTTGAAATCAGACGGTTAGTAGCCAATATAATTGGAAAATTTATAACAAGTTGCCAATATGCTACATACCCACATGCCATGGCTTACTAAATATAAACTGATGTCTATGTAGTTACTGCTTATTAACCGCGTAATTTTATCAAAATAAAGATGTGATGTACCCTATTTGCGTAGGTGGTTTTGACATGGCTTGCTCTCCTCTCATCTAGGGATTTTAGATATTCTCCGTCCCTGTTTCCAAGAACAGTGAGTTTCGACATTAACCCGAAAACATCACGTGAACGAGCGTACTGAGCCATCTTGGAGCGAAAGGTGGAGCATGGCACTACAGTACACTTAGCAATCAATGTCGCAATTTCCACGAGTCACAGGTGGGCCATCGGATCACACGTGGTCCAGTGGAAGCCGTTCTGGTCACCTACTTATGAGTACCAGCATGGAGGATTGCAAAATAAGTTCATCCTAAAAGTACAGCATACATGTGTATACAGAAGAAAATAAACAAATAGCCTTTCATACAAATAAAAACTGTTATGACAGTGATGTCACTGTCATAGTTAAAGACATTTTTTCCAAATCTTAATTTAATGGCTTCCAGACATAGAAACGCAACCAACCAGTTATCTTCAAGCATCCACGAATAATGAAATACACAATATAGAAACGGCCTGACATTTTAACGATGGTAGTCCTTGCGAGTCCAATTACGTCACAATACTTATCCCTGATTTTTTCAAGGGTACCTACTGGATCTGTTTTGTGATCCTAATTAACCTGACTCACTTGTCGTGATTAAGGACAATGTAATTATCTTCTCCGTTTACGTTTTTTACCAAACGGCCAATTTGATTATGGCGGCATTGTGAACCGTCTAATTTAATTTATAAAACTAAGTTCTAATGCGGGTTGAGTGATTTCTGGCTAGAACATCGGGGTATGCCTTGATATTTGAACATCTTATAAGGAAGTAAAAATTCGCCCCACTTTTGCCATTGCTTCAGTAGAGTTGCTTAGCAACTAATCTTTCTGCTATGTCGATGTCTGTGCAAGCGACACGCAATTCAGTTACATTCGTCAGGTAGCATACGCTTTGTGCAATAATTTTCCTATTATTCGTTTTTGGATCACACCGGGTACGTAGTCTTTAATGGATAAACATTTATACAATTTTACTGCGAAAATATGTTTATTCAGCCTTGATTGATAGCGCACTCAAATATTGAATACCATTCCAAACAATAGGCAATAAAGAATTTAGAGCTCGTATTCAATACTTTTGATTTCAAATCGTGTATTTTCGAATTATATTTATTCTAAAAGCACACGAATATTTTTGTTTTTACATTTTATAGAGTTTACAAGTTCTATTTGTTCTAAAAATGGAACACCATTATTTTCTCTAATAATTTAATATACGACGAATAAGGGTAGACATTTTCTATTCAGTAAAGGTAAATCAGTTTTCACATTTAGATAAAAAGCCCAAAGTTATTCAACCGTTACGGGGTTTATTGAAGCAACGAAAACGTTCCGACACGAAACACAAAAGAGTAATACTGGAGGTGACAGAAAAGAAGAATTTGAAAGCGAACTGAACGTCCTCACAACGCATAATAAATAATCTTTATTGTGTGTTATGAATATTATTTATGATCACCACGTAAATTATACCGCTACAGAAATCTGAAACACAAAAATTATGATTTTTCTTTCGGCTATTATGGTCTTTCGGTGAGACAGGCCACGATTATTTGTGCTGATAAAATTAAATTTGAATATGACATGAATAGCGTTAATTACGGGCTTAGATAGGTGACATTTGACTAAACAAATTAAATCACAATAAAATAGTTAAAACGTTTCTACCTCTATAGGTTACGTAATGGTAAAAAGATATAAAGTTCGAAACACAAATTATTTACATCACTGTAACGATTTGAAAATCATGATTTTCGAATGAACTTTCTTTGCATTATTCAATGAGCGTATATTCTCTTTAATGTCTACTCAATAATACTCGAAAATTGTAAATGGCAGCAAAATTTTCCTTAGCTAGTTCCGTTTAATAATGTTATTTAATATTTAAACATCCTTTTAGAGGGCTCAGAGCTCTGGTTTCCCTTTGCCCGGATTTCGGTTTATTAATTTCTAGCACAAGCTATTCAATGTCGTCATTATTCAGAATAATATCAAGTAGTTTGATAACATTTAAGAAAGTGTAAAATAGCAAAGCGTGGCCTTTCTCCACTATCCCGTCACCCCATCACCAACAGTTAGAAAGAACCCATTCTTCTCAATACATACTTGGTTTCGTCGATGTAGACTGCTTCGAGCACTTTCGCTGCATACTGAAGGTTCTTTTGTAAAGTTTCGGCTGATATTTCACCTCTATTTAATTGTCTTAGGAGATAGCGTAACCTGTGAACAAAGAAATTTAAAATTAAGTTCGGATACTTCGTTATAGAATACATTTTCTGTAGTTTATCATGTTTCGTGCGTAAGAAAAGGAGTGTCTCAATAATTATGTCGAAAATAAAGTATAATAAAGATATATCTAAACATATTGTTTTAAAACCGTTGGCAACACCAGAAAGATGTTGCTTAATATGCATACTTTTTGCAGCAGTCTTTTAAAAACTACGGATTACAAGCTTACTTTCCTTAACTTATTGTACATCCAAAATCTTGTAAAAAAACATTATCAATCAAATCCCAATGACAATTAAAACGTAATCAACCAAAACAAATTATCATCGCAACCTTAATTTGGAACTACAAATCCTTGCCAAGGAAGACCAATCGAGCGCGACTGCTTGAGGGGTTCCCCAATATTAGTTCGCACCCAACCCCAAATAAATTGGATTCTGCCCCAATGCTTTACACGCACTTATCAGAGATTTCCGATACGTAGTATTATTGCTCTTTTATTTGGTGCGAACAAAGGACTGGCGAGTTTAGAGATAAAAACTACTTTTGTGTATGTTGACTGTATAGTTTTATCAATACCGTTTTCTGTGTGAAACTTTTGTGTACGTTGCTTGTCATGTATCTTTTACTTGAAACACAATCAGATTTTCGATGTATTCGTATATCTTGTATATTTAGTGTTTATAAATATTACAACGTATACTGATGATGTTTGCAAATCTCAACTACAGTTCACAGACAGACGACTGAGATAAGGCAGATAAGGCTATCAAGAAAAATAATTTAGGTGCCTTACAATAAAAATTAACCCATGTTTCTAATTCGCCGTGGACAATATCGATATTATGATAATATATTTGTTGAAACTCAAAATAGTGGTAATGCCATTGTCGAGATTTTAGGTGAGTAATGTAGGAATTTAAACTTTCGTGGTCATTTAAACTAGTTTTAAATTGTCTTTATAATATTATGGGATATATACCACGTGCCGAAACATCGGTTACTTCAAACAAAGGTACGTGATATATATCCCGAAAGACAATTCAAAACAAGTTTAGGTGAGTAGTAATCATAAAAGCCATTAAATTCAAAATAATATTGGTATTGCTACAGTAGCATCAGATGCCTGCATATACCAGACGTCCCATTAAAAAGAGGCACTTCAACATAAAGTCGGTAATAAAGTTGTCGACCATAAACGAGGCAACGTAAAAGACACGAATACTGAAATAAAAAGCGGGAACGCCAATCGCAATTCAATAGAATGGAGTGAAGTGCTACCAACGAGGCTGTTAAAAAGACAAGCGAGATTACTCTGATTGTTATGCAGTATAGACTTAAAATGTAAAGATGAAAGACATTGATCTTTGTGTGAGATACTCTAGTAGAATAGTGCTAAATATAGAGTGTTATTTTTTATAATTAATTATTTTTCGGTTTGACATCTTTCTATTTTGTAAAAGAACACACGCGCTGTAAATTAAAACTGTCACTAGATTGTAAAAAAATCAAACAACATACGTAAATAACACTTCGAATCAGCACAAAAGAAGATTCTAGGTCATGAAGTATTGTCCTACAGCATTCGTGTCGAATTTGGTAACTTTCTTTACAAACTGTAACAGTTGGAAACGTAGTGGGACATCTTTTTTATGTTATAAGAAACAAACGAGCAGACGCATCGTCTGATATTAAGCGATTACCGCTGTTCATAGTCAATGCAACACCAAGCGAGTCACAAGTGCCTTGTCGATCTGAACGGGCAAAGGATTGGGGAGAAGGAAAATGAGATGGCCGCTAGCACTAATTTATCGAACAGAACGCGACAGAATAGATACTGTTACTTTGCGTCGATATTTTGCGAGAGGTCCTGAAATCATGCTGAAATCAGCAAAGCACTACTACCCATGCAATTTTCTAGAAAGGGCAGGCAGTTTCAGATTTGATAGTGTAGGAACGCTGTGAGGCATCTTATCCACTCCCAAACTTTTTAGGCAATAGTTTTTTTTAGATGCCAGTTAAAATTAAATAAAAACATTTTTATGTTAAACGGTTTTATTACAATAAAAAAATATGTAGTTAGGCTATGTACTAAAAGCTTAAAAATAATTCGGCAAGTCCTAGCTACCAGATCGCACCAATCTTCTCATCAATCTGGGGTATTGATCAGACAAATATAAAATCGTTGGGCGTAGCGTACCTATCCAGAGTAAACATTTTGATAGAAATTTCACTTGCCCAACGACACTTGCCTAACTACATATTTTTTTATTCTAATAAAACCGTTTAACATAAAAATGTTTTTATTTTATTTTATTTTCAAGTTTTTAGTTTTGTTGTTAGTTCATAGTGAGCACTATTCTACCAATCAAGCCCTTTCATTCGATACCTATATTGAGGTATTTGTGAAAAATATGTAATCCGCCATTTTGTAGCGGAAGCCATCTTGGATTTTTCATAGTGAGCTCTATTCTACCAATCAAGCCCTTTCATTTGATACCCATATCGAGGTTTTTGTAAAGTAATATGTGATCCGCCATTTTGTATCGGCGGCCATCTTGGATTTTTCATAGTGAACTCTATTCTACCAATCAAGCCCTTTCATTTGATACCCATATCGAGGTTGTTGTGAAGTAATATGTGATCCGCCATTTTGTATCGGCGGCCATCTTGGATTTACAATCATAAAGAATATAATATGTTGTATTGTCATTAAGATTAAGAGTGTGTACCAAATATCAGATCAATCTGTCATCAGAAAGGGGGTAAAATTCCAATTACTAAATTTGACCCAAACAAACAAATAAACAGGTCAAGCTAAATAAAACCGTTTAAAAACACATCGCGGGTTACCATGTCCAAACTGCGCTATAACCAACAATAGGCACTTACAGCTGTAGTTTACTCACATTGTACAAGTTACTCAGTTCTTCACTGTAATCTAAATCTTTATTGTGAGCTAGGAAAGGAAAGCCTGCTTTAAATTTCTCGCTATTTTGTTCGGTGTGTTATCAAATTCATCTTGAATTCTGAAATTTGCCTTGCAATTAATTGTGGGCATGACATTATATCTACATATGTACGTTCATGGCAACTAAGTTAAGTCAGATCAAATCATTTAATTGTTCGTTATTATTATTATTATTTGCAGCCTAACTTGTCCAACTGCAGGGCAAAGGCCTCCTCCTCATACCCTCTTTCCTTTCTCTATCGAGTTACCCACTCGTGATTAAATAGTGTAAGATCATTTTGCCACCTAATCTTTGGTCTGCCGCGAGGCCTCTTCTAGTCACAGACGAAGAGGTACATCGCGTTCTTAACAGCATGAAATTGTTCATAGGTTTCATAAAAAAATATTTTCTTTTTTTATTGATTGGCATAAAATTTCGTTTCATTGCGTCAGGTAGATGTCAAAGGCCTTTGCTCGGTAGTGGGACAGAAATTAGGCTTGTAATAACAACATAATTAGATGTTACCGGATGTTCCTACCTGACTACCCTGAGAAGAAATATTCGAATCAAACTCAAGAGGTTTATTCTTGGAACATGCTTTGTAAGTCGTAGTACTTACTAAGCTATTTTAATATGCGGGTAGCCGACTTGCTAGCCATTTAAGTCTATCCTCACGTGTCTTACTACACCATTATCTGTACTTCAGGCAACGTTGTGTGTTTACTTCGCACTAATATATGATGAGTACTTCAACAATTTTTCTAGCTCTCAAGTTTGATGGAAAGGTTTTTCATTTTATTTGAGGACAGCTAGAACTTTGGGATCGATCTATAGAGTCTATTCTTATGTGTAATCTTGTTTCTTTAAATCTATTGCCAAAGAGCCTGTTGTCACTTAAGATTACGTATTATACGAGTAAGCACATCACTTTGTCAAGTGAAACAGTTATTTTATTTAAAAGCGTTAATCGAAAAATAGTATGGAACGGGGGACAAAAATGAATTCACGATGTTTAATAAATGGCCCTAGTTTATTATAGTGTGTGACGCTTTCTAATCGATATAGTGTTACTTTTGTATAGCATAAAAAAGCTATCTTGGACTCGGAAGATCTGCGATAAATAAAATAAATAGTTTGGCATCTATTGATTTCCCGAATCGCATCATTTGATCCTGTTTTTAAAAAGGATTAAACATCTCTATCTGTACAGAACCAACGAGTACGTTGTAGAAGTAGAAACATCAGATGACGCAATATTCATTTCTATACCATCTATACGTATTATAAATTGAAGTACCCGCAGCGTTCTGCCTGTCTATATAAACGCTATAAACTCAAAAACTACCGAACTAATTTTTGTACGGTTTTCACCAATAGATAGTGTAATTCATGGCGATAATGTGGGTGTAATATTACATCTCTGCCTACCCCTTCACGGATACAGGCGTGAGTCTGTAAATAAAATAAATAAATAAGGTAGTGTAATTCCTGAGGTCGGTTTTGTCGTATAATTCACGTTGGTGGATCTGCAGGCGAAGCTAAGTCTAGTATATTTTAAACATTGTTATTATTGATTTTTTATTAAAACATGCTTGTTATTTTGTCGCGTTCCTTTCTATGTACTTGTTAACACTCTTATAGTAATCCGTTATGTTCGCTGCAACGACAACCCAACCTACTAGACGGCATACGTAAGGCGAACACTTTCTGACAACACGTTAGACTTATACGTCTTACATAAGACCAATCCCAACACTAGATATGAATTATGACATTCCGCAAATTTGAACCGGCCAATTAGAGTGCATTTTTGTAGCCCCCCCTTGCCCCGCATACCTCACCGCTTTGACAGAATTGTTTGTTTGTAGAAATGAAAACATTAGGTGTCTAGTAGGCTGGGTTGTCGTTGGTTCGCTGATAAAATATTAGATGATTGATTGCTTGTAAAAGTATAGTAAGGTCTTCTTCATCTACATCGTGTCAGTGGTTCATATTTTCTGTTACTAAAACTTGGCTGCGGTGACGGCATTGTCTGAGGCCGCTTTAAGGTCTCGTTTGCGCTCGTAATGCGCCGTGGACTGAGATGGAGCTCCACACCGGCAGTGGAACTGTGAGTGGTCTATAAATCTCCATCTTGCCATGTTTTCCCTACAGCGCCCGACCTGATTTCGCAAACGATTAATTGATCTTCAGGACGACCACTGTAAGTTGTGCCTGGCTTTCTTTCACTGCAGGGCAATTTGGTGGAGCCGGGTATTAGAGCCCCACAGTTGCTCTTTTGCCAACTTTGAGGTGATTTTGTGGCAGCCCTTATTCTTAAAAAAGTCTTTTTTGCTTTTAACTATAGTACCTACGGTGAAATCACAACTCAAAGGATTGAGCTTTTAGAATGGCCCAACTAAAAATATGCTATGAAATAACACAAAACATAACTTCATCTTCTTTATCCTCGAAGGGGTAGGCAGAGGTTGTAGACACACCGCATTTCGCCAGTTATGTAGGTCCCAATGCAATAGGGGGCGAGCCTATTGCCATCTACCAGGCACATTATTAAGCGAGCGATAATTAACATTTTTAATATACACATAACTTCGAAAAGTCAGAGGAGTGTAAAGATGTTTCAAGCGTTTGGCAGATACAAAATTTAAAACTTTATTGCATAAACTTTTTTTGCAAAGCTATCTTTCTTACGGCACGGGGAACTTTTACAACAACCAGTTCAATGATATACGCAAGACACTCAAAGCGAATGTTATCTCCATTCTGTCTCACTATTGTCACGTATGTATGTACTATGTAGATGTTGCAACGTGTTAAGTAGCCATGTAACTATTAGCAACGCGAGCATAATTAATTGGATTATGCACATGATAATTATGTACGACGTCAAGGAACTTGTTCTCTCTTCAAGCGTATTGCATACGCTTTGTTGATATAGACAAATATATGTATACATTTGCTGAACGACCTGATGTACAAGACACTTATCTTAATCCTGATTCTACGTATTATCACTGACGGCTAATAGCTACGGATAGCCACGTGCTCAGATAGGGCCCTTAAGGTGGCTGCCCACCCAGCAGCCCACACTTCGCACCGTGAAAAGAGAGGTAGTTAGGTAGGCGACCGTGATAAATAGTACACATATAAATATCATGCCAAATGTTTTCATAAAAATATGTTAAAATGGCACAATTTTCGTTTGGAGGTCTCTAAAAAGGTGTGCTCTGTTTACTTAAATATTCATGTTGTTATGTTTACTTTATTTTATCACAGCCAAAGTCAGCAAAGTCGTACTTAGTGTCATTAGACAAATACCTTAAAATAACACATAACTCATCAATATCTGTTATGTGTTTCATAGGCAGACAAAAAGTTTAAAATAGATTTTAGTTGAATGTAACAATTTGTCTTGTAACATTAGATACCCCGTCTAGACTCGGTCGCTGGAAGCAAGTGATTGATGAAGACGTAAACTCACATATAAGCGATCCATTGTACGGACTGAAAGGATTTCAACCTACTTACACATATAACTTTGTATGTGAAATCTTAGTTCTGTTAACTTCGGTTTTTGAAGTCTTAAGTTATATTGTCTCATGGGAATAAAAAGGTCAAAGCAGATTTTATTGTTTTGTTTTACAGCGCTCGACGTAAAATAGTGTACTTTTTGTGATATGGTCTTAACATGTCATAAACATATTAATATGACACGCTGCGCACAGCACTAGTCTTTTACTAGGCTGAAAACGACGAAAAAATAAATTATCAAAAATAAATATCATCGAACCTAAAAATCGAGCTCGAAAGCCCAGGTTCAGTTTAATATTCTAACAAAACGATACTTTACTTAATCGAAAATCTCCGTATTTCAAAATACAGGTCAACCTTTGAGAAATCTGATATGGACCGTTAAAATCTAACAAAAATTTGAACAAATACCGTTTGCGATGACAAAGGAAATGTTGAATTAAAACATTCAGCGAAGAAAATGTTTTAAAAGGCTTTCCGAGTATCGTGTTTCATTCAGGCGAATAACCGTAGTCTCCTATCGATCCTGTAGAATGCGGTGCCGTTGTCTTTTTGCTAACAATTTTATTGCCCTTCACTTTATTAGCTTATTTCACCATTATTAAAACCTCGTGTTTACTTTTGACCTGAATATAAAATAGCCTATAAGCTGCTGTAATAATGTCAAACAATTTCAATTTGTCAGAACTTCAGGATACATTGAACCTTTATTAAAATCGCGATGTAAATGAAAGTGCTGAGGGTTATTATCGATGTTTGGAACAGTTTCTTTCCAGTGGTCGGATTTAGGTTAGCCAAGGGTTCGTGAACACCATTTATCTCAGTTAATGTGTACTAAGTATGATTTATTCCCGGGCTTCTCTTTTTGTGCGTAGATAAAACATTCTTTTTTTGTGAACTGGTTTTCAGCACTTCCTTTTAGAATGAATGGAGTGAATAATTCAAGCAGTTCTTAAAAACAGCGCAAGCTATTCTGAGACTTGTATGTTCGATGGTAGAATAAGAATGACGCCAACTCTTAACTTACTAGCTACGTAACTGATGTGCAGTATACATCTTTAATATCCTTCATAATACACATCACAATAACATTTATTGTATACACGTATCTACAGGGTGTCACCACCTCCTGCCATCACCAAGCCGAAGCCTTTTTATTTTGGACATCATGCCAAGTCCTACTAAGCAAAAATAATACCTGGAAACCATTCTTTTTTTAAGTAGACACTTTATTTAAGCCGCTTTTAAAGTGCGCGCGTGCAATGCTCGAAATTCCTACTTAGATATCCATGGTGCATCTATAGGACAACTATAGAACAAATTGGCGGTATAAATGCATCGATTTTGTACCTAATTACAAAAATTTGATGGTGACTTTGAGCATCAATATCTCCTGAACCAGTAACTTCCCAGGTATGGTGCCAAAGTAAAGAATGTTCGTAATGATTGGTAAAATATAGGATTTAAATTTTCGTTAAGGGTCTTTTACACCCTGTATCATAATAATGAAGCAAAGATTAACACATCATGTGCAGTCAGTACATTGCATAGAACAATTTGTTCCAAGCTCAAGATTAACTGCATGTGCTCTTCTAACTGATGCTGCTAGCTTTGCTATGAATATGTCTGTGTGAACTCGTGGGAGACGTATTAATATCGTCAAAGCAGCATTGTATGCATCTACTGGAATTGCCATGACATAGCGAGAAATCAACTCAAAGGAATTGGCATTGAACTTAGTTAGTGTGGATACTAAAACAACTAAGCTAGTTAAACAGAAACGGGTATGAGCTAAATTCTGAATATTGAGTACATTTTCTAAGTACATATTATACTAAGCCTCTTTACTATTGTTGTGGATAGTTTTGTTTTTACCGTGGATTTGCTCACGGGCAGAAGATTGACTTATAAACTGTGCTATAAATTAACTATGTATGAAAATAACAGGCACGCCACCGGTTGATAGAGTTTTTCGACGCATCATAATTGTTTTAAATATGTCTCCTTTCAAAAATTGCAAATAAGTGAGATTGAATGACTGTCTTAAATATGAAGCTTTCCCCGTATCCCGAAAAGTTATTAAACATGTTAAAAGTAAATTGTAAGTCTCACAATTTCATTATTTCGTTAGGAACCACTACTCAATCAAAAGGAAAAGTTTACTTTCGCTTGTGAAATAGGTTTCACTTTCAGGGTTTCTTCTAGTTCTTACTCTCTTTGTTTCGAGTTAAATTGCCCGGGGCATGAGTTTCTTGTATTTTTTGTTTTCACAAAACTAAACAACTACCCTTTTTACTGATTGGGTCGCACATTTTTCAATTTACGCTCATGACAAAGTGTCATCATTAGCGCTGTTAGTACACTTACGCAATCGCATGCGTCAACGAAACTACGAAATATCTGTCAGTTGCATGAAAACGTTTTGTATATGCTATGTCCCACTCTACACAGCAAGATTAATAAGTTGCATCCTTGTCACTACTGTTCCGCAGATCACTGCGAAATTGCCATTACACATACACAGAAGTTTTGACAGAACATAAGTCAAGGATTTTCTTATAGTTTTGACAGTTTCGTACATGTTTCGTCGCCGCAATAGTTCCGCAAAAGTTTCGCAGCCGCATGCGAACGCGTAGGTGTACTAACAACGTTAGGAACGTCATTGGCCAATATATTTATACAGTTAATTTTTTTAAATGTCTTCAAGTCATGTCCGAATTTCTCCTCTTTGAACAGCAGTAACTAATTAAATATTTTTTATTCATTAATTGGTCGTAATGACAAGCTAAAGGGCAGTACGAAAATATATAAGACCTTACACCTTGTAATAGGCAGGGAAGCTTTAGCGATATAAGAAAATAAAGCATTAAGCATGCGCAATACGTAACATCTACAAATTTTTATAAGTTCAGTTTAGTTTAAAGAATTTAAACATAACCAAAATTTTAACAGTATAAGTAATTTCCAGAATAAATTTAAAATGCAATAAATACTTAAAATTAAATTCTGTTTTCTAGTCGTTTATTTTGAGATTCCATAAACACTCCATTGAATATAATTTATAAGCGGTGTTTGCGACCAGTGCTTATTTCAAATGAAATCAACCGGAGTAATTGACCTTATTGCTGTGAAAATTGAATGAAAATAACGTTCATCGCTGCAAACTTATATTGCTTTTGAATTCGAATGATATTGAAGTATGAAACTAATTCTTGTTACGTTGTCATGTGAAAAGATAATTTTGTATTCTATTACCTCTGGAAGGGTAGTCCGTATTATTATTTATGTTCTTTATTTTTGTTCGTCAAGGAATAATATCAATTCACCGGTGAATGTTTGTCATTATTTCATCTTTCAATGAAAGGTCGTATTGTATTGTATTGGCCTTTGTGTTGTCAGTCGGTTTTGCAGATCAGCTGATAGGTCCAGTAGATATTGGTTCATT
Organism: Euclidia mi; assembly: GCA_944739405.2. NCBI lineage: Eukaryota > Metazoa > Arthropoda > Insecta > Lepidoptera > Erebidae > Euclidia > Euclidia mi. The sequence continues at coordinate 9,963,016 of OX123196.2, forward strand.
TGGTAACAATGTAACAATTGTATTGGAAAATGCATGACAAATACCTTTAGTAATATTGAATTTTAAACAAGTTGTTTTTGTAAAGTTTATTATATCGAATTATAAATAAATATGCACATACATATACGTAAATGTTAAGCCCAGGAAATGAAATGAAATTGCAATTCCTATCACTTCCTTCTTAACTAAGACTCCATCTGTACGTTAGTACAGATGGAGTATTAGTGTTAAAGATAAATATTTTTAAATACTTAGTTCGTATCTTTGCCTATTTTCTAGTCTCCAATAACATTTATGCTCAACATCATTCAACCAACATCCAGAAGTACGTGTCGACAAATAAACTTCTTTCTAGAGAATAAAGTTGGTTTCGAATTGTCTTTCATTAGCTGCGCTGCAATTAAGCCATAAATTATACGGTGTGCTAGTCCATTCAAGGCGATTCTAAGTTTAGAAGCAGTAAAGAGTAAGGTCACAAGTAATTTGAATAAAGTCTTAATTTCCATTCAATATGACATCTTCTTTTGAACGAAAAATGCGTATAAATTGCAAGCATTTTGGGCGTATAGAGGTTTAGTTTTATTCCTATCTAAAGATTGTGGGTCGATATTCATTATTTTTCTCGTCTATACTGATGTTAACTAAGAGTCATGGGTTTTGATGAATTCTTATAGTATATAAGAAGTAATTTATTAATTATAAATAGGAATAGCTTATTATTCTGGCCTTAAGATGGTGTGCAATTCGCTTGATAATCAGAATAAGAAGGAGGGACAGATCGACGTGGTCGTAGAATTTAAGGCAGGGTCTTCTTATTTAAATATGAACTTGTCTTACCAACAAAGTGGTGCTAGTTATACGGTTATTCAAAGTAGGTATATTTAATCCGGATTAATAATTCAGAATGAAACTGCGCGGTAAATAGAAAATACAAAGGTTATGTTACTTATTTTGTTCAAACATGCATTTTGTTTAGCTTCGATTTGCATCGAAAATATGGCTCATAGGGCTGAAAACTACGATCCTTATATTATATTGATTATAATAATTAATTACCAAGTAAGGTATGCATGGCAAGTTTCAATCTATCTTAGTTCAACCACTTTAAGTTTGGTAGTAGTTTGTGTTTACACTAATAATATTCATAAGTCCATCACAAACTTAGGCACATTGTTATTACCTAAGTAAATATATTAATGACCATTATAGGCAACTATTAAGCCAGTGTTCTCCCACAAGGAACACAATCAAATGGCTACTACTGCCATCTAATCTTATTTTTCGAAAACTTTTTATGGCCATGTTAAAGACCCGCCCTGATTATTCAAAGTATAAAACATTTACGCAATACTTGTTGGTTAATACTAAGTTTACATACATACATACATAGACTCACGCCTGTTTCCCCAAAGGGGTAGACAGCGGCATATTAAACGCCTACTTATACTAAGTTTAGAGGAGAAAATTATGGTATCTCAGTAATACATTAATGTGAGGACTAAATCACTTTATAATGGTGACCACTTTTAAGAATGACGCCATTTCAAAACTTACTATCTATGGAAATGATCTGTATATACATCTTCAATATCTTTTGTGGCACACACCACAATAACGTATATTGTATGCTCCTATCTACATATAATGAAGCATAGATTAACATATCAGGTGCCTCAATCGGTGCATTGCATATCTCGATACCCGATGACCAATAACACTATTATTGTCCTAACCTCAGGATTCACCGTACGTGCTCTAATAATGCTAAAGATGCTCTGGCTTTGCTATCAATATGTCTGTATGAACATGTTGGAGACGTATTAATATCGTCAAAGCAGCTTTGTATGCATCTACTGGAATTGCCATGACATAGCGAGAAATCAACTCAAAGGAATTGGCTTCGAACTTAATTAGTGTAGAAACTACAACAACTAAGTTAGTTTAATCGAAACGGGTATGAGCTATATTCTGAATATTGAGTACATTTTCTAAGTATTATACTTAAACTCTTTACTAATGTTGTGGATATATACTACAGAGCCAACATGAATAATAGGTACAACTAATAAATTGCATATAAAAATGATACATGTTTGTAAAAATTAATATTATGATTTGTCCTCAATTTTTGCTATACCTGTAAAAGGTTGCTAAGTTGCAAGCACATAATGTATACCAAGTAAGACCATAAACTGTACACTTAGTTTGCAAATAAACATCTTTGAATCTTTGAATCTCTATAGTTTTGTGCATACTGTGGGTTTGTGCTGGTAGAAGATTGTGCTAAAACTGTGCTGTAAATTAACTATGTCTTAGAAGGCACGCTACCGTTGATGCGCTTATTGACGCATCATATAAAAAATGTACCTATCAAAATATGTTACACTAATACTCTGAAAAATAGCAAGTGAGTGATTGATATAGCAAATCACCGTTTAAATATGAGACTTACTTACACAAAGCTATTAAATAAGAAATTTTAAATTTGTGAGACATACATACATACATAGTCTCACGCCTAAAACCCCGAAGAGGTAGGCAGAGGTGTATTTCTACACCCACCTTTCGCCAGATATACTTTAGTCCCACGTAATAAGGTGCGAGCCTATTGCCGTACCGGGCACATTTCCAGACTCCGTGCTGCTACTGAGAATTTCGTGACAGAAAAACCCAATAACACTGCCCGACCCAGGAATCGAACCCGCTGGACCTCCCGATCCCACGCGCACATTTATGCCGCGAGACCAACGAGGCAGTCGTATAGGGTTTGATTTGGTTTAAATTTGTGAGAATTGTGAGAAATTCAATTTAATTAGAAACGACTAACCAAACAAAACTTTATATTCACTTGTAAAATAGGTTTCAGTTTCGTGAGTCCAAGGCATGTCCGAACTTGCCCTTTTGACAACAACAATGTCTTCTTATATCCTTTGGTTTATTTGGGCCATGTCTGGTATTAGGGTAGTACCAAACTATATAAGACAATGAACAGATAAAGATATACTTAGATGACGTAATGTAAGAGTTGTACCCTGCATTACGTATACGACAAATGAAAATAAGCCCAAAGGATCTAGTCTCAATACTTAAGATCTACAAAACGCTCGTTTACGCGATCTGCAATCGCTAAGTTCAATTAAGTATAAAGAATTTAAACTTCTCCAATAAATTTAAAACACTTCAATAAAATAAATACTTGAAATCTATTATCTAATCGTTTGTTATTATCAGATTCTATAAACACTCCATTGAATATAATTTATAAGCGGTGTTTTGCGACCAGTGCTTATTTCAAATGAAATCAACCGGAATATTGACCTTATTGCAGTGAAAAATGAATGAAAATAACGTTCATCGTGCAAACTTATTTTGCTTTTGAATTCACGTGATATTGAAGCATGAAACGAATACCGTTGTCATGTGAAAAGATAATTTTGTATTCTTTTGCCTCTGGAAGGGTAGTCAGTATTATTGGTTATCTTTGTTATTTTGATATTTTATTGAATAATCAATCCATTGGTGTATGTTTGTTGATATTTTAACTTTCAATGACAAGGTAGCCTTGGCTTTTGTGCTGTCAGTTGGTTTTGCAGAACAACTGATAGGTCCAGTAGATGTTGGTACATTTGGTAACAATGTTAATAATTTATTGGAAATTATATGACAAGTACCTTAAGGAAGTCAACAGATTTTTATAAAGAGGTTGTTTTGTAATGTTTATGTCGAATTATAAAGAAATACGCTTATTTGAGTTAATATAGAGGCCGGACTCACTTACTAAGGTTTTAAATAAGGCAATTCAGCAGCTGTAGTACGTTTATCTTTTTCTTTAGAGGGAGTCTTTAGATTACTTTAGATTCAATAATGCTTTAGGTATAGTACACCATACACAAAGTAATTTTACAGATACAAAGTTATTTTACAGAGAGAAATAGAAAGAATTTACACAATTTGTTTTTAGGTCAATGTTTAAGAGTAATATTTATAAATACAACTTTCGCTAAATGCTCTTATCTTTACCTTTTACCTAATTTTCAAAAACATCTATGCTTAATTCAACACAGTAGTACGTGTCGACAAATAAGCTTCTTTCTAGAGAATAAAGTCGGTTTCGAATTGTCTTTCATTAGCCGTGGTGCGATTAGGCAATAAATTATACGGTGTGTTAAGCCATGTATTCACTAGGGGACAAAGTCGCTCGACTTATCGCGAACAATCGCAGGACATTTACGTGCGACTGTCCCGCGACAATGTCGACCGACATTTCGCTCGTCCACATACCGGCATTGTGATCAAGATGTCGCCTAAGTGTGAACACAGTTTCGTTGGTAGTGTGGACCAACGAAGTGTGCTCTAATCGCGGGTAGTAGCGGAACAAATAGCAACACACGTCCTCACAAGTCAAATGCCGCCGGAAACTGTTGAGGGACTTGAGGGACACGAAGTCGCGCAAGGTCGACGCTATCGGAGCGTCGACAACCGACTTGTTCACCGACACGTAGATATCGCCTGCGATGTCGGGCGATGTCCCCCGCGACGTCGCTCAACACGTAGAATTCGTGTCGGGCGACAAGGTCGCGGGACAAATGTCCCCTAATGAATACGAGGCTTTAGTCCCTTCAAGGCGATTCTAAGTTAAGAAACAGTAAAGCCATGTATTCACTAGGGGACAAAGTCGCTCGACTTATCGCGAACAGTCGCAGGACATTTACGTGCGACTGTCCCGCGACAATGTCGACCGACATTTCGCTTGTCCACATACCGGCATTGTGATCAAGATGTCGCCTAAGTGTTAACACAGTTTCGTTGGTAGTGTGGACCAACGAAGTGTGCTATAATCGCGGGTAGTCGCGGAACAAATAGCAACACACGTCCTCACAAGTCAAATGCCGTCGGAAACTGTCGAGGGACACGAAGTCGCGCAAGGTCGACGCTATCGGAGCGTCGACAAGCGACTTGTTCCCCGACACGTAGATGTCGCCTGCGATGTCGGGCGATGTCCCCCGCGACGTCGCTCAACACGTAGAATTAGTGTCGGGCGACAAGGTCGCGGGACAAATGTCCCCTAATGAATACGAGGCTTAAAGAGTAAGGTCACAAAGTAATTTGAATAAAGTCTTAACTTCCATTCAATACGACAGAATTATTCTTTTGAACTAAATATGCGTATAGACTGCAAGCATTTTGGGCGTATAGACGTTTAGTTGTATTGATGTCTAAAGGTTGATCGATCGTAATTTCATGTTTTTCACGCCAATACTGATTGTTAACTAAAGGTCTTGGGTTTTGATGACTCTTTATAGTATTGCAGAAGCAATGTCTAAATTATAAATAGGACCGGTTTTGTAATCTGTGATGTGCAGTCGGTTTCGTAGTCGGATTGTGAAGTAAATTACTTGATAATCCGAATAAGAAGTAGGCAGAATTTTAAGTAGTCTCTTCTAACCAAATTGGAATTGGCCGCGGCAGGTAAGTGTTCAAAGTTACACGGTTATTCAAAATAATAATTCCTCAATATTTTATGTTGGTAAAAATTCGAAACTAAACTGCCTGATAAATCGAAAAACATAAGGATAATGGTGCTAATTTTGTTGTACTAATCATCTTTAACCTACTGTAGGTACCCGTTTGACTTTCATCAAGAGCATTTCTCCTAGATCCAGTGGCGTAGCTAGCTTGGGTGGCACCCGGGGCGGATTTTAGTGGTGTCACCCCATCGCGGGTGTATTGCGGTTCATTGCCCTCTCCAAAGCATCTGCTGAGTCCTCCCATTGCTTTTGAATGATTATCTTCATAAATCCTACGATGACCAGGATCAAGCTAGCGTTCCAGGGTTGAGCCGACCCTAGACAACGCCTGTGAGCGAAATCTATGAAGTGCCTTTTTTGACAATATTTTTTTAGGTATTAAACTGTTAACTGAAAATATTCCTCAGCTTTATAAAGTACCTTATTTCCTAATTAAGTAGAAAAAATCCACTAGCGATTAGCAATCACGACTAATAAAAAAAGATGCCCAATTGTTTAAAAGGAACATACTTAAATCATCATCATCCTTAATCCTTTTTTAGTCAGTTTTGATCCAACCGGATGTGATGTGACATACATGTGACACACGCTGTGTATGGGCTCAGTCACATGTTTTTTATTTGTGAGAAAGTTAATACTACTTGTTGTTTTGGCTTCCTCCGGGGAACAAAACAAAACATTTGAAAATGTGGGTGTAAGGTTCACCCGAAAATGCCAAGTATCGGTGACGGGCAGCAACGTCACTGGTGCGAAAGATACGCCTGACATATTTTAGGATTATGTGAAATTCGCAGCGAGGCGTAGAATACCATTACCCTAGATTCTAGCCATCCTATGTACTTAGAGAGGGACATCAGCTAACCAAAGGCGGAGCCGGATTCTTGGTATATAAAGTCTTCTCTGGCAACGATATAGCAGTTTCCAGTGTGTCAGCAAGAGTATGAACTTGAAAATTGTCCAAGTATATGCACCTACTTTGATATACTCGAATGATGAAGTGGAGGAAATGTATTTTGACATTTCTAGAGTCTTACATAACACCCAAAAGGCCCACTTCAATGTTGTCATGAAGAACTACAACGCCAAAGTGGGAGTGCTTGTCTTTCAATTGTAGTGGGCGCGCAACGATTTGGTAGAAGAAGTTGACCACATCTGATAGAAATTCGTCTCTTCTAGGTTCGAAATTCATGAAGTTCAGAGCATTTACAGTGATCTCTGTATGTCGGCAGCGTGCTTTCCTCATCTCTACTAGGAGGATCATCGAACTACCTTAACGGAATATATGAGACAGAAGAGTATAATCATCCCCTGTGCTTATAGCATTTATGGACTATGAAAAAGCCTTTGACTTTATTGCAACCTAGTCTATTTTGGAGTCCGTGTAACGGTACCTTTTGCTCAGAGGTAGGTATGTCGAATTTCTGCGTCGGGCAAAACTTGCAGTTGGGTAGAGACAATTTCGAGAAGGCTCGCAAAAGAATACAGCTTAACTGGGCAGCGTATAGGAAATCACGCCGCTTTTCGTCACGCTTACCGCAAAGACTTAAGACAAAGTGTGTTCTACCCGTGACTTACAGAACGTGGACACTAACGGTACGACTGGTCAACCAATTTGAGCTCGCTTAATAAGTTATGGAGAGGGCTGCGCTCGGAGTTTCTCTGAAGAATCGAATAATGAAGTCATCTACCAGAGAATCAAAGTAATCGAACCTAAAATCAAAATAAAATAATAAAACGAAGAAATTATCTGATTAGATATCAGTAGTGAACTGCGAAAGGCTGAAGATGATGATAAATTATATTTATATAATTCTTTAACAATTGATGATTTTTGTACGAAATGGTATAGATTAAGAAAGTCAGCTATCTTCTTAATATATAAAATCCTTGCGTTACTGACTGACTGACAGGCACGCTACAGCCGAAACTACTGGTCGTAAGAAGATGTTTAGCATGTATGTTCCTTGGGCACCGTAGGGGTGCACCCCTACGGTGCCCAAGGAACATGCATGCTAAGACGGGATTTCCCGAAATTCCCACGGGATCGGGCAAAACGGGAAATTCGAAAATATGTGCGTGCGAAGCCGCTGGCGTCGACTAGTCTTAAATATAGTAGGTAGGTACGTATGTACAAATTTTATTTGTGCTTAATTTTTGCAGTAATTCCCAACTGGTAGCGAACTTACACGTTATCAGGTAAATAGCTTAGGTACTAAGTATATAAAACTGGAGAACATCATTATTTCAGACAAATATGATAAAATAGAATGTCAAAATAGAAGGACAAAAAGCGCTTCATAGGTTTCGCAAACAGGCGCCGTCTTGAATCGGCGCGGCTCTGATACCTACACTTATTATAATGAAATGAAGTCCCCTTTTCGTTCTGTAACTCAAAAACAACAAAACGGATTTTTGTACGCTTTTCACCAATAAATAATTAGTGTGATTCCTGAGGAACGTTAATGTGTAAGTATAATTCATGCGGACGCACTATGGTTCGTCTAGAACAAGCTAGCTAGACAAAAACAACTCTTAAATTCCTGGAAGTTAATTACTATTACGAACTCATTACCCCTATACATTGAGGATTACACCTATTAATTATCAATACTACCCTCATTAAGAGCGTCATTAAGGTATGTTTATAAGATGTTGACTATTTAAAGGGCATTCATTTGCATTTTTACATCATATTTGATAGCATTGTTTATGTCACTAAAAGAAATTTGTGAAAGTGTTTTTGTGATGGATTGTATGCGTAAGGGTAAGTAGTTATATTTTATTTCATTTTCAACATGGGAACTTCATTCTTTAGTCTTATAAAATGAAATGTTTGAATTTTCACCCACTTTTTTACTCATTTTTTCAAATTCATCGGTCAAATAATAACATGTCCCCACTTGTCCCCACCGTAGAACCTATCATATACGATTCTCATAAGTGTCTAGTAGTTATACGTAAAAAAATTCATTGCGATATATTTGCACAACTAATTTTTATTTATTTTTTTCTTTCAACAGTTTTTACCGTCTCAAGAATGGATTTTTTCGAAGAATGGCTGAAACACCCGAAGGAAACGCGGAATGAGGAGCTCTTTCGGTTTATATCTTTGAGATATAATTTTGATGGTGTTACGGAGCAGTCTCTGCGAGATATTAAAGTACTAATCTCAAGATATTCAACGAAATTTGCGGAAAAGTGGAGCAGCTGTGGAAGAAATCGAGAGCGATTCCTACAAAAGTATTCGACGTGGCTGGAGGGTCTTGACATATCTTTCGATGTGTCCGTTTATTTATCTCTGCCAACTACATCTGGAGAACCGGGACCCGGAAGACCTACTAAAGATTTTGAACATTCTAGTCTCAAAACGAAGAGACGACGTGTAGACGATCTATTACAGTCCAGAAGTGCTAGTGAATTAATTTACGCCGCTGAAGTGTCAGCTCGAATCTCGGGTCAGAGAAGTGTAGCACGTCAAATTAAAGATGTGACTAGTGATCCTTCAATAACCAAGACCACGAGTGAAGAAAGTGCCCCCAGGAGTTTAACAAGTGAGGAAGCTTTAGCGTACTACGTTGATAGTAAATCAAGTAGCCATAGCTATAAGCAGACTCGGAAGTGGAGTATTAAAGCTGGACATAAGGTGTTTCCGTCAATGTACAGTGTTAGAAAGGCTAAAATAGCCTGCTACCCGTCAGGTGAACAAATTACAGTCAATGAAACGCATGCTGAAATCAAAGTTCAGGCAATTCTTGATAAGACTGCCGAACGTTTAGTTTCAGCACAACAAGAAGTTGTTCATAGTCTGTTACCTTGCACGTCATTCACATTAATCAGTAAATGGGGTTGTGATGGAAGTTCCGGTCATAGTATGTACAAACAAAAATTCACTAATTGTGACGATAGTGACGAGTTTTTATTTGTATTTTCTTTCGTTCCTCTTCAATTGAAAGATGAAAGTGGTAATATTGTGTGGCAGAATCCTCGGCCCTGTTCTACAATGTATTGTCGGCCAATAAAGTTTATCTTTTCTAAGGAAACGAAAGATTTTACGATTTCGGAAACCAATAAGGTTTTAGAAGAGATAAACGCTTTATTGCCGACAACCTGCAAGGTGATGGAGACCGAAGTATCTGTCACACATGTTATGCTTTTAACAATGATTGACGGAAAAGTTTGCAATGCTCTGACCGAAACTTCTTCCTCACAAAAATGTTTTATTTGTGGGGCAACTCCAACAATGATGAATGATCTGTCAAAAGAGTTTGCTGCGGACAAAGATAATCTTGGTTTTGGTTTGTCTACGTTGCACGCTTGGATAAGGTGCTTTGAATGCTTGCTTCACATTAGCTATCGACTAAATATAAAAAAATGGCAGTTAAGAACAGCCGAAGACAAAGCTAGTGTGAAACAACGTTCAGATGACATTAAAAAACGATTTAAAAGCGAAATGGGCTTGATTGTAGACAAACCAAAACCAGGGTTCGGTAACACTAATGACGGGAACACCGCGCGAAGATTTTTTGGAAATCCCGAGGCTAGTGCCGATATTACAGGGTTAGATGTTTCACTAATACAAAAATTTGGCATACTACTTCGCACTTTATCATCGGGATAAGATATAAATATTGAAAAATTCGTTAACTTAGCTCAAGAAACTAGACAACTTTATGTAAATCTCTATTCATGGTATTACATGCCCGCTACTGTCCACAAAATACTTTTGCACAGTGGCGAAGTAATTAGATCGTCCCTTCTACCTATAGGCCAGCTTTCCGAGGAAGCACAGGAAGCTCGGAATAAGGACTGCAGAAGATTTCGTGAGCACAACACACGAAAGCGATCACGGGAGGCTACGAATAGAGATTTACTTAATATGTTATTGATAACATCTGACCCTGTAATAAACGGTTTACGAGAAGTTCCTCGGAAGAAAATAGGTACGCTTCCAACTGAAGTATTAGATTTAATTGTCCCACCTAGCTGTAAGGAACAAAATGTTAATATGATTTCTACTTTTCATAGTTCTGCCCCTCACGATCATGACTATTCAATGGATGATTCATCTGATGATAGTGATGATAATGAGTAATAGATTTAGTTCTTAGATATTTTATGCATCTGTTATTAGATTTTATAGCGACGTCGAGGGATAAATCACTTTATAAAATGTTCAAAAAATATATTATACACATATGCCCGATAAATGTTTTTTTTTTCATGATACCAGCTCAAATGACAAACTGCCTTGAAAAAAGTACCAAAAACCTTATATCTTTGCTTATTAACCGCATCTAGACATAAAAATCAAATAAAATAATTTTGTCTAGCTAGCTTGTTCTAGACGAACCATAGTGGGACGGGACGAAAGCTTATATATTATTTACTAGATATTAGAGGCTACTACAGCTACGCCCCGCCATTTTATTTTAACTGAATCTTTTCTCCCCGATCCCGTGAGAATTTCTTAAATTCCGTTCGTAGTGCACCCCTACGGTCCTCAAGGGACGTGCAAAATTTTAGCTTCTTGTCCCAAATAGTTTTGGCTGTGCGTTGTCTGTCAGTCAGCCAGTAACGATTTTTTTCTATATCCATCTGTAACATTACACATCTGTGTAATGTGCTAGGGTGTCACCCCAAAAATGGTGTCACCCGGGGCGGACCGCCCCCACCGCCCCCCCCTTGCTACGCCACTGCCTAGATCTGGTCACTATAGACGCCGATCGTATTATGTTGATATTAATTTATTACCAAGTAAGGTATGCATAGCAAGTTTCAATCTATCTTAGTTAGGCACTTTAAGTTAGGCAGTAGTTTGTGTTTACACTAATAATATTCATAAGTCCATCACAAACTTAGGCACGATGTTATTACCTAAGTAAATATGTTAATGAACATTATAAGCAACTATTAGGCTGTCATGAAGACCTTTGACAATCGTTACGGGGGTTCAGTATCCCTGCATAAAACTGACACTTGTCTAAACGGTGATATGTCGCTATCCCTTTGGGTTGCAGAGGTCAGATGTCAGTCGCTCTGAGACTAGTAAGCAGACCAGAGGCTTCAAGGCGTAAAATCTAACATGGCCACGATCTAAGACGATGATAGGCAATTATTTCCTATCATTGTCATCATCATAATCGTCTATGAAAATTAAATATGGCTCACAAATCACAAATCAAAATCACAGGTTATTAGTTGAAGAAGTTGTTGACGAAATATTAAAGACGCCATGATTATTTACAGTATAAAAAGGCTTAGGTGGGCCGTTCTAGCATCCTAAACTAACAATACATTGGGAAGCTTGTTAGGTAGATGCTTCGGGTAAACAAAGGATTTTTTCGTATACATACATACATACATAACGTCACGCCTTTTATCCCCGAAGGGGTAGGCAGAGGTGTATTTCTACACCCACTTTTCGCCAGATATACTTTAGTCCCACGTAATAAGGGGCGAGCCTATTGCCGTACCGGGCACATTTCCAGACTCCGTGCTGCTACTGAGAATTTCGTGACAGAAAAACCCAATAACACTGCCCGACCCAGGAATCGAACCCGGGACCTCCCGATCCCACGCGCACATTTATGCCGCGAGACCAACGAGGCAGTCGTATAGGGTTTGATGTCGAGTTTTCCGTCTCTACGCAAAGATGGTATTTGCATCGTGTTATCTCTTAGTCGCCTCTTACGACACCCACGGGAAGATAGGGGGTGGTGACACTTGTATTCTATGCCGTCAACCACACGGCTAACGGATTATTTCGTATACCATATGGTATTTAGGTAGGTTAAGAACCGATCTTACAGCCGTGGTAATAAGGCCGATTTCCTTTAACTCGTTTTCCTTTGGTTCAGTGGTAAAAGTAACCCCTATAGTTGCGCAATGCCCGTTCGTGTGTACGTATATATGGGCGCACTGGAGATGGTTTGTTTTATTGAAGATCTAAGCATAAACGTAGAGCAGAGCCATCTAGATGACTAAATGATAACTAAACCGGAAGTTAATATTATTTTAATGTAATTTTAACTAAATAACCAGTAAAATATTAATTAAATTTGCTTGTAATTAATATTATATAAATTGTGTTACATTTCTGTATTTACATATATTTCTTAACGCAGTATTGGTTGATATCGTCTAATAGTTTGGCTAACTTTGTTGCCCGCCAACACATTTTTGTAATTTTATAACTAATTAAATTTATCAAGACGTATTTCGACGCTTTAGCTAAAGGAACTGTAATTCTATATTGTTTCTTAATTATAAAGATTAATTGAAAGCTCTAAGATACGATAATTTAAATATTATGTATTATTGAATATGTTTTGATACTAAGTTATGTTGATGCGACGGCGGGCGGCCATGACACTTTTTGGTTCGGACATTCGTAAATCGTATCGTATCGTGATTCAAGAAATATATTGCAGTTAAACAGTGAATTTAACTAGTTTCATTTATGGTTCCTGGGGTGTCCTGACGAGTGAGGGTGCCCAGGCGGCGATATATATTTATATCGGTGGCTGAACTTGAATTCTATAATAGACTCTAAACACTTTGAAACTATCACAAATAAATCTAACAAAACAATGTCGGAGTTCTCAACACAAGATTAATATTAGAAAACAAGATGTAGTATATGAAATTTATGTCAGCAGTCATCATCATCAGCCCTTTATACTATCACACTGCTGGGCACGGGCCTCTTCTCACTATGAGAAGGGTAAGGCCATAGTCCACCACGCTGGCCAAGTGCGGGTTGGCAGACTTAACATGTCTTTTGAGAACATTATGGAGAACTCTCAGACATACAGGTTTCCTCACGATGTTTTCCTTCACCGATAAGCAAGCGATAATTAACAATTTAATACGCACATAACTTCGCTAAAGTCATTAGTGCGCGCCGTGGATTCGTACCCAAGACTCTCTGCGTAGCAGTCCGTGGTTCTCTCCACTAGGCTATCGCTGCCAGTGTAAGTTAAGTGCTTCACAATTCAAACTTACCCTTATGATAAGTTTAAGCTTAGATAGAAGCATTTAAAAGTGTCAAAAACTACATTATCTCTTAAACAAAACCCTGAACTGTAAAAAGACTCTTAACAGAAACTAAAACCCCATATTGTACCAATTATAACGAAACATTTTTACTTCAGCACCATACCTGGGAAAATATTAGTTTAGGTGATATTAAGACTCAAAGTTACTATACAATGTTTGTAATTAGGTACAAAATCGATGCATTTACCCCGCCACCTTGTTCTATAGATGTCCTATGCACCCATGGATAAGTGGGTATTTCGAAAATTGCACGCGCGCACTTTTGATGGCGGATAAAAAAATGTGTCTCGTTACAAAAGAATATCGTTTTCCAGGTTTTATTTTTGCTTAGTATGATTTGGCATGATGTCCAAAACGAGTAGACTTTGGCTTGGCGATGCGTCTTGTGACACCCTGTATAAATGGATTACATTTTTTTTAAACTTAAACTAATAAATAAGAGTTTTTTTGGGTTCACTATGTGTGGCAATCTCAATTAATACAGAACTCTCCCCTATTGGTGTAGCTGACTTAGCCGAAAAACAAGGCAAGTTGCATAAAGTTTTTTTCTTATAATAATCATGATTGTGACTCAGCTAAAAAGTTATCAAATCAGGGCACTTTACCGTGCTTATCTCAAGCTACATATTTCTGCAGAATATTTATATGGCTACGCTATTCTTTTAATGAACCTAAAGAGGATCATCGGGATATTAGAATCCCAGTTCGTACAAGTTTTACAGCAATACCAATGTATAAAATTCGAAACAGAGTGGGAGCGTAAGACACCAAAGAGTAAATATTGTATTCATTAATATTAAAATGTTTGGTTTCATGTCTTAGTGCTCATGTTTGTTGTTTCAAATATTATTTTAAAGTACTATTCGTGATTCAAGAATAATTCATTTAATGCGCATTTTTTTTATTACTCTGTAAATAGTCACAAAATAAATGCTATGTGGGATTCAGGATTTTTTGGTTTGAGTCTTGATCATGTTTATTCCTTGTTGTTGATTAAACGTTTTAAAAGTCTCCCTTGTCAATGGTTTTATTCCTAGTTTGGCAGCTGTGTTAAAAGGAAATTAAAAACAAAATCGTCTGTCCACCTCTTTTGAACATAACCGCAACAGTGGCTTAACCATTGGCGCCAAAAACCGACCGCGTAAAGGCTCATGCCCACGAGAAGGTTTTTCGCCGTGGCTAAGCCCGGCGTCAAAACGTGTCTACGTCCGGTCGTCCGTAATGTATGGGCCACTATGCAGCTATGCACACGACGCCGGCGCGGCGAGGCGCTAGCGCCAACTGAGCATGATTCTCGCCGCGTTTACGCCCGGTGCGCAGTAAAGTATGGCACTGTATGAGCGTAAGCACACGAGACCGGACCTACGCACGGCGCGTGCCGACTACAACCAATAACATGCTAAGCCGGATTGTGTGCAAACCGTCTTGTGTGCATACTCGGACGGTTTATACCCGGCGCCGGCAAAACACTGGGCCGTGTTAAAAACGTCTCGTGGGCATGAGTCTACGCTATCTCTCAATACGTAGCTTCTAACACTATAGTACTGGTACATACCTAAGCGCGGCCTTATCGCACGCATCGGGCGTGTCGACGGCGGGCAAGTGCTCGGTATCCAAATCTAGCGAGTCGAGCTGTTCGTCGGTGGGCGTGGAGCAGCTCTCGGGCTTGCTGCGGCTCGACGAGCGACGCACTATCGTCAGCGCTCCTTGTTCTGTGGTCAAATATAATATAGTTACACAATTATCAAGGGAAAATATCAGTTGAGTTTAGCTATTGGTCTTGAGATCGAAAAGGCTTAGATCGAGTAGGAATAATAAAAATAAAAGGTTTAGACTTTAAAAGACTTTAAATGAAGAATAATAACCAATCTAAGAACGGAATACGCAATAAAATTTAAAAATTGGTGACTAATGATTTGCTTAATTATTTTTCAATGTGGCCTACGAAAACCACAATATGAGGTAAGGAAAACTAAGAACCTTAGATGACAACCAATGCATTTTCATCTGTATAAATACTACAAGAATCAGCCTCAGTCGAGCGCAAGGTAAAAGAAAAATTGGATCTTGTTCAAACTGGTTACCTTATTACCGGGTTAGTATAAAAAAAATTGAACTCGATTTAAGCCGATTCTACTAATTCATTTAAGATATTCAAAACCTGAAACAGGAACCAATGTTTTGGAAATGGTTTATAATATTTGTTTCTTAAATTAAAAAATATATAGAGTGACTTGATAATGCGCATAAATGCGGACTCCCTTTTACTTTTTGAATCTGTATTGCTTCTTTAGATTGCCTGAATGTTCGTTTCGCCTCAAACTGCTGGTCTAAAAGAAAGACCGTAGAGTTTTCATCACTCTCTTAGCGTTATCCCAGGTTTTATCAAAAACGGAAAAATACTCTTACAAACGGAGAAAAGCCACCCAAAATTGCCAATACTCTTCCATTTGGCGAGTATTTTATCGAGCATAGTAACAGTAACTCGATGAGTGTACAAATGAACGTGCCTCTGTCAATTCTCTGATTAATCCATTAGCGATCTGCCTTTACCGCACGATGCCTATTTTTTTTGGATAAATACGTTCATCAAAGATACGTATATAACCAGGATATATTTGCCGTAGGTACTTTATTTATTTGGAATATCAAGTGCTTTTGAGGTAGGTATATGAGCTGGCTTGCTGGCGACATTAATTATTAATCAGAGAAGGTTTAATTTTAACCCATTTTATATCATGTGAAATAAATAATACTTGACAATCAGTTGGTATGAATCATAACAATTTTCTATTCTGCCTATTTTTGGATAAATAATGAGCCCAAACTAGGCAAGTCATCAATGATACTAATTGCGTGTCTAATCGATATTGTACGCATTTTCATTGTTTATAAATCTAAACATTACAATTTCGGCAAATAGATCTCTGTTTAATTTGTTTAGGATCTATTTACAAATCATCAAGTCATCGTAAATTCAGTATTTCTTATAAAGTTTAAACGTTAATCTTAATTAAACAAACCAATTTCCAAAACATTGCTGTAACAGAAGTACAATTACAATTTCAAACTAGACGTCAAAAACATCAAACATTTCATGTGGTAGAATTTCATAACCAGAACAATTACGTTTCTACTCGTTGAAATACAGATTATCTCATGCAAACGTTCGTAGGTACTAAGTATTTACATCGTATTACATATTAAGGCTTTAAATCAAACATAACATGCACAGAACATGCTAATCTTCTCGTTAATGAAAACAAAAATGGGACACATAAACTAACTACTAATGTTTTTGATGATCTATAAAACGTAACGATTATGAGAATTATTTTTTTGAAGTGTCTCTACTTTTGCTTTTCGCCATTGTTACTATTTTTATTATTTTTATAGTCTCACGCCTGTATCCCCGAAGGGGTAGGCAGAGGTGTAATTAATATTACACCCACATTTCGCCATGAATTTTTAGATCCCACGTAATAGGGGGCGAACCTATAACTGTTACCGGGCACATCACCAGACGCCGGGCTGCTACTGAGAATTCGGAAAAACCCAGTAACACTTTTGGCCGACCCGGGAATCGAACCCGGAACCGCCGATCAGCAGTCGCATACGCTATCCACTGGGCCACGGAGGCAGTTATTATTAATTTATTAAGTCACATATAATTTTAAGTAGATGATAGACACATACAAGACAAACATTATCTTATATGGATAAAGTAGTGGTTAGTGTGAGCACGTCATTTGGCACTATGTTTAGTGTTGTGGGTACGATCCCCATAAGGGAACACACTTTGTGATATTCGTAAATAAGATGTTCTGTGTCTCTGTGTTCTTTGTGTCTGTTGACTAAATGTTTGTCAGATGTCCCCACAATACAGGATTTAATTCTTCGTGCTTTGTTTATAGATAAAATTACAAAATGCAACTTTTAGTAGAAGTATGAAGATACTACTAATTAGTAAGTATAATTAGGTATTTATTAAAAATTGTAATATATAAATAAAAAATATGGGGACTAAAAGTTCTCACAATTTTAGGTATTTTTTACATCATCAAATGAGACCGAATATCAGTTTTGAACGATCGCCCTCTGTCTATCAAAATTTGAAGAGATAACGACATTCAAAGCTATCCTTTGAATGCCGTTATCGTCATCTTCAGATGACAGCGCAGCTAAGGACATTTCTCGCTATGATGAAGATTACAACGAAGTTGAACGGCAACATAACAAATAAAAAGATAAGTTAGCTTCGTAGTCCACTGCTGGACTTCAGCTTCTCCTATTTTGCTTTATATTAAGATTGTGAGTCAATAAAAGAGTTCGACTGACACTTAGTATAGTTTAGGTCGGTGATGGGAGATCTTGCGTTTTGCTCGTAAAACTGAGCCATGCGGCAATGTATAGCGTACAGACACCGGCTTTCTATACGCTTAACCTGACATGAATGTAACAAAAAAGATTGCTACCACCTTAAGACTTACAATATGGAAAGCGAAACACTTGGAACCGTTATCAAATTGTCCAAAAAGATATAAATCGCTATTCGTCAAAGCACTCAAAGCTATAACAAGGCATCACATAGTTCGGGGAACGGCTTTCCATGCAAGTGCATCATCATCTCTGATGAAAGACGTCCACTGCTGGTCATAGGCCTCTCCCACGCAAGAGTATAGCTCATACATAACGGTGCTGTGCTGAATTCTTTCGCCTGCGCAGACCTCGTCTTCGCATGCGTTTATCATAACTTCAATCATAAAGCATTTTGTACGCTTCAACCGGCGTTTATCTTATCTATGAAGTACTTGGAGCCGTAAAGAGTATCGTTATTCGTCGAAACCAAAAGTAGCGAGTATGTTTTGGCCCTTATGATTACAGAATGAGAAAAATTCTCTTAGTAAAATTTAATTTTTTCACCGTCTAAGTTTTAAAATGAATAAGTTACTTTATCATATTTCTAAATGTTAAAATAAGTTCGAAACTTTGATTTAAAATTAATTAGCTGTTAAATAACTTTCAGCTCGTTTTAATTAGTTATAAATTTTATTCAGTTAATGAGATTTGGTTCTATAAACTATTTAGCTAATTTAAGTGTTAATTTTTATAAATTATTTTAATTTTCTTTTGCACGGATAATCGAGGGGTTTAAGTGTCGCTGCGCTGTTTGCCACTGGGTCACGTGTCGTGGGTTCGATTTCCATCTCGCGCAACACTTTCTGTGAGCCACATATTATTATTTCGAGTCTATTGTGTCATTGATTGAATAATCGTAAAGTCTCCCAAAAGGCAGCGATAGCACAGTTGAGAGACCGACAGACTGCTACGCAGAGGGTCTCGGGTTCGAATCTACAGTTCGCACCAATGACATTTCGCAGTTATGTGCGTATTAAATTAATTGGTAATTATTTATGGCTATACGGTGAAGGAAAACATTGTGAGTGTCGCTGATTTATTAAACCAAGAAAGCTTATTAATATCATATTAAGTTGCAGGGATCGATTTAATGTTTTTCCTTGGTATTTTATTATACTAGAGGATGCCCGCGGTTACACCCGCGTTATTTAAGGCTACTGCTCCGCTCGCGTCGCTCATAGCGCGATGTTATGTAGCCTATAGCCTTCCTCGATAAATGGGCTTTTCGGGAGTCGAGCCCGAGACATCCCAATTCCACGCGCACATTTATGCCGCGAGACCAACGAGGCAGTCAGTGCTACTTTATCATTTTCATAATCATCGACCTAACGCTATCCCAGTCGCACCCTATCTACGCCTTGGAACCCAGGCTCCGCGTTATAAGCCAATAATATTATTTTCTTCTCCATATAGCGGCTACCGTCTGACCGCAGCAAGCAAAGCGAGCGCGATATGCAATGCCATATTTATTACCCAGTGCTTGCTTGGAAGTGACCAATTATATGAAAAAATCAAGGTGAGACTAACACCAACAGTATCACAGGGCTCTGTATTTTTGAACGAATCCCTGTCATATAAATTTAGTAATAAGAACACTAGCTATCATGCTGTTGCATAAAAGCTACATTTAGTACCATTTCCCAATGAATGTTAGTAGAAGCGGTTAAATCATTATAATTCCTTATTGCTGCAGAGTTGGCTTAGAAGTCTGTACAGCATACTCGACTCAAGTAAATTTAATATTCTATAGTATTGAAACTATACTACTGATCTGTAAATCTACCTATCTATTTATTTGGATTGATATTAATTGTCTTAGAAAATTGTATTTGTTTTAACAAACTAACTCATTTAATTTAAATAAGTTTGACATTTCAATATTTTCGACGCCACTGCGGGATCACCGTTTCCACAATGGCCGCCGTTTCATGGACTCTTAAATATACATTTTCCACTGAACGCTACTGAAAATATTCCAGTCCACTAACTAAAATCCCAGTTTAAAAAACCGTTTATTAGTTCCGTGGATTTAGTCAGTTTATTTATCGGAACTAACAGCAGAGCACGTAGCTTTTAATATTCAGCGAACACCCTGTTTGTTATCTCGGTAAAGCTCGAATTTTATACAGGTGGTTTTATTTTCTTTTTCATTTGATTTTTTTGTGCATCTACCCACAATGCAAAGGATTGATTATTTAGTTTTAAAAGCGTATACATGCATTTACGTGGCGTGTATTTAAATGATCTAGTGTTAGTTGGCGACTATGATTTTAAGGGTTAATTTCATATCCGAGAACTCTAAGTGAATACTCACGATTTTCTATTAGACTTCCATGTTGACCTGGGGAAAGAAAGGACTGAATCAGCTGGTTGTTTTCAAATTAGCTGTTAGTAATTCTATGTCTGTGGTTATTTACTAAGAGAATTTAAACAAATATTATCAGTAAGAGTAAGAATAGCAGAGTATGCGGGAAGTGTCTCATAATCTTAGTTTTTCTCATGTAATCTTAGAATAGATAACAATAAAATTGTTGCTTAAATTTGAGGCTAAGGTCTGCGGCCACTAAAACTGAACTCTAGCTAACTTCTACCAAACGATACTTGTTTTGTATTGATTTATCTAATATATCGCGTTTGCTTGTTATTAATATTATTACCAATTTAATTTTTATTTTAGTTAATTTATTGGAGTTCAAAATTGTCATAGTAAGCACAGAATATCATTTTTTTGCCACCGCCTAAGAGATTTTCGCATATAGCTAGTCTCAAACTCATTCAGTTTTGGTTTAGATTTAGTCAGGTTCCACCGAGTGACTATTGAACTCAACCAGTTAGGTATAACATTAGTGAAATCCTGACAAAGTTTAAGCTATCTTAGAAACTGCAACAAATATTGGAGGAGTTGGATGCCTATGGGGTTTTATCGGAACTGTTTCAGCTTCTTTTTATCTTGCCGAAGTTGATACTTAAATGGAAGGCTCAAGTTATACATTTGGTGTTGCAAGCGCTATATCATACAAGTTAGTAGCGGAACTCGAGGTCCAAGACAAAGGTCTCGAATAGCAACCGGAACAGTGCCATGATCAAGATGGTAGCAACCGCTATACGCTTTTAAAGCAGCTTATCACTGTTTTTTTTTATAGACTCACGCCTTTTCCCGAAGAGGTAGGCAGAGGTGTATTATTACACCCACATTTCCCCATGATTTTTTTAGGTCCTAAGTAATAGGTGGCGAGCCTATTGCTGATACCGGGCACAGCCCCCAGACTCCGTGTTGCTAAGAATTCGGAAAAACTCAGTAACAGTTTTGCCCGACATGGGAATCGAACCTGGGATCTCCGATCAGCAGACGCATACGCTATCCACTGGACCACGGAGGCAGTCAAATGAAAAAGGCAGCTTATCACTGTATACTTTATCAGTGGCATAAAACAGGATAACACCTATTTATAAACAGTCATTTATTAACCGTGCCAGTGTGTGTCATCAGTCATCATTGTGCATATATGGTGCATATATAGTAGCTGCGTGCTGTATTATTGATCTGTTGTAATACGATAAGCTTTTCAGTTATTTATGAAAAACGCCGTCGCAAGGTTTCAAAATGTGGTTTGTCGATAAAACCTATTGATATCATATCATTTGAGATTGCCCCAGCGTTATTCCAATTGAATCCAAGATTTTCACCAAGAAGCCCGGAGTCCGCTTTCTAGTCTTACCAGTTATGACAGAATATTAGCATTTCTACAGAGCGACTGGCGTCTGACCTACTTAACCCAAAGGGATATTCCATGACTTATACCAGGGTCAGAATTAGTGTTGCCCAAATTCAGTCTTGGTCTTGCAGTCTTGGTCTTGTTCTTGCGTTTTTGCAAAACCAAGACCAAGAACAAGACCGCGTATTTTTAGCAAGACCAAGACCAAGACTGATCGTGCAAGACTTGAGCAAGAACAAGACTAAGCCTGCAAGACTCTTGCGTCTTGCAGCTAGGACTTAGCGCTATTTCACGGAGTAGTTAGGTGTAACAGTTCGGTGTATAGGTACGCTTAGGAATTCTATGAAATCAAATATAATATCAAATAAAATATCAAAGAATATGAAAAACTGGACCTATGCCACGGTAATAATATCTAACAGTATTGTAACTCCATACAAACGCACAAAACTCGAGTTATACCTACGCGCCTCGAGCAGAGTACCCATTTAGACTGAGCGTAGAGTACCTACAGCCGAGGTCGCTCGTGAGTCGTGCCGCAGCTCGCACCGTGTCGCAGTGACGAACAGACGGTGATGATTTTTGTACCAGTGTTCTGATATGCAAATAATTATTATGGCGAAGACGAATAGATTATATTGTGCTGTTTTTGGTTGTTTTAATTATTCGATAACTCACGCAACTATAAGATTTTTTAAATTACCTTTCAACTCTGTAAGGTAAGACTATTTATACAATGTTTTTTTTTACAAATTACAATGGTTGCTGCTAGTTCTAGTATTATACTACTACCTTATTTTAAATGAAAACTACGCTTTTCACACCTACCTTCTGACACGGTAATTAACTTTAGCGTGATAAAGTCGTAATTTGATTAGCTTAATCTATTAGTATGTTTATTATTTTTAAAACATTTTGCGGTTATAACTTTAACGTATACCTACTTTTTTTTTTTGACTCATGGTGGAAGCCAGACAATTTACGGGCTGACCCCCCAGGCTGGGCCCCTAAAGGGGCTCAGTCTAGGGAGAGTGTGGTGACTCCCCGACGAGAAGCGCCGGGACTACCCACTAAAACCACCATGGTGTTCCTATATCCTATCCCATTGAATGGCGGGGTCACGGGACCTACGTTAGTATTACTGCCGCGACCCCGCCTGAGCTGGCCCGCCGAAGCAGGCCCCGTCCCTCGCATGCATCCATCTGCATCCATCATACTTGTCCTCATACATCCTCTTTCATACTACGAGCGGAAAAGAACGACGTAGTCTACTAACGCTACGAGAGGCGCACGCGGAACACGTGCGCCGCCTCTCGGGCCTAGCGGACGACGGCGGGCAGTTCAAACAGGCCCGCCGCCCGCTGGCGTGTACTCACGGTGGCCGAAGATCGTTGAGCGCCCTCCGGCGACGACGCCTGGTTCTGCGGGTGGAGACAGGTCACATGGGCTCCCTATCCCGCTCCGCCGCCTCCTTGATCGACATCACCGTCTCACAGAAGGAGGCGGCGGCGTCCCAACACATCTCGCTCCGAACCATGGAACGAATCAAGGTCCGAAGCGAGAGTTCGACCACTCCTATCGCCGCGACTAGGTCCCGGCGCTGCAATGCCCAAGCAGGGCATTCCGCCAAAGTATGCAGCGCCGTGTCCTCTACTGGGTCACGGCGATCTCCGCAGTGGTGACATCCGGGCGTCTCCTCCCGGCCAATGCAGTGCAGGAACCGGCCGAAACAACCATGGCCGGTTATCACCTGTGTCAACCGGAAGGTGAGGGCGCCGTGTCGTCTCTCCAGCCACTCGTCGAGTACGGGCCTCACTGCCTCGATGCAGCGAAGGCCCGCGCTGGGGTGCGTGAGTCGCTGTCGCCATTCCGCCACTAGGACCTGTCGGAGTTCCGCCTTCCGCGCCTCAATCTCGCGAGGCGCGGGTTCTCCGCCTAGGGACCGGGCTTCGCGGCGCCACTCATAAAGCGACGCCAACAACCCGGCCTGTAGGTCCCAGGGCGGACATCCGGCGAGGAGGGTTGCGGCTCCAAAGGAGACCGTGCGGTAGCCACAAATTATCCTGACGGCCATGGCGCGCTGCGGTGCGCGAAGCGCCCGAACGTTGCGGGCCGTCAGGTTCTCGGCCCAGATGGGACACCCGTATAGGGCCATCGAGGCGTTCGGCCCCCCTAGGTTTGGCAGCAGCCTTGACAGAGCGGCTGCCGCCCCCAGGAGTCTAGGTGCCAAACGCTCAAAATGCCGGTGAAAGTCCCATCGGCTGTCGAGAACGAGCCCAAGGTACTTCAAGCTCGTCCCGATGCCGATGCGGACCCCTCCTACCATTATGTTGGCCCCTGCAGGTGGCCTGTTCCGAGGCCCATGAAACGAAATGGCCTCGGATTTCGACAGGGCCACCTCAAGGTCCAACTGCCGGATGTGGTGGGGTGCAACCCCAGCTGTCGCCAGTATGGCCGCCGCCCGGTGTGTCTTACCCTTGGCCGTGACCAACGTATCGTCGGCATAACAGACTATGCCGACGCCGTGGAGGAGCGCACAACGTATACCTACTAGCAGGACACTTTTACCTGCGTTATAGACAATGTATTATTTCATTGTTGTCTATGATTAGTAATACCTACAGGGTAATTTTCAAAATGGAAGCCAATGGAAATCTGCTTATTACATAACCAATAGGTAATTTCTTAGGGTACTTACTTAACTAAGTACATAATTTTTCGCTTAATTTTAAAGCACCCCGAGTTATAGGTTTTTGGAAATACATATTGAATTAAACGTGATATCGTTATGAAATTATAATGATAAGGTAGATGATATTTAGTGTTATCGAACAAGTTGGCAATGAATAGATATTACTGTAAGTAGCGCATACACAATTAGATGGTTGACGTTAAGTAACGGTCGAAGCGGTTGGACATCGGACGGGTGACCAAATAACTGTTATTTCAAGTTGCTCTGTGCTGATAGTAATATGGACGTTAATTTACGAAATGAAAAAGTTATTATTATACTCGTCAGTTATTAAGGACGTAGGTTTTGGCATTTTGGCTCAGAAGGTAGGTGTTGAAATTTAAGTTTTGTAACCTTCGGCTTTGTTGTGGTTTTATTTGTTTCAATAAAAATATAAGTAATTTTATTATGAACAATCACAAAACCAGAAAAAACGTCAAATAGGTAGATGTAATTTACTTGAGGCGGGCAGCCCTACTGCTGGTGTGCATACGGCGCGTCTGTAGGTATATAACTCACGAAGACGGCCGAGTTAGAATACTGTTAGATTATATTACCGTGCCTATGCGCATTACGACTAATAGGTACCATAAACATACCTACATAGCGAATAAAAAAATATCCATTAAAATCAAACTGAGTGCATGCATAGTTATGTTTTAACCATCGGCACTTTGATAATGCGGCATCAAAGGTTTTGTACTTACTTCTCAAAGAAATTTGCCGCTTTTCGGAAGTACATGGTTATGATACACGCGCCGGCGGCTTCTTTTGAAATCATATACAACAATCGTTGCCGCCGCGCCGAAATCACAACATTTGACACTATTTGATTGCCGCCACAGGGCGTAGGTAGACTCATGCAAAATAATTTCGAATTTTAAGAGTACCTACAGGTGTTCCAAAGAATAAATAAGTTTCAGAGTGCTTAGAATGAAAATGAATACATTATACTGATCACGCAAGCAGTATTATGATTAGGATAAAATGGTAAGGATAGGTAGTAGATGTCATAATAATTCCAATTCTAATACGTTTTTCTAAGATTTAAAAACTTTAATAAATAGTAATAGACTGATAGGTAATTGCAAGACTTGCAAGACTCTTGCTGCAAGACCAAGACCAAGATCAAGACTGGGAGCGCAATACCAAGACCAAGACCAAGACCAAGACCAGGTGTATTGGCGCAAGACCAAGACCAAGACTGGCTAAGTCTCGTCTTGTTCTTGCATTTGGGCAACACTAGTCAGAATATGCAAAGGTATATCAGAGATAACTCCTGTCAAAGATATGAACAGCCGGAAACGACGGCTTAAGGTTCTTTCCGAGGCACGGGTTAAGTATAATTACCAATTTAATCATTGATCATAAGCATTTGTAACAAACACTCCATACAATCGTATAGTGCACTCGGTATCTAATGCATCTGTGAGAAAAATTACAACCAAGGCTTAAAACACAGTTTGTGGAATATAAATATGTAATACATTTGGTCATTCAATGATCGGAGTAGGTAGATTGAAATGACGTCATTGATCCGAAACGTATAAATTAATATGGACATTCCTCCGGAAATGGTTGATTGTTTAAAAAAACGGAACTTAGGTAGGAATTGTATTCCGGCAGGGTTGCGGTATTTACGAAGTTACCGCGGCCCTGGAACGCAAAGGTCACTTGATGGAACACGGGTGGGTTTTAGTCAGTAAGAGTCTGACACTCGGGAAAAAAATATGTGATATGTACATGTTTAACAATAAGCAATGTTGATTTTACTCTTTTTATTTATTCTACCCTTGTAAATTACCATGACCACTATAAAAATATTGCAATAATTTATAAAAAGTTGTGGCCGTATAAAGGCTAAAAATAAAAAATATTAAAGCTTCGATTGGAATTCAATTGTTTTTATATTATTCAACAGATAAGTAAATAACGAATTATTTTGTTTTGATACCTTCCTTTAAATTTTGACTAGAGTAGTGATAATATCACTACCAACATCAACAATATTTAATTGAATCCGGAAATACCGGAATTACTTTTCGGAAAAATGGCTTATCCATGTTATTTTTCTGTGTGTATTTATGATACAAGTACCAAAAATCAATCTACCTACTCCGATCATCACTCATGATATAAGGGCACGAGTTTTTGAAAATATAAATTGGAAACGCAGCATGCGGGAACTGTATGCCACCATTTTTTTTTATTTTGAACGGTGTGGGCATAATAACAATAGCTTGCACTATCCGAACATACCTTAGACTTTCTAATAAACGCCTACTCTAAACACAACTAAGCACTATGTCTATTGTAGTGTACATTGTACGCTAGTCTGAATAACAATAGCTTAACTGTACAAAAACGTTTACGTAAACTGGCAGACGAGTTTCATGAGCCACATTGTTCATATGCCTTCGTTGTGGTATCTCATATGTTCATTATATTATAGAGCTTTAAGTCTGTTAGACTAGACTGTATTGCGAAATTGGACTTGTGTTTCAGTTGAGATTTTGCTTTAAGCATTCATTTTTTTATCACTGTTTCATGAAATTGGTTTAGTGTCTCAGTTGTGAGTCCGCTTTAAGTAGCTATTTGTGTTGTAAATACATACATTACTTAACTTTACGCCTTTATCCCCGAAGGGGTAGGCAGGGCTGTACTTCACACCCACACTTCACCAGTTATGTTTCGGTTCCAATGTTATAAGGCAAATGTGTGAGGGCAAGTCGGTCGCAGAAGACCTCGTCGGACATTCGTCGACCAAATTGGAGACATCCTAAGAAACGGAAAGGTCCGAAGTACCCGAAATCATATAGAAGAAGCGCGTGAGGTTTGTAAGGATAGGAACAAGTGGCGTTCTGTTGTCTCTGCCTACCCCGACGGGAAAAAGGAATGAGTATATATTATGTATGTATGTATGTTATAGGGGTCGAGCCTATTGTCGTCTACCGGGTACATTGTTAAGCGAGCGACAATTAACTTTTTTTAATACACACGTCATAACTTCGATAAGTCAGAGGTGTGTACCGGGGTAACTGGGGATCGAACCCGAGACTATCGTCTCGGCAGTCCGGTACGTACATCACTGGGCTATCGCCGCTTTTTTTATTTTGTGATTACATTTATGTGTTTTATTTATGTAAATATTACATTCATGTAAATAATGTATTTTATTTTTATAACTTAGCTTATATTATTTCTATATACATTATTGTCTGACGAAAAAATTCATCTAGTAACGTTTTGTTACTATATTTGAGATGAGACAGCAAAGAAAACTTAGCTTATTAGTTTCGATGGAACCGAGACTGACTTTTATAAAGTTAGGTCGGTGTAATGAGCTACCGCCCGACTTATCGTAAGCGGCTTATCGTAGTATAGTCATTATTGTGCGATGCTAACCCTAAGGCAAAGGCGAAGAAGCCGAGTCTATCTGTAGCCTCTTTTTCCAAAAACCTTTTATTCCCCATCCCCCTCTATGTTAAAGGAAAAATTAGGCAGAGTAAGGATTAGCGCATCAAGCTTCTGTTTCATTACGCCGAAGTTTTGCGAGATAGTGGTACTACCTCACTGGAGCCTGTTCATTCATGTTGCAACTCTATGATCGCCAACTTAGATTGAAGTATTAGTCGTGTCGAAATTACATAAAATCTGTGTCCTTGTTAACTTAATACTTAGCGACGTTATCCAAAGATAATTAAAATATCGTTGAGACTAGGATAAATAGATTAAAATGAAAGCTAATCTTCTGTCAAATCTCGTAAGACCAGTAAGCAGAACCCGAGCTACAAGATGACCGAAATGAATAGATTTGCCTGAACTTTTTTTCTATAGAACATGAAAAACCCACACTTACAAAAACCATGGTTATCGCTTAAAATATATTGGTAGAGTGGACAGAATAAACTGTTACAATTAAAAGCGGAAACATTTTCACAGTATTTTTAGCTACTACCAAAAACACTTGATTACTCAAATCTTCCTTCTACAAAATTAATTTCCTTTAAGATTCTTACAATATTAAGTATTTTGTTTACAAGTCCCTCTTTATTATTTTTGTTTAAGATTTAAAAGGTATATTAAGAGCACTTGAATTTTCATTATGAACGTTCTGATAAACAGGAGATTTGTTAAGTCTGTTTTGATCTAATTTAGTAAGTGTTTACTGTTTTACTAAGAAGATTTTGCCTTTATTGGAAGAGCTATATTTATAAAGATAAAGCGAATGAGCGGTAGTTGGTGTATAATTGCTGGAATTGTTTTAAAATTATAATTTATCATATTTTTAGATTTTATATATTGCAAAAAATATACTCAGAATATATTTTTGTTGTCATGTAAATCTTTACTCGGCTCACCTAAACCCTAAATCACCAAAAACCTCAAAATAAAAATCCTGTACCCTAAAAGTAAATCCTTCAGATCAGCCCTGCTCCTAATACGATAGTCTATCTCTGAATATTACGTGTACTTCTCCCAAAAACCAGGGAAAATTATGTTCACAATCAGTCCAACATCAAAATGCACCCCGAAACCCGGTTCTTTGAAGGTAGATCTTATCAAAAGTACGTCGGCTTCTGTTTACGTTCCTCGGTTGCTAAGCAACCATTCCGAGGAAACTCCTACCAGAATTGCATTGCCGAGACAAATTGAAATTCTAATTTGATTGCGCAATTGAATATTATTTTCCTACGGAATACTTCTCTTTTGCTAAGCTAAAGTTGTAATGAGAAAGTTGATGAACTTGAATTAATAAAGCTTCAATTCAGCGTTCAATATGATCATTAAGTAGTTTGAATATCTTATTACTAATTGAAAATAAACTGAACATAGAATCCAATCAAGATCTCCAGTTTGCAAATTAAATTTGTAGTCTATTATGTAACTGCCAGTAAGCATTAGCCACATCTAAATTGGAGATTTAAACACAAGCAATCCTGATATGAATAATCTTCTTGAAAGACATGTGAAGTTTGCCAACCCGCACTAGGTCAGCGTGGTGGTTTGGCCTTACCCTTCTGATGATGATGTATACTGATTGCAGTGTATTTGGTCAGCTGGTGGTGTTTTTTATTATTTGCTAACGTAAGGTTATTACATAATATATAATCTCTTCGTATATGATTGCCGGTGGCAAAAACAGGCAGTAACTGAACTTTTGCTAATCACAAGATTCTTTCAAAACTTCATCATCATTTACGGACGGATTACGCGCTGTGTAATCCTTACCGGACCCGGAGGTCTTAGATTGCTGTCGAGACCCAGTCGAGATGATAGGTTTCATATTAACCTTATTTCCGTATCCTTAGAGGTTACAGTGTGCCGGCCAACATCAACTGTTTATTTCTACAAAAGTGTCTTATATTTTTTTATCGGCAAAATACACAAAAATGTAGACTACATTATATAAATCAGAACCTAGTCTACATTACAGAATATGGCATTACACTTTCTAGGTACAATCAAACAAGCCGGCGCTAGAACAGTTAAAAAAAATCCCTTGCCTCGCTCATAGAGTCGAGGCACACAAGAAACTGGTTTTGTATACGAGTGTCAATGTGCCTGTATAGTAGCACTGGAAGCGACAATGTCTTGCTGCGCGATTCTCGCCCTTATGGTGGTACCAATGAAGATCGTATCGAGTTCAAATCCAAAGCACGGCGTGCACTTCTCACTTTTTGAAGTTATTCAATGTGCTTATTAATTATTGCTTGCCTTGTGCCTCGGAGAGCACGTTAAACCGTCGGTCCCAGCTGTCTTGAAAATTACTGGGTACAATATTTCAAATAATGATTTCACTTCTGTACAGAAAACACTTACCATTACCTAGCTTTTACGTCTGATTTCATAATTAACTATCGTCAAAGGCAATACTTTGTCACTCTTACATCCATAGCCATTTCAATATTCTTTATTAAGTCTATTTCTTGAAATAGCAAATACTTTCAATTTATTTTAGTAATCTTGTTCTATTGTTAGAATGTTATTTTCTTTCTGTACCATTATCTTGTACATTGGGCTTTTAGATAATAAATTCAATGCCTTACTATTTGTAGACAGCTGTCGTTATTGAACATATTTATTTATGATTTGACAAAAATAAAGTACCTAAAGCAGCGATAGCCTAGTGGAAAGACCGGCGGACTGCTACGCAGAGGGTCTCGGGTTCGAATCCACGGCGCGCACCAATGACTTTTTGAAGCTATGTGCGTATTACACTGTTAATTATCGCTTTCTAAACGGTGAAGGAAAACTTCGTGAGGAAACCTGCATGTCTGAGAGTTCTCCATAATGTTCTCGAAAGTCATGTGAGTCTTGGCCAGCGAGGTGGACTATGGCGGTACCCTTCCCATAGTGAGTAAAGGCCCATGCCCAGCAGTGGGACAGTATATATACAGGGCCAACGATGATCATAAGAATGGTAAGAACAATATATGTAACAATAGATCAATTCATATTTAAGCTTATATTCGAATTCAGCCACTGAGCGGGCTCCAGAATAGAGGTATTGCCTTGCAACCAGGAAATCGCTGAGATGATGATGACTCGAATACACGCCTTGATAAAGCGATTGCCATGCTCATATTATAATTCAAGAATAAAAATTATTACTATCCTGAGCAATATACTAGATTTCATCCATGTGACTCGCCCGAAAACCATTACAGCTTACAGTTAACTATATTTGTTCAATATGTAACTATATCGACATCGAAAAGCTTTACATGCCAAACCCCTATAATTCTATGAAAAGGCAATATCATCTCAAACATATGTATCCCCTGTCATTAACAAGATATATAGAACCAAAGTCCCCAGATCCCTTAAACAAATGTGTACCTGTGGCATTTCTAAGCATTACTACGTTCATCAAACATCGAGACTCCGAACAAGATTTGTAATTGCCTAAACTCGTGTTGTTTGGGGCTCGAACAAGTTAATCTCTGGGGTCGTAACTTTTCAACTAAGTCTGTCCTCGTCGGTGTATTTTACTTCTGTAAAACGGTTTTCAGTACGTTCACACTGTAATCAGACAATTTATTTATAGACTTGACGGTTCATTGTTCACGAAAATTTAAAGGTCCTTTGTAGCAAAACTCCAAGTCAATTGGAACTAGCGGTTGATTTGATTGAATGTTGCACATGTCTGTCCCTTTTTGCATGCTTAATTGTCACCATATTACCTAAGCAAAAGCAGTCAGGGCTGAAATAATGATTCCTAAATAAAATTATTATTTCGAACTTGAACTGATTAAAGTAAGATCTGTTTATCTTTTCGTCGCGGCATCGGCAGAATTAATTTGCATCCCTATTTAATTATCAACGTCATGTCCTTTTGAATAGAGCTAGAAAAAGAATTAGCTTGTAATTCTTTTTAACACGGTAAATAAGTATGGGGTGTGTGTTTTTCACAACATCTCTAAGATTAAAAACAACCATTGTTTTTATACAGCCTGATTCTCTTTAACTGTTTGTAGATCATAAAACGTGTAGTTTCAAATATTGAAACATATTTTCATCTCAGTAATGAGATTTCCGTTTAAACAAGCCAACATAGCCACAGAGAAAAATACTAGCTTTCGTGTATCTGCTGTTTGGCTTGCCAGGCGCGTGGCTTAACGTAATTTACTTTAACTAATCCAATCAATACGTACGTCTTTATAATAGTACTATAAGGAGAACATGTTTAATTTCGCTAAACCACTAGTATCCGGAATCAATTTGAAGTACATGTTTATATCCCATGAAATCACCTGATTATTACATTCTAGACAGCCAAAATACTATTATCCTGCTATTATCCAACTTCAAAGATTGAGAAAAGAGGTTTGACAAAAACGTATAATAAAGTTCAGAATGTATTCTTTTACCATTTATCGCGAAGTAAATAGGCAATTTTTGTTGCGTATAGAAATTCCTTTATCGTAGCGAATATTTTATGTAACGTGATGCTTTGATGTGTGTTGTGAAGCAAAAACTCTGGCGAACGTTGAATAAAATTGCCTTATTAAAAATATTGAGTATTTTATCTGGCGCCTTTCGTATTTTTAATCAGTTGATTATGACACTTCTGTTCAAATGCAAATATAATTATTAGCCCTGTATATTATAACTTATGTCGCTGGCCTTTATTCATTACAAAAGGTGGCCACGGTTGGCAGATTTCACTTAGATATCTTTCGAGAAGATTGTGGAGAACTCTCTGATATGCAGGTTTTCAAAAAATATCTTTTGACGCACGGGAGAGCGATAATTTGACAATGGTTTATGCTTGAGATTGGAAAAGCCACATAACCTGAATGCCTTTGAGAAAATGATAGTTCAGTTGTGTATTTTGCTTGACTTGGTGGAGCCAGGCACTTTCGTGCACGCATATAATTATATGATTGCTTTTTTGAATCCCATATTATTTTCGTTCGCGTTTATCCATTAATTTGGTATCTAGTTAGACTTCAAGCCGTCGATGTCATAAACTTAAATTTACTCAATTAAAGCGTACTAAAACATTTCTTGTAATAAAACCAGAGAACATTTGGGAACCATTTACAACTTCTGAATGTATTTACAAAGCATATTGGCAAGTGGTAAATACTTACCTACTAAAATAAATATGAAGATAAGGTAGGAATGTTACCTAATGCTGAATTTGTATTTGCTGCCAGATAATAAATTTTAATAAGTATGTTACGATAGTACATAACCTTCCACTAGATACAGAATAAAGAATATCTAATCCAAAGTTTCATTTATCATAATTGTAATATACTTATTATGTACAAGACTTTCCTGAAAGAATACTCCTTTGTCACGATAGTTTTTAAGGCTTCTTCCTATCGAAGAACCCGTCCATATTACAGATACGTTGCGGTGAGCGCGGTCTTATCTAAGTTGATAGGATTTGCACACAGTGTAACATGGCGCTGACGATTTATAGCAGTATTGTTCGATATTATACGGGCATTGGGACCGTGTTGTAGATATACTATACTAGTTGATGTGCCTTTGTGGCCTATTTTACTAGTGCTAATACACTTTCGACTCGCATAAGGGTGAAATATTAAAACATGTCCTTATTGTGTGCCTACGTCTCATTAAAATTGCCCACTGTTCAAATTTCATGTTTCCTGTAGCTTCCAGTTACACGCTTCAGTAGTTAGTAGTTAGTGTTGTATATCCTCTGTGATAATAATATAGGTCACGAAGATTGATTTTAGAACGATATCAGGTCTTGGTTTAAATTTTAATATTGAAGTTCTAATAAACAAGGAATTAAAATAAGGCACTTTTTATTCAGAGGACTGCAATAGCTTGATAAAATTGTAGGGTAAACAGTTTTTTGAAAGGCTGAGTGAACTATGCAAAGCGAATCTACTTAGCAGTAGCGTACAAGGTAAAGAAAACGTCATGAGAAATCCCGTTCGTTTGAGATGTCTTAGTGGTTTGCAGTTTTTCTTTAGTAAGTTAGATGTTGAAGTCTAACGGCTAAATAATAATAATACCCGAACTGTCTGTATACTATCCCATTGCAAGGCACGGGTTACTTACCACTATGAAAAGAGCGAGTTCATAGTTCTCTACAGTTTAACACACTTACAGCAGTGTTTGAAAAATCTTATATTTGATATCATTGTACTCGCTCAAGTAAATGAGAAACTATATACCTGCGTATTCACAATTAATTTTATTATATTGAGACTCACGTTACATAGTAAAAGCCAAATTTGCCAATATCATGAAACGCGTAGTCAGTCTGGCAGCAAATACATAAAAACTTGAAGATCCCATTATTCGGCTCTTGAATGGAGTATCAATATTGTTAGTACAAGTGGAAACTATTGCCAATGCAGCGTAGTACGAGGGTCAAACTGAAAGTTCTTAGAACTGGCCACTTATAAACAATATAATAAAAAAAATATTCTAAAATTTGAAAATAGAACTCTTTGCCAATATTACTGAGTATATATTTCATTCATTTGTCATTTGTTTTACGATTTGGCGGCAAATTGAAAATTGTCTGTGTCACGTCAACATGAATTTAACACGAGAAAATTTTCGTGCAATGATTTTTTATGACTTTCGATGTCATTTAAGTCAACAAGAAAGTTATGATAGACTACGAATGGCCTTTCACGATGAAGCCCCATCTCGTGCGACTGTTTACAACTGGTTTAATGAGTTTAAACGTGGTCGCACTAATCTCACTGATGATGTACGTGAGGGACGGCCTTCTACGGCGACGACTGAAAATAACATCTGTGTTGTGCGGCGTATGATAGAGACTGACAAAAGAGTGACCTATCAGCAGATTCGGACAAGCTTAGGCATCGGTATGAGTCAAGTGCACAAAATCCTCCACGAACATTTAGCGGTCAGGAAGCTTTGCGCCCGGTGGATACCTCATAATTTGACTAAGGCTCAAAAACTCCATCGTGTGGATTGGTGCCGTAAAATGATTGAAAGATTTAACGGAGGTGACTCAAATGCTGTGTTCGACATACTAACAGGTGACGAAAGCTGGATTTACTGTTATGATCCTGAAACCAAAAGACAATCTGTTCAGTGGGTGTTTCCTTTCGAGGAGTTGCCAACTAAAGTGAAGAGAGATCGAAGTGCGGGAAAAAAAATGGTGGCCTCGTTCTTTGGAAGGATAGGTAATTTCGCAACAATTGTGTTAGAGGATCAAAAAACAGTTTCTGCAGAATGGTACACTACCAATTGTTTGCCACTTGTCTT
Organism: Euclidia mi; assembly: GCA_944739405.2. Lineage (NCBI taxonomy): Eukaryota > Metazoa > Arthropoda > Insecta > Lepidoptera > Erebidae > Euclidia > Euclidia mi. The sequence goes on from OX123196.2 coordinate 9,998,205, forward strand.
GGAAAAAGTTCGAGAGAAACGACCTCGCAGTAGGATCCTCCTTCACCACGACAACGCCTCGTCGCACACCGCCAAGCGAACGATCGACTATTTGGCGACATCAAACGTTGAATTACTGGGTCACCCGCCGTATAGCCCCGACCTCGCGCCTTGTGATTTTTATTTATTTCCAAAAAATAAAGAAAAACTTAAAGGAAAGCGGTTTATGAATGCTGAAGAAGCGGTGGCTGCGTATCGCGATGCCATTGAAGAGACCCCTAAGGACGAGTGGGCAAAGTGCTTTTCCCAGTGGTTCCATCGCATGCAGCGGTGTATTGACGTCAATGGACAATATTTTGAAAAGATATAATAAAACTAATAACTGGCTAATGTAATCAGTTTTTGATTTTCTAAGAACTTTCAGTTTGACCCTCGTATGTCACGAGCAATTTATGTATCGTGCCATTGTGGTATCACGTTTTGCGAAGATTTTCTTGCAATGGCGATCTTGTAAGTGATATTATAACTTTCCTTTGTGTTTTCAGGGAACTACGGTTTGATCAGTGAAACATTATGGTGTTGATACTGCCATGTAAATCTAATGCTAGCTTAAGGGTCGGAACATATCTGACGGAAGATCCGTCGCGTTTTAACGGTCGCGTAACGCCAATACATACAAATGTATAGAAAAACGTTCAACCTTTCACACCTGACCGAAGATCCGTTAGTACGTCGAGCGTACTAACGGCACGCAACGCATTATCCGTCGACGTCGCGCGCACCACGCACCACGTGATTTTTGACCTTTGAGTAAGGAATATACATGGAGAGGGCAAATAGTACATATAGCAAAAATTACATTATACACATACGAAATCGACATAAAGCCAACAAACATAGTGTTTTCTCGTTTTGTCTTAGGGATATCTCTGACAGAAAAAAGAGATAGCCATAGTTTACTGAATAAATTTATCATGACGATATTTTATTAGAAATGTCATTCGTGCCACTGTCGCCAAGGTTTGTGGTACATCTGCTGTGAAATCGTTGTATATCGAACATAATAATTTTGTTTTTGTGCATAAAGATGTCTAAAAATCAGATGAATTAGTGCTTCAGGCTGTGTGTTTTATTACCGTACTAGTTTTCGCCCGCGGCTTCGCCCGCATGAAATTTTAATAAAGAGTAGCCTTTGTACTTCCCCAGGTTTCAGACTATCCATATCAAATTTCATTACAAACGGATCTGCACATTAACCGTGTAGCATACATATATTATAAACAGATAATAAGTACTTAAAATTACTTTTGTTTTTTTAGTCGTCAAACTTCAGGTAAAGATTAGTATGTAGTGTATATTATTAAAGTTATTGAAGAGCTTATATACCTACTGAATAGAATTGCAGCAAAAATAAAAACTGAAAGCATTACCAGAAAGTACAAAATCAGACCGCCCCTCCTCCCCACTGCGCTTCAGCGCACCAACTCATACTCTCGCGCTTTTAATAACGCTGCGCTTAGGTCAATTATATCGTAAACTCTATTCTGCCAATCAAGCCCTTTCATTTGATACCCATATTGGGGTATTTGTGGAAAATATGTCATCCGCCATTTTATGGCGACAGCCATCTTAGATTTTTCATAGTGAGCCCTATTCTACCAATCATGCCCTTTCATTCGATACCCATATTGAGTTATTTGTGGAAAAATGTAATACGCTATTTTGCGGCGACAGCCATCTTCGATTTATCATAGTGAGCTCTATTCTACGAATCAAGCCCATTAATTAAATACCCGTATTGAGGTATTTGTGGAAAA